>OW121763.1:19269200-29269200 GCA_933228765.1 Miltochrista miniata | reverse complement strand
ACGCTGTCTAACATAGCGGAGACTATGGTAGCGACAGCGAAGCGACTGGGCCAATTAGGGTCTCTACTGTGGAGCGTTCACCACTTCACTCACAAAAGGCGAGCGTGTTCAGAACTTTATGCACGGTGCTGTTCTCGCAGTGACGGCACGTCGTCTCAGGCTCAATGTCTACTACCTCACACAGATATTTACCAAAAGATCCGTGCCCCGTGAGCAGCTTTGTGAAGTGGTATGTCGGAGCACCGTGTCACCTTTCTACCTCAGAATGGGCCGGATAGCTGAGTCGAGCTCAATACTTACCGGCCTGGCTAG
This sequence comes from Miltochrista miniata, assembly GCA_933228765.1. NCBI lineage: Eukaryota > Metazoa > Arthropoda > Insecta > Lepidoptera > Erebidae > Miltochrista > Miltochrista miniata. The sequence continues at coordinate 29,268,888 of OW121763.1, read as the reverse complement.
ATAGCTTGGCCGATGAGTATATGATAATCTTTTAATTATTATATGGTTATGGCCGGCGGCGGAAGTTACAGTAGAATCCTATGGGGAAGACTAGGAGCGTCCGCCCAAACTGGTGCAAAAAAAATTTTGCGAGTGCAGCACACCGCCAATAGGCGTGGCTGTTTGTTCAAGGCTGTTGTGGTGTTTTTAAAATGTATATTACATAATATAATTTTTAATCGCTAGTGAATACCATGAACTGGCAACACCAGTCCCATCAAGAACAGAATCGTATGTACGATGGTTTTGCAAGATTTCAGAATTATAGACGACATCTACATAATATTATTACTGGGGTAATCAAGTAAAAAAAATTGCACAGCTTCAACGTGGTATGAAATTTAGCTGAGGCGCTCGAGTGCCAAAACTATTAATTTTATTAAAAATGTAAAGAAATTAACTGCACGAAATTTTCTCTAATTTCATATCAAGAAACTACTCTAAGCCAAACCATTAGACAATATAGCTGCGCGAGAGGCAAAGATACGAAGAGGAAAAGTTGAAATACTAAAAGACCTTTTCAGAATCAATAATAAGCTTTCGGTAAGCTTTGTATGTAGTTTTACCTGGAAAATTTACCAGAAGTTTTGAAGATGTGATCCTAGTAAGTACAGTCATTTGGTAGTTCCTAATTTTAATTCCTGGTCCAAGGTTTTCAATTGATTACTATCAATCAAGCTAACTTTTCCTTTAAGTTGTCAGTTTGAAGAGACCCCTAACATTTCTCCAACAAAAATTCTTGAGCGTGATAGCCAACATGGGTAGTAGGGATAAAATATTTTGATTTGTTCTTTATTACTAAAATATTAAGTCAATATAGTAGTTTTTTACAGCTAAGTTATCAGAGTAACAGTAAAATATCAGCTAGTTAATCATTTTAGATGTCCTCGTTATCGATTCATGTTAAATGAAGGCCTTCTTAGATCACATATTCTTTGATTATTGTTAATCAATCAATTCAGAATAAAAGCAACGTTTTTTTCAAAATATAAGTAATGAATGTGCCAGGAACTAAAGAGCCGCAGCTTCAGACCCAAAGAGCCGCAAGTGGCTCGCGAGCCGCGGGTTGCCGACCCCTGATCTATACTAATCTATACTAATATTATAAAGAGGAAAGATTTGTTTTTTTGTTTGTTTGTTTGTAACAAATAGGCTCCGCAACTACTGGACCGATTTGAAAAATTCTTTCACTGTTGGAAAGCTACACTCTTTGCGGTGAACATAGGCTATATTTTACTCCCGTATTCCCACGGAAACGGGAACTACGCGGGTGACGTCTGCTAGTGCATGATAAACTTGATGTCTTGTGCTTGTGTTGATTTATGATCTGTGATAATAGTGTACTTAGGTATTTGTGAAGAATATAAAACTATTTTGATTTAAGAAAATTTGAGTATTATTGTGTGGCGTGTGGCGACGGGGTCCTGTGTTGAAACAGGTAAGAGTACAAAATGTCGCCACTCCAATACATCCCAAGGGTGTCGTAAGAGGCGACTAAGGGAACACTTTCGCAATAAAATCCATTGCGTAGAAAAGGAAAACTCAAAATGAAACCCGGTTGTAAGTAAATTGACAATCGTTAAGCTAAGTTGAGGGCCTTATGCCCATAAGGCCTTCAACTTGGCTTGAAAATTTTCAACTACAACAAAATTTTCAAGGTGACCTATGCCTGTCCATGTCAACACGGCAGTAGGCTCACCACCTATTACGTGGGACATAAAACTCTAAGGTGAAATGTGAGCGTATACTATGCCTGTGCCTACCCCTTCGGAGATAAAGGCGTGACTTTATGTAAGTATTATTGTTTTGCACCTTTTAAAACGCTCGTAGCTCCGTTACTTGAACGTTCTGCAAACGATCTCTATGTTTTATTTTTGCTACGACCCGTTCTAGGATGGGTGACCGATTTGTGGCACGTCAGAAATCCTTCTATCTTACTAATATTATAAAGGCGAAAGTTTGTGAGTGTGGACTGTGGATGTGTGAATGTTTGTTACTCTTTCACGCTGTAACGGCTGAACGGATCTGGCTGAAACTTGGTACAGGCTACTTTTTATCCCGGGAATAAGTTCCCACGGGAAGCAGGAACGGGAACAAATATTAAGCGGGCGAAGCTGCGGGCATCAGCTAGTATTTAAATAATATAAGGGATTCTGAGTCATACCGTATGTCATTCCCATCGCACCCTAACAGAACAGATAATTTACTAACAACGAACATAGTATACCTACTTACCTATTATTATCTATACTAGTCTATACTAGTATTATAAAGAGGAAAGATTTTTTTTTTGTTTTTTTTTGTTTTTTGTTTGTTTGTAACGAATAGGCTCCGAAACTACTAGACCGATTTGAAAAATTATTTCACTTTTGGATAGCTACACTCTTTACGGCGAACATAGGCTATATTTTATTCCCGTATTCCCACGGGAACGGGAACTACGCGGGTGAAACCGCGTGACGTCCGCTAGTATGGTATACTTAAATCTACACGGAGCACCAGCATCTTCGCCATCAGATTGTGATATTATCTACGGAATGAACTGTGCAAAAGGCGCACCGTGATTTATGCAGTAAATTTGTAGCGGCCTACTTCCAGCAGTAATTTGATGCATCGATAAAATATTTCAAAAACACCCGTGTTTTTCGGGAGCCCATTCAGGAGCATATTTTTATCAATATGGAGTTCTGAACTAAATATCCGCATGTTTTATGTGATGTACAGATGTACAGCTTAGTAAAAAAGTCTAGAAACGGAACTAATATTTTGGCTACTGAAAAGCTTTTGGCTTTTCAGGAAGAGAATAGAAGAGAGAAATGATAAAAAGGATTAAAATTATAACAGACGATTTATTCAAATAGAAACTGTGGTCAAGTAGCAATTATGCAAGTGCGACTTCCGATGGTCTTCGCAGGGTTCCGACTTATCTTAGTTTTGGCCTTCCTGAAGAATGCTGCAGTTGCTGATGTAGCCGTGCCGTCCACAACTTCGGCTGGCACGGTGTTTTCTACCCGGAGAGTAAAATATTTCCTGTAGCCCGTAGGGTGAACTGTTTCTTCGAACCCGTGGGGTGGATGATCGCTTGTTGCCCGTAGGGTGGACGTTCCTGATGGAACCCGAAGGGTGGACGTTCCTGCTTGGAACCCGAAGGGTGGACCCTGGAATGTTCCAGATGACGGGTTAGCTGGAACCCTTTTTCCCGCCTATTGCTAAGACAGCCGATCCCTGTTAACCATTTCAGGAATCGGGTGCCTTACAATGTTTGCTTATATTCTAATTTTACAGAGACATTTTTTCACACCCCTGTAACTACCCCCCTAAAACAGGGTTGACCAACAGCCGTTAATTTTCACTGTTTTAAAATCTAGATTACATTATAATTAATTTAACTCACCCAATGTTCAAGCCAGAGTTCTGAATCGCGATGTTGTTATATGTGTTACAATATGGTTAGTCACATTGCAATGTTGTCTACATCGCGATAGTGTTTTGTTACACGACAATATTGTCTGAATCGCGTAAGTGTTTATTTACATGACAATATTGTTAATCACAGTACAATATTGTCTGCATCGCGATAGTGTTTGGATACACGACAATATTGTCTGAATCGCGATAGTGTTTATTTACATGACAATATTGTTAACCACAGTACAATATTGTCTGCATCGCGATAGTATTTATTTACATGACAATATTGTTAATCACAGTACAATGTTGTCTGCATCGCGATAGTGTTTGGATGCACGACAATATTGTCTGAATCGCGATAGTGTTTATTTACATGACAATATTGTTAACCACAGTACAATATTGTCTGCATCGCGATAGTGTTTGGATACACGACAATATTGTCTGAATCGCGATAGTGTTTATTTACATGACAATATTGTTAATCACAGTACAACATTGTCTGCATCGCGATAGTGTTTTGTTACACGACAATATTGTCTGAATCGCGATATTGTTTGTTTACACGACAATATGGTCTGAATCGCGATATTGTTTATTTACACGACAATATTGCCTGAATCGCGATATTGTTTATTTTCAGTATACTATACTGTGTGAATCGCGATATTGAAAATTTTATGTATAGTATATAAGTCAGCAATTTAATTAAATAATTCAAGTACTCTCTCAGATTGTTTTATTTCAATCTCGTGGCGCGTACATTTGGTCCTTCGAGCCGGATGGACAGGAGGCATAGAAATTAGAGTGGATCGCTCCGTAATGCCGCATAACCAACGCCCTGCGTGGTGGTTGGGGAACGACCTGAAGAAATTTAGTGCCGTTCAAAAGTGAAGTAGGTAGTGCAGTGTACCTACGAACAGTATAGTAGTGTAGATTACGAACAGTATAGTAGTACAGTTACGAACAATATAGTAGTGCAGTTTGAAAGAACAGTTCAGTAGTGAAGTTAAGTGTACTACTAGAGTTAGCTTCTGGAGACGTGGTGCTGGCGTACAAGTGCTAGCGCACCTCTGCTGAAGAAGACCTGCTGAAGAAGTCCTGCTGGAGAAGACCCGCTAAAGAACACCTGCCAAGAAGACCTGGTGGAAAAGAGGTGCTGGAGCAGAACTGTTGCTACTGGAGCGCAACTGCTGGCGCACAGGTGCTGGAGCACAACTGCTGGCGCACAACTGCTGCAGCACAACTGCTGGCGCACAGGTGCTGGCGCACAGGTGCTGCGGCTGGCGCGCAAGTGCTGGGTTCAGCTGCCACGGTCTTAGTACCGTGATCCGGCTGCCGTGGTTGTCGTGCACTGGTGCTGGAGCTGATGCTGAGGCTGGTGCTGACCGGATACACCGTGCCATCGAAGTTTCCCGACAAGGGGCGCTATCAGTCCCTGGTTGAAAATAGTGCGTGTGCATACATAGTTCAGTGCGTTGGTCTGTATGCAGTGAGTGTGCGGCGGAAATATCTCTGTACAGTGGTGCTTATTGGATTGCAGTGATTTGGATTTCGGTGACTGGTGTGCAAGGACAAACTGTAAGTAGAACTGTAGTACTTTCTCTGTGTTTTTGCACTGTGTTTCATATTAAATTATTTTTATTTACTCTGACATTTGCGATTCTTGACTTGTATTTTTAAATTTCTGTTTTATTGGTTTATTAAAGTTCTATAATTTTGAAGTTTAAGTTAGATCATTTAGTAGTTTTGAAGTATTCTTCGATTCCTTGACTCTTGACGGCTTAACTGTTGCCTGTAGACAAGCTCATTTATATTATATTTAAAGATTTAACATTGCTTATTTTAATTGACTTGTGTTGCGTTGCATATTTTCAAAATGGAAACATTAATTAAAGTTCAAGTTAATATCAAAGTAATTATTGAAAAGGGTCATATTAATTTTAAAAAATCACCCAAAGAAAGATTAACTCTGACATATGCAACCACTAGATTGGAATCTTTAGAAGAACAATGGAAAGAGTTCTGTAAAACACATCGAAGTATCATAGAACGGGCAACGGACTCAGACGTAAAGATTAATAGTTATTTTACTGATGATTTGCATGATAGAACAGAAGAAATCTATTTCACTTATAAGTCTGAATTGAAGGAACTTATTAACTTAAAAAACAATTTAAATTGTAGTGGTAGTGAAGCAATTAATAGCAACCAGTCAAATGTAAGATTGCCAAAGATTTCTTTGCCTACATTTTCGGGACTGTATTCAGAATGGATCTCATTCCGCGATCTATTCTTATCGCTAATCCACAACAATCATTCATTGGATACAGTTGAGAAATTGTATTATTTAAAAAGTCATCTTTCTGGGGAAGCAGAACAGTTGCTTCGCCACACTCCTGTAACTGCATCAAATTATGAGGAATGCTGGTCTACTCTAACAAAGAGATATGACAACAAACGGTTTCTTGCAAATTGTATGCTTAAACGCTTTATAAACCAACCTAGTATCACTCGAGAATCCTCGCATAGTATTAAGAATTTATTAGATACTACTGTAGATTGCTTGCATGGCTTGCGGACTTTAGATATTGATATCAGTTCTTGGGACGCTATTGTTGTTCATTTAGTTAGTGGCAAATTAGATAACGAGTCGCGGAAATTATGGGAAACCAACATAGGTTCAAGTGATCAATTGCCCACATTTGAAGATTTCCAACTGTTTCTTGAGTCTAGGTTTCGATCATTGGAATATTTGGACACGAAATACGATAGACCAAGCAATGGTAACAACAGTAGTCGTAACAAGACTGTCAATTCTTTTCATGTCACACAACAATCCTGTGTGATATGTGCAGGTGACCATAAGTTGTGTCACTGTAAACAGTTCGCACGGAAATCTTGCGATGAGCGTCGTGAGTTTGTTCGAGTCAGCAAGTTAAGCTTTAACTGTTTAGCAAAAAATCACTTTGTTCATGAATGTCGCCAATTGACAACATGTCGTGTTTGTAAGAAGAAACACCACTCATTACTTCACCCCAAAACAACGGCCACTTCTAGTAATTCGGTTGAAAAATCAGCAGAAAATAATATTGTTGTTGCCACCGCATCCATTTCATCTACGCAAAGGGAGAGTACTCACACTGTTTGTTATAATCACGGGCTGCTAGCCACAGCTTTGGTCAGCGTTGAGTCAAGAGAGTCTCTGTTGGATCAGGGCTCTCAGGTCTCATTTATCACTGAGGCCGCTGTTCAGTTCTTAGGATTACGCAAGAGACCTACTCACACAGGTATACACAGGCTAGGTGATGACGAGGGTAGTGCTGTGCCCTCTAGGTCACTTGTGACAATCAATTTACAGTCTCGCCTAGACCCCAAGTTTAGTTTGGTCGTCGATGCCTACGTGTTGAAAAGGCTCACAAATCATCTTCCCGATAAAAAGATAAGCAAGATTTCACCATCCATTTCCAGTCTACGACTCGCTGATCCATCATTCCACACGCCTGCAAAGATAGACTTGTTGTTAGGCACCAGCGTAGTCAGTGAAGTGCTATTAGAGGGCTTGGTTAAAGGTCCACCTGGAACACCAATAGCTCAAAATACCAAACTGGGATGGATTGTATCGGGTAAGATCCAATCGTCTGTAGTTTCTGGCACTTCTATGTGTTATCACACGATGTTAACACCAAACGTCAACGATCTCCTTCAAAAGTTTTGGGAATTGGAGTCGGAACCATCTGTCAAAACAGTCCTCTTGACAGAGGAAGAACAAAGGTGTGAAGATTTCTACTCCAACACAACTAAACGTGATACAACCGGGCGCTATGTAGTAAAACTACCTTTTAAAACTGATCAACCCCGTTGTACCGCGGGCGGTTCAGAGATCATTGCTCGGAGGCGTTTCTTAAACTTAGAAAAACGATTGCTTAGGGATTCACAACTCAGGACTCAGTATACTGATGTTATTAATGAGTATGTTCAACTCGGTCATGCCGAAATCGTTCCGCAGGTAGAGTTGAATAATGATGCATTTTATCTTCCGCATCACGCAGTAGTACGTGAGGATAAAAGCACCACTAAGGTTAGGGTCGTTTTCGACGCATCCTGTTCTGGCCATAATGGTGTCTCCTTAAATAGAGAATTAATGGTAGGCCCCACGCTGCAACTTGATTTACGTCAAATAATTATGCGGTGGCGCTGTCACCCCATATGTCTAGTTGCAGACGTAATCAAAATGTACCGTCAAGTAAGGGTAGCTAATGAAGATACTGATTATCAGCGCATATTATGGCGTGACAATCCCGAGGCGGAGCTGAAGCATCTTCGGCTGTTGCGAGTTACTTTTGGTACATCCTCGGCACCATATCTGGCGGTCCGAACTCTGCAACAATTGGCGCATGATGAAGGAAAGCAGTTTCCTCTAGCTGCAGACAAGGTACTTAACGACTTTTATGTCGATGACTTATTGACTGGTTGTCAATCAGTTGCAGAGGGTGAAGAAATTTATCGTCAAATGAATAAGTTGTTGGGCCTCGGGGGTTTCCAGCTGCAAAAATGGGCTAGCAACAGTAATGAGTTGTTGAATAACATAAATATTAAAATAAATGAAAATAACAATTTAGAGCTCAAAATTGATACACTTTCTAAGATATTAGGTTTAACATACGATAGAAATTTAGATATTTTTAAATATACGGTCCAACTCCCTTCTCTTGAATTTCCTGTAACCAAGCGCAAAGTGATCTCAGATATTGCTCGCCTATTCGACCCGCTTGGTTGGCTGGCACCAGTCATAATAACAGCCAGGATTTTCATTCAGCGTTTATGGTTAGCTGGAACTGACTGGGATGAAGAAATTCCGGATCATTTGTTAAAAGAATGGTTAAGTTATAGAAACAAACTTCAAGATCTGGAAAGGTCTCACATACCTCGATGGATTCAAACGAGTCAACGGGATGTTCTGCTGGAACTCCACGGATTCTGCGATGCCTCCAACGTCGCTTACGCGGCTGTTGTTTACAGTAGGAGCATTGATTCGAATGGAGTAGTTCACATCAGTCTAGTCGCATCTAAAACTAAGGTGGCCCCTGTCAAACAGGTATCAGTCCCACGTTTGGAGTTATGTGGCGCTGTACTTCTCTCAAAACTTCTTCGTGAAGTTTCGGGCACCTTAGGCATTAGTAAGGAAGAGATTCATGCCTGGACTGACTCAACAGTAGTTCTCGCATGGTTGAGTAGCCATCCCAGCCGCTGGAAAACGTTTGTAGGAAATCGAGTATCGGAAATTCTTACCACGATGGATATCAGACAATGGTCCCATGTCCAGTCCAAGGACAACCCCGCAGACTGTGCGTCACGCGGCGTAGATCCTTCCGAGTATTCCGATCTGGAGCTGTGGATCCAGGGACCTAGTTGGCTGAAAACAAAAGATATAATTTACAGTAGAAGAGAAATTAAAGAAACTAACTTAGAAGAGAGAAAGTCAATAGCAACGTGCAATAATGTTGTAATAAAACCAAGTGAGGATTCTATACTTACGAAATATTCAACTCTGAGGAAATTAATCAGAGTAATAGCCTATTGTAAACGGTTCCTGAAAGTCAAGAATAAGAATCAAAATAAATCAAATTTTACTAAATTTTTAACACACGAGGAAATTCAAGGTGCATTACTAACTTGTGTGAAACTTTGTCAATGGGAACATTTTGAACCTGAAATCAATACATTGATATCACAAAAAGAATTAGGTAAACACGGAGTACTCACCTCACTAACTCCTTATCTGGACAATGAACAGGTTTTGAGAGTTGGCGGCAGATTGCAGGAGGCCCATCTACACGAAAACGCTAAGCATCCTATAATACTTCCCGGGAAGTCTCAGTTGGCCCATCTTTTGTTAGCTGATGCGCACAAGCGTACCTTGCATGGTGGACCTCAATTAGTTCTCAATTACTTGAGATCCAAGTATTGGATAACAAATGCAAGGAGTGTGGTTAGGCAGTACATCAGAAGGTGCGTTATCTGCATGCGATACTCCGCTCGGTCCAAGCCTCCATTAATGGGATCGTTGCCCTCTGTAAGAGTCAATGCAAACCGACCATTTTCTCGCAGTGGTGTAGATTATGCAGGTCCCATTAGCATCAGATCTGCGAAGGGTCGTGGTCAACATTCAACGAAAGGCTACATCTGTTTGTTTGTATGCATGGCCACTCGGGCCATACACTTAGAAGTTGTTAGCGACATGACGTCGCAAGCCTTTTTAGCAGCGTTTAAACGATTTACAGCCCGTAGAGGACAATGCAGTGAGTTGTGGAGTGACAACGGCACAACATTCGTAGGAGCGAACAAGGAGCTAAAGGCTCTGTTGAAACATCAGATGTCTGCTGCAACACCCGAGTTAGCTGACTGGTTTGCAACCCATGGAACAAATTGGCGATTTATCCCCCCCCCATTCCCCCAACTTTGGAGGTCTCTGGGAAGCTGGGGTAAAATCCACCAAAGGGCACCTTAAACGAATAATCGGCACGAGTACACTTACCTTCGAAGAAATGAGTACAGTACTGACCTAAATAGAAGCCTGTCTAAACTCTAGACCTATTTCTGCTATCAGCACTCATCCCGATGATCCATACCCATTGACACCTGGTCATTTTTTAATAGGAAAACCCTTGTTACTTATACCTGAAGTGAATTATGAAGCCTCTAACATTAGTACATTGAAACGCTGGCAATTGACTCAACGCATGGTTCAAAGCTTTTGGCGCAAGTGGTCTCGTGAATATCTCGTTCAATTCCATCAAAGGAACAAATGGGCACATCAATCCATAGAACCAAAACTGGGTGACGTGGTTTTAATAATGGAGGATGATTTACCTCCCGCACGATGGCTCTACGGTCTCATAGTAGAGAAGCATGCTGGCTCGGACAAGGTCACTAGAGTCGTTTCCCTACGTTGCAAGGGATCCATAATCAAGAGACCTGTATCAAAATTAATCATATTGCCTGTTACCATTTAATTAATTTAAGCTTGTTGTTTATAGTTATTAAGCCTTAATTATTTGTTATTTTAGTTTTATTAGCACTTGTGTTCTGGACATTCTGTCCATGGTGGGCGGTATGTTCAAGCCAGAGTTCTGAATCGCGATGTTGTTATTTGTGTTACAATATGGTTAGTCACATTGCAATGTTGTCTACATCGCGATAGTGTTTTGTTACACGACAATATTGTCTGAATCGCGTAAGTGTTTATTTACATGACAATATTGTTAATCACAGTACAATATTGTCTGCATCGCGATAGTGTTTGGATACACGACAATATTGTCTGAATCGCGATAGTGTTTATTTACATGACAATATTGTTAACCACAGTACAATATTGTCTGCATCGCGATAGTATTTATTTACATGACAATATTGTTAATCACAGTACAATGTTGTCTGCATCGCGATAGTGTTTTGATGCACGACAATATTGTCTGAATCGCGATAGTGTTTATTTACATGACAATATTGTTAACCACAGTACAATATTGTCTGCATCGCGATAGTGTTTGGATACACGACAATATTGTCTGAATCGCGATAGTGTTTATTTACATGACAATATTGTTAATCACAGTACAACATTGTCTGCATCGCGATGGTGTTTTGTTACACGACAATATTGTCTGAATCGCGATATTGTTTGTTTACACGACAATATGGTCTGAATCGCGATATTGTTTATTTACACGACAATATTGCCTGAATCGCGATATTGTTTATTTTCAGTATACTATACTGTGTGAATCGCGATATTGAAAATTTTATGTATAGTATATAAGTCAGCAATTTAATTAAATAATTCAAGTACTCTCTCAGATTGTTTTATTTCAATCTCGTGGCGCGTACATTTGATTATACTGTTCGTATTACACTGCACTACTTCACTTTTGAACGGCACTGAATTTCTTCAGGTCGTTCCCCAACCACCACGCAGGGCGTTGGTTATGCGGCATTACGGAGCGATCCACTCTAATTTCTATGCCTCCTGTCCATCCGACTCGTCAGGACCAAATGTACGCGCCACGAGATTGAAATAAAACAATCTGAGAGAGTACTTGAATTATTTAATTAAATTGCTGACTTATATACTATACATAAAATTTTCAATATCGCGATTCACACAGTATAGTATACTGAAAATACCAATTTGGGTGATCCTGAAGAACTTTATGGGACAGAGAGAGAAAAGACGTATTTGAGGCTTTGGGTTGAAGGTTCAGGTAATACGCACCGCCTGAAAGTGGGGTGTGTATAATAAGGCTTTTTGCTGAAGGCTGGGATTTATACAACCGTCCCAGAGAAGAACATCCTACTAGGGCTAGTGTAGCACTTCCGACTCATAGGATGGACTATCCCCCAGGGCAAGCCTCTAGCTTCCGAGTGGTAGGAGTAGCCATATGACGAAAATAACCATAAAGGTGATCTACACCTACGACTGTTAGGGCAATACAAATGCTGCCAAATAACAGTCCACCATAATTCTGTTCGGGTAAGACTCATGCTTCCTCGTAACAGTAACAACCTACAACATATTTCTGTTAGGGCAAGACCATGCTGCCAACTAACAGTTAACGACGAACTCTGTTAGGGATAGATTCATGCTTCCAACTAACAGTAACTCCCAACTAAACCAAGAAACAGAAAAGTGATAGAAAATAATTTACTTGCAGAATCCTTCGTGATGCTAATTAACCCCTATGTCCCCATGACGAACACGGCATGTGTTTGTCACGTTGTTATATGTAGTTATTTGTAAGTCGTGTGTAGTGTGTAGTGTCCCTAACTAATTATTAGGCTATTTAGCCCTTTAACCAAATAACATTAAAAAAAAAACTAAGTGCTTCTTCGCAACCTTAGCAGTAGAATGTTGACTATGACTATTATGTCAACCCTAAAAAATGACGATCGTAAATAATATTTGGCTATAATGCCAATTATATAAATAAAATGGGACCATTGTGTGCCACCATAGTAGTATAAAATGTATGTGCGTGCTTCAATGAATAATATGTTTGTATGTACGTATGAAATTATAATTGTGTAAGTTGTGTTTTGCTAGCGCGTCTAATGTTGACGTAATAAAGTTGATGTAAACGTGTTTTCTATCGTTGCATCTAAGGCCAGTGTTACACTACATGTCATGCTATATTAACCCGTCTGCTTTAGTCGGGAAACAAAACTTAGGACATTTGAGTCACCCTCTATAATCAACGAATGTGACTCGCCTGTAGCTAGTCTGCTCCCTCCTTCCGCCTTTGGGAGTCATACAACACGAAATGCAAGTGTCACTATGTAAATAAACGAATAAAAACTGCTTGTTAAGTGTTAGGAATTGTGTGTGAAGGTAATTATTATGAATGTGTAATTACTATATATTACCTAATTGTTATGTGAGTGTAATTGTGAGCTTCCGTATGATAATATGTATGCGTGTAACATGACACGAAATGTGGTACCTAATGTGCCACCTAAGTATTAATATTGTATTACGGTGTGCTAACACCCTTATATTTTCCAAAAAAATAATTATCAAAAACACTATTGTGTAACTGTACTGATGTACTAGATACGCTATTCGCAAACGCATCTTAATGCAGTGTGTTACGGCCTTTACCGTTATCTGCATTCGTCTTTGTAACATTGAGGAATGTGAATATTTTTCGACCCACCCGCAGAATAACGAAAAAATAATTTCTTCTTTTTAGGGTTCGTTGAACCGAATTATAAATTGAACCTTTATAAAACTTAGTATTTGCTTTAGTAAATACTTAAGTTTGGAAATATTACCTTTTAGGGTTCCTTCACTCAAATAATAAATTGGACCCTTCTAGATATTACTTGTCTGTCTGTCTGTCTGTGTTTAAATGTAATCTAATCCGAAGCAGTAAGTAGTGAAAGTGAGGTGTATGATGATGGGTTGATGAAGTTAGCTAAATGTTTGACAGTTTTAATGGATTGATGCAAGTTTTGACCTTAATCTTGTTTTTATTTCAATGTAACAATTCCCACGAACGTGCCAAGAGTTAATCGTATATAGACTCGTTCCAACTAATTTTTTTTTTAAATAGTTCCTTACTACTACGGAACCCTTAATTATTACGAACTGTGTCAAAGACGATTCGCACTTGGACGGTTCTTGAAATAAACTATATAGTAGTAACTAACTTTTTATGTAAATTGTTCCTTACCACTACGGAACCCTTGAATATTTCGAATTGTTTCAAAAGAAACGATTCGTACTTGGACGATTCTGGAACTATTTTGTATTAGACTGTTGGTGTCCGGAGTGTATTTCATTCACTTCCACCCACAGTTTATATGGAAAAAAAAAAATCCGCTACTATCGAGCTAGTAAGTCAACTTACTCGTAAACATTATTAAAGCAAAATCTGCCGTTGTTTGTTTAGAACATGAATCAAAGTTATCAGTTTAAAATTGTTTTTGGCAAGAATGTTTTCACTGCGTGATCTACGTTTGGAATGTTTTTTCTTACAGTTTTATTTCAGTGTGTCAGAATTCAACGTAATTCGAAAAGTGAAACAATTATAAATCTTTTATTATTTACGTGAAGTGAAATTTGTTAAATATTTGTTCTACCGTTTTGCTAACGTGAAATTTCAATAGGGATTGTTACCCAGAAGTGTGATTATCGGCTGTTGGTCTCGCTGTAAATTCACATATAGGAAATACAACAAAATAATGCACAAATTGAGGCGGTTTGACGCCGTAAAAAAAAATAAAAATTGTGATGGTGATATCCTTTGCCTACTTTTTACGATGAATATATGCTATACAACTCGCTAACGAAAATTAATGTAAGCGTTTGAAATCAGTTTCAAATCAGACGTTTTACTTCAGAACTTTACCAAGTGTAATGTTTAGAATTGAAAAAAAAAACTTTTACTTTAAATTTACTTAAAAAATTTTTCACCATAAAATAAATACATGAGGGTGTGAAAAATAAATTGGGGACCGTTAAAATTTGGAAAAATTACAATTATGTTGAGAAAAATTCAAATTTGGCCTTGTTCTTGTTTTTGCCGAAATATGCCTAAAATTAATACAAATACACAAAATAAGCCGGAAAGAACAAGTTGGCAGCAGAGGTCAGGAGAGCCAAATTCCTGGGTAGTTATGTTAATTTGGAGGGAAACTACCCCGCTAACGGGCACTCTTAAAACTATTTTGCACAACTTAAAATTCCTTACAACTATGACCTCCCGACTCCCGTCGGAAATCGCTTTGTCGCTACTTGAAACCACGATATGGGCGCCACTGAAAAGCTTTTGGCTTTTCAGGAAGAGAATAGAAGAGAGAAATGATAAAAAGGATTAAAATTATAACAGACGATTTATTCGAATAGAAACTCGGGGTCGTGGGTGTGGTCAAGTAGCAATTATGCAAGTGCGACTTCCGATGGTCTTCGCAGGGTTCCGACTTATCTTAGTTTTGGCCTTCCTGAAGAATGCTGCAGTTGCTGATGTAGCCATGCCGTCCACAACTTCGGCTGGCACGGTGTTTTCTACCCGGAGAGTAAAATATTTCCTGTAGCCCGTAGGGTGAACTGTTTCTTCGAACCCGTGGGGTGGATGATCGCTTGTTGCCCGTAGGGTGGACGTTCCTGCTTGGAACCCGAAGGGTGGACGTTCCTGCTTGGAACCCGAAGGGTGGACCCTGGAATGTTCCAGATGACGGGTTAGCTGGAACCCTTTTTCCCGCCTATTGCTAAGACAGCCGATCCCTGTTAACCATTTCAGGAATTGGGTGCCTTACAATGTTTGCTTATATTCTAATTTTACAGAGACATTTTTTCACACCCCTGTAACTACCCCCCTAAAACAGGGTTGACCAACAGCCGTTAATTTTCACTGTTTTAAAATCTAGATTACATTATAATTAATTTAACTCACCCAATGATGTGGTAATTGATGCTTGCAGCTAAACCACTGTTTACTTAGGGAGTATTTCGCTCCCTATAACTTATATTTTATTTCGATTAAATATTTTTACTGACACACAGACGCCTTCGCGACGAGTATGATTTAATTTTACGAAAAATGGTTTCTTGAACTTCGCGCGCGGTCGTATTTATATCTTTGTACAGCGCCTCTGGCGGCAAGTCGGGTCCCTACGTCTGACGTCACTTGGTAACGTCAGTGCTGTGTAGATGAGACTAGTTGTCGGCAGATGGCGCTTTCATTTATTTTCACTTAATTTCAATTTTAATCATCTAATATTAATCAATATCTGCACCCGTTGTTTCACAACGTTACACTACATTGTCAAAAAGCTGCCAATAACGTCACATATGTCTGTCAGTCAATGACGGTATATAATATCTAAGAAATTATTTTTTTAAATGTATAAAAGATCTGCTGTTTTTGAAGGCCGTGATGTTTGTGCATGACGTGTCTAATTATAATATGTCGTTGTATAGGTATATACCTACTCGCCTATCAAATCGTCAAGCTACGTCAGTAAGCTACTTCTTGAGTCAATCCAAATCTTCCATGAGATCCTCCACACAGACGATAAAACAATACCAAAAATGTAATAGAAAATTTAATCTGAACTTTATCATTTGTACATCGATATAATTATCACATAGCTCGTTGTTCTTACACATACTTAGGTATCAGTCTAACAAGCGTATCTTCAGTCGCAAACTCTGCTATCGAATTCAATAAAAAAAATTTAACCATCGCTGTTTTTTACACTAGAATTCAGGACTTCACGCGAAATACATACATACACCGACGTTTCGGACACGTTGCAGCCCACGTGGTCGCATACACCACATATACGCAGGTATGAGTCAATAAAACATGTAGTAATGTTATCAATAACTGACTGATCACTTTTAAATACGTACCATTCCTCAATATGCGACAATTTTGCAACAAATAATCTGGATCTTTAACTTTTACTTACGCTTTCACATATTATGTACACTTACAGTGTACACTTATTATGTACACTTAGAATGTACTTATGTAATTTAAGCTTACAGCATTGAAAATAATCAATATCACGAAATGATTTTGGACAACTGAAAAAATTACGCTCGTTTTACTGCGGCCTTACGTAGAAAAAAATATTACAATACCAAAATACTAGCTAGTAATTACAAACTCAGTCTTTTCAAAATCATCAATCACACCTCCAGCACCAGACTGGCTGCTGAGCTCAATCGTAAGAGATGTCAAATAGGTATGAACAGGTGGACAACTATACCTAGAGTAATTTCGGGTAATATGGCCTGGTCGGTCAATATGGCCTACTGCGATTTCTCTGAACTGAATGAACACTTGCGACCGCTTGACTCGGCAAACCAACGCACCCCTTCCCCTCACTTCCTCAGTCAACTCGCGCGAAACGAAGTGTGCACGTGTGTCCCGTGCGGGCGCTCGATCGAAAATTATGTAAAGTGATCTTATTTTTTGGTAAGTTTTACTGATTAGATTTCTTGAAATTGTAGTTATTTTTACATTGGTACTACACAGATTTGTAGATTAGCTATTCTTATGTAGTATTGTGATAGATTTTAAACATATTTCTTGCTCATTTTTAGGCTAGACTTTTACCTATTAAAAACGTTCCCGCGGCCAATATGGCTCACCAGATAAATGGCAAATGGCTAATATGGCACCAGGCCATATTGTCCCCATAATTTTATATTGTTTCTATTATGTTTTTCTTTTTTAGATAATGGCTCCACGGAAACCACATTCGCAAACAAAATGACAAATTTGCTCCGCAAAGTAACACAAAATTTATTAGTTACTGTTATATTTCTGGAGGGCAATATAGCTCACCTGATTTGTGGCTAATATGGCCCAGACCATATTGCCCTTCCATTTTTAAAATTTGACAATTGTTGAAGGTTCAGATTTTGTTTTTTGTAAATTATATCTCTATGTTGATTGTTTTGAAATTCTAATTATTTATTCTTTATTAGTTCTAAGACTGAATTGTAAAATAAAAACTGATCGATCTCAAAAAAAAAATGATTTATTCCCAAAAAGGCTTATGGTGTGCCATATTACCCGAACTTACTCTACTTATTTTGGAAATATTCAATCATTTTTTTTCAAACGTGTTGATTTTGAACGCCTGTGTAAATAAAATAAAATAAAATAAAATAAAATTTATTCCCTTTGAAATTTTTAAAAAATTATTTAGGTTTGTCAAAACGTGTTGTGTTGATTTCTAATCCCAGGACCTTATGCTAGGACATCCTTCTCAAGGTTATGGCCGGTAGGAGTCCGGAATAGTATCCTTATGGACACGTTAAAGCTACATTCAGTAAAATTGCCAGTATAGAAAAATAACGCCTGTATAATTCGTCATCTCAGGCGATTGGGCCCATTGCTGGCTATTAACGTTTTCCAAATAATGGTCAAAACTTTCAATCATGACATAATACTAATGAAATTATCGTATGTGCAATTAAAATTATAGTAAAACCACCTCCATTTTATTTTTCAGCAAATGTACACAAAGCACTTAATTATAAAATCTTAGAGTAGGTTCAATATTATTATTGATCTAAATAAAATAAACTATTATTTTTATAATATTGGATTCATTTTCATAAAATATTATAAAATCAACGCGCTACACGGTTTGAAACTGGTAAGCATGGTATTAAAACCGTAGCGCATGCTTCAAATGGAACTAAAGAAAAAATACAAAAATATATTTGAATCATGGTTCCGTAGTATTGTCTAATAAATAACATTTCATGTACGTAAACCCTTGAGTACGGAACCCTAAAAATACCTTCAATGCTTATTCACTGTATTTTATGGCGTATAAGGTATTTGTGCATCATAAATACTTTATGCAAATACTTTTAAATTTGATAAGAAATATCTATTTTTTAAATACCTATGTAGTCGTTTGCCATGCCTTTCCCATGTCCACGCTACTCGTAAATTTTTTATCATCACAATTTCAAACTTGAACTATTCTACAAATAATGTAGACCACCACACTGTTAATTCTCTAAGTCTACAATAAAACGGCAGAACACTAAATGACTTTTTGGCTAGCTTATGTACGTATGTACAGAAGTACAGAATGTATGTATTTAGGTAGGTAAATAGGTAAGTAGTTTACCTAACAAACAAAAAATACAAAGTTGAGAACCTCGTTAATTATGAGAATTTTTTAAAAATTGCACATAAGGTCTTTACACTAAAGTCCTTTAAAAATCCGCATTAACTCACACTTAATACCCTGAACCTGAACGTCCTGAACACATAATTGGTTGACAGACAAATCGCTTATTGTATAGCATAGCGACCACAAACGCGTAGCGTAGCGGGCGCGTCGCTACGGTCACGTAGCTTCTTCTGTCGCAGACTTCAGCGGCTGCAGTTCCTTAGCAGGTGGAAGCGGACGCGTAAGCGGGGGCGGTTTGAGTCGATCGTACACGATACGAAGAGCTATTAGTGCTGCAAATGTGAGGCCGGCTGTACTCCCGAAGGTCGCGTCTGGCCCACTTCGAGCGTAGACCGTTGAAACGAATATGGGGCCGAGTGCTCGGGATAGACATCCTGCGCCTGTGAGGATACCCATCCATACACCCTGTAACGTAATATAGAGCAGTGTTAGTATAGTATACAACTTCTGGAAGCGTCGAGGTGTGTGGTGTAAATGAAACCCAACCCAATAGACCAAGGTACGTTCACCAGAATCGTCTCAGAGCGGGCTTATTCTTGATATTTGAATCTATTGACGGTATTAAAGGATTACACCAAAATGCTTTGGCGAGAGAAAGGAGGCGAGAGAGATAGCAGATGCAACCTACCTTGCAGGTGAAGTTAGCTTGTAGTCCAGATTTTCCAATGGATTACAACTAGTGTATTAATCGCATTATTTAATAGCCACTTAAAGTCTAAGATTAGAAAGCTTCTCAACTCACCTGTGGACGTGGCCCAAGAACCTTCGAGAAAATAGTTTGAATCAGCGTCACTCCAAGTGAATATCCAATAGATATACACGCATATCCAGCCAGGAACTGCGGCACGTTGATACCTCTCGACTCGGCGCACCACGGCTGGGTCGCTTGAGGACAGCCGCCGCCCGCTTCTGTGGCATTGGCCGGAGCTAGTGGAGGTGGGCCGGGACCCCAGGGTATGCAGAGTATTGACGCCATTCCCGTTAACAGGAAACCACCCCATAAAAGGAGAGCACTGGAAAATGACAAAAGAAATAGTGTTATTCTATTGTGATTGGGAATGAACAGAACTATGTATTTATTCTTTCGGTAGTTTCCTGCAAGTTGGAGTTTGCTGAGCTCGATTCACAAAGGTGCAGTTAAAAGTATTTAGTAAATTACGAGTATGTCCGTCAGTACTATGTTTCGAACATCTTGAATATCGTGCGATGTAGAGACGAATAACCACAGAGCAACGCGACCACCTCTACAAAGGTCGCGATGCTCAATGCGAATATCACTGCCGAATGTTTCCAAAGGTCAAGAAGAACTTTGAACAGATCACAAATAAGTAAATAAATAACCTCATCTGTCAGTGTGCATTTGCATCTGTCAGCAGGTGAAGGTAACTTCGATCTGAGCAAAAGGAAAATGTATTTTTACCCAACTTTAGAAACATACTATAGACACTTACCGTTCCTCAAAGCACTTGGTAAGCGGTCCAATCATGGCAAACGTGACGCATGCCACGACAGCTCCAACGCTCATCAGCGCACCCATGTATTCGAGTGCCTGCCGCTTGCTCCACGCGAACTGGTCCATGGTCAGCGAAGTGGCCAGCGTCTCCAACAGCACGAAGTTGAACACCAGCACGAAGAATGCGAGGACTAGTGTCCAACTGCTCACCTTATCTGGTTTCAGTGCTTGTAGGGCTTCTTTCTCTGTGGAAGAATATGGCTATACGTTAGTAGAGAATACTTCTTAGAGTAAAAGTAGAGTGGAAGGGATGTAATAATCTCTCTCTCGTAAACAAAATCAACTGTACTCCAGGAGTATTGCCATAAGTGAAAAAAAAGAGATTGTTACGAGTCTTTTTTTTTATCGCCAGGAATTATTTTTAAGAAAATAACTACGTATAGCAACCCGAAATCAAATCTCTTGTAAACAGGGTCAATATAATATTCCTGTAACAGCACCGCGAGTTGAATAATTTTTCCTGTGTCAAAAAAGCTTAAAGAAGATTTAATTTCAAAAAATCTCAATATCTGAAACGCTATATACCTATGTGATAATATTGTCGAGAAATCAACTCACCAGTATCAGCTCCTTGTGCAAGCATAGCTTCTCTTGCTGCTATCTTCCTCTCTTTAAAACACCAAGGCAGGAAAAGCAGGAAGTTGACTAAGCCCAGAACAGCATTAATCCATCCTGCTGCAGTGTACATATCCATCCTTAGAGGCACTGAATAATCTCCTGGAGGGGGGTATGGAGCCCCAGGTCCTAATGGTGCAGCGGCTGCTTGTAACGCCGGGCCTACGACAAAGCCTAGGACTTGGGCCAACGATACAATGGCCACGGCTTTCGTTCGTTCTGACACCAAAGTTGCTGATGAGAGGTATGATCGCGCTACTGCTACGTTTGCTGGAAATGTTAAAGAAAATAAATTATTAGATATTTGCCCAATAGAATGCCGCTACAATCAATACTACAGTTTTGTGTCGCCCATCTTACAAGTTCACGTCAACTTTGTTAGGTCTTTTGACCACTTTGGACCAAGCTTTGCTATCAAGGTCGCTCTTGCCAGAGCTATATTCATCACTCAACCAATATACCAGCTTCTAATTACAAAATAGAGATAGTAGAGAGAGTTGGAGAGTGGGTTGATGTTCCGAGGACGTTGATCCTGGCTCCTGCTTGCCGTACTAAATAAGTGACTCGTTATTTCAGTCACAACGTTCCTTTAGACATTTTTCTCAGCGATATAAAAGGACAAGCCTGCACTACATATCACTATTAACACTTAATTATGTATTTAATAGTTTAAACGTAGCTTACCAGAGCTGACTCCCACAAGGAACCTGGCGAACACCATCCAATATTTAGCGTAAGGTCTTGTTAAATGCAACTGAGCATACAGGGCGCTTGAAAACACGAACAGAGCCAAAGTGGTCAGGAGTGGGGCGCGAACAGACCCTGTGCGATTAGCCCAGTAGCCCAGCAGCGGGGAAAATAACAGTTGACCCAGCGGATTGGCTCCCACTGCTATTCCTAGGACCTCCTTCTTGGAACCTGGTTCTAACTGTCAACAAACAACATAATATTAAAATGAGGAATGTGGAATGCAGTAGTTATTATATTACATCGCTGGAATGGTCAGAGGAGTGCTTGAAATTTTGCTAACTCATTGTTCCATCACTGCGTGAAGCATCTTACCACAAATTAGAGATAGTACAGATGGAAAACTCATGTATTTACTTTTTCTTCACACCTACCCTCTGCTACACACACTCGCGCACAAATCAGTATCGAAAATTCGGTAGAGACCGCCCTACGAATTATGTATTCTATTATTTGTAGAGACCGCCTGACCTCGTGTCTGTGTGCGTAGTGTCTGTAAATGAGTTGTCTATGTGTGCATAGGCTCAGCGAATTTATTTGTAGGTTTCCATCTGTACTATCTCTAATTTGTGATCTTACGCTGTGGCTGGTATTAAAATGGATTAGGTACCGCATTGTGACATTTTCATTTACAAATGTTTTCGTGCTTCGGGTACGTAAAGCACATAATCTCAGTTACCAGAACATAGCAGCCGTTAATCCAAGTAGAAAACCTTATGGGCGACTTAAAAATTCAACAGCAGGTAGCCACAGCCATTTCAACACAACAAACGGCTGAATAGAACATGATTCAAATTGTGAAAAGTAGGGGATAGAGACGTGACTATAATTATATTATGTAGTATGTATCATTTATATCACGGTAATTGTAACGTTGTGAAATAAGATGAGGTAACATGAGGTCTTGCATGCTATCATGTCATTATCTTAGCGAACCCTAAGTACAGGTTGCCTACTGTACCTACTAGACAGTGTCTTTCTGTACAGTGTGAGACTTATGCAATCGTGTCATAAGCTACTATTAAGTCTCTGTTACATAATTATCTATGACAGTGCTGTATCACCGAGGTTTTTATGATTTTCAAAATGAATGCCCATTTAAACTCAAGCGTTTCTTATACTGCGTCCACATTTGTAACATATCATTATGGAGTTCTTCAAAAGGGGACGGCAGCGCGAGTGTGGCGCCTCCGGTATTGCAAACGTCCACAGGCTGCGGTGACCACCAGAACATCCGGTGGGCCGTATGCTTGTCTGCCACCTTAGTGGTATAAATAAAAAACTAAAAACGAACTGTACAGCGTGTCATCGTGTCGAACATTTAACCCGTAGCTGCAGCTTTCAACGGTACCGAGTCTGATACGGTAATGGAGCAATTTGCCGTAAAAATGTTACAAATGTGGACACAGCATTATGTATTGTTTGTATAACTTAAATAATACTTCATAAATATTATTTATTATCTAATCGTATGTTCCATTTATTGGTAGGTGTTAGTTAGGTTGAGAATTTAGTATTTAAATTATAGTCATACTTATTGTACAGGCAGTGGTATGCGTAAATAAAGGTGCACCGCACCATACATGATTACATCGATAAGAGGTTACTGAACTCCATTTATATTTATTCGGCTGAAATATTTCAATAATATTTACAGTAAAAGCTCTACAAAAATATAAGGTAGGTACTCTCAATAACCATTTTAACGTTTTTTTGTATACGAATGTTAACGGGAGAATACGGGTCCTATCGAAATGATATGACAGAAAACAGAACAGACACACGCTGTGAAATGGAACATTTTATGATCGGATTATGAAACATACTTACAAGGTTTCCTCTTTAGGCCCTCAGGACTGATTTCTGTGGCAGAACCTAATTCGCAGGCTCTGAAGCTACTGAACTGATTTGAAGAAATTATTTCACTGTTGTTGGGTTCACATGTTATCCACGGACAACATAAGCTATATTTTATTCCTGTATTCTTTTGAGAACTACGCGGGTGTGACATTGGTTTGTCGACTTTAAAAAAATATAAGTAGGTAACATGACATGATGACAAAAAAAATGGATGGGACGTCCTTCAGCGCCCCGCGGACGGACGTCGACGCCGACGTTTGGAGACACGGCCCCTCAACGACGATATTATTAGACATCACCAACCACGTGTCATGATTTCACGCGAGAAATAAATATCGCGTCACGCTTCCCACTACCGAAATGTTATCATTGTAAAGTCGAGATAATAACAATAATACAATATATTCTTAGGACATTCACAAATAAACTAAGTATAACGTCACGGTGAGTGTTCTGAAGACTGCCTCTGTGGCGCAGTAGGTAGTGATACCGCCTGCGGCGCTGGAGGTCGTGGTTTCGATTCCCACCGGTGACAAATATTTGCAGCAGGTTATTCCTAGCTTACTTTGGGATCAGATAGCGTTGTGTTAGATGTCAAAAAAAAAACTTTTCAACCTAATCCCGCCCTCTCCTTTCCGATCCCGAACAACGCGTGCTGGACAGAGGTGCCACTCTTACACAGTGGAAAGAATCTACGCTAGAACTGACGGTTTAAAAGATCGTTTCTCTGTCGAACCATAAAAACCTGGAACGACCTGCCAGCGCACGTGTTTCCCTCCTCTTACAATCCTGGGTTATTCTAGCGGAGCGTAAAGAGGCACATCATAGGGCCGCCAACTTGAGGGCCGCTTTAGACTGGCACGTTGGCCCCCAATCGCTAGATGTCGCTGTGACTTTCATCATTTTGGCGAGCCAAATATTAAAAAAAAACTATAATATAGGTACTTAAGTAAAAGGGTCTCAACCTATAGTATCGTGTTCTTCCAGTCGGTGTCGACACCCTAGGTTCATGGTGTCTCAATGCGCATAGATTTTTTAAGAATTTAAAAAAGCGCCTGGTAGAGTCGACTTGATTGTGACCGACCGACCGACTACGCGACTGTGCGACTTGTGTGCTGGCAGTTTTCTCGCTCAGCGAAAGGGGAATGCTGCTAGAATTTTGGGCACAATGCCTTATTTAGGTTAGTTTAGATAGTTCCTCAAAATATCTTCCAACTATATGACAGCTGTGGCGGGGGTTGGGAGCTTGCTTAGTGGAGGGCAGGGAGTCGCCTATCTGTGTACTCGTGCCATGTACACGAAGACGCGCCCTACTCTTTTCTCAAATAACTTATGGTGCAAGTATGCCATCTTCCCACTTGTAATTTTGACAATTAACTAAAACTACATAATAGCACTCATCAATCAATCAATAAGTAAATAAAACTGTGTATCGACAGAAAGAACGAAGCACTGCTGTCTGTCCACAGTCCCAGCAGATAATAGTACCATGACCTAGACTATCCGCGTAATCATGATGATTAATATAATTCTATCCATTATAATTTGATGCCAATTAATACCTAACGACAATGTATTACAATGTCTTTGAATTCACGCGATTTACATAAGTCGATTCAACTCGTGACCGCGGCTATTGAAATATATATTCGATTGAAAATGTCGAAATAGATCAAAACCCGTACCTATTAAATAGGTACTTCAGTTTAATAGTAAGTACATAAATACATACAAAACATAATGTACGTTTAGTCACACCTTAATCGTCGAAGAAGCAAGAAGAGGCGTTTTATAATAGTCCAGTCATTATATACATTTGGAAATGCAAATGAACCGAGAAAGCCAAATTTTGGATATTACGTGTGGAGGGGCTAGAAAAGCTTAAGTTCAAATTGTCGACCAAAATAACCTGGTGGGTTTTCCGCCATCTTGAAAAAAGGGTTATATTCAGTTTTTTCATCATAATTCGGTTCCCTGTTGAGATACGAAAATTTTAAAAAAAGTTTTTTGTTGCTCTTTGTACGATCTACAAAGGTCTACACATTTTTCACGTATCGATCACCGTTATCGAAATATCGATCCAAAAAGCCGCAATTTGGGGAGAAAAAATTGTTCTTTGCTATTTCCTTCTTTCTCGTGAAATATATCGAAAAATGTCCGTAACGAGAATTGTTGAGCGTGTTCAGACCTACAAATTTGTTTTTTATTTTTTATTTTTGACAAGAATTACGACCTCTATGGCGCCACAAAGTCGGCCCCAGCGCGTCTCGAGTCTTTTGAAGCGAGCGTACACATACTCGTACACGTACACACGTACGTGTACAGCGTACACGTACCTACTGACATGAGACTCGCAGGAACTAAATCCTCGGAAAGGGCACGACGTTCAAGGAAGAACCAATCACCAGAGTTCACGTTTGATGAAACTACTGCTCTGAAAGTTAGCCAGGAGAAGTTTCTTGCAAGGGACCAAAATAAAAACAACTCGATACAAATGCTTCGCCGTTATTTTACATATACCGAAATAAAAGTAGAGCAGGCTTATGAGGATGCTGATACCCTCATTGTAACCACAGCAATTAGAGAAGCATCGTTTCATGACTCTGTGGAAATCCTCGGCGAAGATATCGATCTTTTGGTTTTAATTTCCGGACTTGCACAGGTCAAAAAAAAAATTTTTTTTCGCAAACCAGCTAAAGGCAAACACCGGCAAAACTATACCCTCCGAATAGTTTCAAGCATGATAAGTCTGTACTTGAGAACATTCTTTTCATCCATGCTTTCAGCGGTTGTGACACCACGTCGTCTTTTTATAATATTGGAAAGTTGAAATTCATCAGCACCCTCGAGGAGAACCCGAACCTTCGGTCATCGGTAGAACTATTCAAGCAAGAAAAGGTCGATCCGGAGATGCTAGCTTGCGCGGGAAAACTATTCCTTATCGCTCTGTATGGTGGTCGTAAAGAGGATACAACGATGGGTAGTTTGCGATTCCACCGCTTTGCAAAATCAATGACGACAAATAAGACGAATAATCTTTCACTACTCCCACCAACGGAAAGCGCAGTCCGCCAACACGTTTCCGGACATATCTACAGGTACAAACGTGGCTCGAAATTTTCAAAGATCCTCAGGAATGGGGTTGGCGACAGACGAATTACGGGCTTGAACCAATTTGCACCACACACAGCCGCACCCGCTCCACCTGAACTTTTAAAACTCATTTCGTGCAAATGTAAAGGAAAGTGTGGGGCTGCTTGTGGGTGCAGGAAAGAAGGAATTCGTAGCACCGTATTTTTTTTTTTTATACTACTTAGGTGGCAGACAAGCTTACGGCCCACCGGAAGGTTGGTAACCGTAGCCTATAGACGTTTGCAACACCAGAGGCGCTACACGCGCTGCCGACCCGGGCGCAGGTTGTGACGACCCACAGTTGAAATTTTTCAAGCCGCCCGTATGGCCTTCAACTTGGCTTAACGACGGTCATTTTACTGACAACCGGGACCAACGGCTTATCGTGCCTTCCGAAGCACGGAAACGCTCGTAAATAAATGTCACAAAGTGGTCCACGTGGTGGTCACCCATCCATATCCGGCCATAGTAAATGTTGCTTACTGCAGTGATCGTTTACAGAACACTGAGTCCGCGGGGCCACGAGCGCTTCAATCAATATTTGCCTGCACTGTAGTGGACAGACATGCAACAATGTCGCCAGAGTCGAGATTTTATTCAACGACGATCACGATGATGATGATTACGTATTTCAACCGTTCCAGCATCATTTACTGCGATTCAAGAGTTTTAACGACTCGAAGAGTCTACCGAGGAAGAACTTCTACAGCCAGGACCATCGAAACGGCGAAAAACATGTGAAAAAAATTACCACCTGTAATTACTGTTTTTTGCTGCATAAAAATTATTTGATCAATAATTTTCATGTGTTCGATTTATAATTTGGCTGGTTTATTAATTTGTTTTGTATTGCAATAATTGCTTGAACAACCATTCATCCATTTTGACTTATGGATACAACCGTGCGAGCGGCTAAATCAAAACAGGGCACAGTCTTACTGACTTTGCGCCGCGCTAGAGGTCGTAATTCTTATCGAAAATAAAAAATATAAAAACGAATTTGTAGGTCTGAACACGCTCACCAATTTTCATTATATACATTTTTCGATATCTTTCACGAGAAAGAAGGAAATAGCTAAAAACAATTTTTTCTCCCCAAATTGCGGCTTTTTGGATCGATATTTCGATAACGGTGATCGATACGTGAAAAATGTGTATGTCTTAATTGTAGATCGTACAAAGAGCAACAAAAAACTTTTCAATAAAATTTTCGTATCTCAACGGGGAACCGAATTATGATGAAAAAACTGAATATAACCCTTTTTTCAAGATGGCGGAAAACCCACCAGGTTATTTTGGTCGACAATTTGAACTTAAGCTTTTCTAGCCCCTCCCCACGTAATATCCAAAATTTGGCTTTCTCGGTTCATTTGCATTTCTAACCCGATTTTTTCGACGTAATGACTGGACTATAATACAATACATAGATACAAAAATATGCTTCTATTTACAATCAATAAATATAAACAAAATGATTACGTCAACTGTTTCCAACGCAGTCACTTTCACTATCAACTCTAATATCACTATGAGAGCATAATAAGGGTTGCCACTAGTACCAAATGATGTGATGATGACGATTGAATAAAATTACTGCGCTGTTTATTAGGGATTCGCCGCTACGCTAGCGTGGATTTCTGTCCCTGTTACCGCATCTAATGATAATTTATTCCGAGAGTAGAAGCTTGTGTCCTATTCCAGAATAGGTATAATCTATCCCTTTACTAAATTTCAGCCAGAAGAGCGTCACGGAGTTAAATTCTACACATAAATTTATAAGAACAAAGAAATAATACAGAATAACCATTAGATATTTTAATTAAATTACGTTTTCATGTACTTCAAAATATATTTGTGCCAGCCCTAACCACGTCGCGGTCGAGTAATGAATGCCGGGGTCACAGTACAACCACAAAATGCGGGATTGTGCTGTTAACGTGATAACGCACGATTACATGACTCATTCATTACCTAGTTACTACACAATAACGAACCAATACATAAATGTGGTAGTCATTACGTTAGGTGTATATTTTTATTCAAATTTGATAATTTTATTCAATGTTCTTTAACTTTTAACACGTATAATGAGGCTATTATCCGTGTTAAAATTAAAAAATGTGTATAAAGAACAGAAAATAGATTTTTTTTCTAATTTCCTGTACTTACCCGTATTCCCACGGAAACAGGAGCTACGTGGGTGAAATGGATATGTCAGGGCTCTTATTCTAACATCATCAAGAAAAATCACTCATATAGTTAAGGTATCAAAGTCAGTCTATTTAGTTATAGATCTTGTATAGTCGTAGATCGTATTACCTATATTGAAATTAATGATGTTTTGAGTGAATTAGACATTAGTTATTATCTATTAATACTTACATATTAGATTTAGTCAGGGTTTGTAAATATAGTAAGCAAACTTACTTTTTACTAGCCTCCATGACCGTGGGCCTGAGGACGGTGAGAGGGTTGCTCACCATCCTTACAGAAGCAGGCCCATGACGGCAGCGTGACGTGAGGAATTCACACACCCGAAACTCACACCCTTAGAAGCGGGATCACACCCGAAACCCCCCAAATAAGCGGGATAGCACCCGAACCACCCCCTAGGCGAGGACGCAGTGGTGTGGTGGCCGTGGGTCTGTTGGGAGTCCTGGGACATCCTTCCGAGGGCTTACCCGGGGCTTCCAACCATAGGCTGATGGGCGTTACGTGAGGTTTTTTTAGTCGGTAGGAGTTCGACATAACATCCATGAGGATTTTCCCTCACGTAAATCAAAAAAAAGCCTTGAACCTTTTACCTTTTTAACCGACTTCAAAAGAAGGAGGAGGTTCTCAATTCGTCTGTATGTTTTTTTGTATGTATGCTATGCTAACCGATATTTTTAAATACTCATGTTAAAATAAAGTGACGCATAGGGATATCGTATTAAACCCTAATGCTGCATGGGAATAAATTAATCTTTGATACGCTTTGAGGTTGGTAACCAGTGGAATTTGGAACAAAAAATAAGCTTTACCGCACACCCTACGTATCGGCGTAAACCCACATCAAAATGAATATGGTTTTATTTCTTAATCTCTACATTTCTATACTATTCATCCGATCACGGTAAGCCTTTGTATTTAATACTGAGAATACACATTATGTCATTCATATTGAAAACGTGAAAGTTTGTGAAGGTGATTGTTACTCAATCATAAAATCATTCTCAATTCATTGAACTATTGGACTAAAATTTTGTGTACAGGTAGCCGTCTTCCTAAACTAACACAGGCTTAGAATAGTTATAATCTGTGGATTGACTTGCCTCGGATGCGCATTCGGTAGTGTGACCGCCTGCCACGCTGAGGTCCCGGGTTCGATTCCTGGGTCGGTCCAACAAACATTTGTGTGACCCACAAATGTTTGTTTCGGAGTTTAGGTGTTTTCTATGTACCTATAATACGTACCTATGTATTTGGAAACATATAAGTATGTCTATCAATCATCTAGATCCCATAGCACAAGCTTATTATCGGCTTAATTTGGGCTAGATGTTGTTGTGTGAGAAAGAAAACCGCAATCTCGAAACCTCTTGTATGAAACATACGTATACGGAAAAACTTCACCGGCCTGTAGGTAATTTATAATGGGAGACCATAATTCATAAAATTTTCTTGCTAGGACTTACGAATTTTATCTTTTACAATCTTATGTCCTGAAGTTTCAACCGCGTAGTTTCCGTTTCCGAGGGAATACGGAAATTAAATGCATCCTATGACTACCGGGGATAGCGTACTTCGGAACAGACAATCAAGTCCTCTTTATAATATTAGTATAGATTAACAAACGCAAAAATTCCAAAGAATCAGTATAAATCAATAAGACTACCCACAATCCTCAGAACTAAGCTGTTCCGCTTATTCTTATAACATAAAATGTGTTTGGTGCTGCTGCAACCCTACGGATATCGTTAGCTTGGCTGAAGTATGAATGACGGGATGGTACGGAAAATTCTATTAATATCACTATTCAAGCGATACTGCTTGTTTTCATGAGTAAATTTCATCATTATTATTTATAGGCACTGTTGATTGATGGCACTTGGTGGAACTTGCTGCACATATTGAAAACGACACTTGTACTATTCCACAATATTTATTATTATAAACCTGACCGGTTTCGCATCACAGAATTTTCAAAGTTCAAGATGGAAGTAGTACTACCTTGTCCTTCCATCTAGTACTACCTTGTTTTCAATATGTTCATCATTATTGACCCAACCAACATCTGGTCGAGCTCTGCGAGACTTCTTGTAAAGTTGCAACTCTTTATCAACATCACCTCAAGTGACATGAAAAAAAATCTTTTGATATCATTTCCCATACGCTTGATCAAAAGTGGTTATTGCAGCCTATGGAACCTATTGCCGTATTGAATCGGAAAGAGGTAGGCTCCATCTACCTCTGTTTCAAACTTTTTAAGCCTCCCGACTATTACTATGTATACTACCATGCTATTAGCAACCCGGAACAATGGCTTCTACGAAAAGGCTACTCGTATCAAGATCGAACACAGCATAAGTTGCCAACCACTGTGATCGTTTACCAATCTCTGAGCTGGCGAGGCAATTTTTTTTACGTGAGGGAAATCCTCATGGATGTTATGCCGGACTCCTACCGACTAAAAATCCTCACGTAACGCCCAACAGCCTATGGTTGTGAGCCCCGGGTGACCCCTCGGAAGGATGTCCCAGGACAAAAGAATTTCCCGTACCGGGAACCGAACCCGAGCCTCCTGGGTGAAAGCCAGGTATCCTAGCCACTAGACCATACGGGAGTTTGAGCTGGCGAGGCTACTAGCTCTTTTAAAGCTAAAACTTTGGAAAGACAGGTTATATTGATGCCACAGAATTCAGAAAAAAGATCTCTTTTCTGATACCTGTGGTTGGTACGCTCTTTCCAAGTTTATTAAAGGAATTTATCAAAGGATCAACACTCTACTTTCATGCTAAAACAATATTATTTTATTGTTTGCCTTGAAATGGCAAGCATGTGAAGTACATTATTCTGAAATGTCTGTCACTACATTAGCCATTGTTTTATAACAGAAATGAGTCATCGTGTTATTTACATCATGGTGTCTAAGGGGCAATGCTCGTACCTTGGCATCAATTCTGAATCATTCTACTTGAAAGAGTATATAATAAGTTTTTTCCGTACCCTGAAAGGGTTGGCAGAAGCATATTAAAACCCCTACTAATATTATAAATTCGAAAGTAACTCTGTCTGTCTGTCTGTTACGCTTTCACGCCTAAACGGCTGGAGTGATTGAGATGAAATTTGGCATAGAGATAGTTCGAAGCCCTGGGAAGGACATAGGCTACTTTTTAACTGACTGCACAAAAGGAGGGTTATGATTTTACGCGATAACAACTTCTACCACCACCACTTGTATTTTGTCCCACGAGATAAAAATATGATCAGATACAATTTGAGACTACCTTCTGTAGAAATTTCCTTCATCGCCATCATAGCTCCTTGCAGCAGTGCCGAATCGGAAAACGCAATAACATTCTCCCCGCCAAAAAAGGTTTTTTTCTTGCAGTGATCTCCACAGACGTTTTGGGCTCGAAATGACTAAAACCACACAATCCCTATCTAAATACCTATCCATCTAGTCCCGAGATCCCCGGATAAGAGTAGAAATTCAAGCTTTAGGAGTATTTTAAAGACTATACAGTTTCACAGTTACTATGGGCGTTCCGCAAGGTTCGATACTCGGACCATTTTTATTTTTAATTTATATAAATGACCTACCCTATTACGTAGGGGACACCAACGGGATTGTTTTGTTTGCAGATGACACTTCCTTAATTTTCAAAATTAAAAGACAACTAGATAACTACGACGATGTCAACAATGCAATCCTGAAAGTAGTACATTGGTTTAATACTAATAATCTTAGCCTGAACGATAACAAAACTAAATGTATTAAATTTACCTTGCCCAATGTAACACAGGCAGAAACCAATGTTCAACTTAATGGCCGAGAGTTGGAACTTGTGAAATCTACGGCGTTCCTAGGGTTGACGGTCGATGCTGGATTGCAGTGGGGTCCACATATTGAAAAGCTAGCAGGCAGGTTAAGTTCAGCAGCATTTGCGGTACAAAAGATTAGGCATTTGACTGATGTAGATACAGCTAGAATAGTTTATTTCAGTTACTTCCACAGTGTTATGTCTTACGGTACTGTGGGGTAATGCCGCAGATATAAATTCAATTTTTGTTTTACAAAAACGAGCCATAAGAGCCATATATAGATTAGGTCCAAGGGTCTCTCTGCGCGAAAAATTCAAAGAGGTAAATATTCTGACTGTAGCATCACAATATATTTTTGAAAATCTTATGTATGTGCAAAAGAATCTATCTAGTTTCGGTAAGTTAAGCGATATACACAGTGTAAATACCCGACATAAAGATAACCTTGCTTGTCATCAGTGTAGACTGAAAAAAGTCAGTAATTCCTTCCTGGGTAACTGTATACGTTTTTACATCAGGCTTCCAAATGAAATAAAAAGTATGCCCTTAAGGCCGCGTGGGTCAGATTTTGAGTTTTTTGAAACAATCCTACTCAAAAAGTAAAGGGTTTATAATTCTGATAAATATATATATAATAGTTAAGGATATAAGCTAAACATATTCCGAGCCCGTTACACGATCCAATAAATTTCACTAGATAGAAAAAAATCCCAAAGTTGACTCTCTCAGAAAAGTTTTTTCAAAACTGTGGCTAAACTATTAATATTTTATATATTTTTTTTGCACTCAATTAAAGGTATTAAGGTTTTATACACATTTTCCGAGCGTTTTTCTATAAACAACTACTTACATAGTTATCATGTACGAATATCTACCAAACGCAATAGAATTGCGCCGCTGACGGCCGATCAGTCTCGCCCTGGCGCTTGTGGAGGCAGGACCTGTGTCAGTTTTTTTCGCAACTATTTCGTAATTATTATGCCAAATTACGTTGAAATCGCGCCACAGTATAAGAATATCAGTAATGGGCAAAATGTAATTAGATTAACCGTTACAAATGCGACTCATGGTAAAAATGTGGTGATCTTTTACTTTTTAAGTGTTTTCACGACATGGTAACCAGCTACCTAATGCATTAAAATGTCTACGAATTACATGATAATTTCGCAATCCAACATGGCGGCCACGCCGTAATCACAAAATTTCATGATGGGTATCGTTTAAGGGGTTTTTTGGTATGCTGAGTACGAAGTACGTAATAATTTTGCAATCCAATATGGCCGCCGCGCGGTAATCACAAAATTTCATGATGGGTATTGTTTAAGGGGTTTGTTCGTATGCTGAGTACGAATAACGTGATAATTTTGCAATCGAATATAGCCGCCGCGCCGTAATCACAAAATTTCATGATGGGTATCGTTTAAGGGGTTTTTTGGTATGCTGAGTACGAATCGCGTACTAATTTTGCAATACAAGATGGCCGCCGCGCCGTAATCACAAAATTTCATGATGGGTATCGTTTAAGGGGTTTTTTGCTATGCTGAGTACGAATCACGTGATAATTTTGCAATTCAAAATGGCCGCCACGCCGTAATCACAAAATTTCATGATGGGTATCGTTTAAGGGGTTTTTTCGTATGCTGAGTACGAATCTCGTGATAATTTTACAATCCAATATGGCCGCCGCGCCGTAATCACAAAATTTCATGATGGGTATCGTTTAAGGGGTTTTTTCGTATGCTGAGTACGAATCACGTGATAATTTTACAATCCAATATGGCCGCCGCGCCGTAATCCAAAAATTTCATGATGGGTATCGTTTAAGGGGTTTTTTGGTATGCTGAGTACGAATCACGTACTAATTTTGCAATACAAGATGGCCGCCGCTACGTAATCACAAATATTCATGATGGGTATCGTTTAAGGGGTTTTTTGCCATGGTGAGTACGAATCACGTGATAATTTTACAATCCAATATGACCGCCGCGCCGTAATCACAAAATTTCATGATGGGTATCGTTTAAGGGGTTTTTTCGTATGCTGAGTACGAATCACGTACTAATTTTGCAATACAAGATGGCCGCCGCTACGTAATCACAAATATTCATGATGGGTATCGTTTAAGGGGTTTTTTGCTATGCTGAGTACGAATCACGTGATAATTTTGCAATCCAATATGGCCGCCGCGCCGTAATCACAAAATTTCATGATGGGTATCGTTTAAGGGGTTTTTTAGTATGCTGAGTACGAATCACGTGATAATTTTGCAATCCAATATGGCCGCCGTGCCGTTATCACAAAATTCTATGATGGATATCGTTTAAGGGGTTTTTGGAATGCTGAGTACGAATCATGTGATAATTTTGCAATCCAATATGGCCACCGCGCCGTAATCACAAAATTTCATGATGGGTATCGATTAAGGGATTCTTTCGTATGCTAGGTAGCAATTTAATGTAATTGGCCTTAATTTTACAATAAAAACCTATTGTCATAGTATTTTCGCATTGCTAGGCCTGAACTTAATAAGCAAATCTTTTTAGTTTACTACTGTTAATAGCTTAGGCGGCCAAATTGAATTCCAAAATTATCATGTTATTCGTACTCAGCATTCGAAAAAACCCATTAAACGATATCCATCACGAAACTATGTGATTACGGCGCGGTGGCGCTTTTGGATTGCCAAATTATCATGTGATTCGTACTCAGCATACCAAAAAACCCCTTAAACGATAACCATCATGGATTTTTGCGATTAAGGCGCGATGGCCATATTGGATTGCAAAATTAGTACGTGATTCGTACTCAGCATACCAAAAAACCCTATAAACGATACACATCATGAAATTTTGTGATTACACCGTGGCGGCCATTTTGGATTGCAAAATTATCACGTGATTCATACTCAGCATACTAAGAAACCCCTTAAACGATACCCATCATGAAATTTTGTTATTACGGCGCGGCGCCCATATTGGATTGCAAAATTAGTACGTGATTCGTACTCAGCATACCAAAAAACCTCTTAAACGATACCCATCATGAAATTTTGTGATTACGGCGCGGCGGCCATATTGGATTGCAGAATTATCACGTAATTCGTACTCAGCATACCAAAAAACCCCTTAAACTATACCCATCATGAAATTTTGTAATTACGGCGCGGCGCCCATGTTGGATTGCAAAATTATTACGTGATTGGTACTCAGCATACCAAAAAAACCCTTTAAATGATTGTAACGTTGTGAAACAACGGGGGCAAATATTGATTAACATTAGGGGTTTAGAATCGAAAATTAGATCAACATATGAAAGCGCCATCTACCGAGTAAAGGTCGAAACGGCGGAAACCTTATTCGTATTTAAAAAGCGGTCTTGACGATTGAGTAGTTTCGAGTGGTGCCGCTAGAGGCGCTGTACAAACATATATAAACAACCGCGCGCGAATTTCAAAGGGCATTACTAAAATAATCTAAATATACTAGTCGCGAAGGCGCAGGTGCATCAGAGTTTAATTTTATTTAAAGTGAAGAAATATAGTAAGGAGCCAAGTACTCCCAAGCTGATCAGCGATTTAGCTGCGAGCGTCAATAACCCCATCATTGGGTGAGTCACATTAATTATAACGAATCTCGATTTTTAAAACAGTGAAAATTAACGGCTGTTGGTCAACCCTGTTATGGGAGGGTAGATTACAGGGGTGTGAAAAAAAGGTCTCTGTAAAATTAGTAGATAACCAAACATTGTAAGGCAACCGACTCTCAAATGGTTTATCGGGGATCGGCTGTCTTAGCAATGGGCGGGAAAAAGGGTTCCAGCTAACCCGTCTTCTGGAACATTCCAGGGTTCACCCTACGGGTTCGAAGAAACTATCTACCCTACGGATTGGGAAGATCCACCCTTCGGGTGCCACGAAGGTGAAGACGCACCCTTCGATTCTACGAGCGATCATCCACCCTACGGTTTGAAAACACCGTGCCAGCCGAACTTGTGGACGGCACGGCTACCTGTCAAACTGCATCAACATCCTGGAGCCACCAAGATAAGTCGAACCCTGAAGGACTATCGGAAATCGCGAAAACCCTTGCTGCCCGATATTGCCACAACCCACGACCCCCAAGTGCTAAAATCTGATTCCAATAAATTATTAATTTTTCATGTGTTAAATTCTATCTTGTTATTTCTCTCTCCTTTCCTGAAAGCATAGCGTTTCATGATACCCATCATGAAATTTTGTGATTACACCGCGGCGGCCATTTTGGATTGCAAAATGATCACGTGATTCATACTTAGCATACCAACTTTAGAAAACTTTAGAATTTTTTATGACCAGTTATAATGTAATTTACATTTTTTACGCAACTGTAACCATCTAGCAAACTTACGCAACGGAAACTCTCAAAAGAAATGAAATATCCTAGTTTTCGAAAAATGTTTCGTTGCTGCTCAGCTCTTATTCGCCTTAGCGTGATGTTATATATTTTGGTATTTTTCAAAAATGGACATTCTGTTAAGAAACTTTTGAAATTCAACTAGCAGTCTCTTAGACTCTAGAGTTCAAACAACTAAACAAACAAACAAACTCTTTAGCTTAAAAATAATAGTATAATAAATATAATTAACTCATTTATTTAGGAAACTCGAATAAATCACTACACTTAATAAAGTTAGATGCATTTACTACGTCAAACAAAGTTAGCATGCTGTTTCTTTCTACTCTACTGTATACTGTGGCATGAGAGTTGACTGCCGCTGCCGGCGCGCGGTGTGTCTCGCGCCCGGGGCGAGGGGAGCGCCAAATGCCTACTTGTGCGCTATAACCGCCCCTTAAATAAGTTTAAAAAGTGTTTAAAAAGTAAATTGTACCGCAGGGGCTACTATTCAATTGACGATTATTTGCTTGACAAGGAAGCCTGGAAATGATCTGCTTGCTCTACTGCATTCTCAAGCAATAGTTTGTGATTTTTAGTTTAAATTTTGTAAATAGAGCACAAAAAGAAAAGCCCGTCGAGTTTCTTGCCAGTTCTTCTCAAGCGGGCCGCGTTCCGAACTGGTGGTATTATTTGCATTGTATTCATTGACGTGTCGCAAGTGCCTATGTATTAGGATTATGCGAAATAAATGTTTTTTTGAGTTTGAGTTTTGAGTTTGACAGTTAATACTCGCCATGCGATCAGACTATGCCAATTATGTTATTGTAAAGGCCTGAGAAGTTCTCCGAATACAATAACAATTTAAGAGAATAATGCTGTTGTTTTGATGTTTCGGCTTCCCAAGTTCCCACGCCCTAATGTAGGTATCTTACTAATATTATAAATGCGAAAGTTTGTGAGTGTGGATGTTTGTTACCTACTCTTTCACGCTCGAACGGCTCAACGGAACTGGCTGAAATTCGGTACAGAGCTAAATTATAGCCTGGAATAACACATAGGCTACTTTTTATCTCGGGGATAAGTTCCCACGGGAAGCGGGAACTAGAACAAATGTTACGCGGGTGAAGCTCCCGACATCAGCTAGTATTTCTATAAGGTGTCCAACCGTTTATTTTACTTTTGACAGCTCGATTACCAATGTGATGTGATTAGGGAATGCAGTACCGGGATACCGGGATCCCGAAATACCGGGATCCCGCAGTATTTTTGCGGGACCAGTCCCGCACATAAATCAAGCGGGATCCCGCGGGATTTGCGGGACTGCCTACAGGTAAACGCCATGTGTTGTTCTGTAAGCGGAAGCGCGCAAACTGATTCTGCTCGAGAAAGATTTTTGAGGTAAAACTTCTGTAGGCGCGAGTAGGGAGAAACTCAGATTTTTTCTGAAGGAAGTAACGCTTACTATTTGAATTTTGAAGTTTTACTTCAATCGCGCCGCGCGTAAAGGTACGCACGCACACACATTTTTTTTTTGTGATTGTGACGTAAAATTATATCTGTACCGAGTTCTGAGTTCGCGGTCCCCTGTTCCCGTTCCCGGTTTCAGATTCCGTGTTCCCGGTTTCGGTTTCAGAATTCTCGGTTCCTGGTTTTCAGATTCAGATTCAGATTCAGATTCAGATTCAGATTCAGATTCAGATCATTTATTTCGTAAACATAGGTTAATTTTTACAGATGTTTTTGTTGGTTTGGTGGTCAGCTATGTTTGTCTTGAGACATACGAATCATTACATTATATTTGATAAAAATAAATTATTAATTAAATTAATTGCATGCAGACCAGAAACAATTTTATAGGACCTACTGTGCTAACAATGTCAGATTTCAGAATTCACAATAATAATAAATTGTAAAATAACTTTATAACATGATAAGCCTTGCAACTTTATAATACCTAAATAAATACAATTGAATTGTCAAAATATAAGAAAGGTCAAAACAATATATGAAACCTTGCAATTTATGGGACATTACCATTACAGTTAAGTTATGTCAGATTTAAATGTCCAAATTTATTATTTTGATCTTTTTAACAGTTTACTAGAATTAGGAATAATGTTGTTACACAGACAATTTAGGTACATCTAAAAATTCTAAACGAATTCATGTCATTATTATTGCATATACTATACATATCAATATAATATTTCAATATACAATTACAATTTTAATACATACAGGTATTACATTTTTTTCTTTTTGATAGTTTAGGTTAATTTATAATGTCATTGTGAAATAAATATAATTTTGATCACACAACACAAACAGATTCATTCATTGTAGGCTAATATTTTTATCTTCCAAATACTCTTTAACTGTATAATATGCTTTGTGACATAGAATATTTTTGAGCTTTTGCTTAAATAGGTAAATATTTTCCACATTACATAACTCAATAGGTAGTTTGTTATAGATTCTTGGTGCCATGCAATAAACACTTTTACTCAAGAGTGCTGTTTTATGTTTAAACATTCTTATTTTATGCTGATGTCGGAGACTGTTCAACATATCAAATTGGTTCATGTTCTTTTTAACAAAGATAGCGGTTTCCAGTATATAAATGCTTGGTAACGTTAGTACTTTTAATGTTTTGAAATGTGGCTTGCAGGTATCTCTTACTTTTAGTCTTAGGATTGCCCTTACGCATCAGTTCCAGCTCCCGGTCAGTCTATCTGTTCCCGGTTCGAATTTCGGAGTTTCCAATTTCTAAGACCCGATCCTAAATCGCAGTAGAAACCATTTCTTCGAACAATTCGAGCCGGGTTACAGTTATTTCAAATTTTCTTCCCATTTTTTTTCTTAAACCGCGGGACTGAGTTCACTCAGTCCCGCAAATACCGGGATTAAAGCAATGCTGCGGGATTGCAATCCCTAGATATGATGATACAATGCGTTCCCGATTCGATTTAATATAACAATCAACTTTATAATATGAAGATTTTTTATTTATTTATATAGATAGAAATTCGTTCTCAGGCCGCTGTCAAAACTAAAATAAACGGTTGGACAGACTATAACATTTTTGAATGTTAACACGGCAACTCTACACCTTGACCTTGTTGTTAGTGTTGGCAAAGTTCATAAAGACAGTCAATAAAATAGTGGTACCTACTCAAATTCAATATCTTATCTAATAATGAAGTACCTACATGTTTGGAAAGCACCCGAACCCCTTAGACGAGGCCGCGGTGGTAGAGCCAGTTCTGCCGGGAACCTTGGGACGTCCTTCCATTCGTAGACAGACCATAGACAGTTGTATATATACAACTGTCTATGGACTGTCTAGTGTCTACTACTATAGTCCATAGACAGTTGTATATATACAACTGTCTATGAACTGTCTACGACTGGAAGGACGTTCCAAGGTTCCCGGCAGAACTTGCTCTACCACCGCGGCCTCGTCTAAGGGGTTCGGGTGCTTTAACTAAAACCACATGATTATATATAATCGTGTGGTTTTAGTTGGTATACTACTCATAAGAGTTCGGTAAGAGTTTGGTATAGCATCAATGAGGTATTTCCAAAGAATAATTAACTGCCACATAAATAATATAGTTTCAATTTCAATTCTTTATTATTGCGAAATATACGTAGGTATTACAATGGAAGGGCTAATAATAAAGATGGAATGGATGATAATAAAGCTCATCGAAAAATTTCATTTCGCCCCTGTGTGCGAAGTGTGCGGCCCCTGTGTGCGCCGCACACTTCGCGCACAGGGGCGGCTCGGCCCTGGCTGTACAAGACGGAATGTTGTGCCGATCCTTGGAGGAGGCCTAAGCCCAGCAGTGGGCGTCAAATCGGCTGAGATGATGATGATGATGATGTACCAAGCTGTGAAGTTTATTGTTTTAAAATCCCGGGGAGTATTAGGCCTGAGACAATATCTTAGCCTCACAGCATGAACAATAAAGGAATTAGTCTTTGAGATAAATAATTATACGTAGGTAAAGTAAACAGTTAACGACAAACACAAATGCATACTAAATTAGATAACGATGTTATATTATCTCTTGCAATATCAGGTTCTATTAAGATTTGAGTCTAGCTCGGTTAATATCTTATTACAACTATGGGTTGCATCCAAATTGTGTCCCCGTACACTCCTATCGGTCGTCGATACGGTATGCGTGAAGTTACTTTGTCTATAAATAACTATAAAAATCTTTATAAGTATACATAAGTCTTTTATAATGGCGCAGTTGTTAAGTAATAAGTAGATAAGTAGGTGAGTACGTATTCTTAGGGCGCAGTATTAAATAAATAAATAAATAAATAAATATTCACGAACATCTCACACAACGCTATCTGATCCCAAAGTAAGCTAGGAATAACCTGCTTGTATTATGGGAATCATACCACGGATATTAATACTTATATACTTTTTTAAATACATACATATTATACATAGAAACACCCAGACTCTTGAGACAAACATTTATGGGTCACACAAATATTTGTCTCCGGTGGGAATCGAACCCACGACCTCCAGCGATTATTTTAAAACA
The DNA here is from genome assembly GCA_933228765.1 of Miltochrista miniata. Classification (NCBI taxonomy): domain Eukaryota; kingdom Metazoa; phylum Arthropoda; class Insecta; order Lepidoptera; family Erebidae; genus Miltochrista; species Miltochrista miniata. The sequence continues at coordinate 29,227,369 of OW121763.1, read as the reverse complement.
ATGTTATGTGTCTATGATCCTATGACATTTGGGAAAAATTATCTCAATGCTAATGAAAATAACGATAAAATATCGATACGTTGTCGTTTACTAGCGTCACGTAACTATTATTTAATCTGTGGCGTAACCACATATAGGATCCGGTATCCACTAGGTTTATCTAAGTATAATTTTAATATCATATCATATCAAAAGTCCGCGATTCCACAACATCATCTAGCCCAAACTAAGCTATAAAGCTTGTGCTATGGGATCTGGACTACTTTGATATATATTTCTAAATACATAGGTACCTACATATTAAACATAGAAAACACCCAAACTCCGAAATAAAGATACGCGGATCATACAAACATTTGGACCGACCCAGGAATCGAATCCAGGACCTTCAGCGACGCAGGCGGTTTCACTACCGACTTCGCCACAGAGGCAGTAAGTAGTGACCGCAGGGCCTACCTACTAACTGTTTTTTGGCTAATAACGTATATAGAGTACCTAAACGTAGTTTAAGAATATGTAAACATGAAGTTTTTACGTATAACATCTGCATTTTTATAAGAATTTACTACTTGTACCACGCGTGCACCACCACGAAATTATAATTATTCCAAATAGTCAGGGACTGTTTTGATCATAGATTTAGAATTTTTCGCTAAATCTATGCTTTAGATACATTTTATGTATCATGTATAGGTACATAAAATGTATCGTGGTGGTGTGGTGCACAGGTGCACTTATAGTAACTTAATTTGTATTTCTGAACACTTTATACAAGTTATAAAAGATGGACCATAATTTTTAAAAAAAGGCGATACCAAATTAGACCTAACCATCAAAAAATTCTTCCACATCGCTGTCAGCTACGTGTAAATTAAATAAATAAATATAGAATGTTTGAATGATATAGCCAATTATGCATACAGTTACCTGACTATTTAAAATTCATTACCGTTTGGGACAATTGGAACCGGCTAATGAAACAAGGCTCTTTGTTTTACCCAATGACGTGCAAGAAACAAAGAAGAACTGACAGATTTTTTTTTTATTTTACACGCTATTGCGCGTACGTAGCGCGCTATCGCGTTTCACGCTACGTAGCGTTGGAATAAAATATGCCGTACGTATAAAAACACGCTAAACCGTTGGTCCCGGTTGCCAGTAAAATGGCAGTCGTTAATCCAAGTTAAATGCCTTTTTTGGCGGCATGAAAAATTTCAACAGCAGGCAGTCATAACCTGCGCCTGCCCATCTCACTCAACACGGCAATTCGGCTCACCACCTATTACGTGGGACAAATTCTGTAAAGGTGAAATGTGGACATATAATAAGTATGCCTCTGCCTACCCTTTCGATGATTATCGCTAAAAAAACTTCTACCAGGCGGACGTTAGAGCACTGCCAGCATGCCACCAACCACTGGACTAAAGTGACAGTCATAATTTACGCCCGCGGTTTGCCCTCGTAGTGTTATCTTCTCGTCCCGCATTCTATAAAATGTGTTTTTCAAAACTATAATCTATCCCTGTACCAAATTTCAGCTGTGACAGCTTGAAAGAGTAACAAAAATCCTTACATCTACACATCCTCACTCACAAACTTTCGCATTTATAATATTAGTAAGTAGGTAAGATTAAATAAAAGTCTTTACTATTACGGCGGAGACAATCCTGGCCAGACTACAAGAATTTAACAAGATTAATCTATTGGCATTGGTTTTACATGAACACACTAAATTTCAGTTCAACGTTCTAATGAACTGAAGGTGGTCCAAAAAGTTTTGGTACTTGAAACGTCGTTGTCAGAATAGTCAATAGCCTTTAATCGCAAAGGGTCTGGCAGAGCCATATTATATAAGCCCACATCTTACTATTATTTACAAACAAACAAACCTCTGTCCCACAGTAAATGGTGGATCTATTGCTGAAGGTAAACAAACATACATACATAGACATACACAGCATTCCCACATCTACGTCGGACGGACGCAAAAGAGAACTACAGGGAGTCGACGGTAACACGGTAATGTCATCATTACCGTGACGGTAATGATAATCGAAAAATCTCACGGGTGCCCAATTTTCCTGCACGTTAGCGAATAGATCATACAGTTTAAAAAAAACTGGCTCTAGGTATATCACTAACTATTCCCGTCAGTCAGGAATCTATCCTAAGATGTTATTGCTTTCTAGTAATCACAGAAATTTGCACACTATAGGAGAGAAATTCAGCACTTTAAGTAAATACTAAATAAATTAGTACAGTGCATCTAACTTGGCAAGGTTTTGGAATAGAGGGGTAAATTCGCACATCGCACAAAAAAGTGCTCCACTAACTCCAAAAAGTGCTCCGCTCACTCCAAAACCTTGCCAAGTTAGATGTCGTGCACTGTATGCGGTCGTGGTTAAGCCGAACTGATTAGAGCAAGGCCTTTCAATCACTTCATTTTAATGTTTTCTCCGTGCTCTACATTTTAACGTCTCCAAAATATCCTGTTGCACTACGAAGCCTCCTCGTTCTAAGAGAAAATCTTAGATCACGTGTTGTGAGTTGTACTAACTTCCTGGATAAGTACTTAGTAAAAAATAAAACATCAACTGATAACCACCTCAGAAGAGGAATAAGCTCGCCAGCTAGGTGTTATGTGGGCTCAGATGCGTACATCTGTGGAAGTACAGCCACATGAGTAAATAATCCGATTTACTCCTGTGCTGCAGTTACAAGTTATACCTCTACCTATCTCTACAGGGAAATAGGTGTAATCATATATGTAAAAAAAAATTACAAGATGAACGTAAACTTTGTCAACTAGCGACCGATATTAGCTGAAGGTCAGTCTCACCTTGTCAAGATACGGCCACACACCCGTCAGGACTATACTGAACCCAAGCGACATTTGGAACATCGTAAAATATATTATATAGACGCTGTGCCATCGCTCCCGGTGCTCCTGAGCAGTCTCTAACTGCCGCTCTTCAGTCTCCAGCTGTTCTGGAGCTTCACTTTCTTTATCGACTTGCTCCTTTCGAACACGTCCTGCTAATCCTTTTAACCAATCCATTTTGCAGCACTATCACAAGTAAGTCGTAAATAAATACAATAATTTGGATACACAACAACAAAAGTACATAATTTTAATACGGCTAGTGACAAGTTTGGTCGTAATACACGTAGTAAACAAAGAAACGCGTACGCGCCGAGCGCCGTATCTTGCGCAAGCGCACTCGGCCACCGCCCGTGCCTCTCACTCCGTTACTGACCTGACTACTCCGACTAGTATTAATTTAGTTGTAGAACTATGTGTTGCCCGCGGCGCCGCGCAAAGAGGGAACACCCTATCCCGCATCCCATTAAAACATATTCCATGTCTTAAAAGTTATTCCAGACTGTAATCTATCCTTGTACTAAAATTTCAGTCCGATCCCTTCTGTCGTTAAAGCATGATTGAATTACAAACATCTTCACAAACTTTTACGCGTTTAAATATTAGTAGTATTTCATTATGTTAGCATCATAATCTAGAGACTCAGTCACCACGTTGATATGGTTTACGTGACTACACTTATCAGTATTGTTTATCTACTCCATAACTTTTATCTCTGGCTATACTTCTATTTTACTACATAATAAATTAACTGGATAGATACAACTAGTTATCAGTTAAAATGTATCTAATTGAATAAGTCCGTAAAATGTACCTACGTCGGTAAAGCGGTTAATCACCCCACTTGCAACTAGTTTGGTGTATCCCGTGTATCAAGATCATTGAATGCAACTAGTTTTACGATTACTGAGGGCTAAGAGTCATACAAAATAGAAATTTTGTATGTTATGCAAATGATTGTTTCGGAGATTGGGTGTTTTCTATGTAGGTATAAAGTAGCAATGTTTATCAGTTGTCTGAATATCATAGCACAGGCTAATATTTGGATGGAATAAGTGCTTGTTAAATAAATAGGCTTCTTTTCTGTCGTAAATAATTATAGCCCAGGTATTTACCTAAGTTTTTTTTTTCTTTTTTGTCTCTAAGTACTTACACTTTTGAGACGTAATGTGAATATTATATTGTGAATCAATTTTCAAGAATGTTGAAATCCCCGAATCATTTCATCATAAGTACCTATAGATTTTTATTCCCATGGGATTATGAGCATAATGCCATGTTACTGATAACCGGGATCAACGGCTTAAGCCTTCCGAAACACGGAAACGCTCACAAAATGAAATGTTGCAAAGTGGTCACATGGTTTTCACCCATCCAAGGACCTGCCATAGGGAGATTTGCTTATTACAGATATCTATCGTTTACAAAACACTAAACCGAGGCTAGGAGCGCTTCTAAATATAAAGTAAAAAATTAGTGGATACTTAACCAACTATAAGTACCTAGGGTCAAGTGTTCAACAATGAAACAGTGGTACACAATAAAACATAGTAATATTTCCAAAACGCGACGTTGGCAGTTAGTGCAATATATCGCGTAAGGACACTCAATAGATACCACCGGCGTATCCCAGTTTGCGGCGGCACCGCGTGAGAAAAGACGCGTCTGCGGCTCATTTTTACTATTTTCGTCAAAAATTGAAGTATTTCTGGCTATCTTTAAAGATTTTTCATTATTTAATGGTTAGGAATATTATATTTTTTATGATTATCCTGCATTCTACATGTTTTGTAGATTATTTTGGCATATTTCATTTGTTTCAAAGTTACAATTTTGTGAACATAAATTAAAAGTTAGTTAATTAAACCCTAGGTAGTCAACAATGAAACAGTTTAACAATGGACACAATGAAACACTGTTTTATGGATTTTTATTGGTTGATATTGTGAAACCTTATCTATTAAAATTTGTTTTAATTTTAAGATGGCGCGTAACAAAGCTGTAAAAAGGACGAGGGGTGTATTGCTTACCAAATGGCAAAAATTCATAATATTCGATATTCTGTTAGCTGGGAAAATGGCTGGAATCGAATGTTTACGGTCTTATAAATCAGGGCATGCATAACTGTCATTAAAAAAGCCTGAAGCATGCAGCATGGCACGTCGTGCCACTGCATTTAACGTAGAAACGGACTGCTCTTTCTTTAATAACTACCTACATTAAACAAAATTTGAATTAGGCACAGTTTATTTATGGTGTTTCATTGTTGAATATATGGTGTTTCATTGTGTACGCCTATATGGACACAATGACACAAATCCCATTTCTTAGTTTTTATTTCTTTGTCGATTCAAATCACTTTATTTAAAAAAATCTATAAATGACATTCGATACCCAATCATATTGACTACATGCCTGTAAAATTATAGACTTCTATCAGCAAAAACATGAGATGTACGAGGTTATGAACTTTTAGTGTTTCATTGTTGAACACTTGACCCTACCTACTCAATTTTTTTTTCATTTAATATTCTTAAATTAAACAGTACAAATGTTATGGTGAATAAAAATGAATGGCTTCCCTACAGTGCAGTGCGAGTAATTTTCAAATAGGTTTAAAAGTTTCGGAGCCTATTCGATGCAAACAAACAAACAATCAAATCTTTCCTTTTAGCCCCTCTCTATAAAATAGAGTGCAGAGAGGCTCATGTCCAGATTTTGTCTGTTTCATTAAACTACGTCATTATGTCACGTGGATCATCTATTTGAAGTTTGAAATAAAACAAAAATGACAACGTCAATCGGATTGAACTTTCACAATAACGTGATGGAGAGGGGAAGTCTGGTGAGACCGATCTCACGGCTTTCTAGATGTCACTATCTATTCTAGATGTCACTTTCATAGGAAAGCAGATGTATTGAAAATTATTAAGATTAATTACATTTTTCCGGTAGTTACAATAACCTCTTCTTGGATGTTCGCGAGGTCTAGGTGATCTTCGTAGAAATACTAGTTTAAACAATAGTTTGTGTTCAGTAGAATTGACTCAAACCCAAGGAACTTATAGTTAGAAGTATAAGTTCCTTGGTCAAACCTCAAACGTGTTACCTACTGCTCGTTCGCTCTAACTTTGCCGCTCGGCTCCAGCTCCATAATAAAGTCGAATTTTTAAATAAACGAAGTAAATTGACAGCAACTAACGTCACTTCTTCATACAATGTTGCGTATTTTCTATGACGAAGTGACATTAGCTACATACTGTCAATTTACTTCGTCTGATTAACAATTCGGGTATACGCCTCTACGCCAGCGGCAAAGTTAGAGCGAACGGGTAGTACCTACGTACTTTCTAGCAATAAGTACCCTACACCGCTCTGTGGTGTTGCTAACGTCCAATCTATAGTGACCACTAATTCCAATCCCGTGCGTGGCATGGTTATAATAACGAAAAGGTACAGTAATGAGTCACTCGTGCTACCTGATATTATCATGAACTTTGTATGCATGAATTAAAGAAAACGAAAACTCGACTAAAAACTAAAATATGAAAATAATGAAATCAATCCTGATCATGAAGCTATAGATAAACATGGAGGCCACACTTCGAATACCTACTTGAAGCGTAGTCTGTATATTACTGTCTTGCTCTGTGTGGGCTCTACGTCTCTTTCTAAGTAGGGTAGCCCTATTTTTATTTTTGCCAGGATACTTCATTTTCTATATATTCTTTATTGTACACGATAAAGACAATATATATTCATAATACAATTAGATGTACAATACATACATACATAAGGCCACGCCTTTATCCCCGAAGGGGTAGTCAGAGGTATATTATCATTTCACCTTTTTAAGAATTGGTCACACGGAATAGGTGGTGAAAATTTATTATATAAATTAGATGTACAAAGGCGAGATTAACTATTTTCTCTGTTTTTTACGAAGGCTGATAGGTAGTATTCTCTGCAGATTGCATAGGTACATTGCGAATAACGAAGCTATTCATCCACGTGGGTTATTTTTCTAGGTTAATCAACTGTACGTCTCGCGCACTGTGGCAGGCTGTGACGTAAGCTGCCGCTGCAGCTTGTGGTAGCTCGCAGTCTGCCGCGGCAGCTCGTGGTAGTTCACAGTCTGCCGATGTCTCTTCATGTCAAAATAAAGAAATGTTAGTGCTAAAGTCATTGGAATAAGATTTTAAATAATTTGATCGTGTGGCTCTCCGCTTAGGCTGCAAGGTGTGTGAACCTCACGAATGCATCTACGGTGCCATGGTGGAGAGCGATGGTCATCATGCTTTGAGTTGTCGCTGCACCGGTAGGCATCCGCGTATCCACGCTCTTAATTAGTTAATCCGGCGGGCTCTGGGTCGGCTGAGGTCCCCTGTATCCTTGAACCACCAGGTTTGTCCCGCGCAGACGGCAAGAGACCGGACGGTCTGACCCTTGTGCCATGGAAGAACAACAAGTGCTTAGTGTGGGACGCAACATGCATCAGCACTTTCGCCGCCAGTCACTTGGCTCGTACCGTCCATTCACCGGCGGCGGCAGCTGTAGAAACGATGGGCAGTTGCGGGAGTGATACTAAGGCTCTGGTCTCGGAGATCGGCCGTAGGCTACAGGACAAGACGCATGACTCCCACGTCTGGTCGTACCTGGTACATATCCAGCGGATACAGCGGATCCTGGTACATATGGATAGCTATCCAGCGCGGCAACGCTGCTAGTGTATTGGGCACCTTTGCGCCTGGTATGATCAGTGGTGGTATGTTCAGTAGGCATTAGTTTAGTAGTTTAGTTATTTAATCTATTTATTTTCTTTTTATGTATGTATTTTTAAGTTGATTATTGGACAATAAATTAGGAACAGGATAATTGGACAATAAGTTAGGAACTGTTGATGGTTTTAAGCGCTTTGTTACTACATCATAATCGGTTTTTTGAAAATGCAAATTGCAAATCCTGGCGCTTTCATAGAACTTCATTTTTTTTTAAATATGGAAAAGGAGGCACCATCTACCAGCACTTTTAAGAAAGTTACACGACACGAATGTATAGAATTGCACCTATATCCATTCGTTTATAAGGTACGCGAGAAAATAAAATTTATGATCCGTTAGCATACTAATTGCTTTTATAAAAAACTAGCGGATGTCACGCGGTTTCACCCGCGTAGTTCCCGTTCCCGTGGGAATACGGGAATAAAATATAGCCTATGTTCACCGCAAAGAGTGTAGCTTCCCAACAGTGAAATAATTTTTCAAATCGGTACAGTAGTTCCGGAGCCTATTCATTACAAACAAACAAACAAACAAAAAATCAGAAAACAAATCTTTCCTCTTTATAATATTAGTTTAGATATCTTAACTTAATTTTTAATGTTACAATGGATAACCACATTTCTCGCTGAATACTATTTTTAGGAAACCTAAAACAATTATTCATCATTAACATACGATAACAATACTTAGCTTATTTTATTTACTCTAATAATGACATTCGTGTTTCTTCTAATAATACACAGGAAGTCCCAGATAAATCCTCAATATAGTCACACTACTTCACAACGTTTCCTATTGTGTGAAAACAATGAAGTCAACCGCCATTCTATTGTTCGTTGACACTTTGACAGTTGACATGTAGTACCAATGTTGCCACATTACAGAATCCTTAGAAAATGGGAATGTAATTCACTGATTCGACAACCCAATCATGCATATTATGGTATAAAATATTTCAATTTACGCATTAAATAATCGTAGTCGAACTATAGAGCTATTTATAAATTATTTTACTTGCATTTTTGGTTGGTATGGTCTATTTCTATTATTTTCTAGGAGATACTAATAAGAAGATAGCAGCACTGCACAATTCCCTAGAAAGAGAAGGTTAGCCCACAGAGAGTGAGATAGAGATACGTAGGTATTTGACTCAAGCGGTTGTTCGAAGTGTGGCCTCCATGTTTACAGTTTGTCTATAAAGTCGTGACATGAATGTTTGAGGAACTAAAAATAGTTATGTGTGTGGCAACACTGGCAACACGAAACATATGTACGTCAGTTGTCAATGCTATCGTCGAATTTCGTTTACTCTCTTACGTAACTTTAATGTTTGGATTAAACTGCAACAAATTGAGATCAAACTACGCATAAAGGTTTGAGAAATGAGTAAAGAAAATCGGAGTGGTGCGCAGGAAGTGATTTTTAAAGTTTTCCAGTGATGTTTCGCGGAGTACTAAGCTGGACAATTGTTGTGCGATTTTGAGGATGTTTATGAGCGAAAAGCATCTTTGGTGGGTATGTAATCGTGTTATTGTTTGTTTTGAATCTGTCTGAAGTTACAAATTCACTGAATTTACGATTTGGAGACAAAAAAAAAGGCATTGTTTACATATTTTTAGGTTAGAATCTTAAACTTACAATCTACCTATAATGTAAGTCAGTGGTTAGAACAACATGGTTATTTTATAGTACGACCTACATTTTTGATACTCAGTTCAATCTGGTTTTCTACCAATTTTTATTTTGAATTAATTGCTTTATGGCAATAGTTGGTTTCCAATATGTAATTAATTTTCTTTTTTTACTCTTTTCAGGAAAATCAGAGAGTACAGTTAGGCGAATAGTTAACGAAGGTTTTAATAATGAAGGAAAGTTTGAAACTCCTGGTAAACACAGAAAAGGTCGGCAAAGAAAGAAATAGACGATTTTAATATTTGAGCACTGCGCCAAAAAAATCCTTGTCAGATGGGGGAAAGTTACAGATAAAACATGTAATTACATGATTGTGGCAAAGCAATTGGGACTGCTAGGCACCTGCTGGTGGGTTGTAAGACGCTATTAGACCGGGGCTTCTGGATCTGGTTCAATAACTTTATTCTGGATCTGATTCAATAAAACAGAAACAAAATTAAAAATGTATAATGTGTTTTATTTATTAACTCACTAGCTGATGCCCGCAGCTTCGCCCGTGTCGAATTTGTTCTCGTTAGGAACTTATTCCCGGGATGAAAAGTAGCCTATGTGTTATTCCAGACTATAATGTATCCCTGTACCAAATTTCAGCCAGATCAGTTCAACTGTTCGAGCGTGAAAGAGTCTCACATCCACACTCATAAGCTTTCGCATTTATAATATTTGTATTGTTCCCGTTCCCGCTTCCCGTAAGAACTTATTCCCGGAATAAAAAGTAGCCATGGTTATTCCAGATTATAATGTATCCCTGTACCAAATTTCAGCCAGATCCCTTTAACCGTTCGAGCGTGTAAGAGTAATAAACATCCACACTCACAAACTGTCGCATTTATAATATTAGTAAGATTTTACTCGGAACGAACTCCTTGTATCAAAATCATTTTGGTCGTACTATATAGGGTTGCATACATGCATTCAGCACTTAGACCATATAACACGGGACTAGCCTTTGCGAACCACCGCATACAAAAATATTCTGCCAGTTTTCATACAAGTGAAGGGGGAAACACAAAGACATATAAAATTTCATTGCATTTAAAAATGTATTAATCGACAAACGCGTAATGGCTGTTGTGTGTTAATTGTTATTGTACAGTCAACTACAATGTAATGTACTAGTTTAATCATATAAAATGATGTACTGATGTACAGGCTTTTCATAAAGCCAAAAGACCAAATGGTCATGTGCAATGGCAGAAAACAATGCTTAAGTAAGGCGTATCCTGTGGTTAGATGATCTAAGATTCAGCAGCGCCCTCATTTTTTTTTTTTTTTTCTTCTTGTTCTTGGACATTCTCGGTTTGAGAGTATGCCAAAGTCAAGTAAATTTCATTGTTGTGAAAATATAAATCATTTTCATGTTATGATTCTTCTTATGAGCAGCGTATTCATGTATGTCCAAGTTTGGACTAAGTTCTACTCTAGTAAGGCGGTGGTACCTTACTAGGGCTTGATGTGGAATTCGTCGACAAACCTAAAAACTCGCGTTTCACTGCGCTTTATCACTTTCCAACACTTTTGCACGTTGTCGAACCTTTATGTTTAATAATCCACCATAAATTACACATAAACACTCAAAATTACACTAGTTTTGAAAAATTATTAAAACACAATGTAACGCTTGTCTGAAAGTTTCCCGCCGAATCCGCGCCCTCATTTAATTTCACGACTTTATAGACAAACTGTACCTATAGCTTCATGATCCTGATGAACGAACAGCACAAATGCCATTTCATTCACTCACCTGCCATTCCATTCCGTTCATCTCATTCATTCCATTGATTAAAAAAAAAAAAGTACAAGTTCTGTGAATTTTCAGAAGTGGTTTTTATTGTTTTTTGGAGATATAATTACTGAAAAATCATGTTTATAACACGCCCTGTTGTATCCAGACTATTCCAGCAAACTGGTATGTTTTTACGGATTATTTAAAGTAACAAAATTAAAAATTCGAATAAAATTTCATTTGTTTAGAGTTTTTTGTAGTTAGCATAAATTTTAAGTAAAATTTACCTACTAAGTAAACGTCTTAACACTACAGTGGGAAAAAAATCGTAGCCTTTATTAAACATGTAATTGTTTTCTATGCAAAATGTTACATAACATTTTGTAGATAACCTATAACTGTCAAATTCAGGATATTTTCTGAAATGCTAGCCGTAGAACCTATTTAAGAAATTACATTTTAGCCTCAATGATAAATTTGCGAGTGATTGCAATAGTTAATGTAATGGGCTAAGAACGTCAGTAATGTGACGACTTAAAAACCTACTCATGGGACTAGATACAAGTCCTAAAAGATAAGGATCAGGAACATACTTACTAAACATTATGATTTGTTATATGAATGAGATTACTCTCTCAACTTTGGTACCTGAATGACAACAGAAATACAAGATGTGCATTCTGATGTGCAGTTGTATTAATTGAACAGTTAAACTCACTGATCATCGATCTGTCTTTGATTAGGTACCCTTGATAGCCTACCATAACAACAACTTTACATTTCCTTCAAAATTTAAACATAGTTTAAAGGTGAAGTCACACCATCAGCAACCCCAGAGGACTGATGTAACATATTATTTACATTTTTTTTACCCCACTGTCAGATGGGGCTGCTGTTTGACTTTCCAGTGCTAATATAGGCACCTATGCCATCTGTTGACGGTTGGCGTGGATCCTTACTGACTTATAACATTACAACTTAACTTGAAGGGTGACTAGGCGAAATGTAATAATTCCATTGCCCAGAACCAGTTGATAATTAAAAATCTTTTTTGCAGTGCGCCGTTACCATGACAATCACTTCAAGCCCCCCACCATGGATGAGCTGCCCGTCCCCCGTGGCTCATGGCAGGCACACTATGATGCTAAACAGCGAGGCTACAATGCTGCACTGCTGATCGGTGTAGCCTTTACCATTGGCACCCTCATTGTTGTATGTATAGTTTTGTTACTACTACACTATCTGTACTAATATTATTAAACATTCATTTGTAATTGAGAAACTCTGAAATGACTGTAATTTTATTTAAATTCGTTTGCATTTAATTTGTACACTTTGTATCCTCAGCACATGACACTGTACAAGGAGTATTAGTAATAATAAAATGCCAAAAAATATGACATATTTCCTGCATAGGGATGGCCACAGCCAAGTTTTGACCTGATGTGGCCTACGTTACGTAGTAACTATTATTTAATCTGTGCCTACGGTACCAATGTTAAAAGCAGCCAAGTGTACACCTAACTTTCACACTTGCCAACTCAGCGCGCATAAACAGACTTTGCAGGGTGGGCAGTGCAAGTGTAGCTCCTCTGATATTGCAAACATCAATAGGCTACAGTCATACCATAAAATAAAAACCGGCCAAGTTCGAATTGTATTCGTGCATAGAGATTTCTGTACAAAACCCGCAAATAAATTATGTTGGTTGTATGGGAGCCTCCCTTAAAAAATAATTTTCTGTTTTAGTACCTATTTGTTGTTATAGTGGCAACAATAATACATCATCTGTAAAAAAATCTCTCTCTAGCTTTCACACAATTCATGACAAACAGTGGAGTCCTGTTTTCATCGTTAAGGTATGAAACCTTAAAAAATACACTTTAAGGGTATCTTATAGTCGTCCCACCATTTGCTCTTTCTCATATTGATGTCTTGAACTATATAAAAATATTTGTCAATTTTCTTTTCCAGGCCAAGACATCCGGACTAGTGTACCTTAACTACTCGCCTCCCAAGTCTCTGGACTAAATGCCGCTGTGAATAGACAACACCATTCAACTTTTATGACATAGAAACCATCTGTCGATGTCGGCTTGAAGCTACACATCCTTCATGTATTTATTGTATTTTGTAAAAGTCGAATGGATAATATAATTATTATACTAGTTAAATTAATCAATAAATAGTTTTTTTTTTCTTGACTTACTTTTTTATTGTGGCATAGATCATTTTAAACTAATATGTTATTAAAACAGCTCCACTTCTGCAGATCTCGACCTATAAAAACTTCAGTTGTGCCAACCCCTGAATGCTCCAAATTATTGTTGTTAAATAAGACAAAATAATGCAGTATAGAATTTTTTATTAAAAAACTAACATATTAATTGATTTCTTATATTAACATAATAATTATTTACATGAATAAATAGACACTTAGAACTAAATAATTTCTGATAAAGCAAATGTAAAACAAGTTTATACTTAGCACCAGTATAAATAATGTACAATAATAGTATTGCTTCATTTCTGCCACACAGCACTAACTATACCTATTTGAAAAAAATACCAGCCAAGGAGGTTCTGCAACATTTTTGATTTACCATCAACAATCATATTCTATGAGATAATATTCTGCTGACAGCTTTTCACAGTACATTTATAATGGGATTGATATCTACACCCGACACGGTCAAACTGCACTTGCCAATTCTCATAAATATGAATGGCAGTTGCTTCAGTGTGCGGGCTTTCTATGCACGTGTGTGTGCATTACACATGATATTGACGAGACTTATCAAGTGAAGTTTGACCGTGTCGGGAGCCCATAAAACCCCATTTTAAGGAGACCGTGGAGTCAAAAATAGTAAAGTCCAATATATCGAAGTAGTCCCACAATGTACTAAAACTAAAACAAGTTTCAAAATGTGGTCAGTGTTCTCGTGCAATGTCTGAGAACGCGTCGAGGATGTGTTGCGTGGTCAGTGGTAGAGATAGTCCGGCCGCTGGGTAACATGAAGCTATGCGGGCCTGCGTACAATATACATACATTTTAAGTATCTTATATCCTTTAGTTAGCTCATTCTACTGAAAAGAAGCATTCCCTTTTTTTAACGTGAGGGAAAATCCATCATGGATGCTATGTCGGACTCCTACCGACTGAAAAACTTCACGTAACACCCAACAGCCTATGGTTGGAAGCCCCGGGCAAGTCCTCAGAAAGATGTCCCAGGACTCCCAACAAAATGTTTAATAGGAAACTAAATATCAACTGGGTCGTCACAACCTGGGTCGGTCGGTAGCGTGTGTAGCGGGCGCTGCAAACGTCCTTAGGCTACAGTAACCTACCATTAGGTGGGCCATAAGCTTGTCTGCCACCTTAGTAGTATAAAAAAACTGCGTTTATAGACCTATAATTCGGTTGTCGCACCCGGGAATTGAAACAACTAAAATTCTAAAAAGCAACCCATTGCTATTTTAGTATTCATTAGTTGGCCAGACCTTAATTTTAAAAATTTACTGTTATGGCACACAATGTACTGTCCGTATTTAAATTTATGTAAATGATACCACATTGCTTTATATATATGAATATGTATTTAGACATTCATAGGCTATGGTGACCACAGTCCATCAGCGGTCGTAAGCTTGTCTACCGCCTTAGTGGTATAAAAAAAAGATACCGGCTGTTCATTATCATCTAAATGTGATTAAAGATATATTATGCTGTGTACTGAGTACCTCAGGGTAGCACCTTTGGACCAATATAATTTTTATTTCATTTTCATCCCTTTTTTTTACCTGTGGAAAACCTACATAGATGCTATGCCGGACTCCTACCAAATAAAACCACACGATTATTACAAGTGTCTAAGGCCGGGAGTCCCGGGTAAGCCCTCGGAAGGATGTCCCAGGGCTCTCGGCAGACTGGCAAACACTTCAGCCTAGCCTATGGCCTCATTTTCCATCCCTAACATACCATACGTTTGATTGGACACTACCATTAAAGTCGAAGGCGGCAATACACAATAACAGAGTAAATAAAACAAAATGTCAGTAGTCAAGTATAGATAGGTTACCTGCAAGGCGACGTGTTGTGCGATGAACTCCTCCTGCATGGCGCGCCACACCACCTGCAGCAGGCCGCCTTCCTCGCTCAGGTGCTTCTCCACCGTGCGGTACAGCCGGTGTAGGGACTTGCGAACTGCACGTGCAACAAGTTTAGATGAAGCACTTATCGAAAAGTAAGGTATCAATGGATTGACATGATTTTTATTAAAATGGTTATTGTTGTCGATATGGAGAGTGAGTGGAATAGAATAAAACTTTAACATGTTGTTAAAGTTTTAATACTTTACAAAAATGTATATCAAGAAAAGGGCGGCCATATAGTAAAGCATCAAAAAGTGAATACAGATCGCGCCACGGATCTTTGCGTCTATGAAGTTCGTTCGTTCGTTCGCGTCGCAATTATGCACTATTAGATATCACAGGATAAACTACTGCGCAGCTGGTGCAGCCCTTCCGCCTCAGCAGTAGTTTATTGCACAATACCTAATGAATAATGCATAATTGCAACGCGAACGAACTTCATAGACGCAAAGATCCGTGGCGCGAGTCGTAAGTTACTTTTTATTCTGGAAAAAACACCCTATTGGCGTGAGAAATATAGACACAGAATTGCATTTTCTAGAATACATTATTACCGAACACTTCGACAGATCCAGGTCAATGTTTTTGTCTGTATGTGTAATACTCTTGAAGCCTATCTAAATGTGAGAATGTCCACAAAGATTTATTTATTTATTGACTTTTATTCCTGAAAACAGTTGCACGTGAAACATAAAACACTTCTGTGTAAGTGACTTACCCTCATGCGCCGGGTAAAGCGCGAGCAGACGACGCAGCTCATGCTTGCTGAAAGCTGCTCGGTAACACACTTCGTCTTCCCGTACGCCTTGCGCCACAGCTTCAGCCACACCCTCGAAGAAAGTTGTGAGTTTCTCCAGCGGCCGTCCGAAGTACTGCGTCACGTATGAGCGGAGTGCTTCCCCGTAGCGCGTCTTGCACTCGCGTCGAGCTGGTTCTAGAGCGCCCACGCGAAGTGCGCATAAGGCACCGTGCAATCTATACACCAAAACTCGTGTTATGACGCAGAAAATGCAATTTGAGGAAAAGCGCGTCATCTCAGCCGTTTGAGGTCCCCTGCTAGACTAGTCCAAGGATGACTAAAATTTTCAAAAAATAATAGGCCCGTTTTGAACCTTTGAAAACACGCCACTTTCATTGGTCTATTCCGAAATTAGCTAATGAGTTCGTTCATTATAGTGGTGAATTCAGAAATCCGCTAATGAACGTAGTTGAAAATAAAATTTAGAATAATCTATACATATAATAATGATAGTCCTAAATATTTTTATGTGTACAACATGTCTGTTTCAATATCTCGTATTAACGTAGTTTTTATTATATTTCTTAAGCAAATACAACAGCACCAGGCTACGACAACTAGGACGACTGCTGCAATAAAAGCCTTTTATATTTGTGCACGCTACATAATTTTCTTAAAAGCATTTGATGTGGTCTATCATCACCTTTTAATACAAAAGTTGGCTCATACAGTTATTTTGTGGATCGGTACTTAGGTGATGTGAATCAAATCTTATGTAATGATCTTACGTTGCCGAAAATAGTACAAGTAGCGTCCTAGATATTGACTCTTAGGACAATGCAGTTTGTCATGCCACAGGGGTTACATTTGGGACCTTGCTTTTTCCTAGTTTAAGTAAACGAATTATTGAACGAATAATTATTTGACCTGGTAAAGGTCGCGGACTGGGACTGGATGCGAAAGGCACAGGACCGTGTACTGTAGCGTGAACTGGGAGAGGCCTACGTTCAGCAGAGGACTGCTATGAGACTGTAACTGTGTGTAGGTACTGTGCCCGAATTAAAAGATATTTTGTTATAAACTGAGTTGATGAAACGAATTATGTTGTGCCATTAAATTAGAATACCAAATGTACGCAAACGATGATAAGTTAAACCGGACTAATACCATAGTAACTAGCAAAATAACGAATGCAATAAACCACTGGTGCTTCATGAATGAAAGAAATGTTTTATTCCTTCTATTCGAAAAGTATCACTTTGCACCACGATATCGGGGCGCAAAATAGCTCTTTTCTGTTAAGAGCTTTTAGCGGGTGGCAAAGTGATTTGAATTTGGAACTTGAAAATTTCATAGAAATCGAACGCAAATTGTATGAATTACTGGCTGGTAAGTTTCGGCTGCACAGCGCGGTGTCCTGAGCCGACTAAAAAAACTAAAGAGCGCCATTTATCTGTTCGTGTTCGACATTATTAATGTTCTTGTATTCAGTAGACATATTTTATTATATTCTGCAAATACAATTATTGTTGTACGTTAAATTATGAAAGTGATAATCCATGAACTCCTGGAACTATTGCTATAGAAGGTAACGACGTCGTACAAAATTTATTTTTTCTCATAGAAAGGGAATGAAAAGTTTAGTATATTACTCGAGGGCAAATTACTTTTCCCTCCGGCGGTGTACTTTGAATCCCTCACTGCGCTCAGGATTCTAAGTTAGGATCCCTCGCTATGCTCGGAATTCTATTCTAGAATCCTTCGCTTCGCTCGTGATTCTAAGTAGCGCCCTCGCCGTAAAAATACTATTTTGCCCCCTTGTTATACAATCTAATATTTCATTCCATTCCTGCCTATTGTATCACTGATATTCCTATCACTAAGTTTCGAGGTATTCGGGATCTGGGTGTTGTAGTCGATATAAAGTAAGACTTTTGTGAGCATAAGTAAAAGCCGCATATTAAAATAAAGAGGCACGATTGGGGCAAGTCAAGGTGAAGGCCTTATGGGCGGCTTGAAAATTTTTAGCCACGGTTGTCACAACCTTCGTCTGTCTATTTCACCACGGCGACAGCTTCACAAAAAAATACAACAACTGGAAAGTGGCCGTAAAGCATGAGTCCTGCCTACTCCTTCGAAGATAAAGACCTGTATGTATGTATGTATAGTCAAATCCTGCCCGATCTGGCAATAATGTAAACATGTCATGTTTTGACAATCGTTGTCTAAGACAGATGAGTAGAAAAATATAGTATGACAAATCATTGAATTTTTTACTCTCCTGAATAGGTATTTTAAATGAAAATAAACTATCATAAAGAAGTTATTTGGTGTCGAAATGATTGTAAGAACACTGTATGACTCCTGGATACTGGAATATAATCAGGGTGAATACTCAATTGCAAGTAACTATGGATATTTAAGATCAAATGTGTTTGTTTACATTTTTGCGCAAAGCTATTGAAATACAGTATACCTATTCTACGCTACGACTGACCTGTGGTAGTTCTCCAGGTGCAGCACGGCTCGCGGCGTGCGCGGGTGGGTGGCGTGCTGTATGGCCTGCATCATGGCGCCCGCCAGAGACACGTACCTGCGCGTATACCACATACACAGATTGGTTGGAGGAAAATGACCCTTAATATTGATGATGGCAAGTTTTGCTGAAAGGAAACATTCCTTTATTTTTAAAAGTAAGTAGAATTGTATTTTAAGATTTTTGAAAAATCACCTGCTTGAGCCGAGAATCAAAGCTGGGAGATATGAAAATAATATGTCCAATATTTTATGATACCAACCGAAAAAGTTTTTCTTGAGAAACAATTCCTTCAAAGCAACATAGTATCTTAAATAAAAAAAGGGCAAGTGTTTTTTTTATTGTAAAGCTCACTAACACACCCGGGAGTAGTGTAGCGTCCTAAGAGTGAAAAAAAATCAAATCGATCCTATAGTTTCAGAGCACAAAGAAACAATCAAAACTTACCTCTTTATAATCTTAGTAAGATGGTTTTGGAAACATTTAGTTCGGAAACGGGTGTAACAAAATTGACATTACAAAAATGAAGAAAAAAAAATCACATGAATACTTTAACCGTAAATCCGTTTTAAAGGTCCTATAAAATTTCATTATCACCCTGTCTATCGCTACTGAGCGACAGTAGAAAGCGACAATGACAGCCAGACGGGTGCTCCGTGTTTGTTTTGCCACGGCGACCACGCTACCTCGAATTGCCGCGGTAAAAAACGAATTCTCAATGTACGATAATTTTTTTTTTTAATAAAAAATTTAACCCCTCTTTTTTATTATATATTTGTATTTGATTTCCGATGCCAAGTCATCTCATGAAATTTGGAGAGGTAATTTTGTTACACCCAGTATATAAAAGTTTCCACCAAACACGCTTCTTTTATCAGATTCTGGCCGCGAGCTGAGTCCGTCCCGCTCTCGCCGAACTGTATGTCAGTGACGAGCGGGGGCTCGTCACTGACATACAGTTTGGGGTCTTGATGATATAAGAGCTACTGGAGCAATTCAATAAACATAAAAGAAAAGTTCCATACCATCGGTCGAGATCTGCCCGCCGTCCGCCGGCGGCAAAGATGGCCTCGCACGCGCGCGACAGCTGCTCCAACTCTGATACGAAGCTTAGTATGCCGCACTTTGGCTTCTTTGCCGCCTGGGGGACACGTACAAAAGATATGAATATAACTAAAGAGTGAAGTTGTATTGAAGTGAAACGTCTTATGGGACGGTGTGAGGTAAATTTTATGAAGTTAATAAAATGTCGCTCGTGGCCCCGCGGACTCAAGTGTTCTGTAAACAATCACTGCAGTAATGAACATTTACTGTGGCCGATTGTAGATGTGTGATCATCACATGACTACTTTGTGACATTAATTTGCAAGCGTTTCCGTGCTTCGGAAGGCACATTCAGCCGTTGGTCCCGGTTGTCAGTAAAATGGCAGTCATTGAGCAAAGTCTAGTAGTAGGCCTTTATGGCGGCTTGAAAAATTTCAACAACGGGCAGGCATAACCTGCCCTGTCAATATCAACACGGCAATACCGCTCACGACCTCACACGTGGATCAATTTGTAAAAATAGTGAAATGTGGGTATGTAATATGCCTCTGCCTACCCCTTTGGGGATAAAAGGCTTGATCATATGTATGTATAAAAATGAAGACATTTGTCTTTCCATAAGGCGGGTGGCGACGATTTGGCAAGACTAAGGCCGGCCGTACACGGGCTGCTCGAGCAGTTAACGGCTGAGCGACGTACACGGACCGCTCGAGCAGTCGGCATCGACTGCTCGAGCCGTCGCTACCAACTGCTCGAGCAGTCAAGATTTTCTACCGCAGTCTAGTCATGGATTCTGACGAGGAAGCACTGCTTTTGCTGCTTGTGCTCAAGCGGAGACGACGGTGGCGACGTCAGAAGAGAAAATTTTGGTAAAGGAGAAAGGTGAAGAGGAAAGGGGATGAGGTCGGAGAGCTGTCGACTGCTCTAGCGCAGTCAACGGCTCGAGCAGTCGGTGTGTGCCTCACGACCGCTCGCAAGCCGTCGACGGCACGATCGAATTTCATCATGCAGTTGACGGCGTGAAGCGGTCGCGACTGCTCGAGCAGTCGTGTGTACGGCTGCGAATGAATAGCTATAGTTCACCGCGCGGTCGCGGCTTCAAGCAGTCGGTCTCAACTGCTTGAAGCAGTCCGTGTACGGCCGACCTAACACTAAAAAGTTTTTGTTGTAATATATTATGTAGCGGTGTAATAAAGGTGATGTATCGTAGAAACGAAACCCTTTTACCGAGACTTCACCGTCTGTCTGTATGTCATCAGGCTGTATATCATGAACCGTGATAGCTAGATAGATTTTTTGATACAAAATTTCATAAATACATATTGTATACTATAATATAATATTTTTTTTTATAATTCATTTATTCTTAACAAAATAAATTTGTGTAGAATAGCTTAAATAATAAGTAGGTACCTAACATTACATACAATTTTTTTAAATGTACACCTTGCAATTTTATATATAATTTTAAACAAGTGATAAAATGTCGACAAATTGCCAATTTCTTGA
This sequence comes from Miltochrista miniata, assembly GCA_933228765.1. Taxonomy (NCBI): domain Eukaryota; kingdom Metazoa; phylum Arthropoda; class Insecta; order Lepidoptera; family Erebidae; genus Miltochrista; species Miltochrista miniata. The sequence goes on along the minus strand of OW121763.1, from coordinate 29,206,309 downwards.
TACTTTAAATCAATTAATAAAATAGTAACATGTCAAGGCATACATGGAACATTTCATAATAATAAATACAACAAAAAAGGAATGTCCAAAAAAGAATTGATAAAAACTGTCAAAAAGTTAAAGAATATAAATAAAATAGAAATCATAAAGTAAATGTCAGAAAACATACAATAAAACATTACAAAATATTAATTCACAAAAAATTACGTCAATTATTCAAGAACAATTTACTTTAGTGTCCCCATTAGAATGATTTGTCATTTATAAAAGCATCAATACTGTAGTAACATTTTTCCAACAATAAATTACGCAATTTACTTTTGAACTTGTTTACACTGTATATTGTCCTTAATTCTACAGGTAGCTTATTATACAGTGTTATGGATTGTACCCCTGAAGAGTGCTTAACGACATTCAATCTCGGCACTAAAGTGACTGGTAGAGCTTTCCTGCGGGTTGCCTCTCTTATCTTCCTTTCATCTATTGTTTCAATTTTACATATATTTTTAATTAAACCTGTTAGTAACACTAATAGGTACAAACATGGCACCGTCAAGATTTTCAGTCGAATAAAGTGGTCCTTGCATGATTCAGTTTGTTTGATTTGAACCATTGTCCTAATAGCCCTTTTTTGCATTACAAAAGCAGCATTTATATTGTTTTGATAGCTATTACCCCAAAGCTTAATGCTGTACCTAAGTTTAGATTCGATCATGGCAAAATAGACTGGACGAATTTGCGCAAGAGTAAGGTCATACCGTAGACTTTTTACTGCATAGCAAGCGCTACTTAGCGAATTTGTTAAGGCCGTTATTTCATCATGCCATGCTAATAGATTGTCTATCTGTACACCCAGGAATTTATAGCAATCCACCAAATCTATTTGATTACCCAATGTCTGTATATTTAGGTAGTCATTTTGCCTAGCAGTAGTTTTAAATAACATACATTTGGTCTTGTTAGTATTTAAAAGTAAATTATTTGATGAAAACCCGTTTACAAGCATAGACATTAAGTTATTTGTATCGTTTTCTAGATCAGCAATACTGTCACCAGCTATAACTGCACTAGTATCGTCCGCATATATTACAAGATTAATATCGGGCATGACATGTTCTATATAGTTTGGTAAATCATTCATAAATATGATGAAGAAAATTGGTCCCAAAATAGAGCCCTGTGGAACGCCCCGTTTCATTAATGCTATCTTTGATTTATAAGTATTTTCTTCATTTTCTCTATTTGCCTTGATTTCAACATATTGCCTTCTGTTTTGTAAATACGATTGAAATAATTTTAAAACATGTCCTCTAATCCCGTAATGTTCTAACTTTGCCAATAGTATGCCATGTTCTACCAAATCAAAAGCCGAACTCAAGTCCAGAAATAACCCAGCAACCTTTTTTTTATCGTTTATTTTCTTAACTACGTTTCCAATAAGCGAGTCAATTGCATCAACTGTACTAAGGCCTTGTTGGTATCCAAACTGATTACGATTTATAAGACTATATAAATGTAAATGTCTAATCAGTCTTGCTTTAATAATCTTTTCGAATACTTTGGATAGTGTTGGTAACAATGAGATGGGTCTGTAATTGTTAGGGTCTGTCTTAAGCCCTTTCTTAAATACTGGTATTACTCTTGCCAACTTAAATTGATCCGGAAAGATACCTTGATTAACACAGTCGTTCAAGATATAAGCATACTAGATAATGCCTGTGGCTTCCTTGTGTAATTCTGTACAAACTCTGTCCCCGTTCCCGCATCCCGTGGGAATTTAATCCGGGGATAAAAAGTGGCCTATTTGTTTCCATCCAGACCATAATCTGTCCCTGACCCAAAATTTCAACCAGATGCATTCAGCCGTTGGAGCGTCAAAAAGTAACAATTATTCACAGATTCAAACATTACCTAAGAACCTTGAGAACCTTCCTAAGATGACAACAACAATGTACATACCATGTTCTAGCAAATAAAGATAATCTAATCTAATTAATATACACGGCATTACGTGTTTATAATATTAGTAAAGGTTGCCTGGAGGAACTTTCTTTAAGCGAAAAGGCCGCTTATTTTATAGTCATTTTGTATCAAATTTATGCGTTGTAATACTATCTAGACCTACGTCCAACAGTGGACTGCTATACTGCAGCGGTGACCACCGGTACATCTGGTGGGCCGTATGCTTGTCTGCCACCTTAGTGGTATAAAAAAAAAATGCTGATTTGATTGAATACTATCTTGGCGTAAAATCAAGTATATAATAAAAAAAATATACAAATAAAAATGTATGAAGTAAATACCTGTTTAACAGCATCAGGTAACGCGCTCAGCCGGTCAGCAATGGCCCGGTCCGCCCCTCTCTTAGCCGCCACCGCTACTCCTGCCAAAGCCGCACGCGCCCACCGCGCTTCGCCCCCGGCCAGCGAAGCCCCGGGGCCCGCTGGCGCTCCCGCCGGCTCCCCGTATAGTACCCGCCGCCCCACGCATGCTAGGGCGCGCATGGCCCCGCTGTAGTAACACACATCATTGTTATTATATTTGTAATGGAATTTCGGTTTTGGCGACCGTGACAGGACAACGTCACCACGTTCATCACGGGACTACTGGCAGGTGTATAACTTCAAATCCTACTAATATTATAAATGTGAAAGTTTGTGAAGATGTTTGGATCTTTAGATGTTTGGATGTTTGTAACTCAATCACGCTCTAACGGCTTGTACAGGGATAGAGTATAGTCCGGAATAACACATAGGCTACTTTATATCCCCGGGAAATGTTCCCACGGGAAGCGGGAACGGGTACCAAATATCACGCGGGCGAACCCGCGCGCATCAGCTAGTATATTGTATATTTTATTAAAACTGCAACTATCTAAGCGGCACGTCTCTGCGCTACGCCGGCACGCACTCTATGTCTCACAATAAGCCCGCGACTCACTAAGGGTCGTGCCGCTCCTGGTGCGCCACTAACGCGACGAGGTCGCTCTCGAGCGTGGGGAACAGCTCGGACATGAAGCGCCTCGTCTCGGCGCCGGCCCGCACTCGTCCCGTATCGCTCCGCTCATTCTCGCTCCGCTCGCTGCGTTCCCCGTCACTGCCCTCACCCTATAATGGTATATTACGTCACAATATTTAAATTGTTTTGTATTTTGAGAGGAATCTTGATTCAAATACAAACTAAGTAATTTAAGGCCTGTCGTCCCGTTCTGCGTTAGTGTCAAGAGTCTTAAGGCTAACGCAGACTGGGACGGCACGGCAAAGAATTTAAATTTCCACCAATGAACATTTTAACGTATTTTTATAGAAATACAAGATACATTGCTATGCTTTAAAATGATGCCTTGGCATCCGAAGAGATTTTAATGCACGACATTGAAACACGGTGCCGTAGCGCGCTGCGAGGCACCGGTTATATCGAGGATACACTCGGTCAAAATCAACTGAAGACTTAATGTGTATCGAGCAGTCGCAAGGCGCTGAAATGCCGCGGTATCTACAATTCGAACAACACTGATATTTACCGGTTTCCATATTACAATCAATTGGTAAATTATTGGTCACACTAGTGGTTAATTGTGCCCAGTAACCAGTGCCTAAGGTACATTGTGCCCCGCACGGTTTCCTATCTAAAACGTCTACAACTTCAAATCATATGTGCTCTACTAGTGATGTTGCCCAGTCATTGGTTGAAGGAAAGCAGTGTACCGATTTCAGTAAAGCTTTTGATCTTACAAATCATGATATTCTGCACGAAAAGATTAGTTGCATGGATATTCATAGATCACTGCTGTGTTGGTATGACTCTTATCTACGAAATTGATTACAGATGGTGGTTGTACAGGGCTTTAAATCACAAACAAATATAATACCACCTGGAATGCCGCAGGGCTCTTTCATGGGACCCTTGTTGTTTTTGATTTTCATAAATGATTTAGCACGTTTTATTGAATGTAAGTTTTATATGTATGCAAACGTATTCCAAAAAATAACTGCTGAAGGCAGTGCTGCAAAATGAAATTAGCAAAGTGTATTAGATAGATGGTGTCACTAAAAATAACAAGATTTTAAATGTTTCGAAATTCAAACAATAAAAATTTACTATAATAAAAAGAAACTGTCAACCTGATGTGCTTCCTAAACTATTAATGACATACCACTCGAAGAAGTGTCGTGTTGTTTGTTTTAACTTTAATTATTATTCTTCACTTGTTATTGTTGTGGCCGGTCCTTGGATGGGTGACCATCCATGTGACACTATGTGATATTTATTTGAGCGTTTCCGTGCTTCCCGGTTGCCAGTAAAATGGCAGTCGTTAAGTCAAGTTAAAGGCCTTTTTAGACGGCTTAAAAAAAATTAACAGCAGGCAGTCACAACCTGCGCTTGTCCATCTCAATAGGGCTCACCAATCACTACATAATCGAATATTGCCGAGCGCCTAAGGTGAATGTATCAACTGCGAGGAACTCAGCGACGACGAAGCGCACCACCTATTAAGTGGGACAAATTCTTAAAAAGGTGAAATGTGGGCATATAATAATATGCCTCTGTCTTCAGAGATAGAGGCGTGACCATATGTATGTTGTGAATCAACAGTAAAAAAATATTTAGGAGATAATTTTTTTTAATAAAAGTGATACATACCTTTATATCAACATCCAAGAAAAAGAACTGAGCGCAGAAGTCCTGCTCAGCATTGCACAGGTTTTCCACCAAAGTCAGCACCTTTAATAGAAAAATGTTGTCATTAATAGGGTTCCAACCAATAACCCTACCGAGACCTTAAAACTCCTAGGCAGCCTCGTCTGTAGATGCACCTGCTGACGAACGAGAGAGCTCATGGTGAATAGAAGAAAATCTCAAAACAAAACCCAATAACAACTCGTCCGGCCAGCGTGGTACAGTAAGTTCAGTCACCCTCACAAAATGATTGGGTGAGGCCTACGTCCAGTGGATTGTGATAGGCTGATTAATTGATACAATATCAATAGCAAGACAATTTTATTTATGTTCGCCTAAACTGTTGATGTAGTCTGTGTGTGGTGGTCTATAGTCAGTCCATGGTTGTCTTAAGACATTGCGTGTTTGTCTATAGCTTGTACAACTGATGTATGTAAAATTAATATACGTTGATGTCACTAGATGGCGCGGTGTGTCGGTTACCGATTTGTAACTCGCGATAGTAAGATTTTCCTTTGTCTGTCTATGTTTTGTAAAATATTTGGTCATAATATACTTACTTCCTTGTTAGTACAGTAGCGTCTGCTTTTTATTTGAGACCCTACCACTACACTCAGTAAAGACCTGGTACTCAGTGGTACAAGCTAATTTGTGGTTGTGAAGTGAGTTTGTGGTTGTCTATAGTCAGATTAGTCAGTGCGTGGATGTTTGTAGTGAATGCATGGTTGTCTGTAGCAAGTTCGTGGCTATCTGAGTGTGTGATTATATCTCCAGTATCATACATACATGGTCAAGAGATTTATCAGCCCGTTCAGGCGAAGGCGGCGGCGAGGCAGGGGCTAGAGCTACGTCGCAACTCGCGTGGACTTCACGCTTGTGTACGCGTGAGCAAGTGCCTATGTGGTTGTCTGTAGTCAGTACTAGGTTGTCTAAAGACAATGCGTGGGTGTCTATAGTGAGTGCATGTTTATCCATAATGAGTGCGTATCTGACTGTAGCGAGTCCGTGTCTGTCTACAGTGACTGTGTGATCATATCTCCCCTATTATACATACATGGTCGAGAGATTCATCAGCTCGTTCAGGCGGAGGCGGCGGCGAGCCAGGTGCGAGAGCCGCCCGGGCCACGTCGCAAGCGGCGCGGACTTCGCGCTCGTAGACGCGGGACCAAGTTCCTACGTACACCTGCGGTTGAATGATAGGCAGAATATAATAGTGTTTTTTTTATCTCTCATGTATATTCTGTTTTATAAGGGTAATAGCCCATTATTCATTTGTCAACATACCCAATTTGTATTATTTTTTCTGATGTGAAACATCTATTAGCAGAGGGGTAAACTGATTTCTGTGGTTGGCGACGGTGTCACAGAGCTAGATACATAACTCGGAACTTTGAATTTGTTTTGTTTGGTGGGAATTAGGATGTTGAGTTTTGGAATTTGGTTTTTGTGTTTTGAGATTGGATTTTGAGAAATTAAGATGTTTCACTTCTGCCAGGCGTCCCGTGACCGTGACTGCTCATATTTTTTTTAAAACCAGTACTAAATACCAACCACTGCTTTTGTAAATACCTTAGCTAACGCATCAAACGCCTTCTCATCCAAATCCTTAAGCCATCTCATGAATGGCGCGTAAGGCAGCAGCTCGGGGTGATGGCGGTGCACCGAGTCGTGGGCCGCTTCGTTACCAAGGTGGATTAGAGCGTTCTTTAGATGTTCTTCTAATGATGCGATCAGCTGACAGAACAAATCACTAAAACAGTAGTACAATACCTTAACCAGCCTAATCTTCTCATCGATGTCCATAAGCCACCGCATGAAGGACGCTTGAGGCAAATACTCTGGGTGACGGTGGTGCACTGAGTCATGAGCGGTTTCGATGCCGAGGTGGGTTAACGCGTTGTTCAGGTGTCTTCCTAACGCTGCAGTCAACTGACAGAACAAATCATTAAAACAGATTTACATTACCTTAGCCAGTGCGTCAAACGCCTTCTCATCCATGTCCTTAAGCCATTTCATGAATGGCGCGTAAGGCAGCAGCTCGGGGTGATGGCGGTGCACCGAGTCATGAGCCGCTTCGTTACCGAGGTGGATTAGAGCGTTGTTCAGGTGTCTTGCTAACGCCGCTGCCAGCTGTTAGAAAACACATCGTTTTATTTGAGTATGCTAAAAATTGCGATTCATAATCTCATATACATTTTGTATAAAGTAGTAGACTACAACGTCTTCAGGTTCTATTAAAATGAACATGGCATAAATTAAGGCCAACCTGATCTTTAGCTCGTGCCAGTCGACGAAGGCGTTCCCTTACTGCAGCGAGACGTCGACGCGAGGCAGGTGCAGTTGCCTCAGCCCGAAGCGCGGATCTAAGTGCTTCTCCAGCTGCAAGCGCTCGTTCCCTCCCATCAGCACTAGTCAATGATACCTCGGCCAGCGAATCCAAATCGCGTAAAGGCGGTGCATCTAACCAATGGTATAGATCACTAAGTTCTGTGAGAAGTATACGAGCGTTGGCGTCAGCGCGTGCTGCGTCTGTTCGCGCGTGAGGAGCTGTAGGGGCCGCTCGTACTATAGCGTCATAGCGACGCAATCGCTGTGATAACGCGGCGCCTGAACCTAGTCCGTCTTCCAGACGTTTAGCTAGCGCAGCCCCAGCGCCTCCGCTCTCAGTAGCGGCAGCGAGCATTCCGCCAACATTAAGCGCATCGAGACGGGCCAATCTTGAACCCAAACGGCGTACGCGTCTTTCCGCGTCCACATCGCTAGGTTCTGCATCTTCGAGCAGTGCGCCAAGTGCTGCGTCAGATGGTGTGGACTCGCCATTGCCAGATGACCATTGTGACTGGAAGCAGGTTTTAAACGATTTTAGGAAGGGCTGTAAAGCCGATATTTTGGATTTTGGCCTATCAGATCATAGCGCACAGATAGTTCAACTTCCCATTAAAAAATATGTAACAAGCTTTTGGCGCACTACAAAACGCAATTATAGCTCTCATAATATTCAAAAATTCAAAGAGTGTATCAAAAGTTTATCTTTTTCCAATATATACCAGACCAACGAACCAAATGAAGCATTTAACCTTTTTAACGAAGAGTTTAGGCTGTTTTATGATCTATGTTTTCCCAAAACATTAATAACAGTTAATCTTCACAGCAAAGCCAAATGGGTTTCACACGGGATTAGAGTCTGTAGTCGTAAAAAAAAAGAATTACTGTGGAAATACAGGTATAACCGTACAAAGGAAAATAAAATTAACTATGTCAATTATAATAAAAAGTTTAAAAAAATTATTGCCCTAACAAAACGTGCTCAAAATGAGTACAAAATCAAAAATTCAACAAACAAAAGTAAAGCAGCATGGCGCATAATAAGCAGCCCGCGTTTTAACCTGCCTAAACATTCAATGGGCAATATTAAAGGTAATCATAATAATTATATCAAAGAGCCCACTGAAATAGCTAACGCGTTTAATAATTACTTCGTTCAAAAGGTGAACCCAATTCCTGGTATCGGCAGGAAGGTAACGTCTCTAATTCAGCCTTCTTTAAAATCAATGTTTCTTTCACCAAGCTCATCAAATGAAATATTTGTGATAACAAAGAACCTAAAAAACACACACAGTGTAGGGTATGATGGCATATCCACCGGAATAGTCAAGGCTGTAAATGAATATATCTGCCATCATCTGAGTCATATTATCAATTTGTGTATTGAGTCAGGTACATTCCCATCAGCGCTTAAATTAAGCATTATTAAACCCCTTTTCAAAAAGGGAGATCCGCACTTAATGGAAAATTACAGACCCATTGCCTTGCTGCCCATCTTCTCGAAGATTATTGAAAAATATTTATATGGTGCAATAAACACCTATCTTGAAAACAATAAAATATTATGTAACGAACAAAAAGGCTTTCGAGAGGGTAAGACAATTAATATGGCTATCTATGACTTTTTTAAAAATGTGATTACTCACGTAGATAAAACAAAACCGGTGTGTGCAATATACTGTGATATGTCAAATGCATTTGATTATGTGGACCATGATATACTTATAAGGAAATTGGAGGCTTATGGTGTTCGAGGTAATGTTTCGAGACTGATTAAATCTTATTTGTCAAATCGGCAGCAAGTCACTGAAATCACCAGAGTTAATTTTAAAACAAAATTTGAGAAAACACATACGTCTATAAAACAATGTGTATCATACGGTGTTCCTCAGGGTAGTGTTCTTGGGCCACTTTTGTTTGTTATGTATATAAATGACATGCCAAAAACAGTAAAACCTTATCCAATGACATTATTTGCTGATGACAGCACACTGACAATTGAATGTAATGACGTAAATATATATAATTCTGACATAAATAATGCACTGACATCGCTAATTACATGGTTGACTAATAATAATCTAAAAATGAATATAAATAAAACGAAAATTATGCACTTCGGTCAAAAACTACAGAACCGATTAAATGTTAAACTGATACATGATAATGTCTTAATAGAAGAAGTTGCAACTGCCAGTTTTCTTGGATTAACAATAGACAATAAATTGAATTGGAAGAGACACATTGAGGAACTTAGTAGGAGAATCAGTAGCCTCTCATATGCTCTGTATAAACTTGTATCCATTGTTAATACTCATGTGCTACTCTTAGCATACTATGGACTTGTTGAATCAGTTATTAGATACGGCATAATATTTTGGGGTAACTCGACAAATAAAGATGTTGTTTTCAAAATGCAAAAGCGCTGCATGCGTGCTATGTTTGGGATTCAAATCACGGAAAGCTGTAGGCCACTGTTTATTAAATATCAAATTTTAAGCTTGCCGTCGATATATACAGGGTGAATTTTTCAAAAGGGATTGGATGGCCAAGTCCGAAACTATAAGGAATAGCGAAAAATGCTCAAAGGAGTCACGAGCCCGATTTTGATGAAACTTAAAACCTCATCATTAGATTTTTGAAAAACCAATAATCCTAGCTAGGAATCGAACCCATTGATTTTGAAAAAAATAACACACCCTATATTATTACACCATACGTTAGTGTTGCTATTAAGGATCTTATTCTGGGAAGTAATAACATACGGCAAACTAAAGGAAAGTGCACATCTTTAACAAAATACAATTTATTTTTCTTACGTTAACTGATTAATTGTTCAAAATGAAGACCATTTGTCTACGCATGGACATTGAGAGGAAAGCAAGACGCGCGGTGTGCGGTGCGCGCCTGCTATGACTCCGCCCGCCGCGCCGCGCGGCGACGCGATACTTTTTTACTCCTGGTCGAATCCTTAAAGCGAACGGTCATTGTAAAGCTTATAACGATAGTACCTACTTGTTTGTTATAGATTTTTTCCGCTATTATACGTTTTTATATAAATATCTTAGAGTCCATTTTACTTAACACCATCAACGAGCTATCGAGGATCAAACAAAGTGGTCCTTCGAGCCGGAAAATGTTTTGAATACATAGCTGGATTCGAGACCTCAAGGATCATACTTTTTTTTTTTTTTTTTTTATATACTACTTAGGTTATTAGGTTATTACAAGCAAGGTTGGTAACCGTAGCCTTTAGACGTTTGCAACACCAGAGGCGCTACACACGCGCTGCCGACCCTGGCGCAGGTTGTGACGACCCACAGTTGAAATTTTTCAAGCCGCCCGTAAGGCCTTCAACTTGGCTTAACGACTGTCATTTTTACTGACAACCGGGACCAATGGCTTATCGTGCCTTCCGAAGCACGGAAACGCTCGTAAATAAATGTCACAAAGTGGTCCACGTGGTGGTCACCCATCCATATCCGGCCATAGTAAATGTTGCTTACTGCAGTGATCGTTTACAGAACACTGAGTCCGCGGGGCCACGAGCGCTTCATTAGAATATTCTAAACGGAATCAATAATACTGCCTTCAATATTATTGATTCCGTTTAGAATATTCTCCAAAGAATCATTCTGAGCATGATTTAAAACATGGAATGGTTAAGGTCTATTCTGGGATTTCGAACGAAACAAATAATGATACAAAATTTAGGTACATGAAATATGAATTCTATTAAAATTCCAAACTTTCCTTAAATTTGCCGTATATCATTACTTCGAAGAATTTGATCCTGATCAGCGACACTATCGTCTGGTGTAAGAATAAAGGGTGTGTTTTTTTTTTCAAAATCAATGGGTTCGATTCCCAGCTAGGATTATTGGTTTTTCAAAAATCTAATGATGAGGTTTTAAGTTTCATCAAAATCGGGCTCGTGACTCCTTTGAGCATTTTTAGCTATTCCTTATAGTTTCCGACTTGGCCATCCAAGCCCTTTTCAAAAATTCACCCTGTATAATGGAAGTGGCTCTCTTTGTCAGACGCAACCCACACCTCTTTCCCCGCTTGATGGACAAAATTAAGCGAAATAGACGTGACAATACCCGATTGTGCGTGCATCCGTCTAAGACCGAGTTACTACACAAAAGTGTTGTTTGCATGGCGCCATTAATTTATAACAAACTGCCGAAAACTATAAAAATGTTGAACACAATTAAATTTAAGACAACTCTAAAAAGACTGTTAGTTGAGAAATGTTATTATAGTGTTACTGATTTTTTTGAAGATAAAACTATTTAAATTAAAAAAAATAATTTTATGACTACTGTAAAGGTTTAGTAATGTTAAGATTGTGCATGTGGTCTTTTGATTGTTTTCTTGGTAAAATAATTGTATGCCATCATATTTGTATACCAATTATGTTTTGGTTAAACATGTTGACACATAAAATGTTAATTTAAGATCTGCAATTTATAATAAGCATTTAACCGTGTACTTATTGTATTGTACCTTCACATGTTTTGGCAAATAAATATATCTTATCTTATCTTATCTTATCTTAAAGGTCAATTTTATTTCAAGTCAAGATCTATCCTATTGCGAAAAGCTGAAAATACAAATTCTAACAACCATATTCAATAAATTAAAATTGTTTTCTGTTTAGTTTTATATTACTTTTTATAAAAAATTAATTAAGAACTTTTTCACGTTTCACGTTTATGATTTAGTCAGCAAACTAATTTTATTGCTTTTCAAAATTACTTCTAAGTGCAGACAAATTGCGAATGTGCAATATATTATGATGGTAAAATGTGTAAGCAGAGACCTAATTCACGATTTTTAAGGGTTAATTTTGTTTTCTTGTGGGGACGAGCCTTTTAAGTCCAATTCTGACGTGTCAAGGCAATACACTGTATAATCCGAAATACCAATTTGAGAAAAACGCCAAAATGTCTGTTGAACAGTCTTTTTGTAATTTAAAGCTATTAAAATTATGAAAATAAATAAAATTTATATCATTTTGTAGGTTTTTTTATTGTTGTTATAGCCATATAAAGAACTTGACAGTAAAAAATAATAGTTTTCTAGAAAATTCTAAAAAGACAGTTATTATAACAGACTAATATTAATTTGTTAAGCTCGTGTAAGGCATAATACTGTAAATAATAATACAGTGTTTTGCCTGAATAATCCTAAGAATTTAACATTAGTTATAATAATGTACTATTGAATACAGTTTTCTGCAGAAACCGTTTATTAAGATTCAGTAAGTGAAACCTGTTCTAGTAGGGGTAGTGAATTAAATGAAACAATTAAAAAGTTATTTCAATAATTTACTTTTATTTATGGTCAATGAACCATAAGACCTTTGAAATACAAAACGAAATAGTTTACTCAGGCTAATAAGTCTCTTATTTTCATAGTCACAATTTGAGATCCACATATAAAATAAGAACGTTATAAAATTAACAAATCTTTAAAATACAAAATTTATATTAGCACTAGCTGACCCGCGCAACTTCGTTTGCGGCACATGAGAGTTGGAAAAAGAGAGGTATGGTATTAATATTTTGAGTGATATAATGTTTCCCGTCGCATTTCCTCTCGTCGCGCCTAGTCCCGTCGCGTCGCTTATATACATTAGAGCTGACCCGCACAATTTCGTTTGCGTCACATGAGCGAGAAAGAGAGAGGTGTAGTATTGATATTTAAGGTGATAATAATGTTTCCCTTTGCATTTATTCCCGTCGCGTCGCATAGATTCATTAGAGCTGACCCGCACAACTTCGTTTGCATCACATGAGATTGAGAAGGAGAGAGGTGTGGTATTAATATGTAAAGTGATATATGTTTGGTCCGTTGCTCAGAGGGGTCGGCGTAACGTGTTACGCCGACGACACCCTCGTTACGGCGCGGGGAGCAACGTACCGTGACGCAGCACTAAAGGACACGGCAGGGGTGGCTCAAGTCGAGGGTCGGATTCGGCGGCTGGGTCTCGAGGTCGCTCTTCATAAATCCGAGGCTCTGTGCTTCCATGGACCTCAGATGGGGCCACCTGCGGGATCCAGCCTACAGGTGGGGGGCGTCAGCATCGGCATCGAGCCCTCGATGAAGTATCTGGGGCTCGTACTCGATGGCCGGTGGAACTTCGGACATCACATCCGAAGTTTGGTCCCAAAACTGAGGGGAGCATCAGCCGCACTGGCGCGGCTGATGCCCAACATCAGGGGACCCGACGCTCCCCACAGGAGACTGTACCTGGGGATCGTGCGAAGCATGGCCCTATACGGAGCTCCCGTATGGGCGTGGGTGGAGACCCTGACGGCCAGCAATGTGGCTAGACTGCTGAGCTCGCAGAGATTGATGGCAGTTAGAGTGATAAGAGGATACCGCACGATCTCCGGTGTTGCGGCATGTCTCCTAGCCGGGACCCCTCCATGGGACCTGGAAGCGAGAGCCCTTGCGTCACTGTTCAGATGGCGCAAGGAGGCGCTGGAGCGGGGCCAAAGGCCTGCGTCTCGAGAAATCGAGGCCCCGCGAACCCAGCTCCACCAGGAAACCGTGGAGACATGGAAGGTGCGACTTGAGCAACCAAAGGGGGGATTCGCCACAATCGCGGCCGTCAGACCGGTCATGGACGAGTGGCTGGAGAGAAGACACGGTGCTCTCTCCTACCGGTTGACACAGATGCTTGCTGGGCACGGTAGCTTCGGTAGGTATCTGTGGCGAAAACACCGGGAAACCACGGCCGAGTGTCAGCACTGCGAGGACCGCAGCGATGACACGGCGCTCCACACTCTGGTGGAGTGCACGGCGTGGGCACAACAGCGCCAGGTCCTCGTAGTGGGTCTGGGCGTGGACACTCTCTCGCTCGATGCCATGGTGCGAGCCATGCTCTCCAGCGGGAGTAAGTGGGACTGCGCCGCCTCTTTCTGCGAGCAGGTCATGCTCGCGAAGGAGGCGGCGGGCCGGGTGCGGAAGAGAACTCTCCCACCCGAGTTCCGCAGTCGGCGCCCTGGGCGCCGCCGACGTGTCTTCGCCGAGGACTATTGGCCTCCATGACCGGGGGTCGGAGGACGGTGAGAGGGCCGCTCACCATCCTTACAGAAGCAGGCCCATGACGGCAGCGTGACGTGAGCAACTCACGCACGCCCCCCCTTAGAAGCGGGGTCACACCCGAAACCCCCCATTGACGCGGGATTGCACCCGAACCACCCGCTGGGCGAGGCCGCAGTGGCGGCCGTAGGTCTGTTGGGAGTCACGGGACATCCTTCCTGAGGGCTTACCCGGGGCTCTCAACCATAGGCTGTTGGGCGTTACGTGAGGTTTTTTAGTCGGTAAGAGTCCGGCATAGCATCCTACGAGGATTTTCCCTCACAATAAAAAAAAAGTGATATATGTCAAAATCAAAATCAAAATCAAATATCATTTATTTACTTAGGCATACAAATGCACTTGTAAACGTCACTTATATAAACCAAAAAGTTACCACCAGTTCACAACGCGACCCACCTGAGAAGAACTGGCAAGAAACTCAGCGGGTTATTCTTTTAACTACTCTATTTACAACTTTATTAATGAATCTAAAAACTATGCATTTTAACAGTTTTTTGAGAATCTAGCAGAGCAGGTCATTTCCAGGCTTCCTTATCCATCAAGTAATCACCAACCGTATAGTAGCCCTTGCTGTATAATTTAACTTTAACAAACTTTTTGAATTTATTTAGGGACATACTCTTAATTTCGTTAGGTAACCTGTTGTAAAAGCGTATACAGTTACCCCTGAAAGAATTACTGATTTTATGCAATCTGCTATGATAAACAGTGAGGTTATTTTTATTTCTAGTGTTGACATTGTGTCTATCACTTAACTTATGGAAACTAAGTAAATTTCTTTGTACATACATAAGATTTTCAAAAATGTATTGAGATGCTACTGTAAGAATATTAACCTCTTTGAATGTTTCGCGCAGAGAGATCCTTGGACCTAATCTATATATAGCTCTTATGGCTCGCTTTTGTAAAATAAAAATAGAATTTATATCTGCGGCATTGCCCCACAGTAGAATACCGTAAGACATTATACTGTGAAAGTAACTGAAATAAACTATTCTAGCCGTATCTACATCAGTCAAGTGCCTTATTTTTTGCACAGCAAATGCTGCTGAACTTAATCTACTAGCTAGTTTTACAATATGTGGACCCCATTGTAAACCAGCATCGACCGTTAACCCTAGGAACGTCGTTGATTCCACAAGTTCCAACTCTCGACCATTAAGTTGAACATTGGTGTCTGACTGTGTTACATTCGGCATTCGGCAAGTTTCTTGTTGTTGTTTCCCGTTGCATTTACTTCCACCCGTTCTTTTTTTGGTACGGAACTCATTAGTGTCCGACTCGCACTTGGCCGGTTTTTATCGTTCAGTTGATTGGCTACCACTGCAGACCACGTTTACCTACTCCCGTCTCGTCGCTCATACTGTAAAACTTATTAAGATGGGGTTATTGTAAGTGATCTTTAAAAGATAGGCATATGCTATTGACGACATTTTTTTTAAACTTTTAAAGGGGAGCATTTTTGTGATACAAAATTTTCACGCAACTTTAACCATTTACGCAACGTACAGAGTGGAAGCTCTCAAAAGAAAGAATATCTATATCAAAACAAATACACGTGATCGGCGAAGACGGCCGGGCGCCGGACGGCCGCAGCGCTTGCGGTCCTGCTCTAACATCGTATGCGTAAGATTAGTAAGAGCGATAGCGATAGGTTCACGCGCGCATCCAGAGCGGTCGGTCAATTTATTATACAGTGTCTTGTCTTGACAAGGTCGCTCATTCCCTTGCGTTGAATGTATGGCAAAACAATGTTTTAAAAAATACAGTTTTATGGTTTGATGAAGGTAGATTTTTTGAAACTTACATGGTTTTTTAATATGGAATATCTTCATAAATAAAGGTCGTAACACAAATTTAAAAAGTTTCACTTAAAGTAGACCCTAAAATATGCCGAATAAGCGTTGTTAAGGCAAAACACTGTATTCTAGTATACAGTATATTGCCTTTACACGTCAGAATTGAAGAGCAGCAATGTCAAAAATTACTGTACAATTCTTTGCTTAGACATAGTTCTGTGACTGTGCAAGGATATTCACATCAAATAAGGTGTGCTTTATTTTAATTTTTTTAAAAATAGATGAGGTACATAGGATCTTATTAATAAATTCGTGAGGTACATTAGCCCCGCCAGATTGATACACATGAATGTCTAGTGTACAAAATCACTGAAACTGGCATAGTAGGAGACTCGCTTAGCACTCATGCTGATTGAGCAAGTTGACAGCATAGTCTCTTTGGACCCAGTCTAACCTAAATGAAGTGCCGCTGTCATGTGGGAAGCTGATGAATCTATTTAAGATTTACAACTTAGCACTTTACCAGCACATTTCTCACTCATAAATGGCCAAGAAATAAGCATGATCTTAATAGCTTGAACCTTACTTAGGTATATCATAAATGCAAAAGTTTGTGATGGATGGATGTATGGATGATTTTTTTTAACTTTTTCACACACCAATGTCGGAATGGATATGGAATTTTAGTGTTACTAGTATTCTTAATAAGTTTTTACATGGTTCCTATTAATCCTATAAGTAGTTTATGACATTTCAGTTGATTTTAATGTCTCATCACTAATTGGTTTTTGTGATTGAGAAATAAAGAGAGTGAGAACACTTAGGTTCAAACTATAAAATAACTATTGTAGGTCTTTAAAGCAAAAGTTGATTTTAGATTATTTTTGAAAAGCACTTAGTATGCTAACTGATCATAAGTTTTAAATATGGAAAAAGAATTGGTTTCGAGCAGGATAAAAAGTGCCGGTAGATGGTGCCTACGTCGCCCCAAGACGTATAATAAGGTGGAAAACTTGGTTGGTTCCGAGTAGGTTTCGGTGGCGGCGTGGATAACGCGTCGGCACGGATCGCCGAAGACGCAGGTTCGAATCCTGCTCGAAACCAATCCTTTTTCCATATTTAAAAAAAAAAGTTGATTTTGTTTACATTTAAAAATAAAAATATCACAGAGCTACAGTTTACAGACTGAAGTATTGAGTTTTTGCTGTCCTTAACCCTTAACCACCGACCATACGTCTCACAGATCCAGCAGATATTTAAAACGTAAATATATCTGCGACCGAGTCATTTACGAACTCGTCCGTTCCTATAGCTTTTCCCCGTGTCCCTCAGTGCCATGCAAACCACAATACATCTGTTTCGAATGCAAATCACCAATTTGCCTAGAATAATTGTCGTGAAAAACTATAAGTTTAGGGCTTGCAATTTTGTTTTAATTTAATTTAATTTTCACCTTTTTCTTTTTCTTGCTATGTTTGATTATTTAATAAGCAAAAAATTATAAAAGCAGTTCCTATCGATGTGATTATTTTTTATAGAGCTCATTTATCAAATGACTTAGTTTGTAAGCTGAAAATAAGAGATATTGTTGATTAATAGTAATTAAGACAAAATGCCTATAAAAATGATTCTCTTGTACCTTTACTAAAGAGTTTAATACTTTCCGAAGTTGATTTTTTACTAAAAAAATATACTTACCTTAAAAAACAAGATATATTACTTCAAATAACCATTTTACTCAGGGGTCTCATAGACGTATGATAGGTGGTTGTGTGACACAAAGTTATGTTAGGTGGCTAAGGGTTAACATTCACATAGGAAACATATTACGAAACACAAAAAAAAATAATTGAAAGAATAATCAGTAGCTAGGCTACAAACAAACAAGTATAAGTACTTTTCAATAGTGTCAGAAGCTTTGTGTTTAACTTTTAAAAGATGAGCCTACAAAGATGATATAAAAAGCTATTATAATTATAATACGTCATTGGACTACAATCAAAAAGTGGGCAGAGTGTATTGGTACATTGTAACTTACCACATCGGCGAAGGTTGCTTCCTTGCCATTTTCCCATTCCTTCGGTAACACGCTTTCATCGAACTTCATTTTTAACACAATTAATCGGACTTTATTAAATTGTTGTCTTTTAGAACTTTGAAAAATTAATGCAGTGAATACAACTTTCCAAAATTATGAAGGAATTTGAAGATATGAACAAAATAATGCAGGAATTTGTAGATTGTGGTAGAATCTTTAAAAGTATAAATGTTCGACATACAATATTAGTTCCTGTAAAATGTAATAATTAAAATAAATAAATAACAAAGTTAATTCTACAGAAAGTACCTAGCAGAAACAGAAGGTAAACAAGATGTGATGTGACAAATGACAAACCAAATGTGACAACTGACAAACGAACGACTTATACTTTTTTTTTCGCATTTGGCTTCCAACGATAAAATGATGCCTTTATTAGTCATTGGCATTTATTTTTCATTTTGTAATAATAACTCAACTAAGTAGTCATCACCGTAAAGCTCCAGTTCAGCTCTGCATATCTGCAAAGCGTAATCGGCACCTAGAATATTAAACAGAATTCATTTTATGGTATAAAGTACCTAACCGAAGAAGAAATAAGCCTTAAAAAACTAAGGTAGCAGGCCATTTACAAAAATATGGTTAGGCGTAAAAAAAAGCATTTCTAACCTATTTTCTGTTTTTCATTCAAGTCTCAATGAAATTAATATAATAAAATAAACTCACAATTTTATTGTAATTAGTGGTATCCTCTGGTAAAGAACTGTTTCATCTCATAAATATCAATAAAATATTAATTCCACAATGGCGAAGGCTGCTACAAAAGGCAAAAAATCTAACGAGGAAGTATTCGCTGGTTTTCAAACTCTTCGCAGCGAACAGCGACAGTTAGCTAATAAGATTTCAGAATTAGAAATGGATCTAAATGAACACAAGTAATCTATTGTTTTATTGTTGTAACAAATTGAATACATAACCTCAAAATACTCTGCTCACCTGTTCAAATTTTCTTACAGAATAGTAATTGAAACTCTCCGTGGTGTGGACAAAACTCGCAAATGTTTTCGAATGGTTGGTGGTGTTCTAGTGGAGCGCACAGTTGCTGAAGTTTTGCCAGAATTAGAAAATAATTGTGAACAGTTGCCTAAAGCACTTAATGCACTGGAAGAACAACTAACTAAGAAAGGCCGTGAAATCAATGAATACATAGAAGTTCACGATATTCGTTTGCAACGTGTAGACCGTGGTGCTAACGAAGCTGAAGCAGAGCCAGAGCAGACTTCGAAATCTAATGTTTTGGTTGCGAGTAACTGACCTTAATGTATCAGCATTTCTAACAAATGTTTTACTATATGCTGTATAATATCATTTAAGTATAATATTGTACAGTAAGACAGGTAGCAAGTTCAAGTGCTTAAGTGTATTAAACTTGCAATCACAGAAGCGGGTGCCTTGAGCGATTACATGTTACTATGTAACATGTTCCCAACCCAATATTATTTATATTTTGTTCGCAAATATTGATAATAGCAATATTATTGCTTTGTGTTGAAGAGATTTTAAATGCTTAGTTTTCAGAGCTCCATATATTTATAATTAAGTACCTGAGTATTTTCAACCCAGTCTTTGGTTGTATTCTAAATTACTAACCAAGCTGATTTTCGTGGTTGCAGAAATTCACACTTGTTTTTTCACTTTTAATATAAACAATTTTTTTATTTGCAAATCCTGTGGTTGTGACACATTTTGTCTGAAACATTTAGTTGTCGAGTAGGTGCTGTAAATGTACATTATATATGTTACAATGATCAGTTTCCTGAATGAAAATCTCTATTATTAATGCTGTTTTCAGACAATTTTTCAATTGTCCAAATTCCTCCAAGCTCATGGTCAATCAAAACTGATACAAATAGGTTGTAGGATGGACAAATAGTTGAATGATTGTCTTGCTTCAAGCTAGGGATGAGAGTTATCTATACTATTATTATATTATTTAATAAAGATAACATTTAACACAAGCTATGGTTTAATAACTTGTTTCTGTCTGTAATAGTAAACCCTATAAAAGTGAGCCAAGTGCTTGAAAGCTGTATGGGGGGCCAGCATAATCTGGCGAGGCGCGGCGTTTTTTTTTCACTTCCTCAGCATTTTTGCGCCAACTAGTTTTGCACAGGCTACTAGGCAACCAACTTGATGTGACACTTGAGTTTTAAATGGTTAACAAGCTAAGCAGTTGGTGCCCCTCTTACCCCACGTACCAGTGTGTTGCGTCTGCAACTCTTAGCAACTTAGTAAGCCGAACGTCAGCAACGATACCTAACGAGGAATGACGATCGAACGCCAAATATTCGTCCTAGAAGACTGGCAAATCTTGCAATCTGTAGGTAAGAACAGTTCAACATATCAGAGTCGAACTCTGGCGAAGCGGGTTTTTAAATTCTCTTGATTAAAGTCTGAGTTGAATAAGAGACATTATACAAACACTATCTAGCTTTAAAAAGAAGCAAGAAGTTCATACGAACGGTCTATCAAAGGGGATTAATGTTCTAACGCAGGCGCCTAAAAAGGCGACATTGTATGTTTCATATTATGAAACGTAAAATGATTAGTATGCTTTGTATGTTATGCTTATGTATTTCAAATTATAGGAATTGTATGTTTCATATTATGAAACATACAATGTTGCCTTTTTAGGCCCGCAGGTAGCGAATCTTTTTACTCTGTCACAGGCAACCTGCCATTCTGACGGTGGCTTCCTTTTTTCCTTAAAAAAGGAACACGCTTTTCTTCATCTAAGCAACTTCCCATTTGCTTAGATGAAGAAAGCCTATTCCTTACCTGGATTTGGAGTCTGGGGTCTGCTTTCAGTAGCTGCCAGGAGACTTAATTTCTGTCTCCTGCACCAATTAAGAGACCGTGTTCTTAGCATTCCATGGATTCTCCGTGCGAGCGCCGGGTCCATAGCGTGGCACAGGGGGGAACACCCCGACAGCGTCTGGGACTTGCGACCCATTCGAGTAGGTTTAGGGTGGCCACCTTACTATGCGCATAAACGATCACCTTCCACTGTCAACAATGTTCCCCCCCCCCTGCCCAACCAGATTTGGTAAGATCCTATCAATGCCGCTTTGGATACTCGTTTTAGTAAAGAGCTTACTGAAGCTCTTGGCAATCCAAGGTCCTATACTAATATTATAAAGAGGAAAGATTTGTTTTTGTTTTTTTGTTTGTTTGTTTGTAACGAATAGGCTCCGGAACTACTGGACCGATTAAAATTCTTTCACTGTTGGAAAGCTAGGTACACTCTTTGCGGTGAACATAGGATAAGGACATATTACTGGCTCTGCTGATTGAAAGTTCTAGAAACGTTAAGCATGCAGCGCTATGGCTGGTCCTTAAATGGGTGAAAACTTTGTCAGTATTCGTGCTTGAGAAGGCGTTGGTCCCGATTGCCAGTAATATGTCCGTCGTTCAGCAAAGTTGTAGACCTTAAGAGCGACCTTAAAAATTGAGTCGTAAACAGCGGGTAGTCCGAACCTTCGCCTATCCATTTCTACAAGACTACAGTCGCCCCCTATTAAATAAAATGCCTCTGCGTACAAATTCGGGGATATGGCGTGATTATTCCTATGTACCTATGATATGACAATAACAAATGAAACCAGTTAGTTACGTGCAGAAAACATTTAATTCCCATTATATTAAAATATTTGTAACATTTTATCAAAATTATAAACTATTGATAAACTTAAACACCTAGAGATAAAATAATTCTTAACTATAATCTAACAATGCACAAAACTGGAATTATCGCATTTTATTATGGAATAAGTAGGAATAATTTGGAGAGCGAGATTTATTGTTTCAAAATACCGAATGCGCGCCGTGCGTGCGTAGTCATGGATTTCAAGAGATTCGAAGTCACTGATACGACTGAAAACGCTAATAATAATATGTCCTCAAGTTGACGGACCCTGCCCGGGCCCGGATGCCCTTTTTCACGCTTTACTTGAAGGATTGTAATAAATTCACTTCAACCTTATAATCGGTCAGTTCTTTATTTGCAAGAGGGACCACCAGTATTTCGAACTGCTATAGCGCCATCTGATAGTATGATTCTAAAATTTTAACTGGTGGCCCTTTGTTTCCAATTTGAGTATCGAAATGTGAGTCTATTTAACCATCTCGGGGCGACACGGGTACACATCAGTAGGATTCTATCAATATTTATCATCTTATTCTAAAGTATGGCAAGCAAAGAAATTGGAACACATGGAAGCATAACTTGGCAGAAGAACCTTTAAAATACAGCAATTTATGGCTCATCCATCGGTTATTTTAACAGTCGTTGTAGTATCAAAATAGTCCGTAAGCAAATGAGCACAAGGATTATTACATTAGTGTGATCCGTTATGACATTACGATATTAGATTATGACATTACGATACTGATTCCGGTTGCGAACGCTGATTGGCTGAACACCGCGCTACCGGCCCTGATGTATATCAACCACTGACAGTCGTGATGCGACTTGAGTGACCAATCGAAACAGGCTCAGCTTTTAAAACCCTGCCTCTTTTGAACAGCGGTTTGATTGGGGCCATTATTTTGTGTCAGCTATTTACAATTCCATGCGCTAGAATTTCTTTAAAGTTAATAACATTGTGAACTAATGTAATTTATATTAAATACAACATAAAAGCACCAATATACAACAATAATCTGATATGCTTTGCATACCTAGCAATCTAATTGGAAGAATCATTAAAAAATAAGAAATATATGGAATGGTACATTAAAATAAGCTTAAAGTTAGTTTACTTTATTAAACCTTTTTTGACATTTAACACCATTAACGCTGTCAGAAAATAATAGGCCCGTTTGACATTTGAGAAAGCGCCTATGACAGCCGTCGCGATGACAACTACTGTCAAATAGGACCTATTACTTTATTACGGGTACAGTCTACGGTTTCTATATATTTTATTATGTACCCTGGAATGTTAGTATATTTTTCAAAATTATGACCGACGAGTATTTTTATCAATTCGATATTATATTTTAAATGAGCTTTCGAGATTTTAAAACGTTACAGAAGAACAGTAGCACAATCGAGCGATTCAGAGGTTCATATCCGGCATAATATCTTTCGGCACTTAATTTAAAATTGACTTTTTGTCAGACCTTAGCAGAATGTAAAACGCATAATGAATGGAATTTTGTGAATCAAATTATGAATCAAATTTATGAAAAAAAATCCGATCGTGACAGAACTCTGAATCACCCGGCGGGAATGTTTTATTCACATCAAACCGCAGAATTAATATTAAGATGCAAGTATCGAAATGTAATGCAATTTTAATGAGAATATAAAATAAATTCCATTTATAGTTCTAATTGTAAAGATCGTTATAAAAATATAATTTTCTTTATACAAAGGACTCTCGCTTAAAATCACTTTAAATTCAATAGGTAGATATCGGTTTATCAAAAATATTGGCAACGCTAAGTTTTATGTAACGTTTGTACAAAAATAGTATCAACATCATTTTAAATGAGATGATATTTTTTTTTCCTAACAATGTTTAGTACTCGATGACATAAATGCACATCGATTAGAAAGAGACAAACTACATTGGTATCGGTTTGGTAGAGCGCTATCTCTGTCACACACTGCGCTTGTAATGTAACGTTACAATCTGTCCAACTGTATTTTACTTTTGACAGCTCAATTAACTTTTTTTTTTAATATGTATTTTACAGCCTTCGGCCTTAACCTTTCAGCCAAAAATCCAATTACTATAGTGATGTTATAAGGCATTCCCGATTCGATTTAATACAACAATCAACTCTATTTATGAAAAAATTCAAATCTATTTGACACATTGTTATTTTTATAGTTTTTTTGTTCGCAGGCCGCTGTCAAAAGTAAAATAAACTGTTGGACAGACTATAAGGCCTTCGCTAAGCGAAGCGTGCGCACGCGGCGGACACCCTTCTTGCTTTTTGTATTGGAAAATAGTATGAGCAGCGCAAATTTTCGCTTCATTTAGTCAAACTTACTTTAGAGTGCAAAAAGCTCTTTCCAAAGCTTTATGTGCACTATTTAAAATATACTTAGATTAAAGTTTTTAATTATGTGATGAGGTTTTTAATTGATTTTTTTAATTTCTAATTAATTCATCGCGTCGAGCATAATCGACTATGCAGCAATCACTCGATAATCGTTATATTTATTCGATTTACACACTAACTTACAAAACTGAGGTAGCATTTGTAATGCTCTTAACTTTTCGCATGTGCAATCTATAGAAGTGGCATGAGAAATAGTAAAAATCTTTAACTAACGTATTTAATATACTTTTCAGGACTTACTCGCTCCACTATCGTACCCAGTAAAAAAAGGTAGAATAATCATTCTTTTTAAATTTATTTTTATATGTATGTGAGTAAGTCTCAAAAAGTGTATTAAATCTCAGAATAATCAAGAACGTTAAAAAAATAACATTATAATCTTTTTGTTGTGCTCTTTTAGAACATTCAGCATTATGCCACTCGTGTTTTATCTGACTAGTTTATAACATATACTATAAAAATATCCAATAGCTTAAACATTAGATTAGCCCTAAAGTACTTGTAAAGATATCGAATCGTATCGACAGCGACGGTACAATTTTATTATAGCATATCGCGGTCGCCACAATTCGAATTGGACAACGGAATTGGAACGCATGAAAAGATAACTGAGAATACTTAAGCTGAGTGTAATTGTCGCGATCTTATAGAATCGACCCCAGTGAATGTATTGTCCGTTGTAAGCTGCGGCAGAAGTAAGATAATTCTTTAAAATAGACCATAAATGAAACAAAACGCTTACACCTGCTCCACATTCGATGTGGAGTCCCCGTTATAGCTGCACGATACCGAAACGCGCGAGACTTAGCGCCCGCCTAATAGCCGAGACTTAAAGCCCCGTGTTTAATCATACCATCTGTAATGCTAGAGAATTCCATGCGTTCCAATTTAGTTTGGATAGAACAACAAATTAAAGTATCACAGCCACTTTGACGCCTCAGAAGTGCATCAAGTTAGTAGGCGCGTACGTCTCATCGGGGTTCTTCGGAGACTCGTCCAACGCACGCAGGGGAGGTATCGGCTCCGCTGGGAGCTTCCTGGAGTCGCTACGACCGCCGCTCTTGTGTTCGACGCGTAACTCAGTAATACGCATAGAACGGTCTACAGATTTGCACATATCGTACAACGCTAAAGCGGCCACCGCGCAGCCCGTCAACGCTTCCATTTCAACTCCAGTAGAACCGCGGACTCGGGTCTCGCAGTGGACTTTGACCACGCCTCCAGTAGCGCATTCCCCGCGAGGTAGTTCGATGTTAACCCGTACCATGTCTAGTGCTAGTGGATGGCACAACGGTATGAGGTCGGGAGTTCGCTTGGCGCCCATAGCGCCGGCCAGCTGAGCGACGGTTAACGCGTCGCCTTTGGGCAGGCGAGCGTCTCTGAGGAGTCGGAGTAGGCGCCCGCTGATGTGAAGTTCGCAGGACGCGATGGCGATGCGGCGAGTGACGGGTTTGTCGCCGACGTCGACCATTCGTGCGCGCCCGCTGGCATCCAGGTGACTGAAGACCCCGGACTCTTCATCTGTAGTGGAGCTGTAGTGGCGGACTGCGAGGCGACGAGGGGACCCCCCGGCGGCCAGTAGTCTGCGCCGCGGCGCCGCCTGCCGCGCTGTGAACGACGCACACACTGACGCACGGACGCGCTAACCGCCTATGAGAATCATCGGCCGGTTGTCCATGAGCGCGAGATTCTGCATGCCTAGAAATATAGATCGGGGAGCGTCTACGCGAGCTGCCTCTGTACCACTCCCTCTTATCTACCCGCAAGCTTTCAAACGTGCAGTGCCATGACCGATCCTTTGTAGCCATGGAACCTTAACATGGTGGAGTATGACTTGAATCTCTTTCACCAAGTCATGATGGATGGCCTTAGCCCAGTGATGAAATCGTTTCTAATCTGATAGATACGTGATTGATGATGAATATACCTACCATGGCAAAACATGCACGATAGTAGTGAATATACTAGATATAATCCAGCAAGATGACTTCAGTATAACTGGCAGAGTATACACAATGTGTAGTACTATGGACTAGCAAACGATTGATATCCGCAGTATTGCAAGACAGGCAATCGAAAACTAGTGCAACACTTTATAGCAGGGGTGGCCAACCGGTCGATTGCGGCCGTCAATTCGGTCGATCGGGCGAATCGACGCATAGGAGATCGCAGATTGTGGCTGATCTCGACCAGGACCTGATCCACATTTCTCAATGGTGTTCAGAATACTTGAGTAGTTTCAATTAGAGTTGCCACGAATAGTGATTTGGCCGAATATTGAATATTCGGCATCGCTGTCGGCCGAAGCGCCGAATATTCAGCATAACACATTTAAAACTAAAACACACAACAGTTTTTGGAACTGCTTTGAGGAAGTCGCTACAGAATCAGATAATATGCGAAATAGTAATGATGAGGAGAACGTGGAGAAGAATACTGTAGCAAGATTGATTTTTATTTGAAAACAATTCGTCTACATCGGAAAGCTGACCCTTACAAGTGGTGGTCAGCAAACAAAAACCACACCCAAACCTCTCGAAATTTGCTGAAGTTTATCTTTCTTCTCCCGGGAGTGGCGTGTATAGTTAGAGGATGTCTGAAGCTGGATCTTGAGTAATATGATGTGTCTTTTGTTCATGATTTGGTATTCGGCCGAATAGTACGTATTATTCGGCCGAACACAGAATACTAATAAAAGTGGCCGAATAGGCCGAATACTAGTCGAAAATGCGTGGTACCTCTAGTTTCAATACCCGCAAAACACTGGCTTATGGCTTTACAGCTAAAAATCCCCTTTCCTACCCTCTCTTGAGACGTGACAATATCTAACTTTTAAACTTTCGCGTTGCATGATATTATTAATTATATAAAACGGGTATTAACGCGATCATGCATACCTTAAAATTGAGGCTTGACGTTTCGGCTGGGTTGCACCAGCCGTGGTCACAAGCAGACTGAAGAAGCGGTGTCACTCCGATTGCGAGGTAGAATCATTCAAATCTACCCTCGCATTGTCCATCCACGCACTAGTACACACTACGCTGACAGTGTCCCTATTCTGGAAGCCGTCCGTATTCCGATCACTACCCGACTGTGCAAACGAGCGAGATTGCGTGATGTTGATTACTGGATTCCACGTCGCAGATAATTTGTAACCGTCCTCTCTATTGAAATTGGGATGTTTTTTAATTTCTATAGCTTCACGCACTGTTCTTGAATAAAAATGGCGGTCAGTAGAGAGGACTTGCGGACGGTGAAATTCTATTCAGTGGTTAGTGCCTGATTGTAATAAATGCTCTGCAATCGCTGATTTGTTGGTCTGTCGGTTTTTTACAGCCGCGCAGTTGTATTTGCCCTATGTGAAAGGAGTTACGGATAAGATCGGAACGGTGCTTCGAAATTATTCGATTCGAACAGTATACACACCGGGGGCCAAATTAAACAGCATGGTTGGGACACCGAAGGATGTACTGTTTTTACAAACACCGGGCGTTTATAAAATAAACTGCAGCTGCGGGAGTTCCTACATAGGCCAAACTAAGCGGACTATAGCTGAAAGGGTCAAAGAACATATCGCGGCTGTAAAAAACCGACAGACCAACAAATCAGCGATTGCAGAGCATTTATTACAATCAGGCACTAACCACTGGATAGAATTTCACCGTCCGCAAGTCCTCTCTACTGACCGCCATTTTTATTCAAGAACAGTGCGTGAAGCTATAGAAATTAAAAAACATCCCAATTTCAATAGAGAGGACGGTTACAAATTATCTGCGACGTGGAATCCAGTAATCAACATCACGCAATCTCGCTCGTTCGCACAGTCGGGTAGTGATCGGAATACGGACGGCTTCCAGAATAGTGACACTGTCAGCGTAGTGTGTACTAGTGCGTGGATGGACAATGCGAGGGTAGATTTGAATGATTCTACCTCGCAATCGGAGTGACACCGCTTCTTCAGTCTGCTTGTGACCACGGCTGGTGCAACCCAGCCGAAACGTCAAGCCTCAATTTTAAGGTATGCATGATCGCGTTAATACCCGTTTTATATAATTAATAAGTGACAATATCTGCCAAGAGCAAAATTGACATCTTGTCTTCGGCCATAGACTTTTGTATGACGTACAAATTAAAGAGAGTTGTATTGAAGCAGTCTTGCGGTAACTAAAATTCCTGAATAAGGTAAGGCGATTCTTCAACGCGGCGTGTACTGTACAAGATAGATTTGTCCCTGCGTTGAACACCTCTCAACTTTGAAATGATTATGCAAAGTACTTGCTTGTTTAGGTCCGGACCGGCCACGAGGCACGTGTAATCGCCGGAAATCGCACTACTGCTCACAGCGTGCGTTACCGTGCGCCGCCTGTGCACCGGATTTCGCCAAAGGTGTCACCGCTCCGATAATGCGAAGGCCCGAGAAACGGAGCTATACGAGACGTACAAGGGGACCAGAAAGGCCCTTTTAGTAGCCATAAAGCAAGGCAAGCAGTTAACCCTCGAAGAGCTGTTGGAGACTCTGGAGCAGAAACTATGGGAGCTCCCTCAACTAATGATTAGGGACGAACTTTGCCCTAAAGCGCCCCCACTGACCTAGAGCCTCCAGCCGGAGCAGCTGGAGAGCGTCTTAGTTTCATTTCTCTGTTCCCATCGAGAGCTGAGGAAGCCCGACGCGGCTTATGGCGAGTACGAGTGCCCGAAGTCACCGAGGGTGATTTAGGGGAGGCAGTACTGCGACTTAAAGCCCGAAAGAACACCGTTACCGGTCCCGCACCTAGGCCAAGCATAAGTCCTGGCTCTGGAAGAAGTTGGGCTTCGATTGATAGGGCTTTTTAGCGCATTCCTCGAATAAGGTCACCTTCCTATAGTGTGGAAAACTGGTTAAGATTCGAAAGGCGGGGGGTGGTCAGCGGTCTCGCCATCCGGGTGCCGACCGAAGTTTACTCGACGACGTGTGCAAGCTCTATGCAGAGCACCTCACATGCAAGAGGCTGACCCGTAAGTATCGGCATCGAGACCTCGATGAAGTATCTGGGGTTCATACTCGATAGCCGGCGATTTTTGCCCAACCTATGGGCACCAGACGCTCCTTCGGAAGCGAAATCATGGAGAACGGTAGGTACGAACACCCCCCTCCCCCTGATCCATCAGTAGATCTAGGGTCTAATGAAGTTGGCCACCCTTGCTCTATAGAATGAAGACTATCATAGCGGTTGGCATCGAACCATTGTGTTCGAAGAAATTATGCATCGTTCAACAAGAGAATCAAACACTACAAAACTATCCCACAAAACATAACTTTCTAAGTTAATTCATTTTTTGATCTGATGATGGATACTATGATGAGGATGGAATAATGTTGTCCAATTGAATGCATGATTTTGCCATCAACAAAAATATGGATGAAAAGATTCAAAATGAATTTGGAGGGTACAGAAAGCAAATATTTAAGATGCACACAAATAGTGTATATTCGTTATGAATATCTGTTCATTAAATTGGCAAACGTGGTGTTCAAAAAGGAAACTCGAAAAACAAAATCTCCCTTAGCAACACACGAGAATAGCCATGTCCCTGGTTTCACTCAAGTTACTAGACCCTAGCCCAATAAAAGCCACATCTTTATATCCTACTATTATGAGCGATCATAATTATTTCTAGGATTCTATAATGCCAATAGTCTAAGATCCGACCCAACTCGACCTTCGCCTATCTTAATAGTGGATGAAAAATATTGTACATTAAAGTGGCGTCATTTTAATAGATAACATTTGACGTCTGTCAGTTTTTTCTTTATAATGAGAATGATGAAAATGAATCGATACGGAATTGAAAGATATGTACATTTTAAAAATCAACAGACGAATCCCTGTCCCATTATTATTTTATCTTCGTAAATTTAAGGAGCAAAATAATACAAGTACATAATTTGATTGTCAAATGTTACCTATTAAAATGACTCATATATGATAACAAATATGGTACGCGTTCTGACTGAAAATATCTGAGACAAATAGAATGGAATAAACTTCTACAGCAAATTAAAGCTTTACAATTTTTGCAACACAAAAATTAACTAAAAGGCAATCAGAAACATTTACCAACAAAAATCCGAGTATGTACATTATATTTTTTCTCATACATTTTCTGCGCAATGAGATTCTGAAGCAACATCAGCTACGACGTTCGCAGTGAAAACTAGTTAGACATAAAATATTTTTCATCCCCACCACAGGCCGGTGAAGGTCAAGTATCGTCAGATCCTGTACTATCCCCGTCAAATAATTGCATTAGGTATCTTACCAGCGTGTTTAGCCTTCTTGTTGTGTAGTGCAGCTCGTACTAGCGAGTCCAGTTGAGAATCGGCTACTCCACTGCGAATCGCATCTCGTAGTGACACTTCGCTGGAGCCAAATAGACATACCTATAATACAGAAGTTTAACACTGAATAAGTAATAGTAAGGTTACAGAAGAATACAGCACTTTTTATACAAAGAAATTTTCAGCACACATCTTTCTCTTTCTACCACGAAGTTTTATCTATTCTAACGACGACGTAAGATTGTCTCTAACAGTAGGCACACACTGGGCGACATGTCGACAAGCTGCGGGCGCTAAATAACATACATTTTGTGCTAAACTGGGCAACATGTCGCTGCGACTCGGCGACAAGTTAGGGGAGTCGCGGCGACACGGCGACAGTCACCGAGCAACAACGTTTTGTACGAATTCTGTCGCTGCGACATGTCACCGGACAAGTCGCCCGATGCAAGCGCACACTATACACTGGGCGACAAGTCATCGCGACATGTCGCCGCGACTGTCGCTCAGTGTGCGCCTACTGTTAATGCATAATATATTTAGAGAGACAAATATAATTATTTTTTGCTATGTGACTGATTTTAAATTTGACCTTCCTGACCTCTAACGGGAAGAGCTACACCTGAAAAAGGTCCCTCTCCACTTCAGCTTATACCGGACGGATGGCACTCTGAAGCCTCAAAGGATTGTGCGACTCCTGGACTACGTGCCAACGATAACAAAACTTTGACATCTAGTTACGGAAAAAAATGTGTATACTTACCTTGAGATTTCCATCAGCCGTAAGCCGTAGTCGGTTGCAGGAAGAGCAGAAGTGCTGGGTCATAGAGTGGATGAAACCCACACTGCCTGTATAACCTGGTACACGCCATACCTGCAAACGCGAAAGACATAATTTATCTAATAACTATTTATATGTACGTGTAACGTAAAATAATTGTAAAAATCCGGCTCGAAGGACCAATATTATGTACAAACGTTTTGGTTTTTGTTATAATAATCTTGCAAAATTGACGCTGCCTACTAGAAGGAAGACCATGGTGGCATCTAGCGATTGGGGACGACTCTCACAGCGCAGTCGGTAGTGATACCGCCTGCGGTGCTGGAGGTCGTGGGTTCGATTCCCACCGGAGACAAATATTTGTGTGACCCATAAATGTTTGTCTCAAGAGACTGGGTGTTTCTATGTATAATATGTATGTATTTAAAAAGTATATAAGTATTAATATCCGCGGTCTGATACCCATAACACAAGCAGGTTATTCCTAGCTTACTTTGGGATCAGATAGCGTTTAAATAAAATTTAAAAAAAATACGACTTCTGACAGTGGTCCTGTAGTTGGCAGCCCAATGATGTGCCTCTTCACGCTGTATTTCAAGAACCTGTAGTTTTAAGAGGAGAGCAACAAGTACGCGGGTTGGTTTTTGTGGTTACAGAACAGACAGTTACTATTATTTATATTTTTAACCGACTTCAAAAAAAGGAGAAGGTTCTCAATTCGTACGCTATGTTTTTTTTTTTGTATGTATGTTACGCGATAGCGGCGCCAATTATGGAAGGATTTTGAAAATTCTTTTTTTGTTTGAAAGAAGCTACTTCTGAGGTGGTCCCATATCCAGGGTATCAGGATCTGATGCCGGAATCCAGGAGAAATCGAGGGCAACCACCGAAAATTGTAGGGACAACTAGTGAGTTAGTTAACTTTTTTATTAAGTGCTTTAATGTACTAAAATTTAATGAAGGTCTGGAGTCGATCTGATGATGGAACCGAAAGACAGTCAAGGGGATTCCTTAACGATTTACAGCAGTTACCTTGTGTTTCGGCTTGATTGATTTGTGTTGATGAGAACTTTACACCTAGATAGAAATACTTTTCGGTCCACCCGTCACTTAAAATAAAAAAATAAAAAAAATTAATAAAAAATAGAACCGACTTCATATAAATCCTTAAAAATAAAATTTACCTAGCACATAGTAATATGTATTTTGATTTATCCCATTTTATTCAATATAATATTGAAGTTGGTGCCATTAATAATACCTACCTAAACCTATGGGTTTACTTGGCGCCGACTTCAATATGATATTGAATAAAATCTGATAAATCAAAATACATACAACTATGTGCTAGGTAAATTTTATTTTTAAGGATTTACATGAAGTCGGTTCTAATTTTTATTTATACATTACTAAAGTAATCCTGCGCCTCTCTATGCGGAAACTATTACCCTCAAACTTGACGTCTCAAGGATTTATTGCTTTTTCGGGATATGCAACCTTTATAGCCTATATTACTCTCCAGATCTAAAACTATCTGTATAAAAACTATATCAATCATTTGCTTCATATGAATGTCATAAAAACATCCTTAGATTTATCGAAGATTTCATTATGTCGAAAGTCAAAAGATAAATTTCCACTTTTCATCCCGGGAATAAGTTCCTATAGGGAGCGGGAACGGGAACCAAATTCCACGCGGGCGAAGCCGCGGCTTTGATCTAGTGTACTAGTATTTCATCAATTTCTAGTCGTTAAGGTCACAACAGTGTGCGATGAAATCACACGGTCATTGATCCACATTCACGCAGCCTTAATTTGTGTAGCGCTTCAATACGCTCGCTAAATACGTTTATACAAGGGAATCACGAATAAACGTTTATTTATTTTATTTGCATATCGCAGCTTTCGAAAATAGTTAAGTATTTATTATCATATTTCGCTATTCAACTTGTCTAGAGATATAAAAATATTTATCTTTATATTTGTAGCTTGATGACATCGGCTGGTTGGTCACCATCATAGCTACAAAACATACATATTTATTGTCTAAAAAAAATTAAAGTTATCCCAACCAAAAAGTTCTAAAATACTGTTTTTTGAAAGCAATTTCGCGCGGCAATATATTTTGTGGTTATTTTTTTTACTATCCTCTTTATATGATGAAGTTTCATCAGGATTAAAGTCTTTAATATAAAAAAGATGTTTCGTGATTTTTGTCAGTCCCCCTCCCCCCTTTTTGAACCTCACGTGATTAATGGACGACCCCTTAATATGATGAAGTTTCATGAGGATTAAAGCCTTTAAATAAAAGTTCCATGCAAAATCCTGTTTGACAAACAGTAGGAAAGGAACACAAAACAGTTCAGCGCTATTATTTCAAACAAAATGTCATTTATGATTATAAAAATGTCTGACCATGAGTTTTTAGTCAAATTACACATAACGACACAAAATAACGATTTGAAAATAACACGATACAAAGTCGTACTAGTTTCACGCTTTATAACTCTTTATGCCTGAAAAATGGTATGAGTTGTGACAGAGTATTATTTTTCAGACCATTATAATGTACCTACACTTGGTGGCAATAAAGATATGTCTATGACTTTACAACAGACGGCTTTATTTTATTTTTTATATTCAGCTTGCCAAATTGACGTCACCACCAACCTGATGGTAAGCCGTGGCGCATCTAGCGATTGAGGGCCAGTCTCACAGTCCTTAAAGACTTTTGACAGTGGCCCTCAAGTTGGCGGCCCTGTGATGTGCCTCTTCACGCTCCTCTTGAAGAACTCGGGGTTGTAACATGAGGGAAAAACGTGTGCGGGCAGGTCGTTCCATGTTTTTATAGTTCGACAGAGGAACGATCTTTTGAAACGCTCGGTTCTGACGAAAATTCTCTCCACTGTGTATGAGTGGCATCTCTGCCCGGCACGCGTTGTTCGGGATCGGAAAGGAGATGGTGGAATCAGGTTGAAAAGCTCTTCAGAACATTCACCGTGATACATTCGGTAGAAGGCAGCCAAGGACGCTATGATTCTTCGTTGCGCCAACGCTTCGAGGCCTCCCGTCACCTCCGGACAACCAATTATTCGGATAGCACGTCTCTGCATAGCGTCAAGCGCGTCTAGTAAGAACCTCGCGGAGTCATCCCAAAGGTGAGAGCAGTACTCGACGCAGGGGCGAATCTGCGTCTTATACAGTAAACGTCTCTGATGTGGCGTGAAATACCGTCTCACCTTATTCAAGATTCCTAGTTTTCGCGAGGCCAGCCCAATACAGCTCTTTATGTAGTTTTTGTGATTGAGCTCACGCCGGACGTCTATACCGAGAATCTCCAGATTGTCCTTTAGTGGAACCGTAATGTTCTGAAGAGAGGGTAGGGGTAGGAATGGAGACTTCTTAGGTGTAAACGCACACGCCTGCGTTTTTCTGGCATTAAACTCGACCAGGTTGTCCGAACCCCATTGGGAAATGCGACCCAGGTCCCGGTCGAGATCCGCCACGAGTTGTAGTCTCTTTCCCTCCATGTCACCCCGCCCCTCCGCAGGACGGCCAGAATAGCTCCCATGCAGAGTACTATCATCCGCATAACAATGAATGCACCCAAGGGACAGCATATCGTTGATATGCAGAAGAAAGAGAGTAGGGGACAATACCGATCCCTGTGGTACTCCGGCATTTATCTGCAAAAAGCAGGAAGCCTGACCATCACAGATCTCTCTATATCGGCCCTATATAAGGTGCTTATTCACTTAGAGTGAGATTCTAAATAAAAAAATCCTTTCATACGAGTTTTGTATATTACTCACTTTTAAAAAGAGGGAACTTATGATATAAAAATCCGCGCACTACGAGTAGAATTCGGAACTTAACTTAACAAACATCAATGGATTTAATTACCATTTCGTTGTTCACAGATTAAGGTAGGAATTAATATTCGTTTAGTCATTTATATGCTAACAAAAGAAAGATAAGATCAGTTTGTTGTACAATACAAGGTACTAAGTAAGCCAATATTTATACAGCTTCTACTTTAGTGCTAATAAAATAAACCGTTATCCAGTGCTGTGCTGTTTTAATAGCGCTGTATTGACTTTTGTAATGTCTGTTTTTTACATAATTATGTTGTTAGTTTCTAGCTAATTTGTTGCAGAATGGTAAATGCATGTTCAGTGCGATTTTTAAGTCGGCTTTGGATTTTTTTTTATGCCAGCAGCAGGAGAGCTCGTAGTCTTGCCACTTCAGTGTATACTGTCTCATGCATCTTAAGCTGTCCTGGGATTGGTTGACGTTTGTAACATTTTCCTTTTCGCTTGCATTTCCGTGCCTCGACGCGAGGCACGGTAAGTTATTACTATTGGCTGACAAAAACA
This sequence comes from Miltochrista miniata, assembly GCA_933228765.1. Classification (NCBI taxonomy): domain Eukaryota; kingdom Metazoa; phylum Arthropoda; class Insecta; order Lepidoptera; family Erebidae; genus Miltochrista; species Miltochrista miniata. The sequence goes on along the minus strand of OW121763.1, from coordinate 29,170,740 downwards.
TGGTAGACCAAGTTTGAGACCATTAAGTGGCTCTAATATGCCCATGGCTCCGCCCGCGTGGAATTATGTTCCTGTTCCAGCATCTCAGGGAATTTATTCCATTTATCTACTCGTTAGAGCGTAACAGATTAATAAACACCCATACATTCATTCATACTTGCAAACTTTCATGTTTATAATATTAGGAACCGTGTTTAAAACCGGAAGTATTGCTCAGATAATGATATACACTTTAGCATGTTACTCTCTGCGACTTGTAAATACATCAAACTTATCAGTCAATGTCATTAAAATGCCTCGCACGTAACCACAAATGTTTGCCACTTAAAGGTCACAGTGGAGTTCATTGAAAAGTGATTCTTTTGTAATGCACACAAGATAAATAAATAAATAAATAAATAAATAAAATGCTTTATTCGGCACGCACAAAAAACAATATAAAAAATAAAAATGAAAAATAAACTGCAGGAAATGTACAATGTGCGTGCCCGAAAAGGTCGTCATCTCAGCTATTGCTGCACTAACAGGTTAATGTTAGGCAGCGCTGGTTTTCAGATGACGCCTTTAAGGGACGTCACGTACGTCGTTGCATACAGAATGTACTTAAACTAAGCAAACAATAAAACAAGACTTTATAAACAAAAGATAAACAACTTGGTAGAAAATAGTAGAAAATAATGTACAGTATCCAAGCCATAACTAATATGAAAAAATAATATTGATAGGTACATCATATCGCATCATCGCGGCATGCGGCATCGGATTCGGCAATGGCATCATACTTTTTGTCAGTGCGTGCATTCCAAAAACCAAAAAACAATCATCGATCAGCGACATGGTACAATTTACTCCACTCTGTGATCAAAGACAACCAAAGAGAATACATTATTACGCTATGGACAACAAAATTTAGAAACGAAATCGAACGTAAAGTGAAAGTGAAAGGAAAACAATACAATGATATCAATCGAAAGTGAATTGCGACTGGCCTTAACAATTTTTAAATAATCTCCTTTAAACATTCTGGCTGCATTAAGGCACCTACAAGTTGTACTCATTAACCGCCATACACATCTCAGTATGCAATATCCGTATACAGTACACTAACATAAACCAAAATTTTATCACTACGTAAGTTTCAAATTTATATCACTACTTAACTATGACTTAAATATTAGACTATTTCTACTAGAATTAAGTGATTTACTAATGATTATCACAAAACCAAAGTACTTCTTACTACTTATTATCTGATATTTTATACATAACCTAAAATTATATAAAACCGGTGCTACAGGTTTTGATTCCACAACAACAACGTCAGGACATTGTACCAATTTGCCAATATACATTGAGAAGTGCAATCAAGAACGGAGAGAAACACCCATGAACCCACAATGCTCACAATGCTTGGACAATTCATCGATTTCCATAGACGTGCATCACCGTCGCGTGCGAGACACATGGTGAGTTTGACCATTCTTCTGCCTTTCTAATAAGTAAAGCTTATATTTATTTCTAAATGAGTGGACCGATTTTAAGGCACGAAAAGGTGGTGGCAAATCGTTCCATATGCGGCTCGTCCTATATCTAAAGCTTGATCTATATTTAGTAGTTCTGTGAAGTGGCAAGATCATGAGATAAGCAGAGGCACGTGTTCTATGCATATTCACATGCCTTGACCATGACAGCTTGTTGTACAGATATTGAGGTCTGTGCGTTTGCACTAACCCAAACAGCAGAGTGGCAAGATGCAACTCCCGACGCTCCGACATCTTAAGGATGTTGCCCTCATTAAGAAACGGAGTAACATGTTCTCTAGGTGGTATAGGGAAACAATATCTTGCACAGGCATTCTGCACTCTTTGTATTAGCCGCTCTGTGCGTTTCAGAAGACAGCTACCATACACAGTGTCAGCATAGTTGAGCTTGGATAGGATAAGTGACTCGCATAATAGTATTCTTATGCTGACACTAATGTATGGGCGTATCCTGTATAATAGCTTTAACCTGTAAAAGCAGTTCCGAACCCCCCGCAAGACATGTGTTTCGAAGTGTAATTCTTCATCAAAGACAACACCGAGATTCCGCACCTCTGACACTCGCTGCACATCACACCCATCAATACCTATATTCAAAGGCAATTGCTTTATCTGGTCGACCATTTGCCTTGTGCCAATTAAAATAAATTTTGACTTCCCAGGATTCAAAACCAATGCATTTCTTCGAGACCATTCTGCTATACTACTCAAGTCCTCATTAATATTTTTTACAGATATCTCATACTCACCTGGCGCAAAAGAAAAATAAACTTGTAGGTCATCAGCATAGATATGAAACCTGGAATGCCTGATTACATTGACTATGTCAGCAGTGTACATAATGAACAGCAAAGGTCCCAATATGGATCCCTGCGGAACACCCCTTGTGACCTGACGGTGAGCAGATTCAATTATACATCCTGTTTTGCTGTCCCTTATTTGTACAAATTGGCATCGATTGCCGAGATAGCTATTGAACCATTTCACGACCTCCATAGAACAACCATAAAAAGTGAGCTTAGACAGCAGAAGCGAGATGTTTATGCTATCAAATGCCCGGGAATAATCAAGCAGTGTGAGTACCGTACCCTTACCCTCATCACTCGCCTGCAACAGTTCATCCACGACATCCAAAAGTGCCGTTGCCGTACTGTGACCCCTTCGGAAACCCGATTGTACAGTTGGCAGTATACTATTCCATTCAAGATAAACCCTGAGTTGATCACTAACAACCCTTTCCAAAATCTTTGATAGACATGGCAAAAGACTGATTGGACGCAGGTCTTTGGGACTCATTGGGTGCTGCAGTTTAGGAATTGGCCTTATTTTTGCCGTTTTCCAAGCACTGGGAAAGGTTGAGGTTGCAATCGATGTATTTATAATGTGTGTAATGACAGGAAGGGTTTGAGGGAGAGTCATCAGCAACATCTCCAGCGAAATCTCATCTGCACCCATGGCATTAGACTTCAGGCTCTTTATGACTTTACTCACACTATCCTCACTCACAAACTCCAACTGAAATGCATCTTGGCTAAACCGGTTGAACTCGAAGTAAGTGAGATCAGATATGGATATTCTGTCATCCCCTGGCACATTTAAAAAGTGTTCATTCAGCCTGTCTGCACTTCCACAGGAGGCTGGTAGCTCATTATTGTTGTTTTTATTGCTAGGTAAAATTTTAGATTTAAGTTGTTGCCATAGCTTCTTTGGCTGATTTATATTATTGTCAATTTGACTTTTAAAATAAGCCCTTTTCTCACTCTCTATTGCACCTCTCACCAGATACTTGAGCTCCCGGTACATTTCCATGTGGGTCTGCCGTTTGGTGTCCTTGGCCTTTTTGTGATAACGGTCCCTGATATGCATCATATCCTTGATGGTGCTAGTAATCCAGGGATAGCCACTCTCCTTCAGGTGAAATCTTTTTATGGGTGCATGTAAATTAAACAATTGGGTTATGTATTCACTCAATGTTTGCACCATGCAGTCAACATCTCCCAGAGCCAGTATGGAGTCCCAGTTTATTCTATGAAGGTCCTCCTCAAACCTGTCAGCCAATATGTCCTTCAGTGGTCGATATATGATCCATTGGGGTTTAGGTTTCTCAATTTTAAAGTTGATCTCTGCTGCAACCAGTGCATGTCGGCCAAGCTCGGGAATGTGTTCCACCCATACTCTCTCTACCTGAGCATCTGTACAAATAAGATCAATTAAAGTAGCACTGTGGTCCGTGAAATGAGTTGGTTCTGTAACAACATTTTTCAAACTCATACTCACCAAAAAGGACTCCATCTGCTTGGTCTTGCCCTCCTGCCTATCCAACAGGTCAATGTTAAAATCACCCAATAAAATTATCTTATCTACCCCTGCAAAAGAGGAAATCGAATCGGTCAAGGCGTCTATTAGTGTGTTAGGGGTAAGCCTTTGCGTCCTGTATGCTGTTCCAATGATAATGGACTGCGAGTCACAGTTAAGCCTTAACCACATCTGCTCAACATTTGGCGATACCGGATGTGGTTCCGTGCGCACATGCAGTCCACAACGCACGTAGAAACCTATACCTCCACCATCCCCATTACATATGTGAAGAGGGCGTGGCCTGTATCTGAATCTATAATTGGGTACCCTAGGCGCCCGACCCTCCTCCCCATCCTTAATCCACGTCTCATTAATGGCCATTATATCAACGTTGTGTCTCTCCATAGCCACCAAAAATTCGTCATGACCTGACTCATGAGATACAAATTAAGTACCTAACTGCTGAATGCAGATAGAAAGAAAGAAAGAAAGAAAGAAAACAGTTTATTTTGCAACAATACAGACACAATATTAAGTACAACAAATTATGTGTAGTAGGTACCTTATCTTAAATTAAACCTAGTCATCACAAAATTGTTGTGTATTCTTAGTATTATAGAAAAAAAAAATAAAAAAAAAAATAAAAAAAAATCAAATAACCACCACCACTAACACACTTTTTTTCTTTCTTCTTGTGTGTGTACACACACAAGAAGAAAGAAAAAAAAATTGACAATTATAATCCTACAGGGAAAAGGTACCACACAAACAACAATAAGCATAGTAAATTGTGCCCATCTTGCGCAAAACTCGGCCCTCTCTCAGCTTAATGCTGTCAATTTACATTGACTGCGCTGATTTTCAGAGAGTGCCGAATATCGAGATGGCGCCACTACCCCTCCCGACTCCCGACCAATGATCAGGGTCCAAAATCTAAAATAATTCACAAAAAAAAAAAAATGCATATATATATAAACCCAAACATTACAATAAATATTATTAATGTGTAAGTTAGAATTATAATAATTCAGGACAAAAACGAAAATCAAAAAAAATAACATGAAATCATAAAACCAAATTACTTTTCAATGCGGCAACACAGCAGCAATGTCACCCCTGCGGCACCGTCACTGTCAAGTGTCACATAATGAGCGCGTGCTGCCACGCGTCATCTACGTACGTGGCATTAATTATTTTATTTGGTTCAGGACACAAGAAAAAAAAAAAACTTTTATGATCAAATCAGAATTAAATCACGCAAGCTGTTTCCGCCTCGTGACCAGAAATAAACTCTGGAAGGCAATAAAAACAAACCCACACAACCACTCAAAAAAGACCCGTGACACAGAAAAAGTAAGTACCTACGCTTGTTCTTTACATATAAAAAATAAATAAACCAGTCTCAGAGATTATCTCATTCAAAAAGGAGCAGCAGTTTAAGTTTCCTTTCTTAAATGCTCTAACTTTGCAACTCTAGCAGTTATATGTGTAAGAGAGAAGGAATAATGTAGATAACAACAATAATAAATAACAACAATATAAGTGGACACTCTCACACAACTTCATCTATCTTCCTCGGTTAACAACCCTACATATTTCTAAAGTACATACATTTCAATTGATTAATAATTTTTTTTTTCCTTAAGCTAGTTATTTCTGTTTTTTAACACCAAAACAGAACAAACTTATGTGCCTATCACACAGAGACCCGTCTGGGGTGGAAACCTATTCTACGACCCCCGAATCCGCACCCAAGCACACCAACCCGTCGAGACGCTCATAGGTGTTACTTTGTCCTTCTTAAGGTGGCCAGTTTTCCTAGCCGTAATTTGTGCATCTATAGTTCCCTCGATCGAAGACATCAGCAATACATACTCGCTAACTTTTATTTCATGATCTTAGGATCATCATAAACATTTCTATTATTTATACATATCCTATAAATTTCAACTAAATTAAAATATGAGTACATTTAAAATAAGGAAATTATAACAACAAATAGAATTAAAAAAAAAAAAAAAAAAGAAAAAAAAATCATAATATAGTGGTGAATTGTATATAGTGTTCCAAGGACTTAACATTTTTATGTCTTAGTATCAATCATTATTATTATTACCATTATTAGTTTCAACTATCAGTTTTCTGTTTCAACAAGTATAAACGTCTCAAGTTTTTAATGAAAGACCTTTTTGTTTTCAGGTTGCGGATTGGAGGAGATAGAACATTCCAGCAATGTGTCGATGCATGTCTGAAGCAACCCCTGAACGAGGCCGTCCTGTACCTGGGTATTGATAGAGGTGGCACTGACGCTCTTTTGCTGTATCGCTCCTTTGTGTGCCTCCAAATGAGCCTATCATAGAGGTAAGCAGGCCCCTTATTTGTCACCACTCCAAACATTAGACTGGCCAGATGCAGTCTCCTCCTAGCAGCCATCTTCAACAGTTCCAGGTTGTTTATGAATGGTGTTACATGGCTCCTTCGGGGGATATTTACACAAAAGCGGACACAGGCATTCTGCACTCTCTGGATTAGGTTCTCTGTTCGTTTTAGAATACAGGGACCATACACTGTATCACAGTAATTAAACCGAGAGAGGATGAGACTATCCACCAAAAGCCTGCGTAGCGGCACAGAAAGATACTGTCTCACATTGTAGAGTACCTTTAATTTGTAGAAGCAGTTACTAACCACTCTGTTTATGTGACTTTCAAAACGGAGCTCAGAGTCAATAATGACTCCCAGATTCGTAGCAGTTTCCACCCTTTGAATCTTCTTTTCTTTTATCAAAACCTCAGGATCCTGAGCTAATATAGCGCTGATTTGTTGCCTTGACCCCAGCACCATAAACTTGGACTTAGTAGGGTTCAGCACTAATGAGTTACTCTCTGCCCACTCCGCCACTGCCTCCAGATCCGCATTTATTTGGTCAACTGCAGAAGTTGTATCTCGGGGGGCAAAGGATTTGTAAACTTGGATATCGTCTGCATAGATGTGAAATTTACAATTTTTAAAGACACCAGTGACATCTGCGCTATATAAAATGAACAAAAGTGGCCCCAATATAGAGCCCTGTGGCACACCTCTAGTTACAGGACGGGGAGGGGAGCGAACCCTAGAACCATCTTCGTTGCATATTTCAACACACTGTGTTCTGCCCACGAGGTAGCTGTGGAACCATTCTATTGTCTGCCTGGTGAAACCATAGTAAGACAACTTAGAAAGTAACAGTGTAGGATTTATTGAATCGAATGCACGAGAGAAGTCCAGCAAAACCAAAGCTGTACCCTCCCCAACATCCCTAGCCTCCAGCACACTACCTACGACATCCAATAAAGCAGTAGCCGTGCCACGACCCTTTCTAAAACCAGACTGAACCTCAGGCAACAGATTATTCACCTCCAAATATTCCATGACTTGACTATGCACCACACGTTCCAGTATCTTAGAAATACACGGAAGGATACTGATGGGTCGCAAATCTCCATACTGTGCTGGGTTGCTTTTTTTAGCTATTGGACGAACCACAGCATGCCGCCACATATCAGGGAACGCTTGAGTCTCAATTGATGCATTCACAATATCCGTTATGGCCTGGAGAGTGACCGGCATAGTCATGGAAAGCATCTCATGACTAATCCCATCCACACCCGAAGCATTAGTTTGGATGCTGTTAACAATCTTGAGCACTGTTTCAGTGGATACAGGCTGCAGATCAAATTGACATGAAGTACACCTATGGAATTCAAAGTATGTGAGTTGGGATATGGATACCTCACAAGAACCCGGTACATTCAGGAATGCACGGTTAATAGCATCCGTGTCTCTTAGATGACTGGGAAGCAGTGTCTCCCCATGATCTGGAAGAATATCTGCTTTTAAATTTTGCCACAAACGTCTGGGATTACTTATTTGTTTATTTATATTTGTTTTGAAATATGCTGATTTTTCATTCTGTAAGGACTCAATGGCCAGGCGCTTCAATTGCAAGTAATAGTTTCGATGCTGTTCCAATTTTGTACTGTGATACTTCTTCCTTGCCCTATCCCGCAATTTGAACATGAGGCGAATGTTATCCGTGATCCACGGAGTTGGCCGTTCCCTAAATAGTGCAGTCTTAATTGGAGCGTGCAGATCGAATAAGTGCAACATGTTACAAGTCAATGTGGAAACCATGGTGTCTACATCCCGAAAACTGCTCACCAGAGACCAAGGCAAACTATCCCTGTCCTCCTCAAAACATCCCATAACTATGTTCCTAATTGGTCTATATTTAACCATCCTGGGCTTAGATTTGGGCTTTTTTATTGATGTTTCACAGACCACCACTGAGTGTCGCCCCAACTCACAGATGTGATCAACTATAACATGATTCATCTTAACGTCAGTACATACCACATCTATGAGCGTAGACGCCTTCCCCTTAGTGAAATGTGTAGGCGACCTCACCACCTGCGTTAGATTCATACATGCAAGGAAGTCAGCAAATCTCCTGGTGTCTGCCTCGCCCATCTCAAGCATATTCACATTGAAATCCCCCAGTAGCACAACATGGTCGTAAGGAGCTAGAGCAATCAAACTATCAGTTATCCCTTCCAAAAACACCTCCAGATTGAGCCAAGGAGGGCGGTAGGCTGTACCAACAAGCAAAGTTTTTCCCAACACATTTGTAGTAATCCACATTTGTTCCACATCACGATTTACCGGGTGCTCCCTAGTCCTGGCACTTATACCATTCTTAATGTAGAAGGCCACTCCACCACCCCGACCTTTCTTTATATTCATAGGCCGTGGTATATGCCTTAGTTTGTACCCATGAATTTTTGGAGCCTTTCCCTCCTGTTTTTCTTTGAGCCAGGTCTCATTAATTGCCATAATGTCTACAGCATGATTCAGCATGGCCACTCTAAATTCATCATGCTTGGTTGATAGGGAGCCCGTATTTAGCAGTCCAAATTTTAGACATTTCCCGACCAGCATTATAGTGGCGTTCCCAAGTTCCAACCACAAGGTGCACACATAAACTGGCTGCAATGTAGATAAATATTTAGTAGTAGGCTATCATTGTTAATATATTTCATGTCCGGTACGTAATAAGTCCTGTATATATATGTGCAGTTATAGATGTTTGGAGTTAATACAAATCTCAAGAAACTATATGTAATAAGGTGTATGTTTATATAAATATGTTTTGTCGATTTTAATAAAGATTTAATCCTATGACTTCGTTTACTTATGAAAACTTTGAATAGTCTATAATAACCAGACATTGCAACTGCATTTGGTGAAACTACAGGTGACAAACTACATCCACCAAATGCGCACAGTTGCCTACCGGGGTAGGGTTTTTCTGTAGTTAAAACAGTTTTATTATAATAACCATTATAGATATTACCCTTTATGTTGCAATGGGTCCTGATTTTATAAATGTTCTGCAATATATGTATTACTATAAGAAAATCTCCCGTGCACTGCGCCCACATAACAATACCAGCGCCGCCGTCAATGCAGTACTCATCCACACATCCAACCATCACAACAAAGTACATATAATAAAGAATCAATAATTGTATGTACAGGTTACAACGCAATTTATCGCTAAGAAGCCGACTGTCCGCACAAAGTGGCAAGATCCACCCCAGACCGGACTCGATGCGTCGGGTCGCCGGGTCTCCTGCAGACGAGGACTTGTCCCCGCTTCGTCCACACGAACCTCCAGCCAGCGGCGCCGGCGACCTCCCGCGCCTCTCGAAACAACTGCCGGTTTGTGCGCGTGAGGCGCTCATTTACGTAGAACCGGCGCGGCGGCGCAGCGCCCGCGACGCCCTCCGTGGTGGCCGTGCGGCGCACGCGTGCGCTCCGCAGCAGCTCGTCGCGCACGTCGCGGCGCGCCAGGCGCGCCACCAGCACGCGCGGGCGCGCCTCTCGGGGCCCCTGCGGGCTGGTGGCGACGAGCGCGCGCCGCCCCACGCGCTCCACGCTGACTACGTCGCGCTCGTCCAGGGTGACGCCCAGCTTGGCGCCGAGCGACTTGAGGAGATGGACCGGGTTCTCCCCGGGCTGCTCCGGCACGTTGGATATCTCCACGTCATTTGCCAGAAGCTCCTGATCCCTGTCGTTCAGTTCGCGCCGAAGATTTTCTACCACCCGCTCGATTGACTCCGTCTTGGCGGCGTCCTCTAGTGCCTGCAGTCTGGCCTCGATTCCATCGACGCGGGAACCGCACGTCTGCACGGACTCTCTTAAGGCTGCCATCTCCATCTCCATCTGTCTTTGAAATTTCTTAACGTCCATACGAAACGCCTTAATTTCCTCCATTAACAGGCCAAATTCTCGACCCCCAAACCCTTCATGCGACTCCTCACTCTTCCGAGAAAGTATAGGCCGATCGGGTGACATGGGACCAGTTTCCGAGTCGCTCACTCTGTCGGGCTGCGTCGCACGGACGGGTGTCTCATCATTCCTCTGCCTTGCAACAGGTGGTCGTTTACATTCAGGGCAATGCCACTCCAAAGGGACTCTGTCCCTCGCAAGTATGCCCACACAGGACCTATGGAAGTGGTTAAGACATTTCTTACACTTCACGGTATCTGTTTGCGACGCAAAACGGCCACAGCCTCCGCACTTATTCATCTTTTATAAAACAGAATGATTTTTTTTATATTTAGTTGTAGCTATTCGACAACAGATGTCGCCGTCAATGGTGTGCGATTCAGCGATTTAGACAGATATGACGGATGAGCACACAGCCACTCGATAACAGATGTCGCTATTTCACTAAATATTAAATGCCGTTTTCAAACAGAATGAGAAATATAAATTTACGCCCGCCCGCAATGTTTAAAACATAAATGTTCATCAAAATTTACAGATATTACTATTAAAGTATGTCACTAAACCTCACACTGCACTCACAAAATGTTTAAATGGTTGTTTTATAGCATCCAAGTTACCATCAAAAGTACAATATACTATTTTCACACAATCATTTCGTCACAACAGAAGTGTTTGTATTTGTTTTTTTTTTTTGTCTATAATGTACATCAAAACTTAGCACTTATCACTTTTCCAATTCCATATATCCTATTGCATATTATAATTCACTTTGTAACATAAAATATATACAATTTACAATTTTAATTGCTATTTTTGTGTAGAGTAACAATCCCACGATATGTATAGATGATATTATACAGATAACATTGAAGAGCTAAAAAAATATTCACGCGTGTAGAAGGACCTCATTGTATATCGGTAATATTTAACAATTAATAATTTTGAAATCCCCAACAGAGTCTCAGACTCTTCTAGTAAGCCCAATAATGGTGCACGGCATCTAACTTGGCAAGGTTCTGGAGAAGTGGAGGTAAGTTCACGCATCTTACATTTAGAGCAGTGGTTCCCAACCAGTGGTCCGCGGACCACCAGTGGTCAGGCAGAAGCGAAAATATGGTCCCTGAAGGATTTTAAATTTATCGGGTGTTGAGCCGTTAGTCGCCGTGCAATGAGCGAGAAGAGCGCGAGTAGTGGGAGCGGTTGGTACGCCCACCGGCTCGGCGAGCAAAGACAACACAAAGTCTGCGATTTGCCCACGATTGAATGTGTTTCCAGGCCGAGCGTGGATCTTTGCTCAAGACCAGTTTCCTAAAGCCTAAAGTGTGGGAACCATAACGCCCATCGGGGTACCGACCGATGTTGTTCCTCGTCAAGGTTCGCTAGCTCTTTGAGCGTATTAAAGAGCGACACCACTTCAGAAGTTAAGTCTTAAAACAGAGTTGGCAACAGCTGCGCTCTCGCGGTTGGTACCCAACATAAGAGTACCCAACGCTCCCTGCAAGAGACCTTCGGGGTCATGCGGAGTATGGCACTATACGGGACCCCTGTATGGGCGGAGGCCCTGACGACCGTCAACGTGGCTAGACTGCATAGCCCGCTAAAGGCGATGGCCGTCAGGAGAGGGTATCGCACGATATCCGTTGAGGCGGCATGTCTCCTAGCCAAGACCCCTCAATGGGACCTGGAAAACAGGGCTCTTCCGTCGTTGTATCACTGGTGCATGAAGGCGCTGGATCGGGACCACAGGCCTGTGCCCAAAGAAATAGAGGCATAGTGATCTCTGTTTCGCCAGAAGCTCATGGAGACATGGAAGATCCGACTTGGGCTACCAAAGTGAGGACTCACCACTAATGAGACGAGCGCCATGGCAGCCTCACCTACCGAGTGTCACAGATGTTTACCGGGCACGGGTGCTTCGGTAAGTATCTACAGCGGGGACACAGCACTACATGGGCATAGCAGCGACAAGACCTCGTTGCGGGCCTGGGCGTGAATATTCTCACGCTGGAGACCATGTTAAGGGCTCTGGTCTCCAACGGGAGAAAGTGTAACGTAACTGTGTCTTTCTGCGAGCAAGTCATGCTCGCGAAGAATGCAGCGGGAGAGAAATCTCCCTTCCGAGTTCCGTAGTCGGTGGCGTGGTCGTCCTCCATGACCGTGAGAGCGGCGAGTTGGCTGCTCACCGTTCTTTCACAGAAGCCGGTGTAGACGGTGGCGTGTCTCTTCACCCCTCGAAGAAGTGGAATAGTACCAGCACGGACACTGGTGAAGTTAATAAAGGAATCCAGGAAGAACACAACAAATTCACTTGAGTGGTTTGGTGTTCAAAAGCAATTTCTTATACGAAACTCCGAGAAATCGCCTTTCGCTATTTTATAGTTTTCTCAACGCTAATTTTTGCTAACAAGGTTTTCTGCTTAGTTGGAAATTAAAAACAAGGCTTTGTAAGCTTCAGATTGACTATCACAGTTTGTTTAAATTATGCCTTTATCACTATAACAGTCTTTCCCAAAGTGGGCTATAACGCCCCCATGTGGGCGCTGCAGGTGTCAAGGGGGGCGGTAAGAGACCCAGAAGAAAATGGGGGCGTTGTGTAGAGGCGGGCGGGCGGGGGGTGATTTGTAACTTTATTTAGCTAAGAGGCCTCTTAAACAACAACTGCAAGAGCTCTCGACTCTCAACAACAACTTGTGAACATCAACTAATATGAATTAAAAGATTGCTCAAACTCGGTTCTATATTTCTCTTCGCGTAGTTCATATATCTGTCCTATTTTATTTAATATAGAAAAAATTAATAGTTATTAGTACTCGTAGATATCTATCATGTTTTAACAAGTTTTTGTTAAATAACCCGAATTGTGCATTCCTGTATCAGTCGGCTGGTTCATTGAATGCTTGTTCGGACTTGTTGAGTACGATTGAGCGTCGAATGAGATAAACGAGTTTATGCATGTTTGTTTTATTCCTGTCGGTGCGTGCTGCTTAAGTCTATCATGTTTTAACAAGTTTTTGTTAAATAACCCGAATTGTGCGTTCCTGTATCAATCGGCTGGTTCATTGAATGCTTGTTCGGACTTGTTGAGTACGATTGAGCGTCGAATGAGATAAACGAGTTTATGCATGTTTGTTTTATTCCTGTCGGTGCGTGCTGCTTAAGCATTCCTATATAAACAATGTAATATTTATTTTATTTTCGGTGAAGGCCGCCAACCTGACGCCCGTGCCCGTGCCCCGACTTAACATCGTCGCGGGGCCAGCGACCGGTGCCGGGGAGGAGATGTTTATCGCCAGTTCGGTGATACGCACTCCCTCCCCGCCACCCGACGCGCCCTCCACGAGCCGGGACTCCAGAATCTTCCGCCCCCAGACGGGGCCCTCAACCCTCGCCCCGAAGCCAGCCACAAGGGAGCGCACCCCGACACCAGACGACCAAGGATCCCCAATGGAGATCAACCGGATGACGTTTGAGGAGCTGGCCGCGATCAACGCGGTTAAGCGACTCGCGCCATCCCCCACAAGTTGTGTGACTTCACCTTCACCGACGCCTCGCCCCCGGAAAACGTTCGCCGAGACTACGGCGGCGAACGAGGCGAAGAAGCTGAAGCCGGCGACCGTCGCGACCGGAGCGACCACGCCGCCAACACCATCGGCATCAACATCAGCCCCGGACACCAACAGCCGGAAAGCCCGATACCCGCCGCTCGTCGTGGAGGTATTGCCTAACTGGCCGACGCACTTCAGGGAACTGAAGGCAGCGCTCGGCCACGCACCCAACGTGCGCCCCTTTGGCAGGGGGGTTAGGTTTTTACCGAAAACCGACACCGAGTATCGGGTTATCCAGCGCTACCTCACTCGGCTGGAGGGAGAGAGCAGAATCTCGTGGTTCAGCTACTCCCTTCCGGCCGAAAGAAGCCTGAAGATAGCCATCAGGGGCCTTCCAGCCAACACTGACCCGCAGGCGGTAGAGGACGAGCTGCGCGAGCTCGGGTACGAACCGGAGCACGTGCGCAACATCCCTGCGCGCCCCGGACGACCAGGGTGCCTACTGTTCGCGCAGCTGCAGCGGACACCCACCACCATCCCGGGCATATACGAGGTGCAGGAGCTCCTCTGTATGCCCGGCGTCAAGATCGAAGCCTGGCGTGGACGCAAGGGCCCGGCGCAATGTCACCGGTGCCAGCAGTTCCGCCATTCCTCACACAACTGCCACAGGCCCCAGGCCTGTGTGCGTTGCGGTGAGGGACACGCCGCCAAGGACTGCCCGCGTCCCCTTGCGGAGAAGCCCACCTGCGCAAACTGCGCGGGTGACCACACGGCGAATAACGCCAACTGCCCCGTGTTCCGCAAGGAGACGCGGAACAAGCGCGCCGGTACCATTGCGCGTACCAGCGCCCACGCCACCCCTGCATCGACTGAGACCAACGCTCCCGGCTCGCTCATGGCTGCTGCAAACCAGCCACAGCAGCAGCCGGGCGCGAAACGACGGAGGAAGCGCCGCGGACGCCGCGGGCGCAAGCCCGCCAAGGCGCCTGAGGACGCTCCCCCTGCCGCCGCACAGCCTGTGCCACCCGTGGCCGCCGCCCCCGCAAGGGGGAAGGCGGTGCGCGTGGCGCAGCCCCAGCCCACCGGAACATCACCACAGGTCAGCCTGTATGCCGTCATCAGCACCATGCAACAGGTGCTGATGGCGCTCGAAGAGGGGAGGGACCCCATCCCTCTGATCACCAGGTGCATGTTGGAGCTCTGCAACTCGCTTGCATGAGCACAACATGCGCCCACCCGGCCTGCCCACGTCTACTACTCCACGTCGAGTAGTTAAGACTGTGGGCCGGCTCAACCCGGACACGACCGCTCCCCGTCGCTGGCTGATGGGCGCTCACTGGCGTCAACACCAGTGAGCTCGACCTCGCCGTGCGACGGGTCGTAGCCTCACCGGATCGGAGACGTCGCGGTGGCCGGCCGCCCTACGTGCGCGGGCTCGGCCGCGCCGCAGCGACGCCCATCCACTCGGACCATCACGGACGCCTAGCGTCCCACCTAGTGACCCGCCTGTAGTCGCAGGCGGCGTTGCTACCACCAGCAAAGGCACAAGCGCCTACATTGGTTACCCCGGGACCCCAACGGGTCCGCGTGGAAGACCTCGACAGTTTATTTTCATTTGTGGTCTCGCGCGCAATAGATGAGCAGTACTTACGCCTCCTCTACTCGCGAAGTTGAACGTATTTCTCAAAGCAAAACAATGTCGGAAGTAAAAAAGAAGAGACGGCAATACTTTTAAAATTTTTTGAAGCGCTCGTGGCCCCGCGGACTTAGTGTTCTGTAAACGATCACTGCAGTAAGCAACATTTACTATGGCCGGATATGGATGGGTGACCACCACGTGGACCACTTTGTGACATTTATTTACGAGCGTTTGCGTGCTTCGGAAGGCACGATAAGCCGTTGGTCCCGGTTGTCGGTAAAATGACAGTCGTTAAGCCAAGTTGAAGGCCTTACGGGCGGCTTGAAAAATTTCAACTGTGGGTCGTCACAACCTGTGCCCGGGTCGGCAGTGCGGGTGTAGCGCCTCTGGTGTTGCAAACGTCTATAGGCTACGGTTACCAACCTTCCGGTGGGCCGTAAGCTTGTCTGCCACCTAAGTAGTATAAAAAAAAATACTCTGCGGAATATATTAAATTCGGATTCATTGAAAATCCCACAAACCGATCGTCGCGTTTGTGTCTTCTATGTCCAAAAACATTTTCGAATGAAGCAATGAAGCCTTCAAGGCTGCAAGATCATTTGAATAAAATGCATCTAGATAAGAAAGACAAGAATGTAGCATATTTTCAAGACCTAGAGAAGAAGCATAATACTCAGCCAAGTGTAGTAAAACTATTTTCGGCGGCTGCTAAGCAAGATGACGACGGACTTCGAGCTTCGTACAATATCTCTTTGTTAATTGCTCAAAAAGGCAAACCACATAACATCGGAGAAGAGTTAATATTGCCAGCAATAAATGAAGTAATAACTACTGTGCTTCACAAACCGGCCGCAGATATTATCCGAAAAATTCCTTTGAGTAATAATTCTGTGCAAAGACGAATTGATGAAATGGCTGAAAACATTGAAGAATCATTGTGCGATCACCTGAGGACAAGTCAATTCTCAATTCAGCTCGATGAGTCCACTTTACCAACTAATGAAGCATTGTTGTTGTCTTACGTGAGGTTTATTAAAGATGAGAAAATATGTGAAGAACTATTATTTGCTAGAAATTTAGAGACTGATACAAAAGGTGAAACCATATTCAATACATTGGAAAAGTTTTGCGATGAGAAAGAGATTCCTTTGAAAAATATTATTTCAGTTGCTACGGATGGCGCTCCGGCTATGACAGGGTGCCATAAAGGCTTCATAGCGTACTTAAAAAATAAAATTCCAGATGTCCTTGGTGTACATTGCGTTATTCATAGACAACATTTAGTTGCTAGAAACTTAAGTGAAAAACTATTTCAATCACTGCAATATGTCATCAAAGCAGTCAATAAAATCCGTAACAGCTCTTTGAATGATAGATTATTTCATCAGCTTTGTGTTACTAATGACGAGGATTTCAGCCGTTTGTTGTTTCATACTGAAGTTCGTTGGCTATCAAGAGGCAATTGTCTGACTCAATTTTACAACCTGTTTGACTCTGTTATAGAGTTCTTGGAAACTAAAGATACAGAATTGCACGACAAGCTCATAACATCAAAGAATGATATAGCTTACATGACAGACCTGTATAAATTGTTCAACGACATGAATCTCCAACTGCAAGGCGATAAACTAAATTTAATTAAAACAAAAAACGTCGTTGCTGCTTTCGCAGCCAAACTGCTTCTACACAAAAAGAATCTGGGCAGACGTGAGTTTCACAATTTTCCAAATTTATCAGTATCATGCAGTAACGACGAATTGTTTGCCTACTGCCAACATTTGGAAAACCTCCACATTGACTTCACCGAACGATACCACGACATTTTGAACTTGGAAATACCAGACTGGGTGTTGGATCCGTTTTCAAATGTCAACACAGCAATGTCACCTCAGCTGGAAGAAGAACTTATAGAATTGACAACAAACGAGGAAATAAAAATCAAGTTCAAAAATGGTTACCAAGAATTTTGGCTTCAAAAACCGATCCCTCAATTGTACCCTGGATTGTGGTCAATCGTTCAACGATTCTTGATAGCATTCCCATCGTCATATTTGTGTGAACGTGGATTTAGTGCTGTGACAACACTGCTTATTAAAAAGAGAAATCGTTTGCTTGTTACCGAACGTGGCGACTTGCGACTGTTCTTGAGTAAATTGGAACCTGATATCAACAAAGTTATTAAACAGCATCAGATTCATCCTTCACATTAGTTTTTATATAAGGATTGATTATTTTAGTTATATTTTTAATAAAAGATACTCTGTTTTAATACTATAAAGTTGCGTTTCAATAATCATTCTTATTGGCAGGTGGAGCCCGTAAGAGTTAACTTGAGACCTAAGCGCCGTTGTATGTTACCTACTGCGCTCAGGTTTCAAGTTGCGGGTTACCTATAGTAAAAGTTTCGTTTAGAATTCTCTGTTAATATACATAAGATACATTTTTTTTACACAACATCACATATATAGGTCACAATAATAAATTAATTTAATTTGAAGTTACAGTGGTTTTTAAATAGGTGAAAAAATGGGGGCGCTAAAAAAATATTTATTCTCAAAGTGGGCAGTAGACAAAATAAGTTTGGGAACCACTGCTATAAACTATAAACTGTCCCTGTTAACAAGAAAAATATAAAAGTGGTCCCTGACCACGAAAAGGTTGGGAACCCCTGATTGAGAGACAGAAAAAAGTGCTTCACTCACTCCAAAAAGTGCTACGCTCACCCAAAACTGTTTATGAGCTGCAATTTTTTGTGGAGTTGAGTATGCTGCAGAACACTTGCTGCATCAGCAAGTTCATCATATGATGCAACAGCCAGTTTCAGGTTACCATGTCGTGTGTAAGTATTCTAAATTTAACTGTGGATTTTAGCGAGATTCTTTTATGATAAAGAGACAGGTAGGCAGTCAGCTGACAATCTTCAAATTTATAGCTGAAAACCATCTAGATTACATCAACATTGAAACACAATCCTCATCGTAGTTGGTCCATTCGTTGATACTTGGACACATTGGACTTCATCGTAGCAGCATCGTTGTCTCTCGGTACAGCAGGCGTCAGGTCTGGATACCGCTCGTTCGACAGCTATAATGTGATAGGCAAAAAGATACACAGACACAGATGGGATCAAAAAGACACATACCGTAGCAGTATCGTTGTCTCTCGGCGCAGCAGGCGTGAGGTCGGGGTATCTCGCGAACACGGCCCGCAGCGCCTCCCGGTACGATACCAGTTTCGAGTCGTCCCACTTGTTCCCCGAGAACGGCATGAACTCTATGAATCGCACTTCCACGTCGCGATCACGGGTGTACTCCACGAAGTCGCATATCTCGTCGTCGTTGAAACCTATTTTCAATTTAGTATTATAGATAACAATCAATCTAATCGGCCTATGGCAGTCCTCTGTTGGACGTAGACCCCTTCCAAATTTCGCCACAATACACGCGCCTTCCGCATCCAGTTCCTGCGACCTTTTCTGTTTCAGGTCGTCACTCCACCTGGCGGGGGAGTCGTCCTACCATATGTGTACCAATTAGAGATAACGGAATATTAAAAATGCCCGTGAATTCGGTACCCGTTCCCGCTTGCAATAGGAACATATTACCGGGATAAGCTCAACAGACTATAATCTATGCCGGTATCAAATTTTAGCCTGATCCGTTAAGCCGTTAGAAGAGTGTGATTGACCAACAAATATCCAAACATATTCACAAAATTTTACATTTACAATATTAGTAGGATTTAGGTGTTTAGTTCCTCCGTGATCATGGCGTTTGCAACAGCCCCGAAATATAGGAAATACTAAACAAAAATACATGGTAAATATCCCGTTAACTCTAATATTAGTAGGAATAGGAAGTAATGCTGGAACTTGGTACTTGCTCTGGTTATATTGACAGTAAATTATAATAAGAAAAGCGTAAAAAGCTAAACGATCATTGCGTTTAACTTCTTACGCTTTGGCTGGTCCACGGATACTTTTTGACATTTCATTTGTGAGCATTTCCGTGATTTGAAAGGCATGTTAACATTAATAATCGTCAAATTGAAGCCTTTATTGACTGCATGGACTTAACTTTCGAAAGATCGCATGAAACTAATGTTAATGATCATAAAGAAGTACGGATGTGTGTCACTACACTATTATGATTACGACATATTATGTTGTCTTATGCTGCGTCCACCACATTTTGTAACATTTTTACGGCACATTTCTCCATTACCGTATCAAACTCACGTATTGGTACCGTTGAAAACTGCAACTACCTACTTATGATTTACTTGTTTGACACGATGACACGCTGATATGTTACAAATATGGACGCAGCATAACACGAACTAAATTCGCACAGACAAGACACCCGTGTCAAATTGTCACTATATAAAATCGCGTAAAAGTACCAGAGACACATAAACAGATTTTTTTTTATGCACCCAAATTGGTCGCACCCGCAGTATTAATGATTCAGCCAAAGTCAAGGTGACATTAGGATTTGTTACATCCGTGTTATGGTAGATTTTTATCAACTGGCGAGATCACACTGATGGAGATATTATTCCAATATTCATTTCACGACGAAGACGTAGTTCGTCGAAGTGCAGTAGAACACAAACTCTACGACATCAGTTACTAATTTATAAGGAAAAACATAAAATTTAGGTCGAATATTAGCCGATTATGGAGTCAGTTGGCAATAGCTTCAAGTCATCACTTACTTATCAGGCTATTAAAAAGGTAAGTATTTACACGTACCTTTCATGAGAACCACGTTGATTTTGACTGGCTTATAGCCCAGCTGCAATGCCAAATCCACACCAGCCAGCACGCGGGATAGACCCTGGGTAGAACGCCAAAGATATGAGATTCAATTGCGATACAACTAAAAAAATCTATCTGTTTGTGTTTCTGTATCATAGACGCAGTAGAATCCAAGATATAATATCCATCTTCGGGTCCCAAGTCAGCTTCACTTACAAGAGGTGCATCTGCTGACGAACGAATGAGGTCATGGTGAAAAGAAGTTAATTTCGAAACAAAACTCGTTTGGCGAGCGTGGTTCAATAAGGAAAAATGCTTCCCCAAAGGCACAATTGATTTAGGAGATTGCCATAGGTAGGCTGATTTGATTGATTCTATATACAGAATGGAATTTAAAGACGGTAGTTGGAGGTAAGGTACCCTTAATATTGATAATGGCAAGTTTTGCTGAAAGGAAACATTCCTTTATTTTCAAAAGTAAGTAAAACTGCATTTAAAGATTTTTGAAAAATCACCTGCTTGAGCCGGGAATAGAACCTGGAAGATGTGAAAAAGAAAAACTGTATTTTATGATAGTAACCGAAAGAGTCTTTAATAAGAAACAATTTCTTTTTAACAACATAGTATCTTAAATTAAAGGAAGACCAAGTAAAACATGTTTTTATTGTGAAGCTTACTCACTAACTCCAACTAGGTACCGTCTTTAAATTTCACCTGTATAGTATCGGTTTTATGTTACAACAAAAAAAATCTTGGGCAGAAAGTAAGTACTTACACGTTATGTACGATTTCAACACTACACGCCATTGAGGAAGGGAGAGTGAGGAACAAGAAGTGTTCAGGTGAGAGAGTTGAATGGCGCATGATAAGTTCAATTTTCTCGCGAGTCAAGCAAGACTCGACAAAACATATTCATTTGATGAGAATTGCCTCTGAATACTTGTATATGTATAGTTTCAGTAAATAAAAGTTTTTTTACCGGACGGCGTGCCATGTGCTCGTAGCGATCACTGCGCAGAGAATCAAGCGATATGTTGATATGCGTGAGGCCAGCTCGCTGATACGCTGGAAGACGTCTCGTCAGTACTAGTCCATTGGTCGTGATTGCCACATTCTGTATTCCTACATCACGCAGCTCCGACATTACTTCTGGAAGGTCCGCTCGCAATGTGGGTTCTCCACCGGTCAGTCGCACCTATATAGAGCGAAAAGAATCTTATAAGTAAACTCCTGGTTTGGCAAATAAGTGAGTCATAAAAATTTGAAGAGTGTGTAATAAAGGAGGGGAGGAACTCACCACAACACAGCGACAGTGAAGGGTAAGCTCAACTAATGAATGAAGGAATGAAGATCAAACTCCAGAAGAGGGGATGTCAATTCGGCATTCCTCGGCTTGAGAAAGAAGTTGAGCTAACCATTGACTGTAGAGCGTTAGGGTTGGCGGATCGAGGGTCTGTAGTGGTTTCCTCCCCTCACCCTTCTTTATTATCGTTCTTCAATGGATTTCCACTATGTAATACCTGATTATTTATGTAGTGACATATGACTTACCTTATCAACGCCAGCGCGTACGAACACGCGCGCCAGCCGCGACAACTCTTCGCGGGTCAAAAGTGCACTGCGCTTCGAGAGCGGCACTCCTTCCGCGGGCATGCAGTACTGACCTGAAATGAACAGTATGTTAGAGTTCATAGTGAAAATGGACCCAGTCTCAGCCCTCGTAAGGGTGTATATTATAACTTTATCAACGGTGCCGCAGAGTGAGACGATATTAACGCCGACTATCAAATTAGTGTCTACCGCATTACTAAGCTTTTCTAGATACCACTATTAGATTGAAAGAAACGGAGCAAGAGGCTCACACCACAATATGGACGTAAAATATGCCTTTGTCTACCGCTTAAGGGATAACACGTGACGTATAAGTCTGTAAAGAACCTGTTGCGGTTGCTGGAACATCGACAAAGTTTGGACAGGGAACTATATTTAGCTAGCAGCACAGTAAACAGTTGAACCTGTCCATAGCTGAAGCTGAAACATAGAATAAGAAGTCTTCTATGTTTCATATTCAAAATGTAGTCAACTTGTTAGTTTTTAGGCCATAAATGTAATAGCTAGAATTAGTGCGTTTTTATGTTTTCTAAGTGCTCCGTGGCGAGTAGATTGCAAGTTGACGATAAACATTCTCTTCGCAGATATCAGCAGTACTTTACTTTCTCACAAGATTGATTCAATAAGTGAATCTATAGACTGGTATGCTTATTTATAATGGAGTTACTAAGTACTATGAAGAAGGCTTCGCGGTATATATTGTTAAGTCGAGTTGGGCATGAACAAAGCTTGTTGTAACAATTTGCTATCTCCCAACTTGCTTTTTCATAAATGAGATGGTGAATGACATCACTAACAGTGCTGATAATGACTCAAATTATTATCATCCTTTACCACACCGAGTCAGATCTTTTGGGTCAACTCTTATCGAAATATAGTGAATAGCAAGATCTCAATAGCACACAAGCTTGGGAATTTGATTAGGGCGGATCTATTGACTAGGGCGACTTGATTGCGTCGACGGAAATTTACTGGTCACAAAACGTGTGTAAAATACATACACCAGTAAACTTTTGCCGATGCTACTACTGTTCTTCCATGACTGCCTCTACGTGGCAACGCGTTGCATCGAAATTCCCCTGTCAGAGTATGCTATGGCAATGAGACTGCTCACGGCAGGCTCTAATATTATCAGTCAACACACATGATATAATCTTGGGGATATCCTTGCGGGGGCTTTCCCGTGGCTCCCAACTGTAGGCGGTAGGGAACGTGTTGGTTTTTAGTCGGTAAGACAATGGAAAATTCGTCATGGATGCTATGCCGGACTAGCATCCATAACTTTCCACGCGTTAAAAAAAAGTACACATATAGATATGTTAAAAGATTCGTGTAATGAACCGCAGTCAGAATCACTAGATATGTAAAACTTCAGCACTGTCCAGGTACGATCGAGGCGTTGCCGTTGTATGCATGCAACGCGTTTGAAACGTTCGTGCATCGTGTCGTCGGTAAAGATAAGTGAAAATGTTGTCCCTTTTTTTTTGTATTTGTTAATTACATTAAAAGTGTTTAGTTTCCTATTAGATACCGATATTTTAGCATGCGTAAGTTATGTATGAAATAAATCGGTATAAAGTAATTAAAACTTAATTAACTATTTATTCATTGTGAAATAACGTTAACCGCAATCTTATTGAAATAACCGACATCCATCCTACCTAAGTATATCGGCTATTGACTGAAGCTTGAGTTATTTTTACTGATAAAAAGAACTAAGGGCCTAAGTGCATTATTAAGAAATGATACTCAAACACTGGATTACATTATTCGTTTCATAAAACTAATCACAAGCGTTTGTTTTGACCTGTTTCCACCAGTTTATACATCAGGATAGGTGCAGCACTACCTAGTGCTGGCGGGAAAACAAGTAGGTATACATAGGAGTAACCCTTTTTTTTACGTGAGGGAAACTCCTCATGGATGTTATTCCGGACTCCTACCGACTATAACCTCACATAACGCCCAACGGCCTATGGTTGTGAGCCCCGGGTAAGCCCTCGGAAGGATGTCCCAGGACTCCCAAAACATAGGTGTAACCCTATCGAAACGTCTGGGAACAAGAATGTACCGAAACCTTTATTTAATAGTAAAGTAGTGCCGCGCGAAATTCCATTTTCAATACAATATATTTTATGTAAGTATACAGTTGACATTAATGGAGCCCATTAATGTCAACAACATGACAACAACAACCCCGTTAACATGCGTTGAAAACAGGGCGTTTCTTGAGTTTTTTAAACATTCTGTAGTAAGGCCCTAATGGACCTACGAGTTTATCACGACGCAACACAACTTCTACCACACAATCGTGATGTTATTTTTTTTTTTTAATTCATTTATTCATAACAAAATAATTTGTGTAGAATAGCAAATAGGTGATGTATGTATGATGATAGGTGTTACATAGGTATATAAAGTCAACAATAATAGATAGTAATACAATTGCAACACATACACAAACACAATACATGATTGACACCAATTCACACTCTGCCGCGTAACTGATGTGCATTTTTAGGGTACCGTATCCGGTTAGAATCGAAGCCCTATTAACAAAGATTCCGCCGTCTCGTCTGCGTACGTTTGTTCACCTGGCCGTCACAGGGCTGTATCTCATGAAACTGTTAGCTAGACAGCTGAAATCGATGATGTATTTCGGTTGACATACCAACTAAAAAATAATAAGAGGGCTCCCATACAATAAACATAATTTGTTTGCAGTTTTTTTGGTACGGAACCTTTCGTGCGCGAGTCCGACTGGCACTTGCTGCAACAACCAAACCAGCAAACAACTGCAGCAGCTGTTATTTGTATTTAATTTAGTTTAAAATGGGTGAATACTTTCTAACGAATGGAATTTGTAACCAAAACTGCAACATTCTCCTGTCGATCTTAAAATATTCTTAACTAAAAAGTGTCTAATGATAAACCAATTTACTAAATTAAAAAAATTCAACTGCCAATGCCAAAACATCAGGCCGAAATCAACTCATTTCCTCTGATTATAATCTTGAAAAGGTCATGTTACGAATTCAAGGTCACTCTGTTGTTTACTCCAACTGGAAACTGTAGATCTACATTTTTTTATATACCAATAAGGTGGCAAACAAGCTTATGACACACAAGTTGTACTGGTGGTCACTGTGTAGCCTATTATTATTTTCTTGTGGCTATGCTGAGCAGACGATCCGACTGCCTCTTCTGCTGCCCATTTCGTCCAAGCCACCGTGGCCTATCGATGTTTGCAACACCAAAGGTGCGCTGGCCGACCCTTTAGATAGGTACCTTCTAAGACCCCTTTTGATTTACATAGTGATTTGTACAGTTTAACATGTGTTGCAACATTTATGTCTATTTTCATGAATACTGTCCCACACATACTTTGAAACGGCATGTATTTAAATCAATATCTGTATATTCCCATTTTCTGAACTAAATATTTCAAAGTTAAACCAAAAATACTGACTTGCACACTAATTATGCACACAAAATAAATCAAATTCATTATACTGTTTAATGGTATTTGCAGAACTGTTTTACTGAACGAATAACTATTATCAAAATTGTATATTATTTCCTTAGTTCAAGAAAAATATTTAAACTTTTTTAAGGAAAACCATTGCATCGCCTAATTTACTTTTAGTCACCTCTACAAAATTAAATTTTATTGATCAAAAAAATAAAAGTCTAACTTATCCTAACCTATTTCGTTAGAAGATTGTATAATTTAGAGTGCAAGTTAGTATTTTTGGTGCACAATTCGTATTTCTGTTTTACAAGTTATATATTCGATGTACGAATCACATTTTTGGTGTGAATTCGATTAAAAAGGTCATCTCGTTCTGAGTAACATATAAGTTTTTTAAGTAGGACATGTTAAGTTAATGAATCGGTTTATTTGCACAGCATTTAATTTTCTGGTTTGCATTCAGTAAATTAGTGGAGTTACCTAGTGTGCAGAAATATTAAACAGATGTGCATTTAAAAATATCCCATTTTTTTATATACCATTAAGGTGGCAAACCAGCTTATGGCACACCAGTTGTACTGGTGGTCACTGTAGCCTATTATTGTTTTCTTGTGGGGGACATTGGCTATGCCGGGCAGACAATCTGACTTCCTCTTCTGCTGCCCATTTCGTCCAAGCCACCGTGGCCTATGGATGTTTGCAACACCAAAGGCATGCTGGCCGACCCTTTAGATAGGTACCTTCTAAGACCCCTTTTGATCTACATGATGATTTGTACAGTTTAATATGTGTTGCAACATTTATGTCTCTTTTCATGAATGCTGAATGAAAAAAAAAATTTTCATGAATACATGAATACTTATTTATTTTATTTATTTATTTTTACTGTCCCAGTAGTGCTAATGAATGTATTTACAAAATTGTGAAGAGAGCAACTATACTTCCCAATAAGCGTAGATAAAAATATTTTATGGCATTATGCATTGATGAAAAATTTTTGGGGCATAATCATGATGATGATATGCATTGCCATCAAGTCCAAATTAAGCTAATTTAGTTGTTAATTATTCAAATTATATGTATACAATTTTTGATACACGTTACAATATTTACTAAATTGTGAACATTTTGGAGGATCACGCAAATATTTGTCTGACCTGGGACAAACCAGAAACCTCAACCGAAGCAGCAAGATACAGCCACTGTATCATTAGGGCTATAAAATAAACAAAACATGTAATACTAAGTACATAATAAATAAACAGCAAAAATTAAAACTATGTGTAAAATAAAATTTGTTTACCTACATTATGTGGAAAAAGTGAGACTTTCTGATTAGCACTGGTTTCATTTAACAACTCGGTTTCATTTTAATTAACAGTATCAGTAGCACCTTGATGCTAATAAAAAGTGCTATCAAGAACTTATTACTTTTATAACGACACTCATCAAAACTACACATTCTTCAAAAACTTGAAAATCATTGTAAACAGTTCAAAGTTCATTCTAAAGATTTAAAATACTCACATCTTAAGTTGCACCGCTCTGTGAGCGAGATTCGCAGATAATTATGACGTCTTCCAAACGAATCAACTAGAGGCTCCGTTGCAATCGGCGCCGACGCACCCGCCTCCACACCGCCTTCCTGATAGACAAACAAACATTCTAATTTATTTTTTACGAACACTAGCAATCTAATTAGGTTAGTAAAAAAAACCTGTTTATAATACCTGTCTGGGACTTGCATTTGTGTATGTTCTGCTATTGACGGTCAAGATTCTTAACTCTGGCCTCAACAACTTCGGCTCTGTACTATTAACTCGCGTGAATGAAATAATCTTTCTTAAATTATTTCTCATTTTTACTTGATTTACGGCCGTCTGCTTTGAACACAAAAAACGTATGCTGCTCACTTCGTTTCAATTTCGTTTACAACTTTTAGCAAAACAAGTCAGTCGGTCAACAAGTCAACACGGCAAAGTTTGACATTTGCTGTCATGTTACCTGTCACTGTCAACTGGCATTCTATTTCTGTCTGTTTTTTAAAGTTTGGGTTGGTTACTTAACTAACTCGCTAGTTCAACTTCGCGAGTAATGTGGAGGGAGCATAAAATGATGTCTTTTTGGGTTCCCGTTCTGATGCTCCCAAGTTCCTGGCGGGAAGTAAAACAGTGGCAATTAATTTGCACAGCTGACTGTGTAAATAGATTAGAGATGTGCGATTGATAACTAAAATTCCACGTGTAAACAATCAGCTCCAGGCCCGCCGCATGACGGAGTTTATGGAGCATACATACTGCACTGCAAGCGATATTAGTCAGCTGACTCAGCTGTTTATTGAGACTTGGGGAGTGGGGAGGCGATTTGTCTAAAATCTTATGCTTCCTCCACATTACTCGCGAAATTGGACGAGTTTGAGAGTGCAGAAGAGCACTTCGGCCAAACTAAAATTAGTGTATTTTCGAGTGTTTTGTGTGTATCAATGGTGGATTCTTAAACATAAACGTTCCACAACGTGTACTAGTGTTGGGAAGTGATAAAACGCAGTGAATCGCAACTTTGCAGTGTCTGACAAAAAAGCCAAAGAAACTTTCAGATCCACCGGTTTTCTGAAGGAAGACTGATTTTGACTTAGGGCTGTACTTGACTTTGACTGGTCTTAGAGGACGAGGACTGTGACTTATTAAAGCAAATGAATGAAGAGATAATAAATATACAAGACTTGGCTGTATGGCTCACATTGCATTTGCCTATCCGAAAATGGATAAATAAAACTACTACTACTTAATATTGACACTAATGACATAACTGAGTATGGTTGTTTGGATGTTTTTTTTTTAATTTGTTTGTTTACGCGTTTTGTCCGAACCCAACACAAAATAAAAATCTAAAGTTTATTTTGAAACAATGTTCTATTCGCTTTATTAAGCGTAAGATACTTTGGTTAATTGGCTACCAATTACAATTAAAATGTCTTTATTCCCTGCATACGCTGAAGATTCATTGGAACATCCTGTTGATTATGAAGGTAGCATTTGATATATAATTCAATTGTACAATATGTTTTAGTCATTCTATAAACAAAAACTTTAACTTTGCAGTAATTCCTTGTATACCAGAAAGTAACAGTGTGTCGCCAGCACAAGAAGCCCAGCTCCTGGCGAGCGATAACGATGAAGAATGCCAAACGGTAGCTCCGCCGGTGCTGGCTGAGCGACCTAAGTCTACGATTGAATCCGACGAGTACTACTTGGATCGCAAGCTTGATTGTGGCAATTTAAGAGTTTCTACCCTGTATTATCCGGGGCGACCACAGTAAGAATTTCTATTGTATAATTTTAAAAATCAACTTAACATAACACCACTTCCAATATTAGATGCATTATTGGCTCATATGCATCAATATCAATACTAAAATTATGATATACATTATTATAAGTTAGCTCCCTGCTTACCCCAGGGTCAACAATTCATAAACACCCAATTAGTGTTCCCAATTTCGTGATGGGTCTATCTCTCAATCTGAAGGATGATAATGTCTGTGATGACCACTATCCAACAGACAAGGGACCAACACAAACTTGGGAAGTATTTCATTTCCTAACTGCATATGGATCCATCACTCCAGGAATGTCGAAGTAAAAAGCCAGTTGCTGCTCTTAGCTGGCAATAAACAGAAAAGAACTGGGCTTAAAAGACTTAAAAAAATTTTTTAATACTGCTATGATAAAAGAGCGCTATAACTACCTCACACTGTAA
Organism: Miltochrista miniata; assembly: GCA_933228765.1. Lineage (NCBI taxonomy): Eukaryota > Metazoa > Arthropoda > Insecta > Lepidoptera > Erebidae > Miltochrista > Miltochrista miniata. Next base: position 29,141,783 of record OW121763.1, on the reverse strand, counting down.
GAGACTGTAGTAGTAGTAGTGTCTTGCTCGTTAAATCTACATTTTGCGTTTAAAACACACTAACCATTTACAATACTCAGGTATGAAACACAAAAACATGGAGCAGTGGTGCCATGCATATTCCTGACTGACAGCAGGAAGCGTCGTTACTTCGAAATGGTTCTAGACCCTTCATCCGAATCACTGTCATTGGACCTAGAGACAGAACTGGCTGAACGCACCAAAGCATACCGTCAGATGCTCACTGATACACCTGCGGATGAATCTTTATGGCTCAGATTTATTGATTTTCAAGTAAGTATGTCACAATTATTTTTGCATTATCTTTACAGAACTTAACATAGCTTGTAAAAGAACATTTGAGTTGTGTTGCTTATAGGATATGAAAAGGCTACATCTGTGACCCCTTTACTACTGTTAATATATCTCTAGCCTGTCAACTTAAGGACCCTGTTATTGACCCTTCTAAATTTCTTGACATTATGACAATTTGGAGTTTCAAGCATTATTTTGACCAGGTAAATAATACATGGATAAATTTGGTCGAATTTTATATGGCTTATTGATATCTCTGCTATGCGGCTGAACTTCAATATTTATCGTGAAGCAACTGCCATCCAGATGGCAGTTGCAGATCTTCGAAATAGCTTTGTGGCTCTCGAGGCCACCCACAAAGCTATTACTTTGTGCTAAGTTAATTTTATTTTTCTTTTTTTAGTTTTTGTTTGAAGTCGGTTTTTTTTTAAACTATCGCGGTTTATTACATTCATTGGACTTCACGCCCGTGGTTGCGGTTGGACTGAGGTGGGGATCGACAAAAACCATGAAGTAACTTCTTGTCGAACTACCCTCCGTTATCCACGGCCGCTGCAACGTGTCCGAAATGTCGGTGTATGTAAATAAAAAGTATTTAGCGTGAATTCCCGAATTCCATAAGTATGAAACTTCATTTACTTGTTATAGGCCCATCACCAGAACAGTACCCGGAGTTACAGTCTAACTACAGATCTTCGAAATAGCTTTCTATTTCGAAGATCTGTAGTTAGACTGTTCTTTAGAGCTCCTTTCGTATTAGTAGCCTATTCTTGCCTATACTAGGAAATTCTAAAAATAAAAACGAATATTGCAGGAGCGCTGCCGTGACGCAGAAGCAGCTTTATCGACAGCGGAATCAGGTCGCGAGCGCCTGCCTGACTCGGTGCGTCTGCGCGGCGTTTTGTACCGGCTACGAGCGCGCGTATTGGTGCCGCGCAAACGACTGTCTCTACTGCGTGAGGACTTAGCTAAATGTAAGGATAGAAATTTTTTTACTTTGATACTTAGCTTTAGATATTTAGATCTCTAAAAATGACATCAACCACTGTTGGAAAGCCATGGTGAAATCAACAAGATTATTGACAAAGGCCCTCAAGTTGGCGAGCCGATGATGTGGGCTGTAAGAGAAAACTGAATATTTGTATGATTCAACTGAAAAATAATCTTTAGAATTGCTTGGTTCTGGTGAAGATTCGCTCCACAGTGTGAGAGGCGTAGTCCGGTATCAAATCAACCTCCTTATCCATACTAATATTATAAAGAGGAAAGATTTGTTTTTTTGTTTGTTTGTAACGAATAGGCTCTGGAACTACTAGACCGATTTGGAAAATTCTTTCACTATTAGGAAGCTACACTCTTTGCGGTGAACATAGGCTATATTTTATTCCCGTATTCCCACGGGAACGGGAACTACGCGGGTGAAACCGCGTGACGTCCGCTAGTTTTGTTTAATACGAGAAAAATTATGACGTTATCTTGTCAGTTGTCATAGAGTAAACACGAAAATAACCTTCATTCACTTAAGTTATTTTTAACTGACTTCCAAAAAAGGAGGAGGTTATCAATTCGTCTGTATTTTTTTTTTATGTTTTGAAAGAGTTAACCGATTTTGATGATTCTTTTTTTAATTTGAAAGCTGGTGCTTCCCATGTCGTCCCATATACAGGAAGTCAGAATTTGATGCTGGGATCCTGGAGAAATCGAAGAACTCCCTTGAATCGAAGGAATTCCTTAACGATTTACAGCAGTTACCTTGTGTTTGGGCTTGATTAATTTGTATTGGGGAGAACATTACCCCTAGACAGATATATTTTCAGTCTACCCCTCACTAAAAATAATGAAAAAAAAAAATTATAAAAGAAAAAAACCGACTTCGAACAAAAACTAAAAAATGAAAAATAAAAGTAACTTAGCACAAAGTAATAGGTAGTATATTTAGATTTATCAGATATTATTGAATGTAATACTGAAGTCGGTGCCAATATTTCTATGTGAGATTAATAATACCTACCTAAACCTATAGTTTTACATGGCACCGATTTCAGTATTACATTTAATAAAATCTGATAAATCTAATCTAAATATACTACCTATTACTTTGTGCTAAGTTAATTTTATTTTTTCCTTTTTTAGTTTTTGTTTGAAGTCGGTTTTTTTTTAAACTATCGCGGTTTATTACATTCATTGGACTTCACGCCCGGGGTTGCGGTTGGACTGAGGTGGGGATCGACAAAAACCATGAAGTAACTTCTTGTCGAACTACCCTCCGTTATCCACGGCCGCTGCAACGTGTCCGAAATGTCGGTGTATGTAAATAAAAAGTATTTAGCGTGAATTCCCGAATTCTATAAGTATGAAACTTCATTTACTTGTTAAAGGCCCATCACCAGAACAGTACCCGGAGTTGGCAACGGAGTTATGGCTGCGTTTGTTAGACACGGTGGCTCAGTGCGGGGACATCACGGAGTTAGACGCGACGGTAGCGGCTGCGCTCACTGCCACTCGCGCACTGCCCTTTGTCTACCCACATATACTTTATATTTATGGTGAGTTTACATTCTATATGATTTAGATATTCCTATTGGTTCCTATGAATAGGTATTTGTGCTTGGAGTAAGAGGTTCAAAAATAAATGAAAACAAATTCATTTGCAACTTGATACAGAACAGTTTTGGACTTTTTTTGATGGGAAAATTATGGTTTCATTGAACGATGTACAAGTCTTCAGTCATAGCTATTCCTGACAGCAAAGTTCTAACTCTGGATCTTATGTTAAGAAGTTGGCAGCCACCAGAATTCAACACTTAAAAGAAATGAATCATTGATTTGAATTGAAAATGTCTAACTTTTACTTTTTACCGACCACTCTTTCTAACAAATTTGAGGACTTCGCTGCAAGAAATACGTAAACATTTGATTTGGTCCTTCGAGTCGGATGAAGTATGGAATTTAATGTGAATAAATTATTTGATTATAATAACTTTGCGAAGGTATACATTATCTCTATGCATTTGAAATGCAGTGTAAGCATTGATATATAATTTTATATACAAGTATCAATGACTAAGCTACATTGCCGCCCGTTCAAGAATCCCGTGAAAATTGTCCTCTATTTTCTGGAGATTAACGAGAGCAACCAAAGAGACAATACTACATATACATAGACACGCTTTTATCCCCGAAGGGGTAGGCAGAGGCATATTATATGCCCAGATTTTACCTTTTATGTAATAATTAACTGAAATAATTGATTAATTATGTGTTGTCAGGAGGATACCTCCGTTCCGCGGGTCTGTGGGAACGCCTGGTACTACTACTAGAGTTGGTGATGTCTATGAACTTCCCACCCGATGTGTTCCCACCGCCCACTGACGTCGCGCTTATAGAAAGAGTGGAGAAGGACTTACAGGATACGGAGGATAAGGTGAATAATATTGTTTAGTTTTATGTGGTATCTTTGGTGAATGTGTCTTTTTAATTTTCAGCTCGTCGAATGATTTACCGTTTTGACCTTACGTTTCAAGCAGCCCATAAAACATTCAACTTGGCTTAACAATTGGAGAAACAGGGCCAACGGCTTAACGTGCCTTCTGAAGCACAGAAACGCTTAAATAAATGTCACAAAGTGGTCACATGGATGGTCACCCACATCCAACGACTGGCCATAGTGAATGTAGCTTACTACAGTGATCGTTTACAAAACGCTGAGTACGCAGGGCACGAGCACTTTCAAATCAATATCCATACTAATCCATACTAATATTATAAAGCTGAAGAGTTTGTTTGTTTGTTTGTTTGAACGCTAGGATCTCAGGAACTACTGGTTGGATTTCGGAAATTCTTTTACAGTTTGATAGTCCATCTATTAAGGATGGCTATAGGCTATATAACATCACGCTAAGGCAAATAGGAGCGGAGCAGCTATCAAGAATGTTTCGAAAACGGGGAATATTTTTTACTGTCTTAGAGCTTCCGAAGCGTACGCTGTGTAAATGGTTAAAGTTACGTAAAAATTGTGTATTACAAAATTGTTTCTCTTAAAAAGTTCTAAAAAAAAGTCCGCGACAGCATATGTCTATCTTTTAAGGTTCGCCCACAATAACCTAATTTGTCTGTCTCTTAAGGTCCGCTCACAATATTTTAAAACCGAAGAGTTTGTTTGTGCTACGATCTCAGAAACTACTGGTTGCAGTTCAAAAATTATTTTACAGTTTCATAGTCAATTTATTGAGGATGGTTAACGACAGTATCACATCACGCTAAGACGAATAGGGGCGGAGAAGCCATGAATAATGTTTTGAGAACGGGGAAAATTTATTTCTTTTCAGAGCTTCCATTGCGTACACTGTGGAAATGGTTAAAGTTACGTAAAAATAGTGTACTATAAAATTGTTCCTCTTAAAAAGTTAAAAAAGAAGTCCTTGACCGCATATGCCTATCTTTTACGGTTCGCTTACAATAACCCTCTTAGTAAGATTTAAAATATGAGCGAGGCGACAAAGCGACGCCGACGGCAGTAATCGTGGTCTGCAGTGGTAGCCAGTCAAGTTAACGATAAAAACCGGTCAAAAGCGAGTCGGATCCGTACCATAAAAGGACGGGCGCAAGTAGATGCGACGGGAAACATCATATCACTTTACATATATATTTATTAATACCACGCCTCTCTCCTTCTCACTCTCATGTGACGCAAGCGAAGTTGTGTGGGTCAGCTCTAATGAACATAAGTGACGGAGTAAATGCGACGGGAAATATTATATCACTAAATATTTATACTACACTTCTCTCTTTCTCACTCCCATGTGATGCAAACGAAGTTGCGCGGGTCAGCTAGTCAATATAATAAAATCCGATTATTCCCAGTTGTTCCGTTGAAGTAGTTCCGTGGCGGAACTAGTGAGACTTTTTTTCCCAGTTGTCCCGCGGAACAAAGCATCAATCGTAACAGGTCGCTGTCTGTACATTAAAGAAAAAAGTTTATAGGGGAGCTTTATGGACGCAATAGAACCCAAAACAATGGTTTTTAGAATTTTTGTCTGTTTGTCTGTACGTTTGTGCACGCTAATCTTTTTATTGCGTTGCGGTTTGCCACACTTAACATTTAGTGTTTGTTTCATGTGAATCGGTTTACAAATAAAAAAGTTTTATCAATCTAAAGATAATGCAGCGTACGAAGTCGCGGGCAACAGCTAGTTTTAAATATATTTGTAATTTTCCAGGCAATATCAAGCGGCCTGCCTCTAAGCACAGTGTGGGTTCGGGTCGAACGCGCCAGAGCTCTAGCGCACTGGCGAGCACCCCCCGGGGGCATTGCCCTCACCCCGGGGGCCGACCCGCAAAGGACCCCCCTTCCTGCTGACGTGGCAGAACTTTTACTGCCGGCGAGAGTGTCAGATGGGCTTATACTGTTGGTGCAAGTGTTAAGACTGGCGAAGGTGCCTATACTGCCGGCAGCTGGGTATGTCACTGCTGCCCTGGATCCGAGCAATGATGCCGCTGGTGAGTGATTTTTTTTTTTTTTTTTCAGAATACGCCCCCAAATTCAAATACCATCATCCAGGCGACGTGCGTTGGGCATCCAGTGGCGTAGCGCTACTGACCCTAGTGCGGGCGGCCCGACGCCTTCCCACGGCGCACCTGGCGCAGGCGCACGGGTGAAGGGCGCCAGGGCTCTGCTGGCGCATTTTTTACTAAACGAACTATGCGCTAGTTTTCAATAAAAACGCTAAGGGCGTGATAGAAACGAGAACTTAAACAATTGCCTGCCTGTGTATTTTTTTCAAGGTCAATTTTTTTTGAAATTAATCCAAATCAAACCAATCACCTTAAAGTCCTTGAACATTTTCAGCCGGTAAAAATTTCGTGACGTCGCCGCGTCGTCGGTAAGAGTAACAATTTATTTCAATTGTTTTTTTCCAATAAAAGAATGATTAACGCGCCTTGAGAAGTTTTCACTACAAAACAATATAATAAACAAATCTTTCACCATTGCTTTTCCTCAGGCGATGTCCGCTGGGCGTCCAGTGGCGAAGCCCTACTGTCGTTAGTGCGGGCGGCGCGGCGCCTTCCCACGGCGCACCCGGCGAGGGCGCACGGGGCGAAGGGCGCCAGGGCGCTGCTGGCACATTTCCTGGACCCGCCGCATTACTTCACCGATGATGCTGGTATGTACACTACTCTTTTGGAGTTAAAGTTGTATTGGTTTAGTGTGTATTGGATTTTATGGAATGAAAAAGTGTTCCTCGATGATACGGTACGAGTTTACAAACTACCAATCAGCAAGTTTGCTTATAATTTAAAAACTCGTACAGTAGTATTTAGCTTTTTTATATTCTGCTTTTAACTATCCCGTTGTTGCTCACTCACTAGCTTTTAAACGGCAGCTTGTAAATTCGCTCCATATCATCGAAACTTAGGAAAAAGATCCGGCAATCCATACTAATATAATAAAGAGGAAAGGTTTGATTGTTGTTTGTTTGTTTGCATCGAATAGGCTCCGAAACCCTGGATCGATTTGAAAAATTCTTTCACTGTTGGGAAGCTACACTCTTTGCGGTGAACATAGGCTTTATTTTATTCCCGTATTCCCACGGGAACGGGAACTACGCGGGTGAAACCGCGTGACGTCCGCTAGTTGATATTATAAATTGAATTTTTATTGTTTCGCAGGTTACCTAACGTGGGTAAGCTCGCTATGGGAGGCCAGCTGTTCGTGGACGAGCGGCGCCGCGCGTTTAACGTTGTTATGTTGGCGACTGCGCTGGATGCACTCGCTACTGTTGTTACTGGATGTGGAGGTGAGTTGGGATCAAAGACAATATAACCTAGACAGTGCTTTAACGGGATTATGCTTTCATCGATCATTAGCACGAGCCGTGCCAATGAGGCTGGCCCGCCCCGTTCTGTCACTATATCCCTCTCCTTTATTTCCTAGCTACATTCACATATCTTTATCTCACTCTGTCATTGTCCCTTGTTTGCTAGTGATCTGAATTGTATTGTATCTTGTATCTTGGATTTTGTATCCTGGATCTTGGATCTCGGATCTCGGATATCGGATCTCGGATTTTGGATGGATCTCGAATCCCGTAGCTCAGATGTAGGATGTCGGATCTCGGATCCTTTATCTCAGATGTAGGATGTCGGATCTCGAATCTCAGAAGTTGATCTTGTCGGATCTCGGACCCCGGATCTTGAAATGCTATGGCTGTTTTCTTATATTGAATATCGGATCTCAGATCTCGGAAGTGGATCTTCTCGGGTATCGGACCCCGGATTTTATTTTCGTTATTTTCTTATATTGCACAGTAGGTAAGCAAGTCTTTTATCGATATAACTGTATGCAACACCCCAACACTGTCGAATGTTAGGGCGTGGCCTCGAAAGAGCCAATAGGATGAGGGTCCCATCCTTGGGATTGTTGAATGTCAAGGATTGTGTTTGGTTGAATTTGAATTATTTTATTTTTATACATATGATTTTATATAGATAATATTTTTGGATTTGATTTAAACTGATTTAAATTGTTATATTGTAATAAATTTGTAATGCAATTATGTGTAATGGATGAACAAATAAATAAATAAATAAATGAGTCAACCTCTTGCGGCACCCCACCAATATTAAGGGAAAACTTTTTTTATAGCGAAGTTCACCTATGCGGTGTCTAGAGTTATATTGTCTTTGGGTGGGATGTACTTACTGATGATTTAGAAGCTAGTCTACAATATGTATGAATTCAAAAATATAAAGTACAAACTTATACTTCGTTAATTTGGTGCTAGATGGCGCTGAGTTTCAAATTTTGTGATTTTTTTATTAAGTTCACTAAACTGAACAAAACATTATAGTTGCAATATAATTGTATGACTGTCTTTCAGCACAAATTAGAGATAGTATCAGTGTATACGCGTAACCTATATTTGTAATATTATTTTGTGTAGTTAATTAGTTTCTTATTGTGTGCTTTGTTTACATATGTTTAGTACATAGAATGTTAGACCAGATGGCGCTGTTCGGTACTTGCTACATCGCGCTTTACGGTATTTCCTAGATCGCGCTATTATGTTTTCTTGGCGTATACATATAAACCTTTACAAACTGTTGTAGCATTTATTTTCTATAGATGCAGTATTTAGGATGTGAAAGCAGCCTTATCGAGTTATCTTTTTTTAATCGGTTGTCAGTGGTGACATTTCTGCTGTCAGAATGACAGGATGTCATAAGTTCGGTGACGAAGCGTTTGGCATTTAAAGGAACGGGTCTGGTTAAGATTTTTCGTGAAAGACGGGACTTTGACCGAGACCTGCTTTGGGGTAGTTGGAGGTCCTTTGGCTTATGCTCTGAGACTGTGCCGCGAATCAGTTTTTCGCTCAAGCGCGATTATTTGTTGCCTCGCATGGCCTAACGGGCTGTGATTGGGTTGCTGCATTGCATCTTGCTACATTTTACCCAGAAAACTGGGTTTTTTACTACGGGGCTAGTTGCCGGATGAGATATTTGGTGCCGCACCTATAAGTTAGTGGGCTGCACGTGGTACGACAACGTGGAAGTGCGGACTACACGAGCTTCTCATGTGAGAGGTATCTGCCGTCATCACCTGGCAGTAACAACAGGCAGTCACTCTCACTCGGCTCACTCTGCAGGCCAGTAAATCCACTACTTATGTGTAGCCTCGTAGTATTAATACCTGAACACTGACTTTACTTCTGTGTACCTGTGATATTTGTGTCTATCAGTGAATAAGCTCTCTGTGTGTCTCTGTGTATCTCTGTGTACTTAGTAAATATATGTGTGTACACCCTATTGTCTGTTTTCGTGAGAGCCCTAGCCTACCCTTGCACACAGACTGGAAACTTAGAAATAAGGCGCCCTGGGATAGAGTTCTCTGCATAGCTACCTCGCGCTAGTTGGTGAGTAACACTGATCATCTTAGTGTTACAAATTGGCGCCCAACGTGGGGCAAATCTCTGGGTCTACTCTGCGGTAGTCTCAGTCTGGTGTGTGTGCATAGGTGGTTATCTCTGGCGAAACCATTCTGGAATCGTCCGAGACGCTCCAGGACGTTAATTGGTGGTGCTAGCAGCTAAGCACAAAACCTTCCCTTTCGTCTTCTTCCAGCTTCCTACATCTTTGGCTGGAAAAGACACAAAATTCTAAATTCTAAAATTTAAAAATAGCTGTGATTTTGGAAAAACTTTTTGATTTTAGTTGGAATACCCACTTCTTTTCTTATTGTGTTTTTTTTCTTCTTTATGTTCTTTTTTTATGGTGCACACATATATTTATTATATTATTAATGTAGATTAATATATTACATATATTATTCTATAGCTTCACCTCTGTGTTAACTTAGTGAATTTCACTCTGTGTCTAAGAGTGACGCCTACCCCTTACCCTATATCAATCAAATCTTAGACCATCTTAATAATGCTAAGTATTTAACCTCTGTAGATCTGAGTGCGGCCTACTGGCAGATTCCATTCGACTCACTCCAGTCTGCTGAGAAGACTGCTTTTACGGTTCCCCGGAGAGGATTGTTCCATTACAATTCCATGTGCTTCGGTCTTGTCGGTGCCAGTGCCACGATGCAACGCCTCATGGACCGTCTGTTTGGTCCCGAGTTCGACAACAAGGTATTTGCGTTTCAGGATGACATAGTCTGTGTGTCCAGCACCTTTGAGGAGCATGTAGAGCTCTTACATAGAGTCTATCAGCAACTCAAGGATGCTGGCCTAACTATTAATATGAAAAAATCCCACTTTTGTCGGAGTGAACTCAAATACCTGGGGTATTATGTGGACAAACATGGCTTACGGACAGACCCGGGTAAAGTTGAGGTTATCCTCAACTATCCCACCCCTTCTAACCCTAAGGAGGTTAAGAGATTTCTGGGAATGGCCGGCTGGTATCGTCGCTTTGTTAACAACTTCTCGAAGATTAGTAAACCTCTGTGCAAACTCACTTCTACGAACCTTAAGTTCGAATGGACCCCTGAGGCTGAACAGTCCTTTAACCTGCTAAAGTCAGCCTTGGTTTCTGCCCCTATATTAAAAATGCCTAACTTTGAGATGCCCTTCCGCATTCTTAGTGACGCGTCAGCTTACTCAGTTGCTGCTGTACTGACACAAACTCACGATGGTGTTGAGAACCCTATCGCCTACTGTAGCCGTTCTCTCAACAAGAACGAGGTGAACTACAGCACAACTGAGCGAGAACTTCTGGCCGTGATTTTCGCTTTGGAACAATTTCGACAGTACGTCGAAGGCCAAAAATGTACAGTCGTCACGGATCATTCATCTCTTCTGTGGTTCCATAAGCTAAAAAATCCCACGGGTCGTCTAGCACGTTGGAGCATGAGGCTCAGTCAATTCGATTTTGACATAGAGCATCGAAAAGGTAAAGACCACGTTGTACCTGATGCTCTGTCTCGTATCAAAATTGATTCCCTCGATGCAGTACCCACTAAAGACCCGTGGTATGACCACACCATGAATAGTGTTCGGAAGAACCCTAGGAAGTCACCAAATTATGACATTCGTGACAACCTTCTATATAGGTTAACTAAAAATAAATATTCTCTGACTTCAGACTTTGACTGGAAGCTGGTGGTACCTCAGGAGGATCGCTTGCCCCTGCTCTCTAAGTACCACGATGACACACTTAGTGCCCATGGTGGCGTTTGGAAGACGCATAAAAGGTTAGCCCTAAATTATTACTGGCCCAAGATGTACGAGGACGTCAAAGAATATGTTGGGAATTGCGAAACATGCAAGCAGTACAAACCCGTAAATACGTCTCGTCCCGGCCTAATGGGTAGCCCGAAGCGGGTTTCGAAGCCATTCGAAGCTATCTCTGTCGATCTGCTTGGTCCCTTTCCCACTTCGAGCAATAGAAACGTACACCTGATCGTGGTCTCCGACTACTTTAGCAAATACGTCATGTTGTGCCCTGTTCGGGTTGCCACAGGCGCTGTAGTCGCGAGGTTCATAGAGAAGAGTGTGTTTCTCGTGCACGGAGTCTGCAAGACTATTTACATGGATAATGGCCCTCAGTTTGTGAGTAAGCCATTTAAGGATCTGTTGGCTAAATACAATGTACCTAATATATATTATAACCCTAGGTATCATGCCCAAACTAATCAGGCGGAACGAGCTATTCGCAATGTGGTTCAAGCGATCTCATGCTATGTGAAGTCACAACACAAGTCTTGGGATCAGTTCTTGGTTGAGATACAGTGTGCTTTAAACACTGCCGTTAACGAAGCAACTCGTTTCACCCCTTACTTTTTGGTACATGGTAGGGAATTTATTGGGGATGGAGTGCTGTACAGGCAGACAGATATCGCGTGCCATCCTACTTCAGTCTCTGTAGACGATCCATCAGCCTTCGGTGTCAAGCTGAGAGAAATACAACGCATTTACGACCAGGTGAGGAAACATTTGAACGTTGCCCACCAGCGTAATGAAAAGTATTACAACCTCAGAAAAAGGCATGTAGAGCTGAAAGTGGGACAGATAGTTTACAAACGCACGTTCTACCTGTCCAACAAGGCCAAGAATTTTACTGCTAAGCTAGCTCCTAAGTTCCTTAAATGTGTGGTGACTGCTAAACGATCCCCTTTAGTATATAGGCTGTCAGATCTGGACGGTAAGGATCTTGGGGAGTACCATATCAAGGACATCCTGAAGTATCGGGAGGAGCAGTCTCCAATACCTAACGTAACTACATAGCACTGTTTCTCTAGTTTATTAAACCAGTGCTATGTGATCATTATGTAAGACTATTTTAATCTTTTGTTTGTATTTCTATATGTGTACGTGACTTTAAATTGTCACGTTGTAGTTTCTTCTATGCACCGCACCGAGCGTTTTTCTCTCATTCGCTTCTTAGTACTCTACATTATCCTGAGAGCTTGGGTAGTGTTAGGGTATCGGCAGTGAGTAAAGGGAGCATTTGTTTTCTATGAAGGGCATTAGACTCTAGTTACTTAGCCTAACCGGTACACGAGTCAGTGTCTAGTTAGGTACATAGGAGGATCTTTCTTTGGTATTGTAATGGTCGTAGTCAGCTGGTGTTTGAAGGACCTAGCTGGTTGTCTTTGTTTATTAGTCAGTACCTTTCTGTTTTCTTTATTGTGTATTTCCAGCGTGTCATATCCGCAGGAAATACTATTAAAGGGGGGGTGGTTGTAGCATTTATTTTCTATAGATGCAGTATTTAGGATGTGAAAGCAGCCTTATCGAGTTATCTTTTTTTAATCGGTTGTCAGTGGTGACATTTCTGCTGTCAGAATGACAGGATGTCATAAGTTCGGTGACGAAGCGTTTGGCATTTAAAGGAACGGGTCTGGTTAAGATTTTTCGTGAAAGACGGGACTTTGACCGAGACCTGCTTTGGGGTAGTTGGAGGTCCTTTGGCTTATGCTCTGAGACTGTGCCGCGAATCAGTTTTTCGCTCAAGCGCGATTATTTGTTGCCTCGCATGGCCTAACGGGCTGTGATTGGGTTGCTGCATTGCATCTTGCTACATTTTACCCAGAAAACTGGGTTTTTTACTACGGGGCTAGTTGCCGGATGAGATATTTGGTGCCGCACCTATAAGTTAGTGGGCTGCACGTGGTACGACAACGTGGAAGTGCGGACTACACGAGCTTCTCATGTGAGAGGTATCTGCCGTCATCACCTGGCAGTAACAACAGGCAGTCACTCTCACTCGGCTCACTCTGCAGGCCAGTAAATCCACTACTTATGTGTAGCCTCGTAGTATTAATACCTGAACACTGACTTTACTTCTGTGTACCTGTGATATTTGTGTCTATCAGTGAATAAGCTCTCTGTGTGTCTCTGTGTATCTCTGTGTACTTAGTAAATATATGTGTGTACACCCTATTGTCTGTTTTCGTGAGAGCCCTAGCCTACCCTTGCACACAGACTGGAAACTTAGAAATAAGGCGCCCTGGGATAGAGTTCTCTGCATAGCTACCTCGCGCTAGTTGGTGAGTAACACTGATCATCTTAGTGTTACACTGTTACTTGTTGTTACCCAATAAACCAGTGTGAACAAAACAGTAGTTGGTGATTATTATTATTCCCTACTGTTCCCGACCCTTTTACGCTCTGGACAAGTACTTAGTGTGTACAATCAGGGTTCAAAAAAATCCGATTTTTTTGATATTTATATCCGATTTTTTTTGATATATATCGGATTTATATCCTTGTAACCTTGTAAAATTAACCTTATTATAGTAAAAATAAGGTTTCAATTTCAGTTAAAAGCTGACCATACTGGTATGTTAAAAGGGATTTCCCCAACTTAAAATGAGGTTGCCATTTTGGGAAACTATCTAAAATAATTCTGAATTGTACTGTTTTGCAACGTGTTGCCCGAGTAAACATTAATCTCCAATTTTTTTTAGTTCAGAACACAGGAATAAATCCATTGATATATATCAAGATAAAAATCAATTAATACTGATATATATCGGCGAACCTATTGGGCCACTATCCGCACACCATGCACCCCTTTTACTGTTTACATTTTTAATCGGGCTAGGCGGCAACGAGCAGGTCTTCATTTGCGTCTTTAGCTCATCCAGGTGGGTTTTAGTAGCATAGGATGATTTGATTTCTTCCACCTCACCCTGGAGTCGCGCCAGGTCTTTAAGGAGCTTTGTACAGTCTAGGTCTAGGTGATCAAATGTTATTGGCGGTAACTTCTCCAACTTTTGAGCCACAAACACTGGTATGATATCCGGTTCACATGTTTTGAACACTTTTATTACGTCATCCAAATCACGCACTTCTTTTTTACCTTTACTTTTTGAATTACTTTTACGATATTCGGTAGGCACTGATTCGAATAATAACGATTTAGATTTTGATATTTCATCTTTTGAAAAAGATGTCGAACAAATCTTCACCAACGACACTTGATCCATAATAGAAATTTTATTTTGGATGTATGCAAGTAATTCGTCAATCACAATATTACAACTGTTACACTTAAGTCGGTTCGTCATTTTCGTAAATTAAATAGTGCAACGCGACACGAATGCACACCCGTCGCCGACGCATGCGCAGCGAACACTGAACTGACAAATCAGTATCGAAAACTCGCCTCAACCTCGCCTGACCTCGTGTCTGTGAACTCAGTGAGCGGTGTCTATGTGTGCGTAGCCTCAGCGAATTTTAAATGTAGGTTTCCATCTGTACTATCTCTAATTTGTGCTTTCAGGAAGAAACAGGCGCAAGAGAAGCTCGCCGCATACGTTCCGAAGCCCGCTTAGCGCTAAAGCGCTTTGCTGGCGGGTCTCCGATCCCGTTCGCTCTATTCGCGCGCATAGAGAAGGTCGCGGCCGGAGTGGAGGCGGCGCGGCGTGTGGCGCTGAATGCGCTGCGGGCCGCTATACGCGACCGGGGCGCGCCGCCGGAGCAGCGGCTGTATGTGGCCAGGTAACTAGCGCTGCAGCACTAGTGGTAGTATAGAGAAGGTCGCGGCCGGAGTGGAGGCGGCGCGGCGTGTGGCGCTGAATGCGCTGCGGGCCGCTATACGCGACCGGGGCGCGCCGCCGGAGCAGCGGCTGTATGTGGCCAGGTAACTAGCGCTGCAGCACTAGTGGTAGTATAGAGAAGGTCGCGGCCGGAGTGGAGGCGGCGCGGCGTGTGGCGCTGAATGCGCTGCGGGCCGCTATACGCGACCGGGGCGCGCCGCCGGAGCAGCGGCTGTATGTGGCCAGGTAACTAGCGCTGCAGCACTAGTGGTAGTATAGAGAAGGTCGCGGCCGGAGTGGAGGCGGCGCGGCGTGTGGCGCTGAATGCGCTGCGGGCCGCTATACGCGACCGGGGCGCGCCGCCGGAGCAGCGGCTGTATGTGGCCAGGTAACTAAAGGCACTAATTAGATAGTACTAATGGGAATCAACCGCTCGAAGACTCAAGCGTCTTTTTTCACCGCTAAGTAAACCCCATTTACTGTAGCGCCACAAAATTGGTCCCAGCACCTGTATGTGGGACTAATTGTAAAAAAAGGTAAAATGTGAGCGTCTAAAATGCCTCTGTCCCACCCCTGCCGGGATAAAGGCGTAACCATATGTATACAGGGTGGAAATTAAAGACCTTGGTTGGAGGAAAAATACCCTTAATATTAATGATGGCAAGTTTTGCTGCAAGGAAACATTAAGATCCCTTTTTGGTCAGGGTGGTGAGCGAAGTGTGCGAGGGTGTGGCGGGAGACTGCGCGGGCGTGTGGGCCTGCGTGTGCGCCGCCATGCACTCTCCCCTGCCGGAGGACGACGACCTCGCCACTACTCCACCGCAAGGTGCATTGGAGGCGGCCCTACTGAAGGTATGTATACTTAAATAACACATTTTTTTAAATAAAAAGTTAGCTGAGTTCACGTCGCCACTGATGGCAAGCTGTATCGCATCTAGCGATTGGGGGCCACTGTCACACTCCGTAAGACTTCTGACAGTGATGCTCAAGTTGGTGACACTGTGATGTGCCTCTTCACGCTCTGCTTGAAGAACCCGGGATTGTAAGATGAGGGAAACACGTGTGAAATACTTCTATCTCGATGTCGGCGGTGACATAGAGCGTGCTCTATTTCTTGTTAAATGGTATTAAGTAGTTCTGGTAGTTCTGATATGTGAGGGTATGGAGACTGTGCCGCCATGTACTCACCCTTGCTTGAAGATGATTACCTCGGTGCTACACCGCCTCAAGACGTGTTGAGGCTGCGTTGCTCAAGGTGTGTTCTAATAACATTTATCTCATGTAAATTGTACAAGTCAATAATTACAGCAAATTTATGCTCATGGACATAATTTTCACTTCTAATAACTCTGTGCGACTCAAATAACTAAATAGTCAAGTGGTCGGATCAGTCTTTTGGTCCTTCGAGCCGGATCTAAGATCTCAAACTGGTTGGGGCGTTCTTTTTTGGGATTTTTTGGGATTTGTTGGGAAATTCTGATAAGCTAAGTTTGCGAGGGTGTGGTGGGTTCCGTTCCGCCATGCACTCGCCACTGCCTGAGGATGATGACATCGGGGTTACACCGGCTTAAGATGTGCAGGAGGCTGATCTGTTAAAGGTATGTATACTCAGGTACTGGTAGATACATATCTACAATTTGCATACCATCTATATATATAAAAATCAATGCCACTTTTCGTTGTAATTTTATAACTCAAGAACGGGCTCACCTATCCAAACCAAATGTTTAGGCTTTGTTGGGACTATTTAGGAGATGGTTTATGTGAAGTTTGCACAGAATCGGTCGAGCGGTTCTTCATTTATCACGCAAACAAAGTTGCGCGGGTCAGCTAGTTATGTATAATGGTGATTGGTGTAGCTCAAGAACATCATTATAATTAATATCATATTGTACCACCTTTCTAGCAAATAAAATGATTATTTGATTATTTGATATTTGATAAAATATTTATTTCATGGAAACATTATTTATAGGCACTTGTAAAAAATCAAGAGGAGAAATTGACAAGAAACTCAACAGAATATTCTTAGGTCACGTGAGACCACGTCTGACCTGCGCAGGTAGACTCTCCAGTAGACCATACAATCTGCTGCAAAAGCATAAGGCTTTTAATATTTAAACTATGAATCTCAGAAAGTCAATGTCGAAATCGGTTTAGAGGTACCTGTAGTTACTATGGGAGTTCCAGAGGTTTCAATATGGGTCCCGTTTTTTTGACGTTCGGAACCTTGATAAAACACCTAAAACTACACAAAACTCCATTCCAGTGCGAAATAGAATGCAGCACAATAGAACCGTCGCTACAAGAGGCTCCGCCGATCCCGGCGAGCCACTCCGACACACTGCTGCAGTGGGCCTTACTGCCCGACCACTCGGAGTGGGCCGCGGCCCGGGCGAGACTGGCTCCTGCTTCGCGAAGGGCTGAGCTCGTGAGAGTACTGCGAAGGTACGCCGATGGGCCACTGGTGAGTAACTAGTGAATTTGAGTTCGATTGATACGTTGGTCGTTGAATTTGTATGCACTGTATATTTTTGGAAACTTTATGCCTTTTTTTAACTTTGTTAAATTTCACTTTAGTTTCGGCCTGTTTGTCTAAGAAAAAAACATGATGTGATTGTATAAATCTTATTATTTTATGAAGTAAAACTTCTTTAGGCGCGACTAGGCAGTAACTCAGATTTCTTTTTCTGACGGAAGTAACGCTATTTGAATTTTGAATCAAAATTCGAATGAATGATTTAATATCATTCACTCGAATTTTGATTATAACATTTGATGCCGTCAATGGCATAGAAGTTTTACTTCAATCGCGTGTAAAGGTTACACGCACACTTTTTATTGATGCAAAGTCACGGAGGCGAACAGTGCGTGATGGAAGTTTTCAAGCCACGTAACAGCACTTGGACTCGATATACTTAAAAAACAAAGATGTCCGCATGAAGCATCGCTTCGCTAAGAACTTGTCCGTTAGTGAGCTTGTGCATCACTTGGATGTGGTGTATCTTGACCCCAAAGTCCTCGAAACGGTTCAATCACTGTTCCACAGTTGATAGTATTTCATACATTCTTGTATTCCGTGCGTCGTTTCGGTTCTTGTTACAGGTGGAGCTCTCAAACGGTTTAACCGATCCGGGAACTTGATTCGACTTATTGTTTAGGTCAATTATAAGAGGTGTAACGAAAGTCACAGGGGGTCATTTACATGGTGTTGTGTGTGTACACAACAGCCATTTTCAGCTATAAGCCCCGCACGTTTATATTGAGCTTGGCAGCCATCTTGGTGACAAGTTGGTGACGTATGTCCGTCGAGCCGTCAGTACTAAAAAAAATACCGTACGCAGCTTCGCGAAGCCAGCCCGCGCTCGCGTTACGTCACGATGACGTCACCTAGCTGTCTTTATGACAAGGTTCCAGCGCAATACCAACTTGCGGGGCTTATACTTGTAATTGTTCCCAGACCCCCCAGGCGGCGCGCTACTGGGAACAAAGCGCGTGTGCCCTGGCGGGCGCGGCCGCACAGGAGCACAGCTCAGTATCCTGTGCTCGAATGCTGGCGCCATTGTTCCCGCACAACGCTCTGCTTGCACTCGGTGAGTACTCACCCCAGTACTACCCACATTTAACGAACTTTTGATTATCGCTGACTGCTTTTTACGGAAACTACTTCTCAGCAGCAGCAACTTGACTTAAATTATACTAGCTATTGCCCGCAACTTCGTTCGCTAGGTAATTTTAACCATTAATCAATCGACTTTGACCTGTGCAATGTTTAGGGCTTCTTGTAAAACATAGATCAAACTATATTATCATTTCCGCTGAACCGATTTTTACGAAACATACAGGAATATTTAAGCTGATATAATACCTAGTGAATCCTAATAGTTCAATTATGATAAAGCTACTTAATTTTTTTCCAACCACGAACAAATAAACAAACAGACACGAAGACAAAAAATCGTAGATTTAGTCAGTTACAGTTTCTTATTAAATTTATTTTATTTATGTATTTAAAAAAATTATGCACACATTCGTACAAAGGTGGACTTAATGCCTTAGGGATTTTCTACCAGAATTATTAAATTTATCCTGAATGTACCGGCACAGCTATTTTTACAATTTTATTATAGTAGAGGAGAGATAGAGAAGAGATAGAGATAGAGATAATCCTATTGTACAATCCTCAGCCTGCAGCGGTACCTCAGTGTGGTGGTCCGGCTCAGCCAGCACAGCCAGTGCAGTGAGCGCGGGCGCCTCGCACGTGTCGGCTCTAGCGCACGTGTTCCCCGCTTTACTCAGAGCCGCGGCTACTGATTGGCAGCCCATACGTGAGTATAGTCCATCAGCCGGTTTTACCCCTCATTCCAATTAGCTTTAATCCGTATTCTGTTCCTTTTAGAGGTGGAATTTTGAAGAATCCTTCCTTAGTTAATAAGCTACATCTGACGGCAACATGTCGATTCTAGGCCGAGCGTGGGTCCTAGCTCTCAATGAACTTGGGACTCAACTGAAAGGGTGCTTGCGGAAGCCAGCTTTCCAAGGTCTGGAAGATAAGAAAACTGGTCTTCTCTATCGGATGGTGGACTCTCCATCTGAGTACCGGCCGATCGTGTTGCTCGACAAGGTGTGCTAGCTCGGCCTCCATGACCGGGGGTCTGAGGACGGTGAGAGGGCCGCTCACCGTCCTTACAGTAGCAGGCCCATGACGGCAGCGTGACGTGAGCAACTCACGCACGCCCCCCCCCCCCCCCCTTAGAAGCGGGGTCACACCCGAAACCCCCCATAGACGCGGGATTGCACCCGAACCACCCCCTGGGAGAGGCCGCGTGGGCGGCCGTAGGTCTGTTGGGAGTCACGGGACATCCTTCCTGAGCTTACCCGGGGCTCTCAACCATAGGCTGTTGGGCGTTAGGTGAGGTTTTTTAGTCGGTAAGAGTCCGGCATAGCATCCTACGAGGATTTTCCCTCACATCAAAAAAAAAAAGTGTGCTACCTCTTTGAGCGCATCATTGCACAGCGCCTCGTCGGGCACCTCACAGCGTGGGGCCAAATCTGGCGGATAACCAGTTTGGTTGTCGTAGGGGGCGCTCCACCGTGGACGCGATCATGCGCATTAGGGCTATATTTCACCGGGACGCAACGGCGGTCTAACGCAACTAGTCGCCGCGAACAACTAGAGGTATACAGCTCTATAGAGCGTTACTCACCTGGTGTCAGTTTGGTTGCGCAACCAATTTGGTGGCGCGACCAGCCCAATAAGGATAAAAACCCACCACTGTTTCTTTCTTTTCTTGAACTTTTTTCCTACTCACATATAGCAGTAGTGCTATCTCTTCGACGTCCATTTTGATGTTGTCCCAGTGTGGTGTCGCTACGCTGGTGTCTCGTTTGGTAGCTTTCGAATACCACGGTTGCGCGACTGATTGCGCCGCCATGGCGTCCCAGTGAAATATAGCCCTTAATGTCTGACGGAGGAAGCGGTTTTTGATGGAGGAAGTTATAGCATGAAGTGAGGTGGTGTTTACGGTGTCTCATGACAACGCTAACGCTTTTAACACCTTGCGTTAAGGAGGCTGCTTCAAGGAGGCGCTCATTTATCTCGGAATGACTCTCTACCTCCGTCGAATTGTCGGAGCTTATCTCTTCAAGAAAGCCAGTATATACCTGGGTTAGCTAGGGTTAGGCCTGCGAGAGGTATCGTGCGGCGTTCCACAGGGATCAGTTCTAGGACCGCTTCAGTGGAACGTCGGCTACAATAGGGTCCCGCGTGCTCTGTTGCTGTCAGGTGACATGACCCGCAAAAGGCGATATTAATCAGGGTGATAAGAGGGTACCGCACGGTCTCTATTATTGAGGCGGAAGGTCTCCTTGCTGGTTTGTATAAATGTTGTGTAAAACCTCAGAAGAAAACAGAGATATCAGCACACTCGTTTATTATTAACTATACAATGCACGTGTCACACTTACTCAATTTAAAAACTAGGAAACCTATTATCGCGTGGCACAATGAGGAACATTGCAACAGTGTCTGGAACTTGCAACGCAATCTGCAGGTTTGAGGCGGCCGCCTTTACAATGCGCATAAATGCTCACCTTTCACCGCCAACAATGTTCCCCATTGCCCAATTACACTTTTACGTTTCTATCTAGCGACGTGTAGTTTACGACTGAGCCCCACAAATTAGCGTTGCCGCTTTTTATAAACATTCCCCACCCGTTCATTATTCAACTACCTTCATTGCCATTGCAAAAATCCAGGCAAAACAGCAAAACCTTATGGCGGCTGTACACACTCGTCGAGACACCCCGAGACAGGCCGAGTGCGAGTGTGTACAGGGCGCATTCGTCTCGTCTCGCCCTTGTCTCGCTCTCTCGTTCTCGTCTCGGTCGCTCTCGGTGGCGTGTCGGTTTTTGCGCCCGAGTCATAGGGTCTCGTTGGCTCTTGCGAGGTAAATGAGAGCGAGCATGTACATACTCGTTCATTTTGTTGCCCGCAGAAAGTTTTAATGAACAGACATATTTCATTAAATGGTCTCAAGAACTCGAATTATAGTTTTTTGACGGCTATCGGATAGAAGTCGTTTTATGGAATTCGAAGGATGTTAAAGACAAGGATAAGCAATGTGTTCATGATGCTTGGGTGCGAATTTTTGCCTCTATTCAGTCTGGAGCTGCAGCGGAATCAGTTTATAATCGTTTTTAAATGTAATAAACATTTTATTATAATAATAGCTTGCGGTAAAAAAACAAACAGCAGCAGCAATTTCCACGTCCATTGTCGCGGAAGTTCTATGAGACTCTGAGCTTACGAGTGTGTACAGGCATGCTCTCGACGAGAGCCTTCTCGGCCGAGGCTCTCGACGAGTGTGTACAGTTGCACACGTATTGCAGATGCCGCACAAGCAGTGTCAGCGTGCACCCGCGCGTCCCGCAGCGGTTCCGGCGGGCCGCTACTACGCGCCGCTCGCCTCGAGGGCGAAGCCCGCGCGCCGCGCCCTAGGCCTTCGCCCGCGCTGCTCACTGCGCTGGATGACTACCCGCACCACAAGGTATTGTATTGCTTTTCTTTTTAATGTGATTTCTGTCACGGAAGCTTTGCCTTCTAAAACCACACGGTGACCTATCACTGCCTACGGTCGAGCGCCCCGAGTTAACCCTCGAAACGATGTCCCAGGATTCCCAACAGGATCGTTCGATCGAAATCTTATCTAGGGGTTTGGGTACTTTCCCGCGTTTTTGAGAGTTGTTCGGGTGCTAAACCGCTTCTAAGTAGTAAGTAATAAGGTATCGTACTATTGCACCAATCCCAAAAAAACCTTTCAATGTTGTCCACCTGCCAGATGGACCGACGACCTAGAAAAGGTCACAGGGAGTGATCGGATGTGTTTGGCGCCGTACCGTGTGTTGTGGCGTAAATTGGTAGAGGCCTACGTGCAGGAGTGGACTGCCATAGGCTGATTTAATCAAGTTAATACAAACTGAAATCTAGGATAGCAAATTTCAGCCAGATTCGTTCAGCTGTTGGAGGGTGAAAGAATAACAAACGTCCGCACAACCATAATCACATACTTTCGCATTTATAATACTAAATGATGCTCGCGGCTCCACCCGTTTGAAATTCGGTTCCCGTTTCCTATAGAAACATAATTATTTTCAGGATAAAAAGTCTAGCCTATATGTTATGCTAGAATATAATCTGTGTCACATTTCCTTCCATATCACAACTTTTCGCATTTATAATATTAGTACGATCAAGACTTTTCTTTCAGTCTTCTCTAACTCATAATCTTCTTCTACGGGCGCGTTCCCACAGAACGTCCGATTTTACGGATTCGTTTTAACTGATCCGTCGCTACTTATTTATTTATTTATTTATTTTATATTTACGGAAAACTTGCAGCTAGAACACATTATAAGTGCGTATATTGTTGAACATGAGAAGGCCAATTACAAGTTTTCACTTATAGAAAGAAAAACAAAAAAGAAAAACAGAGAAAAAGCAATACGATCACTAATACACAATAGATGACAAATTGTATACTTACACATATACAATGCGTACACATACTCATTATATTATTATATAAATGCAAATAAATCTAATATTCACACAGCATTTACAGGACCGATTTAACGGATCCGTCTGTACGCCAATCCTCGCGCGGGATCGATCCGATAAAACGGATCAGTATTTTCGTCCGGTGTGAACTCACTCAAACAACTACATACGCTAATAACATTTATGTTTAAACGGACCGATACAACGGACGTTCTGTGGGAACGCGCCGTAAGTCTCAGCCTAGACTAGAACAATTTTGATGATTTTTTTATTTGCCATAAGATTCTGTTAGACCTATACATGTGTCGCTGACAATAGCCACTTTACCCCAGTGGCTGTACGTCCGCGGCGCCATGTGGTGTAGCTCCGAAGCGGCCGCCCTAGCCGACGTCCTTCTGGAAAGGGGCTTACGTCTTCACGCGCTTAGAGATGAACTGGAGCCTATCGAAGACCTACCTCAGAACAACGATACACAATAAATGTAGTTTAACTAGTGTCAAAGATATTGGAATACATAAAACAATCATAACATTACAATCCATGTAAAACTGAAGCGCTCGTGGCCCCGCGGACTCAGTGTTCTGTAAACGATCACTGCAGTAAGCAACATTTACTATGGCCGGATATGGATGGGTGACCACCACGTGGACCACTTTGTGACATTTATTTACGAGCGTTTCCGTGCTTCGCAAGGCACGATAAGCCGTTGGTCCCGGTTGTCGGTAAAATGACAGTCGTTAAGCCAAGTTGAAGACTTTACGGGCGGCTTGAAAAATTTCAACTGTGGGTCGTCACAACCTGCGCCCGGGGCGGCAGCGCGTGTGTAGCGCCTCTGGTGTTGCAAACGTCTATAGGCTACGGTTACCAACCTTCCGGTGCGCCGCAAGCTTGTCTGCCACCTAAGTAGTATAAAAAATAAAAAACAAAAAAAACTTAAGGTCTACTTTCGCGTATTTTTGAGATTTATGTCTTCCAATTTTTTTGACTACCATGCAATATTTAAAGTGAAATTTCTTTAGCTTTATATGATTTCGTATTTTAAGAATGGAGAAATAGACTAACGTATATCTGTAGAGTTTAATGTGTGAGTGAATAAGATTAAATAGAGTATATACTAAGTGAATAAAGTGCAATTTATGTACGTAAGTCTTTTAATATTTATATGAGTCGTTTGGGTTGGAATTTCTTGGATTATGGGGTCCTGGTGGCAGACTTATAAACCATGTGATTAATCGGGCCCAATACGAGCGGGCAGTGTTATAGTAAACATTCCATTTATCAAATTTAGATTGATTGCGTTAGAACTGTGTTACCTACGCACGAGCCGAGCGAGCGTGCTGCGGCAGCGGCCGGAGTCGGTTTAAATTACCCTGCATAAATATCGAGATCGGTTGGAAGGTAAGGTATAATAATAACCCGAACAACGCGTGCCGGGCAAAGATGCCACTCATACACAGTGGAGAGAATCTTCGCCAGAACCGAGCGTTTCAAAAGATCGTTCCTCTGTCGAACTATAAAAACTTGGAACGACCTGCCCGCACACGTGTTTCCCTCATCTTACAATCCCGGGTTCTTTAAGACGAGCGTAAAGAGGCACATGTTGGGGCCGCCAACTTGAGGACCACCGTAAGAAGTGGCCCCCAATCGCTAGATGCGCCACGGCTTTCCATCAGGCTGGTGGCGACGTCAATTTGGCGAGCCGAATATAAAAAAAAACAGGGAAGGAAAGAGAGAGGTATCCTCGCCCCCTCCCCCATCTTCCCACTACTATCCTCTCCCCTTCACCCAAACTTGGTATATTTTGTGGGAAGTTTGATTATTTATAAATGAAGTTAGAGAAGAATTAATCACTTTGGCTGATTTTGCCGGACGTTATACATAATGCCCGGGCATTATACATAATGCGCGCACTTTGCCCATAACATATACAAGCTAAATGCAAGCTTTTAGTCTGCAGTTTTCGTGACCTGGCTATTGTAACGGGTGTTTTTTTAGAGGTATAGAACTTTAAGTTGCCAACACTTTTTTAACTGGCGGTAATCTTCTCAGCTGTCTAGTGATCTATGTTTAGTTTGGTTTGGCATTTCAAAATGAATAGACTGACGCCTGAACAACGCTTCCAAATTGTGCAAATTTATTTCATAAATCATGGTTCTGTCCGAAATACGTATCGCAATTTTCATAAGCGAATTTTGTTTAGCGATGAAGCCCACTTTTGGTAGAATGGATACGTCAATAAACAAAATTGCCGTATTTGTGGTGATGATAATCCTCAAGTGTATGTTGAGACACCGTTACATCCAGAAAAACTGACTGTGTGGTGTGCTTTATGTGCTGGTGGAATAATTGGTCCGTACTTCTTCAAAAACGATGCTGACTAGAACGTTACAGTCAATGGCGACTGCTATAGAGCGATGATTACTGACTTTTTCGTTCATCAATTGAACAGCCACGATGTGCAGGAGTTGTGGTTTCAACAAGACGGCGCAACATGTCACACAGCTCGTGTCACAATTGATTTATTGAAGGAAACCTTTGGTAACCGCATAGTTTCACGTTTTGGACCCGTGGATTGGCCTACAGGATCGTGCGATTTAACGCCACTTGACTATTTTCTGTGGGAATATGTGAGGTCGCTAGTCTAAGCCGATATTTCCGAAACGATTTACCACTTGGAGGACAATATTCGGCGCGTTTTTGCCGATATACGGCCACAAATGTTGGAAAAAGTCATCGAAAATTGGACCTCTAGATTAGACTACGTCCGAGCCAGCTATGGCGGTTATATGCCAGAAATCATATTTAAATTATAATGCCAGAAGATTTGCTTTAGAATAAAGTCAATTTCGTATCAATAAAAACAATAGCCTTTGTTTTATTCCATTTCAAACTTCTACCTATACCTCTAAAAAAAACACCCTTTACTTGTGTCAGATGCTGTGGCAATGCTGCCAGCAGTTTGGGCAAGGTTGCGGTTGACTGCGATTTGGAACACCTTCCTTAATAGGGCTTTGGATGTAATACAATGCTCGGATAATATAATCTAAATCCAAAAATCGGATGGTAATGCTTCGACGTTGATAAGGTTAGGTATAAACGGGTTAGATACACTAATATTAAAGTTCTTCAAATAAGCATAGCAGACTGGCAATGCGTACCGAGAACTATATTGGGAGGCCTGCCGGGAATTCATCTCAGATGATGATGACTCATCGCTATGTATCCTCATATTTCCTGTAGTGTTGAACGTCAGTCAAGCAAGCCGTCTGAGAGTGCAAAGGTTTAATCATCGAACTACTAGTCAGACTGGTTGAATAAAGGATTGTCTCCAACTATATGACAGCTGTGGCGGGGGTGGGGAAACTTGCTCAGTGGGGGGCAGGGAGTTGCGTATCTGTATGTAATACTATCTTTGGTAATACTATTATATTGTCTTTGGTAATACTATTATATTGTCTTTGGTATAACTACCAGACTTTGGAAGTGCGTGAGTAACACGATTTCTATCTTGCACTTTAAGAGTACCTTATCTAGTTATACCAAGTTACTTCAGCCGGCTGTCTATAGGTGTTGGAACTAGCTCACGATGGGTGTGCAATGTGTGCATGCATGCGTTCCGGGGACCTATACAGCTATGATACGATGTTCCATCATGAAGTTCAAGTGCATATCTTCCGGCACCATCATCGTATGCATTCTTAATTTAAAAAAATGTGTGCGTGTACTAGTGTACACACGTAAGAAGTGAAACTTCTTCATAACCTTATTTTTCAAGCCCAAAAGCCCAAAAGCCCAAAAGCCCAAAAGTCCAAAAGTCCAAAAGTCCAAAAGCCCAAAAGCCCAAAAACCCAAAAGCCGAAAAGCCGAAAAGCCCAAGAGCCCAAAAGCCGAAAAGCCCGAAAGCCGAAAATCCGAAAAGCCGAAAAGCCCGAAAGCCGAAAAGCCCAAAAGCCGAAAAGCTCAAAAGCCGAAAAGCCCTAAAGCCCAAAAGTCCAAAAGCCCAAAGTCCCAAAGTACAAAAGTCCAAAAATCTACAAACGACATGCTATCCCTGGATAAAGTACTCTTAATTCGAATCCACCGTGGTGGGGACGAAAACAAAGATGGCGCGTAACGAAAAAACGTGACGTGACGCTAAATTTTTTCCAACGCCGATAAAGAAGTTTCACTTCAAAAATATATGACTCGTACCATGTTAAGGTTACTCTCTATTGATAACGAAACTCTTTAAATTATTTTTGCGTCAATGTAACATGCTAGAAAATGGCTAGCAGTCAAATTGGTTGACATTTGTGAGAAGATATCGTTCGCGTGTGAATTTCTGTGATGTTCATGTAAGGAGCAAATAAATAGGGCTGCGCAGCGACAACGTTCGGTGCAGGGAGTAGGCAGACGATGTGATGAGGCGAGTGGCGATTGTAGCGGTCCCCATATGGGCATCGCTTCTGCTAGCCTTTTTACCCGAACTTGGTAAGTAAGTTTAGTTAATCATGAAATATTACGTACTAGAATGCAGATCCGCTCGCGTGAAATTCTGTTATCGTGTCCCATCAGATCAGAACGTATTCTGGGGAAAGTAACCTGTGTGTTATTGTGACCATAATCTATTTCTGTAGGTACCAAATTTCATTATGTTCCGTTCAGGCCACAAATTAGAAAATGGCGTTAGAGCGCGATTGAATAACAAACATTTTAAAAATCCTATTTTTGAATTTGAAGAATTTAACTAATACCCTAGCGGTAAATAGCGTTACGGTAAGACTATGAAGAGCAATATGTTAAAGTTGTTGAACTCGCTCTGAAGCTGACCCGACTGAAAAATCATTAGAATGTGAGAAGTAATTTAATTTCTACATTGCGTATTAAGTAGTTCAGAAAGTCCGAGCGTTGTTCCTGCAAGACAGAGGATTCAAGTCCCGCCTCGAATCAAACATAAAACATTTTTCTATGTATAATATGTATGTATTTAGAAATATATAAGTATGTATATCAGTCGTCTAGATCCCATAGCACAAGCTTTATAGCTTAGTTTGGGCTAGATGATGTTGTGTGAGAATGTCCAACAATATTTATTTATTTATTTATTTATTTATTTATTTAATCTGCCTATTACTCAAGTTAATCTCACTTTGCTCTATTTACTACTAAATCTATTGAAACAGCAATGAATTCATATTCAGCTTGACTTGGAGTCGGAAAAACCCCAGGGTTCCCCTCCCCTCCTTGGGCTTACCTATACCTTACGATGGTGTACTCTCGGGACTTCACCGGAAGAATGGGGACCGTGTTTTAATGGTAGAAATCGCTAGGTGGTATCCTACTATATCCTCCATGAGGATTTCCACAAGTTAAAAAGAATTGACTACGATTCGAGACTCATGGGTCTATTATATAACTTGGTACCAATGGCTCTGTATTATACCTACTAATCATTTGTTGTGTGGAGAACAGTTGCTGGCAGCAATCGATCCGAGCACGAGTTAGACAGCGATGACGAATCAGATTCGGCGCCCTTCATGGTGAGTCACAAGTATGTAGATTAAATATAGGTATGCAATCATGTCAATAATGATGGACAGGGCTTGCTGGATGCGGGCGGCACAAGATCGATCGTTGTGGCGATCCTTGGAAGAAGCCTATGCCTATTCACGCCAAAGTCGTCGCCCAGCAATGAACGCCAAATCGACTGAGAAGACGATGATGTAGTAAATCTTAAAGTATGTTAAACTGGTCGTGCAGTGGAGGATAGAAACTGACAGCCGATGTAGTAGGAAAACTGATAGTAGACTCGGTAAACATTAATAGTACGACACTTGTACCCCAGCCAGATAGACTGAATCAGACTGATGACCTAGAAAAGTAAGTAAGTAAGTAAGTAAGTAATTTATTTGCTTGAAATATGGTAATATTACACAGGTTTTACAATATACCTACAATAAGGTTACAATCATGCTCCTCATACTTCGCCTACTAATTTCGGCATGCAAATTTCAGTAGTGTTAACAATATGTATTAACAATATTTCCTTATTCAGTAGTAATAAATAAAGACAGAAATAAATAAAAAAAGACAGAAGGGAACATGGTGCAATATCGTGTGTTAGCATAAATTGGGACATACTTATCTATGGCACAGATTAGAGTGCTGTGCAGATAACCATCATAATTTGATTTGTTAAGTGATGGACTTCCACATCGATGTGTAGTATATGTACCTACTATGTAAACCTAACCTACTTTATGAGAATGTCTGTCTATGCCTTAGTAGACCATTTAACTACGTCTATGCACTGCAGTCCACCTTTAACAGACTGAGAGTGATCAACGTAAATTTTTACTTCATCAACCTCTGAGCTTCTAAACGATACAGGTGGTGGTGGAGCACGGCAACGGACGACGCTGCAGCGGCTCACTAGTCTCGCTCCGAACGGCGATAACATCCGCGTGGTGCGTCCGCGGCCCCCACGGCGGGAATCCTCGCGAGCTGTGGGCACTATCCCCCGGCGTGCCTTCAATCCCTACAGCTTCACGAAGAGTATCACGGGTAGCGCTCGTCGCAGGGGCAGAACTTGATTCGCCAACGCCACACCTACAGCCTGCGTGGCTTGGTGCGGCGTTAGACATTGCTGTTCTGGAGTTAGAAGCGCCTTTCGGTGGTGGGGCTAGATCTCGTCCTATACTAATGGCGACGAGGCCGGAAGATTGTGCTGTGGGTCATCTTTGCCACGTGGTGAGAGTGAGGGGCCGCTCGCCACGTCTGCGCATCGTGGACGCGACGTTGGTGTCTGGTGACGTGTGTGGCGCTGTGGCGGCTGGCTGGCCTTCGCTGCGGGAATCGGCGCTGTGTTTGGCTGGACCTACGCTGTGTTCGGTGGGTATAGAACTAGACTAGATTTTGATTTTTTTGGCAAAAAATACCCTCCCAGAATGTCTCAGGACACAGAATTAATCAGCAAGAAACTATTTTAACATTTCGCGCCTTTAGTGAGGCAAGTCAGGAAGGGTATTTTTGCAATGATTTGAATAAACTAAAGATACCTACCAGTGGCGAATTGTCCATAGAAGCCCATTCCTTGTGGCTTCCCTTTTCAGATCGGGCAGTGACATGTAATATTTACTCATAACTAATAAACACAATTAGGTATATATTCTCGAACACTCATTCAAATATAAAAATATTTGCAAATTTACATGGTAAGTCGGCATTTTCGTCTCAACCCCTGCTACAAAAGTCATAGCAATAAATTTTCGAGTCAAAGTTCAAAGACCCTATCTCTGACATCACGCGGTAAGCCCGGCTTCCTGATCATTTTGCGTCTGCTTCGTTAGTACTACGCAAATGTATATATGCGTCCTATTCTCTCACATTTTTTCAAGATTTGATTCGTGGATTTTCGCCTAAAGTAAGCCATGAGTTCGTGGCTTACACCTGAGACAGTCATATTAATAGAAAAGGACAACGTATTTGACTTGAAAACTCGACCAATTTAAATGCACCTAACGCACGTCGAAACGTTTTGCATCGAAGTGTGTTTTTAATTTGATGTGTTGTTATTACTTCATTTCACATGCGTTTCCCGTGAATAATAATAAAACATAACATAGTTTCAATTGACTTTATAAAGTATTGTGCTGTTTATTAGTTAATTATAAATAATTATCTACTTCAAGTACTAAATACATCGTGAAAGTGTGTAAAATTGTGTTTTGTGTTCTGTGTTTTGTTGTGATTTCTGTACACATGATTATTGTTTTGGAGTCACATACAATGCTCACTGATGGACGTAGGCCTTCGGTATTACGGGTTCGATAAAAAATAAAGGTCAGTTTTTTTATATTTATCAAGTAGGTATCTCAGAATACGCTAGTGATATTAGTTCAATGGCTTGGGATACCTAATAATCTTTATTTTGGCTGAATGTTTCATTAATAGTTTATAACATAATAAAGCAGTTTTGTTCCATAGAATCACTTTGTCAGATATTTTTGAAAAAATAAATAAGAAGAATGTTTTTATTTCAATTTTGTATTGTAAAATATCGCGGTTTTTAATACTCTATAGGTACTTGAAATCTTACTAATATTATAAATGTGAAAGTTTGTGAGTGTGAATGTGGATGTTTGTTACTCTTTCAGGCTCGAACGGCTGAACGGATCGGGCTGAAATTTGATACAGATATCCATTATAGTCTGGAATAACACATAGGCTACTGTTTATCCCGGGAGTAACTTCCCACGGGAACTAATTTTACGCGGGTGAAACTGCGGGCATTAGCTAGTACATGCATATTATTAAAAACATTAGAAGTACCTATTTCGCGTCTAAGTCCCAAATTTATGAATTATTTTCAATTAACTTCAATCGAGACAATTTGAAATAGGTAGGTATGAGCTTGCAGAGAGTAGTAGAATAATTTCAAAACATGGTTAGTGTAAATTTGAATATCTTTTTAGTCATCAGTAGGTAATTTATGATACTTTTTTATAAGCCAATTTATCATGCACGTAAGACATTGTTTTAAATTAAGTACATGGATCTTACGAGTATAGTACAGTTAAACAACATATATTTATACTGTGGTACAGGTGGCAAACAAAACACAAAAGGCATTACACCGCCGCGCGCCACCATTTAATAAATACGCAAAATACCTACGCTACAGGTGTGACCAACTGGATAATATTTTTTTCACCGGCTTTCCTTTTGAAAAAAATCAGCCTTCGCCGCTGATACCTACAGATAACTGATTCATTCCGTCGTGCGTCCTAGCCCGAACCGGTCGTTGCATCAATAATTTCCGTTCGCAGTAGTTCGAAGTGCAAAGTTGCGTGTGTGTGCGTGCGATCTATCGTCGGTGTTATCGCCTATCGGGTCGTGCGTGAGTAGCATCAAGGTGGGAACAAATTATCGGACGCGGCTTAATAATGTGCACGATTGTTCATAAAGCGTCCGCGGCAGCAAAAATATCCAGCCGGCCAGATTCTATTCGGACGTCCGTGCGCTCAAGGACAGCACAAGGTCACGTCCGCTACTTATGACCGATAGTGTGCACAGTTTCATTTATTTGTACTATTCAGATACAAGCTGGCTTGCTTGTATCAGCCGCGGCTGACGGACGCGTCCGATAATTTGTTCCCACCTTCACGATTGCAGTGTCGCTGTAGTCCAACCCGTGTTTCGAGCGTTATTCGACACAGAGTAGTGCCGCGTACAGAGACTAAAGATGTCTGCTAAAAACAGTACATTCGATCGTCCTGGTGATGCCGTTGAAATGAGTGTAGAAGAATCCCTAATAGAAAAGGAGTCTCCACCACCCTACATCACTTTTCGCAAGGGCTTACCGAGCAGCACCGGCATCAATACACCTGGCAATTTACAGGAGGATTTCAAATCACTTGAGCTAAACATAAAAACTATGCTCGAGTCTTGGCTCGCGAAACAAGACGAGAAGACTTCGCTGCTGCTCGCCGAGTTCGGCGATGTTAAATCTTCGATAAAGTTTCTCAGCGATAAATATGATGATTTAGAAAAGACATCCCGTGAGGTAACAGCACGCGTATCAGTCCTAGAAAAACAAATTTCTTCATCTCAGGCATACGAGCAGCGCATAGCTACCTTGGAAGCTAAATTGGAAGATGCAGATCAAAAAGCTCGTAACTGTAACATCGAAATTAGTAATTTACCAGAGAAACGCGGCGAAAACCTTATATCACTTATCGAAAATATTTCCAACGTCATAAAACAGCCTATTTCTACTCGTGACATTATGACGATTCACCGCGTTCCCCAGTTGAACGTGAACAGTTCTCGTCCCAAAAACATAGTCGTGAAATTCTCCACCCAAATACTACGCGACAATATACTTGCAGCAGTACGCATGAAGAAAGGTATCTCAACTGACGATCTGATGTTACAATGTACACCTACAAAAATTTATATCAACGAGCATCTCACACTCCAGAACAAAAAATTGTTTCGTCAAACCAGGGAAGCGGCTAAGCAAAACGGACATCGTTTTACATGGATCAAGCACGGTGTTATACTTGTTCGAGCGGACATTACCGAACCTGCTTTTGTCATTCGTTCTGAAAAGGACCTATCAAAAATCAAACCATATACTGCTCGCAATTAAGGACCTATATAATGTAAATATAACTATATTTATCTATATTTCAGTAAGTCTACATAATAAGTTAGCACAATCAACTCCGCTGTGTTGTTATATTTTTTTACATCCTCTGAAACATACACTACTCTGTGCGTTTACTACATTGTATTCTATTATCTGTCGTTTCTTGTTCTTAGATGTATTCGTGTTTAAATATTTTCAAAACTACCTAATCCACCTATGTATTTTGACTTTCTATAACCATATACTAATTAATACCCATGTACAAGTGTTTTTGCAATTAAAATTATTACTAGTCACGCTTAGTCGTCCAACGTTTATTGTTCATGGCCTAGGTAATAATATTACTATTTCGCACTACCTACGTCTAAAAAAATTAAAAGATGTTATCATGTTATGCGCATTCCATGTCAACTTTTGTATTACACTATTTATATTACATTATTCACCTATGAAGTTATACAGTAAACACAATATTTACTTATCAACTACAGACTCCAGGCTGCTATTGAGATATGAGGGGTATAAAGCAAGCCATTATTATTTCTTCAATATTAATTACCGTTTACCCCTTGTTATCAATGGATAAATACAACCTGTCCTTTTATTATCAGAATTGTCAGGGATTGCGAACTAAGCTACATACATTATTTATGAACGTAATGTCCTACTCCTATGATGTCATAGTGCTAACGGAGACATGGTTGGTGCCGAGCATTGCGGACAGCGAGTATATAGATGACCGGTACAGTGTGTTTAGATGCGATCGCGACCGCGATGACACTGGTAAGCTTGAGGGCGGAGGAGTCTTGATTGCCGTCCTGCGCACCCTGCATCCTGCGGGTATCTTGTTGCATCACGCGACTGCCTTTCTGGAACATATTGCAGTGCAACTGCCCGCATCCGACCCCACAAAACGTCATGTTATAAGTGCTACGTACATACCTCCTGGCACCCGGGAGGAAATATACACGGCTCACTTTGAAATGTTACAGCAGGTTGTGAATGACGTTAGCACGGACACGTTTTACATCGCCGGAGATTTTAACCGACCTGATATTAATTGGACAAATAAGCCCCATTGTAACTACTTAACCCCTCAGCCGTCCACCATCACAAGTCGGTACTTATGTGAGTTTATGTCTTTTATAAATGCTTCGCAATACAGTGGACTAAAGAACAATCTTGGACGTACATTGGACTTATTCATATCCAACACTGACTGCCAAGCTACAGCGTGTACACCGCTTGTCCCTCCGGTTCCTCCTCATCCTAGTTTCTCAGTGTTATCGGCGCTAAATACCAATTCAGCCCCCATGAAGCGACACTTACGCACAAAATACAACTTTTTTAGTGCAGATTACGAGTTAGTCAATCGCGAGCTTGGTGAAATCGACTGGAATCATTGCCTGAGAGATCTTACAGCTGAACAAACTGTTCATATTTTTTATGAAAAGTTGTACTGTTTAATAAAAGAACACATACCATTATGTAGGTCTAAGTCTTCGCGTTTTCCGGTGTGGTTCAGCTCAGCTCTTATACGTATATTTAAAAATAAAGAACGCGCCTGGGTTAAATGGAAGAAATACGGCAACCTTTCCCATTACGAAACTTTCTCGTTCTACCGTAAGCAATTCAAAGCAGAGTCAGATAAGTGCTTCAAGAAGTATATTGAATCAGTTGAGGACAGCATTCCCCTTAATATTAAACGGTTCTGGGCTTACGTATCTCACAGAAAAGGCAAGTCGAGTATCCCTGCCAGCATGTATTTTGACAGCGTTAAATCCAATAACGCATCCGAAATTAGTAATATGTTCTCCACTTTCTTTAAATCAGTATACGAACCCTCCTTTCTGGATTCTCACTGGCAACCACCTAGCTCATACGCTGACAACGCAATATGTATCTCCGACATTCAGCTGTCAACTGACTCGATCACGTGCGCTTTGAGGGGGTTGGATGTAAACAAAGGCCCAGGGCCTGACGGCCTACCTCCCTTTTTCATTAAAAAGGTTTCAAAAAATATTACACTTCCGTTACACATAATATTTAATAAGTGTCTGGGTGAGGGCACTTTTCCAAGCGTATGGAAGCAGGCATTTGTCACGCCCGTACACAAGAGTGGTGACAGGTCCAATGTTCAGAACTACCGTCCAATATCCATACTGTCCACCTTGTCGAAATTATTTGAGCGCCTGGTACATAGCAGGTTATACTTTTATATTCACCATATCATCATACCGGAACAACATGGTTTCGTTCAACGACGTTCGACTAATACAAATCTTATGTTATTTACCAATTATTTGTTTGATAACATGGACAATCGAATCCAGGTTGACGCCGTGTATACGGACTTCCGGAAAGCATTCGACAAGGTGGATCATAAATTGCTTCTGGATAAAATAGCCTACAATGGCATTCGTGGAAACCTGTTGCGGTGGTTCATGTCCTATGTTTTGAATAGAACTCAAAGAGTGGTCATCAATGGTATCGAATCAGATGCCATTATTGCCACCTCTGGAATTCCGCAGGGGTCCATAATTGGCCCTCTCCTCTTCATTTTGTACGTCAATGACATCAAGGATTGTTTTATCAATTCTCAGTTTTTGATGTATGCCGACGACATAAAAATATTCAAACCCTGTAAGAACATTCACGACTGTGAGGCACTGCAGGAGGACCTCGACAGGCTGTCGTTGTACTGCACAAGTAATAAACTCCAACTTAGTCTACCTAAATGCAGCGTAATATCTTTTACAAAAAACAAAAACAAAATATCATTTGCGTACAGTCTACATCTTACATCGCTACAGACTGTTGACTCCGTCCGAGATCTCGGCATCAAATTCGATTCAAGGTTGCATTTCGATCAACATGTTGACAACATTATCAATAAAGCATACCGAATGTACGGCTTTATTATGCGAGCCTCAATTAATTTCAAACGAACGTCTACATACCTTCTATTATACCAAGCATTAATACGCTCTCAGCTAGAATTCGCAGTTCCAATTTGGTCTCCTTTCTACAATGTCTATGAAAATAGACTTGAAGCGGTACAAAAAAAAATTCTTAAAATCAATGCATTACAGGTGCTACCGCTCAAGATTGACTTTGTCATACCCTGAGATTCTTAGAGAACATAAGCTACTCAGTCTGGAGTCTAGACGTAGTCTTCTAAAAGTTATGATGCTCCATGGAATGTGTAACAATAAATTTGACTGTTCCAGTATCTGTAATAACATATGCTATATTGTACCAAGAACTGTTAACCGGCGAGAGGCGCGTGTGCCCAGGCTGTTTCACACTGCGAGGTGTAAGACCAATGCCGGGATACGCGCCCCTCTGCGCCGTCTTTTGGATAATTATAACACGCACTTTGTTCATTTAGATATTTTCGCTCTTTCACATAACCAATTTAAAAAGCAAGCAATAGCTTCACTTCTTTAAATTCAAAATTAAATGATCGCACAGGATTAGCACAATTTATTTAACCTTTCTTACCTTCTACATTATTTTGTGGACATAAGTGTGGGTTATACATTTACCAAATTCTTTAAACTTAGTTTCTTATGTAAGATACAATGTATAACTGTTTTGTGTCCCAATAAATAAATAAATAAATTAATAAATAACTGCCAGCTTATCAGGTAAGGTTGGCCACGAAGATCTAGACAACGGATCTTCTACCTTTAAAGACAAAGAAACCAAAACAGGCCATCTTAATAGCAGTCAACAACTAGTAACCTTAATCCATAACATGACAGAGCGACCGTGGTGCCGGAGTGGTGTGCGAGGGCAAGCTATGCGGAGTGCTAAGTCGCTCAGCGCGTCACCTCAACGGAAGCACAACTCCTGACAATACCTCAACGGAAACTACAAGTTCAGCGGAAGCACGTGACGCCACTTGTGGCGACACGCACGTGGCGCTCAGTGTTGCTCGGATGAGACGCTTCCTACATTGCGCGCATACGTTGCGAGCTTGTGGACGGTAAGTTTTCAACACAATAAGGGCCGGCGCCCATTATCGGCATCGGCAAGGAAAAGGATTTTTTGGTGGCAAATAGCAATATACTATAATATAATGGCAATAAAGTAGAAATTTCCGTGATATGTGGTCGTAATAACAAAATACCGCTTCGGACCACATATCACGGAAATTTCTACTTTATTGCCATTATGTTAGGTATAGTATATTGCTATTTGCCACCAAAAAATCCTTTTCCTTGCCGATGCCGATAATGGGCGCCGGCCCTAAGGCGGCAACGGAACTAAGATAGATATGTGTTTTAATTATGGAAGGATGCGTGCTATGGATGCATGCTATAGATGCCTGCTATAGGCCATCGCGAGTAGTGTAGCTATGTGCAGAGCATTAGCTATGAACGTATAGAACGTATAGAACCCTTATTATGCGCATCTTTCTCGCACAGCTGTGCGACTACAAAATAGCTACTTTGCAGCGATGCATCTTTGTAGGGCGACTTCCTCGCACAGCTACCTAGCGTAGTATTGGTGGAAACGGTCACATATTTTCGTAGCGTAAATTTCAAATCTTCGCAGCACAGCTGCATAGCACATCTCTGGTGGAAAAGCACCCTTAGTTTAGTAGGTATTAAGTACAAGTATAGTTCGTGTATTTCCCGAAGACGTGCTCCACTCTTTTCTCAAATCGCTTACAGTGACATGCACTGTAAGCGATGTTGTGGATGACACTGACACAACCTTTAATTTAAATGAATGGTTAGCTAATCTTTGTACCCTCAAAAGCTAGTGCACTGCCCACCTATCCCTAACGAACTAATCTTATCCTATTCACAGTGGCGGCGAATGCTCGCAGCAATGCAGCGAGCGTCAACTAATGGTCCTAGAAGAAAGAGATTCAGACCCTATCGTAGTCCCTACGGAAGCTGAAAGCACCGTTGAGCAGACCACTGAACCATACATAGCGACCACCGAGACCATCACCACCAACGCTGAGACTCGACAGCCTGACGTCACAACCGCTTCCGTGACTCCTGCAGTGGCTGCCGAAGTTGTTCCTATGTTTCGTGAGTTTAGTGACACTTACATTTCTGTATATCAGGATAAATTCTGTTCGATTTATTTCCGATGTCAGCTACCGCACTGTGATTATGTGCAACACAATTCATTTTTCCTTGTTCCGTAAAGATTTTAGACTAGCTACTTCCCAGCAGATCGAAAGTGGTCACCATGGCCTATGGACGTTTACAATAGGAAGATACTTACTATAATGTCTGGTGGACACTAACTTATACTGATATATGAATAATAGCGACCCTCATTGAAACAAGAGCTGGATCATAATATATTAAACATGACTATTTCCGACTTCAATTAACTTGAATTCATCCTTATTCCCTAACCTCCAAGAAATCAGGTCTAAAACAGCTTACTTTTGTACTAGAAACGTCGAAAACACCGCCATCCCGCAGTCCGCTACCTACCCTCACATCGGCAAACGTAATGACAATGCCAGTGTCGACTGCACGCCCTAGCTTCGAGTTCGAGCCCAACCGTGCTGATTTCAGGGTATAAACACATCTCTATTTACATGTACTTACACACATAGTTTCAAAGGACATACTGTACAGTTTGACGCCATTTTTTATTGAAGTTTGAGGAGTGAGCAATAGGGAAGGGGAAACAATAACGCTTCCTGATCGAAAGGGCGTTTCGTTTACCTAGCAAAATGTCCAACAAATGCACAAAACGTCTAGTAGGTCCGACAACAACAAGAATAGGTAATACAGACCACCTAATGCTGCTTCAACATTTGTAACATAATCAACGAGCCGTACAGCGTGTCATCGTGTCGAACATGTAACTGGTGGCTGCAGTTTTCAAAGGTACCGACACGCGAAATTTATACGGTAATAGAGATGTGCCGTATGCAGACACGCGGCAGCGTGTCAAGCCAAGTTCAAGCAAAGGAATTGGCTAGTCAGCGCCGAGTGTAATATTACACGAACCATTTGGAGCCACTTTTGACCCTTCTTTAACTCAAAACCTCTTTAACGTATACACATAAAACTACGTGTGTTTAATTATATCCATAAGGACATCTATAAATGTTAGAAATGTGATCGCAGTATGTTTGTATAGTTACACATTTTATTACGTGGATTCCCTTCTGATCAGCGATGCGAGATACAGCAGGACAATAAAATATAAAGTTGGGAGAGAAATCACGAATTAAATTTTATAAACCATGGGAAAGTCACAATCGAAGCTCATAGATTTATTAACGAGCGTTGTAGACACATACCTATCTAGTTATTTAGAAGTAAAATATAAATGTTACACTAAATATGGGGTAAAAACTAACTAGTCTAATCAGGATAACTACTTACAAAGTAGTATAAAAAATTGACGTGACGTTGAATAAAAAGTTCCACATAAAAAGACTGGTGTTATTATGCTGCACGCGAAGGTCAACTTCATTGAGAAGCAGTCGGTAAAAACAATGATGGGTAAAGTCAGCGCTCATAGATCCCTCATTACGACTCATTCCGTGCTTCGAAAGGCACGTTAAGCCGTTGGTACCGGCTACCAGTAGGTAACTCGATAGTCGTTAAGCCAAGTTGGGTTCCTTATGAGTGCCTTGAAATATTACACTGCTTCTAGCCACAACCAATGTCTTTCCTCAACATGGCAATAGGCTCACCATCTTTTACGTAGAATAATAACATTATGTGAAATGTGTTCGGAAAAACCGAACCCATTTCTGTTAGTAAGGGAAAGGCACATTAGCTACTGTATAAGTGAGAGCACGGTAGTAGGCTCGCCATGTTACGGCGTGAGACCAAATACTATGGCGAAATTCGTCAACCTTTACAATGTATGTAGGTATGTGTTTGTAGGGGGGTAGTTTAAACAGAATGTCCATTAAAGCACATACAACAGATACCAATGTGGCCAGCCCACAAGCTCTCTGCCGCCACCAAGTGTCGGCACTGGGTGTTTCTAGGGTGCACCCGCGCGAACCTCACGCGTGTACTTGAAGGCGGGCGAGTACGGCGACAACGCACTGGACTACAACGGCAGCGACGAGTCTGCAGGCGCCGGAGGACCTCCCGCCTCAACTACAGTAGAAACCACTACCAGCTGCCTTTCCGTGAGCACCGTGTCTGACACCAGCGTTTCAGGAACCACCGTTCAAAAATATACCTATCCCACTCACACGCACGCCACTTATAGCCCTATCACGGAGGATGGAGATACCGCTGTCGATGCTGATACTGCGAAGACAGAACAGGAAGATGGAAAGGTAGCTCACGTGCGTGTGTCTAAACTCGACGCTCAGTACGCAGCGCAACCTGAAGCTCAATCTGTCAATTCCGTCGAGATTGATTCGAAGGTTAAACGATCCCGCAACTTGGCTGTGAAACCGCACTGTACCAATTTGTATGTCATGATTTTGTTACGATTATACTATGTTTTGTGAATGTTGTAAGTATTGTTGTTTTATTGCGCGAAGCACGGACCTGAATAGTTCTGACGGTTTCCCTTCTCAGTTAGGATTTTGGGATCAAACTTTGGAAATGGCTTCCAAAGTTCCATCAGCTAGCCAGTACGAGCCTCAAGGGTAGGTACTCTGCAATTTTTGGGATTAGGTACTCAATTTTTACGTACCTATGTCTCAACAAAAATAAAAACGGACTTATCACAGAATTAAAATATAAAGTCTCAAAAGTTTATTAAAATTTAACTATATCAGACAGGTGGACTTAACCACGAGTTTTGGTACATATTCCTTGAAGATACTATGCCAAAATGCTACTTCTTCTTTACCAGGATCCCGTTTCATGGTAAACTCTTTACTAAGATCCAGGTACTCTTGCGTCTGTAATGTGTAGGGACGCCAGACCACGCCCAGGCTTCCGTCAGGAGTTGGGTTCCTACAATAAAGTAAAAGGAGTGTGCTATGACTGAATTGATACCGTGTATTCCAATATGTTCTACTATTTATGTTCAACTAATAGAACAAATTGGAATATTTTTCTTCATTGTTCTACTAAAAAACATAGTAGAACAAAATGGAATTTAAATTCCTTATTGTTCTACTATTGATTGTTTCAATAGAACAAACTGAATTATTCATTCTATTGTTTTCTTCAGTAGAACAAATTGGAGTTATTTTCTATAATGTGCTATGATTTGTTCTACTCTTAACGACGACATAAAAACGTGTGTGTATTTAACACATAAAGATAGAAGTAAATAAAAAAAAATTAAAATGAGATGATTAGATATTTTAATTTTAAGAAATTTAAAAAAGGGTGCTAATTTAACGACCTTCTTTTTCATAGCATTATTGACCTCCGACAAAATACTTTGCCTCCAAAATTAATAAGTCAGCCACAATGAATGATCCTCAGAATTTATTGAATACAGCCACCAGTTAACTTCTTTATTAGCCATTGTTAATATAATTCAGCATCGTGATTGTTTTTTAACATCAAATTTTGTAACATGCATTCAAACAGTAAACTTCTAAAATACTAAAAAATGGCATTGAAATAGACACAATTTATTAATATTGTTAGCTTCTAATTTCGTAATTCAGCATGTTTAAAATGTAACTCGTCTCACATTAATGGATCATCAAAGTTTAGTAAAATTGCCATCAAAAAGCAAATTATAACCACTAATATTACCTAAATAGCTAGAAATACTTGTAGCCACTGACTCAGTCTTTCGTATACGATCACTGCAGTCAGCAACTACCGCTATTGCTGGTGCTCGGATAGGTAACCACTTTGTAACATTTAGATTGGCGAGAGTTTCCGTGCTTTGCAAGGTACGTTAAGCCGACTGTGTGGGGTGTCACAATCTGGTGGAAACGGACAAGCGAATCCATTACAAGTCGGGAGCGTGGGACAGACCTTCGGGCATAAATGCTTTTATTATCCACATATTCACTTAATGTATATGTATATACTAAACTTAAAAGTGTATAATGTATACACTTTTGAGTTTAGTATTTGCTTTCTTGACCTCACTTTCTTGTTCGGTAAGCGTAACCTGTCTTTAGTTACAAAATGATATCAAATTGCGGTCTCTGATTAATGCAATTGGCCGGTCGCTGTCGTCCTGTGCACTCGTGTCAAGCCTTGCAGTGACTATTGTCACAAAAAAAGAATATGATATATTTATTTTACACGCTAAGTTATAAAAACTGATGTTGTCTGTGGAGGCCTAAATTATAATTTTTTGAGGCTCTAGTTTTGAAGCTGTAAAATATAAAATGGTGATTACATGTAAAATCTGTGGCTCAATGAATAAATAAGGTGTTAATATACTAATATGCAGGACAAGTTAAAATAATTGTAGATCTTTATTTGATGCTTATAATGGGATGTTTAGGTGACGTTGTAAAGAAAACGAATTAGCATATTAGAGGCTATTTCATTTCCACAAACTTTTGAAATGTCTAGAATTCTCAAAACGGTGTTCCCAAAAATAGTCAGTTATAGTAGAAAATATTCTCTTTAACATTAGATTCTTTTCACTGTCCTTTATACTTAACCAAAATTTACTGCAATGAATAGGCAGATTTGACAAGACATCGCTTAGATTGTTGCTTGCGCATTCAATACCCCCTTTTGAGTCAAATCTTGATTGGACTAAAATTATAATTCCAATTTGTTCTACTGATAGGAACAGTAGAACATTGTGGAATAAAACGTCTACTTTGTTCTATTGATACGATCAGTAGGTAATAGAACAATAAGGAATTTTAATTCCGTGTTGTTCTATTATTTTTTTTAGTAGAACAATGGAGAAAAATATTCCAATTTGTTCTATTAGTTGAACAAAATAGTAGAACATATTGGAATACACGAATTGATACGTCATTGAAGGCCCAAGAGGGGCCTGAGGACGGCGGCGAAGGAAAATTGAATAATATGACAATCACCAGCCGCTATTCTACTAATTATTATAAACTAGCTGTTTCCCGCGGCTTCGTCCACGTAGTAGTCGTTATCGCGTAAAATCATTACCCTCTTTCTGCGTAGTCGGTTGAAAAGTAAAAGCGATAACGACTTCTACGCTAACGAAGGTACGTAGTAACTGTTTAGTAATCTGTGGCCGCGGGGAACAGCTAGTGGAATACAACATCTAGTATTCAAGTCAATCATTAATATATCGCTCACGAGATCTCTCGACAGCAACAATGTTGGGAAAATCACACAGTCAAATTAAAAAGACTAAAATAAAAACTGAGGTTTCCGTTCCAAAAAACAGCAAAAAATCACGTTTGATGTTAATACATCAAACTTGTTATTTGCTATTTTTTGGACGAAAAATAAAAAGAAACGGTTTCTTTTTCTAACTGGTATTTGTTGATATAACGGTAACAGAAACCACAGTTGAAATATCCACAGCATCTATAGAAATTTCAGCTATCTGGCTAACAAGATTCCTGAGATACAACCTGCTGACAGACAGACAAACGGACAGCGAAATCTCAATTGTCAAACCCTTTGGGTATTGAATCCTAAAAATCAAACCCTTTGGGTATTGAATCCTAAAAAGTATTCAGTCAGTCCATTGTTTCGCATAATATCAGATTCGCAAAATATGAGATTTTCAAAATATGAAATTCTCAAAATAGCAGATTCGCAATATAGCCGAAGTACAATGCAGACAAAAAGCGATAAATTATTATTTTTTACTAGCTGACTATATACTAGCGGATCTTTTAGGAAATGTGAGTGGAAAAAGATCCATTATGTATAGGTTGTGGTATACGAAGAACATCTAAAAGCTAAAAAGTATAAAGTAATTAAATATTTTTCAAAACAAATGAAGATCGACAAAATAAATGAAGATCGGCAAAATAAGTGAAGATTGAAAAAACAAATAAAGATCGGTGAAGCAAATGAAGATCGGTGAAACAAACGAAGAATAGCAAAAGAAATGAAGATCTACAAAACAAATGACAATCGAAAAAACATAATTATAATATACAAATCAATAAAACAAAAGACTATACTACCCGTTTGCTCTAACTTTGCCGCTGGCGTAGAGGCGTTTACTTCGTCATAGAAAATAAGCAACATTGTATGAAGAAGTGACATTAGTTGCTGTCAATTTACTTCGTCTAATTAAAAATTCGACTTTAGTATGGAGCCGAGCGGCAAAGTTAGAGCGAACGAGCAGTAAGCTAGTCGACAAGGTCAAAAATTACTTTGCGATTACCATTAAAAAAAATAAGTGCAAGCAATTCTCGACCTTAATAACACTTACCTAAAATTGTAGTTTTAGGTGTTTATAAACATCACTGATCACGAATATATAAAAAACTAGCTGACCCGCGCAACTTCGTTTGCGTGAAAAATGAAGAACCGCCCGACCGATTTTGTGCAAACTTTACATAAACCATCTACTAAGTAGTCCGAACAAAGCCTCAACATTTGGATTGGATAGGTGAGCCCGTTCTTGAGTTATAAAATTACAACGAAAAGTGGCATTGATTTTTATATATATAGATAAATAGATATTATGCATGCTCATAAGGTCGAAATTTGCTTGAACCCATTTTTTGTAATCTAGACGCGATTACCATTCAAAAAAATAGTTGCAAGCAATTCTCGACCTTATGAACATGCATAATAGTATTTATTTTTTATATATTCGTGATCAGTGATGTCTATAATGCCTAAATGCACATTTTTAAGGTCGAGAATTACTTGCACGTATTTTTTGAATGGTAATCGCATCTAGATTTCTAGATTATAAAATATGGCTGCAA
This sequence comes from Miltochrista miniata, assembly GCA_933228765.1. NCBI lineage: Eukaryota > Metazoa > Arthropoda > Insecta > Lepidoptera > Erebidae > Miltochrista > Miltochrista miniata. The sequence continues at coordinate 29,097,004 of OW121763.1, read as the reverse complement.
GTAATTTTTGACCTAGTCAACTTGCTTATAGTCTTTTGTATTTTGTATTGATTTGCATATTACATGTTTTTTCGATCGTCATTTGTTTATTGAGACCGTCATTTATTTTGTCGATCTTCATTTGTTTTGCTGATCTTCATTTGTTTCACCGATCTTCATTTGTTTTGCCGATCTTCATTTGTTTCGCCGATCTTCATTTGTTTTGCCAATCTTTATTTGTTTTGAAAATGATTTCATTATTTTATACTTTTTAACTTAAGTTTTTTTTTTTGTACCACTAAGGTGGCAGACAAGCATACGGCCCACCAGATGTACCGGTGTTAAGTGTACAATTTCGGCTATATTGCGAATCTGCTATTTGAGAATCTCATATTTTGCGAATCTGATGTTATGCGAATAAGGGAAGCGCTCGTGGCCCCGCGGACTCAGTGTTCTGTAAACGATCACTGCAGTAAGCAACATTTACTATGGCCGGATATGGATGGGTGACCACCACGTGGACCACTTTGTGACATTTATTTACGAGCGTTTCCGTGCTTCGGAAGGCACGATAAGCCGTTGGTCCCGGTTGTCAGTAAAATGACAGTCGTTAAGCCAAGTTGAAGGCCTTATGGGCGGCTTGAAAAATTTCAACTGTGGGTCGTCACAACCTGCGCCGGGTCGGCAGCGCGTGTGTAGCGCCTCTGGTGTTGCAAACGTCTATAGGCTACAGTTACCAACCTTCCGGTGGGCCGTAAGCTTGTCTGTCACCTAAGTAGTATACTAAAAAAAAAAAGGGAACCGTTTAGAAATAATATTGCACATACCCGTGTTTTGCAAAATTTGTCCATAGCGAGACCACTTTCTCTATGAAGTGGAATGTTTGAGATTTTCTATCAACTTTTTTAGTCAGTAGTTTCATTGGAAAAGTATATGGCAGATCATCCACATGGCACATCAACGGCTTCTTTTTATTCAGTTCTGTGAGCCCCAACTTGGCGTACATAAAGTTCCTCTCTGATATGTAGTTGAACTTATAGAAATACACTGTATTTGTCTTTGAATACCTTTTTCCTGAGAGTATTATATCGTATATAAACATGTCTGTTCCCAAGAACTTAATTACACCATCCTCTGTTACATTGCCTCCTTTAAAATAGAATTCACGCATTCTCTTTCCAACTTCCAATTGATCAGCTATGACACATTCAGTTTTAATCCAGTGAGGTATAAAAAATTCATCAAAATATTTTGCATCCCTGGTGTACATTTCTAAAGTATAGTTAAAGGATACGGTGAAAGCCCATTCATCTTTTACGTAACCGGTCAAAATTTCAACCCCTTCACGTACTTGTACATTGGTTACATTAGTTATATCGCCATAAAAGAACCTTTCCTGTCCGAAATCCTTTTCACTGACAATTCCAAAAGATATGTCATAAGGTTTCTCTGCTGACCAAATTTTTAGTTTTAAATGAACGAGAGATTCGACTGGTTGCTGTTTTAGGAATTCATAAACAACTGCATCATCTTCTGAAAAGCAACCTAATTGTTTAGCCAGCAGTAGAGCTCTTTGTCGCGCTGCAAAGTCACGTGCCCACCAAGACATTGCTCCTCCGCTCTGAGTGATTGCTCTTTGGAAGAGACCTCGCGACATCGGTGATAGCATATGGTAGGCGACGCTAGCCCCGCCGGTACTCTCACCGAAAAGCGTGATTTTTTCAGGATTTCCACCAAAACTTTTAATGTTCTTCTTCACCCACCTAAGCGCAGCGACCTGGTCTTTCATTCCAGCGTTACCGGGTATTTTAGCGGTATGGAGACTAAGGTAACCAAGAGCTTCAAGTCTGGAATTGACAGTGACGAGAACTACTCCATGTCTAATGAGAAATTCAGGACCGTAAAAGTCATCATTTCCACTTCCCCATATGAATCCACCGCCATGTATCCAGAACATAACAGGTAGTAGAACATGATGTGCTATATTCGGTGTGTATACATTGAGATACAAGCAGTCTTCATTTTGGTTACCCAGATTGGGAATTAAAAAGTTATTCTGAGGACATACATGACCGAATTCTTTTGCGCTGCGTACGCCTGTCCATTTTTCTGGGGGTTGAGGTGCCTGGAAGTACGGAAAGTTATGTAATGTGTAAGTGGGTATCATAATGTAGGGTTTGGTGAGAAGCGTAGGTGAAGCGCTTGTGGCACCGCGGACTCAGTACCTAATCTGTAAACGATCACTGTAGTAAGCAATGCCGGTTAAGGATGGATGCGCACCACGTGACCAAATTCAAACTCAAAAAAATATTTATTTTACATAATCCTAATACATAGGCACTTGCGACACGTCATGAATACAAAGCAAAGTTAGTACCACAGTTCGGAACGCGCGGCCCGCTTGAGAAAACCTGGCAAGAAACTCGGCGGGCTATTCTTTTTGTGCACTATTTACAATAAGTAATTACGAGTATAAACTAAAATTCGATCAGTAAAGCAAGCAGATAATTATCAGGCTTCCTTGTCAATCAAAAAATCGTCAATTATATGGTGGCCCTTGCAGTTAGGGAATGCAATCCCGCAGCGACATTGTAATCCCGGTATTTGCGGGACTGAGAGATCTGTCCCGCGGGATCCTGGTATTTGCGGGATCCCGCATGTTTCTAAAAGTCATACAGGTGTCCTTATACAGCAAAGAAAGAGACCTGTATCTTATAAGCATCTAAAACTAAAAATGAAAAAAAAAAAAAATTCAAAATGATGTATTGAGATTAATAGAAGATATACTTATTTAAAAGTAATTAAATAATAAAAAATATTACACAGAGACAACAGGTAGAGTTTAGGCATTATTTTGCAAGTAACTGCGCATAAAACATAACATGTCAATAGTCTGGTCTGCCAAACGGCTCCTTACTTTACACGCCAGATAGCCAGCAGCAGAAAATGCTCGTTCGGCTTCCACGCTTGTTGGTACAACTGTTAATAAAGCGTTGTAGGCAAATTGCAGGTATTCGCCTTTTAATCCGCCAGACTCAAACAAATTCATTTCTTTCTTGATTAAAACTTCGAGAGAATGAACTCCAGTGTGAGTGCGACAAGCAGTTTTAAAACTCGATAGAGTTTGTTCAAGTTCATCTCGAAGAGACATCGGTTCAGGCTCTGTAGTTTCAGCTTGCATCATTGCAGCCACTGTAGCAAGAGGTAAATCATCATGATCTTGAGTGGAGGTCGAAGACGTCGTACAAGCATCTGATGAGATTAACGTTGATTCGTGTCTCTTAATGAATTGTAATCTTTCTACGAGATTTATAATTTCTTTACGGACTACATTCTTTGTAGGTAACATAAAGGTTTTATCGTGCATGAATGCAATTCTATCTTCTTCGTACTTTCCAGGATCGTGTAAGTACAGTAAAACCGCAGTTATGTTGGTACGTCGCTCTACAATACGTCTTCTCAATGAGGTAGCAAGTTTCTTGGCTAATAGTGTTTCTTGGCCCTCTAACTTGTTAATCACGAACCTCAGAGCAGTTTCTGCTGTGATGAGATTCGACTCTCGCCGACACAAAACTTCGACAGTTAGTTTGACTGGCTGGAATACCCGTTCTAAATCCGTTAACACAGTATATTCCTCTTCATTAAATATGTAATCCGGATTAGCCGCCAAGCCCACATCAATTAAAGCTTTAGAAACACATAATTTGACTTTATTGAATGTAGTTATCATATCTGAAAGGCTGGACCATCTCGTTTTACAATCTAGCAATAACGTAACGTTTTTTCCTAAGTCCTTTAAAATATATGTCTGCAAAATGTCATTTTTGGTAGATGATTTTTTAAAAAGTTTGACCACCTTTCTCATTTTTTGTATTAAAGCCCGACCAATAAAATAAAAACCTCGCCATGTTGCGGAAAACTATTCGAACTAATTTCTTCATAGGGCAACAATCTATATGATGTCACTATGGTTATCTGTCAGTGTGGTGTCAATTGTGCGTGGTAATTATTGTGAGTTTGAATGCGATATAAAATGCCGAAAACTATTAAACGCCAATTAAGAAAAGTAATTTACAATATATCTAAGTATTTGTCGGATAAAAAGTCGGAAGGATTAGACTCTGTTCCTTTAAATAATATCACGGACCTTGTTGTCAACATGACGGGTAGGTACATCATAGAGTACGTGCAATGGAAATTGGTCTAAATTACTGATTTTACTGTGACTAATTATTATTCACATTTTTAGGAATATCCCGATCTTCGGTAATAAAAATACGGAGAGAAGGTCAAAAAAGGACGACAAAAAAAAATATGGAGACGATGCTCACTGTGTTACAACGAACAACGAAAATTGGGACTGACGGTTGCTCAAGCAAAATCAAAAGCCAAAAAAGTTGATAATGTCTATAAACAATGTAACAAACCATTTTGTTTGCCATGTTTTGCTAAATTTCATTTAGGTTAGGTTATATGAAACTCATTTTCACGGTTCACTTTACTGTTTTGTTTTTTTTATAACTAGGTCAAAAATAAAGATATTTGGAGGTACAAAAGATTTTTAGTTCACTAGTTTCAAGCCCTACAAGTTCACCTCTTGATAATGATCCTTTCCGTAGAATCTAAGGATATTTTCTTATATGAACTACTATGGTAGTCGGGAACCACATGTGAGACCCGGACGTGTAGAGCTTTACGTCCGGGTCCCACATGTGGTACCTGGACTGGGAAAGTTTTAAACATGGTACATTAGCCAATTTACATGTGTATCACTATACTTGGTGTTGTCATATTATAGACGTTTATAGCGCCCCCAGTACGAGGTTTTTATTTTATTGGTCGGGCTTTATATTTGAGTATTCTAATGACAAATCTACTTCTCTCGTGGGAAAAACTAGATCAAAGCTGTTGTTCTCACCTTCGTAGGTATCTTCATCCGATTCTATGTCTGATAAATCATGTTCTGTCCTTCTTTCATCGGTATCATCGTCTATCTCGTTTTGTATATTTATTCCGTCTTGTAAAATTTCAGATGAGTCTTGTTTCTTATAAATAACATCAATTATACCGAGCTGAATTCCATGGGCATAACAAAGCTGTTGATTGGGCTTGATAAGGCGGCCAACTTTTACCATAACCTTGGCGCCGTCCGTGGTAATACTGACGACATCCTTATCAAGAGATAGATGAAATTCTGAAAGTCTTTCTGTTAAAATTGTGACACAAGTTTCTGCGGGTAAGCTTCCGAAAATGCGTACCAGGCCTAAGTTCCAAAAAATAGGCTTATTTTTATCAAATGCGTGAATATTTACATTCAGAAAGCGCCTATTTCTCAAGGAAGTCCATTCGTCAAATGTCAGAGTAAAACGATGACTGTTGTCTTTTAACTTCAAAAGGTCTTGTATAACTTTTCGTTTCAGAGTCGTACCATAATCCATGACCATAAATTTTATCGAGTTTGGACATGTAGGTAATTTATAACCACCTGCTTTAAAGAGATCTCGCAAATCCGACGAAGTGCAGAAAACACTGAACGGTAGGCCATCCTTTGACACCATGCGTGACACCTTCTGTTCTACGGTATTATCTTCTCTATGGAAATGATCAGTAATTTTCCGTTTTTTTGACGACGTAGTTGAAGCAGTATGAGCGTAGTCTCGTGAATACTCGTCCTGTGTAGGTTGGGGACTTTGAGGAGTTGGTGACGGTGCCGAGGAGTTAGGGGTCGCCGTCGATATCGTTATCACTGAACCTGGTCGAGATGCCTCTTCTGGCGCAGAAAAGTTGTCGTTGTCAGAATCATTTCGTTTGCTATCAATCTTATGCTTAGATTTTAAATGAACATGTAAGCCCTTAGTTGAACGACCTGTGGTTTTAATAATTGAATTACACAACTAGCATTTGGCAGTCTGTGAATCATCCGCTTTTAAAAAATATTTTCACACAATAACTGAACTGACAAAGTTTTTATACACGATTTTCGACATAATTGAACACTATTCTAACTGTATATAGTTCAAGAAAAGTCAAATCTTTCTGGTTAAATCACTAAAACATATAAGCACGATAATCCGTTGTTATTACGTCACAATTACAAATCATAACTGACAAAAAATACGTAAACAAACACCGCGCGCGGAAAAGAAAGCCACCGCCCCCGCCCCCTACCCTGTTCCCGTCCGTAATCTTTCTCAAGCCGAATCAGTTCGCGCGCTTCAGCGTGCCGAGCAACACATGGCGTTTTCCGTTGCGCAGTCCCGCTAATCCCGCGGGATCCCGCACGATTTACGTGCGGGACTGGTCCCGCAAAAAAGGTGCGGGATCCCGGTATTTCGGGATCCCGGTATCCCGGTATTGCATTCCCTACTTGCAGTATAATTTACTTTTTATACACTTTTGAACTTAATTAACATACATACATATATACATATGTATGTATGTGTGTATTAAGGGCATACTTTTTATTTCATTTGGAAGGCTGTTGTAAAAACGTAGGTATACAGTTACCGGAAAGAATTACTGACTTTGTTCAGTCTGCAATGATAATCACCACTTTGTGGCATTTTTATTTGCGAGCGTTTCCGTGCACGATATGCCGTTGGTCCCGGTTGCCAGTAAAATGACAGTCGTTAAGCCAAGTTAAAGGCCTTTATGGGCGGCTAGAAAAATTTGATATACCTAATGTAGAGTAATATAGGCGTGACCATATTATGTATGTAAACCTTTGATTAACAGTTCCATGAAAGTAAAACTTTCTCAGATTTTCCAATGGTATGGTAATGTTCATGCACCAAAAAATGAAAATTAAGTATTAAGTAATGCAAAGTTAAGCGGCTTCGCCTAGGAGGTGGTTCGCGTGCTATTCCGCGTCTTTGGGGGGGGTTTCGGGTGTGATCCTGCTCCTAAGGGGGGGGGGACCTGCGTAAATCTCTCACGTCAAGCTGCCGTCATGGGCCTGCTTCTGTAAGGACAGTGAGCAGCCCTCTCACTGTCCTCAGGCCCCGGGTCATGGAGGTCGATAGTCCTCGGCGAAGACACGTCTTCCACCCAAGTTCTTGGCTTGGGCGCCGCCGACTGCGGAACTTACTACTGACTTAACTCGGGTGGTCGAGAGTTCTCTCCCGTTCCCGCCCCGCCGCCTCTTTCACGATAATGACCTGCTCGCAGAAAGAGACGGCGCAGTCCCACTTACTCCTGCTGGAGATCATGACTTGCACCATGGTTTCAAGCAAGAGAGTGTCCACGTCCAGACCCACCACGAGAACCTGGCGCTATTGCGCCCACGCCGTGCACACCACCAGCGTGTGGAGCGCTGTGTCATCGCTGCGGTCCTCGCAGTGCTGACTCTCGGCCGTGGTTTCGTCTTCACCAAAGATACCTACTAAAGCTACCGTGCCCGGTAAGTATCTGTGACAACCGATAGGAGAGAGCACCGTGTTTTGTTTGTTCTTTTGGTTGCTCAAGTCGCACCTTCCATGTCTTCACGGTTTCCTGGTGGAGCAGGGACTCAATTCTCCGAGACACAGGCCTTTGGCCCCGCGCCAGCGCCTTCTTGCGCCATCTCTACAGTGACGCAAGGGCTCTTGCTTCCAGGTCCCATGGAGGAATCCCGGCTAGGAGACATGCCGCCTCACCTGAGATCGTGCGGTATGCCCTTATCTCCCTGACGGCCATCGCCCTCTGTGGACTTAGCAATCTAGCCACATTGATGGCCGTCAGGGTCTCCGCCCAAACGGGGGCCACGTATAGGGCCATACTTCGCACGATCCCCTGGTAGTACCTATCTCCTTTGCCCACTGTAGGTACCAAGGTAATCTTAAAATGTACAAAGTTTGAATTAATATCATACTTAATTTTAGTTATCATTTAGTAGGTAGGTACCTGAAATCTGAGGTCTCCAACCGGTGGCTGAGCATACGGAATACCTCTAAAACTGTAATATGTGCCACCATACTCATTGTGCACCAATTGACCCTGAAGTAAACCCTCAGTGACATGAACCAATGCCATTACTTGTTCACAAAACACTAACTACGAGTAAACGCAATAGGTACATACAGAAGAATTACAGCGAACCGACTATTTTTTACTGGTTGTAGCTTGCATTTAAATACAAATGTATTCAAAATAATGATATTTCCTGTAGAGGATCGAAATTCTGTACATTGAATGCAATTACTTTCTGTTTTGTAGGACATTCTATAAATCCTGGGACCACCCTTTCGAGGGCTTACCCGAGGTTCCCGACCGTAGGCAGTGCAACCGTTGGGTTTAAGTCGGTAAGAGTTCGGCATAGCATCCATGAAGGATTTCCCACACGATTAAAAACCGGACAAGTGCGAGTCGGACTCGCCCACCGAGGGTTCCGCACATCCATCCGTCCAACCGTCTATCTGTCCGCCCGTCCGTCCGTCTTTCTGTCAAGACCTTTTATCTCGTGAACACTCGAAGTCCTCGAGTTAAAATCAATATCACATAGGTATCAAAGTCTATTATCCCTTGAAGCCGCCAAAAAATAATTTTCTTAATGATTTTGGGACAAATGTACAGTTTTTAGATTTTTTCCTATATTTGAGGTTTAAGAGGATATTAGGTACTTGCCAAATTACATGGTTCTAGGTTAACGGGAAGTACCCTATGAATTTTGATTCCCTTGAGAGTGTCGAAATACTTTATGTTTTTATAACAACTTATACTGCCGTAACTTTTTTCTGCGTTGTTAACTAAGAAGTTTGATTTTTTTACAGCTTCAAGGGACCATAGACCTTAACATATGGAATTAATTTCAACTCAATACCGCCACGCGTTCACGAGACAAAAATTCTTGACAGACAGACGGAAGGACAACAAAGGGATCCTTATGGGTTCGGTTTTTTCCTTTGAGGTATGGAACCCTAAAAAGTGACATTTTAATCTATATAATCGTAGCTGAAGCCAAAAACTTATTCAAAAATGTTTTGCCTGTTTGTCTGTGTATATCAAAAAAGCATCCCGCCGAATCAAACGAATCAATTTCAATAAAACTTGGCATGAACTGAGATTTCTGAGATAGAGGTCTGTTCCTTTGGGAGAGGGGATGGTGAGACTAGGTTGAAGAGTTCTTTACAGAACACTCGCCGTGATAGATTCGGAACAATGCCTCACCTTATTTAGAATGTCCAAGTTCTCCCCGAGTGGTACCACAGTCTACAGATCATGGTGTTTTTCTAGGTTTTTTTCCTTTTTATACTGTGATAGTACCTACCTACTGTTGGGGATCTCAGGTGGTCAACAAATAAAAGCACTGTATAGGTTCGCTGATGTACTTATTAGAAAACAGGAACAAATTATAATATAATTATGATGCTAGCTGATGCCCGCAGCTTCGCCCGCGTAAAATTTTGTTCCCTCCCGTTCCCGCTTCCCATGAGAACTTGTTCCCGTGATTAAAAGTAGCCAATATGTTATTCCAGACTATAATCTATCACTGTACCAAATTTTAGCCAGAACCGTTCAGCCGTTCGAGCGTGAAAGAGTAACAAACATCCACACATCTACACTCACAAACTTAAATAAATAATAATAAATATTCACGGACATTTCACACAACGCTATCTGATCCCAAAGTAAGCTAGGAATAACCTGCTTGTGTAATGGGTATCAGACCACGGATATTAATACTTATATACTTTTTAAATACATACATATTATACATAGAAACACCCAGACTCTTGAGACAAACAATTATGGGTCACACAAATATTTGTCTCCGGTGGGAATCGAACCCACGACCTCCAGCGCCGCAGGCGGTATCACTACCGACCGCGCCACAGAGGCAGATTCTTAGAACTTACACATTTATAATATTAAGTAGGATTAGTAAGATTACATACAGATAGGCAGTTGCCGCCCTGTGGTTTTATTAGACGCTAGGCAGACGACGGGACGGGCCGGACTTTTTGCCCGCGTCGTAATAAAGACCGCGTCTGTCCGCCGATGCCCGCGACTGCCCGCCCCGCGAACGCAACGCACACGACGGGCAGAGGCAGTTAGTTCACGACGGCGACGTTCGTTCTAGCGAAGAGACTGAGCTAGCCGCCCCGGCCCGCCCCGCGCCGCCGTCTGCGTTACTTCATACAAACTGGTTTGTGTGATCCATGGCGGGTAGCCGCGCCGCCACTGACCGGCGGACAACTGCGGTGCGGTCTTTTTGCCCTTCGTGTGCGTTGATAGTAGGTATAGGATTCCCATAGAGCTACCGTGCGCGGCCAAATTGCCCGGTCCGGCCCGCCCCGTCGTTTGCTTTACGCCTTATTAGTGTTTCAGGCGAGTAGGTAGGTACCTATGTATGTAGGTATGGTAGGTATGTAAATAAAGTCACTTATCAAAGTACCAGTAACATAACTAAAGGCGGTATAATGCCGCCAAATCGACCGAAATTACCGACATTAGGTTGAAGGTGGAACTTATTGATAATCTACACTATCATCTATACTAATATTGTAAAGAGGAAAGATTTGTTTTTTTTTTGTTTTCTTGTTTGTTTGTTTGTAACGAATAGGCTCCGCAACTACTGGACCGATTTGAAAAATTCTTTTACTGTTGGAAAGTTACACTCTTTGCGGTGAACATAGGCTATATTTTATTCCCGTGTTCCCACGGGAACGGGGACTACACGGGTGAAACCGCGTGACGTCCGCTAGTCTATACTAATATTATAAAGAGGAAAGATTTGTTTTTTTGTTTGTTTGTTTGTAATGAATAGGCTCCGGAACTACTGGACCGATTTGAAAAATTCTTTCACTGTTGGGAAGCTACACTTTTTGCGGTGAACATAGGCTATATTTTATTCCTGTATTCCCACGGGAACGGGAACTACACCGGTGAAACCGCTGGACGTCCGCAAGTTACATATAAAGAGGAAAAATTTGTATTTTTGTGTGCGTGTGTAGTACGGGTACACTACATTATTACGAAAAACCACAGACGTACAATAAGTAGCAGACGAAACATTAATTATGTTTGTGTGCGTTGGTCTTTCCATTCCGCTCGCTTTAAGTGGTTAGTGAATGCTGCTATCTCGTTTCTACACGTATAGCAACACTATACATGACATGTTAAAAAAAATGACGTGCGCCTGGTTTTTGAAAGGTCTAAGCTGCCGATGCTGCAGTTTGACGTATTAGATACCTCTCATTAATGTAGGGGTCAAACTCAGGCACTTCTTTTCAAGATTAAATTTAATGCTAACATAAAAATAAGTGTGGCAAACTGTGATTCAGCATTTAATTAGTTCAGAATTGCATTTTAATATAATGCCTGTAATCTTCGATGATATTGAGTATACAATATATAAAAATGAAGTCCGATTTCCGTGGTCACAGCATCACGCGTGAAATGCTGGATCGATTTCGCTAATTCTTTTTTGTTGTGTTTGTTTCTGTCAGGAGAAGGTTTTAAAAAAATTGGTGCAAAACTATTAGCAGAAATGGTTTTTATTGCGATTTTGAATCGGATCATAGAACTGGAAACTCCGAAATGGAAACCGGGAACAGAAAGACTAAGAGATAATTTCCATCCAATATAGCCGTCGCGTCGAAATCACAAAATTTCATGATGGGTATCGTTTAGGGATTTTGGTACGCTGAGTACGAATCACATGATAATTTTACAATCTAATTTGGCCGCCGCGCCGAAATCACAAAATTTCATGATGAGTATCGTTTAAGGGGGATTTTGGTACGCTGAGTACGAATCTCATGATACTTTTGCAATCCAATATGGCCGCCGCGCTGAAATCACAAAATTTCATGATGGGTATCGTTAAAGGGGGTTTTTGGTATGCTGAGTACGAATCACATGATAATTTTGCAATCAAATATGGCCGCCGCGCCGAAATCACAAAATTTCATGATGGGTATTGCTTAAGGGGTTTCTTGGTATGCTGAGTACGAATCACGTGATAATTTTGCAATCCAATATGGGCGCCGCGCCGAAATCACAAAATTTTCGTGATGGGTATCGTTTAAGGGGTTTTTTGGTATGATGAGTACGAATCACATGATAATTTTGCAATCCAATATGGCGGCCGCGCCGAAATCACAAAATTTCATGATGGGTATCGACTAAGGGGTTTTTTTGTATGCTGAGATCGAATCACATGATAATTTTGCAATCCAATATGGCCGCCACGCCGAAATCACAAAATTTCATGATGGGTATCGTCTAAGGGGTTTTTTGGTATGCTGAGTACGAATCACATGATAATTTTGTAATCGATTATGGCCGCTGCGCCAAAATCACAAAATTTCATGATGGGTATTGTTTAAGGGGGATTTTGGTACGCTGAGTACGAATCTCATGATAATTTTGCAATCCAATATGGCCGCCGCGCCGAAATCACAAAATTTCATGGTGGGTATCGTTTAAGGGGAAATTTGGTACGCTGAGTACGAATCTCATGATAATTTTGCAATCCAATTTGGCCGCCGCGCCGAAAGCACAAAATTTTCGTGATGGGTATCGTTTAAGGGGTTTTTTGGTATGCTGAGTATATTGGATTGCAAAATTATCATGTGATTCGTACTCAGCATACCAAAAAACCTCTTAGACGATACCCATCATGAAATTTTGTGATTGTGGCGCGGCGGCCATATTGGATTGCAAAATTATCATGAGATTCGTACTCAGCGTACCATAATCCTCCTTAAACGATACCCATCATGAAATTTTGTGAATTCGGCGCGGCGGCCATATTGGATTGCAAAATTAACCCAAAATTCGTACTCAGCATACCAAAAAACCCCTTATATGATATGCAACATGAAATTTTACAACAGTGGCGCGGTGGCCATATTGGATTGCAAAATTAACCTGAAATTCGTACTCAGCATACCACAAAACCCCATAAACGATATCCAACATGAAATTTTACAATGGTGGCGCGGCGGCCATACTGGATTGCAAAATTAACCTGAAATTGCACGAATGCTCCCGGTGAGGGAGCACCTTTAGAAAAAAATTATGTTTTGTAACATCATTTTTTTCTAAAGGTGCTTTAGCCTCAATAGCATTTTTTAAGACCTATCTATGGATACCCCACACGTATGGGTTTGATGAAAAAAAATCTTTTCGTTTCAGTTCTGAGTATGGGGACCCCCAAAATTTACTGCTTTTTTCTAGTTATATTTAAAAATCATAATGCGGTTCACAGAATACATCTACTTACCAAGTTTATGTATACTACCACCACCAGACCACCAGTCCATATATCCAAAGAGCTTCACAAACATTACTTAACATTTATTTATAACTAGCTGACCCTCGCAACATCGTTTACGTCACATAAGGTCTATGAAAGGAAAGGTATTTCTTCATCAGACTCATCAAGCAGCGTGTGAAACTGCCCTGTTTGCTTACTCAAAAAAGAGCTTAAAGATTAAGTCTTTTCTAAAATAATTGCCTTAATCATTAAGCTCTTTTATGATTAAGCCAACACGTCAGTTTAGATTACCCTCACATTCAAAGGAACCCTTGAATTCTAGGTTTTGCGAAAGTTGAGATGTCTCTAATTACTGAACTACAAAACCCTAAACATTGAAACTTGTGTAAAACAATCTTTAAAATACTCCCTATATGACACAAAAAAATTTTTGGAATCGGACAACCCATTGAGAAGTTAAAACTAAAAAACCATTTTGTCTTTCATCCCCTCTCCCAATGGAACCGCGCGAAATATCGGGATCAAAAGTATCCTGGAACCAAATTTTTTTTTGATTCCCGCCGATGATGCCATTATTACCTGATCACCAGGAGGCATTTGATGGTTAGGTCATTCATTTTTAATCCATACACGCCTTGTATTTCTTTCAAGCAACTGTCCATGTATAGGTTGAACAGCCATGGTGACGCTACACAGCCTTGTCTAACACTTTTTTCCTACTTTCAGCATTTCGACAGAAATTCTATCAATCCCAGCAGCCTTTCCTATTTGTTTAAATTGATTCTGTTGGAAGTATTCAGATAACCTGTTATGAAATTTTATTAATCCTCATCATTCTCTCTCTTTCTTTTTATCACTGCTTTCGCAACACGCTTATACCTTTTATACTCATCCTTTGCCATTTTTGAATCATCATCCGTTGCCTTATGCATTCTTTCGTCGTTTAACTTTGAAAATCAAAGAAGTATCAAGTTTTACCAAGTTTCATTCAAATCTATTCGGCTTCAGTATCGATTAGAGAACGCTTACGCCCTACAATTCAAATTTTCAATAAGTATATCTTCCATGTACAGACTCTCGACCCTCAACAGTTTTATTATATGTATACATATAGATATTAGTAGGATACCTACTCTTTAACGTCTTTAACCTCGGTAACAATGTGTATCCTGGGGTATTCTGCAATATGTACATTATGTAGTTAATTTTGGCGAGGAAACGACCATCTTTATATCCAAATGTTATTGTAGTTCGTTTTTTTATAACGATGTAATAATTGTAATCTGTATTGTAAAAAATAACAGAATCAAAAAAACAGGTTAGGAAAAGAAAAGCTATAGGTAACGGCGGCGCGTACCTACACAATTACACATAGAACGTCCGATTTTACAGAATCCTTTTGATTCCCGCCGATGATGCCATTATTACCTGATCATCAGGAGGCATTTGATGGTTAGGTCATTCATTTTTAATCCATACACGCCTTGTATTTCTTTCAAGCAACTGTCCATGTATAGGTTGAACAGCCATGGTGACGCTACACAGCCTTGTCTAACACTTTTTTCCTACTTTCAGCATTTCGACAGAAATTCTATCAATCCCAGCAGCCTTTCCTAATTTCATATTATTCAACGCTTCCACAATTTCTTCCATACATAAGTGACTTTCAAGGCGTTTATCAAGGTTATTCATTTCCAAGACATGAGTCTCCCTTTGCATATCCTCTTTTTCAAATAAACTTTTAAAATATTCCTTCCACCTTTTTAACACACTTTCCTCTCCTATTACAAAACTGCCATCATAGTTTCTGATTTGTTTAAATTGTGAGGTTGTCTGTTCAGACCTCATTGTTCTTATAGTCTTCCAAAAGAATTTAATATTCTGTTGGAAGTATTCAGATAACCTGTTATGGAATTTTATTAATCCTCATCATTCTCTCTCTTTCTTTTTATCACTGCTTTCGCAACACGCTTATACCTTTTATACTCATCCTTTGCCATTTTTGAATCATCATCCGTTGCCTTATGCATTCTTTAATCGTTTAACTTTGAAAATCAAAGAAGTATCATCAGCAAACAAAACAATCCTGTTGTTCTCCCCCACGTAAAAGGGTAGGTCATTAAAATATATAAGGAATAAAAATGGCCCGAGTATTGAACCCTGCGGGACGCCCATAGTAACTACTGATCCTTCTGAACGTGTACCATTAACATCGACTCTCTGAATTCAATTGTCAAATATGAAGTCAGAAGATCGAGAGCCTTGCTCCTTATGCCGTAATAGTGTAATTTCCTGATTAATGTTTCATGTTGGACGCAATCAAAAGCCTTAGACAGATCGCTAAATACACCAATTGCATCTTGTTTTTCCTCCCAGGCCTCATAAATACATATCAATAACTCTAACACTAGCATCGGTAGTCGAACGTTCAAATTGTTTCTCATGAAACAATTTGTGACTGTTAAGAGCATCCATGAGAATTTTCACACGAGATTTTTTTAAAATAAAATACTAGTGGACGTCACGCAGTTTCACCCACGTAGCTCCCGTTTCCGTGGGAAGAAAATAGGTATAGCGTATGTTCACCGGGAATAGTGTGGTGTACCTTTCCAACAGTGAAAGAATTTTTCAAATCGATTCAGTAGTTTCGTAGCCTATTCAAACTAACAATCAAATATTTCCTCTTTACAATATTAATATAGACATCCCGCCACACGCATAGAATACTGTTCTCCTTCCCGTGTTGCATGGGAACGTCAGGTACGTTCCCATGATACACGGAATCCAAGTATTAAAAGTACCTGGTCTAGGCTATAGTTTATCCGTGCAGCAATTAGAGGGTTTTTATTATTTACGCGGTGGACCAATTTTGCGCATATCGCAACCCCGCTTCAGGGACAACAGGCCGCTTAGAGTGGGGTGGGACTCCCTGCCCTGATGTTGTTGAGCCGAACTACCCACTAAACCTCCGCGGTGTTTTGCCTCGTGCCAACCGTGGTCACGCCAATTCGGCTAAGGGGCTGGAACGAGATGGGGCTTTCGGCGACTTTTTGGCGCAGGATGGACAGTCCCCCACAATCTCCGTTTGGAGAAGGCTAGGCTGTCCCAACTAGACTTACTCTCGGGCACTAATATAAACCAGGTAGTAGTCACGCAGCGTTGTTGCTCAGTTTCGCCAGAGTATTGCTTCGAAGCTATGCAGGGCCTGGTTAAGCAACGAATCTCGAAAAACGCAAATCTGTGGGAAGCCTTATAGACTCCACAGTCCATACAGTTGGCTAATGTTTGTACTACCCGTTCGCTCTAAGTTTGCCGCTGGCGTAGAGGCGTATACTCGAATTTTTAATTAGTCGAAGTAAATTGACAGTTGCTAATGTCACTTCGTCATAGAAAATAAGCAACATTGTATGAAGAAGTGACATTAGTTGCTGTCAATTTACTTCGTCTAATTAAAAATTCGACTTTAGTATGGAGCCGAGGAACGAGCAGTAAAGCATTAGACGCGCTAGTTGTTCTGTGTACTAAATACTTATCGTACATGCCGTTACCTCGCCCTGAATTCTACTGCTGCGTAGATTCTTCCAAAATCGTAGTATCTAAGGCTATCGTATTATGGTATTACTATGTAGCCTTTCTATTTATAAATATTCTCACTCAGCACCCAGCCCAAAGGCCCAAACCCTCGACGTGCTCGAAACGTCGGTGAATGTAAGTAAACAGTATTTTGCGTGAAGTCCCGAATTCTATAAGTATGATTCCACCATTAAGGTGGCAAAATAAGGTATTAAAGGCTGTATGGCACTTTGCCATTTTAGAAGTTAGCAGCATGAAATTACATACACGTGTTTTTAACCCCCGACGGAAACCGGAACGGGATGTTATAAGTTTGACGTGTGTGCGGGTGTGTGTGTGTGTGTGTTTGTAAGTCTGTCTGTGGTATCGTAGCTCCCAAACGAATGAACCGATTTTGATTCTGTTTCTTTTGTTTGAAAGATGGGCTAGGGGAGAGTGTTCTTATCTATGTTTTATAAAAGTCGGTTAAGCTATTTCAAAGACATGAGGGGTGAAAGTAGTGATGAAAAATTTTATGTGTTCAAATATACCCGTGTTGGGTATCAAATGAAAGTTCATAACTTATAAATCATGATACCGCAAGTTTTATGAAAATCGGTTTAGCCATTCGAAATATATGAGGAGTGGAATGTATTTCTAATTCTGTAACCACACTCCACGCAATTCGCATTAGCGTGGGTACGTATGTTGATATTAAATAATGAATTAGCTATTATACTTAAGTTACCCCTATAAATAGCATAAAATAAAATTAAATTTAAAAAAAAGCTCCGACTCACAAAAAAAGAACAATAAGAAAATCTGTAAAAAGTAAAAAAATAACTATTATAATATGACCTATCTACCCTAAGTATTGAACCTTTATTATATTATTATAGGTGGCTATACTTATTATTTACGTATTCATATTTTAAACTAACAGTTTGTCTCGTCGGGGGCAGTGAAGTCTCCGTTTTTAACCCTTGGGTTCGAAACACTAAAAAATATTTCTTTTCATGATAACATTTTCAATTTAAAGTTGAAGCCAGGTATAATGGTTGACTGCAACCCATGGTTGACCGGATTTACAAGCTAGTGAATCTTTTCGTATGACTCCACTCACAGATCCAGTGTTACCGAGATTTTACCTTGAGATAGGTATCTACCTATGTTATTGTTTCGGAATCGTTTAAAATTCAAATCATCTAATCAAGATTTTTAATTAATATGCGTGGAATTCACATTATTTAAACTCGTCGGAGTAGGTACTCAAAAAAATTATTGTGATCTTTTTGATATATTTTTGATATCATAACGACGATGTTATTTTTTTCTTTGAACTCATCAATAAAGATTATTATTTTACTTAATTTTCTTGTTTTAACAATCAAAGTTTTTTCAAAACGCGTAGGACACCTTGTTTCAGAATTTTGAAAAGCAGACACCGTCTCGTCCTGGGGTATCCTTCCGTGTCATGTCCTTCCGAGGGCTTACCCGGGGCTCCCAAACGGAGGCTGTTAGGTAGGATACGTGTGGGTTTTAGTCGGTAGGAGTCCGGCATAGCATCCATGTTGGATTTTCCTCACGTTAAAAAAAAACCGTCTCGCAATATTGCTAATAAATTTTATTACATACATACATACATATACTCACGCCTTTATCCCCGAAGGGGTAGGCAGGGCCTATACCGGCCCACATTTCACCGTGTACAATTCGGTCCCACGTAACAGGTGGTGAGCCCATCGCCGTGTTGAAATGGACCGCCGCCGTCAGAGCCTCGTCCGTTGTTCAGCAGGTGCACGAGCTTGCACGTGAGGTTGACTTGGGCCCGAAGGTGTTGGTACGGCCCCACTACACCCAATAAATTTTATTAGATATTGGTTATTCCTTTTTCATCCATTCAGTCTGGTTATCCTAGAACATTCTTAACCCGGGTTACCCGGTGCGCTAGACTAGGTTGGAGTCCATCAAGTGAGGCCGTAATGGTAGCCAAGGTCTGTTGGGAATCCTGGGGATATCCTGGGCTTACCCGGGGCTCCCGGCCGTAGACAGTTGTAAAGGCACTGTGTGGTTTTAGTCGGTAGGAGTCCGGCATACCACACGTAAAAAAAAAGAAAAAAAAGGGCTCCCAACCGTAGGCTACGTAGCCGTGCAACCGTAGACCTATGCATTGGACAGGTCCAGTCGATTGGTTATTAGTTAAAACTAGCGACCCGCCCCGGCTTCGCACGGGTGCAATGCTGATACTAAATACACTAAGTACCGAAAAACTGTGAACTTTAAAGCATTGTGGATCCTAAACCCGCAGGGATACGCTGAAATTTTTTATGTTGTCGTATTAAAGACCATAGTTGCTTATCAAAATATAAGGTGAGACCTTTATACTTTGATACTGAACTGACAAATTGAACCTAATAATTTTTCCCCCATACATTTTTTATTTTCATTATTTTTTAGGCATGAATGAGTCATTTCATGGAAAAGTTGTAGTACTAAATGTTAATTGGCACTATATTTCCTATCCACAACAAATTCGACATCTTAGATCGTATGTCCACCTATTTTAAAATCCGGACCAGTGTGCGGCCGGCCGGTACAGCCGCAAACGCTACGTCCCGCAATTTTATATCTGTAATATCTTAGAAAATATTCATTTAAATCATATGCTGTAAAGGGCCATATAGATCTATATTAAATAAACAATGTTTGTAAGGTATTTAATTGGATAAGGATTAATGCTGTATTGGTTAAAACCGCTTCGAAAATAAGCCATTATTTCTCGTAAAAAGTAAATGACATAAAAATGTTATTATGGGATATCCATAAGAGATAGAGATATGCCATCGAGGAGTTTTCTGTAGACCTTTACTATGTGTACAATACTGAGTACATTATTTTGATAAATCTCGTAGGATTCAGCCTGCGTTTGCAATGTAAGTGGAAAAAAATGTAATTATTTACGACATCACATTAGAAACTTCAAAAATAACAGTATTTCTCCACTATTTAATGGATGTTATTATAAATATAAACCTTCCTCTTTAATCGCTCTATCTATTAAAAAAAAACCGCATCAAAATCCGTTGCGTAGTTTAGAAGATTTAAGCATACAAAGGGACATAGGGACAGAAAAAGTGACTTTGTTTTATACTATGTAGTGATGATGACCTCGCGATCGAAGTCGCGGGCAGAAGCTATGTATAATGAGGATCCGTAATGTTTTTAGTTAAAAATGCAGATTGATAGAGCTATAGAATCCTTATCAAACAGTTCAAAAAAATTTGTTCTACAACGAAAACTGATGAAATAATGTTAAACGGAGGCTGTTAGGTAGGATACGTGTGGTTTTTAGTCAGTACAAGTCTAGCATCCATAAGGATTTCCGCATATGATAAAAAAGCCCTACATTGTTATACAGTTGATGTTGTTTGAAGTTTGGACCTCGAAAAACAGCTTTTGATGATCAGGAAACTACCTACACTGTTTGTTTGTGCTTCCTTAAATTCTTGACCAGGAAAATTTACTGCGTCATGGTTTACGTTTAAATACCTATAACAATTTTTGTATTACATAAAATAATAGTAAGTACCTATCTAAATATATATAACTCAAAGGTGACTGACTGACTGACATAGTGATCTATCAACGCACAGCCCAAACCACTGGACGGATCGGGCTGTTTGGCATGCAGGTAGATGTTATGACGTAGGCATTCGCTAAGAAAGAATTTTGATAAATTGTACCCCCAACGGGAACGGAAACAAATTTTACGCGGGCGAAGCTGCGGGCATCAGCTAGTTATTTAATATAACCTGTTTAACAATGTACTGAGGCTAATGACATGCTATTACATGGAATATATTATATTATCTGTGTTATTACTATTATTTATACTGCGTGAAACAATATTTCATAATCTATATAATTATAAGTAACACAGATGATTACTTTAAATAAAAGAGGTTCTTATTTTAAATGCATAATTGTATAATGACAACAAAATATTAAATAATTATTCATCCTGATTCATCCTAAATTTTAAAAGATGGCGTCATTTGTTCTACCGAATTTCCGCTGGAAGTGGTGATAAGCAGGTTTTAAGTTACATACATACATACATACATAACATCACGCCTGTCTCCCAGCGGGGTAGGCAGAGACTATGTGACAGGTTTTAAGTTGGCAGATATAATAATAGTTTAGACATAGTAGAAATACTAAACTCTAGTTTAGGTGACTGACTATGACGATAATAAAGGAGGAGAGGGAGAGAAATCTATCACACAATCCTCGATTCGTCAAACGCATGCAAACGTATTTCCCTCATGTTTCCTGATTATTGCCTCTAGAATGCTAATAATAATAATAATGCTAATAATTGCTAGAAGAATCTTCTTAATTTCAAAACCGTGAGATCGTTCTCACCAGACTGCCCCTTTCTGACACGTTTATTGTGAAAGTGAAAGTTCAATCCGATTGACGTTGTTTTTTTTGTTTTATTTCAAACTTTTAACAGATGATCCACGTAACCTAGTGACTTAGTTTAATGCAACAGAGTCGCAGCTACAGACAAAGTCTCGCCATAAGCCCCTCTGCACTCTATTTTATAGAGAGCTAAAAGTAAATTTTTAATTGCAACTGCAGGTAGTCACGACCTGCGCCTGTCCTTTTCAACACGGCAATAGGTTCACCACCTATTACGTGAGAGTGTGAGACATAAAACTATAAGTGTACTGTGGGCGTATGTATACTATGCCCCTTTGGGGATAAAGGCGTGAATATATGCATGTATCCCTTGTTATGTCACTGTCACTCCGCCATACCTTAAGAGACGCTTTAATTTTCTAAATGTCTCCCACTCTACAAGCTTGCGTTCATCGAGAAATTTGAGATTGAAGATGCCAGGTCACTCCACTAATTTTGTGAACAACTCGTTCACTGTACAGGCTGTTCGCTTGTGGAATTCGCTGCCAGTGACAATTCGACATGCAAAGTCGCTGCACACATTCAAAACATTAGTTAGGAGCTACTATCTACGTGTCAATGACTGCATATAACTTATAAGTACATCTCCTCTATTATCATAAGTATGTTATAATAAATATTCTTGTATTTATTTGTATTGATATGTATTATTATAATTTATCCTTGTAGTTAAAATACGTATCTATGTATTTGTATGTTCGTGTACGTATGTATGTACATGTGTATGTATGTATGTACTCAATTATTTTAATTTAGATGTGTTTTATTTATACTGCACCCCAAACTGCCCTAAATATCTCCCACCCTACGGTTTCCATCCAAAGGTTGCCTCTAAAAGATTGCCTTGTGCGATAAGGCCGCCAATTGTTATACCAACCACTTTACTATTAATTTGTCTGATGTATTTTTCTGGTGTGCAATAAAGAGTATTTGTATTGTATTGTATTGTATTGTTATGCGTTCAGATTGACAAATCGAGGGTGTGCGTGCATTCCTCTCCCTCCCCCCTTTGTTATAGTATACATAGATATTTAATATAATAAATTAATTTACATACATGGCACGCCATACATACAACAATTTTGAATGTGTTTATACGCTAAACCACACTTTTCGGTAGATATTCCTTAAAGATACTATCCCAAAACGCTAGTTCTTCCTTGTCAGGCTTATTTTTGATGCTCAACTTGTTGCCCAGTTCCAGATATTCTTGGCTTGGTAATGTGTATGGCTTCCACTTAAAGCCAAGACTGTTGTCCGGAGTTGGATTTCTGAAAAAAGGTTATTTGTTTGTTATATGTTTAAATCCTGTTTGGCGACAGGAAGGAGTACAAAATCCCGCCACCCCAATTCATCCCGAGAATGTCGTAAGACGCGACTAAGGGAACACTTTTGCAAAACGATCCATTGCGTAGACTGCGTAGAGAAAGAAAACTCCAAGTGAAACTCGGTTGTCAGTAAAATGTGACGGCCTTAAGGGCGGCATGAAAATTTTCAACTGTAGCCGTAACCTGCGCCTTTCCACTTCAATACGACAATAGGCTCACCACCTATTACGTGGGACATAAAACTATAATGTGAAATGTGTGCGTATACTATGCCTCTGCCTACCTCTACCCATAAAGGCTATATGTATGTATTTATTTGTTTGGAGAAAGTCAAGTTACAGCCTAGGTAATCTCTAGTGCGTTGGGGCACCATTATCCCCGGGGACCAACTCTAGTCAGCCTCACCTGCCAGTGGTGCACCTGCCGATTAACGGACGAGGACGACGCGAAGGGAAACTCAAAAAGAATCCCAGTATAAATATAAACCCGTTTGGCCAGCGTGTAAGGCCAAAAACCCTCCCAATATGACAGGCAACAATAAGAAACGGCCCTTAGTTCCCGACATTTCCGCTGAAGAAGGTGGCAGATAATAATTGAATGTGGAAGGAACAGGATCGTGTATTGTGGCGTTTTTTGGGGGAGGCCTACGTCCAGCAGTCCAGACTGTCATAGACTGATTTGATTGAATTTTGTAGTTAAATAATAAACATAAATAAATACATTTATTGTTAAAAATTACAGAGAAACATAATTATTACATATCTATATATTTCCATTATTACTATCTAAACTAAACCTAAATAAGGCCCCCGTGGCATTGTGCCCAAAAGACTAGCAGCATTCCCCCTTTGAATAGCAATACAGCATTCCCCCTTTGAATACCTATACCTGAGCGAGAAAACTGCCAGCCCTTGGGTCACCAGTTGAATAAATTAATATTCACGGACATTTCACACGATCCCAAAGTAAGCTAGGGATAACCTGCTTGTGTTATGGGTATCAGACTACGGATATTAATACTTTATATACTTTTCTGGAGCAGGATGAGAGCGATGCCTATAAGGTGCACGAGATGAACCTGGAGATGCAGAATGAATGGCTTACTCTGGGCGAATTTTGTATTCCCATGGCCTTGCAGTGGCGTACCTTATTGTACGACTGGTCGCCGGCTTTGCTCAAGTTCTACCTGAACGCGTTTCAATTGACCCTCCCCGACCCAAGTAATCTGGTCAGGTGGGGGAAAGCCACAGATAAAACATGTAATGCATGTGGAGAAGCGATTGGAACTGCTAGGCACCTGCTGGTAGGTTGTAGGACGTTACTAGACCGGGGTCATTACTCACGCCGACACGATAGGGTATTGGAAATCATACGTGAGGCTGTCAGTTTGGCGGTAGCGAGAGCGAAAAAGGTTTTAACCACAAACAAAAGAAATGACATTGCGTTTGTAAAGGAAGGCTGTTCAAAGAAAGTACCTCAAAAGCCATACTCAATTTTGATGGCTGCCGCCGATTGGACTATACTCTCAGACACGTATGAAAAACACTACAAAATCCCGGAGGATGTATGTGCCTCGTCATCCAGACCCGACATATTCCTGTTTTCGAGGATACACAGGCGTGCGGTGCTCGTGGAGCTGACGGTGCCGTGGGAGACCAACATACCGAAGGACCACGCCATGAAGACAAATAAATACTTTGACTTGACCAATGAGTTAACCAAAAATGGCTATGTGGTTAAACTCTATGCCGTAGAAGTAGGAGCAAGGGGAATTCCAGCTAAATCCCTGTATAATTTATTTAAGGACCTTGGATTGCCAAGAGCTTCAGTAAGCTCTTTACTAAAACGAGTATCCAAAGCGGCATTGATAGGATCTTACCAAATCTGGTTGGGCAGGGGGGGGAACATTGTTGAGTGTGGAAGGTGATCGTTTATGCGCATAGTAAGGTGGCCACCGTAAACCTACTCGAATGGGTCGCAAGTCCCAGACGCCGTCGGGGTGTTCCCCCCTGTGCCACGCTATGGACCCGGCGCCCGCACGGAGAATCCATCGAATGCTAAGAATACGGTCTCTTAAATACATACTTATCATACATAGAAACACCCAGACTCTTGAGACAAACATTTATGGGTCACACAAATTTTCGTCCCCGGTGGGAATCGAACCCGCGACCTCGTGATCCGCAGTCGCAAATTTCGACCTCCAGACCAACGAGGTAGTCCAGTGACAGTTATTTCTTTTATGTGTGGAAATTCCTCATGAATGCTATTACCGACAAACCACACGTGCCCTAACACTGCGTACGGCCGGGAGCTCCGGGAGCTGCAAAATATGCTTAAAAGCTTAACCTTATTTACTCATGATCATGATTAGCGATTAGATAAGTTAGATAACTATTGATGATTTCGAAGTAAATAAGATAAGCCTAAACAAAGTAAAAAGCACTTCTAGCCCTGCTCACTCAGTGTTCTGTAAACGATCATTGCGTTAAGCAACTTTCGTTATGGCTGGTCCTCAGATGGGTAACCACTTTGTGACATTTTCATTTGCAAGTGTTTTTGTGCGGATGCGGAAGGCACGTAGGTATGCCGTTGATCCCGGTTGTCAGTAAGTTGACAGTCATTTAGCCACGTTGGAAGCCATATAGGCGACTTGCAAAATTTCAACAGCTAACTACGATAAAAAGGTTTGCCATGAAAAATTCCGACTCCAATACAATCTTGCTATACCTTTTATTTTTTTAACCTGAGGGAAAAGCCTCATGGATGCTATGCCGAACTCTTACCGACTAAAAAACCTCACGTTACGCCCAACAGCTTATGGTTGGGAGCCGCGGGTAAGCCCTCGGAAGGATGTCCCAGGACTTCCAACAGACCCATGGCCGCCACAATCTTGCTTTACCTATGAACAAAAAATTCACTTGCTGTCTTAAATATTCTTGTAACTTACCCATATTTTGCAAAATTTGTCCAAAGTGTAGTCATTGTTTCTATACTTCTGAAGGTTTCAGACCGTGGGTCAACTTTTTCAGGGTAGAGATATTTTACTGGGAAAAGATACGCCACATCATCGGCGTGACTGGTAAGCAATTTGTCTTTTACTCTTTCTGTGAGCCCTAAAGCGCGACCCATCCAGTTCCTTTCAGAAACGCAGCTAAACTTGTAGAAATAAACTGTATTTTTGAGAGAATAAAATTTACTTGCGAGATATACTCCGTATACAAACATGTCCTTATCCAAGAAACTAATAACACCATCTTCTGTAAATTTGCCATCTTTAAAATAGAATTGACGCATCTTTCTCCCAGCTTCCAATTGATCAGCTACGACGCAATCTGTCTTAACACATCGGGGTGCAAAGAATTCATTCATGTATTTTGCATCCTTTATCATTTTGTCTAGAGAATAATCAAAGGCTGTTGTCATGGCCCATTCGTCTGCAGTGTACCCAGTTATTACCTCCACTCCCTCATGTATATTTGTTCGTAAAGCGTCATATACATCACCGTAAAAGAACCTTTCCTGCCCAAAATCCTTTTCATTGGCTATTGCAAAAAATATTTCATATGGTTTATGCGCTGTCCATACTTTAAGTTTCAAACGAATAAGGGACTTCACGGGTTGTTGTTTTAAGAATTCATATACAACTGTTTCATCTTCGGAAAAACAGCCCAATTGTTTAGCAAGAAGTAGAGCTGTGTCTCGTGATGCAAAATCTTGTGACCACCAGCAAGTGACTGCTCCACTCTGAGCAATAGCCCTTTGGAAAAGACCTCGAGACATCGGTGATATCAGATGGTAGGAAACACTACCAGCGCCGGCACTCTCACCGAATATCGTGATATTGTCAGGGTTTCCGCCGAAACTGCTTATGTTCTTCTTCACCCACTTAAGCGCAGCGACTTGATCTTTCATTCCAGCATTACCGGGCACTTCTGCTGTATGGAGACAGAGGAAACCAAGGGCTTCAAGTCTGTAATTGAAAGTGACGAGAACTACTCCATGTTTAATCAGAAACTGGGGGCCGTAAAAATCGTCGTTGCCGCTTCCCCACATGAATCCACCGCAATGTATCCAGACCATGACCGGTAGAGGTTGAGAAGGTGCTGTTTCTGGTGTGTAAACATTGAGATACAAACAGTCTTCGCTCATGTTGCTTAGGTCAGGTATCACAAAATTATATTGAGGACATACAGGTCCAAATTCTTTAGCACTGCGTACGCCTGTCCATGGACGTGCTGGCTGGGGTGCCTGAAATGAAAAAAAAAAATTAATACATATACCTACAGTAAGATCACTCTTTGCATTAAGATAGGTATCCCAACACAGAACCTTTTAATCTTCGGTAACAAAGAAAGTGTCGTCGAAGAACTGATGACCGAACACAGCATAACTATGAGAGAGCTAGTTCTGGAATAGAAACCGCAACTACATAATGGTAAAGTCGGACGTTTAATCAGTCTGGTTATGAGGGTTCTATCTTGACTTATTTTTTATTTTTAGGTCGCCAAAATGATGCCGGCGCTTTTTGGAAAGCTACAGCGACATCTAGCGATTGGGGACCTAACTAAGCATAGGAAAAGGAGGAACTAGTTGCGCAAGGCTGAGGACGGTTTCTGTATACCACCACGATGGATGACAAGCATACAAACCAGTAGTAAATGTACTGTTGGTCACCGCAGCCTATACAGGCTGAATTTTTGAAAAAGGATTTGGATGGCCAAATCCGGAACCCTTTATTATTACACCATACGATAGAGTCGCTGTTAAGGATCAAATTTTGCAAAGTAATGATATACGCCAAATTTAAGGAACATTTGGAATTTTAATAGAATTCATATTTCATGTACCTAAATTTTGTATCATAATTTGTTTCGTTCTAAATCTCAGAAAAGACCGTAACAATTCCGTGTTTCAAATTTATGCTCAGAATGATTTTTTGGAGAATATTCTAAACGGAATCAAAAATATTGAAATATTGAATGCAGCACGATCCTTGAGGTCTCGAATCCAGCTATGTATTGCAAAGATTTTGAAGTATTAATCAGTTAACGTAAGAAAAATAAAATGTGTTTTGTTAAAGATGAGCTCTTTCCTGTAGTTTGCCGTATATCTGGCTTCCCAGAATATGATCCATAATTAATAGCAACACTATCGTATGGTGTAATAATAAAGGGTGTGTTTTCTTTTACAAAATCAATGGATTTGATTCTCCAGCTCGGATTATTGGTTTTTCAAATATCTAATGATGAAGTTTTAAGTTTTATCAAAATCGGGCTCGTGACTCCTTTGAGCATTTTTCGCTATTACTTATAGTTTCAGATTTGGCCATCCAATCCCTTTTGAAAATTTCATTTTGTATAGGTACGCTTGCAACACCATACATGTCACACTCGCACTGTCGACCCTGTAAGAACCTTCTAAGCCCCCTTTTGAAGAACCCCATACTGTAGGCGTTTGGGAACACCGAGGCAGGGAGATCATTCTATAATCTAAGCGTGCGCGGAAGAGAGCCCCTATCGGATCTAACCGTGCTAGAACGCTCCGGACGCAGAGTGTGAGGATGAACACCCTGTCTGTGGCGAGCGGTGCGATGATAGGACATAGCCGTGGGCATCATAATAATATATCAAACAATACTCTACCGTTTTTAACGTGTGGAAATACCTCATGGGTGCTATTCCAGACTTACGGGCTGAAGCCACATGATGCTCTACCACTGCCTACGGCCAGGAGTCCCCGGTAAGCCCTCGGAAGGATATCCCAGTACTCTCGGTAGCAACCAATTGTTCTCTAACAGGTCGGTAATAATAATCAGACATAATTATGTTATTAATGTTACCTAATTCAACAATTGTATGTTCTTAGATTTTTAAGAAAATCAAGTAGGTACAGACTGTTTTTGCTATTACCAACATTTAAAAATAAAAAATCCGATTACCAAAAATACCTACCAACTGCGCTAAAGTGATTACAAAGTAAGAAACCGGAAATGTAAAATCTACATTTTGGTTAGCGCAAAAACAACTTTAATTATGTACCTACTTAAATGTACCTATAGATAAAATATTTAAATTCTTATACTATGTAATACTAAATGGTGCCCGCGGTTCCGCTCGCGCAATTTTGTTCCCGTTTCAGCATCGCATGGAAATTTAAAATAATAAGGCTTTTTATTCTGATCTTCTCAGCAGGGTATCTACTTTAGCAAAACGATCCATTGCGTAGAGAAGGAAAACTCGAAATGAAACCTGGTTGTCAGTAAAATGACAATCGTAAAGCCAAGTTGAAGGCTTTAGGAACAGCTTGAAAATTTTCAACTGCGGGTCGTCACGACCTGCGGCTGTCCATTTCAACACGGCCATAGACTCACCAACTATTACGTAGGACATAAAGTAAACTATATGATGAAAATGCCTTTACCTACTTAAAATATATTAGCCCAAAATACCCGAAATCAAAAGAACCATTATTCAAACGGACAAGTATGTATAATATAAATAATTTAAAATAACTTAGGGTCAGCGCAGACAGAGAGGATGAATCCGCGCGCAGTCTCGAGCATTTTCTTTATGGATCGCGTATGATCCCGTGTATGTTCAAGGACGCGCGAGCATTTATGCACTTTATTGCAACAATTTTTAAGTTTATTTATTTATTTATTTATTTATCAATCAATACATATAATAAAATCGTAACAGGTCGCTGTCTGTACATGGAAGATAAATAAGAAAAAATATTATAGGTGATTGATTGGTGAGATATGATTTTTAGAATTTTTGTCTGTTTGTCTGTAAGTCTGTATGTCTGTATATCTGTTTGTCTGTACGGTTGTGCACGCTAATCTCAGTAACCGCTCAACCGATTGCAATGCGGTTTTTTGTATTGTATTGAGGTTTGCTCCAGTTAACATTTAGCGTTTGTTTTATGTAAATCGGTTTAGAAATAAAAGAGTTATAACACTTTTAAGAATCAGATATTTTGAAAATTTTAATTGTAGGGGTTTCTTTGAATGTGAGTGAACCTAAACTGGCGTGTTGGCTTAATCATAAAAGAGCTTAATGATTAAGACTATTTTTAAACAATTCAGTCCGCGCCTATCATTAAGCTCTTTTATGATTAAGCAAACAGGGCAGTTTCAGACGCTGCTTGATGACTCTGATGAAGAAATACCTTTCCTTTCATACACCTTATGTGACGTAAACGAAGTTGCGGGCTCAGCTAGTACTTTAATAAAACTGTTGAGGGTCGAGAGTCTGTACATGGAAGATATTTTGAAAATTTTAATCGCAGGGCGTTCTATAATCGATACAGAAGCCGAAAATGTAATTTAAAATTTTCATGTCTGTCTGTCTGTATCCCGAATAAGTATCACGCCAAAACTACTAAATCGATTTGAATGAAACTTGGTTCAATCTGAGCTTATAATCCGAGGAAGGTTCTAGGATACGTTTGATCCCGATATTTTACGCGGTTCCTTCAGGAGAGGGGATGAAAGGCAAAATAGATTTTTAGCTATAACTTCTCACTGCGTGGTCCGATTTCAAATGTTTTTTAATGTCTGAAAGGGATTACTAAGCATTATTCCATACAATTTTCAATATTGAGGATTATGTAGTTCAGAAATTAGGGGCATCTCAACTTTCGATAAACCTAGAATTCAAGAGTTCTTTTGAATGTGAGGGTAAATCTAAACGGGCGTGTTGGCTTAATCATAAAAGAGCTTAATGATTCAGGCTATTTTAAAAAAATTCTGTCCGCGCCGACTGAATTGTTTTAGAATAGACTTAATCTTTAAGCTCTTTTATGATTAAGCAAACAGGGCCGTTTCACAGCTGCTTGATGAGTCTCCTGAAGAAGTACCCCTCCTTTTGTACACCTTATGTGACGTAAACGAAGTTGCGAGGGTGAGGTAGTATAATATAAAATTGTCATCATTCCAATATGATCCGATTAAAGCCTACGCGTATGTATAAGTAGTATAGTATACCTAGGTTATAATAATAACGCTAAAATTATTCTTGACACTACATAGCATTTACAAAAATAGGTATGTACTGAACTTCTAAAAGAAACTCATAAAATTTGGCACATTATAGCAATTTAAATCGGAGAACTAAATACCTCACTCAAAACTCATAAATTCTACATGATGGCAAATAAAATTCACAAATTTAGATAGATTGATATCTATAGATTTTCAAAATAACACAATATGTAGGTACAGAAATACTGAAGTTTTTAAAGTTAGATACAATGGGCGGCTTTTTTTTTAACGTGAGGGAAAATTCATCATGGATGCTATGCCGGACTCCTACCGACTATGAAACCTCACGTAACGCCCTACAGTCTATGGTTGGGATTGGGAGCCCCGGGTAAGCCCTCGGAAGGATGTTCCAAGACTACCAACAGACCCACGGCCGCCACTGTGGCCTCGCCTAGGGGGTGTTTCGGGTGCTATCCCGCGTCTTTGGGGGGTTTCGGGTGTGATCCCGCTTCTAAGGGGGGACGTGCGTGAATTCGTCACGTCTCGATGCCGTCATGGGCTTGCTTCTGTAAGGACGGTGAGCAGCCCTCTCACAGTCCTCAGGCCCCCGGTCATGGAGGCCGATAGTCCTCGGCGAAGAAACGTCGGCGGCGCCGAAACCACCGACTGCGGAACTCGGGTGGGAGAGTTCTTTCACATTCCCTCCCCGCCGCCTCTTTCACGAGCATGACATGCTCGGAGAAAGAGGCGGCACAGTTCCACTTACTCCCGCTGGAGAGCATGGCTCGCACCATGATCTCAAGCGAGAGAGTGTCCACGTCCAGACCCACCACGAGGACCTGGCGCTGTTGCGCCCACGCGGTGCACTTCACCAGCGTGTGGAGCGCCGTGTCATCGCTGCGGTCCTCGCAGTGTTGACACTCGGCCGTGGTTTCCCGGTGTCTTCGCCACAGATACCTACCGAAGCTACCGTGCCCGGTAAGTATCTGTGACAACCGGAGAGAGAGCACCGTGTCCCCCCTTTGGTTGCTCAAGTCGCACCTTCCATGTCTTCACGGTTTCCTGGTGGAGCAGGGACCGCTGGGCCTCGATTTCTCGAGACGGAGGCCTTTGGCCCCGCTCCATCGCCTCCTTGCGCCATCTAAACAGTGACGCAAGGGCTCTCGCTTCCAGGTCCCATGGAGGGGACCCGGCTAGGAGACATGCCGCCTCACCGGAGATCGTGCGGTATCCCATTATCACACTGACAATCATCGCTCTCTGCGGGATCAGCAGTCTAGCCACATTGCCGACCGTCAGGGTCTCCTCGCTTACGGGGGACAATGGGCGGCCTTATTGCACACAGCAATTTCTTCCAGGCACCTTTGGATGAACAGGAATATAAATACAGACACAGAGTGGATAGTACAATAGATTTTTTGTGTTAGATGTAATAAAACTATATTACATAGGTACATACAATACATACTAATTTAGGTACACAATGTATAAATTAGTATGTACCTAGTTATTTTATGTCTAAGTATATTAATATTATATAATATTATATCTTACCAAATACACATATACATACATTATTGTTATAAACATACAAATACACACATCCAGTTAAACACAATAAGTCTTCGATCAAGAATAACATAGGTATATTTCCACAGTGCTTAGTGATACAATTAATTAGTGACCGACCGAAGTTTCGGTTTCGGTTTCGGTTTCGGTTTCGGCCAGTTTCGGCCAAAAAATCGAGTTTCGGCCGCAGTTTCGGTTTCGGCCAAAATGGGCCGAAACTTTCGGCCGGGCCGAAACTCACGTGTTCATGAATTTTGAGTGCCTGGCTCTGCTTGTGACATGGTTGGGGCCAGCCCAACCAGATGTTACTAACCATAGATTTACTTTTTGTCTAAGGCCTGCTTCTGTAAGGACGGTGAGCATCCCCGTCACCGTCCTAAGGCCCCCGATTATGGAGGCTGATAGTATGGGGCGCCGCCGCAGACTGTAGAACTCGGATGGGAGAGTTCTCACCCGCTTTCTCCCCGCCGTCTCTTTCACGAGCATGACCCGCTCACAAGAACAGGCCCCGCTCCAGCGCCTCCTTGCGCCATTTAAACAATGACGCAAGGGCCCTCGCTTCCTTGCTTTCAGGCCCCATAGGTCCCGGCTAGAAGACATGCCACCTCAACTGATCGTGCGGTATTCCCTTATCACTCTTACAGCCGTCGCCTTCTGCAGATCAGGATCTCCACCCACACGGGGGCCCAGTATAGGGCCATGATCCACACGATCCCAAGGTACAATCTCCTGCAGGGAGCGTTGGGTCTCCTGATATTGGGCAACAACCGCGAGAGTGCGGCTGATGCCCCCTCCCTCAGCTATGGGACCAATCTTCGCAAGTGGTATCCGAAGTTCCACCGGCTATCGAGTACGAGCCCCAGATACGTCATCGAGAGCTCGATGCCGATGCTGACGCCCCTTATATGTATTGCCCGTTCGCTCTAAGTTTGCCGGTCGCCTCCCATACTACGCCTCTTCACCATCCTGTACGCCAGCGGACAACTTAGCGCGAACGGGCAGTAAGCTGGATCCCGCAGGTGGCCTTTAGGACTGTAACGCCTCGTCGGGCACCTCACACGCGTGGGGCCTGATCTGGCGGATAGCCAGTTTGGCTTCCGTCAGGGATGCTCCACCGTGGACGCGATCATGCGCATTAGAGGCCTGACGGAGGAAGCAGTCTCACAGGGTGAGGTGGTGGTGGCGGTGTCTCTCGACATCGCCAACGCATTCAACACCTTGCCCTGGAGCTGCGTCAGGGAGGCGCTTATCTATCATGGAGTGCCTCCCTACCTCCGTCGAATTGTCGGGGCTTATCTCTCCGAGAGAGCCATAACTTACCCGAGCTGGCTAGGGCCGGGTCGGCGAGATGTGTCGTGCGGTGTTCCACAGGGATCGGTTTTAGGGCCGCTCCTGTGGAACATCGGTTACGACTGGGTGCTGCGTGGTCCGTTGCTCAGAGGGGTTGGCGTAACGTGTTACGCCGACGACACCCTCGTTACGGCGCGGGGAGCAACGCACCGTGCCGCAGCACTTAAGGCCACGGCAGGGGTTGCTCAGGTCGTGGGTCGGATTCGGCGGCTGGGTCTCGAGGTCGCCCTTCACAAATCCGAGGCTCTGTGCTTCCACGGACCTCGGATGGGTCCACCTGCGGGATCCAGCCTACAGGTAGGGGGCGTCAGCATCGGCATCGAGCCCTCGATGAAGTATCTGGGGCTCGTACTCGATGGCCGGTGGAACTTCGGACATCACTTCCGAAGTTCGGTCCCAAAACTGAGGGGAGCATCGGCCGCACTCGCGCGGCTGATGCCCAACATCAGGGGACCCAACGCTCCCTACGGAAGGCTGTACCTGGGGATCGTGCGAAGCATGGCCCTGTACGCCGGGGCTTCCGTATGGGCGGAGACCCTGACTTTCAGCAATGAGGCTAGACTGCTTAGCCCGCAGAGAGTGATGGCCGTCAGGGTGATAAGAGGATACCGCACGATCTCCGGTGAGGCGGCATGTCTCCTAGCCGGAACCCTTCCATGGGACCTGGAAGCGAGAGCCCTTGCGTCACTGTTCAGATGGCGCAAGGAGGCGCTGGAGCGGGGCCAAAGGCCTGCGTCTCGAGAAATCGAGGCCCAGCAGACCCTGCTCCACCAGGAAACCGTGGAGACATGGAAGGTGCGACTTGAGCAACCAAAGGGGGGATTCGCCACAATCGCGGCCGTCAGACAGGTCATGGACGAGTGGCTGGAGAGAAGACACGGTGCTCTCTCCTACCGGTTGACACAGATGCTTGCCGGGCACGGTAGCTTCGGTAGGTATCTGTGGCGAAAACACCGGGAAACCACGGCCGAGTGTCAGCACTGCGAGGACCGCAGCGATGACACGGCGCTCCACACGCTGGTGGAGAGCACGGCGTGGGCACAACAGTGCCAGGTCCTCGTAGTGGGTCTGGGCGTGGACACTCTCTCGATCGAGGCCATGGTGCGAGCCATGCTCTCCAGCGGGAGTAAGTGGGACTGCGCCGCCTCTTTCTGCGAGCAGGTCATGCTCGCGGAGGAGGCGGCGGGCCGGGTGCGGGAGAGAACTCTCCCACCCGAGTTCCGCAGTCGGCGCCCTGGGCGCCGCCGACGTGTCTTTGCCGAGGACTATCGGCCTCCATGACCGGGGGTCTGAGGACGGTGAGAGGGCCGCTCACCGTCCTTACAGAAGCAGGCCCATGACGGCAGCGTGACGTGAGCAACTCACGCACGCCCCCCCTTAGAAGCGGGGTCACACCCGAAACCCCCCATAGACGCGGGATTGCACCCGAGTCTACCCGCCACTGCGGCCTAGCCCAGGGGGTGGCCCCTGGGCTAGGCCGCAGTGGCGGCCGTAGGTCTGTTGGGAGTCACGGGACATCCTTTCTGAGGGCTTACCCGGGGCTCTCAACCATAGGCTGTTGGGCGTTACGTGAGGTTTTTTAGTCGGTAAGAGTCCGGCATAGCATCCTACGAGGATTTTCCCTCACATCAAAAAAAAAAGCCTTTAGGACTGCATCTCGGTGCGTTGCTCCTCGCGCTACGCTGACACCTCTGAGCAACGCACCACGCTGCACCCAATCGTAACCGATGTTCCACAGAAGTGGTCCTAAGATCGATCCCTATGGAACACCGAACGACACATCTCGCCGACCCTGCCCTAGCTAGCTCGGGTAAGTTATGGTCCTCTCGGAAAGATAGGCCCCGACAATTCGACGGAGGTATGGTATGGAGCCATTCCATGGTAAATAAGCGCCTCCCAAACGCAGCTCCAGGGCAAGGTGTTGAAAGCGTCGGCGATGTCAAGAGACACACGCTATAACAAAATATACCTAGTAAAATCAGAAAAAAGTATCCACAAACAAACATTTTAGTACCCAAGTTTTGTAACGGAACCCCTTTGTGCGGGAATCCGACTCGCACTTGGCTGGTTTTTTTTTTTTTTTCAATATGAACACGTGAGTTTCGGTTTCGGTTTCGGTTTCGGCCGAAACTGACCCTGGGGCCGAAAGTTCGGTTTCGGTTTCGGTTTCGGCTGGAAAACCAGTTTCGGTCGGACACTACAATTAATGCATAGACAAGCCCGACAATTCCGCAAGTTCACTGTTTTAGATAGTGTTCATTTAGCATTTTTTAAAGGACCCCACTGTCAACTCATCTCAATTGAACTGGCAGTGCATTCCAATTAAATTTAAATACCTAGGTTTATATTTAAAACTAGCATATTGCTCAGCTCTGTCCGATAAGTTTTTTTTTTCTGTGCAAACAACAATTAGTTACCTATCTTTTCATCTGCTAATTCAAAACCCCCCCTCCCTTCCGTGTGGCGATGTGAAACAGTACAAATTGTCGCCACCCCAATTGAATCATAATATTGCAGAAAGGGTCTTAGTCACATTTTAATTAGTTTTGGGAAATGAGTAAAAAGAGTTTTTTTTTCTGGAAGCAGTTTCAAATGCAAACTGCAAACTTTGTGCTCTCCTAGAATACTCGATATTGCACGGACTAATATCGTTTTTGGACAAAACGCTCGATTTACCTTCGATAAACGTTTCATAGAACAAAGTTTAGTTTATGAGAAGTTTGGACTAATGCCTTTTCTGCAATATGCGATTCAATTCATCCCGAGGGTGTCGTAAGGGAACACTTTCGCATAACGAGTCATTGCATAGAGAAGCAAAACTCGAAATGAAACCCGGTTGTCAATAAAATGACAATCGTTGGGCCCGGTTGGGGGCCTTATGGGCAGCTTGAAAAATGCGTCTATTCCCAGTTTCCCCCGATTATGAATTCGGGGGAAACTGGGAACAAAATGTTCCCATTTTCTCCCGGAATATTATTTAAATTATAAATCTATTTTGGGAACTAAAATCGCGCTACTTGCCTATTGGTGTTAATGAAATAAACTTAAGCCATTTTGGGAAATAACAAAACAAAAAGAATAACCACGAAGGCTAAGGCGGGAGCTCCGCTTCGCTTCGCTCCCGCCTTAGCCTTCTAAACTAACCTATCTTAGTCGGGGTACTCTGAGTCGGGGTGTTTACCATGCACTTATTATGGTTAAAACCTCGACTCGGATAGGTTAGGTTAGAAGGCTAAAGCGGGAGCGAAGCGGAGCGGAGCTCCCGCCTTAGCCTTCGTGGTTATTTTTTTTTTGTTTTGTTAGTTCCCAAAATCGATTTATACATTAAATAATATTTCGGGGGAAAATGGGAACAATTTGTTCCCAGTTTCCCCCGATCGGGGGATAGCATTCGGGGGAAACTGGGAATAGACCGAAAAATGTCAACTGTGGGTCGTCACAACTTGCGCCTGTCCATTTCAACACGGCGATAGGATCACCACCTATTACGTGGGAAATGTGGGCGTATACTATGCCTCTGCCTACCCCTTTGGGGGTAAAGGCGTGACTATATGTATGTATGTATGGCTAATTTAGTAGGGACTATGCATTCAAGCGTTTTTTAGCGAAAAGAGGTAGTCTATGTCACGGCAATGTCCTTTCCTAAGCTCCATTATATCCCTGTTTGAAATTTAATCAGAATCTGTTCAGTAGTAATGGCGTGAAAGCGTAAGAGATAGAGTAAAACTGGCGAAGCGCGAGTCGGACTCGTACATAGAGTGTTCCGTAACAAAAATCGGTAAATCAACTGCAAAAAATCACGTTTGTTGTTGATCCCCCTTAATCCCCCTTTTCTGATTTTAGTTTTATAGCGGCAACAAAAATACATCTGGGAAAAATACAGCTTTCTAGCCATCACGCTTTCTGAGATACAGCCTCGCGACGGACCGACAGACAGACGGACAGCGAAGTCTCATGAATAGGGTTCTGTTTTTACTTTCTGGGTACGGAGCCCTAAAACATCCGCTAATAATAAAATTCTAAGCCTCATGCAAAAAGAAAACTTCAAAAGAAAATTGCCACGATTACCTTAAATCTAAGGTCTCCCACTGGTGGTTCAGCAAACGGGATACCCTTAAAGCTGCAGTATTTGCCACCATACTCATTATCCACTACTTCACCTTCCAATAAACCCTCGGACGCTATCACGACCACCATATTTCACCAGCGAACTTATATTGCTCGAGGCACTCACACGACTAACCTTGTAAACTGTTCAAGCTTCTATATATATGCCATGCAAAAAATAATCTGATGTAGGTAAGTACATATGTAATTTAAATAATATTTAATACTAGCCGATGGCCAAGGCGTCGCCCGCGTGATATTTGGTTGGAGGAAAAGTAGGTACCCTTAATATTGATGATAGCAAAGTTTGTTGAAGGGAACTATGGCAGCCACGAACAAGCGGCGTAATTTCAACAAGGAAGTAAATACACACGTAAAAACCAAATAAGAAATCACGTCCGCTGCCATAGCAACAATAGGCACTAGGGAATATTCAAAGATCACATCAGGGTCACCAATATTGCGGAGTTTCAACATTCTTTTATTTTCAAAAGTAAGTAGAACGGAATTAAAATATTTTTGAAAAATCACCTGCTTGAACCGGAAACCGAAACGGTGTGATGGAATAATAAAACATCCTGTATTTTATGATACCAACCGAAAGAGTCTTCCATAAGGAACAATTTCTTTTATTCAACTTACCTAAGTTAAATTTAAGAAAGACCAAGGAAAATATTTTTTTATTGTAGGTACAGTTCACTCACTATCTAAAGAAAAAAAAAATGCAGTAAAATTGAGAAACTCCTTCTTTTTTTTAAGTCGGTTAAAATAGTTCTAGTTCAGCGTTTCTTTAATAGGATTGTTCATTCTGGCCACTTATGAAAACAATGTAATTGCAATCCTACGAAACAAATTTAATATTACATTACAGCAATTACAGTTACATTGAGAAGTTGTTAATTCTATCGAATCGGTAGAGAATTGAAAACCGAAGTTCAAAATATTATTTTATTTTTAAGTATTCACCATAACTCGATGATACCTACACAATGCATGTCATACCGAACTTTGTCGAAAAATACGTCCATGTATGAAAACATGAAAAAAATAAAACCGACTTCAAACAAATCCAGAAAAATAAAATTTACTTAGCACAAAGTAATATGTATTTTGATTTTATCAGATTTTATTCAATATCATATTGAAGTCGGCGCCAAGTAAACCCATAGTTTTTGTAGGTATTATTCATGGCACCAACTTCAATATTATCTATACTAATATTATATAGAGGAAAGTTTTGTTTTTTGTTTGTCTGTTTGTTTGTAACGAATAGGCTCCGGAACTACTGGACCGATTTGAAAAATTCTTTCACTGTTGGAAAGCTACACTCTTTGCGGTGAACATAGGCTATGTTTCATTCCCGTATTCCCACGGGAACGGGAACTACGCGGGTAAAACCGCGTGACGTCCGCTAGTATTGAATAAAATCGGATGAATCAAAATACATATTACTTTGTGTTAAGTAAATTTTATTTTTCAGGATTTGTTTGAAGTCGGTTTCATTTTTTATTGAAAAATTTTTTTTTCGTTATTTTAAGTGACGGGTGAACCGAAAAATATATCTATCTAGGTGAAAGTTCTCATCAATACAAATCAATCAAGCCCAAACACAAGGTAGCTGCTGTAAATCGTTAAGAAATTCCCTCGACTGTCTTTCGGTTCCATCATCAGATCCACTCCAGACATTCATTAAATTGTAGTACATTAAAGCACTGAATTAAAAAGTTAACAAACGCACTAGTGGTCCCTACAATTTTCGGTGGTGGCCCACGATTTCTCCTGAATCCCATCATCAGATCCTGACCTGGTGAAATTGGGACCACCTCAGAAGTGAACTCTATCCAACAAAAAGCAGATTTGAAATTTGTCCATAATTGACGAAATATCGGTGAACATATAGTACATAAAACATTGAGAACTTCCTTTTTTTTTTTAAGTCGGATCTATCAATCTATGTGTAAAGTTCTCATTAATACAAAACAATCAAGCCCAAACACAAGATAACTGCTGTAAATTGTTAAAGAATGCCCTCGACGGTCTTTCGACTTTATCATCAGATCGACTCCAGACCTTCATTAAAATGTAGAACATTAAAGCACTTAATTAATAAGTTAACAAGCGCACTAGTTGTCCCTACAATTTTCGGTGGTTGCCCTCGTTTTCTCCTGGATCCCATCATCAGATCCTGACCTGGTGAAAATAGGACCACCTAAGAAGTAAACCTTATTCAACAAAAAAAGAAATTTTGAAATCTGTCTATAATTGACAGAAATATCGCTTAACATACATAAAAAAACATACAGTCGAATTGAGAATCTCCTCCTTTTTCTGAAGTCGGTTAAAAATGGGTTTCATTTTAATCAATTCTTAATTTATGTGAACTTTTCTCAAGATAAGTAGGTAAGTAAGCTTTACAATAAAAAAATATTTCACTTGGTGCCTACTAGACTCGAGAGCAATGAATCCGGGTCACTTAAAGAATCCTAAAAATCTCGGAAACTAAAAATGCTAGGTTAATGCAATAAATTGTATTTAATAGACAATGTAATACTCCTTAAATGAAGGTATTAAAACTTCTTAGTTATTGTAAAGTTATATCATAAAAAAATCAAATTTGAAAAAGGGCCACTTTCGAAGATGGCACTACGAAATTACAGCATTTGGTGTTGCTTTTGTTTGTAATCTGTCATTTATGTGGGTACATAAACCATGTTGATAGTGCTCTATATTCATTAATCAAGCTGAAATTATGTCGCTTACGCCTGAAGAATGCACCAGAATACTTACAATGCTGGAAACCGGCCGGAGTCAGCGCGATACAGCCAGGACTGTCGGTGTGTCGCTGTCAACAGTACAAAGAGTTCTCCGACGTTACGAAGAAACTGGTTCTAACCTACGCAGACCAGGAACGGGCAGAACCAGGTGTACCACAGCACGAGAAGACCGATACTTGGTGAACACCATGCTTCGAAATCGCTTTCTCACAGGAACTGAACTCACCAATCAGTTTCGACGCCTCGGAGGAAGTAACCCAAGTGCATGGACAGTAAGACGTCGGCTTGCTGAATCTAACTTAAAACCCCTTAGACCTGCAAACGGCCCTAAACTGGAGCGTGGGCATCGTATTTCGAGACTAAGGTATGCCCAGAGCCACGTAAATTGGAGTATTGAAGATTGGTCAAAAGTTATGTTCTCCGACGAATCAAAATTTATGCTCTACAAGCACGATGGAAGACACAGAGTGTATCGAAGACCAGGGGAAAGATTCAAGCAAGCATGCATCGAAGAAAAAGTAGCTTACGGTGGTGGGTCTGTACTTGTGTGGGCCGGAATTTCTTCTGAAAGTCGCACAGAGCTGGTGATCATAGAAAACGGCTCTTTAACTAGCGTAAGATATGTGGAAGAAATCCTCAATGATCACGTTGGTCCATTTATGGTCAATTTAGGTGAGGATGCTATATTTATGCATGACAATGCCCGACCTCATACAGGTAGGATTGTGAATGACTACCTTCAAGAGATGAACATTACTCGTATGGAGTGGCCAGCGCGCAGCCCGGATATCAACCCGATCGAGCATGCTTGGGACGAGCTAGGCAGATGCGTAAAACAACGAAACCCTCCCCCAATCACGCTTCGTGAGCTCAAAATTGCTCTCACAGAGGAATGGGAGAATATTCCCCAAAATCGTATAAGGAACTTGGTGTACAGCATGCCAAACCGCGTAAACGCAGTAATGGAAGCACGAGGAGGCAATACGAAGTATTAAAATTCAAGAAAATCGTAATAAAGTTCAAAAATTTCATGTTTCCTATTTTTGTTTTAAGGAGAGATCGGCAGTTTTTTCTTTATGTAATTTTGTGTTAATAAAATGTATGGTGACTCATATTTTTTTTACTTTCATTTAAGGAGTATTACATTGTCTATTAAATACAATTTATTGCATTAACCTATCATTTTTAGTTTCCGAGATTTTTAACATTCTTTAAGTGACCCGGATTCATTGCTCTCGAGTGTATTAGTTTAAAAGAAATTGTTCTTAAGGAAAGACTCTTTTCTGAATGTTTGTTACTCTCTCACGCTCTCACGGATACGTAGATTATAGTCCAGAATAAGACAAAGATGCAGCCACTTTTGTCCCACCTGTCCTTAATTTGAATATTTGTCTCAAAATGCCGTCTTTTGGACTTTTGGTCTTTTGGATGGGACCTTGGTACTTTGGGTCTTTGGGACTTTTGGACTTTTGGACTTTTGGACTTTTGGACTTTTGGACTTTTGGACTTTTGGACTTTTGGACTTTTGGACTTTTGGACTTTTGGACTTTTGGACTTTTGGACTTTTGGACTTTTGGACTTTTGGACTTTTGGACTTTTGGACTTTTGGACTTTTGGACTTTTGGACTTTTGGACTTTTGGACTTTTGGACTTTTGGACTTTTGGACTTTTTGGACCTTTAGACTTTTAGACTTTGGGACTTTGGGACTTTGGAACTTTGGGACTTTGGGACTTTGGGACTTTGGGACTTTGGGACTTTGGGACTTTGGGACTTTTGGACTTTTGAACTTTTGGACTTTTGGACTTTTGGACTTTTGGACTTTTGGACTTTTGGACTTTTGGACTTTGGGACTTTTGGACTTTTGGCCTTTGGGACTTTGGACATTGGGACTTTGGGACTTTGGGACTTTGGGACTTTGGGACTTTGGGACTTTGGGACTTTGGGACTTTGGGACTTTGGGACTTTGGGACTTTGGGACTTTGGGACTTTGGGACTTTGGGACTTTGGGACTTTGGGACTTTGGGACTTTGGGACTTTGGGACTTTGGGACTTTGGGACTTTGGGACTTTGGGACTTTGGGACTTTGGGACTTTGGGACTTTGGGACTTTGGGACTTTGGGACTTTGGGACTTTGGGACTTTTGGACTTTTGGACTTTTGGCCTTTGGGACTTTTGAACTTTTAGATGGGACCTTGGTACTTTGGGTCTTTGGAACTTTGGGACTTTGGAACTTTGGGACTTTGGGACTTTGGGACTTTGGGACTTTGGGACTTTTGGCCTTTGGGACTTTGGGACTTTGGGACTTTGGGACTTTGGGACTTTGGGACTTTGGGACTTTGGGACTTTGGGACTTTGGGACTTTGGGACTTTGGGACTTTGGAACCTTGAGACCTTGGGACTTTGGGACTTTGGGACTTTTGGACTTTTGGCCTTTTGGACTTTGGACTTTGGACTTTGGACTTTTGGACTTTTGGACTTTTGTACTTTTGTACTTTTTGACTTAATTTAAGGTGAGGTGAAAATTAAGTTTATGAAGAAGTTTCACTTCTTACGTGTGTACACTAAGTACACGCAATTTTTTTTTTTTTTTTTTTTCATTTTTAGGTTGCCTACCTAACGTTTCGATTTTTTCTTTTGGGGGCACTGTGTTACCCTGTGTGGCCCCACAAAAATGCCCTGGTTTTAGGAATTAATAGTTTGGTATTTTTTTCTAAAAATAAGGGCAAGTCTACCATAATTATATTCCTACAGAGCTCAACATGGGTATGGATGTACAGTCTCCATCGATTCCTCGAGTGAAAAAAAAATCAACCTCTCGTGCTCTTCCGTAGGAATCTACATTTCACTTCATGCCTAAAGCACAATCATATTAGGCCTAAAGTGTACTCGCCAACAACTGCAGATGCGCTCTCCGAAAAAACTCTATCCGAGAAGCAGAGCATCACGGGACGGCTGCAAAGTAATCACTAGGAACGTCCTAGTCTGCTCGCAAATAGTGCCATAACTGCACGGTCAATAGATCTGCTTGTGAGCCTGCACCATGCAGTGGTCGTAAGTATCCAGAGGCGTACCAACACATTATGTTTAAGCTGAAGAACGACTCGTCAGCAAT
This sequence comes from Miltochrista miniata, assembly GCA_933228765.1. Lineage (NCBI taxonomy): Eukaryota > Metazoa > Arthropoda > Insecta > Lepidoptera > Erebidae > Miltochrista > Miltochrista miniata. Next base: position 29,053,559 of record OW121763.1, on the reverse strand, counting down.
ATGTCCAACTCCATCAGAGCGGGTACCTTTAAGATCTAACCTGCTCGGTGCTTGCGTGGTCCCGCGTACCATACCATCTGGGTTAGACCATGAGAGAGAGTGAAAGTGTGGGCGGCCCTACAAGAGTTTTCTTGAGGGACCCCCCTTGCCCTCACGGGACCTAACAAATTATTGTTAGGTACCTACCCGTGAGGGCAGATATTCATGACATATAAACCAGGATAACGTGTGCGACTATTAAGTCGCACACGTTATCCTGGTTTATAGCGCCATGATTCATGTACTACCCGTTCGCTCTAACTTTGCCGCTGGCGTAGAGGCGTATACCCGAATTGTTAATTAGACGAAGTAAATTGACAGTAGCTAATGTCACTTCGTCATAGAAAATAAGCAACATTGTATGAAGAAGTGACATTAGTTGCTGTCAATTTACTTCGTCTAATTAAAAATTCGACTTTAGTATGGAGCCGAGCGGCAAAGTTAGAGCGAACGAGCAGTAGAGCCAAATGATGGAAAAGAAAAGGTTTTCCGTGCAGCGCATTCGGCGCCAGCAAACATCGACTTTGACAAATGCACACCGCGGCCTTATCTCAAAATTGTTCCTTGATTTTATATTAGTCGAGGTAACACAGGTACGATGTATCGTCTGTGCGTCGCATTTAATGATGTCGTCAGGAACATCACAGCTGGCCGTGCTGTCTTTACGTAGTGGAAGACGCTACGTTTAGGTTTACATGGAGTCCACGATGGTTGTGAACGCCGCCGCCTGAAATTGCGATTTTGCGGGGTATTGTGTGGTCGCTGTTACAAAGATTATCTTTTTTTTGCACTGCAAGGGATGAGTTAGGATGGACCGACATTCACCGCAGTGGGTGACTAGACGCTGGAGCTAGTTTCGTGTGTGTCTGTGTAGTTGGGGAACTGTTTGTCATACTGGTGTGATAATGTGGTGTGACTAAGAGTCGGTAGGGGAATAAAAGCTGATTCACAATACTTAGATTGGTTTCCTGTGGCTTATCTGCCTCGTTCGTTAATACAGGCGCAGTATATATATATATATATATTTATACAGTGATACAGGTGCGAGGCTTGCAGGTGAACCCCTGAATATTGGTGGGCCCGGGCCCTAATATTGAAACAGCATTTTTTTTTTCAATTTGCTCTCGGGCCGGGGCCCCTTTAGGTAGGGGGCCCGTGGCATTTTGCCACCCTTGCCACCCTATAGTTACGCCACTGGCTCTCATACAACAAACGTGATTTTTGCCGTTTTTTGGCACGAAATCCTCCGGGCGCGAGTCCGACTCGTACTTAGCCGGTTTTAAAAACTATGCCGTATGTATTGCCGTGTTAAAATGAACAGGCGCAGGTTGTGACTGCCCGCTGTAGAAATTTTCAAGCCGCCCATAACGCATTTAACTTGACTTAACGACTGCAATTTGACTGGTAAACAACTTGACCGACGATTTAACGTGCCTTTCGAAGCACGAAAACGCTTATAAATAGAAATGTAACACAGTGGTTGCGATGCCCAGATTGTTTTTTTTTGTTAACAGCCTAACTATGCCAGTAAAATAGATTAACGTGCCAGATATCGAGAAAGCTAAAACACCTTTAAAACATTGCGTTATGTATGGTAGGGCGGAGTTATTCCGAAGAAAAAAAAGGATTATCATTTTTACACCTTTATAGCCCGAGTCATTGCACAGTTATTCTACATTTGATTAATACATTATCATGAAATGCTTTTAAATGACTTTTATTTCACCGTATAATTTTCTGAAAAAACTATTTACTTATTAACAAAAAGCGAAAATTAAAAAAAAAAACTGGAAATTGTCGTAATAGCCCCTCTGCGGGGGGGGGGGTCAATCAATCAATCAATTCAGCCTATCGCAGTCCACTGCTGGACATAGGCCTCTCCCAAACCTCGCCACAACACACGATCCTGCGCTTTGCGCATCCAATCAATCCCTGCAACCTGCTTTAGGTCGTCGCTCCATCTGGCAGGGGGTCGTCCTACCCCACGTTTACCAAGACGCGGTCTCCACTCCAGAACTCGCTTGCTCCATCGGCCATCAGTTCTTCTACAAATGTGGCCAGCCCACTGCCACTTCAAAACGCATACTCTGCGAGCTATGTCGACCACTCTTGTTCTCCGACGGATAACATCGTTTCGGATCCTATCCCTCAGAGACACCCCAAGCATAGCTCGTTCCATCGCTTGTTGCGCAACCCCAAGGGCACGTACCAGCCCCACCGTGAGTGTCCACGTCTCGGCACCGTAGGTCATAACGGGTAGAACGCAATGGTTGAAGACTTTCGTCTTGAGGCATTGCGGTATCGGCGAGTATAAAACCCGACGCAGTTTGCTGAACGCTGCCCAGCCCAAGCGAATCCTTCTGGCTATTTCCTTATCCAGGTTATTTGTTTCCAATGTGATAACCTGACCAAGATATGTGTACTCATGGACAACCTCAAGCCTCGATACTTCAACGTATATTGGTCCCGGCCCGACATGCTCATTGAACATGATCTTGGTTTTATCCAAGTTCATGCCGAGGCCAACACGTCGAGACTCTTCACTTAGACTATGCAGCATCTCGCTCAACTGTTCCAGGGTTTCCGCTACTAAAACGATGTCGTCGGCAAACCGAAGGTGTGAGATACATTCACTGTTAATATTTATGCCCCACCCATCCCAGTCCAACGACTTGAAGACGTCCTCAAGCGCATTAGTGAAGAGCTTAGGTGATATATAACATCTCCCTGTCTCACGCCTCTGCGCAGTGCTATGGGATTGGTCCTCTATCGTCCAATCGGACGGTCATGGTAGGCGCACAGATTATATAATATATGCCATACTTATAGAATATATTATATAATCTGTGATGCCATACACTCGCCGCCGCCGCCGGGTACCCGGCACCGGCTACCCGGCAACCGGTACGTGTGAAAAGGGGCTTGCAGTGCAAATGTTTAAGTCAAGAAAGATTACTTTACTTAAACTTGTAATCGCTAATAGTCTAATCAACAATTGCTTTTTAGATCAAACCTTTTTCTCAACCTCCGAAAATTATAGTTGAAGTGTTTTATTCTTTTTGACGCGGGGAATACATTTGGGCACCGTCATCCCAGCTTCGAGGGTAGCGGGGACGGTGTGTGGGGCTCACCAGTCCCAAAAAAAAACAGGACCGCAATACCCACTTAACCCCGCGGTGTTACTGTAATTGCCCCACAAACTTTTCAATCCGTTTTTAACCGACTTCAAAAAAGGAGGAGGTTCTCAATTCGTCTGTATGTATTTTTTTATGTAGGTATGTCAAGCGATATTTCTGTCAATTATAGACGGATTTCAAAATTTATTTTTTTGTTGAATAGGGTTTACTTCTGAGGTGGTCCCATTTTCACCAAGTCAGGATGTGATGATGGGATCCAGGAGAAAACGAGGGCAACCACCGAAAATTGTAGGGACAACTAGTGCGCTTGTTAACTTTTTAATTGTGTAAGTGCTTTAATCTTCTACATTTTAATGAAGGTCTGGAGTCGATCTGATGATAGAGTCGAAAGACAGTCGAGGGCATTCCTTAACAATTTACAGCAGTTACCTTGTGTTTGGGCTTGATTGATTTGTATTGATGAGAAGTTTACACTTAGATTGAGATCCGACTTAAAAAAGCTTCGTAAGATCAATCATACGTCGCTATAGTACCATCAATGGTACCTTCTGTACAATGGAACTACTGACAATAGGGAGGTGGTAATTTTCGATCTGCTCTTCTCTGACCTTCGACCTACTTTGTTCCAGGAACCCAACTCCCGACAGCAGCCTGGGTGTCGTCTGGCGACCCTACACTTTACGGACCCAAGAGTATCTGGACCTTAGCAAAGACCTCAGCATGAAACGGGAACCTGATAGCGAAGAAATAGCATTTTGGAGTAGTATCTTTAAAGAATATTTGCCAAAAATGGCGCTTTAAAGGAACGTCTGTCTGCTTCTAACTTATTTTTACTAATGTAGAGAACCACCTACTTCCGAAGACTTAATAAATAGGTGAGACCAAAACGAGCTTCTTCTTTTTCTCTGACATGACTGTTTTAAAACCCTATAAGGAAGTGAAGAGTACACTTGCATATGGAGACCAGTATTTTCCCCTTGTTATTATAGGTACTTTTTTTTCCCACGGTCTTTCTTCCCCGTTAGATATGAGAAGTTGTTCCACCAAGTGAACTTGCGTTAAATTCTCCCACCTCTACACTGTCCTTATGCATTGCCTACCGACTCATAAGACCTAAGTTAAACCAGCCTGAAAACCACTCTGTTATTTCAGAATAAATGATTGTGGCTAAATAGTAATTTTTTTTAATTAATTATGCTGAAATTATAGGAATTTGACAGCGCAAGTGTATCGCCTCCGGTATCCGCTGCAAACGTCCATAGGCTACGTTGACCACCATTCCATCAGAAGGGGAACCGAATGGTTTTCTACCTACTTAGTAGTATAAAAAAAATAACATTACGAATTATATAGAAGAAGTGTAATCGCGCTGAACCAAGGAATGCCATACGGCGTCCGGCAGGGTAGCATGTTGGGGCCTTTGAATTCTAGTTACTAGTAGCTTTGTTAGTGGATCATTCAATCTGATTTAAATAATTCATTAAACGCAGTAACAGACTGGTTAGAAGTAAATGATCTTAGAGTTAATATGGGTAAACAGTGCTAATGCAATTTAATCAACGTGTTGCCACACCTGAAAATTTAAAAATCTGAATCTAATATTCAGCAGCTAAGTGAGTGACTCAGAAAGTCGGCATACGCAGTTCATGAGCTGAATCGACTGCTTGTGAACCTTCATAAAAAAAAGAATATGTGGAATATGTAGGTCGCTAGTACAGATTCTGGGTATCAAGGTCTGGAGTTACAGGTCAAGGAGGTACTCTGCCGTCCGTCATCACGTTTAGCTACCAACTTTCAAAGCAACTCGGTCTAAGTCTGTGTTCTGCAACCGATCACTGTGGTAAGCAACTTTCGCTGTGCCTGGTCCCCGAATGGGTGACCACGACGTGACATTTCTATTTGCGAGCGTTTCCGTGCTTTAGAATGCACGTTAAGCTGTTGGTCCCGGTTGTCTGTAAAATTAAAAAAGCAGTCGTTATGTCAAGTTGAACGCCTTGTGGGCGGCATGAAAAGAGTGTGTTGTAATAACCTTCGCCTGTTCATTTCACGGCAACATTAACGCACGGAAAAGTTCGCAAATAAATGTCATAAACTCACGTGGCGGTCACCCATCCAATTAGCGGAAATTGTGAAAGTTGCTTTCTGCAGTGATACTTTACTTACAGATTACTGTGCCCACGGGGCCACGAGCGCTTCTCGATTCACAATGTTTTATTCCGACCGATTCCTCTTCATCTTTTCTTTTATTCAGACAGAGGTTAAGCATTCACTGACGTAGAGCAATGCTGGCGAAACGTTCGTGGATGAAAAGTTCATTGGACGATAAGTTTATGGTTTAAAGATACCTACTGTTGACCAACGGTTCATGAACCAATCGACTGTTGGTAAACCGTTTCAGTCTCAAGCAAAACAATGTTGACATCAGAGAGCGTAAAACTACTTAAGGAGGCGAATTTAAAAAAATAACGTTTCTAGCCTTGTTTAATGCTTTAATAAATGTTATTTTTTATTATGCTCAATGACAGGTGGCTTTTCTACATACGTACCTGATTTAAATTTTTAATATTTTTGCTAAATTTTTGGTTTTGATAAAAAATACAATGCCAAATTTTAGTTATTTATTTGCGAAAATTCCACACCTCTAATTATGATAAGGTTGTGACTGTGATCAACTTTGAAAAAAAAAACTATAACTGCCTACTTAAAAAGATTCGTTAGTTCAGGAGTTATCGAATGGAATGGAGTACGTACCTATTACCTTGTCCCATCATATTGTTCGTGCTAGGCTTTTCATGCCATATGTTTACAGCTCCTATAGTATCGATCAAAACTGCCTATGACTTTCTTCCAAATTTAAGTGTTTGGAACAAGTTACCTTACCTATTTACTTTGACGGATATGTCTAAACGGATTCATGTCCTCATTATAATAATCAGAGATGTGTTAAGTAGGTAGTTAGTATTCTTAGATAATAATTTAATATATTTATTTTCACTTAAAAATATTCTAGAATTGGTGTGCTCAAAACAGCTTGTACCCATACCACAATTTTGGTAAATATTCTTTAAAGATATATTCCCAAAACGCTATTTCTTCTTCACCAGGATCCTGTCTCATAGTGAACTCTCTGTTCAGTTCCAGGTACTCTTGGTTCGGTAAAGTGAAGGGACGCCAGACGACACCCAGGCTGTTATCAGGAGTTGGGTTACTGGAACAAGGCAATAAAATGGATCAGAAAATACAGCGATTAATAGTTATGTTACGGGGAACGTGATTAACAGGGCCGTATAACAAGGGCCGAGTATCGGGGTATTTGATAAGTTTTACTTTTTAAGTATATTAGGACTTTATGGTTAGGTTAGGTTGGAACTGTGACCAAGGACGGCAGCGGCCGCCGAACGCCAGAGGTGCCCTATAATATGCCCGATATAAGTGCCCATGTGACATAGGCATTATGTATACAGGCCGATCACTATTCATAGGGACTGGACTATTCAAGTTGCCCATAACAGTTAACTACATAGATAATCTTACTTTTTACTAATATAATAAATGCGAATGTTTGTGAGTGTGGATGTTTGTTACTCTTTCACGCTCTAACGGTTGAACGGATCTAGCTGAAATTCGGTACATATAGGTCTGGAATAACACAAAGGCTACTTTTTATCCCGGCAATAAGTTCCCACGGGAACCAGAAAAGGGAACAAAACTTGACGCGGGCGGGCGTCAGCTAGTAAATGTATATGTCTCTAGGTAATCCATTTGCCACGCTTTCTGACGGACGAGGACTACGCTCTCGTACGGAGGTTTTAGGTCAGATCAGATGACACATTACCTTATAAATCATTAGCTGAATGACCTCAGAATCAACTCCATTTCGTAACACGAGGCAGAAGTTTAGAATATATTATATAATCTGTGGCAGAGCTTGAACTCAACACCACCACCTACTGTGTCGAAAGAGATTAGACAAATAAAACGAATGTCTTATTCGTTTTATTTGTACATAAAATGCAGAATTATTACTTACCCATATTTTGCAAAATTTGTCCATAGTTTGGTTACTCTCTCAATGAAATTAAACGCTTCAGATTCCTTATCAACTTTTTTAACCAGTTTTTTCATTGGGAAAAAATACGGCAGATCATCCACATGCCCCACGTACGGTTCATTGCCAATTAATTTTCTGAGTCCCAACTTATCGGCCATAAAATTCCTCTCTGATGCGTAGTCGAGCATATAGAAATAAACTGTATTTAGTCTTGAATACAGTTTCGCTGCAAGAATTATATCGTACACAATCAAATCCTTACCTATAAACTGAAAAACGCCATCGACGGTGACATTGCCACCTTTAAAATAGAATTCGCGCATCTTTCTCCCAACCTCCAGTTGGTCAGTAACGACACATTCGCTTTTAATCCACCGAGGCGCAAAAAACTCATTGAAGTATTTTGCTTCGTTCATAAACATATCTAGAGTATAACCATACGTTAGCCCTAAAGTCCATTCATCTTTCACATGGCCAGTCATCATTTCTACACCCTCTTGAATATCACGACGTGAAACATCGGCTGTATCCCCGTATAAGAACCTTTCCTGTCCGAAATCCTTTTCATCAATCACTCCAAAATATAGTTCATACGCTTTCTGGGCTGTCCAAATTTGTAATGTTAAATTAACGAGGGATTCGAAGGGTTGTTGTTTTAAGAATTCATAAACCACTGCCATATCTTCTGAAAAACATCCTAATTGTTTAGCAAGAAGTAGAGCTTTGTCAAGTGGAGCAAAATCTTGTGACCACCAAGAAACTGCTCCGCTCATACTGATAGCTCTTTGAAAGAGACCTTGCGACATCGGTGATATCAGATGGTAGGATACGCTAGTGCCACCTGCACTCTCACCAAAAATCGTGATATTTTCAGGGTTTCCACCAAAGTTATCTATATTCTCCTTCACCCACCTAAGCGCGGAGACCTGGTCTTTCATTCCAGCATTACCGGGCACTTCTGGGGTATCGAGGCAAAGGAAACCAAGAGCTTCAAGTCTATAATTGAAAGTGACGATAATTACATCATGGCGGACGAGAAACTCAGGACCGAGTACATCATCATTTCCAGATCCAGATTTGAATCCACCACCATAAATATATACCATAACAGGTAGTAGCAAATCAAGGGCTATATCAGGTGTGTAAACATTGAGGGACAAGCAGTCTTCACTCTGGTTATCCAAGTCGGGTATCAATGAGTTATATTGAGGGCATACAGGTCCGAATTCTTTAGCGCTGCGTACCCCTGTCCACGACTCTGCAGGTTGAGGTGCCTGAAAAGAAAAATAGCACCTATGATAAGGAAAAAGCAGCAAGAAAGAAACTGATAATATATCGATACCTCTGGGCTCAAAGGTCGTAAAGGACAAAATGGGACTTTTCAGGAGAAGCAAAAAACAAAAGAAAAAAAATATTTTGTACTCTAACTTTTTTGTTTCTTGAGCTATTTTAATAAAACCAAGGAAGAAAGTGCTTAGAATTTATAGTATTTTCTAAGGCAGATTAAAAAAAATACCCTAGTGCTGTATTTACCGAGATAGATTTCCTTTACGACCATAAATTTGAAAATAAAAGTCCTTTACACCCGTCAAATTTCCATCCTAAGATTTCACCGAAGGGTATAAATCTACTTCACTGCGCAATTCTGAAGAAAATAAGGTAATAATCGACTAGTGTAATAATTTTTAGGTCATAAGGATCACTTGCTAACTCATTTTTAAGGGCTACATCTATACTTATAATAAATCTGTAGAAGTGAAAATTCTGTACATTGAAAATATAAAAAAAAAAAATAGCAGGGGGTGTTACTAGACCGACACCGAACCCAAAAATGTGATTTAAAAAATTTTTGTCTGTCTGTCTGTTTGTTCAGGCATCACGCAAAAACTACCGGTTCGATTACGATGAAACTTGGTATAATTATTCTTTAATATCCTGGGCACCACACTGGGTACTTTTTATCCCGGAAAAGTATACTTATTATAAAATAAAAAACGAACTTAAGTTGTATAAAGTTATTATCAATTATTGCTTAAACGGTGAATGATACGATGATGAAATTCAGCATGAGCGTTGTTTGTTACAATTTGAAATAAGTAATTTTACCATTTTTGCAAATTCTACCTCCAAAGGTGTAAAAAAGGAGGGTCAAGTTTGTATGGGACAACGCGATTCCTTGGTCCGATCTGCTTAAAATTTGGCATATAGCATTATTAGCATAACTGATGGAAGACGTGTTCCTTATTTTATTGAAATTTATACTTTATCGACCTAAAAAGGGAATGTAAATTATTTTGGAGCTGATTTTCTCCGGAGTTGATATCAATACTCCTTAAATACTCTTATTTTTGATTTAAATTACTTTTTATTTTGACACATTTGTGGATGTTCAATCCGAATGACATTGTCATATTCATGATTTTGCTTTAAAGTACTATCGTAAATATTGTTGTTAATTTTTTTAAATTTTGTATATAAATATGTGAAAGAAGAAGATAATTCGAAGATGGCTAGCCAGGAATAATGAAAGACCACGCTTCAGGTAGTGTCCACTGAGCATTAGAATGAAAGATGTCAGCAGCCCTAAGCGACTGGTTATGGAAGGTATGAACTTTATTCTATAGTTCTGGCTGCATTCGGTGCAGGACACAGACTCACCAAGTCTTTGTAAAATACGGTAATGGCCTCTACGAAGATCACATTTGACAAGTAAAAAGAGCCATTAAAATGAACATGAACACCTAGCAGATGAAATTTACATGGTTATTAAGTTAACAGGTCTTGGTTGGACCATCTGTATTATGAGGACAAAGTCTATCGTAGTTCGGTTTTCCCATACGTTGTAGGCTTACAATATGACTGGGACTACCTGAAGAAGGAACTAAGTTACGATGTCAATTGCTTAGAAGAGAATTTGAGTCAAGTAGTAGTCTAGCCAATGATTTAAGAAATGTATTTAATAAATAAATTTACATAATTCATACCTATAATATGTTTTATGAATTTGTTAATCAGAACAACTATTATAAATATGCGAATATTTGTGAGTGTGAATGTTTGTTACTCTTTCACGCTGTAACGGCTGAACGGATCTGGCTGAAATTTGGTACCTACAGAGATAGGTTAGAGACAGTGTAGGAACTAAATTTCACGCAGGCGAAGCTGCGGGCATCAGCTAGTTATTAAATAAACTTATATTTTTTAATATTAAGCTCGTCCAATTGACGTCGCCACCACCCTGATGGTAAACCGTGGTGCATCTAACGATTGGGGGCCAGTCTCACAGTCTGTAAGGCTTTCGACAGTGGTTCCTCAAGTTGCCGGCCCTGTGATGTGCCTCTTCACGCTCCTCTTGAAGAACCCGGGATTGTAAGATGAGGGAAAAACGTATGCGGGCAGGTCGTTCCATGTTCTTATAGTTCGACAGATGAACGATCTTTTGAAATGCTTGGTTCAGGCGAAAATTCTCTCCACTGTGTATGAGTGGCATCTCTGCCCCGGCACGCGTTGTTCGGGTTTGGAAAGGAGATGGTAGGATTAGGTTGAATCGAGCTCTTCAGAACATTCACCGTAATACATTCGGTAGAAGGCAGCCAAGGAGGCTATGGTTCTTCGTTGCGCTAACGGTTCGAGGCCTCCCGTCACCTCAGGACAACCAATTATTCGGATAGCACGTAGCTGCATAGCGTTGACGCTAGTAGGTGTCTTGCGGAGTCATCCCAAATGTGAGAACAGAATTCGACGCAGGGGCGAATCTTCGTCTTGTACAGTAAACATCTCTGATGTGACGTGAAATAGTCTCAGCTTATTCAGGAATTCTAGTTTCCACGAGGCCAGCCCAATACATCTCTCTACGTAGGTTTTGTGATTGAGCTTTCTTTTAGTGGAACCGTAATGTTCCGAAGACAGGGTAGGGATAGGAATGGGGACTTCTTAGCTGTAAACTGTGTGTTTTTCTGGCATTGAATTCGACCAGGTTGTCTGAACCCCATTGGGCAATGCGACCCAGGTCCCGGTGAGGATCCGCCACGAGTTGTCGTCTCTTTCCTTCCACGTGGCCTCGCCCCTCCGCTGGACGGCCAGAATAGCTCCCACGCAGAGTACTATCATCCGCATAACAATGAATGCACCCAAGGGACAGCATGTCATTGATATGCAGAAGAAAGAGAGTTGGGGAAAATACCGATGCCTGTGGTACTCCGGCATATACCTGCAAAAAGCAGGAAGCCTGACCATCACAGAGGACCCGTGTACGTCGCCCGTGCAGGAAGCTGGCCAACCATCGGCACAACTGAGGCGATAGACCATATGCCGGCAGCTTGGAAAGATGCGACGCATGTCATACCCTATCAAAGGCTTTAGCCATGTCTAGGCCAATAGCCAGAGATTCACCGTGCTTCTCCATAGCCTCACCCCAGGTGTGTGTAATGTACGCTAAGTGGTCACCCGTTGATCGTTTCGGCCTAAAGCCATATTGACAATCGCTAATTAACGAGTGATCCTCCAGATAGCGCATGAGCTGTTTGTTGATAATTAGCTCGAACACTTAGCAGATTACGGTGGTTACGGCTATGGTGCGATAGTTGGCCGAATCCGACCGATCCCCTTTCTTGGGGATCGGCTGAACGTTCGCCTCCTACCAAGCCTTCGACTCTTCTCCCGACGAATAGGAAAGACGATACAGGCGTGTTAGCGTTGGACATAATTCAGCTGCACACTTCTTCAGCACCAATACCGCACTGCCGGATTACAATATCCGGCATCGTGGTTCCACAGTCGGCGATAGTGGGAGGTTGCTTGCCACAGTCATCGACCCGGGAATTAGCCGCAAAGAGATTGGCCAGCATTTCTGATTTCTCTTGGGCCTTGTGAGCCAGTCATCCGTCAAGATAGCGCAGCGGCGCGGCGGCAGCAAGAGCTTGCAAAAGTTGGCCTGCACGGCTTTGGTCAGTTGCCAGTATTCACGTCTGCCCGTCGGATGTTACGTGAGCTCCTGACCAAGCCGCGTGATGCGCTGGGCGTCCACTCTCTTGAAGGCTCTCTTACTGGACCTAGTGGCTCAGTTGTACGCTGCTTTGAGGCGGGCCACTTTCTGGTCGCGCACAGACCGAGCCCTGATCCAGGCGCGGTAAGCCGCCTGTTTTTGTTGAACAGCTACTGCGCACTCACGCCCAAACAAGGGGCGGGCTTTGCGGATGCAGGCGACATCAATGTATGGAATGTAATCTCAATGATGAAGCCCTCCCTGCAAAGCAGCGCTGACTCCACGGGACGGCCGACTGACTCAGGAGGACTCAGGACAAAATAAACGGATTTCAGGTTGTCCGTTGGCGCTGAAGAACGAAGAAATTTCATTATATTTGCGGTTTTTCGCTCTCCGTTTGACAAAACGATGATGTGTTTTTTAACAAGTTTTCGTCAATAATTACGCCAAGGTATTTAATGCTGTCTGTCCTTTGGATGAATTCACATTTGCAACCTTTCATTTCTTTGCAGTAGTATAATTTGATACCAAGAGATGTGTAATGGGCCGATCTAGCTGTTTTATGAAAACATACATATTTAGTTTTACTGGCATTCAGTGTCACTAAATTATAACGCAACCATGTTGACACTTGCCCCAGGCCCAACTCGGCTTTCGTAAATTTTTCAGCCCAACTTGCAGCATCAAATATAACAACAGTGTCATCGGCATAGCATATTATATTATCCATATACATTATAAAAAGCGTTGGGCCAAGCACGCTACCCTGTGGGTCTCCAAAGTCGATTGTATCTAGCTCACTTTTAAAGTTACCCACTTTAACACACTGCTACAAGTAGCAGTATGGATGTAAAGGACATCAGGACAAGTCCTGATGTCCTTTACATCCATATTTTTGAGGTGACTTATAGGGAGTATAGGACCATTAAAATTTTTTATGTGTTTTACACCCAAAACTTTCTTTATATTTTCCTTAACTACCAAAATAATTTCACTCTAGTAGGTAAATGTTATTTACTTCCATATTTTCACGGTAAACTTGGCTTAAAGTCTCAGATTATGTGGGTCGTAAAGGCATTTTTTTTTGCGAATTTCGTAAAACGGAATATACAGATCGATAGGGAATTAAAAATTGAGTAAAACTGTATCAAAAAGTCATTTTCGCCCAAATGTCCTTTACGACCTTTGAGCCCAGAGGTATCGATATCGAGTAAATAACACTTACCTACTAGAGTGAAATTATTTTGGTAGTAAAGGAAAATATAAAGAAAATTTTGGATGTAAAACACATAAAAATTTAAATGGTCCTATACTCCCTATAAGTCACCTCAAAAATATGGATGTAAAGGACATCAGGACTTGTCCTGATGTCCTTTACATCCATACTGCTACTTGTAGCAGTGTGTTAAAGTGGGTAACTTTAGATACAATCAACTTTGGAGACCCACAGGGTAGCGTGCTTGGCCCAACGCTTTTTATAATGTATATGGATAATATAATAGGCTATGCCGATGACACTGTTGTTATATTTGATGGTGCAAGTTGGGCTGAAAAATTTACGAAAGCCGAGTTGGGCCTGGGGCAAGTGTCAACATGGTTGCGTTATAATTCAGTGACACTGAATGCCAGTAAAACTAAATATGTATGTTTTCATAAAACAGCTAGATCGGCCCATTACACATCTCTTGGTATCAAATTACACTACTGCAAAGAAATGAAAGGTTGCAAATGTGAATTTATCCAAAGGACAGACAGCATTAAATACCTTGGCGTAATTATTGACGAAAACTTGTTAAAAAACACATCATCGTTTTGTCAAACGGAGTGCGAAAACCCGCAAATATAATGAAATTTCTTCGTTCTTCAGCGCCAACGGACGACCTGAAATCCGTTTATTTTGCCCTGAGTCCTCCTGAGTCAGTCGGCCGTCCCGTGGAGTCAGCGCTGCTTTGCAGGGTGGGCTTCATCATTGACATTACATTCCATACATTGATGTCGCCAGCATCCGCAAAGCCCGCCCCTTGTTCGGGCGTGAGTGCGCCGTAGCTGTTCAACAAAAACAGGCGGCTTACCGCGCCTGGATTAGGGCTCAGTCTGTGCGCGACCAGAAAGTGGCCCGCCTCAAAGCAGCGTACAACAGAGCCACTAGGTCCAGTAAGATAGCCTTCAAGAGAGTGGACGCCCAGCGCATCACGCGGCTTGGTCAGGAGCTCACGTAACATCCGACGGGCAGACGTGAATACTGGCAACTGACCAAAGCCGTGCAGGCCAACTTTTGCAAGCTCTTGCTGCCGCCGCGCCGCTGCGCTATCTTGACGGATGACTGGCTCACAAGGCCCAAGAGAAATCAGAAATGCTGGCCAATCTCTTTGCGGCTAATTCCCGGGTCGATGACTGTGGCAAGCAACCTCCCACCATCGCCGACTGTGGAACCACGATGCCGGATATTGTAATCCGGCAGTGCGGCATTGTTGCTGAAGAAGTGTGCAGCTGAATTATGTCCAACGCTAACACGCCTGTATCGTCTTCCCTATTCGTCGGGAGAAGAGTCGAAGGCTTGGTAGGAGGCGAACGTTCAGCCGATCCCCAAGAAAGGGGATCGGTCGGATCAGGCCAACTATCGCACCATAGCCGTAACCACCGTTATCTGCAAGGTGTTCGAGCTAATTATCAACAAACAGCTTATGCGCTATCTGGAGGATCACTCGTTAATTAGCGATTGTCAATATGGCTTTAGGCCGAAACGATCAACGGGTGACCACTTAGCGTACATTACACACACCTGGGGTGAGGCTATGGAGAAGCACGGTGAATCTCTGGCTACTGGCCTAGACATGGCTAAAGCCTTTGATAGGGTATGACATGCGACGCATCCTTCCAAGCTGCCGGCATATGGTCTATCGCCTCAGTTGTGCCGATGGTTGGCCAGCTTCCTGCACGGGCGACGTACACGGGTCCTCTGTGATGGTCAAGCTTCCTGCTTTTTGCAGGTATATGCCGGAGTACCACAGGGATCGGTATTTTCCCCAACTCTCTTTCTTCTGCATATCAATGACATGCTGTCCAGCGGAGGGGCGAGGCGACGTGGAAGGAAAGAGACGACAACTCGTGGCGGATCTTCACCGGGACCTGGGTCGCATTGCCCAATGGGGTTCGGACAACCTGGTCGAGTTCAATGCCAGAAAAACGCACAGTTTACAGCTAAGAAGTCCCCATTCCTATCCCTACCCTGTCTTCGGAACATTACGGTTCCACTAAAAGAAAGCTCAATCACAAAACCTACCTACGTAGAGAGATGTATTGGGCTGGCCTCGTGGAAACTAGAATTCCTGAATAAGCTGAGACTATTTCACGTCACATCAGAGATGTTTACTGTACAAGACGAAGATTCGCCCCTGCGTCGAATTCTGTTCTCTTTTTTTTTATTTTTTTTTTTTTATACCACTAAGGTGGCAGACAAGCATACGGCCCACCAGAAGGACCGGTGGTCACCGCAGCCTATGAACGTTTGCAACACCAGAGGTGCCACACTCGCGCTGCCGACCTTGTAAAAACCTTCTAAGACCCCTTTTGAAGAACCCCATACTGTAGGCGTTTGGGAAAACCGAGGCAGGGAGGTCATTCCACAACCTAAGCGTACGTGGAAGAAAACACCTATCGGATCTAACCGTGCTGGAACGCACCGGACGCAGAGTGTGAGGATGAACTCCCTGTCTGTGGCGAGCGGTGCGATGATAGAACGTAGCCGTGGGCATCATATCAAACAATTTCTCAGAGCACATACCATTGTACAGGCGGTAGAACACGCATAAGGAGGCAAAGTCTCTCCTGTCGCGAAGAGAGTTCTCACATTTGGGATGACTCCGCAAGACACCTACTAGCGTCAACGCTATGCAGCGACGTGCTATCCGAATAATTGGTTGTCCTGAGGTGACGGGAGGCCTCGAACCGTTAGCGCAACAAAAAACCATAGCGTCCTTGGCTGCCTTCTACCGAATGTATTACGGTGAATGTTCTGAAGAGCTCGATTCAACCTAATCCTACCATCTCCTTTCCAAACCCGAACAACGCGTGCCGGGGCAGAGATGCCACTCATACACAGTGGAGAGATTTTTCGCCTGAACCAAGCATTTCAAAAGATCGTTCATCTGTCGAACTATAAGAACATGGAACGACCTACCCGCATACGCTTTTCCCTCATCTTACAATCCCGGGTTCTTCAAGAGGAGCGTGAAGAGGCACATCACAGGGCCGGCAACTTGAGGAACCACTGTCGAAAGTCTTACAGACTGTGAGACTGGCCCCCAATCGTTAGATGCACCACGGCTTACCATCAGGGTGGTGGCGACGTCAATTTGACGAGCTTAATATTAAAAAATATAAGTTTGTTTAATAATGTAGCCCTTAAAAATGAGTTAGCAAGTGATCTTTATGACCTAAAAATTATTACACTAGTCGATTATTACCTTATTTTCTTCAGAATTGCGCAGTGAAGTAGATTTACACCCTTCGGTGAAATCTTAGGATGGAAATTTGACGGGTGTAAAGGACTTTTATTTTCAAATTTATGGTCGTAAAGGAAATCTATCTCGGTAAATACAGCACTAGGGTATTTTTTTTAATCTGCCTTAGAAAATACTATAAATTCTAAGCACTTTCTTCCTTGGTTTTATTAAAATAGCTCAAGAAACAAAAAAGTTAGAGTACAAAATATTTTTTTTCTTTTGTTTTTTGCTTCTCCTGAAAAGTCCCATTTTGTCCTTTACGACCTTTGAGCCCAGAGGTATCGATATAATGGGGTTTAGCGCCGTATGTATGTATTCTTTTTTCAATAAATACCAATGATATTATGTATTATCTATGATCTAAGTTTGTCTGGTTTCACGGATTTTATCAATAAGGATCTATCAATTCCACATGGTAATTGATTCGTTAGTTAAGTACTTGCACGTCGATATGAAAAATAATAATTCATTGCTTTCAAAAACGTGGAATAGGAAGTTCTTTCTTGGAGTGATGTTTACTACCTCCAAAACCGAAAAGTAGCAAAGTTCACGAGCCCTCTATGTAACTAATGTGAATAGTCTAGTAATACTATACTACATACTATACTGTACTATACTATACTATACTATACTATACTATACTATACTATACTATACTATACTATACTATACTATACTATACTAAACTATACTATACTATACTATACTATACTAAGTATGACTATAGTATAGTATATGATGTTATAGGCAATGTGTATAATGCAGGCATTCTATACAATACCTAGGCATTGTATAGAATGCCGGTCGAAGCATAGGTAATGTGTGTAATCTATTTTTCTTCTCTATGATTTAGTACTAATCTTTTGAGAGCTACTCCTAATTTCAACTTCCAACAGCAGACAGTGCTGATAAGACATGTGTAGGTTGGTATGCCTTAGAATGTTTCTTACATAGCAGTCCTTTCCAAGAAATTGCTGCCGAAAGTCGCCCTGTTCATTTATTACCACTTAGGAAGCTAAAACGGGAACAGAATTTCACACTAACACCCCGACTCGGATGGGTTAGGTTAGAAGGCTAAGGCGGGAGCGAAGCCGAGTGCAGCTCCTGCCTTAGCCTTCCTGGATTTTTTTTTTGTTTTGTCGACTAGTTCTTATTTGGTTAACGATTCTGTCCATTCATTATACACATTGCCTGATGCGCTTCGGGCATTACATACAATACCTAGTCAATGTATGAAATAAATCGTATTATACACATTGCCTGAACGTTTTAGGCAATGTATATAATGCCTAGGCATTGTATACAATGCCGGATTATACACATTACCTATAACATATATACTATACTATAGTCATACTTAGCTTTGATAGCTGCCGCTGATTGGGCTATCTCGGTTTACAATCTCGCCAGGCAGATTACAATGTCATGTTTTTACAATTTACAGTGTCTTGTATAGAATCAATATCAGTATAAAAGTTGGACTACTTTGTACCTTAAATCTGAGGTCTCCAACCGGTGGCTGAGCAAACGGGATACCCTTAAAACTATAATATGTGCCGCCATACTCATTGTGCACTAATTCGCCGCTAAGAAATCCCTGAGTCACTTGGACCTGAGCCATACTTTTTTACAAAACTTCTTTTACCTAAACCTATTATAAAACTGAATACAGACAAATTCTTACTAAACTAGTTCTTTTAGCTCGTTTCATAAATTGAATAATAAATTGTCTTCATGGGAAATAAATCTACAATCATGATAATAACACGGTAACGGGATGAATTTCGTACCTAATGTTAAGAAATGAATATTAATGCCAAATAGGTAGATATAGGTAAATGTTAAACAATGTTTATCTGTCAGCCTGTTTGTTTGTTGACTTTTGCTCTTATATATCTGCACTGCATATCCCTACTAATGTTATAAATGCGAAAGTAACTCTGTCTGTCTATTACGTTTTCACGCCTAAACCGCTGAACCGATTTTGATGAAATTTGGTAAGTATAGAGATATTTCGAGTCTAAGGGAAGAATATAGGCTACTTTTTAACTGACTGCGCAACAGGAGGGTAATGATTTTACGCGATAACGACTTTTATCTCGGAATAAATGTTGGCTCAGTACTAAGCCGATTTGAAAAATTCTTCTAGGGCCCTTAAAATGAGGAAGGCTTTGAAATGAATAACGAAATGTGTATTAGCGCCACCTATTATGTTACGAGTATATTATTACCGTGTCCTAGGTGAGGCCGTCGTGGTAGCCGTAGGCCTGTTGAGATACCCCATCCTTCCGAATGACTTTTTAAGGACATGAGGTAAATGTAAGGAGGGCAACGGGGTTTCCTTCGAAGGGTTAACCTGGAACTCTCATTCGTAACCAAATGTTAGGGTACCATGTGGTATTAGTCGGTAGAAGTTCGGCATGGCATCCTTGAGGATTTTCACATTTAAAAAAATAGGGGAGTTCGAAATATGTTAAGGGAGAAGCCAGGATCCAGGAACAGCTAGTATCTATATTTACATACTTACCTTGTATAATCGTAAGTAGCGGTTTTAGGCAAAGGCTTTTATCGCAGTTATAGACTATAGACTATTGTTATAACATGAATTATAACTACATATTATCTGTTTACGGATCTTAACTAACAATACACACTTTACACTGTAATATTATAACTAAGTAAATCTATAGCTTTCGCTTGAAACCTCTCAAACAGTATAAAGACTAGTTGATGCCGACAACATAGACCTACTTTTTTTATAATATTTCCCTCGCCAAAATGATGCCACAGTCTGATGGAAAGTCACAGCGACATTTAGCGATTGGGGGCCACTGACACAGTCTGTAAGACTATAGACAGTGTTCCTTAAGTTGGCTGCCCTATGATGTGCCTCTTCACGCTCCGCTTGAAGAACCCAGGATTGTAAAAGGTGGGAAGGGAATTTCCCAGGTTTTTTATGCTTCGACAGAGAAACGATCTTTTGAAACGTTCAGTTGTAGCTAATATTCTCGCCAGTGTGTGAGAGTGGCACCTCTGTCCTGCACGCGTTGTTCGGGTTCGGAAAGGAGAGAATTAGGTTAAAGTGTTCTTCAGAACACTCTTCGTGAGAGAAATGGTAGAATGCAGCCAAAGACGCAATAGATCTTCGCTGCGCCAACGGCTCCACACTTTCCTTCACCTCCTGGCAGTTGATAATGCGAAGAGCACGCCGCTGCATTGAGTCCAGAGCGTCAAGCAAGTACCTCGCGGAGTCGTTTCGAAGGTGAGAGCAGTATTCTACGCATGAACGAGTTTGCGTCTACTTGCGCCGCGAGCTCCTACATACAAATATATAGCAATTGAGTAGGTAAAATAAAACATGAATGTAAAATCGATCAGGCGCTGCGAGCCTGAACCGTGCCTATTGAATGAATTTTATGCTTTTTTTACACATTAACCTACTCAAAACATTTCTATGAGTAGTTTTCAGTAAGTAGTACCTAACCTACTATACCAGTAACATGAATCCTATCTTTTAGTGAGTCTCACGTCAAAATCAGTGCAGTCGCACAGGAGTTTACTCATGAGCTTATCTAAATCTAAATATACCTATATACCTAACTCAAAGGTGACTGACTGACTGACATAGTGATCTATCAACGCACCGCCCAAACCACTGGACGGATCGGACTGAAATTTGGCATGCAGGTAGATGTTATGACGTAGGCATCCGCTAAGAAAGGATTTTGATAAATTCTACCCCCAAGAGGATGAAATACGGGAAGCGGGAACGGGATTAAATTTTACGCGGGCGATGCTGCGGGCATCAGCTAGTGACAAATAAAAAGACAGACAGACAGTCTGTTAAGGCTATTTTTTCTGTGTGTTGGCATTGCAATAAATTCACCCTATTGCTATGAGTGCCAGCTACGACAATTTACCAAATATTAGGCGAGACAATAACATCCAACCGTTAGCACGAAGAGTTTTGTTTTTTCATGTGTCATGATATAGGTACTTAGGTATTTTGTACATATTCTCTGCTTTAAAATAAAAAAGGAAGCGCTCGTGGCCCCGCGGACTCAGTGTTCTGTAAACGATCACTGCAGTAAGCAACCTTTACTATGGCCGGTCCATGGATGGGTGACCATCCATGTGTTCACTTTGTGACATTTATTTGAGCGTTTCCGTGCTTCGGAAGGCACATTAAGCCGTTGGTCCCGGTTGCCAGTAAAATGGCAGTTGTTAAGCTAAGTTGAAGGCATTATTTCACAGCAGGCAGCCACAACCTGCGCCTGTCCATTTAAACACGGCAATACGGCTCACCACCAATTACGTGGGACAAATTATACAAAGGTGAAATGTGGGCATATAATATGCCTCTGCCTACCCCTTCGGGGATAAAGGCGTGACCATATGTATGTATGTATGTAAAATAAAATATGGTACCTAACCAAAAATTGCACGTAGACTGGACCAGGCTTCGCAGTACATTTTTTCGAAGTAACGAAACAGCGTAGTACAAAGATGTCGAAGGAACAAATTAAGGCCATACCCACGGCTAACGACCTTGAGCATATGGGCGATATGACTCGCCAACATAGACTAGCGCAACTACAGAGACATCAGAGTAAAAGAACTACGGAAGAAGAAAAATAATTGTAGCGGAAATGCGTTCCTCGCTTCACCAAATAAACAAGAAGCTGTGAGACGGTCTCACCCGACTGCCCCTCTCTAAAACGTTTATTGTGAGAGTTCAATCCGATTGACGTTGTCATTTTTGTTTTATTTCAAACTTTGAACAGATGATCCACGTGACCTAGTGACGTAGTTTAATGCAACAGAGTCACAGACTACAGACAAAGTCTCGCCATAAGCCCCTCTGCACTCTATTTTATAGAGGCGAAAATAAATTAAAAAACAAAGGAACGTTTGTTTTTCAATTTTCCTTTGTTTTTAAGTGTAAAAATACACTGCAAAAAATGTGATTGATTATTACGTAAAAATTAAATGTGACGAATTCACAAAGACGAATGTTCATATATTCATTGTTTTACGTAAATTATTACAAATCCAGAAAAGAGGGGTCTTCCACTCGCTTAAAATTTTTGTTACTTTTGGAACAAAATTTCATTTCATTTTATTATAACAAACAAAAATAGTCGTAAACGCAGTTGCGAGGGTCAGCTAGTTATGTATAAATAAGAAGCGCTCGTGGCACCGCGGACTCAGTGTTTTGGTGTTTTGTGAACGATCACTGTAGTAAGCTCATTCACTATGGCCAGTCCTTGGATGGGTGACCATCCATGTGACCACTTTGTGAAGTTATTTGTTCGTGCCGTTTCCGTGTTTCGGAAGGCACGTTAAGCAACGGCTGAACGTGCCTTTCGAAACTTACGGGCAACCAAGACCAACGGGTCTTGGTTGCCCGTAAAATGGCAGTCATTAAGCCAAGTAGAAGGCCTTTTTGGCGGCTTGAATAATTTCAACAGCAGGCAGTCACAACCTGCGCTTGTCTATCTCAACACGGCAATACAGCTCACCACCTATTACGTGGGACAAATTCTAAAAAGGTGAAATGTGGGGACATAATAATATGCCTCTGCCTACCCCTTCGGGGTTATCCCCGAAGGGGTAGTCAGATACATACATAAATACATACATAAATATGTATATTATGTATGTATGGTCACGCCTATAAAGGCGTGACCATATTTATGTATGTATGTAACTAGCTGACCCTCACAACTTCGTTTACGACGCTTAAGGTGTATGAAAGGGGAGGTATTTCTTCATCAGACTTAGCAAGTGGTGAGTGAAACTGCACTGTTTGTTTTATCATAAAAGAACGTACACGTCGAGGGCGTGGACTGAATTGTTTTCGAATCTATTCTAAAATAATTTATTTCAGTTCACGCCTTCGGCGCGGACGAAATGTTTAACTCTGGACTTAATCATTAAGCTCTTATGATAAAGCCAACACGCCGGTTTAGATTTACACTCACATTCAAAGGAACTCTTGAATTCTAGGTTTTGAGAAGTTGAGATGTCTCCAACTCCTGAACTTCCTCGGATCAATTTTCATTCAAATCAGTAGTTTCGGCGCGATACGTATTCGGAATACAGACGGACATGAAAATTTTAAATTTCATTTTGGCTTAAGTAGGTATTGATTAGAGAACGCGTTCTTTTTTTTTTAAATAGCTTTCATGTTCGGACTCTCGACCCTCAACAGTTTTATTATTATGTATAGATATAGACTAGCAAGAAACTCGGCGGGTTATTCTTTTTAGTACTCTGCTTACTGTAATATAGACTTAAAAAGTCATAACAAATTGTTTGAGAATCCAACAGAGCCAGCAGATCATTTTCAGACTTACTTGTCTAGCAAATAATTGAATACAATTTTTGGTCCCGAGCAGGATTTGCCGGACCAGACGGCCTCACCATTGGACCAACGAGACACTGCTCTTGATCGTCAATTCCTTCACTTTATTACTTTAACCAAGTTGCCGGTAGATGGTGCCTACGTCACCCCAAGACGTAATAAGCTGAAAAAATTTACGGTTAATATAAATAAATATATTCACGGATATTTCGCACAAGGCTATCTAATCCCAAAGTAAGCTAGGAATGACCTGCTTGTGTTATGGGTATAAGACCACGGATAATAATACTTATATACTTTTTGAATACATACATATTATACATAGAAACACCCAGACTCTTGAGACAAACATTTATGGGTCACACAAATATTTGTCTCCGGTGGGAATTGAACCCACGACCTCCAGCGCCGCAGGCGGTATCACTTCCGACTGCGCCACAGAGGCAGTCAAGTTGAGACCAGTGTCTCAAAAAAAGCAGTGTGTTAATAATAACTGTAATATAAGTATTTTCATCAGTTAGCTATATCCCTTAGCACAAAGTTATAATAGCTTAAGTTGTGTGCGAATGTCCACAAATATTTCTTCATTTATTTATATTGAAATGATTAAGTACCGCTTACAATATAAGCATGACTACCTTTCGAAGTAATTTAATAAAACAATACAAAAAATAAATTCAAATGCATTATATTCTCATGTAATGCAGTATGCATTGTGTAACTCGGGCTCTGGCTCTGTTACACGCATTACTCTGTACATGAATGAAAATATAACATTTTACGAGAATATTTTGCCGACCAGGACCCCAATTCTCCGCCACTCGAATTGAATCCGTGGCCGACAATTTCCGCGATAAATGTCATCTTTCTCTTGATTTGCCGTTTTGCCTATTCTCGGAGAGTCGTGGGCGACAATTGTCTGGCTATTTTCACCCGGATTACGTCGCATGGTACAGATCACACGTATTTCCTAAGTCGTATGGTATTTTATCTGTAATCCCACACTTCTGTTGTCACTAGTTTTAAGTTTATTTTATAGTTTACCTTGTTAAAGTTAATTTTCAAACGACAGTGAAATACACTAACAATATACAATCACTGAAAATGAAACGCCACGGAGCTGGAGGTGCATTACGTGGAGTAGAGGAGTTTGATTTACTCGATGTTAATTTACGAATATGCTGTAGAACTTT
The DNA here is from genome assembly GCA_933228765.1 of Miltochrista miniata. Lineage (NCBI taxonomy): Eukaryota > Metazoa > Arthropoda > Insecta > Lepidoptera > Erebidae > Miltochrista > Miltochrista miniata. The sequence goes on along the minus strand of OW121763.1, from coordinate 29,029,283 downwards.
ATGAAGTTCAAGGCAAGTATTTACGCCACAGTCTAGTATAATCGGGGTTTGGTCTATCTATACAGACGGTAGAACATAGGCACTGTTGATAACATATCACCATTACATGTATCAATATGTTTTTAGTCCACTGTCTTGACAGTCTACTATTACAATCTAAAGCCCGGTATAAACATCGTAGAACATGTTAACATAATTTCGATTCGTGTGACTTAGGTAGGTATATTCCTCTGTCTTGGCAGTCTTCTACTCTATTCAAAGCCCGGTCTATTCAATACAGACACTAGAACATTATATCGTTGATAACATTATATTGATATGTCTTTTATTCTACTATCTTGGCAGTCTTCTACTCTTTTATAGGCGCTGTGTACGCTAATATCCTTAGTACTGGGTCAATATGCAATATGATACATACTAATACAGTATTAGTATGTGCAAGGCATTGATGAATAAATACCTACAACTAAATGAACTGTTTCATATACAGAACTTGCCTTATTCACTTGTCACTTGCTTTCAGATCTATGGCTCAAAATAAAAAATCCTGAATGTTTATGCACGGTTTACCGGAAGCTGCAATGTTTACCTTACCACATTTTGAATAGCTCCAATGCATTGACCCTAATGAAGCAATAAGAAGCCACAGGCAAGATCACATAATCGGTTAGTTATATTTTATCACTTCTTTTATCTCCAAAAGGGCCAGCAAGGGCATACTAACTTCACCTTATAGTATTTGTCCCACGTAATAGGTGGTGAGCTATGTGGTAATGTATGCAGGTGTGGGTTGTCACTGTCCGTTGTTGACATTTTTGAAGCATATGGTCTTCACTGTGGCTTAACAACTGCCATTTTAAAGGCAACCGGGATCAAAGTCTATACATTCCTTCTGAAGCTAGAAAACGCTTACAAATAAATGTCACAACGTGGTCCAGTGGTGGTAGATATAGCTTAGGTCTAGGATACTTACTGCAGTGATTGATAGTTGAGTCTGCTTCAAATTTAACTCCTTACCTCTTTTAACAACACAAAATTTCCATCTTACTTAATAACAAATAAATGGTGATTATTTATTTCAGGAGGTAGTGGATATGCCCTAAGGCTATGGTGTCTTACACTTCAACAAGACTATGAGGAAGGACCCACCAACAAACCTGAATGATGACACCTTGTCATGTCAAAGACAAGTGATGCTGGTCACAGAACTCAGTCTGACCATCTTAGCTAGAATCACATTCCTCCATCAACAGGTCCACCACTTGCAGGTCACAGAGCCACATTACATGCAGTAGAATATTAACAAGAATGTGTTAAGTGTTTTATTCAAGGAATAAATGAAAGTTAATTTCATTAATATAATAAGTTTTATTAACCCTTTTAATTTGAGAATTACAACTATACTATGTATGATTATCAATTTCAGTCAGTAAAATGACATTTAGTTAGTATGATTTAATGACAGCATACAGCAGTTAAAGCATTCAGTTAATGTAAAGTGTATAAAATGTCGAAGTCTATTGATAGCCGAACATCACTATGGTAGCGGGTCACCCTTTTTGTATCAGTGACAGTTGCACTTTTCATTTTACTAACTGAGATTAATAATCCTATTTTAGAACTACTAACAACTAAGAAATAGCACAGTCACTAAAGAACCATTACAGGTTGAAAGTTGAAAGATGAATTCTATTTCTGTTGCCGCTTTAAAGTTGGGATACAGGAACTACATGTTAGGACGATGTTGAAGTTAGCTTCATTTTTGTGATCCTTGTGTATAAGTACACTCCTTTTTACAGCCTATGGTATTGTTCAAACCTGAAATAGATGCAATAGATTGTATTGAGAAATTATAAAACATTACAATAAGTAACACAACATCTGTCTCTCCGTTCTGACCAACTGTTGCGATATGTATGACATAAAAGATAACATATTAACATGTTGCAATGCATTAAGTACATGATAAATTGCTGTTGTTCTAGGCTAGACTAGTAGCAGTTATAGATTAACCACTGACTGTCTCGAAGAGACCCACCACAGTAGCATTCACAGAGAGTGACAACAATTTTGCATTATAAATAATAAAAGGTAAGTATTAATATAGTCATAGTACCACAGACATGCATGTGCCTGTGTTTATATAAAACCTAGCCTGCCACTCTCCTGACACCTACTGTGATGTCAAGTATTTGGACTAATTAACACCACATTGAAGTTTGAACGAAGAAATCTTGTATCTTTTGGCACACGAAGTACAGGCACTCGTGATTTTTTGTTTTTGTTAATACTACTATGTCTGTGCATAGTAGGTAAGTACCTACTTTTAGAACATCACTTAGGAGACAGGTAGGTATTCTAATATACTGACCTCTAAAAATTACTTTTGGCTCTTGAGTTTCTCATCTTCCTTTATAACTAGTTCGGGGAAACCTCCACGCATAGCTCCAGCTGATCAATTCATCGCTGTCGATTTCTTTACGTTACATATTCTCTCGTCTTGATAAATCTAAAAAGAAAAACGGATTAGTTGAGACTAGTAACAAAATTTGAATAAGTCAACAAGACATTGCATGATAAGTATTACTTACCTACTTTTCTCTTCTCGCTCCGAGTTTTGGGACCTTTAGCACGACACCAAGTTCAGCATAGTCTAGCAAACGGTGTATTTGCACATCGGAAGAATACGCTACTCCAAGTTCAGCATAATAATAATAGTCTAGCAAACGATGTATTTGCACATCGGAAGCATACGCTGCTCTTTCCTTTTCTTTGAAGATTTCATTGGATTGTTATTTTCCGTTAACTGGTTCCAATTCCATTATTTTGTTTGAATTATTTGAAATATTTATGATAATTATAGTTCTCTAGGACATTTGTCTTGTTTACTTGTTTTTTTTTAATGCAAAGTAAATATTCCGTCTACACGCATACTGCTTACTTATTTCCTTCATTTAAAAATTAATATTTCTATTTAATATGATAGTTTGCGCCCCCAATAACAACTTATTATAAAAATTAGATGTATTCTCAATACGTTAGTATTATTTTGATATTATTATTAAGGTAAAATACGTAGAAAATTGCTAATCGATTTTATTGGTGCTAATGTTTGAGAAAACCGGTAATACCCAAGAGAAAACGGAACGTTATTTGTTAACATCACTGTGTGACATTCATAGACAATAACAAAAGCGGGGAATTTGAAGTCTACTACCGCCCAGAATACACAATTTAGTGATCACCAGACAATTTTTAACAGCATTCAATCCACAGACTTGAGGTCTGGCGATAGACATAGGCGTGTAAATCGAGAATCGGCCTCCAGAGCGACACACGTCCGTCTAGCAACACGACTCCCCCCGCACTAGATTTTCGGGCGAGCGCGGGGAAGCAAGCTAAGTGATGTATTCTTTGAATACATTATTAGTTATAATTAGTTAAAACTTATACTAATTCAAAATTGAAGAAAACCATTTTAGAGGTCTATGTTTTCTTTAGTCTCTGATATAAATTTTATTATCATTCATTAATAAATAGATGTCATAAAACGTCTTCTTCTAAAAAAATATGGGCTATTTCAATGATGTTTTACTAATTATTTATAATAAATACACAATTTCTGATAAAACCATCTTTTGACACACATCTTTTAGATTTAAAATCTACTTTTGGCTGTCTTTTTTCGTATACTAATACCGAGAAGAACGTCTTTATTTGCACCTCTTTTTCGCAAACTTTGTCAACCACTCCCCTTAAGGGGCGGTTAACCCGCACAAGTAGGCATTTGGCGCTCCCCTCGCCCCGGGCGCAAGACACACCGCGCGCCGGCAGCGGCAGTCAACTCTCATGCCACAGTATACAGTATTGTAGAAAGAAACAGCATGCTAACTTTGTTTGACGTAGTAAATGCATCTAACTTTATTAAGTGTAGTGATTTATTAGTTTCGTAAATAAAAATAAATGAGTTAATCGTAAATAAATTATGTATATTATACTATTATTTTTAAACTAAAGAGTTTGTTTGTTTGTTTAGTTGTTCTAACTCTAGAGTCTAAGAGACTGCTAGTTGAATTTCAAGAGTTTCTTAACAGAATGTCCATTTTTGAAAAATACCAAAATAAATAGCATCACGCTAAGGCGAATAAGAGCTTAGCAGCAACGAAACATTTTTCGACAACTAGGATATTTCATTTCTTTTGAGAGTTTCCGTTGCGTACGTTTGCTACAGTTGCGTAAAAATTGTAAATTACATAATAGCTGGTCATAAAAATTTCTAAAGTTTTCTAAAGTTGGTATGCTAAGTATGAATCACGGGACCATTGTGCAATCCAAAATGGCCGCCGCGGTGTAATCACAAAATTTCATGATGGGTGTCGTTTAAAGGGTTTTTTGGTATGCTGAGTACGAATCACGTACTAATTTTGCAATCCAATATGGACGCCGCGCCGTAATCACAAAATGTCATGATGGGTATCGTTTAAGGGGTTTCTTGGTATGCTGACTACGAATCACGTGATAATTTTGCAATCCAATATGGGCGCCGCGCCGTAATCACAAAATTTCATGATGGGTATCGTTTAAGGGGTTTCTTGGTATGCTGAGTACGAATCACGTGATCATTTTGCAATCCAAAATGGCGGCCACGGTGTAATCACAAAAATTCATGATGGGTATCGTTTAAAGGGTTTTTTGGTATGCTGAGAACGAATTACGTACTAATTTTGCAATCCAATATGGCCACCGCGCCGTAATCACACAATTTCATGATGGGTATAGTTTAAGGGAATTCTTGGTATGCTAAGTATGAATCACATGATAATTTTGCAATCCAATATGGGCGCCGCGCCGTAATCACAAAATTTCATGATGGGTATCGTTTAAAGGGTTTTTGGTATGCTGAGTACGAATTACGTGATAATTTTGCAATACAATATGGCCGCCGCGCCGTAATCACAAAATATCATGATGGGTATCGTTTAAGGGGTGTATTGGTATGATGAGTACGAATCCTGTGATAATTTTGAAATGCAATATGGCCGCCGCGCCGTAATTCAGAAATCCATGATGGTTATCGTTTAAGAGGTTTTTTGGTATGCTGAGGACGAATCACATGATAATTTTGCAATCCAAAATGGCCACCGCGCCGTAATCACATAATTTTGTAATGAATATCGTTTAATGGGTTTTTTCGAGTGCTGAGTACGAATAACATGATCATTTTGGAATTCAATTTGGCCGCCTAAGCTATTTAGGCCCACTTGCGCGGAGAGTCGAGTTAAATATATAAATATAGAGTTAGTAAGCTCTGAGTTAAATAAATAACTTCTTAACTCTGACCACGTCTTGCACAGTTGCAAATTGGCACGCGGTTAACTAACTCACAGTAAACCGAACAAGTTTTTTTTGTCTGTGTCGTTCCATGCAATCCAACCACACACAAATGTTAGAACGAAGAATGGAACATGTGTCTCTATCTCTTTTACACTACAGTCTGCTACGTATGATTTACGATACTACCATTTACGATACCATTCATAAAATTTTCTGATTACGGCGTGGCGGGCATATTCGATTGCTAAATTATCACGTGATTCGTACTCAGCATACCAAAAAACCCCTTAAACGATACCCATCATGAAATTTTGTGATTACGGCGCGGCGACCATATTGGATTGCAAAATTATCACGTACTTCGTACTCAGCATACCAAAAAACCCCTTAAACGATACCCATCATGAAATTTTGTGATTACGGCGTGGCCGCCATGTTGGATTGCGAAATTATCATGTAATTCGTAGACATTTTAATGCATTAGGTAGCTGGTTGGTTACCATGTCGTGAAAACACTTAAAAAGTAAAAGATCACCACATTTTTACCATGAGTCGCGTATGTAGGTATTTGTAACGGTTAATCTAATTACATTTTGCCCATTACTGATATTTTTATACTGTGGCGCGATTTCAACGTAATTTGGCATAATAATTACGAAATAGTTGCGAAAAAAACTGACACAGGTCCTGCCTCCACAAGCGCCAGGGCGAGACTGATCGGCCGTCAGCGGCGCAATTCTATTGCGTTTGGTAGATATTCGTACATGATAACTATGTAAATAGTTGTTTATAGAAAAACGCTCGGAAAATGTGTATAAAAACTTAATACCTTTAATTGAGTGCAAAAAAATATATAAAATGTTAATAGTTTAGCCACAGTATTGAAAAAACTTTTCTGAGAGAGTCAACTTTGGGATTTTTTTCTATCTAGTGAAATTTATTGCATCGTGTAACGGGCTCGGAATATGTTTAGCTTATATCCTTAACTATTATATATATATTTTTCAGATTTAAAAACCCTTTACTTTTTGACTAGGATTGTTTCAAAAAACTCAAAATCTGACCCACGCGGCCTTAATGCGAAAGAAAACATTGTCTGTGGTGCATGGTATGCGGGGGAGCCGTAACAGCATCCTGAACATGATAGCAGACAGGATTGACTCAGCAGTTTTGGGGCGATTCACCGACCTGCATGTGAGAGGTCTGGGTGGGTGAGTTATTCACAAAATAAACATGCTGACATTTAATTTTATGGTTTTGATTTGTATTTGTATTTAATGTGTATTTACTAACATAGGTCGTAAGATTATGATACAAACATAAATGGGCTGTAATCGTCTAAAAATAAACATTTTTATTTTTATTATTATTTATTTTAACAAAGCTTCGCAGTAAAATCGTTCGCAGTAGGGTTTTTCGATGTAACGAACCATCGCAGTAACAAGACATCGACTTAACGAGGTGTCGCAGTAGGTATGGTGCTGTCGGTGAAAGGTTTTCGAAGTACCAAAATTCGATGATACGGCTTTCGGACTAAAGTGGTGATACGGTTCTAACACATGGTTGCCGAGATACAGCCTCGTGACGGACAGACAGATGGACGGCGAAGTCTCATGAATAGGGTCACGCTTTACCCTTTGGGTGCGGAACTATACATGTGGAAGTATCTAGCGATCCTCCAATAAGGTATCCTGGTCTAGTAAGAGTTACAGGCAAAATATTTGATCATGTTCAGCTTCAGACTGGCAGTCACCATTAGCGAAGATGAAGAATGCTCATGAGGATCTCTACGTCTGTAAGACCAGGCAGGATTCCTGGTAGACTCTGAGTGAAATGGACGGCTTTCACGTCGCTACTAGATATGTACTTAGGTACAGACGCTTTAAAGTTCCTCTGATAGACTTTTGGGATGACTCCGCAAGGTAGGTACTTGCTTGACACGCTAGTCGTACCATTCGCATTATCAACTGCCAAGAGGTGAAGCGTCTTTGACGCAGCGAAGAACTATTGCGTCTTTGGCTCTTAGACCATATATCACGGGACTAGCCTTTGCGAACCACCGCATACAAAAATATTCTGCTAGTTTTCATAGCGGGTGAAGGGGGAAACACAAAGACATATAAAATTTCATTATATTTAAAAATGTATTAATCGACAAACGCGTAATGACTGTTGTGTGTTAATTTTTATTGTACAGTCAACTACAATGAACTGTACTAGTTTAATCATATAAAATGATGTACTGATGTACAGTGCTTTTTATAAAGCCAAAAGACCAAATGGTCATGTGCAATGGCAGAAAACAATGCTTATGTAAGGCGCATCCTGTGGTTAGATGATCTAAGCTTTGGCTGCATTCTACCGTAATCTATCACGGTGAGTGTTCTGAAGAACTCTACAACCTAACCCCGCCCTCTCTTTTCCGATCCCGTACAACGCGTGCAGCACAGAGGTGCCACTCTCACACTGAGAGAATTTTAGCTAGAACTGAATGATTCAAAAGATTGTTTCTTTGACGAACCACAAAAATCTGGAACGACCTGCCAGCGCACGTGTTTCCCTCCTTCACAATCCTGGGTTCTTCAAGTGGAGCGTGAAGAGGCACATCATAGGGCCGCCAACTTGAGGACCACTGTCTATGTATAGTCTTACAGACTGGGACAGTGGCCCTCAATCGCTAGATGTCGCTGTGACTTTCCATCGGACGGCGGCGGCATCATTTTGGAGAGCTAAATATAAAAAAAAAACTTACCTTTCAAATTATGGAGGAGGCGCCCAGTAAGACCAAGTCTTTACCTGAGAAACTATTTCTCCATTTGCTCAGTATGCACATATCACACAGGCCAAACGAGTTGTAGGTACACTTTTCTGCGACAATAAATTTATTTACCTAGATAGGGAAAAACCCCTTGTTTTCCTGTGTACCCTTGACTAACTTTATGCACTAAAGCTGTACAGAGGTGGACCTTAATGGCGCAGGCGATGTACACCATATATATTTCAATTTCATATGCTATTCAGCAGGGTCACCATATTCCATTAATTGCAAGCGAGGCTGGCCCGACGTCGCACCCGCCGTATCGGCAATATCATAATTATGCGGCATATAACACCCGAACCATCCCCAAAGATGCAGGATAACACCCAAACCCTTAGGCGAGGCCGTGATGGTAGCCAGTCTCTCGGGAATTCTAAGACATTCCTCTGAGGCTTTACCCCCTCGCAACTGTAAGCAGTTGTAGGTAGCACACCACTTGACTTTAGCAGGCAGCTAGCAGGAGTCCGGTGTAGCTCCATGAAGATATCCACACATAGAAACAAAGGCCTGTCTAAACAGCGACAGTTTTAACCAGGCTTGCATGAGGATAGTATAAGTAAAACCCAAGTGACTTTTGTTATTTTTTTAATTATCTTAAATCTATGTTTACGAGGTCTCCATAGCGGTGGTGGCAGTCTCCTCTGTGTATTTGCCCTTGTCTTTGCCGAGAGCTGCGAGCCTGCCCTTAGCTCTACGGTCTAGGATAGCCTTCCGATCCTTGTTCATCTTTAGCTTCACGATAACACACTGTAAATAAAAAAAAATCTCTTAGACATTATACAGAACAAAATTGACAAAAATGTTTGGTGTCAGTTTCATTACTTTCAGAGCCATGGAAGTGTTTCACCAGTTACTATGGTCCAGTCAAACTTCTGCAAGCATCGGTAAGACTTGGAATCATAGCGTCCGTAGCAAGATTATCATCATTTTATATGTTTATAGTTACAAGACATTGTATAACGTATCTTAGCACCAATATGAAGGTGTGAGTAAAAAACCATGATTCAAAATCATGCCTAAATTTGCAATATGAAGCAACAAGCGCCTCGGATGTGGATATACTTTTACACCAGCTGTGCATCCTCTGGTGCAGGCATACTTTACAGGTCAGCAGGCCTAAAAAGGCAACATAGTGCGTTTCATTCATATTCTGATTAATTTGCAGATTCGTACAAGAAATGCTTTAGAAACTGTAAAATGGTAGGAATATTACATTAATCATCGGCAATTAATTTCATAAATCTATACTAATATTATAAAGAGGAAAGATTTGTTTTATTGTTTGTTTGTAACGAATAGGCTCCGGAACTACTGGACCAATTTTAAAAATTCTTTCACTGTTGGGAAGCTACACTCTTTGCGGTGAACAAAGGCTATATTTCATTCCTGTATTCCCATGGGAACGGAAACAAAGCGGGTGAAACCACCGGACGTCCGCTAGTAAATCAATAATAGCTCCGAACCTACTGAACCACTTGGAAAAATTCCTTCACTGTTGGTAAGATAAGCTATCTCCAATAACATGGGCTATATTTTATCCCTGTTTTTCCAAACAATCTATGGTGAAACTGAGTGACATCCGCTAGTCAAAAATATACTAAATCACCTCATCACCATTAGTCCTGCAGTTCTCACAAGATTTTTGATGTTTATAGAATAACCTAGAATTGATTCACATTTTTGTGCAGATGGTGAATTTGTCTGCGCGTTTCAAGTACTGTCTGGGAGTCAAAATATGTCTAAGGGTATTCTTGAGAGCAGCTGGTATGTAACTTTAGGTGGCGGTCAATGCTGATTGTTGTACAATCAGATAGAATAATGTCTTTACAGAATGAGTGTACTCTACATAGGCAACATGCTGCCTTAATGTGCAATAGAAGTAAGTCTCACCTTTGAGGGGTGAATACCAACGTAAGCACTGGCACCATTGGCTTTCTCTCTCTGGATCCTTTCAATATAGACAACAAACTTTTTTCTGTACACCTGTGTCACTTTGCCGACCTGTTGGCCCTTGTAGTGACCGCGGACAACCTGCAATGAGTTTTGAATATGTTATAATACAACAGAACTTCTTTGAACACTATTACTTATGGATGACAGAGTAATAATTATACTTGGTCAAATTGTTGGTATACTTGGTCAAATGGTAACAGACTGTGTACGCTCTAAACATTTATTAAATAGTGAATTTAGTTTTCTTCAAAAACTCCCAACACAACATCTATTTGTTGATCAATCAATTTTGATTAAGCAAATCTAGCAGTCTGAAAACCTGTGAAAGTGTGTCACAACACTATAGTCAAACTTCTAATCCATAATAGTATAAAAATAATTTTCATAGATTCAAGTCTATAAACCCCCAATTCACATGGTTATAACAGCATGACATAAAAAGGCCATAAAAACAGTCCTAACCTAAATGTTTGTAATGCAAAACAATCAGAGCCATCATTGCACCAGGGCGCAGACTAGCTGAACGTGCCGAAAACTCGTAAGAGAAAACCTCGGACTCATCTTCAGCACGAAAGCAATCGTCCGCAGTCTAAGAATGGTTTATTTTCATCATATTGTTTAGCATTTACAAAACATAACCAACAAACTTGGAAACAGCTATAGAGATAGATAATAAGATATTAGCTCACCTGTACTTCGTCATCCTTGCGAATTGGCATAGATTTAACATTAAACTTTTGCCTCAGCTCCTTTGAAAGAGGTGCTGACATGAGAACTCGACGAATATGCGAGGGTGCGCTGAAGTGGCGCTTCCTGTTTTTCCTCCTTGAGGATGTGACAAGCTTGTTGAACTTCATTCTGATGCTCTTCGCTGAAATCCAAAATAAGTACCACGTTTATTCTAGTTTGAAGTGTTCAGGTTACTGCTTCATGCGCGATGAACGTCAAGGGGCCGCCGCGACTTTTCCGGTGAACAACAATAACAAAACCTAAAATAACCATTATTTCAAATATGAAATACAATACTTATTTGTGTTAACAAAATTAATAGCAAAGAAGTAGTAACGATTGTGAGATATTTAAGGATATAACGACGTACCCAAAACAACTCGGGCAAAGAGCGAAATAAAAAGAATTTGTGGAAAGGGGAGTGTTGCCAGCCAACTAAAACGTCAAATCAAATACTGTCAATGTCAAAGTCTGCACTAACGGGTGCCTTAAACCTTCAAGTTATTTAATCAAGCGGACTGGATCAAACGCTTTGATCAAATGAACAGGAATGTCTGACGTAAAATTTATTGAAATTTTGAGATAATGAATTGACTTGCAATTGGAAGGTCTTCTGGGGGCCTTGTAAAATTTCAATAGCAGGCAGTCACAATCACAACACGCGGCTGTTCACCTGAACAGGGTAACACGGCCCTCTACCCACTACGTGGGACAAATTGTAAAATTATGAAACGTGGTAATATAGTATGCCTCTGCCTACCACTTTGGAGATAAAAGCTATTATGAGAATATGAAATGGCTTAACCGACTAGGGATAAAGGCCATTATGAAATGATGAAATGGCTCAACTGACTTGGTATGGATATGTATCTCACTACTTTTTACGGTAAAGAAACTGAGTTGCGAGACTTGTTCTATTTACAAGTTAAGTTTCTGATGGCATTAAATATTTCAAAAACTGATATCAACGGTTTTTCAGTTGCGAAGTTGATCAACTTAAATTCCTAGATAAATAGGTGATTCTGCAGTGGCAGCAAATTTTTGTCGGGAATCCTGGAGCATCCTTCTGAGGTGTGCTTCAAGCTTTGAAATCTCAATGAAAACAAATTTTGACAACGCCAAAAAATAGTCGTGAAACAGTCGTAAATAGTCGTACATATAAAAAAATAGTCGTATTATAGTTTCAGCGTTATAGCTATAGGTTAGTGAGGATTATGGCTTGAACGTCAAGCTGTAATCCGCACCTCTGGTGCAAAGAAACGGTAAATTCTATCGAATTGGTTTAGGTTCCAAAAAATAGTCGTGAAATAGTCGTAACGACCTGCCAAAGCTCAGAAATAATCCATAAGCGATTCCCGAGATATGAAGGTTAAATTGGCATATCAGTACTGGCGTCGTCACAACCTGCGCCTGGGTCATTAACGCGTGTGTAGAATCTCTAGCGTTGCAGACGTCGTCCTAAGGCTGCGGTAACCACTTTCCATCAGGTGAGTCATAAGCTTGTCAGCCACCTTAATGGTGTAAAAAAATAGAAGTTTAATTAATACTTGACTGCTTGTTGCTTCCGGTAAGACTGGGACCTAGAGAAGGAGAACTTTGACTTTGTAGTAAAACAAAAGTTACAGCGATTTTTTTTTATAATATATTTATAAAAATATTTTTTTTAAATATTCACGGACATTTCGCACAACGCTATCTGTTCCCAAAGTAAGCTAGGAATTAATACTTATATACTTTTTAAATACACACATAATATAAGTATTATACATAGAAACACCCAGACTCTTGAGACAAACATTTATGGGCCACATAAATATTTGTCTCCGGTGGGAATCGAACCCACGACCACCAGAGCCCGCCGTAGGCGTTATCACTACCGACTGCACCACAGAGGCAGTCATTCTTTACTTTTTCTTTCTTCCTCCCCTTATATTTTATTGATTGATTTTAACCCATTAATTCTATCTAACACTGTGTAGGCTTATTATGACGCAATATTTTTCATTCAAGTATTCATTCAAATCTAGCACAGTGACGAGCAGGAATACTGTGAAATTTAAAGAAATAGACTTTTTGATATGAATCATAAAAAAACATTTACTGCCGAGGGGTAAACTGGTTTTTAAGTCATAGATGGACGCGGCGCGGCGCCTGCGTGTGGTGACTTGTAGCTATGAATTTGAATTTTAAATTTTTATTTGAAGTCTGACGCCGACATTATTTTCGAATTTGGAATTTAACTTCCTAGACTATGTTGCTCGGACGGAAATAAGAATTGATGCAAATGATTAGTCAATGTTATTGAGTCAAAATTATTGATTTATAAGCTGACCCGACAGACGTTGTCCTGCCTTAACTATGAATAATCGGTATTCCGAGGTCTGAGTACCCGGTCCCCTGTTCCCATTCCCGGTTTCGGATTGTGGGTTCCCGGTTCCTGTTTTTCGGTTTCCGGATTCCAGTTTCCTGTCAGTCTTTCTGTTCCCGGTTCCCATTTCGGAGTTTCCAGTTCTAAGACCCAATCCAAAATCGCAATAGAAACCATTTCTTCTAACAGTTCAAGCGGGTTACAGTTATTTAAAATTTTCCACCCATTTTTTTAAAACCTTCTCCCGACAATAACAAAGTGAAATTATGAATGAGGCGCCTAAGAACTTATACAGTTTGTCTATAAAGTCGTGAAATGAATGTTTGAGGAACTAAAAATAGTTATGTATGTGGCAACACTGGCAACACGAAACATAAGTACGTCAGTTGTCAATGCTATCGTCGAATTTCGTTTACTCTCTCACGTAACTTTATTGTTTGGATTAAACTGCAACAAATTGAAACCAAACTACGCATAAAGGTTTGAGAAATGAGTAAAGAAAATGGGAGTGGTGCGCAGGAAGTGATTTTTAAAGTTTTTCAGTGATGTTTCGCGGAGTACCAAGCTGGACAATTGTTGTGGGATTTTGAGGATGTTTATGAGCGAACAGCATCTTTGGTGGGTATGTAATCGTGTTATTGTTTGTTTTGAATCTGTCTGAAGTTACAAATTTACTGAATTTACGATTTGGAGACAAAAAAAGGCATTGTTTACGTTGCATATTTTTAGGTTAGAATCACAGACTTACAATCTACCTATAATGTAAGTCAGTGGTTAGAATAACATTGTTAGTAGGTTATTTAATAGTACGACCTACATTTTTGATACTCAGTTCAATCTGGTTTTGCACCAATTTTTTATTTTGAATTAATTGCTTCATGTCAATAGTTTGTTTCCATTAGGTAATTAATTTTCTTTTTTTACTCTTTTCAGGAAAATTAGAGAGTACAGTTAGGCGAATAGTTAACGAAGGTTTTAATAATGAAGGAAAGTTTGAAACTCCTGGGAAACACAGAAAAGGTCGGCAAAGAAAGAAATAGACGATTTTAATATTTGTGCACTGCGCCAACAAAATCCTTGTCAGATTGGGGAATGTTAAAGATAAAACATGTAATTACATGATAGTGGCGAAGCAATTGGAACTGCTAGGCACCTGCTGGTGGGTTGTAAGACGCTATTAGACCGGGGCTTCTGGATCTGGTTCAATAACTTTATTCTGGATCTGTTTCAATAAAACAGAAACAAAATTAAAAATGTATAATGTGTTTTATTTATTAACTTACTAGCTGACGCCCGCAGCTTCGCCCGTGTCGAATTTGTTCTCGTTCCCGCTTCCCGTAGGAACTTATTCCCGGGATGAAAAGTAGCCTTTGTGTTATTCCAGACTATAATGTATCCCTGTACCAAATTTCAGCCAGATCAGTTCAACTGTTCGAGCGTGAAAGAGTCTCACATCCACACTCATAAGCTTTCGCATTTATTATATTTGTATTGTACCCGTTCCCGCTTCCCGTAACCCCCTGGCCACAGCTTACCGCGGTGCGGATTGCGGCGCGTCGTGAGGCGCGGCTAGCGGTACGCGGCGAAAACAAATGGTGGACAACCTATGTAGTAAGCCACAGCTACCGGCGATGCGAATTGCGGTGCGACCTGCGGCGCGGCGAGAGTCGCGCGGCACGCGGCCGCAACGGGCTGCGCGGTGTGCGGGTGAAACAAATGTACTGGCGAGTACCGAGGTGGCCACAGCTCGTATCGGCGCGCGCGGCGGCATCGGCGGACGCATTTAGACATCGCGCGTTCAGAACAAATTATTTTGTTTTTAACGCGCGTTGCCATAAAAATAATGGATACGGAAAGGTTCATAAGTGAAATACTGAGTAGACCAGCAGTATGGATGTCAAAACATCCACATCATAAATACAGACACATTATAAAAAAAATGTGGGAAGAAATAAAAGAACAATTTCCTGGTATTAGTGGTTATTACTTTATTTAGATAAATATTTTTTTATTTAGATAAATATTTTAAATAGGTACTTACCTTAAAGTTAGAAACAGCTGTTTTAGAGGTGAAATAATTTTCTTAAAATTAACTTTAGCTTTCAAGTCTTCATGTATGTGGCCGAGTATATAATCAAAAGTTTCTATGCTTGCCCTCGTATATTCAAAAAAATTATCGGGATAGTTCCTATAAATGCATGTGTGCGTGACAAGTAGTCAACAGGTGTTTTTTGTACTCGTGTTGGAGAAAATTGATAAATAAATTTTCTTCAAGTCGGACCTTGATTCAGTGACAGTGATATGTGTACAGACCTGCAGCGGATGTTTTGGACGTATATCGCAGTCAAAAATCGGCATATTTATTGCAAAATATCACTATAGAACAGATCCGATAACGTCAACAAGATTTGAATGAGCACCAACACATGGATAAGTGCATTGTTAGAATATCCGTGTAATTGACAATTACCCAACAAAAACAAGATAATTTCATGTGTACAGAGACCAGCTGTCAAATTGAGTTAGACCCCGCCTTCTGACCATCAAGTATAAAATCTTACGTCTACCTACCGCATACCGTAGTGTTGCGAGAGCTCAAAATATATTGTCTCTAAAGTGTTACAAGAGCAGCAAAATACTAATAAATTGGTAGTATCTGACAGTGTTGCACAATTATACGGGCTTCGTGTTTGGCTCCGTTATATTTATAATGGCTTCAACTGCAAACAACTGCGGCGGCTGTAACAGACCAATCAAAACCAAGGAGTGCATCAAGTGTGCTACTTGCGGTAGTAAATATGACTTTGACTGTGCTAATATAACGCAGAGGAAGTTTAACGCCATGAACAACGACCTCAAAAGCACTTGGCAGTGCCCGGAATGCCGATGCAAGCTACCGAAGACTGATAATACCAACACGCCTATAAGATCTCAGAATTGTCTAACGGTAACATTGAGCCCTTCAGAAACAAACAACGTGACACGGCGCACAGTGGATCGATTCATACAAATTGGCGGACATAGGAATCTTGAAAAACTTTTTACTGATTTTACAAAAACTAATGATGCCAATGTGTTTATCTTAATAATTGTAGTCGAAAACAATACTACACAATTTTGATTAGACTTCAATTTAAAAAAATATTCGACAAAAACTGATTTCAATGTATGGAAAAGCAGATTAAAAAAGGGATTGCTTGCGATTTTCTCGTGTTTTCTGATTTTAACGCTTATAGTGACTTTTGATGGATTGTTAGCAAAATATCTACCAAACATTTTAGGTACCCCTAGGCACCCCTCTGGGAGCTATAGGACAAAATATCATTTTTCTCATTTTCTTTAAGAAAATATGTCTAGTTCGTTTTTTTTACCGTTATAATTATTGATAAACTACATTTTAGCTTAGTACTGACCTACCCACATCAAAAATAATATGACTAGCATACGGGATCGGGAGTTTTTGAGAGATACTTATAAGCAGGTGACTACAAGTTTATCCTACTTTTTTAGCAACATTTTTGTATTGTATATACAATATTTTCCAATATGATTTTAAGAAAATAATGTATTAATGAAATAAAACAATAACGTGTTATATAAAACATATACCTATCATAGTTATTGATAGGTATATGTTTTATATAACGATGATTTGTTAGTCTCTGCGCAAGCAGAAGAAGATTCAGAAACGAAAGCTTCGGATAAGGTTTTTTTTGTCTACATGTTTCTAATTTTGTTTGATCATTTAATGTAGATACTAACTAACTATCTTCAAGCCAAATCCCTTGCGGGGTAGGCAGAAAGAACCGAGCGCAACACGGCACGGTCCATACACACCTCACTGGCTTCTTCAACTTTCATTTTTCTTTTCATGCATGCACGACGGTTCCTACGGCTCTTGACACCACCTTCAACTACCACACGATTAATTTGGTCGTGGTAGGTGTGTCGTGGCCTTCCACGACTCCTACGTCCATCCACTTTCGCGTTGTATATCTGTTTTGTCATTCTTTCATCTCCCATTCGTTCCACATGCCCGAACCATCGTAGCATGCCCTTCCTTACTTTAACACCGACACTCTCTTTCAGACCAACTCTCTTTCTTACATCTTCATTCCGAACGCGATCTGCGAGCGTTACTCCGCAGATTTTACTTTCATGCGTTTCCTGCCATACCCAACTCTCGCTTCCATACGTTAGCGTAGGTATCAGCACCGCATTGTATACTGCGAGCTGGGCCTTAAGACTTAAGGCCTTGGTACCTAAAAGTTTGCCTAACGCTCCATTCACACTATTGCCCGCAGTTACCCTCTTTTCTACATCAGCGGTGTACCGTCCATCCCTGCTAAATGCACATCCAAGATATACAAACTCATCCACCTGTTCCAGCACTACATCATTTACAGTTATCCTGGCATTCGTTCTGTCCTCTTCTCTTTCGAATACCATCACTTTCGTTTTAGTCGCGTTCAAATGTAAGCCTCTCATTAGACAATCATCTTTCATCGTTGTGACTAGTGACTATAGTTCTGATGGCGATTCGGCTATGAGCACGGCATCATCTGCATACAGCAAACAGTTCACAAGTAAGTCACCCATTCGCAATCCAACATTCATCGATCTTCCTCTCTTAAGACAATCGTCCAGGTACAGGACAAACAGCAGAGCCGACAGCACGCAGCCCTGTCTGACGCCAATGTTGACATCAAACCAGGGAGACAGGCTGCCGCCCACCCGCACACATGCCGTACATCCCAAATATGTAGACTGTACAGCACGAAGCAGCGCACCATCAATCCCGTATCCTGGCAATATATCCCAGAGATCCTTCCGTACAACTCTGTCAAATGCTTTCTCCATGTCCACAAAACCGCATTAAACCTTCCGGCCTACAGCCAGCTGCTTCTCTACAATGTTGCGGAGCGAGAAAACTTGGTCCATACATCCCCTTCCATTTCGGAAACCACCCTGCGCCTCCCACAGTAATCCGTCAGATTGCACCCTCATTCTCCTTTCAATAATTTTGCCATACACTTTAGCTGCTATACTGATCAAACTGATGGCCCTATAGTTGGCGCACTCCATACGTGAGCCCTTGCCTTTATACAAGGACACGATGATAGCACGCCTCCAGTCCATTGGGACCCTTCCAGTCTTCCACCATAGATTGCTCAATGACCAGAAGGCGTCCCGGACGCAATCGATTTAATGTTGATAGTTTTAATTTAATTGTCTTTGTTATAATATATTTTTGTTTATTTTAATCTACTATTTTTTTAAAGCTTATGTAATTCTAATTTTGTTTGATTATTTAATGTATATACATGTTAATTGAATCGTTTCTGTTCCATATTTTTATTTATTTTAAACTATTATTTTACCACTTTTTATTTTATAAGAAAGTTTTTGTATTTTTATAACTATGATATATGTTTTATATAACGCGTTATTGTTTTATTTGAATAATACATTATTTTCTTCAAATCTTAAAGGTAAATCACTATACAATACAAAAAAGTTGCTAAAAAAGTAGGATAAACTTATAGTCGCCTGCTTATAAGTATCCTGCCCAATATGGTCTCCACATTACAATGTTCACATTGAAAATATAGAAAGGGTGCAGAGAAGGTGTCTGCGGATATTATGTTACCGTCAGCACTTAGGGCGCAACATTATCGATTACGATGCGCGTCTGATTAGATTTAACGTGCAAAGGTTGGAAGTACGCAGGCGGTACTTTGATTTTATTTGCCTCTATAAAATAATTCACTCAATTCTTGATGTACCTAATTTGCTTGCTCAATTGACCTTTAATATCAGATACAGCGCTCGTAGATCCAACCAAACGGGACTTTTTGCCTTACAAGTCTATAAAAATAATACTTCTTTTTACAACCCTATAGTTCGTATGGCGCGTCAGTGTAACGAAATCGCCAGGGATAATCCAGCCTTCGATATCTTTGTACCTAAATTGAATTTGTTTGTTAGAGCGGTAAAGCAACTTCTAAATCAACTGTAGTTTTGAAGTCCATCCTGTCTAATGTGTCAAAATTGTAAACTATTTTTATATGTGTTATTGTGAGTAACTCCTTCATTTTTAATTCATTTGTACACGCGTTCTTGTGGAATGCAACCTAGGCTCTAATCCTACTGCTTTGTATTATTATATTTTTTATTGGTTGTAATCTGTTACGTGTGATAAATAAATAAAATAAAATAAAAATAAAATCTCTCAAAAACTCCCGATCCCGTATGCTAGTCATATTATTTTTGATGTGGGTAGGTCAGTACTAAGCTAAAATGTAGTTTATCAACAATTATAACGGTAAAAAAACCGATCTAGACATATTTTCTTAAAGAAAATGAGAAAAATGATATTTTGTCATATAGCTCCCAGAGGGGTGCCTAGGGGTACCTAAAATGTTTGGACGATATTTTGTTAACAACCCATTAAAAGTCACTATAAGCGTTAAAATCAGAAAACACGAGAAAATCGCAAGCTATCCCTTTTTTAATGTGCTTTTCCATACATTGAAATCAGTTTTTGTTGAATATTTTTTTAAATTGAAGTCTAATCAAAATTGTGTAGTATTGTTTTCGACTACAATAATTAAGATAAAGACATTGGCATCATTAATTTTTGTAAAATCAGTAAAAAGTTTTTCAAGATTCCTATGTCCGCCGATTTGTATGAATCGATCCACTGTGCGGCGGGGCAAACCAAGTCATACAAGTCTCGAGCAGTCGGAAGGTAAAGATAAATACGTTTCAGAAAGTCAATTGCGCACAATTTTGAACCACGATATGAAAGCGATTATCAGATCCACGATTGAAGAGATAATACCGAACCAACTGAAGGCTATTAATGAGCAGATTTTGGGGTTCCAGGAGACTGTGTCATTTTTTAATAACCTGTATGAAGATCTCAAAAATAAAATGGAGAAAGAGTCCACTGTATTAAGAGAGTTGCAAAAAGAAAACTCAGAGCTGAGAGGTACTGTAACGGATCTCTCGGAACGTCTGTCCAATATAGAACAGAACATGAGGGATAGCAACGTCGAGATTGTGGGTTTGCCCGAATTTCGGAACGAAAACTTGATAAACACGGCACTGCAACTGGCGAAATCGGTAGCATGCCCTTTTAACCAAGAAGACATACTTCACGTGACTCGAGTTGCAAAAATAAATAGAGATAGCAATAGGCCTCGCTCCATAATCCTTAAACTTCGTAGTCCTCTTAAGCGAGATACTTTACTCGCCGGAGTCTATACGTTTAACAAGAGGAATCCTAAAGATAAGTTGAACTCACATCATCTGGGTCTAGGTGGTCCGAAGGTTCCTGTATTTGTCGCTGAGCATCTTACACCGAAGAACAAGTCCCTCCACGCTGCAGCACGTAAGAAAGCCAAGGAACTATCTTATAAATTCGTTTGGGTTCGTAACGGTAGAATTTTTGTTAGAAAGGACGAACAAAGTCAGGCAATTGTTATACGGTCTATTGAAAGTAGTGACCGACCGAAGTTTCGGTTTCGGTTTCGGTTTCGGCCAGTTTCGGCCAAAAAATCGAGTTTCGGCCACAGTTTCGGTTTCGGCCAAAATGGGCCGAAACTTTCGGCCGGGCCGAAACTCACGTGTTCATGAATTTTGAGTGCCTGGCTCTACTTGCGACGTGGTTGGGGTCAGCCCAACCAGTTAATATGTTACTAACCAAAGATTTACAGAGTTACAAAGGACTTGCAATCAATAGTTATAATAATACTATTTTTACGGAATCCTAAAAAGGTGATCAAGGACATTACATAACCCTACCCCTTTGTTGTCGGTTTCAAGGACCTAGTTGGTCGTCTGCCTGTTTGTCAGCAGGCTGTTACTCATGCACCGTGATAGTTGGACAGTTAAAAATTTTACAGATGATGTATTTCTGTTGCCGCTTTAGCAAAATATAATAGAAATAGACAAATTAATAATATTAAAGGGGCCTCCCATACAACATCGTGATTTTTTGCCGCTTTTCTTGTACTACTACTATTTCGTGCGCTAGTCCGACTCACTGTTGTCCAGTTTTAGTTATATACTTCTAGAATATAACCAAACCAGCCAAGAGCTAGTAGCAGGGCACCGTGTGGTTTTAGTCGGTAGGAGTTCGCTATAGCATCAATGAGTAATTCCACACATAAAGAAAAAAACTCATCTCTAAGTGGAGATATTTCTAAAATGAACAATATGGCTTTAGGCCGAAACGATGAACGGGTGACCTCCTGGCGTACATAACACACACCTGGGGTGAGGCTATGGAGAGGCACGGCGAATCTCTGGCTATTGGCCTAGACATCGCTAAAGTCTTTGATAGGGTATGGCATGCGTCGCTTCTTTCCAAGCTGCCGGCATATGGTTTATCGCCTCAGTTGTGCCGCTGGTTGCTAAATGCCAGAGTACCACAGGGATCGGTATTGTCCCCAACTCTCTTTCTTCTGCTTATCAATGACATGCTGTCCCTTGGGTGCATTCATTGTTATGCGGATGATAGTACGCTACATGGGAGCTATTCTGGCCGTCCAGCGGAGGGGCGTGGTGACGTGGAGGAGAAGAGACGGCAACTCGTGGCGGATCTCGACCGGGACCTGGGTCACATTGCCCAATGGGGTTCAGACAACCTGGTCGAGTTCTTTTTTTTTTTTATACCACTCGAGTGGCAAACAAGCATACGGCCCCACCAGATGTACCGGTGGTCACCGCAGCCTATGGACGTTTGCAACACCAGAGGCGCCACAATCGCCAAAAAAACACAGGCGTGTGCGTTTACAGCTAAGAAGTCCCAATTCCTTCCTCTACCCTCTCTTCAGAGCATTACGGTTCCACTAAAGGACAACCTGGAGATCCTCGGTATAGACGTCCGGCGTGAGCTCAATCACAAAAACTACATAGAGAGTTGTATTGGGCTGGCCTCGCGTAAACTTGGAGTCCTAAATAAGATGAGGCGGTACTTCACGCCACATCAGAGATGTTTACTCTACAAGACGCAGATTCGTCCCTGCATCGAGTACCTACTGTTCTCACCTTTGGGATGACTCTGCGAGGTACTTGGTAGACGCGCTTGACGTGTTGTCCTGAGGTGACGGGAGGCCTCGAACCATTAGCGCAGCGAAGAACCATAGCGTCCTTGGCTGCTTTCTACCGAATGTATCACGGCGAATGTTCTGAAGAGCTCTTCAACCTGATCCCTCCCTCTCCTTTCCGATCCCGAACAACGCGTGCCGGGCAGAGATGCCACTCATACACAGTGGAGAGACTCGTCGCCAGAACTGAGCGTTTCAAAAGATCGTTCCTCTGTCGAACTGTAAAAACTTGGAACGACCTGCCCGCACACGTTTTTCCCTCATCTTAGAATCCCGGGTTCTTTAAGAGGAGCGTGAAGAGGCACATCACAGGGCCGCCAACTTGAGGACCATTGTCAGAAGTGGCCCTCAATCGCTAGATGCGCCCCGGCTTTCCATCAGGCTGAAAAGATTTATACCGTTGATTGATGGCACTTGGTGAAACTTGTTTTGTTGGTGGATAATGGAGTGGTTATTATTTTTCCAATAGGTGCACTATTGGAAAAATAACCGGCTAAGTGCGAGTCGAACTCTCGCACGGAGGGGTTAAAGCGGGACCCTATTAACGAGACATGAGGCCTAGCCGTCCGTCTGTCTGTTAGTCACGAGGTTGTATCGCTGGAACCGTGCCAGATAGAGGTCTAAAATTTTCACTGTACAGTAGTCCTACCGACTAAAAACCACTCGTCCTACCTACCAGCCTATGGTTGGGAGCTCCGAGTATGCCCTCGAAATGATGCACACTGCGGCTGCATCTTTGGGGGGCTGTTCAGTTGTTATCCCGCTTTTTAAGGGGGGCGTGCATGAATCTCTCACAATCACGCTATCGTCTAAGGCCTGCTTATTTAAGGACGGTGAGCAGCCCCGTCACCGTCCTCAAGCCCCCGGTCATGGAGGCTGATAGCATGGGGCGCCGCAGCAGACTGTGGAACTCGGGTGGGAGAGTTCTCTCTCGCTTCCTCCCCACCGCCTCTTTCACGAGTATGACCTGCTCACAGTAAGAGGCCTATGGCCGCGCTCCAGCGCCTCCTTGCACCATTTAAACAATGACGCAAGGGCCCTCTTTCTCGGTCCCAAAGAGGGATCCCGGCTAGAAGACATGCCGCCTCAACTGAGATCGTGCGGTATCCCCTTATCACCCTGACAGCCGTCGCCTTCTGTGGGCTAAGCAATTTAGCCGCATTGCTGGCTATCAGGATCTACGTCGGGGCCCCCGTATGGGCCCCGTATAGGGACATGCTCCGCACGATCCCAAGGTACAGTCTGATGCAGGGAGCGTTGGGCCTCCTGATATTGGGCAACAACCGCGAGAGTGCAGCTGATGCCCCCCTTCCTCAGCTATGGGACCAAACTTCGGAAGTGGTATCCGAAGTTCCACCGGCTATCGGTCATCGAGAGCTTGATGCTGATGCTGACGCCCCCTATATGTAAGCTGGATCCCGCAGGTGGCCTTTAGAGCTGCGTCTCGGGTTACTCCTGGCGCTGTAATGAGGGTGTCGTCGTAACACGTTACGCCGACACATCTGAGCAACAGACCACTCAGCACCCAATCGTAACCGATGTTCTACAGAAGCGGTCCTAAAACCAATCCCCATAGATCACCGAATGACACATCTCACCGACCCTGCCCTAGCCAGCTCGGGTAAGTTATGGCCCTCTCGGAAAGATAGGCCCCGACAATTCGACGGAGGTATGGAGGTATTCCATGGTAAATAAGCGCCTCCCAAACGCAGCTCCAGGGCAAGGTGTTGAAAGCGTTGGCGATGTCAAGAGACACCACCACCACCACCTCACCCTGTTCTGTTGCCGCTATAACAAAAAAATACCAACTAAAATCAGAAAAAAGCATCTACACGACAAACGTAATTTTTGTACCCAATATTTGTAACGGCACCGTGCGGGAATCCGACTCGCACTTGGCTGGTTTTTTTTTTTTTCAATATGAACACGTGAGTTTCGGTTTCGGTTTCGGCCGAAACTGACCCTGGGGCCGAAAGTTCGGTTTCGGTTTCGGTTTCGGCTGGAAAACCAGTTTCGGTCGGACACTAATTGAAAGCTTAAAGACAATAGTTTAGTCCTAGTTAAATATTACTGTTTAGATATAATTTCAGGTAATGTACTGGTACTATTATCTATTAAAATGCTTGATATATATTACCAGAATGCCGGTGGTACTCGCACCAAAACTGCTGATATCTATAAAAATATTTCTATGTGTAACCATTCTGTGATAGTAATAACCGAAACTTGGCTTAACGAGAATGTGTATAATCGCGAATTGATAGACTCAAGGTATGTAAACTGACCATTTATTTTTGATCTCAAAACGGGACATACGTTTTAATACCCCAGTTAGCAGGTTAACAATTAAAATAAACATAATTTCATTATATAGAAACAACAGGCCAAGTGCGAGTCGGATTTGCGCACAAAGGATTCCGTACCAAAAACGGCAAAAAACTGTTGGCAAAAAAGTCACCCCCCCCCCCCCCCCCTCCTGTCCCCTTTACCGCCCCCTTTTATAGCACTAAGGTGACAAGCAAAGTGTGAGGACGAACACAATGTCTATGGCGAGCGGTGCGATAATAGAAAGTAGCCGTGGGCATCATATTAAACAATTCTTCAGAGCACAAACCATTGTACAGGCGGTAGACCACGCACATAGTCTGTCTCTCCTGTCGCGAAGAGGTTCCACACCACCTACAAGCATGGGATCCTTGACAACTCTCTCATGGCTTGCTTTTGCACCGAGTCGACCGGTCAAAACTGATATTCAGGTGCCCCCGTTCAAGGGTGACAGCAGTACTCCTGGTGCGGCCGCACTTGCGACTTACAGAGTAGCCGTGTTTGCGCCGCAGTAAAATAGAGCTGTTGAGCACACCGAGCTTCCTGGACGCCAGCCTGGCCATGCTCTCCAAATGACTTCGGAACTTAACGTCACTGGAGATGTCAACACCTAAGATACCTATACTGTCAGAGATGGGAAGAGATGTGCCTTGAAATTGTGGCGCTACGGTAAATCGTTTTTTTTTGCGGTGAATACTCAAACTTGTGTCTTGGCAGGGTTGAATTGCCAGTCGGTCTCTTTCGGTAAACAAGATTTTGTTTACCGAAATCGGACACTCTGGTGAGAGTACTCTCTATTTCAGACACAATTTTTTTCGTACTGCCGGTCACTGAGCAGGTCGTGTTCCTCAAGGTACCGAGCTGTGTATTGTTGACACGCTCCATCACCTTTCATTTAAAGGGACTACTATAAGCCTGTAATTGGCCGGGTCGGTCTTGTCAACCTTCTTGGGCACAGAATGCACGTGCGTTTTTTTTTTCTTTCGATCTTCCACGACGTATTTTCCTATATCTCCTTTTAGTCTGATTTTAGTACCTTTGTTTTTGATAGCATCAAATCAGCAGTCCACTCCTGGCCGTAGGCTTCTCCCAATCTACGCCACAATACACGGTCCTGCACATCCCGCATTCAGTCCCAGCCAGCGACCTTTTCTAGATCGTCGGCCCATCTGGCGGAGGGGTCGTCCGTCGTCCTACCCCACGTTTAAAAAGCTGCGAGCTCAAGAACTCGTTTCCTCGTTCGGCCATCGGTTATTCTACATAATGTAGCTAAGCCCACTACCACTTCAAAACGCAGACTCTGCAAACTATGTCGACCACTTTGGTTCTCTGATGGAGACGGTTGCTCGCTGCGCAACTTTAAGGGTATGGACTAGCCTCACTAGCCCCACTGTAAGTTTTCACAGCACGGCACCATAGGTAATAATTGGTCGTTTGCTCAATAAATGGTTACTTTGCTTGTATGTTGACATTAAATGAACACTTGAGTTTCGGCATTCGTAAAATTACAAAGAAAAAAAACTTCCATTTAGTTATCAGTTTACCACTAAACTACTTCACGAATTTTACTCAAAAACAAAACAATAGTGTAGGTAGTGAAAACACGAACTGACTCTAAATTCCTCGACCACTGATGTCCCAAAAGCAACGAAATTTAAAAAAAAATTGCAATGTTTCGGAAAACGGGACAATTTAGCGTCCCGAAGCTGTGTTTGGGGACAACGGGACAAGGGACCGAGAAACGGGACAGTCCCGTTCAAAACGGGACGTATGGTCAGCTTAGGTATGTAGTATATCGTAGGGATCGATCTTTGGAGAGTTCTGGGAAGAAAGATGGGGGTGGAATCTTAATTGCAGTATCTCGAGACATTCCCTCTGTTCGCATGCAGTCTTGGGAGTGTGGCCGCGAGGACATGTGGATTACACTGCAAATAAAAGTAGAAAATGTAACAAAAAAAATAGCCATATGCGCAGTTTACTTGCCTCCTCCGGTTGCAGTTAATTCGCTTAATGAATTTCTTGACAACACCTCGAACATCATGCATCACGTAAATGACATAGTGATATTGGGTGACTTCAACCTACGATTCATAAAATGGACTGAGGATTCTGCAGATCACTGTATGACCCCTTCTAACTATAACTGTGCTTTGGGGAATTCTCTTATAGATTTTATGTCCCTAAACAATTTGAAGCAAGTTAATAATATTAGTAATGTAGACGGTAATTTCTTGGATCTAATATTGACTAACCTAACAGACACCAACGTCAGCTCCCTCTCAATTTCTATTAGTAAAATCGACAAAAAGCACCCACCCTTATTACTAAGTGTCCCAGTTGAGGTCTCTCGGGAGTACCTTAAACCAAATCCTAGGACTGATTTTAACTTTTTCAAGGCTGACTATGCAAACATTTCAAATAAGCTAAGTGAAGTCGTCTGGACTGATTTTTTTTCGGAATCCGCTACGGTGAATGACATGGTGGGGTTATTATATGATCATCTTCATGAAATAATTTCACAACACGTACCAAAGCGTAAGACACGGTTGTCTAGGCATCCGCCGTGGTTTGACGCCGGGTTGACTCGCATTCTTTCGGAGAAAAATAAAATACGGCTTAGATATAAAAAATACAAAAATCCAAGAGATAAAATTGAATATGACATATTAAGGCACCGGTGCCACAAGCAGGTAAAGGTATGCTATAATAACTATATATCTCAAATCGAAAAAAATATCTCAAAAGACCCAAAGACCTTGTGGACTTTCATTAGGGATAAACGCAAAGATCAACAATCCTTGCCTGCAAAGATGTACTTCGATGACTTGAGTGGTGAAACTGGTTTGGAAATCGCGGATCTTTTTGCGAAATACTTCTCATCTGTTTTCAGTAGCGTACCCCCCAACCACCTTGCTCGTGCCATTCCCGATAGAGGGACTGGAAGTTCATTGTGCAGTATTTCATTTACTGAAGCAGAAGTTCTAAGGCAGATTAAATTAATTAATGCAAAGAAAGGGGCGGGGCTGGATTTCATACCCCCTGTATTCGTAAAGCGCTGCGGTCCGACACTTGCTCTGCCACTCTCTCTGATTATAAATCGCTCCCTCAAGGATGGAGTTTTTCCAAATGAGTGGAAGATGGCTCGCATAATACCAGTGTACAAAAAGGGGGACCAGAACAGCGTCGTGAATTACCGTCGCATTTCGATACTCTCTTGCTTCTCCAAACTGTGCGAGTCACTTGTATATCCTATTATAACGCATCACATAAATAAGGCCATTACCACAACTCAGCACGGCTTTAGGGCGGGTCGCTCTGCGAACTCAAATCTGACCTCATTCGTGTCCGATCTTGCTGCGGACATCGACAAGGGCAGGCAGGTTGATGCAATCTATACAGATTTTTCCAGTGCATTTGATAGGGTGAACCACTCATTGTTGTTGTCTAAGCTTGAGGGTCATGGAGTGCATGGAAGTCTCCTGAACTGGTTTCGGTCTTACCTCCAGGCTAGATCGCAGACTGTATCCGTGAAGGGATTTAACTCGGAGGTGTACTTTGCGTCCTCTGGCGTTCCGCAGGGGTCCCATCTAGGCCCGGTTCTTTTTTCTCTTTTTATTGACGATATCACTAAATACATCACACATTCGAGATGTTCACTTTTTGCTGACGACCTGAAGATATACCGGGTAATCGAGTCACAATCTGACACTGAAAAGTTACAGAGTGACATTGATGGAGTCCACGAGTGGTGTCTACATAACTGTATGACTCTGAACGCCGAGAAATGCCTTCATATAAAATACACAAAAAAAATGCATCCCATACGATCGACCTACGGTATAGGGGGAACACAGGTCCGGGAGGTTAGTGAGGTTAAGGACCTGGGAGTAGTCTTAGATGTCAAATTGAAATTTACATCTCACATAGAAACTGTTGCCAGGAAGGGTGCTCAGATGCTTGGGTTCATCAAAAGGAGTACAAGGGAATTCCGCCATGTAAGCACTAAAATAATACTCTATAATGCACTCGTTCGTAGTCACCTGGAGTATGCGAGTGTGGTCTGGAGTCCTTTGTATGCCGTGCACTCTCAGCGAAAAGAGAGTATTCAACGTGCGTTCACCAGGCATTTGGCCTACATATCTCCCGGAATATCGCACAGGATCCCATACAACCAAAGACTCGCCTACTTTGGAATGAACACGCTGCATCAACGACGCAAGGTCCAGGATCTGGTGTACCTACACAAAATCGTTAATGCCAAGATCGACTGTGATCAGTTGCTCTTCAGCATTGGACTCAACGTACCTAGTCGGATTCCAAGGCACCCTACGGCAAGAACGTTTTACATCCCGCGCTGTAGGACGAACGTCGGTATGCAGTCGCCAGTTATACGGATCTGTTCCGAGTACAACGCCCTGTGTGCGGGGGGCTCAGGAGCTACGGCCAGTCTTGACATATTTGCGGATTCTATACACAAATTTAGAAAATACCTCTTGGAGATCGAGAGACAATGATGTTATTTTATTTTATTTTGTTTTATTTATTTTGTGTTATTTTTCTGTTAATAGGTAGATACTAATAAGTCTAATAGCTAATTTATCATTGTTTAATTGAAAAAAAAAAAAAAAAAAAGAAACAGACATTTTATGTAAATTATATTTTTAATATATTTTATTGAATTATGTAAAAAAATTGTTCTAACCATTTATTGACATAATAATCTAACTAACATATAATTACTAATTTGATAATGATTAAATGATTTAATTTAACAATGAATTGACAATTATATGTAATGGATGATAAATATTGTATAAATTTACTGAGTTTAAAGTTTGGTTTGTGACATTCTACTAGTACGTATTGCAAATAGGTAGTTTTTTAATTTTGACTACTGGCATGCCCATATTGGTTTTTGTGCATTGATGTGGGTAGGTAGAATTATTTATTTTTAAATCAATTGTGAGTACATACATACTTCTATAAATTGTGAATTGTTGTTGTTTTTGAGAATGTTGGTGACAGTTTACTTTATCTTTTATTTATAAGTACTGTAATTTAATATAATTATGTTTTTCGAAATAATATCTGTTGACATGACTTGTACGGAGAATGTTGTGGACGTCGCTAAAAGGTATGCATTTATGAAACTGTACCGTTACTGTAATTTATTTTCTGTGTAAGCTGCGTATGTATACTGTAGATGTTCCTTAAAATAAATAAATAAATAAATAAATATAAAGATTGTGAAATTCGCCAAGTTCTCTTCTTCTCTGGTTAACTGGATGTACTCCTATCCTTGACTGAATAATATCTTGAGCTAAGAACGCACTTGATTCTAGACAATACCGTGCCGCTTTTGATAGGGACATTTTAATTTTAATAATTTACCCCTTCTCTAAATACGTCTACTGTTTACGCCGTCGCAGTCGCAATAGTCGAGCTGTGGCATACCACCGCAAATCGCACCGCCCGCCGCACCTCCCGCCGCACCGCACGCCGCATCGCCAGAAGCTGTGGCCAGGCCGTAAGAACTTATTCCCGGAATAAAAAGTAGCCATGGTTATTCCAGATTATAATGTATCCCTGTACCAAATTTCAGCCCGATCCCTTTAACCGTTCGAGCGTGTAAGAGTAATAAACATCCACACTCACAAACTGTCGCATTTATAATATTAGTAAGATTTTACTCGGAACGAACTCTTCGTATCAAAATCATTTTGGTCGTACTATATAGGGTTGCTACATGCATTCAGCAGCGCCCTCATTTAATTTCACGACTTTATAGACAAACTGTATCTATATATATAAAAATCAATGCCACTTTTCGTTGTAATTTTATAACTCAAGAACGGGCTAACCTATACAAACCAAATGTTTAGGCTTTGTTCGGACTATTTAGTAGATGGTTTATGTGAAGTTTGCACAAATCGGTAGAACGGTTCTTCATTTATCACGTAAACGAAGTTGCGCGGGTCAGCTAGTTACATATAAATGTTATATACTTATTTAAATTCTGGACTTATTAACAAACATGACATCTTGTAAACCATATTTCTTGCAAATAAAGATTATTATTATTATGTTTCTATCTTTCTCGGGTACCTTCTTTTTTTTATTACGAAGGTACCCGGTCTTTAGTTAGGCTTACATGGGGACATATTGGACCAACACGCAGAGGCCCTTTGAGAATTTTAATGTAAGGGGATATGAGACCCCCACAACAGACGATTCACGCCTGCCTTATGTAGAAGTACGATAATGAACCGCTCGCAATGGGAGCTAAACTATTGGAATAATATGCTAATTAAAATGGGCTATTGTGTTGGGGGTTTTAGGGACTATGTTACTTATGCTATGGATGAAAACAGCGTCTGCCATTTCAATATCTTATTATCAAAACATTAGCAGACGGTGACTCGCCAACTCACTAGATGGGCCCCCTATACAATAGCCATTGGCATTAAGCCTGAAGGCGACAGAGGGCAACACCGGTGTGAGCGGCTAGAGGTGTCGAGCAGTGCGGCGCCGGTTTCGCAATCGCGGGTCAGACCCGAAGCGAGACACTTGATCCCCCGAGCAAAAAGCTCTGGCTTCCTCCCTCTGACCGGCCAATTAAGGCAAGCCAGAGTTGAGATTTGCTTCATTTTTTAGAGAAGCGCTCTCCCATTAGCCCATTAAATGCTAATGCTCCTGAGGAATCGAGACCGATGTGTAGCCACGCACATTCAGCTCGCCACAATCTGCTGATCACAGAAAGTCATACTAAAAAAACCCCTTATACAATATCCAACACGAAATTTTGTAACGGCGGCGCAGCGGCCATATTGGATTGCAAAATTAACACGAAATTTGTACTCAGCATGCCAAAAAACCCTTTAAACGATATCCAACATGACATTTTGTAACGGCGGCGCGGCGGCCATATTGAATTGGTCCTTACCGTTCTCGCACTACACAATGAAGGTAAAAAAAATGGTGGGCTCGCGCAGCGGCAGCGGCTCTCTGCGCGCATGCGCCGCGCGTATAATGTTGTGTACAGCGCCGCGGAGCGGCGCGTATTCGAATTAAATGAATTTGGCTTGAACACTCTACCATTTGGGTAGGATACTAATATTACTCCCGATATCGAACCGGGATCCACGGGTGGCTCGCGGGAGACTGTCTGCAAGACGGGATGCTATAATGTCTAACTATCACGATGCATGAGTTACAGCCTGCTGACAGACAGATGGACGACCAACAAAGTCAACGGAACCCACAACAAAGGGGTAGGGTTATGTAATGTCTTAGATAACCTTTTTAGGATTCTGTAAAAATTGTATTACCTATTATAACTATTGATTGAAAGTCCTTTGTAAATCTGTAAATCTTCGGTTAGTAACATGGGTATTAACTGGTTGGGCTGACCTCAACTATATCACAAGCAGAGACAGGCACTCAAAATTCATGAACACGTGAGTTTCGGCCCGGCCGAAAGTTTCAGCCCATTTTAGCCGAAACCAAAACTGAGGCTGGAACTCGATTTTTTGCACAGACTTACAATAAGTAGCAGACAAAGCATTAGAGATTGAAAAGTACGCCAAAACTAACACATATAAAAACCACACACACTAACGCAACTACAGGGAAGGAGTTAGCCGCCTAGTTCAATAAGATTTATTTTAATGAAACAAGAGTATCTTAAAATACCTCTTTTAAGGTTCCGTAGCCAAATGGCAAAAAACGGAACCCTTATAGATTCGTCATGTCTGTCTGTCTGTCCGTCCGAATGTCACAACCACTTTTCCTCGAAATTATAAGACCTATGCACTTGAAACTTGGTAAGTAGATGTATTCTGTGAACCGCATTAAGATTTTTAAATATAACTAGAAAAAAGCAGTAAATTTTGGGGGTCCCCATACTCAGAACTGAAACGAAAAGATTTTTTTCCATCAAACCCATACGTGTGGGGTATCCATAGATAGGTCTTCAAAAATGCTATTGAGGCTAAAGCACATTTGGAAAAAAATGATGTTATAAAACATCATTTTTTTCTAAAGGTGCTCCCTCACCGGGAGCATTCGCGCGTAATGTAATGTTACGAGTCGAGAATTACAGCCAGTGTGGGAGGTGAACCGAGCATTGCAATGCGCACCTTGTAATGATACAAGACGAGGTTACAGCAGTGAAGCAGGTGATCCGAGCATTGCAATGCGCGCCTTGTAATGATACAATGTGTAACGTTTTGATCCAACTCGTAACATCAATGCGCTTTTTTTGTTGCGGCCGCACACTGGTCCGAATTATAAATAGGTGGACATACGATCTAAGATGTCAAACGCTTTTGGGAAAAAAATAGTAGTACAAGTACGAATTTTAGGTTAATTTTGCAATCCAATATGGCCGCCGCGCCACAATTGTAAAATTTCATGTTGGATATCGTTTATGGGGTTTTTTGGTATGCTGAGTACGAATTTCAGGTTAATTTTGCAATCCAATATAGCCGCTGCGCCGCCGTTACAAAATTATGTGTTGGATATTGTATAAGGGGTTTTTTTAGTATGACTTTCTGTGATCAGCAGATTGTGGCTAGCTGAATGTGCGTGGCTACACATCGGTCTCGATTCCTCAGAGTTTTGTTGTGCTTTGTCAACTGTTAGCATTTAATGGGCTAATGGGAGAGCGCTTCTCTAAAAAATGAAGCGCCACCGTTGTAAAATTTCATGTTGCATATCATATAAGGGGTTTTTTGGTATGCTGAGACGAATTTTGGGTTAATTTTGCAATCCAATATGGCCGCCGCGCCGAATTCACAAAATTTCATGATGGGTATCGTTTAAGGAGGATTTTGGTACGCTGAGTACGAATCTCATGATAATTTTGCAATCCAATATGGCCGCCGCGCCGCCGTTACAAAATGTCATGTTGGATATCGTTTAAAGAGTTTTTTGGCATGCTGAGTACAAATTTCGTGTTAATTTTGCAATCCAATATGGCCGCTGCGCCGCCGTTACAAAATTTCGTGTTGGATATTGTATAAGGGGTTTTTTTAGTATGACTTTCTGTGATCAGCAGATTGTGGCGAGCTGAATGTGCGTGGCTACACATCGGTCTCGATTCCTCAGGAGCATTAGCATTTAATGGGCTAATGGGAGAGCGCTTCTCTAAAAAATGAAGCGCCAGCGTTGCAAAATTTCATGTTGCATTTCGTAGAAGGTGTTTTTTGGTATGCTGAATACGAATTTTAGGTCAATTTTGCAATCCAAGATGGCCGCCAAACCACCGTTGTAAAATTTCATTTTGGACATCGTGAAAGGGGTTTTTTGGTATCTCAGCATACTGACAGAAATCTCGCACAGTGGCACGGTGGCCATATTGGATTGCAAAAATAACCTGAAATTCTTACTCAGCATACCGAAAAACCCCATAAACAATATCCAACATGAAATTTAACAACGGTGGCGCGGCGGCCAAATTGGATTGCAAAATTATCATGAGATTCGTACTCAGCGTACCAAAATCCCCCTTAAACGATACCCATCATGATATTTTGTGATTACGGCGCAGCGGCCATATTGGATTGCAGAATTATCATGTGATTCGTACTCAGCATACCAAAAAACCCCTTAAACGATACCCATCATGAAATTTTGTGATTTCGGCGCGGCGGCCAAATTGGATTGCAAAATTATCATGTGATTCGTACTCAGCGTACCAAAATCCCCCTTATACGATACCCATCATGAAATTTTGTGATTTCGACGCGGCGGCTATATTGGATTGCAAAATTATCTCTTAGTCTTTCTGTTCCCGGTTTCCACTTCGGAGTTTCCAGCTCTATGATCCGATTCAAAATGGCAATAAAAACCATTTCTGCTAATAGTTTTGCACCAATTTTTTTAAAACCATCACCTGACAGAAACAAACACAACAAAAAAGAATTAGCGAAATCGGTCCAGCATTTCACGCGTGATGCCGTGACCACGTACAGTTTGTCTATAAAGTCGTGAAATTAAATGAGGGCGCTGCTGAATGCATGTTTGCAACCCTATATAGTACGACCAAAATGATTTTGATACGAGGAGTTCGTTCCGAGTAAAATCTTACTAATATTATAAATGCGACAGTTTGTGAGTGTGGATGTTTATTACTCTTACACGCTCGAACGGTTAAAGGGATCTGGCTGAAATTTGGTACAGGGATACATTATAATCTGGAATAACCATGGCTACTTTTTATTCCGGGAATAAGTTCTTACGGGAAGCGGGAACGGGAACAATACAAATATTATAAATGCGAAAGCTTATAAGTGTGGATGTGAGACTCTTTCACGCTCGAACAGTTGAACTGATCTGGCTGAAATTTGGTACAGGGATACATTATAGTCTGGAATAACACATAGGCTACTTTTCATCCCGGGAATAAGTTCCTAACGAGAACAAATTCGACACGGGCGAAGCTGCGGGCATCAGCTAGTGAGTTAATAAATAAAACACATTATACATTTTTAATTTTGTTTCTGTTTTATTGAATCAGATCCAGAATAAAGTTATTGAACCAGATCCAGAAGCCCCGGTCTAATAGCGTCTTACAACCCACCAGCAGGTGCCTAGCAGTCCCAATTGCTTTGCCACAATCATGTAATTACATGTTTTATCTGTAACTTTCCCCCATCTGACAAGGATTTTTTTGGCGCAGTGCTCAAATATTAAAATCGTCTATTTCTTTCTTTGCCGACCTTTTCTGTGTTTACCAGGAGTTTCAAACTTTCCTTCATTATTAAAACCTTCGTTAACTATTCGCCTAACTGTACTCTCTGATTTTCCTGAAAAGAGTAAAAAAAGAAAATTAATTACATATTGGAAACCAACTATTGACATAAAGCAATTAATTCAAAATAAAAATTGGTAGAAAACCAGATTGAACTGAGTATCAAAAATGTAGGTCGTACTATAAAATAACCATGTTGTTCTAACCACTGACTTACATTATAGGTAGATTGTAAGTTTAAGATTCTAACCTAAAAATATGTAAAAAATGCCTTTTTTTTGTCTCCAAATCGTAAATTCAGTGAATTTGTAACTTCAGACAGATTCAAAACAAACAATAACACGATTACATACCCACCAAAGATGCTTTTCGCTCATAAACATCCTCAAAATCGCACAACAATTGTCCAGCTTAGTACTCCGCGAAACATCACTGGAAAACTTTAAAAATCACTTCCTGCGCACCACTCCGATTTTCTTTACTCATTTCTCAAACCTTTATGCGTAGTTTGATCTCAATTTGTTGCAGTTTAATCCAAACATTAAAGTTACGTAAGAGAGTAAACGAAATTCGACGATAGCATTGACAACTGACGTACATATGTTTCGTGTTGCCAGTGTTGCCACACACATAACTATTTTTAGTTCCTCAAACATTCATGTCACGACTTTATAGACAAACTGTAAATCGGGCTTCATTTTTATATATTGTATACTCAATATCATCGAAGATTACAGGCATTATATTAAAATGCAATTCTGAACTAATTAAATGCTGAATCACAGTTTGCCACACTTATTTTTATGTTAGCATTAAATTTAATCTTGAAAAGAAGTGCCTGAGTTTGGCCCCTACATTAATGAGAGGTATCTAATACGTCAAACTGCAGCATCGGCAGCTTAGACCTTTCAAAAACCAGGCTCACGTCATTTTTTTTAACATGTCATGTATAGTGTTGCTATACGTGTAGAAACGAGATAGCAGCATTCACTAACCCCTTATTACGGTTCGGCCACGTAGACCGGTCTTAGCGAATTGCGGGGCGGCGAGCGAAATGGCCGCCATGGCGGCGGTGGACGTACTCAGAACGTGTCAAAACCATAGAGTTAAGATGATTCCTAATGGGCTAGCGACTTGGTCAATAATATTGAGTCAAGTCTGATATTTATAAATGAAAGTTCCTTCAGTGTGCGTGATTTCTTTGCATGTATGTGTGTGCATCGACGTGTATGTACACAAGATATTGACGAGGCATGACAAGTGCAGTTAGACCATGTATCGGGCCCATAATGGGCTCCCAGCACTTGACAAGTCTGATAATATGAATGAAATCAGTTTCAGTGAGCGTGATTTCTTTACGCGTGATATTGACGATATATTAAATTTATTTGCACTAGGTTGAAACTTGAAAGGTTATAGACACATTTATTTATTTTACTACCTATACTCTGTTAAAATTAGGTTGATAAATTTGACAGCTCTGAATAGTGCACCCCATAGTGTATAATCGTTAATGAATCTATTCGATTATCGTTCCAGTAAAATTTGAGATCGATAGTAACAAAAATATCTATATATATAAAAACAAGAACTGACTGACTGACGACGTCCATATTAATTCAGGAGCCACCTTACACCTTTTTAAATTAAATTCACGTAAGGACGTGACGTGAAATGAAAAAAAAAAAAAAACCCTCTCACGACTACGATGTTGCGCATTTTTTTTCAAATAATAAATTCTTGCTGTTCACAGATGTTATCAAAGTGAACATCGCGCTCCCTGTCCTCTTCAATATTTTTTTTCGTATGTTCTATGACTTTCCTCCAGTCCTCCGCAGTAACATTATCACACGCATTTTGTAAAAGTGTGAGCATTTTCTTGGCAGTAAATGGTGGAGAAGTATTGTGTTTGGCTGCATGACCTATAAAACATAAATAAATAATATTAATAATAACGTAAATTATCTGTTTTTACCAATTGAGGTGCTAGGATAAAGAAAAAAATACCTTTGATATTAGCCCAAATCAGTTCGATGGCATTGTAGTGGCAGTGATACGGTGGCAATCTGAGAACTGTATGGCCACGTTGCTCAGCAATCTCGTCCGAAATGAATATTGGCTTTTTTGGTCTATTTTCTTTAACTAAACAGAGCAGTTCTTGTTTTAACATTGTTTCCTTTGCTTCTACTCCTTTGCTTTGGAGCCAGGATATCAATTCCAGTTTGTTATTGGCTGATGTTGGAGCTTTGTCTTTTTGCACGGAGTGGTATGGCGCGTTATCCATTATTATAATATGTGGTTCATGTAAATTTTCTAGTAACACCAAAAAACACTCTTTGAATTTCTCAAAATTCATTTCTTCGTGATACTCATTTGATTTCGTTGATTTGAAGGCTAACAAACAATTAGGTACAAAACCATTTGCCGATCCTGCGTGTGTAATTATAAGTCGCTGTCCATTGCCTTCGGGTACTTTTGAAACAGACAGTGCTGTGTCATCGGTCCATGCTTTCGGCACGGTGTGATTGGTATTAAGCCACGTCTCATCGAGAAAAATAACAGAGTCAGAATTTGTAATTTTTTTAGCTTTTCTTAAAAAATCTATGCGTGCCAGCATAACAATAACAATAAAACAATAACAATCTTTGTTTTATTCCATTTTTTGAACGAAAATCCAATATTATGCATAATATGGCGCCTATAATATTTATATTATTTAATAACGTGCTTAATATTAAGGTTAATATTACAAAACATGCTTAATATTACAGACGTAATAATTTTACTTTCATTTAAAATAATATAGTTTTATTCGATTTATTCGATTCGTTTGTCTATGGTCAATTGTGCGGTATTCTTGGAAGACGCTTCACTACGATAAGTGGGCGGTACTCGTCTATGTGCTACGGTAATTTTTTGAGGTATTCTTGCACTGACCTGTAATAGTATCTGGACTGGTGATCGGTTTCATAAAAGTGTGCCTAATTGAAAATCGCCATTTGGCGCTGACGGCAGCTAGCGAATGTACTTGGAACTAATACTAGTGATGAACAACACCTGTCTTGGTGTCGATAAAAACTTTACCAGATATCGACTACAATGTTAATTTTATTTTTGTACCAATGATGTTTACATAATATGAATGACTACTTTAAAGTACCTAAGTAGGCTAACCATCAGGCTCGCGAATTCAGTTTGGCGAGCTTAATATAAAAAAAAAGTGTTTGCTTAAACAGTGGTCGCAGGTATGTTGCCAAAGTAGTGTTACTATTGTAAATCGGCTGAAAAATGACACCGGACACAGCCCACACAGTCATTGGTTGTCTTTAATCATAATTGGGTCATGTTAGAACTTAAAGCTAGGCGTCCAATAGGCGGATGGGCCGGGCCGGGCCGCAACGCAAAAATCCGCATGCCATACGTTTTTAATGAAACTGCGTTTCGTTGCGGCCCGCCTCTAGTAAAGGCAGATGCTACACAATTTCATATGGAACGTACGGCACGCGAATTTTTGCTCTGCGCTGCGGCCCGGTCCGCCTGGTGGACGCCTCGCTTAACGTGAGCCGTGCGAGCGTGCTCCCCGAAGCAGCCAATGCCAACTTGCTATTCCGCCTCAATGGCAACTATTTCCCATTTACTTCCCGAAGCAGCCGTGCCCAGAGAGGAATTTTGTTAAGTGACAGGTTAATTAGGATTAGGATTTATTGTAGTTTTGTTTGTTTGCAGTAGGTAAGTACAGAGGAGGGTAGGTATTTAAAAAAAATAAGAAATCACACATTTATTACGGTATATTTTTAAATGCACATCTGTATAATTTTTAAAAGGAAATTATCTGTATAAATATATCACATATTTTAAAAAAATTGAAATACAAAGTAGATTCTCTTAAAATAGGCTTGTGTCCACTAAGAATAAATCTGATTGATGTGTGTTTCTAACGACTATGTCCAATATATAAATAACAAAAAGTAATATAAATTGGTACACAAATTAAGGATTAGGTACTATTATTTTTAGAAAATAAGATTGGAATAAATAGGCATTCCGTCACGTCACATCAAATACCTCTATCAGAAAGTGTGACGTAACAGTTTGCTACTTTGACGTTTGACGCACTCTGGCAGTCTTGAGTCTTGACATCTTATGTCACAAGTCGTGTCATCTTGTGTAATTGCTTAGATTCTCACACGTTTTCATAAAATACAACAGATTTCAACAGTAAAAGTTCACCCCTAAACGTTTCTTTTTAGTACTAAAACTTCTTAAAAATCTAAATCACAAAACAAATCATTGAAAGGACTCATAAAAAAATAATACACATTTTCTTTTTGTTTTATTTGGCAACAAGTGACGTCACACGAGGCACCATGACAGTTTGGAGCGTTTTCGATACAAATTTAAATTGGGATATTTTTAAATGTACATCTATATATTTTTTCTGCACACTAGGTAACTCCACCAATTAACTGAATGCACACCAGAAATCTGAATGCTGTACCGAAACCAAATTGATTAACTAAGCATGTACTGCTTAAAAAAACTAAAATTTTACACAAAACGAGATGACCTTTTTCAAATTATTGCCTGTGTATACCAAATTATGTAAACTGTACGTGTATCCATATTTTTGCCCTTGACTGTACCTTAATTTGATTTATGTTTGTGTGTTATTCAGAACGATCAGTGTAATACATAATTCAATAATAATAATTTAATTTTGACTGCCTCTGTGGCGTAGTCGGTAGTGATACCGCCTGCGGCGCTGTAGGTCGTGGGTTCGATTCCCACCGGAGACAAATATTTGTGTGACCCATAAATGTTTGTCTCAAGAGTCTGGGTGTTTCTATGTATAATATGTATGTATTTAAAAGTATATAAGTATTAATATCCGTGGTCTGATACCCATAACACAAGCAGGTTATTCCTAGCTTACTTTGGGATCAGATAGCGTTGTGTGAGATGTCCGTGAATATTTTAATATTTAATTCGTTTTTGGCGCCTTGTTGATGCAAGACAAATTATTGATTGAACTCGGGGTTAGCAGTTAACTCTGGGTTAAACACGTTAAATCAGATCTGTGCAAGTGGGCCTTAGTGCAGCAGAAAGCATCACTGCTATAGAGAAAGAATACTTCAAATAACCCAATAGTCGTAGAGCATTGTTGACTTGGCATGAATAGGCCATTCAACTTGGAAACTACTACCTAGTGTTGACTCTTGTTACAAATGACTATGGTCATGGTAACTGTTTAGTATCAGGCGGGCTGTATACTTGTTTGGAAATTTTGTGGTATTATAAAAAAAAATACCTGCTTCCTCTGGATTCATTTGGCTATGCTGAGAATCATCAGTTGGTAACTGGACTTGCATATGTACTACAGGTGAATTAGATTTAGGTAAGTTGATTGGACTATCACGGGAGCATGGGTCATCATATGTAGATGAATCAGTTTCTGCAGTGACCAACGATGAATCAGTTTCTGAAAAATATTGAGTGTTGGTTATTTATATTCAATTATATTTCTTAAATACCAAAGAAGTATTCACTAACTAATTTACACCTACCAAGAAATATTGTAGGTATACTGCACTTTTTTAAAGCAGTCCGTGACACATGTTTTAATGAACAGTCATCAGTAAAATGTTTTGAACAAAGATAATCTGATGTTTTCGGAGTCCAATTGACAAGCTTCATTTTTTTAGCCACAGTTTTAAACTGTAATCGGAGGGAAACCTGTAATAAAAGGAACATTTAAATATTATGAACAAGAGTAAATAATTTAATTATTAACAAAAAATAGTCTCACTAAGTGTTATAATTCAATGTTAGTGCTAGAAAGTTATATTTCACACGCTAGTTAGTTACTGTTTCGATTATCAACTACAATTTTAAGTGTTTATTAATAATTTTAATATGTTCATTAAATTATTAAAGAACTTTTACCATGCCTCTTGTTTTTTAAACTACGAATTTTGGCATAGACAGAAAATTATGGATATACATTTTGACATCCCTAATAATCATTATAGATTATAAAAATATTCGTAAAATCCCCGAAACTCGAAGGGTATTCGCTTATGATAGTAAAAAAAAACCTAAATTATGGTTTTATAATAATTGTTTAAGAATTAGATTCTTAGATTTACTTACTTGTGAAAAGAGACGCCACAGCCCTTCTCGTATCTTGTTTTACAATATACACACGATCTCATGCTAAATATCTACTTAATTACACTATGAACTAAATTTATACATCAAAACACGTCAAATTTATACCAATCACAGTAATAACTTAAAAATATTCGAAATTTTACACATAAACTCCTTTTGAAATAAACAAACAACGGCCATTTGCAAACTAATTTAGTTCTCAGTGCACTCGGCAGAGGCGCTTTGAATCGGCCCAAAAAAGTAGCTGTCATTTTGTATGGAATAGCCAGTCCAGCGATTATTATTACAGGTCAGTGTATTCTTGACATAAACGAATACGGTACTTCATAGGCGTGAGCTATCAAAATTATCATCCTTGTTTTAACAGAGTATAATAAAATGGACTCGCGAATATGTGTGACGAGATGGGAGTGTGTGATTTAAGTCACTTCAATATGGGCATGTATAGTCGATAGAGATGTAAACCTTTGAGGAAGTAATATAACTGAACGGACTATAACAACTCATTACATAGGCATAGGCTGCCTCTGTGGCGCAGTCGGCAGTGATACCGCCTGTGGCGCTGTAGGTCGTGCGTTCGGCTCCCACCTGAGACAAATATTTGTGTGACCCATAAATGATTGTCTCAAGAGTCTGGGTGTTTCTATGTATGATATGTATGTATTTAATTAAAAAGTATATGAGTTTTAATATCCGTGGTCTGATACCCATAACACGAGCAGGTTATTCCTAGCTTACTTTGGGATCAGATAGCGTTGTGTGAAGTTTCCGTGAATATTATTATTATTATTACTTGTCAAATAACTACCTACTAAAGCTGCGGTTCCACTTAGACGGAGCGGAGCGGAGCTGTGGATTTTAAACCATGTGATTGGCTTAAAATCCACAGCTCCGCTCCGTTTCCCTCCCGCCTTAATACCTTAAGTACGGAGTACCCTCCGCACCGTGATTGGTGAATCGCTGCACAGCTCCGCTCCGCTCCACCTAAGAGGAACCGCACCTTTATAGTCTGTTCATTAATATTTTACATCTGACAGCTTCTCATTGTACGATTTTCTGTGTACATATCGTTGTCGTCCTATGAGTGCCAGCGTTTTACCCAGCCACAGCCCATTTTACCGAATTTAAATGGAGATTTTAACATCTAACCGTAAGCATAAAGTGTTATGTTTTTCATGTCATAAATAGTCATAATATGCTTAACTTAACTAAAACAGTGTTTCTTTTATTATACGATTGTATAAGAGTGTTACTTTTATATTTATTAATATCAGAAAAGAACATTCAGTACCATCACGACCGAAGGCAAAGTGGTTGGTTCCACAAAGTTCCATATCTCAAATAATGGCCACGCCCTAAAAAACACCAGCAAAAGATGAAAGTAACTTTCGACTAAAGTAAAGTACATAGGAGAAACAAAAAACTTATTTTGGAACACAACACACATATCAAAGTAGGCAACGAAAAGGTTGAGTGATATAATCCCATGACATTAAGATCTCTGAAAACTTGAGACTGGATATGCCGACGCATTCCACCAATTACTATGACAAATCAATTACAGTTAAAGCCCGAATGGCCTTTGGAATGCATTGCCCCTTGAATATTAAACAGACTCAAACACTGAATTCATTTAAAAACCTAGTTAAAAATAATTTTCTTCCTACTTATCAATGAAACCTATGAATTATTTTCTATTCTACTATGTATGTCTATTCAATTCTGAATGTATGTAACTATTGTTTTGTTTAAATATCTTATTTTAGTCGACTACACCGCGTTGCTTGGTTGCACGTATCATTTATGTCCATCCAAAGGTTGCCTGGAAGAAATCGGCTTAAGCAATAAGGCCGCCCAATGTACATTTGATTATTTTCTTATGAATTATGCTTGCAATAGATTTTTTTTGTAACAATATCGGTGTACAATAAAGAATTATCTATCTATCTATATTAACTGTCAACGGACGAAGTACAGAAACAAACCCACGAGCCACGTCGCTAGCTACCTACCTACTTATTAGAGACAGACTCAATAATTATCAACTTCATTATTTGGGCAACTTATGGGCAAGTACTAAAGTACTATATTTTTATGTTAACATACTAAAGTAGGTGTAAATTTTGTATGTTAACATCCATATGGTCACGCCTTTATCCCCGAAGGGGTAGGCAGGGGCATATTATATGCACGCATTTTACCTTTTTAGAATTTGTCGTGGTGGTGAACCGATGTTGTGTTGAGATGGACAGGCGCAGGTTGTGACTGCCTGCTTGGCTTAACGACTGTCATTTTACTGGCAACCACTACATTTTATGTTAACAAATAAAATTAATAC
The DNA here is from genome assembly GCA_933228765.1 of Miltochrista miniata. Classification (NCBI taxonomy): domain Eukaryota; kingdom Metazoa; phylum Arthropoda; class Insecta; order Lepidoptera; family Erebidae; genus Miltochrista; species Miltochrista miniata. Next base: position 28,985,378 of record OW121763.1, on the reverse strand, counting down.
TAGCTGACCCTCGCAATTTCGTTTAGAGATAAAGCCCGTCGCCACACTGGGGCCGTCCCCGTAAGGAGACGAGGAGACAAAGGACGACAAAAGTCCAAAGTCCAAAAGTCTAAAAGTCCAAAAGTCCGAAACTCCTAAAGTCCGAAAGTCCAAAGTCCAAAAGTCAAAACTCCTAAGTCCAAAAGATTTTAGCTTTGGGAACTTAGCCATTTAAGAAAGTAGTATTTATTCGGATCGACGGTGGTGGGGACGAGAAAAAGATGGCGCGTAACGAAAAAATGTGACGCGTAGCTCAAAAAAAATGTGACGGATTTTTTTTTCCAACGGCGTTTAAGAAGTTCCACTTCAAAAAATTGTTGAAGTTTTTCAATCCAATGGAATGTCAAGTTGGCATTAATTCAGAAAAAAAAAATCAAGTCATGGAAATTAAGGAAAAAATTTAAATTTTGGCGAATTACTCATTATTTTTTAAAAATAACATTTCATTCATATAAATGCGTCGTTGATGCAAGGGCGTAATATTAAATTGTTTTGAAGAAATTTGGTAGCAGACTAACCCGTGACTGGACCGATATTCAACTATTTCAAAATTTTATTCTAAATTTCTTGCTCCCGAAAAGCGGTGGAACATTTGTGAAGCGTATCTTTAGACTATTTGTCTCGAACCAAAAAGTGCTATTCACTGCGTGATTCCTTGAGAATATTAAATTAATCGCATTCTTACTAAATTCATATAAAAATGCGATTGGCTTATTCCGCCAATCGCATTTTTATATGAATTTAGTTTATTTCAATCAATCAATCAATTTAGCCTATAGCAGTCCACACTGCTGGACATAGGCCTCTCTCATATTTATTTCCAGTCATCATATTATTCAGCCATATATTTATTATCTCACACTTAATATTTAGAAAATAGCCACTGTCTTTTTTCATTTTGCCTGATGATATGTACTTACATTATTTTGGTTATTATCTCTGTGCTGTAAATTTTCATTTGAGTTGAGTCTGGGACCGGTCTACTTAATGTGAAATGAAGATATTTTATGAAATAAGATATGGCATATCATGTGAGTAACCAAAGCCAGTCTATAATAACATAAAAATTAAAAAATCAATATTTTTTCGTCCCTGAGTTCGTCCCCTTACACCGCTGTCTATGCCGCGGATTCGCTGGAGCGGCGGGTCGTGGCATGCTTCATACAACTCAGTACATTTGATCTTTCCGCTCGCCGCGCCGCACCTAGATTTCGCTCGAGCGGATTCTGCGTGGCCGCACTGTTAGAGCGAGCGGAATGGAAAGACCAACGCACACAAACATAATTAATGTTTGGTCTGCTACTTATTGTACGTCTGTGATTTTTTGGCCGAAACTGGCCGAAACCGAAACTGAAACTTCGGTCGGTCACTAGTTTGAACAGACTATATTCAGACGGAAATAAAAATTGATGCATTATTATTGAGACAATAATATTGTACGCATAGACTTATAACACATAGACTGAGAGTCGCTCAATTATACGTACGCGCCCGCGAAGCCGAACCAATATTAATGTAGGTGTTAACTACTCGTCTTTATACTCGGTGACACTCACACAAGCTTACAGAAAACGTTACCAGGAAATAAAATTTACCCTATAAATGGGAAAAAAATAAAATTGTTTGTATACATTTAATTTAACATTTAACTCTATTTATCTATATGCTATACTCTTCGCGGGGTAGGCAGAATGGTCTACCATATTTTATTAATATGTAGTTTAAAAAAAAGTTAAATTAAACACTAACCCCCATATTCATAATCGTTTATTAAACCTATTTTAGTTAAAACACACTTTAAGTCTATTGCTGTCTCTAACCATACTCTGTCATTGGTTAGAGATAGCAATATACTTAAAGTATGTTTTAACTAAAATAGGCATAATAAACGATTATGAATAAGGGGGTAAGTGTAAAACGACTTACCTACTAACCAGTATAATAAACAGTTTAAGTTTTTACTAGTAGGCATACCTATATATACTTCTAGAGTTCCGTAGCCAAAACGTAAATAAGGAACCCTATTTATGAGGTTCAGCCGTCCGTCTCGCTGTATGTCTGTCTATTTCGAGGTTCCATCTCAGAAACCGTAATAGCCATAGAGCTGAAATTTTCCGAGATGATGTATTTCTGCTGCCACTATACCAACAAATTCTAAAATCAGTAATAATTTGTATTTCAAACTGTTGTAGTAAGTAATATATTATTACTACCCGCCTCCCTGACCGAGGGCCTGAGAAGGACGAGTTGGCTACTCGACGTTTTTCCAGAAGCATTCATGGTGGTGGAATAGTAACTAACTCTACCCCCTTCCCCAAGTGGCGGGATAGCACCCGAACCCTCTAAGCGAGGCCAAGGTGGTTGCCTAAGTCTGCCGGGAGCCCTGGGACATCCTTCCGAAGGCTTACCTTACTTATTAAATTAATAAACTTGTTTTAATTACAATATTTTACTAAATTATGTGGTACCCACCCACAAAATTTTGCAAATAAAATTATTTAAGTAGATATGAAGCGCTTGTGGCCCCGCGTACTCAGTGATCTATAAACGATCTGATCTGTAAACGATCACTGCAGTAAGCAACTTTCACTATGGCCAGTCCTTGGATGGGTGACCATCCATGTGACCACTTTGTGACATTTATTTGAGCTTTTCTGTGCTTATGTTGGGCCGTTAAGCTGTTGTTTCCGGTTTCCAGTAAAATGGCAGTCATGAAGCAAAGTTGAAGGCCTTTTGAGGCGGCTTGAAAAATTTCAACAGCAGGCAGTCACAACCTGCGTCATCTCAACATGGCATTACGGCTCAGCCCCTATTACGTGGAACAAATTCTAAAAAGGTGAAATGTGGGCGTATACAATGCCTCTGCCTACCCCTTCGGGAGTAAAGGCGTAAGCATATGTATGTATGTGATAAGAGTATTTTTATAACAATAACAGTTCCTAAAACCGATATTGAAGCAAATAAGAGAAAATGTGGGAAAATTTTATTCTCATTGCTTGCAACATCGTCTATGAAAATGACGTCACTAAAATGTACGATTTTTGTTTCTTTAAATGAGGTGTTTTTAACAAAAATGTAACATATTTTGCAGTACTAACCTATGCAATGTGATCTTTAGGCGTTTGGAACAATTTTCAGATGAATTGTGGCATCCTTTCACTGCAGAATACGTCATTTTTAGACGAAAATTACGCGAGCTCTTTGCACTGACACTAGATGTCCGGTACTAAAGCGCCGATTGATGTAGGCAGCTGGTATCAGCTGCCTTGAAATGGCTTCACGTCGCTCGCGCGTATTGGGTTTCTTTGCGTTATAATTCTATGATTGTACGTGTATGGGGTCGGTAAATTAATTTTAAAAAATTCATTATTGGCTTCGTCACGTCATTGTCAATGTCAATGTTGTATTATATTCTGTGTTCAGTGTTAAGGTAAGACCGCACTGGGCGGAACTGCACTGCAGCGCAACTGCGCGACGCGTCGCGTCATTTTTTGGTATACCGCACTACAACTGCGCTACAACTGCAGGGGAACTACAAAAATGTATTCAGTAGGTAGGGAACCTTTGAGCAAGATGCACGTCGAAATGGATGACGGACGCTATGAAGCTTTGAATAGGGATGCAATATCGATGTTAAAAACATCGATGTTTAACTTTATACTGGTTGAATTTATAGTCGTTCTGGACCCGAGAGGGGGTTACTCGGAATCAATAATGGAACCATTTCGGAGTGTCAAAACAGCTGTGCAGGTTATAATAAAAAAATGACTTCTATGTAATCTTTATCACTCGTTCGAGTTGAAACATTAGTAGCGCTTCGATTATTCATTGAACTTTTCAATGAATGAAACTCCGAAACCCGTAGGTACCTACGCCGCGGCGCGTGTCTCCATGTGATCAGTTCATTGACCGAATGCATCGTTTCGATAATAATAGGTACTTAGATAATAATAAAGGACTCCAATTTCTCCTACATACTTTACACGGGCTTAGTCGTCGGAAATACTTTAATATTGTTCTATTTTACGGTGAATTAATAAGGTTTATGTAATAATAATGAAAATAAACACGAACAAATAGGGAGTATTTCCAGCGTATTTAAAAAATTGGAGCTATTTACAAAATACATACATACATACATATGGTCACGCCTCTATCCCCGAAGGGGTAGGCAGAGGCATATTATATGCCCACATTTCACCTTTGTATAATTTGTCCCACGTAATAGGTGGTGAGCCGTATTGCCGTGTTTAAATGGACAGGCGCAGGTTGTGACTGCCTGCTGTTGAAATAAAGCCTTCAACTTAGCTTAACGACTGCCATTTTACTGGCAACCGGGACCAACGGCTTAGCGTGCCTTCCGAAGCACGGAAACGCTCAAATAAATGTCACAAAGTGATCACATGGATGGTCACCCATCCATGGACCGGCCGTAGTGAAAGTTGCTTACTACAGTGATCGTTTACAGAACACTGAGTCCGCGAGGCCACGAGGCCACGAGGGATTATTTACAAAATAATCAACTTAAATACCTAGACCTACCTATTCACAGTTTATTTACACTTCCCTGTACCTTAGCAACTGCTCAAAATGGAGTCCAGAACGTTCGATACACAAACGGGCACGTTTTAGGCTATTGTCTTTTAGTTTATTCAATGTGTCTCTGTCACTTTTCACTATTTCAAAGGCGTCCACTATCGCACTGCGTAATTCATCACGAGATTCGTACTCTCGAGTGTAAACTAATCGTTTTATTTCCGACCACAAATAAAAGTCGATCGCGACGACAATACTGCGCGCGAGTTATAGTCGAACTGCGCGCCGCGGTCGCCGGTCGGCGGCGCGGTCGGCCGAGCGTATTTAACTACCTACAAGACGTAACTAGTCGAGTATCTACCGACGACGTTACTTGGCAACGAGTCCACGTGGACCGATGCGTTCATGCGTTGTGATTGGTTGAATTTTCCCGGCGCGGTGACTCTTCTCACTGATTGGTACGTTAGACATTGAATGAAAAATTGTAGTAGAAAATCGTAGTAAACGTATTTCGTGAAATTTAAAGGAATAACCAGGTGTTCTCGTTTTGATTTTGGCAAACGATGTAGATTTTGACATTTTCGTAATTTTTTATTGTTGATTTTCAAATTGACAGTGCCGATCGGTTCTGTTATCGAAACTGGGCCTAAACCTTTCCGTTCCAAAACGACTATAAATTCAACCAGTATACCTACGATATACCTATGGATAATCACGAACGATATATTGATATATCGATTTGTTTGCCGCTCTTATTGTTTTTTTAACAATAATGATCACACGGAAACACAACCTTGATTATTCTACTTTTGTTCATAACTCCGCTTTTTTCAACCGATTGACATCAAACTAAGCTCAGATTTTAAGCTTAACAAGATCTCTCTAATAAAAAAAAAACATATAAATATCAACATTATGTCGTTTATAAACATCAATGTTTTCAATATTCATATTTTCTTTTGATAAATATCGATATTACAAAATCGATATTTTTAATAAACGATATTGCATCCCTACTGACTATGAAAATGAAGTTGGCCTAAACCGCACTGAGCGGCAACTGAACTGCACTGCAACTACATACACGTCGCGACAGGTCGCGACACTTTTGGTGAGTTGATCAACTTTGTCGCGCAGTTCCGCTGCAGTCGGGTGAAGTGTAGTTCAGTTGCCGCTTAGTGCGTGTTGCCTCATAAAATTTCATATAAAGAATATTTTTGCGTCGCGCAGTTCCGCTGTAGTGCAGTTCCGCCCAGTGCGGTCTTACCTTTACTGTTCACACATTTCAGAGCTTTTGATTTTGTGTAATTTTTCAAAATAAATTGATACACAGATGTACCTTTATTGATATTTATCGAGTTTTTATTGAGTATAAATAAAAGGTATGTTATAAATTATGTTTCACGTTTCACTGTAATTTTAACAACTTTTTTTTATTGATAACCTAAAAGGTTTGACATCACAAGTGGAATTTTCCTATCACGGTTCATAAAATACCACCTAGTGAGAGTAGATTCTCAGTAAAAGGTTCTGTTTTTACCAATTGTGTAGGGAATCATATATATGATTAGAAAGCCAAGTTATGGCAAAGTAACATCCTTATTAAACAATCTATGCGCAACGACCTCACCTAAGACATAACATGATATGAAAAACGAGACGTAATGATACTATGGACATTTTGATACTGTAGACGTAATGATATTATGGACCTTATGCACCGGAAGGTTTCAAATTTATTTAAGCACATTGTTACAGTTACCTATTCTTTTTTTTGCAGTTCGAAAAGCAACTAGCAACAAGCATCTTCTCAACCTCTTCTGATGATAAAGCTGTGCCATAGCAGATCCATACATCTAGATCTGAGAGCAAGATTTCAGCTTCTATTAAATGAGTTGCAGATAATATCACAAAGACTAGACACAGTAAAAAGCGGAGTAACAAGAAAATCATCAACCCGCTCAGCCAGTGCATGAACTCAATAGCTTGTGAACAATCAAAATAACATTTATTTCACATTGTTAAGCATAAAACAGATGCACTTGTAGAACATTAATTCACAATGTGCTTGAGAAAAAGTGGTATGAAATATGGCGGGCTATACTTTTTAGTAGGATCTGACAGTAAAGAAGACCCATCGCCTCTCATCAGCGCAGCGGGAAATGGATTCTTTCCTTATACTCTTACTACACCTCACAGTAGCTAATGGAATCAGTAAAAAGACTGAGACTCACAAGACGGGTTGATATTATGTAGAGTTAAGAGTGTATAATAGTGGAAGCATGCAGTAGTCATATCTATGCTACGGGTTAATATTGTCACTGGCCAAGATGTTGCACACCAATTTCATATTTCTAAGCTAGCTAGCTTACAAAACTAAAAGTATGTTTATTCAGCTGTTTAGATCCTATAGCTCAAGCTAATAATAAGCTCAATTTTTATTGAATTAGGCCATTAGTAGGGTGCTTTTCCACTACGCTATGTTGCTATGGATGCGTTTGATATCTATCAATCACATAATGTTCTACATGTGTGACAGTGACAACCGTTCATATTGTTAAATTTCGTGACTGACTAATGTGACTCGTGGATTTCATACGCATCCATAGCAACATAGCATAGCACATCACTGGTGGAAAGGCACCCTTAAACTTACATTTGTTTTGTATAACAGATATTGAATTAGCGCAACTTAGCCCTTATCTGAAGCCATAAGATACTGTATATTGGCAGTAATACTTACCACCTTAAACAACCTAATATAGTTTCAAATATTTTCCTTATGCAAAATGATAAAACCGGTCAGCGTGTGACATTAGAACTAATGTTGAGAGGTTTTTCAGCTTGTATAGCTGTTGGTTTGCAGATGTTAAAATATCTGCTTTGTTAGTTAGGTTTACAGGAGTATTCAGTTAAGCATTTAAAAAAAATTTGCTAAATCTGTTGCTATTATGATTTGTTATAAGTTAGGTAGTAATTAGTATTATAGTAAGTTAGTAAATTACACTCGAGAGCAATGAATCCGGGTCACTTAAAGAATCATAAAAATCTCGGAAACTAAAAATGCTAGGTTAATGCAATAAATTGTATTTAATAGACAATGTAATACTCCTTAAATTAAGGTATTAAAACATCTTAGTTATTGTAAAGTTATATCATAAAAAAATCAAATTTGAAAAAGGGTCACTTTCGAAGATGGAACTACGAAATTACAGCATTTGGTGTTGCTTTTGTTTGTAATCTGTCATTTATGTGGGTACATAAACCATGTTGATAGTGCTCTATATTCATTAATCAAGCTGAAATTATGTCGCTTACGCCTGAAGAATGCACCAGAATACTTACAATGCTGGAAACCGGCCGGAGTCAGCGCGATACAGCCAGGACTGTCGGTGTGTCGCTGTCAACAGTACAAAGAGTTCTCCGACGTTACGAAGAAACTGGTTCTAACCTACGCAGACCAGGAACGGGCAGAACCAGGTGTACCACAGCACGAGAAGACCGATACTTGGTGAACACCATGCTTCGAAATCGCTTTCTCACAGGAACTGAACTCACCAATCAGTTTCGACGCCTCGGAGGAAGTAACCCAAGTGCATGGACAGTAAGACGTCGGCTTGCTGAATCTAACTTAAAACCCCTTAGACCTGCAAACGGCCCTAAACTGGAGCGTGGGCATCGTATTTCGAGACTAAGGTATGCCCAGAGCCACGTAAATTGGAGTATTGAAGATTGGTCAAAAGTTATGTTCTCCGACGAATCAAAATTTATGCTCTACAAGCACGATGGAAGACACAGAGTGTATCGAAGACCAGGGGAAAGATTCAAGCAAACATGCATCGAATAAAAAGTAGCCTACGGTGGTGGGTCTGTGCTTGTGTGGGCCGGAATTTCTTCTGAAAGTCGCACAGAGCTGGTGATCATAGAAAACGGCTCTTTAACTAGCGTAAGATATGTGGAAGAAATCCTCAATGATCACGTTGGTCCATTTATGGTCAATTTAGGTGAGGATGCTATATTTATGCATGACAATGCCCGACCTCATACAGGTAGGATTGTGAATGACTACCTTCAAGAGATGAACATTACTCGTATGGAGTGGCCAGCGCGCAGCCCGGATATCAACCCGATCGAGCATGCTTGGGACGAGCTAGGCAGATGCGTAAAACAACGAAACCCTCCCCCAATCACGCTTCGTGAGCTCAAAATTGCTCTCACAGAGGACTGGGAGAATATTCCCCAAAATCGTATAAGGAACTTGGTGTACAGCATGCCAAACCGCGTAAACGCAGTAATGGAAGCACGAGGAGGCAATACGAAGTATTAAAATTCAAGAAAATCGTAATAAAGTTCAAAAATTTCATGTTTCCTATTTTTGTTTTAAGGAGAGATCAGCAGTTTTTTCTTTATGTAATTTTGTGTTAATAAAATGTATGGTGACTCATATTTTTTTTACTTTCATTTAAGGAGTATTACATTGTCTATTAAATACAATTTATTGCATTAACCTATCATTTTTAGTTTCCGAGATTTTTAACATTCTTTAAGTGACCCGGATTCATTGCTCTCGAGTGTATTTATGTGCAACTCAATCATTGAATAACTTAGATGTTTCTCAACAACATCTTAAATTTTTCTCTTTTTTACTATTTTTTATCTTCTCTTTCATATTAAGTATAATTCTATAGTGATGGTTTTCCTCAATTTTTGATTCTATGTAATATCTTTTTTAACCCTGCCCGATGTTTTTAAGGTTTAGTAGTGACTTTCAATAAAAAAATTATGTTTTATCTGAGTTTGATTAATTTGTCTACTTTTTAACTTACCATAGCAGAAGTTGACAAAAGAGGCAGGTAAACTCTTTTGTCAACTTCTGCTAATCCCAATTCTTTTTAGGATTCCATGCCCAAAGGGTAAAAAACGGCACCCCAATCATGAGACATCGTCATCCGTCTGTCTGTCTGTCTTTCCATCTGTTTGTCCATCACGAGGCTGTATCTCAGGAACCTTGATAGCTAGAGAGCGGGTAAACATTGGGAAAAAGTACAAAATGTTGCCACCCCAATTCATTCCGAGAGGGTGTCGTAAAAGGCGACTAAGGGAACACTTAAAACAATCCATTTCGTTGAGAAGGAAAACTCGAAATGAAACCCGGTTGTCTGTAATGTGTTCTCAATTGTTACGCCAAGTTGCAGGCCATAAAATCTTCCCCTCCATGGGACCTGGAAGCGAGAGCCCTTGCGTCACTGTTTAGATGGCGCAAGGAGGCGCTGAAGCGGGGCCAAAGGCCTGTGTCTCGAGAAATCGAGGCCCAGCGGTCCCTGCTCCACCAGGAAACCGTGGAGACATGGAAGGTACGACTTGAGCAACCAAAGGGGGGATTCGCCACAATCGCGGCCGTTAGACCGGTCATGGACGAGTGGCTAGAGAGGAGACACGGTGCTCTCTCCTACCGGTTGACACAGATACTTGCCGGGCACGGTAGCTTCGGTAGGTATCTGTAGCGAAAACACCGGGAAATCACGGCCGAGTGTCAGCACTGCGAGGACCGCAGCGATGACACGGCGCTCCACACGCTGGTGGAGTGCACGGCGTGGGCGCAACAGTGCCAGGTCCTCGTGGTGAGAGGGCGGCTCACCGTCCTTACAGAAGCAGGCCCACAGATATCAGAAAAATCTTTTTTCTGATTTCTGTGAGCAGGCCCATGACGGCAGCGTGCCGTGAGGAACTCACGCACGCTCCCCCTTAGAAGCGGGATCACACCCGAAACCCCCCAAAGACGCGGGATAGCACCCGAACCACCCCCTGGGCGAGGCCGCAGTGGCGGCCGTAGGTCTGTTGGGAGTCCTGGGATATCCTTCCGAGGGCTTACCCGGGGCTCCCAACCATAGGCTGTTGGGCGTTACGTGCGGTTTTTTAGTCGGTAGGAGTCCGGCGTAACATCCATGAGGATTTTCCCCTCACGTTAAACAAAAAAAAAAGGGAAGCGGGAACGAGAACACGCGGGTGAAGCTGCGGGCATCAGCTAGTATATCTAATATAAAAATGTTAACTGCGGTTCGTAACGACCTGCGCCTGTCCATTCCAACACGACAATAGACTTACTATCTATTACGAGGGACATAAAACTGTAAGGTGAAATGAGGGCGTATACTATGCCTCTGCCTACCCCTTCGGGGATAAAGACGTGACTATTTGTATGTATGTAAACTATGAAGAAAAGCGGAAGGTTCGTATGGATACCTTAATTTATTGCACACCCCTCCAGACCACTACGTAGGTCAAGTTATGGGGCTGTTGACCTACTTTGGTCATTCCTACGTGCTCCCCACCGAGGGAATGGGTTTTTGTACGTAACTTGCAATCCTAACTAATATTGTAAATGGGAAATGGAGTTTGTACACTTAAGTGCATGCTTTCATTTATGACCCGCTTTGGATAAATATTGGTGGATAAATATTTAGTAATGTTGAAAAAAAAAATTACCTACAATAAAAACGGATTTTAAAAAAAATATTTGTGTACATTCTCACACAACATTTATTTATAGTTAGCCCAAATAAAGCTAATATAAGCTTGTGTTATGGGATCTAGACGAACAATGTGCTCATCACACAAAGAGATTTGTCCTGGGTAGGAATCGAACCCACGACCTCCGAATCCGTAGAGATTATTTCTGATTATTATTTATTTAATTACTAATCCCTCATAACCCTGCTGGTGGTCTTTGGATGGGTGACCATCACGTGACATCTCAATTGCGAGCATTACCGTGCTTCGAAGGCACGTTAAGCCATTGGTACCGGGTTGTCAGTAACATGTCATTAAGCCAAGTTAAAGGCCCCAAGGAGGCTTAAAAAATTTCTACAGGTCTCGCCAATAAGTACCTACCTACTCCTGTCCATCTGCTAACCCCTTGGGGTATGCTGGCGTAACTAAAAGTATTTAAAAAGGTAAATTTTCGTTCACAGAATTTAAAAATAACGATCTTTCTTAAAACTACAGCCAAGTTTACAAAATATAATATAAATAACTAGCTGTCCCGCGCAACTTCGTTTGCGTGATAAATGAAGAACCGCTCGACCGATTTTGTGCAAACTTCACTTAAACCATCTACTAAATAGTTCGAACAAAGCCTAAACATTTGGTTTGGATAGCTGATCCCGTTCTTGAGTTATAAAATTACAACGAAAAGTGGCATTGATTTTTATATACATAGATAAAAATATTTGTGGACATTCACACACAACATCATCTAGCCCAAATTAAGCTAATATAAGCTTGTGCTATGGGATCTAGACGACTGATATGCATACTTATAATTATATTTCTAAATCCATATCTACATATTATACATATAAAACACTAAACTCCCAAACAAACATTTGTGGATCACACAAATATTTGGGCCGACCCAGGAGTCGAACCCAAGACCTCCAGCGCTGCAGGCGGTATCACTACCGACTACGCCACAGAGGCAGTCGAACAACAAAAAAGAGCGAACTTTTAAAAAAACTATTTTCTGAAACCTAGTTGAAATGACACCTAGTATGTAATAGCACAGGGTGGAAACTCCATACAAAAATGTTCGTTTTCACCCGTACTAATATAGACGTAATGTGAATGCTTAAATCAAGCTTCATTGTGTGTGTGAGTATTCTAGGGACACTAGCTATGCAAACAAAATAATAAGGAACAGAACTAGGGCTTGAACTCCGGAATTCCGGTATTGACATAATTCCGGAATTCCGATAAAATCTAATATCGTTCTCAATTCCGGAATTGGCCAGATCAATACCGGTATTTCGATATTGAAAAAAAAAACATATTTTCGCATCTTCTTTAATTTCATTACAAACAAAAATGTAGATTATAAGCTTCTTATGCAATTTAATTACCTTTAAATACCACAATGTTGATAATTTAAGATTTCTCTATTATCTAACAAATTAATTCGATTATGTACTTAGGTATTAATCATTTTATTTGTTGATATTTCTAAAACCTAAAGAAAGTTAATCCATAAATTAATGGTATTTGATAGAAAACATACTATTTAAATAATAATAATATTATTGATGACGTTTTGGAATTTTTATTAGTGCGAACTTAGTCTTAGCTCTGACTTATGCTACGAGTTAAATTTACCTTTGATAGAAACGGCGCTGTAGGAATTTGACAGAGGTCTCACTCATCATAGTTCTAGTAGTTCTGACGGAACTCATGGGGCCCGTACCTTATACTGCGGCTTAGATTCCGCAGGGACCGTGCCCCTGGACCCTACAGCATTCCAGGCCGAGCGTGGGTCCTGGCATTTGAGGATTTCAGGCCTCGAGTGATGGGGCTCTTTAGGCCAGATTCCCAAGGTCTGGAAGACAGGGAAACTGGTTCTGATCCGAAAGGCTAGGGGGTCGGCAGTCTGCCCATCCGGGGATTGGCCGATCGTGTTGCTCCGTTGAGCAACTCCGGCCGATCCCCGATCGGTCGATCCCCAATAATGATACGCTCAAGGAGCTTGCATACCTCGTCAGGTATGCAAGCTCCTTGAGCGTATCATTGCACAGCGCACAGTCTGGCACCTTATACGCGTGGGGCCAGATCTGGCGGATAACCAGTTTGGTTTCCGTCAAGGGCGCTCCACCGTGGATGCGATCATACGCATTAGAAGACTGACGGAGGAAGTAACATAGCAGGGTGATGTGGTGTTGAAAGCGATGGCGATGTCAAGAGACACCGGCATCGCCTTCAACACCTTGCCGTGTAGCTGCGTTAGAGAGGCGCTTATTTATCATGGAGTGCCTCCCTACTTTCGTCGAATTGTCGGGGCCTAGCTTTCCGAGAGGGCCTAACTTACCAAAACTGGCTAGGGCCCAGCCGGGTCAGCGAGATACGTCGTGCGGTGTTCTGCAGAGATCAGTCTTAAAGACCGCTTCTGTGGAACATCGGTTACGATTGGGTGCTGGGTGGAACGTTGCTCAGAGGCGGCATGTCTCGAGGATCTGACAGCGAGGCAACTTGCGTCCTTGTTTAAATTATTTAATTATATTTCTCATTTATTATTTTCTGGTGCAAGGAGGCGCTGGAGCGGGGTCATAGGCATACGTCTCCAGAAATCTAGGTTCGGCAGTTCCAGCTCCACAAGGAAATTGTGGAGACCTAGACTTGAGCAACAAATCGAATCGCCACATCACATCACACAAGGGGGGAATCGCCGAATCGCCACCCCAACAATCAAGGCGGTCAGACCGGTCATGGGAGAGTGACTAGAGAGGAGCCACGGTGCGGGTGCTCTGTCCTACCGGTTGTCACAGATGATCTGTGACGAATACACCGGGAAACCACCCCTGAGTGACAGCACTGCGAGGAACGCAGTGAGGACACAGTACTTCACACATTAGTGGAGTGCACAGCGTGGGCTTAACAGCGCCTGGTCCTTGTGGTAGGTCTGGACGTGGACATTCTCTCGCTGGAGACCATTGCGCGAGCTATGATCTCCAGTGGGAGTAAGTGGGACGCCACTGCGTCTTTCTGTGATCAGTTAATGCGGCGAAAAGTGATCAAGAGAGGAAGCTCCCACCCGAATTCCGCATGTCTTTGCCCAAGACTATCGGCCTCCATAATTGGGGGCCTGAGGACAGTGGGAGGGCTAATCGCGTGGACATTCTCTCGCTGGAGACTATTGCGCGAGCTATAATCTCTAGTGGGAGTAAGTGGGACGTCACTGCGTCATTCTGTGATCAGTTAATGCGGCGAAAAGTGATCAAGAGAGAAAGCTCCCACCCGAATTCCGCATGTCTTTGCCCAAGACTATTGGCCTCCATAATCGGGGGCCTGAGGACGGGGGGAGGGCTAATCGCCGTCCTTACAAAAGCACGCCCAAGACGAAAGTGTAACGTGAACCAGTGAACCAAATACGCGGGATAGCACCCGAACTTCCTAGGTGAGGCCGCAGTGATAGTCAAGTAGTTAAAGTAGTTTATCAATCTAATCACGTAGGACTGCCAGCTCCCGTATCTTTTTTTACATATCACTATTTTGTACAAAACGAAACTTGATTGAGTTCCGGAATTCCGGAATTCCGGAATTGAAATACTAAATATCGAAACCCAATTCCGGAACTGAAAAAGCGTCCGATATTCAAGCCCTAAACAGAACGCAATCACATGTAGGTAGGTACTTTTTTTTCAAATCTACCCTCGGCTAAGCACAAATTAAACCAAAGCAATAGCCACTATAGCACTTAGGTAGTAATACGTAATGCAACGCAGTGACACTTAGACTTGCGCAAAACAGTACCCGATGATGTCCTGACATATGGCATAGCTTTCCGAACCGTGCCATATGGCATTCGAACAGTACCCGATCTTTCGTACAAGTACATACAGTGTTCTGATTGTTCTGACAGGTGTCGGACCTTCATAAAATGTAGTAAGAAAAATAGACCTTAATGACAAGTGAATAAAGTTCTCTTGAACCCGGACCAGTACCCGGTCCTTCGTACGAGTACATACAGTGTCGTGATTGTTCTGACAGGTGCCGGACCCTCATAAATTTTAATCGTATCAAGAAAATTACACCTTATTTTTATGAACATAAAGTTCTTTTGAATTTGCATGTCATTATGCGCTATCTAGTGCAACCCAGACAAAACAGATACGATAGGGTGGACGTATCTGAATTATCCCAGTTGCACCAGACGTCGCTGTTATAAAATGTATGTGTAATAGAACCTTGACAGATACAGAATAAGGTCTATTTTTTCTTGATAAAGTCCCTTTGAGTTGCTTATGCTGGTACGATCGAATAGAACATAGAACCACAGATAATTTATAATATTTTCTATAAAAGAATTAACTCATTCGTTTCGTGAGAGTAAGAAATGCGGTCAACGTGCTGTAGATGGCGTTGGTACTGCTATCATACTAATATTAGCTTTATTCAGACAAAATAAAGCCTATATTTAGGTTTATGAAAACGGAACGGAAAGGTCCTGCTGAGTGTTCTGACAGATCCCGGTTCTTTTTTTTATTATTAAGTTGAACACGCTTTGGTTACTTAGACCGAATGGCAAGTCTTGTTTCTTTTTTTATCTTCATTTCACATTTCCTCTAAGTCCCAGTCAAAGTCAAGTATAGTCTTAGGAATCCACCGTTGATACACAAAAAACATTTGAAAATACTCTAATTTAGAAAAAAATAGACAACGGAGCTATAACCACCCTTGCCTGCTTCGCGTCAAAAAGTCCAGATGCCGTATAAAACAGCAACAAGAAACTTAGACCATAATATATCTGCAGTTCTAATGAATGGCTTAATGTACTAATTCCCGCTTTGCAAAAAATAAATGGGGGGGGGGGGGAGGGTCACTTATGTTTACATGTGTTTGCCCCTTATGGTTGGGGCTTTCTTAAAGGGGGATGAAAATTTTGGTGTATTTGATCAGGATATCACGCACGGTTTTCAAGATACAAGATTTTGAAAAAAAAATCTACCTTGTAATCATTCTCGTTTATGAAACTGCTAGCTGATGAGATGCCATTATTTTTACGATAACACGCACCGTTTTCGAGATAATTTAAAAAATAAAATATTCCACTTTTTCTTCATTAATCCTAATAATAAATATTATTCGTTTAATATATTATTATCTGGCAGGTACTACACGTGCCTCGACTAATGGGCTCTTATATGGTCAATATGCACTTGACAAGTCGATTAAAATATGAATGAAAGTAGCTTCAGTGTGCATGATTTCTTTGCACATGTGTATGCATCGACGTGTCTGTACACTTGATATTGACTCAAGTCGCTTGACCATCTCCTGAGCCCATTAAGCAGGCAGGCGTGCCTCAAGTATTCATATAACATTCATCAGTATTCGTTACTACTCGTACACGTTAAGTTGAGATACACTACGTAAAATGTTCCCAAGCGTGCATCATTCCGGTCACCCGGTCGCTCGGACCACAGATAGTATAATATGGATCTCGGACTCGGACCCGGCCGAGTATTTATATTTTATCTCAGACTCGGACGCGGCCGAACGTCGACTGTACGCGCCCGAGCGGTATATCGCGTCCGAGAAAGGTCCTGGGTCCTGCTAAATTTTGTCGCGTACTGGGTACTGAACCAGTACGCGGTTATGCCATATACCACGTCCGGCAGTACGAACAGTACCTACCCAAGTCTAGTGACACTCTCTCAGGTACTGACACGGGAATCGACACATTAATTTTGGTGGGGGGATGGGGAAGCTTACTCAGGTGGGAGGCAGGGAGTTGCCGATCTGTATGTAATAACCATCGATATAGATAAGACTATAGTCTTTTTCTGGACAGCTCAGCAATCATGTAAACATGTCATGTGTTGACAGAAGTTGTCTATGATCATAGTGTTGTAACTATACTGATTCTATGTATGTAAATAATCATTGAGTTATATCTAGTTCACCGTACATTCATTTACTTCGGTATATCAATCGCCAAATTCATCAAATCATGAAATTCGGTATATCAATATATATTATGTGCAATAATTTTTTTATATTAATTTAATTAAAGGATCTTTCAAAAAAGAAACTTTTAGAAAATTTAATAGTACATATAATCATTTATTTACAATAATATATTACTTTAGGACTGAATATTTTAACCATCCACCGTCAACCGTACCCAGTCTACCCTAAAGAATCATTTTTTTTTCTTTTTATTCATATTTAAATGTTTATGGCGTTCGAAACATTAGATTATCTTTTTGGCAGCTCGCTGATGAACGTTAGCCTCTTTAAATTTACTCCTCCACACGGTACTAAGCCTAACCGGATCCTTCTGACGATTTCTGGGTCGCACAAATACTTATTTAGTCCCAATTTTTTAAAAGTACTTCTGCGAAGAGTAGGCCTCGCGAGCGCCCAGGAAAAAACAACTTGTGAGGAATTATATCCCTTATGATCCCATCATATATAACGGGGACCTTTTTCTCCCTTATTTTCCGCCCTATTAAAAAAACTTTTGACAAAAGTTGTATTTTTATCTTTTCGTAGATCAATGATTTTAAATCAAAGAACATGTGTGCCAAGTTTGGAGATAATTGGTTAACAAATGCGTCTTCTAGACCGAAACTGACATGTACACACACATACGGACGAAAGCAAAATCGTCTATACCGTGGAATCGAAGACCCAAACTCAAAGTGCCTTTTCACACGTACCGGTTGCCGGGTAGCCGGTGCCGGGTAACCGGCGCGGCGGCGGCGGTGAATGCAAGCGGTTGGCGGGCAAATCACTCCGGTACGTGTGAAAGCTATAGTACACGGCCATATACCCACCCTACCCGGCACCCGGCAACCGGTACTTGTGAAAAGGGGCAAAGACTCGCATCTCCATATATTCAATATACTCTGTGGACTAGCACTCTTCGCTCTCTGGGTCAATAAGTTATATTATAATAAAGGAAGTACATTTTTTCGAACTGACGGATTGATAAAACAATGACCTCCTTTTAAAATCAATTGGCCAGTACAACAGTTTTACAACACTATGGCAAAGACAAACAAGTCTGAGAAAAAATAATTTAATGACAAGCAAAAATGACAGTCTTAAATTTTTACCATCCGAGTATTTTTCATGAAATTATTCTATAATCTAAAGGTTTATTAGTGTCGAAATGTCCGCATAAATCTAACTAGAGTTCCTTGAAACGACTATGATCAGGATTGATAATTAAATGTAAGTAATTATGGAGTAGTCGAGATCCAATTTCTTTGTTTACTATATTTTTTAAGTCTGTTGAATTCCACTATAGATGACTAACGACCGCGCCAACATCAAACCTACCTAACGTAAGCCCACAGGCTTAGGTGAGCCAAACGTCAGTTCAGTCTGACGCCGTTACGCCAATCGTACGTACAAATTGAACCGGGCGACAAAATGGTCAAGTAGACAGTAAAAGATTGCTATTCTAAAACATAAAAACACAATTAGTCATGTAGAATTACTTTTCACACTTAATTATACTATTTACGCATTGATATCAGCGTAAATACCGCTATAATCGAATTTTGAAAATAAAATTTGTGATTGCCATTCAGTGTTACCACTAAAATATCGGTTTGGTTTACCCACATCAGTGGGAGAATTAGTAATTAATTACCTATGCAAGATACATTAATAGTATTACCCGACTAAGGCAGGGTTATGATTTTGACAGGCTATATACGTATGTCTGTATGTTCATGTATTCCCTCAGAGCTCCTCAACTAGGTAGATACTTATTAGAACTGGACTAATGAGATATTGTTAGAAGCGTCTTGACGTTCGAATGGTTATAAGCTATATATCGTGTCACTGAATTTAATGGTGCGCCCTCTAGCGGCCATAAAGAACTGTGTTAAAATAAATTTAAGAAAAAAATATCGTGTTTGGTATTAAATGAAAGGGTTAGATGTTTTGTAAGTAAGTGCCTTTTTAATGGTCTATATATAATACTAGCGGACGTCACGCGGTTTCACCCGCGCAGTTTCCGTTCCCGTGGGAATACGGGAATAGAATATAGCCTATGTTCACCGCAAAGAGTGTAGCTTCCCAACAGTGAAAGAATTTTTCAAATCGGTCCAGTAGTTCCGGAGCCTATTCGTTACAAACAAACAAACAAAAAAACATATCTTTCCTCTTTATAATATTAGTATAGATATATAGAATACTAGCGGATGTCACGCGGTTTCAGTCACGTAGTTTCCGTTCCTGTGGGAATACGGGAATAAAATATAGCCTATGTTCACCGGGAAGAGTGTAGCGTCCCAACAGTGAAATAATTTTTCTAATCGTTCCAGTAGTTTCGGAGAGTTTGTTTAGTACACCGGGAACCAACCCTAAAGACGCGGGATAGGACCCCTATGCGAGACGGCAGTATTAGCTAAGGTCTGTCGGGATGCGATGCGATATGGTCACGCCTTTATATGTACGCAGAGGCATTTTATATGGACAAAATTCACCTTTTTTTATAAGAATATAACCTACGTCATATGTGGTGAGACGTACTGCCGTTGCCGTGTTGAGATTGACAGGAACAGGTTGTGACAGCCTGCTGTTGAAATTTTTCAACCTTTGTCAAGCCTTTCAACTTGGCTTAACGACTTCCATTTTACTGGCAACCGGGACCAACAGCAACGTGCCTTCCGAAGCACGGAAACGTCGGAAACGCTCAAATAAATGCTAGCCGGGACAACCTTCGTAGGCAGTAGCAGGGCGCAGTGTGGTTTTAGTCAGTAGGCGTTCGCAATAGCATCCATCTGTAATTTCAAACGCAAAAGAGAGAAACCCATTTTAAGGTAGAGAAATTTCTAAAATGGACATTATAGAAGATTTATATCTACCGTTGATTAATGGCACTTGGTGAAACTTGCTGCACATAGTGCAAAAAAAAACCGGCCAGGTGTCAGTCGGATTCGCGCACAAAGGGGCAAACGCGAGAACGAGACATGAGGCTTTGCCGTCCGTCTGTCTGTTAGTCACGAGGCTGTATCGCAGGAACTGTGGTTGATAGAGCAAATTTTTTCACAGGTGATGTATGTTTCTGCCGCCATAACAAAAAATACCTACTAAAAGCAGAAAAAGACCCCACACAACAAACGTAAATTGCCGTTTTTGTATGGGGACCTGGACTCTGTGCTTAAATTCGACTCGCACTTAGCCGGTTTTTTTTTATATGAACACGTGAGTTTCGGTTTCAACCGAAATAAAATAATAAATGAAATAGGTACATAATAATTTTAAATTTGTTTAGTAATTCTATAATTATCGTGGGTAAAAATTTCATACAGTAGTCAACACTGGCCCACGTTCGTCATGTTTATGTTTTTGTCTTTGTCTAATCGCAGTGGCGTCGGTGTTCACCGTACGCGTGTGAGTGAGACAGATATATGTTCACCATCACTGCTTAAAAAGTTTCATAGTTGCGTCTTCTCAGCTCATAAGTAGCCGTGCATTTGTCGAGACGCGATGTTCGTGCTTGCCTCTCTAATGATAATATATATAACTCTATGGTAATAACGGGTGTTTTTTTTAGAGGTATAGAACTTTAAGTTGGCATAGGTAACTGTTTTAACTGGCGGTATTTTTGTCAGCTGAAAAGTGATTTATGTTAAGTTTGGTTTGGCATTTCAACATGAATAGATTGACGCCTGAACAATGCTTCCAAATTGTGCAAATTTATTTTGAAAATCATGGTTCTGTCCGAAATACGTATCGCGATTTTCATAAGCGAATTTTGTTCAGCGGTGCAGCTCACTTTTGGTTGAATGGATACGTCAATAAACAAAACTGCCATATTTGGGGTGATGATAATCCTCAAGTGTATGTTGAGACACCGTTACATCCAGAAAAACTGAATGTGTGGTGTGTTTTATGGGCTGGTGGAATAATTCGTCCGTACTTCTTTAGAAACGATGCTGACCAGAACGTTACAGTCAATCGTGACTGCTATAGAGCTATGATTACTGACTTTTTCGTTCATCAATTGAACAACCATGATGTGCAGGAGTAGTGGTTGCAACAAGACGGCGCAACATGTCACATAGCTCGTGCCACAATTGATTTATTGAAGGAAACATTTGGTTACCGCATAGTTTCACGTTTTGGACCCGTAGGTTGGCCTCCAGGGTCGTGCGATTTTACGCCACTTGACTATTTTCTGTGGAGATATGTGAAGTCGCTCGTCTGCGCCGATAAGCCCGAAACGATTGACCACTTGGAGGACAACATTCGGCGCGTTATTGCCGATATACGGCCACAAATGTTGGGAAAGTCATCGAAAATTGGACCTCTAGATTAGACTACGTCCGAGCCAGCCGTGGCGGTTATATGCCAGAAATCATATTTAAACTATAATGCCAGAAGATTTTCTTTCGAATAAAGTCATTTTCATATCAATAAAAACAATCACCTTCGTTTTATTCCATTTCAAAGTTCTATACCTCTAAAAAAAACACCCTTTATTAATATATTATCTTTGGTTATAGTTAAACCAGGTACCTAACTATAACATACTAGGTGGTACAAAAAAAACAATCAAAACGCAATTTTTTAATAATATTTGTGGACATTCTTACCTGGGCGCCGATTCTCGACCACAGGACGCAAATTTAGGGGCAAGACACACAGAAAAGACGTAAGACGAGGACGCGTCGCAGACTGCGCGCCCTTTCGATCAATTTTCATATTAAATGTATAGAAGCGTCGAGATTCAACGCAAACAGAAAGGACGTGGCAAGGACTGCGCGAGGACACGACGCTTCCACGACTGCGCCCTATTCGAAAACAGACTGAACAGACGAGGCACAGACAAGACGCGGCAAGAAAGGGGTGGGCAGGGATTAACTTCGAACATCTTCATCGTCTGAAGAAGACATGTTGTCGTCTCAAAAGTACACGCTAAAAAATAAAACCGACTTCAAACAAATCCTGAAAAATAAAATCCCACCAAAAACATCCCTGTTGAAAAGGAGGCCAAGTTCCTATGGGCTAATTGTTCGCCTAAAAAAGGGTTGAAATCCAATCCAATGCCAAGTTTAGATGTATTTTAAAATCGATTATAATCATCTTCATCAACAGCCTAATCCGCTGGTAAACGTTTGCCATTCCCAAGACTCGCCACCACACTCAGACCTCCACCTTTCGAATCCAGCCAATACCCACCACCGCATTCACGTCAACAATCCATCTGGCCGAAATTCACTTTACCATACACCCAACTTAAAATATGGTGTAGTTGTGAAAATACGTAGGTACCTACTTGGTTAAAAATATCTAAAACAATGATACTTCTAAATTAGAACTTGGCAGGGTTTCGAGCAGTACGTAACACTTGATTAATTGTATAATTAAATTTATTATGTATATAATTAAATTAACCTGCCAAGTTCAAATTTAGAAGTAACATTATTTTAGATATTTTTAACCAAGTAGGTACCTACGTATTTTCACAACTACACCATATTTTAAGTTGGGTGTATGGTAAAGTGAATTTCGGCCAGATGGATTGTTGACGTGAATGCGGTGGTGGGTATTGGCTGGATTCGAAAGGTGGAGGTCTGAGTGTGGTGGCAAGTCTTGGGAATGGCAAATGTTTACCAGCGGATTAGGCTGTTGATGAAGATGATTATAATCGATTTTAAAATACATCTAAACTTGGCATTGGATTGGATTTCAACCCTTTTTTAGGCGAACAATTAGCCCATAGGAACTTGGCCTCCTTTTCAACAGGGATGTTTTTGGTGGGATTTCAATACTTTTTTTCAAGAAACCGTACCTATTTTTTCTTTAATAAGCTTTAAAGTGTGCATTATGTACCTATACATGACATTATTTTATACCTCCTTCCCCCTCCTCATTGTATTCTCATTTTATCACTGATTCATAAACATTTTTATAAAAAAATCGATTTTCGATTAAGCCAACTCAAGCGTTATAATATGAAGTCCACGTTTAAAGCTTACATACTTCTTAATAATATTCGTGCAAAATTTTCAGTTTAATCAATCCAATAGGTTAATCCCCAATTTACGTAGTTTATTAGCCTTCTGCTTACCCCCAAGGTTATTCAGTGTGATTATATATAAATGTATTTTAATGTCATTACATACATTAAAATATAGCTTATATTTAGAATATAACCGGCCAAGTGCGAGTCGGACTCCCGCAAGGAGGGTTCCGTACCAAAAAACAACAAAAAGTCGTACCTATTTGTTGCATGGGAGCCCCCCTTTTTTCTTTTTATTTAACGAGATGGAAAATCCTTAATGGATGATATGCCGGACACCTCTCTCTAAACAAAACAAGCTCTCGATAGGATGTCCCAGTAAAGGTCCATTTTGTTTCAATTATTATTTTTTTATGAAAATACAATGCTCGATATTCTGTGAGTATTTCAAGCGTCTACTGGTTACCCTCATTACCTATTAACACAAAGCATCGCGCGCCTTAGACAGTTCGCGTTGCTTAATAGTGTTATACAACTTTATTTACTTTAGACTTATTATCTTTAGACAGTTCGCAGTGCTCTATAGTGTTATACAACGCGCGTCTTTAGACAGTTCGCGTTGCTCTATAGTGTCATACAAAGCGCGTCTTTAGACAGGTCGCGTTGCTCTATAGTGTTAACTATCCTTGCATAGATCCTCTACGGTAGGTACAGTATATATTTCAAAAAGAGTTTGCGAACTCTATGTTTAATTTCTTTTTCAGAATGTTGATGACATTTGAATGATGACATTATAAACACGATATCTACGTCTACAACATAAATTGTGTGTTTGTACGTAAATTGTTTATACTGGAGAAAAATCTAAAATATGAACTATTTGTTTACTATTTCCTATGAAATAGCTATCTTTGAAATATTACACCTACCTAAAGTAATCTGCTGAAAGCGTTGTTCACTTTTTACAGAACAAATATTTACGATTAAAGTTGAAAAATAAGTTAGTATGTGACCCGTATAATGTTCAATCATGGCGACACGAAATTAATTTAATTGAGCAACATTTGATTGTGCTATACCTCCTAAAGTATTCATTTAATTTGCATGATGTAAAGGGAATGAATGATCTTGATGAAATTTTCAAATTAACTAACGTATTTAAATTGAGAAGGATACCTTATTACCGAATATATAAGAGAAAATCGCTAAAAAACACGTCTGTTGTATGGAAGCCCCCCTTAAATATTATTATGTTTTGTTTTCAGTATTTGTGGTTATAGCGGCAACAAAAACACATAATCTGTGAAAATTTCAACTCTCTAGCTATCACCGTTCATGAGATACAGCCTCCTGACGGACAGACAGACAGACAGACAGACAGACGGACAGCGAAGTCTCACGAATTGGGTCCCGTTCTTTACCCTTTGGGTACGGAACCCTAAAAAGGATGACTCACGCTACGCCGTGCCGGGTCCGAGCCGAGTGCCGGCCGCAGCAAGGTCAATATTATATATATTTTGTGTGAACACACTCACGTTAAACCATAGATTTACAATTTTTCGCGCTTAATCTATGCGTTTTTTTTTTCTTTCTTATGGCGATACTGTTTTCCGCCAAAGACTCAGTGTGGATTTGGTTAGTGTTTATGCGATCCACACATAATAAAAGGATCAAATCTATGCGTTAAACCGAGCGGCAACTGAGTGACAGCCGAACTACGGAAAGCGCTCGGAAACAACTCGGTCCCGCCTCGGCTCGGCCACGGCCCGTTGCATGAATACAGTGCCGCTGAGCTTCACCCGAGCAGTCGTGAATGCAATCGGCTCGGTGACCGTGCTACGGCCGACACTCGGCTCGGACCCGGCACGGTCTAGCGTGAGTCATCCTTTAGAATGCTTGCTGATCTCTAAACTACTGGACGGATTTGATCCAAATATTTCACAAATATGAATAACAATATTCAATGTGCAGTATTGACTATTCCATAGTTTGTATGTATAGAGCATTTGATTGACATTAGTCAAAACATTGACAACATCTTTCTCAAATCTGATTGAGTTTTTAAACATGACATGTGTGAAAATAAAAAGTAAATTAAATCAAAAGAGTCCTCTCATCACTAAGAAGTATTGATACAAATTCGAATCAAAACCCCCCGAAGAAAACAATTGTTACCCCTGTTTTAGCCATGTTCTGGAATGAATTTCAATAAAATACGAAACACATCTTTCATCAATTATGTTAGAGACGATTTATGCAAAATTTGAAGAAGATCCGACCAAGGAATCATGTGGTCCCATACAAACTTTGTAGCCCTTTTCCAACTCACGCTTGACCGATTTCTTAAATTTCGCAATTTTTCGTTAATCTAGATATAACACCCGATCTGTGTGCCAAATTTCATAACGCTAGGACAGTTGGAAGTGGCCTAGAGGTTTTGATGACCGGTCAGTGAGTGAGTCAGTCAGTGCCAAAATTAGCTATATTTACAGGGTCATATTTCAGGATCTACTAAAGCTACATCTATGAAATTTGGTACACTGCCTTAGTACTAGTATATGATTACGTATGTACAATTTTATTTCTGTACTTGCAATAGGCACTGAGCTACAGGGGGGTCAAAAGTGGGTCGAAGCGGTTCGTGTAAATAGAGTACGGCATGCGCTCGGCCTGTTGCTGGAACTTGGACTGCGCACTGCCGTGCGCTTAGATTTGCCTAGCACAAAGTAATTGTATTTTGATTTATCAGATTTCATTCAATATCATATTGAAGTAGGCGCCAAGTAAACCCATAGGTTTAGGTAGTTATTTTTAATGGCACTAATTTCAATATTATATTGAACAAAATCTGATAAATCAAAAAACAATTACTTTGTGCTAGGTAAATTTTATTTTTCAGGATTTGTTTGCAGTCGGTTTTATTTTTTATTAAATTTGTTTTTTTTTTTCATTATTTTATGTGACGGATGGATCGAAATATATATCTAACTAGGTGTAAAGTTCTCATCAATACAAATCAATCAAGCCCAAACACAAAGTAACTGTTGTAAATCATTTGTTTTCAATTCAATTCAATTCATTTATTATCATTGCGAACATGGGTACAAAAAAGGTCTTACAATATAGTATAGATACAATCCATATTCCGCCTCAAGGCGTGCAATGTGTCTAATAAGTATATAAAATTCAATTAGCTACATAATTAATTAATTAATACAACTATCACAAATTTAGGCAATGTCAAAACTTAAATGTCTACGAGTATTATAAAATAATGTCACATTCATTACTTACAATAAAGATTATGATTATAATGTCATTACAGGGAATACATACTCTTGTCATCCAGATATTCCTGTACACTGTAGTATGCTTTTTGTATTAACATATTTTTTAATTTACATTTGAATTAGTAGGTGTGGCCAAGTCCTGTCTTTGCAGCTGACCTGAAGGTTCTTCAGATTCTCCCAATCTACATCCTGAGTCCGGAATACTTTGACCGATATTATTATTTTCAAACACATTTTCTGCGTTGATTTGTTGTATTGACGCATGTTTGAATGGTGTAGAGGAGTGTTTCTTGCGCTTTTTACAACGACCGGCCGCGGGCGAGGCATAGAGGTTTTCTGAAAAGGATATCTGCTTATATATGCTGATGAGCTTTTGAGATTTTTCGAGGTCTGACTTAAGTTGAAAGTTCTCACTGTTGAGGGTTTCTATTTCTTCGTGCGCACTTGCCAGCTGATTTGTGAGGTCTCTAATTTTAGCATATAGTTCTAATATAGGAACGTCTTCGTTTTGAGATGTGTTTGGTAGACTCATCACAGTTCGTTCAAAGAGTGGAGACGAAGATCCAGAATCATTAAGTGAGTTTGTACGATGAAGCCTGCTTTTCCTTATTGTTATATTTTGATCTCGGTCCATTATATTCTTATGTACCTATGTGTTACTTTTAAAAATATTATGTAATTATTGTATCATCAGTTGCAAATGTGTATAACTACATCTATCATTTATGCTGTGATACTTATAGTGTTATAGTTTCTCGCTGTTAATAAAGTTTTCAAAATACAACTCTCCTTTCTTCGCCAATCGGGTAAAAAAAATCCGTAGTAAAGTAATACCCATTTAATCACATAAAATATAACATTAGACCGAATCTCTGGAAGATTAACACTTCATCATCGTTAATTTCATAGTGTGTTATCTCTTTAGAAATTTACAAGCAGTTAAATCATAGTCCCTCTAAGAATAAAATATTATGAATTCACTCTAAGCAGTGCAGTCACTAAACGCAGATGTCATTGTTGTTTTTGTTTACTTCTCTTCTGACATAACTGTCAAATTAAGTGTAAGTGCGTGTGCGTGGTGGTTACAAATGCAAAAATAATTAAAATCAGCTGGATATCAGCTGTTTTTCTATGTGTGAGTGTATTTCAAAATGTAACAACGAGTTTTCGAGATGTTTAGAACAGGATTTTAACTCACTCGGTTAGTATAGATGGCTATTGTTACATTGATTCCGACTCACAAAGTGATGTTGCTTATTTCCACTGGTTGTTTTGTATAATCTTCACAATATTCACTTTCAATTGTAAATAAAACTGTACGTATGTTATTCGCAAAATACACAGGTGGTGATAAGATGATTAAGATCATTAAGGAAATCATATATCAAGATCATTAAGGAATTCCCTCGACTGTCTTTCGGTTCCATCATCAGATCGACTCCAGACCTTTATTAAATTGTAGTAGATTAAAGCACTTAATTAAAAAGTTAACAAACGCACTGTCCCTGCAATCGGTGGTTGCCCTCGATTTCTCCTGGATCCCATCATCAGATCCTGACCTGGTAAAAATGGGACCACCTCAGAAGTAAACCCTATTCGATAAAAGACAAAAAAATTAAATTCGTCTATAATTGACGGAAATATCGGTTAACATACATAAAAAAATAAACATACAGACGAATTGAGAACCTCCTCCTTTTTTGAAGTCGGTTAAAAATGAAAAAAATGTCTTCACTTGTCTCACGTCCCGTTCTCGCCCCGACTTTTCTATATACTTTACACGCGACACGTCTGCGCCCCATATACGACGCGTCCTCGTCTTACGTCTTTTCTGTGTGTCTTGCCCCTTACGGGTGAAACGTCGTCCGTCTCATGTTCGCCGTTCCTAAATATGAGACAGGCGACGCGTCACCCGCCGATTTCCGTCCACGCATTCATGTCGTGTGAAGCGAGAATCGTTGCCCTGTTCTATCATACCCTGACCGTTGGACGACTATTTACGACACACCCAGTACAAAAGTGTACCTACCTATAAAAGTGGTCTCGCCGTTCTTACAGAAGAAGGCCAAGACGGTGGCCTGCTACATCACCCCTCGGATAAGTGTGATAGAACAAAGCAAGAAATGGGGTAAACTAGGAGGATTTGGGCCGCAGCTTGGATCTCGGCAGCCCATCGGATGTCCATTGCACTATGTACCTATTACTAAACCTAGTATAGACAACATAAAACCCAAAGTCTGCTATGGTAGACAAAGTCTGTCGGGAGCCCTAGATTTTCTTTCCGAGGGCGTACTCGGTAGGGCCACAGATTACTAAATAGTTACTAAGACGTGGTAGGGCGCCGCGCCGTGAGGTATGAGCCGGTTTTTTTTTAACTTGAGGGAAAATCCATCATGGATGCTATGCCGGACTCCTACCGACTAAAAAACCTCACGTAACGCCCAACAGCCTATGGTTGGCAGCCCCGGGCAAGCCTTCGGAAGGATGTCCCAGGACTCTCAAGGTTTGAGCTAAAAAAAGTTGGTAACGAGTCATTATGGCAAATTATCCTTACAGGTTATAAAACGCGGTTACCATGGCAACCGAAGGAGAGACTCCTATTCTACGTGTAGGTACACAATGCGTAGGTGTGAATTGTGTGCTTACTCGACTGCACCACGTTATTGGTTAAACAGCTACTCTATATTTGTCGAAATATTTGTTAAGTGGGCGTTTATACCTTCAATAGGTTTACCGTAAAATAAATACGGTTCTTACTAACGGCTACGTCGGCGACACGTAGGCCTTTCTCAATTTACGCCACAACACACGGTCCTGCCACTTTCGCATCCAGTTACTGCCTGCAATCTTTTCCAGGTAATCGTCCAGGTCGTCGGTCCTTCTGGTGGGTGGGCGTTCTACCCCTCGTTTGCCATTTCGCGGTCTCCACTCCAGAACTCGTTTGCTCTATAGGCCATCGTTTACCATAATATGGTGAATATCATGTTGATTCTAATACTAAAGTACATAATATGGTGAATATCATGTTGATTCTAATACTAAAGTACATAATATGGTGAATATCATGTTGATTCTAATACGAAAGGTTGCCTGGGAGAGATCGCTGTTTGCGATAAGGCCGCCCATTGTACTGAAGTAAATGCTTAATATCTGTAATTTTTGTGATTTCTGTGTACAATAAAGTATATTATCTATCTATCTATCTATTTTACTTCTTACTAATATTATAAATGCGAAAGTATGTGAGTGTGGATGTGTGGATGTTTGTTACTCTTTCAAGCTTAAAAACCGAATGGAACCGGCAGAAATTTGGTACAGGAATATATAATAGTCTGCAGAAACACAAAGGCTACTTTTTATCCCAGGAATAAGTTCCCACGGGCACGGGAAGCGGCAACGGGAACAAATTTTACGCGGGGAAAGCTGCGGGCATCAGCTAGTAGTCTATACTAATAGTACACTCATTTGCAAAAAAAACGGGCACCTAAGCAATGAACCATTTCAAATGTTAATATTGCTTTGTTTGATAATTATAGGTAGTTTTATCCTCACAATTTGGTAAATTAATAAGAAAATAATCGTTTTCATCAGTATTTCATAAAATTTTGTTACAATTTATGGGAAATAATGCTAAACCTCGCTATAGTATCCGCAATACGAACTGGCACTTTGGGCCATAAATGTCACTTATTGTAGGGGTTGAACCATGTCGATAAAATATTTAAAAAATTATCGATATGTCGTAATCTGATATTAAGTGGGTAATTTGCTTTTAGTTGTAAATATGATATTAATAGCAAATAAGATTTTCTTAAATAATTAGCTAAATTTTAGCAATAAAAAAGTTAAAATTAGTAAATTTGAAATTTTTTTAGTTAGTAATTCACCTATTCAACCTACTTATTTTAATATATTTATTTAATTTAATACATTTGTCTTAATAAATCAATGCTGATATAAAAATAAATAAATAAATAAATCATATTAAAATTTTTCATTTCATTACTTTTGTCGATACTGTTAAAAGATTACCTGCACAGCACTATGGGTGCGAGTGCCGCTCCATAAGACTGTGTAGGTGCGAAAGAGAAAGCACGAATCCGATGATTTATGGCCCCACGTGCCAGTTCGTATTGCGGATACTATAGTAGTGTATGTTCGCTAGTAGTGCATATGCTCATGAAGTAAAAATAAAAAAGTTTTTTTGTTTGTTTTTCTTTAATAAAGTAAAAGCAGATAAATGTTTAGTATCGAGTGTGACCCCCTCTAGCTAAAATCACAGCTAGAATTCGTCTGGGCATGCTAGCGAGTATATCCCGGATACTTGCTTGCGGAATACGTTCCCACTCCGCAGTAATCACATTCTTCAGCTCTCTGATGGTCTGCGGAGCCGGGTGTACTGATCACACACGCCGTTTTAGAACGTCCCAGATATGTTCTATGGGATTGAGGTCGGGACTTCGAGCTGGCCAATCCAAACGACGAATGCCGACCTCTTGCACATACGCATTAACATCGCGGGATCGGTGGGCGCGAGCATTGTCGTCCATAAAAATCGAGTCTTGACCTAGAGCGGCCAATGCGGGTTGTGCATGAGGAATTAGAACTTCCGTTATGTATCGATGCCCAGTCAGTGAGCCGTTTTCAATGAAGACTAACTCTGTACGTTCCATTGAATTTATTCCTGCCCAAAACATAACAGAGCCCCGACCATAAGGTGTGATTTCTTCGAAACATGCATCTGCAAAGCGCTCTCCTTGTCTTCTTAGCACTCGCCGACGTCGATCTTCACCGAACAGAGATATCCTGGCTTCATCAGAGAACAATACCCTATTCCAATCTTCTTGAGTCCATGATTCACAATTTCTAGCGAACCTAAGACTGTGAACTCTGTGCTCACGGAGTAATTTGGGGCCGCGGGCCGGGCGGTGACTGCGTATATTGGCAGCGAGAAGCCTCCTCCTGACCGTCCATAGACTAATACGCACATTTCTTACTTCTTGGAGGTTGTTCTTAAGATCCACATACGAAGATTCGCGATTTCTCAATGCGCGACTCACAAGAAAACGATCATCCCGTGGCTGGGTACATGGTTTTCTTCCAGAACCAGGCCTTCTCATGACGGAACCAGTCTCCTGATATCGCTGCCAGGTCCTTTGGACCGTCGAGCGACTAACATTTAGCCTCCTAGCCACGAAACATTGGCTGCAACCCTCTTCAAGCAGCGCGATAATTTTGGTAGCTTTTACCACTTTATCTACCATTTTTGATACAGCCAAACAGCAATAAATAAAGCTTTGACAGTCAAGGATATGAAATTAATCGATAAAAATTTAATAAAAGTTGTAAAAGTCGATGTTAACTTCTGGAACTTGCGCCAAAAATGTAGGATAAAAAGGGGTTTTCTGTAAAAATGAGCATCAAATGAAAATTTGAATTTAGAACGTACTTTTTTAAATACCACGGCATTTTTAAAACCGGCCAGTAACGTGTCCAAACGATAGCAACCTTTTTGGTATTGTATCTTTTTAAAGATGAATGAAAATCAAAACCGCCCGTTTTTTTTGCAAATGAGTATATAACGAGAAAAGATTTGATTGTTTGTAGTTTCGGGGCATATTCGATGCAAGAATATGCCCCGAAACTACTGGACCGATTTGAAAAATTCTTACACCGTTGGGAAGCTACACTATCCCCAAGTAGCATTAGGCTATATTTTATTCCCGTATTCCCACGGGAACGGGAGCTACACGGGTGAAACTGCGTGATGTCCCCTCGCATTTTATAATAATTATACCTATTTAAACGATCTTAAGAGCCTACCTGACGCCAAATTGTTAAAAGAAGACAGAAGATATACATTTTAGCGTGCAAGAATGAGAGAGATGCGATCGATTTTGTGCGCTTTTAACGAAATAAATTAATTATAAAAAAACTATAACCAATATGAAAATAATGCTCTAGTGCAAATGAAGATTTTACTATTGTCTTTCTTATAAATATTTTATATTATAAAAACAACTTATAACATACGAGCTCTAGCTTAAAATTTCACGTAATCGAGGTATTTTTAACACAAAAATCTAGCGAGGATTTTATCAGTAATCGTGTTTCGAGCCTAGAGCGTTTTTAGTCCATGAACTGAAGTTGTCTGTGTTCAAATTTAAATTCAGCAGGCCTTACGAGTCCTGAGATCTAGATCAAAGTAATAGTCTATTTGGCGTCATATGGACTCTTAAGAATAAAAGTAAAATAAAATCCAGGTAAAAAAGCCCACTCAATACAGGTAATATTCGTTTACTAACCTGTTTACGATCGCGGTGTAGATACCGGTAAACCGTCTAATATCGTTCCGGAGTGTTTCCACGATTTACCGGTAATATCGTCTCTGGTACCGGTTGGTTACCATTCGATCCTACTAATAATAAAAACCTGAACATTTATAAAGATGTTTGGCTTTTCGGATTTTTGTTATTAGCTCCTCTCTATTAAATTGATTGCAGAGGGGCTTATGGCGAGACTTGTGTATGTAGTCTGTGACTATGTTACATTAAACAACGTTACTAGGTCACGTGGATCGTCTGTTCAAAGTTTGAAATAAAACAAATATGACAACGTCAATCGGATTGAACTTTCACAATAAACGTGTTAGAAAGGGGCAGTCGGGTGAGAACGATCTCACGGCTTCTTGTTTATCTCTGGAATGGGTTTCCATGGGATGAGGCAAGGAAAAAAAATATTTTTCTTTTCTTTCTTTCAAAATTCTGTACGGCAAAGCAGTGGTCAGGATCTGGTATATTCATAACTAGTAGACGTCACGCTGTTTCACCCCCGTAGCTCCCTTTCCCGTGGGAATACGGGGTTAAAAGATAGCCTATGTTCACCGGGACTAGCGTAGCTTCTCAACGGTGAAAGAATTTTTCAGAAGATAACCTTTCTCGTCACATTGACTTCTTCTTCTTCTTAGTAATTCACTCTTGGCAGAGTGGTCGTGGTTGATGATGCTGTATTTTCATTGGCCACAGCTGCCTTTGCGATGCGTCGCCACTTGTTCCGGTCTTCAGCGTCTCGTGAACTCGGGATTATGGTGGTTTGAGTCTTAGTCCTTACTAGGTCTGTCCAACGTGTAGGTGACCGGCCGCGAGACCTTTTGCCCTGCACGTGTCCTTGGACAACGAGTCTATCCATTGAGTGTTATCAACGGCAGATCTTGTGATTGCACACCTCCTCCGAATCTCGTCTTCACATCCTCCAGTGTTTGTGATAGTGGAACCGAGGTACACATACCCGTTGAATGCCGCATGAAACCCGAGTTGCCAATCTCCCGAACAGTCGATTGCTTTGGCAACCATGGCGGCCAACTTTTTTCGTTTGGTTCTCCTCGCACATTTTTTGATATCTATGGCTGTATGGTCGCGGATCTAAGTCTTTCTGTATAAATTAATGTGTAGAATTGGTTATGGTACTGAATGAGATAGCTTGCCGAGTGAATGTAATGAAAAAAAAAGTCGAAATCACGATTTGATCGCTGTCATTATTTATTGTTTGTTTGGCGCCGTTCCTAGAAAGTATTAAGTGCGAGGCCGCATTTGCGTTTTTCCGCGGCGGTTTCTAACCTCAAAATGTCATCAAACTGTCAAAATCAATGAAATCAAGTCACTGTTTTGACATTTTGAGGTTAGAAACCGCCGCTGTAACCGCAAGTGCGGCCTCGCCCTAATACGATTAATTTTTGAATATTTTTGTTTATTCTGTTTCAAATATTGTTGTTTTGCATTTAAAAGTATCCTGTCATGTTGTTTAATAGCTGTGATAAATATTTTCAGTGTAATTCGAAGTTAAATTTGTAAAATTTGATAAAATAACACGCTAAGGTCACCATTATTTTTTGTTGTTGCTTTTGTTGTGCAGTGCTCGTATTTAACCGATATTTGTTGAGATTTTCTCAATAGAAACTATAATCTTTTGTCAAAATACCATTTTACATTTAACATATGAATAATTTATGTGAAAATCAATAATAAAAATGGGGGTTTTTTTGTTTAATAATTTAAGATTACATAGCCTCGATATCCCCAAAATAAACAAAAAAATAAAGAAATAAATAGGCAGTAATATTTTATTTTATTTTAAGAGATTTTATATCTACAGATTATTATTTTTTTAGTGAAAGTGAATTGTTGATGTGTATATTTTGTAAATAAAATAATTTATGTCAGAAAACTGCTTTTTATTTTGAATTACATGGTAAAATGTGAGAGTACTCCTTCATTTTCCCCATCCTAATTTTCGGCCAAATATCATAAATCCATTACACATGGGGTGTTCTCGGATTTAGTGTAGTTATTTTCGTCAGTTATCCAGCATGATGAAACAGTAAGTATTTATGTAGTACGACTCCTGTAAAAGAAATAAGGATATATTGTGTGACGTCCGGCGTGCAGCCGCCGTTCCCGCCGAAGGCGCGGGCACCGCCTATGGATACGCCGGCGTGACCACGCCACCGGCGGGATTGAGCGGATAAGCTTGAACAACCTCACAGTTGCCAATCATACGGATGTCAGGGTGGTTTTCTTCCGAGCGGTCCACTATCATCATCTTGGTCTTTTCTCTGTTTACCGTGAGTCCGAAGGCGGAAATTGTTGTCTCCATTCGCGACAATAGATGTTCCATGTCCTCTTTTGAATAAGCGAGTAGAGTGATATCATCGGCGTATTTCAAGTTCGATATCATGCGGCCACCCACTGATATGCCCCTGTCCCAATGTTCCAGAACGATTCTCATCAAGCACTCTGTGTATATGTTAAACAGGAGTGGAGATATTATGCAACCCTGTCGAACACCAGCATTTGCATGGAAACCTTTCGAGTATACGCCGTCAATTAAAACTGTCGCAGTTCCTTCCTCGTAAAGTCGGCGTATGAGAAGAACTAGGTGGGTGGGTACACCCATTTGATTAAGAACGTCCCACAACAAATGCGATTTCACGGTGTCGAAGGCTTTGCGAAAGTCGACGAAGCAAATATAGAGTGGGATGTTAAACTCTCTAGACTTTTCGATTATTTGTCGAAGAATTAAAATCTGCTCTCTTGTTCCTCTTCTCTTGACAAATCCTGCCTGTTCAGGAGCTATTTCAGGATTCAGAAAAGCTTGCAGTCTGGTATTAATAATTTGAAGGAGTATTTAACTGGCGTGTGTAATTAAGGCTATAAGCCTGTAGTTGCTACATTTCTTGGTTGATCCCTTCTTGTGGAGTGGTATGAATACAGAGTGGCACCAGTCTCGAGGCCACTTTTCTGTCTCCCAGACGCGGTTGCAGATAACCTGCATTAAATCGACTCCGTATTCGCCCATTGCTTTAAAGATCTCTATTGAGATGCCGTCAGCTCCTACAGCCCTATTCCTCTTCAGGTGATTAATTGCGGCTCGGACTTCACTTTTCAGGATTGATGATTCCATAGTATTTTGTGTGAGTATACTACTGTTACACGATGTTGTTAAGCTATTACCGGCGAAAAGCTGCTCGCAGTATTGTTTCCACACACCTACAATATCCTTAATATCTGTTACTGTTACTCCATTGATGTCCTCGATAGCCCATGTTTTTGGCTTGAAGTGACGAGTTATGGTTCGATTTTTTTTAAATAGATCTTTAGTCTCATGGCGCTCTGAGTTTTTCTCCAACTATAGGCATATGTTCTTGAGCTGGTTACTACGATCTCTGCGAGTAGCAGATTGGATCTGTGCATTAATCAAATTCAGCTCTTGAATAGATGCCCCCCCCCCCTGGCCTTCATCTCCCGACGGTGTTCTACAGCCCACCAGGTCTCACATTGACTTACGAACAAAAAAAAACCGCATAAGTACAAGTGATTGATTTTTCGTAATGTAAAAAAATACCGCATCATAATTAGTCCATATTTTGTATGAATGAATGATAGTTTATTACAAGAAACATGGATGACTAATGTTCTTAGAGGTAACCCAAAGGTACAGCATGTTTTGCCGGACGGAACGTCATGTAATATTTTTATAAATTATTTATACGATACCGCAGACAGACAGACACACAGGTACAAAATGTTAAGCTTCTAACCCACCACGTAAAAACATGCTCACCAACTCGCGTCGGAATAAATACAAATTAAATAGGTGTGCATAGACACCTGCCGTCTTACACCGACAAATCAGGCCTCACGAGTCCTGAGATCTAGATCAAAGTATAGTCTATTTGGCGTCACATGGACTCTTAAGAATAAAAGTAAAATAAAATCCAGGTAAAAAGGTCCACTCAATACAGGTAATATTCGTTTACTAACCTGTTTACGATCGCGGTGTAGATACCAGTAAACCGTCTAATATCGTTCCGGAGTGTTTCCACGATTTACAGGTAATATCTTCTCTGGTACCGGTTGGTTACCATTCGATCCTACTAATAATAAAAACCTGAACATTTATAAAGATGTTTAGATTTTCGGATTTTTGTTATTAGCCCCTCTCTATTAAATAGATTGCAGAGGGGCTTGTGGCGAGACTTGTGTCTGTAGTCTGTGACTATGTTACATTAAACTAACTAGGTCACGTGGATCGTCTGTTCAAAGTTTGAAATAAAACAAACATGACAAGGTCAATCGGATTGAACTTTCACAATAAACGTGTTAGAAAGGGGCGGGTCAGGTGAGAACGATCTCACGGCTTCTTGTTTATCTCTGGAATGGGTTTCCATGGGATGAGGCAAGGAAAAAAAATCTTTTTCTTTTCTTTCTTTCAAAATTCTGTACGGCAAAGCAGTGGTCAGGATCTGGTATATTCATAACTAGCGGACGTCACGCTGTTTCATCCGCGTAGCTCCCGTTCCCGTGGGAATACGGGGTTCAAATATGCCTAAGTTCACCGGGACTAGCGTAGCTTCCCAACGGTGAAAAAATTTTTCTGAAGATAACCTTTCTTGTCACATTGACTTACGAACAAAAAAAAAACCGCATAAGTACAAGTGATTGATTTTTCGTAATGTAAAAAAATACCGCATCATAATTAGTCTATTCTTTGTATGAATGAATGATAGTTTATTACAAGAAACTTTGATGACTTAATGTTCTTAGAGGTATCCCAAAGGTACAGCTACAGTATGATTTTTATGTTTATGTACAGCAGCAGTATGATTTTTTTAAATAAATTATTTATACGATGCTACAGACATACAGACACACACGTTAAACGTCTAATACCCCTCGTTTTCCTCGAGGGTTAAAAACGTACTCACCAACTCGCGAATAAATACAAATTCATTAAATAGGTGTGCATAGAAAACACCTGCCGGCTACATCGACGAAAACGACGTGATTATGATGTACAATAATTTTAATATTACTTTCAATGTTTGACTCTGACATGCGTTCACTTGTGTGTTTGCCAATATTTGCTTAATCTGTTGGTAAATTTCTAGCGATATTTACGTGAAGCGTGGAATTAATCCCGTGTGGCGACGGGGCCACTTTTGGCAACGGGTTAGAGTACAAAATGTCGCTTCCCTAATTCAGCTCGAGGGTGCCGTAAGAGGTGACTAAGGGAACACTTTGATGGAAAGCAGTGGCGCATCTAGCGATTGGAGGCCACTCTCACAGTCCGTAAGACTTCTGACAGTCGTCCTCAAGTTGGCGGCCCTGTGATGTGCCTCTTCACGCTCCCGGGGTTGTAAGATGTGAGAAACACGTGTGCGGGAAAGTCGTCCTTTCACTTTAGAAAACCATCCATTGCGTAGAGAAGGAAAACTCGAAATAAATCCGTTGTCAGTAAAATGATAATATGCCAGTGCAGAAGCCTCTGAAAATGATTAAAAATGTAAAGAATTATAAACATACATTTACACAAAAAATTGTCGAATTTTTTTATTTTATTTATCAACGTAACATAAAATCTTACGTTTTTCGAATTATTTAAAAGTATTACTATTACTATCTTCACGCCAAATCCCTTGAGGGGTAGGCAAAAAGAACCGAGCGCCACACGGCACGGTCCATACACACCTCACTTGCTTCTTCAACTTTCATTTTTCTTTTCATGCATGCACGTCGGTTCCTACGGCTCTTGACACCACCTTCAACTAACACACGATTAATTTGGTCGTAGGTGTGTCGTGGCCTTCCCCGACTCCTACGTCCATCCACTTTCGCGTTGTATATCTGTTTTGTCATTCTTTCATCTCCCATTCGTTCCACATGCCCGAACCATCGTAGCATGCCCTTCCTTACTTTAACACCGACACTCTCTTTCAGATCAACTCTCTTTCTTACATCTTCATTCCGAACGCGATCTGCGAGCGTTACCTACTCCGCAGATTTTGCGTAGCGCGCGCATCTCGACCGCGTTTATTCTACTTTCATGAGTTTCCTGCCATACCCAACTCTCGCTTCCATACGTTAGCGTAGGTATCAGCACCGCATTGTGTACTGCGAGCTGGGCCTTTTGACTTAAGGCCTTGGTACCTAAAAGTTTGCCTAACGCTCCATTCACACTATTGCCCTCAGTTACCCTCTTTTCTACATCAGCGGTGTACCGTCCATCCCTGCTAAATGCACATCCAAGATATACAAACTCATCCACCTGTTCCAGCACTACATCATTTACAGTTATCCTGGCATTCGTTCCGTCCTCTTCTCTTTCGAATACCATCACTTTCGTTTTAGTCGCGGTCAAATGTAAGCCTCTCATTAGACAATCATCTTTCATCGTTGTGACTAGTGACTGTAGTTCTGATGGCGATTTGGCTATGAGCACGGCATCATCTGCATACAGCAAACAGTTCAAAGTAAATATTAATAAATAGCTCAAAATTGTACATGAATGATTAAAATAGAAAAATATGATTGGAGTTCTTTTGCATTTTCTGAGAAAATTTACCATTGTGATGTAAGTATTTATATATTTACATCATCAGAAAGAAAAAAATTATGTAATAAAAAGCCCACCAATATTCAAATTTTTGACAGGTGATTTTTCGATTGAAAAAAAAAACGCTTTTGCGATATTAAGTCAATAAAAGGAGAAAGAATAAACATTTTGAATCAAAAAAATTACAGTGCATTAGAAAGAAAGGTTCCTCCCAAATTTCATGAAAAAACAGACATTTTTGTAAAAGAAAAAATCAAAAACTCAAAACCCGAGTTTTTTGAGTTATTGACATACTTTTTGAGGTTTTGTCAAAAAGTGTAAATCCAAAAGTTGTAGATTTTTTTATTTCCTACAACTTTTCTATTAAAGATTTTTCCATAGGACATGTTTGCAAGTTTTGTCGGAAATCGAGAAAACCCCTTTTCCCCCCTTAAAACGCCCATTTTTTCACTTCCCGATCTCAGATCGCCCGTAAATTATTTTTCCTGTTATTTTTGACACATTTTCTTCCTTTTGCAATAGGTTTCATTCTACTACAATTTTTTTATATTTTAAAAGCTATCTGCACTGGTCTATAATCGTTAAGCCAAATTGAAGGCCTTATGGGCGGCTCGAAAAATTTCAACTGCGGGTCGTCACGACGTGCGCCCGTCCATTTCAACACGGCAATAAGGCTCACCACCTATTACGTGGTGACCCACGTGAGCCTTTTGTTTTTTTTTTTAACGTGAGGGAAAATCCTCGTAGGATGCTATGCCGGACTCTTACCGACTAAAAAACCTCACGTAACGCCCAACAGTCTATGGTTGAGACCCCGGGTAAGCCCTCAGGAAGGATGTCCCGTGACTCCCAACAGACCTACGGCCGCCAGTGCGGCCTCGCCCAGGGGGTGGTTCGGGTGCAATCCCGCGTCTATGGGGGGTTTCGGGTGTGACCCCGCTTCTAAGGGGGGGCGTGCGTGAGTGCTCACGTCACGCTGCCGTCATGGGCCTGCTTCTGTAAGGACGGTGAGCGGCCCTCTCACCGTCCTCAGACCCCCGGTCATGGAGGCCGATAGTCCTCGGCGAAGACACGTCGGCGGGAGAGTTCTCTCCCGCACCCGGCCCGCCGCCTCCTTCGCGAGCATGACCTGCTCGCAGAAAGAGGCGGCGCAGTCCCACTTACTCCCGCTGGAGAGCATGGCTCGCACCATGGCC
Organism: Miltochrista miniata; assembly: GCA_933228765.1. NCBI lineage: Eukaryota > Metazoa > Arthropoda > Insecta > Lepidoptera > Erebidae > Miltochrista > Miltochrista miniata. Next base: position 28,944,951 of record OW121763.1, on the reverse strand, counting down.
TCGAGCGAGAGAGTGTCCACGCCCAGACCCACTACGAGGACCTGTCGCTGTTGTGCCCACGCCGTGCACTCCACCAGCGTGTGGAGCGCCGTGTCATCGCTGCGGTCCTCGCAGTGCTGACACTCGGCCGTGGTTTCCCGGTGTTTTCGCCACAGATACCTACCGAAGCTACCGTGCCCGGCAAGCATCTGTGTCAACCGGTAGGAGAGAGCCACTCGTCCATGACCGGTCTGACGGCCGCGATTGTGGCGAATCCCCCCTTTGGTTGCTCAAGTCGCACCTTCCATGTCTCCACGGTTTCCTGGTGGAGCAGGGTCCGCTGGGCCTCGATGTCTCGAGACGCAGGCCTTTGGCCCCGCTCCAGCGCCTCCTTGCGCCATCTGAATAGTGACGCAAGGGCTCTCGCTTCCAGGTCCCATGGAGGGGTCCCGGCTAGGAGACATGCCGCCTCACCGGAGATCGTGCGGTATTCCCTTATCACCCTGACGGCCATCACTCTCTGCGGGCTCAGCAGTCTAGCCTCATTGCTGGCCGTCAGGGTCTCCGCCCATACCCACGTGAGCCTTGTAGCAGTGTGTGTAAAACTATCATAAGGTGAAATGTGGGCGTATACTATGCCTCTGCTTACTCCTTCGGGGATAAAGGCGTGACTTTGTATGTATGTGGAATTAATCACCTACTTTTTTAACCTCCTATGGAAACGAGGGATGTTATAAGTTTAATGTGTGTATCAACGGATTTTATTGCTTGAATGCTGATGTGCCCGGGATGTTTCTTAGCTATGTTTTTTATGATTATCATCATTTACAGGTCGGATTCCTGAAAAATGTAACAACTATACTATAACTTTGAAGGTATTTCGACCACGTAATCTGAAACTGACTCTACATGAAGTTGTCCGCTGAATACTAAACTCTTCAGAAAATTACAGGATATATACCACGCTCGAGTTTCTTAGCACAGTTTCAGGTACCGGAGATTTTTTAGTTTCAAATATGCCACTTGTTTCGCGGCTGGTAGCCAAATAAGCTTCATATAACCGAAAAGTTATCAACGTAAATAAAATAGTCTGGAAAAATACGAAACGAAATGATCCATTACAGCTCCGTCGAAGTCATCAACATTTCAGGAATGTCCAGCCTCAATGTTTACAGTAATTGTGTCCCTATCAATTTACCTTTGACCTTGTGACCTCTGAGTCTACATCAGTATCCGCGGCCCATCCCGGCACAATGTGTGGCCGAGTAACAAAATAGAGGGAGCCAGTTGAACGCATGCCCGATTCTGCGCAATGGGCTACCATCGCCCGGGCCTTTCAGTGAATGGAAGGCAGCTAAGGGGAGAGTACGTCTGTCGTGTCAAGACTACTCCGGACTCTGTAGACCCTGTGATGAGTGACGTTGTGTAGTGTTTGTAGTGCTGTGATGATAACAGTGTGACTTGCGATATGGCCGCGTGCTCAAAGGAGCCCGGCCCCCTCCGACAATGTTCAGCGTCGTAGGTAAGTTACCCGGGCTCCAAGGTCACCTTTTTAACTATTCCCTGGTCATATCCAAGGGGTCCATACCGTAGCTCGTATTTCCAACCTTATAACATCTCCAACTACCAATATAACGAGTCACGATTCGATATAAAGCTTAACAATCTGCTACTAAAAGCTGCTTTAGTTACTTATTTAACTGACGGACGGCTCACTGATGTTGAAATGGCTAGAATAGTCTATTTCAGTTATTTCCATAGTGTTATGTCATACGGAATTCTTCTCTGGGGAGATTCAGCGGACATCAATAACATATTTATATTACAAAAGAGAGCTGTGAGAGCAATATACCAGCTAGGTCCTAGAGTTTCTCTAAGAGAAAAATTCAAAGAAATTAATATTCTAACTGTTATATCACAATACATATATGAAAATTTAATTTATGTGCATAAAAATAAGGACCAATTTCTAAAAAAATGTGATATACACAATGTAAATACCAGGCATAAAGATAATCTTGTTTTACATGCTACTCGTCTACACAGTATAAGCAGTTCTTTTGTCGGACAATGTATAAAGTTTTATAATAAACTTCCCAAAGAAACTAGATTATTGTCAATAAACAAATTCAAAGCTACCATTAAAGCCAAATTATGTAGCAAGGCATATTATACAATTCAAGACTATATAGATGATAAAAATGCGTGGGTTTAAGGCGCTCCAAGTCAACACACAAAAAAATAAATTATGTACCTACCTAGACGAATTTTGTTTAAAAAAGGATATTGCTTAATGAAAACTCGCGTGTACAAATCTCATCACACAAATCATTCAACAATTACACCTCTGTAGTTGTTGAATGATTTGTAATTACCTACTGGATGTTAAAAGAGTGGCTGGAGTTTTATTGCCAGGTTCTTTTTTTCTCCAGCTCTACCTATTGCTTTGCGAATCTGGCAGTAAATGTAAATGTAGAAGCAATCATTTTGACGTTCATAAGCGTTACATTGTGACCTATATGAATAAAGATTTTTTCATTTCATTTCATTTCATTTCAACTGTTAAAGCGATTGCATTTCTGTATAGTATTACAGAAAAAAATAGGTTACAGGTTTCTGAAACCAATGATATCGCGATTTAGCGTATTTGATGGCATAAAGTTGAATGAACTCTCCAACTATATAGGTAAGTTCATGTACACTGAACTTATAAACATTTACATACATTAGGTATGTAATTACAGACTGAAAATTATGTTCAATTTACATGTAATTATCCAATAAAACTAATTATTATGAAATTCCTTCAAAGATGTTAATGCCTCTCTCCAAGGGAGTGTAAGGGCGTAAACATATATACAGGGTGTTATAGTTAAGTGTGTCCAGGCGATTGTACGCTATTAAAAGGATCTAAATATTTTAAGCAATTATTAAAAGTGTGTCACCAAATATAATAAAAGGAAATTAACTTTTTTGAAATATTACAAAATTAAATACCCATATTCTTTACAAAGCTCTCTTAATTTTACGGCCTGCCTGCTTTTTATTTCAAGTTTAAACATTAAGTACTATAGTTAGATTAAAACACGAAAGTTAGACAGGGTTTAAAGAAGATATTTAAAATACAAACCGTTTTTAATCTGCACATTTTGTGCGTAAGTCTGCTTCATTACTGAAATCACAATAATTTGTAAATATTTAAATATTGTGGGATATTTTGTCACGAGACGGACGCTGTCGAGGGCAAATAAAGCTAAAATAAACTTGCACTTTTGAATGTAAACTGCTCATAAAATTACTTAAATACTTCAAAATACAAATAGATACTCTTAAGTACCTATTTGAATATGTACCAACACTACACGTATTTAGAAGTATTTACATAGAAAATACCCAAACTCCGAACAAACATAGTCAAACATTTATTGACTACAAGATTTAGCATTTGCGCTATGAATTACGATTATGATTTCTATATATATATGACTTACTTGACTTAAGGTCCTATGTCCCCTGGATGGGGCAGAGGGCGTCCACAGTGATTCTCCACCTCGTTCGTTCTTGGGCTTCACGTTTCATCTCACTCCAGGTTTTTCCGACTTTCGTCGCCTCTTCCGCCACAGTGCGCTTCCAGGTTTGTTTGAGACGGCCACGTTTGCGCTTTCCTTGAGGATTCCAATCCATCGCCTGTAATGGTATGTGATTGGAATCTCTTGGGAGAGTGTGACCAGTCCACTTCCACTTACGGCGCTTTACCTGTTCGGCGATTGGATATTTATGGCAGTGCTCCAATAGTTCTTCGTTGGAGATTTTCTCGGGCCAGTGAATACCGAGAATTTGTCGTAGACAGGTGTTGATAAAGACCTGGAGCTGGCGCGAGATGACTTTGGTTACACCGTTTCACACCCATATAGCAGGACTATAATTTTTATAAAAAAAGCTTTTACATACATATATAGCCACGCCTTCTATCTACGAAGGGGTAGGCAGAGGCATATTATATGCCAACATTTCACCTTCAGATCTTTTTTTGTCCCACGTAATAGGTGGTGAGCCGTATGGCCGTGTTTTAATGGACAGGCGCAGGTTGTGACTGCCCGCCTGTTGAAATTTTTTCAAGCCGCATATAAAAGTCTTCAACTTGGTTTAACGACTGCCATTTTAATGGCAACCGGGATCAACCGCTTAGCGAGCTTTTCGAAGCACGAAAAAAGGTTTTAGTATGAATACTGAGACTTCAATGTCTGTCATCACGCTTTATGACGATGATTGTGATAGTTAGAGAGATGAAATTTTCACAGACGATGTATTCCTATTGCCACTATAACAAAAAATATTAAAAACAAAAAAGAAAAACATAATATTTAAGGAGTTCTCCCATAAAACAATTTTTTTTTCCCCGCTTTTTAGTACAGAATCCTTCGTGTGCGAATCTGACTCGCGCTTGGCCAATTTTTGCATTTAATTCATGATCTCAATGTAGTCTATCGATTTCCATTGCTGTATGATTCGTCTCCCAATTTTAGCCATTGCGAGTGTATTAGGTACAACTTTTTTTTATACCACTAAGATGGCAGTTAAGTATACGGCCCACCAGATGTATCGGTGGTCACCGCAGCCTATGGACGTTGCGTGAATCTCTCACGTCACGCTGTCGTCCAGGACCAACGAATTACACCCTGTATATCGCTATCGGTCAAAGTTATACTTTGAAGGAAGTCTATTTATTTCTGAGATGGTTATTCAAAATAAAATACCGTCCTAGACTCCTAGTGCGAGTCGATTCGATATTAAAATTACATTTGTTGTATGAGAGCCCCACCATCTTTTTTCAGATTTTATTATTTGTTGGTATAGCAGCAACAGAAATACATCATTTGTGAAAATTTCAGCTCTCTAGCTATCGCGATTCTTGAGATATAGCCTCGTGACGGACAGACATACAGACAGACGGACGGCGAAGTCTCAAGGTCCCGTTTTTAGGGTTTCGTAGCCAAATGGCAAAAACGGAACCCTTATAGATTCGTCATGTCTGTCTGTCTGTCTGTCCGTCCGTGTGTCACAGCCACTTTTCTCCGAAACTATAAGGCCTATGCTATTGAAACTTGGTAACTATATATATTCTGTGAACCGCATTAAGATTCTTATATAAAACTAGAAAAAAAGCAGTATATTTTGGGGGTCCCCATACTTAGAACTGAAACTCAAAATTTTTTTTTCATCTAACCCATACGTGTCATCTATAGGTCTTCAAAAATTTTATTGAGGTTTCTAACATCATTTTTTTCTTAAGTGAATAGTTTGCGCAAGAGACACTTACAAAGTGGAAAAATGTGTGTCCCCCCCCTCTAACTTCTAAACTAAGAGAATGATAAATCTAAAAAGAATATTGGTGTACATTGCCATAAAAACTACCAACGAAAATTAGTTTGAACGAGATAGAGCTGGTAGTTTTTTTTAAGGGATATTTTTAAATGCACATCTGTTTATTTTTTCTGCACACTAGGTAGCTCCACTAATTTACTGAATGCAAACCAGAAAATTAAATGCTGTGCAAAAAAACCAATTCATTAACTAAACATGTCCTACTTAAAAGTCTTAAACATTACTCAGAACGAGATGAACTTTTTAATCGAATTCACACCAAAAAAGTGGTTCGTACACACATGATTTGTAAAACAGAAATTCGAATTGTATATCAAAAATACTAACTTGCACTCTAAATTGTACAATCGTATAACGGAATGGGTTAGGTTAGGTTAGACTTTTTTTTTATCCTTATAATTTAATTTTGTAGAGGTAACTGATTAAATTGGGGTTTTACTAAGAATAAACGATGTTCCTAAAAGTAAATTAGGTGACGGTTTTCCATAAAAAGTTTAAATATTTTTGTTGAACTAAGGAATTGTTAGATAGATATAATTGTTAGATATATATTTGGATAATAGTTATTCGTTCAGTAAAACAGTATAATGAATTCGATTTATTTAGTGTGCATAATTAGTGTGCAAGTCAGTATTTTTGGTATAACTTTGAAATATTTAGTTCAGAAAAAGGGAATATACAGATATCGATTTAAATACACGCCTTTTTTTAATATGACATAAACAGCAATTTTCGGTCAGAAAAATCACTACCACTGCGAACGTGTTAAAACATCAACAAAGTTACAACGAACTATAAGAACTTTTATATTATGTTACTTGCTGCTACGTAACCCTTCATGGGCGAGTCGCACTCGCACTTGGCCGGTTTTTAACCTTTGGATACGGAACCCTAAAACTATAAATTTTAGACGTTGGTCCCGTATATCTTTTGTAAGATTTCAATTCTCAGCATTTGAATTCTGTCTCGCTTTGCCGGTGAAAAAGCACATTAACATTATTATGCATGCATGCATCCAAATGCTCCATTACACACCGCCGCCTCCAGCTGCCTCGCAATTCGTAGTTTGTGTGTAACTTAACCCCCCTACTTCCTACCCCTTTTGTAGGTGGCAACGCGGGAGTGACCTCAGGGCCGAAGTCTGCTATTTCAATTTTGTCAGGATAGAATCGTAATCGTAGTCTATACGAGTACTTAATATTTTATGAGGAAAGATTTGATTGTAGGTATGTTTGATTGCATTGAATAGGCTCCGAAAGTACTGAACCGATTTGAAAAATTCTTTCAATCTTAGGAAGTTTTACTATCCCCGGGTGACCAGGCGATATTTTATTTCCGTATTCCCACGGGAACGGGAACTACGTGCGTGAATCCGCCTGAGGTCCGCTAGTTCGATATAAGCAATTGAACTACAATTATTACGGTTACTGCAAATTGTAGACTTGCCCCAGGTTTTATAATTACAATGATGCCGTTGCGGTAGTAGTTAATTTTAAAAGTGTAACCGTGATTTCCGATAGAGCTGAAGCGTAGGTAGATGATATCCCACGCCAGATTTTATTTGGATTGCAAATTTTTCGAGATTGCTAGTACCATTACAATATTTACCCGTGTGGTACCATTAAAATATTTGCGTACATTGCCCCGTGTGGGCCGGGGCCCCTGTCGCAACGGGAAAGAGTACAAAATGTCGCCACCCAATTCATACCGAGGGTGTCGTAAGAGGCGACTAAGGGAACACTATCCATTGCGTAGAGAAGGAAAACTCGAAATAAAACCCGGTTGTCAGCAAAATGTCAATCGTTGAGCCAAGTTGAAGGCTTTATGGGCGGCTTGAAAACTTTCAACGCCACGTCCTGCGCCTGTCAATTTTAACACCATAAAATTTGAACTATTACAAGCAAAGATTCTGTATCCTGGTTCTGAAAAGCGAAAAACAATATCAAGTATCAATAGCACAAGGTTACATATCCAGCACAATCCTGTTGTTCGAGATCAAATAGAAAATGTTTTCTCGTACAAACTTATCTAGTAGATAAAAACACTAACCATAAACTGATTCGTGGTACCTACGTTCCAGAGCGCGCAAAGGCCGAAGTCTCTTTGAGAGATTACATGGTACTGCCCGTTCGCTCTAAGTTTGCCGCTGGCGTAGAGCTTGGTGTAGGGGCGTAGTATGGGAAGCGACCAGCAAACTTGGCGGGAACGGGTGGTAACGAGGTCGTACCGAGCTGATTGTAAGGTGCTCCTGATGTAAACAACTACACAAATACAGAATTTATTACGATAAAACTTTGGGTAAATAGTTCTGTTTTGTTGTTTACGTCATCAAATGTTATAGAAGATGTTGAGTTGAGTAAGGATCTTGGAACAAAATATATAGAGGTATGTTTTAAATATGGGAAAAGAATTGGTTTCGAGCAGGATTTGAACCTGCGTCTTCTCGCATACCGTGCAAGTCGCTTAACCATTTAGCCACCGAAACCTACTCGGAACCAACCAAATTTTCCACCTTACGGCCTGGCCACGGGGCACGGCGGCGCGAACGGCGGTGCGGCGGGCGAGGCGACTAATCGTGCGGCATCGTTTGCAGGCCACGGGGCAGTCGCGTTCGCCGCCGCGACCAGTAAGGAAGGCCGAGAGCAAAATGTCTTTATCTAAGTTATCTCGATATTGCTTAGAAAGTAATAGTTTTTTTGCTCAAGATATAATTTTTGGAAGAGATTGTGGAGTACATGCTGTAAATAGGAATCGAGGTATAGATGGAGAATTTCACAAGAAGTACGAGAAATACAGAACGTATCCAGAAAAATTTCATTTCACACAAAAACATTTCACACAACGCTATCTGATCCCAAAGTAAGCTAGAAATAACCTGCTTGTGTTATGGGTATCAGACCACGGATATTAATACTTATCTATATACTTTTAAATACATACATATTATACATAGAAACACCCAGTCTCTTGAGACAAACATTTATGGGTCACACAAACATTTGTCTCCGGTGGGAATTGAACCCACGACCTCCAGCGCCGCAGGCGGTATCACTACCGACTGCGCCACAGAGGCAGATTTGAGGCAGATTTTTGTTGAATAAATGTATCAATTATATTTTTGATTACAAATTACAACGTATCAAATGATAATTCAATTTCCAATTTTACCCCAAAAATAGAGAGTTTTTTTTCTTATTATTTCTTGTAAATATTGATATTACAATACATAAAAACAGTATTGTAAAAAAAATATCCCTATTTTTGGGGTAGGTAAATTGAAAAATAATAGCTCATTTGAAAATTAAAAAATTAATTGATTAATGCCCAACACTGCACCAGGCCTAGTCGCCGCGACTGCCGCCCGACGCCGTGGCATGCGCCGTACTATTCGTACTAATTCATGTATTTGTTCCACTCGCACGCCGCACCGCCAGTCGCCGTGAAATTCGCTCGGTACATTTCGCCGGTCGCATCGCCGGTCGCCGTGCCGCGTGGCATGCTCAGTACATTTCTATTCATTTGTTTGAGTCGCAAGACGCTTCGCCGGTCGCGCCGCACAAATTTTCGCCATGGCGACTGCCCCGTGGCCAGGGCGTTTTATACGTCTTTGGGCGACGTTGGCACCATCTATCCGCACTTTTTAGAAAGTTACACGGTACGAATGTATAGAATTGATTGAATTCGATTTTTGATGATGCCCGAACATTAAGATTATTTTTGAAAAGTGATTTTTAAGCCTAGCTAGTTTTAGACTATCTAGTGTAATATAGTGTCTTATTCTAGAGTTGCGTAGCACATTCTCAAGTAATTATAATTAATTGTAATAAATAATTCAATTAATTAACAAACATAATGCAAAAACAGGTTTTGCGACTCCTTATAATCCGTTCCGAAGCCTGTTCATTACACATTGTGCTCTAATAATTGTAATTTCCAAATCTTTTGAAGATTTAGCGCTAAAAGTACTTGTAAAATTCTATTATCTATGTTTTAACGAGTTAAATCGAGTAAAATCACATCTATTAGTCAAGCACCCTACGCAAATAATGGAAAATTTACAGAAGTATAACAATTTACGTAACTATTTTCAAAATAAATTACAAATAAACAACTAAATGTTTTACAAATACAACTTGAACAGTAATTAAAAGCAAGCCTTTTCAAAGGCTTCTGTTTTGCACAAGCTCTGATGAACGACCGCAGACTAGTAGGTACCTACTACTACCCGTTCACGCTAAATTTGCCGCTGGCGTAGAGGTTGGTGTAGAGGCGAAGTTTGGGAGACAACCGGAAAACTTAGAGCGAACGGGTAGTACTTACCTACTATAATCAACAAGCGACTGAATAAAATACCTACTGGGTACTGAATTACATTGATGTTGAAATAATTGCAAACTTCTGACTTTACAGAAACAACTTTTTTGAAAAGAAAAGAACTCGCTTGCATAAAACCTTGGTTTCAATAAAGGGTTGTATATAAACAAAGTAAATTAAGAAATAAATAAAAACTGGGCAAGTGCGTATCGGATTCGCTCACAGAGGGTCCCGTACCGAAAAACTTCATTAAATCATGTTTGTATTTTTAGTATTTTTGCTGTTTTAGCGGCAACAGAAATACATCATTTGTGAAAATTTTAGTTCTCTAGCTATCACAGTTCCTGAAATACAGCCTGACAGATAGACAGACGGACGGCGAAGTCTCATGAATAGGATCCCGTTTTAAGGAAAAGGGAATGAAAACACGATTAAAGCCCTGTACAAACTCATCTAGCCAGAGTGGTAAGACCTACCTGATCAAAAGTCATCGCAACCTATGCATTATTATTATTTATTTATTTAATATCAGGTTACACATTTTACAAAGTAAACATGTTGACAAACTGCAAACGCTATTTGTTGGCAAGTGTACTCTCACTTACTTAATTAACACCTTGCTTAAACTTATCTATACATAATTATAATAATATAAACCAGTACCTATATAGTTAGTAATACCAGCGACAACAAATGTTTGTTTCGGAGTTTGGGTGTTTTCTATGTAAAAATGAATGTATTTAGAAATTATATATTTCTTATATTGATATAATATGGTATGTCTATCAGTCGTCTAGATCCCATAGCACAAGCTTAAAGTTTAGTTTGGGGTATTTAAACTTTGCGAACCATTTAGGCGACTGGAGCAACTATTATAAATTATTCTTGTATTACTTACACAAGCAGATAATTTGCACAAACGAATTCGCAGGTTTTCTCTATTTACTTATTAAAAGACATGCTTGCCTTAACTGAAGCCAACTTAAAATTAAGCGAATGAGCAAAGGACGAAAGGTTTTCATTATAAAGTAAGGCTTGTGAATGAGTTATCAACATGGTAATGAGACGTTTTTGAACCCATGGTGAATTTAATTAAGTACTTTTCTTTGCCGTGTCGCCTTTTCTGGCGCGGAAAATTGGGTGCTCTAACGTGGTCTAGCTTTGTGGTCATTGTGTTATTGGATTAACATGTCATATTATTATAAAAGAACCCGTATTTCACCTTCTTAGGGGTGAATTTTTCCGAGTGTGTTCCTGAGAAGTAGTTTGTTGGGAGTCCTTGGACATCCTTCCGAGGGCTTACCCGGAACTCCCAACCATAGGCTGTTGGGCGTTACGTTATGTATTTTAGTCGGTAGGAGTCTATGATGGATTTTCCCTCACGTTAAAAAAACCCCTTAGAAGTAGTTTATCATAAAAACGCTTTCTAAGTTTCTTGATGTAAAGGTTTTAAGTTTGTTAATGTAGTTTTGAAATTTTGTGAATACAGTGTCTTGCTTCATCACCACTGAATCAATATGACGGAAATTTGGTATACAAAGCTAGGCTAGTTGTATACCGGTGTCAAGTTGTAGTGGGGAATAATACGGGAAATCTTCAACGCGATGTTCATGGGCATTAAATAGTAGGTACCTATATAAATAAAGTTCTAATAGATATACGAGCACAAACGACATGCAGCATTTAGCTAATACAGCGACCATTCAGGTGACTGCAGCCACTATTTTAAATTATCTATTATTTGATGCCCTCAGCTTCGCCCGTGCAAAATTTGTTCCCTTTCCCGCTTCCCGTGGGAACTTACTCCCGGGATAAAAAGTGGCCTATGTGTTATTCCAGACCATAATCTATCCCTGTACTAAATTTCAGTCAGATCCGTTCAGCCGTTAGAGCGTGAAAGAGTAACAAACATCCACACATCCACACTCACGAACTTTCGCCTTTATAATATTAGTAAGATCGTAAGATGTTGATTGACCTCGTGGTGCCTGACTGCGAATTCAGAGGTCGTGGGTTCGATTCCCATCCAGGACAAATCTCTTTGTGTGAAGAGTACCTACATTGATTTGTTCTGTGTCTGAGTGTATAATACGTATGTATTTAGAAATAGATATGTACCTATGTTTATCAGTCGTCTAGATCCCTTAACACAAACTTATATTCCAGCTTATAGTCCACAAATAGTTATTTATTTATGTGTAACATAAATGTTTCCTTCGCTGGTTCTTTATAAAATACCTATGCTTCTGCCTTTCTTAAAGCATTTTAAATTACAAAGATGACTAATAAACATCCAATGAATTTTAAATTTGTTCAGATTTTAGTAAGTACTAGCTGCTGCCCGCGACTTCGTACACGTAAAAAATTATGTTATACTGCCAATTTGATTGTTCTCTGCTTAGCCCCTAAGATATGTAGCGTGATAATATATAGCATATTTGAAGACCATACCCCTAGTTAATATTTGTGAAAAATTCGAATCAAATCTATTGATTACTTTTCGAGTTCCTTCCGGACAAAGCAAAGCAAACAGACAAACAGACAAAGAAATTTCTGACTATACCTATTTTCGGCTTCGGTATCTTAATTATGCTGAACACCCAGCGAGTTTTTTTTCTTGAAATAATTCCAATGTACAGTTTTGACTTTTCTATCATTTTATTAGATTTGTTGTTATGGGCAACAAAAATACAAATCATGCAAAAAATTCAACGATCTAGCTATCGCGGTTCCTAACATACAGGTTGGTGACAGACAGACAGACGGAGAGCGGAGTCTCAGTAACAGGGTCCCGTTCTTACCCTTTGACTACGGAACCCTTACACTATTAGTTTCATACTTATAGAACTCGAGACTTCATGCGAAATACATTTACTTTCATTTTATACACCGACGTTTCGGACACGTTGCAGCGCCCGTGGTCGCGGTTGGACTGAGACGAGGATTGACAAAAACTATGAAGTAGCTTCTTGTCGAACTACTCTCCGTTATTGTTACAACGAAGGATAATGCCGGCGACACACCACACTCACTACGTCAGTTTTAATTGGCACAGTTTTACGTTCAAGTTTAGTCCCGAGTTCTATAAGTATAAGTGTTAAAAACCGCGATAGTTTAAAAATAACACTATTAGTTTCTCAACGATATTATGAGTCCATTAAAATATCGGAATTCCAAAGATCTACCGATTACATTAAAAAATATTATGATCGCTCTAAATAGCAGACCCCGTCACGTACTGCGGCTTACAGAACGATCATGTTTACTTATCGAGATAGCCCCGCGTATCTTTAGCATCGATTGTTAGTGGATTGAATTAAGAATTATTTGGGATATCGATACCCCTGGATTAGTTGCCATTTGTGTTATTAGGCGCAAATTTATGAGTTTAAAATCAAAATGGAGTTTTTTTTAATATTTGGCTCGCTAAAATGATGCCGCCGTTCGATGGAAAGTCACAGCGACATCTAGCGGTTGGGGGGCCACCGTGCCAGTCTGTAAGACTATAAAGCGGCCCTCAAGTTGGTGACTCCATGTGCCTCTTCACGCTCCGCTTGAAGAACCCAGGATTGTAAGAGGAGGAGGAGATTGTATTAGAGGGTTTAGTCGGAACTTTCAGCGGTAGGCAGTTTTTAGCTGGCCAAAAATCCCTAGTGGTTTTAGTCAGTAAGAATGCGGCCCCGCATGCATGACGATTTTCGCCTTTTAATAATAGGTAGTATTTAAATCGATATCTGTATATTCCCTTTTTTCCAACAAAATATTTCAAAGTTAAACCAAAAATACTGACTTGCACACTAATTATGCACACTAGATAAATCAATTTCAATGTACTTTTTAATGGTATTTGCAGAACTATTTTACTGCACAAATCACTATTATCAAAATAGTATATTTAAAAAGTTATAAGATTGTACAATTTAGACTGCAACTTAGTATTTTTGATAAGCAATTCGTATTTTTGTTTAGCAAATCATATATTCGGTATACGAACCACATTTTTGGTTTAAATTCGATAAAAAAAGGTCATCTCATTTTGTCTAAAATTATAGATTTTTCAGTAGTAGGTACATGTTTAGTTAATCAATAGGTTTTTTGCACGACATTCAGATTTCTGGTATGCATTCAGTTAATAGTGGAGTTAACTAGTGTGCAGAAAAATTATACAGATGTTCATTTTAAAATATCCCCTTTTAATACTTCACTTTGGTCCAGAGAGCAGAGTGCGTTTTGTGACTTTGTCAAAAAAATCCTTCAACATGTTTTAAACATCAAAGTCAACTTTGGCGCCAATTTAATAAAAAAAAATTTTTATTTTGTTACTTTTTGGAATCTGATGTTGTACTTATTAAATAATTGAAAAGCGTTTTATGAAAATTAATGCTTTACTAGTTCAATGAACTCACCTGATTTAATAAGAAATGAAATACGACTAAAAGGAAAAGCGATCTTCGTAAATATTCTAATGTAATCATTGGAATCCATTAAGGCTTCTGAGAAAGTAGATTCTATTTATATAAGGTAAGATACTTTTAAGTTAATTTCACGAAATAGAATATTGTAGCCTCAGATTATAGAATTAAAGGTAGATGAGGCTTACCGATCAAGAAAGTGAAGTTATAAAAGCAAATACAAATCTAAATGTACTAAATCTTTACTCTTTCCAATATTTTCGAAAAGGTATCTAATGATCACACGAGTGTATGAGTGATTTTTCATTTATCGTGAATAAGGCGAATATGACATTCATTCACTAAATCGTTGTATAATCCAATAATGTTTGTTTTCTAAAAATCATTTAAATGAATGAATATATCGGTATGAGTATGTTTATCAGTTTGTTTTCTAGATTATATCCTACTTTCTACTTCCCACTAATATTATAAATGTGAAAGTTTGTGAAGATGTTTGGATGTTTAGATGTTTGGATGTTTGTTACTCAATCACGCTCTAACGGCTGAACGGATCGGGCTGAAATTTGGTACAGAGATAGCTTATAGTCTGGAATAACACATAGGCTACTTTTCATCCGGTAAAAATGTTCCCACGGGAAACGGGAACGGGTACCGAATTTCACGCGGGCGAAGCCGCGAGCATCATCTAGTAGTACAATAAAGATTATATTACCATAGTTTTGTAATATATTACCACACTAGCTGACGTCACGCGGTTTCACTTGGTAGTTCCCGTTCCCATGGGAAAACGGGAATAAAATATAGCATATGTTCACCACAAAGAGTGTAGTTTTTACACAGTGAGAGAATTTTTCTTTTCAAATCGGTCCAGTAGTTCCGCAGCCTATTCGACGCAACCAAACAAACAATCAAATCTTTCCTATTTATTATAATACTAATAATAATAACAACTTCTACTGTGCTTTGTCACCGGCTAGCATTTAATGGGCTAATGGGGTAGTGCTACTCCCGGAAGTGCAGCAAATCTCGACTCTGGCTTGCCTTAATTGGCTGATCAGAGGGAGGAAGCCAGAGCAATTTGCTCGGGGGTGTAAGTGTCATTTTCAAGGGCATAACTACGGGGAAACCCGCTCCGGGTCCGACCCGACCCGCACCGCTAGACACCCCTAGCCGCTCACACCGGTGTTGCCCTCTGTCGCCTCACAGGCTTTCGACCCTATGGCGATTGTATAGGGGGCCCATCTAGTGAGTTGGCGAGTAACCGTCTGCCAATATTTTGATAATGAGATATTGAAATGGCAGACGCCGTCTTCATCCATAGAATCAAATTACCCAGTCCAGTTTAACCCCCAATTCAGTAGCCCATTTTGTAGTTAGCATATTTTACAATAGTTTAGCTCCCATTGTAGGCAGTCCATTGCCGTTCTTCCTACATAAGGTGGACGTGAATTGTCTGCAGTTGGGGTCCCATTTCCCATTACATTGAAAGTCTCAAAGGGCCTCTGCGTGTTGGCTCAATTTGTCCCCATGTAAGCCTACCAAATGACCGGGTATCTTCATAAGAAAAAAAAGAAGATATACCCGTGTAAAGATTAAGACATAATAATAACTACCACAATTTTAGTACTATATTGAAAATTCCTTCTTCCAAGTCGAGTTGTGCGAACAACAACTCGACTTGACACAAACTGACTCGGTGAACAGTGAGGAAAGGCAGTGTAATTATCATAAATGCATATTTCCGCTACGATACGACTACGGCGTAGACTTTCGTAGCTCGTAGACGCAAAGCTTGTAACTCGTAGCATTGCTGTCAGCTTTCGGAATAGTAAATTATGTACCTACAGACATTAGCTAAAAGTTATATTTTGGAAATAAAGACGGTTTTTGTAAATACATCCCTACTAATATTATAAATGCGAAAGTAACTCTGTCTGTCTGTCAATTACGCTTTCACGCCTAGACAACTGGAGCGATTGAGATAAAATTTGGTATAGAGATAGTTCGAGGTCCAGGGAAGGACATAGGCTACTTTATAACCGACTGCGCAAAAGGAGGGTTATGATTTTACGCGATAACGACTCCTACGCAGTCGAAGCCGCGGAGAACAGCTTGTATTATATATATTTTCGAGAAATGCTTACATTCTTTTTATTTGATGTGATTTCTGATGTGATGACGCCGTGGTAAACGATTTTGTTTTCAATAAAGTAATCAGCATAACTTTTTAAACCTCTAGCGTTTCACATGTACATAAAGATAGCCGTAGAACACCTAGGAACACAAACGTGGTCCACATCTTCGACCTAGTACTAGTATAGACGGGCCTACGTCATACATTACGAACTCAAAAATTGAGACTAAAATACTAGATGCAAAATTAGTACTTACGAGTAAAAAGTAATTCCCGATTCTTTTTTTGAATTTAGGGTAGCATTTTTACACTTCGGGAACGCACAGGAAGGAGGCATCTTGCCACACGTGTTTCTTCTTCGGAACAATAACACCGACTACGACCGTCGTACTTTAACGTCTTCAAAACTAATGTATGGATAGGCCCGGCGATACTATTACTTGGTCGAAGGTCCACACAAAGACTTCTATATAAACTGAGGTCGACATGCCCTGCGCAACGATTTTTGAAACCTATAAACTGAGCTAATTAGCAGCGTTGCTCGCAGCGTAGTGAGTCAAAACTTCGAGAGTACTCGGCTTGCAATCGGAGTCCATACGCCTTCTCTTTTACTCTTGTTCTTTTAGTATATTGCTATTGTGGTGACAATTACATAAATATTATTTATAAGTGAGTGTAGTCTTAGCAATGTGTGTGTTTGAGGATTGCTTTTGAAATCTCGTTTGTTAGAGTACGGCGCGTCTACCTCAGTTTATATAGAAGTCTTTGGGTCCACATTGCTGTACCAATGATCAACAAAGAAATTTTCCGACAGTCACGTCACACTCCGCTAACGGTAGTAAAAAACACATCGCCAGCCATTGCGTTAGACAGATTAAAATAAAAGCTACGTGGAGTATATTTTCACGTATAAATAGAATTAACCTATAGCACGTAAGCGGAGCGTGTCGATGACTAAGTAGGCCATCTCACTATGAATAAGCTTTAGCCATGTGACGCATACTCTCATAAAACAATGGAGGTGTTTTAGAAAAGGTTTTATTTTTATACCGTCACTGAGACTGATCCTTTTTTTTTTTTTTTTGTTTAACGTGAGGGAAAATCCTCATGGATGTTATGCCGGACTTCTACCGACTAAAAAACCTCACGTCACGCCTAACAGCCTGTGGTTGGGAGCCCCGGGGAAGCCCTCGGAAGGATGTCCCAGAACTCCCAACAGCCCCACGGCCGCCACTGCGGCCTCGCCCAGGGGGTGGTTCGGGTGCTATGCCGCGTCTTTGGGGGGTTTCGGGTGTGCTCCCGCTTCTAAGGGGGGGGGGGGGGGGGGGGGCAAGCGTGAATTGCTCACGTCACGCTGCCGCCTTGGGCCTGCTTCTGTAAGGACGGTGAGCCGCCCTCTCACCGTCCTCAGGCCAACTGAGACTGATCCTACTAATATTATAAATGTGAAAGTTTGTGAAGATGTTTGGATGTTTAGATGTTTGGATGTTTGTTACTCAATCACGCTCTAACTGCTGAACGGATCGGGCTGAAATTTAAAACCAGGGTAGATTATAGTCTGGAATAACATATAGGCTAAATTGCATCCCGGGAATATGTTCCCATGGGGAGCGGGAACGGGAAAAAATTTCACGCGGGCGAAGCCGCGAGCGTCAGCTAGTATCCCTATAAATAAGATAGGATAAGATTTTATTTGCAAGAATATAGGTATGATACAAGGTCTTGATACAATAGTTTTCTTAGGTCCATGTATTCAGCCTAGAAAGAAAACGTGCAAATTTTCAATTGTTGCTTTAAAACGTAAACTACTAAACAATAATAAATGAAACATTCAACTCTCACGTAATTATTAATCATGCAGATAAATTTTCTGTAACAATGTTAAATATTTTAAAATTATAATGTCCAAGACAATGTAATGTCGCCATTAAAATCATGTCATACAAACAATGTCAATCAATTAATTCAATTATTGTCAAATGGAGAGAATTAATTAAATATTATTTGCAATTACCTATTAAAAAAATCATGCAACGTGTAAAACGATTTGTCAATCAGCCACGACTTTAAAGGTTATGATCTCATAAAAATGCTGTAGGCTGCGTGCAACAGGGAGGAAACTTCATGCAAATGATTTGTTTTCAGTAACACTAAAAAAACTGAAAGTGTGTGTGACCCACTAAATTAAAGCAAATGTTCCGTCAAAACACCTTCCAACTATAATGACAGCTGTGGCGGGGGTGGGGAAGCTTGCTCAGTGGGAGGCAGGGAGTTGCATATCTGTATGTAATAGTATTATTATTACCTTTGATGCAACGTAACAGTGTACTCCATGTCACTATGCTGGAATGTACCACTGTGGTCCGTTTCATGCACTGACATCGGCGTGATATACCTGCTCCTTAGACAAGTAGCACAAACATAAATCGCAAATAAAAAGATAGAATATATCGCTTGGGTGTAATTGGTCGATATATCTATCCTTTCGTTTGCGATTTGCGCATGTGCCACTTGTCTAAGGGGCTGTAGTGACGCGGCGTGTAGCCTATGGCGTTATAGGAGACCATAGCCTAATATCCGAATCCGAACAATTCGTGCCTGTCAGAGGTGCCACTGTTACACAATGAAGAGAAGCTTCACCGGAACTGAACGATTGAAAAGATGGTTTCTCTGTACTATTAAAAATTGGATCAATCTGCCCACGCACCTGTTTTCCTTCTCTTACATCTTCGGGTTCTTCAATCGGAGCTTGAACAGGCACATCACGAGGCCGCCAACTTGAGGACCACTGTCAGAATTCATATGAACTGTGAGCGTGGCCCCCAATCTATAGATGATGGCAACATGTAATGATTTGGGGTCCCAGTCCATACGACTTCTAGCAGCTTTTGCCTTGCCGCAGAACCTGCATTAGACCGCTAATATTTTGAACTACACATAAAGCTGATGAAATGTTTATTCATGTTTGTTTGACTGGCTCTGTTGCGTAGTCGGTAGTGATACCGCCTGCCGCGCTGGAGGTCCTGGGTTCTATTCCTGGGTCGGTCCAAATATTTGTGTGATCCACAAATGTTTGTTTCGGAGTTTGGGTGTTTTCTATGTATTATATGTTTGTATTTAGAAATATATAAGGACGTATATCAGTCGTCTAGATCCCATAACACAAGCTTTTATTAGCTTAATTTGGGCTAGATGTTGTTGTGTGTGAATGTCCACAAATATTTATTTATTTTACACTATATCGTACGCCAAGTAAATAAAATTACAGTATATATAAATACAGTGCAGGAAACTGTACAATGAACGGCCTTATCGCAATAAACAATTTCTACCAGGCAACCTTTGGATGGAGAAAGTTGGTTGAAGGTGGTAATAATTACCCCCTAGGTGAGGCCGCAGTGGTAGCCGTAGGTCTGTTGGGAGCCCTGGGGCATCCTTACGCGGGCTTACCCGGGTCTCCCAACCGTAGACTGTTAGACAGGATATGTGAGGTTTGTAGTCGGTAGGAGATGGGCATAGCATCCATCTAGGATCCTCCCCCACGGAAAAAAAAGTAATAATAATACACATTAAATATCTTTCGTCAACGAACCCTGTAACATAACGAATTATAGGTATAGTTAAACATACTAATTGATTTTCATAATTATTCTGAAACAAGATGCAATTCGCAGTATAAGTACTTATAAATTCACTTATTATTTTGTGATAAAGAAAATTCTCAAAAATAACTCTACAGAAAGACTGCCACCATTTAAAACAAACCATCTGAATTGTGTAAAGAAGCCTTTGAACATATTGTAGCACCGAACAATGGGAAACCTCATGAAAACTTAAACAAACAATATACTTAACTTCTTCAGACAACGCTTGAATATTCGCGTATTGTGTATGGAACGAAGTGTGAGTGTGTGTTATAAATGGACTTTAAGGACATGTTAACTTTGAAATTTATACTTTAAGTTCCAACCCCTACTTTCCTGCTAATATATAAATGCAAAAGTAACTCTGTCTGTCTGTTTCTTACGCTTTCACATCTAAGCCCCTAAAGCAATTTGGATGAAATTTCGTATAGAGATAGTTTGAGTTCCTGGAAAGGACATAGACTTTTTAACCGACTACGCAAGAAGGAAGTAAGACTTCTACGTGGACGATGCCGCGGGGAACAGCTGGTTTTATATAAAGTCGCAATTTTTTGACTGAAATATGTTTGGCGAAGGGTAAACCAAAAGTGAAATAAAATGTGGAGTTGAGTCGATGGCGTCGCGTGGAACGTTAAAAATCTATACTAAGCAAATTCAACTCGTACCTGCTTTCTACTTAATCATCCAAGGTGAGGTTCTGAAGATCTGTTCAACGTGATCCAACGCATATTTGGCAGTTGCCAGTAACACACAGGGGAGAGAATACTTGATAGAACGAGCCGATACAAAAATAATTTCTCTATCGAATAATAAATTTGTACATCGATTGATTTGGCAACTAATTTCTCTCCTTTTACAAATTCTGAGTTCTTTAGAGCTTGAAGAGGCACATGATCACACCAGCTATAACAGGTTTGTCAGTAAATAAATTTAAAAAACTTATGAAATTTAAATTGTGCCAGAAAGCTTATTTAGCATTAAAGACTTTCTGAAAGACAAGGCTGCCTGGCAGTGACACGAATTGCTCCTTTCTACATAGTAAAAAAAACTGTATTAGATACTAATATGAATTTTGAGAGGTACCGGACTGAGTTTCTTGGGGTGTTCTTCTCAGTCTGTAACATTTCCGAACCCCCGGTAGAGTTACAAAAAAATTGACAAACCAACATTTTTTTTTAAATTTCAAAGGATATAAATTTTATTTTATTTTATTTCGTCGACTACTTGAGGGTCACTGTGAATAGTCTTGAGAATAGTCAAATAATGGAACTTTCCAGGTCTTTTTGTGTGCTTAATTTTAAAGTTCCTTGTTCAATGTTTTTCCTCCTTTATATGATTTGAACAACAATCAATAGTCATTTCAAAAATGTTATTAATTCAATATTAACAATCAAAATTGTCTTTAATAGCTAAATGGACCACCATTTGAATTGTGGTCTAACGGTTATCGATTTACCAAACGGTTACCTGAATTTGACAGTAGCTGTGACCTCTAGGGTTATATTTAACAAAGTGAAATGTAGGGTAATAAGTTGCGGCTTGTGGTTTTACCTGTGTTAAATTTGATTGAACAATCACATAAGTACTGTAATTTGGAACTCATATCCTTAATAATTTTTAATTATTAGTGTAGACTCTCTAGAAGTACCTACATAAATAATGACGTCATAATATGATGGCTTATCCCTACTTCCCTACTAATATTATAAATGCGAATGTAACTCTGTCTGTCTGTCTGTTACGTTTCCACGCCTAAGCCGGTAAACCGATTTTGATGAAATTTGGTATAGAGATAGTTTGGGTCCAAGGGAAGGACATAGGCTACTTTTTAACTGACTGCGCAAAAAAAGGGTAATGATTTTACGCGATAACGACCTCTACGCGGATGAAGCCGCGGGGAACAGCTAGTCCTATATAGTTTATTCCCGTATTCCCACGGGAACGTCGTCTAGTTCACGATAAATGAGAAATTGCTCGTTCCGTGTGAATAGTGTTAGCACTGTCGCGTTACAGCACTCACTTTTTGATTTAGTATTTGCTTTTTTGGACTCACTTGTTCTGCATGCGTCATCTGCCTTTAGTTGTAAAATCTGTGTCCTCATAATTATAATGCTTAAAGAACGGAGTATTCCCTGACCCAGTCAGAAATGTATCCTACTAATATTATAAATGTGAAAGTTTGTGAAGATGTTTGGATGTTTGGATGTTTGTTACTCAATCACGCTCTAACGGCTGAATGGATCTGACTGAAATTTGGTACAAGGATAGAATATAGTCTGGAATAACACATAAACTACTTTTTATCCCGGGAAAATGTTCCCACGGGAAACGGGCAACGGGAACGGGAACCAAATTTCACGCGGGCGAAGCCGCGCGCATCCGCTAGTTTAAGTAAAAATGTTTCCATTTTAGTAAATACGACAGATTCCTATCATACAAACCAATTGGATGAGTGGTTTGTTTAAGAAAATACTAAGAAACAACAAAAAGATTGAATTCCAATCAAAGATGGGTGCTTGCTCGTAAAGTTCGCCCCACCTCACCATTTACGATTTACGACGCCGACTATATTTATGGGCCAATATTCTTTTCTCTGACATCAAAATGTCAAATACCTCTTTACGGGCTAGTAATATACTACCAGTTCGCTCCAAGTTTGCAGGTCGCCTCCCATACCGCCTCTACATCAGTTTCTACGCCAGCGGCAAACTTAGAGGGAACGGGATAAAATCTTATCTTACTAATATTATAAACTAGCGACCCGCCCCGGCTTCGCCCGGGTGCAATGCTGATACTAAATACACTAAGTACAGAAAAACTGTGAACTTTAAAGCATTGTGGATCCCAAACCCGCAGGGATACGCGGAAAATTTTTATGTTGTCGTATTAAAGACTATAGCTGCTTATCAAAATATACGGTGAGACCTTTATACTTTGATACTGAACTGAGAAATTGAACCAAATAAATTTTCCCCCATACATTTTTTATTTTCATTATTTTTTTAGGCATGAATGAGTCATTTTATGGGAAAGTTGTAGTACTAAATGTTAATTAGCACTATATTTTCTATCCAAAACAAATTTGTTATCTTAGATCGTATGTCCACCTATTTAAAAATCCGGACCAGTGTGCTGCCGGCCGCAAACGCTACGTCCCGCAATTTTATATCTGTAATATCTTAGAAAATATTCATTTAAATCATATGCTGTAAAGGGCCATATAGATCTATATTAAATAAACAATGTATTTAAGGTATTTAATTGGATAAGGATTAATGATGTATTGGTTAAAACCGCTTCGAAAATAAGCCATTATTTGTCGTAAAAAGTAAATGACTTAAAAAGTTATTGTGGGATATCCATAATAGATAGAGATATGCCATAGCGGAGTTTTCTGTAGACCTTTACAATGTGTACAATACTTAGTACATTACTTTGATAAATCTCGTAGGATTCAGCCTGCGTTCGCAATATAAGTGGAAAAAATGTAATTATTTACGACATCACATTAGAAACCTCAAAAATAATAGTATTTCTCCACTATTTAATGGATGTTATTATACATATAAACCTTCCTCTTTAATCACTCTATCCATTAAAAGAAACCGCATCAAAATCCGTTGCGTAGTTTTGAAGATTTAAGCATACAAAGGGACATGGGGACAGAAAAAGCGACTTTGTTTTATAATATGTAGTGATAGTGATAGTGATGATGATGATGCGAAAGTTTGTGGTGTGGATGTTTGTTACTCTTTCACGCTCAAACCGCTCAACGGATCGGGCTAAAATTTGGTACCGATATACATTATAGTCTGGAATAACACATAGGCTACTTTTTATCACGGGAATAAGTTCCCGCGGGAACAAATTTTACGCGGGTGAAGCTGCGGGCATCAGCTAGTAAGTTATAATGTGATTGTCGTACCTACGATTTTTGAGGGTAAACAGATTTTAGTTCACGGCCTTCATTTGAGTGGCAATTCCCGCAGAAGAAATGCAAAAAGTTTGAATGGCCTTATGAGGGGGGAGGGGGATGACTTTTATTCGTTTGGAGGGAATTGCTTTAATTCGTTTGTAGAGATAAAATTGATACGATCTCCCTGAAAAACAACTTATTTCTGTAAGCGTTTTTTTTACGTGTGTAAAATCCATCATGGATGCTATGCCCGACTCTTACTGACTAAAAACCAACACGTTATGTACCTACTGCGCCTACGGTTGGGAGCCCCAGGTAAGCCCTTGGAAGTATATCCCCAGGCTTATTCCTATAAGCCTAAATCTTATCTATATTAATATTAGATTAGCCCTCGAATTCACCCGATTCCCATGGGAACTTATTCTCGCAGAAGTGTATGTGTTATCCCAGACTCTAATCTATCCATGTAAATACCATATTTCAACCAGATCCGTTTAGCTGTTAGGATGTGAAAGGGACGACGTTGTAAGACCAGCTCACCGTCCTTACAGAAGCAGGCCTTAGACGACAGCGTGACGTGAGATATTCACTCACGCCCCCCCCCCCCCCCCCCAAAGACGCGGGATAGCACCCGAACCCCCCCCTAGGTGATGTCGCAGTGGTAGCCGTAGGTCTGTTGGGAGTCCTGGGGTATCCTTCCGAGGGCTTCCGGATCTCCCAACCGTAGGCTGTTAGCAGGACACGTGAGGTTTTTTTAGTCAGTACATAAGATCCATGAGGATTTATCATGGGATGTAACAAGAAAAAAGGGATGTGAATCTGGTGAAGGGGATCTTTACAGACTTTCGCATTTATAATATTAGTAGGTAACAAGATTACCAACTTTGTTTTTACAGCGCGATCTTTCAGTACTCGGACCTTTTTGAACCTACATCTTATCTTGTTTATTTAACCACTAAATAGGGAAAATAAGTCTACAATAAATAGAGATTTACAAAATGGATTTTCCAAGCGAGATTGTGAGTGCGGGCTCTTAAACCAATTTAGTGTTACAGGGAAATGGTTTCAGAAAACTGTCCCTAATTTATAAAGATACATTTAGGAATCCAGAGACCCACGTAACAATACACATTAAAACTTTTCTTGCCGATGTAATAGAACTTTTTGTGATATCCTCTAAGGACTTGGTTTTCCAACAGTCCGTAATGTGAAGGAAATAAATAAGAATTATTTTGATTCTTTACATACATACATACATATACGAATGATTGCTTCATATATACAACGTGGGGTAGGACGTCCACCCGCCAGATGGACCGACGACCTGGTAAAGGTCGCAGGCTTTTTTTTTTTTTTTTACTTGTGGAAATCCTCCATGGATGCTATGCCGGACTCCTACCGACTAAAACCACACGATGCCCTACAACTGTCTACGGCCGGGAGTCCCGGGTAAGCCCTCGGAAGGATGTCCCAGGACTCTCGGCAGACTTTGGCGAACACTTCAACCTCGCCTATGGGGTTCGGGTGCTATCCCGCGTCTGGAGAGTCGGTTCGGGTGTTGACCCGCTACTTGGGGAATGGGGGGGGGGGAGTTGGGTTAGAGGTCGCAGGCTGGGACTGGATGCGAAAGATGCAAGACCGTGTATTGTAAATTGGGAGAGGCCTGCGTCCAGCAGTGGACTGCTATAGGCTGATATGATTTATTGATTTACAAACATACATACTTATAGATTATTTTTGAAAAGCAATTAGTATGCTAACTGATCATAAATTTTAAATATGGAAAAAGAATTGGTTTCGAGCAGGATTCGAACCTGCGTCTTCGGCGATCCGTGCCGACGCGTTATCCACTCCGCCACCGAAACCTACTCGGAACCAACCAAATTTTCCACCTTATTATACGTCTTGGGGCGACGTAGGCACCATCTACCGGCACTTTTTTTTTTATTTTTTTTTTTTTTAGAAAGTTACAGGGCACGAATGTATAGAATTGCACCTATATTCATTCGATTTATGATGAAACCAGCCCGAACATTAAGATTATTTTTGAAAAGCAATTAGTATGCTAACTGATCATAAATTTTCTTGATTTCTCGAATCCTGCTCGAAACCAATTCTTTTTCCATATTTAAAATTTATACATACTTATAGTCATACTTTACCAACTATAACCTATCTAGGAAGGCTGCACGCTAAATCACAAAACGATCCTGTCGGGAGCCCTGAAGGTTTCCTTCCGAGGGCATACCCGGGAATTTCGGCCATGGGCAAATGGTAGAGCACCGTGTCGTTTTAGCCGGTAGAAGTCCGACATAACATCCACGAGGATTTCCACACGAGAGAAACTAAAACACTATAATATATGATTGTAGTCTTAACCATTAAAACTGTGTCGACTTTCGATAGAAATGTTTTGATAAACTACAACATTATGTGGACGAAAATAAAGGAAGAAAGTCACGCTACTTTCCTGGGGAGGGAAGAGACGACCACATTTGATAATTTCTATTTTATCTTACGTAATGGGTGGTGCGCCTAATGTCATGTTGAAAAAGGAATCAAACTGCTAATAAAAAGTGATTGATTCTTGTCGTATGGAAAATTGCTGTTGATGTTTAAACTCAAACAGCCTTATTACATACAAAACATGGTTTAACTATAGTACTCAACATGATGATAATAATGATGATGATAATGGCGATGATGATGATCATCGTCAACATTATCATCATCATGATCATCATCATCCAACCTGGCACTGGATCCTGGTCTACAATCCTTAAAAACTCCCTGTCTTGACTCAAGACAGGGAGTTTTCCTCAAAGTTTAAAAAGTGTCAAGACTCTTGACACTTTTTAAACTTTGAGAATGATACGGAAACTCTATAAATTCTTTTTCTACATATTCAGTACAGTACTTTAATTCAACCTTTCAAAATGAAGAATCATACCAACGAGTAATAACTTTCACTCTCTCAAGTGCAAACATTGACAATAAATTGATTTTGAAATACGCGGGAGGTAATATTTTCCCTGAGACAGCCTTCGAGAAATTACCATGGTCATAGACGGATAGGTACCATGTTGTTTTAGCCGGTTCGAATCCGGCATAATATCCATGAAGCATAATTCCACACGAATGATTGTTATTACAAACCGATTGGCAACTCGCACATAATCCCTACTAATATTATAAATGCGAAAGTAACTCTGTCTGTCTGTCACGCTTTCACGCCTAAACGGCTAGAGCGATTGAGATGAAATTTGGTATAGGGATAGTTCGAAACCCTGGAAAGACATAGGCTACTTTTTATTCGACTGCGCAAAAGTAGGGTTATGATTTTACGATATAACGACTCTTACGCGATAACGACTTCTACGCGGTCGAAGCCGCGGGGAACAGCTAGTAAATAATATAGGTAAGTATTGATTTTTCATTCGAATATCAATGTGCGTTTAATATGCTAAAGGCCCATAATTTTTGTCAGGATTTACGAGCACTGAGGCGTCGTCGGGCCGTCGGCCATTTGCAATTTAGCAATTTATTACTAAACGTGGAGTATTAGAATTCAGACCACTGGCAATATTGGGCAAAGTTTGCTTTAATTCAACTACTGTGAAGCCAACGGGAAGGGTAATGAATATAGTAGTCTATGCATATTTGTATGTTCCAACTTATTTGTCTAAACTGATCAACAGATTTTGATAAAAGTGTGCAGGCTAAACACTCTGTGAAAACGAGAAATGTCCCATGTACCAAATTTCAGTCAGATCCTTTAAGCATATCTTGTAAACTATCACATTGGAATTTAGTTTTCGTGTTATGTATGTAATTTAAGTAGGCTTTTCAACGACTTAACTATTTTTTTTTATATTTAGCTCGCCAAATTGACGTCGCCACCAGCCTGATGGAAAGCCGTGGCGCATCTAGCGATTGGGGGCCACTTCTGACAGTGGTCCCCAAGTTGGCGGCCCTGTGATGTGCCTCTTCACGCTCCTCTTGAAGAACCCGGGATTGTAAGATGAGGGAAACACGTGTGCGTAATTTCATATCGAATAACTCAGTAAATTACAAGCTAAGTTTTCAATATACCTAATTTTATAATTGGTCTTAAGCCTGTTATTAAAACACAACTCTCAGCAATGCCATGTTGCGCCGTACTGGCTAATTGGAAATGTAATCACTTCTCCGTCTTGTCCAATATTCGGCTTTGAGCTGTTTCTACGAAACACTGTCCAACTTTGCCCTACAATTCCGGTCTTTGTAAATGCTATTACAATGTACTAAGCTTGTTAGTAACTATGTATTGAGTAAACCGCAACAAAATCCGTTGCGTAGTTTTAAAGATTTAAGCATACAAAGGGACATAGGGACAGAAAAAGCGACTTTGTTTTATACTATGTAATAATGATTGTCATACTAGCTGTGCCCGCGACTTCGTCCGCGTGGAATGTAATATTTTGTTTTTTTTCTAAAATAAAAGTAGCCTAAGTTACTCCTTATTACATAAACTATCTGCCAGTGAAAGTCCCGTCCAAATCGGTCCAGCCGTTCCAGAGATTAGCCGGAACAAACAGACAGACAGACAAAATTTTTAAAAATATGTATTTTGGTATGTTTACCGTATATACATTCATATGCATGTAGTAGAAAGCGGTTATTTTAATATTACAAACAGACACTCCAATTTTATTTATTTGTATAGATATGTATAGATATACCTATAGCATAGCATCCTAGTGATTACTAGACGAAAAAAAGAGCTGACGTGAAGAGGTTTATCAATTTATCATACAACATGGGAGCTACTGTCTTGTCTGTTGGGAGTCCTGGGACATCCTTCCGAGGGCTTACCCGGGGCTCCCAACCGTAGACTGTTGGGCGTTACGTGAGGTTTTTTAGTCGGTAGGAGTCCGGCATAGATTTTCCCTCACGTTAAAAAAAAAAGCCACTGACTTGTAGTGAGTGTAGTTCCCAGTTCAATTTTATGTATTTATTCTCTATCTTTTCGTACAGTCGATAAAACCTACTTCTATACTTCCAATTCCTAGTGTGATGAAATAAAAATTCCATGATTGTACTTTAGCTTTTATTCTCACAATATAACTACTATATTCCACTTACTAATGATGAAGAATGATACTCCAATATCCTTTACATAGCTATTTATTCTTCTGTTCTTCGTATAATAATAGATACTACTCCTACATTCCACTTAATGGTATTACGAAATAATAATCCTACGATTGTAGATTCCTTACATTTTTATTTTCACAATCTAACTAATACTTGCACAACTAAGTACTAACTATTAATTAATACAAATATTCTACTTTAACTAATTAGCACTTTACTGAACTCGATCAGGAAACAGAATGTGTTCTTTTTCCAGAATATTCACTTTTTATCGCCTCTCAACAAATCCCACCTCATACTGAACATTTATGTCAAATCAACTACCCACTATTTTCGAATAATCAATAAATGTTTTATGTACAGGCTAATCATTCTACTATGAGGCGGTGTTGACATCACAAAAATAACTTATTACTACTTAAAACTGAATGGTTTTAGCAAAATCACAACACTAAGTACTACTTATAAATACAAATTCTACTTTAACTAATAAGCACTTTACTGAACTCTATCAGGAAACAGACTGTCCTCTTTTTCCAGAATATTCACTTTAATGCAATCCGACCAAATCCCACCTACCTCGTACCACCTCATACCAAACATTCATGTCGAATCAACCACCCAATATTATCGAGACCGTATTCTTAGCATTCCATGGATTCTCCGTGCGGGCGCCGGGTCCATAGCGTGGCACAGGGGGGAACACCCCGTCGGCGTCTGGGACTTGCGACCCATTCGAGTAGGTTTAGGGTGGCCGCCTTACTATGCGCATAAACGATCACCTTCCACCGTCAACAATGTTCCCCCCCCCTGCCCAACCAGATTTGGTAAGATCCTATCAATGCCGCTTTGGATACGCGTTTTAGTAAAGAGCTTACTGAAGCTCTTGGCAATCCAAGGTCCTTAAATAAATTATACAGGGATTTAGCTGGAATTCCCCTTGCTCCTACTTCTACGGCATAGAGTTTAACCACATAGCCATTTTTGGTTAACTCATTGGTCAAGTCAAAGTATTTATTTGTCTTCATGGCGTGGTCCTTCGGTATGTTGGTCTCCGACGGCACCGTCAGCTCCACGAGCACCGCACGCCTGTGTATCCTCGAAAACAGAAATATGTCGGGTCTGGATGACGAGGCACATACATCCTCCGGGATTTTGTAGTGTTTTTCATACGTGTCTGAGAGTATAGTCCAATCGGCAGCAGCCATCAAAATTGAGTATGGCTTTTGAGGTACTTTCTTTGAACAGCCTTCCTTTACAAACGCAATGTCATTTCTTTGTTCCCTTTTTCGCTCTCGCTACCGCCAAACTGACAGCCTCACGTATGATTTCCAATACCCTATCGTGTCGGCGTGAGTAATGACCCCGGTCTAGTAACGTCCTACAACCTACCAGCAGGTGCCTAGCAGTTCCAATCGCTTCTCCACATGCATTACATGTTTTATCTGTGGCTTTCCCCCACCTGACCAGATTACTTTGGTCGGGGAGGGTCAATTGAAACGCGTTCAGGTAGAACTTAAGCAAAGCCGGCGACCAGTCGTACAATAAGGTACGCCACTGCAAGGCCATGGGAATACAAAATTCGCCCAGAGTAAGCCATTCATTCTGCATCTCCAGGTTCATCGCGTGCACCTTATAGGCATCGCTCTCATCCTGCTCCAGAAAAGATTTTGTAATGTCTTTATCTGTTTGTCTCCGGATACTACCCAACCCCGCTCGACCAGTCTGCGAACCCACCATGAATTTCTTGTGACATTGGAGGCGTGACTCAAGTTCTGCTATATTTTTATCCTTTGGAAGAGTTTGAACGATTTTGTCTCTTGATTTTGCCAAGACGTGCATTTTAGTAACTCTTAGATGTTTATAGAATTCCGACGGCTTCTTAAACGTCATTCCGAAGTTATTTCACACCTTTTTAAGATTGCGGCGGGGGACAAGGGTGGCGACCCCACAAACTTGAGGTTAAGCTTCTATTGACCCCCCACACATGTCCCAAAAATAAAATTGCGTCCTCTAAGAAATGCAATATTCGGTCCTTAAATTGTAACATTTCAATGGACTATATTGGTTGTTGGTCTACCTTTTTTATGTCAACAATGAAACTTTCAATTATGTCATCCAAAGCTGGAGTACAACCTCTGTTATCAATCTTTCTGCCAAGAAATTTGAAAGGCACGGTTTCCGTTATAATAGAAACTTTTTCCCCGCCTATAGCAAGCCCGGGGTCATACGACGTAAACATAGTACCCCGCCAACCCAGACATAGACAGTCAGTGGCGGGGCAAGACCTAAATTTGGTGTGGGCAAGACAGATTTCGCGAGGCCCTGCGCCAATAATAATAGTATCGCCATAAGGAAAAAAAAAATAACCACAGAGGTTTACGTCAAATGTGGTGAGTGGGGTCACTCGTCCCAAAAAATCCAGAATAAAATATATATTGTTGGTTCCACTACCTAAATGGGTCCACGAGTATTTGTAAATCCTGTTGGACCCCGTAGTGGAACTTAGCAGTCGAACCAACAGTCCGGAAGGAATACTTTTTACTGTTTTTAACCGACTTCAAAAAAGAAGGAGGTTCTCAATTCGTACGCTATTTTTTTTGTTTGTATGTTACGCGATAAAATACCAATGATACCAATTATGGATGGATTTTGAATTTTTTTTTGTTTGAATGAGGCTACTTCTGCGGTGGTCCCATATCCAGGGTATCAGGATCTGATGCTGGGATCCAGGAGAAATCGATGGCAACCACCGAAAATTGTAGGGACAACTAGTGCGTTTGTTAACTTTTTGATTAAATGCCTTAATGTACTACAATTTAATGAAGGTCTGGAGTCGATCTGATGATGGAACCGAAAGACAGTCGAGGGAATTACAGCGGTTACCTTGTGTTTCGGCTTGAATGATTTGTGTTGATGAGAACTTAACACATAGATAGATATACTTTTCGGTCTACCCGTCACTTAACCAATAAAAAAAATTAACAAAAAATAGAACCGAGCGACGAGAAACCTTTCTCTCTCTCTCTCTCTCTCTCACGTAGTATTGAATATTAACGACGAGACGCTACGGGAGTAAACGCAACGCGACGGGAGTAAATGCGACGGGAACAGGTAATACTCTCTCTTATGTGGCGCAAACGAAGTTGCGCGGGTCAGCTAGTATTGAATAAAATCTGGTAAATCAAAATACTTACATATTACTTTGTCCTAAGTAAATTTTATTTTTAAGGATTTGCATGAAGTCGGTTCTGTTTTTTATTATTTTTTTTACAATAAATAATGATGCCAATGTGTTTATCTTAATAATTGTAGTCGAAAACAGTTAGACACAATTTTGATTAGACTTCAATTTAAAAAAATATTCGACAGAGACTGATTTCAATGCATGGAAAAGTAGGTACATTAAAAAGGGCTAGCTTGCGATTTTCTCGTGTTTTCTTATTTTAACGCTAATTTTTGTCTACATATTCCTAATTTTCTTTGATTATTGAATGTACATAGTTTTAATTTAATTTTCTGTTATATATTTTTGTTTATTTTAAGCTACAATTTTTTTAAGTTTATGTAATTCTAATTTTGTATGATTATTTTGATGTACTGTACATATATGTTAATTGAATCGTTTCTGTTCTATATTTTCATTTATTGTAGGCGATTTTAGGCTAGACAGATTTCGCGAGGCCCTGCGCCAATAATAATAGTCTCGCCATAAGGAAAAACAAATTTAACCACAGAGGTTTACGTCAAAAATGAGTGTGGTCACTCGTCCCAAAAAATCCAGGATAAAACATATATTAGTATAGTTCCACTACCTAAATGGGTCCACGAGTATTTGTAAATCCTGTTGGACCCCTAATGGAACTTAGCAGTGGAACCAACAGTCCGGAAGGAATAAAACAAGGGATTCCCTGCATTGGTCGGCGGCGTACGTGGATCGATTCATACAAATCGGCGGACATAGGAATCTTGAAATACTTTATACTGTTTTTACAAAAACTAATGATGCCAATGTGTTTATCATAATAATTGTATATTGTATATATCTTAACTAATATTATAAATGCGAAAGTTTGTGAGTGTGGATGTTTGTTACTCTTTCACGCTCAAACGGCTAAACGGATCGGGCTGAAATTTGGTACATATATACATTACAGTCTGGAATAACACATAGGCTACTTTTTATCCCGGGAATAGGTTCCCACGGGAAGCGGGAATTTTTACGCAGGCAAAGCTGCGAGCATCAGCTAGTATCTTAATAAGAAAACACGAGAAAATCGCAAGCTAACCCATTTTTAAAGTACTTTTCCATACATTGAAATCAGTTTTTGTTGAATATTTTTTAAAATTGAAGTATAATCAAAACTGTGTCTCCATGTTTTCGACTACGATTATTAAGATAAACACATTGGCATCATTAGTTTTTGTAAAATCAGTAAAAAGTTTTTCAAGATTCCTGTCCGCCGATTTGTATGAATCGATACATAATTTTCACAACAAAATTAATTTATATCTTTTTTTATTTTATTCTCGCTTTGAAGCAATGCATAAAAATTTTTGAGGCGCGAGGCCCCTTGTACCGCGAGGCCGTGGGCGGTGGCCCACGTCGCCCACGCCTTACGCCGCCTCTGTAGACAGTAGCATTTGCTAGGTTTTGTCCTCATTCCATCTGTCCATGTACAGAATTCATCCACTTTACGCAGTAGGTCTTGGCACTGCTTTGGGCTGCGAGTCAGGATTGCGAGGTCGTCTGCAAACGCCAGGATGGACTCTGTATATTTACTATTTAATTTAAACCGATATCCCCACTTCTTCTCATGAGTAATAATACTGTCTATTAAAATATTTATTACTATAAGTATTGATAACTATTGGTGAGAACAGCTACCTACTAATTTTATTAATGCGAAAGTAACTTGTTTGTGTCTGTCTGATACGCTTTCACGCAAAAGCGGCTGGAGCGATTGAGATGAAATTTGGTTTAGGGATAGTTCGAGGCCCTGGGAAGGACATAGGCTACTGTTTAACCGACTGTGCAAAAGAAGGGTTACAATGTAACGACTTCTACGCGGTCGAAGCCGCGGGGAACAGCTAGTAATCAATGCGGGAGGTGGTGTTGACAATTCATAATTCTATTTAACGCAAATTGCACGTATTATTGCTACTTAAAACTAAATGGTTTTGGAATAATCAACACATTGTTTTCGACGGCCTCATCAGAAATAAAACCGGCCAAGTGCGAGTTCGACTCGCCCATGAAGGGTTTCGTAGCAGCAAGTACATAATATAAAAGTTCATATAGTTCGTTGTAACTTTGATTGATGTTTTAACACGAACGCAGTGGTAGTGATTTTTCTAACCGAAAATTGGGGTTTATGACGTATTAAAAAAAACTACCAGCTCTATCTCGTTCAAACTAATTTTCGTTGGTAGTTTTTATGGCAATGTACATCATATATTTTTTTTAGATTTATCATTCTCTTAGTTTAGAAGTTAGAGGGGGGGGGGGGGGGCACTCATTTTTCCGCTTTGAAAGTGTCTCTTGCGCAAACTATTCACTTTAGAAAAAAATGATGTTAAAAACCTCTACAGCATTTTTAAAGACCTATCTACAGATACCCCACACGTATGGGTTTGATGAAAAAAAGAATTTTGAGTTTCAGTTCTGAGTATGGGGACCCCCAAAATTTACTGCTTTTTTTCTAGTGTTATATAAGAATCTTAATGCGGTTCACAGAATACATCTAGTTACCAAGTTTCAATAGCATAGGCCTTATAGTTTCGGAGAAAAATGGCTGTGACACACGGACGGACAGACAGACAGACAGACAGACAGACATGACGAATCTATAAGGGTTCCGTTTTTGCCATTTGGCTACGAAACCCTAAAAATGTTAACATCAAGTTTGTGATTTCTAGATGCATTTAGAAAGATGATTTTCTTTTTCAGTTCTATACATCCCATAACAAAATCCTTTTAGCCTAAAATGGACTAGATGTCGCTGTATAAAAACGTCCCACAGTTTTTCAAAAACAATTCACATTTATTTCCTCAACAAACATTATAATACAACCACTCCACATTAACCTAAAAACATCTTCATCAGTATTTCGAGCTTAAATTTTTATTTTTATTCGTATACTATTTACAGTGTAAAAAATAGCCGTAGGGCCTTTTGATCGGTAGAGCGTCCTACAAGCTTTGTTCGGTCATGGGCGGGATCGCGTATGAACGCACCGGTACCCTACTATACTCCCATTGTAAAACCCCGGGGGGTTTATACAGGGTTCTCGTGCAACGGTTCAATGGCAAAGATACAAAGTTTATTCTTGACGATGGTTGTACACAAATAAACGTAGAATAAAAATAAAATTGTCTTAGTAATTAACATCTATAGTAATATTATAAAGAAGAAAGATTTGATTGTTTGTTTGCTTGTATCGAATAGGCTCCGAAACTACTGAACCGATTTGAAAAAATATTTTACTGCTGAGAAGCTACACTATCCTCGGTGAATATAAGCTATATTTTATTCCCGTATTTCCACGGCAACGGGAGCTACGCGGGTGAAACTGCGTGACGTCCGCTAGTAGCTTATACGCAGGTGGAAATCTCGGCTTATTCCACTTTTCCCCGTTGACAATCCCCGTTGATGGGGATTATTAACCTATCCAGGTCGAGGTACTCTGAGTCGGGGTGTTTTCACCTTTTTATGGTTTCACTTATTATGGTTAAAACCTCGACTTGGATAGCTTTCGTGGTTATTTTGTTTATAACCCATAGATTTAGAATGTACAGCGAAAAATTCTAAATCTATGTTATAACCATTCAACACCAACATTTATTGAACTTTTTAGTTCTAACGGAATTTATCATGATGGGGATTAGTGAACTTTTTAGTTCATCCCCATCAACGGGGATTGTCAACGGGGAAAAGTGTAATTAGCCGAAATCTAACCTATGGTGTTCGCACTCTCGATTTGACGACCCTATTGCGGTGTTGAAAAGGACAAGGATAGACTGTGGCTACCTACTAATGACGTTGCGTTAAGTATCTTTGGTCCTGAGATGGGTGATTGTAGAGGCATTTTCATTTAAGAGCTTTTCCGTGCTTCGGAGGACTTGATTAGAATGTAAAATTAATGAGGCAGTAGTTAAGTAAATCGATGAGTACAACTCGTCCCTAATATAGCAAAAGGGGTCACCAGTGGAACTTAATATGTGTGTGGAGACCGCGACTCGGTAAACGTGGGGTAGGACATCCACCAGCCAGATGGATCGACGACCTGGTAAAGGTCGCAGGCTGGGACTGGATGCAGAAGGCACAGGACCGTGTACTGTGGCATAAGTTGGGTGAGGCGTAAGTCCAGCAGTGGACTGCCACAGGCTGATTTGATTGATTGAAATACGTGTGATGAATTGTAGGCGTCTCGTGTTAGTTTCCCTACCCCTCCAGCGAAAAATACTGGAAATATTTTGAATAACACCAGTTGTCTCGGCATTCTCAAAGGTAACACTAACTTGATGACCACCACCAAACCAAGCTGTAGGTAGTGGTCATCAAGGTAGTGTTACCTTTTAGAATGCCGAGAGGCGAAACCTGTCAGATGTAAAGTAAATAAATGTTGTTGAACAGTACAAGTGGTGTTATTCAATATGTGCAGCAGGTTCCACCAAGTGCCATCAACGAACAGCATAAATAAACTGCATATATTTATGTTTAATTCTAACAGAATGAATTTTATACCTAAAGTACTTAACGGTATTTTATTGTATCTCAACATAGATTGCAAACTACGATTAGAATACTCATCTTATCAATTTATCGGACAACACTACAGCAGCTAATTATAAAGCCATTATTTACGCGGTTGGCTTGTTATGGCTGCTGCATATTATGTGTTTGACCTTGAGCTATGTAAACTGACCAGTGTTTGTTTGTGTGTGCAGGCAAGCGGTCGCTGAGTCGGCGCGAGGGCCGGGGCGGCGCGCGTGTTGCGGGCAGTGGCTCGCCCAGTTGACAGCATGCTAAACGAATCAAACTATACCAACCTCACCGATCTAGAGCCCATCTCCGACCTCCCCACAAGCCCTTTCAGCCTAGTACAAAAAGCCGTCATCGTCATCATCGCTACCGTCTTCTCACTGATGACAGTCATCGGAAACTCCATGGTGATGATAAGCTTCAAGATTGATAAACAACTGCAGACGATTAGCAACTATTTCTTATTCTCGCTTGCTGTCGCAGACTTCGCAGTGGGACTGATATCGATGCCTCTGTACACGATGTTTACTGTGTATGGATACTGGCCTCTGGGGCCGCATATTTGTGACACTTGGCTTGCGCTGGACTACCTCGCGTCGAACGCTTCAGTGCTGAACTTGCTCATCATAAGTTTCGATAGATACTTTAGTGTAACGCGACCGTTGACTTATCGCGCTAGAAGGACTACACGTCGTGCTACGTTCATGATAGGATGTGCTTGGGGATTCAGTCTGTTACTATGGCCACCCTGGATTTACGCGTGGCCGTATATCGATGGAGAACGAAAAGTGAGACCTTATGAGTGTTATATTCAGTTCATAGAGACAAATCAGTTCATCACATTCGGGACAGCAATTGCAGCGTTTTATGTGCCAGTGACTGTTATGTGTATACTGTACTATAGAATATGGAGGGAGACTAAAAAAAGGCAAAAGGATTTGCCGAACTTACAAGGAGGGAAGAAACATGACTCGTCGAAGAGATCTAACTCTAGGTAAGTCATGTTCTGTACTTTAATCTAATCGAACGATTTTAAATTGGAGCAATATTCTTTTATTTTTTTAAATATTTGGCTTGGTTTGATGGAAAGTCACAGCGACATCTAGTGATTGGGGGCCACCGTCCCAGTGTGTAAGACTATAAAGCGGCCCTAAAGTTGGCGGCCCTATGAAGTGCCTCTTCACGCTCCGCTTGAAGAACCCAGGATTGTAAGAGGAGGGAAACACGTGCGCTGGCAGGTCGTTCCAGGTTTTTATGGTTCGACAGAGAAACGATCTTTTAAATCGCTCAGTTCTAGCGAAGATTCTCTCCCCTGAGCGAAGATTCTCAAAATATTCTCAACGGTGATGAGAGAATTAGTATAAATTGTAGCACCCGTAGCCATTGCTCAGTGCGTAAACGTTTTCACATTGACATTCATCTTACCTCAAGAACAGTCACAGGATGGGTCCATACATTAAATAACAGCTATTAAAATATAAAATTCGTGATTAGCGTACTTACAAAAAATATGTCGTTGTAAGAATGACCAATCATCTAGAGTTCATGTACCTGTACATTTTATTCTTGCGCGTAGTGTTTAAAACAATATCATTGTTGGGTTGTATCACATCCAGGAATTACGTGAATCACCCCTAGTTGAGTTCCAGTGATATAGCCTTTTTTTCTCTCGTGTGGAAATCCTCATGGATGTTATGTCGGACTTCTACCGGAGGGGGGGGGGGGGATATTATCCCACTTCTTCGAAGGGTCCAGTGATAGAGCATAGCAGGCAGTATTACAAAAGCCGTTGATGAGTTTTTGGGATCCTCTGGACTCTCGAGAAATGAAATATCTTATTTCCTGTAGCTCACTACCACATATGAACGTCAAGATACTTCTTTTACATTTCATTTACTACCAGATTCGCAAGGTAATAGGTAGAGCCTGTAAGGAAGAACCTGGCAATAAAACTCACGGCCACTCTATTCAAACAGTCTTTTTTTTTAACGTGAGTAAAATCTTACATGGATGCTATGCTCCTATCGACTAAAAACCACACGTATCAGCCTACGGTTGGGAGCCCCGGGTAAGCCCTCGGAGGGATACTTCAGGACTCCGGGGTGGGGGTGGGGGGGTTAAGGTTCAGGTTGTTCGGGTATTATCCCGCTTCTTTGGGGGGCGTGCATGAATCCCTCACGTCACGCTGTCGTCTAGGGCCTGCTTCTGTAAGGACTGTCTGCAATTATATTACATGAAATAAGAAGCTGCAGTACTTAGATAGACAGCCGAAGGGTTTACTGGGTAAACTGGGAAATCCGGGAGTTCCATACGGGTCCTCTGTTACTCCAACACAGGGTTTAGTGCACGGCATCTACTTGGTAAGGTTTTGCCAAGTTAGACGCTGCTCATGTACTTACAGTGCAAGATATCTAACTTGACAAGATTTAGGAGTACTGAGGGTAAGTTCACGCATCGTACACTTAGAGGCACAAAAAAGTTCACCACTTGCTCCAAAAAGTGCTCCGCTCACTCCAAAACCTTGCCAATTTCGATGCCGTGCACTTTATTGTGCTTAAAGTCATTACTCGTAAATAATAAATATTCATGGACATTTCACACAACGCTATCTGATCCCAAAGTAAGCTAGGAATAACCTGCTTGTGTTATGGGTATCAGACTACGGATATTAATACTTATATACTTTTAAATAAATACATATTATACATAGAAACACCCAGACTCTTGAGACAAACATATATGGGTCACACAAAAATATTTGTTTATGGTGGGAATCGAACCCACGACCTCCAGGGTCGCAGGCAGTATCGCTACCGACTGCAACACAGATGCAGTCTTAAAATAATAAAAATTTAATAAAAAAGCAATATCACGTTATTTTAATCTGACAATTTTGTAGAGCGATTCACAATCTGCTTTGAATGAATAAGCTCATTGCCATGAAAACACGTATTCAAAAATGTATTCGCCTTGTGTTGTCAAATAAATTCTCTCCAAATGTAATAAAATAATATTTACTGGCGTAGCGTGCAAAATAACGTGTTTTATGATTTCGCAATACTTTGAGGCGAAAATTTTCGGTAATTCTATGATAAGTATCATATAGACATCAAAGAGACATATTTCTTCATTGGTTCGAGGTGTATCATTCTTTAGCTTTTTTTTATATGCTTTTTCTTTAAATTTACCTTTCATTTCAAAATCTGTAGCTAAAATTCAATGTAGGTTCTAAGACATTTTGACTTCTTGTGGGACTTCATCACCTAGGGGTAGACAGAGGCACTATTATATGACAGACTAGAATGACTCGCTTGCAACTTCACCTGCACGAAATTCTGTTTCCGTTCCGGCATCCTAAGGGGCTATAACTCTATCCCTATACCAAATTTCAGCCAGATTTGTTCATCCATTAGAGCGTGAAAGACATCATGACTTCCACACTGACAAACTTTCACATCTATACAAATAAATAAAATTGGAGTATCTGTTTGTAATATTAAAATTACCGCTTTCTACTACATGGATATGAATGTAATACGGTACACATACCAAATATATATTTTTTAAATTTTTGTCTGTCTGTCTGTCTGTCTGTTTGTTCCGGCTAATCTCTGGAACGCCAGGACCGATTTGAACGGGACTTTCACTGGCCGATAGCTTATGTAATAAGAAGTAATTTAGGCTACTTTTATTTTAGAAAAATTCTTTTGTTAAAATAAAAATGCCAAAAACAAAAAAAAACTAAATATACTATTTTTTTTATTACATTACACGCGGATGAAGTCGCGGGCACAGCTAGTTTGTAATAAGAATTAAATAATAATATATAAATTTTTATCTCGCTTGGTTGGAGTATTACCATTTGCAGTAATGTTTTTTTTTCAGCCCTATTATATTTTACCTATGTACTTAGGAAGCGCTCGTGGCCCCGCGGACTCAGTGTTCTGTAAACGATCACTGCAGTAAGCAACTTTCACTATGGCCGGTCCATGGATGGGTGACCATCCATGTGATCACTTTGTGACATTTATTTGAGCGTTTCCGTGCTTCGGAAGGCACGTTAAGCCGTTGGTCCCGGTTGCCAGTAAAATGGCAGTCGTTAAGCTAAGTTGAAGGCTTTATTTCAACAGCAGGCAGTCACAACCTGCGCCTGTCCATTTAAACACGGCAATACGGCTCACCACCTATTACGTGGGACAAATTATACAAAGGTGAAATGTGGGCATATAATATGCCTCTGCCTACCCCTTCGGGGATAAAGGCGTGACCATATGTATGTATGTATGTACTTAGGTGTAAGCAGCGTGATTATTACACATCGTTTACGATAATGGTACAAATTAACTATATTCTTCAGATTATAAGTCTATCACACTTATTGTTTTGATTTTGCATAAGAACCCACATTATTTTTGACATCTCAATAAAGCAGTGGTAGGGTATAGAGCTGTCGAATTGGATTCCTATAGGACGGAACAAATACCTATTTGTGTGATCTGTAAATATATGTTTTCAAGTTTTATTACATTATTTTATCACTTTTCTACAGCATAAACTTATGTTAACTTAATTAAGGTTGGATGGCATTATTTTTGCCGGGAAATCTGTATTAACTTTATACAGATTTCCCGGCACGGATTTACAAAATATAGATGGATAGGTATTAACCGTGTGATTTCAGTCGGGGATGTCCCCACGAAAACAAAATGGCACTGTGTAAATTAATTTTTAGTAAAACTGTCCTAGGTTTTCAGATTTAAATTATTGTTGCAGGTTTGAGTTTGTTTAGATCTAAAGACAAAAACAAAAAAACTATTGAAGTAAAATTTTATAGAATCTTTATTTGATCTCGACAATGATTTTCATTAACACTTGCACAGTTTGAGGTCGTCGATCTTGATTTTATCTTTCACACGAAAGGTTCAAATCTAAGGGCAGGTAATTCTATATTCACTAAGGGACGAGAGGTGACGGAAGGGTCAGTTATTGACACGGGGTCGATATTAAAACCGTGTTGAAGTGGCATATGTTCTTTTAAACGATCGTTTACGCCAGAATTTTGGTATGATATAAAGGAATACTAAACTATCCTTAAAAGATAGGTATTTATGCCACTACAGACGTTTATCCCACTACAGTTTAGGGTTAGGTTTAATTAAACAATTTAAAACGACTTTTTTATTTAAATAAAACAAGAAGCCGTGAGATCGTTTTCACCCGACTGCTAAAACGTTCATTGTGAAAGTTCAATCCGATGGACGTTGTCATTTTTGTTTTATTTCAAACTTTGAACAGATGATCCACGTGACCTACTGACGTAGTTTAATGCGACAGAGTCACAGACTACTGACAAAGTCTCGACATAAGCCCCTCTGCACTCTATTTTATAGAGAGGGACCAAGAGTCGGTTTAAATCGTTTCGCTATCAGCGTTTTCAATGGAAGTTCTCAGTTGGTGTGGTGTTTTTTTTCGAAATCTTGAACAATTATGTCTAATCATAGTTGGTTTAATACACAAATTCATATAAATTATATGGCTACATCTTTCTCGTGCCGCTCCATCCATTTTAGTTTTACGCGAACAAACAGGCATACATTTTCCATCAAATCTCCGGAATGCAAGTCATCCTAATCTAAACAGATACAGTTAAATAGCTCTATCGCGATAAACGCATGCTGGGTGCTGTGTTTTTGATCACTCTAGCGAGTCTTATCTACATACATATGGTCACGCCATTATACCGAAGGGGTAGGCAGAGGCATATTATTATATGCACACATTTAAACTCTTTAGAATTTGTCCCACGTAATAGGTGTATTGTCATGTTGAGATGGACCGGCGCAAGTTGTGACTGCCTGCTGTTAAAATTTTTCAAGACGCCTATAAGGCCTTCAACTTGGCTTAACGACTGTCATTTTACTGACAACCGGGACCAAACGGCTTAACGTGCCTTCCGAAGTACGGAAACGATCAAATAAATGTCACAAAGTGGTCACATGAGTGGTCACACATCCAAGGACTGGCCATAGCGAAATTTCCTTACTGCAGTGATCGTTTACAGAACACTGAGTACGCGGGGCCGCGACCGCCTCTTCTAGCTTCACTCTAGCGAGTCTTATCTAATCTAATAATATTGTGGACATGATAAAAACAATGGATTATGTACCCATTGTTATCATTTTAATGACTCTATATTGTTATGTCTCGTTGGAATCAAGGATTAAGTGTACT
The DNA here is from genome assembly GCA_933228765.1 of Miltochrista miniata. Taxonomy (NCBI): domain Eukaryota; kingdom Metazoa; phylum Arthropoda; class Insecta; order Lepidoptera; family Erebidae; genus Miltochrista; species Miltochrista miniata. The sequence continues at coordinate 28,902,031 of OW121763.1, read as the reverse complement.
TTTATTAAACAAGGCTATTTAGTAGCCTGTCAAATTGAGAGCCTGTGATAACCGGGTACGCTAGCAAATAATAAGTGACTAATTCAAAGTCATGTTTTTTTTCCCCCAATAGGTAGACAAACGGGGAATATGAACACTTTTCAGTAGACATTTTAGTCCCACGTTACTATTTATGTATTTCTAAATATAGAATAGGTACATTTATTGTTAAAAATTACAATGAAACATAATCCTACTAATCTCATAAATGTGAAAGTTTGTGAAGATGTTTTGATGTTTGTTACTTAATTACGCTCTAACGGCTCAACGGATTAGGCTGAAATCACGTACAGAGATAGCTTATAGTCTGGAATAACACATAGGCTTTTATTCCCGGAAAATGTTCCCTCGGGAAGCGGGAACGGGTACCGATTTTCACGCGGGCGAAGCCGCGAATATCATCTAGTATTCTAGTTATTACATATATTTACATTTTTAGATTGTGCATGGCATTGTGCCCAAAAGACTAGCAGCATTCCCTCTTTCTAATTACTTACATAAATATTATACAATACATAAGAAAACGCCCGAACTCGGAAATAAACATTCGTAGATTACACAAACATTTGAGTCGACCCGGGAATCAAACCCAGTACCTCAGCGCTACAGTCACAGACACTACCTTTTGAATTACCGAGACAGTCCTCATCACGCTGCACAGGTCTACGAGAGCTTCAGTCTAATAAAAACCGAAGTCTTTAAGAGCCATATAAACTGTTCAAACGATCTACCCATAATTTATCCCTCAATACATCTAATAAAAATACCTATCGAGAGCCTTTAAAAATTTCATCGCCCACACCTTTAGCGCCCGATTTCTCGCCTCAAGGGGTGGGGGTGGCGCATACCTCCCCTTTTAGAGCAAAGTGAAAGACATCACTCTTGGCTGGGTCCCATTAATGCGGACAGTGACATTCACTTGAAATGATTTGTAAAAACGTAGTAACTAGTATTACTGAGCGAAAGTTTGTGAGTGGTTTTTTTTTTGCTTGTGGAAAATTCGTCATCGATGCTATGCTATGCCTCTTACTGACTATAAACCAATACTAAGATTATTTTTGAAAACCAATTAGTATGCTTCTACATTATTAAAACACACACTTGCACTTACATTCCACAATTTTATATGATTTAACAACACCTGACCGGTTTCGCTTTATAGCATTCTCAAAGGTATTATAATGTTTTTATACTATTACTTCTAACACAGTATAATTAATAATTAGTACGCTAACTGATCATAAATTTTAAATATGGAAAAGGAATTGGTTTTGAGCTTAATGTTCTGTTTGAACTTAATGTTCGGGCTAGTTTCATCATAAATCGAATGAATATACATCCGTGCCGTGTAACTTTCTAAAAAGTGCCGGTAGATGGTGCCTACGTCGCCCCAAGACGTATATAAGGTGGACAATTTGGTTGGTTCCGAGTAGGTTTCGGTGGCCGAGTGGTTAAGGCGGTTGCAAGAAGACGCAGGTTCGAATCCTGCTCAAAACCAATTCTTTTTCCATATTTAAAAATTATAAACCAATACGTTCCCACCTACTGCCTACGGTTGGGAACCCCGTGTAAGCTTCGGAAGGATATCGTCAGGATTCCCAACAAACCTTGAGTACCACTGCGGCCTTACTAAGGCGATTCGGGTGCTATCCCGGGTCTTTGAGGGTTGTTCAGGTGTTATCCCGCTTCTAGGGGCGTATAAGAAGCGCTCGTGGCCCCGCGGACTCAGTGTTATGTAAACGATCACTGCAGTAAGCAACTTTCACTATGGCCGGTCCATGGATGGGTGACCATCCATGTGATCACTCTGTGACATTTATTTGAGCGTTTCCGTGCTTCGGAAGGCACGTTAAGCAGTTGGTCCCGGTTGCCAGTAAAATGGCAGTCGTTAAGCTAAGTTGAAGGCTTTTTTTCAAGAGCAGGCAGTCACAACCTGCGCCTGTCCATTCAAACACGGCAATACGGCTCACCACCTATTACGGGGGACAAATTATAAAAAAGTGAAATGTGGGCATATAATATGCCTCTGCCTACCCCTTCGGGGATAAAGACGTGACCATATGTATGTATGTATGTAGGGCGTATGGCGCGCGTAAATCTTTCACGTCTCGCTGTAGTCTTGAGAGATGGTAAGCAGCCCGGTCATGGACGCAGATACATACATACATACATATAATCACGCTTGTCTCCCATCGGGGTAAGCAGAGACTATGACTTTCCACTTGCTACGATCCTGGCATACAACTTTCGCTTCTTCTACTTTCATAACTGTTTTCATACACGCTCGCCGGTTAAGGGTACTCTTGACCTTGCCTTTTTCCAGAAGGTCTCTGATTTGATCGGCATGCGTACGCCGAGGTCGACCCCTACCAGTTTGCCCATTCATTCTCGCCTCATAAATCTGCTTTGTCAGTCTATTCTCATCCATTCTTTCCACGTGTCCAAACCATCTAAGCATTCTTTTTCGATCTTAGTCACTACATCTTCTGTTATACGCAGATAGTCGCAGATAGTCTTGGGCTAAGAGAAGAACTCTCCCGCGGGGGCGCCGCAGACTGCAGAACTCGGGTGAGAGAGTTCATTGCCGCTCCCTCCCCGCCGCCTCTTAAGTTTGTGAGTGTAGATGTCTGAATGTCTGTTTTACGTTCTAACGGCTGAATAGATCTGGCTGAAATTTGGTACAGGGGTTGATTGTGGCCTGGAGTAACATCCCTTAAAGGAAACTTTAAAAGTTACTAGTAGATCTATACACACTTAATATAACGATTTTTTCCCGAAGGGGTGGGCAGAGGCATATTACATGACCACACTTAACTTTTGATTTTGTCCCACGTAATACATTTTTTCAGCCGCCCGTAAAGACCTTCAATTTGGCTTCAAGACTACCACTCACTTTACATTTACCGGGTTAAACGTGCCTTCCGAAGCACGGAAACGCTCGCAAATAAAAGTCACAAAGTGGTCACCCGTCCATACTAAATGTTGCTTACTACAATGATCGCTTACAGAACGCTAGCGCTTAAAAGTTAAAAGTTCGCTTAGAAGTTACTAGTAACTACATTATAATATAAATTTATAACCGCTCTTTTATTACAGTGACTCTTGTAAACCACTATCTAGGACAATGGAAAAAACAATAAAGTTACAGCGAAGCCAACTCCTACTTAATAAAAAAAGTGTGTACGTGTAACCTTTACGCACGATTAAAGTGAAATTTCTTTGCCATTGACGGCATATATCACTGAAATGATTATTAATTCCAATATTTTAAATAGCGGAATCTACGTTTCCGCTATTCAAAATTCGAATAGTAAGCGTTACTTCCGGCAGAAAAAAAAACTGAGTTACTTCCTAGTCGCGCCTAAAGAAGTTTTACTTCAATTATAATGTCTCTGCCTACGTTTTTATGTATGCGTGTGCGTGTGTATGTATGTAGATATGTATCCTTCGTATTCCGTCGGGGATAAAACACGATACAATTCACAGGGCGACTTACAGGAAAAGCATTTAATTCGGTCGTATATGCTGTGTCGTACATTAAATTTCAGTATAGCAGCTCTAAATTTATGACCCGAGCTAGCTTTAATATAGGTACAAGATTTAGAGCACAACAGCCAAGTTTATGGGTCTTGGACCTTAATGGCTCTTTGGAAACTTGCAACTGCCGTTTGCATTTGACTTGTTTTGATATATATCTTACAAGTAGTGTTTGTGGAATGTCACATGTGGGCGTGCCTTTACCCCCGAAGTAGGCAGATATAATCTCTATTTGAATTTTGACTTTCTGACGTGGCTCATGGTCTAGTGGTTAGTGTGCCTGACTACGGATTCGAAGATCGTGGTTTCGATTCCCACCCAGGACAAATCTCTTTGTGTGATGAGCACATTGATTTGTTCTGTGTTTGGGTATAATTTTTTTATTTTTATATTTTTTATTTTATTTTATTCTTTTAAAAAAAACTTACAGATAATACATCAAAGTTAAAAGAATCATAGGTACAAGAAGGCCAATTACAAGTTTTTACGTGTAAACATTTATAGTATGTATGTATTTAGGAATATAAGTATGTTTATCAGTATGATTATAAGTATGTTTATCAGTCGTCTAGATCCCATAGCACAAGTTTATATTAGCTTAATTTGGGTTAGATGATGTTGTGTGAGAACTTGTTCTGTGTCCACAAATATTTATTTATTACTTGGTCCCTCTTTTATGCATTTATTGAGCCTGTTGTGTTTTTGAAATGGACAAATATGAGTTGTTTTGACCCGTTATTAAATTATTAAGGCTTCTACTTGGCTATCACTGTAATGTTATTGGCAAGCAGGATCAATCGCTTCTTTAAGGAATTACTGTTAAATTTGAGGGTCAACAAGCATAGAGCAACATGATCTATGACGTTTACCGGGAGGGGAGACGCCATACTGAGAGTTTCCCTTCTGCCAAAGCGGACTCTAAAAAGTATACGCTTATACACACAAATATGTATTTAAGAAATACATATGTGTATTATTGTGTATGTCTGAAATTATGAGTGTATTGTTTTAATTGTTTTGTGAATAGTCCGTTCACAGTTATATCACCTCTGACTGACGATTGTGTCTGTCCTCTGTTGACTTGTCGATCATTTCCTGTGTGTTGGCATAGCAGTAAAGTCCCCCTATGAGTGCCGGCCTACGACATTTTACCGATTATAGTGGGGATTATAACATCCAACCGTTAGCACGAAAACTTTTGTTTTTCATGTCATAATATACTTAACTTTACTAAAACAGTGCTCTTATAACTATACGATTGGATTTGAGTTTTTTTTTATGAATATCTGAAAATAAAAAAACATTCACTACCATCACCAACGGAGGTGAAGTTGCTGCTTCCATAACGTTCCACATCTCAATTAATGGTCACACCCGAAAAAAACGATAGCAAAAGAAGAAAGTAAGTTTCGACTAAAAGTTAGATTACATGGGAGAAACAAAACCTTATTGGGGTAACACAGCAATCAAGATAGGCAACCTAAGTGGTAGAGGTAATATATCTCTGAACGGACTATAAGTTCCTTATTAACAGACGATTTCTTTTGTAGTGGTGTATGAATATGTTATGTTATGTATGAATATGATTCGCAAAATATGGCAGACAGATATGTAAAGGTATGATAGGGCAAACATGCTATGTCTTCTCACCTTGTACTGGTCGCGTTACTCTGTGTCAACAAGTCTCTACGTATTTCAAATTGAAGAAATCGAAAAATATAGGCGGGTAGATAAATAATAAATAAATAAATATTCACGGACATCTCACACAACGCTATCTGATCCCAAAGTAAGCTAGGAAAAACCTGCTTGTGTTATGGGTGTCAGACCACGGATATTAATACTTATATACTTTTAAATACATACATATTATACATAGAAACACCCAGACTCTTGAGACAAACATTTATGGGTCACACAAATATTTGTCTCCGGTGGGAATCGAACCCACGACCTCCAGCGCCGCAGGCGGTATCAACACCGACTGCGCCACAGAGGTAGATATTCTCAACCTTTTTAAAATCGGTACAGATTCATTTTTTATGCGTCTAGTTTGACAGTTTAGATTGATCGATTTAATTTAATCTTATCAAAGGTATCAAAACCGGTAGCTTTATTAAATCTCCAGCGATATCACAATGGAAGTATGTGTCAACCCGTGTTACCGCCGCCATATTAGAATATCGGAAGTTGAAAAATTAAAACGGAAATTGGGTCATCGATTTTGTGTTGAGATTTTGAAACAAGGTTTACATGAAACCTATTCGCTGAATTGACCTCTTGATTTAAAGAGAGTGGAGTAGGGTCAATTGAATGCTTAGAAATGTTGCATACATATACCTCTATACCACTCAGTTGTACTATTCCACAACTTTTATTATGATTATAATATACCTGACCGGTTTCGCTATTATAGCATTCTCAAAGTGAGTGAGTTTTCATAATGTATTATAACAAGTTCCATCAAGTGCCAACAATCAAAAGTATTAAGGACATATATACCTACTTGAATACTTAGAAAATATACGTACTTACAGTCTCGCCTTTATCCCTGTAAGGGGTTGACAGATGTATACTATGCGCCCACATTTAAGTAAGGGTAAAACGTCATCATTTCAAACTGCTCCAATACATTATTGGAGCAGAAATATCTAATATTCTAGTATTTGTTGTCATAAGGACAACAGAAAAAAGCTACGTCACATTATGTAAAATTGCGACTATCTAGTTTTTTTTTTTTTTTTTTTTTTTTATACCACTAAGGTGGCAGACTAGCATACGGCCCACCAGGAGGACTGGTGGTCACCGCAGCCTATGAACGTTTGCAACACCAGAGGCGCCACACTCGCGCTGCCGACCCTGTAAAAACCTTCTTAGACCCCTTTTGAAGAACCCCATACTGTAGGCGTTTGGGAAAACCGAGGCAGGAAGATCATTCCACAACCTAAGCGTGCGCGGAAGAAATCCCCTATCGGATCTAACCGTGCTCGAACGCTCCGGACGTAGGGTGTGAGGATGAAATCCCTGTCTATGGCGAGCGGTGCGATGATAGAACGTAGCCGTGGGCATCATGTCAAACAATTCCTCAGAGCAGATACCATTGTACAGGCGGTAGAACACGCATAAGGAGGCAAAGTCTCTCCTGTCGCAAAGAGGTTCAACACCACCTGTCAGTAAAGGATCGTTGACAACTCTCACAGCTCGCCTCTGCACCGAGTCAAATGGACGAAGCTGATATTCAGGTGCCCCCGCCCAGAGGTGACAGCAGTACTCCATGTGTGGCCGCACTTGCGACTTATAGAGAAGCAGTGTTTGCGCCGCAGTAAAGTACCGCCGCGCCCTGTTGAGCACACCGAGCTTCTTGGACGCTAGCTTGGCCTTGTCCTCCAAATGACTGCGGAACTGAACGTCACTGGAGATGTCAACACCAAGGATCCCTATACTTTTAGAGATGGAAAGAGATGTGCCCTGGAATTGTGGCGCTACAGTAATTGGGGCTTTCTTAGCGGTGAAGAAACACGCCTGTGTCTTGGAAGGGTTGAACTGAACAAGATTTTGTCTACCCCAATCGGACACTCTAGTAAGAGTAGCCTCGATTTCAGACACAAGCTGTTCACGACTTTCTTCCACTGCGTCCCGAGAGATACCGGGGCGGCCTGTGTAACAAGTGTCCCCCGTACTGTCGTCTGCATAACAATGAATGCCGTCAATAGACAACATGTCATTGATATGCAGCAGAAACAGAGTAGGGGACAACACTGAGCCTTGCGGTACTCCAGCGTTAATGGCCATGCAGTCAGAACAGCTGCCGTCGACAACAGCCCTGATGCTTCTACCGGCCAAAAAGCTGGACACCCATCCGCATAATCTTTCGGTCAGTCCGTAGGAGGGCAATTTATTAAGAAGACCACGGTGCCAGACCCGGTCAAAGGAGGAGGTTATGGAGGTTTGTAAAATGGAGTGATCAGACAGACTGTGAAATCTGGTAATAGGGTTGCGTTTTTACCCCTGCCCTCGAGTACGGGAACCCTAAAAAAAAATCTTAACAGTATTTTTTGTTGTTTTTGTGTGTTTAAAGCATCTACTCACATGTAAGTGTCTTGCCTTATACTGGTGAACCCGAGTTGTCGTTATAAAAGTTTGTAACTACAAAAATATTTAAACATTACATTTTATTTAAACGTATATTACACTAGATGACGCTCGCGGCTTTGCCTGCGTGAATTTCGGTACCCGTTCCTGCTTCCCGTGTGAACATATTTCTGGGATGAAAACTCCTATGTGTTATTCCAGACTATAAGCTATCACTGTACAAAACTTCAGCCCAACCCGTTCAGCCGTTAGAGCGTGATTGAGGAACAAACATCTAAACATCCAAACATCTTCACAAACTTTCACATTATAATATTAGGAGGATTCTAACACCCTCAATCTAACAAACATCTCTTCCTTTCCAAAGGCCAACAGAAGTTCATTTACGTAACTACAGTTGTAACTTGTACTACTCAACGAGAACAAATACCTCGTTCCGCAAACAGGTACACTCCCAGCACGTAAGAAACAGGACAAATATACGTAGTCACAAGTCAACATTACAATGTCACGTCTGTACGTAACTATTATTAGAGTTAACGGAATACTTACCATGTATTTTTGTTGTGTATTTCCACATTCCATTCAGTCATTTGAAGTTCTCATTTTGACTTCGGCAAACGATATAAATTTGACATTTTCGTAATTTTTTTTGTTGATTTTCAAATTGACAGTGCCGATCGGTTCTGTTATCGAAACTGTGCCTAACCTTTCCGTTCCAGAATGACTATAAATTCAACCAGTATTTCTAAATACATAGGTACATTATACATAGAAAACACCCAAACTCCGAAACAAACATTTGTGGATTGAACGAAAAATATTTGGTCCGACCCAGGAATCGAACCCACGACGCCAGCGCCGCAGGCGGTATCACTACCGACTACGCCACAGACTACAGAGGCAATCAAACTGTTGTATGTAATGGAACTGTGCAGGGAGATTATCTAGTAGTAGGAAGGTCAACAGTACTAATTGTCATGTCAATTATTGTCTCTGGCCCACTCTGGCCATTTATTGTGCTGTCCAAATGGTTTATTGTTTAACATGAATTTGCAAACACGACATGCACACATCCATTCTTTTTTGGAATTTAAGGTAGTGTTTTTACACTTCAGGATCGCACAGGAAGGCATCTTGCGTAAAATGTTTTATCTTGCCACATGTGTTTCACTTTTTTTTTTTTTTTTAACGTGTGGGAAAATCCTCGTAGGATGCTATGCCGGACTCTTACCGACTAAAAAACCTCACGTAACGCCCAGCAGCCTATGGTTGAGAGCCCCAGGTAAGCCCTCAGGAAGGATGTCCCGTGACTCCCAACAGACCTACGGCCGCCGCTGCGGCCTCGCCCAGGGGGTGGTTCGGGTGCAATCCCGCGTCTATGGGGGGTTTCGGGTGTGACCCCGCTTCTAAGGGGGGGCGTGCGTGAGTTGCTCACGTCACGCTGCCGTCATGGGCCTGCTACTGTAAGGACGGTGAGCGGCCCTCTCACCGTCCTCAGACCCCCGGTCATGGAGGCCGATAGTCCTCGGCGAAGACACGTCGGCGGCGCCCAGGGCGCCGACTGCGGAACTCGGGTGGGAGAGTTCTCTCCCGCACCCGGCCCGCCGCCTCCTTCGCGAACATGACCTGCTCGCAGAAAGAGGCGGCGCAGTCCCACTTACTCCTGCTGGAGAGCATGGCTCGCACCATGGCCTCAAGCGAGAGAGTGTCCACGCCCAGACCCACTGCGAGGACCTGGCGCTGTTGTGCCCACGCCGTGCACTCCACCAGCGTGTGGAGCGCCGTGTGATCGCTGCGGTCCTCGCAGTGTTGACACTCGGCCGTGGTTTCCCGGTGTTTTCGCCACAGATACCTACCGAAGCTACCGTGCCCGGCAAGCATCTGTGTCAACCGGTAGGAGAGAGCACCGTGTCTTCTCTCCAGCCACTCGTCCATGACCGGTCTGACGGCCGCGATTGTGGCGAATCCCCCCTTTAGTTGCTCAAGTCGCACCTTCCATGTCTCCACGGTTTCCTGGTGGAGCAGGGTCCGCTGGGCCTCGATTTCTCGAGACGGCCTTTGGCCCCGCTCCAGCGCCTCCTTGCGCCATCTGAACAGTGACGCAAGGGCTCTCGCTTCCAGGTCCCATGGAGGGGTCCCGGCTACGAGACATGCCGCCTCACCGGAGATCGTGCGGTATCCTCTTATCACCCTGACGGCCATCACTCTCTGCGGGCTCAGCAGTCTAGCCTCATTGCTGGCCGTCAGGGTCTCCGCCCATACGGGAGCCCCGTACAGGGCCATGCTTCGCACGATCCCCAGGTACAGCCTCCTGTAGGGAGCGTTGGGTCCCCTGATGTTGAGCATCAACCGCGCGAGTGCGGCCGATGCTCCCCTCAGTTTTGGGACCAAACTTCGGAAGTGATGTCCGAAGTTCCACCGGCCATCGAGTATGAGCCCCAGATACTTCATCGAGGGCTCGATGCCGATGCTGACGCCCCCTGCCACATGTGTTTCACTTTCGGAACAATAACACTGACTACGACCGAGTGTGCGCATGAGCTTACTTTAACGTCTTCAAAACTAATGTATGGATGGGCCCGTCTATACTATTACTTGGTCGAAGGTTGTAATAGAACTGTGCAAGGAGATTATCTGGTAGTGGAAGGTCACCAGTACTAATTGTCATGTCAATTATTGTCTCTGGCCATTTATTGTTAGATGTACAAATAGTTTATTGTTTAACATTAATTCGAAATTCGTATTTCTATATAGGTATAAAAGTTTTTGCTGGACATGCGGCATATGAAGATTGCCAAAGTGGTTTTTAAGTGCGAATGTATAAAAAATAAGTAGGTAGACATTAAATGAATTATCGTTTAATTTCTATAGCCTTTTAACCTAAGTATATCCTACTAACCTACATAATTTGTAAATCAAATTACCTACGCCTTGGTGACATAATTTGCCGAAAAATTTTCTACTTAAGAGTATAAAATTTGTTGACAAATTATATACAAATAAATAATCGTATAATGTCAAATTACCCAACTTTTTCTGATATTCTACCCAAATCACGAATAAACCCACATCACCAAAATCCTTCTACAAGATTGTCTAGGTAAGTACTTTGTATTTTTGCCAAATGAAAAAAAAACTAGTTTATAGGGCTTTTTTTCCAGAGTCCGAAAAAAAACTACTAATTTACTAACATATAACCTTGTATTTTAATGTGATTCAACACAGTTTTAGAATATCAAAATCGTTTAATTGATTATATTGAAAAAACATATCAGACCTAGAATAGTTAGCATACATACCTACATGCATAATGGGGACACATTTTCCCTTAAGCAGTAGGCAGAGGCATATTATTATACTACATTTTACCCACGTACTAAGAGTGCAAAAGTTACCCGAAATAGAAACCAGAAAGCCTACTAATAAATACGTACTCATCACATACCATAACCAAGATCATCTTATATATATAAAAATCAATGCCACTTTTCGTTGTAATTTTAGAACTCAAGAACGGGCTCACCTATCCAAACCAAATGTTTAGGCTTTGTTCGGACTATTTAGTAGATGGTTTATGTGAAGTTTGCAAAAAATCGGTCGAACGGTTCTTCACTTATCACGCAAACGAAGTTGCGCGGGTCAGCTAGTTTTACATAAAATTTTTGGTGTGCTGTATTTCACAAAAAAAAGTTTTTGCTACATAGATATTACCTATTTACTATTTATAGCTGGACTTGTTCATACTACCCAGTCTGAATGATATTATGAGCCTTCTTAATAAAAAGAGCTCGAAACATAATTTAGCCAAAGGACGTAATGGATCATTGAATACAGATAAATATAATATCTTCAGGACTTCAGATCATTCTCGACCCTTAACCACTCGATGTATAAAGAGGGTCTGGATTTAGTTCGATTACTTGTAAGTAAGAGGGGTTACGTAGCTTTTATAAGGGTCGTTGAAAAAACTTTTGCTACTTTTAGATAGCATACTCTTTTAAAAAAGGTTCATTCAAAGACTGTCTTCTTTTTTTGGGAAAGAGAAATCATGCGCTTCACTTCTAGTATTTATAATTTACAATAATGTGTGTATGTCCCTCCTCGGTTCCGGTCCTCCTCGGTTCTCCCTGCCTCGGTTTTCCCAAACGCCTACAGTATGGGGTTCTTCAAAAGGGGTCTTAGAAGGTTTTTACAGGGTCGGCAGCGCGAGTGTGGCGCCTCTGGTGTTGCAAACGTTCATAGGCTGCGGTGACCACCGGTCCTTCTGGTGGGCCGTATGCTTATCTGCCATCTTAGTGGTATAAAAAAAGGGGTTAAAGGTCCGCCAGCGTGCAGTGGTATTGCTGTACTCATTTCAGGTACCCAGGGGAATGACATGTTTTCTTTTTAAAGTAACAAATCACAAACAACAGCAACAAAGTCGATCGTACACATATTAATATAGTCACGCCTTTCACCCCGAAGGGCTAGGCAGAGCCATAGTGTAATGCCCAAATTTCACCATTAGTTTTGTCCCACGTAGTATATCAAAAAAGCAAAGTTAAAAATAGAAAGTCAATCGTCGTATTCATAAAACTTTATGCATATATAAAATGTATATGAAATCGGGATCGCAATGGGAGTGTGGGATAACTCGACATCACACATCCAAACCCATGTCAGCATCTGTCAGATTTGACGTTTATGGGTAAATATGGAACACAAAAATGACGCCGAAGAGAATAGATAACATAACGTCATTTTATTTATGGTACCTTCTCTTTAGCACAGGCATAAAATAACTTAATTTGAGCTAGGTGGCGTTGTTTGAGAATGTTCCACAATATTTATTTATTTATCTATTTATACCTGTGATTATTTCTCTGCATGGCTTCTTGGTCTATATTCTGACAGATAGTAGATGCCTGTATTGCTTAGATCATCTAACCACAGGATGCGCCTTACTTAAGCATTGTTTTCTGCCATTGCACATGACCATTTGGTCTTTTGGCTTTATAAAAGCACTGTACATCAGTACATCATTTTATATGATTAAACTAGTACATTTCATTGTAGTTGACTGTACAATAAAAATTAACACACAACAGCCATTACGCGTTTGTCGATTAATACATTTTAAATGCAATGAAATTTTATATGTCTTTGTGTTTCCCCCTTCACTTGTATGAAAACTGGCAGAATATTTTTGTATGCGGTGGTTCGCAAAGGCTAGTCCCGTGATATATGGTCTAAGCTGTATTGTAATGAAACTTCGTAGGCGTGTCAAAATTTACTTCTGAATTTACGAGCACTAACTATAGGTTTCTTATCGGGATCAATATCTTTCCTAGACACGAAACCAACTAGGTAAATCAGTATTTTCCTTGTACCTACTGCTATTTTTATGTATTTACTGTTTATTTTCCTAATATAAAACAAAACGTATTCAAACAAAAATCCCTCTCAATCCTTCACGATAAGATGCTTCAACAAAAACTACATTTCTAGCTGAATAAGTCCTCGTCGCAACTTATTCGTATTTTCGTGTTGTTATCGAGATTGATCTCTGAATTGGGCTGAAGCTTTTAAGGCTGGGTAAAAGTGAACTTTTTATACCCCTTATTTAAAGTGTAAGTATAAATGAATACCTACTTAGGGAGTGGACTTTGAACTGTTTTAAGTTACTTCTTTTATGGGCTCCGGACACGGTCCATAAGCACTGAAAGTAGCTTCCGTGTGAGTGATTTCTTTGCACGTGTGTGTGCATCGACGGTTATACACAGTGCCGGATTAGCCATATAGCAAGAGTAGCAAATGCTACGGGCCCCGCGAATTTAGGGGCCCCGCACTCCAACGCCTGTCTGACCGTAATAAAAAAAATACCTAATTTAGATAGGAGCGTTATCTTGCATGACTTAAACGCGAAGCGCTTCGGCTATGCTTCACTTCCACTTGACAATCTAAAACTCGATTTCGTCACGTTTATTCGTATTTTACGAACGTTAATAACATTAATGTTCTAATGTTTAATTATAATCGAAATATTTAGACTAGCATCTTTAACCCGTTTCTACACTTCAAGCGGCCAGATTTTTATATTTTTATATAGGTATACATTTATTTTGCGAGTTTACGTAGCTGAGATTGTATTTTTTAATCGATTTTAATATAATATCGATTAAAAGTATTTCGATGAAAACAGGCGAACTATTTAAATTTTACTAACTCAGTCACGATCCAATCTACTGTGTTTGGTAGATTTTTTATAAAATAAAGAAACATTTTAAGAATTATTTAAATTATAAAAAAAAGTTTACTTTATGTGAATTTGGATATTTTTATTTTAATTTTTTTTTCAATTACTATAGGTAGGTATTATACCTACCACGAGAAACGTTGGTATCAATATCTACTACAATAATTTTAAATTGTACCTACCACATTTCTAAAATTGAGCGCTTGCCACACCACAAGTAATGTGTTGTACTATTGCGTCAAATTGGGCTAGTAATTCTAACAAGCCTAAATAATTTGTCCCGTAAGGCCGTAACATTCTTCCGAGGGCTTACCCGGGGCTACCAACCACAGGCTGTTGGGCGTTACGTGAGTTTTTTAGTCGGTAAGAGTCCGGCATAACATCCTTTGAGGATTTTCCCTCACGTAAAAAAAAGAAAGCCTAAATAATTTCCATTGTGAGGTGAACCAACAATTTTGTCACTACCTCGAAACGCAAGACCTCGTACTGCTAAAAACTTAATTACTGCAATGATTCGTTTTAACAGTAGCCTCTAATACTTTTGCTCTGTTTCTATTTGGCTCACAAGTTGAGAATCAACACGCGTTGTCGCGTATTCTTGTTTTTGAGGTTTAACAGTGAAATTATGGCTTGTCTTTGCGGAGTGCTTTCTTCATTGTGCGCATTCTTCCAGTCATCTAAGTAATTCGTCTTTATAAACAGTGGTGACGAACTATCTGATTTCCTAACTTTGCAATCAAAACATGAAAGCCGTTCTTTGGTTTCCGAATAACACAAACAGTCTCTGACGTGAGTTTTATTCGTTAGTTCATGTTTATAGGTGAAAAATTACTTATGGCAGAATCGTGGCTTATTTTCGTTTTCGTAAATTTTCTTTGAAGCCAAAAAATCACTATTCATTTGTTGCAGTTCGCTGCTTCCTTTTTCCATCCAATAATCAATAATTTAGAGAAGTCTTATATTAAAAGTGTAATCTCTAAATTTGCCCATATTAAATCTAGAAAGTTTATTTGTAGGTACCTAACAGTTTTGTTTTATTTAATACCCTACATTAAGATTATTTTTGAAAAGCAATTATTTTGCTAACTGATCATAAATTTTAAATATGGAAAAAGAATTGGTTTCGAGCAGGATTCGAACCTGCGTCTTCGGCGAACCGTGCCGACGCGCTTACGCGCCATCGTAAGTAAGTAAGTAAGTGGCGCAGGTTCGAATCCTACTCGAAACCAATTCTTTTTCCATATTTAAAATTTATAATACCCTACACTTGAGAACCTAAAGCAAACCAAGGGCCCCTTGACAGAATTTGCTACAGGCCCCGCGCTGGCTTAATCCGGCACTGGTTATACATGATATTGACTCAAGTTGCTTGACCGTCTTTTGAGCCCATTACTTCATGTGCTATGCTGGATTTCTACCGGGAAAAATCACACGGTTCTTTCTAAACTGCCTAAGCCGAAGTCTAAGTTAAGCCCTCAGAATGAGCCCCCCCTGTAGACGAGGCCGCAGTGGTAGCCATAGGTCTGTTGGGAGTCCTGGGGTATCCTTCCGAGGGCTTACTCGGGGTATTTTAGTCGGTAGGAGTCCGGCATAGCATACATGTAGGATTTTCATGACGTTAAAAAAAACCCTCAGAAGGATGTCCCAAAATTCCCGACAGACTACTACAAAAAAAGCCTATGACTCTGTGTCGGATGTGGTCCGCGATTGATAGCTTTATGACATCCTGGGATTGACGTCCATTACCTACTTTGAGAATTTCAGGGTTCGGTAGGGTAATATAATCTGCTCGGGATAGCATCCCTCATCTTAATTCTAGCTGATTCCAGTACTTATAATGTTCCAGCTCACGTAAAAAATAACCCCTGTACCAAATTTCAGCCGGATCCGTTCAGCTACTACAGCGTGATGGAGTGACAAACGTCTAACAAACTTTCACATTTATAATATTAGTAGGACAAAGTGTTGAAAAGAATTTATTTCGACGCGAAACGCCCAGAGATTAAGAGCTACTTTCAACGCCGGAAAGGCTTTAAAAGTGGCCCTTAAGTTGATGGCCTAAAGATGTGCCTTTTCACACTCCGTTCGAAAGAAGGTTAATAGGGCTGTCATAATTTGAGAAAAGAATTCTTTGTGAGAAACATAAAAGATAAATTGAATGTTTTCCTGTAACTGAAAAAACCGTCTGTGAGTCGGACTTGCCCACCGAAGGTTCTGTACATCCGTCCGTCCCTCCGTTTGTCTGTCAAGACCTTTATCTCCTGAATACGTGAAGGTATCGAGTTTCGGACACGGACGGACAACAAAGAGATCCTATGAGGGTTTCGTTTTTTCATTTGAGGTACATAACCCTAAAATGGTGGAGCAGTGACAGTAAATGTAACAGTTGCGTTACTGAAGTCTCGAGGTCGTATCGACCCCTTCATATATAAAAAAAAATCATCATGGATTTTAAGAACATTTGTACCCCCTATAATACCTTCAACTCATTTTTGGACCGAATAAACAATAGAGTTAAAGACAAGATGACGCATGCCGATCAGGAAAGTGAGGCCAAAAAGACAAATACTAGTTAATAACAAAAGATAGTACTGTGTAGAGTCTACACAGTATTAACTTTTGGTCTACAAGAGAGTCTACACTGTAGACTCTCTAGATGTGAATAATGCCGTCATAATATGCGGCAACATTTGTGATAATAATAAATTACTTGTTGCGTGTGAACAGTGTTTAGCACTGCCGCGTTACAGTAGGTACCTACCTACTCACTTTTTTATTTAGTATTTGCTTATTTTACTTTCTTGGCCTCACTTTCTTGTTTGGCATGCTTAGATCATGTAACCACAGGATGCGCCTTACTTAAGCATTGTTTTCTGCCATTGCACATGACCATTTGGTCTTTTGGCTTTATAAAAAGCACTGTACATCAGTACATCATTTTATATGATTAAACTAGTACATTTCATTGTAGTTGACTGTACAATAAAAATTAACACACAACAGCCATTACGCGTTTGTCGATTAATACATTTTTAAATGCAATGAAATTTTATGTCTTTGTGTTTTCCCCTTCACTTGTATGAAAACTGGCAGAATATTTTTGTATGCGGTGGTTCGCAAAGGCTAGTCCCGTGATATATGGTCTAAGTTGGCATGAGTCATCTGCCATTAGTTCAACTCATTTTTGGACCGAATAAAAACTAAACTAAATTATAACGACACGGAAAAGCTATTAGAAGTGTTACAATAAGTTTTGGATATAGGTAAGTCATAACGATAATCATTCTTTTTGTTATTTGACAGATCACATCACATACCATTATTACTTATAGTCCATTTATAATAAGAGTAAAGACGTAGCAATAACCTGAAACACAGGTTTTTATTCAAAAACCTAGATCAGGTAAGACCTTAGACCATATAACACGGGACTAGCCTTTGCGAACCACCGCATACAAAAATATTCTGCCAGTTTTCATACAAGTGAAGGGGGAAACACAAAGACATATAAAATTTCATTGCATTTAAAAATGTATTAATGGACAAACGCGTAATGGCTGTTGTGTGTTAATTGTTATTGTACAGTCAACTACAATGTAATGTACTAGTTTAATCATATAAAATGATGTACTGATGTACAGGCTTTTCATAAAGCCAAAAGACCAAATGGTCATGTGCAATGGCAGAAAACAATGCTTAAGTAAGGCGCATCCTGTGGTTAGATGATCTAAGGGTAAGACGCTACAACTAAGTGCATAGTCAATAATTTGAAATAAGTAAGAAACTTTAATTCCATAGAGATTAATATGATATCATAAGCTGATTATATAAGAAACTAGTAATTATAGATTGACAAGATATTGATAAGACATTGTAAAACAATTTGTGGACATAATGAATAAACAAATTTATTTATTTATTTATTTATTTATTAGTTCTATAATCTGTGCAACGAACTGTAAACTCATTAGAGTCATCCTCAAATACAAAAAAAAACCGGACAAATGCAAGTAAGACTCGCGCACAGAGAGTTCCGTACCAAAAATTGACAAAACATATGAGCCCCCCTTTATCGCCCCATTTTTCTTTATTTGTTGCAATAGCGACAACAGAAATACATCATCTGCAAAAATTGCAGCCTATCCTATCACGGCTCCTGAGATACAGCCTCGTGACGGACAGACAGACAGACGGACAGCGAAGTCTCATAAATACCATCCTGTTTTTACCCTTTGGGTACAGAACTCAAAAAGATGAGGAGATTCCTTTTTGGGTGTATGTAGATATGTATCAAAGGGAGGGAAAAGAGGGATATAGTGACATCAAAGGAAGCACACACAGAAATCAGAAAAAACTTTTTTCTGATATCTGTGGAAGCACACGTCATAATTACTAAGGCAGCAGACATTATGACCTAATTAGAAAAGAAAAACTTGAGAGGTGTCAAGGGACACCCGGATGGAACGAAGTTCCTTTCGATTAAAGTGAAGGAATTGTAATAAAATTTTATTTTAATTTTAAAATTTTATTGTAAGCAAAAACAAAAACAGACAAAAAAGTGAGTGCGTGTAACCTTTACGCGCGACTGAAACTGAACAGAGCGAAACTCCTATTTGCTTTGGTGTTGCTTGTAGAGTTCATGTTCATCCCCTGGCTAGCACTAGCACTACCACTATCACTACCACTATCACTATCACTACCACTATCATTACTACTATTACTACCACTATCACTACCACTATCACTACCACTATCAGTACCACTATCACTACCACTATCACTACCACTATCACTAACACTACCACTATCACTACCACTATCACTATCATTACTACTATTACTACCACTACCACTATCATTACTACTATTACTACCACTATCACTACCACTATCACTACCACTATCACTACCACTATCACTACCACTATCACTACCACTATCACTACCACTATCACTATCACTACCACTATCACTACCACTACCACTATCATTACTACTATTACTACCACTATCACTACCACTATCACTACCACTATCACTACCACTATCACTACCACTATCACTACCACTATCACTACCACTATCACTACCACTATCACTACCACTATCACTACCACTATCACTACCACTATCACTACCACTATCACTCCCACTATCACTACCACTATCACTACCACTATCACTACCACTATCACTACCACTACCACTATCACTACCACTATCATTACTACTATTACTACCACTATCACTACCACTATCACTACCACTATCACTACCACTATCACTACCACTATCACTACCACTATCACTACCACTATCACTACCACTATCACTATCATTACTACTATTACTACCACTACCACTATCATTACTACTATTACTACCACTATCACTACCACTATCACTACCACTATCACTACCACTATCACTATCACTACCACTATCACTACCACTACCACTATCATTACTACTATTACTACCACTATCACTACCACTATCACTACCACTACCACTATCACTACCACTATCACTATCACTACCACTATCACTACCACTATCACTACCACTATCACTACCACTACCACTATCACTACCACTACCACTATCACTATCACTACCACTATCACTACCACTATCACTACCACTATCACTACCACTATCACTACCAAAAGCGTCGTGACAACTTTTCGTAAGAATTTTTTCCGTCTAGCCCCCTTTCACAACACGCGATAAGGAACTTTTATTACCCCCATCTTATTACCCCCCCCCCTTTCCCCCCTCCCCTCCTTTTTTAGTATTACCCCCATCTTATTACCCCCCCCCCCTTTCCCCCCTCCCCTCCTTTTTTAGTATTACCCCCATCTTATTACCCCCCCCCCCCCCTTTCCCCCCTCCCCTCCTTTTTTAGTATTAACCCCATTTTATTACCCCCCCTCCCTCCCCCTCCCCCCCTTCCCCCTTAATAATAATATTTTTTTATTATTAACCCCTATTTTATTACCCCCCTTCTACCCCCCTACCCCTCCCCCTCCCTCCTTCCCCCCTCCCCCTTTCCACCCCTTCCCCTCCCCCCTCCCCCATATTAAATCCCCCCCCCATATAACCCCTATATTAAAGGAGGGTAGAGGTACCTCTACCCTCCATAAATACATACTATAGCAAAAACATATAAACGGCCGAATTGAGTAACCTCCTCCTTTTTTGAAGTCGGTTAAAAAAGTGTCGTTACAACTTTTCGTGAGAATTTTTTCCGTCTAGCCCCCTTTCACAACGCGCGATAAGGAACTTCGTTCCAATAAAACAATGCTCCCGCGTCTAATCGGATTTCAAAAATAGAACATAATAAAATTCCATCAGCGAAGACTTTCCATTCAAAATAAATAATCTAAGTTATAATCGGATTAATAGGTATCTATCTGCCTTTCATGAAAACCAAAATGACGTCGTCTTTATTGTAAGGAAAGAGAAAGCGATAAGTAATACCATATTGATTTTGTACTTTGCATTCAAAAAGACTAGCTATTATTATTGTAAATATTACTAGGTGAGTATCTGAAGTTACCTAAGTAGCTACCTGCTTACATAAATTATTTGTATAGATAGTGCATTAGATCTAGCTAAGAACAAACCTCGCCCGGCTACCGTACTCAAGTGATACAGACAATTTTGAGACATTTCACTGAATTGTATCACTTTTCTACTAGGACAACATAACTACCACAACAGTTTCTCCCAAACATTGTACACAATGTTCGTAACAGATACGCTTATAGTTCTAGTGACGCTTCAAGGCCTTGTCTAGCGTTGCCAGAGAACAAAACAAGATATACCTTCATAGACAAGCTATTCAAGAAGCTTAGAATTCCCCTGACAACGTTCAGGCTTGATAGTATCATGTCCGTAGCGTCCATTATATCCTCAGGAAGGATATGTCAGAGTCGAGAGTGAGACAGCATTATACTCGTGTCTAACGATTGTAAGAGAGAGAGAGGTGCTGTCATTGTGTTGCGCCTCGATTGTTGTATCTTTGTATGCAGAAAGGTAACTTCTTTTATACGGCTGTGCGCCTAGTAAATCGTATTGGTTTTATGACGTAATATTTCTGAGATTTTTTTATCTGAATACGGCAAGCTTGAAAGGAAGTGTAATGAATGAATTGAACAGTATTTCTGTAGTATCTTGATAAATGGGGTATAATGTATTTTTTTGTACTAGATTTCTGGTTGATGGTCAAATTTAATACCTACCTACCTTGGGTCCCAGAGTCGGGTTTTAGATTTTAAACTTCTTTCTGTCTTTCATTTTCCTAAAATTAGTTTCGAAAAAGGTATTTTTGAAAGAACGGGGGAGGTTTAAATGGAGGACAATTGCGACGAAAATATTTAAGGCAAAAATTAAATTTTCCCTTAACTACCGTACGTCAAACAGAGTTAATTATTATTATTTGATTCTGAGGTAGTATGAATTTGGTTAAGTCAGCTAGTTCGTGGATAAATTACGACTGAAAAAGCTATTTTTCTTAGATCCAGTACTTTGAATTATTTCTGGTTTTATTTTACCCGAAGAAACCAAAAAGTCAAGTGGTATCGGTGCAATTCGATAAGTTACTTGAATAGCGCCGAAACCACAAATTTTTTTGTAACTTCTTTAATTTTTGTAACTTTTGTAAATTTTTTGTACTTAAAATAAAATGATAAAAAAAGTTGACTGAAATCGTTTAAAGTTAAGGGGACTGGTTGACAAAGTCTGCAAAAAAGAGGTGCAAATAAAGACATTCTTCTCGGTATTAGTATACGAAAAATGATAGCCAAAAGTAGATTTGAAATCTCAAAAATGTGTGTCAAAAGATGGTTTTATCAGAAATTGTGTATTTATTATAAATAATTAGTAAAACATCATTGAAATAGCCCACAATTTTTTAGAAGAAGATGTTTTATGACATCTATTTATTAATGAATGATAATAAAATTTATATCAGAGACTAAAGAAAACATAGACCTCTAAAATGGTTTTCTTCAATTTTGAATTAGTATAAGTTTTAACTAATTATAACTAATAATGTATTCAAAGAATACATCACATTGCTTGCTTCCCCGCGCTCGCCCGAAAATCTAGTGCGGGGGGAGTCGTGTTGCTAGACGGACGTGTGTCGCTCTGGTCTGCAAAATATTCTCGTAAAATGTTATATTTTCATTCATGTACAGAGTAATGCGTGTAACAGAGCCCGAGTTACACAATGCATACTGCATTAAATGAGAATATAATGCATTTGAACTTATTTTATGTATTGTTTTATTAAATTACTTTGAAAGGTAGTCATGCTAATATTGTAACCGGTACTTAATCATTTCAAAATAAATAAATGAAGAAATATTTTTTACATTTTTTTTTATATAATACTAGCTGATGCGCGCGGCTTCGCCCGCTTGAAATTTGGTTCCCGATCCCGCTTCCCGTGGGAACATTTTCCCGGGATAAAAAGTAGCCTATATGTTATTCCAGACTATACTATATGCCTGTACCAAATTTCAGCCAGATCCATTCAGCCGTTAGAGCGTGATTGAGTAACAAACATCCAAACATTCAAACATCTTCACAAACTTTCACATTTATAATATTAGTAGGAAGTAGGATTCACGGACATTTCACACAACGCTATCTGATCCCAAAGTAAGCTGGGAATAACCTACTTGTGTTATGGGTATCAGACCACGGATATTAATACTTATATACTTTTAAATATATACTTATCATACATAGAAACACCCAGACTTTTGAGACAAACATTTATGGGTCACACAAATATTTGTCTCCGGTGGGAATCAAACCCACGACCTCCAGCGCCGCAGGCGGTATCATTACCGACTGCGCCACAGAGGCAGTCATTTGTGGACATTACCACACAACTTAAGCTATTATAACTTTGTGCTTAGGGATATAGAAAACTGATGAAAATACTTTTATTACAGTTATTATTAACATACTGCTTTTTTTGAGACACTGCTCTCAACCGTCAATTTTTTCAGCTTATTACGTCTTGGGGCGACGTAGGCACCATCTACTGGCAACTTGGTTAAGGTAATAAAGTGAAAGAATTGACGGTCGAGAGCAGTGTCTCGTTGGTCCAATGGTGAGGCCGTCTGGTCCGGCAAACCAGAAGACGCAGGTTCGAATCCTGCTCAGGACCAAAAATTTTATACAATTATTTGCTAGACAAGTAAGTCTGGAAATGATGTGCTGGATCTGTTGGATTCTCAAACAATTTGTTATGATTTTATAAGTCTATAATTCTATATTATAGTAAGCAGAGCACTAAAGAGAATAGTCTGCCGAGTTTCTTTGCTAGTCTATATTTATACATAATACTAAAACTGTTGAGGGTCGAGAGTCTGAACATAGAAGTTATTTAAAAAAAAAAGAACGCGTTCTCTAGTCGATACCTACTTAAACCAAAAAGGCTGCCTCTGTGGCGCAGTCGGTAGTGATACCGCCTGCGGCGCTGGAGGTCGTGGGTTCGATTCCTACCGGAGACAAAGATTTGTGTGACCCATTGATGTTTGTCTCAAGAGTTTGGGTGTTTTTATGTATAATATGGCATGTATTTAAAAAGTATATAAGTAATAATATCCGTGGTCTGATATCCATAACACAAGCAGGTTATACCCAAAGACTTCTAAATAATCTGAGGTAGACATGCCCTACGCACCGATTTTTGAAACCTATAAACTGAGATAATTAGCAGCGTTGCTCGTACTGTAGTGAGTCAAAACTTCGAGAGTACTCGGCTTGCAATCGGAGTCCACACGCCTCTCCACGTTCTCTTTTACTCTTGTTCTTTTCGTATATTGCTATTGTGGTGACAATTACTTAAATATTATTTATAAGTGAGTGTAGTCTTAGCAATGTGTGTGTTTGAGGATTGCTTTTGAAATCTCGTTTGTTAGAATACGGCATGTCTACCTCAGTTTATATAGAAGTCTTTGGTTATACCCAGCTTACTTTGGGATCAGATAGCGTTGTGTGAAATGTCCGTGAATATTTATTAAATGAAATTTAAAATTTTCATGTCCGTCTGTATTCCGAATACGTATCACGCCGAAACTACTGATTTGAATGAAAATTGATCCGATGAAGTTAAGAAGTTAGAGACTTATCAAAACCTAGAATTCAAGAGTTCCTTTTGAATGTGAGGGTAAATCTAAACCTGCGTGTTGGCTTTATCATATAAGAGCTGAATGATTAATCATTCAGCTCTTATCCTCCAGTGCTAAATATTTCGTCCACGCCGAAGGCGTGGACTAAAATAAATTATTTTAGAATAGATTCTAAAACAATTCATTTCACGCCCTCGACGTATAAGTTCTTTTATTATAAAGCAAACAGGGCAGTTTCACTCACCGCTTGCTGAGTCTGATGAAGAAATACCTCCCCTTTCATACACCTTGAGCGTCGTAAACGAAGTTGTGGGGGTCAGTTAGTTTCATACATACATAAATATGGTCACGGCTTTATCCCTGAAGGGGTAGGCAGAGGCATGTTATTATGTCCCCACATTTCACCTTTTTAGAATTTGTCCCACGTGGTGAGCTGTATTGCCGTGTTGAGATAGACAGGCGCAGGTTGTGACTGCCTGCAGCTGAAATTATTCAAGCCGCCAAAAAGGCCTTCAACTTGGCTTAACGACTGCCATTTTACGGGCAACCAGTACCAACGGCTTAACATGCCTTCCGACACACGGAAATGATGCTCAAATAACTGTCACAAAGTGGTTACATAGATGGTCACCCATCCAAGGACTGGCCATAGTGAATGAGCTTACTACAGTGATCGTTTACAGAACACTGAGTCTGCGGTGCCACGAGCGCTTCTTATTTATACATAACTAGCTGACCCTCGCAACTGCGTTTACGACTATTTTTGTTTGTTTGTAATAATAAAATGAAATGAAATTTATTTCCAAAAGCAACAAAAATTTGAAGCGAGTGGAAGACCCCTCTTGTCTGGATTTGTAATAATTTAAGTACATAACAATGAATATATGAACATTCGTCAAATTTGTGAATTCGTCACATTTAATTTTTACGTAATGATCAATCACCTTTTTAGCAGTGTATGTAAGCTTATGGCGAGACTTTGTCTGTAGTCTGTGACTTTGTTGCATTAAACTATGTCACTAGGTCGCGTGGATCATCTGTTCAAAGTTTGAAATAAAACAAAAATGACAACTTCAATCGGATTGAACTCTCACAATCACTCAAACGTTTTAGAGAGGGGCAGTCGGGTGAAACCGTCTCACAGCTTTTTGTTTATTTGCTGATGCGAGGAACGCATTTCCGCTACTATTTTTCTTCTTTTTCCTTGGTTCTTTTACTCTGATGTCTCTGTAGTTGCGCTACTCTATGTTGGCGAGTCATATCGCCCATATGCTCAAGGTCGTTAGCCCTGTGTATGGCCTTAAGTTGTAAGGCAAAGGCGAAGTTCAACGACTGTTATACTACAAATCCCTATTCGTACTAGTATGAAATGCAAGAGTAATAGATTCTGATGAAATTTAGGACAGAAATTGAAACCAACTTCGCTACAAGTTCCTGTGAAGAATGGTTCAAACGGATACAAAAAAACCTCACCACGAGCAGAAAATAATAAACTATAACAAGAATATGAGAATTTACGAGTTAAATATGCTTATATCTACTAGGTACGAGGCAACATTACTCAAAAATAATTTACATTATTCAAGTTCATGAATAAGTCAAGTTCTTTCAGAAGTACCCTACATTTAAAACATGTGTGTCGTAACAGGGCATTTTACCCTTGAAAGTGTGCCACACTTCGCTAAGTGGGTACATTTGACCTAAAGTTTATGCCATTAGGAATTCTGTTGCAAACTTCGAGTGAGTTATACTCTGCAAGCCTTGATTTCAAATTTACATCACGTAGCGACGACTAATGAACTGGATTGACTTTATCGTACGTTTATCGTATGAAAATAAAAAGGGGGTTTCATAAAATTGATATTGCTCGTAGCATACGGTAAGAGTTATCCTTCCAAGGCCTTACCTAGGGCTCCAGGCCGTAGTCAGATGGCAGGTAATACCCGGCAGATTCAGGCAGAAGTCCGGCACAAGATTCATGGGGATTTCCACATGTTAAAACTTTTGCGTATGCTTAGATTGTAAAATGAACTCCCTGTCCCGGGCTTAATCCACACTATGGGTCTTTAAAAGGTGTCTCACAAGGTTTTTGCATGGTAGGGGGCTCGAGTGTGGCACCTCTGGTGTTGTAAACGTCTATTAAGTTGCTTGCACTGTTGATCAGGTGGGCCGAATGCCTGAGAGCAACCTCAGTAGTAAAAAAGGTGTAAGTAGTATTCATTAATCTACATTTTATTTGTATTAATCTATTAGAGATCGCCACGCGGTTTTACCCGCGCTTTTCTCGTACCAGTGGGAAAACGGCAATATGCTAAAAGTAACCCTGAATAGATTCTGATAAAATTTAGAACAAAAATTGAAACCAACTTCGGCACAAGTTCCTGTGAACAATGGTTCAAATGGGTACAAAAACCTCACCACGAGCACAAAATAATAAACAAATTTAACTAGAATTTCAGAATTTACAAGTTAAATGCGCCTCATACCTACTAGGTACGAGGCAACATTACTCAAATATAATTTACATTATTCAAGTTCATGAATAAGTCAAGTTCTTTCAGAAGTAAGTACCCTACATTTAAAACATGTGTGTCGTAACAGGGCCTTTTACCCTTGAAAGTGTGCCACACTTCGCTAAGTGGGTACATTTGACCTAAAGTTTATGCCAATGGGAATTCTGTTCCAAACTTTGTGTGAGTTATTCTCTGCAACCCTTGATTTCAAATTTACATCACGTAGCGCCAACTAATGAACTGGATTGACTTTATCGTACGTTTATCGTTTGAAAATAAAGAGAGTTTTTTATGAAATTGATATTGCTCGTAGCATACGGTACGGGGCCTTCCCCGGGGCTCCAGGCTGTAGGCATATGGTAGGGCACCGTGTGATTTTAACCGGTAGGAGCCCGGTATGGCATTTGGCTTTCATGGCATGGATAAATATTTTATACAAGCGGATGCCCGTAACTTCGCCCGCGTAAAATTTGTTCCCGTTCCCGCTTCCTGTCGGAACTTATTCCCGGGATAAAAAGATAGTGGACAAAGCCCACTATTTTCCAGACCATAATCTATCCCTGTACCAAGTTTCAGCCAGATCCGTTCAGCCGTTAGAGCGTGAAAGGGTAACAAACATCCACACGTCCACACTCACGAACTTTCGCCTTTATAATATTAGTAAGATTTATAATTTATGTAAAAACTTATCTGCATATGCTTGGATTGTAGAATAAACTCCCTATCCCGCGTTTACGAACGTCCACAATATGGGGTTCTAAAAGAGTATCTTAGAAGGATTTTGCATGGTAGGCGGCTCGAGTGTGGCACCTCTGGTGTTGTAAACGTCTATTAAGTTGCTTGCACTGTTGATCAGGTGGGCCGAATGCCTGAGAGCAACCTCAGTAGTAAAAAAGGTGTAGGTAGTAATTATTAATCTACATTTTATTTGTATTAATCTATTAGAGATCGCCACGTGGTTTCACCTGCGTACTTCCCGTACCAGTGGGAATATGGGAATAAAATATAGCCTATATCACCCGGTGATAATGTAGCTTCCCAACAATAAAACAATTTTTCAAATCGGTTTAGTAGTTTCGGAGCCTATTCGATGCAAAATAACCATCAAATATTTCCTCTTCACAATATTAGTATAGAAAAGCTTCTTATATCAAAATGAAGAGCGTCGGTGCTTAACTAGCTGCACAATAAGCTCAAGCGGGAACGGAACCCGGTACGAAGCGCTTCCGGCTCAATAAGGTGGCGGGAAATGAAAACATCTCTACCTTTCGGATGTTGTTCGAAGGAGATAGGGGGAAATTGGTATATTTCTTGAGTAGGCGGTAATCTTGGGCTCAACGATACTGTAAAAATGCAAAAATGTTGCTTGAGAGATGGAAAACGGTTATTTGGAAAATTGACTGTTTAAATTTTGACTACCTCGGTGGCGTAGTTGGTAGTGTAACCGCGTGCCGCGCTTGACGTCCTGGGTTCGATTCCCGGGTCGGTCCAAATATTTGTGTGATCCACAAATGTTTGTTTCGGAGTTTGGGTGTTTTCTTTGTATAATATGTATTTTTTTAGAAATATATAGATATGTAGGTATGTCTATCAGTCGTCTAGATTTCGTAGCACAAGCTATTATTATTAGCTTAATGTAAGCTAGATGTTGTTGTACGAGGATGTACACAATAATATTTATTATTATGTATTATTATTATTTTAATTCTGTTCCCATTCCTGCATCCCATGGGAACATTTTCCAAAGATTAAAGTATTCTGTTATTACCTACTGCCTATTCTGTTATTCCAGACTATAATCTATCGTTTTATCAAATTTCAGCCAGATCCATTCAGAGGTTAAAGCGTGAAAGAGTAACAAACATCCAACAACTCACAAACTTTCGCATTTATTATTAGTAAGTGGTAATATTATATTGGTAGATTGCTCATGAAACAAGATTCCTTATATTATGGACTGATCAAAGGTACAAACATATAATTACGCCTATATCCCCCAAAGGGTAGGCAGAGGCATATAGCATACGCCCACATTTGATCTTATAGTGTTATATTCCACACCCACACACAGGTGGTGCGCCTATTGCCATGATGAAATGGACAGGAGCATGTCGTTACGACCAAACATATTTCATTTCGAGTTTTCCTTCTTTACGCAATCGAAAGTGTTCCCTTAGTTGCCTCTTACGACTCCCTCGGAATGAATTGGGGTGGAGACATTTTGTACTCTTTCCTGTCGCCACACGGGGGCCTTCAATACAAACGTATAGTAAAAAAAACAATACGTTTAAGTAAGTGTACAGTCAGAGAAAAAGCAGAATATTTACATATTACTTTTTAAGTAAATTTGGGCCTTAATCTTTAAACGTTTTGATGAATTTACATCAATTACGGCAAACGTCACTTTGGCGAAAAAGACATAAAAAATGTCCTACCTATTTCACGTTACGATCAAAAACCTTTATAGCCCCATACAAATTTATGTTTCACTACTAACTAGGTACTATACAAGAAATCAGTCCCTCTCAAATGCAATGACGACAGAAAACGATATTACTCCGCGCGCAAATAACGCAATTACTCTAAATCATATAAACTAAATCAGTTTTCCGTATCCAGGTCGATCTAAATATCAAATTATGTTATCGCACGTCAACTTTATCAATTTATCTCGCAGTGCGGCACTGAACCCATTATACAACCCAGCAGCCACATGTTACCGTTCCCTTATCACCCCCTTCTACCCTGAAAATGCTCCTGCCGTAGACTATTTACGACGGGGCGCTTTCTTTCTCAATAATTTACGTTTTAATTTTACTTAGAGCTATTGTCAACTCTATAGCTACTTGTTATACGCATCAAAATTCCATAGCACGTAATACTTACTTACTACTTTTAGAAACTGCTATAGATTTTATTTTTCCTTCTACCTCAACAATCAAATATCAACTTACTGTGTAAGGGGTAGGATTCATAATCCCTTGGCGTGCTCTATGTAGTGTTAACGTTTTGGAACGAGCGTTTGAAGTTGAATCGGGCAGAGCTCTTATTACAAAACCTGTATTCGGTATGTCCTATTTGTTTGTTTATACACAAGCGAATTGCAGTTGTATGATAATGGCACTGGGTTTATTTTCCCTTGGAGAGACGTTGTCGCTTACCTAACTTTTTACAGAAAAGGTGTCATTTCACAGAGGCTGAAATCGTTTTTCGGTCAGCCGATTCATTGTAACGTATTTTTTTTTCAGATCGTTATTTCCCCTTGCTTTCTGCAGGTTTTGTTAGATATTCGAGATTAGTAAGCCGCTTCTTTGATATTTGGTTTATAGATAGGTACATCGTTTCCAATATTATTCGTACCTACGTATCCTGAAAAATAATTTTAAGAGTACCTATACCGGAAACATAAAAATGTGTAAGTAGGCATCTGATGATTTGGAATGAAATGCGTACCTATGCCTACTAATTCGAATTGGTTACAAAAGTTTTTTTTAACGTGAGGGAAAGTCCTCGTGGATGCCATGCCGGACTCCTACCGACTAAAAACCCTCACGTAATGCCCAACAGCCTATGGTTGGGAGCCCCGGGTGAGCCCTCGGAAGGATGACCCAGGACTCTTGGTTACAAAGAGTTCGTCAAGATTATGGCATTTGCATTTACTGCCAGATTCACAAGGTCAAAGAGAGCCCTTGAGAGGAAGAACCTGGCAATAAAATCTGTGGATTTGTCAATTGTCTTTTTTTACACGTGGAAAATCCATCATGAATGAAAATGAGCAGACTCTTACCGACTAAAAACCAACTCGTTCCCTACCTACTGCCTACGATTAGGAGCACCGGGTAAGCCCTCGGAAGGATGACCCCAGGTTGTCAGTTGTCTATTATTATTATTAGCTTATTATTAGCTTATTATTAGCTTAGTTTGGGCTAACCCCGTGTGGCGACGGGGCCCCGTGTGGCGACAGGGCCCCGTGTGGCAGTACTTACAAAATGTCGCCACCCCAATTGAAACCGAGGAAGTCGTAAGAAGCGACTAAGGGAAACACTTTCGCAAAACCATCAATTGTGTAGAGAAGGAAAACTTGAAATGAAATCCGGTTATCAGTAGGTATAATAACAATATTGTTAAGTCAAGTTGAAGGTCTTTTGGGTGGCTTGAAAAATTTCAGCTACGGGTCGTCACGACACGTCCATTTCAACACGGCGATAGACCCACCACCAATTTACATGGGACATAAAACTATAAGAAATGTGGGCGTATAGGTACTATGCCTCTGCCTACCCCTTCGGGGATAAAGGCTAGATGTAAAAATGTCTCACAATATATATTAGACTAGCGGACGTCACGCGTTTTCACCCGCGTAGTTCCCGTTCCCGTAGGAATACGGGAATAAAATATCGCCTATGTTCACCGCAAAGAGTGTAGCTTCCCAACAGTGAAAGAATTTGTCAAATCGGTCCAGTAGTTCCGGAACCTATTCGATGCAAACAAACGAACAATCAAATCTTTCCTCTTTATAATATTGGTATAGATATCATTGGTTACTATCAATCAGGCGTTAGGACAAATAAGGAGCTATGCAATAAAAAAAACTATATTATGATGTCTCTAATACTTAAGTAAATACAAATAATTTATAGGACAGTCTTAAAGCAATTTGGGACATTGCACCCTGGCTCCCCGCCAAAATATGAGGCTAAAACGCGATTTATATTGATTTGATGTCCACATAGATGTTCTTTTTTAGTATTATCATTATGAATATTGTCAATGATAATAAATTGTCACGATTTTAACTACGAATTAGGTATAGTTATAACTATGGTAAAAAGCAGATCTCATCTCGCTAACTCAGTGTTCAGTAAACGATTAATGCGTTAAGAGTCCGTCTGACGCCAAATAGACTATTACCTTGATCTGATCTCAGGACTCGTGCGGTCTAATGAATTAAAATTTGAACACAGACAACTTCAGTTCATGAACTAAAAACGCTCTAGGCTAGAAACACGATTACTGATAAAATCCTCGATAGATTTTTGTGTTGAAAATACCTCGATTTCGTGATATTTTAAGCTAGATCTCATAAGTTATAAGTTGTTTTTATAATATAAAATATTTATAAGGAAGACAATAGTAAAATCTTCATTTGCACTAGACCACTTTTTTCATATGGGTTTTAGTTTTTTTATAATTAATTTATTTCGTTATTAACGCACAGAAACCGATCGCGTCTCTATCTTTCTTGCACGCTAAAATGTATATATTCTATCTTCTTTTAACAATTTGGCGTCTGGTAGGCTCTTAAGGGTGTATCGGGACTTCGGGAGTCCTACGGCGTAGCCGGGACTTCCGATCGTAGCCAGATGGAAGGACACTGAGTGGTTTTAGTCAGTAGGAGCTGGATAGCATCCATGCGGATTAAGGATTTCTACATGAAAAAAGAAATACCGCTTTTTTATTAATTCCTTTACGAACGTTTTCGTGTTTTGAAATGAAAAGTACCTACTCTAAGCCATTGACAGTCGTTTGTACAAATTGCTAGCTTTAACAGGCTAGAAAATTTTCAGTAACTAATAGCTACAACATGCGTCTGTCCTTTTCAACACAGCACTGCCTGTTACGTGGGATAGATACAAATTCAAAAAAAAAGACTGTAATTACAATATTACCTCTATTATCCCTTCGGGGATAAACGCATAACTATATTATTATGTGTGTATGTATGTATGCAGGAAAATGTAAGAGTATCCTCAAATAAAGGGTCGATATAATTCCTATTGAGGTTACTGGGTCAGGTTTAAGTGCTATTATCCTATGGCCAGTTCTGCGCACCCCTGGTAGTTAATTCTTAAGGATTTGTCTTTCACTTTTATCAATCACTGTTCTAAGACTTCCGGGTTTGAACAAAATATTTTGTGTGATTCACAAATGTTTGTTTTGGAGTTTGGAGATTTTTTATTTCTATGAATCCTGTCGCATCTATTAAACCCGTATTTACAATAATGTATGTAAAGCAAACATTAGCCTATATGCTGCAAAATATTATGACTTTATAATGGCGAAAGTATTTATAAGTAACAGACTGTTCCCCGCGCCTTCGATCGCGTAGAAGTCGTTATCTCGTAATATCATAACCCTCCTTTTTCGCAGTCGGTTAAAAAGAAGCCCATGTCCTTCCTAGGGCCTCGAACTATCTCTATACAAAGTTTCATCTCAATCGCTTTAGCCGTTTAGGCGTGAAATGAAATTAAAAGTATGTCCCTGAATAAGTTTAAAAAGGTTGTAAAAAGTAAATTGTACTGCACTGGGGCTACTATACAATTGGTGATTATTTGTTGGATGGAGAAGCCTGGAAATGACCTGCTCTGCTGGATTCTCGGAAAATGTTAAACTGCATAGTTTTAGATTCATTTTGTAAATAGAGCACTAAAAAAAATTACCCGCTGAGTTTCTTACCAGTTCTTCTCAGGTGGGTTGCGTTGTGAACTGGTGGTAGAGTTTTTGATTTATATTCTGGACGTATTACAAGTGCATCTGTATATGCCTATGTGAAATAAATTTCTCTTTCTTTCTTTCTTCCTTTGAAAGCGTAACAGACAGAGTTACTTTCGCATTTAAAATATTAGTAGGGATACTTACTGGCATGTATGAATTAAATGAGTGCTACGGGTTCCGTAGTATATCCTGTAGCATTATGCTCTACGATCATATTCTTCAACCCCAGCTAAATAATGACATTGTCTAGCATCACGTAAAGTGAACATAACTCAACGGCTGCAGAGTCTCACATTGCCAGGCGGAATGATTCACGCGATATATATCTTGTGAGCAGCCATATTTCTTGGTAAATATTATCTTTATTTACCGGCTTATGATCCGAGAATTTGCCAGCGAATTCCTCCACACTACGATTACATCCTTTTGTGGGAGAAATTTCCAAAATAATTACTTAAACTTATGCTAAATTTGACCCAAAGCTCTTCAGCGGTTTGAAATGTGTGCAGATAGTTAGGTAGGTACTCTACCAATATCTACGGGGCTCAACTATATATAATGCACTTTACCTACTAGCTTTAAAATATATTTTTTCTGTCGAACCATAGAATTTTGGAACGACCTGCCAACGCACGTGCTTCCCTCCCCTCACAACACGTTCAATCTTAGCGTAATGAGACTCATCATAGGGCCGCGAACTTGAGGCCTACTGTCGAAAGTCTTGAAGATTGTAAAAGTGGCCCTCAATTCGCTAGGCTTCATTGGTCCATATAGGTATGGCTTTCCAGCAGGAGAATGACGTCATTTCAGTGGGAGAAATATAAATAAATTTTCAGTCAAAAAATCAAGTTGTCGGCCAAGAGATGTTATGCTTGACACATATTATTTACTTTTTGCTTGAGAGGAGAAAACACTCAAGGAAGAAATTTCAAGACCATTTTGTACAATAGAAGAAAACTATATTCTAAAGATGTAAACTATGTAAGTTGATAGGAAGTTAAATGTTTCAACATGGTGGTAACACCGGC
The DNA here is from genome assembly GCA_933228765.1 of Miltochrista miniata. Taxonomy (NCBI): domain Eukaryota; kingdom Metazoa; phylum Arthropoda; class Insecta; order Lepidoptera; family Erebidae; genus Miltochrista; species Miltochrista miniata. The sequence goes on along the minus strand of OW121763.1, from coordinate 28,867,935 downwards.
ATTACATGGTGGATATCCATCGACAACTATAATAAAAGAGGGCAATCATAGCGCACAGCAGTGAATGGTAGTCTCGACTAATTGTAATGGAGTAGTGACGAATCAAACTCCACAAGGAAAGAGATGTACGGAAGATAATTGGTACCTTTACCTGTCTATGATTGGTCAGGACGTGGACATTCACTCGTTGAAACCATAGTGCGAGCTATGATCTCATAGCGTAACGTGAAAGATTAACGCACCCCCACCCTCCCAAGAAGAGGGATAACACCCGAACTACCCCCAAAGACGCAGGATAGCACCCGAGCCCCCCTAGCCGCAGTGGTAGCCAAGGTCTGTTGGGAATCCTGGGGTCATTCTTCCGAGGGCTTACCCGGAGCTCCCAACCGTAGGTGTTAGGTAAGAAACGTCTGATTTTTAGTTTGTAGGAGTCTGGCATAGTATCCATGTAGCATTTCCTCGCATTAAAAAAAAGAGGTTTTACTTCCAGATTGTTGACATTTAGCTAAATTCAGGTTAACAAGGAAATCTTTTGTTTCAGTGACGAGACGAAGGAGATAGATGGGCGATTGCGTTCCGAGTCCGGTGACGCAGACTCTGTGTACCACGTCAGAGGAGCGTTACACGACCCGAGGTGGAGAGATCACCAGGTGAGTAGAATTTCTCAATTTACGAATATACAATACATGACTTATTAAGCTTTCAAATCAGCTTCAAAAGGGAGACCTATTCTCATCAGTGCAGGACACAGTGCGGACATGGAGTCCATAGCGTGACTCAGAGGAGAGTACTGGATTTGCCGTCTACTGGAGTCAGCGCTCACCTTCACCGTCCACAAAGTCCCCCCCCCCCTCTGCTTACCCAGATTTGGTAAGATCCGGTTCCTATCAATGCAGCTTTCGATATTTATTTTCGGAGAGAGCTCACTGAAGTTCTTAGCAATCCTAGGAATTTAAAAGTCTTATAGACATTTAGTTGGAATTTCCCTTGCTCCTATTTCACACAGCCATTTTCATATAACTCAATTCTAAAGTCAAAGTGTAGATTAAGTAGGCATGATCCAAAATATGAAATAAGACATTATTCTATATCTTTCGCAGTTAGTCCCTATCCTAGTTGTTAGTTATCTATGTATGTCCTTTATACTAACAGTCCACCGGGTCGCGGTCGCGCATGGGCTGGTTCAAAACGAGTGCACCACGGGGTAGGACGACCCCGTCAGATGGACCGACAACCTGAAGAATGTTGCAAGGAGCGAGTGGACGCGGAATGTATAGGACCGTGGGCTGTGGCGTAATTTGAGAGTGGCCTACGTCCAGCAATGGATTGCCATAGACTGAATTGATTGATTGAACTCCTCGATTGTGAGCAAAGAAACCCCTATTTTTCTAATCACAATAAAACACACTTCAAACACATATTTCGTATTGATCCAATAAACAGATTCTGAAATGAAGCCAAACACTCTACACAAAGAAACAATTCTCCCCAAAAACTGGGAAAATACACGTATCAATTTATTTTCGTACTGGCAACAAAGTACATGTTTGAAACGCCTTTGTTGCGAGAATGAAAACAAACGAAATTTAATAAGCGGAATATTGTAACACAAGGTTTTGAAAGTAAAATTGTATGAGAATGTACAAGAGGCAGAAAATATGAAACTCACACGGAATACATTTAATTGTTAGCGCCGGAAACGATGTATATTCGTAGCTTGGGAGATTATGTACATATTTGTACATTTTAAATGAACACTTTAGCCCTTAGCAAGGGCGTTTTCACACTGTACGTTACCGTGATTCTAGTATTTTATTAACGGGTAACTGACGGTAAATTGTACGAGAAGCCAACAATTTGAAACTCACACGGAATATATTTAATTGTTAGCGCCGGAAACTATAATATATTCGTAGCTCGGGAGATTTTGTACATTTTAAATGAACACTTTAGCCCTACCGCTCATGGCCCCGCGGACTCAGTGTTCTGTAAACGATCACTGCAGTAAGCAACTTTCACTATGGCCGGTCCATGGATGGGTGACCATCCATGTCATCACTTTGTGACATTTATTTGAGCGTTTCCGTGCTTCGGAAGGCACGTTAAGCCGTTGGTCCCGGTTGCCAGTAAAACTGCAGTCGTTAAGCTAAGTTGAAGGCTTTATTTCAACAGCAGGCAGTCACAACCTGCGCCTGTCCATTTAAACACGGCAATACGGCTCACCACCTATTACGTGGGACAAATTATACAAAGGTGAAATGTGGGCATATAATTTGCCTCTGCCTACCCCTTCGGGGATAAAGGCGTGACCATATGTATGTATATATGTACTTTAGCCCTAAGCAAGGGCGTTTTCACACTTACAGTGATTCTAGTATTTTATTAACGCGTAACTGACGGGTCGGTGTTTGCAATGCATAGTAAATATTGTACTTATTTATTTTATTTGAGTGACGTTGACTTTGCTTAATGTATTACAATAGTTAGTTAGTATAATTAGTAATTTATTTGACTTCTACAATTCATAGTCGTTTTTAAGGTTCCATACCGAAAGGATAAAAACGGGACCCTATTTTTTTTATACCACTAAGGTGGCAGACAAGCATACGGCCCACCAGATGGAGTGGTGGTCACCGCTGCCTATGGACGCTTGCAACACCGAAGGCGCTACACTCGCTATTAATATTACTGACACTTCACTGTCCGTCCCAACAAGCAAAATAGCCCACATATGTTATAGGAATAAGACACTTATAAGATTCTTATATTGATTTTGGCGTTCGCAATTACTCTTATATGCGTCTCAGAAAATGCTATTTGGTTTTTGATCACGATTATTCTGATAATTAGCCTTTTAAGGGCTTATAATACTATGTATACAGATCACTATAAGCCGCACCCTCTTGTAAAAGCATTAAGTAATAGCAATCAGACTTAAGAATGAAGGTTCTTATAACCAGCACTTGTAAGCGCTTTTAAGATTGCTTATTAGGCTACTATAGACCCGAATCTACTATTAAAGCTGCCCATAAGTGTAAATACACTTGATTCCATTTACACTTGTTACTTAGTTTTATAAGCGCTAATAAGTACAATATTTGAATCCGTTACAAATAAAGTAGTTTTATAAAACCATTTGTAAGTCGTAATTGAATCTAGTTTAATGCGAGCTTATAATGATACTACTTTTACTAATAACATACTTGCCACATGCTATTATAAGTGTTATGATTTTATACGAGCCAAGTTCAACACTGTTATTGTCAAAGAAACACTTGTAAAGTCATTATAAGATTATTTACCCTTGCAATAGGTGGTTTGGGCCAAAATAGTTCTTTTGATTCGCAGTACGACCTTGTGAAGTTCAAGTCACAAAACCTGACAAGGGTTCCGTATATTGGACTATGACTCAAATACAGAATAAGTAGAACCAAACCACTTAGGTGGTGATTATGCTCATGAATAAATATGACAAACTTGTACTGTTAGTATTAGAGCAAAAGCGCATTAACTCAAAAAAATATTAATTACTTACACAAATCGTCAATAAATACATACCTGCTTATATTCATGAACACAAATACCCCCTACAGGTGTTATTTCAATATTAGGTTGTATATTTAGCGTTTTTCTTATTTCACCACGGATCCCCAAAAGATAAAAACATGGCGAGCGAATGCAGCGACTATGAGACATTATAGAACCGAGTTTGTCTATAGAGGTATAGTAGAACACTTCCAAATGCTAAACTAAAAATGGCTACCGAAAATGACTAATGGGGAACATTTTGTTATTTTAAAATAATGAATACGAATGCATAATTACATACTTATTTTAAGAGGGGCTTTAAAATTTTCACCAGAAACTTGGTATGTTGCACGAGAAATACGAGTTCCCAGTACGTTTTTGATTAACATCATGAAATACGAGGACTCTGAAAAATTATCATATTACTTGCCTTATTAATGTCCAAAATATTATTAGTAAGTATTTTAATAAAGTTTTTAGTATTATGTACACGGAGTGTGTAAAACTCCCAATATTGATAACTGAATGATTGACTGAACGAAATGAACGAAATGAGAACTTGTAGAACAGTTGTAAAGTGCATAACAATCTAGTTTAGTTTTTAGGGTTTCGTAGCCAAATGGCAAAAACGGAACCCTTATAGATTCGTCATGTCTGTCTGTCTGTCTGTCCGTCCGTGTGTCACAGCCATTTTTCTCCGAAACTATAAGGCCTATGCTATTGAAACTTGGTAACTAGATGTATTCTGTGAACCTCATTAAAATTCTTATATAAAACTAGAAAAAAAGTAGTAAATGGGGGTCCCCATACTCAGAACTGAAACTGAATTTTTTTTTTTCATCAAACCCATACGTGTGGGATATCTATAGATAGGTCTTCAAAAATGCTATTGAGGTTCCTAACATATTTATTTTCTAAAATGAATAGTCTACGCAAGAGACACTTCCAAAGTGGAAAAATGTGTGTCCCCCCCCTCTAACTTCTAAACTAAGGGAATGATAAATCTAAAAAAATTATATGATGTACATTGCCATAAAAACTACCAACGAAAATTGGTTTCAACGAGATAGAGCTGGTAGTTTTTTTTTAATACGTCATAAACCGCAATTTTCGGTTAGAAAAATCATTACCACTGCGAACGTGTTAAAACATCAATCAAAGTTATAACGAACTATAAGAACTTGTATATTATGTTACTTGCTGCTACGAAACCCTTCATGGGCGAGTCCAACTCGCACTTGGCCGGTTTTTTATTTAAGAGACTATTAATAGATTTGGTAGGATTGTATGGTTTTACAAAATGCCTCTACACGGCTGTTACAGTCGTTTGTTGAATTCCATGACGGTACCATTAGACTGTTAAAAAACTGAATACACTAATAAAGTGGGCCCTTTTCCGGGCTTGTAAGCTCTTATGAGTTCGTTATAAGTCTGTTGAAAATTGGTCTTGGGATAATTATAAAACCGCTTTTTGCTCGTTGGGGTGTGTCTGTCTTACTCGAGTCTGTATCTCAGGAACCGTGATAGATAGAGAGCTGAAATTTTCACAGATGATGTATTGTTGTTGATATAACAACAAACACTAAAATTAGATAAATTATATCTACGTGATTTTATTACCGTTTTTGGTATGGAACCCATCGTACGCAAGCCGGACTCGCATCTGACCTATTTTTATTTTAAACTTTTGAGTTAGGTGCAACGCAATTTCTTTCAAAACTTCATGAAAGACATTATCAAAGTTTTGAAAGAAATTGCATTTGTAGAATTTATTGACTTTGATCACTAAAAATTAAAAACCTATAACTTTTCTGCTGAATACTGAACTGCAGTATTTTGTAAAAAGATTTTATCATTAATCTTGATAAAATAGAAGTAAATTGAGATAGCTTGTTGTATGCTATTACTGCTTGTTACATTTTGGGTAGGTATTCATTTTTGAACTCTGTCAGAATATTTTCAACCAGCTATTATTAGGATAAATATATTAAGTGAGTGCTTGATATTTGAGCGCAGAAAATTAAAAACCCTCATGGAAACCAAGAGGTTCTATTCCTTCAGGCTAAACCACACCGTGCCCTACTATAATCTGTCGGGCTTACCCGGGGCTTCCAACCATAGGCTGTCATGTGGGATACGTGTGGATTTTAGTCGGTAGGAGTCCGCCATAGCATCCATGTAGGATTTTCCTTACGTTAAAAAAATCCATAATCTGTCTGTGGTCTATCTGGTCTCTCAAAGGGATGTTTCAGGACAATAAGTATATAAGTAGGATAGGATAACACATTGCACAAAGGACAAAGATTTGAACTTACAATGTAAACTTCATGTTAGATGCAGTATTCACAATTTCTCTGTATATTTTGGGATAGCTCAAGTAGTTTCGTCTAAGTTCTTACAGCAAGTACAGTTGTTGAAAAATTTTGAAGAACCTTAAATACAGCTATCAACAAATTTATTTATTTCGCCCCCAAAATAAAACCCAATACCATCTCGATCTTCTCTCCACTAATGAGGTAAAATGAGCATGTCCGACTTGAACTGACTACAACTACACTAGTGGTGTTCTTGGTATACCTTTAAATAATGCATGGAACTCTGACCAGACTTTTTATTTAATAGCACTAAGGTGGTCGACAAGCATACGGCCCACCTAAAGGAATGGTCGTAACCGCGGGCTCTGAACGTTTGCAACACAAGAGGCGCCACACTTTTTTTTTTCTTTTTTTTTTTAACGTGAGGGAACGTCCTCGTAGGATGCTATGCCGGACTCTTACCGACTAAAAACCTCACGTAACGCCCAACAGCCTATGGTTGAGAGCCCCGGGTAAGCCCTCAGGAAGGATGTCCCGTGACTCCCAACAGACCTACGGCCGCCGCTGGTCTCGCCCAGGGGGTGGTTCGGGTGCCATCCCGCGTCAATGGGGGGTTTCGGGTGTGACCCCGCTTCTAAGGGGGGGCGTGCGTGAGTTGCTCACGTCACGCTGCCGTCATGGGCCTGCTTAGAGGCGCCACACTTGCGCTGCCGACCCTGTCAATCCCTTCTAATGCCTCGGATCTAACCGCTTGAAGGTGGTTCCAGGATCTTAAGGTTCTACAGGGACACGTCATTCTTTTGAATCGTTCGATTCTGATGAAGATTCTCTCAGTGGTATGTGAGGGACACCTCTGTCTGAATCGGAAAAGACTACGTACTTACGTTAAAAAGTTTTTTGAACACTAGCCGGATTAAATTCGTCAAAATATAACCAAATGCAGTATTCGACACAGGGACTAATCTTTGTCTTGTTCAGCAGACACCTCATCTTAATCAGTGCTCCAGGTCATTTCCTGGGACTTTCTCTAAAAGGCGACAGCTAGACCAGTGGGCGTCCACCGGCAATAACTTGTGTCCCACAAAATTATACTAAAATTCAGCCATTATGTATTTTATTGACGCTCACTTTATGTTTGCGGACTTGTTTTGGAGGCGACTTTTATTTTCTGAAAGGCACGTAAAAGTTCAGGAAGCTCTAAAAATACGAATGGTTTTTACTCTTATAATAAAGGTCGCCCTTGTGCGATAGCGTCGCCAATAATAAATTTTCAATTGAGTTCTACAGTATCGATAAATTATCTAATTAATCGACTGACTGCCTTGGTGGGCATTCGGTAGTTTAAGCACCAGCCGCGCTTTAGGTCCTGGGATCGATTCTCGGGTCGGTCCAAATATTTGTATGATCCACGAATGTTTATTTCGGAGTTCGTGTGTTTTCTATGTATAATATGTGTGTATTTAGAAATATATAAGTATGTCTATGTCGTCTAGATCCCATAGCACAAGCTCATATTAGCTTAATTTGTTCTAAATGATGTTGTGAGAATGTCCACATATATTTATTTCATTACTTTTATAATCACCAAAAGACACGAAATAGTAGGTACTTGATCCCATAGGTGAGGTCGCAGTGGTAGCCAAAATCTATCGGGAATCCTGGAACATCCTTCTGAGGGCTTACCCGGATCTCCCGGTCGGTAGTGGTAGGACACTGAATGGTATTCGTCGGTAAGAGTCGGGCATAGCATCCATGAGGAATTTCAACACGCATAAAAACAACCTACAATGTTTCAACCCATAGACTTATAACATGTTGCGTTATAATTCTATGTTTCAACCTACATAAGCTAAAGAGCATAGCCGCATTATACAAGTCCTGTGAGTTAAAACCCTTATTAACTAAGAATGTACTCTAAAACGGACTGAGCTTTAATAGAACTGCAGCAGCTGTTGTCGAGTAGGACTACAAACTTTAATTTCAGCGAGTTGTAAATTCCGACGATGTGCTAAACAGTCTCCTAACTTTCAGTTTTGGCCTGCAGGAGTTATTTTCATGTGAAAGCATAGCAAAGTTCGTCTGAAACTACAAGGAAACTCTATTTAATGTTGCTCTTTTTTTAATAGACATTTATTGTGTACTTGATTTTTGTTTTAAATATGTTCTGCCATTGTAGGGGAATATTATCTGAACGTGGAGCATGTATCTTTAAATTGAAAAGAAAATATGTTTATTAATTTTCTATACTAATATTGTAAAGAGGAAAGATTTTGATTGTTTTGTTTTATTTCTTTGCATCGAATATGCTCTGAACTACTGAACCGAATTTTAAAAATTCTTTCATTTTTGAAAAGCTACAGTATTCCTGGTAAACATAGGCTATATTTTATTCCCATATTTCAACGGGAACAGGAGCTATGCGGGTGAAACAGCGTGACGTCCACTAGTTCTTTATAAATACAAATATATAGTAAAATTTCCTTTTATGGATATAACGTTAACGGGAGGCGCAGGACCGTGCATTATGGCATAATATAGGAGAGCTCTACCTAAGGAATCAAATCAGCCTATGGCAGTTCAGCAGTAGTCTGCGGTAGGCTGATTTCATTGATTGATTGATACGAATAGGTAAACATGAAATTTGTCGTGTTTAAAAGCCATAAACTATTATTAACAAATCGATTTTCAATGGCCTTTGGGTTCATAGTTGTGTCTTTTATCTCAAATTTCTATAAATTTTGAAACAAGTTGTCCTAAATTCGTTACAGATACTGATAATAGTGTATGACGTTGGGCGTGTGCCAAGTGCAATGCTCGGCTTGAATAAATTAAATGAACTGAACAGCCTTTGGCATGAAACATCAGAGATTGCAGTTTTGAGTTTTGTCGTATCATCAATATATTGTGACGCAAACAACTGCCATACATACCTACAACTGCAACCAACAAAGCTACGCAAGTGTGGGCTACTATACGAAGTGGCTAAGTCGACATTCAGAGCACATCAAAATTTTCGAGATATTGAAAATATTGCCAATTATTTTCAATACTCCCGAACACTTTCCAACTAAACCCCTTAATTCCCACCAAATGACTGAACTAGGATATGCGATAAGATACATAAATCCTACTATAATCTTACCAATCTTACTTCTTACTAATATTATAAGGGTGAAAGTTTGTGAGTGTGGTTGTTTGTTACTCTTTCACGCTCTAACGGCAGAACGGATTTGGCTGAAATTTGGTACAGGGATAGATTATGGTCTGGAATAACACATAGACTACTTTTTATCCCAGGAATTAGTTCCCAGAGGAAGCGAGATTTTTTACGCGGGCGAAGCTGCGGGCATCAGCTAGTATTATAAATGCGAAAGTTTGTTTGTTACTCCTTCACGCTTTAACCGCTGAACGGATCGGGCTGAAATTTGGTACAGAGGTAGGTACATTATAGTTTAGAATAATACACAGGCTACTTTTTATTCCGGGAATATGTTTCCACGGGGAGCGGGAACAGGCACCAAACTTCACGCGGGCGAAGCCGCGAGCATCATCTAGTACCGAATAATTTTATAAGAGAAAACAAAAGTATGGGCCAATCACTCAAGTAAAAAAAAAAACAGGCAGTGAATCGCATTCGTACTTTTTAAGAATTTTATATTTTGTTTTGCGAACTTGCCAAAACTTTTTGAGCTTTGAAATATTGTAATTTCACATTTATTTTACTCTGATAAAGTTAAAAGAACAAGAATCATATTTCTCTCACCTCAAATGGAAAAAGAACAAGGAGATTAAACGTTTTGTTTTTCCTTGAAGTTAGAGAAAATGGCGTCAAAAAAATATTTGTAAAACTTTTGTTGCTTTTTATACTTACTGAAATGTGATGGTATTCGCCTATTCGGAGCGAGTTTCCTTGTTGATTCTAAATTAGAGTAGTGTGTATGTTTGAAATATTTTATGGGATTTTCCGTAATAAAAATACGAAAGTTTGTGCTACGTAGCTAGTTGATTACTTCACAGGGCTCAATATAGTCTGAAATAACACATAGGCTAATTTTTATCCCGGGAATATGTTCCCGTGGGAAGCAGGAACCGGTACAATATTTCACGCAGACGCGGCTCTTGCCTGACCCATTCCCTTTCATTTCATTTCAGATTGATATATTAGTGGGAGGTAAATCGGATGACGGTGATTGTTAAAATGTCAAGGTGCCACATTTTTTAAGCAATTAGGCGAACTCCATAAAGTACTACATATGTGTGTGTGTGTGTGTGTGTGTGTGTGTGTGATACAATTTTTTTTATCGCGAGTATATCAGTTGTCAAGAGCCCAAAGCACAAGCTTATATTAGCTTAATTTGGGCTAGATTACGCTGTTTATGAACAGTATTCCACAATATTAATACAAATCTTTTGTGTCCGTAGTCTTCAAGCGGCCGTCGACCCAAACGTGGTTGGGGTGCTGTCGGAGCGTGGTGCATCGCGTGGTGGCACTCGGGTCGCGAGGATGTTGAGGATACAGAGCCTGAAGAGGAGCCTTCAGATCCAGGATACGCTACACCTGTATCTGTTGAAACTCCACTACAAAGTTCTGTGTCCAGGTAAGAGGTCATTTATTTCTTTATGGTTTATGTAACGATTATTTTTACACTAGTAACGTACATATTGAATAATAAACAACATACAAGATTCTCTCGCGGGTTAGTTGGGTTGGGAGGTCTTACAGCACTCGGTCCTCAAAATACCAAAAATAAAAGACAGATCGCAACTGCTCCTAACATGTCAATAGGATTATTTCAAAAGGAAGCATTTCAAGGCACAATTGAAAACGTGGTTATAACACCTTGAGCAAATATAGTACAATTTACCAGACCATTAACATATCTGTTTAAACTGATGAATTATGAGCGGTTTTTAAATATTGGAAAGATACATTGTTAGTCGTTAAAGATTCATTGGTAGTTGAACGAACGAATGATACAAAAATATCTATTGGGGTTGAAGTAACTGGTACGGCAATTTATCATAAAAATACTATGAAGTAACAAAGTTATAATAATAATATAATAATAATAAAACTTTATTTTCAGGTTGCATAGACCCATAGATAAATACCTTAACCTAATACATAATTTTTATAACAACAATGTTAGTAAATAAAGTTTTATAACTATGTTAGTATATATTTATTTTTTCAAAAAAAAGACTAACGTATCTGTGAGCGAAGTGGCCATATCTAACAAGTTGGTATTTTCTACATGTATCGAAATAACAAAAATGATCCACGCACTAAAAACAGGTAATAATAAACAGATAAAATAAAAATAACTAGGTCAAACTGATATCTGACCTAAATTTTGAATGCTTTTGCTTTCTATTATATTGGAATCGATATATCATCACTGACAGGATTATTGTAGTCAATAAGCCCGATGTTTACGCTATTGATAGATCGTTTACGATACTTGATCGTTAAAATCACTGCCATTACGGTTTTACGTTACTCCTTTTAGTGCGAAGTGTATATATATGTACCTACTTTATATGTATTTTTGTATGTGTACATCAACTCTGTTCGGACTATACCTACCATTGTATGATCATTAAAAGGTCTTTTGTTCTCAACAGGTGCACATCACTTAATGTCATCAGAGATCCGTATGCCATTCGGGGAGGCTCTACTGGATCAGGCGGTGACGGTGGCACTTCTCCTCTTCGTCGCAACTACGATCCACCTTCTATTTCTGCAGCTCGCGATAGCCGATCTTTACCTCCTAATACTAGAATTAACGCCACTTCATCACCAGCACCAAAATCTGCATCAGCAGATTCAGTTTACACAATACTCATTCGATTACCAGACGGTGACTCTGAAAGGGCTACAATCAAAATGATCTCTGAGGATTCACCGCCTTCTAATAATATAAGACCACACTTCCGACCTAATAGGGGTGATTCAGAACTTAATCTACATCCAGCAGGTCATCAAGCGTTGACAAGGAGAACTTCTCATATACAAGATGTAAGAATTCCTCTCAACGCTAAAATAATTCCGAAACAACTAGCTGGAAAAGGGTTATCGAAACCGGCAAAGAAAAAGAAGACACAAGAAAAGAAACAAGAGACCAAAGCGGCGAAAACGTTATCCGCCATTCTTTTATCTTTTATCATCACGTGGACACCTTATAATATACTGGTGTTACTGAAACCTTTGACGTCCTGTAAAGATAATTGTATCCCTGATGAACTTTGGTCATTCTTTTACGCACTCTGTTACGTAAATTCGACGATAAATCCAATGTGTTACGCACTCTGTAATGCTACATTTAGGAGAACGTATGTGAGAATATTGACATGCAAGTGGCACAATAGGAACAGAGAAGCAATGACCAGAGGTGTGTACAACTAAAAAGAAATGAGCTTCAAAGTAGAGTTATTAATGTTCAAAATGTACCAAAATGTTCATTGCCCCGTTTTGGTACCTGTCATCCTTTTGGTAGATACATGTTTTTGCTGGTTAATGAAAGCAACCATCTCTACCAAGTATATATAGAATTGGAATTGACTCTATACGAAATAGGAAAAAAAGATCATGGTAGGTAAACATCTGAAATCAAAACTTTCAGGGTAGATACATAATAAAAACTAAAATGAATTTTGTACTTCGTAATGTACAAACTGATTTATGAATAGTGGAAGAATCACCAGCATCAACAGATATAGATTTCAAATAATTAGTAAAGTTAATTTGCATTCAACGTGGACTAACTTAGACAGAATAGACAGTTAGAGAAATTGTGCTAATCTATGTATACTAATGAAGATAGTGTGTTTCGTTGGTCCATTGAAACAATTAGTTGTGAATTTATAATTTTTATTAGTGAGTTGACCGACCCGTCCAATAGTCGTATTATTTGTAGTTATGTGATACATTTTCTTAATAGATTTATTTATTTAATAGTGTTTTAAATACTTTTCTGCGCTGTAAATTTTAATAAAAATAATTATTCCTGTTAAGCGTTTTGTCATTATGATTGTTTGTAAACTTTCCAAAATTGAACATCTTCAGCAATGTCTTATGTGTTTGTACATTTTACGAAATGATTTAGTGTTTATCGTTAGTTAAAAAACATAATTTTATTATCTTGTCTGTGATAAGCAGCGGTTACTTTGTTTTTAACACCCTCAGCGCCAAGCTACATAGTGCAAAACTTCATTTACAGCATATGTTTTTTTTTTGTTTCAATTTGCTTTTTAATGTTATTTATCGCTGTTTTATTGTAAAACCACCTCTCTCCTTTCATTTTTCAGGATTTCAGGAGCGTGTATCATAAATGATACACTGGCCCACGAAATATATTTATCGGTAGACATATCTCGTGGGCCATGTGTATCCTTTATGATACACGTTATTTTTGAGCTTATTAACCTTTTTTCATGAAATAATAACCTTTTTTCATAAATGAAATTGAAATTGAGGAAAATCAATAAAAATTTTGTAAAAAAACCGTGTAAAGTGAATCGAAACTGTTCAAAATGAACTACGATAGTGACGATTCCTTATTTGATCCGGACTATGCTCCATTTGATGCGACGATTAGTTCTGAAAGTGACAGTGCTAATGAGGTGTGGAATCCATCTCTATCTTTTAGACGAGTATCAACCTTTCTGAAAGTGAGTTGCCTCCTAATACCATGAGTCCCTAATACCAAGGCGTGGAAGACTCTTATTCAGGCAATATATACCAAATAAAAGTGCCAAGTATGGTATCAAAGTATTCAAGCTTTGTACCCAGAGAGGGTACACTCGGAACTTGGCTGTTTACTGTGGTAAATCTAGAGACCTGGAAACTGAAGTCTCCGAAAAAACAGTTATGTCTTTAGCGGATGGACTCTTTGAAGAAGGAAGAACCATGTACACCGACAATTACTATACGAGTGTTCTCCTCGCTTTACGTTTGCAGAAAAGAAGAACCCATCTGTTCGGCACCCTAAGGGTTAATAGCAAATTAGCATTTGAAATTATTTGGGGTAAAAGTGTAGTAAACTCACATTTCTTGTACAATGAATATACCCGAGTAAAGAAACTCACAATAATTGAATTTCGCGGACAGATAATCACTACATTATTGGAGAGAACTGCTTCAACTGATGAAGACCTTCAAGACCACAAAAAAAACATTATTTGGTCCAAGAAAATGTAAACGGTAAGAAGATTTGAGGTCATTGTGTGGAATGTTACAAGATATATGGTAGGAAAGAGGTACAAATTGCGGGCAGCACCAAAAGAGTGCCTCAAGTTTATACAATATGTTCCGTTTGTCAACATTATTTATGCCGCCAGTGCTTCAATAAAACACTCTAGTTAACTTTTTGTTGATTGAATTGCTTGAATAAATCTATGTTGAAAGTAACTCTTCACTATTTTTACCTAATAGGTATTTTTTTTTCTTATAATTCCTAAAGTATACGTCATAACCCAAACCCAAATATACCATTTTATTCTGTCAGGCCACAGGATTTTTTTCCTCAAACAAAATGTATGAAAACCGTGTGTTTGAACGATACACGATGTAAGAAGCATAGTAAGCTGTGTGTATCATTTTTGATACACAACGTTATAAACATTGTGTGCAAAAATGATACACTGGCGCTGAAGGTGTTAAAACAAAACCAATAACAAGAAATTCATTGTCGTAATACCTATTTATGTTTTGCGGTCTAAGGCCACAGCTATACAGCCTAGATTTGTTAAAATTCCAAACCGGAGTTTACGTGTTTTGTTTAATTCATGAAGACCATTTTGATCAAATCATTAAATAGACTGAACACTTAATTTTTAACGTGTGTGCAATACTTGTTTTGTTTATATTTAATGGAAAGTAGTTAGAGATTTAACTTCAGAGTGCTTGTGATTATGTTTTATGAAATACGAAATTTATTCTAGTCAGACTTTTCGTACAGTGTACAGTGTACACAACTAGACGACCAATAAATTTGGTATTTACGCACTGTACGCGTAAATACCAAATTTATTGGTCGTCTAGTTAAGTTCAATATTCTTTGCTTTACTGTTTTTACCGAAGGTACATTTTCTTTCCTATTTTCGATTGAGATTATTAATAAAAGAGTCATATTGAATATGAAAGATTTCGGCATCATTGAGAGCTTGAAATATATTGTTGAAATTTCCATTAAAATTAGTTTCATTAAGAACTTCACAAACAGGTCCACGTCTTAAAGGCTCATGCAAGGCCCAAGCTAAAAGATTACGAATTAGATTATTTACCTCCTTTTGGATCTTCGTTAGGTTCCAAACTAGTCGGACCATTGTGAGAGTTACACATGAGTACAAACGATAAGTTACTAATAATTTGTGTAAGCTTGGCAAACCTAAAAAAAATCAGCCCTTTACAAGAACGCTCTCAAACTGTAAAACAGTACTTGTTCCAAACAACCCATCTAATAAGAGGCATTTGGTACTTGGTGTTGTTTTCTTGCTTTTAGAGTCCTGTACCCTTTGGGTACAGGACTCTAAAAGGAAGGAGGAAATATAAGGTAAAATCGCGATCTAATTACTAAGACTTCGCTTTCCGTCTGTCTATCTGTTTTATGAACCGTGATAGCTTAAACTTTCACAGAAGATGTATTTGTGTTGTCGCTGTAATTTTCATCTTAGTCTGAACCCATCGTAGTACTTTATTCTCGATATAACACAATTACGCTATATTCATACAACGATATTTAATCATAACATATTTGCGTGATTTCATCTCACTGTTTCGAGAATTTTTTTGTGTATATTGTGGAATCTATTATTCCTTTTAATGTCATAAATTACTGTCACTATTGTGATAAAGATTATTGAAATGAACAGTGGGATGAAATTATGAATTTTATTTCATCCCTAATATTAGTCGACAGTATTTACATTATAATGTACCTTATAATAATTGTGTCAAAGTAGATAAAGTTTAATATATTCATTGAATTCTAAATATATGTATGCATTTTACAATATAATATAATTGTAAATAAAATATAATATATAGTTCGGTATATTTATATATTAAGTCAATGTGTTTGTATCGACGGTATTATAGAATAAGAGTATATAATTATGTATTATACAGTATTAAATAATGGGTGTATTATGAATATAAGGTATGAAAAAATATACATTTATCTATGAATGTCGTGCAACGTTCCTTTGTTGTGTATGAGGTTTTATTAACCAATTTATTGTAAAATCGTGTACGTGTAGTTTTAGAAAACCTATTGTAATATCATAATGCAATTTAAATTAAGTCCTAGATTTGAATAACAACAATTTTATACAAAACGAAGGGAGAGTTACGCATTTTACAACTTTTGTAAAAATAAATGTACAACAATTCTTAGTTAATTGGAAAATTCTTTGTCTCTTCTTTTGTCATAACTAAAATATGAGGCAAATGAGAATTTCACAAGTCTTTAGCATCAAATTTTGCAGGTGTATTGTCGCCAGTACGGGCAAAAATTTACTATAAAATGTAAGTAGATGCTTACAACGGAGTTTTGGAGTATTGAAATCATAATGTACTATTCATATGATCTAACTTCTTCTTTGCTGTCTTAAGTTAATATGTCGTATTATAAACCAATAAACATCAAAAGAATAAAATAGTTTAAATGATTTTTTTTCGTAATAAGCTTTTAATGATCGCAATTTTTTATTCCGTACCTTGTTTTGCAGTTACTAAAATGTTATTACAACATGTATTATTGCTAATTGTAGAATGCGTAATTCTGCTGGTCCGTTAAGTCTCTATTCTGTAAATTAAATTATGTTGCAAACACAGTGACCGTTCCTTATTTTATATTTTTGGATTTGTTTATTATTTACAGAAGACGTAATATCCAAAATCTTTTTTTTTGAATCATATTACCTACTTACATCTAACAATAATAAAACGTAAAGCAATAAAAATAATCAACAATAAATACTTGAGCAATAAAACACAGACACGATACAATTCCTATAATGAGCAATTTAACTTAGAGGATAACGGAAATATTAGAAACGACGAAAATTGCTTTCATTGAATAAATAAAGCAAGCTAGCCTTCTGTAACTCACTAAGTGAATATAATGCCTCAATGCCTATGAAACTACTTTGTAATGTCCTTTAAATCATGAGCACTAGAAGCATACCTATATGGGTATAGGGGTCTGCTGAAAATAAATATATATTTAAACTTGGCACCTAGTATAATACAATAAAAAAATAACAATAGATGATGTTCAATAAACTCTTAACAGAAACCAAACACTAAAATAAATATTAAAAATTTGAAAACTTACAAATCTTACAGTTTCTTTTTATATAAAATGCCTTACCCATAAACGTAATACATAATATATAACGATAGACATAGTGAAATATTTGTAATTCCTAAAAGTATTGTCAATGCGCACAGTAAAATTAGTTTTAACCTGTTTTTACGTCTCTTGTAGTATTTTAGACCTTGTCGTGTTTTAGGCTACATAATACATTTAAACTTACACATTGATAAATGGCAAAGTGCAACATTAAAATTATTTTAAAATGCTGTTTCTTTTTATAAGAAAATTAATACCTTTCAATACGTGAGTAAGCATTCAAAGATAATGATTTTTTGGATGATTTCATTAAACAGAATTTACTTTTATAATAGGAAATAAATAAGACATTAAACAGATAATTCTGTACTTAATATGGTGAACAAATCCAAAGGCAAAAGGTAAAAATATTAAATATTTTTTGTTGGCGGCGCAAAATCCTGTGGGGTTTAGTCGCTATTGCACTTTACATTGTCCTTTCTTATATACTTACACTACATTGTCTTATACTTGGACAGACAACTTTGTGACATCGAAAAAGAAGATGCATAAGTAGATAATTCTGGACCAAAATTTATTTTATACTGTGATGTTTAGCTGCTCATCGTATTCAAATTTATCGTTACCAAAAATTGTTTATTTATATTTTAAATTAGGATAGATACCTACTTGTTTGCAAAATTAAAATAAAATTAAAAAGACATTGAAATAAGATATTTTTTTCTTCTTCTGTTGGTCTAGGCTGCATTCCGAAAAAGTGACAACTATGTACAATTCATTGTATAATATTTTTTATCATGTATTATAGGAGAGTCTTGAAGACTTCATAAATAAGTATAAATTTAAATTTTAATAAGTATATTAATACCATCTTGATGTAATAATTTGTATTAGGTATATATTTTGCATTTACAATATATTTATTTCAATAATTACTATATGGTTTAGCTAGTTAATCGGACTTAGTAAGTAGTAGTGATTTACAATATTCTAAATATTTTGCCTACTTTGTATTTCATATAAACGCACTTTGACATAAATATAGTAATATAAAATCGGGTGTATTTTGAAATAATTATATGAAATGTGCCAAAACAGTACCTATACTAGTGCAGCTCAAGTAATAAAGTATAATAAAACCGTAGTAGATTTATTTAATGAGAATTTTTAAATATTTCAAAGTAAGTTCATAAAAGTGAGTACATAGTTAGAGGACTTTATAGTTTTTGTACGTATAAATATGGGTGTACACAGATATAGACACAGGGGGTATGAAGACAAACGAGGGTCGTTTGGTGATCATTGAACCATAAATACATAGGCACTTTGTACTTTAGGCTCGCCAAAACTACTAACGCTCTCGCTTGAGTTCACCAATCTTCACCATTTTGATTCTTCACTGTAAACGTATTTCGTTCGTTTGTTTGTCGAGTTTCAACAAATCGAAAAATTGAACAAATTTTAACAATTCACTTGACCCTTCTGTAAATATCTACAGAGGATGAGGTTTCCTTTAGCATTTATTTAAAACTAATTCATCCAGAATAAATCGCATTTTAACACACCATTAAAATTATTTTGTAATTTTATTGTTAGGTATCTCATACATTTTTAAAATAAGTAGATATGTAACGAATTTGTTATTTAATTCACATGAATTTAAGATAAAATTCATGTGAATTAAATAACAAATTCGTTACAACTCCAATTACATTTAATTTATATACGTGGTTCTAAAATAATGCTCATAGGTAGGGGTTAGAATTTACTCCAAGGTACTATTGTCTGACTTGCCGTGCAACTTCCATCAAAAATCAGACAATTAAATGAAAAAAAAAACAGATTAAATGGAATCGATTAATTGGGTAAAGTACATTGCCTCAATCAATTTATGTATCTGAAGGAAGAAATGCAATATTTTTACTGCATAGCAAAAACAGTCTATGAAAATTATAAATATATTGTGTTGAAATAATACAACTTGGTTTGATATTCGATTTCAATCCGGGAAATCCAACAGAGTTAGTTTATTCAGTGCTAAGACATTTTTTCCAGGTATCGTTTACAACTTTACTTAGAAATTTTAATTTCATGTAAGTAATTGAAACTTGTTTTAAAAATCATTGAGATACTTATCTATGTTTTTTCATTGATATTTTTAATCATTAATATAATAACAAGGGAGTAAAATGAACTGAACTACTTAATTATTAAATATTGATGTGTACTTGTAGTATAAAATAAATATGTATAAAAATAAATTAAACCTTAAAATTCACCAAATATGTATGACCGATATTCGATGGATTTATGAGTAATATTTTGTTATACGCTTATTTTTTCTGAGTTAATTATAATTTATTCTGATTTTTTTTCAATTGCTAATTATAATTTTTACTTTGTTGATGATTACATAAATGATTAAGTAGGTATTTGAATAAATACACTTAAAATGTGAAATTTTAAGTTACTGAGTGATTAATTATTTTGGAAATATAATTTATACTTATATTACAAAATTAATTAATTTGTAAATTTGTTAAAATGATTTTTAATTTTATATTCCGACCAAGGCTTTAAAATTTGTTATCCTGTTTGATGTGTCATTTTGACAAACGTGTGTCAGATAGAAAGAAAAATGTGTCAAATCTTTCGATTTAAAAATATTAGGATTTATTATTATCAATGTACAAGTTTAGTCATTCACAATGTATTTATTAATAAAGAAATAAATAAATGTGGTCTTTTGTAAGTTATTTTAAAAATTAATCAATGTTTTTGTATAACCAAAGACAATAAAAATTTAACTAAAATATTGTGTTTATTATTTATGTTAACTTTCTGTTGATTGAAGAGATAAAACGAGTCGAGTGTAATATTTTAGAAGCCCTTTGTGTTTTATTTTGTACACTGACTTCAAAAAAGAGGTTACCCAATTCGACCGTATAATTTTTTTAAAATGCTTTGGTGTATTTTTCTTTAAATACTGATTTTGTTAAATATTTCTAATCTTTCACTTCTTTTTTATTGTTGATTTTGTGCATGTTTACTATCTATCTCCCTAAATCATAATCTATAAAAAAGAAACCTTCATGCTATCACTGAAAGAAAGATCCATTAATTTAGCAGCCGATATTTACCAATTTCCCAGAGCAGAATCCTTGGTCTGAAACTGTTATGGTCACTAACGTATATAATTATAATGTAATACATACATACACTGTTCCTGTGTACTGTTGCAAGCGCCATAATCACGGAGGAACTGAAGTAGGTACTGGCGGTTAAAAGTGAAAATCTTAGTACAATACACAATTATATCGATCTGCCCTCGTAGGCAATTGCTTCTAAAATAACAGATGCCACCAGGACCAGAATCTTATTCATTGACTTGTAATTACATGCAACTGGGAATATGTAACATCTAAAACATCATTCTTTTAGTCTGCATCAATATATTAAGCAAAATGATTTATCTCGTTGTCAGTATCGACTGATCTTATTAGTTAGTAAGTGCCGGATGCCAGTAAAACGGCAGTCATAAAGTCAAGTAGAAGACCTTACTATTAACTGAAAAGAATTGAATATTTAGTTACGCCAACCGGTTACCTATTTCATGAGGTCAAAAATAAAATGAAATTGTAGCCGTATATTATGCCTCTGCCTACGGCTTCGAGAATGAAAGCGTGACTAAGTATGTACCTATGTAGAAGCATGGAAACGCTCGTAAGTGAAAATGCCAAAAAGCAGTCTACCGTCTTATAACCGAGACTTAAGAAATAAAATGACTAACACAGTGTCCATTTACGGAACACCGAATTATAAGAAGAGTACTTAAGCAACTGGCAATCTCATTAGCAATGATAGTGCTAATATAGTTTGATTTAGAATTGCCTAGGGTAATGTAAGCATGAGGGCGAACTGATCGAAACTGGTCACTGTAGCTATGAAGCGTTTGCATTATTAGAGGTGCGACCATGAAAAAACCCTAATACTTTAGAGACGTTTAAGAAAACTGATATAGAGAACGTATTCCAAAATCCAAGCGAACACAGATGGAAGCCCAAAGGTGCTAACCGTAAATTGTAAGGAAGAACATCTTTTCTTTGGTGAGCGGTGATAGAATATACCCTCAGAGCACACAAACCATCGTGCAGTCGCTTTGGTAAGTACATATGAAACCAAGTCTATCCACTCACGAAGTGACTTGACATATGAAGCGAAGTCTAGCCTCTCTACAAGTTGAGGACCGTTGATAACCCTCAGAGCTAGTTTTTTGAAAGGCAGAACATATTCTCCTTAGCGAGCGAAGATAGAATGTAAGCCTAAGAGCACACAAAACACTTTGCGGTTGGTGAGTAACTGTGGTAAGAACATAATTATACAGTAATGTCTACCCTGTCTACAAGTGGAGGACCGTTGATAACCATCATAGCTCGCGTTTTTGTAAGGCAGAACATCTTCTCTGTGGCGAGCGATGATAGAATGTAACCCTAAGAGCACACAAAACACTTTGCAGTCGGTAAGTACCTGTGGTAAGTATATACACAGCGAAGTCTACCCTGTCTACAAGTAGAGGAACGTTGATAACCCTCATAACTAGCTTTTTTGTAATGCAAAACATCTTCTCTTTGGTAAGCGATGATAGAATGTAAACCTAAGAGCACACAAGCGACTCTACAGTCGTTAAGTACCTGTGGTAAGTATATACACAGCGAAGTCTACCCTCTCTACAAGTAGAGGAACGTTGATAACCCTCATAACTAGCTTTTTTGTAATGCAGAACATCTTCTCTTTGGAGAGCGATGATAGAATGTAAACCTAAGAGCACACAAACGACTCTGCAGTCGTTAAGGCCATACCCAGGGCTAACGACCTTGAGCAAATGGGCGATATGACTCGCTAACATAGAGTAGCGCAACTACAGAGACATCAGAGTAAAAGAACCACGGAAGAAGAAGAAACATAGTAGCGGAAATGCGTTCCTCGCTTCACCAAATAAACAAAAAGCTGTGAGACGGTCTCACCCGACTGCCCCTCTCTAAAACGTTTATTGTGAGAGTTCAATCCGATTGACGTCGTCATTTTTGTTTTATTTCAAACTTTGAACAGATGATCCACGTGACCGAGTGACGTAGTTTAATGCAACAGAGTCACAGACTACAGACAAAGTCTCGCCACAAGCCCCTCTGCACTCTATTTTATAGAGAGAGGCGAAAAGTAAATTAAAAACAAAGGAACGTTTGTATTTCAATTTTCCTTTGTTTTTAAGTGTAGTAAAATACACTGCAAAAAATGTGATTGATCATTACGTAAAACTTAAATGTGACGAATTCACAAAGACGAATGTTCATATATTCCACAGACATATAAGAATAAGATATATTCATTGTTTTGTACTTAAATTATTACAAATCCAGAAAGGGGGGTCTTCCACTCGCTTAAAATTTTTGTTACTTTTGCAAAATTTCATTTCATTTTATTATTACAAACAAACAAAAATAGACGTAAACGCAGTTGCGAGGGTCAGCTAGTTATTTATAAATAAGAAACGCTCGTGGCACCGCGGACTTAGTGTTCTGTAAGCGATCACTGTAGTAAGCTCATTCACTATGGCCAGTCCTTGGATGGGTGACCATCCATGTGACCACTTTGTGACAGTTATTTGAGCGTCGTTTCCGTGTTTCGGAAGGCACGTTAAGCCGTTGGTCCAGGTTGCCCGTAAAATGGCAGTCGTTAAGCGAAGTTGAAGGCCGTTTTGGCGCCTTGATTAATTTTAACAGCAGGCAGATACAACCTGCGCCTGTCTATCTCAACACGGCAATACAGCTCACCGCCTATTACGTGGGACAAATTCTAAAAAGGTGAAATGTGGGGACATATTAATATGCCTCTGCCTACCTCTTCGGGGATAAAGGTGTGACCATATGTATGTATGTAACTAGCTGACTCTCACAACTTCGTTTACGACGCTTAAGGTGTATGAAACATGAGGTATTTCTTCATCAGTCTCATCAACCGGCGGGTGAAACTGCCCTGTTTGCTTAATCATAAACGAATTTAAAGATTAAGCATATTGTAAAACTAGCTGACCCTCGCAACTTCGTTTACGTCACATAAGGTTTGCAAAAGGAGAGGCACTTCTTCATCAGACTCATCAAGCAGCGTGTGAAACGGCCCTGTTTGCTTTATCATAAAAGAGCTTAAAGATTAAGTTTATTCCATCCATGTGACCACTTTGTGACAGTTATTTGAGCGTCGTTTCCGTGTTTCAGAAGGCACGTTAAGCCGTTGGTCCAGGTTGCCCGTAAAATGGCAGTCGTTAAGCGAAGTTGAAGGCCGTTTTGGCGCCTTGATTAATTTTAACAGCAGGCAGATACAACCTGCGCCTGTCTATCTCAACACGGCAATACAGCTCACCGCCTATTACGTGGGACAAATTCTAAAAAGGTGAAATGTGGGGACATATTAATATGCCTCTGCCTACCTCTTCGGGGATAAAGGTGCGACCATATGTATGTATGTAACTAGCTGACTCTCACAACTTCGTTTACGACGCTTAAGGTGTATGAAACATGAGGTATTTCTTCATCAGTCTCATCAACCGGCGGGTGAAACTGCCCTGTTTGCTTAATCATAAACGAATTTAAAGATTAAGCATATTGTAAAACTAGCTGACCCTCGCAACTTCGTTTACGTCACGTAAGGTTTGCAAAGGAGAGGCACTTCTTCATCAGACTCATCAAGCAGCGTGTGAAACGGCCCTGTTTGCTTTATCATAAAAGAGCTTAAAGATTAAGTTTATTCTAAAATAATTCAGTCCCCGACTTCGGCGCGGACAGAATTATTTTACAACAGCCTTAATCATTAAGCTCTTTTATGATTCAGCCAACACGCCTGTTTAGATTTACCGTCACATTCCAAGGAACCCTTGAATTATAGGTTTTGACAAAGTTGAGATATCTCTAATTCCTGAACTACAAAACCCTCAGCACTGAAACTTGTGTGAAGCAATCCTAGGTTGAATTCTAGGTTTAGAGAAGTTGAGATGTCTCTAACTCCTGAACTTCCTCGGATCAATTTTCATTCAAATCAGTAGTTTCGGCGTGATACGTATTCGGAAAACAGACAGACATGAAAATTTTAAATTTCATTTTGGCTTAAGTAGGTATCGATTAGAGAACGCGTTCTTTTTTTGTTAAATAGCTTCCATATTCAGACTCTCGACCCTCAACAGTTTTATTATTATGTATAGATATAGACTAGCAAGAAACTCGGCGGGCACTCACTTTATTCACTTTTATACCTTAATCAATTTGCCGGTAGATGGTGCCTACTTGTGGCTACCAACAAGACGTAATAAGCTAAAAGAGTCAATTCTTTCAGCTTAGGTTGAGAGCAGTGCCACAAAAAAGCAGTGTGTTAATAATAACTATAATATAAGTATTTTCATCAGTAGACAACTGATGAAAATACTTATATTATAGTATCCCTTAGCACAAGGTTATATTAGCTTAAGTTGTGTGCGAATGTCCACAAATATTTCTTCATTTATTTATATTGAAATGATTAAGTACCGCATACAATATAAGCATGATTACCTTTCGAAGTAATTTAATAAAACAATACGAAAAATAAGTTGAAATGCATGATATTCTCATGTAATGCAGCATGCATTGTGTAACTCGGGCTCTGGCTCTGTTGCACGCATTACTCTGTACATGAATGAAAATATAACATTTTACGAGAATATTTTGCAGACCAGAGCGACACACGTCCGTCTAGCAACACGACTCCCCCCGCACTAGATTTTCGGGTGAGCGCGGGGAAGCAAGCAACGTGATGTATTCTTTGAATACATTATTACTTATAATTAGTTAAAACTTATACTAATTCAAAATTGAAGAAAAACATTTTAGAGGTCTATGTTTTCTTTAGTCTCTGATATAAATTTTATTATCATTCATTAATAAATAGATGTCATACAACGACTTCTTCTAAAAAAATATGGGCTATTTCAGTGATGTTTTACTAGTTATTTATAATAAATACACAATTTCTGATGAAACCATCCTCTGGAACACATCTTGTAGATTTGAAATCTACTTTTGGATGTCATTTTTCGTATACTAATACCGAGAAGAACGTCTTTATTTGCACCTCTTTTTCGTAAACTTTGTCAACCACTCCCCTTAAGTACCTGTGGTAAGTACAAATACAGCGAAGTCTACCCTCTCTACAAGTAGAGGACCGTTGATAACCCTCATAGCTCGCTCATTTTCCGAGTCGAAATTTTTATTTAGGTGCACCAGCCCAAAGGTCTCAGCAGTATTCCATTATTTGTGCATTTAGACCACACTTGCGACTTATAAAGAAGCAGCGTTTGATCAACATCAGAGTGATACATAATTATATACATAACTAGTAGACGCTCGCAGCTTCGCCCGCGTGAAATTTGGTTCCCGTTCCCGCTTCCCATGGGAACCTTTTACCAGGATGAAATGTAGCCTATGTGTTATTCCAGACTATAATCTACACCGGTTCTAAATTTCAGCCCGATCCGGTGAGCCGTTAGAGCGTGATTGAGTTACAAACATCCAAACATCTAAACATCCAAACATCTTCACAAACTTTTACATTTATAATATTAGTAGGAAGTAGGATAATAGTCACGCTTTTATCCTCGAAAGGGTAGAGAGAGGCATATACTATACGCTTATGATACGCTCACATTTCACAATTGTTTTATGTCACACGTAATAGATGGTGATCCTATTGCCGTGTTGAAATGGACTGGCGCAGATCGTGAAGCGGTCGTCACGATCTGCGCCAGTTGAAATTTTTCAAGCCAATAAGACCTTCAACTTGACGTAACGATGGTCATTTTACTGACAACCGGGATTTATTTCGAGTTTTCCTACTCTGCGCAATGAATCGTTTTGCAAAAGTGTTCCCTTAGTCGCTTCTTACACCCTTGGGATGAATTGGGGTGGCGACAATTTATATTCTTTCCCGATGCCACACTCACCATCAGAGTTAAGTGGACATAAAAGCACCTTGAGTCAAGTTTAGCCTGAAACCCCGGCTCCTACAGAAGCTAACAGCTATGCAGCCTACGGTCCAATTCTCTAAGACCATCAGAAAAGTAAAAGCATTCACGTGGTAAAATTCGCTAAATAGTAGACAATCAGAACATCACACAACAGTCACTGTATCGGATAGGGGGGAATAAATTTCCCAAGAGGTTCCCAATGGAATAAATTACGATAAATGAAAACCTGAGGTAAATCTTAAAGGCCTCTATTGTTTTCGGCACACAGCGGCAGCGCTCCTAATCAAAGCGTGGCGTTTACAATTATCATTTGAATGTTGAAATAATAATATTATAATTCCTATTGAATTGAAAATTTATGTATAAATTCTGGGAAATTTCTTAGCTCTTAAGCTTATTGAGTTGTGTGTTGGAAATTAATGTTTTATGTATATTTTAAGAGTCTCATGAGAACCTTGCCAGTCGCCTGCGATGGGGACGAATTCTTGGCCACTTATAAGATGTATGTCAGTCTTGTAAATATATTTTCACTGATTGTTCTGTAAGTTTTTTTTTCTGTAAATAATAAGTAAGTATTAATTCTTAAACTTGTAAATATACAATAACGTGAATAACACCCTCACCTTCTACAAGTTACAAGTAAACTGAAATAAAGTTCGTGTCCTGGGGTATCCTTTCGAGGGCTTACCCGGGGCTCTCAACCGTAGGCTGTGAGGTAGGATACGTTTGGTTTTTAGTCGGTAGCATTCCGGCATAGCATCAATGTAGAATTTTCCTCACGTTAAAAAACTGGAATAGTTCGTTATCTTTCACCTCACAACCGCAGCGTTTATCGCACAAATGAACACCGTGCCTTATATGTATAGCACGTAAACTCCTTTACGTGTAAATGTACAGGTACACCGTACACCCCCTATCTGTAAATTACATTTAACATGAAAATTTAATCGGAACGTTACGGAATCGTGTTGGATCGGAAACGTGGGATGTGACTGTGGGGGGTTATTATCTAAATTGTGCGCATGTTTGCGTAGATAGTGAAAGTATTTCGCGAATCAGCTACAAATATGAGGCGTACCTAATTATTAACTACCATTGTGATTTTAGACATTACTATTGAGAGTTTATCTTTATTCCACGTGGATTGTGTGTTAAGCTATCACATCAGAACCGCTGCACCGATTTTGATGTATTAACATTAGCTAGTATCAGACCGATAGTCTTGGGCAAAGACACGTCTGCGACACTACGAACCTCGGGGGGAGTTCTCTCTGGTTCCCTCCCCGCCGTCTCTTTCACTCACATGACCTGCTCACAGAAAGAGGCAGCTGAGTCCCACTTACTCCCGCTGGAGATCAAGGCTCGCACTAAAAATGCATTTTTAATGAACTTAAATTCAGCTCTCGTAGATCAACTAGATCCTCTAGGGGTATGCAGGCGTGATTGTATTGAATACACCAAATCAAATCCCATTCCGTGTTTTATAAAAGAAACTTTTTAAAAGCTACTTTTCTTTTAACCTTAGAATTGACCCCTTGAGATATTCAGGCCATAAATCAGTGCCGTAGGGATATTTACGGCGCGGCTTGTACGTATCTAAAGGACTTTCCTAATACCTACTGTAATTACTTAAAGTACTTGTAAGTACTTCAATAATTTGTTCTTTAAATTCATTATGAAAGAGCCTACTTTAAGAATTCGTCAATGAATTTTAAAATTAAGTTAGCAATTTTGTAATTATAATTCCTTGAATTATAGTGACCTTTTGGGATATAATAATCCGAGTAAGTATATATTTGTTTGAAAAGGTAATCCTTTGGTGTCATTGTGAGTCACAATTTCATAAAATCGTTAAAATTGGGGTTTGTAAAGTAAATTCAGATTTCACTTTCAGAAAATAATGCAAATTTCTTTGTATTCTATAAAGGCATTCTAATCAATTTAGCTGTTCCTTTTTTAAATGATGTGGTTTAATATTTCAAAGTAAAAAGGTCGAGCTCCGTTTTAGTTTTCATTTAAAAGAAAATTGGAGGGAACAGGGGTGACAAAATTATAGGCTTAGGTCGAATAAACATTCTTGAGAGAGAGCGGAAATTTAAAAGCATTTTTTAGGGTTCCTTGACTTACTCATTCATTTTTAATGTTATCCGATAAAATAAAAACATGTTCTGAGATTAGTTTATATAAAGATGCACTTGTAGGTATTGTACCCACTGGAATGTAAGCTAATATTGAAATACCAGACTGTTCCTTTATTATACAAAGAAAATGGCGATGACAGCCTCAGTGGCGCAGTCGGTATTGTAACCGCCTGCCGCGCTTGAGGTCCTGGGTTCTATTCCCGGGTCATTCCAAATATTTGGTCGTTCCAAATATTAGGGTGTTTTCTATGTATACTAGCTGATGCCCGCAGCTTCGCCTGCCTAAAATTTGTTCCCGTTCCCCGTTGGATTCCCGGGATAAAAAGTAGCCTTTGTGTTATTCCAGACTATAATGTATCCCTGTACCAAATTTCAGCCAGATTCGTTCAGGCGTTCGAGCGTGAACGAATAACAAACATCCACACTCACAAACTTTCGTATTTATAATATTAGTAAGAAGTTAGATGTAGGTACCTATGTATTTACAAATATATAAATGTGTCTATCAGTCGCCTATATCCCATAGCACAAGCTTATATTAGCTTAATTTGGGCTAGATGATGTTGTGTGTGAATGTCCGCAAATAAGAAAAAAAAAACCATTTGTATGAAGTTTCTGCCCTGTGATATAACGGTCACAAACAAAACACCAAACATAATTTAAAACAAAAAAAACAGTGTCGCAATCCGCAGGCGAACTTGCGAATTTCATAAACTGAGGAAAATATGATTGGCGAATAGCAAGCGGATAGTTGCCGATATTTCAACAGCGCAGCGTGGTGTCAGAGGCGAAGTGTTTTAATTGCTTTTTCAATTAACGCTGCGAGTGCCCCTTGAGATGCTATCCGTGAACGCATAATGGACTGGCCATAAACTAACATTTTAAAGACGAGACATTTTGCTAAAAGTTCAGTTTATATTTTTATGACCTTTTTTTATTCTTTTGATTTGAATCGATACTTTTAATTGCTTTCCGACATAATTATATGATGATATACATACCGTAATTTGTAAACATGGTCTCGGATTGGAAGACAGTAGTCAAACATGATTTTTGTGAAAAAAGATAGGTACAATACATATAGGTAGGTACAAAAGAAATTCTTTTTTCTATGGTCTGCTTGTAAACATGGGACAAAATAAATATAAATGGAATGATGATGTATTTGTAAGTCATCTATTTATTAGTAAGTAATTTTTTATGACACTTATTCTTATAAATTAAAACTTTCCTCAACGATTTCAGCTCGTATGGTCGTGAAATGGCATCATGGTCGAAATAACCAAATGAACTTTGGCTGTGATAGAACCTATTCCATACTCAATTATCTTTCTAGGTGAAGATATTTTTGTATCACAGCTCTGTTAGACCAATTTACTGATTGAAAATGATCGCCGCGGCCAACAATCGTTAGCAACTCCGAACGTTACAACAACTAAGAAAACTCACCTGAACTTCAAGAAACTTGGTTTTCTTCCGCGAACGCTTAGGTTGTGGAATGATCTTCCTGCCTCGGTTTTTCCAAACGCCTACAGTATGGGGTTCTAAGAAGGTTCTAAGAAGGGTCTAAGAAGGGTCTAAGAAGGTTTTTACAGGGTCGGCAGCGCGAGTGTGGCGCCTCTGGTGTTGCAAACGTTCATAGGCTGCGGTAACCACCAGTCCTTCTGGTGGGCCGTATGCTTGTCTGCCACCTTAGTGGTATAAAAAAAAACTCAGCATACCTTGATTTCAGTCCATATTGGTCTCATTGTTGATAAGTGCTTGAGTAACAATCATTCCACAAGGGTTCTCTTCTTTCTTTTGTACCTACATCCCCCTCTGCACTTACATATTCTTTATCAAGAACTACAATGAATACAGGTCTCAGTAATTCTATTGACGATTGCTACGTAAGTACTTCAGTCTCTTCTTTACGAGTAGGTACGTCACGAATCCTTTGAGTACACTAGGATGAGTATAGTTCTTAATGCATGAAGGTTGCAGAATATAGATCCCATAGCACAAGCTTATATAAGCTTAATTTGGGCTAGACGATGTTGTGTGAGATTGTCCACAAATAGTAGAAAAAAACCAAAATATAGGTATATATTTTTGTTCATTTTGATTTTATATATTGCTAATCGAAGAAAGATATCGTAATGAATGTTTATAGGACAGATGTATATTAGATATCGATATATCCGTAATTATAACCGCCAGCAAAGCTAAGCTCAAACTATATAAATGGGAAAGTAATTCAGTCTGTCTGTACATTAGAACCACTGAACCAATTCTGTTAAAATTTGGTAGAGAAATAGAAGAGATTAGGAAAGGACATTGGTTATTTACGAAGTTGCTTGGTAAAAGACATAAATAAATAAATATTCACGGACATTTCACACAACGCTAT
Organism: Miltochrista miniata; assembly: GCA_933228765.1. Classification (NCBI taxonomy): domain Eukaryota; kingdom Metazoa; phylum Arthropoda; class Insecta; order Lepidoptera; family Erebidae; genus Miltochrista; species Miltochrista miniata. Next base: position 28,837,156 of record OW121763.1, on the reverse strand, counting down.
ATGATCCCCCAGTAAGCTAGGAATAACCTGCTTGTGTTATGGGTATCAGACCACGGATATTAACACTTATACTTTTTAAATACATACATATTATACATACATAGAAACACCTAGACTCTTGAGACAAACATTTATGGGTCACACAAATATTTGTCTCCGGTGGGAATCTAACCCACGACCTGTAGCGCCGCAGGCGGTATCACTACCGACTGCGCCACAGAGGCAGTCGGTAGTAGACGGAGTAGACATACAGCCGGTCTAAATAGCAATTCAACGCTAAGATGAGATCTGATTACGAACAAAGATTACTATATCGATTTTAATAGAAACTAATTGAAAACAACAGCTTAGCAGGGTGGTGCCTAGTAGGTCAGTAGTACTGCGAATTATAATGATTGCTGATTGATAAATAATTGCCTAGTTCCTCTATTAACTTATTCGAAGGAAGGGCCGCGTGCATGATATGTACATTATCAGATCTTTTCATTGTTACAAACAAAATGTCCAATATATTTGATACTAGATGGTGTAATTCTGTTCCCGATCCAGGATTTCGGGGCCAAAAAGTAGCACCAACTATTTATTCTTCCTGTACCAAATTTCACCCAAATACGTTCAGCCGTTAGAGCGTGGAAGAGTAATAAACTTCCATACATGCATCCACACTTAGAAACTTTTGCATTTATAATATTAGTAAGGATTTTAAGAGTCAATTTTAATCAATGCCTCATATAAATGATGAAATCTTATTTTGCCAGCGTTGATAATGAATAATTTTGCATGCATTTTTTCAATCCAACATTATACGCGGGTGAATAGCATAAATAAGGAAGGCCAAGCCAGAAATTAGACCCATTTTAGGGTTATGTACCCAAAGGGTTAAAACGAAACCCTATGGTTAAAACGAGACCCTATTCATGAGACTTCGTTGTCCGTCACGAGGCTGTTTCTCAGAAACTGAATAGCTAGAGAGCTAAAATTTTCACATTGTGACGTACCTATTTCTGTAGAAAATACAAAAATAAAAACAAAATAATTATAACGTTACACACGTTAAAAATTTGCCCAAAATTTGATTTCATGAATCTCTCTTACAGCAGTTACAACATAACATTTATGATCGTCAGAATTTACATTTTATTGCATGACGCGAACAACAATAAATATAACTGTGAAGGAAAAAACAGGAAGGCAAACAAATCTCTTCCATGCGATAAGTTTTTACAATACAGGTAAATCATTTTTGTCCCCATCTAGTTGCACACGGTAGGCGGGGACGCTGGGGACATCTATACTAATATTATAAAGAAGAAAGATTTGATTGTTTGTTTGTTTGTTTGCATCGAATAGGCTCCGAAACTACTGAACCGATTTGAAAAGTTCTTTCACTGTTGGGAAGCTACCCTCTTTGCGGTGAACATAGGCTATATTTTTTTCCCGTATTCCCAAAGGAACGGGAGCTACACGGGAGAAACCGCGTGACGTCCGCTAGTACAAAATAAAAATATTTAATAGATAGCTCTTTCGTATAAGCGCTGTACAGGGCGCTTTCAATTCATTGAAGAATTTCAACATGTTTCGGCACAGTTCTGTAGCTCAGATGGCATTATCATTGCCGTGGTTAAAAATATTAAGGAACAATGAAAATATAAAAAAGTAATTTCAAACAGCCAGCGTCTTTGTTGTAAGATAAAATAGTACATTATGTACTTATGAATAAGTAAAATCAATTATCACCCATGCAAACGGTTCGCATCCTGTTTTGTTAAGAATTTAGGGTCGGTATAAAAGGCGTGGCTTTTGATAAGAAGATTACAATTCGTCTAGTAATTTACTACAATGAATACATACATACTGGTAAGTGATGGATGATTTATAGCGACTTTTTACACAAAACACAAAATACGTGTGTGCTGTGGAAAAAATTGCTATGTGTCATTTTTATTTATTGAATTGAATGGAAATTCATGGCGCATCTAGCGATTGGGGGCCGCTCTCACAGTGCGTAAGACTTCTGACAGTGGTCCTCACGCGTTGGCGACCACGTGATGTGCCTCTTCACGTTCTCTTGAAGAACCCAGGATTGTAAGATGAGGAAAACACAGTTTTTGACATAGCAAAGAGAGTAAAACTCTCAAAAAAGAACTTGCACCAACTCATATTGCCAGCGCACTACAGTAAAAGGACTGAAACTAAAAACATTAAACACATTTTCTTTCTTTCAAACTGGAGATCCAGGGGAGTTTAATAGGCAGATTTGATTGGTAGATGCAAAAGTAATGTAGTCAAGCCTGCTTATGTATGAATTAGTAGCTTATCTATCTCGATTTGTTTCAGTTCGCTTGTTTGATGGTAATACTTGATCTCGCTCAAGGAGGGGTTATTGGATCTACTCAAGGTATCTATTTAACAATATTTCTCATAAAAAACAACACTTATCAATTTGATACAAATTTTCGTTCAAGAACCAATGTTTGATGACACTGGCTCCTTTCACCATTTTCTTGAACTTATTGTGTGTAATTTTTTAACCTTAAATTTTACTCGAGAAATCTTTCTTTCAGACAATGGTGTACCCAAAGCAGGAGTTAATGTAAATGCTGGACCAGCAGCTGAAACCACCTCCCGGAACGTGGGATCTACAAGTGGTCCTGGAACCGCAAGGCAAGGCGTTTGGGACAACCGCGGCCCTTGGGGTGGTGCTGGAACTTGGAACAACAATGGCGGATGGCGCGGACGTGATGCATGGAGAAATCCTAATGGTCAGGGTGGAGCTAATTCTGAGGATCGGGCTGTTGCTGATGTAAGGGGTAATGCTGGCACCTGGAGTGGCTCTGATGCCGCGGGTAATATTGGCAACTGGAATGGACGTGGTACATGGGATAATAACGTCGGTTGGGGTGGTCCCGGAGTCATAGGCAACAACTGGAGTGGCCGCAACATCTGGGGTAATAATGGAAACTGGGGTGATCGTGGCGTCTGGGGTAATGCTGCTGGTTGGGGTAGACCCAATTCTTGGGGAAATTCTTTTGGCTGGGTTGGCCCAAATACTTTCGGTGACTTTGGTGGATGGGGTGTTCCTGGAGCTTGGGGCAATGTTGGTGGTTGGGGCGTATGGAACTAAAAGATGGAAAATATCCATTAAAACCATAAGCTACTTGTTACTTGACCAAATTTTTGATTATATTCCGTTTTTATTCCGTTTTTTTCGATAGATTTTGATTCCGTTTTTGCTTGATTCTAGTCCTACCTATTAACGTTTGAACATTCTTAATTTTACTATAACATTCTTTAAACTTTAATTTGGCAATTTTTTTTCACATTTTACGACATACTTTTTTGGATGAGAAATTTCCACCCGTGGATCTGGTAGCTCATAAAGAACATTATCCCTGGAAGGTAGCTTAGCAGGTTTAAGTTCAGTCCAAATAGAACGGATTGATTTCAATCTGAGAATAGAATATATTTCACGAGGAGAATGTGTCAGAATGCCTGATCCCATTGGATCTATTTCAATTAATCAAATCAGCCTATCCACTGTGTCTATCAAATTACCCTTTTTTCGGTGTATTTACAAATATGTATATAATTTTAACCTTAAAAAGTTACAACCTATTTTATTTATTTTATAGTATTAAGATTAAAAAACAACAGTATATGCTTTCAGTGTTTTCGTTTAAAAAATAAAGTCAGAAAATTAAAGTGAAGAGCATAAGAAACTTACTCATACTTATCAATAATTAATTTTATAATATGGATAAAAAAACGGTTTCGAGCAGGATCCGAACCATCTTCCGTATAGCATGCAACATTGACGTTATATTTGACTTATTATTTTGTGCTGTTATAACATTTTATTATTTTCAAATTAATGTTTTTTATGTAATGGAGTAATTTATGGAACTGTATTTCGCTTTTTTTTTAATATTTTACATTTTTCTTATTTGAATTTTGCGTTCAGTTATTTAAATTCACGAATGGTTTTATTTTTTGTTCACGTGCTAATTAAGTTTTTTGTTTCTTGGATATTGCTCATTGTTATTTTAACTAATTTGGTCCTGCACTATTGTATTAGATTTATGTCTGTGATGGTAGTGTAGCGTATGTTAGTAAATAAATAAAAAAATAAAAAAATAATTGAGTTAGCATACATACTAAATTGCTTTTTAAAATTATTTCTAAGATCATATTATTATTCAAGAATTTCCCCAACTAAGAGTAAGGGTCTAACCACATTTGGCTATTTCTACTTTTTACGGTTCTCATCGTCACCTTCATGGTAAATTTTAAATACTGATTATTTCAACTATTTTTTTAAACAAACACAAAGCGTTTGGTAAGTTAAGTAACATATATAAGTCAACAAGGTAAATTTTGAGTCAGATTTGGAAGAATAAGGTTTTGAATTATTTGATTCCACGTAGGTGACGCGGCGATCCACGAAGGTGACGCAGTAGCTTTACAGACAATATTAATCATTATTTAAGTACAAATTATAAGTTAATTGGTTCTGCCGAATAGTTATAATTATGGTAACTGCTACTTAACTAAAAACAATTATCAGATCCTATACCTACACATGCTTTTGACGTAAAAGTTATTCTGGAACCATTAAATTATAAAAATAACACAATACATCTCTTTGGCACAAAGTGGCAAATTATCAGTTGTCTAGATCCCATAGCATAAGCTTATATTGTCTTAATTTGGGCTAGATGATGTTGTGTGAGAATGTCCGAACCTGGCTACTTATAATGGAAGCACTCTGCGGCTACTTATAATGGAAGCACTCTCCGGTAGCATACGTAATACTGAGACTTACCAACAGGACTCCCTGAAGGTGATTCAGGTGTACCTATGCCCCAACTTCGAGAAGCACTGACGAGGCAGTTGAGACCGTGTACGAGGATGTGGTGAAAGCATTACACGGTACTGCCAAGACTCACTACAATGTTATGATAGGGGACTTCACTTTCAAAGTGGGAGTACAAGAACGCGGTGAAACGAAAATCGGACTTTTTGGTGTTGGGCGTAGAAATGACCGGGGGCTGCGGGGCAGTATGCTTATCAACTTTCTTGAGGCTCAGGGGCTCTTCTTGATGAATTCATTCTTTAAGAAGAAACCCCATAGAAGGTGGACTTGGCGAAGCCCCAACAAGGTCACAAGGAATGAGATAAAATTCATCATGTCGGACAGGAGGTGTATATTTGGAGAAGATGTCTCTGTGATCAACAGGTTTAATACAGGAAATGATCACCGACTCGTCAGAGCGCCTCTGAATTTAGACTTCCGCATCGAAAGGGCCCGGATGATGAAGCCTACTCTCCGACCTACTGCGCTCCAAATAGCTTTGTGTGCCGAGAAGTTTCAATTGGAGCTTCAAAATCGTTTCGATCTGCTGGAAACCACTGGCAACGATCACGATAAGGCCGACACTGTAGTCAGGACGCTACAACAAGTGTCCCGAAGGTTTCAGTCTGGAAAAAAGCAAAAATAGTTGTTCCCAGCTTTCGCCCGAGACCCTCGATCTCATGAGAAACAAACGGGAAACGCCATCTACATTTCATTGAAGTGCGAAAATTAGGATGCATGCTGTGTTCGCACTGAGTTCTCGGCTGAACTGAGTCTAAATGAGCGATGTTGAATAGTGTTGCCGAGAATCCAGTTTGCAAACCTCAATAAAAAAATAAAAATCTATGCATACTTACTTTTGCTTACTTTTGGTCTTCGTCAGACCAGAGAGATTTAAACATCAAAATCCGAAAGCTGCTATGACGCGACCTCAGACGTTATAACACCAACATCGTAGAGGCAGCGATCACACAAAATTGGGGTACTATAGTCCAACAGCTCGGAAGACCTCGTCTGACAAAATTGAAGACAGCGGGTGGCAAAACCGAGACCTCGAGGTTCGAGATTCTCGAAGAAGTTAGGAGCTTCTACAGAGAACTATATGCATCACGGAAAAAGACCAACGGGACCTAGCGACCGTGACCACAGAGCCCCACTAATGCGTCACTATACCGAAGACATTCTGGATATTGATCAGGGCGAGGTCAGGGCTGCTCTCGAACAACTAAAAACCAATAAATCCCTGGAGAGGACAGAATAACGGCTGAGCTTCTTAAAGCTGGCGGGACTCTAGTTCTCAAAGAGCGGACGAGTTTCTTTAATTCCGTCCTCCAACAGGGACAAACACCTAAAGCGTGGAGCGGGAGTGCGGTGGCTCGGTTTTTCAAAAAAGGTGACAAGACCTTGCTGAAGAATTATATACCCATCTCACTCCTTAGCCATGTTTACAAGTTGTTCTCGAGAGTAGTCACAAACCGCCTTGCCGGAAAACTCGACGAGTACTAGGGACCTAAATGTATTTAAGTTGATATAAGTATAAGGTAGTAGGTGCCTTGATTAAGCTTTAGGTGGCATGACTCTTTCCCAGGATTTCTTCTTGAGACTTGGACGCGAAGGTCATTGTGTCTTTGTTCAAAAGTTCTTAGCATGCTGCACGCCTCAAGAAGCGGAAAAGCATCTGAACTAACCCAAAAGACGCAAGATAACACCCGAACCCGTAGGCGAGGCCACGGTGATAGCCTAAGCCTGTCGGGTACCCTGATACATCATTCTAAGGAGTTGCCCGGGGCGCCTAATACTAGACGGGTAAGTAGCTACGATGTGGGTTTTAGACGGTTTGGATCTGGCATAACGTCCGGTGGGATTTCTACTCCTATAAAAGGGCTTCAGGGAATGTTATAGGTATTGCTCTGTCCTTTGCCATGATTGTAGGTACCTACCTACTTATTTGTTCTACTATTATTCCGCTACATATCTACTACAATACGAATCTAAAAGAGTACCACTCTTACTGAAACTAGTCAGAGATCACCTTCGTGGCATAAACTCACCTTCGTGGGTAAAACGCCACGAAGGATGTGACATGAAGGTAACGAAAACATAGCTTTTTTTTAAATTCCGACAAAGTTTAGCCGTTACGTTTTAAATCAAATACTACATAAATATCTCAATTAATTTGCAGTTTCGATGAATAAACTCTGACTTCAATAGCTATTATACAATGTACAAAAAGTCACCCACGAAAAGTACTCGAATTAAGTGTCAAATGTAGGAGTTGCACGTTGCACTCCCGCGATGCCCGATCACGTATAACGTTCAGTTAAGTTGAGTTTTGTTATTGGGGTGGTGGTTTTGGTCAACAGTAAACCGTTTACTACGCAAATTTGGAGTACCTAGATTCGTGTGACCGATGTATATTGTGTTTTAAGTTCTAAATAATAGTTAGAAGATTTTTTTTGTAATACTGTGTGTGTAGTGTATGTTATTACGGTGCATTTAGTGTATGTAACTTCAAAATCTATGGAAATTTGGTGAAGCAGTAACCAAATGTTTAACTGAATCGGGAAGTGTGACACGAGTAGAATGCGAAAAATGACCCCGATTTTGACCTTTCGTGTTAATTTTTGGTATGAATATTTACTTCTATTGCAACAAATATCATGTATTTTATAGCTTAATAGCTGTTTTATCCACTATTTTAAAACATTTCTTTCTAACTCATACGGTTTTGAAAATATAAGCGTGTGACCATCAAATTTAAGCAACCAGGAGAAATAGCCATTTATCGACGCGGAATCGGCTAACGCCGGTCAAAAAAGCCTTTATGTCTACGCAATAAGGGTGTTACTAATACCATTCGCGTCGGCTCGGCGCGGACGACGCGGCGCGACACCGGCCGACGGCGAATCTAGCCGTTTACCGGTTAGCTGATCGCATCCGTACGGCACTGGGACAGCGCCGGACACGGTCGAACGGCAGTTGAATAATCCGCTCACATGTCTTCATCTCCGAAGACGGCCGATCGGCGTTGGGTAGCAGTCGTATGATCCGCACGCATGCCTTCATCTCCGATGGCAGCCGAACGGCGCCGGAGACGGCCGAGTACCGATGACGGTGGCACAGGCGCTCGCGATTGCAGTAGGGATGGCGATTCTTTCCGAAAAAGATCGATTTTTATATCGATTCGAATCGTGACCTGATAAATCGATTCCCAAAAAAATTGAGTTCTAAAAGATCGATTTCCAAAAAATCGATCTTTTTTAAAATTTTCCATTACAATGTATTATTGACGTTTGTTCGATTACAAATTAGCAATAATTGTTAATCTATACTTATAATAAAACTGTTGAGGGTCGAGAGTCTGTACATGGAAGATATTTTGAAAATTTTTATTGCAGGGCGTTCTCTTATCGATACTGAAGCCGAAAATGTAATTTAAAATTTTCTTGTCTGTCTGTCTGTCTGTCTGCGTCTGATATTTTGCGTGATTCTTGCGCGAGAGGGGATGAAAGACCAAATAGTTTTTCAGTTGTAATTTCTCAACGCGTGGTCTGATTTCAAATATTGTTTTAGTGTTGGAAAAGCAGTACTTAAAGGATCATTTCACACAAGTTTCGATATTGAGGGTTATGCAGATCAGAAATTAGGGGCATCTCAACTTTCGGTAAACGTAGAATTCAAGGGTTCTTTTGAATGTGAGGCGTAAATCTAAACAGGCGTGTTGGCTTAGTCATAAAAGAGCTTAATGATTAAGGCTATTCTAAAATAATTCAGACCGCGCCGAAGGCGTGGACTGAATGGTAATTAACTTCAAGTAAAGAGGCAAATTTTTGATGTAGTAGAGAATGCTGAAAGTACATTGCTTTCACAAGAATGTACTACTTCTACGTCTACTCCATTCATGAGCAATGCTAAAAAAAAACTAAAATGATAGGCCAAAACGTCCGTACAGCTCAGAGCGCACGTTAAATCTGTGCTGAAAGCCCTGAAAGCATTTGATATTTTCGAAGTCATGACACGACAACCTGCCCCTCGCGACGGCTATCCGGAGGAGTTGACTGCCGAACGTAAGTGAACAGACGTCACGACGGCTGTTCACTTACGTTCGGAGTAATCGACTGCCGATCGCATGTCAACAGCCGTCGCAACAGCTGATCGACGATAAGCCGAGTAGTGTGGTGATACGCACTCGGCTTAAGCCGATTCTGCGTCGATAAATGTGGTTAGACCCTAACTGTACAGTAGGTGTTAGGTAGGTATACAACATATTGTAACTTACCCAAGTCAAGCACTCTTGAGGATTCCTCTTGAGAAGGCGAAACTCATATGGATTTAATGCCACGTTGGAAAGCGGAATATTGCACGTTGCAGCAATTAAACCCAACGATGCATGCGTAACAAGTCAAGCTATTGTTTGACATTTACTTTTCAAGACGTTTAAGGTAAAATAGTAAGTCATAAGGTGAAAGAATAAGTCGGTTGAGAATAGTATCTTGGTGGTCCAGAGGATAGAATGTCTGCCCGGAACAGAAGACGCAGGTTCGAGTCCTGCTCCAGACCGATATTTGTGGTAGCATTGCTTTTAAAAGTATTTGCCTCCTTTGAAAACCAGAGTCGCCGTGTGGATAAAGTGTATGCTCTCATTTACGAGGGGACATAATGCTGAAAGGTGGCGCTATATTTTGCTCGGATGGGAATGATGGGATGTGCACTGGTGTAGATTATTGATTTAATTAAATTTGCTCTATTTATCGTATCGTTTTGCCTTATTTTTTTTCTTTTTTTCTTTGTGCCTTTATGGTTTGAATTATTACTTCGACATCTTTGGGCTGTTTTATCTCCAAACCCCGTAAATTACATGCATCCGTGTCGACGTTGTCTCGGTCTCGCCTCGCACTGCTGTTGATAGACGCACGCTTAGATTGTGGAAAAACCTCCTTGCCTCGGTTTTCCGAGGTTAAATTTAGTGTGCCAAGCCCGGTCGCATGCTTCTGCAACAGCTAGTGCTGCTAATACTACTTTCCAATGCAAGCACGGGAGACGTGCGTGCCCACACTTCTCTTACCGAGAATACTAACGTAAAAACTATATCATATTGGTGCCCTTGAAGCTATTTATGCAAACTCTTCTGTCCAAAGTATGATAAAACAGGAGATTAAAAAAAAAAGAAAATGAATGTATCTAAGGAATTTCCTTTTCTTTCGAATCCTTCGTGTTCTTGCTGTTTTTTTTTGTCGGTTTTGGAGTAACTGATATGCCGTACTTTTCTTGTTTAAGGAATTGCTCAAAAAGCTATAATAAGGACAAGAAGTTTAATTTAAAACGATAATGAGGGAAAATAAGATTTTGAATAAGTTAATTAGGAAATTTGTTTTATTTAATACTAGCTGTTCCCTGCGTCTTCGACCGCGCAGAAGTCGCTATCGCGTAAAAGTCGTTGTACCGTAAAATCATAACCCTCCTTTTGCGCAATTGTTTAAAAAGTAGCCTATGTCCTTCCCAGGGCTTCAAACTATCCCTATACGAAATGTCACCTCAATCGCTCTAGCCGTTTAGGCGTGAAAACGTTACAGACAGACAGACAGAGTTACTTTCGCATTTATAATATTAGTAGGGATTATTGCAATTAGAACTTAGCAGAAAAAGACAAACAAAAATTCAAAATCTTTTATTTAGAGATTCTAAAAGCGAATTAAAAAAAAATAATCTTCTATTTTTTTAGTCTTTTAGCCATTGCTCCCAGCCTTGATGGTGATTCCGTCTGTCATGATATTCTCTATGTCCATGATGTTGTTGTTCTCTGTGGTCATGATGTTGTTGTTCTCTGTGGCCATGATGTTGTTGTTCTCTGTGATCATGAAGTTGAGGTTCTTTGTGGTTGAGTTGAGGTTCTCTGTGTCCATGAACATCTCTATGGTCATTATGTCCTGTGTTTCCATGATAAGCTCTAATAATAAGGCCATGATGTCCCCTGTGTCCATGATCTTCTTTATGACCATGTTGGCCTATGTCACCGTGGTGTTCATCTCTGTCCCCATGTTCATTATTGTCTTTGTGCTGATTCCATGCATGATGGCCATGCCGATCATGATATTTGTAAGACCAAGGTTCAGGGTAGCCACGCCTGGTGAAGGTCTGCGTTCCAGGAACTGGCACGGGATCTAGATAGTGTGCTGTAAATAATTACAGATAATACCTATTAGAATAGTATGCTTAAGTAATTGTTTATCAAGTGGTTTCGCTGTAGTAAAACAAAATGCAGATAACTTAATTTATCCCTATCCCTACTTCCCTACTATAATATTATAAATGCGAAAGTAACTCTGTCTGTCTGTCTGTCTATATGTCTGTCTGTCTGTCTGTTACGCTTTCACGCCTAAACGGCTGGAGCGATTGAGATGAAATTTGGTATAAGGATAGTTACGAGGCCCTGGGAAGGACATAGGCTACTTTTTAACCGACGGCGCCTAAGGAGGGTTATGATTTTACGCGATAACGACTTCTACGCGGTCGAAACTGCGGGGAACAGCTGGTGATAGAGAAATTATAATTTAAAAGAAAAAGTAAAGAACAGATATTTTGAAATTTATACTAGGATTTATGATAAATCGGATAGGTATCTGATTTTTAGAATTTTGATTAGTTCGGAAATGCAAAATTCGGTATTTTGAAATTGGTGATTCTGGCTTTCGGAATTAAGTTTTTCTTATTTAATGTAGTGTATAAATCCTATAGCACAAGTTCATATTTTGTTAATTTGGGCCAAATTGCGCTGCGGAAAATTGTACCATAATATTTTCAGTTGGAAAACGCAAAATACTTACTTAGAAATACGATCTGAAAGATGTGGTATGTAACTGAAATGTGTAGTGATTGGATGTGCGGATGTGATAGTGTGCAATTAGGTGTATGATTGGTGAAGAGCGTGTATTTGGTAGAAATAAATAGGCACTTTTAGGACAATGGTAGAATAATAAAGGTCTTTCGTCGTCGCGCAATTTTGTTTATTATAATACTAGCTGTTTTCCGCGGCTTCGTCCGCGTAAAGGTCGTTATCGCATAAAATCATTACCCTCCTTTTGAGCAGTCAGTTAAAAGTAGCCTATGTTCTTCACTTGAACTCAAAATATCTCTGTATCAAATTTCATCAAAATCGGTTAAGCGGTTTAGGCCTGAAAACGCAACAAACAGACAGACAGACAGAGTTACTTTCGCATTTATAATATTAATAGGGAAGCTGATCACACAAATATTTGGACCGACGCGACCTAGGAATCGAACCCAGGACCTCCAGCGCGTCAAGCGGTTACACTACCGACTGCGCCACAGAAGCAGGCAAATCTGTTGAGTATTTCAACAGATCTAAGCGCACAGACAAAAAAAATATTTAATACAATGTACGGTGTATAAACAACTTCATATTATAGCAAAAGATGGTATCGCGTTCGAGTATAAAAAAATAATGTAATGCTAAAAAGGCACGAAATATTTCAGAAAAGACTAAACTTTAAGTTTTATTTTTACAGTTTTAAAGTAATTAACTGTTGTTTCCCAATAACCAGAATTTTCAAATCAATTCTTCGATAAATAACTTTTTTTTAGTAAAATAAGCAGTATCCTTACTGTGAATAACACCACCAACAGCTCCTTGACTAAGACCGAGGACAGCTATCAAGCCAGTTAACTAGAAACAAATAATTGATTTAAATTGGGAATTATACTTAAAAATACTAAAAAATTTAGAATTTGAAATTTGATTGACTGCATTTTACCAGACACTAAAATAAATGAGTGTGTCCAGCTTCTTGGCCGGTAGAAGCATCAGGGCCGTCGTAGACGGCAGCTGTTCAGACTGCATGGCCATAAACGCTGGAGTACCGCAAGGCTCAGTGTTGTCCCCTACTCTGTTTCTGCTGCATATCAATGACATGTTGTCTATTGACGGCATTCATTGTTATGCTGACGACAGTACGGGGGACACTTGTTACACGGGCCGCCCCGGTATCTCTCGGGACACAGTGAAGGGAAATCGTGAACAGCTTGTGTCTGAAATCGAGGCTACTCTTACTAGAGTGTCCGATTGGGGTGGACAAAATCTTGTCAACTTCAACCCTTCCAAGACACAAGCGTGTTATTTCACCGCTAAGCAAACCCCAATTACTGTAGCGCCGCAATTTCAGGGCACATCTCTTTCCATCTCCAAAAGTATAGGGATCCTTGGCGTTGACATCTCCAGTGACGTTCAGTTCCGTAGTCATTTGGAGGACAAGGCTAAGCTGGCGTCCAAGAAGCTAGGTGTGCTCAACAGGGCGCGGCGGTACTTCACTGCGGCGCAAACACTGCTTCTCTATAAGTCGCAAGTGCGGCCGCATATGGAGTACTGCTGTCACCTCTGGGCGGGAGCACCTGAATATCAGCTTCGTCCATTTGACTCGGTGCAAAGACGAGCTGTAAGAATTGTCAACGATTCTGTACTTACAGCTGGTGTGGAACCTCTTCGCAACAGGAGAGACTTTGCCTCCTTATGCGTGTTCTACCGCCTGTACAATGGTATGTGCTCTGAGGAATTGTTTGATATGATGCCCACGGCTACGTTCTATCATCGCACCGCTCGCCACAGACAGGGAGTTCATCCTCACACTCTGCATCCGTTGCGTTCCAGCACGGTTAGATCCGATAGGTGTTTTCTTCCGCGCACGCTTAGGTTGTGGAATGACCTCCCTGCCTCGGTTTTCCCAAACGCCTACAGTATGGGGTTCTTCAAAAGGGGTCTTAGAAGGTTTTTACAGGGTCGGCAGCGCGAGTGTGGCACCTCTGGTGTTGCAAACGTTCATAGGCTGCGGTGACCACCGGTCCTTCTGGTGGGCCGCATGCTTGTCTGCCACCTTAGTGGTATAAAAAAAAAAAAAAAAAAAATGATTGACGGTTAAGCTAGTTCGGCTGTAGAATGCATAGCCAGTGAACTTAGAGTATTGCTTTAAGAAAAAATATTGTTTTAATCTTCTGCCCTGTGAAATAATATTAGTCGACTCACAATCAACTTTTTATTTTATATTTCCTTTCGTGTGTTGCTAGCCCAAAAAAGAAAGAATCGGGATAACACCTGAACAACCCCTCAAATAGGTAGGTACGCGGGATAGCACACCCCCTAGGTGAGGCCGCAGTGGTAGCCGTCGGTCAGTTGGGACTTGGGAGTCCTGGGGTATCCTTCCGAGAGCTTACCCGGGTCCCCAACTGTAGGCATTAGGTAGAAAACGTGTGGTTTTTAGTCGGTAGGAGTCCGGCATAGCATCCATGCTGGATTTTTCTCACGTCAAAAAAAAAACCAAAAAGAACCTACTATTGAAAAGAATAATAAAAAAACTTACAGCAAGATACGTCTTCATTGTAGTAGTTTATAAGATAACGTGTAATTGTTTGATCTGTTGTATTTTGTTTTTATATGCGGCCTAAATTGAATCTTGGCAGGATGCGTTTTGCACGCATCTCATTCGTTTTGGTAATTATTACCTATTAACTACCTATTATACGCACATGCACACATTTACGGGTACCATAACAACAGTTTTATATGATTTTGTTGGCAAACAAAAATACAACAGGCCACTTGGTCAACGTAGCCTGTCGACAAATAAGTGTTGAACTCGGGCTACCGACTTGAACTCCCCACTTTAAAGCTTCCTTTGCCAACGGGGTTCTTGCATTGTTGACAACAATGAAATTGCAAGTAATAATCAAAGACTTCTATATAAACTGAGGTAGACGCGCCGTACTCTAACAAACGAGATTACAAAAGCAATCCTCAAACACACACATTGCTAAGACTACACTCGCTTATAAATAATATTTACGTTATTGTCACCACACACAATAGCAATATACAAATAGAACAAGAGTAAAAGAGAAAGCGTATAGACTCCGATTGCAAGTCGAGTACCTACTCTCGAAGTTTTGACTCACAACAGTGCGAGCAACGCTGCTAATTGGCGCAGTTTATAGGTTTCAAAAATCGGTGCGTAGGGCATGTCTACCTCAGTTTATATAGAAGTCTTTGGTAATAATGGGTATAATTTTCTCAAAATTAGAACAATGAAGGAATTCCTAAAACCCGTTCGGTAGTTTTAGAGTCTAATCCACACGAGTCTGGACGTCGACATTCTTTCGTTGGAGACCATACCGAGATGTTAGAGTTTCACACACACCTAATGGCGAATATCGCGCTGGTAACCAAAATTTTCTGGGAATCCTGTGAATAAATGGCGCTAAAAAGATAGGTAAGGACCGTGTGTTTCAGTCGGTTGAAATCCGGTATGACATCCGAAGTTTAAAACAATGTAGTACATATAGTTAGACAGATAACATTTTTTTTTCTTTCCATATACTTTCATTATATTGCAATATTTGATAATACTCTTTCACGCCTCATCGCTATTATACACTCTGTAATATAAGTGAAACTTTCTTTAGAAAGAGAAATGATACAAAAACTTTATTATAAATTGCAATTCAGGTCACATAGTTTAGGTGCCTTTTAGGTACATTATCAAAGCAGCCTACAGCAGTTCACTACTGGACGTAGACCTCTCCTAAATTAAGCCACAATACACGGTCCTGCGCCTTTCGCATCCAGCCACTCCCTGCGACCTTGATCAGGTCGTAGGTTCATCACAAAATCACAATTATTCACTGAACCGATAGGTTAAGATCAACCTTGGAACTGCATCAGCGAGGTGATGCATTCAAGCATGATAACATGTAATATGCATAATGACGATTACTTAAACTGTTGTCATAGTTTAAAATGTTTGTATGCTAAATGAAATTAATGTATAGGCTGGTATTGATATTCAGAACGGTCTCCAGTAGCATAATTGGTTAGCCCTGGTTTAGGCAAAGTTTGCGGGTTCAAGTCCCGTCTGAGCCAAGTGTCTTTTGCACTGTCTTTTTGCACTTTAAGCACTAAGAAATATTATGGTATTAACAGTTTACTTAAGGCTGCAATGTTCGACCTTGACAAATCCTAAGGCAATTCGAACGATTGCAGCGTACGATTTTACCGGATTCTAATACATTGAAATAAAATAAAATAAAATAAAATTTATTCCCTTTGAAATTTTTAAAAAATTATTTAGGTTTGTCAAAATTTTTGTGACTCTACCGGGGGTTCGGAAATGCTACAGACTGAGAAGAACACCCCAAGAAACTCAGTCCGGTCCCTCTTAATTCATCTTAGTATCTAATACAGTTTTTTTTTTAATGTAGAAAGGAGCAATTCGTGTCACTGCCAGGCAGCCTTGTCTTCTAGAAAGTCTTTAATGCTATAATAAGCTTTCTGGCACAATTTAAGTTTTATTAGTTTTTTAAATTTATTAACTGACAAACCTGTTACGGCTGTCGGCAATGTATTGTACATTCGAATACAATTGCCCGCAAAAGAATTGCTTATTTTATTAAGCCTAAATCTAGGTACAGCCAATTTATTCTTATTTCTTAAGTTTAAGTTATGGATATCACTATTTTTAATAAATTTACTATTATTTTTATGAGTATATAATAAGTTTTCATATATGTACTGTGAATACACAGTAAGGATGTTGATATCCTTAAACTTTTCTCTTAATGACTCCCGAAACCCCATACCATAGATAGCCCGGACAGCCCTTTTCTGCAACACAAAGATACATTCGATGTCGGCAGCGTTACCCCATAATAGTATGCCATAGGTCATGACACTGTGGAAATAGCTAAAGTAGACAAGACGCGCTGATTACTGTTATAAAATCTGAGGGGTTTTAAGAAAAAACCTATACGTAAAATATTGTTCTAAAGACCTATATCTATTTTATGACAAGTTTTTATGAGAATTAAACTCATTTATTTAGATAAAAAAGTACATTAGATTTTTGCAATATTTCTCATTTTTCGAGAGCCATTTCGATCGAACAAAGTATTCCTAATCGTGTTTTGGTACGTTAAAAAGCAAGAGTATCTAATAAATTACAATAACATAGTTTTATCAGATCAAATTGAAGAATATTTCCTAGTATAAAGTACACCCCAAGATGAGTCTCTTTCGAACATACAAGCCTTAAGTTGCGGGTTGAATCAAATATTTGTGTGTTCTCCACATGTTTGTTTCGGAGTTTGAATGTTTTCTAAGTTACATTCATAGAGGCATTGTTTGTAAGTATGTAAGATAGTATGTGACTTTTGGCCTGGAGAACGGCCAAAAGTCCTACCTACTTTTTACTAAGCCCAAATGGGTACCTATAACCGTATAAAACCTATAACCCAAGCCTATAATTATGCAATTCGTCCAAATTTTAAGTGAGACTCTAGATAGGACATCAGCTCTGAAACTAACAGCCCACAATAGTGTTCAAACCTCCTCAAATATACAACCTCAGATATACAAAAAAGCCTCCGACCCCCATCGTCTGTGGGCGTCTGTGTGCGTCGGTACCCGCGTCTGTGGGCGCGTCTGTTACCCCGCGTCCCGCGGCGCGAGCGGCGTCGTCTGATGTTCTTAAAATGGCGATTTCTCATAACTTTTCTATGGTAGCCATTTAAAATACTTACCTCACTGGAATCGTTATGAAACAAGCTAATAATAAAATGATAGATAAGACCAGTTCTGCCTTGTAATGTATTACAAATTTCTATTAGAAAAAAGAATTTGTAATTTTTCACCAGTTTTCTCTACAAAAATTGTAAAAAAAAAAAATGTAAAATTCCAAATTTTTTTTTTTAGTTTTTTAAATACATCCTATTTCACAATGTTCAACAGACACAATACAACTCGTCATACATTTTTTTTTTTTTACAAGCTTTTCAAAATACGACTCATTTCGGCGACCCGACCGCCGACCGCCAAAAAAAGGTTCATGCCAGAAAACTGTGCTTCAAGTGGCTTACATTCTTTTTTTATTCGTAAGTATGGTCCTTAAATTTTTTTTTACACAGAGTTTTGTTTGACAAACGTGTTTAGTTTATTAGAAATTGAACAATGAACCAAGCACTTAAAAAGGGGCCCAAAATGGTGGTCGCAACTTTGTTTTTTTTTTTGAATTTTTTTTGTGTATTTTTTTTCAAAAAAATTTACAATCTACAGCTACATGACTTTTCCTAATGGATAAACATAAAAAAAAAGGTGTGCTGGCATACAAATATATTTCAGAAATAATTATTTGAATTTGAAAGTTTTGCAAAAAATGATCGAGAATTTCGACCCAATTTTACACAAAATTATTGAAATAGATTTTACATTCAATGCTTGAAAACAATAAAAGAATACATAAAAATACATTAAATAACGATAGATTGTCATCATTACAGTATTTATTCTTTGTATTTCATCCAAATGTATGGGCTTGGCGCCGCGCCGCCGTGACGCCGACGGCGCGTAAAAATACAATGAATGTTCGTTGAAAATAACTATTTTAGGTACAAAATCTTTATGAAATACACAATCTACGAATAAAAACTCTAACCTAGTCATGATTTAGTTAAGTTTTGAAAGTAAAAAACACCAAACACAAATGTAATTACACGCAACACAGTACCGGTCGTCGTCACTTAGCCGCGCGGAAAGGTGCGCGATGGAGGGCACTTTTTAAACGAGAATCATGAGGTGCAGCTGTGACAGACAGACATACAATGTACAACATACTTGTCCCGTTTCTGTCTAAGAACACTCCATAAAAATTTGAGCAGGATCGGGATAGTACAGCCTGAGCTAGAAGAGCCCGAACTGTTTGAAGGAAAAGTGTTCAAATATTGAACATCAACAGATGCGGGGTTTTGGAAAATGTCACTTATTTTGAATTCAACAGTTCACATTTGTTACATTTTTACGGCACATTTCTCCATTACCGTATCAGACTCGAGTACCTACCTGTACCGTTCAAAACTGCAGCTACAAGTTACACGTTCGACACGATGACACGATGTACGGTTCGTTGATATCTTTCAGAATGCTATGCAGTTAGTGAAGTGTGACTACTGGACATGATAGCAATCACCACACTCGCGGCGCAACCAACGAATGGTATCAGGCACTTTACAGTACTAAAATCGCTCGAATACCATTACATCATTGTAATATGTCAGGAACTGATGTAGGTGACAGGGCTCCCAACAGACCTACGGCCACCTCTACGGCCTCGCACAGGGGGCGGTTCGGGTAGTAACTATTATTTAATCTGTGGTTCGGGTGCTATCCTGCGTCTCAGGGGGGTTACGGGTGTGATCCCGTGAGGTTAATTTAGAAATAAATATTGTTAGATATTTCTTACACGGCTCCATTTAAAACAAATTATATTGTAAGCGTGTGCTCTGAGATATAGGCAACTGATAAACATTATTTTTACTAAATTCCTACATATCAGAGACTTAAAGGGTTTATTATTCGAAATATCATCGATAATCCATTT
The DNA here is from genome assembly GCA_933228765.1 of Miltochrista miniata. Taxonomy (NCBI): domain Eukaryota; kingdom Metazoa; phylum Arthropoda; class Insecta; order Lepidoptera; family Erebidae; genus Miltochrista; species Miltochrista miniata. The sequence continues at coordinate 28,817,872 of OW121763.1, read as the reverse complement.
TACAGGAGTTGCGAATAAAAAATAAGAATCAGTATGCACTACGGCACAGGCGATTTCGGAGCAGGACGCAAACACACTAAACTCTTCTTGGCAGGCATTCAACCGCTCTCATGTCATCTGACAGTTCATATGCAATCTCCCCGTATACCACGAGTGAATGAATTTTGTAGTGGAACTGGCTAATCGATTAAGATATCTCGGGCGCTCATATATGGCGCCACTTGTACGTACGTAAACACGTCTTATTTTTTACTGCTCAGACATACATATCGTGCGCGGGGCGACATTTCTAAGTTTAATTAATAAGTTACCTCCTGGGACATACTTTCAAGGGGTTTGCGCAGGGCTCCCAACCATAGGCTGTAGAGCGTTACGTGAGGTTTTTAGTCGGTCGGAGTCCGGCATAGCATCCATGATGTATTTTCCCTCACGTTAAAAAAAAAAGAAATTAATAAGGTATTTGTTTTTAGTTTTTACATTCTCAATGATGCATAATACAAGCGAACCTTTTAATTTTTGCTTTTTTGGTATCCTAGATAAAAAAACGGAATCTCTTGTATCAAAGCCACCTCATCCATAAAAGTCATCTCATACTACCGATACATTAGGTGTGACTCGGAATTCAAACTCGATACGCCAGCAGTAAATAAACAAATGCTCTTTCGGAGGAAAGTTTATTCAAATGGAAGAAAAAGATATGATATATACAAATGCATGATAATAGTTACAATGGCTATAATTATACATAGAATAAATAATTATACAGTCTCCAATATTAGATCTAAGTAGGTTCAATCCGAATGCAATGAGATAAATAAAATTAGAATTTCAATTAGAACCTATAATAATGAAGTTCTAAGAGTCCTAGATCAAGCTGAGGCAGTATTCAAAGAGCAATTATCGATATAAATATTTTGTAGTCATTATTTCTTTCCATCGTCGCCGTTGTTTTTTAATGTCTTAATGATGATGATGATGAGCTGGAAGACCCCAGTGTCCCCATGCGCCAGGCACGCCCCATGCACCATGAGCGCCCCACGCACCAGGTAGACCCCACGCTCCATGAGTGCCCCAATGGCCGTGACCGTGCCAACCGTGACCGTGCCAGGAAGGTTTAAACAGAGGAGCTGCTAGGAGTGGGGCTGCGACGGTTTTTACAACGGGAATTGGGGCTGCTTTCTCCATGTTTGCTGTGGATACAGCAGGGTAGCCGTACCAGGGGTAACCATATCCTAAAAAAGAAGCGTTATGTTAAAATATTATGTTAATAATACTAATATTACAAACAGGATAGATTTGATTGCTTGTTTTTGTGCATTGAATAGGCTCAGAAACTACAACAAAATTACGATACATATTTGAAAAATTCTTTCACTAGTGGGAAGCTACACTATCCCCGAGTGACATAGGTAATACTTGTTTCCGTATTCCCACGGGAAGTGGAACTACGCCGGTGATATCGCGTGAAGGCTGGTAGTCTTTCTATATTAATATTATAAAAAGGAAAGATTTGATTGTTTATTTGCATCGAATAGGCTCTGAAACAACTGGACCGATTTGAAAAATTCTTTCATTGTTGGGAAACTACACTCTTCGCGGTGAATTTATGCTTTATTTTATTCCCGGATTCTCACGAGAACGGGAGCTACGCGGGTGAAACCACGAGACGTCCGCTAGTATTAATTAAAATAGCAGCGAAGCGCAATACCTACCACTTTTAATTTAGGAGATTTGCCGAATATGCTGGTAGGTATTTAAAATCAGAACCGTAACTCTCTCCATCTCCCATTAGCTCAAAAAAGCCGATTCATTCTCAGATTCATTATTTCAAAAGTCTGATAACAAAACCCGGATAAATTGTCTCAATCGGGAGATCAGATTTAGCAGGTACCTACGCAAAGATATTTTGCATTATGATATTGAATCATCAATCAAAGTCAATTATTAAATAATTGACTATGATTGATTGACTTCGTCAGGCAGCGAGTATGATGGCATTGACACGCGTTTTTATACCTTTATCTTTAGTCACAGTGTGACTCGTTGACAAAAATACTTGCAACGATTACTTAACAGTGTGACTGGGCGCAAATTTTTATACCCATCTAGTAGCATTGGAGCTTGTTGGTGTGACTCATTTGGAAAAAAACCGGCCAAATGCGAATCGGGATCGCGCACGCAGGTTTCCGTAGCAAAACACGGAAAATATCAAGTTTGTCGCATACTGCAATAGTGATGGGAGCACCCTTTATTATCATTATTTTTCTGATTGTAATATTTATTGTTATAGGAGCAACAGAAATAGGTACATCATCTGTCTAAATTTCAGCTCTCTAGCTTAATAGGTACATCATCTGTCTAAATTTCAGCTCTCTAGCTTTTAGGCGAGGCCGCGGCGGTAGCCAAAGTCTGCCGGGAGCCCTGGGACATCCTTCCGAGGGCTTACCCGGGACTTCTGGCCATAGACTATTGTAAGGCATTGTGTGGTTTTAGTCGGTAGGAGTCCGGCATAGCATCCATGTAGGATTTCCACACATAAAAAAAAAAAAAAGCTCTCTAGCTATCACGGTTAACCCTAAAAACAGTGTCATCGAGAAATAGAGCGACTCATGCATGGAAACATAAATTGCATTTTCGCCGTGTCCTTATCTCATCTAGTTTGCAGTCTGACCAACTCCAGAAAAGTAAACCTTACCATAAACGCCGTACGTTGATAATGGAGCAATAGCATGACCTTGGCACAGGCTAAGACCTGCCACCAAGCAAACGAACTGAAAAATAAAAGAAATTAATAAATGAAAAATAAATATTCACGGACAATTTCACACAACACTATCTGATGCCAAAGTAAGCTAGGAATAACCTGCTTGCGCTATGAGTATCAGACCACGGAAATCAATATGAAAATACTTTAAGTACATACGTATCAATCTTATCATACATAGAAACACCCAAACTCTCGAGAAAAACCTTTATGGATCACACAATTTTTTTTCTCCGGTGGAAATTGAGCCCACGACGTCATGATCCAGTCGCATATTTCGACCTCTAGACCAACGAGACAGTCAATTTGATATCAAGAGATTAAAGATAAAACGTCAAACCAGTCAATCAAATCAGCCTAATGGCAGTCCACTGTTGAACACTCTTCCATTTTACGCCATAAAACACGGTCCTGCGCTTTCAGCATCCAGTTCCTCTCTGCGATAATTTTCAGGTTGTCGGTCAATCTATCTGGCGGAATGTCCTTTAGCCAGCGGTCTCTACTCCAGAATAACTAATGGAATCAACCCTTGCATGTCCACTACAGAACTCGTTTGCACAATAAACACACAGATTAATACGTAAACAGTTATTACTTATTATTAGAGTGATGAAGTCAGCCCATTGCAGTCCACTGCTGAACGTAAGCCTATCCCAATTGTAGCCACAACTCAGTCATCGCTGCCTCTTTCTGTGAGCAGGTCATGCTCGTAAAGAGATGGCGGGGAGGGAACGGGAAAAAACTCTCCCACCCGAGTTCCGCAGTCTGCGGCATTGGCGCCGTGTCGTGGTTTGTGTGTGTCTTTCGCCCAAGACTATCGGCCTCCATGACTGGGGGCCTGAGGATGGTTAGAGGGCTTCTCATTGATTTTACAGAAGCAGGCCCTAGACGACAACGTGACTTGAGGAATTCACGCACTCTGTCGTATGTGCGATTTGTTTTTTTTTTACTGTAAAATTTTCAAGCAGCTCAGAATGCTTTCAACTTAGCTAAACGTCTATCATGTTACTGGCAATATGGACCAATGCCTTATGGAAATACCACTAACTCTGTCCCGTAACCCGTCCATCTCTGATCAAGACCAACCGTATTGTAGAATGTTTAGCGCAGTGTTAGTTTAAAGACTTTACAGAACACTAATAATTCAAAATATTTTAAAAAATACTCACTGCAATAAAGGACTTCATCGTAGTAATTACCAAAACGAATTGTAGCTGCCTGTCTAGTTTAATAACATTTTATACCTGCCAAAATTGTAATCAGGACTCCAACGGATGCAACTTGCATGTACAGTATCTATGTACACACAGTTGCAATATTATTAGCCTCTAACATCCTTTACCGACATTCTGTGGCGCAGCAACTGCCGTGCTAAGGTCTAAGATTCAAACCCCGGAATGAACTTTGTGTGGTCTACAACATTAATATATTGATATAAAGAATCTCAAATACATACAGATTACATATAATTTCGACAAAAAATTACTTGACTCATTGAAAAAAGAAAAAAATATGTTTTACTCTGTTGTGGCGGCCACCAAACCGGACATCGTCAATAACTTCAAAATATTTAAAAAAAAAAGTATTGGGGTCGGCAGGTCGAGTGTAGTATCTCTGGTGCTGGAAACGTTTAAAGGATGCTTGTATGCCACATCATTGGTGTAAAACGGACGATTACAATATCGTGGCAATTATAAATTACTGATAGTGTTAATTAACGTAAAGTAGAACTATAAATCATATTATTACTAGACGCCGATTTCTTTTTTAACACAATTACTAACAATAATTTAGCACGCGCAGTCAATCGGAATAATAGTGTTTAAACTACAGTGATGGAAGGACTAGAAGTCTTTTATTAAAATCTATACATATAATAAAATGATAGAAAGCCGAAAATATAGTTAGCAATTTTTTTGTGTCTCTTTGCTTTGTCCGGAAGGATCTCGAAAAGTACTTAATAGATTTGATTCAAATTTGGCATAAATATTAACTAGGGGTAATCACGCTACATATCGCAAAGAGCAATCAAATTGGCAGTATATCATAATTTTCACGCGTATGAAGTTGCATGACACTGCTAGTGTGGAATAAAATTAAGTATGCTTACATTATTCTAAATGCGAAGATTTGTAAGTATGAATGAATGGGCCTAAGGACGGTGAGAGAGGGGGCTGCTCACCGTCCTTACAGAAGCAGGCCCAAGACGACAGCGTGACGTGAACGACAACGTTACTTGATAGTTTCAACCACGCCACACGCCCTAAGAAGCGGTATAATACCTGAACGACCCCCCAACGACGCGGGATAGCACCGAATCCTTAGGTGAGGCTGCAGTGATAGCCACGATCTGTTGGGAATCCTGGGTATATCCTTCCGAGGGCTAACCATGGGCTCCCAGACTTAGGCTACTTTTTATCCCTGAAATATGTTCCCATGGGATTCAGAATCGGGAATAGAATTTCACGCGTAATTCTAGTAAGTAGGTACTACAAATTTCGAATCATTCGGAATTGTAAAATTCGGAATTTTGAAATTCGTGTTTGTGACTTTCGGAAATAAGTTTTTCTTTGCATGTAGAGTACCGAACCAGGGTAACCGCCTGCTGCGCTGAGGTCCCGGGTCGGTACAAATATTTGTGTGATCCACAAATGTTTGTTCGGAGTTTGGGGTTTTCTGTAATTATATAATATGTATGTATTTAGAAATACATACATATTATATAACTAGCTGACCCCGCAACTTCGTTTACGTCACGTAAGGTGTATGAAAGGAAGGTATTTCTTCATCAGACTCATCAAGCAGCGTCTGAAACTGCCCTGTTTGCTTAATCATAAAAGAGCTTAAAAGACTATTTTTAAACAATTCAGTCCGCGCCGAAGGCGCCAGTGAATTAGCAACATTAAGCCAACACGCCAGTTTAGGTTCACTCACATTCATAGAAACCCCTACAATTAAAATTTTCTAAATATCTGATTCTTAAAAGTGTTATAACTCTTTTATTTCTAAACCGATTTACGTAAAACAAACGCTAAATGTTAACTGGAGCAAACCTCAACACAATAAAAAAACAGCATTGCAATCGGTTGAGCGGTTACTGAGTTAGCGTGCACAACCGTACAGACAAACAGATATACAGACATACAGACAAACAGACAAAAATTCTAAAAATCATTGTTTTGGGTTCTATTGCGTTCATAAAGCCCCCCTATAATTTTTTTTCTTATTTATCTTCCATGTACAGACAGCGACCTGTTACGATTTTATTATATGTATTGATTGATTAACATATCAGGAACATAGAAGCGCTCGTGGCCCCGCGGACTCAGTTTTCTGTAAACGATCACTGTAGTAAGCAACTTTCACTATGGCCGGTCCATGGATGGGTGACCATCCATGTGATCACTTTGTGACATTTATTTGAGCGTTTCCGTGCTTCGGAAGGCACGTTAAGCCGTTGGTCCCGGTTGCCAGTAAAATGGCAGTCGTTAAGCTAAGTTGAAGGCTTTATTTCAATAGCAGGCAGTCACAACCTACGCTTGTCCATTTAAACACGGCAATACGGCTCACCACCTATTACGTGGGACAAATTATACAAAGGTGAAATGTGGGCATATAATATGCCTCTGCCTACCCCTTCGGGGATAAAGGCGTGACAATATGTATGTATTTAGAAATATATAAATAGTCGTCTGGATCCCATAACACCTCATAACACAAGCTTATTAATAGCTTAATTTGGGCTAGATGATGTTGTGTGAGAGTGTCCACAAAAATTTGCTGCGATAGCCACTTTCGGTCACATGAGTCGTATGTTTGTCACCACCTCAGTATTATAAAAAATATACAAAAGAAAAATTGCAAAGGAAATATAAAATTAGCAAAACGTACTTCAGCAACTGCAATTTCCCATCTCGGTCTCGATAACTACATTTGATTGGACTAATAGCAATTAAGAAGGTAGCAATTAAGTTATTAAGTAACGTATCAATTCATTACTTACTCCATCGCTTGAAGTAATCGAAATCTATTTTTGAAATTGAATATATTTATAGCATGCAAAATACGTCTACTCCCCGTTCGCTCTAACTTTGCCGCTGGCGTAGAGGCGTATACCCGAATTTAAGAGCGTTAATTTTGTTTTCAAATTACATACGATCGTAAGAAATCAGACCGCACGTCACACACAGCCGTATAGTGCATAACTTTAGCAACAAAGAAGTTTGATACTTTTGTAACTTTTCGAAACAAAATTGGTGCGGTTAAGGAAGAGGACTAGGTTCCACGGACTGATTTCCGCAACGTCATTTATTGTGCCTATTTTGCGTGGGGGGGTTATGGTATGGCTATTTTGCTATCCTAGTTCCTCCGGGAAGTCTAGCCGGCTAGTCTTCACGTTGCCGACGGCTTCCTATAGCGACCTGGAGCAGGTTACGTACCCATCCAGATGGGAGGAGTAGGATTGGTTCAGGGTCCATTGCTGTCAGCGAAGAGTCTCTTCTTGCCAGCTCGTACGCCGCAGCGATATTACATCGTGAGCCAAAAGTCCTTTTATCCATCGTAGCGTGACATTGTTCTTTTCGCATATATCCACTCCGTGACAAGGCCAGATGTATCGCATGGCTCTGTAGCGCTTGTAGGACTGTTTTACTACCATTAAGTATCCGAATACACTGATTCTGACGTTCCTAACCTGACTGTTCAGTCGCCTTGATTTTATATCCATGCACTCCGCCCCCTCCATCCCCTTAGGCACCCATGGCACATTATACCAATATACTGTGCCATGGGTGCCTAAGGGGGTTGCGATATTAATGTTCAGGTTCATCGAGAAGTTTCCTGCTCCGGAATCCGTTCTCGTTTTAGATTCATCCGTGAATATTCCTCAATCCTCAATATCCGTAGATATTGAGACACTATCGAAGGCACTCTTGTAGTTGTATTTTGTACTTTTTATTGAACGCAAACTGTTATGTTATTGTGTCCGTGATCGTTTCCGTTAACAGTTCCGAATCCACCAACTTCTTGTATAATTATGTGGTCGTGGCTTCCTGTTTAATGGTGACGTGTAGCGGCGGTAGTTCCAACATCACTTCTATGGTAGCTGAGGGGCGTAGGTTTTGAGAATTGTAATTCGGTGTTATAGAGACGTGACACCTGATAGTTTCCGAGAATTCTTTTGTTAGTAAATAGTAACAGCTCCATCTTGCCTGGATTGTTTGAAGGTTCTTTAGCTGTGCACCAACGTTCCACGATTTTAAGAGCAGTCTGTGCGACATCACACACTATGCTGGTAAAGTTTACTCTTGTCAGTATTGTTATGTCGTCTGCGTACCCCACAGTGTAGTGGTGGTTTGCGTTTAGCTTGGTTATTATTCGCCGATACCGCAATGCCCGAAGACGCAAGACTTCAACCGGTTCACCCTACCAGTAATGACCTACGGTGCCGAAACGATGTTATCCGTCAGAGAATAAGAGTGGTCGACATAGCTTGCAGAGTAAGCGTTTTGAAGTGGCAGTGGGCTGGCCACATCTGTAGAAGAATTGGATGGCCGATGGAGCAAGCGAGTTCCGGAGAAGAGACCGCGACTTGATAAACGTAGCCTAGGACGACCCCCTGCCAGATGGAGCGACGACCTAAAAGAGGTTGCAGGGATTGACTGGATGCACAAAATGCAGGACCGTGTGTGGTGGCGAAATTTGGGAGAGGTCTATGTCCAGCAGTGGAATGCTATAGGTAAAATTGATTGATTGATTGATTATTAGGTCGTCTACAACAAGGTTCCATAGCAGTGGTGAGACAACGCCTCCTTGTGGACAACCTTTAGCCATCTTCTCACTCACTGGTTTCTGCTGTCTGTAGCTTTAAAATGAGTTGTTTAGCATGTTATCTATCCATTCACTGACTACCGTGTATACTCGGTATTTTGCCAGTGTGGTGGTTATGCTTCTTCTGTCGAAAGCACCCTCTATGTTTATGAAAGTGCCGAGGCAAATTGATTTATTCTGGATGACCTCTTCTATTTTGCGTACCGACGCCGACGCATGTAGTGCTGACTTGCCGGGGGCATATGATGTTGGTTGAAATGCAGTGGCTTATTTTGAAGGGCCGTCCTTCGAATGTCTCAGTCACACAATCTTTCCAGAGGTTTTGGCAGGAAAGCCGTAGGGCTTATCGGTCTGAATGACCAGAGGTCTGAATAGTACCCTTTACCGGGTTTTGGTATAAAGATCACTTAGACCTCTCTCCACAGTCTGAGTCACAGCCCCATACACTGTCTGGCGTACAGATACTATGTAACTGACAATATCAACTTGTGTCCTCCCCCATTTTATCACTGCAGGGAAAACTTCATCCTGTCCTGGAGATTTGAAGGACTTGAAGCTGTTAATTACCCATTCAGTTTTTGTAAGTTGACAGAATAGATTAGAACAGGTCTTGCGAGCTCCCAGTGGATTTCTTCTGTGGATACGTTTTCCACCAGCCACACTATCGGTTTCTTCTCATGTGTTGGTCAGGCCGCCACGCCTTCAGGTTTATTTATAGATACTGAAAGTTCTGGCCCTTGTTTGGCCAGTATTAGTCTGACTCAAGCAGAGGTTTCTCCAAGACTTGGTACTTCTGTATCTCAGTCGCTACTTCTTTTTTGCTTTAGCGGCTTTTTAGCCGTCCCAATCCAGGTCTGGTTCCTTACCGGTGTTCACATAGAACAGCTGCCTCATGCATGTTCTTTCTGAGTCTTTCTAGTTAGGAGCCCCACCAGCTAGTCTTTATTTCTCGCATAGATGGATACGGATTGGGGACAGGCCATACCGGTAGCTATATAGATAATGTTGTCACTTACGTGTCTGTCAGTTTGTTCAGTATTTTCCATTATGCTCGGCATTGCCTGAGTTCTCAATAGTTGTTGCAGGTTGTTGTAAGATTATATTAGCCACTTATCGTCCGAGCAACAGGCTTCACTAGACACGTGCCAGTTAATGGCTGTCCTTGCTACCTACTCTGTTGTAAGGTTAGATCAATTTTATTATTCTACCGCGTATGTATGTATATATGTTGGTTACATAATGTTGGCTCTAAGCCGTGGTTTAAGACAGTCAGTTTTGTGGTTAAAAGATAGGTACCCAATGAGTTCCTTACCTCTGTATATTATATAGGGATTTAGCTGGTATTCCCCTTACTCCTACTCAGTGGCGGCTGTACCTTAAGTGCGCTCGTGCAGTGAACCACCAGCTCAAAGGATTTAAAAATAACAAAATTTATTAATGAATTACTTACAATTAGGTATTTACCTTACACTTATTCTATAAACATACAAAAATTCAAAATTAATAACATGTCTAATTATGACGAAACAATTTAAGCTCTTTGCTACACTACTAAAGCCCAGACTCCCTGTAACAAAAATCGGCGTGCGCTTTCCCGAGTGCACGAGGGCTGCTCATACAACTTGTGGGGAATGTGGGGGAAAATCAGATAGGGGGTGAAACCAGATAGTTGCTATTTCACTACTTTGCATAAAGCTGTCTCGTTCTAACCAACCGAAAGTTGTTCGCGAACGCTTGCTCAGTGCGGTTGCAAATGGCGACGACGCTACCATCTCAGCGCGTGCGTCTATAAACGAAAATTGAAAACAAAGGTAAGTTATCTAATATTTTACAGATTTTGACGTAATATCATTTATTATTATCGTGTGTTATAACTAACAACATTGTGTTATAAGAAGTGATGTATATTTAAGTTTATAAAACGTTATTTGTTGTTGCTATTAGTGTAATAATAATTTGTCAGTTATTATAATTTCCAACAATGTACCTGTGGGGTGTAGGCGGACGGGGTGACTTCGGTTATCCGGTTTCGCCCCGATTGACTGATAGGTATTGTGTGCGTTTGTTTTATTGTTATTAATTAAAGTTTTAATTTTTTACAGAGTGTCAACATGCCACGAACGTATATCAAAAAATCGAATAGGCTGCAGTGGTCGGAGTCAGACATGCTTTTAGCCATTAATTCGGTGATGGAAGGTAGAATGGGATATTTACTAGCTTCGCACACTTACAATGTCCCCAAAAGTTCATTGGAAGACCGTATAAAGAAAATTAAAGCGGGAAAATCAAAAGATGAGGTCTTCCGAAAATGTCCAGCCACTGAAAAATGCGTCTTCACAGATGAACTAGAAGGTATGTTGGTTGATCATATCAAAACCATGGAATCGCGTCTATTTGGCTTAACCAAAACGGATTTGCGACGTTTGGCTTTCCAATTAGCCGAAAGAAACAATTTGCACCACCCGTTTAATAAAGATACTGGTCTCGCTGGCTTAGATTGGGCTAGTGGATTTTTAAAAAGGCATTCTGAATTGTCGTTGAGAGCACCCGAAGCCACATCAGCAGCAAGGGCAATGGGCTTCAATAGAGCTGTAGTCTCATCATTTTTTCAACTTCTAGATTCGCTTTATGCTAAACACGACTTCAATGCCACACGAATTTATAACATGGACGAGACAGGATTGACATCTGTGCCAAAAAAAATAGGAAAGATCATATCGGTTAAAGGTAAAAAACAAGTTGGTGCACTAGCTTCAGCTGAACGTGGGCAGTTGGTGACGGCAGTGCTGTGCCTATCTGCAGCTGGACATTATGTTCCTCCGCTTATGATTTTCCCTCGTGTAAGAATGAAAAGTGAGCTTTTGGACGGTGCCCCTCCAGGAACAGTAGCTGTATGCCATCCAAGTGGCTGGATGCAACAACATATTTTTACAGAATGGATGCGTCACTTTATCACCTGTGTAAAACCAAGTAAATCAGATCCTGTGCTTCTTGTCTTAGACGGTCACGCTACTCACACTAAGAATCTGGATGCTATTGAGTTAGCCCGAGCTCATGGTGTCATTATGCTTTGCTTACCACCTCATTGCACGCATCGCTTACAGCCACTCGATGTTGGTTTTATGGGGCCTTTAAGCACATTTTACTCGCAAGAAGTTCAGTTATGGCTTCGTAATCATCCTGGGCGTGTTGTCACCCAATTCCAGATGGCCTCTTTGTTTGGGACCGCTTATAATCGCACTGCCACTATGCAGAATGCAGTTTCTGCTTTTACCAAAACGGGAATTTGCCCACTAAATCCAAACGTTTTTACGAATTTAGATTTTGCACCATCACTTACAACCGATATATCATTAACACCCACTACTGAAATTGTTTATGATTCATTTCCTCGAGAAAGAACTCCATCTCCACAAGCAGGAACATCTACCGCATTCGGTGTTACAAGCGATGCCCACATATCATTAGCATATAAAAATCGAATTGATCAGCATCCATTACCTCGGGAAAGAACTCCGTCACCGCAAGCAGGAACATCTACCAGCTGTCTTGTATCACCGCAAGACATAATGCCAATTCCACATTTTAAAAAAGACAACAGGCCATCGACACGCCGAGGAAAGACAGCTATATTGACTGATACACCACATAAAACTCAATTGATTGAATCAGCTAAGATAAAAGGAAGGCAAAACAAAGGAAAAGGTATCGGCAAGAAGTCAAACAAAGAAAATAGAGAAGACGATTCTCAATGCCTAGTGTGTGGCGAAAAATACAGCGAGACCACGAAAGGAGATGAATGGTACCAATGTACCGCATGTTTCAAATGGGCTCATGAAGGTTGCCTACGTTGTACGAAGCAAGAATTATTATTTTTTATCTGCAAAAATTGCGAATAGTTAATTGTTATTAGTGTCCGTATTCACCCCGTATACCTATCCGGTTTGACCCATTAGTACGGGGTGAATCCGTATTTCTTTTTTTTATGGAAATGATTATATTTCCCATGTGATTATTTTGATCTCAATTACTTTATTACCAAAGTGTAACCTAAGAGGTACTTTAAGCTATATTATGATATTTATCTAAAATAATACTTAGTGTTTTATTTATGACGTCTTTATCTTAACTATCCGGTATCCCCCCACATTCCCCCACATTCCCCTACTAGATACGAGCTAATACGCCTGGCGCGTGAGACAAAACATCGTTCATAGAAAATGTACCGGGCAATGAGTCGCTTTTCGTGCGCCGCACGCGCTCGGGCAATCCGAAGATTACCGAGAGTCCTCGATGTTTTGTTGATGACGAAATGCGAATTCTCCCGGTATTGTTTCGCTGTATCTGTGACGCGTTAAATATGTATTGATAGTTCTGATTTTTAAATTGTTAGTTGTTTTATTTTGTTTTTAGTTCTATTCTATATTACGTGCAAAGTGTGTGGAGTGTGTGAAAATGAGCATAAACAATAACTAAGTAACTAAGTACTTAAAACTATACTATATAAAACTTTTCAATATAAAGTTGATAGGTATAAAATTAACGCTTAATAAATTTAAAACAAGAAAGCAGACAAAGTGCACCCCCAGATCGAGGACCCACCAGCCGCCACTGCTCCTACTACTACTACTACTTGTCTCGTAAAAGACAGACAGACGGATAACGAAGTCTCATGAATAGGGTCCCGTTTTTACCCTTTGGGTACAGAACCCTAAAAACAGACCAAAATAACATTTAAGTGGGCTCTCATACAAGAAACGTGATTTTTGTCGTATTTTGGTACAGAACCCTACATGCGCGAGTCCGACTCACATTGGCCGGTTTCTGTGTAAAACACTGTTCCATAATTACCACTTATGAAAATGGTTTGTTAATGTTATTATCAATACCACACGAATAGTGACTACCTGTCTTGCGTATAATACCTACACCTACGCTGTTCATGGACAAAATAGTGCAACTGTAAAAGTTTATAACTTGGTCAGTTTTCGTTAGTTTCATTTATTTTTTTTGATACAGTATTTTGAAGCGAATCTCTAGCCGGGGTGTCTGAGCTTTGCACTATACAAAAGTTCACGTTGTATATCGACCATAAATATATATATATATTATATTATACGTCACAAAGTACTAAGATTGTTTGGTCACGCTAGAATTAGACTATTTTTGTTCATTTTTTCGTATTCAAAAATGGAACATCGAGCGACATGACCACTCTCTGGGAGCCTTTCGGCGGTACTAAATCGTATTTGTTCGCGTATCTGCATTTATAGGGGTTCACAAAATACTTTGTAAAAAAAAATCTGTATCTAGTTACTTAAAAAGAAATATTTTTATTGTCAAAGGAGAAGTTCTGACATAATAATACATAAATATCATAATGATTTAAACTACTGAAGCTGGTGAAAAGACTACTTTATTTTTGAGAAATTTCTCATTATTTGAGCAAACTTTACAGTCATTTTTCTCCAAAAAAAGGAACCTACCTGATATAAGGTTATTCTACAAACAGATAGCCAAGGACCTTTGCAATTGCTTCGTATCCCTTGTTCATTAAATTTATCAGTTATTTGACATGAATTTAAGCATCGAAATCGATGCAAATCGTATGATTTGAAAAACCTTGTTCACTTTCGTTGATATTAGCCATATGTAATCTGTTGTTAGGTAAAATATGTTTTATGGAACGTTTAGAGAGCTAAATTTACTAAGTATGTTAGTTAATACCATGTTTGTACGATAAATATTTAATGACTTTAAACGCATTGAAAACTATGGTTTCTGAGCAAAACGTGGCGCGAAATATGTTAGCCCTCTTAATTACACGAAGTAAATTGACAGTAGCTAATGTCACTTCGTCATAGAAAATAAGTCAAAGATAATAAATAATAAATTTACTTCGTCTAATTAAAAATTCGACTTTAGTATGGAGCCGAGCGGCAAAGTTAGAGCGAACGAGCAGTATATCCCCGAGGGGGTAGACAGAGGTTAGCAACTTTAGAGTATAATAAAAACCTTAGAGTATAATTTATACTCTAAGTTAGCAACACACCTACAATTTGACTATAGTTTTCTTGACAATAGCATTAAATTCTTAATGCTGTTTACATAATATATCTACTTATCAAGTTTAAGCAGCAAATGCCTTATAGTTTCGGAGAAAAGTGACTGTGTATGACATACGGACAGACAGACAGTCGGACATGACGAATCTATAAGGGTTTTGTTTTTGCCATTTGGCTACGGAACCCTACTAAAGGCGTAACTATTTATATACGTGTAAAAGTACATTCGTACAGTTTAAACCTAAAATTCAGCAACAACACAAGTTCTTTCCCTCCATCAGAAGTGATTCAAGTAAGTTAGTATCGCAATAGTGGAAACTAAAATATAATATCGATAACATAACAGTCGTAAATTATGTTAGAAACAGGAAACCTGTCACTGGTTTACCCAACACTACGTAAACATACATACGAATGTAAGGAACTTTACACTACACGACACGATATTTGAAAACCCTGACCGTTTTGTGTAGCAGGTACCTAGTCGAATTCACGCACGGAGGTTTCGTACCAAGAAATGGAAAAAATCACATTTCTTGTATGGGAGCCCTCCGTAAATATATATTTACTAATTTACGTAGTTTGTTGTTATAGCTTTAAAATAAATATAATTATCATCATTCTGTGAAATTTTCAGCTCTCTAGTTATTATGGTTCCTATGACGGAGGGCGGAGTCTTAGTACGTAACCTTACCGCACCCTTTTGCCTTTTGGGTTCGAAACCCTAAAATATAAGGTGCAGGGAAGAACTCGTAACACACTCCATTCAGAAACTTCAAATCAGATAAACCTGGATACAAAGAAACCAAATTCACCTCTAATTTTCTCGTCTCTGAAATGAAGTAAAGTATAATAATAATACGTATGTTTCCCAACTTTGTCTTTTCGGACAAACCTACGGAGTCTTCAAGAAAGCACGTGTGAAATAGAGAACATTATTACCCCTACTTATCCCATGAGTGTCGTAAAAGGCGACTTATGTAGGAGTTTCTAACAGTTTCCACTGTGTAAGGAAGGAAAACTCGAAGTAAAGCCATACCAAACTATCTAAGCTCTACCGCTTAGCGGCCTATGTCCAGTGGAACAGTGTCAATCTCCTGAAATTATGGGATAGCTTAAACATTTAAAACTAAATTTATCCATTACTTTGCGTACATGTCTACGGAAACTCTCTTTAGAGTCACACACCCGATCTACAATACAGCGCAAAGAGCGATTGTGTCCCAAACTAGCGTGATACCATAAGTATCTAAAACACTGTAGCTGAAAAGATAAGGTAACGACCATAGAAATATTAATAATTTGACTAGTTGTTTGGATTTTTCGACAAATGAGCCGTACGCTTATTTGCTATGCGAAGTACCTACCTAGATGCTGAAAGGAATGTAATGTTAGGTAAGCGCTTTGCAGATGACGGGACGGGCTGGTCTTTTTGACCGCGACGTAATAAAGACCGCGTCTGGCCGTCGATACCTGCGACTGTCCTCACCGCGAAATGTGAGTTCAGCGGGCACCATCTTTTTGCCCTTCTTGTGCGTTGGTTGCAATGATGTTGTAGTAAAAAAGAGGGTTGTATAGAATTCCCTTAGCATTATCGTTTGCAGTTAAATAGACGGAATTGTTGTCGTGGTGACGTAGCGTTGTCGTATCGTATATTCTAAGATGCCTATCGCACAGTTACCGAGCGTTGGCTACGTTCCTTTGTATTCTACAAATGACTTCTCTCTACCCTACGTTTCAATTTCACATTTTTATTTCTCTAACGCATTAGTTTTTTTTTGCTCGTAACGAATGATACAGTAGTTCTTTTCTTATGATCTGGAACGCTTATTAGTAGGTTGTTCAATATTTTGTCGCCATTCAAGTTTATAGTAATAAAATACAGAGAATTACACACTTGCATTAAAGTATTTTAGAAACATGTATACTGTCTCAGGCTTCACACCTCCAAAATTGGTCTATCCCAAAAAAGTTTTCTCATGGGTACTAATGTGGAAGCAATTTTTACAGATGTAAACTATAAATGTCGCCACCCCAATACATTCGAGGGTGTCGTAAGAGGCGACTAAGAGAACACGTTTTCCATTTCAAAAGAGCCATTGCTTGGAGAAGGAAAACTCGAAATTAAACCCGGTTGTCAGTAAAATGACAATCGTTAAAGCCAAGTTGAAGGCCTTGAAAAATTTCAACTGTGACGTCGTGACCTGTGCCTGTCCATTTCAACACGGCAATAGGCTCACCACCTATTACGTGGGACATAAAACTATAATGTAAAATTTGGGCGTATACTATGCCTCTGCCTACCCCTTCAGGGATAAAGGCGTGACTATGTATGTGTGTAAACTATAAATATGTAAAATAGCGAAAAGGAGTGTGTAAGGGTTCGTGTTATTCACCAAGGAATAATCGTTTCGTTGAAAAGGGTACCCTTGCCTAGTCAGTGTGAACTTAACTTTCTAATTTTCTGCAAATTTTGGAAGCATGGTACGTGACTAGGCCTAGGGGTCACGACGAGTCACTACTTTTCAACACGAGAAAGTTTAATTTTCAGTTTTTCTAGAGCTAGTATATAAATGATTCTTCGCCTAGACTTTCCATTCGCCTAGACTTTCCATTCGCCTAGACTTTCTATTCGCCTAGACTGTGGCCCAGTCGGTTGTGTAACCGCCTGCCGCGCTGGAGGTCCTGGTTTCGATTCCTGGGTTGGTTCAAATATTTGTGTGATCCCACAAATGTTGGTTTCGGAGTTTGGAGAGTTCTTTGTATAATATGTATGTATTTAGAAATATATAGTACTAGCTGACCCGCGCAACTTCGTTTGCGCCACATAAGAGAGAGTATTACATGTTCCCGTCGCATTTACTCCCGTCGCGTTGCGTTTACTCCCGTAGCGTCTCGTCGTTAATATTCAATACTACGTGAGAGAGAAAGGTTTCTCATCGCGTGTATTCCCGTCGCATTATTTTTAAGAACAATTTCGTTTATGAAAGAGGTATCCCGTGGCATTATTGTAGAAAAAAATTGATTGCCATTAAAATGGTTATTGTGCACCAACCCAAAGATAGACACATGCTATCGCGCAATTTTTTTAGAACTTTTTTAAGAGAAACGATTTTGTAGTACATATTTTTTACATAACTATAAATATTTACGCAGCACACGCAACGAAGCTCTCAAAAGGAATAACTTTTCCCCCGTTTTTAAAACGTTTACTATTACTGCTCCGCTCCTATTCGTTGTAGCGTGATGCTATATAGCCTATGACACTTCACAATAACGTAGCTTTCTATTGGTGAAAGAATTTTTAAAATCGGTTCAGTAGATCCCGAGATTACCACTTACAATTTGACAAATATACAAACACACAAACTTTACTTCTTTATAATATTAGTATAGATGTTATCAGTCATCTAGATCCCATAGTGCAAGCTTATATTAGCTTAATTTGGGCTAGATGATGTTGTGTGTGAATGTCCACAAATATTTATTTATTTATTGTTATTATTTAATGAGATAAAAGAATGTAAATAAGTAAATTGCTACTACGGGTACGGTTAGTGGAAGTGTTGTCGCCTCTGCCTACCCCACATGTAGTCGTGACTGTATATTATTAAAATATTTAATAAATAGTGCCAAATTTCCATGCCACACTTGTTGTGTCTAATGTCTTACTCAATATTACTTAAGTGAGGTCTCAGCGCTATAATGATGACATTACCGCAGCTGTAAGGTTGAGGCCACACTATTACTCTCTCTAAAGTGTTCGTTAGGAACCCTATGATGTAATTATGACACCCTGGCTGTACCTACTGATACAAGTACGTATATAACTAAAATAATATTGAGAGCTTTCGAGTACTCAGAACTGACTTGTTTAGTAAAATAATTATCTTAATCTTTTTTATAACAAAGGAATTTTTGGAGTTACTGGCCATTTTACATACCTACTGCTGGGGCAGCAGGTATCATAGAGGATCCCGACGTATATATTTCCAGAGGTGTTCTTCTCTTAAATCGGACGGGTTAGATGGTCTTCAACGCGGCTTAACAACTATCATGGAAACAACTGATTGACATGCCTTACGACGAGCGACGCAGGGAAATGATCGTACCTAAATGGAAATTGCCACAAACGACCACTCATCTCAGGACCAATCTATACCATCGAAAGTTCCATGTTAGATATATTTTCAAGTCATCGCAAACGCGATTTATCTGCATATTGTACAATAGACACCTTTAGGTGTGCATCAAGAAAAGGGAAACACGTGTGCAGGCAGGTCGTATTGCAAGTTTTTCGCAGTTCGATAGAGGAACGATCTATTGAATCGCTCAGTTCCGGCGCAGATTGTCTCCACTGTGTATGAGACACTTCTGTCGAGCACGTGTTGTTTGGGATAGAAAAGGAGAGGGTTGGATTGTTTGTTACTTCTTTTCTGAAGATTTTAAGCTATTGCATAGCTTCTATCGCGGGCCTTGCGTGGAGACCGAATCCAGAAATTGTGTCACGAAAACGAATCACACTCTCGGCTACCTTCGGCCACGTTCGTGTATCTCGCACTTCATAATTTTTTTTTTCTTCCTAAAACAAAATTAAAAGCCAGTGCAGCAGCGGAAGCGTTGGGCTGAAAATATTAAAATTAATAAATATAAGGGTCTCGACTCATCGTATCGTTTTTGTCCAGTCGGTGTCGAGACCCTAGGTCCATGGGGTCCCAATGCGCAAAAATTTTTCAAGAATTTGAAAAAGCGCCTTGTGGAGTCAACTGGTGACCCAAGGGCTGGCAGTTTTCTCGCTCAACGAATAGGCATTGCTATTCAAAGGGGGAATGCTGCTAGTCTTTTGGGCACAATGCCACGGGGGCCTTATTTAGGTTTAGTTTAGATAGTAATAATGTAAATATAGATATGTAATAATTATGTTTCTCTGTAATTTTTAACAATAAAAATCAATTTTTTTGTTTACGTCAATTATGAACTCTGCAGTCGTTATATATTATGTCAAATAATCCAAAAATTGATACTTGTACCCAGAATCGATCTTGCGCCTTCTGCGTACCGATCCGCGTTGAACCACTCGACCAAAGTTGAATTAGGAGTGTTGGTCGAATTTTGAGTTCTTAATGTGAAATGACAATTTCGATGCTGTCAATTACATTAGTTGCTGTCAATTTACTTCGTCTAAATAAAAATTCGACTATAGGTGTATAGGTATTCATCATCTATGTAGTGAACTGTATTCGTATAATTTGTGTAAAAAGTGTTTTAAACATGAATAAACAAAGTGCATTTATTAATGAAGAAAGTCACGAAAACTAGTGAAAGAAAATGAGTGAGAGTACATACTCTATATACATACATTTTATTATTATTATCACCAATGCAGTATTATTTTTTGTTTTGTTAATTTATTATAATACTGCTATAAAGATAACCAAACCCGGGAGTACGTTCCCATGGGAAGCGGGAAGGAAATTTCACGCTGACGTAGCCGCGAGCGCCATCTATCCCATACCTATGTACTTTAAACGTGTCATAAAAGTCACAACAATACCATACATGCATATTTCAAAGAATGTCTATTATTACCATAAAATTTGTAAAAATAGTTTTTAAGTAGATAACAAGAAACCTATTGTTTTATCTTTTAACTAGCTGACCCTCGCAACTTTGTTTACGTCACACAAGGTCTATGAAATTAGAGGTATTTATTAATCATACTCATCAAGTAGCGTGTAAATCTGCCCTGTTTGCTTAATCAAAATAGAGCTTAATGGTTAAAGCTATTCCTCAGTATAGAATTTTCCTCAGTTTAAACAATTTACATACAAACACCATGTTAGAATTTTATTACATGTATCAATGTAGTAGACGTAACGTGTATAAAATGACACCAATCAAATGTCATCAATATTCTGAAAAAGAAATTAAAAATAGAGTTCACAAACTCTTTTGAAAATACATACTGTACCTACCTTAGAGGATCGTATTGAAGATAACAGGATAGTTAACAACCATCCATAGAAAATAGATGGTATAATGCTGAATACCGCAAAGAACATTCGGCGCAGCATAGAATGGGGCCTATACTGATATCCTGTAGGATTTAAATGATGCCGATGTCCTGTGCCTGCTGAAGCACACACACGCCGTCATGCATGTCAACGGACATGTCATGCGGACAACGTGCAGGACAAAGAGCAGGATAAGGCAGCGAATGGCAGGACTGAAATTAAAATCGACAGACGCAAGAGATGTGGTGGAGGCACTAATTCACGTACCTCGGGAGTGTCGTGTCAGAAACTGATGGGATAGAACAGTACCCTACATCATTTCGAGTCTTGCCAACGCCAGAACAACCTTTACACAGCTGCGCCCCGTAGGCAGTTGCGAAAATGGACACGAAGAGTGAAACTCAAAACAAAGTAAACGTTAAAACTGTACTGCTAACTGCTATACGGATGCGAGACATGGAAGGTCACTAAAGACATTTCGCACCAGCTACCAGCTATAAGTCTTCGTCAAACGCTGCCTCCAATGGATCCTCGGTACATACGGGCCCGAGTACATCACGAACGTAAGACTATTGGAGCGCTGCAGTGAGACCCCTATCCACCAACAGATCAAACGTCGGAAGTGTAGCTGCTGCGCTGGATTGAACACACGCTGCAAAGGGACCATGATCACATCATACCAAGACAAACCTTACTGAAACTACTGGTAGGGTTTCAAAAACTGTTCGATAGTAAGTAGGTACATTTATTGATAGTGGCTATAGGCTACATAACATAATGCTAAGATTAATAGGAGCGGTGCAGCAATGAGGAATGTTTCGAAAACGGAAAACATTTAATCGTTATAAGAGTATCCGTTGCGCCTCTGCGTAAATGGTTGAAGTTACATAAAAATAATTTATTACAAAATAATTGTTCTTCTTAAAAAGTTCTAAAACAAAATACCTATTAAGCTATTGCATAGCTTCTATCGCGGGCCTTGCGTGGAGACCGAATCCAGAAATTGTGTCACGAAAATAAATCGCACTCTTGGCTACCTTCGGCCACGCTCGGCCACGTTCGTGTATCTCGCACTTCATATACCAACGTGTACACGTGAGCGTTTGCATAACGTGTACCTATATATATGAAGTGAAGTAGGGTTAAGTGGGGTGTGGTGAGGTGAATTGGTGTGAGGTGGGTGGGGTGAGGTTGATGGAGTGGAATTTTGGCCTTTTGGACTTTGGCCTTTGGGACTTATGGACTTTTGGCCTTTTGGACTTTAGTTCTTTTGGACTTTTGTACTTTTGGACTTTTGGCCTTTTGGGCTTTTGGACTTTTGGACTTATGGAATTTGGTTTTTTGTACTTTTGGACTTTTGGACTTTTGGACTTTTGGACTTTTGGACCTTTGAACGTTTGGACTTTTGGACTTTTGAACTTTTGGACTTTTGGACTTTTGGACTTTTGGACTTTTGGACTTTTGGACTTTTGGACTTTTGGGACTTTTGGGACTTCTAGGACTTTTGGGACTTTTGGGACTTTTGGGACTTTTGGGACTTTTGGGACTTTGGGACTTTTGGGACTTTGGGACTTTTGGGACTATTGGGACTCCGGGGTTTGCATAACGTGTACCTATGTATATGAAGTGAAGTAGGGTGAAGTGGGGTGTGGTGTGGTGAATTGGTGTGAGGTGGGTGGGGTGAGGTTGATGGAGTGGAATTTTGGCCTTTTGGACTTTGGCCTTTGGGGGCCATTGGGGGTCCAAAAGTCCAATAGTACAAAAGTCCAAAAGGCCAAAAGTCCAAATGTCCAAAAGTCCAAAAGTCCAAAAGGCCAAAAGGCCAATAGGCCAAAATTCCAAAAGGCCCAAATGTCCACAGTCAAGTAGGTACTTGGTACTTTACTTTGTTGAACATAGGCCTTAAAATCTTACTTCTTACTAATATTATAAATGCGAAAGTTTGTGAGTGTGGATGTTTGTTACTCTTTTACGCTCAAACCGCTAAACGGATCGGGCTGAAATTTGGTACAGAGATACATTATAGTCTGGAATAACACATAGGCTACCTTTTATCCCGGGAATAACTTCCCGCGGTAACAAATTTTACGCGGGTGAAGCTGCGGGCATCAGCTAGTATTCTTATATAGAAATAATTATACTAGCATAGTTGGTAAAAAATGCTATGTAATAGCTTTACCGCGGCAGTCCCCGAGTGCCACACGTCTTTTTTTTTGTATCTCCATCACGCTTTAGCCCATGTTGAAAGGGTTTCAGTTGACTGAAATTTGATATACAATAATGACTTCTACCATTACGAGAAAACTTCATCTACTAGTATTTTTTTTCGGTACTACGAGGTTGAAACCGTGTAACGTCCGCTAGTAAATTATAAAGAGGAAAGATTTTATTGTTTGTTTGTTTGCTTCGAAAAGGCTCCGAAACTACTTAAACAATTTGAAAAAGTCTTTCACTATATTTTATTTCCGTAATCCCACGGGGACGGGAACTACGTCCGGTAAAACCGCGTGACGTCCGCTAGTCTTCTATAAATTTAAATCTATCCTTTATTTATCGCAGGCTCACAGTAAAGCTATAATAAATGTGCCACGTATCCTATAAAGTTTAACTACATACGGTCTGTATGTGGAGGCACATCGTAATAAGGTAGGCGGTAGGCACATTTATTATTCATCTGTCTGTCTAGTTCGTGTCCGGCGAATAAATTTGTTGAAAGAAAACGAAACAGCGTGGAAAGGATTTTGTTTAAATATTTACATGAAGGTTGGTTACATTATACGTGAAATTTTACAACAGAAGTACAAACTCTAGGTATAATTCGATGAGTGTGGCGACGGGAAAGAGTACAAAATGTCGCCATCCCAATTCATCAAGGGTGTCGTAAGAGGCGACTAAGAGAACACTTTCGCAAAACGATTCATTGCGTATAGAAGGAAAACTCGAAATGAAAAATATCAACTGCGGGTCATTACGACCTGCGCCTGTCCATTTCAACACGGCAATAGACTCACCATCTATTACGTGGGACATAAAACTGTGAGGTGAAATGTGGGCTTATACTATGCCACTGCCTACCCCTTTGGGGATAATGACGTGAATATATGTATGTATAATTCGAACCTCTTTACTCCTCTGATTCAGGAGAGCATCCTGGGACAGCGCTGCAGCGGTGTAAATGGGTTCAAAATCATGTTTCTTGGTTGGCTATCTACATACTTAATGTATGGAAGACTGTCCGATTTGATGACGTGTATTAAGGTCCCTTTGGTTCCCCTAGGCGAGGCCGCAGTGGTGGCCGTAGGTCAGTTGGGAGTCCTGGGACATCCTTCCGAGGGCTTACCTGGGGCTCCCAACCATAGATTGTTCGGCGTTACGTGTGGTTTTTTAGTCGGTAGGAGTCCGGCATAGCATCTATGATGGATTTTCCCTCACGTTAAAAAAGAAGGTCCCTTTGGTTATCATTTTGATTATAATTATATAGTATTAAAACTCTTACATGGCAATTATATCCATTACGGGATTTTAATTCAGGAATTCGTCCCTTAAAAGGAAATACTACACCCTCATAGAATCACTTTAATGACGGTCTGTTCATCTGTCTGTCTATAAAGAATCTCTCGGGTATGCGTGGAAGTACTGAGATGAAAATTAACGACGTACACAGTACACAGGTTTCAGTCATTTGAGGTTGTGAAAAAAAAACGAACTACAGGGAATTTAAAAAAAAGATATCTTTGTTTATGCCGCAAAAAATATAAGGTACATTTTGATACCCTCAAGTATCAATGGGTATTTTATGTTGACCTAGTACTATGAAATTTGAAAAGTAATACCATCTTTTACTACAACTATAGGAAAAAACTGGAAGCTAAACAATTTAATTCAAGTAATGAAGGGAGCAAGAAAAAAAGAGAGAAAAACAGAGAGCGACGTCATTGTTATGAGTAACAATAAAAAAAGCCCTCCGTGTAATTGAAAACAATTTCATTGTAAATTTGTCAGTCATATTTGTTCATAAACTGTTCGCCGGGATAAATAAATACGCACGCGTGTTCACTGTACAAGTTTTAATAACGGACTGACGTCACAGTAAATTGATACAGGATACCTACATTACAGTTCTGTGTAGCACGATTACTACGGCGTAGCATTTTACATGACGTAGCATTTTCAAACGTAGCAATAAAAGCTACGCGCAAGCTTTCTCATACCAATAATTTATTTTAATTAAATGTGACATACCAATTTGCATATGTATAACGAACAACAAGAATTACAATATGAAGAAGGCTGAAAAAGCTCAAAGTAGGTTTTTGGAAAAAAATAAATGAAAAAAGTTTTATTTCAAGTAGTTAAAAAAGTAACCAGGACCGTCCATGTGACCACTTTGTGACATTTATTTCAGCGTTTCCGTGCTTCAGCAGGCACGTCGTTAGTCTCGGTTGCCAGTAAAATGGCAGTCGTTAAGCCAAGTGAAGGGCTTTATAGGCGGCTTGGAAAGTTTCAACGGCAGGCAGTCTCAACCTGCGCCTGTCCATTACAACAACGCAATACGGCTCACCACCTATTACATGGGACGAATTCTAAAAAGGCGAATTGTGGGCTTATAATATGCTTCGGGTCCTTTAGGGATAAAAGCCTGACCATATGTATATATGTATGTATGTATCGATTCGGTTATATCCCTACGTTCCTACTAATATTATTAATTCGAAAGTCTGTCTGTCTGTTACGCTTTCACGCCTAAACAGCTGGAGCGATTGAGATGAAATTTGGTATAGAGATAGTTCGAGGCCCAGGGAAGGACATAGGCTACTTTTTTTTACCGACTGGCTACTTTTTTAAACGACTTCTACGCGGTCGAAGTCGCAGGGAACAGCTAGTTTGTAATGAATAAAACCAGTTCAATGCAAAATATTTATTATTACAAATTACAGTAACTTCACGCGTTGATGATTATGATAGATGATGCACTTTAAAACAAAGTTTTAAAAAAATATCTCATTGCAGCAACTGGAAGTTTTTTTGCAATTAATTTCAAAAACAGCATGAATATTTTAAGCTATAAACCGGTAACAGGCTCATAAAATCTTAATGGCTTTTTTGCTGAACATTAAAATATTCTTAATGTGAAATATTGTGAATAAGGAAATATGTTTTCTAATGTATATTTACGAGGTACTTATTTATTGATTCTTGATGCTAATTTTCTTAGCGATTCTGAAAATCAAACAGTAAGCTTTTTTATTACATTAAGTTCGCCAAACTGACTCTGATGGAAAGTCATAGCAACATCTATATAGCGATTGGGGGCCACCAATGATATTAAAAAACTATAGATACGTTGAAAAATGGCAACAAAAAAATAAGGCAATTGCCTTACTTTTCATACATGTTACCATAGATAATCATAGAAATTCTTTTTTTAAATGTATAAAAATCTGCTGCTATTTAAAGTCGTGCATGACGTGTTTATGTATAATACGCCGTTGGGGGCCACTCTCACAGTCCGTAAGACTTCTGACAGTGGTCCTCAAGTTGGCGGCCCTGTGATGTGCCTCTTCACTCTCCGCTTGCACCTGTTTGACTGCCTCTTTGGCGCAGTCGGTAGTGATACCGCCTGCGGCGCTGGAGGTCGTGGGTTCGATTCCCACCGGAGACAAATATTTGTGTGACCCATAAATGTTTGTCTCAAGAGTCTGGGTGTTTCTATGTATAATATGTATGTATTTAAAAGTATATAAGTATTAATATCCGTGGTCTGATACCCATAACACAAGCAGGTTATTCTTAGCTTACTTTGGGATCAGATAGCGTTGTGTGAGATGTCCGTGAATATTTATTTATTATTTATTTACCTGTTTCTCTTAATTAACTCAACTAAAATCTCAAAAAATGTTTTGAAACTCATTCGATTTGTAACCCTTTATAGTGTGACTCGATGAGAATAAGGCGCTAAGCAGACGACAGGGGCGGGTCGGTCTTTATGTCTGCGACGTAATAAAGGCCGCGTCTGACCGTCATTGCCCGCGACTGCCCTCACCCCGAAAATATGTGTCCGGCGGGCATCAGCAGCCGTGCGGACCTTTTGCCCTTCATGTGCGTTGGTACAGCTCGCGCCAAATATCCTTGCGTCTCTGAAATTCGTTCATACGCGCCGCAATTTTGCAATAATAGGTTTCAGAGGGAGAATTACTGCTAAGGCGGGAGAGGCACCCCTCCTGCCTCAGCTGCGCAGTAGTTCCTCCAGTGAAACCTATTATTACATAATTGCGGCGCCAACGAACGAATTTCAGAGACTCAAAGATATTTGGCGCGAGCTGTAGTATAGGATTCCCTTAGCGCTATCGTGCGCAGTGAAATTGCCAGGCCCGGCTCGCCCCATCATTTGCAAAGCACCTTAACGGATATTATACATTATGGTTTTAGAGTGTTCATCGACTTATCATTCCACTCGTAACCACGGCTATTGCAATTTAGCCAAAACGTCGAGAGGTAATCGAAGTTTCACAATTTTGAAATCTTGAAAAATATCCGCAAACCATAAATGAAAAATAAAAACACAAAATATGATAAAAATGAGTCGAAGATGTGTTAATGATAAAAGAATAGCTTATGTCTATAATATCTTTATCAAATATTTTTATCCTCGCAGACTCCGGGCTCCGGAGGGATCTTTAAGCTATTCGTCACGTGTTTCGACTCCAAATGCTCCTGTAATACAGAAATAAGATCTTTTAGTACGATGCTTGAAATTGGTAAAACAATAAACACTATATTTTGTAAGATTATCGAATTACGAGGATTTCTACTAATAAGAAGAAGCGCTCGTGGCCCCGCGGACTCAGTGTTCTGTAAACGATCACTGCAGTAAGCAACATTTTACTATGGCCGGATATGGATGGGTGACCACCTCGTGGACCACTTTGTGACATTTATTTACGAGCGTTTTCGTGCTTCGGAAGGCATGATAAACCGTTGGTCCCGGTTGTCAGTAAAATGACAGTCGTTAAGCCAAGTTAAAGGCCTTACGGGCGGCTTGAAAAATTTCAACTGCGGGTCGTCACAACCTGCGTGCTGCGTGTCAAAACATACGCATGGACACATTTTTTTCCCAAAGATGAAGAAAATAGGTATATACTCAAGTCTGTATATACATACATATTATACATATAAATTAAAGTAGTGAACACATTTAGCATAACTTGAATTCCAAGTCCTTTCTTTTTTATTTCAATTCATAACCAATTTTGTTAAAATTAAAATAAACTACTACTTATATTTATCTACCTATGCCTAGTTAGTATTAAATATTACTCACTTTACATAAAACGATGTAATATTTTTATGGTGAATGCTATGTACACCGTAATTGTCATTCATATCAGATGTAATACCATGTGCTCATTATTGTTAATGTTTAAATATGTATGATGTGGTTGTACTATTATAATAAATAAATAAATAAATAAATAAGTCTGTAAATCTAAGACATACAAAGATCTGTTCTTAGGAACCATGTAATCGATTTTAGAGGAAAGAAGATCTGCATACATAGTTTTTAAAAAAAGCTGACGTGTATACTAACATGTTCTGAGTCGAGTATGTCCATCTCGTGAACAGATCTCATAATCTTCTGTGTCCTTTTCTGCGCAGACGCTGTTCTTGCTTGTAGTATCTGTAAGCAGACAAAAATAATATCAATCTTGATTCAATATATGAACTTATCAAAAAATAAACCTAAAGAAGTTATAAATATGAAATCAAATACTTGCAAATGAAACCCCCCCCCCTTTTCCGATAATCTTGAGACTCCTAAAAAGCCCAAATTTGAAACATAATATCCTATAATTTTCTAAGGAGTTGGGCATACCGCAGACTACTTGATGAATCAGTCATTTCCAGGTTACAATCTCATTTACGATGAATCACACCTTTGAATTCAGAAAAATCTCTTCATCACTCAGAAAGTGAGCTGATGATCTTCAAAATTTATAGCTAGGATTTATCCCCGTCAAATCGACCTTGACCAAAAAACAGCATCAAAATTGGTCCATCTATTGGGCCGCTACGATGCCTTATACTGCTTGAAAAATTTTTGTCTGTCGGTATGTCTGTCTGTCTGTATCCCGAATAAGTATCACGCCGCAATTCTGAATCAATTATTTGAATGATATTTGGCAGAATTTGAGCTTATGTCCCGAGGAAGGATCTGGGATACTTTTGATCCCGATATTTTGCGCAGTTGCTTTGGGAGAGTGGACGCAGCATTAGACAGACAGACATACAGATAGACACGTTAAACTTATATCACCCCTCGTTTCCATCGAATATTAGGCAGAATAGCTACTTACAGACTGTCTCCTCTGTTCAGCTTCAGCCAATTTTTCCTCAATATCTGGTAAACTGATCTCAGGCTGCGGCGGCTGGAGTAACCTCTGTAAGTGGGCTGGTGGCGTCGTCTGTCGCTTAGACCCATCGAACTCTTCTAAAGGGATCTCGAAAGCCACTGCTGGTGGAAGACAATGAAACATTAAAGATAGCCTGACCATTTTGAACGTAAGAAAGATTTTTAGGGTTCAGAAAATCGAAACGAAACTATGTTCTACTGGACCACTTTGTTAGAAGTTCGTCTGTCCGTCGGTCTGTCTGTCAAGACATTTTATTTCATGGACGCATGGTCAGGTCGTGAACGCAAACCTATATTCAGGTCTACAGACCCTTAAAGCGATAAAAACAATCACACTTCTAAGGTTTCTTTTTACGTGAGTGAAAATCCTACATGTATGCTCTGTCGAACTCCTACCGACTAAAAAATCTCGCGTATCCCGCCTAACAGCCTACGGTTGGAAGCCCCGGGTAAGCCCTCGGAAGGATACCCCAGGACTCCCAACAGACCTACTACGGCGGCTACCACTGCGGCCTCACCTAGGTCACACTTCTATTTAAAGCAGAAAAAGTTACGGCTGTTTATGTCGCTATTTTGAAAAAGTTACGGCTGTTTATGTCGCTATTTTTGGAATTTCCTAATTAGTATGTCCAATTATTTTTAACTTTTTTTATTTAGTAAATAAAGTCAACGTGATTCGGAGCGTGACTCATCATCGGAGCAAATGTCACGCCAATTTATCTTTTTAAACTTTTTACTTCATCAATAAAAACTTTTTTAATTAATTATTGACGGATTATCGGCTAGGTGGCGACTTACTGTTGGGAATCCTGGGACATCCTTCCGAGGGCTTACCCGGGGCTCCGGACCGTAGGCAGTGGTAGGCTACTTGTGGTTTTAGCTGGTAATTAAGAGTCCGACGTAAATCCATCATAGATGCTATGATGGATTTCCACACGTCAAAAAAACGTGCTGACGTAGGTTTACGTTTAAAGAGTTTATTTCTCATAACACTCATAAGAACTTACAGTTCACTTAAAATGAGTTAATTTTTTTACAGCTTCAAGGGACCATAGACTTTAATATACTGGTATTCATTTTAACTCGATACCTCCACGCATTTACAAGATAAAAATTAGACTTGCGCAAAACAGTACCCGATGATGTCCTGACATATGGCATAGCTTTCCGAACCGTGCCATATGGCATTCGAACAGTACCCGGACCAGTACCCGATCTTTAGTACAAGTACAGTGTTCTGATTGTTCTGACAGGTGTCGGACCTTCATAGACCGAAAAATAGACCTTATTTGCAAGTAAATAAAGTTCTCTTGAACCCGGACCAGTACCCGGTCTTTCGTACGAGTACATACAGTGTCGTGATTGTTCTGACAGGTGCCGGACCCTCATAAATCGTATCAAGAAAAATACACCTTATTTTAATGACCATAAAGTTCTTTTGAATTTGCATGCCATTATGCGCCATCTAGGGCAACCCAGGCAAAACAGATACGATGGGGTGGACGTATCTGAATTATCCCAGTTGCAGCAGATGTCGCTGTTATAAAATGTATGTGTACAAGTGTAGATAGGTACAAGACCTTGAATTATATAGAATAAGGTCTATTTTTCTTGATAAAGTCCCTTTGAGTTGCTTATGTTGGTACGATCGAATAGAACATAGAACCACAGATAATTTATTATTTTTTATAAAAGAACTAACTCATTCGTTTCGTGAGAGTAAGAAATGCGGTCAACGTGCTCTAGATGGCGTTGGTACTGCTATCATACTAATATTATCTTTATTCAGACAAAATAAAGCCTATAATTAGGTTTATGAAAACGGAACGGAAAGGTACTGCTGAGTGTTCTGACAGATCCCGGTTCTTTTTTTTATTATTAATTTGAACACGCTTTGGTTACTTAGACCGAATGCCAAGTCTTGTTTCTTTTTT
This sequence comes from Miltochrista miniata, assembly GCA_933228765.1. Lineage (NCBI taxonomy): Eukaryota > Metazoa > Arthropoda > Insecta > Lepidoptera > Erebidae > Miltochrista > Miltochrista miniata. Next base: position 28,786,856 of record OW121763.1, on the reverse strand, counting down.
CATCTTCATTTCACATTTCCTCTAAGTCCCAGTCAAAGTCAAGTATAGTCTTCGGAATCCACCGTTGATACACACAAAACATTTGGAAATACTCTAATTTAGAAAAAAATATACAACGGAGCGATAACCGCCCTTGCCTGCTTCGCGCCAAAAAGCCCTGATGCCGTATAAAACTGCAACAAGAAACTTAGACCATAATATATCTGCAGTTCTTATGAATGCCTTAATGTACTAATTCCCGCTTTGCAATAAATAAAGGGGGGGGGGGGGGGCGGCGAGGGTCACTTATGTTTGTATCTGATGAGGATGACTGCAACACCGCCAGCATGGACCCTTTTTGACGATTAATATCAAACCAACAAATAAACCTATACTACAGGCAACATTATGCCACCTTAGTGGTATAAAAAATCGTTATTCGTAATGTATATTTGGCGGATGGGGGGTTTCAAAGGGGGGTCAAAAATGCCATTATTTTTACGATAGCACGCACCGTTTTCGAGATAATTAAAAAAATAAAATATGTCACTTTTTCTTCATTTATCCTAATAATAAATATTATTCGTTCAATATATTATTATCTGGCAGGTACTACACGTGCCTCGACTAATGGGCTCTTATATGGTCAATATGCACTTGACAAGTCGATTAAAATATTAATGAAAGTAGCTTCAGTGTGCATGATTTCTTTGCACATGTGTATGCATCGACGTGTATGTACACTTGATATTGACTCAAGTCGCTTGACCATCTCCTGAGCCCATTAAGCAGGCAGGCGTGCCTCAAGTATTCATATAACATTCATCAGTATTCGTTACTACTCGTACACGTTAAGTTGAGATACACTACGTAGCAAAATGTTCCCAAGCGTGCATCATTCCGGTCACCCGGTCGCTCGAACCACAGATAGTATAATATATTCTACCTCGGACTCGGACGCGGCCGAGTATTTGTAATCTATATCGGACTCGAACGCGGGCCGGCCGAACGCGGCCGAACGTCGACTGTACGCGCCCGAGCGGTATATCGCGCCCGAGAAAGGTCCTGGGTCCTGCTAAATTTTGTCGCGTACTGGGTACTGAACCAGTACGCGGTTATGCCATATAACACGTCCGGCAGTACGAACAGTACCTACCCAAGTCTAATAAAAATGCTTGACAGACGGATAGACGGATGGACGGACGGACCGAGACGGACAGCAAAGTGATCCTATAATAAGGGTTCCACCTTTTCGTTTAAGGTACGAAACCCCACAGATTATTTGAAAGTTCTACTATTGAAACTTGCAAATAAGAATGCTTACTACATTTTGAAAGTGTAGAAAATCAAGCCAGGGAACGCTTCGAGTTACTTGGACTACCCGTCGGCATCCACACACTTCACACGTAAGAAATAGGTCACTTGTAAATTTTATAATTACATCAAACATCGCTCTACTGATTTCTATTTATATATAAATCAATATCTTATATTTGCAGGCCTGGCATAATATTAGAAAAAGGTCGATTATAAAAAGCACCAACCTCATGTTGCTATTCGCTCCATTGGAAAATGGAGTCGTCATACATGTTCAATTTTTTCACTGATCCTAAAACTTTCTCACCTGAGTATTCCATATTTATTTCAACATCCACCCGTTCCATATAGAAGGGACTGACAGACAGAAGGACAACATACAAATCCTATAACTATCCGTTTATTCAATTCAAGTAAAAAACCCCAAATTAGGCTTTGAACAATACAGCGAATAATTTGATGGCAGCGAAATTACGAGGTTTTTTTAACGTGAGGTACATCCTATATGGATGCTATGCCGGACTCCTACCGACTAAAAACCACAGTCATGTATTCTACGTAACAGCCTACTTTTGGGAGCCCCGGGTAAACCCTCGTAATGGACTCCCAACAGACCTACGGCAACCACTGCGGCCTCACCTAGGGGGTTCTGGTGCTATCCCGCGTCTTTGGGAGGTTGTTCGGGTGTTATCCCGCTTTTTGGGGGGTCGTGTGTGAACCCCTCACGTCACCATTACGATTACTATTAGTTTTATTTTCTTTTTTACTCTAAAGTCCTCGTGGTTCTTATGTCAATCTCCAACCAGTTAAAACCACGCAGTACCTTACCATCTGCTTACAACTAAGAGTTCCGGGGGTGCCTTCGGAAGGATAATTCCAGGCTTTCCGAATGTATATACCATCATACCACACACCTATGGCTAATGTTTCTCATAAGGTCATCAAAGGCGTGTCCTTTGATGACCTCATGATAAGCAGTAGCCAATTATCTACCTGAACATCAAAAAGTACTAACATCGGATCAACTTACGAGGTTTCGGTTTGACAGGCGTTTCAGGCAGAACTACAGTCGGTAAGTCATCACCATCATCGTGGTGGTGCCCGTTCAGTCCGGCTCCGTTGGCAGCTTTCGGAACACCGTTGGATGCCTCCTCGGTCACTGCTGCTACTGTCCCCGATGATCCACAGCCCATATTGAACCTTAAAATATGTTGAAGTAAGGTAAAAAAACCGGCCAAGTGCGAGTTGGACTCACCCATGAAGGGTTTCGTTGCAGCAAGTAACATAATAGAAAAGTTCTTATAGTTTGTTGTAACTTTGATTGGTGTTTTAACACGTTCGCAGTGGTAGTGATTTTTGTAACCGAAAATTAGGGTTTATGACGTATTAAAAAAAAACTACCAGCTCTATCTCGGTCGAACCAATTTTCGTTGGTAGTTTTTATAGCAATGTACATCATATATATTATTTAGATTTATCATTCTCTTAGTTTAGAAGTTAGAGGGGGGGGAAACACATTCTTCCACTTTGGAAGTGTCTCTTGCTCAAACTATTCATTTTAGAAAAAAATGATTTTAGGAACCTCAATAGCATTTTTAAAGACCTATCTATAGATACCACACACGTATGGGCTTGATGAAAAAAAAAATTTTGAGTTTCAGTTCTGAGTATGGGGACCCCCAAAATTTACTGCTTTTTTCTAGTTTTATATAAGAATCTTAATGCGGTTCACTGAATACATCTAGTTACCAAGTTTCAAAAGCATAGACCTTATAGTTTCGGAGAAAAGTGGCTGTGACACACGGACGGACAGACAGACGGACAGACAGACAGACAGACATGACGAATCTATAAGGGATCCGTTTTTGCCATTTGGCTACGAAACCCTAAAAATCAAAACAAGATAGCATAATCAGCGAGTATTGCCCTGTTTTTTTTTACATGAAGGAAAATCCTCAAGGATGTTATGCCGGACTCCTACCGACTAAATAACCTTACGTAACGCCCAACAGCCTATGGTTGTGAGCCCCGGGTAAGCCCTCGGACGGATGTCCTAGGACGCGAGTATTGCCCTGAAAGATAGATTGGCGTAGTCGATCAAAAACATACACAACAAATTATTTGAATTAGATCCAACAATAAATAATTTGAAAAAGCTTTGAGATTAATTCAGTGCAAGACATTGAAGTAAGTACCTACATTATATGTATAAAAACCCTAATATTTGACCTCATTCACCAAATCGATTAGGTCAACGGTTTCCAAACATGGCAGACCACTCGTTATAACAAAAATAAAAAAAACAATCGAGACCCACCTCTCGGTTGTTAATAATCAGATTCTCTATTGGAAGAAATGGAACTACGTACGTTTTCTATGTTTAATAATATGTACGTATTTTATTTTAAAGTAAAAACAGACAACTTGGCCCAGACGGGACTTGAACCCGCAACCTTTGCCTAAACCAGTCACAGGGATATGGATATGTATGTGTTTGAAAAATAAAGTAAGTATGTTTATTAGTTCTCCAGATTTGATAGCTTGTTTTGGGCTACGTTGCGATGTGTGATAATGTCTCAAAATAATTATTAAACAGCTGTCCTAAATTTCAGGAACCACTCAATATTAGCTCAGAGCCATTGGTGGGCCGTACCCATAGTTTGAGAAACGCTGAATAAGATTGACCCGATATAGTAAACGAACCACCCTCCCTATTCTTACGTGACGCCTTTGATGATCTATCGAGTTAAAGCTCCTTGTCTATTATTTACACAGGATCGCTACCTACATACTAAAAGCCAATGCCACGATATATTACTGTATAAGTACGGTCTGCAGAAAAACAAACCTTTGTTTATTCATGTAAAAGAAAAAGAAAAGCTTTGATAAGTATTAATGCGTTTGAGGATTATAAGAAGGCGTTTCTATCACGGCTTATTTTTTAGAGTCCCGTACCCAAAGGGTAAAAACTATACTCTGTAATATATACTTATCTCTGTGACAGTTAAATTATCGTAAACAAAATAAATTGACTTTTATTTCGGTTTAACAGAAAATAAATTATTTAACGGGGCTCCGATACAACTAACGTGATTTTCGACGTTTTCTGGTACGGAACCCTGCATAGAATAAAATAAAGTATGCGCGAATTCGACTCGCACTTGGCCGGTTTTGAATATAAATTTCATTTTTGTAATGGTGTAGAAATTCCCGTATGGGCGGAGACCCTGACGGCCATCAATGTGGCTAGACTGCTGAGCCCGCAGAGAGTGATGGCTGTCAGGGTGATAAGAGGATACCGCACGATCTCCGGTGAGGCGGCATGTCTCCTAGCCGGGACCCCTCCATGGGACCTGGAAGCGAGAGCCCTTGCGTCACTGTTCAGATGGCGCAAGGAGGCGCTGGAGCGGGGCCAAAGGCCCGCTTATCGAGAAATCGAGGCCCAGCGGTCCCTACTCCACCAGGAAACCGTGGAGAAATGGAAGGTGCGACTTGAGCAACCAAAGGGGGGATTCGCCACAATCGCGGCCGTCAGACCGGTCATGGACGAGTGGCTGGAGAGGAGACACGGTGCTCTCTCCTACCGGTTGACACAGATGCTTGCCGGGTACGGTAGCTTCGGTAGGTATCTGTGGCGGAAACACCGGGAAACCACGGCCGAGTGTCAGCACTGCGAGGACCGCAGCGATGACACGGCGCTCCACACACTGTTGGAGTGCACGGCGTGGGCGCAACAGCGCCAGGTCCTCGTAGTGGGTCTGGACGTGGACACTCTCTCGCTCGAGACCATGGTGCGAGCCATGCTCTCCAGCGGGAGTAAGTGGGACTGCGCCGCCTCCTTCTGCGAGCAGGTCATGCTCGTGAAGGAGGCGGCGGGACGGGTACGGGAGAGAACTCTCCCACCCGAGTTCCGCAGTCGGCGGCCTGGGCGCCGCCGACGTGTCTTCGCCGAGGACTATCGGCCACCATGACCGGGGGCCTGAGGACGGTGACAGGGCGGCTCACCGTCCTTACAGAAGCAGGCCCATGACGGCAGCGTGACGTGAGTGAGACAATTCACGCACGCCCCCCCCTTAGAAGCGGGATCACACCCGAAACCCCCCAAAGACGCGGGATAGCACCCGAACCACCCCCTGGACGAGGCCGCAGTAGCGGCCGTGGGTCTGTTGGGAGTCCTGGGACATCCTTCCGAGGGTTTACCCGGGGCTCCCAACCATAGACTGTTGGGCGTGACGTGAGGTTTTTTAGTCGGTAGGAGTCCGGCATAACATCCATGAGGACTTTCCCTCACGTTAAACAAAAAAAAAAAAAAAAATGGTGTAGAAATTCTCATGGAATTTAAACCGCCACCGGTTGGGAAGTTTGAACAAAAAAAAAACGATAGCAACCAATCACGTTTTGACAACATGTTTTGACAATGTTTGGACAACTTTTTATCTCTTGCTAAATCGGCATCGTATCTATCAAAAACACGGAGATATCCCCAAAGATAACAATAGAATTTGGCGGGAAACTTACAGACAAGCGGTTGTACTCCGTGTATAATTTTTAAAAACTAGTGTATTTTTGTGTGACAGGGTGGATTCTTATTCACCCTACGACAACGTGTATAGTCCAATCCTGCCCGATCTGACAATAATGCAAACATGTCATGTTTTGACAATCGTTGTCTAAGACAGATGAGTAGAAAAATATAATATGACAAATCATTGAATTTTTTACTCTCCTGAGTAGGTATTTTAACTATTTTAAATGACAATATACTATAATAAAGAAGTTTTTTGGTGTCGAAACGATTGTAAGAACACTGTATTACTCCTGGATTCTGGAATATAATCAGGGTGAATACTCAATTGCAAGTAACTATGGATATATAGGATCAAATGTGTTTGTTTACATTTTTGCGCAAAGCTATTGAAATACAGTATACAAATGTTGGAAAGTGATAAGAAGAATCTTAACATGAAAATGATTCATATTTTCTCAATGCTTACTTGACTTTGGCATACTCTCAAGCCGAGAAAAGAATAGAATAGAATAGGAGAATAGAATACACTTCATTGTACACCATGTTAATGTTTACAAGAATGTATACTAAAATTAACTGTCCAAGAAAAATAAGTCCAAGAAAAAGAAGAAAAAACAAAAAAGATAACAATAAAAAAAGCACTACATAATTTACACAATTTTTAAAGACGAAGGTAACAAGGCCATACAGACATTATCCCCAGCCACACCCGAGCGAGGGATAATCAGGAAATATTGCTGCAATTTATCCCGTTTTCCGCTTTCCCGTATTTACGAGATCGGGGTAAAGCACCGGCACACAAATTGAAAAATAGCTGAACATCTATCGAACGTCGCTTCGTCCATGTTGTTTTTGTAACTTTTTGTAAAAAAAGTTGTAGGAGTCAACGAGCAGAGCAAATTAACTTTCTAATACGTGTTGAAGTATTTGAAACACACAAAAACGTTAAAACAGCAAAGACCTTTATGACAATCGATGAGAAATAATCTTAAAATAAGAAAAAGTAGGAACACGGCAAAACGATTTTCACAAACAGTTATACCTACATTTTCTCAGCGTAATATTATATTTCAAAACTTAGTCATGTGGGATAATTTTCCGAATAATTTCATTGTCTAACAACCGTGAATATCTCCATCAGCCACAAATGCAAGGGGCTGGTAACTATGACCATATGCTTGAGGCACGACAGCGTGACGTGATAGTTTTTTTTTCTGACATCTCTACCTTGGGCAGAGCCTAGTTAACAGATTTCGCTAGTCTAAATAAGTATTGAGCTCTAGCCCCGCAGGGCTCTCTTAACTACTGCAAGAGCTGACGGGGGACCGGAGCACCCGTGTGACGTGATAGTTTCATGGAAACTACAGGTACCAAGGCGCGGGATAGCACCCAAAAACCCCCAAAGACGCGGGATAACTTCCGAACCCCTAGGTGAGGCCGCAGTGGTAGCCAGGGTCTGTTGGGAATCCCAAGGATATCTTTCCGAGGGCTTACCCGGGGCTTTCAGCTGTAGGCAGTAGTAGGGAACGTGAGGTTTTTAGTCGGTAAGAGTCCGGCATAGCATCCATGACGGATTTTCCTCACAATGAAAAAAAAGGGCCTGGTAACTAAGAATCATACTCTTCCGTGTTGCAGAAGACTCACTGGGCGCCGGAGATCCCAAAAGGATCTCCTTACCCTATAAACATGAGTCTAGGGGCGACACTCCGAAGTTAGCTTTCGCCTTAACAGAAGGTTCAAGTACCAAGGGAACGATCACGTTAAGCATCTTATTCTACGTTCGGTCTTCAATCTTAGATGGGCTGCCATTTGTGTGGCATTATAATGCTCTCAAGTTAAACGGCAATTACAGTCCGTTTTATACAGCAATAGTAAAAGATAGACTGTGGTTATCACTTTCGACCAGACAAGAACCAAAGACTTCTATATAAACTGAGGTAGACATGCCCTACGCACTGATTTTTGACACCTATAAACTGAGCTAATTAGCAGCGTTGCTCGCACTGTTGTGAGTCAAAACTTCGAAAGTAGGTGCTCGACTTGCAATCGGAGTCCATACGCCTTCTATTTTACTCTTTTTCTATTCGTATATTGCTATTGTGCGTGGTGACAATTACGTAAAAAATATTTATAAGTGAGTGTAGTCTTATTAATGTGTGTATTTGAGGATTGCTTTTGAAATCTCGTTTGTTAGAGTACGGCACGTCTACCTCAGTTTATATAGAAGTCTTTGACAAGAACAATATACTTGTCTATCACCTCAGTAGTATGAAAAATAAGACAAATATAAAGTAAAAGGGTTCCAAGTGTACTACGGAACCCTAACACCCCACAGTGTTTGTTCCCTAACATTATAATATCAATTTACAAGGATACTTCACACGTTTCTAGCTCACGAAGCCGTAAAAGGTCAGCCCCGTTAATTACTGACCTTTAATTATCGTAAAATTGGGTCGTAGGAGTTACTTGACGAGTAATCAGAGTTATGGAGCGATGATTAAGGATGGGGGGAACCACCCATTTTGTCAATAATATTATATAAGTCTTATAAGACTAGGACAACCTTAAATAATTATGACACAAAGCTGGTAAGGTAAAAAATCCGGCCAAGGGCGGGTCGGGCTCGCGAACGGAGGGTTCCGTACCAAAAAACGACAAAAAATCACGTTTGTTGTATGGCAGCCTTCCTTATATGTCCAGTTTATTTCAATAAAATTATTTATATTTAATGAAAATATACAGATCGATGTTCTGTGAGCATTTCAAGCGTCTACTTGTTGCTGTTATTTATTTAAAAAATAAAATGCCAAAAAAATCACGTTTGTTTTATGGGAGTGCTCATAAATATTATTATTATTTTATTTTTAGAATTTGGTCTTATAGCGGCAACATTACACATATCTAACTTGTAAAAATTTCAGATCTCTAGCTATCACCGTTCATAAGATACAGCCTTGTGACGGACGGACAGACAGACAGACAGACAGACGAAGAGCGAAGTCTCATGAATAGGGTCCCACTTTTTACCCTTTGGGTACGGAACCCAAAAAGCGACCAAAAATCGTCGTCACGCTCATGACGGAAATGAATTAGACATCCTCAAGGAAGTGGAAAGATGCGGGTTCCCTCTAGTCGGCAGATTATTGATTTATCGAAATTTAATTCGTTTTACACACTTGGCAGAGTCTTCTTTTTGAATAATGAGTGCCAAACGATTTTCTATGTAATGAAGTTTGTGCCATACATATGCAATATCTTTAAAATGTATTTAGGTATTTATACACACAATTACAACATCGTAAGGATGTAATTGGGTAACTTTACACCAAGGCGATATTGTAAGCAACCAGTAGGTAATTATATAAATCTAAGCAACTTGATTAACCATTTGAAAAAACAAAAGAAACAGAATCAAAATCGGTTCATCTGTTTGGAAGCTACGATGCCACACACAGACAGACTTACAAACACACACACACACACACACACGCACATACGCACACGCACCCACACACACGTCAAACTTATAACACCCCGTTCGGGTTTCCGTCGGGCCTTCATCGGGCCTCCATGCTTACATTGCCTATACAAAAACAATATTATCTATTAAAATTTGCACCAACCATGCAACAGTCAATTCCATACAATAAAATTACTACGATACAAAAGCAATGAAGATAACTTAAATTCAACAATAATTTTTCATGAAATAAGGTAATATCACAATGCAAAATATGGTACAAAAAGTTCTGCTTATAGGCCCTAAACATACATACAGTCACGCCTTATTATTCGAAGGGATAGGCAGAAGCAAACTATATGGCCACGATGTGCATTTTGTGTCTCACGTGAGTTAATTGCCGTGTTGAAATGGGTAGGCGCAAGTTTTTGGCTGTTGAAAACGGTTAGGTTAGATTGTAAAAAGTCTAAACTAACCGTTTTCATCAGCCACAAACTTGCGCCTACCCATTGTATAGTTCTCATTAATCATTGATTATGGTGTACAATAAAGTGTATTCTATATATTCTATTCTAAATATCCGGGTAGAAAAAATCTATGTTGCAAAACCTATTGATAACAAACGATTTAAACGGCGGCTGTTTCAATATTTTCAACAGCCAAAAGCCATGAAGATCTTCAACTTGGCTTAACGATTGCCATGTTTGTAGCAACTAGAACAGACGGCTCAACGTGCTTAGTGAAACAACGAAACGCAAATCAATGGCAATGCCACAGACTGGTCCCCTATTTCAAGACGAGCCGTAGCGCAACAATGTTTTTTACATTCCTTCTATTCGAAAAGAATCACTTTGCACCACGATAACGGGGCGCAAAATAGCTCTTTTCTGTTAAGAGCTTTTTAGCGGGCGGCAAAGGATTTGAATTTGGAACTTGAAAATTTCATAGAAATCGAATGCAAATTGTATTGAAGTACTGGCTGGTAAGTGTTGGCTGCACAGCGCGGTGTCCTGAGCTAACTAAAAAAAAACTAAAGAGCGCCATTTATCTGTTCGTGTTCCTCATTATTAATGTTCTTGTAATCAGTAAACACATTTTATTCTATTCTGCACATATAATAAGTTCTACGTCAAGTTATGAAAGTGACAATCCATGAACTCCTGGAACAATAACTATAGAAGGGAACTACGTCGTACAAAACTTAGTATACGTTTTTCTCATAGAAAGGGAATGAAAAGTAGAGTATATTACTCGAGGGCAAATAATTTTTCCCTCGGGCGGTGTACTTTGAATCCCTCACTGCGCTCAGGATTCTACGTTAGAATCCCTCGCTATGCTCGGGATTCTATTCTAGAATCCTTCGCTTCGCTCATGATTCAAAGTAGCGCCCTCGCCGTAAAAATACTATTTTGCCCCCTTGTTATACAATCTACTATTCTACGTGAGGGAAAATCCTCATGGATAGGTACTAAGCCGGACTTCTACCGACTAAAAAACCACACGTGTTCTGCCACAGCCTACGGTTGGAAGCCCCGGGTATGACCTCGGAAGGATAACCCAGGACTCTCAAACCATCAATCAATACATCAATACATAATAATAAAATCGTAACAGGTCGCTGTCTGTACATGGAAGATAAATAAGAAAAAATATTATAGGGGGGCTTTATGAACGCAATAGAACGCAAAACAATGATTATTAGATTTTTTGTCTGTTTGTCTGTATTTTTGTATGTCTGTATATCTGTTTGTCTGTACGTTTGTGCACGCTAATCTCAGTAACCGCTTAACCGATTGCAATGCGGTTTTCTTTATTTTGTTGAGGTTTGCTCCACTTAGCATTAAGTATATATTTCCATGTCAATCGGTTTATAAATAAAAAAGTTATATCACTTTAAAGAACTTTAGTTCCCTGAGGGGCTAAAAAGGCAACATTGTATGTTTCATATTATAAAACGTAAAATGATTAGTATGTCTTGTATGTTCTGTATTTCTAATTATATGAATTGAATGTGGCCTTTTTAGGCCCGCTGGTATTTAATGGATTGGGGCCAATTTTGGCTCACACATAGACGACAACCTGATTTAACACCTCCGTTTTATATTAATAATAGTTTTCTGACTTACACAGAACCTAGATTAACTCCCCATAAGGTTAATACTACGGGCACTTACTAGTAATCTATACTAATTATTATATAGGGGAAAGATTAGGATTGTTTGTTTGTTTATTTGAATCGAATAGGCTCCAAAACTAACAGCTTCTATTTGAAAAATTCTCTTCTTTATTTATTTATTTATTATATTCCCGCATACCCACGGAAACGGGAGCTACGTGAATGAAACTGCGTGACGTCCGCTAGTAACATAAATTACTGTTTCAAATAATGATCCTCACTGTAACACGTCATCTATATCTTGAAGAACACGCTGTATAAAGAGTTTCTCACAGGTCACTGTTTGTAAAATCACAAAATTATCTATGTCACTAATATTACATGAAAACGTGCTTAGCCGGGAATCGAACTGACGACTCGTGCGGCCACGGTCGCATCGTAGTCACAACTATCAACTACGATTAACACAATTTTATTTTCACTACACTTTTTCCAATAACACGTAGTTACGTACTTGGATTGAATAGTCTTGGTACTTGGAACAAGGAAATTTGTTGCAAACTATCCAAAAACTTCGACTTCATCAGTTGATAATGATAAAAATATCAATGCTATAGCATGGATATTTTTATCATTATCAACTGATGCAAGCAAATTTGACAATAGCTAAATGATCAAAAATGCTGATGCGGCCATCCTAAAAAGGAAATAAAGAATGGACAGATAATTTTCTTATAAATATTTTTGTCGCTGACTGCTAAAAGTCAGACTATTATGATGGTATATAACCACCTTTCAACCAACTATCACTTAATTTATTTTTAATCAACATTAAAGTAAGCCCTAAAGTATAGATCCACACTTTAAGGAACGCCTCAGAGCGAGGTAACGCCGCATACGTCATGTTTCTTCGTGTGTGCAGTCGGCTCCATGGAATTATAAGACGTTGTCACGTCAAAAAGTCCATCGAAATCAATCCACTGTGGCCAAGATATTGACATAGAATAGAAACACAAATACAATAAAATAACTCCAAGTATCAAATACTGTCATTTGACGTATGCACAGGATTTTAACAATACTTACATAGAAATTACCTTCACCTACCCGACTGGCACTGAACCCCCTACCCACTAACGGAAACTATGGAGTCGACAGAATTAAAGGACAGATATTATAGGAGCGAACCTGACAGCCATTTCGCTTTCGTGTGGATATCCCTCATGGATGCTATGCCCGATTCTTACCGACTACCACACAGTGCCCTACCACTGCCTAAGGCACGGTAATCCCTACTAATACTATAAATGCGAAAGTAGATAACACTGTCTGTCTGTCTGTTACGCTTTCACGCCTAAACGGCTGGAGAGACTGAGATGAAATTTGGTATAGGGATAGTTCAAGGTCCTGGGAAGGACATAGGCTACTTTTTAACCGACTGCGCAAAAGGAGGGTTATGATTTTATGCGATAACGACTTTTAAGCGATATCAACTTGTACGCGGTTGAAGCCGCAAGGATCAGCTATACTGTGCCTAAGGTAAGCCCTCAAAAGGATGTCCCAGAAATCCCAGGATTACCAAATAGCCATAATTTTGAAATTGCCCTCGTTACTAATCTGCTCCTAGTCCTGTATCCCATGTAAACTTATTCCGATTATAAGAAGCCTATGTTTTATTCCAGACTATAATCTATTCCTGTACCAAATTTCAACAACTCTTCGCATTTATTGTAATAACAGTAGGGACGTAGGAATTTAATAAATACACGCTTTATACCCGAAAAGACAGACAGAAGCATACTTTATACCAAAATTTCGTCATTTGCGTTTTGTCCTGCGTTATAGGTTGTGAGCCTCAATACGACATAATGCCATTTCGAAGTGGACAGGCGCAGGTTGTGTCTGTGGCAATTTTGTGGAAGGCACATTAAGCCGTTGGTCCCGGTTAGGTGCATTATGTCCGTCGTTAAGTCAAGTTCAATGTCTTTTGGTCGCTTGAAAATCTTAATAGCTGATGGGCAATGTCTGCCCCTGTCAGATTTCATGCGGCAATCAATAATTAGACAACTTTTTTCTTTTTCGCAACACATCGGACCTTGCTCCATTTTGTTTGACTGGTACCTCAATAGTAGATACCCCGTCTGGCATCTAGAAAGAGTACAAAATGTCGTCACTCTAATTTATCCATAAGGTGTCGTAAGAGGCGACTAAGGGACTTTCGCAAAACTATCAATTGCGTACAAAAGGTAAACTCGAAATGAAACGCCGCTGTCAGTAAAATGACAATCGTTAAGCTAAGTTGAAGGCCTTATTAGCAGCTTGAAAAGTTTCAACTGTGGGTCATAGTAACCAGCGCCTGTCCATTTCAACACGACAATAGGCTCACCACCTATTACGTGCTTGCTGGGTTATTTAAGTACATTAATTATATCCTAAGATGAAAAAATTGCGCATAATAGAACTGGAAAAAAAAGGTATACAGTCGTTATTTAATCAGGATTAAACCAAAAAAAAAAGTTTCAATGGCGACTCCATGATTATATTCGACACCACAGACGGCTCGTCACTCATAGACAGAACAATCACCTACAACTACCATTGATTGCCGCTACATAATGCATAGACACCCCACACCATCCCACCCCACCCCATAGTCAGTCCATGCCCTCAAATTTCAAAACCCAGTCAAAACTGAACCCTCATAGAACTTAACCATAGAACAGTTTACAAACAATCGAGGGGTCAAGGTAAGCTGGATATTAGTATGCATGTTAATAATTTCCAATCGATTTTACTAATTATATGGGCTTTGCTTTGGTGTATCGCAATTCAGGTTAAGTGTTTTGGGTTTTGACCTATTGCGACTAAAAGGGTTGGTTTGGATATTCGCAATAGTATGTTAATATCATTAAACGATGATCATGATAATAACCCATCTGTTTATCGATTAAAATGGTGTAAAACTATACATCAGGCTACCCTCTAAAATCCTTACAAATATTATAAACGTGAAGGTTTGTGTGTATGTTTGTTTGTTTGTTATGTTTGTTGTATGTATGTTGTATGTGTATGTGTGTGTATGTTTGTTAATATGTTATGTTATAAACTAAAAAACAAATCTTTCCTCTTTATAATATAATGTATGTATGTGTATGTATGTTTGTTACTGTTTTACACTCTAACGGCTGAACGGAGATTTATAGTCATAATCATAAACTAGCGGTTGCACTACATTTTATTTGTGATTCTTTAGATTGATATACTTAACTTCTTTATTTATAAACCGATTGACATGATACAAACACTAAATGTTAAGTAGAGCAAACTGCAACGCAATAACCGCATAGCAATCGGTTGAGTGGTTGCTGAGATTAGTGTGCACAAACGTACAGACAAACAGACAGTTACGCTTTTATTATATACTAGCGGACGTCACGCGGTTTCACCCGCGTAATTCCCGTTCCCGTGGGAATACGGGAATAAAATTTAGCCTATGTTCACCGCAAAGAGTGTAGCTTCCCAACAGTGAAAGAATTTTTCAAATCGGTCCAGTAGTTTCGGAGCCTATTCGTTACAAACAAACAAACAAACAAAAAAACAAATCTTTCCTCTTTATAATATTAGTATAGACATATTGAGTATTGATGGATTGATTGATAACTCATTTACGATTATTTTTTCCTCAAATGATTTTCCCACGGGAAGTAATCGACCGCAATTCCAAACAGGCGAAGCCGTGGGCGCCTTCTAGTTTGATCATATCTATTGTCACCAGTATGTTGAAATTTGTAGTAATTAACTGAGCTTTCAATTTAGTAGGTACGATGTCAAAAACATTTTCTTTTAAAAATTATGTCAGCCCTTTGTTAAAAGCTGCTTTTCAATGTCCTGTACACGGTGATCTTTAAAAGCTTTTTTTCCTTAAGCCCTTTGATGTTTGAAAGTATATTTATATATATTTTTCGTTTCCTTTGGAGCGATGGATGTTGATTGTAACAATTCTAAGGCGCGAATATATCTGTCGAATACCCAACAGTATTTGATCTTAGAGTAACTTAGTTAAAAGTTAGATAAAATCGAAAGGAAAAGGGACGAAAAGTGCGAGTTATTTCATCTTGTTCTGTTAGTTCAGGGACTTTTTGAACTTTGGAATTACGAGACTTATTTTGTTGGGTCCGTGAAAATGTAAAAGTATTTTGACTTCCAAAAGTCTTTTCAATTTTAGATTCTTATATATTTCAGTTGGTCCCGGTTGCCAGCAAAATGGAAGTCGTTAAGCCAAGTTGAAGGCCTTTATAGGCGGCTTGCAAAATTTCAACAGCGGGCAGTCATAACCTGCGCCTGTCGGGCTCACCACCTATTACGTAGGACAAAATTCTGAAAAAGGTGAAATGTTAGCATATAATAGGCCTCTGGTCTACCTCTTCAGAGATAAAGGCATGACCATATATGAATCATTGAATATATTTCAGTCAAACTTGTTTCTCTGGATGGAAGTCATTCTGGTGAAATGTAGTGGCTACTTTTCAACATGGGAGGAGGGAAAAGGAGTTCTTGTGGAAAATAGATGCGGGCAAACGTGACCTCGCGGGCGGACGATAGTTAGAGAGTTTTATAATGAAAGTTTATGGTATTTATTACTTTATCTACTCTGATACTATAATACAAAGATTATAAAATTGAAATCAATACTATTATGACAAATATTACGCACATGCCAAAAAAAAAGTTTTATTACGATACAGGTCTTGTATGGACACCTATATCATAATAAAACTTTTTAATCATTACGATACACCATAAACAATCTCCAGCTGAAAAAGAAGTTTGAACCTCTACTTTAAAAAAAAATTGTGTCTCCAGAGTAGCGAAAAATCCTAAATCTATGGTCTCCGCAGCCTAAAAAAAAAAAGAAACACGCATGCGCAATCGATGTTTGCGCCTTGGCGCCAACATTTTACATTTAAATTAAACAAAGTTTGGTTTTGTTTGTAAAATAAATTAGTTTTTGTGTAAAAACATGTCTTAAAGCGAGGATAGTGGTAATTGTACACCACCAGACATTCTGGAAACTGCGTCAAACATGACCATGAACCTGTTACCGGCGAAATCAAGGAGCAACTATATATCACAACAAAATGAAATCAGGTATTATAGTAGATATGAGAGTAGATAAAGTAGTGTATGACACTGTACATAACTTGGTCTTATAACACTCGTGTGATACTATAAAAAAACTCGCCTACGGCTCGTTTTTTTAAAACACACTCGTGTTATAAGAACCCTTATTATGCAACAGTGTCATAAACTACTATTACTAAACTTGGCAAACTGTTTATTTTCCAAGACTAATGATTTTTTTCCCTTTTTTTAATATTATGTTTGGACATTCTCACACAACATCATCTAGCCCAAATTAAGCTCTTGTGCTATGGCTCTCCGCTTGTGCTATGGGACCTAGACGACTGATAAACATTAGGTAGGTAACTATATACTTCTAAAAACATACTTACATTATCATAGATAATCTAAGACCTTATAAATAATCTTACACCCAGACACAGAACAAATCAATATGCTTATCACACAAAGAGATTTGTCCTGAGTGGAATCGAACCTACGACCTCCGAATTCGTAGTCAGGTAACTGTAACTCCCACTGGACTACAAGGCCCGCTTTTATACGTTTGACTGGAATCCTCAATGATCCTACTAATATTATAAACTAGCTGTTACCCGCGACTTCGTTCGCGTGGAAATTCTGTTATAAGCAAAGTTTGAACTGTATCCTATCGAGCCTCTAGGATAAGTCGTAACCAAAATGTGGGGACAAAGTTAGGACATCCTCCAACTTACCCGGGCAGCTATGCGCTACATGGTTTTTTAATGTGAGGTAAATCCCACATGAATATACTATAACTCCTACTGACAAAAAACCACACGTATCCGGTAGGATTCCCAACCGTAGGCTATTAGGTATAACAGCCTACTGTTGGGAGCCCCTGGTAAGCCCTCTAAAGGATACCCCAGGAATGCGCTAGATGGATGGGTAGGGACCTCATGGTTTTAGCGGGTCCAAGGCCGGCATGACGTACCTACGTCTTTATTAATTGGCCTCTTTAATAATAAAAAGAGTAAGTAGTATGGTGAAGCGCGAATACGAAACGTTTGTTAGATTTGGGCCACAGACTGAAAACTTTAAGTAAGCCTACTTATAACCGAAAGATTTGCGAGGATGACACTAACGCTAACGATAGCCAGTAAATGGCAGTCGTTAAACCAAGTTATTAGCCTTATAGACTTAATAATTTTCAGAAGTAGCCAGTACATACGCCTGTCCATTACAACACGGCAATACGTCTCACCACCACCTACGTTACGTGGGGATGAATTAAAAAAAGGTAAAATGTAGGCATATAATATGCCTCAGATACCCCTTTGGGGATAAAGGCGTGACCGTATGCATGTATTACGTTTAAGGTGATTTAATTTAATGTACCTATGTCACTGTAGCCAAAGCTCAACATTTACAGTAAAGTTGTATTTTTAAGAATGTTCATTATAAACTACGTTTGTAACTTTACTCTCAGAAGCTAAAATACAGAGGGAATCATGGCTAGTAACGCAGGAGCCAGCGGCGAACACTTATTCGTGTATTGTTTAAAGTTCCCGCAAAGCATTTGATGCTATACGAAAGCATATGATATGACGACACAACTCGTAGACATTTCTGCCTCAATAGTATTGCATTGAGTTAATAGAAGACTGGTTCTATTTTACAACTTCAATACATAACCAACCTTCCCGGTGCACTGGCAGTCCATTAGTTGTGAAAGATCCCTCTTGCTGAGAAAAAAGTTGATTCACAAATCTAAGACTTCCGTTGGGTGCCGTATACAACTGATGTCCTACATGTGAACTACAACGAATGAGTTCCTCGAAGCTGGATAACCATCACCAAAAGACTCTTCCTGTGTGCTGTTATGCCTCTATGCTAAACTTCTGACGATAATAATGAAGATTGTTTCAAAGCAGCATTCTTCATTGGATCACTGCCTGAAGCATTGGTTCCAATTACCAATTAAGTGTTCGTTCCAGCACATATGCTGTAGGGTCCACAACGTAACTGCTTTTCTGTCCGTTAGCCATTGCCTCCTAGAGCACGTGTCTATTATCACTGTTAGGCGCCACCCCACAAAGAGACGTTTCTGTTATAAAAATAATAACCCATAGCTTTATTTGAAGAATTTGTGAGTCACTATCCCAGTTCACAACACCTAGTGTTGTAGGCGCAATAATGTGTATTTTCATGTTCTGCTTAAAAACCTGGCGTTGTAAGAGAAGATTCACGCTGTCAGAGGGTTTCAAATTGCTATGGTTCGAAAGAGAAACGATTTTTGCATTGCTGGGTTCTGGCGAAGAGTCTTTTCAATGCATGCGAGTGGTATCTGGGCCCTTGTTATTTAAGTGGAGTTAAGTTGAAGAGCTCTTACCTCACCTTGGTAGATTCGGTCTATTAATTGAATTTAAGTCTTACGGACTGTGAAAGTATCGCTAGATCGCTAGATGCGCCACATGGCTTTCCGTCAGTGGCGACGTCAATTTGGCGAGCTAAATATATAAAAAAAACTATTGTTCTACTCTGCACCAGTGGTTCAAGGCTGTCAGTTACCTCAGGACAGTCTTTATTGTGACTATCACATCGCTGCATGTACAGACGAAGTGTAAGCACTGCTGGGAGTTATCCAAAAGTTGAGAGCAGTATTCTTAATAACGAATCTGCGCCATGTACAGGAGACTTTGTCTTGTGCGGCATGAAAAATTAGCTGGAGCTCGCTGGAGACCATGATCTCCAGCGGGAGTAAGTGGGTGCGCTGCCTCATTCTGCGAGCATGTCATGCTCGTGAAAGAGGCGGCGGGGAGGGGGCGGGAGAAAACGAAAACTCTCCCACCCAAGTTCCAAGTACCCAAGTGCCGGCGAGTTGTCTTCTCCTAAGACTATCGGCCTACATGACTGTGGGCCTGAGGTCGATGAGGAGGCCGCTCACCGTCCTTACAGAAGCAGGCCCTAGACGACAGCGTGACGCGAGGGATTCACGCGTATATAAACCTATCCGCATATAAAAATTTAACTGAACCTATTTCGTAAGCATGTCTTTTGCCCATATAGTATGGATATAAATATATACCTATAGATTTTAATCCTTCTCTGTCAAGCCCCTAGGCTAAGTAGCGTGACAACAGACTTAATCTTTAAGCTCATTTATATTAAATAGCTGTTCCGCGCGTCTTCCACCGCGTAGAAGTCGTTATCACGTGAAAGTCGTTATCACGTAAAATCATAACACTCCTTTTGCGCAGTCGGTTGAAAAGTAGCCTACGTCCTTCACAGGACCTCGAACTATCGCCATACCAAATTTCATCTCAATCGCTCCAGGCGTTTAGACGTGAAAGCGTAACAGACAGACAGGCAGAGTTACTTTCGCATTTATAATATTAGTAGGGAAGTAGGGATAGCTGTTCCCCGCGACTACTACTACGACCGCGTAGAAGTCGTTATTGCGTGAAAGTCGTTTTCACGTAAAATCATAACACGCCTTTTGCGCAGTCGGTTGAAAAGTACCCTACGTCCTTTACAGGACCTCGAACTATCGCCATACCAAATTTCATCTCAATCGCTCCAGGCGTTTAGACGTGAAAGCGTAACAGACAGACAGACAGATAGACAGACAGACAGACCGAGTTATGTACTTTCGCATTTATAATATTAGTAGGGATAGCTGTTCCCGCGACTTCGACCGCGTAGAAGTCGTCATCGCGTGAAAGTCGTTATCACGTAAAATCATAACACTCCTTTTGCGCAGTCGGTTAAAAAGTAGCCTATGTCCTTCCCAGGACCTCAAACTATCCACATACCAAATATCATCTCAATCGCTCCAGCCGTTTAGGCGTGAAAGCGTAACAGCGTGAAAGTCGTTATCACGTAAAATCATAACACTCCTTTTGCGCAGTCGGTTAAAAAGTAGCATATGTCCTTCCCAGGGCCTCGAACTATCCACATACCAAATTTCATCTCAATCGCTCCAGCCATTTAGGCGTGAAAGCGTAACAGCTTGAAAGTCGTTATCACGTAAAATCATAACACTCCTTTTGCGCAGTCGGTTAAAAAGTAGCCTATGTCCTTCCCAGGGCCTCGAACTATCCCCATACCAAATTTCATCTCAATCGCTCCAGCCGTTTAGGCGTGAAAGCGTAACAGACAGACAGACAGACAGACAGACAGACAGACAGACAGACAGACAGACAGAGTTACTTTCGCATTTATAATATTAGTAGGGATGTGAAAGTTTGTGAAGATGTTTGGATGTTTGTTACTCAATCACGCTCTAACGGCTGAACGGATTGGGCTGAAATTTGGTACAGGGATAGATTATAGTCTGGAATAACACATAGGCTACTTTTCATTCCGGGAAAATGTTCCCACGGGAAGCGGGAATGGGAACCAAATTTCACGCGGGCGAAGCCGCGCGCATCAGCTAGTTTAGAATAACAACTAGAGTTGGTAGGTATCGTATTGAAGTTCGAGTGTTCATTCAGTCAAAAACCTCTTTTAAATTAAAATTTCTGACAGAATGGGACAATCACGAAACTATTATCAAAAGTAATATTACATTTCACTGACTCTTACAAATCTTAACTAAATTACAATGATAAATAGTAAAGTAAATCTTGAGGGAAATCATAGTTTATTTGATGTGTTTCATTCAATCATGAAGGTGGCCTTGGGGAAATCCTTTCCTATAAAGTTTCATAATGGGGGATACCCTTCATGAACCTATGACAGATTATTTACATTTGGAATTGTCATTTCAAAGTTCGGTCATGGCTTTTCGTCGAATTATTTGTTCATTTTTGGAACTGGCCGTGTATAAAACCACAGATTATATAATATATCTTACTAATCCCACTAATATTATAAATGCGAAAGTTTGTGAGTGTGGATGTTTGTTACTCTTTCACGCTCGAATGGCTGGACGGATCTGGCTGAAATTTAGTCCAGGGATACATTATAGCCTGGAATAACATATAGGCTACTTTTTATCCCGGGAATAAGTTCCTACGGGAAGCGGGAACCTGAACAAATTTTACGAGGGCGAAGCTGCGGGCATCAGCTGGTATATATATTAGATATAAATGCGAAAGTTTGTGAGTGTGGATGTTTGTTACTCTTTCACGCTCAAACCGCTGAACGAATCGGGCTGAAATTTGGTACAGAGATACATTATGATCTGGAATAACACATAGGCTACCTTTTATCCCGGGAATAACTTCCCGCGGGAACAAATTTTACGCGGGCGAAGTTGCGGGTGTTAGATTCGTCTCGTAGAGGGTAGGTATATCAATACACACGGTCACGCCTTTTATCCCCGAAGGGATAGCCAGAGGCATATTCTGTAAGGAGGGTATTAGCAAACAAGTTATGAAATGAAAAGAAATGAATATGAGATAAAAGTATCTTTATTCTCGTCAAGATTTCCGATTCTACATTTACCGCCAGATTCGCAATAGGTAGAGCCTGTGAGAAAGAACCTGGCAATAAAACTCACGGCCACTCTTTTTAAAGTCACATTCTTTACAAATATTGCTATACATCTATTTCTACTATAATCTAATTCCATCAATAGTTATTACAATTAATAGCAACACGGGTCATATCTTTACAAATAGTTCAGCAGAATGGTACTTATACATTATCTCTTAAACCAAGCCATGGGCAGTATAAAATAACCTTGAATACAATCAATCAAATCGGTCTATGGCAGTCCAGCACTGCTGGACATAGACCTCTGCTAATTTCAACACATAGGTATATTACACATCACATCAAATCAGATAAATTACATAAGTTATTAATGTGGAACGTACCCTTAAGACGTCTGCTCAGCGACTGAGCTGGTCTGCCTAACATTGTGCCTAAACAGTATCACAAATGTTTTCTCTTCAAAATCCACCAGCAAAGTGAGTCTCCGGCCCAGATCGCTGTCTATTTATGGCTATTTCTCCTTATTTTCTAAACCGTATGAGTTAGAAAGAAATGTTTTAAAATAGTGGATAAAACAGCTATTAAGCTATAAAATACATGAAATTTGTTGCAATAGAAGTAAATATTCATACCAAAAATTAACACGAAAGGTCAAAATCGGGGTCATTTTTCGCATTCTACTCGTGTCACACTTCCCGATTCAGTTAAACATTTGGTCACTGCTTCACCAAATTTCCATAGATTTTGAAGTTACATACACTAAATTCACCGTAATAACATACACTACACACACAGTATTACAAAAAAAATCTTCTAACTATTATTTAGAACTTAAAACACAATATACATCGGTCACACGAATCTAGGTACTCTAAATTTGCGTAGTAAACGGTTTACTGTTGACCAAAACGACCGCCCCAATAACAAAACTCAACTAAACTGACCGTTATTCGTGATCGGGCATCGCGGGAGTGCAACGTGCAACTCCTGGCTCCTTGAGAAAAAAAAATATCAGTAAGTTTCTGCATTTGACACTTAATTCGAGTACTTTTCGTGGATGACTTTTTGTACATTGTATAATAGCTATTGAAGTCAGAGTTTATTCATCGAAACCGCAAATTAATTGAGATATTTATGTAGTATTTGATTTAAAACGTAACGGCTAAACTTTGTCGGAATTTAAAAAAAAGCTAATTTTTCGTTACCTTCGTGTCACATCCTTCGTGGCGTTTTACCCACGAAGGTGAGTTTATGCCACGAAGGTGATCTCTGACTAGTTTCAGTAAGAGTGGTACTCTTTTAGATTCGTATTGTAGTAGATATGTAGCGGAATAATAGTATAACAAATAAGTAGGTACCTACGATCATGGCAAAGGACAGAGCAATACCTATAACATTCCGTGTGAAGCCCTTTTATAGGAGTAGAAATCCCATCGGACGTTATGCCAAATCCAAACCGTCTAAAACCCACATCGTAGCTACTTACCCGTCTAGTATTAGGCGCCCCGGGCAACTCCTTATTAGAATGATGTATCAGGGTACCCGACAGGCTTAGGCTATCACCGTGGCCTCGCCTTCGGGTTCGGGTGTTATCTTGCGTCTTTTGGGTTAGTTCAGATACTTTTCCGCTTCTTGAGGCGTGCAGCATGCTAAGAATTTTTGAACAAAGACACAATGACCTTCGCGTCCAAGTCTCAAGAAGAAATACTGGGAAAGAGTCATGCCACCTAAAGCTTAATCAAGGCACCTACTACCTTATACTTATATCAACTTAAATACATTTAGGTACCTAGTACTCGTCGAGTTTTCCGGCAAGGCGGTTTGTGACTACTCTCGAGAACAACTTGTAAACATGGCTAAGGAGTGAGATGGGTATATAATTCATCAGCAAGGTCTTGTCACCTTTTTTGAAACACAGAGCCACCGCACTCCCGCTCCACGCTTTAGGTGTTTGTCCCTGTTGGAGGACGGAATTAAAGAGACTCGTCGGCTCTTTGAGAACTAGAGTCCCGCCAGCTTTAAGAAGCTCAGTCGTTATTCCGTCCTCTCCAGGGATTTATTGGTTTTTACTTGTTCGACAGCAGCCCTGACCTCGCCCTGGTCAATATCCAGAATGTCTTCGGTATAGTGGCGCATTAGTAGGGCTCTGTGGTCACGGTCGCTAGGTCCCGTCGGTCTTTTTTTCCGTGATGCATATAGTCCTCTGTAGAAGCTCCTAACTTCTTCGAGAATCTCGAACCTCGAGGTCTCGGTTTTGCCACCCGCTGTCTTCAATTTTGTCAGACGAGGTCTTCCGAGCTGTTGGGCAAAGACTTTAGTACCCCAATTTTGTGTGATCGCTGCCTCCACGATGTTGGTGTTATAACGTCTGAGGTCGCGTCATAGCAGCTTTCCGATTTTGATGTTTAAATCTCTCTGGTCTGACGAAGACCAAAAGTAAGCAAAAGTAAGTATGCATAGATTTTTATTTTTTTATTGAGGTTCGCAAACTGGATTCTCGGCAAGACTATTCAACATCGCTCATTTAGACTCAGTTCAGCCGAGAACTCAGTGCGAACACAGCATGCATCCTAATTTTCGCACTTCAATGAAATGTAGATGGCGTTTCCCGTCTGATTCTCATAAGCTCGAGGGTCTCGGGCGAAAGCTGGGAACACCTATTTTTGCTTTTTTCCAGACTGAAACCTTCGGGACACTTGTTGTAGCGTCCTGACTACAGTGTCGGCTTTATCGTGATCGTTGCCAGTGGTTTTCAGCAGATCGAAACGCTTTTGAAGCTCCAATTGAAACTTCTCGGCGCACAAAGCTATTTGGAGCGCAGTAGGTCGGAGAGTAGGCTTCATCATCCGGGCCCTTTCGACGCGGAAGTCTCAATTCAGAGACGCTCTGACGAGTCGGTGATCATTTCCGGTATTAAACCTGTTGATCACAGAGACATCTTCTCCAAATATACACCTCCTGTCCGACATGATGAATTTTATCTCGTTCCTTGTGACCTTGTTGGGGCTTCGCCAAGTCCACCTTCTATGGGGTTTCTTCTTAAAGAATGAGTTCATCAAGAAGAGCCCCTGAGCCTCAAGAAAGTTGATAAGCATACTGCCCCGCGGCCTCCGGTCATTTCCACGCACAACACCAAAAAGTCTGATTTTCGTTTCACCGCGTTCTTGTACTCCCACTTTGACAGTGAAGTTCCCTATCATAACATTGTAGTGAGTCTTGGCATTACCGTGTAATGCTTTCACCACGTCCTCGTACACGGTCTCAACTGCCTCGTCAGCGCTTCTCGAAGTTGGGGCATAGGTACACCTGAATCACCTTCAGGGAGTCCTGTTGGTAAGTCTCAGTATTACGTATGCTACCCGAGGCGAAACACTCCTGATCTCCACAATGCTGCTAACGAGTTCCTTTTTTCACCGTAAAGCCGACACCGCCCTCGGAAGAATGTCTTCCATCACCTTCCCGAAAGTAGAATAGGTCACCCGACCCAAGGGTTAGCGTGTCCTCCCGCTTTCTTCGGACTTCACACAACACCAGTATGTGCCAGTTTATGCGACCCAGTCCTACCTCGAGTTCGATGAGCCGAGCGTCCAGCCGCAGAGTGCTTCCAGTATAAGTAGCCAGGTTCGGACATTCTCACACAACATCATCTAGCCCAAATTAAGACAATATAAGCTTATGCTATGGGATCTAGACAACTGATAATTTGCCACTTTGTGCCAAAGAGATGTACTGTGTTATTTTTATAATATAATTATGGTTCCAGAATAACTATTACGTCAAAAGCATGTGTAGGTATAGGATCTGGTAATTGTTTTTAGTTAAGTAGCTGTTACCATATAACTGCCGAATGAACAAATTAACTTATAATTTGTACTTAAATCATGATTAATAATGTCTGTAAAGCTACTGCGTCACCTTCGTGGATCGTCGCGTCACCTACGTGGGATCAAATAATTCATAACCTTATTCTTCCAAATCTGACTCAAAATTTAACTTGTTGACTTATATATGTTACTTAACTTACCAAACACTTTGTGTTTGTTTAAAAAAGTTGTTGAAATAATCAGTATTTAAAATTTACCATGAAGGTGACGATGAGAATCGTAAAAAGTAGAAATAGCCTTTTTAATCCCCGCCACTCAAATTGCTGTCACAAAACACGTGGCTTCATTTTTAATGTTTTCTTAATAAATCTTATTTTAAATGCCGACAATGTTCGTGTTAATTGTCATTAATAATTTAACAATAGTTTTTATTGATAACTTAATTAGTTCAACACTACATCAGGTTATACAAATCAGTGTTAACAAATTCTACAACTATTTCCATTCGAACCTTATTTCTCAATATAGTAAGGTATCAGTAAAGTTGCTCATTGTAATGGTTTAAATCTATTTATAATTCCATAGATTTTAATTAGTAATTCTCGGTGCGGCGACATATATAATTTACTCCATGTAACAACTACAGATATTCACCGGAAAGGCGACTACACACAATCAATAACACAGACTTACGATTTCTTTTCACGAAGACTATTCTTAACCTGATCATAGTTCTTATATAATTATACTACAATTTTATATCTATATGCTGTGCAACAACATTAAAAATTTATACTATACAGTTTCTCAAAAACTCTTTTGAAACTAAACTTATATTATGCATGTTAGCTAAATTGTTACAAAGTGCTGCCAATAGTACCAACCACAAAATATTTAAATGTTTACTGTACAATAAATATTGGTTCCTTCTAACGAGTTGCCATATGAACATACCTATTTATAAGCATATCTATCACGGGCATCAGCTAGTTCTATATAAAGGTAAGACCGCACTGGGCGGAACTGCACTACAGCGCAACTGCGCGACACGTCGCGTCATTTTTTGGTATACCGCACTACAACTGCGCTACAACTGCAGGGGAACTACAAAAATGTATTCAGTAGGTAGGGAACCTCTGAGTAAGATTAGGGTTGCCATCTCAAAAATATGTGAATCAGGACAAGAAACGTGAAATCCCCGGATTTCGGAGCTCACTACCCGGACGTTTGAATATCGAACAGGGTTTTTTTTTCTAAGTTACTCAATAGAATAAAATAAAGTTTTCATGGATATAGATCAACTTTTATTTGATTTAATACAATTTTTAAAAAATATCAAAACCCGTAGTTTACGGACGGAACGTGTATTCTTAACGAAAAATTCTAAATCTCCGGTTTTAACAACCGTCTTCTTACATTTCTTAAAAAATAACAAAATTTCACTTTTTCTACAAAACTGATGTAAATCTTGTTTCAAGGACAGAATTATCATTTATTTTAGCTTCTCTATTTTTGAGTGGCTGATGTGCAAAATAGAGTGTATAAGAAATAAATACGCCTCCGAGATAGAATTTTCAAAAAAGTGTTTAATTAAACCAGGTGGCTTCTTAAAGCTTTCAAAATAAACCTTATTGGATGGTAGAACTTCTGAAGTCGTTTTATAGCTGGAAACAGACTTAACCATCGTGTCTTTGTGTGATGAAGAAGCTGCTTGTATTCGACATCAGCAGTTTCACAGAAGTCTTAAGGGATTCAGTTCGTACTGTATAAGTAGCAAAAATATTATAAATCTTTAAGACAATCGATTCAGCGTAAGCTTGCAGCAAATCGCATCTGTGGTGCCAAGCGTTGTCAATGATTTCAGCAGAGTAACCCACACCAACTGTGTTGGGTTGGCGTTAAGATTTTGTTTAGGTTTTTGGTTAACATTGTTGATACCTCGTCGTTATAGAAAACCGAAGTTTTATTGCAGTTGTCTCCACTAAATGCAAGAGACTTAGACAAGAGATCGTGGCGGTGAAGTTGTTTTATATCAGTACAGCGAGTTCAAAGTCGAGTCAAGATAAGCGTCCCAAGCCGTGCGCTTAATTTGAATCCAAACCCGGACCACAAATAAAACCCCGGCCGGACGCTCCCGGACGCCTTCTAAACTAGGACAAATCCGGGGAAACCCGGACGGATGGCAACCCTAAGTAAGATGGACGTCGAAATGGATGACGGACGCTATGAAGCTTTGATTAGGGATGCAATATCGTTTATAAAAAATATCGATATTGAAAACATCGATGTTTATATACGATATATGGATAATCACGAACGATATATTGATATATCGATTTGTGTGCCGCTCTTATTGTTTTTTTTTTAACAATAATGATCACACGGAAACACAACTACCTTCTACTTTTATTCCTAACTCCGCTTTTTTCAACCGATTGCCATGAAACTAAGCTCAGATTTTAAGCTTAACAAGATCTCTCTAATAAAAAAAACATATAAACTACAACATTATATCGTTTATAAACATCAATGTTTTCAATATTGATATTTGTTTTTGATAAATATCGATATTCCAAAATCGATATTTTTAATAAACGATATTGCATCCCTACTGACTATGAAAATGAAGTTGGCCTAAACCGCACTGAGCGGCAACTGAACTGCACTGCAACTACACGGCGCGACAGGTCGCGACACTTTTGGTGAGTTGATCAACTTTGTCGCGCAGTTCCGCTGCAGTCGGCTGAAGTGTAGTTCAGTTGCCGCTTAGTGCGTGTTGCCTCATATAATTTCATATAAAGATTATTTTGTCGCGTCGTGTCGTGCAGTTGCGCTGCAGTGCAGTTCCGCTCAGTGCGGTCTTACCTTAAAACCGTATCCCATTTTTTTTACAACGGCATCGATAAGAATTGAATATACTGCCATCTATTAGCAGTCTGCAAAACTACTAATAGCATTTGTACAGATTGAAGTTGTTCGAACTTCGATTTATTGAAGTGTTTTTCTATATGTAAAAGTAGATGTCGCTACTAGTAAAAATCTAGCCTGATCATTACTGATTAAGCCTGGTAGGTAAATCCTGGGGACATCCTACAGAGGGCTTACCCGTGGCTCCCAACCGTTGGCAGTGAGATTTGTAGTCGGTAAGAGTCCGGCATAGCATCTATGACGGATTTTCCACACGATAAAAAAAAAAGCCTAGTACCTACGTAAATAGGGTTTAGGGCTATTTTCCATCTGATGATAATAAATTTTATGCACCAATGTCACACACTCTCACTCATAGCATCGAATTTTAGTATTACGCTGTTTATTTATATTTACGTACAATGTGAAAGGAATTAAGAAAGCCGAATCCACATGCTTAAATCACCAGCTTCTACTATCCTTTCAGCCATTTCCACAATATGAACTAAGAGCTAACCAACAGACATAAAAAATATTCTAAAAAAAAATATCGTATCGTAATTCTAAAAAAGTCGCAGTCCAGCGTTTTGCGAAAATATTTTTCAAATACATTTTTTGGAGCAATATTTCGTCAATCGATTGGGGTGCTGACATATTTGACAAGATCTACAAGACTTGCACCCCTGAATCCTCTAATGGCTTCAGAATTAGAGCATTTAAAGCAAGCAACACATTTTTTTAAATCTTTTATCTAATAGATCAAATAATAGGTATTCAAAGATTAATCTATCAAATAAATAATTGCCCTAATACCTCCTTTCATAAAAACTACAACCTAAAACGCGGTCCAAAGACCCCATGACCTGCGTCTAAAGATACATCAATCGATTGGTTCCCACCGCACCTGAAAGCGTCTAGTCTACAATAGGATGTAGGCTAACGAACTGCCTGACCTGAACACGGCAGACAGCTTTTATATTTATTTGTTAGGATCATGACCTGCCCAAAAGGGTGTCAATAGTCTTTAATCGCCCAACGTGATTGAGTTTTCATTATTACACGAGCTCATTAGATAAAGTTACAGAATAGGTACTAATAGACTTAATGTAACGCCAAAGTACTCAGTTCTCCCTAATCTTAAGGTATTTTACCGCTAAATGATCAATTGCTAAGTTTTTAATAGATACGCTTTTTTTTACACACGGGACGTAGAAGCATACGATCCACCAGAAGAACTGGCGGTCACCGAAGCCTATGGACGTTTGCAACACCAAAGGCGCTACACTCGCGGCCGACCCTGTAAAAGCCGTCTAAGACCCCTTTTGAAGAACCCCATACTGTAGTATGGGGTTCTTCAAAAGGGGCAACCTAAGCGTGCGCGGAAGAAAGCCCCTATCGGATCTAACCACATCTAACCGTGCTCGTACGCTATGGACGTAGAGTGTAAGAATGAACTCCCTGTCTGTGGCGAGCGGTGCGATGATAGAACGTAGCCGTGGGCATCATATCAAACAATTCCTAAGAGTACTAATCGTTGTACAGGCGGTAGAACACGCATACGGAGGCAAAGTCTCTCCTGTCGCGGAGAGGCTCCCCACTACCTGAAAGTATAGGATACTTACGTTTAAAAGACATTTAGTATGTAGACCTGAGACTACGCTAATGTTATAAGTATGAGTGGGACTGCGCTGTTCGTCTGTCTGTCAATAGGCTGTATCTTATGAACCATGGTACCAGAAAGTTAAAATTTCACAAATGTGTTTCTGTTGCCGGTATAAAACAGCAAATCAATCAATCAATATCAATCAATCAATATCAATCAATCAATATCATCAATCAATATCAATATACATATAATAAAATCGTAACTGTCTGTTTGTCTGTACGTTTGTGCACGCTAATCTCAGCAACCGCTCAACCGATTGCAATGCGGATTTCTTTTTTGCGTTGCGGTTTGCTGCACTTAACATTTAGTGTTTGTTTCATGTAAATCGGTTCATATAATTAGGTATAAAAAATAAAAAAGTTACATCTACCTATCTGAAGAAAGACAAATAAAATGCAGCGTACGAAGTCGCAGGCAACAGCTAGTAGGTACTTACTAAATACATTAATAATAATTAAGGGGTTTGGTACGGAACCGACTTCTGTGGGAGAATCTGACTTGCACTTGGAAGATTTTTTTTAAATATTAAATTGCCAATCGCAGTAGGTACTTACCCACCAACCACCACAACTTTGATGTTTATTGAGTCCGTAACTTGCCGTAACGAAACTCAACTCAAAATAAATCAAATCGTGAAAATTCTCTACCGCCAAATTCATTTCGACGCACGACACAAACTTTATAAACTGCCGCTAATTTTTAAAACACATGAGAAATGGAAATGAATTCAATGTGACAGCTTTTCAAGGCTGTTTTTTTTTCTTCTTGGACTTTCTTGCCTTGAGAATTCCGTCACAGTCTATTCATATTCCTTGTATAGATGTTGTTTTAATTTTAGTAAATTTTTCAGTTTTCTGATATTGATGCTTGACTGATTGAGTTTTCTAATATACGCTAGCGGCCAAGTCCCTACAATTTTCGGTGGTTGCCCTCGTTTTCTCCTGGATCCCATCATCAGATACTGACCTTATTTATGGTTTTAATAAATGAATCTATTAATATAAGATTAATTTACTAAAACATTATCCTTTTTGGAATATATGGGTTGGCACTTCTTAATTCGTTCACGTGCAATCAAATTATTTTTTACAAGCTTTAATTTAACTTGCTTTGTATGTAAGGTACAAATTTCGCAAGTAACATTTGACCCACTTCTCATGCTCCGATTGAGCTGAAATTTGAAATACTTATTTTTGAAGAGAACACACAGCCTGGGATACCCAAGGCACCGGTAAATACATGGTTTTAGCCGGTAGAAGAAAGCTCACAAAAAAAAGTTGCTTACCCGGGGCTTTTTTGTGTGCATGTGTCCAACCTTATGCAGTGGCAGGGAACGTGTGGTTTTAATCGGTAGGAGTCCCGTATAGCATTCATGTAGGATTTTCCTCTGGCATTTTGATGCTCGTAAGTGCTAAATGCCACAAGCCATTGCCTATATCAACACTGATCGTAGAGTAAAACTTTTTACAGAATATTAAGTAAGCAGGGCAGCGAGCACTTCACCTACAATAAGGAATTAAGTAAATAAACTTTCACATAAAATTCCCTAAACTTGACCTTCAAATAAACAAATATATAAAAAATCGATAATACAATCAATTTAATCGAATAGACTCCAATCCAATTCGATTATTCGCTTTGCTTAATAAGATGCGCAAACAGCGTACCACGCGAATTCGAAAAAGGAAGAGATTGGGGTAAAGCACCCGATTGTGGGCACAAATGAGAGGTTATCGAACCATTTATAAACTACTAAATAAAACGGTGAATCGGTGACAATAGTAAGGTGAAGTCACCGGTAGCCATCCTTTCCTTCACAATTAAATTCTTTAGTCGCATATAGGTACTTTGTTTTTAACCTCGGACGAAAACGATAATTTTATAAGTTTAACCGTGTATGTGTAGCTGGTAAAAAAATCGACCAATTTATGAGCGGATTTTTGGTTAGATAGCCGAGTGATCTAATTCTTAGCTATATTTTTCGAAGATCATCAGCTCACTTCCTAAGTAATAAAAATAAGTTTGACCTGAAAATTGGTATATACTGTTACGTGTAATGGTATTTCTAATGATAACCAGGAACTTGCTGCTGTTTCAAGTAGTTGTGTGATACCCAACTTTTCACTTATCTATCATGGATGCTATGCCGGACTCCTACCGTCTAAAAAACCTCACGTAACGTCCAACAGCCTATGGTTGGCAGCCCCGGGTAAGCCCTCGGAAGGATGTCCCAGGACTCCCCACATAATAGGTACCTATTTGATTATAAAGCTGAAATAAAAGTAGAAATTTTGGAAGATTACAATAAGGTGAAGATTTTAAGCTCTTTTCTGTACGGCTCCGTAGCTCGATTGTTAGAGCATTGCCCTGGTTTAGGAAAAGGTTACTGTTCACGTTCTGAGCCAAGTTGTAATTTATTTTCCTTTATAATAAAATATTATGGAAATGTTAGCATGCTAGTTGCTTAAATAAATTTATCAATAAACCTATTCTTTGAAACTCCGAAAAAAATGTTGCGGGTCACACAAAATATTTGTTGCGACCTGGCATAGGCACCCTAGTGAGAATAATAAGTACACTTGAGGAGGTCCGGAACAAAAGCCGATAATTCCACTTTGCGCCCAATGTTTTTTTTATAGTTTTTATTGGTAGTTGAAGTAGTCATATATGATATACAACGCTCACACCGCAACAGATCCCGTTAAAAACGTACTAAATAAGGCTCTTAAGATGGGCAGCCGGATCAAAACTCGACAAATACACGTATTTTAAAGGCTTTCTTTAATTTTCGGAACAATAACCGAAAAATCCTATACAAATTCTCTAGATTTTTTTAGTGTTCAGTCCATTTACCGACAAATATTTTTATATTGTTTTTTCGACTGAAAACATTAATTTCGTGATAGAAATAGTTTTTGGAATGTTAACAACACTTATTTAATATAATAATAATAAATTTAATACTTCTGCTACCTTTAAGCTACTAAAATTAATAAAATTATTAGAAGAAATGAAAATTAATATTAAATTATTTTTTTATTTCATTTATTCTATTTCATTTAACAAATAACTAAAACTAATGATCGTAGTGTTATTGAAGAATTTAAGTGGTACAGAGATTTAGTACAAAACGAAAGCCATCGTGAGCAAGAATCTATGATGAAGAGTTATGTGCGACTGTACTGAAGAAGAAACCCTTTGTTCCACCTTCGTTTTCGTATAAACATTTTTTTTTTTTGATAATTAAACTATCTTACATTGATTTAACAAAATTTAACACGTATTTTACTAGTTTTACCTATCCATTATACAAAAACTTGCAACAATCGTAATGTCGATTTTTGCGGAAGTACCGGGACCAAAGCCGATAATTACAAAATAGCCCGTCAAATCCCGATAAATACATTATGATCGTACCAAATCCCGATTATTCCATATTTGAAATTAAATTTGTAAAGAAACTATCAAAACTAGATTTTTTTAGCCATAACTATTTGAAAGTCCTTTCTACACGCCAAATTAAGGTAATATTAGTTTAAAAAACCCTATAAGTATTCTTACGTAAATCATTCTTTTGTATTTCCTGAAAAATTACGAAAAGTGGATTTATCGGCTTCTGTTCCGGACCTCCTCACTTGTCACTGCGTCACTGAGGCATTTAAAATTATTTAAAACTAAAACAAGTTTGCAAAATAATAATATTTGATATTGCCTGTTAAATATAGTGTTCACCCTATCTAGCGTTCTTAGACATATTTTTTTAAACTAACCCAAAACAGTATCATTGTCATTTTCTGGTATTGCCTACAATGGTCACAGATACCCTTTTTCGGTAATTTACGATCGTTTTCTATACTGCGTGGTAAGAGAAAACCGTTGTTTTGGGAAACCAGATCGGTAGATAACGGTTTTTTATTGTGTAGCCGTTTTTAGGGTTCCGAACCCAAAGGGTTAAAACGCGACTCTATCTGAGACTATTGAGACTCGGCTTTTCGTCTGTCTGGAACCAGGCTGTACCATAGAAACCGTGGTAGCTAGTCAGTTGAAAGTGTCATAGATGATGTATTTTTTTTATATTTAGCTCGCCAAATTGACGTCGCCACCAGCCTGATGGAAAGCCGTGGCGTATCTAGCGATTGGGGGCCACTCTCAGTCAGTAAGGCTTCTGACAGTGGTCCTCAAGTTGGGTTATGTATTTCTGTTGCCGCTGTAACAACACATACTAATAAACTTAATTTCCTATTTAGAATACAAAAAACCCGACTGTCAAGTAAACATACAACTGAAAAGCAAAAAACAAGCTCTACATTTCTTTTGTCATTTTCTTATGCTACTTACTGTTTTACTTTGTCGGCAACATTTTCAGGCGGGAAGAAGCTATGTCAAGTGGTGGTTTACAAAATAGCTACATGGTCGCATAGTTTGTTCCCGAGCGTGCAAGAAAAAAAATTTACGTTTTGATTTTAGCGCCAAAAGTCAGCCATTTTGATTTTTTAGAAATTTTAATGTATCTGGTGTCACTCACACAATCACGACGAATCAAATGACACCTTGCATGTCAAAATCCGTCGAGCCGTTCAGGCTGTAGGACGTGCAAAGAATTGGACATATATACATACATTATCTCGAAAAACATTACCCTCCTGTCTTTCGACTATCGTCAAATCTAAAACTGCATTTTTACATTACAATTTCATTATAATACAGTTAAATTCAAAGAACCTTATCTGTTTAAATACACTTTGTGACTAATCTTGATCTCTGAAATAAACATTGACGTTTTAAAAATTAATTTCCTAATCAACAAACCTACAAATTATTAAAAAGTTTGCAAGTCATACTCTGCCCTCAGAGTTCCAAGTCCTAACCTAACAAAGCTGTTCGATCTAAGCCTCCGTCCTGGTGCATATAATTCAAGGGTATATAAAATTCAGTGGCATTTTCCAAGGTCAATAACCAAAACAAACATTGTATAATTTTACCTTGTGTTCCGGACGTCAGTTACTCAAACAAACATACACCAAATCTGGAAAAAAAATTAGTACAATTGAAATTAGTGTGATCGCTCGAAAAGGGGCCGTCCTATATATGGGGTGGAACAAATTGTGACCACAAACATGGGCTACGTAAATGGTGTTCGGAATTGGCGACGAGGCGCTAAGTTTGATGTAGTCGTTACGTTGTGTTATGTCAAGGTTTCTAGGCTTTAATAAAGGTGACAATTTGATTCTTAGGTTGAAATTTCAGTAAATTTTTAAGGGGTTTGTATCGAAGTTTTGTCACTGGATTTTATCGGTTTTTCTGGCATATACTGCAACCAAATGCTTGAAGACGAAAATTTACAAGCAGTGCATTTTATCAGTTACAGTACAGCGAGGCTAGTCTATATTCTCGAAGACGCAGAGCGAACTTTAATGGTTCGCTCTGCGTGCAGAGAATCCAAGCATAGCAAGCTCCATAGTTCAGCTATGGAGCTTGCTATGCTTGGATTCTCTATGGGGATACTTAAACTTCGAAACGAGGTTATTTTTCATACAACCGACACAGCACGCAGAATAAACACGATAAGTTGTTAATAGGACGAGGTTATCTGTTGAAGACCCAACGCTCGATAGAGCAGACGACTTTTGAAGTGTAGACCATAGAAAAGGTAAGGAGGCTAGAATGATGGACCAATAATCTACGACGACGTAGGTAGTAAGGTATGGAGAACTATCCCAACATATTTATTTAAATATTCATCTTCTATTGCATTCTCTCTCTAAATTATTGTTTATAAATAAATAAATATTCAATGACATTTCACACAACGCTATCAGATCCCAAAGTAAGCTAGGAATAACCTGCTTGTGTTATGGGTATCAGACCACGGATATTAATACTTATATACTTTTTAAATACATACGTATTGTACATAGAAACACCCAGACTCTTGAGACAAACATTTATGGGTCACTCAAATATTTGTCACCGGTGGGAATCGAACCCACGACCTCCAGTGCGGCAGGCGGTATCACTACCGACTGCGCCACAGAAGCAGAAAGCAGTGTTTGTCATCAACTACCGTACATTTGCAACCATTTTAGTCAACTGCTAAAATCTCGACCAGTTCGATGACCGTCTAACTGATAAGAAGCAGCCTTACTGACCCAGAACGCCATAACTTCAATTCAATGCTCCTCGTATGTTTGTAAACATACCAGCAATGGAAGTCCGCTCCAAATAGGACCGAACATCTCTAAAGGAAGCATTAATTCTTACATCAAAGAGACGGAAAGGGCAGCACTTTTATTTTTCATTCAACGACATATAAGAGTGAGGTGTATCAGTCTACCTTATATATGAACAATGCAGGTACTCCAGCGAGCTGGTCAGACACCACGTGCATTTCCATACTAGTAACGAACCATAATTTTGGATCCAATCCATAACCAAGGGACGCTGGCTTACTCCAGTTATAGTAGTGATGTGAACAACGATCTTTTGAATAATCGATATATGAAAGGAGGTGCGATATCTTGTTGAAGTTCAATATCTTCCTAAAATACAAGAATAATTTATGTGAGGCCCCATAATGATGTCTCCAGACAACTAAGTAACTCAGGTGCGGTAGGGCTATACCTATCTTACAGACTAGGGCATGACGACGACCATGAAAAGTCAAAATAATATATTTTACTAATGCTACCCGCATTAGTAAAATATATTATTTTGACTGTGTGATGTCGGTGTGATGCGAGATACAATAATATAGTTAGTGCGTTCTAAAGGTAAAAATTAATTGACAGCTTCGTTCTACAATGGACTGCGATGCCAACGTATAATTTCACAGCACATGCAAACAAGGGTACTAATTTCTCTTAACTTTTGATAATACGGCTCAAAACTCATTTTTGTCACCTCCTTCAAATCTCCAGAAAACAACTTTTTTTAGTGAAGAGTTCAAAAGAAATGCACAACAATGTAACACTTTTATTTATTAGCGCTATTATAATATTAAATCTTAAAACAAAAAATAATCAAAAATATTTTTAAGTTTCGACACAAGAGATAAAGCAATTTAAAGGTCGATAAAAATCTATCGAATCGCATGTCCCCGCACTACAACACTTATTTAGCCTTGTCCATCTCAGTAAGGCTGGAACCTAAAGAGGTGATCGGTAAAGATTCTCTTTTTAGCACACCGGGAATTTCTTTTTGGTGTGTGGCCCCAAATGGGAAGTTCAATGCTAGTGGGTTACGTAATGGAGTGAATGAACTGCTTGAGAAGTATGTGTTGTTTTATGGGCCGTGTTAATTTGAGTTCCCAGCGGACACACATGATAATGTTGAGGGAAAGTTTGTTTGTTTTGATGTGTCAAAAGGCATGAACAGGAAATAAATAGGTATACCTATATAGGTACCTTGACACGAAGTGCTCTTTTCTAGAGTCGTAAGTAAGACTCCTGGGGTCATTCTTCCGAGGACCTACCCGGGGCTCCAAACCGTAGGCATTAGGTAGGAAACGTGTAGTTTTAGTCGGTAGAAGTCCGGCATAGCATCCATGTACGACTTGTAGGATATTCTTCACGTAAAAAAACGGTCCCGAAGGTATGTACAGCCCGTTAGCTCTAAGTTTGCCGGTCGCCTCGCATACTACGTATCTACTTACACCAGTCTCTACGCCAGCGGCAATCTTAGCTCGAACGGGTAGTAAGTAACGCAATAAACAGAATGATTTTAAAAATACTTTATCTGCCTACCCCGCAAGAGATTTTGCGTGAAGGTAGATAGATAGATATTTTAAAAATATTACAGTCTTCGGACTCCTACCGACTAAAAAACACACGTATCCCTCTTAACAGCCTATGGTTGGGAGCCCCGCGTAAGCCCTCGGAAGGATACCCCAGGACTTTTGGGCCCATATCTTTGGGCAAATAACTTAAAGTGGACGTCAAGTTGGCAATTCAATAATGTGTTTTGGAGGAAAATGTCTGGCAGTGTTGTTCCTGTGGTTGAAAAGATCTATACCATGACTAGGGTCTGGCGAAGATTCTCTCCACTGATAACGTGGTCTTCCTCTGGTCCTGGGATTGATTTTGTAGGTCAGTTATAGTATACAGTATAGAATGTGTAATCTTTTTTGTTTTTTACGTGAGGGAAAATCCTTATAGATGTTATGCCGAACTCCTACCGACTAAAAAACCTCACGTGTCCTGCTAACACCCTACAGTTGGGAGCCCCGGGCAAGCCCTCGGAAGGATACCCCGTGACTCCCAACAGACCTACGGCTACCACTGTGACCTCACCTAAGTAGGAGTTCGGGTGCTATACCGCGTCATTGGGGGGTTTTTCAGGTGTTAACCCTTTTCTTAGCTGCCCCTCACCGGCCTCAGGCCCCGGTCGTGGAGGCCCGATAGTCTTGTGCGAAGTTTTTCGTTGATTATTGGTACGGAACCCTCCGTGCGCGGGTCCGACTCGCACTTAACCGGTTTTTTTATGTTTTATAATATGTACCTAGTCTAAACGTATTTATTTAAAAGAATGATTATTTATACTGTTGATTGACGGCACTTGGTGGAACTTGTTACACATATTGAAAACGACACTTGTACTATTCCACAATATTTATAATAATAAATATTGTGGAATAGTACAAGTGTCGTTTTCAATATATTTAAAAGAACATTAACTATTTCATCAGTTGTATAAACCTCGTAGCCCAAGTTGCATATTGAAAAAAAAAATCAGATGACATTGTGCCAAAACTAATGACATGAATCTCCAAGTGGGGATCCATGTCATTAGGCTGCAAGAGCTATATGTCAAAAGCTATAGGTTGTAAGCTTATCAAATTTGTCATAGATATAGGATAGCAAGCCTATTGGCGTATAGTATGTAGGACTTTTTTTTACCGTGTGGGCAAATCCTAATGTATGCTGTGCCGGATTCCTACTGACTAAAAAACCTCACGTTACGCCCAACAGCCTATGATTGGGAGCCCCGGGTAAGCCCTCGGAGGGATGTCCCAGGACTCCCAAAGTTTGTAGGCCTATATATTAGCTGTCCGTCGGTGACAGAATTTATTTATCAGTATAATTCAATTTTTGCACAAATATTAACTAGGGGTAGGGTCTTCAAATAGACTATATATTATTACGCTACATATCCTAGGGGCTAAGCAGGGAGCAATCAAATTGGCATTATAACACAATTTTCACGCATACGAAGTCGCGGGTAACAGCTAGTTAAAAAATAAAAGTAACTTTCCGTGTGCGAATCCGACACACCCTTGGCCAGTTTGTCCATCAAATGATGCCACACAGTGTAGCCTAGCCGTCTTCACGACACAGCTGATGTCATTAGCGTGCATGCAGTGACGCGACCTGAATGAGCTCGCCCTCTCTATATGGGGGAAGCAATGGACTTAGCTTACTTTCGTCGCCTACGTCCGCCGGATATGTCGGTACCGTTGTGTATGCGACTTGCGGTACTGTGATGATTTTATAGTTATTGGGGGAGATTGTTGTTGTAAATAGTATTTACTGACTTGGAAAGAAAATATGGAAATAACGTCATCAATTTGTTTGGGGAGACGCTGCCCAACAAGCAAAATAGCCTCAGCACATATGTGTTATAGGAATAAGACACTTATAAGATTCTTTTATTGATTTTGGCGTTCGCAATTACTCTTATATGCGTCTCAAAAAATGCTACTTGGTTTTTGATCACTATTATTCTGATAATTAGCCTTTTAAGGGCTTATAATACTATGTATACAGATCACTATAAGCCGCACCCTCTTGTAAAAGCTTTTAGTAAGTGCAATCAGACTTAAGAATGAAGGTTCTTATAACAAGCACTTGTAAGCGCTTTTAAGATTGCTTATTAGGCTACTATAGACCCGAATCTCCTATTAAAGCTGCCCATAAGTGTAAATACACTTGATTATTTTTACACTTGTTACTTAGTTTTATAAGCGCTAATAAGTACAATATTTGAATCCGTTACAAATAAAGTAGTTTTATAAAACCATTTGTAAGTCGTAATTGAATCTAGTTTAATGAGAGCTTATATTGATACTACTTTTACTAATAACATACTTGGCACATGCTATTATAAGTGTAATGATTTTATACGAGCTAAGTTCAATACTGTTATTGTCAAAGAAACACTTGTTGATTCGTTGGTAAAGTCATTATAAGATTATTTACTCTTGAAATAGGTTTGGGCCAAAATAGTTCTTTTGATTCGCAGTACGACCTTGTGAAGTTCAAGTCACAAAACCTGGCAAGGGTTCCGTATATTTGACTATGACTCAAATACATAAGAAGTAACACCAAACCACTTAGGTGGTGATTATGCACATGAATAAATATGACAAACTTGGACTGTTAGTATTAGAGCAAAAGCGCATTGACTCAAAAAAATATTAATTACTTACACAAATCGTCAATAAATACATACCTGCTTATATTCATGAACACAAATACCACCTACAGGTGTTATTTCAATATTAGGTTGTATATTTAGCGTTTTTCT
Source organism: Miltochrista miniata (assembly GCA_933228765.1). NCBI lineage: Eukaryota > Metazoa > Arthropoda > Insecta > Lepidoptera > Erebidae > Miltochrista > Miltochrista miniata. The sequence continues at coordinate 28,745,996 of OW121763.1, read as the reverse complement.
TATTTCACCACGGATCCCCAAAAGATAAAAACATGGCGAGTGAATGCAGCGACTGTGAGGCATTATAGAACGAGTTTGTCTATACTATAGTGGTATAGTAGAACACTTCCAAATGTTAAACTAAAAATGGCTACCGAAAATTACTAATGGGGAACATTTTGTTATTTTAAAATAATGAATACGAATGTATAATTACTTATTTTAAGAGGTGCTTTAAAATTTTCACCAGAAACTTGGTATGTTGCACGAGAAATACGAGTTCCCAGTACGTTTTTGATTAACATCATGAAATACGAGGACTCTGAAAAATTATCATATAACTTGCCTTATTAATGTCCAAAATATTATTAGTAACTATTTTAATAAAGTTTTTAGTATTATGTACACGGAGTGTGTAAAACTCCCAATATTAATAACTGAATGATTGACTGAACGAAATGAACGAAATGAGAACTTGTAGAACAGTTGTAAAGTGCATAACAATCTAGTTTAGTTTTCTATGAGACTATTAATAGATTTGGTAGGATTGTATGGTTTTACAAAATGCTGCTACACGGCTGTTACAGTCGTTAGTTGAATTCCATGAGGGTACTATTAGACTGTTAAAAAACTGAATACACTAATAAAGTCGGCCCTTTTCCGGGTTTGTAAGCTCTTAAGAGTTTGTTATATGTCTATTGAAAATTGGTCTTAGGATAATTATAAAACCGCTTTTTGCTCGTTGGGTGCTCACCTAATGGAAAATCCTGGCGACGCCAACGTCTTGCAAATCGAGGTCATTCTCATAGTTTACTAGATAACCTACTATGACTAGACTAGAAGTCAAATGGTGTCTCTGAAATTTTGCAATTTCAGTAAAAAATCAATATCTTGGTCGAAAACTGACAAAATTCAAGACAAATCGGCTTAAACACATTTTTTAAAGACGATGTTTTTATCCCATGCATGTCATGTCCCCTTTTTTTAACGTGACGGAAAATCCTCATGAATGCTATGCCAGACTCCTACCGACTAAAAAACCTCACGTTCACCCAACAGCCTATGGTGGAAGTCCCGGGTAAGCCCTCGAAAGGATATCCCGGTCCTTATTATATCCATTTAGTGTCGATCATGGCAGGTAACTCTTCAGAAGGGTGTACCAGAATTTCCAGCAGACTTTGACTACCAACGCGGACTGACCTAAAAGATCTGGTGTCATTCCGATTCTTTGGATGATGGTTCGAGTGTTATCCCTCTTATTGGGGCGTAAGGCCGTGAGTGATACTCTCACGTTAGATGGCCGTATTGGTCCTACCAAGGACTGCGATCAGCCCATCGTTCTCACATCTTTCTGAGGGCTCACCCGGGGCTCTAGGCCGTACTTAGGCAGTGGTAGGAACCGTGTCGGTAAAAGTCCGGCATAGAATCCATGATGGATTTCCACACGCAAAAAAAATATTCCATCGTTCTCTGACCCCTGGTTATTTAGGCCGATAGTCTTGGCGAAAACAAGCCTCAGCGCAAAATCCAGTACAGTAATTTACCTACTACATAATATAAGCTAAAATAGGACGTGCCAATATCAATAATGTGCGCGAGCTCATCAAATAGAGATATTGTTATGCAATTGGCGCGAAAGTAACTGTCAACTACCTTCCTGTGCCACCGGATATCGAAATTATTAATGTTACTAATATTGCTTTGCTAAACACGTACAGACATGGCTACTTGAATTTATGATTGACATTGAAAGAACATACAACTATTTCTTTTTAAATTTAGATCGTCAATATGACGCTGCTTCCGATTCCGACAGCCGATAGAGCAAACGAGTTCTGGAGTGAAGACCGCGACTTGGCGAACGTAGTGTAGGACGTCCACCCGCCAGTTGGACCGACGATCTAGAAAAAGTTGCAGGTTGGGACTGGATTCGGAAGGCACAGGAACGTGAGTTGTGGTGTAAATTGGGAGAGGCCTACGTCCAGGAGTAGACTGCCATAGGCTGATTTGATTGATTGATTGAATATGACGCTGCCCGCCTGATGAAAATCCATGGTGACATTAGCAAAATCAGAGCCACTCTCACCATTCCCAAGACTATTTATATATTATTAAAGACAGTGGTCCTCAAGTTGGCGGCCAATGATGTGCCTCTTCACGCTCCGCTTGAAGAACCCAGGGTTGTAAGAGGAGGGAAACATGTATGCTGATATGCTGTTCCTCGTTTTTATAGTTCGACAAAGAAACGACTTTTTGAATCGGTCGGTTCTAGCGAAGATTCTCTCGACTATGTACGATTCTTTTCGGGATCAAAACAGAGAGAGAATGGGATTAAGGTGAAGAGCTCTTCAGTCATTCTCATTTATACTATTAATAGGTAATGCCTGGGTCTCCGCCCTCGTTTTCTCGTAGGCCCGTTTTCTACTCGAACTTCTTCCCGAACTTCTTCCCGGGTTAAAAAGTTTCTACTTAGCCTTTCTCAAGTTTGATTAAACTTATCTTTGTACTGGATTTTATTTCAATTGGTGCAGTTCCGGGACGAAAGCGTAACAGACAAACAGAATTACTTTCGCATTTAAATAGTGGTGACATTATAGTCATGTCGTAGTCCCTGAAGAGGTAGGCAGAGGAAAACTAATGCACCCACATTTCATCAGTAATTATATTTGTGTCCGTAGTAGGAAGAGAGCCCATTACCATGATGGCTATTTTGCATGGCAGTGGCTTCTTGCAAAATGATCTAGAAAAAAAGGCTTTCAACTATTTTTAACGATTGTCATGTTACTCGTATGGTGACGGGGCCCGTGTGGCAACGGAAAAGAGTAGAAAATGTCGCCACCCCAATTCATCCAGAGGGTGTCGTAAGAGGCGACTAAGGGAACACTTTCGCAAAACGGTCCATTGCGCAGAGTACGAAAACTCGTCGCAACACGGGACCCCGTCGCCCCACACGGGGCTAATTTTTCTTAGGATTTAAAAAATATCCAAGCTGACACCTGAAATATCAATTTTAAAACCTATCATCTGAAAAGAACCAATAACTTATAGTACTTAGTGTTGGTAATGGTAACAGTGTCTCGAGTTCACTTGTTTGAAGTTGTTTGTCCTCTCCCATCCCATAAATGTCCAACTTACCTTAAGAAGTTTTCACTTCAAAAATATTTTGTTCTAATTAATTAACATGTTAATCTAGTTATTTATTCATATATTCCAACAAAAACGGCCAAGTTTTATGTTAACAATTTGTTTTAAGACATTGTTGCACGAAGTCCTAATATACAATTTTCTTTGTATACAAAAGTAAATGATTAACATTTTAATAAGTATATAAATTGAATTTTTAATAAGTGGGCTGGTAATATGGTCAGGTGGTAGAATCCCCACTTATTCTAGCCTACGACTTGATCCAAGAAAAAGCTGGTGTGACTAGTACCAATATATTAATAGTCGATAAGTAGGTAGGTACATTATATACATTCCAACGTTATAAAGTTGAAATTCTGTCAAACAATTTTCGCCCTTATTTGTATTGGAATTCAAGTAAGTATTATGAAGGTAAGTTATCGTAAAATTCAGTCCAGTCTTGTGTCTATTTTATTTTACTGAAATTGTATAAAAATGCTGTCGGCCACTTTTTACAATTTTATTTTTATTCATTGAAAATTTTATTCCGATATTTTTTTTCTCTAAATGAGGCTGGACGAGGTCTGGTTATAGATTTACACACCTCATACATAGGTAGTCTTCTATACTGAAGCTATGGTACCGTATATTTTTATGGAAAACGTCTCCTCTAAGAATAGCTACTGTACACAAAATACCTATACGAATTTGTACAAATCACATTTTAAGATACCGACGACCTAGACCTCACAGGGATGAACTGGGTAAAAAAATAGTAGAAAGGTAATATAATTTGATAATTGAGAAAGACCAATGTCTAACACTGCATTATCATAGCCTAATTTAATTATTATTTTAAAAGTGCCCATTAACTCTGTCTGCAGCAAAAAATTCCCAAATTAGTTTGCAATCCTACATCTCAATTTCCATATTACATTTCAAAAATTTCCAAAGAACCGAACAAAATGCATCACATGCGTATCGTATCGCAATAGGACTCAGCGCATCGACATTCATTGCACATACACCAACAACACATGGTTTTTCTCCTCCCCACGTGGAATCTCCCGTAAATTCCAAAGAGCGCATTAAAATTGTATAGGATCTGAGTTTTTGTCGGGTATCGTATGTGAGGGTGCAGGAGCGAGTACATAATTGTAATTAACATAAGATTTCCCGTAATAACCTCGCTGTGCTCGCGCGCGACCAAAATGGCGGCGGTGAGTTTTTGTTGGTGCGCGTACGCTGAATATCATAAGCTACGTGCGTGGCCGTGCGCACACGGGGGCATTCTTGGGCAGATGTGTCCTTGTTGTAGTAGTCGGTTCGATATACCTACAACGTTTAGTGCAGCAATATACCTATAGATAGGGCCTTCGAAGACTAGCCGAGAATACAGTTTGCAACATAAAACAATGCCAACATAAACTTACACAAGAACAAATTTCAACCTTTTTCACGCTTGACCTAAAATAAAGATTCTCCGGGCTAAAATATAACCTATGAGACTTTCCAGCCCTGGTTTTCCCTGTTTTAAAAACCATTAACCGTAATGACTTAACCAAGTGGGGTCTTCTTTCTGCCTGTGTACAAGAAGGCCCGGGTACTCATTTGAAGGATGTTCACAGGACAGCGAGCGATTGCGTGATTGCTCAATGGGACAACGACTTCTACTCAGGTACGTGAGATCACTAGTAAGGAGACACCTATTCCTTAACCGGTAGCATTAAAAAAATCCCAGATTTACCTGTGAAACTTCATTCCTCTATAATATGTTGCTACCGATTAATGTGAGATTGGGTCCTATAAATCTTTGAACACAGCTCGCATCCAAACTACATATCCCCTTTGGAAAACCATCACCCCGTGTGATCAATTCCTATAGACACGAGACAGTTCTACACCCTCTACAATTCTGACCGGCTACTTATCCACAATTCACAATCCCACTCAATACATACGACACGATTTTTGCTTTTTCTTACATTTCCACCATAGTTTTCCTAATATATTGAAGCCTGAAGTCCATTATTATTGACTGATGAGGAGAGATGAAAAGGTATGGTTATTTTATTTTTGATTTTGGCATATTAAGGTGCATGTGTTGGGTATGCTTATATATAGGTAAGTTACTTGGTTGACCGTACTGTTCATATGGCAACACGTTAGAAGGAACCATTATTTATTGTTCGGTAAACATTTTAATATTTTGTGGTTGGTACCATTGGCAGTACTTTGTAACAATTTAGTCAACATGCAAAATATAAGTTCCGTTTCAAAAGAGTTTTTGAGAAACTGTATAGTATTAATTATTAATATTGTTTCATAGCATATAGATATTTAATTGTAGAACAATTATATAATAACTACGATCAGGTTCAGTAATCTTAGTTTGGGATTTATTTGATTAAATGATTTGAGTGTTGTCATGTTTCGGTAAATTGTCAGTAGTCATAACATGGAATAATTTATGTTAAATGTAATAATTGAATAGATGCTATAATGTTTCACATTTACAATTAGGTTAATTAATTATTTTAGATGATACCTACTTTGTTTGTATATTTCATAGTATCATTTAAATTAATATAATATAATAGGTATTCAGTTTAGATTTGACACTTGTGAACAGTGTAATGCTGTTTAGGCGCCAAAATATAGGACAGAGGCACAATGTTAGACAGAACAGCTCAGTCGCTGAGCAGCCGTCTTAAGGGTACGTTCCTCATTAATAACTTATGTAATTTATCTGATATCTGATCTGATGTGATGTGTAATATATGTGTTGAAATTAGCAGAGGTCTATGTCCAACAGTGCTGGATTGCCATAGACCGATTTGATTGATTGTATTCAAGGTTATTTATACTGCCCATGGCTTGGTTTAAGAGATAATGTATAAGTACTATTCTGCTGAACTATTTGTAAAGATATGACCCGTGTTGCTAGATTATAGTAGAAATAGATGTATAGCAATACTTGTAAAGAATGTGACTTTAAAAAGAGTGGCCGTGAGTTTTATTGCCAGGTTCTTTCTCACAGGTTCTACCTATTGCGAATCTGGCGGTAAATGTAGAATCGGAAATCTTGACGAGAATAAAGATACTTTTATCTCATATTCATTTCTTTTCATTTCATAACTTGTTAGCTAATACCCTCCTTACAGAATATGCCTCTGGCTATCCCTTCGGGGATAAAAGGCGTGACCGTATGTATTGATATACCTACTCTCTACGAGAAGAATCCAACATCAGAAGTGGGATTGACTCCACCTTTGCTAATACATTGATTACAAGTTTCAGAATCGACGGACTTTGCTGCTGCCTCGGGACGTTCGCTGCTCTGATGACGACAACGTGGTATTCTCGATCTTCGATCCGGCAATCGGTGGCAACAGTGTTTCAGACTCGACTGTTTTGCTGCTGCCTCGGGACGTTCGCTGCTCTGATGGCGAACGTGGTATTCTTGATCTTCGACCCGGCAATCGGTGGCAACAGTGGTATGATGTGTTTTTTTGTGATCATGTGTGAATTTTATATACTGTGCAAGTTATACCAGTGAAGTTTTTTGATAAAATGTAGATATACCTACCTATATTTTAAGCTTGGAATGAGTAGGTATAGTTTATAACGTTGCTGCTGGATTATGTCAGCTTTATTACCTACACTATTTAAACATGTAACTGCTTAGGTAGGTAGACTTATAACTTAGAGATTGAGAGAACGAGGAAGTAATTTCTTTTTTCTTCTTTCTTTCAATATGTACCTAATACGTTACCTAATGGCATCATATTCATGATCTCCGTTTTATTTTGAAGGCCTACCTAGGTACCCGAAAATTGAAACATTCTCGAAATTAGCCACATGGCGCATTTAGGCAAGACGAAGCTTGGCGCGTTAAACCTCTCAGGATATCTCCTGAGAGTTTGATATTATCCCATTACTGTTTGGGACTCCCATCTGACGCCGTAATCTAGTAGTATAACAAAAGAATTTCGCTGTAGTCAAATTTGTACTTTACGGCTACACCAAGAAGTACCTACGAACAAGTAGAACGTTGCGTATCCACTCCACTGTACGTCCACGTAACTCATATTCTTATTACCTTGCGTAATGAAATGTCAGATTGGCCGAACGTTCTGTAGAAGGTTCAAAAATCATTGACACGATGAAACAGAATTACACTTTTCTCTTCCTTGCATTATTCGTTGAGGTAGAACTGTGGCTATTCCATATAAACTCATCATTACTATCGGCATCTATTTCCAGAACTACCAATAACATGTAGTATATTAGACTCATGATTTATAAACTTAGAGGTCAATGTACAGAGTATTAAATAGATAAGTACCTACTAGCGGACATCAAGCAGTTGAATCCGCGTCGTTCCGTTCCCGTGGGAATACAGGAATAAAATGTAGCCTATGTTTGTACCTACTCGCTGTTTCTTTTATTGGTGAAAGACTTAAAAAAAAATCGGTTCATTAGTTTCAGAATCTATTTACTTAATGCAAACAAAAACATTTTTTTTTTCCATTGGGTAATATGATTAGATACTAAACGCTTGTCTACGTTAACGGGAATTCGTAAGTCTTATCACCACCAAGTACACAACACAAACATAACTACGCACTGTTTCTTCATACCATTATTTTCTCTTACGATAGTTCTCGGATCTAATTGGCGTCAATAAGCTAGTTTTTTTTTTCCGAGTTTATTTTAAATACCAACTAGATTTCCATATCAAATCTTGATTTCTTTTCATTAACTTTCTGTATAGGAGGTTACCTACATTAGTTAGCATGAAATATTTCGTCAATACGCCGCTCTTGGAATATGTAGGTAAGGTACTAGAAGATTTTTATCTTGTGACTCGGTATCGCGTTGAATGAACTGTGGTAATAACTACCTACATAATTTTTGTAGTCTATACCTACTATTCTTGCTGTGAATACTAGTTACTACGTATAAATCGAAGAGTTACTTATGATTATGTAGTGATGGATAATATTTCATTGCAAAATAGATGCAGGAAAATAAGAAAAGACAAAAGATTATCTGATATTAGAAATTAGTAAGCAGGGTCATTACGTCTGTTTCCGTACAAGATTTATGGTACCTTAATATGAAAAAAAAAACCGCCAAGTGCGAGACAGACTCGCCCATGAAGGATTCCGTAGCAACAAGTTATAATAATAAAAGTTCTTGTAGTTCGTTTTAACTTTGATTGCTGTTTTAACACGTTCGCTGTGGTAGCGATTTTGCTAGACGAAAATTGCGATTTATGACGAATGAAAAAAAAACTACTTACTAGATCTTGTTCAGACCAATATCGTTGGAGGTTTTTATGGCAATGTACATCTTATTTCTTTTGGACTTATCATTCCCTTAGTTTAGAAGTTAGATGGGACACACACACATTTTTCCACTTTGAAAAGAGTGTCTTGGGCAAACTATTCAGTTTAGAAAAAAAATGGTGTTGGAAATCTCATTAGCATTTTGGAAGACCTATCTATAGATACCACACGTATGGGTTTGATGAAAAAAAAAAGCATTTTTTTTTTTTGAGTCTGTTCTGAGTATGGGGACCCCAAAAATTTACTACCTTTTTTCTAGTTTTTGTGTAAGAATATTGATGCGGTTTATAGAATACACTTACTTACCAGGTTCAATAGCATGGGTCTTAGTTTCGGAGAGAGGGGGCTGTGACATACAGACGGACGGACGGACTGACGGACTGACGGACGGACTTGACGGGACTACAAGGGTTCCGTTTTTGCCATTTGTCTACGTAACCCTAATAAATGCTGTTCTTTTAATTTTAGGTTTTCCCTAAGAGAGATAAGTAGTTCAAGTAACATTATTATAACTAAAGAGAATGTATGCTATGGTCATGTGAATAGATAGGTTGAAAAAATTTGTGTGGCCTAGGTGGTGCTGCTACTGGTCACATCAATGATTAAAATAATATTATGAAATCTGTGCGTAGCTTAAGCCTAGGTATTGTAGGTACATATAAAATAAATGGAGTATGTTCTAAGAATCAATTGAATGTTGATTGACTGAGATAAACTGCTGAATGACTATGACAATACATGTAATATTATGTGCCATACTAAGTAATTTAAGCCCAAGTAATGTAGGGTATGTAAAATAAATGGAGTTGATCTTGTGTTCTGAGAATCAATTGAAATTGATTGAATGAGATGAACTGCTGAAGTCTTTTGCTTTGGTCTAGCTTGTCACATGTGCAGCAGGTGTGAAGCTAGTGGTTATTGTTGGCAAAGCGATTGACCGTTGTTATTTAGTTCTCATAATGTGAATAGAGACTTATGACAATGAAACGATGTCACTGTTTAAAGTATTATGCAGAAAGCTGTAGTCCTCAATGTAAAGAGGCTAGATGTGAAGAAAAAATGGAAAGATCTATTAGGTGTAGTACTTGAGTACTATTAATGTAAAACGAGGCTGGCAGTGAAAAGAAATAGAATCAATCTTGTCCTTATTGTTGAATTTATATAATCTAACTAAGTAGGTATACTGTATTTCAATAGCTTTGCGCAAAAATGTAAACAAACACATTTGATCCAATATATCCATAGTTACTTGCAATTGAATATTTACCCTGATTAAATTCCAGTATTCAGGAGTCATACAGTGTTCTTACAATCATTTCGACACTAAATAACTTCTTTATGAGTTTATTTTCATTTAAAATACCTACTCAGGATAGTAAAAAATTCAATGATTTGTCTTATTATATTTTTCTACTCATCTGTCTTAGACAACGATTGTCAAAACAAGACATGTTTACATTATTGCCAGATCGGGCAGGATTGGACACGGTAAATTCGTTCATAGGTATATTGTATTGTTATTGGTTAATTCAGAGAATCCCAGTGTTGGCATTGCTGAAATGTAATATTTATAGTGTTATTTTTGTAATGCTGTTCGTTTGGTCAGTAAAATATAATAAACTAGCAGACGTTACGCGGTTTCACTCGCGTAGCTACCATTCTCTTGGGAATACGGGAATGAAATAGCCTATGTTCAGGTAGTGTAGCTTCCCAACAGTGAAAGAATTTTTCAAATCGGTTCCTAACAGTGAAAATAGTTTCGGAGCCTATTTCATGCAAACAAACAAACAATCAATGGAAGGAACTGATTTATAAAATTAGTATAGTTAAATATATTTGTACTTCGAGAACGAAGTACTTGTCAGTATGGCCGTGTTGGGTATGCTTATATATAGGTAAGTTACTTGGTTGACCGTACTGTTCATATGGCAACACGTTAGAAGGAACCATTATTTATTGTTCGGTAAACATTTTAATATTTTGTGGTTGGTACTATTGGCAGTACTTTGTAACAATTTAGTCAACATGCAAAATATAAGTTCCGTTTCAAAAGAGTTTTTGAGAAACTGTATAGTATTAATTATTAATATTGTTTCATAGCATATAGATATTTAATTGTAGAACAATTATATAATAACTACGATCAGGTTCAGTAATCTTAGTTTGGGATTTATTTGTTAAATGATTTGAGTGTTGTCATGTTTCGGTAAATTGTCAGTAGTCATAACATGGAATAATTTATGTTAAATGTAATAATTGAATAGATGCTATAATGTTTCACATTTACAATTAGGTTAATTAATTATTTTAGATGATACCTACTTTGTTTGTATATTTCATAGTATCATTTAAATTAATATAATATAATAGGTATTCAGTTTAGATTTGACACTTGTGAACAGTGTAATGCTGTTTAGGCGCCAAAATATAGGACAGAGGCACAATGTTAGACAGAACAGCTCAGTCGCTGAGCAGCCGTCTTAAGGGTACGTTCCTCATTAATAACTTATGTAATTTATCTGATATCTGATCTGATGTGATGTGTAATATATGTGTTGAAATTAGCAGAGGTCTATGTCCAACAGTGCTGGATTGCCATAGACCGATTTGATTGATTGTATTCAAGGTTATTTATACTGCCCATGGCTTGGTTTAAGAGATAATGTATAAGTACTATTCTGCTGAACTATTTGTAAAGATATGACCCGTGTTGCTAGATTATAGTAGAAATAGATGTATAGCAATACTTGTAAAGAATGTGACTTTAAAAAGAGTGGCCGTGAGTTTTATTGCCAGGTTCTTTCTCACAGGTTCTACCTATTGCGAATCTGGCGGTAAATGTAGAATCGGAAATCTTGACGAGAATAAAGATACTTTTATCTCATATTCATTTCTTTTCATTTCATAACTTGTTAGCTAATACCCTCCTTACAGAATATGCCTCTGGCTATCCCTTCGGGGATAAAAGGCGTGACCGTATGTATTGATATACCTACTCTCTACGAGACGAATCCAACACATGCGACAAATCCCCGTCACAACAGGTGCACAACATTCAAGTGAAATTAGTTCTCAAGCTGCGTCATTGAGTCGAATTAACTTCAGGTCTTTTTTCAGAATAATTATTCTAAGCCTTCAAATAGAACGAAACTTTCACAAAAGGTACAGGCACCTCACGATGTCGACCCGATAATCACAGAGACAACATTTATCATAAAAATCGTAGTGTGTAAAGACAGGACTCCTCACAAACGGATCCTTACGTTACGTTGCGTGTGCGCGCTCAATGTTTTTGCGCCTCCTCGTAACACGATCGTCCCATCTCATAATTTTAGACGTTTTTATACCGAGTCCTGCCCTGGCCTTATTAAGGAGTCCCCGATTACTTTTGACAGGAATCATTGATTGACAGTTGCTATTGCTATCTTCTAAAACTGGAAAGGACTTTTGGTTATAACTTGGCGCTTAAAAATATTGTCCATAAAAACTATAATAAAACATAATTGAAGCTACAACATTTTAAAAAGACTTCATCGATAGTGTAACATCAACAATCAAAGTACTTGTATCATGTAATGCTTCCTCTACATTACTCGCGAAATTGAACGAAGTTGGACGAATATGATAGTGTAGAGAGGCACTTCGGCTTACTTCGACAAAATTTTACTTTGCCTCGGGCTACTTCGCGGACGAACTTCTTTCAACTTCTAAGTAGTGTAGAGGAACCATAATATTTGAATTGCGGAGATGCTGGAAGAAATCCAAAGGCTATCATTCTATGTAATAAGTGCTCAGATAACTAAGCGCAGTAGTTAGCGGTACTACCCGCGTCACAACAGTCTCAAGACGCTCGTCAACTTAATACGCATAGTCTACTCGATAACGGAGACATGTCTAGGGGTCCGATTATGGAACCATTATACAGGGTGGCCCAAAAGTGGTGGATCAAACGCAACTAGGGGTTAGATGGGGTCACCAGCTGCAAAAAGTTGTTCTACGGGAGGTTCTTAAGGTCAACCCCTGCAGAGTTATAATTTATTTTGTTTTTATGAGAAAATTGACTTTTTTTTTACTAATTCTTATTAAAATTAGAAAAAATCTACATCCTGTATCTTTTTTATAATTTTCAGTAGATTGGTACTGATCAGTCCTTGCGTTAGACATGCTATTTATGTTTGTTTATTGGTTGTGTTGAAGATAACATTAAGTTTTACGATTTTTGTTTTTCTCAAATCATAACTTTTTATTTACTTCGGACCCCACTGTGAAAAAAAAATACTCTACCGAAAAGTGACCCTGTATTACAAGTTTTGGCGCATTTAATAGGGATTCTGAAAAGGTATTACACATGGCTACAAGTGGCTCTAATATCTTTCTAGTACGATTATTCGTAGCAAGGCCAAAGTTAACCCAACCATAAAACTCGATTAGGCTTATTTAAAAATAAACTGGAACTAATACAATTAATGACAAAGACTCTCTGCCTCTCTTTTACACTAACCATTTAATCCTTTGTCAATAAAAGGCCGGTTCACCCGTCAGATCAGGTAGCGATATCTTTTCTAGGAAACAAAGGCCGGGCCGGCGCGGCCGGGGCGGGGGCCGGGGGAATGCGCGTGAGCATGTTTTTTTAGAATGTTTAGTGTTCTTTAGTGACTCGCTTCCTGCCTGTGAGTACGCACGTGTTCTTTTTCTCGGTTTTACGACGACTTGTGATCAGTTTCTTTCCTTTGACCTACGCTTTGTTTTTCGGACTTGTGATAGATTGCCTACCTGTGACCAGTGCTGTGTGAATCGGACGGATTGGCTAAAAATGTGGACAGATGGCTGCTGCGAGGAGAGAATACACCCAACGGGAGTATGCAGAAATGCATTACCTGTATGGCTTTTGTGACGGTAATGCCCGGGCTGCTGCCAGGGAATATCGTCAACGCTACCCTAACCGTGATCGTTTTCCGGACTACAGGGTCTTTATGCGCGTACATAATTCGTACATGGAGGGAGTCTTACCCGGTCAGCATGCTCCGAGAGCAGGCAGACCTGTGGTGCAATTTGAAAATGAAGATGAAGTGCTGAGAGAATTAAGATTGGATCCTAGTACAAGTCAACGCCAAATATCCCGTAATCTCGGGATTCCAAGATCGACGGTGCAACGTGTCATTAACAGAAACAAATATCACGCCTACCACGTGCAAAGGGTGCAAGCTTTGCTGCCCGGTGACTATGAACCTAGAGTGCGGTTTTGCAGAGAGATGCTAAGATACCACAGAGAGGATCCGCAGTTCTTCAACAAGGTTTTATGGACGGATGAGTCAACTTTTAGAAGAATGGGAGTATTCAATATCCACAATCTACATTTTTACTCCAGAGTGAACCCCCATATCATAAGAAATGATCGATTCCAGCATCTGTTTGGTATTAACATGTGGGCTGGTATAATTGGCCAGCAGTTGGTGCTGCATGAAATGCCAGCAAGGCTGAATGGTGCTCAGTATTTAAATTTTTTGCAAAATAATTTAAACCATATTCTTAACGAAGCTGAAGTTCCAGAAGAAAGAATAGCAGAAATGTGGCTGCAACATGATGGCGCCCCGCCTCACTACGCTCGAGCAGTTAGAGATCATTTGAACGAGCGCTTCCCCAACCGGTGGATAGGTCGAGGCGGTCATATTGCGTGGCCACCCCGGTCGCCCGACTTAAATCCATTAGATTTTTTTCTTTGGGGCTATTTTAAAGAAATAGTTTACCAAGGAGAGAACAATAGCGAACAAGAACTACGACAAAAGCTCGAATTTGCTAGGGTACAAGTTACTAACAACAGAGGTGCATTCCGTAGGTTACGTAGGAATTTTATTAGACGGTGCAGATTATGTATTATGGTCAGAGGCAGGAATTTTGAGCATTTATTGTAAAATGTTTTGCTTAATAAAACAATTATTTTACAATCGTTGTTTTGTTTTTTCGTCCTAGAAAGATATTAGAGCCACTTATGGCCATGTGTAATACCTTTTCAGAATCCCTATTAAATGCGCCAAAACTTGTAATACAGGGTCACTTTTCGGTAGAGTATTTTTTTTTCACAGTGGGGTCCGAAGTAAATAAAAAGTTATGATTTGAGAAAAACAAAAATCGTAAAACTTAATGTTATCTTCGACACAACCAATAAACAACCATAAATAGCATGTCTAACGCAAGGACTGATCAGTACCAATCTAGTGAAAATTATAAAAAAGATACAGGATGTAGATTTTTTCTAATTTTAATAAGAATTAGTAAAAAAAAAGTCAATTTTCTCATAAAAACAAAATAAATTATAACTCTGCAGGGGTTGACCTTAAGAACCTCCCGTAGAACAACTTTTTGCAGCTGGTGACCCCATCTAACCCCTAGTTGCGTTTGATCCACCACTTTTGGGCCACCCTGTATAGGTATTAACTATATCTGGGAAAAAAATTGTTAACAAGCTTCTGTCTTGTATAATTTTTGCTTTGTTTGTGATGATAGCAACATTGTTTGACTGAATAATAAGCAGTTATAAATATAGTTATCGTTTACTCCCACATACACTTTACATAAACATGTAGGTATCTCTTGAAGCTAAATTTATTCCAAAAGTTATAATTACTCCACGCGAGCAAAGCCACAGGAAAATGCTAGTATATCACAAAATATTAGTCGACGAAATAGTCGAAAGCAAATTGCAAGAGTTGCAAAACTTATAATGGAATGTAATGGGTTACCATTCCTGGGGACATCCTTCCGAGAGCTTACCCGGGGCTCCCAACCGTAGGCTGTTAGGTAGGATACGTGTGGTTTTTAGTCGGTAAGAGTTCGGCATATCATCTCTGTAGGATTTTCCTCACGTTAAAAAAGAAAGGGGTTACCGTAAATGTCTTCAGAGACTCATCCGCGCCTGTAGGTGGAACAGCACTCATCACGGTAAGTGTTCTGATGAGCTCTGCAACTTAACCCTATCCTCACGTGCTCGGTCCCAAAAAGCGCGTGCTGAGCAGATGCATGTTGGAAAGAATCCTCGCCAGAACCAATTGTTTCGATCTTTCACGTGGGCGGTATTTTTTTCCTACACTACTTCCTACTGAAAATCTGCGCTGTATGCCTACAGCGCGGTGTTAGCTGAGAGATGGGTGGTTCTACATTAGGTTCTACTTTGTAAACTTTGAATATATCCCTACTGTATTTTTAAGATTTGTATTTATTTATTTTTTAAATTTTTATTTTAAGTTTGTTTAATTATTATTGATGTAGAATAAAAACTTTTACTTTACCTTTAATCTAGCAGTTAAAATTTCACGGTTCCACCTGCATACGGGCGGGTGTTCCGTGAAGTATTTATATATCCAAGGCAAAGAGGGCGGCATTTTTTTGGCGAGCTTAATTATAAAGAAACATTTTATAGGAGGTCTACAACACTGTCCACAAGACGACTTTACTATCATTAACGCCATATTTAAACCTTCTAAACCGGATGAATTTACCTCAAGAAATTATCATAATAGTCTTTCCAAAGAACGGATTAGCTGAAAAGTCGTTTAAAGAAGTTCATTATCTGCTGTCTCTTTGTTCCTGATAGCTCGTAAGCCATCGACCGACTAAATAGCCGTATGCCAACTCTGCACAAAATTCAGTTACCTAAAGTAGATCTCTCCTCATTATCGATCCTCCTCAACCTAATTACTTCACAATCATAACTAATTCCAGGAAAACTTGGCACGAAATATGATTATCAGTCCTTTGTTAAATATTTCAACGTGAAAACAGTCCTTCAGAGGCACGTGTCTGGCACCCCAATGTGCGCGCGCCATATTCAGACCGGACGGACGATTTAGGCGGGCGCGTGCGCGGTCATTACGATTGTTCGTGAAGTGACCATGTGCTGTGGAATTTTAGGATTTCTTTAGTTAAGAAAACTGTCTTTAAAAATATTTACTTACGGAATTAAATATTATTAGCACTTAGTTCCGTAAGGTACAAAAATCATTAGTTATAGTAACATGCATCCATATAAAAATATAATACTAATATCGTTCTGTGCACCCTGTGATCGGAATCTCGGTAGGTAGTAGGTATTCGTGAGAAAAGGTGCTAAGTAAGTTGTTTTGTCTTGGGATGAAAAATTTAGGCTTCAAGACTTACATTAATTTTGTTCGCCAAGTTTACGTTATGATATCCGTCCCTGCTTATGCATATTCATAAAACATCGCATTTGTAAATGACTATCTGTTGCGATATAACATGAATGTTTTCTTATAAAACTTATTAAAATCGTTAAATCTAATATAGTAGGCAAAAATAAACCAAACAATTTGTGAATTATCTTTGCTTACCTGAAAATTTGGTCACCCTACAAAAAATGACGCGGTAAACCAATTAAGGTGACCATTATTAGAATAATGAGCATTGGAAAAATATTCACGCGCGAACAACAATGAATTCAAAGTACTGGGGTATTTTTTACAAGCTACTTTTTATGTAATTTAGAAGGCAACAATTTATTACAGGAATAACTAATTGGAAGAATGAGTTAAATTACACATAGGAATTTAAAAAAAATTGTTATTGTGTGGTTTTCTGAATTAATTATGTACATACTTAAAATAACTAAAAGCCCGCGTTTCCGCCTGCCTTGTGTGGTTTTCCTGTAGGTACCCCTTTGCCACAGGAACCTGATACTGAAATAATAAGTAGGTGGCCTTTCTCAATTCCTTTTCCAAGCTCTATTCCACCTCTGTACCGAATTTAATCAGAATTGCTTCAGACGTGAAACTGTAGTTACCTAACTATCATTCTTAAATTTAGGTTCGCTTTAAAAGTCTTACTTTTTTATAAGATTTCATAACAACTACCAGTTGATTGCTAACTTCAAATTTTTACAACTACTTCAAAGTGGGTCCATACTTTGTGGACCTATTTTCATTTCATTTCATTTATTTATGTAGTTCACATCTATAAATATTCTTTCTTCTTTTATTCTTTCTTTCTTTCTTTCATTCTCCTTCCGCAACCTTACCTGGAATCAACTAATAAGAACGGTAGTGTCACGTGAAAGTAAAATTTCCCGTGACACTACTAGTAGTGCCACGCGGTAGAGACACGGGAAAGAAACCAGATGGAACGGCATCATGTGGTTTTTTTTTTAGAAGTCCGGCCATAATAACATCTATGAGGATTTTCATTTTCAAAAAGACCAATATTATTATCTACACACAGAGATCAAATTTATTAGACCTTGTTCAAAACACCCTTTTTCAGAGTCAGGTTCTAATAATGACAGTAAAATTACCAATGAATTTCACAAAGTGAGTACGTGCTCTGGTAAGTATAACCTTATGAGGTGTTTACGATGTCCTATGAAATATACCAATATGGGCAACGGAATATATTGATGCATTTTATTCTAAGTATCCATGTATGTGCATAACATCTTCAATAACTAAAGATGTTTACAGGAAATAAGTATAAGATTTTTTATACTACGAATGTGGTGGATAAGTATACAGTCCACCTGATCGAAGGGATTCATCGTAACTTATGGCTGTTCGCAACACCAAAGACACTATCCTCGGACATATTTACAAGGGCTGGGGCTCCCGACCGTAGGCAGAGGTAGGGCACCGTGTGTTTTTAGTTGAGAGCCTGGCATAACATTCATGGGAGATTTTCATACGTAAAAAACGGAACGTTTCGAAGGGTAAGAGTACAAAATGTCGCCACCCCAATACATCCCGAGAGTATCGTAAGAGGCGACTAAGGAAACACTTAAAAGATCCATTGCGTAGAGAAGGAAAACTTGAAATGGAACGAAGGAATGGAAGGTTATCAGTAAAATAACAATCGTTAAGCCAAGTTGAAGGCCTTATGGGCGGCTTGAAAAAATTCAACTGCGGGTCACGGCGACCTGCGCCTGTCCATTTCAATACGGCAATAGGCTCACCACCTATTACATGGGACTAGAACTATATGGTGAAATGTGGGCGTACACTACGCCTCTGCCTACCCCTTCGAGGATAAAGGAGTGACCATATGTATGTATGTATGTAAATATATTTTTTCCTGACCTCACTCTCTCGTTCGGTGAGTGTCATCTAATTTAGTTCTATAATCTGTGATACAACGTATGAAACATAGGCCATTAATATAGGTACCTTAGCTCTTGTTTAGCTCTTCGTTGCTAGAAGCCTGACTGTTATATATCTACGTATATTCCTCGTTTCGTAAACCTCTGAGCATTTCACCAACATCGATCGAAACCAGACCAGGTATGGTTGTATATAAATACCTACGAATGCCATTCTCTCGTCAACGAATTATTTAAACGCTATACCACATTTGTATGTAATACATACAAATATTAGGTTTGCAAACTACTAATACTGATATACGATAGCCGAGTAGGGTACTGGTCCGTTCAGTTGACACTAACATATTTGTACACTAAACTTTTACACAATCGAAGCATATGTTGATATGAGCACAGATATAATCTTTCTGAACAAATATGGATATATAAGTAATCCGTGAAGTGAAAAGTTTATACCCACTTAGTAAGAAAATAAGCAGGTAAAAGTGGAGTCATTTTAATAGGTAATACCTATTTGACAATTCAATTTCACAATCATTTGACAATCAAATTATGTACTTGTTGTATTTTTAAATTCACTTATTTTTCAAGTCTGTATCGATTCATTCCCTTTCGGATTCATCATTCTCATTATGAAGATAAAACTGACAGACGTCAAATGTTACCTAATGACGCCACTAGTAACAAAAACAGAAGCCTCCATGTTTTCTGGGATTTATCCTGTCAAAGTCGAATGACACTTCATATTTCAATGTCAAATAACTCGTTCGATTCTTCTTGTGTTATTATTGAAATATTATGAAGGTATCTATGAGATTCAATCAAATTATCCTATGGGAGTCCACTGCGCTGAACGAGGGCCTCTCCCAAATTACGCCACAATAACCGGTCCTACCCCTTCCGCCTCTGTGGGAAAAATTATACAAAGCAGTGGCGTCAGCTGTCAAAGATCCGACTAATAAAAATAGCTGACCATCATAATTTTACGCGACTCGGTAAGCTCTACCCTACGGTAGGACGTCCACCCGCAAGATGGGCCGACGACCTAGTAAAGGTCGCAGGCTGGGCCTGGATGCGAAAGGCACAGGACCGTGTACCGTGGCGTTAACTGAAAGAGGCCTACGTCCAGCAGAGGACTGCTGTATGCTGATTTGATTGATTGAGTTAATTGATCATAAATTAAATATGTTTTTTCTTCACAGCCCACGTTTGCGCATAGGATTTCCCCAAAACCAAAGATAATATAATAGTATGACATACAGATCGGCAACACCCTGTCGCGCCACAGCTGTCAGTAGAGTTGACGTGCGCGTTGACGGACAATTTGCTTATATACATTTTATTGATCACACGCACACATTCAAGCTGGAGTTTCCGCCCTGTGCCAAAACTTAAGAGGTGTGTTTCTCGGTCTGTTAATGTTTAAGCGGTTTCCCGGCTAGAGATAAGTTGTGGGTTCAAATCCCACTAGAGGCTCAAAATGATTTTATCTGTATCTAGTCTCTGCTAAACGTAGAACAGACGAGGTGTATGGCTAGCAAGTCTAATACCCAACTTGAGGCCCTCTGTCAGAAGTCTTATGGATTGTAAGAGTGGTCCCCTAATCGCTAGATTCGCTACGGCTTACCATCAGGCTGGTGAAGTCAATTTGGCGAGCTTAATTAAAAAAAAATACCTCTACTTCTACGTTCAGCAGAGACTATTATACCGGCAACAGGGCTTTAGCTTGGCTTTTTAAATTTTCCTTCTCTTTAACGTAACCTCTCCGACTAGCCAGCAGGTGGAGGCGTGGAGCACCCCTTACAGGAGAGACTGAATTTGGGCTTCAATGATGTCGGTAGGAACTAATTATAGCTTTAGCATATACTTGTATTTATTATTGTGAACTTTAACTTCAAGTTACATTTCAATTAATTTTCTACTCTAAAAAGTGATCCTTCAGAATTTCATTAATTTTTCCAACCCTTGAAATGTCTCATTGCTTCAACGCCAAAGTTACAAATGAGGACGGTTCTTTCCACTGAATAGTATTAGTACATAGAGTTAGACAGAGCACGAACAAAAAACACTCCGTCATTAATTGTATGGTTAGCAGAGAAACGTACAAACAGTTAAAGTTATTTTGTTACACAACTCATGCAAATAAAATTAAAAATTGTGGAATATTACAAGCGATTGATTTTTCATAATACTCATGCAAGGTTAGGGCAGCTTTCTCACTTACGCCATGCATAGATTGTTGCATTAAATCACATGGTTTGATTTATACTTCTTCTGCCTTAATCTTTCATAAAATCTTTGCATAAATCCTTTGAGGTTAGAACCTCAAAGAATTTATGATACGACAAAAAAAGTTTGATTTAGAAATTATACACGTTTTTACCGTCGTATGACTCGTATTGAAAGCAGATGATCCACAAAATTCAACCAAATCAATTCTCTCTTTACTTAGACAAGATTAAGACTGCATTTGCTTTGGTAGTTTTGGTATTTAGGTAGATTACTACCTATAACGAAAAACAGTGATTGGTGCATGACCAGACAGTTATTTTATTCCTAAATCAAGACCAGTCTATAGTCAACAATCCCCATCGTCCCAGTGGAAGCAATAGTCTCTGCAGTTTGACTTAAAATTACGGATATTTTGACACAGTCGTACTAGCTACTTTTCTGCTAACGGTACGTTCATTCGCAATGATGTATCTATCGACTGACACTTGTCTCTTTGGTAATTAATGTACAAATTTATTAAAGGGTGATGTCACGCGAATTGTTTTTATGTAAATTTGTTAGCAATTAAGTACATTGACGTACACGTCAAGGGGTGGGGTTCTTCGTACTGAATAAATAAATATTCACGGAAATTGCACAAAATGCTATCTGATCCCAAAGTAAGCTAGGAATAACCTGCTTGTGTTATGGGTATCAGACCACGGATATTAATACTCATGTACTTTTAAATACATACTTACTATACATAGAAACACCCAGGCTCTTGAGACAAACATTTATGGGTCACACAAATATTTGTCTCCGGTGGCAATCGAATTAAATCTCTCGATTTTGCCGTGAGATGCAGAAACGGGAAAAAATCTACTAGGTACTATCTGAAACGCAACAATAATCTTCATCCCTTTAAAGTCAAAGAACACGTGCGCCAAGTTTGGTCAAAATCGGTTAAGAAATGCATCCTGTAGACCGGAAATCACATACACACAGACATACGGATGAAAGCAAAATTGTCTTATCATGTCAAATCGGAGCCCCTTGTTCGCTTCGCTCGCTCGGTCAATTATAAAAAAGGGACTAAAGAAGACGTTATATTCGCCTACTAATTGACACTGATGTGACAACTAACAGTCAGTTTGGCGATTGTTTGATTCTAAGTTTAAGTACTTAAGTTTCTTAAAAAAAATCATTCATGATAGATATTGAAGTACTTGCAGGGTACACGGGCTATCCATCAGACGGGAGACCTTTCACTGCCTCCTTCCTTGACTGCCTCTGTGGCGCAGTCGGTAGTGATACCGCCTACGGCGCTGGAGGTAGTGGGCTCGATTCCCACCGGAGACGAATATTTGTGTGACCCATAAATGTTTGTCTCAAGAGTCTGGGTGTTTCTATGTATAATATGTATGTATTTAAAAAGTATATAAGTATTAACATCCGTGATCTGATACCCATAACACAAGCAGGTTATTCCTAGCTTACTTTGGGATCAGATAGCGTTGAGTGAAATGTCCGTGAATATTATTATTATTATTTATTACTATACTATTCACGCCAAATCCCTTGCGGGGTAGGCAGAAAGAACCGAGTGCCACACGGCACGGTCCACACACACCTCACTTGCTTCTTCAACTTTCATTTTTCTTTTTATGCATGCACGTCGGTTCCTTCGGCTCTTGACACCACCTTCAACTAACACACGATTTATGTGGTCGTTTACATTTTATGAATGCATTAAAAAGTGTGTTTTAAAATTATACCCTTACTGCTCGTTCGCTCTAACTTTGCCGCTCGGCTCCATACTAAAGTCGAATTTTTAATTAGACGAAGTAAATTGACAGCAACTAATGTCACTTCTTCATACAATGTTGCGTATTTTCTATGACGAAGTGACATTAGCTACTGTCAATTTACTTCGTCTAATTAACAATTCGGGTATAATACGCCTCTACGCCAGCGGCAAAGTTAGAGCGAACGGGTAGTACGGGGGTGAAACAGGATAGGTAAATTTAAGCGGGCGGAGTCACAGACTTGAATACGAATAAAGATTGAATCATAGTTTTTGTTTCCACGCACAATCAATATTCTTTAGCGTATAAAATTGAAACTTATCGCAAAATAAAACCAATCAATCTATGCGCAAAAAGTTAACTTATTAAAACTACAATGGCATCCAATATAAGTTGACCTCATGCCTTACATGCATCCCAACAAATTCTACCGCAATAATTAAATAGCATTCATAGCGAGAGATCTTGTCGTCTGGTTGTGATATTTGGCATTACTATGTACGATGGTCAACGTTATTCGATATTTAATAACATATTGATTGAATGGTGATTGGTTGAAAGACAGCCAATCAACGAGCAGACGAATAAATGTGGCGTACTGACTAACAAAAAAACTATAGAGTAGCAAAAAATATGCTATTTCAACTTATTTTGTTGTCTGTAACTGGTTTTCAGACGGAAAATTGCATGATACAAAAATAATAATTCATTCAAAACGATTAAGTTTGTCTAGAATATCATGAATATTTATTTTTCTAAATGTTTTAAACTCATAATGAGTAGTTCAATTATTATTAATTATGTATTTAATAGGGCATTACTTTGACCATACTGAGATGTTTTATGTACCTACTAACAGTAAAAACTGGTCTAATGAAAATATTTTTTCAGTAGATAGGTAGGTATAGGTATCAGTATTCTTATTCGCAAAACTGCATCTGCATAAGAGACATTTTGTAAGCAAACGTTGTAAATCTATACTAATATTATAAAGAGGTAAGATTTGATTGTTTGTTTGCATCGAATAGGTTCTGAAACTAATGGACTGATTTTAATAATTATTCACAGTTGGTAAGCTACACTATCGGGTAACCGAGTAACCCTCAGTAACACGCATATATCCTCAGGTTTAACTCTTGGGCGGTCCCAGGAAGGATGCTGGCTGATATCTAAACCAATTAAAAAACCAGGTCAAGA
Organism: Miltochrista miniata; assembly: GCA_933228765.1. NCBI lineage: Eukaryota > Metazoa > Arthropoda > Insecta > Lepidoptera > Erebidae > Miltochrista > Miltochrista miniata. The sequence goes on along the minus strand of OW121763.1, from coordinate 28,722,225 downwards.
AGATAGGCAGGCCCAGCGCTTATTAAGGGTTGCTTGAAGCTTGAATTCGGTTTTGAATACTATGATTTACTTTTTTATTATGATTTTATTTGCAGGTGGAGTTGGGACTCAGGAGATTTCGAAGCTAAATCTTACACCCTCATCAAGTCTAATTATTTACCTTTAGCTCGCCAAAATGATGCCACGACATCTAGCGCATTGAAGGCCTCTCTCAGTCTTCAAGACTACTGACATTAGCATTCACTTTGGCTTTTTACCTGGGAATATTCGTCATGAATGCTTTGCCAGATTCTTGCCCACTAAAAATCGACAGGTCCCCTACGGTTGGGAGCCCCGAGTAAGCCCTTGGAAGGATATGCCCTGGATTCCTAACAAACCTTGGCTATTACTGTAGCCTCACCTAGGGAGTTCGGGTGCTATCCCTTTCTGTATTCCGCGTTTTGAGGGATTGTTTGGTTGTTATCCCGCTTCTTGGGATGTGTGGTGTGCTTGAAAATATCAAGCCACGCGGTCGTCTTGGGCCTGCTTCTGTAAGGTCGGTCAGCTGCCCCCACGCCTTCAGTATCATGGAGGCCGATAGTCTTAGCCATCAAGTTGGCTTTGACCTCTTATATAAAAAATATACATCCTGATATAATTGCGCGACTCTACGCCATTTGTGTCTACGTTTGACAAGCTCCGTATATGGTGCACATTACATATTCAAGCGTCTACCTCGACGGCCAGCATAGCATCATAATGTACTTGTTAATCACCCTGATGCCCCTGGATTATATCCAACAGCATAGGTAGTAATTCAATAGATATTGGAGTAGGTATGTGTATACATATTTCTATGCCTAACTTGGAATTACACGTCGGCCGTCGAAATTCGATAGCATTTCATAATTTTAAGATGTAAATTTAAATACCTCGAGTTTGGTATTCCGCTGGCTACTAGATGCAACAGCAAGATCCAGGTTACCAATGAACATCATATATTTTTTTAGATTTTTTTATTCTCTTAGTTTAGAAGTTAGAGGGGGGGGGGGGACACAGTTTTCCACTTTGGAAGTGTCTCTTGCGCAAACTATTCACTTTAGAAAAAAAATATGTTAGAAACCTCAATAGTTAATAATTTTTGAAGACCTATCTATAGATACCACACACATATGAGTTTGATGAAAAAAAAAATGTTTGAGCTTCAGTTCTGAGTATGGGGACCCCCCAAATTTTCAGCTTTTTTTCTAGTTTTATTTGAAAATCTTAATGCGGTTCACAGAATACATCTACTTACCAAGTTTCAATAGCATTGGCCTTATAGTTTCGGAGAAAAGTGACTGTGACATACGGACAGACAGACATGACGAATCTATAAGGGTTCTGTTATTGCCATTTGGCTACGGAACCCTAATAATGGGATGTTATTTTCTTAAAATAAACACTTGCAATATAATTATTAATACTTACTAGCTCAGGTGAGTTATTGTATGTGTAGTAAGTAGGTAGAAGTACCCAAATCTCTCCATCACCCAGAAAGTCAGCTGATGACACATCAGCTTTCTACAAAAAATCCGCATCCAAATTATCCCATTCATGGGCAGCTATGATGCCACATATTACCTTATCGCCTCGTTTTCGTCGGAGATAAAAATAACATAGGTTTATGCTCTTCTTATACATAAAAAAAATCTGCAAACTAAAAAGGTTTTGCTACACGCATATGCGCTCGTAGCATCGATTGCTTAGAACTCTGTAAACGGCCACTGTTTTAAGTCTTGAGATGGATCCGCTAGAAGCATTTCTATTTACGAGCTTAACGTGCTTCGAAAAGCACTATAAGCCACTGCTTATAATATAGCTGGCGTTAAGAAAAATTAAAGGTCATATTAGCTCTTTATAAAAGAGTGGCCATATATAACATGCAAAAACGTTGGGTCTCAATCTTAATACAACAGTTGAAGTGAAGGTGTATTTGTATGCCTCTGCTTAGCTCTTCATAAAATAAAGTGTAATTATTTCGGTGTAGTTGAAACCAAGATCTTCAAGGCAAGCCAACCTCATCTGTTCATGGTTAACCTGATAACCAACAGAGGAGGTAGGTACTGGCGTAGGCGTTCGTTACTGGGTTGGGAGGTTAGACGACACTTGCTCCTAACCACGCCGAAAATAATAAGATGATTTGCCTAATAGAAGAGAACCTCAGGCTCCAAGTTAGTGACATAAAAATCACCTGAATATTTAATTTGCTCTTACCTGTATACATTTTATTCGTCGACTGGCCTCGTGGTCCAGTGATTAGTGTAACTGACTACGGATTCGGATGCCGTGGATTCGAGTCCCACCCAGGACAAATCTATTTGTGTGACATTGATTTGTTCTGTGTCTGGGTGTAAATCTGTAACGTGTATGTATTTAGAAATATATAAGTATGTTTATCCGTCGTCTAGATCCCATAGCACAAGCTTATATTAGCATAATTTGGGCTAGGTGATGTCGTGTGGGAATCTTCACAAATATTTGTTGTTTTATTATATAAACTCAAATTTAATACCTAAAGAGTGTCGCTGTTATATCCAAAGTCCCAGAGTTTGCAACATGGACAACCTCTACAAATGTGTAAGTAAATGAGTAAGCCCTGTTGGGAGTCACGGGACATCCTTCCTGAGGGCTTACCCGGGGCTCTCAACCATAGGCTGTTAGGCGTGGCGTGAGGTTTTTTAGTCGGTAAGAGTCCGGCATAACATCTTATGAGGATTTTCCCTCACGTTAAACAAAAAAAAAAAAAAAGTAAATGAGCGAGCAACTCAGTCTATTTGTTACGTTTTCTCATTCTAAACCACTGAAGCGATTTTGATGATATTTGGTTCAGACATAGAATAAAGTGTAGGAAAGGACTTGTGGAAAATGGGTACGGAGAAAGCTTCATATTGAATCAAAGCCATATTATATTTGATACTTTATTTAAAAAAAAATGAAACAAAAGGAACATTTAAATGTAATAATTAACGTTACATAAGGTGTTATATTTTTTGCGATACATAAATCATCTTAGACCTCAGACTACTGATAATCAAAATTATAAAATCACAAAAGAAAATGTTGAGGAAAATTAACGTTCTTAACATAACACAATATCTTCAGTTAAATGTCATAATGGTCTATAAGACAAACACAAATTATAAAATACTGAAAAAGAAGAAAAATGTAATAAATGCCTTATAACCCCGCGGTCTCACTAATAGTGATTGCTTACGCGGTAGCGGTCAAGATCACATGACTTTGGTAATACACACAATGTGCTCACGTGACTAAAAGTAAATTAAACCTTCTCCGTATAAATTGAAATACAACTAAAAATTAAACAAGACACTATTTAAGTATACAAACCAGTTCGATAGGATGAATAAAAAATCGCTGGCTACGAAATGCATCTCACATTATAATTTGCAATACCCTCATTTACAGTAATAGAAGTATTAATGTTTGGTACAAAAATACACATAATTTGTTACTTTTCATACAAACAATATTAATATATCTACTTATCTAAATACAATAAATTAAGAGTTGATTTTAATACAATATAATACGAGTTAACATACTTTTATACAATGCAAAGATATGCATTGTGATTAAACAGGCTAAACGTTTTAAATTTAGGGTAACAGTTTCGTTATACAATTGTTGATTATAAACTTAGACCATGGTTTCACACCTTAGGTATAAATAGGTAGCGAGACGTAGAATAGTAATAATATTATAAATCTACAAGATAGTGCAGCGTCTAATTAATCCGAAGATTCAACGGTTGATAGTTACGTACGAGTATAATTCATATAACATACTTAAGGAAACACTTTCGTGGAAAACGATGTATAAATGTTGCCATGCAACAAGTATACTTATCTTCCTAAAAACAGTTATGCTATTTTATTAGACTTTTGGGTAACAGGCACGTAAGTTAAGTACTTATGAAAGGCACAATTGGCAATATCAAAAAGATATTATGATCACTTCGAAGAAAAAATAAACTTTGTTTGTAGTAAAAATGTGCTAAATATATAACTGTTCACAGGCGAAATAAAACAATGAAGATACAAGAAAAGAGCACTTAGAATATTGTTTCATTCTGCTGAGTTCATTGTTACTAAATATTCATAACCTTGCGATACGACAGCACATTTCGTTGGATATGAACCGTCGTCATTGCTTTTACATTATTGTTAGTTGTTGAATAAATAAATACAACAGTATTTAAATATTTGTAATGTACGCCATCAAAATACGGAACATTATACTATATCAAGGAATATTTTGATATCTTTGGCAGCAGCAGCAGCAGCATGATGGCAATTACTTCAACATTTGTATGCTTCCTCTAGTAGTCTAGTATTACTATGCACCATACCATATCTACGTTTTATGAACTTGAGATACAGTTGTTAAGAATTTTCAGGCATGACATGTGAAAAATATTTGCACCTGCTGCATGACTGGCAAGACAAAATCGTCACAAGTATACGACACATGCACTTCATTATATTAACTTTTTCGATACCCTCGCTACCCGCTCGCAGTTGAACCCAGGTCTAATAAACAGTAATATACTACATTGTGATATATACTACCTTGAATATGTCCTCTACCAACAATCTAAATATTTCATATACTACTACAAGTCCAAATATAACACTTTGGTACAATTTTTTTTTATTTTTTTTTTTTTCATAAGATTATAAAATTGATAATACCATTGTTGCAGCAATAGCGTGAAGAACCTGAAAAAAAAGACCATTCAATTAGACCTAAATAACCGTAATTTTCAAAGCTCTTTGGAAATGTATTTTTAATAACTAGCTGTGCCCAATGGCGTCCCCTAAGACATAATACATATCGGCACCACTTTAACCCTTATTCTATCTTCAATTAATTGGCCAATTTGTAGATATTTTATGATTAATCTGAAAGATTCGATCGATTCTGATATTTACGACTAGTCTATGTACTAATACGTGGAAATCTCTCATGGATGCTATGCCAGACTCTTGCCGACTAAAACCCCACGACGCCCTACCAGTGCTTACGGGCGGCAGAGCCGGGTAAAATTTTATGACTAGTCCATAGTAGACTATTTGATTATTATTAGTCCTGCTGATTAACAGACCAGCCATAGTATCTTGGACCCTAAAGAGTTTCTGGCGTCCATTGAACTGTTGATCGGTAAGACGAAAGCGGTTTTCCATAACATCGAGATAGGTAATTCACGAGTACCAAAGTGGGGATTTTGGCTACAACCTTGTATGTTAAAACAAAAATAGTTAAAAACCATTTCACCGAAAAAAGCAGTACTATTTATAAGTTTATTAAACCGATTGAATAAGTTGAATCACGGCAAGTGTTCTGAAGAGCTCTTCAACCTTATCCCTTCATCTCCCTTCATTCCTGAACAATGCATTTCTCTTTACTTGCAACCCCGGTTTTCCAGCAAAGCATAAAGAGACACATCATTGGTCCACCAACTTAAGGACTATTGTCAATAGTCTTTTAATTGGAACTGAGGAACTGTGGGATTGACTCTTACTTCGTAAAATTTCGCCATATTTCTCCGTCAGTCGGGTATCGTTATTTTGGGCAATCTATACTTTTATACTAATATTATAAAGAGAAAAGATTTGTTTATTTGTTTCTTTGTTTTTATGTTTGTTTATTTGTAACGAATAGGCTCCGGAACTACTGGACCGATTTGAAAAATTCTTTCACTGTTGGAAAGCTACACTCTCTGCAGTGAACATAGGCTATATTTTATTCCCGTATTCCCACGGGAACGTGAACTACGCGGGTGAAACCGCGTGACGTCCGCTAGTTAATTATAAATCTATATCTATGTATTTAATCTATACTAATATTATAAAGAGGAAAGATTTGATTGTTGGTTTGTTTGTTTGCATCAAACTACTGGACTGACTTGAAAAATTCTTTCACTGTTAGGAAGCTACACTCATCCCGGTGAACATAAGCTATATTATATTCCCGTATTCCCACGGGAACGGAAGCTACGCGGGTAAAACCGCGTGACGTCCGCTAGTTTAAAAAATAACTTACCTAGGATACTCAACCGCATCACTTTCTACCAGTACTCAAGTCTTGCAGCTCACTGCTGTCATCACTACTGGCGCTAGGACAGCCGTTGGTGGCAGTGGATGATGAGTTACCAGCCGCCGCCGCCATGGCCACTGACAGCGGGATGGTGATGAACTGCGGTTGAGTTGATGACGAAGCTAGGAAGGAAATATAAAATGGTGATCGTTTATTTCTCTAAGAAACAAAATGCAGTTTAGATGATTTCAATAGATGACAGTATTTGAGAAGTACATATTTTCGGTATTTTAGCCCCTCTCTTTATAATAGATTGTAGAGGGGCTTATGGCGAGACTTGTGTCAGTAGTCTGTGACTCTGTTTCATTAAATTACGTCACTAGGTCACGAAGATCATCTGTTCAAAGTTTGAAATAAAACAAAAATGACAACGTCAATCGGATTGAACTTTCACTTACACAACTAACATTATAGGGGCAGTCGAGTGAGACAGTCTCACGGCTTCTTGTTTATAGCTATTAAATTCAAGTTATTTTATTATTTAGTTTAGTGGCTAGCTGACGTCCGAGTGGTGAAATTTTCCTGTACCCGTTTCCCACGGGAAGTAATTTCCGGGATGAAAAGTAGCCTTATCGTATGTGTTATTCGGAGTATAAGCTGTATAAGCTATATTACTGCAAAGTTTCACTAAAATCCATTGCACGAAAGACTAACAGACACCCATCCATACAAAGTTTCGCGTTCACAATACTAGTGTGATGTGTGTGATTGTATGAAGTAATACTATTTGGTAAGAGCAAAATGAAAAAAAAAATCATGTCCAGAGTCAAATAATAGTGTAATAGTTGGAATTTTTCATAACTTTTTATCATCAAACTTACCTCCATCCTGTCCTTGATTAGCCAGTCCAAGAATAAAACTATGCGGGTATCCCATTGCCAGATTGCCTAAACCAAGATTACTTCCTAGCCCGTCCAGCCCAACTCCCGTCAAGACCCCTGAATGGTACAGCATAGCTCCTCCCGGAAGGTCCATAGCTTTGGGCAAGAGTTTGGGCAAGCCTGGAGCAGATTTGCTGCTGTCGGCTTCTTGGGTGTTTGATGATGTGGAAGCTATTGGTTCGCTGTAGGTTTCTCTTTCCCTGCAAAGATAATAAATTCATTTATTAAAAGAAATTCCTTGTGTACACCCTCAAGGAGACTACCAAGGGCCGCAGAACCAAGAAAATCTCACTTTTAAGCTAGCATACCATGTGCAGGATAAGGTTCTAGTACTTTAGAGCCTTTCCTGGTAAAAGCTGGCGCACAAAGTAGATACTCGGTGCAGGCACTCGCTTTGCGTATCTGCGAGTACTTACCGGCGCCTTTTCTAAAGGGCCGTGACTGTCTGGTGTGATTTCTTACAGGCCTTAATTTTATTGGAAAATTTAAGTATATTTTGACCGAAACCGCTGTACCGCCACATAATATATAATATATATGTATATTATATAGTACCGCTCCTTGCGTACAAAATCATAGCGGTACAGCGGTTGCGGTCAAACTAGGTATACTTCTGTCTAGGACGGATGCGTGCGACGGGTAGGCACACGCGGCGGGTGAAGTGCGGGCACGGTGCGGACCCGCCAAAACTCGCAGAAACTCTTTCCTTAAGCCGGGGCCACATTAAAGAAAACGTCAATGCCCATCATCGCGATAAATATTGCGCTAATTATGGCGTTAATTCTTAACGTCACCATTTGAGTAGTGTGGCCGCTTCAACGTAATAATTCTCGCGTGAATGCCCATTCTTGGCGTTAAAATTGACGTTAAGTGTGACCGAATTAAATTTTACAAAATGTTATGTTATTGCAACAAACCCTACAAAGAAAAAAATCATTGCGATGAGGAATTGGGTTTTTATTTTTTAGGACCTGAAATCATAAAATTTCATGATGGGTATCGTTTAAGGGGGTTTTTGGTATGCTGAGTACGAATTTCGGGTTAATTTAGAGATCCAATATGGCCGCCGCGCCGAAATCACAAAATTTCATGATGGGTATCGTTTAAGGGGTTTTTTGGTATGCTGAATACGAATTTCGGGTTAATTTAGAGATCCAATATGGCCGCCGCGCCGTTATCACAAAATTTCATGATGGGTATCGTTTAAGGGGTTTTTTGGTATGCCGAGTACGAATTTCGGGTTAATTTAGAGAACCAATATGGCCGCCGCGCCGTTTTCACAAAATTTCATGATGGGTATCGTTTAAGGGGTTTTTTAGTATGCTGAATACGAATTTCGGGTTAATTTAGAGATCCAATATGGCCGCCGCGCCGTTATCACAAAATTTCGTGATGGGTATCGTTTATGGGGTTTTTTGATATGCTGAGTACGAATTTCGGGTCAATTTAGAGATCCAATATGGCCGCCGCGCCGTTATAACAAAAGCATACCGAAAAACCCCTTAAACGATACCCATCATGAAATTTTGTGATAATGGCGCGGCGGCCATTTCGGATTGCAAAATTATCATAAAATTCGTACTCAGCATACCAAAAAACCCCTCATACAATATACAGCATGAAATTTTACAATGGTGGCGCGGCGGCCATCTTGGATTGCCAAATTGACCTAAAATTCGTACTCAGCATACCAAAAAACCCCTTAAACGATACCCATCATGAAATTTTGTGATAACGGCGCGGCGGCCATATTCGAATCTCTGAATTAACCTGAAATTCGTACTCAGCATACCAAAAAACCCCTTAAACGATACCCATCATGAAAATTTGTCAAATCGGCGCGGCGGCCATATTGGATCTCTAAATTAACCCGAAATTCGTACTCAGCATACCAAAAAACCCCTTGTACAGTATCCAACATGAAATTTTACAAAGGAGGCGCGGCGGCCATCTTGGATTGCAAAATTGACCTAAAATTCGTACTCAGCATACCAAAAAACCCCTTAACGGTACCCATCATGAAATTTTGTGATAATGGCGCGGCGGCCATATTGGATCTCTAAATTAACCCCAAATTCGTATTCAGCATACTAAAAAACCCCTTAAACGATACCCATCATGAAATTTTGTGATAACGGTGCGGCGGCCATATTGGATCTCTAAATTAACCCGAAATTCGTACTCAGCATACAAAAAAACCCCGTAAACGATACCCATCATGAAATTTTGTGTTCTCGGCGCGGCGGCCATATTGGATCTCTAATATACCCAAAAATACTGACTTTTACCAATATACTGATATCGAAAAAAGTCAATAAAATATACCGAAAAAGTATTAAAATACTGAAAACGGTCACACTCTCACGGTGCGCACTGACACACGTAGTGTGGCCGCTTCAACGTAATAATTCTCGCGTTAATCTCTTTGATGTGCCGCCACTTGAGCTATCGCTTAACGTCAAACGGCAATGTGAATGCCGTTGTCGAATTATCGCGATAATTCGGTGGCTACACTAACGTTTAACGTTCATCAACGCCATTATTAATGGGATTTCTCCTTAGTGTGGCCCGAACATAATTTTATCCTGCACGCGTAGTATTCGCGCATGTATCCGCCCTAGATAGCAGCGCTGCTCAAATGTCCAATACTGCTCGTTCGCTCTAACTTTGCCGCTCGGCTCCATACTAAAGTCGAACTTTTAATTAGACGAAGTAAATTGACAGCGACTATTGTCACTTCTTCATACAATGTTGCATATTTTCTATGACGAAGTGACATTAGCTACTGTCAATTTACTTCGTCTAATTAACAATTCGGGTATACGCCTTTACGCCAGCGGCAAAGTTAGAGCGAACGGGTAGTACAATCAACGCCCTTAAGAAAACATGCAGTCACGCAATTTGATGAACGGGGCTCTAATATATCTAACTCCTATAAGAAGTAACTAAACTCTTATATTTTACTGGATACCCTTTCAACTCCTGGGCGACGTTCTTAGAGTACCTATATATTCTAATATATACTCTACGTTCTACGTTATACCACAGGGCGGAAACTCCAGATTGTATGTGTGCGTGTGATCAATAAATGTAAGCAAATTGTCCGTCAACACGCACGTCAACTCTACTGTCAGCTGTGGCGCGACAGGGAGTTGCCGATCTGTATGTAATACTATTTTATTATCTTTGGTTATACACAACTCAAATTAAGTAGTTTAGAACTGGCAACACAAATTATCTTTCTCTACTCTTCACGCCCGCCAATGCAGAGCGAAGGCGCGACAGAGATTCTGGAAATTCGCCCACGAGAATCGAAGGTACCTTATTTATAAGACATTTACAGTCGCGATTTCTACAATTAGGACGTGTGAATATTAATTTAAGAACCGTCAACACAAGGGCTGCAGTTATACCAAGTCAATGATGACGCTACCTCTAAAATTTTAACCGTTCAATCGAAATATCACAAAAAAAAAAGAAAGTCGCATTCCCTCTTCCGCCTTTTTTAAGTGTGATAATCCCGCATGTATGAAGCACTCGTGGCCCCGCGGACTCAGTGTACTATATACGATCACTGCAGTAAGCAACATTTACTGTGGCCGATTATGGCTGGGTGACCACCACGTGACTACTTTGTGATATTTATAGCGATTCCGTGCTTTGGAAGGCACGTTAAGCAGTTGGTTCCGGTTGTCAGTAAAATGACAGTCGTTAAGCCAAGTTGAAGGCCTAATGGGCAGCTTGAAAGATTTGAACTGTGGGTCGTTACAAACCTGCACCCAGGTCGGCAGCGCGTGTGTAGCGCCTCTGGTGTTGCAAACGTCCATAGGCTACGGTAACCAACCTTCCGGTGGGCCGTAAGCTTGTCTGCCCCTTAAGTAGTATATAAAAAAATGGATGCTATGCCGGACTCTTACCTTACCGACTAAAACCACACGTGTCCGACCACTACCTACGGTCGGGAGCCCGGGGGAGGGGAAAGACCTCGGAAGGACGCTTTTTCGCTACTTTATAAAATGAAAGTTTACCGTTTAATAGTTTCTCTATCACTATTGTCAGTCTGCAGCCAATCTTGCTTGTGTGCCTGCAACAGTTTTTCGCTCGGAGACTCAGGCTCGCTGCCGCTCTCGTCTCCGCTGTCACCTGAAGATGCTGGTTCTTCCTGTTGGCAAAGAAATTCATCGGTTACAATGGTTTCTTCCTTAAGAAAAATGTACTAAGTTATGTCGTTATGATGCACTTATTGAACACAACTTGGCTGAAAATTGCATGATGAGTTGTAGCTATAAATAACTTAGAAGAAAAATTATTGTATTCCGTTTTTCATATTATTATAACTTAACGTAGCCAAATTTCATATTCCTATGAAAACATTAAAATTTATCACTTGTGGTAAAAATTTAGGTTAAATGGCGTTGTGTGAAAAAAATCTCACAATATTCAACCAAATCAATCAAATCAGCCTATAGCAATCCACTACTGGACGTAGGTCTCTCCCAAATCACGCCACAACACACGGTCCTGCGCCTTCCGCATCCAGCTAGTCCCTGCGACCTTTTTCAGGTCATCGGTCTAAATGATAAAAACAACATGCCTCTGTGGCGCAGTCGGTAGTGATACCGCCTGCGGCGCTGGAGGTCGTGGGTTCGATTCCCACCGGCGACAAATATTTGTGTGACCCATAAATGCTTGTCTCAAGAGTCTGGGTGTTTCTATGTATCTTATGTATGTATTTAAAAGTATATAAGTATTAATATCCGTGGTCTGATACCCATAACACAAGCAGGTTATTCCTAGCGTACTTTGGGATCAGATAGCGTTGTTTGAAATGTCCGTGAATATTTATTTATTTAAAAAAAAACATTATCAACAACAACTTGACTGCCTCTATGGCGCATTCTGTAGTGTAACCGCCTGCCGCGCTGAGATCCCGTGTTCTATTCCCGGGTCGGTCCAAATATTTGTGTGATCCACAAATGTTTGTTTCGGAGATTGGGTGTTTTCTATGTATAATACGTATGTATTTAGAAATATATAAGTACGTCTATCAGTCTTCTAGATCCTATAGCACAAGCTTATACTAGCTTAATTTGGGCTAGATGATGTTGTGTCCACAAAAAAAATATTCATAAAAACTAATTCTTAACTGCCTATATCAAACTACTACTATATCAAACGTTTACTTCACTAAGAACAATTCTACTAAAAATAATCTCCAAATTAAACTTCCTTGTAGGTACATGATCCTAAACAAACACTTCAATATTTAAGCCCCCATTCGAGCCTGGGGGCTTTTAGCGCAGGTGTTTCTGAAGAGTTCCTCTCAGCGGTTTAGCTCGACGTGAAATCGTGAAATACAACGCTATGCTGCCTACCTACTTATCGCGGTGCACTCAGTACTTAAGGTTTGTGGAAATCGAGACGGTTTCTTTTATTTTTGACTAGTTCTGCCAAAAAGTGCACAAAACAATGTGGTAAAATTTAAAAAATAATATGTTTTGAAGTATATGATTTTGCTAAGAAGCTCTTGTAAACTTTAGCTCAGTATTTTGTAAACGATCAATATATTCAATACTAGCTGACGTCACGCGGTTTCACCCGCGTTGCTTCTGTTCCCGTGGGAATACGGGAATAAAGTATAGCCTTTGTTCACCGGGGATAGTATAGCTTCCCAACATTGAAAGAATTTTTCAAATCGGTTTAGTAGTTTCGGAGCCTATGCGATGCAAACAAACAAACAATCAAATCTTTCATCTAGCCAGATAATACTTTTGTAGTATAGACGTTCAGTATCTTACGCTACGGACGATCATCTCATGGGTGAACTGTTTTTCTTTCCCTGCATTTCCACCTGCTCATATTATGTTGGTTGGTTGTTACACGTTAAAGATTCACAGGGTAAACCACCCAATCATCGGTACATCTCCAGTCATTGGCATACCTCCAATCATTGGAATATATTTCGAAAAATAAGGGATATCTTATTTAATCCAGTTTAGTATGCATTAAAAAATAGAAATGGGCAACACGGGCAATGATTGATTGGTTTAGGCTACACACTGAGTGTCAAGATACCTGGTGTGTGTCGAGAGCCCTGGGGTATGTCAGGAGCCTTGGTATATGTCCGGACTCTATGTTCCAGAAAAGAGCAGATGGTAGATAAAGGATTTATAAACGTAAAAGAAAACGCACTAGAGACCCGTTAATTCGACAGTAATTCGCTAAATAAATAGATTTATGAACATTTTATCCATCACAACAATTTTTTTTTTTAATAATCTTAAAAGGGGTACAAGGTTTTCTTTTAACGTAGGTAGGTACGTTTAATATTATTGATAACGATGTTTTAGTAGCACACAGAATTAACCTATCAATTAAAAAAAAAATGTCTATAATATTCTCAAGACACACATCTACAATCAGAATACAAAAGAAACGGTGTACATTGTTCATATCACACACATTCATTACTACACATACAAGGTATTGTTACGTCACGTGAATAAATCACACAAGTAGGTAATTAGTTGGTATCAGGCGCATCAAAGCAACACAATTGTAAAATAAATACCTACAAAGGATGATTTCCAGGGATGCAGAGCAGCGCGCGCGCCGCTCGATACGATCGTGTATTGTAACTATTGGAATAGCGTGGATAAGGCTGTACAGCTCGCGGCAAATAACTTTGCGTCTAAGAAGTTCGTTCATTCGCGCCGCAATTATGCAATTTTAAGGACCACAGGGGAAACTGCTGAACAGCTGAGACTGGAGGGGCGACCCTTCCGCCTCAGCAGTAGTTTTCCCTGATATACCTATCATTGCATAATTGCGGCGCAAATTTCATAGACGCAAAGTTATTAGGCGCGGGCTGTAATCCCTATTTAATATAAATAAATCCGAAGGTAATTTTGTCTGTCAGTCTATTACGTTTTCACGCCTGAACCACTGAACCAATTCTGATCAATCTTCCTAATATCATAAATGTATATCGATTTATGTGATTGGGAATAATATTTGTTAATCTTTTGCGCTGTAACGGCTGAACGGATCTGGTTTAAATTTGGTACCGGGATAGACATTATAGTATGAAATAACACATATATACTACTTTTTATTTTCGGAATAAGTTCCCATGCGCTGCGAGAAAAGGAACAGAATTCCACACGGGCCCTATGTAAACGAGGATAAATGCAAAGACAAATGAATTGGAATCCGGAGACAGTGCTTGTTTAAGACGGCCCTCCTCTTCACGCTTTGTAACTTAAAATGTAGAACTAAAGAATAAAGCAAAAGCTGTCAAACCGAACTGTTTTTACAAGAATAAGTTTAACGAAGTTCACGCTTGTGTATTATCGACTTTTCACTGAATGAATTCATTAATTTCCTTAAAATGGCATATCCAAAGAATGATATCGTGGATAGAACACGTGGGCGTCGCCTTTATTCAGCGACGCACTAAATAATAATAATTGTGGTTAACTAACTACCGTTTAACGCATTCGGCTTTCTTCTGTATATCTGATAAAGCCACTGATAGGGTTAGCAGAAAAGGAGAAAATATTTTTGGAACGATACTGGTTTACACTTTACAATATAATATATATAGTACTTCTAATAAGCAGTAGTTTAAAGAAAGAATCAGATTTTGCTGCAAGTCTTTAGCTAACATACATACATACATATTGTCACACTTTATCCCCGAAGGAGTAGTCAAAGGCATAGTATACGCTCACATTTTCCCCTAGCCCATAGCTTTTTTGATGTCCCACGTAATAGGTGGGGAGCCTATTGCCGTGTTGAAATGGACAGGCGCAGGTTATGACTGCCTGCTGTTGAAATTTTTCAAGACACCCCATAATGGCCCTCAGCTAACGATAAAATCAAATTGCCGAATTCATTTAGTAAAAAGAGGCAAGAATCTGTAAAATCGAACATTACCTTGAGATTTAGTATTTTAACTTCTATCATTTTTGCTCAAAAAACATATTTTGACCAAATGCAATGAGCAGTTATAGAGTTTTCTATAAATTAAAATTACCGGTGTATCACTCACGAATTAACTGTTTAAGGGTTATTAGAAAACTAATACCTAAGCCTAAAATCAAGAAATTTTAAACTTGAAAAAATAATTATTAATTAAGACAGAATTTTTTGAATTCCACCCTTTTAGAGGTAAATTATGGCTCATTACTGACAATCTGGAGGTTACAGGATGTGAGGTGGGTTGCTCACACTTCCTTCCTTTATTATCGTGTAAATTACATACATACATACTTATAGTCACGCCTTTATCTCGAAGGGGTAGGCAGAGGAATAGTATACGCCCTCATTTCACCTTAAAGTTGTATGTCCCACGTAACAGGTGGTGAGCTTATTGCCGTGTTGAAATGGACAGGTCACGACGACCCACAGTTGAAATTCTTCAAGCCGCCCATAAGGCCTTCAACTTGGCTTAACGATTGTTATTTTGCTGACAACCGGATTTCATTTCGCGTTTTCGTGTAAAATTAAGCGTAAAATTTTATTACCAAAAAAGAACCTCTTTTAATGGTTTTGCTGACTGTACGCCGAGAAGGCATTAAGTGTCCACGAGTCGAGCCTACAATAGGTTGGTGCTCCGTTTTTGGACTTTACAGTTTATTTTGTAACGTCGTGACGTCACAATACTGCAGTAACCTTATTATTGTGCTAACTGTACCTACAATTGTTTTATACTATTTGAAAATGAGTGGGATGTGGTGGCAATATACTATTTAGGCCTTTTATGTAAACAAATTAGTCAATACACTTACTTTCTCATGCTTGAATATTCCTAAGTGCCCTTAGATTTTTTAGGGTTCCTTATCTCAAAAGGAAAAAAAATCATAACCCTTATAGGATCATTTTGTTGTCCGGCCGGGCGGATGGACAGACGGACGTATGGAACCCTCGGTGAAAGAGTACGACTCACACTTGTTCGGCCTCTTAACTAGCAAGGTAACTAAGAAGTATGCAGTTCGGTGATAGAAAGTGGTTATCGTAGCCAATTCGACATTATCGTGTCACGAGATGATCGTGACATTTGCAATTTTAACAATATTGTAGATACAAGTCTGTGTGGCGACGGGAAAGAATACAAAATGTCGCCAACCCCATTCATCCTGAAGGTGTTGTGAAAGGCGGCTAAGGGAACACTTACGCAAAACGATCCATTGCGTAGTGAAGGAAAACTCGAAATAAAATCTGGTTGTAAGTAAACTGACAATCGTTTAGCAAAGTTGAAGGCCTTATGGGCTGCTTGAAAAATTTCAATTGCGGGTCGTCACGAACTGAGCCGATCTATTTCAACACGACAAAAGGCTCACCACCTACTTGGGACATAAAACTATAAAGTGAACTGTGGGCGTATACTATGCCGCTGCCTACCCCTTCGAGAATAAAGGCGTGACTATATACATGTATGTATGTAGATAGATACAAAACAAGAGAGTAAAATTGGAAGCAGATATCGCCAGCTACGAATTCTACAGCAATGGCTTAAGCCCTAAGGCATCAAGAATAATGCATGGAATCAGACGTTACGAGTACATGGCGGAAATTATGCGATGGTCAAAAAGAGGAGGGATAGGAGTAACCCATCACATAGGGTGAGGATGCCTAATACATTTCCTATATACTTTTCGTGAGGAATTTGTTTCGACGGTACTCTTCAGCCTCTTGCTCTTGGACAATCCTAGCATAAGGCAATCAAAATAGGATAGAATGCTCGAGGGTGTGCTCTTACACTTCTCCACTCGTTTATTATCGTGCTATAATCCCTATATTCCTGTTTTCCTCAAGATATCGGCTCGAAACTAGTCAAACATTCAATAGAAAATAATTCAACATTGATTTGCGAACAACTGACAGCCCGCTTGTATTTAAAACATCCTGTTTATCTCGATTGCGAAACAAGTGAAAATTTTCATACAACATAAAACAGGATTTTCGATAAAAATCAGTTTTGTACCACGAAAACCTATACCGAATACATTGTAAATCATTATTCACGGGTCCATACAAATGTCCGAACATACACACTGACTAACAAACATGTGTATACTGAAGAATTCCTATTATACCGGGCGGAATGCGTCTGCGTGATTTTGAATGGTCGCTTATTATGCACCCATTTACACCCGAGAAGCGATAACGAAGTTATATATAGTTATACTGGAAGAGACATACAAAATTGTGTAAGTGCATCAACTTTAAAAATGGTGAACGTGAATGCTGTCAGAACAAGAATTTTATCTACAATCTCTAATTTAATTTAGAAGCCAAAATAAAAAGTGCAATCTTTTGGTGTCCATTCAGATAAAAATAATCAAACCTGCTACGTTAAAGATCTTGGAGTAACAGAAATTTCATTGTATCCTATTACTTCTCACGGTATTGTATTTGTTAACCAATGGTATAAGTTTGTGCCATGGAATCTAGACGACTGACAATCATAGGTTCTATTTTTATAAGGACACCGAAAGCAAAATTAAGAAGCAAAAATTTGCGGATCTGTTTTGAAATTAAGCTCGCCAAATTGACGTCGCCAGCCTGATGGAAAGTCATGGCACATCTAGCGATTGGGGGCCACTCTCACAGTCCGTAAGACTTCTGACAGTGGTCCTCAAATTGGCGGCCCTGTGATGTGCCTCTTCACGCTCCGCTTGAAGAACCCGAGACTGTAAGATGAGAGAAACACGTGTGCGGGCAGGTCGTTCCAAGTTTTAAATAATATGTTCCGACCAGGGATTTAAATACGAGAGCTAAGTAACAACAGTCGCATACTCTACCACTACGCCACCAAGACAGACATGCAGACTAATATAATGTTTTCCCAAAAGTTGCTATACATTTACATGTTAACCTCTTCCAGTGTCATCTTTAAATCCGTACCAAAGATACGAAAACAGTAGCCCAAAGGCGTTCGATACGCATCTGGCTAGCAGTAACAAGGGCCATGTTCATGTCAATCGAGCTAATGTTGGCACGGCGGCCCTTGGTCATATGTACCTATGTTCTGTTCCAAGATGGTGGATGGTGTGCCGTGGGTGGACGAGCTACATTGAAGTAATGATCTGATGAGGAAATATTGGAGGAGTAATTTGACTATTTTAGTACCTCCTCAGAGTTATTTTGTCTGTCTTGTTTTAATTTATTGTCAAGTATTGATGTACAGTGTTGTGTCCTGGGGTATCCTTCCGAGGGCTTACTCGGATCTGCTAACCGTAGGCTGTTAGGTAGGATACGTGTGGGTTTTAGTCGGTAGAAGTCCGGCATAGCATTCAAGTAGGATCATCCTCACGTTAAAAAAATAGGTAGTACAGCGTTGTTCTTTTTATGATCAAATTTATTGCTAAATATTTTTGAACCTTAAAAGTTTATAAGGATACATTGGGACATCCTTCCGAGGGCTTAACCGCGATTTCAGCCGTAGGCAGTTTGAGGGCACCATGTGTTTTTAGTCGATAGAAGACATAGAGTTCCACGCAAAATAAAGAAAAGATACAGCCTTACTAACTTTGAATTTGCCGAAGGAACCTGAGCATCAGGAGTGCCACTGTTTTACCCAGTCCGTTACTGATTGTGGAGGCTGCGGTCACGCCTTTAGGTAAAGTAAGTAACCTATGTTTTGATCTTAAAGTAATGTTCCTTACAGTACTTCTACTTGACACCCTTTTCTTTTATAAATAGTATGGTGACTTCGGAGTCCTGAGGTATCCTTTCGAGGGCTTACCCGGGGCTCCCGAGCGTAGGCTCTTAGGTAGAACACGTGCGGTTTTTAGTCGGTAGGAGTCCGGCATAGATTTCATGTAGGATTTTCCTTACGTTAAAAATAAAATAAGCAGTTAGGTGACCATTTTGTGATATTTACATTTTGCGAGCGTTTCCGTGCTTTAAAAGGCACGTTAAGCCGTAAGTCTTGATTATCAGAAACATGCCAGTCGTTAGGTTAAGTTGATGGATTCTGAGCGGCTTGAAAAATCTTGACAGCGTATAGTCACAGCCTGCAGTTGCTCTTGTCCATTTAACACGAGAATAGGGTCAACACCACTTGGGATAAAAAGTAATGATGAAATTAGGGCGTATTATTATGTCTCTGCCTACCTCTTCAGAAAGAAAGGCGTCTCGTGAATTAACCCTGCTGAGTCTACATTGTGACACTAGGCTTCTAGAGTCAGCAGGGTTTCAAATGTTGCGGCATTTTCATCAAACAATAAGCCCGACTACGTAAAAATTAAAAAAAATTTTAGCTGAAAAGAAATCAAACAAGTCCAGCAATTTTGTACAATTAAAATTGTAACATGGAACATCATTTATTTCATACAAAACCAGGCCCGGATCACGCCATTATAATCTGCCATTAAAAACTTAAAACCATAGTGTTCTCACTATGTTTTCCCAAGGTTTTTAAAGGCAGCAGAAATTTCTATATATACCTGGAGAAACCTATGCAAGCAAAGTCGAGACCGTTCTCTAGTGGCCCCATAAAACTAAAAGACAAATAGGAGCAAACCAACTGGAGATCGTGTTCGAGTGTTGACGCATGTCCATTGTAATAGGTTCGATTCCGCGCGACGCTGATAACCGTCTGACGTGTCGTCGCCTGAATCTTAAACGAGCTGAGGTGCCAATTAACTAGGTGCTGGAATGATTTTATCTATACTTACTTTGTTTCATGTGAAGTTTGTCCCGTGTGGCGACGGGAAAGAGCACAAAATGTCGCCACCGAAATTCATTCCGAGAGTGTCGAATGAGGCGGCTAAAGAACACTTTCGCAAAACGATTGCGTAGAGAAGGAAAACTCGAAATGAAACCCGGTTGTCAGTGAAATGACAATCGCTAAGGCAAGTTGAAGGCCTTATGAGGGCGGCTTAAATTTTTTTAACTGCGAGTCGTCATGGCCTGGTCCTGTCCTTTTCAAACACGGCAATAGGCTAGCCACATATTACATTGGACATAAAACTATAAGATGAAATGTGGGCGTATACTATGCCTCTGTCCACCCCTTCGGGGATAAAGGCGTGACTATATGTATGTATGTACTTTGTCTCATAGATGTTTAAAAATATTCAGTTTGAATATTTTTAAACATCTATGAGTTGGAAGGCTACGTTCAAGGAGGAGTGGTAGGTAAATTAAAAGAGGAGTGGTATAAGAGCGCATTGCACTTGAAGAACCCTGGCTTGTAAGAGGAAAGAATGTATGCTAGTAAAGAAATTTAGGTTTCTATGGTATTTCAACAGAGAAGACTTGTAAAGTCGTCTCCATGACGGCAGCGTGACGTGAGCAACTCACGCATGCCCCCCCTTAGAAGCGGGATAACACCCGAAACCCCCCAAAGGCGCAGTATAGCACCCGAACCACCCCCTGAGCGAGGCCGCAGAGGCGGCCGTAGGTCTGTTGTGAGTCCCGGGACATCCTTCCGAGGGCTTACCCGGGGCTCCCAACCACAGGCTGTTGGGCGTTGCGTGAGGTTTTTTAGTCGGTAACAGTCCGGTATAACATCCTCTGAGGATTTTCCCTCACGTAACAAAAAAAAAAAAGACTTGTCTAGTCGGTTGGTTTGAGCTTCATACATAGTTTTCAGGATCGATAAGGTCAGATTTAGTGGAGGAGCTCTTCAGAATAGATTCGGTAAAAGTCAGTCCGGAGACGATAGTTCTGCGCTCCATCAACCACTAAATGTTTTGGTAACTTATCTTCATAGTCCTGGGGTATCCTTTTTTTTTTTTTTTTTTTTTTTTTTTTTTTTTTTTTTTTTATACCACTCGAGTGGCAGACAAGCATACGGCCCCACCAGATGTACCGGTGGTCACCGCAGCCTATGGACGTTTGCAACACCAGAGGCGCCACAATCGCGCTGCCGACTCTTTAAAAACCTTCTAAGTCCCCTTTTGAAGAACCCCATACTGTAGGCGTTTGGGAAAACCGAGGCAGGGAGATCATTCCACAACTTAAGCGTACGCGGAAGAAAGCCTCTACCAGATCTCACCGTGCTCAAGCGCTCAGGACGCAACGTGTGAGGATGAATACCCTGTCTATGGCGAGCGGTGCGATGATAGAATGTAGCCGTAGGCATCATATCAAACAATTCTTCAGAGCACAAACCGTTGTACAGGCGGTAGAACACACACAGAGAAGCAAAGTCTCTCCTGTCACTAAGAGGTTCCACACCACCTGCAAGTATGGGATCGTTGACAACTCTCATAGCTCGCCTTTGCACCGAGTCAAATGGACGAAGCTGGTATTCGGGTGCCCCCGCCCAGAGGTGACAGCAGTACTCCATATGCGGACGCACTTGCGACTTATAAAGAAGCAGTGCTTGCGCCGCAGTAAAGTACCGCCGCGCCCTTCTGAGCACTCCGAGCTTCCTGGACGCCAGCCTGGCCTTGCCCTCCAAGTGACTGCGGAACTGCACATCACTGGAGATGTCAACACCAAGGATCCCTATACTTTCAGAGATGGTGAGAGATGTGCCCTGAAATTGTGGCGCCACAGTGAATGGGGTCTTTTTTGCGGTGAAAACACAAACTTGTGTCTTGGTAGGGTTGAATTGGACAAGATTTTGTCGACCCCAATCGGACACTCTATTGAGAGTAGCCTCGACTTCAGACACAAGTTGTTCACGACTTTCTTCCACTGCAACCCGAGAGATACCGGGGCGGCCCGTGTAATAAGTGTCGCCCGTACTGTCGTCCGCATAACAATGAATGCCGTCAATAGACAACATGTCATTGATATGCAGCAGAAACAAAGTAGGGGACAACACTGAGCCTTGTGGTACTCCAGCGTTTATGGCCATGCAGTCAGAACAGCTGCCGTCAACGACGGCCCTGATGCTTCTACCGGCCAGAAAGCTGGACACCCATCCGCATAAACTCTCGGGCAGTCCATAGGAGGGCAATTTCGTAAGAAGACCACGGTGCCAGACCCGGTCAAAGGCTTTCGAGATGTCGAGGCTCGCTGCTAGAGCCTCACCCTTACTCTCGATAGCCGCCGCCCAGCGGTGTGTGAGGTACACAAGAAGATCGCCCGTCGAGCGACCGTGACGGAAACCGTACTGCCGGTCACTGAGCAGCAGCCTTACTCTTGAAATCATTGTCTATCTCTATCCGATTCCAATACCGTTCCAATCCTAATTCCAATCGTACCGAAGAGGGTACTCTGGAACGACAACTGGATTGGAATCGAGATCGAGTGCATGATCGTACAATCGGAATGATGAATGATTGCCACACTAAATAAATCAAACTCCACTAAAAACAAAACTTTTAAAATCTAGCAAAATCTTCATTTATTTACGCTTTTTCAATACTTTAAACGTAAATAATCATCAATAGTGTCCATTACATGTATAAAACGGACATAAAAACATACTTTTTTGGGATCAATGATAGAATGTTCGCCGATTATATTTTGGCGTAGGCCATACTTCCTGTCATCGAAGAATGTGCGCGAAGTACATACGTAAACAACTAAACAAGCAATAAATTTGTTAAGTTATGTTTGAGAATTCTGAGATAAACCTCATAAAACTTAACGAAATGGTATTTCAAGTGTTCTTTTTTAATTTTTGCTGATATCGGTTCTATTAAACTAACTTCGTTCTTCGTAACGACGTTCCGATAATTATTTTGAAGACTAAGTAAGTATATTACTGTAAATGTCTTCTTTCTGCGGATTTTCTTACATTTCTTAACACCTAGGTAAATATAATTTCAGCAAAATGAGCACCAGGCCAACATACCAAGACCACAATTGCGGTATCTTTAAATGCCCTAGGAGGTGCACAAAAAGATGGGAAAGGCTGCGCAAAGCTAAGGTACCTTTTTGACAACTCACTATGAATTTAGCTATTGTCTACACAAATATTATAATAATTAACTTTTTGTTCTAGTATTGGGCAGACAAAGTGTGCCTTAAATAAATGACTGTGCAGCAAGCTCAATCCATAAGGCGCACAGGGGGCGGGCCTATTGATCATTTACCTGGCCTATACCTTGGGATCAAAGGCTCATAGCGATGATAGAAGGCCTGCAATTCGCCATAGGTGATAGGCACCTTGCTGTTAATCCCTTTCCATCCACAGTAAGTAAAAGAAGTAATGAATGGAATCAGTAGTACTACCACAGATTAAATAATAGTTACTACGTAACAGATACATCACTTCCATACTTAACCTCAAAAATATTAGCTATAACATATCGCTACAGTGGAAAAAATGCTCTACGACGTATTCCGAGAGTCGAGATTCGTGCGCACACCGTATGATTGCGTCATCGAATGACAACTATTGACAACATTAGGGTTGTAAGCACGTCACAAAAATACATATAACTACAAAAAACAATAAACACAGTGTCTGAAAAATAAACTTAATAATATTTTATAACTTCTTCTTTACATAAGAATTATATTATAACTAGCTGATGCTCGCAGCTTAGCCCGCGTAAAAGTTTGTTCCTTTTCCCGCTTCCAATGGGAA
Source organism: Miltochrista miniata (assembly GCA_933228765.1). Lineage (NCBI taxonomy): Eukaryota > Metazoa > Arthropoda > Insecta > Lepidoptera > Erebidae > Miltochrista > Miltochrista miniata. Next base: position 28,698,702 of record OW121763.1, on the reverse strand, counting down.
CTTTTTCCCGGGATAAAAAGTAACCTATGTGTTATTAATATCAGCCAGATCCGTTGAGCCGTTAGAGCGTGAAAGAGTAACAAACATTCCAAGATCTACACATCCGCACTCAAACACTTTCGCAATTAATTTTAGAATATTAGTAAGAAGTAAGATGAAAAAAAAGCAAGACTAAATAAAGCGAAATATTATTTTACTCGGGAAATGTACATTGGTTGTGCGCACTTCGCTCGGTCTGGCGTGTGGCAGCCCTCTGCCGGTCGGCCACGTTAGTTCTGCGTCTTAATACTTAGGAGTAGGTGCTTATAAAACGAATTGTAGAGAGTGACGGAGGCCTGGTACTACCCCTAATCAAGTCTAATATACATTTATTAAATACTAGCTGATGCCCGCAGCTTCGCCCGTGTAAAAGTTATTCCCGTTTCCTTATTTGTTCGCCTATGTGTTGTCCAGATCATAATCTATCCCTGTGCCAAGTTCAGCCAGATCCGTTTAGCCGTTAGAGCGTGAAAGAGTAACAAACGTCCACACTCACAAACTTTCACCTTTATAATATTAATAATTTGCAGAGTCAAAACATTCCCTATGTGACAATTGATATATAATATTATATATGAAACTGATCAATTTTGAACTTTACAGATACTGCACCCATACCCTGTACACCACGACTACAATCCAGCCAAAGGCAGCCTCACACTGGTCGGTCAAGGTGTAACATATTAGAGCAACAAAAGTGTTTGCTTATGTTGCGACAGCGGCAGAGGGTTGAAGCACAGAAAACAGCTGCAACTTTGTCTAATCTTGTGGAGCAGCTATCATCCTATCAAAGATCCATGGATGATATGGCTGCAGCTACAAGAGAGAGAGGCCTGAATATAGGAAGTGCCTTCAGCAATGTTGCTAGTGCGCTCAATAGTATTGCAAATGCTTTGCATGATAGACATAGCATTTAAATGATATCTAAAATTAGATTAACTAATTAGATATAATATCTAACTATTATATCTATGGCAGTGTAAGTTGTATTTTTATTGCTTTTTGTGTTAACTTTTGGCATTTAAAATAAAAGTGTTTTTACTTATCTCATGTTGTTTTATTTTATTAAAATACCAGAGTTCACATAGATATTAAAACCAATTGAATACTCTAAAGCTTTTGGTAACTTTATCAGGGTGGTAATGGACAACCCTATGGCCTAAGAGACATCTCCATCTATTCCTCAAAACTCCAATTGTACGTTTGACTGTATTCCAAGCCACACAGTAAATATTTGTAATATTCTTCAGGCGTTCCATTCCCGGAAGAGCATTTATTATTGGAGTCATTGTATTCTCCCTTTGAGCATAGCCTGAATCACCTGCAAATTATATTTAAATGGTTAGCAATGCTGTGCATATTACTATTAATAAAAAAAATTTTTAATAGTATAGGTATATATTATTATATTAGTAACTAGCTGACCCGCGCAACTCCGTTTGCGTGATAAATCAAGAACCGCTCGACCGATTTTGTGCAAACTTCACATAAACCATCTACTAAATAGTCCGAACAAAGCCTAAACATTTGGTTTGGATAGGTGAGCCCGATCTCGAGTTATAAAATTGTAACACTAAGATGATCAGTGTTACTCACCAACTAGCGCGAGGTAGCTATGCAGAGAACTCTATCCCAGGGCGCCTTATTTCTAAGTTTCCAGTCTGTGTGCAAGGGTAGGCTAGGGCTCTCACGAAAACAGACAATAGGGTGTACACACATATATTTACTAAGTACACAGAGATACACAGAGACACACAGAGAGCTTATTCACTGATAGACACAAATATCACAGGTACACAGAAGTAAAGTCAGTGCTCAGGTATTAATACTACTAGGCTACACATAAGTAGTGGATTTACTGGCCTGCAGAGTGAGCTGAGTGAGAGTGACTGCCTGTTGTTACTGCCAGGTGATGACGGCAGATACCTCTCACATGAGAAGCTCGTGTAGTCCGCACTTCCACGTTGTCGTACCACGTGCAGCCCACTAACTTATAGGTGCGGCACCAAATATCTCATCCGGCAACTAGCCCCGTAGTAAAAAACCCTGTCATGAAAGAAACGACAAATTAAGATCTTGGCTGCGCGACAGACGACAATCGACCCGCTTTGCAAAAGAAGAAGTGACTCACCAGTTTTCTGGGTAAAATGTAGCAAGATGCAATGCAGCAACCCAATCACAGCCCGTTAGGCCACGCGAGGTAACAAATAATCGCGCTTGAGCGAAAAACTGATTCGCGGCACAGTCTCAGAGCCAAAGCCAAAGGACCTCCAACTACCCCAAAGCAGGTCTCGGTCAAAAGTCCTGTCTTTCACGAAAAATATTAACCAAAACCCGTTCCTTTAAATGCGAAACGCTTCGTCCGAACTTATGACATCCTGTCATTCTGACAGCAGAAATGTCACCACTGACAACCGATTAAAAAAAGATAACTCGATAAGGCTGCTTTCACATCCTAAATACTGCATCTATAGAAAATAAATGCTACAACCACCCCCCCTTTAATAGTATTTCCTGCGGATATGACACGCTGGAAATACACAATAAAGAAAACAGAAAAGTACTGACTAATAAACAAAGACAACCAGCTAGGTCCTTCAAACACCAGCTGACTACGACCATTACAATACCAAAGAAAGATCCTCCTATGTACCTAACTAGACACTGACTCGTGTACCGGTTAGGCTAAGTAACTAGAGTCTAATGCCCTTCATAGAAAACGAATGCTCCCTTTACTCACTGCCGATACCCTAACACTACCCAAGCTCTCAGGATAATGTAGAGTACTAAGAAGCGAATGAGAGAAAAACGCTCGGTGCGGTGCATAGAAGAAACTACAACGTGACAATTTAAAGTCACGTACACATATAGAAATACAAACAAAAGATTAAAATAGTCTTACATAATGATCACATAGCACTGGTTTAATAAACTAGAGAAACAGTGCTATGTAGTTACGTTAGGTATTGGAGACTGCTCCTCCTGATACTTCAGGATGTCCTTGATATGGTACTCCCCAAGATCCTTACCGTCCAGATCTGACAGCCTATATACTAAAGGGGATCGTTTAGCAGTCACCACACATTTAAGGAACTTAGGAGCTAGCTTAGCAGTAAAATTCTTGGCCTTGTTGGACAGGTAGAACGTGCGTTTGTAAACTATCTGTCCCACTTTCAGCTCTACATGCCTTTTTCTGAGGTTGTAATACTTTTCATTACGCTGGTGGGCAACGTTCAAATGTTTCCTCACCTGGTCGTAAATGCGTTGTATTTCTCTCAGCTTGACACCGAAGGCTGATGGATCGTCTACAGAGACTGAAGTAGGATGGCACGCGATATCTGTCTGCCTGTACAGCACTCCATCCCCAATAAATTCCCTACCATGTACCAAAAAGTAAGGGGTGAAACGAGTTGCTTCGTTAACTGCAGTGTTTAAAGCACACTGTATCTCAACCAAGAACTGATCCCAAGACTTGTGTTGTGACTTCACATAGCATGAGATCGCTTGAACCACATTGCGAATAGCTCGTTCCGCCTGATTAGTTTGGGCATGATACCTAGGGTTATAATATATATTAGGTACATTGTATTTAGCCAACAGATCCTTAAATGGCTTACTCACAAACTGAGGGCCATTATCCATGTAAATAGTCTTGCAGACTCCGTGCACGAGAAACACACTCTTCTCTATGAACCTCGCGACTACAGCGCCTGTGGCAACCCGAACAGGGCACAACATGACGTATTTGCTAAAGTAGTCGGAGACCACGATCAGGTGTACGTTTCTATTGCTCGAAGTGGGAAAGGGACCAAGCAGATCGACAGAGATAGCTTCGAATGGCTTCGAAACCCGCTTCGGGCTACCCATTAGGCCGGGACGAGACGTATTTACGGGTTTGTACTGCTTGCATGTTTCGCAATTCCCAACATATTCTTTGACGTCCTCGTACATCTTGGGCCAGTAATAATTTAGGGCTAACCTTTTATGCGTCTTCCAAACGCCACCATGGGCACTAAGTGTGTCATCGTGGTACTTAGAGAGCAGGGGCAAGCGATCCTCCTGAGGTACCACCAGCTTCCAGTCAAAGTCTGAAGTCAAAGAATATTTATTTTTAGTTAACCTATATAGAAGGTTGTCACGAATGTCATAATTTGGTGACTTCCTAGGGTTCTTCCGAACACTATTCATGGTGTGGTCATACCACGGGTCTTTAGTGGGTACTGCATCGAGGGAATCAATTTTGATACGAGACAGAGCATCAGGTACAACGTGGTCTTTACCTTTTCGATGCTCTATGTCAAAATCGAATTGACTGAGCCTCATGCTCCAACGTGCTAGACGACCCGTGGGATTTTTTAGCTTATGGAACCACAGAAGAGATGAATGATCCGTGACGACCGTACATTTTTGGCCTTCGACGTACTGTCGAAATTGTTCCAAAGCGAAAATCACGGCCAGAAGTTCTCGCTCAGTTGTGCTGTAGTTCACCTCGTTCTTGTTGAGAGAACGGCTACAGTAGGCGATAGGGTGCTCAACACCATCGTGAGTTTGTGTCAGTACAGCAGCAACTGAGTAAGCTGACGCGTCACTAAGAATGCGGAAGGGCATCTCAAAGTTAGGCATTTTTAATATAGGGGCAGAAACCAAGGCTGACTTTAGCAGGTTAAAGGACTGTTCAGCCTCAGGGGTCCATTCGAACTTAAGGTTCGTAGAAGTGAGTTTGCACAGAGGTTTACTAATCTTCGAGAAGTTGTTAACAAAGCGACGATACCAGCCGGCCATTCCCAGAAATCTCTTAACCTCCTTAGGGTTAGAAGGGGTGGGATAGTTGAGGATAACCTCAACTTTACCCGGGTCTGTCCGTAAGCCATGTTTGTCCACATAATACCCCAGGTATTTGAGTTCACTCCGACAAAAGTGGGATTTTTTCATATTAATAGTTAGGCCAGCATCCTTGAGTTGCTGATAGACTCTATGTAAGAGCTCTACATGCTCCTCAAAGGTGCTGGACACACAGACTATGTCATCCTGAAACGCAAATACCTTGTTGTCGAACTCGGGACCAAACAGACGGTCCATGAGGCGTTGCATCGTGGCACTGGCACCGACAAGACCGAAGCACATGGAATTGTAATGGAACAATCCTCTCCGGGGAACCGTAAAAGCAGTCTTCTCAGCAGACTGGAGTGAGTCGAATGGAATCTGCCAGTAGGCCGCACTCAGATCTACAGAGGTTAAATACTTAGCATTATTAAGATGGTCTAAGATTTGATTGATATAGGGTAAGGGGTAGGCGTCACTCTTAGACACAGAGTTCAGCTTGCGAGAGTCCAAGCACAATCTGAGGTCGCCGTTCGCCTTCTCCACCATGACCACTGGAGAGTTCCAGGCGGACTGAGACGGGGACACTACTCCCATCTCCAGCATTCGGTCCAGCTCGGCTTCCAGGGCCTTCTGCTTAAGGGGAGAGAGCGGATAATAACGCTGCTTGATCGGCTTGCTGTCACCAGTGTCAATGACATGGTGCACAAGTGAGGTCCGACCTAAACCCACCTTATCAGTGTTCAACGAGTCGAACTTTTCAATGACCTCGTTGATTACACACCTTTGTTTAGTTGTCAGGTTGTCGTAATCCTCGAGGCCACCGTTAAGGGACACAGACTCTATAGGATTATTATCACTAAAGCTATCAAGACTAATATTTTGTAAAGTTAACTTATCACTTAACTTAAATTGTTGCCAGAAATCCACTCCAAATATCATGGAGGTGGTTATACCTGGGACAACATAGAACTTGACAACTCGGATAACCGAATTGTACTCAATTGGCAAAGAGATACAACCCAGACATTGCAAGTGAGTGCTGTCTGCAGTTGTAATACGAAAAGTAGGATTGATACTCACAAGATCAAAACCCAGTTCCAAGAAGATGCGGTGCGCTCCCTTACCTAGTATAGAGCAGGAGGCACCGGAATCTAGAAGGCCTAAGACATTTAAATTTAAAACCTTAACAACTAGATACGGTCTAATGTCACTATCCCGTTTAGGAAACAGGACCTTATCAGAAATAGACTCAGATACAGAGTGATGCACAGAGTTCCTAATAAGGCCCTGGCCTACGCGTTTTTTGACTTGCTAGTACAGTGTGAGCAGTCTGGGGTCTTGACTCCTTTGAGACCACACCGGAAACACACCAGCTCCCTTGACTGTGTGCAGCTGTATGCAGTGTGACCGCCCCCGCCGCAACGAAAGCATTTGCGATCGTGGGGGGTAACCGGCGTCTCCACTGCAGACACCTGCTTAGCGGGCTTTTGTACACCTTTGTTCTTAAGCTGGTGTAAGTCAGATGTAATCTCAAACTTGTCAAGAGCAGGCTCATGGAAAGCGTCTGCCCTAGTACGCGCAAGCTCCAAGCGCTTACCCAAACGTCTCAAGTCATCTACAGAGTTGACATCATGCAAGGCCAGTTCCTTCATGTAGTCAGGTCTAATGTTGTGCATGAGAATGTCCAGCTGTTCCTCACTGGGCATCTTACATGACAACCTTGAGAACATGGCTTGCATTGTACATATATAGTTAACCAAGGACTCAGAGCGGGCTTGTGTACGCTGTCTTATCTCGTTCCTGAGGCGGTAATCATAATCAGGAATATCGAAGGTATCTCTAAGCTCACTAATAAGATCCTCATATGAGATGAAGTTAGCTTTGTTTGTACGGAACCAAGACAAAGCCGGTCCATCCAACAGGTCGGAGAAAGCCATAAGGAGTCTAGGCTTAGTAACCTCCCGAGCACATCTAAGTTCCTCTAATCTCTCTAAAAACACACGTACACAAGTAGAACCATCATATTTTAAGTTAAATGAACATAAGTTAAGGGGACGTTCTTTATACACTATGTTACATGTAGAACTATTCCTACTTGAACTAGCTCGCACCGAGCGGTCCTCTCTCACTACTGGTGAAGTATATTCCACCTGGTCACGACCCGAAGGATCATCACCATCATCATCCGAACCTTCGGATTCAGAATCACTACTGGGTTCAGCCCTAGCGATGATCTTCACTAGCCTACCACGAATATCCACCAGGTCGGGGCAATCCAGACCACAACGAGCTAACCTACTCAATAAGTAGTTGGCTCTGATGGACACCCTAAGACGACTACCTTTATTAATGAAAATGTCACCTGACTGAATAGCCTCCTCCAGCTCGGAGACTCTTGGAAGGCAGATCGAGAGCTCAGCCGGTGCATCAGCGGGTACCGGAGCACTCGCTTTGATGCTACCTCGACGGACGAGTCGGTGTGCCGTTCTTAGCTCACTCCGAAGGCCAGACACTGTCGTTTCCGGTTCCACTGAAATACCCATGTGGGACAGCTCGTTAGCAAGTTCATCCTTTCTTAAATAATTAATATATTTTTTCATCTGTGCCATTATGTAAAAATTTACTTACAACAATTATAAATATAAAATGGCACAGATAGGGATCAATTACAAAGTAAAAATGTAAATTGAGTTACAACAAAGTGTACTAAGTTAGGTAATTATGTTTCAAATTGACTTTTAGAATTTAACAAAGATTAAGGGTATACTAAGAGAGAAAAGTTTCTAAATTTTCTGATAACACAGTTCAGGTTAATAATTAAAATTACAAGGTATCAACATACCTTCAAAAAAAAAATTTATAATTACACAGAGTGAAATTCACTAAGTTAACACAGAGGTGAAGCTATAGAATAATATATGTAATATATTAATCTATGCTAATATAATATTACAATAAATATATGTGTGCACCATAAAAAGGAACATAACAAAGAAAAGAAACACAATAAGAAAAGAAGTGGGTATGCCAAATAAAATCAAAAAGTTTTTCCAAAATCACAGCTATTTTAAATTTTTGAATTTAGAATTTTGTGTCTTTTCCAGCCAAAGATGTAGGAAGCTGGAAGAAGACGAAAGGGAAGGTTTTGTGCTTAGCTGCTAGCACCACCAATTAACGTCCTGGAGCGTCTCGGACGATTCCAGAATGGTTTCGCCAGAGATAACCACCTATGCACACACACCAGACTGAGACTACCGCAGAGTAGACCCAGAGATTTGCCACTACGTTGGGAGCCAATTTGTAACACTAAGATGATCAGTGTTACTCACCAACTAGCGCGAGGTAGCTATGCAGAGAACTCTATCCCAGGGCGCCTTATTTCTAAGTTTCCAGTCTGTGTGCAAGGGTAGGCTAGGGCTCTCACGAAAACAGACAATAGGGTGTACACACATATATTTACTAAGTACACAGAGATACACAGAGACACACAGAGAGCTTATTCACTGATAGACACAAATATCACAGGTACACAGAAGTAAAGTCAGTGCTCAGGTATTAATACTACTAGGCTACACATAAGTAGTGGATTTACTGGCCTGCAGAGTGAGCTGAGTGAGAGTGACTGCCTGTTGTTACTGCCAGGTGATGACGGCAGATACCTCTCACATGAGAAGCTCGTGTAGTCCGCACTTCCACGTTGTCGTACCACGTGCAGCCCACTAACTTATAGGTGCGGCACCAAATATCTCATCCGGCAACTAGCCCCGTAGTAAAAAACCCTGTCATGAAAGAAACGACAAATTAAGATCTTGGCTGCGCGACAGACGACAATCGACCCGCTTTGCAAAAGAAGAAGTGACTCACCAGTTTTCTGGGTAAAATGTAGCAAGATGCAATGCAGCAACCCAATCACAGCCCGTTAGGCCACGCGAGGTAACAAATAATCGCGCTTGAGCGAAAAACTGATTCGCGGCACAGTCTCAGAGCCAAAGCCAAAGGACCTCCAACTACCCCAAAGCAGGTCTCGGTCAAAAGTCCTGTCTTTCACGAAAAATATTAACCAAAACCCGTTCCTTTAAATGCGAAACGCTTCGTCCGAACTTATGACATCCTGTCATTCTGACAGCAGAAATGTCACCACTGACAACCGATTAAAAAAAGATAACTCGATAAGGCTGCTTTCACATCCTAAATACTGCATCTATAGAAAATAAATGCTACAAAATTACAACGAAAAGTGGCATTGATTTTTATATATATTAGTAATATATTATTATCTTCTTACCAAGTAAATAAAACTTTTTCTCTTGCATGAAGCAAATTTAACATGTGCATCATAAAGGGTGTGCATTCCAGACAAAACTTTCATATTTTGCCCCTCCATAAGTAGCATCCACACTCATGTTTAAGTCAGCTTCACAAATCTGTAAAAATGACATAAGATAAACTTACTAAATTACATTCTAAATACAATACATAAATAAAATTATAGAATAATGTATATGTGTACAACTCACAATTAAAACATTCCTAGAAAGAAGGGTAGCCTTTCGTGTTGTAGAATCACTCTTCATGTTGTTGGTTTTAATAATGCCATAAGAGTGCCATCGATGCATTCTACAACGCAGGGAATTTTGAATTTTTCAAAGAATCTGAAATAATAATATGATTAGTATTATAATTAAGAAAGTGTACTTGTAAGTTTCATTACAATAACAAGAGCATAACTAAGATATACCTATAATGCAATAAATGATTTGAAAATGTCAATTCAACAAAGACATTAGGTACCTATTCCTTGCATGAAAACATTAAATCATTTACTTAATTACAACTAGTTCCTGGCGAGATTGTGGAAACTGTAGCCACTTATTCTAGATGACACCATAGTTAAGAGCATCTGTGACTTCTGCTAGAGCCTTAGATACTTACCGATTATTGAGACATCATTAAACTTTGTGTTCCACTCACTAACCGTTGATAGCTCCCCGTGGCATAAAACGACAGTGCCACTAATGTGTAATGTCTAAAATTAAGGTGCTTGCATGAAGAAAACAAGACAACGCACATAAAAAAAAACTTGATTCATGTTCTACTTATATAAAACAATACAAACCTTGTACTTTGTTGAAATATCGCTACGCCGAGTAGGACGAGGCATGAGGGGTTCCAAATTCATTTGTTGTTCACATGTTGTGTCCTTTATTTACTTCATAATTCCTTCTGAATTCATCGTCATCCATGGCAAATACATTGTCTTAATATCACGCTATTCTCCGCAAATTTCGACTTTGTCTTACGTCTAATGAATGAGCACTATCACAACTTTCTTAAATACGTCCCAAACGAGCCATAACTCACTATGTAAACCTTTAAAATAATTTATAAAACTGAACTCGATTCTCAGAAAGTTATATTTCTGAAACTGGGAAATTTCGATCGCCAACAAGAACCCGTACTCGATACGTCAATGTCAAAATCACGTCAAGAGTAGCAAAAAAGTGCATCGTTCGGCTTTAGTCGATTTCGTTTAGTTCCAAAAGTTGCCACCAGAATCCAATCCAATTTTGCGCTGGTGTCGCGGTCGAGAGTACCAAATGCTCGATTCCAATTTCAATTTCACGGAATCGAGTGTCGAGAGTAAGCCTGCAGGTCATGTTCCTCAAGGTACCTCAGAAGCTGTGTATTAATCACACGCTCCATCACCTTAGATAAAAGGGAGGTGACGGCTATAGGCCTATAATTGGCCGGGTCGGTCCTGTCACCCTTCTTGGGCACAGGATGCACGTGCGCGATCTTCCACGACGCCGGGACTTGCTTCATGGAGTATGAAAGCGTGAAAAGACGTGTAAGTCCTTCCGAGGGTTTACCCGGGGCTCCCAACCAACCACAGCCGACAGATCGTAGTTCTCTTTATACTGTGCTCCCAATCGTAGGCTGTTAGCAGGACACGTGAGATTTTTTAGTCGTTAGGATTCCGGCATGATATCCATGGCGTCCTTTACGTAAAACAAAAAAATACTTATCTTCATACACGTGAGTTTTCAGGGCATTGAATTTAACCAGGTTCTCGGAACCCCATTGACGAATCGGTTGAGATATTGGCCGAGATCAGCTACCAGTTGCATTGTATTTCCGTGAACATCAGTTGGTAACGCCAGCCGGCCATTACTTGCAAACTACGGGAACATTCGAAACATGTGGATCTCGTGTTCTTTGGTTAATAACCGTACATGCGTTACTGCCAAATAGGTATATTGTTAGAATCAGACGATGGTGATTCCTTTTTCAATAGGATGTTATGTCACCTACTTTGTTTGTCTGTCTCCAAACAAACAGTCAAAGCGACCACCGGTACACGTGTACTTTTCAAAAGGCTGTTAATAATCAAGCCAGTTCAAGTAACAACCCGTGTAAGCACGCGAAGCCAGGAACCGAACCGATTACAGGACAATGAGATGTCGTAATTTCTAATGTTAATAACATAATAACAAGCCTGAACCTATTTAGGTTTGCATTTGTAACAACGGGAGCAGTCGCTCGATGAGAAAAGTGTATAAGTACAGTTCTAATGTTTTTGACCTCGATGACGATTGACATCATTACATATTATATTGACATGGTGCGTAATTAGTTTGGGTTTACTAGAAGAGTATATATTGTTAATGTTATGAGTCTTCTAAATCTGTCATGATCATGTTATATTCTTTTTATAAACAACTAGAGGACGTCACGCGGTTTCCCCCTCGTAGCTTTCGTTCCCGTGGGAATACGGCCATAAAATATAGCCTATGTTCACCGGGAAGAGTGTAGCTTCCCAACAGTGGAAGAATTTTGCAAATCCGTCCGATAGTTTCAGAGTCTATTCGATGCAAACAAACAAACAATCAAATCTTTCCTCTTTATAATATTAGCATAGATGATATACGTCAAAAAAAGAAATCGCCTTAAACCAATTTCAGTCACGCACTTTTTGTTTGATATTAACAGAGGTTAATAATATTAATTTAACGCGTCGGCACGGATCGCCGAAGACGCAGGTTCGAATCCTGCTCGAAACCAATTCTTTTTCCATATTTAAAATTTATGATCAGTTAGCACACTAATTGCTTTTCAAAAATAATCTTAATGTTCGGGCTGGTTTCATCATAAATCGAATGAATATAGGTGCAATTCTATACATTCGTGCCGTGTAACTTTCTAAAAAGTGCCGGTAGATGGTGCCTACGTCGCCCCAAGACGTATAATAAGGTGGAAAATTTGGTTGGTTCCGAGTAGGTTTCGGTGGCGGAGTGGATAACGCGTCGGCACGGATCGCCGAAGACGCAGGTTCGAATCCTGCTCGAAACCAATTCTTTTTCCATATTTAAAATTTATGATGAGTTAGCACACTAATTGCTTTTCAAAAATAATCTTAATATTAATTTATTTTTAAAGTGCAAATAACAACATGATTTAGACGAAACTTAAACCCGTGATGTTTGCCTAAACCACTTTTTGTTTGTCTTTGCAATCTTTTAGATTCATGAAAAAAAAATCCTGTGCAACCAAACGCTAGAATTACGAGTTAATTCAAAAGAGTGCCAACACTCGTGGACATAAAACAAGCAACGTTCGCTGTTCATTTTATGGCTGAATTGTTTATTGTTGCCCTGCGATGTTCAGGTGAATAAATTTGAGTATAATTGATGAGCTTTTCGAACTGTTCGCTTTACAATAATTCATTGTTGAATTTTGAGACCGTTTGTAAGTGGTTTTAAATTAAACGGATTAAGGTTGGTTTCGGAAGCTGCCTATGTGACTAGGGTACCCAATTTTAGTTGTATTTAGTCTCTTGCAATAGTCAGTGAGCCTTTTACCGTATTGAAATGTACAGGTTATATAGCTACTTGTGGTTGCAATTTTACAAGCCACGTATAATATCTTAAATGTTGCTTAACGTCTTCCACGATACAGGCAGCCGGAACTAAAGATTTAATATACCTTTCCAGTAACAGAAAAGCTTGTAAATAGCGATACCACAACGGGTCACCCATCTCAGTTCAGAACGTAGTATAACATGCTTAACGCAGGTACCGCATAGAACACTAGAGTAAATGTTATCACTGCCGAAACGAGGGTACTTAATTCTATAGTGAGTAGGTACAGAGTACACCTATTTCTAAAACCACTTTCCTTAAGTAATTTGTAAGGCCTATTAACTATTTATTAATTATTAAAAAATTAAGAAAAAACGCGGGTAGTTAACAAAACAAGACGTCTTTTTTTTGCTCTTGTGCTAATTTAATTATTTAAAATAGTTACAAAACAATAAAGATATTAATATATAGAAAATTTATGTATTCTTAAGATACATACCGGCTGTGTGCAATTTCCTATACTTAATTCCACTTATACTACTAGATATCACTGTTTGTCAATATTCAAGTTAGAAGATGGAGGCTATGAAAGAATCTTTTTCAAAGACCATGGCAAGCCTTGAGGAGCGCATGGCAACCTTTGAGGTGGAGCTTCAAGGTGTCGGAAAGGCCTCTACAGGCACTCCTAGTGTTGCAAGTATTACTGCGGATTTCAATGCCTTCAAGGATTTTGTGATGAATACACTGTCAACATTCCGTCAGCAAATTGAGTTCTTGGCTCGCCAGGTGGACAACATTGAGTTGAGAAATAGACGCAAGATCCTCATGTTGCATGGCGTCCAGGAGCCAAAGAATGAAGACACATCCCAGACAGTGATGAACATCGTGAAGGAACAGATCTGTTTGGAGTCATTTGCAGTGGGCGACATCAAGCGATGCCAAAGGATGGGTCGACCTTCTAGTGCTAATAAGCCAAGACCTATCTTGATAAAATTCAAACATATGGACATACGAAATAGGCTGTGGTTCGCGAAATCAAAACTAAAAGGTTCAGGCTACACAATCTCAGAATTTGTGACTCGAGCCCGGCACGAAGTTTTCTTGACGGCTCGGGAACGCTTTGGGATTAACAAATGTTGGACACGTGAGGGGCACGTATTTGTCTTGGATTCTGACGGAGCGCGTCATCGTGTGGCTACAATAAGTGACCTAAACAAACTTGATTGGAATCAACAAACTACATCTGCTCCTACTGTAAAGGCTTCAACTAAGCCCAGGCGGGCTGTAAATAGGAAGTAGATGCACATGGGGGCCTGTTGTTGATACTGCTTTGTCACGTAAGGTCAGGTATTTATAGTTCTCCTTTTGCTGCCGACACTGTTATACGATATAACTTTAACCACTTTTACTTTTAGCCACTTTTACTTTCAACCACTTTTACTTTCTTTACACTTTTATTGCATTGACGACACTTTTTGTTTTATTTTCCTACACTGAGTTGACTTGACTGGCAACTTGACAGTTGACATGACAGTGACGTGAGTGTAATAAATGTTTTTCTTTTTCTCTTCCTTGAGTAGTATTCTTGGGCAGGCAAAGATTCTTAAACCATGCAGCCTAGTTTAATTTATATACGTATTATTTCTTTCTTTTCTTTTGTGACAATAGTTGGTGTCAATGATGCGGCTTGCGTGTGAGTGTTGCATGTGCCTTATATTTATTTTTAAGTTCCAACAGTTGTAATTTCTAGTTTAATATTAACAGTGTAACATGCAGCTGGCCGGTGGATATTTATATCAATCAAAGTTAAATCTAAAATTAGGTTAGTTTAAAATAATTTATTAGTGTATAAGTATAATTAATATATTATTATTTGTTTTTATACCTATATTGTGTAGAGTATAATACTTTATACGGATATATATACCGATATATATATATATATAATATATTATGTCCAGCACAGATAGTGATAATGAAAGTTTTGTGACAGCAAGTAGTTTAAATGATAGTTTCACATGTATGCCTAAGTTAGCTGAAGTCATTGAGTCGCAGTTCTCTGATGTACCAAAGAATTTTAATGTAGTCCATATAAATGCACAGAGTGTTTCCTACCATTTCTCGGATATGCTGACCACATTTGACTGTAAGAATGTCCATGCTATTCTCATCTCCGAATCATTCTTTAAACCTGGCTTATTTTCCAGCTGCTACTCTTTACCAGATTTCAATTTAATAAGAAACGATCGTATTGGTTCAAGGTGTGGTGGTGTTGCGATTTATTTACGCAAAAACATACCTTACAGTATTATTGACTTATCCTCACAACCACCTCCATCAAACGCTGGTGAACACCTTTTCTTGGAGATTGAACTGGCTCACATAAAAATGTTATTAGGAGTCTATTACGCCCCTTCTATGAAATTAAACTTTTTCTCTTCTTTTGAAAATCTAGTTGAACGTCTTTCCCCAACTTACAGTCAAACAATTATTATGGGAGATTTTAATACTTGTCTGTTGAAGCAAGATTCCCGCGCCTCTACTTTTCTAAGCATAGTCGACTCCTGCAATCTGTATGTCTTGCCTTTAAGTGCCACACACCACGCTCCTGATCATCCTCCTTCTCTTCTTGATTTAATACTTGTTTCTTCAACTGACCTTGTTGCTAAGCACGGTCAATATCCTGCTGATGCCTTTTCTTATCATGACATGATTTTTCTCTCCTATAAAGTTCGTCCACCTAAACCTAAGCCTAAACTCCTAATGCAGCGAAATTTTGGTGGCATGAATTTGGGTAAATTGCGTGAAGATGCTAGCAACATAAACTGGAATCCGTTGCTGGAAGCTCAAACGATCGATGACAAAGTAAATTACTTTAATAATCAAATTGTTCTACTTTATGATCTGCATGCTCCAGTTCGGACTGTAAAGGTTAAGCATTTGCCGTCTCCTTGGCTTACAGCGGACATAAAAAATCTGTTATCCAAAAAAGCTGCTGCCAAATGTAGATATAAAATACGGTCTACATCTAGTAACAAAGAAAAGTATATTGCGTTACGAAATCTCTGCAGTAAGGTGTGTAGGAAAGCACAACGCCAATATATTCATGCATCAGTCGAGAACGGAGACCCTGCCAAAATATGGAAATTTCTGAGAACATTAGGAGTTGGAAAGCAACGACGAGAGCTAATATCAAAATCACTTGATATTGATTCACTTAATCAACATTTTTCATCATCGTCTAAATTAGATCAGTCAAATAGAGACTATACCCTGCAATTTCTTTCATCGCTTCCAATTCCTGACCACTCGCCGTTCAAGTTCGATCAATTATCTGAGTGTGGTGTTAAGAGGAGTATAATGTCGATAGTTTCAAATGCGGTTGGCGATGACAACGTTAGCCGTAAGATGGTGTTACCTATCATTGATGAAATTTTACCGATTATTTGTCATATTTTAAATCATTCTCTTGGTTGCGCTGAGTTCCCGAAAGCCTGGAAAGAATCACAAATAATTCCTATACCTAAAAAATCAAATCCCACATCCTTCTCCGAATATCGTCCCATATCCATATTACCATTCCTGTCCAAAGTCCTTGAACGGCTCGTTCACTCCCAATTAAATGCATATTTAAATAGACACAACCTTTTAAATCCATTCCAATCAGGTTTTCGGCCAGGCCATAGTACGACCAGTGCATTGATCAAGGTAACTGATGACATACGACTGGGCATGGAAAATGGAAATCTCACGGTGCTGACTTTATTAGATTTCAGCAATGCTTTTAACACTGTGGATTTTCGTATCCTGCTTGCTATATTACGCTCTATTAACATATCTCCACCAGTGATTGATTGGTTTCACAATTACCTGTTTGGACGCCGGCAACGTGTTCGCGTTGAAGATTCCTTATCAAATTGGTGTTGTACGTCTGCCGGTGTTCCACAGGGTGGCGTGCTTTCTCCTATGTTATTCACAATTTTTATAAATTCAATCTCAAAGTATTTATTTTCTTCATACCATCTTTATGCGGATGATCTTCAAATTTACAATCAGGCTCCCTTATCTGAATTGTCGACAGCAATTACAATTCTTAACACAGATCTAATGCAAATCTGTCAATGGAGCAAACAGTATGGCTTGGAGGTGAACCCCACAAAAACGCAAGTTATTGTGGTTGGCAGCTCACGAATGATAGAAAAAGTACAATGGTCAACCCTCCCGAAAATTGTATTTGATGGTGTTACCCTGCAGGTTAGCAGCGAAGTCAAGGATTTGGGGATTATAATCGACAGCACACTATCTTGGCGTCCTCAAATGAAGGAAACCAGCCGTAAGCTTTTTGCATCTGCAGGCTCATTGCGTAGATTACGCAATTTTCTTCCAACTGCCACTAAAAAAGCGCTTGCAGAATCCCTTCTCCTACCTGTACTCGACTATGCAGATGTCAGCTATCTTGATGTCACTGAGGAGCAGCTAGATAAACTTGAGCGACTTCAAAATTTTTGTATTAGATTTATATTTGGGCTACGCAAATATGATCATGTAACACAATTTCGTCAAGAGCTCAACTGGCTCCCTATTCGTCTTCGTCGAAACACTCATATTCTGTCTTTGCTTTACAGCACTCTTTTCAATCCCCATACTCCAAATTATTTAAAAGAACGTTTTACGTTCCTGAATGACACACATTTGAGATCTCTAAGGTCATCAGAGTCACTGCAATTAGAAATTCCTAGGCATTCCACAAATTTTTACGACAAATCCTTCGCTGTACAAGCAGTTCGGCTGTGGAATGCACTACCTTTAAACATTAGGCGTGCGCAATCTTTAAATACCTTCAAAAGACTGGTTAAGGAGCACTACTTAGCTTCATAGTATTTGTAAATGTAAATAATGATATATCTGTGTGTATAATTAATTAGTATGTATGTATATAACATCTAACTATGTATATATTTATGTATTTACTTATGTATGTATTTATTGGTACTTATGTACCTTCTTATATTTATGTTGACTTGAGACGTATAGCAGACTTAGTATATTTCTATATTACACCAATGACTACCCCTTTTACAACGTGATTCATGACGGTATATTTCCATCCAAAGGTTGCCTGTAAAAGATTGCTTTTTAGCGATAAGGCCGCCCTCTGTACATTTAAGTAAGGTAATATCTGTATAAGAAATTTTAACATTGGTGTGCAATAAAGTTTATTCTTATTCTTATTCTTATTCTTATTAACACCCCGTACAATTTACTCGGCATTACTGTTATTACTCCGTACATTACCGCCCCTACGGTAACTGGAATTCCTTAAGGAACTAGATAGTGACGTAAAAGTGGGTGAGGTTTTATTCCCGCTTTTATAGGGGAAACAATCGTTATTATTTTATTTATAGGATCATTTCATTTTTAGCGCCCATTTTATGGGAGTACCTACCTGCCAGGTTAAAATTAGAAACACTGAGAGTACTTTTACATGCTATAGGATATAGAAGTAGTCAATACCTCCATTTCATTTAAATAATCAATCAAATAAGCCGATTGAGTCGATGTTTTCAGGAAAGCGATTGGCCTGATTATACCACGTTGTCTAGACGGGGTTTTTCTTTTGGTTTACGTGATGGAAAATCCTCATGGATGTTATGCCGGACTCCTACCGACTAAAGAACCTCACGTAACGTCAACAGCCTATGGTTGGGAGCCCCGGGTAAGCTCTCGGAAGGATGTCCCAGGACACTCAAAAACGGCCGTAGGTCTGCTACGGCCGCCACTGCGGCCTCGCCCAGGGGGTGGTTCGGGTGCTATCCCGCGTCTTAGGGGGGTTTCGGGTATGATCCCGCTTCTAAGGGGGGAGGGTTTAATTTCGAGTATTTCTGTTCTTTTCCTGGAGCTCCTCCGTTCTTTAACAGAAGTATCACTTGCAGGCTCTAACGATTTCGACTTGGTCCAATTGCGCCCGTTTACATGTACATTACTTTTCAAATAGTTTAAGATTTATAATACTTTTTTTTTTAATAAAAATGTAACTTGTTCTTTGATTTTAGGTCATTTTTTAAAAAAATGTCACCTTTATTTTATTTACTTTTACTCTAGTTTTTACTACTGATATCCAGATAATAGAGTTAAGTTTTCGTAAACTTTATCGCTTACAGTCAGGGAAATATTTTTCGACTAAAATCAACTTATGCCTTTTTACCAATCTGCGCACTTCTTACAAGGTACACGGAAGCGGGACGGTCACAGTGCACAATGGTCGGCGAGATGAAAGTCACTTAATATGCGTTACATAAGCCAAAGGCAGCTGACCACCATTGTAATCTGAGCCAGTATTTGCAGATATTTTTTTATTATTATTGCCGATATTGTCACGACTTCTGAGTACCCATTATGGGTTGATTGTGTTTTTATTTAATAAGGTTCTATCTTTTTTGGGGAGATAGGATAATATAGAATGCCTTTTTTACGTGAGGGAATAGCCTCATGGATGCTATACCGGACTAAAAACCACACGTATCCTGCCTAACAACCTACGGTTGGAAGCCCCGGGTAAGCCCTCGTAAGGATGCCCCAGGAAGGATAATATAGGATGTAAAACGAACCTAAACACATGCTGACTGCTCGAAAGTAGGTTTATCTTGGGGTACCGGCTGATCTTAAAGGAGTTGGCCGGCCAGAGAGCACTCTCTTAAATATTTACATACACATACATACATACAGATGCATGTTTATACTTAAGGGAATAGGCAGAAGCATACTTAACGATAATACTTCATCATTGTCCCACTTAATACGTGCCGTGTTGAAGTGGCTGTCCACTTCAACACGGCACGGGGAAAAAGTGTGATTTTGACTACCTGCGCCTGTGCGCAGGTAGTCAAAATCACACTTTTTCCCCAATAAACTCCGCAAGGTGAATATTTTGTACCCGAAATAAAGAAATATCGTACCTAGAAAAGAGCAGTTGTATATCAATGTTATATTTTTAGCTCTAAGACTTTTTTATAGCAAAG
This sequence comes from Miltochrista miniata, assembly GCA_933228765.1. Classification (NCBI taxonomy): domain Eukaryota; kingdom Metazoa; phylum Arthropoda; class Insecta; order Lepidoptera; family Erebidae; genus Miltochrista; species Miltochrista miniata. Next base: position 28,678,961 of record OW121763.1, on the reverse strand, counting down.
TAGGTGCCTACACCCACTTTTACTCCCAACTTAAAGGTACATGGTGTTTCTGAAACATAATTAGATAAAACATTTTCGTCCTGTAAAGGACGAGCAATAATTTAGGCCATATTATTTCAAATATACGATATTTGACCGAGTGAGCGAAGCGAACGAGAGTCTCCGATTCGACAGTATGGACGATTTTGCTTTCGTCCGTATGTCTGTGTGTATGTCAGTTCCGTCTAGAGTATCTACGCATTTCTTAACAGATTTTTACCAAAATTGGCACTCGTGACACATCTTTTGTCAAAAGATTTTTTTTAATATGTGGTAAAATAGGGGCGAAAAGAGGTAAACACGGTTGTCGCGTTATTTCTGAACGGATCTTGATGACTTTTTGACACCGCAATTGGCTCAACACCAATTACATGGGAAATAAAATTAAAAGGTAAAATGTGGGCTTACACCGCGTCTCGGCCTACCCCTTTGGCGATAAAGGCGTGACTATTATGTATGTATGTAAGTATGATAATATTTGGATGAAACATAAAGGATATATGATTCCTCATAGCTTGGTTTTTTTTACCTGGGTGCTCGCGAGGTCTACCCTGTCTGATAAGAGGCTGTACTTCTTTACGTAATCATCACATTATTTACAGTTGATTTTGGTTGATTGAAAATACAAGTGGATTTTGTGATTTTTTGCCGTTTTTTGGTACGGAACCCTCTGTGCACGGGTCCGACTCGCAATTAGTCGATTTTTCTCTTTTCATTTCCCTTTGCTCTTTGACCTTTTTTTTCTTTTTAAAATATAGCGACTAAGTGTCAATAAAATTTTCCCGCCATTACACTTTTCGATTCAAGTCAATTACACTTGACTGCCGCAAGCTCATTTAAATATATAAATATTAATGATTACTTACTTTAAAAGCGAAAGAGAACATCACGAGCATTGAATGAACGCGCATATCGATTAAACAGAGCGTATAGTGAGATATTCAGTATTCTACGTTTTCAAGGAAAATGCCAATTTTTTTCAAATATACCTATTATTTGACACTTTTTTGATAAAAAACGATAGTAAATTTATGATAAGTTTGCTAACAGGTATTAACCCAGAAAAAAAGAGAAGGTTTCTTTAAAGCTCTGTTAGTATAAATCTTTCCTATTTCTTCCTATTTCCATCATTTTGGGTCGGTGATTGACGATAGGACGATTGCATAGGGTAGGTTGATACACATTTTATCATAACATAGATATGGAAACCTCGAAACTAACCTTTGTAACTAAAATCTGGTCAGGGCCAATGATCCTCTTAAAATTTTAGCACTTAGACCGCGTTTTGACGGCTATTAATAATTGTCTAATTTTACCAGTGGCCTGCCATTTGATATGAGTAGATACCTCAACTACTAATCTTTATATTATGCCTCTGCCAACTTATCCAGTGCTCCCAACCGTAGGCAGTATGTAGGGAACGTGTGGATTTTAGTCGGTAGGAGTCCGGCATAGCATCCATGACGAATTTTCCACACGTTAATAAAATGACTCTGCTTATGTGGGCTTATACTATGCCTACAATTTCCGGGATAGGTGTTAGCTAGTATACGTAGTAATTTCATAAAGTTGAACTCCATGCTACTAAATTTAAGCTTCCATAATAATGTCATATACTTAATCCCACCGTGTGCCCTATCTTACAACTCAACTCTGGCACAAAATACACACATTACCTTCGTAAAATATTTTCCCTGTTCCCGTTGACGTGAAACGTCACGTCAACTGAGGCGTCACGCTCAAGTGAAACGCGTGAATGATACCATTGAAATTACACGCGCCGTGATTTAAGTGGAAAGTCTTGTTTTATTACCGTGATTACATTTTCATATCAAATCTCTGAAGAAAAAGAGAAAAAAGTTGTTTAAAAATTAACGCTATGAAAGAGAACATCTTAAAGCTTTTAGATCGAAAAAATTATGTACATAAAAAAATTTTGTATCACATTTTTGTAAATATCTGACATAAGTAAATAAAGTCAAATAGAGTACCACTTGTTTCCAAGCCCAGTATAATTGTTAAAAATTTTCACAAATCTAGGACATCCTTCCGAGGGCTTGCCCGGGGCTTTCGACCATAGGGTGTTGGGCGTTACGTGAGGTTTTTTAATCGGTAGGAGTCCGGCATAGCATCCATGAGCATTTTCCCTCACGTTAAAAAAAAATCCCCAAATATAAAAAAACATCAGCCTATACACAACCCTCCACACCCAGTTCACAGGTTTCACACCGGAACGTTCATAGCCCCGCCTCGAAAATTTGCACCGCATCGGGATTGCGTCGAACGTGACGAATTGAAATCGATGCAGCGTCTTTCTAACGCAAATCACACGCGGACGCGATCAAATCGCGCGTTCGTGCCGCCCGCGGGCGACTGATACCGTTCGCTTGCTGACGATGAAATAAACAAATGCATCGATGCTTGGATTTGATTTTTATTCGATTGTTATGGTTTAGTTTTAGCCCCTCTCTATAAAATAGGGTGCAGAGGGGCTTATGACGAGACTTTGTCTGTAGTCTGTGACTCTGTTGCATTAAACTACGTCACTAGGTCACGTGGATCATCTGTTCACAGTTTGAAATAAAACAAAATTGACAACATCAATCGGATTGAACTTTTACTTTCACAATAAACGTGTTAGAGAAAGGCAGTCTGGTGAGAACGATCTCACGGCTTTCTTGTTTACTCTGCTGTACATCATCTGTATACAGTCAAAGGTTTCGCATCAGAGGGGATGAGATGGGTGATCATTTTGTGGCATTTTCATTTACGACTTCTCTCGTGCCTTGTACGTGATTGCAGTAATATAGCAGTCGCCAAGTCAAGATGAAGGCTAATGGCTAGCTTAACAAATTTCAACATCGGGTTTTGACAATCTACGCCTGTCTGTCTACTTAAATTCGACTAAACGCTCATCATCATAATAAAATCATAATGCAGAAGTGTGAGGGTTTAGCTGTTTAGCATTCCTCTGCCTACCGTCGGGGATGAACCTTCATGAGCTTTGGCCATCACCGAAAGCAAGTTATTACTTAAGGGCCAAACCATAGCGACATATGCACATACCTACATATAATGTAAGTATGTACGAACATTGTATGTATTTGCCTAGTGGACGAAAGTGATGTGCAACTTACTATTACAGCAGTCTCCTACTTTTCTTATTCCACTTTAGGCATTCCGAATCACGAATCCGCGACAAGGTCAAGGTTGTCGCGATTGCACTAACAAATCATATTTCACACATACAAAAGAAGGTACAAAACAACAAATCAGTTAACCTGTATAAGAGACACGGGGGCAACTGATGGACACATACACACATACATACATATAATCACGCCTTTATCCTCGAAGGGGTAGGCAGTATACCCATAGTATACCCCCACATTTAACTTTGTAGTTTTATCACAGTTTTATCATAGACGTAATGTGAATGCTTAAATCAAGCTTCAATGTGTGTGTGAGTATTCTAGGGTCAATAGCTATGGAAACAAAATAATAAGGAACAGAACGCAATCTCATGTATGTAGGTACTTTTTTTTCAAACCTACCTTCGGCTAAGCACAAATTAAACCAAAGCAATAGCACAAAGTACGTAGGTAGTAATACGTAATGCAACGCAGTGACACTCTCTCAAGTACTGACACGGGAATCGACACATTAATTTTAGTGGGGGGATGGGGAAGCTTACTCAGGTGAGAGGCAGGGAGTTGCCGATATGTATGTAATACTATTATATTATCTTTGGTTTTATGTCCCACATATGGACACATAGTCAAACTGATAACACCCCATACTGCTACTGACACACTTGTGTTAACTCATCATGACCTACCCCATTACTCAGTAGAACCACATCTTACAAGTGAACTGGTTCGCCTGAAGCCACAATCACACGCAAAAAGCCCATACCAATACTTTCTTTTCCATATCAATTAACAACTGAGCCACTTCACAAAACATTTAGTGAAGGATAACAGCAGAGACATTGTCCGTTCCGTGTCTTCGGACCATTACCGAACAATCGCAAATCAGTCCGGTCCAGATCACGGATTGGACCACACACGATGGGTCACAGCTTAAGAACCAGGTCACGTGTCGAGGTACAAAAGATAACGGACCACGGAAGACTAATTAATCTTTTGAAACAGTTGTTTTGTGTACAACTGTCTTTGTGCCTTTTTTTGTATTTTTTTTCGGACAAGTGACAATTATTTTTAACATGAATATAAATAAATGGTTTAATAAACCCTAGAAAATTACGCTTTTAAAATGCACGAAAAAAACCAAAAATAAACTATGGATCGTTCAAGTTGCCTCTATTTCTAGGTTGAAGTGTAAACTATGTGTTTTTAGTTATAATATTTGATTGCAAAAGCGTGGGGCGCTGGAACATGAAAGACTTTCCTGGCGGAAGCTGCATGATGTCTTGTCAGATTAAGGATTAGGTCACATTTATAAAAGCGTGTTTTTCTCGTGTTTTTAAACTATTAATTTACACTGTCACGCTTTTATATATATATTGTGACTTTTACTATTATTAACATCATTTTAAATTTCGGAAATGTATTAATGATGATAGGCTTTAATTGAAATGAAAGTAGTTAATCACGCCTACGCATTTTCAACACCCACTTTTGCCAGTTTTTCGTGACGCCCGCGTAATAGGAGCAAACCTATTACCGTTACGGATCTCTATTAGATAATTCATAGGTAGGTCCTTAAAGTTTCGGCATTCCGAGTTATTTAGTACAGTATGTAGTAATCATGTAATAAAAATACAAACGCATATATCCCCAAGCGGGTTTTTAACGGTAACCAAAGATATCTCGTTCTCGAATAAGAACTCTATATTTTGCGACTGTTAACGTATTCCCCTCATGTATCTACTTAATTGCATGAAAGAAGAGGCGTTCCCTTTGGCAGCATAAACGTTATGCTCTTGTGCGACCTCATGCAGCTTTCGCCAGGATTTTTATTATAAAAGGATTACTATTACCTAATAGGAATTTTCTTACAAAAAATCTTTCTTGTTCTAGCGCCCTACGCTTTTACAATCAAATATTATAACTAAAAGCACATAGTTTACACTTCAGCCTAGAAATAGAGGCAACTTGAACGATCCATAGTTTATTTTTGGTGTTTTCGTGCATTATAAAAGCGTAATTTTCTAGGGTTTTTTAAACCATTTATTTATTTTATACTTTTTAGTCACAACATTTATACCTTTACTAGCTGTTCCCTGCGGCTTCATCCGCGTAGAAGTCGTTATCCCATAAAATCATTACCCTCCTTTTGCGCAGTCAGTTAAAAAGTAGCCTATGTCCTTCTCTTAAACTATCTTTATAACAAATTTCATCAAAATTGGTTCCGTGGTTTAGGCGAGAAAACGTAACAGACAGACAGACAGAGTTACTTTCGCATTTATAATATTAGTAGGGATTTCTGTATTACATGGTGTTTTGTCTGAGTTCGACTAATGTGAAAATATTTCATTATTACTCTAATACAGTGTTTTTCAACCTGTGGGTCGCGACCCCCTGAGGGGTCGCGGAGCTTCTGTAGGGGGTCGCCAAAGGTCGAGAGAACTACATCAGTTAAAAAAAATAAAAATTAAAAAGATCGATTTATTAAGTAAAAGAATTTTAACAAAAGGGTTATACTCATTAACATTTGTATGATAATACGAACAAATTAACAAAATAATAAAATCCTAAGACCCATGTTAATGGGAAGATTGTGCTTGTTTTTGATTAATCAGTTTCTCTTAAACAAATGCTCCCGGTGAGGGACGGCCTTCATTATTTTAATATTTTTATCGTTTTGCTAATCGTATCGATTGGTTATCGTAAATCTGTATTTGCTACACCTGGAATTAAATTGTTTTCCAAGTTTAAGCTATATCTTTGCTTACTTTTTCTTTGGGAAATTAATGAAAATGCCAAATCGCTTATGTACGATGTGGCCAATGGAATCTAACATTTCAAAACCTCAGCAATCAATTCCAGGTTTCTGTTTCTTTCCTTACACAAAAAGTATCCAAATTAGCAGATTTGAATACCAAGTGTAAGGGTGGTCTGCGATGTCTCTTGCACTGAGAAGTAATGACACAATTCTTCTTATGATCTTACTCTATTTTCATACCAGGTATATATTATGCCTTGATGTTTATCTCATATCCGATTTCAACAGTCAAAATTGTGTCAACGAAAATATTCAAAGTTATTTTGATATATTGACGACGACTACAAGCAAGAGCGTGGCGATGGAGAAAGCAATGCACCCAACAAGCGTTTGGAATCTGTTCTTTCAGAAGCACTCGTGGCCCCACTGTAGTAAGCAAAATTTACTAAGGCTGGTCATGGATGAGTGATCACCGCATGACCACTTCGTGACATTTATTTGCGAGTGTTTCCAAGGCACGTAAGAAAGGTACGTTAAGCCGTTGGTGCCAGTTGCCAGTAAAATGGTAGTCGTAAATTCAAGTTGAAGGCTTTTATGGGCGGCTTGAAAAGTTTAACAGCGGGTAGTCACAACCTGCGCCTGTCCATATCAACACGGCAATGCAGCTCACGACCTATCACGTGAGACAAAAATCTAAAAAGGTGAAATGTGGGCATATAATACGCCTCTGCCTATGCTTTCGGGGATAAAAGGCGAGATCATATGTATGTATGTATCTTTCGTGGCTTCAAGGAACATGGTATGCAAGCATTAGTAAGAAGCGCTCTGCAAAATAGTTTTCCTTCCATAAAATTTTCACTGGATGCAAAACGCACAAAAGCTACAAACTGCGCACAAACCGCAATATCCGTGGATTTATACAAAGGTACTTTCCTTTATTTTTTCTTTATAAAACGTCGTATAGAAGGAATATTTGTTACACTGTAACATACACATACATACATAATAAAAAATTAAGGGTCGGGGGGGGGGGGGGTTCGCGAAATATTTGTTCATGCCATTTTCATGGTCGCATCATGAAAATGGTTGAAAATCACTGCTCTAATACATATACATTCTATGCAGGTACCTATGTCAATATTTACACTCAATATTAACTTCAATATATAACAGGTTTGATATAACCTTAAACACTAATCGTGGTCAAAGTTCATTACAAGACTTTTCTAACAAATCCAAACACAGCTAGGATACGATGTTCAATCATGAAGTTACAGTTCATATCTTACGACTCCATCATCAGTTCAGTTTAACAGCACCATATTATTGTATTGTTATCAGAACTACATACAGCTGCCAATTTTCATGACGCTACGATCCTTGGAAGCTGGTTAAATAAGCTACCTTAGATTCCACTTTTTCCATCAAAGTTTCTGTGCCTATCTTCCGGCTCCATCATCATATCAGTTTGACAGTACCATATTATTGTATTGTCATCAGAACTACATACAGCTGCCAGTTTTCATGACGCTACGATCTTTGGAAGCTGGTTAAATTGGCTACCTTAGATTCCACTTTTTCCATCGAAGTTTCAGTGCCTATCTTCCGGCTCAATCATCTTATCAGTTTGACAGTACCATATTATTGTATTGTCATCAGAACTACATACAGCTGCCAGTTTTCATGACCCTACGATCCTTGGAAGCTGGTTAAATTAGCTACCTTAGATTCCACTTGTTTTCTGTACCTATCTTCCGGCTCCATCATCATATCAGTTTGACAGTACCATATTATTGTATTGTCATAAGAACTACATACATCTGCCAATTTTCATGACGCTACGATCCTTGGAAGATGGTTAAATTAGTTTCCTTAGATTCCATTACATTGTTAGTTACATACACGACGACCTAATAAAAGCGTATTAAAAATTGGCATCAATGTAAAAGTGTTCAATTGACAAGTTTTTATAACACTGACTTTTGCTTTCGACTTCGCTCAACTAAATAGCTATTATCGTCTCCTGGGCTAACATGTCATAAGGAAGATTAAAGTTGACTATTTACAGTTTTTTGATTTCGGCAGCAGCAATCATTTCAATACACGGTCCTGCGTCTTCCGCATCCAGTCCCAACCTGCGACCTTTACCAGGTCATCGGTCCATCTAACGTGTTGACGTTTGCCGATTCGCGGTCTCCCCTTCGGAACCTGTTTGCTCCATCGGCCGTCGGTTCTTCTGCAGATGTGGCTGGCCCACTGCCACTTCAATGTACTTATTCTGCGAGCTCGAGTTCTCCGCCGGATAGTCTCATTTCGGAGTCTATTCCTCAGAGATACCCAAGCATAGCTCTTTCCATAGCCCGCTGCGCAACTTTTACAGCATTGACTAACCCCACTGTAAGTGTCCACGTCTCGGCACCGTATGTCATTACTGGTAGAACGGACTAATTGTAGGCTTTTGTTTTCAGGCATTGCGGTATAGGCGAATTGAAGACTCGACGCAGTAAATTGGGAGAGGCCTATGTCCAGCAGTGAACTGCCACATGCTGATTTGATTAATTGATTTGATTGAATAATTTCAAGCTGAGCGTAAACTAATGCGCTGAACTAAAGCATTCGTTAAAGTTGACTAAGTTATATAACGTTCCTAAGTTTAAAAGTCTTCTCGTCAATAGTCAATAACACACCCCTAGATTTGTAAATGCAAATACCATACCAGTAAACGGATTACACCCCACTTCGCCTTAAGACTTATAACAAATACATTTCTTTATTCTAAAACCCCTGAACACCAAATGTCGTGTTTCAACGACTTAGATAGCCCCGCTCGTGATAGGCCAGAAGCCCGGGGCTTCCTCTGTAGCCTACATAATGATAAATCATTGAGAAGTAAGGAAATGATTGGACGAGTTAACACTTGGGAACGTACCGTCTGAACCTTCCTCTATGAAGTCTGCGATATGCGTTTGTCAGTATCTAGGCATACCCTACTCTGCCTCTGTCCATTTGGGGTTAAAGACGTGACTATGGCATGTAGTATGATCTCCTATATTAAGGATTTAAAGAAACAAGTAACGTCTACCTGATTCCACTACCCCAAGAGATCAGTCAGCTACACTACACGGCCTAAGCGTCACCGTATCGGCTAAGTATCCCTAATTTTGACTTTATTTGTAACTTTATAGTACAATACAACCCGAGCAACGCGTACACATAGGGTTTAATTTTTATTTCAGAGTAATTAGTATTCTCAAAAATGAATGTTAAAAAATTCATTTATTGCCAAAAGACAGCTTAGTTCAGAGCGGGATTTGGAGCTGTTGCTATCTTGTGGCACTATGAATAAAATTATAAAAGAAACTGGTGATGAAAATGAATCTTAAAGTACATTAATAACAACATACTGACATTTGTCATCTACCAGATTCCTTGGTTATTCGATATCGTTGAAGACGTGGCGCCCCTAGTAGCAGATAAAATAAACAGTAGCTGAATTATTCAGGAAGGTACTGTAAAATACAATGAGTTGTTTCGAACCTGGTACCTTTGCTTAAGTTCTTTTGTTTAACTGTAAATAAATAAATTAAGGCGACATGTATGTATGTAAATGAATTTTAAAAAATATTACTTACATATAAAACATGTCTAAAACAATATCAACATACTGTCTTTGTAAATCTGCCAGCCGCCATGATTATATAATATCGTTGAAAGCGTGGTGCTTCTAGCAGATAAAATAACTATTTTAATTCAGTTACTGTAAAATACAACGAGTTGGTCTGAACCCATTACCTTAACCCGAGTCGAGTTGTTACACATAAATTATTTTCAAGACGTGTGTTGGAAAATACATTGTAAAAAATCGTAAATAAAACATGTCTAAAACAATATCAACAAACGGACTTTGTAAACTTACCAGTCGCCCTGATAATCCAATTTCGTTAAAGGCGTGGTGTTGCACTACTAGCAAATAAAATAACCATTTTAATTCAGTTACTGTAACATACAACAAGTTAGTTCAGTAACCGTTGTTTTAACGTGTTTATGTTGGCAATATCGTAATGAAATATGCTTATAGCTGATTGCATTGCGTATTCCGTTAAAGTGTTCGGTAAATAACTTAATTTTTGTTGTGTTTATAGAGCACATATGGGCAGTAATTCAATGGATATCGAAGTTATTGTAACTTTTAACACTGATTAATTTTGTATCGACTCAAAATAATCATAGTGTAGTACTAACTAGCGGCAGATACGTATATCTACTACTCCCTTGATCAAAAGTCGTCAATATCAAATGACACATCTAATTTGAAATTCTAGTTTAAATAGTAAAAAAAAAATATGAATTTGTGTTTACGTAATACCTGACAGTTTCACTTATATGGCAATAAATATAAAACTGTCCAAGGAAACTGTATATATTCTTCCTTAGAGATCAAGCTGTTTTCGTGTCCAATTGCTTCTTAAACGTAGTATCAGAGTTACGTCTACTTTAGTAAGGTTACCATACTTACGTCTACTTCAGTAGGTATAGTTTCCTTAGTTACGTTGTGTTTATCAGTTGTTGGTAAAATGTAAAATCACAATACTTTTAGAATAAGTACAAGTTATTCTCTAGTTTAGTCTTACTCCCATTATGGTCGAATCCGGCCTAAGAAAGAAAAGTGTATAGGCGTTAAAATAACCAAGCAATCCATCTTCCCTCTACGCTATTTGCACCGCATACCCTTACAGAGTAACTTCACAATTTTATAATCGATTGTCAAACAAAACAAAAACTGAATCGATTAATCGTAACATAGACACGTAAAATCGTTGAGGCGTCATCGCGGCTGCAACGGTTATACAACATTTGCATATAGATGAAAGGGACGCCCTGATCCGCCCCTGTGTAAACATTAAATGCGGGCCACAAGAACAGCGGTTGAAAAATAATCTTAGAAGGTTCTTGCAGGGTCGGCAGCGCAAGTGTAAAATTATACTGTGGTAAAGCTCTGGTGTTGCAAACGCTCATTAGAATTCGAAAAACGAACACATTCCAGTAGTTAGGTAGGTAGGTAGGTAGGTAGGTAGGTAGGTTGGTAGGTTGGTAGGGAGGTAAGACGTAAGCTTGTCTGTCGCGTTAATACTATTTAAAAAATGTAATTAGCCTGTGAAAACACAAGGTTCTTAGGGTATTTTGTATCGCTATTTCGATCAATTCGCCATTACCTCGGCTGTTAGCGAGTTGGTATTTCGCTACTCGAATGAAGAAACAACTTTGAATTTATTATGTACAATGTATAATGAATTTCGAATCTTTTTCGCGAATAATAATGATGGATATTGCAATAATAGCCAAAATACCGAGACTTGAGCTAAATTAGAAAAAAAATATCAATTCGTTAGACGTCTATCGGCTTTCCATTAAGCGGGCTGAGTAATTTTGGAAACCTAAATATTTAATCAGTATAATACGTTAGATGTTATCACGACTATTTTTATATTTCGATGGTTTTAAGGCCCCATTCTAGATGACAAGCAAATGGGTTTGACAGGCAGCCAGCCTCCCTGACAACCAAAATTTCAGTTACATTGTTTTAAATAGAAACATTACGCTGCATTCCCTTACTCCATCTTGCCAAGCTTATTACAAAGATTATGCAAATTTTATACTAGGAACTGCAAACTTACTGGTAATGGATGGAAAACAACGATCTTAAGTTTGCTTTTTCAGCAGAAAATGGGGCCAACTGGATTTAAAGTGAGAAGAATATTTACTGTCAATCCACTTAAAATTTCATATCTAGTTTATTTAAGCCCGCTCTTCAGAGTCCGAGGCTTGCTTATAAACCAACTTCAAGAACTACTAATATTCAAAGATACGATTTGATAAGTCGGTTCGACTCCGGGATCACCTACGTATTTTTTTGTTCAATTTAGTATGGTCTTGACACTTCATACATTTTTTTGTATCAAATCATAGAAAAGGTTCAAGTTCAGGAATGTCATCGATTTATTAATATTCCATCCACTACACTCGTAAATCCAACCTTCAGTTACCTCTAGTCAAAAGTTGTACGTCCAAAATAGTACTAAATGACGCATTCACGACGAAAATGGATCAACTTAAATCTATCATTGAAAAATCAACCGAACGACGATAAAAATAAAGGTCTATTTACTTCAGAAGTGGTACATCGATAAATCAGTTTGACAGTGCTGTCATCTGTCAAACGGCGCGTAAAAATGAGGGTAATTAAAAAAGTGTCCATCTAACCTTTACCCCGGTCCCGGGAGTGGACACTCATGTTTATTCAAAGCATCATCAATACGACAATACAATTCTTTACGCTACGGTGTCATAAGTTTGTTTACATTTTGAAAAATCAGATAGGCTGACCATTTTTTTTTTATGTGAGAAATATTCTACAGAATTGCTATGCCGGGCTCCTACCTAAAAAGCACTCGTATCCTACCTAACAGGTTGGGAGCCCTAGGCTGACCAATTATATGCTATCGATGACAGTAAAGTAAAGTTGAAGCGCTCGTGGCCCCGCGGACTCAGTGTTCTGTAAACGATCACTACAGTAAGCAACTTTCACTATGGCCGGTCCATGGATGGGTGACCATTCATGTGATCACTTTGTGACATTTATTTTGAGCGTTTCCGTGCTTCGGAAGGCACGTTAAGCCGTTGGTCCCGGTTGCCAGTAAAATGGCAGTCGTTAAGCTAAGTTGAAGGCTTTTTTTCAACAGCAGGCAGTCACAACCTGCGCCTGTCCATTTAAACACGGCAATACGGCTCACCACCTATTACGTGGGACAAATTATACAAAGGTGAAATGTGGGCATATAATATGCCTCTGCCTACCCCTTCGGGGATAACGGCGTGACCATATGTATGTATGTATGTATGATGACAGTAATATTAATTTCATATTAGTGACTGTGTCTGAGTGGCCATAGCTAAGTGCTTAAGGCGTCTGACTAGCATTCCGTTAAGGCCTCGCACTAGTTCGCGTGGTCTCGTTTGATTCTCGGCCATCAAACTATGTAAACCCTCTTCTAGATTACTACCACAAGGAATTCCAGGTTGTGGCAGATAACTACTACACGGAATTTACCTTGGTAGAATTTACCTAGAACTTTGGGATAAATTTTAAACACTTTTGTCGCAAGTGCTATGGGGCTCTATTGAGATCTTCGGATCAAGCCAGCCTCGCTGCATTCAACCTGCAGACTAACGAAAGAAGTCTTGGGAAGAAAAGGAAAAATCAATACAATTCTTTACCGATCCGCACGAAAAGCATTGTATGCCTCTGCCTACACCCTCGGGAATAGAGGCATGTCTACAAAATATACGTACAACTATACCAGATGTATAATGTTATGCTTTTGCTGTACAAAGTAACTTGATCATTATACTTTATTTTTTATACCAACCATTAGTGGCGTATCACAGCAGGCGTCATTCCTGTAGTAGCACATATCGTAATTAGTACAAGCATCGTAGAGGTTTAGAAAAAAAAATGACAACAAGCAATAACTCCCGAGTGTCCACTTGTCAGATCTAAAGGAGGTTCTCGTAAAAAAAATGATAGGCTTTGAGTTATAGACACGATTTTCCCACGTGCTACGGGGAATAAAACCCGGAACAGCCAGTGGGAACTATACACTATGGACTGTGGAGAGTTTTTCTTGAGTTTCTAGTGATGTAACTGTGAATCAATGTGGTATCGATAATCGATATAAGGTGGCTTAATAATTTCTTACAATTTTTGATAAACTCATCTTGATTTGCGATATTAAATTAATACTGTGAATTAAAAACATGTAAGTCTGTCCAGAGCTCATAGTTCATTCTTTAACTTAATTTTGACAATATGACGGACTGCTTAAATCGTCCCAAATTGTTTTATAGATGCTGTAACTCTAAACAAATCCTTGTACTGATAGAATGGGGTGACTTTTATTAACGAAACGACGTTGATAATAGGTTCCATTTGTCAGTGTTTACGTTCATTTATCTTTGACCTCACCCTTTTTATTTTATTGCATAGTACCAACCGTTGACCAGACAAGTTGGATCTGCAACACCAAACATCCCGAAATGGTTGAAAGAAGCCTACGTCCAGCACAATCGACTACAATAGACTATTTTGATAGATTAATTATAAAAAAATAATACCATCAACACAGCAATAAACTCTCAACAAAATTTCTTAAGAAACTATCGACAATAAGTTCACATCCCTTCTCGTCTTCACGATACCTACTGTAAACCAACGGTGTCTTCAAGCTACGTGCAATTCTATACATAGATCGTAGATGGACCTAATCGATATTAAATTATGAACAACTAGTAGCGTATAATAATAATCGATAGACAATCGGTCACCTTTTTTGCGAATTGATGATCTTTTATCGATAACTACGTTCCATAAGGCGATAGTAATTTTATCAACATCAAGTTTTTGTGAGTATTTATTAAATTTTTATTTTGTATCTTAAAAAGGATGTGATGTTGTACAAATATGACAGTTATTAAAAGGTGGCATTTATTTGCCTCGGTGGTATAGATACCTAGTAGACAGTGTACGACTGGTATGTCGAGGCCTTACTTCGGGTTTGAATTCCGAATTGGAACTAATGCATTTATCCCTTCATGGTCAACTGAGCCAACATCCTATTTAGTCCGCGGGCTCAGTTGACCACGTTCGCTTTTTTTGGGAGTAACTCAGCCCACTAACCAGCCAACTTGTTATGTGGGTTATAAATATATGATTACTGCTCGTTCGCTCTAACTTTGCCGCTCAGCTTCATACTAAAGTCGAATTTTTAATTAGACGAAGTAAATTGACAGCAACTAATGTCACTTCTTCATACAATGTTGCGTATTTTCTATGACGAAGTGACATTAGCTACTGCCAATTTACTTCGTCTAATTAACAATTCGGGTATACGCCTCTACGCCAGCGGCAAAGTTAGAGCGAACGGGTAGTAGGTATGTCTATCAGTTGTCTAGGATCCCAAAGCACAATCTTATATTAGCCTAACTTTGTAAATTATTTGACTTTTCTTATTTGGTTGCTAAAGCGGCAACAAAAATTAGGTATATCATTTCAAATAAAATGTGGAAATTTCAGCAGTTGCATGGCTATCACGTTTCATGCACTACAATCTGATGATAGGAGACATGGCGCACAGAGGGTTCCGTACCAAAAAACGGCAAAAAATCTCGTTTGTTGTATGGGAGACCCCTTTTAATCCCCCTTTTTTCTCTGTTTTTAGAATTTGTTGTCATAGTGGCAGCAAAAAAACATTATCTGTGAAAATTTCAGCTCT
Organism: Miltochrista miniata; assembly: GCA_933228765.1. Taxonomy (NCBI): domain Eukaryota; kingdom Metazoa; phylum Arthropoda; class Insecta; order Lepidoptera; family Erebidae; genus Miltochrista; species Miltochrista miniata. The sequence goes on along the minus strand of OW121763.1, from coordinate 28,663,686 downwards.
GTAGCAGTGTAGCTATTACGGTTCCTGAGATACAGACTCATGATGGAAAGACAGACAGACAGACGGACAGCGAAGTCTCATAAATAGGGTCCCGTTTAACCCTTTGGGTATGGAACCCTAAAAATTACCAAAGAGTCATGATTCCGACGAGACAAGTAAAACCAGACATACACTTACTACGTGACCGTACACACAAAGACAGTGTAACTCCCAGAAGGTTATCAAAACAATCCAGAATTTACTCGATAGCACGCGCGCGGAAGAAATACTAATTTAAAACACTTTCGAAGAACGCAGCTCGCTCCTCTCTTATTTATCGGATAAATAAATATAAATCTTTTTATTCTGCGGACACGTCCGGGGACGGAATCCGGACTAAGGGCCTGACCTTAAATGGTGGGGGAGTTCGCATCGGTTTTGTATTCCAAGCGAGTCGCGCGCGCAACAAAAAATCTACGCTACGAGTACGCGTACGCGATCGTACGGGGATGCCAATCCGTAGGGCTGTCCCGGTTGACACCAACAGTCAGGGCTACCAACATCAGTAGGATGAAATATTTGGGGGTTGACCTTATTAGGACCTAATTATTAGAAGCGCTCTTGGCTACGCGGATTCAGTGTTCTGTAAACGATCACTTCACTAAGCCACTTTTACTATAGCCAGTCATTGGGTGGGTGACCGTCCATGGGACCACGTAGTGACATTTATTTGAGCGTTTCCGTGCTTCGGAAGGCACATTTAGCCGTTGGTCCCGGTTGCCTGTAAAATTGCAGTCATTAAGCCAAGGCCTTCTTAAGCGGCTTGAAAAATTTCAAAAGCTGGCAGTCACAACCTGTGCCTGTCCATTGCAACACGCCAATACGGCTCACCACCTATTACGTGGGACATATAATATGCCTACCCCTTTGGGGATAAAGGCGTGACCATATGTATGTGACCTTATTAGGCAGTAATAAGGAGAAGCTTGAATTTCCCTCCGTTCAAGTAGACATCCTCTAATAAAATAACCTATTGAAGTTAGCTACCCGAATTTAGAACTATGTTTTTTTTTACTACCTACTAGAGCAGAACGGCAGACAAGCATACGGCCTACCTGATGGGAGTGGTCTCTGTAGCCTATGGATGTTGCAGCACCAGAGGTACTATGGTCCTGCTGCTGACCTTGCAATAAACTACCTAACTTGTAACTTGAGGACCACTGTCAAAAGTCTTAAGGACTGTGAGACTGGCCCCCAATCGCTAGATGCGCCACGGCTTACCATGGCCGGTGGCGACGTCGCGAGCTAAATATAAAAAAAAAACTTTAAAAAAATAAAATGTAACGTAAAGGCATATGTACACTTGTTGACAGATCTTCTGTCTGTATCCAAACCTTTCAAGAATAAGATGCCATCCTTCCGACGGCATTTTTGCTTACGCGAAAGAATATATATTACACCTCAGTTTGTGACGTGGCGAATGTTTTGAAGATCTCAATCTTGCTGAAGATTAGCAAATTTTTAAACACGAAGACATTTGTAAGTTGATGTGTTTTCTTTTTTGTCAAGTTTCAAGTTGTGATCTTTTGCCATTCACACTAAATTTGAAGCTGACATAATCGAAGCAATCTTTATAAGGTGTGAGATTGTCGTGTGTCATCTTATTTCGTGCAATCCGATCAGAAGGTCGATGACTTTTGTTGGGATGACAAATCAAAACTATCGATAAAATTTTGTAAACATATCCAATTTGAGACGGGTAACACTAGTAAATGCAATTTGTAATATTAATAGATATATTACAAACTAGCTGATGCCCGCAGCTTCGTCGGCGTAAAATTTGTTCCCATTGCCGCTTCCCGTGGAAACTTAGTCCCGGGATAAAAAGTAACCTATGCCTTTATAGTATTCCATACTATAATGTATCCCAGTACTAAATTTCAGCCAGATCTGTTCAGCCGTTTGAGCGTGAAAGAGTAACAAACATCCACACTCACAAACTTTCGCATTTTTAATATTAGTAAGATTGCTTTTTCTCTATGCGCTAAATTTAAGTTAAATAGATAGTTTGAGCATTTATGAGTTCATGTCAGAAGTCAGGAATCGATTTCATGGAACCAGACCTTCTTGAGAAGAAAGGCTGATGTCATACGTCCGTATTAGATAAGGAATTCTTTTAATCTCCAATTTTGATAATAGTATTACAGTAGTAGTGTGTGTAATTATAATAGTATTACATACAGATCGGCAACTCCCTGTCGCGCCACAGCTGTCAGTAGAGTTGACGTGCGCGTTGACGGACAATTTGCTTACATTTTATTGATCACACGCACACATTCAAGCTGGAGTTTCCGCCCTGTGAATAGGACGTAGCGTAGGACGTCCACCCGCCAGATGGACCAACGACCTGGTAAAGGTCGCAGGCTGGGACTGGATGCGGAAGGCACAGGACCGTGTGCTGTGGCGTAAATTGGGAGAGGCCTACGTCCAGCAGTGGACTGCTATAGGCTGATTTCATTGAATTAGCAAAATGACTCTTTATTGACTGGAGAGTGCGTTGATAGGTACATAGGGACTGGATGGATGACTGCCTCGTTGGTCTAGAGGTCGAAATGTGCGACTGCGGATCACGAGGTCGTGGGTTCCATTCCCACCGAAGACAAAAATTTGTGTGATCCATAAATTATTTATACTGTTGATTGGTGGCACTTGGTGGATCTTGCTGCACATATTGAATTATTGTTGGAGTGTTTTCGTGACAGTACTACCTTGTCCTTCCATCTAGAACCTTTCAAAATGCTGTGAAGCGAAACCGGTAAGGTTTATAATAATAAATATTGTGGAACAGTACAAGTGTCGTTTCCATATATGACCCATAAATGTTTGTCTCAAGAGTTTGGGTGTTGTATTTAAAGTATGTATAATGTATTTAAAGTATACCCACGTGGTCTGATACCCACAACACAAGCAGGTTATTCCTAGCTTCCTTTGGGATCAGATAGCGTTGTGTGAAAGTGTCCGTAATATTTATTTATTTATTATGAGGACTTGAAGGCCCTGCTTGATAGTGGTACATGTAAAAGATGCAGGAATAAATCAAATCGAAAAAGAATAAGGTATGTTGAATGCAATCCTTACAAGTATTTAAATATAATTCCGCATAGCATAGTACATTTATGTAATTAGCAATTTACATTCCAGAAATATTTCTATTAATATTTTAAATACACTAGAAAACAGGAAGTTTCTCTATTTGGCTTTCACATACATATTATGTGTAGTATTTATTTAGCTGTTCTTTTTTAACCATAGTCAAATAAAAGAATGGGCAAACCGTGGAGAGCAAATAAAAGAAATAAATAAAAGAATAAAAGAAATATAAGAATAAAATCAAATAAAAGAATAGTGAAATTGAGGAGAGTTTGAACCAAATTGGCAGTAGTTACTGTATGTATGTTGAAGTTTGGTCATTTCGTAGCACGTAGATTAACCCCCCACTAGCTGAGGCCGCAGTGGTAGCCGTAGGTCTGTTGGGAGTTCTGGGGTATCCTTCCAAGGGTTTGCCCGGGCTTCCCAACGTGAGGTTTTTTAGTCGATAGAAGTCCGGCATAGCATCCATGAGGATTTTCCCTCACGTAAAAAAAAGCAGGTAGGTTAAGAAAAAGAGGAGCGGCATTAACGTGCGATCCGATCCACCGTAAAATAAAACGTTTTAGGGTGGCCCCATTTTTAGGCTAAACTTAGCATTTATTGTGTGAAAAGGATACCCTATCAATAGTATAGATAGTACATTACCATCCTACTTCCTACTAATCTATATATATAAAAATCAATGCCACTTTTCGTTGTAATTTTATAACTCAAGAACGGGCTCACCTATCCAAACCAAATTTTTAGGCTTTGTTCGGACTATTTAGTAGATGGTTTATGTGAAGTTTGCAAAAAATCGGTCGAGCGGTTCTTCATTTATCACGCAAACAAAGTTGCGCGGGTCAGCTAGTAGGTATTATAAATGTGAAAGTTTGTGAAGATGTTTGGATGTTTTTGTCTCAATCACGCTCTAACGGCTGAACGGATTGGGCTGAAATTCAGTACAGAGATAGCTTATAGTCTGGAATAACATCATCCCGGGAAAATGTTCCCACGGAAATCGGGAACGGGCACCGAATTTCACGTGGGCGAAGCCGCGAGCATCATCTTATTAATAAAGAACGCTCTATTGCAAAATTACAGTGTGGAAATTTTGTGTATTTTTATTTATTTATCATAGCAGTAAGGTGGCACACAAGCTTATATGTAAATGTTTACAACACCAGAGGCGCTACAGACCAACCAGAGATAATACAGATTTTAGCCCCTAAAATTTTAGTCTGCGTTTGCTCCTGTATCTTCTGTGTGTGCGAGCTTTTTGATAGGCTTTTTTTTCTAGTGTGGAATTCCTTATGGATGTTATGTCGGACTTCTACCGGCTCCCCCCCCCCCCCCCCCCGGTGCTCTACCATCTGCCTATGGCCAGGAGTCCTCGGTAGACCAAAGATAACACCAGGGCTCCCGACAGGATGTGTGGCTAAGAAAGACTGACGACCTACAGATTTTTGTGTCTTCTTTACATAGTGTAAAATGTAAACGTTTTTTCCGTTTGTGCGCTTAGATCTTTTAAACTACTCGACAAATTTAAATGCTACTTTCAACAATAGACAGAGTGATTCAAGATGAAGGTTTATATAATACAAAAAGTCGAGCTTTAACGTAAATATAAACAAACAGCGCTAATCACGAACAACACAATTTACAATTCAATGGTGATTATTGCCGGCAGTGTGGATGCTCCCCGCGGAGTAGTGGCAAAAAATATATTTATTAGATAGGATTCCTGAACTATAGTCTTGTCAATAAGGCATCAGTAATTAATGTTTGTTTTAACGAGATTTCAACATCTTGTAAGAAACCGGTTGACGTGAGAATTTGTTTGAGAACTTTTTGAAATCATTATCATTCTATACTCTACTATACATATAAAAAAAATGATAGAAAGGTCAAAACTGTACATTGAAAATATTTTAAAAAATACACTCGCTGGGTGTTCAACATAAGATATCGAAGCCGAAACTATAGTTAGAATTTTTTTGTCTGTTTGGCGGTTTGTCTGTTTGCTTTGCTTTGTCCGGAAGGATCTCGAAAAGTACTCAACAGATTTTCTATAGGCTAGGAACAGTCTTCAAATAGGCTATATATTATCACGCTAAATATCCTAAGGACTAAGCAGAGAGCAATCGAATTGGCATTATAATATAATTTTCACGCGTACGAATTCGCGGGCAACAGTTAGTTAAAAATAAAGACTGTCTCCAAGTTTAAATCTCTTAGGTATCTATTTTGATAATTTTTTTCAATATTGTTGTAGGATAATGTTATGATCAAATCAGCCTATCGCAGTCCCCCACTGAACGTGACTTTTCCCAATTTGAGCTATTTTGGGAGGGAGAATGAAATTGTATCACGCTTGCTAGAAGGGGTAACATAGGGTTTATTTTCGAGATTTAGTTAAAGGATGCTATGACCCATGACCTCCTTCGTTTTTGAGCAGGTGCATAAGTTGTGGGGTTTTTTTATAGTGCTAAGTTGGCAGACAAGCTTACAACCCCTCTTGATGGAATGTGGTTACCGTTGCCTATAAACGTTATGTTTAGGCCGGCTTAGGCTTTAAAGATCTCGGTAATGCTCCATCGTACCTCCTAAACAGCTATTGATTTCTAGGTTAGGGTAACTAAATACTAAACAAAAACAGAATGCACACATAGTCCTATGCCAAATCTGTTTAAAAGAAGAAAAAGACGTAGAATCATCGATACGAAGAAGAAGAAGTAAATACACAAAGAGTATATCAAACTCTTTGCATCAATCTTTTTTATAGCCAAGTTCCACAAGACATATTCAAAATGGTTCAATATTATGAACCTTCCTCGTTCAATACCCAGCAAAATCGGTTTAAAAGAAGAAAAAGACGTAGAATCATGGATACGAAGAAGAAGAAGTAAATACACAAAGAATATATCAAACTCTTTGCATCAATCTTTTTTATAGCCAAGTTCCACAAAACATATTCAAAGTGGTTCAACATTAAAAACCTTCCTCGTTCAATATGGTCATCAATGTATAAAGCTCGTTCAAACACTCGTTAGTTCTATTATTAATTGTCTAGTATTATGGTAATCAAACGAAGTGGATGTAAAAAATCAGGAACCGATTATAAACTGTCTGTCTGTCTGTCAAATGTTGACTCATGACTGTGTTGTATTTCCGTACTGCCTACTTCTTTGACGCAGTATTAGGTGTGCGATTGCTATTGCTACTGTGGTTTGAGGCTCTAAGCCCTGTTGGGATTCAAAATTCGGATCGAATTGCACCTTGCAGTAGATTTAACGAATAAAACGTTCAGATCGCACTAAATATTTTGCCGCAAAACCATTATAAATCAATTACTGCAGAGAACAATAGCTACTCGAAGCAGTTAGAGTGTATCCGGGGTTATGTAGTCACATCAAATTGCATACATAGCCCTTCCTGAATTACTACCTTATGATAAAATCGCCTGAAATACGTTTGTTAGACAGTGACTTTTGTTACACGGAGAGTGAGAGCGGTGGAGAGCTACGGAACAACGAAATCCTATGCAGCCTCACCTGCTAACTAACCGACAAGGCCACAGCAATGAGAATGAAACCCGAAAAGTAACCGTAAAACTACCAACTCGTTTGACAAGCGTGGCAAAATAAGGCCTAATGCCCTGCCAATATAAATTGTGAGAGGTCTACAATCCGCAGTAGACTGTTTCAAATTTGATAGCAGCTGTGGAACCCTTCAACGCGCGTGGTCCGATACGCATTAGTCGGTTTTTGTCCCAATAAACACGTCACACCAAAAAACTCGATCACCCGCAACCTGACCAGATTTCGAACATAAATAAGTCACAATCTAAACAATTTTGGCTCTTATCAATATTCATGTTTAAACAGAAAACCTTGATGGTGGCCTTACTGAGTGAGATTCCATCACAGTATTCAGTTTTTCTGTCGTAATTAACTCCGAAAAACTCCGATGAAGTTCAGTCGCCACGCGTGTAGCGCGCGACTACCGAAAAAGGACAGAGTACTGCAATACTACAATGCTTTCTCTTCAAAACCATAATGAAATAAAAACAATTACTTGGTATTCAATTATGACCTTAAATTTAAAGATGAAAGAGCATATTACTAAAGAGTATGAAGGTCTTATTGATACAAATGCATTTTTAATACTGTTCACCTTTGGAATTGAAAAAAAAAAAGATGTTGGCAAAATAGTAACGATATAAAACTCACAATCAAACGTTTTTTTATTCTTTGCAATATTACTATTAACTGATAAATTTCTCTGCGACCCATTATTTTTGCGAGTCAGTGGATTTAAAAAGCCTAATAAAATAAAGCCAGACTTTATCAACCTCAACGTTTAAAACAGTTTTAACAAAACAGGAGGCCGGCGGATTGCCAACTATTATTAGGCCTAACTCACAAGTAAATAATAAATAAATATGTAATAAACAATTTATACTGTCACAACAAAGTAACCACTTATCGGTGAAACTTGGGCGACACTAAGGCAGTTTCACTTATTATAACTTATAAGTTATAAAGTGCTTTGCACGAAAATTCTGTAGGATCTCATCACATTAGAAATACAATCAATATTTTAGAAAATATCATGGATATTGTGAGTTGTCTGCCGTTTCGATGGATAGATCCTAAAATATTCGTTATATATTAATATATATTTAGGTATGTAATAAAGGAATGTGTACCTAAATAAAAATATCTCTCTTTCTTTCAAAGATTTTTTAAGTACCGTGTCTTTTTACGTTTTGAAATCCCCAAGGATACCATACCGGACTCAAACCGCCTAAAATCTATTTGTCTACCCTAGATATTTTTTCATCGGTTATTTAAGCAAGCTTGTTTGTATTGCTTTGCATGTGTGTGTGTGTAAATTTTGTAAGTTTTTATTAAGTTGATATCATGTTTGTCTCAAGAGTCTGGGTGTTTCTATGTATAATATGTATGTGTTTTAAAAGTATATAAGTATTAACATCCGTGGTCTGATACCCAAACACAAGCAGGTTATTCCTAGCTTACTTTAGGATCAGGTAGCGTTGTGTGAAATGTCCGTGAATATTTATTTATTATGTAGTTTCCTGTTTCTTCATACGTTTACGAAATTTCGGTATGATGGAACATCTATACTTACAGACTAATATTATAAAGAAGAAAGATTTGATTATTTGTTTGCATTGAATAGGCTCCGAAACTACTGCATCGATTTGAAAAATTCTTTCACTGTTAAAAACCTACACTATCCCCGATGAACATAGGCTATATTTTATTCCCATATTCCCACGGGAACGTCCGCTAGTTGTAGCATAAAATCAAAGTACAAATTATATCATTTACCAAAGGCGCTATTGGAAGCTAGCACGTCTGAGTCAGCCTCGTAACAATCTATTTGAAAATGGTGGATCATTAAAAGTGTCGTGACTCAAAAAAGTGGTTCATGCCACACGTGAATTGATCTAATGATTGGTAATGATAGGATAGGACAGTTCCCTATGTCGCGTGGATATTGACCGATCTTTGACATTTGTTGTATATTTTAGGAAATGGAATGCGACACAAAGGTATTGTGGTATTGTTGAACGGGTAGGTGAATTTTGTGTTTACAATGTTGGTACTTGGTACTGTAGGCTTCGGTTGCCTAGAATGACAATGAGTCATCTCACTTTTTGCATTTTTCAGGAGACGCTTTTATGTTTTCGTGTCTCAATTCTTTATTTTTAAAATGCCATTTTTTGAATTTAGAACTTGATTATTTTGATTACAGGTGTGTTCTTTTTTTGCTGTTTATATTGTAAATAAATATCTAGACGATTTTTAGAGCCATTTCGCTTTCTTTTCAACCGACTTCAAAAAAGGAGGAGGTTACTCAATTCGACCGTATATATTTTCTTTTTCCAAGTGTAAGATTTTTAGATATAAAATGATTTACGAGTGTTCTGAAAAATGTTTTTTTTTTATAATTAAGTGTCAACACATTTTTTCATATCTCCAGTAAGTTACTACTAAATCGAATGTATCCATTATCGATTAATTTGTAAACTCTTATCACGTCATCACCGAACACAAATCAGAACTCGTAATTTCTCAATCACACTAACAAGTATGCAAATCGCTCGATATCGCAACCGTCAACAATAATTAAGCTCGCAAACCGCCTCGAAACATATAATCGATTAAATACATACGATTATAATCATCGTATCGATCATCGCAACAACGTGGTACGATTTGAGATCGGCGCGAGTGGGCTGTCAGGGAATCGTACCTTCATTACTATACAGGAGCGGGTAGCAAATCAACTGGACAGACGAACGGACAGACGACCGCTGGATACAATAAGATATTTACAAGGCAAGGTACGAGAATCGATATATATGAGAGTGCTTTGTTGCTGCGCTGATCGAAATATGCGCAGGATTGTAGGCTAATTTTTGTTTTGACAACGTAAATGCTTTCGTTTGTTTATATTTCTACTACTCCCTTCTCAGATTTTATATAGTTTGAATTTCCTTTCTTCGCTTTGTTTCCTAAGTTGTCGTATGTCTATTCCGTCACCGAACGAACAATTTTATATGGGACTCATGTTTTTTTTGTAGGACCTTAGTTACTAATGATAAATCTTATACTCTAGGTGAGAATTAGGAAGAACAAGAGCATGTGTGACTTTTGAACTACATAGTCTACCCACACTTAACAGATAACCCTATGAATCCTAATTTCCCACAACTTACGAGTATTACCTTGGTTGTCTACTTGTGGTCTTTAATATGTTTTGTTTTTGGTCTAACCTCGTAACACTTCTATATACGCCTGCGCTAGTGTATCTTCCATCAGATAGCATCCTCTTAAGTAAATATAGTAAGTGCACATGCTACATATGTTAATATTAAGTGAGAGGGTGGTTTTCCAACGCTCAAGCTGACCCACTTGTATTTGTTCAAGTAACAAGTTGAAAAAAAAATACACAAAAATAAATATCGCATGCTCGCATACTCATCGATAATAATTGCAACCATTAACAGCAAAACTGTACAACTTAAACTTCTCAAAAAACGGCGGCAAATAAACATACGCAAAGGCAAACGGTAAATTTTAAATGGCCCGCCTTAAGGCAGATGGCTCGGTACTAAAGATCACTGCGGGAATTAATCACACTTGTTTTTCAGATTCACTGATAAACGCACGAAAAATAACGCCTCAAGAATGAGTTATAAGCATCGTCGGCTTTTAAAAATTAACTGTTTGCTTGCAGCTATTAAAGAGAGGATGTGTCGTGTTATCATAAATGATAATTTTTGTACTTGTATACTTTCGGCATCGGTGTGCAGGGCGGACGGTGTGTGCGGTGTTTGAAGTATTGGATTACTGATTATGCCATTTTGTTGGGGTGTTGTAAAGATTTGTTATTGTGCTGAATATATTTTGGATGGTTATATTTTGTTTGTCAAGGAATACTATCGTAAGAAATGCTGGGCTTTCGAGGGTAAAACAAATATAGATATTGGAGGGTAAAGACAAACATTTTTAGGTCAGCACTGGTTTTAGGTAGTTTTAGCTCTACCGATTTTGATCGTAGTCAGGAGCAGGTCGAAAGGTCGATTTCTCATTAAAGTGGTCCATTTTACGTATTTTTTATATATTTCAAGTTGCAATTGATGGTTAATATTATGAACGATGCGCTTAAAAGTAGAGGAATGAATGTTAATGTAAGCAAGACAAAAGTAATGGTTTTTGAAAGAGAGAAATGTATGACTGATTGCTCGATATCGATCGAAGGAAAGAGCGTGGAACAGGTGAAAGAGTTTGTATATTTGGGTTCAAAATTTGCAAGAGATGGAAAGTGTGACAATGATATTGAAAGAAGAGTTTTGGCAGGAAATCAAGTGAATGAAAAAGTGAAATTCACACCTTTATGAGCAGTCAGAACGTGTCTAAAAAGGCAAGGATGGCTGTACATAGAGGAGTGCTTGTCCCTACACTTATGCATGGTAGTGAAAGTTGGGTGTGGCAGGAGAAGCATGAAAGTAAAATTAATGCAGTAGAAATGAGAAGTTTGCGAAGTATAGCTGGAGTGACATTGAGGGATAGAGTAAAGAATAGTGTGATAAGGGAACATTGCGGTATGACAGAAGATGTAGTGACTAAGATAGAGAAAGGGATGCTCAGATGGTTTGGACATGTGGAGAGAATGGATGGAAATAGGCTGACAAAACAGATTTATGAAGCGAGAGTGAATGAGCAAACTGGTAGGGGTCGACCTCGGCATACTCATATCGATCAAATCGATAATCTTCTGAAAAAAGGTCAGGTCAAGAGTACCCTTAACCGAAGAGCATGTATGAAGACACTTATGAAAGTTGAAGAAGCGAAAGTTGTTTGCCAGAATCGTAGCAAGTGGAAAGTCATAGTCTCTGCCTACCCCGTTGGGAGACAGGCGTGATGTTATGTATGTATATATGTTCAAGTTAAACGGATAGATAAGTGATTTCTGGGATTTTATTATATTCCTGAAGTATGATTTTCATTGACAATCATAGATCAGGATTATTTTATCCCCACATCTTAAGATAGACCTCCCTCCTCCCTCAAAGATCAACAAAGGTTTGATATTATGCCGGCACCAACAGGTTTAGGAACTATACAAGTACTTACCGCAAGTCTAGATGCCACTGAATCCGATTTGTTTACCTGAAACCAAATAAAGTCTAATAAATATCCAGATCACATCTTAAAATCAAAAAGCAAAATTTTTAAAGAATAGATAGACAGTTTTTTTTTTACGTTTGGAAATCCTACATGGATGCTATGCCGGACTCCTACCGACTAAAACCACACGATGCTTTACAACTGTCTACGGCCGGGAGTCCCGGGTAAGCCCTCGGAAGGATGACCCAGGGCTCTCGGCAGAGAGATAGATATAGTTACTCTAAAATGTAGGTAGAGCATAAAATAAGTAAACTGCGAAATTAGCACGAAACTAAAATTACAATGAGTACATTGATTAACATTCTCAGAAATTAATCATGAATAACAGTAATCTCTACTATTATGAAATTTAAAAAAAAAGCTGTGACAGGATTCAAGATAAATTCAACTTTCACATTCAAGATAAATTTTAAAAAAAATCTACTGTAATCGACTAATTTAGGGCTTCTGAGTCCAAATCTATATTTTTTTCTTCGTGTCTGTTTGTTTGTATGTTTGTTTATTTGTTCGGGGTTGGAGCAAAATTCAGTAGCTTGATCATACCTGTAGATACTATTAGGATTTTGTAGATATTTTTTCAACTTAAATAACGCTGTATGTTTCATTAAAATCGGTTCAGCGGAAATGATAATACAGCTTGACCTATGTTTTAATACAAGACCTATGCATTGGACAGGTCAAAGTCGATTGGTTATTAGTTAAAATCAGCTCGCGAACGAAGTCGCGGGCAGAAGCTAGTAATGTATATAATTTCAGTCGAATAATCAAAAATCAGATAAAATCATGTTCATGGTAATATTTCACATACCTTAACCTGCAGTAATTAATCTAACTAGTAATCACAAGAGATTAAAATCAAATATAATATCATTATCTAATCAGTAGATCTTAATCTTAGGTCACCCAAGTCATATTTCGTCGTTATATTTAGCTGCTGATTATCAACATCTTGGTATCATGTCATCGACAAGTGCAATCATCATCGGAAAATTAATAAATAGCCGTCACAGTCGGAGTCCTGGGACATCCTTCCGAAGGCTTACCCGGGGCTCCCAACCATAGGCTGTTGGGTGTAACGTGAGGTTTTTTAGTCGGTAGGAGTCCGGTATAGCATCCATGAGGACTTTCCCTCACGTTAAAAAAAAAGCCGTCACGGTCGTCCGGTCCATTTTGTACGATGCGTATTTGACATTTTTGTTACATTTTGATCAATTTACACAATACTTTCATTTTTTTTTACAATACGTTGTTAAATTATTATAATACTACTAGTTGAATCTCGCGGCTTCACCCCCGTTAAATTCGTTACCCGCTCCCACTTCCCGTGGGAACATATTGCTGGGATGAAAAGTAGCCAAAATAAAAAATAAAATAAAATAAAATTTATTCCCTTTGAAATTTTTAAAAAATTATTTAGGTTTGTCAAAATTTTTGTGACTCTACCGGGGGTTCGGAAATGCTACAGACTGAGAAGAACACCCCAAGAAACTCAGAGAACACCCCAAGAAACTCAGCCTATGTGTTATTCCAGACTATAAGCTATCTCTGTACTAAATTTCAGCCCAATCCTTAAGACGTTAAAGCGTGATTGAATAACAAACATCTAAACATTCAAACATCTTCACAAACTTTCACGTCTATACTAATCTATACTAATATTATAAAGAGGAAAGATTTGTTTTTTTGTTTGTTTGTAACGAATATGCTCCGGAACTACAGGACCGATTTGAAAAATTCTATCACTGTTGGAAAGCCACACTCTTTGCGCTGAACTTAAGCTATATTTTATTCCCGTATTCCCACGAGAACGGGAACTACGCGGGTGAAACCGCGTGACGTCCGCTAGTATTATACACTCGAGAGCAATGAATCCGGGTCACTTAAAGAATCCTAAAAATCTCGGAAACTAAAAATGCTAGGTTAATGCAATAAATTGTATTTAATAGACAATGTAATACTCCTTAAATGAAGGTATTAAAACTTCTTAGTTATTGTAAAGTTATATCATAAAAAAATCAAATTTGAAAAAGGGCCACTTTCGAAGATGGAACTACGAAATTACAGCATTTGGTGTTGCTTTTGTTTGTAATCTGTCATTTATGTGGGTACATAAACCATGTTGATAGTGCTCTATATTCATTAATCAAGCTGAAATTATGTCGCTTACGCCTGAAGAATGCACCAGAATACTTACAATGCTGGAAACCGGCCGGAGTCAGCGCGATACAGCCAGGACTGTCGGTGTGTCGCTATCAACAGTACAAAGAGTTCTCCGACGTTACGAAGAAACTGGTTCTAACCTACGCAGACCAGGAACGGGCAGAACCAGGTGTACCACAGCACGAGAAGACCGATACTTGGTGAACACCATGCTTCGAAATCGCTTTCTCACAGGAACTGAACTCACCAATCAGTTTCGACGCCTCGGAGGAAGTAACCCAAGTGCATGGACAGTAAGACGTCGGCTTGCTGAATCTAACTTAAAACCCCTTAGACCTGCAAACGGCCCTAAACTGGAGCGTGGGCATCGTATTTCGAGACTAAGGTATGCCCAGAGCCACGTAAATTGGAGTATTGAAGATTGGTCAAAAGTTATGTTCTCCGACGAATCAAAATTTATGCTCTACAAGCACGATGGAAGACACAGAGTGTATCGAAGACCAGGGGAAAGATTCAAGCAAGCATGCATCGAAGAAAAAGTAGCCTACGGTGGTGGGTCTGTACTTGTGTGGGCCGGAATTTCTTCTGAAAGTCGCACAGAGCTGGTGATCATAGAAAACGGCTCTTTAACTAGCGTAAGATATGTGGAAGAAATCCTCAATGATCACGTTGGTCCATTTATGGTCAATTTAGGTGAGGATGCTATATTTATGCATGACAATGCCCGACCTCATACAGGTAGGATTGTGAATGACTACCTTCAAGAGATGAACATTACTCGTATGGAGTGGCCAGCGCGCAGCCCGGATATCAACCCGATCGAGCATGCTTGGGACGAGCTAGGCAGATGCGTAAAACAACGAAACCCTCCCCCAATCACGCTTCGTGAGCTCAAAATTGCTCTCACAGAGGAATGGGAGAATATTCCCCAAAATCGTATAAGGAACTTGGTGTACAGCATGCCAAACCGCGTAAACGCAGTAATGGAAGCACGAGGAGGCAATACGAAGTATTAAAATTCAAGAAAATCGTAATAAAGTTCAAAAATTTCATGTTTCCTATTTTTGTTTTAAGGAGAGATCAGCAGTTTTTTCTTTATGTAATTTTGTGTTAATAAAATGTATGGTGACTCATATTTTTTTTACTTTCATTTAAGGAGTATTACATTGTCTATTAAATACAATTTATTGCATTAACCTATCATTTTTAGTTTCCGAGATTTTTAACATTCTTTAAGTGACCCGGATTCATTGCTCTCGAGTGTATAAAGAGGAAAAATTAGTTTTTTTGTTTGTTTGTTTGTAAAGAATAGGCTCCGGAACTACTGGACCGATTTGAAAAATTCTTTCACTGTTGGGAAGCTACACTTTTTGCGGTGAACATAGGCTATATTTTATTCCCATATTCCCACGGGAACGGGAACTACACGGGTGAAACAGCGTGTAGTCCGCTTATTTATAATATTTGTAGGATGTAGGATATACCCCATATATTATTTTGATGTATACCTAAGCTATCACATGAGTGTTATATTTCAGTAAAATTTAATCGATATTTTTTGCGTGAAAGAGTAGTAATCATTCAGACACACATACATTCATCCTAACAATGTAAGTATGATATACTATACAATCAAGACCAACAATAAATCAGAACAATTCACTGCACTATATCTGCAGCTAACAGAATGCAAACATAATCACAAAATTATGCAAACGGAGGACGAATAACGAAACACAAATCATGTCAAAAGTCAAACTTAACCCAGACTACAACGAACATCTTTTACATTATCTTTAAGAAAAAAATCCGGCCATGTGCGAGTCAGACTAGCGCACACAGGGCTTCGTACCAAAAAAACTGGCATTAAATCACTTTATTATATGGGAGCCCCCCGTTTTTGTTTTTGTTACTTGATTTTAGTAAGTACTAGCTGTTCCCCGCGGATTTTACCGCGTAGAAGTCGTTATCGCGTAAAAGTCGGTATATCGTAAAATCATAACCTTCCTTTTGCGCAGTCGGTTAAAAAGTAGCCCATGTCCTTCCCCGGGCCTCGAACTATCCCTATACCAAATTTCATCTCAATCGCTCCAGCCGTTTAGGCGTGAAAGCGTAACAGACAGACAGAGTTACTTTCGCATTTATAACATTAGTAGGGATTTGTTGTTACAGCGACAATACAAATACCTAGATCATCTGTGAAAATTTTAATTCTCTAGGTATTATGATTCATGAGATACAGACTGGAAACCGACAGACGAACAGAACAGACAGCGAAGTCTGAGGGGTTCAGGTTTGCCCTTTGGATTTGGAACCCTAAAAATGATCCCTAATTGAGCAGTGCGAATAATGACATATTTATGTCCCCGGGAGTAAAGCAAAAAAGGAAAATATTAATATATTGTTATTGAACTAGTGATTCCATAACACGGTTCATAACAGCCGGCGCCTGAGCTCGTGTATCAACAAAAAACGGATTTCATAAAATGCATCTTAGATACGATGGAGAGAATTTTTGAATAGTATATGTCAGATTTTCAGATTCTTTATATTACCAGTATAATAGCTAAGGTTGTGGCGACTGGTTATCGTTGGATTAAGAAGTAGAAATAGTATATTAAAAATCTGTAGAAATATTCAAAATAGTCGAAAATCCCTACATTGAATTATCTTGAAAATTGTTAGTCATAAGTTTACACGCTTGTTAAAAAATCTTAAAATATAAAACAAAGACGGGTTTGTTACAACATTTATAAATCAAGAACGGCCGTATCGATTTGGCTGAAAATTGGTGGGGAGGTAGCTTAGAACCAGGAGACGGACATAGGATACTTTTTATCCCGTTTGTCCTCGCTTTTTTTTTACTTTTTTTGGTCGATTCACTATTCTGCTGGCGACGTACACCGGTAGTCCACGTCCTATGCATGAATATGCGCAATATCTACAATAATGCGACGGGACACATCTATCGTTAACGAAATTGATTGAACGGGTGATTTACTCTCTTATGTGACGCATACGAAGTTGCGCGGGTCAGCAAGTTATAAATAAATCTCAAACGAAGTTACAATAACTATAAATAAATATGGTTGTTACGGAATTGTATGATATGAGTAAAGTCGGTCCATTAAATGTAAGGGTGTAGTGGGGCCCTACCAACACCTTCGGGCCCAAGTCAACCTCACGTGCAAGCTCGTGCACCTGCTGAACAACGGACGAGGCTCTGACGGCGGCGGTCCATTTCAACACGGCGATGGGCTCACCACCTGTTACGTGGGACCGAATTGTACACGGTGAAATGTGGGCCGGTATAGGCCTCTGCCTACCCCTTCGGGGATAAAGGCGTGAGTATATGTATGTATGTATGTATGTATTAAATGTAAGTATATTATTAATGTCCTTAAAGACAAATACTTAATTTGCTGGGCCTTTAATACCGATTTATCTCAATTCTTACATTATACTGCAATCTGAAACAGAGCCCCAAAAGATATAATAAGTATCATTTAGCAATCGAAAAAAGCAGAATATGATTCAAGCGATATAGCAGAATTGTATAATAATGCATACGCAACATTATTACAATACAATATCAATGCCTACAGGATGATTTTAATTGTATTTATGGTAGTAATTGGACTGAAACACTTTTTAATTAAATAACATTATTTCATTGTGTTTCTAATACATGCATTAAACCAAAAATATGGCATTTTTTAAAAATACATAATTTAATATAAAATAGTTGCTGCATCCGACTCACATACAAAGCGATTTTATAAAGTTGGAAATGCATGGAGAGAAATGTAAATTATAGGAGGCACAAAATACTGTTTCAGCAACCTCAAAAAAGTATCGCAATGACTTCTGGGTTTAAATGGACATGGACAATTCACGGTTAATCAATAAATTACACGTAGTAATTTGTTGATCAAGTCTAAACTATTGTGAAGAAATATCAAATATTAACTACGACAGATTCCTAGTATCGACTGTGGATTTTTTCGGACGCTCTATATTGCTAAACTAGCATTATGGTGCACCAGAACGCTAATTAAGCAATAGAGAGCGTCAGGAAAAAATTAACCTTCTGGAAGTCAAACTAACTTTTTAGGATCTAACTTTCTACCCAGACTCGATGGAGAAATCTCACTGTCAGTAATACATTTTACATTACGCAATTTAAATTATGAAACAGCCTGTATAACCCGGTCAGGTAAAAGAATGTTTGTTAAAAGAATGTTTTGCAGCGCGTTTGATTATTTGCTTTTGTGATTATTATGGACCTTAATGTGACAGGCTGAATGTATTTAGTCCGTTTTTATTTGAACTTGTTTGAGAATTGAATGGGCTCGGTATTTTCAAGAAATGTATTCTGATATAGGGAATTATTCGAGAGTTGTGGACTCCTTGAATAGTTAGCTATTTTATTTATTTATAAATCTCGCCAAAGTTAGAAAAAAATATTTTTTGCCACTTCTCAAGTTTGAGT
The DNA here is from genome assembly GCA_933228765.1 of Miltochrista miniata. Lineage (NCBI taxonomy): Eukaryota > Metazoa > Arthropoda > Insecta > Lepidoptera > Erebidae > Miltochrista > Miltochrista miniata. The sequence continues at coordinate 28,645,200 of OW121763.1, read as the reverse complement.
AGGTACTACAATTTGTAATGTACTAATGTAACTGAAAATAATAATTATTGTCCAATAACAAAGCTAAAGTTATTGGACAATAATTATTATACATAGCTAATAATAAAGCTAGAAAAAGGTACCTAAAACCTTCAATTTGAGTGAAAATTAGATTTATCTTTTACATCAAGAAGTATTGCTAGAATCCAATGCCACCAAGATCTCGCAACTCCCTTTGGGCCTATAACAGTGGCATTTTATCCTTACAATGCTACTCTATAATATGACCCATAAACTACAATATCACAGAGAGATTACTTAAACCAAACGAAAATTTATTAACTCTATACGAATATAAATTTGTATAATAATCGAATAAAATAGCCTTTTTCCGATGCCAATTCAATACAATTCGTATTGAAATACATAAACAATAGTTAATTGTTCGTCCAAGTTAACAAGAAACACAAATGTATGGGGGATTCGATTCCTCGGCGATGTACATTTGTGATAATGTCCGCAGGGTATGAGGGTTATGATTGATGATCGATATTAAATATTCGAATTAATACGTGAATCGATTCGATTCGATAAATTATTTATTTTTGTGAGAACGGAAGCCTTTTGTAAGTATGAGATGTTATACGATATGATTTTTTGATACATTTCTGGAATATCGATTAAAGACATGTTTGACTATGTATAAACTGGCTGTTCGATATTTTATAAACAACAAAAAATATAAAAATAACAATTTTGCCTGTTTTACAAGTGTATCTATAGTTAATGCCCAGGCTCCCTTTGCGTGGTATGTCGATTGCTGTCTTTATCGTTTTTTTTTTATTTTTTTTTTACTACTATCAAAATACATTTAATTTCATTATGACGAGATTATGACACGATATGTGACACGATATGATATATGATACGATTATGACATCCTAAGAAAGTTGTCTGTTTGTTTTCTCGTCATAATGAAATTAAATGTATTTTGATAATTATCGGCTAGTTGTCAAAAAAATAAAAAAACTTAGGATGTATAGATTTATTTAGGATTTTCACTAAACCGTTGAATAGATTTAGCGGTGATTTGGCAAACAGATAATTACTGTGTTGTATGCATTAAATAAGAAATAATTATTGAAAACCCCACATTGAAGGCGAGTAACGAAAATGCGAACTGAAAAGCATACGAGCGAAGCCGTGGTATATAATCTAGCAGATTTTAATGACAGAGCTTTGAAGTAAAAAATCCTCCATTCATATTAACTCTGTCATAACATTTCATCTTTGAAAAGAATTTGTGATTTAAGATGCCCTTTTAAGATGGCCGATCTGACCTTAGCTTTGAATGTAAATTCTTCTAAAACTAACTTCTTTTCTTGCTTGATTTCGACTGTCCTTTCGAAAGCATTATAATAACAACCTATTAACATTTATTTGTATATATATATATATATATATATATATATATATATATAACATATGAACCTATTTTATGTAAGAGTTGGTAGAATTTTTTTACCAATTTATAAGTTGTGGTCTAGATCCTATAGCACAATCTAGTATTGACATAATATGGACTAGATGACGCTATGTACAAATAGGTATATCAAAACATTTGTTATTTTTTTTAAAACCACTATTAAACCAAAAAGTTCTCAATTTATGCGGTTTTATATTTGTTACTCCAAAAACTGTAATTTGGTAACGGATTCGGAAAAAATATTGTTTTTTTTTTCATAAAAGGATAAAAGTAGCCTATAACTTTCTCCACTCTTTATTCAATCTCCGAAATTTATTATATTGGGCGTGAACGCGTTACAGACAGAACTACTTTCCCATTTATATAATTATGTAGTGCTAAGAACATTATAATATTTTAGCAATTTCATAATATTTTCAATCAATAAAAAAAATCAATATCAAAAATTATTTCCACGAACATTTTTTAAACAACCTGTAATACTTTTTCCAACAGCACCCTCTACATTGAAGTACTACATATCAGACAATGGGCTTCAATACGGGAGTCGCGACCTTTGCCACGACTATATCGTATCGTATCATCTCTGCTACCGACTTCACCTTCTGACCTATAGGGTGGCTGTGAAATGTAGACTGCCTGGGACATACACTTTTTCACTAGCTGATTTGAATGACTTATTTTGGAATGAAAACAAATGTATTAGTCATTAACATAGTGCTGTACCTACATCGGGTTATCCTTTATTAAGGAAAGGTTACACACTCTGATTAAGAGTAATTCGTGCAAACTTCGGGAAAACATTATCATCTAACATTGATAACTAGAGACGTCCTAGTAATACAACTCTGAATCGGGCAGAAATATTTGATTAAACCGGTAATCTTCAGAATTTAAGACGAAACTGGAACCCATAGGCACATGTAATTATTAGCTGCCATCAAGTAGACTGAGGGCGAACTCTAAACAAATTGACCACTATAAAAATAGGCACTTCAAACCTATAATGTCTGTAGATCCAACTTGTGCTATAGGTGATAAATAGCATTATGCAACCGAGGAATGTCCTTCTTCCACGCTTCATTTAGATTCAGCCAATAACAAATACGTTAATCTAAATAACAGCGAATAAATCGGTTACCGCGAAAAGAAAAACCAACGCGAATGATGCGAATAAATTCAATTCTAAATTCAAGCGAAAAAAAATACTAAATATAAAATACTCGTGTTAAAAGGGATATTTACTTAAAAATATCCTAAAGTCAACAAAACGATGGTGACTGTACCAGTAGCTCTTGTTTTTCGAATGCCAACGTTTGCGTCCTGCAGAGCAACAGCACACTCATAAAGTTAGGATCATACGTCTACCCACGCCACTCGCAATGTATTCAATCCATTGACAATTTTGTGACAAAAAAATTACAAATACGGTATTAAACCTTCAATGGAAATAATTATAGAGATACTTTTGAACGGTTGCAGGCTATGGTAGTATTTTCTCTGATTCTGTCACGGACGAAATCTATCCATTTTGTTACTAACATTTAGAAAGCTATTTTAAGAATTATGAGCTGTGAAAAGTTGTAAATTTGCAGGTAAAGTTGTTAAGAGCCTACCAGACGCCAAATTGTTAAAAGAAGATAGAATATATACATTTTAGCGTGCAAGAAAGAGAGAGATGCGATCGGCTTTCGTGCGCTTTTAACGAAATAAATTAATTATAAAAAAACTATAACCAATATGAAAAAAATGCTCTAGTGCAAATAAGGACTTTACTATTGTCTTTCTTATAAATATTTTATATTATAAAAACAACTGTTAATATACGAGATCTAGCTTAAAATTTCACGAAATCGAGGTATTTTCAACACAAAAATCTATCGAGGATTTTATCAGTAATCGTGTTTCTAGCCTAGAGCGTTTTTAGTTCATGAACTGAAGTTGTCTGTGTTCAAATTTTAATTCAGCAGACCTCACGAGTCCTGAGATCTAGATCAAAGTAATAGTCTATTTGGCGTCATATGGACTCTTAAAGATAATATCTTTAACATTCAAAAGGGAAATAGGTAATGAGGATTTTCTTTTCAATATGGTTTTCACTGATATGGGTGTATCCTTTGATATTATTCAGTAATGTCTGCAAGTAAAAGTGCTGAATACTGTGCCAAAACCGATTACTGAATAATTTGACGATAAGGAACTAATTTATGAGAAAGGAGTACCTAACGAAACACTAGAGATACTAAAATGAAAAACTATCTTTAAGCACTTTTTTATAGAAAAAAATCTCATCGCCTAAACTTATGGTAATATTTCAAATTGATGTATCTTAAAAGAGCACAAATTTTCTTCCTTTTCTTTCGTTATTCTGGGTATAGGTACCTACATATAAATTATTATTTTTATTCCCAAAACTTATTAATTGTAGCATATTCACTCATCAATTTGGTAGTAAACTCTGATCATCATGAATCTTTTTGTAAACCACATTATATAATTTCATATCATTTCAGACTTCAGACCCTCCTGCTTTTTCTGACGAGACAGCTGAATATAAAAATACCAGTTTCAGTTCAATTCCATATCTGTACCATAATCAATAAGTCGTCAAAACCTCGCTACTGAATTTTCTTTCGATAAACAATAAAATTATATTATAATTTAGCGTATTTTTGAATTAAATCAGCATTTGTAAACACGTCTTTAAGTTTTCAAGCGCCATGAATCATAGTCGACGACATCATAACCGATTGATTTATACCTTCGTATACATTACGTATATTTTTTCTCACTTGAAATACTGAATTCAATCATAACCCAAGACCAAGTTACCCATCATACTGTCTCATTAAGACGTTATTTGGAAACTAAAAAACGTACAATGGGTAAGCTATATTGTCCAGAACGTACTCGAAAGGTCTTTTTGTGTTATAATTTATGGTATGTCACTAACAATATTGTGTAAATGTGTATGAGTTAAGGAGAACTGCTGCGTAAAATGGACTTAATTGAATTACATTGTAGCGAACGATGTGCGGGAGTGATGAAAATTTTATAACGTATTAAATTTATGTTGGGTTATTGCATTATTGCTTTCAAAGTCTGCATATTGAACCCGGGGTTTGCTTTTATTGGGGTATTTAACTAGAGGTATTTGGCTATGTCGAGCAATAAATGTCCTCAAAGTTTGGATAGAAAGGGCAATGCCGAAATTAGGCCCTGATTGCCCATACTTGGCATTTAGCTGAAAATATAAGTAATGAATTTGCATAATTTTTGACGCTATTCACGACTTGATAGAAGTTAGGATTTATTTCGTCAAAATAAAAAGTTATTCAATAAATACACCGCTATTTGCATCTGCTGGGTTGCCAGTCTTTTGTAAACTAATTGAATAGGTAGTATTTTTACAAAATACTCAGATTAAGTTTTTACTTAGATACTTTTTTTTAAACCGCCAATGTGGCAGACAAGCATAACGTTTGTAACACCAGAGGTGCTGCACTCGCGCTTCCAACCCTGTAAAAACCTTCTAAGACCCGGCTCGGTTTTTCCAAACGTCAACGGTATGAGGATCTTCAAAAGGAAGATCCCCATACCGTTGACGTTTGGAAAAACCGAGGCAGAGAGATCATTCCACAATTCCTTAACTGATCTTACCGTGCTCGAACGCTCCGGATGGAAAGTGTGGGGATAAATCTGAGGCGGGTTACGTAAATATTTGTTTATTATACTACAACGTTCCACATCTCAATTAATGGTTACACCCGAAAAAAAACGATAGCAAAAGAAGAAAGTAAGTTTTGACTAAACGTTAGATAACATGGGAGAAACAAAAACTTATTGGGGTAACACAAAAATCAAGATAGGCAACCTAACTGAGCGACTGACGTCACCAAGTGTTATGTCATTGTCAAAATGGTACTGCATCATTGTACGTTTTTCTGTTTTTTTTAATCAATAATTAAATATTCAATTCCGATCATGAATACTGACTTTAGGTGAATGAATAAATGTATGATAGACAACAAATACATAATTAACTAGCTAGATGACTGCAGGAAGAGTTTCTGATAACTCTAAAGTGCTTGTGTAAGGGCACATTTATAAAAATTAAAAGCCTTGATATTTTGGAAACCCCAACTTATGTTTTAACTATTCTTTTATGAATAAATTATTTTTATTTACAAGCAATTTATTGTACCCATTTTCATGATTGGGCACCCAGGGCCTAAAGTACTATGAAGACCTGGCATTGCCCTTTAGTCCTTGCCGAGTTATTTCACAAGTCAGTTCTGTAGTACCTACCATATACTTTACCAGCACTTAGTACGAATAGGATAGAAAATCATTAAAGTTTCCTATTAGATAGGTTGTGTCATTTTCAAAACCAACAATAAATCATTGCAGAACCCTCATGGACTTTTCATAAGACTTGTAGTCTCTCGTAGCGACTAAGCCGCATGGTTTATACTTTTTGTCTGAGTGCTTGAAGGCCAGGATACTCCCATGGAGTATATCCTAAGCCACTGAAGGCATGGATACTGGATAGTCCACTCAGGCCTACTGCAGGAAGTAGTAGTCTTCACCTGTAAAAAAGCGCACAATTAAACCCTGTGCCTCGCTTCCAGGCCAGTAATGCATCTCTTTCGATCTTCAAATACCAATGCGCCTTGGTTAGGAGCTGTCAATTACTCAAGCACTAGAATGAATCTTCTGGAATGGTACCTACTTTTTAGGGTTTCGTAGCCAAATGGAAAAACGGAACCCTTATAGATTCGTCATGTCTGTCTGTCTGTCTGTCTGTCTGTCCGTCCGTGTGTCACAGCCTTTTTTCTCCGAAACTATAAGGCCTATGCTATTGAAACTTGGTAAGTAGATGTATTCTGTAACCGCATTAAGATTCTTATATAAAACTAGAAAAAAAGCATTAAATTTTGAGGGTCCCCATACTCAGAACTGAAACTCAAAATTTTTTTTTTCATCACCATCAACCCATACGTGTGGGGTATCTATAGAAATAGGTCTTTAAAAATGATATTGAGGTTTCTAACATTTTTTTTTCTAAAGTGAATAGTTTGCGCTAGAGACACTTCCAAAGTGGAAAAATGTGTCCCCCCCCCCCCCCCCTCTAACTTCTAAACTAAGAGACTGATAAATCTAAAAAGAATATATGATGTACATTGCTATAAAAACTACCAGCGAAAATTGGTTTGAACGAGATAGAGCGGGTAGTTTTTTTTTAATGCGTCGTAAACCGCAATTTTCGGTTAGAAAAATCACTACTACTGGGAACGTGTTTAAACATCAATCAAAGTTACAACGAACTATGAGAACTTTTATATTATGTTACTTGCTGCTACGAAACCCTTCATGGGCGAGTCCAATTCGCACTTGGCCGGTTTTATTATTCTCTGGACACCACTCACACTTTTCATGGCTAAGTTAACCGAATGACCTTTCCAGTGTACGGAGTGTACCTAATTGGCACATATCCAAAAATACCTACATGCAGTAATCAGACTATATTAACATTAATTACCTTTGGATAAGTCGTTCCTATATTTAATTTAGAACTTCTGTGAAAATGAAACGAATGGCAATATGCTCCAAAATTTTGTATAATTTGAATTCAAGAGACACTGACGACTCCATCGAGATCTTCGGAGTTCAAGACAAGCCTCACCTGGAAATAGTGCACCTGATGTAGGCGCCCAGCTGAGGTTGGACTGTCACTCCTAACAATCCGATAATGATAAACCGAATCACTGCTTCTCCTAAAAATCAACAAAAGCAGACCTCATGCCCAAATTTAGATATTATGTAGACGCTGGTGTAATGAGACTCTATCGAAATATGCAAGTGAAGAACCTACTGATTGACAGACCAGATCACGGAAAAGTAGGAAAACAACAAAACTTTGTAACAACTCGTCAGGCCGCTCAGCAATACCCATCAGGTGATTGGAGGGTTTCCAATGCGGTTAAATTTAAGACTGGACTGAAATATGCTGATTTAAACAAGACTTTTTTTTAACGTGAGGGAAAATCCTTCATGGATGCTATGCTAGACTCCTACCGACCAAAACCCCTCACGTAACGCCCAACAGCCTACGGTTGGGAGCCCCAATTAAGCCCTCGGAAGGATGTCCCAGGACTTTACACAAGACTTAAAGATGAAATAGAATATTGAATTTTAATTTTTGTAATGACAATAAAGTAAATGAAAAGCCAACCTAGGATTAGAACTATCCTAGACACTTCCTACCTTGATTAAAAGTAATTAGTGGTAAATACACGTAGCGTGTTAACTGCATTAACAATTTAAACGACAAAGGTGACGATTTCTCAAGTGGTTTCTCTAGCCTCGTGTGGCGCATGCAAAACGTGTGATGGATTCAAGCGCCAACAGTACGAGTTGTTTTAACCGACTGCATAAAGAATGGTTGGGTAATGAGTTTATACATACATATAATCCCGCCTTTATCCCCGAAGGGGTAGGCAGAGGCATAGCATACGGCCATATTTCACCTTTTAGTTTTATGTCCCACGTAATAGGTGGTGAGCCCATTGAAGTGTTGAAATGGACAGGCGCAGGTCCCCACTACCCACAGTTGAAAATTTTCAAGCCGCTCATAAAGCCTTCAACTTGGCATAACGATTGTCATTTTATTGTCAACCGGGTTTCGTTTAGAGATTTCCTTCTCTACGCAATGGATCTTTTTGCGAAAGTGTTGCTTTAGTCGCCTCTTACGACACCCTCGGGATGTATAGGGGTGACGACATTTTGTACTCTTACCCGTCGTAACACGGGACCCCGTCGCCACACGTGGCAATAAAAATGAGTTTATAGGTCTACCAAAATCAATTTAATGACAATAGGCTCACCATCTATTGCGTGGGACAAAAAATAACAAGTAAATTGTCACATCCATAGGATATGGTAGGTAACCAACTAACCACTTTCAATCAGTCATACTCTTTGTCTCCCACCTTTTTTTTTATATTCAGCTCGCCAAATTGACGTCGCCACCAGCCTGATGGTAAGAAAGCAGTGGCGCATCTAGCGATTGGGGGCCACTTCTTAGAGTGGTCCTCAAGTTGGCGGCCCTGTGATGTGCCTCTTCACGCTCCTCTTGAAGATCCCGGGATTGTAAGATGAGGGAAAGACGTGTGCGGGCAGGTCGTTCCATGTTTTTATAGTTCGACAGAGGAAAGATCTTTTGAAACGCTCGGTTCTGGCGAAGATTCTCTCCACTGTGTATGAGTGGCATCTCTGCCCAGCACGCGTTGTTCGGGATCGGAAAGGAGATGGTGGGATCAGGTTGAAGAGCTCTTCAGAACATTCGCCGTGATACATTCGATAGAAGGCAGCCAAGGACGCTATGGTTCTTCGCGCTGCGACAAAGGTTCGAGGCCTCCCGTCACCTCAGGACAACCAATTATTCGGATAGCACGTCTCTGCATAGCGTCAAGCCCGTCTAACAAGTACCTCGCGGAGTCATCCCAAAGGTGAGAACCATACTCGACGCAGGGACGAATCTGCGTCTTGTACAGTAAACATCTCTGATGTGGCGTGAAATACCGTCTCACCTTATTCAGGATTCCCAGTTTCCGCGAGGCCAGACCAATACAGCTCTCTATGTAGTACCTCAGAAGTATAAAACAAAATATAAGCCCCAAAATTAAGTAATGCGAATTTTCGACTTGGGCGGATTCAAGCAATATCGGAGTAAAATGGAAAACCACTTTACTTTACGAACAGGTACAAGTTATTCTCTAGTATATTCTTACTCCAATATTAGCCTACCTTTCCGACCTTTTAATAATGTATCAACGCAATTGACTATCGCTCTTGCCACCTATACATTTATAATTTGCAAAAGTGGTACAAAACCAAACTCTCAATGTAACTTTTATCTCGTGTCGTGTTGTAGTTCGAAAGTTAAGACACATGACAGATTCGCTGGACATTTCGTCTTGTGTGGTCCCGTCCCACTCATTTCGTCGCAAAAACTTACAGATTCGCTTTTTACACAACCAAATTACTACTACACATACCTAAAACCATACGACACAATTTGAACCTTAATACCTTGTCATAAAGAAGTTCTTATATTTGTCAGGTAAAAAAATTAGGCTTAGGATCTGCAAAATGATTTCATTGCTACCGATGTCCCCAAATTAATAGTTCATTCAATGATTTTTTAGAGGACCTCCCTCGTTGCCTCTCTGTAGGGGTGACGTGGTGAGGAGACGAATTTTCGTTTAAATTTCGAATTGATTAGTTTATTTAGAGACCCTCATAAAATATAAACGAATGGTTGCTTTTTTTTTGTATTGAGAAAGAATAGTTGGTTTAGCGAAATTCTTTTTGGTCAACAGTATCCATTGTCTAGGGTGTGTATCAATTTGGATACAGTAATATTGTGGGAACTGTATGCAAAAGAATCAAGTCTACAATCAATCAATCGACTTGAGTCGACTGGTGACCCAATTGGGCTTGCAGTCTTCTTTCTCAGCGAATAGGCATCGCTATTCAAAGGGGAAATGCTCCTACGCAAGACACAATGTCACGGGGGCATTATTTAGGTTCAACAAATGTAAATATATAATTATGTTTCACTGTTATTTTTGACGATAAATATTTTAAGTCTACGATAAATATTTTAAGGTTGTAACTTGATGATGACGCTCCCGCCATTGCTACCCAACCTGAAAGCCGAATGGAATACGTTGAGGTCATGCGTTCCATTGACCATTACCTAAGTGGAATAGCCTTTATGTGGATATAAGCTCATTTTAGAAGTAAAAAAGCTCAGGGAAGGGATGCTGACTAGGGCTTGAACTCCGTTAAAATCTAATATCGTTCTCAATTCTGGAATTGGCGAGTTCAACACCGGTATTTCGATATTGAAAAAAAAAATATTTTCGTTTCTTCTTTAATTTCATTACAAACAAAAATGTCGATTATAAGCTTCTTATGCAATTTAATTGCCTTTAATTACTACAATGTTGATAATTTAGGATTTCTCTATTAACAAATTAATTCGATTATGTACTTAGGTATTAATCATTTTATTTGATGATATTTCTTAAACCTGCTAAGAAAGTAAATCCATAAAATTAATGATATTTGATAGAAAACATACTATTTAAATAATAATAATATTATTGATGACGTTTTTGTATTTTTTTTTACATTTAGACTTCAATTATTTATAGTGCGAACTTAGACTTAGCTCTTACTTATGCTGCGAGTTAAATTTAACTTTGATAAAAACGCTGTAAGAATTTGACAGAGGTCTCGCTCAGCATAGTTCTAGTAGTTCTGACGGAACTCATGGGGCCCGTACCTTATTATTAGGGGCAAACTTTGCCCCAAGGCGCTCCACTGACCCAGAGTGAGGAGGGTCCTGGGTTCCCTGTTCTCATCAAGGCGGAGGAACATATTCCTTCGCAGATGGCTCCGTCTCAGGCGCCCGACGCTGATTACAGCGAGAACGACGTGCCCGAAGTCACTGAAGGTTAGGGGCGACTGTACTGCAGCTTATATTCCGCAGGGACCGTGCCCCTGGACCCTACAGCATTCCAGGCCGAGCGTGGATCCTGGCTCTTGAGGATCTCGGGCCTTGAGTGATGGGGCTCTTTAGTGCATGCCTCGAAAAAGGCCAGATTCCAAAGGTCTGGAAGACAGGGAAACTGGTTCTGATCCGAAAGGCAAGGTGGTCGGCAGTCTACCCATCCGGGGATCGGCCGATCGTGTTGCTAGTTTGAGCAACTCCGGTCGATTCCAACAATAATACGCTCAAGAAGCTTGCATACCTCGTTAGGCATGCGAGCTCCTTCAGCGTATCATTGCACAGCGCACAGTCGGGCACCTCACACGCATGGGGCCAGATCTGGCGGATAACCAGTTTGGTTTCCGTCAAGGGCGCTCCACCCTGGATGCGATCTTGCGCATTAGAAGACTGACGAAGGAAGTAACAACGCAGGGTGAGGTGGTGTTGAAAGAGATGGCGATGTCAAGAGACACCGGTATCACCTTCAACACCTTGCCCTGGAGCTTCGTTAGGGAGGCGCTTATTTATCATGGAGTGCCTCCCTACTTCCGTCGAATTGTCGGGGCCTATCTTTCCGAGAGGGCCATAACTTACCCAAGCTGGCTAGGGCCCAGCCGGGTCAGCGAGATACGTCGTGCGGTGTTCCGCAGAGATCAGTCTTAAGACCGCTTCTGTGGAACATCGGTAACGATTGGGTGCTGCGTGGTCCGTTGCTGAGGGGCGGCATGTCTCGAGGATCTGGCAGCGAGGCAACTTGGGTCCTTGTTTAAATAAATTAATATTCTTTTCTGGTGCAAGGAGGCGCTGGAGCGGGGACATAGGCCTCCGTCTCCAAAAATCTAGGTTCGGCAGTTCCAGCTCCACAAGGAAACCGTGGAGACCTGGACTTGAGCAACAAACCGAATCGCCACATCACATCACACAAGGGGGGAATCGCCGAATCGCCACAATCAAGGCGGTCAGACCGGTCATGGGCGAGTGACTAAAGAGGAGCCACGGTGCGGGTGCTCTCCCCTACCGGTTGTCACAGATGCTTACCGGGCACGGGAGCTTCAGTAAGTATCTGTGGCGAATACACCGGGAAACCACACCTGAGTGCCAGCACTGCGAGGAACGCAGTGAGGACACAGTACTTCACACATTAGTGGAGTGCACAGTGTGGGCTTAACTGCGCCCGGTCCTCATGGTAGGTCTGGAAGTGGAAATTCTCTCGCTGGAGACCATTGCGCGAGCTATGATCTCTAGTGGGAGTAAGTGGGACGCCACTGCGTCTTTCTGTGATCAGTTAATGCGGCGAAAAGTGATCGAGAGAGAACTCTCCCACCCGAATTCCGCATGTCTTTGCCCAAGACTATCGGCCTCCATAATCGGGGGCCTGAGGACGGTGGGAGGGCTAATCGCCGTCCTTACAAAAGCACGCCCAAGACGAAAGCGTGACGTGAAAGTTTCACGCACGCCACACGCCTTGAGATGCAAGATAACACCTGAATAAGCCCCAAATACGCGGGATAGCACCCGAATCTCCTAGGTGAGGCCGCAGTAGTCAAGGTCTGTGGGGAATCCTGGGGTCATCCTTCTGAGGGCTTACCCGGGCCAACCGTAGGCAATAGTTAGGAAACGTGTGGTTTTTAGTTGGTTACGTTAAAACAAGTATTTACTGGGAATCAAAGTAGTTTATCACTAATCACGTAGGACTGCCAGCTCCTGTTTCTTTTTTTACATATCACTATTTTGTACAAAACGAAACTTGATTGAGTTCCGGAATTCCGGAATTCAAATACTGAATATCGAAACCCAATTCCGGAACTGAAAATGCGTCCGATATTCAAGCCCTAATGCTGACGCTCTAGCGACTGCTACCTAACTAACACCTCCTGCAAAAAGCTTCATGTTGATATCTTGCATTTCGCCGCCTTTTATGTAGGATAGTCTAAAAGGTCCTATTTGCTTCTTAGAGACCTTATTCTTAGCATTCCATGGATTCTCCGTGCGGGCGCCCGGGTCCATAGCGTGGCACAGGGGGGAACACCCCGACGGCGTCTGGGACTTGCGACCCATTTGAGTAGGTTGAGGGTGGCCACCTTACTATGCGCATAGACGATCACCTTCCACCGTCAACAATACCCCCCCCCCCCCCGCCAAACCAGATTTGGTAAGATCCTATCAATGCCGCTTTGGATACTCGTTTTAGTAAAGAGCTTACTGAAGCTCTTGGCAATCCAAGGTCCTTAAATAAATTATACAGGGATTTAGTTGGAATTCCCCTTACTCCTACTTCTACGGCATAGAGTTTAACCACATAGCCATTTTTGGTTAACTCGTTGGTCAAGTCAAAGTATTTATTTGTCTTCATGGCGTGGTCCTTCAGTATGTAGGTCTCCCACGGCACCGTCAGCTCCACGAGCACCGCATGCCTGTGTATCCTCGAAAACAGGAAAATGTCGGGTCTGGTTGACGAGGCACATACATCCTCCGGGATTTTGTACATACCTGTTTCAATTCTACGTAATTCAACTGCTCGGGTTTTCGGTAATAAGTATAAGCGTATTAATATTGCGATATTTTTCAATTTCTTACAAAGAAAACAGAAAGACATTTATGTGTAAAATACGCTCCAGCTGTGTTTGTTTGTACTTTACAAGTTTGCCGTCACATAGTCTTTGTTTTACCTTTTTAAAAGAAAAATGTTTCCGACGTTGTACAAAGCTTTGCTCATGGAAAGTTCAAAGTAGAACAACTTCCTTTGTAAATAATTTTATACTTTAACATCATACCCACATAATTATAATAATTATGTTACTTTGGCGTGTGCATTTGTGTCCGTGGCATTATAAAGTACTAGCTAAGGTTTGGGTTTTACCATAAAAAAATAGGGTATACTACGCCAAATCGAATGCCAAATAATCGAACGTTCAAAATATCGAACGTTCAATATATCGAACGTTCAAAATATCGAAGATTACAATATCAATGTTCGATATATTAAACGTTCGATATTTTGAACGTTCGAGTATTTGGAAGTTCGATTATTTGGCATTCGATTTGGCGTAGTATACCCAAAAAATATACCCGGGTAAAAAAGTATTCCACATCCTTTCCCAAGCTCTATTCTCTTTCTCTCTGTTATTATAAAGCGTAACAGGCAGACTGATGAGAGATTATAGTTATAGAGACTAAATCAATAGGCTATTTCATAATTATATTAAGAACGATTATGTCAATTTCAATAAATTTCATCAGTGAAATACAGTTCTACTAAATATTAGCAAGAAGGAACTGCTGGCTGATTCCATTGTGAAGAAAGGTTGGGATGTAGAATATTTCGGTCTCCATTCCCTTTATCTCTGCTGAATATTCATCAAAACATTTCAATTATTAAGTCATAAAATCATAAGTGAATAAAAAATAAACTTCTTTTAATAACTTAATTCATCACACGAAATAATTAACATCACATTAGTAAAGATTTGTTGGAACATACAATATCAAAAATTCTCAAGTAACAAAAATGATAATCGAAACAAAATTATTGTGGTAGAGCATAATTCCCTTTTGTTTTACCAGCTCTCAAAAACCCAAAATCCGATCAAGTATACCAATACATTATTCCACAAGCAGTAATGACACCATTCGTAACCATTCCACCTCCAATATCGAAGTAAAAATATATGTACTTAATTAAATTCAACGTTGGTGCAAAATGTTACAAAAATGTTACAAAAATACACCAAGCAAATCTAACAAGGGAAACACAAGTAAATATTATGCACAAAAACGACCCACCGAATGTTTCGAACACGATTCTAACACGATTCGGAACAATTCGACCGTTTTTGTGGACATGTTTGAACATGTCTGATTATGCACGAATTCGCAATGATGCTTCGATTCTTGAAACGAGAGCGGAAAGACGATGTGTGATGTAAAATGGATGTCTTGAAAAGTTATTCGATTCAAAAGTATTTGGGAGAGTGCAGAAATGAATTGCAAATGCATTTTGAGAGCGGATGATGTGAAATTTTATTTGTTTTACACAAATACCTGCCTACCTACATATTTGAAGAATAATTTACGGTTCTGTCAAATTCTTAGTAGGTACCTACTTATAGTACTTTAAAAAGCCACTCTAAATAGAGCAACTTGTCAGCGTCAAGCATGAGGAGTAAACACAATAAGTATTGGATCGACGTTATACATGCATACATAATAGCCACGCCTTTATTCCCGAAAGGATAGGCAGAGGCATAGTATAAGCCCACATTTCACACTATAGTTTTGTGTGCCACGTAACAGGAGGCGAGCCTATTGCCGTGTTGAAATGGACGGGCGCAGGTCGCGACGACCCGCAGTAGAAATTTTTCAAGTCGCCCATAAGGCCTTCAAATTGGCTTAACGATTATCATTTTACTGACAACCGGGTTTCATTTCGAGTTTTCCATCTCTATCGACTTTATAGAGGGCAGAATGCATCTCATATAGAGACGTTAAAAAGTTCAAGCCCCGAGCATTAAAAACTCATTGAAGGCTTAAGTTATAAAATGTAAGTCTAGACCCGAACAAAGCTTGTTTTGTATGTGCGTAGGTATGTAACTTCTGAAACGATTTGAAAAATTATTTCAATGTTGGGGAGCTACACCTACCGCTCGGCGTACTTTCGAAAGTACAACTGTCAGAGGGCTGCTAACTATTTAGTAATCTGTGACTATTCCCAGGTGACAAAGGCCTTTTTTTTTTGTTTAATATGAGGGAAAAATCCTCGTGGATGTTATGCCGGACTCCTGCCGACTAAAAAACCTCACGTAACGCCCAGCAGCCTATGGTTGGGAGCCCCGGGGAAGCCCTCGGAAGGATGTCCCAGGACGAGGTGACAAAGGCTATATTTAATCTTCGTGTTCCCACGGAAACGGAATGAAAACTACACGGGTAAAACCGCGTGACATCCGCTTACCCCTACTAATATTATAAAAGCGAAAGTAGCTCTGTCTGTCTGTATGTCTGTTACGCTTTCAGCCCTAAACGGCTGGAGCAAAGCGAGCAAAAAAAAATACCTAGTATTTGTATTGTTGCTATAACAACAAATCCCTACTAATATTATATATGCGAAAGTAACTCTGTCTGTCTGTTACGCTTTCACGCCTTAACGGCGGGAGCGATTGAGATAAAATTTGGTATAGAGATAGTTCGAGGCCCTGGGAAGGACATAGGCTACTTTTTAACCGACTGCGCAAAAGGAGTGTTATGATTTTACGCGATAACGACTTCTACGCGGTCGGAGTCGCGGGGAACAGCTAGTATCTCATAAGGGTCATTTACAAATTGTTTACGCTGACATGTCCGACATAATACAATCCCAGTTTCAGTCAATGTTGCAACAGCCCGTTTTTATAATCTGTAGTCGTAATATGCTTTTTGTAAAGACATTTTGACAATGCCTCTGTAGATCTGTCCCCTTTTATAAATGTCCCCAAATTCTCATGTTCGCGAATTGTTTTATTTTTCAGACAACCAACGAAATGCGAACGATTAACATGATGTTGCATGATAAAAAAGGACTATTTTAAACATTGAATTCATTCACGATTACAATCCTTGTATCTTAGCATTGTGTCCCGGTTAAAACCAAATAACCTCTTCTTTACGTGCTTCTACCGACTAAAAACCATACGGTGCCTACCGGCGGGAGTTCCGAGTACGCCCTAGGGAGGATAACCCCAGGGCTTCCGAAACATAGTCTGAATAGTCCTTAAATTTCTGTAATGTTAAAAAGAAATAAGTCACGGAAATTTTTACACACCACCGATCCCATAGTAGGCCAGGATCAACTTGCTTGTGTTTTGGATATGACAGGACAGTGCAGACCACGTATTGGTTATAGGTACTTTTTTTGTGAATAGGAACATACTTTTTTTGTGAATAGGAACATACTTTGCAAAGAAACACTTAAGACTTTCCGCCAAGTTTCTTGCCAGTTTTTCTCAAGCGGGCCGCTTTCCGAACTGATGGTACTACTAATTTTGATTTGTTTTCATTGACGTGTCGCAAGTGCAAGTGTATTAGGATTATGCGAAATAAATGCTTTTTTTTTAGTTTGAGTTTGACTTTAGAGACAAATATTTTTGTGTGACACAAACTTTGTCACCAGTGGCAATCGAACCCACGATCTCGTGATACTACGATTCTTGTTATTTTATGAAAATGGTCTGTAACGGATACTAGAGGGAAAGAGACAAAGACACACCAGCGCGTTTCAAAAGATCGTTCCTCTGTCGAACTATAAAAACCTGGAACGACCTGCCCGCACACGTGTTTCCTTGATCTTACAATTCCGAGTTGTTCAAGCGGAGCGTGAAGAGGTACATCACAGGGCCGCCAACTTGAGGACCACTGTCAGAAGTCTTACGGACTGTGAGAGTGGCCCCCAATTGCTAGATGCGCCGCGGCTTTCCATCAGTGGCGACGTCAAACCATCACCCAAAGCTATCAACTTCGGCGGCGGCGCCAAAAATCCGCTTACGAAACAAATAAAGGGCTGATTACGAATCACTTTGTCTAAACCATACATTAGTGAGTGAATTAATAAGTCAATGAATAAACGATGGAAGGGTGACCAAAAAACAGAATTTTGTAAGACATAATTTTTAAACTTTTAATATAGCTTCGTACAAAAATAAATAAAGTAGGCATTTTCTTCAAGTGAACTTTATGGTGATGTAGACATAGGTAGTAAAGGACATCCACAGGAGCTTATCGGTGCTAATGTCTGGTGATAGGAAAAACTTAGACCAAATGATAAGAAAAATTGTTTTTGAAGTGAAACTTCTTTATCGGCGTTGGAAAAAAATTTGCGTCACGTCACGTCACGTCACGTCACGATTTTTGGTTACGCGCCATCTTTGTTTTCGTCCCCACCACGGTGGATTCGAATTAAGAGTACTTTATCCAGGGATAGCATGTCGTTTGTAGATTTTTGGACTTTTGTACTTTGGGACTTTGGGCTTTTGGACTTTTGGGCTTTTGGGCTTTAGGGCTTTTCGGCTTTTGAGCTTTTCGGCTTTTCGGCTTTTGGGCTTTTCGGCTTTTCGGCTTTCGGGCTTTTCGGCTTTTCGGCTTTTCGGCTTTTCGGCTTTTGGGCTTTTCGGATTTTCGGCTTTTCGGCTTTTCGGCTTTCGGGCTTTTCGGCTTTTCGGCTTTTGGGCTCTTGGGCTTTTCGGCTTTCGGGCTTTTCGGCTTTTCGGCTTTTCGGCTTTTGGGCTGTTCGGCTTTTCGGCTTTTCGGATTTTCGGCTTTTCGGCTTTCGGGCTTTTCGGCTTTTCGGCTTTTCGGCTTTTCGGCTTTTGGGCTCTTGGGCTTTTCGGCTTTTTGGCTTTTGGGTTTTTGGGCTTTTGGGCTTTTGGACTTTTGGACTTTTGGACTTTTGGGCTTTTGGGCTTTTGGGCTTGAAAAATAAGGTTATGAAGAAGTTTCACTTCTTACGTGTGTACACTAGTACACGCACACATTTTTTTTTACACTAATTACATGGAAATATCAACTTATCCCTGAAAAAGGGTCATCATATGCGTAGGTGGCCTTACAAAACAAAGCAAAAATCACAAGAACTTCGTTACAAAAAATCCTGACTTATGCACCAGGATTCACAGCAATCACAGCACCGACCAAAACCAGAAAAATATCAACGAGCTCGCTCTCGGTAATATCTCTAGAAATGGTGTGTTAAAAATGATAAATAAAAGATAAAAGAAGATGCAACCCCGTGAAGAGGAGTACAAAAAAGGAACAACTAGGTCACATATATGGGTATATATAAATAGGTCATATCTTGTAAAGAAGGGAAGCAAAACGAATATAGCTATTAAGGGTCCCGTCTATTTCTTTGTGATATGTGTAGAAAATGATGGATGAATAAAACTAGCAGTGCACAAAACACAATAAAGCGTGCGCGTGTGCCGCTACCAACAATTATTATTATTGAACACCCACACCTTCAATTAAACGTGCATATTCTATTGAAGCGTGTTTTAAGATTTCAAATATTAAGTATTCCTAAGTTTTCGGTTTCTTTTGGAACGAAGTTCCTTATCGCGCGTTGTGAAAGGGGGCTAGACGGAAAAAATTCTCACGAAAAGTTGTAACGACACTTTTTTAACCGACTTCAAAAAAGGAGGAGGTTAATCAATTCGGCCGTTTGTTTATGTTTTTGCTATAGTATGGCGGGTAGAGGTACCTCTACCCTCCTTTAATATGGGGGGAAGGGGTGGGAGGGGGGGAATTGGGGCGGGGGTGCAGGGAGGGGGAGGGGGGAAGGGGGAGGGAAAGGAGGAAGCGGTGAGGGGGGAGGGAGAAAAAAAAAATATTACAATTCCTTCACTAATTTTTCTGTTTCTGTTTCTGTTACTGTTTCTGGTTTTGTTTTTGGAAGGGGGAGGGAACGAGGGGGAGGGGTTAATAAAATGGGGGTTAATAATAAAAAAAAATATTATTATTAATTAAAAAAAATAAAATTTTATTACAATTCCTTCACTAATTTTTCTGTTTTTGTTTCTGTTTCTGTTTCTGTTTCTGTTTCTGTTTCTGTTTCTGTTTTTGTTTTTGTTTTTGTTTTTGTACAATAAAATTTTTAAATTAAAATAAAATTTTATTACAATTCCTGCACTAATTAATTGAAAGGAACTTCGTTCCATTCGGGTGTCCCTTGACACCTCTCAAGTTTTTTATTATTATTATTTAGTTTTTAGTTTGATTATTCGCTAAATTACAACTATTTGCATTGATAGTGGAACCGGATGAGTAAGCTGATCAAATTTATCAAATTTTGACATAAAATGTTTAGTTAATAGTCTTCACATTGCTCAAAGCAGTAAAAGCAACACGCAGCAATGTGATTGATGTGATAACGAAAAAGAGATATCATTTAGTATATTCCTCCGTAGTGCGTATGCCTGGTCACCCTATTCACGCCCACTGAGTTAGCCGTCTCATTATAATAATTTCACACGTCCTGTTCATCTCCGCGGCAATTACGATGAAAGCTGCTGGTAATCTGATATTACTTCTTGTTTTCCATTCATGCTATACACCTACCTACTTTAATAGCTATAGATGTTTTGTAAGTTTACAATCATCCAATATTTAGCTTGTTATTTTTTGCTGCTTAATGTTTCGTTTGATGATACAGAAGATGTGCGTCGTCAACTCTTCCATGGTTTTACGAAGGTGATTTGTTAGTCGATTAACTTCTATAAATATTCCATTGAGGTATTGGGATTTACTAGTAAAAAGAGCTACTTAAAGCCAACCACCATGCTGCAGGTAATACCGCGGTAGAGAGAAAGAAGTCAAAGATTTCGGTACAGTATATACCTCAGTGGATACATAAATAACCTCAACAATATATCATTTCCTTTTGTCAATGATCACACTGACTACAAAACAACCTTATAAAGTGACTAATAGGTGAAATAAAGCGAGACAACAATATTACTTTACCAATGATAGAACGAAACAAAACATAAGTAAAAACGTAACCTCAATTTTATAGTGACCTTATAAGGAATGGACCGAAATCAATTTATTAAAAAATCTCATCGGTGTATAACAAAATCTATTTGAAGTGCTTAAGGTGTATATTTGAAAGTATTGTTTAAAAAAGTACCGTGTGCAACAACGGATTCTGATTGTGACAAGTAAATTATAGTAATAATATCGTTTGTGATGGTTAAAATACGATTTTAATGTTTTAAAGTTGATAAAGACATCACAGATCTTGAGCTTGTATTGATGAGGACGGCTTGAGTTTTTTTTTCTATTTTTTCTTTCATTACTAGTCTATATCCGCCGCTACGCCCATTTGATACTAATTATGATACTATTACTGGCATAGACGGTTTATTTGCAACATGTGGTTACTATAGTACTTTCGAACCCAAAAAGCTCATGAATCCTTATCATTCGTTAAGTCTAGAATGTTTAAGATTAAAATTCAAGGTAATTAGGTAGGTATATCTTAGAGATTCGGCAATGGAACCATTCCTCAAGGGTTGCGAAATCCTTGTCAAATTAATCGAACAACGCGTTCTGAAGCCTCGATTTACATAAAAAAAGTCATATTTTTTTACACAAAAAAGCATTAGGCAATTCGCTACACGCGAACCTACTTTTTTTTTTTAAACGTGAGGGAAAATCCTCGTAGTATGGACTTTTACCGACTAAAAAACCTCACGTAACGCCCAACAGCCTATGGTTGAGAGCCCCGGGTAAGCCCTCAGGAAGGATGTCCCGTGACAGGAAGGATGTCCCGTGACTCGCGAACCTACTTATTTACCTAATATAACAAGCTCCCATAAAAAGTGGAATTATAATCCGAATTTCAATACTCCGAAGAAAGGAGTGGAAGAAGAGGTGCATCCTGTTGGAATGAATCGCTTGCTACATTTTTGGCAATAGTTTATTTACGTTTCGTTACCGGACCACCGAGAAATGTCCTATTTTTGGTATAAAATCATGGTTATACTACTGGTGTACATACATAGTCATAGAACATATTCAATCTATGAATCCTACCTATAAAGAAATATTATTTTATAATAATGTAGTACTTTATACTACTTAATTTAAATAATAAATTGCTGTGTGGGCCTGGAAATCACCTTGTTTACAAGCAGTCGGTGTTCGGAACTTTACCATTTGAGCCCACGTTAAAGTGTATAGAAACTACTGTTTAAATTTATTAAAGAGATAAAAATATAACTTGGATTGGACACGTACTTACTTAATATTGTTAAAAAAAAAATATTGTATTTTTTTTATATACCACTAAGGTGGCAGACAAGCATACGGCCCACTAGATGTCACCAGTACATCTGGTGGGCCGTTAGAGTATATTTCAAAAAATAAGGCAAACCTAGTTTATTCCAGATCAGTATGCATTAAAAAAGAAAACAGTATAATTTTTCTGTCAGAAATAGGCAGCACTGAACTGGAATAAACTAGGTTTCCCTTTTTTTTACGAAATATACTCTAAAGCGCCAATAATAGGAGGTGTGCCAAATATTGGCCATGATTGGGTGATTTACCCAAAGTCCTTTTAAATTCTACGCCATATTCTACAGTAATTTGTAGATATTGTAGACTGTCACATTAATAGAGCAATGGTGACGTTATTTTTGTTGTGTAAAGTCAAACTTTTTAAACTTTTCATAGCTTAAAATTTAGCACTAACTTCAATCGAATTTGTATGCTTTTAAGGGTTTCCTTCCCAAACGGATATAGAAAAATCTTAGTTTTCTAAGGGAAAAGGTATTTTGATACAGTTTTTGCATGCCAATTACTGGTCACACACACCAGTGATTCATATTAGTGTCATTTATTTATGGAAGTGCTTAAGCGTTTTAAGAAAAACGACAAAGAACTACCAGATAGTCAAACCTTTTATTTAATAGGTCTAGCCAATTTCTTATATCGCCAATAATATCGCTTTCATTTACTATGACATACAAAATATTCCATGAAACTACTGTGTTGAATTGATTAGCCTATAACTTTACCTAGAAATGATTTCAAAACATTTTAAGGCCAATTATACAACGTAGCAAAGCGATAAGCGGAGTGTTCTACCTAGCGATTTATGACTTGGATGTCGCTCAAAGTAGGATTTAATGTCTGTAGTCTTCATTTGCTCAGCGTTCTTGAAACAATCATAATGTTGGCATCATATAGTGTCTTGTGACAGCTTGTCGCATTTCCATTCAGGAGCATTTTTTCAGCTTTGAGCCATTGATTGCTGTTGCTAGTACTGTGGTAGTCATTTAACCAAATTGTGGGATTATGCGCGACCTGGTGGGGCCGCCTCCCAGGGTGGTTAGTCCCAGTTGGGCCCCTATACTATGCCGCGGGCGGCCAGCAGCAAAACCGTTGCTACCTGTCTCCCTGGCCGGCGGGTCGACCCCCGTCAGCCACACTAGACTCCACGTAACGCCTACTGGTCCCCCACCTGCTGCGTCAAACATCACCCCGGGCCTGGCTGTGCAACTGCTGAACCCCAAACGCAACCCAACCGGGGCTGGGTTACTTGAGGGGCCTTACACGGCTGCACGGTGGTATCCCCCGGACCAACACTTTGTACCACCTGGCAGCCACATGGGAGCCTTAGCCACCATGTGGGTACACAAATTTGCGGAGCCTCGTTCGTTAATTGGCAGGTGCACCACGTGCAGGTGAGGTCGCTTGGGCCCCCGAAATTAGGTGGTGGTGGGCCCCTTACACCCACCCTAATAACGAATACAAAATCACAATGGCCTCATCTTCAGCTCTGCACCAATCTATGCGTGTCAATAAGACAGTTGGCTAGTACACAATGCCCTTAGCATTAAGTCCATCGAGTTACAAAAAAAATTTAAAACAAATAAATCAAAAAATAAAAGTCAATAAATTTTAAACTGTGATATCGCTTAACGCCATTTGGATCTCAGTTCTCACCCTAATCTTTACATGCATAGCCTTGAAAACTATGACTAATGTTGTAGCTTGGAGCTTCTGCATGGCAGTCACGTAACATAGGTGACAATGTGGTTGCGAACAATGACATTTATGTTGCATTATCCGCTAATCAAAGTGGAGGCATAATGAAGTCTATGACGTAGGCTAATGTAAATGGCGCTTGACGGGTTTCCGGTTAAATTTGGCTATGATTAGACTGATAATCTGATGAGCTGTCACTGAAATATTATACAAAAGTTTAATTTCAATTTTACTGGTTTAGTACCCCTGGAGGGGAACGCTAAAAAAATAAGTATATTTTATTTTTAAGGATTTGTATGAAGTCGGTTCTTCTTAAGGTGAATGAGGTCGGTTTTTATTTAAGTATTTTTTTTATTATTTTAAGATACGGGTGGACCGAAAAGTATATCTATCTAGGTGTAAAGTTCTCATCAACACAAATCAATCAAGCCGAAACACAAGGTAACTGCTGTAAATAGTTAAGGAATTCCCTCGACTGTATTTCGGTTCCATCATCAGATCGACTCGAGACCTTTAGCACTAGTTGTCCCTACAATTTTCGGTGGTTGCCCTCGATTTCTCCTGGATTTCAGCATCAGATCCTGATTCCCTGGATATGGGACCACCTCAGAAGTAGCCTCTTTTAAAAAAAAATGTTCAAAATCCATACATAATTGGCGCCGCTATCGCGTAACATACAAAAAAAAATTGCGTACGAATTGAGAACATCCTCCTTGTGACTTCAAAAATTTCTTTTTTTGAAGTCCGTAAAAAAGCTCATTAAAACAAAATACATTTTGACGCTTGTTAACGATCACTAAGTTAAGCATCTAACGTAAAGCTTTGTCCGGAGATGGATGACCATTTAGAGCAACCCCATTTAGGAGCGTTTCCGTATTTCAGAAGGTAGTAAAATCCTGGGCACCAGCATATTCAATTCACATACCGTTTAAGTGGTACAAACTCAAAGTGGTAAAACATGGGCGTATAGGACTAAAGCTAGGAAGGAAAGTTGAAAATCACCTAGCTTGCTTTGCTTTGAAAAATTTGTTTCATAGCCGGAGATTTTTTTTATATGTCCGGTTTGCTACTTATAAAGCTTAATATTGTGTTATTTTTAAATACGAAACTGAGCTTGTATAAAAGCTTGCTAAAATTAATTCATTATAGGTAGGTACTCACAAGTATTTTGTTATCGAATTTTTGTCCTAAAAATTGTACTATGTTGTGGTTATAAACTGCTGTAGAGCCTAGATTTCCTCCAATTACACCTAAATTGTACTGAAAATATCATAGAATTGAATCGCAAAATGAAACCATGAGGAAATACCCTGATAGGACAATCGTTCTTATTATATTTATATTGTCCATTGCGCTAATAGTAGATTGCTAAACACACGAACAATTACGCCTGGACGCTCCCAAAACTTTAACAAGCCAGGATAAATAGTTAAACACCGTTTAACAAAGCTATAAATTCAAAAAGTATTTTAATCAAC
This sequence comes from Miltochrista miniata, assembly GCA_933228765.1. Taxonomy (NCBI): domain Eukaryota; kingdom Metazoa; phylum Arthropoda; class Insecta; order Lepidoptera; family Erebidae; genus Miltochrista; species Miltochrista miniata. Next base: position 28,620,179 of record OW121763.1, on the reverse strand, counting down.
AATTAAACGCGCACAGGGACTTTTTGAACTCGCAGAAAGACATTTAGAGAATTCCCGAAATAAAATAATTGACGGCGGCTTACGTCAAAATGGCGTATAAACGAAGGTTTTAATTACTTAATCAAGATAATAAATAAGTCGGGAAAACAATTCTACGGAATGCGGTAGTGTTGCCACACTGATATAAAAATAAAGTTGCCGGATATCCGGATGAAAAAGCACCAATATTGTCAAAATTTGAAGTTGAGATTTTATTACCGTTGTAGTACTACCGTAATTCTAGGACTCCGTTAATACTTGTCTTTGCTAATATACGTATGTTTCTATCATACTGTTTAATGTTTAATGTAGTAGTTCCAGACACGTAGTCAATTCGAATGTGAGATTTGAAGCTATTTTTATTATGATTTTGACGTACGCATTACAGTGATAGTAAGTACCTAGTGAATCAGCAACTTTTTTGAACAAACGATCTACCTTAGATTTAGGTCAAGTCAAATAAAAAGCGTAATGGTCGTATCCGGATATTAATAAACCAAATCCATCCGGATATTACGAAACCAAATTCATCCGGGTATTATGAGTAGGTACCTCTAGTTATAATGCAAAGTTACGCTACAAGTAATAAAATTTGACGCTTGATGAGAGCATTTGTCATTTAAATGCTAGATTTTAACGAAACTGCTACACATACAATTTAGAGTTAAGAGATTTGATAAATGTCTCCTGTCTCACATGGGTCCCGCATTAACTGTATCTTTGGTACTCTTACTATGCATGATGAAGGGTCGGCAGCGCCTCTGGTGTTGCAAACGTTCCTAAGCTGTGGTGTGGTGCCCACCAATACATCTGGTAGGCCGTATGCTTGTTTGCCATCTTAGTGGTATAAAAAATTAATCAAAATTCACTTCATTTCAATTGAGGTTCCAACATATTTTCATTTTGCACGGGACTAATTCCAAAAATAATAAACTCGGGTCGGGTTAAGGCATGAAGCTATTGACACTCTTGCATTTCTACCATTAGCGGATGGTTAGAAATTTATACCCATTTTCGGTCGACCCAGGTCGATCAGAAGTGGCTAAGAAGTAGAACCTTTCTCAGACAGGTCCCATATTCTTCATCGCAAGGATCCTTCAAGCCGTTTGGGAGTTAACAATATTGTGGACGCACGCACGCACGTATTCAATGCATTTGCAGAAAATCACTAAATTACGTTTTTGACGTCCTCTCAGAGGCTGAAAATTATACCTACACAAAGCTGACGTGCTGCCCCCGCAGCAGGTTAATCTATACTAATATTATAAAGAAGTAAAGTTTGTGTGTTTGTTAAATTGTAAGGGGTAATCTCGGGATCTACTAAACCGATTTTAAAAATTCTTTCACCATTAGAAAGCTACGTTATTGTGGAGTGTCATAGGCTATATAGCATCACGCTACAACGAATAGGAGCGGAGCAGTAATAGTAAAAGTTTCAAAAACGGGGGAAAAGTTATTCCTTTTGAGAGCTTCGTTGCGTGTGCTGCGTAAATATTTATAGTTATGTAAAAAATATGTACTACAAAATTGTTTCTCTTAAAAAAGTTCTAAAAAAATTGCGCGATAGCATGTGTCTATCTTTGGGTTGGTGCACAATAACCATTTTAATGGCAATCTATTTTTTCTACAATAATGCCTCTTTCATAAACTAAATTGTTCTTAAAAATTATGCGACGGGAATACACGCGACGAGAAACTTTCTCTCTCTCTCTCTCTCTCACGTAGTATTGAATATTAACGACGAGACGCTACGGGAGTAAACGCAACGCGACGGGAACAGGTAATACTCTCTCTTATGTGGCGCAAACAAAGTTGCGCGGGTCAGCTAGTCTATATATATAAAAATCAATGCCACTTTTCGTTGTAATTTTATAACTCAAGAACGAGCTCACCTATCTAAACCAAATGTTTAGGCTTTGTTCGAACTATTTAGTAGATGGTTTATGTGAAGTTTGCACAAAATCGGTCGAGCGGTTCTTCATTTATCACTCAAACGAAGTTGCGCGGGTCAGCTAGTATTCCATATTTTAACCGTTATACTTTCGATTGTTGGCACTTGATGGAACTTGTTATAATACATTATGAAAATTCACTTGTACTATTCCACTTTTATTTTAATTAAAAAATACCTGACCGGTTTCGCTTTTAAAGCATTATCAAAGGTTCTTACACTAATTTTGACATAACGTAATGACGTTTTACAAACATTTGTGCATGTGGGTAAACAAAAATAAACATAAAAATTAAGCAGGGTTGTGGCTGTGAAGAATTTTCCCCCAAAATGGGGAAACCTTTGAACATTCAAATTCAAATCTAAATTAGCATTCAAAATAAATAACAATATAATTAAATGTCCAATAAAATTTAAATTACAATAAAATGTCAAATAAAATAAATTAAATTTCTAAATAATGTAATGTCCACGTAAATTCAATTTTCATGAAATGTCAATTGTATAATAAGTCACATAAATAAAATAAAATTACAAAAATGTCAAATAAATGTTATAAAATATAAAATCATAAAAATTAAATTAACAATTCGAAATAGCTATTAATGTATAATTTTCAAGCGATCCTGTGGATGACACTACTGAAAATATTTTAATAATGGTGAATTATTTATGTCTAACTGTTGATTTAACAAAATGTCTCGGTTACCCTTTAATAATTTATTAATTTCTAAGACCTCAAGAGCATTCAGTTTTCGACCTTTATCGCAAATGTGTAAGGCCTTAAAGTCTAATTTTGGGTCAAAGGAATGGTTTTCCGTCAGCAGGTGTTCTGCAAAATTAGACTCGGTCTTTTTTAGTCGCCAGCCACTTGCATGTTCCGCGACTCTTGTCTGGAAAGGCCTTCCTGTCTGTCCTATATATTTTTTATTGCACCCTGCACAAGTCAATGCATACACTCCACTCTTTTGTGCTACAGGAGTCTTATCGGCATTATTACAGAGGTGACGTTTTAAACTGTGGATGGTATAAAAAGCCGGTTTGACTCTGTCTAGTGGTCTAGAGCATTTATACGATACCCTGCCTATGTATGGGATACGAGCCCACCTTTTCTTTTCGGTATCCATAGTAGTTGTGTCGGCTTGGTATTGGTATAGTGAGCAGAAAAAGATCCAAAGTGGTCTTAAACTTGGCATACCAAGCCGACACAACTACTATGTGATGAGAAATGATACTCCAATATCCTTTACATAGCTATTTATTCTTCTGTTCTTCGTATAATAATAGATACTACTCCTACATTCCACTTAATGGTATTACGAAATAATAATCCTATGATTGTAGATTCTTTACATTTTTATTTTCACAATTTAACTACTACTTGCACAACTAAGTACTAACTATTAATTAATACAAATATTCTACTTTAACTAATTAGCACTTTACTGAACTCGATCAGGAAACAGAATGTGTTCTTTTTCCAGAATATTCACTTTTTATCGCCTCTCAACAACTCCCACCTCATAGTGAACATTTTTATGTCAAATCAACTACCCACTATTTTCGAATAATCAATTAATGTTTTATGTACAGGCTAATCATTCTACTATGAGGCGGTGTTGACATCACAAAAATAACTTATTACTACTTAAAACTGAATGGTTTTAGAAAAATCACAACATTCGGCCATCAGACAGCGTGCTATCTCCGGAGCACGCAGTAATCACAACATTCGGACCTGTATATTAAACTAATCTCAAATTTTTATACATAACTTACATAACAATAATACCTTTATGCGGCTTTTCATAATATGCTAAATCAAAATCTTAAAGTTTAATTAAACCTAAACCTTCTCTATATCTTCTATCTACTCTGTCTATAGTCTATAGGCTTATAATATTAACTCAATCATTATTTATTTTGTAAAACTATAAGTGAGAACTTGAGTCTGGCGAAACGTCAAGAATACAAAACAAAGGCAACAAGTAACCAGTTCACAGAGCAGACCGCCTGCTGAAACTATTTACAAATGTACAATCTAAAAAGTGATCTCTTTTTTAAAACCCAGCAGAGTCTGCAGATCACTTCCAGGTTTCCTTTTCCAGCAAAAGAAATCATTACAAGTGTCAGCAATTAGTGTAAAATATATTTAATAGTGGAATACAACTAGTACAAGCGAGTGATTTTTCATAAAAAAATCATTAGGTATCTAATACTACCATCATAATAATATTACTTAAATAATATTTGTAAATTAAATTGTTAGTCTCATTTTAAGCGAACTATTGTTCTTATGTGAAATAAAGTTCTTTTAACCTTAATAATCGTCGTTTCAGGCAACGTGATGAAGCCACAATATACCTATACCTTAACCCTAAGGACACATAAATATAGTATTTAAGGTAGCTCTTGTGGCATTCTCGAAGTTACCTTTTTTATATCAACATCTATCCTTACAGGTTTCCCTAATTCGATAGTGTTACAATGTGTTTATTATTGCCGACAATTTTAATCAATAAATTGTAACTTAGGTCATAAATACATCAATAGATTAAATTCCGATACTGTAAACTAACTTTAATAAATTTCATGCAAATAATAATGACTTTAGATAATCATTTTAAATATTAATAAAAATCTCAGATGATAATAACAAAAATATTGGTGTCTTATAATGTAATAATAGTTTCATTCATGTAATAATGTCAATAATTAATAATTTCATATCATACTATAATAAATTGTGTCAAACGTTTGCAAACATAAATCTGAAGTAGGTACGAATTATGTCAAATAATAATAATAATATAAAATAATCATGGTATGCGCATAAAATGTGTCAATGCAAAATGTATAAGTATTCTTAAGTCAATCACTGAGATACTCTGATTAATCTAACCATACCAATACCTTCAAATTCGGTTGGTAGCCTGTCGCAAGAGCGTATACCTACCACTGTTTAACTGGGTAACTACCCATAAAGTGTCATTGACCTTATGCAGTCTACTATGATAACCAGAAAGACTTTCTTTTATGGTTGATGTACATGTTATAAATTCGCAAGATTTATTGGGAACTTTTTGGTAAGTAAAACCATCCTATTTCACAAATACAGGATAAAAAACTAGACATATAATTATTAGACTACTACTTACTTAGAAATAGTATGGTATTACTTTAGAAATTGTATTTGAATAAAAGAAACTGCAAGGTACGATACCTATATTTCTTGTGAGGTGCAGCCACAAGATTCTGATGAATTTTTTTATTCTCATAATGTTATGTACCTACCTACTCTTTTTGCAGAGAGACTCTTGGCGTAATCTAAATTATAGAATATCGCTATTATGGACATTTTGTAAGATACAAGATTACTCCGCAGAAGGATACAGGTTAAATTTGAATACACTGTTAAAGTAACTCAAATTTACAATTCCATTTACATCTGTTAATGCCTCATCTTTTGCACAGCAAAAGCTGGTGAACTTAACCTTTAGCTAGTTTTAAATTGAATCAAATTATCTAAAATAAACTACTAGGAGCGGCTAACCCCACAAGTTCCAACTCTCGACCATTTAGTTAAGCATTGGTTTCTATGTGTTACAATAGTCACGGTAAATTTAAGACTTTAGAAGGTTTTGCTTTTTAATTTTTATCAGAATAAGAATATTAACGATATTAGTTAAAAATTATGAAAAAGAAAACTCCTAGTCGAGTCGACTGGCAGACTGCAGTCATCTCTCTAAACCAATGGGTATAACTATTTAAAGGGAAAATGCTGCCAGTCTTTGGGTACAATGTCATTATTTAGATTTAGGTTAGTTTAGATAGTTATAATGTAAATAGATAATGTTACATTGGGATTATTTTGGTAAATAAATATGTAACAAGTCTCATTCTGTCAGATGCTACAATACTTTCTAGGCAGCAGTCCCACGATACTATAAGATTCTACAAGGAACTCTGATAACGTAAGCTGTTCAGGGTTCTTTTTTTTCATTTTGCGAACCAGTCAACTTTTGTTAGAATATAGGATATACATTTAATTCTAGCCTTTACCTCTAACGAAATGGCCCTAAGTGGTCTAAGTGCATATAAGCTGTTAAAAGGCAGTTTTACCTTCTCTTCAGTCTTAGTGGAATTATAAATATTGCATAAGTAAACCAGTAAGACTGAATCTGTTCTAGCGTAACCAAAATGACCATAATAAGCATCAGAATTATACTTAGTTTATTTGGTCTTAAATTATCCCTATAGGGCATTATGTCTTAGTATACTCATTTGACTGGACACTAGTCCATCGTGAAGCGGGATTAAAAGAAATCAACAACCTGACGCTATTTGTGGTACTAAATCCCTCTTTGTCATAGTGGTACTACAGTATTAAGACTGCTGGTACGAAGTATGTTACAGCCGGTGTACAGCGTAAAATTAAGGCCTAATAGACACCTATGTACCCTTTTTTTTTTTGCTAACAGTTTACAGGGCGTTCTTGTAGTGTAGTTTGTCGACTGAAATACGCAACTTGAATAATCTGATAAACTAAACTAGTTAGAGAATACCACCTAACCCTGGTGAACTGCAACCGTATGCACTTCGGTCAGGCTTCTGAAACTCGCCTACACCTACAGCAATAATATCGCCCGAACGGAGACTTCTAAACCGCGTATGGCGGCACGCAAAACATTGGGTCGACTGACAGTTTCGGAGCCAGTTTCTAAATGTTTCGATCTTTACTTAAATTTCTCTGTATATAGATATTTTTTTTGCGATTTGTAGGTATGTTTAGAAATACCTATAATATAGCACAAAATAGTTATTACTCTCTAGCACTGGCTTTAATCAAGATCAAGGAAGTAAAACTTGTGTACGTACTACTAAAAGTTATTCCGTGCCTCAGTGTTTCAATCAGGATTATATATATTAATATTATAAGAAGGAAAGATTCGATTGCCTGTATGGTTGTTTCCTTGCGTTGAATAGTCTCCAAAACCACTGAATCAATTTGAAAAACTCTTCCACTACTGCGAAGGCACACCCTCCTCGAGTAACGTTCCCGTATCTCCAGGGGAATGGGACTACGCAGGGAAAACCATGCGGCAACCGCTAGTATTGTCTTCGACCAGTAGAGGTCGTTCAACTAGGTCTTTTTACAAGGATTCAAGTGTAATATTTAGCTTAACTCGTACAGTCCACTGCCGTTGTATAGCTCTTTCAATTAAAAAAAGGTCTTTATAATAGATATTGCTAGCTGTCTCACAAAATCTTTCCACAAAACGTCGAAATTAGATAAGAAATCCTAAAGTTGTCTACCCATGTACATTGCACGGTATCTACCGAGATATTTTGAACACCTGATATGATATGATACGATTTGGTACAATTGGTCAAAAAGGTCACTGTCTATTACAATTAGAAATTATATTATATTCCCCAATAATACGAGTCCATGCCTAAAATGGTCGCGGGATTTTTAATGTGCGCGACACACTAAAAACACGACGCGACTATGTGTAGATAGAATGTACTGCGTATGGTGGCGCATTGGATGTTGATAGTGTGACTCTGGTCATAGAAAACAACACAAATTGATTCTACTCAACACGCGTTGCGTCGCGTTTTAACAATGTGTTTCCGCCTCAAACTTCCGACAAGTATTTGACACGGATAACTCTTGAGGAAACCCACACTATAACACATATAGATTGTTATGAAGCCAAAAAGTTCAACAAATCCTCAGGCATTTCACATTTTTAAAACGTGATACATTATATCTATATATAATTATAATTCCATAAATAATGCACTAGGAGTTCTTATCAATAAGGTACAACTAAAATAAGTTATAAAAGACCACAATTCCTTGTCTGGAGGACTCGTGTCGCGGTTGCTCAAGGTCGTTAGCAATTATCCGAATAAAAGTCTTAAATTCACCTGTCGCTCGGCCCGATCCTCACCGTTGCCGTCAGTATCGCCGCCACTGGTTAGATTCCGCCTTCTGGCGGTCACACCGCACCGCACTGTATTCCGACACGACAGTTCACCCGTCTTTCTGCTTGGGCGTGAATCTTTCACTTCAGTCACCTGGAATTGTCATTTTAAACGCAGTTACTGCTCTTTCAAGCTAACGATTTCCCATCTATCATCTCATCTAAGGCGTTTATTACGTCCAAGGCGCTTATATCTCGCCTGCTTGGCGTCCCCAAAAAAAGGAATGTCTATGCCTTACTATGCATACGGCTAGTTATGAAAAGGGTACAGTTTGTGCCGTAATCTTTCTTGAGCGATTCCGTGATTTGGCAAGTTCACTAAGCCGCTGGTATGGAATCTAAATAACACTATAGGCATAAACAAGGCTGGAGGCGTTAAGTAAATCGAAAAATATCAATACTGTTTCACATACGCTTCATTTACTATTGGGCAACAAAATTTGTTATGCATTCATGTGTGTGTAATCTAAACGCTCCACACATACCAATCCAAGTAAGCCTAATGTCAGCCTAAATCATTGAAAAAACTTCTATATTGTTATGATCGCCACCATAATAGCAGCACAACAATATGACTGCATAAAGCACAGATGATAATGTGAAGCATTCTCACTATACTCGCCTGGTTGAAATTGACAGCAGACCTATACGGTTGCATACTGGCTGCACACTAACACGGCTGCATGTAGCATCGCTTCATGACTAAACAGATCAATCTCAACATACTTACCTACATGGTTGTGCACTGGCAGTCTACTTATATAGCTTATAGAAATCATTTGCCGCACCTACATGATTGCACTTCAGCAGCACACCTATATGGCTATGAAACTAACTCTCAACATACCTGCATGGTTGCGCTTTTACAGCTCACCTACATGACTGCAGACAGCACACCTGCACGGCTATGGAAATAACTCGCATCATACCTGCATAGTCGCACTTCTACAGCGCACCTACATGACTATAGACAGCACACCTGCACGGCTATGGAAATAACTCACATCATACCTGCATGGTTGCGCTTCTACAGCACACCTACACGACTGTAGACAGCACACCTGCACGGCTATGGAAATAACTCACATCATACCTGCATGGTTGCGCTTCTACAGCACACCTACACGACTGTAGATAGCACACCTGCACGGCTATGGAAATAACTCACATCATACCTGCATGGTTGCGCTTCTACAGCACACCTACACGACTGTAGACAGCACACCTGCACGGCTATGGAAATAACTCACATCATACCTGCATGGTTGCGCTTCTACAGCACACCTACACGACTGTAGACAGCACACCTGCACGGCTATGGAAATAACTCACATCATACCTGCATGGTTGCGCTTCTACAGCACACCTACATGGCAGTAAACAGCACACCTGCACGGCTATGGAAATAACTCACATCATACCTGCATGGTTGCGCTTCTACAGCGCACTTACATGGCTGCAGACAGCACACCTGCACGGCTATGGCACTAACTTACATCATACCTGCATGGTTGCCCTTTCACAGCGCACCTACATGACTGCAAGCAGCACACCTGCACGGCTATGGAAATAACTCACATCATATCTGCATGGTTGTGCTTCTACAGCGCAGCCCCATGGCGGCAAACAGCACACCTGCACGACTAATGGAACTGAGTCTCAACATACCTGCATGGTTTCACATAACAGCTCGCCTGAATGGCTGCAAACAACACACCTTGCACGGCTATGGGACCAGCACAGATAATACCTGCATGGTTATACAATCACTTGCAACGCTCAGGGTTGCACAGCAGCATTCATACTTAAATTAATAAAATAATGTCTAAATTTGTCATAGTACGTCTCGTTGATTGGAGATCCACGCACTAAATACAGTCTTTGCCCTTGAGAAGTCGTTAAGTATCTTAACCACATACTTTTTAAAAATAAATAGCAAAGACTGCTAGTCTAGTCGGTCTTAACACAAAATATAATACATATAATTGATCTATGTAACTGCAATAAGAACGTTGCGTACCTATCGTATTTGGTCACATTTATTTATCCTATCTAAAGATAAATTTATTTACCGTACCGTTAGAGGGTATTCACAAAATAAATTAAAATAACTAATTGTAGTTATGTCCAACATTTCTAATAGGACGTCTTATTAACTGAGGATCCACGAATTAAAATGAAGCCTAGCCCTTGAGAAGTGGCTTTGTAACTTAAATATGTACCTACTTTTGTTTCAAGGTAACTAATAGGTACATATGGGCATAATAGTGGGTATTACCACAATAAAAATATAGCTCTATGCAACTACAATAAAACGATAAGGACCTTTGTCACATTTCTGTGTTCAATCTAAAACAAATGTATTTACCGTTCCGGTAGAGAATATTTCCTATAACCCTTACCGGAGATAAAAAAAAACGTTGTTAAATGGACACCGCAGTCAATAGAGTTATGTAACCCCAGTTTGCAGCAATTCGTTAAAAGTCAAATACCTTCTTGACTACAGTAGAAGTTGCTACGAATAATAATACACGCTAATAGGAATAATCACGAACCATGATTAGAATTCGAATAAACTTTTACTTACAGTATTAACTTGTCACGGCTCGGCTCGCAGGTTACCACTTCTGACTTGATGAGAAATGATACTCCAATATCCTTTACATAGCTATTTATTCTTCTGTTCTTCGTATAATAATAGATACTACTCCTACATTCCACTTAATGGTATTACGAAATAATAATCCTATGATTGTAGATTCTTTACATTTTTATTTTCACAATTTAACTACTACTTGCACAACTAAGTACTAACTATTAATTAATACAAATATTCTACTTTAACTAATTAGCACTTTACTGAACTCGATCAGGAAACAGAATGTGTTCTTTTTCCAGAATATTCACTTTTTATCGCCTCTCAACAACTCCCACCTCATAGTGAACATTTTTATGTCAAATCAACTACCCACTATTTTCGAATAATCAATTAATGTTTTATGTACAGGCTAATCATTCTACTATGAGGCGGTGTTGACATCACAAAAATAACTTATTACTACTTAAAACTGAATGGTTTTAGAAAAATCACAACATATGGATACCGAAAAGAAAAGGTGGGCTCGTATCCCATACATAGGCAGGGTATCGTATAAATGCTCTAGACCACTAGACAGAGTCAAACCGGCTTTTTATACCATCCACAGTTTAAAACGTCACCTCTGTAATAATGCCGATAAGACTCCTGTAGCACAAAAGAGTGGAGTGTATGCATTGACTTGTGCAGGGTGCAATAAAAAATATATAGGACAGACAGGAAGGCCTTTCCAGACAAGAGTCGCGGAACATGCAAGTGGCTGGCGACTAAAAAAGACCGAGTCTAATTTTGCAGAACACCTGCTGACGGAAAACCATTCCTTTGACCCAAAATTAGACTTTAAGGCCTTACACATTTGCGATAAAGGTCGAAAACTGAATGCTCTTGAGGTCTTAGAAATTAATAAATTATTAAAGGGTAACCGAGACATTTTGTTAAATCAACAGTTAGACATAAATAATTCACCATTATTAAAATATTTTCAGTAGTGTCATCCACAGGATCGCTTGAAAATTATACATTAATAGCTATTTCGAATTGTTAATTTAATTTTTATGATTTTATATTTTATAACATTTATTTGACATTTTTGTAATTTTATTTTATTTATGTGACTTATTATACAATTGACATTTCATGAAAATTGAATTTACGTGGACATTACATTATTTAGAAATTTAATTTATTTTATTTGACATTTTATTGTAATTTAAATTTTATTGGACATTTAATTATATTGTTATTTATTTTGAATGCTAATTTAGATTTGAATTTGAATGTTCAAAGGTTTCCCCATTTTGGGGGAAAATTCTTCACAGCCACAACCCTGCTTAATTTTTATGTTTATTTTTGTTTACCCACATGCACAAATGTTTGTAAAACGTCATTACGTTATGTCAAAATTAGTGTAAGAACCTTTGATAATGCTTTAAAAGCGAAACCGGTCAGGTATTTTTTAATTAAAATAAAAGTGGAATAGTACAAGTGAATTTTCATAATGTTCCATATTTTAAATTGACCCAAAAATAAATAAAAGAGAGAAATCAGATTTTAATTCCTCATAAAATGATATCAATAATAAAATTAACACACATCGCTAATAAGCATCAAATAAAGTTTATTAAAGAGTATTTTCCATCTGATACTTGAATGCACAATAAATTCGATGAACAATTACATTCCGATAAACGGATTGTAATTAAGCACTGATACCATCACCATTATTTAATTTAAGACTTGATCTTAAATCTATCAAGGCAAGCGTATCTTCTTCGAGCTTTTCGACTTTATCACACTCCCTGATTTCCGATTCTGATGATTCACACCGAAGCACGTGTTTCAGCAGGCTGATCTCTATCAAATCATTAAACATCAAATTAACTTAGTTTGGTTTCAAGAGTCGGTGCGTTTCAATAGGATTGTAATTCTCCTTTAGGCTTTTACAATTCTGCAAGCAAGCATTTGACCATCTCAAGCGTGGATTTTACTCCGTGATTCAGAGCCAACTGACACACTGCTCTTTTAAATCCATCAGTGAACTCAAGGATAATGATTATGTCCCATTATAAAGTTTTTGGCAACATTTGCGATGGAGTCGAGGTATTTGGACAGCAGGCAGGCAGCCTCATCTGTAAGTGATGCACCTGCTGACTCTATAAAGAGGTCATGGCCAAGAGAAGGAAAGCCTAGAAACAAAATCCATCTGACCAGTGTGGTAAAGTATGATCAATCACCAATTCAAGCCCATCAGTTGCTTAAGAAGCTTCGAGTAGTGCTCAAACTTGTAGGTCACAAACTTAGACTTATTTTGCCGTAGAAGCAACAATTTTGACGTTAAGATTGTTGCTTCAGTGGCAAAAGACAGAACCTGTTAGAAAGACATTTGGCAATAAAAAGTCACTACTTTCCAACAGTCAGTAACCCAACTTTCAATAACTACAGTAAGAAGCCTACGTCCCTCAGTCTGCTTAAAAAAATACATAGACCCAATGCACATTGTAGTGTTGTAATAGAAACATAATCGAGTAATAAAGAGGATCATTATTCGAGACATATCGTGTCTCAATAACTTCCGGCGGGAATGGCCGGGCTGTCGAATGTCACATCCAGATTAACCTCTACCGAATTTGCGTAAGAGAGTTCAATCACACCGGTGTATTTATTACTATTCCCACCAGCACGCTATGATGGAAACTCCTGTAAAAAACCGGCCAAGTGCGAGTTGGACTCGCCCATGAAGGGTTTCGTAGCAGCAAGTAACATAATATAAAAGTTCTCATAGTTTGTTGTAACTTTGATTGATGTTTTAACACATTCCCAGTGGTAGTGATTTTTATAACCGAAAATTGCGGTTTACAACGTATTAAAAAAAAACTACCAGCTCTATCTCGTTCAAACCAATTTTCGCTGGTAGTTTTTATGGCAATGGACATCATATATTCTTTTTAGATTTATCAGTCTCTTAGTTTAGAAGTTAGAGGGGGGGGGGACACACATTTTTCCACTTTGGAAGTGTCTCTTGCGCAAACTATTCACTTATGAAAAAAATGATGTTAGAAACCTCAATAGCATTTTTGAAGACCTATCTATAGATACCCCACACGTATGGATTTGATGAAAAAAAATATTTTGAGTTTCAGTTCTGAGTATGGGGACCCCCAAAATTTACTGCTTTTTTTCTAGTTTTATATAAGAATCTTAATGCGGTTCACAGAATACATCTAGTTACCAAGTTTCAATAGCATAGGCCTTATAGTTTCGGAGAAAAGTGGCTGTGACACACGGACGGACAGACAGACAGACAGACAGACAGACAGACAGACAGACAGACAGACATGACGAATCTATAAGGGTTCCGTTTTTGCCATTTGGCTACGAAACCCTAAAAAGGATCTACAGCAAGACCAGATAATTCCCACCAAGCACGAAGTCTAGAATTGTTTTGTACACACACACATACTCACGCCTTTATCCCCGAAGGGGTAGGCAGAGGCCTATACCGGCCCACCTTTCACCGTGTACAATTCGGTCTTTCGGCCTAATCAGAAGCTAAATGAGGGAGTTTCCTTTGCAAGGTGGAAGACCAGCAAGGCAACTGGGTAGATTCATCGAGAACTTACTATTGCCATTGTATGATGCAGGCAGTTCTAGTAGTGTTAGGAGATTTAACGACTGCTGGACATCTTGGAACATCCTTCCGAGTTATTCGGGGTTCCCAGCTCTAGGCGGATAGTTGGGGACCGAGTGGTTTTAGTAGGTGTAGGTTCAGTGTAACATCCTGAACGTACACCGAAAAAAAGGTGGTATATCAGCAATTCGATAATGTCAGCAAAAAACTGTTTCTAGCATCCAATTGAAGCAAATTCCCGGGTTCAAAGGCGTACTAGTCTACGTCAGTTAAAAAAGGCTGTTCTAAAAGCTGTCAAAAGTGCAGACACCTCCATTTCCTCATCCCCTATATGTCCATAGCATACGAAATGTACAACGGATGTGTGAAGTGAACTTTCCGAATGGCAATATTATAACTTACACCTTTCAAACTTCTCTTACATTAGAATTTGAACCTTTTCTCTCAAAAATAAAGTTCATTTCAGACTGATAAAGTCGAGTTGTATTTTTCGTGTATAGGAAATAGTGAGTGTATTGATGACATAATACGTTTTTGACGTACCCATCATAGACAATAACTCCTTTTGGTACTTGTATGAGGATTGTATGAGTGCTGAATACTGATGGGGTGGTAAAGACAATAGGTTAATTGTGTGAGGTGTGCAAAATATTAAGTTTATGAGGCGGCGCTATTAAAGTTCAAAGGGCTTTTTTAACGTGAGGAATATATTATCCTACATGGATGCTATGTCGGACTCCTACCTATTAACAACCACACGTTCCCTACCTAATGGTGGGAGCCCCGGGTAAGCCCTCGGAAGGATGACGCCAAGAGACAAGTTCAAAGGGCTAGTGATATAGTTCAAACTAATTGAATCGACGAAGGGTTATGATGATGATGCTTATAATTATCTGCACAGAAACTTCCGCCATAGATTCAGATAATGTTTGATCAAAAAAGCCTTACATACCTTCCCCGGACTTCCTTAGTATATTATTTCAAAACTGAAATTAGCTTAATCAGTCCAGCCATTTTGTAGTTCTAGTAGGGTTTTCAGTTGAGGTTTTCCCTTCAAACTTAGGGGGAAAATAAGTGAGACGTGTTTTTTTGGGCGCACAAAATATTTAAGGGTATTTTTAAGAACTTCTGACTTCTTAGATTTTTTTCGTATTTTTTACACATCATATTTTTTTTGATTAACAGCAATAACGGTGTAATTAAATACAGCCCAATCTAGCCTTAACATATTGTTAACATAACAGCCTAGTATATTTCTTATCAAGCTATCTCATTTATGTTAGCAGAACGCACAGAACAACGCGCCCCTTTAGTTCGCGTTGCTCTATGGCACAACGCAATGCTCGCGATTAATTTTTTTACGCGTTCTTCAACATCCGATCTCCTCCGCTGACAACATCCGATCTCGTTGGTCGTGTTGCCTCAGATTTCAAAATCCAATTTCAAAACTCATTACTGCCTTACGCGAATCTCTTATTTCAGGAAATTCTTCTGGCGCACTTATTGCGTATCATGGTATCATTCGTACTTTTTGGAACGATGAGATGGAAAAAAAAATATTTTGAATTAGAATCTGTATAGAAAAAAAACCGGCCAAGTGTGAGTCGGATTCGCGCACGGAGGGTTCCGGAAAGGTTCGGTGGGTGAATATGTAAGTATTTATATTTCTTTTGTGCTTAATTATGTTACTAGCTTGTTCCCCGCGGCTTCGCCCGCGTAGAAGTCGTTATCGTTACCCTTCTTTTGCACAGTCAGTTAAAAAGTAGCCTATGTCCTTCACTCAAACCATCTCTATACTAAATTTCATCAAAATCAGAAATCAAAATCAGAAACATTGGCTATATTTAGTTGTGCCTACCAGCAAAGTAACATTTTTATTTTTATTGTTTTTTTTTTCTAATACTGTGTATTTTGTCTATCTATGGGTGTATCTATGGAAGTGTGTTAATGGTTAGGTATATGTGTAGTTAAAATGTATAATGGAATATATATATATCTATATTCTATTTGTGTATATATGAGTATTTATGTGTTTCATATATATGTATGTATGTGTGTTTGTGTATGTGTGTATGTATGTATATAAATATCTACGTAAAGTTTTTATCTTAAAATGTTAATCTTGCTATCCCAGAATTAGTATCATAAATTAATTTCTATATAAGGTTGCCTGTAAGAAATTGCCTTGTGCGATAAGGCCGCCAATTGTAAAACCAATTTAGTGTAAGTTTTTTTTTTTATTTTTTTTATATTCAGCTCGCCAAATTGACGTCGCCACCAGCCTGATGGTAAGAAAGCAGTGGCGCATCTAGCGATTGGGGGCCACTTCTTACAGTGGTCCTCAAGTTGGCGGCCCTGTGATGTGCCTCTTCACGCTCCTCTTGAAGAACCCGGGATTGTAAGATGAGGGAAAGACGTGTGCGGGCAGGTCGTTCCATGTTTTTATAGTTCGACAAAGGAACGATCTTTTGAAACGCTCGGTTCTGGCGAAGATTCTCTCCACTGTGTATGAGTGGCATCTATGCCCGGCACGCGTTGTTCGGGATCGGAAAGGAGATGGTGGGATCAGGTTGAAGAGCTCTTCAGAACATTCGCCGTGATACATTCGATAGAAGGCAGCCAAGGACGCTATGGTTCTTCGCTGCGACAAAGGTTCGAGGCCTCCCGTCACCTCAGGACAACCAATTATTCGGATAGCACGTCTCTGCATAGCGTCAAGCGCGTCTAACAAGTACCTTGCGGAGTCATCGCAAAGGTGAGAACAGTACTCGACGCAGGGACGAATCTGCGTCTTGTACAGTAAACATCTCTGATGTGGCGTGAAATACCGTCTCACCTTATTCAGGATTTCCAGTTTCCGCGAGGCCAGACCAATACAGCTCTCTATGTAGTTTTTGTGATTGAGCTCACGCCGGACGTCTATACCGAGGATCTCCAGGTTGTCCTTTAGTGGAATTGTAATGCTCTGAAGAGAGGGCAGGGGTAGGAATGGGGACTTCTTAGCTGTAAACGCACACGCCTGCGTTTTTATGGCATTGAACTCGACCAGGTTGTCTGAACCCCATTGGGCAATGCGGCCCAGGTCCAGATCGAGATCCGCCACGAGTTGTCGTCTCTTCTCATCCACGTCGCCTCGCCCTGCCGCTGGACGGCCAGAATAGCTCCCATGAAGAGTACTGTCATCCGCATAACAATGAATGCACCCAAGGGACAGCATGTCATTGATATGCAGAAGAAAGAGAGTTGGGGACAATACCGATCCCTGTGGTACTCCGGCATTTACCTGAAAAGAACAGGAAGCCTGACCATCACAGAGGACCCGAATCCGTCGCCCGTTCAGGAAGCTGGCCAACCAGCGGCACAACTGATGCGATAAACCATATGACGGCAGCTTGGAAAGAAGCGACGCATGCCATACCCTATCAAAGGCTTTTGCGATGTCTAGGCCAATAGCCAGAGATTCGCCGTGCCTCTCCATAGCCTCACCCCAGGTGTGCGTTATGTACGCTAGGAGGTCACCCGTTGATCGTTTCGGTCTAAAGCCATATTGGCGATCGTTAATTAACGAGTGATCCTCCAGATAGCGCATGAGCTGTTTGTTGATGATTAGCTCGAACACCTTGCAGATGACGGTGGTTACGGCTATGGGGCGATAGTTGGCTGGATTACCGATCCCCTTTCTTGGGGATCGGTTGGACATTCGCCTCCTTCCAAACCTCCGGCACTTCTCCCGACGAATACGAAAGGCGATACAGGCGTGTTAGCGTTGGAGACAATTCAGCTGCACAATTCCTCAGCACCACGGCCGGAATGCCATCAGGACCACTGGCTTTCCGCGTGTCGAGTGACCGTAGCACCGCCCGCACATCGCACGGCCGGATTACAATTTCCGGCATCGTGGTTCCACAGTTGGCGATAGTGGGAGGTTGCTTGCTACAGTCATCGACCCGGGAATTAGCCGCAAAGAGCTTGGCCAGCATTTCCGCTTTCTCTTGGGCCTTGTGAGCCAGTGATCCGTCAGGATAGCGCAGCGGCGGCAGCGAGGACTTGCAAAAGTTGGCCTGCACGGCTTTGGCCAGTTGCCAGTATCCACGGCTGCCCGTCGGATGTGACGTGAGCTCCTGACCAAGCCGCGTGACGCGCTGGGCGTCCGCTCTCTTGAAGGCTCTCTTGCTGGGCCTAGTGGCTCTGTTGTACGCTGCCTTGAGGCGGGCCACATTCGGGTCGCGCACAGCTCGAGCCCTGATCCAGGCGCGTAAGCCGCCTGTTTTTGTTGAACAGCTACGGCACACTCACGCCTGAACCAGGGGCGGTCATGGTCTGACCTGTCCGGTATGCGCGTAATCCCGCGTACCACCTGGGTCAGACCATGGGAGAGTGCGAACGCGTGGGTGGCCCGTCCCGCAGGATCTGTCTTGAGGGACCCCAACCACTCAATGTGGTGACCATTGAAGTCCCCCAGAAAAACCAACTCGGCGTTCGGGAACCGTACCTGCGCGCCATCAGCCCCCTCGCTGAGGTGCTGATACAGCCTCATCATCTCAGCTGTCCCTGTGTGGGATCGATAGACACACACGTAGATCTGACTCATGGAGCCGTGATCTACGTGCAGCCAAAGGACGGAGAGGGAAGGGTCCTCAAGGCAGCGCAGCCGGCGACAGCAAACATCCGCCCTAACGAACGCGCACACCCCGGCTTTTTCTCGAGATAGTTCCTCGATGATATAGCCGGGGTAACTAAGGTACGACTGATCGGCAGGGCGGAGTATTTGCGTCTCCGTTAGGAACATCACAGCTGGCCGTGCCGTCTCTAGATGGTGATGGACGACGTTGAGGTTGGCATGGAGTCCGCGGATGTTAGCGAACTCCACCTCAAACAGTACGTTACTGGGAGTAGTAGCGGCCGCTGTGGTACCTGATTTTCTTTTTTGCACTGCCATGATTGCTGGGAAAGGGAGACGTGAAGACGGAGTGACATTTGCTGCAGCAGTGAGTGACAAGGCGTAGGGGCTAGCTTCATCTATGACTGTGTGGTGAGACGGAAGCCGACCCGCCGGACGGAAGGGCCCCCGTACCCCCCCGAGTGTGGTCACCAGGTCCCAGTCCGGTCACCATCCGGCACGACGAACCACATCGGGATTATGCGCGGCCTGGTGGGGCAGCCTCCCAGGGTGGTTAGTCCCAGTTGGGCCCCTATACTATGCCGCGGGCGGCCAGCGGTAACACCGTTTCTACAGGTCTCCCTGGCCGGCGGGTCGACCCCCGTCAGCCACACTAGAATCCGCTTAGCGCCTACTGGTCCCCCCCTGCTGCATCAAACATCGCCCCGGGCCCGGCTGTGCAGCTGCTGAACCCCGAACGCAACCCAAACGGGGCTGGGTTACTTGGGGGACTTTTCACAACTGCACGGTGGTACCCCCCCGGACCAACACTTTGTACCACCTGGCACCCACATGGGAGCCTAGGCCACCATGTGGGTACCTAAATTCGCGGAGCCTCGTTCGTTGGTTAACAGGTGCACCACGTGTAGGTGAGGTCGCTTGGGCCCCCGAAAATTTGGTGGTGGTGGGGCCAGTAAGTAGATATAAGTAGTATAAATTGTATTTTGGTATTACAATAAAGAGTATCTATCTATCTATCTAAAATCGGTTCAGCGGTTTAGGCGTGAAAACGTAACAGACGGACAGAGTTACTTACGCATTTATAATATTGGTAGGGATTTACGCAACGCTGACAAGTAACCAGAAATGTTTCATGCAAATGTATTTTAAAATATAGTAAGCGCCAGGAAGTGAACCGGTAATTATATTTCGGAGTGCATTGACTATGCGCGGTGCAGCGGGACAATTAGGAAGGTCCCGGTACGTGACCAGGCTCGAACCTGACGTGACGTGAAAGTTTATAGTTGGCTTACCATAATGTGAACGGAATAAAGGGAATATACTCAATCGGGGAATAAAATTACCATGTCTTCTCATTACCGTGAGGGTATAATTGTGTGGATACCCCACACAATTATACCCTGAAAAATCCTACATGGATGCTATGCCGGACTCCTACCGACTAAAAGCCACACGTATCCTACCTAAAAGCCTACGGAGCCCCAGGTAAGCGCCCTCGGAAGGATACCACATGACTCCTAACAGACTTACGGCCTCACCTAGGGGGTAAGGGGGTTCGGGTGCTATCCCGCGTCTTTAGGAATTTTTCGGGTGTTATCCTGCTTCTTAGTGGGGCGTACGTGAATCCCCCACGTCACGCTGTAATCTAGGGCCTGCAAGTTTACTTAGCTAGTAACTATTTGACACACGTCAAGGCTATCCACATCACATGTCTATAAATGTAATAATCCGGTTCCATTAAAACATTGATAATTTTCTTCGCGATAAAATGTATTACTCATCTTCAGTTGTAGGAAATCATCATTAACGCTGGAGTTTCTACTAAATCCATTTAAAGTTTCTGGTTATACAACCTTATTGATTGACGCGAAGACTAAAGTCCTTTTCCGTCCCCGTATGTTTGAATTGTAGAATGAAATTCCTACCCCAGTTCTCCCGAATGTCATAGCATTGTGCTCTTCAAAAGGTTGTAGGAGGTTTTGCGGCTTTGGTGCTGCAAGCGTCCAGCAGCCATCTCAGTAATATTCCATCAGTTTTGGCGATAATATAGCTTCGTATTCAGGAATGCTAGCCACTATCCTACTAAAATTATAAATGTGAAAGTTTGTGAAGATGTTTGGATGTTTGTTACTCAATCACGCTACAAAGGCTGTACGGATTAAGCTGAAATTTGGTACAGGGATGGATAATAACCTGGAATAACACATAGGCTACTTTTAATCCCGGGCATATATGTTCCCTAGGGAAGCGGGAACGGGTAACAAAAAAGCTTCACGCGGAATCATCTAGTATTCTATAATTGGAGGTCAAATTTTGGTTCAAGATCTTTTTCAGCAACGTGATAGAAACTTTCGGGAGCTATGGAGTACCTATCATCCGCGTTTCTTTTCGCTACCGCCAAAACTCCATTAAAACAATTGGTAATAACATTATTATTCTATGCTCCTGTCAACTTTATTGTCCATTAAGTACTTTATCGCACCAAAGTGATTGATAGTCACAAACAAACACGTGAAACGGTGACCACAATACAAATACAAGTGATTGTGTCCCGGACACGTGTGACGCTCTTCGGAAGCGCTCGGCGCACGTTCGTTCATTTCCGTTCAAGTTTCGGTGACATTTCAGTGTCTGTATTTAAGTTATATTGCGGGATATTTTTGTTGTATGTTTTTTAAGACTATTGATTCCTGAAATACTGTTGAATCACACCACTGTACCAACAAAATCACACCACTGTGTCAACAAAATTCATAGCCATACTTCGATGCTTAATAATATACTGAGAGAATGTATTGGCTTTGATTCTTCCTTTCTTTTAAATAAAATTAATTCAATAATGACGCGACGCGAAATGGTACATTTTTTTTAAGCAGTGATTATTTTGTATCCGTAGAATGACATAACTTACTATTAACCCAAGAGAGCCACCGTCACTACCTCCAAAATGGACAATATAATACGTTTGTACTCAAATATCACGTGGTCATATTAATGCGTACTAAAGTTTTATACAATTCTGATACAATATCGCAATTCCTTAACGTTGGTTTTTCGACTATGCGTATCGTAGGTACAGCCGTATGATTTTAATCGACCCCGATACAACCCTTTCAACGCTAGCTCCAGTATAATGGTGCCCGTGGGAATCTCGACACGTAT
Source organism: Miltochrista miniata (assembly GCA_933228765.1). NCBI lineage: Eukaryota > Metazoa > Arthropoda > Insecta > Lepidoptera > Erebidae > Miltochrista > Miltochrista miniata. The sequence continues at coordinate 28,598,189 of OW121763.1, read as the reverse complement.
AAAAGTATCTGAAACATTACACGCATCTGTAAGTCTGTACAACCCCGAAGTGTTAGGTGAATGTATATTTACACCCACTTTTCGAGAGATTGCTAGATAGTATTGAATTCCATGAATCATGGAGGTAAAGTATTGCTAGATTCAAAGAAAAAAAGCAAGTGACCAGTTCGGGATGATGAAATCAGAAAAATGTAATTTTTGAGCGGCATTTCGACTCGCGTCTTTATTCCAGACAGCGAGGCACTTCTTAAAATATTTTTAGGTAGTAACGAAAGATCCCGCTCGAGCATAAAAGTTTTTCCCCATTAACTGTATTAAATGCACTTCCTTTATTTTCCGCAAACTTTTGCAATGTGCAAGGATGAAAATAGTTTTTGACGAGTCCAAACGCCACCATTTGTGTTTTTCTCGAGGAAGGAAGAATTAAGAGGAAGATAAAAGAGAAATATTATCCTACAAAATCTAACAACAATGTCATACTACAAGCTGTCATTTGAAAATCGTAATTCGGCGTAAGTCTTGCATTTCAATTTGCTTTTTTTTTTTTCATTATTATGTCAACGCCCGTTCGGAGACGGAAGCGTCGTCTGCACGGAAACCGGGAAGCACTCATTGTGCATTTTTTTTTAAATTATCTATTTCGATTCGCGCAGGATATTTTGGACAGTGCATTGACACTGTGGTGCTACGGAACCCGTGATTTAATGGTTTAGCGCCACAGGAGCTACGTGTTTTTTATATTTATGACCTTTTATTGTCTATGATTTATGTCATTAACTGTTACTAGAATGATTAATGTGCACTGTGCATGTGTGTAAGTTGTTTTGAATGACCACTAGGCATTGCAAGCGCCATGATTAACATCCACGACAACCGGGACCATCGGCTTTTTTTTAACGTGAGGGAAAATCCTCGTGGATGTTATGCCGGACTCCTACCGACTAAAAATCCTCACGTTACGCCTATGGTTGGAAGTCACGGGTAATCCCTCGGAAGGATGTCACAGGAGGGACTAACGGCTAAACTAGCCTTCTGAAGCACAGAAACGCTCGCAAATGAATTTCATAAAGTGATTAGGGGAGACCGGGGCTAGTTGACCATAGGGGTAGGTAGACTAACTATCAATAACTCGGCCAAAGCCATGGCTTTGAGCCAACCGATGACACCTGAAAGTCCGCTACTTCTCCCCGCTCAGTCACCGGGAGCGCGGCGTCGCGCACCCACACCGTTTGAGTAAAGGAAATTAAAGTTGAAAAATAACGTACGTAAGTAATTATTTTCATCGTAAGGTTTTTTGTAATAATGCCTATTTATTCATGGTTACTGATTGTCAAAGAATTTATAATGGATGTTTGATTCATGTTCTTTCTTCTATGTATGATGTTATTTGATTTCTTAGCAGTTTTGTGGTTATGTCATGTGATTGAAAATAAAATGTGGTTCGGGGCTAGTAGACTAATGTATAACGGGGCTGGATGACCAATAATAGTACATAAAAGAAAGAACATGAATCAAACATCCATTATATTTTTTTTAACAATCAGTAACCATGAAAATATAGGCATTATTACAAAAAGATAACGATGAAAATAATTACTTACATACGTTATTTTTCATCTTTATATTCCTTTACTCAAACGATGTGCGCGCGCAACGCCGCGCTCTCGGTGATTTATTGTGTGTTTTATTTTCAATAAAAAAAATAAAATATAATAATTGTTTATATTATGTTGTGCCCTTTATCCTATTTCCTCGTAGATTTTGCCCTTACAAGTCCATAGGTCAACTTACCCCAGGCGAATAGTCAACCTACCCCAAGCATGGGGTAAGTTGACCAGTTAAGATTCTAGCCTGTATCCTATATTATAATGAATTAAGTGCTTTTTGCTATATTTTTTCAAAGCTTAATAGTTAACCTATGAAATAAACTTGTTTTTGAATTAATATTCTATAAAGAAAAAAAAATATAAGCCTTTAAGCTGAAATCTAGTCAACCAGCCCCGGTCTCCCCTACCCATCCGAGGACCAGCCATAGGAAAAGATACTTACTGCAGTGATAGTTAACAGAAAACCGAGTCATTGGGGCTACAAGACATTGCTCTAATATTTATTTTAGTGACCATGAAAGATTAAATAAAACCGGCCAAGTGCGAGTTGGACTCGCCCATGAAGGGTTTCGTAGCGGCAAGTAACATCTATTATAAATGTTCTTATAGTTCGTTGTAACTTTGATTCATGTTTTAACACGTTCGCAGTGGTAGTGATTTTTCTCACCGAAAATTGCGGTTTATGACGTATTAAAAAAAACTACCAGCTCTATCTCGTTCAATCTAATTTTCGCTGGTAGTTTTTATGATAATGTACATCATATATTTTTTTTAGATTTATCATTCTCTTAGTTTAGAAGTTAGAGGGGGGGGGACACACATTTTTCCACTTTGGAAGTGTCTCTTGCGCAAACTATTCAATTAAGGAAAAAATGATTTTAGGAACCTCAATAGCATTTTTAAAGACCTATCTATAGATACCCCGCACGTGTGGGTTCGATGAAAAAAAAATTTTTGAGTTTCAGTTCTGAGTATGGGGAACCCCAAAATTGACAGCTTTTTTTCTAGTTTTATATAAGAATCTTAAGGCGGTTCACAGAATACACATAGTTACTAAGTTTCAATAGCATAGGCCTTATAGTTTCGGAGAAAAGTGGCTGTGACACACAGACGGACAGACAGACAGACAGACAGACAGACAGACAGACAGACAGACAGACATGACGAATCTATAAGGGTTCCGTTTTTGCCATTTGGCTACGAAACCCTAAAAAGTAGGTACCATGCTTATCCCACTTCTGACCTAGTTCATAGAAAATCAATCTTGTTATCAAAGACCACAGTTAATAATATGGATTACAAATATACCAAGAGATGAATAGATTATTTGTGAGTTAAGATTATGAATGAGATCTGTGTAGGATGTCCAGGCGCCGGTTACGTCACCATACAGCCAACTGATACCAACCTTATAGCCATATAAGCAGACTCTATTTTCAAATTACCTTTTACAAGTTTGTATTATTAAATACATGCAGGCGATTATGATCTTTATTTCTCTTGAATTTAGAATGTAAATTGCGTAGCTGCTAGAGTTTGGGTTTGATATGATTAAAAATCATGGTAAATATTAATTACCGAATTCGATCCCATTTGATGGATGTGTGACGGACATGACCATGGTCGTACAGTTACAATAAAACAGATGTTTGAAAAACGTCATAAAATAGTCCTTTTAGCCCCTCTATATAAAATAGAGTGCTGAGAGGCTTATGGCGAGACTTTGTCTGTAGTCTGTGACTCTGTCGCATTAAACTACGTCACTAGGTCACGTGGATCATCTGTTCAAAGTTTGAAATAAAACAAAAATGACAACTTGAACTTTCACAATAAACGTGTTAGAGAGGGGCAGTCTAGTGAGAACGATCTCACGGCTTTCTTGTTTTTTAATGTGTTAAAATTCTACACGGATGCTGTGCCGGACTCCTACCGACTAAAACCGGCCTATGGCCTATCCTGCCTCCGTTTAAGGCGAGGCGGAACACCGCGGGGTTTAGTGGGTAGGACGTAGGACGGTCCCACACGCCGGACCGTGCGTCCCACAAAAAAGTCACCTTGCTCCCCCGAAACAAGGCGGCGAAGTGTCTTAACCTGCAATCCCGCATTAAAAAAAAGACCTCTGCTTTGAGTATTAACACTTGCATTACAGTTATTTTTAAACTATCGCGGGTTTAAACAACCGCGACCACGGGCGCTGCAACGTGCTCGAAACGTCGGTGTGAAAATGTAAGTAAATGTGTTTCGCGTGAAGTCCCGAATTCTATAAGTATGAGACTTGCATTACAGATTATAATCAGAAATACATTGCAATTTGCACAACATGAATGATCGTGGCCACCCAAGGTGGCTCTTTGTGCCCAGCCGAGGAAGTCCGGTCGTCGGGTGCAGAATAATTGATCTATTTCTAACATAGTCGGGGACTTGTGATCACAATATTGGTGAATGTGATCTGAATGTGGAATGATTAAATATATCATTCGCAATATCGATTGTTGTGAAGTAAAGGAAAAAAACTATAGTGTGGCTTTGGGAGTCCTGGGACATCCTTCCGAAGGCTTACCCGGGGCTTAGGTGAGATTTTTTAGTCGGTAGGAGTCCGGCATAGCATCCTATCATTGAATATCATTGAATTTATCACAGCAAGTGTTCTGAAGAGCTCTCCTACACACTTACCACTGCGTCACCGGCAGTCATCGTCACAAACTTTCACATTTATAGTATTAGTAAGATAGAATATGAAGTGCAAATATCTATAGTTATTGGGTACCTATGTACATAATATTTACGTGTGAAGCTACGCTTAAGAATGCATGACTCCCATAGGAATACGGGAATAAAATATAGTCTATGTTCACCAGCGATAGTGTAGCTTCCTAACAGTGAAAGAATTTTTCAAATCGGTTCAGTAGTTTCGGAGCCTATTCGATGCAAGCAAACAAACAATCAAATCTTTCCTCGTTATAATATTAGTTTACATGTGTGTGAATAAAGCTATTTTTAAAATGAATTACCTTTTTTTTGTTTTTGTTTACGTGAGGGAAAATCCGCGTGGATGTTATGCCGGACTCCTACCGACTAAAAAACCTCACGTAACGCCAAACAGCCTATGGTTGGAAGCCCCGGGTAAGCCCTCGGAAGGATGTCCCAGGACTCCCAACAGACCCACGGCCGCCACTGCGGCCTCGCCCAGGGGGTGGTTCGGGTGCTATCCCGCGTCTTTGGGGGGTTTCGGGTGTGATCCCGCTTCTAAGGGGGGGTGTGCGTCACGCTGCAGTCATGGGCCTGCTTCTGTAAGGACGGTGAGCCGCCCTCTCACCGTCCTCAGACCCCCGGTCATGGAGGCCGATAGTCCTCGGCGAAGACACGTCGACGGCGCCCAGTTCGCCGACTGCGGAACTCGGGTGGGAGAGTTCTCTCCCGTTAAAATGAATTACCTTCTATTAATTTTTAAACAACATAACGTTTTCTTATCTTTCAAACGTGACTACTTTCAACGTTGTGCCACTACTTGTTAGCCACCTTATGGAACAAAAACAACAGCACATAAGTATAAGTACCTAAATCGAGATAGCATTGGATACGTTTCAATCACACAAGTGAATACGTACTCCGATGTCATTGGCCCGAGCTTTTCATAAAACGAGGACACACTCCTCTGGGGAAATCATTTCAATGCGTTGTGAAGTTCAGCTTGTATTCAATATTTTGAGGGAAATGTCTCGTTTTGTGAGAGTTAAGGAAGTTTTTAATCCTCGTTTGATTTTTTTTTGTAGGACTGATAATCGGACTGACTTTTTTTTGACCGCCCGTTGATTTTTGAGGTTTTATTAAGGCTTTATTTTTGACCGACGTGCACTTTAGTATCATTTCTGACCGACTTCGGCAGGCGGTATGCGGTATCACTACCGAATGCGCCTCCGAGGCGGTCAAGTTTTACATTAAGATGGGAAGGCCATGGGAACCAAGTCAGCAGACACACTGTGGATCTTTCACACAGATTTGTCAACCTGTTGTGTGGTTCAGTATAGAAAATTCCTTGTAGATGTGCACAAAAAATTGTTTAATTTACAGAATAGTTTGTGTTACAAGGTCCTTTTCTGTTATTTTTACACTAGCGGTCGTCACGCGGTTTCACCCGCGTAGTTGCCGTTCCCGTGGGAATACGGGAATAAAATGTAGCCTGAACATAGGCTACATTTTATTCCGCAAAGAGTGTAGCTTTCCAACAGTGAAAGAATTTTTCAAATCAGTCCAGTAGTTCCGGAGCCTATTCGTTACAAACAAACAAAAAAACAAATCTTTCCTCTTTATAATATTATAAGTATAGATATAGATACGGCAATCCTACATGGATGCTATGCCGGACTCCTACCGAATAAAACCAGACAATGCCCTACAACTGTCTACGGCCGGGAGTCCCTGGTAAGCCCTCGGAAGGATGTCCTAGGGCTCCCGGCATTTACAAAGTCCTTAGACGGTACAACTCTTAACGTTAAAGTTCCATACGGATTGGAACAATCCAGCAGCTAAAATACTTCGTAAACAAACTAAGAAACGCAACAAACCAATATTATAAAACCTCGCTGATCTTGATATCACCGCGTGGGTGTTTATTCTGACTCACATCCCCAAAAAGGGCATTCTATCTTCTATCCGTACCAAAACCGACCACGTCAACAATTAAACAGGCTTTTTGTTCAAAAACCTCACGAATATTACCATTTAAGGGGAAGCTACTGTGTTTGAATGGAACACTTAAGTTACAATGATGCTTAGATTAATTTGTTAGCCTATTTGGGCTTACTTTCTCTCAAATATGAAGGATCCTGGGTCGTGGTAGGCGCCTTTTGTTTCAAGGTTTTGTTCCTACTGTTGATCTGTTAGCCTTAATTGTGTGACAGTAGGCGGTATTAATTGCTAGTTGTAGACGTCACTGTCTGCAGTTATTTTGTTAACCGTCATCGAAATAATAGTGTTGTGTACATTAAAGTACTGTAATTCGACTTACGGAGTCTGGTTCTACGTTTGTTTACACAGGGTATTTTAATTTTTATGAGTTCTGTAAATAATTTTACTACTGCTGACTTAAAAAGAATACGGAAGAATAACGAGATTATACAAGTCTTGTCGTCTCACAGTTCTTGTAAGACGAATTGACACAATGTTATTCCTCTAAAATAAATAATAAATAAATAAATATTCACGGACATTTGCACACAACGCTATCTGATCCCAAAGTAAGCTAGGAATAACCTGCTTGTGTTATGGGTATCAGACCACGGATATTAATTAATACCAACGAGGCAGTCGTCTAAAAATTCATAAGAGACGAAAATGAATAAAATTGCACCTGGACAAATAACAAAAACGTCGCAACCATCTAGTAGAAGATACGCAGTATTTTTTTTAAATGTCAGACATAATAATATTTTTTATAGGTATTGCTCGCCATTTCTTGCTACACCAACAATAATCTCAATGTTAAATCCATTCCGTAGGTAATATTAATTGAAATATTGTAAGTTGCTTGTCTGGGATATTTAGAAATTGATTAAACAATGCAGATTAGAAAGCCTATCACAACAAAAGTAGTAATAAATAAACATTTATATTTATACCTACTTATTCTGTGATTTCACTCAAGAACAAGATATCCAATATGGCGTTGATGAAATCATACTTCCTGTGTAAATATAGAGAAAATAATCGCCGTACCTATCTGTTATTTACGTATGTAGGTACTAGAATCTCTGAGAAATTTAATAAATTTTGCCAGTTATGGTCAAGTGGGCCTACTTATTGCATAGTACAATAAGTAAAGTAAATTTATAAAAAAGGTTATTATATTCCGTTTTCGATTTGGTGTGAATTTGATGTTAAAACGAAAAGAAGCAAGAAAACCATACCAGCTCATTGTGTCGATATAATCAATGCGATTTGTAGTATATGCGTTATTAAAAAAAACACATTTTGTACATAAATATCGGGTGTAAGATTTCGACGACCCGAAGTAACTAAGGATAAGTAATATTAGGTATACTAGAAAACAGAATTTGGGTAAAAGTTTCAGACATCGACAAAATTTACCAAGAAATTAATCATGTCATCATCAAAAAAATATACCAATGAAAGTAGGTAATCATAGTAGGAATTAACAAACACATCTTTAATAAAAAAGAGTCAAAAAAACTTCACGTAGTTTCTTGTAAAACCGATTAAATTACAACTCTATTGTTGAAACAATCGCAAATAATGTCATGATCGATCAGGCGTAAAAATTGAATAAATTTCAGTGTAAAAACATTAATTACTGAATTACCACCACTTAGTGTACTACTTAGATACTAAGTAATCTAAGTATAATGAACTAATAGTTACATACTTATTGTCAATTTTGACGAAGACATCGCAAATAATAATGTCATGGTCGATCAGGCGTGAAAATTTAATTAATTCCATTTAGTGAAACCATTAATTACTTACTGAAAATACATAACTACTTAGTTACTAAGTAATCTAAGTATACTGGACTTAAGTTACTTATTGTATAAGTTTGAAGAAGACATCGCAAATAATAATGTCATGGTCGATCAGGCGTGAAAATTTAATTAATTCCAATTAGTAAAAACATTCTGATAATACATAGCTACTTAGTTGCTAAGTAATCTAAGTATACTGGACTAATAGTTACTCAGTAAATACCGGACTAATTTACTTATTGTATAATTATGAAGAAGACATCGCAAATAATAATGTCATGGTCGATCAGGCGTGTTAATTTAATTAATTCCATTTAGTAAAAAACATTAATTACTGATAATACTTAGCTACTATAGTATACTACTTAGTAACTGATGTTTACTAAGTATACTAGATTATTGTTACTAAGTAAATATACCAAAGTGACCCACGCCACTCAAGCGTGATCGATCAGAACGTTCAGCATTGACAAATAACGTTGACACGACACCCCACCATGACAGCTGACCACCATAGCACCTTCTCCCCCCACTAGCCTCGAGTTTCCCACTTTCCCGAACCAGTGTGAAGTTGGCTGCGGTACAGTGGGCGGGGCTAAGGCGGGGCGACGTCGCTCAGTGCGCGCCAAGCCTGCTATGAAATCACCGTGTCACTACACTCCAAGCTACCAAGCGAGAGGCTCTATTAAACCTATCGACGAATCAAACATCGATAATAAATTCGAAATTTGAAATCAACTTTCAATTTTAACAAAATGGCCGTATGATCTTTTTTTCTAGCAACGATTTTCAATATCAAATCAAACAGGTGAGCGTAACGCATTTATAATAAAGCTACTGACCTTTGCGTATATTATTTGTCGCAGGTCATGATTAATTCATGATCTCAGTGTAGGTTTTTGCAGTAAATTGCGTATAACTATTAAGCAGTTGGTTGGAAGTGATCGCATTGCGTGAGACTGAGGGAAACGATACTTTTTCTTTTTAATTTTGAACCTGCAGTGGTCTATGTGTGTAAAGTCTATATTATAATTGGAACGCATGTGAGCTCGGAGGAGATCGGTATGCGTTCAGGAATAAAAAGCGGATACGTGCGACGAAAGAATCGATAGATTACAGTTTTTGTTGGTTACCTCACTAGTAAGCGACGTTGCAGGAGTGGACGTCAATTAGGGATAATGATGAACTGTGTTTTTGAGCTTCCAAGCAACGATTGTTTGAGATTCAAGCCCCTTTGATAAATGATACTCAGACTTAGTTTTTTACTTGAGAAATTAATTTTACTTTTTTTTCAATGATCGCGTTCCTGTACTAAGCTGATATATACAGTAAACTTGGTATAAATTATCACTCGGTGAACGTGTAATCACGTTTGATTTATAGCTCCATTCTTATCGATTGCTTCATTCTTTACAGATGTTCGAGAAACAGGATTTTTTTAAATATAAGTAATCTCATAATTAGCGTGTATATACACAGTCATGATTGGTATAACCATGATTTTTATATCAAGGGTGCGGTGCTCTCATACATAGGCTTTTCCCAGGGCAAACAGAGACTTCGTACATACATATTATGGTCACGCCTTTATCCCGGAAGGGGTAGGCAGAGGCATATTTAATGCCCACATTTCATATTTTTAGAATTTGTCCCACGTTATAGATGGTGACCCGTATTGCCGTGTTGAGATGGACAGGCGCAGGTTGTTACTGCCTGCTATTGAAATTTTTCAAGCCGCCTAAAACGGCCTCCAACTTGGCTTCACGATTGTCATTTTACTAGGAACCGAGACTAACGTCTAAACGTGCCCTCCGAAGCACGGAAACGCTCCAATAAATGTCACAAAGTAGTCACATAGAAGGTCACCTATCCACGGACTTGCTATAGTGAAAGTTGCTTACTGCAGTGATCGTTTACAGAACACTGAGTCCTCGGGGCCATGAGCGCTTCAGAGATTTTGTCGCTAGGTAAGTGCTGTGTTTCTGGCAGTTGAGACCAAAGGCTTAAATTCTCTTTCAAAGCATGGTAATGCCGCAAACGGTCACCCATCAGACGCCCGAGCCTAACGGACAACGCCGCTCATTAAAGTGATCGTTTACCCGACACAGACAATTACATCTATCAACCTAAGTTTATCTAGATATACTAATATTATAAAGAGGAAAGATTTGATTGTTTGTGTGTTTGCATCGAATAGGCTCCGAAACTATTGGACCGATTTGAAAAAAAGTTTCACTGTTGGGAAGCTACACTCTTTGCGGTGAACATAGGCTATATTTTATTCCCGTATTCCCCACGGCAACAGAAACTACGCGGGTGAAACCGCGTGACGTCCGCTAGTTTATAATATTTTAATACTTTTCAGTTTATTTTTACAAGATGATGCACAGCACTTACTTTGTTGGTTTCTGCATTACCTATGGTTAACTGGTAAAAAATGACTATGGCATTAAGTCTGCCTGTTGTGTACATTGACATAAAGTTAAAATAAAATAAAAGTAAGTTTTTTTTTATGTGAAGGAAAATCCTCATGGATGCTATGCCGGACTCCTACCGACTAAAAAACTTCACATGTCTTACCTGACTACGGTTGGGAGCCCCGGGTAAGCCCTCGGAAGGATACCCCAGGACTCCCTATGTTTATAGAGTTGACGTGGATGGTAAGTCAAACTACCTATCCAAACTTGTCGAAAAGATAAATTCAAATTTATAAGGTAAGTATATAAAGTTAAAACAAATGGCAACATCGAACGAAAATTCGAGACTAATCAAAGTTTCTCAATTAAGTTCGACTTACTCCGCCAGTGAGTTCGAAGTTGTTCGAGAATTACTTTTATGGGTTCAGACAATTCCGATACTTACTAACTGTGTCGAACCTGTAAGTGTAATCATTAAAAGTGTTCTTGGGTCGATTGAGCCATTTGATGTAGAGGTTTTTATGATTCTATTGACCTAAATATATTTCTTCCTTAGTTCAAATATGACTTACAAATATCTATACTAATATTATAAAAGTACTGACTGACTCTGTGGCGCAGTCGCTAGTGATACCGCCTGCGGCGCTGGAGGTCGTAGGTTCGATTCCCACCGGAGACAATTATTTGTGTGACCCTAATGTTTGTCTCAAGAGTCTGGGTGTTTCTATGTATAATATGTATGTATTTAAAAATTATATAAGTACTAGCTGACCCGCGCAACTTCGTTTGCGTGATAAATGAAGGACCGCTTGACCGATTTTGTGCAAACTTCACATAAACCATCTACTAAATAGTCCGAACAACGCCTAAACATTTGGTTTGGATAGGTGAGCCCGTTCTTGAGTTATAAAATTACAACGAAAAGTGGCATTGATTTTTATATATATAGATTAATATCCGTGGTCTAATACCCATAATACCAGCAGGTTATTCCTAGCTTAATTTGGGATCAGATAGCGTTGTGTGAAATGTCCGTGAATATTTATTTAAAAAAAAAAGTAAAGCTTGTTCCGACGCTAGGATCCCGGTAATTACTGGTCGAATTTCGAGTTTTTTTACACTTTCATACATACATACATACATACATACATACATACATATATGGTCACGCCGTTACCTATCTATATGCCCACAATTCACCTTTTTTATTCCACGTAAGAGGTGGTGAGCCGTATTGCCGTGTTGAGATGGATAGGCGCAGGTTGTGACTGCCTGCTGTTGAAATTTTTCAAACCGCCTAAAAGGCCCTCAACTTGGCTTAACGACTGCTATTTTAAGGCGCTCCCTCACCGGGACGCGTGTAATGTAACGTTACAGAGTCGAGCATTACAGCAGTGAGGGAGGAGAACTGAGCATTACAATGCGTGCCTTGTAATGATACAATGTGTAATGTTTTGATACAACTTGTAACATCAATGCGCGGACAGTACGAAAAATCTATACTAAATGTACAATTACACGCGAATGCTCGTCGGTCAGGGAGGTAGGTTGTAACGTAATCCTCAGAGTCGAATCTATGTTACATTTTACATTACACACAAACGCTCCCGGTGAAGAAGGGGCCTTTACTGGCAACCGGGACTAAAGGCTTCACGTGCCTTCCGAAGCACGGAAACGCTCAAATAAATGTCACATGAACGGTCACCCATGGTTTATAATAAATATTTGAGAAAGAAAAAGGAATTTGACGACTTCTTAATAACGAACTGTGTATTTTTCATTAAATATAAAGTAAAAAATAGAATAAATAAATAATTTATTTCGTAAATATAAATAATTAAATTAAAACAATATAGACATTTAAGGAGTCCCCCTTATAATATATGTCCTGTACAACAAATGTGATTTTTTTTCGTGTTTTTGGTAAGGAAGATTCCCTTGTGCGAGTCCGATTCGCACTTGGCTGGTTTTTTTAAAGTAAGGAAATCCTACATGGATGCTAAGCCGGACTTCCCCATACCAAAACCCCCACCTAATGCCTACGGTTGGGAGCCCTGGGTAAGCCCTCGGAAGGATGACCCCGGGTAATTCAAACATTCGAACTACAAGACTAATAGATGGCGCTGTGCTTCTTAAATTTATGAAAGCAATGGTACCTATTAGGTATATATTTATTTTGAGATGAAAAGACGTGGTCACAGTCTAAATGAGCTTTTTAAATGCATGCTATAGGAAATTAATCAATTAAAAAAAAGTTTGGGTTTACAGAAATTTAAAACAAAAATACCACACCCGCAATATGTCTTACTTTGATCACTATTCGTTTGCTTTTAATTGTCTTAGCTGAAATTTGTTCAAAGTTATCAAAACATTATTTAGTTTTGATAATAAATAAAATATGTGTATAGTAATAAATTGCAATGTTCAATATGCATGCACACTTAGCTATATTTTATCAGCCTTGCCATTATTGTAGTAGGTATTTACTTATTAAAAACAGCATAATTTCATGAATATTATTATATAGATATACCTACATCAAAATATCCGTTCAATCGCTCAAAACAATCGTGACAACAATTTCAAAGGTGACCGTGGCTTGAAGGTACATATTGGGAAAATTCACAAATCCCAGAATGTACTTTCAAGCCAGCCTAATCCAATCACGAGGGTTGATTTTCCATCCATCACCTCAGAAATTCCCTTTTGGCACACGTTGAGTAAATTAAAAAATTCTGTTCCTGTTTTGAAAAGAATTCCTCGTGGCGCGAGGCCTACTGTTGCTTATTACTTGGCAAGTTGTATAGGTCTTGTCGTCCGCGAGAATTCACTGACGGCCTGGGAGCGTTTGCTCACTTTCCCTTACAGAATACTTCATGTAAAAAAAACTGAATTAACAAGAGAAAATTGCAATAGCCATAATTCCAGTTTAAATTTTGATTCCATTACACCTTTCTCACACAGTAATATGGTAAATCAATTCAAGTATATAGAAAATAAAGTAAGGGAAGGTGACATAAGGGGAGCGTCGAGGTTGCTCTTTAGTAGTGATGTGGTGGCGTCTTATTCTGCAGACACGCTTGCGAGTCTGCAGAGTAAACATCCACCGCCTTCGGATGACCTCACTTTTCCTGTTCCGCAAGCACGTCCTTGGCAGTGTCACTGCCAAGGACGTGCTTGCGGCCGTTTGCTCCTTCCGCAGTGGATCTGCTGGCGGTCTTGACGGTCTATCACCACAACACCTTAAAGACTTGTTGTGTCAGAACGCAGGTGAAGCTGGTGATTCTCTGCTGAAGGAGCTAACGGCGCTAATAAATTTAATGCTCTCCGGCAATGTGGACGATGGCATCATCGACATCCTGTATGGGGCACATTTGTGTGCCTTGCGCAAGAAAGATGGTGGCATTCGTCCCATTGCCGTAGGGAGCACTTTGCGACGTTTAGTAGCCAAACTTTGTTGCAAACATTATAACTCAGAACTTTCTGAAAAATTTCAGCCCTACCAACTTGGCTTCGGCTCCAAAGGAGGTTGTGAGGCAGCGTTGCACGCTCTTGCTACATACCTTGGCAGTGGTGAAGGTGAAGTCATCCTGAAGGTTGACCTGAGGAACGCCTTCAATTCATTAAACAGGGATACCTTGTTGACTCAAGCCAAATTAGAAACCCCAAAAATTTTCAAGTTCCTTGGCAATGTTACAGATTCCCTTCAAAATTAGTGTATAAAGACCACATTTTGGAATCAGCTGTTGGATGTCAGCAAGGTGATCCACTGGGGCCTGTCATCTTTTCACTCGCTATTCATCCCATTATTCAAGAACTAAATTCTAAATTTAACATATGATACTTAGACGACGGGACTCTTGGAGGCGATGTACAAACAGTTTTAAAAGACTTAGATTTTCTAATTAATAAATTTAATTCCATTGGTCTTCAACTAAATCCCAATAAATGTGAACTTTTTGTTACTGAAAAGACAGACAGACTTTCGACAATAGACAAATTCAATTCTTTGGCACCAAACATTAACATTTTAGATAGTACATCATTTCGCCTCTTGGGTTCCCCGGTTTTAGTAGACGGTTTTCAATCTTTTTTAGAAGAAAAGCTTCAAAATTTTGATAATATTTCTGATCGTTTCCTCAAAATTAGTGTTCATTCTGCTTTCACAATTCTACGGTTTTGTCTTTTTGCCCCAAAATTTACTCCTGCACTTCGGTCATCACCTTTTTGGAAACATTTGCCACTTTTGGAAAACGTAGATAAGACTATTCAGTTCACTTTATGCAAAATTTTAAATGTGGCCTTGAACAACCGGGCCTGGCTCCAAGCGTCTCTTCCAGTTCGCTTGGGGGGGCTCGGTATTTGCAAAATTTCTGACATCAGCCTACCGGCGTTTTTGTCGTCAGTTCACGGCACTGAAGAGTTATCCAGGAAAATATTAAAAAACACACTGGTTAGTTCTGATGTGTCGTGTAAAACTGACGCCATAAATGCCTGGAAGATGGCCTGCCCCAATACTGTTTTGCCCGTTATCCTATCCTCTCAGAGACTATGGGATGTGCCGCTCTGTAACTTGGTAAGACATAATCTAATTAATACTTCTTCCAATGTTGCAGAGCGTGCGCGTTTGTTGGCTGTGGGAGAGTGGGAGTCGGGCTTATGGATTCAAGCGCTTCCATCGTCCAACATAGGTACTATGTTGGATGATACTACTTTTCGCGCGCCACTTTTGGGTGCGCCGTGTGTTTCTCCGCATCATTGCCACTGTGGAGAAGTAGTCGACAGCCTTGGACGCCATGGCCTCTCGTGTAGCAGAAGCGCAGGCCGTATATCTCGACACGCCAACCTTAACGACATAATCCGTCGCGCTCTTGTCACCACTGGCATACCAGCCGTACGAGAACCAAACGGGCTGGTGCGTGACGATGGCAAGAGACCTGACGGTATGTCGTTGCTACCTTGGAAGATGGGTCGGCCTTTGGTGTGGGACGCCACATGCGTCGACACCCTTGCGCCGTCACATCTTCCAAGCACAGCGGGTTGTGCGGGGGCTGCTGCCGCTTCTGCAGAAAACCTCAAACGGCGAAAATATAGTAATCTAATTGGTGATTATATGTTTGAGCCGTTTGGGGTTGAGACATTGGGGCCTTGGGGTCCGAGTGCTCGCTTCTTTTTTAAAGAGTTGTCCAAGCGGTTAGTCGACACTTTGCGGGACCAGAAGGCTGGCTTTTTCTTTGCACAAAGGATTAGCATTGCCATTCAACGTGGCAATGCTGCCAGTCTTCTGGGAACGTTTCCAGTTGGCGATGATGCGGAGGAATTCTACGACGCATGTATGTAATTATGTATGTATATTATGATTCGCTTTCTCCTTTTATTTTGTATTTATGGTTAGATAGGTTTAATTATTATTTATGATAGTACTGTACAGCAATAAACAATCGTTCAATCAAACATAAAAGACAAAAAACAATATTCACCACAACGCAAACACAAGTCTTAGGAATCTAACAGAAAAAAAAACATACAAACAGAAACGTACAGAATAATTGGCATTCGCAGCAAAGAACGTCTCTATCTAACGAATTTCTAATTTATTGTGCGCGATAATCCACACCCCGGCAGTAAATCGTGCGTGTACGCATCTAATCAACGCTGGTGGCGGCATCTAGCGGCACCTTTGCGAAACAAGATGCAGAAGCTCGCCGCTCGCGCAGATTATAAGCTATGCAATATTTCTATTTGCTTTCTATTTACACTTATCTCGGATAGTGCTAGGGTGATAATAGAGTGCGTTTTAATTGTCCATTTAAGTGGTTGAGTCACGGCCGGTAAAGAACGCGGGAGATTGGAAGTATCGGAGCCAAGATGGAAGGTTATCTGCGAAATTGTAGGCGAAAGGCATGTTCGAGTATTAGAGGTTCATATAAAATCTGATCGTGGTGAAATATCGGAAAGGTAATACTTGGTATAAGAAGAATATTCAAGGAGTTGAATTTGTTTAGTATTTTATTTTTAACAGTAAAATGCGATGGAGCCCTACCAATATCTTTGGGGCGCAGACCAGCCTCATCTACAAGTGGTGCACCTTCTCATTCTCTCTCAGAGGACAAAACCAATCGATCTGGCTATGCGTCGTGATACAGATTGTTGTTCGATTTAATTTCCATGACCGGGTGCCTGAGGACGGTGAGAGGGTCGCTTAGAGCATTACACTTAGAGCTTTAGTCGGTTAGAGCGTTACATCCATGACGGATTCCCACACGTTGTAGCATTTATTTTCTATAGATGCAGTATTGAGGATGTGAAAGCAGCTTAATCGAGTTATCTTTTTTTAATCGGTTGTCAGTGGTGACATTTCTGCTGTCAGAATGACAGGATGTCATAAGTTCGTGGACGAATCGTTTTCGGATTTAAAGGAACAGGTTTTGTTAAGATTTTTGGTGAAAGACGGGACTTTGACCGAGACCTGCTTTGGGGTAGTTGGAGGTCCTTGGGCTTTTGGCTCTGAGACTGTGCCGCGAATCAGTTTTTCGCTCAAGTGCGATTATTTGTTGCCTCGCATGGCCTAGCGGGCTGTGATTGGGTTGCTGCATTGCATCTTACTACATTTTACCCAGAAAACTGGGTTTTTTACTACGGGGAAAAGCGGCCCGTCCGCGGTTAGCAAAAACCACACCCAATGACACGTGGACTACATGAGCGAGGTGTTTTAAGAGGGACCAGCCGCCTCCACGTGGCATTCTCGGGCTGTGCTGCTCTCCGCTTACTCAAGGCCTGTAATTGTCACCCTATTACAGTGTAGTTAGCTGCTTACCCGTGTTACCTGCTCACGCGGCAGTGGTCTATTTAGTAGCTTTAGTACCTAAACACTGACTATACTTCTGTGTACATGTGATATTTGTGTCTATCAGTGAATAAGCTCTCTGTGTGTCTCTGTGTATCTCTGTGTTATATAAATATATGTGTGTACACCCTACCTGACTGTTTTCGTCAGAGCCCTGGCCTACCCTTGCACGCACACTGGAATCTCTGTAGTAAGGCGCCCTGGGAAAGAGTTCTCTGCATAGCTACCTCGCGCTAGTTGGTGAGTAACACCGATCATCACTGTGTTATAATTTGGCTCCCAACGTAGTGGCAAATCTCTGGGTCTACTCTGCGGTAGCCTCAGTCTAGTGTGTGTGCATAGGTGGTTACCTCTGGCGAAACCATCCTGGTGTATCGTCCGAGACGCTCCAGGACGTTAATTGGTGGTGCTAGCAGCTAAGCACAAAACCTTCCCTTTCGTCTTCTTCCAGCTTCCTACATCTTTGGCTGGAAAAGACACAAAATTCTAAATTCAAAAAATTTAAAATAGCTGTGATTTTGGAAAAACTTTTTGATTTTATTTGGCATACCCACTTTTTTTTCTTATTGTGTTTTATGTTCCTTTTTTTTTATGGTGCACACATGTATTTATCATTAGTGTATTATTGTATATTATTCTATAGCTTTACCTTGTAGGGTAAACTTGGTAAACTTCTCACTGTGTAAACTTTGTGAATTTCTCTGTGTAACTTAAAACTTTTTTTATAAGGTGTGTACATACCTTGTAATTTTGAATGTTAACCTGAACAGTGTTATCAGAAAATTTAGAAACTTTTCTCTCTTAGTATACCTTTAATCTTTGTTAAATTCTAAAAGTCAATTTGAAACATAAGTACCTAACTTAGTACACTTTGTTGTAACTCAATTTACATTTTTACTTTGTAATTGATCCCTATCTGTGCCATCTTATCTTTATAATTGTTGTAAGTAAATTTTTACATAATGGCACAGAGGAAAAAATATATTAATTATTTAAGAAAGGATGAACTTGCTAACGAGCTGTCCCACATGGGTATTTCAGTGGAACCGGAAACGACAGTGTCTGGCCTTCGGAGTGAGCTAAGAACGGCACACCGACTCGTCCGTCGAGGTAGCATTAAAGCGAGTGCCCCGGTACCCGCTGATGCATCGGCTGAGCTCTCGACCTGTCTTCCGAAGGTCTCCGAGTTGGAGGAGGCTATTCAGTCAGGTGAGTTTTTGGCCAATAATAATAGTCGTCTTAGGGTGTATATCAGGGCCAACTACTTATTGAGTAGGTTAGCTCGTTGTGGTCTGGATTGCCCCGACCTGGTGGATATTCGTGGTAGGCTAGTGAAGATCATCGCTAGGGCTGAACCCAGTAGTGATTCTGAATCCGAAGGTTCGGATGATGATGGTGATGATCCTTCGGGTCGTGACCAGGTGGAATATACTTCACCAGTAGTGAGAGAGGACCGCTCGGTGCGAGCTAGTTCAAGTAGGAATAGTTCTACATGTAACATAGTGTATAAAGAACGTCCCCTTAACTTATGTTCATTTAACTTAAAATATGATGGTTCTACTTGTGTACGTGTGTTTTTAGAGAGATTAGAGGAACTTAGATGTGCTCGGGAGGTTACTAAGCCTAGACTCCTTATGGCTTTCTCCGACCTGTTGGATGGACCGGCTTTGTCTTGGTTCCGTACAAACAAAGCTAACTTCATCTCATATGAGGATCTTATTAGTGAGCTTAGAGATACCTTCGATATTCCTGATTATGACTACCGCCTCAGGAACGAGATAAGACAGCGTACACAAGCCCGCTCTGAGTCCTTGGTTAATTATTTATGTACAATGCAAGCCATGTTCTCAAGGTTGTCATGTAAAATGCCCAGTGAAGAACAGCTGGACATTCTCATGCACAACATTAGACCTGACTACATGAAGGAACTGGCCTTGCATGATGTCAACTCTGTAGATGACTTGAGACGTTTGGGTAAGCGCTTGGAGCTTGCGCGTACTAGGGCAGACGCTTTCCATGAGCCTGCTCTTGACAAGTTTGAGATTTCATCTGACTTACACCAGCTTAAGAACAAAGGTGTACAAAAGCCCGCTAAGCAGGTGTCTGCAGTGGAGACGCCGGTTACCCCCCACGATCGCAAATGCTTTCGTTGCGGTGGGGGCGGTCACACTGCATACAGCTGCACACAGTCAAGGGAGCTGGTGTGTTTCCGGTGTGGTCTCAAAGGAGTCAAGACCCCAGACTGCTCACACTGTACTAGCAAGTCAAAAAACGCGTAGGCCAGGGCCTTATTAGGAACTCTGTGCATTACTCTGTATCTGAGTCTATTTCTGATAAGGTCCTGTTTCCTAAACGGGATAGTGACATTAGACCGTATCTAGTTGTTAAGGTTTTAAATTTAAATGTCTTAGGCCTTCTAGATTCCGGTGCCTCCTGCTCTATACTAGGTAAGGGAGCGCACCGCATCTTCTTGGAACTGGGTTTTGATCTTGTGAGTATCAATCCTACTTTTCGTATTACAACTGCAGACAGCACTCACTTGCAATGTCTGGGTTGTATCTCTTTGCCAATTGAGTACAATTCGGTTATCCGAGTTGTCAAGTTCTATGTTGTCCCAGGTATAACCACCTCCATGATATTTGGAGTGGATTTCTGGCAACAATTTAAGTTAAGTGATAAGTTAATTTTACAAAATATTAGTCTTGATAGCTTTAGTGATAATAATCCTATAGAGTCTGTGTCCCTTAACGGTGGCCTCGAGGATTACAACAACTTGACTGCTAAACAAAGGTGTGTAATCAACGGGGTCATTGAGAAATTTGACTCATTGAACACTGATAAGGTGGGCTTAGGTCGGACCTCACTTGTACATCATGTCATTGACACTGGTGACAGCAAGCCGATAAAGCAGCGTTATTATCCGCTCTCTCCCCTTAAACAGAAGGCCCTGGAAGCCGAGTTGGACCGAATGCTGGAGATGGGAGTAGTGTCCCCGTCTCAGTCCGCGTGGAACTCTCCAGTGGTCATGGTGGAGAAGGCAAACGGTGACCTCAGATTGTGCTTGGACTCTCGCAAGCTGAACTCTGTGTCTAAGAGTGACGCCTACCCCTTACCCTATATCAATCAAATCTTGGACCACCTTAATAACGCTAAGTATTTAACTTCTGTAGATTTGAGTGCGGCTTACTGGCAGATTCCATTTGACTCACCCCAGTCTGCTGAGAAGACTGCTTTTACGGTTCCCCGGAGAGGATTATTCCAATACAATTCGATGTGCTTCGGTCTTGTCGGTGCCAGTGCCACGATGCAACGCCTCATGGACCGTCTGTTTGGTCCCGAGTTCGACAACAAGGTATTTGCGTTTCAGGATGACATAGTCTGTGTGTCCAGCACCTTTGAGGAGCATGTAGAGCTCTTACATAGAGTCTATCAGCAACTCAAGGATGCTGGCCTAACTATCAACATGAAAAAATCTCACTTTTGTCGGAGTGAACTCAAATACCTGGGGTATTATGTGGACAAACATGGCCTACGGACAGACCCGGGTAAAGTTGAGGTTATCCTCAACTATCCCACCCCTTCTAACCCTAAGGAGGTTAAGAGATTTCTGGGAATGGCCGGCTGGTATCGTCGCTTTGTTAACAACTTCTCGAAGATTAGTAAACCTCTGTGCAAACTCACTTCTACGAACCTTAAGTTCGAATGGACCGCTGAGGCTGAACAGTCCTTTAACCTGCTAAAGTCAGCCTTGGTTTCTGCCCCTATATTAAAAATGCCTAACTTTGAGATGCCCTTCCGCATTCTTAGTGACGCGTCAGCTTACTCAGTTGCTGCTGTACTGACACAAACCCACGATGGTGTTGAGCACCCTATCGCCTACTGTAGCCGTTCTCTCAACAAGAACGAGGTGAACTACAGCACAACTGAGCGAGAACTTCTGGCCGTGATTTTCGCTTTGGAACAATTTCGACAGTACGTCGAAGGCCAAAAATGTACGGTCGTCACGGATCATTCATCTCTTCTGTGGTTCCATAAGCTAAAAAATCCCACGGGTCGTCTAGCACGTTGGAGCATGAGGCTCAGTCAATTCGATTTTGACATAGAGCATCGAAAAGGTAAAGACCACGTTGTACCTGATGCTCTGTCTCGTATCAAAATTGATTCCCTCGATGCAGTACCCACTAAAGACCCGTGGTATGACCACACCATGAATAGTGTTCGGAAGAACCCTAGGAAGTCACCAAATTATGACATTCGTGACAACCTTCTATATAGGTTAACTAAAAATAAATATTCTTTGACTTCAGACTTTGACTGGAAGCTGGTGGTACCTCAGGAGGATCGCTTGCCCCTGCTCTCTAAGTACCACGATGACACACTTAGTGCCCATGGTGGCGTTTGGAAGACGCATAAAAGGTTAGCCCTAAATTATTACTGGCCCAAGATGTACGAGGACGTCAAAGAATATGTTGGGAATTGCGAAACATGCAAGCAGTACAAACCCGTAAATACGTCTCGTCCCGGCCTAATGGGTAGCCCGAAGCGGGTTTCGAAGCCATTCGAAGCTATCTCTGTCGATCTGCTTGGTCCCTTTCCCACTTCGAGCAATAGAAACGTACACCTGATCGTGGTCTCCGACTACTTTAGCAAATACGTCATGTTGTGCCCTGTTCGGGTTGCCACAGGCGCTGTAGTCGCGAGGTTCATAGAGAAGAGTGTGTTTCTCGTGCACGGAGTCTGCAAGACTATTTACATGGATAATGGCCCTCAGTTTGTGAGTAAGCCATTTAAGGATCTGTTGGCTAAATATAATGTACCTAATATATATTATAACCCTAGGTATCATGCCCAAACTAATCAGGCGGAACGAGCTATTCGCAATGTGGTTCAAGCGATCTCATGCTATGTGAAGTCACAACACAAGTCTTGGGATCAGTTCTTGGTTGAGATACAGTGTGCTTTAAACACTGCAGTTAACGAAGCAACTCGTTTCACCCCTTACTTTTTGGTACATGGTAGGGAATTTATTGGGGATGGAGTGTTATACAGGCAGACAGATATCGCGTGCCATCCTACTTCAGTCTCTGTAGACGATCCATCAGCCTTCGGTGTCAAGCTGAGAGAAATACAACGCATTTACGACCAGGTGAGGAAACATTTGAACGTTGCCCACCAGCGTAATGAAAAGTATTACAATCTCAGAAAAAGGCATGTAGAGCTGAAAGTGGGACAGATAGTTTACAAACGCACGTTCTACCTGTCCAACAAGGCCAAGAATTTTACTTCTAAGCTAGCCCCTAAGTTCCTTAAATGTGTGGTGACTGCTAAACGATCCCCTTTAGTATATAGGCTGTCAGATCTGGACGGTAAGGATCTTGGGGAGTACCATATCAAGGACATCCTGAAGTATCAGGAGGAGCAGTCTCCAATACCTAACGTAACTACATAGCACTGTTTCTCTAGTTTATTAAACCAGTGCTATGTGATCATTATGTAAGACTATTTTAATCTTTTGTTTGTATTTCTATATGTGTACGTGACTTTAAATTGTCACGTTGTAGTTTCTTCTATGCACCACACCGAGCGTTTTTCTCTCATTCGCTCCTCAGTACTCTACAATATCCTGAGAGCTTGGGTAGTGTTAGGGTATCGGCAGTGAGTAAAGGGAGCATTCGTTTTCTATGAAGGGCATTAGACTCTAGTTACTTAGCCTAACCGGTATACGAGTCAGTGTCTAGTTAGGTACATAGGAGGATCTTTCTTTGGTATTGTAATGGTCGTAGTCAGCTGGTGTTTGAAGGACCTAGCTGGTTGTCTTTGTTTATTAGTCAATACTTTTCTGTTTTCTTTATTGTGTATTTCCAGCGTGTCATATCCGCAGGAAATACTATTAAAGGGGGGGTGGTTGTAGCATTTATTTTCTATAGATGCAGTATTCAGGATGTGAAAGCAGCTTAATCGAGTTATCTTTTTTTAATCGGTTGTCAGTGGTGACATTTCTGCTGTCAGAATGACAGGATGTCATAAGTTCGTGGACGAATCGTTTTCGGATTTAAAGGAACAGGTTTTGTTAAGATTTTTGGTGAAAGACGGGACTTTGACCGAGACCTGCTTTGGGGTAGTTGGAGGTCCTTGGGCTTTTGGCTCTGAGACTGTGCCGCGAATCAGTTTTTCGCTCAAGTGCGATTATTTGTTGCCTCGCATGGCCTAGCGGGCTGTGATTGGGTTGCTGCATTGCATCTTACTACATTTTACCCAGAAAACTGGGTTTTTTACTACGGGGAAAAGCGGCCCGTCCGCGGTTAGCAAAAACCACACCCAATGACACGTGGACTACATGAGCGAGGTGTTTTAAGAGGGACCAGCCGCCTCCACGTGGCATTCTCGGGCTGTGCTGCTCTCCGCTTACTCAAGGCCTGTAATTGTCACCCTATTACAGTGTAGTTAGCTGCTTACCCGTGTTACCTGCTCACGCGGCAGTGGTCTATTTAGTAGCTTTAGTACCTAAACACTGACTATACTTCTGTGTACATGTGATATTTGTGTCTATCAGTGAATAAGCTCTCTGTGTGTCTCTGTGTATCTCTGTGTTATATAAATATATGTGTGTACACCCTACCTGACTGTTTTCGTCAGAGCCCTGGCCTACCCTTGCACGCACACTGGAATCTCTGTAGTAAGGCGCCCTGGGAAAGAGTTCTCTGCATAGCTACCTCGCGCTAGTTGGTGAGTAACACCGATCATCACTGTGTTATAACGTAAAATAATCGTTCTGCCAGCGTAAGCGTTTTCTTCCTGTAACAACCATGGTCTTCAAGCGGAGCATGAAGAGGCATGCATTATTAAATCGCCAAGTTAACGATCACTCAAGCAGTACTAATCAAATAGGTCTGTGATTCTTCCATTTTATTGAACTAAATATTAGAGGTCCCATACACGTACAATATTATTGATCAATAGGTATTTTTATTGTTCAATGTTATTAAACACCATCTTTTGAATACACACCTGCAATAATATTGACTCAATAACATTGCATCAATATTCCTATTTCCGTCCAAGTATACATATGTCTCACTAAGAAGTAAATTTCAAATTCGAATTTTCGATATTCAACTAACACTGATCTGAAAAATATTAATCAATATTAAGCCTACACGGCGCGAAAATAAAATATTGATCAATAAATTTTAAGCTCCGTCAAACTTTTGTTTAGCGATTGTTTAAACCTCAATATTAGCCAATTTCTTGAACAATCATTTATATTGATCAATATTATTGTCCGTGTATGGGGCCTCTAAAAGAAAGAAATATTTGTCGTCGTGGTATTTTGTTTATACTGCATATGGTCAAGTTTTAATAACACGTTGTAATGGAACTGTTGTGTAAAAACTGTAAGAAATATAAATCTGTGTATAGACATTAGGAATTTGAATCGGCATCATATAATATGTGATTGAATTGGTAATTAATATTTATAGGAACTAGAATAAATAGCCGTATCAATTCCTTATCGATATTATTTACAAAAATTCGTTTTCTTGTAGAAAATTACACTCTAACGTCAGAGAACAGACAGTATTGAAACAGAATAGAAAACCAAAACAGTCCAAACTTAAACGAAAAATCGGACTCTAGATAAAAAGGGAACTTGAAATGCTGAATTCCTGAAAGTAGTAAACATATTTTCGTGATTTGAGACTCTCGGACCAAACATCTAAAACATATTTCGTTGTTGTGAAGTAACATGAAAACAGTGATGTACAGCATATGATTATGATTATAATGTCGATATCGATCACTTACATCGCTACTCATCAAATAAATTTCAGAATGTCGACACTGAACCGCGCGTACGTACTAACGAACGGTGCACGAAGATTTCATTAAACCGTTTCGATTACATTTAGCTCTGTATAAGCTATTAACAAGTTTATGTACAAGTTATGATAATTGTTTGTATGAATAATAAAGATATGAACTTATCTGCGTCCGTGGAGAAGTGTGCCTTACCTGAAAATAAAAAAAAAGCATTCGTTAGGATATTATCACATATTTGAAAATAATGTAAGCAAACGAAGTGATCTCATTTACGTAAATGCATTTCTTTCTATAGCTCGTGTACCATCTTTTTAAAATCAAACATAAATTACCTATATCTTTGTCATTTATTAGTACTGCCTATATTACCAAGTACTGACGCTAGCAAAAATCCAGTTAATGTAATTACTTAGCATCAGCATTATGACATTTATGTACAAAATACATAACAAAAAAAAAATAGAAACAATAATGTTAGCTACACAGTGTACCTACTGAAAAAAGCATCTAAGTTTTTAGAATTATCGACATTAGAAATTACGCTTGCAAGATACGTAAAAATTGTGTTCGATTATGTAAATTTGGCGAGTGTTACTAGTTTCAAGCGCACGCGGCCCGTTTGATGTGGAATGCAAAGTAAACGACGCGCTCGGTGACTGTAATTGCGCTAGTGATGGGAATACGTCGATAGAATTTTCCAATGATTTGTGAGTGTATTGTTTACAACAAGCTGTATTTCTCGAGAGAGGTCATCCTCAACGAGTATTTAAATGTAAGCAATGTACTATAAATTATCGATGTAATGTATGAATAATACATCTTGTTTGTTTTAGTGAAAGTTAATGTAAGATAGAAGTTTTATTTTGAATCTAGTTTAGAATTTCATTTTCGTAGCGAAAACATAAAATACACAATAATATTGAAAAATACATAAGAATGAACATCAAATTTGCCATCAGATTTTAATGAGTACAACAAAGCTTTTGTTTATACTTTAGCAGTGCGGGTACAGCGTCACTTTTCATTAAGTGGACCGTAAGCTTATCTGCTGCTTTAGTGATTTATGTAAAAGTAGACGAAATTTGATTTGCATATTTCAAAACATTTCTATAAGAACAGTGCAAGCTGCTAGTCTTAGGGTCGGCAGCGCGAGTGTGGCGCCTCTGGTGTTGCAGGCGTCCATAGGCTGCGGTGACCACCGGTACATCTTGGGCCGTATGCTTGTCTGCCACCTTAGTGGTATAAACAAAAAAAAAGTAAGCTTGTAGAAAAAAAAACGTTCAACAATAAATACTGGAGAAACATGAACGAATGAATGAGTGAATGAATGATATCTTCATCATCGACATTCACCATCACTACACATCAGTCGATAATTATGAATGCTACATTTTGTTTTCGAATTCCGAATTGCCTGAGGGTTAACACATAATTTTCGTTTTGTTTTTTTCAACTGAACGCACTTTCTTTTTATGATCGTCTTGAAAGTAAAGTTTCTTTAAGTACAATGATGAAAATGAGCTGGGGATGCCATATTTATAGTACATACTAGCTGATGCCCGCGGCTCCGCCCGCGTGGAATGTTATTCCCGCTTCCCGGTCACTTAGGGGTATGAAAAATAGATGTTAGCCGATTCTCAGACCTACTCAATATGCTCACAAAATTTCATGAGAATCGGTCAAGCCGTTTCGGAGGAGTATGGCAACGAAAACTGTGACACGAGAATTTTATATATTAGATAATAAATTCTCTATACATTCACTACGGTGTATTTTATTATTTCATTGTTTATATTATTGCGATAAGTAATGCACGCTTGAATATTTTAACGCCAAATAGTCACAAAATGCCTGTACATAATCAACAAGGCCATAGACTTGCCTCCTATTACGTGGGACAAAATACAAAGGTGAAGTTATGATCGCACAAAATTATTCTCGCGGCTTCCCATATTTGGATGCGGAGCATATTCTCGATAAAAGTATCTATATGTTATTCCAGAATACATAATCTGTCCCTGTGCTTAATTTCAGCTGGATTCGTTCAGCTGTCAGAGGACAGCAGAACGAATCCAGCTGAAATTAAGCTGGATTCGTAGTTCTTAAGTTAAATACGTGATAGGATAGAGTAACAAAAATCCAAAAATCATCACAAATTTTGACATTTATAATATTAGTTTAAAGTAGGATAAGTGGATAAAAACGTGAAAGATTTGTTTTTTTGTTTGTTTGTTTGTAACGAATAGGCTCCGGAACTACTGGACCGATTTGAAAAATCTTTCACTGTTGGAAAGCTACACTCTTTGCGGTGAACATAGGCTATAATAACGGGAACTACGCGGGTGAAACCGCGTGACGTCCGCTAGTATCGTATAAAGGTCCTGCTTCACCCTACCGCTTTTTCAGTTATATCCAACATTCCCATCACTTCGAAACACGACCTACAAGAGTAAAATTGCTAAGACCAACTTTAACAATTCTAAACTTTCAATTCATAATACGGTTTCAACTTTTTTAATGAGAGAAGTTTCTGTACTACGAAGAAACCTCTTTAAAAAGTCACTTTTATTTTTAATACAATAAAAATAAGTAGTAATAGTATGTTATTCACAGTGTTCGTCGTAACTCGTATTCATTCGAACTTCAGAAGTTATGTCGTTATTGTAACTCCTATCATCACCATAGGAGTTAAATACTGTTATTACTAAAATTATCACCTGCTCACCTTACATTTTGTAATGATATTTTTTG
The DNA here is from genome assembly GCA_933228765.1 of Miltochrista miniata. NCBI lineage: Eukaryota > Metazoa > Arthropoda > Insecta > Lepidoptera > Erebidae > Miltochrista > Miltochrista miniata. The sequence goes on along the minus strand of OW121763.1, from coordinate 28,570,267 downwards.
TTCATTCTCTCTCGCCGACGAGTAATACGAATGTTTGTTTAAATCTATTACTGAAAGAATACAGGATGTATGGTCCAAGTGGTAAGCGATTGCAAGTTTATAAAATTAAAAAACTTTCAATAACAGTATTCGTTTATCAAATTAAATGTGGAAAACATATAGGTTATGAGCAGAACTCGAATTTGCGTCTTCTGTCAACCTGGCCAGACGCCTAATCACTCGGCTATCAAGACACTACACGCAGCCGATGAATTCTTTCACCGCATAAGTCTTGAGGCGTTTTGAGTGCGCCATGTTTACATTAACCACGTTTAATTTAAAGGTCGCAGGCTGGGACTGGATGCGAAAGGCACAGGACCGCGTACTGTGGCGTAAACTGGGAGAGCTACTGACTGATTTGGTTGATTGATTGACGTTTACATTGATGTTATTGAAAATTTGAATAGATTTACTTGGTCAATGTTACAAGGAAACGGAGCCAGGGCTCAACAAAGTCGAATATGCAACGGCTAAAGACTGGTGCACTGCGCCAAAAATCACAGAGAAGTAGACTTTGTGAATTGCTTTCTGAAATAGATACAGAATAGATTCACATTTAATGAGACTGCGCCAGTCAGTAGGTATTGTATGTTTCTATGGGAATTTGCACTGATAACTATACCTAGTAGATTGTAACTGAAGGTACTAAATTATGGTTTGGAGCTATTAAATGCGCACACCAACTACTTTTTGTGACATTTATTTGAGCGTTTCCGTGCTTCGGAAGGCACGTTAAGCCGTTGGTCCCGGTTGCCAGTAAAATGACAGTCGTTAAGCTAAGTTGTAGGCTTTATTTCAACAGCAGGCAGTCACAACCTGCGCCTGTCCAGTTAAACACGGCAATACGGCTCACCACCTATTACGTGGGACAAAAAATATACAAAGGTGAAATGTGGGCATATAATATGCCTTTGCCTACCCCTTCGGGGATAAAGTCACGACCATATGTATGTATGTATGTATGACCAACTAACTACTTAAAGATGAAAAAGTTTTATGATTGTAGTCTTCACACCTAAATTACTGAAACTGTTTTGTTGAATTTGTGTACAGTAAATATGGTCCTAAAGTCTTTTATACAGTAGGTACTGTATTATGTGATCATGCAACCAAACTTGGGAAAAATTTAGGGCGAACGCGGGTATAATACAATCAATTCGCTTGTAACTTATACCACAGACACAACAATTTCGTTGAATGACAAATAAGAAACTATGATTACACACTGTCCGATCATCCGATCATTAATGAGTAATTGATTCGAACTATCCATCGATCCGAACTATTAGTGACGCTCCTCAATATCGACCGCAATTATCGATTTCATTTTATTTGTTCGATTAATCTACACGACGGATATTTAAAAATGGAAGATCTCGCGGCGAGTGATGGGATGAATGAAAAACAAATGCCGATGTTGGTTATTTTTGTTTTGTTGTCTGTGTTAAAGATAACGGTTATTATGTTCACGATGCTATGAAATAACAGTATTTTGTACATCAAAAGTAGAGTATTATTTAAACCAGTAAATCTAGATAGCATTACTCTAAAACTATTACGACTTATGATTTTTACGTGAGGAAAACTTTTTTTTTTCTATACCACTAGAGTGGTAGACAAGCATACGGCCCCACCAGCCTATGGACGTTTGCAACACCAGAGGCGCCGCAAGCGCGCTGCCGACCCTGTAAAACATTCTAAGTCCCCTTTTCCTTCATGAATTCCATGCCAAATCCGACTAAAACCACACGTGCCTACACTCCTACAGCCACCACAGCCTACGGTCGGGAGCCCCGGGTAAGCCCTCGAAAGGATGCCCTAGAAATTGTGATAGAGAACTTGTAATAAAAAAATACGAAAATGATAGAGAATAATTTGCAAAATAAATTCCCTATTATAACTGCAGAGTTAGAATAATTCTGAAATATGCTCAATTACCTGTAAACAGGTCATAAGGTTTTTTAATTTACACGACTAACTCTATACAATATAGTTTTCAGGTCGTTTTCGTATATACATCTTAAAATTTGCTCACCTCTGGACGTTTCCATGAATGGGGTCCAGTTTTTACCCTAAGAGTACGGAACGCTAAAAACAAATCTTTCCTCTTTATATTAAAGTGACTTGATACAGAAAACATAATATTCTATTAGTATAGATAGAAAGAAAGAAAAAGTATTTATTCAAAGCCCAATACCAGAAAACTTACATTTTATAAAACAACCGGACCAACATAATTAATACTAACTACTACTACTTACATTATAAACTTATTAACTATTCTAAAAACAAACAATAGTGAACAATATAAAATAGAACATTACAGAAAAAAAAGTAAAAAACAAAAGAAATATGGTCGATATAGTGTGGTCCTGAAAGGGTTGCCCCCTCAGCATGATTCTACACGTCACAGTTGATGTGAACGTGCAACGCTAGTTTTCAGGTGGCACCTACTATTATTTATACTGTTGATTGATGGCATTTGGTGGAACTTGCTGCACATATTGAAAACGACACTTGTACTATTCCACAATATGTTGGCACCTACTAGTTAGGACGAACATCACGCACGCTATATACTACTAAATAATTTATATACCTATACAATCTAACCCCCCACATATACAGGATGTTGATCTGCATTTGTGCATTACTTGCACACATGACTGTACTGCCTACACTCGTTGATATTTCGGGATAAAACGAGACACCTTTTTTTACACTTTTTTTTTCTGCTTAAATTCTTTTCTATTTGCTATGGGAACTCTACTGCTTATACTAAACCAATATTAAGTGAAAAAATGGGGCAGTAAAATTAAGTTCTTAATAATTATTAAATAAAATAAATTTAAAAAGCAACTCGTATGAATCGGTTCTAAATATTCTAATAATACTATTACCTACATAGGTACATTTTCACCGTTCATTCAAAACCGTTTCTTCTTTGCCTACAGTTTAGTAGGCACATACAAATGTGTAGGCATAGGCAAAGGAGGCGGTGGCGGCGCGGCGCGTGTAAGTTACCCCTCCAACCCCCGCGCAGGAGCGAGCGGCTGAGGCGGCGCCTTTGATCGGTGAATTTGAAATTTTGAATTAATTAGTCGCTCGCCCGCGTTCAGCGTGAGTATAACCGCACGCGCCGATATCTACGTACTTCCTCGACATGCACAAGGTCGTGGTACACAAGGCCATCAGCTGATCGGCAAGAGCAGATTCTCAATTATTTTGAGGAAGAACCTCGAGCCAGTACGCGTGAAGCCGGTCGCCGTTTCGGTGTTCATCATACCACAGTGTGGAAGCTGCTGAATCGCGAACTAATGCATCCGTTCCATTTCCGACGTGTTCAAGAGTTGCATCCGCAGGACAGTAACGCTCGGACAGTTTTTTGTCACTGGCTCCTTGAACATCAGGACGTGAACATTTTGTGGTCCGACGAATCATTGTTTACGCGCGTGGGCGTTTATAACGTCCACAATGAACATTGGTGGGCTCACCGACAACACAACCCACATGTTACTACGCGGGACTCGTTCCAGGTCCGGTTTAGTCTGAATGTGTGGGCTGCTATCATCGGTGATCATCTACTTGGCCCATATTTTATTGACGGTCGTTTGAACAGTGCTACATACTTGGTGCTACTCCGACATGTGGTTAATGAGATGCTCGATGACATTCCACTCGCATTTCATAGGGACTTGTACTTCCAACAGGACCGTGTGCCACCTCACTATGGACGCCAAGTGCGCGAATATTAGACTTACAATCTGGTTTTAGGAAGGGACGTGGGACTGCAACCGCCCTGTCCGATGTGATTGGGAATATTTTGGAGGCAAGAGATGGGGGGGAGGGCTCTATGCTTGCCCTGCTGGATTTCTCTCGCGCTTTTGATGCCATAAGTCCTTCACTTTTGCTTTCCAAGCTGGCATTCTACGGATTTGCATGGGAAACAGTTCAGTGGTTTAACAGTTACCTATTAAATAGATCGCAGTATGTTGAGATCCAACAGGAGGATGGACTGACTCTTAAATCTCTTCCTAGATATGTCCTGAGAGGGGTGCCGCAGGGCTCTATATTGGGACCTATTTTATACATTTTGTATAGTGCTGATATAGTGTCATCATTCCAAAATTGCAAATATCATATGTATGCAGATGATATTCAAGTATTCATATCATTTAAACCTGAGGACATCACTAGCGCTACAAAACAGATTCAGGATGATCTCAATAGGGTGGCACTGTGGTCAGAGAGTAACTCCTTGATCCTTAACCCAGCTAAGTCCAAGTATATGGTGCTTGGAAGTAAGGATCAAATTAGCAAAATATTGGCTGCCAATCCAGTAATTGAGATCCAAGGAAAAAGAATTGAGCGAGTGGAGCTGGCCTGTAACCTGGGACTAACAATGGATCCGGAACTGCACTTTGAAGCCCATGTATCTAATGCAATGCGCAACTGCTTCTATAGACTTAAAGTATTGTATAAGATAAGGGATTATCTTAGTATTACTGTAAGGAAAAGACTGGTGGATAGTTTGATTATGTCAAAATTGAACTACTGTGATACTGTATATGGGCCATGCTTGCTGGCACGAACAGTACGGCTGGTACAGCGTATACAGAATGCATGTACTAGATTCTGTGTCAGTATTCCCAGAAGAAGTCATGTTACTCCGTATATGAATGAGATAAATATATTAAAAATGGCAGCTAGAAGACAGGTGCACTTGGCAAGTTTGCTATTTGGAATAATAAAATCAAAAAAGCCTAAATACCTGTATGATAGACTAAATTGGAGAGTGGGCTATGCAGGATATATAAGGTCTAAAACTGCTCCACTGTCTGTGCCAAGGCACAGGACTTGTGCCTTCAGAGGAAGCTTCTCTTACTGTGCTACTCGCTGTTGGAATAATATTCCGCCTCCGCTTCGATCCCTGAAATCAAAAAAGTACTTTATTCTTAAACTTAAAAATTACTACATGTTACAACAAAAAATAACATAGTCCTTAAAAACAATGTAAAAATAATAATATTACACTTTACATACTTACACTTGGAGATATGTTCCACAGCGAGACAGCGCAGTGGCTGAACTGCATCGGTGAATGACTTCTTCTGGTTTCTTGATATCTAGGTTTGGGTGGGTAGCAGTATATTAGTGTACGGTTTGTTGTGGTATTTTGGATTCTATGCACTTTACATTTTAAATTTTAAATTATGTACTAAATAGCGTAGTAGAAATGGGGTTGCAATTGTTTTCTTGGTATGTTTTCGTTGGAAGACTTAAATATTGTGCATAAGTGGAGAATATTTTTTTTGTTAATTGTGGGTCTCTACCTCTGTTTTTTCTTTCTTGCAAAAAATAAAACTTTCAAAAGTAGGTAGGTAATAATCACTGCTGCAATGCACTTTATTGTATTCTCTCACGGGTTATTTGTATTGTAAGACGCCGCTCTTGAAACATTTCATGTAAGGAAGCCTTTTTTTATCTCGGGTTTGTGATGGATGACGCCATTTACACGATATCTAAGGTTGTTGATGAAAATCAGCGCTTGGTGTGGAAAATCTCTGCATCACAGCATTATGCTGAGAAACGACCTGCTTTCACCAGTTGCAGTGGCTATCGACTTGGTTTGTTGTAAAGTATGATACTGTATTTACGCCTATTAATGTTCTTGTAAGAGTATTATTTAATGTAGGCGGTAAGATTTAAAACTTATGTATAAAACTCTACAAATTTCTCTACATTTTGAGTGACGTATGTTGACAATATTGACAACTTTTGATGTGACAATGACAAGATAAATGTAACACTGTTGACAGTCACAGTCAGTCATACTTTTTTTTTATGTACACTTTTGTTACTGCAGCTGGCAGAAATAAATTGATTTTTCTTTCTTTCTTTCTTTAAATATTTAAGTGAAGTGTTTGGTACGCAGTGGATAGGCCGTGGTGGACCGGTAGCCTGGCCGCCGCGTTCACCCGACCTAACGCCCTTAGACTTTTATTTGTGGGGAGATATTAAAAGACTTGTTTACAATGAAGACATTGTGAGTGTTACACAATTACGTGAATGAATTGTTTTGGCATTTGAACAAATAAAAACAAATGTGCTAGTGCTTCGCAGCTTAAAACGCAACTTAGTGCGCCGCGCCAATCTGTGCATAGACACTGGGGGCAGAGTTTAATAGAGTTAGGCATCTTCAAACAAAATTATATCAAAGGTACCGAGCGCGGTATACTTGTGTGCGTGCGCAGTGCCTACGGACGCGTCGCGTCAGAACACAGATTACTAAATAGTTACTACGTAACAGATACATCACTCCCATACAAAAGCGACAATACCTACGCTATATTAGCCTACAAAATTTTAATAATAATACCTGCTGCTCAGAACGAGAAGAATTGTACCTTAAACACGCGCTCATAGCGTCGAGACTGTGTTGCCCGCTGTGTGAGTGACGTCATCGTAAGAATGCGCTAGGGTTGAACCTATAATGATTGTTGTAATAAAACAAATGTTACGAATCAACCATGTTTTAATACGCTTTTAGTAGGCCGACGTGTATGTAACTAACAATGTAATGGAATATAAGGAAAAAAATTATTAATGGTTTAAAAAAACCCTAGAAAAACACGCTTTCATAAATGCACGTAAAAACTAAAAATAAATTATGAATCACAGTAGGTAGGTATACCTATATATTTATATTGTTTATCTTATGCCTACCCATAACTAAAATAACAAAGAAATCTAAATTTAACTGACATTACCTTTAGCGTAAGTACCGGCTTAATCACCTATCTCACCCGGCCATCCTACCTTACTATGTTACACACACATACATATAGTCACGCGTAGATCTCCGAAGGGGAAGGCAGAGGCATATTAGATGCCCACATTTCATTTTTTTTATAGTTTGTACCAAGTACAGGTTGTGACCCTCTGCGGTTTAAATTTTTCAAACCGCCTAATAAGGCCTTCAACTTGGCTGACTGCTATTTTATTGGCAACCGTGACCAACGGCCTAACGTGGCTTCCGAAGCACGGAAACGCTCAAATAAAGGTCACAAAGTGGTCACATGAATGGTCACCCATCCAAGAACTGGCCATAGTGAAAGTTGCTTACTACAGTGATCGATTACAGAACACTGAGTCCCCGGGGCCACGAGCGCTTCGACTACCTATAAAACCTATTTACCTACAAATTCTATAAAACATTGAATTGTCTATAAAAAACAAAAATTTTATAATACCTGACTGAAATAACTCCTTAATTTACGATTTACATACTTATCACCTACCTACTTATGTTCAAACAAATAAATGGTAAAAACATTCAAATTGATAAGATTTAAAATATAACTTTCTTCGTCTCTCGGCAATTTAAAAAACGACAAATTTTCTTTTGTTTTTGTACTATTACACCCATCCACTGCACAATAATTACGTGGTTTCGGTATTTCGAAGCGTAAGCGCGGGAAACGTGCGGTGCGGTGCGATACGAGCGCTCAGTCGGGCGTCCGGCAGCCCTCTGCCAGTTGTATCCCCAGGGAGATGCCGAGCGGTAGGTACATAGCGCGCGATTTTGAGCGAGTGACGGAGGCCTGGTCAGAACGAGCCGCGCGTCACGCACACATTTAAAAATCAGTACTAGTCGGAACGCTCCCAGCAGGTAAACCAAGCGTTCAATCAGTGTTGCCGCGAACCGCGTGCGCGTGATTACGTAAAATGTATGTGTCATTTATGCCTGCTATCTTTATTTACATACATACATATAATCACGCCTTTATCCCCGTTGGAGTAGACAGAGGCATAGTATACGCCCCCATTTCTCATTTTAGTTTTATGCCTCACGTAATAGGTGATGAGCCTGAGATGAGTAGATGGACAGGCGCAGGTCACCACGACCCGCAGTTGAAAATTTTCAAGCCAAGCATAAATCCTTCAACTTGGCTTAACGATTGTCATTTTACTGACAACCGGGTTACATTTTGAGATTTCCTTCTCTACGTAATGGATCTTTTTGCGAAGGTGTTCCCTTAGTCACCTCTTACGACACCCTTGGGATGTATTGGGGTGGCGACATTTTGTACTCTTACCTGTCGCAACACGGGACCTCGTCGCCACAACCTGTCGCCATTAGATAAATATGACAATGCCTATAAAGAAGTAAGGACGATATATATTGCTCTGTTTTTGGATGCCCCAACAGTAATTTTTAAACTCCCTCATTATCTATCGTTATTCACGAATTCACGACAGGTAACAAAAGAAGAAGAAAGGTGAGTTTGAATAATTCACTTACGTACCTGCTACGTCCATAATACTCTCAAGGTAGGCACCTTGAGATTATTATGGACGTAGTAATATAAGTTCAATGCTTACGTACGAATTCGTTCAATACCTATTAGACTTCGTATTTATTAGGGTTCCGTACCCAAAGAGTGAAAAACAGGACCCAATACATGACCCTTCGCTGTACGTCTGTCTGTCTGTCCCACAAAATGTGTGTATCGCAGGAACCGTGATAGCTAGAGAGCTGAATTTTTACAGATGATGTATTTCTGTTGCCGCTATAACAACAAATACTAAAATCAGAAAAATAATATTGTATTAGGGGAACGTTTGTTGCATGGAATACAACAAACATGAATTTTGCCGTTTTTTGGTACGGAACCCTCGCTGCGCGAGTTCTACTCCCACTGCTTCGAACCCACTCAGTTCGTTTTCGTCGACCCCTTATAATTTCTTTGTGGATAAAACTAGAAGTTTGAAGTAAATTTAGTATCTTTTAACAGAACACTACCCGTCCATTTCAACACGGCAATAGGCTCACCACCTATTTCGCGGGACATGAAACTAAAAGGTGAGACGTGGGCGTATACTACGCCTCTGACTACCCCTTTTGGGATAAAGGCGTGACTATATGTATGTATGCAGTGAGTGAACACTGACTGACTGATAATCGAAACTTTACTTTGGTGGCACTTCAAACGAATATAGAACCTTCAAAAGAATGCAAATTTATAGTGTTTAGTGTATGAATTAAGGAAAAGCTAAAATATTCTAGAATTTCGGTCGTTTTTAAGGTTCCCTACCCAAAGGATAAAAACGGGAGTCTATTTATGAGACTACGTTGTCCGTTTGCTGTCTTTGAACTTTGTCTGTCCTTCCGTCATGAGACTGTATCTCAGGAACCGTGATAGTTAGAAAGCTGAAATTTTCACATTAATTCTGTGATCCATAAAATGTTGCCATCATTAATATGGGAATGTTGTGCTGAGGTCCCAGGTTGGATTCGGGTGGAATCGAATAAATTGTGTGTTCCTCAAAGTTTTGTATCAGAGTTTTGATGTTTTTGTATACCTACTATGTATTTATTTAGAAATATATAAGTACATATGTCTATCAGTTGTCTAGATCCCATAGCACAAGCTTAAACTGGCCTAATTTGAACTAGATGATGTTGTATGAGAATGTCCAATTGTTTAACCTATCCTGTCATTTACGACGATTGAATAAACTAAAAGTGACAGCCCTGATACTATAGGTAAGTATCGTGCGGTCGGGGTCGGAGATACCCTACTATATATAATTCTACTATGCTGGGGGTGAGCATTTTGAACAATTATTGCGTGTTACATGATTTTGTAAATAGGTATTTAAGCTTTGATTCTCAATTAATTCTGTAAATAAGTTGATTTAAAATTTTTAACTACGCCAGAAATGCTTCATTTCAGAATACTTTTCTCATACTGATACATGTTTACTAACAGTACTTAATGTTTTTGTTTGCAATTGCATGATAAATAGCGTGTTTCTGCCGGTCCTAAGCCCTTGAAGTAGGAAGGAATCTTTTAAATCAACATAAACTCATCATCAAATCATTAATATCAAATCAAAAAAGTACATTAAGGTCACCGAACTTGTCAGCTGGAACTAAAAACTCATGAAACCTAATAACTAATGGCTCCTCTACACTGCCCGCAAAGTTCATAGGCGAAGTACTCTAGAAACTTTGTCTAAGTTCGAAAAAAGTGCGTCACTACACACTCAGTGGTGTCAGTAGCCTGCGCACGCACATTGCCGCCGTTTGTAATGAACAAAGAAATTTGTGTGGCAGAGTTTCCAGGAACAACATAATTTGCTCCTGACCACTGTTTGACGCTGATAATTGGATCACATACACCAAAGCACTAATTATAGCTTAAATCACGCGCCGGCAAAGCACCGGCACACACGATGTCGGCCAAGTAGTGTAGAGAGGTACTTCGTGAACGCACTTCCCGCATCTTTGGGCCCATTGACTGAGGCGCAAAAATCGACAGCAAATAAAGTCGCCTGAGGGGAGGTATAGTTTTTGACGAGGTAAGCCGAAGTGCCTCTTTACACTATCGTATTCATTTAACTTCGTTCAACTTCGCGGGCAGTGTAGAGGAGCCATGAGATGCGATACGTAGCCGCATTATCTAGGTACCTACTATTGTCTAGCTTTAAGCCCAGGCCACACCGCCAGCGGGCGGGCGAGCGAGCTAGGCGGGCGGGTGAAGTGAGATATTGAAGTTATGCAAACTACGCGACATTGCCGAGCTAAACTATGGGGTTTACACCAAAAACTACATACGGAAGGGCGAACCGGGTAGTGCGGATGAGACTAGACACGTGGACACTGCTATTCGAATGACAAGCGAAGACTAGTCTGAGTACCCGAAACGGGGAGGACGGTAGTTAAGCTAGCGAAGCGGGCGCGCCTAACGACGAAAACGAGTAGCTTCGCTCGCATCAGCCACGTAGGTTATTCGGCAGCTCGCAGTGTGCCTAGCTCGCTCACCCGCCCGCTGGCAGTGCGACTTGCGCTTTAGCGTTGGCTCGGCGACGTAAACATTAAATACACGGGTGAAGATTTTTTCTTCGTAAATCATATTTCACTAAAAACAGGATTTTTGGGGTTTTGTTATCTACTGTGTTGCTGTGTTGCTTGCAATCGATAATACCTATAGTACACTACGCACTGAAGGAGGCTTGTGCACGACCAAATCAACAGCTTGTATATACTGGGTGTAACAAAATTACCTCTCCAAATTTCGTCACGTGACGTGGCATCAGTCAAGAAACATTACAAAAATGAAGAAAAAAAAATCACATGAATACTTTAACCGCAAAGCCGTTTTAAAGGTCCTATAAATTTTCATTTTCACCCTTTCTATCGCTACTGAGCGGCAGTAGAATGCGACAACGACAGCCAGACAGGTGCTCCGTGTTTGTTTTGCCACGGCGACCATGTTACCTCGAATTGCCGCGGTAAAAAATGAATTCTTAATGTGCGACAAAAAAATTTAAACAAAAAAGAGAAAAAATTTAGGCTTTGACGTTTAAGGACCACTTCTTCTTTAGTCTCTTTCTGGTATTGACTAGTTCTGCATTTGACTACTTCTTGTAATGACTATTTCTATGGACGTCCATTTCTGGGTTTGACCACTTCCTTATTTGCCCACATCAAGTACAATGTGCAAAAATAAAAAAGAAAACCACAAATATTATAATACTCAATTTCTGCCTCTGTGGCGCAGTCGGTAGTGATACCGCCTGCGGCGCTGGAGGTCGTGGGTTCGATTCCCACCGGAGACAAATATTTGTGTGACCCACGAATGTTTGTCTCAAGAGTCTGGGTGTTTCTATGTATGATAAGTATGTATTTAAAAGTATATAAGTATTAATATCCGTGGTCTGATACCCATAACACAAGCAGGTTATTCCTAGCTTACTTTGGGATCAGATAGCGTTGTGTGAAATGTCCGTGAATATTTATATATTTATTGTAGAACTGTTTTATTTTCCACTGGGGTCGGGCATAAATGGGAAAATCTTATAAATAAAATGTAACCTTTATTCTGTCACACTAAATAAAAGAAATGCAAAATAAAAGATATGAAATAACATTTCATAGTTAACCTACTTATATGAAGTCATTAAATTAAATTCTTAATTCTTAAGGGATGAAGTGTAACTTACACTTGATCGCCATTTTTTTATTCCTCCTTACGCTCTGCCTAACTCTTTGGGGAAACAGTTGTGAATGTATGTATGTATTAAATTCTTTTAAGGCTTATAATCCTTTTTAAAAAAATATTGGTAGTAATCTTATTCTCTTCTAGTTCTTGTAATAATATTTGTAAATCCTTATCAAATTTGATGGTTCTTTTTTGTCTATTTTGTTCCAGTGTAATAAATAAACTTCTTTTTATTTGGAAGTCGTAATGTTTTGCTTCTTTTTTTAAATAGTCTATGAAAGCGAAGAATGTAGGTTTCCGAGGTATTCTGGAATTTAGCCGTTTATGCCAACTTTCAGCTGGATTTGTTGTTCGGTGGCGTTGATTACTGCAACTCAATATTTTTGGATCCACCTTTATGATCCATTGCTCTTGAATATATTTTTGAAATGCCGTTATTTCACTCGTATGTGGCATTAAATTAGTCAAAGACAGCCATGCCTCCGTAATACGATCATGTGGCAATAACGGCAACGAAGCAACCATTCTTACATAGCTGCGCTCATCTTTAGAGCCAGTCAATTTCAAAGTGTTGGCTTTTTTCCAAATGTTTCTCTTATAATGATAATAACAAGTTGTAACTTGACAGTTAGGGAATATTGTCTGTACCGCATTTATAGTAGCAATTTCATAATCGCATTTAAAATTTTGAATGTCTATAGACAGCTTTTCTTTAATCAGAGTGAATAAACGAACGTAAGTCTTCTGACTTTTATTTGGGAGTAAAGCGAATACAACTGGGATAACATTTGTGGTAGTTTCAGATGAACATAAATCCAAATGCAAAGTATATAACTGATAAAATTGACGTGGGACACAACGAAATGTTCCATCACCAAAAAAAAATTTGTCCATTGGTCTTTTTAGTACCTTTCTGGACAACCTTGAAGAAAATATTATAATTTTTTCTTTTTCTCCATCTGCACATATGAAAAAGTTTCTCCCTAAGGCTTCTGGGATATTAACCTCTTCAATGGATTTAAAATTTAGCTGATGGGTATTTAGAAATACCTTACGGCTTTTATATAGGCAGTCTTTTACAGATGAAAATGTCGGTATATACTGAAGTTCATCACGTGTACTGGCTTCTTTCAGTTTTTGAAAGTGCTTTTCATAAATTATTTGGACAGCTGCAAAATTTTCGGTAACCTCCTCTTTACAGGCATTAATGGCTAGTAATATTTTATTTTCTATATTGCGCGGTGAACATGTATGCTTCGCTTCTCTAAGAACTATGGTTCTATCTTTGTTTAATGTTAGAGTTGTGCTGCATTTCTTGCGCTGCACACACCTCCATCGAGACGTACCATTCAAATTTTTCACACTTAAATTATATCGGTGTTTTTTTCTTAGTAGTGTTTCTTGCCCTTTTTTATTAATTGTAAATGTAAATTCTTCATTTTCCATTATTTAAAATCACTTATTTGCAAATCAATTTGAATAGCTACCAATATACCTAATGACAGAACTGTCAAGTTTGCATAGATAAATTTTATCATTCTCATTACATTTCTAAGTGGACAGCCCTCCAAGTAGGTACAATGTTATGCTAAGTATCAATATCAACGATAAGGTTTAAATCAGTTTCTACAATAAAATTGAGTATTATAATATTTGTGGTTTTCTTTTTTATTTTTGCACATTGTACTTGATGTGGGCAAATAAGGAAGTGGTCAAACCCAGAAATGGACGTCCATAGAAATAGTCATTACAAGAAGTAGTCAAATGCAGAACTAGTCAATACCAGAAAGAGACTAAAGAAGAAGTGGTCCTTAAACGTCAAAGATAGATATAAGCACTCCTAACTTACGCACGTCATGTCATACATTACTAGTCCTATAGCTCCTTGTCATGTAGGATTAAGGCGAGAACATTTTTTAGTCGTGTTCGCCAACGGCGTGATGAAGCTCATAAATCCTGTCATTTTCACGTCACTTGCTTTGACGTGATAATGAGCGTGTGCATCAACGTGTAGGGCCATAAAACTGCAGATTTAAAATATTTTGTAGATTCAAGACGGATCATAAGGTTCAACTTAGTTCAGATTTTTTGTGCTGCTGATTGAACACTTATGGTGAAGCCTGCTGGTGCTGAAGATGTTTAAATGTTGCAGCAGTAATCTTAGTAACCTTTGAGAAACTGGTCAGATATTTAAATTAGTTTTGTGGAGCAATCAAGTGGCGTTACTCAATATGTTTAAATTAACAGTATGTTTTCTTAACCATTGAGTCTTAACTATGTGAACTTACAAGTATCTTACTTGGAAAAAATGAAATGACGGAGTTTCACAATTACCGGCTAAAAATTATTCCAGCTGGGATTAAGCTAAGAAATATATTATGCTTATTATTCCATCTCTAGTCACTCAAAAAAAAGGGTCTTAAATAATTTAAGTCATGTACCAAGTGTTTATTGTATAATACTAATAAGATGAGTATCCAATAATTCAAATTAAAACGTTTTTTATTAATTCTGAAGAAAATATGCTTATTATACAATGGCAGAGGATAGAAATTACTGGTGACTCTATGGCCCGACGTTTACTTTGAAGGATTAGTATAAAGGTAAATAGTTTATTACCTCAGATTCTATCGTGAATTACTATTGATAAGAAGTTTTATTTACACACTGGCAACATTACAATATTAAATGAAATAGGTAAATATTATCTTTCAAACAATAAATAGGTCTATCGCAGTCAACTACTGGACAAAGGATTTATTTAAAGGACCTATTTAAATTGTCATACATACTACCACATTATCGTGATGTCTCCATCCCCGAAGGGATAGGCAGAGGCATAATATTATTGGAGGTCGCATATTATAGATGCACTGGCATGTGTGAATAATCTTTTATACATGTCTGTCACCAATTTAAATAAGCGTAGTTACGGCCTTGTTTATGTTTTTTATGTGTCACTAGCTTGTAAAGTATTAACCACGAATATAGTTCTATCAGACTACACTGCTACTCTTGTTATTACCCCTTATTTTACAATAGGTTATGGGCCCAGCAAAATCGATATGATCCAATCATCAGGGATTTGTGCATCGATATCGGACAATTGTTGAATGAATTTAACATGGCAGACGCTAAGCCAGTTTCGACTCCCATGGAAGTCGGAATGAAATTAGGAAGATCGACAAATTCCCATAGCGATCTGCCATATCAAAGCTTAATAGGGTGTCTTAACTATTTGGCATGTAATACGCGATAATGGCGCGTAATACGCCAGATATAGCACATGCAGTGAGTGTACTTTCACAATTTAATTCATGTTATGACGAAATACACTTTAAATGTGCGAAACGGGTCTTAAGGTATTTGAAGGGCACGTCTAACCTTTGTCTCACTTTTAGGAAGTCGGGAGATTTAGACTTACGAGGTTATGTTGATGCAGATTGGGGAGGAGCACTTGATAGAAAATCTTTCACAGGATTAATTTTCAAATTAGGTAAAAATATATTATCATGGGAGAGTAGGAAGCAAGCGACGGTATCCTTGTCCTCCACAGAGGCAGAGTACGTAGGATTGAGTCAAGCTTCGAAGGAAGCTCTTTATTTACGTAGTTTACTGAACAGTTTGACAGCTGTGGATAGTAAAGCGGTAGTAATTTATAATGACAATCAGTCGGCGCACAAAATTGCAGCTAACAAAATGATGCATAATAGAACAAAGCATATAGATATCAAGTATCATTTTATTCGTGAGTGTGTACTGGCTAAAAAAGTTGAAATAAAGTACATGTCAACTGATAAGATGATAGCGGACATCTTAACTAAAAGTGTTCACAGCCCGAAGCTTGGAGAATTTTTAAAGGATTTATCCCTGTCAAATTATTCTATTAAGGGGGTGGATGAGTAGTTAGATGTTTTGATGTTTTATGTTTTCTATATGTTTTAAGTAATAGATAATTTTCTATGCATGTGTAATAGATTAAGGGGGCGTATTTCGCATTTTTTTTTTATACTACTTAGGTGGCAGACAAGCTTACGGCCCACCGGGAGGTTGGTAACCGTAGCCTATAGACGTTTGCAACACCAGAGGCGCTACACACGCGCTGCCGACCCGGGCGCAGGTTGTGACGACCCACAGTTGAAATTTTTCAAGCCGCCCGTAAGGCCTTCAACTTGGCTTAACGACTGTCATTTTACTGACAACCGGGACCAACGGCTTATCGTGTCTTCCGAAGCACGGAAACGCTCGTAAATAAATGTCACAAAGTGGTCTACGTGGTGGTCACCCATCCATATCCGGCCATAGTAAATGTTGCTTACTGCAGTGATCGTTTACAGAACACTGAGTCCGCGGGGCCACGAGCGTTTCAAAGCATATTATAGATGCACTGGCATCTGTGAATAATCTTTTATACATGTCTGTCACCAATTTAAATAAGCGTAGTTACGGCCTTGTTTATGTTTTTTATGTGTCACTAGCTTGTAAAGTATTAACCACGAATATAGTTCTATCAGACTACACTGCTACTCTTGTTTTTACCCCTTATTTTACAATAAATATACGCCCACCTTTGACCTAATAGTTTTTTTGTATAATGCCGTCTTGAAATAGACATGCGCAGGTTTTTACGAACCGCTGTTGCTGTTAAAAAATATCAAGCCGCCCGACTGCCATGTAACCTAACCTAAGGTTCTTAAACTAAATTCTGAGTGTTTGGTAAGGTTTTTGATCAAAACCCTAACCCACCTAAGCTAAGCTTTTTGATCAAAAACGAGATTTCATCATAATCCTGCAAAATCTATACTTATCTACCAAGTGTATTTCCATATGCGTTAAAAAGCACAACGCAGATTTGAAAACGTTGCTATCTCGCTTATAAAGCAGTTAATAATTACAGCGATTAAGCGCTAGGCTGCAGCGACGCAATGTTCAGATTAATTGAATCAGATTAACAAAGTATCCCGCTAACTCGATTCGATTGTATCGATTGGAATTAATCGATTATGCGTGCGTTATTCGTTTCATGCTACTGCGTTACGCTATTTTAACGTTAAATTGTTAATTTGTGGGATCTTTCCAACACTATAATGAACTAAGAAATACACATTTTATTATTTTTCGCAAATATGGGCACTCTGCTCATCTTAAGATTTTCGCCATTTTCTGACCGATTAAAACCATACTCTATCGCCGGGTAGGCAGACACCACGGGGTTTAACGAATTGTGATTGGTTGTTAAAACACAACATTTCGTCTTGTCTCCGCTTTTTTTTTATATAGCAACGGTGGCAGACACGCATACGGCCCACTAGATGTACTGGTGGTCACCGCAGCCTACCAACACCAGAGGCGCTACACTCGCGCTGCCGACCCTGTAAGAACCTTCTAAGGTCCCCTTGGGAAAACCGAGGCAGGGAGATCATTCCACAACCTAAGAGTGCGCGGAAGAAAACCCCTATCGGATCTAACCGTGCTCGAACGCTCCGGACGTAGAGTAGAGATTATTCATTACCTGCTTTTTTTATACTACGTAGGTGAAAGACAAACTCATGGACCACCTGTGATCACTGTAGCCTATGAACATTTGCAACACTAGAAGCACTGCAATCGCACTACCGACCCTGCAAGAACATTCTAAGACCCCTTTGGAAGAACCTCATACTGTTAGCGTTTGGGAAAATCAAAGCTGGGAGATCATTTGGATTCTAAGTTGGTGAAAGAATGCCCCTATGGGACCTTACACTGTTGCTTGTCAGTCAAAAGGATACTTGAACGACAGCTTCACACCACGCCCCACACCGCTCCGCAGCCATGCGTGCGTGTCCTAACCAGATTTAAAATAAAATTACCTCATTTATAAAAGTATTGTCAGCTGATCATGAAATAGCATTGAAAAACTGTCGGCTCATGTATAATACTATATTTTCTAGCAAAAAATGTCGAATGAATTAAGCATAGCACACCGCTGGTATCCCGCTGTGGGAGCTTCTGTGCGGAGGCTAATTCTGGAGCGGAGAAGCTGCTTCGTTTCGATATTACTCTGAGAAAATTTTATTCAGTAAATAACTAAATATTTAGTTCACCAAATAAGGTGATCATATATTTGACGTACTCATCTGCTAGGATACCTACATAGTACCTATGTAGTCTCAAAATGAAGTTTCTGACATAGACAAAACCGACAACTTTCATCCCAACTACTTTATAAATTTTTGAAGTAAAATTGTGAATACGCTATTACGTATGCCGAACTGGTTTTAAGGAATTTCAGAACATCGATCATAGAAATTCTAGAAAAATATCTAGGCTTGTGCTCCTTTCGTAAATTTTTTCACAACGACAACTTTTCCACAAGAAAAATCTCAAATGCGTAGAAAGCTAGTTCACAAATAATAAATCGGGGCAGACCTCAAATGTAGCCTTGATAAAAGAGTGGTACATTTCAATAGTAGTTCCTTTTCAAATCGAAATCCAGTCCCAGAATAAGGACACATCTCCCCTGGTGGTCTTTTAAGAGAATGCTTTAGGCGTGTGCCGTTGCAATAACATGAGCTACATCACAAATGATTTCTTTAAAAAATGATGCTGGGTACTTTAGATTCAACAGGGATACTTGAGAACTTGCTATTTTTTACCAATAAAGTGGGTGACAAACGAGCAAGTATCTTCGATGTTCCCATCCATACTAATGTTGAAGCTAACAAACGCTCTTGTCTGAGTCGAAACGTGGATTTAATCTCTTGCCAGTATGAAAAAGCGCTCGTGGCCGCGCGGACTCTGTATTCTGTAAACGATCACTGCAGTAAGCAACATTTACTAAGGCCGGTCCTTGGATGAGTGACCACACCGTGATCACTTCGTGACTTTTATTTGGGAGCGTTCCCGTACTTCGAAAGGCACATTAAGCCGTTGGTTGTTGCCAGTAAAATGGCAGTCGTTAAGCCATCTTGAAGGCGGCTTGAAAAAGTTCAATAGCAGGCAGTCACAACCTGCGCTTGTCCATCCATATCCACACAGCGTTACGGCTCACCATCTATTACGACGACCAAAATCTAAAAAGGAGAAATTTGGGCATATAATATGCTTCAGCTTACACGTCGGGGGATTAATTTTTCGGAATTCGGACTGGTTAAAGATTGACGAATCGATGGCGTGTGGTGTGTCCTCCCTTCATAATCGTTCTACGAGGAATTTCCACCATGTAACACCACATCATTAGTTTTCAGAAATCCAGTTGTTTGCTGCCATAATAGTGTCCAAAATGCCTCTACAATTCAGAGGTCACCTACTTAGATTTGTGAAGCCAATATTGATAAATCTCTGCGCCCACACAAGCCTCGATTACGATCATTTAGACTTGAATAATATACAACATTACATTGTGTGTGATGTTGAAAGTAAGTGATACTTGAAAACGTGGGTATGTGTTATTGTTTGTTTGTCCAATAAAATTTATCAAAAAATTTATTTGTATTTGAATCAGTTCGAGGTGAAGTGGGCTAAGGATAGCCACTTTGCTATACTGAATGTTATAGAAGGAAATAAAGACAACATTGAGATAATAATAATAATCTATTCATACATATCCTTGGTGTTGACATCTCCAGTGACGTTCAGTTCCGCAGTCATTTGGAGGACAAGGCCAGGCTGGCGTCCAAGAAGCTCGGTGTGCTCAACAGGGCGCGGCGGTACTTTACTGCGGCGCAAACACTGCTTCTCTATAAGTCGCAAGTGCGGCCACACATGGAGTACTGCTGTCACCTCTGGGCGGGGGCACCTGAATATCAGCTTCGCCCGTTTGACTCGGTGCAGAGGCGAGCTGTGAGAGTTGTCAACGATCCTATACTGACAGGTGGTGTGGAACCTCTTCGCGACAGGAGAGACTATGCCTCCTTATGCGTGTTCTACCGCCTGTACAATGGTATGTGCTCCGAGGAATTGTTTGACATGATGCCCACGGCTACCTTCTATCATCGCACCGCTCGCCATAGACAGGGATTTCATCCGCACACCCTACGTCCGGAGCGTTCGAGCACGGTTAGATCCGGTAGGGGTTTTCTTCCGCGCACGCTTAGGTTGTGGAATGATCTTCCTGCCTCGGTTTTCCCAAACGCCTACAGTATGGGGTTCTTCAAAAGGGGTCTAAGAAGGTTTTTACAGGGTCGGCAGCGCGAGTGTGGCGCCTCTGGTGTTGCAAACGTTCATAGGCTGCGGTGACCACCGGTTCTTCTGGTGGGCCGTGTGCTTGTCTGCCACCTTAGTGGTATAAAAAAAAAAAAAATAAAAAAAAAAAACATACAAGTAAATAAAATTGGAGTGTCTGTTTGTAATATTAAAATAACCGCTTTCTACTACATGTATATAAATGTATATATGGTACACATACCAAAATATATGTCTTTAAAATTTTTGTCTGTCTGTCCGGTTAATCTCTGGAATGGCTGGACCGATTTGGAAGGGACTTTCACTGGCAGATAGCTTATGTAATAAGAAGTAACTTAGGCTACTTTTTTTTATTACATTCCACGCGGACGAAGTCCCGGGCACAGCTCGTAATAAATAATAACATAAGATATTCATAGTGAGAATGTTTTTAAACGCTCCAATTTTGTCGAAATCTATACTAAAATTATAAAGAAGTAAAGTTTGTGTGTTTGTTAAATTGTAAGGGGTAATCTCGGGATCTACTGAACCGATTTTAAAAATTCTTTCACCAATAGAAAGCTACGTTATTGTGGAGTGTCATAGGCTATACAGCATCACGCTACAACGAATAGGAGCGGAGCAGTAATAGTAAATGTTTCAAAAACGGGGGAAAAGTTATTCCTTTTGAGAGCTTCGTTGCGTGTGCTGCGTAAATATTTATAGTTATGGATTGAATATTAACGAGGAGACGCTACGGGAGTAAATGCAACGTGACGGGAGTAAATGCGACGGGAACAGGTAATACTCTCTTATGTGGCGCAAACGAAGTTGCGCGGGTCAGCTAGTTTAGTATAAAGATATCTTATACAAGCTTAACATTCCGGGAATAGGTACCTGGGGGAAATGAGAATGGGCAAACTTCAACAGCCTTCTACGCCACTGAGGCAAAAAGAAGATTAAATTTTATAAAGGCCATGATATTACACGAACAAGTACAAGCCGACAAGAGTAGAGAGGAGAGTCGCTTTCTGTCTCTCTGTCTGTCCGTCACCGGGCTGTATCTCATCAACCACGATAGCTAGAGACAGTTGAAAATTTCACAAAATAAATGATGTATTTATGTTACCGTACAAGAAACCGAAAAAAACATATTTAAGGGCGGCTACCATAAAAAAATCGCGATATTTACAATGTTTTATTACGGAACCCTCCATGAACAAGACCGACTCCCACTTGGCCTGTTTCAAATCCAAACAAACCCGCAGGTGTGCACAATAAAAGCGCCGCAACCCGAAAGCACAATTATAAGACTCAGTTCATTGTGTTGTGACACAAGTTGGTAATCGCATGCGCAGGTGACGTCATCAGATCTAGATCGAGAGCAATTGTGGTTGTTATGATGGGAGTATCTAATTACCAGAGCAATTGTATACTGATTTGGGTATAGTTGCATGTGTATGGGTTATAGATGAAGTCTAATAGTTTAAGTTATTTTGGTGGAAAAGAAGTATAGGGCCTGATGGAAAGTGGCAAACGTTGTCCATGGATATATGCAAAATATTGTTTAAATAATCCTTCTTAGTCATCTTTATTTCTCGCATTATAGACGTTTGGGAAACTCGATACAATAAGCTCATTTCACAATCTAAGCGTACCTACGTTTGATCTGGAATTCTGGACGTATCACTCGACCAAGCGAAGTAGACTGAAATGTGACGAAAAATCTCTATTATTGATCGGGGTTTTTTTGTCATGAACTAAATTTAAGAAAACTGCTACATTAGCGCGGTTTGCATCCTTGCGGACGGTGCAGGCGGTAAGGGCCATTCCACTCGTTAGTCTAAAATGAGTAAGTATACGTTGCCTTCGTATGAGCAAACGATGGATATTTGCATTATTGATAGTTGAAACTAATCAAGAATAGACTAGAAACAGGTGCATCGATGTGCAGTAGATAAGTTCAAAAGAGTGCAACCAACTTAAATAAATTAATCAACTTTTGGGATTAGGTTCTTATTTCTGACTGGTTTTAATAATAACCCTGACCCTGAGGAAACGGAATGCGATGACAACGTCAGATCACTTGCTTTCTGGACAACCCAGCCTATCAACGTTTCCGTCCCGAAGAGAGACCTATATCAGTGCATCCCTTTACAAAGTTACAGTGATTTTACTCAGACCTGTCTTGTACAATTAATAGAATAGAAAAAACTTTATTGTACACCAATATAAAACATACAGAAGAGAAAGATATTACAATTTTATACATGTACAGAGGGCGGCCTTATCGCTAAAAAGCTATGTCTTACAGGCAACCTTTGGATGGAAAAGACTGTTAAGAATCACAGGATATGGGTGGTCATTAGTGTAAAGAGATTTTGGATGTGAGTGTAGGTTTAGAAAAGCCCTAACCTCCAATCACAATTTCGCTGTGTAGAAACGGACTCCTAGTGTCTGGGACACAGTGGTGATGTAGTGGCGGGAAATCTGGGACACACAAGCGTGTTCTGCTACATGCTTGTAATCGCTTTAATTAATCAGCAAATTAAACTAGTTGGTACAATGTCGATTTCGATATACCTACAAGTATTGATTAATAATCTTTTACAACCGATTATTCCATTGTAAAGCTTTACACAAAACTTTCACAACAGAAAGTCAACAACACAGATCTTTACAAAAAGTCCCAGACCAGCCTGAAGCCAGACTCAAAATTTAAATAACCAATTATCGGCCGGCCCATCGTCTGATTTATCAGTCAATTTTCTTGAACACAATCGGTGTGGCGAAATTAAAAGTTGCCGGCGACTTGAGCACACCGGCAAGTTAACGCGGCTATTGTCGGTATGGATATTATTGTGTCCGAAATGTCAACACCCTGGTTATTGGTGGATGGCTGCAAATTTATGAGGAGGCGCGGAGGAATTGACAGTTTTGTGTGGGAAGTAAATCGTTGGTTCTGGTCTTTGGGTAATCTTTATGTGTGTGTGTAAAAGGAAAGATATGTGGACTGTGAAAAGTGAAAACAGAATGTTGGTGACGTGAATTAATAATTTTCTGATCTAAAAAGCCTCTAAAAAGCTGCCTTACATGCTTACGGCTTACCGGATCAAAGGTGGTCACCACACTGGTACTGCAATAAATATGCTGCACTTTCTTATTAAGCTACTCAAAACATAGCCAGCACCTAGGTAACTACGACGCATACATATTTTCGGTAATACTTACAAATATTTTTCTTATCGCTTAACGAACTTTCTTCTGTAGTTTATTAATACAAATAAGTGTGTGAAGTTTTTTCCGTGTCCATTTCATCGTCCAGGAACAATCTAAGTGTCGGCTAGTATCGGTACCTATAGCAAATTTCAACCAAAATTGTTCAGGTGTTACAGCGCGAATGAACATCAAACATCTTTCGAAACTTTCCTAATACCTAATAACTAACGCGTCCTATATTCGTAGACATTTAGTTAGTAGGTACATGTATAGCCATAGCTTAAGATTTGGAAGAGACAAGTGGAATCAAATTCTTAAATTCGGCCATTTCATTGTAAATTGCAATATATTAATGAAAGCGCAATGGCGCGATCCCCATTCTTAGTAAGACGATTGATACGAACAAAACACATGTGAACTACTCCTACCATAATTCACGGCTCGCACAATCAGTAACAATGAAAGTAGACAATCTAAATCAGTTCATACTGGTATACAGAGCAACGGGGTGGGAAGTCGGAACGGTAAGACATACTGCAGTATGAGTTAGAATGAATGGTTAGCCACGGGGCGCGTGCGCTGCTAGACCACACATCTAGGACACCCGGGATCCGATAATCGATGTTATTGTGATATTATCACGATTCTATATCGATGAGAACTTAATGTGAAATATTGTAGCTCGTTAGCGTTTCAGAATTGACCTTTTGAACTGTTTGACTTGCGAATTGTAAATTGATAAAGAAGTTTGAAGTTCTCGTAGTTTCAGGTCGCCAGGAAAATAATAGGTAATCAGGTTAAAAGAATTTTATGTTATGAATTTGGGCGTAAATATTGATGAAGTGAGAAGTTTGAATTTCTCGTAGTTTCAGGTCACCAGAAACATAACAGATAATCAGGTCAAAATAATTTTATTTAGATTTGGGCGTAAATTTCTTACTTGAATTGACTGGAGTCAGTATAAAATGCTAACCATTCTAGCTCCTAGCTTTTATAGAATATTTGGCTTTCCTACTAAGAATTGAAACAAGCATCAGCAAATCTCATCGTGTCAGAAGATTATTACTCACAATCAGTGTTCAAAATAATGTTCCCTCACTAAACAAAGTCCTTTCTTTTTATTTATTTTAATAAAGCACACATTCCTGATTTCCTATTTTACTTTCCTTTCAAAGTTTCGCAGTTTCGCTTTAATGTTTCGTAGTAAAATTTCCCAATTTCGGAAAAGTTTATTCGTATTTACGGGATTATCTTCCCCTTTCTTTCTCGAAATTCCATAAGTAGTTGGAAGCTTAACCCTTAAATCGTTAAAGATACCCGTCATCAGACGCGACCGTGTTGCGTAAATTTGTCGGTTAATTACGCGACTTTGTCTTACGTAACACTAAAATGCTACCGTTTTAATTGACGCAAAAAAGTTTTAATTGGCGTTGGATTTTTATTTTTTCTGGGAGTGTCAACGTATATCAGAATAAAGTGACTTTCGTTTATCGTAAATCGATAACTTTATTTTATTTAAAAGTCGATAATACAGCGTAAACCTTTGTAACAAATGTTTGTATGATCAAATAGAAAAAACAGGTAAATTTTTGCATAAAGCTGCTTGGTCAAAGTTTATAAGTAACCGTTTGACGTATATTCCCTAGGTACTTTATTTGCCAACAATGCTAGAAAAAATGTCGGCCTCCACGACCGGGGGCCTGAGGACGGTGAGAGGGCGCCTCACCGTCCTTACAGAAGCAGGTCCATGACGGCAGCGTGACGTGAGGAATTCACGCACGCCCCCCCCCCTTTAGAAGCGGGATCACACCCGAATCCCCCAAAAGACGCGGGATAGCACCCGAAACACCCCCTGGGCGAGGCCGCAGTGGCGGCCGTAGGTCTGTTGGGAGTCCTGGGACATCCTTCCGGGGCTCCCAACCATAGGCTGTTGGGCGTTACGTGAGGTTTTTTAGTCGGTAGGAGTCCAGCATAACATCCATGAGGATTTTACCTCACGTTAAAAAAAATGCTAGAAAAAATGTAATTCACCAGGGATTCTGGGACATCCTTCCTTGGAGTTAGCCGAAGTCTTAGTTTAGATAGGTAGGGACCGTGTGGTTTTAGCTGATTCGACTCCGTCATAAAATTCGCAGAAATTTTCACATGTAAAAAAATACGTAAGGAATGTGTGCTAAAACCTGTTATCTCAAAAGTGCCGATAATATAGTGATTATTATTTGTAAAATAACCTGCCAATGCAGGCAACAGTAAGTTTTTATCAGGAGCCCACAAAATGTATAATCTTATGGGAACTTTTAAATTTACAATTCTCAGTTAACGAGTAATTAAATAAATTTTAAGGCGTTTGGAAATATGTAAAGGTTTTATTTGATACTAAAAACTTTACTTTATATGGCATTAAGATTTAATTGTTTAATGTAATTAACGAGTTCGCGTAATGTTACACGTTCCAGCGTTTATTGATATTTACATTTTATTACAATTCAATCGTACTTTAACTAGATTTTTACAGTTTGTTGCATATAATCTTCTTCAGCATCGGCTTTGGGATATTTTTACGCGGAGTTGGTACTACATACTAAATTTTGAAATTCGTTGCCTAGTTTCTAAGCATTTTCTAAATCTTCCTTTTCCTCTTGTCATCGTCATCATTAACCTTGTCTATTTCAACGGATGGAAGTGAAGTCACTTTCTTTTGAAATACCCGATTAATTTTTATGCTAGTTCCAAACTACTCTAACTTCTCATAAGACGTAATCAAGTTTGAGCTCTGTGCACTTTTCTGGTTTTGGTCATTGTCGAGGCAGTGCGGTTAGGCATAGTCCCAGTTGTCTATTCGTTTAATACTTATGTTTAAAAAAAGAGAATTTTTACGGTGTACTTAACTGAATATTTAAGGTCGTAAAACATTTTAACACTGTACGTAGCATTCAACCCGTTCCAGAATAATTCAAATAATACCCGAAAATTAAATATCAATCTATCAATGTCCATACACAAAATTAAATGTTTATCCGCGCGTCACGCGTCATTCGCAGTGTTAAATTTAATTTATTTTTAATTTAGCACCACGGTTGTGCTGTGCAATTTTATTTTAATTTGGAAAATGGCAGTGAACGCGTGGCGATAACGGGTTAAATGCGCACGATTCAAGGTAGGGACAGCGTTTTGATTAGACTGATTTTGATGAGGACGTCAACTTGACCGGTAAGTGAAAATGGGTTAATTTGGTTTATTTGTCTCTAGTTTTATGTCCTAAAGGCATTTTAACGTTTTAAATAAGATTCAGTTAACTATTATTAATATGGCTGAATCGAACCACGTGACCACAGGGAAGCACCAAGTTTTAATAATGTTCGTTTTTATAACAGCAAGTCCCATAACATTTCTTTTATTTATACCTATAACACAAGTATCTTTATTTGCCAGGAAATGATATCTCTTTCAAGCCACAAAACATGCTTAATAGACTTTTCACAAAATCAGCTAAATAATGTTTTAATAATGTGGTCTGATACCAAAACCGTATAACTACGTATTAACCTGTTAACGGCCTCAACACCTAGCCTTTATACAACATAATTGATTGAATGAAGACATGAAACTCCTCGGTAACTGTGGCCGAAACTAATTTAACATGAATCCGAAGTTTATATTTGTGTTAAGAGGGAACATGACCTGCGCTTTCTCTATACCAACGTATTCCTGTATTTTTTACTGAAAGAAGCTTTTTTGTTATTATAACAACAAGAGAAATGTTTCTATCACTTTATTTTTCGGCAAATAAAATAATGAATAGAGAAAATATGACACTTTTGAAACTAGAGAAAAGTTACTCGTTTTTACGGTCGTGGCAAGAGGACTAAGAGATAAATTCGAAGGCTTTCACATAAAAAAAAACACAAATATGAACCCAGACATACTTTTTCTTAAAAATGATGTCAAAAATGTTTTGATTTCAGAGTGAAAAGAGGGAAATACGAATCATAATTTTTTTCCAAATAAAATCGGTCTGAACTACAGCTATCCTTATCGCTGTTTGGGGTTGTTCAGTTGCAATGCGATGGCAATACCTAAATTCCTGCACCCATTTCGCTAATTCCTCGCAGCCCTTGTACCCTCTTAAACGATCGTGTTCCCAGAACCCTCGTGTCGAGGTTATGACAATCATTATAAGATATATTACTCACAAGATGAGGTTTTAGGTCTGGTATTATTGTCTAAAAGGTAAAGAAGAGACAATACGACATGGAGTCATGAGAGTATTCCACGAAAAGAAGATAAACTATCGTATTATCCACATTTACCGATAATTTGCAGGTCTTATTTTTACACTCGCGTGTTTATTTACGATTAAGACGCCATTATACTCATATTGCTTCGGCGACAATTTTTTATTGTTTTATAAACTAGCTGACCCGTACATGTTCGTTTACATCTTGGCTATTCATGTTTTATAAATAATACACTTTCCTCTTGAACATTGCTGAAAACGACATAAAAATCCGTTAAGTAGTTTTAAAGATCTAAGTTTTTTTTTTAACGTGTGGGAAAATCGTCATGGATGCTATGCCGGACTTCTACCAACTAAAAAACCTCACTTAACGCCCAACAGCCTATGGTTGGGAGCCCCGGGTAAACCCTCGGAAGGATGTCCCAGGACTCCCAACAAAAAGATCTAAGCTATCAGACAGCGAAGGCGTTTTGATTTAATAAAGATGTTCTGTGAAGGGCGGACTTCGATTTCTAATCCAAATTTAAAGTATAGTACACTCATTTTCATAAAACCATTTCAGTGATTCACAAACCGAATCATACTATTTCAAGATTTGATTCACATTTAAAAGGTGTCCTTGTAGCTTGTAGTTTATTCTACTGAATTCAAAATATTACGGCATTTTTTTAAATTATACATACATACATAAATATAGTCACACTTTTATCCCCGAAGGGGTAGGCAGAGGCATAGTATACGATCACACTTCACCTTACAGTTTTATGTCCCACGTAATAGGTGGTAAGCCAATTGCCGTGTTGAAATGGACAAATTATTATGAAGTAAAAAAATCTGTTATTAACTGTACAATATAGCCGAATTTAATAAAACCAAATTAAAATTTTCCAAAAAAATTTTATGCAACTCGAAATATTAAAAGCAAATATAAAAACAACAATTTTTTATCAACTTCAATCCGATTGCCAGATTCAAACAGATAATTTGCTTACAATATAATCCTACAGCGATTGCAACTTCAAGGAAAGGGGGTAAACCGACCCATAGGCCTATTATATTCAAATTCGCCACGAAAGGCAATTTATAAGGAGTTTATTGACAAGATGGCGGAAAGGACGCAACAAACGACTCGTGCGAAATTCTTGTACCTGTTTTGAATCCTCCTTAATTGATTTGAAGACAATATTGTTGATGTTATTGATCAAGATTTCTAAAAGTGTGGTGTTTAGTTTATTTATATTAGTTTAGTCTACTTAGAGTAGGTTCGATACATCGAAAATTTGGTAGGTATACTGTTACTTTGGAGTCCTGATGTATCCTGCCAAGGGCTAACCCGGGGCTCCCAACAGTAGGCTGTTAGGTAGTTTTTAGTCGGTAGGAGTCCGGCATAGCATTAATGTAGGATTTACTTCACGTTTAAAAAACTGTTACTTTGATGGTATTTCCACAACGACAGTGTGCAGTGTAACATGAAACTGGCTGTTGCCTAAAGTCAAGTCTGCCAGATACCCAACTCTTTAGAAAATTACAGAATGTATACCATGTTTGGGCTTTTTAAATAGTTTCAGGATCAGTTTATTTTTAGATTAACATTTTAACCCTTGTGTTAAGTGAGTTTTGGAACCAACTGTGACTTTGGAAGTCATCGAGAACGGTAGCAAGAAAATAATTGTGGAAAACTTCTGCCGAACTGTGACTGCCTACACCAGAACTATAACCTGGGTCACAAAGATTTGGTGAGCACAGACACACACACACACATTACACACAGTTTATGAACCATTTTTCTTGAACCTATGCTGATATTACTGTATAAGAAAAATGGCTACGAAAAGAGATATAATATCTACCTACATAAACAGAAAGGCCTTTTAAACTTCAATGCCCAGCCTATTAGACTACTTTTTTTTAATTGTAATCACCAGAGAAAATATATATTAAAATAAACGACGAAAATTTTATATCTTTCTTCAAAAACTACTCAAACAAACTCGTTGCAAACAGCTACAAGTTGAAAAACAATAAACTCATAACTTCAAACTCGTCAAACTCGTAAATGTAGAGCGCTGGTAATTACAGTTCAGATCGGGTTAAATTAGTTTTCGTAATAGCAAGTGCAAAGAAAATTCAAACACTATTAAAAGTTGAGTCTGTAAATTAGTTTGTTCTGAAGACTGAAATCAAAATAGTCAATTTTGATACCGGCCATAAGAAAGTGGACACAATGCGAAATTTCACAAGACAGATTACAGAGAAGCGCATTGATAGGTGCTCATTATACGTTGCGACACGATATCTGTACTATATACACGATCATTGTACGATTCAGTTAGTGAAAAGGGGCATGGGTAATGAGATTATTATGCACAGTCAATGCTATAAGTTAATGTATTGCCATAGGATAAGATGGTTCTGTGTTTATATTAGAAGATTTAGGTAAGGATATGCTGCACAAAACTCTTTTTAACCGACTTCAAAAAAAGGAGGATGTTCTCAATTCGTCTGTATGTTTTTTTTTTATGTATGTTAAGCTATTATTTCCGTCAATTATAGACGTATTTCCAAATATTTTTGTTGTTGAATAGGGTTTGCTTCTGAGGTGGTCCCATTTTCACCAAGTCAGGATCTGGTGATGGGATCCAGGAGAAAACGAGGGCAACCACCGAAAATTGTAGGGACAACTAGTGCACTTGTAAACTTTTTAATTCAGTGCTTTAAGGCCATACCCAGGGCTAACGACCTTGAGCAAATGGGCGATATGACTCGCTAACATAGAGTAGCGCAACTACAGAGACATCAGAGTAAAAGAACCACGGAAGAAGAAGAAAAATAGTAGCGGAAATGCGTTCCTCGCTTCACCAAATAAACAAGAAGCTGTGAGACGGTCTCACCCGACTGCCCCTCTCTAAAACGTTTATTGTGAGAGTTCAATCCGATTGACGTTGACATTTTTGTTTTATTTCAAACTTTGAACAGATGATCCACGTGACCTAGTGACGTAGACGTAAACGCAGTTGCGAGGGTCAGCTAGTTATGTATAAATAAGAAGCGCTCGTGGCACCGCGGAGTCAGTGTTCTGTAAACGATCACTGTAGTAAGCTCATTCACTATGGCCAGTCCTTGGATGGGTGACCATCCATGTGACCACTTTGTGACAGTTATTTGAGCGTCGTTTCTGTGTTTCGGAAGGCACGATAAGCCGTTGGTCCTGGTTGCCCGTAAAATGGCAGTCGTTAAGCGAAGTTGAAGGCCGTTTTGGCGGCTTGAATAATTTTAACAGCAGACAGTCACAACCTGCGCCTGTCTATCTCAACACGGCAATACAGCTTACCGCCTATTACGTGGCACAAATTCTAAAAAGGTGAAATGTGGGGACATAATAATATGCCTCCGCCTACCCCTTCGGGGATAATGGCGTGACCATATTTATGTACCTATGTATGCAACTAGCTGACCCTCACAACTTCGTTTATATGATGAAAGGGGAGGTATTTCTTCATCAGACTCAGCAAGCGGTGAGTGAAACTGCCCTGTTTGCTTTATCATAAAAGAACTTACACGTCGAGGGCGTGGACTGAATTGTTTTAGAATCTATTCTAAAATAATTTATTTCAGTCCACGCCTTCGGCGCGGACGAAATATTTAACACTTGACTTAATCATTAAGCTCTTATAATGATAAAGCTAACACGCCGGTTTAGATTTACCCTCACATTCAAAGGAACTCTTGAATTCTAGGTTTTGAGAAGTTGAGATGTCTCTAACTCCTGAACTGCCTCGGATCAATTTTCATTCAAATCAGTAGTTTCGGCGTGATACGTATTCGGAATACAGACGGACATGAAAATTTTGGCTTAAGTAGGTATCGATTAGAGGACGCGTTCTTTTTTTTTAAATAGCTTCCATGTTCAGACTCTCGACCCTCAACAGTTTTATTATTATGTATAGATATAGACTAGCAAGAAACTCGGCGGGCTATTCTTTTTAGTGCTCTGCTTACTAAAATATAGACTTAAAAAATCATAACAAATTGTTTGAGAATCCAACAGAGCCAGTTGATCATTTCCAGACTTACTTGTCTAGCAAATAATTGTATACAATTTTTGGTCCCGAGCAGGATTCGAACCTGCGTCTTCTGGTTTGCCGGACCAGACGGCCTCACCATTGGACCAACGAGACACTGCTCTCGACCGTCAACTCTTTCACTTTATTACCTTAACCTAGTTGCCGGTAGATGGTGCCTACGTCGTCGCCCCAAGACGTAATAAGCTGAAAAAATTGACGGTTGAGAGCACTGTCTCAAAAAAAGCAGTGTGTTAATAATAACTGTAATATAAGTATTTTCATCAGTTGTCTATATCCCTTAGCACAAAGTTATAATAGCTTAAGTTGTGTGGGAATGTCCACGAATATTTCTTCATTTATTTATTTTGAAATGATTAAGTACCGCTTACAATATTAGCATGACTATCTTTCGAAGTAATTTAATAAAACAATACATAAAATAAGTTCAAATGCATTATATTCTCATGTAATGCAGTATGCATTGTGTAACTCGGGCTCTGTTACACGCATTACTCTGTACATGAATGAAAATATAACATTTTACGAGAATATTTTGCAGACCAGAGCGACACACGTCCGTTTAGCAACACAACTCCCCCCGCACTAGATTTTCGGGCGAGCGCGGGGAAGCAAGCAATGTGATGTATTCTTTGAATACAATATTAGTTATAATTAGTTAAAACTTATACTAATTCAAAATTGAAGAAAACCATTTTAGAGGTCTATGTTTTCTTTAGTCTCTGATATAAATTTTATTATCATTCATTAATAAATAGATGTGTCATACAACGACTTCTTCTAAAAAAATATGGGCTATTTCAGTGATGTTTTACTAGTTATTTATAATAAATACACAATTTCTGATGAAACCATCCTCTGGAACACATCTTGTAGATTTCAAATCTACTTTTGGCTGTCATTTTTCGTATACTAATACCGAGAAGAACGTCTTTATTTGCACTTCTTTTGCGCAAACTTTGTCAACCACGCCCCTTAATGTTCTACACTATAATGAAGGTCTGGAGTCGATCTGATGATAGAATCTAAAGACAGTCGAGGGCATTCCTTAACAATTTATAACAGTTATCTTGTGTTTGGGCTTGATTGATTTGTATTGATGAGAACTTTACACCTAAATTGATAGATACGACTTCGAAAAAAAAAAGAAATTCTCAATTTTTAATGTATATTCACCGATATTTCCGTCAATTATAGACGGATTTCAATTTTTTTTCTTTTATTGAATATGGTTTACTTCTGAGGTGGTCCCATTTTAACCAGATCAGGATCTGATGAAGGGATCCAGGAGAAATCGAGGGCAACCACCGAAAATTGTAGGTACAACTAGTGCGTTTGTTAACTTCTGAAGGTCTGGAGTCGATCTGATAATGAAACCGAAAAACAGTCGAGGGAATTCCTTAACAATTTACAGCAGCTACCTTGTGTTTGGGCTTGATTGATTAGAACTTTCACCTAGATAGATAGATGTTTCGGTTCACCCGTCACTTAAAATAATGAAAAAAAAAAAAAAATTAAACCGACTTTAAAGAATCCTGAAAAATAAAATTTACTTAGCACAAAGTAGGTAATATGTATTTTGATTTATCAGATTTAAGTATTTAATATAATATTGAAGTTGGTGCCATGAATAATACCTACATAAAACTATGGATTTACTTGGCGCTGACTTCAATATGATATTGAATAAATCTGATAAATTAAAATACATATTACTTTGTGCTAAGTAAATTTTATTTTTCAGGATTTGTTTGAAATCGGTTTTATTTTTTATTAAAAATTTTTATTCGAAACGGTCAGTTGAGATCTCTTCAAATCGCGCTCTTTTATATTTTTATTCACTAAACCCGTATCTCTCTAGCTAGTCATTGTATTGTTTCTATCTACAAAAATGGTGCAAAAATTCCTATTTCTAAACATTTGTACGCAAATAACCTCCGTTACAAAAAAACGCAATTATTGTTTTTCTGCAAATTTTAACTATACTGGTTTAATAAAAATATATTTTCTTCTAACCGAACGTCATGACGAAAAATGAAAAATTGTATTACGTCTGACCAACGCGGTACATAAAGTCAATCACCTTCCTCCGGGATATTACACCCAGCCAACAGAAATAAAGTCAATTCGCCATAAAAAGACTTAATTTTAAATAAATAGCGTTATTATCGGCCTTTAATATCAACATAAACGCACGAACGACAGGTGTATTAAAACTTACAACACAAGTTTCTAATAAACCTCACTCAATATTATAGTATTTCAGTATACGATTATTTTTATTCACTCATAACGAGTAATAAAGCCATCTTGTATAAGTGTCTTTAGTTTTAAACGCAGCAAAAATATTAAACGCTATAAAAATACATGTTATTATCACGATATCATTTAAATCGATATTAAAATATGCACAACTGAAAAAGTCGTCAGGTCAAAACGTCTCAAGATGCGTTCCATGTCCAGATTTCGAGATAAGATTGTAATCTTTTCGGATATTGCTCGCTATAATCATATGCATACTTTTTTCTTTCTTTTTTTCTTTTTAAAAGCGTAGTCGAAGCGTGCCGGACAATGAGACGTGGCTGGAAATATAATGCTATATTGTTGGTTAAGCGAACTTTAGGAGCATTAAAAGGACCCTTTTAATTTTATTTTTTATTCAGATTTAAGGAAAATATTTACGGGATCTTATTAAGGTCACCGTAGCATTCTTTTTTGAATTTAAAACTGAGATTGGTAACCGTAGTTATTGAATATTTATCGATCTAAATGCCCTTCATTCTGATTTTTTCAGTGGGGCGAACGAGTCAGTTGTATATTTAAGCCAATGAAAAGCACAGAATGAGAGTAGATTTTTGATCTTTAGGATCAGCTCGATGAGATCTTATCAAATATTGCAAGTGCGGTTAAATTTGGATAGGCCAGAAGAATGGCACTCAATCCCTTTATGTTAAACAATCATTACAGTCTGAGAAAAATATACTGCAGAAGAGTTATAACTCGAATCACGATAACATGTATGTTATCGTGATTCGAGTTGGTACAATGTAGTAACGAGATGTCTATTTATTTGTTAAGCAGTACCCATGTTGAACGATAGGTAATTATAATACTACACTTTAAGATTTATGTATCGGATCTGTCTGTTTGTATTTGTCCTTGTGTTTATAGAAATTTAATGTTACGCATGTTAAAAAATGTTGGTTATCCCGTAATTGGCTAGTGTGTAAGTCTGTTACAAATTGTCTAGTTTAGTTTTAAATTATTGCACGCACGAGCTGTGGGAAGACCTTAATAAATAAATAAATAAATAAACATATATTTTCACTTTCAAAGGAAAGAAGAGTTACAAACTAGTATTAAAATAATAAACATAATATTTCTCAGTATCAGAACCAAGAATAGATTAACTGACCATCTTTCAAGATCTGCCCCCTTATTCCTCAAAGGGAAAATCCCAATACATATATATCTTTTACGGTACAATAAACATCCTTCCGGCTTTGATTAAGGCCCCTGATGGAGAATTAGTCTACCGAATCAAATCGCAAGCCACGAATCAATGACGGCGAAGTAATCGTGTTAAGGTGTCGCCGCAATAGGGTGAAATGTCGGTAATCTTATGATAACGGTGTCTTACTCGATAGGGTGGTTAGCTTTGAAGTCGATATCAGTCTTAACGACTTCGTAGATCAAGTGTTTCTCACCAAGTCTTTCAACTTGAAGATTAAACGTATTTTCAAGCGATTTTCATATTTATTATTAGTTACTAGCGGACGTCACGCGGTATAACCCGCGTAGTTCCCGTTACCGTGGGAATACGGGAATAAAATATAGCCTATGTTCACCGCGAAGAGTGTAGCTTACCAACAGTGAAAGAATTTTTCAAATTGGTCCAGTAGTTTCGGAGCCTATTCGATGCACACAAACACACAATCCAATAATTCCTCATTACGATATTAGAAAAGATTACCGAACGTAAACCATGTCGATCGGTGGAGAACTGTCAATTAATATGTAAGGAAGAAATAGGCAATGAGGAGCCTCAGCCAACTTCACCTACAGACTAACGGGCGAGATCATGACCAAGAGAATGAAAATTCAACTGTACCAACCCGTCCGGCCAGCATGACACAGTTGGTGAATTACCCTTCCAATAAAATCAAAATTGGAGGAGGCCTACGTAAAAGACGTACGCTTGGGACGGACTGTAAAACAAAATTGCTATTTTTCTAAAAAAAATTGGCTTCTAATCTGCTGTTCACTTCGAAACGAACTTTTCCTACCAAACAAGTTGACTACAAGTAGTTGGTAAGAACGCCAGTCTGAACGAGGAGGGGGCGGCGCGAATTATGAGCAAGCTTCGCCCCACGGCGCGCACGCGCACCGATTTACGCGTGTCATAACACAGCCAGGGATGTGCTTTGAAATTATAGCACATCCCTCTTATCGATAAAATTTTATAAGTACAACTTAAATAAAAAATCGTATTGGCGTGACTCTACACTTCACATACATACATATAATCAAGACTGTCTCCCATCAGGGTCGGCAGAGACTATGGCTTTCCATTTGGCACGATCCTGGCATACCACTTTCGATTCTTTTACTTTCATAAGTGCTTCCATACACGCTCGCCGGTTAAGGGTACTCTTGACCTGGCCTTTTACCAACAGGTCTTTCATTTGAAGGGTATACTGGTTAGAAGGTTACACTTCACAATCAGCGAAAACAATATAGCGACAGAAAGAAGGACAGCCCACATCCTGACTGCCTGGAAATTGAAACTGCTGAGCGACTAACACAATTAAAATTTTCAATATTTTTTTTAATAAATTTATGGTTTTATTCAATAAATATTATGGCTGATCGAATTTTTTAAAAAAAGTCAGCGCGTTCCCTATAAAAATGTTCAAATTCATAACTAGTCAAATTTAAGATATAGTGTCAAAATAAAACCTTGACATCTTCCATAATAACTGGCACATCGATACTATTAAAGCTAACAGGCCATCACTATGCCGCCGTCGGCTACCACGCGCGTTATCGCATCACTAAAAATGCACCGTGACCTCCGACACTAACCAAATTATTCTCGGTCCTAACTCAACGATAGCTGGTTCGATTCCCGCTACGACTACTGATAGATCTTGACTCATTTGTCACTAGGTACACTACGGCGGTGGTAGGTACAACAACTGTTAAAGAAGTAAAGCCGCTGGTGTCTTTTGAGGAGATAAATTAAGAAGTGAGGAGATAGGAATTTAGGTATTCCTTGAGATAGGTAGGAATCGTCAGGATTAACGGCCATGTCTGGTCATAATCAGGAATATACTTTGTAAGGTACACTGGGTATTCTTGAAAAATAAAAAGGTTTCACGTATTGTTCTATTGCCGCTGAATCGTCTAACATACAGATCGCCAACTCCCTGTCGCGCCACAGCTGTCAGTAGAGTTGACGTACGTGTTGACGGGACATTTGCTTAGAAATTATTGGTCACATGCACACATTCACCGGGGAACTGACGGGCAAACAGCTTCACTGTGTGAGACACGTAGATTTTCCATATCAAGTACTGCATACGTATGGAAAACCTACGTGTCGGCTACCCGCCCTTGCGACCTGGAGACCTTCTGAGGACGTACGCTGTCGTATGCATATGGGAAGGAACGATTTCTACACCTAAAAAAACGTGTCTGCTACTGGTGGCGCGGCGCGGCGGTTGAAATTGCTACGCTCAACGATTGCGCTACGCTAGGTTCGTCAAATCAACATCTAAGTATTTTATGCAATTTCTTATGGACAGCCTACGAATAATGTATACTATAGAAGCATAATTCGGCTCAAAAAATGGCTCCACCAAATGGGGACCGCGGAAGGCGTTGCTTAAAATGGGGACCGCGCGACACATTTAGTCCGCGCTGTCACGCATAGCGTTCGGTTGTGTCACCGGAACCAATCTGTCAGTGATTTTAATGGTTTTTTCGCGTTAATTATATTTTAAATATGCCTTCGTGTGTTCTGAAGTGGTGTAGAAACCATACGGATATGAAAAACGCTGGAATCACCCTCCATAGGTGAGTAAATATTCATTTTAAAAACACGTACTGGTGACGTTGAAAAGTGTTATGCAACATGAACTCAATTCGAAAATCAAAATTATTTTTATGCAGTGTTTATAGTATGTTAAGCGCTAAGGTAATATTGTTAGTACGATATTATATTAGTAGGATGATATTATGCATAGGAATTAAATTATAATTTGAATTTCACGGATTCCCAACAAATGAAGTCCAGCGTGAAAAATGGGTTAATGCGATTCGTTTGGAAAGAAATGAACATAATTGGATGCCTAGTCAGTACAGTAACATGCGCGGTACAGTAACATACACTTTTAAACTAATGACATGTACACACTAAATAATGGAAAGGTTAAGCGATTAAGAAAATCTGCGGTACCTATTTGTAGGTACTGTAAGATATTTTTTTTTTGCAATTAATAAAAAAGAAGTGTTTAGCCTATATAAAAGAACGAAATGACGTCACGAAACCCCTTAAAGAAACGTTATGTTGTTAAAAGCATAAATGAACAATTTGTCATAATTCGTTTGCATTAATTTGCTAAAAAGGAGTTTTTACCAATTTCCAACCGCCATAAAAATTAAAAAAACTAATTAATTTTTCCGAGGCACATGTTTTTTTTTTGTTTTTTTTGTAGGCGTATGTTGTTCAATGAATAGAAAAATAATAACTTTCTATTGATTGAACTTATTCAATAACAAGCTTTCTTATTATTGTATAACACCGTCCACGTTCGCCGCTTCGGGTGGGGCGCCGAGCCGCCATGACCTTGGCGCGACCAATCGCGGGCAAGTGTTGAACTATGAATGTGTGAGTGTCGTGTTTTATTGCTGTATTTTAGTATGGGTAAGTTGCTCCAAGATTTTGGCGGTAACTTTATAGAAGTTACATTTCTATAGTATACATTATTCGTAGTGGACAGCATATCTTTGAATGGGTTTTCAAAGAATGTATTTCTACGACGGTAAGTCTTAATAGAGGCTTCTTCTACCTTCAGCTTAGGTCATGGAACGAACTCCCAGCACCTGCTTTTCCACACGGCTACGACTTCTTTAAAAGAGATTGTAGAAGGGTTTATAGACGGCGGCAGTGCGAGTGTTTGGGGTGACTCTGATGTTACAAATGTCCATAGGATATACTTTTGCTCATGAGGGCTGTATGTTTAATTATAAAAAAATTCAAAATTCATATCACAATGTTCTGCAAAGAAAATTAGCCAACCGATTAGCACTTTCATTTTTGTAAACACATAATATATCAAAGCAGTCAGTCTCCTTTCTCATTTCGAAATCACCTCAAAATGATTGTCACAAAAGCTTAACAAAATATCTGTCAAAATATGTTTTTATCAATCAATCGATCTGATACAAAATTATGCACTTATTATGAACATACAAAAAAAAACAGAAGTTCAATTTTTAAAACTATTTTATGTTAATTTTGTGTGGAAAATAAGAAATGATGATATGATCTTTCAGAAAGGTATCAATAACTGGATTTTTTTAATAATAAAGTTTAGAGAACTATTAAAAGTTATTGAAATTAAAATTAATGTACAGTGGGCTACTTTACATCTTTTTTTGACAATCATCTTGCACACTGCATGATACTTAAATGAAATACAAACACAATTGATTCAACCAGTCAAAATGGCTGTACTTATTCGTGAGTTCATTTCATGAATATGAATAACAATGTATGTAGATTTGTACTTCTGTTAAAAACCGCCACAATAACTCGCGTGCGCCCGCGCAGTAGCCGCTCCTGTCTCTCAATATTCATTAGCCGAGATTTTGATACAGTTTAAATTCTTGTTTTTTAAGGGCATTAATTGTTTGCAAAAATCATTTCGCATGCACATTGCATTGCTATCACTTGGTACATTGTATAAGCTGTAGCGGGCGTTCGCCACATAAGAGTAAGCGGAAGATGTTTATTCTTGCGGTAATGACAATACTTATCGAACCGAATAATGTGTTTAATAAATTAGAAAAAATACCGGTGGAGATATAAGCAGCACTTTGCTTTATTGCATACATGCGATTTCCAGACGCAAAAAGAAATGGTGCAGAGGTGATGGTGTGCAAACGTTCGCATGGTCCGAAAATTTTTATTACGGAGTTTTTATTTATTTATTGTTATGTGTTTTACTATATGTTGCGTGAATCGCCCTGAAGCTGAAATTGCAAATAAAAGGCAATTTGTTTATATAAAAAGTGGCCTAGCTATTACATTTCTAAACTTGGTAAAAAACGTTAGTCCTGTTTTATAATTGCAATAGTCTTCCTATTCAGCTCAAAAATACATCGCCTATACAACAAAAAATTGTAACAAAAATGTATGAACCCAAAAACGCTTGTCCCCAAAACTTGGACCATACAGCCAACTCAAAAACAACCGCGCTAAAACCAGTACGTACACGATATTTATTTGCTCCAGTTTGAGACATGCATAACATAAACTACCTTTCAGTCAATTGGAACATTGTTCACATTACTCGTGAGATTTTTATCAGTATAATGTGTTATATAAGTAGGCAGAAACATACTAAACTCTCACATTTAGTACATACATAGATATAGTCACACCTTAATCCCCGAAGGGGTAGGCAGAGGCATAGTATACCCCACAGTTCACCTTACAGTTTTTTAAGTCCCACGTAATAGGCGGTGAGCCTATTACCGTGTTGAAATGGACAGACGCAGGTTGTGACTGCCTGCTGTTAAAATTTTCAAGCCCTTCAATAAAGGCCTTCAACTTGGCTTAACGATTGTCATTTTACTGACAACTGGGTTTCATTTCTGGGACCGTTTCGCGAAAGTGTTTCCTTAGTCCCCTCTTAAGATACCCTTAGGAGGAATTGCGGTAGCGACATTTTGTACTCTTTCCCGTCTCCAAATGGGCAATTCCACACTTTGATATGTTTGGTGATAAGCCCCGTGCCATGTTGAAAAACACACGTGGAAGCTTCCTGGTGTTAAAAATGTTTAAGCCAGCCTTTATTAACAACTACCTTGCACTGTAAGCCGGGATCAACAGCTTTAACTTGCCTTTCGAAGCGCGAGAATGCCATAAACGTTCACCCATCCCAATACTAACAGCGTAACTTTTCGTAACTCAGAACTTACAGTACAATTCATTATTATAATTGAGACTCGTTAGGGAGTTCAAAATTACTATTGCCAAAGTTATCAAAACTTGTTAGGAAGTCCCAAATTATTGTTACGTAGCAAATATCTTCTGTTCCACAGATCAAACAGTAAGTACCCACAGTTGCAACAAAGTTTGGAATATATAGAGCCCTAAGGCTGGGCGGGTCGGCTGTGTTACCCACGACAACGGGGACTCACGTAAATACTGTATTAATTAATTTGTAACGACAGAAAAACAGATCCTCAATTATTTTTTTATTTTATTTAGGTATTTATTTATTAGTTTATGTTCACTTCAAATTACAATAACAAGAGAAAACATAGTAAAGAAAACAGCATTGTACAAGGGACTACTTATTTCTACAGAAATCTATTTATTTATTTATTTATTAGGAACAAAAAACGGTTACATGTTAAAGTCTTAAACTACGTACCTTTATACAATTGAAATGGTAAACACATAACCCATAGCATTGTTCACGGATTTAACACAAAAAAATAAATTGTTATCTTTAGACAAGAAGGGTCAGAATCGCGTTACAGATGACCGCACAAGCGCGCAGATAATTAAACGTAAGATGAAGTTGTGAATGCAGGTGCGCAAAGATGTGAGTATAAAAGAAAATTAAAATAAATACCGATGAGATACAAACACACAAAAAATAAATAAATATACCAAACAAAAACATCGTTCAATATATGTAGACATAGGTACCTTCTTACAGTGTAAATGCCGTACTATAAATAAAAAGCTGTTTGTCTATCTATATTTTAACCTGTTGACAAAGCATGCAATAGTACAATAGCACGATTCCTAAATTGATTGTTAGACAATGCAAAAATGTCAATATTACTAAAGTGCTTGTTGTATGTTTCTACAAGGCGTCGAAGAGATACACGGACACCGGCGTTAGTTCTGCATGTTGGTAAATGAAAGAGTTGATATTGTCGCGCTCTTCGACGATTAACTGTTCTAGGTATAGTGTAACATATTTCGTTCTTGATGGCCTTCCAGTAGGCCCGTGAGAGATGTTAAGATGAAATAAAGATTATGCCAATATATCAATACAGTATGTCAAATCTTGTTAGCATAAAATAATGATATACAATCACGATTCTATCCCCGAGGGAGCAGAAATAGGTAAATTCATACACAGGACAAAATCTTTTAACTTGCTCTACTTCAAACCAAAATTTTAAATGTCAAACCATATTATCTTACACTTCCACAATTACAGACCGAGCTAAACAAATCAATCAATTCGTTTACTTCCGAATTGATTGGTTGAAAACATTGCTCCAATTTTAAAGAAATGTTTTCAACGCAGATGAAGGAGACCAGGAAGAAAACGAGGTAACGATTATATTCTGATACAACATAAACGATGTGTTTCTATGTTCGATGCGCTACTGACAATTTTTCACAGGAGGACCTGATAAAATAAAATGTGCAACATCAAACCAAACAATTTGACATGAGACCACAGCGGTAAAAGATAATTATAAATATCTACCTAATTTGCAAAACTTTAAAAACAACCAAAATGTACACAATGAATGTTAAATGCCACATCTGACATAAGCAGTACAAATTACATGTCATAAAACGAAATATTACATTACATTTACTTGTTAAATGACTAATTAGACTAAATTAATGAGCCCTCAAAATTTCATTTGCGTTAATAATGAATCATTTTTCAACATTATTCATGAAGAAAGGCCTTTATTTTGGTAAAAGGATCCTTAATGACGAGTAAGCCCTTTAAGTATTCAGTTAATGGCGTACTTGAGAGCTTTGGAGGTACAAGGATAGCGGATGCTGTAACTTGAAGTTTTGGATTTGATTTTCTTTTTGCGTAAAGTCTATAAATAAATAAATAAATAAATATTCACGGACGTTTCACACAACGCCATCTGATCCCAAAGTAAGCTAGGAATAACCTGCTTATGTTATGGGTATCAGACTACGGATATAAATACTAATATACTTTTAAATACATACATATTATACATAGAAACACCCAGACTCTTGAGACAAACATTTATGGGTCACACAAATATTTGTCTCCGGTGGGAATCGAACCCACGACCTCCAGCGCCGCAGGCGGTATCACTACCGACTGCGCCACAGAGGCAGTCAGTCAGAAGAGTCAGTCTATTTATTAGTGACTTGATTTTAAAAAAAATTACATCGTTTTTGAACATTCAACTCGAACGTTGAAATTAAAAACAGAGGAAACATGTATAGAATTGTTTTAATCATTCCTATGTATTGGAAATATGACAGAATTTCGCAATTACTTAAAAAAATAATCAGATGGAATTGCTTTCCTGGTTTTGTGTGGTGAGGGAGGTGATAAATGTTTCAAATTACTTATCTATCAAATTGA
Source organism: Miltochrista miniata (assembly GCA_933228765.1). Classification (NCBI taxonomy): domain Eukaryota; kingdom Metazoa; phylum Arthropoda; class Insecta; order Lepidoptera; family Erebidae; genus Miltochrista; species Miltochrista miniata. The sequence continues at coordinate 28,526,910 of OW121763.1, read as the reverse complement.
TTATGATGTAATCGTTTAATGGTGTCGTATTGTGAAGAGGTTATAAAAACTGTCCATTTTTTTTTACCAGAATCTCCCGTCGCATGTAAAGAAACTGCTTTTGTGATAAAACAGCCAGTTGTCTATACGCGTATAGCTCGTCAAACGTAATCCTTACTTGTGTATTTTTTCTGATGTAAAATATAGAATCAAAACAATCAGAATTATGCAATCACTTATTAAATAATTTACTCGTATTTCATAATTAAAATCTGTTTTGCAATCTGTACTCGTACATTTTCATTACACAGTAGGTGCATCGGAGATAACAAAAAGATGTGGTCGAATAAAAAGCGATCATAACAAAGGCACGACCACGGGGCGACCACCGACCACAGTCGCATTATTTTATTGTTTAAATGGTCGCTTTGTATACTTATTGAATTATGGTAGTTATAGGTACTGTGGAAGTAGACTAAATCACGACTTGGAGCCTGAGGCTACCAGACAGCAGAGGGATGTACCGTCTCATTACAGCATTACCTAGTTCATTTTAGTAGGCCAATTATCAGCAATATGGAAGTCGCTAGGCCAAGTTGAAGAAGTTTTAAAATTTTTAACAGTAGGAAAAACCACCAACTGCCCCACTTATAGGTGGACTTTATGTCCCACGTTATATGTGGTGAGCCTATTGCTGTGTTGAAATGGACATGCGCAGGTTGTGATGACCCACAGTTGGAAATTATTAAGCCTTCAACTTGGCTTAACGATAGTCATTTTACTGACAACCACGTTTCATTTCAAGTTTTCCTTCTCTACGCAATGGATCGTTTTGCGGAGGTGTTACCTTAGCCGCCTCTTACGACATCCTCAGGATGTGTTGGTGTGGCCGCATTTTGTACTCTTTCCCGTCGCCACACGAATTTCATACGCTCTCGAGATATCTACCGGACATTCCCCTCATAATAAAATCTTGAAAGAATTTTCTCAACGATCATCGACTCCGAACATCACATTAAGACATGCTACCATAATTTTCTCAGCTTCTAATTATTTCAGGAGTCATTACTAAAGTATTTTACTCCCCGTATGTGAGGCTATATCGACGTATTGATGTGCCTCGTCGAATCCTGGGCAAAAACTTGCACGTGCCGGCGAAGGACTAAGAGAGGTGAACTGATTGGAATAGTTCACCGGTCTAAAGGAATGATTCGTCAGGGACGTTCCGCGTTTCTACATTCTTTGGAATCTTGAGTACTTCTAATGAGATTTTTTTTTTCTAAGTACGATTTGAGATGATAAGGGGTAATGAATTGTTTGTGGTACTTGAAGGTTGTTTCAGAACTTTTTGCCGGAACACGTGTTTCCCTCTTCTAATGACCCCAGGCTATTTAAGTAAGAAAAGGTACATCTATTAGATGTCAACTTGAGGGCATATTTCAACAGCCTTTCTGGGTGTGAAAGTGGTCCTCAATCTTTGAATGATGTCAAGACTTTCCATCAGACAGCGTGACGTCATTCTGACGAAGTTAATAAAATATGTATAAATAACTTTACGAATTTGTTAAATTTTGAGACAGACAGACTTTACTTTGTACCTCCACGGTAAAGTACCCTTAAAATTGACGTTGATGCCTACCGAAAGAGTCTTTTATAAGGAACAATTTCTATTAAACAACATAGTATCTTACATTAAAGGAAGACCAAGCGAAATATGTTTTTATTGTAAAGCTTACTCACTATCCAAAAAAAAAGAAAAGTAGAATTGAGAACCTCCTCCTTTTTTTGAAGCTGGTATAAAAATGGTTCTTTTTTCCGTGAAAGGGAATTTTCGTTCTGGTCACTTAACCAGCCAACTTCAAAAAAATAATTACTTATTAAAATATTGAGAAGTCGAAAGGGCAAAAATTAAAAAAATATCGTCACAGAAGAAAATTCTTCAAAGTTTTGTTGTAAGTCGGGAAAGGTTTCTCAGAACATAACGAATTAAAATTTTTTTAATGTTTTAAAATAATTAGTCTACTAGATGACGCTCGCGGCTTCGCCCGCGTAAAATTCGGTACCCGTTCCCGCTTCCCGTGGGAGCATTTTCCCGGCATGAAAAATATGTGTGTTGTATGCCTCTGAGTTATTTCAGACTATAACTAACTCTGTACCAAATTTTCGCCTAATCCGTTCAGCCGTCAGAGCGTGATTGAATAACAAACATCCAAACATCTTCACAAACTTTCACATTTATGATATTAGTAGGATATTAAGTATTCATCAAAAAATCCACTAGAAAATGTAATTACACGATAATTTCTAATAGGATGTTGTACAGTTCTGCGAAGCGCGGCGCCCTACCGTCTGAGCTATTACGCTGCCGGATGGGCCACTAAGCGATGACATACCAACACATGGGCCGGTCGTCTTAGCATAGTAAGTCTACGACCTTCCTTTCCCATCTGAAACTATAGAGGTAGCTATTTTTTCTATTCCAGATTTTATTTGCAAGTAGCTGACCCGCGCAACTTCGTTTGCGCCACATAAGAGAGAGTATTATGCTCCCGTCGCATTTACTCCCGTCGCGTTGCATTTACTCCCGTAGCGTTTCGTCGTTAATATTCAATACTACGTAGTGATAGATAGAGAGAGAGAGAGAGAGAGAGAGAGAGAGAAAGGTTTCTCGTCGCGTGTATTCCCGTCGCATTATTTTTAAGAACAATTTCGTTTATGAAAGAGTTGATACCTCTTTGGGGATACCCTGGCATTATTGTAGAAAAAAATTGATTGCCATTAAAATGGTTATTGTGCACCAACCCAAAAATAGACACATGCTATCGCGCAATTTTTTAGAACTTCTTTAAGAGAAACAATTTTGTATTTTTTACATCACAAGTATTCTTTTTTTTTTTATACCACTAAGGTGGCAGACAAGCATACGGCCCACCAGAAGGACCGGTGGTCACCGCAGCCTATGAACGTTTGCAACACCAGAGGTGCCACACTCGCGCTGCCGACCCTGCAAAAACCTCCTAAGACCCCTTTTGAAGAACCCCGTACTGTAGGCGTTGGGGAAAACCGAGGCAGGGAGCGTGCGCGGAAGAAAACACCTATCGGATCTAACCGTGCTGGAACGCACCGAACGCAGAGTGTGAGGATGAACTCCCTGTCTTTGGCGATTATTATTATTAATTCGTTTTCTATTTAAAATATTATGCACAATATCGTAACTCTACAAAAGTGGGTGGCCTTATTTTTTTTTCAGACAACCTCAGTGTGATTCATAGATAGGTAAATAAATTATCAATTTTGATTTTAAAAGTGGTATAATGATAATGGTTTTCGGATGAGACTCGAACTCGTGACCATTGTGAACATGTGACTTAGGAAAGACAGCGCTCTAACCCCTAAGCTACAGAATCGTACTGAAACAAACTGAAAGTCTTTACTATATGATTGCAAACATATATTACAAACTAAAAATTTATCCGTATGAGAATTGACGTCGCCAGCCTGATGGAAAGCTGTGGCGCGTTTAGCGATTGGGAGCCACTCTCACAGTCAGTAAGACTCCAGACAGGGTCGGGAAAATATTTGTAGTATGATACTCCATAAGCTACAAGATGGTACTTAAGAGCAAGTTGCTGATGACAGATTTCGGTGGCTGTGTACTTGTTTACCACCTTAATAGTAAAAATACAAACATGTATTGTAATAGTTAGTAGTATAAACCTATAAACCGAATTAGGACAAAAAGGTGCCAATTTATTTGCAGACAATAAATGGAAAGCCAAGTAGCTGGCTATGCTTTCACGGCGGCAAATTACTTTGTGGTCGTAAAGGATGACATGCTTGGAACGTGTCCAAATAGTAAATTTTCCTATTAACCTGTTACCGACTGTGATTGACAGGTTTCCAAGTTACCTATTATGAACAGTATGTGGTTTGAGGAACCTTGCTCTTTTTGGTGTAAATTGTACAAAATATTGTGGAATACTTCTTGTGTTGGGTGAAGCAATGTCACTAGATGGTTTATCTTGCATTGTCGATCTATTACGGAATCTTACTAATATTATAAATGCGAAAGTTTGTGAGTGTGGATGTTTGTTACTCTTTCACGCTCGAACGGCTGAACGGATCTTGCTGAAATATAGGGATACATTATAGTCTGGAATAACACATAGGCTACTTTTTATCCCAGGAATACGTTCCTACGGGAAGCGGAAACGGGAACAAATTTTACGCGGGCGAAGCTGCGGGCATCAGCTTGTACTTAATAATTTTAAATATATAGTCCTACATTTTTCGACAGAACCACATGTAACCCAAATTAAACTGGTATTGAGCTACAGTGCCATGGGATCTAGAAACAGCAAACATTTGCGGATCACACTCATAGTTATCGATCCCGGAACCTCAGCAACGAAAAAATCCTGGAAAATATTCGCCATTTTTTAAAACAATCTACGAGGACATTACCACTCATAAAGCACTCTGTAATCTCATCATAACGTACCAACTTGTTCCTGTACTTAGACAAAAAGTTCCGTAGTAACGTAAGGCCCTGTCCACACTTGCGATATCGATCACTGCGACGCTCCCACGCTGTCGCGCGACAAAAAGCCGCGCTCATTAGAATGCGGCGCGCGACACGGACGCGCCGCGCTCGCTGCATTGTGCACACAATTGCGCTTTTTGACCAAGCTCGCGCCGCCCGCGCACCGCGCATATACGAAATTCGAATTATTTTTAAATGAATTGTTCTCAAGTGTACATGCCACTGTTTTTACTTCAGTTTAAACAATGCCTAAGCTTAGTCACTGCATTGGACGGCGGTTACCATGGGCAATGCCACGTCAGTTACTGGAAAATATTAATAATGGAGTTTTATTTATATCACACAATTAGTATTGGGTTATCGGGATATTTACCATACAGCCTCCTGCAAATATCGAAAAAGTGCATGGAAAATTTCCATTTAAGTAACTCATTTTCATTTCATTTTTATAAAGGCAAAAGATATAATGTTCTCATCATTCCCTCTTGCATTCCAAAACATTTCTTAGTATTAAAAATATAATAGTGGAACTGTTATAAAATGCTCTCATCATTCCCTCTTGTATTACAGAACTTTTCGTAGGGTGAACAATTACTTAAGCTGTGGGCTTTTTATTTTAGTTGCGAATGCGAAACATTCCTTCTGAAGCACGAAAATGCTCGTAAATGAAAATGCAACAAAGTGATCGTTCGAAATCGAAAAGCAAAACGCACAGAATACTGCGTAAAATTTCTTCAGTAATCAAGACTTATAATAAAATTCAATACCGGAGCACCGACATGTCCTCTAGAATAGCAGAAATAGTTTCACAAAAACCAAACAATAGAACAATCCAAACTTTTTACGCCTACAAGTGCATTGGAAAATTTTCCGATCAGTGACGCTTCCAATATTTTTTTTGCGACGCGTTTCGAAAATCCGCGCATTGTGGTGTGTAGTCCCGTCTTTTTTTATGTCACAGTAATACACGTGCCGGCTGCCGTCGATTGTCGCCTTCTTTTTGCTGGCTAATCAATTTTCGGATCATGGGCGTATTAAGCTGAGTGCAGACGGGATAGAAATCTATTTTTGTGAAAGTGTCAAAGATTTTTTTTTGATAAAGGGCAAAATTAAGACTCTCCAGCACTCGAGGAACAAATCTGCAATGTAGACGAGTTTTATGCGAACGGTAAAGATTTTCTTTGCGTGTTGGTTAGAAACAGAACGAGCTTACTTACACAAAACGCTTTATTGTATTATTATGTATCTATTTTAGGGCCTGATCAGGACGATAACTAATCAGAAATTTCCTTATTTTAGTAGGAGATCTATAATATGCAGTCCCTTTTTGGAAAGTATGAAGCACTTGTTTATTTCATACGCTATATTTTAATAAATGGAATTCAGTTTACTGAATGTACAAAACGGCAAGAACACAGGGTCCAGTGCCAGGGTCGATTTAACCCAGTACAATAATATGTCAATTTTCATGAACTAGACGTAGCAACGAGTTGATCGTAAATCTGCCCAATTTACACTAGAATTTCCACATCCATCATCTCGACCACAATGTGTCAGACCAAGCCAGTGTACATCCCCCCTTACAGATAACAGCCCATTGTGCTCCTCGATAGTAGCAGGCATCTCTTACTCGGTTTTTGGACAACAACTTTATTCAGTAAAGCGGTCGTTAACTTTCCAGACTTCGACACAGAAGCGAGGTGCGAAATTTAACGGCTTGCTTCCACAAAAAAGTGGCACTTGACTTGACTAATTGTCTTTGCATTTAATTGGCTTTTCTTCTTCAGAATGATCGGATTTGTAGATTAAGTCTTCGTTGTCAGAATACTAATAGCGGTTTTGAGTTGGAATAGAAACTGGAAAGAATGCTTGTGTATTTTTTCGTCTTCAAAGGCTCTTGGCGTTCATTGGTGATGTTTTGTAAGTTCATTAAGATAAAATGCGGGTGGTCTTTTTTGCATAGAAAAGTAATAAATGATTTTATAGCGTTGATTTTTTGGAGAAATGTAATATTTTCAAGTGTTTCTGTGCTTCGGAAGACACATTATAAAGCCTAGTCTAGTGTGCGGTTTTACTTTTGTTTTTTTTTGTACTATTAAGGCGGCAGACAAGCTTACGACCCCACCCTTTGTCAAAAATGACTTAATTGTAAAATTGTCGCGCTAAGGCTGTTTAATAAACATGACAAAAATGTAAAAAATCGACTTGCAATCTTTGACATATTTGTCGTTTAAAAACGCGTTTAATAAACCTCGACAGTATGTCAAAAACCCACAGTCAAACTATTTTCGACAATTGTCGGATTGTCGTGACAATTACGTCAACTTGTGATATATTTGCTGATCTAGACCTATTTGTTTTATGAAGACGACTTGCCGAATTGTCAGCTTTATTAAACAGGTCACAGATGGGCTGTGGTCCAATGACCACAGCTTCCAAGTAATAGCTCAAGTCAGGTTCAGGGAAGGTTTTTATAGGGTCGGCAGCGCGAGGTCGGTGTTGCAAACGTTTGCAACACCGACCTCGCGCTGCCGACCCTATAAGAACCTTCCCTGAACCTGACTTGAGCTATTACTTGGAACTGTAAATTAAAAATTATATAATTAGCGTATAGGTACCATACGGAATGCTGTACGTAAGAATATCTTCAAGAAAATCGCATGAATTTATTTAAATACACATAAGAAAAAGCATTTCGAAATAACCAAGTTAAAATTCACAACCATTTGCAAAGTCTGTTAAAACGTATACAAATTCTATTTTCTTTTTTTGTATCCAATTGATAAAACTATATGCGAGTAGTAAACGTTTCAATTCGCCATTACCTCCGTGCGCTGAATTGTGAACAGATTACAAAGCACTTGACACCACCAGTAGCAGATCTCGAATCTCATCGCCCTGCTATAAAATCGGAATGGAGGAAGACATCCATTCGTTCAGTAGCCCGCGTTAAATCGGAATTAGTATAGACAGGGTCACCATCATTGTGGAACAGGATGAGACTTTTGTGGGCTGTCTATCGCTGTTGCATACTCTACTTAAACGCATTGTAATTGGAAATAATGAGGAAATTGTAAAACGAGTTCGTGTCAAACGAATACAATGGAGATCACTGGTGACCTTATATTGGAATTAAAACAGGATATTTCTCATGTTTCTATAGTTTATGTTAATGTAAAGGGAAAATCTAAAATTTATGTTAGTGAATTAAATTCTGGTGACATGATTCAACGTTGCTTTTACATAATGTTATGGTAAAGGAAGTCTAAGAATTTAAAGAAACGTTATGGTTCTCCAATTTATACTTTTTAACAGTGATGATTATGTACGATGCTAAGCCTGAGTGATTTCAATTTTTTTTTTTTCAATTAGCATAAAGACAGTCACTAAAAGCACTCTTTATAACATGTCTATACTTACGGACGAACGGACTAAGTTACGGCAAAGAGAACAAAACCTCGTGAGCAAACCTACTAAGATGTCTGGCCAAGGTGGGCAATATGGTCATTTCCAAATTATGGTACATAGAAAGTATGGTACAGCAAAAATTGGGGAAGGATAAGTGCAGCAGTGGACTGTGATAGACTGATTTGATTGATTGATGTGTTATTAGAGGTTTCTGAAAATACTTACAAATACTACGTTTTCATAAAAAATTAAACTACAAAAATTACTTAGTAGTTATACGTAAAGTACTTCGCTTACATCTTCTTATTAGGATTTTTCTATTTTTTCTGAAAGCGAGACTTGTCCCGCCTTTCTATAACAGATGGTAACCCTAAGTAAAGCATCTCTTTGTCGGATAGGATACGATGTAGTAAAGTGGTTGATCGAACCTTTTGCCAAATAGGTAACATGATGTTTTAAATTGGGGAACCTAAAGGTGCGTGGGTGTATTTCAACTAGCAATCTTATAGGGAACTATTAAGGGTATAGAGACGACTATTGAACCATTTTATTTTTTTAAATTTAGATCTCTAGAATGTTAGAAACTTTGTTCGAATTACAAATATGGATATTGATTTTAAGGGTTCCGTACCCAAAGGGTAAAAAACTGAAAAAAAAAAAAGAAACGGTAGCTAGAGATCTGATTTTTTTACAGAAGATGTATTTCTGTTGCCGCTACTTAAATTAGACAAAAATGGGGATAAAAGAGAGCTTTTTTTTTATTACGTGAGGGAAAATCATCATGGATGTTAGGACGGGCTCCTACCGACTAAAAAAGCTCACGTGTCCCGCTAACAGCCTACGGTTGGGAGCCCCGGGTAAGCCCTCGGAAGGACACCCCAGGACTCCCAACAGACCTACGTAGGTCTACGGCTACCACTGCGGCCTCACTTAGGGAGGGGTTCGGGTGCTATCCCGCGTCTTTGAGGGTTAAAGAGGGCTCCCATACAATCCTCCATGCACGATTCCGACTCGTGGCTGGTTTTTATTGTATAATAACGGCCATAGACTTGCCTTCTATAACGTGAAACCATATAAACTACTGGGAAAGTATGATTGCAGGATTCACCTCTACCTACGTCCTCGGTGATATAGGCATGATTGTACTCGTATGATAAGTATTTATAATAAGATATTTATGATAAAGCTTGCCTGGCAGAAATTGCTTTAAGCAATAAGACCGTCAATTGTACTGCTTTATTCGTAACATATTTTTACTCTGTTTTGTATATTTTCTTGGTGTACAATAAATCTATACTAATATTATAAAGAAGTAAAGTTTGTGTGTTTGTTAAATTGTAAGGGGTAATCTCGGGATTTACAGAACCGATTTTAAAAATTCTTTCACCAATAGAAAGCTACGTTATTGTGGAGTGTCATAGGCTATATAACATCACGCTACAACGAATAGGAGCGGAGCAGTAATAGTAAATGTTTCAAAAACGGGGGAAAAGTTATTCCTTTTGAGAGCTTCGTTGCGTGTGCTGCGTAAATATTTATAGTTATCTATGTAAAAAATATGTACTACAAAATTGTTTCTTTTAAAAAGTTCTAAAAATATTGCGCGATAGCATGTGTCTATCTTTGGGTTGGTGCACAATAACCATTTTAATGGCCATTAATTTTTTTCTACAAATATGCCACGGGATACCTCTTTCATAAACGAAATTATTGTTCTTAAAAATAATGCGACGGAAATACACGCGACGAGAAACCTTTCTCTCTCTCTCTCTCTCTCTCTCACGTAGTATTGAATATTAACGAAGAGACGCTACGGGAGTACCTAAACGCAACGCGATGGGAGTAAATGCGACGGGAACAGGTAATACTCTCTCTTATGTGGCGCAAACGAAGTTGCGCGGGTCAGCTAGTAAATAATAAGATTGTATAATGTATGACAGATCTCAAAATGTAACCCGTTACGACAAAACTATATATAATTTAATAATTTTCCAAATAAATACTTATGTATGAATCAATTAATCATGCCATTAAAATTAAGCACCACAAGACGAATAACTTAAGCGCACTGTATTTAAGTAATTATCTTTATAAACTGGAGACTTATTTTTAGGGGTCCGCGTCCAAAAGGTAAAACGGAACCCTATTCATGAAACTTCGCTGTCCGTCTGTCTGTCTGTCTGTCTGTCCGTCGCGAAAATGTGTCTCAGGATCCGTGATAGCAAGAGAGCTGAAAATTTCACAGTTGATGTATACCCCGTTTGCTCTAAGTTTGCCGCTGGCGTAGAGGCAAGTGCAGAGGCGTAGTATGGGAGGTAGCAGCAAACTTAGAGCGAACGGGTAGTATTTCTGTTACCGCTATAACAACATATCAATATCAATATCAATATCAATACATATAATAAAATCGTAACAGGTCGCTGTCTGTACATGGAAGATAAATAAGAAAAAATATTACAGGGGGCTTTATGAACGCAATAGAACACAAAACAATGATTTTTAGAATTTTTGTCTGTTTGTCTGTATGTCTGTATGTCTGTATATCTGTTTGTCTGTACGGTTGTGCACGCTAATCTCAGCAACCGCTCAACCGATTGCAATGCTGTTTTTTTTATTGTGTTGAGGTTTGCTCCAGTTAACATTTAGCGTTTGTTAAACGGTTTTATTAAACGGTTTTATTTAGCTCACCCCGTTTGTTTTATTTATTATTTCTTGGGTCAAATTTAGTAATTCAAATTTCACCCTCTTCCTGTCAACCGATTAATCTGAAATTTTGTATACACTTTGGATTCTGATGACAATACAATTATGTTTATTCATTATCTTTATACATTCAAGATGGCCGCCGCTACAAAATGGCGGATAATTTATTTATTATTAATCACATCAATATGGGTATCAAATGAAAGGGCTCAACAAGCAGAATACAATGTACTATAAAAAATTGAAATCCAAGATGGCGGCCGCTACAAAATGGCGGCTAACGTAGGTTTTATCAATATGGGTATCAAATGAAAGGTCTCAACAAGCAGAATACAATATACTATAAAAAATTTAAATCCAAGATGGCGGCCTCTAAAAAATGGCGGATAACTTAGGTTTTATCAATCCCATCAACATGGGTATCAAATGAAAGGTCTCAACAAGTAGAATACAATTTACCATGCAAAATTGAAATCTAAGATGGCTGCCGCTACCAAATGGCTGATAACAATTTTTTAACAATCCCACCAATATGGGTATCAAATAAAAGGGCTTGACAAGAAGAATACAATGCACCATACAACCTCAATATTTAAGATGGGCGCAGCCACTAAATGGCGTATAATAATAAGATTTAAATTTAGAAATTGAATCTGTAATTTAGGTATCTGATTAATCCAGCCTGAAACCACCACCCAAGTCAAGATTTTGTATCGTGTTGAGGACTGTGTTTCGTTAGGGTGGCTAAAAATGATACGTCGTTAGCGGTACACCACCCAAGTTAAGGTGAAAGGTTAAAACGCGCCGAGAACTGTATGGCATTAGGGTGGATAAAAAAATAATGTTGCCTTTAATACTATCATGGGCTTCTACAACACATAAAATGCAGGGCAGCACTGTGGATCACGCAGTCGTATACTTAGGTGCGAAACTGTTTGAAGAAGGTCAAGCCTACGTGGCTCTTAGTAGAGTAAGATCTTTGCAGGGACTACGTATGGAGAAGTTGGACTGCAATAAACTAACGGGCAAGAAACCTTGCAATAATGAAGCACTAAATGAATTAAACAGAATGCGAAATAAAAACTAAAAACTAGAAAATAAAAATAGGTAAAAAAACTTTTTAATTTAAACGGTTTTATGTTAAACATACATTGCAATGTTTAAGATAAATGTACTAAAAACCAAAAAATAATAAAATAGATACAGTCGTGGGAATTATAAACATATGCATAGACTAGACTAAAATAAAACCGTGGGGCACGTCAATTGTCTACAAATTATCGACTTAATGTGCGATAGAAGAATCGTTTAATTCGTCGTTAGGCAGTTGGCCCGCAGACGGTGAGAAAATTACTCACTATTTTCTTGCTCATGGAAATTCCAATAGTTATACACTCCATGTAAATAAAAGAAATGTTTCAACTAGTTTATCGTTGGACATTCACACTGCTGGCTGGCGAGGAATGCTCGTAGTTTGTCTTTAATCGACAAAACATATGATAAAAGTACTACTCGCTCATATGAAACCGCGAAAACTCGCTTATAATCGAGCTTGCTAGCTTGTTTCCACATTCTAGCCGTACTTATCACACGCCCATCGTTATCGGTTGAACAACTGCCTAATTATAGTGTAACATTACAAAATAAACATTTTAATCAACGATTGTAGACAATTGACGTGCCCCACGGTTTTATTTTAGTCTAGTCTATGCATATGTTTATAATTCCCACGACTGTATCTATTTTATTATTTTTTGGTTTTTAGTACATTTATCTTAAACATTGCAATGTATGTTTAACATAAAACCGTTTAAATTAAAAAGTTTTTTTACCTATTTTTATTTTATGTAAATCAGTTTAGAAATAAAATTATAACACTTTTAAGAATTAGATATTTTGAAAATTTTAATTGTAGGGGTTTCTTTGAATGTGAGTGAACCTAGCTCTGTTATGATTAAGCAAACAGGGCAGTTTCAGACGCTGCTTGATGACTCTGATGAAGAAATACCTTTCCTTTCATACACCTTATGTGACGTAAACGAAGTTGCGGGCTCAGCTAGTACTAAAATAAGAAAAAATATTATAATTAAGGTAAGCACCCATACAACAAACGTGAGTTTTTGGTACAGAACCATCTCCGTGCGTGAGTCTGACTCGCATATGGCCAGCTTTTAGGGTTCCGTAGCCAAATGGTTTTATTATATATTAAGGTTCCTAACATCATTTTTTTCTAAAGTAAATAGTTTGTGCAACAGACACTTCCAATGATAAATCTAAAAAAAAAATATGATGTAGGTACTATGCCACAAAATCTACCAACGAAAATTAGTTTGAACGAGATCAAGTTGGAAGTTTTTTTTTAAAACGTCATAAACCACAATTTTCGCCTGGAAAAATCACTACCACTGCGAACGTGTTAAAACACCAATGAAAGTTACAAATAACAACAAGAACTTTTATATTATGTTACTTGCTGCTACCGAACCCTTCATGGGCGAGTCCAACTCGTACTTGGCCGGTTTTTTTTTACTTATTGTAATTAAGTTAATCTTTGCATTCACAAATATACAAACTTTCTTTAGTTGCGTCAGTACTCCAGAAGTAACTTGGAAGACCACCATCTAGACTTATTAACGTACGTACCATCATGGAAAACTGTCCAAGCCAAAATCGTTTGAAACAACTTACAATTCCACATAAATAAGAGTCAAAACACCTTGTACCACAAAAATTACAAAAGAAGCTATTGCAAAATATTTTAAACGAATGCCCGATTAATACGCTACTTTGCTTGAAATTAAAAACGCATTATCGGTGCCGCTGAATTAAGACGTAAGTGATTTTTTGTAAGTATGCAATTTACCTGTCTATCTGAGAGCTGGGACAGGCGTAATGAGTCGGTAATGTAAGCGTAGGCTGGATAAAGAGTAATCTTTATCCGGCCTACAGACTTGAAAGATATTTAAGAAGATATTTTGTAGACAAATTTGAGGAAGGAGTAAATAACTAATAGAATTAGTCGTTTCTTGGAGGAAATTTATCGTAGACCGACAATATAAGGGAGAAAAGGGACAGAAAACACCACAATCCCAGCAAAAAATCTGTAGGGTAAGCGTACCTATCTACTACCTAAAAAATTTACTCAAGGACTACGCATTCCTCTACTTAAATACCCGTTGACTGTAGTGCGGTGGGATTGTCTGATGGTGTGTGGTGGGTTTTCTCCTTCCTTATTGTCCATGAACGGGTGAAAGTACAATACTTACTGCAATTACATTGAAAAACTGTAAGTAATAATTTTTCCATGGAATATAATATGCATGTATTTAAAAGTATATAAGTATTAATATCTGTGGTCTGCGGTCAAAGTAAGCTAGGAATAACCTGCTTGTGTTATGGGTATCAGAACCCATAACACAAGCAGGTTATTCCTAGCTTAATTTGGGATCAGATAGCGTTGTGTAAATATTTATTTATATACCGTGAATAATTATTTATTTAACCCGGAAAGCGAATAAAAATCTAGTACCTATTTATATAATGGTTGTATACAACAGGACTAGGTACATTTGCGTAAACGGAACCGTAACTAGCAGTAATAATCTTTTTTTTTCCTTTTTGCATAATTCCTTTCAGTAAATTCTATGCAATTCCAAAAAAATCCATAAAACATTTTCATTGGTTGAGAGACATTATGCTATGGATGTTTAGTGCTTAGCTTAAACCACTCGTTCCATTTCTGAAAACAATAAATATTCCAATTTCAAATTCAAACGGAAAAGACATTTGAATTAGCCAATAAGCCGCGTATATAAATCGCAGTAGCACGCGCGCTTCTTTTGTAATTATTCAAAATCTTCGCGGGCGACCGCTAAGGGCATATAAATCGGCCGTTAATAGTGTGGACATGGCACACAATACTACTGGCTGTACCTAGGGTTACCAAACACAGATAACTATATCCAATTTTATTTCACTCAATAGTGCCAACGTTTATGTTAGACAAAATATAGCTAACGAAAATAAAATAGTCATACGTGAGCGAGACTTAGCGAACGTATTTTAAATTTAAGAAAAAAACTGGCATTACATGTTTCATGGCATAGTACACATTATATTTCTATATTTTCGTAAAAATGTGGTAAATTTTATGTGTATTTGTTTTTACGATGTCTGCATGGACCAAGCATAAAAGGGTACGAAACAACCGTATTTATACGGAAAATTTAGATATACTCGCATAAACCTATGGTTTTTTAAAATGGAAGTTGGAACCTAAGCTATCTGGTAGAAAAGTATGACAACCATTGCCGTATCCTTGCGTACCTTACTAGAGACACCGACTAAGTAATAAGAGACTGCGTATGACTCAGCATACAAATCGTAAAGTTTTGTATAAAATCATTAAATTATTATATTTCAGCAGCTAGTGCTTAATTAATACAGTAAGTTATGCATAAAGGAATAATATTTTAATATCATTTTGCCTACAAAGTTGCAACTTGGAATAAATTCTAATTACTTCCCGTTTTGGTTTGATTTGGGGTTTTTGAATCCACTGACTAATTATTTAATAATTCACTATTGAATATTTAATTATTGAGTACTTGTGGTTTATATTCATTCAAAGGAATTTATTAATGGAGATTCATGTAATAATACCTAACCTCATTAAATTAATATAAGCATATACAATAGCACCGACGGCGACAGGTACTAATAAAGAATTTATATTTTCTAATAAAAAATACGTCCATTTAGCTATGAAACAAAAATTTTTTGATCACGTGCGATCACGCAAAAGTACGGGCAGTAAATATATATTTATAGGTTTTGAAATTTAATTTCCTTTTGGTGTTAGATGATTTCCCAACAGACATAGTCGAGTTAAATTATCAGACCCTTCTCAGAATAATCCTACCGACAAGGGACTGATACAATTTACGTAATTGCAAAACTCTATACTACCTTCAATTAAACTTCACGTTTATTAGTGTGGTCATTATAAGTCTAATTATTTTATTACGATCGAAGATTATCTGTCAGAATTTAATAAAAATGTCAACATTGTTTGCCAATTTTTAAATTCGATACAATCATGCCAAATATTTTGTAAAAGCGTCAAAATCTTCTGTTTATGTACCAAAAGCATACCCTTATTGGTCCGTGCGGGCAACTTAGTCGTAAATAGAGCAGTGTCACGCGCGCGTACAATGTACAAGCCACCCCGGGAGTCAAAACTAGCTGTTTAGTGAATCAGTACACTTACAAAAACGGTATTAACCTCCACACGATTATCGACTCAACTGTTCACGTACTTACGTCGAGTTTCACGTGAAAATTTTGCACTTACGACGTTATTGAAAATGGCTTAAGTCTCATCGGTTTAAACTGGTTTAACACTTATTCAAATAGCAATAAGGTGCTTTTTGAATGGTATTTCTACGATACTATACAATTAAAAAGGAATATTTATGCAAAGCCTGGTCTGGATGAGTCATTTTGTGTAAGAAATGGGATGCTTATGAAAAGGTATATGATCTATTGTTTTACTTTGAATGAATTGGACGTTATTGTATGTGTGTCTTGTAAATTAAGACGTTATTAGCATAGCGGTACTTTGAAATAGATCAGATGTTTAGAGCAGGATGTATTATGATGAAATGTGCTGAGCGGAGGGTAAACCATTTATGCATTATTGCCAATTTTTGTCACGTTGTAATGATTCACAGAATGATCATGCAACCGCAAGTTATGTGTCCTGTGGTTAATGTTTCTATGCGGAAAAGATCAGAGAAATATGTAATTGTATAGATAGGTTAGCTATATGTAAGGATTTCATTAATAACAGCACCCAATTTTATTTTTACTGGTCTTTTATTAGTCGTCATCGACCGGTATCATTACAATTGGGCACGACAGAAGAAATGGCACATTATGTGCTATCAAGGGAGAGAGGTTCTAGTAGAGGCCGCGGTGGAAGCCAATAAAAAAAACCGGAACTCTCAGCCGTAGGCAATAGTAGGTCAGTGTGATATTAGTTGGTAGGAGTCCGGCATCAGCGTGACGCGACGTGAGAAACCCACGCACGCCCCCCCTTAGAAGCGGGATCATACCCGAAACCTCCCCAAAGACGCGGGATAGCACCCGAACCACCCCCTGGACGAGGCCGCAGTGGCGGCCGTGGGTCTGTTGGGAGTCCGGGGACATTCTTTCGAGGGCTTACCCGGGGCTCCCAACCATAGGCTGTTGGGCGTTAGGTACGTGAGGTTTTTTAGTCAGTAGAAGATCGGCATAACATCCATGAGGATTT
Organism: Miltochrista miniata; assembly: GCA_933228765.1. NCBI lineage: Eukaryota > Metazoa > Arthropoda > Insecta > Lepidoptera > Erebidae > Miltochrista > Miltochrista miniata. The sequence goes on along the minus strand of OW121763.1, from coordinate 28,509,964 downwards.
TCCCTCACGTTAAACAAAAAAAAAAGGAGTCCGGCATAGTATCCATGATGCATTTCCACACTTAAAAAAAAGAAGGGAGATGGTGAGCATTTCTCTCTCCCGAGTATGGGCTTAAAACGGGATATGTAGAGGCAAAAGCATTATGCTGATTGGATTCATAAGCTACCGAGAAAATATAACTTCAAATGACAGTAAGAAAACTGGTCTCATTCGTCCAACAAAACGTTTATTTCCACAAATCGAAAATGGTTCAAGCAGATTTCAAATGGGCAAGAGGTCTGGATCTGATGTTAGGTAAGCAGGATATACCACGACCACCCTATGCAATAATTAATAATTACAATAAGTTGTTTTTAGACTTGAATGTATTCACGTTGTCGCATAATACATTTAGAAATTCACTGTTGCGAAAATTAACTAACTGAAAAACTGTAAAATGTATCCTTGTAAGTTGAGGGTTATCCTTGATAATTAAGTAGTTACCAAGATGTTACAAATAACCAAGTATTACTCTAATTAATATGTTGATAACGCTTTTGATTGCACGATTGCAATTTTTTAATGTTAATACTTAAGAGGAAAAGTATTGTGTAACTGTTTGTTTTCCCGAATAAAAAAAAAATTTTAAGATGTGATACTGACTGACAATGGGACAAAATTCAATTGTAATGTTCCAGCAAATCCTAATAATATTGAACAAATAAGTCACAAATAGCTACAATTTAACAATGGCGCTGAATGGAGCCGTATCGTAAATCATGTTAAACATCGACTTAACAACTAACTTTATAGGGCCTGCGAACAATTTCTAAGGTCCATATTTCAATGTGGGCATCAACTATGACCGCAGACCGGGTCACGAGATATTTACTTAATAAATATAGCAACATCATACCATCCCATGCTAAATAGTTTCAAGTGAAATTGATTCTAACGTGCATTAAAATAGAGTATAATTTGCATTATTGTAAAATCAAATTGCAATGACCTCAAAATTGAAACCTATGACCTTTATAATAAAGTTGAAGTTTTATTAGAGTTTATAAAGAGTAAGGATGTTTTATGCAATAAGTGATAAGTATAGCAGATCTGTGCAGGCGGCGCCAGGTCACTCGGATAGTATCAGATGACCGAGAGGTCCTCAGGCGTCGTTTAATTGCGGGGTGTGGGTTCGATTTCTGGTTGAGCCGGTGGGCGGTCGGTGGCAGTGATTATAAATGGTTCACGCAGTAGCGAGTATGGGTGGCGAATGGTGTATGACCATTACTATTACATATTAAAGACAATTAAATAATTAAATATAACTGGATGACAAGCAGCTATTTCATAGAGTAGGTAGTTGATTTGACACTCCTAGGGTGGGACCGTTCCTAGGAGTATAGATTCATAATCTTATTAGACAGTTGTCAACTACGGGACGTCACGCGGTTTCATCCGCGTAGCTTACGTTCCCGTGGGAAAACGGGAATAAAATATAGCCTATGTCACCCGGGAATAGCATAGATTAAAAATCGGTTGTCTGTAAATTCGTTTACTGACGATGGTTAAACGTGATAACGTCATAAGAAAATATAAATAAAAATAACATTACAAAACAAAAATAAATATAAAAACACATCAATTAATTATAGTGCCATCTGTTGAAAACATTACTAAAATAAATGGAACGCCTCAGAGCGAGGTAACGACGTATTGCGTCATCATTTTTCGTTCGTGCAGCCGGCTCCATCGAATTATAAGACGTTGTCACGTCAAAAATATTTTTGAAAATTCCCATAGAGTAGACGTTGGGATCCCAAAATTACGTATATCGTGTAAATCAAAACATAAATAAATGAATAAAAATACCACAACTGCATATTAAAATGTTACTCCACCTAAATCCAAGCCACTATCAGCAAGGTACGTGCGTCGTGAGGCGGCGGGAGAACAAACGAGCGGTGTCTTTGGCGACGATCGCACGATTACGACCACGGGGCAGATAACAGGCGCTTTCACCCTACCAGATAACTGTGAGATACATCGTTGACGTAGTGAATTAGAATTGTTTCTAGTGTTGGGATATACTTGTTTGAACGAATGTCGTTCAAGCTTATTGTTTAATATAGAATAGTTGCTGTTATAGGCTGTAGGAACATGACAACGCTAAAATATATTTTATAGCTTCAGGTGCATTCTATCCAATTCAATATACTAAATACCGTATAACTGAATATGAAGCGCTCGTGGCCCCGCGGACTCAGTGTTCTGTAAACGATCACTGTAGTATGTAACTTTATCTATGGCCAGTCCTTGGATGGGTGACCATCCATGTGACCACTTTGTGACATTTATTTGAGCGTTTCCGTGCTTCGGAAAGCACGATAAGCCGTTGGTCCCGGTTGCCAGTAAAATGGCAGACGTTAAGCCAAGTTGAAGGCCTTTTAGGCGGCTTGAAAAATTTCAACAGCAGGCAGTCACAACCTGCGCCTGTCCATCTCAATACCACGGCTTACCCACCACCTATTACGTGGGACAAATTCTTAAAAAAGGTGAAATGTGGACATATAATAATATGCCTCTGCCTACCCCTTCGGGGATAAAGGCGTGACTATATGTAATGTAATGTATAACTGAATGTATCGTAGGTCTATCTGAATGGAGGAAATAAACTTTACCACGATTGCCAGGCAGGTTGGTACCTACCTAAATGGTTTTTTTCTGAAATTTTATTCTGTGGCGGAACGGGTGAGATGTTCCTTCCTCACAACGGGAGGATCCTCCGACCAGGAAATGAAAGCAACAAGGCGGAGAGGCAAAAAATTGACAATCGTGATGTAGAATAAAAAAAAGTGTGTGCCTTTACGCGCGATTGAAGTAAAACTTCTTTGCCATTGACGGCATCAAATGTTATATTAATATCATTCATTCCAATTTTAAATAGCGGAAAATTTCGAATAGTAAACGTCACATCCGTCAGAAAAAAATCTGCTTTACTCCCTAGTCGCGCCTAAAGAAGTTTTACTTCAATAAATAAATATTCACGAACAATTTCACACTTCCTTGATCCTAAAGTACGCTACGATTAACCTGATTGTTTTATGGGTGACGAATATTACATTTATATATTTACTTCTTATAGTAAATACATACCAATAATACATAGAAAACACCCAGGCACTCGAGACAAATATTTATGGATCACACAAATTTTCCCCGGTGGGAATCGAACCCACGACCTCAGACCTCAGTTAATACCTCTATTCCTCTAGAACTCTAGAGGTGTCATCGTACTTCATTTGTACATGACTGCCTCTGTGGCGTAGTCTGTAGTGGTACCGCCTGCGGCGCTGGAGGTCCTGGGTTCGATTCCTGGGTCGGCCAAAAATTGGTGTGATCCACAAATGTTTGTTTCGGAGTTCGGGTGTTTTTTATGTATACTATGTATGTATTTAGAAATATATAAGTATGTCTATCAGTCTACTCTAGATCCCATAGCCCAAGCTTTATAGCTTAGTTTGGGCTAGATGATGTTGTGTGTGAATGTCCACAAATATTTATTATTAATATTTATTTATTTATTAATCGCGAAGAAGCGCTCGTGGCCCCGCGGACTCAGTGTTCGTAGACGATCACTGCAGTAAGCAACTTTCACTATGGCCGGTCCATGGATGGGTGACCATCCATGTGATCACTTTGTGACATTTATTTGAGTGTTTTCGTGCTTCGGAAGGCACGTTAAGCCGTTGGTCCCGGTTGCCGGTAAAATGGCAGTCGTTAAGCTAAGTTGAAGGCTTTATTTTCAACAGCAGGCAGTCACAACCTGCGCCTGTCCATTTAAACACGGCAATACGGCTCACCACCTATTACGTGGGACAAATTATACAAAGGTGAAATGTGGGCATATAGTATACCTCTGCCTACCCCTTCGGGATAAAGGCGTGACCATATGTATGTATGTATTAATTGTGTTCTACATGACTTGTCCCTTAGTCAGCAGGTGCAACACTCCATGCAGTAATTTTAGGTCACCACACAGGGATACGGTTCAAGGTTTACCGCATGTCGTCAAATGAAACATAGTTATGAGTAACTGAGGATGTGTGTATGGAAACCTGTGCGGATGTCAAATATTGACCGCAAGTACATACAGATTGTACGACCGCAATGTCGGCGACTTGTGACGATATGGCTCGGTGTGGCGACCATATTTTGTGATCTACGAGGATATTATTCTGATATTTAATGCTAGCGCAAATCACTGTCACTCTAGAAAAATGTTATTTTCTTTTATAGAGTACACCACCCAATCATTGGCACTCCTCCAATTATTGGCACTTTAGAGTATATTGCCCATTTCTAACAGAAAAATAATACTACACTCGAGAGCAATGAATCCGGGTCACTTAAAGAATGTTAAAAATCTCGGAAACTAAAAATGATAGGTTAATGCAATAAATTGTATTTAATAGACAATGTAATACTCCTTAAATGAAAGTAAAAAAAAAATGAGTCACCATACATTTTATTAACACAAAATTACATAAAGAAAAAACTGCCGATCTCTCCTTAAAACAAAAATAGGAAACATGAAATTTTTGAACTTTATTACGATTTTCTTGAATTTTAATACTTCGTATTGCCTCCTCGTGCTTCCATTACTGCGTTTACGCGGTTTGGCATGCTGTACACCAAGTTCCTTATACGATTTTGGGGAATATTCTCCCATTCCTCTGTGAGAGCAATTTTGAGCTCACGAAGCGTGATTGGGGGAGGGTTTCGTTGTTTTACGCATCTGCCTAGCTCGTCCCAAGCATGCTCGATCGGGTTGATATCCGGGCTGCGCGCTGGCCACTCCATACGAGTAATGTTCATCTCTTGAAGGTAGTCATTCACAATCCTACCTGTATGAGGTCGGGCATTGTCATGCATAAATATAGCATCCTCACCTAAATTGACCATAAATGGACCAACGTGATCATTGAAGATTTCTTCCACATATCTTACGCTAGTTAAAGAGCTGTTTTCTATGATCACCAGCTCTGTGCGACTTTCAGAAGAAATTCCGGCCCACACAAGTACAGACCCACCACTGTAGGCTACTTTTTCTTCGATGCATGCTTGCTTGAATCTTTCCCCTGGTCTTCGATACACTCTGTGTCTTCCATCGTGCTTGTAGAGCATAAATTTTGATTCGTCGGAGAACATAACTTTTGACCAATCTTCAATACTCCAATTTACGTGGCTCTGGGCATACCTTAGTCTCGAAATACGATGCCCACGCTCCAGTTTAGGGCCGTTTGCAGGTCTAAGGGGTTTTAAGTTAGATTCAGCAAGCCGACGTCTTACTGTCCATGCACTTGGGTTACTTCCTCCGAGGCGTCGAAACTGATTGGTGAGTTCAGTTCCTGTGAGAAAGCGATTTCGAAGCATGGTGTTCACCAAGTATCGGTCTTCTCGTGCTGTGGTACACCTGGTTCTGCCCGTTCCTGGTCTGCGTAGGTTAGAACCAGTTTCTTCGTAACGTCGGAGAACTCTTTGTACTGTTGACAGCGACACACCGACAGTCCTGGCTGTATCGCGCTGACTCCGGCCGGTTTCCAGCATTGTAAGTATTCTGGTGCATTCTTCAGGCGTAAGCGACATAATTTCAGCTTGATTAATGAATATAGAGCACTATCAACATGGTTTATGTACCCACATAAATGACAGATTACAAACAAAAGCAACACCAAATGCTGTAATTTCGTAGTTCCATCTTCGAAAGTGGCCCTTTTTCAAATTTGATTTTTTTATGATATAACTTTACAATAACTAAGAAGTTTTAATACCTTCATTTAAGGAGTATTACATTGTCTATTAAATACAATTTATTGCATTAACCTAGCATTTTTAGTTTCCGAGATTTTTAGGATTCTTTAAGTGACCCGGATTCATTGCTCTCGAGTGTATTTTACTTTTTAATGCACCTACCTACAACTACATAATGGGTAACACTGAACTGAAATAAACTTGGTTTCCCTTATTTTTTCGAAATATACTCTAACTAAAGTGCCAATAATTCATTCTACGAGTGCCAATAATTGGATGGTTTACCCTAAATAGTCTAATTTAAAAAAAGAGCTCCATAATGATGATGAAAGCAAGAGACTACTTTATTGACAGCTAGGACACTGTATACTGTAGTTTGACTCGGCCGGATTTTAGAAATAAATGCCTACAGCCGCGCGGTACGTAAGCATGCGATAGGGCTGCCCACCTACAGCATTTTAATAATATGTGCCTACTTTGACTTTCTATTTAGTATTGCGGATGTAAATATGTACATACATACATTCATATAGTCACGCCTTTATCCCTGAAGGTGTAGGCAGAGGCATAGTATACGCCCACATTTTACCTTATAGTTTTACGTACGCGTAATAGATAGTGAGCCTAATGCAGTTGATTTTTGTCAATCCGCCCACAAGGCCTTCAATTTGTACTAAGGATTGTTGTTTTACTGACAACCGGCTTTCATTTCGAGTAAATATGTACCTTTTTTATTTAAACAAAAAAAATACTTTGTGAGTAATAATATAACATCTCCGCAACGCTGCGCCCGTTATCTACTAACGATTGAGTGAGATGGGTGCAGAAATTTGAAAACGAGTAAGCGGCGTAGACAATAATAATCGGCTCATCACATGTTTCGTCAGTGATAGAATCACGGAATTCTAGTCTTTATAATCATTGCGTTAAATTTTTGATTTACAAAATAAAAAATACATTTATTGTTAAAAATTACAGAGAAACATAATTATTACATATCTATATTTACATTATTACTATCTAAACTAAACCTAAATAAGGCCCCCGTGGCATTGTGCCCAAAAGACTAGCAGCATTCCCCCTTTGAATAGCAATGCCTATTCGTTGAGCGAGAAAACTGCCAGCCCTTGGGTCACTAGTTGACTCCACAAGGCGCTTTTTCAAATTCTTGAAAAATTTTTGCGCATTGGGACCCCATGGACCTAGGGTCTCGACACCGACTGGACAAAAACGATACGATGAGTCGAGACCCTTATATTTATTAATTTTAATATTTTCAGCCGCTTCCGCTGCTGCACTGGCTTTTAATTTTGTTTTAGGAAGATGGGACGGGGCTAGAGTGTCAACACAAGTTGCATCCCACACCAGGACCCGACCCATCTCCCACGGTATCAAAGTTATACCATCCGGTCTCTTGCCACAATTAATTATTAATTCTTAATTTACAAAATTTAATCTGTCTTTCGCTTTGAAAGTACTAGTCAGTCTCTAGTACACTATATATACAATATATATACACTATTATAGTACTTTTCGTACATTGTCAAGTTGTGTTAAATTTTGGAAGTTCAAATTTGTCTCTATGCGTGTAATAAAAATCAAAGGAAACAAAAATGCTGTCAATCAAAGTCATACGGTGCTAAGTGTACTGTAACATCGGTCATCCACTAAGAAATGAATACTCTTGAAACATACCTAAATCATTGCTCTCAATTAAATAACTACGAACTGACAACGGAACTAAATGTACTACCTACACGTACTAGAGTTCTGAACTAGTTTTTTTTTGGGTATTGTACAATATTGGATCGCACCGTTCACTGACTGAGCAAGCACAAGTCTAGTTTTAAACAAAAACATACCTACTTCATGTAACTACTAGTACCTAGTTCACTCGTGTCAATCACTTTGTTTAACTTCAGTCAACTAGTAGTATAGTACCAATTAGTACTTAAGTAAAATCAATTTATAGTCTTACCTTTCGGAGTTTCCAGGTAATCTAAAAAACGTTATCTCTGGGTGCTTTATTGACGAATTCATGCAACCAAAACAAGCACAATAGACTCTAGTTGTCATATTAAATATTTTTAGTAAATAAAACACGCGCGGTTACTATTTGAAAAACGACACACCGTCCATTCGTCTACTCGGCACAATCGCCTGCTAGCGTGCTGAAAGTCCTGCCGAAAATGAGAATCGTAGGTATAGCTTGCGCTTCGTCCGTTTGTAGGGAGCTACAATACTGGTTAAACAACATATTTATACTGTGGCTAGGAGTAGCCGTAATTATATTAGGCTACTAGCTGACCCTCGCAACTTCGTTTACGTCACATTAAGGTGTTTAAAAGGAGAGGTATTTCTTCATAAGACTCATCAAACGGCGTGTGAAACTGCCCTGTCTGCTTAATCATAAAAGTGCTTATAGATTAAGTCTATTCTAAAACAACGGCGCGGACTGAATTATTTAACAATAGCCTTAATCATTAAGCTCTTTTATGATTAAGCCAACACGCCCGTTTAGCCTCACTTTCAAAAGGAACCTTGAATTCTAGATTTACCGAAAGTTGAGATGCCCCTAATTTCTAAACTACATAACCCTCAACATTGAAAATTGTGCGGAATAATGCTTAAAGTACTCCCTTTCAGACACTAAAAAAATATTTGAAATCGAACCACGCAGTGAGAAATTATAGCTAAAAAACTATTTTGCTTTTCATACCCTCTCCTGAAGGAACCGCGCGAAATATCGGGATCAAAAGTATCTAAGAACCTTCCTCGGACTATAAGCTTAGATCATAAAAAGTATCATTCAAATCGGTTCAGTAGTTTCGGCGTGTCTGTCTGTATTCCGAATAAGTATTCGGAATACAGACAGACAGACATGAAAATTTTAAATTACATTTTCGGCTTCAGTGTCGATTAGAGAACGCCCACCAATAAAAAATTTCCAAATATCTTCCATGTACAGACTCTCGACCCTCAACAGTTTTATTATATGTATAGACTAGCTGACCCTCGCAACTTTGTTTACGTCACATTAAGGTCTATGAAAGGAGCGGTATTTCTTCATCAGACTCCTAGTAGCGTGTGAAACTGCCCTGTTTGCTTAATCATAAAAGAGCTTCTCATCAGTCTTTTATAAAACCATTCAGTCTACACTTTCGGCGCGGACTGAATTGTTTTACAATAGCGTTAATCATTAAGCTCTTTTATGATTAAGCCAACACGCCAGTCTAGAGTTACCCTCACATTCAAAGGAACCCTTGAATTCTAGGTTTTTGAAAGTTGAGATGCCTCTAATTCATGAACTACAAAACCCACAATTTTGAAACTTGACTAAAACAATATTTGAAATCGGACCACGCGTTGAGAAATTACTACTGAAAAACCATTTTGTCTTTCATCCCCTCTCCCGCAGGAACCGCGCAAAATATCGGGATCAAAAGTATCCAAGAACCTTCCTCACTCTATAAGCTCGGAATGTACCAAGTATCATTCAAATCGGTTCAGTAGTTTCTGCGTGATACTTATTCGGGATACAGACAGACAGACAGACAGACATGAAAAGTTTAAATTACATTTTCGGCTTCAGTATCGATTAGAGAACGCCCTCCAATTAAAATTTTCAAAATACCTTCCATGTACAGACCCTCTACACTTTTATTATATGTATAGACTAAGAATTAAAAGGATACAACACCTTACTGCACGCCGATGCATAAAATCATATACCTACCTAATCGTTCTGTTCGTAATAATTATTCCGGAATATCCAAACTATTGGTACCTATACCGGTACGGTAACCATGCAACATTCGTCACAATTACTTAAGTATTATTGTTGGTTTAGCAACTGCATTAGGAAAATTACATAAAATTCTGTGTAATGAATGACTGGACAATATTTACGAAATTTATCACGTCCCCCCACGTCAGTATTAAGCCTCGTGTACCTACATACATATTACATTTTTATTATTAAGGTGTGGTCAACTTGTTCTGTAGTTTTGACTAGTTTGGCATTAATTACTTGCGGACGTTACGCGGTTCCGCCCGCGTAGTTCCCGTTCCCGTGGGAATACGGGAATAAAATATAGCCTATGTTCACCACGAAGAGCGTAGCTTACTAACAGTGAAAGAATTTTTCAAATCGGTCCAGTAGATTCGGAGCCTATTTGATGCAAATAAACAATCAAATCTTTCCTCTTTATAATATTAGTATAGAAGTATAGACGAAGGGATTCCTCGTTCCTTTGGGTTGGGAATAAGGGAATAAAATACAGCCTAAGTTACTCAGGGATAACGTATCATTGTAATGGTGAAATAATTATCGATATCTGTCCAGCAGTTTATGTGTTTATTCATCACAAACATGATTTAAACTAGTTGGTGTTCGGTACATTACATAGTACGGTATGCGTGAAAATTGCCATAAAAAGGGATGAAATGCTATCCTAACCCTAAGACAAAATAGCATTACACTCGTAGAATCTACCTAAATAGTATGTAAACGCGATCTCTTAATATCATTATGTTAGGTGCCTAGAACCTCATGTTGAACCAAGTAAAACTACACGGTCCCTACGTCTACGAATATGTACTGTTCTTTTTGGTTCAAGTCGGGCAGAAAAAAAAACATGCATAGACTCCGGTAACCACTTTCCATCAGGTTGGCCATAAGCTTGACAGCAACCTTAGTAATAAAAGTAAAAAAAAAAAGAAACTTCCTTAGGCATATTTAAAAAATGTGTTTCCTTGTGATACCGACTTTACAATATTTTATTAATGTGTTTACGTTGAAACGGACTGAAATACCTATCTAATTTTAAGCTGAATAACCTATTTAATAAAAATATATTACGAAGTCAGTCTAATTAATGACGTATAATTACCACATCCTTATATTAATATTGACGTTTATTAACACATCATTCGCGCATGACAACCGTCCGATCGGTGCTCGGTCTACCGCAAAATGTCATAAATACCTAATTCCGTAATACTCGTAGTCTAGACCTAGACTTTAATCATGAATGCTCACAAGGGGGGGTGTGGATGGAAAAGTCGAACGCAAAACCTTTGACTAAGGAACTTTGTTTGGACTACTTAGGAGATAAACATACTATAAGTCCTGACCCCTCCGAGGTGAGCCCGAGAGGGGAAGGGGCATAAAGAAGGTACCGTGTTTTGGTTTTTGATTACTTCTCGAAAACGGTGCTTTGTACAAAATTGTGTTGTATGACATAATAAAAGTTAATCAAATTATCTACAACTTTGTCTTTTGCACTTTGTATCTCTCTCCAATCATTGCCTAGTTTCTAAAGATGGTTTATTTACAAAGCGCGCAGGACTCGTCGCGACTAAAAACCTCACGTAACGCCCAACAACAGCCTGTGGTTGGGAGCCCCGGGTAAGCCCTCGGAAGGATGTCCCAGGACTCCCACCCGTAAACCAGTAGGCTAGTCCAAGATGTTGCGCTTTATGACTACAATGTGCTACTAACCTCACAGTCTTCTTTCTGTTTTTCTCAGCAATTTTTTTTATACTACCGAGGTGGCAATCAAACTTACGACCAACCTGATGGGTGGTTAGCGTAGCCTATGGACGTCTGCAGCACCAGAAGGGCAACACGCGCTGCCGACCCGGGAGCAGGTTGTGACGACCCAAGTGGACATTTTTCAAGCCCCTATAATGCATTTTTTTTTGTTTAACGTGAGGGAAAATCCTCATAGATGTTATGCCAGACTCCTACCGACTAATAAACCTCACGTCACGCCCAACGGCCTGTGGTTGGGAGCCCCGGGGAAGCACTCGGAAGGATGTCCCAGGGAAGGATGTCCCAGGCCCCTATAATGCCTTCAACTTGGCTTAACGACTGTCATATTACTGACAACCGGACCAACAACGGCTTAACGTCTTCCGAAGCACGAAAACGCTCGGAAATAAATGTCACAAAGTGCTCACGTGTTGGTCACCCATCTATGACTGGCTATGGTCAATGTTGCTTACTACTGTAATCGTTTACAGAACACTAAGTCGCTATAAAGAGAGTGAGAGAGAGTGCTTTGTTAACTTCATTGCAGTTTTTCTTTTCTCCGTATTGTCGGCTATTATCTCACTATCGCAGATAATTATCCCCGTATCGCTAAGCAATCTACAGATAATCCGTACTCAGATTTATCGGATAAATCTTCACACTAACGAAGCCTACACATTAAGCTAAACTAATCAAGAAACACGTAATTGTATAATAATGAATGGAAATTACTAAATTGATTCCAATAATTTGAACCTTACCGCTATTTTAATGAGAATAATTATTAGGTCATAACTTAGATTGTTTTTTAATTTGATGAGTTTTTGTTTTGTTCACGGTTTGTTATCAAGCTAAACAACTGTTGTTGATGAAGTCATTAAAGAATGGTTATTTCTAACTTTCTTGAATGTGTGTGTAAGGTTTTCATGGCTAAATAGAAAACTCGATTATGATGGAACTTACTAAAGCACGGAGTCCAAGTTGGGTATGTGAATATGAAAAATAGCAAATAGTAAGCGTTTTGAGACAACTTAGTCTTAACTTCCCTAGGGGTTAGCACCCTCAACGAGATTAAATGGCTAAGTTGAAGTCACTAATCTTATTCGAAAATAGTAATAATTAATTCATACATTTGTAACACATACATACATCTATAGAATAATGCAAAATGATATTCATAATCATAACAAAACAAACATCACATTTCTCCACGCTGCCCCCGCAAAGAGTAGCAACTGCAAAATCCAATAGTTAACGCTTCGAGATACATAATTATTATGACAGCACAATGCAGTACAACAGCGCGACGACACGGCGACAGCTGTTTACATGTCGGGGAAGGTTGTGAGACAAAACTGGGCGATACCATCGGGTGAGTATCGCAGTAATCTGCTTATTGTTGCTCTACTTTGCCATTGTGAAAGACTTTTTGGTTTTCTTGCGTTTGATTGTTCGTACAATTAGAAGTTATTAATATATTTGCCTCAGTAATGCAGTGTGACTGCTGTGTTGAGGGTTCAAGTACAGGTGGGTACGAATATTTTTGTGATGCACAGCTGTTTGTTTCAGAGTTCGGGTGTTTTCTTTGTTTGCAGAAATAATAACACTTCGCGATACATAATTAATAAGACAGTACAACAGCGCGACGACACGGCGACAGCTGTTTACATGTCAAGGAAGGTTGTGAGACAAAACTGGGCGATACAATCGGGTGAGTATCGCAGTAATCTGCTTATTGTTGTTCTACTTTGCCATTGTGAAAGACTTTTTGGTTTTCTTGCGTTTGATTGTTCGTACAATTAGAAGTTATTAATATATTTGCCTCAGTAGCGCAGTGATAAGTGTGACTGCTGTGGTGAGGGTTCGAATCCCAGATTAGAACGAATATTTGTATGATGCACGAGTTTTTGTTTCAGAGTTCGGGTGTTTTCTGTGTTTGTAGAAATAATAACGCTTTGAGATACATAATTACAACGATTTTTATACATAACTATTATAATTGTGGCTCTACTTTGCCATTGTGGAAGATTTTTGGTTTTGTTGCCTTAGATTGTCGGTTACAATTACAAGGTAATAATAAAGATATTTTTTTGGTTAGTTTTTAATTCGAAGACTGCTTTCCTACTATTACTTTAACTGCGTCATTAACTGCATCGGTGGCGTAGTGGTCTCGGGTTTGAATTCTAGATAGTAACAAAAATTTGCATGAATCGTAATTATGTTTGTTTCGAAGTTTATCAGATATCTTAATCGAATCCTGGATCGGAACTAATATTTTTATGATTCGCAATCTTGATTGTTTAGAAGTTTATCAGTTGTCTTATAGCAAAAGATTATAATGTACTAGTTTAATTTTTACTAGATGGACATTGTCACAGTACGTCATCTAATCTTTTGGTTTCCACGAAGCTTGGCTTTCGAAGTTCGGAACCCGCTTTTAGCTTTCCTCTATCCACATGATACTCTTTTCAGCATCCCATTTTTACATAATGGGCACCTTGGTCCTACTTATTTTACTTTGTGAATCAGCTGAAAATTAATTATGAGTAACTGGTAATTCTTCCCACAAAAAACCCATTAAGACAGTTTTTCCTGTTTCAGTAATCTATTTTGGGATCTCACAAACGCACTCAGTAGATCTGATTATAATTAAAATGTACATTTTCCTATTATTTGACTCAACCTATACGAGTCAATGAGGATAAAATTAATTATAGATGCAGGGCAATGAGGTACTATTCCTTTATATTTTTTTTATATACGTATATCTGTGCAAAAGTTTCATGGCCTTGTACTGTAATGAATTAAAACTTACCTTCACTGTAACCACGTTTATAGTAAAATATTAAAGAATTTGCAGTAACCAACTTATCCAGATCCGCAACGTTCATCAAATTTATACCTAACCTTCCTAATGATTTTATCGCTACAGACATATAAACGCGATGGGGGACGCTTTTTATAACATAAAAGCATAAAACGCGCCGGAAATATGAAAAATACAACAAAAAATAACATCACAACACACACAAGTCAGAAAACAGGTTTTTAAACTTTGTTAATAAAGTAAAGAGTGGTGTGGGAGAGCCGTGGGTGTCGCAAAAAAAGGTCCCTCTTTTAAATAACTAAATTACTGCTTTTTGGCCACAAATCAAAACACCAAGTTTGCCTTTGACCCAAGCCCGTTTGTTTTCTTATTTGACCGGCAAATTGGTTGTTTGCCTAACGAAGAATCAAGCGTAAACTGTTGACATTGTTGCTCCCATTCTGTTGTAAGTCTGATTATTCGGGTGATAAATTTGCTCAATTTGTGTCGGTTTAATGTTTACTTAAATCAAATATACAAATTTACAATGGGTTTGAATTTTGTTCCGTTTTCCTGCAGATGTGAATTTACTAACAAGTGGATAGCTTTTTTGTAACAGAAAGGACCGCAAATATTAATTTTACCGATATAACTCAATGTTTTCCTGGTTCCTAACTTCTAAACTACGTAAGGTCAAATTCTTTGTGATATAATTTATTATCATCTTGGAACATGACATTGGCTACCTTTCTTTTAAAAAGGCTAGATAAAAGTGAAATTGATTGATTGAAATTGAGGAACAAATGAAAATTTGAAGTAAAACTATGTCGAGGCCAAAGAAAATAGAGTTTAATTTTTATATGTAGAAGATTAATACAAATGTAAACTTTTCTATATAATTTGAACTAATTCCAAGCCCATATTTTACCGCAACAAAACCACGGAAAAGAGACCGACTGTGGTTAAATAAATAACAGTAACTTAGTGACGGGCTTATGGTGGGCGGCAGCGAGCTCATATCATACCTTTTTACTGCAGGTTTTTTTACTGGTGGATAACTAGGTTAAATTGCGTCGTCTGATTTAAAAGGCACTTAATTCAACGTGTGTAAAACAAAGGTTGTGTAGGAAGGCCGTTTTTGCTGGAGGTATGTGAAATTCGAATTTATGTTATTTTGGGTCTTAGCGAAAAGTCAAAATGCAGCAAGCTCATATTGAAACTGCAGATTTTAAATGGTGAGTAACTCTCGGCTTGAGATGAATTTTTGGAAATAAAAAGTATAAGTAACGAAAAAAGCACAACGCTTGGTTTTGGTTTCGGCTCGGTTTTCAAAATTAGGCTTTTTTGAAGCGTAAGTACCTGCCAATTCTTTTTTTTGTTACCTGTTTGTCATAGGCACATGCAACTATAAAAAGTCACAGCGAAGCGTGGTAAGGAACAGCTGGTCTATACTAATATTAAAAAGGAAAGATTTGTTTTTTTGTTTGTAACGAATAGGCTCCGGAACTACTTGACCGATTTGAAAAATTCTTTCATTGTTGGGAAGCTACACTCTTTGCGGTGAACATAGGCTATATTTTATTCCCGTATTCCCACGGGAAAGGGAACTACGCGGGAGAAACCGCGTGACGTTCGCTAGTTTATTATAAAATCGTTCTCGTTTTCTTATAAGGTTAGTGTTTTCAGTACCTAAGCGTTATGTTGCTAATGTGGTGTTGGTAAGCAACTGTAAAAATTTCATTGTACTACTTTATATCAGTTTCCCTCGCTAGTGCACGTTGTCAAACCTTAAATGATCATCTACCATTTTTGTACATAAAGGAAGAGCTTAGGAAGGTACACAGTTTGGAAGCTTTA
This sequence comes from Miltochrista miniata, assembly GCA_933228765.1. NCBI lineage: Eukaryota > Metazoa > Arthropoda > Insecta > Lepidoptera > Erebidae > Miltochrista > Miltochrista miniata. Next base: position 28,493,975 of record OW121763.1, on the reverse strand, counting down.
GAAAATTAGAAACAGTGAGTCCGAAGTTCTTAAATTTCTCGCAAAAGTAGTGTTAAATTACAAGGATTCCGCTAGATACAGATTGGAAAAGTGTCTTTAAAAAGAAACAAATGTTTGCATGATGACTATACCATAACCTGATTATAAAGATAAAATGAAGTACGGTAGGTACTTACGACTATTGCCTCAGAACGTTACCGAGAAAAATACACTTGCGCCCCGCTTAATTTATACCCTTTTTGACAAGTATTCAAGTAAGTATGATGCTTTCAAAAGACAGTGAACTAAGTGTCAAAATGAGCGAACTGACACTACCACTATTGTTTTTATCCTGTTCAATAAAAAGTCGAAAGCTTCCAAAATTTATCAGGTCTTTCAACGATCAGATCAAGTCGTAACAGCCATTTTTTTAAATCAAAACATGAACTATGTCGTGGATAATAAACTACGCGGCAAAGTCAATTCAAAATTCGAACACCAGTAGCTACCGAACAACGTTCATAAATATCACCACAGATAACATCTAATGAGTATTGTAAATGTCGAATACAATTGTACCATAGTGCTGTACCACGATTGTTCGTATGTCCGTACATTTGTCAATCTCGATAGTATCGATAAGACCGGTTTAACATTTCGAAGATTTATTACCTGTATGAACTTTTGCTAGTCATAGATGTGTCTGTAAAGTTTTTATGACCGTTGCGCAATTTTATTTTATTTCCCAGCCTGGGCGGTAGTGCCGTGATGTTCCGGTATAACGTGGAGATGGTTTAGGCGAGTGGTGATGTGGGTGGTATTTTGTAGGTTTAGTGAGTGATTAAAGGGGGGAAACAGTTGGTTGGCTACAAATGTGCAGTTTTAGATACCGCAACAAAATCTCTGTGGTTTTTAATCACGTTTAAATGTCTGGCTCTGAGTACAGAATGTTTGAAACACGAGTGCTTTAGTAAAAAAATGTGTTTTATCAACGTGTAAAAAGACTTTTTTATACCACTAAGGTTACGGCCCACCTGATGGACAAGGGTTACCGTAGCCTATGGATGTTAGCAACACCAGAAGCGCTACACTAGCACTTCGAATTGTCAATAAAATTATTTAAAATAAATATAATTACTTATTAAACTCACGCTGCTGACAACAACCTTCTAATACTCCTTTTAAGAAACCCCATATTGTAGGCTTAAGATATCCGGGGCAGGAAAATCATAGAGACCGTATTCTTAGCATTCTCCGTGCGGGCGCCGGGTCCATAGCGTGGCACAGGGGGGAACACCCCGACGGCGTCTGGGACTTGCGACCCATTCGAGTAGGTTTAGGGTGGCCACCTTACTATGCGCATAAACGATCACCTTCCACCGTCAACAATGTTCCCCCCCCCCCCCCCCCCTGCCCAACCAGATTTGGTAAGATCCTATCAATGCCGCTTTGGATACGCGTTTTAGTAAAGAGCTTACTGAAGCTCTTGGCAATCCAAGGTCCTTAAATAAATTATACAGGGATTTAGCTGGAATTCCCCTTGCTCCTACTTCTACGGCATAGAGTTTAACCACATAGCCATTTTTGGTTAACTCATTGGTCAAGTCAAAGTATTTATTTGTCTTCATGGCGTGGTCCTTCGGTATGTTGGTCTCCCACGGCACCATCAGCTCCACGAGCACCGCTCGCCTGTGTATCCTCGAAAACAGGAATATGTCGGGTCTGGATGACGAGGCACATACATCCTCCGGGATTTTGTAGTGTTTTTCATACGTGTCTGAGAGTATAGTCCAATCGGCGGCAGCCATCAAAATTGAGTATGGCTTTTGAGGTACTTTCTTTGAACAGCCTTCCTTTACAAACGCAATGTCATTTCTTTTGTTTGTGGTTAATCCCTTTTTCGCTCTCGCTACCGCCAAACTGACAGCCTCACGTATGATTTCCAATACCCTATCGTGTCGGCGTGAGTAATCCCGGTCTAGTAACGTCCTACAACCTACAAAGCAGGTGCCTAGCAGTTCCAATCGCTTCTCCACATGCATTACATGTTTTATCTGTGGCTTTCCCCCACCTGACCAGATTACTTTGGTCGGGGAGGGTCAATTGAAACGCGTTCAGGTAGAACTTAAGCAAAGCCGGCGACCAGTCGTACAATAAGGTACGCCACTGCAAGGCCATGGGAATACAAAATTCGCCCAGAGTAAGCCATTCATTCTGCATCTCCAGGTACATCGCGTGCACCTTATAGGCATCGCTCTTATCCTGCTCCAGAAAAGATTTTGTAATATCTTTATCTGTTTGTCTCCGGATACTACCCAACCCCGCTCGACCAGTCTGCGAACCCACCATGAATTTCTTGTGGAATTGGAGGCGTGACTCAAGTTCTGCTATATTTTTATCCTTTGGAAGAGTTTGAACGATTTTGTCTCTTGATTTTGCCAAGACGTGCATTTTAGTAACTCTTAGATGTTTATAGAGTTCCGACGGCTTCTTAAACGTCATTCCGAAGTTATTAGAGGCTCTGTATAATGCCGACGGGTCGGCCGATTGAGCTAGCCCTAGCCACGACTTCAACGTCTTAGTAACATTCGCATCCAATTTTCTGAGAAGGGTTTGGCTCATATAATACACAAGAAACGGCCAGTTTAGACGTGATGTTAAATAGTTGTCGTATATCCATGCTTTCTTGACGTTACCTATTGGTTGTTGGTCTACCTTTTTTATGTCAACAATGAAACTTTCAATTATGTCATCCAAAGCTGGAGTACAACCTCTGTTATACATTTGATAATTTAACGTATTGGTATCCAGTTTGTACTGATTTTATTCTTCACTCGAATCTTATGAAAATTGGTTTCTAAAAAGGAATAAAAAAACAATATAAAGGCCACTGTGTACTGTAAAGTAATAAAAGAAAACCGTATCCAGTACATGAGTTCGTCAATAAGAGATGTGTTAAGCAAACAAGATCGGATTGGTTGCCTCCCGTTTATCACTAATTAAGCACATCACTACGCGCGGTGGGCGTGGCATGGGAACCGCTCCTACAGGAATACGTTACTGAATTTGAATGTTTGGTACAAGTGTTGAGTGCTAGCGTTTTTATATAATCACAGGCATCTATAGGTGCGTGCTCAAATTAAGTTCAACTAGCTTTCGACTCATTTAGTGCTCAAACGAGTTGGGGATTTGAAAAGAATTATGCAAAGGAAACAGAGGTTCTATCATCGCGCCGTTCTATCATCCTAACCCTCGCCACAGGCAGGGAGTTCTTCCTCACACTATGCATCCGTATAAAGCACGTTAAGATCAGATAGAGGCTTTCTTCCACGCACGCTTAGATTGTAGAATGATCTCCCTGCCTCTGCTTTCCCAAATGCCTACAATATGGAGTTTTTCAAAAGGGTCTGAGAAGGTTTCTACAAGGTCAGCAGCGCGAGTGTGGCGCCTCCGGTGTTGCAAACGTCCATAGGCTGCGGTGACCACCAGTCCTTTGGTGGGCCGTATACTTCTCTGCCACCTTATGGTATAAAAGAGGTAATTTTAGTAGAATATCCAGATAGGTATCAAGCGCTATATATCTCTTCATCCAAAGTTTATTGTGTTTCAGGAAGAGTAAATATTTGTCTATACTAATATTACAAAGAGGAAGATTTAATTGTTTGTTTGTTTGCATCGAATAGGTTCCGAAACTACTGGACCGATTTAAAAATTCTTTCACCGTTGGGAAGCTACACTCTTTGTGGTGAACATAGGCTATATTTTATTCCCGTATTCCCACGGGTACGGGAATTACGCGGGTGAGTAACTCTGTTATTTGTATTATAAAGAACGATAACCAAAAACAGTTGGGAAGCCTCGCGTTACGTATAGCCAATGGTTAATAACCAAGCAAGTGTATACATATATTTTAAGAATACAGTTTGCTTCTATGTACATATAATTCGAATCGACCGCGATTTTCAAAAATTGACAATCTGAATTATAGAATTCGAATGCAATCGGATCTTACACGATGCAACGCATGATGACGCTTATCTATTTTCTAAATTCCTCGACTCTCTTTTAACTTGGACCACACCTTACATGTTACACGCTAATTGTAAGTTAAACAGCTTTAAGTGGCAAACGAGAGAAGTAATTGTTTTACACCCTGCCAGGCTGTTTAAGCCTCAAAATGATTGTTTTTGGTGTTAGCTGGGGAAAAAATATACTCTTCTCTTGTATGTAATTGGTAAAGGACGGTATTGAGCACGAGAGAACCATTAGTGTTGTAATTATAATTTATTGTATATTGTGGGATGTTCTAAACTTTTACTTTTAAATTATTGTTAGGTGATCAGTAAATTACAATGAACTTAACAAATTAGTAAGTAGTTATGTATTTATGTATGTTAATGTTTTTTTTATTACGTGAAGAAAAGCCTACAGGGATGCTATGCCGGACTCCTACCGACTAAAAACCACACGTATCCTACCTAACAGCCTACAGTTGGGAGCCCCGGGTAAGCCCTCGGAAGGATACAACAGGACTCCCAATAGACCAACGGCTACCACTGCGACCTCACCTAGGAGTGGTTCGGGTGCTACGTCTTTGGAGGGTTGTTCGGTTGTTATCCCGCTTCTTGGGGGGCTGTGGTGTGCGTGAATCTCTCACGTCACGCTGTCGTCTAGGTCCTGCTTCTGTAAGGACGGTGAGCAGCTCTCTCACCGTCCTCAGGCCCACGGTCATGGATAGTCCGCCGATAGTCTTGGGCGATACAAGTTAATGACGGAACTCTTTTATACTTTTTATGCCTACCTACTTAACGGGCGGCACAAGACCGACCGTTGTGGCGATCCTTGGGGGAGGATATGGACATATGAACCGATTAATTTCATTTTTTGTCCACCAGATCTTTGAAACTCCTAAAATTATCCACTTATCCAAACATACCATAGAATCTAGACCAAGAACCATCCACGATCAACAAAAGATCACAACCCAAGAGTACGTAATTTGCGCAACCTTTATGCAAAAGCAAGTTAATGCTAAAATTAATACGATGTGACGTACCCTTGACCGGCGCGGGCGCACGGTGAATCATACGCAAGGCGGACGAGAGGCTACAACCACGTTTTAGGGTTCCGTACCCTAAGGGTAAAAATGGCAACCAATTCATGAAATTTCGTTGTCCGTCTGTCTGTCCGTCGCGAGGTTGTATCTATTAAGAACCATGAGAGCTAGAGAACTGAAATTTTCACAGATTATTGGTATTGGTATTTCAGATGATGTATTTCTGTAGCCGATAAAACAAAACAAATTCTAAAATCAGCAATATAATAATATTTAATGGGTTCCCCTGCAACAAACGTGATTTCTTGTCGGTTTTTGCGTTTTTGGTACAGAACTCTACGAGCGCGAGTCCGACTTGCACTTGGCCGGTTTTGAACTAAATGAAACATGTACGGGTACACCTGAATCCTTTAAATTAATTGATATTGGAAGTTTTAATGGACACATTATATTTATGACTAGTTGATATGACACCTGTGAGTTTATTTGCGTGAGGTATCTGCTAGGGAAAGTTTATCCACGTAATTAATTTAAAAATTAATACAACCCCAAGACGGTCCTGGGACATCCTTCCGAGGGCTTCCCGGGGCTCCCAACCGTAGGCTGTTGGGCGTTACGTGAGGTTTGTTAGTCCGGGATAAAGCGAGCCAATGTGTATGTGTTCTAGGGATAAAAAAAATAGTCTACTAATGTGTTATTTGAGAGTATAATCTGTCCCTATGTCAAATGTTACCTAGGTTCGTGCAGCCATTAGAACGTAATAACGTAACAAACATCCATCCATCCATCCATACTTACACACCTTCGTAGTTATATCTAATCCTAGCTGACCCCGCAACTTCGTTAACGTCACATAAGGTGTATGAAAGGAGAGGTATTTCTTCATCAGACTCATCAAGCAGCATGTGAAACTGCCCTGTTTGCTTAATCATAAAAGAGCTTAAAGATTTAGACTATTCTATTATTAGCTTATATAAAAATAGCCTTAATCATTAAGCTCTTTTATGATTAAGCCAACACGCCAGATTTATCCATTTTTATATTCCAGTTTTATATTCCATTTTATAGTGCCAGTTGCATTCGAGACGATGGGCAGTTGGGGCATTGAAGCTAAAAAACTTGTGTCAGATATTGGCCGTAGAATAGGGGAGAAAACCGGTGACTCTCGCTCTGGCTCGTACCTGGTGCAAAGGTTATCTATTGCCATTCAGCGCGGTAATGCAGCGAGCGTTATGGGCACCTTTGCATCGGGTGCAAGCCGGAGTGGGTTATTTAGCTAACAAAATTTTGTTAGCTTGATATTAAATAATTTTTGACATCTTTATCTGAATTGACATTCTAAATAAAATTGATAATATTTATAAATCGATTGGCATGAAATAAACACTAAATGCTAAGCGGAGCAAACTTTAACACAATACAGAAAACTGCATTGCAATCGGTTAAGCGGTTACTGAGATTAGCGTGCACAAACGTACAGACAAACAGACATACAGACAACAGACAAAAATTCTAAAATCATTGTTTTGGGTTCTATTGCGTTCAAAAAAAACCCCTATAATATTTTTTCTTATTTATCTTCCATGTACAGACCTGTTACGATTTAATTATATGTATTGATTGATTGATTGATATTGATTGATTAGTAAGAATTGAGTGAACCTCTGTGCTTGAGTTTAAAATCTAGTTAGACAAGTAACATAATATTTTGCTTAATATTTAAAGCCATTATACACTTAACTTAGTACCTACTTGATAACGGTCGAAACAAGACCTGCCCAGTGATGTCACAAAAGCATTACAACTCAACTCCTACGCAACACGCCCTCACCTTTGCACAATATCATTTTGATCATCAGGCACTTACGACTAAAGGTTATAAACTTTGAAATCAACTTTCTGGGGTTATTCGCGATTATTTGTCTATTATTAAAACAAGAAGCCGTGAGACGGTCTCACCCGACTGCCCCTCTAACGTTTATTGTGAAAGTGGAAGTTCAATCCTATTGAAGTTGTCATTTTTGTTTTATTTCAAACTTTAAACAGATGATCCACGTGACCCAGTGACGTAATTTAATGCAACAGAGTCACAGACTACTGACACAAGGCTCGCCATAAGCCCCTCTGCTATCTATTTTATAGAGAGGTGCTAAAACTTATTTTAATGCAGTTAATTAAATACAGAATCATCACATCATGTCCTCATGCCAGATGGACAAAAGATCTGGAAGAGGTCGCAGGGAAGGTCCGAATGCGGAAGACGCAGGACCGTGCGTTGTGGCGAGGATTGGGAGAGGCCAGCAGTGGACTGCTATAAGCTGATTTCATTGATGTACAGAATCGAGTGAGCAATACCACACAATCCCGAGTACCTTATCAATTTTCAGGGCTGTGTTATCATTGTGGTAGCGTAATTTAAAGTTACCATAGACGGCAGCATAGATTGCTGTAGGGTTTTGTTTGAAATTTCATTCGTAAAATGTTTGCTTCATTGAATGAAGCAAATAATAAAGCAAATAATATAACGAATGAAGTTCATTCGTTATATTATTCTACTTTGAAGCCTTTTTGGCTTTGTTGTCCACAATGTCATCTGAATTCCAAACTCGAATCGAAGATTTTTACAAACCCCGTTTACGTACACCCCGGTTTAGAGACACAGTCATGCAGGTTTATCCCGTGTGTCGTATTTTTTGCTTCACTTGGAAGAGTGTAGCTTCCCAACAGTGAAAGATTTTTTTCAAATTGGTCCAGTAGTTTCGGATCCTATTCGATGCAAACAAACAAACAATCAAATCTCTTTATAGTATGTATTAGTATAGAAGATTAGATAATTTCTGTATGAACATGAACAGTGATCGTCTACTGGACTATGGACAGTATCAATACCTACGCGATTCTATAATTTAGCGCCACGAATACCTACTTTACTTGGCAATGAGCCCACGTCACATCACCTTGAAACCGCGCTAGAACAATAAAAGCCTTCGCAACAGATGTGCATACAATAACACTGGACCCGCTGGACTGCCGGGAATGTCATGACTCAAATATGTTTACAATGGAGTCACGTTTTGATGCAGATCTGTCATCGGCGGCTATCTCAATTTCACAGCCGTATTAGGTATCGTCTTTTAGTGTATTGATTTGTAGATAAGTACAACACGGTGGAAATATCTGCGAACCTGGATCGTGACTAGGGAATGCAATACCGGGATACCGGGATCCCGAAATACCGGGATCCCGCAGTATTTTTGTGGGACCAGTCCCGCACGTAAATCGTGCGGGATCCCGCGGGATTAGCGGGATTGTGCAAAGGTAAACGCAATATGTTATTCTGTAAGCGGAAGCGCGCAAACTGATTCGGTTTGAGAAAGTTTTTTTTGTAATTGTGACGTAAAGTATAACCTAATAACGTACTTATTTGATTTTAGTGATTTAATCAGGGAGATTTGACTTTTCTTGGACTATAAAAGTATTCAATTATCTCGTATATTGCTTGCTGGCCATCTGACATGTAAAGTTAGGGAGTCGTATGGCAGACAAGAATTTTGACATGCTATATTTTTTGCGCTTCTAATTTGCAGTAGGTATTTTAATACTTATTTATGTATATCCGTTTAATAATCTCCATACAAAAGTAATATTAAATAATTTATTTTTCCTTGTGGCCCCGCGGACTCAGTGTTCTGTAAAAAATCACTGCAGTGGGTTACATTTACTATGGCCGGTCCTTAGATGGGTGACCACTTTGTGACATTTATTTGAGCGTTGCCGTGCTTCGGATTGCACGTTAAGCCGTTGGTTCCGTTTGCCGGTAAAATGGTAGTTAAGTCAAGTTGAAGGCCCGGCTCGTCTCATCTCATAATGTCCATTTCTCAAAATGCCCTTTGTCATTTTGTCCTTTTCTCGAAATCGGATTGAGCGAGGTTAAGCCTGTAGTGCACATATTTGGAGAAAGGGCCGTTTTGAGAAAGCGCCATTTTGAGAAAAGGACTTTCGCGAAAAGAATATTTTGAGAAAAGGACATTTCGCGAAAACGACATTTTGAGAAAAGGACATTTTCGGAAAAGAACATTTTGAGAAAGGACATTATGAGAAAGGACATTTCGAGAAGAGGACGTTATGAGAAAGGACATTATGAGATGAGACCATATGCCTCGTCCTGCCTACCCCTTCGGGGATTAAGGGGTGACTATTTTTCAGTTCTAGATGGATTTATGATACAGAATTCTATTCTTTTCTCAATGACTTTCAGAATTATGCGGGATCCCGCAAATACCGGGATCCCGCGGGACTGAGATCTCTCAGTCCCGCAAATACCGGGATTACAATCTACTTGCGGGATTGCATTCCCTAATCGTGACGTCATGTAAACTGTACGGGATAATCCACGCGCAACGAGAATGTGCGGAATCTTGTCAAATACCATACCATTCAATCGCGTGCGGGTTGTACTAAATAGGCGAAAGCGGGGTCATGTGCGGGGAAGCGCGAGGGGAAGCCAGGTTCGCAGATATTTCCACCGTCTTGTACTGTAATGTAATGTGTATTTATGAAACCATTTTTAGGGTTCCGTACCCAAAGGGTAAAAACGGGATACTATTCATGAGACTTTGTTGTTTTGTCCGTCTGACTGTCTGTCTGACTGACTGTCTCTCCGTCATGAAGCCGTATCTCTGGAACCGTGATAGCTAAAGAGCTGAAATTTTCACAGATGATGTATTTATATTGCCGCTATGATAACAAATACTAAAATCCGGAAAAAGAGGGGGATTACGGGGGTCTCCTACACAACAAACGTAATTTTTTGCCGGATTTTGGTACGGACCCTCTGTGCCCGAGTCCGACTCGCACTTAGCCGATTATTTATAGCACTAAGGCGGCAGACAAGCATACAGCCCACTTGTTCCAAAGTGGTCATTATAGCCTATGAACGTTTGCAACACCAAAAGTGCTACACTACTATCGACTCTGTAAAGACGCCCTTATTGCTTCTTGAACGAGTGATTTTCATAATGTATTTTTGATGAAATCTTTTGTAGTAGTTCAAATGGAAAGAAAAAAACAAAAAAGCCGTAAGATCGTTGTCACCAGACTGCCCCTCTCTAACACGTTTATTGTGAAAGTGAAAGTTCAATCCGATTGACGTTGTCATTTTTCAAACTTTGAACATTTAATGCGACAGAGTCACAGACTACGGACAAAGTCTCGACATAAGCCTCTCTGCACTCTATTTTATAGAGAGGGGCTAAAATGGAAAAACGATATCCTTGCGGCGGGTTTGGAAGCAACTTGCAGGGGTGTTGCCAAGGGGACGACTTTGAGGTTCAAATCCTTTTCGAAATGTTGAGATAGTATCACTATTGGCACCAATACTATTAATATAAAGTATATACTATTAATATCGCTGCCTACCCCTTTGGGGATAATTGTGTGACTATTTTTATATGTGCATGCCAATTATTTAGAGAGTTTATTTTGAGAGTTCTTTTACTATTTACTTTTAGTAAAAGTAAATAGTATAAAAACTCTCAAAATAAACTCTGGCTACACCTATGGTATGAAGAAAAGTCGTACGGTCGGCCAAGAAAGTGGTGTATCAGTTTTGATTTAGTTTTCTAGTCATTGAAAATTACAACAAGGTTCATACTAGATATCATTGAAAGAGATGCATAATAATGACGTAAACCTTATTGATAAGTATGCATTTGTCGTAAGTCACTTAGAAGTGCATGACATTTTAACCTTTATTAAAAACTGATAAAACATTAATTTCTGCAAAGATAATTTGAATGGTTCTAAATAAAAGTAATAAAATCTTTTTAAATCTAGCAATCTCTTTGTCATATACAATACTGACAACTGACTTTTTGTCAAATATATTCAAACTAAGAACAGCTGTCACGTAACAAATAGTAGGTATCAATAATCAATATAAAAGGTTATCAATAATCAGATAAAGATGGCAATAGAAATTGTCAGATATGTCTGCAAGCGAAACTAATCATTATCGCCTATGAATTTGCAAACGACGTTCAACCTTAAGAGCCTACCAGACGCCAAATTGTTGAAAGAAGATAGAAGATATACATTTTGGCGTGCAAGACAGAGAGAGATGCGATCGGTTTTTGTGCGTTTTTAACGAAATAAATTAATTATAAAAAAACTATAACCAATATAAAAAAAATGCTCTAGTGCAAATGAAGATTTTACTACTGTCTTTCTTATAAATATTTTATATTATAAAAACAACTTAAAACTTATGAGATCTAGGTTAAAATTTCAAGAAATCGAGGTATTTTCAACACAAAAATCTATCGAGGATTTTATCAGCAATCGTGTTTTTAGCCTAGTGCGTTTTTAGTTTATGAACTGAAGTTGTCTGTGTTAAAATTTTAATTCATTAGACCTCACGAGTCCTGAGATCTAGATCAAGGCAATAGTCTATTTGGCGTCATACAGACTCTTAAGATGGTACACCAATTTTTAGGCCCACTGTACATTTAACGTAGAAGAAAGTACCAAAGCAGCCCACAGAGTACTAATTACAAAATAAAAAAGTTTATACAATAAGATGAATCAAAATTAAAAAGCAATCATTAAAGACGCAAAAATGTACCGCACCGAGAAGCCCTAGGCGCGATATACGTTAATAAATTCCATTAAGAACAAACTTATATAAGGATGGGTATACACGGTATAAATCTGCAGACTTTCACTCACTGACAGCACGGTTTATTAGCAGGTGCCACAGTATAAAAATATATTCTCAGTATATCAATAAGGTTCTTAAACTCTAACGACCGTATGCTGTATAAGAAACCGTGCGTATGTTATATAAGAAACTCATCTCACTTCTCGACGTTTCAGTTTGACAAATTTCATAATTATGTATTCGTGAAATTGACCCGAAATCCATAATGAACAGTCTATTGAAGTTTTAAAAGCTGTGAGTTTTATTTTAATAGAAAATAATATTAACAACTGTAGTTTCATAAAATTCTCTTTATCTTACCAGCGAATGCCCCACTTAGATCTTTGAGGTCTAATCCGAATTCTTAATAATATTTGCATGAGATTATGTCGTACTGTTTTAAAGTGACCCGACCCTAAATATCCTAGATAGAGCCCGCGGCAACCAAGAAGAGCTTTATTCCAGTTCCCGCGTCCCATACGAACTTATTTCAGAAATAAAAAGTCTACGTGTTATTTCAGAATAAATCTATTCCCGTACAAATTTTAGTCAGAACCATTCAGCCAGTAGAGTGAAATCTTTCTCATTTTTAAAATTAGTAAGATATTGTAAGTGAATGATATACGAATGAGACAGTATCTATTCAATATGGCAACGATCTTAAATATTATCTAGGCGAGCATAAAAGTTGTAACTAGCAAATATACGACTCTGGAAGTATGGTACGTCCGATTACACGAATTGATAAATTAAGTGGACGACATAATAGGTAATGAAAAATCTGAGGCAACTCTCCTAACAACATTAAATTAGCATCACCAACAATAAATGCAATTATTCGTTGATTGTCCCACTGCTTTGCACATACTATGTCCATTCGGATAAGTCTGAATTTCGGAAGTACCAGTGATTCGCGTCGCTCTCCCGAAATTGAATCGATAAGATTATTGTATAACGCTGATAGCAGACGTTTTCGACAACTTTTCTCCCATTACGCTGATGTCTGATAACCTTGATGTGATATAACACCGACAAATTTTACGAAAAAAAATTAAAGATAGGGGAAAAAAATTCGTCATTTTGCAAGTAATCTAGATTTGGCGATCAGTAAAATACTGTCAGTCGTCACCATAATAATAACGGACTGTATAGAATGATAATATAACCTCTTTCTGTGAGCAAGTCATGCTCGTGAAGGAGACAGCAAGGAGAGAGAGAGTAGTAGGAACTCGGGTTACTCAAGACAATCGACCTCCATGACCGGGGGTCTGAGGATGGTGAGGAGGCTACCCACCGTCCTTACAGAAGCAGGCCCTAGACGACAGCGTGACGTGAGAGATTCCTCAGAGGCCTCACCTAGGGGGCGGGGGGAGACCTCCTTTCGAGGACATACCTGAGGCTGCCAGCCGTAGGCTGTAAGGTAGGATAAGCGTGGATTTTAGGTAGGTAGTAGGAGTACGGCACAGCGTCCCTGTAGAATTTCCACACGTTAAAAAAATGACTACCATAATCTATTGGTAGGTACTTTGAAGGAATTGTTTTGTCCACAATCGATAAACTTAGAAAATACAACACAACCCATTTTGATAGTTATTGAAAAGTCAAATTATTCTAAACTAGCAGACGTCACGCGGTTTCACCCGCGTAGTTCCCGTTTCCGTGGGAATACGGGAATAAAATATATATATATATATATATATATAGCCTATGTTCACCGCAAAGAGTGTAGCTTTCCAACAGTGAAAGAATTTTTCGAATCCGTCCAGTAGTTCCGGAGCCTTTTCGTTATAAACAAACAAACAAAAAAACAAATCTTTCCTCTTTATAATATTTTATTCTAAATTATTCTAAATAAGGAAGGGTAGGCTATGCTATGTATCAACGGGCTATCATGATGATACATACTTATATGTATGCTTTTCGCCTCGCTTAAATAAACGCTTACAATAACTTCCTATGAAATATCACTGCTCTTTCTAGCAGCTATGCTCGGATTGTACAGATTGTATTTGTCGATGTGTAACATCTATCCAAGCTGTTGGAATTTGGATTCCAATACAGAATGGTTATTAAATAATTTTCTCCTGTATATATTTCCCAGTAAAGTTCTATTACGTGAGAGCAATTTAATTGTGACAAATTGTGAGTGGCAATTCCTCGGGGATATTGGCGTGATTCAATAATATTTTATGCTTCTTATCAGTCAAATAAACTTCGATATATTTTAGACTAATTATCATTTGTTTTTTTTTATTTAATTAAATAGTACCATTTTCAACTACATTTATAAAAGGGTCACCTAATTACTCGCTATGTCCAAAGCCAGCAGCTGTGTCATTTATTTTCAATATCGTCCTATTGGCATCCGTCAGTAATCACAAATCATTCTCGACCATAATGCCTTAAAAATGGTACCTAGCCTAATAACAACGCCTCATTATTTACTGACAGGTGTACTAGCCCAGACTAGTTTCTTAAGGCAAATTGACATAAAATAAATACCTATATCTCCATTTACTATCATAATGATTCAATACAATGGATTGTTCACTTTATTTTTAGCGCTTTTAACACCAATTTAGTGGATAATTGCAAAAACCTCTTCAGTACTTTTTGTTTTAAATGGGAATATTACAATGTAAGCGAAGAAACACGGATGGGGGCATCTGGAAGTGTTGCACCTGGTGCTAGACGAGGATTTTAAGAAAAGGGTTTGGAAGGTCAAACTTTAAACGGTTCCAACAATTTCGATAGTATAACTCTACCTACCCTTTCGTGGTAAAAGTTATTGTTGTGAATACATTTATTGTTAAAAAATTACAGAGGAACATAATTATTACATATCTATATTTACATTATTACTATCTAAACTAAACCTAAATAAGGCCCCCGTGGCATTGTGCCCAAAAGACTAGCAGCATTCCCCCTTTGAATAGCATGCCTATTCGTTGAGCGAGAAAACTGCCAGCCCTTGGGTCACCAGTTGACTCCACAAGGCGCTTTTTCAAATTCTTGAAAAATTTTTGCGCATTGGGACCCCATGGACCTAGGGTCTCGACACCGATTAAAAATATTAAAAAGACAATTATTAAAAATATTCAGTCATCTAGACCCTAGGCTATTTAGTTGTTCTTCTCCAGTTCTATACTTGGGGCAGGTTGTGTTTTCAAAGGAGAAGATTTACTAATAACGTTTTAAATACGTACACACATTTTATGCATAGGAACACCGTAACTCCGAAATATTTATTACTAGCCGTTCCGCCCGCGTAGAAGTGTTTTGCGCAGTCAGTTAAAGATAGCCTGACCATTCCTTAGACTCAAACTGTCTCTATACCAAATTTCATCAAAATCGGTTCAGCGGTTTAGGCGTGAAAACGTAACAGACAGACAGAGTTACTTACGCATTTATAATATTAGTAGGGAAGTAGCGATTGAGATTTATTACCACTGTGCTACTAAAAGCCGCTTCACCGTTGAACTTCAGGCAATTATTTTAGGTAAAAAAATAAATATGTATGAGGTAAAAACAATTGAGATAATTTCTCGATAATGAAATGCGTAATAAGGTTGCCTGCATATACCGCCTGCCGTTTGCATTGTCCTCTTAACGGCAAAAAGCTCCAACAAGTCCTGGCTGGCTAACTGGCAATTGTTACAATGATGCTGATTTTATGCAAGAGAAAAGGACAGAATATATTCCTTTATCTTTCCATTTCATCGTTATTTTTAAAGAGAAAGATTCGAATTGTTTGCAGTCTTCTTTTTAAAATCCTACATAGATGCTATGCCGGATTCCTACCGACTAAAAACCACACGTATCCTACCTAACAGCCTAGGGTTGGGAGTCCCGGGTAAGCCTTCGGAAGGACATTGTTTTCAGTCTTAAAACCATACCTTAAATATTTGAAATTTAGAAGTTAAGGACCCGTCAGTCAGTCGGGAATCTTGACACATCCTTCTGAGGACTAACCCGTGGCTCCCGGCCGAAGGCATTGTCAGGACAACGTGTGGTTTCAATCGGTAAGAGTCCGGCATGGCATCCATAAGGGATATACTAGTTTTAAAAATAAAATAGAGCCATATTATGAAATGATATACTTTACTTACTCAAGAAATGCTTGAAGTTGCTTAAAAGAGCTCAAACGTTGCTTTAGTTCTGAGAAATGTATTGCGTTTGAAAGTTCTGCTGAAAAATATAACATTTGTAATGGTTTGAAAAAATGTCATGGCTTGTCATTGTTCAGTCTTATTCTACTTTGTTCATGATAATTTATACTAATATTATAAAGAGGAAAGATTTGTTTTTTTGCTTTTTGTTTGTAACGAATAGGCTCCGGAAGTACTGTACCGATTTGAAAAATATTTTTACTGTTGGAAAGCTACACTCTTTGCGGTGAACAAAGGCTATATTTATTCCCTTATTCCCACGGGAACGGGAACTACGCGGGTGAAACCGCGTGACGTCCGCTAGTTATTATGATAAACATAAACAGCAAT
Organism: Miltochrista miniata; assembly: GCA_933228765.1. NCBI lineage: Eukaryota > Metazoa > Arthropoda > Insecta > Lepidoptera > Erebidae > Miltochrista > Miltochrista miniata. The sequence goes on along the minus strand of OW121763.1, from coordinate 28,477,744 downwards.
TAAGAACTAAGAATCGTGGAGAATACCTAATAACGATGCGATAGCAATTATTAGATGTAATCAAATTAAAATATTAGTAGCACAATTACATACCGACACAGTACCGAAACTTTTAGCACGGAAGCTCATTTGAAATTAAATAACTTAATCAAAACAAATTTATGTATTTCCGTACAAGTAATGAGAGCGATATATTACTTTTTTAAAAAATTAAAAGCAAGTACTAGAAATACCTAAGCAGCAAGCAGATTTTATCATTATTAACTACCAACGATATTTAATGATATCGCTATACGTGATTTTTACAAAAAAAAAATCGTTAAACGTAAAATAAATATATAAATAAATCGTTAAAGCATGTGCCAAGTTTTTGCGAGACTCAATGTTAATTTTATGAAGTTTAATTAAAATTGTATTAACAATTCATGAGGCTGCGGGGGGCCTTTCGTTAAGACTGTTCTTTTAATTTATCCCCCTACCGGCTCGTGTGAGAAGGCTGTTCGGCATTTTAAGATCAATTAGTCAGTCATTGAAAAAGAATGCCGAAGAATGACGGACTTGCTGGTTTGTACTTAACAATTTTAGAAACAAGAAGCTATACTAAACTTCGCACGTAAGAATATGGAAGATGGATAATATAATAATTTTTGAAGTAAAACTTCTTTAGGCGCGAGTAGGGAATAACTCAGATTTTTTTTCTGACGGAAGTAACGCTATTTGAATTTTTAGTTTCCGCTATTCAAAATTCGAATGAAAGATTTAAAGAGATCCCGACACGAGTCAATATATTGAGTCAAATCTGATATTTATGAATAGAAGTTGCTTCAGTGTGCGAGATTTCTTCGCATGTGTGTGTGTGCATCGACGTGTATGTTGTACACATGGTATTGACGAGGCATGACAATTGTAGTTTGACCGTGTCGCTAGCCTTTAATATAACATTTGATACCGTCAATGGCAAAGAAGTTTTACTTTAATCGCGCATAAAGGTACACGCACACGCACACACTTTTTTTGCTATGGAGGTCTAGCACTAGCGCTTATAGAAGGTTTGAAAACTAGTTGGGCCCAACGACAGTCACTGCGAACGAGGATGTTAAGCCTTGATGCAGAGCCTGTAAAGTAAATTTTCACAACCTCGTTTTAAGAACCCTTGATCTCAAAAGGGTCGCTCGGGGGCTAACCAAGATCCATTTTGCGTAGTCTACCGATTGCATTTAATTTGTCTAGTTGGAAGCGGCTACAGTAGATCAACTGAGCTTCCCTTTTTGGGCACCCGTTTGAGAACTTAAATTATCAGTCAGCAGATGACCAATTCAAAGAATTTCTAAACTCATGAAATCTTCGCAAAAATCTCTTTACACTCTAAAAATATTTCTGATACTTTAAAAAGAAAAATGCTCTGCAAAATAACAGACAAGACCTCAAAACTCAGTTAAAATAATATTGCGAAACAACACAAAGATAATAAATAAGATAATCTCATTGAACGTTAGTGAAAGTAGGTAGGAGTACTAAGATTGCATTACGAGGGCTTCATACTTTGACCTGACGACGTAAATGTTTGAAATAATGACCGCTGATTGTAATGCAATCGGTTACGGCTCAGATTTACAAGGATCGGACAGGGGCTCGCAACATTTTGTGCAGATACGAGACAACAGCCTTCTGAAATGGTTTTTTATGATCTTGTTTATTTTTTATGACATTAAGTGTCGTTAAACTCACAGCCAACTTGATCGATTATGGTCACAAAAGCCTATGTTGTAAATAACAGACGTGTCATAAAATTGTTTTTTTTTCACATTTTCACTTTTAATTATCTGAACGTACTAAAAGTAAGTAGTGAAATAGTTATAGAATTCCAGTGGTATAATTTTACCCTTGGGATATCTTCATTACCGTTTTCCCAACTTCCGCGATTGTATATTCAACGCAAAAAGGATGATGAATGACTGTTAAACCCGACAAAAAACCCCTGCATTGCAGTTTCTTTAGTTTGTCTTAAAATGCACGATTCTATTTTATAGGATAAATGCAATGAAATGTCAGCTGGTTGACAGCTTGTTATTTCAAGGCAATTTCACAGTGACACGTCTTTTCTGACAGCTGATATTCTCAGCATAGACTTTTAGCGAGCCAAAGTCGTCCAGGTAAATATTTACTAGCATTTTCTTAGGAAAGTAGTTGTCGTAATTTTTTAAATACACAGTAGTCACAATCAACTATTAACTTACTAAAGTTTTTCAATTCCAGCCAAATCTTGAATCTTAAAAAAATGTCATATCACTCTCACATCAAATTCTGACTCATCAATCTTCTATCATTCGTTGTTTTCACTCTGCGGTATTTTCCATTTAAAGCATTACAAAATAAAGTTGACTCCATCCGCGTGGAATTTTGTTCCCATTAACATGGGAACCTACTCCTGATGTAAAAGTAGCGTATGTGTTATTTCAGACTTTACTTGAAAAATATCTCTGTACCAAATTTCACCCTGATCCATTCAGCCATTAGACTCTAATGGCTGAATGGATCAAAAAGTCAACCTCACGTGCAAGCTCGTGCACCTGCTGAACAACGGACGAGGCTCTGACGGCGGCGGTCCATTTCAACACGGCGATGGGCTCACCACCTGTTACGTGGGACCGAATTGTACACGGTGAAATGTGGGCCGGTATAGGCCTCTGCCTACCCCTTCAGGGATAAAGGCGTGAGTATATGTATGTATGTATATATGTAGTTTTCTAATTTGTTATCATGCAATCAGAGATTACTAATAATATGCTGCGTTCCGATTTACGCCAAAATCATTCGGTGCCTATTTTTTGATGAGTACGAAATTATGGGCCAACAAAAAAGGCCCGGCGCCGGCGGGCCAACAATAAAGGCTCGGCGGGCCAAATGTGGCCCGCGGGCCACCGTTTGAGTATAGCGGCATTAGAGGGTGAATAAGTAACAATCATTCACACATCCAGATATCCAGAAATCTACACATCCATACTCACAAACATTCGAATTTATAATTATTAGTAAGATTTAACTGATCGTAAAATGTTGTCAACCTCTACTTCGATGATATATATCTCAAAAATCCGAAGTGTCATCAGCTTTCTGAGAAACTGAGTGATCTGATGCCGCAATCGATCCTTATTATACACATTTAATGTTGCACGTGTCGAGACCAATATGTGTAGCATGGGGTAAGCAAACTTTGAGGACGGTGAGTGGGCTGCTCACCGTCCTTACAGAAGCAGGCCCATGACGGCAGCGTGACGTGAGGAATTCACGCACGCCCCCTGAGAAGCGGGATCACACCCGAAAACCCCCCAAAGACGCGCGATAGCACCCGAACCACCTCCTAGGCGAGGCCGCAGTGTAGCCGTAGGTCTGTTGGGAGTCCTGGGACACACTTCCAAAAGCTTACCCGGGTTTCCCAACCGTAGGCTGTCGGGCGTTACGTGAGGTTATTTAGTCGGTAGGAGTCCGGCATAGCATCCATGAAGGATTTTCCGTCAAGTTAAAAAAAAGGGTAAGCAAACATAGGGTATCTCTGCAAGGAATTCGTGAAATAGGTATTTGAATTTCAACTCCATGCAGTGCGATGTGGATAGCTTTAGTTCAGACCGATTTTGTGTGGAGAAAATCGATGATTCGTATTCCCCTGTTTTCTCCACGAAAACTGAACCAATGTAAATATATGAATTTCCCTATTACTTTTTTCAAGTAGAAGGCTTTTTGAATTTGTCTCTGATCCTCTAAACATGGCAATTAAAATACTTTGTGGGTCCTTCCTCTTAATTCTACTTAAGGATACATAAGCAACGAGAAGCGCACTTGTCTTTTTAATATCTATTGGTAAGATAAAATAACGTTGACATAATTTTCAATCAGATTAGCGACATTCACTGACACGTGCCAAAGCAAAAAAAAATCGTGCAAAAAAAACTAATATATCTATTTCCACTTAGATTCTAGCGTAGATCGGAACGGACATCCTCTAAGCACCCCGTTGAACTCTTTTAAGCGGCGCCGACTCAAAAAATTGTTACAACTGTATATTGTGTATGCTTGCTATAGGATTTTATACCTTAAGTCAATATGGATAAGGCTTAGGAGATACGCGTTAGTACTTGGTACACTGGCGGAAGCGGTGTGGCCTCGCGTCGGTGTATGGTCCAAGTGATAACTTACTATTCAGGCTTTAGGTTGACACTAATTTTTAAAAAGCTACTGAATTAAAAAATAAAACTCGGTAGAAGCATTTTACATTATACCAGCGGAAGGAGAAATACCAGTACGCCAAGGTCTTTATAATGATAGTGATAACATTATAAGAACTAAGTAGTCAAGGTAAGTTATTATTCAATGGCAAGCTAAAGCATGTCGGTGTAACGTGTTATGCCGACGATACCCTCGTCCCGGCGCGAGGAGCAACGCACTCAGACGCAGCCCTAAAGTCCACGGCAAGAGTTGCTCAAATTGTTGGGCAAACACAGTGACTGGGTCTAGAGGTCGCCCTTCACGGGATCCAGCATACAAGTAGGTTAATATGGGCATCGAGCCCTCGATGAAGTATCTGGACTTGGTACTTCATAGCGGATTGAACTTCAGACACCATTTCCGAACTTTGTTCCCAAGGCTGAGTTTGGCAACAGCTGCACTCTAACTGTTGTTAACTATCATAAGAGGATCCAACGCTCTCTGCACGACACTGAATAAATATAAATTCCTTAGAAAAAAACTGAACAATTTTAAAATCTCGAAGACACGCAATTTCTTAAACCGCGATGTTTCGTCTCGCCAAGACCATCGCTTATAACTTGCGCCCCTTACTTAGTGGGCCGGCGCACGCGCCGACGCGGAAGTGACGTCACGGCGCGCCCCGTCCGCCGCGTTATCTCGGCCGCGCGTGCTCCATTTATCGATATCTTTCCGCTCTGGGGTCACTACACAGTTTCTCCAACAAGTCTGAGTATGACAGCCTGCTAAAGTCTAAAGGATGTAGTTTTTTTTAGGGTTCCTTGCACAAATGGTAAAAACGGGACCCCATTTATGAGACTTCGTCCGTGTCTGTCCGACTGACTGACTGTCTGTCTGTCTGTGATGAGATGACATATTTCTGTTGTCGCTATGACTACAACTATTTTGACTGCCTCTGTGGCGCAGTCGGTAGTGATACCGCCTGCGGCGCTTGAGGTCGTGGGTTCGATTCCCACCGGAAACAAATATTTGTGTAACCCATAAATGTTTGTCTCAAGAGTCTGGGTGTTTCTATGTATAATATGTTTGTATTTAAAAAGTATATAGGTACTTAAGTATTAATATCCGTGGTCTGATACCCATAACACAAGCAGGTTATTCCTAGCTTACTTTGGGATCAGATAGCGTTATGTGTGTGAAATGGCCGCAAATATTTATTTATTTATTATTAAGGGGGGCTCCACACTTGACTTTTTGCCGTTTTTCTGGTACGGAACCCTCTGTGGGCAAGTCCAACTCGCACTAGGCCGGTTTATTTTATTAATGTGTCGGTATCTTGACATTGCAAATTACACCTACACGACAATTTGCAACAAGACAACAACAGGAAAGGATTTTACAGAAAAACTGTAGATAAATATGTTTTTTCCGCAATCAATTTTAAATTTTGATATTTTGATTGACAATTTATTAATTAGAATTAGAAATCTTATGCTGGGTACACACTAAAGCGAACGAAAATTAATGCTGGTTTACGAACATCAATAACAATAAAGATTTATTCATTTGCATAACATAGGAAAATGAAAAAAAATGTTTCAAATAAAGTTTCATACTATTCGTTCGAAGCCCCACTAGCTGAGTGTTATACTGCGTTAAGCATTTAAAGCTAATTCCTTAGATGGGTCCTAAGATGGGATGGTTCCTAAGGTCCTTAGACGGGTGACCGTTCGATTTAAAATTGATTCCGTGCTTCGAAAGTAAGTCCGTAGAAAAGTGCGTTGCATCCGTTACCTACATACATATACAGGGTGAATTTTTCAAAAGGGATTGGATGGCCAAATCCGAAACTATAAGGAATAGCGAAAAATGCTCAAAGGAGTCACGAGCCCGATTTTGATGAAACTTAAAACCTCATCCTTAGATTTTTGAAAAACCCATAATCCTAGCTGGGAATCGAATCCATTGATTTCGAAAAAAAAAAACACACCCTTTATTATTACACCATACGATAGTGTTGCTATTAAGGATCATATTCTGGGAAGTTATGATATACGGCAATCTACAGGAAAGAGCTCAATCTTTAACAAAATACATTTTATTTTTCTTACGTTAACTGATTAATTGTTCAAAATCTTTGCAATACATAGCTGGATTCGAAACCTCAAGGAATAACTAAGGAATATTATTGATTCCGTTGAGAATATTCTCTAAAAAATCATTCTGAGCATAATTTAAAACACAGAATAGTTACGATCTTTTCTGGGATTTCCAACGAAACAAACTATGATACAAAATTTAGGTACATGAAATATGCATTCTATTAAAATTCCAAATATTCCTTAAATTTGGCGTATATCATTACTTTGCAAAATTTGATCCTTAACAGCGACTCTATCGTATGGTGTAATAATAAAGGGTGTGTTTTTTTTTTAGAAATCAACAAGTTCGATTCCCAGCTAGGATTATGGGTTTTTCGAAAATCTAATGATGAGGTTTTAAGTTTCATCAAAATCGGGCTCGTGACTCCTTTCAGCGTTTTTCGCTATTCCTTATAGTTTCGGATTTGGCCATCCAATCCCTTTTCAAAAATTCACCCTGTATATAGTCACGCCCGGCATCGTGGGACATCCTTCTGAGGGCTTCCCCGGGGCTCCCAACCATAGGCTGTTGGGCGTTACGTGAGGTTTTTTAGTCGGTAGGAGTCCGGCATAGCATAAATGATGGATTTTCCCTCACGTTAAAAAAAATGGCACTACAAGAACAAGCAAACGTGTTCATTCAACTTATCTACTGAATGAATACTCATAATAGTATTATAAACACAACAAAGGTAAACAAGCATATGATATAGATCTGCCAGTCCCACTCGTTCACCTTCGTTCAATTCTTGTGCACCCATCATTAGTTTTAGTGGACTTGACAATGCCCACGCTATACAATTATTTGATATCATTTTTTTACGCCGACTTAACGAGCGTAAGAACATTATATCAAGCTATTTTATGACTTGGTTTAATGGCTTATTTTGTTAAATGATTCTAGACCAAGAGAGGTCAACTACTTTTTGTATGGGATTAATATAGTTACCTACCTATTCCTGTACCTTTAAGTGTTAGATATATTGACGTTAATAGGATATAAGTGATTAACTAGGTATATTGAGAAATAAAGAACATTGAATATTGATAAGTAACATATACACTTGAAGTTTTTCAAAGAGTTATTTTAACTAACTTATGACGTGCAGTTCCATTGTGAATTTCCACTTTAAACGCAAAGAACAACATTGTGGTCATTTAACAGATTTATTTTTGTATGCCCCAATTCTGCTATACAAACATACGTACCGTTTAAAAGTGGTCACCATACCCTTAGGATCTTAGCAAAATATTCTAAAACCAATTTTTAAATAAACCCATACTGAATGAAAAACGAGACAGTGCGCGTTTTACAAGGCGCTAGAGCGCACAAAGATATTTTGCTCAATAGAGTCACAAGTAACAACCAAGGTCAAAATTGATACGCTACTAGTACACGCGACTTATCGCTAAACAGAGACGAGTCAGAATGACAAGAAAGTAGGTGAGTATTTCTTTAAAAATATTTCACAAACACTTGCAAAATCATTATTAATAATGACCATAACAAATGATGTTGTTGTGCTGGGCTGTCGTGTGAGCGCGATTGAGCGATATCACAACAGGTCCTGCAGTCAATCTGAACTCCGAAGCTGTCCTACTGGTTATTAAGTATAAATATTAAAAATATTCAGGGTAGTCTTGGGAAATCGCATTATTAATCGTGTACTTGGTGATTGTAATTAATGTTGAACTAACTGAGATTTATATTGGGTGCGAGGAGGTCCTACGGAGGTCTTCAGAATCCGAGTCAGTCTCACCCGCCAGTGGTGCACCTGCTGACTGATGGTGGACAGACGAGGTCACGTAGAGGTCACTAACGGCCTACGGTTGGGAGCCCCGGGTAAGCCCTCGGAAGGATCCCCAGAAGTTGATTCCAGCCCAGTCTATATCCCATAGGTTGATTTGCTTGATTGGTTGAAGTATGTTACTTGCAAGTAAGTCAAATCATTGCTGTTCCTAGAAGTCAATATTTTAAGCTAATCTTAGGCTGCAAATCCCAGTACGGTTTGAAAGCAATTTGAGAGACATTTAATTAAAACATTCAGTGAGATGGTCAATCCCCTCAAAATCGATAAAACTATTTAGATTAACCGAAGACCTGGGAAAGGTCGCAGGCAGGGACTGGATGCGGAAGACGACCTTCCGCATCCAGTAGTACGTTTTGGAAACAACTTGGAAGACACTGGTCAATCCCTTCAAAATCGGTAAAATAGCTTAACCGACGACCTGGAAAAGGTCACAGGCAGGGACTGGATGCGGAAGGCGCATGGCCGTGTATTGTGGAATGAACTGGGAGAGGCCTACGTCCAGCAGTGGACTGCTATAGGCTGATTTTATTGATTTAGGTTACAGGGCTACAGAGTTCAAAAAACATTTAAAAGCGCGAAAGAACATTAGGTAACTACCTCCTAGGACACGTCAGTCAGGTATATATTAAGAAGAGAACAGTTTTATATAGCCTACATCAAAAAGCTCTAACGTGATAACACGATTTTGAACTTAAAAGTTTGATATTTAAGATTGAATTTACAATAATGTTTACAGCTGTGAAATATTAAGTGAAATCTAAGTATGATATCTGTAAGTTAAGTAGTAAACAGTACTAACGATAATCTTAGTACTCGTACGCATGTGCGTAGATCTAAGAGATACAGTCGCAAGCGGCGCCTAGAGAATAAGGCCGTGTGTGCATCAACAGCTTTTCGCTACTAATATTAGTAACTTAGTGTTTTTATGCGAGCAGTAATACTAATAAGTTTATACCTACTTATTATTTTACGTCTATTCATAAAATAACTAAAGTACCTTTGTTTAATAATGGAAATTGTATGTTTCTATTCGTAATCAAATGTATTTAAATTCAAATGTCATCTCTTATAATACTCTTCTCGATCTAATATAGGTAATTAAATTATAAAATACCATAGGATAAGTCCTAGGGTTGCCAATATCTGGAGAATTGAGACATAAACCTGTAAATTTTGTCAATATTATTTGCGTTTTTAATGTTGTCAAAGAATAATAGACCGGATGACATTTGAGAAAACGAAACTCTCATTGGCAGATTCAGAAATCAACCAATGAGAGTCAGTTCATTGACGAATCTCATTGGTGGATTCCATCCATGAGAGTTGACGCGATAACAAATTTCAAATCAGGCCTATTACATTATTATTAAAGTGCTGATATCGATACTTCATACTAAAGAGTCCTAGATCAATTTTGAGGTCTATAACATCAAGTGTCATAAGATGATTTTTATTACATTAAGCTAAAACCATTTATCAGATATTTTTTGACAATAGAACATGGTATAACAATTATTGGGACAACATATTTTATACCAGTGCTGTTACCGAGATCAGTATTCCACGTAGAGGCATCGATTAGTCAACTTAGTTTTCAATTCAGAACACGACTAATGCTGTCTAACCTAAGCTTAACATTTTGTATCTCAATTTATTACTATTTATACAACAATAAACCACTAGTGCGATAATAGTTTAAGCTTATATTGTTTGTTCGTGTGTTTTGTACAGAATCGTTGGTTATCCTTGTTAGCCAATAGTTTGCTAAGCAGATGTTGAAGTCTAATTTTGTGTAGTCAGAAGGAGCTTACAATTATACAAGCTTAATTAAAATAAATTATAGAAGCTTTACGGGTAGCTCTTAAAAGGAGATTACAATATGATGAATAATTTTAACTGGTTTTAGTAAGTTTAGTAGCTCAGCAGGCCAGAAATAAAATCTATAGATCATTGATCTGTATACGGCATCAAATTCACGGATTCAAGTTCCGTCAGACCTTTTTTGAAAACTACCATACGACCGACGATAATATGATGGAAAGCGTCCATGGTCATTTGCAAAAGTCGCACTTGCTTTACTGACGCTACAAAAATCTTTTAAAAATCGTTTTGAACTTTTGAACAACCCCATACTGAAGACATGTAGGAAAACCGACGTCGGGATACTAAAATGTTTTTATATGATTTTTTTCAGTAAAAGTTTTTTAGTTGCCCGTGACCCGACGCTAACTTGACGATATTTAATTAATAGCCCGTCAAAACAACATAACCTGCTGATGACATGCAATGGTGAAGTCCAAAATATACCGTACAGCGGGAGCTCAATAAATCACAAATATATGTATCAGATAACGTCTGTGGGACATTACGTGGGCTATCAGATCTGGGTGGACGCAAGTGTCAAAGTTCAAGAGAAATTAATGTAGATTTGTCACGGAAACCCAAATGCATATTCAGTGCAAGTTCCGTCTGTAAGTCTTTGTGATTTTATTACCACCTGAGTACTGGGTTGCAGTTAAAACTTCGGTTCGGTTAGTGGATAAAGAGTGGTAGTCGATACTGATATTATAAAGAGGAAGATTTGATTGTTCGTTGGCATCGAATAGGCTCCGAAACTTCTAAATCGATTTAAACACTTTTAACTAAGAAGGTTTATACAGGGTCGGCAGCGCAAGTGCCACACTAGACTTGCGCTGCCGACCCTGTCTGGTGTTGCAAACGTTCATAGGCTGCGGTGACCACCAGCCCTTTTGGTGGGCCGTATGCTTGTCTGCCACCTTAGTGGTATAAAAAAAACATTTTTTCACTTTTTGAAAGCTACACTACCCCCAGGTGACATAGGCTATGTTTTATTTCCATATTCCCACGGGAACGTGAGCTACGCGGGTGAAACCGCGTGACGTCCACTATACAGAATAATAGTAAGTGTTGATAAAAATGTTAGGCAGAGTCTACTCATACTAGCCTAATAACAGTTTTGCTTCAAGTTCAAGTCATGACCTTGTGCTTTAGGCAGCAGAATATGTACTGCTAGTAAGCCTAACTTGAAATTCTGTATGGCTGGTTCTTACAACAACTCATAACAAAGTCAAACGCTATACAACACAATTAAAACATCACACGACTAGAAAACTTGAGCCGTAACTTTTCTGTACGAAAAAAAGCCTCTAACGGACGTCGCATACAAAGTACATCTTCTCACGCTGATACACGCGCGCCACATGTGACGAAAACATCCACTCCCGCGCATAACATTGCGAAAATTCACCATCGCAGTTCTCCATGACGAATTCTATGCTAAAAACGATAGACCTGCGAAAATTTCGTACACATAATTATATGACATCGTCACTTATAGGGATATTTAGTCACATGTGATCGCCGTATTTGGTATCTTGTTTTTATATAACCCTGTCTTTATCTTTTGTGTAGGCAGGTTGTATATCCGTCTCTTTCTAATGACGTCACTGAACGGTAGTTGAGAGCGGTTCTACAGGAATTCTCGAGACACCTTGAGCGTAAGCGCAATAGTTTTTTTAATTGCACAGGTTGGTTGTTACCCGCAAATGATGGGCCTTAATCAACATTCTTGGATAGTAAATATGACAAGTAGTAGTTGAATCATATTTTTTACGATTAGTATCTTGATGGTAAATATCTAGTTGTAAGTTACACCAATACCATAAATATGAGCGTTCATGAGCTTCGGAAAGTGCGTTGAGCTTTGGTCCAGAAACCTTTTTCTATGGTAGTCCTAGGAACATTATTCCAAGGGCATACGCGGGGCTCCCAACCATAGGTAGGATACGTGTGGCTTTTAGTCGGAAGGAGTCCGGCATAGCGTCCATGTAGGACTTGCACACGTTAAAAAAAGCAACCTTTTCTGTCCGATTCAACACAGCTATTGAGTTAGCAAAGCGAGTTACTCTATTGAATCATTGAACTGATAATAAAATTTGGAGCAGAGTGTTGTGATTTTGCTAAAACCATTCAGTTTTAAGTAGTAATAAGTTATTTTTGTGATGTCAACACCGCCTCATAGTAGAATGATTAGCCTGTACATAAAACATTTATTGATTATTCGAAAATAGTGGGTAGTTGATTTGACATAAATCTTCAGTATGAGGTGGGATTTGTTGAGAGGCGATAAAAAGTGAATATTCTGGAAAAAGAACACATTCTGTTTCCTGATCGAGTTCAGTAAAGTGCTAATTAGTTAAAGTAGAATATTTGTATTAATTAATAGTTAGTTGTGCAAGTATTAGATAAATTGTGAAAATAAAAATGTAACGAATCTACAACCATTGGATTGTTATTTATTTTATCAAACCATTAAGTGGAAATATAGGAGTAGTATCTATTATACGAAGAGCAGAAGAATAAATGGCTATGTACATCATTGGAGTATCATTTCTTCATCAATTCAGAAGTGGGAGAAGGGAGAAGAGTTATCCGTGTCAAATACACGTCGGAAGTTTAAGGCGGAAACACATTGTTAAAACGCGACGCAACGCGTGTTGAGTATAATCAATTTGTGTTGATTTCTATGACCAGAGTCACACTATCAATATCCAATGCGCCACCATACGCAGTACATTCTATCTACACATAGTCGCGTCGTGTTTTTAGTGTGTCGCGCACATTAAAAATCCCTGGCGACCATTTTAGGCATGGACTCTATTATTGGGGAATATAATATAATTTCTAATTGTAATAGACGTTGACCTTTTTGACCAATTGTGCCATATCATATCATATCATATCATATCATATCAGGTGTTCAAAATATCCCGAGAGATACTGTGCAATGTACATGGGTAGACAATTTTAGGATTTCTTATCTAATTTCGACGTTTTGTGAAAAGACTTTGTGAGACAGCTTTTTTTTTTTTTTTTTTTTTTTACGTGAGGGAAAATCCTCATGGATGTTATGCCGGACTCCTACCGACTAAAAAACCTCACGTAACGCCCAACAGCCTATGGTTGAGAGCCCCGGGTAAGCCCTCGGGAGGATGTCCCAGGACTCCCAACAGTTGTGAGACAGCTTGCAATATCTATTATAAAGACCGTTTTTTTTTTAATCGAAAGAGCTATACAACGGCAGTGGACTGTATGAGTTAAGCAAAATATTACACTTGGATCCTTGTAAAAAGACCTAGTTGAACGACCTCTACTGGTCGAAGACAATACTAGCGGTTGCCGCATGGTTTTCCCTGCGTAGTCCCATTCCTGTGGAGATACGGGAACGTTACTCGGGGAGGGTGTGCCTTCGCAGTAGTGGAAGAGTTTTTCAAATTGATTCAGTGGTTTTGGAGACTATTCAACGCAAAAAAAAACAACCATACAGGCAATCGAATCTTTCCTTCTTATAATATTAATGTAGATAATCCTGATTGAAACACTGATTCTCGGAATAACTTTTAGTAGTACGTCCACAAGTTTTACTTCCTTGATCTTGGTTAAAGTCAGTGCTAGAGAGTAATAACTATTTTGTGCTATCTTATAAGTATTTCTAAACATACCTGCAAATAGCAAAAAAATATATATATACAGAGAAATTTAAGTTAAGATCAAAACATTTTGCGTGCGCCATACGCGGTTTAGAAGTCTCCGTTCGGGCGTTAATTATTGCTGTAGGTGTAGGCGAGTTTCAGAAGCCTGACCGAAGTGCATACGGTTGCAGTTCACCAGGGTTAGGTGGTATTCTCTGACTAGTTTAGTTTATCAGATTATACTAGTTGCGTATTTCAGTCGACAAACTACACTACAAGAACGCCCTGTAAACTGTTAGCAAAAAAAAAGGGTACGTAGGTGTCTATTAGGCCTTAATTTTACGCTGTACACCGGCTGTAACATACTTCGTACCAGCAGTCCTAATACTGTAGTACCACTATGACAAAGAGGGATTTAGTACCACAAATAGCGTCAGGTTGTTGATTTCTTTTAAGCCCGCTTCAACATGGACTAGTGTCCAGTCAAATGAGTATACTAAGACATTATGCCCTATAGGGATAATTTAGAACCAAGTAAACTAAGTATAATTCTGATGCTTATTATGGTTACGCTAGAACAGATTCAGTCTTACTGGTTTACTAATGCAATATTTATAATTCCGCTAAGACTGAAGAAAAGGTAAAACTGCCTTTTAACAGTATATATGCACTTAGACCACTTAGGGCCATTTTGTTAGAGGTAAAGGCTAGAATTTAATGTATATCCTATATTCTAACAAAAGTTGACTGGTTCGCAAAATGAAAAAAAAGAACCCTGAACAGCTTACGTTATCAGAGTTTCTTGTAGAATTTTATCAGATCGTAGGACTGCTGCCTAGAAAGTATTGTAGCATCTGACAGAATGAGACTTGCTACATATTTATTTACCAAAATAATCCCAATGTAACATTATCTATTTACATTATAACTATCTAAACTAACCTAAATCTAAATAATGACATTGTACCCACAGACTGGCAGCATTTCCCCTTTAAAAAGTTATACCCATTGGTTTAGATAGATGACTGCAGTCTGCCAGTCGAATCGACTAGGAGTTTTCTTTTTCATATTTTTTGGAAAATGGAAAAGGAAAACCTTCTAAAGTCTTAAATCTACCGTGACTATTGTAACACATAGAAACCAATGCTTAACTAAATGGTCGAGAGTTGGAACTTGTGGGGTTAGCCACTCCTAGTAGTTTATTTTAGATAATTTGATTCAATTTAAAACTAGCTAAAGGTTAAGTTCACCAGCTTTTGCTGTGCAAAAGATGAGGCATTAACAGATGTAGATGGAATTGTAAATTTGAGTTACTTTAACAGTGTATTCAAATTTAACCTGTATCCTCCTGCGGAGTACCTAATCTTGTAACTTACAATATGTCCATAATAGCGATATTCTATAATTTAGATTACGTCCAAGAGTCTCTCTGCAAAAAGAGTAGGTACATAACATTATGAGAATAAGAAATTCATCAGAATCTTGTGGCTGCACCTCACAAGAAATATAGGTATCGTACCTTGCAGTTTCTTTTATTCAAATACCATTTCTAAAGTAATACCATACTATTTCTAAGTAAGTAGTAGTCTAATAATTATATGTCTAGTTTTTTATCCTGTATTTGTGAAATAGGAAGGTTTTACTTACCAAAAAGTAAAAGTAAAAGTACTTACCAAAAATAAGTAGACTGCATAAGGTCAATGACACTTTATGGGTAGTTACCCAGTTAAACAGTGGTAGGTATACGCTCTTGCGACAGGCTACCAACCGAATTTGAAGGTATTGGTATGGTTATATTAATCAGAGTATCTCAGTGATTGACTTAAGAATACTTATACATTTTGCATTGACACATTTTATGCGCATACCATGATTACTTTATATTATTATTATTATTTGACATAATTCGTACCTATTTCAGATTTGTTTGCAAACGTTTGACACAATTTATTATAGTATGATATGAAATTATCAATTATTGACATTATTACACGAATGAAACTATTATTACATTATAAGACACCAATATTTTTGTTATTATCATCTGAGATTTTTATTAATATTTAAAATGATTATCTAAAGTCATTATTATTTGCATGACAATTTATTAAAGTTAGTTTACAGTATCGGAATTTAATCTATTGATGTATTTATGAACTAAGTTACAATTCATTGATTAAAATTGTCACCTATAATAACACATTGTAACACTATCGAATTAGGGAAACCTGTAAGGATAGATGTTGATATAACACACAAGAGCTGCCTTAAATACTATATTTATATGTGTCCTTAGGGTTAAGGTATAGGTATATTGTGGCTTCATCACGTTGCCTGAAACTAGACGTTACGTACGTACGTACAAATATTATTTAAGTAATATTATTATGATGGTAATATTAGATACCTAATGATTTTTTTTATGAAAAATCACTCGCTTGTACTAGTTGTATTCCACTATTAAATATATTTTTTAAAATTATTACACTAATTGCTGACACATGTAATGATTTCTTTTGCTGGAAAATGAAACCTGGAAGTGATCTGCAGACTCTGCTGGGTTTTAAAAAAGAGATCACTTTTTAGATTTTACATTTGTAAATAGTTTCAGCAGGCGGTCTGCTCTGTGAACTGGTTACTTGTTGCCTTTGTTTTGTATTCTTGACGTTTCGCCAGACTCAAGTTCTCACTTATAGTTTTACAAAATAAATAATGATTGAGTTAATATTATAAGCCTATAGACTATAGACAGAGTAGATAGAAGATATAGAGAAGGTTTAGGTTTAATTAAACTTTAAGATTTTGATTTAGCATATTATAAAAAGTAAAAATATGTGATTAGTTCAATATACAGGTCCGAATGTTGTGATTACTGCGTGCTCCGGAGATAGCACGCTGTCTGATGGCCGAATGTTGTGATTTTGCTAAAACCATTCAGTTTTAAGTAGTAATAAGTTATTTTTGTGATGTCAACACCGCCTCATAGTAGAATGATTAGCCTGTACATAAAACATTTATTGATTATTCGAAAATAGTGGGTAGTTGATTTGACATAAATGTTCAGTATGAGGTGGGATTTGTTGAGAGGCGATAAAAAGTGAATATTCTGGAAAAAGAACACATTCTGTTTCCTGATCGAGTTCAGTAAAGTGCTAATTAGTTAAAGTAGAATATTTGTATTAATTAATAGTTAGTTGTGCAAGTATTAGATAAATTGTGAAAATAAAAATGTAACGAATCTACAACCATTGGATTGTTATTTATTTTATCAAACCATTAAGTGGAAATATAGGAGTAGTATCTATTATACGAAGAGCAGAAGAATAAATGGCTATGTACATCATTGAAGTATCATTTCTTCATCAAGAGGTAGCTAATACGATAAGTCAAGCAATTCCTGTTTGCTACAAACAGGCAGAAACGTGTACCCACACGAAAGATGGTGTAATTTTATTCTGTCTCATCTCATCTCAATGATCTGTTATTACGAATATGTGTTTCGAACGCTGCTGAAAGTATCATTATCATATACCTTCAAAAGCTGGCGAAATATCTAATATACTTTCCTTTCATTTAACCCCTTTTAACCATTGCTAATCTTCTTTTGCAGATAGCAATGCGATGGTCCTCTCTACAACATGCACTATAAAACGCAAGTAGGTTTGCAGAATATGGAATAGATCACAAAACTGATTTCCATTTTTTATGCTTCTCCATCATTCTTATGCGCCAACTGTTGCCCATAAGTTTTCGCGAAGATTGCCACAGCATCAGCATTGCGATCTTTTTGAGGTTGTCAGTCTACCTTAACGGAAGTTTCCCACTCTGCGTCTTCTGGTACGCGATCACCCTTCGAGGACCTTTCGGTTTCAAAGGCAGTCAGTTTCACATCTTTCGACTACACGGTATAATCCGGATTCGGTCAAAAGAAAACATTCTTTTTTTTGCGTCTCAACTGATATTCGTCATGAAGGAAAGAATGGTTGTTCAGCGAAACAATGTTTCTATTATAAATGCAAATATTAGTGATGTTCCACTTACAGAATCAAAAAATCCTTTCCATATAATATCAAAGGCAGAATGTTTGAGAATGCGAAGCCATGTGTCACATCGTAAAATAATGTTTAGAATTCCGCATGATTCACGATCGCGTACTACAGTGGCACTCGACGGTAAATAATATGATTCGAAAACCGCAAAATTTGCAATTGATGATTTTATCACATTAAAATGGCCAACAACACTTAGACTAATGTTTTGAATGTTAGAAAGATCACCTGGGCAGTAGAGTCCTATCATAAAGAATGGAGTCTTTAAGAATAAGGTCGCAGCTGGGAAAAAGGATGTGTAACATTGTTATACTTTTTTACGTTTGAATATCCTCATAGATACCACATACTGTACACGTAGATGTCTACGGCCGGGAGATTCCTGGTTAATCCATGACTTTTCTGATACAAAAGCTGCAGAACATCCGAAATTTCAAAATGCACAAATATGGTTCTTGCGCGGTCGGCAGCGGACGTAGTGCCTCTGGTGTTGCAACGTAGTAGCCAATGGATGTTTCGCTTCGTGAGTGGTCATCAGGAGGGTCTTGAGCTTGTCTGCCATTTTGGTGTTATAAAAAAAATGCATCTAACTAGCTCCTGTACTACCGT
Organism: Miltochrista miniata; assembly: GCA_933228765.1. NCBI lineage: Eukaryota > Metazoa > Arthropoda > Insecta > Lepidoptera > Erebidae > Miltochrista > Miltochrista miniata. The sequence goes on along the minus strand of OW121763.1, from coordinate 28,459,439 downwards.
ATAAATCCTTATATCAAAAACTCGAAGGAAGCCAGTCGCGTGTCAACGTTGAATTAGTGTTGTGCACCGTCGCGTGTCGTCAGCCACAGCTGTCGATTTGTTATATCGATATTTACCGATACGGGGACAGAACTTATTGCCACCGATTGGATGATAACAAGCCGATTTGTTAGCAATAGTATGGAGTGCTGTAGTTGCGACGAGTGCAATTTAGTAGGTGTTTTTTTTACTCGAGAAAAATACGTCATGGATTCTACGAATGGACTCTTACCTACTAAAAACCACTCGTTCCTTACCTAAGCCTACGGTTGGGAGTCACGCGTAAGCCCCCGGAAGGATATCCTAAGTAACTAGGATGACCTAGGTTTGAACATTTTTTCGTTAAAATGAATAATTATGAATAATGTTAATGACAAATTGCCGGTGACGGTAATAGAATGGCGCCACTTTATGGCGTCAATAATAAAACTAGTGACAAAGTATGGGTGCGTTATTCATTTCACCACACGTCTAGGTCTACACACTCACACCTAGATATATGCCTGGTTGTATGATGATGACACAGCGAATAACGAATACGAGAAATGAGTAAACCACTTGCAGTTTTGGCTAAGTAATAGGAATAACCCGAGAACATCGGGTGAAAACCATCGAACCAACGAAAAAGCGGTCGTGGTCTTGCGTACTCACTGTACTCAGTGTTTTGTAAACGATAATGGTAGTAAGCAACATTTACTATGGCCGGTTATCACGTGACTACTTTGTGACATTTATTTGAGGGCGGTTCCGTGCTTCGGATGGCAAGTCGTTGGTTTCGATTGTAAGTAAAATGGTAGTCATTAAGCCAAGTTGAAGACCTTTAGAGGCGGCTTGAAAATTTTCAACAGCCGGCTGTCACAACCTGCACCTATCAACACGGCAATACGGCTTTCCACCTATTTCGTGAGACAAATTCTAAAAAGGTGAAATGTAGGCATATAATATGTCTGTGCCTACCACTTCGGGGATGGCAGGCGTGACCATTATGTATGTATGCACGTTTAGAGTGCAAACACGCTCGAATGTTCATTCGTATTTTACACTAAAAATGCAATCGAGACTAGCATTTACAGGTAACGATGAAAATTCCTGTTTTAAAACAAAAACTCTTTCAGTAGCATATCAAAAATGTAGCGTGCAACTCCGCTGTACAGTTCAATAATTCACACTGTATATCAAGATAGCTCTCGATAACATTTCAAAAGCATCGAAATAAATTCATATTCGTAGTGTACTTTTTATCGATAACAAGCTGCATCACTAGTATCGAGTCGGCTCGTTAGGTCTCCGTAATGTGTCGACATTTCTGTCGCCGAGTTGCGTTGCGGTGCGAGTTAAACGCATCGAGTAGTTTACGATATAGACGCAAATTAGCAACCGACTCGCACGCAGCGGTTATGAGTGCAAAAAGAGTTAATCGCAGCTGTCTTTGGGTAAAGTAAACTGAAGAGTATTGATGATTCGACAGTAAAGGGCAGAATAATTGTTTACGGTCTAAGTAAGGTGGTTAGGAGACGTGAAGTTTCCCACCGTGTGTAATGTACGAGTGTGTTGATGATGGCACATCAGAAATCCGGATATAAATGTGTAGAAAAAAGTGCTTACAGTGATATTAGGCGGTTATGAATGCGTCCTGGGACATGCTTCCGAGGGCTTACCCGGGGCTCACAACCGTAGGCTGTTGGGCGGTTTTTTAGTCGGTATGAGTCCGGCATAGTATCCATGAAAAATTATCCCTCACGTTAAAAAAAGGCGATTATGAATAATAGAAGTTTTACAGTAGACGATTTTGGTGGAATGTGGGGAAGGACGACCCACTGCCAGATGGACCGACGACGATGGTTGCAGGGATTGACTGGATGCGCAAAGCGAAAGAACGTCTATTGTGGCGCAAATTGGAAGAGGCCTACGTCCAGGAGGGGACTGCCATAGGCTGATTTGATTGATTGATTGACATATATACAGACATACATATAATCATGCCTTTATCATCGAAGGTGTAGGCAGAAGCATAATACATATACGCCCACATTACACCGTATAGTTTTATGTCTCACGTAATAGGTGGTGAGCCTATAGGCGTGTTGAAATGGACAGGCGCAGGTCGCCGCAACCGGCAGTTGAAATTTTTCAAGCCGCCTATAAGGCATTCAACTTGGCTTAACGATTGTCATTTTATTATTATTTATACTGTTGATTGACGGCACTTGGTGGAACTTGCTGCACATATTGAAAACGACACTTGTACTATTCCACAATATTTATTATTATAAACCTGACCGGTTTCGCTTTACAGCATTTTCAAAGGACCTTTGAAAATGCTGTAAAGCGATATTTATATTATATATATTAATACAATATATTAATACAATATTTATTATTATAAACCTGACCGGCTTCGCTTTACAGCATTTTCAAAGGACCTTTGAAAATGCTGTAAAGCGAAACCGGTCAGGTTTATAATAATAAATATTGTGGAATAGTACAAGTGTCGTTTTCAATATGATTGTCATTTTACTGACAACCGGGTTTCATTTCGAGTTTTCCTTCTCTACGCAATGGATCTTTTGCGAAAGTGTTCCCTTAGTCGCCTCTTACGACACCCTTGGGGTGGCGACGTTTTGTACTCTTACCCGTCGCAACACGGGACTCCGTCGCCACACGGGATTGATTGAGACAATCTTAAATCGATAATCTACTCTTCACAATAGAATTGAACTCAACAAATACATATTATGTCTACCTCTGTGATTAGGAATAAATACTATTAGCTTAATTTTGGCATTTTCACTGTGTGAAAATTTTCTATTGGATTTAACTTTGTTTATTTTTTCGGATACAAAATCAACAATGCCAAAATAAAAAGCTGAGTTGGAGTTTCTCGTAACAGTCGAGAAAAGTTATCGAGGGAGAAAACCAAGAAGAGTTCAGAAGAAAATGAAGATGCTAAGATAAAGAAAATAGTTTTGTTGACCAAAATACTTTCATTATACTCAAGATTCTAGAGAAGAATAATAATTGTATTTTGTTTTCTTTTACTGCATATAATAACCACAAGTACAGTGAAATTTAAAATAGTAAATAACTATAAATATAGGCGAGCTTAACTCAAGAATACTTTCCTCTCAACAAACTTATTAGTAGAAAAGAGACAAAATATACTACATCGTAAGTATTTCTATTTTTTACCTACAGATATGCAAATTTCACCTACTAAGAAATTCTTATTAAAACTCACTACTCCATAAATTCTTACAAATAGTGGATAACATTTACAAATAATTTATTGATTCAATAAACATTAATATATTGGATATTTTAAATAGACGGCGCAATTTTATGTAAGCCGTACGCATGTGAAACTAAATATATACAATAAAAAACAATGATAATAAAATTTACATAAACTTACAGATCAATTGAAAAAAAGAACCGGCCAAGTGCGAGTCGGACTCGAGCACAGCGGGTTTCGTACAAAAATCAGCAAAAAAATCACGGTTGTTCTGCGGGACCTCCCCTTTAATATTTTTTCTGATCATAAGATCATAACATATGTCGTCACAGCGGCAACAGAAATACATCATCCGTGACCGTGACGTGATTTTTTAACCAACTTCAAAAAAGGAAGAGGTTACTCAACTCGACCGTATAATTTTTTTTTCTTTTATGTTTTAGCTATCACGGTTCCTGAGAAACAGTCTCATGACCGATAGAAAGACAGACAGACGGTCCAAGTCTTATGAATTTTTACCCTTGGGTACGGAACCCTAAAAAACAATGACATAAATTTTACATAAACCCGCAGATCAATTGAAAAAAAAACATCGATATTACAAAACACATCACTATCAGCCCATGTTATCGATAAATGAAAACAGACTAATATCCATTGGAAAACGGTTAAAAATAATCGCGTTTTGCATGCAAATGGTAGGTAAGTGTTACATGCCTACGCATGTAATGAGCTGGATGTAAACAAGAAGAATGCATCTGGTCCTTAGGCTATGGCGGGGAAAATTAGCTTACATGATGTCTTGAGGGAATAGACTTGGTGGCGATTGGTTGCTGGGTTTCGTTTGCGTGATAAAATGAAGTACCGCTCGACTGATTTTGTGCAAACTTCACATAAACCATCTACTAAATAGTCCGAACAGAGCCTATACATTTGGTTTGCCTAAGTGAGCCCGTTCTTGAGTTATAAAATTGCAACGAAAAGTGGCATTGATTTTTATATAATTAGATTATAAAGAGGAAAGATTTGATTGTTTGTTTGCATCGAATAGGCTCCAAAACTACTGATCCAATTTTAAAAAATCTTTCATCGTTGCAAAGTTACACCATCCCCGGTGAGCATAGGCTATATTTTATTCCCGTATTCCCACGGGAACGAGAGCTACGCGGATGAAACTATGTGATGTCCGCTAGTGAACAATAAGGTTGTACAGCTCGCGCCAAATAACTTTGCGTCTATGAAGTTCATTCGGTCGGGTCGCGCTGCAATTATTCATTATTAGGTATTATGCAATAAACTATTGCTGAGGCGAAAGGGGTGCCCCTCCCGCCTCAGCTGCGCAGTAGTTTCCCCTGATATACTTATTATTGCATAATTGCGGAGCGAATGAACGAACTTCATAGACGCAAAGTTATTTGGCGCGAGCTGTACTGGATTTTGTAGGAGTGAAGCGCAAACGGTGAAATGTGTTGGCAATTTTTATCTTTGTCATCGTAGTTGTTATTGTGTATTACAGAATATATGATTTTTTAATAATAAGACTGAGTTTTAGGGTTCCGTACTTAAAGGGCAAAAACGGGACCCTATTCATGAGACTTCGCCGTCTGTCTGTCCGTCACAAGGCTGTATCTCTGGAACTGAATTGCTAGAGCTGAAATTTTCACAGATTAATTTTTTTTTATCATACTTCAAACCTTTTATTGCCAATTGTGCATTTCTAGACCTTTTATTCCTTATTGATGTATATATTTTTTGGCGTAAAATCCTACTTCCTACTTCCTACTAATATTATAAATGTGAAAGTTTGTGAAGATGTTTGGATGTTTGTTACTCAATCACGGGTTAAAATTTGGTACAAGAATAGAGTATAGTCTGGAATAACACATAGGCTACTTTTTATCCCGGGAAAATGTTCCCACGGGAAGCGGGAACGGGAAACCAAATTTTACGCGGGCGAAGCCGCGCGCATCAGCTAGTAGAGTATATTTCTATTCTATTCTATCAAAGGTTACCGTTTTTGGCACGGAACCATCGTTGCGCGAGTCAGACTTGAACTTGGCCAGTTTTTTAGCTACTAAAGATACCACTACGACCATGGAACTTCAACGCATCCTATAGAACTAGAGGCTGGGCCCATCGACCCTTCGTTTTAGTATCAGTTTTAAATTACTGCTATCCAGTCTTTCCACTAAAGCTTGTCTCTTTTCCGCTCTATATCCTAGACCTGTGACTCTCTGATGTAAATTGCCATAAACACACCTTTGGCAAAGCCCTCGTAACGAAGGTGCATATCTACTACAATCAATAACATTGCAAGAGAGAGGCACATTATAATTACCATAATTTCAGGACAAATTACCGTCACCTCCCAATATTAATGGTAACGACATGCTGTAACACAATACGCGACAATTGTTCACGATACCATCGCCGTCCGCCCGTCACACCGAACACCTTATCTTTTAAATTACGCGTAAGACCAGAAACTGGGTGTCAGCGGCGAGCTACTACTCTACCAAGCGTTTTAGACCAACACGTGAAATGGCCCTTATTGCCTGCACCAGGAGTGCAGTGCGGACGGTACTAAGACAATTTCGCTACCTTAGGTAGCTAAGGTACCGAAATCGCCTTAGTACCGTCCGCAAGAATGCAAATCGGTCATGTATCCGTTTTTCGTAAATTTAATTAGGACAAAAAAAACCGTTCAATTATAGAGGTTTTTCGTCACATTTGAGTAGTGTACTTTGCTTGGTCGAGAAGTACAAGAGAGTAGGCAACTATAGGCTGACCGCTTAGCTCGCGTATCATCTGCCCGGTAAGAAGGGAGCGGGGAGAGATGTTACCGTATGGGTGCGCAGGATGCGCGGAGCAGAGCTCACGTCAAAGCGGTAGTGCGTTGGTGACTTAGACCATATATCACGGGACTAGCCTTTGCGAACCACCGCATACAAAAATATTCTGCCAGTTTTCATACAAGTGAAGGGGGAAACACAAAGACATATAAAATTTCATTGCATTTAAAAATGTATTAATCGACAAACGTAATGGCTGTTGTGTGTTAATTTTTATTGTACAGTCAACTACAATGAAATGTACTAGTTTAATCATATAAAATGATGTACTGATGTACAGTGCTTTTATAAAGCCAAAAGACCAAATGGTCATGTGCAATGGCAGAAAACAATGCTTAAGTAAGGCGCATCCTGTGGTTAGATGATCTAAGGTTGGTGATGATGATTATTGACTCCGGTTGTAGCATTACCCGACCCCGCTCCCATCTTACCGCACAGGCGATACGCGAGTTAAAAGGTCGGCCTGTAGTCGAACAAACGATATCAAACGCACCGAGCGCGGATTGCTTGTGTGCGAACATGCCCGCGCGCTCTCTTGTACCACAGTCTACAGTAGGTTATCTCCTTACACTGTATTTATACTAAGCGCCACGCTCCCGTCGGAATCGCCGTCGCCCCGCTAGCCACAGACATCCAGTTTGAGACCTTAATAGTTCTGCGAAAGTGCCATTTACACGGTTTAAATGATAAACATCGTTATGACGAAATTTGCTCGTCTTTTGAACGTGTGAAATTAAAAGCGAGGTTAGATGTTGCAGATCAAGTGGGATTTTGTGTATATTGTAAATTGTCTAAACCTACATAAATATTAACACTGTCATGTACTGGATTGGCTCTGCTAGAAATGAGCTAAGCGTATTTGATAAATTTGATTTTAACCATTGATTCATCATTAACCCTTGAATCATCTACCTAGAATATTATAATTTGACAGATGTCAACATACCTACAGTCACGGTAAATATTAGATTTGTAAAATGTGAGATGTCATTAATATAAGGAAACTACCGCCAAGAATATTGAAGATCATAAACCTAAAATGTTATTTTTAAACTACGGTTTTTAACACTTATATTTATAGAATTCGGGACTTCGGGAGTTCAACCGCGACCACGGCCGCTGCAACGTGCTGGAAACGTGGGTGAATGTAAGTAAATAGTATTTGGCGTGAAGTCCCAAATTCTATAAGTATGAGTGATAAGCCTAAAATGTTCAAAATTCGTAAGACGTCTTGCCTGCACTGACTCCGTTGGTAATTTAGAAACAAAATTGTCACAAAACTTTAAGATAGAAACTCCAATAACTGTATTAGTCAATAGACGTATGGCGGCTATAGATAAGACGATAATTCTATACCGAACAAAATCTAACTTTAAAAGATATAATCGTCTTGTTCCATTAAATTATATCTAGAATATATTTCACTCTTTCAACATTGCATACAACAATAAAGTAGCCGCTCCAGACATTCACGCAACTACCAATTTGCATACATCCCTGCAACATACCTATATTAAAAACCAGACAATTTACGTTACGACTGCTCTATCGTTATAATCTATAAAAATTAAACAAAAATAATATGTTGAAACGACTATAATTTTCAACCCTACCGTTTTGAAATAAGATTGACGTGATATGAAAGTAAAAAAATTGTTATACGCTGTTCAAAGTACTACTTACAAGTCAAAAAAATATCCTGCCATACTAAAATCACTCTTATATTTAGGAAACTAAGATTGAAATTAGATTGAGGTCTGTGTTTACATGGGTCTGTTACAATTTAGTATACAAAGTGATGAGATTAAATTATAAAGATGTATCTACTCGGACTGGTTGCGCCCGCGCATAACGGTGCGCTGACAGGCGAAATAATGCGCTTAGTGGTGAAATGCACTCACTAATTAATTTCTATGAACACATTTACCAATGTCATTTGGGTAAGGTTATGTTTTTAATAGATTTTTTGAAATTTTGCCAACTTTTTAAATTGTGTTGACAGAAGGAGAACTACCTCACAGCTCACAGCATATCGCTAGACACATTTGAGATACCTACATAATAATATTAGCTTACTGCTATTTTGTGACATTTATAAAAATGAAACACGCTTTGTATTAGCTTAATTTTGGGCTAGATGATGTTGTGTTTGAATGTCTACAAATATTTATTTATATAAAAAAAACGAAATGACTTTTGTGAAAAAACTTGAAACTTTTAGACAAGCAATACTTCGAATAAAAGCTGGCGATCGGTGTTGCATCCGCAGCGTTATGACGAGAACTAAGTTCAACTTGTAGCTGTATAAACTAAGGCATTTGGTCTTATAGCTTATTGACAACATAACAGACATGATTCAACTGCCTCGGTGGTGCATCCGGATTCGATCCGCGAGTCGGTCCAAATTTAAAATTTGTGTGATCAACAAGGGTGTTTCGGAGTTTAGGTGCTTCCCATGTGTATAATAATGTATTATATTTAGAAATTTATAAGTATGTCTATCAGTTGTCTAGATCCTATAGCACAAGCTTACATATTAGCTTAATTTGGGCTAGATGATGTTGCGTGAGAATCTCCAACAATATACTTATGATGGAATGAAAGAGACAGACAATTTCAATGGAAACAGAAGCTAAGCTAATACTGAAATTATTACATAAGAAGGTGAATAAGTCATAATCGACGTGATCCCAAGTGTTCTGTCGACAAACATAAACAACAATAACATTGGCATATATTGAGAATTATGTCCTTAATACGCTACCCTTCCACAGAAGCAGTCGTAGTCGGCAGTAGAATAAATGGTAGGGCCATTAAAACTACGAAAACGCGTTTTACTGCCACATCCCGAAGTCTTATCTGAATATGGAGACATACTTAGAGTAAATCCTACAAATATTATAAACTAGCTGTTCCCTCCTCCTCCTTTTGCGCAGTCGGTTAAAATGTAGCCTATGTCCTTCCCAGGACCTCAAACTATCTGTATACCAAATTTCATCTCAATCGCTCCAGACGTTAGGCGTGAAAGCGTACCAGACAGACAGACAGAGTTACTTTAGCATTTATAATATTAGAAGGTAAGTAGGGATATGAAAGTTTTTGTGAAGCTGTTCGCATGTTTATTATTCAATCACGCACTAACGGCTGAACGGATCCGGCTGAAATTTGATACAGGTATAAACTGTAGTGGAATGACATAAAAGCTACTTTTTATCCGGGAAACAGTCTCATCTCATAATGTCCTTTTCTCGAAATGTCCTTTCTCATAATGTCCTTTTCTTTCAGCTTTTCAGCAGATTTCAGCCGGATCCGTTCAGCCGTTAGTGCGTGATTGAATAATAAACATGCGAACAGCTTCACAAAAACTTTCATATCCCTACTTACCTTCTAATAATCTAATAACCGCTAGATGTCCGCTAGCGCTACATACGTTGATAAAAGATTTCAGTAAATAGATACATTCATACATATCACGATTTTGTCCCCGTAGGGGTAGCCAGAGGCATAGTATACGCCCACATTTCACCTTATAGTTTTGGTCCCACGTTATAGGTGGTGGGTGAGCCTATTACGTGGAATAGTAATATTCCACGTAATAGGAATAGGCGACACGGTTTTCAATAGCGTGTCGTAGGACACGCTCTTAAAAACCGTATCGCTTATGTGAAAACGCTCATTTAATAGCCCTAACATGATATCGGTGAAGCTGGCGCTATAAAGGCTATCGTTCAACGATAACTCTCAATTATCGGCATCTAAGATGACTGCGATGACAACATTATATATATTTGAATGTATACAATTTAATATATTCGAAATCTTACTTATCTTATTAATATTATAAACACGATAGTTTGTGAGGATGTATCTATTCCAACGGTTGGCCGGATCCGGTTGAAATTTGGTACAGGGATAGATTATAGTCTGGAATAATACATAGGCTACTTTATATTCCGGGAATATGTTCCCACGGGAAGTGGGAACGGGTACAAAAATTACGCGGGCGAAGTTGCGCGCATCAACTAGTAAATATAATACGAATGTATTTAGGTGAGTTAATCTTTTATCTAGATGTATTTATAAATTGAAAACTGGTATTTTCTAGGTTATTCCGAGTAATTTACAGAAAGATCAGTTAGTTTACGTAATTGAGTTAATATGACTAAATATCATGTGAATAAAGCACTACGCTATTAGGTGTAAATTGCTGGAAAAAATAATTATAAGCTGTGACTCCAGGTCTTAAGCAGATGGAAGGCCACTGTTTTAGTCAATAGGAGTCCATGAGATAAATGACCAGCTAAGAGCGAGTTGGACTCGCGCACAGAGGGATCCGTACCAAAGCACAGCAAAAAATCATGTTTGTTTTATGGGAGCCCCACTTTTTTCTGATTTTAGTATTTGTTGTCATAGCGACAACAGATATACATCATCTGTGAAAATTTCAGCTCTCTAGCTATCACGGATCCTAAGATACAGCCTTATGACAAATAGCCAGACAGACGGACAGCAAAATCTCATTAATGGGGTGGGGTACCTTTTTTACATAGTTTTTACCATTTGGTCACGAAACTAAAAATGGATCAATCTTAAATTCTTATGTAATTTAATTTGCAATGAAATATTGTAATGCACTTATGTAACTGTAAACACCATGATCTCATGGTTAGACATAAACTTAAACATCGATGTTGAATGATGTCATAGATCTTTCACATTCTAACCGAACGAAAGACTTGAACGCGCTCGTGTTTATTTTAAGTTATTATAATGTTTGTTTTCAAAAAACCACTACAATGTAGTAATATAAAAGTAGTACTTTAATATCATATTCTGATAGGTTTTTCTATTATTTCTCGTTCGTGCAATCTGCGTTTCTTAACAAAACTTCTTTTAGCTCGGCGGGAATTTGATAATAATGAAGTTTATAAGACAGAATAATGTTTTTCGGATCAGTTAGATTTATATGCTGGAATAGCTTTACACAAGGCCATATTATTTAAGGCCATATTATATCTCAGATATCATCGTATATTTCTTCTACGTATAATCCATCTCACCCTACTAAGGAGAAATTCGAAAAAAAGTCTTCTAATATATCTAGAAAGCTGTCAAAGAACTTACCTTGCACAGTTTCTTCTTTATCGTAGATTCCAGTTTCTGTAGGAGAGAAGAACACAAGTGTTAGTTGTTAGACAAGCTTTGAAAAGTCATTCGTGTTAAGCCTCCTTCACACGTTAGCCAGATAAAGTATTAAAAAGGACCACAGCATGCTATAACTTCTATTAATTACACAGGCCAATGAAAAAAAATTGTAAAAGCTTTTAAACCAATTTGCCTATATTTTATGTATTTTTGGATGCTGAAACCGTATTTGATATTAGTTTATTTTTATCACCCACAATTCTCACACAATATTTTATATAATTTGAATGATTAAAGATAGATTACACTAAATTTACGATAGTAAAATGAACTGTTGTCTTATATTGAAATGTGAAAAAACGGTGGGTGATACAACTTTTTTATATTTTTTTTTTCGGAATCAGCTCATCGAATTATATGAAGTTAAGCAAAATTTGTTGAAAAAGTTTCATCGTGTGCCTATGTTATTATTTGTATAGGGCCACTACACATTGCTCTCGGAGTAAAGGAGAAATGGTAAAAGACTTCCGCGATATTACTAATGTCAGAGTGTCAAGATTTTTTGACTGCCTTTGGTACTGTAACCGATTGGCACGCTGAGGTCCTGGGTTCGATTTCCAGGTTGTTGCGGATTTTCTATATAGGTATAATACCTATGTATGCATTTATTTACAACTCTATGTTGATATTTCGTATTTTTTGTAAGTGAACTGAAACATTTCTGCATTGAAACTAAACAAAACGACTGTCAAATTATCATTATCAACATCATGATATTGCCAAAAGTTGTTTGAGAATGCTGTGGTCTGTCATATCTTGCGCCAACGTGTGAGGTTGGCTTTAAAGAATATTAAAAGAAGTATCATGTTAGCCTGCGATCCATCAGAGTTAAAAGTTACAAAAGAAAATTACAATCAAGACATATTGAGTCACATTTCGAAAACATTTTTGAAATTATATTTTTTTACAAAATGTTACAAGAGCTTACAAGATATCTACAATATTGTTTAGTTTATTTTAGTTTTTTTTTGTGGTAAGTACTTACTTTAATAAATCAGATAGCACACTTTAAGTTATTATTAAGTATATTATTTTTAACATAATTATACAACTACATGCACAAGAAACAAGTAAAATAAAACAGGGAAAAAGAAAAAAAACAAAAGACAAAGTTTGAAAAATTTATTAGGTACAATAAAAACAACAAACGTTTTAAAGCAATTAGTATGTTAACGTATGGTCACGTATGGTCACGCCTTTATCCCCGAAGGGGTAGGCAGAGGCATATTATATGCCCACATTTCACCTTTGTATAATTTTGTCCCACGTAATAGGTGGTGAGCCGTATTGCCGTGTTTAAATGGACAGGCGCAGGTTGTGACTGCCTGCTGTTGAAAATAAAGCCTTCAACTTAGCTTAACGACTGCCATTTTACTGGCAACCGGGACCAACGGCTTAACGTGCCTTCCGAAGCACGGAAACGCCCAAATAAATGTCGCAAAGTGATCACATGGATGGTCACCCATCCATGGACCGGCCATAGTGAAAGTTGCTTACTGCAGTGATCGTTTACAGAACACTGAGTCCGCGGGGCCACGAGCGCTTCCTTAGTATGTTAATAGCAGTAAAAATCACAGTAGAGACTTTGGGCGTCACCGTTCCTGCTAAAAATGTTCAAAATGCGGTTTACAAAAGTCAAAAACATTCCTGAAAAAGATTTCCACCGGCCTCTTACTTCTTTCTTATACTTTTTTTAATATACCAAAGGTTGGTATTATCCTTTCAACTATATGTCACGATAATGGATTTTTTTTTTTTAAATTTATGTCAGCTATTTAAAACGTATGACAATAAACGATAGCCTAGAATCATAAATATTTTAGGGTAAGCTAACCTCATAATAGCTTATTTTCAAAATGGCTAACTACCTAAGGAGATGAAATAGGGTGTAGAAGGTGTAAGTAAAATCAGGAACAGGGCTACAGTTTCGAGAGTGCAAGTAAAATTTCAAAAACGTCACGGGCTAAATCATCGAGTACTGCTAGTATCGTGGAGTAGTACCACAAATTAGAGATAGTACAGATGGAAACCTACATACGAGTACAAAATTCGACGAGGCTACGCACACATAGACAACGCCCACTGAGTTCACAGACACAAGGTCAGGCGGTTTCAGCAGTATTTTCGATACTGATTTGTGCACGCGTGTGTAGCAGAGGGTAGGTGTGAAAAAAAGTACATGCATGAGTTTTCCATCTGTACTATCTCTAATTGGTGGTAGTACGAAGTAAAAAACATCGTAACTTTGAGATGAACGTAAAAAACATCGTAACTTTGAGATGAACAGTAGAAGATGTTATCATTAAAATTTATGTAACCAACGTTCAGTGAGCACATCTTGAAGCACTTAAATTCAAATTAACCTTAAAACTTCAGAAAATGGGACCACATTTTGACGAAGCTTAAATATCAAGTATAAAAAATGGCGATTCAAAAATACCTTGATCTCGAAAGCATCAACTTAAATTCGTTATATGGACAGTGATCTGACATAATGACATCGATATATCGGGAAAATTTTCAAATTTGCATTTTTACATACATACATATACTCACGCCCCCATCCCCGAAGGGGTAGGCAGAGGCCTATACCGGCCCACATTTCACCGTGTACAATTCGGTCCCACGTGACAGGTGGCGAGCCCATCGCCGTGTTGAAATGGACCGCCGCCGTCAGAGCCTCGTCCGTTGTTCAGCAGGTGCACGAGCTTGCACGTGAGGTTGACTTGGGCCCGATGGTGTTGGTAGGGCCCCACTACACCCTACAAATGTAGTATTTACATTTTTAACGCGCGGAAATTATTTGAAAGGGCTTGTTCCGACTAAAACCATCCCACAGACCTATTTGTCTAGAGCTGTGGTCCAAGTAACTCCACTAAAAGTGTACCTAGCTGGACTCCCGGTAGACTTAGGCTATCACAACAGCTTCGCGTAAGGGTTCAGGTGTTATCCTGCTTCTTTGGCTTCTGTTTACGTGTGGAAATCGTACATGGATGCTATGCCGGATTCCTACCGTCAAAACCACACGATGCCTTACAATTGTGTACGGCCGGGAGTCCCGGGTAGCCCTCGGAAGGATGTCCCAGGCCTGCTTCTTTGGCTGATTTCAATATAACATTAAATATGAACATTTAAAAGCATTTTTAAACGTTTAATAAAAATTACTTTATTAATTTTTACACGCGATTTAAGGCTCAAATTATTCCGGGTATAATTCGGTCATACAATTAATTAAACCGATGTACCGACCATAAATATCTTCCATACATTTAATAAAGTAACTTGAATAAGAATATTGTTTTATTGAACTCAGTCACGAATATATTCAATAAACGTAAGTATAGATGGTTATTTCTTTATAATATACCTACACGTTCGGCTTGTAAACTCGACCAGTTTATTGAATCAATTGGCTACTGTTGGATTAGTTCAATATACCTACATTTATTTTACGTCTAAGAAAAATAGGTGAATTTGACCAAGTCGAGTTTTTACAAAACCAGAAGTTTAAGTACAAGAACCAGTGTTGTCTTTACATACAAAATTTTCATCGATATCAACCCCTTTAACTTATCTCTTGATATATGGTAACCAATAGTTGTGCACAAAATTTTATTAGAATCAGTTCAGTTATTCGATCGTGAAAGTGTGACAGACAAACTGAGTTACATTCTCATCAATATTAACAAGGTATCTGCTATCTCTACGTGAATCAGATAGAACAATCATAAATTAAATAATTAGGGATTTCAATCATCAATTAATCATTTAATGGCAGGCAACTGCTGGACGGAAGTCTCTTCCAATTTTCGCCACAGCACACGGTCATGCGCGTTTTTTTTTAAGTGAGGGAAATCCTACATGAATGCTATGCCGGACTAAAAACCACACGTATCCTGCCGAACAGCCTACGGTTGGGAGCCCCGGGTAAGCCCTGGTAATAATACCCCAAGACTCACGGCCTTACGCCTTCCGCATACAATGCCCATACCACCTTTTCTAGATCATCGTCACTTATAGAGATATACGACAGCCACCCGTTATTTTGACAAGTGCACAAAACTAACAATTTGTTTTAATTACAAAACATCCTGCGCCGGTCGACCCAGATAACGATGTAATTGCGAGCCTTGATCCGCGCAGGCGCCGCCATTACCGCACGCATTTTAAATGCTCCGAGTTCTATCCTAATTGGAGGGATGTAGGACAGTGTGTGAATGTAAGAGTTGGTCAAATTGTGCAGTAGTTTTTAAACAAGTAAATATCCTTTTGAGTATACAAAGGAAAGAAAATTTTTGGGTTACTCTCAAACAACGTCACCTAGGTCAAACTTAGGCTGATATAGGCTTGTGGTATGGGATCTTATAATATACTAGCTGACCCGCGCAACTTCGTTTGCGTTATAAACGAAGAACCGCTCGACCGATTTTGAGCAAACTTCACATAAACCATCTACTAAATAATCCGAACAAAGCCTTAAAATTTGGCTTGGATAGGTGAGCCCGTTCTTGAGTTATAAAATTACAACGAAAAGTGGCATTGATTTTCATATATATAGATTTCTAAATACAAACCCCGTGTGGCGACGGGGTTCCGTGTTCCGACGAGTAAGAGTACAAAATGTCGCTACCCCAATACATCCCAAGGGTGTCATAAGGGTGTCTTTCGCAAAAAGATCCATTGCTTAGAGAAGGAAAACTCGAAATTAAACCCGGATGTCAGTAAAATGACAATCGTTAAGCCAAGTTGAAGGTCATATGGGCGGCTTGAAAATTTTCAACTGCTTCGGAACCCAATTTACTTCACTTGCTGACTTACCCCCACTTTTTAAGTAAGAATGAGATTATAAAACCGCAAATAATTTCCAAAACTTGCCAAAACTGAATAAACCAAAAGAATTTAAATAAAAATGCCTCTATTTCGAAGTTAGTGTGACCAAGCTTGTGTGGGAGGCGAAAGGACGCGAACCGTGCGCATGAAATTGTGTCAAACGCACAACGTTCAACAGTAAGGAACCAAGTTTATTGACCATAAGCGTATTTAGTTAATTAAAAAACCGGATAAATTCGAGTCAGATTCGCCGATGAAGGGATCTGCACTAAAACACGGTTTAAAAAAAAATGTTGTACAGGAGCCCCCTTATTTTTTCTGGTTTGAGTTATGGCGCAAACAGAAATGTATCATCTGTAAAAATGACAACTGTCTAGCTATCACGATTCAAAAGATTCAGTTTGGTGACAGCGGACGGACATACAGCGCATTCTTAGTAGTAGGATCCCGTTTTGACCCTTGAGCCTAAAACAAGAAATAAAGATATTTTGGTATGGCGTTATTTTTAAATTGCAATGCGAATCGAAAGCATTTGTGTGAAATATTGGTTAGTGATCAATTGACACAAAACGTCAAATTAAAAAAAAAATACAAAAAATTATGGGCTGTTCAGCATAAAAAGGTCAGCGATACTGACTGATCTACATGTACAGCTCAAACCGTTCTACAGATTATAATTAGATAGTAATTTTAATGCAGCCTAAAAAAAATTTACTAGTTAAATACTAAAAAGATTTTTTGATGAGTGACAGCAAACAAGTCCATAAGGCGAAGCCGCATAATCTAGCACGTATAATAAAGTTATATGTAATACATAGCATTGAAAAATTACAACGTAACGCAGATTCAGATACATAGCATATAACCAAACTGAGAGGCCTCATTATTCAAACAGTAAATAAATAGTTACGTAGGTACATAAAATAAAAAACATCCACAGCACACATTCATGCTAACCGACCTTTATGCTGTCAATGGCTGTTCACTGACCTGAAAATATAAAAAATACATCAGTTGGAGGCATAACAAACACTGCAAGTACATAACACACAAATTCTAATGAGAGTCCTAATCGATAATATCCAAATAAAAAGTCTAATTAGGGACACTGTTAATTCAACTAATTTCAATTTAGTTTAAAAACAAACTAGAAGGATATATTTGTTCAAAAAAAATTTTGCTGATTAGACTTCAGAAATGCAAAATTTCAACACAAAGGACATCATTCATTTTGGACCAAAAACTGAAAGTGCCGGCCAGAAAAAGAAAATGTAATATTCGCATAGAACACACAATTTTTAGCAAAAAATACTACTACATTAACCCTGTGCGCGCTATGGTTTTTTTGTTACATGCTTTTAAAATTCGTGAAAAATGTTATTTTGATGGAGTCATTTTATTTGATATGAGCAGTTGAATAGTGATTTATTTTATTAATTATGTCTTTCAGCACACATATTAGCACACATACATATAATTATACCTGTTTCTCCGAAGGGTAAGGCAGAGGCATATTTTATGCCCAATTTTGATTTCTCGTTCCTACATAAAGGAGCATGTAAAATAAAGATAAAGAGTATTTTATTTCGACAGAGTCTAAGGCCTTCTCGTAGTCCACAAAAGCCATACACAGCGGCTGATTGTACTCGTTTGTTTTTGTACAATCTGCCGTACAGTATGGATGTGGTCCACGGTGCTGAAGCCTTTTCGAAATCCGGCTTGCTCCTCCTTCCGGCGAGGCGGTTTGTGGCTACTCTCGAGAACAACTTGTAAACATGGCTCAGGAGTGAGATGGATCTGTAATTCCTCAGCAAGGTCTTATCACCTTTCTTGAAGAACAGAGCCACCGCACTCCCGCTCCACGCTTCAGGTGTTTGTCCCTGTTGGAGGACGGAATTAAACAAACTCATCAGCTCGTTGAGAACCGGAGTCCCCCCCCCCCTGCCTTCAGTAGTTCAGTTGTCCTCCCCAGGGGACTTGTTGTTTTTAAGTTGCCCGAGAGCCGCCCTCACCTTGCCCTGGTCGATGTCCGGAATATCCTCGGTATAGTGGGACTCGGTGGTCACAATCAGTAGGATCCATCGGCCTTTTTGTCCTTGATGCATACAGGTCTCTGTAAAAGCTCTTAATTTCCTGGAGAATCTCAAACCTTGAGGTCACAGTTCTGCCATCCGCTATCTTCAGTTTCGTCAGACGGGGTCTTTTAAACTGTTGGGCAAACACTTTGGTACCCCTGTTCTGCTCGATCGCTGCTTCGACGATGCTGATGTTATAGCGTCTAAGGTCGCGTCGTATCATCTTTCGGATTCTGAGATTTAGACCCCGCTGGTCTGACGGAGACGAGTGCGTAGGTGGCGTTTCCCGTCTTATTCTCATAAGTTCGAGAGTCTCGTGCGAGAGTTTAGAGTACCTGTTATTGCTTTTTCCGGACAAAAACCTTCGAGACACTTGCTGTAGCGTCCTGATTACATTGTCGGCCTTATCGTGAATATTGCCAGTGGTTTCCAGCAAATCGAAACGATTTTGAAGTTCTAACTGGAACCTCTCAGCGCCTGAGGCTAACTGGAGCGCGGTAGGTCGGAGAGTAGGCTTCATCATACGGGCCCTTTCAGCTCGGAAGTCCAAATTCAGAGATGCTCGTACAAGTCGGTGATCACCACCGGTATTAAACCTGTTAACCATAGAGACATCTCCAAATATACACTTCTTGTCCATCATGATGAAGTCTATCTCGTTCCTTGTGACCTTGTCGGGGCATCGCCAAGTTCATTTTCTGTGGGGCTTCGTCTTAAGGAAAGAGTTCATCAAGAAGAGCCCCTGAGACTCAAGAAAACTGACAAGCATATGGCCCCGGTCATTTCTGCGCCCCACACCAAAGGGGCCGATCTTCGTTTCGCCGCGTTCTTGTACTCCCACTTTGGCATTGAAGTCCCCCATCACAACGCTGTAGTGAGTCTTGGCAGTACCATATAGTGCTTTTGCTATGTCCTCGTACACGGTCTCAACTGCCTCGACAGTGCTTTTCGAGGTCGAGGCGTACACTTCTATCACCTTCAGGATGTACCTGTTGGTGAGTCTCAGTATTAAGTAAGCTACCCGAGGCGAAACACTGCTGATCTCCACAACGCTGCTAACGTGGTCCTTATTCACCATAAAGCCGATCCCGCCCTTGGAAGAATGTCTTCCATCACCTTCTCGAAAGTAAAACAGGTCGCCTGATGCAAGGGTTAGTGTGTCCTCCCCCTTTCTTCGGACCTCACACAATACTGGATGTGCCAGTTAATACGACCTAGTTCTGCCTCGAGTTCGGTGAGCCGCTCGTCCTGGCGCAGAGTAGTTCCATTAAACGTAGCCAGGGTCAGTTTTGTATGGCAGCCTCCCGTAACCCGGAGATTCTAAGCACCCCCCCTCCCGCCGTCACTCCGACCGCTGCCGTGATCGGGAACAGCGGGAGTACCGGGAACTGGGGGCCGTTGTTTTGTTGTGTGCATCATAGGAGGATATTTGGCCTTACTGTATCACGCTGGCCAGACGGGTTGGTACAGGGTTTAGTTTCGAATTTTCCTTTTCTGTGCGCCATGGCCTCGTCCGTTTATCAGCAGGTGCACCACTCGCAGGTGAGGCTGGCTTGGCCCCCGGGGTTGGTGGTAGGGCCCCTTCGCACCCATCGGGCGTCGGGAGGTGGCGGGGTGATTTGCCAGGTACCTGTCGCTTGAGCGTGGGAAGCTGCGCGCGCAGCACCTTTGTCTAAGTTTTTTGAAACAAGTTTGGACTTGTTGTGAATCGTTAGGTACGTTTTGTCTGCGCGTAGGTACGTAGATAATTAGTAAAATGACAATGCTTTCTTATTACAATAGAATAACGTAAAAACAAATAACTATTCAAGTGATGAAATGTATTAAAATACATCATCAAAATATTATTTTTCTCGTATTTTAAAAGCATGTAACAACAAAACCATAGCACGCACAGGGTTATTGTAGTAGTATTTTTTGCTAGAAATTGCGTGTTCTATGCGAATATTACATTTTCTTTTTCTGGCCGGCACTTTGAGAATTGGCCCAAAAATGTATGAAACGTGAATGATCTCCTTTAGTTGTCAGAAATACATTTTTTAATACAAATTATTATTTTTTGTAAGATAGCCGAAAGATAAGGACACGAATTGATGTAAGTAATTAAGACACTTAAGATCATTTTAAAACTTTAGACGTCCGTATAAATAATTAAGTATGTAAGAATAGAAATTAAAAGTACATTATAGATATCATCGATGCATAACAGTTTCACTACCTATTTACATATTAATTCACGACGCATTAACGACACGTGGGGAAATCGATTTGTATAAAATTAAAATAAATCGATAAACAACATATCGATATTCACTATCTTACCCTTATCGATAATTTATACGGCGCAAATGGGAGAGGCTTATGTTCAGCCGATGACGGCAATAGGCTGATGAGTCATTAAACGTGTTAAGTTTTAAGTAGAATAGAAAAATATTATATTCTTTTCTATACATTGTACTCCTTACTAAAATGTCGCTTTACGAGTAGTTACACAAGCCCCGTGTGGCGACGGGGTCCCATGTTGCGTCGTGTAAGAATACAAAATGACACCACCCCAATACATCCCGAGGGTGTCGTAAGAGGCGACTAAGGAAACACTTTTGCAAAAAGATCCATTGCGTAGAGAAGAAAAATTCGAAATGAAACCCGGTTGTCAGTAATATGACAATCGTCAAGCCAAGTTGAAGGCCTTATAGGCGGCTTGAAAAATTTCAACTGCGGGTCGCGGCGACCTGCGCCTGTCATTTCAACACGAAAATAGCCTCACCACCTATTACATGGGACATACAACTATATGGTGAAATGTGGGCGTATACTATGCCTCTGCCTATACCTTCGGGATTAAAGGCGTAATTATATGTATGTATGTACATTTATGGGCACATTTGACTAATCAACAGAAAACCTCCTGCTGTGGTTTTAGTTACTCAAGCAAGTGCTACAACTTGGCAGAAAAAGTGCAGTTTAAATCATTTCGTTAAGAATTTAAACGCTTGCATGAGACTAAAAGCACAGCGGAGGATTTCTTTTTAATTTTAATTTTTTTTATAGAAAATTTTTTTTTTCTTAATACTCGTTTAAATATGTATTGCTACGACTATTTATCTACAATAACTTCAAACACATAGTATTTTTGTCTCGTGTCTAATAAAGACTGTCTAACCATCTTTTCTATCATCGTTTGATATCTATTTAATTGTGCCAATAAATGTCATTGAAGTTAGAAATATAACATAAATGTCTTTTTATGCGAACAGCTAAAGATTTATTGATCTGCTATTTATTTCTACCATTTTAATCCGCTGGTGAATCAGTCTGCGTCTATTATTATGAATATTGAATACTTGTGTCGTGTTTATGACCGTTATAGAATATGAATAAAGCTAATGCGTTCGGTATAGTTTAATAACCCGCGCAATATATAAAACTTTATCATTGCACCGGTCGACACAGACAGGGGTCTTCATTCATGCTCATAGTCTAAGTAGCGAACGTCTATAGGCCGCGGTGGGTATACCGTCACAATACCAGAAATTATAATGCCTCAAAATATCGTAGCCCAAAATACCCGAAATCGAAATATCAATATTCAAAAGGCAAATATTTATAATATAAATAATTTAAAATGCCTTACGGTCGAATAACCGAATATATAATAAAAAACAATAATAAAAAAATAAATTTATCAAATACCTTATCCTAAAATGTTTAAACACAAAATACCTTTTTTTTAACATGATTTAAATCCTACATGGATGCTATATATCTGTGAATGGTAAACACCCCGACCTTCCCGTCCGCCTTCGTGGTTATTTTTTTTTTATTTTTCCTTAGCCTACTGTAGTACTTTTGTAACTCTGAATCAAAGTGTTTTAACATGAGGTAAATCCTACATGGATACTATGCCGGACTCCTACCGACTAAAAACCACACGTATCCTACATAACAGCCTACAGTTGTGAGCCCCGGGTAAGCCCTCAGAAGGATACCCAAGGACCAACAGACCTACGGCTACAACTGCGGCTTTACTTAGGTGGGGCGGGGGGCGTGTAAATAAGTTAAAGTCAAATAACAAAACGTGTGACTGACAGTGACACATTGTATTCTATTTTCGGTATTTTAAATTAAGGATATTTGAAAATTTGTATTTTGAATTCTGATATAATAATTATTTGTATTTTAAATTTAGACATTTTATGGTAAGGTGTACTGAAATAAGGTATTTTGAATGTTAAGGTATTTCGAATTCGGGTATTTTGGTCTAATGCATTTTAAGTAAAGGCATTTTGATTTCTGGTATTTTAATATATAACCGCCGCAGTGTCCTTCACATACATCTGATGGGCTGTATGCTTGTCTGCCACCTTAGTGGTATATAAAAAAAAGTAGAATTAAAGTTTTTTTTAAGTAAGGTTCATCGTTCATCGTAAACGTAGAATAAAGCCCCTCGCTTTATTCTACGTTTACGATCTGATCGCGAGCGCTTTTCCTAATCAATTACATTACCTACTGGATTCTTTAAAATGAGCATGATAAGATCTTGAGGGTTCGGAAGGTGTTTAATATCTCTTTAAACAACGATGATCACTTCCGATAGAAAATATGGTTAAAAATTAAATGTATAATTAATGAAGTGCGTGAAATTAGCTGCAACTGGAAATTCCTAAAAGTATTTCTTCGAAGTCAGGCAAAAATAATAACAGTTAACTTAAAATGGGTACCTACTGACTGTCAGATACTTTAGTCGATTTCTCATTTTTATTTGCTTTTTATTTTAAATTTTGAGCTCACAAGATAAAAGGGTTCGTTAGATCTTAGGGAATAGAGTCTTCAATCTGCGGACGTAGCGTATATTCACCAGTTTTAAATGTAGATATAAAAAAATCAACCGTGTTTGTATTGATTAAAAAATCTAATGAGATACCTACTCAAGATAATTAGGATAAATCTTACCTACTTTTCCTTCAGTTAAATAATAAAATTATTTTAAAAACATACCAAAGTTCCTTGTAAACTATTGCATAAAACAATCCTTTAGGCTGAATGATAGACGCGTTCAGTGTGGTCACCTCAAAAACATATTGTACAGTGTTATAAAAAATCATTTTCACGTACAGTTAGTACGTACAATGCAGCCTATTATTTACTAAAATATTATGGAAATGAAATTTTATTAGGTTCTTCTCAGTTACGAAATTAAATAGGGTGCAACATTTTTTAAGACTTTAAGGGGCTAGTCCGCAAAAAATGCACTTAGGATTTTGGAAATATTCAAGAATTCACTACTACTACAAATGTTAAGTTTTTGTTAAGGGGCGCGTCCGCAAAATGCACAAAAAAAACATTTAGGATTTTGGAAATATTCAAGAACTTACTTCATTAAATGACATTAAAATGGAACCTTAAATTCTTAATAGATGAAACTGCAATAACACCGTGCGCTTTTTACAAAATAATTATTTCATTAGAAAAAACACCTCTCAAAGTTATTAAAAATCATCAAAATAGCAGAAACAATCAAATTGACAAAGGTAAATTTCGATGGTTTTCAGAGGTTTTTTCGCAAGTAAATAATTATTTTGTAAAAAGCGCATGGTGTTAATGTAGTCTCATCTATTAAGAATTTAAGGTTCCATTTTAGTGTCATTTAATGAAGTAAGTTCTTGAATATTTCCAAAATCCTAAATGTCTTTTTGTGCATTTTGCGGACGCGCCCCTTAACAAAACCTTAACATTTTCTGTCATACGTAGTTTTTTAAATAAATTTAATAGTTACTTTGTTGTGCTTATGGAATATATTACGAAATTTGTAGTTTACGGTTTTTAATGTCTAACAAATCAGTTGCTACTTATTAAAAGAATAATAAATCCCAGAAAATAAGAGCTGACAACTTTTGCACCCACTGGCGACTGAAGGAAAGTAAACTCGCTTCAATCTGCTTATGATTACAAGCTAAAAAACTAAAACATATTTGAGATTTTTTTTTCTCTCTAAACACAGAAAATATTATAGTTATTATTACGAAAAAAAAGAATAACATAATTCAAATCCTCCATTATATTTCAAGCCACGAAAAATGTATAGCACTTTGTCTGCATACGGTACAACAACGCACAATGTCCGTCTACATTTATCATCATAAGTGCCGGTATACACGCGACACAATACGACATACAAAGCTGGACCACGGTACGACACCATTTGTATTACACACCTAAATATTGTATTGTTATTTATTACTACCATTTTACAAAGATTCGCTTGTGTGCCCGTGATTTAATAGTATTTTCATCATGTATAATTCTTGTGGATAATAGTTCGGACTTTGAATGGGGCAACAAAATGTTATATACGATAATTTCTATTTGATTTTGTATAATTGAATGTATAAGTAAAGTTAAATGCTTTGAACTTGTAAGTTAAATACGAATAACAACCGTGCTACTAATTCAATATATGAAAAAGAAGCATTGTATTTTTTTAACGTGAGGCATATCCTACATGGATGCTTACCGACTAAAAACCAACACGTTCCCCACCTACAACCTACGGTTGGGAACCTCCAGGGTTAGCCCTCGGAAGAATTTCCCCAGGAACCGTGGTTGGGTAGCAAAAAGAACAATTCCATAAAGTACATTTTTATTTCTCTTAGTAGGTAGGTACCTGAATTAAAATCGAAATCAGATCATAAATGTATGTAATATTCACGCTTTGTGACACCGTAGCGAGCTCTGCGTTTCGAATTCGCTGCGATTACGTCGTAAAATTTTACAATGTCAATTTATCTGTATCACCTTATCTTGCTATCTCTTTCCATATGCTACAGAAAGAACAAGACAGCCTCAGAAGTGTGCATAAAATTAAATTGGTTGGTAATCAACAGAGGCTGCTTAAAGTAAACAGAGAGCATAAAGAACATCAGATCATGATTTTCCGGCAACTTAGGCAACGCAACGAGTAATGCAATTTTTAACCTTATTGTTAAAGCAATAAGATACATTACTTTTCATAATTATTTTAAAGATTTTCGACCTGATTCTTAACGTGTCATTATAATTGGTTTTGAGACGAGTATTCGATGATTGACGCGTAATTTTGAAACAAACCAGATATTATACGTGGGTACTCGTAAGATGTTCCATTGGTACGTGTATTGATCACAAATTTCATTTAGTCACGGCTACGCTGTTCGGTGATTACCATTATCGATATTATTATCGAGCGAAAATCGTTCGGGTGTAATAAAATGTATGTACAAAGCTGAGTTAAATAAATTTGCGGGTAAAATCGTTCCGATATTAATGATTATCAATTTTTGAAAAATAAATAAAGAGTTTTATCTTGAATGCGTATGAGTACGTATCGTAAAAAGTTCAAAACGATGGTATTTTACAATCGACTTTTCACAATGCAAGCTTTTATAAATACAGGGCAATAATTTCTACCAATTATACGTTTAATGTCACGGACTTCACTTCCTCTGATCGTAATGATGTACAAATTGAATACATCATAAAACTTTCAAAATAACTGTATAATTAACACTACGCAATTACAGTGACAGTTTGTCAGTAAAAAGGGTATTTTTTGGGACGCAAGATGATATTCATCACACACGCCCTGTGAAGATAATTCCCGAACAATTTGCTTGGTTTATCAGTACGTAATTATCCGAAACGCGTAAGTTAATGAACGGTTGCGTTTACGTTGCGGTGTGAGCGACGCCCGGAGGCGGAAGTGTCATTTTTTGCGAAGCTAATTGCATATGCAAGCTTTTATATGCAAACGGAACAACAAACTATTTTTAATGCAAATTTATGTTGATATTTTTTCTATATTATTTTTGGCTACGATAAAATAAAAGTCTAACTCCTATCTAAAACTCGGAATACTTAGATTTCAGAGTTCATAATTAGGAGTTATCTATCGAATAGATTAGGCTACTATAGGAGTAGGTTCGATGGCGTCGGTATAATTACTGAATAATTTGAACAAAAACATGGACGTTCGACATGACAAGTTCAGTTTAAGACCAATTTGATCGGATGCCCTTGTCTTTCCAGAAGTTATAAAGTATTATGCTGAGCTGTCTCAATCAAGACTAACCAGAAATCGAAGGAGATTAAAATTGTCATCAAGCATAACAAGCATAACCAAACCATACCAAGGAATACACGGAATACGCTCTTGCCAATATCGCTAAAACTCTTAACGCTTTTCCCTCCATCTTGAACCAAACCCCAAAATAAAGCATCGTTGCGCATCTTCGCGTAAGAATTATGTGGAAGGATCGCCGGTGTATTATTAAACCTGTGAGTTATGGTGTTGACACGTATAGTGTAGGTGAAAAAAATTACGCGCAAAAGTGATAATTAGCCGTGAAATTTGTTTCCATGAATCTTCGAAAGTTGATTGTATAACTAATTGAACAGGAGTCGGGATGCGTCGGCGTTTGAGGGTTGATTTTGATCGCAATAAGTTCGAAGGTTTAATCACCGTTGCATGGAGAAAATCTATCGTAGACCAACAATACAAGACCGAGATTTGTGTGCATATAAATTATTAAAACTATTGATCGAACCCAAGTTCAATAGTTTTAATAATTTAAGTCCAAGAATTGCGGAACCATGCACTTCCAACCACCACCTTGACTGGTGAGTCCGTAATCTACTACAATTTGATAAAATCTGAAAGACATTCAGGGAAAACAAAATTAAAATTCGAGTTCAATTTTATTGAATTCGTCTGAAAATTGTTTCTAAGATAAATTTAAGGTGCTGCAGGTATAGTAAATATATTTCCCTCCTTTGCAAAGCCGTTAATCGGGAATAATACGAGATGATATCTACGACAAAGTTAAAACGGAGTTAGGGTGTTATTAGACCAATCGATCGATCGTCGATCGACGGCATCGATCGATGGCAGAATAGTTTAGTCGAAGTCGATCGATAATTTCTATCACACAGATCAATCGATCATCGATCGACGGCATCGATCGATGGAAGAATGGTTTAGTCGACGTCGATCGATTGTTTCTATCACATCAATCGGTCGATCGACGGAATAAATTGATTGGTCTAATAACACAAAACGGTCAACGTCGACTGATGTCATCAACCGGTAATCGATCGATTGGTTGGTTGAACAGTATCCGTCGATCAATTAAAGCTATTACACCAGTCGATCGACATCGATCAACGTTGATCGATGCTGTCGATCGACGATCGATCGATTGGTCTAATAAGACCCTTAAATACTCCCTATGACATCATGTATTTAAAAAATCCTGCGAAGCAGCAAACTATCGATTTAATTCGGTTTTCGATTTAATAGAAGATTTTTTCGAAAATCTCAAATCAACTTACAAACTACCATTTAAAAAGCATACTAACATATTTTAAGCGGCAACTGTACCACTGTATACTGTACCTACATTAAAGCAAGAACCAGTTGTAATGGCGGCGCGATGATGATGATGATTGATACCGGCTAACTCTTTCATATATTTTATATTAGAGCGTGTAATTTACACATCAATTTACTAGTGAACGTAAGGGCTGCAGTAATGGAGAAACCAGTTTGTACAAGAAGTCTTCCCATTTTTTTTTTCATAGTCTACAGCTCGCGCCAAATAACTTTTCATCTATGAAGTTCGTTCGTTCGCGCCGCAATTATGCATTATTAGGAATTATGCAATAGACTACTGCTAAGGCGTGAAAGGCGCCCCTCCCACCTCAGCTGCGCAGTAGTTCCCCTGTGATACCTATTATTGCATAATTGCGGCGCGAACGAACGAACTTCATAGACGCAAAGTTATTTGGCGCGACCTGTACAGTGCATATCTAATAGAAGTACGGAGGTAAACTTGACTTTTCATGGGGGAGGCATTCAAATATGCGTTGAATTATTATCTATCAGTTTTTGTTATATTTATAGGGCTTTTTTTTTCACCATTCTTACCGACTAAACCCACACGGTACCTTTGCACTGCCTATGGAGAGAGCCCCGGGTAAATCCTTGGAAGGATATCCCAGTATCCCGACAGTATACTTAGATATAGAGTTGCTTAAAATAAGTCCTGGGGTATCCTTCCGAGGGCTTACCCGGGGCTTCCAACCGTAGGCCGTTAGGCTGGATACGTGATGTTTTTTAGTTGGTAGAAGTCCAGCATAGCATCCATGAGGATTTTCCGCCACGTAAAAAAAGAGTTGCTCAAAATTACCCAAAGCCTTGGAGTAAAAAGCTTGTTCTTCCACCATCTCGAGGTTATAATGCACGAATATAATTATAATGTGTATATGAATATTTTTATAACAGTATCCGCAGTGATGGGGTCATCTGCAAGCAGCGCACGCGCAGCTTTCTCGTAGCCGCACTCGTTTAATGACACTTTTATTGTTGCACGCGACTCTTTATTTAATTTATACGCAGATATACCTATTTATTGATTTTTTTTCAACATAAACGTTATATATCGATTTTGTCTTCTCCAATGGATAACAATATACATGTTATGTTATTTAAATCGACTTTTTAGTGGATTTGGTTACATTGTTATTAAAAATGGCGACGCACGGCAAAGTGCTCAATTTGGCTATTTTCTTAAAAATTTATGGAAGAGACCGCCCAAGTTTCTGGGTCCTAGGGTTTGATATATAGTGTCTAAAAAGTCCGTTAAGCCCATAAAAGAAATGCCTAAGAATTTCATATTGGTTTGTAGTTTGATGTTGACTTTTCTCCCTGCGAAACAGAGATTTCACTTATTTTCTTCCACCAAGACAAAAATTAATTCAGCGAGATGTCACCTTTATGTTTGCAGCAATTTGAATTCTTTAACTTGTCAAACGTATCTCCAATAAAATGTTAAAGGGAGAGAAATGCCATTGAAATTCTGGCCAATGCGAATTTTGTAAAAAATATATCGGAGCAGGATTCAGAAATGATTTCCAAGACGGCAAAGGTTTTGACAAAATTGTGTGGTGATGGTGCATGTAGCTACATGTCACCATGCCTTTACATTAGGTGGGCGCGTCAATTTGGCAAGCTTAACAAGAAAGCAGTGAGATCGTTCTCACCAGACTGCCCCTCTCTAACACGTTTATTGTGAAAGTGAAAGTTCAATTCGATTGACGTTGTCATTTTTGTTTTATTTCAAACTTCCACAGATGATCCACGTGACCTACTGACGTAGTTTAATATAGCTACAGACAAAGTCTCGTCATAAGCCCCTCTGCAATCTATTTTATAGAGAGGGGCCTTGGATCATCTAACCACAGGATGCGCCTTACTTAAGCATTGTTTTCTGCCATTGCACATGACCATTTGGTCTTTTGGCTTTATGAAAAGCCTGTACATCAGTACATCATTTTATATGATTAAACTAGTACATTACATTGTAGTTGACTGTACAATAACAATTAACACACAACAGCCATTACGCGTTTCTCGATTAATACATTTTTAAATGCAATGAAATTTTATATGTCTTTGTGTTTCCCCCTTCATTTGTATGAAAACTGGCAGAATATTTTTGTATGCGGTGGTTCGCAAAGGCTAGTCCCGTGTTATATGGTCTAAGAGAGGGGCTAATATAAAAACGAAATGTAAACTAGTTACTTTTGCAATTTCAGCTAATCCGTGAATCCAGCATATATTATAACGTAAGTTTTATAGACATAAGCTCTATTTGTGCCGAGATAATATTAATTTATAGACATCTTGTTCCAATTTTTTAAATTTGCTGCAGCGACACTGAGGCACTGGTTTGAATTATGTAGTGCCAATTACATAATCTGTGTTTATGACTTTGTGATCAGTTACTGTGTTATCAATGATTAGTTATTCGCATAAATAATGTTAGTGTTAAAAATTACAATATAGCTTGCGGCGTATTTGCAAGTCTAAACATTTCATTAATCTAGATATTGTTGGATATTTTTTATCTTTGATATAACTGCTCAGGTTTTTGCAATTACAAAAAAGGCAATTACATCATCATACACACGATGAATTTCTGTCGTTTTGGCGCCAAAGCTTTGCACTCAGCGGTATCATCATCGATTTAAAATTAGTAATTATATTAATAGTAAGAGATATTTTTGCTATTCGTTACCTCCGAAATTTAAAAAGTATTTTTATACTACTGGGGCAGTAGATAAGCTTCCATCCCACTTGATAGAAAGCGGTTCTATGCCTATAAACGTTAGGGTGATTTTTGGTGCTGCCAACCCTTTAATTTGCCTTCTAACAAACGGATACTCCCCACCACCTGCATGGGATCGTGAAATCGTTATGTTTAAGATGTTTAAATCCACTTCCCCACAAATTCCCACCAAAAATAAACAGTAGTGAAAACTAGACATGAAAGTCTATAACACTTCGGCCCTCTAGAGAAAACACAATATGGGAAAAATACCCGATTTCAGAACACTACGCTAGGAGGTCTACGAGTAATATTATAAGCACTAAGTACATTTAGCTGTACCTATACCAAAAGGACATCAAACGCAAGGAAGTAATCAAGGTACAGGGATACGTTATTTCCTTTCCTGTGTCTATAAAATTGGATGGCATTGTTATTGAAGTTTATGTTGTTTGAGGACGACGCCATAATAATTTTCGTAGTATTACTACACATAAAGATATTGTTGTGTGTAAAGAGAAAAAAAAACTAGCAAAGTGCGAAGGTTCCGTATCGAATATCGGCAAAAAATTACGTTTTATTTTTGTTTGATTTTGTTATTTGTTGTTATAACGGCAATAGATATACAAATTCTGTGAAAATGACAGCTCTCTAGTTTTCATGGTTTTTGAGATACAGTATCGTGACAAACAGACAGACGGACAGCGAAGTCTCAGTAATAGGCTCCCGTTTTTACCCTTTGGATACGGAACCCTAAAAAGAAAAGCATTATTTTTTTATTGTCTACTTTATACTAGGTCTTACTTTTTACTAAAGCACTACTGTAGTATAATGTTAGAAAGATTTAAGCGTGTGCGGTAGCAAGCCCTGACCGAACCTAACCAAGTTTTTTCAACTTATTTTGATAGTAATAATACCAGATTGTACGAAATTCAAACTAAATTGCAGCTTGCAGTATATGCCGATGATCTGTAGCTGGAACCTTTATGAGTTCATTAAGTTATTCGAAATTTATTGAGAATCTTTTTTAACTTTACTGATTCTCTTGACGTTTCAGCTATTATGGCAATAGATAACATATATTATGGCAATAGCCTATACTCTTATCGTGACCACGGCAATTGCAATATAACTGAAAACGTCGAGGGGTGAGCCGATTTTCAAAAGTATGGCCGAAAACTACCCTAAAAACATACTAAACCGTACAATTCGTGGTGTTTCAAAACCCTTAAAACTGTTGAGGGGTTTTGACATTTGCAAAATTTCTCTCGATATCTGAATTAATCACTGGAAACCCTGGCCTTCAAAACTAAGCTTATCAAAAAGCATTAAAAGTAAGTCCAGTTTCTTTAAACACAAAATCGCGACATTAAACATATAACTTTCAACCATCCTTTTACATAAGTTTATTAACAACACAGAAGTATATTAAAAAGAAATACAAATAATCTTATAAGCTACTTATAAGCTTCATACGCAGGACACAAACGAGGAACAACTTTCGATGTATCGATTCGAGAGAAACATTGTAACGTCTCAATACTGGACAAATACTGTGGGCGGTGACCAGGGGCTTTCGACACTAGTGATTTCACCCGTGTGTAATCGATTGTGGTACTCGTAAGCTTTCGACATAATCGCACTGCTAAAAAAATGACGAAAAATTGAAGAGTTTGAGTTTTTTTAATTCAAAATATGGATGAAAGAGGTAGCAGACAAGAGCTGGATGAGGAAGGCACAGGATTGTATGTTGAAACGTAGATTAGGAAAGACAGTGGACTGCTACAGGTTGATTTCAGTGATTGTTGAATTTTTAATCGAAACAATAATGTAAATAAGTCCACCAATACAAAAGATTGTAGATTAATCGTTGAAATTTTTCAAGCCGCCCATAAAGGCCTTCAACTTGGCTTCACGACTGCCATTTTACTGGCAACCGGGACAGGTTAAGGTGCCTTCCGGAGCACGGAAACGCTAGCAAATAAATGTTTGTGTACTGACGTTCCACAAGATCCTCCAAATATTTATTCTTTTTCTTTTTCTCACTCTGTACAGTATGGATCGAATAAAGTACTACGATGTCTGATGTAGAGATTTATAACCGTTACAATTTTCATAACCTCAACAGTGAAGGCAACATTTACATCATAAAAGACATAAATAAAACATCCTTCCCAAACAAGCGATGACAGGTGGAATCGAACCTTGGAAACGTAGCTAATGAATGGAAAACAGAGCGTGGGATGTCCACCATCACAATAGGTCGTTGACATAAACTAAGCCGCGAGTTAATACTAGTATGGCACACGACCATATATGAGACAAACGGACAGTCGACCGTAACTCCCAAAATGGGAATAAAATAAATCGATAAATAGAATTTAGGATTAGGGTCACAAAAATGTAGGTACCTATTGGTATTGTACAATTGGAATAGAGCGTATTTGCCTCGAATAATAGTCCCGATTCGGCAGTGACTGCGTTAAGCATCTTACGCGACAGTCAGCTCTGAGATGGGTTACCGTTTATGGCAATTCCATTTACGAGCGTTTTTCTCTACACCGACTTCGCGTCTCTACCCTGGATGATGTGTTTCCCATAGGTTTTAAAAAGTTACAAAATAAATATGTATAAATTGAGGAGCGTGCTTTGTAAGGCACGTTAAGCTGTTGGGCACGGCTGCAGCTGCGGTCAGCTGCCTCTCTCTGGTTATTTAAGCGAAGTAGGAGCTCTTACGGGGTCTGCCTTAGTCAGACAGATCAGTTGATTCCTTCGTCTCAAACACAAAAATTAAGGTAGGCACAGTTAAAAGCATTACGAGTATTATACGATCTCGATAACCAGATCGTATAATACTCGTAATGCTTTTAACTAAACAGAAGAAAAGAAGTAGACAATGTCATAGCGTATAAACGCTATGACATTGTTTAAAGAGCTCTCGAGAGGACGGAAAATTTGTTGTCCACAGTTTTTCTAGCGTACCTAAAGCTCGCGCCACATAACTTTGTATCTATAAAGTTCGTTCATTCGCGTCGCAATTATGCATTATTAAATATTAAGCAATAAACTACTGCTGAGGCGGGAGGGGCGCCCCTCCCGCCTCAACTGCGCAGTAGTTTACGCTGTGACGCCTAATGAACGAACGAACTTACTTACATATTTAGATCTAAATAAGTAAATAGCCTTTGAGAATGCCGAAAGGCGAAACCTTTTAGGTATTACAATAATATATGTTGTGGAACAGTACAAGTGAAGTTTTTCAATATGTGTAGCAAATTCCATCAAGTGCCATCAATCAATACTCGTAGTATCAATAACCAACAACTTTCAGCCTAACATCCCAAACAAACTAAAATCTGACGACTTACTTTTAATCGCATAGTTTTTGACTGGTATAATAAATATATAGAGAAAAAACATAAAGTAGATAATGATTAGACATTAATCATTTACTTAGCAATTAAGTAAAACAAATATAAGGCGAACTTTGATGTACATTATTAAAACATAAATGGATCCCATTACTAATTCGATCATTAATATGATAGTTTACAAGATACAAGAAAATTTTAAAAGGCAACAAATATATGTATTCATTAATAAGAAAAATGATAGTAATATTTAAAGCTAAGCTTTTGCCACTCATAAGGATCCTTTTATAGAGCAAAATTACATTTAGACAAATGGTTCAGAAGTTCAAAAATATTTGAAACAGTTATTTGAAATATGACAACAAAATTGTTAACTAGCTAACTCCGTAAACGATCCTCAAAACAAAGTAAATACTAATAATAACTATAAATAATAAAATAATAGGTACGATATTTTTTTTAAATCAACACGATTAATATAAATATATATGTAGGCGAAAGGACAATCCGCATATATAAATAATTAAGTAATTAAAAATCTAGGAGTGTTTAATAAAGAACATATGAGGCATGTGGGTAGCGTGTATAATTTAAAATTGCCATTTTTTTTCCGTGGGCAACCCACGGTCAGATTAGTCAGTATTTCGACATTCTCGGCCCACATACGCCGGTTATTAACATAAAATGCTACAATTCATTGTGCAATAAACGCGAAATGCGATTTTATCTAGCGAAGTAAAACTCAGCGACGTGTTTTTTCGACAAAACCAATATTGGTTTGTTGGTCAGACCCTTCCTGCATCGTTGTTGGACAAATGTTTGCTGTACCTTTGCATTTTTTATTTGTTCGTTGGGATTAATTTTTTTCTTTCTTTATTTTCGTCCTATACTTTATGAATATATTTCTATAGGAAGTAACATAACATAACATAACATCGTGTACGTTACCCCAGCAGGAAAGTAGCTCCTAGACTGATTTGAGTGGAACCTATTATTAGTGCTTAATCTACTATATAGGGTAAACCACCCAATTATTGGCACTTTTAGAATGAATTATTGGCACTTTAGTTAAGAGTATATTTCGATAAATAAGGGAAACCTAGTTTATTTCAGTTCGGTGTTGCCCATTATGTAGTTGTAGGTATGCATTAAAAAGTAAAATAGCATTCTTTTTCTGTTAGAAATGGGCAAAATTACCTAAAGTGCCAATAATTGGAGGAGTGCCAACGATTGGGTGGTTTACCCTATGTGCCGCACAAAAAAAAAGCGTGTTCTCGTTGTGGAAAAAAAAGGAAAAAACTATTCCTGCTGGAGTAACGTTGTTCCAGCAGGAAAATTCTAAAAAAATTATCTCAGAGAGAAATATTTTGCATGTACCGAGGGCTCATACTACAAAATATTATTAAACTAGCCCTCCATAAGATTATGTGTATCGACTTAAATCATTTATTCAGCCCATAACTGAGAAATAAAATTCATCCCAACCTGCGTAAGATTCAAATATTTAATAGGGGTATTAGAATTTGTTTACAGGGACGGCAGCGCGAGTCTAACACATCTGGTGTTGCTAACATCCATAGGCTACGGACGGTGACCACCAGTACATCTGGTGGGCCGTATGCTTGTCTGCCAACTTAGTGATATAAAAAATGCTGCGTAGGTACTTAAAGTCGTTGGACAGGCTTCAAATAAATCTAGTCTAGTTAAAGCCGACAAAAAAGCGCTTGTTAGTTCCGAATATTGGCAGCTTTCTCCGGAAGGAATAGATAATGATAGGTAATAAAACTACTAGGTTTACTACGACTATACTTACTGCAAAAAATAATAACTAAGTGCAAAAAAAAAATGGTTGAATTTATTACTCGCTTCCGTATCTACATATCAAATTATCATTAAATCAATTAAGACAGAATATCACAGTCCATAACTAGACGTAGGCCTACGTCCCCTAAGAAGCGGGATAACACCCGAACAACCCCCCAAAGACGCGGGATAGCACTCGACCCCCCCCCCCCCCAAGGTGAGGCTGCAGCGGCAGCTGTAAGTAGGTAGTAACATACTTGTAGGATTTTCCTCACGTTAAAAAAAACCGGCCAAGTGCGAGTTGGACTCGCCCATGAAGGGTTTCGGAGCAGCAAGTAACATAATATAAAAGTTCTTATAGTTCGTTGTAACTTTGATTGATGTTATAACACGTTCGCAGTGATTTTTCTAACCGAAAATTGCGGTTTATGACGTATTAAAAAAAAACTACCAGCTCTATCTCGTTCAAACCAATTTTCGTTGGTAGTTTTTATGGCAATGTACATCATTTTTTTTTTTTTTATTTATCATTCTCTTAGTTTAGAAGTTAGAGGGGGGGGACACACATTTTTCCACTTTGAAAGTGTCTCTTGCGCAAACTATTCACTTAAGGAAAAAATGATTTTAGGAACCTCAATAGCATTTTTGAAGACCTATCTATAGATACCCCACACGTATGGCCTTGATGAAAAAACAATTTTGAGTTTCAGTTCTGAGTATGGGGACCCCCAAAATTTACTGCTTTTTTTCTAGTTTTATATAAGAATCTTAATGCGGTTCAAAGAATACATCTAGTTACCAAGTTTCAATAGCATAGGCCTTATAGTTTCGGAGAAAAGTGACTGTGACACACGGACGGACGGACAGACAGACAGACAGACAGACATGACGAATCTATAAGGGTTCCGTTTTTGCCATTTGGCTACGAAACCCTAAAAAAGACGTAGGCCTATGTATACATTAAATTTTGAGTAATAAATTGCATCAAATATTGGTTCCAAGCTTGGCCCAACAAGAAGCGTGCTATCAGAAGCCCGTATTTCAACCGGAGAATAAAACGGTATGTATTTTAAGGTTTCCAACTTCATTGTGCATTAACACCCCCACAATTGAATTTTACGACACCCAAGCAAATATTTCAATGGTCATTACTTGTGTTTTGAATTTTATGTACTTTTTATTTGAAATTATTCTGGACGTGTTAAACTATAAATTCACTTTACGCGTTATAAATATAATTAATACATCTTTTAAAAGGTTTTTGTAGTATAAAAATAATCAAATTGTTCCGGTCCAGTAGTGAACTGGTGGTGAGCTACTTTTATTCCTTGGATGTTAAATAAATTTGGGAGAATGCCTTGTGAAGGTACAGGGTACATGCAGGTTAAGACGACAAGATAAAAACAAGTTAAACTCATACCTGAGATTCGCGATTTAACAGAGTGTATCCACTACACACAGTCACAGTCAGTGTACCACGTCACACAAGTCAAAAATAATCGCGAACACACCGGATGAAACCGGGTTTTAACGCTAAGATAAGAAGACTGCGTGGTCTTGAAATACTTATCAACTGTGCAAACACTGACAAATCAAGATTCATAGCCAGCCCAGTCAGTAATGTCAGGTACAACCGCTAGCCCTAACTCCAGGAGCAAGGGTTAACTCCTCACAAACTTGAAAAATAACTCAAGTCCCGCATTCACGTAACGAAGCATTACTTTACCCATCTGATAACAAACAGCCTACAGCTAACTGCCACAAAAACAATGTCCCCCACACTGGTTTTCAGATAATATTTCAGATGAAACAAAGCTCATACAACTTTACCTACCGACAAAGCGGCATCGCAAATCTCATTTGCAGACAACAAACAGATAACTATCTCATTCTTTCAACAATGGCCGGTAGGCTCATAAACAGAGCCTAATTAGTAATATTCCGAGTGCATTGTAGTATCTTAACAAATGGACAATAAGATGGAAACGTAGTTATCTAGGGCGATAAGACGCGCGCAGGGTAGCGACAATTATCAGCCAATGACGTTTGGTCAGTGCAATTCCGCTGCGAGATAATGCGAATTTGCGAATACGAATATCGCTGAATCCGTTACTTATCGCTGGGTACGTTCGAAGTCTGTATTCGTACTGTGAAAGCAGTGAGTCGTTGGATACTGTTCAGCAGGCAAAGTCGTTTGTTTGTTTATACGCATGCAAGTTAAGATAGTATCGTGGTCGGAATACGTAATGGTTGGTAGTGCTCGCCCATGTAGCTCCCGCTTATTGTTCCAACTCTTGTCCAGCGCAGAACGTAAATTGAATAAGTCCTAGAAAGCTGAGTTACTGCTCCTTATATTAGACTTTCTTACGCTAAATTGGACTCTATGTCATAACTTGATTTATTGGCATGGCATCGATGTTTGATTGGAATGTATTCTTATTTGGATTCGACGCACTTTATGTGCTGAACGATAGCTTCTCCTGGAAATGGTTTGTTTCTTGATTTCAGAGTTCTAGTAAGTATAGATTTATGAGGAAAAAGATCAAAAAATAAATTTATGATTAGAAGTAAACTTGTGTGAGAAATACCTGCACTGAGTACTCTGATAATTGCTCTTTTACACTGAAATATTTTTAATAAAATTTATGTGAAACCACTACGGTTTGCCATAAAACTCAAAACTATAGTAAAGAATATTGACTTTAGATGAATTCATCAAGTGCAACCATCACCGGAAACATTGTGCCCACGCGTCGTCTGGACGTTCTGCGTGTAGTATCAGAGAATTTCAGAGGATGGGCCTCCACTTCGAATTACTTTCCAGTTGAATCGTATATTTCAGAAACCTCATAAGTCAGGCAAGGTAAATTTTCCAGGAGAAGCAAAAAAACTGTTTTGATACATAAAATTTTTCTGAACTATTTTAACATTAGGAAACAGATGTTGTTTGGTGAATTTTACGGCATTATTAAAAGGGCTACCTTCTTAACTTTTAATAATTAGACGCTTGCCTCAGAACCTTTTTCTTCATCCAGCAGGTGCTACTGTCCAATAATTTGCGTGAAATAACCTTTTTAGGGTTTCGTAGCCAAATGGCAAAAACGGAACCCTTATAGATTCGTCATGTCTGTCTGTCTGTCTGTCTGTCTGTCTGTCCGTCCGTGTGTCACAGCCATTTTTCTCCGAAACTATAAGGCCTATGCCTTTGAAACTTGGTAACTAGATGTATTCTGTGAACCGCATTAAGATTCTTATATAAAACTAGAAAAAAAGTAGTAAATTTCGGGGGTCCCCATACTCAGAACTGAAACTCAAAATTTTTTTTTTCATCAATCCCATACGTGTGGGGTATCTATAGATAGGTCTTTAAAAATGCTATTGAGGTTCCTAACATCATTTTTTTCTAAAAAGAATAGTTTGCGCAAGAGACACTTCCAAAGTGGAAAAATGTGTGTCCCCCCCCCTCTAACTTCTAAACTAAGAGAATGATAAATCTAAAAAAAATATATGATGTACATTGCCATAAAAACTACCAACGAAAATTAGTTCGAACGAGATAAAGCTGGTAGTTTTTTTTTAATACGTCATAAACCGCAATTTTTGGTTAGAAAAATCACTACCACTGCGAACGTGTTAAAACATCAATCAATGTTACAACGAACTATAAGAACTTTTATATTATGTTACTTGCTGCTACGAAACCCTTCATGGGCGAGTCCAACTCGCACTTGGCCGGTTTATTTTAATAACCACGTAGGTACATAGCTTAGCAATTTAGCGCCATTTTCTTTTACAAAGAGTTAACTAACCGTGTTATTAGTTAAAACCCTTGTAGTTTATCATCAGAGTTCTATTAAAAATTGCTTTATAAATATTTATGAGAATGGTGGCTATAAAAAGATCAAATTTCCATCCCACTGTCCCATCGGAAATAACCAACCCCTCATTGTGGTCAATACACCTTTAGCCATCTTTGATCAGTCGTGTGAGTCTGTGCGACTGGCAGGGAGTAATCTTCCCGCATCCTGTGCATCCCATCTACCATCCGTCCGCTACGGAGGTTTGTTGGAAGTCCTGGGGTATCCTCCCGAGGACTTCCCGGAGCTCCCAATCGTAGGCTGTTAGGTAGAACACGAGTGGTTTTTGGTCGGTAGGAGTCCGGTATAGTATCCATGTAGGATTTTCCTCACGTTAAAATAAAAGCCTGATGGATGGGCACCGTTTGGTTTTAGTCGATAGGAGTCCGTCATAGCATCCATGTCAAACAGGTCCCAGGTCAGCTATCCACGGGACCGAAATCACGAATACCTGCTAGTAGCTAGTGTATTTAAAAGATCTATTCTTCAATCTTAACTATTTTAATATACTATATCAGTTTCCATAATTGCTAATGAAACATACCATTACGTCGTATATCTTTAGGGGAAGTGACAATATGTTACACTTGTTAGTGACATGTATAATTGACATCGCTATGTCAATTACATATGTATGTACTGCTAAGTGGACAAGTTTGTCAGTTGTATTATGACATGTCGGTATGGTATGATTTTTCTAAATACTGCTGTGAATGGCACTGATTGTTGAATAGGCTTTTCTATTAGCTCATATTTATTATATATTCTTCATAGCGTTTAATCCAGGCCGCATTTAAAGTTTTCAAATGATTGACAGTTTTGAAATCTGTCCTTAATAATTTTCGTGAATTTATTGGACCTAAATGGACACTTCTTTTTACCTAATATTTCTGTATAAATCTTTTATTGATTATTCATAAAAAGCATGGGAGGATTGGTTTGATTGTAATCGCAGAACTCTGAAACGATTGAAGCTTTTTATAAACTTTTTCGCCATTACACCACCAAATTTTTCTGAGGTATCATTATGTTACTACCGAAGGGAGCGGAGCAGTAATAAATGACAAACAATGTGTCTATTTCCATACATAAATGAATATGAATAGGCATCTATGGAATCTTTGGGTGCTACGGGGCGAAGCCGAAAGGCCCAACAGCTATCTACACAAATATTATAAAAAGAAAAAAATGTATTTTTGTATGTTTGTAATACATAAACACAAAAATGGCTGAGCCGATTTCAAAAATTCTTTCACCATTGTAAAGCTACATTCACCCTGAGTAACATAGGCTATATTCTATTCCCGTATTCCCACGGGAACGGGAACTACGCGAGTGAAACCACGTGACGTCCGCTAGTCTATAATAATGCAAGATAAATAAAAACTCAAATCATCATCATACCTGACAAGCCCAGATCTCTCCATTACTTCAGTTAATAACTCACTCATTACTGAAACGTATCTCTCTATCGGAACAACTAAACGTTGCGCTGATAGTTTTACGACGTCAGAATAATCAGTCCATGTTGCGGCCCTTTGTGTCAGTGTTCGTCCCCCTGACCAGCTACATAATAAGGTCTATGTCAGTGACAAATGAATGTACTAGTAAAAGGATGTCGCACAAGACAGTCAAAGGAAATTGAGCTTTAAGAGCAGTAGCTAGTCTGTAGTTGATTAATGGAGCAGCAAGCATCTGCAAGTCGATTGCTGAAGCTGCTCATTGGTATCGTCATATAAGAATTGAAGGGCTAACAACTACACTCAGAGGCTTCCACGGCTGTCTGACAGTCGGAATACTACTGCTTTTAGTCAACATCGTTGATGAAAATAGAATAATTGGAGTGCTGTAAATTGTCCTTTTTTTTTGTTTAACGTGAGGGACAATCCTCATGGATGTTATGCCGGACTCCTACCGACTAAAAAAACCTCACGTTACGCCGAACAGCCTATGGTTGGGAGCCCCGGGTAAGCCCTCGGAAAGATGTCCCAGGACTCCCAACAGACCTATGGCCGCTCCTGCGGCCTCGCTCAGGGGGGCGGTTCGGGTGCTATCCCGCGTCTTTGGGGGGTTACGGGTGAAGATAACTAATGGAATTAGGCGTTACATGGCGGAAATCTCTCATAGAACGATAATAAATGAGGGGAGGGAGAGGAACAAAATTTCCTTTCCTGAGGAGTTCGATTTGTCAATCCTCCCTTACACTTAGTTGTGGTTATCGAATTGAGGGTGTGAGGTGAGTTCCTCTACCTTTCTTTATCATCGTTCTAAAATTTTCCAAAGCATATTTCAGGTTGCAGGTAGAGATCTTGACTAAATAATATGCCTCGTGCAGATCTAGAACTTACATGTGGTTCCGCAGCGCATTAAAAAACAAAGCATTTAGCGCAATTTCCGTAGTAAGGGGTCGTCCATTAATCACGTGAGCCTCGAAAGGGGGGGGAGGGGGTCTGACAAAAATCACGAAACATCACCAGGGGGGGTGGGGGGTGTAGTGAGATATCACGTGTATTTATTTCGAACAGCAACTTTACAACCCTGAATTCGAGATCACAGTGATTTCTGAAAAACAAAACCTACATTACTACATTTTAATACGAT
The DNA here is from genome assembly GCA_933228765.1 of Miltochrista miniata. Classification (NCBI taxonomy): domain Eukaryota; kingdom Metazoa; phylum Arthropoda; class Insecta; order Lepidoptera; family Erebidae; genus Miltochrista; species Miltochrista miniata. The sequence goes on along the minus strand of OW121763.1, from coordinate 28,417,431 downwards.
ATCTGTCTCTATTCCGTGACGCAAACGAAGTTGCGCGGATTAGCTAGAAGTTTGGATAGATAATATCAATAGAGATAGATAAAAAAAAACTTTGTAGGTAGTTACTAAAAATACACGTGATTCGGCCCAGGGGGGGAGGGGTAATCTGAAACCTCACCAAATATCACCAAGGGGGAGGGGGGGTCCAAAAAATGCCCAAAAAAACCTCACGCGATTAATGGACGGCCCCTAAAAATTTTGCAAAAAACCTAACGACACACTTTTATAGCCACAGCGCACGACCCTTTTGAGTAGTAAAAAGCAATGCGGGAGTTCTAACATCTCTTTTAAAGAATACCACACTAGACGTTTGGGAAAACGTATGAGCTCATTGCATAATCTAAGCGTACCCAGGAGAAATCCCTATCGGGTCGTATACGACCGTGGTTGCTAGATAGTGTGCATTATAAAAAAGGTTAGGTATACACTCGTATATAACTTTACCCATACTGCAACGCGACCAGTACAAGCGGAGTAGACATAGCATATTTGCTCTATACATAATCTGTCCGTCACATGTTGCGGGGGGAAACAGTATTCACACAAATTACTAAAAAAGCAATCGGCAGTCATTATGGAACTTTTGAGATTTTGTGTGACAAAACAATTAAAACAATACACTCATAATTTATTTCAAACACACACATACATATTTCGTTAACCTTTCGGAGCCCGAAGACAGAGGGGAATGTTTCAGTATGGCGCCTCCCCTGCTCATAAATGCCTAAAAGTAAATTTATTAAAAATAGTGATATCCATAACCTAAACTTAAGAAATAAGAATAAATTGGCTGTACCTAGATTTAGGCTTAATAAAATAAGCAATTCTTTTGCGTGCAATTGTATTCGAATGTACAATACATTGCCGATAGCCGTAACAGGTTTGTCAGTTAATAAATTTAAAAAACTAATAAAACTTAAATTATGCCAGAAAGCTTATTATAGCATTAAAGACTTTCTAGAAGACAAGGCTGCCTGGCAGTGACACGAATTGCTCCTTTCTACATTTAAAAAAACTGTATTGGATACTAAGATGAATTAAGAAGGACCGAACTGAGTTTCTTGGGGTGTTCTTCTCAGTCTGTAGCATTTCCGAACCCCCGGTAGAGTCACAAAATTTTTGACAAACCTAAATATTTTTTTTTAAAATTTCAAAGGGAATAAATTTTATTTTATTTTATTTTGCCATAGACCGTGTTGCTCTATGTCTTTACCCTAGCAGATGAAAGTTTCAGAGCAAAATAAAATTCATTCCCAATGGCACGCGTGAACTAACTTTAAAATACACGAGGAATTCCTGGCGCATCGATTCCGTAAGCTGACTGCCATCGACCATTATTCAAACTCTTTACCGTGCCGCCATGTCATAACGTAGAGTTACAAGTAATATGTGTGTTTATTATGAAAACATGAGGCGAAATATTTATTGGTCGAATGATTGACTGACATTGCCTGGGTACAGCTAGCAACAATTTACTGAGTTTACGATGTAAACAAAGATTATTTGATAGGGAGTTTGCACAGAAATTGGGTAATCATGCCAAACAATTCTTCTTGTGTTACAGCAGAAATAGGTGTGCTATATTTTGACGTGACAACGTCTTATAATTCGATGGAGCCGGCTGCACGAACGAAAAATGATGACGCAATACGTCGTTACCTCGCTCTGAGGCGTTCCATTTCTTTTTGTAATGTTTTCAACAGATGGCACTATAATCAAATTGATGTGTTTTTATATTTATTTTGTTTTGTAATGTTATTTTATGTTTATTTTTATATAATATTTTTTTTTTATCTTATGACGTTGTCACGTTCAACTATCGTCAGTAAACCGACTTTACAGACAACCGATTTTTTTTACAGAATTTTTACTTTAAATAGTTGACATGAATGTTCGCTATAAATATAGTAGTTACTGGTATTTTTATTTGCATTTCGGGTGATCATGGATGTGGAAGAATATTTTGAAAAATTAATCAACGTATGGGCGCAATAAACTGGCGCTTATAGGCGCAATGCAATGTATTTTAAAAATTTGACCCCATTAACAAGTGTGTGATTTTTACACTGGAAAAAATTGTTACTTGCAGCAACAATTTTATATATTATTAAACTGATACTTTTAAAAATGTATATTAGGAGGAGTACTTATAGATCGAAATTAATTTCAATTTGTAGTTAGTCTCCAAAAATATATTGTATTCACAAAACACCCGAAGCAGGCAGGCCTCTTACCAACAGTATAACGAACAAACCCATCCCACGATGTTCCTGCCACCAACACTGGGATGTAACGGTACGCGTTAAACACTAACAAAAGAAACTGCACGATACCTGACAGCAAATCACGAACTGACTCTTTAACAAATCATTAGCGTGAATTTACATGTACCCTTTTTTTCTTTATGTGTGGAAATCCTCACATTTGTTATGCTGGACTCGAACATACTATGATATGTGTATGATAAGGAGTTTGGATATCTCCTCTGAAGGTCTCTGTCTCGGATCTCTCTCCCTGGGAGTCCTGGGAAATCCTTCCGAGGGCTTCCAACCGTAGGCTGTTGGGCGTTACATGAGGTTTTTAGACGGTAGGAGTCCGGCATAGCATCCATGAAGGATTTTCCCTCACGTTAAAAAAAATAAAAATAAAAGGATGCCCGTACAAGTTATGATAATACTAAAATAAAAACTTACAAGGTGTTATATTTATAATTTTTATTTCGTGTGGGATCCAACGCGCACTTCATTGCTCTATCTGATATCCTGAGAATAGATACTGTCTCTCCTTCCACACCTCCACGACCACCTGATCATATGATCGCTGCTCATCGGTTTCTTTAGACCCGCGCCTACATTGATCAACTACACTTTTGTGCCACGAACGACTACCATCTGATCTTCAAACCCCTGCGGTTTGAAGATCAGATGGTAGTCGTTTTTAATAATGTCGCAAAACATTCGACCAGCGGAAGCCAATTTGGAGATCAGACAAAAATCGTCACACCGTACGCAAAAATCGATACAATACGACATCGTTTGTAACGATTATCGATAATTTCAAGCCAAAAAGTGGGCCCAAATACCTGCGTTACAACTCGAGTGAATACTTCTATAATGAAATGACAATTACCTACGACGAGCAAGAGAATTCCTGGAGACATTATTGATCTGCGGATCGAAATGTTGGTGAGATTACTATCGATTCTTGATCAAGTTTCACGCCAAAATACGCTACGAGTACGCCCCTGGGGTCGGCTGCGACAAAAAATAGAAAGTGTCCTTTTTTTCAGGACGCACGATTAGTGATTTTGGCAGATTATTAAGATTCACTTTGAAGCCTATCCTATATCCCATCAACTCAATGTGTAAAGTTTGTGAATTTTGACTAAAATTAAACATTTATCTACTTACTTAAATCTAAGCAACACGTACGTCTACTAAAGTCAGATTCCAGAAACGTAATGTAGAAGTGTGTGAGATGAATTGCATTTACTGTGAGTTTTCAGTATCTTTCCTAAAGTTTCTAAACAAGACAATAACAAGATTGGCAACTTCATGTCAAAGCAATACCAGGTCAGGTCGTTAGCTCCTCACATAAATGCAGAAAGTTATATTATCTGTCTAGAAATGATCACATTGGAAAACTCAGTAAAAAGGTTCATTATACTATTACTTTCTTGCCTTTGGATTTCCAAAGACTATTCAACCCAAATTTGGACAATAGTCCTCAAAGTGACAATCTACAAAAAATACTCTATACCTACTCTTCATTACCTCGGTCTTAGGAAGAAAATACGTGCACTACTGAAGAATTGCAAGGTTTTTATACAGCGATATGATAGAGATAAATGCTTGTAGGGTAGCCTGGTTCTAAGTAATTTAGCTTTCTTAGAAACGACCGTACCATTTTCGAATTAGGTACCTAGTCACCGATATATTGACTTTATACTATGAAAGAAAATCATCAAATCCGTAGCCATTGGTAGGGGCTCAGGCGAGCATTTATCAGACGTTCGATTGTTTTATAAATAAAGGCGACAGCAAAAAATACTACCGATCAATCGTGCGAAAGTCAAGTGATGGGACCCGATAAACGCATTCCACACGATTGTCAACTCTCTCCCAATGATTTAAGATATATTTCTCATTGCTACACGGTTAAGGGCATTACTCGATATTATATCCGTATTCAAGAGAAATACAATTCTATACTGATGGCACAAAGTTTATTTTTGATCGCAGAAAGGGCATGTCATATTCGTGCGTCTACGAACGTGAAAGATTTTATACGAGAGCTGTCCAAACATTTTATACTTTCAAATCTGTTGGCTTATCTGTAGTGATGATCTGAAGAGTGTTATCTTGGCAGGATCAGCTCATGGGAGGTTCCCTTAGATCTTTATTACATGCGCCATACCGGTGAGGAGCATCCACACAGTTTAAATTTTATTGAGCAATAATGAGCATCTATTATGATTCTTTAAATGCCATTTGAGCACGTCTAGTTGAGATATAACTATCGGTATTAGAGTTGATACGAATGATTATTATAATTTCAAAAGAGGTGTTATAATACTGGAGCGTTGCATAAGTTTAATTTACTGTAGGAATTTTAGCCCGTGGTTTTGACACTAGATAGTTATTGTTACGATATTATTGTTACGTTATCGTAATCGTGATAATATTATACGTAAATTTAACTTACAATTAGGTAATTAACACTTAAAGTATGAAATCAATGTAAGTTTAAATAAACTTTGTTTAATTTAATTATAAAGGTATGAAAATACTCCGACTGTAACTTAAAACGTGACCATTTTATTCAGATTTTTTCAACATATATCTTTTTCATTTTACACCCCTAAGAGTAGAATTTTAGAAAATCCTAGAACACGAGTTCTCTTAGTTTTTTGAAAATTATGCATAGGTACTGAATTTGAACTAAACAACATTTTCTGTCAATATTCAACCTTCGGAGTCTACTCTTTTCAAGATGTACAAAATGCCGGTCTAGACAAAATTTATGCAGAAGGGGAAAGCGAGACCCGGGCTTAACCACATGTGTATGCAGAGCCCCAATGCAGTCCATATTGAGCTTACTTTCATGTCCCCTATGTCCTACCTCCTGCTCTAAGAAGGATCTTAACAAAGTCACAGACAATGCGGTTAACATGGCAGAGTTTCATGCCCAAACCACATAAAAAGTCAATAAATAGAGTGAATCATTGACACGATAGAAGAAGAAGAAGATTTACAGTGGAGGCAAAAATGATATAATACTATTACATGCAGAAAGGTCACTCCCTGCGACTTAAAATGGCACAGTTTCATGCCCAAACCACATAAAAAGTCAATATATAGAGTGAATCATTGACACGATAGAAGAAGATGTACAGTAGAGGCAAAGATGATATATTTAATACTATAACATACAGATAGGCAACTCCCTGCTCCTCACTGAGCAAGCTCCCCCACCCCCGCCAGTTCCGCCACAGCTGTCATTATAGTTGGCGGGTATTTTGAGGGAACATTTGCTTAGCCTTACAGGTCCACACACACTTTCAAGCTCTGTACGAACATAGCGTGTTTTTAGTGTAGGTGACAATCGAAAACAAATAATTTGTATGGAGTATCCGCCCTGTGGTAGGGGGGAAGCAAAAGTTTGTCCTTAATAAATCCTCCTTAAACAAAAGCTTGACCCACACCACTGTATACTGTAGTTTGACTCGGCCGGGTTTTAGAAATAAATGCCTACAGCCGCGCGGTACGTAAGCATGCGATAGGGCTGCCCACCTACAGCATTTTAATAATATGTGCCTACTTTGATTTTCTATTTAGTATTGCGATTGTAAATATGTGCATACATACATTCATATAGTCACGCCTTTATCCCTGAAGGTATAGGCAGAGGCATAGTATACGCCCGCATTTTACCTTATAGTTTTACGTACGCGTATATACTGGTAGAATTTATAGTCGTTCTGGACCCAAAAGGGGGTTACTCAGAATCAATCATGGAACAATTATGGGGGGTCAAAAGTGTTGTACAGGCTATAATAAAAAAAAACTTTTGTGTTATAATTTTCACTCGTTCGAGTTGAAACATTAGTAGCGCTTCGATTATTCATTGACATTCTTCAGTGAATGAAACGCCGGAACATGTGATTAGTTCATTGACCGAAAGCATTCGATTCGATTAATAAAGCACTCCAATTTCTCTTCATACTCAACACGGGCGGCTTAGGGCCGTCGGAAATACTTTAGTATTGTGCTGTTTTCGCGGTTAAACGATAAATTAATAAGGTCTATTGTACTAATAGGTACTAATAGGTAACGAAAATAAACGCGAACAAAATAATGAACTTAAATCTAGACCTACCTATTTACAGTTTATTTACGCTACCGAGTACCCCGGCGACTGCTCAAAATGGAGTCCAGAACTTATGATACATAAACGGGCACGTTTTATGTTATTGCCTTCACTATTTCAAAGGCCAACAGTCAACAGTCCGGAAGGGTCCACTCTATCACACTGCGTAATTCGTAATTCATCACAAGTTTCCTACTTCAGGAGTACGAAACTCATGATGTGCAACAGCCGAACAACCCCCCAAAGAAGCGGGCTAGCATCCAAACCCCTACATGAAGCCGCAGTGGTAGCCAAGATTTGTTGGGAATCCTGGGAGTCATCCTTACGAGGGCTTACCCGGCGGGACTCCCAACCGTAGGCATAGGTACGGAACGTGTGGTTTTTAGTCGGTAAGTGTCCGGCATAGCATCCATGTAGGATTTTCCTCACGTTAACTACTAAACACGCACTGTTCGTTTGAATATTTCGCACTGAATGACGACGACTCATTTTCGAAAATCGTAACGAACGATCTGTCTGCGCGGGAGTCGCGGCGTTACTGCGCGCCGCCGAGCGAGCGGCCGAGCGCGTTACGTACCTACAAGACGTAACTAGTCGAGTACCTACGTTACTTGGCAACGGGTCCACGTGGACTGCGGTGGGATCATGCGTGTGATTGGTCGAATTTTCCCGACGCGGCAGCTCGTCTTAGTGATTGGAACGTTAAACATTGAATGAAAAATTATAGTAGAAAATAGTAGTAAGCGTATTCCGTGAAATTTAAAGGAATAACCACAAGTTCTCATTTTGACTTCGGCAAACGATATAAATTTTGACATTTTCGTAATTTTTTTTCGTTGATTTTCAAATTGACAGTGCCGATCGGTTCTGTTATCGAAACTGTGCCTAAACCTTTTCGTTCCAGAACGACTATAAATTCAACCAGTTTAGTGAGCATAATGCAGTTAAATTTTTTCAATCCGCCCACAAGGCCTTCAATCTGTATTAAGGATTGTCGTTTTACTGACAACCGGCTTCAATTTCGAGTAAATATGTACCTTTTTTATTTAAACAAAAAAATACTTTGTGAGTAATAATATAATATCCCCGCAACGGCTGGCGGCGCGGGGAGGCGGCGTGGCGGCGCAGCGCCCGTTATCTACTAACGATGGAGTGAGACGGGTATAGAAATTTGAAAACGAGTAAGCGGCGTAGACAATAATAATCGGCTCATCACATGTTTCGTCAGTAATAGAATCACGGAATTCTAGTCTTTATAATCATTGCGTTAAATTTTTGATTTACAAAATTAAAACTATTTTTCGATTTGAAAGTACTAGTCAGTCTCTAGTACACTAGTACTTTTCGTACATTGTCAAGTTGTGTTAAATTTTGGAAGTTCCTATTTGTCTCTATGCGTGTAATAAAAATCAAAGGTAACAAAAATGCTGTCAATCAAAGTCATACGGTTTGTTTCTTTGTGGATGACCCATAGATTTATAGCGAAAAATTCTAAATCTATGGGATGACCGATGTTACAGTACACTTAGCGTGTACTGTAACATCGGTCATCCACAAAGAAATGAATACTCTTGAAACATACCTAAATCATTGCTCTCAATTAAATAACTACGAACTGACAACGGAACTAAATGTACTACCAACACGTACTAGAGTTCTGAAGTAGTTTTTTTTTTGATATTGTACTATATTGGAACGCACCGTTCACTGACTGAGCAAGCACAAGTCTAGTTTTAAACACAAACAAACCTACTTCATGTAACTACCCAGTTCACTCGTGTCAATCACTTTGTTTAACTTTAGTCAACTAGTAGTATAGTACCAATTAGTACTTAAGTAAAATCAATTTATAGTCTTACCTTTCGGAGTTTCCAGGTAATCTAAAAAACGTTATCTCTGGGTATTGACGAATTCATGCAACCAAAACAAGCACAATAGACTCTAGTTGTCATATTAAATATTTTTAGTAAATAAAACACGCGCGGTTACTATCTAAAAAACGACACACCGTCCATTCGTCTACTCGGCACAATCGCCTGCTAGCGTGCTGAAAAGCCTGCCGAAAACGAGAATCGTAGGTATAGCTTGCGCTTCGTCCGTTTGTAGGGAGCTACAATACTGGTAAGTACTCTTTATTCTGTGCCCACACTATCACGAATCAGAATACAAGTGACAAAACCGCAGTGTATAATTTACACTGACAGTAGTTAGCAGTCATAAGCTTTTAATAGGCAATTAAAACATTCGCAAACATTACTAATGAGCTCTGTAAAGACCATAAATTTATCTTTTTATGTTTGTAACAATCTACCTTTTAATTTGTACACGTGAACGACAATTGAATATTAAAGAGGATAATAATTGTGTTTGGTTTAGTCTCAAAGGGCGCACGATTATATGATCAGTTTATGATACCATGAATCGTTTTAAAAAGGAGGTTTTTCTTTTCTATCAAGGGTATAGCTCTGAGGATTTTTGCGCGCGAAACTTACAGACTAGCGTTTTCCTCAGCTAAAAAGTTTTTCAAAACTAGTGTATTTTTGAGTGTTTATGTATAATTTATGGTGGATTCTTAAATATAAAGGTCTGACAACGTGCACAAGTGTTGAAAAGTGATATAGCGCAGTGATACGCGACTTTTTAGGTTTATCGACAAATTCCACAGCAAGCTCTAGTAAAGTACCACCGCTTTACTAGAGTAGAACTTAGTCCAACCCAAGAAACTTATTTAGAAGTATAAGTTCCCTTGTCCAACCTTGGACATACTTGAATACGCTGTTGATAATATATGGAATCTAGATTTGGCATATGGTTTAAATAACCAGAAGCGCTCGTGGCCCCGCGGACTCAGTGTTCTGTAAATGATCACTGCAGTAAGCAACTTTCACTATGGCCGGTCCATGGATGGGTGACCATCCATGTGATCACTTTGTGACATTTATTTGAGCGTTTCCGTGCTTCGGAAGGCACGTTAAGCCGTTGGTCCCGGTTGCCAGTAAAATGGCAGTCGTTAAGCTAAGTTGAAGGCTTTATTTCAACAGCAGGCAGTCACAACCTGCGCCTGTCCATTTAAACACGGCAATACGGCTCACCACCTATTACGTGGGACAAATTATACAGAAGTGAAATGTGGGCATATAATATGCCTCTGCCTACCCCTTCGGGGATAAAGGCGTGACCATTTGTATGTATGTATGTTTAAATAACCAAAGCTAGTATAAATTAATTTAAAAAAAAAAAGTATAGCTCTGACTGAGTCTTTCTTCACTGACCTATTTGTTACAAACGTCTATGGTCTACAGGCTTTTTCTTTTATCGTTTTACGAGAGGGAATATCCTCATGGATGTTATGCCGGACTCCTACCGACTAAAAAACCTCACGTGTCCTGCTAACAGCCTACAGTTGGGAGCCCCGGGTAAGCCCTCTGAAGGATACCCAGGACATAGTCTATAGGCTATGGTGACCACTTTCAATAAGGTGTGCCGTATGCACTCAGGTTCGGCAGAAGAGCGGATAGGACATAAAAGTTCAGGCTTAATAAAGTATGTTACTCTATATTACCCTATTTTTCTGCTACATTTATGTCCATTACCTATAATTTGTAGGTATGACATTGCGTCTTTTAAAAGTAATTCACTGGTTTTTAAGTCAAACGCTTTCTCATACTTACCTACCATTAATTTGGCTTTGGGATATACGCTTAAAGAGGGTTCGAACAATAGTTGATATTTATATCATTATTGTCAAAAGGAACACAAAATAGCAGATTTTCTAAAACAAGAAGCCGTGAGATCGGTCTCACCAAACTGCCCCTTTTAAAACGCGTCTTTTGAAATGTTCTTTTTTGAAATTTTATATACTCTCTCAAAATGACCAGCTATTAATGCAAAATTTCAGTATTGTAAGTCATGTGGTTTTCAAGTTATGAGTTAATGCAACAGAGTCACAGACTACAGACAAAATCTGGACATAATCCCCTCTGCACTCTATTTTGTAGAGAGGGGCTAAAACGGAGTTAAGATCCTGAAGTGACTAGGTATGTGGCGAAATCGACTGAGCCAGCACCGGGATCTCGGTCGCAGGCAGTAGCAGGGAGCCGTGTTGTTTTAGTTGGTAGGAGTCCGGCATAGCATCTATGTAGGATTTCCACATAGATGCTATGCCGGATATTTCCAAAAAAGGTACTTATGTACTTATGTACATAGTAGGTATACCTTACCTACTTAGCAAAACTGGGACGTTGCCAGGATATAATTCAAATTTTGAAAACAACATTCTAAACATGCTACTGAATGTAATCCAAAACAATTTCATTCTGTCAAAAATATGATACAAAGCTTAATTAGGTTAATCCCCCGGAGCGATGTAGCATTATTCGATTACATTAATTTCTCCTTTCCTCGGCCCACTTTTCGGAATACAATATTCTCTTTGCAAAACAATATCAGTAGGTATAGATGGTATAGCTATTGCCTATATACTGAACTATAGTTCAAAATACAGATCTAATTTACACAATATACCTGCACCACAGATTAATAAATAGTTAGTAGTAACTATTTATTAATCTGTGGTGCAACAATATACCTGCACCACAGATTAATAAATAGTTAGTAGTAACTATTTATTAATCTGTGGTGCAGGTATATTGTGTAAATTAGATCTGTATTTTGAACTATAGTTCAGTATATAGGCAATAGCTATACCATCTATACCTACTGATATTGTTTTGCAAAGAGAATATTGTAAGGCATTACGTAGGTAATGCCTGCACCCAGGTCAGTAAACACTGAGAGATAGTAGGGTAGATCAGGGCAATCTATCACCATCTAGACGTGTGATTCCAAAAAGTCTGCATTTTTTCATCTGTTGGTGACTATTTGCCAACCCTATTTTTCTGTCTAAAGTAAAAGTAATCCTAGTTACTTACTTCTTATAAATCCAGCAATCGGTTCATAAAAATCTAGTTAAAATCTTTCGAGCCGTTTTAGAGATATTACTCGGAACATACAGAAAATAATAATAAAAATTGTTTTTATGACTGTTCCGTATATACTTTCATATGGGTTTAGTGAAAAGCTGTTAAATTGAAATAACATACAGACACTTGAATTTTATTTATATGTACCTATAGATTAAGTAACTCTCGTTATGTGCCTTCAATCAAACTCCACCAGTGTGTTCCGAACGTTCAAGAAACTCCACTCATATTTTGAGTTGCCGTCAAATTATGCCATTGTGTCCATTGCTCACTTTATTCCGCGATGTCAACAGGGTGACATGTTTATTGGTGATGGACTGATGCGATCGCTGCAGATAAGATTATATTCTGAACATTTCGACGAAAATCTCAGACAGAAAGATCTTCAGTAGATCGTAAATCAATTGGTGATGGATATGCAGTACATTTTTTTAATAATCTGAATCGTATAACAGATGGAAAAAATGGGGCATCACTCTGGGTCCTTATTTTGAAAAAAATCACCATCAGTCCCGTAAACTGTCTGAAATGATGGCTTGTCCTTGACGGGAGAAAATTCAACAGTGATTGGCCCGTCTGGTTTTGACTTAACCGAAAATTTGGAAATGAAAGTAAGATGCGTATGACTAAGTCATGCAAAAGTCAAAAGAGATCTCCCTTAATTAATGAGTTAAGAGAGTGTAGTGAATTATAAATCTACATGGTAGATGTTCACTGTTACTTACGTAGGATTTACAACAATTTACAATAAATATTCCCAGCAGAGTTGGCTAGTGAGCTTAAAAAGGCATATAAATTATGTGTAGCAATTCTCGTGGCATCCATTCATTTTGGTATCTAATCAAATCAACAGCTACTACATTATTGTAAATTATTCTCGAAAAACAATAACAACTATCTAAACAAGGCAATACCAAATAAAATAACAACAGTCTTCCATTCTCTATTAACAAGCAGTTTACATCGAATGAGGGTTAATGATTTTCGCCGTGTGCAAAAGTTCTTGATGTAAGAATGACTCAAACGAAAACCGGCACAATTTACCTTAAAGAATGAACTAACGGACACAAGTATAAAAAGGACTTAATAGTAATTTATGGCACAAATAATTAGGTATATGACAAAATGCCCATAGCAGTGTAGACGGCGTGTTAGCGAAATTGTTAGAACAACAATATTTGTCACACGGCTTGTTTTTGTTTCGCCCACTGCTGGCAGTATCAAGGATGATGTGGTCTAAGTCACAAGAAAACAGACATACCAACATTCGAAAACACATACCGAATCATCTAGTTATGATAATTTTTATGTGTGTTTATTTGGTTATGTGGATTGTGAATAAAAACATACACTCTCACACAAAAGCTCTTTAAGGGATGGTTTCATTCCTCTATACCTTCTTCTTTCTGCATATTGTGTACTAGCGGACGTCACGCGGTTTCACCCGCGTAGTTCCCGTCTCCGTGGGAATACGGGAATAAAATATATAATAGCCTATGTTCACCGCAAAGAGTGTAGCTTCCCAACAGTTAAAGAATTTTTCAAATCGGTACAGTAGTTCCGGAGCCTATTCGTTACAAACAAACATACAAAAAACCAAATCTTTCCTCTTTATAATATGGCATGTATTTAAATCGATATCTGTTTATTCCCTTTTTCCGAACAAAATATTTCAAAGTTAAACCAAAAATACTGACTTGCACACTAATTGTGCACACTAAATAAACCAAATTCATGATACTGTTTAATGTTATTTGCAGAACTGTTTAACTGAACGAATAACTATTATCAGAATAGTATATCTAAAAATTCCATTGTTCAACAAAAATATCAAAACTTTTTTAAGGAAATCTATCGCCTAATTTACTTTTAGGAACATCGTTTATTCTAAGTAAAACCTCAATTTAGTCAGTCACCTCTACAAAATTAAATTTTATTGATCAAAAAAATAAAAGTCTAACCTAACCTAACCTATTCCGTTATAAGATAGTACTATTTAGAGTGCAAGTTAGTATTTTTGATATGCAATTCGTATTTCTGTTTCACAAATCATATATTCGATGAACGAACCACATTTTTGGTGTGAATTCGAATAAAAAGGTCATCTCGTTCTGAGTAATATTTAAGTTTTTTAAGTAGGACATGTTTAGTTAATCAATTGGTTTTTTTGCACAGCATTTAATTTTCTGGTTTGCATTCAGTAAATCAGTGGAGATACCTAGTGTGCTCAAAAATTAAACAGAGGTGCATTTAAAAATATCCCTTATAATATTAGTATAGATGAAGCCAATGTGTTAAACAAGTTATATAGCACAGCTCTTACAAAAGGTAAAAAGGTTCCGTGGGAACCTAACCTTGAAAAACCTTCCTGGTTTTTGTTAAAGAAACCCTTACTGTATTCACTTTAGCGAACCTGAAGCTCAAATTACTATTTTAGCGTGTACACACACATTCTGAGACTATTACTGCCATTTGAACTCAGAAATCTATTTTGTAAACCGTCTCTCATCTCTCATCCAACCTTTCTATTATTATCTGAGCGTCCTTTTCTATTTATTCCACATAAACCTGACAGCATTATTACATTTGGAAGTAAAACACAAAGAATAGGTATGTCATCATAAAGCCTTTGTTCTGACCAAACAAACGCAAACACGGTTATCACAACCTTTCCGGTGAGACGGCGAACGAACACGCTTATCGGTCACCTTTGCTGCGAGGTCAGGTGCCTTGACCCCTGTAACCAGAGTAAACCGTTCTTAAATATTGCTCATAATGAGTATAGTGGAGGTCAAAGGAAATGCACAACTATAAAATCATTATTAAAAGTACAGAGCTTTCTCTCTCTGCTTTCATGGGTTCAGCATGAGGATGTCATGTTCTTCGCGTGGAAGATACATGAGGCTGAAGATGACAGCTAGTGTCGTGGAATGAGGATATGGACCTAATCTTAATTATGAAAACCTAAGATTTTTTAAAATGTTTCAGCTGAAATTTCACAATAGGTACCCCAAAAACACTAGTGCAATATTATTACTTACAGAGATGTAATGTCAGATACTCATTGCTATAAGACATAAATAGAAAAACCTTCATTCATCAATTTATTACCTATGTCTGTGGTTGGACTGATTAAATTCTTTTCTCTTACCTATCTTTTTAGGGTTTCGTAGCCAAATGGCAAAAACGAAACCCTTATAGATTCGTCATGTCTGTCTGTCTGTCTGTCTGTCCGTCCGTGTGTCACAGCCACTTTTCTCCGAAACTATAAGGCCTGCGCTATTGAAACTTGGTAAATAGATGTATTTTGTGAACCGCATTAAGATTCTTATATAAAACTAGAAAAAAAGCAGTAAATTTTGGGGGTCCCCATACTCAGAACTGAAACTCAAAATTTTTTTTTTATTAAACTCATACGTGTGGGATATCTATAGATAGGTCTTCAAAAATGCTATTGAGGTTCCTAACATCATTTTTTTCTGAAATGAATAGTCTGCGCAAGAGACACTTCCAAAGTGGAAAAATGTGTCCCCCCCCCCCCTCTAACTTCTAAACTAAGAGAATGATAAATCTAAAAAAAATATATGATGTACATTGCCATTAAAACTACCAACGAAAATTAGTTTGAACGAGATAGAGCTGGTAGTTTATTTTAATACGTCATAAACCGCAATTTTCGATTAGAACAATCACTACCACTGCGAACGTGTTAAAACATCAATCAAAGTTACAACGAACTATAAGAACTTTCATATTATGTTACTTGCTGCTTCGAAACCCTTCATGGGCGAGTCATACTCGCACTTGGCCGGTTTTATTTGTTTCACTTCCAACTACGTCAAAAAAGTCAGGAACATACAGATGCCTCTCGCATTGCAAAGCGAACCCAGAATGGGGTTTTTGCTCAAAACAAAGTAACGGCTTCAAAATACGCTTTCTTTTAACATGAGGATAATCCTACATAGATGCTATGCCGGACTCCTACCGACTAAAAACCACATGTATCCTACCTCATGCCTACGGTTGGGGGCCCCGAGAAAGCCCTCGGAAGGATACCCTAGGATTCCCAATTCAATATTCGCTTAAATTTTCTTAGCGATTTGGGTGTAAAACAGTACTAAACAAACTATCGCATATAGGTATCAGTTGTT
Organism: Miltochrista miniata; assembly: GCA_933228765.1. Taxonomy (NCBI): domain Eukaryota; kingdom Metazoa; phylum Arthropoda; class Insecta; order Lepidoptera; family Erebidae; genus Miltochrista; species Miltochrista miniata. The sequence goes on along the minus strand of OW121763.1, from coordinate 28,401,890 downwards.
ACAACAAAGCTATTGAATTAGACCACTCCAAATAGTCAATTAAGTGTTGCGCCTACGCCGAATTCATGATCAGACGCGTACATCTATAACAAATATAATTACATTAAAATGTCAAACTACATACCCACACGTGTCCAAAGGTCACGTGGTACTAAATTTTGACAGATTCTTGGTCATTTCCACGTGCTAGATGTCACATGTATGTTTACAAGGTGAATTTAGGTCAGGTTCGATTTGTTTATACCTACCTACCCGTCTACCCACAGTTGTTGAATATTCTATGACGGTACGTACCTATGTTTTTATTTCCAATGTTTACAATATTATTATCAGGAAAATATTATTGGCTTGAGGACACGTTCATAACGCTTGTAATCTCTATCGCGCTTATTGTATGGGGTTCTTCAAAAGGGGTCTTATAAGGTTCTTCGGGGTCGGCAGCGCGTGTGTAGCCTCCGTAGTTGTAAGCTTCCATAGGCTACGGTGACCACTTCCAGCTGGTGGGCCATGAGCTTGTCTGACACCTTAACGATGTAAAAAACCTACTATGCAAAGACAGATGAACTAGGCAACAAATTAAACCTAAAAAGACTATATAAGAAAGATAGCTATGCCTATACAATAGTAAAGTCATAATGAATGGTCCCCATTATCCATTACCTGCCTTCTTATTTTCCGTGCGTGCTGATTTTTTTGTTACACGCGTAGCTCCTAAACGGTTTACACACTACAGTCATTCTCTGCTAGTATTCAGTCGAGAAGGCACTAAAAGGACACGAAACGAAACATAAAATTTGTTTTCATGGGTAGTTGTTGAAAAAAAAACGATTTTCAATTTTTACTATCGGTGTGATTCTGAAGTATGTAAGCCGGTTATTCTTGCGGTATATTTGGGCGAGGCACATGAAAACTGACGAATTATCTCCGCGCGTTGATTGAATCATGCAAATTATATTATTCAACGCGTTTCGGATAAAAATGCAGGTGAAAACGCAAATTTTGAGGTTAAACGTACATTTTTGATGACTTGATGTTTTAAAAACACTTTTCAAACCGTTGCTTTTAAACACATATAATTTTACGTTTATTTGTGGTTGCTATTATTTTTGCAGAACATTTTTTTCGCAAAAAGCTTTAAGTACAATCGAAAGGTCAAGCAATGAAATCAAAGTTTCATTGGTTGACCTTGGGGTCAATTGTGCAAAAAAATTAATAAGACCAAAAAAAAAATATTTCGCACAAATATCCATATCCCAAATCGCTTAAACCTACACGATTATCAATCGTCTGCAAATCTTTGCAGCAACTGCCGTTACAGAGCCTTCAAGGCATTCGTAAACAAGATACATATTATTGTATTAACATCGATAACTTACGCAATGAGCTCGCGAACATTATACCAAGCATAATCCCATCAGGGTTAATAAACAGTAATTAATATTTAATGAGCGACGTAGCTTACGTAACAGAACGTACCTTTAACAAAGGCATCCCCGGGCGATATTACCCGCACTTACCTTAGAGTACACGTACTATATTGCCCATAAAATTGATATGGAGATATGGAGCCACAGTTGTGTCGATATGTAAATAAATTAATGGAAATCACTGTATTTCAGTATTGTGTACTCACTGTTTATCTATACTATCTATACTAATATTATAAAGAGGAAAGATTTGTTTTTTGCTTGTTTGTTTGTAACAAATAGGCTCCGGAGCTACTGGACCGATTTAAAAAATTCTTTCACTGTTGGAAAGTTACACTCTTTGCGGTGAACTTAGGCTATATTTTATTCCCGTATTCCCACTGGAACGGTAACCACGCGGGTGAAACCGCGTGACATCCGCTAGTATACCTACTTATAAGTTGTTGAAAAGTTATGTATTTATTTATTTCTACGGTTATGGATGGGTGACCATCACGTGACCACTTTGTAACATTTATTTGCGAGCGTTTCCGTGCTTCGGAAGGCACACAGCAAGTATAATGGCAGTCGTTAAGCCAAGTTGAAGGCCGAAATGGGCAGCTTGAAAAATTTCGACAGCAAGCAGTCACAACCTGCGCCTATCCATACCGACACGGCAATACGGCTCACCGCCTATACCGTGGGACAAAATTTTAAATGTGGAAATGTAATATGCCTCTGCCCCTTCGGGGATAAAAGATGTAATCATATACATATATGTTTCTTCAGGTGGAATGCAGTTGAAAACTTCTTTTGTTCACAGACCACATTGTTACCCCAAAAATTCAAAACGTGAGGCATCAAAGACATAGAAATATTATAATCGTCGTGCGAACATAGAAGGGTATTTCTGGCGAATATGCTTTCACCAGGAATTCATAAAAATTGCGTTTGCGGAAAAACAAAAGTAAGCCGAGAAAATAGTCACCAAAGAGAACCCTGAGACATCCTTCCGAGGGCTTACCCGGGACTCCCGGTCGTAGACAGTTGTAAGGCATCGTGTGGTTTTAGTCGGTAGGAGTCCGGCATAGCATCCATGTAGGATTTCCACACGTAAATAAACGCCCAAAATTATTTTCACGATATTTAATTCAATAAGGAGACAGTGGTTCTTTCCAAAAGTAAAAGATACATGAAAATAATTATAATAGTAAAAGTTGTAGGTATGGTAGGATCCAAGCATGGTAAAAGTCTCTGCCTACGCGGAAGGAAGACAGGCGTGATGACATGAACATAAGTATGTATGTAATTTCCAATTTTCCTGGGACATCCTTCCGAGAGCTTACTCGGGGCTCCCAACCATAGGCAGTTGGGCGTTACGTGAGGTTTTTTAGTCGGTAGGAGTCCGGCATAGCATCCATGATGGATTCTCCCTCACGTTAAAAAAAGGCGAATTAATTTTAGGTTTATTTTGATGAAATATTTTATTAATATTATACTTCCTCATATTTGAAAGTGGCTGGAAGCTCATTTTAGTAAGGGGCGCTTAAGCCAAACAGTAGTACCACGATAATAATTATAATTATCGTGATAGTAAGTTACGTAACTACCTGCTTTTTAAGCAGGTTGTCCATTTCGCCTTGTCAATAAACGGCAGTTTGGGTGTGATCCAAATAAATAATTCGAATGATTTATAAGTTTTACACCCACATAGTATTGTCAAGTTATTCAGTACATTTATCTAAAAATTCGGGGCTGATTTCTGGCAGACTTTTTGGAGTTATCGCCATGGTATATATTACTAGTTCATGCTATTCGAGGTAACGGTTTGATTTGTAGATCGATTGATAGACTAAGAGCTATGAGTCAGCATGACATTACGAACATTTTTCAATGTTACAAGATTAAAAAATGTAACTTGTAATGTTACAATATTAAAAAATATATAATCTGCTTTCTACTCGTTACTATTCACATGATCTAACTCCTCCTAACGAACTAAAAGAGGTACCTAAAAGAGGACAGGAACATAATCAAATATCACTGTCTACCTACCTACTACAAATTGATTGATCCTTTTATTCCCGCCATCTTGCCAATAAATAATTTATCGACGACACTCAGCGAATTAACGCCCGAAAATTAACAACCGGCGAACAAATTGATTCTCGCGTTTCCAGAAATTTTCGAAAATTGTTACAGCCGTGTTCTGCGTTCAAAATGCGTCGCTTGCGCATCGCTCATCGTGAATATTGATCGTGATGAGTATAAGATGGTCAGTGTGATAAACGGGACAATTACGATTACTTCATTTTGCGAGTGAAACGAAATTCTTTTCGAGATCGCAAATGTATTTTTTTGCCGCTAAGGTGGCAGATAAGCATACTACCCACCAGATATGCTGATGGTCACCGCAGACTATGGACGTTAGCAACACCAGAGGCGCTACACTCGCGCTGCCGACCCTGTAAAAACCTTCTAAGACGTTTGGGAGAACAGAGTCTGGGAGATCAATTTACAATATAAAAGTGCGCGGAAGAAAGTACCAATATTAAATCTTTTAGTTGAAGTAAAAAAGTATTGGTATAAGATTAAAGACAGCTAAATGCCTGTCAGATTGCTTAGAAATGTGAAATGGACTACAAAAAGCTTCTACAGACTCTTTCTTAGAGCGAGTGTCCAAAGCAGCACCTATAGGATCCTACCAAATCTGGTTATATAGAGGATAGACAACAATATAATTGGCGGTGAGCGAAATCACATCGCAAGTTTACATGTCCCTAATAGCCCCAGCAATATATCTGTTGGGAGTCCTAGGACATCCTTCCGAGGGCTTGCCCGGGGCTCCCAACCACAGGCTGTTGGGCGCTACGTGAGGTTTTTTAGTCGGTAGGAGTCCGGCATAACATCCATGAGGATTTTCCCTCACGTTAAATAAAAAAAAGTCCCAGCAATATTGCTTAATGTGTATCTTTTATCTACTACGCGATGGATGACTACCTAATTGTAAATTCATGAAAGACCTAACTAGTTCTTCTCCGAGCGGAGCAGCCTTACACTATTTCTTACCGACATAACACTTGGCTACCAGAAGGATTCCTTATTGACGCCTAATATGAAATACTAGCTGTTCCCGCAACTTCTACCGCGTAGAAGCCGTTATTGCGTAAAATCATAACACTCCTTTTGCGCAGTCAGTTAAAAAGTAGCCTATGTCCTTCCCAGGCCCGCGAACTATCTCTATACCAAATTAAATCTTAATCGCTCCAGCCGTTTATGCGTGAAAGCGTAATAGACAGACAGTTACTTTTGCATTTATAATATTAGTAGGGATGCAAGTATTTGGCTCGGATTTCAAAACGTTTAATGAATTTTCTTCTGTATGAGTGCCCGGTAAAGGCAATAAGGCTTCCCCCCTATTACGTGAGACCAACAAACCAACTAGCAAAGTGTAGGTATGTTCAATTTTGCCTGCCTGTTATGGAGGCTAAAACAACAACGTTATTATAGTGGAAGATAATGACAATGTAGATGAAAAGACACATTCATAAACCTTCCCTCAATCAAATCCCTCAATGGAAGTCCACTGCTGGACATAGATCTCTCCCAAAGTACGCCATAAACCTTTTATTTTATATTCAGGTCGCCAAATTGACGTCGCCACCAGCCTGATGGAAAGCTGTGGCGCATCTAGCGATTGGGGGCCAATTTTGACAGTGGTCCTCAAGCTGGCGGTCCTGTGATGTGCCTCTTCACGCTCCTCTTAAAGAACCCGGGATTGTAAGATGAGGGAAAACGTGGGCGGGCAGGTCGTTTCAAGTTTTTACAGTTTTTTCCTCAATAACCATAAACCTTTTATTTTAACGTGAGGGTAGATCCATCATGGTTGCTATGCCGGACTCCTACCGACTAAAAAACCTCACGTAACGCCCAACGTAATGGTTGGGATCCCGGGTAAGCCGTCGGAAGGATGTCCCAGGACAATAACCATAAACCTTAGTATAAGATAATGACCATTCATATGGAAAGAACATCGCATGAGGAAAACATTTCAAGAATCTTACATTTTAACAAAACTTTAATCAATTAAACTCCACTGCCATATAACCAATTCCACATCACATATTCTTACTTTAACAACATCAAAAAGTTCGATTTATGACTAAAACACCAATCAACATCATTAATGACTGATAATTTTAACTTAACTTACTTAAAGTCGGCTTAATGAAAGTGGAATTAACGTTCAATATTATTGTCGAAACTTATGTTATCTTTGATGACAAACTTGTTTTTGTATTGCGTTAAAATCTTTTAACAAAGCACGATGAAAAGAATATTCGACGAATAATGTTGTCTATGCTAATACTATAAAGAGGAATGATATGATTGATTGTTTGTTTGCATCGAAATGGCTCCAAAATTACTGAACCGATTTGAATAAACTCTTACAGTGTTGGGATTGGGAAGCTACACTATCCCCGTGTGACATCCTATATTTTATCCCCGTATTCCCACGGGAACGGGAGCTACGCGGGTGAAACCGCGTGACGTCCGCAATCCTACTAATCCTACTAATATTATAAATGTGAAAGTTTGTGAAGATGTTTGGATGTTTAGATGTTTGGATGTTTGTTACTCAATCACGCTCTAACGACTGAATGGATCTGGCTGAAATTTGGTACAGGGATAGAGTATAGTCCGGAATAACACATAGGCTACTTTTTATTCCGAGAAAATGTTCCCACGGGAAGCGGGCACGGGAACCAAATTTCACGCGGGCGTAGCCGCGCCCATCAGCTAGTTACAAATATTTAAAAGATCACCACTATCATACGAAATCCCATAATTGCGTGAGGATACAGAAATAATACAATTATTCTGAATAACGTAATCCAGGCCTTCCCAACCTTTTTCAGGTCACGGCGCCCCTATAAGGTTTGAAACTTTTCACGGCGCCCTCACATGCCACGTGAAATCAACCCCCCCCCCCCCCCCCGTCGTCGTTTTTCCGCTGGTAATTGCCTCATTGACGCAGCTATTCAATGGTATCCTCCGCACATGTAACTATCCTGTGACATGTCTCGGCAAACTCATCATGTGGCCCAAACCGGAAACCCCCAATAGATGCTGTGCCGAACTCCTACCGACTAAAACCACACGGTGCCCACTTTGGGGGTTCGGGTTCTTAGGGCGTTTTTTGGGTTGTTCGGGTGTTATTTCGCTTCTTGGGTCGTGTTGCGTGCGAAAAATTTTCACGTCAAGCTGTCGTCCTGGCGCTGTTTCTCTAAGGACGGTGAGCAGCCCCGCCCCGTCCTTAGGCCCGCGGCATGGTAGCCGATAATCTTGGGCGAAGACAAGTGTATTGCGCCATCGCTGCAGATTGCGAAACTCGGATTGGAGAGTAATGTCCCGCTCCCTCCCCGCCACCTCTTTCACGAGCCTGAGCATTAGTGCTCGCAGAAAAACGCGGCGGCGTCTCACTACCTCTCACTGGAGATCATGGCTCGCACCATGTTTTCCAGCGAGATATTGTCCACATCTAGACCTAGCGCTGTTGCGCCCATGCGCACTCCACCAATGTATGGAGCGCAGTGTCCTCGCTGCGTTCCTCGCAGTGCTGGCACTCGGCCGTGTTCTCCCGGTGTATTCGCCACAGAATGATGCTTACCGATACACCCGTGCCCGGTAGTTATCTGTATCAACCAATAGGAGAGATGGTTCCTCTACAGCCACTCGTTTATGATCAGTCTGATCGCCCTGTTTGTGGCGTTATTCCACCTTGGTTGCTTAAGTCGCACTTTTCAAGATTTCCTGATGGAGCTAGGACCGTTTAGCAGCTCCGACCACTGAGCAAAGAAAGCTGTCTGTGACCATGTGGGCGCCTATATTATCACCTCTCACAACTAAGACCCTTTTTTTACAAACGAGTTTTGAAGTGGAGACCGCAACTTGGCAAACGACGAGTAGGACGTCCACCCGCCAGATAGACCGACGACCTGGATCGTGGGATGGTGTGTGGGGCTCCCGGTCCCGGAAAGGGACCGGTCCTACCCACTAAATTCCGCTGTGTTCCTTCTCACCCTATAGCCGGGCCGAAGGATATCCAAAGAATATTCACGTCGCCAGCCCGGCCGGGGTCTCCACGCATGTCCGGGACTCTCCTCGGGGGAGCAAGATGGGCGGCTCCCTCTGAGCTCCCTAAGGAGCTGACAAAAAAACCCAAGCCCGCATCGCACCGCTCTTGAGCGCCTTTTTGGAAGCAGAGAGGCACTGAAGGCACCTTCGGAGCACGGAGAGGTGCCTTCCGCCAAATGATCATCGGTGAACGGGATACCTCGGGAGAGGCCGTTTATGATATTTTTTCACGAACATTTTTTACGTACATAGACGCGCCGCGGCGCTCCACGCGGCGCCCCTCTGGACGTCCTGCGGCGCCCCGGGGCGCCGCGGCGCACAGGTTGGGAACCCCGTAATCAATATAATTTCTCTACTTGCTTTGCAATAGTGCCTCGTGTATACTAAACATTTAAATCACAGTTTTAACCGCCATTTTCCTCACCATGTAATTGAAAATCTCTTTACGATAATTGAGAGACATTTTCGAGTCTTTTTTTAGAGTTCCGTACTCAAAGAGTAAAAAAGTGACCCTATTTTGAAACTTCGCTGTCCGTCTGTTTGTCTGTCCTTCACGAGGCTGTATCTCAGGAACCGAGATAGGTAGACAGCAGAAATTTTCACAGATGATATATTTCTGTTGCTGCTATAGCAACAAATACTAAAATCTGAAAAATAGAGGGGATTGAGGGGGCTTTTTTGGTACGGAACCCTCGGTGGGCGAGTCCGACTCTCACTTGGTCGGAATTTTTATTTGGTACTGAACCCTCCTTTGGTACTGAAGCGCTCGTAGCCCTGCGGACTCAGTGTTCTGTAAACGATCACTGCAATAAGCAACTTTCACTATGGCCAGTCCTTGGATGTGTGACCATCCATGTGACCACTTTGTGACATTTATTTGAGCGCTTCCGTGCTTCGGAAGGCACGTTAAACCGTTGGTCCCGGTTGTCAGTAAAATGACAGTCGTTAAGTCAAGTTGAAGGCCTTTTTAGGCGGCTTGAAAAATTTCAACAGCAGGCAGTCACAACCCGCGCCTGTCCATCTCAACACGGCAATACGGATACCTATTACGTGGGACAAATTCTAAAATGGTGAAATGTGGGCATATAATATGCCTCTGCCTCCCCTTTTGGGGATAAAGGCGTGACCATATGTATGTATGTATGAATCCTCCGTGCGCCAGTCCGACTAGTACTTGGCCCTTTCATAAAAAACTTTCCAAGATTGCTAGGTGTGGACCTGATGTTCAGTGTCAGGTCAAGTTTATCAGGTAACGCCTCGGTCATTGATTAATATCAAACTAAAGTTCAACTTTTCGGCATTAACATATGAAACAGATACAATTTCAGAGCAGTAAAATGATATGTCAATGTTTTGTGATATTTATGGGCACCTTTTGACATTTTGAGATATACGGTTTAGGTATTTATGAGGCGTCAGATTTTGGTAAACGATGGCTACTATTCTATTAGTTCTTGTAGAGTAATAAAAGAGTTTTTATTATTATTGTATAATAAAAAAGTGTCTTAAAACTGTAAATAAAAATAGAGACAGTTTTCTTTTTTTCTTTATACTATGCCTCTGCCTACCCTTTCAGGGATAAAGACGTGACTATATGTCTATATGTAGTTAGTTTTATTTACAGGTACTAAGTAGCAATCAGTATTATCCACGTACTAGCCAGGGAGCTTCCTCTGTAACAAAACTAAATCACCTGATTTCTCCAACATTGTGGCACATGCTGGACGGATGATCCCTGTAATAACGGTTCCGATTATCTAGTTTTTGGAAAGTTTGCCAAACATGATGGACTGGTTTCATCCTGGGACATCCTTTCGAGGGCTTACCCGGGACGTGAGCCGAAACGGCACGAACATCATCTGATTTCGCCAGTATTGTGCCACGGAAGGAGAGTATACGCTGCTACGACACAAATATCAAACATTTCCCAGCATCATCTCACTCCTGCACATCGGCGAGTTTTGTCCACATTACATATAAAGAGAGCTCGTAGCAACACCGATATGAGCAGGTTTAGCCAGCACTGTCGCACGTGCTAAAAGGTGGGATTATGACGTGACGATACAGACACCAGCAAGTCTCGCCAGTGCCGACATGATATTAGCATGTTTCGAAAGTTTTGTCCTACGTGCTAGAAGGCAATTATACCGTGGCAACACCGATATTAGCAACTTCCATTAGGACCATCCCCTAAAGATTAACTTTAGGACGTAACTATCTTTCCGTCCTGGGATATCCATCCGTACTGGGATATCCTTCCGAGGGCTTATCCGGGGTACCCACCGTTGGCTGTTGGGCAGGATAAGTGAGGTTTTTAGTCGGTAGGAGTCCGGCATAGCATTCGTGAAGGATTTTCCCTCACGTTAAAAAAAAGGACGTAACGACACGGACATTAAAAGGACATATCACGCCAACGCGGCAACGTTAAATAGGACCAACAAGAAATAAATTGTGGGAGTGTAATTCATTTCTGCTAACCTCGCCCGTATAGGCGAGTTGCTATTTGTACGTACTTTCTTGCTGTACCAGAAAATGGAGCCATCAAATTTATACTCGTAAATGGGTTATTATTATAAGTTTATTTTAAACGAAGCAAAAGTATTAAATCTCCTCGATATTAAAAAAAATAACTGGCCTGAATCTGTATCTAGATCTGCGTGGGCGATAGAAAGTATACAAAATTGATGCAAATGATGTTGATATAATTCGTATTAATTGTTTTCTAATAGAACGGTGCTATGACACTCCTAGAAATTCTTTTGTCTGTGAGGATATAATTAGTATAGGTCAATGGGGCTCAAAAGATAAGATAGATGAATTGATGACCTGGAAAGCTTCGGAGGGACATAAAGCACAATAATTACCAATCTTTCGAGTCGAAACTAATTGTCAGATAAAAAGAAACTAAAAAAAGCTGAAGAAAAGATCTTCTAAAAGATGGTCTAGATTCTAGACCATCTTTTAGAAGATCTTTTCTTCTATTTAAAAAGTTAAGTTACTTTGAACTTCTAGACTCTAGAAGTTCAAAGTAACTTAACTTTTTATTGCTAAACTAATAAAATGTAAACCAAGTCTCCAGATAAAGGCTTTGGAGTTAAAAGCTCCGTTGAAGTAAAATAGCAACTCGCACTGTCTCGCCATGTTGTCAAATATCTCCGATGTTAGGAGGGTATTTCAAAAAATCTTATCTATCTTGGTCAGAAGGCAATAAAATGATTCACACGATATATTGTTAAAACTTGATAAAGTAAATAATAAAAATACTGCCTCCTCATTCTTGATGCAAACTTTGGACGCAATTCACTTACATACGGGTTACCATTTCTGAAGAAATGTATGCCTGATTTACATGGTAAAATCGCCTGATTTTCACGAAAAATGCCTGATTTTATTGAAAAATGCCGCATTATAAAAGAATTATTTGATAATAAGTAAAACAAATTGCTTGAATGAATTTTTAATTTGAAAATATAAATTTTCAGACACATTAGAGTAGGTAATAAGAAAATCAGCCAAATATATGATTTGTTTTTTAATAAATGAAAAAGGAATTCCACTGTACGTTTTCTTACTTCTAATGATAATTATCTGATGACGTCATTTTTAGGGTTTCGTAGCCAAATGGCAAAAACGGAACCCTTATAGATTCGTCATGTCTGTCTGTCTGTCCGTCCGTGTGTCACAGCCACTTTTCTCCGAAACTATAGGGCCTATGCTATTGAAACTTGGTAACTAGATGTATTCTGTGAACCGCATTAAGATTCTTATACAAAACTAGAAAGAAAGCAGTAAATTTTGGGGGTCCCCATACTCAGAACTGAAACTCAATTTTTTTTTTCATCAAACCCATACGTGTGGGGTATCTATAGATAGGTCTTTAAAAATGCTATTGAGGTTTCTAACATCATTTTTTACTCAAGTGAATGGTTTGCGCAAGAGACACTTCCAAAGTGGAAAAATGTGTCCCCCCCCCCTCTATTTTCTAAATTAAGAGAATGATAAATCTAAAAAGAATATATGATGTACATTGCCATAAAAACTACCAACGAAAATTGGTTCGAACGAGATAGAGCTGATAGTTTTTTTTAATGCGTCGTAAACTGCAATTTTCGGTTAGAAAAATCACTACCACTGCGAACGTGTTAAAACATCAATCAAAGTTACAACGAACTATAAAAACTTTTATATTATGTTACTTGCTGCTACGAAACCCTTCATGGGCGAGTCCAACTCGCACTTGGCCGGTTTTTAACAAGTCTTTTTGAGTTAAAATATAATGCACAAAACTCTTTACAATTAATCATTTCGCCTGACATAGACCAATGCCGGCCGGGCGCCTGATCAAGTGCTAAAATGCCTGGCAAATCTGGCGAAAGCCTGGCATATGGTAACCCTACTTACATACCAAGCTCTGAACGAAACGCCAAGATAGAGCAGAACAGCAATAGTCAACAATTTATATCAACTATGTCGTCGTTAACTCGATATTATTTTCAAGGAATCGTGGCAATTAGCTGTCCATCATAGCTTTCACTGGCCAACATCAGCATAATCTGGCCATCAACAATCGTACGTCAACATAACACAGCACTTATGGAGCGTTACCACGCAATAATGACTACATTTGAATGTGGAAACGAAACGCGGCCAGAAAAAACTAATCTATGTCATATTTCGTGCTATTACTTTTCCCACATACAAGAAATAAATGATGCGTGTAGTTGTGAGTACTTTAAAGAAAATGAAAAGGAAATTTGTTTAGAAAATTTACTCTAAAAAGAGGAAAAGGACTTAAAACCCACAAGTATATATAGTTTTTTTTTTTATACTACTTAGGTGACAGACAAGCTTACAGCTTATAGTTTGTGTGGAAATCCTCACAGATGTTAGTAGTAAAGCCGAACCCAGTAAAACCATACGGTTATCACCTATTTTTCTATCTACTACACCAGGCGCCTCCTCGGAAAGATGTGCTAGAATTCGCGGTTGACTTTGGTCACCACTACCTCGAACAGTGGTTCGTGTGTTCTACGTCTTTAACTTGGGTTGGGTTTGGGTATAATCTCGCTTGTTGAAGCTGTTTCTGTAAAAACGACGACCAACCAGCAGCGTCCTCATGGACCAACACCGGTTGGTCTAGTGCTTATGATATATTATGTTTAATGCATATAAGTAAATAGTACTTCGCGTGGAGACTTCAATAAATACAACACAAGCTTGTCGCGGAATCTGCCTCTTTATGTAATACCTTTACCTAGCCCACAGATATCAAAAAAACTTTTTTCTGATTTCTGTAACCTAGCTCTTCAGGGATAAAAGCGTGATTATATCTATGTACTTAGGTATAAATAAGAATACAATATAACTTTTGCACGCTTTTGTAACTGTAGGTTTATTTTCTTCTTTGCAGAGCATTTTTGTGCAAAAGCTCGTGTCCAAAATTGTTTTGCAAAGCTTTTAAAGTAAAAGGTTCTATGTTTATTGTACTACTCCCTTCACGATGTTGCCCGCGTACAAGTATGTCCGTTTCAAGACATTTTTCCCAACCCGTACACGTATTTTATATCATTATACCTTTTTATGCTTTATCACCTAAATTTCTCTAAATTTTCGCAGAAGATATATATTTAATTTGACCATCCCGTGATTTTGCCTCAATTCGTGATCATATTCTACTTATGCTAGCCTTTAATTATCCTGGAAATCCTTTCGAGTGAAGGTCGTTTTCCACGAAAGCGGAGACAAGACGAGATGTGCTTTAACAACGAATCACATTTCGTTATACCCACATACTCCGTTATGTCAGCCTTGCCCGGCGATAGAGTATGATTTAAGTCGGTTTGAGTTCGGCATGGCATCCGTGGAAATTTCCACCAGTCAAAAATGGAAAAAAATAAGCAACCCTTTTTCTGCACCGGTTTAAGATTTCTATAAGACAAGGGCACGACCGTGCAGCAAGCTGCCAAGTTCGATTCCCGGCTCAAGTAGGTGATTTTTCAAAAAACTTTCAATGCAGTTTTATTTATTTATTTATTGTATACTTTATTGTACGCCAAGATAGTATTCCAATTTGAAATTTGATACAAAATAGCACTACAATGGGCGGCCTTATCGCTAAAAGCAATTTCTGCCAGGCAACCTTAGGATGGACATATTTGGTAGGATCGAAACTGATAGTTGTTGGCGTTAAATTTATATAAAAAACCAATAAATTATCTTATACATTACATACATATAAAACTAGAGAAAGCAATAAACTAAATAGTAGGCACATACATATACATACCAATAAATACACGAAAATATATACAAACAAATATCCATACACACTAATATTATAAAGTAGGTATATGCGAACAGGAAAATTTTAATTATTAGGTACTTGTTTAAGTAATAATTCTTAACACTATTTTTAAAAATTTACAGTGTCTCAGCGCGTCTAGTTTCTACGGGTAGTGCATTCCACAAGCGAAATGCTGTAACACTAAAAGAATGGTCAAAAAAGTTCGTGGAGTGCGGTGGCATTTTTAATTTCAAGTTTTCTGATGATCTCAAACATCTGTCATGCGTATTATGAAGAAACCTAAAACGTTCTTTTAAATAGGAAGGTGTAGATGGGTTAAACAATATATTATATAATAAGAATAAAATATGAGTATTCCTGCGAAGTCGTATAGGTAACCACTTGAGCTTTTTACTTACTTTTGAAAATAAAGGAATGTTTCCTTTCAGCAAAACTTGCCATTATCAATATTAAGGGTACTTTCCCTCCAACTACCGTCTTTAAATTCCACCCTGTAGATAGATCAGAGTCCCGTGACACCTAGGAAGACTGTCAGGTTAGTCAGGTTACCAAATATTTAGATCTCGGATTTAACATCCCGTCCATTATTGTCGTTTTAAGAGTCCAACGCAATATTACACAACCGTGTAGAAATGAAAAATCTTCAAACAAACGAACTCATCAGCAATATTATATTAATACACTAGCGGACGTCACGCGGTTTTACCCGCGTAGTTCCCGTTCCCGTAGGAATATGGGAATAAAATAGAGCCTATTCACCGCAAAGAGAAATATATAAAAAAACAAATCTTTCCTCTTTATAATATTAGTATAGATTTGAAGTATAAACCCGAATAACTACAATAAAAATAAGTGCACAACTACACGAGTATCATCATATGATGGAAAAAGTTGTTATGGCCAATAAAAAAATAACGCACCAACTGAATTAGAAGTTTGAGATATTTTTCCATAGTATTTGATAAAATGGCGGAAGGAATGTCTATACGAAGCTGCGTTTGCCAAGAAAGTGATCTACTATCGGGATCTGATTGTTATTGTGGCGTCTAGGAATAGAAAAGATTTTCAATCTAATCGTGAAAACCGCTGTTTTACTCTTATGATTATGTTCTTCGTCTTGCGGTATTGCCAGTTGCTTACCCATCCTACCTGGATAGTTTGAGCCCATTTTATTGGCCCGGATAAGGTTGGCTTCTTATTTTCGGCTACGTAAGGAGCGATTTCCGTTTCTCCCACTCAATCCCGTAAAAGAGTTCCGTAAAGGGACGAAAAAGTTATAAGATTCGGTTTTCCTTTATGGACATGAAATTCCAGATGAATACAAAATCTGGAGAGCAGCCCTTATCAGGCTGATTAGCCTCAGTTTATCACGCGTCTACCAGGTTGGAATGCACCAATTGTGCACACCTTAAGTTTATTTCAAATCAACCATGAACTTGGGATTTTGGTAGGTTTCAAATATGTTATATCAGGCAGTCTGAAGTAACAAGGGGGCATTATATTTTCGCATGTAAGTCCATCTGTGTGCACACTAGTACCTACTGAGATTGTTATACTTAAATCTGTGGCATAGATATTACACACAACGACATAGTAAAAAAATCCAGATTTGGCAACCTACGCTGAAATCTGTAAAAGAACCGATGGTCGGTGGAGCTAAGGAGTTCTGGAGCGGAGACCGCGACTTGGTACACGTGGGGTAGGACGATACCCCGTCACATGGACCGACGACCTGAAAAAGGTCGCAGGGACTGACTGGATGCGGAAGGCGCAGGACCATGTATTGTGGCGAAGGGAGAGGCCTAAGTTCAACAGTGGACTGTTATAGGCTGATTTGATTGATTCATGGAACCTACGCTTAGATGGAGGATGTGATTTTTTTCTCATTTTAGCCCCTTTCTATAAAATAGATTGCAGAGGGGCTTATGGCAAGACTTGTGTCTGTATAGTCTGTGACTCTGTTGCATTAAAAACGTCACTAGGTCACGTGGATCACCTGTTAAAAGTTTGAAATTAAACAAAAATGACAACGTCAATCGGATTGAACTTTCACTTTCACAATAAACGTTAGAGGGGCAGTCGGGTGAGACCGTCTCACGGCTTCTTGTTTACCTTAAGGAATTTTTCGCAACTCCTCCAAAGAGGCCCTACCCTAGAAGGTATTTACAGCGAGCTGTAGCTCGTGTGTATCATCTCTGGTGTTGGTCAACGGCAATAAGCTACGGTAACCACTTACTACCAGGCCCGTGGGCCATCTGTCACTTAATGGTATAAAAATTAACACATCGACATTTAAGGGTTTTTGTTAATTAGTAGCTAAATAAATATTATTAAAATGCCTTTTTAATACTATAGATATTTGATATTTCTCTTTAGCGCTAAAAGCGTTTCCCTTTTATAGAAGTTATAGTAGGTGGAAAGGACATGTCTTTCCTTATTTTTTGTCAATCGTATCATATTTAGAAAACAGCGGGACTTAGCTATCAGTACTCATACTATTACTCATCTATTGTTTTCAACTGTTATTAGCAACTAGCGGAACGGGAATAAAATATAGCCTATGTTCAGCGCAAAGAGTGTAGCTTCCCAACAGTGAAAGAATTTTTCAATTGATAACTATGTGTTTTGTGTTACTTCGAACCTTAAAATTATTATTTGTAATTGTACATAATTGCTAAGTTAGATTTGCATAATATCGTGTAATTAAATGGTATTGTCTAATTAGCCGTTTCTAGGGGAGAATGCATAAAATGGCTGGCTAGGGTGTAACGCTGCTGAAATTTGCAGATGTAAAAGTTATATTTGCCGAGTTTTATTTTATTTCTGAAGTGTAAGTACCTATTTAACAGTACCAACCCGGTATACTTTGTGTCTTATACTATGAAGCATCACCTTAAATTGGGAGAAATCTGCGCCCAGCTGTGGACTGCGATAGGCTGCTTTGAACTATTGATAATGTTAACATTTCTCTTCAACCTATACCTCAGATGTTCATCCTACTAATATCATAAATGTGAAAGTTTGTGAAGATGTTTGTTACCCAATCACGCTCTAACGCCTGAACGGATTGGGCTGAAAATTAGTATAGAGATAGCTTATAGTCTGGAATGAAAAGGCTACTTTTCATACCGGGAAAATGTTCCCACGGGAAGCCGGAACGGGTATCGAATTTCACGCGGGCGAAGGCGCGAGCATCATCTAGTAATCGAATATTTTTGGTGGTTTTTGGGCCGAAACAAAACGCCTTTGCGGGCACTTCAAGTACTAAAATTTGTTCAATCCAAGTAATTAATTCAATGGACGTTCACTATCAGTTTATCAATAGACATCAGCGCCAACATGGCAAAAATCAAATAAATTCAGCGTGACATTGATACTAATTCCTATGCACGATTAAATACACTGCAACTAATGCCTATCCATTCATTATTGACGAAAGTTGCTAAGGATAAGAGATAAGGAAAAGAGAATAATGTGAGAACGAAGCATTGATTTTAGAACATCGTGATATAGTCCATTACAAGTAGGCGTATTCTTAAATCATTAGTTACAGCACATCACTAAAGTGATTTTTTTTAATCCTGAATTTATTCTTTAAGTTGTTAGTGTTAATCAACTTTTGTCGCTAACTGTACTTCTTGAATAAGTCAGCGTCCTAAACACACAAATCAATTATATTCCTCAGTATAACTTTATGCGAGAGCAATCACCATTGTACTATTATAATCAAGATAATCTCCATATTACAATCATCGTGACAACTCGATTGGCGGTCAAATAAAGCCTGGAGATAAAATGTACCACAATCCTATAAATATACCCCATTCAAATGACGATCAACTTGCGGAATTACCTACCAATATAAAAAGACACTCACACTGTGATACAAAAATATGAACCTGTTGAAAACCATAAACGAAAGACGTAATTCGTAGGTCAAATTAAAATGGACGGTGTTATAAGTACAGCGAGGTTTGTAACTGAGATTATTCACAATACGTCACAATATTTTAAACGAATGCATTAAGTCTTGAATCCTTACAGAAAACATTCTGTCCGTTTTTTAATACGTTATTTAATGAATGTTGGAAAATAAGGTGTTACTTTATTGAGAATCGTGTATAAAGTTATGGAGAATTTGCAATAAGTCGGAGTGAAAGCGAAAAAAAAAAACTAATATGTTTCACGATACTTATCTCCTTTGTTGACTGTAATGTTTATAGAGTTTTGAAAGCCTGAGATATAAAGTTGCATACATTGCTTATGAAGTTATGACCTACAAAGACGATCACCTTATTATGTGTGTACAGTTATGCACTCAAAAGTAAATTCGTATTCCAATTTGTTTTTATAATGATAAATTCATCAATCTCACAACAATATCATTTATGATGATTTGATGAAGAGATTTAAAAAAATACATTCGTTACTAATAGTTTTTTAGTAACCGCAATCTTAAAAAGAATATTGATACCTGTACCTGAAAAAGCACATCAAAACACAAAATGCAATATCAAAAGGTTAGCAGTTAATGAATTAAGTCAAAATTAAAAAAAAACTTTCACTTACCTTTATTATATCTTCGTCTTCTTTCTTCAATGTTCACAACACGCGTAAGATTGGCCAATCTTAAATTCTAGATTATAAGCGTAATATAATAATCGATGCGAAAAGAAAGCTGTCCTTCCAACAAAAAGGTGGATCATTGAACAATTATTGCATGTTTATTATTGTAATATTCACGTCCCAACAGCGAAAGTAATTACGGGGACAGCGATACAACTTTTGGCATCGCCTCAGCATGACCAATCAACCAGCTGAATTGAGAATGTAATCTCGCAAATATTTACTGGAATAAGCAAGAGAGCATCTCAATTTGGCTGGTTTTTGTCATCGATAAAAACCAAACACTATCGGACACACCCCTTTAACATCGATATTAATATCGAAATGTAATTGAAAAATTAAAATTGGATGCTTTACGACAATGTTTGTAATAAAAATTAAATCAATAATGAACACGCGATGGGAGGATGATCCTTACGGTCCATTTTGGTGGCGACCTGTAATTACAGTTTAAGAAAATTCTGCCGAATGCGTCCACATCACTCTAGGCCTTTAAGTGATGTGTCGAATATCGATAGAGTAATATTGAACTGTAATTGGGGCCCCTCGGTCGCCACCCCTATTTACATTTCCAGATCAGCGGTGCCTCTGTTAAAACGTCTCCATTATAATTTCAGTGAAAATATTAAACAGTTTTGTTAAAGCAAACTTGGTTGCGTTCTACATCTGGTGAAGTTTTAAGTTGAGGCACAGGACATCATTAAAGACCAAGATCCCAAGGATTATCCGACAGTGGGTGGGGAAAGGGTAGATCTTAAATCTATAGCAATATAAAAAAATAAGATTTTTCAACATTTTATTATTTTTATATATATATTTTTGTAATGTCTCTCCCGATTTTATCTACGACATTGTACAACCACATAATATAAATTACTGGAAACGATAAAATAAGTTTATTAAAAATAGAGTAGATTAAATCTTTCAAAAAATATTTAAATAGAAAACCTTGTACAACTTTGCATCTAGTATTACAGATGATCTCGCTTATTATGTTTATTTTATTGTACATATTTACAAAAAAAATGTATTCTACAGTAACAATGATCTAGCGTCTTTAGGTATTGTTTCTATCACATTGTCAGTAATGTCACGCCTAGAACAAAAGCACTAGGTTCCATACGCGACATTATAGTAAATACTTAATCGTCAAGTCACTTATTTTTTTAACAGTCGGCTATTTCACAACCATTGACTTTTCAAAAAATATTGTCTCTACATAGAAAAATGTTCAACCTATCTTGTGAAAACTTTTTCAATTAGCCCGAATGCCTTGCGAGGTGTAAATGAATAATCAAGACTTCCTTTCGGGCTATAAAACGCTCCATACATCTTTCAATAATAAATAATAATCGACTAATAATACAGTTAATAATTAATTTTCATTTACAACTTGCAAACAATTGCGGTTACTCTTCGTTATAATAAAATATGCCAGGCGATTACACACACGCGCCGCAATAAAGTCGCACATCAAAACTGTACTATAAATATTATAATGAGAGCTATAAATTTTATACAAAAATATACATGTAGCTACCGCGCGTGTGTAAAGGCCTTAACACGGACAAGCTTTTAAACGAGAATGGAATTATTGCACGTCGCACATTTATCAGACAAACATGAGTAATAGTCTCGGAAAGCAATGAGCGCCCGTCGAAAAACTCAATTCCATATTTAAATATATGTTTTCGTTGCTTGTCTCTGTTTTTCGCGCCATTCGGCTAATGTTCCTGTCATCGGCCATGTCTAATTTTATGATTGATACTTCACTTGACGGCTAATAGGTGTCATTTTGATTATTATATTCGTGACATAATAATAGCACTTTGATTTATTTTGAGATGGAAATGAAATCGAATTTGGGCTCAAATTTGTTCCACAGTAAAATTATGTATAGCACACTCAATTAATGTAAGTACATTAATTTGTAAAATTTTAGGCACATGGAAAAATAAACCATCATTTTCAATGTATGTAGACACTTACGAAAATATCGTTAATTTGTTTCATTCACGTAAAAACTAATCTAGCGTACGTTAAATTTGGAGTTCGAATAAATAAGTACCAATTCGTCGACCATAGTTTTGTAAGGAATAATTTAAGAGATTCCGTAATAATACTGAGAAACAGTCACTTATTTAAATTTTAAGTACAATCCTTGACTCCTCATTTCTTGGTCGTTCTTAAGGCACTATAAGGCACTTCCATTAATTAAGTCTTCAGAGCACAGTACAATCGGCAACAATATTTCTTTTCAATTGACGAACTTGTTTAGTTAATAATATAAAAATGTTGTTTTTTAAATATTTACAAGACAGCGCCAATTTAGAAAATTATGTAGCTGAGTGTACTTCCTCATCACTTGTTAGGAATACATACGTCACTTATTACTAAATATATTAATTTATTATTATTATTATGTAAACGTCTAAATCGCGACATTCAATTTTATTAGTATTTAATATTGTGACTCACAAAATATAAAAAAACACTAATACAATTGAAATAATATTGGCCGATTCTCGAATTAACTATTAGTAACTATAATTTCTTTTTTCTAAAAATTGGTATTTGGACTTGGTACATCACTAGCGATACGAGTTGTTTAGCACTTTAGCGTATCAGTCTCTCAATGTATATTACATTAAGTACAGTCCACAGAATAATTCTATCAAAGAATCGGCCAACGTTGCAAAATTCGCTCAAACACACATCATGCCTTAAACTAAACTCGTTACTCTGGATGGATCACAAACAATGTTAAAAATATACACTGAAGCACACACTGGGAATGTTACGTACATACAGGTATCAATAACAGGACTTGGTCCCAAATGGACTTGTCACTAACTACTATATAAAAATATATATTAGAAATTTACGTTTAAAATTATTATGAAACAATTTTAAGAGATCACCCATGAATGTATCCGAAGCGCTGCAGCAGCACCAACATTATAGCACCAATTAAAAAAACATCCTGCTAGGATTTGCATTTTAAACAGATTTATCTATGGTACCTACAATTATTTCGATGCGTTCAAATTCGTTGTTGAACTTAAAAACTATAAAGTGGATGGCACTCGTTTAATGGCCTGAGAATTAATGAGTAAAATGCATTAGAGTAAATCCTTAATCAATTCATTAATGCAGGATTAAATTTTGAATATTGTTCTGTTTTGCTGATTGTACTTTTTCGGAGCTCCGCTTGAAACGAGATTTAAAATTTATTCCTGCTATAATTTCGTATCTTCACTTACAGTTAAAATAACGTGAAAATATTAACAAAATGTATGTACACGCAAACAAAACGGTTTAATATTCTAGCCTCGCGCTGTCATTTGGTAATGCGAGTCACGTACCTATGTCTGTTTGTTTGTCCTCTTGTCTCGCTACATAGAATGCGTCATTCGGTTTTGATACATCTACTATTTATGATGGTTTTATATTAAACAGTTGTATGATTCGATTTGCAGTGTTTTGAGTAACGGATTATCTAAGAATTCTATTCATATTCGCTGTAAAACGATAGTTACAGATATATAATCACTAATATTTGAAATCTCACATTTTTTGTCTCGAATTATAAATTATATTTAAAGAAAAACGCATGGAATGGTTAATTTTGAGCAATTTTTAAAACTAAAAACGAACAATTTCGTATAAGTGAGCTTCGTGTTGCATTTTAATGTCAACAATATTCATAACTTTTTTATATTTTATATTAAAATCGAGAGGAATACTGACATTCGGAACCACAAAGTAGATATTGCAGGGCCGTTATTACAAAACGTATCGTGTAACAGCACAAAAGAGAGAACAGAATTAAGTCATAATTTAAGGAGGATGACCATTTCGAAAAGGTTGTGTAATGTCGAATGTGCTGCGGACGAGAACGGTTTTTATCAACCTTACCACCTACGGACTGACGTCATTGCAAACATGTAGAACCACGCAATTTAAAAAATTAAAATTCATTTTGATTTAAATCTCGTAGTCGCCATCGCCACTAACGATATTGTGGCGACGAGACCACCGCTTTGCGATTTAAAAAAGTAAGTTAGGTCGCGTAGGTTGCTCTCGCGGTGTCGTGGGCGGGCGGAAGTGAGAGCGTCAACGTGGAGACTTTTGCGTCCTTATCTAACAACAATTAACACTGGTTTGTGAGAAAAAGACCGCAGATAGATAATTCCGCAATGTCACAGATCACAAAACCTGTTGCTAGATTGTCAAGGCTCGTCAGTTTATGACCACTTTCGGCGCAAAACTGTGATGCAACCGATCGAATCTTGATACGTATACGTGCTAGTGCCTACACATGTCTTTCATTGAGAAAAATATCGACATTATCGTGCAATTTTTCAATGCAAATTTTTAACATTTCAGTCACGTTTTCTGTCGTAAAAGCGTTTATAAAAAATTGCCGTAAACACCAGTTTTAAAGCGCTTCACTTCAAAATTGATCCAGTTCAAATAAACAGGCGTGTTCCGATCAACCAGATCTGCGAGTTGATTATATACTATTGGTATTAATTTGATGAAGTGAGAATGAGAAATCAACCCAGAAGGTTATTTTATAGTAATTATTATTAAGGCTACATCAAGACTATAATTCGATGTCGTGTTTATTACTGTAAGTAATACATACATTTATGTAATAAATGAATGCATTAAGGACGAGGATAATTTTCGCACAGCATATGTCATTCATGTCGAAGTTAGAGATCTATGAAAGGATAGTTAAACAATAACTATAGGAAGAATACAAAATGCACCGAGCACTGGTATTGCTAAAAGCCGACAAAGGGATAATCATGTCATATTACATTTACACGATTGATCATAAAGAAGAATTGTTAATAGAATAATATTTCTAAGATTAAAGGGAATTTTCCGACTTTTACAGTCACATAAAAGGTGATTTCATACGGAGTATTGTTCACACGCTCGCATCAAAAATAATAACCGAGGACGATTCTAAAATTAAATTGCTGGACGCTAGATTACTTTTAGGAAACGCTCAAAGTAATTGCAGACCTTTAGACGACGACAGAGTGCACTCAGACAAAGGGACTGCAATAAAATTGGCCAATACTGTCGTATTCGCGTCAAATTTACGCGATCAGCGGCGAATCTAACACGATTTCATCGGTTTGCCAGCGCTCTCCGTGTGGTACAAGTTATAAGAAATTGATGGGACCAAGTAAGTAAAAAAATCTGTAAGAACATTTCTTACATACTTTTTATAAATCCATAAGCCCCTTTTCTCCATGGGTATTGGTATTCCAATTTAAGCACGCGATTACTAAAATTTAAGTATGACAGTTAAGTAAGGTAAAGCGCTCAAAATAGACTAAGGTTTCGTTGGACTGTAACAACATATAATATAAAGGAAGCCAATATTTATACTACCAATGGCTGAATTAATTTTGACAACTAGGTACGTTTTTGATGTGAATTGAAAACCTATAGCATAGCATATTTGCTTCGATATAACAAGCTTCTAACATCTCATGTGGAATAGTCATGTTATTTTACTCTTTAAAACCCATACAAATCTTATGCTTAGACTTTATAGACTAACCATTAAATGATTGTGCCTGTGTTTGTTGT
The DNA here is from genome assembly GCA_933228765.1 of Miltochrista miniata. Taxonomy (NCBI): domain Eukaryota; kingdom Metazoa; phylum Arthropoda; class Insecta; order Lepidoptera; family Erebidae; genus Miltochrista; species Miltochrista miniata. The sequence continues at coordinate 28,377,800 of OW121763.1, read as the reverse complement.
TACTGTTTTTCTTTGTATTCTATTGTGTACATAAATAAATAAAAATTATTTTAACTAGACCCTGAATCACAATCACAATTTCTAAAACGATGACCGAATAAAAAAATTCTACATAAATTAAAGCTCGCTGTTTGCTTATACTTTGTACCACTTGCCAATCGAGTCCACGAGCTCATCTCCACGACTTTACGAGCTAATCTTCGGAACGCAACGCAACTGCACAGAACTATGAATGGCATTCTATACTTCCTACGTCTAGCGTCGGACTATTCAGTCCACAAACTCAGTGTTAATTGCACAAAAATGATCGATTTCGCTTTAGTCAATGACTGTGGGACTATCGGAGAGACTAACCTCCTCATGGTCTATGATAGCGCATATTGGTTTCTCGTAAAAAGCCTTTTAGTATTTTTCTGGGAAAAAATATCATGGGATCGACCCTTATTGGGGTCGATCCTGTATTATATAATATCGTACTAAAATCAATGTAAGAATTACTAAAAAGTAGAAGTTTCTCCCAATTAATTTTCTCATTGAAAAGCTACTCATGAAATGTTTCATCGAATTTACCTTTAGACACCTTATCCGTTTTGGACTCTCGAAAGGTCATTTTATAGGCACTAGATAGCCTTTTGGAAAATTCAAAATTATGAAGATATTTCGACTATTGAACTGAAATGGATGCAGAGCTTCGTTTACATATAGTTCAAAGTAAAACCAATTCCGGTTAAGTAACCGAATTACAACGAAAAGACACTTAATTGTGAAAACTTATAGTAGAGATACAGGTTTCAAAGTTTACTTTCCTTTTGAACGTAACCAATTAAATTTGCTACAGTTTTGAAAGGTACATTCGATTCTAGAGAAAAAATAAAGGAACTCGTTTTCCTGATACAGTTTCTTAAAAGAAAGACTCAATTTGTTAATGAAGGTAATTTCGGTGACTGGACTGATTAAAGAACCGGTGACAGGCATCGATTGCGCATTAAGAAATAAAAAACCCTTTCTCACATTAACTATTAATACTTCGTTGATATATTTCCTCTAGTTTAGACCGAATTCAGACAATAAGTACATCCCTTCGCAGCACTGCAAGCTTGAAAAGTCTGATTAGCTGCGGAGATGATCAACCGACTTGACAAGTCTCATGTGTCAATCCACACACACGTGCAAAGAAAGCGTGCACTCTTAACGCTACTTTCATTCATATTTTAAAAGACTTGTCAAGTCGCATTGACCGCCTCCCGAGCCTAGACAACATGTCCACAACATTGACGAGTTGATATTCACAACACGATTGCAACAGTACGATAGTTGTTCGGAACACAATAATTCCAGAACATATCTAGTTAAATGAAGCAACCCGAGCTACTAGTGGTCATACATAAATCATGCGCAGGAGTGTATGCGCGGGCACAGTGCACGCGCGCTTATGTGTAGCCGGGTATTTATTCTACAAGGGGGATGAAGCTCCCCAAAAAGGATTTTAATTGACGACCCATATTGACTACTAGCTGACCCCGCAACTTCGTTTACGTCACATAAGGTATTTCTTCATCAGACTCATCAAGCAGCGTGTGAAACTGCCCTGTTTGCTTAATCATAAAAGAACTTAAAGATTAGGTCTATTCTACAACAATTCATGAATTGTTTTAAAATAGCCTTAATCATTTAGCTCTTTAATGATTAAGCCAACACGCCAGTTTAGATTTACCCGTTTTTAGATTGTCTGTGTGTGATGTATGATTCTTTAAAGTGATATAACTTTTTTATTTATACACCGATTGACATGAAATAAACACTAAATGCTAAGTGGAGCAAACCTCACCACAATAAAGAAAACCGCATTGCAATCGGTTAAGCGGTTACTCCGATTAGCGTGCACAAACGTACAGACAAACAGACAAAAATTCTAAAAATCATTGTTTTGGGTTCTATTGCGTTCATAAAGCCCCCCTATAATATTTATTCTTATTTATCTTCCATGTACAGACAGCGACCTGTTACGATTTTATTATATGTATTGATTGATTGATATTGATAGTCATTTCAGATACTTACTCAAATAAATAAAGAGATAGTACGAATTAATTCAATAATTTTATAACAGATGGCGCTGCTCTAGCATACTAGGTAATTTGGTATTAAAGTGATTCAGTGGTGTGGTTGATGCGATACAGCAGCAGTTAAGATTAAACACGACAGGTTCACGCCATCACTTCTGCATGCTAGAGATTTTTGCACAATTCACTGCCACTTCACTGATAGAGAACTATAAAGAATTATTAATGTCTCATCTACGGCATTACAAGATCGACGTTCGACGTGGAAGGACGTCGCCCACGCCTCATTCTAATGCAATCATGAGCCAATACTTCGATTATATCACCGTTTATGTAGGTGGCCTTATAAGGTTAATGTTTAGAACGACAATTAGTCTGCTTTCAAAGGCCCCCATAAGACATTGGACATTTCCCACGACAGTTCGAGCGGAACTAATCCACACGTAGCGAGTATTTGCATTTGAAAAGGTTTTGTTTGTGTAAAAGCTCGTTGATACTGACTATAGAAAAAGTTTCGTGATGGATCGGCGGTCACAAAAGCTGTAGATTTGTTTTCAGTACTGAATGGTCCACGAGTTAGCGCCGCACGCGTGTTGAATACATTATCGGTGGAAGTACGATTCCACTCTGTGTGCACAAGTGTACGGAGGAAACATAATGTAACTATTGTATAGATACGTATTACTGAGTAGTGCAGACTAGATCAGTACGCATCGCGATGACTAAACCTTTTAAAAATGACAACCACCGTTACAGTACTTCGAAATGGTAAGAAACGTATTCCAATAAACACAATACAAAAGCATGAAAGCTCAAATAAATCCACAACATAAAATTGATATCGTTAAAACACGAGAACATCGGAGCATATTCTCGGAAACAATATCACATAAAATTGCGGCCATAAATCTTTATAAAGCAAAAATGACAATTGTATCCAAATAACTACGGGCGTTTACACACAATCCCGGTCCAAGTTCCCACGTAGCTGTCACCGCGAGCAAAGGCCTATCGGCACATCTACACCACTCCGGTGGACAATCGTCCTAACAAAGCCTTACCGACCGGAGCAGGGACCCAATCATTTCCCACGCGGTAACGGTTGAGCTCAACTGGGACGCTAGTTTGAATTTATGGACGCGGAACCGTCGCACCAAACTACATCCAATACCATTTCACTGTGACCGCTTGTGAAGACATTACTTGATAAAACCGACTTGTACTACAACCGATAGATCTTACTCCACACAGTGATGAAGCCAAAACGGCGCACAGATCGCTATACAAAAGCTTGACCGATAAGTTTATTTTAATAATAGAAGAAAACATTGTTTGAACAATAAAGTTCAAAAAAGCTGTCACATTGCGATAAAGAGCTTTGACCGATGCTCCCATGCGAATATTTTGAATCATGAAATTTATCTTAAAAGTCAGAACCATGAGTCTGAAGTTCTGAACATTTTATTGTATAAGAGATGAAGCACATGAGATAAACAAGTTATTTTAGTCTGACCACGTGGCGCCACTCAATACTATGAACTCGTTGCTACGAATATTTTTATTTTTGATCAGTTTAGTGACCTTGATCCAGTCGCTAACAGCGGTTGATCGACCACGCTAGATAATCAGTTTTCACCTAGTTTTCAACGTGTATTCTACGTTAAAAACGTAGTATTCTCGGCATGTTTCGACTGGAATGATTCATGGATCACGCGTGTAGTAAATAATGCGGTAGTCATGGCGGATGCAGAGAAACAACATGGATGTGATGTGATGTACACTGTAACACAATATCTAAAGCAGGTCGAAGCGCGCGTGGTGACGCGCTCCGCTCGCAGTTTACTCTATTCTCGGCGCGGGCCTAATTTTAACCATCTGCGTCTCCCAGTCTAGTTTTAGGAAGTGGGCCGACATGAATTCGTCGAATTAATCGAATCGGATCTTGATACGTGACTTCCAACTGTCTTAACGATACTACATCATCATTAACATTATCTGAGATTACAATTAAGGCATAAATGAACTACATAATTAAATATAAGGTGATAAATGCGACCAGTTGCAACTAGATACTTACGAGTGTATTTAATTAAAAACAAAACACTTAATTGGGTTTATATATAAATCCGATGACGTAATAACTGCCAATCAAAGGATCTAGCACAGATGTTTGTGAATTGCGCAAGTGGCATAATATAATCGAGAGGCCAATTATAGAAAAGACACAGTCGTCAGGATATACTATAGTCGATACTCTCCAGACAAAATCTATAATGGATGAGGTGCGTCCTAGTGTCAATCCAGTAACGAGATCGCATAATCAAGTACATACATAACCAAGAACACAATGCAGTAGCACTCATTAATGAGGAGGAATTTCAAAAAAACTCAATCCTGTTGATAATAGAGTGTGCGGATAAATTTCAATTAGGGCAATCGAGCCGTTTCACGGAAGTTTCTGAAGATGAGGCTCGGGATAACGGCGGAACAACGCGCATACGAATGACCGCGTCCAGCGCATACAAAGGGGGACCTCCGCCGCAAATCATTAGAATTGCGGTAAGTGAGATGTGAGCGGAATTGTTAGATCCGATGCTACTGCTAGATAATGACGTTCCCTTCGGATTAGCTGGCACCGGCAACTAGAATGTTTACAAAACATGTATTCATGAGAAAATAAAGTAGCCTTAAGGAGATTTATCAATTCGTTCATTCTATAGGAAGCTCATGTATTTGCAAAAGATGTTCACCAAAAGGCAATATTGTTTGATGTAAATAATACAAGAAATGTGAGGATGAAATTAATAAATGTGTCAGTTCCACGGCTCAGCGAACGTCGCTCGCGTCGTCACGAGAATGATGCACAATATAAACATCGGGGCATAATTTGAGCGGAGGATTTGTGACGCCCTCCTGACCAGGCCGGTTCTATACTCGCCAATTTGTAAGCGCCGACATAAACCGCAGAACAACCCTATAACGAAGCACCTAAACAACGAAATAAGCGAGCGCATCACGACGACCCACGGTATATCTCACCGCCTGACATGTCGACAACACAAGAAGCTACTCGGACTTTACATTTGCCGACGTAACGAGGGGAGCCGCCGGCTCGCCCATTGTATTTATGCCTTAAACACAATTTATTTATTCGCCAAACATTACGGAGACACAAAATCTTGTCCATAAATACATGTGAAAGCACATATCAAGTATCGGAATGCAAACGGCGGGGCTCGTGTCTGAATTATGCAACAGCGGCGCAGGCGCAGGTCGGCCGTAATAGTGCACGGAGTGGACGCCCAACGCATTTCCTAAAATTATACTGTAGGTACTGCGAATGAATAAGCCCACTGCTCTCTAAATAATTCGCTGCCCAAATCTTGGACTTCACCCGTTGGCAAGTGGCGACACTCAGAGTGATGTTACGACTGCATCCTATATTAATTCGGCGATCCATTACCTTAATGACGGCGTGAATGGTATTTATTATGGTATCTTGGACAAATTTCACCAAATTGCGAGTGCACCTCCAGTGTGTATGTCGAACGGATATCTTCATTTATCGCGGCCGGGGACACGGCAAAGGCGGTTTACGAATATTAGCCTTATGGCTGATCGACTGTGAGTCCATCGATCTTGAGCCCGGGTGGTCGGGCGGCACCACTTTAATTACAGGGAAGAACCGATCATTTAACGTAAATTTCGCAAACATTAAATAATTTTTAAAATATCGAACCGACGATCCGTTCACTCGAAGAATAATAAATTAACGGTCGCAGCGACAGAGAGCGGACTGGATTATGTTTTGGCTACCCGCATCTGTAATACTAAACAAAAAATATGTCCTGGAGACAGGGGACACAAACAAAGGAACAAATACAGCTGAACTAGAACAATAGAAGATGAACGATGGTTGCGTTCATTAACCGTTGATATAAAGCAGTCTGTGAAGAGTCGGCGCAGTCTTGTAATCCTAGAACCACACGCGGTGATGATTACAACGCACCTATTAGTCAAATTAGCTTTATTGTTGTCTTTGAGTTGCACAAGGCGACCAATCGGCTTACCCTACAGACAATTATGTAGGCATATTAGCTGATACAATACGATGCGTCAGCAGAAATTGCGGTGAGCGTTTATCAAAACAATAGTATTGATAAGTTAATAATGCAGGGTGCGAGACGCTTAACGAGCGATTACTAGGTGATGTAGAACATAGACGCCACGAGTCCCAGGCGCCTGCGTGTTGAATAAGTTATACGCTACGTGACTTAACTTCGGTGAGTCGCACACTAAGTCTTTGAGTATCATCGTCACAAACTAAACACAATTTACAACTAACGTAGAAGAAAACACCAATGAAAAATGAGTTAACATCGATGTCTTGCGACATTGTTGAGCAAAAAGTATCATAAGAGGGCACGAGCGTGCGTCGAAAAAGGAATCTCAAGAGTTTGCGCGAAGTTACGAAACGCATGTATTTTAGAGGATATGGGCGAGCGAGGGCACTGACCGCCTTACATTTATAACTTTAATTCATGCACAAAAGCATCTGCATACTACGGCAGCGTTACGCGAAACACTCACCCCGCTAATACAGTTTATATTCATGGAACAAATAAACCAGACGACGCATATTACACGTCGAGAATACGTAAAGAATTATATTTATGTAAACGACTTCACAGTGATGACAGGTGAAACTGTTCCTAGCGGGAGAGAAAAATGCCGCCTTTGAATATTAAGACACATAAACGAGATGCGGTATGGCCAACACATAACACAGTCACGAAAACATGTACAGCGAATAGAACAGCGAGATATAAATCTAAAGCGCGCTCGTCTCGAGACGAGCTTATCTCTCAAAATCGTAATTACCGCGTGAATATTTCAATCGGTTCGACTTATCGATGATGCGCGAACAATAACAATGAATTTCGGTCCGAACGTATTATTCCCGTACGTCAAACGTGGAACCGGTAAGAAAGGCCACCTGAAAAAGAGATTATAATCGATTCACCCGCGAAAACATCGAATTGACGTAATCGATTTCAACATATCTGTGACAAGCCATATTCGAGGTCGGGGGCGAAGGCTCAGTGGGCGCCGGATGAGTTCGAAATTAAAACAATATGTAAATTAAGCAGAGAATTAATCGACGGGTGCAATCGATGCGACGGCACCGAGACTGGCTACTGAGTACAAATCAATGAATAAATAGTGTCTGTTTTGTAGCCCAAGGTGTGTTCAGTAGTTAATGGATGAATCGAATCGAATCGGAGCGAGTGAATGAATCGACACGTCGAATCCTTATTGGGTTGTTTTTGATCCAAATGTGGATTTCATTGATTGCATACAGTTATAGCGCACTTACTTTGGCAGGAGGTTTATTCTGCACTTGACATAAGATCGGTAACGGTTACTATGGACATGACGATGTGAAATAAAATGACAAAATATGAAGATAAGGCGATGAATGATAGCTACATGTTGCGTAGATCATATTTCCCAGTAAGACAGGAGTCTTTTGACGAGAAAACAAATTTATAATTCATAGAATGTACATATTAAATCGTTAGCTGCTGTATCGCGGCACTACCGAAAGTTATTTTCAATTAAGTTTCTTGATAATCCGGATCAAGCGGTCAGGTTGGACATAGAACCTGAGGCGACAACGCCCTTGATAATTGGAAATTCTCTACTTAGAATAACATCTGCTGCTACATACACTATCTTTCTTTTTGTACTTACGTCGGTTAGGAATTTCAGAAATAGTGAATGTCATGGATAAATATGCAGCTAAGCTTTTTCGTATGCTTTTTTTTTCGTTAACCGAGCTTGGCTCATACATGTTATGCTAATAAAACGGTCGTTAAAGCATCCCGCAACGTATTGGTTTATAATCAATATCATTATGTACCGTTTGAAACACGTGAACTTTTCAAAGTAGAATGAAAGGCCGATTCATTCATAATAATGAATCAATAGACGCAAGACCGACCGCTCCCATTTTCGAGTCGTCACTCCTAAACGATAAACCTGTTCGTGGCGTTAATTATAAAACGATTTAAAATCAGATTATTTCGCTACCGAACATCGCTCTACTGTATATCAATTTTGACGTCTTCTAAGCATACACCATCACATCCACTGATAGGATTTTTGTGTAGGAGATAATTGAATCATAGTTTTTAAATTAATTTTAAGCTCGTTGAGTACAGGCCCTTTAGAAATGTATGGGGAACAAATAAAGTTGGTAAATAATCATGATAAATGAACGCCTCTTGGTGAACGGAAGCGTATAATTCCATCATATGGTAATTCATTTCTTACGTTCACGGCTGCTTCTTATCTTTAACGATCTGAATGAATATTTCAATCTCGTTCCCTATCATAATTGAGACCTTCAACTATCAATATACTGAACGTTTTGAACGGTTACCTAAAATCCTTACAAAAATACATCCGTAACTCAAAACTTTTTCATTATAATATTATGCGTGATTAGCAAAAACTATCTACTCATCAAAACTATTTACACAATATATTAACAAAACACTTAATTGCTTGTATATTATTATTTCTCTTACTTAAAAAAAATCTAAATCTAGAACGTGACTATCTTTTTAAACAGTCGTAAGCGCCGCGTGGGCGGTATCGATCAGGATTTATTCTAAGTGCCATCGAAACTACCGTTGTGGGTGATGGGACATGTGAGGGTGAGAAAGGTGTGCGTGTGAGTACGGTTGACCCAGAGAGCTGAGAGGGAGGGGTGACGGACAGGGCGGGTGCTGGTGGTACTGCTGCAGCGGCGACGGAGCCAACCCGGGGTGATGGTCGAGAGGGTATTGCGCGGAACCCGCGTACGCCAATTGCCTCACCTTCATATCCTCGTCAACTACGTTATACGTGAGCTCGGTTTCCTCGTAGCCGGTCGCCGCCATGCGTTGCTCGCTGGTGGTCGGCGGGTCCGGTGAGTTGAGGCACGTCTGGATGAGCCGTTTGCCGGAGTCTGATGTGATCATGGGTTGGAGTTTCCGCGTGGCGAACGTGTACACATGACCGGTTTCTGAGGCGACTAGCAACATCACTTGTGTCCCCGTCAGGGTCGACAGCTCGTATGCCTAGAAAGAAGAAAAAAACATCCGTTAATACCTTTATCCTTGTTTAAATATCTTTTGGTTAAGTTTTGTGAACATTTGTGAGCAAACAATTGGATGCTTCATAACTCTGTACGATACTAATTCTTTTCGTAATTCTAAAACTTTAATTTAAGTACATAGTCTAAAGTTTAACAACTTTAGACATAAGACAGTTTTACTTTATTTAATTTCTTAAACTTTCTCTAACTGCTTAGCACTGAAAGTTTCTAAAATATTCTACGAGTGTATGTGTGTCACAAGATTTAATTTATGATTTTACTCTGGTCTTTGAGACGTAACGTAATATTTATGTCTTCATCAAATAACGACTGTAGTGTTTACAACGTTTGAAGCAATACTATTTTTGGAATACGCGCTAGCTAGGAAGCAAGAAAATAGAATTATGTAGATTTTTAAAAATCATAGAAGATATTAAATGTTGATTCCATAAAACAATCGTATATAACAAAACTTAGGTGAAAACAAATTGACATCGGCGTAAACCGATTACGTAAGTAAAACAAATGAACAGAGCGGCGAAAATCAATTAACACTGGTAAAACAAACGTATACATCGGTGAAAACAAATGAAAATCGGCGAAAACAAATTAACATCATCGATTCACTTTCGCCTCGTAGGTTTTGGCAAAAGATAATGACTATGTGACTTATACATACAAGGGCTGCCACGTCGGCAATTTAACTACAACAAGCCCCAAATTACTCAACACTTGTGATAAGTTTATACAAGACAAAGGCTTTTCAAAGCAGCCAAGTTTGAGTTTCGGCGCTTCTGTGTTGACCTAGGGCACCTTAATCGCCTTCCTAAAAGCTTTCCAACTAACCTTTAACCTCTCCCACGCCACTAATTCGTATGTAAACCGCCAAGTTTCGTTTTCGGGAGCAATATCTCTCTCACGGTACTCTTTGTGTGTGCAAGACGAATTATCACACCCACTGGCGCCCAACACCCACATTGGAGCCAACATTTGTTTACATTTGTCACATTCTAATTTCGCCCCCAGTGCTCTCGTATTAAGACACATGTGACAAATAAATTGTAAACAAACCGAATTGACAAACTCTTGTAGTATTACGTCTGTAATTCAAATTGATGCTAACTCTGTTGTAAACGTTTAAGCACTGGTTAGATATATGGCAGGATATCTACGGCTACCGTCGACAAATTGTTATGGAAGTCATTATTTATTATGCATTGCATAAGCGTAAGTCTAGCCACAGATTGCCATAAACTTATTGGATTATATTAGTTCAATCTCGAATTTGAGAATCGCCCGCTTGTAGTTTTTATTTAGGAGTAACCTGCGAGTTGCGATTCCTGAAGACGGGAACTAGTATTCCCATTTATCTATTTGTGGAGCCTGTATCCAAGGAGTATGATAAAACCCAAACAGATAAAGTCTGTGTCGGAAGCCCTGGAGTCATCCTTTCGAGAGGGATTATCCGGGGCTATCTGGTCTTAGACAGATGTCAAGGCAAAGTGTGGTTTTAGTCGGTAGACGTCCGGCGTGGCATCCATGAGAATTTCCACACAAAAAAAAGAGGCTTACTTCTGATGTCTTTTTCATCACGGTAATGAAATCAATACATAATAATATTATGTCAAATCAAATATCTACTCAATATCAACTAGCGAAAATTTCTCATCAAATATCTTACCTACCTATTTTAAGAACTGAGCATGAACTTATAATGCAGTTGTAGATACTTACGTACATCAATATGATACTGACATTTTAATCAATAACGAAATGAGCTTCGAGTGTAATGAAAAAGTCCAATCATATGCTTTCTCAGTATTTATTACTTACACATCATAGTTCAGTAATCGTGGTACACGCTTGATTGGTCACACTGAATTGCGACCTAAAACTTACATGAGTTCGATTAAAAATAAATATAAGAAAAAAATTGTTGTAAGCTTTCTAGCAACGATATGTTATAAAAAAACTAATAAGATGACAGACAAGCAAACAATCTTCTTGTTTCTTCTGGGCCTTTACAATAACACTTGCATCGTGTTGAAAAGGACAGGCAGTGGGTTAAAACTTTTCAAGTCGTACATAAGGTTTATCTTTTTTTTTAACGTGAGTGATCATGGATGCTATGCCGGCCTCCTACCGACTAAAAAACCTCACGTAACGCCCAACAGCATATGGTTGGGAGCCCCGGGTAAACCCTCGGAAGGATGTCCCAGAACTACATAAGGTTTAGCTTAATGGCTATCATGTTATTGCCACTCGGGCCTAATGGATTAATGTGCTTTGATGTTCTGTATGTACCTATCTTTATAAATTACATATAACTATGTATATTGTGTAGCTGCATGTGTCTGAGGGTAACGCCAGTATTAAACCAGTAACGATACTATACGGTTGTTTCATTGTGAACTTACCTACGAACATTTTATCTGGCGACGAGGATGGGAATTTTAATTAATTGTAAAATTATGCATTTTTGGGAACATTTAATTTGGTTTAAGATACGAATTCTCAAGACAATGTATTGAGATTGTCTGACTTGACTTCACAGACTTAACTTAAAAACAATCTATACCAATCAAAACTGAATTTTATTTAAATACACTTCTATTTCATAACCAATTGCTCATTCCTCAAAATTGGCACATCCCTTCACCATCATTGACGTGATTGATGACACACTTGTAATTAGTGATCCTACTACTTGCATCTTTAACATCTTCCAATTTTACATTGCTTTCAAGTCAATACAAAATGATCCTTAATTTCTAGACAATAAAGTTCTCACTGACAGCACAGTTTCCTCGGTTCCGGCATAAAACACTGCCGAAATTGACAATTACAAATGCAGCGATAATGAGGTTCGTTGTTATAAATGATTAATGAGGCTTCAGCAAAAATTTCAGTGGACTTGATACTGTCGGTACTGAGGTCGATTTCAAAAATTTCTTTTTTGGTAACGAGGGTCATAAATCAGGTGCTTATAAAAAGTGTGCTTATATGTAATCGATCGCAAAAAACGGTAAGTATGTTTTTCAATGTAAACTAGAAACGAACACCGCGAAGGCGCAAATTTTAGATCGTGTTTTAAATGAGAATTTGAAAACGTAGGCGAAAAATCTTGATGGGTTGTCTTGTTTGGCGTTCCTAAATATGAGACGGTTGACGTTTCAACATTAAATTTTCATCTATGCATTCAAAGCATGGTCGAGAATCGACAGATGATGAACTACTGTGCTTGAGGGTAGTGCATCATTTCTTCTCGAGTAGAAGGAACGACGTAATCGTAAAAAAATGTTGAAAGTTGATCGAAAGCTATGTCAGATTAAGTTACAAACCAACTTGCTTGATGTCACAGAATTTCAAGAAAATTTTGTCAAGAGTATTAATATGACAACAGACTGATTATGTTCACAAGTGAGAAGTTTTGACAGCAGACTGATAAATTCGCAACATTGAAACTCAGAGCACCCGACTCTGAAAATGAACGAACGGACCTCACGACCGCATAAAAGAATAAAAACAAGTCATGGGATTTATAAAACCTGAATTCAGTATTTTTTTGATTTATCGATACTTACTATTTTAATAAGCGTAACCTTCAATCACAACTTATTGGTGTCATTTTGCAAAACGCACATCAATAAAACTTATTTCAATTCTTTCATTTAATATGTCAATAAAGATATAACAATAAAAACACAAAGAAAACCAATTACAACTATTAAATTAACGTGTATGAATATATTATTTTTACTTGACACGGTATTACGAGTATCGTAAACAATGCCGAGTGAAAATAACTGTTATATAAAAACTATTATCAAGACAAACGAGTTGCGTTAAAATATTTTATTGAAGCAATTGATTTTTATGTCCTCATTTCGTACTTACTACATATTTGATACAGGGTGCCGATGCAGTGATTCGAAAAATTGTCATTTTACAAATAGGGATCAATAGATCTTGGGGACCTTAGCGTCATCTGCAAGTGAATATACTAACTAACTAACTAAACCCTGTCTAGCCAATGTGGTGCAGTGAGGACAATCGCCCATCCAAATCAGAATATAATTTGATTTCGACTATAATTCATGTCATGAACATTGATACAATTTTGGTTCGTGGAATTGGAGGATCTCTCATATTCGTTTAAGAACAGGAAGGACATGCGACAGGTCTAACAATATCAAAAAAGTCTAATAACATAAAAATCAGACTTCGATTTTAGAAGTGAAGAATTTACATGCAGCCGAGATTTCACGCTATAATGATACAAGACAGTTTACAAAAAATAACCACAAGTAACGCATAAAATACACAAACAACACATAATAAAGTGTTGCAGGTAGGTCACAGTAGCGGAAGTAGGCATAATACGTGGGCGAAGCTACGAGTTTACGTAAGACATAATACGTATAGCCACGCCTTTTTCCCTGAAGAAGGATTAAAATACAGACATAATAAATACCCCACATTTCAACACTTTATGTAAGACTGTCATCTCTTCCCTACTAATATGATAAATGCGAAAGTAACTCTGTTACACTTTCACGCCTCAACGGCTGGAGCGATTGAGATGAAATTCGGTATAGAGATAGTTCGAGGCCCTGGGAAGGACATAGGCTACTTCTTAACTGACTGCGCAAAATTAGGGTTATGATTTCACGCGATAACAACTTCTACGCGGTCGAAGTGGGGAACGGCTAGTATAATATAAAACTGAAAGTTACCTATGTTTTCTGCTCAAAAAATACCGAATACTGAACCCCAAATGCTCAAAATAATATACAGAATTTTTGAATTACAAGAGTTCCCTGGTACCTACACCCCATAGGTCACCATAGTGAACGGAAAACAATATTTCCCTCAGGAGAATACGTTCATCACTTTAAGTTTACAGTTAACTTCAAATTACTCTGTCCAAGCTTAAACCAATAGCTTAGTATGAAACATGATTAGCCGGCAAACAATTGGTTAACCCCCGTTTGACTCTAGGCGACCTGGCGGCTTAGGGCTGTCACGTACTAGATGTTCGAAAGTTCACGAGTTCATTTTTGTCTCTCAAATATTTTTTTTTGTTATCTTGACACAATTTTCTTATAATAATGATTTGGGGACTCTTTTTTTACCTAATACGTCTGTCGGTGTCTACGATGCAGTTGACAAATATCTCATAACAACTTAAAAAAATATTATAATTTGTACCACGGACAAAAATATATCACGGACGGAACCCAAATGACATACACCGACACGTACTTTACGGACATTGCAATAAAGAATAAACAAATACTTCCGACAAAGCTGTCACTTTAACGGCCTTTGGTGACCGTAATATACACAGTAATGTTTTAATTGCCGACGCACTAAGCATTCTAATAGCAGAAATTAACAACTTTCACTTTAATCCCTTAGAAGAACATTCTTAAAGCGACTTAATCCTTACTTATAAAAGAGACGGTATTAAAAAGATTGACGGGCAGAAGCTTGCCAAAATAAAGCCGATGAACCGGTTAATTCGCGATTGACAGTCTAAAAGAACTAAATGTGGGTAGCTCTTAAATAATTTGCAAGCATGCGCAAGAGTCGTAGGTTTAATGAATGAAAGCGTTCGATATTTAAATTCCCTATTTAAACATCGAACGCGTTCCAAAGTCGAACTTAACGATCTTTATCTTTATTGGCTGCTAAGAATTAATACTAGCGTTTATGTCAAATGGGTCAGTGGATAAAATAAATATTATTGTGGAAAGAAGTACAATTTTACAAGGGCCACTCATTTTATGTTCCATTGTTTGAGCTAATTTAATGAAAAGAACAAATAGCGTGAGTAAGTAGTTTGAGTGCGTAGGCGACGATTTACCAAACACCAATTTAACAGATTGAACTAATCGCAACAATCTATACTTACGTTATAAATAGGAAGGTGTGTTGTAATACATTCTTTCATATCGTAAGAAATAGATAAATAGATGTAGTTTCAATATAGATAATGAATGCAGAAATAGATTTGGATATTGCTATAGCTACTATATCCGGGCAAAACGTATTATTCCCTCAAAAATATCATTTGGGAAGACCAAACTTTACACAGAGCGTGGCCGTCCTCTATCTAGTCCAGGGGTTCCCAAACTTATTGGTATCACGCCTCCCTACTGTTAAAATTAATGTGCCCACGCCTCCCCTCAGCCCAGGGAACGGCAAATAGGCTCGCCAAACTAGTATTTGTTGTTATAGCGGTAACAGAAATACATATCTATTATGTGAAAATTTTTGCTCTCTAGCTATCGAGATGCCTGAAATACAACCTCGTGACGGAAAGACAGACATACGAACGGCGAAGTCTCATGAATAGGGTCCCGTTTTGACCCTTTGAACACGGAACCCTAAAACATACAATTACTAAATAAAATAAGAGTAGGTAATATAGTTTGTAAATACATCTCAGACCTCCCTCTTGTTTATTATCCTACTTCTTTGAGGGACGAAGAGACACGCCACCATCTTGGTCTGCTTCTGTAAGACTTTCGAGCAAACCCGCCGTTCTCAGGCCCTCGGTTATGGAGGCCGGTAGTCTTGGGCGTATTTATCTGCCGCTCCCACCCCTCCACCTTTTTTTGCACGCAGAAAGACACAGCTTGAGACCATGGCCCTCAACACGGTCTTGAGCGTGAGAATTTCCACACCAGGCCTGCGACCAGGTCTTGGCGTTGCAGCGTCCGCAGTGCTGGTACTCAGGTGTTAACCCCCCCGTGTATGCACCACAGATACTTACCGAAGCACCCGTGCCCGGTAAATATCTATGAAACGCGGTAGGTGAGGCTACAATGGCGCCTCTTCAGTCACTCTTCCATGATCGACTTCATCACCTCGATATGAGTCCCCAATTCGGCAGCTCAGGGAACAGGCCTATGGTATTGCTGCAGCTCCTCCAGGGCCCTCGCTTCCAGGTCCCATGGTGGGGTCCCGGGTAGGAGACATGCAGCCTCAACGTTGATTGTGCGTTACCCTCTTATTATCCTGATGCCAGAGATTCACGGTCAGACTTACAAAAGGTCACTTCTTGCAAAAAGAGTCAAAGACTGCTTGCATGATTTTGACAAAATTCTCAATTCTGAATTTGATATTACTATAAGTAGATAAAAAAATTACACAAAGTAGATTACTAGCCAAATCTAGTTTGCTTCTTAACTTTGTTTTTATTATTGTAATTGTAACCAATGCTACCCATGAATATTAATTAAAAAGGTATAAGAGTTGAAATATTTTACCCAAAATTGTGCCTTATCCATCTTTTCTAAAATTTCCATAGCTTGCTTTTGTGATGTTACTCTGATCCTGACCGCGCCCCCCTGTTCATGTCTTCGCGCCTCCCCAGGGGGGCGCGCCCCCCAGTTTGAAAACCAATGATCTAGTCGATCCTTGTTACATAAAATTAATTTATTTTTTATTCGTTTTCATAACAAAATCTCCTGAAGTTAGTCTGTCAATATGAATGGGCTGCACCGCCGTATGACAACATCAGTTTGTATGGTGTCGATCTAATAATTTCATTATTATATCAAATTTTCAAACTCCATATTGCAATACTAGAACTCTAAGGACACAAGTTTTATTCTGGGTTGTACCCAGAATAATATCTGGATGTGATGATCCTTATTACTCCAAAAGATGTGTAATTTTGTTCAAGACCTCAAAAGTTTATTTTCTAAAAACTCTTTGCAATTTAATCTACAAATTGCTCTCAATATCAAACAATCTTATTAAATATTCCAAAAATAGCTATAAAATATATGTTAATTACACGTGGTTCACACTACTAAGTGCTATGAAAAACATGAATAAGTACCACGGAGCAAGCGATGAGCGGTGATAGTTATCACTTGATAAGCGACTACCTTTTAAGCTGTCAAGCTTCAATTCAACACTTTATATTTAACTTAGCATATTACAAGTTGTTATAACACCAACTGGCGTGAAATGGAATAATTTCCATAGAATTTTTAGATTACCGAAAAATATTGAATAATTTCCTTTCTCAAGCAGCTTGGGTGACCATTCTCGACCAAGTGGTGTTTATGGTTGTTTGATCTTGGCTTATATTGTGGGTATTGTAAATTTCTATCTGACATGGATCCAAAACATACAGATATTCTATTTTGTTGAGCTTTTTTTTTTTAGTTACGTAGCTATAAATACAGATTGGGTTTGAAGTAGCATTTTTACTCTTAAATTCACCTTTTCTACTATAATGTACCTACCTTAATAAATCTATTCCATTCAGAAAGGATTAAAACATCTTTTCTGAATTTAAGCTTAGCAACCCTAGCGGTGTTTTCTCGGCGCAGCATACTAGCTGTCGTCTCCTGGGCGATGAAAACTACACTTTTTGCGGAGATCAGATACAGAATCCGATAGTACGCCGGCTAATAGCTCTATAAACAAGATAATCGCCCAGTTAGCGCTGGGAACACGTCTACGCTACAATTTATGGAATACTTTTAAAAAATGAAAGCTCAGATTATTTAGATAGTCGCGAATAAATACATTAAAAAAATGTCCGCGAAATAATCATTTCACCTAACGTTTCCCTGAACTTTACTCATTAAATTTATAACATCTTATTCGAGGAATAAAATTGAGACGAACGTGTTAAGATTAAACAACTTTGTCACAAATCAAATGGTCATAAAACTGCAACAACTCTCAGGTAAATACTTTGCTATGTTAAGGGAATTGTTTCCGGGATTAGAGGCCATCTTCACGAATTCAATTGATAGCACAATTCTCAAAGAGAAAAGAAACATTTAATAAGCGCAAAATTAAAGATAGCAAATTAAAGTAAATTTCATAATGCCAGAGAAATTTAAGATGGACATTGACAATGAAAAATGTCAGACAAACCGTTCACACGTGAGTAACGACTTATGAATTACAAGAAGTGGTAAATTTGATTGTGATGAATTTTCGTCCCTCACTAAGTCTTTATTAAAAAACTGAGTTGAATGTAAAAGTTGTGGTAAATTCAAGAATTAAGAGGGGAAAGCATTCGGACCGGGACATACCGATACGACATTACGGTGACAAGTGCGACCTGCGACAACGCATTCCATAAAAACAGCTAATTGCGAGTACAATGGAGTACAAAGCAGCCGCTTTTCCCACGGAGCATCTGAGTGTGCCAGCGTACCGATCATTTCATGCGTGCTCCTCTTTTATTGCCAAAAATTAATGCTCGGTAAAGAGTCCTTAATTGCAAGTCAGTCTTGTTAAAATCGGCGTCGGTAAAACTACCCGTCACACTAAAAGTAACATTTCTGGGAAACAAGAAACCTGAATTCGCATAAAATCCCAATAATAATGTAACATTACGAATAACCAGTGATTTTTGTGTCGATTTTTGCTGCACAATCGTCGTTTTATGATATTTTAATTTTATTGGTTAATGTAATTTCGTGCGTATCGCTGTCGGTCATTGTGCAATTCGAGTTAACGGCTCTATAGCTAAGAGGCATATTGACATTAATTTTGAAGAAAAAACAGAAGATTACAGTGCAGGTACAATGGCAATAAATTTCAATGGAGTTTTAAAGACAGATGCAGCTTGCAATAATGAAATGCAAGCGTTTAAAAATATACAAATGTAAACATTCAGTATCTTTCTACCTGGAATTTAATATTAATGGTCATAACAGTCATAACAAATTGAAATATAACAAGTAACGATAAAGTAGGTGGCTATTATTCAAGCCTGTAAGTCAAGTTTAAGAGCTTGTTAAGGTGACAAGTAATATACATATGGTATAATTCTACAAGTATACGTCACTTAAGTACTAAAATATATTTTAACAATAAAACAAGAATCGAAAGACTCAATACTTTCTGTACTTGAAGACAAATACCTATTCAGTAAAGTATTAAACTTGAGGCTCAAAAAGCAGTTGAACTTAATACGAAGCCTTCATGAGCAAAAGCTATCACTTTTTTTTCAAACTTTGATACACTTTCACTGCCAGCAAGGTGTCAACCTATTATTATCTTATATTGGCTAGACGGCAATTCGTATGGTAATGAAGTTGCAAGACAAGTTGCGGACTTGCAAGGCTAAACGTTGGACATTTAATCTAATTAGTTTGCAGGAAACTGAGCACGCTCCTTTTATATTGTCTACATCAAGTGCAAAGTAAGTTTTCGAGGAACAGTTCAGTCATGGCTGATGTTATTATTTTATATAACTAAAAACTGTGATCGGTTATAACATTTTAGGACGATACTTCAATAACCTTTGAATGTACCGTAAAACTTAAACAAAAAAAGAATACGTTTAATGAAATCAAATTGTTCAAAGCCGGCGATGATGAAAATTATGTTAACAAAACAGCTAACTTCAAGTCTATATTAAATAAATAACAAATAGGTCAAATTACTCAATAACAGTAAACGTACGTCACAAAACACGTGGGAATCTATAAAAAAAGGTAGCCTTAACAAGGGGCTAAGGAAACCCCAAAAACAGGTTATGAAAGGCCAGGTTACCATTTGTGGATCGTACTCGACTGGATTAGACGTAAAAGGTTTAAACAGGCCGTGTTCGTCTTTTGCCTACCGAACCACGTGGCACACGCTGTATTTGTCTGAACACTACGTCATCGCACACCCTTTAAGGCAAAGATGATGCCATTGCATTATGGACGTAGAGTTGATTCAACTTTGATACGAATAACAGTAACTGACATCTTTTTATTAATCCTGAAAAAAGGTCAAACTGAATGACTGAAGTTATATTTAATCATAAAGCATTCAGTTCTCTTTTGATTTGCAATAAAAACAATTACATCGAAGCTTTTACTCATCGTGATATTCAAAAGAGTACAACAGTAATAATATTAACAAGAGCTCAGTTATTTGACACTAATAAGTGATTGTATGTACATTCAATAATATAAAACGATGATTCGTATTCTGCCGCCGACATTACAATAAATCACCAAAATCTGTAGGGGGTGGCATGCAGTGTTTGCTGTTTACGGCCAGTAATGATCGAAAAGTGAAAGTTTTAAGCGCCATTATCTCTATTTGCGATCCGATCGGAAGCCACGCGTTTAATCATGATTAAGACTACTCGAACACAACTGTTAACCACGCCAATTAAAGCCTTGCTATTGGTGAACATTCAGTGAATAAAATTACAAGGCAAATGGGTACCGAAGTTGGATACATCGACCGCAAACGTAAGTCTGCAAGAGTTTGCGGCTTGTTTGTTCGAGAAGTCGTCAGATGTGACCGAAAACTTGATTAAAGTAAAAAAAATTACGATTCAGACTGGACTGGTCGTTCCGATGTTTCCTTGAATAGCGGTACAGTATGTAAATTACTTTGGAGATGTTGCACTCGACAATTCTGATATCAAAACCTACGCAGGACATAATCTTAGTTGAGATCACGATGATATAGTAAACTTCATTTAATAAACAAAATTAAATGGTTTCAAAAGAAGAAAATAAACTTTGAAGTACACCAAATCTTCTAATATATTGTATTGTTGCGAATTATAGGTGTTTGAGTGGACCTCTATAGCATGCTTTGGCCCATGTAGCCTACCCCTTAAGGGACGGGCTATGCTTATATTATAATGTATATTATGTGTGTATAAATGAGAATACGATATAATTTGTTATTGAAATTCTAAAAAAAAAAATTTTTTTTTTAAATCGCATGGCAAGCTTTCTTACCATATTAATTTTATTAATATTGAATGACTTCATTTACGTTTTAGGTCTATGTGTTTTTCTTATCAGAGTACTTTTTAAAAAAAAAAATTTTTGAAAGTTATTTTATATTTTAAAAAATCAAGCAGTTAATATCGAAATACATACGCATTGCTAAACTTTATTTAATCAATCTGAGCAAATGCTCGAATAATTTCGATGTCTTGTTTTACGTACAGAGCAACCTATACGATGGATTTCCATAATTCAATATGATAAAATTTATAACGATGCTTATAATTTAATATGCATATAGCAAGCTTTTAATTCTACAGATGACGGAGATACTTATGTTGATATAAGAACGCTTCGACTCGATCCGCATAAAATTAAAAGAAAAATGGCCCAAATAATAGGAGCAAATTGCGCAAATCAGACTTAAATCAGCAGTTAATGAAAACATATCACGGTAATTACAAAGTGAATGTTGTTAGTCTTGTTCATTAAGCAAAAATGTGTATCGGCAATATTGAAATTGTCATTCAGTTCAGGCAAGAGATTGAACGTTGAAATGGCGACAAAGTGGCACTCGCCGGCGCGCTTAGCGGCGTCTACGGCGATTAGTATAAACGACGCTTAAACAATAATTACCGATTACCCAGAACCGGTGTATTATCGTCAGTATAACTCGGGTAGTACGCCACTGCTACGATCAAGATTAATACAGCGGCCGTGTAAAAAATTTCAATAACGCAACGTTTCAATTTGTCACCGTCTCGGACGCTGATAATCTACAGGCCATTGAAGATGACCGGTTAAATAAAGTAATGAAACCGGAGGTGTTTCTCTGTCGACACATTCTGTTCACAACTCACTCACTCACTTGAACATTTGCAGACAAAGCAGAACTAGCTTTTAAAATAAATCCAAAAGCCACCGAGTAATTTCAAAGCTATTATCAAAGGAACAATGAAGGAAGATTCAATTAAACGACCAAATCTCATGCGACAATAGGAGCTATGGCTAACAATACACAATCCAGGGAACAATGGGCAATCCTTGAGTCGATATAGCCGGCTGGGTGTTCTATAGATATCGAGATTGAGCCTAGAGTCGTATGCAAATGTATTCGGGCGTCGATATCGACGGCAATGGCGTCGGTGATTAAATTATACATCCATAGTCTTACTGGCAGTTTCATTCATAAACATGCAAGATTGCTTTATGAATGGCGGATGGATTATGTCCTTAATTTATTATGTCGCTCTAGAAATTTACATACCTAGTTTCCTGTTTTTGTTACCACTTATCGAACGTAGTTTTAGAGCGTTATTGCTAAATCCAAATTAATGGCCGATTTTCATTCATCCATATGGATCATAAACAATACTCCTGAATCCATTACGACCAGCGTTACCAACTCAGTCAGCAGTGTGCCGTGATACTTGAATTGCATGAGTGATGATAGATTTATTAAATGTATTAACATTCAATTAATTACTAGAGCATGCGAAACAACAGACATAACTCAACTCGCTTATGAACGTAAACCTGTCCGACTGTTAATAATTCTTTTCTTAATGGCCTCTCAGGGCTGAATAAATTTTAGTGCTAAATAAACAAGCATTATCTGTGATCTCCACCATGCAACGGGTTCGAGGGTAACAGGAGCCGACTGAAGCGCCGCCACGACGATACCATCACGCCGATACGCATCAAGGAAGACCAGTTGTCAATACATTTCACCTGCGAACTGAACTAACTTGATGGCCTGTCGCAGCCCAGAACGAGTTTCCATGAATTGTATTGCGTGCTAGACATTTTTATACTTACTTCTGTACGACAAGTGTAGCCAGCCAGGACCGATGGCTTCCATGTTAATGTATTTGCTATCGAACTGAGCTTTATGTGGATGATCTCGTTGCGTTTGTTAAGATTCTTGATAGAATTTCTAATTCAAAACGAATGGCGATTCAATGCAATCGAAGATTTAGATCGTGAAGAATGCACCTCGTGTTAAATGCTAATTTCTGTCTCGGCGTTATGCAAACGAATCGCAGTGCCACTAAATAGCTTTAAGGCAGTTACGAGTAAATATTCCGCTAACCTTATTTACGGGACAATTCATACGTCCAAGCAAACAAACACAGGTGGTCCCAATAAAACGGTTCGGTGGACGCCAAACGCCTATGTGAGGATGCCGCCCTCCCTAAAAGGATAATAATACGTCGTTGCGCAGCCGTGGAGAATCTCCAAGACTCCGAGAGAAATGTAAATTGTCCCGCCACCTGACAAATAGCTTAATTAACGACTAACACGCGACATAAGAATTATTGAGATTGTCCAAATCGTTCATTTGATGGTGTACACAAATAATAACTTTAATGAGTGTGTATTTGGTGTTGAATGGTTAATTATGTCAATCGTTTGTGAACATGTTATCGTTCAGGAAGAAAGCTTTATCTACTTTTAAAATAAAAATTTTGAAACCATTAAGATTTTCCCTGACTCAATGGACAACATCCTAAATGTATAACTTAACCGACAAGTATGCAGTCACTTTAATGAAGGCTTTCAAGGTTAAAGCAGGAGTAACACTCAGAGATTTTGTTTTTTTTTCGCAATGTTATGCGTAAGTAGGCGTCACGTGGGCGCGCACGTGACGACTTTGTGGTTTTGTGCCTTGCTACCGCACGACCGTTCGCGTGGGCGACTGCCGCAACACTGGCACCGATGCAATGTGATGATCGCATTCGATACCTTCAATAAGGTTAACTAGATTTTATCTTGTGAATAATTTGAACTCTCTTTACCCAATTTTTGATAATTTTCATCCACCACATACCTACAAGTCACTTTGACAATCGACAGTAAAAAGCTGCCGTCAGTCTCCGATAAATTTAGCGTGCAACTCTTGCAAAAAGCATGTCATGTTTTCTTTTAATTCCAGTTTAAATATTTGAAATTCATTTAAAAATCTCAAAGTTATTTTAACACATTTTCCGGAGTTCCCACCGAAATTTGGCTCTGCTTGAAGCTTTTAATTGTTTTTGAAAAAGTTGCGGTCGTGCTCTCGAAGCCCAATCAAATAAAAACCTTACTCGTTAATGTTTTATGTATAACATTCCCAAGACCGATACATTATGGATGGAGTCCCGCTGCCTTGCCGCGTTCAGAAATTTTGACAGAAAGACAGCTATCGTCGATCTCTATGGTAGCCACAGATTGCTTTCAATGTTTTTTCGCGACTTGGGCGTTGATAACATCTGACACAGAATGATGTCGGAAAGACTAAACGTTCCGCAATCTTGAAAGCAGTTACTAAACTATGCAAATTTTGATTTAGTAAACATTTATGAGTCTGATTTATTTTAGTAAAATTTGCGGTTTTTTCGCATGTCGATAACATCGCAAGTTAAAACTTAATAGTGCATCAGATGATAATAACACTAAAAGCTAAAGGAATGAATAATAAAACGTCAATATGCTTAACACAGTTTCAATTAGGATCTTGCATAAATTAAACGAACGCTGCCCCAAGTTACCAAGTCAATGTGATGATAATAAAAGCTATCATTTCGTACTAAACAAACAACAAATTGCAAAAACTAATTACCCTTGACAACTAAAGACAAATCGTTAAACATTTAGTAAAGCATCACACCGTTTTACGATGGCCATCTCGACATGTTTAGTGGTACACCTGAAGGACTATTTCGGTCGAACCAGTTACACGTGTATCTTGGAACAGGTGTTGTCACGTAGGGTTACCACTATCTAATACTTGATATTGCTGAGGAACCAAGAAGTGTGGTGGAAGATGACATGCGTGATGTTGGTTTGAGTGTTAGAAGAGTTAAAAGTGACCAAGAATATGCCAATTGTGAATAGAAATAAGAAAATGGATGACGGACTTTGAAACAAAAAATTTTGATGTAACTGGAACTAAGATATGATGACAATGATGAAATAGAAGAAATGAAGCGAAATTCTTAGAGGAGACGAACAATACAGTATTGGTAAAGTAAATTTTCGTTTCAGAGTCACTGTATGTACTTAAAAATGTTGATTAGATAATTCTTAATATTAAGACTTTAGAAATATGTTTATGCTTTACACTAGAATATACGTTTTAGAATTTGTAGTCATTAAGTTATAAAGCAATGTGATGTAATGAAAATTCACTGGACGTCTTTATAACTTTTATAAAAATAGACTTGGAATAGACTTTTACAATATACTAAGAAATATTATCGTTCCTTTTTTTAATACTAAAAACCTAGTCGCTCTGCTCTGCTATGTAGATGCAGATTGCAGCTATCTCGATATATATCCCACGGGAGCTACACATTGTTTGAAACCGGTTTCAGGCCACGTCATAGCAACATCGCAAACAGCGGTATTTTTGGTTCAAGGAATAAGTTAATCGCGAAATAAGTCCGTAATAGTAATTAGACTTGATTCAACCTGTTTGTTATTCTCAATGTTAACTACGAGTAATAGATTATTAAAGATAATAACCAAATTAACATGTTTTGAATGCATAGCAGATAACATTACGTTAATAGATGAGCTTAATGCGAAAATGTGTTCATGTGATGTTGAAAAACAAAATGCATACAATGACCACGGATTCACAACGATGCATGTAGAAGAAATAATTAATCAATGAATAGGTAAATACGATTTAAATTTAACAATCAGTGAACGCAAGTGGGCATCAAATCAATTTAATGTAATAAAAAATATTATCAGCTAAACTCATTAAATAAAAAATACTAATAATAAAACATGATATTCAAATTACTACGAAAATTCTAAAACTAAAATAAGAGAGATTATTTAAATAACAAAATAAGCTTAAGGCAAAAGTAACATAGGTAAAGCTGCATCGGAGAAGGTTTTTATCAGAAACCGTACCATTTTCGAGTTTATACCATTCAAGCTAATCCGCGAACTGTCCAGTTGTTTTAACAATCAGACTGAGGCCGCATTTGCGGTAACAGCGGGCGGTTTCTATCCTCAAAATGTCAAAACCAATGAAACCATAGATTCGGTTTCATTAATTTTGACATTTTGAGGTTAGAAAGCGCCGGCTGTAACCGCAAATGCGGCCTCGGTCTAAATCCAAGATTCAAATCGCTCTTGCCTACGTTTTATTCCACACAACATTCGTTTGTCCAAGGAGTCCTCATTACCCGCGATAATGGGTGAATCTATCTGCAAGTGTAATAAGATACCGCGAACATTGTGAAGCGCGAATCTTAAAAATGTCGATACGATGCAATATAATATGTTTTTTTTTAGAATAGTTTTGAGATACAGACGGTTGATAAATAAGTATAGTGCCTAGAGTCGAGTACTCTACAAATATTTAATGAAGACGTACTTAATGACTGAGAAATTTAGATAGATGTTTCTAAGACAGTTATAATAGGCCCGGAGATGTTTACTGTGACTGAAAAAACAACTTTAGAAAATCAATTAATTTTACTATAGACCCCTTTTGAAGAACAGCAATGTAGATTTTAGGGAAAACAGAGTATGGGAGCTTATTCCACAATCTAAGCATACACGGAAGTAACTTTAAAACTTATTGAACTGTTTTGCTTAAATACGTGGTTTTATTAATTTTGATTGAATATAGGGGGTCAATTCTAGTTACTTGCCGTTAAATAAAATTCTAATATTCATTAATTCGTTTGTAGACGTACTCTTTCCTTAATGTTTGCGGTGCAACCTATTGCACCGGTTACCTTAAGAATTTTTTTTCTAGAATTTGCATTTCTATGTTAGTTGAATTTATGTATTTAAGACTGTCTAATGACAAATGCAGTAGTAAAAGAAGCCAGTCCTTCGCACCTGTATGCAAGCTGTCGCAACATTTTGCAGAAATTGCAATATTTTCTTCGAGTATGTTATTAAATATTCATTTAGACTATAAAACAATTATGGCGTACGTGAGGAACTTTTCTGCGATTAGTGCGATGGCTGGAGACGTTAATATATGAGGTACTATTATAACTATGATAATTTATTACTGGTAATATTTTACAAAACGTGTAATCAACATTATCGCAAGCATTTTCGTGTTTGTAAATAAAATTATGTTGCCATTTTTAATGTATCTAAGCCTTAAACTCAGCTAGTAGTATCTTTAAAATATTTAGGAGCGCCTACCTATGCAGTAAAAAGTTATCAATATCTTTCAGTATGATTGACAAAATCTCGCAATAGTTTTACAAAAAAAAAAGTCAATTTTATTAAACAATGAATTACTCTACGTGCACAACAAAGAAGAAAGCAAGCAGTTATTTTTTCTTTTTGTTTATAATTTTAACTATATAAAATTAAATAAACATAGTTGATGAAAATTAGATTAGAAGCTTAAAAGGTTAGATTGTGAGGGAAAGGTTTTCATGTTGGGTTGTGAAAAACAATGTCCGTGAATGTTCAGTTACGTGAAATATGTATGTGGCTTAAAATTTCCATTTTTATGCTTTTTACTTGACATAAAGTTGTAAAATGAGATCGCAATATTAACACTGACCACCAGTCACTTTTTCACTAAACTCTAACCTAATTAGGTATGCTATTTTTACAATCGCAAGTTTGAACATCTTGACCAACATTAATAACAGGAGTTAAACATGTATTCGTGAGCATACCTCTGTTTTCTCGAAAACTGACATCGTGATCGTTTCAGTCGTGAGTCTCGAAAACCCCTTTGATGTCTGCCCGACGACTAACGAACTATGCCGACCGATAAGCCCAACTATTAGTCGGTAAACATGCCGACAGATGTCGTCCCGGAGACTAATCAGTGCAACTTTCAATGACATCTGATATAAGTGGTCGAATTGTTATGATACCCGATAGCAAAGTATTTGGAATAGAATAAAATTCAAGAAAATATGTAATTTAAATAGGTAATATACCTATTTCTGCAATGACAAGATACTATGTAGAATGTGTTGAAAAAATGAATGGCATAGTTCAAATAGTTAATCAATCGGATCGGAACGTGGCAAGACTGCAATGCCCCCAAAGTACTAGGCGCTCATAACAGCGAGGCGTTTACACTAGGTGTCGTTGGGAGGCGGGCCGACACGCCAGACATTCCCTTCCCACCGCCCAAGTGCTATTGATCCACCTCGTCCCCCGCCTCGTGCTCGTTTTCCAGCTAACAGGGAGTAAAACGGGGGACCTTACATTGCTGGCGCGTTTGATAACCTCTCTAGTGAACGTGGTCGCCTGGTAAGTGAGTTGGTTACGCGGTCGCGTTGGGTGCTAACGAACCGTAATGTTTTGCGAAGGCGCCCTAGACGTGCATAGCAAAAAGTCTATATTGTTTGCTAACAATTCCTTTCAACGTTTTATTTTTTAAGGAATATTTTTCAGACAAAACGCTGTTTATTTCCAGCTGCTTGTTAATCGTTATTTTTTTATTCTAGGAAAACTGTTTATTTTTTGTTTCATTCAGAATTTATTACTGGAAAGCATTTTTGATATAAAGGTCATCTTGCTACCAACGCCATCTATTAGAAGTCCCTAAGGTATAGTTCACCTAATTTAACGCAAGATGGCCCCGCAACGCCGCCGATTGAATGAACACGGGAACAGAGGACCTCTTCATACTGTATACTCTCCTGGTATTTGAGTGTCCATATTTGGCGCTTTCATTTCGTCCACAAGGAGGATAAAGTTCACTTACCGTAGTAATAATATTCGTTGGTTATTTATATTTACGTAACTATTATTTAAATAATAGAAGCGTTACTATAAATAATGTACATTAATATAATTATACGACCTTAAAATATTATAATCCAATGAAATTAATAAATGTGACGACACCTTTTATTTGGTGTGAAAATCCTAATAGATGCTAGGTATATCGGACTTCTAAAAGCTAAAACTACACGGAGCCATAGAAATTGGAGTCCCTGGTAATCTCTTGGACTTATTCTTCTTATACATAAGTATCCTAATGCGCGATTAATTACAATCTCTTGAGGAAACGTGTGATAGTAATAATGCATAATGCACAAATGCATGAACAATCATTTAATTCAGAGGATCAAAATTGAAAATAAGCAACAATCAGCATTTGTACCAGCAATCTCGACCACAACACAACCATCCAACGTTTACTGAAACAAATCAACGTTGAAACAAAATTAATGAGTAATTTTTCGGTGTAGTCCATTACGTCTAATTCGGGAACATTTTAATAGTGTAGTGAAACACAAAAGCGAGGCACAAACGCATAGGTTGGGTAGCACCGCATTAGTATTACAAAACTGCAGACCGTGAGATATGGGTCGCGGAATCGCGTCCGCGCCGCCGTAATTAGTAGACGCAATATTTAATTGTCTAAATATTCCTTTACGCAGCTTTACTGTACTAAATTCAGCAGTAATTTTGGAGAATATTCGTACAGCATACTGTTCAAATTCTATTTCTATCGGAGAGCACCAGTGAAATACTTGCCAATGACAAAGTCAATTTGTCAAAAAAAAATTAAAAGTCTATTAATCAATCAATACATATAATAAAATCGTAACAGGTCGCTGTCTGTACATGGAAGATAAATAAGAAAAAATATTATAGGGGGGCTTTATGAACGCAATAGAACCCAAAACAATGATTTTTAGAATTTTTGTCTGTTTGTCTGTATGTCTGTATGTCTGTATGTCTGTATATCTGTTTGTCTGTACGGTTGTGCACGCTAATCTCAGTAACCGCTCAACCGATTGCAATGCGGTTTTTTTTATTGTGTTGAGGTTTGCTCCAGTTAACATTTAGCGTTTGTTTTATGTAAATCGGTTTAGAAATAAAAGAGATATAACACTTTTAAGAATCAGATATTTTGAAAATTTTAATTGTAGGGGTTTCTTTGAATGTGAGTGAACCTAAACTGGCGTGTTGGCTTAATCATAAAAGAGCTTAATGATTAAGACTATTTTTAAACAATTCAGTCCGCGTCGAAGGCGTGGACTGAATTGTTTTAAAATAGACTTAATCATTAAGCTCTTTTATGATTAAGCAAACAGGGCAGTTTCAGACGCTGCTTGATGACTCTGATGAAGAAATACCTTTCCTTTCATACACCTTATGTGACGTAAACGAAGTTGCGGGCTCAGCTAGTTTCAAATATTTTTACAGTCAGTTTTGAGATGGATGACCGTTTGTGTCATTTTTCATTACGAGCATTTAGCTCTTAAGCCACGGTGAGCGGCTTAAAAATTTTCCGGACAGTTGCGATAGAAAAAAAATGTGTTAGAAATAATATTATGTACTTATTTTAGTAGCATCACCAAATTAATCGAGTGGCAAACGATTGGTTAAAATTAACCAAGCACGCTAAACGCAGATATTCCCTCCTAAAATGATTAAACAATAGTTCACAAAATCTAAGATCTAAACGTCGCGTCGTCAAGTCGTGTGGGAAAATAATCTCAACAACAATCTACATCCGAGCTAGGTTCTAATTAATATAGTAATCGTTCGTGACGACTTATTCCGGCCCTAGACCTAACCACGAACCTAACGAAATCACGACTCCGCAAGACAACGATAATCGTTATTTTAAATTTATTAAAATGTCCTCTTTAAGGACTATATCGCAACGTCTACATCGGACTGTATAATTCACTCTTGCATTGGAGGAACGCGCTAAACAATGAGGGCTATTATCATTTCTAAAAGTGCACGTTCGGATTTATAAATGCAGCGGCGAAATATCACCGCTGCTTCAAACTGAAAGACGATTATGAACTATCTATGGGGTTATAATATCTATAAACTTGATCTATTGGTTTTGAGTTCGTTAAGCAAATTAATTGGTTTCTTCGACCCACACACTCCTAAAGTTTCTTTGACGAGTTTTCTACACTACACGTATTGATTGTGTCATACATTCTTCATGCACTTATTTTTCTTTTTGCGAGGGATTATAATGTTTTCTTTTTGCGAGGATAATTACAATCTTTACTAACATTAGAACTGGGAAAATTAGAGAAGTTGTTTGGGCGTTTTACCCGACGGCATACAGGGTGAATTTTTCAAAAGGGATTGGATGGCCAAATCCGAAACTATAAGGAATAGCGAAAAATGCTGAAAGGAGTCACGAGCCCGATTTTGATGAAACTTAAAACCTCATCATTAGATTTTTGAATAACCAATAATCCTAGCTAGGAATCGAACCCATTGATTTTGAAAAAAAAAAACACACCCAATATTATTACACCATACGATAGTGTTGCTATTAAGGATCTTATTCTGGGAAGTAATGACATACGGCAAACTAAAGGAAAGTGCTCATCTTTAACAAAATACAATTTATTTTTCTTACGTAAACTGATTAATTGTTCAAAATGTAGACCATTGTATTCAATACATAGCTGGAATCGAGACCTCAAGGATCGTACTGCATTCAATATTATTGATTCCGTTTAGAATATTCTCCAAAGAATCATTCTGAGCATGATTTAAAACACGGAATAGTTACGATCTATTCTGGGATTTCGAACGAAACAAATTATGATACAAAATTTAGGTACATAAAATATGAATTGTATTAAAATTCCAAACTTTCCTTCAATTTGCCGTATATCATTACTTCGCAGAATTTGATCCTTATCAGCAACACTATCGCATGGTGTAATAATAAAGGCTTTGTTTTTTTTTTAAATCAATGGGTTCGATTCCCAGCTAGGATTATTGGTTTTTCAAAAATGTAATGATGAGGTTTTAAGTTTTATCAAAATCGGGCTCGTAACTCCTTTGAGCATTTTTAGCTATTCCTTATAGTTTCGGATTTGGCCATCCAAGCCCTTTTCAAAAATTCACCCTGTATATAACCTCAGAATACCAGCCTCAAAACCTATTTGGATGAAATTTGATATTTCGATAGCTGATATTCTAGAAATCTAGAGCAACACTAACATAGATACGTTCCTGTCGGAAATGGGTACGGGAAAAAATTCTCACGCGGGTGGAGCTCATCTATTATATAGAAAAGTAAGCATGACTGATCTATCACCGCACAGTTTAAAATACGGATCAGATTCAGCTCTAATTTTGCATACAATTTGCTATTATGACGTGGGCATCCAGTACGTAGGGTAATTTAAGTATGTTAAAAGAGAAAACTTTTTTTAAATTTTTGATGAAATCCTGTAGACCAACATTTTTTCCACGTGTAGAAATCCCTCATGTATGCTATGCCTGACTCTTACTGACTAAAACCACACGAACCCTACCACTGACTAAGGTCGGGAGCCCCTAGTAAGCCATCGGAAGGATGTCCAGACAGACCTGTAGAACATTACCTTCAGTAAATGTAATAACTAAAATCCATATCCAAAATTATAATTGCGAAAGTAACTCTGTCTGTCTATTACGCTTTCACGCCTTAACGACTGGAGCGATTGAGATGAAATTTTGTATACTTATAGATAGTTCGAGGCCCTGGGAAGGACATAGGCTACTTTTTACCCGACTGCGCAGAAGGAGGACTATGATTTTACGCGATAACGACTTCTACGCGGTCGAAGCCGCGGGGAACAGCTAGTCTAGTTCATAAATAAAGCAAAATTAGTTCAGTTAAAGATGTCGGTTTTGACAATGTTTAATGAACACTAGATAAAGCAAAACAACATATTGTCGGTAATTTTCACGACAAAGTCGGCACAATACAGCATGCAGCTTAGAAAATGGCGTCGTGTTGCCCTGGCGGCCCCCGGGGCGTCGCAATTAAAGTCCCGGTTGCACGAGGTGATAGGTGCATTGAATTGATCACCACAGCATCACATTGATTACATAGATGTGACGGGATTGTTGATCAACTTCTTCTTGTCTAAGATTTTTTGATTGAATGTAATTTTTGCGTTACTTTCGAATTATTTACAAAAAAAAATTTATTTGGGAAGCAAAAATTTGAGTAAATAGTTTTCTTCTAGTAAAGATTTTTTGTACAAGTTTAACTTCATATTTAAAAGTCTCGGGATTATATGAGGGGTAGGTATAGAAGGAATGGAAGCAAATCTAAGATAATTTACAGACCAAACATAACGTAGACACATTCTTACATATTTTCACTCAAAAAAAACAAAATATTCAGCTAACTTCGTGTGAAATACAATTAACATAGTTTTAAGATCACGCTGATCGCAGACACACTCTTGATAACAAAACCGTCAGTTACTATGATAAGACAAGTGATTGGGTGTGATCCAAAATAAAATATACAAGAAAAAGAATGACGGGCAAAATTATCTAATGTCACATTGCACACCTTAACAAACGCAAGCGCACAGAGGGTGCTTTTTCACCAGAGATGTTATGCTACCTAAGTTGCTATGGATGCGTTCATATCCAACATTTTTTTTTATTTGTTGACATTCTCACACAACATCATCTAGCCCAAATTAAGCTAATATAAGCTTGTGCTGTGGGATACTGGACGACTGATAGACATTCTAATACATACAAGGATACTAAATCTAACTTAAGTGTATTAAGTAACTCACAATTCTGTAACACTCTGCTTTGTTGTATTTTTACTTAATTTAAATAAATTATTAGTACTACTTAGATACTTCTAAACACATACATATTATACCCGTTTCACCCGCGTAGTTCCCGTTCCCGTGGGAATACGGGAATAAAATATAGCCTATGTTCACCGCAAAGAGTGTAGCTTTCCGTAGTGAAAGAATTTTTCAAATCGGTCCAGTAGTTTCGGAGCCTATTCGTTACAAACAAACAAACAAACAAAAAACAAATCTTTCCTCTTTATAATATTAGTATAGATAGAAACACCCAAACTCCATTCGTCGGTCCACAAGTAACTTTGATAGTTAATATTGTCAAATTGTACGACTGAGGAATATGATTAGTGGATTCCAAACGCATCTCTGGTGAAAAAGCACCTAAAAGATCGTCGGCGCATAACGAGTGTGGACAGAATGCGCCTGTGACGCGACATCTATCTAGCCAATAAGAAAAATGCGCGCTGCTACTTTTACACCAGCGCGACAAGATGGCTTGTTTGTAGTATTGAATTGAATACCCTGGCACATCCTACCGAAGAATTACCCTGGCCTCTGGTGATAGTTAATGGGTTAGGGAAAGTGTGGTTTTAGGCAGTTCGAGTCCGGTTACATTCCTAGTAGAAAATTTGCATTCTTAATGAACAAAACTAACTCGCCCAATTGTGAGATCTGTGACAAAGTTGACGATGTGCAACACATATTAATGGAATGTGTTCGCAACGCAGATAAAAGAGAACAAATGAGAATAGAATTAAAGTTAGACTATTGTAACATAGGCACATTTAATAGCATTCTAGCTGAACCTAATTCGCAAGCAGCTAGTATGTAGCATTTAAGATTAATTAGATTTATTTTCTTGATTTATGTAGAATTTGGTTTAGTATAAGTACGATGGGATTGTCATCGTCTGTCTTGTACAAAATCCCTATAACTAATAAAGATTTTAAAAAAAATTAGTCCGGCATTGTATCCGTTGGATTGGGTGGCAATCAGAAAAAAAATGAGACATGAAAAAGAATGACAATGTCACGTTGCACAGCTTTTACAAGCGCAAATGCGACGAGTGTGGAAGATGCGCCTGAGACGTAACATTCAGTTATCCAATAGGAAAGAAAAAACGGCCAAGAGCGAGTCGTATTCTCACACGGGGGTTTTAATATTTTGGTAATAAATGTTTTATTGGTGTGCTAAGAAACAAGTAATGTCAGTTTTATTATTTCCTGTATTAGAGGACCCTGATTCTGACATCTCACTCATACTTATAGAATTCGGGACTTCACGCGAAACACATTTACTTATATTTTCACACCGACGTTTCGAGCACGTTGCAGCGCCCGTGGTCGCGGTTGGACTCAAATAACCATTATTGTAGGTTATTTTATTTATAGGAATCTATATTTTTTTTAAATTTTCAAGAGATCAACCGCGACCACGGGCCCTGCAACGTGCTCGAAACGTCGGTTTGAAAATGTAAGTGAATGTGTTTCGCGTGAAGTCCCGAATTCTCTAAGTATGAATCTACACTCACCTTTAAATATTTTATAACTAGCGGTTCACCGCGGCTTCAATCGCGTAAAATCATAACCCTTCTTTTGCGCAGTCGGTTAAAAAGTAGCCTATCATCTTCCCAAGGCCCCGAACTATCACTATACCAAATTTCATCTCAATCGCTCCAGCCGTTTAAGCGTGAAAGCGTAACAGACAGACAGACAGTAGGGATTTTATTAGAATTACCAGTGAAATATCACTTTTTATCGACACACGTTTAAAGATAGTACAACTATCTACTCGTACCATCACAGGCATCTAGTTAGCATCAGCGCATGTAAAGGCATGCCATCGACCATTTGCATCCAGCTTATTTTGACGGGAACGGCGGGGACAGACGGTCAGACGTCTACCGGATTGACAATGTCTTGGGTTAATGAAGCAGCCGGTAGCTGTGACCCGTGGGATATCGGAAATAAATGGCTTGCTTGGGATTTTATCTAATTTGTACCTAGTTCGTAACGGTAAAAGATACCTATATTAAAGCATTTTTTTTAGATATGCCTATTAATATTTGTTAATATTTGAGATTAATTGATGTATTTAATTTATTTAATTCTATCAGACTCAAGTGATAATATCTCACAAGCAAGGGGTCCGAATACACTGTAGCACGATCGCGGTCATCTCAATTTATTTAATTTTGAACCATATTTAATTAATTATGGTTCAAAATTAAATAATAAATTCTATCAGACTCAAGTGATAATATCTCACAAGCAAGGGGTCCGAATACACTGTAGCACGATCGCGGTCATCTCGAGTGATTTCCTTAGCTTTCTTACTTCTTTAAATTATTGTACCTCAACTTTTCTAAAACAATTATAAAATAGTGAAGTGGTCGTGTCTGTATAATAAAAATATTAAGCCTACCTATTAATTAAGTGATTACTTCCGTACATAAATATAATTGTCAATTAAAATTACGTTATGGAAGAGCGGAGACACCTAACACAGGCAATACTTGCCTTATGGAGTCTCTAAATACCTTTGTTGAAACATTGTTTTGGTAGAATAAAATTTATTATTATTATTAAATAATAATACCTACTTGGGTTATCTTACATTAACGCTACTGAACACCAAATTTGCTTTTTTATAATTCTTGACTGTTTATCGTTTTGTCTATTTGTTCGCGATGAACGCACAAACTGATTGGTCGGACTTAAAATTTAAGTTTGTTTCATCAAAATCAGTTAAGTAATAGCGAAGCTATGAACAAAAGTACAACAAAAAAGATTGAATTTCCGTGCGATCATAATTCTTTTAGTCGCGAAAAGCCAATAACCGACATCGGAGCAGGCGAAGCCGCGGGCATCAACTAGTGATAGTATAGCTAGCTACATTAGTAGGCAGGGTACGGTAAAAAAAACTGTTTTTTAAATGTTCTCTGACTGTTGCAATAATCTCTGACACGGCTGGATCGATTTAAGCAGAACTTTCACTGGCTGATAGCCGATGTTATAAGGACCACAGAAATCATAAATGCTACTTATCTCGCTACTTCTACCCAAGGAAGTTAACAAATTGAGTGTTCCAAAACTAGGATTAGAAGTATGGTATGCCATAAGTTTAATAAAAATATAAAAGACCATAAAGAATTTCCCAAATGGATTCGAGAATTTAGACGCTAATACCCACGTCTTTCCTCTTTATTCGACGCCTAAAATTTTAATAAGTACCTACCTAACTTACTTCTGTTACTTTGATTAAGTACGACCATGCCAGCTATCACAGAAAATTTGGCTTAAAAAGGTAAAATTAAAAAAAAAAAGATTCCTATAAATAAAATAACCTACAATACCTAATAGTTATTTACGCAAATACAAACTACTAGCAACATCGGAATAGCACCCCTAGCTCTCGGTAGCATCCTGATCCAAACCGAGATCCATTAATTCAAGTTACCTACTTATCTACCTCTCAAAATAATTGACAGAATATTTTCAAAAAATAATTAATCGGCGGCTATAATTTTATGAGCTAAATAATTTAAAAAGTTCCAAAGAACGAATAAATACACTTTTATTGTAAGTATGGGGCCACTTTAACATTTTTTTTTAGTAGGTAGGTAGCGGCAACAGTGTCTGTCAAAATCTGTGAAAATTTCAGCCCTCTAACTTCCAGTTCCTTCCAGAGATACAGCCTCGTGATGGACGGACGGACGGACGGACAGACAGACAGACAGACAGACAGACAGACAGACAGACAGACAGACAGACAGACAGACAGACAGACAGACAGCCGGACGGACAACGAAGTCTCATGGATAGGGTCCCGTTTTTCCCTTTAGGTACAGAACCCTAAAATAGACTCAAAACAAAATAATTATGGACCAGAATCTGAAGGGCTTCATTGGCAATGAAAACATTTTTTAACTAATTTGGAACCAGTAGCGCCATCTCCCGGCGGTATTTTCAAACCAGCCATGACAGCTTCTATTTCTATGCTATTTACGGAGTGTTTGTCTGAAACTACGCTATGAATTGCATGGGTATTTAGATGATTTGTATGAGGATACATATAGGTTTGTTATTCAGCAGTCTTAAACGAGCGGTAAACTTGCAAATAACTTTAAAATACTTACAGAGATAACCTCGGAACAGCTGACAGCTGTCAAAACTTTCATCACAAATGTTCACAAAAACACAATAAAGTAACATAAAACACGTTTTTACGAGCTTGTCGAACAGAAAATAGTGTAGTATTGAAAGAAAAATATCATATGGAGACGTTTTCGGCAATATTCCATGGGTTCTTGGTGTTGAGAAAATCATAACCTCACTACTCAAAACAATGCCTTATCTCTTGTTTCCAAAGTTATTTTGCGGGTTTCTTCACTTTATTGCACTATTTGAACAATGATAATATGAATACTATTAGATAATATTGCAATGGTCACAATTTGAAGTAATTTACAGTCTTTTAAAGCAATTTTTTAAGCAAGTCTATTATATTAAATTTTTCACTGTTGCTATGATGTTTATAGTATTTTGCACTATTTTATAATAGTATGATGCTTCAATACTAGTGGTAAAGGGTGAAAATTCAATTGAATACAATCTAGAAACCATATGCAACCAATATTGAAATAGTGTTTGGTAACTAACCTGTGAAGCGCTGCTTCATGTTTAATAACTTTACCAAATTAAGTTTTAAAGATTTAAAATCACTGTTATTATTTGGCACATACAATGCCATTATTGATTTGAAATGGTAGTAAAGATATATAGGTAACCACTAACAAACAAGACCAAGTTTATATACAATAAAAAGTGAGAAACACCGCACATAAAACTAAAACTTGGAACACAATATTTCTCTTAGACAGACATACAGACGGGCATAAATATAGTTCAGTCCAGTCATGTGTACCATGTACACATACATTGTTATGCACTCTGACACCAGGAGTGGTTGGATGTGGTCAGCGCTCCAACACGACCCATATGGAATATTGCCAAAACTGGTCTCGGCCACCCACCTTCTTCATTATACCGGTCTTCCGTTTGGAGAATGTCGTGTACCGTCGCAGTTTGTTATCAATATATTCCATTTTGATCTTGACACGGCCTTTCGTCTTTTTGCCATTGGAAGGTGGCGATTTCTTGGGTTGGAGAGATGCATAACCATCGTCGGCTATGTCGGGCATGGGGCAGTGGTCGAGGCCGACACTCTGCGAGGGCCGCTCGTCGTAGCACTGGTCCGACGTCCTCTTGACTCCAGTGCGAGGCATCGGGCAAGGCTGCATGCCAGGCCGCAGGCCTCCACCGAGAGCACTGGGCGGCCGGCCTGCGCCGTACATATCCTGCATATCGCCGAGAAGTCCCATACCGTACGGCGACCCGAAGCGGGGCTCCCGCGCTCCGCCGGGCGCGTCCATTATAACCTCGCAGTACGCCACAGTAACCGGTGCGCGCAAGCGCAATTCACACCTCACCGTCCGAACGACGAACGGATGACTGACCGAAAACGCGTAAGGACCGAGGGCGGGACTGACGACTCGGCCGCTCGGACCGCAACTGACTTCGCGCAACTGCGTCCCGCGCGCCTCGACTGCTATCTGTCTCGCTCTCGCACGGTACTCGCTGGCTAGTGAAGCGGGACCGAAGCGCAAAGCGCGGCCGTAACCCGACACATCCGTGAAAAGCGAACGTTCGCCAGGAACTTGCGAACGTACGTTTCAGTGCCCGAAATCCGTATTAAAATAGAGCTTTTATTTTGAGTTTATTTCGTAAATAGAAATAATAGAGTCGGAAGTAGAGCGCTCGGGTGGAGCGGCGGGGCGGTGGGCAGTGCCAGAGCCATATTTAGACGCAACTCGTGCCAAATATGGCAATCGACGGTCTAATGGGGGCCACTGAAATCCCTCCTACTCGCACCTGGCGATTTTCACATCTAATAATTAAAAACTTTGTCACGTCAGCGTCACTTAGGTACTGAATGATACATACGTGCCTACATAGCCTTAATAATTAATTTATGTACTTGCTATTGCTACCATACCATGTGTGGCAACTGTATAGGTACATGTAGCTGAGTAGGTACATTTTAGCAAGCAAATTAAGAATTTGTACACAAAAAGTAACCTATTTACGTGTGGAAATCTTTCTGGATCTCATTCCGGACTCCTGCCAGTTAAAACGACTTGATAACCGTTAATTTGCGTACAGTGGGAAGTCCCGGGTGCACCCTCAGAAGTATAATTTTTGTCCAATATTTGGATTAAAACAATTTTTATTTACATACTTAGATTATTGATTGATATGATATTTTGTTATAAAGGGAGCTAGGGCTGAATTCACGATAGGGACGTACGCCTACACAACTTACTCTCATCCTACTTAATTTCCAAAAAAAATTGAGCCATTTCGAGGTAAAACATTTTTATTTTAGATTAGGATATAGATTTCATTTTATGGTGTTATTAGCAGAATTTCGTAAATTTTCTCGACAATCGACAACTGTAGACCGCCCACTTTCAGAGCGTATTATCAAGCTTCGCCTTTTAAAGTGGATTTTACGATTGTTAGTCAGAGTTGAATAAACCCGACAACATCGGGAAAAGTTACTAACAGATCTTTTGTTGATAAGTTTGTAATAAAGTTTCATAACACTGCACCCCCTATAATGCCCTATAACTTTATAATAATTTTATGTTCTTTTTTATACGTTATGGGTCCGTCCTGGTATTACGTGTGAGAAAATCTTCATGGATGTCAAGGGGGTATCATACTGGTCCTTTACGTGTGGGGAAATTCTCGTGGATGCCATTACCGACTCCTACTAGTCTAGTTCATGCCGTGCGCGGCAGGCCAGGTATCGTCCATGAGGATTTCCCTGCACGTAAAAGAGGACACATTTTCACATTTAAAATGTTTGGAAGGAAGAACACAGCTGTGACTTTAAGTTCATTTTGACTCGTAATTACAATTTTTAAAACATTGTATAAAGAATGATTCCAAAAAAAATTTTGGTAACTGGTAGATACAGGTACTTTGCAGACTAAGCACCGTTCCATAACCTTTTTGATTTTTTTGTTTAACGTGAGGGAAAATCCTAATGGATGTTATGCCGGACTCCTACCGACCAAAAAAACCTCACGAAACGCCCAACAGCCTATGGTTGGGAGCCCCGAGTAAGCCCTTGGAAGGATGTCCCAGGACTCCCAACAGACGCTGCGGCCTCGCCCATGTGGTGGTTCGGGTGCTATCCCGCGTCTTTAGGGGGGGTTTCGGGTGTGATCCCGCTTCTAAGGGGAGGGGCGGGGGGGGGGGGGGCTTGCGTGAGGTCCTTACGTCATGCTACCGTCATGGGCCTGCTTCTGTAAGGACGGTGAGCCGCCCTCTCACCATCCTCAGGCCCACGGTCATGGAGGTCTATAGTCCTCGGCGACCGTTCCATAAGCTAGGTCATGTCATGAATCTATAATTTTTGCGAGGTCGGCAGTCAAGTGTAGCACTTTTGGTGTTGCAAACTATCATGGGCTACGTTGACCACATTCCATTAGATGGGCTCTAAGCTTCTCTGTCACCTTATGGGATAGTAAAA
The DNA here is from genome assembly GCA_933228765.1 of Miltochrista miniata. Taxonomy (NCBI): domain Eukaryota; kingdom Metazoa; phylum Arthropoda; class Insecta; order Lepidoptera; family Erebidae; genus Miltochrista; species Miltochrista miniata. The sequence continues at coordinate 28,336,720 of OW121763.1, read as the reverse complement.
CTCCTTAACTCTTTAAAGGACGTAACTTTTATATCTTACTTATATATAATATTATAAAGGCGAAAGTTTGTGAGTGTGGATGTTTGTTACTCTTTCACGCTCTAACGGCTGAACGGAACGGGCTGAAATTTGGTACAGGGATAGATTATGGCCTGGAATAACACATAGGCTACTTTTTATCCCGGGAATAATTTCCCACGGGAATCGGGAAATTTTACGCGGGCGAAGCTGCGGGGATCAGCTAGTATAAAATAAGTAAACAATCTTATAACAAAATGACACAATATAAAACAGTGGTCCTAAACCCACGTAGGTACGTTAGTCAGACCGGATATCCTCTAAAAGGAAAGTCCCGTTGCTTACTTATTAACTTGCAAGTCACTACGACACTACATCCTAGTATTATATAAGTACTATAAATAAATAATATAGGATTTTTTTTACATATCTAATTAAACTATCGGAATCTATGGCCGAAAAACCTACTAAGTACTAATAATTTATTTCTAAGTACATACCTGGAAATCGTTCAAATTCGGAAACCAACATTTATGTTTTATACAAATATTTGGTACGACCCTCCAGGGTTTGAACGCAAGACATCAATACGGCAGTTGCACGCTTACAACTGTGCTACCAAGGCAATCATATGGTCTCATCTCATAGTGCCCTTTCTCGAAATGTCCTTTCTCATAATGTCCTTTCTCAAAATGTCCTTTTCCCAAAATGTCCTTTTCGAAATCATCTCATAGTGCCCTTTCTCGAAATGTCCTTTCTCATAATGTCCTTTCTCAAAATGTCCTTTTCCCAAAATGTCCTTTTCGCGAAATGTCCTTTTCTCAAAATGTCCTGTTCGCGAAATGTCCTTTTCTCAAAATGTCCTTTTCTCAAAATGTCCTTTTCGCGAAATGTCCTTTTCACAAAATGTCCCTTTCTCAAAATATGTGCACTACAGGATTAACCCCGCTCAATCCGACTGACTTTATGAAAGTAATTTTGGCAGCGCGAGTGTAGCATCTCGACCGAGGTTATTTCAAAGCGACACGCCATGTGTTTGATCGGTGATGAAGACATTAGTCGCCAAACTCGGATGGACGCTCTGGCATGGGGCTCTAATCAGGAGCATACAAACGGTGAGTTCTGATTCTGAGATGGGTGACCATTTGTGGTAAATATATTTAAAAGCGATTCCGGCTTTGGAATGCATTTTAAGCCGTTGGTCCTGATAGTAACATTTTAATGATTGGTTAAGCCAAGTGAATGGCTTGAATTTTTATTGTCATAATGTCAAGCATTCTGATTGATTTCGGATTTTATCCAACCACCCAGGATCAAATTTAATTTATTTTAACTAACTATACTCGTTATAGCTCCTACTTAATAATAAAACAAATTTTAAAATGAATCAACCCGTATGTGACGACGTAACCAGAAGTATATTAATTAATTCCACAAAATATAAGCAAAACATGTTCAATTACTTAGGGGAAACAAGGGTAGGTAATTGGAGTTATAGGAAGATAGTGGCCAAAATAGTCATAAAGAAGTGAAGGCTCGTGCCTCGTCGACTGCTCTGCTCGTCCAGTACATGGACCTGTAAGGGTTACCATATGCCAGGCTTTCGCCTGATTTGCCAGGCATTTTAGCACTTGATCAGGCGCCCGGCCGGCATTGTTCTATGTCAGGCGAAATGATTAATTGTAAAGAGTTGCATACCTATATTTTAACTCAAAAAGACTGGTTAAAAATGGCGTCATAAGATAATTATCATTAGAAGTAAGAAAACGTACAGTGGAATTCCTTTTTCATTTATTAAAAAACAAATCATTTATTAAAAAACAAATATTTTTTTTTTTTTTTTTTTTTATTAAATATTCACGGACATTTCACACAACGCTATCTGATCCCAAAGTAAGCTAGGAATAACCTGCTTGTGTTATGGGTATCAGACGACGGATATTAATACTTAAATGCTTTTAAATACATACATATTATACATAGAAACACCCAGACTCTTGAGACAAACATTTATTAAAAAATATATTTATTTGCCTGATTTTCTTATTACCTACTCTAATGTGTATGAAAATTGATGATTTCAAATTAAAAAATTATTCAAGCAATGTGTTTTATTTATTTATTTATTTATTATACACTTTATTGTACACCATGTAAATATAAACAGAGCACATAGATTACTTACTTATTGTTAAAAAATATTTCTTTTATTATGTGGTATTTTTCAAGAAAATTAGGCATTTTTCGTGAAAATCAGGCGTTTTTACTATGTAAATCAGGCATACATTTCTTTAGAAATGGTAACCCTACCTGTACCTGACGCTTGCACAGGAGAGCCGCTCCAAATTTTATTTATTTTATGTGTGCACAAAATTTCTGAGTACAAAAGCGTCGCTAATAGTCGCGACGCTGTTATAAAAGGCGTCTGACACAATTATAATCGGCGTCCGACACTGTTAAAAAAGGCGTCCGACGCTGTTATAAGAAGAGTCCGACGCTGCTATAAAAGCGGAAGCTCTTACGAAAGTTGTCGCGACACCTGTTTTCAAAGGCGTTTTGTGTCCATGGCGAATATATAAGAATCCAAAAAAAAATTGTTGTCAGTAGGTATCGTCAATAACTCAATATCATAACCCAATTTACATTTAATAATACCTGCTATTAATTCTAATTAATAATAATAAATTTAATATTTCCTACGTTAAGTAAGTACGTATACCTATTAGGGGAGGTACAATACCTACTCAAACAAAATGTAATTTTGGGATCTTATTTTAGCATTCCGAAACTGTAAAAAGGCTTTCGAAAATTATACTACGGAACCCAAAAAATATATAGGAAAACGCCCCTGGTCATATTAAAATAACAAAATTATTACCTCAACATGTTGGGAACACATTTTATTTAAACGTTTGCGGTTTAATTAGTTAAATATTAAATATATAAATAAATTAATCTTCCGCTCGTTATCGCAGTTAAGTTAGGTACACACAATTATTTTTAGTTAACAGTATCTATACATGTAATAAAACTGTAGAGCGTGGAGAATCTGTATGTACATGGAAGACATTTAAAAAAAAATTGTAGGGCGCTCTCCAATCGAAGAATCCGAAAATCTCATTTTAAAAAAATCGAATTATACTTGGCACAATCTGAGCTTATTATGATTCGAGGAAGGTTCTAGAATACTTTTGACTCCGATATTTCTGCGGTTCCTTTGGGAGAGGGGATAAAGGACAAAATGGTTTTTTAGTAGTTACTTCTCAACGCGTGGTCCAAATTCAAATATTTTTTTAGTGTTAGAAAGAGAGTTCTTAAAGAATAGTCAATTTTGAGGGTTTTGTAGTCCAGAAATTAGAGACGTCTCAAGTTTCACTAAACCTAGAATTCAAGAGTTTCTTTGAATGTAAGTGTCATTCTAAACTGGCGTGTTTGCTTATTCATAAAAGAGCTTAATGATTAAGGGTATTGTAAAATGTTTCAGTCCACGGCTGAATTATTTTAGTATGGACTTATTCTTAAAGCTCTATAATTAAGCAAACAGGGCAGTTTCACGCGCTCCTAGAAGTCTGATGAAGAAACAAATCTCCTTTCATAGACCTTATGTGACATAAACCAAGTTGCGAGGGTCAGCTAGTTTATAAATATGTACCTACCTAATTGAATTATTACAATTGATCGATATTTTCCTGTACTTATTAGGAAAACAACAGGCTAAAAATTCGATTAAAGTGGATAACAGGGAAACGGAGTTTAGCCGTGCGACACTAGAATCGCACCTACACGATTGAAAAATGGTCTTTGTTCAATCAAAAACAAAAATATTTATGTAGGCCGTGGAAAAATGACGCGAAAGGGACTCGTGGTAATGGGTCCCTTTCACAGGCGTTATTTTTTCACACACAGGATAATTTAATAGTATTAAGTACTAAAGTTAATAAATAAATTAATAAAAGTTTATTGCAAAGCCGCAGTATCTTTTCTTTTACACACTGCACTTACAAAATGAATTTTACCTACCTAACATATAGCCATGCCAGGCAAATACACTTAAACAATAAGAAAAAAAAACCAGTTCCTTTTAAAAAAATGGAATCCTCCTTTAATCCCGCATCAAACTGTGTCTCTAGAACGGTTTAGCCTTAGAGTACACCTACAAAATTATCTATCTATCTATACATATAATAAAACTGTAGAGGGTCGAGAGTTTGTACATTGAAGATATTTTGAAAATTTTAATTGGAGAGCGTTCTCTAATCGATACTGAAGCCGAAAATGTAATTTAAACTTTTCATGTCTGTCTGTCTGTATCCCGAATAAGTATCACGCCGAAACTACTGAACCGATTTGAATGATACTTCGTACATTCCGAGCTTATAATCCGAGGAAGGTTCTAGGATACTTTTGATTCCGAAATTTTGCGTGGTTCCTGCGGGAGAGGGGATGAAAGATAAAATGGTTTTTCAGTTGTAATTTCTCAACGCGTGATGCGAATACAAACATTGTTTAGTATTGGAAAGGGAGTACTTTAAGGATTTTTTGACCCAAGTTTCAAGATTGAGGGGTTTCTAGTTCAGAAATTAGAGGCATCTCAACTTTCGCCAAACCTAGAATTCAAGGGTACCTTTGAATGAGAGGATAAATCTAAACGGACGTGTTGGCTTAATCATAAAAGAGCTTAATTATTAAGGCTGTTTTAAAATTATTCAGTCCGCGCCGAAGGCGTGGACTGAATTGTTTTAGAATAGCAAACAGGGCCGTTTTACACAGTGCTAGACGTGTCTGATGAAGAATTACCTCTCCTTTCGTGCACATTATGTGACGTAAACGAAGTTGCGAGGGTCAGCTAGTACATATAATCTTTTGAGGGTCGAGAGTCTGTACATGGAAGATATTTTGAAAATTTTAATTGTAGGGCATTCTCTAATCAATACTGGCGCCGAAAACGTAATTTAAATTTTTCATGTCTGTCTGTCTGTATATCTGTCTGTCTGTCTGTCAGGTTCAGGTTCATCATCACGCCTTTATCCCCGAAGGGGTAGGCAGAGGCATAATATATGCCCACATTTCACCTTTTTATAATTTGTCCCACGTAATACGTTGTGAGTCGTATTGCCGTGTTTAAATGGACAGGCGCAGGTTGTGACTGCCTGCTGTCGAAATAAAGCCTTCAACTTGGCTTAACGACTGCCATTTTACTGGCAACCGGGACCAACGGCTTAACGTGCCTTCCGAAGCACGGAAACGCTCAAATAAATGTCACAAAGTGATCACATGGATGGTCACCCATCCATGGACCGGCCATAGTGAAAGTTGCTTACTGCAGTGATCGTTTACAGAACACTGAGTCCGCCTGTGTCTGTCTGTATCCCGAATAAGTATCACGCCGAAACTACTTTTGATTTGATTTGAATGAAACTTGGTACAATCAGAGCTTATAATCGGAGGAAGGTTCTAGGATATTTTTGAACCCGATATTTTGCGCGGTTCCTACGGCGCGGACTAAATTGTTTTAAAATAGACTTAATATTTAAGCTCTTATATGATTAAGCAAACATTGCCGTTTCACACGCTGCTTGATGAGTCTAATAAAGAAGTACCTCTCCATTTGCAAACTTTATTTGACGTAAACGAAGTTGCGAGGGTCAATATTATCAATATTTTTATTGTTTCTTTGAAAACACACCTTCAATAATATTGCATCAATATTTATAAGCCCGGGTAAGTCCTCGGAAGGATGTCCCAGGACACCCCAATAGACCTACGGCTACCACTGCGGCCTTACTTGGTGGGGGGAGAGGTGGCTTTTTTTCTTCACGTCACGCTGCGCTGCCGTCTTGGGCCGGCGTCTGTAAGGAGGGTGAGGCATTATTTATTCAGTGGTAATAGCAATAGTTAGGTCGTAAGTTTGTTGGGTCTCAAAGGGTCTCAAATCAGCATGCAGTTCTGCCCCACATGACGTAGGTTTCTAACCGTTTTTGCAAGCAATATACCTAATCTTGAAATTGCTTTAGGAAAAGTATCATTAAATTGCGTCACCAATTAATCATTTAAGGAAAAAGTTGGCGTGATTTAGATTAGATTAGATAGTATAAAAAAAATTGTACATAGTATATCTAGTATTTACCACTTTCGGTATAATTATGAAGTTGGAAAATAGCGTAAGTAAGGACGCCTACGGGTTTTTTTTGTTACATTGTTAGGGATAATAGTGCACACAGAGATGGCTCTGTCTGAGTGAAGGGTCATGGTGACTTCTTACTCACCACCAATAAACTATGTAGGTACCTACCTAATATTAATTCGTTTAAGCATTCGGTTAAAAAATAACCCCAGGGATCTTCGTGCCAATTCTCGACCACACGACTTGAAAGCGTACACGAAAGTTTACAAGTAGGTACCTAACGTACCTAGCCTTGTTAATAGCCGTTTTTAAATGTGAGACGAATGACATTGTAAGTAACTATCCGTCTACGTATTCAAATCGTATGGTCGAGAATGGCAGCCCGGACAGACTTCGACTACCACCGAGGCACTGCGACCCGTTCCCGGTTTTTCAACTGCTTCTGTCCGCTGTCCTTAGGCCTCGGGTCGTTCTGAGCGTAGATAAGTCAGCGGTGCCTTAGACGCAGACTGCTCATCGCCAATCCAAAACCTTTTATCGCAGTAAAAATCAGATCTTGAGCCAAAAGAAAGTTAACAATCACTACCCACCCCTATTTTCTCTCCTTCTGGGCTGTATGTTGCCAGGGACTCTGTTGCACCCTCGAAATGAAATCTAAGGGACTCTGGCCAACCCTGGTCACTTTATAATCTTTAAATGAAGATTATAACTTTGGCGATCCCTCACGACACTGTTTGTACAGGGTCACGACATGCCCTTTTATTTTTTAACGTGAGGGAAAGTCCTCATGGATGTTATGACGGAGTCCTAAAGACTAAAAACCTCACGTAACGCCCAACAGCCTATGGTTGGGAGTCCCGGGTAAGCCCTCGGAAGGATGTCCGAGGACTCCCAACAGACCCACGGCCGCTGCTGCGGCCTCGCCTATGGGGTGGTTCGGGTGCTATCCCGCGTCTTTGGGGTGGTTTCGGGTGTGACCGCGCTTCTAATGGGGGGGGGGGGGGGGAATTCCTCACGTCACGCTGCCGTCATGGGCCTGCTTCTGTAAGGACGGTGAGCGACCCTCTTACCGTCCTCAGGCCCCCGGTCATGTAGGCCGATAGTCCTCAGCGAATCACAACATGCCCTTTCAGCGTTGAGAACGCGCGCGCCAGAACACGTCGCACCACCGCCCCTGCCTGTCTCTGCTAGGGCGAGAGCTATCCCTAAGTGTCGATCCAGGCTTACATCTCTGCCTAGTGCCTAACCGTTTTTTTTTACTACTGAGGTGGCAGACAAGCTTACGGCCCACCTAGAATGTGTGCAGCACCAGAAAGGGTGCAGGTTGTGACGATCCACAGTTGGAAATATTCCTTTTTGCAGATAAGTCATGATTATAATAATAATATTAATAACATTGTATGGATGTAAGCGAGAACTTTCTAAACATACAGAGCTGCTGTCATCGGCTCACACATTCCTCGCCAAATTTGGAGTCGCCAGGGATGGCAATGTTGACGCAACGTCATTCAATAACATATCATAGGGTATCTACGAGTTTAATTGGATAATACAGGACAAAATAACCTCCTATATTACTGAAATTCTGCCCGTGTTACGACGTGTAAGAGTACAAAATGTAGCTACCCCTATACTTCCCGAGGGTGTCGTAAGAGGCGACTAAGGGAATACTTTCACAAAAAATATCCATTGCGTAGAGAAGGAAAACTCGTAATGAAACCCGGTTGACAGTATAATGACAATCGTTAAGCCAAGTAGAAGGCCTTATGTCCATTTTAACACGACAATAGGCTGTGGTGAGCCTATTGTCGTATTACGAGGGACATAATGATAAAACTATAGGGTGAAATGTGGGCGTATACTAAACCTCTGGGATAAAGCCTCCTTCGGGGATAAAGGCGTGATTGTATGAATGTATGTATCTATGTATGTATCAATAAAATTACCAAACATGACTGACGTATCGACGTATCAACGCCCAGTCGATAGGCCCCAGTCGATACCCTTAGACTATATGTGGAAACTGGATTTTTAGGAAAATCTTCTACGAAAAATCCTGAAAAATTATTTTATATCTAGACAGTGGAAGGAGATCGTGTGCTTTTAGTCCGTAAGGGACATAGGATCCGTGAGGGATTTCCACACGAAAAAAGCAAGTGAAATGGAAAACCTAGGTAATACGTATATAATTGTTTTGCTACGCAATTTCATTCATTTCGTTTCTTAAAACTCATACAGGGAGCGTCCATTGTTTTTCCTTGGTGCAGTTGGGTAGTACAGTTGACCGGACCACGGTTTAACAAAATTAACAGTCGTACAGTTAGCCGGACTAGGCTTTGTTTTCTATTAACCGTGGTACACTTAACCACAGTATAGACTTAACTGAACCGGCTCTCGAGCCCCTCCGGAGCAGAATGTACAAAACGCAAAATAAGCACCACACGCAAAATGTACAAAACGCAAATGTAAATAAATAGAATATATTAAACTAGCGGACGTCACGCGGTTTCACCCGCGTAGTTACCGTCCCCGTGGGAATACGGGAATAAAATATAGCCTATGTTTACCACAAAGAGTGTGGCTTCCCGACAGTAAAAGAATTTTTCAAAACGGGCCAGCAGCCTATTCGTTACAAACCAACAAACAAACAAACACACAAACAAAAAAACAAAAAAAGAAATCTTTCCTCTTTATAAAATTAGTATAGATAATAATCTGTGCATAAATGTTCCGTCCAAAAGGCTTTCTTTTTTAAGTGTCGTATGGTTCAATCAAGACTTATCCCATACAATAGTAAAAGGCTAGTTATCATAGGGTTATGTCAGTGACCCTTAGGTTCATCACGTTGGCTACTTGTAGTCATTAATGCTAAGCTTTGCGTCACCCGATGTTAATACCTATTGTCATTGATATACGTCGCCATATATAGCCAATCAAGTACAGGGATAATAAAACATTGTATTACGAATTCATTTTTAGGGTTCTGTGCTCAAAGCGTAAAAACGGGACCCTTTTGCAGAGACTACGCTGTCCGTCTATCACTATCATCATCTTTTTCAGAATTTTACACATGAACCGTAATAGCTATACTGGGTGTAACAAAATTACCTCTCCAAATTTCGTCACGTGACGTGGCAGCAGTCAAGAAACATTACAAAAATGAAGAAAAAAAAATCACATGAATACTTTAATCGTAAAGCCGTTTTAAAGGTCCTATAAATTCCCTTTTTAACCCTTTCTATCGCTACTGAGCGGCAGTAGAAAGCGACAACGACAGCCAGACGGGTGCTCTGTGTTTGTTTTGCCACGGCGACCATGTTACCTGGAATTGCCGCGGTAAAAAATGAATTCTTGATGTGCGACCTCGATATTTACCCCGCTTTTTTAATAAATATTTGTATTTGATTTCCGATGCCAAGTCATCTCATGAAATTTGGAGAGGTAATTTTGTTACACCCTATATATAGCTATAACCTGATCCCTCCCTCTCCTTTCCGATCCCGAACAACGCGTGCCGGGCAGAGATGCCACTCATACATAGTGGAGACAATCGTCGCCAGAACTGAGCGTGTCAAAATATCGTTCCTCTGTCTAACTGTAAAAGCTTGGAACGACCTGCCCGCACACGCTTTTCCCTCATCTTACAATCCTGGGTTCTTTAAGAGGAGCGTGAAGAGGCACATCACAGGGCCGCCAACTTGAGGACCACTGTCAGAAGTGGCCCTCAATCGCTAGATGCGCCACGGCTTTCCATCAGGCTGGTGGCGACGTCAATTTGGCGTGCTGAATATAAAAAAAAAAGCTAGATAGTTGAAAATTTCACAGATGATGTATTACTGTTGCCGCTATAGCAACAGCAACATATAGGTATAACTGTCCACACCCACCCCACAACACTCCGGGAAGCGTGTGAGGACCCGAAGAGGATCCTGCGCTTCTGGTCGGAGCTGGGTTGGCTGGAGTGACAGCCAACACTCACGTACAATGGGTCCACTGGCGGACCTAAGTGCGGAAAATGGGAGCCCAAGAAGACTGAAGACTAAATAAATAAATAAATAAATAAATATTCACGGACATCTCACACAACGCTATCTGATCCCAAAGTAAGCTAGGAATAACCTGCTTGTGTTATGGGTATCAGACCACGGATATTAATACTTATATACTTTTAAATACATACATATTATACATAGAAACACCCAGACTCTTGAGACAAACTTTTATGGGTCACACTAATATTTGTCTCCGGTGGGAATCGAACCCACGACCTCCAGCACCGCAGGCGGTATCACTACCGACTGCGCCACAGAGGCAGTCGACTGAAGACTGATAGGTATAACTGTATTTCAAATTATTTCAATAGCTTTGCGCAAAAATGTAAACAAACACATTTGATCCTATAAATCCATAGTTACTTGCAATTGAGTATTCACCCTGATTATATTCCAGTATCCAGGAGTCATACAGTGTTTTTACAATAAATTATTTCGACGCCAAATAACTTCTTTATGATGATGTTTATTTTCATTTAAAATACCTACTCATGATAGTAAAAAAATCAACGATTTGTCATACTATATTTTTCTACTCATCTGTCATATACAACGATTGTCAAAACATGACATGTTTACATTATCACGTCACGTACACGTCATTCATCATGTTATAACTTAGATACTTGAAATGTAAAAATAACAGAACAGGTGTAGTCTGAAACACAGGTTTTTTTTTTAAACCTAGATCAGATAAAGCGCTACTATACAATAGAACCAAATAGCATTACTGACTGACCATTCTCTAAATTTTGTGGAAAATGGTAAATTAATTGCATTCTAGAGATATATAACTTAAGATTTCATAAAATAGATATAAGCCTAATTGTAATCTTTGTGTAAACAATTTTTCAAATAAATATATTATTATATTATTATATAATTATTATTATTGCCAGATCGGAATGGAAAAAGGCGAAAAAGTGCGAGTCCATTTTTCCAACATGAAGGTTCTACTAAGCTAAGAGTCTCATATCGCTGTAAAATTTATTAATTGATGATTAATAAATTATTAAATGATTTTAGTTTTTTTCTTCTTCTTTGATTGCGAGCAGCTGCCTGTGACATGGTGTAATTGCTTAGTAAGTTGAAGGCCTTGTTGGCAATTTGAACATTTCTACAAGAGTAGAACTTTGTGGAAACTGCTCCTGACCGTTTCAACATGGCAATGCTCAGCACGTATGGCTCTTCATAGTAGGACTAAGTAAGTACAAAAGGTGACTTGTTGGGAATGAGTGACGGGTATCCACTCACGATTAGGTGTATTGAATACTTTTTTACACTTTAGTGTTAATGTGTACCTAATTTGGCTAAGATCATCCTCAATTCATCAAAAACAAAAAAATACTTTTATGAAGTGGCTAATCGAAAACCATCTTTGATATTAATGCGTACCTATAGTTCTCTTCTTACCTCTTTAGGGACAACGCGTGACTATAAATCTAGATTAGACGACGCTGCGTCGTCCGCGGTGTAGACTGCCAGGTGGAATTTTGGTCCCGCTCCCCACGAGAACTAACCTAACCTAACCTATGTGTTAAAAGCAAGAGGAAGCCGGATATCAATAAACGGGAAGGAGTAACGTGGGACGTCGCGTGTCGGACACGGCGACATTACCGCATAACACGCAAAATTGTGGGAGAAATAGTGCATGCGCAAAAAGGCAGATGCAAGTGACTGCAGTGTGCATCTCCCGACGAATCGGTCCAAATAGTCATATAGTGGCTGGAGGGACAATGGGCCGGTGAAGGGACCAAGCCAGATTTATGTATAAAATGTAACAAAAATACTGATAACGGTTAGAGTAGGTATTTAGAGTTACATTATTTGTAAGAAGTTAGATAATTAACTAAAGTGGTCAAAACATTACAGAGCTAACGAAGTACATGACTAACATGGGCTTCCTACGTGGTCCCTATAACTTACCACGAGAGCCCTTTATCGAAACAATGTTCAACTAAACGAATACCAGCCATAGCCTGAATATCGTCATCTAGTAGCCAATTATTGAGGAACGCTCCTATACAGTATCGAAAGCCCAGGAATCTGAGGAGGCATTTTATGTCTCTATTCATTATACCAGAACCATACTAATTAAAATTGTTTCGTGGGTATAACGCGCGAAATAAATCGCGGATCGAGCGTGGCCATGTTAAGTTCTTTGTTTTATTTTTCGCTTGCTACATATTTGTGGGCTCTGACATTAACACCTCCGCAGTACTGCGTACAATGCGCGACTTGTCGGTCGGTACAAAGGCGGGCATCGATTTGCGGGGTACACTTTAAATATATCGGAGGCTGACAATGCGTTTAGTCGAGTCGTAAGTAAGCGCGCGTGGATATATGGTGCGCCGGGAGCTTTGTACGCTGAGATCGCATCTGTTCCGGCTAATAGAATACCTAGCTTTGTTTACGTACTTAGTACTTAACGAATGTTCCATTTATAACGTCAGTTACTTTTGGGTGCTATATTGTCCGTTTAAAGGGTCAGAGGGCGGGTTCCGTTGTAATCCCTAGAGATAAACAATACGTGAATGCTTCCGTAATAGGCAGCGCAGCGTCGAGCCTCTCCATAACAAATTATCGTCTGGTTAATTAACTAATGGAATTAGGCGTTACATGGCGGAATAAATCGTATAACGAAAATAATGGAGGGGAGGGAGATGAACCCAACTCACACCCTGAATTCGTCAATCCTAACAAGAACCACGACTATTGTAATGGAGGGATGACGAAATGAACTTTTCAGGAAAGGAAATTTGAATGTTAATAATGAGCACTAGCTACTAGCTAAGCTAGTTACTCCTCTTAGCAACGTGATTAATAAGGCTACACGTTTTCACCTACACTAGAGGCATCCTCAGGACTGATTGCCCGTGTCATAAATACCTCGGCATCCTGACCTATTCTATTTGGCTGTAGCAGTCAAATAGGCCGGGATGCCATGCCAGACTCATCGACTAAACCACATGATCCTATCGCCAGGAACCCCGGGTAATTCGTAAGAAGGATGTCCCAGAGATCCCAGCAGACTTTAGCTACCACCGCGGCTTCGCCTAAGGGTTCGGGTGTTATGTCACTTCTTGGAGCCAGTGACGTACATGAAAGTCTCACACCACGCTACCGGGCCATCTCGGGTCTATTTCTGTAAGAACAGTGAGCAGCCCTGCAGCAGTTCTCAGGCCCCCGATCATGAAGGTGGTGTTGGCCGAAGACAAGCCAGTGCGGCGCCCGCCAAATCTCTCTCTGCCGCCTTTATTCAGGGCTGCATTAGTGAATTTCTTACTTTTTAAAATAGCTCCAGAAAACGGCCTGTCTCATTGAAATCCATGACTGCATTTAGCAAATTGGGAGCCACTCAAACACTCTACAAGCCAAACGACAATGGCCCACAAGTTGGCGACAAATTATCTAGGTAGGTACTTGGCTAACTAACAAACCAACGTCCAAACACTATACGTTCAAAAATACAAAAAGTGCCTACTAGCTACGTAAATATCTGCAATTCTGTAAAGAATCCCCGTGGCATCCGCTATCCGGCATGCGGGTCTCTGTGTACCGAGGATGCCATTCTACTGTCCCCTTCAATACCGTTCTGTTGTTTTGTGCAGTGCGAAGAAAAAAGGCAAAGTAATTTAAATTGTTGGGAGCAAACTATTGACAGGGCAGTGTGTAAGTTGTGTTTAATTGTTTAAAGGAATTAGAGTTAAGAGCTGATGGTAAACGATAACAGAGTAGGCACCTACCTATTTTATTTCGTAAATACTTTTTTTTATATTCAGCTCGCCAATTTGATGTTGCCACCAGCCTGATAGAAAGCCGTGGCGCATCTAGCGATTGGGGGCCACTTCTGACAGTGGTCCTCAAGTTGGCGGCCCTGTGATGTGCCTCTTCACGCTTCTCTTGAAGAACCCGGGATTGTAAGATAAGGGAAACACGTGAGCGGGCAGGTCGTTCCATGTTTTTATAGTTCGACAGAGGAACGATCTTTTGAAACGCTCAGTTCTGGCGAAGATTCTTTGCATTGTGTATGAGAGGCATCTCTGCCCGGCACGCGTTGTTCGGGATCGGAAAGGTGGGATCATGTTGAAGAGCGCTTTAGAACATTCGCCGTGATACATTCGGTAAAAGGCAGCCAAGGAGGCTATGGTTCTTCGCTGCGTTAACGGTTCGAGGCCTCCCGTCACCTCAAGACAACCAATTTCTACGGCCATTATTAAAAAGGATTTATTACATATCTACATATATGTAAGCACGCCTTTAACCACGAAGGGGTAGGCAGAGGCATAGATTACACCCACATTTCACCTTATAGTTTTGTTATGTCAATAAGTGGTGAGCTTGTTGCCGTGTTAAAATGGATAGGCGCAGGAATTATTTTTTAAACGGATTGAAGAGGCGATGTATGTTGCCCCCACAGTGAGGTAAAATAATCTAAATCTGTGAAATGATCTCCCTGCCTCGGTTTTCCTAAACGCCTACAGTATAAAGAGGTCTTAGAAGATTTTTACAGGGTCAGCAGCGCGATTATTATTTATTACTAGCTGAGCCCGCAACTTCGTTTACGTCACATAAGGTGTATGAAAGGAAAGGTATTTCTTCATCAGAGTCATCAAGCAGCGTCTGAAACTGCCCTGTTTGCTTAATCATAAAAGAGCTTAATGATTAAGTCTATTTTAAAACAATTCAGTCCACGCCTTCGGCGCGGACTGAATTGTTTAAAAATAGTCTTAATCATTAGGCTCTTTTATGATTAAGCCAACACGCCAGTTTAGGTTCACTCACATTCAAAGAAACCCCTACAATTAAAATTTTCAAAATATCTAATTCTTAAATGTTATAACTCTTTTATTTCTAAACCGATTTACATAAAACAAACGCTAAATGTTAACTGGAGCAAACCTCAACACAATAAAAAAAACCGCATTGCAATCGGTTGAGCGGTTGCTGAGATTAGCGTGCACAACCGTATAGACAAACAGATATACAGACATACAGACAAACAGACAAAAATTCTAAAAATCATTGTTTTGGGTTCTATTGCGTTCATAGAGTCCCCCTATAATATTTTTTCTTATTTATCTTCCATGTACAGACAGCGACCTGTTACGATTTTATTATATGTATTGATTGATTTATTCTAATGTTGCAAACGTTCATAGGCTGCGGTCACCACCAGACCTTCTGGTGGACCGTATGCCTGTCTGCCACCTTAGTGGTATAAAAAAATCTATTCTCACACTGCAGCATCACCAGTAGGAGTGGGAGTACTACACTTACATTGATACTATCCTATTCTGTAAGCTGCCCGACGTCCGAACCTAATCCGAGCGCTACCAGACTGTTCCAAAAAAGGTGAGGCGATTAGGATCGTAGAAGCCAATCTAAATCCGTGGGCTCTTCTTACAGTGGTCCTCGATGTTATCCTTTTAGCGCAAGCCTCACACACATTGCCAGCTAGCGAGAGACCCGTGTAAGCATCGCTGCGTCGCCGTCGTCCGCACTAAGGCTGGTTGTAGTGTCACGCGGACCGTCAGTACGGATCGCTCCGTGCGTACGTGATCCGCGCTGATCGTCCGCGTACCGTAAAATGGGGGGAATCGGGACACTTTCTAAGTTTAACCTTAAATTTCATTGCTTTTTCCTTTACCACCACTAGTAAAAATACAATGAAATTGTTTCCGGTGGTCTATATTTTTATTTTCAATCGATTATAATATATGTTTGTTAAATAATATCTTCAAAAAGTTAAAAAAATATACTTGTCCCTATTGACCCACGGTCTGGGGTGAATAAGGTCGTCAATGGGGTCAATAGAGTTTTTCGATAGGGCTGGCACTTTACTGTCGTTTTCGAATAGGTAGGTATTAAGGTTTGCAAAAAATGAAGTAGGTAGGTAAGTAATATGTAATTTTATAGACAATCTGAAACTATTTCTCAATATGTAATACTAGCTGTTGCCCACGGCTCTGCCCGTGTCGTTCTTAGTTATTATCTCAGTAAATTATGAAAAATAATACAATTTATGCATCGTGACAACCCTACCTATAAAATCCCAATTCCCCCATAGACGTCCCGATTCGCCCCTGTTTGGTCCCAACCGAACCCATTACTGACCCGATTCCCCTCACATACGACCCTTTCCACCCCATAGCTGGACCCTTATCCCCCCATTTTTTTCTTAAATTCACCTCAATGATATTTTATGACAATATTAGAAAAACTAGTGTGTTAAATTACTTATTTCATATCTTATTCGAAGCCTTAAACACTGCCACAATAAATGCAAACTTCACTTTGATACAAATATTGTAAACGCTTAAGTAAACTGAAATGTTTTACTGACCAAAATTCTAATGTTTTTGACTCCACAGATTGCAGACCGTTTTTCTCCTAATTCTTAATGACAGAAACACTAAATGTTGCCAGGGTATATGAGAAATGTTACAAACTTTAAAATAAATTTTCTACCATATAATTTTACACGAAAATACTGTGGGATAAAAGAGTCACAAAAAAGATCTCACGCTTGTCCCAATTCACCTCCTAAACCCCATTCCCCCCATTTTACGGTATGTCGTTTTAGTATATCGTCCTGACCACCGCGGTGTACAGACGCGCGCAATGCACGATCTGCGCGGATCACGTACCCACGGAGAGATCCGTACTGACGGTCCGTGTGACACTAAAACCCCCAACATCCACACCCTACCAGCCTATGAGCATACTTTTTCGATTCACTGTCTAGATGACACAATGCTGACGACATACGACGGTCGTGCTGTGATCCCACGGGTCCGAGGCCCTGTACAAATATTTGTGGGATCCGCAAATGCTTTTTATGAATTTCAATGTTTATCACCTACCTATGCATTGAAAAATATTTAAGCATGTTCATCAGTTGTCTCAAGTAATGGAGGAACATAGCCTTGTGCGACAATGTCGTGTTCGGTCAACCGAACTATGTGTATCGATCTAGCGGGGCCACTCGAGCTACACCAAAAAAACTAGTGTCAATGGTTTCCTTTTTCAATGTACCTCACGAATTTATTAACAAGATCCTATGTACCTCATCTATTTTAATAAAAATTACAATAAAGCGCGTTATTCATCCAGCGTGGCCCGCGGTCGTATTACGCTCGAAATACATAAAAATAATACTGATCGTAACTTGTGCCAATGTAGGTACATCTCGATGCATGTATTAACTCCAAGAAATCTTCAACAGAACAGGAGATATTCAGCAAGAAAAAATTGTCAGCCTAGCCGGGCCCTTCCTAATTTAAACTCATATGTGCAAAAAATACACCATTGTTATGTATTACTTACCAATGTGCCTATGAAAACACACCTACAAGTCTTTGAAATAATTAGCTAGACCCGTAGCTCTGAAAATTCGATTGTAATTATTTTTTATTTAGACTAAAATGTAAAAAAATTGAGATTTTCTTTAATTGTGAATTGCATTCTAAGGTACATTGGTTAGCAAACCATTGACAATAGTTTTTTTGGTGTAGCTCGAGTGGCCCCGCTAGATCGATACACATAACCGAACTACTGCAACTAGAGGAAAATATTTATTTAGATAGGTACCTACTATCGCGAAGTACAGACGTAAGCTACATTAAAAATTCAACCGATGTATGGCCAGAGTCAGTTTGTATAGTTTACCTCGCCCACCAGCCCGCTAGTTCGCTAGCTCTCAGTGACCTGCCCTTAAAATGGCTACATCTGTCTCCATATGTCATCTAGATCCCATAGCACAAGCTTATATTAGCATAAGATGGTCTAGCTAGATAATAGATTTAGGAAAAATCCTAAATCTATGGGCTAGATGATGTTGTGTGAGAATGTTCACCAATATAAAAAAAAAAACAAAAAAGGGAGTAAATAAAATCACCAAAAATAAAAAATTGATATGTCTCCTTTTATTCACATTATATGTACTATTTACATGCTGTACACGATCGCAACGAATTACGCTATTAAGTACGCTTACTAACGATTACCCTACAACATCTATCTACATTGATACACAAGAGTAAAGCCTTGATCACACCGAGCGAGTTTACAAGCTACAAGTGTGCTACAAGCCAGCGAGCTCGCGAGCCGCTGTAAACTCGCCTAGTATCATCCAGCCTTTTTACAATACGCTTTTGACTATCCGATTGTAAAAAAGTTTCTTGTAAAATAAAAAGCTGGACTAGTTTACTCGCCGAAACTGTAAACTAATTAAATAGTTGTATGTCATCATCGCTGTTAGTGAACTAGTAGCGACCATGGTATATGGCATATGTTAGCAAGAATTTTCAACTAGCAAGCTACTGAGCAAGTGCAGGTATCATCGACACTCGCTAGCTTTAATAGGTCCTCTACATTCACATGAGAATCTCGCCTTTTTTAAGAAAACTTGGATACGCATTCGGAGAACAGGGCGAGAACACGGACGGCGAGAATTTGCGAATCATATCCACATTCACGTTTCTCGTGCTTTTCTCGTTTTCTCGCGAGATTCTCGCAGAGAATGTGGAGCGCCCATTAAACTCGCCAACTAGCAGCTGGTAAACTTGCCCAGTGTCATCAAGCCTTAACGAACACATACAAACCCATACATGAACTATCAAATAAACATTCATAGACTTTCATGTATACTAGACAAACACAGTATTTGGAACAATCGTATTTATTTTTATTGAACTAAAATGCGGATATGTTGCATTCCGTGTAGTTTAAATAAATATTCTTGTGGTAGGTATGGAACGCGATGGTTTAGACTAGAGGTTATTATAAAACATTTGTTATGTAGCGAACTAAGTATTATCAGTAATAATTCCATCATCTTTTATAACAACACATCACGCCACAACGTGCACCTGTCCGTTTCAACATGGCAATAGGCTCACCACCTATATTACGTGGTGGAACATAAAACTATAAGGTGAAATGTGGGCGTATACTATGCCTTTGCCTACCCCTTCGGGGGTAAAGTCGTGACTATATGTAAGTATGTACATGTGCGTATGTATGGAATTGTCAATGTGATGTTGGTTGATTTTGTCATTATTACTGATGGAATGGAATCTTTAAATATTTCGCCCGCCCAGTTCAAATTGCCCATAATGTCTAAGTGCTAATGTAAATTTAATCACATTTCTTCTGAATAAGTGTATTCAGAAGAAAATGTGTTATAAAAATATTTTGAAACGTTTATTTAATTTATTATGAAGTGTGACACAATTTTTGTTCCATACAACTGTGTCTAGTACACTCACATGCATTAATATTTAAAGGTTGAATTACTTTAGTAATTTAAACAATTAGAAGAATAGCTTTACAAAAAAGACAGTACTACCCGTTCGCTCTAACTTTGCCGCTGGCGTAGAGGCGTATACCCGAATTGTTAATTAGACGAAGTAAATTGACAGTAGCTAATGTCACTTCGTCATAGAAAATAAGCCACATTGTATGAAGGAGTGACATTAGTTGCTGTCAATTTACTTCGTCTAATTAAAAATTCGACTTCAGTATGGAGCCAAACGGCAAAGTTAGAGCGAACGAGCAGTAAATACTTTTTTTCACCGGTTAATAAAACAAAGCACGTTTCATGACTTCATAATTATTGCATGTATCATTCTATAGTTTACCATTTTTAATATTAATGCTTGTAACTCACACATTCAAATAACATTTTGACAACTTCATCAATCTATAAACTTATTTCTTAAAAACAACCTGTCTTGTAAACATAAGAAACGTTATTTTACAATCATGTAAAAATATACCAGAAACATAATAAATATTTTACATAATTTAATAAGATTTAAATAATGATTATTGACTCATTATTATTCGACAACTTTTTAATGTAACGACTTTTCTACACAACAGTAGGTACTTTGTGACATACAAAATAACACTTTTTGACATTTCACGGAATTTACCGGCATTGGCTGCGGCAATTGGCTCCCTATGTATCCAGAACAGAATAGAATAATATTTAACATTTTTATTTAAATAATGACTTTTTACATTATACATCAAAAGTCATAACTTAAAAATGACTAATATTATAGACGTGAAAATTCAGCATTTAAATAAAGTAAAATAAAATATGGTGTGATATTTTATTATATAGTCACATTCATGTAGGCCGCTACCTAATCATTCTAAAGTTTACAATACATTATTCGATAATAATTTTAAGAAGTGACCAGTATTATTTTTATTTCAAAAACTGATCAAAATGTTTGGATTTTTTGAAGTGAAGGCCTACCATTTTCAAGTGTGTTGAATATAAATGACATACATGCTGTGGCCCATTTTGACATAATTTTAAAATGGCGACAAAGCGATGGTCACCTAAAACGGTAAATTATCCTTGCAAAAGTCGGTGTTTTAATATTTTCTGTTTCCATGCCAGCTATCGATTTATTTTGAATCTTAGTTAAGGTAAGCTTTATTTAATTATTATAAACTTAGAAAAATATCAAAATGGCTGCATATTGCGACGCTCTGTAAATAAAATTCTTCAAGATAGGACACATTTTATAAAACTGGCTATAAAACTCCATAATATTTGTGGAAATATGCAAGGTATCAAAGGGATTAAAAAAATGTTGATGGCCATCACTTCTTGTTACGGTAACATTATAATAGTTCTAGCACATCTAGCCTAGCCTCTAGCACACATTCTAACTATAAATAATTACACTTCAGTCTGATACTTTGACAGCTTGGTAACACAATATACATCGACTGTTTATTCATTAAATGCGAAATTATAAATACATTGCTGCGACTAGGAGTTTATAGGTCTTTGGCCAAAATTACAAAAGAAAATATATTTATAATTAAACATATGAATGTATAGTACTAGACTCATACAATTAATCTACAATGCTTTGCTGAAAAAACAAATATTCCGTTAGTTTTACTCGTGATCAATAGCTAAAGCAAAACAGTTACTTTCAGACCTAAATAAGTATTTTAGGCAAATTTGTTCGGAGAAATTTCAAGGACACACAGGACAATTTTGAAACTCAATTCAAAACGTGTCCAATTCGACGCACACACTCAGACACACAACTTTATGAGGGTTTGTAGGCTGCAACATGCCGCGAGAGCAGCGTGATTTTCGTAAAAATGTGTGTTTGTGTGCGCGTGTATTTGAACCAGTAGCTGACCCCAACCAAAATAATATAATGTTAAGTTAGTGATTACTTAGAGAACGAGCAAAAGGTTTTCAATAATCCCCTAGCCATGCTTCGGAACAATCTTATTTTTTGTACCGTAAAGTCTAGTAAAATACATACCATCTTTGCCTAAATGTATTTATAATAAATTATAATCTAAATCAATCAATGTACTACTAATCAGTAGCGAATTCAGTCTGTTCAAAAATGTATTTTTAAACATTAAACGTTATTGTAAAATACAGCGTAAAAGCAAATGAAATAATAAAACTCAATACAATAAATTATCATTTCGCAAAAGCAATATTCAAAAAAATACTATTAAAATAATTCATTCAATAATATAATATTACATTGTTGTATTTAAATTGTGTGTACTTATTATTGCGGATATAAAAAACTTGGATTTTTATATAAAAGTAAAAATTGGTATAATATTGGGGGTAAAATACGTTGGTTTGTAAACTAATAAAATTATGGTACAAAACATTTCGTAAAATTGTTTAACATTTTGTTCGTATATTTAAGTACTTAAACAATATTACTTGGAAAAAAAAAGATTATAACCATTTGTAAACGGGCCATGATGTCAAACTGTAAAAGTGACATAACCGTGACAGAACGCCATGTGTCATAATGTCAATACTGTCAGCTGTTAAAATGACGCACTTTTTGATGTCTTGTTGAATGTCCTTTTAAAAGTTTATAGTACCTACTTTAAAAGATGCACGCACGCCTTAAACTTTGAACAGACAACATCGGAGAGAAAAAACATTTTATGACATGAGTACTACAATAATTATTGCGACATGGAGGCCTATGTTGACAAAATTTGGGGTAAATTAAAAGAAACTATTGTAATACTAATACACTGAGTGCTGAGTATACCAATTTTATAACCGTGTTTTTTTTTTGTAACCGGTATTGAATTTACAACAGAATGTAAAAAGCACACAAAACACGGATATAAGAAAAGTTCCAATCGTCCGTGAAGCATGAAATGATGTCAAGATAATGTTTGCGTGCAATTAAAAAATAAGTTACATAATTGACATGTAAAAAAAAAAGTGTGACACAAATTCACTTGTGTGACACTCCATCCGTATTTTTTTAGATCCGTGTCTTGGATGTTGTTTTTTATAATTTTACCACATATGTTATACATTCAATACTCTTTTAAAAGCAAGGTGTAAAACAGTCAGATTACACAGGTCTGCAATGGTTTTCCTCTTTGAAATCTGAGTAACATTTTCTATAGTTTCTGATGTGCTGATTACGAGAAAAATAATAAAAAAAATCCATCACGTCAGGATTTTTTGATATTGAATATTTAAGATTTAGGTCCAAAATGTCTGAGCGTCTACCTTTAGAAATTTATAAAACGTCATTAAAATACTTCAGCTTAATTTTTATTGCATTTAATTCGTGTAAGGGGACAAAGAAATTAATGCAAATCAGTAATTTGATGATTACTACATAAAAAGTAAAAGTAATCCGCATTAACCATGTTGAAAACGGGTAATTTGACTTAATTTAGTAATAAAATAATAAAAAATATTACCTAGTAGTAATATTACCTAATTGTTGTAAATATTATTAAAAAAGGGTGTAATAAAGATAATCCAAAAGGCTTTTTTTTATTAAGTACCCGCACTTATTTAGAAAATTAACAGTTGAAGTGCGCATCTTGCAACATGAACTTTAAAATGTCATCGCGAAGATGTTTAAATTCTTCAAATTGTTTTTGTAATATTTGGGGGAATTTTATGGTGATAAAACAACGAAACAGCATTACTGACTTTGTGAAAAATATTTACAAAAGTTATTATGGAGACGTTTTAATTAACCAAAGACAAAACTTGGACACCTCATAAACTTTGTACGACTCGTTATTAGAACTTCGCCAGTGGGCAAAAGGACAGAAAAAAAGCTTCAAAATCGTTTCGCCTATGCTACGAAGAGAGGCTAACAACCATGATAAAGATTGCTACTGTTGTTGTTGTGATATAACTGGATACAATTTTAATAATAAAAGGGACATAAACGAGCACTAAACTTCATTTCCTAAATTCGCACATTGATTACTTCCCAGAAAATCTAGGAGCCGTTGGCGAAGAACAAGGCGAAAGATTTTACCGAGATTTGAAAGAGCTTGAAGTCTGGTATCAAGGAACATGGAATACTAGCATGATGGCGGACTATTGTTGGTTATTGAAGCGCGACGATGCAAACTGAAATTTTAACCGAAAATCGCACAACCAAAGGTTCCAGGAAAAAAGGACCAGGTTCAACAAATAAAATTTACATGTAATTTAGACTAGTTACAAGTTGTTATTATATTTTAGTCGTTTTTAAAGTTAAAAGTAATGTACTTTTATAAATATATATTTTTTATGAGAAAACTTGGGTCTTTTTCTCTATTTTCTTTTTGTTCCTTTTTTGAAAAATCTGGAGGTGATGCAGAAAAACTAAGTACATATTCGTAATCAGCGCACCAAAATACCCTAGAATCAGCTATCAAATTCCAGAGAGGAAGTTATGACCCTCATTTTGCAGGCCTGTGTTATCAATTCCTAAACGACCAAAATCCTATTTTTCAATATTACAGTGAATCCAACTTCTGTTTACACCTCGTTCAAAAAAGTGTTTAATACAAAAAATATGATATGGTATATATTTGCTTATAAATTATAATATATAAGGTACGAATATGTTATATACTACTACCGATCGTGCATTATACGTGTATATCTACATAATTAAAAATTATTAGGAATTACATTACATTTTCGCGCAAGCACCGATATGTTAAGATGGACTATCACATCTATACATCTATTTATATTATAATATCTATGTACTTTCACTAACACTTTAGAATATCATTTCTTAACTCTCCTAAGGACAGATGGCTTTATATTAATTTTAAACACTTGGTTTCTCCCTTTGGTTTCTGTGGTTTGTCAAAATTGAGAAAATTTATTTACACAACTATTCTATTTAAATAAATATGTTTACTTTTAATATAATCCTGTAAATAATCGATTTAAAATATAATAAAAGTATATTTTCTACAATTTTAACAAACAACGTGAAACTGAGTTATGACGATTTTATATTAGTTACAATTGACTTGAAAGCAATTTGGGATATTACTATCTACGTACAAACTTATTGTCTTACAAAAAATATCATTCTCGCTACTGTCGAGAATGTGATATTTTGAAAATAATTTCACTCGGAAACTTCATGAACATGACTGTACTAGGTAGTACCTACCTTGAAAATTATAATAGGTACAACTGCCATGAAAACAAAAATATTTAAACTTTTACAAAAAATATATTAAATTCAAAATTGTCATGATTTTTTTGTTGATATAATAATAATGTCAACTGGGATAGAGATGTAACTTATACCAAAGTCATCACAAAATAAGAAGTCCGTTTTGACATTTGAGAAAGTGTCACTATCATTGGCGGGTTGCCGAATCAACCAATGAGAGTTGGTTCATTGGGAGCATCTCATTGGTGAATTCGGCAACCCGCCAATGAGAGTGGCGTTTTCTCAAATGTCAAAACGGACTTGTAATTTTGTGATAACTTAAAAATAGAATGTGCTGAAGACACTGAAACAATTTAGGTAAATTATGTAATCTCAACATAAACCTGAGTCAACCCACAGATGGCTCATATAATATGTACAGACAGAGTCCAGTAACGAAAACTGCGCTAATCTGCTGAAAAGCTGAAGTTCCATCACGAACCATTTTGAGATTTCCAAAAACATATTATACTAGATTCAAAAGTACAGTCACACACATAAATGCCGATTGGTCTGAAGGAATGTTTAAATTAAACTTATTGCTTGCTAATTTAAAAGGGGATATGTTAGTTTATGAAGCGGTAGCTTAAAGGTTAATTCATCGAATTTCCATCTAAATTCGCAGGTTTCGACTCTTTGGCCGTTATACTACCGAATCGCAGACCCACTCACAAGACTTAGCTTAGCTGTAGGA
This sequence comes from Miltochrista miniata, assembly GCA_933228765.1. NCBI lineage: Eukaryota > Metazoa > Arthropoda > Insecta > Lepidoptera > Erebidae > Miltochrista > Miltochrista miniata. The sequence goes on along the minus strand of OW121763.1, from coordinate 28,311,316 downwards.
TTCAAATACTAAAATTCATTTACTTTGTGATTAAAAAAGTGTTACAGCCGCACGTCGTAGAGATCACGTTTTCAAAAGTTGCTTGATCTTTTTAAATAAATGATTGTTTCAATTCACAATTGTTAAGGTGTAAAAATTACAAAAACCAAAGTACAAAATTAAATACAATATTATGCTCAGCTAAAGGACATAGTCGTACAAGTTGAAATTAATAAAAAATAATGTAAACTATGAAATGTGATTTGAAACAATTATTTGGAGATAAGACAACTAAGTTCACTTCATACAAACATATTCAATTATACAACATAAACTCGTAGATTTATAAGAACATACTGACGTATAGATTGGCAACGTAAAAGAGACAGAACATGTTATAATTGTGCGTGTTAGAATGAGACAGAAACGTAATACCATTATAATAGACGCTTAGGCGTTGATCTTTAAACATAAATGGCACTTGTCTAGAATTTCTCAGGTACTTACATTAACATGGTAAATTGAAGTTTCGGTAACCCAATAATAATTAAAAATATATTTACTGGATGCGGTAAGCGTAGGACCGTGTATTGTGGCGTAAATTGGGAGAGGCCTACGTCCAGCAGTGGACTGCCATAGGCTGATTTGATTGATTTGATTGATATTTTAAAGGAGAAATACGAGTACTTAGTAGCACCATATACCTTACAAAGACGTGTCCTATGCACCCTACTGCGACCTGCGTATTCCAAGCCATTCAGGTCATTTAAAGGGGTGCACTACTGATCAAGAACGAAAACTTGAACTAAGCCGCGTACTAACCCATCTGACCAGCGTAGTACAAGGTACTCTCCTGGGACATCCTTCCGAGGGCTTACCCGGGACTCCCAACCATAGGCTGTTGGGCGTTTTTAGTCGGTAGGAGTCCGGCATAACATCCATGAGGATTTACCCACACATTAAAAAAAAAGGTACTTTCCCAAATTGAAATTGGGACAGCCCTACGTCACGCAGTGAAAAGCGATGGACCGATTTGATTGATCGATTAACTTCAAACTGACTACTAATATTGAATTTTAACGTCAAAATCATTCACAGTAAATTGCCAATCTAGTAATATAAATTATAAATCTACGAATGCACTAAACTGAACCTAATCTTATTGTCATGTAATCTCAAAATAATATTAATACAGTCTAAGTATGGTCACAACCAGTGGCGGCTGGTGGGTCCTCAAACTGGTGGTGCACTTTACTTACTCTCTAGTTTTAAATTAAACAAGAGCCTTGGTGATCCCGCCAATTTTATATTAACTTTATTTTGAAACCACCATTAGGCTCACCACCTACTAACGGGGGACATAAAACTATAAATTGAAACGTCGCTCGGTGTACACTATGCCTCTGCCTACCCCTTCGGGGATAAAGGCATGACTATACATACATATGTATGTATGTTTATTTTGAAAAGTTTTGTATAGGTACTTAGATATTGTTTATGCTCATTTTTACACACACCAGACACTTTACAAGCAATATTTACTTTTCTTTATTCTGTAATAAATAAATAAATATTTGTTTATTAAAGAAAAGAAATATAGAATAGAACTAAGACCAAATAAAAAAACTATCCTTTTAAAAATCAAACATTCAATTAACATTTAACGCGTCACTATATACAGCGAAACAATACCGGGAGAATTTGAGTTTCGTCAAACAAAACATCGAGTGCCTTCGGAAATTTTCGGTTTTCCCGAGCGCGTGCGGCGCACGAAATCAGACTTATTGCTCAGTACATTTTCTATGAACGATGTTTTGTTTCACGCGCCAGGCGTATAGCTCGGATTATAGTACAAGTTGTATGGGCCGTCCTCGTGCGCTCGGGAAAGCGCACGCCGATTTTTGTTAAAGGGAATTTAGGCTTTAGTAGGGTAGCAAAGAGCTTAAATTGTTTCGGTACAATTAAATATATTATTTGTTTTAAGATTTTGTAAGAATAGGTGTTACTTACATACCTAATGGTAGGTAATTAAATAATAAAGATGTCGTAAAATTTTGTATTTTTAAATCTTTCGAACTGGTGGTTCACCGCACGAGCGCACTTAAGGTACAGCCGCCACTGGTCACAACGCAATATCTTTATGTAAAAGCAAAAAAAAGCAAGAATAATATTGTTAACAGTTTTTCAAGTGACTGTACATTTATGGAGGAAATGTAATATATTTCTTGTTTGTTCGTTTATGTTAGGAATATACTTATATCCAATACATTATTTAGTGTTAAGCTTTATTTAAAATATTTTGAAACATTTTTACACTCATCAAATTCGCTCAAAATCGACTGGGATATGAATAAACTATTTTCTCAATAACAGTAAATATGTGATTTCAGTCAATTTAATGCTACAGTAAAAACAGAATCTTGTGGAAGTCTCATTAAGAAACGTTTTTATTATTTTACATTAATAGAACTAAACAGGTATTTAAAAATTCAAACAAAATCTACGAACGGAAAAAAGTAAATGTATGAAGTTGTGTCTGGACGAAATCGAGGTTCGTTGGAGCTGTATAAATTAATATCTGTAAAATAATTTTAATGGAACCAACCATTTCAAATCTTCTTGGTTATCGTAAAGGTATATTACATTTCCTCTCATAAAATACCGTAAATAACTAATTAGGATATAATGGCGGTCAAGTGTAGCTAAAATGGCAGCTTTATTCCCTACATACCCTGGTATCGGGGACGAAATCCCTTTTTATTTCTCTTACAGCCTTCATTCAAATTGTTATTGTCCGTACCTCCTAATTTCAATTATTCTAACATGGGGGCCCTCATACATAATATTAAATTATTATACCTACTTATAAATAATTATATTCGTGAGTGTGATTTCCGTAGTTAATTACAAAAATTTACTTATTATTATGCATTGGCAGTATTTTCAACACTCAATAATTAATTATTGATAATTCATAATGATATTAAATAATGTTTTTTTATTTATTTCGAAATGAAAGAGGGCCCTCTACCTTACTTTAAGACTCTTGACATTTTTAATATGTTTATTGCCAAATTGCAAATTTTGCAATTCCACATACAAATTGTAATTTAACGGGGCATAATTAAATTTATATTTAGCAAGTAAGTATTACATTTAAATTCTGCATTTGCATGCACTTCATAACTGTGTTTACATTTGCATGCACTTCATGACAGTGTTTACATTTGCATGTAATATGTACTTAATGGCTTTTAAAGCTCGTTCTTTTTACTTTCATTTTACTTTACGACTATTTTTTTTTTAGAAAACAAAACAATACATTTAAATTTCAATCAAGACATTTGCAATTCGACAAACTGCGGCTTACAGAGCGCCTATATCAGGGTAGGCATGTGGTATTCCGAAAGGAGTTTCCTTGTATTGTAGAGGGTCCGCACGGAACTCCACGGGGCGAAGCGCCATGTGTCCGTAGGCCTCCGCAAAACGAGCCACACAAGCGGAACGGGTCGACATGTGCCCCGCGTCCGCTGAGAGCATCTCTGTGTTCGTGCATTCTGGACATTTGAATTTTTTGCGCGGAGTTACCTGGAATTTTAAATGTTACTACTTACTATTATTATAAACACAATAGTAGGTATGGATGTTTGTAACTCTTTCACACTTTAACTGCTGAACGGATTTGGCGGAAATTACAGGGCTTGGTACGAGAAAAACACAGACTACTTATCATCATCTGAATAATTTCTCCTGGAACGGGAACAAAATTCAACGTGAGCAGAGCCACCAGTACCCACTCTCTGGCTATCTAGTATGTATTGTATATCGTAATCATGATGTTTGGATGAAGTGAGAGAAGATCTTTCGGGTCTAACTCATCGTCACCAGCAAGTTGGCATTCCTTCTGACTAACAATTAAGGCTTTAGAGCTTTTAGCGAGTTTGGGACATATAAGAACAGTTACTTGTGAAAGTACCAAAACACAGTGCATGGTTTAACTGCATGTAGAGGTGAACTTTTCAAGCACGCCAAGTTATGTTACTTACGCACGGCGGATATAAGACTTTTCCTATTCAAAAATCTAACATCACGGTAATATGTTCCGATGTTTATAATTTCATGTCGGAATGTACAACTTTTGTGATGACGACGATTGTCAAGATTGTATCTCATATGCAATTCGACTGTTGCAAGGAAAATGCAAAGTGAAAATTCCGATTTTAAAGTCCGGAGAGTATGCAAACTCTCACCAAGTTCAATGAGGACTAAACCAACCACACCCAGCTGTGAACCCGAGGGGAGAAACACGTGCGCTAGCAGTGTCTATGGTTTAACAGAGAAACGATTTTCGAATCGCTTGGTTCTGGCGAAGATTCTCCAATGTACCTACCAGAGTGGCACCTCTGCGAAACGTTGCATAAGATCGTAAAGGAGAAGATGGGATTTAGTTAAAAATCTCTTCAGAACACTAACTAAAAGTCGGTTTACATACCTTAATAGGCGGTTTCCTAGTAATATTAGCGACTAGAAAGTTCATTGCGATGTCCTCACAGTTGAAGTTGTCGTCCACCCACTGTCGTATCTCCGCCGGCATCTTGTACGTGTAGTACCAGGACCAGATCTTGTGGTGGAAGGCTGCTCCCGTTAGCACCTGAAATGGAGACAGAATATACGTTAGTGGAATATCATGGAGCTGTTTACCAGCAAGCTTGTTATTCTCCTGCTTTAGTCGTGAGTTTCAAAGTCTCAAAAAAGCCTTGTAAATAAGGTATATTGCATATAATATGTTAGAAATTGCTTTTTAATAAACGAGTAAGTAAAAAAATTATATTACGAGTCAAAAAGTAGATGATATTGAGGAGCCACAGGGTGAGAAATTCGCTATAGCTTTCTATCAGTCGGCCTACGAGACATTTTATCTGATGATTTTACTATGACTATAAAATATTATCTATGCTTTATGAAATATACTAAAGTCTAAAGCTAGAATGTATTTAATCTAAGACGCAAATAGTATGCCCGAAGAAATTTAGCAAGATAATTAGTTATTCATTTTATATTTTCTTTGCTTTCTCAACATGATATTTAAAGAATCCAGTCTACCTTTTAAAAAAGATACAAAAAGATGCTGTCAGAAGTGGGATTCGAACCCACGCCCACAGAAGTGGACTGCGACCTGAACGCAGCGCCTTAGACCGCTCGGCCATCCTGACTTATGCAATACCAGTTAAAATTAACTACTAGATAGTACAGAATATAAATAGAAAAATATAATTTAAAAAATTATGCAATACAAATTTATAAATTAAGACAACAAGGTGAGTAATTACATCTAATAATGTAATTAAAATGCAATTTGCATTTTCGTTCGTGAATTAATTTCCTTACTTAATTTCTTTTTGTTATACCTTGATCATAAATGTTTTCATTTTTTTTCAACACCCTTGCTCATTAAAGTGGTTTTTACACTCATAAACCATGGTATTGAACACTTGTGCTTTTTTTCTTTATCGCACTAGTGTTTTATTTTGTATTCCATCAAATTAAGTTTGTACCTCGCTGAAAGATATTATTTATGCATTCTATTTGCTCTTAATTTAACTGGGTTATAGTTTTATTTTTAAATCTCGGAAAAAGTATTGACTTAGATACGTTTCGTTTCAACATTATGACTAAAAATAACACAATTTTTGTAAAGAATAAGAAGTGTACCACCTTGAATATAAATGATAATTTTTTAACAACTTATTTACTTTAATTAATAATTCAACGTGAAACTAATTAATAAATACATAAAAAATAAATTTTGAACATTTACGCGCTTCGGCTGTTTAGCTCCAACAGCTAACATCCCGCGCGCAGAAAAAAAATATATAGGTAAGCGCGGAGCGCGCCTTTTTGACAAACTTTCCGTCTGTGACTCTGTGCTGTGTGAGGCGTGAGCATTGTTTATTTGAGTATGAATAATTATAAAATTTGTTGTTTTACTCGTAAGTGTGTTGAAAAACGTCGTATGACACACGTGAGGTTTGGTCTTATCACTCTCGGTTTCCTTGCAGCCAATCTGCAATATCACCTCGAGTGTAATGACCAACATACCTCACTTGTATCATAAATAATTATTACATTAGTAGTATGAGACAGTGGTATTAAATTCAACTTCAATATTGATTAATGGCATAGGCATTTTGAATGGGTTCGCCATCGCCATTGTCCTGTACTTAGATAACTACTTACCTAACAGAAGATGGGTCCGTAGGTACAGTCAGCTTCACAACTATACAGGCAACTGTTCTGTCCAAAACGATGCTTAAAAACATGAAAATCAAAGCTCCCCTTTTATTGCAGCCAAAGTCTGCCGTGAATCCCCAGGGGTAGAATTTTGAAAAACCCACTAAGAAATGAGATTTTTCAAAATTCTACACCTAAGGGTAAACTAGCCGGAAGGCAATGCACGTTGATATAATTATAAAGATTTCTAGACATGTCTTTGAATATAGCTATCACTTCACTTTTGCATGTTGTTATCCCTAGGAATCGACAAATTAGAAGTAATAACGATCAGCTAAGGGCGTGACATTTTCTCCACTAAATTCCTATGGGAATATATTTGAAGGCGAACCACGTTTTTCTTGGAAACTGATAATGGCATATTAATGCTAGTTCAAACTTCAACGTTTCTTCCCTTTAGTAACTGAGCTTATAGAGTTTGAAGAGAAATCCTGTCAGCGCACATTTTTCTTTTGCATTTAGTTTCTGAGATTAATAAAATAAAATAAAATAATCTGCGAAGAAGAAATGGATACATTTCACCCTAGGGGTGGAAAAAAATGAGGTCAGTCCTAAACCAATGTCATCTGATGGATGACATTGTCTGGGCTAGAGTTCTGGATTTACGCAAAAATGAGGGAAAATAAACATAATGAATTTAAAGAATTCGGGACTTCACGCGAAACACATTTACTTACATTTTCACACCGACGTTTCGAGCACGTTGCAGCGCCCGTGGCCGCGGTTGGACACGGGCGCTGCAACGTGCTCGAAACGTCGGTGTGAAAATGTAAGTAAATGTGTTTCGCGTGAAGTCCCGAATTCTAAAAGTATGAGTGTAGAAAACCGCGATAGTTTAAAAATAACATAATGAATTTAATTTTATAATGTGAAGCAAAAACTCTTAAAAATGTATAATTTTATAGCGAGAAGAGTAAAGCTATTTTAGGGTTCCGTATCCAAAGGATAAAGTAGGACCCAGAACGTGGACGCGGAGTCCCAACTCTACGGAACCCTCCGTGCGTGAATCCGACTCACACTTGACCGGTTTCTATTGGTAAATAATTGTAATATTAGATATAAATGCGAAAGTTAGTGAGTGTGGATGTTTTGACGTGAAAACGTCTTATAATTCGATGGAGCCGGCTCGCGGCTGCACGAACGAAAAAAGATGACGCAATACGTCGTTACCTCCCTCGCGTTACCTCGCTCTGAGGCGTTCCATTTATTTTAGTAATGTTTTCCACAGATGGCACTAAAATCAATTGATGTGTTTTTATATTTCTTTTTGTTTTGTAATGTTAATATATTTTTTTCTTTTTTTTGTTTTTTATGACGTCACGTTCAACAATCGTCAGTAAACCGATTTTATTTACTCTTTCACGCTCGAACGGATAAACGAATCGGGCTGAAATTTAAAACACAGATACATTGTATACCGGAATAACACATAGGCTACTTTTTATCCCGGGAATAAGTTACCACGGGAAGCGGGAACGGGAACCAATTTTACACGAGCGAAGCTGCGGGCATCATTTAGTAAATACCTAATAATTATTCCACACTCTTAATAAAATATCAATTATAATATGTTCCGTACACATCACTACCTACTAAACGTAGTAAATTATTGTGACCAATAGATAAACAACGGCTCGGTTGAACGATTGATGATAACTATCACTAAACAAACAATTAATAATGTGACAATGATTAATAACTGTTTGACACATCGCATGTCATTCTGACGGCTGGTTTGACCTGACAAAATAGATAAAGAAAAATGATTTTAGCCCCTCTATATAAAATAAATTGCAGAGGGGCTTATGGCGAGACTTGTGTTTGTAGTCTGTGACTCTGTTGCATTAAATTAAGTCACTAGGTCACGTGAATCATCTGTTCAAAATTTGAAATAAAACAAAAATGACAACGTCAATCGGATTGAACTTTCACTTTCACAATAAACGTTAGAGGGGCAGTCGGGTGAGACCGTCTCACGGCTTCTTGTAATTGATATCTACAACATTTTACAAAAATTATAATGTCTTTAATTTTCTCTATACTGATATTATATAGAAGAGGAAAGATTTGACTTTGTTTGCATTGAATAGGTTTCCAAACAGAACATATATAAATCCTTTTTTTTTTGCTGTTGGGAAACTACCGTCCTCCCCGTCTTCCCATGGGAACGATAACTACGAGGGTGAAACCGCGTACCATTCGCTTGTTTACAATAAAAACATAACTATAGACCAAAAGAACCGAGATAATAATGAATTTGGGAAAAGCCGAAGAGGAAAGAGTACCTGGTTACGTGGCCCATAGTCTGAATGCTGAAGACCGTTCGAAGTGGAGAAGAGTAGGAAAGTGGCCCCTAGGATTTTTAGCGAGGGGTCTGAACCATTTACCTAAAATTGATATTGAACTAATTTAGGGCACATATGCCACCGCTCCTCCACTTGATATGAAACAGATTCCCGTTTTCTCACGGGAACTACGCGGGTTAAACCGCGTGGCGTCCGCTAATATTTAATACTAGCGGACGTCACACAGTTTCACCCGCGTAGTTCCCGTTCCCGTGGGAATATGGGAATAAAATATAGCCTATGTTCACCGCAAAGAGTGTAGCTTTCCAACAGTCAAAGAATTTTTCAAATCGGTCAAGTAGTTCCGGAGCCTATTCGTTACAAACAAACAAACAAACAAACAAAAAAAACAAAAAAAAACAACGAAACAAAAAAACAAATCTTTCCTCTTTATAATATTAGTATAGATTAGATTAGTATAAATAAAAAGTTGTACTGTAAACAAGGTGCCATAATGCTAAATATCTATTTACTCGCCTACAAACTAGGCGAAACAACGCGTAATATACTTTTTAATACAGTTGCTCAAAAAGTGGCGTATTACAGGGACGTATAGCGTTCGGGATGTGGGCTATTACACACTCGTGCTTTTTCTTTACTATTCCCGCACTCGTGCGTTTTCTTTCCCAATTGTCAAAATAATGTCTGTGATTCATGCAAATATTTCTAAAAAAAGATACTTACTTGTTTCAATATCAGATTAAAAGTAATTTTAATTAAAATTTAATCATAAATTAATATAAGTATCGGCCAAATAAAATTTATAAATATAAAAAAAGTTGGCTGTATGAAGTACACTGCCATAGTCTCTGCTTAGGAAGGTATATATTCTTTTACGGTTGGCGCCATTTTGTATATTCAGGTTTATTGTGTTTTTATTATTTTATAAAATTGCTTAATTTTTTCGCAACGGTATTAAAAATAGTTGTTCAATACAACGTGTGGGACTGTTATTTAAACTCGTTCCGACTGTCTACCCTCGCCTTCGGCTCGGGTCAACACCTGTCGTAACTCGTTGTAATAACAGAAATCCCCCACTTGTATCGAAAACTACTATACTCAATGAATCCCGGTCTCAACTCTCGGCCGTAACACTAACTATTATTGAGCCAATTGTCTCAGTGGATTACTCTTTAAGTGGTACAGTGGCGTGCTCAAGTGTACTCTCAATTGCTGTTTATAAACAAATATTACATGCATTAACATAATGTTACATGCATTATTATAATGGACATGCAATAAATTTTAAATAATTTAGTTAATTTGACTAAAATACTAAAGTTTACAATAGTAGTATTTTTACTTAATAATATTACTGAGACTTCGCCGTCCGTCGGTCTGCCTGTCTGTCTGTCACGATGCTGTATCTCAAGACCGTGATAGCATGAGAGCTTAAACATATTCAGAGATTTATTTCTGTAGCTGCTATAATAAAAAATACTTAGTCAAAACAGAAAAAAAAAATTAAGTGGGTTTAATACGACAAACATGATTTTTTGTATGGAACCCTCTGTGTGCGACTTTGACTCGCTCTTGGCCGGTTTTTATTGTTTTTCGATAGCAAGTGCACACGAAGTATTTACTCTATCAGTAACCCTACGATAGATACCCTACTAATTAAATACAAACTCTCTTGAGCTCAATGTCGTGTGACAGCCCTACGCTAGCACACAGAAGGGCCAGCGTTTAAATTAAACGTGACATACAACAATAGCTCCGTGGTCCAGATACTTCACTTCTCATAGCACGAAGGTCGCATAGCTCACTGTAGCCAGTTTAATAGCTAGTCATTGTCTCAATTTTGTGATCGTAAACTATTAAGTTGAATGGGAATAGTGCGGGTAAAGCTTATATATAAATATCTTACTGTGTATTTTATTAGAAGGGTTGGAATAGTTACTAGAGATTCGTACAGATATGCCGGCATCGTTGTGTCCAGATATTTAAGTTTAAAGTACCTTTGCTTTCTGGAATCTAAATCAATCAATCGTTGGCCGATCCCAATTTCAAATGAAATGAATTATACATTCTTCTTTCTACGAAACTACACTCGAGAGCAATGAATCCGGGTCACTTAAAGAATCCTAAAAATCTCGGAAACTAAAAATGCTAGGTTAATGCAATAAATTGTATTTAATAGACAATGTAATACTCCTTAAATGAAGGTATTAAAACTTCTTAGTTATTGTAAAGTTATATCATAAAAAAATCAAATTTGAAAAAGGGCCACTTTCGAAGATGGAACTACGAAATTACAGCATTTGGTGTTGCTTTTGTTTGTAATCTGTCATTTATGTGGGTACATAAACCATGTTGATAGTGCTCTATATTCATTAATCAAGCTGAAATTATGTCGCTTACGCCTGAAGAATGCACCAGAATACTTACAATGCTGGAAACCGGCCGGAGTCAGCGCGATACAGCCAGGACTGTCGGTGTGTCGCTGTCAACAGTACAAAGAGTTCTCCGACGTTACGAAGAAACTGGTTCTAACCTACGCAGACCAGGAACGGGCAGAACCAGGTGTACCACAGCACGAGAAGACCGATACTTGGTGAACACCATGCTTCGAAATCGCTTTCTCACAGGAACTGAACTCACCAATCAGTTTCGACGCCTCGGAGGAAGTAACCCAAGTGCATGGACAGTAAGACGTCGGCTTGCTGAATCTAACTTAAAACCCCTTAGACCTGCAAACGGCCCTAAACTGGAGCGTGGGCATCGTATTTCGAGACTAAGGTATGCCCAGAGCCACGTAAATTGGAGTATTGAAGATTGGTCAAAAGTTATGTACTCCGACGAATCAAAATTTATGCTCTACAAGCACGATGGAAGACACAGAGTGTATCGAAGACCAGGGGAAAGATTCAAGCAAGCATGCATCGAAGAAAAAGTAGCCTACGGTGGTGGGTCTGTACTTGTGTGGGCCGGAATTTCTTCTGAAAGTCGCACAGAGCTGGTGATCATAGAAAACGGCTCTTTAACTAGCGTAAGATATGTGGAAGAAATCCTCAATGATCACGTTGGTCCATTTATGGTCAATTTAGGTGAGGATGCTATATTTATGCATGACAATGCCCGACCTCATACAGGTAGGATTGTGAATGACTACCTTCAAGAGATGAACATTACTCGTATGGAGTGGCCAGCGCGCAGCCCGGATATCAACCCGATCGAGCATGCTTGGGACGAGCTAGGCAGATGCGTAAAACAACGAAACCCTCCCCCAATCACGCTTCGTGAGCTCAAAATTGCTCTCACAGAGGAATGGGAGAATATTCCCCAAAATCGTATAAGGAACTTGGTGTACAGCATGCCAAACCGCGTAAACGCAGTAATGGAAGCACGAGGAGGCAATACGAAGTATTAAAATTCAAGAAAATCGTAATAAAGTTCAAAAATTTCATGTTTCCTATTTTTGTTTTAAGGAGAGATCGGCAGTTTTTTCTTTATGTAATTTTGTGTTAATAAAATGTATGGTGACTCATATTTTTTTTACTTTCATTTAAGGAGTATTACATTGTCTATTAAATACAATTTATTGCATTAACCTATAATTTTTAGTTTCCGAGATTTTTAACATTCTTTAAGTGACCCGGATTCATTGCTCTCGAGTGTAGTTTCGTAAGAAAAGGGCGATTTCCTTCTACGAAATTGGATCGCCTACGAAACCGTTGCTACGGTACTAGTGTCGTAAAGAATAAATACGGAGAATCCTGGGGTCACTCTTCCGAGGGCTTACTCGGGGCTCCCAACCGTAGGGTAGGAGTCCGGCATAGCATCCATGTAGGATATTTCTCACGTTAAAAAAAAGCCCGCTCCCAATTTAATTTTGAGAGTTGGCCTAACGGTTCCCCTTTCCCCTTTCGGTCGCCTACTACATCACGCGCTGCAAACCATGCAAGAATCTTCTAAGACCTCTTTTGAAGAACTCCATACTGAAGGCGTGTGGGAAAACCGAGACTGGGAGATCATTCCACAATTCAAGCGTTCGCGAAAGTCGACGCCTTGGACGCAAGGTGTTGGTTAGACGAGACTGCCTTCTCTTCGCCATTTAGTCAGTAGGTTCTAACAATCTCGATATAGCCTATCGCAGCCTACTTCCTACATAGATTAATACAATACAAAACATTCCTGTGAAATGGTTTCAAGTTGCAATCAATAAATCCTACAATAAAAGTCATAAAATAGTTTTAATGGACCAGGTCACATTTCACACTGCGGTATCAATACCTCGTACAGTGGTATTACTGCAGGAATCGAGGTCAGTTTTGATATACACGCGGATTACTGATCGTTTGTAGGTATTACGTGTATACCATGTATATCTACATTTTTTGAACAGGTTGCATAAGGCTAGACTTGAACGATTAAAGCTCAAAATGTCAAAATGCTGAACAGATTTGGTTCAAAATTGGAATTGAAATAGTTTAAAAAATACCTATCCTACCTCTACCCTCTCTTCAGAATACTACAGTACCATTTGACTGCCTCTGTGGCGCAGCCGGTAGTGATACCGCCTGCGGCGCTGGAGGTCGTGGGTTCGATTCCCACAGCAGATAAATATTTGTGTGACCCATTAATGTTTGTCTTAAGAGTCTGGGTGTTTCTATGTATAATATGTATGTATTTAAAAGTATACAAGTATTAATATCCGTGGTCTGACTAACCTACTACCCATAACACAAGCAGGTTATTCCTAGCTTACTTTGGGATCAGATAGCGTTGTGTGAAATGTCCGTGAATATTTATATTTATATTTTATTCATTTATTTCGAGACAACTTGGACATCCTCGATCAATAAAAACCACATTGAGAGTTGGGTACTCATACTTATAGAATTCGGGACTTCACGCGAAATACTTTGTAATAATAGTCAATGGCTTTTAATTAGGCGAACAGCGTCAATTTTCCAACCTCAATATAAAAAAAAGTAATTATGTATGATGTAATCCCCACCGGATTTTTGAAAATCTCGCATCAGAAACACATTGATCGCCTTTTTACTTCACATAATAAAAGTCATATTTTGTGGCAAGTCTTTTGAAGACAAATTTCTATGGAAAAATAATTACGTCATGTCTTGCAAAGACATTTCACCAAAAAATGTCATATTTATTTTAGAAATACTTTACTCAGGGATTTCTAAACTGGACCGTGAGATGTGGAAAACTTTAAAATTGTTTAAAACAACTATACCATAAAAACTCTGTTTTATAGTGAGAGAGTTACCCTTATTTTGGCTAGAAAACCCTGTTGCCATCTCAGGTGTATAATAAATGTGGATTACATACAACTTATGACGGTATAAAGAACTTTTAAAAGTCTATGAAATAAACTTTTCCGCGGGAAATTCGGACTCTTGTGTCGCTTTGTGTTAGCCCAAATAGATCCTCAGAAGCTAGTGAAGGGTTTGCAAATAGCTCGAAACTAGCGATTACGAATCAAATTATCATCACAAAATTTCCCATGCACTCTATGTTGCCTGGACTGGAATTGTTTAAAAATCGGGCAAGTGCGAGTCGTAATCGCGCACAGGGGGTGTCCTTGGCACATGCTGAACTGGACACCCCTTTAATACAATCATGAGGCACACAATGCAAATAAATGTACAATTTTAGGTTAAGCAATTAATGTGTCCTACTTGACTGTATTAAATAAAGGTTTCTTTCTTTCTTTCTTTCTTTCTTTTCCAAAAACAACAAAAAGTCACGTTTGTTGTATTAGAACCCCCTCAATCCCCCCTTTTTTGGGTTTCGTAGCCAAATGGCAAAAACGGAACCCTTATAGATTCGTCATGTCTGTCTGTCTGTCTGTCCGTCTGTCTGTCCGTCTGTCTGTCCGTCCATGTGTCACAGCCACTTTTCTCCGAAACTATAAGGCCTATTCTACTGAAACTTGGTAAGTAGATGTATTCTGTAAACCGCATTAAGATTCTTATACAAAACTAGAAAAAAGGCAGTAAATTTTGTGGGTCCCCATACTCAGAACTGAAACTCTAAATTTTTTTTTTTCATCAAACCCATACGTGTGGGCTATCTATAGATAGGTCTTCAAAAATGCTATTGAGGTTTCTAAAATCATTTTTTCCTTATGTGAATAGTTTGAGCATGAGACACTTCCAAAGTGGAAAAATGTGTGTGCCCCCCTCTAACTTCTAAACTAAGGAATTGATAAATCTAAAAAAAATATATGATGTACATTGCCATAAATACTACCAACGAAAATTGGTTTGAACGAGATAAAGCCGGTAGTTTTTTTTAATACGTCATATACCGCAATTTTCGGTTAGAAAAATCACTACCACTGCGAACGTGTTAAAACATTAATCAAAGTTACAACGAACTATAAGAACTTTTATATTATGTTACTTGCTGCTACGAAACCCTTCATGGGCGAGTCCAACTCGCACTTGGCAGGTTTTTTCTAATTTTGTTGTTGTGATAAGGTCGTCAAATTGAACAACATTGTTTTTTTAGTTAATAATTTAGATATACACTCGAGAGCAATGAATCCGGGTCACTTAAAGAATGTTAAAAATCTCGGAAACTAAAAATGATAGGTTAATGCAATAAATTGTATTTAATAGACAATGTAATACTCCTTAAATGAAAGTAAAAAAAATATGAGTCACCATACATTTTATTAACACAAAATTACATAAAGAAAAAACTGCTGATCTCTCCTTAAAACAAAAATAGGAAACATGAAATTTTTGAACTTTATTACGATTTTCTTGAATTTTAATACTTCGTATTGCCTCCTCGTGCTTCCATTACTGCGTTTACGCGGTTTGGCATGCTGTACACCAAGTTCCTTATACGATTTTGGGGAATATTCTCCCATTCCTCTGTGAGAGCAATTTTGAGCTCACGAAGCGTGATTGGGTTTATTTATTAGGGTTTCGTTGTTTTACGCATCTGCCTAGCTCGTCCCAAGCATGCTCGATCGGGTTGATATCCGGGCTGCGCGCTGGCCACTCCATACGAGTAATGTTCATCTCTTGAAGGTAGTCATTCACAATCCTACCTGTATGAGGTCGGGCATTGTCATGCATAAATATAGCATCCTCACCTAAATTGACCATAAATGGACCAACGTGATCATTGAGGATTTCTTCCACATATCTTACGCTAGTTAAAGAGCCGTTTTCTATGATCACCAGCTCTGTGCGACTTTCAGAAGAAATTCCGGCCCACACAAGTACAGACCCACCACCGTAGGCTACTTTTTCTTCGATGCATGCTTGCTTGAATCTTTCCCCTGGTCTTCGATACACTCTGTGTCTTCCATCGTGCTTGTAGAGCATAAATTTTGATTCGTCGGAGAACATAACTTTTGACCAATCTTCAATACTCCAATTTACGTGGCTCTGGGCATACCTTAGTCTCGAAATACGATGCCCACGCTCCAGTTTAGGGCCGTTTGCAGGTCTAAGGGGTTTTAAGTTAGATTCAGCAAGCGACGTCTTACTGTCCATGCACTTGGGTTACTTCCTCCGAGGCGTCGAAACTGATTGGTGAGTTCAGTTCCTGTGAGAAAGCGATTTCGAAGCATGGTGTTCACCAAGTATCGGTCTTCTCGTGCTGTGGTACACCTGGTTCTGCCCGTTCCTGGTCTGCGTAGGTTAGAACCAGTTTCTTCGTAACGTCGGAGAACTCTTTGTACTGTTGACAGCGACACACCGACAGTCCTGGCTGTATCGCGCTGACTCCGGCCGGTTTCCAGCATTGTAAGTATTCTGGTGCATTCTTCAGGCGTAAGCGACATAATTTCAGCTTGATTAATGAATATAGAGCACTATCAACATGGTTTATGTACCCACATAAATGACAGATTACAAACAAAAGCAACACCAAATGCTGTAATTTCGTAGTTCCATCTTCGAAAGTGGCCCTTTTTCAAATTTGATTTTTTTATGATATAACTAAGAAGTTTTAATACCTTCATTTAAGGAGTATTACATTGTCTATTAAATACAATTTATTGCATTAACCTAGCATTTTTAGTTTCCGAGATTTTTAGGATTCTTTAAGTGACCCGGATTCATTGCTCTCGAGTGTAGTTAGTTTAAATATATTCAGTTATATGCTGTACATTATAGAGTATCTATCTATAGGTATCATAATATCACACTAAACAAAAACTATCCACGTTTAATACCACCTATAGATACTATGAGAGAGGAAGTTAAATCACAAGCGGGAGATAAACAGACAATGAGACTGTTTAGTCTGTCAATAAGACAATTGACAATGGCAGATAACGCTTTACGTGGAGATAAGCAAGTTTATGTAACACCATTCTGTCTAAACTTGGATATGTTCTGATAAGTTGTAGTAAATATATATATACTGTGGTTGTAGTTTTAGACGTAACCTTGGATGGTGTACTGAAGTTAAAGTTTAGGTTTAAATTTTGAGAAACAATGTTATTTGGTGAAATGATATATGGCTATAGACTTCAAGGTTACCTGTCAGATATTGCTTTACAGCGATAAGGCCGCCCTTTGTAAAACATTTTGTATAACTAGTTTTAACATGGTGTACAAATAAAGTTTATTCTATTCTACTCT
Organism: Miltochrista miniata; assembly: GCA_933228765.1. NCBI lineage: Eukaryota > Metazoa > Arthropoda > Insecta > Lepidoptera > Erebidae > Miltochrista > Miltochrista miniata. The sequence continues at coordinate 28,294,125 of OW121763.1, read as the reverse complement.
ATTCTATTCTATTCTATAGGTTAACCACATATAATATTAGGTTGGAATATATCTTATCAATGACTGATAATAAATTGTAAATAAAAAAACCGGCCAAGTACGAGACGGACTCTCCCAGGGTTCCGTAACAAAAACAGCAAAAAATCAGGTTTGTTGTACGGGAGCCCTCCTTAATCCCCCCTTTTTAGTGAATTTAGTATTTTTTATAGCGGTATCAGAAATACATAATCTGTGAAAATTTCAGCTCTTTAACTGTCGTGGTTTTTGAGATACAGCCTCGTGACTCGTGACGGACAGACAGACGGACGGCAAAGTCTCATGAATAGGGTCCCGTTTTTAGGGTTTCGTAGCCAAATGGCAAAAACGGAACCCTTATAGATTCGTCATGTCTGTCTGTCTGTCTGGCTGTTCGTCCGTGTGTCACAGCCACTTTTCTCCGAAACTATAAGGCCTATGCTATTGAAACTTGGTAACTAGATGTATTCTGTGAACCGCATTAAGATTTTTATATAAAACTAGAAAAAAAGCAGTAAATTTTGGGGGTCCCCATACTCAGAACTGAAACTCAAAATTTTTTTTTCATCATACCCATACGTATCTATAGATAGGTCTTCAAAAATGCTATTGAGGTTTCTAACATTTTTTCCTAAAGCGAACAGTTTGCGCAAGAGACATTTCCAAAGTGGAAAAATGTGTGTCCCCTAACTTCCAAACTAAGAGAATGATAAATCTCAAAAGAATATATGACGTACATTGCCATAAAAACTACCAACGAAAATTGGTTTGAACGAGATAGAGCTGGTAGTTTTTTTTAATACGTCATAAACCGCAATTTTCGGTTAGAAAAATCACTACCTCTGCGAACGTGTTAAAACATCATTCAAAGTTACAACGAACTATAAGAACTTTTATATTATGCTACTTGCTGCTACGAAACCCTTCATGGGCGAGTCCAACTCGCACTTGACCGGTTTTTACTCTTTGGGTATGGAGCCCTTAAATAAAACGTTAGATTGTAAGCAACCTAGCCAGATTGTAAAATGTCGAGATATAGTGAACCGCAAAAGATGGATAGGTTGGACCAGTAATCAATATTGCGCGAAGGTGAGCGAGCGAAGCGAACGGATCGTCACCTTAGCGGCCGCCATAGCCAATCCCACGCAAAATAATTCGTTAGATTGTAAAATCTCCGCGGCTCAGCCCCGTGTGGCGACGGGGTCCCGTATTGCGAGTATAGAATGTCGCCACCCCAATAGTTCTCGAAGATGTTGTAAGACTAAGGGAATACTTTCGCAAAAAGATCCATTGCGTAGAGAAGGAAAACTCGAAATGAAACCCGGTTGTCAGTAAAATGACAATCGTTAAGCCAAGTTGAAGGCCGCGGCGACCTGCACCTGTCCATTTCAACACGGCAATGGGCTTCACCACCTATTACGTGGGACATAAAACTATAAAGTGAAATGTGGACGTTTACTGAGCCTCTGCCTACCCCTTCGGGGATAAAGGCGTGATTATACCTATGTATGTATGTAAAATCTCGACAGTTAATAATCTCGCAAGGTAGATTCAATCTAACGCATTTACAATTTTACGACGAAATTATATGACTGCTAAAATGTGGGCGTAAGTAAGCCTCTGCCTACTCCTTATAAATGTATGCCTATTTTAACTGTGCCCTTGTAAACCACAATGTTATTTAATGAAATTCATGAGTTTGTTAAGCCCTTAATAACTAACGCTAATTGCTCCTATTACAAACAAAAATGTAATTTTAGATAACAGAAAATGTAGGTGGCACTCCGTAGGTCTACACGCAATTCTCTACTTGTAAATGTAGGCCCAAATGGGCTAAGCTGTCAAGAACCCGTCGTATTTAAATCTTACAGCTTATAGCGATAAATTACCTAATCGCTGCAGAAACGCTAGTGAAGATGAAACACAGGCCAAGTGCGAGTCGGGCTTGAACGAGGAGGATTGCGTACCAAAAAACGTCTTAATAGGTTATACTTAATGGTTTTACCCTTTGGTTACGAAACCCTAAAATAAATATATGATCGGACATAGAATACATTGATACACATAGTCATGACTCCCCTAAGGGGTAGGTAGAAATAAAATAAGTAGAAAATATAAGTATATTATAAGTCCACGTAACATACCAAAAATTCATCATAGAGCCCAAGTCAACTCTTTCAATTGTGTCAGAACAGATTCGTAATCGCAGCTAAAAATAAAGCTAAATCGGCTATGGTACAATTTGGCAGTTTTCACAGCTAAAGCAATATCAGGTGTATTTGAACTGATAACAGTCCGGTATCGGGAGCCCAGAGGTAATCCTTCCAAGGGCGTACCCTGGACTCCCAGCTGTAGGCATATGGTAAGGCGCCATATGGTTTTAGTCGGTAGGAGTCCAGCATAGACTTTTTTTGTTTTACGTGAGGGAAAGTCCACATGGATGTCCTTGCTAGCAGCCTACGGTTGGTAGCCCCGGGTAAGCCCTCGGAATGATACCCCAGGACAAATAAAAATATAACTTACCATGGATATTTGATTGGTCCACTCGGAGTGGTACCGCCACGAGTTGGTGGTGTTGTCCCACACGTGCAGCCTGGACGGAAACCCCACTATGCGGTCGGGGAACTCGCGCCACACGTCGAAACTGAAAACGTTAGAATATGGACCTTATTGACATGTAAGTAAAGTATAGATGTAGGCGAACTAGCTGATGTAGTGGTAATAATTTAGGCTTTTTTTTTGAAAAGTTTGAAATAAATGAAGGGTTCTCGTTATCACCCTTTATAAAACTTATAACTATACTAGATGATGCTCGCGACTTCACCCGCGTCACATTCGGTACCAGTTCTTGCTACCCGTGGGAACGTATTCCCAGGATGAAAAGCGTTATTACTGACTATAAGCTATCTCTGTACCAAATTACAGGCCAATCCGTTGAGCAGTTAGAGCGTGATTGAGTAACAAACACCCAAACATCTACAATTCTTCACAAACTTTCACATTTATAATATTAGTACGAAGTAGGATACTAAATCCAAATAAGACCCGTGGCATTGTGCCCAAAAGATTCCCCTTTGAAGAACAATACCTATACACTGAGAGAGATAACTACCAGCACTTGGGCCACCAGTCGACTCAAGTATGCTCGTTTCCAAATTATTTTACAATCTGGGACTGGGCTTGACACTGACTGGATGAAAACTATAGGAGAAGCAGAGACCCATATACTTTTTGATTTAAATATTATTTCAATCCCCTATGTGACCAGGCTAAGTAAACTGAACTGATCGAAGTACCTCATTTTTAAGACGGTTGAAAATAAAATTAAAAAGAGCATATATAAAGAAAGAAAGAAAGAAAGAAATAAATAAAGTAAAAGTTTTTATTCCACATTAACACTTACCTAAAAATAAAACAATCATAAAACAAAATTACAAAAATAACCTAAAATACTTAAAATTTACAAAATATAAGTAGGTAAGCCCAATGTAGAACAATGGCCGTCTCTCAGGTTGTATGCGTGTGGTGCACGCATACAATACAACGCTGATTTTCAGAGACTATTATTATAAAAGCAGTTAACTACATAATAACATTCGCTATACTTCTGAGAAAATAATCTCCAATAATCTTGTAAGAGTACGTTGCACCAGGCACGAGATAATAAAGGCCATTGACATTTGCTTATCTATGAGATAATCTTCATAAAGTAGCACATTTATAGGGGACTTCTTGTACTACCGTTTCCTACTCTGAGGTATATGACTATTGATATTGACATCATAAACGTTGTCTATCGGCCTTCATAACCGAGAACGGCGGAAGGTCTGCTCGCCGTTCTTACAGGAGCAAGCCCAAGAAGACATGAGGGGTTCACGCACACCACACGCCCCAAGACGAGGGATAGTACCTGAACCCATAGGTGAGGCGGCCTCACCTATGGGTTCAGGTAGTAGCCAAAGTCGGAAATCCTGGGAGATCCTTCAGAGGGCTTACCCGGAAAAAACATTATTAACGGGGGTCTATGCCAATAACGGTGCGTTAAAGGGTTAACCTGCTCCTGCCGATTTCAATACGGCAATAGACTCACCACCACCTATTACGTGGGAAAACACTAAACGGTGAAATACTTGTTTATCACCATAAACCTTCCGACACTCTATCTCAATACATGAGATGGATAGGATTGTCAATCCTATCCATATAAAGGTCACCTGTAAAAGAATGCTGTTAGCGATAAGGCCGCCCATTGTACATAAGTTAATATGCAATATCTGTAATTTGTTAATTAATGGTGTACAATAAAGTATTTATTATTATTATTACTTTGCCTCTGCCAACCCCTTCGGGGATAAAGGCGTGAACTATATGTATGAAGAAGGTTAAGAATTTACGTATATGGTTGTATACTTTGAGATTTGCGTCAGGATTACACGGTTTAATAAACATTATATGGAGACAGCTCAATTTTGCATTTTATGGAATACTTCAGGAATGTTGTTAAAATTTCACCTGAGATGATGGCAAATAAAAGTAAATATATCGCTTGCTTACTGCAAGACCGACATATCTCAAAATCACAAGATTTTCAGATTACAATAAAAAAGAAGTCTTTTATTAGCATATTTTTCAGTACTAGAACGTCAGAAAGATAATTTTACTCGATGCCGCTAGGTGGCGACAAATTTATTTATTTATTTATTTATTTTATTTATTTATCTATATACATCCTATCTTTACAGGTTCTTAACCTAATGCGATAGAATAACCCGATCACCTAATTATAATGTCGTTTTTGCACGCTGTTGGTGGCGGCATCGGCTTGTTTCAATATAGTGCTATCTCAGTTACGCCAAAGTGGTCGACGCGGGCGCACGCGTCTTGTTCTTCAAGGATGTCATATTTGGAGTTAAAATGTTCTTGCAACAAATGGTAAGAACTATTTTCCGATTAATCCTTTAGTACAATATATAATTATTTTGGGTTATGACGTTATTACAATAAAGAAATAAGTTTAAATATTTGTATTATTAAACAATATGACGTTATTGCTTGTAAAACTAAGGATGTGTTTGTAATATTTTATGTTAAGTCATTATTGTAACTATGACATTGCATTTTGTAATTTAAAACGAAGTGTCACATTTAAAATTAAACCGTCCTAGCAGAAAATATTCAGATTTTATAAGTATTATGTAAAAATATGTTACTATAGCAAGAAACGAAAAGTGTTTTTTCAGTTTCTTATTGCTCTTTTTTCATTCTAGGCGTCTCGCAAACAACTACAGTTCTCAACACTACACTACCAACGACAATTTCTATTAGTCCTGAAAAGAAGGTAAGGAAGCGCGAGAGGAGAGAGGATCAATGGAGGCAAAATATATTGACAAAAGCCAGAAATATATAAAATTCTTTCATTTGCTAGCTCAATCAGCCGACCCGTTGGCACTATACAGAGCCTCTAATAACTTCGGAATGACGTTTAAGAAGCCGTCGGAATTCTAAAATCATCTAAGAGTTACTAAAATGCACGTCTGGCAAAATCAAGACACGAAATCGTTTAAACTCTTCTAAAGGATAAAAATATAGCAGAACTTGAGTCACGCCTCCAATTATACAAGAAATTCATGATGGGTTCGCAGACTGGTAGAGTGGGTTTGAGTAGTATCCGGGGACAAACAGATAAAGTCGTTACAAAATCCTTTCTGGAGCAGGATGCGAATGACGCCTATAAGGTGCACGCGATGAACCTAGAGATGCAGAACGAGTGGCTTACTCTAGGCGAGTTTTGTATTCCCATGGCCTTGCAGTGGCGTACCTTGTTCTACGACTGGTCGCCGGGTTTGCTTAGATTCTATCTGAACGCGTTTCAGTTGACCCTCTCTAACCAAAGTAATCTGGTCAGGTAGGGGAAAGCCACAGATAAAACTTGAGAAGCAATTGGAACTGCTAGGCACCTGCTGGTGGGTTGAAGGACGCTATTAGACATGGGTTATTACTCACGCCAAAAAAAGGGTATTGGAAATCATACGCGAGGCTGTCAGTTTGGCGGTAGCTAGAGCCACAAACATAAGAAATAAAATTGCGTTTGTAAAGGAAGGCTGTTCAAAGAAAGTAAAATCCCGGAGGATGTATGTACCTCGCCATCCAGACCCGACATATTCTTGTTTTCAAGGATACATAAGCGAGCAGTGCTCGTAGAGCTCACGGTGCCGTGGGAGACCAACATACCGAAGGACAACGCCATTAAGATAAATAAATACTTTGACTTGACCAATGAGTTAACAAAAATGGCTATGCGGTTAAACTCTATTCCATAGAAGTAGGAGCAAATGGAATTCCAGCCAAAGCCCTGTATAATTTATTTTAAGACCTTGGATTGCAAAGAGCTTCAGTAAGCTCTTTACTAAAACGAATATCCAAAGCGGCATTGATAGGGTCTTACCAAATCTGGTTGGGCAGGGGAGGGAATAGTAAGGTGACTACCCTAAACCTACTCTGCTGGGTCGCAAGTTCCAGACGCCGTCGGGGTGTTCCCCCCTGTGCCACGCTATGGACCCGGCGCCCGCAATTAGAATCCATGAAATGATAAGAATAAGGTCTCTAACTGATTATAGACTGAAATTACGAGACTGTTAATAATGAGTACCTGAGATATGGTTCACATTTGTATTAAGAATTGTGTTTTTAAGTTTAAGCTTAAAGTGTCTATGTTACTTTCTTTTTCTAATATTTTTTATATTTTAAAGATTTGATTATGCTGATTTTATAATGTTTTTAAATATTACAAAGAATGTGCCTAAGGTATTTGCAATAAGTAGTTAGTAAGTAAAGAAGTTTTATTGAAAGTTGATTTAATTTCGTTATTTTTGTATTTGAAAATAAAAGTTTAAACCTGCAGAGGCTGTCTTATTTCAAGGTAACGAATTCAACCTTTTTTTGCAATACCGTCATTATTTGTTTTAGATCGCGAATTCTTGCGTATTTTGTGGTGTAATAACGACTTATTTTGAGAAAATACTTTTAATATTTAGCGCTTTTCTGCAACAATGACACATGTGAGGACTATATTACTATGTTTTAAAACTACTTATAATAGGTAATATTTATTTACTTTTTAATATACGATTTTTAAAGTACAGTAAAACACTAACACATGACATATGGTTTCCCAGTATTTTATTTGTAATATAGACGAATAAATCAAATCTATACTTTAAAACCGCTTTCCTGTAAAACTTCATTTTTTTTGTTATGACATTCTTGCAATAAGCAAGCGATATGATCTAAAATCCTCCCACCATACACCCTCGACACCTCAATTCTAGCGCACAACTGTCAATGGTAACCTCATTATAGATATAACGTAAGAATTACAACACTCCGCAAGGAATATAGGGTAGATATTAGGTATACCCTTACCCTTCAAATTGTTAGTTATGTGCAGTAAAGTCAAAACGTGTTTCGCCTTCACACAAGGTGGGAAATTTCAAGACAGTTTTGCAAGAAAAATATACGATTCAGGCTCGCACTCAATCATACATGCTTGACCTCGCTCGGACAATCAAAGCTTAGGTTTTTCTCTCGGCAATGAAATTATGAAAGGCACTATGTACCAAAAATTCTTCTAACGAAGAAGACGAGATGAGAGTTCCAAATCGATTTCTTAGTCATGATTGAGTTTTTGAAGTAAAACTTCATTAGACGCGACTAGGGTGTAACTCAGATTCTTTTTCTGACGGAAGTAACGCTTACTACACTCGAGAGCAATGAATCCGGGTCACTTAAAGAATCCTAAAAATCTCGGAAACTAAAAATGCTAGGTTAATGCAATAAATTGTATTTAATAGACAATGTAATACTCCTTAAATGAAGGTATTAAAACTTCTTAGTTATTGTAAAGTTATATCATAAAAAAATCAAATTTGAAAAAGGGCCACTTTCGAAGATGGAACTACGAAATTACAGCATTTGGTGTTGCTTTTGTTTGTAATCTGTCATTTATGTGGGTACATAAACCATGTTGATAGTGCTCTATATTCATTAATCAAGCTGAAATTATGTCGCTTACGCCTGAAGAATGCACCAGAATACTTACAATGCTGGAAACCGGCCGGAGTCAGCGCGATACAGCCAGGACTGTCGGTGTGTCGCTGTCAACAGTACAAAGAGTTCTCCGACGTTACGAAGAAACTGGTTCTAACCTACGCAGACCAGGAACGGGCAGAACCAGGTGTACCACAGCACGAGAAGACCGATACTTGGTGAACACCATGCTTCGAAATCGCTTTCTCACAGGAACTGAACTCACCAATCAGTTTCGACGCCTCGGAGGAAGTAACCCAAGTGCATGGACAGTAAGACGTCGGCATGCTGAATCTAACTTAAAACCCCTTAGACCTGCAAACGGCCCTAAACTGGAGCGTGGGCATCGTATTTCGAGACTAAGGTATGCCCAGAGCCACGTAAATTGGAGTATTGAAGATTGGTCAAAAGTTATGTTCTCCGACGAATCAAAATTTATGCTCTACAAGCACGATGGAAGACACAGAGTGTATCGAAGACCAGGGGAAAGATTCAAGCAAGCATGCATCGAAGAAAAAGTAGCCTACGGTGGTGGGTCTGTACTTGTGTGGGCCGGAATTTCTTCTGAAAGTCGCACAGAGCTGGTGATCATAGAAAACGGCTCTTTAACTAGCGTAAGATATGTGGAAGAAATCCTCAATGATCACGTTGGTCCATTTATGGTCAATTTAGGTGAGGATGCTATATTTATGCATGACAATGCCCGACCTCATACAGGTAGGATTGTGAATGACTACCTTCAAGAGATGAACATTACTCGTATGGAGTGGCCAGCGCGCAGCCCGGATATCAACCCGATCGAGCATGCTTGGGACGAGCTAGGCAGATGCGTAAAACAACGAAACCCTCCCCCAATCACGCTTCGTGAGCTCAAAATTGCTCTCACAGAGGAATGGGAGAATATTCCCCAAAATCGTATAAGGAACTTGGTGTACAGCATGCCAAACCGCGTAAACGCAGTAATGGAAGCACGAGGAGGCAATACGAAGTATTAAAATTCAAGAAAATCGTAATAAAGTTCAAAAATTTCATGTTTCCTATTTTTGTTTTAAGGAGAGATCGGCAGTTTTTTCTTTATGTAATTTTGTGTTAATAAAATGTATGGTGACTCATATTTTTTTTACTTTCATTTAAGGAGTATTACATTGTCTATTAAATACAATTTATTGCATTAACCTATAATTTTTAGTTTCCGAGATTTTTAACATTCTTTAAGTGACCCGGATTCATTGCTCTCGAGTGTATTTGAATTTTGAAAGCGGAAACGATTTAAAATTCGAATGAATGATATTATCACATTTGATGCCGTCAATGGCAAAGAAGTTTTACTTCAATCGCGCGTAAAGGTTACACGCACACACTTTTTTTTAACGTAAGTAATTTCTCATGGATGCCATATCAGACTCCTACCGACTAAAACCACTCGATGCCCTGCCATCTGCCGGAAGATGAATTTTCGAATTTCGGATGAATTTTCCATGTTCACTTAATATGGCAGTACGACGATCGACGCAGGCCTCTCTTACCTTCAAAACAGGGGCCCGACAGGTTAGTAAAGGGATTTGGTTCGAGTGCACCATCTGTAGAGGTTGGTTTGGTTAGGTAAGGCCGCCATGGTAGCCAAAGTATGTAGGGAATACTGGGATATCCTTTCGATGGCTTTCCCAAAGCTCACGGCCAAAGGCATCGTTAGAGCACCGTATGGTTTTAGTCGGTAAGAGCCTGGCATAGTATCCATGAAGGATTTGCACTCGTAAAAACTAAGTACTACCCGTTCGCTCTAACTTTGCCGCTGGCGTAGAGGCGTAAACCCGAATTGTTAATTATACGAAGTAAATTGACAGTAGCTAATGTCACTTCGTCATAGAAAATACGCAACATTGTATGAAGAAGTGACATTAGTTGCTGTCAATGTGCTTCGTCTAATTAAAAATTCGACTTTAGTATGGAGCCGAGCGGCAAAGTTAGAGCGAACGAGCAGTAAGTGGTTGGTTTGGACTCCGAATATCCCAGTAGGACTCCATTACATTCATGCTCGTAGGGCTTTATTCTACACAATACGGGGGATGCAAAATTAATCAAATACTCTTTGGCCGCCTTTTTTTTACTTGTGGAAATCCTACATGGATGCTATGCCGGACTCCTACCGACTAAAACCACACGATGCCTTATATTTGTCTACGGCCGGGAGTCCCGGGTAAGCCCTCGGGAGGATTTCCCAGGGCTCTGGGCAGACTATGGCGAACGCTTCAACCTCGCCTATGGGGTTCGGGTGCTATCCCGCGTCTGGAGAGTTGGTTCGGGTGTTAACTCGCTACTTGGGAAAGGAGGGGGGGAGTTGGGTGCTATCCCACATTCATCCCCGTAGGGCTTCTATTCTACACGATACGGGGGATACAAAATTAATCAAATACCCTTTGGCAGCCTACGAAACTGCGACTACGTAACTAGTGTAGTACGAAGAATAGTTCTTCTTTCGACGAACCAAGATCAAGTAGTGTTTTATGATCTAGGCAAGATTTTTACGTCTAATCAGATTCTATCATTATTTTATCACGTCATCACATGCTCAGTTAAATTCCGAAGCAGGTGATAATGCTTAGCCGGTGCTATTAGAGATGATAGACGCTAATTGGCTTGAAAGTATTCTTTCACATAAGATTCGCTTTCCGAGTCAGTGAAGCTGTCTTTATGAAATTGGTGTTTTACTTTTCTACATTTAACATCATTATTGAAGCGGGAAACTTGATTACAGTAGGTACACGTATAACAATCGTGTATTCTCCTAGGGACATGAGGATCCGCTATTAAAAAGACAAAAAAACTTGTACAAAGCAAACACTTTCAGATTTAGGTAGGCATAGTTTACTAGCTTACCTACGCAGCTTTATTACAACTTCGCTTTTCAGTACTATAATAATTTATGTATTACTTGAATGATGATGCTCGCAGCTTCGCCCGCGTAATAGTCGGTACCAGTGTCCGCTTCCCGTGGAAACATTTTCCCGGGATAAACATAGCCTGTAGTAGTAGTAGCCTGTGTTATTCCAGACTATACTCTACTACTGGACTAAATTTCAGCCAACGGATCTGGCTGAAATTTGGCTTTGGAAATAAGTGAGTGTGGATGTTTGTTACTCTTTCACGCTGATGTTTGTTACTCTTTCACGCTCGAGCGTGAAAGAGTAACAAACATCCACACTCACAAACTTTCGCATTTATAATATTAGTAAGATTATTGTTGATGTCTGCATAATTTTATATTAAAATTATAGATAGGATAGGAGATAGGATCAGCATACATACATAAATACTTTTAATACAAAAGTGCGTGTATTCTTAACTAGTCAAAGCCTAGACTAGACAACATTTGCAATGAAAAGAGAAATGATGCAGAACCGCGATCAACTTGATACTAACTTGATCGCGGTTCTGCATCTTTTCTCTTTTCATTGCAAATGTTGTCTACATCCCATTTTAATATATTTTCAATTTGCCCAGAAACGAAACGTATGGTGAAGTCGAGAATATTGAATCCAAATTGATATGTAATAAAGGCTAAGCAAAAAGATCCTGACAACGGGCTAGAGAACAAATGTCCCCAATTCATCTCGTAGATGTCGTGCGGCTAAGAACACCCTTTGGTAGTAGGTATCTATCCATTGTCTAAAAAGGAAAATTCAAAATAAACCGAAGAAGCCATCATTCAGCTGAGAGCTGGTACAGGAATTATCACAAAGGATACTTTTTATCCCTGGAATACGATCGCGGAATATGACGGCAGGAACCAAATTCAAGACGGGCGAAGCGGGGAGCAACAGCTAGTATTAACATGTTATATCACCCCATCTCTTTGGTAGTCTATGATTAAAGTGTCTGACATTATATAAGGAATTTGAAACTAAAACACTACTCGTTTAATACCGAAAATCTTAGCTCAAAGTCAAGCATTATGATGATAAATATTATATCGTCAAGTACGATATAAAGGTTCACACCCACCTATAGCATCTTAGAAACGTTTTTAATTAACTAACTGGACGTCTTTACAAACAACAAACAATAAAAGCGTGGCCGCGATGGTATCTAAAATGTACCCGGAATTATGAGGAGTCTGCTCCTTCAGAGGAGTTACCCGGGCACCCTGCGGCATGCCATGTGTGGGGATTTTCACACGTTAAGGCTTCCGTATTCGACCTTGACAAATCCAAAGGCAATTCGAAGGATTGCAGCGTACGCTTTTGCCGGATTTCATTCGATTCCAATACATTATATTACTGTTATAAGATCTGAGGGGTTTTGAAAAAAATCTAGCCTTAAAATATTGTTAGACCTATATCTATTTTATTACGTTTTATGAGGTTTTTATGGGGAAGTTTTTATGAGGATTAAACTAATTCATTTCGATAAAAAAATACATTACTTGTTAAGATTTTTGCAATATTTCAGATTTTTCGAGAGCGATTTCGATCGAACAAAGTTTTCCTAATCGTGTTTTGAACCGTTAAAAAAGCAAGAGTATCTAATAAATTACAATAATATAGTTTTATCAGTGAAAATCAAAGAATATTTCCTAGTATATATAAAGTTCACCTCAAGATTAGTCTCTTTCGAATATAAAAGCCTTAAAACATCCTGGGATATCTTTCCGAGGACATACCCGAGGCTTCTGGACGTAGGCAGTAGTAGGGCACGTGTGGTTTTAGTCGGTAAGAGTCCAAGCCTCCAAGAGGAATTTCCAGAAGAAAAAAGAACGCGTTAAAAATAAAACATCATACAAACGGACTGCCCCGCTGTTTATCTCTGGCGCCGAACGAACGGGTCAGGATTTTATTTCCATTTTGACCTAACGAATACGAGACGATTACGTTTATTTTACTCTTCATTTATGGCAAGTAATTTCAACGAGCCTTAAGTTGAAATTGTGCATGACACACACTGGAAAAACGACATAAAAATTTTAAGGTTGAGACGAACGAATGATAGCAACAAATGCCTGTTTTGGCAGTTCTCCTTTAATATTCGTTAACAAAATTAGTTAACATTTTTTGTAGCGGACGGTCTTTACAAGATTAAATTACTCGAAGATAATATATGTGTGGCGTTCATCATGCATTTAAGGGCTAAAGGAAAAGTAGGTCGGCTTATAAAACACTACACAAGAATGGGTCACTTGTGGTTTGGGCAAAATTCTCTTTGTGATACGCTTTAGTGGATGGCTAACCTTACGAGTATTCCGATTATTCCCAGTTGTTCCGTTGAAGTAGTTCCGTGGCGGAACTAGTGAGACTTTTTTTCCCAGTTGTCCCGCGGAACAAAGCATCAATAATTCAGTTCCCATTAGTTCCGCGGAACAAAGTAGAAATGAAATAATAATAAATTCATTCCCAGTAGTTCCGCGGGACAAAGCATAAATTAAAAACGAATTAATCAAGTCCCAGTAGTCCCGCGGGAGAAAGCATTTCTTACATACGAATATTTTATGTTCCCATTAGTTACCTACGGTGTCTTACGGCTATTTTCTCATACAATTAAAAAAAATGAAGATCGACAAAACAAATGAAGATCGGTACAACAAATGAAGACTGACAAAACAAATGAAGATCGACAAAACAAATGAAGATTGACAAAACAAACGAAGATCGATGAAACAAATGAAGATCAATGAAACAAATGAAGATCAACAAAACAAATGACGGTTGGAAAAACAAATGACGATCGAAAAAAAAATTATGCAGATCAATAAAACAAAGAAGAAGCGCTCGTGGCCCCGCGGACTCAGTGTTCTGTAAACGATCACTGCAGTAAGCAACTTTCACTATGGCCGGTCCATGGATGGGTGACCATTCATGTGATCACTTTGTGACATTTATTTGAGCGCTTCCGTGCTTCGGAGGGCACGTTAAGCCGTTGGTCCCGGTTGCCAGTAAAATGGCAGTCGTTAAGCTAAGTTAAAGGCTTTATTTCAACAGCAGGCAGTCACAACCTGCGCCTGTCCATTTAAACACGCAATACGGCTCACCACCTATTACGTGGGACAAATTATACGAAGGTGAAATGTGGGCATATAATATGCCTCTGCCTACCCCTTCGGGGATATAGGCGTGACCATATGTATGTATGTATGTAATAAAACAAAAGACTATAACCAAGTCGATAAGGTCGAAAGTTTCTTGCAGCCATATTTTGTAAGCTAAATGCGATTACTATTCAAAAAATAGGTGCAAGCAATTCTCGACCTTAAGAATATGCATAATATTTTTTTTTTTATATATTCGTGATCTGTGATGTCTATAAACGCCTAAAAGCACATTTTTAGGGAATTGTCATTAAGGTCGAGAATTGCTTGCAGCTATTTTTTTGAATGGTTATCGCATCTAGATTACAAAAAAGGTCCATGCCAATTTCGACCTTATGAGCATGCATAATATCTATTTATTTTTTATATATTCGTGATCAGTGATGTCTATAAACGCCTAAAAGCACATTTTTAAATAAGTGCCATTAAGGTCGAGAATTGCTTGCACCTATTTTTTTTAATGCTAATCGCATTTTGATTACAAAACATGGCTGCAAGTAACTTTTGACCTTATCAATTTGCTTATAGTCTTTTGTTTTATTGATCTGCATGATGTTTTTCGGTCGTTATTTGTTTTTCCAACTGTCATTTGTTTTGCTGATCTTCATTTGTTTCGGCGATCTTCATTTTCTTTTGTCGATCTTCATTTGTTTTTGTAGATCTTTATTTGTTTTGAAAATTACTTAACTACTTTATACTTTTAAACTAGATGTTCTTCGTATAATGGATCTTTTTCCACTCGCATGTCCTAAAAGATCCATATTCATAAAAAATAAAATACTTTAAGGCTTTAAGATATTAAAGTGGACATAATATAATGTCCATAAAGATCCATGATAGTTCCGCTACGGAACTATTGGGAATGGAAAAGTCTCACTAGTTCCGCTACGGAACTACTGAGAATAGAAAAGTCTCACTAGTTCCGCCACGGAACTACTGGGAATAAAAATGTCCCAGTAGTTCCGTGGTGCGGAACTACTGGGAAAAAAAAGTCTCACTAGTTCCGCCACGGAACTATTGGGACAAAAAGTCTCACTAGTTCCGTCGCGGAACAACTGCCGCGGAACTACTGGGAATGAAGGGTATTTTCGCAGCGTTTAATACATCAACCCCAAACTAATCAAATATCTTATGTCAAGGTAAGTCATAAAATGTGAACAACATTCAGTACAAAAGGGTGTACGATATTTTGAGGCTTTGTCTGTTTTGTAGGCACTATAGTTAACACATATAGGCGATGTAAAATTTGACAATCCTGATTGGATTTACTAGAAAGGTTGGACTCAGAGTCTCTTTGAGGGAAATGATATTGAGTTTCCTATGAAGACACTAGAATCTTGGAAAAATGATAATGGACTGGCTAGACGACATTACCATAATATACATCTTTGTAAAAATAACTACTTAATAGCAATCGAGCCAACGAGTTAATTTTAAGGACTGGATACAGAAGATGAAGGACTTTTTTATTGTTTTCTTTAGACTGTGTTATGGATTATGGTGCCAAATGTGTAGATGTTTTTAAATATTTCGCTAACCAAAAACACCGCCCGCCTGATGGAAAGCTCCGGCTTCTAGCGAGTTGCGGTTCACTCTATAACAGGGTCTGAGGAACAGTAGCCTGTACCTCTTCACATTCTACTTGAAAGACCGTTGTTATTGTAGAGATACTTATAGGCAGAGTGATCAGTTTCTATGGTGACAGCAAACTGCAAAACAGATTTCTTATTTCACAACTATAAATACTAGGCATATTCTTTATCTAAGCACTATTCTGGTCTGCGAGCAGGTCATGCTCGCGAAGGAGGCGGCGGGCCGGGTACGGGAGAGAACTCTCCCACCCGAGTTCCGCAGTCGGCGCCCTGGGCGCCGCCGACGTGTCTTCGCTGAGGACTATCGGCCTCCATGACCGGGGGTCTGAGGACGGTGAGAGGGCCGCTCACCGTCCTTACAGAAGCAGGCCCATGACGGCAGCGTGACGTGAGCACTCACGCACGCCCCCCCTTAGAAGCGGGGTCACACCCGAAACCCCCCATAGACGCGGGATTGCACCCGAACCACCCCCTGGGCGAGGCCGCATTGGCGGCCGTAGGTCTGTTGGGAGTCACGGGACATCCTTCCTGAGGGCTTACCCGGGGCTCTCAACAATAGGCTGTTGGGCGTTACGTGAGGTTTTTTAGTCGGTAAGAGTCCGGCATAGCATCCTACGAGGATTTTCCCTCACGTTAAAAAAAAAAAAAAAAAAAAAAAAAAGCACTATTCTGGTTGTTAGATCACAGTACCTACGGAATCCATTAGTTCAAGATGGTGGAAGTTAATAAGGTTACCCAGTCGGGCACTCAATCAAACAGCCGCGGTCACAGCTGCTGAAAGAAAACGCCGAGCACATTAATTCCGAAGCTCTAAATAAAATAAGAATGCGTAAATCATTTTCTCGGTGTAATTTACCACAGTATGAAGACGCTACTGACAAGATGGAAAATGGAAAAATAATGTCTATCTATACGAACTCATACACATTAAAATTGAGTAGGAAATCCACAATAGGTAAGTAATTCCTAAGTCTAAAAAGCATTTACTTTAGACATACCTATGTAATGTACCTAACTTTAGTTCACAAAATAAATGTCATTCGTTCAGAATGAAATTAGTACAAATTGTTGGTAAGTACCTAATTCAGAAAACAAATGCCTTTTTTTGGAGTTACAGTGGAAATACTGTGGTGACTTGTGCAGCAAAATTGAGTCCTCATCGACCACCTCCAAAATTATAGATTGTATAACAAGGGAGCAAAATAGTATTTTGACGGCGAGGAATATTCCTTTGAATCACGAGCGAAGCGAAGGATTCTTAACGTAGAATCCTGAGTGTAGTGAGGGATTCAAAGTACACCGTCCGAGGAAAAAATAATTTGCTCTCGAGTAATATACTCTACTTTTCATCCCCTTCCTATGACAAAAAATTAGTTCTGTACGACGCACGGTGGATCCTGTTGTATGGGATGGTTGGTCAATATTATTTAACTACGTTCCGAGACTTAAGCTAAGTCTTAAAGGTGTATAAAACATTCATACGTACCTAAATACCTAAAATCACGCTTATTTCTCACTGGGGTAGGCAGAGACCACTGATTGCCACTTGCAACGCTCCCGGCAAACATCTTTCGCTTCCTCAACTTTCATTATTATCTTTAGTAAAGGTGTTTTGAGGCAAAATAACTTTATTAATGTCTTTATTACTCTAAACAATTTAAATATATATCACAATAAATGGATTTATGAAGGCTAGATTCTTTTAATCTGGTAAAATCATTTCTAGCACCTCGGTAGGAAAAGTAGTTTTATATTTTCTCACAACCCTTGAGTACGATACTACTGGATCCGAAAAAAATAAAAACAAATTAAAGACATCCGTTAGAGTGTCCTTTCTCGAAGTTTTACGAGCGTTAAGTTAAGAAGGAAAGATATGAGGCGCGTAGCTTGTACCACGTTATACGGCTTCTTACTTTATTTCGCTTCAGTATCTAAACATAGACAAAGCGGTTTGAGGAGATACTGCCTCTTGTTCATTTACTGTGGTTTTCGGTGATAGAATATCTTTTAATTTATTTAATTGGGAATGGTGGCCTTCAGTTCGAAAATACATTTGAGCAGAATAAAGAAGTTCACTGCTAGAACCGGACGCACGTAAAACTTCGGTCTTCCTACGCTTACTGCGGACACTACACTGCTCAAAATCCTTCGGGGGCCTACCTGGGCTCACCCTTTGCTTAATAATATATTTTTTAAAGATGCAAGTCTCATCTAGCTACGTTGAGTTATTTTTTACAAACCTTTCTTTGATTCTGTTCGACGAATGCCATTTTATTTTAAAAGATTTTTAAAAAATATGCACCGTTTCTTTAAGGGAAGTTATATCTGAAGCAGGGCAGTTGGTTTCTGCAATAATTGTCTCCTCTAATTTTAAAAAATTGCAATCTTATTTCTTGTATTGAATTAAAAATAATTTGTTACACAAATCTCTCCTTTTTACTGGATAATCCACTATTCCTAAGAAAAAAAAACGAAATAATAACCTATATATTTGGCTACAATACAATTCAAAACTATTCATTCATGTTAAAGACGAAAATTTTCACAGTTAAGTGTAATAACTAACCGAAATACGACTGGCTCATATTTTTAATCTACTACCGTGAAACTATAAACCACTGCCATTTGAAAAGGAGCATTTTGTCTGAACTTTTGATATCAACTATATAAAATACACTAACTAACGAGTTACGGAGAACTAATTAGTACCCTGACAAAATGCACTTTTTCGAAAAAAAACAGTATCAAAACTGCACTTCTGAAGAAAAAGTGATTTTTAAATAAAAAATTATAATGAAGAAGTAATTTTATCGTGAAGAACTAAATTTATACATTTGAAATACTACATACCTTCAGCATCACTCATGATTTTTTTAGTTAATTATACCCTGTTACTTTTAAAGTAATACAATGTTTCAATACTGCACCAAACTTAAAAAACGTAATTGACTACAAGGAAAATACAAATATGGTTAACTTTGTCGTATCATAAAAAGTATACTAGACAACCAATACTACTTTAATTACATATAATAAATGTGGTATACCCTCTATTTGCTAAATCTATGAAAAAATATTATCTACCGGCATTTTTTTAATTTTGATTAATGACCAACCAGCTCATACTACAGGATCCAACGTGCGACGCGGCGACGTAGTTAGCTTCTATAGTTATTGTTTCAGGAGTTAATGAATTGTCACTTTCATAACTCGACGTAAAACTCATTATATATATTTTGCAGAATACAATAGAATATGTGTACTGACTGATTACAAGAACAGAGAGATCAATCGCGCTCCTTAGTTTTTTGAAGTGAAACTTCTTTATCGGCGTTGGAAAAAAAATTGCGTCACGTCACGTCACGATTTTTGGTTACGCGCCATCTTTGTTCTGTTCCCCACCACAGTGGATTCGAATTAAGAGTACTTTATCCAGGGATAGCATGTCATTTAAGGGTTTTTGGACTTTTGGACTTTTGGGCTTTTGGACTTTTGGATGGGACATTGGTACTTTGGGTCTTTGGGACTTTGGAACTTTGAGACTTTGGGACTTTTGAACTATTGAACTTTTGAACTTTTGGACTTTTGGACTTTTGGACTTTTGGATGGGACCTTGGTACTTTGGGTCTTTGGGACTTTGGATCTTTGGGACTTTGGGACTTTGGGACTTTTGGACTTTTGGACTTTTGGACTTTGGACTTTTGGATGGGACCTTGGTACTTTGGGTCTTTGGGACTTTGGGACTTTTGGACTTTTGGACTTTAGACTTTTGGACTTTTGGACTTTTGGACTTTTGGACTTTTGGATGGGACCTTGGTACTTTGGGTCTTTGGGACTTTGGAACTTTGGGACTTTGGGACTTTGGGACTTTTGGACTTTTGGACTTTGGACTTTTGGATGGGACCTTGGTACTTTGGGTCTTAGGGACTTTGGGACTTTTGGACTTTTGGACTTTTGGACTTTTGGACTTTTGGACTTTTGGACTTTTGGACTTTTGGACTTTTGGACTTTTGGACTTGAACAGAACGAGGAAAAAATAATTTGCTCTCGAGTAATATACTCTACTTTTCATCCCCTTCCTATGACAAAAAATTAGTTCTGTACGACGCGGCGACGTAGTTAGCTTCTATAGTTATTGTTTCAGGAGTTAATGAATTGTCACTTTCATAACTCGACGTAAAACTCATTATATATATTTTGCAGAATACAATAGAATATGTGTACTGACTGATTACAAGAACAGAGAGATCAATCGCGCTCCTTAGTTTTTTGAAGTGAAACTTCTTTATCGGCGTTGGAAAAAAAATTGCGTCACGTCACGTCACGATTTTTGGTTACGCGCCATCTTTGTTCTGTTCCCCACCACAGTGGATTCGAATTAAGAGTACTTTATCCAGGGATAGCATGTCATTTAAGGGTTTTTGGACTTTTGGACTTTTGGGCTTTTGGACTTTTGGATGGGACATTGGTACTTTGGGTCTTTGGGACTTTGGAACTTTGAGACTTTGGGACTTTTGAACTATTGAACTTTTGAACTTTTGGACTTTTGGACTTTTGGACTTTTGGATGGGACCTTGGTACTTTGGGTCTTTGGGACTTTGGATCTTTGGGACTTTGGGACTTTGGGACTTTTGGACTTTTGGACTTTTGGACTTTGGACTTTTGGATGGGACCTTGGTACTTTGGGTCTTTGGGACTTTGGGACTTTTGGACTTTTGGACTTTAGACTTTTGGACTTTTGGACTTTTGGACTTTTGGACTTTTGGATGGGACCTTGGTACTTTGGGTCTTTGGGACTTTGGAACTTTGGGACTTTGGGACTTTGGGACTTTGGGACTTTGGGACTTTTGGACTTTTGGACTTTTGGACTTTGGACTTTTGGATGGGACCTTGGTACTTTGGGTCTTTGGGACTTTGGGACTTTTGGACTTTTGGACTTTTTGACTTTTGGACTTTTGGACTTTTGGACTTTTGGACTTTTGGACTTTTGGACTTTTGGACTTTTGGACTTTTGGACTTTTTGGACTTTTAGACTTTTAGACTTTGGGACTTTGGGACTTTGGGACTTTTGGCCTTTGGGACTTTGGGACTTTTGGACTTTTGGATGGGACCTTGGTACTTTGGGTCTTTGGGACTTTGGAACTTTGGGACTTTGGGACTTTGGGACTTTGGGACTTTGGGACTTTTGGACTTTTGGACTTTTGGACTTTGGACTTTTGGATGGGACCTTGGTACTTTGGGTCTTTGGGACTTTTGGACTTTTGGACTTTTGGAGTTTTGGACTTTTAGACTTTTAGACTTTTAGACTTTGGGACTTTGGGACTTTGGGACTTTGGGACTTTGGGACTTTGGGACTTTGGAACTTTTAGATGGGACCTTGGTACTTTGGGTCTTTGGTACTTTGGGACTTTTGGACTTTTGGCCTTTGGGACTTTGGGACTTTGGGACTTTGGGACTTAGGGACTTTGGGACTTTGGGACTTTGGGACCTTGAGACCTTGGGACTTTGGGACTTTGGGACTTTTGGACTTTTGGCCTTTTGGACTTTTGGACTTTGGACTTTTGGACTTTTGGACTTTTGGACTTTTGGACTTTTGGACTTTTGGACTTTTGGACTTTTGTATTTTGTACTTTTTGACTTAATTTAAGGTGAGGTGAAAATTAAGTTTATGAAGAAGTTTCACTTCTTACGTGTGTACACTAAGTACACGCAATTTTTTTTTAGTTAGCACAGGTCTCCGTGCTGTGCAACCAAGACGTAACTAGGTACTACCCACAGATATCAGAAATTTTATTTCTGATTTCTGTGGTACTACCAGTTTGCGTTCGATTTCTATGATTGTTTTAAGTTCCAAATTCAAATCACTTTGCCGCCTTTTATAAATAGGTAGTACATTAACCGTAAGTGATAGGTGCAAAAATATCCCATAACCTAAATCATTTAGTCAAAAGGTGAATGCAGGTCGCCAACGCGTAATAGACCTAAATGTAGTCCCTAAATAGCGAGCGGCAGTATTTTTTGTAATCTGAGATATTTTTATCCCTAAGTACTAATATTATAAATCCGAAAGTAACTCTGTCTGTCTGTTACGCTTTCTCGCCTAAACGGCTGGAGCGATTGAGATGAAAATTGGTATAGGGATAGTTCCGAGGCCCTGGGAAGGACATAGGCTACTTTTTAACCGACTGCGCCAAAGGAGGGTTATGATTTTACGATATAACGACTAATACACGATAACGACTTTACGCGGTCGAAGCCGCGGGTAACAGCTAGTATAAAATAATAATAAGCTATTGATCTAGATGTCTCACAGGATAGGCGCAGTCTATAGGAAAGAACACTACTGTTGCAAACGTTATAGGCCACGGTGACCACTTTAGATATGAAGGGTGATGATTATCTGCCACATTAGTGGTATAAAAACTGTTACAGAAAACGAGACTCCGAAACAAACATTTGTAAATCACTCAAAATATTTGTACCAACCGGGATTCCAACTCGACATCTCGGCAACAAGCAACAACAATCGAGAGTAGGTTTTAGCCCCTCTCTATAAAATAGAGTGCAAAGGGCTTATGGTGAGGCTTTGCATTAAACTAAGTCACTAGGTCACGTGGATCATCTGTTCAAAAATTTGAAATAAAACAAAACTGACAACGTCAATCGGATTGAACTTTCACTTTCACAATAAACGTGTTAGAGAGGGGCAGTCTGGTGAGAACGATCTCATGGCTTTCTTGTTTGGTATTAGATGTTTGGCTCCTACTGATGTTGCAAACGGCTTTAGGCTACGGCAACTACTTTCGATCTGGTAGGCTGTATGCTTGTCTCCCACCCACCACACTAGTGTAGTTTTTATTAAAAAAAGTGTGTGCGTGTAAAAATTGTTATGTGATGGAAAGAATTACTTTCTCCTGTCCCCTTTTCTTTTTTTTTCCGTGTGGAAATCCTACATGGATGCTATGCCGGACTCCTACCGACTATAACCACACGATTTCTTACAACTGTCTAACGCCGAGAGTCCCGAGCAAGCCCTCGGAAGGATGTCCCAGTGCTCTCGGCAGACTTTGGCGAACACTTCAGCCTTCAGCCTCTACTATGGGGTTCGCGTGCTATCCCGCGTCTTGGGAGTTGGTTCGGGTGTTATCCCGCTAGTTAGAGATCTCCTATCCCCTAGGAAAAGAACCTTGATAATATCTTACAAATATAATTATTAAATACGAAAGTTTGTGAGTATGGATGTGTGGATGTTTTTTACTATTTCACGCTCTAACCACTGAACGGATCTGGCTGAAATTCAGTACAGGAATACGTCCTGGTTTAACTGCGGAATACCTAGGGGGGTCAAAGTGGCAGAAGTTAACCATGAAACACCTAGGTTGACCAAAGGTACTGAGTTAACCGGGGAACACCTAAATGAGTCCACGCGGCAAGGTGACAGCAGTTAATAGTGGAACACCTAGATGGACAAAATAGGCAGACCAGGTCAGGAAGGCCTCCAAACCGGCCGATGGTCCTTACCCAATCCGTTTATTAAAAAACTTGAGAGGTGTCAAGGGACACCCGGATGGAACGAAGTTCCTTTTGATTAATTAGTGAAGGAATTGTAATAAAACTTTATTTTTTTTAATTAATAATAATATTTTTTTTATTATTAACCCCCATTTTATTACCCCCCCCCCCCTTTCCGTCCCTTCCCCCCCCTTCCCCCCTTGCTTTGGTGTTGCTCGTAGAGTTCATGTTCGTCCCCTGGCTAGCACTACCACTACCACTATCACTACCACTATCACTACCACTATCACTACCACTATCACTACCACTATCACTACCACTATCACTACCACTATCACTACCACTATCACTACCACTATCACTACCACTATCACTACCACTATCACTACCACTATCACTACCACTATCACTACCACTATCACTACCACTATCACTACCACTATCACTACCACTATCACTACCACTATCACTACCACTATCACTACCACTATCACTACCACTATCACTACCACTATCACTACCACTATCACTACCACTATCACTACCACTATCACTACCACTATCACTACCACTATCACTACCACTATCACTACCACTATCACTACCACTACCAAAAGTGTCGTGACAACTTTTCGTAAGAATTTTTTCCGTCTAGCCCCCTTTCACAACGCGCGATAAGGAACTTCGTTCACAAAAAACACACCACGGATATTGAAAATGGCGCAGCGACATACGCAGTGATATCATTTCCGAATACAATTAACTGTTTTATTGCTATTCCGCTGAAAAAATGACAATACAACTGTACATTTGAATTACAATTTGTACTGCGATTTAATCATTTTAATATTATTTGCATAACGGAAACCGTTCGGTGTGAGTAACGAAATTATAATGACTGTGGTTTTACTTTAGGTTATGGAGAAATGACTTAATCTATACATATAATAAAACTAGCGGACGTCACGCGGTTTCACCCGCGTAGTTCCCGTTCCCGTGGGAATACGGGAATAAAATATAGCCTATGTTCACCGCAAAGAGTGTAGCTTTCCAACAGTTAAAGAATTTTTTAAATCGGTCCAGTAGTTTTGGAGCCTATTCGTTACAAACAAAAAAACAAATCTTTCCTCTTTATAATATTAGTATAGAATTATAGATGATAGAAAAGTCAAAACTGTACATTGGAAATATTTAAAATAAAACTCGCTGGGTGTTCAACAAAAAATACCGAAGCCGAAAATAAAGTTAGAAAATTTTTTGTCTGTTTGCTTTGCTTTGTCCGGAAAGATCTCGAAAAGTACTCAATAGATTTGATTCGAATTTTGCACAAATATTTACTAAGGGTAGGGTCTTCAAATAGGCAATAGGTATATTATCACGCTACATATCCTATGGGCTAAGCAGAGAGCCATCAAATTGGCATTATAACATAATTTTCACGCGTACGAAGTCGCGGGCAACAGCTAGTCTATACTAATATTATAAAGAGGTAAAGTTTGTGTGTTTTTTAAATTGTAAGGGGTAATCTCGGGATCTACTGAACCGATTTTAAAAATTCTTGCACCAATATAAAGCTACG
The DNA here is from genome assembly GCA_933228765.1 of Miltochrista miniata. NCBI lineage: Eukaryota > Metazoa > Arthropoda > Insecta > Lepidoptera > Erebidae > Miltochrista > Miltochrista miniata. The sequence continues at coordinate 28,269,263 of OW121763.1, read as the reverse complement.
TTATTGTGGAGTGTCATAGGCTATATAGCATCACGCTACAACAAATAGGAGCGGAGCAGCAATAGTAAATGTTTCAAAAACGGGGTAAAAGTTATTCCTTTTGAGAGCTTCGTTGCGTGTGCTGCGAAAATATTTATAGTTATCTATGTAAAAAATATGTATCTACTACAAAATTGTTTCCCTTAAAAAAGTTCTTAAAAAAAATTGCGCGGTAGCATGTGTCTATCTTTGGGTTGGTGCACAATAACCATTTTAATGGCAATCAGTTTTTTTCTACAATAATGCCACGGGATACTTCTTTCATACACGATTTGTTCTTAAAAATAATGCGACGGGAATACACGCGACGAGAAACTTTTTTTTTTCTCTCTCTCTCTCTCTCTGTCACGTAGTATGAATATTAACGACGAGACGCTACGGGAGTAAACGCAACGCGACGGGGGTAAATGCGACGGGAACAGGTAATACTCTCTCTTATGTGGCGCAAACGAAGTTGCGCGGGTCAGCTAGTACTAAATAAAATCAGCCAAGTGGGGTCAGATTCGGAGGGTTCCGTACAGAATAACGTCAAAAAACAAATTACGTTTGTTGTATGGGAGCCCTCTTAAATATAATTTTTTCCTGTTTTTAGTACTTAATTGTTGTTAAATTGGTAACAGAAATACAACAGCTGTGACAATTTCAGCTCTCTAGCTATCACGGTTCCTAAGATACGGTCCGGAGTCCTCATGATGGACAGACAGACCGACGATGAAGTCTCCTGAATAGGATCCTGTTTTTACCCTTTCAGCCTACCCTACCTATCCTAACCCTAGAAAAAATAAGTCTATGGAACTGTCACTTCAGTCTCTAATTAAAATTTCTAGAATACCCTACAACACAAAATGTTAAAGAATTATCATTAAAGCAAAATTAAAATGTCATAAATTCAGTGTTTATTCCTTTTTTAATGCAGTCGACGTTCGTGATGAGTGGACGTGCGTGATTATTAGTTTTAATTCCAACTATTCAGTACACTTTCAATTCAACGGTGGCACGTCATGCAACGCTGAGAAATATGTGTTTCAAGCACGGTTTCCATCACGAGCTGAGTGGGCTCATTAATGAATCCGCTTAAGCCACAACTGTAAACTGCATAAATTTCAAGAATATAAGGTGGAAAATTTTGTTGGTTCCGAGTAGGTTTTGGTGACCAAGTGGTTAAGGTGTCCGCACGGTAAGCGCGAAGACGCAGGTTCGAATTCTGCTCGAAACCAATTATTTTAATGTATTTAAAATTTATGATTAGTTAGCATACTAATTGCTTTTCAAAAATTATCTTAGTAAACAGCATAAGTAGGTACTTGTTTTCCCACCACCGGCACTGTGCACCGCACCATAGAGTTCTGCTGCGAGTTAAGCGATTTCATTAATGGGCTCGCTCATCTGGCCGTGAAACCCGGCCTTTACTGTTTATTTAATGCATCGTTTCGATAGTGAGAAAACGGAGATTAATGGGCAAATCATTGTGGTGAATTGCTAGCCATATCGTACGTAAACTATATTTGATATCTAATCGTGCGATGAAAAGCGATAAAGTAAATAATATTTACCAATCACAAATAAGTATAAAATATAATGTAAATCTGTACACTAAATCTGTATTTTTTTTATTATCGCAATTTAACGTGGGAATGCGGCCAGCTTTATGAGAACTTTAACGGTTGACATCGATGAGGAGGAATTCTTTGACACCTAAGCGAGGCCTTGTCAGTATTACCACTTCCCCTCAGTTCTTTTTTTTTTTTCAGATCCTTTACTTACAGGTGGTGTGGAACCTCTTCGTTACAGGAGAGACTTTGCCTCCTTACGCGTGTTCTACACGGACCATTGTATAGGATAGGCGATCCTATACAATGGTCCGTGCTCTGAGGAATGGTTCGATATTATGCCCACGGCTACATTCTTTCATCGCACCGCTCGCCACAGACAGGGAGTTCATCCTTACACTGCGTCGAGCACGGTTAGATCCGATAGGGGCTTTCTTCCGCGCACGCTTAGATTGAGGAATGATCTCCCTGCATCGGTTTTCCCAAATGCCTACAGTATGGGGTTCTTTAAAAGGGGTCTAAGAAGGTTTTTACAGGGTCGGCAGTGCGAGTGAGGCGCCTTTGGTGTTGCAAACGTTCATAGGCTAGAGTGACCACCATTCCTTCTGGTGGGCCGTATGCAGACAAGCATAGAAGGCCGGTATAAAAAGAAAATCAATTGATAGGTTATATTAAAGAGTCATTGACGGTTTCTAAACTCCTATTACTACTAACCCAACGATATTCCATTCATCTTTTTATTATGTAGTTGTGCATAGTATTTCTGAAAACTACTAGTACGTACTTAAAATTTACAACCAACACTGCTCTAGAAGAAAATATCACCTTTTTTCCTCACAAAGTTTTCAAAATTACTAAGTAAGTACTACTTTTTCTTCAGTTCCGAATGCCCAAACTTTGAAAGTAGTTCTTTAAAAATTCTGTATGCAACTTGACTAAAACACTTTTCGAAAGAAAGCTAATGAGACTGTATAAAAGAAGTCCTTTGCTTTGCTACAGTTTTAGAGTTCCTTACCCCAAGGGTAAAAACGAGACTGAAACTTTGCCATCTGTCTGTCTGTCATCAGGAAATATCTCATGAATGGACATAGATAGAGAGCTGATTTTTTTTTTTTTTTTTTTTTTTCATATTTTGGGAAAACTTACAGCTAACATAATTCTTAACATATAACAAATTACCGGTTGAAGGCCAATTATAAGTTTTCACAGGTAAATTAAAACTGAAACCTCACAAACAGCCATGGCCAGATGAGACAGCAAACCATAACTGTTTGTGAAGGGATAAAGATTAAAGTAAAATAGGTATATATTATGTCGGTTAGCAAAATATTACACCATTTCCACTTTTCAGTACTTCAGTCACTCACATTAAAGTAGCCATCACTTAGCACCTTTTTTAGTGTTGAAGTGCTATCCACAAACAGGTCCAAATCAACTATTTTACAGATTATGTAGATTTGTTACCGCTATAAAATACTGAAATCCGAACCTCCGTACAACCAACGTAATTAATTTTCCCTTTCATGGTACAGAACCCTCCACGCACAAATCCGACACACACTTGGCCTGTTTTTAATCTACAAACGCCGGCGACGCGCTGTTACATTCATCACACTTTCGCTTGAGTGTCATTGTCTGTACCCAGCAGACGAGCGAAGGAGTGCAAATAATATCCTGCACTTCAGGTTAAGTAGAAAACGGCACGTTATAACCTCTTGGATAAATCTATTTTGTACTAGCTTTTTTGCTACGCTCGTGTTCGGTATTATATTTACTTGAATTTCGATCAGAAATCGATTTAGACGTTACAACCAAGTTAAAATTCTCTTTTTCAAGCAAGAAAAAGAGAATTTTAATTGGGAATTCTACTACTCTCTACTAAAATACAGAAAAACTAGTTATAGCCCGTTCGTTCGTTCTAAGTTTGTTGCTGGCGTAGAGGCTGATGTAGAGGCGTAGTATGGAAAGCGACCGGCAAACTTAGAGCGAACGGGTAGTATGTGAAGAGAATGCAGGGACATAAAGTATGATATTTTATGATTGTTTATTTCACATTATGAAAGCGCTCTTTGTTAGATCTTAGTATAAACAAATGTTCACTTGGTGTTACCGAACACACGTTGCACGCCCTCCATAATAAATAAATAAATAAATATTGTTGGACATTCTCACACAACATCATCTAGCTCAAACTAAGCTATAAGCTTGTGCTATGGAATCTAGACGATTGATAGACATACTTATATTTTTCTAAATACATACATATTATACATAGAAAACACCCAAATTCCGAAACAAACATTTGTGGATCACACAAATTATTTGGACCGACCCGGGAATCGAACCCAGGACCTCCAGCGCCGCAGGCGGTATCACTACCGACTACGCCACAGAGGCAGTCTGTAGAGATACTATAGAGACCATACTGTAGAGACCTAAGCTTATGGATAATTGTAGCAAACAGTGATTAATAAATTCAGTGATTAATCAACATTCTCAATGACTTATTTTATACAGTGATCTCGTGACAACTCCTAACAGAATATAGGGGCAAGCGAAGCCCGAGGTAGAGCCTGCAATCGGAATTTCTCTCTCATCTGAATCACATTTTAGACTAAGGTGTGATATCTGGAGATATTACAGACCCGCGTCCAAATCTGCATTCAAGATAATGTGCCGGACATACTAATTGATGGTAATTATGTACCTACATGTTGAAAGGAAAGCAGTAAACAATATTCTAAATAATACAACAACTAATCAAATAATAAACAACACGTTTTGTCACATAAAAGGAGTATTACATTAAAAATTCAATAAAAACATTTTATCCTTCAGCCAAGGTAATTTCTCAACCACCGCCCACTAACAAAAACTTAGCAGCGGACTGTCGCCGCCATACCGTAAATAACCGGGCAGGGGTCGGGGTAAATATTTAAATACTTTCTTCATAAAGCCACCAAGAAAATAATAAACTTCAGGTCAACTCGTATTATTAGAAGCTCTGTGTATTGTGAAATTTAATATTTAATGCTGCCTTTCATTGAGGGAGTGCAAACGTAATATAAATTTAAACAGATTTCGGTGAGAAAATCTGCTCTTGTTACTATAAGGTAATAAAATCTTTTATCAAGGGGTATACCAATTTTTATCTAACAAGGTTGAACCCTTAGAGGGTACAACTAATATATACCTACCAATACCTACACATATACTCTTCAACTTATAATATGTTTTATCTTATTACTTGGTACTTTACTTTGTTGAACATAGGCCTTAAAATCTTACTAATATTATAAATGCGGATGTTTGTTACTCTTTCACGCTCAAACCGCTGAACGGATCGGGCTGAACTTTGGTACAGAGATACATTATAGTCTGGAATAACACATAGGCTACCTTTTATCCCGGGAATAACTTCCCGCGGGAACAAATTATACGCGGGCGAAGCTGCGGGCATCAGCTAGTATTCTTATATAGAAATAATTATACTAGCATAGTTGATAAAAAATGCTATGTAATAGCTTTACCGCGGCAGCCCCCGAGTGCCACACGTCCTTTTAGTTGGTAGGAGTCCGGCATAGCATCCAGCCATCCATGTAGGATATTCCTCACGTTAAAAAAAACCCAGCCCGGGTTCGTATATCAAGTCTTTCTTCAAGAACTTATCAATCCACTGGTAAATTCCATTTGGTATTTATTTTACTTTATTGCTTTCGTACAAACTTGTTGAGACTATGTTTTTTTAGGATAAAGATAACAAAATTGTCCCGCCAAATTAGAATTTGGAGGCAATTCCTTTTTCTGAGAAGTTTGGTACCTACTTACATCCTTTCCATCAGAATGAGCTTGAATCATCCTTGACTGTTGTGATAACTGAGATTGAAAAACCAAGGTACGCTTGAAAACTCAAGAAATATTGTATGCTTGAAAAATTTTAGTAAGCGGTCGTCACGGCCTGTGTCTGTCCATTTCATCACGGCAATAGGCTCACCACCTATTACGTGGGACATAAAACTGTAACATGAAATGTGGGCGTATATTATGCCTCTACCTACCCCTTCGGGGATAAAGGCGTGACTATCTGTATGTATGATTTCTTGAGTATTGAATATCATTTTGTAATATAGCACTAAAGATATACTACAATGTTGACAGTGTATCTTACCTAATAGACCTTCTCTTATTATTATTACTAGCTGACGTCACGCGGTTTCACACACATATAAATATAGCCTACTAGCTGTTCCCTGCGGCTTCGACCGCGTAGAAGTCGTTATCGAGTAAAATCATAACCCTCCTTTTTCGCAGTCGTTTAAAAAGTCTATGTCCTTCCCAGGGCTTCGAACTATCTCCATACCAAATTTCATCTCAATCGCTTCAGCCGTTAAGGCGTAATAGACATACAGACAGACAGAGTTACATTCGCATTTATAATATTAGTAGGGAAGTAGGGATTATTCGATCAATACCGACCACTTATTATGTTTTTTTGTTTAACGTGAGGGAAAATCCTCATGGATGCCATGCCGGACTCCTACCGACTAAAAAACCTCACGTAACGCCCAACAGCCTATGGTTGGGAGCCCCGGGTAAGCCCTCGGAAGGATGTCCCAGGACCCACTTATTATCTTTATTCGGCAAAGTATTTAGCTTAATTTGGGCTAGATGATATTGTGTAAGAATGTCCAACAATATGTATATTTTTTTCTACGAGAAAACAGCAATTTGCAGTTCAAACCACACTAATATTGAGGAGGAGGACTGCAACATCTAAACTATCTATCGTAAAGATACTGCTATCCTACAGTAAGTGCTTCCAACCACCTAATATACAATCTGCCGCGAGCAAAAGGCAAACTTTGCTACGTGCTTCGATTTTACAGCCGCATTTCGAAAAATTTCCACCGTAAACTGGATTTCTCATTTTGCTTATTACTTTGCAACGGGTTTTAGAGGAACACTGCACTTCTAAATTAGATTTCTTTCTCAAGAGTTGAATTTGTTTATCATGTACTAGCTCTCTGTTCCCCGCGGCTTCGAACGCGTAGAAGTAGTTATCGCGTAAAATCATAACCCTCTTTTGAGCAGTCGGTTAAAAAGTAGCCTATGTCCTTCCCAAGGCCTCGACCTATCTCTATACCAACATCTCAATCGTTTCTAATCTCTCCAGTCGTTTAGGTGTGAAATCGTAACAGACAGACAGACAGAGTTACTTTCGCATTTATATTATTAGTAGGGAGTAGAGATTATTGAATGGCCTCGTGGTCCAGTGGTTAGAGTAACTGACTACAGATTCGGAGGTCGTGGGTTCTATTCCCACCCAGGACAAATCTCTGTGTGATGAGCAAATTGATTTGTTCTGTGTCTGGGTATAATTTATCTATACGTATTTAGAAATATATAATTATGTTTATCAGCAGTCTAGATCCAATAGCACAAGCTATGTTAGCTTAATTTGGGCTAGATGATGTTGTAAGAAAGTTCAAAAAAAATATTGCGTAGAATGTGCTTCATACATAGGTATGAAGCACATATCTTTTATTTCACCTCTTTATACTCATAGGAGTATAAAGAGGTGAAATAAAAGAGGTCTACTCGTCTACTCGTACAAGTGAACACGGGATGCGATGAGGCTCTATTTTATACCACTAGGGTGACAGACAAGCATACAGCCCACCAGGCGGACTGGTGGTCACAGTATCCTATGATCCTCGCGCTGCCGACCCTTCAAGAACCTTCTAAGACCGCCTTTGTAGAACCCCATACTGTAGACGTTTGGAAAAACCAAGGCTGGGAGCTCATAGGAGCTCACGGGAGACTCTAGCAAGGTCTGCCGAAGTCAGCCTCACTTGTAAGTGCAGCTGCTGACTGAAAGACGAGGTTATAGCGAAGAGACTCGACTAGGCGCCACCATAATCAAATCAATCAGCCTATGGCATTCCACAGCTGTCAGGCGAAGTTAATTTCTTAAATGATGTCACACACATGTTTGAGGAGAAATTTGGGAGACGCCTACATTCAGCAGCTTTTTTTTGTATCTAGCCTGCCCAATTGACGTCGCCACCAGCCTGATGGAAAGCCGTGGCGCATTCAGCAGTTATCCCTTACCCGTATCCCGCAAGGTATTATTGTGATGAATAGTCTACGAGATAGGCTATCAGCTATTTTAACCCCAAATTTCATACAAATTCAGTTACGGGTTTACCGCGGCGGTTTCTAACCTCAAAATGTCAAATTCTAACTCCAACTGTCAAAACCAATGAAATCAAGTCTATGGTTTGACATTTTGAGGTTATAACCGCGGCGGTAACCGCAAGTGCGGCCTCAGCCTAAGGCCAACCGCCAAATAAAGTAAAAACCTAAGTATTGTCGTAAGCCGAGGTTAAATAAGATTTCTTATAAAACTCTTTTCAGTGAGCGCAATAGGTATACTTGTGAGGGACCTACTTGTAAAGTTTTCTCTTCAATCGATTTAATGGTAATAAATGTTAATATAAAGGGGAAAGTTTTTCCATTTGGCATCGATATATGCCACGTATTCTTTCCTGTAGTCATATACAAATCAATGCACAGGTAAAATTTGTTAGTCGAAATTGTTTTTTAACAAGAACAAAATACAAATAAGTACGAACACAAAATACGAAAGTATAATATTCTCATTTTGACTTTCATTCATATTCAAAACACAAATTTTAGAAAAAATAAATAGAAATTTGTTCGACTGTTTGACAAAATGCTAATATCGCTTTTTACGTTGACAAAATCATTGTAATGTAATTTAACACAAGGCTTGATTTTCCTTCTTTATTTTCATTGTGAGTGTGGACACTGTAACGATCACGAATCTGGTTGAAATTTGCTACAGGGATAGATAATAGAGAACTAGCGGCCCGCTCCGGCTTCGCACGGGTATACAGCTTTTTTCTCCACTATTTAATTGATGTTATTATACATATAAACCTTCCTTCTCAATCACTCTATCTATTAAAAAAAACCGCATCAAAATATGTTGCGTAGTTTTAAAGATTTAAGCATTCAAAGCGACAGAGAAAGAGACTTTGTTTTATACTATTTAGTGATAACACATAGGCTACTTTTTATCCTGAGAATTAGTTCCCATGGGAAAACAAAAAAAATATTTACGCGGGCGAAGCTGCTAGCATCAGCTAGTTATTTGTAACAAGCTGTGTCAACTCACAAGTGAACCCGTCACTTGTGACCTACGAATAATGTATACTATAGAAATGTAACTTCTATAAAGTTACCGCCAAAATCTTGGAGCAACTTACCCATACTAAAATACAGCAATAAAACACAACACTCACACATTCATAGTTCAACACTTGCCCGCGATTGGTCGCGCCAAGGTCATGGCGGCTCGGCGCCCCACCCGAAGCGACAAACGTGAACGGTGTTATACAATAATAAGAAAGCTTGTTATTGAATAAGTTCAATCAATAGAAAGTTATTATTTTTCTATTCATTGAACAACATACGCCTACAAATGAAAAACGGTTACGGTTTTTTTTACAATTATGTGCCTCGGAAAAATTAATTAGTTTTTTTAATTTTTATGGCGGTTGGAATTTGGTAAAGACTCCTTTTTAGCAAATTAATGCAAACGAATTATGACAAATTGTTCGATTATGCTTTTAACAACATAACGTCGTAATTGCATTCTATAGGATGGCTTTCTTTAAGGGGTTTCGTGACGTCGTTTCGTTCTTTTATATTGGCTAAACACTTCTTTTTTATTAATTGCAAATACATTATATAAAATATCTTACAGTACTTACAAATAGGCGCCGCAGTTTTTGTTAATCGCTTAACCTTTCCATTATTTAGTGTGTACATGTCATTAGTTTAAAAGTGTATGTTACTGTACTGCGCATTTTACTGTACTGACTAGGCATCCAATTACGTTCATTTCTTTCCAAACGAATCGCATTTTTTACCCATTTTTCACGCTGGACTTCATTTGTTGGGAATCCGTGAAATTCAAATTATAATTTAATTTCTATGCATAATATCATCCGACTAATATAATATCGTACTAACAATATTACCTTAGCGCTTAACATACTACAAACACTGCATAAAAATCATTTAATTTTCGAATTGAGTTCATGTTGCATAACACTTTTCAACGTCACCAGTACGTGTTTTTAAAATGAATATTTACTCACCTATGGAGGGTGATTCCAGCGTTTTTCATATCCGTATGGTTTCTACACCACTTCAGAACACACGAAGGCATATTTGAAATATAATTAACGCGAAAAAACCATTAAAATCACTGACAGATTGGTTCCGGTGACACAACCGAACGCTATGCGTGACAGCGCGGACTAAATGTGTCGCGCGGTCCCCATTTTAAGCAACGCCTTCCGCGGTCCCCATTTGGTAGTGCCATTTTTTGAGCCGAATTATGCTTATAAAGTATACATTATTCGTAGCTTGTGACATACAACGGGTGTGCTACGGGCGCCGTAGCACGCATTTCACCTCTACGTATTCGTAGTGCATGGAAATAGACATTGATCATAACTGCACAACTGCTTGAGTAGCATGATAAATTATCATGCTACATTACTGATAACTTCTTGTAATATGTATAGGGGTAGGGTCAGTCTGGTGAGAACGATCTCACGGCTTTCTTTTTTGTCACGGAATCCTCAATGCGCGAGTTCAAACTGCCCGTGGCCGGTTTTTATGACATTAACATACAACTTTACATGTTTTCAAATAAAATTCCTATCTTCATTCCAAATGCCAGCGCTATTTTAAACAGTCCAGCTTATTTTCACTTAGTATGACTTGAATTTCCTTTCCGACAATCCAAAAGTACTGCGTGTATGTTTATATTTAAATAAATGCATACATATTTATGCAAGCAGTTTAAATTGCAATGCAATATATGCATAACAGCATGCACAACATGCCATGGTAATTGTAGACTATTATCAAAGATAACAAATAATAATAATAATATTACGAGGCTTGCGGTGGGCAGTTGGGTCAAGGGCTTGATGCAGAAGGCAGTTCTTCTAAGCACGGCACGTATTGTGAGGAAGTTCCTGTCTCTGAAGTCCTGACCACCGGTACTTGGTCCCGGTACCCGATGCCGGTGGGACACTATTTTACCTTTTTTATATGTATACTAGCTGACGCCCGCAGCTTCGCCCGCGTAAAATTTGTTCCGGCGGGAACTTATTCCCGGGATAAAAGGTAGCTTATGTGTTATTCCAGACTATAATGTATCTCTGTACCAAATTTCAGCCCGATCCGTTTAGCAGTTTGAGCGTGAAAGAGTAACAAACATCCACACTCACAAACTTTCACATTTATAATATTAGTAAGAAGTAAGATTTAAAAACGGTTTTTATACGGTAATGTGTTTAAATAAAGAGAAATAATAATAATAATACTTAATAAAAGCTATGCTGTTATCTTTCACTTTGCATCAGAGCCGTATCACAAAATTATGAGAGATTCATTGGCTTTTCATTTCATTAAAAACAGGCCAAGTGCAAGTCGGAACCAAGCACCACGTTTCTTGTATGGGAGACCCACTAGTACATTATTTAAAAAACTGTCCAAGTGCGAGCCGGACTCGTCCGTGAAGGGTTCCGTAGCAGCAAGTACCATAACACAAAAGTTATTGTAGTTCCTAGTAACTTTCATTGATGTTTTAACACGTTCGCAGTGGTAGTGATTTTTCTAGGCGAAAATCGCGGTTTGACGTTTTAAAAACAAACTAATGACTAGATCTCGTTCAAAACAATTTTCGTTGGAAGTTTTTATGGCAATGTATATTATCTTTAGATTTATAATTCTCTTAGTTTAGTAGGTAGTTAGAGGGGGGGGGGGGGGGGGGGCACACATTTTTCCAATTTGGACGTGTCTCTTGCGCCAACTATTCAGTTTAAAGAAAAAACAAATTAGAAACCAACCTCAATAGCATTTTTGGAGACCTATCTACCCCACACGTATGGGTTTAACGAAAAAATAATTTTGAGTTTCAGTTCTGAGTATGAGGACCCCCAAAATTTACTGCCTTTTTTTCTAGTTTTATTTAAAAATCTTAATGCGGTTCACAGAATACATCTACCTACCAAATTTCAATAGCATAGGTCTTATAGTTTCGGAGAAAATGGCTGTTACATACGGACGGTCAGACAGACAGACATGACGAATCTATAAGGGTTCCGATTTTGGCCATTTGGCTACGGAACCCTAAAAATGATTCCAGTATTTCTCGTAATAGAGGCAACAGAAATACATCATCTGTGAATTTAAGTGTCGGAATCACAGCTTATGAGAGAGACAGACGGACAGCTTAGTTTCAGTGATAGGGTTCACATTGTTACCCTTTGGCTGGGGCACCCTAAAAATGGAAGCCACATCACAGCTGCCCTAAGCTTTAAATGGACTTCAAGTAGGAGATTTTGAAGATAAATAGTAGATTTTAAAAAGTCAGAGAGAAATCCCTACTCCCTACTAATATTATACATGCGAAAGTAACTCTGTCTGTCTGTCTGTGTGTTACGTTTTCACGCCTAAACCGATAAACCGATTTTGATTAAATTTGGCATAGAAACAGTTTGAGTCCAAGGGAAGGACATAGGCTCCTTTATAACTGACTGCGCAAAAGGAGGGTAATGATTTTACGCAATAACGACTTTCGCGAACAGCTAGTGTATAATAAATTAGTATAGAAATTGGAGTCTAGGTCTAGACAGAACATTATGGTTGACCTTAAATATTCAACATTCGTTGGTGAAAATTGGCGTTACCCACAAAAATAATATTCATTAAAATCCCATTAGAGTTATTTTTTATGGCGTTTTGATCACAAGTTCGGGTGAAATTGTTTTTAGTTGCGTGATGGAAAAGTTTTATTAATAAAATATACACTATTATTTATGTACCGGCGATGCCCCAATGCACCCCCAGCACCAATTGAAATAATTCATTCAGGTCCGTATTTATAATATAAACTAATCCCTACATCTATACAAATATTATATTTTGTTTTCTTGTTTGTTTGTTTGTAACGAATAGGCTCCGGAACTACTGGACCGATTTGAAAAATTCTTTCACTGTTGGGAAGCTACACTCTTTGCGGTAAACATAGGCTATATTTTATTCCCGTATTCCCATGGGAACGGGAACTACGCGGGTGAAACCGCGTGACGTCTGCTAGTAGTTTATAAAAAAGTCGCTTTCTCTGTCCCTATGTATGCTTAAATCTTTAAAACTACGCAACGGATTTTGATGCGATTTTTTTTAATAGATAGAGTGATTGAAGAGGATGGTTTATATGTATTATTACATTCATTAAATAGTGGATCAATACTGTAGCCCGTGCAAAGCCGGAGCGGGCCGCTAGTATTATAATAAAGCGGAAGAGTTGGTTTGTTTGATATCTTACTACTGGTTGGAATTCAAAGATTCTTTTACAGTTTGTTAGTCCATTTATGACGAAGATGGCTATAGGTTTTATAGCATCACGCTACGACGAATAAGAGCGGAGCAACAATGATATATTATGTTTTGTAAACAGGGAAAAATTATTCCGTTTTTAATGTTTTAGTATGGAACGCTTAAAAACTATATTTCAAGCCGGACACTCAAAACACAATACCGCCCTTATAAAGAGAATATTTTTCTTCCCTTCTATATAAAAAATTCTTCCGTATATTTGCATAGAAAAGCTTTCGGGCCGACAAAGAAAACCCTCAGCGGGTTGTGCAAACATTTGCACCGCACAGGAATGAATCCGGGAGCAAAGGTTGTGTTTTCATATTGCATTATTTAGTACTAAAGAAGGTCCTCTCTCTGGAAGAATTGAAATAATAAAAGCTGTAAAATTCCATTTTAAGTCATCTATTTATTCAATCTGTACTAATATTATGAAGAGGAAAGATTTGATTGTTTGTTTGTATGTTGTTTGTTTGTTTGTTTGCATAGAATAGGCTCCGAAACTACTGGACCGATTCCAAAAATTCTTTCACTGTTGAGAAGCTACACTCTTCCCGGTGAACATAGGCTATACTTTATTCCCATATTCTCACGGGAACGGAAGCTACGCGGGTGAAACGGCGTGACGTCCACTAGTTTTACAATAGTTGTATCCAAATCCAAGGGAGCAAAACGTTTTACGTAGGCTTATATTTTGGGATGTTAGTAAGTCAGAACGCAACTTAGATTGGCTACTACATCGAAGCAACTGATAAGTGACTTTTAATACTAATAAGGTGATAGACAAGCATAGCGCCTGATTGTTAATGGTTACACTGGTTACTGTAGTCTACATCGTCGTTTGCGACCTAAGATTTTTAGTGTTAATAGGTATAGAGACCACCTATTATTACCTGCTTCGTGAATTCTTCAACTTAGCTGAAGCTATAGCCATATCACTTGCGATGGTACCACCGATGTCGTAAATGGAAACGCTATATAAGTCGTCTATTCTGGCAACAAGTTGACAGAACATTTAGAATCTGCCCTTAATGCCAATTAAGACCTCGTTCAAATTTGTTAGTTTTCTAATAAGCAAACTCTGTCCAAACAAATATGTAAAATATTTCAAACTAAACGCCCCATAACTCAATAACGCAGCAACTAGCAACAGCAGATTTTTCGCTACAATATCACCAAATATTCCGCCATTTTCCAAAACAACTGTATTGGTATAACAACGGCACAATTTTCGCTTTGACCTCACTTCTATACCAGTACACAATATATCGGCGAGTTAGGAAATTTATGGGTTTAAACTCTGCATAGGTAGTACCATAGAGCAACACGATCTATGATTTTGTCGGAAGCGGAGGCATCATAGTGAGACTTTCTATTCTGACAAAGCGTAGTTCAAAAGAATTACGCTTATACACACACGTAATCAATCAATATCAATATCATCAATCAATCAATACATATAATTAAATCGTAACAGGTCGATGTCTGTACATTGAAGATATTTAAGAAAGAAGTTTATAGAGGGGCTTTATAAACGCAATAGAACCCAAAACAATGGCTCTTAGAATTTTGGTCTGTTTGTCTGTTTGTCTGTACGTTTGTGCACGCTAATCTCAGCAACAGCTCAACCGATTGCGATGCGGTTTCCTTTATTGCGTTGCAGTTTGCTCTGCTCTACTTAACGTTTAGTGTTTGTTTCATGTCAATCGGTTCATAAATAAAAAAGTTATATCAATCTAAAGAAAATGCAGTGTACGAAGTCGCGGGCTACAGCTAGTAAGACATATGTATGTCATCAAATTAAATCAGCATATAGTAGTCTAGGTGCTGAACGTAGGTCTCTCCCAAATTACGCCACAGCACACAGTCCTGCGCCTTCCACATCCAGTCACTCCCTGCGACGCTTCAGGACGTCCGTCGGTCCATATGGCGGGGGGTTCCACCTACCCCACGTGTGCCAAGTCGCGGTCTCTCTAGAACTCGATTGCTTCTCCAACCACGGTTCTCCTACATGTGTGGCTAGCCCACTGCTGCAGTTCAAAACGCATACTCTACGAGCTATGTCGACCACTCTGGTTCTCTGACGGATAACATCGTTCCGGATTTTATCCCTTAGTATAATGTACGTATATGTGTGACTGAATTAATTACTGGCTAGACTAAACGTCAAAATCCAAATTTAACAGATGAAAATTCGGCCTACCGCTTTTCGGCTTTACCGAAAAAATGTGAAACTGATGAGTGTTATGTTTTATTGTTGTGTGTAAGCTCCATAATGACAGTCGATTGCAGTTCTAGGGGTGTATATGAATACGATTTCCCCCTGCAACATATATGTACTGTTCGCATTGCTCTATGTGACACGCAGATATGTATAGAGCAAACATGCTATGTCAACTCCTCTTAAATTTGTCGCATTGCTCTATGGCTTAGGCAGTACAGGTTTGTTTTGTTTCGAAGGTTTTTCAACAAACAAACAGGCAATAAACACACTCGAAACAAAACTTTTACGTGAAAGTTATATTTTAAGTTTGAACATTTGAGGTTTGAATCATGAGTTCGTGTTTATTTGGATTGAAAACGTTGGTTTTGGAATATTTGCATGAGAAATTCGAAGTTAAATGGTGAAGGAAAACGTTACAAATTGGATACAAGGGATTAAGGCTGGATTTTCGGCAGTTCTACTTCAAAGAAACTACATCTGCAAGTCGTCAAGGCAAGTGTTAAATAAATCCACTGGTTTTTCGCATAAAACGGACTGCTCTCCGCGACTGGGATTCCCACACGAAGCAGCTCAGCAGTGGTATTCTCTAAGGAAACAGCCTTGCGTTCAGCGCTGCCACAGCGGCGAGTTATTTGGTTATATATTACAATACCAGAAATCAGAATGCCTTTACTTAAAATGCATTAGCCTTAGATCATCTAACCACAGGATGCGCCTTACTTAAGCATTGTTTTCTGCCAAGCCATTAGACCATTTGGTCTTTTGGCTTTATAAAAAGCACTGTACATCAGTAGGTACATCATTTTATATGATTAAACTAGTACATTTCATTGTAGTTGACTGTACAATAAAAATTAACACCCAACAGCCATTACGCGTTTGTCGATTAATACATTTTTAAATATAATGAAATTTTATATGTCTTTGTGTTTCCCGCTTCACCCGCTATGAAAACTAGCAGAATATTTTTGTATGCGGTGGTTCGCAAAGGCTAGTCCCGTGATATATGGTCTAAGGCGTTAGCCTAAAATATCCGAATTCGAAATACCAATATTCAAAAGGCAAATATTCAAAATAAAATATTTATATTGTACATACTTGGCTTTTTGAATATTGGTATTTCGATTTCGGGTATTATAGGCTAATGCATTTTAAGTAAAGGCATTCTGATTTCTGGTATTGTAATATATAACCAATAACTCGCCGCTGTGGCAGCGCTGTACGCAAGGCTGTTTTATTTTACGAAGCAGAGCCAGAGGTTCATAAAATGTATACCCGGGTCTACAAAAATAACTTCACCTGGAAATCAGGGGTCGAGGCTTTGACATAGGTATGTTTCCGTATCTCTTTACGGTCGGTCTGCTATACACTTTACTACAACGACATTCCGACATACATCGTATCCCGGTTTGAACTGGTATATCGTGGTGTCCTCGGTCAATAACTAATTTGTAGGGCTCCGCACCCAAAGCGTTAAAACGGGACCCCATTCATCCGCCTGTCTACCTGTATGCTTGTCCGTCAGGAGGTATATCAGGAACCATGATAGCTAGGAAGCTGAAATTTTCACAGATAATGTATTTCTGTCTCCGCTATAATAACAATAACTAAAATCAGAAAAATAATAATAATAAAGGGTCTCCCATACAACAACCGTGATCTTTTCCGTTTTTGGTACGACTTGCCCGGTTTTACTGTTAGATAAAGAGAAAACTTGACATTTACTTTTTTTTCAATCTCTTGTGAGAACTTCATTTTCTTTGGGTACAAACAAGCTAGGGGTTTTCATATCATAATAATGGTGCATAAAGTTATGTGCCCAAAATTCTAACCGTAAAATTTGCCATTGCAGCAAAAAGGCCGCATGAGTAGGCACTAAGTTAAAGTGAAACAATTACAATCAAGAATTCCAATTAGAGGAAGACAGTTTGAAACTATCGGAAAGCGCGACTTCAGCGCTTCGCAGTCGGTTAGCTCTCAATTATCAGTTTTGTGTGCGGAGCGATTGAATGAGCAATTAAAAACTAGGGTAGTTTGCATCAGACGTTTTTGGAAATAATATACTGCTGAGCTGCATTATGCACTTGAAATTTTCATCTAACGTTATACGAAAACTATTCTTTTTTTATATCACATAATGCAGACAAGCATATGGCTCACCAGATGTACTGATGGCTACCGTAGGCTATGGACGTTTGCAACTCCAGAGGCGCTACACTCGCGCTGCCGACCCTGTAAAAACCTTCTAAGACCCCATTTGAAGGCGGCAAGCAAGCATACTGTAGGCGTTTGGGAGAACCGACGCAGGGAGATCATTCCGCAATCTAACGCTGGCCAGGCGTTTTGCTTCCAGTTTTCCCTCTTTTCGCCAACACATGGCGAAAAGACACAACCTCGTCGGTTAATCAGAGTGGTGCACCACTCAAAGGTGAGGCTGGTTTTATCTCTAAAGACTTCAGTAAGGTCCCATCTCACACCGGATAAGAAGTGTAGTACACTTACTGATATATTATATAACACTAGCGTTCCCGTTACCGTGGGAATACGGTACTATAATATAGCCTATGTTACTCAGGGTGAATCGGCACAGTAGTTGTTTAGTTTATTCATAACAAACATACAAAAATACAAATTTTTCCTTTTTATAATATTGTTGTTTTAACATAACATCATCTAGTCCAAACTAAGCTATAAGCTTGTGCTATGGGATCTAGACGACTGATAGACATACTTAAATATCTCTAAATACGTACATATTATACAAAGAAAACATCCAAACTCCGAAACAAACATTTGTGGAACACACAAATATTTAGAACGACCCGGGAATCGAACCCAGGACCTCCAGCGCCGCAGGCGGTATCACTACCGACTACGCCACAGAGGCAGTCGTATAGAGCTGGCGTAGAGGCATATTAGTGTAGATTAGGAAAGTTCTATGTACTTTTTTAGCATTTTTGTATTATACGTTAGGAAGCTAAGGGTAGAAGTATAAATGAATAGTTTTTGTGCGTTTAACAAATATTTTCCTTTCATTCTTTCTCTAAACATGATACGAAATAGGATCCAGAAGACAACCATTCACCATTTTGATTGAATATGTAATTTATTCGATCAAAATGGTGAAAACATGTTAGCATAATCAACTAGTTCGCGTGACAAATTTTAAATTCCTCGTAAAACCTACCATTACCCATCTAAGCACATGAGCTCATTTACATGCGAAATTTCATTTACGTGGATATTGAATGCCCACCTACCACCTAGCAACATGCATAGTGTTTACTGAACAAAAACCTGCATGCCACCTATCGACAATTCACGGACATCTCACACAACGCTATCTGATCCCAAAGTAAGCTAGGAATAACCTGCTTGTGTTATGGGTATCAGACCACGGATATTAATACTTATATACTTTTAAATTCATACATATTGTACATAGAAACACCCAGACTCTTGAGACAAACATTTATGGGTCACAAATATTTGTCTCCGGTGGGAATCGAACCCACGACCTCCAGCGCCGCAGGCGGTATCACTACCGACTGCGCCACAGAGGCAGTCAAAAATATCATATTGAACGCCCACCGCAACATGCAAAGTTTGTACACAAAAACTTGCATGCCACCTATCGACAATACTACTAGGGCTTACTGAGAAGCAGCATATTTTTATACAACCAATTCGAATACTTTAGTTTATATGTATAGCATGGCTAACCTGTAATATAACGAAGAAGGAATGCTTGGTACACCCAGGACAACGATAGGAACCTGCAAGGAAAGGATAAGGTAAGGTATAGGTACGAGGTATAGGGAAATTTAAAGGTAGAATAGAATTTTAAACTCTATTGAAAGCTCTATCTGCCCCGTGTGGCGACGGGGTCCGGTGTTGCGACGGGTAAGAGTACAAAGTGTCGCCACCCCAATGCATCGCGAGAGTGTCATAAGAGGCGACTAAAGGAACACTTTCGCAAAAAGATCCATTGCGTAGAGAAGGAAAACTTGAAATTAAACCCGGTCAATAAAATGACAATCGTTAAGCCAAGTTGAAGTCCTTATGGGCGGCTTGAAAAGTTTCAACTGCAGGTCGCGGTGACCTGCGCCTGTCCATTTCAACACGGCAATAGGCTCACCACCTTTTACGTGGGACATAAAACTATAAGGTGAACTGTGGGCGAATACTATGCCTCTGCCTAATCCTTCGGGGATAAAGGCGTGATTATATGTATGTATGTATGTATGTATGAAAGCTCTAGTGAAGTCTAATGTCTTTCATTACCCTGTTTTTGACCCATTATTGTAACTGTTAGCTGACGGCTGCGGCTTCATCCGCGTTAAATTTCGGTTTCCGCATTCCTCTCACTCTGGCAATGTATTCCAAAGATTAAAGGCTACAGGGATAAATTATAGCCTGTACACAGGCTTTTTTTTACATTTATCTTGCCATATTGACGTCGCCAGCCTGATGGAAAGCCGTGGCGCATCTAGCGATTGGGGGCCACTCTCACAGTCCGCAAGACTTCTTACAGTGGTCCTCAAGTTGGCGCCCTGTGATGTGCCTCTTCACGCTCCTCTTAAAGAACCCGGGATTGGGAAAATAAGATGTAAGATGACTAGATGAGGGAAACACGTGTGCGGGCAGGTCGTTCCAGATTTTTATAGTTCGACAGAGGAACGATCTTTTGAAACGCTCAGTTCTGGCGAAGATTCTCTCCACTGTATATGAGTGGCACCTCTGCCCGGCACGCGTGGAAAGGAGAGGGTGGGATCAGGTTGAAGAACTTCAGAACATTCGCCGTGATACATTCGGTAGAAGGCAGCCAAGGACGCTATGGTTCTTCCCTGCGCTAACGGTTCGAGGCCTCCCGTTACCTCAAGACAACCAATTATTCGGATAGCAAATCAATGCATAGCGTCAAGCGCGTCTAGTAAGTACCTCGCGGAGTCATCCCAAAGGTGTGTGGTGAGGAACAGTATTCGACGCAGGGGCGAATCTGCGTTTTTTTTATTCCGGGAATAATTACCTACGGGGAAGCGGGAACGTGAACAACTTTACACGGGCGAAGCTGCGGCAACCAAATAATTCGAATAGTTCCAGTAACTCTTTCCAAGTGCAGTACAGTAAAAACTAAAATTCTTTCCCAAACGCGTATTTCTTTACTAAAATTCCTGGATTTTAGTCCGTTGGTTGGCGGCTTAAGACGGCTATTCTCGACGCCATTTGCTTTAGTATCGTTCGCAACTAGAATGGTAATCTTTATTTCTTTTGGCTTCACTTGCAGCTAGGATTAGATGCTCTTGAACAAAGGCTTTACCGAAAAATACATTTAGGTGTTATTTTTTTCACTGGCTAAGTTTTAAAGTAATTTTCTCTCGGTGAAAATTTTTTAAGGTATCTTTACAGCCCTCTCGATGGAAAGTGGTTACCGTAAAGAATGGCCGTTGGCATTGGCATAATCAGGGGTGTTATTTATTCTTGCGAAATGTTGATCTTTTGAAGCACCATATTATCATTTTAGTTCATTTCACAATGAAAGTTATAATGCTGGAGGATATCGCTAGTCGTACGCGATCGCATCAGAAGTGATGGTGTCTGATTAGTATGAAGATTCCTGTGACGAGTAAATTCAAACAGTCCATCAGTATACGAGTAAGTACATTAAAATATTCTAAAAGAAAACTGTAGCGGTTTGGAGTACTTTTCAAAACTCTAATATTGATTGTCCTACCTGCAGAACGCGTAGCTTCGTCCTTTCAGCCGTAGTATTTTATTTTTAAACCTCGTCGAAAAACGAGGGTTGTCATAGAAATTGTCAGCACCTGCTGCACGATTTGCAGGTCAGGTTGACTCATGCCAGGAAACTCTAGAGAGAGACGCGGTAGACCAATTTTCGCAAAATATGATATACACATAAAAAAACAACCAACTTATAACTAAAGAACGGGTAGACCGATTTTTGAGATTTGTTGTTCTTCCACCAGGAATGGCAGAATAAGCAAAAAAAATGCTGTTACGAAGTTCGTCAGGAGTCGGAAACACTGGCACTAGTACATTTATGAATAGAGGTAAAAATGCACTCTTCAAGAACTACATAATGTACTCACCCAAACTCCAACTCATCCGGCGTCAACATAACGATGTCATCGTCTATGGTCAGCTGGCACTCGGTCTCAATCTCGTCGTAGGGGAAGAACCTGTTCGACAGCTTGTTCTCTTTGGTTCGTATCACTTTCAGCGGCTTGTTTATTACCGGCCATTCGGATGCTGTGGACAAAAAATCACGTAAGTAGGTACTAACATACAAGTAGCGATCATAGTGTTACACACCGTGTGCTATTTAGACAATAATTATTTACTTGCGAAAGAACCTCTGAAAATCATCGAAATTTACCTTTGTCAATTTAATTATTCCTGCTACTTCGATTTTTTGAAGAATTTGAGAGGTTTTTTTTCTAATGTAAATAATTATTTTGTAAATATCACACGGTGTTAATGTAGTCTCATCTATTTAGAATTTTTAAGGTTTCACTTTAGAGTCATTTAAGAAGCGAGTTCTTGAATATTTCCAAAATCCTAAGTGCATTTTTTACGGACGCGCCCCTTAAATTCCTCTTGGGCATGTAGACGTGATTGTATGTATGTATGCCTGTACAAAAGGTCCGTCGAGCCGGATTACTGACATTCTCATTCCTATACGAAAATTTCCCACAACTTTCCCTAACCGTAAAAAAAATTAACACACTTTTAATATCTTCAATAGGTAATAAACTAGAAAACTTAGTGCGATTAAGCGAAGTTTGGTTTTTTTTAAGTGTTTGGAAAAAAAATACCCAAAGTTAAAAATGGTTGTATCTAAACGGCTGTACTCAGGGGACCTTAACTTTTTTAAGAGCAGATATTTAGCTGCGTCGGGAGATATCGCCTCACAGTTTGATCCTAGTTTTGGGACTCCGCTGGGTCACAAGTTAGTCGAGTTTATATTAGAAATGCTTAACTAAAAATTTCTAGAAATAAAAGTCAATGTGTCAACTTATGTGTGAACAAAGTTATTTATATTTATTGAAAACTTCACTTGTACTCGTACTGTTCCACAATATTTATTATTATAATACCTAACCGGTTTCGCCTTTCGGCATTCTCAAAGTCTATTTACTTATTTAGATTATAATTACACTTCGAACACGTGGTCATATTACTAAATAACGAAGGTTATTTAGTAATATGACCACGTTTTCAGCTTATCGACTTTGTTCTAAGAAATAACTAACTATGTTCTGGAATTTATATCATTAATATAGATGAATCATTAATATAGAGGCATATAATAATATGCCTCTGCCCACCCCTTCGGGGATAAAAGGCGTGACCATATGTAATATAGATGAACTCTAATCTAAATTAGTAAACTTATAAGTATTTGTTTCAGATGTAGGTAGGTAATTATTTACTGTTTTTCTGTCAAAGAAATGTCCATGAAGTTGTATTTTCTCTTTGTTAATACTAATAGCACAGCCGACAGATCATAAGTTTTTAACCGACTTCAAAAAAAGGAGGAGGTTCTCAATTCGTCTGTATGTATTTTTTTTTATGTATGTCAAGCGATATTTTCGTCAATTATAGACGGATTTCAAATTTTTTTTTTTCGTTGAATAGGGGTTACTTTTGAGGTGGTCCCATTTTAACCAGGTCAGGATCTGATGAAGGGATCCAAGAGAAATCGAGGGCAACCACGGAAAATTGTAGGGACAACTAGTGCGCATGTTAACTTTTTAATTAAGTGCTTTAATGTTCTACATTTAAATGAAGGTCTGGCGTCGATCTGATGATAGAGTCGAAAGACAGTCGAGGGCATTCCTTAACAATTTACAGCAGTTATCTTGTATTTGGGCTTGATTGATTTGTATTGATGAGAACTTTACACCTAGATTGATAGATCAGACATAAAAAAAAAGAAAGTTCTCAATGTTTTATGTATGTTCACCGATATTTCCGTCAATTATAGACGGATTTAATAATTTTTTTGTTGAATGTTGTTTACTCCTGAGGTGGTCCCATTTTAACCAGGTTATGATCTGATTATGGGATCCTGGATAAATCGAGGGCAACCACCGATAATTATAGGGACAACTAGTGCGTTTGTTAACTTTTTAATTCAGTGCTTTAATGTACTACAGTTAACACTAGAGTGCACGCGCGGGTTACATATGTAGCCCAGCGTGTAATATTGCCGTATATTATCGTACCTGGGCGCGCTATAGATCTATCGTCTCGTGTATTCCTCGACTACTACCCCCTGCACACACACCATAGTGCGTCGCCACTTGCGGCGCACAGACCTTTAAAATATACGTCCTTAAAGTTGCTTGGGCTACACCTGTGCCCCGCGCGTGCGTTCGAGGAATAATATCGTGAAAGTGTACAAGTGGCAAAATTAAGGTAAATATACTCTATTGTAACATAACTATATTATATAATTATACATATTATGATATATATCTATTTAAAAAATATTAATAGTAAGTATGCATTATTTACTGTTGGTATTTGTTTATTTTTCGCAGATGGCGGTGTCCGAACAAATCGAACGATGGCTTGATGAAGTTAGTGAAGGTGAAGATATTTTGACCGAAAGCGAAGAAGAAAAGGAAGAAATTGCAAGACCAAGTGACGCACTGGGATCACCTCATTATTCTATCTATCTATCTATATGTACCAATCAGGCGATGAGGAAGACGACGACGTGCTTTTGTCGACATTGGTCTCCTACCAATCTTGAAATGGAACCAAGTTGAGTAAGTGTCCACCACCTACTTCAAAAACAAGGTGCCATAATATTTTAGCTCGTCCACCGGGCCCAATATGCCCAGCATAATTTTCTACCTATTGTTACGTTCCTAATTGATAATATGACCTAGTGATCTCAAGCCTGCCAAATACTAGTTGATTTTTAAGAACTTTCTATTTTTGTTCAAAATTACACTTAAAAAGTTAAATTTACCTAGTTTTATAAACAATTATAATAAAAATAAACATGTTTAAAATATAGACTGTGTTTAAATTATTAATTTTTGATAAATATTTATAATTTACTTCCTTGTTAATGGGATACACCTGTGCCCCGCGGGTGCGCTCATGGTCAAATTAGGGGCGCGTGTACTGCAGTGTTAATGAAGGTCTGGAGTCAATCCGATGATGGAACCAAAAGACAGTCGAGGGAATTCCTTGACGATTTACAGAGTAAGCTACCTTGTGTTGGGGCTTGATTGATTTGTATTAATGAGAACTTTCACCTAGATAGATATATTTTTCGGTTCACCCGTCACTTAAAATACTGAAAAAAAAAATTCAATAAAAAATACAACCGACTTCGAACAAATCCTTAAAAATAAAATAAACTTAGCACAAAGTAATATGTATTTTGATTTGTCAGATTTTATTCAATATAATATTGAAGTTGGTGCCATGAATAATACCTACCTAAACCTATGAATTTACTTGGCGCCGACTTCAATATGATATTGAATAAAAAATCTGATAAATGAAAATACATATTACTTTGTGCTAAGTAAATTTTATTTTTAAGGATTTGTTCGAAGTCGGTTGTATTTTTTATTGAATTTTTTTTTTCTCTGCTAATAGGTACAATATTTCTGTTTGTCATTCTAACAAACTTTTAACCAATAACCGATTGACCAAGTCACTTGTTTTAAGAATTGTGAATAAATAAATCAATTGTAAAAAAAAAAAATATTTTGATGATACTTTATTCAGAATTACTCGGGACGTTTCTTTTTCTAGAATTTAGAAAGAGAACCACACTAAGGCTTGCAGCTAAACTTGTTATCTCAAAATCAACCCGGGCTTCACAATATATCATGTTGACCCAGTTATCTGCTGCATAGTCAGTAAATGTATTACATACTCTGTTTCACGTAATTTCATTTTTCGTGTTTTCCCTTGTTTTATACAGTACTAGCGGACGTCACGCGGTTTCACCCGTGTAGTTCCCGTTCCCGTGGGAATACGGGAATAAAATGAAGCCTATGTTCACCGCAAAGAGCGTAGCTTCCCAACAGTGCAAGAATTCGGTCCAGTAGTTCCGGAGCCTATTCGATACAAACAAGCAAACAAAAAAACAAATCTTTGCTCTTTATAATATTAGTATAGAAATACAACCTGTCTTCGACGAAGGAATACGATGTAAAAAGCTCGCCATATCGACGTCAACACTGATGGAAAGCCGTATAGCGTATCTAGCGATTGGGGGCCACTCTCACAGTCCGTAAGACTTTTGACAGTGGTCCTCAAGTTGGCGGCCCTGTGATGTGCCTCTTCACGCGCCGCTTGAAGAACCCGGGGTTGTAAGATGAGGGAAACACGTGTGCGGCAGGTCTTTCCAGGTTTTTATAGTTCGACAGAGGGACGATCTTTTGAAACGCTCAGTTTTGGCAAAGATATACGTAGGTATTTCTACTCAGCTTTTGTAGAAGCGACCATTCTCAGTTCAATGCGAAACGCGCACTAAATGCTTAATGGACAAAGTAAGACAGCTGTCATACTGATGTTTATCCAAATGACACGGTTTTATTTTCATACTAGCTGTTCCCCCCGGGCCTTGTCCGCGTAGAAGTAGTTAACGCGTAAACCATAATATGTACCCTCTTTTTGAGCAGTCAGTTGAAAAGCAGCATAATTATGTCCTTCCCTTGGATTCAAACTATCTCTATACCAAATTTCATCAAAATCGGTTTAGCGGTTTTTGCGTGAAAACGTAACAGACAGACAGACAGGCAGAGTTACTTTCGCAGTTATAACATTAGTAGGGAAGTAGGGATTTGGCAAAATCACTTCGAAATAGGGCGGACGTCTTTATAATTAAAACTGTTGCTGACTGTACTTGACCCCTACAAGTATGCCAATTAATATTGCTTTGCTACATGTCTGAAATTAATCTTCAGTTTTTGAACACGTATAAAAATTTTAAATAAAAAATAGAACCGACTTCATACAAATTCTTAAAAATAAAATTTACCTAGCACATTGTAATATGTATTTTGATTTATCAGATTTTATTCAACATCATATTTAAGTCGGCGCCAAGTAAACCCATAGGTTTAGGTAGGTATTATTAATGGCACCAACTTCAATATTATATTGAATAAAATCGGATAAATCAAAATACATATTACAATGTGCTAGGTAAATTTTATTTTTAAGGATTTGTATGAAGTCGGTTCTATTTTTTATTTAAAATTTTTATTTTTTAATTTTAAGTGACGGGTGGACCGAAAAGTATTTCTATCTAGGTGTAAAGTTCTCATCAACACAAATCAATCAAGCCGAAACACAAGGTAACTGCTGTAAATCGTTAAGGAATTCCCTCGACTGTCTTTCGGTTCCATCATCAGATCGACTCCAGACCTTCATTAAATTTTAGTACCTACATTAAAGCACTTAATCAAAAAGTTAACAATCGCACTAGTTGTCCCTACAATTTTCGGTGGTTGCCCTCGATTTCTCCTGGATCCCAGCAACAGATCCTGATACCCTGGATATGGGACCACCTCAGAAGTAGCCTCTTTCAAACAAAAAAAGAATTTTCAAAATCCATCCATAATTGGCGCCGCTATCGCGTAACATACATACAAAAAAAAAAAAACATAGCGTACGAATTGAGAACCTCCTCCTTTTTTGAAGTCGGTTAAAAAGGAGGGTAGACAACCAAAAAAAATAGAATAAAAATTTTAATGAGAAAATAAATTTTCCATATTTGAATAAAACCGGCCAAGTGCGAGTTGGACTCGCCCAGGAAGGGTTTCGTAGCAGCAAGTAACATAATATAAAAGTTCTTATAGTTCGTTGTAACTTTGATTGATGTTTTAACACGTTCGCAGTGGTAGTGATTTTTCTAACCGAAAATTGCGGTTTATTTATTTATTTATTTATTTATTTTACTCTTTATTGTACGCCAGATATAAAACAATAATGTACATAAAATGTGAAAAAAAGAGGCAATACAATGGGCGGCCTTATCACTAAAAGTGATTTCTTCCAGGCAACCTTTGGATGGAGAAATTAGTTTGAAGGTAATGAGTGGTAGTTGTTAGGCGTACTTCTAAATAAATAAACATTTTCAACCTTTAAGATACATATATACACTGAAGATACATATATAGACTAATACATACAAGCATCGATACATACATACATCATAATATATAATTATTTATATACATACTCAATACATACACATACATATACCTATCCTATATACATACATAGATACCGAAATAGATTTACTCTACACTGATAAAAAGTGATCCCGTATCATTTTCTTAAATCTAGCTAGGGTCTGCGCTCGTCTTATCTCAACCGGAAGTCGATTCCAAAGTCGAACCGCAGAAACCGTAAACGACTTATCATAACATGTAGTCGAGTGAGATGGCATCCTTAATGTCAAGTTCTCCGACGACCTCAGGCACTTCGCATGCGTGTCTCGTAGGAACACAAATCGTTCTTTAAGGTAGGAAGGTGTTGAAGGGTTAAATAATATATTATACAATTGTGAAAGAACATGAGCATCCCGGCGAAGTCGTATTGATAACCATCCAAGCTGCGTTCTAAATTGTGAAACGTGGTCATATTTGCGTAAACCAAAAATGAACCTTATGCAAACATTTTGAAGACGCTCAAGTTTGTCTAACTGGTTTTCGGCGAGATCAAGATAGCTGACATCTGCATAATCTAGTATGGGTAACAATAACGCGTTCGCAAGCGCAATTTTGGTATTCATAGGAAGCAGATTTTGTAGCCTCCTTAATGAGCCAACAGATGCAAACATCCTACGACTCACTTCTTGTATCTGTGGATCCCACGACATAGTAGAGTCTATATATATCCCCAGGTTCTTAACCTTATCACAGAAAGGTATGATTGTGTTTTCGAAAATTACTGGGGGTATATCTGACCACACAATATTTGAAATGGTTCTGGAGCTGCCCAAGACTATTAACTGCGTTTTTATAGGATTAATCTTAAGACCATAGGCCCTGCTCCAGTCACTTATATAGTTCAGATCTATGTTTATTGAGGCTATGGCATCCGATATCTGAAGAAGCGGTGCCTGGCGGTAAATTTGCAAATCATCTGCATAAAGGTGGTAGAAAGAAGTAATACGAGTTGAGATCGAATTTATGAAAATTGAGAAAAGTAAGGGAGAAAGAACGCCGCCTTGGGGTACGCCAACAACAGTATTACACCAATCAGAAAAAGTATTTTCAATACATACACGTTGTCGACGACCACACAAGTAACTTTGAAGCCAATCAACCACTGTTGGAGATATGTTAATAGAGCGCAAGACATGAAGCAGTACATCAAAATCAACGGTGTTAAAAGCATTACTAAAATCTAGTAATGCAAGGATTGTTAACTTTCCATCTTCCATACCAGATCTGAAGTCATCTGTAATATTGACCAATGCTGTTGCAGTACTATGGCCGGGACGGAAACCGGATTGAAAGGAATTTAGGAGGCTATATTTACAAAGGTATCTACTGATTTGCGTGTGTACAAGACGCTCAAAAACTTTGGAAAGGAATGGGAGTATGGATATGGGACGATAATCAGTAAAAATATGCGGTTTGGCTTTTTTGGGTATGGGAATAATTTTACTATCTTTCCATACGGCAGGAAAGACACCACTGCTGATGGAATAGTTGAAGATATAACAGATAATGGGAAGGAGTTCATCAAGGATGGGGAGGATCATATGACGGCTAATACAGTCTACACCGGTTGCGTTCGACGAGATAGATGTAATGGCTCTCCTAACATCACAAGCAGTGAAGAGATCAAAGACAAATGGCGGGTGGTTGGGTTTTGGAAGAGATGAAAGAGAATCGATTGTCAGTGCCTTTGTTGTCCTATCAAAATTGGACGATGCTGCGAAATGTTGATTTAATAAATCAATGTTAAGATCCTTCGGAATAGTATCATGTCGCTTTCTTCCAACCCCCATAGAATTAAGAAATTTCCACACTTTAGACGAGTCTCCATTTTGAATATTCTTGTGAATGTGCTGGCGTTGTGCATGTCTACACACCTTATTGCAATGATTTCGAATTAAAACATATTTGTTATAATTATTTTCATTAGGTCTTATTTTATATTTGAATTTCGCCGCTGCTTTTTTCCGCAGGAGGTCCTTTATATCCGCGGTAAGCCACGGGGCAGGAGGATGCTTCATTTTAACAGCTCTAATTGGTGCATGCTTATCGTAGAGCTTAAGGACATTGGTGTTGAAAAGGCTTACTTGCTCATTTGTCGAGCTTGAGGTAGTAAGTGGACTCCAGTCAATACTATCGGCATCCCGACGGAGGTTTTCTAGATTCATGCTACCAAAATTGCGCTGCATGAGAATTTTTCGCTTGGATTTAGGGACACGGATTTTGTAGGATAAGAAAATAAGGTCATGGTACGAGTAACCATCAGCTGGATATTGCCCATGCTTCACGGCGTGCTCTCTGGAAGAGACTAATATCAGGTCTATTAAGCTAGGTTTGCGGTTTGGAAAATGATGTGTTGTATTTAAAGGAAGAATGGATAGGTTGCAGGAGTTGGCAAGGGCATGAAAGGAAGAGGTGCGAGAATCTTTTTTGACCAAGCAAGCGTTAAAGTCACCCATGATTATTGTATGGCTGTAAGAAGGCATAAGATCTACCAGCATGGTTTCCAAAGAAGGAAAAAATTTTACACTTGAACAGTGACAATAGTAAATGCCGAAAAGGATTTTGGTATGATTGAGTTCAACTTCAAGAAACAGATGTTCACCGGCGTCGGATGGTGGAGGTTGCGCTGACATACTAATAATTTTGTAAGGAAAATATGTGCGCAGATAAATAGCTACACCACCACCCCGCCTGTCTCCGCTTTGCCAGCGATCGTTTCTGATAAGTTGAAACCCAGGAAGGGAGTATAGAGAGGAAGAGTGGGTAGACTTAAACCACGTCTCTGAAACTAGTATGGCATGGATGTTCTTACAGTCAAACGTAGTCAGCATATCAGAGATGTGTGCCGGGATGCTTTGGGCATTGATGTGGACCGCATTGAAATTCTTCGGTACGTCTGAAAACTGAGAATCAAGAAACTCACCAAGAGACACAAAACTATTAAAACTATCTAGGCTGACGCTGGATAGTGACTGAAAACTTTCAGAATCATCATTTTCAGTGTCGCTCGAAAACATATAATAATTAATATAATAAATAAAAATAAAATATACTTAATAAATATAAAAATAAAATAATATATTATAAAGTTTTAAAACTATAACTACACTCAATACTTTATTCTACCACCTGCCAGCTGTGCTGATAGAAAATACACAGGTATCTATAGTAAGCATTAATAAATAGCGTATATATAACAAAGGTTAGAATATCTACAGAAAACTGTAAGTCTACTAGAGCAGAACATCCACAGAAGCCTAATATCTTAAAAGCAACCGTCTACACAAGCCAGTCCGAGTAACATAAAAAGAGAATTTCTACAATGATAAGAAAAATAAAAAATACAGTAGCAGTTTAACAAGAATACTTTTGTACGAGATAGAATACATAACAAAAATTTTTAGTAATTTACACATAGAAAAACATGAAAACTAAAAACAAGTAGACATTATTTTAGTGGATTACCCTGATGCTAATGTGGCGCCACCCGAATTCAGTACCATATTAAGGACTTTTAAAGTACAAATTTAAGACGTCTCTCACTATTTTCAGTCCCTATGCAGAAAACTAGGGCCAAAAATAGGCGGATATCCACCAACAATCAGTGTCCGTATACAATTTGATGCCCACTCAGGTCGGTGTGTGCCACCCCAACACAGCACAGACAATCCACAATCAGTAGAACCGTAGAAAAAAAAAACTATTTCACTTAGATGCTGTCATGTCAGTCAGTGTCAGTGTCACAGTCGCACGTCATTGGGATGGGAAGTTTATTTCTTATTATTTATGTTTGAGAAATTGAGAGTACATACATAAAATTTATCTGATCTTTACATACACAGTTTAAATCTAAGCTAACTTACAAATAGAAGGTACAATGTTAATAGTAATTTAGTAATACAAGAAGAATAGATACGTGCAAACTGGTAGTCACACCCAGTAAAAAAGTTGGAATGCTAAATACATTATAATAATTATAGAATTAGTAGTTACTCGGACTAATGTTAATATGTTACAAGTTAGGTACCTATTTTCGTTGCGTGACGGCGGCTCTCTTAGGTTTGGCTGCTGGTTTAGCGACTGGGCTGGGTGTTGGCCTTACCGCACTTTGAGGCCTGATCTTTTGAAGCTCAATAAGTGTAGTGATTCGGTGCTTCTGTCCATCGGGAGCTATGATGTAGATGCAGCCATCCCGCGTCCAACATTGCGAGATACCAAATGTCTGCCTTGCGGTCATGAAAGTCTGATGGCGCTCCTTTGTCAAGAATTCCGATACCGTTATGCCCGTATTCTTGAACTTAGTTTTGCCAAACCATAACCTGTCACGCAGGTACTCATACTTTTCATCGAAAACAGTTCACCGAAAAGACAGTTCATCGAAAACACTTCATCGAAAACACTTCGCCGAAAACAGTTCATCGAAAACACTTCATCGAAAAACACTTTATCGAAAACATTTTACCGAAAAAGCATTTCCTCGAAAAACACTTTTCCGAAATAACACTTCACCGAAAATCATTTCTTCGAATGACACTTCTCCGATAACACTTCCTCGAAAGGCAGATCGTCGAAAACACTTCCCCGACAGACAGATAGTCGAAAACACTTCCTCGAAAAGTAGATCGCCGAAAACACTTCTCCGAAAGACAGATCATCGAAAACACTTCTCCGAAAGACAGAAAACCGAAGACACTTCTTCGAAAGGCAGATCACCGAAAACACTTCTCCGAAAGGCAGATCGCCGAAAACACTTCTCCGAAAAGTGACAGAGAGTTGTTTACACGCAAACACTACCCCGATGATAGCTTCCCAAACGAAATATCCCATAGCGAAGACAAGATGTTGATTTATGAAAAGCGGTAATCCCAACCCCCAAACCCAAAGCCGAGACTTCAGAACTAATCCATGAATTTTCTGTAAGAAAAGTTGCTTTACATTAGTAACCTTTATATTCTAAGAAAAAGATTCAATCATCTTGAATACCTATATATTAGAAAATACATTGTGAAATACCTCAACCTCAACATTTCAACTGATTTACGCCCTTCAGGAAGGATACCGAGGAAGTGTTTCCGTGTAAAAGTCGTTCGACAGCTTTTTCGATGAAAAGTCATTCGAAGAAATGTTTTCGGTGAAGTGTCGAAGATGTATGAGAGAATCAGAACAATAATTTGGAACAATTCTGCTATAACCGCACAGCATAGTGTGTATCAAGTCAGACCTGAGGCGTGCTGGTAGCGGGTACGAATCCTGGATTTCTTTTCTTTTTGTTTTTATTTTACTTTTTGTGTTTTCTGAAGTTTTTAAAGTATTATTATTAATTTTTTGTAGTGTGTAAAATAATATTTTTTTAATCTATCCTTTTTTTTTGCACGAATCGCTCATTTTTCAATGGCCACTACACTACTTTGGACTAGATGGCGTTGTGTGCCATTTTACTTATTTAATAAGTAGGTACCTGGTAAAGTTATTAAATAGATTAAATCATTTTTGATTGATGGGTATTTAAGTAATTATGAAACAATTGTATTAAATGACCTAATACTGTCAAGTTTTCGAGGTGTTATTCCCAGTGTTTTCTACCTGCGAGGACGATATTATAATTTTCATAGAAATGGACAATGGCGTCTGCAGGTAAGATATATTAATGTATCTGTAGAAAATTATGAAACCAATTTGTTTGTTTTTTACAACGTTAAGATCAAGATTTTAGTTGTTGCAAAAGTTTAGGTATCAGGTGGTAAGTAGGTAATCCATTCATGAACTTGCCTTGACAACAGTACCTACCTACCTAGCTGAACTCAACCCCATGAGGTTTAGCGATTTATCGATTTTCCACGTAATATAGGTACCAAGTCACATTATTATACCTAATTGTCTCTTCCTAAGCTGCGCTGTGGTACCCATTGTAATCGGTACAAAAGAGCCTTAATTAATACAATATGATCTGCTATTATGATAGATAAATAATATCTTAACATAGTTTAATAAAATTAAAAGTAGTGCCATCTATCTATTAATTACTTCATAAGTTTTAAACGTGTGTCACAAGATGGCGATAATCACAATGTCCTCCTGTGCTATTTATAAGCCTTAAACAAAATAACTGGCTGTTAATATTCATAACTGTAACTTTTCCGTACTGCAATAAAGTCAACCCATACATGTTTCCTCTAAAGGTATAATACAAAGATCGCGGCATGCGGCAACAGAGAGGACTATGGTGTGGTATAATCAGAGATACCTATATTATTAATGAGATTACGTAATTAGGTAGGCACCCAGGTGGCGCACAGGCGTCGCACCAGGTGGCGCGGCCACTTCAGTGACCAGTCGCAGTCTCCCCTACGCTCCCCTAAGCTTCACTGTTTAGTTATATTAATTTAAAAAGCAAGAATCTAGATTAAATTATTTTTATCGAAATGAATTTAATATAATGCCATCTATGCGGCATTAACGTAATTATCGCAATTTTATCACTAGATGGCGGTAATTACTTTGAACTTCAAAGCTTTTAAATATAAAAAGCAAAATCTAGATTAAATTATTTTTATCGAAATGAATTTAATATAATGCCATCTATGCAGCATCAACGTAATTATCGCAATTTTATCACTAGATGGCGGTAATTACTTTGAACTTCAAAGCTTTAGTTTGTCATGCCCGCACCCTACGCCCTAGAGGATCTACTCGAGATCCTATTGTGTGATCCCACACAAGATTCTGAAAGAAGACTATTTCAGTACTTAGGTACCTTCCCGAACGCTGAAATGGTGGTTCTGGGAGATTGAGATGGGTGAACGCTTGTGGCATTGGATCCAATTGGATCACTGGCTTAACATGCCCTTGAAAGCATGGAGACGCTCGTAAATGAAAATGCCACAAGCGTTCACCCATCTCAATCTCCGTATGCTTAACGACTCCTTATCGTGCCAAGGACAAGTCCTTGGCACGATAAGGAGTCGTTAAGCAAAGTAGGTAAGTATAAAGGTGTCACTTGTTTCTGTCCTGTCCGTTAAGAGGACGTATGACGCCAAATAGACTATTATCTTGATCTAGATCTCAGGACTCGTGAGGTCTGATGAACTAACATTACAACACAAGCAACTTCAGTTCATGAACTAAAGATCTACTAGCCTGAAAACACGATTACTAAAAAAAACCTCGATACTTTTAATTTTTAAAAACACCTCGTTTTAGTTAAACTTTAGGCTGGATCTCTATAATTATCTATTATTTGGATATTATTTTTAATGTATAAGAAAGACAATACTAAAAACTTCATTTACACTAGTCGGTTTTTTTAATATTTATAATAGTTTTCTTTTTATCTGTAATTATCTGTTTTTTAGCTATCATATCATTTCGCTAAACGCGCTCCAAACCTTCTCTCTCTTTCTTTCCTCACGAAATCTGTATGCGCTATCCTCTACCGATTACGATTAGTCTGGCTGCGCGCCTTGTAGGAAGCGGACCTATGCCCGATTGCGTCACACAATGCTCAATTACGACATCGATAGATTGATTAAAAAACTTTTGAATTCTACTTCAATGAAGCAAGCAAGGGGGGGGGGGGGCTTGGCTGTAGGTGCATAAAATCTTAATTTGTGTAAATAATAAATGTAACTAATTATAAAAGTTATAAATATTATAAAGACCAAAAAAATTACTAAAAAGGAACATAGAAAACGTTTTTCGCTCGTAGAATGAGAGAAATAAAAAGCTAAGAACCGTATTGATTGTTTACTATCCGATGTAAATTTTCTTCATCTTACTTAGCTTCTTCACGATGGCTTGTAGAAACTGGGGTGTTACTTTTTTGTGGAGTAGGTCGGTATGATTTGGCATATTATCTCCTCGATATTGTTGTCACCGAGAATCATCTAAGTTCCCAATGGCGTTACGGAATGCCTGTACCAGGACCTCGTTCGTTGGTCAGCACCTGCACTGCTTCAAGTGACGTCGGCCTGGGCCTGGAAGATCTTCAGGGGGCCCAGACCTATCTGCATATTAGCATCTGCCCAGTTGCCTTCAAGCCCAACCATATTTCAAACCAGACGCAGCTTTTATTGGCTGCCAGGAGCAGTGCTATGAATTGAATTTTCATCCCCATTGGCAAAGTTGAGAGCGACTGCTGTCTTACCTCCCCAAGCTCGATAGGTTGCCTAATTGTACTGGACGCTTTCTAGGAACAATAATAATAAACCGGCCAAGTGCGAGTTGAACTCGCCCATGAAGGGTTCCGTAGCAGCAAGTAACATAATATAAAAGTTCGTGTAGTTCGTTGTAACTTTCATTGATGTTCGCAGTGGTAGTGATTTTTCTCGGCGAAAATTGCGGTATATGACGTTTAAAAAAATAAACTACCATCTTGATTTCGTTCAAACCAATTTTCTTCGGTAGATTTTATCACAATGTACATTATATATATATTTTTTAGATTTATCATTCTCTTAGTTTAGAAGTTAGAGGGGGGGGGGGGACACACATTTTTCCACTTTGGAAGTGTCTCTTGCGCAAACTATTCACTTTAGAAAAAAATTATGTTATAAACTTCAATAGCATTTTTGGAGACCAATTTATTGATACCCCCCCACACGTATGGGATTGATGAAAAAAAAAATTTTGAGTTTCAGTTCTGAGTATGGGACCCCCAAAATTAACTGCTTTTTTTCTCGTTTTTTACAAAAATCTTGATGCGGTTCACAGAATACATCTACTTACCAAGTTTTACCAACATAGGCCTTATAGTTTCGGAGAAAAGTGGCTGTGACACACGGACGGACAGACAGACAGACAGACATGACGAATCTATAAGGGTCCCGTTTTTGCCATTTGGCTACGGAACCCAAACCCAGAAACCGCCACTACTAGGAGTGCGAGCGAGTCGGTGCCGGAAGTAATTGCACGGAACATAAAACAATGGAGTCGGCTTTTTTTTTTTGATGTGAGGGAAAATCCTCGTAGGATGCTTTGCCGGACTCTTACCGACTAAAAAACCTCACGTAACGCCTAACAGCCTATGGTTGAGA
The DNA here is from genome assembly GCA_933228765.1 of Miltochrista miniata. Lineage (NCBI taxonomy): Eukaryota > Metazoa > Arthropoda > Insecta > Lepidoptera > Erebidae > Miltochrista > Miltochrista miniata. The sequence continues at coordinate 28,232,695 of OW121763.1, read as the reverse complement.
GCCCCGGGTAAGCCCTCAGGAAGGATGTCCCGTGACTCCCAACAGACCTACGGCCACCAATGCGGCCTCGCCCTTTGGTGGTTCGGGTGCAATCCCGCGTCTACGGGGGGTTTCGGGTGTGACCCCGCTTCTAAGGGGGGGGGGGCGTGCGTGAGTTGCTCACGTCACGCTGCCGTCATGAGCCTGCTTCTATAAGGACGGTGAGCGGCCCTCTCACCGTCCTCAGACCCCCGGTCATGGAGGCCGATAGTCCTCGGCGAAGACAAGTCGGCACAATGGAGTCGGCTAATTCAAGTACAAAAAAGACAGTGTAAGTATTTAAAAAAAAAATCTGTAAATATAACACTGTCTTTAGACTTTCGATTTAATAGTAGAAAATTGCCGGTGATATTTTCAAAACAAATTTATTGTTTCAAAAATACTTGTTGATTCACATAAAAGAAAAATCATTTTATTAAAGGTACTAATGAAAGAAAAATGAGTTTTTACTGAATGATGATGCTGTTGGGCGCAACAGCGCCAGGTCCTCGTGGTGGGTCTGGACGTCGACACTCTCTCGCTCGAGACCATGGTGCGAGCCGTGCTCTCCAGCGGGAGTAAGTGGGACTGCGCCGCCTCTTTCTGCGAGCAGGTTGTGCTCGTGAAAGTGACGGTGGGGCGGGTACGGGAGAAAACTTTCCCACCCGAGTTCCGCAGTTGGGCAAAGACATGTCGCCGATGCCTAGGCATCGGCGACATGTCTTCTCCGAAGACTATCGGCCTCCATGACCGTGGGCCTGAGGACGGCGAGAGGGCTACTCACTGTCCTTACAGAAGCAGGCCCATGAACGGCATCGTGACGTGAAAAGTTCACGTCCTTAGAAGCGGGATCACACCCGAAACCCTCCAAAGACGCGGTATAGCACCCGAACCGCCCGCGCCCCCTGGGCGAGGCCGCAATTGTGGCCGTAGGTCTGTTAGAAGTCCTGGAACATCCATCCGAGGGCTTACCCGGGGCTCCCAACTATAGGCTGTTGGGCGTTACGTGAGGTTTTTTAGTCGGTAGGAGTCCGGCATAGCACTCATGATGGATTTTATCTCACGTTAAAAAAAAATTGCATTATTAGTATCTTTTTCTTCATTCAGTCTTTTCAAGAAGTTGAGGCACTGGCGAGTGCGTGTCCCTCTCGGAGACTTTGATAGGATAAAGAGTGAAAAATTGGAAGATGAAAGCGTAAGGAGTATGTATGTAGGCTTAGTCAGTGAAAGGCTTGCAAACGCGAGCCTTTCCGACTTAGATGTGGATGAATGCTGGAATATTATGAAAGAAAGTATAGTAGATAGTGCAAAAGAAGCATGTGGGAGTGCAAAGAGACATGAACATTCGAAAGGTGATGCCTGGTGGGATGCAGAGGTTCAATCCTGCGTAGCAAGAAAGAAGAAAGCGTGTTTGGATTATGTGTCATCTCATCATCTTGCCAGGATTTGGGATTGATGGTGCGCTGCTTCGTGCCGTGTAGTCTACAATATGTGGGATGTACGGCATGTGTGCGGGTGGGCGGCAGCCTGTCTCCCTGGTCTGACGTCAACATTGGCGTCAGACAGTGTTGCGTGCTGTCGGCCCTGCTGTTTGTCCTGTACCTGGGCGATTGTCTTAAGAGAGTAAGATCGATGAATGTTGGATTGCGAATGGGTGACTTACTTGTGAATGTGAACTGTTTGCTGTATGCAGATGATGCCGTGCTCATAGCCGAATCGCCATCAGAACTACAGTCTCTAGTCACAGCGATAAAAGATGATAGTCTAATGAGAGGCTTCCATTTGAACGCGACTAAAACGAAAGTGATGGTATTCGAAAAAGAAGAGGACAGAACGAATGCCAGGATAACTGTAAATGATGTAGTGCTGGAACAGGTAGATAAGTTTGTATATCTTGGATGTGCATTAAGCAGGGATGGACGGTACACCACTGATGTAGAAAGGACGTTAACTGCGGGAAATAGTGCGAATGGAGCGTTAGGCAAACTTTTGGGTACTAAAACCCTAAGTCAAAAGGTACAGCTCGCAGTACACAGTGCGGAGCTGATACCTACATTAATGTATGGAAGCGAGAGTTAGGTATGGCAGGAAACGCATGAAAGTAGAATAAACGCGGTCGAGATGTGCGCGCTACGCAAAATCTACGGAGTAACGCTCGCAGATTGCGTTCGGAATGAAGATGTAAGAAAGAGAGTTGGTCTGGAAGAGAGTGTCGGTGTTAAAGTAAGGAAGGACATGCTACGATGGTTCGGGCATGTGGAGCGAATGGGTGATGAAAGAATGACAAAACAGATATACAACGCGAAAGTGGATGGACGTAGGAGTCGGGGAAGGCCACGACACACCTACCACGACCACATTAATCGTGTGTTAGTTGAAGGTGGTGTCAAGAGCCGAAGGAACCGACGTGCATGCATGAAAAGAAAAATGAAAGTTGAAGAAGCAAGTGAGGTGTGTATGGACCGTGCCGTGTGGTGCTCGGTTCTTTCTGCCTACCCCTCAAGGGATTTGGCGTGACGGTAGATAGATGGATAGTATCTTTTTCATCATTGTTCTCTTACAGTAAAAAAGGATTATTCGTTTTTCATAATTCGCCTTGATGCGGTGGTGCATTCGGTAGTATAACCGATGGCCGCGCTGAGGCCCTGATTTTATTCTGGGGCGGACCGAATATTCGTGTGATCCACAAAATGATGTTTCGGAGTTTGGGTGCTCGATAGTCCGTTTGTTGAGGAAGGTTTATAACATTACACTTCAACGAATAGGAGCAACTATGAATAAAGTTTCGAAAACGGGAAAAGTTATTCCTTTTGAGAGTATACGTTGCGTGCGCTGAGTAAATATAATTAAAGTTACATAAAAATTGTGAATTGCGAAATCGTTCATTTTAAAGTTCTATAAAAATTCTCCTCCTATTTTTATAAGTAGTATAATACGGTAAATTTTAAAAAAAAGTAAAACTAAAAACCGAGTAAAACTATTCACACAAATATCTACTCCATTCTATTCATTGTTCGCCAGTGCGTTGCGATCCGCCCCTACTTGCGTTACTATCATAATCTGTCAGTGTCACCGACTGACGCGGCGCCGCGCCGCGTGAATATGGCGCGCGATCTGTAGCAAAGGGGCGCGGGGGTAGCGGCAGTGAATCATGCGATTTGGTTAGGGTCAGGCAAGCTCTTAACACTATGGAGATAAAGTCGGCAACGCAAGTGTAAAACGTATCAGGTGTTGCAAACCTCCAAGCTCCTCCAAGGTTCAAATAAATACAAACAATTTATTACATTCTTTAGGTACTTCAGCCAAATTCTCTTCCCTGGTAGATGGTGAAATAAAAAAAACGTACATTTCACTTTTTCAGTGTTTCAATATAATAAAATGAAAAATCTTTAATAAAGCATACAAATATCAGAGTAAGTATCACAACAATAAATTTGGCTTAGACAAGGTCTTGTTCCTATAGATAGGTACTATCGACCAAATTGAATCATGACCCACTTTGCCAATTATTCCTTTGTAATCGTAAATGTAGTTAGGTTTTCTTCGCTATTTGCACATAGTACGTTTTAGATATAAACAAAATGAGTCATTACGGGTTAGATGTATATGCAATTTTAACCTTTGTTATCACTTTACAAGATATATTTTTGATAAAGCAGTCTTATTTGAACATAATATAATCGTTTATAATCCAAACTCTTTTCATTGCGGAAAAAAAGTATTATAATTTTAAAAATGAAATGACATTATGTGTCAGATTTCAAGTAGTAGTCGGTCTGAAAATATTAAAATAAAAATCTAAGAATATATTTATATCTATAAACGAATCGTATAATGGCCAATTTGGTAGAACAAAGAGCTCGGATTGTAGTGCTTAGTGAGCAACGTTACGGCGTTAGAGAAATATCACGTGAGTTAAATATAAGTCGTAACACGGTCAGAACCTGAATCAGACGGCACGCTGAAGAGGGTATCCTTGAAGACCGACGACGACATAATCATGGGGTTCGTCGAATCACAAACCAACAGAGAATGGAAATGCACACCATTACGAAGAACATCCTTTTACTCATACCCGCTATTTTGCAGCAAGTTACGACGTTTTTCTAGAAACAATTAGAAATAATTTGCACCACACTGGGCTGCATTACAGACGTCATGCTAAGAAAGCTCATTTAACGAATGCACACATAACTGCGAAATTAAATTTTGCACGTAATTATTTAGATTTCGACTGGACAAACACCATCTTTACAGACGAAAAATCATTTCGCTCTTCTCAACATGGTCGCTTAACTTTGTGGCGTTACGATAACACGCGATACATAGAGGACCACGTAGTGTCCAACCAATCAACTGGTCGTATTTCAGCTAACATGTGGGCTTGGATGGATGTTAGAAACATAGGTGAACTTGTTCCTATTTCTCCTTGTCATAACGCTATCAACTATGTCGATTTATTGAAAGAATCAATGTTACCGACTTTACGAACAGTTTACCCCCGTGAAGATGTGCCAGTATTCTTCTATGTTCATGATAACCGTCGAGTGCATACTGCCAGAATTGTCTAAAATTGGTTTACGGAGCATGAAGATGAATTTACTCTCATTCCATGGCCGTCTAGGTCACTAGACCTTAATTCAATAGAAAATTTATGGGGTTTGATGGTTCAAATGTGGGATAACAGGAACGAGAGGACTAAAGAAGCAATCGAGCTGCATTGTAACGAAATCTGGGATTACATGAGGGGAGGTGACATTTGCAGTCGTCTAATCGAGTCTATGCGTAATCGGTTATTAGACGTTATTGAAAACCATGGCGCTTACACTCGGTTTTAGGTTTTACCGGTAATCCTACAGACCCAAACCATTTCAACCATCATAACCCACAAATTAACTATTTTCTTTTTTATTCGCTTTACGCAGTGAATGCCATTTTTTTTTAATTTATAACATGGAATTAACAAAATAAAGTTTATAAGTCTCTAATTTTACTGTTTTATTTTATTATACTAGCTGTCTCGACAGACTTCGTTCCGTCAAATGTTCTAAACCTACCCTACGCTACCTCTACACTACCCATTATTCGAAATACAGTCAATCCTATGTCTCAAACAAACTGATGATCAAATCTTTCCTAATATATAGATAAGGACGTTTACTGGCTAACAAACTTTTTCGTGCAATACTTATCATACCCCATAGTATACGTCTATGTCATGGCTTTGTCAGTGTCTAGTGAAATGATAGGTTCTTTACTTAGGAAATGTATGTTCAAGCTAATTTCAACCTAATTGTATAGAATAATTGTAGGAAAATGACCTTAAGGTGGGTCATGATTCCATTTGGTCGACTGTACATGGTTTGGCAGAAAACATAGGTATCTACAGTTTTACATGATCGGAGTCCAATACAATAAAATAAAAAATGTTTAACAAAATATAAAAAGAAAATAAGAACAAATAGGTAATTACTTTCCCAAAGAAATCTTTTCCTTGTCACATAAATCAATAAATATTTTTTTTGTGGCATTGTCACAACAAGCTATTATCTCGGCTTAAGAAAACATCGTCAATCGGGCGAGCGTCACATGTTGACAAGGTATGTAATAAGGTAAATTGTTTTGTATTAGGAATGATCTTGTTATCTTTCCTAATACAAAACAATTTACCTTAGGAAGATTAACAGCAATAACATCATTAAGTTACACTTAATGCCTATAATGGATATGTGGCCTAACATGAAACTACGAAATTTTACTTAAATATTCTGTTACAAGATTAAACGTATTTTCTAAAATAAATGTAGTAAGGTACCTACTTATACATTTTCGCGATTACTTACAAGTAATTTTAAAAGATAATTACTTTCAAAATTTTATTATTTCCCTTGAGTTTTAATTGAGCCTTCAGAGAACTGAAGAAACTTATTATTTAATAATAATAAGAACGCTAATGGTTCTTACAGGGCGAGGTAGCGCGGGTGTAGCGCCTCTGGTGTTGCAAACGTTCATGGGCTAGGGTGAATGGTACAAAAAACGCTGTAGAAGGATGAAAGCACGCATTTGGCGGCCGAATGAAATGTTTAAAATATAGAATGAAATGTATAAAAAATAACGATTTTTGACGATGACTGTCATCGTTAGTCCAGAGGTCATATAGTGGGTGGGTGAGCCACTTATATTATAAGATCACTAGACCCTCAACTAAAGAGATTCCATGTTCTGTAAACGATCACTGCAGTAGGAAACCTCCACTATGGCCGGTCCTTGGATGGGTAAGCATCCATGTGACCAGTCAGTGACATTTTTATTTGAGCGTTTCCGGGCTTCGGAAGGCACGTTGAAGTTGGTGCCATGAATAATACCTACATAAAACTATGGGTTTACTTGACGCCGACTTCAATATGATATTAAATAAAATCAAATAAAATCAAAATACATATTACTTTGTGCTAAGTAAATTTTATTTTTCAGGATTTGTTTGAAGTCGGTTTTATTTTTTATTGAATTTTTTTTTCATTCTTTTAAGTGACGGGTGAATCGAAAAATATATCTATCTAGGTGAAAGTTCTCATCAATACAAATCAATCAAGCCCAAACACAAAGTAGCTGCTGCAAATCGTTAAGGAATTCCCTCGACTGTCTTTCGGTTCCGTCATCAGATCGACTCCAGACATTCATTAAATTGTAGTACATTAAAAATTAAAAAGTTAACAAGCGCACTAGTTGTCCCAACAATTTTTGGTGGTTGCCCTCGTTTTCTCCTGGATCCCATCATCAGATCCTGACCTGGTGAAAATGGGACCACCTCAGAAGTAAACCCTATTCAACAAAAAAAGATATTTTGAAATCCGTCTATAATTGACGGAAATGTCGCTTAACATACATAAAAAAAACCTACAGACGAATTGAGAACCTCCTCCTTTTTTTGAAGTCGGTTAAAAATATAATAGTGATGCTACATGTAAGAATATTAACCTCTTTGAATTTTTGCGCAGAGCCTTGGACTTAATCAATATTAATATCAATCAATCAATACATATAATAAAATCGTAACAGGTCACTGTCTGTACATTGAAGATATATAAGAAATTTATAGGGGGGGCTTTATGAACGCAATAGAACCCAAAACAATGGTTTTTAGAAATTTTGTCTGTTTCTCTGTACGTTTGTGCACGCTAATCTCAGGTGTTCTTTTTATGTCAATCAGGTCATAAATAAAAAGGTCACATCAATCTAAAGAATTTGCACACACACACACACACACTCATACACATTCACACACAATACCAAAATATGCATGCAAGCACGATTTCCTTTGTATGTTTAGATTAGATGTATCGTTAGTACTTACTATTATAAACAATTTGTAATCATTGTTACCTTAGTGTAGGGGAAGAAACTTACACCTGCAGCCTGCAGCACAGTTTTTACTAGCGCAGGTGTGAGGGAATCTCACATTATTGTAAACCTTGTTTATGTCAATAAAGAAGGTTATTATTATTATTTCTCTTTATTTAAATACATTAACATATAAATTACATTTTTAAATATACATATAAAAAAGGTACATTTAAAAATATAAAAAATAGTGTCCCACCGGCATCGGGTACAGGGACCAAGCTACCCTACGCGTTATTATTATTATTATTACTGTGAAAGTAACTGATATAAACTATTCTGGCCGTATCTACATTCAGTCATGTGCCTTTTGTTTTATACAGTAAATGCTGCTGAACGTAAACCAGCATCAACCGTTAACCCTAGGAACTAATAAAGTTGGACAAACATCGATATTGACAAAAGCATTAGAAATTCACAGTCAACAACACTATCAATTCGCGTGCTGAACAGGAGGTACAGGCAACCTTAATTCCGATGATTAAGATTGAAAATACTTACTTATTTTCCGCGAAAAGACAGTTAACGCGCCTGCGCGATGTTTATCCACTCACCGCAAGGCACGGTGGCCAATCACCGGTTACCACCCGCGCCCGCCACACTTCATGGCGCTAGCGCTGTCGCTGCGTCCGCCCGCCTTCTTTTGAAAAATGTCTAAGGCCAAGCCCATTATCAACATTTACGTTTACAAAATTTAGGACCCGGATAGAAAATCATGTGGAAAATTGCGCTACACGCTGTTTCAACGATGTGGGCTGACGAAGCATATCTCTCTTATTTAATATGTTATTTATATGTAGATACAGTTTATGCATTAAAATAAAATAGGTACCTACCTAGATTGTCAAAAAAATGTAACACATATCTACTAGGTACACATAGTTTGATATTTATAGCAAAAATACTATATTTGTAAGTACCTACATATTTGTAGGCAAATGTATGACATTTCTTGACAGTAAAAAAAATTGTGTGTAGCCTGCAGCTAATTATTTTTTATTCCAATCCATCTTTTATTAGTACATCGTAATAGTTCCAGTTGCAGGCTACAGTTACAAACGTAAATCGTAATGGCGATAATTACGTTGATGCCGCATAGATGGCATTAGTACCTACTCTACCTACTAAATTCATTGGAATAAAAATAATTTAATCTAGATTCTTTCTTCTTAAATTAATACTAATCAGTAAAGCTAAGATAATGTAGGGGAGACTGCGACTGCTCACTGAAGAGGCCGCACTGCCTGGCGCGGCGCCCGCCGCCACCTGGGTGCCTACCTAATTACGTTTAATCTCATCAATATTATACCTCTGCTTATACCACAGTCCTCTCAGATGCCGCATGCCGCGATCTTAGATTTATACCTTTAGAGGTTAACGAAACATGTACTATGTGTTGACTTTATCGCAGTACGGAAAAGTTACAGCTATGAATAGTAACAGCCAGTTACAATACCTATTTTGTTTTTTATTAGAGGTTTATTTAAAGCACAGGAGGACATTGTGATTATCGCCATCTTGTGGCACACGTTTAAAACTTAAGAAGTAATTAATAGATAGATGGCACTACTTTTAATTAAACTATGATATGATATTATTTATCTATCATTCTATCATATTAGCAGATGAAAAACTTGAAAAATTAAACATGATTCGGAGCCAATTCGTGCAAAAAAAGTATAAATTAAAAATATTATTTCGTAATAATACTTTAAAAACTACAGAAAACACAAAAAGTGAAATAAAAACAAAAAGAAACATTACCAGGATTCGTACCCGCTACCAGCGCGCCTCAGGTCAGACTTGATACACACTATGCTGTGCGGTTATTGTAAATGTGTTTCAAATTATTGTTCTAATTCCCTCATAAAACTTCGACACTTCACCGAAAACATTTCTTCGAATGACATTTCACCGAAAAAAACTGTCGAACGACTTTACACCTTTCCGAAGAGCGTTAATCAGCTCAAATGTTGAGGTTGAGATTTGTAAGTAGGTTGAAGAAGGGGGGGGGGGGCCGAAATGGCAAACTTTAAGAAGGAATCTTGGACAGGACAGTCATTCGTAGAAATGTTTTCGGTGAAGTGTTTTCGATTAAATGTCATTCGATGAAGTGTCTTTCGGTAAAGTGTTTTTCGATAAAATGTCGTTCGACGAAGTGTCTTTTTCGGCGAACTGATTTTCGATGAAGTGTTTTCGGTAAAATGCAGTTTCGATAAAGTGTTTTCGATGAAATGTCTTTCGGGGAAGTGCCTTTCGATAAAATGTCATTTCGGTGAACTGTTTTTCGACAAAGTGTCTTTTCGGGGAAATGTTTTCGATGAAGTGTTTTCGGTGAAATGTCGTTTCGACGAAGTGTTTTCGACGAAGTGTTTTCGACGAAATGTCGTTCGGGGAACTGTTTTTCGGTGAAGTGTTTTCGGTGAAGTGTAATGATACGTGTCACGCAGCTCCTTGCTCTCAAGTTTGACTATGATGGGCCTCGGCTTGTGCTCACCAGATGGACGCCCCATGCGATGGCAGCGTCGGATATCAGTGCTACTCAAGGCAATGCCGAGATGCTTCTGTGTGACCTTAACGATGAGTTCAGCTGTCTTCTCATTTTGCTCTTCAGGGACTCCATGAAGCAACAACATTTTTCTTCGAGCTCTCATTTCCATGGTGTCCACGGTTCTTGTTAGGACATCAATTTGGTGCTGCAGGTTAGTCATGATATCTGTGATAAATGACTTGAATGAAGCAAATTCCGACGCTAAACCACCGACCGACGTTGTGGCCTGAGTCTTGGGCAACTCTTCTTCAAAGCCCGCCATCCTTTTATTAAAGAAGTCCCTCAAACCACTCATGGATTTCTGCAGAGACTCAACCATATTTTAGATGTTGTTTATTTACTTTGAGTTCTTTGAGGATAGTGAGAACAACACTTCACTGGCAGGTATGAACTATTGTTAATAGTTTGGTGTCATTAAAGCTAAGAAAATAGTGTATTTACTTATTTTATTTAATAATTTAATCAGAGCTAAAAAATTTACGTGTTTACACCACAACTACCCACTTTTGATCTACTACTACTATCTTTTACGACATATTAAAAAAAAACTACCAGCTCTATCTCGTTCAAACCAATTTTCGCTGATAGTTTTTATGGCAGTGTACATCATATATTCTTTTTAGATTTATCAGTCTCTTAGTTTAGAAGTTAGAGGGGGGGGGGGGGGGACACACATTTTTCCACTTTGGAAGTGTTTCTTGCGCAAACTATTTACTTTAGAAAAAAATGATGTTAGGAACCTCAATAGCATTTTTGAAGACCTATCTATAGAATCTATATACACGTATGGTTATGATGAAAAAAAAATTTTTGAGTTTCAGTTCTGAGTATGGGAACCCCCATATGGGGCTGTGACACACGGACGGACAGACAGACAGACAGACATGACGAATCTATAAGGGTTCCGTTTTTGCCATTTGGCTACGAAACCCTAAAAATCAGAACGTGGTTTTGTCCTAACGGTGGCCCTGGCCAGACATCAAACAATATAGATTTCACGACCTACAACCACGAAAATACACTCTATTTCTAAACCGTAAAGTTCAAAATGAATATTATACTTTCCGTTATAGGTAATCCCTACAAAGTAAGCTGGAAAGAGCTTAGTTTACAGATCATATAGGGTTCAAATTCGTTTGACGAAACACTGATTGCTAGTATGTTTGCGGCACGTGTATTTATATCTGGTTTATCACTGATTTGCACGTGTACATATTCAATAGGATTTTAACCCTCCGTGAACCACGTGCATAAAAGTTTCAAGGCAAACCATGTGGGGTTTCTCAAACCCCAAGAGTTATCTGAGCAAAGAATATGCAATTTGTAATTATTTGTTTATTTAATTAGTATTACTATGTTATTTGTCTATTATAAAGTAAAATAAAACGTAAACAAGTGTAATAATAAACATTTTTAATCTTTTACAACAAAAAAATTAAAACATAGTAAGTAATCTTTTACAAACTTAAACATGGACTCTTCTTTGGCTAACTTCTAGAATAAAAAAGTAATCAAATATTTCTTATATTGCTTACATTTAAAAAAAATACTTTATAATGCACGTAAACTTAAAAATATTAACTTAATTTAATCAGTATACTTGACATTAAGGCTGGTGCAAATCAGTTCAATTTTTACAATAAAAGTGAGCATGCTCTAAGCAAATAGGTACCTACATAACAGTGCTCACAACAACTGTATTTGGTTTTCCGATCTTTCTTCCTGTCACATTCTAAACACCTCGTTATAGATCTTGGCAATTTCGCTGGTGGTTCAGGGGTTTTTCGCTAACTGATAACTCAATTAGTCCTCGTCGCCCTCAATTCCAGGTAGAAAAGTCTCATCTATATCGCTATTACTTTCATCCAAAAAGTGAATTATATATCTTACTTATTCATTCTCCAAGCCATTTCAGTCTTTAAACCTGTCAATAAATGCTAAACAAGTCGATATAAATACAAAATATCCTTGAAATACTGCATTTTACTACTTACCTTTTATACGACGTCCCGAACTACGTGGGGTTTGTGGGACCCGAGCACACTTTGCGCACGTCTGTTCGCTGCGTCGATGACGCAAATACAAAACTAATGTCGCTAAACGGTTTAGCAACGTCGCAACTCCAGCTACTAAAAGCGTCGAATATACCGCGCGAATTTTTAAAAAGTTACAATGATTTTTGTATGTCTGGGGTTTGTGAAACCCCACATGGTGCACGAAAGGTTAATGATGTTCCTAGTACTGATTCAAGAGAGATGTTATGAACGAACAAGCTTAGCTTAGTTGCGAAGAGTAGTTGTATAATCTGTTGGATTTATTCATTAGATTTTAAAAAAATCAGTACCTTAAGCTATTCACAAAATAAGAGCGTGTTTAGCATTATACTTGAAAACGCCTAAAGTAGGTAGTCAAAATCTGTCGGGAATTTTGGGACATTTTTACGAGGAGTTACCGGGGCTCCCTGGATATCCCGGAGGGGCGCTAAACGGATAGGTTGGAACTGTGTGGAGAAGGCCAGATCAAAACTAGGTACCCTTAGACGGCGAGCATGAAAACTTTATGAAAACACTAATGAAAGTAGAAGAAGCCAGAATCGTAGCAAGTGGAAAGGCATAGAATCTGCCTACTCCAGAGACAGGTGTGATGATATGTATGAGTAAGGCATGACTGTCGTGGGGCTTTACACACGATAACAAATATATCCAAAACGTTTCATTACCTTCAGTATTCTACTAATATTATAAATGTAAAGGTTTGTTGAAACATTTGTTATAAGTACTCAATGACGTTATAGCCCCTGAACCTATATTCCTATGGCAATATGGAAACGGATAGTTTACATCAGAAGTGGACTGCTATAGGTCGATTTGATTGATTGAATTTACACTATTTATCCCAGGAACAAGTTCCTAAGAAAAGATGTAGGTACGGGTAACTTTACCACAGGAGCCAAAAAATGTCTAGAGTAGCCAGTAAACAAGAATAAGAATGTAAATACAGTCAGCCTCATAAGTAGATCAACACTATTGACATTTACGAAATAGATTCATGAATGAAAACTTACTCGCAGTACTTGCATTTAACAATTTTTATTCATTATCATAATCATAATCTTTATTTGTGAATATGGTATTACAGTTGTTTTATTACGTACATATATAAATACATGTTAGTGTCCAACATATTCCACCATTTCTGGCGTACAAATTTACAAAATTTTATTTAAATGTAATCAAATCGAGATTACATTTAAATAAAATTTCACGTTAAATTGACGTCAAAAATGCCTTTAATTCGGTTAATAGGGACACCCTGCTTTCAGAAATTAGAAACAATATTCCAGAAATTTACAACTATTTACTAAATTGTTATCATGAACCATCAAAATTAATGTATAAATGCAAAGAAATCTCTTCTGAAGTCGGTTGCCAGCAGGGTGATCCCCTTGGGCCAGCCATATTCAGCCTATCTATTAACCCTATCATTCAAAATTTAAAATCAAAATTTAACGTGTGGTATTTAGATGATGGGACTCTTGGAGGTGATGCTGTTACTGTTCTCTCAGATCTTTTGGAAATAAAAAACAAATTTAAGTTGATTGGTTTGGAACTAAATTTTGATAAGTGTGAATTATATATTCATAACGCTCACAACCGTTCCGAACTCATAGAAAATTTTGATTTCTTATGTCCAAATATCAAAATTATTAATAGAGAGAATCTTAACCTCTTAGGGTCTCCGATTTTTGAAGATGCTATTCCAGAAATAATAGCACAAATAATTTTAAAATTTGAATCAAATGTGGATCGACTTCTCAAAATTAATTCACATTATGCAATCACAATTTTAAAATTTTGTCTATTTGTTCCTAAATCTATGTATCTGCTTCGTTGTTGTCCTTTTTGGAAACATCAGAATTGTTTATTTGCGATTGATTCCCTCATAAAAACGTCTTTAGAACGTATTTTGAACATACATCTTAATGAACAATCTTGAACTCAAGCTTCCCTTCCCATTAAATACAGTGGGTTAGGGATCCGCAAAATCTCCAGTGTGGCTTTGCCGGCCTTTTTGTCATCTGTACATGCCACGTCAGCACTCGTAGGTAAAATCCTAAGCAATTGTCTTACTAACTATGAGATGGCTGGCTGTACAGATGCCAAGGATGCTTGGCTTAAGGCTTGCCCAGGTCAAAATTTTCCGATTCATCCAAATTCTCAACGGAGCTGGGACGACGCAATTTCAAAATTAACTTTTGACACGTTTTTAAACGCCAGCTTAGGCCCAGATCGTGCTAGACTATTAGCGCTCAGCAAAAAGGAATCCGGTGATTGGCTGAATGCTTTTCCAACTGCTAACACCGGAACCTTTCTTGAACCGGACACTTTAAGAATGGCAGTTGGCTTGAGACTTGGCGTCCCGCTCTGCGCCTCACACCGTTGCCCCTGTGGTGTTATGGTTGACTCTATGGGACACCATGGACTATCCTGCTTGAGGAGCGCAGGCCGCTTCTCTCGCCACGCTGCGCTTAACGATATCATTCGCCGTGCTCTTGCCACCGTCGGTGTGCCCGCTCTCTTAGAGCCAAATGGCATTTTTAGGGACGATGGCAAGAGACCGGATGGGATGACCTTAATTCCGTGGGAGATGGGTCGGGTGCTAGTCTGGGATGCCACTTGTGTAGACACTTTGGCCCCGTCCCATCTGCCTAGAACAAAAGAAAAAGCCAGCGCAGCAGCGGAAGCGGCAGAATATAAAAAAATAAATAAGTATAAGGGTCTCGGCTCGTCGTACAATTTTATTCCAGTCGGTGTCGAGACCCTAGGTCCATGGGGTCCCAATGCGCATAATTTTTTTAAAATTTTGAAGAAGCGTCTTGTGGAGTCAACTGGTGACCTAAGGGCTGGCAGTTATTTCTCCCAACGAATAGGCATCGCCGTTCAAAGGGGGAATGCTGCCAGTCTTTTGGGGACAATGCCACGGGGGCCCTTTTTAGATTTAGTTTAGTTAGATTTATTCATATTGTAAATAGTTATTATGCTTTATTGTAACATTTGTCTCATTAATAAATAAATATTTTTTTTTTTTTTAAAATAAAATTTTGTGAATTTGTACGCCAGAAATGGAATTTTTCTAAAAGTATGCACTCTATTTATAACAGTATTGTTCCAAACAAGTACTGAGTGTAAATTTAAATCTAGTTCGTAAATTTCAATAGTGTTTATCTACTTATGAGGCTGACTGTACATGCCTAATTTCCCCTTTAAATTCTAAGAAAATGTTACAATTTATTTAAATGCGAATTTGGTCGTTTTACCCGTGTATATTGCTTCCCCAGTCAAGTTTCGGAACAAATTGCCCAACTTACAGCAGCCAGGCTTCTTCAATTTAACACGTAGAGCTACACTACAGCTTTCGTTGCATAATATCGCAATGCATCGCACTCACACCCCGTAAAAGTACTTGTAGCAGATTCGCTCTAGGGAAATATGAACATTTCGGAATACCGGAAGCACGTGAAATGGATACCGATACGTCAGCAAAAGCGTTCAGTTTTAATTGAGTATTTTCTTTGTTCTATTTTCAAAATTTCCTGCAGCAGAACGTTTTACAAGACCAAGTTTTTTATTTTCCGTCAAAGCGACGTTTTACAAGGACAATATTCTTTTAAGTATGTACCTACTTCTTGGGTAAAGGTCTGCCTGGACAGGCCTGATAGTCAGCGACGGTCTTAAACCAAACGTTCTGTTTCCTGAAATACTGACAGACTAAATTTTGGAAGGTTAAAGGGTTCATATCATTCTGTCAATAGAATGCAAACAAAATAAAGCAGTTTATGGTCCTTCCTTGTAGCAGGAACATAATTATATGGCGAAAAGAGCGCTAGAAACTTTGAACTCAATACAAAACAGCGATGCTACAAACCCTGTGAGAATTCTCACACTGCAGATATTCACTATAAATTCTCAATAGCGCTAAAAGAATTTTCTTCCTGAATACAACTCAGCAACGGTCTGACATGTAACTAAAGTTGAAACAGGACACGCCTCCATAATTCTACAGACTGATATATCTATCACTGCGAAGTTCAGCAAATTAATAGGTATGTAGATTTTAATCTCTGCTGCCGACGTCATTTTCTAATAGAATAATAAAAATACAAAGCCGAGCTTTACGGCGCGTTGTAAAAAATACAACTCGTTGAACCAAACGTTTAACTTTTAAAAGTTAGGTTAATAGGGGAACAATTAAGCTGTATTAGTTTATAGCTTTTCAAGGAGTTTTACTCTATTAGTGGCACAAACCGGAAAGCTTGGTATATAGTTGTTTGAGGCAATCCTACTGCAGTGTACCTACCTATTGCAGTACCTAATTTTGTTGTTTTGTTCGTGATATTTTACTTATTACGAGTTTACGAGTTATAATAAATTGAACTGTTTTGATGTCCTTTGTACAACAAAGAGCACATATTTTTAAAAAATATGCTTTGTACAATTTTAATTTTTTGTTATTTTGTAATATATGGCGCTGGACAGTTGTTAAAAACGCTAAATAGCCGCAGGTAGGTATAGGCAAGGCTTTGAACATTCAAAACATCAAAGTTTCATAAATAAAATGAAAACCGGTCTAGTGCGAATCGGACTCGTGCAAGAAGGGTTCCGCGCCAAAAAAACGGAAAAATCACATTTGTTTTATGTTAATTATTTTCCTGTTAATTATTATTATTTTTCTTATTTCAGTGTTTTTTTTTATTATATTTAGCTCGCCAAATTGACGTCACCACCAGCCTGATGGAAAGCCGTGGCGCATCTAGCGATTGGGGGCCACTTCTGACAGTGGTCCTCAAGCTGGCGGCCCTGTGATGTGCCTCTTCACGCTCCTCTTTATGAACCCGGGATTGTAAGATGAGGGAAACACGTGTGCGGGCAGTTGTTCTATGTTTTTATAGTTCTTTCATGTTTTTATGTTATTTCTTATTATAGCGGCAACAGATTGGTTACATCACCTGTAAAATTTTAGCATTTTTTTCGCGGTTCCTGAGATACAGCCTCGTGATACACAGACAGACGACGAACTCTCATGAATAGGGTCCCGTATTCTGCCCTTGGGGTACGGAACCCCAAAAAGGAGGCGAATCTTTTTTGATCCACATTAGGTACATAACTAAATAAGTCTTAAAATTATTTTAAGGGTCAACAAACTTGCTAAGAAACCCAACATGTTTTGAACGAATAAAAACTTTTAATTGGCTTCATGCTGAATACTGCAGCGAAATCGCTAACAATTTTTGTATAACATGTAACGAAACTTTACATACATGCCAATTAGCGTAATATCGACTAAGTAGGAAAATACTTAATCCTCCATCTTGTCTTAGGAGGAGTTCAAAGTTTGCAAGAGATGGAAAGTGTAACTAAAATATTGAAAGAAGAGTTTTGGCAGGAAATCAAGTGAAAGGAGCTTCCACACCTTTACGAGCAGTCAGAACGTGTCTAAACAAGAAAGCCGTGAGATCGTTCTCACCAGACTGCCCTTCTCTAACACGTTTATTGTGAAAGTGAAAGTTCAATCCGATTGACGTTGTCATTTTTGTTTTATTTCAAACTTTGAACAGATGATCCACGTGACCTAGCGACGTAGTTTAATGCAACAGAGTCACAGACTACAGACAAAGTCTCGCCATAAGCCCATCTGCACTCTATTTTATGTAGAGAGGGGCTAAAAGGCAAGGATGGCTGTACATAGAGGAGTGCTTGTCCCTACACTTATGCATGGTAGTGAAAGTTGGTAGTGGTATAAGCAGCATGAAAGTAAAATTAATGCGGTGGAAATGAGAAGTGTGTGAAGTATAACTGGATTGACATTGATGGATTAAGAAAGGAATAGTGTTATAAGGGTCATTGCGGCATAACAGATGATCAAGTGAAGGTAGATTGGGGCATTACAGAGATGAAGACCTCTCAGCTTTGAAGACATCAGCCCATAAGCTGCTTGAATTCAGCATAATGTAATTTTCATAATACTACTCCGTGACACCACATATAGCAAAAAAAAATATTTCAAACAATCTATACTAATGTTATAAAGAGGAAAGATTTGTTTTTTGTTTTTTTTTGTTTGTTTGTAACGAATAGGCTACGGAACTACTGTACCGATTTGAAAAATTCTTTCACTGTTGGAAATCTACAATCTTTGCGGTGAACATAGGCTATATATAATTGCCGTATTCAAAACGGGAACTAAGCGGGTGAAACCGTGCGACGTCCGCTAGTATTAAATAAAAGCAATAATATATTATTTATGAGTCATTCAAGTATCATTTATCGAAATCTCTTAGATATTAAATTGTTCATCAATTTCTACATTTTCTACCCTAAATAACATTATAAGCACAAATTGTTTGCGTTTTATTACCCTCTTAACGTCGAAATTAGAGGACGAATCGAAGGTTTTGAAACGCTCCAGAACATTCCAACCACTTATATTCAGAAATACGAAGACAATTTCTGTGCTAACAAAACCCGTATTGTATTGAGGGAAGCCTTCAGCGATATCCTGTATAATAGTCCTCATTATACTGGGTAAACATTGAAATTAAATACAGCCGAGGGATTCAGAGTGGCTTATCAAAGTTATGGGATATATTTTAGTTACATTTAGAAGATAATATTAAAGATTTCGGTAGGCTAGATTTTAATTGCTAATTTAACACATTACCGTCAAGGTGTCGTTCAACTAAATGCCGAGAAATTGAGAGGTGCTGTCATCGATCTATTTAAAATCAGGGTTTTACTCAAGTTAGCGGCCCATGTGCCTCTTCAGGCTCCGGCTAATCTTCAAGCATCCGCCTTATCTTTATATACGAAATTTAGAACTATTGAACTATATACCATCCCTTATCTTGGTCACATTTGAAATTAACTTATTTAGGTAAACATAATTATTCTGCGAGTACACTAACGACCTAACCTTTCGTACATACACGTAAGCAGAACTATAATACATATAGAAAGAAGCTCTTAGAGACTTCACAAAACTGACGACGTCGCAATGGTCGTTTCATTTCATTTGAAACACGTAAAGTTAGCCAAGAACTACATAAAAGGTCCACGCACGAGTGCTTACGACAGATTGAAAGGATGAATTATCTATAAGCTGAAAGTAGAAGTATGTGGTACCTTGTGTACCCACTACAGAAATTCTAGTCTCGGTAATGTCTTCCTACAATATAATGTCAGTACTACCCATAACGAGATCGAAATTACACACTTATCTACAAGAATGTAGTAGGTACTACGACTAGTAACAACTAAGGGTTGTTGTGAATAGGTATTGCATTTTGTCTATAGTTATTCAAAATTTAATTAGGTAAACAAAAAATATTGGCGTGGTGCTAAGATTCTGGTCCACGCTATTAAACTGCTACCTCAGTCCTGCTTGTCAGATACTATAAAACCATGTGTAGAAAGGTTCAGGTAGCAGACCTTAAAATACTACCTAATACAGGAAATTGACGATTAATGCGAGACTAATGAGTTAATTGACGATAACATTCATCAAAACAATATTAGTACTGCTCGTTCGCTCTAACTTTGCCGCTCGGCTCCATACTAAAGTCGAATTTTTAATTAGACGATGTAAATTGACAGCAGCTAATGTCACTTCTTCATACAATGTTGCGTATTTTCTATGACGAAGTGACATTAGCTACTGTCAATTTACTTCGTCTAATGAACAATTCGGGTATACGCCTCTACGCCAGCGGCAAAGTTAGAGCGAACGGGTAGTACTAAAGTTCACCGCTCCTTCAGATATGCGGGGTAGGTAGGATACTACAAAGTTAATGGTACCTGTTTAATAAACATAAATCATTAGGCCTATGAGTCAGCTGAATGTAGGTATGGTATAGCACAGGTATTGAGATTGATCGCGATTACGAACAGAAACCTGTTGCTAATAGAAGCAGAAATACGATTATATTGTAGCGTTCGTCAATGTATTACTAATGGTGGATCCACCATTACGGAGATTCGGGAATAAAGGTCAAAGCCCACTTTAACGACTCCGCTTCCACCCGGCAAAAATAATATAATTCAAATATAGGCCTTAAACATTGCTCTTTAGATATATTTTACATTGCCATCATCAATTAGCAGACAAGCGAGCTTACCGCCGTCAGACTGCTCGGGAGTGGACGCCTCGCTGGGTGTGCGTTGTAGACGAGATGTCGGATTGTCGGCGCGGAGCCCGCGCGCTTACTGCTAGCAGTCTCCGCACCGGCACCGATCGCGAACTGTGTCTACTGCGAAAGGCGAGAGCGGTCGGCGGGTGGACAGCTGGCCGTCTGCTGGCTGTCGCCGCGTGGACTGCTGGGTGCGTGCTAGCTGTCGCCGCGTAGACTGCGGGCTGTAGCCTTCTTTTAGGGCAGCGTTGGGTGGGAGCGGTGTTGGAGCGGGGTGGTTAAAGTGTGCTATGACCTTAAGTTTTCATTTGTCGTTTGTAAAAAGTTTTCATGAATGGTTTTTGTTCCAATAAAAGAAAACTGTTAAAATGAGGGTTTACTTATGTTGGCGGCCCATCAAGCTCCGGGGATGTAAAAAGCGTTGAGAACAATAAATGTAGGTATTATCAGGCTCCGTATGCATTAACCACGTCAACAAAAATAAACTGCTTCTGTTTCGAACCATAAAAACCTGGAACGACCTGCCAGCACACGTGTTTCCCTCCTCTTACAATCCTGGGTTCTTCAAGCGGAGCGTGAAGAGGCACATCATAGGGCCGCCAACTTGAGGGCCGCTTTATAGCCTTACAGACTGGCACGGTGGCCCCCAACCGCTAGATGTCGCTGTGACTTTCCATCGAACGGCGGCACCATTATGACGAGCCAAATATAAAAAAAAACTGCTGCCTATCCACAGCTCTTCATAAAATACACTAGAAATACAATGTTACTTACAAGGTGGAGGAGGTTTCTTCTGATTGTTCCACACAACCAGTATCTTGGCGAGGCTCGGCGTTCGCACCAGCTTGGTGACCAGCGCGAAGAGGCTCTCGACCCGGTCGTATGTCAATATGACCGCGGTGAAGCCGGGCGCCTTCGGAGCCGTCACTGGCAGGAATAGTGGATTCACTGGACCATACTGGAAGAGAAATTATTGGTTAGAAAAAGATGTGTAATAAATATATTAACATTATTTTTTGTTGTTTGGCTCCTAAAAGAGATTCTGAAAGCCGTGAGATTGTTCTCACCAAACTTCCCCTCTCTAACACTTTTTAATTGTGAAAGTTCAATCTGATTGACGTTGTCATTTTTGTTTTATTTCAACTTTGAAGTGACGTGTCGTAGTTTAATGCAACAGAGTCACAGACTACAGACAAAGTCTCGCCATAAGCCCCTCTGCACTCTATTTTATAGAGAGCGGCTAAAATTGCATTAGATAGCCCTTTAATTGACGGAGGCTATCCTTGGGGCGCGTCCGCGAAATGCACAAAAAGACATTTAGCATTTTGGAAATATTCAAGAATTTACTTCATTAAATGACAGTAAAATGGAACCTTAAATTCTTAATAGATGAGACTACATTAACACCGTGCGCTTTTTACAAAATAATTATTTACTTGCGAAAAAACCTCTGAAAACCATGGAAATTTGCCTTTGTCAATTTGATTATTTCTGCTATTTCGATGATTTTTAGGGTTTCGTAGCCAAATGGCAAAAACGGAACCCTTATAGATTCGTCATGTCTGTCTGTCTGTCCGTCTGTCTGTCCGTCCGTGTGTCACAGCCACTTTTCTCCAAAACTATAAGACCTATGCTATTGAAACTTGGTAACTAGATGTATTCTGTGAACCGCATTAAGATTCTTATACAAAGCTAGAAAAAACGCAGTAAATTTTGGGGGTCCCCATACTCAGAACTGAATCTCAATTTTTTTTTTTCATCAAACCCATACGTGTGGGATCTCTATAGATAGGTCTTCAAAAATGCCATTGAGGTTCCTAACGTCATTTTTTTTGTAAGGTGAATAGTTTGCGCAAAAGACACTTCCAAAGTGGAAAAATGTGTGTCCCCCCCCCCCCCCCCCCTTTAACTTCTAAACTAAGCGAATGATAAATTTAAAAAGAATATATGATGTACATTGCCATAAAAACTACCAACGAAAATTAGTTTGAACGAGATAGAGCTGATAGTTTTTTTTAATACGTCGTAAGACCAGAATTTTCGGTTAGAAAAATCACTACCACTGCGAACGTGTTAAAACATCAATCAAAGTTACAACACTTACAACGAACGACAAGAACTTTTATACTATGTTACTTGCTGCTACGAAACCCTTCATGGGCGAGTCCAACTCGCACTTGGCCGGTTTTTTAATAACTTTGAGAGGTGTTTTTTCTAATGTAAATAATTATTTTGTAAAAAGCGCACGGTGTTATTGTAGTTTCATCTATTAAGAACTTAAGGTACCATTTTAGTGTCATTTGATGAAGTGAGTTCTTGAATATTTCCAAAATACTAAGTTAAACACTTACAAAATAAACTTAAAAAATACAAAATACACCTAAAAAATAATAATATGAAAATATAAAACTATGTCTTTCAGTTATGTTTTCTGAAAAAAATGTGTACAAAGAATTTTCTTTTATACCACTTAAGTGCACTAAGACTAGAGCTTCGGAAAGCTTTATTAAGACCGTGAACTAGTTCTTGGGGGAAGATAGGAAGCCTTAATATGCGGGCGGTGCCACGGGCCACAACTTGCTTGGTTAAAAACATAACCTTATACTGGATTAGCTTTTAATAAAAAAATATTGAAATATAGTTAGGTGTTCTTAGTTACTTACTGACGAGAGATGGACATGTTTTATCTAGAAAATGGAGTCAGCATTCCAAAGGCTTTAAAGCCACGTAAAGGCGCAATCGGGAATAGGACTGAAATTGGAATGATGACGTTATTAGCAGGATATTGAGACGTGCGGCCGGTCATAAAACCAACCTGTCGATAACCTGTTTTATACTCGTATATAATTATTTATACCATGCGATTCATCGGAGTCCTAAGTGACAACCAGGAAAAATAACGTAACAATAGAAAACTAAGGTGTCGTATGTCATACATTAAGCCATGGCCATTAAACACTGTCGGAAACCCAAGGACATTCTTCCGGGGGCTTTCATAGCCATAGCAATTTTATGGTAGGGCACATCAAACAAATCAGCCTATATCGATCCAGTGCTGGACGTAGGCCTCTCCCAATTTACGCCACCTTACGCGGTCCTGCGCCTTTCGCATCCAGTCCCAGCCTGCGAACTTTACCAGGTACAATGGTAGGGCACATGTTATGTCATAATTATAGATGTTTGATGGAATAAATAAATAAATGTTGTTTTAGTCGGTAAGAGTCCGGCATCCATGAGGAATCTCCGCACGTAGAAATAGTTCGACTGCCTCTGTGGCGCAGTCGGTAGTGATACCGCCTGCGGCGCTGGAGGTCGTGGGTTCGATTCCCACCGGAAACAAATATTTGTGTGACCCATAAACGTTTGTCTCAAGAGTCTGGGTGTTTCTATGTATAATATATTATGTATGTATTTAAAAAGTATATAAGTATTAATATCCGTGGTCTGATACCCATAACACAAGCAGGTTATTCCTAGCTTACTTTGGGATCAGATAGCGTAGTGTGAAATGTCCGTGAATATTTATTTATTTATTTATTATTATTATAGTTACGATGGCAGTTGAAAGGTCTATTCTTTGAATGCTACAGAGAGAGGTACCTAACGTCAAATCCGCCGAGTCAACCCTAGTTAACACATTCGGCACATCTCTAGGGAAGTCTGTTAAAAAGGGTAATCCCATTACCCTTTCATAAGAATGACCACTAAAGCCATCTTGTTACTCATTATGCGGCTTCATACCAACTTCTGTTTCGGATGCTTACGTATGCATGAGATGTACAACTTTTTAGGGTTCCGTAGCCAAAGGGTAAAACGGGACCCTGTTACTGAGACTTCCCTGTCTGACTGTCTGTCCTCCGTCTGTCTGTCTGTCCGTCTGTCGTCTGTCTGTCATCACATCATTCTGTATTGCATGAACGGTGGTAACTAGAGAGCTGAAATTTTTACAGATTAGGTATGTATTTCTCTTGTCACTTATAACAATAAATAAGAACGTAATGAATATTTAAGGGCAAATCCTGAACGTGAGGAAAATCCTACATGAATGCTATGCCGGACTTCTGCCGACTAAAAACCACACGTATCCTAACTAAAAGCCTACGGTTGGGAGCCCCGGGTGACTTACCTGGGGCTTTCAACCGATGGCTGTCCTGTCCTGGTTCGGGGTTATCTCAGAAGGATACCCTAGACCTCTAAATTTAAGGGGTCTCCCATAAAATCAACGTAATATTTATGGGCTATTTATTTGCCGTTTTAGCCCCTCTCTATAAAATAGAGTGCAGAGGGGCTTATGGCAAGAATTTGTCTGTAGTCTGTGAGTCTGTTGCATTAAACTACGTCACTAGGTCACGTGGATAATCTGTTCAAAGTTTTAAATAAAACAACAAATGACAACGTCAATCGGATTGAACTTTCACTTTCACAATAATCGTTTTAGAGAGGGGCAGTCTAGTGAGAACGATCTCACGGCTTTCTTCTTTTAGTACGAAACCCTCCATGCGCGAATCCGACTCGCGCTTAGCCCGTTTCTGTTCGGTTGATGTTCAACCAACATCAACTTTATAAACTAGTCAACAACACAATATCAACATTGCTGAATCGTAGGATCACTCAAGCCAGCCTTAAAATACTGTGATCCCCTTGGATTGTGAAGGACGGGCTTTCATTTTGGGAATAAACTTCGGTTTCGTTTGTGAAAGGAATAGCAATGTATTTTTTAAATTATGAGGATAATATTATTCTCGTTATCCTAATAATAATACGGAAAAATCTTGTAACTGAAAGATACGCTAACCTATTATAATTTAATGGCAGTTCTTTTGTACGACTTGTATTTTCAAATGATGAGTTTTTTACGAAAAAGTAATGTGTATTTAGAAATATATCAGTTAAGTAAGTGTTTTTTTTTTATTTTGTGTTTATTAACTTAGGTTAGGTTTAATTGTGTAAGAGCTATATACTAAAATACTCAACCAATGGCAACATGTAAGGCAAATTACCCCCATTACAGTCGCGTTTTTTTTGAGTTTCCTTAATTCTTGCCACCACCATCCGTTTGTCAATTGGTATACCACTTGCAGGCGAGTTTGGCTTGCTATTAAAGCTTTCGGTAAAGCTTGGAGCACCCCACAGTAACCATTACATTACATACTAGCACTTCTGCAAAGAGTAGACCTCGCGAGTACACAGGAAAAATAAACAAATCTAATCATCTATATTCATTCGTTCATAAATAAAGCGACAACAATCCTCACCCCTTTACTCCTATCATCCTCCGAAGATGCTGTGAAAAATGTATAAGTGTCTTGTTTTGTCAAACTCCATTTCATTCACGAGATACCAAAGGAGTCAGAAAGCGACTACCCATCCTTAATTTAGACTCCTTTTCGTCTTCCGACCGTTAACTTTTATTTACGCACTTTATGGCATCATTATTGTAGTTTACTGTGGCAGCTTTATGTTTTTATAAATTATTTAGCCCACCAACAAACATACGACAATTTCCCGACAACCTACGGTTCATTTGCATTTATGCCTCCGCTCATTTCTTTTGATCCAAGTAACTTTCATTTGTGCGAACACCCTTAATTTATTTACCTACATTTGTATACATATTAGGTTATTATACGGCTGGGAACAGAAACTGAAATTCCGCAACATCATGGCGTCGCTGGCATGCGTAGAGTGTCGTGTGTACAAACTCGCGGAAATTATTCTGTCATGTCACCCCACTATGATAGTATAGTACCTATATGACTACCCTGTAAACTCCATAGCTACTGTTTGCGTTATGTGACGCTCATAATTATTGCGGGTAAACATGACACAGTTGTTCATCATTTTAGGCTCGCATGATTATATTTTAGTGCTTTCACAAGCTTTGTGTGTATCTAGTTGACTAGCTCTCACTGCACAAGCTTATGTTAGTTAATTTGGGCTAGTTGGCTGCATCACAAAAAAAAATTTTCAATAAAAAATACAACCGACTTCCAAGAAATCCTGAAAAATAAAATTTACTTAGCACAAAGTAATATGTAGTTGATTTATCCGATTTTTTATTCAATATCATATTGAAGTCGGCGCCAAGTAAATTCATAGGTTTAGGGAGGTATTATTCATGGCACCAACTTCAATATTATATTGAAAAAAATCTGATAAATCAACTACATATTACTTTGTGCTAAGTAAATTTTATTTACCAGGATTTCTTGGAAGTCGGTTGTATTTTTTATTGAAATTTTTTTTTTCATTATTTTAAGTGACGGGGTGAACCGAAAAATATATCTATCTAGGTGAAAGTTCTCATCAATACAAATTAATCAAGCCCCAACACAAGGTAGCGGAATTCCCTCGAATCTCTTTTGGTTCCATCATCAGATCGACTCCAGACCTTTATTAATGGTAGTACATTAAAGCACTGAATTAAAAAGTTAACAAACGCACTAGTTGTGCCTATAATTTTCGGTGGTTGCCCTCGATTTCTCCAGGATCCCATCATCAGATCCTAACCTGGTTATAATGGGACCACCTCAGAAGTAAACCCTATTCAACAAAAAAAATTTAAAGCCGTCTATAATTGACGGCGAACATACATAAAACATTGAGACCTTTCTTTTTTTTTAAGTTGGATCTATCAATCTAGGTGTAAAGTTCTCATCAATACAAATCAATCAAGCCCGAACACAAGATGACTGCTGTAAATTGTTTAGGAATGCTCTCGACTGTCTTTCGACTCTATCATCAGATCGACGCCATACCTTCATTAAAGTGTAGAACATTAAAGCACTTAATTAAAAAGTTAACAAGCACACTAGTTGTCCCTACAATTTTCGGTGGTTGCCCTCGTTTTCTCCTAGATCCCTTCATCAGATCCTGACCTGGTGAAAATGGGACCACCTCAGAAGTAACCCCTATTCAACAAAAAAAAATTTTTGAAATCCGTCTATAATTGACGGAATTATCGCTTGACATACATAAAAAAAAATACGTACAGACGAATTGAGAACCTCCTCCTTTTTTTGAAGTCGGTTAAAAATATAAAAAGAGGGGAATATTGCTAACGAACGGTGAAGGTGTGTGCTGATGCATCATCTATCTATACTAATATTATAAAGAGGAAAGATTTGATTGTTTGTTTGCATCGAATAGGCTCCGAAACTACTGAACCGATTTGAAAAATTCTGTTACTCTTTGAAAGGCACACTATTCTCGGTAAACATAGGCAATATTTTATTCTCGTCTTCCCACGGGAACGGGAGCTACGCAAGTAAAACCGCGTGACGTCCGCTAGTAACTAATAAGGTAGAAACCCTATATATACCTACTGGGTCGCAAGTCTCAGACACCAACGCAGTGTTCCCCTCAGTACCACCTATGGACCCGGGAGGCGGCAGCGGTTACTGCAGGTAATTCCATGTAGAATGAGAATAGGTTTTACTTAACTTTCCAGTCCAGTCCAAACTAAGCTTTGCTATGGGATCGCTACAAGTGATTCTTTTATCGTTGTATACATTTGCGAATCATATCAATCAAATCAGCCTATAGGAGTCCACTGCTGGACATAGGCCTCTCCCAAGTTTTGCAACAACACTGTGTGCCAACATTTTTGGAAGGGTTTTGGCCTCACTGTACCACGCTGGCCAGACGAGTTGGTAACAGGGTTTCATTTCGACTTTTCCTTCTCTACGTCATGGCGTTCGTTAGTCAGCAGATGCACCACTCGCAGATGAGGCAGGCTTGGACCCTGGGGTTGTTGGTGACCCCATCGCATCTTATACGCGAATCATATATCTATATAAAAAGAAAGTCGTGTTAGTTACACTATTTATAACTCAAGAACAGCCGTGCCTATTTGGTAGAAAATTGGTGGGGAGGTAGCTTAGAACCAGGAGACGGACATAGGATACTTTTTATCCCGTTTGACCACTTTTATTTTTTCGCTTTTTTTGGTCGATTCACTATTCTGCCGGCGACGTACACCGGTAGTCCACGTCATATGCATGAATATGCGCAATTTCTACAGTAATGCGACGGGAAATGTCTCTAGCTAACCAAATCTATTCTGACGGGAGTAAATGCGACGGGAACGGGTGATTTACTCTCTCTTATGTGTCGCAAGCGAAGTTGCGGGGGTCAGCTAGTAGGTACTTAAATAAATTGTTCCGAGTTCTGACTCGTTATCCGAACTCGAGAACCTTTTTCAATTTTCTTCAATAGAAAAGCTTCAAAAACCTAACAGAACAATCTGAGTAATATAACAGGTTTCTAGGACAAATGGTTGGAAGTGAGCCTGAATGCTAGAGTGTGGTGAGGTAACAGTGCCCATATCACAACTTAAGTTGGGAACCACGCGATCTTATGAGAAAAGTTTAGCGCTCGCTAAGATTATACTCCTTGCAAACTGGTCGTATAGCCGTATAATATCTAGGCAGGGTAATGGTGGATTATATAACAACTTTCAGAATACTCACGAGGTGAGGTCTTATTATATTAGGTTCAGACATACTCTGTTTACTCAAGTTTTTTTATTTTTATGATTGTTTTTATTGTATTTGAAGACGATTGCATGCAACATCGTCCAGTGTTTAGATATACTGCAAATGTGTTTCCTGTGGGATAAGATTATGTTTTAACAAAAAATAGTCTTCAGAAATATGTAGCATTTAATATATTATTCATTTATATAATTTTTTATTTATAAAATTGCCACCTTAGTGGTATAAAAAAACCCTACGTCCGGAGCGTTCGAGCACGGTTAGATCCGGAAGGGGTTTTCTTCCGCGCACGCTTAGGTTGTGGAATGATCTTCCTGTCTCGGTTTTTCCAAACGCCTACACTGCAGTCTTTCCCAAAGTGGGCGATAACGCCCCCTTGTGGGCGCTGCAGGTCTCAAGGGGGGCGGTAAGAGACCCAGAAGAAAATGGGGGCGTTGTGTAGAGGCGGGCGGGCGGGGGGTGATTTGTAACTTTATTTAGCTTAGAGGCCTCTTAAACAACAACTGCAAGAGCTCTCGACTCTCAACAACAACTTGTGAACATCAACTAATATGAATTAAAAGATTGCTCAAACTCGGTTCTATATTTATCTTCGCGTAGTTCATATATCTGTCCTATTTTATTTAATATAGAAAAAATTAATAGTTATTAGTACTCGTAGAAATCTATCATGTTTTAACAAGTTTTTGTTAAATAACCCGAATTGTGCATTCCTGTATCAGTCGGCTGGTTCATTGAATGCTAGTTCGGACTTGTTGAGTACGATTGAGCGTCGAATGAGATAAACGAGTTTATGCATGTTTGTTTTATTCCTGTCGGTGCGTGCTGCTTAAGTCTATCATGTTTTAACAAGTTTTTGTTAAATAACCCGAATTGTGCATTCCTGTATCAGTCGGCTGGTTCATTGAATGCTTGTTCGGACTTGTTGAGTACGATTGAGCGTCGAATGAGATAAACGAGTTTATGCATGTTTGTTTTATTCCTGTCGGTGCGTGCTGCTTAAGCATTCCTAAATAAACAATGTAATATTTATTTTATTTTCATTTGTGGTCTCGCGCGCAATAGATGAGCAGTACTTACGCCTCCTCTACTCGCGAAGTTGAACGTATTTCTTAAAGCAAAACAATGTCGGAAGTAAAAAAAGAAGAGACGGCAGTACTCTGCGGAATATATTAAATTCGGATTTATTTAAAATCCCACAAACCGATCGTCGCCTTTGTGTCTTCTATGTCTAAAAACATTTTCGAATGAAGCAATGAAGCATTCAAGGCTGCAAGATCATTTGAATAAAACGCATCCAGATAAGAAAGACAAGAATATTTTCAAGATATAGAGAAGAAGCATAATACTCAGCCAAGTGTAGTAAAACTATTTTCGGCGGCTGCTAAGCAAGATGACGACAATATCTCTTTGTTAATTGCTCAAAAGGCAAACCACATAACATCGGAGAAGAGTTAATATTGCCAGCAATAAATGAAGTAATAACTACTGTGCTTCATAAACCGGCCGCAGATATTATCCGAAAAATTCCTTTGAGTAATAATTCTGTGCAAAGACGAATTGATGAAATGGCTGAAAACATTAAAGAATCATTGTGCGATCACCTGAGGACAAGTCAATTCTCAATTCAGCTCGATGAGTCCACTTTACCAACTAATGAAGCATTGTTGTTGTCTTACGTGAGGTTTATTAAAGATGAGAAAATATGTGAAGAACTATTATTTGCTAGAAATTTAGAGACCGATACAAAAGGTGAAACCATATTCAATACATTGGAAAAGATTTGCGATGAGAAAGAGATTCCTTTGAAAAATATTATTTCAGTTGCTACGGATGGCGCTCCGGCTATGACAGGGTGCCATAAAGGCTTCGTAGCGTACTTAAAAAATAAAATTCCAGATGTTCTTGGTGTACATTGCGTTATTCATAGACAACATTTAGTTGCTAGAAACTTAAGTGAAAAACTATTTCAATCACTGCAATATGTCATCAAAGCAGTCAATAAAATCCGCAACAGCTCTTTGAATGATAGATTATTTCATCAGCTTTGTGTTACTAATGACGAGGATTTCAACCGTTTGTTGTTTCATATGAAGTTCGTTTGCTATCAAGAGGCAATTGTCTGAATCGATTTTACAACCTGTTTGACTCTGTTATAGAGTTCTTGGAAACTAAAGATACAGAATTGCACGACAAGCTCATAACATCAAAGAATGATATAGCTTACATGACAGACCTGTATAAATTGTTCAACGACATGAAACTCCAACTGCAAGGCGAAAAACTAAATTTAATTAAAACAAAAAACGTCGTTGCTGCTTTCGCAGCCAAACTGCTTCTACACAAAAAGAATCTGGGCAGACGTGAGTTTTACAATTTTCCAAATTTATCACTATCATGCAGTAACGACGAATTGTTTGCCTACTGCCAACATTTGGAAAACCTCCACATTGACTTCACCGAACGATACCAGGACATTTTGAACTTGGAAATACCAGACTGGGTGTTGGATCCGTTTTCAAATGTCAACACAGCAATGTCACCTCAGCTGGAAGAAGAACTTATAGAATTGACAACAAACGAGGAAATAAAAATCAAGTTCAAAAATGGTTGCCAAGAATTTTGGCTTCAAAAACCGATCCCTCAATTGTACCCTGGATTGTGGTCAATCGTTCAACGATTCTTGATAGCATTCCCATCGTCATATTTGTGTGAACGTGGATTTAGTGCTGTGACAACACTGCTTACTAAAAAGAGAAATCGTTTGCTTGTTACCGAACGTGGCGACTTGCGACTGTTCTTGAGTAAATTGGAACCTGATATCAACAAACTTATTAAACAGCATCAGATTCATCCTTCAAATTAGTTTTAATATAAGGATTGATTATTTTAGTTATATTTTAAATAAAAGATACTCTGTTTTAATACTATAAAGTTGCGTTTCAATAATCATTCTTATTGGCAGGTGGAGCCCGTAACAGTTAACTTGAGACCTAAGCGCCGTTGTATGTATTACCTACGGCGCTCAGGTTTCAAGTTGCGGGTTATAGTAAAAGTTTCGTTTAGAATTCTCTGTTAAAATATATAATATACATTTTTTTTTTACACAACATCACAATATATAGGTCACAATAATTAATTAGTTTAATTTGAAGTTATAGTGGTTTTTAAATAGGTGAAAAAATGGGGGCGCTAAAAAAATATTTATTCTCAAAGTGGGCAGTAGACAAAATAAGTTTGGGAACCACTGGCCTACAGTATGGGGTTCTTCAAAAGGGGTCTAAGGAGGTTTTTACAGGGTCGGCAGCGCGAGTGCGGCGCCTCTGGTGTTGCAAACGTTCATTGGCTGCGGTGACCACCAGTCCTTCTGGTGGGCCGTATGCTTGCCTAAGTGGTATAAAAAAAAAAATTATTCATTGATATCAGAGTTACTAAGTAACTCGATAGATGGCTCTGTGCCATACTCTTAAATGGCGGTTACAATAAGGTGAAGAATTTCAACTTGAGTCAGTACGGTCCCGTTAGCTCAATTGGTTAGAGCACTGCCCTGGTTTAGGCAAAGGTTGCGGGTTCAAATCCCGTGCGGTGGCCCGCACGGGATTTGAACCCGCAACCTTGTTGTCTTTTTTCACTTTATATTAAATATTATGAAAAAGTCAGCATACTAATTGCTTTAAATATTTCATCTATATGTAGCACTAGTTGACCCGCGCAACATCGTTTGCGGCACATGAGAGTTAGTAAAAGAGAGGTATGGTATTAATATTTTGAGTAATATAATGTTTCCCGTCGCATTTACTCTCCTCGCGCCTAGTCCCGTCGCTGACCCGCACAACTTCGATTGCGTCACATGAGCGAGAAAGAGAGAGGTGTAGTATTAATATTTAAGGTGATATAATGTTTCCCTTCGCATTTACTCCCGTCGCATCGTTTATATTTATTAGAGCTGACCCGCACAGCTTCGTTTGTATCACATGAGATTGAGAAGGAAGAGGTGTGGTATTAATATGTAAAGTGATATAATGTTTAATATAATAATGTTTTCCGTTGCATTTACTTCCACCCGTCCTTTTTTGGTACGGAACTCATGTGTGTCCGAATCGCACATGGCCGGTTTTTATAGTTTAGTTGATTGGCTACCACTGCAGACCACGTTTACCTACTGCCGTCGCGTCGCTCATACTTCAAAACTTATTAAATGGGGTTATTGTAAGTGAACCTTAAAAGTTAAGCATATACTGTTGACGGCATTTT
This sequence comes from Miltochrista miniata, assembly GCA_933228765.1. Lineage (NCBI taxonomy): Eukaryota > Metazoa > Arthropoda > Insecta > Lepidoptera > Erebidae > Miltochrista > Miltochrista miniata. The sequence continues at coordinate 28,199,793 of OW121763.1, read as the reverse complement.
TTTGTAACTTTTAAACGGGAACATTTTTGTACTACAAAATTTTCACGTAACTTTAACCATTTACGCAACGTACGCAGTGGAGGCTCTCAAAAGAAAGAAATTTTCCCCGTTCTCGGAACATTATTTATGGCTGTTCCGCTCCTATTCGCATAAGCGTGATTTTATATCGCCATTAGCCATTCTCAATAAATGGACCATTAAACTGTAAAATAATTTTCGAAACCAGTAGTTTCTGAGATCCTAGGACAAACAAACTCTTCAGTTTTATAATATTGTTTTTTTTTTTTTTTTTTATACTACTTAGGTGGCAGACAAGCTTACGGCCCACCGGAAGGTTGGTAACCGTAGTATAGAATATATTATATAATCTGTGACCGTAGCCTATAGACGTTTGCAACACCAGAGGCGCTACACACGCGCTGCCGACCCGGGCGCAGGTTGTGACGACCCACAGTTGAAATTTTTCAAGCCGCCCGTAAGGCCTTCAACTTGGCTTAACGACTGTCATTTTACTGACAACCGGGACCAACGGCTTATCGTGCCTTCCGAAGCACGGAAACGCTCGTAAATAAATGTCACAAAGTGGTCCACGTGGTGGTCACCCATCCATATCCGGCCATAGTAAATGTTGCTTACTGCAGTGATCGTTTACAGAACACTGAGTCCGCGGGGCCACGAGCGCTTACTCCCTGCGAACTCCCTGTGAGCGAACCTTAAGAAACAGACAAATTAGGTTATTGTGAGCGAACCTTAAGAGATAGACATATGCTGCCGCGGACTTTTTTTTAGAACTTTTTAAGCGAAACAATATTGTATATTTACGTATCATAATATTTACGTATCTTTAACTATTTACGCAGCGTACGCCTCGGAAGCTCTCCGACGGTAAAAAATATTCCCCATTTTCGAAACATTATTGATTGATTGCTGCTTCGCCCCGATTCATATTAGCGTGATGTCATATAGCCTATAGCCATCCTCAATAAATGGACTATCAAACTGTAAAAGAATTTTATAAATCCAACCAGTAGTTCTTGAGATCCTAGCGTTCAACCATACAAACAAACAAACAAACTCTTCAGCTTTATAATATTAGTATAGATTGTATAATTTACAATACTATTGACGAGTCTTTAAAAAATCGTCATTCCTATTCACACCCCCAGATGCTTCGCAGATAGTATTGACAATAACAAGGTTTATAGTTGCCTAAACTATTTATTGTCTAACTAAGCCATTGTTCTAGAAACATTGTATTGTCAGTACCTAATGTGTTTTCCTGTGATAACATTATCTTTTCCTGACAAGAAATAGTCTTTAGTTTAGCACTTTATACTTCACAATACTTATGAAAAGACTAGAGTCCTCAAAAACCTTCAGAGATTCTTCGATTCAAAAGATCGTTTCTCTGTCGAACCATAAAAACCTGGAACGACCTGCCAGCGCATGTGTTTCCCTCCTCTAACAATCCCGGGTTCTTCAAGCGGAGCGTGAAGAGGCACATCACAAGGCCGCCAACTTGAGGACCACTGTCAGAGGTGGCCCCCAATCACTAGATGCGCCACGGCTTTCAATCAGGCTGGTGGCGACGTCAATTTGGCGAGCTAAATATAAAAAAAAACCATTATTTGTATTCACGCCCTCAGATGCCTACGTATTGACAATTATAAGGCTTATAGCTGTTTAAAGCCGCCATTGTTCTAGATACATTGTAACTGTAAGTAAGATCTCGAAACTAACCTGACAGTGACGTAGGTCCCTGGTAGGCCTCCGTTGAGCCTGTCACGATAGTCTTAGAGAGTTGTAACAAATGAACATTTCGCGCTAATGAGTGGATTTCAAGCACGCGGTGTATATTGATTTTTTTCGTAAAGTAATTAGTAGAAGGATGCTAGGAGAAATTGAAATGGAAGAATAGCTTAGGAGCGAAGGGTTGAGATGGAGAGAGCCGTAACCAATTTATTCTCATTCTTGTAAAAAAAAAATAAAAAAAAAAACCTGCACTTACAGATAAGTAGGTATACGGCTAATTTACTATGTATGTTTGCAGCACCAGGGGTGTAACACTCGTGTTGCCGACCCTGCTGCATAAACGGACAATCTTAGAATCTTAGAAGGTCTTTATAATTAATAAATAAAAAAAAATTAAAAAAAATAGGGCTTGAAATTTTTCAAAGATCTTCAACTTGCCCTTGTTCATATCGTACGAAATATACCTGTGGCCACATTGTTTGATCACGTTGTTCAATTTATGGAACTAGGTAGGTACTTGGAACTTTTTTCCATTTGGTACGATCAAACGAACTATGAGTACCTAGTAACTATTTATTAATCTGTGCTACGTAGTAACTATTTATTAATATGTACTATGAGCGCGATCCATTGGACAACGTGAACTTAGGCTTATAGTATGCCCCTGTCCACCCCTCAGGGACAACACCATGATTTTCTATACTAATATTATAAAGAGGAAATAATTGATTGTTTGTTTGCATCGAAAAGGCTCCGAAACTTCTGAACCGATTTTTAAAATTCTTTTACTGTTGAGAAGCTACACTATCGCTGGTGAGTTTAGGCTATATTTAATTCCCGTATTCCCACGGGAACGGGAGCTACACGGGTGAAATATGTAATATATCTACAACTTAACCCTCGGTCGCCTGTATATCGTAAGAAAAGTAGTAAAAGTTTTTGTGTCACGGCAATTTTACATCGACAAGTTAACTCCATGATAATTTATTCACGACGTCAGCTGCTTCACGTCGGCGTCATGCATGGAGATTAAAAATTATGCTAAGCTAATTTGCCGTCCAGAGACGAGCAGATTTTGTACAATTTTAAATTGTCCCTTATCTTGTTGAGAGACATAAATTGTTATCCAGGAATATGAGGAATCTTTCTAATTACGTAGCCTTAACTGAAGGTACTTCAGTTGTCATCCATAGTATTTAAACAATGTAACTGCTTAGTCTGCTTAGTGCTTACCCGTTCTCTTTGTTTACGTACTTGTAGAGTAAATTTTAACCTTCATTAAGTCTGTCTGTCTGCTAGAAAATAAACTGAAAATCTATTAAGCGGATATTAATTAAAAATGTTAAACGTATTCTCGAACAATTTTCTTTTCCTAAAAAACCCAGTGACACTCCGGGAGTGCTAACTGATATAAAAATTTGAACAATCGTGTATTTTTGGATATTCAATTTCTGTATTCAAAATCGAGTTCCGAGATTCGAAATCCGATCCGGAATAGGAATCGAAACCATTTTCGACTTCGACAGTTCCGAGTTTTCGACGCGTCTTGCGGCGTTGTCGGTAAGCGTGACTGGGAAGATTTCAAGAATTTAGCGCAGTACAAAAACGCCTAACCGCCCAAGGCACCCAGAAATTTTCACTTAAAAAAAATCTATATATAAAGTCTCTTTACGATCACGATCGAGGTCCTAAACTAATTTGTATGCCTGTATGGGTATTGGCACAGCGCCATCTGGAACGCCATTTTTGAAACTTTCTTTTTTACAATGACAGGAGTACGTGCTATCGCGATGGTGACGCGATTTTAATCTAACTCGAACACACTTTTGATGTAAGAATTTAATAATTTATTCTTTTCTACCAAAGTTTATTTTATTAAGCGACTGAATGAGCCAGCAAACGAGCTTGAGCGGGGAAAGAAGAGACAGATAGACGGGCAGCGGCCGCGCGGCCTCTCGCCTCCCTCTCTTCTTCCATGACTTGAAAGCTCGAACGCGAAGTGTGCACTAGCGCAGTAGGTATTCGAAATCCGGGACTATAAAGTGTAATTCCTGGACACTGGACAAGACACGTAATTCCGGGACAATCCCGGATTTCCCGGCCATCTGGCAACCTCGAAATCCGGGACTATAAAGTGTAATTCCTGGACACTGGACAAGACACGTAATTCCGGGAAAATCCCGGATTTCCCGGCCATCTGGCAACCTCGAAATCCGGGACTATAAAGTGTAATTCCTGGACACTGGACAAGACACGTAATTCCGGGAAAATCCCGGATTTCCCGGCCATCTGGCAACCCTACTTAGGGCGCATTCGACCAAAATCGGAGTAAGACTAAACTAGAGAATAACTTGTAATTATTCTAAAAGTAAAGTGATTTTCCATTTAACCAACAACTAATAAGCACAACGTAACTATGGTAACTATACTGTGAAGTACACCTAACTATGGTAACTATACTGAAGTACACCTAACTATAGTAACTATACTGAAGTACATACATACATACATATGGTCACGCCTTTATCCCCGAAGGGGTAGGCAGAGGCATATAATATGCCCACATTTCACCTTTGTATAATTTGTCCCACGTAATAGGTGGTGAGCCGTATTGCCGTGTTTAAATGGACAGGCGCAGGTTGTGACTGCCTGCTGTTGAAATTTTTAAAGCCGCCTAAAAAGGCCTTTAACTTGGCTCAACGAGTGCCATTTTACTGGCAACCGGGACCAACGGCTTAACGTGCCTTCCGAAGCACGGAAACGCTCTAATAAATGTCACAAAGTGATCACATGGATGGTCACCCATCCATGGACCGGCCATAGAGAAAGTTGCTTACTGCAGTGATCGTTTACAGAACACTGAGTCCGCGGGGCCACGAGCGCTTCAACTAATAATACTGAAGTAGACTACTTCAGTACTGTTGCGAGTTGCGACTACTTGCGAGTACGGCTACGCCTGTGGCATACTACGGACCCCGTCTTTTCTGACACGTATGACGGTATGGGATACCTGGTTTGGTTGTATTTGTAGATGTGTATCATCTGTCCTGGCTACAGACTACAGGTTACAGATTTTTTCCGGTATACCTAAGTACTCGTACTCAGTAGCGGCGATAAGCTTATCCCACTTTTTTAACGTGAGGAAAATCCGTCATGGATGCTATGCCGGACTCTTACCAACTAAAATCCACATGTTCCCTACCTAATGCCTACGGTTGGGAGCACCAGGTAAAACTTACCCCCTTAAAGGAGGACTCACGCTAGACCGTGCCGGGTCCAAGCCGAGGCGGGACCGAGTTGTTTCCGAGCTTTGCCCTTGTCCGTTGCTCGGCTGACACTCAGTTGCCGTTCATACAAAATATATGTAACATTTAGTTGACCGTGCTACGGCCGACACTCGGCTCGGACCCGGCACGGTGTAGCGTGAGTCATCCTTTAACGCGACAGTAACAAAAATCCTTTCGGTCCATTAGGTCCCATATATCAAAATGTCCGCAGTTTCAAAATGCCCAGTTTTACAAAATGTCCGGAGTGTCCAAATGTCCAGTTTTAGAAAATGTCCGGAGTATCAAAATGTCCAGTTTTACAAAATGTCCGCAGTGTCAAAATGCCCAGTTTTACAAAATGTCCGCAGTGTATTACTCCTTGTCATAGAACGAGTACCCATTTCTAAATTGTAATCTACGTATGTCCAAAATGTTAACTAAGCTTTTTTTTATTTCTACTAACCTAAAAAGGAGGCCGATATAAAGTGATTACTGTGCATTTTTTTTTCGCTTTAGGCCGTCTCTCATTACGTCCTTTTATCTCTCAACGAAGCATAAATTGTCATCAAGTTCGCCGACTAAGGCCAAATTATCTGATAAGATGCCGGTTGCCATAGTAACTACGGTTTGGTAGCCAGTCACTCATTATTATTTAAAGACGTCTTCAATTTTGTGAAGATGAGATGTTATAAATATTAAATCTAATTTAACAGGCTTATATTTTACTTGATAGCATCATCATCTCAGTTGATTTGACGCCCACTCTTGGGCTAAGTAAGATCGTCACAACGTTCGGTCTTGTACTACCCGCATCCAGCAAGCATTCCCGACCTTACTCGGGACTCCCGGCCGTATACAGTTATAGGGCATCGTTTAGTCGGTAGGAATCCGGCATCAGGCAAAGCATCCATATAGAATTTCCACACGAAATCCACAGTATGAAAAAGTCGTTACTCCCTAAGATATAGAATGAAGGATAATCGACTTAAATTATTGCATTGTCACGGTTCCTGATAAGTGTTCAAAGTTTCAAATTAATCGGAGGCTTTGAAGGGGATGAAAATCACTTTCAAAGATTACTTTACTTAGACACAAATGCCGAGCATGGGGGAAGTTCCGCAAAAAAACCCCCACCTCCGCTACTGAGGTCTCCGCAATCATATTATACAAAGAAATTGAATAGGACAGATACTCAGCAAATGTAACATTTCCTATGAAATTTCTAACAAAAAACATGGTATGAAATGAAATGTCTATTAATATTATAAAGCTGAAGGGATCGTACGGCTGAGCGCATTAATCCTAGGGACTAGCAGTCGGATTTCAGGAATTTTTACGCTCCAATTGGTCTATTTATGGGAGGAACATTATAGGCTATATCTTATATTATATAAAGGTCCCTTTCGACTACGATCACGTAGAGTAAAATTCGGGTAGGCATACTGGTTGAACACTGTTCAAAAAGAGATACCTAATTCTATTCCAACATAGTACCTACCTGTCTATTTTAATATTGTTCATCCATATCTTCGTATGATTGAAACGCAATAAATATTTTTTTTCTTTTTAATATAGTTCTACTCGCACACTCAAATACTCGCACTTTTGAATCTCCGAAGCACGGAAACAGTCGTAAATGGTAAGGCCACAATCGCTCACCCATCTCAGTGCCGACCGTAAGATGCTTAGTACAATGATCGAGCCACAATCGAGCTCCGTAGCAAGGGATTCGTAGGCGGCCGAAGATGGTTACAGATTCCTAATGAGCCTACGAGGGCGAGCGCTTCAAAAATCCATATTTTTCTAATAAAGTACTTTTAACAATATTTTCTTGTATCGTTGTATTGCATATATTATTGCAGGTAGTAAAGATTTTACTACAGCTTATAAAATACAAATTTAATTATTATGAATAAAATAATTATGAAAATCAGATACTTAAGCTCTTCATAAATTCATATTTCCGTATTACAGTATTGTTTTACAATTTGATATAAATATTTAAATATGTAGTTGTATTGCATATTGTGAGTAATAAAAAATATATACAACTTATAAAATAAAATTTTACTACTTCACAATTTATGAAAATCAAATACCTACATAAACTACAGGTGATATTAAAAAGCACACCGTGTACAATTCCGGGACATCACGACGCAGGGGCGCACATATGGTAACAATACAGAGATACATACTCCACAATCCACATGTTTTAATAAAACAGCGCCATCTGAGACTGAATGCGACATTACATTTCTCCCTCGATCTATGTGGTGAATTCAAATTGTGCTTTACTATTTTCGCGAGCAACAACGGCATGTGCAAAACTATATTTGAGAACGGAAAAGTATAGAGACAAACATATTGCGTAGGAAATATTATTTTATAATATTCGTAAGATGGTTTGACAGATATGTCTACTCGTATTTCAATAAATATGTGATCAATCTGGAATTCTTATCCTAAGACAAAGCATTTTCTATATTTAGCAAGCCAAAACAACGCCATTCGTCTGATGGAAAGCCATGGCGACGAAATATATCTACCTAATGGAGGGTCACTCTGCCAGTCTCAAGGCCCAGGACTATCGACAGTGACGCTGAAGTTGGCAGTTATTATCACCAGGTAGGACTTATTATAGGCACGGTAGGTAGGTGATTTTACTGTCACGACGAAGATTATGCTGTTTCCTGACTCTGAGCAGCTTTCACCAGCTAATTTAATTATGCAATCGAAAATGCGAATGTTTAAAGATCTGAAATTATATCATCAATCTATTTTTTTATTAATGGCACGTCAAATTGATTTCACCCTGTGTATTATTAGAACGCAAAAGCCGATGTTAGCAGAATAATGTCGGCTATTTGTGAAGTAAAGCTGATAAAATGGTAGTCTTTTATGTCCGACAAATGCTTTTATAATCTCCGCTTAAAGAACCCGGGAAAATATGTTTGGAAGGTTTTATGACGGGGTAACGGGAAGGGCCCATTTCATAAAGCAATTGGTTCAATATGTAATTGTTTTTATTGAAGTAACACCTGAGCCCTGCCTGTGTTGTTCTATGAAAGTACCCTCTCTTTGCGATTAATAGAAAAACTGAATAGAAGCACTAGTTCAAGCTATAAAATGCCACTCAACGTAATTGGAAAGTTCATACTACTGTGAATTTGAAATGTGAACTTTATTTATACATACATACATACATACATATGGTCACGCCTTTATCCCCGAAGGGGTAGGCAGAGGCATATTATATGCCCACATTTCACCTTTGTATAATTTGTCCCACGTAATAGGTGGTGATGGTGAGCCGTATTGCCGTGTTTAAATGGACAGGCGCAGGTTGTGACTGCCTGCTGTTGAAATAAAGCCTTCAACTTAGCTTAACGACTGCCATTTTACTGGCAACCGGGACCAACGGCTTAACGTGCCTTCCGAAGCACGGAAACGCTCAAATAAATGTCACAAAGTGATCACATGGATGGTCACCCATCCATGGACCGGCCATAGTGAAAGTTGCTTACTGCAGTGATCGTTTACAGAACACTGAGTCCGCGGGGCCACGAGCGCTTCACTTTATTTATAGGTTCTGTAATTAATAGAAAGGTTGCGATGGAGTATTACCTAGAGCTCCGTTGTCCGAGCCAGCTTTTGACTACTGAACGAGGTCATGGGAAAGAGGAAGAAATCTTTTAAAAAGCCGTACCAGTGTGTAGTACAGTAAAGCTGATCACTCTCCCAAAACGAATGGAAGCGAAGAACTGAACAAATGTTTAAAAGTAAAAAGACTTACATTTTGTATTTATAAGTTAGTGCGCAAGATACAGAACTCCACATTGCGTATAATTCGACACGACATAGAACAAAATTAAAGTTGGTACAAAGTCGTATACGTATCTACTCGTAAGTAATAAAACTTTTTACCTCGAGTATCGAGTCCCTTGATCAAGTTTCGCCAATCCGGAACCGGGCGTTATTTGCATGTTAAAGGATTGGAGTTCGTGATGACCCGTCCCTTGTTTATTATTATTTGCACAGCAAATAAATATAAGACGAAACATCAAAGTCAATAATAAAACTTAAGCTATAAAGGCGAAAGAAGACAAGTAGAAACTTGTTTTTATAGACGTACTAGAAAAAGATTGCACGAATGTTGAGTTGCAGGCATCACCACATTGACTGCCTCTGTGGCGCGGTCGGTAGTGATACCGCCTGCGGCGCTGGAGGTCGTGGGTTCGATTCCCACCGGAGACAAATATTTATGTGACCCATTAATGTTTGTCTCAAGAGTCTGGGTGTATCTATGTATAGTATATATGTATTTAAAAAAGTATATAAGTATTAATATCCGTGGTCTGATACCCATAACACAAGCAGGTTATTCCTAGCTTACTTTGGGATCAGATAGCGTTGTGTGAAATGTCCGTGAATATTTATTTATTTATTATTTATTTATCACCACCCTGATTTACTATTCCCGTTTCCACATCCCACCCATGGGAACTTACTCCGGGGATAAAAATAAAAAGTCTATTGTAGATTATACTCTATCGGGGCGGGAAAGGGAGAGAACTCTCCCACCCGAGTTTCGAAGTCGGCGGCCAGGGCGCCGCCGACGTGTCTTTGCCGAAGACTATCGGCCTCCATGACCGGGGGCCTGAGGACGGTGAGAGGGCTGCTCACCGTCCTTACAGAAGCAGGCCAATGACAGCAGCGTGACGTGAGAAATGTTCTCGCTAATAGCACAATAAACAGATAGTTGAACAGGGAGTACTAGGTAAGTATCCTAACCTATTTTCTAAATGACGGCAGCGTGACGTGAGGGATTCATGCACGCCCCCCCACTTAGAAGCGGGATCACACCCGAAACCCCCCAAAGACGCGGGATAGCAGCCGAACCACCCGTAGACGAGACCGCAGTGGTAGCCGTAGGTCTGTTGGGAGTCCTGGGACATCCTTCCGAGGGCTTAAGGTGGGAACAAATTATCGGACGCGTCCGTAAGCCGCGGCTGATACAAGCAAGCCTGCTAGTATCTGAATAGTACAAATAAACGAAACTGTGCAAACTATCGGTCATAAGTAGCGGACGTGACCTTGTACTGTCCTCGAGCGCACGGACGTCCGAATAGAATCTGGCCGGCTGGATATTTTTGCTGCTGCGGACGCCTTATGAACAATCGTACACATTATTAAGCCGCGTCCGTCAGCCGCGGCTTACGGACGCGTCCGATAATTTGTTCACACCTTTACCCGGAACTTCCAACCATAGGCTGTTGGGTGTTACGTGAGGTTTTTTAGTCGGTAGGAGTCCGGCATAGCATCCATGATGGATTTTTCCTCACGTTAAAAAGAAAATCCTATTTTCTAATGTTGCTGCGACTTCCTAAACATAATTTTGGTATTCTGCGGGTTATTTCACAGACTAGTTTTGTTCATGAGCTAGCGCCTAGCCTATTAATTCAAAATTAAAATTATCCATAAACTTTAATGTAGATTAGAACCATTTTCTAAACGCGTAAAAGAGCGTTTAAATGATGTAACTACAGGATTAGCCAGTGAAGCACTCAAACTAATAGCAACATTTAACTCTATCTGATGGCAAAGGTTCCGCATAAAAGAGATAAAATCCATTTCTATTTCAAAGCCGTACGATTCAAGCAAAACTTTTCAATTAATTCTTGTATGAAAGCCAAAGGGTTTCTATAGGCCACGTAATTCTACTAATTAAAGGAATTAACATTTATTTCTACTTTAGAATTATTAATAACTAGCGGACGTCACGCGGTTCCACCTGCGTAGTTCCCGTTCTTGTGGGAATACGGGAATAAAATATAGCCTATGTTCACCGCAAAGAGTGTAGCTTCACAACAGTGAAAGAATTTTTCAAATCGGTCCAGTATTTCCGGAGCCTATTCGTTACAAACAAACAAACAAAAAAACAAAGAAACATAAAATCAAAAAAATACAAATCTTTCCTCTTTATAATATTATGTTAGTATAGAAGTATGAATGTATTTATTCAGGAATCCTCTTTAAAGCTTGTTTTTAGGGTTCCGTACTCGAAGAGTAAAAAGAGAACCCTATTTCTGAAACAACCCTTATGTCATGAACCGCGACAGATAGACAGTTGAAATTTGCACAGATGATGTATTTCTGTTGCTGATAAAACAACAAATACTGAAAAAAATACTAACTAGGGGAGGTGCCCCTCACCCAGTTTGTATTTTTTAGAATTTCTTAGTATACAAGTCAAAAACGTAACTTAAGGCTTGTATGTTCGAAAGAGACTATCTTGGGGTGAACTTTATACTAGGAAATATTCTTCGATTAGATCTGATAAAACTATATTATTGTTATTTACTAGATACTCTTGGATTTGTCAACGTCGAACATTGCAGCCTTAAAGACGCCTTACACGCGAATTCGATTCACACTTGAAAGTTTTCTTTATGAAAAGTTTTCTTGATGGCAATGGCCAAAATTTTAGGTTTATTTAATACAAAATCTGCTTAGGTTATAGTTAAGTAAGTACCTATAAAGGTTTGAAAACTATAAAACGTAGCACGCGTGCAATGATTTAACACTAATATAATACTCATCAAGAGTGATCGAAAGCAGGTTTTAACGGTACACCTAAGAAATCGCTTCTCAATTTCTCTTATTTTTACATAATTATTATGCAGTCACGCATGTCGTATGAAACCAGTTAATAATGAATCATTGGCGTACTGTGGTAAAAAGTTATCATTATTAATACCTACTGATGCGTTAAGAAACTAAAGCCACGCTCAAATCAGAGATGGGTCATCGTTTATTGCAATAAGTACATTATAAGCCTTTTAATATAAAAGCCCTTTGAGAAAAGACCTGGTCAAAAGTATCTGTAACCGAAGAGGATAATATATTTAAGGGGCCCGTCCGTAAAATGCACAAAAAGACACTTCAGATTTTGGAAATATTCAAGAACTCACTTCATGAAATGACACTAAAATGGAACCCTAAATTCTTAACATAGACTACATTAACATTGTGTGCTATTTACAAAATAATTAGGTACTAACTTGCGAAAAAACCTCTTAAATTAATTAGGAAATTTACCTTTGTCAATTTTAATATTCAAAAAAATTCGAAAAATCATCGTAATAGCAGGTATTTCGATGATTTTTATAAATTTTGAGAGGTGTTTTATATGTTAAATAGCACACAAATAGATAAATAATAGCAAATTATTTTGTAATGGGTGTTAATGTGTCATTTAATGAAGTGAGTTCTTGAATATTCCCAAAATCCTAAGTGCATTTTTTACGGACGGGCCCCTTAACACTTATGAAAATAAAAGCGAAAGTGTAATTCAGGATTGTGGCAGGCGGAAAGCCATAAATAATCCCTGCCTACCCCGCTGGGTGACAAGCGCGATGTTATGTATGTATGATTACAAGTTGTTGAAGAGTTAGTGCCGTGATATTTGACTGCATCGGTGACGCCGAATCCCGGAGTTCTACTCTGGTGAAGAGGCACATTGGGCCGCAAACTGGAGTAACCCTTTATTTTTAAGTCTTCTTTTGTTGGAAGTGGAACTAAAATCTCCTGCTTTAACCTAAAAATCATAATATTTTAGTCATTTGGAAACGAAAATGAAAACTTATTTCCAAATGTCTCACTCTCAAAAACAAAAACTGATTAACGTAACTTACATAGCTAATCTTAGTTGTCGTTTTTCGGGTTGAATAGAATAAGTAAGTAGGTAGGTACCTAACTTAATACAGTAAAAAATATTTTAGTTGAACAATAAAACCGGTCTTTTTTTTCTCTTATAAACTTTATTTCTAAAAGTACAACTTAGTTAATATAAATATAACAAATACATGCAATGTACCTATGTACTAATTTAACAACAGTGTCTACTGGCTACAGAGCTGATTGTCAAAGATGCCACTAACACCACACCGCAGTTGCGGAAAGACTTGTTAAAAGCACACGTTTAAATTGGAAAAAAATACAATATTACAATACTTTGTCCAATTCAAAAATAAACAGTGACTGGATTGTTACATTTAGAAAAAAGCAACTACACTAATAGTGATATTTTCCACATGAGCCAAGCAAACATTTTGCAACTGTCATGTTGTTCTAAAAAATAATTAAACTATTATTTACCTATACGAGTATAATGATAGTGAAAAGTAAAGCATGCTGAGCACATCTTATGACTCATACTCTATTTTTTTCTTATTTTCTATATTACACTATTCTATAAAAAATACGTAAGTAAGGTAGCAAAATAAACGTAAAAAATATTATACAATCACATACTAAACAAGGATCAGAATAACATTTATTCAAGAATGTCCATGTTTTCCTTAAGAACTAAGTGTCAAAATTTAAAAACTATTTACTTAAATAAAATACTTAGTATACTTTAGCATTTATGACTGGTAAGTTTGAGCAAAACATTGTTCACAAGTTGGTACATAAAAGCAAAAAATATAATAGTCACTTGGATAGATTATCTCAGTCGGGAATTATAAATGAATGCTCAAAATATCAGCTATGTATATATAAAATTATGACCACCACAATTTGATACTGTAATGTGTAAAGAATTTTAGTTGATAACAACAACAGATCAAAACACTTTCAGCTTGTTAAGACTACCTTTTTTTAATAAACAATAATATAAATAGAATCTAATTGATATCCCTCTTATTAGATGCAAACAAGGAGACGAAAATGCGAAATTATCCCTCAAGAACAAGATTTTCTAAGAAAAAATTATCATTAATTTCTTGAGATTTATTAAAAATCATCGTTTAAATGCATACAATCTTATAAGATTCGTTGACACCCATCTCATTAACCAACTGTACATATAAGCTACATTTACACAAATTGATATAACACGTTGATAGCTGAAGATGCGTAGACATGTTAATACGGAACGGGCCGGGAACCCGAGTAGAATGGAGTTCTCCTAATACTACTGCAGCCGCCGCGGATGGAAAAACGGCCACGACCACGGCCGCGGTACGAGCGCGGGGGGCGGTTCGTTGAAGACAGGCCTGGTTTGTTCGTGCGTTTCGGTATCACCTTTATTTGACGACCTCGAAATAGTGAATCGTCCATTGCCATTGATGTCTGTACGCTATCTTTGTCTGCGAACTCGATGTATGCAAATCCTTTGGGATGTCCATTGAATTTATTACGTAATATTGTGACCCTATTAACAGATCCGCAACCATGGAAATGCTGCTTTATTTCTTCGGCAGTCGCTCCATAATCCACGTTACCGACGTACACTGATCTGTTGTCTGCTTCTATCTTCACTTCTATAGACATATTCAGCGGGCTTGTGAGTCCAGGGAGACTGCCCAAACACATTTGCTTTTCAATTTCTGTCTGCATTTCTTTTATTTTCGCCGCCTCTTCTTCCATCTCCTTAATCCTGGCCTTGATTGCAGCTAAATCGGACACTGCGCCACCAACTGCGTCATCTCCACCTCCGAGACTATTATGGGCCATGTTGAGCGATTCGTTAGTTCCTTCCAAAGTCCAAATGGCCTCCTTTGAAAATTAATACTCTACGTTTATCACTTTAAGCAACGCACATTCACTATAATACTGTACACTAAACACTATAATACTATTGTTTAGGTTTTAAAACCAACACAGTGTATTTCTTCGATATTTTGCGATTCAATTCGAAAGAACCTCAAAAATTTCAACCAACCGAACGCATAGAGCACAGAATCACGACTGTCTTGCTTTTATTTTGTTCCACTATTTATATTACTTTACATTATTCCTTTTTACACCATTAGGGAACATGGGTTTAGTTAGCAGGTCGTAAAATGTTACCTGATAACGTAATAAACGATTAATGAAAGACTAATGAGCTGGGTGACGATAATACCCATCAAAACAACATTAGTACTACAATATGATAAATAAAGGAGGGAAGTATATAAATTAGTAGTCGAAAATTGTTTTATTTACACGACATAATTAGCACCAATTACGCAGACGTTTCAGGTTATCATAATCATTCTAAGAGGTGCTGCAGAGGTATGTAGTTGACAAAAACGCAGGTAGCTACCTAATTAATTAACATAAAATGATCTCTATGCGTCAGCTGAATGGATGTTTACCTATGCAATGTGAGATCAAGTATGGGTTATTGGGTTAGAGGATAAATGAACTATGAAAGTTATACTACGGAAGTACAGGTCTTCAAAATGGCCGTTTTGAAGGCGTCCACAGCTTCTTCAGGTGATGAAAATCTCTGACCACGCAATTTATTCTTTATTTTAGGGAAAGTATAGAAATCATTAGGGCTTAGGTCGGGGCTGTACCGTGGATGGTCTAATAATTCTATGTTTTCTTGCTCTAAAAACTCTTGTTCTGTGCGCGGTGTGAGAACTCGCATTGTCGTGATGGAGAAAGAAGCGGCGGTTGCAGTTCTGTTTACGGAGTTCAGAAACACCCTGTGGCAAACAAATGCTAGCATACCATTCTGCATTAACCATTTTGTCCCTCAAAAGGAAAAGTCGCAACATGGCCGGTTTTGGAGACAAATGTAGCCACCATTTTTTTGTTGCAACACTCCCTGAACGAACAATTTTTTTTTGGCTGTAACTCATTTTCGAACACCCAAACTCTTGACTGGTTTTTTGTTTC
The DNA here is from genome assembly GCA_933228765.1 of Miltochrista miniata. Classification (NCBI taxonomy): domain Eukaryota; kingdom Metazoa; phylum Arthropoda; class Insecta; order Lepidoptera; family Erebidae; genus Miltochrista; species Miltochrista miniata. The sequence goes on along the minus strand of OW121763.1, from coordinate 28,184,098 downwards.
GGGTTCGTACGCGTATATCCAGGATTCGTCACCTGATACGATGCTGTATACAGCATTTGAGGTTCCTGCGTGGAATCTTTCGAGAGTTCTGACGCACCAAGCAACGCGAGCCGCTTTTTGCTCTTCACACAGCGAATGCATTATCCATCGGAAAAACAACTTTTTTACACCTAATTGTTCCTGCAAGATTATTTGTATTTGACTCATGCCAATGTCTAAAGTTGCCTGAATTTCGCGGTACGTCACATGTCGATCTTCCTCAATCAGCTTACGCACAGCATCAACGTGTTCTTGGGTGACTGCAGTTTTTGGACGACCTTGACGGGGATCATCATTGAGCTTGACATGTCCACGTTGAAATTCAGCAAACCAGCGATAAATTGTGGTTTTGGATGGGGCTTCATCACCAAATGCAGAAATCATACGGTCAACACACTGTTTTTGTGTTAAACCACTTCGAAAAACGCTAATACACGTGTTCATTTATTTCTTAAAAGACATAGGTTTATGAAATTTAGTGCATCTAGGTCTGAAAAAGACGAACTTTCATACAAACTTCCATCCCCTATTTTAACCTCTTTAGCAGCAGAATTTCCAAAAATCCTTTCTTAGCGGATACTTACATCATAAAATGCATCTACAGTTAAAATTTCAAGTTTGTAGGTCCAGCGGTTTAGGCTCTGCGTTGATGAATCAGTCAGTCAGGACAAGAATTTTTTAATGAATAGATGAAAACTTATAACCCCATATCTAACTCCCTGATTGGTAAAACTACGATATACGTACCTATATATATTGTCTTGTAACCAGAATTAACTGCATACCACCTTAATGCTGTAATTTCCAACAATCTGAAACATGTATAAGGGTGACCCTAAAATAAAGTAAAAAAAAGTTTCTAGGTCTAAGGGTTTCGGCTCGATGTTGATGGTTTTATGATATACATACTTAGAGGTAGAATTTTGAAATATCCTCAAACACGTGTTCATTTATTTTTAAATAGATGCAGGTTTACGAATTTTGAACTAGTTTCACGCCATGAAGACTTCCTCAAGCGCATTAGTGAAGAGCTTAGGTGATATAACATCTCCCTGTCTCACAACTCTGCGCAGTGCTATGGAATTGGTCTTCTTATCCTCCAACCGGCCGGTCATGGTAGCGGTATCATGCAAACACCTCAACACATCGATATATCGCCGATCAATACGACACCGCTGCAGAGCTTCTAGGACTGCCCAGCTTTCGATCGAGTCGAGGGCTTTCTCGTAGTCCACGAAACAATACACAGCGGCTGATTGTACTCGTTTGTCTCTGTACAATCTGCCGAACAGTATAGATGAGGTCCACGGTACTTAAGCCTTCTCGAAACAGGCATGCTATTTTGGCTGGAGCTTTTTGAGTTACCCAGCGAGGCGGTTTGTGACTACTCTCGAGAACAACTTGTAGACATGGCTCAGAAGTGAGATGTGTCTGTAGTTCTTTAGTAAGGATATGTCACCCTTTTTGAAGAACAGCGCCACCGCACTCCCGCTACACGCTTTGGGTGTCTGACTCTGCTGGAGAACGGAATTAAATATGCTCGTAAGCTCTCTAAGGATCGGAGTACCACCCGCTTTCTGGAGCTCAGTCGTAATTCCGTCCTCTCCAGGGGATTTATTGGGTTTCAGTTGCTCGCGAGCCGCTTTGATCGACCGCGCCCTGGGCGATGTCCGGTATATCCTCCGTGGTACGTTAACGGGGCTCAGTGGTCATATTCGCTTGGTCCCGTGGTTTTTTTTTTGTCCGTGATGCATAGAGGTCTGCGTAAAAGTACTCAATTTCCTCGAGAATCTCGAACCCGAGGGTCACGGTTTTTTCACCCGCTGTTGTAAGTTTCGTTAGACGGGGTCTTACGAGCTGCTGGGCAAAGACCTTAGGGCCCCTGTTCTGTTCAATAGCGTCCTCGACGAATAGCGTCCTCGACGATAGCGGTGTTGTAGCGTTTGAGGTCGCGTCTTACCCTTCGGATTTTAACTCCAGATTTTTTTTTAATTCGGTCTCTAGTAATAATTTATTCAAATGGCAGACGCCGTCTTCATTCATAGTATAAGTTTCATAGTTCATTTAACCTTCAACCCAATAGTCCATTTGGTAGTTAGCATATTCTACAATAGTTGATCTCCCATTGCATAAACATTCACTCAGCTGACTCATAGACCTAATTTTATCTTTATTAATTAGGTACCTTTCTACTACCTGCACTATTGCCAGTAATGTTGTTTTAATGGATATTATCGTCAACCAACTCATTAGTCTTTTGTAAATCGTTTATTACTTTATCAGGTAACATTTCACTAATGGTGTTAATAGGGTTTAGGTAGCGGGCCCTAATATAAATAGTAGAACAAAATAAAAAGAAGACAGTCGCGATTCTGTGCTCTATGCGTTCGGTTGGTTGATATTTCGTTGATATCCTTTCGAATTGAATTGTATAATATCGAAGCATTATATTGTGTTATTATAAAATCAAAATAGTCGTAGTAAATGTGCATTACTTAAAGTGATAAGTGTCGATTTAATTTTCAAAGGACGCCATTTGGACTTCAGTGTTTACCAGAGGAGTTGGTACTACTTCGTATTCTTCGCAAAATTACTGTTATTAAGACCAGCATAATTTTTAGGTCTTAAGTGTACTGTTCAGTTTTAACTGGCCGGAAGTTACGGACGACAATCACTTGTAAGGAACTAACGGATCGCTCAACATGGCCGATAAGAGTCTCGGGGGTGGAGATGACGTAGTTGGTGGCGAAGTGTCCGATTTAGCTGCAATCAAGGCCAGGATTAAGGAGATGGAAGAAGAGGCAGCGAAAATAATACAAATGCAAACAGAAATTGATAAGCAAATGTGTTTGGGCAGCCTACCAGGACACACAAGCCCACTGAACATGTCTATCGAAGAGAAGATAGAAGCAGACAACAGGTCAGTGTATGTCGGTAACGTGGATTTTGGAGCGACTGCTGAAGAATTGCAACAACATTTTTGTGGTTGCGGATCTGTTAAAAGGGTTACAATATTATGTAATAAATTCAATGGACAGCCCAAAGGATTCGCATACATAGAGTTCGAAGACAAAGATAGCGTACAGATATCATTGGCAATGGAAGGTTCTCTATTTCGAGGTCGTCAAATAAAGGTGATGCCGAAACGCACGAACAAACCAGGCCTGTCCTCAACGAACCGCCCCCCGCGCTCGTACCGCGGCCGTGGTCGTGGTCGTGGCCGTGGTCGTGGCCGTTCTTCCTACCGCGGCGGCTGCAGTAGTATAAGGAGAACTCCATTCTACTCGGGCTCCCGGCCCGTGGGCCGCGGCAGGTATAATCCATATTAATACTGTCTACGCATCTTCAGCTATCTACGTGTTACATCAATTTCTGTAAATATAGCTTATACTTTTTATGTACAGTTAGTTAATAAGATGGGTGTCAAAAAGTGTGTGTTAAACGACGATTTTAAATAAGTGTTAAGAAATTCATGAATGTTTTTTTTTTTAATCTTGTTCTGGAGGGATAGTTTTGCATTTTCGTCTCCTTATCTGACTTTTAAAATACTTAACTAACATACACAATTAGATTCTATTTATATTCTTATTTAATATTGAAAATGTAGTGTTAATAAGCTGAAACTGTTATGATCTTTTGTAATCACCTAAAATACTTAACAAATTTTTGGGTAAAGTATCAAATTATGGTGGTCATAATTTTATGCATAGCTGATATTTTGAGCATTTAATTTCTGCGATGTTTAAAGTTGCATTTAACTTATTATAACTTAAAATTCCCAACATAGATAATAATTTTTCTTTTAGTAGTAGGTATATTTGAAACCTGCAGCTTGAATACAAGTCACTATTATATTTTTTGCTGATAAGTTGGTACTTATCAACAAGTTGGTAGGTACTTGTAAACAATTGCTCAAACTTACCAGTCATGAATGCTTAAATATACTAAGTATGTTACATACGTTTTTAAATTCTGACACTTAGTTCTATAAGGAAACATGGACATTCTTGAACAAATGTTATTCTGATACTTGTTTAGTATGTGATTGCACTTATAATATTATATATGTTATTTTATTGAATAGTGTAATATAGAAAATAAGACCAAAATAGGATATGAGTCATAAGATATGCTGAGCATGCTTTACTTTCCGCTATCATTATATAAATAATAGTTTAATTATTTGTTAGAACAACATGTCAGTTGCAAAATGTTTGCTTAGCTCCTGTGGAAAATGTAACTATTAGTGTAGTTGCTTTTTTCTAAATCTAGCAATCCTGTCACTATTTTTTTAAAAATTGGATTATTGTTTTCAGTATTTTGACTATGGTATTTTTTTACAAACTTGTGTGCTTTATACAAGTCTCTCCGTGATTATTGTGGCATCTCTGACAATCAGCTCTGTAGCCAGTAGACACTGTTGTTTAGTTGTGTAGTACGCGGACGTGACGTCCCTTTTAAAGGCGTCATCTGAAAATCAGCGCTGCCTAACATTAAACGGTTACTGCAGCAATAGCTGAGATGACGACCTTTTCGGGCACGCACATTTTACCCATACCATTTTTGTTAGACTACAAACTTGTGTGTGTGCTTTTGCAAGTCTCTGCGGTACTGCGGAGTGGTTATTGTGGCAACTCTGACAATCAGCTCTGTAGCCAGTAGACACTGTTGTTAAATTAGTACATATTGTTGTAAGTTGATCAGAGCAAACAATATATTTATATTAAGTAGGTACTAGGTTTATATTAAGTAGATATACTTTTAGAAATAAAGTTTATAACATAAAAATATAGACTAGTTTTACTTTTCAACTAAAATATATTGTTGTATAAGTTGATCAGAGCAAAGACTATAATTTATATTAAGTAGGTACTAGGTTTATATTATGTAGATACTTTTACAAATAAAGTTTATAATAGAAAAAAATAGACTAGTTTTACTTTTCAACTAAAATATATTGTTGTATAAGTTGATCAGAGCAAAGACTATAATTTATATTAAGTAGGTCCTAGGTTTATATTATGTAGATACTTTTACAAATAAAGTTTATACCTAATAGAAAAAAATAGACTAGTTTTACTTTTCAACTAAAATATTACTGACTAGCGGACGTCACGCGGTTCACCCGCGTAGTTCCCGTTTCCGTGGGAATACGGTAATAAAATATAGCCTATGTTCACCGCAAAGAGTGTAGCTTCCCAACAGTGAAAGTATTTTTCAAATCGGTGCAGTAGTTCCGGAGCTTATTCGATGCAAACAAACAAACAATCAATACTTTCCTCTTTATAATATTAGTATACCTAGATAAAGTTAGTGACCTACTTTTTCTTAGTCTAAGTAACGTTAAGCAGTATTTTTGTGGTAAAAATTAATAAATTGATGTTACATTAAAATCAATATATAGCACCCAAACGTGTTGTTTAGAGGTGGAATTTCCAGAATCAGTTCAATTACTTTTTTTCAAATTTTAACCAACGCTCGTGCTGAGTTTTAACTTTAACACCGTAGTCCTAATCGTTTAAGCAATAACTGATAATAACTTTTTACAACGACGATAGCTTTTTTTTCTGCAATGCGATTTTGATAACAAATTAGCGCAAGTCAAGCTCAAAAATCTCTTGGTGAAAAAATCGAGAGACTCCGTTCAGTATCTTCTAGAATTAGCCTGTTCGTACAAAGACCGCCAGACAGAAAAAAAATAAAAACACCATTTTTGTGCTCTATTGCTGTTTTTATATCGGCCATACTTAGCCATTCTACTCCCTTATTACGGAATATCTATCTACTATCTAGTTCCTTATAAAGGATAACGAATTCCTACTTCAGGGCTCAATCATAGAGCCTTAGCACTATAGGGCTGAACGACGTCCTGGGACATCCTTCCGAGGGCTTACCCGGTGCTCACAACCATAGGCTGTCGGGCGTTACGTGAGGTTTTTTAGTCGGTAGGAGTCCGGCATAACATCCATGAGGATTTTCCCGCACGTAAAAAAAAAAAATTGGGCTGAACGATGAACGTATTGTGTCAGGGGCGACTTTGGCCCACGCTATTGGCCTGGCTGAATAAATATACATTTGAACAGATACAAGTAAAAAATAGCCTTTAGAAAATAATATAGGTCAGACGGGCCTGGGTTCTCACTACCAGGCGATAATATCATTTATTCCCGGAATCATAAATTTGAATTTAAATTTCATTCGCATGAACTTGCCAATTTGCATTTTGTATTAATTTCTCACGGCGAATAATTATCGCAAATAACATGAGTAAGTATCTTTGATTTAATGTGCCTTACTTTTTTTAACGTGAGGGAAAATCCATCATGGATGCTATGCCGGACTCCTACCGACTAAAAAACTTCACGTAACGCCCAACAGCCTATGGTTGGGAGCTCCAGGTAAGCCCTCGGAAGGATGTCCCAGGACTCCCAAAAGACTTACGGCCACCACTGCGGCCTCGTTGAAGGGGCGGTTCGGGTGTTATCCTGCGTCTTTGGGGGGTTTCGGGTGTGATCCCGCTTCTAAGGGGGGACGTGCGTGAATCCCTCACGTAACGCTGAATGTGCCTTACGCGTCGTCGTAAGCAAAGTCTGTCGAGGAGCGCAAAAAACTATGATACTACATTTTGAGACATTAAAATAATTTTAATAGCTTGTATTTACAGTTTAGTAGCAACTTTCAACAGCAACAATATTTTCTACCTACAGTTTCAAATTCTTTGAGTAGCACTAACGTCAGGGCTGCCCCGCGATAACCTCACCGTTCAATTGACTTTTACAACTGGTTTTACGATAAACAGCTGATGTCTTTTTATTGTTATTTTAGCGTAAGATTAGTATAGATTGAACGAATTTTATAGGGAACAAAATAAATCGTTCACCTTTTACATCCGACTGGAATTTTACTGACAACCGAAACCAACGGCTTACCATGCCAACGAAGCAAGGAAACCCTTCGCAAATCGAAATGTTGTAAAGTGATTACCCATCCAAGAACCAGCCAGAGCGGAACTTGTTTATTTATTCATTTAGGGACAAAAAACAGTTACTTCTTTATCAAGTAACTGTTTTTGTCCCTAAATAAAAGGATCTTATACTCAATTAGTTTTAATTGTAGTACTATATAAATGTACTACAATTAAAACTAACAACGTTTACAGCAATGATCGCTCCCGCCCGGCACACTGAGTCAGTGGCAGTGGAGCTACGAGCGCTTAGGAGTTGAATAACTACGCTGAATTTAAAGCAAAACCTTACAGCTGATTGTAAAGTGCTTTGAAAACGTGGTCATTCGACTGTGTAAAAATACTATCAACATTTGAAACTTTGTTATAAGTATTGGCTAAGCATCGGCTTTGGCTTTAGGTGATTAAAAGACGACGGGGCGGGCCGGTCTTTTAGTCCGCGACGTAATAATGACCGCGTCTGCCCGACGATGACCGTGACTACCCTCACCGCGAAAATGTGTGTCCGGCGGGCAGCTGCGGCGCGGTTCATTTGCCCTTCATGTGCGTTGGTAGTATATGATACCCTTAGCGCTATCGTTCGCGGTGAAATTGACCGGCCAGGCGTGCCCCGTCGTTTGCAAAGCGCCTAAAACGTCTATGCCTGTAAATGTACCCAAGAGAGTAAAGTTGCTGTTAATTTTTGGTCGAAAAGTTAGGCCTCGAAAGTGCCTCCGCCTACATTTACCCCAGAAGAACCATCTTGTTCCCATGGGAAACATGTTAGTGCGATAACTAAATTATACATGCTTCTGCTCTCATACTGATGTTTCAATAAACATCCATTATCATCCAAATCGAGTGTCGCAATTACGCTTCAATTTGAAATTCAAATGTGTATCATTCTGTAGGTTGTATGTATGCTAAGGGTAGATTTATAAATTGGTTTGTTGGGAATCTACCACCGGAACGCACAAAGACATAGCGATGCGAAGTGTTTACTAATAATAGTGTTTAAGATTTTATATACTAACATTACTTGATATATTTGTATGTATTTCTCATTTTAAGGTATTTATAATGTATTTGGGCCATCATAGAATTAGTTAATAGGGTTCTGTACTAATGTAGCCTTAAATAAACTGTTAAGTTATTATCTTATTAGATAGATAACAGAGTTTGTACTCCAGCTTTGGACGACATAATTGAAAGTTTCATTGTTGACATAAAAAAGGTAGACCAACAACCAATAGGTAACGTCAAGAAAGCATGAATATACGACAACTATTTAACATCACGTCTAAACTGGCCGTTTCTTGTGTACGATATGAGCCAAAACCTTCTCAGAAAATTGGATGTGAATGTTACGAAGACGTTGAAGTCGTGGCTAGGGCTAGCTCAATCGGCCGACCCGTCGGCATTATACAGAGCCTCTAATAACTTCGGAATGACGTTTAAGAAGCCGTCGGAACTCTATAAACATCTAAGAGTTACTAAAATGTACGTCTTGGCAAAATCAAGAGACAAAATCGTTCAAACTCTTCCAAAGGATAAAAATATAGCAGAACTTGAGTCACGCCTCCAATTCCACAAAAAATTCATGGTGGGTTCGCAGACTGGTCGAGCGGGGTTGGGTAGTATCCGGAGACAAACAGATAAAGACATTACAAAATCTTTTCTGGAGCAGGATGAGAGCGATGCCTATAGGGTGCACGCGATGAACCTGGAGATGCAGAATGAATGGCTTACTCTGGGCGAATTTTGTATTCCCATGGCCTTGCAGTGGCGTACCTTATTGTACGACTGCTCGCCGGCTTTGCTTAAGTTCTACCTGAACGCGTTTCAATTGACCCTCCCCGACCCAAGTAATCTGGTCAGGTGGGGGAAAGCCACAGATAAAACATGTAATGCATGTGGAGAAGCGATTGGAACTGCTAGGCACCTGCTGGTAGGTTGTAGGACGTTACTAGACCGGGGTCATTACTTACGCCGACACGATAGGGTATTGGAAATCATACGTGAGGCTGTCAGTTTGGCGGTAGCGAGAGCGAAAAAGGGATTAACCACAAACAAAAGAAATGACATTGCGTTTGTAAAGGAAGACTGTTCAAAGAAAGTACTTACCTCAAAAGCCATACTCAATTTTGATGACTGCCGCCGATTGGACTATACTCTCAGACACGTATGAAAAACACTACAAAATCCCGGAGGATGTATGTGCCTCGTCATCCAGACCCGACATATTCCTGTTTTCGAGGATACACAGGCGTGCGGTGCTCGTGGAGCTGACGGTGCCGTGGGAGACCAACATACCGAAGGACCACGCCATGAAGACAAATAAATACTTTGACTTGACCAATGAGTTAACCAAAAATGGCTATGTGGTTAAACTCTATGCCGTAGAAGTAGGAGCAAGGGGAATTCCAGCTAAATCCCTGTATAATTTATTTAAGGACCTTGCATTGCCAAGAGCTTCAGTAAGCCCTTTACTAAAACGAGTATCCAAAGCGGCATTGATAGGATCTTACCAAATCTGGTTAGGCAGGGGGGGGGGGGGGGGAACATTGTTGACGGTGGAAGCTGATCGTTTATGCGCATAGTTAGGTGGCCACCCTAAACCTACTCGAATGGGTCGCAATTCCCAGACGCCGTCGCACTGTGGATCCTGTTGTATGGGATGGTTGGTCAATATTATTTAACTACGTTCCGAGACTTAAGCTAAGTCTTAAAGGTGTATAATACATTCATACGTACCTAAATACATAAAATCACGCTTATTACTCACTGGGGTAGGCAGAGACCACTGATTGCCACTTGCAACGCTCCCGGCAAACATCTTTCGCTTCCTTAACTTTCATAATTGTCTTTATTAAAGGTGTTTTGAGGCAAAATAACTTTATTAATGTCTTTATTACTCTAAACAATTTAAATATATGTCACAATAAATGGATTTATGAAGGCTAGATTCTTTTAATCTGGTAAAATAATTTCTAGCACCTCACTAGGAAGAGTAGTTTTATATTTTCTCACAATCCTTGAGCACGATACTACTGGATCCGAAAAAATTAAAAACAAATTAAATACATCCGTTAGAGTGTCCTTTCTCGAAGTTTTACGACGTTAAGTTAAGAAGGAAAGATATGAGGCGCGTAGCTTTGTACCACGTTATACTGCTTCTTACTTTATTTCGCTTCAGTATCTAAACATAGACAAAGCGGTTTGAGGAGATACTGCCTCTTCTTCATTTACTGTGGTTTTCGGTGATAGAATATCTTTTAATTTATTTAATTGGGAATGGTGGCCTTCAGTTCGAAAATACATTTGAGCAGAATAAAGAAGTTCACTGCCAGAACCGGACGCACGTAAAACTTCGGTCTTCCTACACTTACTGCGGACACTACACTGCTGAAAATCCTTCGGGGGCCTACCTGGGCTCACCCTTTGCTTAATAATATATTTTTAAAAAATGCAAGTCTTATCTAGCTACCTTGAGTTATTTTTTACAAACCTTTCTTTGATTCTGTTCGACGATTGCTATTTTATTTTAAAAGATTTTTAAAAAATATGCAGTGTTTCTTTAAGGGAAGTTATATCTGAAGCAGGGCAGTTGGTTTCTGCAATAATTATCTCCTCTAATTTTAAAAACTTGCTATATAATTTCTTGTATTGAATTAAAAATAATTTGTCACACAAATCTCTCCTTTTTACTGGATAATCCACTATTCCTAAGAAAAAAAAAACGAAAAAATAACCTATATAATTGGCTACAATACAATACAAAACTATTCATTCATGTTAAAGACGAAAATTTTCACAGTTAAGTGTAATTACTAACCGAAATACGACTGGCTCATATTTTTAATCTACTACCGTGAAACTATAAACCACTGCCATTTGAAAAGGAGCATTTTGTCTGAACTTTTGATATCAGCTATATAAAATACACTATCTAAAGAGTTACAGAGAACTAATTAGTACCCTGACAAAATGCACTTTTCCGAAAAAAAACAGTATCAAAACTGCACTTCTGAAGAAAAAGTGGTTTTTAAATAAAAATTTATTATGAAGAAGTTATTTTATCGTGAAGAACTAAATTTATACATTTTAAATACTACATACCTTCAGCATCACTCATGATTTTTTTTATTAATTATACCCTGTTACTTTTAAAGTAATACAATGTTTCAATACTGCACCAAACTTAAAAAACGTAATTGTCTACAAGGAAAATACAAATATGGTCAACTTTGTCGTATCATAAAAAGTATACTAGACAACCAATACTACTTTAATTACATATAATAAATGTGGTATACCCTCTATTTGCTAAATCTATGAAAAAATATTATCTACCGGCATTTTTTTAATTTTGATTAATGACCAACCAGCTCATACTACAGGATCCAACGTGCGTCGGGGTGTTCCCCCCTGTGCCACGCTATGGACCCGGCGCCCGCACGGAGAATCCATGGAATGCTAAGAATACGGTCTCTTATATATAAAATTCTCGTGTCACATTGTTCGTTCCCGTACTCCTCCGAAACGGCTTGACCGATTCTCATGAAATTTTGTGAGCATATTGAGTAGGTCTGAGAATCGGCCAACATCTATTTTTTCATACCCCTAAGTGACCGGGAATAACATTCCACGCGGGCGGAGCCGCGGGCATCAGCTAGTTATTAATATAATGCTGTCAGCAAGTGCATTGACTTGTATGTAAAGATTGCTAACGCTACAAACATAGAGCCAAAGTACCTATATTAATGGCCTTTCGTTTACAAACGATACCGCCAACATCCAGTAGGAAAATATATACAGATAAGGTCATTCAAAAAAATGGCGATATATACGCCAGTCTAAAGTCAACCATACTTAAATTTTTTACAGTAAAAAATATACTTCATTTTTTTTACTGATAAAAGTGAAGTAGTTATTTGACAGCATTTTGACAATGACGATAACTGGCAAAATATTAGATCCGTTTCCAGACTTTTGACAAGATGTACCTTGGTGGTGTCTTGAAATATCCGGACATTTCGACGTAAAACAAGAGATCTGTTGTTTTTCTGGTAATGGCATCTATATCTCTAAATCCATATGATATTTAACTCTCAAATGATCCAGTATAAATATGGCATTTAGAAGGCTGTTACTATCAGATCAGAAAATTATTTTCAGGCGTACGTATACTACGTCTTTTGTGGTGTACAACAATCATATTGATATATATACAACAGTGAAGGTAATATTCGTGAGAAGTTCAGGACCAAGTGCTTCAAAAAACTAGGGAGCTCTCTGCGAGCACACGTGTGCACTTCTTACGAACCCGGGCTCTTCAAGTGGAGACTGGAGAGGCGCATAATTGGGCCTTGAACGCCACTGTCAAATGGTCTTATTCCGTCTTATGTATCATGAGAGTGGCTGTCAAGTCGCTGGATATAGCTATGGCTTTCCATCAGGTTAGCTAAGCGTCTATTCTTTTCTAATATTGTATTCCCATTTTAATTATACACATTTGAATTAAATTTACAGTAAAAATAATTTAAAGTACCCTTAACCGGCGAGCGTGTATGAAAGCACTTATGAAAGTAGAAGAAGCGGAAGTGGCATGCTAGGATCGTAGCAAGTGGAAAGTCATAGTCTCTGCCTACCCCGATGGGAAACAGGCGTGATGACATGTATGTAAAAATAATTTAAAAAGCCTATGACGGTAGTGCAGATGCACTGTGGACGCCCTCTGCCCCATTTAGGGACATTAAGTCAAGTAAAGTAAGTCATGACGGTAGGACAATTCACATAAAAAGCAATGAAAATATAATTTTATTATGAAAATCTACGGAGGTCGCTGCCAACCACAGATTTTAGAAAAGAGTTTTCTGCTGCCAACATAAAATATATATATATATATTAAATATTGCCAAAATCAAGTCAGAATAAATAAATACTCTACAGCAATTTCATGAAGTTTTATTTTAAAAAGTCATTCTGTATTCTGTTGCAGGCCAGCAGTTTTATAATAAAAATGCATAAGTTATTTCAGAAAAGATTTCTATCAGATGATTTCTTTTTCCAGAACGGCTTCATCGGGACGCTCAAAATAAATTAATACAAGTCAGATTAAGCTGTCTACTGCACACGCTATGCAAACTAAGCGAAACTTGACCTACGCCACAGTATGAAGAGTGTGGATAGGCCCTTACAAAAGGTTTGGCTGAATGAATAATCAGCTTATTCAAAGTTTTAAGCATGAATTAAATAAGAGTATGCACGGAAGACAACGCTAGAACAAATCTTTTATGCCACGAATAAACTTTATAAACTAATAATAAATAAATAAATAAACTTTATTGAGATTCAGTTTTAGTGTTCTTAACAAATATAACACTGATCCTCACACTAGGATACCTATTTTTTTTTCTTTTTTACAAATTATGAGTTAGTATACATAAACCTATATTTATAGATGGCGTGTGTATGTATGTGTGTGTGTGTGTGTATGTGTGTGTTTATTTGTTTGTGAGCGTGTGTTTTTAAGGTAGAATTTCGATTAACGAGGAATAATCTTTCAAATGTTATTTTATTTTGTTATGCCACTGAGGTAGTAGACAAGCATTATAGTTATAGCCTTTATGTAGGAAAGTGGTCACCGTTCCCTTAAACACGTTTGCTTGCAATATCCGAGGTGCTACCTTCGTGCTGCCGATCCTGCGAAACCCTTATAACCCTTCTACCTCTTCTTCTCCTTTTTTGCAGAACTTTGTTATATGATACATACACATAAGACTGCCTCTGTGGCGTAGTCGGTCTGGCCCCTGTGGCGCTGGAGGTCCTGGGTTCGATTCCTGGGTCGGTCCAAATATTTGTGTGATCCACATAATTGTTTGTTGCGGGGTTTGGGTGTTTTTTTTATGTATAATATGTATGTATTTAGAAATATATATGTATATCAGTCGTCAAGATCCTATAGCACAAGCTTATAATTTGGGCTAGATGATATTGCGTGTGAATGTCTAAAAATAATTATTTATAACTGTTTTCTCTGCTAATTTGTTGAGTGCTAACTGGAATCAAAGATAATATAATAGTATTACATACAGATCGGCAACTCCCTGCCGCGCCACAGCTGTCAATATAGTTGACAGACGTGTTGAGGGAACATTTACTTAGAATTATTGGTCACACACACACATTCAAGCTGGAGTTTCCCCCCTGTGCTGGAATCTATAACCAAGTACTCCTGGTGAATAACGGACACTGCTCTATCGGTGTACGAAGAAAAGAAAGGAAAGAGTTCTCCTGAAAATCACCGTATTTGTCGGTAGAATGCCAAAAAGCAAAACTCTAAGGAAGTTAGTGACAGCCCTTAAACGAGAACATAACTTGTTGGGAGCATCTGTTTCTGGTTCATTTGCAGGGGCATCACGAAGCAGTATTTGACGCAAGGACAATGTCAATTTCGACATCCCTTTTCCGGCCTAAAATACGACCCCACATAATCGTGGGAAATTTCCATAAATCGTGCTGTTACATACTACTATTCTTGCGAATATAGAAATTCAAAACGCGTTATTTTTTATACTACTAAGGTGGCAGTCAAGCTTACGGTCCATTTTATGGATAGTGGTTACCGTAGCGCCGCGACATTTTGAAGCACGAGGCGCTACACTACGCATGGTCTGCCGACCCAGGCGCAGGTCGTGACGATATTACGAACCGTCTTTTTTGTTTTTTAGGGTTTCGTAGCCAAATGGCAAAAACGGAACCCTTATAGATTCGTCATGTCTGTCTGTCCGTCCGTGTGTCACAGCCACTTTTCTCCGAAACTATAAGGCCTATGCTATTGAAACTTGAGAACTAGATGTATTCTGTGAACCGCATTAAGATTCTTATATAAAACTAGAAAAAAAGCAGTAAGTTTTGGGGGTCCCCATACTCAGAACTGAATCTCAAAATTTTTTTTTTCATCTAACCCATACGTGTATCTATAGATAGGTCTTCAAAAATGTTATTGGGGTTTCTAACATCATTTTTTTCTAAAGTGAATAGCTTGCGCAAGAGACACTTCCAAAGTGGAAAAATGTGTGTGTGTGTGTCCCCCCCCCCCCCCCCCCCTCTAACTTCTAAACTAAGAGAATGATAAATCTAAAAAGAATATATGATGTACATTGCCATAAAAACTACCAACGAAAATTGGTTTGAACGAGATAGAGCTGGTAGTTTTTTTTTAATACGTCATAAACCGCAATTTTCGGTTAGAAAAATCACTACCACTGCGAATGTGTTAAAACATCAAAGTTACAACGAACTACATATAAGAACTTTTATATTATATTACTTGCTGCTACGAAACCCTTCATGGGCGAGTCCAACTCGCACTTGGCCGGTTTTTTATCTTTATTCATATAGGTCGCAATGTAACGCTTATGAACGTCAAACGATTGCTTCTACATTTTTTACATTTACTGCCAGATTCGCAACTCAATAGGCAGAGCTAGAGAAAAAAGAACCTGGCAATAAAACAGCGGCCAATCTTTGAAATTCCAGTAGGTCTACGTCTAAATATTTGTCAAGCCGCCCAAAAGGGTTTCCACTTGATTTAACGATTGTCATGTTATGGTGCCTTCCAAAGCACGCAAATACATGTCAAAAAAAACGTCACGTAGTGGTCCCTTATTCAACGACCAGATACTATAGATTTTCCTAAATCTATAAGGAAAATCTACTAACGCTAACAAAGCAGGTAAAATCAGTAGGTATTATTGTAGGTAAGTAGAAACTAAACGGAGACACGAATGTCACACGAACCGTATTCATTGTATTATAGAGCTCGCTTTAATAGATAGATAATATCTAGGTTGAATCAGTTAATGGAGTTACAAGTTTGAAGGCTATCCATTACCACTTGGGGTTTAGATATTTCCGAAAGCGTTAATATAGGAATAGTGTGATGACTTTTCAGCATGCCTCTGCTCTGAGCCGAAACATCGTTATTTTTAACGTGTGTGTCTGTATAACTGTGGGCTGGCTGTAGCATCACGGTTGGCAAATGGATGGATCAATTTTGATGCGGTTTCTTTTTTGTTTGAAAGGAGATGAGAGAGATAGTTCTTAGCAATCTAAAGCAGCCGATAGGGTAACCAATTCCTTTAAAAGCATTCATAAAGGTACCTATACAAAATTTTGGGGGTATTATTAAAGCCTTGATCAGTTTTTTAATTTGTTAAAGTTAGTAAGTAAATCTCTTTGTGTGACGAGCACATTGATTTATTCTGCTATTTTTAAATTACACAAGGGTATCAGTTGTCTATAGAATACAAAAATTTTCGAAAAATACAGATTTTTAGTCATTACAGCAGTGAAAGATAGTTATAGACTTACAAATCCTGAGTCTCGTTCATCCGATGCTCTTTAGTGGTTACTAGGCAAGGTTGTTTTGAACCCCATAGGGATAAACCTCTTGCACCTCCCTAGCTTTTATGGGCACCCATTAAGGGAGAACTCATTAACAAACTACAAACTGACCCTTCCACTGTGCGTGATCGCATTCACTTAGCAGTTCTTTATGGCCGACGTAATTAAGGTATAAATTAAACTACCTAATTATCCATTTTAAAAACTAAACTTTTTAAGGATAGGTAGGTTTAATGGATTTTAGTCACTGGAGTTGATATTTATGCGCTCCGGGTTTGCGCCCGAAATTCTATGTGTTCGTAATATTAGCTTCTTTAAATTTTGGGCTGTAAGGACGTACGAACTAGATTCATCTATGAAAGATTACACTCAGTACTTGTTTGGAACTTCTTTACATTTTGTGCGGTAACATTAACTTCTTTAAATTTTGTGCGGTAACATTCAACTTCTTTAAATTTTACGCTGTAACTGGAACACTGGGACATCCTTCCGAGGACTTACCCGGGACTCCCGGCCCAAACTGTTGTAAGGCACTGTGTGGTTTTAGTTGGTAGGGGCTCCTACCCACCATAGCATAGCATCCGTGTAGGATTTCCACACAATAAAAAAACGCTGTAACTGGACATTTGTATAGACTGTACTGTTTTGATGTTTTGCGTAACCGTTACAGGAGGTACGCGAGTATATAAATCAGTGTACTTAAATAGAATTAGTGTACGACTTAGATCATCTAACCACAGGATGCGCCTTACTTAAGCATTGTTTTCTGCCATTGCACATGACCATTTGGTCTTTTGGCTTTATGAAAAGCCTGTACATCAGTACATCATTTTATATGATTAAACTAGTACATTACATTGTAGTTGACTGTACAATAACAATTAACACACAACAGCCATTACGCGTTTGTCGATAAATACATTTTTAAATGCAATGAAATTTTATATGTCTTTGTGTTTCCCCCTTCATTTGTATGAAAACTGGCAGAATATTTTTGTATGCGGTGGTTCGCAAAGGCTAGTCCCGTGTTATATGGTCTAAGGTGTACGAGTATTTCTGTAACAAACTTGTAAACACGATTGAATGAACCATGGCCTTGTCACTCATCTAAAATAAAACGAGTACAACATCCAGTGGGTGTATTATCACGGGACCATTCTTTTAAAAAAACATAATGGATACAGTCAGTTATTCATTATGTACCTATTTTGCACATCAAGGAATCGGGCAGTTCTAATATCTACAGAACCTAACCCAGCATCATTTGCAAGTGAGGCGCCTGCTAACTAACGGATGAGGTCATGGCGAAGAGAAGGAAGGAACACCTGGAAAATCCCTGTACCAACCTTGACCAGCGTGGTACAGTCAGCCTCACAAGTAGATAAACATTATTGAAATTTACGAACTAGATTCATCTATGAAAAATTACACTCAGTACTTGTTTGGAACAATACTGTTATAGAGTGTTAACTTATGGAAAAATTGTAACATACAAGTACTACGAGTAATTTTTCATTTATGAATCTAGTACGTAAACAATAGTGTTTATCTACTTATGAGACTGACTGTAGGTACATTGGCACACTGTTTTAGGGTCGGCAGCGCGAGTTTGGCGCCTCTGGTGTTGCAAACGTCCATAGGCTGCGGTGACCATCTGTACATCTGGTGGGTCCTTAGATCATCTATCCACAGGATGCGCCTTACTTAAGCATTGTTTTCTGCCATTGCACATGACCATTTGGTCTTTTGGCTTTATGCAAAGCCTGTACATCAGTACATCATTTTATATGATTAAACTAGTACATTACATTGTAGTTGACTGTACAATAACAATTAACACACAACAGCCATTACGCGTTTGTCGATAAATACATTTTTAAATGCAATGAAATTTTATATGTCTTTGTGTTTCCCCCTTCATTTGTATGAAAACTGGCAGAATATTTTTGTATGCGGTGGTTCGCAAAGGCTAGTCCCGTGTTATATGGTCTAAGGGTGGGTCGTATGCTTGTCTGCCACCTTAGTGGTATAAAAAAAAACATTAAAGCCAATCACCCTTTCAAAATGAAATGATGGAAATTGGGAGAGAGATACATTCAGAAGTGGGCTGATTTTTTTTTTTTTTTTTTTTTTTTTTTTTATACCACTAAGGTGGCAGACAAGCATACGGCCCACCAGAAGGACCGGTGGTCACCGCAGCCTATGAACGTTTGCAACACCAGAGGTGCCACACTCGCGCTGCCGACCCTGTAAAAACCTTCTAAGACCCCTTTTGAAGAACCCCATACTGTAGGCGTTTGGGAAAACCGAGGCAGGGAGGTCATTCCACAACCTAAGCGTGCGCGGAAGAAAACACCTATCGGATCTAACCGTGCTGGAACGCACCGGACGCAGCGTGTGAGGATGAACTCCCTGTCTGTGGCGAGCGGTGCGATGATAGAACGTAGCCGTGGGCATCATATCAAACAATTCCTCAGAGCACATACCATTGTACAGGCGGTAGAACACGCATAAGGAGGCAAAGTCTCTCCTGTCGCGAAGAGGTTCCACACCAGCTGTAAGTACAGGATCGTTGACAATTCTTACAGCTCGTCTTTGCACCGAGTCAAATGGACGAAGCTGATATTCAGGTGCTCCCGCCCAGAGGTGACAGCAGTACTCCATATGCGGCCGCACTTGCGATTTATAGAGAAGCAGTGTTTGCGCCGCAGTGAAGTACCGCCGCGCCCTGTTGAGCACACCTAGCTTCTTGGACGCCAGCTTAGCCTTGTCCTCCAAATGACTACGGAACTGAACGTCACTGGAGATGTCAACACCAAGGATCCCTATACTCTTGGAGATGGAAAGAGATGTGCCCTGAAATTGCGGCGCTACAGTAATTGGGGTTTGCTTAGCGGTGAAAAAACACGCTTGTGTCTTGGAAGGGTTGAACTGGACAAGATTTTGTCCACCCCAATCGGACACTCTAGTAAGAGTAGCCTCGATTTCAGACACAAGCTGTTCTCGATTTTCCTCCACTGTGTCCCGAGAGATACCGGGGCGGCCCGTGTAACAAGTGTCCCCCGTACTGTCGTCCGCATAACAATGAATGCCGTCAATAGACAACATGTCATTGATATGCAGCAGAAACAGAGTAGGGGACAACACTGAGCCCTGCGGTACTCCAGCGTTAATGGCCATGCAGTCTGAACAGCTGCCGTCAACGACGGCCCTGATGCTTCTACCGGACAAAAAGCTGGACACCCATCCGCATAATCTCTCGGGTAGTCCATATGAGGGCAATTTCGTAAGAAGACCACGGTGCCAGACCCGGTCAAAGGCTTTAGAGATGTCGAGGCTCACTGCTAGAGCCTCACCCTTACTCTCGATAGCCGCCGCCCATCGGTGTGTTAGGTACACAAGAAGATCGCCCGTCGAGCGACCGTGACGGAAACCGTACTGCCGGTCGCTGAGCAGGTCGTGTTCCTCAAGGTACCCCAGGAGCTGTGTATTAATTACACGCTCCATCACCTTGGATAAAAGGGAGGTGACGGCTATAGGCCTGTAATTGGCCGGGTCGGTCCTGTCACCCTTCTTGGGTACAGGATGTACATACGCGATCTTCCACGACGCTGGGACTTGTTGCATGGAATAGGAAAGTGTGAAAAGACGTGTAAGTACCGGACACAACTCTGGACCACAATGCTTAAGTACCACCGCGGGAATGCCGTCTGGCCCGCTCGACTTATGAACGTCCAGGGATTGAAGCTCCCGCCGGACATTCCGCTGTGTAAATTTGACTTCCGGCATGGAAGTGCCACAACTCGGAATGCCCGGCGGTAAAGCACCCCCGTCGCTCATGGTCGAGTTAGAGGCAAAGAGATTACCCAAAAGGTCGGCTTTCTCCTTGGCACTCTGGGCCAAACTACCGTCGGGTTTAAGCAAGGGTGGTAATCCAGACCGACAGAAGTTTCCCTCGGCAGCTTTGGCAAGCGACCAAAATTCACGACTTCCTGAGGGGAAGCCTGCTAGCCGTTCGCCAATTCTGCCGACGAAATCGAACTTGGCCTTGACAATTGCTCTTTTACTGGACCTCGAGGCGGCATTTAATTTGCGTTTCACCTCAGAGATGTTTGGATCTGAATTTGCACGAGCCGTGGTCCAAGCTCTGTAGGCAGATTCTTTCTGCATTAGAGCTTCTCTGCAGATCCGATTGAACCACGGTCGCTTTTTTGCACCTACAGGGATCCAGCGGTTGGGAATGTAGCATTCCATACCCTCCAAGATCCCCTCAGCGACTGCTACAGCACAAGAATCCAGATCCTCTGAGGCAAAACAAAGCCGCCACCACGGGTACGACGCATAGAACTCTCGCAGTCCATCCCAGTCTGCTGACTTGTAGTGCCACACATGTCGCCACTCCTTGGGCCGAGGTGGTTCAGGCCTTGCGAGAGGCACATGCGTCCGAACGACACAGTGGTCCGACGATCCTAGCGGAGCATCCACTGAAACGTTGTATCCGTCCGGACGCGTTGTCAGCAGGAGATCCAGCAATGCACTATGCTCGTTCTCCTTGTCTGGTATCCTTGTATGGGATTTAACCAGCTGGGAGAACCCATAGGTCAAGGCAAATTCGTGAGCAGCTTTTCCCGCAAAGTCGGTGGTCCGGGAGCCCAACCAGTCAACATGATGACCGTTGAAATCTCCCAAAATCACGATCTCAGCGGAGGGACACTGCTCAATCACCCTGTCAGTCGATTGCTGCAGGTGGTCATAAAGGCGAATTGTGTCCGTATTACCGCTGTGAGACCTGTACACGCACGCGTAGATCCGGGTGTGGCCCCCGTGATCCACGCGCGCCCATAACGTAGACAGGTCCCTGTCTTCGAGGCTTGTAAGACGGCGACAGCAGACATCATCCCGTACATACACACCCCGGCTTTCTGCCTGAAGTTGTACTCCAGCTTGTAGCCAGGGTACATTAAGTGGGATGCGTCTTTCGGGCATGAGATCTGCGTCTCCGTCAAGAAAAAAAGGGTCGGCATCGCAGTTTCAAGATGGTGGTGGACTACGTTGATATTCGCGCGCATGCCTCTGATGTTGCAAAAGTCCACTTGAAGTGTGGACGCCGATGCCGCTGTGGATACCTTTTTATTTTTCTTTTTTACAGCCATGGTTGTTTTTTTAAAAAAAGGGGAATTAAGAAGGTTGAGGGGGCGCCTGTGTGCCGTTGGCGCAGGAGACTAAGCGAGGCTCCAACTCACCAAAGGCAGACAAAGGTAATGCGGAAGATTGGCACGGCGTACGGAAGGGCCCCCGGTCCCCCCCCAATGCAGTGGCCGCGTCCACTCCGGTATCCTCCTCCGGCACGACCACAGCACCAGGGACTTTACACAGGCTGCTGGTTCAGCCTCCTGGGGCGGAGATTAAGTGATCCCCAGGTTCGGGTCCCGTACAGCCTGCGGGCGGTCAGCGGTCAACCGTTTCACCGGGTCTCCCTGACCGCCGTACCAATACCCCGCGCCTATATCCGCCAATGGAGCCAGATAAGCCTCTGGTCTCACCGTCAACGGCACAAAGTCGCCCCAATGAGCTCTGGATCCCTGCTAACCGACGGAGAACATAACCCAACCGGAGTCAGGTTACTATTACCGCGGTCTTCTGCAGGGCGGAGGTACTGCCCCAGGCGGGCTGCTCAACGAACGGAGTGCCGTTATGCCCTTCCTCCTAATGTGGGCTTTTTCGTTAATCCCTAAGATATTGAATCTTAGGGATCTGATTGAAGAAGCCACTACTGTACCCTCAGGGTGTAACGTTAGCTCCATGAGAAGTAACGCATGTCCCCTAAACCCCGAGGGATAATGATAAGATTGATGGACTATGAACCTAATGCTATGAAGATGAAGAGACGATGGTGTTCGAATATCTCATAGTCTTCTGCAGGTTTAAATAGCTAGTAGACGAGAAAACTACTTTCAAGATGTCTTACTTATATTTAGGTTGTGCACTATTTTAGTTGAGACTGGCTGGACACCTGTAGATATCAGTAAGGTCTCATTGCATGGACGACATGCAACTCATCACACAAATCATTCAACAACTACACCTCTGTAGTTGTTGAATGATTTGTAATTACCTACTGGATGTTAAAAGAGTGGCCGAAGTTTTATTGCCAGGTTCTTTTTTCTCCAGCTCTACCTATTGCGTTGCGAATCTGGCAGTAAATGTGAATGTAGAAGCAATCATTTGGACGTTCATAAGCGTTACATTGTGACCTATATGAATTAAGATTTTTCATTTTTCATTCATTAAGCACACAGGTCCATATACGATGTATACACATGTTCGCCACTGCCTACCCCTCCGAGGAAATACCCGTGATTATGTTAGTATACCCACTAGTATATTAACTACGGCTTCGTGAACTACTTTAGTCAGAATCAATTCGTAATAAGCTTGGTTGTTTATTTAACAACAATCGATCAAATTGAAATTATATCATGGCCTCGATGGCGACGAATGGAAGTGAATAACCTTAAATTAATAACTAGTATATTCAGTTGTTAAGCCAAATTGAAAACCTCATGGACGGCTTGAAAAAGTACAAATGTGGATCGTCAAAACTTGGGCCTCGGTAGGCAGCGCGTGTATATCGCCTCTGGTGTTGCAAACATTCATAGGCTACGGTAATCAGGTGGCCCGTAGGCCGTAACCTTGTTAGTCACCTTAGTGGAAGTGTCTTATGGATGCTATAATATTAGTATAGATATTTGTTTTTTGTGTTATTGTTTATTTTAAACCAAAATGTTCATTTACGTCGTCAAATTCTATTCTTAGGTTGATAGGTAAAAACCTAAAAGTGCACCTTTTTCAAAATCATTGTTGGTAATAAAAATAAAGTTTATAGATGAAGTCCAGGTCTTTTTATAAAGTACTTATTATGCAGTTTTCGTTGGCATAAAGAAATAGAGCATATTTAGTTTTATTTACTGAAAGTAATCCTCCCTAGCCGCGCCACATACTTTAAAGATTAATTTAATCAAAATGAATAGTTTCTTGAGAGAAAACAGTATCAACGCAGAGTAGAGAAAAGGTACTATTATATAAATTGATTTATGGATAGTTAATATTAAATATTGCAAAATTGACTTGCTGCAGAGTATACCTTCCAGCCGGACCACACCCAACGACCAATAACTCCTTAACTAAAGGGGTTTATTAGACCATATTTGTCGTATGCAAGGTACTCTTTAGGTAGTTTTTTTCGGGATATTGATTTATTTATAGTTCATTTTACTCTATTTAATTTGAGGTGGCGCGGCCAGAGAGCACTACCTGGCGGCCGGACCACATAAATTGTTAATTAAAAAGATATATCTTGAGGTACTAAAAAGATATATAAATTCCGATGAAAGTAGACTTTAGGTAGGTATTATTTCAAACTATAGCATCCGAGTACTAAACTGTGGTCCGGCCACAGAGGACCACACGAACAAGCGTTGTGTACAACTCAACCGCGGTACAAGTACAGATCTCTTGGTTAGTTCGGTTTGTGCCATAAAGCGAATGACACGCACGTGACGGAGATATTTCAATTTACTGTGGTAGAATTATCAAACAAAGTGTTGTAATAGCAATGAACAGAGGTAAACATGTTAAAGTTAATGCTAAGTAATATAATTTTACAACGTTTAGAGTCTCGCTCTTGAACATATTCAATGTGTGGACGTTCCTGTCTATCGGTATAATATAGGTAGGTATGTCAATGATTTAAATATTTTTTGTTCGATTCAAGAACTAGGTACTGAATTATTTCATGAGAATAGTAAAAAGTTGTTAATCTCTTTTTTTTCTGATCTTTTCTGTTCTGTGATAAAGTCAAAATAAAAGAATCTTGAAATCACAACGCAGAAAAACCAAACCCAATAATTTCTTTTTTAAAACTTTTTATATTATAAGAACTCGCGTCATCGCACAAATTCACAGACGGCGAAAATGTCCGCCCCGTCTGGGGTATGTTTTATGAACGGTTTTGATAGATGATTGATTGCACCTAACAAAAAATCTATACCTAGTCATTAATTCTCAGCACACACTATCCTAGTACCCCATTTTCACGTCACGACAACGGTATCGGTAACGATACACCACCGTGTCGTAGCCATTTGGTTACATTTCGAAATCATTATAATGTTCTGTAATTATGAAAAGTTCATGTCATATTTTATTCAACGCTATGCCAATGTCCAAACTGATAGTCAAGAACTCGCCGTGTTTATCTTCAGGGTGGAATTTAAAGACGGTTGTAGGAGTGAAAGTACCCTCAATATTGATAATGGCAAGTTTTGCTGAAAGAAAACATTCCTTTATTTTCAAAAGTAAGAAAAACTGCATTTAAAGATTTTTGAAAAATCACCTGCTTGAGCCGGGATTATGAAAAAAAACCATCCTGTATTTTATGATACCAACCGAAACAGTTTTTAATAAGGATCAATTTCTTTTAAACAACCTAGTATCTTAAATTAAAGGAAGATTAAGTAAAATATGTTTTTATTTAGAGAAATTGTTTCTTATTAAAAACTCTTTCGGTTGGCATCATAAAATACAGGATGGGTTTTTTTTCACATCTCCCAGGTTCGATTCCCGACTCGGGCAGGTGATTTTTCAAAAATCTTTGAATGCAGTTTTTCTTACTTTTGAAAATAAAGGAATGTTTCCTTTCAGCAAAACTTGCCATTATCAATATTAAGGGTACTTTACCTCCAACTACCGTCTTTAAATTCCACCCTGTATATAAATCACCCATTTATGTGTATTATGTACCTAAGTTAGAAGAAGATCGTCGGTTGAGTCCGAAAAGGGACCGAAGATCGGCAATATGATGCCAATTTGCAATTATTCTTTCACCTGAAAGACCACATAAGTTGCCCGGATTTGACCTATCCCTTAGTTCGGTTCTTTCCAAGACCCCGGCACTTACCCCAGGAAGTATCAAAAGTGATACAAAAGTGTTAGAGTTGAAGAAAAGTTAGTTACAGTAAGTACGATCTTCGTTGGGGAGATAAATATCTCTAAGGAGACATCTTTAGCGTGACAAGAATCGACCCATCAGTACAGGACAGTATAGTATACGACCGCTATTTATATATTTTTATTATATAAAAACAAGCAAAACCCAAATTTATAGCAAAGAGATATACTTTTTTTACACTCCGCTAATAAAATTCGGGGTTAGCCCTCTAGGGTTCGTGAACCTGAAGTTTATGGCACGGTATTTAGTAATACTAAAAATCTAGATGTACGTGTAATAGTGTACTTATTACGCCTCGTATGTAGGGTTGTCAGACCTAAAAAGTAAAAACTGAAGAGATGCATACATATTATTCAATTTATAGTCTCTATCAACATACGTCAATATTTTGATAGGTCGGGTTTCCAATCAAAACCTGCCAGAAGCTGACCAATAGTCCGGATAAACAAATATTATTTTTAGCCGGACACGACCGTAAAATGCCGGACACCTGGTAGCCCTACTCGCATGTAAAACAGTCATTTATCATAGCGTCCATTTAACCACGACTGGTTTTTGTACCTCGATAACATTAACTGACGGATAATTTATAGTGATATCATTAGTGAAGTCACAATAACAACAGATCAAATTTAAACAATATTAATATTAAACTCAATTAGCAGCTTTCATCGTAGCGTAAAGTCCCGATTGTTCATTATACTTATGAGGGCGTACCCGGGATACCCAACCTTAGGCAGATGGAAGGCAATGAAAAGCTTTTTCTGTATGTATGCTGAGATCTTTTAAACGGATTTCAAAGCCGTTTTCTTTCTGGCAAGCATCAGGGCCGTTGTTGACGGCAGCTGTTCTGGCTACATGGTCATTAATGCTGGAGTACCACACCACAAGGCTCGGTGTTGCGCCCCACTCTGTTTCTTTTGCATATCAATGACATGTTGTCTATTGATACGGCATTCACTGATAAGTGGACGACACCATAGTATACATGTGACAGTATAAGTAATGCTTGTTTTACGGGCTGCCCCGGTATCTCTTGGGCCGCAATCGAAGAAAGTTGTTAACAACTTTGTGTCAATCGAAGAAAGTTGTTAACAACTTTGTGTCTACTTTACTAATTTAACATTCATGAGTTCAATTTTAATTTAGGTCCCTATTTCTACGAGTATATTGGCCAAGTTATTAAATTGGTTAAGTAGTTTTTCTTCGAAATATTATTGTTAAGTAGGCATAATAAAGTTTTATAAACTTGTAACGGGTGTTTTTTTTAGAGGTATAGAACTTTAAGTTGCCACCACTTTTTTAACTGGCGGTAATTTTGTCAACTGTCAAGTGATTTATGTTTAGTTTGGTTTGGCATTTTAACATGAATAGACTGACGCCGGAACAACGCTTCCAAATTGTGCAAATTTATTTTGAAAAGCATGGTTCTGTCCGAGAAACGTATTGCGATTTTCATAAGCAAATTTTGTTGAGCGATGAAGCCTACTTTTGGATGAATGGATACGTCAATAAACAAAATTGCCGTAGGTATTTGGGGTGATGATAATCCTCAAGCGTATGTTGAGACACCGTTACATCCAGAAAATCTGACTGTGTGGTGTGCTTTATGGGCTGGTGAAATAATTGGTCCGTACTTCTTTAAAAACGATGCTGACCAGAACGTTACAGTTAATGGTGACCGCTATAGAGCGATGATTACTGACTTTTTCGTTCATCAATTGAACAACCATGATGTGCAGGAGTTGTGGTTTTAACAAGACGGTGCAACATGGCACACAGCTCGTGTCACAATTGATTTATTGAAGGAAACGTTTGGTAACCGCATAGTTTCACGTTTTGGTACCGTGGTTTGGCCTACAGGATCGTGCAATTTAACGCCACTTGACTATTTTCTGTGGGGATATGTGAAGTCGCTAGTCTACGCCGATAAACCCGAAACGATTGACCCCTTGCAGGACAACATTCGGCGCGTTATTGCCGATATACGGCCACAAATGTTGGAAAATGTCATCGAAAATTGGACCTCTGGATTAGACTACGTCTGAGCCAGCCGTGGCGGTCATATGCCAGAAATCATATTTAAATTATAATGCCAGAAAATTGTCTTTCGAATAAAGTCAATTTCATATCAATAAAAAAAATCCCTTTTGTTTTATTCCATTTCAAAGTTCTATACCTCTAAAAAAAACACCCTTTATAATTATTATTAGTCATGTGATGTCATTGACTGGTATATAAATATACCAACCTCAGAACTATTAAATTGATAACCAAACCGCGCGCTATGCGATTTTATTTTTGTCCCAATATACCTACCTATATTATAAGTATAAATGTTGTAATATGACACATAATCCCTAACTTCCCTACTAATAATGCGAAAGTAACTCAGTCCGTCTGCTACGATTTTACGTCTGAATCACTGAACGCATTTTGATTAAAGGTACTGAGATACGAGTAGAATGGAGATTGGGAATGAACTGTAGAAAAATAGTAAATGTATACGGTTAAACCATTAGCGGATGTTTAGCTCAGACATGTTTCAATTCCAACAATAATATATTTTCTTCATCGTAAGGATCCTCCAAGCCGTTTGGGAGTTACAGTGGCGCGACTTAACACTGCGGACGCACGAACGCACGCACAGATTTATGCGCCACACAAATTTATACCCCTCCGCAGAAATGCAAAAATGCTTAGGAATATATTGCTAAGTCGACACTCATAGTATATCACGACGAATTATAAAAGATTTTTAAAAATGCTTTCTTCTGAAATTTTTGGTAGTTTTTCTCAGCAGTCACATCACTGCACAGTAGAAGAAAAGGAATGATTATTCCACGCAAACATTTTAACAGCATCAGATTTTGATACCTATGATTTGAATAAGAACATCTTTACATAATATTAATAATTATAACTACAACAAACAAACACTCACCAAATGTTCCGGCATGTTCCAATCTTCATACATCCGAGCTGTCAACGGGAACACTCTTTCATTTAAAATTTCTAAAGCAGTCAATGTAAACTTTTCAATACTAGCAAAGTATCTATCAAACACCCAACGAAGCTGCCAATACAATTCTCCACGCCTCTCCTTACTCACAGAGGACACTATTTTAACCACATTTCTTATATTATCTTCAGGTATAAAAAGAGCTAATTTATTCCAATCTATATGCGAATGAAACGGCATCACCACAGAATCAGCAATCACTATCGGTATACACTGCGAAGCCAAAACATCCATCAATACCGACTGCATTAATCTCGCACTTCTCACTACTAAACAAAACATTGCTTCCTTCAATACACTTGGGTATTCAAATATTCTACCCGTTTTATATTCACAACGTTGACTGTGATCTCTACTTTCAGTCTTACATCTTCCCAATAACAACAGATCATTGGATGAAGACGCTATGTTCTGTAATTCTTCTAAATAATGCTGCGGTATATTGAGCTGCGTTGAGATTATTAAATATTTTTTCTGTTCTGGTTGTGTGTTATCAATATTTTCTGCCGTAGGACTGTACACAGGCATTGCTATGTCAAAACCATGTCTGAATGTCCATGTATTGAAGCCGGCTCCTGCTATAATGGCTTTGCTAGTGTTGAGATCAATGACGGTGTTGTAATTCGGAGCCATGCCGGGCAGCATGTTGAATATGAGGTGATTTTCTCCATCATTCCAGCTGTTAAACAAGTAAAAGTTACATTGTATTATGAGGAAAATAATAAATAAAACAATTATGAGCCCCACAGCTTCATCTGTTTCATGTGGTTTTGAAATGGCAAAAGAACTTTTAAAAGTGGATCAGTAATGATAGCCTTATGGGCTACAAAACATTAGGTATTTTAAATATTATATTAGTATATAAATAAATAAATATGTCTAGACCTTCTCACACAACATCATCTATCCCAAATTAAGCTAATATAAGCTTGTGCTATGGGCTCTAGACGACTGATAGACATACTTATATATTTCTAATTAGGTACATACATATTATACACTAGCGACCCGCTCCGGCTTCGCACGGGTATACAGTATTTCTCCACTATTTATTGGATGTTATTATACATATAAACCTTCCTCTTTAATCACTCTATCTATTAAAAAAAACCGTATCAAAATCCATTGCGTAGTTTTAAAGATTTAAGCATACAAAGGGATATAGGGACAGAGAAAGCGACTTTGTTCTATAATATGTAGTGATATACCCACATACCCAAACTCCGAAACAAACATTTTGTGGATCACACAAATATTTGGACCAACCCAGGAATCGAACCTAGGACCTCCAGCATGGCAGACAGTTGCACTACCGACTGCGCCATAGAGGCAATCAAATATGCACAAACTCTTTTGAGTATCTGCCTGCATTAACTTCATATTCAAGTAATCAATCAAATACTGAGCTGGGTATATTATTTTATTATCTACAGGACATTAATAAGTTGCAATTTCTTGAATTTTTGTAATCACTTACTGAGCAGTTCTTAACATGTCTAACAGAGCCTGGTCTGAGTACAACCCTACAAGTCCAATTCTCACTCAGCAAAAATAATTTAGAGAGACAAGTATATTTCTATAATGTATAGCTGTCTATGTTTATCAGTTGTTTAGTTACCATAGCACAAGACCCCCTAGTAGTAGTAGGTCTGTTGCAAGTCCTGGGGTATCCTTCCGAGGGCTTACTTGGAGCTCCCAACCATAGGCTGTTAGGTAGGATACATGTGGTTTTTAGTCATAGGAGTCTGGCATAGCATCCATGTAGGATTTTAATCATGTTAAAAAAAACCATGGCACAAGTTTATATTATCTGACTTAAATTATGGTTAAGTGGCATAGTACAAAAATATTTATTGTTCTTTTTTTAAAATTTGAACTACTAACGATATTTGTGCTTTCAAAAAAGTTTATCACTCACTTGTGTACCAACTTTTTCAGAATTGGCCACCAATTATTGAAAGTAAACATTATTTAGTTCGTAATATAACTTAAGTTTAGAAAACATAATTTTCTACTTACTGCGGCAGTGACTGCAGAACTTGTGAGACATGTTTACTTGAGAAACTATGTTGATTCAATGTATCTATGCTAGGTACTAATAAACACGCCTCTTCAGGATTCGGCGTGTAATATTTACTATGTTTTATCGTATCTAATATTAGAAAAAACTCCTTAGAAAACTGAGATATAGGATTTCCATTTTCAGTCTGATATTCTCTCAAGGGATATATGTATATGGTTATCTTGTCGTGACCGCCTCTTCCACATCTGTAGACATCGAAGCAATCCGAATATGTACAGTTTCCTACACGAGACTTGGATTCCGGAGAACCACCACTAACTTTAATCACTTCAACACTTTTAGCGTCTAAATTCACTGCTGTATACACATCTATCTGCGGTGAACTACTAAAAAACGCGTTAAACAACACAGTAAACACTAAAGATATCACTATAAACAAAAGCAGTCCTACGAAAAACCTATGATACAATATTTTCCTATACGATATATAATTTGACTGCTTGCCCGTTTTCAGAAGCCACTCCGCAGCCATTTGTGATTCCGACGGTTAAATTAATCTCTTTAATTTATTTATCGCACCCATTATTAGGTAAGGTTTAATAATACACATTCAAAAGTCTCGAAAGTACAAAACACGATAGCACTGCTTAGCTAAAGAAACTGACGCAGAGGATTGAAGTATTTGACAGCCCGGCTGGTGGCAGGTTATAGTGATGCAAGGTGGAAACAAAGAATCGATTAACAGAACCAATGAAGCTAAAATCGATTAGATTTTCCAAACATTATAATTGGTTAAAATTGATTTACATAACAGTTTATGTACACATATTACATAACAATGCAATGAAATATATAGCTAAAAGAAAAAGGGATAGACCCAAACACGAGCAGGATCGGACCAGTGGTTCCGGAGATACGAAGGTTGTTAAAAATTTACAAACCGCGTAGCTCCGGAACCCCTTGGGCTGGGATAGCCGTGTTTGGGATTGTCGGATTGGGCTCGACGGGGGCTATCAGCTGGGCCTACCTACGCGACTCTACATAGAGCGTGTAGCGATTTAGAACAAAATTTTCACTTTTTCGGCAAATTTGGGGATTTTCGGCAAAATTAGGCAGGGGAGGACTCCGAGGCAGGTGGAGCGACAATAGGTTAGTGTTAGGTTAAGACAAAATTTGGACTTTTGTCCAAATTTTATAGTTTTAAGTTACACTAAGATTATTTCTTTTTATTATATAAGACTAGGCCCTATTGGCCGAAAAATTTTTTCTCTGTGCAATTGACGTAGCTGTGCTACATAGAGTAGGTGTAGAGTTGCCCTACACCCAGTAAAAGACTGCTCTAGATAGAGCAAAGAAACTACAGTGACTGTCCCTCTCTTTTTTGACGTTAATTTATTTGTTGTCCTTTAACTTTTTATTATTATACAGACTAGAGCTTTTTGGCTTTACATCATTTAAATAATAGGTTGACCTCTGACTGGGAGAAATTACTACCTCGAGTTCTAGTAGGACACCGACCTCCAACCAGGGTTCGGAAACAGAACTTGTGCATTCACTACTCGAAACAAATACATCATCACACAACACACTCACACACACACACATTAGACATACGTGGACAAGTCATCACACACCACACATACACAAGCATACACTACACATACATAAACACATCCCGAAAGGGTACCTTTTACATACCCTTAGGGAAAACACTACACAGCACACGCGGACTGGGGTACCCTCTACATACCCCACAAGCAACAACCACTACCCCCGAATATGTTTGTGCCACAACGCACACCAGCGAAAACCACCGAGGATCTGGCTGCTCGCAAGTCACCGTCAAAGACGATCACCAAGAGATCGATAGTTCGTAGAAGTCTAGAGACCTTTGAGAACATTGCGAGCACGTCGAAACCACCATCCGCTGACAAAGCGGCTGACATGGAACCATACCCGCTGAGACCATCCAAACGTCTGGAGTATAGCCCACCAAGACCCAAAAGGGCTACATCGCCGGAAAACATCAAAAAAGGCTAAACCAACATCGTCTCAGCCTATAGAACATAGCGCAATGTCCGGGAAGAACTATCCTGACAAAACGTCAGAGGCAAGGGACATGGCAAAGAAGGCGAAGTTATCTCTGGGACTAGCGAAAAACCTCAGAACAGAGATAAAAACAGACGTAACTCAGTGGCTGGACAAAATGGTGGACCTAGTTAGGCAAATGGAGTCAGGGAAAGCTAAAGCTAAGGTGAAAGAAGTTATCGACGATTCACCCCCCCTCAAAAATGACATTGCAAAGCTCACCGAAAAACTAAATGAGCACACCGAGCTCCTCAAGAAGAACGCCGAGCAAATGCGGGAACTGCAATGTGAACTACAGGAGACCAGGGAACGCCAATCGTATGCTAGCGTGACCGCCAACGCCCCCGAAGTGCAGAAACAAAAGCCAACGCTGCACTCAATCGTTATATCCTCCAACAAAGAGGAAGAGACGGGCGATGAGGTTCTGGAGAGGGTCCGGAAAGCGGTAGACGCGAAGGAGGGGTGGGTGAGAGTGGAAAGAGTCCGGAAAGGAAAGGATAGGAAAATTATTCTTGGGTGTCCGACGGCTGCGGACAGGGACAATGCGCGTACAAGGCTGGAGAAGGAAAGACTCATATTCGAGGAAGTCAAGAATAAGGACCCCATGATTGTTCTGAGAGATGTCCTGAGCATCAACTCAGATGAGGAGGTGCTTGGGGCACTCAGAAAACAGAACAGGGAGGTATTCGACGGACTCGGCGATGGGGATGACCGACTATCAGTCAAATTCAGAAAAAAAAGCAAGAAACCCCCACACCAACCACCTGGTCTTGTCGGTGTCTCCGAAATTGTGGGGGAGCATGACAGCGCGAGAAACTATGCACGTGGACCTCCAGCGCATAAGAGTGACGGACCACTCACCTCTGATTCAGTGCTCGCGCTGTCTCGCATACGGTCATACTAGAAGGTTTTGCAATGAAAAGGAAGACGTCTGTAGCCACTGCGTAGGGCCTCACCTCAAGACCGAGTGCGACATGTGGGTACTAAATGTCGCACCCTCGTGCCGCAATTGCAAGAAAGCAAAACTTGACCGTACAGAACATAACGCGTTCAGTCACGAATGCCCTGTCCGCAGGCGATGGGAATCCCTGGCCAGATCAGCAGTAGCATACTGCTAAGGGCAGCCAGGAGGGAAACTTCATCCATCGCGTGTTCCAGGCAAACCTAATGCACAAGAAGTTGGCACAGCAGGAGCTGCTCACAGTAGCAGCAGAACGCAAAATAATGGCAGCCCTAATCCAGGAACCATACGTGGATGGTGGGACTCGAGGTGTGAGGAGTTATCCGGGAGTAAGGATATTCCAAAATAAAGCGACTGGGGAGGACAAGGTCAAAGCAGCAATAGCTGTTTTTGACCCATTCGTAGACGTTGTCCAATATCCTGATCTCACCACGAACAACATCATAGTGGTGAGCCTCAATACCGTCGCGTGGAGGGTTACACTGGTCTCCTTTTACCTCGAGCCCGACAAACCAATTGCCCCTTACCTAAGGCAACTTAGGACTATAGCAGCAAAACCTGGATTAGGAAAACTGATTATGGGAGGAGATGGGAATGCCTGGAACACGTGGTGGGGCAGCGAGAAGGTGGACATCAGAGGGAAGGATCTACTGGAGATGGTCGATCAGATGGGCCTCCAGGTGCTCAATACCGGTGAAACGCCGACCTTCGACACCATACGCGGCAATACTAGATTTAAGAGCCACGTAGACGTAACTCTATGCACAGCAAACGTGCTTAATATGGTGGTTGACTGGAGGGTAGAAGTGAACCTAACTAGCTCGGACCACAACGGGATAACTTTTGGCATCAAATTAAAAAAGTCGAGGGGAACAGACGTCGCCAGAACAACGCGAAGGTACAATACCAAGAAGGCAAACTGGGAGCAATTTCGAGAGGAACTGGATGGACTCAAGGAAAGTAAAAACCTCACCCTGGATAGGATCAGTAACCTAGAGACGAAGGGTCAAATAGACAAGGTCATTGATGAGTTCAGCCAGATTGTTACCAGAGCCTGCCAAGACGCCATACCTGAAAAGGCTAAATGTCAAAAGTTGTCCATCCCGTGGTGGTCCGAGGAGTTATCAAAAATGAAAAAGGAGGTCACGACTAAACGGCGCCGCATTAGATGTGCCGCCCCAATCCGTAGAGGCACCGTTATTAAAGAGTACCTGGAGTGCAAAGAAAACTACGAAACAGAAGCCAAGAAGGCGCAGATTGAATCCTGGAAGGACTTCTGTTGCAAGCAGGATCGAGAGGGAATGTGGGAAGGAATATATAGAGTCATCGGTCGGACCGTGGGTAGAGCTGAGGACGTACTCCTGGAAGTGAATGGCATGGCACTGGATGAGGAAGGATCAGCGAGATTGATGGCGGAGACTTTCTACCCAGAGGACTTGGAAGGGGAAGACACGGACGAACATAGACGCATAAGAGAGAGCTCGGAGGTGGTGGCCGGGGGAACGTGTGGGAAACTGCTCGATCCCCCGTTCACCCCCTTCGAGCTCGAGACAGCGGTCCAATCGTTCAACCCCAAGAAGGCACCAGGAGCTGACGGCTTTACCGCTGACATTTGTGACCACGCCATCAGAAACGATCCAGAAATGTTCCTTTGCCTCGCGAACAAGTGTCTCGCATTGCACTATTTTCCAAAGGTATGGAAAGAAGCAACGGTCGTGGCGCTTCGTAAGGAAAACTATGCACAGCCAAAGTCGTACAGGCCAATAGGCCTACTCCCGGTGCTGGGGAAGATCCTCGAGAAGATGATAATGTCGAGGCTTCGACACCATCTGCACTCGAGGATCAGCCCTCGGCAATTCGGGTTTATGCCGCAGAGGAGTTGCGAGGACGCCGTCTATACCCTGGTCCAGCACATCAGGACCAATTTGGACCAGAAGAAGATAATGGCAGTAGTGTCCTTGGATATAGAGGGCGCCTTCGACAGTGCATGGTGGCCTGTAATTAAGATGCGGCTTGTCGAGGAGAGGTGCCCGGAGGGGCTTCGGAAAATATTAAACAGCTACATGAGCGACCGAGAGGTGCATGTGAGATACGCGGGCAAAGAGATAACAACCAGAACGAGAAAGGGCTGCGTCCAAGGCTCTATCGGCGGTCCGATCCTTTGGAACCTTCTGCTGGACCCACTGCTGCACGACCTCGAGAAGAAGGGTGAATATGTGCAGGCCTTCGCTGACGACGTTGTACTTGTCTTTTGTGGAGATACAGGGGAAGAGGTCGAGCGGCGTGCCAATGCTGCTCTCGCGCATGTTAAGGCGTGGGGTGACAAGAATAAACTTAAATTTGCGCCACACAAGACAAACGCAGTGGTGGTCACCAGAAAACTGGTGTATGACACACCACGACTTAGCATGGGCGGGGTCAGCAATGACATGACCAGCGAGATAAAGATACTAGGGCTGACAATAGACTGTAAACTCACCTTTAACACACATGTGAAGAACATCTGCACAAAAGTAGCCGGTCTCCACAAACAGTTGTCCAGAGCTGCAAAGGCAAGCTGGGGCCTGCACCCTGAAATAATCCACACGATATACACGGCGACCGTGGAACCTATTGTGTTGTACGCGGCCAGCGCATGGGAGCAGGCGGTTGGGAAGCAGGGCATTAAGAGATTGAAGTTTATCCAGCGTAGCTTCGCGCAAAAGATTTGTAAGGCGTATCGAACGGTCTCCCACGACTCTGCTCTGGTACTGGCCGGTATACTGCCCCTTGACCTTCGGGTCAAGGAGGCAGCACTGCTACATAAAATCAGAAGAGGCGAGCAGTTGCCAGACTTAGCCGGAAGGGAGGCCGAGCGAATGGCCCCATTCGCGGATAATCCTCACCCTGCCGAGCATATGCGCCTGGAGTTCGTTAAAGTCGAAAACGATCAGCAAATTGCGCAGACTCAATGCGAAATTAAAATATATAGAGACGGCAGCAAGATTGCGGGTAGGGTCGGAGCCGCGCTTTCCTTATGGAAGGACGGAGCCGAAACGAGGGCCCGCAAGCTTGGTCTGCCGTCTTATTGCACGGTTTGTCAGGCGGAACTCCTGGCCATATGTGAGGCAACGAGGATGATCGATAAATTTAGCGCGGGATCCTTCGGAGTGTTCAGTGACTCAACCGCAGCACTCCAGACGGTTGCGAATCCCAATTGTCTCCACCCCCTCGCATTAGAAGCCAGAAGTAATATCAAGAAATGCATATTAACAGGCAAACATATAGTTTTGCACTGGGTTAAGGCGCACGTGGGGGTGGAGGGAAATGAGAGGGCCGACCAACTGGCAAAAGAGGCAGCTTTGGGATCGAGGCGAGCACCGGACTATGACCTATGTCCGATCTCATTCGCCAAGCGGCAGATCCGTATGGACACGCTTGGCGAATGGAACCGGAGATACGAGTCGGGTGATACCGCCTCGGTCACAAAGCTCTTCTTCCCTAACGCGGTGGACGCGTACAACATCATTAGGAAGTTCACCCCAACAAAACACACCACACAGGTCCTGACGGGGCATGGTGGGTTTTCCGAGTACTTGAGTCGATTCAAGTGCAAGGACAACCCATCATGCTCCTGTGACTCCGATACTGAGGAGACCACCCCTCATCTACTGGCGGAGTGCCCGGTGTTCTCGGGGCGGCGATTCGATCTGGAACAGGAATTAGGGATTAATGTCACAGTTAACAATTTCAAAGAGATAATGAAAAGCAGAGATAGAGAAAATTTTTTACGGTACTGTACAGATATATGTAAAATAGTTAACAATAGGAATAAAACTGTCTAATAATAAGTATTACAGCAGCGTAGTATTGACTATGCTGCTAGTATAAGTAAATAGAAATTAAGAAAATATGTAAAACATAGTATAGTAATATTAGGAACTGAAGCAAATGTAAAGTTAGGTAAAATAGAGAGATAAGATTGTGTAAAATGGCTCAAACCCACAACCCACTCTGGGAAATAAAATAGATAATTAGGAAAAGAAAATGTAATAGAAAATAAGCGTTTAAGTAGATAAATAAGATTGTTAAACAAAAAATGAGAAAAACGTAAAATGTAGAAGAAGAGAAAGGAGAGATGGAGAACAAATTATTTACCTTGTTTACCCATAGTTATAAGGAATTCTAAAATAAATAAATAAAAATAAAGAGAGAATAGCAGGTATCCCCCCTGTAAAGAGTGAAAAGGTTGTATGCTAGAAAGATCAGGTATGCGGAATGCAAGTTTCACACAACAGCGAGAACTGGTATGAAAAGATAGAGTAGGAAGGACTCCGAAATATAGATATCGGAGGTATAGGCACACACCCAGCTACCCATGTTGGCTGGACAAAAAAAAAAAAAAAAAAAAGAGAAAAAGGGGTCAATCGCGCTGCTTATTTCTTTATGTCACCTCTTGTAGCAGGTCGGCGAGAGGAGGCATGTTATGAATGAAGTAATGATGAAGTCATACAGAGAAGCAGAGTTGTGAGAAAGAACTAGACAAAACATAGCTTTGTTGTTGACATCGGGAACTACTTACAAATAAATCGTTTTCAACTCTCACACCCACATTTATTTTACGTGTGGAAATCCTACATTAATGCTATGCTGGACTCCTACAGACTAAAACCACTCAATGTCTGACAACTGTCTACGGCTGGGATGATGGCCGTCGTAAGGGTGTCCCACAGTTCCCGGCAGACAGATACCGGTTGGCGACAGCCTCAGCCTCGCCTAAGGGGTTCGGGTGCTATCCCGCGTCTGGAGATTTGTTTCGGGTTAATTCATCGTCATTGATACTGATTGATAACCGTACTTGGTATTATTTTTAGACGACTCAAACCCATTTCGAAGAAAACTCAGTACGAACTAGTCCATACCTTAGCACCATAGGTATTTTTTTTGCGCTAATGGTTGGGAAGCTATTTCAAAATCTCAGCACAGAACGAAACCACGTAACACATGTTGCCACTCCTTGGGCAAAGGTTGTCGCGACAATCACGATGATACGCGAGATTTGGAGGTTGTACTCCAAGAAAGAAGGTTAATGCTCGAGTCATGAAATCAAAATAACTGGTAAGGTTGTAAGTCTATTTGTCCCACGACTTGTTCTGTATTATCTAGTTATGCTTCTTTCCGGCAAGGTGGTTTAAGCCTTATGATAGGCAAACGCGCCCCAACGAAACAGTGAACGTGAAAGTTAAATTCCGTAGTTTCGGAAGTATAGATAACGTAAAGACACGCTTCTGCCATGTTAATTATAAGCTAAAATTTTACATAAACTTTAAGATGTCTTTCTCTGCCTGAATTTAACAGAGTTAGTGACCTATCACTTTTGCTCATGGATTCTTCATGAATCGATTTGAATTATGTATTTCGTGTTCAACTGGTAATCATCACATCTCTATAACATTTTTTTAAATTTTACGTTTGCGTTCGAATAGCAAATCGAAATAATATTTTTTATAAAAACATATTCTTAATTTTTATTTTTAGTTACAATAATTTGTTTTAATTTCAATAATATTATTGGTGAAAATATATATTATGTTTAGTAAATTCAAATTTTGCGTGACAATTCCTGTATTGTATTTGAGAATTATTAATAAGGCTTCCTTTGCGCATGCCATTTGTAAAATGTAAATGTTTCGAACGAAACTATTGTGACGTTGTATTTTTTTTTGTTTTTGTATCAGTTTTGTGTTGTGCGTAGTTGTGGTTGAGTTTCTGATGGCTTGATTAATTTTGTATTTATTTTATTTTAACCATTTCCGACAAATAATTTCGATTGAAGCTTGACCAGATATGGCCCTGTTACCCCCAGACCCCGTTTATACGATCAGGAACGTGGATAATGTTCCTGTTTATTCGTTGGCATTTAGTTTTTTGCCTGGCGGTCTGGAGAGGTTACTAGCCGGTTCGAAAAACGGCTACGTATATGCATACAACCTCCAGGTAAGATCACTTATGTATTCTCAAAATACTATTTAATAACCAGTAGTACGCAAAACATGATAATGGCGTATCATAGGGCTTCCTTCTATCGCGCCACATATATTGTTTACTACCCTCAGTTCGCCGACCGTCGACCTAGAAAGATCTGCCAAATCCATGCAATTATGTGTTCCAGATTTAGATAACTTTATCTACATTTTATTATACTATTTGGATCATAGTGGAATCACTCTGGAAGGCCTTTGTTGTGATATTGTTCTTATAATCATCTATTTTAGACCCTGATGACTACAGTACCTACTTTGAATTTTTTGCATTGTTGTAACTGGCATCCGCTCAACTTGTACGCGTTATGCTAATTGCTAGAAAAACCTGAGTAATATTTTGAAAATAAATTGTAATTTATACATAGCAACATTAACTGCCAGGCACTCCTATCAGACTTTAAATTGAGACACATTAAAGAAGCATTTTAAGTAGGAACATACATATAATCACGCGTTTATCCCCGTAGGGGTAGGCAAAGGCATATCATACACCCAAATTTCACCTTAAAGTTTTATGTCCCACATATTGAGGTTTTTGATATTGATTTGATTTGAGGTTGAGGATATTGAGGTGGTGAGCCTATTGCTAAGGAATTAATCATAATAACAAATTTCAACAAAGATATGCTGAGCTCTTATTGAAACACCCATCATAAGGCAAGGAATCAAACCTCTATTTGATTCTTTAAATTTGTAACATGGCCAAGTCTCCATTTCATACATGTCTAAAATGTGGGTACCATGAGTGTATAAAAAGGTACCCACATAAAGTTATGTAGTTTGGGTATGTTATCTATATTTCTTTTCTAATATTATAAAGATGGAAGGATTTGATTATTTGTTTCTATGCATCAGTCTGAAAATGCTGAACCGATTTTATTAATTCTTTCACTGCTGGGAAGCTTCACTATCCCAGGATGACATATGTTATATTTTATTTCCATATTCCCATGGAAACAGGAGCTACGCTGGTAAAACTGTGTGACAACCCTGGTACACTTACCTCCTCACAATTGAAAAAATAACATGTTCTATGATTGTTAAATTGACCAACCCTTTTTTCTCTATTACAGACAAATAGAGTGCAGCAAAAAATAAAAGTTGGTCAAGCTCCAATTCTCCATCTTATCCACACCACTAACCACCTCATCACCCAAGAGAAAGGCGGCACTTTTAAAGTATTTTGTTTGACAAGCAGCGGCTACGAAGAAGAAGCACTCATAAGTATTGATTATCCTGGGTTCTGCCGTTTTGAAGCCAACACAAAACTCGAGACACTCTACGTACCTGACAGGGATTCAAAAGTACATATTTACAACTTTTCTGGGGAAAAAGTTGGATGTTTAGAGCCAGATGCATCCCTTAAACTCGGAGATCCTATGTGCTTGAAATATATTGAATTCCCTTGTGACCGGCCATGTTTGCTAGTTGGTTATGAAGCAGGGTGGCTTGTCCTGTGGGATCTCAACACTAGTCAAATTATCAGCAAACTGCAGACACTCCAATGTCCAATGTCCGTTGATTATCACAAAGAACAACAGAAAGGCATGGTCGGCAATGCTTCAGATGTGATACAGATATTTAGTATAGGGAGACAAGACTTAAGCTTAACACACAAGTTGGATATTTCTATTAAAAACCCAGGTGTAAATAAAGTTCAGACCCGCTCGGATGGAAAAGTTTTTGTCTCAGGAGGTTGGGATGGTCACATTAGAGTCTTTTCTTGGTTCTCAATGCGAGCTCTGGTAGTGCTCACGGAGCATAAGAAAGCGATTCAAGATGTTGTGTATTCCTCTGAGAAGGTTTCTTATTGGAAGTCACACATTATGGCAGCTGGGGGTCTTGATGGTGCTATTACACTCTGGGATTTGTATAACAACAAAAATTAAAACATTTTTATTCAATAGATGTAGATATAGTACCAAGCTCAGCGTGAATTATATCGAAAATATATATTAGTAAGCAGAATTCTATATACACGGTGTTTCTTTTAGGGTGTCAAGCCGCCACTAGCTGGTAGCAGGGTTCCATACCTATCGATTTAACCCCCATGTATGTTCTACGATTTTTTGTAGTTTTCGAGATATAATGTTCTGCATAATTCCCTAATTTTTATTATCGATTAAAAATTTTACATCTTGTATCAAAGTTAGGAAGGAGATTATTTTGACCATAATACTGCAATCAATAGGCATTATAATAATAAAAAAATATCCAAGAAAAGTCGTGGACACGTAATTATAAAAAATAACGAAAAAAAATTATATCTCGAAAACTACAAAAAATCGTAGAACATACATGGGGGTTAAATCGATAGGTATGGAACCCTGCTACCAGCTAGTGGCGGCTTGACACCCTAAAAGAAACATCCAGTATTTAGTAAGGCATTCTAGTGAAACTTAAAATGTGTTGGCCAAAATTCATATAACACTTTATTCATGCATGAGTATATTTTTGAAAATTGATCTGAATATTCCCTACTTCACAGCGATTACTGTTGATAAAACATTTTTGAAGATGTACCAAGCGTGAATATTATTATAGTTGCTGAGAATAATATACCGATATTGTTGTCAAATCGCTGCTCTATAAGCTCTAGAACCAGTTAAAATGAGCCGGTAGCCAGTATTGCCTTACAATTTAAAAGCATTTAATGTGATTTGACAGTTTATTTCGTTGAACATACAATTTAGTGAAATACAATAATGTTAATAAATGTAATAATGTAATGTAAAATGCAATTAGATCTCAAAATATGTACAAATTTCTGAATGATAGTCATACAATCCACCTTGTGTGGTCTAGCTCCTAGTTGTAAGATGAAATAACAAATCAATATTTTCCATAAAATGGTTTTTAGCTATGATAAACAGAGTCAGAACATTAAAAACCTATGAAATTTCATGATTTTTCTTTCCATACCTCTGTGTTCGACAGTTACTTTTGTTTTGTATTGTATGTAACTGTCGAACTGTACCCATACCTCTGTGTTCAGCTATACATATACCCACTACAGCTGAATCTACATGTATAAATGATTTATTGTATTTCAGAAGATTAGCGTGAAAACATGTTTTTGTTATACGGACGACATCTTTTAAAAACACAAGCCATTTTGGATATTTACTCGACCGCAATGAGTATGAAATTAAAGGTAAATTAACATACATATAAACACGACCAATTACACGAAGCGGGTAGGCACAGAGTTCACTCCTCGTTATCAATAGATGGCGACGTTGTTACTCACTCATACAATTACGGCTAGCACGAAGGAAGGGAATAGGCAGAGAGACATTTGTCCACTCCTTGTGTAGTAATTACCCCTATATTCTATAATTGAGTTTTCTCGGAAATCGCTAAAAATATTTCGATGGGATTTTATACCTAGGTATATAGTTTTTATTGTACTTAACTTTTCTACAGGGCTCAAGTTGAACCGGATTTTCGCGAAAAGTAAATCTTTATTACAACGCCATCTGGTAGCATTTTAAAGCACTCGCGTTATTCCATACTGTCACTAGGACGCTGAACTTCCAATAAGTACTTATACGAGACGCTGATTAAAAATATTGACTGGAAATGTACCAAAAAATATTGACTGGAAATGTACCAAAAAATATTGACTGGAAATGTACCAAAAAATATTGACTGGAAATGTACCAAAAAAAGCATTTAAGTGCGAGTTGAACTCACGCACAAGGGGCTCCGTACCAAAAAAAATCACGTTTGTTGTATGAGTAATCCCCCCTTTTTTCTGATTTTAGCATATTCTGTTGTCATAGCGGCAACAAATAGGAGGCGGCGGGCCGGGTGCGGGAGAGAGCTCTCCCACCCGAGTTCCGCAGTCGGCGGCCTGGGCGCCGCTGACGTGTCTTCGCCGAGGACTATCGGCCTCCATGACCGGGGGTCTGAGGACGGTGAGAGGGTCGCTCACCGTCCTTACAGAAGCAGGCCCATGACGGCAGCGTGACGTGAGCAACTCACGCATGCCCCTCCTTAGAAGCGGGATAACACCCGAAACCCCCCAAAGACGCGGGATAGCACCCGAACCACCCCCAGGGCGAGGCCGCAGTGGTGGCCGTAGGTCTGTTGTGAGACCCGGGACATCCTTCCGAGGGCTTACCCGGGGCTCCCAACCACAGGCTGTTGGGAGTTGCGTGAGGTTTTTTTAGTCAGTACGAGTCCGGCATAACATCCTCGGAGGATTTTCCCTCACGTGAAAAAAAAAAGCGGCAACAAATACATCTGTGAAAATTTCAGCT
Organism: Miltochrista miniata; assembly: GCA_933228765.1. Classification (NCBI taxonomy): domain Eukaryota; kingdom Metazoa; phylum Arthropoda; class Insecta; order Lepidoptera; family Erebidae; genus Miltochrista; species Miltochrista miniata. Next base: position 28,140,313 of record OW121763.1, on the reverse strand, counting down.
CTATTTATAGCTATCACGGTTGGTTCCTGAGAAGATGCAGCCTCATAACGAACAAAGAGACGGACAGCGAAGTCTCATGAATAGGGTCTCAATTTGTCCCTTTGTATACGGAACCTCTTACTTGACTTTGAATGACTCCTATCCGACTTTGAACAAGAACGGCTAACGTATTTTGTGTAGGTAGAGGTACTTTTATCTTCATTTGCGTTGCATCTATAACGCAGTTTCTAGTTCTCGCAGTATTTTGTTTTATAGTAATACGAAAATACGGTGCGGGAACGTTGGGTAGGCATCCACCTTACACTCCGGGTAATATTTTGTAATTTTAAAATACCTACTATCGTACATAGACATACAACGCCATCTACCGACACATTGTGCAAAGACGAAAGTAGGTGAAGATAGGTGGTTGATTACCCTCTTGAGCGAAGTACCTAAATTGCACGATGTTGATTAACAGACAACACAGTTTTCTGTGTAGGTAGACTACCTTAACACCCGTACAATACTCCAAAGGCGAGGGTTTGCAACCGGATCCCCTAGGTGAGGCGGCAGTGGTAGCCAAGGTCTGTAGGGAATCCTGGGGTATCCTTCCGAGGGCTTACCCGGGGCTCCCAATATGCCGTTATACTACCCGGGCTTATTTACATTGCTTTCTGTAAAATCCATGTACCTTCACCTAACATGTACCTTCTTCTAGGACTGTATAATATACCTAACTAGCTGACCCGCGCAACTTCGTTTGCGTGATAAATGAAGTACCGCTCGACCGATTTTGTACAAACTTCACATAAACCATCTACTAAATAGTCGGAACAAAGCCTAAACATTTGGTTTGGATAGGTGAGCCCGTTCTTGAGTTATAAAATTACAACGAAAAGTGGCATTGATTTTTATATATATAGATAGATATAGATAGATAGATAAGCCCGAGCAAGAAAGCATTTGTAATTTGTAGACAGTAGTACCTACTTAGGTAGTTATCTCCTTTCGAGGGCTTACCCGGAACTCCTTAACGTAGACAGGTGGTGTAGAACCTTTTCGCGACAGGAGAGACTTTGCCTTCTACATTCTACAGACTGTACAACGGTTTGTGCTCTGAGGAATTGTTTGATATGATGCCTACGGCTTCATTCTATCATCGCACACATTGCGCCGCGCACGCTTAGATTGTGGAATGATCTACCTGCCTCGGTATTCCCGAACGCCTACAGTATGGGGTTCTTCAAAAGGGTTCTTAGAAGATTTTTACAGCGAGTGTACCGCCTCTGGTGTTGCAAACGTCCATAGGTTACGGTGACCACCAGTACCTACATCTGGTGGGCCGTATGCTTGTCTGCCACCTTTGTGGTATAAAAAAAGTGGTAGGACTTGTGTGGTTTTAGTCGGTATGAGTATAGTGTCAGTAATGAGCATCCATGACGGATTTAAAAAGGTTATAAAAGGTGAGAGGTCTGTTGTGATTTATCAACGTTCCTTTATCGTTCATTGACATACCTGCTTACTAGTGTTGCCAGGTCCTATCGGATGAAAATCGGTACAAAGGGTAAAAATAATCGGGACTTAGGGTTTTAAATCGGGACAAAATAAAACCAGCCAAGTCCGAGTCGGACTCGCGCGAATAAAGAGCAAAAAATTACTTTTCAATCACTCATTTGTGAAAATTTCAGTTTGGTTTGTTGTTCGATAGCTGATGTGACCGAGATGGTTTTTGGATTGGATAAATTTTAGAGTTCAACACTTCAACAGCTCATTTCTTGGTTATGAAGAATTCTACTAAAATTCGCTCAGGAAATTACAGGTAATGTTTAGGTTTATTAAAGCAGTTTCGGGATCGGGGTTTATAATTGTCTTAGATTGTAGCAAACGAACGCCCATATTGACGCTCAAATAGACGCTCGTTTTATGATTGTAGTTCTAACCGTTTTACCGTAACTCCTCCATGGGACCTGGAAGCGAAGGCTCCTTTGTCATTGCTTAAATGGCGCAAAAAGTCACTGGAGCTGAGCAATAGTCCCGCGCCCCAAGAAATAAAGGCTTAGCGGTCCCATCTCTGCCAGAAATGAGACCTGAGCAACCAAGAGTGGAAAACGCCACAATCAAGGTGATCAGACCGGTCATGGACTGGCTGGAGACGAGCTATGGCAATTACTATGACAACAGGTAGGAGAGACAACACAATATCTGCGGCGAATACTCCGTGGGACCACAGCTTAGTGCAAGCACTGAACGCAACGGAGGCACAGCGCTCCACACATAGGTGGAGTGCGCCAGATCCTGGTAGACATATTTTCGCTGGAGACGTGCGAGCTATGATCTCCAACGGGACGAAGTGGAACGCCGCCGCGTCTTTTTGCGACCAGGTCTTGCTCGAAAAAGAGGCAGCGGGGAGACAACAGGAGATAACTCCCACCCGGGTTCGGCAGTCTGCAGAGGGTACCAAAGGCAGAGGCTACTTTGCGAAAACTATCGGTCTCCACCACCGGGGGCCTGAGGAAAACGAAAGGGCTGTTTGCCGTTCTTACAAAAGCAGGCTTAAATCGACGGCGTGACGTAAGAAGCGGGATAATATCCCAAATCCCAACAAAGCCCCAAAAGAGGTGGGATAGTACCCGAACTCCTAGGTGAGGCCGCGGTGGTAGCCAAAGTTTATTGGGAATCTTAGTTCTTATTGGGCTCTCGGCCGTGGGCAGTGGTAGGGACCCGTGTGGTTTTAGTCGATAAGAATCTAGCTTTTCTACATACATGGCCATACACTTCGGCCGCCGGGTACACGGCACCAGCTACTGGCAACCGGTACGTGTGAAAAGGGGCTTAGTCAATCAATAATATTCATATAAATTTTCATCCATTAATTTTACACCTTAATAGAAAATTCTGAAACATCTTAATTTGTAGCGAAAGGCCACTTTTAAAATGTTGATTTTTACAGTTTTAAAATGTAAAAACCTTTAAAACTGTAAAGAAGGCTAGTTTTGGGTGTTTAAAATCTGAAACACGTTAATTTATTTCCATTGCTGAATTTTATGACCTACAAGAATTGGTTTTTTTCTTTCATGCAATACATAACTGGCTACCTCGTTTCACGCCGAATTTCAACGAATCTCTGTTTAACTACTATGGATATTTACGTCACAAAAGATTATTTTACTTTCCAAATGTCATGTTTATATCTTTTGTGTGATTCGACTGGGTGTTGATGAGTTTTTTTTATACAGTTTAAGTAGATGATTCACTGCTCATGATATTAATATATAATTATTCTTGGTTGTCATAAATCGGGACATTTTGCGTCCCGATCAAGCTCTAATCGGGACGCGTCCTCAGACCCCGGAAAATCGGGACGTTCCGCCCAAATCGGGACACCTGGCAACACTACTGCTTACCTACTAGATTTCATATGAATTAGTTTTCAGTGATGGGTCATCAATCACTTAATCCTAACGTAGACATAAAACATTCATATTTTCGTCAAAACAGTCACATTAGCTAGCTAAACTGCGTTATCAATTTGAAAGACAATGAAAGTAAACATTAGAGTAGTTATATTATCATTTTATTTACGTACATTGAAGTAATAATTTACTAATATCACATTTACAGTGTCTATAATATTATCTATAAACATTAACTTTATAATATCTTAAAACTAAGACTAGCAATTTTAATAAACTCTGCGCGGATTATCATGCATTTGTGATATGTATCGGAGATTAATGAGAATATTGAATAACATGTTTATACTTCGACTATTTTTCTTGTTTTTGGAATGAGCGCTTCATCGTCAGTGGCTACCTCTACGAGTCTTCGCCTCTTCCTTAAAGGCCTTGTCGATTCTGGTGGTTCCCTGCTTTTGGTTACAATTTTAGACATTTTATTACCTATCCTTGTTATTTTGAATTTGGGCAATGTCTGTTCAGCATTCCCAACGTCAACATTTTCACTTTCAACTTTGGTATCATCTACTCTTTCATTATTTGCATCACAATCGGCGCTTATATCCTCTAGTGGTTCAGGAATTGTTTCATTGACACTTTCTTGTGTTTGTTCGTCTTTCCTTTTGTCACTGTTCATTGTAAAATCTAACGGTCCTTCTACATCATCCATTTTAGCTTCAGTTTTGACCTTACTCGAGCAGTGAGCTTGTACGAACGCCGAAAACGGGATCGGAATAGGAATTGGAAGTGGAATCGGTATAATTACAGGGTATGGGACTAAAACAGTTACCGGTGGAGCTTGACCTTGCATTGGTGGAGGTAAGGCTATAGGAGGTGGGAGACGAGGCCTTTCAAGTGGAATTCCAGGTCGAGGAAGAAAGTTCATTCGGGGAGGAAACATGTGAGCGTATCGATGATCATGATTGTCCATGAACATTGGAGGAGGCATTGAGAACATTGGGTTGGGAGGAAACGGTGGGGCCGGAGGGTGTGGATTGATCGGGTGGGATGGAGAATGTATTGCATTTCCAATGGTTGACGAAGCTGGTGAGGATCCTTCTGAAGGACTGCACATTCGAAGATCTTGGGCTTTCGGAGTTGACGTACGCTGTCTGACGGTTTGTGAAGTCACCGTCGCTGAACATTTCGATGTCCTCCGCTTCCGGAGATTCATTTTAGTATTCTTCACGTCTTTTTTCGTTTCTGGAGACTTTTGAATAATTGATTCTTCTGAAGGTCTTTTTTGCTTCATAAGCTTGGCTGTTGGAGCAATAGTTATTAAAGGAAGTGGAGATCTGGTTTGAGGCTTGGTGCTTTGAGCTTCTGTCCTCTCAGTATTTGGTGGTATATTCGGTGTGCTTTCAGGATTAGGTGATCCGGATCTTTCGGAAGTTGGTGAGGCGGAGCGACTTTTGCAGTTTTTGAGCCATAGTTCGGGAGTTATGAGGTTCGATGTTGATGACGCGTTGACTAAGTGTGGGTTCAAGTCGAGGTGGGCTTGTGTCTCGCGGCAAAAGATGTGCATCTTGTATTGGTTCAGACATTTGTCTGAGCAGAACTGCAGCTGTGTGGCTCCGTCCTGAAACGTGATAAATTATTTTGTTAAATTCTGTGTTTATAATTTACTAGAAGACGTCATGCGGTTTCACCCGCGTAGCTCCCGTTCCCGTGGGAGTACAGGGATAGAATTAGCCTATGTTCACCTGGGATAGTGTAGCTTCCCAACAGTGAAAGAATTTTTCAAATCGGTTCATGAAGGGTAGTTTCGGAGCCTATTCGATGCAAACAATCAAATCTTTGCTCTTTATAATATTAGTATAGAACTATTGATGTATGTATCGTTAAAATTAAAAAGTAGATTTCTTATCATGTGCAAACATATTCTTCACATAAGAGTTCTTCACATAAGTGAAGAATATGTCATGTCCTAAAAGCATAGAGCGATTATGTCCATCCCAACTTATTATCCAAACTTAAAAATTGGGTTTAGTAGCGCTGGTTTTCTTTTTCTTTTTTTTTATACAGCTAAGGTGGCAGACAAGCATACGGCCCAAAACCGGAGGCGCTTCAACGCGCTGCCGACCCTGTGAAACCCTTCGCTGGTGTTGCAAACGTCATGCGTATAGGCGACGAATGCTGCGATGACCCAATGATATTTAGATAAGTAAAGATATGCTACCTTCATACAAAACAGCGTTCAGTTATTGTTGAGTTATAATTTCACTTGCTTACCAATCGGTACCTAATAGATTTCATCTATGAATGCGATAGAGAATACAAAACGTTTAAAACAGAGAGGGATAACTATTATCCGTGTTGTTTTGCACATAGCAGCAGACCACAACACTGCTTGTTTCGCTCGCAGCTATTAGCCGACTAAATGGAATTACAACAATTGTATGACTTTATCCGCAACAGTTTTTTAACGCTAATGCGATATCTACCTCTTTTTTACTAAACCATCATTGGCGATGACCAGTTTAACTTTGTGTAAGGTTACCTTAGTAGGTAGCCTTAGTGTTATAAAAACTGTTCGCTATAAACATACAATTACTTAAGGCATCCCTTGATAACGTAGGTATAGCGAATTTACATTTTAACGCCCACATTTGGTTGCCAAAATTATCAGACCACTGAACATTCACGCAGATCTACTGTCTCGTACATCAGTGGACAAATATACTGGGCTCTTGTCCTCATTGCACACAAAAGATCCCAACAAGACCGTTGGTATTGAAAGACCTCTTGGGTTCAAAGACTTCAAACCAACCATACTTCAGCCCTTTCACAAATTGGTAGAAATCAGGGCCTGATTTACCCATAAGCTAACTAAGCTGAAGCTTAGGGCGCCAGGATCAAGGGGGCGCCTGGCGTTGGGCTCGGCGCAGGGCTGTGACTTACGGTGCTCCCAAAAAGGGGCACACAAAACATCTAGCAATTTTAAACAGATTTTCACAACTCCCAACAATGTGTTTAAAATTGTTAGTTAACATTTTGTTACACCAAAGTACATAATAATGTTTGGTAATTTAGTGAAAATACAAATTAAATACGTGCGTCAAAATTAAATTCCTGCGCTCATCTCCCTGGCAGCGTGGTAGTTAATACGACAGCTCCACCCGTGTCGCGTTCAAGGCACCCAGGAACCAAAGTGAATGGGTGTCCAGCTTTTTGACCAGTGGAAGCATAGGTTCTGAATGCATGGCCATAAACGCTGGAGTACCCCAGTGTTGTCCCCCACTCTGTTTCTGCTGCATATCAATGAGATGTTGTCTATTGACGGTATTCATTGTTATGCGGACGACAGTACGGGCGACACTTGTTACACGGGCCGCACCGGTATCTCTCGGGCTGCAGTGGAAGAAAGCTGTGAACAACTTGTGTTTGAAATCGAGACAACTCGCAATAGTGTCCGATTGGGAAAAACAAAATCTTCTTCAATTCAACCCTACCAAGACACAAGTTTGTGTATTCACCGCAAAGAAAACCCAATTTACTGTAGCGCCATAATTTCAGGGCACAACTCTCTCCTACTCTGACAGTATAGGTATCCTTGGTGTTGACATCTCCAGTGACGTTCAGTTCCGAAGTGTTTTGGAGAATAAGGCCAAGCTGGCGTCCAAGACGCTCGGTGTGCTCAACAGGGCGCGGCGGTACTTACTGCGGCGCAAACACTGCTTCTGTTTAAATCGCAAGTGCGGCCGCACATAGAGTAGGTACAGCTGCCACTGGTGGGTGGGGGCACAAGAATATCAGAATGAATTGACTGAATTCTTCCGTTCGACTCGGTGCAGAGGCGAGCCATGAAGTGGTCAACGATCCCATGCTTACAGGTGGTGTGTAACCTCTTCGCGACAAGAGAGACTGCCTCCTTGTGCGTGACCACCGGTACATCTGGTGGGCCGAATGCTTGTCTGCCACTTTGGTGTTATAAAAAAAGTGTTAGACGGTGCTGTTGAGACGGTGAAACCGGTCATGGAGGAGTGGCTGGAAAGGCACCATAACACCAATATTACTGACGATTTAATTAACCCCGCCGAAAAACGAGAAGTGTTTTAAGTTTGACCTGTGTATCTGTGTATGTGTGTGTCTGTCTGTGGCATCGTAGCCAACAAATGAGCCTATCGCAGTCCACTGCTGGACGTAGGCCTCTCCTAATTTGCGCCACAATCCACGGTCCTGCGCCTTACGCATTCAGTCCCAGCCTGCGACCTTTACCAGGTCGCCGGCCCATCTAGCGGGTGGACGTCCCACCCCACGTTTGCCGAGACGCGGTCTCCACTCCAGAACTCGTTTGCTCCATCTGCCGTCGGTTCTGGAACCTCTCTGTAAGTGTCCACGTCTCGGCACCGTATGTCATAACAGGTAGAACGCACTGGTTGTAGACTTTGGTCTTCAGGCATTGCGGTAAAGGCGAATTGAAGAGTCGACGCAGTTTGCGAAATGCTGCCCAACCCAACCGTATCCTTCTGGCGATTTCCTTGTCCAGGTTCCCTTTCCCCAGTGTAATAACCTGCCCAAGGTAAGTATACCTGGACGACCTCTAGCCTCGATCTCTCGACGTATATTGGCCCCGGCGTGACGTGGTTATTAAACATAACCTTGGCTTTTTCCAAGTTCATGCCGAGACCAACACGTCGAGACGCTCCGTTCAGGCTATGCAGCATTCCGCTTAGCTGTTCCAGCCAACAGATGAGCCAACAGATGAGCCAATTTTGCGGTTTTCTATGCTCGAAAGCCAATGTGCCGGGGCCATCCCCAGCACATCGGCTTTCGAACCGTTCTTAGCTATAAATTTTGCACTTCCTGAGTTATGAAGGGATTTCACTAAGATTCACTGGTTCGATGTATCGGAAACTGGATGTACCGAGGTACTGTTAGGTACTTTGATGGTATTTTTATCTCGCTTTTTACTGGCTGATGCAAGCAAGTAGTCTGCGGAATACCCAACTCCTCAGTAAATCGTGGGTCATAACTTCATAAGAAGTCTCAGAATCGGGTTTTATTTTATTTTCAAATTAACAAAGAAAAACGATTAGGAACTTAGGATCAGCTTACGTAGTCTCTTTTGTAGATTAGTTGCAGCTGGGGGCGCATATTCATAGCTAGCCTAGGGCGCGCGGAACCCTAAATCAGGCCCTGGTAGAAATGTTTCTATTTTTCTAACCCTCACCTGAAAGTCCACATAGGCGACAGTATGCCGCACATGTCTACACCAGTCACAAGTCTTGGCTCGCTTGAAGTTGGCTCTCCTGGACTGGCTGAAGCACAGCTCTGAACAAAACGTGGCTCCTGCTTGCTGCAGCGCGCCGCTTTCGCTGGTGATGTTCTTGTTACACCAGGAGCATTCGTCTGGAGATAAAGAAATGGTAGATTAGATATTGAATAGTTTTTTGTACACATGTATTTTTTAAATTATGCCCCTCGCCTTTGGCTCCTGTGATTTGCCTTAAATAAACGGCCCAAATATATGCCTTTTCTTTCACACCCTGCTTAAACTTTAGGTTTGCTGGGAGAAAACTCAGTGTTGAGTTAAGCTCGCCTTTTTACATCATTGTTCCTAGTTGTTAATGACAATGTACTTTGTTTCTGTGTGCAATAAAGAATTAAAACTAAACTAAAATAGTTGGTTGATAAAAGAAGGGATTCACGTATTCTCGATATAGAATATCAACTCGCTTGGTTCATCGACAGATCATAATTCGTTGCAGAATAGCAGTCCCGGTTGTATGCCAAGTGTTTAATTATGGTGCGGGTCTGCTACTTTGCTTTATGCTCTGTATTATTTAGGTAGGTAGGTACTTTTTAAGTAATTTTATTCATCTTATTTGGAAGCTCTACACTTATTTACGCGAGAGTGAGTCTCTCACTTTCGCGTACAAAGTAGGAAAACTCCATTTTAATTCATAAAAAGTACCCATTAAAACCTCTTCCCTACTTATGACATATAAAGTGTGGCGTGGCTCCCTTATGGTTGCAGAGGCAATCTTGAGACATCCTTCCAAGGGCGTAACCGGGGCTCTTTCTGATATCTGTGGGGGTTCCCGACCGCAGACAGTTGTAGGGATCGTGTGGTTTTAGTTAGAAAGAAAGAAAGAAAGAAAAGTATTAATTCTTGGCCCAATACTTATAAAGTATCAAGTACCGAGGTATACATAATATGCTAAGTATCTATCACTTACATTAAAATAAATAAATATAATAATCAATACTTAACACACTCAATAAAAAATAAAATAAAAATGAACTGTAAAATAAGAAAATTAAAAATAAAATATATGAAAAAGTATGGGCTAGAAACGGTTGCCACCTCACTTAGATCATCTAACCACAGGATGCGCCTTACTTAAGCATTGTTTTCTGCCAAGCCAATAGACCATTTGGTCTTTTGGCTTTATAAAAAGCACTGTACATCAGTACATCATTTTATATGATTAAACTAATACATTTCATTGTAGTTGACTGTACAATAAAAATTAACACACAACAGCCATTACGCGTTTGTCGATTAATATATGTATTTTGAAATATAATGAAATTTTATGTCTTTGTGTTGCCCCCTTCACCCGCTATGAAAACTAGCAAATTATTTTTGTATGCGGTGGTTCGCAAAGGCTAGTCCCGTGATATATGGTCTAAGCCACCTCAGCATAATGCTACACGTCAAACATAGTTGTGACGTGCAGCCATAGATTTAGAATTGAGAGTAGCGAAAAATTCTAAATCTATGCGTGCAGCGCTGTTTTTCAGGTGGCACCATAAAGAAGTCGGTAATGAGGTTAGTCGGTAAGAGTCCGGCATAGCATCCATGAGGTATTGCCACACGAAAAAAAAACGATTGCAGAGTCTTATAAATAGGTGTAGGTATACCATCGTTTATTACAATATGCGGTTATAAGCGTAAAAAGTCTGCTATTATAACAACTACCTACTACCTACCTACCCAATCATTTGCTATGATGAACGGAAGTCGCAATGACGACAATTTGTCACCATGCGATGCTGTGACGTATCAGGTTTGCAGTCAATCTACAAGATTTATGGTTCTAGCTTCCAATCTATCGCGCAGATTGGGCGGTTTCTAGGTCTTACCTAGGAATATTTTACCATAGAAAATTTTTATAAAACTACCTAAAAGGATTAAGTATATTGTTATGTAGTTTCCTGGAAAACTCTATACAGAGAGGCTTTCATCTCTTCGTCATGACATGGCCGTTAATCAGCAGGTGCACTACTTGACGGTGAGACTGGCTTGGGCACTGAAAATCTCGGTATTGACATGCAAGAGACATGTACTATACACTATACCTACACTACACATAAATGGGGGTCCCTTTTATTTTCATAAAGTGGAAATTCTGAAGTAATAGGTAAGTCGTGCCGAACTCGAATACACTAAAATAACGGAAGGATATCCCAATGTAATGTACTATTTTCCAGGATTTTGATTCTAATATTTTACAACATTATCAGCTCACCATCTATTAGCACAATTATTTTGCAGCCGTCCCAGCGAGTTTCCAGTATCTATCTCCAATTAATTTGTCAATGTTATTTGATAAAGAAAAAATGTCAGGAAACTCTAGACTGGTTCTCATTACGCTATTTGTTTATCGTACGAAGAATGATAGCTCGTTATTCAAACCTTATTAATTTTCGTTTTTCAAGTCACTGTGTAACCAAAAACTAACAATTTTATATTGAAGGAAGTCGAGAGGATTATATTTAGGTATATACAGAATTAAATAAAATCGCGTAGGTACCTACCTATATTAATTTATATTTGTACCAAGTCGAGCTGATAGTAGAATATACATACTTATTATATTATATAATCAGATTATCAGATTCTGTGCTCTTAGGTTAATAGCGGAGTGGAGAATATTATTTAGTGATAAACCCATCACTAAATATTATAAAACAAAGTCCCCGACCGCATCTGTCTGTCTGTGTGTTCGCGATATACTTAAAAACTACTGCACGGATATTCATGTTGATATCACTAATGGATAGAGTGATTCTCGAGGAAGGCTTTAGTAGGTAGGTATATAATTTGTTGAGGTTTTGACTAAAATGTAACGCCATTAGTCGCAGAAATCGGAAAAAAATAAATTGTCTGAGAGCCTTCAACTAAAATGCCTAAACCCTTCGAGGTAAAACAAATTCATGTATTTTCGAATTATGTACCATATTACGTCCCTAAAGAAAAGCTCGCGGTAGCTGCGGTAGCAAAATTATGTTTGTCTCTTACATAATACATCGATTTTCATAATTATGTTAATAATTTAGCAATATAAAGCGGTAATTTGAATGCTATAAACACAAATAGAGTGTTTCCTTCTCAATTTAATTAGGTATGAACGGTTAGTTGGCTTGAACAATCATGAAGATTTTTTTTCCCTTTACACCATGCAAATTAAATTAATACCTACTTTAGGTTAGGAGATCTATACTTATAGCAAAATCAAAATATTGCGCAACGAAATAATTTCGTGTCGCCATGATTGAACCGGGTCATGCATTATACCACAGATTATAAAATATTTCTAATAAACGGTCACATACTAACTTATTTTTCTACTTTCATCGTACCTAAATATTTTTTCTTTAAAAAGAGGACAACGCTTTTTTTAACGTGAGGGAATATCCATCGTAGATGCTATGCCGGACTCCTACCGACTAAAAAACGTAACACCCAACAGCCTATGGTTGGGAGCCCCGGGTAAGCCCTCGGAAGGATGTCCCAGGACTCCCAACAGACCCACGGCTATCACTGCGGCCTCGCCTAGAGGGTGGTTCGGGTGCTATTCCGCGTCTTTGGGGGGTTTCGGGTGTGATCCCGCTTCTAAGGGGGGGGCGTGCGTGAATTCCTCACGTCACGCTGCCGTCATGGGCCTGCTTCTGTAAGGACGTTGAGCAGCCCTCGCACCGTCCTCAGGCCCCCGGTCATGGAGGCCGATAGTCTTCGGCGAAGACACGTCGACGACACCTGAGATACAGCGTCGTCCGTCACGAGGCTGTATCTCAGGAACCGTGATAGCTAGAGACCTGAAATTTTCACTGGTGATGTATTTCTGTTGCCGTTACAACAAATCAGAAAAAAAGGAGGGATTAAGGGGGCTTCATACAACAAACGTGATTTTTTGCTATTTGCCACGCAAACCTGTATATGCGCGAGTCCGACAAGCACTTGGTGGGTTTTTATGTAGGTGATACTTGGATGTTAATTGTAAACAAAGAGTTTACGCTAAGATGAAAGACATTATATAAAAATGTCTATAAAAACATAAGTTCAAATAACTAGAGAGTTTTCTGTGAGCGAAACTTGAGTGATTACATTCTCATATTAAAATGTTTATAGAACATTACAGAAGGAGTTATATTTCGTGTTAAATTGACGCCGGGGAGTGTATGTAACATTATATTGTAATGTTATCCATTTCTAATCATCACAATTTAACCACAAAGTTCTACATTTTCACTTGCCGTTGCCATTAATGTAACCTGTTGGCGTATTACTCGCGGGTGTTCATTAGGAATAGTAAACCAGCTTTGAGGTATCAAATTTGTAAATAATGCACGTTTACTAACGTCTATATTCCGTGTATGTGTCTGCCTATTATTACTGTTTATGTACGAATAGTATCGAATGAACCGTTTTCAACATGGCGTATTATATTAGGTGTAACAAAATTGACTCTCCAAATTTCGTCACGTGACGTGGCATCAGTCAAAAAACATTACAAAAATGAAGAAAAAAAAATCACATGAATACTTTAACCGTAAAGCCGTTTTAAAGGTCCTATAAATTTTCATTTTCACCCTTTCTATCGATACTGAGCGGCAGTAGAAAGCGACAACGACAGCCAGACGGGTGCTCCGTGTTTGTTTTACCACAGCGACCATGTTGCCTCGAATTGCCGCGGTAAAAAACGAATCAATAGACAATTTTGTTACACCCAAAATACTTATCGTAAATAGTGGTCCAACGGTCAGGGTGTGATAGAACAGGGTGCCCAGCTATAACATACCTACTACAATTTTCTTCCAGGTTTGCCCAAGGGTTTTAGAAAAAAAAAGGACTTGTGTTAAAGACAATTATTAGGAAATACTTTTTCTTCAGTGGGAAATTCTTTTATGATGCCATTTTGAAATCAGTATTACATAGGCATATTTTTAAACGTTTGGGCAGCATATTGTAGTACCTACATATTTTTTACAATAAGCGTTGCACAATTTTAGTGACACGATAAAATTGAAGTATGAATTGAAATTAACATATTTTTATTTGAAACGTTTGAAATGGAAATTAGTAAAATATATTATTCTGTGATAGCTATCTGTTAGGCTTTAATATAAACACAAAAGTTACGATCTTTCTTAAAACTACAGCTAACTTTACAATAACGGAAACGAATGAACTTTTGTTTTTTTAAACCTGGGTGTAATTGTATTAAGTACCTATGTTATAAGTTGGGCACCTGTTCTATCACACGCTCACCGTTGGACCACTATTTACGATACAACCTGTATATATTTCTTGCTCAGTAATTTAACGGAGGCACCTAACTTTATAAAACTGCATTTCATCATAGAAAACCAAAGTATTTCTGAGAAATGTGTTTATTAATTCTCAATAATAAAGGAATTAGATTACAATTTGATTGATAGATTACATCATGCAGCGTGATTCGTTTTACCGCCATTTTATGATGAAAGTGCGCGAGGGTTGCTTTGGGTAACAAGTCTATTCGTAGAACTACAGCTGCAACGCCAAGGGGGTTGGATTCGAAGAAATTTAATATGATTTATTACGATTTCATATTACTTTATAAGGGGCAAATATTTGGCCACAGAAATAAAATAAGTACCTATGATAAACTAATACGTATATAGCACTTCTTATTGACCTTGATAGTGTAGCGCCTCTGGTGTTGCAAACGTTATACCTAGACTACGATGACCACAGTCCATTAGGTGGGGCCGTACGCTTCCGCCTTAGTGGTATAAAAAAAGACTTTGTCTGAATTCAATCGCAAATACTCCTTAAAAGTATAAATGTTATGGATCAAGTGATAAATTGGGCATTATGTATAAAGTCCAGATATTTTTCCATATAAATTAACTGACTGTTTGAGCTTTTTTAGCGACATGTCATGTCAGGTTGTCATTTGAGATTTTTTTTTAACTTATGTTGTCAACTGGGTACACAGTCCTTTAATGTCTTGTCATTTGAGTCGAGGTGAAATTTTGCAAACTGTGGGCATGTTACATAATAGTGATATTAAATGTCCCGTTGCTGAGTCTACCCACCAGCCAAAAGGTGACGTCAGTTGTGGTCACGTTATCGCCAACTGGGGATGTGTCAGAATACACACAGGTGGATATTGTGTTGCTATAATAGGCATACCAGAGACAGGATCGATTCCTCTGGATGACCTGGAGAAGACAACTAAATATCACAGCAAAGGTTTCAGAAGGGCTTCCAGCTCCTGGTCAGTGAACAAAATTGTCTGAAGGAGGTCAGCGGGTTTCTTGGCTTCGGAGTCATTTACTCTACATTTTTTTTTCGGCTTCGTCGGTATGTCTGTATGTGTGTGACCGCGCCGTATCTGATGAACTGTGATAACTAGACAGTTGAAATTTTCAGAGATAGTGTATTTCTAATGCCGTAATAGCAAAAAAATACCTACAATAAACAGAAAAGAACTAAGGAGTACTTCCCATTGAGGTGTAATAACGCTAGTAATATTAGTTCAACGGTGCTTCCATACAATAAACGCATTTTTTTACCGTTATTTGTACGATTGCCTGAGTTACACTTGGCTAGCTTTTAAATATTCTGTAGGTACGGATTAATCCCATTCACACCAAAGTAGAACTACGCATTGCAAATTAACCGCAAGCCTACCCTCCTTAGTACCTTTTACTATAGGATTCCACCACGACAGACCTGCAAGTGCCTATCTATTCAATATCATAAAAGATTTATTTCATTTAAAAAAGAATAATCGAGTCATAAGCAATGACACAAAAAATATAAAAATAACGTAGTACTTACCTACTTTATATAAATTATCGTCGCCTATCTATCAAACGCTCATATTATTACAAGTATTATAACTCCAACGACTATCGATTTCAGTTGAAATTCGAAACTTGTGATGAACTAAACCGGTTGAACTATACGGAATTCCAGACACCAAGTAGTATCTTACTACATAAATTAAAATCACCATGAATAATTACGGAGCCTTATCTATCATAATATGGTCGGGTCCGTGCTCCCCTTCACATTCATCTACGATAAATAAGCCGGGCCAGGATCAGAGCCAGCCTCACCTACAATACAGGCGGCGCACCACGTGAAATGGTCATCGCGAAAACCTCTGTTGGCACCAGTAAAGTCAGCCTTCAGCCACACGACGCCATTCGCGGTACTCCTCGCGTTGACGCGAATATTGCCCTACCAGCCACACACTCCTCTACTCGCGATGTTCTTCGCATTTGTTCCCTTTCCTTTGACTCGCGCTAAATGTTCTAAAAGGCCGACAAAAATGGATCGCCGGGCCAGGCAGTACTAGCGGCAAGACGCAGCCACACTATTAACTGTCCATTTACCTCGTTCCTCGTTGAGTGATGGCCGTAGTATATGACGCGGTTAAAGGCATGGAGAACTACTTTTAAATTTACTAATTCCGAAGTTCGACAGTCTCTATCAATCAATACATATAATAAAATCGTAACAGGTCGCTGTCTGTACATGGAAGATAAATAAGAAAAAATATTATAGGGGGGCTTTATGAACGCAATAGAACCCAAAACAATGATTTTTTGAATTTTTGTCTGTTTGTCTGTATGTCTGTATGTCTGTATGTCTGTATATCTGTTTGTCTGTACGGTTGTGCACGCTAATCTCAGTAACCGCTCAACCGATTGCAATGCGGTTTTTTTTATTGTGTTGAGGTTTGCTCCAGTTAACATTTAGCGTTTGTTTTATGTAAATCGGTTTAGAAATAAAAGAGTTATAACACATTTAAGAATCAGATATTTTGAAAATTTTAATTGTAGGTGTTTCTTTGAATGTGAGTGAACCTAAACTGGCGTGTTGGCTTAATCATAAAAGAGCTTAATGATTAAGACTATTTTTAAACAATTCAGTCCGCGCCGAAGGCGTGGACTGAATTGTTTTAAAATAGACTTAATCATTAAGCTCTTTTATGATTAAGCAAACAGGGCAGTTTCAGACGCTGCTGAAATACCTTTCCTTTCATACACCTTATGTGACGTAAACGAAGTTGCGGGCTCAGCTAGTGTAAGAATAAAAAGTTTACTCTGTTAAAACAAACGTTTACCTTTATTCTTCTGTTCACTAGCTTGCTCAGGACTGGAACCGTCACGAGCTCTAGAAGCAGCCCATCGCCTCAGCTCCAGTCTTTCATAACCGTACCAACCTAGTAACTCGTTCATTGCAGTTTCTGCGAACTCCTGAAAAGAAAAATATTTTGATTAATAAATAGAATTGAAGAGTTCATTCACAAAAAGCGCATGAAATATTAAATATTTCATAAAAACCGGACGCGATCGTCTTGAATTAGTTCTTCGTGGGTTTCGATCAAAATTTTTACTTCAAGCTGGTAGTCTTAGAATCGATCTCGCAGTTTTTGATCATGTAAGTACTCCAAAATACTTTTTTTTTATAAAATGTGTGGTTCTTTTTTATACCCTTATGCATACTTGTACAAATTTCATAGTTTTAGATTATCGGGACGTAGATACTAATAGTTTGATCAATTCTGTCAAATGAATGACATTAGAAAGCCAAGGTCTTTATGACAAGAAGCCGTGAGACGGTCTCACCCGACTGCCCCTCTCTAAAACGTTTATTGTGAAAGTGAAAGTTCAATCCGATTGTCGTTCTCATTTTTTTTTTCAAACTGAACAGATGATCCACGTGACCTAGTGACGTAGTTTAATGCAACAGAGTCACAGACTACAGACACAAGTCTCGCCATATTCCCCCTGTAATCTATTTTATAGAGAGGGGCTAAAAAAGCATAAATTTTGTGACCACAATTAAAAACAAAATGCGTTCAAATTTTCAATTTGAAAGACGTGTTGAAAGTTTTATGCACACCTAAATATAGTCACCTATTTAAACGAAACTTTAAATAAAACAAGATTTATACTGAATAAACTCGCCTCTGATGACCTCCT
Organism: Miltochrista miniata; assembly: GCA_933228765.1. Taxonomy (NCBI): domain Eukaryota; kingdom Metazoa; phylum Arthropoda; class Insecta; order Lepidoptera; family Erebidae; genus Miltochrista; species Miltochrista miniata. Next base: position 28,122,659 of record OW121763.1, on the reverse strand, counting down.
TACAGTCTGCGATACTGCCAAAGATCGCATTAATAAATTGTAATGATATACAAAACATCCACTTTTAACAACACCACGTAACTCAAGAGATATCTGTGTCACTGAAAATACTTATAAAAAAAATAACGACATAACACATTGTGTACAATTGTCGCGTGTAAAGTGAGAAATCGGCTGTTTATTAAATGTCTGTAAGTATTGTTGATAATTTGATAATCTTCACAATTGCAACAACACCTTCTAAAGTAACAATTTTTTTTCAAATAACATAGTGACATTACAACTTAAAAAAAAAATTGATACAATCGAAATCACCTATGGAAACCTAAACATAGTCATATATTCCATTTACACTAAGCAACGTAAAAGGCGTTCGATGGGTGGGTGCTCTCATATTTTTTTTTGTAAAAGCTTACTCCGGGCTCCATAGAAAAAGGTATGAATGCAACTGGAAATAGAAGCTGATATGTATATACTAGATCAGTGATGGGCAAAGTACGGCCCGCGAAAGCATTTAATCCGGCCCGCCGACGGTCCTTCGACATGACTACCTGGTATAATGGCCTTCGATAATTATATTTTGACGGTTCAGAAGTATTATGTAGATTCTACTGAGTAGAGCAATAGACATACTCGTATAGGTGAAGTGACTTATTCAACCATAAAATAGCTCAACACCTCAATCGCAAACCAACTTACTGATGAACACTTTTTCGCGCTGCTGGAAGTTACATTTTAAACTTGTATTTGAAATATGGCACAGTAAAATCCGTCTACTTCGCCGTCCGTCTGTCAGTCTGTCCACCAACTGGACTGTAATAGCTAGAATGCGAAATTTTCACTGATGATGTAGGTATTTCTGTTGCCGCTACAACGATACATGTTAAATCAGGAAAACAGGGGGACTAGGGGGGGGGGGGTTAGTAGGGCGTCCCATACAACAAATATTTTCGCGCGAGTCCGACTCGCACTTGGCCATTTTTCCTATAATTCTGGCCCTCCCCTGAAATTCCTTAAGTTTTTTGGCCCCCCATTAAATAAGTTTGCCCACCACTGTACTAGATGCTTGCGGCCTCACGCGCGTGGTATTTGGTTCCATTTGACATGGGAACATATTCCCGGAAATGTTATTCCAGACTATAATCTATCCATGAATTCCTAAATCCCTAAATTCTAGAAGCGCTCGTGGCCCCGCGAACTCAGTGTACTGTAAACGATCACTGCAGTAAGCAACTTTCACTATGGCCGGTCCATGGATTGGTGACCATCCATGTGATCACTTTGGTAATTTCAGCCAGACCCGTTACGCTGTTAGAGCATCTTCCAATCTTTCATATTTCACATAGTGCACTTTTTACTCGATCACTTGTACTTTACTCCACTATTATAATAATTACTAAATCATTGATCATTGTGTTTGGAAACGTAAGGAAAGAATGTTTGTGAACAGTTAACTACCTTTGAGAATGCTATGAAGCGAAACCGGTCAGGTTATATTTAGTAATTATTATAATAGTGGAATAAAGTACAAGTGATCAAGTAAAAAGTGCATTATGTGTTTCACCAAGTGCCAACAATTAAAAGTATAAATGATCTTTCATATTCATTATATCTATTTAGTAGGATAATTAATTTACAATCGTAATATGAAATCAGACTTTAATTATAACGTCTAAAAGTTCTATACTTTGTCTGCTGCAATAAAATTTCGTTTGCGAATTTAATAAATGTTGTAGACTCGTGTAACCTACAAAACGTGAGTAACGCGAATCATTCATTATTTGGTTTAATATGTGGCTAGGTATCTTGCTTTTGGCACTGTGTCGTGTTCTTGTGTTGTACTACAAAACTATCAAAGCGACTGTCCACAATGAATAAATGAAGTTATTATTTTACATGATGATATCTTTAACGTTATTTATACTAAGCTTAATATAAAACTATGCTTATTTTAGCTTAATTTGGACTAGAGGATGTTGTGTGGGAATGTCCACAAAATATACGCTATAATTTAGACGGCTAATAAAACAATTTGGATTTAGAACCTCCTTTATTTAGATCGTTTATTCTCAACGAGTCATCCTAACTGTACGTGCACACTGGGCGACATGTCGCAGCGATTAGCTGCGAGCGCCAAATTAAATACATTTTGTTCTAATTTCCGCACTCTGTCCTGGGACATCCTTCTGAGGGCTTACCTGGGGCTCCCAACTCCCAACCGTAGGCTGTTGGGCGTCACGTGAGGTGTTTTAGTCGGTAGGAGTATGGCGTAGCATTCATGAAGGATTTTCCCGCACGTTAAAAAAAACTCCGCACACTGGGCGACATGTCGCTGTACCTCGCACTCTGGGCAATAAGTCACCGGGACGTGTGAGCCTAAATACTGTGACTCGTCGAGAAAAATACTCGCAATGAGTGAAGGGCTCCTGACACGACCAATTGGCACTTGTCATGCCTCGTCAATATCATGTGCACATACACGTCGATGCACACACGCATACAAAGAAATCACGCACACTGAAGCAACTTCCATTCATAATATCAGGCATGACAATATTGGAAGGCATGATCGTGTCGGGAGTCCATAACAGTTTGACACGAGGAGCAACTAAAATCCTAAACAAAATTTTGACTCACAATTAAATAAATACTTCACGCCCGTATGCAAAAGATGCCTTCATTACGACGCGCCGAGGTAACCATATACCTTTGACATACGAGTATCAGAATAACCTGGTTTTAATTAATACTTGCAAGCCTTTGCTGACAGCGTCCTGCCAGACAGCTAATATTTCACAGAGAAGATGACCAGTGACCAAGCTAAGATAATTGGGCTCTGGTTTCAGTAAGAATCCTGCGACGCATGACAATGTTCTGGTGATAGTACTAGGCGTTGTAGATAGAGTGTGAAATATGTGAAATGAGGAAAATCCTGGAATTTTATTTAGTGACTTTTATACAATCAAATTAACGAAGTTTTAAAAAGGGCCTATTTTATAGTAAGAGAGGTTATTTTATTATCAATGTTTTCGGACAGAAGAAGCATGTAGCAGTTCCTAAGTCGAATGATAAATTACACTAAACTCGTAAAGGTATTATACTTCTTCTAATATATTTTCTCGTGACCCCACGGACTCAGTGTTCTGTAAACGATCACTGCAGTAAGCAACTTTCACTATGGCCGGTCCATGGATGGGTGACCATCCATGTGATCACTTTGTGACATTTATTTGAGCGTTTCCGTGCTTCGGAAGGCACGTTAAGCCGTTGGTCCCGGTTGCCAGTAAAATGGCAGTCGTTAAGCTAAGTTGAAGGCTTTATTTCAACAGCAGGCAGTCACAACCTGCGTCTGTCCATTTAAACACGGCAATACGGCTCACCACCTATTACGTGGGACAAATTATACAAAGGTGAAATGTGGGCATATAATATGCCTCTGCCTACCCCTTCGGGGATAAAGGCGTGACCATATGTATGTATGTATGTATGTAATATATTTTCTATGTGTGGTTATGAGAGCGTATTACCACAGATAATATAATATATTCTATACTAGCTGTTGCCCGCGACTTCGTACGCGTGCAAATTATGTTATAATGCCAATTTGATTGCTCTCTGCTTAGCCCCTAGGAAATGTAGCGTGATAGTATATAGCCTATTTTAAGACCCTACCCCTAGCTAATATTTGTACAACATTTGAACCAAATCCATTCAGTACTTTGCGAGATCCTTCCGGACAAAGCAAAGCAAACAGACAAACAGACAAACCGACAAACAGACAAAAAAAATTCTAACTATATTTTCGGCTTCGGTATCTTATGTTGAACACCCAGCGAGTATTTTTTTTTAAATATTTCCGATGTACAGTTTTGACTTTTCTATCATTTTATTATATGTATAGATAATAGATACTTAAATATTGTATGTTACATACATTAGTATGTCCTTGTCCGCATGCCCTGGTCAAAAAATTTAATCAATGAGAATAACACTTGGAAATCTTGTTTGGGTTGATCCAAAGATGGTACTTAGCCACTTTCGATTTCAAAGTTCAAACTGAAAGCATACACACATAACAATATCAATAAGTCAGCTCGTGAAATCTGGTCGAAAGGTCAGACAAACTTATAAACACTTAGGTATAGGTAGTTGTAATGCAACTTTTACAAAATTTTATATAAAACTAGCTGACGACACGCGGTTTCACCCGCGTAGTTCCCGTTCCCGGTGGAATACAGTAATAAAATATAGCCTATGTTCACTGCAAAGAGTGTAGCTTCCCAACAGTGAAAGAATTTTTCAAATCGGTCCAGTAGTTCCGGAGCCTATTCGTTACAAACAAACAAACAAACAAAAAACAAATCTTTCCTCTTAATAATATTAGTATAGATATTGTATAAAAGGATACCCTTTTCACACGTAACGTACCGGTTGCCGGGTATCCGGCAGGCGGCGAAGTGTATGGCCATGTAAAAGAAAGAAAGAAAGAAAAAGCTTTTTATTCCGCCAAAAAAATATCAACTAATACTAATGATAGCAGGTAGGTAATACAGAAAGCAGAATAACGGCCACCTCTCAGCGTAATGCTGTCCTATAGCTTTCACACGTACCGGCGTCATTTGCCCAGTAATGCCATACACTCGTACCCGGCACTGACTACCCGGCAACCGGTACGTGTGAAAAGGGGCTAAGTATATAAATAATATCACTCCTGCCGGCTAAACCACACAACCATTTAAAGTACATCCCAGGATTCCCCGGTAGATTTTGGCTACCATCACAGTCTCGTCTGAGCTCTACGCCTCTACCCCTTAGTATAAAACTCTACATATTACTATTTGGCTGCAGAGCTTGATACAGGTTGTATTCTATTTATTTTATTTATACATATATAATCACGCTTGTCTCCCATCGGGGTAAGCAGAGACTATGGCTTTCCACTTGCTACGATCCTGACATACAACTTTCGCTTCTTCTACTTTCACAACTGTTTTCATACACGCTCGCCGGTTAAGGGTACTCTTGACCTTGCCTTTTTTCAGAAGGTCTCTGATTTGATCGGCATGCGTACGCCGAGGTCGACCCCTACCAGTTTGCCCATTCATTCTCGCCTCATAAATCTGCTTTGTCATTCTATTCTCATCCATTCTTTCCACGTGTCCAAACCATCTAAGCATCCCTTTTTCGATCTTGTCACTACATCTTCTGTTATACCACATTTTTCCCTTATCACGCTTATCCCTATCACCTTAGATCATCTAACCACAGGATGCGCCTTACTTAAGCATTGTTTTCTGCCATTGCACATGACCATTTGGTCTTTTGGCTTTATAAAAGCACTGTACATCAGTACATCATTTTATATGATTAAACTAGTACATTTCATTGTAGTTGACTGTACAATAAAAATTAACACACAACAGCCATTACGCGTTTGTCGATTAATACATTTTTAAATGCAATGTAATTTTATATGTCTTTGTGTTTCCCCCTTCACTTGTATAAAAACTGGCAGAATATTTTTGTATGCGGTGGTTCGCAAAGGCTAGTCCCGTGATATGGTCTAAGCTTATCACACATAAAGAAAGATAGGTACAATGGTACTGCTTATTTCTATAAGAAATATCTACCAGCAGACCAGCGAAAGGAGAACATAAAGAACGAAACAAAACTTTTAGTTAGAACCTTTGGTTCTAATCTTAGACTACTTAGTTGTTAAATAGTCTAAGGTTAGAACTAAATCAATATTACATACAAAATTAATAAAAGAATATAATAAACCTACTGCTACTGCAAAAAATACCCACGAGCACGATAAAGTCTGTTATAGCCTTTTCTCCGTGTACGCTTAGGTTGTGAACTGATCAAAGAAATCCCTACTAATATTATAAATGCGAAAGTAACTCTGTCTGTCTGTCTGTCTGTCTGTTACGCTTTCACGCCAAAACGGCTGGAGCGATTAAGATGAAATTTGGTATAAGGATAGTTCAAGGCCCTGGGAAGGACATAGGCTACTTTTTAACCGACTGTGCGAAAGGAGGGTTATGATTTTACGATATAACGACTCTTACGCGATAACGACTTCTACGCGGTCGAAGCAGCGGGGAACAGCTAGTAAATAAATAATCTCGTACATTTTCACTCAAACCATCTGATCTCTCAACCTCGATCCCAAACGCCTACAGTATGAGGTTCTTTAAAAGAGGTCTTATAAGGTTCTGGCAGGGTCGGCAGAGCGAGTGTAGCGCCTCTGGTGTTGCAAACGTTCATAGGGTACGGTGACCACAGTCCATCAGGTGGAGCTGTAAGCCTGTTTGTCACCTTATTGGTAAGTATAAAAAAATCTAAAATAAAAAAGAAATGTCTAAAGGATATTTATTTACATATTCTACATATTGGATATCAATTAAAATGGGAGTGCATTAACGCGATACAAGATTTCGCGTTTCAGTTTACGCTCAACGTACGTTGAGCGTTTACGCTGTCGTATTGTAGTACGTACTGTCAGTATTGTATTGCGAACTAATATAATAATTATATCCGGTGAAAATACGATATCCAAATGCACCCGGTTTTAAGCAAGGAACGCTCTGGAAAATTACCGCACTATAATCTGATATTTGAGAGATTCTATACATAGGCACAATTAAGTGTATTAATCACGTAGTAGGTGCACAATTTTTCATATTCTAACAGAGTGGCCTTGTCTTTAAATAATGAGTTTTTTTTTTAAATTTAAGCTACACTAAAAATTACACGGACATGATTGTTAAGGTAAGCTATACTTAATTATTATGTAGGCACCCATTAAGAAAGGGTTTTTAAAATTTCCCAAAATGTTAGGTTACGTACGTATGCCTCCACTTTGAGACGAGTACCTACCTAATCATGACTTACTTGACTTAAGGTCCTATGTCCCCTGGATGGGGCAGAGGGCGTCCACAGTGATTCTCAATCTCGTTCGGTCTTGGGCTTCACGTTTCATCTCACTCCAGGTCTTTCCGACGTTCTTCGCCTCTTCCGCCACAGTGCGCTTCCAGGTTTGTTTGGGACGGCCACGCTTGCGCTTTCTTTGAGGATTCCAATCCATCGCCTGTTTTGGTATGTGATTGGAATCTCTTCGGAGAGTGTGACCAATCCACCTACCTACCTAATCATACGTGGGTAAAACTACTAGCGTCATTCAGTTGGCTAGTTATTCTATTTCTCCATAACGAGACAAAAGAAATATAGCCCAATATGATGCAGTTCAAACCGTGCTTGCTGAACAAAGGTTCATTTACGTCACGCATGTTATGTACCGAGCTACCGACCTATTTCTCGAAAATCTCACAAAGACAACGCGGTCACAGCACGGTCGCGAGTAACCTAAACCCAACGTCGCGTCGATAATATTGTGATATCCAATATAACATAAATGCTTTTAATGGTAGTGGCTTGGCAAAGGTAAATTTAGGAGTGTTCGTCGTAACCGAACACCGCGAAAGCGACCCACTACGTACAAATATTAGAAACTAGTGAAATTTTGTTGTATGATAGTATAGTATCTGAAGAGGAAGTGACGGCTGATATACCTATGAAATATTGGTACCTAGTATGAAAATGTTTAGACTTGAGTATGTCGGTAAGTTTAAATAAGTGAGGTCCCTAATGGAGTTTCCGACTCGTTTAGCAATTTATGAGTTCTGGAATAGAGATCTGGCAACTAATGTAACTGTTTCCACGAGTTCTAGAATCAATGTTTTCGCGAGTTCTAGAATGGAACGCTTTTATTTCAGAACTCGTCTTCCCTATTCTCCTACAAAGAAAATAATAAGGATAGGTCGTCGACAGATGAACAAGCGACCTCGATAAAGTTGCAGGTAAATTGGAATAGGTTCACAGCGTTCACAGGGATTTGATTGATAGATAGAGAGCAGAAATCACCAGAACTTCGAAACTTAAAGAATGAGAAATTATTCTGTGTATATTATATCAAAGATCCTTGTAAAGGCTAAATAGGCCATAGAAGAAGGAGCAAGTGGAATTCCAGCTAAATCCCTGTATAATTTATTTAAAGACCTAGAACTGCCAAGAGCTTCAGTAAGCTCTTTGCTAAAACGAATATCCAAAGCGGCATTGATAGGATCTTACCAAATCTGGTTGGGCAGGGAAGGGTGAGGGTTTATGCGCATAGTAAGGTGGCCACCCTAAACCTACTCAAATGGGTTGCAAGTCCCAGACGCCGTCGCGCGTCGGGGTGTTCCCCCCTGTGCCACGCTATGGACCCGGCGCCCGCACGGAGAATCCATGGAATGCTAAGAATAAGGTCTCCTCGGAAACTTGGAACGCTCTGCCATGGCACGCTTTTCCTTGCTCTTACAAACCCTGGTTGAATCACCAACTGAAGGCCACTGTCTTGTGGACTGTGATAATGACCATCAACTTGCTAGATGTAGCCGTGGCTTTACATAAAGGTGTGGTGGCTCAGTGGCTAGTTCAATTTATATGATTAGTTCAATCCGGGAAAAAGAAATTTGTCATGACCCTGAACACGTGTCAGCTTATAGTCACGATGTTAAGCGGAGAAGCGCTTATTATTAACTATCTGGAGGGTATAGGTAATTTTCCTATCCAGCATCCAAAATTCCTTTTCTAAGGAGTTTGGTTCGTCATTTTTCCCTTACAATTAGTTGTGCTTATCCTTAACTGTTGTACGTTAGGATTGACAAATCTAGAGTATGAGGTGGGTTGCTCTCCCTCCTCTCCTTTATTATCATCAGGAATTGACACCTAAAAGGTACACTCACTCCTTGACCCACTAACCGACATGTGGTACGAAGAATTAATCAAGCCTAGAAGGGCTATCATAACACCACATCTTACAAACCACCTCACTCCATTCATTAGTACAAAGTGGAATGACGTCACAGTGCAATATGATAAGATGTTGCCATAAAAAAATGTTTTTTTCCGCTAATATATCATTTTCCTCGAAAGTGATAGTGTATGATGTTTTTGTTTACACTGGGTTATTATTTCGAGTGGTTTGTACAGATGATTGCATATTGACACTGAAATAACTAAAGTTGTTTTCACGATTCTTGATGTAAATTATAACTTCATACATTTATGATATATTTTAGCAAAACATGCTGTAAATCGTATATAGGTACATAAGCGAGCGTCCAAATGAGATTAGGTGTTCAGAGCATGGTTGTAGAAAATATGTTTAGAATAAGTCTTAGACGGCCAGGCGGTGCCGGTGGTGGCGTTACTTTCTCTTACCAGAGTAAGATTTTTAATGGAAGATTATCGAATAAATATGAATAGAAAAAAGAAATGGACAAAAAGGGTCATTTTATTATGCACTAGCTGATGCCCGCAGCTTCGCCCGCGTAAAATTTGTTACCGCGGGAAGTTATTCCCGGGATAAAAGGTAGCCTATGTGTTATTCCAGACTATAATGTATCTCTGTACCAAATTTCAGCCTGATCCGTTCAGCGGTTTGAGCGTGAAAGAGTAACAAACATCCACACTCACAAACTTTCGCATTTATAATATTAGTAAGATTTGACCGCTGTTTATGTTACTTTGTAACTACTGAACTGTGAATTGTCTGTGAGTTTTCACCAAAAACTTAATAAAATAAAAAAATGCTGATGCAAATGCAAATGCTGAATTATGTTTTTAGTTCTTTATTAAATTATCCCATCATTATTTTATAGCACACGAAAATTACTTTATCCGGTGATTCTATTTTATGGTTGTTTATTTGAAAGAGTGCTTCAAACAAACAACCATAAAAAATGCTAATTAATACAACTCTAAGTCATACGATACGACTCCATATATTTTTATTGCATTTACATAGGTACTAAAACAAATACTTAACCACATTGAAGTAAAGGAATCTGATATTCCAATCAAGCCGAGTGGAGTGTTGGTGTAGAATTTCCATGAGTGTCATATAAAGGTTAAACAATTTAACATCTACATTATATTTTGTCAAAATAAAAGAGTTTTGTGCTAATTCTTGCCAATTGTATTAGCTTTTACATCTATGAAGGATTTCCACACGTAAAAAACGCAATGCAAATCAATCAAAATCTGTTGCGTACCTACCTACTGTGGACCTCAGCTTAAAATGTAACAATGACTGTGAAAACTTTGTTAGTGTGGTGAACACAAACTTTGTGGTGAATCGTAAAACGATCAAATCTTACAAGTCATGCATAAACATGATATTATGTAAAGTAAAATCGAATAAGTTATGACTCTTAGCGCACGTAAATTATTTATAGGCAGTTATTCGGTAGCTTTTAATACCTATGAAACTTGATCACTATCGAAAATTAGCTGGAGAACCTACTGTGTCTGTGAATGAACACCGAGATTACGATCAAAGTAGATACTGGTTCCGATCAGTATCGATTATCACTTTTAATATTACTCATGTATATTTATATATGACTATGTACATATTAGAAAGAACTATTGAATGACTGTTAAGTGAAGTACACAGGCAGTACCTAGATGTTCGTGAATGTGGATCCAAAAGGCTTTATAAGATAAAGCCTTTTGGATCCACATTATTTTCGACTGCCTCTGTGGCGCAGTCGGTAGTGATACCGCCTGCGGCGCTGGAGGTCGTGGGTTCGATTCCCACCGGAGACAAATATTTGTGTGACCCATAAATGTTTGTCTCAAGAGTCTGGGTGTTTCTATGTATAATATGTATGTATTTAAAAGTATATAAGTATTAATATCCGCGGTCTGATACCCATAACACAAGCAGGTTATTCCTAGCTTACTTTGGGATCAGACAGCGTTGTGTGAAATGTCTGTTTTTTTTTTTTTTTTTTTTATACTGCTTAGGTGGCAGACAAGCTTACGGCCCACCGGAAGGTTGGTAACCGTAGCCTATAGACGTTTGCAACACCAGAGGCGCTACACACGCGCTGCCGACCCGGGCGCAGGTTGTGACGACCCACAGTTGAAATATTTCAAGCCGCCCATAAGGCCTTCAACTTGGCTTAACGACTGTCATTTTACTGACAACCGGGACCAACGGCTTAACGTGCCTTCCGAAGCACGGAAACGCTCGTAAATAAATGTCACAAAGTGGTCCACGTGGCGGTCACCCATCCATATCCGGCCATAGTAAATGTTGCTTACTGCAGTGATCGTTTACAGAACACTGAGTCCGCGGGGCCACGAGCGCTTTGATTTTGTCTGAGATTTTGATTGATGTCTGTGAATATTTATTTTATTATTATTATTTATTATTATTACTCTGGATTGTTGGCACCTGATGGACCTTAATTTCTAAGCACTATAATCAAATTAAAAGAAAGATAGTTTTTAAAAAAGACTATCTTTTATTTAATTTCCAAGCACTGTAACTATATGATATTATTACTATTACTTTTTTAAAAAAGACTATCTTTTATTTAATTTCCAAGCACTGTTACTATATGATATTATTACTATTACTATATGATCATAGTGCTAATTAAATAAAAGATAGTGTATGAACAGTACCTTTGAGAAGGCCCTAAGGCGAAACCGGTCAGGTGGTGTAAAATTCAGATTAAATAGTGGAAAAGTATCAGTGTGAGTTTGAATAATGCTTTATCTATTTCAGATCGTTTTAGGTACGGTTTAGGCTTCAGGTAAGGTTCTTACAGTGTAGAGTGGATTATAAGAATGATTTATAACGTCCACTCCAAATCATCTGGTGTTATAGAGTGTAGAGAATAGAGCTCTTTTGCAAAAGCAAAAATATCCATTGAATGAAAAAAAAACTAAAAATAAAACCTCATACCATTCAAATAAAATCGACTGAGATAAGATGAAGATGACATCATTAATGAAAACGAACAGACAAGACTTGACGATCCAGAAAACTGTCTCAGAACCAGCAATAAATTGAAAACAATACCTATAAAATGAACGCAACATTATGAAAACGTTTAACAAACGAGCAAAATCTGTAGATAAAATAGTATATCTGAACGGTAATAAGCCAGTCTGTGAGCAGGGTGAAGCCGAGACCGGCACCGACTGCAAACATATCGTGTTACAGCGACTAGTGGAGCTTATAATTTACCTAATGCCGTGTAAAACGATCGCAGTGCTAATGTACGTAGAAACAAATATGGATGTCACATGGAAAATTTATACAGTTAGGATAATAAACAGTGCTCGGAATAGAATTCTGAATCTGTTATTTATTTGTGGAATAGATGACAATGTCATTTTATCCATGACACAATTTTTTGTGCACAAAATATTTCAGATTCCAGATGTCTTCTTTTTTGAACCATAATAATCGATTAAGCCTGCTCATATTGAATATCTTTTAACTAACGAATTATTAAATAATTATAATAATCAATTGCCCATACGATAAAATCAAAGTGGTAACTCTCTTCCACCATACTATTTGGTAGAAATAAACTGAAATTTACTAACGAAACGTCAAAATGGCAAAATGAAACATAAGTCATTTTCAGTTCCTTACTTTCAAGTCGTGTAGTTGCTAGTCGTAGACAATGGGTGTTTTACTCGCGTTGCTGACTTCAACTTTCTTAAATTAATTTCATTACTTAGCATTTGATATTTTGAAAATCAATCGTGCTCTATGTATAAGACTAATAATACAGTATTACAACAGAGTAGACCTTGAAAAATATTTGTTGAGATCATGTTACATACAGGTTTCAAGTTCTCGGGCCTTCCCCGGTTGAGTTCGCAGAATACATAGTTGAAAATTAACTATGATTAGTAAGTTCAATTGTTGCTTCCTATAGTTGAGAACATTAAATTGAATCATAATTCATAGTTTAGATCAGCAAATTCCATCTTGGAGTACAAATTAATGGGATCGCCTCAGTTTTAAAAGTGGTTAATTGCGCGTACGGAGAGTTGCGTTCCATAAAATGACAAAAAAAAATATTATTCTGCTTTTAGTATTTGTTGTTATATCGACCACGCAAATATATTTTATCTGTGAAAATTTCACCTGTCTAGCTATCACTGTTCTTATGATACAGTCTGAAGACAGACTCCGAACCAAACAGATAGCGAAGTCGAACGATTGTTGACAGTTGACAGTGACGATTTCCATATTTAAATCGCCTCATCTCCTGTTGATCGATTTTGATGACCTTCAAGCCTATTTTTACGATGAATAATCTACGATTCTTCTACTATACCTTACAGGGTGGAAATTAAAGGTAGCGGTTTTTTTTACGTGAGGGAAAATTCTACATGGATGCTTTGCCGGACTCTTACCGACTAAAGAACCTCACGTATCTCGCCTAACAGCCTACGGTTAGGAGCCCCAGGTTAGCCCTTAGAAGGATACCCCAGGACTAAAGACCGTGGTTGAGGAAAAGTACCTTTAACATAAAGGAATGTTAGTTTCGGCAAAATATGCTGTCATCAATATTAGGTAAGGGTACTTTTTCTCTAACCACGGTCTTAAATTTCCACCCTGTATTTTTACATACTATGCATATTTAATCTAAGTTAACAAGTGATTAATTTAAAAAGACCCAGACTCGGAAAATATCTACAATACCAGAGTTCCGACCAATAGAACCTGTGAATATTAATTATATTGAAATTCCTTCAGCACATAAAAAAGGACCATATAATTTTTAGAAATTATAGCTAAGAACCATCTCGATCACTTCAGCTTGTGAAAGAAAAGCCCGCATCAAAAGTGGCAGTGGTATACAGATATACTGTTAAACTTATATTTCGAAGCCCCTGACTGGGCATCAAATTAAATCGGTTACGAGTAAGTCATGAAAGCCTGACAAACATAGAATAGTTACACAGCATTTATAATACTATATCTACGTTTATCCGTAAAATAATTTGACACATTTATGACATTAGTTTTGTAACTATATCTTATATGATTTAGTGCTGTGAAATGAAATCCGTCCGGTAATATAACACGCAGTCCTTGTACCGAGAGACGTAGCGTGTACTCAACACGAAGGGCCTAGCGGGTGGGCAGATTGTTAGTCACAGTACTAAACTAATTTAAAGAGTTAGTGCATATTGCAAATATGAACTAACTCTTTAAATGGATGGGTATGAATATAATTAAGACTTTCATGTTTCATGAAAATATTCGAGACATTTTGTGTTGTGTTGGTGCAACAATGATTGAAAATTTGTTATCATATACTTCAATCGCTCTCAAATTGAAGATGTCATATACGGTCATCCCTCTCACTACCGAGCAAAGCGTAAGATGCTTAACGAAATGATTGTTTACAGAACGCTATGCTAAATACGAGGGTGACAAATAATCTTTGTTCTTCTATTACAAACAAATTTCTATAACATTGTTGTTATTTGTATGAGTCAAGACGGTCCCTAATGGCATATTCAATCATGAAATCTAATCTAGTTTAAATTAAAACCTGAAACGTTGAATGGAAAGTTCTAACAATACAATAATAATATTATGAAACTTTCAATACTCTATTTAATTTCCGATCAAACTCCAGCATACTGAATAGTTTCCCACAGAGCCGTACAAAAATAAAACCCTATCATTTCAATAGAAAACACAAAGCGAGCGAACGCAGGGCGAACAAAAGCGATGGCGTAATGTTACGTCTCCGATATCCGTAGATCGATTATGTTTCACATGTTTCTCATTATAACGTCTGGGTACGAAACAAAGAGAGTGTCGAGTTGCCGTGCAATGCTCTTCTGGCAATCGGAGAGTGTAGCACCGTAGCACCCGACTGTTTTAGTCATGCGAGAACGGAACTCCACACTTTCGGGGAAAAGTCGTTAGCTGGCAACATTGGCATCGCTTGCGAGCCGCGCATTCTGAGCGTTCCTTTGTAAAATAATACTGCTCGGGTTCTTCTAATTATATTAAATTAATTTGTTTTACCTTTACCTAATTGTTATATGAACGTATTTATTGTAGAACGCTGCACAATATTGAACAAGAAAAATTCGCAATGGTTTGATTGAATATTTGGGTCAACCCTTCATGTTTTTTTTACCGAGATAGCAAAGTGCTCGTAGTCACGCTAAATCAACCTTCTGTAAGCGATCACTGCAGTAACTGTCTTTTAGTGTGGCTGGTTCTCGAATGGGTGACCATTTTGTGACAATTCATTTGTTGTTGTCAGGGACATAACAGTCGTTAAGCCAAGTTGAAGGCCTTACGGCTTTTGCTTGCGGCTTGCGCCTGTCCATTTAAATACGGCATTAGGCTCATAATAAGAAATGTAGGCATATATTTTATTTCGAACATCCCCTTAGGAGATAAAGTCGAGACTACATAGGTACCTACTACCATAAGAACCATACTTCTCATCTCAAAGGGGTTACTGTCTACGCAAGTTTGGAACACCCAGAAGGCGTTATCGCGTACGAGTCGTTATATCGTAAAATTATAACCCTCCTTTTGCACAGTGGGTTAAAAAGTAGCCTATGTCCTTCCCAGAGCCTCGAACTATCCCTGTACCAAATTTCATCTCAATCGCTCCAGCCGTTTAGGTGTGAAAGCGTAACAGACAGACAGACCGAAGACAGACAGAGAGACAGAGTTACTTTCGCATTTATAATATTAGTAGTTAGTAGGGATTTGCAAAAATGGGTTACAGTGGTGTTACATAACAATCGAGCTTCTTCATCTTCCACCCGCAGGCTTGCAAGCAAATGCTATTTACTCGTGCATTACATTTAAAAAATCGGCTATCTAAGCCGTTTATGCTCATAAGAGTATACCATCTTAAATGTGAGATTGGCTCATACCCAAATACCCTGAGTCCTCCTCAGCCGAACCTCCTTGAGTTTCTTCATTTGAAAGAGAAATTTGAGATGCTAAGTATAAATCCCGCTCTACCAGAAGATCACATAACTCCTAGTGTAGGTATATTATGAATGACGATCCCCACGCCTCTTTAGCATGACGCAAGCGATGAGCTCCACAGACCAAGAATAATACACAACGTTTATAATAATGCGATGATTTCACTCATTACACGATGTCAGGGGCGCGGAGTGTAAGCTGATTAGAGCTTGGCTTGAATTGTAAACATACGAAACAAGAAAACCGCCAAAACCTGAAAAAACGACAAGTTTGCTGATATTACATTCTTTGTAGGGTTCCGTAGGTACCCAACAAGAAAGCCGTGAGATCGTTTTCACCGGACTGCCCCTCTCTAACACGTTTATTGTGAAAGCTTAATCCGATTGACGTTGTCATTTTTGTTTTATTTCAAACTTTGAACAGAAGATCCACGTGATATAGTGACGTAATTTATTGCGACAGAGTCACAGACTACACAGTCTAAACATTAACCCCTCTGCACTCTATTTTATAGAGAGGGGCTAAAAGGTAAAAACGGGATCACACCGTCCGCACGTCCGTCCGTCTGTCTGTCCGCCACGAAGCTGTATCTCAGGAACCGTGATAGCTAGAGAGCTGAATTATTGTCGGAGATGATGTACCTATTTCTGCTGATAAAGCGGCAATTTACACACGCACGCCCCCCCTTAGAAGCGGGATCACACCCGAAACCCCCCAAAGACGCGGGATAGTACCCGAACCACCCCCTGGGCGAGGCCGCAGTGGCGGCCGTAGGTCTGTTGGGAGTCCCGGGACATCCTTCCGAGGGCTTACCCAGAGCTCCCAACTACAGGCTGTTGGGCGTTACGTGAGGTTGTTTAGTCGGTAAGAGTCCGGCATAACATCCTTTGAGGATTAAAAAAAAAGCGGCAATTTACAAATACTAAAATCATAAAAACACTATTTGAGGGGGGTTCCAACAAAAGTATTTTTTACGGAACCTGAATCCGACTCGCATTTAGCCATTTCTCTATAGCTTTAATATTTCTTGGCAGTCTCACAAAAGTGAAATTTCATGTCGCTAAAGCATTATGTAGGTATTGGTTGCATGTAAAATTCATCGATGTGGCTCTAGAATGATAAATTTTACACACTGACGCATCTACATATTATTAATGTGGATATTTTTTTGGCTTGGTTACGAGTTACTGTATTTCCAATTGCTGGACTATTCTCCATCGCCTCATAAGCCAGCCTAGATCTGGGGCCAGGTGGAGCAAAAGAAAAATTTCACATGTGACTTGAACGTAAGGACTTTATGCCACTGAGATTATGATGATGAGGGGATTGAAGCCAAAGATGTATATAAACTGAGGTAGACGTGCCGTACTCTAACAAACGAGATTTTAAAAGCAATCCTCAAATACACACATTACTAAGACTACACTCACTTATAAATATTTTTTACGTAATTGTCACCACACACAATAGCAATATACGAATAGAAAAAGAGTAAAAGAGAAGGCGTATGGACTCCGATTGCAAGTCGAGCACCTACTCTCGAAGTTTTGACTCACAACAGTGCGAGCAACGCTGCTAATTGGCGCAGTTTATAGGTTTCAAAAATCGGTGCGTAGGGCATGTCTACCTCAGTTTATATAGAAGTCTTTGATTGAAGCCACTTCGATGTATGTTGTCGAATTCCCCTTGTTTCCTCTTCCACTATCTTTGACAATCCTGAAAATGAAAACGTCGGCATGGCGCAACCTCAGATTAAAAGAATGCAACATTCATGGCAATCATTCTTTACAATAGAGCAATAGACAGAGCACTCTTGCCGTAAAGCAACAAAATTATTTTAACAGAGGACCAGTATAAGTGAACCTCGCTTCTAGCTTTACCCAAACCAAATTATAAGACTAGCTGATGCCCGCAGCTTCGCCCGCGTAAAATTTGTTCCCGAGGGAACTTATTCCCAGGATAAAAAGTAGCCTATGTGTTATTCCAAACTATAACGTATCTCTGTACCAAATTGCAGCCCGATCCGTTCAGCCGTTTGAGCGTGAAAGAGTAACAAACATCCACACTCACAAACTTTCGCATTATAATATTAGTAAGTTTTGCGTGGATTCAACCACTACACTACCAATCTCATTTTCATAGAAATTCTTGAGTATTTAGTATTTATAGATATTTCCATTGTTGTATACAAAATGAAATCGAATCTAGTAAAGAGCTTATCAATAAATTAACTTTCGTTTCCGACTTTTGTACATAGGTAGGTATATACCTACCTACTTATTAAATAGAAATAATTCATCAAAGACAGCGAAGATATCAGGTGTCTCGATAAACAAACACGCTGGCATTCCATAAACATTGTGTAACAAAATATAATATACCACGGATATCATATCCGTGCGAATTTAATATGGCCACTTAGGTATGGAATCTTAATGGGATGTGTGTGCAAATTAGCAAGTATATAGTTTGACTAACATACGCTACTGGACCTTCTTGGTTTATAAACCAAGTTATACCAAGAGCCAAAAAGTCTAAGGAATAATGTAATAGCCCTTCCAGGCTCTATAGGAAGCCAAAGGAGGCGAGGCGAGTGTGAGAGCGAGGACGGTCGCCTCGCCTCGACTCCTGGGCGCTCCGCTCCGTGTCGGTTTGAGCCCCTCTCTATAAAATAGAGTGCAAAGGGGGTTAAGTCTAGGAGCCAACAGTCCGGAAGGATTTTGTCTGTAGTCTGTGTGTCTGTTGCAATAAACTCATAACTTCAAAACCACCCCAACAAGCAAAATAGCCTCAGCACACATGTGTTATAGGAATAAGACACTTATAAAATTCTTATATTGATTTTGGCGTTCGCAATTACTCTTATATGCGTCTCAAAAAATGCTACTTGGTTTTTGATCACGATTATTCTGATAATTAGCCTTTTAAGGGCTTATAATACTATGTATACAGATCACTATAAGCCGCACCCTCTTGTAAAAACTTTTAGTAAGTGCAATCAGACTTAAGAATGAAGGTTCTTATAACAAGCACATGTAAGCGCTTTTAAGATTGCTTATTAGGCTACTATAGACCCGAATCTCCTATTAAAGCTGCCCATAAGTGTAAATACACCTGATTCCATTTACACTTGTTACTTAGTTTTTTATGCGCTAATAAGTACAATATTTGAATCCGTTACAAATAAAGTAGTTTTATAAAACCATTTGTAAGTCGTAATTGAATCTAGTTTAATGAGAGCTTATATTGATACTACTTTTACTAATAACATACTTGCCACATGCTATTATAAGTGTAATGATTTTATACGAGCTAAGTTCAATACTGTTATTGTCAAAGAAACACTTGTTGATTCGTTGGTAAAGTCATTATAAGATTATTTACTCTTGTAATAGGTTTGGGCCAAAATAGTTCTTTTGATTCGCAGTACGACCTTGTGAAGTTCAAGTCACAAAACCTGGCAAGGGTTCCGTATATTTGACTAAGTATGACTCTAATACAGAAGAAGTAACACCAAACCACTTAGGTGGTGATTATGCTCATGAATAAATATGACAAACTTGTACTGTTAGCATTAGAGCAAAAGCGCATTAACTCAAAAAAATATTAATTACTTACACAAATCGTTAATAAATACATACCTGCGTATATTCATAAACACAAATACCACCTACTACCCTACCCTACGTGTTATTTCAATATTAGGTTGTATATTTAGCGTTTTTCTTATTTCACCACGGATCCCCAAAAGATAAAAACATGGCGAGTGAATGCAGCGACTATTAGACATTATAGAACCGAGTTTGTCTATAGAGGTATAGTAGAACACTTCCAAATGCTAAACTAAAAATGGCTACCGAAAATGACTAATGGGGAACATTTTGTTATTTTAAAATAATGAATACGAACGTATAATTACTTATTTTAAGAGGGGCTTTAAAATTTTCAACAGAAACTTGGTATGTTGCACGAGAAATACGAGTTCCCAGTACGTTTTTGATTATCATCATGAAATACGAGGACTCTGAAAAATTATCATATAACTTGCCTTATTAATGTCCAAAATATTACCAATTAGTAACTATTTAATAAAGTTTTTAGTATTATGTACACGGAGTGTGTAAAACTCCCAATATTAATTACTGAATGATTGACTGAACGAAATGAACGAAATGAGAACTTCTAGAACAGTTGTAAAGTGCTTAACAATCTAGTTTAGTTTTCTAAGAGACTATTAATAGATTTGGTAGGATTGTATGGTTTTACAAAATGCCGCTACACGGCTGTTACAGTCGTTAGTTGAATTCCATGAGGGTACTATTATACTGTTAGAAAACTGAATACACTAATAAAGTGGGCCCTTTTCCGGGCTTGTAAGCTCTTAAGAGTTCGTTATAAGTCTATTGAAAATTGGTCTTAGGATAATTATAAAACCGCTTTTTGCTCGTTGGGACGTGACTTACAATACCTACTGATAATTTGCAGACAGTACCTAATAGCTGGTCATTTTGAGAGAGTAATACAAAATTTCAAAACACGTGGATTTTTAGAAGACGTGTTAGAGAGGGGCATTCTGGTGAGACCGATCTCACGGCTTCTTGTTTGGGACGGTTCGATATTAACCGAGAGTGTCGAGAGCCTCCAGGAGTTGCCTCGCGAGAGTCTGAATAGTCCATGATGTTGGCACCGCTCAATGTCTGTAAACTATCAATGAATCTTTCGCAATTGCTGGTACTGATACGAGAGACCATTTTGTAGCATTTCCATATAGGTACGAGCGTTTCTATGCTTCAGGAAGCACGATAGACCACTGGTTCCGGATGCCAGGAACTGTCACGTAGTAGCCTTCATAGAGAGACCAAATTAATAAAAAAACGTACTAAACAAGAAAGCCGTAAGATCGTTCTCATCAGACTGCCCCTCTCTAACACGTTTATTGTGAAAGTGAAACTTCAATCCGATTGACGTCATTAAAGTTTTATTTCAAACTTTGAACAGATGATCCACGTGACCTAGTGACATAGTTTAATGCAACAGAGTCACAGACTACAGACAAGAGATTTTATAGAGAGGGGCTAAATCGGAAAAGTCACTTGTTGTATGAGAGCCCCTTTAATAATTACTAGCTGTTCCCCGCGGCTTTGACCGCGTAGAAGTCGTTATCGCGTTACAGTCGTTATATCGTAAAATCATAACCCTCCTTTGGCGCAGTCGGTTTAAATGTAGCCTATGTCCTTCCCAGGGCCTCGAACTATCCCTATGCCAAATTTCATCTCAATCGCTCCAGCCGTTTAGGCGTGAAAGCGTAACAGACAGACAGACAGACAGATAGACAGACAGACAGCGTTACTTTCGCATTTATAATATTAGTAGGGATTATTTGTCTAATTTTAGTATTTGTCGTTATAGGGACAACAGAAATACATCACTTGTGAAAATTTCACCTTTCTAGCTATCACGGTTCTTGAAATACAGCCTCGTGACGGACAGACTAACAGTCAGACAGACAGACAGACGGACAGCGAAGTCTCATGAATAGGGTCCTGGTTTTACCCTTCGGGAACGGAACCCTAACACTGGTAACACAAGTAGCAGGATCAGTACTCCACACTTGAGGACCACTGTCAGAAGTGGCCCCCAATCGCTAGATGCGCCAGGGCTTTCTATCAGGCTGGTGGCGACGTCAATTTGGCGAGCTAAATATAAAAAAAAAACACTTAGGTCTCCAGACTTAGGTTTAAATAGGTTCTAGAGATGTTGTATTTGTTTTTTTTTATACCACTAAGGTGGCAGACAAGCATACGGCCCACCAGATGGACTGGTGGTCAGCGCTGCCTTTGGACGCTTGCAACACCGGAGGCGCTACACTCGCGCTGCCGAAACTATGTGTTAATGGTTTGCTCAAAACATAATGAAAATTTATTTAGCTAATTACGAGTATACGTGAACACATCTTATGCATCCTCAAAAAGTTTCGCATTTTTACATTGACTTTAAGGTAAACTTAAGTTTAAGGAGATACAAAAAAAATGTAAAGGAGTTTTTTTTTGTTCTGTACTTCTTACACAAAAAGGTTATTACTGTAAACTGGCAAGGAGTTCAGCAAACATTCTTGGCCGTCGCAAAAAAAACAATAAAGTGCGACAGCCAAGTCCGGGTGTCCGATTACGAGATGTAACTGCGATGCGACTCGGTGTAGAATGGCCGCGAACAATATCAGTTTACGATATGACAACATGGACATTCTGTTATTAACACCGAAAATAAACCGTAAACGATTTTATTCAATATTATGTTATCGATTTGAGATGTGATCGAATAAAAACGTGCGCTCGGTTTTCGTGGTTATTGTTTAAATTATTTTCTTGTTCAAATTACTTCGAATTTTACAATTTGTTTCGATTTTCGAGTATGATGAGTACTGAAATGAATTTGAGCCGATAAGGTGACAATACTGTTGTTTTTATTTTAACATTTCATCCTAGCGAAGTCCCACGTATTTAACGCTTCGATCAAATAAATACTCTATTTGATCAAAGGGTTTAATAGGTCCTTAAACATTATTTCCCAGAAGGAAATGATAACATTATTAGTACAAGAATATTTGCAGCAGTCATTGCTGTTGCTAGCGCTGTTCTAATTATTTTGCAGTAGCTGATGTTTGTTACACGCACAGCATACGAATGCTGCAAAAAAACATCCAAGAATCCTTTTTGAAAACTCGTACTGTGACAGAGTGTAGACGTCCGAAAAAAAGAATGGAAGAAGTTCATTGCACATCCCCACCACCATCCACGTTTTTCAAGAGAACAAATTTAAAAAAGGCTTCTGAAATTTTTGCTAATAGCTCCCAACAGGTGTCATTCTGTTACTTGGTTTAAAACATGTCTTGATTTAATACACACTTCGTTTACTACGCGTCAGGACCTTTAAAATGCACTTATTGTTTCGTGGACAATATTGTGGGTTGTGCGTTTTTAATACCTAATTTTTTAAGAATTTATTGTAATGCACAACTGTTTTTGTCCCTAATAAATAAAATAAAATAAAATAAATCCCAAGCAGAAAGAAAGTTCTACCGCATTTCATCTGATACGAGCGTTTCGAAACTCATTGTATGAAAATGAACACCCTGTCTGCGACGAGTGATGACGCAACTGGAATATTACGCTAAATAAATTTGAGAACGATATTCCTATAGCGAACATCATAGAAATACTGTGTACCTAGACATAAAAAGCCGTAAACCTAGACGGTTCAAGTTTCACGAAAATTAACGTCAGCCTGACGGGTCGGTTGTGACGCAAAACGGAGTCAGATGACGCCAGGGCCGGTTTAGTTGAGACGGGCATTAATTATACGGGATCATGTTCAACAACCGGGCTTAAGTTAGGGTTCCGACACACTCGGTGTATTGTCCCGCAAAACGGGATTGACTGGATATACGCCATTACGAGAAATTGTGATAAGGTCTCTTTATTTTTACTTGTGTTTTATGGACTGCTAGTTTTATTTTGTTTCCGAAGCCATTTATGACCTTGGGAAAAGATTGATTATGATACTTCTTACTTCACCAAACCCTACTTCAACAGCTTGCCTGGTACCGCTTTGTTAATATGGCTTTCTTCATCATTGATAGAAGGGACTCCCGTCTCAACTCCTAAGACATCTACACACTTGACGATAGTGAAAAGCTTATTATCGTCATCTTAGCGATCATTCTGCAAGTATTCCATTTCGTATGTAACACTTTGCCTTCTATAAAAGTCTCTAGAAAAATAAAACAAATATTATTTACGGGCGGGAGTCAAGTTCAAAATAAAAGTGTTCATAAAACAAGAATTATAACCAAATACGCAATCTGAAGCAAAAACTAAAATAGACGCGTTTTTGTTTCGCACACAAGCGAGGCAACAGCGACGGCTGAAGGCAGCCCCGCGTCTCGTGTTACACTAAAATTAACGACGATACCGAGCATCGCATCGGGTGTCGAGAACTTACAATAATTAAACAAGCGATTGTATCCACGGCGATGTTCTCAAATTATATAATTAAAAATATTTTAATTATACTTCATCAATTTCAAGATAATATTTTGGGCTTTTAATTTTGTGAAATTTAATAGTTTTTCTGACTTAGTTGGGTATCTCAATAGGTAAATTTTGTTAAAATTGAGCATAGCGTTTTAATCAGGTGTGCTTATAAAGATACAGCGTGTTTTACTTGAATAATTATCTTTACATATTTATAAAATAAAAAGATTTTCGGTGTCTGTTCGCTTAGATCGCTTAAACTGCACGGATTTTAGTGCAACTTTTAGAGACAGGTAGAGTGTTACAAAAGGAAGGTTTTCATGATATGGGCAGTATATTAGAAATACGAGTAGAATTGTAGAGTTGTAACGTAAACGACTTCCGGGGGTTACTTGTAAGTTATAAATATTGAACTTGGCTAGACATACGCCCGCATGTCTAGATGCCAAAGTGACTCTGTTATTTTCATGGCTGAACCAATGAACCGATTCAGCTAAAATTTGGTACAGAAATAGAATAGATTTTGGGAAAGGGAGTAGGCATTTTTTTATCTAAGAAAATAAGTTCCAATAGTGGGAATTGGGCGCGGAAAACCCTCATCACATGAGCGGGTCAGGCAACAGAAATACATCATCTCTGAAAATTTCAGCTTTCTAGCTATCTCGATTTCTGAAATACAGCCTCGTGACAGATAAAAGGCGAAGTCTCATGATTATGGTCACGTTTTTACCCTTTGGATACGAAACCCTAAAACAACAGTGTTGAAGCTCACGCGTACCTACACAGCGAACAGTAGTGTCTGGTCAACTTGTAACGTTAGCTGTTTTTGTAAACCGACACCAAACTAAAAGCGACCCGTCCAAATTTACTAGACACATCGCTCAGCCGTATTGTGTTACATATTTCTATAGAAAGGGTGTTTGATCAAATCTCCATTTAAAATATGACACTTTAAAGTACTTATAATAACTTTTTCAGAATTTTGAAACCGGTCTTACGTCTTACGCCTAACGAGGCATTCGGTGGGCGCAGTGGTCGTATGTGACTGCTGTGTTGAAGTCTCGGATTTGAATAAAATGTATGAGTGATTTACAAATGTTTATTAATAACTAGCTGATGCGCGCGGCTTCGCCCGCGTGCATTTTGGTTCCCGTTCCCCCTTCCCGTGGGAACATTTTCCCCGGATAAAAGTAGCCTCTGTGTTATTCCAGACTATATCCTGTACAAAATTTCAGCCAGATCCTTTCAGCCGTTAGAGCGTGATAGAGTAACAAACATCCAAACATCTTCACAAACCTTTGACATTTATAATATTAATAGGAAGTACGATGATCGCACATTTTTCAGTTATATAGATTCCATAGAACCAGCATAAATTACCTTTTTTTTTAAGGTGAGTGAAAATCCATCATGGATGCTATGCAGGAATCCTACCGACTAAAAATCTCCCGTAACGCCCAACAGCCTATAGTTGGGAGCCCCGGGTAAGCCCTCAGAAAGATGTCCCAGGACTCCCAACAGACCTACGCCCAACACTGCAGCCTCGCCCATAGCTTAAATTACCTTATTTTGGGCTAGATTGGTGTTGTGTAAAATAGTGCCCTACATTAATTTTATTAATTTTATTAGGTAGGTACTTACTATATATTCTTAAAAACGTAATTTGTTTATTTGCTAAATTTTATTGCGGTTTCATTGAACTGCTTTTGATGATACATGCCTACATAAGTCCTGGGACATCCTTCCGAGGGCTTACCCGGGGCTCACAACCATAGGCTGTTGGGCGTTACGTGAGGTTTTTTAGTCGGTAGGAGTCCGGCATAACATCCATGAGGATTTCCCCTCACGTAAAAAAAAAGAAAAAAAAATGCCTACATAATATGCATGTATATAATGTTTGTATTCACGTAATTAATACAATACATAGACTAGAATCAGGCAATTCAAGCTTTGAGCTAGATTTATCGAACTTTTCCCCCCGACGACCTAACTAACATATTATCAAAACCTACGATTGTAGACCCTATTCCTTTGTGATAAGAGCTGCGTGGATAATATTCGCTGATAATGAAGCACTTGATACGTGTACGCATGCCTCCCGTACTTTGTGGTGGTGAAATTTTACCCCCCTTCCATATATATTGCTTAGCTGTTTTTAGAAATGATAGATAAAATCTTTGAATATAATTTTGGACAGTCAGCGTTTATCTACGTCTACGACCTAAAATGCATTGTTCTAGCAAATATTAAATTTTTTTACTATGTATTTACCATTTAAATTTTTAATTTTCTATCTAGGTAACAAAACAACTAGTAACTAGTTAATATGTTGTAGGTACTTAATAACTTTCGCAATAAATTCAGTGCAAGTACGTATCATTCCATCTAGCCCGCGTGGTACAGTAGTGCTCACCACTCTCGCAACACAATTGGCAGAGGGTCTACGTCCTCATCACATTACACATTTATTTTGCATTTTTTTTTGTTTCTAGTTCATGTTCTTAGTTAAATAATCCAAACTCAAGTTATGCAAGTTTAAAAAATGACAATGCGCTTCAAGAAAAAGTACTCGACTTGGCGGGAGCACTACCATGCCATACTTTCAGGTAAGTGTGCTGAATTTATCTCCATTGATTTTTGTTTTTATGAATCCTCTTAATTCATTAGTATTCATCATCACAGAATAGAGGATGGTGGAAAATATAAAAAGATTTTCAACATCAAATGGGGTGTGAATCCCATAGTTAGATGCACCTGTCGTTCCATGGTGGAGGGTTATGATATGCTATCATCACTCGCTGAACTGACGTAGATGCGTGGGTAGGTTGCCGCGCCACCATGCTCTCAACGACATAATTAGTAGGGCCTTAGCACAGTATATAGAGAACTTATGTCGGCTTTGGCCTTAGTGACCTTAGTTCCAGCGAACGTCCCATGCGTGCTTGAGCTCGAGTGCCAGACTGATGGCAAAAGGCCGGTAAGTATGACTTTTATGCCATGGAGAAATGGTAAGTGCCTCGTATGGGATGCTACTTGCGTCAGCACTGTTGCTCCCAGTCACTCCTGTGCTCCAGCTGCTGCGGCTGAGGACGCAGTTGCTGGGAAGTGGCTTAAATATAAACCGTTTCAGGCCCGATATCTTTTCGTTCCCTTCGCAGTGGAGACGTTAGACTGTTGGGTATTGAGGCGAAACAATTTGTGGAGACTAAGAGAAAAGTTAGGAGACTCCCAGACTCGTAGCTGGTGCAAAGGCTGGCCTAGAGAGGTAACTGGATGAAAAACCAGAGAGGTGATGGGTACTTTTGCTCTAAGTGCGAGTGGAAGCAGTTTCTCTTTTGACGATTCGCAAAATGAATACATACATATAGACACGCCTTTATCCCCGAAGGGGTAGGCAGAGGCATAGTATAGCAGTTGAAATTTTCAAACCGCCCATAAGGCCTTCATTGTGGCTTAACGATTGTCGATTTACTGACAACCGCGTTTCATTTCGAGTTTTCCTTCTCCAAAATTAATGACGAAATTTACCTACCTACTGGATTTGTTTGTATAATAAATTTAGCGTAAATATTTAACGTAAAACTAGTAAATTAACATAAAAAGGAGTGTATAAAAATGTGTCACGATTTGTTTCTTAACCCTACCAGTGAACGGCCACGGTGACAATGGGATGGGACAATAAACAGGATTTTTTAAATAAATGAATGATGAGTGAAATACAAATTTATTCGAGTTAACATTTATCGCTCTTATAGCGATATTGTTTTTCAGGGAATATTTCAAAACTTGGTAATGCTCGCAGTTCCGCCCGCGTAAAAGTTTGTTTCCGTTCCCGCTTCCAGTGGAAACTTATTCCCGGATTAAAAAGTAGCCTATGGGTTATGTCAGACTATAATCTCTGCCTGTACCAAATTTCAACCAGATCTGTTCAGCAGCTAGAGCGTAAAAGAGTAACAAACATCCACAAACAAACTTTCGCATTCTAATATTGGTAAGAAGTAAGATTTTTTAAATAAATAAATAAAATTATACCTATTATACATATAAAAACAACCCTGAACGCTTATTTTTAAGTATTAATTCCGTTTCGTAAATTTTGCGCATAAATAAATAACGAGTAAAATACAAGACGTATTTTTAAAGATATTACGACTTTTAAAGACGGAATAATTAATTATCGTTGTGCATTATTTTATTACATTTCTCAGGGTTTTCAGTGAAAGCTCTCAGTTGGTTTGATTTTATTTCGTCATCTCGAACATTGTCTTTGTATTTCAACTTATTACAAGTACACAAAATCGTGACAATAAATAATTTACCTAAACCTTCCTCATAATTAATTCACTGTTTTTATCTATTACAAAAAACCAGCGAAGTGCGAGTCGGACTCGCGCATGAAGGGTTCCGTGACAAAAAACAAATAAAAATCACTTTTTTGCATCGGAGACCCCTTAATTGTTATTATTTTACTGATTTTAGTATTTGTTGTAATAGCGGCAACAGACATACATCATCTGTGAAAATTTCCCTAGCTAATACGATTCCTGAGATACAGCCTCGTGATGGACACACAAACAGACAGACGGACAGCGAAGTCTCATGAATAGGGTCCCGTTTAACCCTTTGTGTGCGGTCCCTAAAAACCAAGTTATAATCCGTTAAGTAGTTTTTAAGTTTATCGCAAACATATTGACTACGAGTAGGAACAAGACTGGTTTAAAATGCAAAGTGATTAATCACGTCATTTTAGGGCACAGTATTTATATAAAGAAAGGATGTTTTTTTTTATTATAATGACCTTATTCTGGGTGTTTTTTTAATTTTTTTTACACCGGGTTAAGGTGGCGGACAAGCATACGGCCCACCAGATGGACTGGTGGTCACCACAGCCGTTGTATGTTTGCAATACCGGAGGTGCTACACTTGCGCTGCCGACCCTTTAAAAGCCTTCTAATACCCCCATTGAAGAACCCCATACTCTGGGTGTTTGGAATAACTAGTACTGGGTAAATAAAAGTTCAATATCATAGATTTCTCATTGCAGCTAATAAAATCGGAATGAGAGACTAAGAAATAAGGAGAAAAAATTTCCACCGCTAATAAAACGTAAATTGTTAAAGTTAGCCAACATTTGGACTACAGCCAGTGTACAATAATTTTATGTAAAAGGGTAATCAATACAGGTAACAATAAATCAACCATCTGCATAACGAGTAATGTTGTTTACTCTATGAAAGATGTACAATGCATCGCGCCGCGGTGTCGGTTACGACCGGGTATCGGGTGACTGTGACTGCAGTCCCATCACACCCGTGTTGACTTTCCACGTTTGTTTGTTATCTTATTATTTATTGTTATAATTATAGCATTATCTCATCTTGTAACTTTTTAATGTCTTTTATAGCAGTTTTGTATATGGCCCTTAATTTGTTTAAACTGTCTTAACTCACGGTTTTTGCTCTAGAGTCACGATGCTTGGTTTCTTTTTTCATCTTTTCATCTGAACTTGGGTTATACGATATCTTTCTAAATCATATAATATAATTTTGAGTCATGCATAATAGTTGCGTTATTCCTCGAAGGAATAGGCAGCAGAATATATATAATTATGTTTCTTGCTATACCTGGCAGAAATATAAGGCAACATAAAGGTACCCGTCAAACCTCAAAATAACTCTGTTTATCTTCGTATGTATAAATACTAGGTACTAAACATTTTATTTATAGTAAGTTTTTAAATTTTTAAATAAAATCGTAACTATCTATTTGTATTATAAATGTCTCAATAAATAACCACGTGTAATGTAATATGATCTTAAATAATTTATTGTAATAAATTATCAAACTATCAACGAAACGTATCTAATTATTTAGGTTTTTAGGTGGCCTGCAACATCTTTACACGAGACCATTCGTCATCAAAAAGATTTCCTTGACCGTGTAAAGCTGACCTCTCAAATTAAATGGCGAGCATAGCAACGTTACTAAATGCACATGCGTTATATAAATAAGATGAGACATCAACAATGTTAGAACAAACAAAAAGCAACCTTGCGATTACAAATATAAAGTGTAGAATTACGTAAAGGGTCCACGACCTTGCCCCAATAAATTGCGTATGCGCATTGGTTGCAGTGCATAAGTATTTATGATTTTACTGAGTTTGTATTTCGATGGTAAGTATTATTTTTGGTCTATAAACTTAAGCATATCCAATTTGTAAGCGATATTCGTTACTGTATCTGTGTCTGCAATACAATACACAGTTCTATTTCCTCATTGTTCTTTCAGTTTTAAAGCGTTTACACTCAGGGCAATTTCAGGCAGATCCAGAGAGCGATTTCAAATTCTGAAAAGGTCTACGAACAGTATTCTTGATTGACCAACTCATCTCAACTCAACGTTACATGCCTTTTGCTTTTAAGGCTTACTTTGGTAACCGGGTTTTAACTTTTTTGATGTATTATATTTTAAGTGACATTTGCTACTTCTTCATGGTGAGGCTCTCTAGTTATTGAATGTCTTGGTGAGCTCATTGTGCAACAAGGATTACCAAATGCACATACCTATCTGATTTACAGTAGATTGTATAGATAGTTAAGGTCTGCGCCATTGAACTTCGTAAACTTGCTGCTTAACGGACGAGGTAATGATCGAGGGAAGGAAGACTGGAAACAAAATCCTTTATTAACCCATCAGGTCAGCATAATAATTTCACTCAACATTTCAATCACTCTCGCATAAAAATTAGGAGTGGCTTTCTTCCAGTCGTGAACAGGGGCTTGCATAAAAAAATAAAAAGGCATTAGCAATTTAAACAATGCGTTGAAATAATCAAAAAGGGTCACGATATATACTAACAACGTCTGCCTCAAATCAAATAACATGTGCATCGTTACCTGCACGCAGAGACTAGGTAGTGTTTCATTTCGTGGCTATCGCGTGTTCTACAATTTTCCTACACAGACCGTTCTATAAATTTTCCATCATATCCATAACAGATATGACGTGACATAAACCACTGAACTGAGTTCAATACAAAATGTTATGTAATTGAGTAATGTAGTTACTCTATTTGCATTTAGATCGAATGTAAGACTAGAGTTTTATTCAAATGCAAACCATCAGAGGAATTTGAATAAAACTTCCTGTAGTCACGATCCCGATCATTTCCTTCTTCTTTTAAACCCAACTTCTCCATGTTGGTTTCCATACCCTATCGGATTTCGGTGCTTGAAATTTTTGCTTTGCTAATGACTGCTAGAAAACCTATGATTTGACTTGTAGGCATGGTGTGGAGTGACTGAGTTTTCGCTCAAATCTATTATCTAAATTAATAAATAAAGTACATATTTGTTTCCATATGAATTACAACTGCATCATTTTTGTCAAAGTTGACAGTGCTCTTTTTGACAAACGGTAACCGTTTTGATTTTGCAAAACTTCTATTATTATGATGCCTGATAAACGCAATACCCTTGATACCTAGTTATCCAGAGATGGCTCCATATCTAAGAAGAACTAAGAAGAAATTATCAACCACAATGACAACGGATCACGAATTTCCAAGAAAAGCTTCATGGCAGTATCTAAATTAATTTAAGTACTAGTGTGTGTAAATAATCTTAGTTCACCTTTTGTTATTTTAAACAGCCTTGAAAAAGAAAAATGTCTTTAACTTAAGCAATAAAGTCAGTTTGAAGTATTAGGTCAAAAATAAATTACCTATAACAGTAGGCGTTCAACTTTCGTGTGGCTATTAAAGTAAAAAATAGCACAACAGGCACTTGAACTCCTAACGATGTGTGCCTTCATTCATAAATTGCGAGAGGTGTACCTACAACACCAGTTATATGGTAATAACAGGTTGAGAACATGGATAACTTATCAGATCGTTGTAGCTACTGTCGAATAACATTTATGAGACCGGACCTATAATTTTCTTGTAAATTTATGACTGCTATGTTACCAATGTTGTTTTATTATTCCTACAAATTGCAGCTTCATATACAGGGTTTTATAACCACAAATCGAGCAACGAAGACGACAAATAAAAATATTCGCACAAACTCTATTTTAATGTGCGTAATAAAAGTACTAAAAATAAAGAACAAGATACCTTTGTAACTGGGACGGGGAGACAACTAATAGGTACAATAAATTAAATTGACCTCAAATTTTGTCACATTCACTGCGTGTGTCCCGTGACATCACCAACGCGTGGACACAGCCAATGAGGTTATTGACATGTCTAACTATTTCCGTGGCGCCAAAATAAAAGCGCGCGGATCCATGGGAGCGATCATCGGCGACATTAAATGTGCGCGTAAAGGCAAAGCTCCATACATCCATAATTACGATAAACAGATGAAAACAATAAATTGGAGCGTCGGCTTGTGGCCTGGGACGGTCTCGAGTTACGTTTTGAGCAAAGGAACGTCTAAAATTACCCCGCACGCACACATCTAACCCAGCCAGTCTGTATACACCAACACAGCAGCGCTGCCTATATCTATTATCAAAACATCCAGCGACTCTGGTTACAGCGATCCGAGCGCGCTTCGGATATCGCATTACACACTTTAATGGCTGGAAAAGGCCTCGAAAACGTGATATTACACGCGCCGTATTGTGTATAGCAAAATGTAATTAATATAGTAACACAACACCGAATAATTTATTCAGCGTAACCCCGAGATTCGAATCATTGTGGTGGCTCCGCTCTCCTTGCCTCCCTTGCAGATCTACCGTGATTAAATTAAACAAATATCATATTTAAAAATACGATGCGTTCGTTTCTTATTACGAGACCGGCTGAAACAGGCCGCTTGCCAATAAAACGAAGCCGTAACACGATGATGGTTTTCCAACGGAAACTCGCGTCAATGTCGGTAAAAATATTTTGAAATAAAATCTCACCTTGATCTCTTCTTCGTTTTCCTTTTTCACTTGAGCCTTTGGGGGTGATGAAGGATGCGTGGGTGTTTTGCTGCCCATTTTGATTTAGAAAGTCCACTAGATATTAAATTAATTTTTAACAATGTTCCACTTAAAAACTGAAATTATCATACAAAGTTTTCTTTGTCGTTAAGTTTATCGTTCGCGTAAACATTACAATATGGTTACAATGTCCGCGACCTCACGACGCGTGGTCACAACGCGGCGTTCGCAGCGCGACTGACGTTCACAGTGATTGGTTGCCAGAGAGCGAGCGCGTTGAAAAAAGCTCGTTTTCCCGCGAACAGACGGACCTTGGGCGGAGCTTCCTGAATAGATAAGGCGCATGGGCGGGTGAATATTATCCACTGTCATGTTAAATAATTAACTTTTATGTACTTATTGATTATTAGTTTATTACTTTATTACATATAAATAAATTAATTTCTTAAATACAAAGAAGCGTAAACGATAGATACTATTTTTTTTCTTTCTCTAACAATAAGACGTATTATTATCATCAAGTAGTTGACATATGTCCGGTCAAGGTCATGGGTGACCACCACGTGACCACTTTGTGACATTTATTTGCAAGGGTTTCCGTGCTTCGGAATGCACATAGGGACTGCAATCCCGCATCAATATTTTAATCCCGGTATTTGCGGGACTGAGAGATCTCAGTCCCGCGGGATCCCGCATATTTCTGAAAATTATTGAGAAAAGCATGAAATCCTGTATCATGCATGCATCTAGAACTGAAAATGAATTATTAAAGATTAGGTGCGTATGTATTGAGATTATTAAAAAGATATACTTACACAAAAATGAATCTGAAAATGTATGTACGCACATAACTTTCAGAACGGCTAGACTGATTTGGCTTATTCTTTTTTTGTTGGATTTGGTATTGTTGTATTTGAGGAATTGGAAACTCCGAAATGGGAACCGGGAACAGAAAGACTGACAGGGAAGTGGAAGTGGAACGCGGTAACCGAAAACCAGGAACCTGGAATCTGAAACCGGGAACGGGAACAGGGGACCGGAAACTCGGAATACCGATTTTCCATAGTTAAGGCAGGACAATGTCTGTCAGAACAGCTAGTAAGTAATAAAATAATAAAAATTATTAGTAACAGATAATTGGTGGATAAGGCGTTATTTTGAAAGTAACTGCGCATAAAACATAGCATGTCAATATTCTTGTCTGCCAAACGACTTCTAACTTTACATGTCAGATAGCCAGTAAGCAATGTACAAGAAAATTCAAATCTTTCTAATTAAACCACTAAAACAAATATAAGCACGTTATTAGGTTAATATATTACGTCACAATTACAAAAAATCTTTCTCGAGCCGAATCAGTTTGCGCGCTTCCGCTTACAGAACAACAATGGCGTTGACCTTTGCGCAGTCCCGCTATTTAATCCCGCGGGATCCCGCTCCATTCATGTGCTGGACTGGTTCCGCAAAAATACTGCGGGATCCCGGTATTGCATTCCCTACACGTAAGCCGTTGGTCTCGGTTGCCTGTAAAAGGGCAGTCGTTAAGCCAATTTGAAAAATTTCAACAGCGCAATATACGAGTATCAACACGGCAATATACGGCTCATCACCTATTACGTGGAACAAAATGTAAAAGGTGATATGTGACTAAATAATAGGCCTCTGCCTACCCCTTCGATAATAAATGGAGTGATCATATGTAAGTATGTAATTATGTGTCTATGTAAATACAAATTATTATACTTACTAGAAATTAAATAAGTAATTTCAAAATACTTTAATATTTTTAAATTTATACTTAGGTACCTCATTTTGGCTCCCTGAGCTGGACGTCGCCGCGTCGTTCTCGCTGCATGCCGGCCTCGCCCTGTCCTGGTCTTGGGAGACTTCAATGCCTGGTCTCAGGCTTGGGGCTCCCGGGAAACCAGAGACAGGGGGAGGATACTGGAGGACTGGGTCACTACACGTGGCCTAGTCATCCTGAACCGGCGGAATGTCGCAACCTGGACGCGGCGGGGGCTCAGCTCGGTCATAGACGTTTCGTTTGCGACCCCTGAGATCGCCCGCCGTGTCCAGGGATGGCGCGTGGTGGAGGAGGAGGAGACGTCATCAGATCACCGATATATTCGGTTTGACGTCTCCCCTCCACCTAACCTGCCGCCAGCAATTGCGAATCCCCCGGAACCGCGTTGGGCACTCCATCGCCTTGATCGGGAGGCTCTCCTGGAGGCGGCCATCGTGCAGTCCTGGATTCCGACAGCGGACAGGCCTGCCGATGTTGATACCGAGGTGGAGTGGTTCGGGAGAGCCATGTCGCACATCTGCGATGCGGCGATGCACAGGTGTACTGGTGGACGCCGGAAATCGCGCAGTTACGCGCGGATTGCGTTACCGCGCGCCGCCGGTACACCAGGTTTCGCCGGAGGCGTCGCCGCTCAGACGATGCGGCAGCCCGAGAGACGGAGCTCTACGATGGGTACAAGGAGGCCAAGAGATCCCTCCAGACCGCCATCAAGCGGTCCAAAAAATTGGGGGCGCCCGTACCTCATGGTAAGAGGCAAATTACGCCCTAAGGCGCCCCCACTGACCCAGAGTCTCCAGCCGGAGCGGCTGGAGGGGGTCCTGGACTCCTTGTTCCCGTCGAGAGCGGAGGAACACATTCCCCCACGCATGGCTTCGTCTCAGGTGCCCAACGCGGAAGGCAGCGAGAACGACGTGCCCGTAGTCACCGAGGGTGAGTTAGGGGCGGCTGTCCTGCGGCTTAAATCCCGCAGAAACACCGCCCCTGGACCCGACGGCATTCCAGGCCGTGCATGGGTCCTGGCTCTCGAGGAGCTTGGGCCTCGACTTATGGGTCTTTATAGCGCATGCCTCGAAAAAGGCCAGTTTCCCAAGGTCTGGAAGACAGGGAAACTGGTCTTGATTCGAAAGGCGGGGCGGCCGGCAAATTCCCCATCAGGGTACCGGCCGATCGTGTTGCTCGACGAGGTGTGCAAGCTCTTTGAGCGCATTATTGCACAACGCCTCGTCGGGCACCTCACACGCGTGGGGCCTGATCTGGCGGATAGCCAGTTTGGCTTCCGTCAGGGACGCTCCACCGTGGACGCGATCATGCGCATTAGAGGCCTGACGGAGGAAGCAGTCTCACAGGGTGAGGTGGTGGTGGCGGTGTCCCTCGACATCGCCAACGCATTCAACACCTTGCCCTGGAGCTGCGTCAGGGAGGCGCTTATCTATCATGGAGTGCCTCCCTACCTCCGTCGAATTGTCGGGGCTTATCTCTCCGAGAGAGCCATAACTTACCCGAGCTGGCTAGGGCCGGGTCGGCGAGATGTGTCGTGCGATGTTCCACAGGGATCGGTGTTAGGACCGCTCCTGTGGAACATCGGTTACGACTGGGTGCTGCGTGGTCCGTTGCTCAGAGGGGTCGGCGTAACGTGTTACGCCGACGACACCCTCGTTACGGCGCGGGGAGCAACGCACCGTGACGCAGCACTTAAGGCCACGGCAGGGGTTGCTCAGGTCGTAGGTCGGATTCGGCGGCTGGGTCTCGAGGTCGCCCTTCACAAATCCGAGACTCTGTGCTTCCACGGACCTCGGATGGGGCCACCTGCGGGATCCAGCCTACAGGTAGGGGGCGTCAGCATCGGCATCGAGCCCTCGATGAAGTATCTGGGGCTCGTACTCGATGGCCGGTGGAACTTCGGACATCACATCCAAATACAGATTTAAGGTAAGGTACAGGGCTTTTCTCCTACTACATCAAAAGTGTGTGCCTTGAGCTTTGACTTGACTTTACTAAACATACACACATGCCATGTATACCTACCATGGTGTCTGTCCCCTCCACTACATGTCATTCCAGAGTCGCTTCTCTAGGTTGTTGGCACCTGATAATTAGCATCTCTGTGCATCGGGAGATCTTTAGTTAGTGTGAATTCCGCTGGTTGAGACTGACTGTTGCTGTGATGAGCCTGTGACGGGAGTAATGGTGGATTAGGTAGTGAAAGTCTCGTGTAAAATAACGAATAACCTAACTTTGTTTAGAATAGTGTTAGTTGCTAGATATTGTTAAGAATTACTTACCACCTTGGCGTGTTGATAATATTTTCCTGCAGTTTGAGATTTTTGCTGATAGTTTAATGATTTTATTATAATGTAGTAACTAACTAACTAACTAACTATCTTCACGCCAAATCCCTTGCGGGGTAGGCAGAAAGAACCGAGCGCCACACGGCACGGTCCATACACACCTCACTTGCTTCTTCAACTTTCATTTTTCTTTTCATGCATGCACGTCGGTTCCTACGGCTCTTGACATCACCTTCAACTAACACACGATTAATTTGGTCGTGGTAGGTGTGTCGTGGCCTTCCCCGACTCCTACGTCCATCCACTTTCGCGTTGTATATCTGTTTTGTCATTCTTTCATCTCCCATTCGTTCCACATGCCCGAACCATCGTAGCATGCCCTTCCTTACTTTAACACCGACACTCTCTTTCAGACCAACTCTCTTTCTTACATCTTCATTCCGAACGCGATCTGCGAGCGTTACTCCGCAGATTTTGCGTAGCGCGCGCATCTCGACCGCGTTTATTCTACTTTCATGCGTTTCCTGCCATACCCAACTCTCGCTTCCATACGTTAGCGTAGGTATCAGCACCGCATTGTGTACTGCGAGCTGGGCCTTTTGACTTAAGCCCTTGGTACCTAAAAGTTTGCCTAACGCTCCATTCACACTATTGCCCGCAGTTACCCTCTTTTCTACATCAGCGGTGTACCGTCCATCCCTGCTAAATGCACATCCAAGATATACAAACTCATCCACCTGTTCCAGCACTACATCATTTACAGTTATCCTGGCATTCGTTCTGTCCTCTTCTCTTTCGAATACCATCACTTTCGTTTTAGTCGCGTTCAATTGTAAGCCTCTCATTAGACAATCATCTTTCATCGTTGTGACTAGTGACTGTAGTTCTGATGGCGATTCGGCTATGAGCACGGCATCATCTGCATACAGCAAACAGTTCACAAGTAAGTCAGCCATTCGCAATCCAACATTCATCGATCTTACTCTCTTAAGACAATCGTCCAGGTACAGGACAAACAGCAGAACCGACAGCACGCAGCCCTGTCTGACGCCAATGTTGACGTCAAACCAGGGAGACAGGCTGCCGCCCACCCGCACACATGCCGTACATCCCACATATGTAGACTGCACAGCACGAAGCAGCGCACCATCAATCCCGTATCCTGGCAATATATCCCAGAGATCCTTCCGTACAACTCTGTCAAATGCTTTCTCCATGTCCACAAAACCGCAGAAAACCTTCCGGCCTACAGCCAGCTGCTTCTCTACGATGTTGCGGAGAGAGAAAACTTGGTCCATACATCCCCTTCCATTTCGGAAACCACCCTGCGCCTCCCACAGTAATCCGTCAGATTCCACCCTCATTCTCCTTTCAATAATTTTGCCATACACTTTAGCTGCTATACTGATCAAACTGATGGCCCTATAGTTGGCGCACTCCATACGTGAGCCCTTGCCTTTATACAAGGGCACGATGATAGCACGCCTCCAGTCCATTGGGACCCTTCCAGTCTTCCAGCATAGATTGCTCAATGACCAGAAGGCGTCTCGGACGCAAGGACCACCTAATTTGATCATTTCAGCAGATATCCTATCAATTCCCGCAGACTTTCCATTTTTCAAGCTTCGTATCGACCATTCAATCTCTTCCAAAGTAATATCTCCGCTTGATGCTTGCACCGCAAGATCAGTCATCGACTCCCTCGCAGTGCCCGCATCCGGGAGATATTCATACATTTCTCCAAAGTACTCATTCCACCGCTCTAACACCTCTAATGGGTCCGCAAGAATGTCCCCAGCTTTACTCTTTATCTTATCCATTCTGGAAACTGACGAACAGCTCCGAGACTTCTTGACCTCCCTCCAAAAGAGTTTGGTATTTGTCTCGAAGTTCCTCGTCAGCTTCTCTTCCGCAATCAAATTTATTCTTTCACGCTTCTCTTTCACTAAAGCTTTGGCTTCATTCTTGCAGAGGCGGTAAATTTCTTTCTTCGTGTCTTTCATACTGTCATTCAGTTGCAAAGATGAGACATAATCCAACCACGCTTTCTTCTTTCTTGCTACGCAGGATTGTACCTCTGCATCCCACCAGGCATCACCTTTCGAATGTTCATGTCTCTTTGCACTCCCACATGCTTCTTTTGCACTATCCACTATACTTTCTTTCATAATATTCCAGCATTCATCCACATCTAAGTCGGAAAGGCTCGCGTTTGCAAGCCTTTCACTGACTAAGCCTACATACATACTCCTTACGCTTTCATCTTCCAGTTTTTCACTCTTTATCCTTTCATAGTCTCCGAAGGGGACACGCACTCGCCAGTGCCTCCACTTCTTGAAAAGACCAACAAACCGGCTTACCACCAGGTAGTGGTCAGTTTCAAGAGTGGGGCCTCTGTAGGCCCTTGTATCCCTTATAGCCTCTCGGAGACGACTGTCTATCAAAATCAAATCAATTACACTTTTTTCTTCCTTCCGTCTCCAAGTATACGTGTGGATATCTTTGTGACGGAATAAACTGTTCGCCACAAGGAGGTCTCGTTCCAAGCATACGTCTAAGATTGACTTACCAGCATCATTCACTCTCTTATCTCCATACGGACCAAGGACAGCATCGAAGCCATCTCGCTTGGTCCCCACCCATCCATTCAAATCACCACACATGATCAACTTTTCATTCCCCTCAGCCAAATCGAGGACGTCCCTAACGGAATCCCAGAACTCCGCGAGCACTTGGGGATTAGCCGAGCTGACGGGAGCATAGGCTGCGACCAAAAAAACTCTCGTGATCCCCAGTTTTATACGTACCCACAGGAGTCTTGGGCCTGCCAATCCATAATCTTTCACTCCAGAAGCGAAACGGGAGGAGAGCAAGACACCCACTCCCTTACTGGCATGATCCTCTTGGTCCACTCCGGACCACAAAGCAATTATGCCGCCAGGAAGATCGTCAATGCCGCTCCCCTTCCGCTTCGTCTCTGTGACACACAATACATCCAGGCATCGCTCTTTCATTACATCTATCAATTCATTCATCTTACCTTCCATACCACCACGCACATTCCACGTGCCTATCCGGCACTCGGCTCCTCGCATCCCGCCAGAGTTGGCGCTGCGTGAAGGGTGGCGGCCCCCTTCGCCGCGTGCGCATGCAGTCATACCGACGGGGGCACACCGGTATGCGTCGCCTCGGGGGGACGCCCTAGCCCTGTCGGGACTCATTTCTCGGTAGTGATTGGTTTCGCGTTTTCGCTTTCGCCGCTACTTACGGGGAGGGCCCGAGCACAGGTAACGCTCTTCGTGAAGGCACACTACATCCTCCCCTATATAATGTAGTGATAATGTAAAACGACATTGTCTGAAGGCGTCAGGTGGCACTCGGGGGTGGATCTGAAAATCAGTTCTGAGGTGGTTGATAGCCATCTCAGTGTATGCTGAGTATCCATCCCTTATTGTGAAAACAGCGTACATACTTAATGCAGGGAAACTATAGTATCGACTTCGTAAGAGAAATTGTATATTATTTAACCACGTGCGACATTTGCCACGTCAGAAAAATGACACGTTGACAATTAGATGTCAGATGTCATGTCAACAACATGTGGCGTCGGCGAATAGCACCTAGTAGTTTTTTTTTCTCATTCATTTATGGATAGGCAAAGACAAAATTGTGGTTGTACATTTTTTTTTTTTATTAGGTACTTCTCTGATATATGTATTTTTATTGATACACTCGAGAGCAATGAATCCGGGTCACTTAAAGAATGTTAAAAATCTCGGAAACTAAAAATGATAGGTTAATGCAATAAATTGTATTTAATAGACAATGTAATACTCCTTAAATGAAAGTAAAAAAAATATGAGTCACCATACATTTTATTAACACAAAATTACATAAAGAAAAAACTGCCGATCTCTCCTTAAAACAAAAATAGGAAACATGAAATTTTTGAACTTTATTACGATTTTCTTGAATTTTAATACTTCGTATTGCCTCCTCGTGCTTCCATTACTGCGTTTACGCGGTTTGGCATGCTGTACACCAAGTTCCTTATACGATTTTGGGGAATATTCTCCCATTCCTCTGTGAGAGCAATTTTGAGCTCACGAAGCGTGATTGGGGGAGGGTTTCGTTGTTTTACGCATCTGCCTAGCTCGGCCCAAGCATGCTCGATCGGGTTGATATCCGGGCTGCGCGCTGGCCACTCCATACGAGTAATGTTCATCTCTTGAAGGTAGTCATTCACAATCCTACCTGTATGAGGTCGGGCATTGTCATGCATAAATATAGCATCCTCACCTAAATTGACCATAAATGGACCAACGTGATCATTGAGGATTTCTTCCACATATCTTACGCTAGTTAAAGAGCCGTTTTCTATGATCACCAGCTCTGTGCGACTTTCAGAAGAAATTCCGGCCCACACAAGTACAGACCCACCACCGTAGGCTACTTTTTCTTCGATGCATGCTTGCTTGAATCTTTCCCCTGGTCTTCGATACACTCTGTGTCTTCCATCGTGCTTGTAGAGCATAAATTTTGATTCGTCGGAGAACATAACTTTTGACCAATCTTCAATACTCCAATTTACGTGGCTCTGGGCATACCTTAGTCTCGAAATACGATGCCCACGCTCCAGTTTAGGGCCGTTTGCAGGTCTAAGGGGTTTTAAGTTAGATTCAGCAAGCCGACGTCTTACTGTCCATGCACTTGGGTTACTTCCTCCGAGGCGTCGAAACTGATTGGTGAGTTCAGTTCCTGTGAGAAAGCGATTTCGAAGCATGGTGTTCACCAAGTATCGGTCTTCTCGTGCTGTGGTACACCTGGTTCTGCCCGTTCCTGGTCTGCGTAGGTTAGAACCAGTTTCTTCGTAACGTCGGAGAACTCTTTGTACTGTTGACAGCGACACACCGACAGTCCTGGCTGTATCGCGCTGACTCCGGCCGGTTTCCAGCATTGTAAGTATTCTGGTGCATTCTTCAGGCGTAAGCGACATAATTTCAGCTTGATTAATGAATATAGAGCACTATCAACATGGTTTATGTACCCACATAAATGACAGATTACAAACAAAAGCAACACCAAATGCTGTAATTTCGTAGTTCCATCTTCGAAAGTGGCCCTTTTTCAAATTTGATTTTTTTATGATATAACTTTACAATAACTAAGAAGTTTTAATACCTTCATTTAAGGAGTATTACATTGTCTATTAAATACAATTTATTGCATTAACCTAGCATTTTTAGTTTCCGAGATTTTTAGGATTCTTTAAGTGACCCGGATTCATTGCTCTCGAGTGTATTTATTAATTTTGTTAATCAGTTTGATATTTTTTTTATGTGCGTTGTGATTACAAATAAACACATTTTCTTTCTTTCTTCACTTCCGAAGTTTGGTCCCAAAACTGAGGGGAGCATCGGCCGCACTCGCGCGGCTGATGCCCAACACCAGGGGACCCAACGCTCCCTACAGGAGACTGTACCTGGGGATCGTGCGAAGCATGGCCCTATACGGGGCTCCCGTATGGGCGGAGACCCTGGCGGCCATCAATGTGGCTAGACTGCTGAGCCCGCAGAGAGTGATGGCCGTCAGGGTGATAAGAGGATACCGCACGATCTCCGGTGAGGCGGCATGTCTCCTAGCCGGGACCCCTCCATGGGACC
Source organism: Miltochrista miniata (assembly GCA_933228765.1). Lineage (NCBI taxonomy): Eukaryota > Metazoa > Arthropoda > Insecta > Lepidoptera > Erebidae > Miltochrista > Miltochrista miniata. The sequence continues at coordinate 28,080,090 of OW121763.1, read as the reverse complement.
TGGAAGCGAGAGCCCTTGCGTCACTGTTCAGATGGCGCAAGGAGGCGCTGGAGCGGGGCCAAAGGCCCGCTTATCGAGAAATCGAGGCCCAGCGGTCCCTACTCCACCAGGAAACCGTGGAGACATGGAAGGTGCGACTTGAGCAACCAAAGGGGGGATTCGCCACAATCGCGGCCGTCAGACCGGTCATGGACGAGTGGCTGGAGAGGAGACACGGTGCTCTCTCCTACCGGTTGACACAGATGCTTGCCGGGCACGGTAGCTTCGGTAGGTATCTGTGGCGGAAACACCGGGAAACCACGGCCGAGTGTCAGCACTGCGAGGACCGCAGCGATGACACGGCGCTCCACACACTGGTGGAGTGCACGGCGTGGGCGCAACAGCGCCAGGTCCTCGTAGTGGGTCTGGACGTGGACACTCTCTCGCTCGAGACCATGGTGCGAGCCATGCTCTCCTGCGGGAGTAAGTGGGACTGCGCCGCCTCCTTCTGCGAGCAGGTCATGCTCGTGAAGGAGGCGGCGGGACGGGTACGGGAGAGAACTCTCCCACCCGAGTTCCGCAGTCGGCGGCCTGGGCGCCGCCGACGTGTCTTCGCCGAGGACTATCGGCCACCATGACCGGGGGCCTCAGGACGGTGACAGGGCGGCTCACCGTCCTTACAGAAGCAGGCCCATGACGGCAGCGTGACGTGAGTGAGACAATTCACGCACGCCCCCCCTTAGAAGCGGGATCACACCCGAAACCCCCCAAAGACGCGGGATAGCACCCGAACCACCCCCTGGGCGAGGCCGCAGTAGCGGCCGTGGGTCTGTTGATAGTCCTGGGACATCCTTCCGAGGGTTTACCCGGGGCTCCCAACCATAGACTGTTGGGCGTGACGTGAGGTTTTTTAGTCGGTAGGAGTCCGGCATAACATCCATGAGGATTTTCCCTCACGTTAAACAAAAAAAAAGGTACCTCATTTTCATTCTCTACTGAAAATTTATTTTGTTCTTGTTAAGGCGCTCCCTCCCTCACCGGGAGCATTCGCTTGTAATGTAACGTTACAGAGTCGAGCATTACAGCAGTGAGGGAGGAGAACTGAGCATTACAGTTCACAAACTGTAATGATACAATAGGAGTTTACGTCAGTGAAGGAGGAGAACCGAGCACGCGAATGCTCCCGGTGAGGGATGGCCTTTATACCTACCACTGTTGACTGTACCGATAAACAAGCATCCGGGCCACCCGCAATCCCACATCCTAAACATCTACCTACCTTGGCAAGGTTACTATGACCAGTCCTTAGATGGGTGACCATCCATGTGACCACTTTGCGACATTTATTTGAGAGTTTCCGTGCTTCAGAAGGCACGTTAAGCCGTTGGTCCCGGTTGCCAGTAAAATGGCAGTCGTTAAGTCAAGTTGAAGATCTTTTTAGGCGGCTAGAAAATTTTCAACAGCAGGCAGTCACAACCTGCGCCAGTCCATCTCAACACGGCAATACAGCTCACCACCTATTACGTGGGACAATTTCTAAAAAGGTGAAACGTGGGCATACAATATGCCTCTGCCTACCCCTTCGGGGATAAAGGCGTGACCATATGTATTTCTTTTATTATATTTCTGCTTAATGTGTTATTATTATAAGTACTATGCTTACATTCTATTTTTAAATACCATTTGTTTTTTTTATATTTAGCTCGCCAAATTGACATCGCCACCAGCCTGATGGTAAGCCGTGGCGCATCTGGCGATTGGGGGCCAGTATCACAGTCCGTAAGACTTTCGACAGTGGTCCTCAAGTTGGCGGCCCAGTGATGTGACTCTTCACGCTCCTCTTGAAGAAGCCGGGATCCTAAGATGAGGGAAACACGTGTGCGGGCAGGTCGTTCCATGTTTTTTATAGCTCGACAGAGGAAAGATCTTTCGTAACGTAAAAGTAATGTTTAAAATTTACAATTAAGTATGTAGGTGTAGGTGTAGGCACATAAGTATTTTTGAGAGATAAATTATTATTTTTAAACTATCGCGGTTTTTAACACTCATACTTATAGAATTCGGGACTTCACGCGAAATACTATTTACTTACATTCTACCGACGTTTCGAGCACGTTGCAGCGCCCGTGGTCGCGGTTGGACTGAGGCGAGGATCGACAAAAACCACGAAGTCATTTCTTGTCGAACTACCCTCCGCTGCGCGTTGTTATTACAACGAAGGATAAGGCCGGCGACACACTACACTCACTACGTCAGTTTTAATTGGCACAGTTTTACGTTCAAGTTTATTAATCACTGAATTCCACATCCCGGATGGATACAAGCTCTCCGGGATGTGGAATTCAGTGATTAATAAACTTGAACGTAAAACTGTGCCAATTAAAACTGACGTAGTGAGTGTAGTGTGTCGCCGGCCTTATCCTTCGTTGTAATAACAACGCGCAGCGGAGGGTAGTTCGACAAGAAATGACTTCGTGGTTTTTGTCGATCCTCGCCTCAGTCCAACCGCGACCACGGGCGCTGCAACGTGCTCGAAACGTCGGTAGAATGTAAGTAAATAGTATTTCGCGTGAAGTCCCGAATTCTATAAGTATGAGAGATAAATTATTATTATGGTTCTTTATACGTATGGAAATGTTCAGAGCGTTCAAGGAGAAGCGTTTTTGCAAGCGTTTGTTTGAGTTGTAGCTGCCACAGCGGCGAGTGTCGTCGCGTCGGAAGCGGCAATTGAAGCGACGGGTGATGCCGCGGAGGACGCGGCGGGTAAACCAGCGAGTCTCGCAATGGAGGAACGCGACGGATGAAGCTGCGGGTGACGCCGCGAAGGACGCTTCAAGGAAGGGGTGGGAGATGTGCGGGGTATGCGTTAGGTAGGAATGTCGGGCAATATCGTTCATAGAAAATATCGATATTAAAATAAAAATATTTATCAAAATAAAATATCGATATTTTATTTTGAAAATGTAATCGATGTTTATAACCCTCTGGAGCAGAACGTCATGAAAGCAAAATATCACGTACGCAAAATAAACGATACATCGATACTTATGAAAGATTGGCGTTCAATTCCATACGTCGAACTCGAACATTTCCATACGTTTCAGGGTGGCGTTCTATCTCGTCTTTAATTCTGTATCTTCATCAACTCGGCTACGAGTCTTATTTCCAGTAACTTCCATCTCTACGCTGACGACTTGCAGCTGTACCGACGTTTTTCGGCCACTGACGCCCCATTTGGCATATCGTGCATTAACCGCGACTTAGACGAAGCGACTGGGCTAATTCGGTCGGACTGCGCATCTACCCTCTGAAGTCGCAAGCCTTCGTCATTAGCAGTAAGTATCAAACTGACAATATGCCGGTGTCTGAACTGGATCCAGTTCTTTTGGCCGGTATTCAGATACCCTACGCAGACACTGTGAAAAACCTGGGAGTGATCATGGACACCACGCTATCCTGGAGTGCCCATATTAGTGACGTCAGCAAGAAAGTGCACTTCTCCTTTCATTCGTTGAAGTGCCTCCAGAGCCTCTTACCCTTGAGGACGAAAATTAGTCTTGCTCTAACTATTATTCAGCCCATTATTGACTACGCCGACGCCTGCTATTTAGACGCTATTGAGGAGCTTCTGGATAAACTTGAGAGGTTGCAAAATTTGTGTATACGCTTTATATTCAATCTTAGAAAGTTCGATCATGTTTCTCACTTTCGCAAAGAACTCAAGTGGCTTCCAATCCGCCTTCGCCGTAACACTCGAATCCTCTGCCTCCTTTACAATATCCTTTATAATCCATCTTCACCTCCCTATCTAAAGGAATTCTCTTTTGTTCGTTCTCCTGATGCTCTCTGCAGATCTCACCTACGCTCAAATCTTAAATTTCCTTCTCACAAAACCGGTTTTTATTCATCCTCTTTCACCGTGCATGCAGTCAGACTATGGAACTCACTTCCGCCTGGTATCAGGGACAGTAAAACTATCACCACTTTTAAAAAGCAAGTCCGTGGACACTATTTTTTTTTTTCTTTTTGTTGCCTACGGATTTTTAGTTTTTGAATAATTTAATTTACTTTTTATTTATTTGAATATTTTGTTGATTCAATGTGAAAAACATTTAAATTTCAACCTTATTGTTCTACAACTTTAATTTGTGTTGATTATTAAGAACTTACTATTGTTTATTTTAATATTTTGAACCTGTTATAATTTGATTGTTCTAAAACTTTAATTTGTGTTGATTATGTAAGTACTTACTATTTCTGTTGTTTATTATTAATGAATAAAACTTGATATGGTATTTATTTTATAAAAAAATAAATGTCAAATTAGGAAAAAATCGATTAATTTAAAAAAACCGATTATTTTCTTGAGAAAAATCGATAATTTACTAATCGATTTTTAGTGCTAAAAAAAATCGATTAACTAAAAATTGTTTTTTTATGTACAATGTCACATCCATATGTCGCACTGAACGACGCCGTATATGAAGCTGCGTGCAACGCGGCGGATGCAGCGCCGAGTGAAGCTGCGTGCCACGCGGCGGACGCAGCGCCGAGAGAAGCCACGCCACGCGCGTCGCACGACGCCCCGCGTGTCCTTAAACGAGCTCCTACATTTCTATATGTTTGATTTTGCGCGTGACGCTACGCGGGCCGCTTCACGCGCCGCCTGACTATAAACGGTCAAATCGCTTTACGCGCCGCTGCAAGCCACGCCGTACGCGACGCTTGACGCCCCGCGTCTCCTTAAACGAGCCCTTACACGCACTCACTTTTTTTCATATTTGTTTTCTTTTTGTTTTTGTTTCTGTTTTTGTTTTTGCTTACAATAAAATTTTAAAATTAAAATAAAATTTTATTACAATTCCTTCACTTTAATCGAAAGGAACTTCGTTCCATCCGGGTGTCCCTTGACACCTCTCAAGTTTTTTTTATTTTATGTCCTTCCCTAGGACTCAACAAACTATCTCTATACCAAAATTAGAAAATTACATTAAAATCGATTCAGCGGTTTAGGCGGCCGTTTCCTCGTGGTCATACTAGTTTGTCACACCAGTATGACCAAGAGGATATAAATGTCCTCGTAGTCATACTATCATTTTAACACCCCCTTTAGAAAGTTAAGTAGCGAATTAATTATTATAGGGATATGTTTAAATACACATCTATTTATTTTTTCTGCGCACTAGATAACTCCACTAATTAACTGAATGCATACCAAAAATCTGAATGCTGCGCAAAAAAACCAATTGAATAACTAAACATGTACTACTTAAAAAACTAAAATTTTACACAAAACGAGATGACCTATTTTATCGAATTCACACCAAAAATGTGGTTCGTACACCGGATATATGATTTACTAAACAAATATACGAATTGCTTATCAAAAATACTAACTTGCACTCTAAATTGTACAATCTTAAAACGGAATAGGTTAGGTTAGATTAGATTTTTATTTTTTTGATTAATAAAATTTAATTTTGTAAAGATGACTGATTAAATTAGGTTCTTAATTAGAATAAAAGATGTTCCTAAAAGTAAATTAGGTGATGGTTTTCCTTAAAAAAGTTTTAATATGTTTGATATGCAAAGGAATTTTTAGATATACAATTTTGATAATAGTGAGTTGTTCAGTAAAATAGTTCTGCAAATACCATTAAATAGTTTATTGAATTTGATTTATTTAGTGTGCATAATTAGTGTGCAAGTCAGTATTTTAGATTAAACTTTTAGGAATAAACAGATATCGATTTAAATACATGCCATTATTATACAGGATGTTGATCTGCATTTGTGCATTACTTGCACACATGACTGTACTGCCTACACTCGTTGATATTTCGGGATAAAACGAGACACCTTTTTTTACACTTTTTTTTTTCTGCTTAAATTCTTTTCTATTTGCTATGGGAACTCTACTGCTTATACTAAACCAATATTAAGTGAAAAAATGGGGCAGTAAAATTAAGTTCTTAATAATTATTAAATAAAATAAATTTAAAAAGCAACTCGTATGAATCGGTTCTAAATATTCTAATAATACTATTACCTACATAGGTACATTTTCACCGTTCATTCAAAACCGTTTCTTTTTTGCCTACAGTTTAGTAGGCACATACAAATGTGTAGGCATAGGCAAAGGAGGCGGTGGCGGCGCGGCGCGTGTAAGTTACCCCTCCAACCCCCGCGCAGGAGCGAGCGGCTCAGGCGGCGCCTTTGATCGGTGAATTTGAAATTTTGAATTAATTAGTCGCTCGCCCGCGTTCAGCGTGAGTATAACCGCACGCGCCGATATCTACGTACTTCCTCGACATGCACAAGGTCGTGGTACACAAGGCCCATCAGCTGATCGGCAAGAGCAGATTCTCAATTATTTTGAGGAAGAACCTCGAGCCAGTACGCGTGAAGCCGGTCGCCGTTTCGGTGTTCATCATACCACAGTGTGGAAGCTGCTGAATCGCGAACTAATGCATCCGTTCCATTTCCGACGTGTTCAAGAGTTGCATCCGCAGGACAATAACGCTCGGACAGTTTTTTGTGTGTGGTACTCTCTACAAACACTTCACTTAAATATTCGCGCACTTGGCGTCCATAGTGAGGTGGCGCACCGTCCTGTTGGAAGTACAAGTCCCTATGAAATGCGAGTGGAATGTCATCGAGCATCTCATTAACCACATGTCGGAGTAGCACCAGGTATGTAGCACTGTTCAAACGACCGTCAATAAAATATGGGCCAGGTAGATGATCACCGATGATACCAGCCCACACATTCAGACTAAACCGGACCTGGAACGAGTCCCGCGTAGTAACATGTGGGTTGTGTTGTCGGTGAGCCCACCAATGTTCATTGTGGACGTTATAAACGCCCACGCGCGTAAACAATGATTCGTCGGACCACAAAATGTTCACGTCCAGGGGGCCGAGTCTGCTATTTCAATCGCATCAGAGTAGAATAGATATCGTAGCAAAATAGAAGCTCATCGGTACAATTTGACAGTTTTCGTAGTCGCTAACTCAATAGCTTCTATCTTGTTTCTATTGAAGTGCGATTATGGTCGACCGATGGCCTCTCGATAGAATCGCCAGTGTATTTGACATTTATGCGTAGTCTGCTAATATTTGATGGGATTTGTTTTGGAAGGCGCGTAATTAATGTTTGACAGCTAGGAATATAAAGTGTGAGGCTGGTTATTTTCGTTCGGTATACATACAATAGGTATTATTGTTTAAATTAACCAATTTGCAGATAAACTAAATAGAAGCAAGTTTACAATTTACATCAAAATGACGAAGATTGATTAATTTTAAGACATAGCCTAACATTTTATCCGAAGCAGACTTTATTTATTTCACTCATACATTGGATGGTCGTAGTGCTATAATAAGTCTCCAAAAAGTGAATTTAGAGCTGTGAGTGAGCCATTGTCGCAGGGTCAATGAACTTTATTAGTTATAGATACATAGACGGCAACTATTCCAAGTAGCCAACTCAACAAGATCAGCAAAATAGTATGAAGACATGTATGCAATTGACATGCATCTATTTTCTGTAAGTACTATCCAATATTCTTTACAATCACTCATATCTAAAATACAAGTCACATTTCTAATACTTACAGTAGGTAGTTATTATTGTTTTAGTACATAGGTACCTACTTACCTATGTACACTCAATTCCCAATATCCTTACTTAATTGTTTTTTACAGTTTTTATGAACATTTAAAATACCCAGTTTACCCGGGTGCACAGCATATTTTCACCGTTTCACCCACATAGCTCCTGTTCCCAAGGGAATATGGGACTAAAATATAGCCTATGTTCACCGGGTAGAGTCTAGCTTCCCAACACTGAAAGAATTTATTAATCGGTCCAGAAGTTTTGGAGCCTATTCCAATGCAAACAAACAAACATCCTATCTTTCCTCATACCTAATAATATTGGCATCAATTAATATATATAGGCATCCCTAATGACTTATATACCTATAAACTCTCAAGAAACTGAAATAAGTCAGGTGTTAAATGGGAATATTAGAGTATACTTAGGTATAAATAAAAAATCAATCACTTTTTGAACTCTACTGTAGGGTACCATTCCAAGCAAACCTCACCTGTAAGTAGTGTTGATGGGAGTATGAGACTTCATTACTAATTGGTCAATATTCTAACAGATCATTGAAATTCTGAGTTTACAAACTATCTTCCAGTTCCAAATTTAAAGTAACTGGCAAGTACCTAGTGCACCAGTACACCGACGGACAAGGACTGGGTTGGTTGGAGAGTAGCCCGATGATAGTCACATTCACATCTAACAATGCTGATACAAAACTGGTCAACTCACAGTGCTCCTAATACCCTAATAAATGTGATCCAGATCATCAAGCTTGGTGAAGATGATTAAGTCCTTACCATTTTATTTTAATTGCAGATGTTTGCTGCGAGTACATTCATTACATTATGGTCTCAAAATAGCAGGGAGGATTGTTAATGCATGTTGTGCATGGCATAACTGTGTTATAAAACATCTGTAGTACTTCCTATCTCTCCTTTAGAAGAAGAACGCACAATGGCCATGGAAACATGAGGTGGGTAAATAAGAGTTGACAAAATTGGTAAAATTATTTATTTAAATCAATGTTTGACACTTAAAATCACAGTCATTTAATATTTCTATCAGATAAATCTCATTTCCTTTTAACAACATCTTGAAATCACTTTTTAATCACCAATCATGCAATTCACAAGCTTGCAATAGCTGAAATAAAACTAATTGTATTGTAATCTATTTCAGGATACTCGAGTTGAAAATTGAAGTGTTAACCCTGATCTTCAAGCAGCGTGGCTATTACAATAGTATTTTTGGCAAGATGAAGATAATGTAAAAACAATAATTGTAAAATATGAATATTAAAAATATTTTTCCATCTTTCATCATTTTTAATGTTTCCAAATCCAAAATAAGATGTGCGTTAGGACCACGGGTGTACAGCACGGAATCGAGCTGTTCCTTTTCACAAAGATGGTACCTGCAGTGTACCTCAGTGTACCTTTAATGAAATCCGGTGTACTTCTTTTGATAAAAAAATATATAGTACAATGTGTACACCCGCCATCCTACAGTTAGGACTGCGGGTGTGCATTTTTCCCATCAGGAGATGCGTATTTTACATATGTTTTTTTTTGTAAATATGTGTACCTGCAGTGTACCTTAGTATACCATTAATGAAATTCAATTTACCGTCTCGGATAAAATATTATATAATTAAGTATGTACACCCGCCATTCTAAGTTTAGAACTGCGGGTGTACATTTTTTTTCTCAGCAAGCAGATGCATATTTAACTTTTTTTTTGGTTTTTTTATGCGTACCTACTGTGTACCTGCATATAAAAATATTAAATATAACTAACTAGCTGTTCCCCGCGGCTCCGACTGCGTAAAAGTCGTTATCGCATAAAATCATAACCCTCCTTTTGCGCAGTCGGTTTAAAGTAGCCTATGTCCTTCCCAGGGCCTCGAACTATCTCTATACCAAATTTCATCTCAATCGATCCAGCTGTTTAGGCGTGAAAGCGTAACAGACAGACAGACAAACAGAGTTACTTTCGCATTTATAGTATTAGTAGGGATATAGTAGTTTTAGTACCACTATCTCTGGACTGTCCGAGCGTTATTGTCTTTATTTATTTATTTATTTATTTATTGGTTTTGTACACACAATTAAAAACAAAAGAAATCATATGGAATATTGTACAAGGCACTACTTATTTCTAATGAAATCTCTTCCAGTAGGCCTGAGAGAGGAGATATGAATGATAGACAAAGTAAATAAGTGTGTGCAGAATATTAAACATACATAAACCTTAAATAGCATACATACATAAATACATACATAATATATAGTATTATACTATCTAAATATACTTAAGTACAGAGAAATATCATAAACATCTCTAAGGATAAAATGTTATGTTAAAGATGACAGGTAATGTTCTTTCACTTTCTTCTTGAAGAGTGAAACAGTTTTACAAGTTCTTATCTCCGGTGGGAGAGAATTCCATAGCCTTGCCGCGTGAACAGTGAAGGAGTAAGAGTAAAAATCAGTTTTGTGAGAAGGGAATGTAAGGCGATTTTCAAGATGTGTTCTACAAAGAGCATCAGGTGGACGCATAAAAGAGAACCGCTCACGTAAGTAGTTAGGACATAAAGGATTGTGCAAGATATTGAATAGGACACACAATATTCGAGTATTCCTCCGAAGTCGGATTGGGAGCCACTTGAGTTTTGCACGAAATTCCGAGACATGATCATACTTACGAAGATTGAAAATAAACCGAATGCATAAATTTTGCAGTCTCTCAAGTTTGTTTAAAAGCTCCTCAGTAGCATCCAAGTAGCAGGAGTCCGCATAATCAATAATGGGCTGTATCAATGTTTGAGCAAGTGAGATTTTAATATCTACAGGCAAAAAAGGCTGGAGGCATTTGAGGGTGTGGAACGTGTAGTGAACCTTTTTGCTAACATTCAGAACATGACCATTCCAGGTCAAGTTTCCATCTAAGGTAATACCAAGATCTTTCGCCGTGTCGGTATATGGTATTTGAACTCCATCAAGTAAGAGAGGCGGAAGAAAGGCCATGTCTAGTCCAGATCGCATTTGCCTACTGCCGATCACTATCGCCTGAGACTTACCTGGATTAATTAAAAGCCCAAAAGACCTAGCCCACTCGCCAATAGCACTCAGGTCACGATTCATATCGGCTATGGCGCTTCTATACTCATTCAACTTAAAATGACGATACAGCTGCAAGTCGTCTGCATACAGATGGAAGTTGGAAGAAATAACTCGAACAGAAGAGTTGATGAAAATGGAAAAGAGTAGAGGAGAAAGTACGCCACCTTGAGGCACTCCAGCAATGAGGTTACGCCAATCCGAGAAAGACTCGTTAAGGCGAACACACTGCGAGCGCCCCCGAAGATAAGAGTCAAACCAGGCCACAGTCTCAGTGGAGAAATTAAGGGAATTAAGAATGCCTAGAAGAATATCTAGATCCACTGAGTTGAATGCGCTACTAAAGTCCAGCAGAACAAGTACGGTAAGGGATTTGTTCTCCATGGCCAGACGAATATCATCCGTCACCTTCAGCAGAGCCGTCACAGTGCTGTGACCTGGACGGAAGCCAGATTGCATAGGATTGAGAAGTTTATTCTGTGTAAGGTAACAAGATAGCTGTCGATGCACTAAATGCTCAAGAACTTTTGAGAGAAAAGGAAGAATGGATATGGGACGGAACTGGGACAGCAGTGTAGGATTTGTGGTCTTAGGTAAAGGAATAATCAGTGCTTGTTTCCAAGCACTAGGAAAGCAGCATGTGCTCATAGAGTAATTGAATATGTAAGTGAGGATGGGAATCACGCTGGAAAGTATGGGAGTGAACATTTTTGAGCATAACTCATCATTACCTACCGCAGAAGAAGTAATCGACATGATCGATTTTTTCACTTCAAGCTCATCAACTGCATTAAGCCTGAATAAAGGACATTGTGGTAAAGGCATAAGAGAGAGATCTAGCATGGTGCTGGCCTTAACAATCGGGTCAAGAGATACAGGTGGAAGCGAGAAATGTTTGTTAAGAGCACTTAAGTTAATATCGTGACAATCGATATGGGGAGACTTGCCAATACCGTTAGCTTTAAGAAATTTCCAGATATCGGAGGAGTTACGGGTCTCAAGAGATTGATGAAAGTGGCGACGTTTGGCATCACGACACAGACGATTACACCTATTACGCCAGGATTTAAACCTTTCAAAATTAATATCACTAGGACTACGTTTGTACCTTCGATTAGCTCGATCTCTTCTAGTCATAGCATCCCTAATATCAGGTGTGATCCAGGGTGCAGGCATGTGTTTCACTTTAACTCGTCGTTTAGGAGCATGTCGATCGTACAGCGCAGTAATGATTTTGTTAAAGTTTAACACTTTGTCGTCAATGGCATCGACACCAACTACAGGTGACCAGTCAATGTCCTCTGCGTCCCGCCTCAATACCTCCAGTTTGATGCCCTTGAAGTTACGAAGCACAGAAAACTGTGACTTACACTTAGAAGGACGAACAGACAGAGATAAATAAAGTAAGTCATGGTGAGAGAAACATGCAGGTAGTTGACCATGTGTGGCAACTAGATCAGGAGAGGAAACTATAATTAAATCAAGTAGAGAAGGGCGGCAGTTAGGAAAATGATGCGTAGTAGATAGGGGAAGAATATGAAGATTAAGTGAGGATACGATAGATTCCAACGAGTGAGTACGATTATTATTTTTGATCAAACATGTATTGAAATCCCCACATATGACTACGTGGTTGTAAATAACACACAGTTCATTAAGCAGGGCATCGAATGACTCGAAGTAATTTACGTGGTAATCGGGACTGTAGAAAACTCCTAGTAGCATTTTGCTATGCCGAACAATAATCTCCAAAAAGAGGTACTCCGCTGAATAACTGTAATCCGATGGTGAAGCACTGACAATTTTAAAAGGTATGTCCTCTCTTAAATATACAGCCACTCCGCCACGACCTTTGCCAGTCCTGTCATTGCGTATAAGCACATATCCAGGTAGCCCAAAAAGTCTCGTTGAATGAGAAGGTTTGAGAAATGATTCAGAAACCAGTACAGCATCAATTTGGTCACTGCTAAAGGATGCCAGAAGATCAGAATGATGGAATGGAATACTCTGGGCATTGATGTGAACTATGTTAAAGTTTTTGGGAAATTTAGAAAAGATAGAAGAAAGCTGATCACGCAAAGCAAGGGATGCAAAACCATTGCCATCAGAACTATTAAAACTTGATCCTAAAAGAGAACATGAGCAGAAAGAGTCATTACTAGAATCATTCATAATATATCATAGATAAAATAGTTAAAAAAAAAATACACAATAAATACCTATAAAATACTAATAATAAATATACTTAGAACAAAAAGAAGAGCTTTTTATAACAAAATACCGAACTCACCCACTCGCAAACATACGAATAAATTTCATAAGAATTACAGAATAGAAAATAATGACAATATGCATAAACAAGCAATAGCACTATAAAATACCTAATAATATTTACACTCGCATGAAAGTAATTGCCGGTTTTTTTTCTCCATTTCTTCAGCTGAAACAATATTTATTGAAATTTAACGGGTGACTAGGCCGCATGGTCTCTGACTGTAGCCTGTTCCTTGTGAAGCGAGCAAAAAAGAAAAAAAAAAGAAAAGACAGTGACAGCTGTCAGCTGATGAAATGAACAGTGAGTGAAGTTTAACAAAACAAAACAGAAAATTATATTAATTCACCGGCATAAAACGAACATTATTTATAAATAAAATGAATATCAGCTAGTGCTGGGTAACTAAATGAAATAAATTAATATCGTACCGTCTCCCTGCTGTCACCCTCTGATGTACAATTACAATATAACGCGGCCAAATATTGTGACCACAACGCGTGCAACGAGACAAACACAACAACAAAGCAGTCAAACTCACTATCGCCGGCGGCTCCTCGTGGTCTTGGAATCTGGATTAGAATTAGAAGGCGCCGTGGGTGCACTCGATGACGAAGACGCAATCACAGGACCCACTCTAATCTCCCCATGGATGTCACTGGGAAATTTTGTGATCAATGCTGACAATTCCGACGCTGACTCGATCTTATGGCGCTTTTTATCTGGGCATATTATATTTATGATGCCTCCAGTAGTCCAGACGTTCTTCATGTTAAAATGTGCGCGAGCCGCTGTGAAGACCTGGTGCCTACCTCTTGTGAGAAACTCTGACAAAGTGTATCCAGTGCCTTTCAATGAGGATTTGTGATCCCAAATAAAGTGACGGTGCTCCATGTCGCGCAATCTGATGACAATGGGGCGTGCTTTTCCTTGAATAGACCCCAGGCGATGGCACACCTCAACAATGTTGGTATTCACGTCGGGCAACTGCATCTTGTCGGTTAATATGCCAAGAACAGTGTTGTGTACCTTTTCGTTTGGCTTTTCAGGGACACCATGCAGCAGGAGAACCTTCCTACGCATTGTTGTCTCCATGCGGTCCATACCTTGTGAGTACAGCTGGGCTTGAGTCTTCAAATGCCCCAAAGAATCCATCACAAATGATTTGAACTCCACGAAGTCCTTAGAGAGAGCTGTAATATCAGTGTGAATTGGGCCAGTGGAGTCCAGGGCCTTAAGCAAATTCTCCTCATGCATACGAAGACGGCTGGTGAAGAGGTTTTCCAATTTCTTAAGACTCTCCTCAAATCTGCTGTCCATATTGGGATTTCAGTGTAACTCTTGCAGTGATCAATGTAACAGGATAATTAAGTTTGTAGCGAGTGGAGGTGAGTTCAGCAATAAATTAACACATAAATCATATAAGCAATAGTAAGAATACTATTATTAAATTATTAATTACTGGGAGCTCACTAATTGTAGTATTTATTAATCGCCTACCCACACAACCTTTTCTAATGTTGTCCTGCGGATGCAACTCTTGAACACGTCGGAAATGGAACGGATGCATTAGTTCGCGATTCAGCAGCTTCCACACTGTGGTATGATGAACACCGAAACGGCGACCGGCTTCACGCGTACTGGCTCGAGGTTCTTCCTCAAAATAATTGAGAATCTGCTCTTGCCGATCAGCTGATGGGCCTTGTGTACCACGACCTTGTGCATGTCGAGGAAGTACGTAGATATCGGCGCGTGCGGTTATACTCACGCTGAACGCGGGCGAGCGACTAATTAATTCAAAATTTCAAATTCACCGATCAAAGGCGCCGCCTGAGCCGCTCGCTCCTGCGCGGGGGTTGGAGGGGTAACTTACACGCGCCGCGCCGCCACCGCCTCCTTTGCCTATGCCTACACATTTGTATGTGCCTACTAAACTGTAGGCAAAAAAGAAACGGTTTTGAATGAACGGTGAAAATGTACCTATGTAGGTAATAGTATTATTAGAATATTTAGAACCGATTCATACGAGTTGCTTTTTAAATTTATTTTACTTAATAATTATTAAGAACTTAATTTTACTGCCCCATTTTTTCACTTAATATTGGTTTAGTATAAGCAGTAGAGTTCCCATAGCAAATAGAAAAGAATTTAAGCAGAAAAAAAAAGTGTAAAAAAAGGTGTCTCGTTTTATCCCGAAATATCAACGAGTGTAGGCAGTACAGTCATGTGTGCAAGTAATGCACAAATGCAGATCAACATCCTGTATAATAATGGCATGTATTTAAATCGATATCTGTTTATTCCTAAAAGTTTAATCTAAAATACTGACTTGCACACTAATTATGCACACTAAATAAATCAAATTCAATAAACTATTTAATGGTATTTGCAGAACTATTTTACTGAACAACTCACTATTATCAAAATTGTATATCTAAAAATTCCTTTGCATATCAAACATATTAAAACTTTTTTAAGGAAAACCATCACCTAATTTACTTTTAGGAACATCTTTTATTCTAATTAAGAACCTAATTTAATCAGTCATCTTTACAAAATTAAATTTTATTAATCAAAAAAATAAAAATCTAATCTAACCTAACCTATTCCGTTTTAAGATTGTACAATTTAGAGTGCAAGTTAGTATTTTTGATAAGCAATTCGTATATTTGTTTAGTAAATCATATATCCGGTGTACGAACCACATTTTTGGTATGAATTCGATAAAATAGGTCATCTCGTTTTGTGTAAAATTTTAGTTTTTTAAGTAGTACATGTTTAGTTATTCAATTGGTTTTTTTGCGCAGCATTCAGATTTTTGGTATGCATTCAGTTAATTAGTGGAGTTATCTAGTGCGCAGAAAAAATAAATAGATGTGTATTTAAACATATCCCTATAATAATTAATTCGCTACTTAACTTTCTAAAGGGGGTGTTAAAATGATAGTATGACTACGAGGACATTTATATCCTCTTGGTCATACTGGGTACATAGGTTGAAGAGGGTGTTTATAAAATATACAGGGTGTGGCGTAAATAGTGGTCCAACCGTCAGGGTGTGACAGAACAGGTGCCCCACTATAACATACTACAATATCATCCAAATTTACCCAAGGGTCTCAGAAAAAAATAACTTTTTTTGAAAAATCGTCCCTTTTTTGTAAAGTTGCCTGTAGATTATAGGAAAACAGCTATTTCTGATTTCTGTTTTTTCTCTCTTAAAGCTAAATACATAAGCTATCAAAAAATAATATTGTTAATAAAATTCCACAACAAACGTTTGAAATAAATATAAGTTCATCTCAATTTTCTCTCTAATTTTCAGGTATCATGAAAATTGTTCAACGTTTTTTATAAAAAATATGTACTACACTGATGCTATCCAAACGTTTAAAAATATGCTTATGTAATACTGATTTCAAAATGATACCATAAAAGGATTTCGCATAAACAGAAGTTAGTAATTTTTACTGTTAAAGTTCAAAACGGGTTAAGAAAAATGACCAAAATCAACTTACATACATCACACTTATAACGTTTTTTTTTCATAGTAATAGTTCATAGTCGACATTATTATTATTTATTTAAAATCTTATAACCTTGATAGCGCCCGCGGCTCCACCCGCGTGGGATTTTGTAACTATTCTCGCTTTTATGATCCCACCGGAAGTGGGAATAGTAACAAAATTCATCGCGGGTGAAACCGCAGGCAACATCAAGGTCGCGGTTGAACGCCCGAAACGTCGGTGAATGTAAGTAAATAGTATTTCGCGTGAAGTGTTAAAAACTGCGATAGTTTAAAAAAATCATAACCGTGATGGCGCCCGCAGTTCCACGCGCTAGGAATTTGTCATGGAATGGGAACAGAATTTCAGATAGAAAATAAATAAAAGCGAGAATAGTTACAAAATCCCACGCGGGTGGAGCCGCGGGCGCTATCTAGGTTATAAGATTTTAAATAAATAATAATAATGTCGACTATGAACTATTACTATGAAAAAAACATTATAAGTGTGATGTATGTAACTTGATTTTGGTAATTTTTCTTAACCCGTTTTGAACTTCTTTAACAGTAAAAATTACTAGTTTCTGTTTATGCGAAATCCTTACATGGTATCATTTTGAAATCAGTATTACATAAGCATATTTTTAAACGTTTGGGTAGCATCAGTGTAGTACATATTTTTTATAAAAAACGTTGAACAATTTTCATGATACCTGAAAATTAGAGAGAAAATTGAGATGAACTTATATTTATTTCAAACGTTTGTTGTGGAATTCTATTAACAATATTATTTTTTGATAGCTTATGTATTTAGCTTTAAGAGAGAAAAAACAGAAATCAGAAATAGCGGTTTTCCTATAATCTACAGGCAACTTTACAAAAAAGGGACGATTTTTCAAAAAAAGTTATTTTTTTCTGAGACCCTTGGGTAAATTTGGATGATATTGTAGTATGTTATAGTGGGGCACCTGGTCTATCACACCCTGACGGTTGGACCACTATTTACGCCACACCCTGTATATTGTTCTTTACAGAATGAGCTTCCAATTTTGGGTTTAGAAATCCCTGCCTGTACCTGTATGGCAACAATTAACTAAGCAACTATTTATTGAAAATATAGGCGTAGAACCATATTGTTACATATCCTGGAAGAAGGAAGTCCCATCCCCAGAATCCGGATGAGTACCTAGTTTTTAAGTTAGATATAAGTTTTAATATTGTGTAATTACAATAAAAGTAATAATACTCTGTAGTACTTGCATTATTGACTCCAGGACAAATTATCTTACCTTACCTAAACTACTGAACCGCCTGGGAACACTCTGGACTTCCCAGAAGCGTGTCAAGAATATGCAAGGCCTGGAGCATTTAGACAGCTTACAAAGGATCAGAAGATATGCGGTACATTCTGTATGGCAAGCAGGACAGGAGCATAGATTTTTCACGCATCTGGAAAATCTAATACAGTATCCAGTCCAGTCCGTTTCCACGAAGCTTATAAGATGTCTCCAGTGTTTTAATACAATTATATCCAGAATAAGTGAACTTACTTAACTCACCATACTCATTTAGTTCTTGGGCAATCACTCACTTAATTTTATATTAAACTAGCTGACCCGCGCAACTTCGTTTGCGTGATAAATGAAGAACCGCTCGTCCGATTTTGAGCAAACTTCACATAAACCATGTACTAAATAGTCCGAATAAAACCTTAAAATTTGGTTTGGATAGGTGAGCCCGTTCTTGAGTTATAAAATTACAACGAAAAGTGGCATTGATTTTATACACTCGAGAGCAATGAATCCTGGTCACTTAAAGAATCCTAAAAATCTCGGAAACTAAAAATGCTAGGTTAATGCAATAAATTGTATTTAATAGACAATGTAATACTCCTTAAATGAAGGTATTAAAACTTCTTAGTTATTGTAAAGTTATATCATAAAAAAATCAAATTTGAAAAAGGGCCGCTTTCGAAGATGGAACTACGAAATTACAGCATTTGGTGTTGTTTTTGTTTGTAATCTGTCATTTATGTGGGTACATAAACCATGTTGATAGTGCTCTATATTCATTAATCAAGCTGAAATTATGTCGCTTACGCCTGAAGAATGCACCAGAATACTTACAATGCTGGAAACCGGCCGGAGTCAGCGCGATACAGCCAGGACTGTCGGTGTGTCGCTGTCAACAGTACAAAGAGTTCTCCGACGTTACGAAGAAACTGGTTCTAACCTACGCAGACCAGGAACGGGCAGAACCAGGTGTACCACAGCACGAGAAGACCGATACTTGGTGAACACCATGCTTCGAAATCGCTTTCTCACAGGAACTGAACTCACCAATCAGTTTCGACGCCTCAGAGGAAGTAACCCAAGTGCATGGACAGTAAGACGGCGGCTTGCTGAATCTAACTTAAAACCCCTTAGACCTGCAAACGGCCCTAAACTGGAGCGTGGGCATCGTATTTCGAGACTAAGGTATGCCCAGAGCCACGTAAATTGGAGTATTGAAGATTGGTCAAAAGTTATGTTCTCCGACGAATCAAAATTTATGCTCTACAAGCACGATGGAAGACACAGAGTGTATCGAAGACCAGGGGAAAGATTCAAGCAAGCATGCATCGAAGAAAAAGTAGCCTACGGTGGTGGGTCTGTACTTGTGTGGGCCGGAATTTCTTCTGAAAGTCGCACAGAGCTGGTGATCATAGAAAACGGCTCTTTAACTAGCGTAAGATATGTGGAAGAAATCCTCAATGATCACGTTGGTCCATTTATGGTCAATTTAGGTGAGGATGCTATATTTATGCATGACAATGCCCGACCTCATACAGGTAGGATTGTGAATGACTACCTTCAAGAGATGAACATTACTCGTATGGAGTGGCCAGCGCGCAGCCCGGATATCAACCCGATCGAGCATGCTTGGGACGAGCTAGGCAGATGCGTAAAACAACGAAACCCTCCCCCAATCACGCTTCGTGAGCTCAAAATTGCTCTCACAGAGGAATGGGAGAATATTCCCCAAAATCGTATAAGGAACTTGGTGTACAGCATGCCAAACCGCGTAAACGCAGTAATGGAAGCACGAGGAGGCCATACGAAGTATTAAAATTCAAGAAAATCGTAATAAAGTTCAAAAATTTCATGTTTCCTATTTTTGTTTTAAGGAGAGATCAGCAGTTTTTTCTTTATGTAATTTTGTGTTAATAAAATGTATGGTGACTCATATTTTTTTTACTTTCATTTAAGGAGTATTACATTGTCTATTAAATACAATTTATTGCATTAACCTATCATTTTTAGTTTCCGAGATTTTTAACATTCTTTAAGTGACCCGGATTCATTGCTCTCGAGTGTATATACTGGTTGAATTTATAGTCGTTTTGGAACGGAAAGGTTTAGGCCCAGTTTCGATAACAGAACCGATCGGCACTGTCAATTTGAAAATCAACAATAAAAAATTACAAAAATGTCAAAATCTACATCGTTTGCCAAAATCAAAACGAGAACACCTGGTTATTCCTTTAAATTTCACGAAATACGTTTACTACGATTTTCTACTACAATTTTTCATTCAATGTCTAACGTTCCAATCAGTAACAAGAGTCACCGCGCCGGGAAAATTCGACCAATCACAACGCATGAACGCATCGGTCCACGTGGACTCGTTGCCAAGTAACGTCGGTAGGTACTCGACTAGTTACGTCTTGTAGGTAGGTAAATACGCTCGGCCGACCGCGCCGCCGACCGGCGACCGCGGCGCGCAGTTCGACTATAACTCGCACGCAGTATTGTCGTCGCGATCGACTTTTATTTGTGGTCGGAAATAAAACGATTAGTTTACACTCGAGAGTACGAATCTCGTAATGAATTACGCAGTGCGATAGTGGACGCCTTTGAAATAGTGAAAAGTGACAGAGACACATTGAATAAACTAAAAGACAATAGCCTAAAACGTGCCCGTTTGTGTATCGAACGTTCTGGACTCCATTTTGAGCAGTTGTTAAGGTACAGGGAAGTGTAAATAAACTGTGAATAGGTAGGTCTAGGTATTTAAGTTGATTATTTTGTAAATAGCTCCAATTTTTTAAATACGCCGGAAATACTCCCTATTTGTTCGTGTTTATTTTCATTATTATTACATAAACCTTATTAATTCACCGTAAAATAGAACAATATTAAAGTATTTCCGACGGTCCTAAGCCCGCGTAAAGTATGAAGGAGAAATTGGAGTCCTTTATTATTATCTAAGTACCTATTATTATCGAAACGATGCATTCGGCCAATGAACTGATCACATGGAGACACGCGCCGCGGCGTAGTAGGTACCTATGGGTTTCGGAGTTTCATTCATTGAAAAGTTCAATGAATAATCGAAGCGCTACTAATGTTTCAACTCGAACGAGTGATAAAGATTACATAGAAGTCATTTTTTTATTATAACCTGCACAGCTGTTTTGACATTTCGAAATGGTTCCATTATTGATTCCGAGTAACCCCCTCTCGGGTCCAGAACGACTATAAATTCAACCAGTATAGAAGAAGAAGATTCTATGTCGTCACACATTTTTGCATCTAAATTCGTCCCTGTGTTGACTAGCCGACCTTTTCGACATGATGCTGCTAACGGTGGGTGCGAAAATTGTGAGCCACCCGCGCCACGCTGTCTCTATTTGTGCGGCGCCACACCTCTTCTACACATTATGTATGAAATGTTACTGAAGGGGCGCGGATACGGACGTGGCGCGGGTGAGGCACCGGTGCGGCGCCACCTGTAAAAGCGCAGATCAGGCGTCGAACGGGTACAGAAATGGCGAGGCGTGGGCGAAGGCAGGGATGCATTTATCATTGTAGTGTTCTTCTTCTTCTTTTAATTAATGGCCCTCCGTTTATTAACGATTTTGCCAGTCTCCAGTAAAATAAATAGATACAAATTAAATCGGTAAAAAATGGCGATACGCCAGTCTCATGTTCCACACTTCTTATTCAAACATTGTAGTGTTCGATTTCATCACGAATAATGACGTTTTCTTTGACAAATGACAGCTCTGATGCATTTAGAGAACTTACGAGTACAAAGGATCAAAAGATATGCGGTACGCCCTGTATGACAAGCAGGACGCATGGATATTTCATTCAACTGAAAAATCTAATACACTATCCAGTCCAGTCCATTTCCACGAAATTTATAAGATGTCTCCAGTGTTTTAATACCTACAATTATGCCCAGAGTAAGTGAATTTACTTAACTCACCATACTCATTTAGTTCTTGGGCAACCACTCACTAAATTTTATATTAAATTCTATGTCGTCACGCATTTTTGCATCTTCCTTCACGCGCCGCTGCTAACGGCGGGTGCGAAAAGGGTGAGAAAGCGGCGCCCACGCCGCACCCACGCCACGCTGTGTCTACTTGGGCGGCACCACCCCTCTTCTACACATTTTATTTGAAATGTGACTGAAGGGGCGCCGCGCCCGTGCCGCACTCGCGCTTCCACGCCTCTTGTGTATGTCCCGCGTCTTAGAGCGTGATATTACTTTATCAACATCCAAATATTTTCACAAACTTTAACATTTACTTTCAACTTTCACATTGCCTAAACCGCAGTTTCCTCGTGGTCATACTTATAAATGTCCTCGTAGTCATACTATCATTTTAACACCCCCTTTAGAAAGTTAAGTAGCGAATTAATTATCATATAGCGAATGGAGATCGTAAAAACAAATGAAGATCGGCAAAACAAATGAAGATCGGCAAAACAAATGAAGATCGGCAAAACAAATGAAGATCGGCAAAACAAATGAAGATCGACAAAACAAATGAAGATCGGCAAAACAAATGAAGATCGGCAAAACAAATGAAGATCGACAAAACAAATGAAGATCGGCAAAATAAATGAAGATCGGCAAAACAAATGAAGATCACTAAACAATTAATGAAAGTAAGATAAACAACTGAAAGTCGACAAAACAAATGAAAATCGACAAAACAAATGACGGTCGGATAAACAAATGACGGTCGGATAAACAAATGACGATCGGCAAAACAAATGACGATAGAAAAAACATATGCAGATTAATAAAACAAAAGACTATAAGCAATTCGATAAGATCAAAAATACTTGCAGCCATATTTAGTAACCTAGATGCGTTTGCCATTAAAAAAAATAGGTGCAAGCAAATCTCGACCTTAATGACACTTCTCTAAAAATGTGCTTTTAGGCATTTATTGACATCACTGATCACGAATATGTAAAAATTAAATAAATGTAATGCATGTTCATAAGGTCGAGAATTGCTTGCACCTATTTTTTTGAATGGCAAACGCATCTAGATTACTAAATATGGCTGCAAGTATTTTTGATCTTATCAAATTGCTTATAGTCTTTTGTTTAATTGATCTGCATGTGTTTTTTCTATCGTCATTTGTTTTGCCGATCGTCATTTGTTTATCCGACCGTCATTTGTTTATCCGACCGTCATTTGTTTTGTCGATTTTCATTTGTTTTGTCGACTTTCAGTTGTTTATCTTAATTTCATTAATTGTTTAGTGATCTTCATTTGTTTTGCCGGTCTTCATTTGTTTTGTCGATCTTCATTTGTTTTGCCGATCTTCATTTGTTTTGCCGATCTTCATTTGTTTTGCCGATCTTCATTTGTTTTTTGGATCTCCATTGGCTATATGATAATTAATTCGCTACTTAACTTTCTAAAGGGGGTGTTAAAATGATAGTATGACTACGAGGACATTTATATCCTCGTGGTCATACTGGTGTGACAAACTAGTATGACCACGAGGAAACTGCGGTTTAGGCAATGTGAAAGTAGAAAGTAAATGTTAAAGTTTGTGAAAATATTGGGATGTTGATAAAGTACTATCACGCTCTAAGACGCGGGACATACACAAGAGGCGTGGAAGCGCGAGTGCGGCACGGGCGCGGCGCCCCTTCAGTCACATTTCAAATAAAATGTGTAGAAGAGGGGTGGTGCCGCCCAAGTAGACACAGCGTGGCGCGGGTGCGGCGCGGGCGCCGCTTTCTCATCCTTTTCGCACCCGCCGTTAGCAGCGGCGCGTGACGGAAGATGCAAAAATGCGTGACGACATAGAATTTAATATAAAATTTAGTGAGTGGTTGCCCAAGAACTAAATGAGTATGGTGAGTTAAGTATTATATCTATATTCACTTACTCTGGGCATAATTGTAGGTATTAAAACACTGGACACACACAGTCTATTGCATTTTCGTGGACTTGGAATAGGCCTATGACAGAGTGGTGAGGAATGAACTGTGGTCAACACTGTCTATGTATGGAGTGAACAGCAACTTGATACGAGCCTTGAAATCTCTATACGAGGGCTCCAGTGCTTGTGTCAGGATCAATGGAGCTTGCACAGACTCTTTTCCCATCGAAAAAGGTGTGAGACAAGGCTGAGTAGCGTCACCATGGCTGTTCAACCTATACATGGACAGTTACTTGAAAGAACTACAAGAGTGTGCGTATGGATTAAAAATTAATGAGCTAACCGTCAAATGCCTCCTTTATGCTGATGATCAGGTAATACTGGCATCATCAGCGTATGAGTTGCAATTGATGGTTAATATAATGAATGATGCGCTTAAAAGTAGAGGAATGAATGTTAATGTAAGCAAGACAAAAGTAATGGTTTTTGAAAGAGAGAAATGTATGACTGATTGCTCGATATCGATCGAAGGAAAGAGCGTGGAACAGGTGAAAGAGTTTGTATATTTGGGTTCAAAATTTGCAAGAGATGGAAAGTGTGACAATGATATTGAAAGAAGAGTTTTGGCAGGAAATCAAGTGAATGGAGCCATTCACACCTTTATGAGCAGTCAGAACGTGTCTAAAAAGGCAAGGATGGCTGTACATAGAGGAGTGCTTGTCCCTACACTTATGCATGGTAGTGAAAGTTGGGTGTGGCAGGAGAAGCATGAAAGTAAAATTAATGCAGTGGAAATGAGAAGTTTGCGAAGTATAGCTGGAGTGACATTGAGGGATAAAGTAAAGAATAGTGTGATAAGGGAACATTGCGGTATGACAGAAGATGTACCTAGTGACTAAGATTGAGAAAGGGATGCTCAGATGGTTTAGACATGTGGAGAGAATGGATGGAAATAGGCTGACAAAACAGATTTATGAAGCGAGAGTGAATGAGCAAACTGGTAGGGGTCGACCTCGGCATACTCATATCGATCAAATCGATAATCTTCTGGACATAGGCCAGGTCAAGAGTACCCTTAACCGAAGAGCATGTATGAAGACACTTATGAAAGTTGAAGAAGCGAAAGTTGTTTGCCAGAATCGTAGCAAGTGGAAAGTCATAGTCTCTGCCTACCCCGTTGGGAGACAGGCGTGATGTTATGTATGTATGTATGTAAAACACTGGAGACATCTTATAAATTTCGTGGAAATGGACTGGACTGGATAGTGTATTAGATTTTTCAGTTGAATGAAATATCCATGCATCCTGCTTGTCATACAGGGCGTACCGCATATCTTTTGATCCTTTGTACTCGTAAGTTCTCTAAATGCATCAGAGCTGTCATTTGTCAAAGAAAACGTCATTATAAGTGATGAAATCGAACACTACAATGACAAATGCATCCCTGCCTTCGCTCACGCCTCGCCAATTCTGTACCCGTTCGACGCCTGATCTGCGCTATTACAGGTGGCGCCGCGCCCGTGCCTCACCCGCGCCACGTCCGTATCCGCGCCCCTTCAGTAACATTTCATACAAAATGTATAGAAGAGGTGTGGCGCCGCACAAATAGAGACGGCGTGGCGCGGGTGGCTCACAATTTTCGCACCCACCGTTAGCAGCATCATGTCGAAAAGGTCGGCTAGTCAACACAGGGACGAATTTCGATGCAAAAATGTGTGACGACATAGAATCTTCTTCTTCTATATATATAACTAGCGGCCCGCTCCGGCTTCGCACGGGTATACAGTAGGTATTTCTACACTGTTTAATGGATCTTATTATACATATAAAGCTTCCTCTTGAATCACTCTATCTATTAAAAAAAACCGCATCAAAATCCGTTGCGTAGTTTTAAAGATTTAAGCATACAAAGGGACATAGGGACAGAAAAAGCGACTTTGTTTTATACTATGGAATAATCTATATATATAAAAATCAATGCCACTTTTCGTTGTAATTTTATAACTCAAGAACGGACTCACCTATCCAAACCAAATCTTTAGGCTATGTTCGGACTATTTAGCAGATGGTTTATGTAAAGTTTGCACAAAATTGGTCGAGCGGTTCTTCATTTATCACGCAAACGAAGTTGCGCGGGTCAGCTAGTGAATAATGAAAATCAATGCCACTTTTCGTTGTAATTTTATAACTCAAGAACGGGCTCACCTATCCAAACCAAATTTTAAGGTTTTATTCGGACTATTTAGTACATGGTTTACGTGAAGTTTGCTCAAAATCGGACGAGCGGTTCTTCATTTATCACGCAAACGAAGTTGCGCGGGTCAGCAAGTTTAATATAAAATTAAGTGAGTGATTGCCCAAGAACTGAATGAGTATGGTGAGTTAAGTAAGTTCACTTATTCTGGATATAATTGTATTAAAACACTGGAGACATCTTATGCGCTTCGTGGAAACGGACTGGAATGAATACTGTATTAGATTTTCCAGATGCGTGAAAAATCTATGCTCCTGTCCTGCTTGCCATACAGAATGTACCGCATATCTTCTGATCCTTTGTAAGCTGTCTAAATGCTCCAGGCCTTGCATATTCTTGACACGCTTCTGGGAAGTCTAGAGTGTTCCCAGGCGGTTCAGTAGTTTAGGTAAGGTAAGATAATTTGTCCTGGAGTCAATAATGCAAGTACTACAGAGTATTATTACTTTTATTGTAATTCCACAATATTAAAACTTATATCTAAGGGGCCGTCCATTAATCGCGTGAGGTTTTTTTAGGCATTCTTTGGACCCCCCCTCCCCCCTGGTGATATTTGGTGAGGTTTCAGATTACCCCTCCCCCCCCTGGGCCGAATCACGTGTATTTTTAGTAACTACCTACAAAGTTTTTTAAAAAAATTTGTACATAGAAGTCTCTATTGATATTATCTATCCAAACTTCTAGCTAATCCGCGCAACTTCGTTTGCGTCACATAATAGAGACGGATATCGTATTAATATTTAATATATTTCCCGTTGCATTTACTCCCGTCGTGTTACTATATAATATTCATTATTTTGGAGCTAATAAAGAAGGTGTCACTTTGTCAAGCTTAAAATCTTACGTTGGTTTGATCGCAGTTGGCTATATGTATAATAATCAAGGTTGAATTTCCATGCGATCATTATGCTTTTGGTCACGACTATCGATATATATCCACGTTGACACACGCGGGGAACGCGGTTTGGCACCATCATCCTAGCTGCGGGGCAGCACCTACCCACTAAACCCCGCGATGTTCCTTCTCATCCTACAGCCGGCATTGATATCCAAAGATTATTCACGTCGGCCCAGCCCGGCCGGGGGCTTCCAACACTTCCGGGGTTCTCGCCCGCATCGCACCGCTCTCGAGCGCTTCTCTGGAAGCAGAGAGGGTAGAGAGCGGTGAGCAAGTGGGCTATGAAGGCATCTCCGAAACAAGGAGAGGGGCCTTTCCCCAAATGATCATCGGTGGACGGAGTCATAGCTGCGTGCATCGGCTAGTCTAATATATTACATATAACTTATAATAAAGCTATAGAGCGTTTAAAATCTGTAAGTCAAATATATTTGATAATTATTTTGCAATATATTTTTTACTAGACATTCTATCTATATAACTTCCATTACATACGATACTGAAGCTAAAATAGTTTTTTTTTGGATGTCTTGCTGTATCACGCCGAAACTATGGATTAAATAATATTTAAAATAATGCTGACATAATTTGAGATTATTATTGATCGGATTGATGCCGATATTCTGCGCGGTTCCTTTGGGAGACACGATGTAAAACAAAATTATTTTTGTGTTGTATGATCAACGCATAGGTATTCCGATTTCAATTAATTTCTGATGTAAGAAAGGAATTAAGTGTGTATTATTCCATACAAGTTTTAATATTGTAGGTTTTGTTGTTCAGAAATTACAGAGATCTCAAATTCAGGGTTGTAAAGTTGCTGTTCGAAATAAATACACGTGATATCTCACTACACCCCCCACCCCCCCTGGTGATGTCTCGTGATTTTTGTCAGACCCCCTCCCCCCCCCTTTCGAGCCTCACGTGATTAATGGACGACCCCAAACTTAAAAACTAGGTACTCATCCGGATTCTGGGGATGGGACTTCCTTTTTCCAGGATATGTAACAATATGGCTCTACGCCTATATTTTCAATAAATAGTTGCTTAGTTAATTGTTGCCATACAGGTAGATACAGGCAGGGATTTCTAAACCCAAAATTGGAAGCTCTTTCTGTAAAGAACAATATATATTTTATAAACACCCTCTTCAACCTATAGATATTCCCTAAACTTTCCTTTCGCTATTAATTTTTACTCCCCATTTTAAAAACCTTAATATAACAAAAGAATGTTACCCCCGTCATAAATTTCACAAACGCCTGCCTAATATAATAAATTTACATAAAATATTTTTTTGTACACGAAATTACCCACACTTAATTTACTAAATAAAAATTTACGCAATTGATGCTTACCAGAGCTTCCGTTTTCAAATATATGAATTTATTATTCGTTTAAATACTTGGACTATGTAAGCCACTCACTGGTATTTCAGTGGAAATAATTTAGAGAATAATTACTTTCATATAAAATTTCTTCGACTGTATGAAGTAGCAAAAATAAAATAATTGTTATTAGTTCCTGATTCGTCGCATTCTACCAATTCGCACGCTTATATATACGTCATAAATCCCCCCAGAAACCCTTTCCATCAACTTCCCTTTCTTTGACACTACTAGGATGCACCCAACTAACTACCTAACTGTAACTACCTATAAGCATATAAATAATATGCATATAGCGCCTACAAAATATTTATAGCAATTCACTTGCGTGTAACGCTACATTCTCTTCATCTGACGAAGAAGACGTCATGATTATCGTGTTGAAATCAAACACTATGACAAATTTAATGCATCCCTGTGTTCGCCCGCGCCTCGCCATTTCTGCACCCGTTCGACGCCTGTTCTGCGCTTTTATTAACGGTTCATGTTGAAATAATAAAAGGAAAACAAGTTATTCTGGTTTGATAACCAGACTGGCCATACTTGAAAATGTAAAACAAACTTTGTGCTATATAAGACTGTATCGCTGTTGGTTTTCTAAATAAATAAATAAATGATCAATTCGGTAGGATTCGGCCGGGCCCAGCCGGATTCTGGTTTGATCAATCCGGTAGGATTCGGCCGGGCCCAGCCGGATTTATGAAGTCCGGTATGGATCCGGCCAGATTTAAAACTGCAATCCCTATTGCGGACTAATTATTTGAAAAGAGTGGCCGTTGGTTTTATTGCCAGGTTCTTCCTCACAGTCTCTACCTATTGCCTTGCGAATCTGGCAGTACCTAAATGTTAATGTAGTAATGAGAAATCTTAACATTCAGTCAAAAGTGTTACTTTGTGACCTAAATGAATTAAGTTATTCTTATTTTATTTCATGTTATTTAATTTTGAAACAAACATTTGTGAATCCCATAAATATATTGTGAAGAGACTGTATGGATGTCGTCTCTTTGGTATCACAACCTATGGTTTGGTAGCTATAGTGACTCAGAATTGTGATTTAGAGTCTGTCAATATATTTCGATAACTGCTGATTCGTATTTCTCAAAACTATAATAAAACAACGTTTTATTTGCTTTAACCAAGCTGTTTGTTATTCTTATCGTCTTAGAACTTTTCCACATTACAAAAGTTCATATATATGCAGGGCCGTCTTTATCCTATTGGAGGCCCTGGGCATATTAGGATAATGGGGCCCTATGACTTTGACAGGACACTATTTTCATAGAATATACAAAGAAAGTAGCTAAAACATGTTAAACATTTATTTTTATTAACAACTAGCGGTTCCCTTACACGCTTCGCTGTGTCTTTTTTTGTGGTCGTTTCATGTAGGTACCTATGAGAAATATTAATGTTGAGCCGCAACCCAAAATTTTAAATCTTTCAGAAAATCCAATTAATATCCGAATCAAAAGCAGCTTCACTTGAAAAAAAAATCTATTCTGTGATCAATGTACAGTTTTTAAAACATCGTGCGCACGCTTCAAAAAAAACAAATTCATTCTGCTAATACTTTGCTACCGCGCCAAAACTCTAACTTAAAAAAAAAAACATGCAAAACATACCTATCTGACCTCTTTTGAAGGTAGGTACTCTCTTTTTTTATTCTGAATGCAAGGAGGCCGCAATCAAAGTTCTCTTAAAAATCAGCAATCTGGTTGGTACCTTCTAAATAGGTTGTTTATAATATTTTGATCTGAAGCTGGCAGAATATAATTTAAAAAAAAACGACTTTTTAAAGCTGTTTTATTCATATTGCTATTATGATAAAAGTGTATAAAGTAGCCTAAAACCATCTCTGAATCCTGTTTTAAATCGTGTCCAATTTTGAGCTCAATAGATTCCGTAAATTGGGAGTTTTTAAAGATTAGGTACGTATAAGCACACAACATTTTTATATATATAGAAGAGAAGAAGAAGATGACATGAAACGAATAGAGCAATATAGTACTTACACAAAAGTAGTTTGTTTTTGCATTTACAAGTTAGTACTTAAAATCTATGTTAATTAAAGAGGAACCCTTCTAGATTTCTGATTGGCAAAATCATTAATCACTTCTTCAAAATCTATGCTTTTTAACACATCAGATTCTATGGACATCAGTGATAAACTGGTTAATCTTTCTTAAAGAATTGTGCTTCTCAATTCACTTTTAATTCTTTTTAATTTGGAGAAGGAGCGTTTCCCACTGCAATTCGTTACCATCATGCTTAAATAGATTCTTAATGCGATTTCTACATTTGGAAAAGTATCTTCAATTTGGTTTTCTTTTAAAAGTTGATATATTTTTACTATACAATTCTTATTTTGACTGTCAACAATTTTCAAGTATTCTCTTAAATGCAAACATTCTACTTCTAACTCTTTCTCATTTACATCTTCATAATAAAATTCAGCAAATTCTTTGCAACTTTGCCTCAACTCTTCAGAATTCAGAGTTTACTGTGGTTTTTGAAGGCCGTCGTACGCCTAGGGACTAGGGTCTAGGACTAGGGACTTTGTATTTGGTCTGAGGGGGCCCTTTCGATCGCGGGGCCCTGGGCAAGTGCCCATAGTGCCCAGTGGAAAAGACGGCCCTGTATATATGGTCCTAGGTAGAACCTAGTAACTCAGCGCACCACGCGCTTACAGTTTGTCTATAAAGTCGTGAAATTAAATGAGGGCGCTGCTGAATGCATGTAGCAACCCTATATAGTACGACCAAAATGATTTTGATACGAGGAGTTCGTTCCGAGCAAAATCTTACTAATATTATAAATGCGACAGTTTGTGAGTGTGGATACTCTTACACGCTCGAACGGTTAAAGGGATCTGGCTGAAATTTGGTACAGGGATACATTATAATAACCTGGCAATAACCATGGCTACTTTTTATTCCAGGAATAAGTTCTTACGGGAAGCGGGAACGGGAACAATACAAATATTATAAATGCGAAAGCTTATGAGTGTGGATGTGAGACTCTTTCACGCTCGAACAGTTGAACTGATCTGGCTGAAATTTGGTACAGGGATACATTATAGTCTGGAATAACACATAGGCTACTTTTTATCCCGGGAATAAATTCCTACGGGAAGCGGGAACGAGAACAAATACGACACGGGCGAAGCTGCGGGCATCAGCTAGTGAGTTAATAAATAAAACACATTATACATTTTTAATTTTGTTTCTGTTTTATTGAATCAGATCCAGAATAAAGTTATTGAACCAGATCCAGAAGCCCCGGTCTAATAGCGTCTTACAACCCACCAGCAGGTGGGTTCGCCACAATCATGTAATTACAGGTTTTATCTGTAACTTTCCCCATCTGTCAAGGATTTTTTTTGGCGCAGTGCACAAATATTAAATTCGTCTATTTCTTTCTTTGCCGACCTTTTCTGGGTTTCCCAGGAGTTTCAAACTTTCCTTCATTATTAAAACCTTCGTTAACTATTCGCCTAACTGTACTCTCTGATTTTCCTGAAAAGAGTAAAAAAGAAAATTAATTACCTAATGGAAACAAACTATTGACATGAAGCAATTAATTCAAAATAAAAAATTGGTAGAAAACCAGATTGAACTGAGTATCAAAAATGTAGGTCGTATTATAAAATAAATAATTCTAACCACTGACTTACATTATAGGTAGATTGTAAGTCTGTGATTCTAACCTAAAAATATACAACGTAAACAATGCCTTTTTTTGTTTCCAAATCGTAAATTCAGTAAATTTGTAACTTCAGACAGATTCAAAACAAACAATAACACGATAACATACCCACCAAAGATGCTGTTCGCTCATAAACATCCTCAAAATCCCACAACAATTCTCCAGCTTGGTACTCCGCGAAACATCACTGGAAAACTTTAAAAATCACTTCCTGCGCACCACTCCGATTTTCTTTACTCATTTCTCAAACCTTTATGCGTAGTTTGGTTTCAATTTGTTGCAGTTTAATCCAAACATTAAAGTTACGTGAGAGAGTAAACGAAATTCGACGATAGCATTGACAACTCACGTACTTATGTTTCGTGTTGCCAGTGTTGCCACACACATAACTATTTTTAGTTCCTCAAACATTCATTTCACGACTTTATAGACAAACTGTACATTACCGACTGCGCCACCGAGACAGTGTGTAGTAGCCATATAATTTATGTAGTAAAACTGTAATACACCTAACTATCAATATCAACTGTAATACACCTAACTATCGGTAAATACAATAAAGAATTTTAAGCGAGCAATACAAGGAACATATTTTTTTTTACTGTTTTTTGGTACGAAATTATAAATTTTACTATCACTGGATTTGGCGAGGAATAAGTAAATTTTATATTGAAATAATGATAAAGGAAGCATGATCACTGACATTCGCCTGTTCAGCGTGTTGCTAACAAAAAGAAGTATACGTCAAATATCTAAAGTCAAAAACAGATTCTTTGGCGCAAATTGGAAGGAATCGTATCGCGTCGTTTTGTAAATTCGCAATATTAGTGTAATTTCGAGTGTTTTGTGTGTATTAATGGTGGATTCTTAAACATAAACGTTCGACAACGTGCACTAGTGTTGGGAAGTGATAAAACGCAGTGAATCGCAACTTTGCAGTTTCCGACAAAAAATCCAAAGGAACTTTCAGAAATGTATCCACCGCTTTTCTGAAGGAAGACTGACTTCGACTTAGGGCTGTACTTGACTTTGACTGGACTTAGAGGACGAGGACTGTGACTTATTAAAGCAAAATGAAGAGTTACTGAATATACAAGATTTGGCTGTATGGCTCAAATTGCCTTTGCCTATCCGAAAATGGATAAATAAAACTACTACTACTAAAGTCAAAAACAGCTGAGCTGAGTTTTGATTGTTGAACAGCTGTGAGCTGTGAGAGTGTTGCCGCTCGATAGTTGACTATTGATATTATATCGATAGGCTATCGATAGTCGACTATTGTTAGCCTATCGATATTTCTATCGATAGAATCGATAGTGTCGATACTATCGATTGTATCGATAGCACCATTAGTATGAATACTATCGACACACAGTAATACTATCGATAGAATCGATAGAATCGTTTTTCAATACCTAATGTACTATCGATAATATCGATAGTATCAATACTATTGATGCTGAACATTGCAATGACAATCGATAGTGTCGATAGTATCGATAATATCGATAGTTTTGTTTTATCGATAGTGACCTTTCCTTCAATAGTATTGGTTGGAGTCTGTAGTCTAAAACAGGGCTTCCTAAACTTTTAAGGTTAAAGGAACACCAAGCAAATATGGTTTATTCTACGGAACCCCATAAAAGGTTATAGCAAACTAGCTAGTTAGACAATGTCCGTGGTTCCACCTGCGTGAAATCCTGTTACCATTCCCGCTTCCCATGGAAACGTTTTTCCGGGATAAAAAAGCTTTTTTATTAAGCTCATCAAATTGACTGATGGAAGCCATAGCGACATTTAACGATTGCGGGCCATTCTCACAGTCCGTAAGACTTCTGACAGTGGTCCTCAAGTTGGCGACCCTGTGTTGTTCCTTTTGACGCTCCGCTTGAAGAACCCGGGATTGTAAGAGGAGAGAAGTACGTGCGTGAGCAGGTCGTTTCAAACTTTTACAGATCGACAGAGGAACGATCTTTTGAATCGCTCAGTTCTGGCGAAGTACTCTCCGCTGTAAGAGCGTTACCTACATTTTGGCTGCCATGCATAATTTCAGGATCGAAAATGGGAGGGTAGGATTAGGTTGAAGAGCTCTATTGAGAGCTAGGCTAAGCTAATAAATATCTCTTTTTTTTTTGTTTTTTGGGATGTACGCTTTTGTTACTGCAGCTGGCAGAAATAAATTGTTTTTCTTTCTTTCTATTTAAATAGCCTATGTCTTATTCCAGGCCAGAACCCCTCAGGGATCAGGGGATAAGTGTTACTTCTTCACGGAGCTAACGCAACACCCTTTGGGCACAGTAAATTTGGCTTTTTCAATTAGCTCCTTTAAATCAAATATCTTTGGAATTAAATAAAAGGCCACATTAGAAGGGAGGGCATAACGGTAATCCCTTCTTTGAGCAGCCCGCCTGGCGCAGTACCTCCGCTCTGCAGAAGACAGCGGTAATAGTAATCGGGCTTCGTGTTGGGTTGTGTTCTCCGTCGGTGAGCAGGGTTCCAGAGCTCATTGGGGTGGTTATATGCGGGTGATGGTGAGACCAGAGGCTTGTCTGCTTTCATTAGCTGGTATGGGCGCGGAACATTCGTACGGCTTGGTGGTCAGGGAAACCCGGTGAAACGGTTGACAACAGGGCCCCCGCAGGCTGCACGGGACCCAAACCTGAGAATTAATTTATCTCCAACCCAGGGGGCTGAAACAGCAGCCTGTGTCACCACCATTTCAACACCATGGCAAGGAAAAAGAAAAATATGAAACGGTTTACAGAGGCATTGTCGTCCACACTTCAAATGGACTTTTGTCACATCAGAGACATACACAAGAACATCAACGTAGTCCACCACCACCTGGAATCTGCGCAGCCGATCCTATTTTTCTTGACGGAGACGCAAATCTCCTGCCCGGACTTAATGTTCCTTGGCTACAAGCTGGAGCACAGCTACAGCTTTAGGTGAAAAGCTGGGGTGTGTTTGTATAATATGTACCTTTAAGACAGGGATCGGATCGCATCGGATCTACTAGTACGCGTGTTTGTACAGGTATCACAGCGATGATACGGCCTGGTGGACTGCCTTTCTGGGAGTCGTGAATTGTGGTCGCTTGCCAAAGCTGCCTAGAGAAACAATTGTCGGTCGGGTTTGCCACCCCTTATTAAACCGGATGGTAGACTGGCTCAGAGTACCAAGGAGAAAGCCGACCTTTTGGGTTCTCTCTTTACCTCCAACTCGAATATGAACGACGTGGGTTCTTCGCCGCCTGGCATACCCTGGTGTGGCAATTCCATTCCAGAAATTAAATTTAGTCAGTGGGACGGTAGGCGGGAGCTTCAATCTGTGATCCCGTTCATAAGTCGAGTGGACCAGATGGCATACCTGCGGTGGTAGTTTGGTCCTGAGTTGTGTCCTGTGCTTACTCGTCTTTTCATACTTTCATATTCTATGAAAAAGTCTCAGCTTCGTGGAAGATCGCGCACGTGCATCCTTTACCCAAGAAGGGTGATAGAACCGACCCGGCCAATTACAGGCCTATAGCCGTTACCTCCCTTTTATCTTAGGTTGTTCCTTTTATCTGAGGTACCTTGAAAAACACGACCTGCTCAGTGACTGGCAATACGGTTTCTGTCACGGTCGCTCGACTGACGGTCTTGTATGCGCAAAAATATAGATAGTATCGATACTACCGATAGTATTAAAAATTGTTATATAATACTATCGATAGTATTGATAATATCGATAGTAAATTTGATATTGAACTTCGATACTATCGGTACTATTGACAATATCGATACTATCGATAGACCAATCGATATTATAGATTATTTTCGAGGTCAACTATCGATAGTCAAACTATCGATATTGCGGCAACACTATGTGAGGTGCTGCTGTGCACAGCGTCCAAATAATAATTACACAAAAACAATAAATAGAAATACTAGAGAGAGATTATTATTACATTGTGTAAACAAAAAATGAAACAGTTAACCGAGCTATAGGTACTTATTAGGAGAAACATAAATAATGCCCTCGAAGCTACCGAAAACCGCCTTGAGCTTGAAACAGGTTAGTTTTCTGTTCTTTTTAGTTTACACTTGCTTTCGTTCGAATGTAGCTAAATTTATTAGATAATATCGAGATAGTGTTATGTTATCTAGTAGTCGTATGTAGCAGTTTTAATAATATTTTGTAAAGTGTTTCGTACATTCCTTTTCAGTTTCTTCTGCGCCAAGAAGTCTTACAGCTGTATAGGGATATATTCAGGACCCTGAGAAAGGTGCCGGATGAATCTACTAGAGCCGAATTGAAAGAATGGGCTCGCTCAGATTTCAGAAACAATATGCACCACAAAGAGGAAGCCACAATAAAAGTTATGTTGCATCAGGGAAAGAAGTCTCTGAAAAATTTACAAAACTCATTGGCTTTAAGCAGTTGATCTCAATCAATGTTGAACACAATAAATCCATCATGAAACCTGTAGAGCTTATGAATTTTGTCATTTGCATAGAAACTGAAGAATTATTTCAATGATGATTAGTCCCACTTGGCTGGAAAAGAAGTAGCATAAAGTGTTGCATGCCATTTCTATTTCTTGAGAGTATTTTATTATGAATCGGTGTAAGTACCTATGAACAAATAAAAATAGAAACTTGTGTATTAAACAAAACTTTTATTCAAAAAATTTATAACAACTATAAATTAAAACTTAGCTACTTATAAGTACTTAAGTAGTACTATTTACAAATTATATTCTAAATTCTAAAGAAATAAATTATATTAACAAAAAATAGATATGATTTTGTATTAATTAAAGCCATGTAAATATTGCTTTAAATGTTCTCATGCAGGGTGCCAAATATTTGATGAAATTGCCCAAGAATTAAAATAAAGAAATGTTGCCATTTTAAATTTAATTTAATATGGCATCCATTATTGCTCTATTTAGTAAAGGTTTTCTTGATACATTCTTTACTAAAGCATTATCCTGGGACTATCCAATATTATAATCCGGCACTTATTTTAAAAAAAATCAATATCACATTCATAAAGCCTTGGATCATCTGACTTCATTTATAAATAAACTGTACAATGAGTTATTTATTCTAACGTATATAGAATATACTTTAGAATAAATAACTTACTTATTGGCCTTCACTAACAGCTTTGTAAAATAAATATAATACAACAGGCCCTGTAATTCCTGTACCAACTATTATAGTAAACACGGTGAAAAATGTTACAAAATCACCGTTTTTGTTCAATAATTTAGCCAGTACTTGTATTAAGTTTCTAGTTATATGATGACCATCCATGCCATAACATGGTATCACATTTATAAATGCTATCCCCAAAGAGAATAATGTGACATATCGTAGAAGTTTCTGAAACTGAGCGGGCGAGAAAAACGAAAATATACCTAGTCTAGGGAAATACTGGTCTATGAATACAGTCTTATGTAAGTCATATGGTAACCCTATATACAACACAGAATTTTTATCTCGTCTTTCAATAATTATCAAATATGTGTGATTATTTAGTGAAGGCTTCAAACAATGCTTGCCTC
Source organism: Miltochrista miniata (assembly GCA_933228765.1). Taxonomy (NCBI): domain Eukaryota; kingdom Metazoa; phylum Arthropoda; class Insecta; order Lepidoptera; family Erebidae; genus Miltochrista; species Miltochrista miniata. The sequence goes on along the minus strand of OW121763.1, from coordinate 28,042,618 downwards.
TAGGACAGGAATACCCTCCAGCTTCAGTACATTTTATAAAACTGTCTTTAACCATATCTCTAGGTTTTAAACATGAATATTGACCTGGCAACACAGATTCAGATACCGCCTTAGGTTCTATATACTCGAAGCAGAAACTATATAGGTCATCTTTGCGACAACACTCGACAACATCATTTTCTTTAATAGTTTCACTCATAATCTCATCGTTTTGTGCCACAAACTCTGCACTAGTACATATTCCGAACCTAGTGTGAGCTATTTGCAAGCAATACTTCCAATCATGTGCATTTTTAGTATCACAACCATTTATAAATGTAATAACATCACCTTCAGCTAATCCTCTGACATCTCTAAGTGGTGAATCATCTGTGAGGTCTGTGACCCTTACACCAGTGCCAGTTTCATAGGCAATGTTAAACAAAATTGGTGCCAAAAAGAATAGAAGTAGAGCGACAAATGCTGTAGCAATATTGTGCCATATTCCTGCACAGAATATCTTCAGTCTTTTCGTAATAGCCAGGCTATTTAAGTGTTCCGTATTCAACTGAACAAATGCTATTGGTACAATAGTAAATACATGTATTCCTACTGATATAATTTGCACATCTTCTTGAGCAGCTGCCAATGCATGTCCTAGTTCATGGAAAATTGTACTAAATCCAATTGCTAATAAATATACCCAAAAATCAGAAGCTGGTATGTTAACACCTGGCAACATCGCCCTAACTTCTGGTACATTGTCGATTTGTATAGTTTCAGAAAAATGTTGAAAGATAAAAGTAAGTAGTGTCCAAATTGCAAATGGAAGAAACAACCAGACGGTAAATACGTAGCCCAATGTGTACCATTTCCGGAGAACTCGCGTCATGTTTTTACTACATCTGTATAAAAACCTGTTAAAAGCGCTTGTGGTCCATGTAAAGTTAAGGACGCCGACTTTTAGGCCTGTTCCTTCCAGAAATGCATAATAGGGGTAGTGCATGCAACTCTGAAACATAAAAACCCTGTATGACCACACAAAATAACGCAATCTAATTCAAAATTGCAGTAAGTTGTTAGGTACCTTAAAAAACGAGTCGAAGAACCATATCACTAAGTAAAACGCTAATACACATGAGCAGAGTACGGTGAATGACATGGTAAAAAAATTTAGAGTTGCTTAGTTACAATTTTCAGAATTTCACAAACAAAATAACAAATGCAAAACCCGGCTAAAAACAACACCTTGAAATTGAACTTTGCGGTTGCGAATTTGCGATTGTAAATCAATGGATGTATGACATTGATACTAATGACAGAAAACGAATGAATGTCAATTTTGGATGACATTGATACTAATGACAGCAGCCGAATTTATGTCAATTTATTTCCGAATTCCGGCCCGTAGTCAAAGGCTTTTAGGCCGGCTCCAGACTAGTGCCGTGAAGCCCCGTGGCTAGGCGTGAACGTGAATGCGGATGGCTTTCGCACGCGCGTTATCGCCTGTTCCCCGATTGGAGTCTGTATTTTGTGTGCCAAAAAATAGTCGTAAAACAGTCGTAAATAGTCGTAAGGATGTTTTTTTTAGAGGTATAGAACTTTGAAATGGAATAAAACGAAGGTGATTGTTTTTATTGATATGAAAATGACTTTATTCGAAAGGAAATCTTCTGGCATTATAATTAAAATATGATTTCTGGCAAATAACCGCCACGGCTGGCTCGGACGTAGTCTAATCTAGAGGTCCAATTTTCGATGACTTTCCCAACATTTTTGGCCGTATATCGACAATAACGCGCCGAATGTTGTCCTCCAAGTGGTCAATCGTTTCGGGCTTATCGGCGTAGACGAGCGACTTCACATATCTCCACAGAAAATAGTCAAGTGGCGTAAAATCGCACGACCCTGGAGGCCAATCCACTTGTCCAAAACGCGAAACTATGCGGTAACCAAACGTTTCCTTCAATAAATCAATTGTGGCACGAGCTATGTGACATGTTGTGCCGTCTTGTTGAAACCACTACTACAGCACATCATGGTTGTTCAATTGATGAACAAAAAAGTCAGTAATCATCGCTCTATAGCAGTCACAATTGACTGTAACGTTCTGGTCAGCATCGTTTCTAAAGAAGTACGGACCAATTATTTCACCAGCCTATAAAGCACACCACACAGTCAGTTTTTCTGGATGTAACGGTGTCTCAACATACACTTGAGGATCATCTTCACCCCAAATATGGCAGTTTTGTTTATTGACGTATCCATTCAACCAAAAGTGAGCGGCACCGCTAAACAAAATTCGCTTATGAAAATCACGATACGCATTACGGACAGAACCAATATTTTCAAAATAAATTTGCACAATTTGGAAGCGTTGTTCAGGCTTCAGTCTATTCATGTTGAAATGCCCAACCAAACTAAACATAAATCACTTTACAGCTGATAATAATACCGCCAGTTAAAACAGTTATGCCAACTTAAAGTTCTATACCTCTAAAAAAAACACCCGTTACATGTAAAAAAAAATGTCGTTTTATAGTTTCGGCGTTATAGCTATAGGTTAGTGAGGATTATGGCTTGCACGTCAAGCTGTAACCCTCACCTCTGGTGCAAGCAAACGGTAAATTCTATCGTATTGGTTTAGGTTCCAAAAAATAGTCGTGAAATAGTCGTAACGACCTGGAAATCTCAGAAATAGTCCATAAGCGGTTCCCGAGATATGAAGGTACCGTGGTGAGGATTATGGCTTGAACCTTTGAAAACTTCAAATTTCTCCGGAACGCCTGCGAATTTCGGTTCAAAGTTTGTGCCAAAAAATTGTCATGAAATAGTCGTATGAAGCTATAATAAAGAGTGAGTTTAAGACAATGACAGGATATAAGGATTGTTTACACTTAAATTGGTATATAACAGCACATATTTTATTCCCACGGGAACGGGAGCTACGCGGGAAAAACCGCGTGACTTCCTCTAGTATCATTGGAAGTTACTAATTTTGTACACGACTGTACATCAATAGAAATGTAGGGAAAATCAAAGACGTATCATATATAGACACGTTATACACGAACATTGCGGCTTTCAAAAACAGCTAAACTTTTATAAATTTAAAAAAAGAATTCTATAAATTATCTGTGGTAGCATGCATGAAATGAAGTCTTAGATCATCCAACCACAGGATGCGCCTTACTTAAGCATAGAGATGGGAATTTGCCCGGAAAAAACCCAAAAGTGGGAAAAAACCGGGAAAAAACCCAGGGAAAAAACCCGATTGGGAATTTATTCGGGTTTTTTCATATTTAGCATATGTAACATCTAGGTAATGTATAGTTTCATGTATATATCATTTAGTACGCACTATTTCAGTATTATTAACTAGTTCGAGATAATCTAACTTTGTTTATTTTAGCCCCTCTCTATAAAATAGATTGCAGAGGGGCTTATGGCGAGACTTTGTATGATGTCTGTGACTCTTTTGCATTATATTACGTCACTAGGTCACGTGGATCATCTGTTCAAAGTTTGAAATAAAACAAAAATAACAACGTCAATCGGAGTGAACTCTCACTTTTACAGAGGGGCGGTTGGGTGAAACCGTCTCAGGGCTTCTTGTTAATAATTCAATAAATAGTTACGTTTTAATATTCTGTGCTATCTAATCAAATATAATGAAATTAAATAAAAAGCCTGTCTCTGTGTGTGTATTCATCCGCTCTTAGCGACAAGTAACCCGAAACTACGAACGCGCGAACGCCAACCTCCACCATCTGAGGACAAACAATAAATTGGATAGCACGGCTCTGCCTCTCTGCATAGCGTCAAGCGCGTCAACTAAGTACATCGCGGAGTCATCCCAATGATGAGAACAGTATTCGACGCAGGGGCGAATCTGCGTCTTGTACTGCTAACATCTCTGATGTGGCGTGAAGTACCGCCTCACCTTATTTAGGACTCCTAGTTTCCGCGAGGCCAGCCCAACACAACTCTCTATGTAGTTTTTGTGATTGAGCTCACGCCAGACGTCTATACCTACCGAAGATCTCCAGGTTGTCCTTTAGTGTAGTAATGTTCTGAAGAGAGGGTAGGGGTAGAAATGGGGACTTCTTAGCTATAAACGCGCACGCCTGTGATTTTCTGGCATTGTACTCGACCAAGTTGTATGAGCTCAATGGGCAATGCGACCCAGGTCCCGGTCGAGATCGGCCACGAGTCCACGAGTTGCCGTCTCTTTTCCTCCACGTCGTGTCACCCATCGGATGGACGGCCAGAATAGCTCCCATGCAGAGTACTATCATCCGCATAACAATGAATGTATCCAAGCAAGGGACAGCATGTCATGGATATGAGGAAGAAAGAGAGTTGGGGACAATACCGATCCCTGTGGTACTCCTGCATTTACCTGCAAAAATCAGGAAGCCTGACCATCACAGAGAACCCGTATACGTCGCCCGCTCAGGAAGCTGGCTTTTATCCGAAACGCACCCGGTAGTTTGGTGGAAAGGACTCTGCAACTCCAAAATGCCGAGTAGGGTTGCAGTGAGTAAATACGTATTTTAACTACTCTCTATACTTCAGCCACTGAACGATCATTTAGCACGAATGCTCATATACATAGTCACCAACTAAATAGTTTGAATACACCACAGACATGGCAGCAAAATAGCTTTTATATCGTATAATATGAATCTGGGCAATTCTAGAAGCTTTGCAGCGGTGTCGTATTGATTGGCGATATATCGAGGTGATGAGGTGCTTGTATGATACCGCTAAAAAAACCAATCCCATAGCCCTACTTAGAGGTATGGGACAGGGAGATGCTATATCTCCTAAGCTCTTCACTAATGCGCTTGAAGACGTCTTCAAGTCGTTGGACTGGAATGGATGGGGCGTGAATATGACCGGTTAATGTATCTACACCTTCGGTTTGCTGACGACATTGTTTTAATAGCGCTGGAACAGGTGAGCGGTATGCTGCAGAGTCTTAGTGAAGAGTCTCGACGTGTTGGCCTCAGCATAAACCTGGACCAAACCAAGTCCATGTTCAATGAGCATGTCGTGCCGGGAGCAATATACGTTGAACGATCGAGGCTTGAGGTTGTCCATGAATACACCTACCTTTGGCAGGTAGTCACATTTGAAAAACGAGTAAACTGGATAAGGAAATAACCAGAAGGATTCGCTTGGGCTGGGCAGCATTCAGCAAACTGCGCCGGATTTTCTACTCGCCAATACCGCAATGAATGAAGCCGAAAGTCTTCAACCAGTGCGTTCTACCAATTATGACCTACGTTGCCAAAAGGTGGACACTCGGAGTGGGGCTAGTTCACGCCCTTAAGGATGCGCAACGAGCGATAGAACAAGCTATGCTTAAAGTCTCTCTGAGGGATAAGATCCAAAATGCTATCCCGCATCTTAGGGGGGCAGAAAAGGCGGCGCAGTCCTACTTACTCCCTCTGGTCTCCAGCGAGAGAGTGTCCAAGTCCAGACCTGCCACGATCGAGGACCTGGCGCTATTGCACCCACGCTATGTATTTCACCAGTGTGTTTCCCGCGCTCCCCGCAGTGCTGGCACTCAGCCATGGTTTCCCGTTGTATTTGCCACAGATACTTACCGAAGCTCCCGTGGGATACGGGAATACTGGTTACATACGCGGCCGAAGTGACTGGAAGTATCTGTGACAACCCGTAGGAGAAAGCACCGTGTCTCCTCTCCAGCCACTTATCTAGCCGGCTAGGAGACATGCCACATCACCTGAGATCGTGCGGAAACCCCTCATCACGCTGACGGCCTCTGCGGGCACTTTTGTAAAGTTTACTAAATAATTGTTAGTATAGCTCGTTTTTTTTTGGTCAAAGATTCTTGAAAGTTTCAATATAAGTTTAATCTGCAATCAAGTAACATTCCGCCACGATACGCAGAAAGAATCCAATCTATACTTATAATAAAACTGTAGAAGGTCGGGAGTCTGTACATGGAAGATATTTTGAAAATTTAAAGTGTAGGGCGTTCCTTAATCGACACTGAAGCCGAAAATGTAATTTAAAATTTTCATGTCTGTCTGTCTGTCTGTCTGTCTGTATCCCGAATAAGTATCACGCCGAAACTACTGAACCGATTTGAATGATACTTTGTACGATCTAAGCTTATAGTCCGAGGAAGGTTCTTAGATACTTTTGATCCCGATATTTTGCGCGGTTCCTTCAGGAGAGGGGATGAAAGGCAAAATAGGTTTTTAGCTATAATTTCTCACTGCGTGGTTCGATTTCAAATATTTTTTTAGTGTCTGAAAGGGAATACTTTAAGCATTATTCCACACAATTTTCAATATTGAGGGTTATGTAGCTCAGAAATTAGGGGCATCTCAACTTTCGTTAAATCTAGAATTCAACGTTTCGTAATCAAGTGAGTCTAAACGGGCGTGTTGGCTTAATCAATTCAGTCCACGCCTTCGGCGCGGACTGAATTATTTTACAATAGCCTTAATCATTAAGCTCTTTTATGATTAAGCAAACAGGGCCGTTTCACACGCTGCTTGATGAGTCTCATGAAGAAGTACACCTCCATTCGTACACCTTATGTGACGTAAACGAAGTTGCGAGGGTCAGCTAGTATGATATAAACAACAAATCGTCTTTTATAATAACAGTTTGGTTTTATTTTAGTTCCTGAATACTGCTACACATTTTGACATTTCGAACAACAGGCAACAGCTAGTGCCTTAGATGCATCGACGCAAAGCATGTGCGCATCCCAAAGTACCTATTTTTCGTTGCATTTGTCCTAAAGATAATAAAAGAATGTTTATATTTTTCGGATCTTCGAATAATGAAAATTCCCGTCTATTGGGTTTTTTCCCGCATAAATACCGGGTTTTTTCCCAAACGGGAAAAAACCCGGGTTTTTTCCCGTTGGGTTTTTTCCCTCCGCCCATCTCTACTTAAGCATTGTTTTCTGCCATTGCACATGACCATTTGGTCTTTTGGCTTTATGAAAAGCCTGTACATCAGTACATCATTTTATATGATTAAACTTGTACATTACATTGTAGTTGACTGTACAATAACAATTAACACACAACAGCCATTACGCGTTTGTCGATTAATACATTTTTAATTGCAATGAAATTTTATTTGTCTTTGTGTTTTCCCCTTCATTTGTATGAAAACTGGCAGAATATTTTTGTATGCGGTGGTTCGCAAAGGCTAGTCCCGTGTTATATGGTCCAAGCAATAAGCTTGCCGCCATTTTATCGATCCGAGAAAATGAAATAATATTATTATTTCTATTGTACTTACGCATGAAATGACACGTTTTTATATTGAACAGTCGCTGTGTAGCTTGTGCATCATCTGAAGATACATGAAGGCATGTTTTTTGCGAGTTTTCCTTACTAACGGAATTTAAAACAGTGCTTATAGAACTTTCGCTAACCCTACAGCCGCGTCACAGATTTTCAGGTAATTACCTTCTTTACGTGTTGCCATTTTCAAGTGTCTTTAACGTATCTATAGTTTTTATATCATTGGGGAAAATTAAAAGTTTTTATTTTCTCATTAAATCAACTCAAATTTATTATAGCTTCATACGACTATTTCATGACTATTTTTTGGCACAAACTTTGAACCGAAATTCGCAGGCGTTCCGGAGAAATTTGAAGTTTTCAAAGGTTCAAGCCATAATCCTCACCAGGGTACCTTCACATCTCGGGAACCGCTTATGGACTATTTCTGAGATTTGGCAGGTCGTTACGACTATTTCACGACTATTTTTTGGAACCTAAACCAATTCAATAGAATTTACCGTTTGCTTGCACCAGAGGTGAGGATTACAGCTTGACGTTCAAGCCATTATCCTTACTAACCTATAGCTGTATAACGTCGAAACTATAATACGACTATTTTTTTTACATGTACGACTATTTCACGACTATTTTTTGGCGTTGTCAAAATTCGTTTTCATTGAGATTTCAAATGTGAGGATTACAGCTTGAAGCACACGGTATTTTGTCGCGCGATAAAGGGTTCGCGCCTCCTTCGCGCGGCGTTCACGCGTACACATTCACATTCTGGGCTTCTTCATAGAAAGCCTGAAATGAATTTGATATTTTAATGATTGAAATTGTCTTTCAAAAAATTTACTATACAAATAAATATACCTTGATCGGTTACGATGTATTTCAGTCATCCACTTTCTCGTTTTGGACGTCTAAATAGTGATATGTGACCACAGCAAACAAAGTTATTCCAGTAGCAGCTTCTACGTCCATTTCGCGGCGGGCTTCACGTACGAATGAGAGCTTCCAGTGAATGTGGAGGGAAAGACTTGTGCCGTAAATTCACGGCGCGAATTCGCACGTGAATTCACGGCACTAATTTGGAACCGGCATCAGATCTCTCTAAAAACATACAAGTACCTACTTCTCTTCATATGTCTGTGACAGGTACAAAGGCTATCCATAATAGAACTTCGTAAAGTTGTAGAGAGGATTTCACCAGCCCAGCGTAGCCCAGCAGTGCCCAGGTATTAGCTTAGACCATATAACACGGGACTAGCCTTTGCGAACCACCGCATACAAAAATATTCTGCCAGTTTTCATACAAGTGAAGGGGGAAACACAAAGACATATAAAATTTCATTCCATTTAAAAATGTATTAATCGACAAACGCGTAATGGCTGTTGTGTGTTAATTGTTATTGTACAGTCAACTACAATGTAATGTACTAGTTTAATCATATAAAATGATGTACTGATGTACAGGCTTTTCATAAAGCCAAAAGACCAAATGGTCATGTGCAATGGCAGAAAACAATGCTTAAGTAAGGCGCATCCTGTGGTTAGATGATCTAAGGGTATTAGAGATGTACGGTACGTGCAGTATTTGTACTTAATGTAGAATTAAATGCTAAAATATTTATTACTTATACAGGATGAATTTTTCAAAAGGGATTGGATGGCTAAATCCGAAAATAGAAGGAATAGCTAAAAATGCTCAAAGGAGTCACGCACGAGCCCGATTTTGATGAAACTTAAAACCTCATCATTAGATTTTTGAAAAACCAATAATCCTAGCTAGGAATCGAACCCATTGATTATGAAAAAAAAACACATCCTATATTATTACACCATACGTTAGTGTTGCTATTAGGCTGCTCGCACATTTGTCAGCACCGTACGCGCCGCACGCGCCGTACGCGCCGCATTTTAGAATTCGTTGTATGAAATTGTATGGAACCTCGCACATTACACCCGCACCGTACGCGCCGCATTTTGTAAAATGCGGTAGGCATCCGAATAACATTCTGATGACGTCATAATGCGGCGCGTACGGCGCGTGCTGATGCTCGGTGTAGCCGCATGCATGCTCAGTGTTGCCATATATACGTATTTGCCCGTATCTTTACGGAAATAATGTTCAAACCGGACAATACATAATACATGCACACGGATTTTTATAGTGAGCGATTACAATCACAATAACATTCACCCATTTATTAGCAATGTTGAAATCCTTTAATATTCTATTTTTATTTGCAAATGAAGATCGATAAAACAAATGACGCTCGATCAAATAAATGAAAATCGACAAAACAAATGACTTCTGGATAAACAAATGACGATCGGCAAAACAAATGACGGTCGGATAAACAAATTACGATCGGCAAAACAAATGACGGTCGAAGAAACATATGCAGATCAATGAACCAAAAGACTATAAGCAATTTGATAAGCTTAAAAAATACTTGCAGCCATATTTTGCAATCTAGATGTGATTGCCATTCAAAAAAATAGGTGCAAGCAAATCTCGACCTTAATGACACTTCTCTAAAATGTGCTTTTAAGCGTTTATAGACATCACTGATCACGAATATGTAAAAATTAGATAAATATTATTCATGTTCATAAGGTCGAGAATTGCTTGCACCTATTAATAAAGATGCGCGAAAGTGACATCAATACATGATTTTGAACAAGAAGCGATCGCTTACCGCTCTAGCTCCCGTGTGAGTTCGTAAAATCTTCGACATTCTTCGTGGTCACCAAGTGCCGTACCCGACAACCGATGCAGTACCGTCAGCATGTTTCCAGATTGTGGTAAATCGACTTAAAATATATTTTCGTGTCAATATGTATTCGACACTTTGGGACTAAATAAAAAAGACGTGTAATTTCATTTAAAAAAAAAAACTTTTATTTAAGAGTCCATAATTATGACGCTAATCAGTTAAAAGAAGATAGCAGGTATACGTTTGAGCGAACAAGAAAGTTGTGCATTTTTAACGACATAAATTAATTATTAAACATAATTATAACCATTAGGAAAAAAAATGGAGGTTGAGCAAAAAAGATTTTAATGTTTTCATTCTTACAAGAAATTAAATTGTAAAACCAACTTTAAACTTATGAAATACAACTTAAAATATAACGAAATCGAGGTATCTTTAACAAAAATTCCATCGAAAATTTTATCGGTAATCGTGTTTATAGCTTAGAGCATAATTACAATCTGAATCCGATCTTTGCTTTCGTCAAATAAGGATTCATTTGTCTTTTACGATCTCGTCATTTGGAAATCTAAAACCAAAATAATGAACTTGCATAATTATGTATAAAATCACCCTATTTCATTTCATTAATACGGCACATTGTTCTTTAATAATAAAAAATATATATAAACACGAATTAATTACACAACTTAGCATGGCGACCGTACCTTCGTGTCGAATTTGCCGCCGAATGTACGTTGAGCCGTCATCGTTGACACTATACATTGTATCCTTTTCTCTCTCGTAAAATTTCGTACGTTTGTCTCTCTTTCGGTTATATTCGTATACTAGTGACAAATAATTTTAAAAATTAAAGTTTTAATGTAATTTATTAGGTACTTATGAATGAAAAGTAATCTCTTGTGTAATGTTTTTGCTTCTTGAGTGATTTGAGCACTTTCTTAACGCACATACAGGCATATTTCTTACATATCACGGGTTTTTTCGGCACTTGAAAGAAGAGTACTACACATGCACGCGCTTCGGTCGTTCGACGTCCACTAAACCATACTAAGTCCAATAGCTCAGTTTAGCATGCCCATGCAAATGCGTGTGTAACGTATCTTCCCTTTTTAATTCATCTAAGGTAGGTATATATTTCATACCTTTTCACGACTAATTATTATTACTTACCTAAGTATACTTATACTTAGTTGCCAAGAATCTTTATAATGGGAGTATAAATCAAGGCGAGGAGACACTTAAAAGTTTATATTTGGGGAGAAGAACATAATCTATGTATTGTAAATCGTTGGTTAATTTTATTACAGCAAGAAAATAAGATAATATTCCCCATCACCAGCATCCTGAACGCTCGTGGCTCCGCGGCCTCAGTGTTCTGTGGACGATTACTGTGGTAAACAACATTCACTATGGCCGGTTTTGGATGGGTGACCACCTCATGAAGTGGTCATGAGGTGTGTGGTCATCCAAGACACGTGACAGTTATTTGCGGGCGGTTCCGAGCTTCGGAAGGCACGTTAAGCCCTTGGTCCCGCTTGCCAGTAAAATGGCAGTCGTTAGGCCAAGTTGAAGGCCTTTATGGGCGCCTTGAAAAAAATTCAACAGTGAGCAGTCACAACCTGCTCCTTTCCATACCAACACGGCAATACGGCTCACCACCTATTAGGTGGGACAAAAATCTAAAAGGTGAAATGTGGGCATATAATATGCCTCTGCCTATCTCTTCGGATATAACAAAAAAAAACTTCATAAAAAACTAAAAAAATGAAATATAAAATTAACTTAGCACAAAGTAATAGTATATTTAGATTTATCTGATATTATTAAACCACAGATATCAGAAAAAAGGAGATGTGCTGTTGAGTAAGGAAATGTATAAAAACCGGGTGTCGCTAGCTGAGCCCCACTCCGTGCTCAACGCAATCAACACGACCAATCATCGGAATAGTAAAAACCATTCGCACCTCAGCTCCGCTGCTGCAAACAAAATCATTGGCCAAAAAAGTCGGTTTCTCTGCCAATGAAATAGCTCTAGTGATGGGGCAATATTTTAAGAAATGGTACAGTATCGATAGTTGTATACAGTTTTAGAGAATAAATGTATGTAAAAAAACATTTGTGATATACTTATTGGGAAGTACCTAAATGTTTTATATCTATAATAGTGACCTGTATTATGTATTGTATCTATGCATGGTTAGATTAAAAACAAATAATACTGTGTTTACTGATTTAATTAACATGAAGTCAATGAAATAAATAATGTCACATTTTTATGATCCTCACCTTTTATTTTGAATAATAGTAATAAAGAAGCGCTCGTGGCCCCGCGGACTCAGTGTTCTGTAAACGATCACTGCAGTAAGCAACTTTCACTATGGCCGGTCCATGGATGGGTGACCATCCATGTGATCACTTTGTGACATTTATTTGAGCGTTACCGTGCTTCGGAAGGCACGTTAAGCCGTTGGTCCCGGTTGCCAGTAAAATGGCAGTCGTTAAGCTAAGTTGAAGGTTTTATTTAAACAGCAGGCAGTCACAACCTGCGCCTGTCTATTTAACACGGCAATACGGCTAACTAATTACGGGTATAATTTGTCCCACGTAATAGGTTACGTGGGACCAATTATACAAAGGTGAAATATGGGCATATAATATGCCTCTGCCTACCCCTTCGGGGATAAAGGCGTGGCCATATGTATGTATGTATGTAACAGTTGCTTATAATCTAGGTCCCTTAAAATTTTGAATTAGGATTATTAACTATACTCTGAATTTCAATCATGTGTACTTAAGTGTACGCATATTACCATTTTAAAACACACAAACTTAATGATTTAAAAAAATATTGTAGTTATCAACCCTATAATACCATTTCTCGGCCTACCCCTTGTAGGCCGAGATTTGCTGGTGAAATCTCATTTCTACTTAGAAACGGTGACATGACAAAACAAAACTCCGCTTTATTTTTAGAGGCTGAAACATTTCAGGCTTAAAATGAACTGAGCATATGGTACTATTTTTTGTGGGGAACCAATTATCTGGCCGCCCTGTAGCATCGATCCATTTCTTTTTAAAAGTTGGATCTTTTGGAAATCTGTAAAGACAACGCAATGCACATTTTTGATAAAAGCATCTAATTGCAATGTTACTTTTAAACCTCACATGCGAAGGCTGTGAAAACCCAAGAATAGTAAATTTTTAATAGCAAATCTTAATTGGTTACATATTACTTTGATCTTGCATAAAAGAGGGTGATTTGCAACAAGAAAAGTAACAAAAACCAGTTAATAGTTAATTTCATTGTCGCTTTATTGGGTCTAGATTTTTTTTTAAATATATACATATTTTGGATGATAATTTGTTGTAAACGCCTTCCCTTATTTTAATTAAAAATAAATTTCCAAAATATACCCATAGAAAGCTTCAAAACCAATATTCAATTCATGCCATACATAAATGTGCATTTAAAACAGTGTAAGCGTGCAAAAAATATAAGTAATACCCATCAAGCCATTAGAATGGGAATAAAAGGGATATTTATTAAAAGGTAACACAAACACAGTAAAGCACTTAACACATTCCTAACTATGTAGGTAACTCACTAACCTTCACTTTATTTCAAATAAACTGTATTGTTCTGGTTTACATTTTTTGTACACTGTAATATAATTGAAATATATTTTAAAAATATTTAACATTCACTCACCAATCTATAAAATAAAATATTCCTAGGAAAATGTAATCGATAACTTCCCGATATTTGATCTGAATTACCACATGCCGTACATCGCTAACTCGCTTCTCCATGCAGCGAGCGTATTAATCGACTCATGAATCGAGTACGATTCTTTCCCGCGTAACCCGCGTTCTATCCATTGCGTCGTGGGATGTGGTATCGAACTTAGTTAGTACTACTCAGCACGACATGTATTTGAACACAATAAGAGTCTACGTCTACTGCGGTAATACTGCTATATCACAGTAAGCAGTAACAAATATGTGTCGGCTGTTGTTTTTAATTGAATTTAATAATAAATATAATGAATTACTTGTATTTACATATGGTAAGTGATGCCATGGGTAGTAAAGTTTTTTATGTTACTTCGGTTTTTGCATACAGTGACGGAACAAGGCGGCATTTTGAACTATTTCACTGTCGCAATCAACTCAACACTGATCACTCTGACACGCCGCTCACGACTAACCTGATCATTTTTGTCAGATTGGACGGACACCGATACGCGCGCATGCCATTTCTCCTTTTTTCTGATTTCTGTGTTATTAAACGAACAATCTAGGGGTAATGTTCTCCACAATACAAATTAATCAAGCCCAAACTGTCTGTCGGCTCCATCATCAGATCAACTCCATACCTTCATTAACTTATAGTGCTCTAAGGCACTTAATTAATAAAAAAGATAATACCTACCCAAACGCAAATACTTACTCAAATTAGATTATTACGAAGCACTCGAAACATTACTCTTGCCTGTACTTCAAGAGGTTTCCTCGATTTCTCCAGGATCTCAGCAACAGATTCTGACTTCCTGTATATGGGACCACATGGGAAGCACTAGCTTTCAAATAAAAAAAGAATCATCAAAATCGGTTCACTCGGTCAGGAGATATTCGATAACAAATATAAAAAAATAATACAGACGAATTGAGAACCTCCTCCTTTTTTGATGTCGGTTAATTAAGCCGTGATTATGTATCCTCATCCAAAACGCAATCGCACAGAGAGTTATCCCTTATTCTATCATCGCCAGATGCACAGGTACCTACAAGCATGGTCCATACGAAGACGATAAAAAACCGACACCCGCCACCGTCTCACAGATTACTGTGGCGATTGGGAGTAAAGCGGATTCCTTAATGGGCTTGGTGGCGTGATTCAGATCGCGGGAGAATTTGGTCTATAGTCCGAAAGAGGAGTTATTGTCAAGTGCACAAATCACGCGATAGTGCTTCTTGCTTCATGCAATGTACCTATGTGATTCAAGTATCTCAGCTACGCACGAGTGGATATGCGCGGAAAACGCCTCATCTGGGCAGGGATTTAGGGCACTGGTTGAATGTTTTCAAGCCCTTCATCCAAACGCCATGTCATAACATAGTCAATTAGTCACCCAGCCGAGGGCCAGCCATAGCGATAGATGCTTACTACAGTTATCGTTTTTGTTGTAATTTTGGCTTTGAAATAGGTAAATACCTGGAGAAAGATATAGGCTAATTTTTTTGTGTCACATAATCATCATTCATATATTTATAAGGGTGGAAATGACGGAACTCGGTGCCAGTTGCAATGAAAAAAATAATGGAGTAAAGAAGTGCGGAACAAACCTACCTACCAATTGGAAAATGACAAATTGACCTATGCCGTCTTTTTTATGCGAAGTTGAACACACAATAGGTACATTATAATAGTCACGCCTTTCGCCGAAGATATGTGATAAGCATTTTATCGTTTTCATTGCTTTAATAATGGACTTGGATAGGATTTACGAGTGTGTACTCAGTGGTGTGAACGCTGTCTTTAAAGACATAAGTTTTTATGGTAAGTTTTGTAGTTATAACTTTGTCTTTTAAAATTATTGCTGAATTAAAATGTATTTCTGAATCGTCATTATGTACCTAAATTAACTGGATAGATGGATTTCAATAAACCATATGAATAATGAGAGTGGTTTTACCAAAAGTACTTTTTTAATTACTTACTTACTGATTTTATAAGATGTCACAAACGGTTTATGAGTATGACTGAAGTCGAAAATGTAAATTAGTGTTGTCGTGAGTCGCAAACTTATCGACATATCATTCGCAGTAGTGCTAGTGCACCTCTATTTGGTTAATCTTGGTCCTACCTAGATCCTACAACTTGTGTGAAAATTAAAAAAAAAATTGACGTATGCGGTTTTCAGTCCACTGTCGAGTGTCGAGTGTTTATTAAAATAATTTATTATTCGACTTAAAACGTTATTGTGACATTTATAAAAACATTTTAACATGTAAGTGATGAGTTGTACGGACAATGAAAGCGGACCTTTTGTCGTGTTCTTCTTACCAGCGCTTGTTGGGTGCTTGACCATACTCCTGGCTCGACGCTGGGCGAACTCCCAAGTGAGCAATACTTCGTCTACAGCCGTCTCTAGGCGGCGAAAAATTATCAAAGACCCGCTTATCAAGCGGCCACTACCGCCTATAGCTTACAAAATGGTACCACCTGGATCTAAAAAGGCTTCTGGAGTCAATAAAAAGGTAACAATGAGTCCTTTCACTTCTGGTTTGCATGAAGATCATTCGCAAGATTATGAGTCTTGTTTGCAGCATACAATAAATTTAGTTCTATGGACAAGATGTACCTATGTTCCTAAAGTTATCTAAATGTCAATATATGAGGCAATATTTCCAAGCAAATTTACTAAGTATACTTAATATTTCTATTTAAGATTGTTTTTTATTTTATTTTCTTACTCACTATTTTTCTTTAATTTATCTGAAATAGCAGCAAAAGCATCTTGACTGCTTTAATAATAAATAGTTAAAAACTCTTTACTTACTATACATAATTTATGTACAATAATTAATTGCCACGACCTTTAAAAAATCACTAGACCTGAACTAAAACATAAATTAGGCACACATTTGTATTAAGGTTGAGAACCATTTAATTATCAACACAAAATAAAGGTAGATCCACACAAACCTGTGAAATACTTGAAGCACAGGGAATAACCCCTCCAAGAAGCAGGATAACACCCTAACAACCCCCCAAAGACACAGGATAGCACCCAAACCGCAGTGGTAGCCGTAGGTTTGTTGGAAGTCCTGGGGTATCTTTTAAGTTTGGGAGATCCAAGGGCTTACCCAGGACTCCCAAACTTATAAACTTGTGACCAAATATTTTTTTTAATCTATCTGTATATAAACCATTTCTTACAAGTATTTTAATGACGCTTTAATCTTCAATTTTTTTTTGCCATTTGAAGGTTATGTAAAGAGACCTTGGTGGTATTGATAACATTAGTTTATGGCACATGCTAGGGTTTGGGTCCAGCGGAGTATTTTGTTCAGATTTGGTGTAATATTTATTTATAAATGGTACAGTAGGAGATTACTGTCGTTGCATGATAGGTAAACATTTATCTTACTCATAATAAATGCCAGAGTTTGTGAGTGTGGATATGTAGATGTGTGAATGTTTGTTACTCTTTCACACTTTAAAGACTGAATGGATCTGGCTGAAATTTGGTACAGTGATAGATAATAGTCTGGAATAACACATGGCTATCTTTTATCCTGAGATTAAGTTCCCATGGTAAACAAAAAATGAAACAAAATTTTACGTGTCCGAAGCTGCAGGCACCAGCAAGTAGAATATGAATAGAATTTTTGCAGACCCACACCAAACACCACAGTGCTCCCTTTGCAACGTTTTATGTTAAAATAGGATGTTTCATTTTATACTATCTTATATAGCATTACATGTTACTCACAAAATTCTATCATTTTGTGCTTTTAGTTTTTTTAATTAGAAATCTTTGTTATGGTGTGGACCGCAATAATATTTAAAACTTTGTGTATTGATTTTGTTCCAGGGAACATTCTCAGTTCCTGATGAAGAAATGAATGGTAGTGGAAAACGGTTAGGACGAGTTACTCGTCCCGCACCGACCACTCTGCCAACAGTTAACCTGTCAGAGATTAAGCTAACAGAAGGGCCGATCGCCCCTAAACATATACCGTTCCCTTACATACCACAAGATGGGAATCTTTTGTTTGAAGCCATGACATTTGTTTTTATTCTGATCGCTACGGGTTTGCAGTTTCTGAATTTATATAGAACTGCTTGGTGGTTGCCACATTCATACACAAATCAGGCTATGGTAAGTTTCTGTGTGACTTTAAATATTTGTACAAGTTCTACTAATAAAACTGTTATTGTATACGGATAGATTTCTGAGTTCTTAAAATTAACCTAAAGTGT
Source organism: Miltochrista miniata (assembly GCA_933228765.1). NCBI lineage: Eukaryota > Metazoa > Arthropoda > Insecta > Lepidoptera > Erebidae > Miltochrista > Miltochrista miniata. The sequence continues at coordinate 28,024,637 of OW121763.1, read as the reverse complement.
TTCTTAACATTGATTACACTTATGAAATAGCAGTCTCTATTGACTTAATACAGGCATTTAAGACCTTCAATTTAGAGTGAGCTTATAATATGAAGAGAAATGTTCAATTGTTAATTTAGCAATGAAGCCTGTGTCCAACTATCTATTTAGTTCGTAAGTTGAGCTAAGGAGACTCAAAAACTATTAAGGCTTTATTTGAGTCGAGAAATATTGTTCTGCAAAAGTGGTCTCTCAATTATAATGAAACATCTTAGATATAAATTGTGAAGCTCTAAATCTGAGCGTTCAACTTCTTTACTTTCAGAATTTTTACTTGATAGACCCTCACCTCGTGGCGTTTATAGTGACTATAATATTCCGGAAACTTCTACTCAGTATAAGCCTGGCGGTTCTAAGAGCTGTGCTAGCGCCCAAGTTGATGCCTCATGCAACAATTGCTGCCAGGTACCAAACAGTACTTCCTTTATTATAATTATTGACCGATTGACTCCCGCTGTTCGACTTTTCCTTCTCCCCAAAGATCACAACAACACTTGAGTTTGCTCTGCATCTAGCAGGTTTCCGCTTATACTTATTACTATTTTATTTTATACAAGATAATATAATTTAATGTAGACAACTGATAAATACATTTATACTTGCTGGTCTCGGTGTATATCGTAACGCTGCAGAATCGTTCTTTTTTCCAAAAAAATTGGTCCACCCTTACTCTGGTTATAAGCCTTGGAACAAACCTACTTTGTTTTAGTAGATATTCCTAAATACATATCTTTTGACCAAGTAACCAAATCTGAGACCTTGACAACATTACCAATGTATTTTGTTCACTAACCTCCTATGAAAAGCTTTCTAGGCAATCCTACGTCTCATCATTGTTTTGAATGGTGTACATAATGGCTGCTTGCCGCCCTTACACCTCAGGGCCTAAGAAGCGGGATAACACTCGAACCAACCCCCAAGACTCTGGCTAGTACCTGAACTCCTAGATGAAGTTACGGTGGTAGTTCTAGGATATGCTATCAAGGGCTAACCCGCTCCTGACCGTAGGCTGTAGTAGGGCACTGTACTTTTAGTCCGCAAAGGAATGGTATGGTATACATAAAAAAAGAAAAATCACACTGCTTTTTATTTTGTGAGAGGTACAATTTTAAAGATAAACCTCACTCCTGATGTATGCAAATATATTTTCCAGAATGTTCGTACTGGGCCTGGTGCTTGGTGCTCTCGCGTGGTGCACATACTTCATAGTCCTCAAATATCCTGTCATGAAGATATTCTACTTGTGTTATCCGTGAGTATCAAGTATTGTGTAAACTTTTTTTTATATAGCTCGTGAAATTGATTCCGCATGCTTGATGGAAAGACTGACGATATTTATAGTCCAGTCTTTTTCAGTTTTTTAATATTGACAGTCAATCTCAAGTGGTCCATTTCTCAATCAATTCGATTTGTTGTCAAAAAACTATATCGAGTCATGAACCCGTGACGTGACCTCGTCCTTACTAGGACAACACGATTTAAATTTAGTCCATTGAAATGTTACATGAGCTTTGCATTTATTAGAGGACGCAATTTTATTTTCGGGACATGTGTGGGGGGTCAATAGAAGCTTAACCTCAAGTTTGTGGAAGTCGCCACCCTTGTCCCCCGGCCGCCATCTTAAAAAGAGTGGGGAAAAAAGCACTTTTTTCGCAATATTTCGGAAACTATGAGTCTTACAAAAAAATTGTAGAGGCATAATTTGTAGCATATTGTGTTGCCTACAAATGTGTGTATAACTTAACAAAAAATTTAGAATTTTTTTATAAAATTTTTCTTTTTTGCTCTATAACTTTTTTTATACATTTTACACAAAACATACCTCAGACTAATCTTGTAGATGATCTTTTAAGAGAAATTGAAAAAAATAAACGCCACAGAGCAAAAAAGAAAATTTTATAATATTATTTTCCATTTTTTGTTTATAACTTCTTTAATTTTTAATTTAGGGCAAAAATTTTTTTGATATATTTGTAGGCAAAACAATTTGCTACAAATTATGTTTTCACAATTTTTTTGTAAGACTCATAGTTTCCGAGATATTGGGAAAAAAGTGTTTTCACCCCTTTTTAAGATTGCGGCCGGGGGACAAGGGTGGCGACCCCTCAAACTTGAGGTTAAGCTTCTATTGACCCCCCACACATGTCCCAAAAATAAAATTGCGTCCTCTAAGAAATGCAATATTCGGTCCTTAAATTGTAACATTTCAATGGACTAATTGTCTTTGCACTATATCTTGTAAACCACTTTTCTGACTAAGGTCGAAGCAAGTGTACAGTCATCGGAAAAAAAATCTATATATGTATAAGTATGGTTTATTCTATTAAATCATATTAAAATAATGATTTATTCCAATGCCATCCAAATAAGTAGTCACTAAACGAGGGCATTAATTAAAATCGTTAACCACAAACCGTTGTGATAGTGTGACTTTTATCAAATCCTGTTTGGTGAACTGCGGTAGATTATCAAATAAAATGTCACGAAACACATACTTTCAGACACTTTTAAAAAGAACAAATGTAATCTCGATCATTCATGGCCTGAAATTGGCGACAATTTGGTTGTGTCTTGTGTCCGTACAGGCTGTAACACTAATCTATGCTAATATTATAAAGAGGAAAGATTTGATTGTTTGTTTCTTTATTTGCATCGAATAGACCCCGAAACGACTGAACCGATTTGAAAAATTCTTTTACTGTTGGTAGGCTACACTCTTCCCGGTGAATATAAGCTATATTTCATTCCTGTATTCCCACGGGAACGAGAGCTACGCGGCTAAGACCGCGTGACGTCCTCTAGTATAATATATTCTCATATTATAAAGAAAAAAGATTTGATTGTTTGTTTGCATTGATTATGCTCCGAAACTACTGAACCGAATTGAAAAATTATTTCACTGTTAGAAAGCTACACTATCCCCAGCCTACATAGTCTAAACTTAATTCCCGTATTCCCACGGGAACGGGCACTACGCGGGTGCAGTATACTTATAATATCTTATCTTTCCAGGGCAGTAATATACTTCCTACTATTTGGCTTCCAGTCAAGTCCCTTCCTAGAACTAAACAGTAGCGATCCACCGCTCCACTGTTGTACCCACGATGCTGCCCAAGTGAGGACAGAGGTGGACACTCTACGGCAAGACTTTAATGTTAGGATGAAGAAGATTATATTCAACTCGGTGGTTGGAGCGTACTATTCTAGTTTTATACCGTGCTGTTTTGCTCAGGTGAGTTTGTCTTTATTTTTTATATCTATACTTATAAATAACTAAGTGTGTTGGGTTGTTTGTGCTTTCTGCACGATAGAAATAATATCAATGGAAACGTCATAAAATATAAAAGTATATATATATATATAGTTTTGGGCCTGGAGAATGAGATACTTACTTTTAAGCGGAAAAATCAGCGTCTATTTCTGTATAGTACCTAAATAAATAAGGAAATTAGTAGCTATTAATGACATTTCGACCAAGTTTGTCTGTATTCATATTCACAACAGACTTGACCGATGTCATAAATCGATTGATTGTCTGGTATCACCTAACACTGTTGACTTATGACCATAGGTCTCGCCAAGTTTCATTTTGAATGAGTTTTGCAGTATGGAAAGATAGATATTTTCGAAAGAATAAAAGAAAATTTCACGTCAGAACGTTTCAATTCTGTCATATATACACTAAAAACGAGCTATGTTCGTACAGAGCTTGAATTTCTGACCAATAAAGCAAATGCAAATGTTTCCTCAAAACACCCGCCAACTATAATGACAGCTGTGGCGGGGGTTGCTTATCTGTATGTAATACTATTATATTATCTTTGGTAATAGTCCCCCGCAGCCTTAACGCAATATATCTTGTCGGTTGCAGTCGTACCTGTACTACGACGTGTACGCGGCGTCGCAGCAGACAGCGTTCGTGTGGGCGGGCCTGTTCGGGCGCTACACGGCGCAGCTGGTGGGCGCCTCGTACTGCGACGTGCCGCATCGCGCCGCGCTGCATCTCGGCCGCTGGAGGCAGGACGCTGCCACTGCAGGTACCTTGCAGTAATGTGTGTGACGTGTACGTGAAGTGTGGGCGGGCCTGTTCGGGCGCTACACGGCGCAGCTGGTGGGCGCCTCGTACTGCGACGTGCCGCATCGCGCCGCGCTGCATCTCGGCCGCTGGAGGCAGGACGCTGCCACTGCAGGTACCTTGCAGTAATGTGTGTGACGTGTACGTGAAGTGTGGGCGGGCCTGTTCGGGCGCTACACGGCGCAGCTGGTGGGCGCCTCGTACTGCGACGTGCCGCATCGCGCCGCGCTGCATCTCGGCCGCTGGAGGCAGGACGCTGCCACTGCAGGTACCTTGCAGTAATGTGTGTGACGTGTACGTGAAGTGTGGGCGGGCCTGTTCGGGCGCTACACGGCGCAGCTGGTGGGCGCCTCGTACTGCGACGTGCCGCATCGCGCCGCGCTGCATCTCGGCCGCTGGAGGCAGGACGCTGCCACTGCAGGTACCTTGCAGTAATGTGTGTGACGTGTACGTGAAGTGTGGGCGGGCCTGTTCGGGCGCTACACGGCGCAGCTGGTGGGCGCCTCGTACTGCGACGTGCCGCATCGCGCCGCGCTGCATCTCGGCCGCTGGAGGCAGGACGCTGCCACTGCAGGTGCCTTGCAGTAATGTGTGTGACGTGAACGTGAAGTGTGGGCGGGCCTGTTTAACTGGGCTATTATTATTTACGTAATGTTTGGTGTTTGGCGCTCTCTGCTGGGCATAGGCCTCCCCAAGTATCGCCCACGTCGTTCGAACTTGTGCCGCCCGCATTTAGCTGACCTCTCGCGACCCTCGTTAGGTTATTTGCCCACGTGGACGCCTCTAAAAAACTATTCTGCCTTATCGGTCATCAGTTCTATATACCTATACATATAGTAGGCGCACACTGGGCGACATCCGTGACATGTCGCCCAGTGTGCCCGACAAGCTGCGGGCACCAAATTACATACATTTTGTTCTAAACTCCGCACACTAGGCTCGCTGCGACTCTGCGACAAGCAAGGGAAGTCGAGTAACAACTTTTTGTAAGTACTACGTCTGTCGCCGACGCGACGCCAGCGACAGTCGCCGCAACATTTCGCCACGACTGTCGCCCAGTGTGTGCCTACTGATAATTGGTTGTGGTCAATTTAGTTTTTATTGTTTTCCAAATTTTTGCGACTACGGCGAGATCGTGTGGTCGTCCCAATAAATAAAACAAATGTTTTGTTCAGCAGAAGGCAGCGAAGTGGTCCCGTGGTGTGAAGAGCGCGTGTGGTGTCGAGGCAACCGCGTCACTTTAGAAGGCCGGTCATACATAGCGCTGACTAACGCAGTGGCCGCACACCCTACTTGTGTGGCGCATTCACGCTTCCACGTGAGTATACCACGATTTTTAACGAAAAAAAATCCTAAATGGTCCTTTGAGCCGGATAAAAATGTATTTGATAAAAGGTTGCCTACTAGAGAAGTTTGTGAGTATGGATATAGGGATGTCTAGATTTGTGGATGTTTGTTACTCTTTCACGCTCTAACAGCTGAACGGATCTGGCTGAAATTTGGGACAGGGATTTATTAAAGCCGGGATGATATATAGACTTTTCTCTAAGAGTCTTGGGACAACCTTCCGAGGACTTACCCGGGGCTCCCAACCACAGGCTGTTGGGCGTTACGTGAGGTTTTTTAGTCTGTAGGAGTCCGGCATAGCATCCATGAGGATTTTCCCTCACGTTAAAAAAAAGAAAGACTTATCCCCGAAATAAGTTCACAAGGACATTGTTTTATTATTTGAGAGTACAGTTTTGAAAGACAAATAAAATTGTAACATTTTAATGTTTCACCTAATCTGTAGCGTAAAATCAGCTTATTTCATTAATGTAACATTATTTTGTTCACAGACGGTGTTCATAAATCCATCGCTACTGCTCTGCAGTATGCTATGCCTACAACTATCACTAATAGTCCTCCAACTTTGCCTACTGTTCAGTTCTATACAGTGGCACAACTTTATATCAATAGTCATACTATTGTTCATAAACTACTACACACTGTTCAAAATGATGCGCGACTATTTAGTAGCGTGGAAAGTTTACAAGGCAGAAAATATGTTACAGGATAAAAACTGTCAAATACATTCTGTTTCCAATTGATTTTTAGTTTTTTAAGATTGTAATAACGACTCCGGCGCACAAAAATTTGTCTTCTAAAACTGTTGGTTTGCATGCTTCGGGATGTTGTAGTGTGGAAATAATGATCAGAAAATGTTTTAAAAAGTATTTTTGTATTAATACTACTGTCACTACCTAATCGGCGCAAAAATTCTGTGAAAGATGGCAATTGAAATTAAATCTTATAACCAAATAATAAGGTTGAAAATGAAGCTCTTTTAGGACTATAGTCTGTCCAACCGTTTATTTTACTTTTAACAGCGGCCTGAGAACGTAACTGTCCCATTATTTATAAAAAGGAACTTTGAAATAGGCGGTAAAATAAATATATAAACTGCCTAATCATTTTGTCTACGTTAATTATAACCCATTAAAGAAACAAGGGTAAAATAAAATAAAATAAAATAATAAAATCAAAAGTAAAATAAACAGTTTTTTACGTGTGGAAAGATCCTTGTGGATGCTCTACCGACTAAAAAACCTCACGCATCCTCCCTACCAGCTGTGTTGGAAGCCCCGGGTAGGCCTTCGGAAGGGGAAATAAACGGTTGGACAGACTATAACGGACGGGAACACTCCTAAATTTCACCTATATCAGGACTCATCGTAATATGTGATGCTCAATGCATTGATCGTATACTATATAGAACACCATGCCACGCTCGAATTTGTCACAATGCTATTTCCAACTTTATTTCTTCATCATTAAGGTTTAATTTAAATAGTCATCTTCACAGTAAGTTCTACCTGAGTCGTCTGATTTGCATTGGTCCATGGCCGGATTAAAAAATATAATTCAGGATATAGAGATCTAGTCAAAGTTATCAGAAAATTTCATAGTTTATTTTGTTGACATACGAAATCCCTAAGGCGCTAGGCAGACGACGGGGCGGGCCGGACTTTTTGCCTGCGACGTAATAAAGACCGCGTCTGTCCGCCGATGCCCGCGACTGCCCGCCCCGCGAACGCAACGCACACGACGGGCAGAGGCAGTTAGTTCACGACGTTCGTTCTAGCGAAGAGACTGAGCTAGCCGCCCCGCCGTCTGCGTCACTTCATACAAACTGGTTTGTGTGATCCATGGCGGGTAGCCGCGCCGCCACTGACCGACGGACAACTGCGGTGCGGTCTTTTTGCCCTTCGTGTGCGTTGATAGTATAGGATTCCCATAGTGCTATCGTGCGCGGTCAAATTGCCCGGCCAGGCCCGCCCCGTCGTTTGTTTTACGCCTAAAACTACGTTTCAATTTTAATATATTGATATATTCTGACCTTTCAAAAATTCGAAGATTTTCCGAAGGACCCCAGAGTCCGTATTGCAAAAAAATACATTCCAACTTATTTCCAACACTATTGTTCCGAAGCCTGTACCCAATATAATATAATTATGTATTCCAGGAGTACTCCATTCGTGTGTCAATTTGTACTTAAATATATCTTTAGAACTGCGCTCATTTAAGTTAAGAAATCGGTTTTTGAACAAAGTAACAGTTACATAACATTGAATGTAAAATTATAATAAGACTGAAATGGTTAAAACCATTTTACTGTTTTACATTCGTGATTCTGTCAAAATTTGGATTCTATATATGTTGAATTGGACACAATGTTGTTAACTGGACAATTATAAAATACTTGCCATATTGAAAAGTGTTTATTTTTAGTTTATTATTGCTTGTTGGTGCCAATTCTGTTTCCATTTCGTAACTATGTTAATAAAATTAATTTTAGTTATGAAACTATTTAACCCATTAACCGAAATTAATCATAATGGTCCAGCCGTTCTGCAACTTAACAGGCTTACAAACTTCAATTCATTTTTACATCAAACAGAAAATACTATTTGAAACTAAATAGGTGCTGGAAATGGTCAATCCAGTTAATCAATGCAGCCAATTCCAGTATATGCCAGAGAAATAATGATGATAAATATTTTGGGAATATATTAAGCTAGAAGCTTGTGCTATAGTATCTGGGCAAGTTGAAATCACCTCCCGCCCCGCCCCTCCTTTATTATAGTTTTCCATATATTTCTTTGAAGCTAATAGGCCCCACATCTCATGAAATTTCGATAAAAGTAAATCAGATATTTTCTCGTTCAACAGAATTGGTACCATTTAACTAATCCCTGGCAATCTCATTTCCTCAGTCTAGTCAATGGACATGAATGTAAGTAAATTATAAGAATAAACTTGAATTAACAGAGCATATATTTTTTATTTTAGTATTATACAAATTATCACAAGTGTTACTAACACATAAAAAACTTAGGGCGGATTCGAGCAAAATCGGAGTAAGACTATACTAGAAAATAACTTGTACTTAAAGTAAAGTGGTTTTCCATTTTACCAACTAGTAGGTAATAAGCACAACGTAACTATGGTAACCATTTTGAAGTAGTCTATACTGTATTTCAATAGCTTTGCGCAAAAATGTAAACAAACACATTTGATCCTATATTGGGTGTAACAAAATTACCTATCCAAATTTCGTCACGTGACGTGGCATCAGTCAAGAAACATTACAAAAATGAAGAAAAAAAAATCACATGAATACTTTAACCGTAAAGCCGTTTTAAAGGTCCTATTTTATCCTATTTTCACCCTTTCTATCGCTACTGAGCGGCAGTAGAAAGCGACAACGACAGCCAGACGGGTGCTCTGTGTTTGTTTTGCCACGGCGACCATGTTACCTCGAATTGCCGCGGTAAAAAAATTAATTCTTAATGTGCGACAAAAAAAAATTAAAAAAATTTAAAAAATGACCCCCCTTTTTTATTAAATATTTGTATTTGATTTCCGATGCCAAGTCATCTCATGAAATTTGGAGAGGTAATTTTGTTACACCCAGTATATCCATAGTTACTTGCAATTGAGTAGGTATTCACCCTGATTATATTCCAGTAGTCAGGAGTCATACAGTGTTCTTACAATCATTTCGACACCAAATAACTTCTTTATAAGATAGTTTATTTTTATTTAAAATACCTACTCAGGATAGTAAAAACATCAATGATTTGTTTGCATTATTGCCAGATCGGGCAGGGTTGGACTATACATAAGTTACCATCATTAAGTTGGGCTTATTAGTTCTTGGTCAAATAGAAAATCACTTTACTTTTAGAATAAGTACAAAGAAAGAAAAAAAGAAAGAAAAATGTTTTTAATCCTGCCAAATGGACAGTACATCGATACACCAAACAATAACTTACAACTACACTTAAAATAATAAAAAATATAATAAAAAAAAACAACAACAAAACAAGTTATTCTCTAGTATAGTGTTACTCAGATTTTCGTCGAATCCGCCCATACATTATTCTTATACTAAAACAAGCTAAAGTGTTTGTTAGTGTCGTCACACTAATCTTTGGATTCTTCATTCTGCTAGTTATATAATTTTAGTTATACCGCACTGAAGTGGTAAACCAGCTATGACCCACTTAACACTAGTCATGGTACTCTATAGAAGTATAGTATACACTCATACAGCATTTGAGGTGTTATACTCTCACTACCCACCCTGTAATAGCCTTCCAAGGGCTATCTTCACATCATACACAAAAGGAAGACAATATTCTATTGTTCTGGAATAGAATTTTTTTATACTACAACGGTGACAGACAAGCATACGGTGCCTGATGGAATGGTGTTCACCATAGCTCATGGACATTTGCAACACCACAGTTGTCCAATAGATGGTTTTTAGCTTCTAACGCGAGCAGATGGGCTTGAAACAGTATTCTTTCTCGGCAGAGCCACATGCATTTACTATTAAATAATATTGCAGCTACCAATACTGAGATAACAGAGTTATTTTCCTCAAACAATAAAAATGATAAATATAGTGTTCGATAATACAATAAATTGAGTCAGACATTGACAAAGATATGAATAAACAAGATAATGACCTATTCACATAAAGTGATATTAATATGATAGGTTTGTTTGTCTGTAAATTGAGGAAGTACAAAACTACAAAGCAATGAGTGATATTGACAATTCATTAGGTTATTCTGGTTAATTTCCATTATTTCTAACATCTCTGACCATGACAGATCCACTGTGGTCTAACTTACTATAAGCCGTTCAGGAATCAACATTTTCTTAGCCCCATGAGGAATAATCGTGTTCTCATATTAACATTTACAATTGCTTCCAAATCTTACCAGGATATGGAGTTTGGTTTGGGGCCCGCTTTAATTTTAGCTGGGAGGCTATGAAATGCGTTTTTTATTTTCAGCGGAGCATATGACTTTTCAGCCTCATAATGTTGTATGCACTAAAATCTTAATCAATGGTCAGCAGGTAAGCCACAAAGAATTTGGTGGGGCATTGCAAGCAATATCTTTTATGTCAGTCATAGATTGTCAATTGCAGTTGCTCCCTAGAAAAATATACACGCTGCATCTATACTTTAATATAAATTTGCAGCGATCTACTTTACTTTGCGGATATCCACGAAGAAACCTGTTTGTTATCATTTATCTGTATATTTATTTTCTTCATTTTATCTCTAACAACATCACATGCTTGAAGTATCTCTTTATCTTTGCTTTCCAATGCTTTTAATCTCACAATATGTCTGAACTCTACTAATGTATCTACAACAGTATTTGATAGAACACTATCTTGATTGTCTTGCAATTTTAAACCGAATCTTGTCAATACACTGGTAACATAGTCTGCTATTAACACAATGGGTACTGGATAGTACTCCTCTTTATTAAATTTAATTACCCTATTAGCATTACTTATCAAAGATATGAGGTTATTAATGCAAGTTGCGGTATCAAAATCCGATTTTAAAGCCTCTAAATTAGCATCTTCTGTTTGTTGTAAATCTTTTAGTATCTTATCTTTATAGTCCCCACTTTCTGGTATATTACTATTAATATAAATAGAAGCATCTTTTAAGAAAAATTTAAACTTATTCAGTACTTCTTCAGCAGTCCTCATCATTTCATCAGTATAGGCTATTGGATATTTATAATTCGAAGTCAAACAAGCCATTCTGAATACATCTGCACTATATGTTTCTAAAAGCTTTGGGATTGATATAGTATTCTGCAAAGATTTTGACATTTTGGCATCTCCTTTTACATGCAAATGACCCACATGAATCCAATAGTTAGCCCACTGTCTTGTGTTATGAAAAGCACAAGATTGGGCCTCTTCATTTTCATGGTGCGGAAATTGAAGATCAATACCTCCTGCATGAAAGTCTAATTGTGATCTAAAAAGCTTACTGACCATAGCTGAGCATTCTATATGCCAGCCGGGTCGTCCTTCACCCCAGGGAGCACTCCAAGATGGTTCTCCAGGCTTTTCAGCCTTCCATAGAGCAAAATCCATTTTGTTTCTTTTTTCTTCATTTGATGCTTCTCCTTCGGGCTGTATTCTCTGAAGCTTACCATAAGCTGGGTATTTCGTAGTGTCAAAATATACTGATCCATCGAAAGTAACATATGCCATTTCTGTGTCAATGAGTTTCTTGATAAAATATTGGATTGAACCAATATGTTCAGATACTCTCATAATTATAATAGGCTTTTCTACATTCAAAGATGCCATGTCGAGCCAAAACTCATGTTCATACTGTTTAGTAAGACTGGTGAAAGGAATTTTGGTTTCAATTGATTTTTTTATGATCTTATCATCAATATCTGTGATTCCCATGGCAGTCACAAGTTTGATGTTAAAGAACGACTTCAGAATGCGTTGAATAATGTCCAATTTTACATAACAACTGGCATGGCCAATGTGAGCAGAGTCGTACACTGTAGGTCCACATGAGTACCAAGTGGCAATGTGTTGGTCACTCAGTATTATTGGCACTTTTTCATGAGCTACACAGTTATATACATAAGCTCCTGTTGGGTTTCCGTTGGGCATTAACCATTTTGTCTCTTTATAGGGTTTCAAAGTACACACGTGCGACAATCTTCTTGATATCACAGGAAATAGCTTCTTCATATTTGACGAGTCTTCAATATGGTCAATAAATTAATGAACCAATCAATTGTGAACGCAATCTTTGAACGTACACTTCTGATTACTGAACTGTGAAGAGTAAGAGGACGCGTCTAGAAGACCACAGAAGTAAACAATTATGTAGGCGCCACGCTTCGTTGATCACTGAATTGAAAATAACATTTAAAAATTTATTTATTTATGTACAACAAAGTATGTGAAGCTGAAGTAAATCGAACAGCTGATTTATGTGACAGACAGAGATGACAGTGAGTGACTGACATTAAATTGTCAGTGTCAAAATAAGCGTTTTGTTATTGTTCGTACCTGAGACATAGATGAAATATAGAGAATTGAAGTTGAACCAGGTTTTTAGAACAAGAATAACAAACAGCAAATTAAAGCAATTTTGACAAAAATAAATGGTGATTTTATTTTAACCCCCATATTCATAATCGTTTATTAAACCTATTTTAGTTAAAACACATTTTAAGTCTATTGCTGTCTCTAACCATACTCTGTCATTGGTTAGAGACAGCATTAGACTCAAAGTGTGTTTTAAATAAAATAGGTTTACTATACGATTATGAATAAGGGGGTTAGTGTTTACAGAAAAGGAAATCGGATTAGACATGACATGACAGTGACACCTTTTGATAATTTGATGTCACACTTGACTTGACTTGTCTGGTCTGTCTGTCAGGCAGTCAAATTGTCAATAGGTTAGGTTAGAGTCAAAACTAAATTAGCAAAACATTATTGTGATATAAAATAAAATGGTTACATTTGCACCTGACGAAGTCGGTTTAGCTGACAAATCACCATGTGCCGGGATCAGAGCGGATCTTAAGATGTGTTTATTAGCCAGTGATTGTTGTAAAAAGGTTAGTACTTATCTGTCACTTTCTACCTAAGTTTGTTATTTTCGTCGTTATTATGTTATTTCGGTTTAGGTTTTAAATCAATAGTGATAAATAATTTGCTCCTTAGTAAAAAGTTCCAAATCATAGATAAGTACTGCTCTAAAAAAATCGCTTTTAATATCCATCCTTATAACCTTAACTGCTGGTAAACCTTATAGCCGATTAACATGCACGTAAAAGTAGGCTTAAATTATTATTGGTGTTTCAGGACAAAAAGACCCCTAGAGAATGTTTAAAGGATAACGCTGTGCCAGAAGAATGTGTACAGCTGCGTCAAATTTTCTTTGAATGTAAAAGATCACTGGTAAGTTTTAAGTAAGCTTTGATTTAACTAGCAATAATTAGGAAAAGATCGTAATCCTACTAATATTATAAATGTGAAAGTTTGTGAAGATGCTTGGAAGTTTGTTACTCAATCAAGCACTAACGGCTGAACGGATTTGGCTGAAATTTGGTACAGAGATAGCTTATAGTCTGGAATAACACATAGGCTACTTTTCTTCTCGGGAAAATGTTCCCACGGGAAGCGGGAACGGGTACCGAATTTTACGCGGGCAAAACCGCGCGCATCAGCTAGTGTAAAATAATCTTAACTTTAAGGCCTGAGTCGGGTATTATATCGAAAGTTCTACCATTCACAATACACTGACCAGAGAGAGATTGGTCACTGTAGTCTTCTTGGGCTCCATTTTCCGCACTTAAGTCCGCCAGTGGACCCATTGTACGTGAGTGTTGGCTGTCACTCCAGCCAACCCAGCTCCGACCAGAAGCGCAAGATCCTCTTCGGGTCCTCACACGCTTCCCGGAGTGTTGTGGGGGTCTGTTGGTCACTGTAGAAAATATCTCATTGATTCTGTTGGGAGTCCTGGGGTATCCTTCCAAGGACTTGCCCGGAACTCCCAACCATAGGCTCTTAGGTAGGATATGTGTGGTTTTAGATGCGCACCTGATGTCTGCCAGAAGTTAGCCGTGTTAAACTCTGCCTACATCCACAGTGTGAAAACTCCATACAAATGATTTGTTTTCAATTCTGTCACCTACACTAAAGACCTACAGAGCTTGAATGTGTGTGTGACCACTAAGCTAAGTAAATGTTCCATCAAAATACCTTCCAACTATAATGACACCTGTCGCGGGGGTGGGGAAGCTTGCTCAGTGGGAGGCAGGGAGTTGCCTATCTGTATGTAATACTATTACATTATCTTTGCCACAGCTTCAGAGAAAATGGCTATAATTATGTGTGTTTTTCATTTGCAGCTAGATAATCGGAGAAGATTTCGAGGGCACAAAGGTTATTGAGAAACTAGTGAATGATGATAAGTTTGTTGTGTTAGAATAGTTATAATTTGTTTGTGTATAAAGTATTAATGCCTATACGTTTTGTTTAATAAAATAGTTTTATTTTTGTATACAGTTGTTTTAATCAATGTTGTAGGTACATGGGCTTCAATAATTTCATGGGAGCGCACAAGATTACTGATAGTAGTTTCAAGATGGTAGCATACTCTGATGCGTCTCTTTACGCTCCGCTTTTTGTAGAACCTAGAGTGGCAAAGGCAGGGAAACACGTGCGCTGACAGAGTGTTCAAGTCCACCGGCTCTAAGAAGCGGTCGTGGCCCCGCGGTCTCGAATGTTCCGTAAACGATCACTGCAGTAAGCAACTTTCACTACAGCCTGTCTTTGGATGGGTGAACATCTAGTGAACACTTTGTGACATTTATTTGCGAGCGTTTCTGTGCTTAGTGAGGCACGTTAAGCCGTTGGTCCTGGTCGACGGTAAAATTACATTCGTTAAGCCAAGGTGAAGGCCTTGTGGGCCGCAAAAAATTTCAACAGGAGTCGTCACAGCCTTCTCTTGGGTCGTCAGCGCGTTTGTACTGCATCTGGTGTTGCAATCGTCCATAGTCTACGCTAAGCAATCATCAGGTGGGCCATAAGCTTATCTGCCACCTTAGTGGTATAAAAAGAAACCTGTAAGTGTAGGTATAACAGTCTCGAGGCGGATCTGACGTAAGTAGTCGTTTTTTATTAGGGTTTTTTACAGGGTCGGCAGCGCGAGTGTAGCGCCTCTGGTGTTGCAAACGTCCATAGGCTGCGCTGCGGTGACCACAGGTGTATCTGGTGGGCCGTATGCTTGTTTGCCAACTTAATGGTATATAAAAAAATGGAGAAAATATGGAATTGTGTGTCAGTCGCTTCTAAAAATTCTAATAAAAAGGAAATACGTAATAGGTAGGTACCTTTTTTTTAACGTGGGGGAAAATCCATCATGGATGCTATGCTGGACTTCTACCGACTAAAAAACCTCACGTAACGCCCAACAGCCTATGGTTGGGTGTACCGGGTAAGCCCTCGGAAGGATGTCCCAGGACTCCCAACAGACCCACGGCTACCACTGCGGCCTCGCCCAGGGGGCGGTTCGGGTGCTATCCCTTGTCTTTGGGGGATTTCGGCGCTTCTAGGGGGGGGGGGGGGGCGTGTCACGCTGCCGTCATGGGGACTACATAATAGGCACCTAGCACTTAATCAAATCTTTTACCTTCATGGTTAAAGGAGACTCCGGGCACCAAATGTACGATTTTGTGATTTACCATACCACATCAATCATTCATATCATCATGGCAGTCCACTCCTGGACGTAGGCCTTTTCCAATTCACAGCACAACTCACACGGTCTTTCGTCATTTTACTAATCTATACTAATATATTAGAGGAAAGATTTGTTTTTTTGTTTGTTTGTTTGTAACGAATAGGCTCCGGAACTACTGGACCGATTTGAAAATTTATTTCACTGTTAGAAAGCTACACTCTTTGTGGTGAACATAGGCTATATTTTATTCCCGTATTACCACGGGAACGGGAACTAAGCGGGTGAAACCGCGTGATGTCCGCTAGTATTATAAATAGTGAAAGTTTCTGTGGATGTGTAGATGTTTGTTACTCTTTCACGCTGTATCGGCTGAACGGATGAGGCTGAAATTTAGTACAGGGTTCTCAAGGTTCTCATTAATAGTCTCGAATAACACATTAGACTTTTTATTCCCGGAGTAAGGTGGGATGCGGGAAGGGGAGCAGAGATCTAGGCGGGCGCCTTAAAAAGTAAAACACATAATTTCGTTGAACTTTTATTATAAAAATAGTTGAAATATAACTTCCTATACAACCTACAAAGAGCTTAGCCCGCAATTATAACTAGCTTTAGAAGCTAAACAGTAGCTTAAATTTATTTTTTAATACAAATTTCACAGAGGAAAAGGATGCTTCTTCATGGAGTCTAGTTTTTACCAATCTTTTAGTTCATTCTGAAGACGCAGCAAAAAAGTTGGCGCTGCGCGATCTGGTGAGGAAAGTACACAGCACTGCAAAGCTTCAATCTCATAGGTACTTCAAAGCTTTTAAGCGAACTTATCATTTTGAGGGACTTCTAAAATATTACCTACAATATGACACTGAGTTTGATTTCGTAAATTATGTATGGTATCTATCGATCAACAATATTGCTGATTGACAAGCTGAGTGACTTGTATGAAAATACGTGGCACGATGATAATATCACCGCGACTCTCCCGTTCTATATTATTAATTAATTTTATTATTTATTTATTTGGTTAATTAATAGCGGAGACTGCCTCCATCATTGTAAAACAATATTTGGTGGATCAGCGACGGTCCGAGATGTATTTTCCAATGCAGCTTGTTCTACAAAGATTTTTTAAGTATTTTTTTTCTGAATAGTTATATGAGTCTATTACCTCGTTTACATGCAGCCCCTGCCGCTGCCACTCGAGCTGCCGGCAATATTTCCCTTGATACTGCCGTGGCAGGATCGAGAGAAGTATAGTGTTTACATACTGCCCTACCACTCACATCGCTTTCGACTTTCAGCAACGGCAGACGTTGAAATATTTACTGCATCAAAAAGATTTCAAGTTAAAAAAAAAAGAAAATACATCGCCGTCGAAGATGGTGGAGGATATCTATCCCTCGTAATAGAACTCTCTCTCACTCACTCGGCGAGAACTGAGCGACGGAGCTGAATGACAAACACGCACTGTCGCTCGCGCTGCCCGGTCCTTTGACTCCCGCACAAAAAACCGCTCTTTAAAAAACTTACTTCGGCTGAATGTAAACAGGGTATATGTACTGAAGCCAAGTCCTACAGTCCGACGACCTAGAAAAGGTCGCAGGCTGAGACTGGACGCGAAAGGGAAAGCAGAACTGTGTGTTTTGGTGAGGATTGGGAGAGGCCTCTGCGTCCAGCAGTGATTGATTGAACTGATATTGATCGAAGTCCTACAGCTGCAAAAAGTAAATTATCGTAAGGAGTAGTGAATAATTATGTTTAGTACGAACACAGATGTTAATAATTAGCTACACTCGAGAGCAATGAATCCGGGTCACTTAAAGAATGTTAAAAATCTCGGAAACTAAAAATGATAGGTTAATGCAATAAATTGTATTTAATAGACAATGTAATACTCCTTAAATGAAAGTAAAAAAAATATGAGTCACCATACATTTTATTAACACAAAATTACATAAAAAAAAAACTGCCGATCTCTCCTTAAAACAAAAATAGGAAACATGAAATTTTTGAACTTTATTACGATTTTCTTGAATTTTAATACTTCGTATTGCCTCCTCGTGCTTCCATTACTGCGTTTACGCGGTTTGGCATGCTGTACACCAAGTTCCTTATACGATTTTGGGGAATATTCTCCCATTCCTCTGTGAGAGCAATTTTGAGCTCACGAAGCGTGATTGGGGGAGGGTTTCGTTGTTTTACGCATCTGCCTAGCTCGTCCCAAGCATGCTCGATCGGGTTGATATCCGGGCTGCGCGCTGGCCACTCCATACGAGTAATGTTCATCTCTTGAAGGTAGTCATTCACAATCCTACCTGTATGAGGTCGGGCATTGTCATGCATAAATATAGCATCCTCACCTAAATTGACCATAAATGGACCAACGTGATCATTGAGGATTTCTTCCACATATCTTACGCTAGTTAAAGAGCCGTTTTCTATGATCACCAGCTCTGTGCGACTTTCAGAAGAAATTCCGGCCCACACAAGTACAGACCCACCACCGTAGGCTACTTTTTCTTCGATGCATGCTTGCTTGAATCTTTCCCCTGGTCTTCGATACACTCTGTGTCTTCCATCGTGCTTGTAGAGCATAAATTTTGATTCGTCGGAGAACATAACTTTTGACCAATCTTCAATACTCCAATTTACGTGGCTCTGGGCATACCTTAGTCTCGAAATACGATGCCCACGCTCCAGTTTAGGGCCGTTTGCAGGTCTAAGGGGTTTTAAGTTAGATTCAGCAAGCCGACGTCTTACTGTCCATGCACTTGGGTTACTTCCTCCGAGGCGTCGAAACTGATTGGTGAGTTCAGTTCCTGTGAGAAAGCGATTTCGAAGCATGGTGTTCACCAAGTATCGGTCTTCTCGTGCTGTGGTACACCTGGTTCTGCCCGTTCCTGGTCTGCGTAGGTTAGAACCAGTTTCTTCGTAACGTCGGAGAACTCTTTGTACTGTTGACAGCGACACACCGACAGTCCTGGCTGTATCGCGCTGACTCCGGCCGGTTTCCAGCATTGTAAGTATTCTGGTGCATTCTTCAGGCGTAAGCGACATAATTTCAGCTTGATTAATGAATATAGAGCACTATCAACATGGTTTATGTACCCACATAAATGACAGATTACAAACAAAAGCAACACCAAATGCTGTAATTTCGTAGTTCCATCTTCGAAAGTGGCCCTTTTTCAAATTTGATTTTTTTATGATATAACTTTACAATAACTAAGAAGTTTTAATACCTTCATTTAAGGAGTATTACATTGTCTATTAAATACAATTTATTGCATTAACCTAGCATTTTTAGTTTCCGAGATTTTTAGGATTCTTTAAGTGACCCGGATTCATTGCTCTCGAGTGTATTTGAAACATTTTTTTCTAATCATTTATAATATTTGGTACCATACAACCCACGTGTTTTATTCTTAATAGTAACTAGGTAGGTAATCTTATTTTTTAAACAAAGTTAAGCTTATTTTTGTTTTCACTACCTGAACATGAAAATTTAATTACCGGTATTTAAAATTTAAAACGTAGGTACCTAGGTAGGTATCTTTTTATTTATCATATTATTGAATTGGCAAACCTACTTATTAATAATTTTAGCCATCCATTTTTAATTTACTTATAATTTATGGTAATTAAAATTATATTATTTCAGATGCTTTTTAATTATTATAATATCATTGAATTGCAAGCTTCTTTATATTGCTATCTACGAATTGACTAGATTCAGCACCATTGCAAAATAATAACTGTGATATGCAATGATATTAAACATAGAAATATAATTAAATTTAATAGATATAATATCGCTATTGTAGAGTCGAAATAAATATTAATGTTTACCTACTTTATTCAATCAATAGGCGGTAATACTAACCTTGAAATGGTACAGTCAGCCTCAAAAGTGGATTAACATAATCCAAAGTTACCGTGTAGGTAAATTGATGAATTACTTAGCGATCGTGTAATTAAATCAGCGGAGCCACGGGCGCTACCTATTAAATGACAAAAAGTGCAATAGAAACTGCCCTATTATTCTTATTGCAAGGGAAATCGAAAACCTCAACTTGGTGCTTGATCACATTTTGGCGAACTTTTGGTACAACCAACGTAATTAATATACCCTTTTAATACGCAATCCTTCCTTAAATTAGCAAAATTGGGCAGATCTGAAAGGGATTTACGGCTGCTACTAATGTTTTAAAAACTCTTAACTCTAGGCTTTACCTACGTTACTTAGGCAGACAGAATACAGACCCATTATAGAAAATGAACCAAATGACAAGTTCTGCTCAAAGCTATAGCTATCTTTATCGTGTGCTTGAATCTTTATAATATTTCTTTAATACCATATAGCAGAATGCTGTAAGCATAATTTTTAAACTTACTACTGACTGAAGACATTTTTAAAAAGGGAAGTGAATTTAATTTCATTTGTTTTAAAATTTTGTAGTTTAATGATATGTATTTAGAGATATGTTAGAGAGAAAATAAAAAAATATTGTCAAAGATAACGCACTTTATAAAAGAGCCTTCAAATTCAACTTAAGTCGAGCGATTCATAGTTCCTCATTGATACGAAATATTTGATGACAAGATTTTGAACGATATTTTTTTCATATCTGTCAAATTTTAGGCTGAAGACAAGCAACAGTTGTCTCCCGCCAAAATCGGCAGAAACTCACATTTATTTTACTTAAATCATTTCAATATTTTGATTAATCTATCAAAAACTATCATATTGGATCGATGTAAATCTATGTATCGCTCTGCAGGTCTTGCGAATGAAATAAAATATCCCTTTAATGGAAGACTTTACCATTTTTTCTGACACTTTGGTATCTAAAGGATAAAGCATTAGAAAGTGCTCTATCCTTCACTATCGGCATTATGACAGCAATCTCCTCATTTTACTTGCTCTAGTAACTAATACATACAAAGAAATGAAATCCTGTACACTTACAGACGGGCTAACCATGTTTTAACCGCGAATATTTTTAGTAGAATTGACAGCTGTATCAAAAATGTATTATTGTGAAATATTTTATGAAGAAAAATAGATTCTACATAGTGTAATAACTCCTTTTCAATATCGTTATTAAATACAAGAACACTTCGGCTCCATTCCCTTGTACCAAGTCATTATACATTGTACTCCATTTAAGACGATACCTTAAATGTAAAAATTAATACTTTGGTCCGTTTTGTCCATAACTGTACCTTTAGTCGGTAAATATTCTGCTACCTTATCTATAACATGACAAAAACCTATAGCAATGAACTTGCGAAGAATTTATTTTTTACTAGTTTAAATTTAGATATTTTTTTCATTAGCAGTTTTCCGGGTGTAAATTTTTTCTACCTGTCTAGGTACGGCTTGCTTAGTAAGTCGGTCTAGTTGACTTCAGAAGACAGAGTTCTGTTTTCTCTACACTGATATGCGTCTTTTGAGAATTTTCACATAACGCTTAATTTCTTCACAAATTCACTACTTAACGAAGTAGTTACACACTCAATTCGACTTAGATGTCCACATAATTACAGTACAACACACTCAAGGCCTTTAAGGCCCTCCTTCTACTAAAAAGTCTGTATAGGCCTGTACAGGCCTGTGTAGCCACACAGCCGAGCTCGGAGCGCCGTCACCAACATGGCGGCACCCGACAAGTCGTCCAACAAGTTGGCACACTCGCAAACAAGTAGGTACATCTTGTCGCCGTGGGCAGCCACAGATTTGTGCAAGGCGATCTTCCTCAAGCCCACCGTATGCGGCAAATGGCGGTACAACATTCGAGCCCCCGTCCAGTAAAGCCAGTTCCTTTCGAAGCGTTCTCCGTCATCGCCTTCGAAAACCTGAAAATGAATGAAACGAACTGTCAATTTTATACCTTTACGGTAGCTTCCAAACTCAATTTGGAGCCTATGGTCTGTTTAATTTCCCGGGCAGGGCGTGCTACAATGTGTTTTATTTACGTTCGTCTCCTTACAGGTAGAACTACAACATCCCTCAATGAGCCCGGACTGTTTACGGAGCACTAGGGTCTTTTCGGATCCACAGACAAAACGAAGACACTGTGGTTTAGTTCGTGCGCGTCGCTTTGGTCGATTTGAATTCCTAAGCAATGAATTTGCTATTTATTTTGACACCATTGAGAGCAATTACCCAACACTGTAAAAGGCAGATTAATGGAACATATATGAAAGTTCAGGACAATGTTATATTTTCGATATATTATCATATACGCCTACCTTTACTGTAACTTTTATTGTGTTCATCGACTTCTGATGCAGATTGTACCATTAAAGTTTTAAAAGCGAAGATAAAATAAACTGCAATCAAAGTACCATACCTTATAAACGCTAATGATGAAACCAGTGGTCGGCGTGTGAGATTTCTTCGGCCCTCCAGCCAGATCGCTGAACGGAGGTCTACAAATCATCGCCACTTCGCTGTACAAGTCTAGAGTATGCGCTGCAGTATACCTCAACTGCTTCGGGTCAAATTTGCTCAAGGAAGCACCCCTCATGTTATTGTAGAACAGCAAAGGGTCCGTTTGAGTAGTATTTATAACATAGTAAGATATGAACGGAAATTCAGCATTTTTCTCCATATTGGCCAATAACATTCCGCCGACTGCTGTATTCGCTTGGGCGACTTCGTTCAGGAGTTCTCCGGCTGCAGCCTTTTGTCGTATAAGTGGTTTGGCAAGCGGAGATTCCAATATTGGTTCTATTGGTTCCAAAGGGCTCATCAGATGGGCCAGTATACATAGTTTTGGATCAGCTATTTCGAGGATGCTAAGAGAGTTTGCGGCAGTCTTTGTTGTTATTCCTTTTTCTGGCGTTGGAGGCGGTACTGGAAGCTAAAACATAAATATTTCATTCTTAGTTGATCGTTGTGTCTTTGATTACAGTTTCGAGGTAGCTGGTCGAATCAAATAATAGTAAGTAGGTACCTATGATCCGCAATTATTTGGAAGTTTTCTATGTTTAGTGGTCTAAATCCTATAGCACAAGCTTTTACTAGCTTTATTTGGACTGGATAGTGGTCTGTGGTATGCGGACAATATTTTACTTGCATACTAGCGGTGAAAAAAATATTATGCAAATTTCGTACCTTTTACCAAGTCTTTTTAAGTACAAAAAATCACTAGCATTTACACAAATTCAGAATTATGGCCCTACAACAAGGTTTTCGGACCTTCAAGCCAACGTTAAATTTATGTAAAGTTATGACTAGGTACCACTGTGCGAGAAAAGAGAACAAATTTTGTACCAAATTGGGGCTTACAGAGGGAACACAGACTAATTTATATAGGTCAAAATGTTAATATTGAGGCTAGCGGCGAGGGGTATAAAAAATGTAGACAATTTGTCAGTGTCAGCAAGGGTTGTTTCATAAGCTGTCTTATTCGTAAAGACACTTAGGAGCGCTATCAACTATGGAAATTTTCATAGCCGCCCGCGTTAATGTTAATTATTATAATTTATTCCCCTTTTAAACGTTTTAACCTTCATGAAATATGTTTTTTATGTTCGGGAAATTTGTCTTTCAGAATTGCGTAACTTACTGATGGTTTTTTAAAAATCTAAGCGCCTAGCTAAACCTTATACTTAACCTTAATAATGTAGGAGCTATTGATAAACAAAAATATATAGGCCATTAACTGATATAACCAGATATGAGTTGGCTTTTATTTACGACATTATTGAGAGTGATACCAGTAGGACCTCTCAGCTCAGCTTTATTCGCAAAAGTCCATACTACCTTTACCTATACCACACTGTCACCACTTTTAATTCGATAAGTAGAATGTATATTTGTTCAGGTAAGCTGTAGGTATGTATATTTTCTTTCAGTTTTGTAAAATTTGTAGAAGAGACCTAGCTACAAAGTGAAGACTCAGGAAATGAACATGGGGTGACGCTTCAATGCCAACTCGATACTAGATGCTGTGAGAGTTCGAGTCAGTAGTGAAAGTGAAACCAGTGGTAGTGGACGTAGTGGTGGTGCTACTAGTCACAAACGAAGGCGAAGAATGGTAGTTCGATATTATGTGCTCACTGTAGTTCTTCCGTGATCGATGCGAAAGTAACTCTGTCTGTCTGTCTGATACGTTTTCACGCCTAAACTACTGAACCGATTTTGATGAAATTTTGTATAGAGATATTTTGAGAGAGTTATTGGGGGAGTATATAGGCTACTTTTTAACCGACTATGCAAAAAGAGGGTAATGATTTTACGCGATAACGACTTCTACGTGGACAAAGCCGCGGGGAACAGCTAATATTCAATAATACATAGTAAATATCCCTTTACTCTAATACTAGTAACTATTTTTTTAAAAATATAGTCACGCCTTTATCCGCCCCATAAAGGCCTTCAACTTGGCTTAAAGACTGCCATTTTACTGGCAACCGGGACTAGCGGCTTAACGTGCCTTCCGAAGCACGGAAACACTCAAATAAATGTCAAAAAGTGGTCACATGGATGGTCACCCATCCAACGACCGGCCACAGTAAAAGTTGCTTACTGCAGTGATAGTTTACAGAACACTGAGTCCGCGGGGCCACGAGCGCTTCTATATACTAGTTACTATGACAGTTTAAACGCTTACCGGCACACCATCAGGCAGGAACCGATCAAGTGCGTGAGCAGGTATCACGAAGCAGTCTTTCTCGAGTGTGGCTAGCGACACCGGCTCCGTGCGCTGCCTGTGCGTAGGTACCGTGGTCACTGGGCCACGGTCCCATCTCAGAAGGGACACTGAAGGTTCCCTCGTCACCAGTGGTTGAGGAGGCTCCGGATCGGGACCTAACCCCGCGCCTAGTACAGGACCGCATCGCTCTGAAACGTAAAAAAGGTTTGATGTTAGACTCTATGGTTTGTTTATGATATTAGAGGTAATGGGCCATGCGCCATGCCTTTTAAGAAAGAAGAGGTTTGTGACTTCGTTTTATAAATGGAACTCTGAATGAATAAATATTTGAAATTTAATAAATGTTTTTAAGAAAAAATAATTATGATGTTCATTACTTCAACTTTTACAACTTTACATTGCATATTATTAATTTTTCAAGAAGGTACCTTATCTTCTGAAATAAATAGGGTTATGCCACCATTTTCATTACAATGAGAATGAATAGTAAAATATCACAACACATAGGTTAGACACGTGTTTTGACCTTAACAAAGTGACTTTACACTTGATTTACACCGATTTACACACTTTCGAAAGTGTAAAACCGCTACGACTTTTACCTGATTTAGTTTTAGACATTAAGAGTGGTTAAAACGTAAAAGTTGTATAATCTCTTAGAGGATTGGTATTAAATAAACAACCGATCATCGTGCCAATTATAAACATTCTATATTGTGCGTATCATTTCATAACTCTTACGCGGGAAGTAGCCTCGAGATGATTTCGCGCCAAAATTGAGCGTCTCAACCGGCACAGTGAAGATCACGTGTAACACTGAAAAAAATGTTTTGACTACGAACCTTTTAGCCATTGAAAAACTTTGTTGACAACTTTGTTTACATTAAATTCACTGAAAAGTAAAGTGAAGTTTGTTACTTATGACGTTTTATAACTAGTTAACATCACTCGCGCCCACTGAAATGAAATTACTGAGTCGTGTCTGTCAGAGAATGTATTTATAGTTTCAGCGGCGTGTTATGTTGGCTATATATTAACGACTCTAAGGAAATTGTGGTAAACTCCCATTAATATAATGAATACGTGTCCTTTACAAAGCATTTATCGAAAAACGAAACACTTCAACAAATACAAAAGTTAGTACAAAGTTGAGCTCAAACAAATTATAAGTTCTTACGTGTCGTGCACGCACCTGAAGTTTTGTAGAGCTAAAAGCTGTTATTTTACCTGTTATATCGTTGTATTGCGTGCTGGTCCTCGGTGCTGCTGAGAAGAATATATGAGTCTTGTAATGGTGTTCCTCCATGCAGGAGTATCGTTCCCGGTCACGTCGTTTGGCGTTCCTGCCTGCTCCTAGAGCTCCCCTCGCTTTCCCCCCACCCCCGCTAGAACTGTGGGTCTTCTCCCCGCTGAAGTTCTTCCGAAACATCAAATTCATCTTGGAATAGTGCCCAATTCCTTCTCTTTTGCACTTAACTGAGTTTGTATGCGTTCGCACTAGTCTAACGTTGCCGCGTGTAGTAGTAATTAGTACACAGAGCTACGTCAAGTTTAATCTCGGCTATGTTCAGACGTCTCCTGTTTGTTTTTTTGTTGTGGTTTGTTTATTTCCGCTGTAAGATTGTGTGGTATCATGGTACGATTGACTAATGCGAGGTGAATAGAATATCTATAGTTTACGACTACAAAATAAATGTAAAATATTCACAATACGAGAGAGCTCTTAGTCGTATTGAAACGCACTGGGTTGAATATCAAACTTCCAGTTTAAATAATGTCGCAGAAGTTTTGTTTTTGCCATGTAACGCTCTCGTAATATTGAGACTTGGACGCTGTTCAACTTTTAGGTACTTTTGGCATAATAGCAGTGACAATTTCTGTGATAAGTACGTATATTACGGGAAAAGCTATGTATAAACTTTGTAGCTATTATTAATTCACGAGTATCTAAAAATAAGATGCGCTCGTCTCGTAGCCTCGTTTGCTCGGTGTTTTGTAAGCGATTATAGTTCAGGAATTTTGAGATAGGTGACGCTTGTTGCATTTTCATTTACGATCACTTCCGTGCTTCGGAATGAATGTTACTCCATGCAGAAGGAGGAGGTTACGACAAGCCAGATATGATAATGGTTCAGTCAAATTGAAGATCTTATGGGCGATTTTCCTTTAAAGTCAAAGTAAAAAGCTTGTAAAGGAGTTTTGAAAAATTTAAACAGCAAGTGACCACGATCTGCCAATGTTTGTTTCAACGTCTATAACGTAGGCTAAATTACAATGTGGCATTGTGCTGACATAAAACATCTTAAAAAATACTAACAAATTCAACTACTCTGCATCTTAAAATATACTATCGATTTTTCAGGAAGACTTAGCCAAGTGGTTTCCATTCAAAGTCCTCGAGTATATTAGTGGAAAGGTAAGCTGATGTAGGCCATCACTTGTTGAACAGCCCATATAAAATATTCAGAACAGATCATCGATTTACCGAAGGTTACAGTCGTATGTTTATTTTATTTATCTTTGCACCAACGTATCTTGTATTTCAGAAATGGTTATTGCGGTGGTTTGTGATGTATTACAAAAGTAATATTGTATTGGTATTCGCTAGAGATTGGAGTGTTGGATATATGTATTGTTTGATTTCTGAGAGTATACATATATATTATATCTACATATATACATGATATAGTCACGCTTTTATCCCCGAAGGAGTATGCAGAAGCATACGCCCACATTTCACCGGATAGATTTTTTGTCCCACGTTATAAGTGGTGAGCCCATTGCCATGTTTTGAGAAAGCATAGTCGTAAAATATGCCTGAATATCATATCCTCTCACTGGAGACCATGTTGCGAGTGCCATGTTCTTTAGTGGGAGTAAGTGGGACTCTGCTGCGAATTACTGCGAGCAGGTCATGCTCGTGGAAGAGACGGCGGCGGAACACCACCCTTCCACCGGAGTTCCGCATTCTGCGGCTTGTCTTCGCCCAAGACTACTGGCCTTCACGACCAGGGGCCTGAGGACGGTAAAGGGGCTGC
This sequence comes from Miltochrista miniata, assembly GCA_933228765.1. Taxonomy (NCBI): domain Eukaryota; kingdom Metazoa; phylum Arthropoda; class Insecta; order Lepidoptera; family Erebidae; genus Miltochrista; species Miltochrista miniata. The sequence goes on along the minus strand of OW121763.1, from coordinate 27,997,232 downwards.
TCACCGACCTTACAGAAGCAGGTCTATATAAAATCTTAAATAATCGCGGTTATCCCCTTATTATTTAATATTCTGCTAAGAAATATTTAGAGATAGTTTCTGGCAGGAATAATGTTTGTTGAAGGTATCAGTGCCAAATCGACTGGTATTTGTTAACAGATAATGAAAATAGTCATTATTAATAATATAACGAGGTACTCAATGCTTAATAATTTTAGATTAATAGAAAGACAAAATATGTATATAATATAGGGAAACAGGTACTTCAGTGACGTTGCCGAGTGCCGGTGATCATTGCCGTATTGAAACAGACAAGAGTCTGTTTTAGTTTACAGTTTTGAAAATTTTTAGTTGCCCATATGACTTTTACCTTGAGTTACCGACGAGCCTGTTATTTTCAGCCGGAATCAACGGTTTAACGTAGGTTACTTTTAAGCCATATAGGTCACCCATCCTGGGACATCCTTCCGAGGGCTTACCCAGGGCTCTCGACCGTAGGCCGTTGGGCGTTACGTCAGGTTTTTTAGTCGGTAGGAGTCCGGCATAGCATCCATGAAGAATTTTCCCTCACGTTAAGAAAAAAAAGGTAAACCATTTCAAGACTGACAGCGGACAGCCGAGCGTAGGATGCTTAACACAGTGACTATTAGAATATCAAGCTAGCGATGCTTCATTTTATGTGTGAAAGTCCTCATGAATCACATTACGGATAGTCTGGAGCCGTTGGCGCAGCGAAGAACTACTTCGTCTTTGGCTGCATTCTACCGTATCTATCACGGTGAGTGTTCTGAAGAGCTCTTCAACCTAATCCCGCCCTCTCTTTTCCGATCCCGAACAACGCGTGCTGCACAGAGGTGCCACTCTCACACAGTGGAGAGAATCTTCGCTAAAACTGAACGATTCAAAATATCGTTTCTCTGTCGAACCATCAAAAACCTGGAACGACCTGCTAGCGCATGTGTTTCCCTCCTCTTACAATCCCGGGTTCTTCAAGCGGAGCGTGAAGAGGCACATCACAAGGCCGCCAACTTGAGGACCACTGTCAGAGGTGGCCCCCAATCGCTAGATGCGCCGTGGCGACGTCAATTTGGCGAGCTAAATATATAAAAAAAAAGTATCCCGACTCCTACTAGCTAAACACACACGGCGACATTCCATCTGGCTACACGGCCGTGGTGAAAAATAGTTCTCCCTCGAGGTGCCACTAGCGGGACAAAATAGTGGGATCAATAGAAACTGGGGCTTCGACTACGCCCTTGGAAGGATAACCTTTAACTACGAGCGCTTATTGGAATAAATTGGTGCTACGAAAAAACATGTTTTGACCTGCAAAACTAATAACAAGGTAATTGAAAAACTTTTTGTTTTGATTCAACCTACAGGCAAAGATATTATCAGTATTCAGCCTACACCAATAAAGTACGTATAACCTATTCGCTCTAAGTTTGCCGCTGGCGTAAAGGTGTAGTAAGGGAGGTGACCGGCAAACTTAGCGCGAACGGATAGTAGTATAATATTGCCGCCATATTTGGCAGTAAATATTAACTTGTCCTTGCCATATGAAAGTTGGTAAAGCGTGACATGGATCGTTTATTTTATGTATCAATTTATCGGCCGCGAAAAGGTCGTGGTCAGGTTATAAATATAGGGGATTTGTCTATTAATGTTTATTTGTTACCTTTTTGCTTCAGTTGCTTAAAGGTTAGGTTCTGTTACAAAATACAACCAATAATAGATGGCGCTTACACCAACATAGTCAACATCACCATTTAATTGTATAATTTACATGATAACTATGTGTTTTGTGTTATAATCCATTGTTGCAGTGTAATTATCCATAATTGCTAAGTTAGTTTTGTATAACATTGTGTAATTTAATGGTATTGTCTAATTAGCAAATACGGCTCATCACCTATTACGTGGGACAAATTATAAAAAAGGTGCAATGTGGGCATATAATATGCCTCTGCCTACCCCTTCGGGGATAAAGGCGTGACCATATGTATGTATGTATGTCTAATTAGCTTCTGGGGGTAAATGTATAAAATGGCGGTAAGCTATTGGAAGCTCTCTTTTCATTCTGAACGCTTAGATAGGCTGTAACGCTGCTCAAATAAATGTAAATGTAAAGTTGTATTTTCAAGTTTTATTTTATTCCTGAAGTGTACCTATTTAACAGTTCCTAATATCTGTCTTTTATAACACGAAGGTGGCAGACAAGCATACGACCCACGAGAAGGATTGGTATTAGTCACCGTAGCCTATAGAAATTTGCAACACCGAAGGCGCCACACCCGCGCTGCCGACTCCGTAAAAACCTTATATGACCCCTTTTGAAGAACCCCATACTGTAATGATACATAATTTAATATAATCTTCTCAATTTCATAATACAGAGTCGGATTTGTTCCAACACTTAAATTTTTTACTTATTTTTGAAGTAAAACTTCTTTAGGCGCGACCTAGGGAGTACTTAACTCAGATTTTTTATCTGACGGAAGTAGCGCTATTCTAATTTTGAATAGTGGGAACTACGTTTCCGCTATGCAAAATTCGAATGAATGATATTAATATACGATTTACTTCAATCGCGCGTAAAGGTTACACGCACACACTTTTTTTTTTAATTCGAAGAAGAGTGTTTCAAAGCTCATCTCTTTCTCCGCCATTTTAGTCCTTATTTTCGCAATCATTTTTAAATCTGAAGTCATGAATTTACTTTCGTGATCACAGAAAATAGTAGTTTTCGATACAAGTGTGGGATTCCTGTTATTACAACGAGTTACGACAGGTGTTGACCCGAGCCGAAGGCGAGGGTAGACAGTCGGAACGAGTTTAAATAACAGTCCCACACGATGATTGAACAACTATTTATAATACAGTTGCGAAAAAATTAAACACTTTAATAAAATAATAAAAACACATTATACCTGAATATCCAAAATCACCAAAATGGCGCCAACCGTAAAAGAATATATACCTTCCTAAGCAGAGACTACGGCAGTGTACTTCATACAGCCAACTTTTTTTTTATTTATAAATTTAATTTGGCCGATACTTATATGTATAAATTTATGCTTAAATTTCAATTAAAACTACTTTTAATCTGATATTGAAACAAGTTAGCATCTTTTTTTAGAAATATTTACATGAATCACAGACATTATTTTGACAATTGGGAAAGAAAACGCACGAGTGCGGGAATGGTAAAGAAAAAGCACGAGTGTGTAATAGCCCACATCCCGAACACTATACGTCCCTGTAATACGCCACTTTTTGAGCAACTGTATTAAAAAATATACATTCCAGTATACCATCTACGTCATCATATCAAAAAACTTTTTTAATACTCGGCAGACATATTGTAATCAAGAAAATAATACACATTCTTAGCTTTGATCTTCAAAGCAATTTCAAACGTTTTTAATATAATAAAGGCGCCAGTTATTTTCCCTTTGGCAGTTTGTATGTCAAATTGTCAAAGGGAGAATTCAAGTTATTTAACGAGGAGGGTTATTAGTCCATTGAAATGTTACAATTTAAGGACCGAATATTGCATTTCTTAGAGAACGCAATTTTATTTTTGGGACATGTGTGGGGGGTCAATAGAAGCTTAACCTCAAGTTTGTGGGGTTGCTACCCTTGTCCCCCGGCCGCTATCTTAAAAAGGGGTGAAAACACTTTATAAAAATACATAAGTACATACTGTAAAAACTTGTATGTGTTTTGTGCTAGGTATCAATGAAATCATTAAATAATTTTTGAAAAGCAATTAGTAGGTATGCTAACTGATCATAAATTTTAAATATGAAAAAATAATTGGTTTCGAGCAGGATTCGGACCTGCATCTTCTTGCATACCGTGCCGACGACAAACCACCGGCCACCGAAACCTACTCGGAACCAACCACATTTTTCCACCTTGTACATATAAGTCTTGGCGCGATGTAAGCACCATCTATCAGCTTTTTTAGAAATGAAACCAGTCAAAAGTTAATTGCTTGACGGTCCAGCAATGGACTGCTATCGACTGGTTTTAAGAATTACTAGCGGACGTCACGAGGTCTCACCCGCGTAGCTCCCGTTCCCATGGGAATATGGGAATTAAATATAGCTGTTCAGGGTTAGAATGAATGTAGCTGTCCAATGGTGAAAAAATAGTTCAGAGAGAAAATAGATGTCGGTAGTGCCCAGTGGTAGGGCTGGGGGATATTATGATAAATCTGGGAGTCAAAGTTGATGTAAATCCAATCCATTCAGCCATAACAGCCAATACCCATCTATCCTCACAAACTTTCTCGTATATAATAGTAGTAAGGAGACACTCTACCCAATTGGACATTAAACATAGTCTTCAGCTGTCACATAAAAACGTGTGATAGTACTGAGAGAACATACTGATTTTATGACCTCATATGTTATTATACTATGTAATGATGTACTTACTGTCCTAAGTAGTAAACACTAAATGAATGACAGCTAATAAATGGGAGATGTTTATGTTCTGTCATAGAGACGAACAGAAACGTCCAGAACTAAAGTGAACAATAGAGACCATGATTTAAAGTGATCTGGATTCCACAGAGCAACCCTTACACAAGCTTGTACTGGTGTCCCTTAGAAGCGGAATCACACCCGAAACCCCCCAAAGACGCGGAATAGCACCGAACCATCCCCTAGGCGAGGCCGCAGTGGCGGCAGTGCGTCTGTTGGGAGTCCTGGGACTCCCAACCATAGGTTGTTGGGCGTAACGTGAGGATTTTTAATCCGTAGGAGTCCGGCGTAGCATTCATGAGGATTTTCCCTCACATTTATAATAGTAGTAGGATCACACAAATTTTTGTCACTGGTGGGAATTGAACCCATGACCCCATGATCCGCATGCGCAATTTACGACGTCTTTTTTTTTAACATCAGGGAAATTTCTCATGGATAACATGCCGGACCGGACTCCTACCGATTAAAAATCCTCACGTAACGCCCAACAGCCTATGGTTGGGAGCCCCGGGTAAACCTTCGGAAGGATTTCCCCGGACTCCCAACAGACCCACGGCCGCCACTGCGGCCTCGCCTAGGGACACTTTACGACGTCTAGTAGACACACAATGCAGTCAAAGATGTAAACGGCTTTCGAATACAACCGAGAATAACACTCGGATGATGAGGAGGTCTTAACTATTATGGCCTTTAATAGCACAATGAACTATTCTGATTACGTGACTTATGGCATTCTGTACATATTCTTAAGAGGTTAACTACTAAAACTTATACCAATATGGCCTATTTAGAGCTTGTACTTATTAGTTATTAGCTTTTCAAACGTTGATGTGGCAACTGGCAAGGCTGAAATAAAAACCAATAGCCGATTCGCTTAAAGTTTGCCGCTGGCGTAGAAGCTGGTGTAGAGGCGTAGTATGGGAAGCGACCGGCAAACTTAGAGCGAACGGGTGGTAATTAAAATATTTTTAATCTTAGGGTGCGCGCCCACGTTTGATAGTCGGATGTAGATTTTTGTAAGATAAAACTGGAATGTACTTATTGTATTTCCGCAACGCAAAATCTACAAAGAATCTAACGTGGAAGCGCAGCTAGTATTACTCATGTGATAACCTACCTGACTGACTTGCAGGAAAAGTTGTTATTTATTTATCTATATACCTACTAATACATGAAACAAAACCTTTTTACCCCAAGATTATTTTTGAAAAGTAATTAGTATGCTAACTGATCATAAATTTTAAGTATGAAAAAATAATTGCTTTCGAACAGGATTCGAACCTGCATCTTTTTGCAAACCGTGCAGACGCCTTAACCACGGGCCACCGAAACCTGCTCGGAGCCAACCAAATTTTCCACCTTATGTAAGTACGTCGCCCCAAGACGTAGGTATATGATAAGGTGGAAAACCTTTTTACCTCTTTTTAAGCAAATTACTTAAACGAATGAAACATGCAATTTCACACACAAACGTTTTAAAAGTGCCTAAAGTATTTATTTTAATGAATTACCCTTTCTTCCCGCCAAAAAGGGACACACATTACACCAAACACGCGAGTAATTTACCGCGCGCTCAGATGTGACAGATTGCCTCTCTGTCAACGACGTTGTTTCCCTTTTTTTTTTTTCTACATAGAACTCTTTATGACGCAACGGCGCGGCGCCATATGGGTTGGTGGGTTTTATGATAATGGACAAGATTTTTAAGAGTGATGGTCTATTTTAACGCGTGTGTCCCTTTCATTTTGGTTTCTACTGGCTATTTAACCAGAGTTCAGCGAAAATAAAAAAAAATGTATGTATACTTAGAATAAGTACGTTATTCTCCTTTGTTTCCCTTGGCACTACTCTCAATTTCATTTATTCCTTTTAATTAGAATTCCTCCCTATACACTTTACAGGAGAGAAATGGAAATACTTTATATTGAATAACACCACTTGTACGAAAACTAACTTGATGACCACTACATCATGCAGTGTGTACATGATGTAGTAGTCATCAAGTTGTTTTGCCATAGTTTATATTTTACCTTTGAGAATGACGAGAAGCGAAACCGGTCAGGTGTAAAGTTAAGGTGTGGTGTTATTCAATATGTGCAGCAGGTTCCACCAAGTCATAACTATTATTTAATCTGTGACCAAGTGCCATCAAATAATAGCATAAATAATCCGAAATACTTTATCTCATTAACGTGCAAACTACAGAGTTATTCTTATTACATTTGAGAATATCGGCGTTCCGCATTTTATTATTAACTAGAAGGCGCTAGCGGCTCTGCCCGCGTGAAATCTTGTTTCCGTTGCCACTACCCATGTTTTTACTTTTACTGGGAGAAAAGCCTGCATGGGTCTGGGAGCATATGTGTTGACACATCACACATCTATCACTATTTGTTGTTGTATAATAACAAGAAAGCCGTGAGATCGTTCTCATCAGACTGCCCCTCTCTAACACGTTTATTGTGGAAGTTTAATAATAATAATAAAAAAATCATTTATTGCGTGAAACATGGTATTTTAAGATGTTACATATTAATAAAGGTCAGCATGTTACGCAGATTTATCTGCATGCAAAATTTATAAAGGTACATTACGAGAATACATTACATTACCAAATATTAAAAGTATATAAAAATATCAATTTCAATTATCAATTCAAATACCAAAATTAAAATGTCAGTTATCCGTAGTAGTAAATTTCAATTTATCAATTCAATACCAAAATTAAAAAGTCAGTTATCCATAGTGGTAGTCAATTTCAATTATAAATGTCAATTGTACCCATACCACGTCTATATATCTATCTCTATATGTCTACATGTCATGATTCTTCAATTATTTCAGTTTATTAAACTATTGAACTAAATTTATACATTTAAAAAGACTGCAGAGATTGTATTTTGTATGTAAGATCTGTCCTGGCTGTTGGAATTTTTTTTGGTTTGAATGAGTGTGTGACAGAGTATGAATGTGTGAGCCCAAGACTCCTTTGGCTAAGACTGAAGGTTGGACTTACCCGCATCTTTGTTTTGGGAGTGTATGCTCCGCAGGATGCGCGGTGGCACCGGTCTTCAAAAGACCAAAGCGAGAGGCAGGCATTTTGGAAGAGTATGAGTGATATTCTGGATAAATGTAAACGAAACGAGAGAATAGTGATGTTAGGTGATTTTAATGGTTGGGTGGGAGTGAAGCGCGATGGATACGAAAGTGTATTAGGAAAGTTTGGTGATGAACGAGTGAATGAAAATGGAGAAAGCTTGCTAGAAGTATGTTTGGAAAGGAATCTTGTGGTAACTAATACCATATTCAACCACAAGGATATCCACTTGTATACAAGAGAGGAGAGAGATCAGAGAAGCATGATTGACTTTGTGATAGTAGACGCAAGACTGAGAAAGAAAGTGCTAGACACTCGGGCGTACCGTGGCACCGGGATCGACACAGATCACTTCTTGGTAATTAGCCGGGTAAGGGGTCTGTTTCAGCGGTGGCGACATCGTGTGCATGAACCCGTTAGTGTACTAGAGCGAATAAAAGTTGAGAATTTACAAGAGTTAGGCATAAAAGAGGCATTTGTGAGTAAACTGAGTGAAAAATTTGAAAACCTAGATGAAATATGTGAGATTGAAGAATTATGGAAACCGTTTAAGGAAGGACTTGTGGAAGTTGCGATTGAAGTGTGTGGGGTTAGCAAAAGACGACAAGGACGTATGGCAAAGGGAATGAGTGCGGAAGTTCTTAATGCGTTGACTGGCAAGAAGAAAGCATGGTTGGACTGGTTGGCTACAAAGGCCAATCAAAGAATGCAAAAGGCAACGGATGAGGATGTAAAAATGGCAAAGGATGAATATAAAAAGTATAAACGTGTTGCAAAAGAGACGATGATGAGAAAGAAAGAGAATGATAGAGAAAAATTTGATAAAAGGTTATCTGAAGACTTCCAACGGAATATTAATTTTTTTTGGAAGTCCATAAGAACAGTGAGGAGTCAGCAAACAATGTCGCCGCTCAATCACATCAGAAACCGGGATGGAAGTTTTGTAAGAGGAGAAGAATGTGTGCTAAAGAGATGGAAGGAATATTTTGAGAGTTTATTCGAAAAAGAAGATATACAAGGCGATACGCGTGTTTTAGAACTGAATGAATTTGGCGATGAAAGCGAGTTAAGTAAGGGAGAAATAGTGGAAGCCTTGAATTGTATGACAGTAGGAAAGGCTGCTGGAATAGATCGGATTTCTGTCGAGATGCTGAAAGCTGGACGTGGCGTGGTAGCTTGCCAGCTGTACCGCCTTTTAACTTTTGTTGGCGAAGTGGCAGAGTACCAGCAGAATAGTGTAAAGCTGTCATTGTGCCGCTTTACAAAGGAAAAGGGTCGCAGCAAGAGTGCAAAAACTACCGCGGCATAAGCTTGCTCAGCATCGTTGGCAAATTGTATGCAAAAGTGTTGATAAAAAGAGTGATGAATGAAACTGAAGGAAAAATGTGGGATGTGCAAGCAGGATTTGTGAAAGGAAGGGGATGTACGGATCAGGTCTTTTCCTTACGATGCGTAGCTGAGAAAGTTTTGGCTAAAAGTCAAAAGGTCTATTGCATATTCGTGGACTTGGAAAAGGCCTATGACAGAGTGGTGAGGAATGAACTGTGGTCAATATTGTCCATGTATGGAGTGAACAGCAACTTGATACGGGCACTGAGGTCCCTCTATGAGGGTTCTAGTGCTTGTGTCAGGATCAACGGGGCCTGCACGGACTTCTTTCACATTGAAAAGGGTGTGAGACAGGGCTGTGTAGCGTCTCCGTGGCTGTTTAATCTATACATGGACAGTTGTCTGAAAGAACTGCAAGAGAGTATGTATGGTTTAAAAATGAATGAACTGACTGTCAAATGCCTCCTATACGCTGATGATCAGGTGATATTAGCATCATCAGCGGAGGAATTGCAGCTGATGGTTAATAGTATGAATGAGGCTCTAAAAAGTAGAGGAATGAAAGTTAATGTGAACAAGACGAAAGTTATGGTTTTTGAAAGAGAAGAAAGTATGACGAATTGCTCAATCTTCATTGAAGGGCAAAGAGTGGAACAGGTGAAAGAATTTGTATACTTGGGTTCCAAATTTGTAAGGGATGGAAAGTGTGACCAGGATATTGAGCGAAGAGTTTTGGCAGGAAATCAAGTGAATGGGGCTATGTACACCTTTATGAGCAGTCAAAATGTGTCTGAGAAGGCCAGGTTGGCTGTACATAGGGGAGTGCTCATCCCTACACTTATGTATGGTAGTGAAAGTTGGGTATGGCAGAAGAAGCATGAAAGCAAAATTAATGCAGTGGAAATGAGAAGTCTGCGAAGTATAGCTGGAGTGACTTTAATGGACAAAAAAAGAAATAGCGTGATAAGGGAAAAATGTGGTATAACAGAAGATGTAGTGACTAAGATCGAAAAAGGGATGCTTAGATGGTTTGGACACGTGGAAAGAATGGATGAGAATAGACTGAAAAAGCAGATTTATGAGGCGAGAATGAATGGGCAAACTGGTAGGGGTGAACCTCGGCATACGCATGCCGATCAAATCAGAGACGTTCTGGAAAAAGGCAAGGTCAAGAGTACCCTTAACCGGCGAGCGTGTATGAAAACAGTTATGAAAGTAGAAGAAGCGAAAGTTGTATGTCAGGATCGTAGCAAGTGGAAAGCTATAGTCTCTGCTTACCCCGATGGGAGATAAGCGTGATTATATGTATGTATGTATGTATGTATGTAACAAGAATAAACAGGTATATAATTTTGTCTACTTATCGTCAAGAAACTCTCTGACAGTATAATAACATTTCTCAGTGCCAGTTAATGAGTGTAGTTCCAAATTTATTCATTGTCATTTCTCGTATACTCTTTGGTATATGATTGTAAATTTTTATTGTCATAAAATATGAATTTTCTTGACATAGTGATGTTCTACAGAAGGGCAGCAACAGTTTTGTTTCATCTCTTGACTTGTACAATTTGTATTTACTAACATTTTCAAACAACTCTGAATGATTTCTTACGAGCATACCGATTTCCAATATATATAAGGCTGTCAGAGTCAATAACTTAAGATTTCTAAAAACGGGTCTACACGAATCCAGCCGATCAATATCGGCTATAGCCCGAACACACTTTTTCTGGCTTATGAAAACCTTCTCAACGTCAGTCGAGTTACCCCATAGGATTAGACCATATCTCAGTATTAACTTCAAACGAGCGCCAGTGTAATCCGATTGACGTTGTCAATTTTGTTTTGTTACAAACTGTGAACAGATGATCCACGTGACCTAGTGACGTAATTTAATGCAACAGAGTAACAGACTACAGACACAAGTCTCTAAAATCTATTTTACAGAGAGGGGCTAAAATGCAAATTATGAAAAATACCGAGCATTTAAAAGCTTTCATCGGAAACCACCAAAAAGGAGATAATTTTAAAGTAGTTCAACCCAAACCCCTTGTACAAGTTGTACAGAAAGAAAGTCAGAACCGTGTTCAAACTGCATTAAACCACGCTTATATTCCGGACCGGACCACTTGTTGAATACTTTTCTAAAGTTTTATGCAGTTGTCTTACGGCAAGTGCACTGGAGCTCGTTTGAAGATTAATAGTTTCACTAATGAGAGAGATTTTACAATACTACAAAGCAAATAAATATGTACAGAATAATGCCTTGCTTTTTTTGAGTATTAAAAACTGCAAATTTTAAAACAGCAGAGCTGCGTCTCACAGCGCTATATCACTTCAACTTCTCAAGACTTGTACATTGTGTTGAGAAGTGTTATTATGATGAAAATAAATTATGTACAGTTCAGCAAAAGGCCCAGAAACGGAACTAATATTTTGCATACTATAAAACAAGAAAGCCGTGAGATCGTTCTTACCAGACTGCCTCTCTCTAACACGTTTATTGTGAAACTGAAAGTTCAATGCGATTGACGTTGTCATTTTAGCCCTCTCTATAAAATAGAGTGCAGAGGTGCTTATGTCGAGACTTTGTTTGTAGTCTGTGACTCTGTCGCATTTAAATACGTCACTAGGTCACGTGGATCATCTGTTTATAGTTCGAAATCGCCAGGACTCCCAACAGACCTACGGCTACCACTACGCCCTCACCTAAAGGTGCGGCCTCACCTAGGGAAATTGCACAGTTGACCTCCAATATTTTGTACTTGTTTTGACAAGTTGTAATTGAGTGAAGCGCGCACTCTTCTTGTTCCCACTAAAATCCCATATTACAGTAACTGCGTAGTCAATATTTGCCTGCATACAATACGGTCATTCAGTCAGCCATTGCCTTATGCCTGCCTGCACATTAATCTATTAGAGAACATGAGGATAGTACTCAAAAGGCCATAACTCTACAGACTGTCTTATCTCGAAGTGCACGCAAGCGCTCAACGTAATGAGCCTTGGATTGTTGATGGTTGTTGAAGATACGCAAATTCCGGTAGTTCCTAGAACTAGACTATGTGGCTATGTATCATAGCCACAATAGTAAATGTATTGTCTCGTGGGCTGAAATTCAACCATAATCATATAAATTCTGTAGGTCAGCAGTAATTTGTATGTAAACTTCAACGTGACTTTCCCCTAAGCCAAACAACTTGACTAATTTGTGTTAATTTCAATGCAATACCTCCACTTGCTCACGTATAAGAGGTTTTGTCAGACAGACTGAAGGACAACAAAGTGTATCTTCTCTGTCAACCCCGGTTTCTTCAAACGGAGCGTGCAAAGGCTACCAATTTGAGGACCACTGTCAGAAGTCTTACGGACTGTGGAAGGGTACCGCTTTTTCCTATTGAGGTACGGATTCTTTATAAACTAATAGGCTCTTAGTGATCCGATATTACAAAATGTAAAACATCAATTTATTGGCGGTTTTTTTTGTGACACTCAGTATTTTTATGCAGTCAGGAGTCCTGGGACGTCCTTCCGAGGGCTTACCCGGGGCTCCCAACCATAGGCTGTTGGGTGTTACGTGAGGTTTTTCAATCGGTAGGAGTCGGGCATAGCATCCATGATGGATTTTCCAAAAAAGTATTTTTATGCATTTAAATTCAGCCTCATGGAATTAGGATAGGATTACATCTTGATATCTTCAGTCAAACAATATTCTTCACAGACTAGCAGCATTTAGGTAGCAGGAAAACTTCCAAGCACTATTTATTGAAAACCTATACCAATATACACATAACACGGCTAGTTAATCATAACAGGAATGCATATCACGCCGCTGACAGCTGGCTTCGCGCCAGCACACGCGTTTCCGACTGACTTAACTGCCCGTCAACGCGGCGCTTTGTGATAAAACTTTCAACGTATATGTAGCCAAGATGATGAATAACTGGTAATAGTATGATAAACATTCAGCAAATTGTGAATTCCATGTGGAAGGATTGTTCGTATGTCATCTTCTATCTACAAATAGGCACGCCTTTATCTCCGAAGGGGCATGCAGAGGCATATTATACAACCGCATTTCACCTTATAGTTTTATGTCCCACGTAATAGGTGTAGAGCTTATTGCTGTGTTGAAATGGACAGGCGCAGGTCGTGATGACTCGCAGTTGAAATTTTTGAAGCCGCCCATAAGGCCTTCAACTTGGCTTAACGATTGTCATTTTACTGACAACCGGGTTTTATTTCGAGTTTTCTTTCTATAAGCAATGGATAGTTTTGCAAAATTGTGAAATCACGTACATAATAGTCAGGCAGAGGCATAGTGTACGCCTACATTTCACTTTATAGCTTTGTGTAGTGAATCTATTGCCGTGTTGAAATTTTGAAAATAGACAGGCAAGTTTAAAAAAAACTTAATGAGCCATCACCCCTTACGGAACGCCTGGCTGATGTAAAACATCAAAATTCAAAATCTTGCTTTTGAATGAACGAGTGAAGACTTTGATTTTTATTTTGATTTTGTAGGCCTACAATCTGGTATTACTGTTAGCTTCTTCTTTACCACACTACACGCTATAGCACATATATGGTGCTGGGATGTCATTGCAGTTGAATGCCCAGAAATTTCTATTCAGAACGAATTGCAAAATAATAATGCACATTTCTTCTACGAGAAGGCTAGATAGATGCGTTCCTCTACGAGGAGCTCCGAACACATCTACGCCGTAGCACATCGTAGCTACGTTACGAAGAAGATTTTATAAAAGAATATTTTCGAAAAAGAAATTATAAATAAATAATAAATAAAAATAATTATGTTACCACAACTTGTTTTTGTCTTTATGTAGCTGTAGGTATACTTTTTTATACCACTAAGGTGGCAGACAAGCATACGGCCCACCAGATGCACTGATGGTTACATAGCCTATGGACGTTGACAACATCAAAGGCGCTACGATCGCGCTTGCCGACTCTCCAAAAACCTTTTAAGACCCCCTTTGAAGAAATCCATACTGTAGGCGTTTGGTAAAACCGAGGCAGGGAGATCATTGCACAATTTAAGCGTGTGCCGAAGAAAGCCACTATCGAATCTTACCGTAACCTTACCGAATCTTACCGTAACCTCCGGACGTAATGTGTGAGGATGAACACTCTGACTATGCCTATGTCTAACCCTTGTAAGAGAAAGGCGGGCGTAACTATTATTAGTATTTTCTATGTAAAGTTTATACGATAGTAGGCATGGCTGGTGCTTTACATGTTGGCCGGGAGCCAGTGCAGTTCGCTAATTCACTCCGATATGCATACCATTGTAACAAGAATATTGATGGTGACATGCTCACCGAGCGCTCCGACTATTAAATGAACTTATCTAGATAAAGTAAAAGGAATCTTAAGCCCATTAATCACAATTCATTTTTGCAAGACACGTAAAGTTACTGAAAATTCATTTTCTTCTTTCTAATATTTTGGTGGATACATTTTAAGCCTGTTGACAGTTGGTTTGTTATTTAAATCAATTGATATCTGCATCTGCCTTCCTAACTTCTCATGAAATCCTCTGATCGTTTTTATCAGTTCCTTAACGTTGACCCTATATATCACCCTCTTAGTAAAGTAAAAACAATCCTTTCTTGGTGAATGCCGATATAAGACTAGCATGGATGCTATGCCGGACTCCTACAGACTAAAAAAACCTCACGTAACGCCTAAGAGCCTACAGTTGGGAGTCCCGGGTAAGCCCTCGGAAGGATGTCCCAGGACATAATATAAGAGTAGTTTCAAGTTTCTAGGGGGAACAATTTGTTCTGAGCGTTGTTTTCCACTTTAAGACAAAGTAATTTTTTATATAGTCTCGTAAAATGATGAAGCCCGCCTGATGGAAAGCCTTCACGACATCTAGCGATTGGGGGCCACTCTCACAGTCTACAACAGGACTATTGTCAGTGGTCCTCAAGCTGGCGGCCCTATGATGTGCCTCTACACACTCCGCTTGAAGAACTCGGGGTTGTAAGAGAAGGGAACCATGTGTGCTGGCAAGTCGTTCCATGCTAGTTAGATATATCTACTTTATTGCAACACCAAAATAAATTTTTAGCCCCTCACTATAAAACAGAGTGCAGAGGGACTTATGTCGAGACTTTGTTTGTAGTCTGTGACTCACTACGTCACTAGGTCACGTGGATATGAATAAAACAAAAATGACAACGTCAATCGGATTGAACTTTCACAAGAAACGTGTTAAGAGGGGCAGTCTGGTGAGAACGATCTCACGGCTTTCTTGTACCTATAAACATGGGTAATATTTTATATAATTAGTTTTACAATTGGCGGCCTTATCGCACAGAGGCAATTTCTTACCGCAACCTTAGCATGAACATTTTGTTACCTACTTTATGGGAAATAAATTTGGGGCAGAATAGCGTTAGATTTGAATACTACTACCACTTTGGTAAATAGATACATTTTTTATGGTTCGACATGGAAACGATCTTTTGAATTGCTCAGCGCTGGCGATTCTTTTGACTGTGTGAGAATGAAGCGCTCGTTGCCCCGCAGACTCAGTGTCCCGTAAACGATCACTGTAGTAAGCAACTTTCACTATGGCCAGTCCTTGGATAGGTAACCATTCATGTGACCGCTTTGTGACATTTAATTGAGCGTTTCCGTGCTTCGAAAGTCACGTTAAGCCGTTGGTCTCGGTTGCCAGTAAAATGGCAGTCGTTAAGCCAAGTTGAAGGCAGTTTTAAGTGACTTGAAAAATTTTCAACAGCAGGCAGTCACAACCTGCGCATGTCCATCTCAACACGGCAATACGGCTCACCACCTATTACGTGGAACGAAGTCTAAAAAGGTGAAATGTGGGCATATAATATGCCACTGCCTAGCCCTTCGAGGATATAGGCGTGACTATATGTGTGAGAATGGCACCTCTATTCAGCACGCGTTGTTGTATGTCGAAAAATAGAGATTATTATATTGTGTTAATGATCTAAAAAGCTAAGAAAAATTAGTTAGCTTTTACCATAATTCTCGCACCAGTACCTATGTGATTCATATTTTGCCCTTAGTATGTAGTCTCGTGTAAAGGTCTACCTAAAACTATAACATTTCAGTGCGTACTTATATTTCACAAGCTGTAAATATATATTGTAATTAATGGTACTTACACATGCAACTTGAGTATTAATACATTTGGTAACGCACCGGCCGAGCCTATTCATAGAAATGTTAATTACTATTTCATATATTAGGTGACGCCTGTGCTACAATCACGTCATAGATTGGGCTATAAAACTTAATTTATACATCTAACATACATATAGCCACGTCTATGCTCAGAAGGGGTAGGCAGCGGAATATATTTTACGTCTACAATTCACCAGCAAAACAAGTGAATAGTAAAAACAAAAAACTCGGATTGAATTATGTCAGTTTTCGTCATTATGATTTGTTAAATCGGCTAGCGGCTTTTTTGAATTACTGTGAAATTTTGATTTCCTACAAGTGAGAAATTTATCGTGTAAATACCATGTTTTGCAGGGATAAAAGATAGGCTAAACAAAGGCATTTTAACTACGGTTTTCGCAATAGACATCTCCTTGTATACTTTTATATATTTATAAAAGTATATGTTTTTATATATGTATAAAAGTGTGTGTTTTAGTATGTATGTATTGATGATCGTCAATACATACATTTAGTCACGCCTTTATCCCCGAAGGGGTAGGTAGAGGCGTAGTATACGCCCACATTTCACCTTATAGTTTTATGTCCCATGTAATAGGTGGTGAGCCTATTGCCGTGTTGAAATGGACAGGCGCAGGTAGCCGCGACCTGCAGTTGAAAATTTTCAAGCCGCCCATAAGGACTTCAACTTGGCTTAACGATTGTCAATTTACTGACCACTGGGCTTCATTTCAAGCTTTCTTTTTCTACGCACTGGATCTTTTTGCGAAAGTGTTCCCTTAGTCGCCTCTTACGACACCCTCAGGATGTGTTGGGGTGGCGACATTTTGTACTCTTACCCGTAACACGCAACACGGGACCCCGTCGCCACATGGGGCTTAACCAATTTAGACAGACCTTTTTTGATGTTTACAGTGATATGTAATTGTACAATATTACAATTTATTTCGCAGATTTTGCATGAAAGAGTAATAAATATACACATCAAGGTACATCCATACATGCTCGCAATTTGTTTTTAAATCGTCGCGGAACCTAAGAAACACACAAATTAAGAAATATCAAAGTTGGCAAAGAAATAACAAAAAGTTTTATACACAAATGCAAACAGAATCTGCATAAAAAATGAACTCCAAAATATCAGACCACTTATTAGTGACGTCACCAGATTGATTGATAGCGGCGATAAAAAGAATCCTTATCACACAAAAATAAACCGTAACCCTCGGTAACTAAGATAACATTTCAATGGACATCAACTGTGAAGAAAGCGGTCTAGTTCTGTGACCTTGGGTGCCTTGGTAGGGCGAGTTTAGCCTTGGCGCGAGTCCTACAAACCTTATAGTGATAACCTTGTCTTCTGATGAACTTCATGCGAACGTGGTTCCCGGTTGCTTAGGAAGTAAGGAAGCAATAGTTTTAGTGCACCATTTCTATAAAGTATCCTGGGGTTAGTACCTTTGGCAAGATTTTTTGAGTTTGTTGTTAATAATAATAAATAAATAAACGCTCATGCATTCGCGTACTTAAAAACAACGCTGGTTGGTAAGGTACTGAAGGCAATCTACGCAAAAAGTGCGCTTGGGCTACGCACCCATGGACACCGCTCACGGAGCACTTTTTTTTGTAAAAAAGTAAAGTACAGACATAAGATTCCTTTTTGTATCTTATATATATTCTGTGCCATAACTGTCACCAATTTCCACAAAAAAAGATAAGAAATCCAGAAAAAAAAATAGGTATATAATGCAATATGTTACGTATTTGCAAATGATACTTTGAGCTAAATACAAACATTTTTGCCTTTAAAGCATAATAATTATAGCCTGCTACATAGCCATGGTGAATTCCAGAGATTCGGCAGAAACACGATTGACAGACAGAAGAACCGTGACGACACTCATTCAGAGATACCTAATTTGTCGGAATCCGCTTTGATAGTGGTCTACAACTATACGGTAATTTGACGACAACCCTCAACCTCCCCATACCAAATGTAAAAATTATTCCTTCATTAAGCACCACCTCTCAAAACCCAAGATGTCAGCTAGTAAAATATAAATTATTCTGGTCAGGTGAAACAATTTCTATTATATAAGTATTCATAGAGTGACAAGATTCTCCTAGGGAGCTTGTTCTCAATAACAAGCCCATTTGAAATGCAAATTCAAGATGGCGTGTGGCGGGAAAGACATCATTATGCTGTTGTTCGGCGTAGTTGGACAAATTGACTGTTCAAGAATTATTTGCTACCATGTTCACTGGTAGTATAAGTTTTTATGTGTCTATATTTAATAGAGACTTGTTGGTTGCTGAAATTGGACAGTAATTTCATTTTAAAAACACAGTTTTATGCCATTCTTCTTTCTATAAATCTTAACTATCTAGGTGCCTTTTTTGTTTTTAAACTTAAAGAAAATCGTACAGGAATACTATGCCGGAGTCCGACCGACTAAAAACCACAAGTTTCCTACATAATGCCAACGGTTGGGAGCCCCGGGCACCCCGGGTAAGTCCATGGAAGAACAGGACAACAGCAGGTAGCTATAACCTGTCTCCTGTCGCTGTTTCATATCAGCTACCGCGGCTTTATACGATGTAAATGTACATTATTGTACATGTAACAGATAATTCAATTAGCTCTTGCAAATCGATTGTAAATCGTAATTAAAGGGCTGATTTGATTGATTTGTATCTTATGTTATTATGTTACCCCTGAAAGATGAACCCACCACCTGAAAGAGGTTGCATGGATTGATTGGATGCGCTAAGCGCAAGACCACATAATATGGCGTTATTTGGGAGAGTAGGCAGTGGTAGAGAACCGAGTAAGAATCCGGGCATAGCATCCGATAAGATAGATTACCTACCTATAAGGCATCCAACTTAGTTTAATGAGTACTTTGTTACAGGTAGCCATCATCAAAGGTTTTTTTAAGTGTGGAATTTGTACATGGATGCTATGCCGAACTCCTACCGACTAAAACCACAAGATGCCTTAGTACTGTCTACGGTCGGGAGTCCCCAGGATTCGATAGGTCGTAGCTACCTGCTGAAGTTCTGGGCCACCCTTCCGAGTGTGTTGTTACATGGTTTTTTATGTAGGTATATGTTATTGTATGTAAACCACACGATGCTTTACAACGGTCTACGGCCAGGAGTAAGTCCTCGAAATGATGTATCTGGCATCATCAATGGTTGAGCATTACTTCCACTATTTACAGTTATTAATACTTGTTTACTTGCCCCCAGATCAACACACAGTCAATATTATAAAACGTGATAGCGTGTTTTTACGTGCAAGGTAAGAAATTATTTGAATTTACTTTCATCCCGAAAAAAAGATTTTATTCCGAGGGGATACACGGTCTTGGGATCACTATATTTCACATGGATAAAGTCGCGGGCGGCTAGAGGTAACATAATAGTAGTTTATGACACTGTTGCATAATAAGGGTTCTTATAACACGAGAGTGTTTTAAAAAAACGAGCCGTAGGCGAGTTTTTTTATAGTATCACACGAGTGTTATAAGACCAAGTTATGTACAGTGTCATACACTACTTTATCTACTCTCATTCTATAATACCTGATTTCATTTTGTTGTGATATATAGTTGCTCCTTGATTTCGCCGGTAACAGGTTCATGGTCATGTTTGATGCAGTTTCCAGAATGTCTGGTGGTGTACAATTACCACCATCCTCTCTTTAAGACATGTTTTTACACAAAAACTAATTTATTTTACAAACAAAACCAAACTTTGTTTAATTTAAATGTAAAATGTTGGCGCCAAGGCGCAAACATCGATTGCGCATGCGTGTTTCTTTTTTTTTTGGCTGCGGAGACCATAGATTTAGGATTTTTCGCTACTCTGGAGACACAATTTTTTTTTAAAGTAGAGGTTCAAACTTCTTTTTCAGCTGGAGATTGTTTATGGTGTATCGTAATGATTAAAAAGTTTTATTATGATATAGGTGTCCATACAAGACCTGTATCGTAATAAAACTTTTTTTTTGGCCTGTGCGTAATGTTTGTCATAATAGTATTGATTTCAATTTTATAATCTTTGTATTATAGTATCAGAGTAGATAAAATATATTATTTGATCACGAACAACGACGTATTATAATATAGACACGTCATGTACGAACATCACGGCTTTCAAAAATGGCAAATATTTTTTATATTCAAAAAAAGAATTTCTATGAAATTATCTATGGTAGCATGTATGAAAATTAAGGCAATTGCCTGACTTTTTTGTTGCCATTTTTAAGTGTTGGTAACGTATCTATAGTTTTTTATATATCATTGATCACGAACTAGTCACAGCAGAGTCTACAATGTATAGTATACAATGTATGTATGTAGTTTACATTAGGTCTTATTTATTTTATGGCACAACTTCAACTACAAAGAGGCAAAACAAAGTATCAAACATTTTATGATAGTTCTACATTGTTAAACATTATAAAGACATTACATTAATTATTTTGATTGATCTCAAACGTACGATACGATCTAAGAGTGTATGTGTATGTGTATGTGATACCTCCTATTAAAAAATAAAATACTTTTAGTTTATAGGGGTTTAGACATTGTTTGGACATTGTATTAGTAAACCAAACTCAAGTAACTAATTAGTTGCAAATATGGACTAAATTATTATGCAAATTTGATGACATTTAATTTGACCAAGAGACCGTTTCCTCAGCATTCCATACATTCAGCGTGCGGGCGCTGGGTCCAAAGCGTGGTACAGAGGGAAACACTGTGAGAGTGTCTGGGACTTGCAGCCCATTTGAGTAGGTTTAGGGCCACCATATGACGCGTCAGCGCTCACCTTTCACGTTCACAATGTTTCCCTCTCTGCTTAACCAAATTTGAAAAGATCCTATCAATGCCGCTTTGGCTATTCGTTTTAGTAAAGAGCTTACTGAAGCTCTTGGCACTACTTGGCAATTGTTGAAGAAAGTCAAACTATGAATTAAGATTCATACTTTTTTTACCTCTAAGGTGGCAATTACGCATAATATATAATCTTCCATTGAAAGTAGCCTATATAGCTTTATGGTTATCGGTAACACCAGAACAGTTACACTCACCATGCCTGTAAAAACCTTCTAAGGTTCCTTTTGAAGAACCTCATACTGTTAGGAACATTGAGGAAAAGAGCACATTAATTTCGAATTTTTAACGAGTAAACGCCCCGGGCGCAACGTGCGAGAATGAACACTCTGTCTGTGACGAGAGCGGTGCGATGATAGAGAGTAGCCGTAGGCATCATATCAAACAATTCATAAGAGCACATAATCAGGACATTTTTTTTTAAGTGGGAAGTTCCTCATGTATGCTATGCCGAATGAAAAACACACAGTGCACCCCTGCCTTTGGTCGGAAACCGCGAGTCAGCACTTGGAAGGATGTCCCACGATTCGTGACATTTCTTTCGAATCGAATAATGACAAAGTTCTTTGGTAACGCAATTGTGGTAATAAAATGAGTTGTGTTGAAGTAGGACGGGGAATCGAAAGAAATGTAAAAGAGACCTAGAAATGTAGGGACATTTCACGATTTAAATTATATCTGTATTCAACATCTTCGATATTTGGAAAAGTTGTTTTTCAAAGCGATAAGAATTTCTATTCTAAAATGAGGCTCTAGTCAAAGAAAGAAAGTAATGCTTACAAAAATCGTACCGCTAATGTTGAAAAAAGAATTCTTCAAATCGGATCCAAAATAAAAAAATGAATTTATATGGTAACAAAGAAAATCAATCGAGTGCTCCATTGTTACGGAATGAGTCTGTAAATCTATCAAACACATTGCGAAGAAAGATTGATAAAGTATTTTTTACTCGAACGATTGCCAGTTTTCTTTTTTTTTCTAGCTGTGACGTGAGGCGGGCGTCGCCCGCGACTTCCTTCGAAACTAACGTGGCGGCTTTTATTTTACATGTGAAAATCCTTCATGGACGCTATGCCGGACTCTTACGGACTAAAACTACACAAGGCCCTATCACTGCCTACGGCTAAAAGCCCTCTGAAGCCCTCGAAAAGATTACTCAGTACTCCCGGCTGGAGATAGTTGTAATGTGATTTCAGTTGGCAAGAACCCGGCTTAGCACCCATGTAGGATTTTCACACGTGAAAAAAATGCCCTCGAAAGGATGTCCCAGGAATCCTTTATCAGGCAGTTATAGAGCAAAAGTATTCTTTATAACTCAATTGTTTTCACTTCCATTTTTTATTTGAAATCTGTTTCTTAGCGTTGCACTTATTTGGGAGTCCTGGGATCATCCTTCCGAGGGCTTTCCCGGGGCTCCCAACTAGCAGGAGTCCCGCATAGCATCCCTGTAGGATTTTCTTCACGTTAAAAAAATAGCGTGACACTTACACCAAAATTCGATCTGGCGTTTACTTTGTACCTACATAAAATTTATAGATATTTTGCATACGAGAGTACACAGTATATTTCAATTACAGTACGTAAATCCCTGATGCACTCCAGTTTCAATGTTTTATGAGTGAGCTTCTTGGACAGTATCCAGCTTGAAACAGAAACTCGTTTAGAAGCTAACGACATGTTTTTGTCGAGCTGTCTGCAATATCATCCACAACTGAAAGGTTCACCTTGCCAAATATCCCTCTTGGCGTAATGGGAGCAACTTTGAATTTTTTATTTATTTATTACACTCTATTTTGCACGTCAAGTCAATAATCTATGGTGAATAAACATTTGGTTTCAAGAGTAGTACGAATGGCGGTCTAATCGCTAAAAGCTATCACTGCCAGGTAACCTTTGAGTGAAAAAAGTTGGTTGTAGGTAAGTTAGGTAATGAGTGATCGTTGTTTGGTGTAAGTACTTCTAATTAATAAGTTTTGTGTATCAAATTTCGCTAGCCCGTAAATGGTGCTACGCTTTCATACAGCACTTAGTTTTTAATGAGGTACATAATATGTGTAATACTGATATTACACACACAACCGGGTTACATTTCGAGATTTCCTTCTCTACGCAATGGATCGTTTTGCGAAAGTTCCCTTAGTCGCTTCTTCTGACACCCTCAGAATGAATCGGCGTGGTGACTCTTTCCCGTCGCTACATGAGGTTAAATTGTCATTATTACGCACACTACACGAATGCAACTGCTAAATTTCTTTATTTTAATTGCATGCACATAATTTGTCATTTTCGTTCTCTACATACATGAAACTGACATTGTACAAACTATAAGTTCCCGTTAAATATTAGATAGTTTATGGCAACTCAAATTACTGGGTAGACACATTAATTATTTATGTTAGGTGGACAATACACGTAGGGCTGCTGGCAGTATTTTGAAAATGTAGTTATATTAATTTTAATGACAGTTTGTTCTCGAAGTAGCTTGATGCATTGATCCTTGATAAACATTCATACAAAGGGACACGTCTTTATCCTCGAAGGAGTAAGCTGAGGCGTACTATACGTCCACATTTTCACCTTTAGTTTTTGTCCCATGTAATAAGTGGTGAGTTTATTGTCGCATTGAAATGTAATAGCGCTGGGTTCATCATTCGAATACGTAGTAAAAGTATTCTGTATCGAAATTCAAATCAAATAAGTTGGAACAGGAGGGTCACTTTTTAAATAAGAACTAGCGTATGTCACGCGGTTCCCGTGGGAATATGGAGATAATAATTATAGCCTATGTGACTCGGGATAGTGTAGGTTTCTAACGGCAAAAGAACCTTTGATATCGGTCCAGTGAGTATCTACGCAAATTAGAGATAGTTCAGATGGAAAACTCAGGTATGTATTTTTTTTGACACCTACCCTCTGCTACACATTCGCGCACAAATCAGTATTTAAAAATTCGGTTGAGACCGCCTGACCTCGTGTCTGTGAATAAGTTGTCTATGTGTGCGTAGCCTTAGCGAATTTAGTATGTAGATTTCCATCTGTACTATGTCTAATTTGTGGTATCTAGTTCTAGAGCTAAGAAATAAACAAATCTTTCCTCTTCAAAATGTCATTAACATTTTTCATACAGGTATTGTGTTTGTGACAGCCCTGTATTGGCCACACAGTAAACAGTATTATAGTCACGCGACCCCGACTGATAGAAATGTACACTATGTACTTGTAATAAATTGTTTCGTTTTGTTATCTAAATTATGGCTTAAAATTATTTCAATTAAATATAAGTCATACGTTAAAATTCAATAGAAAAGGCTTGACAATGGCTACACCAATTATGTTTTTCTTTGTTTTAATATTTTCGTATCGTAACGAAAGTTATGAATGGGCTCTTTCAGTTGATGTGCCATCAAGGATTTATTTTTATTTAATCATCACCCACCTCGAAAGGATGGGTTGGATTACCCGGCAGAAAGATACATAGCTTAAATATCACATAGGTACAATTATGACGATTCTATTGTAGCGTATACTGTATGCTTAAAATTATTGCCTAAACATTTCATTTCATGGATACTGAAACATAATACATGTGTAGGTATAATTTCATTTAAAATAACAAGAAATCAAATTTTAAACCGTAATAGAAATTAGATATTAGAAGCGTCAATAACAAATTGAGAACTACCGAAATCTGTCTAAAAACACCGGAAATTCGATGTCAAATATTTTTATCTTGATGTCTTCAAAATATTCGAAAAAAAATGAACTCCGTAGTCTTGAATTTTTATTCTTACAGTTTATGTATTTCAGACAACACGTGTGCAGGCTTATAATATTCCTAATGAAATTTAATTGTCTCTTTCTAACAGCATATAGATGAATGAGAAGCAAATAATAGACTTGTACTGTACAGTAATTGCGCGTAGGTTTTACGCATAGAGCAACGCGACCAGTACAAGGGGAGTAGACATGTTGGGAGTCCTGGGGTATCCTTCCGAAGGCTTACTCGGGGCTCCTAACCGTAAGTTGTTAGGCAGGATACATGTGGTTTATAGTCGGTAGGAGACCGACATAGGATACATAATTAGGAATCTTCTCACGTTAAAAAAAAGGTGAGTAAATATAGCATGTTTGCTCAATACATAATATATCTCTCTGTTATAATTGTTGCAGGAGGAAATAGTATTCTTTTGAATTGAATTGAACTTGAATTGAATAATTTTAGACACACACATCGTCCCAAAATTAAATCGTCAAACTTCAAAAGATGACTTGGCGTCGGAAATCAAATACAAATATTTAACAAAAAAGAGGTGTTAATTTTTCTGTTTTTTAATATATTTTTGACGCACATTATATCTTACTATTAGAAATGCGAAAGTTAGTGTGTGTAGATGTGTGGATGTTTGTTACTCTTTCACGCTCGAACGGCTGAACGGATCTGGCTGGAATTTGGTACAGGGATACATTATAGTTTGGAATAACACATAGTTTTTATACCGGGAATAAGTTCCTACGGGAAGCGGGAACGGAAACTAGTTTTACATAATATATATTAAGCTCTCCAAATTGACGTCGCCACCAGCCTGATGGAAAGCTGTGGCGCATCTAGTTAATGGCGCTGCCCCTTCTGATCAAAGTCACAGATCGCGTTGCTCTATGGTTGGACGTGAGTTCGTTGGCTGGATGCCAGTGCCGGGTTAGGTGACGTAGTAAAAAATGATGTTTCTACAATAGCAGCGCCGGGTAATTGCGGAATGACAGAATTGTAAAAGAAATGGCATTTTTTTGTTGTTTTATTGTCTGGTTTATAAATATAGCTTCTTGTAATCAATATGCTTCTGTACTTTTGCTAGATTTCTTGTCGAATAACTTTATCACTATCTAACTACAAACTTATTCGTACTTTTAAAGTGGCAGTATGCGATAGCAGAATACCCACTGTATTGAAAGTGGCTACCAGAGACTACCTATGTATGCACGTTGCAAGAGGAGCTAAAAAGGCAACATAGCGCGTTTCATTCATTTGCAGATTCATTTGCAGATTCGTACAAGAAGCGCTTTAGAAACCGTAGAATGATAACATTAGAAAATGAATCATCTTCAATTAATTTCATAACCCAATCTATATCTCTACTAATATCATAAAGTGGAAAGATTTGATTGTTTGCTTGTTTGTTTGCATCGAATAGGCTCCGAAACTACTAAACTGATTTGAAAAATTCTTTTATTGTTAGGAAGCTACACTCTTTGCAGTGAACATAAGCTATATTTTATTCCCGTATTCCCACGGGAACGGGAACTACGCGGGTGAAACCGCGTGACGTCCGCTGGTCATAATATAATATTCATGTTGTTACTCCACAAAAAAATATGAGGACTTCAAATGAAACATTAACAAACGCAGTGAAATGAAACATTTTATGATCAGATTATGAAAAATGCGATGTTGCCTTTTTCGGCCCGCAGGTGTTAATCTCGCGCCGTGTTTAGACGGACACAATCAGGTTGAGGTTCTCTTCTATCGAAATTTTTCAAGCCTACCATAATTTCTTCTTCTTACTTAACGAATGACAATCAGGATCAATCGTTTAACGTGTCTTTCAAAGCAAACCCATCTCAGAACTAACTGTACCGTAATAGTAGTTTTCGATACAAGTGTGGGATTTCTGTTATTACAACGAGTTACGACAGGTGTTGACCCGAGCCGAAGGCGAGGGTAGACAGCCGGAACGAGTTTAAATAACAGTCCCACACGTTGTATTGAACAACTATTTTTAATACAGTTGCAAAAAAATTAAACCTGAATATCCAAAATGGCGCCAACCTTAAAAGAATATATACCTTCCTTTTACAAAATAATAAAAACACAATAAACCTGAATATCCAAAATGGCGCCAACCGTAAAAGAATATATACCTTCCTAAGCAGAGACTATGGCAGTGCACTTTATACAGCCAACTTTTTTTATATTTATAAATTTAATTTGGCCGATACTTATAAATAAATAAATAAATATTCACAGACATCTCACACAACGCTATCTGATCCCAAAGTAAGCTAGGAATAACCTGCTTGTGTTATGGGTATCAGACCACGGATATTAATACTTATATACTTTTTTTTTAATACATACATATTATACATAGAAACACCCAGACTCTTGAGACAAACATTTATGGGTCACACAAATATTTATCTCCGGTGGGAATCGAACCCAGGACCTCCCGCGCCGCGGGCGGTAACACTACCGACCGCGCCACAGAGGCAGTCAATTAAACTTATATTAATTTATGCTTAAATTTTAATTGTACTTTTAATCTGATATTGAAACAAGTTAGTATCTTTTTTAGAAATATTTGCATGAATCACAGACATTATTTTGACAATTGGGAAAAAAAACGCACGCGTGCGGTAATGGTAAAGAAAAAGCACGAGTGTGTAATAGCCCACATCCCGAACGCTATACGTCCCTGTAATACTCCACTTTTTGAGCAACTGTATTAAAATAGTAGTTTTCGATACAAGTGTGGGATTTCTGTTATTACAACGAGTTTCGACAGATGTTGACCCGAGCCGAAGGCGAGGGTAGACAGTCCTAACGAGTTTAAATAAAAGTCCCACACGTTGTATTGAACAACTATTTTGTAATACAGTTGCGAAAAAATTAAGCAATTTATTAAAATAATAAAAACACAATAAACCTGGATATCCAAAATGGCGCCAACCGTAAAAGAATAATACCTTCCTTAGCAGAGACTATGGCAGTGCACTTCATACAGCAAACTTTTTTTATATTTATAAATTTAATTTGGCCGATACTTATATTAATTTATGCTTAAATTTTAATTAAATGTACTTTTAATCTGATATTGAAACATGTTAATATAGTATCTTTTTATAGAAATATTTGCATGAATCACAAACATTATTTTGACAATTGGGAAATAAACGCACGAGTGCAGGAACGGTAAAGAAAATGCACGAGTGTGTAATATTAACCCACATCCCGAACGCTATACGTCCCTGTAATACGCCACTTTTTGAGCAACTGCATTAAAATAGTAGTTTTCGATACAAGTGTGGGACAGGTGTTGACCCGAGCCGAAGGCGAGGGTAGACAGTCGGAACGAGTTTAAATAACAGTCCCACACGTTGTATTGAACAACTATTTTTAATACAGTTGCGAAAAAATTAAGCACTTTTATAAAATAATAAAAACACAATAAACCTGAATATCCAAAATGGCGCCAACCGTAAAAGAATATATACCTTCCTAAGCAGAGACTATGGCAGTGCACTTCATACATCCAACTTTTTTTATATTTATAAATTTAATTTGGCCGATACTTATATTAATTTATGCTTAAATTTTAATTAAAATTACTTTTAATCTGATATTGAAACAAGTTAGTATCATTTTTTAGAAATATTTGCATGAATCACAAACATTATTTTGACAATTGGGAAAGAAAACGCACGAGTGCGGGAATAGTAAAGAAAAAGCACGAGTGTGTAATAGCCCACATTCCGAACGCTATACGTCCCTGTAATACGCCACTTTTTGAGCAACTGTATTAAAAAATACTTAACGCAGTGATTGTTTACGAAAAACTGAGCTAGCAGGACTAAGAGCGATTTTCAACACACTATGACAAAATGAGAAATGATCTTTAAACTAAAAGAAAACTGGTCATCAAAAGTTTACGGTCTGCAAATGGCTAAAAAGTTTAATGGCAAAACAGTCATTAATCACCGTTAAGATGTAAATAAGATGGATTGTCGCACTTTCATCATTAATTTATAGTTTTCAACCCCACATTATAATAGTTATTTCAGTAATCTATACTAATATTATAAAGAGGAAAGATTTGATTGTTTGTTTGTTTACATCAAATAGGCTCCGAAACTACTGGACCGATTTGAAAAATTCTTTCACTGTTGGGAAGCTATAATCTTCCCGGTGAACAAAGGTTATATTTTATTCCCGTATTCCCACGGGAACGGGAGCTACGAGGATAAAACCGCGTGATGTCCTCTAGTATTACATAAATATATTTACATGGATGATTCTCGCGGCTTCGCCCTCCTGTAATTTTGTGCCCATTCCCGCTTCCCATATAAACTGATTCCCGGTATAAAAAGTCTATGTGTTATTCCAGACCACAATCTACTCCTGTACCAAATTTCGGCCAGATCTGTGCAGTTGCTAGAGTAGGTAAAACAAATCCACACTCACAAACTTTCGCATTTATAATATTAGTAAGATCATCACGCCTTTTTCTTTTTGTGGTAAGCAGATATAAATATTCCCCCTAATTATGACCATAGGTGACAATCAAGAAGTGTTGCTGAATTTTTCATACACACTGACCAAGGTTACTCTTGACCTTTTCTCAAAAGATCTTCGCTTTGAACGACGCGGTGCGTACGCCGAGGTCGACCTCTAACAATCCGCCGATTCACGCGCGTCTCATAAATCTGTTTTGACAGTCTATTTTTATCCATCCACTCCACGTGTCTGAACCATCTCATCATTTTTCCAATCTTTGTCACTATTATTCTGCTGTAATACACTTTATTTGCTATACAATACATACA
Organism: Miltochrista miniata; assembly: GCA_933228765.1. Classification (NCBI taxonomy): domain Eukaryota; kingdom Metazoa; phylum Arthropoda; class Insecta; order Lepidoptera; family Erebidae; genus Miltochrista; species Miltochrista miniata. The sequence goes on along the minus strand of OW121763.1, from coordinate 27,967,620 downwards.
TGGGCTCACCACCTGTCACGTGGGACCGAATTGTACACGGTGAATTGTGGGCCGGTATAGGCCTCTGCCTACCCCTTCGGGGATAAAGGCGTGAGTATATGTATGTATGTATGTATGTATGTACAATACATAAGTTTAGGGATATGTACCCCTCCATAGTTAGTTTTTCTTTTTGGACATGACCTGGCTTTTCTGATATCTGCGACCTGACTGCTCTAAAAAGGTAATTTCAATCTTTGCCCTTCGATAAAATTCAATTCAATTCAATTCAATTCAATTCAATGTTTTTATTTGCGAAAATAGGTACATACAAAAATACAGAGATGTTACAAGTATGGTTGAGTTCCTCCATCTTCCACCTGTTATGGTATGCAAATAAGTACATAGGTTAATAAGTACATAGTCAAGTTATTACAATTAATTCAATAGATAATTCATGCATTTAATTATTAAATTTAGAGCAATAAATTTTTGAGTTAATTACAGCAATATGTGGTCAAATAGGTAATATTGTAACACAGATAATTTAGCTACAACTAAAAGAATTCATGTCATTATTAAATATATTACTTACATACCCATTTTATTGATAGTTTATGTCAATTTACATAATGTCATTGCGAAACAAATCAGAATTTTGAGCACACATAACACAATGGATTCATTGATTGTAGGCTAATATTTATTGTAACACAGATAAAAATCGAGCATTCATCTTATTTTCTTCTCTTTCAAAAAGAAATACGCCTGAATTTATTAGTAAAAACCACAATGAAAAAATACATTATTTTTGTTATATTTAACTCTAAAGTTGATGAAACAACTTTATATTTACGGAAAAGAGGCTTTCAGAACTACAACCTTATTGAACGAACTGGGAAGCATTGTACTCATAAAATGTTTCTTAGTAACAGAAAGGGATGGAATACAAAACTGCAATTCCCTATTGCTAAATGTGGGTCTACCCTTAAGTAACCAAAAATCTTGGCTGAAACTGACAATGTCCGTGTCTTACATAGTAGATTCTGACTACCAGTATTTACTAAGTAAGCCATAGTATTAAGTACTGTTCCAAGCTAAAACGTAGTCGTTTTATGACTGTAGTCGTTAAGTCTAGCCACTACAAATTTTCTTTCCGCCAACTGGTCTAGATTATATTGTAGGTAGGTTCAGTGCTCTTAGATTTATAGACTTTGAAACATTTTTATAGCTATCTGGAGGTAGTTTTAAAGAGAATGTAGTTATTACTTGGTATATTCCTCTTTTACAATATAGAGGTATTAAGAGCACGCCTGACTAAAGTGGCGTCATTTTAATAGGTAACATTTGACGTCTGTCAATTCATACATTTATTAGTGAAAGCAAAACGTAAAATTACTCGTATCTGTCATTATTACAATAGATATGTAATCGTAATTGAAAAAGATAAGCAATTGTGCAGTTCTAACAAAACGAAGAAATATACTATTTTATGCCCGCCGTTACAAGGTTGCGTTAATGAATTTTGATGAACTGTCAAATGTTACCTATTAAAAAGACTCCACTTTGGAATATATTTATTTTAGCGTACAAGAAAGAGACAGATGCGCTCGATTTGTGTGCGTTTGTAATGAAACAAATTAATTATAAAAGAACTATTAGGAAAAACATACATTAATTAAATACGTTCATTTGATCATTGATATAATATATTCATTCTGTTCATATAATTGATATAATATACCTAACTACTAAAGAGGTGAAGTCTCCGATATTCAATAACTTCTATACCGCTTGCCAGTACGATTATATTGCGTTTGAAATTGGAAAATTCACAATAACAATGGTGATAATTTCTAACTACCTGCGAAATTTATAATAACTGAACTCAACGAATAAAGTTTTATTGAAAACTAGCTTTAGTCCCCGACTTTGTCCGCTTCAAAAAACTAGAACAAAAACTTATTAACGCGTCATCTTTAGTGACTATTTAGTCACTAAAGACAGATCTTTAGTGACTATTTAGTTAATAAGTTTTTGTTCTAGATTTTTGATAATACAACGTTTTATGTTTTTGTCTTCCATTGTCGAAATTCCATAAAATGAAATTCTCTCATGCTCAAACCCAAAAAAGCTTGAAATCTTTTTTCGCAATAAAGAGTAGCCTATGTCCTTCTTCAACCAATAAAATATAAATTTTAAGAGCTTCTGATGAAATTTAGTACATAGATATACTTGAAACTAAATAAAATGTGCTCTGAGGAACTGTTTGATATGACGCCCACGGCTACGTTCTATCATCGCACCGCTCGCCACAGAAAAGGGAGTTCATCCTCACACTCTGCGTCCGGTGCGTTCCAGCACGGTTAGATCCGATAGGTGTTTTCTTCCGCGCACGCTTAGGTTGTGGAATGACCTCCCTGCCTCGGTTTTCCCAAACGCCTACAGTATGGGGTTCTTCAAAAGGGGTCTTAGAAGGTTTTTACAGGGTCGGCAGCGCGAGTGTGGCACCTCTGGCGTTGCAAACGTTCATAGGCTGCGGTGACCACCGGTCCTTCTGGTGGGCCGTATGCTTGTCTGCCACCTTAGTGGTATAAAAAAAAATTAAAAAAATCATCACAATCCATTTAGTGATTCAAGCGTAAAAGTTCAACAGACAGACATTGTTACTTTCACATTTTTATATTAGTAGGGTTCACGCTAACGATGATAGAGGCGTAAACGCTGTGTCCAATAAGCCAGTGTAATACACTCGAGAGCAATGAATCCGGGTCACTTGAAGAATGTTAAAAATCTCGGAAACTAAAAATGATAGGTTAATGCAATAAATTGTATTTAATAGACAATGTAATACTCCTTAAATGAAAGTAAAAAAAATATGAGTCACCATACATTTTATTAACACAAAATTACATAAAGAAAAAACTGCTGATCTCTCCTTAAAACAAAAATAGGATTTTCTTGAATTTTAATACTTCGTATTGCCTCCTCGTGCTTCCATTACTGCGTTTACGCGGTTTGGCATGCTGTACACCAAGTTCCTTATACGATTTTGGGGAATATTCTCCCATTCCTCTGTGAGAGCAATTTTGAGCTCACGAAGCGTGATTGGGGGAGGGTTTCGTTGTTTTACGCATCTGCCTAGCTCGTCCCAAGCATGCTCGATCGGGTTGATATCCGGGCTGCGCGCTGGCCACTCCATACGAGTAATGTTCATCTCTTGAAGGTAGTCATTCACAATCCTACCTGTATGAGGTCGGGCATTGTCATGCATAAATATAGCATCCTCACCTAAATTGACCATAAATGGACCAACGTGATCATTGAGGATTTCTTCCACATATCTTACGCTAGTTAAAGAGCCGTTTTCTATGATCACCAGCTCTGTGCGACTTTCAGAAGAAATTCCGGCCCACACAAGTACAGACCCACCACCGTAGGCTACTTTTTCTTCGATGCATGCTTGCTTGAATCTTTCCCCTGGTCTTCGATACACTCTGTGTCTTCCATCGTGCTTGTAGAGCATACTTAAATTTTGATTCGTCGGAGAACATAACTTTTGACCAATCTTCAATACTCCAATTTACGTGGCTCTGGGCATACCTTAGTCTCGAAATACGATGCCCACGCTCCAGTTTAGGGCCGTTTGCAGGTCTAAGGGGTTTTAAGTTAGATTCAGCAAGCCGACGTCTTACTGTCCATGCACTTGGGTTACTTCCTCCGAGGCGTCGAAACTGATTGGTGAGTTCAGTTCCTGTGAGAAAGCGATTTCGAAGCATGGTGTTCACCAAGTATCGGTCTTCTCGTGCTGTGGTACACCTGGTTCTGCCCGTTCCTGGTCTGCGTAGGTTAGAACCAGTTTCTTCGTAACGTCGGAGAACTCTTTGTACTGTTGACAGCGACACACCGACAGTCCTGGCTGTATCGCGCTGACTCCGGCCGGTTTCCAGCATTGTAAGTATTCTGGTGCATTCTTCAGGCGTAAGCGACATAATTTCAGCTTGATTAATGAATATAGAGCACTATCAACATGGTTTATGTACCCACATAAATGACAGATTACAAACAAAAGCAACACCAAATGCTGTAATTTCGTACTTCCATCTTCGAAAGTGGCCCTTTTTCAAATTTGATTTTTTTATGATATAACTTTACAATAACTAAGAAGTTTTAATACCTTCATTTAAGGAGTATTACATTGTCTATTAAATACAATTTATTGCATTAACCTAGCATTTTTAGTTTCCGAGATTTTTAGGATTCTTTAAGTGACCCGGATTCATTGCTCTCGAGTGTATATGTATTTCTGACACAATAGAATCTAATACATATTCAGTACGTTATGGAATATTTATTACGGGGCCTTAATAGTGTGATAAGTAAAAATAAGAAATTATTCCTGTAGACGTAGCACAGTAGTTTATCATAGGGTAAAATGGGAAGTTATCGAGATTTTCAGGTTTTAAGCCTCGTCGATCAGCAAGCTTGGACCTCTAGATAACGCAATTCTGGAACCCTTAGGATGGGAGGTATATTCCAAGGCATAGAGCAACACGATTTATGACGTTCACAGGAAGGGGAGGCGTCGTACTGAGAATTTCCCTTCTGTCAAAGCAGACTCCCAAAAAGTGCGCGCTTATACACATACTTACATATATAAGAAATATATATGTGTATGTCTGAAATTATGAGTGTAGATATTGGTTTAATTGTTTTGTTTAAGTTCCATGTCGACAGCCGATTGCTTTAGTAGTGGTGTATATAAATATGATTTGCCCCCGCAAAATATGACAGACAGATATGTATAGGTCAAACATGTTATGTCTTCGCCCCTTGTACTGGTCGCGTTGCTTTGTGTTCCAAGAGTACCAGAATTAACTGTTTTATTCAAATTGGTTCATTTACTTACAACCGATGTTTTTTAAAGGCAATTGAAATAAAACAGTTTTGACACCTATCCAGTTGATTTTATTAATAAGGTACTGATAACTTTATGGCGTAGCGTAGTAGAATTTAAATTTTAACACATTCTTGGCAGTTATCACGCTGTATTTCAGCAATAATGCATCGAATACCTACTCGCTTCGCCTCTAAGTACGTTGATCGATTTTGATAAATAATTGATGGACTGGGACTTAACATATCCATTACTGTGACAATACTATTAAAACGTTTTTTCTGTTTTATTTCAACCAAAATTCACCGTCTCTAAAAAGCCTACCTACTTAAAATAAACGTAATAACATAGTCTGTATAATATTCCCACAGACTACCGATTACAGTTGCGCCCACTTATAGTATAATGACAATCAGTATACCCACAAGGCCATGAGGTCACGGCCAATGGTGAGGGCAGTTTTCTATCAAACCTTGTGTTTTATTCCACCTATGTATTCATGAAAGGTGTGTGGAATTGTCAGTCGCGTGAATACACTGGCAGACATTAATTGCACGCAAACTTTGTTATCTGGTTTGAGGATATAATTTAACTAGGTTATAGGTCACTCTGTCCGAAATAGATTAATGAAAAATACTCTGTCCGAAATAGAGTATAGTATGTATAATTTTGTGTTACTGAATTGTTTCAGGTTGATTTTATTTTGTCTTGATTGTAGTGGGTACCTATGTGTGTCCAGAATTCAACATAATATATATTACAGAATTCGTGAGAAGTTCTTTCATTTCTACTCAGAATAGGTCATATTAGATATATAAAAAATATTTTATCTATACTAATAATATTATAAAGAGAAAAATTTTGTTTTTTTTTGTTTTTTGTTTGTTTGTTTGTTTGTAACGAATAGGGTCCGGAACTAATGGACCGATTTGAAAAATTCTTTCACTGTTGGCAAGCTACACTCTTTGCGGTGAACATAGGCTATATTTTATTCCCGTATTCCACGGGAACGGGAACTACGCGGGTGAAACCGCGTGACGTCCGCTAGTTGTTAATAATTACAGAGAAACATATTATTACATAGGTATTTATAAATTTACGTTATTACTATCTAAACTAAACCTAAATAAGGCCCCCGTGGCATTGTGCCCACATTGGCTTATTATATTGAATCGCTCTGTATATGCATAGAATTGTTACCAGGTTCAATTTTTCCTATTTGTATTTTTTTAACGTGAGGAAAATTCTACAGGGATGCTATGCCGGAGGTCTTGTGCGGTGAGGTGAGATAGGGCGGGGTGAGGTGAAGTGGTGATTGCAAACTTGACAAACAATTTTTGAGTCATAAAAAATATTTAATAATTTAAAGCTTTCTAGAAGATAATAGAGTAGGTAATAATAGATAAGTAGCGACCCATTTATATTTTATAAGGTAAGCACCTACTTAATTATGAAAGAAACCAAATATCTTGAAGGTAACCTTAATGAAATAAAACTTTATATGGAGCGTAATAAATGACGTTAAATTTAATAAAATACTAGACGCCTTTCCATGCATCACGAAATTAGAATTAAAATAACTCCAAAACGCCTTTTTTTTTCGGAACGCGACGCTCACAAAAATTCTAACGTGTGTCGTTGGAACATAAAAAATACGCTTAACGTATAGGAATCGTCGTATTTCCTCATGCATTATTTAAAAAAAAAAAATATTTTACATAAAAAGCAATATTTGTGGAACACACAAATACTCGTATTTACTTCGATCTGGAAATAGAACGGGGAACTCAGTGCAGTCGCATGCACTTACTTACCACTACGAGACAGTGAAATTAATTGAAATACCTATATTTATAAAAGTATATTTCCGCATAACGGCACAGAGTTTAGGTATAAATCGTACCGTGTATTCCCGTTCGTCTCCTTGACTTCGTCCCCCTAGGGGGACGAACGGAAATTCGTTATTTTATTTTCCCGATGTTCTTCCTATTTTTTTGGGGGGACGAAATAGTTTTTGTTTAGGTGGTTATAAAAAAAACCACGAAGACTTAAGCTTAGGCTTAAAATCCACATCTCTGCTCCACTCCGCACCGTGATAAGGGAATCGCGGCACAGCTCCGCTCCGCCTAACCTTCAGCCTTCTAACCTAACCTATTCAAGTCGGATTGCGCGGTGTTAATTTCGTTCCTTCTTGAATTAGGAAGGGGACGATCGGGAACTGATTTAACATTATTTTTGTGACTTCCCGTTCGTCCCCCTTAGGGGGACGAAGTCGAGGGGACGAACGGGAATACACTAATCGTGCGTGCATTGAACTAATAATCTCATAGGTAGGTATGTCACGAATAAGATTTGAAATATCATAAAGATGAATAAAATCCGCTAAAGTTTAAATACATATTAAGGTAGTACCATTAATTACGTCTACGTTGCAATTTAAGCAAGTGCATCACCTCGACTGATATATTTAAAGCTCATTCAGGGTTTCTTGAGAATTACGCGGTGTTTTCGGCGATAAATACGTTTACAGTGACATTCAATGGCTGTTATTTATAAACCCGGCGTTTCGTTCGCACATTGTTATTTTTGTAGTTTACAAAATTATTTTAGTAACAGCAAGACATTAATATTGTAAGTGACGTCAACTCTTTTGTGACGGGAAGTAAATTTGTATATTTTAATGAAAGTTTTGTCTTTCAGAGTTTAGTCATAATTCAGTGTAGGTATTTTCTAAATGCGTATGAACACACTAGTGCCAGCTACATAAATTGAGAGTCTATACATATAGTAAAACTTCGTTTGCGCCACATAAGAGAGAGTATTACCTGTTCCCGTCGCATCTACTCCCGTCACGTTGCGTTTACTCCCGTAGCGTCTCCTCGTTAATATTCAATCCATAACTATAAATATTTACACAGCACACGCAACGAAGCTCTCAAAAGGAATAACTTTTCCCCCGTTTTTGAAACATTTACTATTACTGCTCCGCTCCTATTCGTTGTAGCGTGATGCTGTATAGCCTATGACACTCCACAATAACGTAGCTTTCTATTGGTGAAAGAATTTTTAAAATCGGTTCAGTAGATCCCGAGATTACCCCTTACAATTTAACAAACACACAAACTTTACTTCTTTATAATATTATTAGTATTAGTATATTAGTATAGAAGTATAGATGAAAGAAAAGACAAAACTGTACATTGGAAATATAAAAAAAAAATACTCGATGGGTATTCTACGTAAGATACCCAACACGAAAATATACTTGGATTTTTTTTGTATACTATATATTATCACGCTACATATCCTAGGGGCTAAGAAGAGAGCAATGAAATATGTAAGCCGGAGGAGGATTGATTTTACTAAAACGTAGCAGGAATATTAGTAAGAGATAGGTTTCAAAAATCCAAAACAAATTGGCATGATAACATAATTTTCACGCGTACGAAGTCGCGGGCAACAGCTAGTGTTTAATATATTTGAATATGCTTTGTCTTTGCGAATCATCCTCATTATCTCAGGCGATTTAACGCCAACTGCGGGGCATCAGCAGTGGCTTACTTGGGGAGTGCCCAAGGATTCGGTCTTGTGCTGCCTGTACCTGGCTCTCACACTTAACCACTTGTCTCTAAATACATAATTGTTTGTATAAATAGTCCAGAAAGCGAGAATACTGCATAAAAAAAAAAGTGTGTGCGTGTAACCTTTACGCGTGAAGTAAAACTTCTTTGCCATTGACTGCATCAAATGTTATATTAATATCAGAAAAAAAAATTGAGTTACTCCCTAGTCACGCCTAAAGAAGTTTTACTTTAATAATCTACCTCCTAGATATTTATTTACATAAATTACACATACAACTTAATAAGTACAGCTAACCATTATTATCGCCGATCGGTGACTACAGTTTTTGACGATTGCATTACAGCGACTGCATCATCAGTGTGAAACTTTATATCTTTTTAACAAAGAGATGGTAAGCTGTTAGCCGACTATCACACAATTTAATGTCATGAACTGGAACGTAAGTATAAACTTTTGATAGCAATAAAAAATATTTCAAAATCTGTCCAGCAGGTTTCGCGTTATCCAGTAACCCAAAAATTGAGCACTTCTTTTTTTGAAATCAATTATAAAACAGTTTGACCACAGGGCTTTTGTAGGATATTGTTTGTATCCAACGCTGTGATCACGCGTGATATTTTGATACGAAAAACTACTCCGACGCTAATGGCCCTTTGCGAGGATTGGTCGTTAAACATTTGGAGCGTGAGGGCAAATCGCATTTTGCTGACATTTTTGTATGTTAGCGTTATAAACGACTAGAGTATGGCCAGCGGCTTTGCGCGTGACGTAATCAAAACCCCATTATACCCGCCTTTTCAAAAATCATTTCATGCTAATGTTTACGACATAATAATCTATAGGTAATGTCAATTGCCTTGCTGGATATGCAATGGGCTTTGATAGATAAATCGATCATGGTTATTAGATAATATTATGTTTCTTTATTATGAAAGTAAGTTCTTTCATAATAATTTAATTTTTGGAAGCCTGGAGATGGTTGTAGACTTTTTCTTGCCAAAAAATGTGTATAAATTGAGAACAAATTCACAGAAGAGATAGTTTTGACAACACATCGATTTGCGAACGCGGAATTACGACGGTAATACTTTTACTATCAAGACACGAGGGGATAGTAAATATCCTCTCATTATTCGCATTTGATTGATTATATACGTGTCAGTAAAAAAAAAACATCTTGATTTTGTTTTACACCCCCGTCTTCCTCAATAAACGTTTCTCGGGGAAATATAATAAAGCAATATGTCGAGAATGTGTCAAAATAGTTTATATTTATAAGCTCACATACGTCGATATCTTCAGTGGAAAGGTGTTAATATTATGTGCTCGGCACGGCAAAACGAGCTTCCTACTGCTTTGAAATAGAGGTCATATTGCTCTATGATATGTACATACAAGTTTTCATACTAGTATGAAAAAAAAGAAGGGTTATTTTTAGATTTACTTATCAAAAAATATGCTTTTAGTTACAATTTTATATTTATTTATTAGTTTCCATAAATGACCTCTATCTTGACGACTCACCCTTCACCCATCTTATAGCTCATCCAGACACTTGCGAGGCGCCTCCTGAAGGCTCTCGACACTCTCGGTTTATACAGTTTCTCGCTCTTTCTACTACAAAATGGACGTGATTCAAGTGGCTGTGCTAGCTGCTTTATCTGCCTATGAATATTATAAAGTCTTGCATTTATATCATTTACTTAACTAAAAAAATAAAATCAAAACCGACACGAAGTGGAGCGCCTAAGAGGCGACGCGAGGCGACCTCACTCTCGCACTTACCTCGCCTCCTGTGGCCTCTTAGAGGGCTATTATGAATACTGACCTTAGTGTACATCGTTTTATATATTGAGCAGGAAGGGTTGCCTCTTTCCGACATTGCGAATCTTGATAGCGTATTCACACGAACATGCAATGATAGCTTGATAATTATCTTGACTTCCCGTAATTTATATTAAATGCACAATATTCGTGTGTACAAATTGTATTTCTTGATTACCTACATTATGCGGTTAATCACCACGAACATTTTTCTAACAATTTCGCCCCTAATGTATGAACGATAACATCGTAACATTCATACAAATTACTCAGTGTTGGCAACAAAAGTAAAAAACTCTTTTAAATGCAAGGGTAAAGTCCGATTACCCGGGACTCAAATTCAAATCAATTTATTGTGAAAATGGGTTACATGGTGATGTTTTAAGAAATAATATTACAATAATTGCAGTTTCTCCATTCTCTTCTAAAAAATATTCTTCTAAAATAGAATTTACATTATGAGTGATACAACAAAAAGGAAATTGAATTTAATTGATTGCTTAACAATAAACAAAGTCAAATAGTGAATAAATATTGAAATACTTACATTTATTGATAAAAATTACAGTGAAACATATATGAAAGACCTGACTGATTTAAGTCAACGCACAGCCCACGCCACTGGGACTAGAAAGTCCAAATTTGGCAAGTAGGTTCCTTAAAAGATCTAAAGGTCCACTAAGAAAACATTTTTCAAAACTCATCCCCTAAAGGGGTGAAATGGGGTCCAAAATTTGCATGGGGAAACAAGATAAGTCAGATTATGGATACTGTTGATTGATGGCACTTGATGGAACTTGCTACTCATTTTGAAAAACTTCACTTGTACTGTGCCACAACATTTATTTTTGTAATACCTAACCGGTTTGAGGTATTACAATAATAAATTAAAAATTAAACTCTTCTGCACGTGCGAAGCCGCGGGCAAATGCTAGTTATTAGTTATTACATATATTTCAAAAAAATAATGCATAAATTAAATTTCAAAGTAACCAAATGTCAAAAAACTCTCCCTCCCGGCCGAGGTTGTAAGGTACATGTGGTTTGAGCCGGTAAAGTCCGGTATGACTCCATGAGGGTTACCACACATAAAAAAAAAGAAAAAGGGTAGCGTCGGTTTTGGTGGTTAACCATTTTGTGTGTATTTTCTTCCTTGCTTTAATTTCTAATAATTTTTGGCTTATAAAATTAAAAGCCAACGTTTTTTTCCATTGTGTTGTGACAATTTGTTTGAATTATTTAATGTGTTTATCCCTTACATACCTACCTATAAATTGGTCCTGTTTGTCAAGGTCTCGCTTTTGTTCTTGCACCAAATGCAGCGATTGCGGTCACTTGTTACAAATAAATAATTGTGCAGTAGAATATTTGTTTGACGAAGTGAAACAAAATTTCTACTTTGTTGAAAATTGGTGATTTCATAGATTTTTATATGCTATTTCCGAATTTCAACTTTGCCACCTCGTATGTTTGCCGCTCGCGCCGCCATATTGATAAAATGGCGCCCAAAAGCAGTTTTTTGATAATAACTCCTTTCCGGCGCATTTTACAGGAAAGCATATCTATACAAAATGAAAGTAGTAAAAACTTTCCAAGTAAAAATACCAAATGTCCTAGTCCAGTGACTATTATCATAAAAAGTTGTCGTCAATTCGGAATTGTGTGCTCTCATGCAAAAAACTTTACAAAAAGCAATTGCGTTAATCAGCTTACACAGATTGAAGAAATTGTATCCTACTTCCAACAGTCAATCATAAAATAAAGAAAATAAAATACAAAATGAAAAAGCAGAAAACTTTAATAAATTTTCTTTTCGACATTTCAGACAGCGTGGTAAAATAATGAATAACATTTTTTTATAAAGGACTGGATCTCTTAGAAATGTTTCTGAAACGTATTATGCATACTTAGATTTATATTTTTAGAAATTGTAATTTTATCATAAAAGGTATCGTTACATCGGGGACCAAATTTACGCAATACCATTTGGAATAAAATAGTTTTATCAAAATTGGATAACGTGAATATAAATTATGCCTCTATCAATTTAAATTTGATCAAGATATTCTAAATCCCCCCTTATTTAGATACAATAGTTTTATTTCAAAAATAGAGCAGCGCTCCAAGTACAAGGGGAGACATGGCATGTTTGATCTTTATGTACATATCTGCCTGTCATAATTATTATGTGCGGTGGAAAATTGTATTCATACACCGCTACATCTTAGGACCGCTCTTGTGGTCTTAGGACCGCTCTTGTGGAACATCGGCTACGATTGGGTGCTTCGCGGTTCGTTGCTCAGAGGTGTCGACGTAACGTGCTACGCCGACGATACCCTCGTTACGGCGCGTGGAGCAACGCACCGAGAAGCAGCCCTAAAGGCCACGGCAGGGGTTGCTCAAGTCGTGGGGCGAATACGACGGCTGGGTCTAGAGGTGGCCCTTTACAAATCCGAAGCCTTGTGCTTCCACGGGCCTCGGAAGGGGCCGCCGGCAGGATCCAGCATACATGTAGGGGGCGTTAGCATCGGCATCGAGCCCTCAATGAAGTACCTGGGGCTTGTACTCGATAGCCGATGGAACTTCGGACACCACTTCCGAAGTTTGGTGCCAAAGCTGAGAGGGGCAACAGCTGCACTTTCGCGGTTGTTGCCCAACATAAGGGGACCCAACGCTCCCTGCAGAAGACTATACCTCGGGATCGTGCGGAGTATGGCCCTATACGGGGCGCCTATATGGGCGGAGACCCTGACGGCCCGCAATGTGGCTAGACTACATAGCCCGCTGAAGGCAATGGCCATCAGGGTGATTAGAGGGTACCGCACGATCTCTGTCGAGACGGCATGTCTCCTAGCTGGGACCCCTCCATGGGACCTGGAAGCGAAAGCCCTTGCGTCGCTTTATCAGTGGCGCAAGGAGGCGCTGGAGCGGAACCACAGGCCTGAGTCTCGGGAAATCGAGGCCCAGCGATCCCTGCTCCACCAGGAGCTCATGGAAACATGGAAGGTACGACTTGAGCAACCAAAATGGGGGCTCACCACTATTGAGGCGGTGAAGCCGGTCATGGATCACTGGCTGGAGAGACGCCATGGTAGCCTCACTTATCGGGTGTCACAGATACTTACCGGACACGGGTGTTTCGGTAAGTATCTGTGGCGCATACTTATGGAGGTAACACCCGAGTGTCAGCACTGCGGTGACTGCAGCGAGGACACGGCGCTGCATACTCTGGTGGAGTGCTCAGCATGGGCGCTACAGCGCCGAGACCTCGTTGCAGGCCTGGGCGTTGACGTTCTCACAATGGAGACCATGGTAAAAGCTATGGTCTCTAGCGGAAGCAAGTGGGATGCCGCTGCATCTTTTTGCGAGCAAGTTATGCTTCAAAAAGAGGTGGCGGGAAGGGACCGGGAGAGAAATCTCCCTCCCGAGTTCCGCAGTCGGCGGCGAGGTCGTCGCAGGCTGCTATACGCCCAAGACTACCGACCTCCATGACCGGGGGCCTGAGAACGGTGAGCTGGCTGCTCGCCGTTCTTACAGAAGCAGGCCAAGACGATAGCGTATATCTCTTTGCCCCTCATAGTGGTGATAGTGGTGGGACAGTACCCAACTGCCCCCCCCCCTTCCCCAAGTAGCGGGTTAACACCCGAACCGACTCTCCAGACGCGGGATAGCACCCGAACCCCATAGGCGAGATTGAAGTGTTCGCCAAAGTCTGCCGAGAGCCCTGGGACATCCTTCCGAGGGCTTACCCGGGACTCCCGGCCGTAGACAGTTGTAGAGCATCGTGTGGTTTTAGTCGGTAGGAGTCCGGCATAGCATCCATGTAGGATTTCCACACGTAAAAAAAAAAAAAAAATACACCACTACATGAAAATTTATACATGTGTGTGTGTGTGTGTGTGTGTGTGTGTGTGTGTGTGTGTGTGTGTGTGATCTTTCTATAAACTGCTTCTGACAGACAAAAGAAAATATAGTAGGTACTTAATAGTTTGTTTTCTTATATTCGATTGGTTTATACGATACGAATTTAAGACAATAAACATACCTACATAATAAAACGCGATTCCTGGTCGCTTTATATGATTATCCCCTCTGAAGACCTCATAGGCACGATCTGTCGAGACAATTTTTAGGAGTGGACAATATCTAGCAACGGATATCAATAATTGCATGAGATATAATCCGCATATGAGCAAATGAGCATGCATAATCTAAGATATTTTGGTTGTTTTGCCGCTATTCATTCTTACTTTTATTAAAAACGCGAAAGTTTGAAAGAATGTTTATTACTCTTCTACTCTAACGGTTACACTAGAATTTCACACGCCTAAAAAGGATATATTAAGTAGAGTCTGGAACAAAGGCTATTTTTCATCCCTGGAATACGTTCCCATGGAATTCGAGAACGAGAATAGAATTTCACGTAGGCAAAGCTGGGCACCCCATCTAGTTAATTCTAGTTGATTATATGTAATAATTTGTAAAAGTAGGACTTAGAGAGCATTATATAAAGTGAAAATTTTGTTGTTGAAATTCTTCCAAAACACACTGTTTTGAGATAATAGCGCAAACTCGAGCGCATGGAGCATGTAGAGGCGCGCGTTGCTCTATGCTCGCGTGAAGGGTATATACGCATTTTAGCCCCTCTCTATAAAATAGATTGCAGAGGGGCTTATGGCGAGACTTGTGTCTGTAGTCTGTGACTCTGTTGCATTAAATTACGTCACTAGGTCACAGGTAGACACATAGGTGAAATAAAACAAAAATGATAACGTCAATCGGATTGAACTTTCACAATAAACGTGTTAGAGATGGGTAGTCGGCTGAGAACGATCTCACGGCTTCTTGTTAATAATAACTAGAGGGGTGAACATGGGAAGACTGTTGCATAAACAAAAGCACGTCATACCTATATCACAGTGTGTTTAGTGTATATACTAAGTTATTTAAAAAAACGAATCATACTTTATACTCATCAACCTACCTTCATATTAGGTCTTTGCCTATGAAATTGCCGTTATGTATGAAAAATTTCATGTATTTTTATTTGAATTAATCGAAGTTAACACCCATGCAATTAATGCATCTTTGCCAACGCAGCGGCAGTTTATTGATGCCCTTCTTAAAGAAATCAGCTGGACGGGAGACAACAAATTCTTCAAAGGCATTTTGTACTGCCTCTCGGGTATTGAATTTCTTTTCCGCCAAGAAGTTATCCAAATTCTGAAAAAAGTAGTAGTCTGTTCTTAATTCTTAGCCAAACAAAAAATATTTTGATTTGAAATGGCCAGTACTGCAGAACGGCAATTATAATAGGTAAACCTATTATTTGTTTAAATATATATTTTATTATGTACGTACCTACATAATTTTAATTTATCTCAATAAATCAAAAAGTTTCTGCACTTACATTTCAGATTAACCTACCTTCCCTAGTAGATATTTTGATATTATTCCCCCATCTTTGATTATCACCACTTAAATTATATATTTCAACGGAAAATAAACATGAGGGCAGTCTTTTAGGTTCAGGTTCATCATCACGCCTTTATCCCCGAAGGGGTAGGCAGAGGCATATTATATGCCCACATTTCACCTTTTTATAATTTGTCCCACGTAATACGTTGTGAGCCGTATTGCCGTGTTTTAAATGGACAGGCGCAGGTTGTGACTGCCTGCTGTTGGAATAAAGCCTTCAACTTGGCTTAACGACTGCCATTTTACTGGCAACCGGGACCAACGGCTTAACGTGCCTTCCGAAGCACGGAAACGCTCAAATAAATGTCACAAAGTGATCACATGGACGGTCACCCATCCATGGACCGGCCATAGTGAAAGTTGCTTACTGCAGTGATCGTTTACAAAACACTGAGTCCGCGGGGCCACGAGCGCTTCGGCAGTCTTTTATTTTCTAGAAATTTATGTAATACTGAATAGTTAATGAATTCATTATAAGTGTTTATGTAAATCTTATGTTTTCAACGATATAAACGCTGTTCACACTAGCAGCGAAGCGAATTAAGGTAATGGTTTCGCTTAGGTTACCTGTACCAGATGATGCTCGCGGTTTCACCCGCTTCCCCTGGGAACATATTCCCAAATTTGGACCAGTCACCCATCCATAATCAGCCATAGTAAATTCCTCCACACGTGTTCTTTGATTTAAAATACACCTTTTGTAGAGAGCATGGGGGAAAACGGGGGAGAAAAGGGGTGAAGATTTTTTTCTTTTTGTCATCAGATTCTCTGTCTTATTGTTAAAGCAGATACGGATTTGGCTTACTTCTCAGTGTGCCGAATATGATTTATCATTTGTTCAAGCAGGCGTCATACTATGTAATATTATGTAAATATGTTTGTTATCAATCAATATCATCGCAGCGAACGGTCGCGTCACCGCTGCCTCGCGCAAATTTGTTTTTGTGTTCGAGCTAAGTGCTGACGCAGCCATCGAGTTCGTCACGTTGAGTCGTACGCGGCCGCAGCGATGACCTAGTTACCGATCGTAATGATTCATTACATATGTAAGTAATTAGCAATTAAGGCGCAGCTATTTTAAATATCTAACAATGGCTTCTACAAAAGTAAATATTACAACAGAGACAGAGCGTATCATATACGACTATTATGTCAAAGAGAAAGAAGAGAGAGAAAAACTGCAAGAGTTAGTAAATGACCTTAGATGTCAAATAGAGAACCTTCAAAGTAAAATGAACTTTGACCAGGAGCAACCCCCTGAAAATACTAACAACAAAACTGTTGAAAACACTGAAAGTTCCACTCCAGCGGTCCAATATGAGACCGACGAGGAAGAACTCGCTAAAGAAACCGAGTGGGTACGTGTAAAAAATCGTAAAAAAAGGAAATTGAACTTGACACCCTCCCCACCTCCATCCCAAAGAGCTATCTGCTCCAACGAAAAAGCACAGAAGATCAAAAAACCTCCACAACCACCACCCATAGTTGTGGAAAATGTCAAGAACTACCAAATGTTCTATGATCTGCTGTCAGCAGATACTGCAATCGATTCTTTTATCGTGAAAATGATGAGCGGTGAATGTATAAAAATAAACGCCAAAAACGAAGATTCTTATAGGTCCATTACTAAGACCCTACTTCAAAATAATTGTCTGTGGTACTCCTATGAAAACAAACAGGACAGACCCATAAGAGTCGTAGCAAAAAAATTACACTCGTCTTGTTTACCGGACAGAATTATCGCGGATCTGAAAGGCAAAGGTCTTAAAATTCAGGACGCAGTTAACAAATTGAGTTGGAGGACTAAAGAGCCTCTTAATATTTTTCTGCTTTCATTTGATAAAGAAGAAAGCATTGACAGAATTTACGGTATTCATTCAATACTGAGTTGCAAAGTGGATATAGAACCTTTGAAAACCTCAAAACTCATTCCACAGTGTAAGAGATGTCAAGCCTATGGCCACACTCAAAAATACTGCTCCAGAGAACCTAAATGCGTAAAATGCACGGGTAAACACCTAACGAAAGACTGCCGGAAACCTGCAGAGGTAAAGCCAAAGTGTGTACACTGTGGCGAACCACATCCTTCTAACTATAGAGGGTGTATGGTAGCTAAAGAGCTGCAAAAAATTAAAAATAAGTCAGTAAAATCAAAAACATCTATGACAGCCACTAAGATGTCTAGTGAACGTACTGGCATAAAAGCGAATCCCGAAAAGCGGGTCACAAAAACCGTATCGTACGCACAAATGACTAAGGACATTCACTTGCAACCTCAGCCACCACAACAACAGTTGTTGTCAACAAATCAACAACAACAACCAGTAAGTTCTAATAATGACGAAAAAATTAATCAAATTCTTAGCCTAATGACATCGTTTGATGAAAGGTTAAAGAAACTTGAATTAAACACTTACAGAAAATAAACATGTTGTATTCAATCAAAATAATGGCATGGAATGCAAATGGACTACTAAAGCATCAAAATGAGTTGCAGGCAGTCCTAATTACAGAAAATATAGACATATGTCTGATATCTGAGTCACATTTTACTAGAGAATCATATATTAGATTTAAGGGCTATAAAAGTTATCATTCGTTGCACCCCAACAACACTGCAAGAGGTGGTAGTACCATAATTATTAAGGATACTATTAGTCATTATGTAGAACATAAATGTGAAGAACAATTTATACAAGCTATAGCTGTTACTATTAAAACTAAGCGATACCCCATTACAATTTCTGCTATATACTGTCCACCAAGGCATAGTTTAAAAGCAGAGCAGTACAAAACTCTTTTTGAAAGTCTTGGTAACAGATTTATCCTTGGTGGCGATTTTAATGCCAAAAATATACACTGGGGATCGAGATTAACGAACTCTAAAGGCAAACAGTTACTTTGTGCTATCAGAGAAATGAACTGTAATGTTATATCAACAGGTAAACCTACCTATTGGCCTACTGAAAAAGGGAAATTACCAGATTTAATAGATTTTTTCATCTACAAAAATTTTTCGTCCGGCGTCCTACAAATTGAAGAAGGATTTGACATGAGTTCAGACCATTCACCCATATTACTGACCATAGGTGAAACTCTTATTCAAAAAGAAAGCAAGCCCTCTTTAGTCAATACAAATACAGACTGGGATAGCTTCAGATGCGAATTAGAAGAAGCTATTAACCTAAAAGTACCGCTAAAAAATCCACAACAACTAGAACTTGATGTGTCAAAATTCATAACAGATATACAAAAATGTGCCTGGCGTAATACACCGGAAATAAGGCAAAGAATTAAAAATAACTGCTATCCTATGAGTATTAGAAATATTATAGCTGAAAAACGTATACTGCGAAAAAAATGGCAAAGAACCAGATATCCCCCTGACAAAACTGAACTAAACAACATTACCAAAAGACTCAGGAGAGAAATTCAAAATTTTCATAATTCAACAGTGAATAGTTACTTAAGTCAGTTAACAAGTGATCGCACGACAAATTACTCCCTATGGAAATGTATAAAACATTCCAAAAAGCCAACTTTACAGATCCCCCCCATTAAAGATACCAATGGCGGTTGGGCAATAAATAATGAACAGAAAGCAGCCAGATTTGCACAACACTTAGAGCAAATTTTCCGACCAAACGATGAAACCTCCGGAAACATACCTTTAGACGTGGCATCAAGCGATTGGTTAGAAATAAGATTAGTTACACCGAGAGAGGTGTTCAATGAAATAAAACGCCTAAATACAAACAAATCCCCTGGCTATGACCTAATTACGGCAGAAGTTTTACGCAACTTACCACGAAAAGCGATTATTAAACTTACCACCATTATTAATGCCTCATTTAGACTAAACCATGTACCTGATGTGTGGAAAGTGGCCGAAGTTATTATGATACTTAAACCTGGCAAACCACCCCATGAAACTACTTCATATAGACCTATTTCCTTACTACCAATAATGTCAAAATTATTTGAAAAGCTGTTCCTGAAACGGTTAAAGCCCATCATAGAAGAACGTCAGCTGATCCCAAACTATCAATTTGGATTTAGACAAAATCACTCTACAATCGATCAAGTACACCGTATCACTAATATCATTGAAAAAGCTTTAGAAGACAAGAAAGTGTGTTCTACAGTCTTCCTAGACGTAGCTCAAGCTTTCGATAAAGTTTGGCATGAAGGTCTTGCACAAAAACTCGAAAATATGCTCCCAAAACAGTTCACCGCCATCTTAAAGTCCTACTTGACTCAAAGAATGTTCAGAATTCGACAAGATGATGCATACTCAGACTTAAGGGAAATAAAAGCTGGAGTGCCCCAGGGAAGTGTATTAGGTCCGGTCCTGTACCTATTATACACCTGCGATATCCCGGTATTAGAAAACCATACCATTGCAACATTTGCAGATGACACAGCCATTATGGCCACAGGTGTTACTCATGCAGAAGCCGTGGAAAAGGTCCAAAATGCAGTCAACATCGTATATGACTGGACGAAAAAGTGGAAAATAAAATTGAACGAAGCCAAATCAGTTCACATAGACTTCACTAATAAAAGATCCAACTATCATGCAGTGTATATAAATAATACGATTATTCCCTACGAGAATACAGCCAAGTATCTAGGCATGACACTAGATGCTAAGCTTCGTTGGAAGGCTCACGTTAAGAAGAAACGCAGCGAGCTACAGCTTCGCTACAAAAATATGTACTGGCTTCTAGGCAAACATTCTTCGCTGTCAGTACAAAACAAATTACTACTGTATAAACAAGTCCTTATGCCAGTGTGGACTTATGGAATACAGCTATGGGGCTGTACCAAATCAAGCAACATCCAGATTATACAAAAATTCCAAAATAAAGTACTGAGGGGTATCGTAAATGCGCCTTGGTACATTAGAAATGACGACCTCCATAGGGACCTTAAAGTGGACCTCGTAGCTAATGTAGTGCAAAAGTACGCCGAAGCTCATCAAAAAAGGCTTCATCATCATGTGAATGTCGAGGCTATCCAACTCCTTGACCACACAGATTTAGTGAGAAGACTAAAAAGGACAAAACCCTTCGAATTAGTATAGTGAAGTGTCAGTGTGACATAGTGTAATAAGTGCAACTTGTAATAAAAACACAATATGAACTAAGTGACTTCCCCTTAATAGAGACATTAAGAAAAGTGTTAATGGACACATTCTTACAATTTACTCTATATTAGCAGTTTAGGTTAAATGTAAATTACTGATTAGTCTTATGGCTAGATTGTAATTTATATGATATGCTATTATTGTAGCACGTCATTACATAAAAAAAAAAAAAAAAAAAAAAGTACTTTGTAACAATTTAGCCAACATGCAAAATAAAGTTCCGTTTCACAACAGTTTTTGAGAAACTGTGTTGTACTAATTAATTAATATTGTTTTACAGCATATAGATATTATTATAAAATTGTAGAATAATTATATAAGAACTATGATCAGGTTAAGAATAGTCTTCGTGAAAAGAAATCGTAAGAGTCTGTGTTATTGATTGTATGTTGTCGCCTTTCCAGTAAATATTTGTAGTCGTTACATGGAGTAATATTATATAAAATGTAATTATTGAATAGATATTATGACGTTACACATTGATAATTAAATTAAGTTATTTTAGATATTAGTTTTCTTGTACATTATATCATTATCGTATTTAATTAATTGATTTATGTTTGTTTGACCCTTGTGAATAGTGTAATGCTGTTTAGGCGCCAAAATTATATGAGACATGCACAATGTTAGGCAGACCAGCTCAGACGCTGAGCAGCCGTCTTAAGGGTACGTTCCTCATTAATAACTTATGTAATTTATCTGATCTGGTGTGATGTGTAATATAATATATGTGTTGAAATTAGCAGAGGTCTACGTCCAGCAGTGCTGGACTGCCATAGACCGATTTGATTGATTGTATTCAAGGTTATTTTATACTGCCCATGGCTTGGTTTAAAATATAATGGTATAGGTAGGTACTATCCTGCTGAACTATTTGTAAAGATATGACCCGTGTTGCTATTAATTGTAATGACGTGTACCAACTATTGATGGAATTAGATTATAGTAAAAATAGATGTATAGCAATTAATGTGACTTTGAAAAGAGTGGCCGTGAGTTTTATTGCCAGGTTCTTTCTCATAGGCTCTACCTATTGCGAATCTGGCGGTAAATGTAGAATCGGTTAATAAATAAAAAAGTTATATCACTTTAAAGAATCATACAAAGACTTATAAATCTAAAAATGGGTAAATCTAAACTGACGCGTTGGCTTAATGATTAAGGCTATTTTGTTGAAGACTTAAGATTAAGTCTATTCTAAAACAATTCAGTCCAAGCTGAAGGCGTGGACTGAATTGTTTTAGAATAGACTTAATCTAACCGATTGATATGAAATAAACACTAAATGTTAAGCGGAGCAAACCTTAAAACACAATAAAGAAAACCGCATTGCAATCGGTTAGGCGGTTGCTGAGATTAGCGTGCACAAACGTACAGACAAACAGATATACAGACATACAGACATACAGACAAACAAACAAAATTTCAAAAAAAACATTGTTTTGGGTTCTATTGCGTTTGTCAAGTTCGTCTCGTAGAGGGTAGGTATATCAATACATACAGTCACGCCTTTTATCCCCGAAGGGATAGCCAGAGGCATATTCTGTAAGGAGGGTATTAGCTAACAAGTTATGAAATGAAAAGAAATGAATATGAGATAAAAATATCTTTATTCTCGTCAAGATTTCCAATTCTACATTTACCGCCAGATTCGCAATAGGTAGAGCCTATGAGAAAGAACCTGGCAATAAAACTCACGGCCACTCTTTTCAAAGTCACATTAATTGCTATACATCTATTTTTACTATAATCTAATTCCATCAATAGTTGGTACACGTCATTACAATTAATAGCAACACGGGTCATATCTTTACAAATAGTTCAGCAGGATAGTACCTACCTATACCATTATATTTTAAACCAAGCCATGGGCAGTATAAAATAACCTTGAATACAATCAATCAAATCGGTCTATGGCAGTCCAGCACTGCTGGACGTAGACCTCTGCTAATTTCAACACATATATTATATTACACATCACACCAGATCAGATAAATTACATAAGTTATTAATGAGGAACGTACCCTTAAGACGGCTGCTCAGCGACTGAGCTGGTCTGCCTAACATTGTGCATGTCTCATATAATTTTGGCGCCTAAACAGCATTACACTATTCACAAGGGTCAAACAAACATAAATCAATTAATTAAATACGATAATGATATAATGTACAAGAAAACTAATATCTAAAATAACTTAATTTAATTATCAATGTGTAACGTCATAATATCTATTCAATAATTACATTTTATATAATATTACTCCATGTAACGACTACAAATATTTACTGGAAAGGCGACAACATACAATCAATAACACAGACTCTTACGATTTCTTTTCACGAAGACTATTCTTAACCTGATCATAGTTCTTATATAATTATTCTACAATTTTATAATAATATCTATATGCTGTAAAACAATATTAATTAATTAGTACAATACAGTTTCTCAAAAACTGTTGTGAAACGGAACTTTATTTTGCATGTTGGCTAAATTGTTACAAAGTACTGCCAACTACAAAAGCTTAAAATGTTAACCGTACAATAAAATAATGGTTCTTTCTAACAGGTTGCCATATGAACAGCACAAAAACACTATTTTCTACTCTTTTGTTGCCAAGCTGTAAGCCGCGAACCAGCACGGTCAACCAAGTAATTTACATAGGTATAAGCATATCTATCACGTTCATAAAGCCTCCCTGTAATATTTTTTCTCATTTATCTTCCATGTGCAGACAGCGACCTGTTACGATTTTATTATATGTATTGATGATATTGATTGATAACAAACATATTTACATAATATTACATAGTATGACGCCTGCTTGAACAAATGATAAATCATATTCGGCACACTGAGAAGTAAGCCAAATCCGTATCTGCTTTAACAATAAGACAGAGAATCTGATGACAAAAAGAAAAAAATCTTCACCCCTTTTCTCCCCCGTTTTCCCCCATGCTCTCTACAAAAGGTGTATTTTAAATCAAAGAACACGTGTGGAGGAATTTACTATGGCTGATTATGGATGGGTGACTGGTCCAAATTTGGGAATATGTTCCCAGGGGAAGCGGGTGAAACCGCGAGCATCATCTGGTACAGGTAACCTAAGCGAAACCATTACCTTAATTCGCTTCGCTGCTAGTGTGAACAGCGTTTATATCGTTGAAAACATAAGATTTACATAAACACTTATAATGAATTCATTAACTATTCAGTATTACATAAATTTCTAGAAAATAAAAGACTGCCGAAGCGCTCGTGGCCCCGCGGACTCAGTGTTTTGTAAACGATCACTGCAGTAAGCAACTTTCACTATGGCCGGTCCATGGATGGGTGACCGTCCATGTGATCACTTTGTGACATTTATTTGAGCGTTTCCGTGCTTCGGAAGGCACGTTAAGCCGTTGGTCCCGGTTGCCAGTAAAATGGCAGTCGTTAAGCCAAGTTGAAGGCTTTATTCCAACAGCAGGCAGTCACAACCTGCGCCTGTCCATTTAAAACACGGCAATACGGCTCACAACGTATTACGTGGGACAAATTATAAAAAGGTGAAATGTGGGCATATAATATGCCTCTGCCTACCCCTTCGGGGATAAAGGCGTGATGATGAACCTGAACCTAAAAGACTGCCCTCATGTTTATTTTCCGTTGAAATATATAATTTAAGTGGTGATAATCAAAGATGGGGGAATAATATCAAAATATCTACTAGGGAAGGTAGGTTAATCTGAAATGTAAGTGCAGAAACTTTTTGATTTATTGAGATAAATTAAAATTATGTAGGTACGTACATAATAAAATATATATTTAAACAAATAATAGGTTTACCTATTATAATTGCCGTTCTGCAGTACTGGCCATTTCAAATCAAAATATTTTTTGTTTGGCTAAGAATTAAGAACAGACTACTACTTTTTTCAGAATTTGGATAACTTCTTGGCGGAAAAGAAATTCAATACCCGAGAGGCAGTACAAAATGCCTTTGAAGAATTTGTTGTCTCCCGTCCAGCTGATTTCTTTAAGAAGGGCATCAATAAACTGCCGCTGCGTTGGCAAAGATGCATTAATTGCATGGGTGTTAACTTCGATTAATTCAAATAAAAATACATGAAATTTTTCGTTTGTTTGTTTGTCTGTATGTCTGTATATCTGTTTGTCTGTACGTTTGTGCACGCTAATCTCAGCAACCGCCTAACCGATTGCAATGCGGTTTTCTTTATTGTGTTTTAAGGTTTGCTCCGCTTAACATTTAGTGTTTATTTCATATCAATCGGTTAATAAATAAAAAAGTTATATCACTTTAAAGAATCATACAAAGACTTATAAATCTAAAAATGGGTAAATCTAAACTGACGCGTTGGCTTAATGATTAAGGCTATTTTGTTGAAGACTTAAGATTAAGTCTATTCTAAAACAATTCAGTCCACGCCTTCAGCTTGGACTGAATTGTTTTAGAATAGACTTAATCTTTAAGATCTTTTATGATTAAGCAAACAGGGCAGTTTCACACGCTGCTTGATGAGTCTGATGAAGAAATACATCTCCTTTCTCATACACCTTATGTGACGTAAACGAAGTTGGGGGCTCAGCTAGTAGTCAGTATGTATAAGTGAGTCCTCCGACCTTCACTACACTAACAATAACAACTTTAACGAAAAAGATTCGGATATTTGTATATTTTCTGGCATTTAGGTATGTTGTAAGAAAAAATATCATCTAAACTTTTGAAGATAATAATATGGCGAATTTGTGTAGCCAATCTCACAAAAGAACTTTACAGTATCTTATACAAATATTTCACAAGCCAAGGACAGCAGAGGCAAAATGATACAATTCAAGTAGGCTTTCAGTATCTATACTTGACTTCTGTGAAAATTCTTTAGAAAAATTACATAGTTCGAACAATGTAGGCATCGTATATCTGACACAATCTGGGATGACACATATCACGCCTTCGCCGTATACTTTGGCAGTTTATGACACAACAAAGTACGCAATCAGGACATCCGAAGATGTGACAACGTCGTGTTCTGCAATAGAGATAACACAACACGTATTGACGACTTTGTAACCTTGAAACACCGATATGATTACAAAAAGATTTTTCGTTATTTATACACATATAACATAATATATGTGTATAAATAACGAAGACGAATATAACATTTGACGTCTGTCAATTTTATCTTTATATTGAGAATGATGAATGAATGGATATGGACTTAAAAGATATGTGAGTTTTAAAAATCATCAGGCTAATCCCTGTTCAATTATTATTTTTTCTTTCGTAAATATAAGGAGCAAAATAAGACATAACATAATTTGATTGTCAAATGATTGTGAAATTCAAATTGAGAATTGTCAAATGTTATCTACCTATACTATTAAAATGATTCCACTTTAAGGATAATGCACTGTTCTCTACTGTTTTTTACGCATGGAAAATGCTCATGGATGTCATGCCGGACTTTAACAGACTGAAACCACACGTGCCCTACTATTGCCTGAAAGCTGGGTGTTCCGGGTAAGCCCTCGGAAGGATGTCCCAGGAATCACTACTACTACACCTGATCCAAGAAAACATACGTCAAGGACTGTTTAAAATACATTATGAAAATTCACTTGTACTATTCCACTTTTATTTTAATTTAAAAATACCTGACCGGTTTCGCTTTTAAAGCATTATCAAAGGTTCTTACACTAATTTTGACATAACGTAATTTAATTACGTTATGCTTTAAAAGCGAAACCGGTCAGGTATTTTTAAATTAAAATAAAAGTGGAATAGTACAAGTGAATTTTCATAATGTATTATAACAAGTTCCATCAAGTGCCAACAATCGAAAGTATAACGGACTGTTTAAAATACTTACATACATAAATGCATATAGTCACGCATTTATCCCCGAAGGGGTAGGTAGATGCATAATATACGCCCACATTTCACCTTATAGTTTTATGTCCCACGTAATAGGCGGTGAACCCATTGCCGTGTAAAATACTTAGTCAGTCAATAAATGATTCTCGTCATCGTAATACTGCATAGAATATATTATATAATACGTGGTAATACTCCTAAATATTTCACCTTATTGGGAGAATTTTGAACTTTCTGCACGACGTTTGTCAAAAGGGTTAGGACGCAGTTTTACATCTTTTCGCCATGACATACATAACCTAATTATGTATAGTTTTTTTTTAATGTGAGGAAAATCCTAAATGGATGCTATTGCCCGACTCCTACCGACTAAAATCCACTCGTTTCCTACCTAACACCTTCGGTGACGGCTTACCCGGGGCACCCAGCACCAGGTAAGCCCTCGGAAGGATGACCCCAGAACACCCATATTATAGTTTGGCAAAAATAGTCAATTTCAATTTCAATTCTTTCAATGGCCTTCTGTGCTCTTAGCATCAACTCGCCAATGTCCCGTATCTAGAGCTAACAGCGAAGGAGTTGTTAGTGTTTCGAGATTTGATCAGTAGACTTAGATGTGACGTCAATTCAGGCAGAATCTAAACACAAGGACAACACAGTTAATGGTTAGTATCATAGACTACTAATATACAATATGGTATAGACTACTTATACTTATATTCCATTTCAAATAATAAAGTGTTATGATATAAAATTCTACAGTTTAAGATTGTTTATTAGTATTTAATCGGTAAGGATTTTTATAAAGGGAGTATAAACCAAGGATAGGAGACATTTGAAAGAGGTAGAGCGGGGGATATTCGTGGGAAGGACATCATATAGTGAGAATTATATAGTGAGAATCGTTGGTGAGGGCAACAAAAGAAAATATGTTCTGCATCACCCTCCTCCAAACCGCACTCGCACAGCGAAAATAGTCTACAAACGGAGCTTATATTTTGCGACAAGGCTTCTTGTCAGAATGCTGTCAAAACGTCACTCATGTCAATTAACAAATGACGTACCTACTACAAATTTTAAAATACATTTTATCGTAAAATCACTGACCTGTAATAGTATCTGGACTGGTGATCGGTTCCATAAAAGTGTGCCTAATTGAAAATCGCCATTTGGCGCTGACGGCAGCTAGCGAATGTACTTGGAACTAATACTAGTGATGTACAACACCTGTCTTGGTGTCGATAAAAACTTTACCAGATATCGACTACAATGTTAATTTTATTTTTGTACCAATGATGTTTACATAATATGAATGACTACTTTAAAGTACCTAAGTAGGCTAACCATCAGGCTCGCGAATTCAGTTTTGCGAGCTTAATATATAAAAAAAAAAGAGTTTGTTTGCTTAAACAGTGGTCGCAGGTATGTTGCCAAAGTAGTGTTACTATTGTAAATCGGCTGAAAAATGACACCGGACACAGCCCACAGTCATTAAGGTTGTCTTTAATCATAATTGGGTTATGTTATGTTAGAACTTAAAGCTAGGCGTCCAATAGGCGGATGGGCCGGGCCGGGCCGCAACGCAAATATCCGCATGCCATACGTTTTTAATGAAACTGTGTTTCGTTGCGGCCCGCCTCTAGTAAAGGCAGATGCTACACAATTTCATATGAAACGTACGGCACGCGAATTTTTGCTCTGCGCTGCGGCCCGGTCCGCCTGGTGGACGCCTCGCTTAACGTGAGCCGTGCGAGCGTGCTCCCCGAAGCAGCCAATGCCAACTTGCTATTCCGCCTCAATGGCAACTATTTCCCATTTACTTCCCGAAGCAGCCGTGCCCAGAGAGGAATTTTGTTAAGTGACAGGTTAATTAGGATTAGGATTTATTGTAGTTTTGTTTGTTTGCAGTAGGTAAGTACAGAGGAGGGAAGGTATTTAAAAAAATATGAAATCACACATTTATTACGGGATATTTTTAAATGCACATCTGTATAATTTTTAAAAGAAAATTATCTCATATTTTAAAAAGATTGAAAAACAAAGTAGATTCTCTTAAAATAGGCTTGTGTCCACTAAGAATAAATCTGATTGATGTGTGTTTCTAACGACTATGTCCAATATATGAATAATTAACCATAGATGCTAAGTTATATTTCACACGCTAGTTAGTTACTATTTCGATTATCTACTACAACTTTAAGTGTTTATTAATAATTTTAATATGTTCATTAATTTATTAAAGTACTTTTACCATGCCTCTTGTTTTTTAAACTACGAATTTTGGCATTGGACAGAAAATTATCGATATACATTTTGACATCCCTATTAAACATTATAGGTTATAAAAATATTCGTAAAATCCCCGAAACTCGAAGGGTATTCGCTTAGAATTATGGTTTTATAATAATTGTTTAAGAATTCGTTTCTTAGATTTACTTACTTGTGAAAAGAGACGCCACAGCCCTTCTCGTATCTTGTTTTACAATATACACACGATCTCATGATAAATATCTACTTAATTACACAATAAACTAAATGTATATATCAAAATACTTCAAATTTATAGCAATCACAGTAATAACCTAAAAATATTCCAAATTTCACACATAAACTCTTTCTGAAATAAACAAACAACGGCCATTTGCAAACTAATTTAGTTCTCAGTGCACTCGGAGGGGGGAACGGCGGCGCTTTGAATCGGCACAAAAAAGTAGCTGTCATTTTGTATGGAATAGCCAGTCCAGCGATTATTATTACAGGTCAGTGCGTAAAATACATTAGGATTCTTTCTAAAGGGTTGCCATTTGAAAGAACATTGCCGCCTCCATTATAAATAAAAAATCTTTTTTACTCTTTTTTGTAAGCTGTTTTCTTATCTCCCTACTCTTACTGCACTTACAGATATTGTGTTTTTAAATGATTTATTTCTTTGAAGTTCAATTTGCGATTTAGTTCACGTAAAAATACGATTCTGTTAAAAAAATCACTCAAGCACAGACTCTGGGGATTGTACGTGACTAGTAGAGGGCAATGGTTCAATGATACCAAAAAGAACTGACGGCTATATTCAAATTATAAATAAGTCTTCTGTACGTGTGTTTTTCACTTATCGACTAAATTGATTTGAATGGAATGTTGTCTGTCAAAGGGTTTCCAGGTGGTTTGAAATATTATTAGGCCTGATAGATCGGGTTTGTTTACGCAGAACAACGTCTGCCAGGCCCCCTAGTACCTAAATAGCTGGCTAGTCATAGTATCAACTCCCAACCATAGGCTCCCAACCATAGGCTGTTGGGCGTACCGTGAGGTTTTTTAGTCGGTAGGAGTCCGGCATGGCATCCATGAGGATTTTCCCTCACGTTAAAAAAAAAAGTCATAGTGTCAATATATTGCGTCAAGGTGTTTGTGTTCGCACGCCTCCATAACAGTTCTATCTGGATTTTAAAATGACCTTTCTGGTATACATATGGTACGTTGGAATATTATCGAAAAGTTTTTCTCATCCTAGTACCTACATTTTTGTGTCAACAATTCTTCGATAAAGTGTACAGCGATCAGTTGGTTTCTCTATGTTATATACAGGCTATTTACAGACTTACAGCTGGGTATCTCGAATTCCGAGGTGAACTTACTATAATGACTGGACTATTATTTAATAGAAATACTTGGTGACTCACCTACCAACCCCCGAACAAAACCCTTAAACCATAAACCTGACATTTTGGAGTGCTCTTGTAATTTAGGCATACACCATGTAAGGTTTTTTTTTAAATTCACCTCTAAAATTGGGTGTTAAAGTTTATTACAGTATGTCACGAGAGAAGCTTGTCGGTACAGCTAGTAAGCTATAATATTTTTAAAATTTTATCCTAAAATACCTTTTTTGAGAAAACATGCGAACATTTTCTAAACAACTCTAATTTATTTATATTTCTCGCCACAAGTCACGTATTGGTGCTTTGTTTAACTTTTGAAAGACTTCACTTTAAAATACAGTCTGCATATAAAATTCTAGTGAAATAACTGCATTCACACGTTCCGGGACACTCGACTTTTTGCAAAGTTTTGAATATGTCACCACAAATTCCCATACATTATATCATACCGTCTATGTATATACGTACTAACGTATTATTATACTTGTAATTTTTTGAAACGATAATACCGGCCACAGACGTCAACGCCGCGTTGTAACTTGAACGGTAGTCTACGGCTGTCGGCGGTGTGTCCATATTGTTTGGTACATGAGCCCTGTGTACCTATGTGTGTGTTGAAAAATAACTCGACAAGAGTTTACTGTGACACATACGAACGATCGAAGTCGCGTGTTGTGACACTAAATCACGTGCTTCCTAGATATATTATGGGAAAGCTACGACTATCGACGGTTTGCCAAATGTAGGTAATGAAATGAAGTTCACCGCCCTTAGGGCGCTTTCAATTTAGACGTTTCGTGTCGGACCGCTGTCGCACGTTTACCGTGCCGTTGGTTATAGCCTGCTGCCGTGCTGCTACCGTACGGTAGCAGTCCGATACCAAACGCCTAAATTGAAAGCATATCTGACTGCCGTGCGTTTGTATGCTAGTGATGTTATAAATATATTTGGCAGCAGTTTTAAGCCATGGACTCTGCTGACGAAGATACATTATTGTTAGTGCTCTCACAAAAACGACGCCTCCGTACAAGAACATCACCAATGTTTTCGTTAACATGTAATTTTGGTGATTTCCATAATCTTTACCCTAGGCTAAAACAATATCCAAGCATTTTTTAATTACTTAAGAATTTCTAGAGAATGTTACTACGAATTACTTGAAAGCAAAATTCAGCGGGCAAGAAACTACACTCATGGACAAAATTAGGGGAACGCAAAGAAATGTTGAGGTAGTAATAAAATAAACGATTTATTTATGTTTAATACAGTTTCATTTGAGTATTCTTAATTAATTTAACTTTTTAAAATACAGAAATGTACAATTTACTATTAAAAATAGACAAATATTGAAGTTATCGCTTATTAAAGAGAATGTTAAGGAAACAATGAAATTTAATCTTATCATGAAATTTATGGAATGTCTGGTTTCTTCTCTAGTAAAAGTTAACATGACCACTCTTAGGTACATTCAGTATTTGGTGTTACCTCCTCTTGCTGTTACAACTGCCTCCAATCGTCTGGGCATACTTTTTATTAATTCGTCTATGAAATTTTGTGGCATTTGGTCCCATTCTTCTACCAACGCCGTTTTAAGTTGTCGTAAGTTGGTTATTGCAGGGATTCTTTTTTTTTATTTGTCTTCCCAGTTTATCCCAGACATGTTCAATCGGGTTTAAGTCTGGCGAGCGGGCTGGCCATTCCAAAACATCGATTTCGAACCCTTGAAGGTATCTTGAAACTACAGCGGCAGTGTGTGGCCGAGCATTATCATGCATCAGTAGAAAATTATCACCTATGTATGGGACAAATGGTATCACAATTTCTTCTAAAATGTTAGTTACGTAGCGTGCTGCTGTCAGAGATCCATTTTCGAAGACGTGGAGCTCCGTACGTCCTCCTAAGGAAATGCCGCCCCATACCATCACTGACCCTCCACCGTAAGGTTCTCTTCCGACAATGTTACACAGTGCATATCTTTCTCCTGGTCGTCTCCACACTTTCACCCTTCCATCATCTGGCTTAAGGCAAAATCTGGACTCATCAGTGAATAATACTCTTTCCCAGTCATTGTCATTCCAGTGACGGTGAATGCGAGCAAAGTTACTCCGAGCTACACGATGACCTGTGGTAAGAAGAGGTCCTTTGGCAGGTATAAATGCCCCTATTCCGGCTGCTTTAAGTCTTCTTCGTATCGTTTTAGTGCTAACTGCCACATTTCGGACTTCTTGGAGCCTTGCTCTTACCTCAGAAGACGTCGAGGTACGATTTCTTAGCACACTGCTTACGATAAATCTATCGTCCCTAGCTGTGGTCTTCTTTTTTCTCCCTTGTCCTCTGCATCTTGTGTACTCGCCTGTCTGCCGGTATCGTTTTACGTTGCGAAAGATAACTGATTTGGAAACTTGCAACATTTGAGCCACTTGATTGTAAGTGTAACCTTGTTCGATTAAAGTTACAGCTTTGGACACCTGTGCTACGTTGAGATCCGGCATTATCACTTCAGTTTTTTTTTAAAAGTCTCTAAGTAACACTCTGACGAATAA
Source organism: Miltochrista miniata (assembly GCA_933228765.1). Classification (NCBI taxonomy): domain Eukaryota; kingdom Metazoa; phylum Arthropoda; class Insecta; order Lepidoptera; family Erebidae; genus Miltochrista; species Miltochrista miniata. Next base: position 27,934,630 of record OW121763.1, on the reverse strand, counting down.
TTTTTGAAAAAAAAAAGATTTACTAAAGTTTTCAAATACGAAAATAAACTGTTAAATTGTTCTCTTACGAAGTTACGACACACATTTATTACATTACTACGTAGAGAGAAAAAAACAAATGATATTCTGAAACATAAGACGATAAAATGTCTTTCTTTAAATAATACAAATGCTGTTATAGGTGGCCAGTGTGTAAGTATAAAAAAATTAACGTAGTCGACCTTTTTTTTTGCGTTCCTCTAAATTTGTCCCTGAGTGTATATTCAGACCACAGAGCATCGCGCGCCTTTACAGAGGGAGAGGCCAAAGCTTGCAAACCCCCTCTGGCAATAATTTGACATTTTGACGACTAAAAGTGCCCACTTACATAAAAACTGTTTTTTTAAGTTTCTTTCACTAGACTAAGTCTAGTTGACAGCGTGTGCGGTTGAATTGTCATTTTATAAAAATGATGAAATAATTAGATATTAATACAAAAAGAAATGTGATTAAAGAAATCTGAAGAAAAATGGCATTATCTTGTTTGAGTAAGTAATTTTATAACAATTTATTATTATTTACACCTATTTAAACGTATAAATAATATTCAGATTTGTTTAGCAAACTTTACCGGACGCCACCCCAATACATGGATTGGTTTAGCGACTTGGGGTAATATGACACAAAATGTATCATGTGTGTGTAAAATTTATGAGTGTATTGTTTAAAGTGTATATATAGGCTTCGTATTGACAGTCGATTGCTATTGTAGTGCGAATCTAAGAAAGTGTGGGTGAGGAAGATTTCCCCCCGCCACCCGCAAAATATGACAGATAAATATGTACCGAGCAATCGTTCTATGTCGTCTCCCCTTAGACAGTTTGCGTTGCTCTATGATTCAGACAAACTATATCAGTTCCAAATAGCAGAACGTATTTCAATTTCATTTATAAATTCTTCCACGTATATGTATTCCAATTTTAAGCAAACATGACATCTAGTCTCCCGCACTATTCAACAACGCAATGCACACGTGGAGCTAATGATGTTGCCGTCCTGTAGTCGCACGTTTGCGGTGCAGACGCTGCACTGTTGCCGCACCGTGCGCTTTGTATTAAAAGAAACGACCGTGCGTGCGCCGTGCGAGAAACGCACCGCTTCGGCACTGCTGCGGTCCGACATGAAACGTCTAAATTGAAAGCGCCCTTAGCCGTACTGTCACGTGGCGAGATACCGAGGTCCCGTCGACAAGCTGTATGTCCCGGAATGTGTTAAGTATTGCAAGTTTACAGTACTGCTGGAGGCTGCTCCCCACCCCCCAAAGACGCGGTATAGCACACGAACCTCCTAGGTGAGGCCACAGTGGTTGTCAAGTTCTGTTGGAAATCCTGTGGTGATCTTTCCGAGGGCTTACCCGGTGCTCCTAACCGTAGGCAGTAGGTAGAGAACGTGTGGTTTATAGTCGGCATAGCATCCATGACGGAGACTATCGGTCTCCATGACCGGGGGCCTGAGGACGGTGAGAGGGTCACTCATCGTCCTTACAGAAGCAGGCCCATGACGGCAGCGTGACGTGAGGGATTCATGCAAGCCCCCCCTTAGAAGCGGGATCACACCCGAAACCCGCCCAAGACGCGGGATAGCACCCGAACCATCCCCTAGGCGAGGCCGCAGTGGTGGCCGTGGGTCTGTTGGGAGTCCTGGGAACATCCTTCCGAGGGTTTACCCGGGGCTCCCAACCGTAGGCAGTAGGTAGGGAACGTGTTGGTTTTTAGTCGGTAAGAGTCCGGCATAGCATCCATGACGGATTTTTCACACGTTAAAAAAACGTGTAGCTTCCATACGGTTCGACCGATCCGGGAGCTTGATACGGCTTAATTTTCAGATCAATTAGTAGAGGTGAAGATATTAACATGAGGTTGGGTTTGCATAACAGTGAACGCACAATTTGTTTGAACTATGAGGTTGACTGGCCTCGTGGTCCAGTGGTTAGTATGCCTGATCGTGGGTTCGATTCCTACCCAGGACAAATATTTTCGCGTGACGAGTAAATTGTTTGTTCTGTGTCTGGGTGTAATTTATTTATCTATACATCTATACGAATAAATAAAATTGGAGTGTCTGTTTGTAATATTAAAATAACCACTTTCTACTACATGCATATGAATGTATGCATACGGTACACATACCAAAATAAATATTTTTAAAATTTTTGTCTCTCTGTCTGTTTGTTCCGGCTAATCTCTGGAACGGCTGGACCGATTTGGACGGGACTTTCACTGGCAGATAGATTATGTAATAAGAAGTAACTAAGGCTACTTTTATTTTAGAAAAATTCTTTTATTTTAGAAAAAATGCCAAAAACAAAAAAAAACTAAATATTTTTTTTTATTACATTCCTAATTCCAACTATTTTGTATTACTAAAATGTTAGTGGTCGTAACTAATGAAATCGGGCGTTACAAGGAAAATCCATCGCAAAAATATGTACGTATAATAAAGAAGGGTGCCTATATATGTCCTACATCAATTTCCTTAAGGAGTCCGATTCGTCATTCCCTCGTTACAATTAGTCGAGGTTACCCTTGACTGATATGCGTTAAGATTGAAGGATCGAGGGTGTGTTCGGTTCATCCTATCCCTGTGGATATGATGAAGAAGAGGTCTCTATGATCATTAGTTCTCATTCAAAACTGTTAAAAATAATCTCTTCCAATTTTTTTTTGCGTATATCAATATAAAAGTGAATACTTGAATAATTAATTTACTTTGATAAGTTTTAAGGTAAATTACGCGAACGAAGCGCTCGTGGCCCCACGGACTCAGTGTTCTGTAAACGATCACTGCAGTAAGCAAATTTGACTATGGCCAGTCCTAGGATGGGTGACCATCCATGTGACCAATTTGTGACATTTATTTGAGCGTTTCGGTGCTTCGGAAGGCGCGTTAAGCCGTTCGTCCCGGTTGCTAGTAAAATGGTAGTCGTTAAGCCAAGGTGAAGGCCTTTTTAGGCGGCTTGAAAATTTCAACAGCAGGCAGTCAACCTACGCCGTCCATCACAATACGGCAATACGGGTAACCACTCACCACCTACTACGCTACGTGGGACAAATTCTAAAAAGGTGAAATGTGGGCATATAATATGCCTCTGCCTATCCCTTCGAGGATGAAGGCGTGACCATATGTATATATGTATATGTGACAGTCAATGAGTTTATAGTCTTTAAATTATTGCTGAATATGTAAAGACTAGCGATTGTCACACAGTTTCCCCCGCATAGTTCCCGTTCTCATGGATTTACGGGAATAAAATAACACCTATTTCACCCGGGATTAGTGTAGCTTTCCAGAAGTGTAATAAATTTTAAAATCTGTTCTCTAGGTTCGGAATCATTCGGAACCTATCAAATCTTTCTTTTTTTTATTATTAGACTAGCTGAGCCCGCAACTTCGTTTACGTCACATAAGGTGTATGAAAGGAAAGGTATTTCTTTATCAGAGTCATCAAGCAGCGTCTGAAACTGTCCTGTTTGCTTAATCATAAAAGAGCTTAATGATTAAGTCTATTTTAAAACAATTCAGTCCGCGCCGAAGGCGTGGACTGAATTGTCTCTTTTATGATTAAGCCAACACGCCAGTTTAGGTTCACCCACATTCAAAGAAACCCCTACAATTAAAATTTTCAAAATATCTGATTCTTAAAAGTATTATAACTCTTTTATTTTTAAACCGATTTACATAAAACAAACGCTAAATGTTAACTGGAGCAAACCTCAACACAATAAAAAAAACCGCATTGCAATCGGTTGAGCGGTTACTGAGATTAGCGTGCACAACCGTACAGACAAACAGATATACAGACATACAGACAAATAGACAAAAATTCTAAAAATCATTGTTTTGGGTTCTATTGCGTTCATAAAGCCCCCCTATAATATTTTTTCTTATTAATCTTCCATGTACAGACAGCGACCTGTTACGATTTTATTATATGTATTGATTTCTTCTAATCTATTAATGAGGTGTTCAGGAAAATATAACTTTTTTACTAACTTTTCCGATACTTGAGAAAACTTTTCACGACCTTAACTAATAAGATCGACGTGACACCAATAGACTTAAGCGGGGTCTACAAAGAAGAAAAACTTTTTTGGAAAACTTATATTAGTGGCTAAAATTGTTCGCCAGAGTTTATAGAAAACGTGGCACGCGTTCGTCTACGAGAGAGAGGAATCAATCATTTTATACATACATTTGTCACGCCATTTATCCATGAAGGGGTAGGCAGAGGTGTATTACATAAATCGCCATATTTCACCTTTAGATTTCGTCCCATGTAATAAGTGGTGAGCCGTATTGCTGTGTTCATTCATTTTATAGCTAGGTATTGATAATTTGACGCAGGAACGCGTTAAATATTCGTTATAAAACTTTCTTCTCTGAATATTAAGTAGTTGGTAGTAAGTTAATAGGAAAAGTTGAATCTAATAATTCGTTTCAGATTCATGGCAAAGATACCTACCGTGAGAGCGGACGTCCGCCAGGCATTTTTTAATTTTCAAAAAAGATCTGAAACTCAAAATCAATGAGCGTTGACCAACGGGATCTTTTTTCCGCGTGGTCAAATCAGTTTGACAATATAGTTTGATCACGAGAACTCAATCCAAGAAGTTTGATCAACAGGATCTTAGTTCCGCGTGGTCAAATCAGTATGACAAAACAGTTAGTCCACCAGGAAGAATGGAGATTTACTTATACACTCGAGAGCAATGAATCCGGGTCACTTAAAGAATCCTAAAAATCTCGGAAACTAAAAATGCTAGGTTAATGCAATAAATTGTATTTAATAGACAATGTAATACTCCTTAAATGAAAGTATTAAAACTTCTTAGTTATTGTAAAGTTATATCATAAAAAAATCAAATTTGAAAAAGGGCCACTTTCGAAGATGGAACTACGAAATTACAGCATTTGGTGTTGCTTTTGTTTGTAACTGTCATTTATGTGGGTACATAAACCATGTTGATAGTGCTCTATATTCATTAATCAAGCTGAAATTATGTCGCTTACGCCTGAAGAATGCACCAGAATACTTACAATGCTGGAAACCGGCCGGAGTCAGCGCGATACAGCCAGGACTGTCGGTGTGTCGCTGTCAACAGTACAAAGAGTTCTCCGACGTTACGAAGAAACTGGTTCTAACCTACGCAGACCAGGAACGGGCAGAACCAGGTGTACCACAGCACGAGAAGACCGATACTTGGTGAACACCATGCTTCGAAATCGCTTTCTCACAGGAACTGAACTCACCAATCAGTTTCGACGCCTCGGAGGAAGTAACCCAAGTGCATGGACAGTAAGACGTCGGCTTGCTGAATCTAACTTAAAACCCCTTAGACCTGCAAACGGCCCTAAACTGGAGCGTGGGCATCGTATTTCGAGACTAAGGTATGCCCAGAGCCACGTAAATTGGAGTATTGAAGATTGGTCAAAAGTTATGTTCTCCGACGAATCAAAATTTATGCTCTACAAGCACGATGGAAGACACAGAGTGTATCGAAGACCAGGGGAAAGATTCAAGCAAGCATGCATCGAAGAAAAAGTAGCCTACGGTGGTGGGTCTGTACTTGTGTGGGCCGGAATTTCTTCTGAAAGTCGCACAGAGCTGGTGATCATAGAAAACGGCTCTTTAACTAGCGTAAGATATGTGGAAGAAATCCTCAATGATCACGTTGGTCCATTTATGGTCAATTTAGGTGAGGATGCTATATTTATGCATGACAATGCCCGACCTCATACAGGTAGGATTGTGAATGACTACCTTCAAGAGATGAACATTACTCGTATGGAGTGGCCAGCGCGCAGCCCGGATATCAACCCGATCGAGCATGCTTAGGCAGATGCGTAAAACAACGAAACCCTCCCCCAATCACGCTTCGTGAGCTCAAAATTGCTCTCACAGAGGAATGGGAGAATATTCCCCAAAATCGTATAAGGAACTTGGTGTACAGCATGCCAAACCGCGTAAACGCAGTAATGGAAGCACGAGGAGGCAATACGAAGTATTAAAATTCAAGAAAATCGTAATAAAGTTCAAAAATTTCATGTTTCCTATTTTTGTTTTAAGGAGAGATCGGCAGTTTTTTCTTTATGTAATTTTGTGTTAATAAAATGTATGGTGACTCATATTTTTTTTACTTTCATTTAAGGAGTATTACATTCTCTATTAAATACAATTTATTGCATTAACCTATCATTTTTAGTTTCCGAGATTTTTAACATTTAAGTGACCCGGATTCATTGCTCTCGAGTGTATATACTGTCAACTACAATGAAATATACTAGTTTAATCTTACAAAATTATGTATCCCTGCGAGTGCCATAATGAACTAACATTTGCTCCATGAAACTAACCAAAGATTGTGACAAACATGGTATCCACCAAACTTGACAGTAACATGTATGCGTGTAAAGATTAATAAATTATTATGTATCCCAATACATTTATCTTTTATTTTAAATTTGACTGAAAAAGTAGGATAGACTTACGTTGTGCTTATTAGTTGTTAGTAAAATGAAAAATCACTTTACTATGAACAAAAAAGTTTTTATGTTTGGAAATTCTTCATTTAGGTACAATTTTTCTAAATATTTAGCTAAATTATGTTAAAACTAGTTTCTCATGTAGTTCATTGCATAGGTATGCAACCTACAACGGCACTTGTCAACTTTAATGATTGTTTCGTGAAGGACGCTTGGTAGGCTGTTAGCAGTTCTGGGAAACAATCGATGTAGGCTCTGACCGCATACCTACTACCTAATGCACGAACGTGATTCTCTGATTAAAAAAAAAGTGATATGATTACATTATTGTTGCTATTTTAGTATTTTTATTTCCTTTGCGCTCGGTAAGACTAATTCGCAGTACGCCTAACTCGCGTTATGACTAGTCAAAAGGAGAAGTAGGCATAACGCGAATTAGACCTACTGCGATGTAGGCCAACAGCTATATAGGTCAAATAACAAATAAGAACTAGACCTACTGAGATTTAGTCCTTAAGCTCTTAACTCGGGCCCATATTTTTTTACTACTAAAACGGCATACAAGTTCACGACCCACCTAATGGAAAGTAGTATTTCTACGTCACCATATACTTTTTTTTATTGTTACAGATTTTGTCCGGACACAACGTACCATGCCGTTGAAGATCAAAATGTAATTTTAGGCAGTACGTTATCTATACTAATATTATAAAGAGGAAAGATTTGTTTTTTTGTTTGTTTGTTTGTAACTAATAGGCTCCGGAACTACGGGACCGATTTGAAAAATTCTTTCACTGTTGGAAAGCTACACTCTTTGCGGTGAACATAGGCTATATTTTATTCCCGTATTCCCACGAAAACGGGAATTACGCGGGTAAACCCGCGTGACGTTCGCTAGTCTATATTATAAAGAGGAAAGATTTGATCGTTTGCATCTACTGGGCTCTGAAATAACTGAACCGATTTGATAAATTCTTTCATTGTTGGGAATCTAAATTATCCCCGGGTGATATGTAAGAGTCTATTTTGGCGAAATAAAATAACTTTACGAACGTAAAGAGGTATTTCGGTATTCTTCCGATGGGTGTGCCAAGTAGCGTGCAGACTTTAACAAGGGATGGGTTGGTCGCCTGTGATTTTAGTATTATAATACCTACTATGCCTATTAAACTTGTGGTGCTAAAACTAACCTCAAGGGTTTCGTCTACCGCACGACACGCGTTTATATGGTCTACACTCTACAATGTAGGTAACTGTATTTTAAAATATTCGGCTCGCCAATAAAAAAAAACATTTTCAGTCGACGTCCGCTAGTCCAAATTAAGCTAATATAACCTTCTGCTACAGGATCTAGACACTGAATACTCATTATATTTCTAAACAAGTTGTTGCCCGCGACTTCGTACGCGTGAGAATTATGTTAAGTATAATGACAATTTGATTGCTCTTTGCTTAGCCCCTAGGATATGTAGCGTGATAATATAATAATATAGCCTATTTGAAGACCATATCCCTAATTAATATTTGTGCAAAATTTGAATCAAATCTATTGAGTACCTACTTTTCAAGATCCTTCCGGACAAAGCAAAGCAAACAGACATAATAATGTCTAACTATATTTTCGGCTTCGGTATCTTATGTTGAACACCCAACGAGTTTTTTTTAAATATTTCCAATGTACAGTTTTGACTTTTCTTTCATTTTATTATATGTAAGTATACCTACTTATGCATAGAAAGACCCAAAATTCCTCCTATAAATGACGTTGCTTGCCTTATGGAATGTCATATTGTTGATATTATTATGTGTAGGTATTTATTCGACCTCACTAAGATATGATACCTACCTAACCTTACAGAACTTTATACCGACCCTGAGTCAACCCGTCAAGGGAATATAGACGTTTTCATACCCTAAATACTTAGATACCATTTATTGTTAACTACGTAACTAAATAGTCTAAGCCTAAACAGAATTATTAGTGTTCTCTTGAATAATTTATTCAAGTTAGGACTACATTAATAGACACGCATAGGTTACGCACACTAGGAAAATACCTACACAGTCTTATTTAGAAATCAAAAGATCGTTCCTCTGTCGAACTATAAAAACATTGAACGACCTGCCCGCACACGTGTTTCCCTCATCTTACGATCTCGGGTTCTTCAAGAGGAGCGTGAAGAGGCACATCACAGGGCCGCCAACTTGAGGACCACTGTTAGAAGTGGCCCCCAATCGCTAGATGCGCCACGGCTTTCCATCAGGCTGGTGGGGACGTCAATTAGGCGAGCTGAATAAAAAAAAATTAAAGGTGTTAAGGCTAGTCGCACTCATAGATTCTATAGACACCTCAAATCTGTTACTTTGTGCTACCGTAAGCTAAGTACTGTAATAAATTGGCCTCTATTAAACAGCAAATCAAGACCTAACTTCGAACATTATACCTGCCGATAAACTTTGAAAAGAAATGTCTGTTTTAGAGTGAAAATGGCCTACGACATGAAAATATGCCGTAATTTGTGATTTTATCGTTACCATTGTGATATATTCAAACAGAACAAGAAGCCGTGAGACGGTCTCACCCGACTGCCCCTCTAACGTTCATTGTGAAAGTGAAAGTTCAATCCGATTGACGTTGTCATTTTTGTTTTATTTCAAATATGATGAATTTTGAACAGATGATCCACGTGACCTAGTGACGTAATTTAATGCAACAGAGTCACAAACTACAGACACAAGTCTCGCCATAAGACCCTCTGCAATCTATTTTATAGAGAGGGGCTAAAATTGCTCATTTTGGAGTGACAATGGCTTGCGATAGTATAAAATAGCAGAATACTGTCATGTCTCTTAAGGTTTGTATACGTCCTGTACTAACATACGCCTCCCCAGTATTCGCACATATAAATCCCAATTACATTCACAAGTTGCAAGTGGTTCAAAATAACTTTTGTCGCAGGGCGGCTAACGCCCCATGGTATGCTCGTAACGCAGATCTACATAGAGATCTTGACCTCCCTACACTTCTTCAGCAACGCACAACAACACTCAAACCCTCTCATTAGAGAAGCAGCGGACTAAGAACAGCTTCAAATTCTCCCAACCACGCCTCATGTTACGAGGAGGCCGCGTCATTCACTATCCGATCCCCCAAATAAGCTAACCAGCGACCTGTTAAGCCTTCGTGCAGGACAGAAATCTGGTCCCCACCCAAGTTAGACAATCCGAGCCATCATTCGCTCCCTACGCATCAGTCCACGACGGGGATACCTAGTGCCCCTGCCGTTAAAGTACTTCACAAGCGTATGCCCAGCGTTAGCTGAGTGACGCTGCGTCACCCTTCCCTAGAAGGGTGATCGCATCCGACGAGTCTCCAAGGCCCAAGGGCTAGAGGCTCAAGGTAGAGTTTAGTCAGTAAGAGTCTGACATAATCACACTGCCGGCCGTGTGGTATGTAGCATGTAGCGTTGTCTACCTCCACCCCTCGCTCGTGGGTGGTGCCTTAGGGCTCAAAAAAAAAAAATCATGTCTCTTGTAGTATAAAACGGAGGAGAGCAATGTATACCTAAGTTTTCGGTAGGTAAGGAGTTCAATTGAATTAGGTAGTAGGTAGTCTGAGGTTACACTTGCGTACTTTCACATTCCTAGCTACTTTTCAACCCCCGAAGAAAAACGAGAGATGTTATAAGTTTGACCTCTGGAGGTGTGTATCTGTATGTCTATTAATTCATTGGAAATGTTACTTCTATGGTATTTTCATGACATGGTAACCTGGAACTGGCTGATCTATCAAGTATCTTATCTGCGAGATACCCAACTCCTCAGTAAGTTGCAGGATATAGGTATACAACGTTTGGGCTTTTTGGAGCAGCCTCAGGGAGCTTTTTAATTTTCAAATTAAATGATCTTAAGTTTTCAATGTACCTATTTAATAAAATACTTTCAAACTCTGAAAAACCAAATCCGCGTATATTCAACATACTTTGGATAGGGATCCCTTCGTCCGACAAAGTTTGGTTCCGGATTTATTGGATCTTTCTGTGAACAATAGAACAAGCTGCGCACAAATTGAGTTCCTAACTATTTTTGTTGGGAGAATAATTTAGAAGTTTTGACGAGCTCAGATTATTGGATGCGATATAAAACGAGTTTCTTACAGTATCAACTAGGTATTTGATTTATTGGTTAACGAGTGTTCGGATAAGTTCTACCTAACACAAAGCTTGGGTTGAAAAACGGCATGAAACCGTTCACACTCCTGCATTTCAGATATTAGAGGATATTAGCAATTTACACCTACTTCTGATAGACCTTGAGCTAGGATATTGTCCATCGGCAACATTTTTTGCTATGAAAATGTACCCACTCTACATGAGCTGACATGAGTGATTATCTTCGCCATTTAGTGGAGAAAATAAGATCGACATGAATTGGAAAACCTTAGGGAATTCAATATGTAGAAAATGCATATAGGTATGCATGTTACACATGAAGAAAAAAAAAAATCCTTTTTTTTTCATCTAACCATTCACTTTTTTCGGGGGTAGGTACATCGTTGCACAGCATAATTTTGGCACTTTTGTAAGGTTGTTTTTAGTATTACTTGGTAATACTACCAAATAAATCCCATAACGCTGCTTAGAAGAAGGAATTGAGTTTACATGGCGTAAGGAATCTTTTCCGTTTCCCAACCTTTGCGTATCATAAAAACGTGGGTGTCAGATAGATTATTTAAAAATCGAACAAGTGTTAAGTATGCTTGGACGCCTACCCGCTTATGAGAATATATACTACCCGCTTATAGAATAAGAATGTGTTCTATTGTAGTTTCTAATGCAATTGTATATTTTTATTATTCCTTGTTAAGAAGTGACGGTAACACACTTGTACAAAGGTGTGTATTGTACCCTTCAATGAGCAGTTCGTGCCGTGAATACTCCCGTTCCGGTTGGGTCAAGGGTCTTTGATTGAAATCTCTACAAAATTACAGTGGCTATTCCGCTACTGTGAATATTCATTCGGCAGTACAATAAAATATTACAAGTGTCGACGTTACTCATAAATTAAGTTTATTTCAACGAAGTTTTCAAGACGATCGTTATTTTAGTTTTGTGTGTGGTCAGGTAGTTTCTTAGTTTCTTGAAAATTTTCATGTAACTTGGTGTTTTCATGTACATACGAGTATATCCTAGCAGTAATTTACTAGGAGTTTAGGGCGCGAAGAGGCTGAGCTCCAGATCTGTTACTGGCTTTTATTTTGTAATAAATATGTATCATTGTATTGTAGGTATAGTACTGTGCTAATATTTGAAATAAGTCCTACTTTGTCAAATAAAGTATAATTTTGACAGCTCAGGCAGTATAAAGCGTCGTATTCTTAATTTAAAAAAAATCTACAGTTATTTTTCTACTGTATCAGCCGCCCATTTATCGAAGTAGCGTCCTTATCAAAAATACACTAACAATTAAAAAAAAAGGTCTGAATTCGATAAAATTCGAGCTTATCGCTGTAATAGCGCACCTACATCACTTGTCAGTACAGTTCTGCAATTATTTCGCTCTATAATGTGGAATAGTAAGGAAAAGGCTTTGGCGACAGGTAGCTGATGTGGTCCCATCGGACCCCAAATCTGTTTCCATCTTAGACCGTCGTTGCAGACGTCTTAGTCTCACCGGACACCATAGTAGTTAAATGGTCTAAGGTAGGTACCTATTCGTAGATCAGCACACGGCTACCTATCTTAATTTTCGCATGAATTAAAAAAAATGATCTGTATTATTGTCAATGTATGTACTGTAACTCTTTGAACTATCAACATCAAGTTCTATTTATACACAAGTGTACTCATCGTTAGAGGCCGGCCCCATACACAGACAATAACATTGATCAATATTTTGATTGTTAAAAAAAGTCATTTAATGAAAAAATCACTTGTGACATCTGCCAAAATTATCATCCTAGGAATTCGGCGGGAAAGTTTTAGACAAGCGTTGCATTTCGTTATAATAATTTTTCAAAACTAGTGTATTTTTGAGTGTTTATGTGTAATTTATGGTGGATTATCGAACATTGAGGTTCGACAACGTGCAAAAGTCTTGGAAAGTGATAAAGCGCAGTGAAACGGAGTTTTTAGGTTTGTCGACAAATTCCACGGTAAGCCCTAGTAAGGTACCGCCGCCTTACTAGAGTATAACTTAGTCACAATGAAATTTACTTGACTTTGGCGTACTCTCAAGCCGAGAAAGTCCAAGAACAAGAAAAAAAATAACATTCCGTTTTTAGACAGAGTATAAAACTCTACGCGGTTTTTTTTAACAGCATAGACTATAATAACTAAGCGTCACCTGACCTACACCGTGTATAGAGCTCTTCCACGACTATCAATAAATAGTATGAATGGGAATAGTTTTCTTCATCGGTGTTTTATGATAGCAATAATAGATTTCTCTGTGGTTTAAAAATGTTTTGAACGAAAATAGCAGCTAAGCGTTGTTTCTGAATTTATTAGCCGCAATCTGGACGGGAATAAACTTTGGCCACAGATTATATAATATATTCTATACTTTCGCGATCGCTGTGATATAGATTGTGTTTTTTTTTAACGTGAGGGAAAATCCTTATGGATGCTATGCCGGACTCCTACCGACTAAAAAACCTCACGTTACGCCCAACAGCCTATGGTTGGGAGTCCCGGGTAAGCCCTTGGAAGGATGTCCAGGACTCCCAACAGACCCACGGCCGCCACTGCGGCCTCGCCTAGGGGGTGGTTCGGGTGCTATCCCGCGTCTTTGGGGGGGTTTCGGGTGTGATCCTGCTTCTAAGGGGGGGGCGTGTGTGAATTCCTCACGTCACGTTGCCGTCATGGGCCTGTCTATTAGATGTCTGGATGTTTGTTACTCTTTCACGCTCTAACGGCTGAACGAACTTGGCTGATATTTTTAGCACAAAGATAGATTACAGTCTGAAAGAGGATAAAGGCTTCTTTTTACCCCAGGAATAAGTGGTAAGCGCAATTAAATTCAACGCGGCGCTATCAAGTAACATTTTAAAAACATATTTGTACAAAATATCGTTGGTGTTACAATAAAGAAAAAGGTAAGTACCTACATACTACATCTCTATAACTATTATTGATACTGTTGATTGATGTATTACAAGTGAAGTTTTTTATGTATCTCAATAACTTTTCTTTAGCAGTTCAGTTTGTCATTCTTTTCCTAATATTTCCTAATCTTTGAATGTAGTGATCGCCAGGATTGAAAAATCGAAGGTTTCTTCTATTTGTGTCGGTCGTCGGTTTCTTTTTCATTATTTTTAGTGAGGGGTAGACTGAAAATATATCTGTCTAGGGGTAATGTTCTCCCCAATACAAATTAATCAAGCCCAAACACAAGGTAACTGCTGTAAATCGTTAAGGAATTCACTCGATTCGAGGGATTTCTTCGATTTCTCCAGGAACCCAGCATCAGATGCTGACTTCCTGTATATGGGACCACATGGGAAGCACCAGCTTTCAAATAAAAAAAGAATCATCAAAATCGGTTAGCTCTTTCAAGCGATTTGCCGGTAACAAACATAAAAAAAATACAGACGAATTGATAACCTGCTTATTTTTTGAAAGTCGGTTAAAAAGTCTTACATTTAAAATATTAGTTGGATAGAATTTTTGGCTGTTTGTCTGTCTTTATACATATTTTAGCATCACGTGAAAACCGTGGAAGAAATTTCACAGAAATTTTGCGCGGACATTCCCCAAGCCTGATTGATTTGTTTGTAATGCTTGAGAACAACTGTATGTTCTTTGAGAGTACAAAGTCAAAATTTTCTTTTTTCATTTTCATATAATAAAGTATATAGAAATACATTAATTATAGGTAATTGAAGATGACAGTCAAACGACGTTGAGATCGATACTGTAGGCTGCTGAATACCTTGATCTATTTCGAACTTAATGCGTACGAAGTCGCGATCTTGTCAAATCTCTGAGTATGACGTACAGCGGGCCTAAAAAGGCAACATTGTATGTTTCATAATATGAAACATACAATTCATATAATTTGAAATACAGAACATACAAAGCATACCAAACATTTTACGTTTCATAATATAAAACATACAATGTTGGCCTTTTAGGCCCTCAGGTCAGTACTGAGATGGTTGACCAATTATGACATTTACTTGATGATTCTTCGCGACTTCGCCCGCGTTACTGCTTCCCGAGGGAATATATTCCCGTGATGAAAAGTAGACTGTGTATTATGCCAGACTATAATCTAGAGTCCTGGGGACATCCCGAAGGCATACCCGTGGCTCCCAATCGTATGCTGTTGGGTAGAATACGTGTGGTTTTAAGAGACCGGCATAGCATTCCTGTAGGATTTTCTTCACGTTAAAAGAAAAGACTATTATTAATCTATCCCTGTCGGTACCGCATTTCAGCTTAATTCGTTCAGCCGTTAAAGCGTAATTGAGTAATAAATATTCAAATATCTTCACAAACTTATACATTTTTAATACTATATGTAGGAAGTAGAACTTTTCAGTACTTCGGAACCCACGTTAAGCGTTAATCCCGGCTGCTAGTAACATAACAGTAACTAAGCCAAGTTGGGTGGCATAAAAAATTTCAATGACAGGCTTCTTCGACCTGCCGCTATCCGACTCAACACAGATATACTAGAATACAACTGGTGAATATTGGCGTATAGCAAGCCTCTGCCTACCCATTTTATGAAAGTGGCGTGACTATTCAATGTACGTACTACCCGTTCACTCTAAGTTGGCCGATCGCCTCCCATACTACGCCTTACACCAGCCTCTACGCCGCGCCGCGGCAAACTTAAAGCGAACGAGCTATAGAATAGATTGCGATTTTTTTTTAATTATGATAGAAGGTACGTAAATATTTATTGCATCCTTCGAAGATTAGTAACAAGATATATGGGAGGAACGTAGGCCTACTCTGGGGAAGCCCCTACTGCCATAAAACTAAGACATGATAAGCACTTGACTTAGTTTTATGACTATAGATAGACGGAGAAGAAATATCTGAGCTTGCGTATTGTCAAATAAGTTCCATTATAGGTCTCTAAGTGAGTTTATCTAATATTGGCGAATCATCTACTTTTGAATTTTCAAGGATAGTAAATATATATCAACTAGCTGTTCCCCGCGGCTTCGTCCGCTCAGAAGTCGTTATCGCGTTAAATATTTACCCTCCTTTTGCGCCGTCAGTTAAAAAATAGCCTATGTCCTTTCCTTGGACTAACACTATCTCTATACCAAATTTCATCAAAATCGGTTCAGCGGTTTAGGCGTGAAAACGTAACAGATAGACAGAGTTACTTATACATTTAGGATAGTTACGGGGTGTCTCAAGTATCCACCATCTACTTGGTCGAAGCAACCATATCAACGCTCTTAAACAGAGAAACTAGATTTTTAGGAGTAGGTAAATAAGTATAATAATAGTATAGTATAGATAGTTTAATACCGATGCTATCTTTCAAACAATGACATGAATACTTTGAGGAGAATTATCAGAATATGTATGTAAGAAATAATTGGTATGTGATCAAAGCAATATTTCATAATAAAAGATATAAATTAGCCTCCTTCAGACACGGAATACAATTTATGAGTATTTCCACTGGCGTTTGTGTCGCTCTAAATAAACTTGCAGTGGAAATTTGCATTATATATGTGACATTGAACGACTCTACTATACAATTAAATTAGAATAATTCCGGGTCTTCTGTGATGTTTTATAGTCTTTGTTCCTATGTTGCTTTAATTTAAAAATACATTGTAAGTACTATAATATACTTACAATATATTTTTAAATTAAACCAAAAGTCGAATAAAAAGTAACACAAAATTTGGATGTTGACGTAAGTTTCTGTGCCTAATTATCCTATAAAAAAAAATTATGATACCTAGACAGAATCACCTCGCATTTTTGAAAATCTTACCATAACAAACACACTAATTCACTTTTATTTTATTATTTCTGTAGTCATAATAAATGCACCTTTAACACTTACACTACGTTATTAATTATAAGTGATAATTCAGGTAAAAAAAACACTGAATAAAAAGCGACGATATTGCTATCAGATATTAACACTTCGAAATACACTGAACGTTCGAATTTTCAGAGCGCGGTTGGCGCGCAAAATCAAAATTAGAATACACAAACGTCACAGTAATTTTTTTTCAGTTTTCTTTCATGCCAGTGTTCATTTCATTAGAATTTCGGATCATTGTCGTGTATTTTTTTAAAGTGATACGCAATGGTGTTCACGGTTCGCGGTCGTTATGCCGACTGAGGAGTTTACCGCGCGTCGGGCGAAAACTTTATTCCTTGGTCACTACAACGTATTATCGATGATTTAAATCTTGATAACGTAACAATGGGGTCAGGGTTTGGCTTAAACCGGTGATTAAGCAAAAAGTTCGTATACAGACACCGATGACAGACTTCATGGAACTTTTTTTATAAGGATGGAGATAGTAAGGTAAGGCTTTGAAAGCGTTAGAAAAAGTATGACCAATTACGTATATTGAAATTGTGGTTTAGCAAGTTCTGCTCACGAAACTATTGATGAAGTTTGGTGAGAATCTTATACAACGTATTATATTGTTGATCTGAGTGAAAACGGAACATAAGGTTAGGTTAGGAATAGAACCTAATGATCTCGTAGTGAATTAAAAACGGTGTCCTATCTTGTAGCCTTCATTGAGACAATTAGGAACTTCGGTCTCTCTATAGGGCCGGGATGCCCCGTTGCAGGGGAGCGAAGTGTAGCTTTCTACCTAGGTGACCGCGAATGCGACTACCGTGCTATTGGGTTCGTATTTGTGGGATTAATTGATTGGAGCCAATGTTTGTGGGCTCCGAAAATGTTTGTTTCAGAGTTTTCCTGTCCAAAGATATCCGACAGTAGTTATTTGTAATGAATTCCAGCATGTATCTACAAAAAAAACATTGTAATGAACGTTACATAATATTATATTCTGGTGATTGATATTATTTCTATGAGTATTATATTGGAATCTGTTATTATATAGCTATTATTAGTATAAATATTTGTATTATACTCGTAGCATTCTCGTAGCTGACCGATAAATGAGCTAATTATGTTGGTATTAGTTCTATAACTATTATTTTCGTTGCAATCTCGAGGCGTTTTGAAAAGCTTTTTCTATCGGCATCATTAGTTATTACTCGTATTATGACATATCATAATAGCGGCGTTTTCCCTGAAAGAAAACGCATATTAAAATACTTACCTAATTCGAAGCTTATATAATGAGATAGGCATATCCGTTACCCGTAGGCTTATCTTACTCATGTTTGATGACGTATTTCCGTCGACTCACCAGCAGATGGCGCCACCTGTGAACTTATAAAGAACATGGCGTCCACTTTGTCCTCATTGGCTTTTATTCACCAGGCAGATTTAAAAAGTAAGCTTCGAATTAGGTAAGTATTTTAATATGCGTTTTCTTTCAGGGAAAACGCCGCTATTAAAAGTACTTGACCGTAATTCGAAGCTTATATAATGAGAAATGTTTGTTTTCGCCTGGTGAGTGACGGAAACGCCAATGTGATTCTAATTTATTTTTAGGAAAATAATATTATACAATGTTGTATGTATGGTATCTAGATTTATAATCTTTACCATCTTGAACAACTTCATATGTAATCTTAAACAGACTAAATAAGGAATCTTATTTAAGGAGTAGTAAGTATTCCTTCTATTGACAGGATTAAATAATTGCGAATTATTATTATATTTGATTGGTGGTAGTAGCTGACATTATTACTCGACGATAAAATTTTTTGAAATCCATCGTCATTTACCTCGTGTTAAGGATTATTTTGATCTTACCACCACCACCAATTCTTAGAAGCTGCTGTTGACCGGGTAGTGCCGGGGCTAGAATAGTTGGAGAACCTCTAACAGTCATAAATAAACTATTAGACTGTGTAGTCTCATATCGGTCACTCTGATATCCTAATTTCTATCTAGAATAAAGGATTCAATTGATTAGTCGTAGGTGTTATCTTTGTATACAATAGTTTTCCAACCAGATTGTCTGAAATGAAAATGATCAGTTTCGGACTCTTGATTCGGGCCTAAAAGTAGTACCTATGACGTGAGTTAATACAATCGAGCAAAGTTAGATCGTGGTTGCGGCGACCTAAGCATAAAATCACTATCACGAGAAACCTGAAAAATGTTCTCTTTGTATCAATACTTGGTAATATTGAACTAAGTCATCAATCCCAATATCAATGAATATGTGACTTAACTTTCTTTACATTTTTTACAGAAATCGACCAAGATAATATGTTTAACCAAAACATGCGAACTATGTAAAGTTGACTAACGGTTTCTATATTATCAAGAGCAGCAACAACAGATTTATGTAACAGAATCGTATTATATAATAACCATGAATAAATTGCAAGTCGGTTAAAACTGTAAAATTTATAAGTACCTATCTTAAAAGGTAGGTCTCAAGGAGCTCAATAGTAGAAGTTTTTGATTTAATATCTGTTATTTACCTCTTCGCCCCCCCCCCCACATTTCCACAGATTCTCTATGTAAGGTGGTGGGAGACCTGTCGAGGTGTTTAGTAGAAGGAAATAAATAATGTTTATTAGGTTCTTTTGCAGGTTCTGCAGAACGAATGGAGCTTACAGAGCTCTCGCTTTGAGATCTGCCCTCTATTATTACCTTGTGCCATCGCGGCACCACAAACACTCCTGTTGACCGATTAAGGTGTGACAGCCTCTTGGGTATTAAAAATGGTGGTGAAAGTAATATCCACACATTACAAACAGGCCTATCATGTGTAGTGTTCTCCATTTCATAATAGGAATATTGTTTGTAGGCAATCTTGCCTTAGTGGTGTTTGAAGCAGAATGCTCACAAAAAATACCCGGAGGAGCTGATACATATGGTATCGGCTCGGAATGCAGTGTATGGTGAAGTCAATTTTATGTCGGACCATTACACGCAAGCTGACGAGTTAAGTTCGTCAAGGCAATTGATTTGGTCTCGTCCCTCTGGGGGGATGGACTACAACTGCTTTGAATGAGTACAGACTGTAACACAGTACCGGTATATGATTTCGAATCATGTGTAAGATTATCAACATCTCTATTGATGCAGTGCAATCTTTGTTATTCTAGGCCCTCGAGCCTGTTAGAGAAATGTTTTCTAGCTGGGCTCCCAAGCGAAATCTGACGCGTCCGTGGTAAGAAAGCATCTCGGATGGAAAGCTTGTAAAATTGTCGAGAACCGGTAATTGCGGACCCACTATTGGAGTTCCACTTGTACCACTCCTTGCACTACTATTTTCTTCAGTGGGTTGTCGGTTAGGGGATTGACCGAATGTGGCGCTGAGGTAAAGCTACCTCTAGGCACTGCGAAAGTGGTAAAAATTCAAAAGACCCACCAAGTTTGAATTTTCTTTAAAAGAACTAAGTTTCTTTGATTTGGAATTAAATAAATCTTCCTTTTATGTCTAATATCTTTTCTTTTGGTATTGGACTTTCAGGTAGTTCTATGTCTATCGCATAACGATATGAGAGGTTTCTTTGGGAACCTATTATTGTTTTCTCCCAATTGTCTAACCATCCCTGGGTTTGAAGAGTTTTCAAGGCTATTTGTACGTGTTTGTGAAGAGTAACAGGATTTTGATGCGCAAAATGAGATTTTGTGTAGGTAGACGAGTATTTGAATACTCTTATTCTATAGAAATCGAGGCACCCAGATGGTGAGAAACGAAAATGTTTTGGGTGCGGCTTACCCGAGCGGAAGACAAGAATGTGCTCTGAGAAAGAATAATGTACACTACGTCAGCTTTATCATGAAAATAAGCTTGACTGAGATGTATTTTGCACATCCAATCTCGTGGTTGGAGGAAATCTGGTAAACGGAACATGCTGAAAGATAGAATTATTCTGGCTTCACAAAGACGTACAATGTCCTAAAACTGAATTCTGGGCGGGTGACCCATCGCTATTTGAAGTTAGGAAAAGTGGAGAAACCAAACTTGGTGACAAAGGAACTAGTTTTAGAGTGCCTTGAGCATTCATCTTTTGAACCATTGCACAATGTAGTCATTTTAGTTAAAAAGGAAACCTTTTTAAAAAGAGTTCGTTGTATGGATTCTTAAGTATTTAAAGCAATTAGTATTCCACCTTAGTCAAGTTTTCCATAGCATTTTAACATGAAGTGAAAATTTACAACTTTGTCAGGACGGGACTTAAACAGAGTTCGGTGTAAATTTAAATGTGGGAAGGTTATCAGTTTTGAGCAGGATTCGAACCTGCGTCCTCTCGAATACCGTGCAGGACGGATTGGAGTTTCTGGATAAAGGGAATGCGGTACCCTTTTATAAATTTAAAACTTTTTGGTACTCTCGTTCCTTACCAACGTATTTTGTACAGAGTTAACTGACCGACATAGAATGACAGGGTCATATCATTTAGTGTTTCCTTTGCTGGTGTGGGCAGAGGATGTTAGACCTCTCCTCGTCTCTTTGAGAGCCTCGAGCTCGGAAATTTCGTAATTGAAGGGACATCCTTGCATGGTTACTTAGTATGTTATCGTACGCCTGGTTACTATCGTATATTACAATTATTATAGATACACAATATTGTACATACCCCTCGAGGGTGGTTACTGGTTAGTGTTAAACTTCTCAGTCTCTTTGAGAGCCTAAAGCTCAGAAATTTCATAATTGAAGGGACATTTACTGTCGTATGCCCAATTATTATGGATATTGTACACACCCCTCGAGAGTGGTAACTGTAATACAGACCTAAAAAGGCTCTTGGTACAATGGAATCTGGACTCCATTCGATGGAGATCTGATCTTGACGCCTGATCCTCTCGAAGGCTGGCGTAATGATTTGGATGAACTTTTTTCGGGGTCATCCTTTTTGGAGATCGAAGACCAAAATGCATGCCTTCCCGAGTGCCGTTGAAAAGGCTTCAGCCTCGAAAATGTATGTCTGATCTGTGAAGAAATTTACACTTGGTCAGGACCAGTGTTAGGTAATAAGAAATAACTCACCTATTTCCATCAACCTTATCTGGTTTAGTGGAAGTCGGCTTCTTTTACTCCACTTACGACAATGCACGTGGCGTCGCGATCGCCCTTATTTGAAGTTCGAGCTAAATGAGCTGGAACTGTAGCTATTTGACGTACCTAATACAGTAACTGGAGCTCATAGCGCGCTTCTGAAATACTCCACTTGGAATTAGCTCACTTTCTAAGGATGGAGGATTCATTTCTGTCAAGAAACCAAACTAAAAGAAATAGTATTATGTTAGGTACCTAAAATTTAAGTACTACTTTCATGGTGAACATTTAGTTATTACTTTGACACACTCGTACGTATTCAGAAACTTGGGATGATTACGATTTTACCCATAATAGGCCATATTTTTACATGTATAGGAACATCTAGTAATTAATGTGCCTTTATGTGGGTAGGTATAAAAATATTTTGAAAATATTTTCTATATTCGGCGGTACTTACGCTGTACATACACGAAGCAAATAATATCTAAAAAAAAAGTATTAGTACCAATGAATACAATCTATAAAATCAGTTTGATAATAGCTGTAACTAAAGATATTAAATAAAAGAAACTGCAACCTCGAAAGGTTTACGTGCTATTTTAAAATAATAGGTTATTTCACGTTATGACGTATAACACTCTTATGTGATCGTAAAAATATGAAGTAAAAACATACCTGAGACTTAAACGAACGGTTAAACCATTAAATATGTCTGTAGGTTCACTTACTTCAATCACAAGTCACTTGTTTTAGATTCACTGTATATTCAAACGAACGGCAAAGCCGTTAAATAATTATTTCTGTAAATTCACTAACTTCATCCCAAGTCACTTTTTATAACTTTACTAGGTATATAACTAGTAACTAGAAAAAAATAAATGCACTAGCAGGTGTTCCTGCTATAACCTTTTGCTACGGGAATCAAAACGCCAATGAGGACAAAGTGGACGCCATGTTCTTTATAAGTTCACAGGTGGCGCCATCTGCTGGTGAGTCGACGGAAATACGTCATCAAACATGAGTAAGATAAGCCTACGGGTAACGGATATGCCTATCTCATTATATAAGCTTCGAATTACGGTCAAGTACTTTTAATACGAGTAATAACTAATGATGCCGAACTTAATCAGTATTTTTTTTGTTATTCATTGTCGTAGCAGACAGCAGACCCATGAATTAAATAAATATATATTTTGTAAGTCCATATTTTCCCAACTCAAATTAATTAGTTTGCTACAGGTTCTAGAAAATGTCTATCAGTCGTCTAGATCCTATAGCACAAGCTTATATTAGCTTAATTTGGGCTAGATGATGTTGTGTGAGAATGTGCACAGATATTTATCAATTATTAGGTAAGATCCGATAGGTGCTTTCTTCCGCGCACGCTTAGATTGTGGAATGACCTCCCTGCCTCGGGTTCCCCAAACGCCTACAGTATGAGGTTCTTCAAAAGGGATCTTAGAAGGGTTTTGAAAGTGTCGGCAGCGCTAGTGTGGCGCCTCTGGTGTTGTTAACGTTCATATGCTGCGGTGACCACCAGTACTTCTGGTGGGACGTACGCCTGCCACCATAGTGGTATAAAAAAAAAATGGCGGCATGACTCACTTAATACATTATGAAAATTCACTTGTACTATTCCACTTTTATTTTAATTTAAAAATACCTGACCGGTTTCGCTTTTAAAGCATTATCAAAGGTTCTTACACTAATTTTGAAGAACCTTTGATAATGCTTTAAAAGCGAAACCGGTCAGGTATTTTTAAATTAAAATAAAAGTGGAATAGTACAAGTGAATTTTCATAATGTATTATAACAAGTTCCATCAAGTGCCAACAATCGAAAGTATAACGGATGACTCACTTAGTAAAGGCGCCGCCGGGAGTCCGTGTGGTTTTAGACGTTAGGAGTCCGGCATAACGCATAAGGATTTCCAGAAGTGAAAAAACCGGCCAAGTGCGAGTTGGACTCGCCCATGAAGGGTTCCTTAGCAGCAAGTATAACATAATATAAAAGTTTTTGTAGTTCGTTGTAAGTTTCATTGATGTTTTAACAACACGTTCGCAGTGGAAGTGATTTTTACAGGCAAAAATTGGCCTTTGTTGCCCGTGGCACTACCGCTTGGCACTACCAGTAGTGTCACGGGAAATTTTACTTTCCCGTGGCACTACCGTTCCTATTGGCTGATTAAATCCATATAGTATAATTTCCCATGGCACTACCAATTACCAATGGCACTACTAAATACCAAACATATCAAATCAAGAGCGAACATGTTCTCACATGGTCCCATGATGACAATCGGTAAAACAAATGAAGATCGGCAAAACAAATGAAGATCAGTGAAACAAATGAAGATCGGCAAAACAAATGAAGGTCGATAAAACAAATGAAGATCGATAAAACAAATGAAGATCAGTGAAACAAATGAAGATCGGCAAAACAAATGAAGGTCGATAAAACAAATGAAGATCGATAAAACAAATGAAGATCAGTGAAACAAATAAAGATCGGCAATGTCCGTGAATATTATATTATAAATAAATATATTCCAGTTAAGGCGCTCCCTCACCGGGAGCATTCGCGCGTAATGTAACGTTACAAGTCAAGAATTACAGCAGTGAGGGAGGTGAACCGAGCATTGCAATGCGCACCTTGTAATGATACAAGACGAGGTTACATCAGTGAGGGAGGAGAACCGAGCATTACAATGCGCGCCTTGTAATGATACAATGTGTAAACGTTTTGATACAACTCGTAACATTAATGCGCTTTGCGCACCTTGTAATGATACAATGTGTAATGTTTTGATACAACTTGTAACATCAATGCGCTTTTTTGTTGCGGCTGGCCGGCTGCACACTGGTCCGGATTTTAAAATAGGTGGACATACGATCTAAGATGTCAAATGCTTTTGGGAAAAAATATTGCAATCCAATATGGCCGCCGCGCCACCGTTGTAAAATTTCATGTTGGATATCGTTTATGGGGTTTTTGGGTATGCTGAGTACGAATTTCAGGTTAATTTTGCAATCCAATATGGCCACCGCGCCACCGTGGTAAAATTTCATGTCGCATATCCTATAAAGGGTTTTTTGGTATGCTGAGTACGAATTTAGGGTTAATTTTGCAATCCAAGATGGCCGCCGTGCCAACGTTGTAAAATTTCATGTTGAATATCGTATAAGGGGTTTTTGGTATGTTGAGTACGAATCACATGATAATTTTGCAATCCAATATGGCCTCCGCGCCAAAATCACAAAATTTCATGATGAGTATCGGTTAAGGGCTTTTATCGTAGGCTGAGTACCATTTTAATGTAATAGGTCTTAATTTTACAATGCAGACCTTTTGCCATAGTATTTTCGCATCGCTAATTTAAAAAGCCTAAAGTTAATAAGCAAATCATTAAAATTTGCATGGAAACTTGATTTTATTATAAGACATCATAACTTTTGTTTAATTTCTTTTTCGAGCTAAAAATAAAAAAAATATTCAATATTTGTTATTTATTTCTTTTTGCATTTTTTATATAACTAACTATATTATTTCTTTTTTTTGATCTGTTTAACTGATTTTTTTTTGTTTTACGTGAGGGAAAATCGTCATGGATGCTATGCCTGACTCCTGCCGACTAAAAAACCTAATGTGCTCTGCCTAACAGCTTACGATTGGGAGTCCCGGGTAAGCTCTCGAAAGAATACCCCAGGACTCCCAACAGACCTTATGGCTACCACTGCAGCCTCACCTAGAACTGATCTTCATTTGTATAAGCGACCTTCATTTGTTTTTACCAATATTCATTTGTTTTTACGATGTTCATTTGTTTTAGCGACCTTCATTTGTTTTAACCGATATTCATTTGTTTTAGCGATGTTCATTTGTTTTTACGATGTTTATTTGTTTAAGCGATCTTCATTTGTCTTGGCGATCCTCATTTGTTTTGGCGATCTTCATTTGTTTTAGTAATCCTTTTACTAGTAGTGCCACGGGAAATATTATTTCCCGTGGCACTACTGGCAAATGGTAGTGTCAACGTAAATGTACAATTACCCGTAGCACTACCAGTAGTGCCACGGGAAAGTAAAATTTCCCGTGACACTACTGGTAGTGCCAAGCGGTAGTGCCACGGGCAACAAAGGAAAAAAAATTGCGGTATACGACGTCCACATAATACGCAAATGTCACAATAGAATTAAATCGAAAACTAACACAAATTGTTGGCTTAATAACCCACCCCGGGTCGCTTCCGGTGCAAAGGTGCTCAAAACGCTCGCCGCATTTCCGCGCTGGATGGCAATAGCTAACCTTTGCACCAGGTACGAACCGGAGCGAGAGTCACCGGTTTTCTCCCCTATTTTTCTTCCTATCTCTGCGACCAATTGCTTGGCCTCCATGCCCCAACTGCCCATTGTTTCAAATGCCACTGGTACTATGATGTAGCGCGATGCCAAGTCTGCATACTTTACGTGCTTCCAGCTAGCCGCGTCTTCTGCCGCAGCTGCAGGGGCCAGTGCTGTTCTGCCCAGGTGACTCGCTGCCACAGTGCTAACGCAAGTCGCGTCCCACACCACGTATCTACCCCGCTTCCACGGCACGAGAGTCAGCCCATCCGGTCTCCTGCCGTCCGATCTCGATAGGCCAGGGGGTTCAAGAGCACAGGGCACATCCGCCGAAACGAAAGCCCTTCGGATCAAGTCGTTGAGGGCATGGTGACGAGGGAACCTACCTGCACCACGACGACAACTCAACGCGTGATGGTCGTCGGCCCCCATCATGGAACCGCAGGTGCATATGTGGGGTTCACACACCTTGCAGCCCAGGCGAAGCGCCACTGCCACACGCAATGAGTCATCGTCCAATAATGTATCTAGCTGTGGTGATGGCAACGCGTGCAGCCATGCCCCCGCCTTCAATTGTGACACAGCCAGCAATCTCGCCCGATCCGCCCCAGTTGCTCTCTCCAAACGACGTTCATGGGCCAGCTTAGCTCCCACCCCATCCCAAGACTTCTGAATATGAGGAGCTGCTGGGAGCCGCGCACCACTGCTGAGAGCTGACCAAGCGTCCAATGCCCCGGACGCAAATGGTATGCCAGCCCCGTTAACCTCGGATTGCAGTATAGTAGTAACAAGGCCCGCAACACCATACGCCGACGCAAGGAACGCCGGCAACCCGACATCTCGCGCGCGCCGAATTCCAAGACCCCCGTAGCTGATGGGCTGGGTTTATGACGTATTAAAAAAAACAACCAACTCGATCTTGTTCAAACCAATTTTCGTTGGTAGTTTTTATGACAATGTACATTATGTATTTTTTTTAGATTTATCATTCTCTTAGTTTGGAAGTTAGAGGGGGGGGGGACACACATTTTTCCACTTTGGAAGTGTCTCTTACGCAAACTATTCAGTTTAGAAAAAAATGATGTTATAAACCTCAATAGCATTTTTGAACACCTATCTATAGATACCCCACATGTATAAGATTGATGAAAAAAAAATTTTCAGTTTCAGTTCTGAGTATGGGGACCCCCAAAATATACTGCTTTTTCTCTAGATTTATGTAAAAATCTTTATAACACATTTGCTCGTAAAGAGTCTCTTATTTGACCCATTTCACTAACGTAATGTATCTCATTACGGCCTAGTCCGGTAATGTAAAGTAAAACGGACGATTGCGTCTAAAACGAACGGTACTTTTTTTAAATCTTAGCAAAGAGTTTTTATGTCAGAAAAGTGGTGAACATTTTATGAATAAAATTAACTTTGGGAGATAAAATATAATAAAATAAACATGTAATTGTTTAATTTAATTAATTTTGACAATAAATTACAACCATTTATGTGAAACCAATACAAACAATATTAATTTACTTTATTAATAATACTGACTGTTTTTGTGCCTTTGCCTCTTAAGAAATAAGAAAAAAAGAAAGCGTTGTGAACAAGTAAAATTCCGCGCGAGATTCGGCGGGAAACTTTCAGACAAGCATTACTTAATGTGTTTTAATAATTTTTCAAAACTAGTGTAATTTTGAGTGTTTATGTGTAATTTATGGTGGATTATTAAACGTAAATGTTCGACAACGTGCAAAAGTGTTGGAAAGTGATAAAGCGCAGTGAAACGCGAGTTTTTAGGTTTGTCGACGAATTCCACAGCAAGCCCTAGTAAGGTACCACCGTCTTACTAGAGTAGAACTTAGTCCAAACTTGGACATACATGAATACGCTGCTCATAAGAAGAATCATAATATGAAAATGATTTATATTTTCACAATGAAAACTTGACTTTGGCATACTCTCAAACCGAGAAAGTCCAAGAACAAGAAGAAAAAAAAAAAAAAAAAAAAAAAATTCCGCGCGCTTTATTCTGGCTATTTTTTGCTACGTTTTTTTGTTAGTTTATGAATGTCCCCGTTTTATTTATTTCCTTGTTTCCTCGCAAATATGTTATAAAACGTCGTATGACACACGTTCGCTTTGATAATTACAGCCTCTGCTTTCTTGTAGCCCTCGCCTGCGGCTCGGGCTAGCAATAACGCCTCGGCTGTAATTATCAACTTACCGAACATGTATCATAATGTACTATAATGCGGTTCACAGAATACATCTACTTACCAAGTTTCAATGGCATAGTTCTTATAGTTTCGGAGAAAAATGGCTGTGACACACGGACGGACAGACAGACAGACAGACATGACGAATCTATAAGGGTTCCGTTTTTTGCCATTCGGCTACGAAACCCTAAAAAGGGAGCTAGGACAAACTTGCCTGTGTTATAGTTATTATAGGTATAACCAGAAAAATAATACCAAGTTCAAACTCAATCGCATGAAAAATAATCAGAAGATAAATCAATCAAAAAAGAAATGTAAGGAAAACAAATCCACGTCCGTCCTTCGCACAGCTGGAGAAAAGTAACGAAGCTTACATCCATAGAAAAACGAAGCATCATATTATAAAGTGTACAAGCTGTTTTCTTTTTACGTGTGGAAAATCCGTAATGGACGCTATGCCGGATTCTTACCGACTAAAAACCAACACGTTCCCTACCTACTGCCTACGGTTGGGAGCCCCAGGTAAGCCCTCGGAAGGATATTTTCAGGATTCCCAACAGACCTCGGCTACCACTGCGGCCTCACCTAGGGAGTTTGGGTACTATCCCGCATCTTCGGGGGTTTGTTCGGGTGTTATCCCGCTATTTGGGGCGTGTGGCGTGCATGAAAGTATCACGACAGGCTGTCGTCTTGGGCCTGCTTCTGTAAGAACGGTGAGCAGCCCCCGCCCCCACCATCCTCAGGCCCCTGATCATGGAGGCCTATAGTCTACACTACAGTGTACAAGATGTGGCATCCGGCTTTGCCTATGACATACTGCGAATCCTGTAGCGTTCATTTAAGTCATGCACGTCCGTATTTACAATAATGTAAAAAGGCACATTTAGTAGCATAACGTAGCATGATGATACATCTTAAAAACCGGTTAAGATTTTCAGAGTTTTTCTTTCTTTATAATATTTCTACAGACAAACATTGGAAAAAAATTGAATGCAAAGTGTTAGAATCGAATTACATTACATTCATTACAAAACAACGAAACAAAAATTTGCGTATCACAAACACTGTTTCTGACCCGGGATTCTAACCTGAGACCTCAGTACGGCATTTCTAAAATACCACTGAACCACCGATCCAGACAAACACAATTAACATTCATAAAGAGGTCGACCTTTAACTGCGAATAACTTTTCAGACACAACAGCTTTGGGATATGTTTAAAACGACATTAATACGGGTCATGGAAAAACACTCCTTGTCATTCTAATTTTTAACCGACTTCAAAAAAGGAGGAGGTTCTCAATTCAATTCTTCTGTATGTTTTTTTTTTCATTGTATATTCTTTTTAAGTGTGAAATCCAACATGAAATGCCTGATTCTAACCGACTAAAACTACACAGAGTCCCAGGCAAGTCCTCGAAAGAATTTCCCAGGGTTCCCAAAATTTGGCTACCACCGCAGGCTTACATAATGAGTTCGGGTACTATCCCGCGTCTTTGGCGGATAGGTTCGAGTGTTATCCCGCTTCTTGGGGCGTGAGGCGTGCGTGAAACTCTCACCTCACGCTTCAATCTCGGGCCTGCTTCTGTAAGTACGGTGAGCAGCACTCCCGCGGTCATAGAGGCAGATAGTCTTAGGCGAAGACAATACTACGAGACTCGGGTGGGAGAGTAGGTATAATTGCTCCATTTTGTTTCTTTTTATTCGTGTGGAAAATCGGTCATGGATGCTATACTGGACTCTTACCGGCTAAAAACCAACACGTTCCCTACCGCCTACGGTTGGTTGCCCCGGGTAAACCCTCGGAAGGAAGTCCCCAGGGTAATTGGTTCCTTGAAATATAACAAGAACATTAAACATCAAAACTCACAAAAAGACAATACGTTGAATGAACGTCAATGTCAGACGTTATATCGCGCCCACAAAGTTTTAAGTGTGTCGTAAATTATTACAGCGCCATAATAATAATTCGAGATTATTTAATTCTGTGCTATAAAATATTAGCTCAAAGGACTTTAACGATGCAGTTTTCTCTCACTTTCAATAGAATAATAGCATAATATAATAGTATGTACAGTAAAACAATTGGCGTATTCATTGAATGCATTGCATTCATTGGATAACATTGCATTGTATTGCATTCATTGAATGCATTACATTTTATTGTATTTCTTTGAATTGCATGTCATGTCATGTCATATGCAACGATAAAGCACTTCTTTATTTTTACATATTTTTAATTTCTTAGATTTCTCTCTTCTCCCTTTTTTTCTTAGTTTCAAATGGAGAGTCGTATTGAAACAGACAGGAGTAGGTTGTGTCTAATAGATGTTGAAATTTTATCAAATCCCTGCCCTAAAACCTTGAACTGCCTACCACTGACTACCAGTCGGGACAAAATCCTTAACGCATCCTCTGAAGCGCGGAAACACTTGCAAAACGAAATGTGCAAGGCCGGAAACGTTTGTAGAACATTGAAGGGTTCTCTCAGACAGAAAGCGTTCACACGGTTTAGCGTTCGAGAGGTTAGTCTTGCGTTATTGCGTTCGTCTTGTAATACATTACATTGAAGTATTACAGATAAGAACTGCGCGCTTTAACGCAGATTGCAAACGCGGAACGTTTGACCGCAGGAACACTCCGACATAATCCTGAGAAAGTAAGACTACGATGACTTCATGTAAAATAGCAATAGCATGTTATTATAGAACAGATCAATGAATTTTCACTGATATTCTGACTTGGCAAACAAAAACCGTGTGTATTTCTGGCAGGCATTGGTGATCGTGGGTGAAATTAATATGACAATTATGCGTTCTTTTTAATGCTGCGTAGCTTCCTAGACGTGTATTTGTCATTTACTAGATTGTTTTACGCCTACGCCTACATACAAAGCTTTTTAAAAAGTTGTTTCGTTTCAAATATTTCTTGTAATCTTACTACTTAATATTATAAATGCGGAAGTTTGTGAGTGTGGATGTGTGAATGTTTGTTACTCTTTCAAGTTCTAACGGCTGAACGGATTTGGCTGAAATTCGGAAAAGGGGTAGATTAGGTATCTGGAATAACACAGGCTACTTTTTATCCCGGTTCTTGACGTTCTAAATCTTGACACGGGCGGAGCTGTGGGCGTCAGCTAGTGCGTTATAATTATTGTCTCATAATTTTGTTATCATTTTCTCTCGTGGTTCAAATATACGAAAGTGATCGATGCTAAATTTAATTCAAGTTTTTAAATTTTCTAACCCTGCCCATGCGCATCGCCAAACGCAAAAATAAGTTTGCCTCTCGGCTATTCACATCATTAATTCTTGGAGCAGGCCATGGTCCCAAGACTATCAGCTTCCATGACCGGTGGCTTGAGGACGGCGGGGGGCTGCTCACCGTCATAACAGAAGCAGGCCCAAGACGACAGCATAACTGATAATTTCACGTACGCCGCACGCCCTAATAAGCGGGATAACACTTGAACAACCCTCCAACGAACCCCCCTAGGTGAAGCCGCAGTGGTAGCCAAGGACTGTTCGGAATCCTGGGGCATCCATCCGAGGGCTTACCCGGGATTCCCAACCTTAGGCAGTAAAAGTTAGTAGTACCTTATAAATTTGTGTATCCAAGAAAATAGAGCCCATTTCGAGCAATTAATTACCTAGTTAGTTTACCATTTTTTTCGTAAATAATTAAAATAATTTAAGATTTCATTGTTTTCCTTTCAATTGTGTTTTGTAATTGCAACATGTAATTTATGAAGTTTGTTAGAGACATTTCATCCTTATAATTGACCCTAACGATCGATGCAATAAAAGTACAGGGTGCAACTTTTACTGATTTTAGTCGGTTCGATTACCGGGTGCGGCACGCGAATTTTTAAAAATCAATGAATGCAGTTTTGTTTCTTTTCAAAAATTAAGGAATGTTTTCTTTGAGTAAAATTTTCTATCTACAGTATTAAGAGTACTTCCCCTTCAGGTGGCATTACAAAATTCCATCCTGTATATACATAACATCACGCCTGTTTCCCAACGGTGTAGGCAGAGACTATGGCTTTCCACTTGCCACGATCCTGACATATCACTTTCGCTTCTTCTACTTTCATAAGTGCTTTCATACATGCTCTCCGATTAAGGGTACTCTTGACCTGGCCTTTTTCCAAAAGGTGTCCAATTTGGTCGACATAAGTGTGACTCGGTCGACCCCTACCAGATTGTCCATTCACTCTCGCCTTATAAATCTCTTTTGTCAGTCTGTTTTCATCCATTCTCTTCACATATCCGAACCATCTGAGCATCCCTTTCTCTATCTTAGTCACTACATCTTCTGTCAAGGATTTCCACAATGAAAAAAAAATCACTAACATATCTAAGCTACATTTAATTCCCGGAATAAGTTCCCGTGGGATGCTAGAACGTGAACAGATAAAACGTGAACAGAGTTTTAACGGGCACTAACTAGTTCACTCATATATAATTAAAGTGGAAAATTCGCGCCCGTTTCATTTTCCTTAGCAATTCATCATCTGAATGGTCGAATTTTATGCTACTAGAGAATTTACTCGACAGTTTCATAATTAGGTTTGTTAGATTGCCAAAATAATGTAAACTAGAGCTATTTTTCTTAGTTTTTTCTGAATAATTGCCAGGGGACCCGGCGTTAGACGTATACGTAGAGATCGTGTGGTTTTAGTTCCGCGCACGCTTAGACCAAAGTATATAATAATATTACATTGTAATAAGAAGAAGAAGGTGGTGTCAAGAGCCGTAGGAACCAACGTGCATGCATGAAAAGAAAAATGAAAGTTGAAGAAGCAAGTGAGGTGTATATGGACCGTGCCGTGTGGCGCTCGGTTCTTTCTGCCTACCCCGCAAGGGATTTGGCGTGAAGTTAGATTAGATTAGATTGTAATAATGACCCTGCCTCAGGTTATTCCCACACGCTTACATTATAGGGTTCTTCAAAAGGGGTTTTAGAAGATTCTTGCAGGGTCGGCAGCGCGAATGTAGCGCCTCTGGTGTTGAAAACGTTGATAGGCTACGGTGTCCACTTTTTATCAGGTAGGCCTTATGGCCTACTTATGTTTGGTAAACTTATGTTTGACACCATAGTAGTATAAAAATACAGTGTTCAAGTCCGTCATGACATCCGTAGGTATTTAGGTACAGACTTCCGATACAGGGAAACGCTCGCAAATGGATACCTATGTCACAAAGTGATCACTGAATCAGCGGGATTACATGCGCTTTCGTTTCGTACATTCATACAAAATCCCTACTAAAATTATAAATGCGAAAGTAACTCTGTCTGTCTGTCTGTTACGCTTTCACGCCTAAACCGCTGAACTGATTTTGATGAAATTTGGTTTAAAGATAAAGTCCAAGGGAAGGACATTGGCTACTTTTTAACTAACTGCGCAAAATTAGGGTACCTACCTAATAATTTTACGCCATAGCGACTTCTACGCGGACGAAGCCGCGGGAAACAACTAGTTTACTGTAAGTGTCGTCTTCCTCAAAGATGAGGTCGTCTGAAATGACGTGGATCATGAAGGTCACCAAAATAACACTCCTATGACCGTCAAGATTATTTATTGCGTCTACATTTACTACCAGATTTGCAAGGCAATACGTAAGGCTACGTATGTTAGCTAGAACCCGGGGTCTAGTACTTAACCTATTAATTTACCTATACTATAAGGTTAAGGTTAATAGGTAGGTAGGTTGTACCTACCTATTAAAATTAACCTTATTATCATTAAACTCTACCAAAACGAAGTGAAAATTGTCACAAAAATAAAATTGTATTACAGCGCCCTCTATTAGCAGATGAAAACAACTGCAAAGTACTGAAACTGAAGGCAGGTTCGAAGGTTAGGAAAACTTTCCTGAAACATTTACACATGCTGGTTTCGTACTTGAATCCGATGGCTGTCAATAGATGGCGGGGTGAGCTATATTTAATAAATAAAGGACTACAAAATTTTAATACACTCAATACTAAGTACATAATATTTTTTAACAACTGCCATACGAACAGAACTTTACATCCTAATTGCTTTTTTTTTGCTAAACTGTATACAAACGCTGCTTTAGTTGAACCAAATGTTTTCTAACTGTTCAAGATCCCCGTCCCGGTTCCATCCTTTATAATCCCTTCCTATGTAAAAGGTTGCGGCCTGGTCACTTTGACTGGCGGTAGCTGCCCAGCTGCTCCCTTTAGGTCGGAAGAACTTCACCGCCTGTTCTTCGATACGTGTTTTGAAAGCCATCTCAAGCCGTTGATAACATATTAGTCTCTAAACCAAATCGAAGGCTATATAGTATACCTATTATATGGGTGACTTGAAAATTTTTAACCTTCGTAGCCACAGCCTACCTCCTCCATTTCAACACGGCAATAAGTTCACCACGTATTAACATTATAGTTGGTGAAATGTGAACGTATCTATGCTTCTACTTCCATTTTTGGCAAAGGGCGCTATTGTATGTATGTCTATATGTCAAAGTTCAACGCTTGATAATAGAACCTAACTTATTACATAAATTAAACAGAGTGTTACAATTTCGTTAATAGAATAAGCTCACAAGAATAACTTTATGCTTATTTGACAGCTCAGCTCGCGTGTGCTCCAACTATCCCAGTCACGAACTACATGGAGTTTTGAACTTTAGAAACATTTACGAAATCAAATAAAAATTATAAAGTTAGTAAGTAGGTATTACAACATTCTGTTAAATAATTTACGTTTTAGAAACTGGCCTTACTCTCGCAATCCACTAAACGAAACTTTGATAACGAATTTTTTTGCTTATTTTCGAATCAGGTTTTTTTTCTTAGTCTGGAAGTTTGTGATTGAAAATTTAAGTTTAATGTAGATACATTATTGTGTTGCTAAATTTGTCGGATTCGTCAGTTTGGCCAAAATCTTCGTTTCGTTCTTTGGTTTCGTGATAAGTAATTGTGAACTTAGAAATCGACTCTTTTTATTCTGCTAGAGAAATCCCTCAACATCCCACTGCAGGTCCACATAATCAATAGTTCTAAAGGGAATTTGCAGAGAAAAGACAGTCGTCGTGGAACGAGTTTCTCTTTTTAACCGACTTCAAAAAAAGGAGGAGGTTCTCAATTTGACTGTATGTATTTTTTTTTATGTATGTATCAATTAGAGACGGATTTCAAAATTTCTTTTTTTGTTGAATAGGGTTTACTTCTGAGGTGGTCCCATTTTCATCAGGTCAGGATCTGATGATGGGATCCAGGAGAAAACGAGGGCAACCACCGAAAATTGTAGTGACAACTAGTGCGCTTGTTAACTTTTTAATTAAGTGCTTTAATGTTCTACATTTTAATAAAGGTCTGGAGTCGATCTGATGAATAGTCGAAAGACAGTGGAGGGCATTCCTTAACAATTAACAGCAGTTACCTTGTGTTTGGGTTTGATTGATTTGTATTGATGAGAACTTTAGACCTAGATTGATAGATCCGACTTAAAAAAAGGAAGTTCTCAATGTTTTATGTATGTTCACCGATATGTCGTCAATTATAGACGAATTTCAAATCTGCTTTTTGTTGGATAGAGTTCACCTCTGAGGTGGTCCCAATTTCACCAGGTCAGGATCTGATGATGGGATTCAGGAGAAAACGAGGGCTACCACCGAAAATTGTAGGGACAACTAGTGCGTTTGTTAACTTTTTAATTCAGTGCTTTTACCTACATTAGGTACTACAATTTAATGAATATCTGGAGTCGATCTGATGATGGAACCGAAAGACAGTCAAGGGAATTCCTTAACGATTTACAGCAGCTACCTTGTGTTTGGGCTTGACTGATTTGTATTGATGAGAACTTTCACCTAGATAGATATGTTTTTCGGTTCACCCGTCACTTAAAATAATGAAAAAAAAATTTTCAATAAAAAATAAAACCGACTTCAACCAATTCCTGAAAAATTAAATTTACTTAGCACAAAGTAATATGTATTTTGGTTTATCAGACTTTATTCAATATAATATTGAAGTTGGTGCCATGAATAATACCTACATAAAACTATGGGTTTACTTGGCGCCGACTTTAATATGATATTGAATAAAGTCTGATAAACCAAAATACATATTACTTTGTGCTAAGTATTAAGTAGATAAGTACATGTATATTTGATATGATCTGCAATCATACGCAACTACATACCTAGGTAATTGGCATTACTAAATGTACTACTTTTGGCATGTCTAATTAAGATATACCTAATTAGGATTATTTTTTGTAATACTAAAATAAAATAAATAAATAAATAAAAAAAAAAAATAAAAAAAATAAAAAAGTAAATTTAATTTTTCAGGAATTGGTTGAAATCGGTTTTATTTTTTATTGAAATTTTTTTTAATAATTAGGTACCTGCTTCGGATAATCCAGACGCAAGACCCAGGACACTGAGAGACCGGTAGTAAGAGGAACTCTCAAGTCTGATTCGAGTACTAAAAAGAGTGAGTTTACTCATTGTGGTATCGGATATGTTTTAATAAACATAGGTACATACCTACACATAACAAAAAATAATAAGGTACTTATTAGTTTTTGCTCACTCTGCGTGTTTTGAGTCTGTGGCAAGCTCTCGGCGGACACTTTATTTAATTATTCAGGGATTAAGTGTATTTTCTCTGTGGACAAAAGTTCCTCCTTGTAGATACTAAAAATAGTTTAGAAACTTACTGTTCGATTCGCTTTCGGCGTTGTATGCTGAAACAAAAAAAATGAGTTGAATTTTAACTATTATAAAAACTAGAAAACTATTATATCCCTACTGTCAGCAGTCAGATAACAAGTAACTATCTGGCTTTTGGTCGTAGCCCCGCGGACTCAATGTTCTGTAAACGATCACTGCACTAAGCAACATTTGCTAAGGCCGGTCCTTGGATGGGTCATCACCACGTGACCAGTTTGTTAAATTTATTTGCGAGCGTTTCCGTGCTTCGGGTCCTGCCTGTCCAGTGTTCCCTGTCCAGTGTCCATATAAAAATGGCTATACGGCTCACTACCTATTACGTGGGACGAAATCTAAAGGTGAAATGTGGGCATATAAATATGCTTCTGCCTACCCCTTCGAGAATACAAGCGTGACCGTATACATGTATGTACTTGACTTGGTACTTTTTCTTGGTATATCGCAGTCCTTTGATAACGTTCACTCTATCAATTTTTGTGTTCCTGCATCGGTAATGCGGTTGCGTTGCGGTGCAGTGCATAGATACCGTTGATTTTTGTTTGTAGGGAAAGAGAGGTTAAATTGAACCACTTACTACATTTTTTTCTACTAGTATATTAAAATGTATTAAATGAAATAAATAAATATTACTGTACTTTAAACACAAAGACTAAGACGAATTACATCATAAAACGATGAATTGAGCAAAGCTGCATATTATTTACGCGAGCGAATGCTACCGGCTAAAACCACACTGTGCCCTAAATCGGCCTATGTTTGGAAATCCCGGGTTAGCAGAGCTACATACGATATATTTTGTGTGGGAATGTGGTGAGCTTCGGATTTCTTTCTTTATAATATTTTAGCCAGAATCAACGCATTGCAGCTTTAGCCTATACTTTCTTTATAATATTTTAGCCAGAATCACCGCATTGCAGCTTTAGCCTTTACTAATATGCGCCTAATATAATATCTTTTGCCGTTGCATCTTTTTGCAAAATATATCCATAAACATAAAATAGGTACATTGCAGAAATTACAGTGCTTTTTATAAACCTAATACTTTTCAGCTTTCAGAAATTAGTGTCATCTAGCCCAAATTATGCTAATATAAACTGTTGCTGAAGAACAAACCACTGATAATTTTATTGTTAGGAAGCTGCACTGTTCCCGAATTTAAATGTACATTATGCTTTGTTTTATTCCCGTCCTCTATCCCGAAAAACTACGCGAATAAAACCACGTGACGTCCGTTAGTATTATTTTAGAAAGCAATCTGTAACAGCATCTGAGGATCACACAAATATTTGATAGATTCGGACCCTCGATACTTTAGCATGGCAGTCACATACACTACAGCAGTCATGCATTATTGATGCATGCGATGAGCATTTATCAGTGCAGTCATATGTGTACCATATTACCCTCATATCCTCTAGTACCACAGATAGTATAACTACTTGCGGTAGTACAAAGTGCAAACCTCGATAAATAGACTGTTTGCCTATAAAACTACGTGTACTTTTATTCTGTGGCACAGATTGATAACACGTGTTCACTTTCTATTTTCAATTTTTACGAATAACATACGAAAAATGGCGACCGACTACGAATCGAATCCAGCGGTAACGAATTTGCGGAATTACTTGAGAATTAAAAGTGTTCATCCTAATGTAAATTACGGTAAGTACAAAACATAATATTATTGTTTTGTATGTTAGCAGCGAGAAATATGAGACAAGGGTGCCTACTAAGACTTACTTACCAAATACTTTTTCTTTGAAACCATGTCCCTTTTTAATACACGTGTGTACATAAAATCCCACTAATATCTAAGTACTTAATTTAAGTGTAAATTTTGTAAAGATGTTTGGATGTTAGTTACTCAATCAGGCTCTAATAACTGAACGGATATGGAGTGGAAATTTAGTACAAGGAGAGATATATTTCAAAATACACTCGCGATTTGATGCCCGCTGTTCTTATGCGGTTAGTGCACGGGTCATAGACACTATTACAGATTACAGATTTTTTGCTGAACACTCCCCACTACACAAATATATTACAGACATTGATAGAAAATTAACACCCCTTAACCTAACTGACAGGAACAAAGAACCAAATATAATAAATAAACAACAAAAATTAGATTTGTGGTCACAAAAGGCTCTACACGGGAGACACTATGCCGATCTCAACCAGCCACATGTCGACAGAGAAGCGTCGAACGAGTGGCTAAAACGAGGTGAGTTATTCCCAGAAACGGAAGCTTTTGTCATTACTATTCAGGATCAAGTAATAGATACCCGAAATTACCAAAAACATATTACCCGGACCCTCAACTCATCTAGTGATCTATGCAGACGATGCCACAGCAGTTCAGAAACCATACAACACATCACTGGTGCATGTAAAGCAATTGTTCAAACAGACTACAAACACAGGCACGACCAAGTGGCTGCCATAATTCACCAAAACCTAGCATTGAAATACTCACTAATTTCCGAAAAAACAGCGTATTATAAATACAAACCCATGACCATTTTAGAAAATACAAACCACACAATTTATTAGGACCGAACCATCATTACAGACAAAACCATACACTACAATAGACCCGACATAACTATATTAGATAAAGGCACTAACTCCGTAGTACTGATTTCGTTCTTGGTATCCTCGACGAAACGATCCTGTCTGGATTTCGTGTATTTCTTGGGTAAATATTTTTTGCTTTTTTTAAATAAGTCATAATTTAGCCTAACAAATTTAGCACACTCAGAAATATACATACAAGGCAATGTCAGAAGATTCATGTTTTTGAAAAGAGGTTTGCAGGATATCCAGGGTGCAACTCCGCAAATAGCTCTAATACATTTTTTTTGTACAATAAATGCTTTGTTTACATCGGTCGAATTGCCCCATAGGATGAGTCCGTAGGCAGCCCGAGAGACGGAGCTTTATGATGGGTACAAGGAAGCCAAGAGGACCCTCCAGACGGCCATCAAGCGGTCCAAAAAGTTGGGCCGCGATGAGCTGATGGAGACTCTGGAGCGGAACCCGTGGGGGCGCCCGTACCTTATGGTAAGGGGCAAATTACGCCCTAAGGCGCCCCCACTGACTCAGAGTCTCCAGCCGGAACAGCTGGAGGAGGTCCTGGACTCCTTGTTCCCGTCGAGAGCGGAGGAACATATTTCTCCGCGCATGGCTCCGTCTCAGGCGCCCAACGCGGAAGGCAGCGAGAACGACGTGCCCGTAGTCACCGAGGGTGAGTTTGGGGCGGCTGTTTTGCGGCTTAAATCCCGCAGAAACACCGCCCCTGGACCCGACGGCATTCCAGGCCGAGCGTGGGTCCTGGCTCTCGAAGAGCTTGGGCCTCGACTAATTGGGCTCTTTAGCGCATGCCTCGAGAAAGGCCAGTTTCCCAAGGTCTGGAAGACAGGGAAACTGGTCTTGATTCGAAAGGCGGGGCGGCCGGCAAATTCCCCATCAGGGTACCGGCCGATCGTGTTGCTCGACGAGGTGTGCAAGCTCTTTGAGCGCATTATTGCACAACGCTTCGTCGGGCACCTCACACGCGTGGGGCCTGATCTGGCGGATAGCCAGTTTGGCTTCCGTCAGGGACGCTCCACCGTGGACGCGATCATGCGCATTAGAGGCCTGACGGAGGAAGCAGTCTCACAGGGTGAGGTGGTGGTGGCGGTGTCTCTCGACATCGCCAACGCATTCAACACCTTGCCCTGGAGCTGCGTCAGGGAGGCGCTTATCTATCATGGAGTGCCCCCCTACCTCCGTCGAATTGTCGGGGCTTATCTCTCCGAGAGAGCCATAACTTACCCGAGCTGGCTAGGGCCGGGTCGGCGAGATGTGTCGTGCGGTGTTCCACAGGGATCGGTTTTAGGGCCGCTCCTGTGGAACATCGGTTACGACTGGGTGCTGCGTGGTCCGTTGCTCAGAGGGGTCGGCGTAACGTGTTACGCCGACGACACCCTTGTTACGGCGCGGGGAGCAACGCACCGTGCCGCAGCACTTAAGGCCACGGCAGGGGTTGCTCAGGTCGTGGGTCGGATTCGGCGGCTGGGTCTCGAGGTCGCCCTTCACAAATCCGAGGCTCTGTGTTTCCACGGACCTCGGATGGGGCCACCTGCGGGATCCAGCCTACAGGTAGGGGGCGTCAGCATCGGCATCGAGCCCTCGATGAAATATCTGGGGCTCGTACTCGATGGCCGGTGGAACTTCGGACATCACTTCCGAAGTTTGGTCCCAAAACTGAGGGGAGCATCGGCCGCACTTGCGCGGTTGATGCCCAACATCAGGGGACCCAACGCTCCCTACAGGAGGCTGTACCTGGGGATCGTGCGAAGCATGGCTCTGTACGGGGCTCCCGTATGGGCGGAGACCCTGACGGCCAGCAATGAGGCTAGACTGCTGAGCCCGCAGAGAGTGATGGCCGTCAGGGTGATAAGAGGATACCGCACGATCTCCGGTGAGGCGGCATGTCTCCTAGCCGGGACCCCTCCATGGGACCTGGAAGCGAGAGCCCTTGCGTCACTGTTCAGATGGCGCAAGGAGGCGCTGGAGCGGGGCCAAAGGCCTGCGTCTCGAGAAATCGAGGCCCAGCGGACCCTGCTCCACCAGGAAACCGTGGAGACATGGAAGGTGCGACTTGAGCAACCAAAGGGGGGATTCGCCACAATCGCGGCCGTCAGACCGGTCATGGACGAGTGGCTGGAGAGAAGACACGGTGCTCTCTCCTACCGGTTGACACAGATGCTTGCCGGGCACGGTAGCTTCGGTAGGTATCTGTGGCGAAAACACCGGGAAACCACGGCCGAGTGTCAGCACTGCGAGGACCGCAGCGATGACACGGCGCTCCACACGCTGGTGGAGTGCACGGCGTGGGCACAACAGCGACAGGTCCTCGTAGTGGGTCTGGGCGTGGACACTCTCTCGCTTGAGGCCATGGTGCGAGCCATGCTCTCCGGCGGGAGTAAGTGGGACTGCGCCGCCTCTTTCTGCGAGCAGGTCATGCTCGCGAAGGAGGCGGCGGGCCGGGTGCGGGAGAGAACTCTCCCACCCGAGTTCCGCAGTCGGCGCCCTGGGCGCCGCCGACGTGTCTTCGCCGAGGACTATCGGCCTCCATGACCGGGGGTCTGAGGACGGTGAGAGGGCCGCTCACCGTCCTTACAGAAGCAGGCCCATGACGGCAGCGTGACGTGAGCACTCACGCACGCCCCCCCCCTTAGAAGCGGGGTCACACCCAAAACCCCCCATAGACGCGGGATTACACCCGAACCACACCCTGGGCGAGGCCGCATTTGCGGCCGTGGGTCTGTTGGGAGTCACGGGACATCCTTCCTGAGGGCTTACCCGGGGCTCTCAACCATAGGCTGTTGGGCGTAACGTGAGGTTTTTTAGTCGGTAAGAGTCCGGCATAGCATCCTACGAGGATTTTCCCTCACGTTAAAAAAAAAAAAAAAAAAAAAAAAGGATGAGTCCGTAGCCAAGGACTGATGCTACATATCCGTGATATGCTCTAAGAACAGTTTTATTTGTTGCCATTCTTCTTAGTTTCGCCAATACATACACAAACCTATTTAATCTACTACACACATTGTTCACGTGAGCCGTCCAATTGATATATTTATCCAAAATTAAACCTAAGAATATTGTATTTTCAACTTCCTCAATTTTTTGATCTTTGTAAATAATTTTAAGATTTTTGCTTTTATGTCCATACGTATGAAATTGAATTAATTTGGTTTTCGTTAGATTTACGACCAGATTATTGTCATCCAACCATTTAATTATTTCTCCTACTGATCTATTAATGTCCGTATTATATTTGTCAATGTCATTTTTAACTATATTAATGTCAATTGGTTTCGATTTTAAAATTATTGAAATGTCATCTGCAAACAAAGTACATGGATGTTCCGTACAATCTGGAAGGTCATTTATATAGAGTAGGAATAGGAGAGGGCCGAGCACACTGCCCTGTGGGATTCCAGACAAATTTATTTTTTCATTTGAATGATAACGTTCCATTTCCCATTTTTTATTAATCGCACTAATTTCAACACATTTCTTTCTACCCTCTAGGTATGATTTTAACCATGTCAGCGCATTACCACGAATCCCATAGCGTTCCAACTTATTAACTAATATTTTATGTGACACAAAATCATACGCTTTTGTCATGTCAAAAAATATAACAGCTGTATCATTACCCTCGTCCACACATTGAAGCAAGCTTACGTTGTAGATTTTCCTTTCTGAAACCCGTATTGCTCTTTTCTGAGAATGTTATTCTTTGAAAGGAATTCAGTAATTCGCTTATACATTGCGGTCTCAAATACTTTGGATATTACTGAGACCAGGGCTATTGGTCTATAGTTCGATACCAACGCCTTGTCTCCTTTTTTATAAAGTGGTTTAACAATAGAGGATTTCAGTAAGTCTGGAAACCGTCCAGAAGCAAAAGATAAGTTAACCATGTGTGTCAATATCGGTGCTAGTTCGTTGGTACAATTCTTAACGACTTCTGTAGTAATTTCATCATAACCTGTCGATTTAGTATTTTTTAAAGACATCACTATTTTGTGAACATCATAGAAATCAAAGGGCTTTAGAAAAATACTGTTAACATTATTTTCAACTGTGGTTCCTCCTTTTTTTGTTTCAGGATTACAGTGAATAAAGAAATCATTAAAATAATTAGCTATGTCTTTTGGTTTAGATATGACTTTTTCTTCACTTATTATGTGTTCTATTAAGTCCCTCTTATAATTGTTACCAGATTCGACCTTTATTAATTGCCATGACGATTTGCATATGTTTTTACTGTTATTAATCTTTTTTTCATTATATATTTGCATTGATTTATTGATACACTGTCTTAAAAGTTTAGAATATTGTATATATTTATTTTTACTTGCTATTGACTTCTCCTTATAGTATTTAAAACGAATTATCCTCTTCGTATTACAACATTTCCGTAGCCCCTTTGTTATCCAGCCTACATTACGCCTATTATTAGGTAGCTTTATTTTTATTTTAGGAAAACAAAGGTTGTAAAACAAACAGAACGTGTTGTGAAAATCCTGATAAGCTGCATTCATATCTGGGCTGTTATATGCATCATCAAAGGAAAGGTTTGCTAAGCATTCCCGAAACTTTCGCATATTAGTCTTGTTATAGTCCCTAACTGTTATATATTGAAGCAAGACTGGTATTTTCTTATTAATTGCAGGTATATTAAGTATTTGGGCGGTATTGTGATTGTGTGATTAGTTACCTACTCACTCATGAGAATCGGAAACGGGAACCGAATTTCACGCGGGTGAAGTCGCGAACTTCATCCAGTCCAACTACCAGAGCCTCGATATCACCCATTGGTTGTAAATTCAAAGCATGCAGTCGCTACATTGAAATTTAAAAAAAGTTCAGCCGCAGTAAACTGGAACTAGGTTGGAAAAAGGCTCGGAGTATGACATAAAATGTTAAATTGATAAAGAAAATAGGTATTAGGCCCCTAAAAAATGAAAGTACTTAATATTCTAAATTGCTTTTTTATTACTGCCACCTACGGTCACAAATTGATCATTTTCTACCCTTTTCTCGTAATAAAGAGGTGAAAGTTTTCTTTTCACAACAATTTCTTATATTTTTAATGTGATGTGCCTCCTACCTACTTTTTACTACATACCTAATTTTTAATCTAATATCAATACCTACATAATATAATTTAATACATTTTTATTGATGGTTATATGCTACTTCACACTACCATTTACCCCATTATAAGCTAATTTAAGCCTGGATAATGAGATCTAAGTAAAGTGCCATTTCTAAATACATACCTATCTATATTATTTTACCTACCCTTTCTATCGCAGAACATGCATTTTTTTTTGGTCTGGGAAA
Source organism: Miltochrista miniata (assembly GCA_933228765.1). Classification (NCBI taxonomy): domain Eukaryota; kingdom Metazoa; phylum Arthropoda; class Insecta; order Lepidoptera; family Erebidae; genus Miltochrista; species Miltochrista miniata. The sequence continues at coordinate 27,889,824 of OW121763.1, read as the reverse complement.
TCACATAGATACCGGATACCTTTAACCAGTTTCGAATATATTATAATACACAAATGTTTATAAAGCATCAATAATTATATCAAAATTAGTGTAAAGACCTTTGATAATGCTATTACAGCGAAACCATTCAGGTATACCATACCATACAAGTGAGTGAATTTTTATAACCTTTTAACCGATTGCACATTAATTTCACATAAAACACATAGGTACTTATCTACTTATTTAGTAAATAAATAAGTAGATTTATTTATATTAAACTAAATGAATCTACTTATTTAATTAATTTAATCTACTAGTGTAATATACACTAGTAAACAAGTTGAGCCATAAAAGTAGATCCAAATAAATCGGAAATCATAATTTCATTTTGAGAGTTAATTATGCGAAAAATGATTTTACTTTGATGCAGGCCAAATAAACAGTTCGACAGTGCTTCAGTTGAATAATATTCCAGTCTATTATTACAGCTTTTATAAAAGTTGAAAATTTGACATTAATATTTAAATTATTTACTAAATTAGATCAACTTGTCCATCACAGGAAAACTAACTGGTAGCAAAGATAATATAATAGTATAACATACAGATCGGCAACTCCCTGCCTCCCACCTAGGGAATGCAATACCGGGATACCGGGATCCCGAAATACCGGGATCCCGCAGTATTTTTGCGGGACCAGTCCCGCACGTAAATCGTGCGGGATCCCGCGGGATTAGCGGGATTGTGCAAAGGTAAACGCCATGTGTTATTCTGTAAGCGGAAGCGCACAAACTGATTCGGTTTGAGAAACTTTTTTGTAATTGTGACGTAATATATAACCTAATAACGTACTTATTTGATTTTAGTGATTTAATCAGGGAGATTTGACTTTTCTTGTACTATAAAAGTATTCAATTATCTCGTGCATTGCTTGCTGGTTATCTGACATGTAAAATTAGGAGTCGTTTGGCAGACAAGAATTTTGACAGGCTATGTTTTCTGCGCTTCTAATAATTTGCAGTAGCTATTTTATTACTTATATGTATATCCGTTTAATAATCTCAATGCAAAAGTAATATTAAATAATTTATTTTCCTTGTGCCCCGCGGACTCAGTGTTCTGTAAAAGATCACTGCAGTAAGTTACATTTACTATGGCAGGTCATTAGAAGAGGTCCATAGAGATAGACTTAGGGTGACCACTTTGTGACATTTATTTGAGCGTTGCCGTGCTTCGGATGGCACGTTAAGCCGTTGGTCCCGTTTGCCGGTAAAATGGCAGCTAAGTCAAGTTGAAGGCCCGGCTCGTCTCATCTTATAATGTGCTTTTCTCGAAATGTCCTTTCTCATTATGTCCTTTTCTCGAAATGTCCTTTCTCGAAATGTCCTTTCTCATACTGTCCTTTCTCAAACTGTCCTTTTCCCAAAATGTCCTTTTCGCGAAATATCCTTTTCTCAAAATGTCCTTTTCGCGAAATCTCCTTTTCTCAAAATGTCCCTTTCTCCAAATATGTGCACTACAGGATTAACGCCGCTCAATCCGATTTGATGGTTAGGTTATAAAAAAAATAACCACGAAGGCTAATGCGGAAGCTTCGCTGCACTCCGCTCCGACCTTAGCCTTCTAACCTAACCTATCCAAGTCCGATTGAGCGGGGTTAATCCTGTAGTGCACATATTTTGAGAATGGGACATTTTGAGAAAAGGACATTAAGGTATGAGATGAGACCATATGCCTCGGCCTGCCTACCCCTTCGGGGATTAAGGGGGTGACTATTTTTCAGTTCTAGATGGATGTATGATACAGAATTCTATTCTTTTCTCAATGACTTTCAGAAATATGCGGGATCCCGCAAATACCGGGATCCCGCGGGACTGAGATTGCTCAGTCCCGCAAATACCGGGATTACAATCTTGTTGCGGGATTGCATTCCCTACTCCCACCCGAGTAATCTTCCCCATCCCCCCACCAAAATTAATGTGTCTATTCCCGTGTCAGTACTTGAGAGAGTGTCACTGCGTTGCATTACGTATTACTACCTACGTACTTTGTGCTATTGCTTTGGTTTAATTTGTGCTTAGCCGAAGGTAGGTTTGAAATAAAAAACCGGCCAAGTGCGAGCTGGACTCGCCCATGAAGGGTTCCTTAGCAGCAAGTAACATAATATAAAAGTTTTTGTAGTTCGTTGTAACTTTGATTGATGTTTTAACACGTTCGCGGTGGTAGTGATTTTTACAGGCGAAAATTGCGGTTTATGACGTATTAACAAAAAACTACCAACTCGATCTCGTTCAAACCAATTTTCGTTGGTAGTTTATATAGCAATGTACATTATATATTTTTTAGATTTATCATTCTCTTAGTTTAGAAGTTAGAGGGGGGGGGGGGCACACATTTTTCCACTTTGGAAGTGTTTACGCAAACTACTTAGTTTAGAAAAAAATGATGTTAGAAACCTCAATAGCATTTTTGAAGACCTATCTATAGATACCCCACACGTGTGGGTTTGAAGAAATAAAACTTTTTCAGTTTCAGTTCTGAGTATGGGGACCCCCAAAATTTACTGCTTTTTTTCTAGTTTTATTTATAAATCTTAATGCGGTTCACAGAATACATCTACTTACCAAGTTTCAATGGCATAGGTCTTATAGTTTCGGAGAAAAATGGCTGTGACACACGGACGGACAGACAGACAGACAGACATGACGAATCTATAAGGGTTCCGTTTTTTGCATTCGGCTACGGAACCCTAAAAAAAGTACCTACATACATGAGATTGCGTTCTGTTCCTTATTATTTTGTTTCCATAGCTAGTGACCCTAGAATACTCACACACACATTGAAGCTTGATTTAAGCATTCACATTACGTCTATATTAGTGTGGGTGAAAACGAACATTTTTGTATGGAGTTTCCACCCTGTGCTGGTAGTACAATTATAATAATAATAATAATAAACATTCACGGACATTTCACACAACGCTATCTGATCCCAAAGTAAGCTAGGAATAACCTGCTTGTGTTATGGGTATCAGACCACGGATATAATACTTATATACTTTTTAAATACATACATATTATACATAGAAACACCCAGACTCTTGAGACAAACATTTATGGGTCACATAAATATTTGTCTCCGGCGGGAATCGAACCCACGACCTCCAGCGCCGCAGGCGGTATTACTACCGACTGCGCCACAGAGGCAGTCACAGAATTGCTGTGTGCTGCAAGCTAGCATACTGCCCCGTGGATAGAGCCAAGACTTGGTGACCATCTGAAGAGGAAATCTTACGCTGTAAGCTATGGTTCTGGCCATGGTCAGCAGAAAGCAAAAGTGACTTAACCTTATAGCGGATCAGATAGACCTATTTGCTTGCACATGAAGAGAATTTACAGGAATAGTTTTAAGAACAATTAGTTATAGAAAGCCTAAAGATCCTGTTTTGTATTTATTGTTTTATAGATATCTAATAAGAAGAACCTGTAAAGATAGGTTGTATTCATACAGATGAATAAATAAATAAACTCGATCGACTTGTTTTGTGAGGAAGTATGACAGCCCCCTTAGACAAGTGGCACAAGCGTAAATCGCAAACGCAAGGATAGAATATATTGACCAATCACACCCAAGTTAGTGATCCAGCAGCGGCGCACGATTCGTACGCCCGGCGACGAGCTTGGATGTGATTGGACCTATTCTATTCATTTCGTTTGTGATTTACGCTTGTGCCACTTATCTAAGGAGGCAGGAATATTGCCACTGAAGACACACTAGGCTTCAGAGACTTCAGAATAATCTTCGTATTCCATGAGTGTGAGATAAAGTCCGCCAAGGACTGGTTCGTTATAAAGACGCGACGTGTCACTGAAGCGCTCGTGGCCCCACGGACTCAGTGTTCTGTAAACGATCACTGCAGTAAGCAACTTTCACTATGGCCGGTCCATGGATGGGAGACCATCCATATGATCACTTTGTGACATTTATTTGAGCGTTTCCGTGCTCCGGAAAGCACGTTAAGCCGTTGGTCCCGGTTGCTAATAAAATGGCAGTCGTTAAGCTGAGTTGAAGGCTTTATTTCAACAGCAGGCAGTCACAACCTGCGCCTGTCCATTTAAACACGGCAATACGGCTCACCTATTACGTGGGACAAAATTATACAAAGGTGAAATGTGGGCATTTAATATGCCTCTGCCTACCCCTTCGGGGATAAAGGCGTGACCATATGTATGTATGTATGTATGTGTCACTGTAGATTTCATGTATGGGAGCGCGTCCTAATTTTTCATGTTATAGCTTATAAGGCATTTTTAAGGCTCCTTACCTCAAAAAAAACGAAGCGGTTCATGAGATGCATCCTGATGATAGACAGACAGCGAAGTATTTGTAATAGGGTCGTTTGAGTACGAAACCCTAAAAAGTTAGCATACATTCATAGGTTTTTTTTATATTTAGCTCTCCAAATTAACGTCGCCACCAGCCTGATGGAAAGCCGTGGGCATCTAGCGATTGGGGGCCACTTCTGACAGTGGTCCTCAAGTTTATTTGTACGTAATAAAATCATTCAAAGTTTATTTTCTCTCCAACTTCACTCGCCTCTTTTTTCTGTAATTTCGTTTTACCTAATAACTTTTATTGTACAAAACAACAAGTGCAGCGACATTTTAAATTACGAACAATGATGTACAAAGGCGAGTTTACCTCAGTAATGAGGTTTCACGCAGTAAACCTTTTAGTGCGAAAAAGAAAAATGCTTTAACGGAGTTTTTTTAAAAGCTTCATGTCGTTATGGGTTATAATCTTCAAGGAAATGTTAACCCTGCACATGTAAGCCCGCAAACCCTGGAAATGTAAGAAAATGTAAACCCTAAATATGGTTTCTTGATATCTAAGTTTGGGTGGGTAGCAGTATAAAATAGTGTAAGGTTTGTTGTGGTATTTTGGATTCCATGCACTCTTCATTCTAAATTTTAAATTTTGTACTAAATAGTGTAGTTGAAATGGGGTTGCAATTGTTTTCTTGGTATGTTTTCTTTGGAAAACATAAATATTGTGCATAAGTGGAGATTTTTTTTGTTAATCGTGGGTCTCCTTTGTTTCTTCTATCTTTCAAAAAATAAAACTTTCAAAAGTAGGTAGGTAATAATCACTGTTGCAATGCACTGTATTGAATTCTCTCACGGGTTATTTGTATTAAAAGACGGTGCTCTTGAAACATTTCATGTTAGGAAGCTTTTTTTCTCTAGAGTTTGTGATGGATGACGCCATTTACACGATATCTAAGGTTGTTGATGAAAATCAGCGCTTGGTGTGGAAAATCTCTGCATCACAGCATTATGCTGAGAAACGACCTGCTTTCACCAGTTGCAGTGGCTATCGACTTGGTTTGTTGTAAATTATGATTCTGTATTTACGCCTATTATGTAAGAGTATTTAATTTAGGTGGTAAGATTTAAAACTTATGTATTTAACTCTACAATTCTACAAATTTCTCTACATTTTGAGTGATGTATGTTGACAATTGACAACTTATGATGTGACAATGACAAGTTATGGAACACTGTTGACAGTCACAGTCAGTCATACTTTTTTTTTTGTTATGTACACTTTTGTTACTGCAGCTAGCAGAAATAAATTGATTTTTCTTTCTTTCTTAAATAAATTGGACTTAGAAAGAGCTATTATTATACATCCCATACAATATAAAAGAAATGATCTGATTATATTACTTTATATATATACCCATAGGTATAATATACTAGCGGACCTAAAGCGGTTTCACCCGCGTAGTTCCCGTTCCCGGAAGAATATGGGAATAAATTATGGTCTATGTCCCTCGGGGATAGTGTAGCCTCCCAACAGTGAAAGAATGTTTCAAATCGGTCCAGTAGTTTCGGAGCCTATTCGATGCAAACAAACAATCAAAACTTTCCTCTGTATAATTTTTGAGACTTGTGTCTGTAGTCTGTGACTTTGTTGCATTAAACTACGTCTCAAGATTACGTGGATCATCTGTTCAAAGTTTGAAATAAAACAAAAATGACAACGTCAATCGGATTGGACTTTCACAACAAACGTGTTAAATAGAGAGGGGCAGTCTGGTGTGATGATTCTCACGGCTTTCTTGTTTAATTTTAGTAAAGATAAAACAAAATCGAGTTTGCTACAAAACTTACAATTCAAGAACAGCTAGATCGATTTGGTTGGATTAGCTTTCACTCCCAATACCTAAGTACTCCGGGGCCATTAACTTAGTCTAAAACATACGTCATGATTGTGTTCAATACTCAAAGGGGCTGTTTCCAGTATGTACAGACAGACTACTGTGTACGCCTCATTAACTCGCGGACAGGCTTTATTGAAACATACGGATAAAGTTTTTTTAGAATGAAGCTTTTGTTTCGTCTTATTGTTAGCTCTTTTGAAATACATCTCAGATGATTGAGATCCACTGGGTATTGACTCTTTACTATTGACATTACTCAAAATCGTAATATTCATGTAGGTTACACCAACGACGTAATCTAATTAGACACGTCATGCACGAACATCACGGCTTTCAAAAACAGCAGATCTTTTATCCATTAAAAAAAAAGAATTTCTATGAAATGATCTATGGTAGCATGTTTGAAAAGTAAGGCAATTGCCTGACTTTTTGTTGCCATTTTTCAGTGTTGGTAACGTATCTATCTATAGTTTTTATATATCATTGGGTCACACAGTAAATTTTACTAACGTGAATATTTAATTAAAAAATTGCTTCTACATTTACTGCCAGATTCGCAATGTAGAGCCTTTGAAAAACGAAAACATGGTAATAAATAATTATGTCTATACCAAATGGGCAGGGTTTATTTTTTAAGGATTCTTTCTCCGAATGAATTTTTGCCCAAACAACTTTAATAACCTCTACCATAATACCTTATTTAATTTTTCGAAATACGACTGCCGCCACCCCTTCCAAATATTCCAAATAGTATAAAATGTAACCCAAATTTTTCTTCCAGATGGCTGTATCACCTTTCTCCGTGGTCAGGCAGCTGAGTTGGGTCTACCAATACAAGTCTACGAGCCCACAGCCAAGAAGCCAGTAGCTGTCATCACTTGGGAAGGCACCGAACCTTCTCTACCAAGTATTCTGCTGAATTCGCATATGGATGTTGTTCCTGTGTTTGAGGTGAGGATCTAGTTAATGCTTTTTTTTCATGTACTTACCACTCATCATCATCCTGATCAGGTTAGGTAATTAATGCCCATTGAATGGTTTATAATAGTCGTGAAAGACGTTCGTGGTGCGCTGACCAAGAATAACTACAATAGAGCATGGGCTAGAATCGCGAAAACTTGGAATATGTAGGGTAAGCGATTCTCTCTGTCGATTATTTTTTTAAACAAGATACAGGTTTGTTACATACTTGTATGCAAACCTATTTTAAGTAATAAAAAATCATTTTTTGAACATTTTGTAATTTTTTTTTCAACGTTTAAATATCATAATAACTTTAACTACCTGCTTTTTAAATATGGAAAAAGAATTAGTTTCGAGCAGAATTTGAACCTGTGAGCTGCGTCTTCTCGCATACCGTGAAAGACGCCTCAACCACTCGACCTTCGAAAACAACCGGAACCTACCTACTCGGAAACAACCAATTTTTTCATCTTTTATAGTTTTTGGGGAGTATTTTCCCTTTTAAAAAATTAAGATTGAGTTCTATGACTGAGTGTTATAACTGCTTTCCAAAAAAATTTTTAACTAGCTGATGCCCGCAGTTTCGCCCGCGTAATTTTTTTTCCATACCCACTTCCCATAGGAACTTATTCCCGGGATAAAAAGCCTATGTGCTAATCCGGAATATAATGCATCCCTGTACCAAATTTCAGCTAGATCCGTTCAGCCGTTCGAGCGTGAAAGAGTAACAAACATTCACAAATCTACACTCACAAACTTTTTTTTAACGTGAGGGAAAGTCCTCATGAATGCTATGCTGGACTCCTACCTACTAAAAAACCTCACGTACCTAACGCCCAACAGCCTATGGTTGGCAGCCCCGGGTAAGCCCTCGGAAGGATGTCCCAGGAACACTCACAAACTTTCGCATTCATAATATTAGTAAGATTATTACTACTGTTTCAAAGCATAATTGAAACATTTTAAGAATTTAGCTGGATGGTATAACCAGCAGACACTCGAAAATCTTTTATTTTTAGTCACTACCTGGTGCTGGTAACTACAAAACCAATCTAACATAAGTGACAGCCCCGAAATCCTCAGCTGACATGTGAAAGCTGTTTGCAGTGGCTTGTCACGTGATATCACCAACCCTTGTCATATTACCGTTTTGATATTATGTAATTACACGACCTTTTCAAATACCTGTCCTCAAAAAAGTATTGTGAAAGATATTTTAAGGTTACAATTGTATCGTTTTTAATTTCCGTGTGGAATCACCACATTCAGACCGGACCGAATATCTGGACTTACAATAAGGCGTGTGTTTCGAAAATTTTGTAATCGAATCGAATAGGACTTCCTGGCATAAGAATTTCATCTCCACTGTCTCTTCCCCTATAGGCACAAAGGAACACATTCTGCATGAAGTGATGGTAAATATAGTGGCAAAGATGTCGGCCTTGCGGTCAGATAGTCTAAGTTTGATTCCTGCCACGATTATACCTCGAAATAAGTTAGTTATTGATAAACATCCTGGCACTAAAATGCATTTAGTAAAATGTGTGTAGGAAAGGAAGTAAGAATAAAATTTATTCCGGCACATTACATTAAACAAGAAGCCGTGAGATTGGTCTCACCAGACTGCCCCTCTCTAACACGTCTCCTAAAAAACCACGAGACCGTTTTTTTTGAAATTTTGTATACTCTCTCAAAATGACCAGCTATAACTGTGTGCAAAATTTCAGTATTGTAGGTCACGTGGTTTTGAAGTTATGAGTATAATGCAACAGAGTCACAGACTGCAGATAAAATCTGGAACACTCTATTTTATAGAGAGGGGCTAAAATAAAATTAGTGCAAAAATACGAATACATACATAGTTTGTGGTGCATGCACCCGAAATGGCAGCCATCTCAGCTATAAGGTACATACCATTCATGGAAAGGGTAGATAGAAAGCAAACATATTTTAGTAAATAGAATAAGTAGGTATTATGGTGATACCCATAAAGCGAAAAATTCTAAGTCTATGGTTATACCTATGATGATTGCCATGTGCGACAAGGCCACCAATTGTTATACCATAAGTTAAAGTTAAGCTACTCAAATGTATTTCCTGGTGTGCAATAAAGAGTTTTTATGTTTATGTTATCATTATGCCAACCTCTTTTCTATCTGAACTACTAGGTATGTACCTACTCATTATGTCACACTAGCTGATGCCCGCAGCTTCGCCCGCGTAAAATTTGTTCCCGTGGAAACTTATTCCCGGGATAAAAAGTTGCCTATGTGTAATCCCAGACTATAATGTATCTCTGTACCAAATTTCAGCGAGATCCGTTCAGCGGTTTGAGCGTGAAAGAGTAACAAACATCCACACTCACAAACTTTCACATTTATAATATTAGTAAGATTTGCCAGAAATTCCATCAATACAGCCTATGGCAGTCCACGGCTGGACTTCTTCTTCAGGCATCGCGCACTTTACGCCACAGCACAACTTACTTCTACAACCTATTCTTCTGTCATCATCAGGAAAGCTGGACGTATCCACCATTCGAGGCTCACTTGAAAGATGGCATCATCTACGGCAGAGGAGTCCAGGATATGAAGTCTGTTGGCATTCAGTACATAGAAGCTGTAAAGAGGTTGAAGACCAAAGGTGTCAGGCCGAAAAGGACAGTTCATCTATCTTTTGTGCCAGGTTTGTTTTGATGTTAAGTGCATCTAGAATCTACTTCTGGAACTATGACACCCATGAAATAGAGTCCTATGTACTTTCCTATTGCACCTACATAACGTCCCCTTAGTAACATAGAAATGTAACTCGATTTTGCTTACTTTTGGGAAACAGCAAAAAACCGCGTGACATAATGTAGTAATGAGATTTTATGGACTACTATTGAAAGTATTCGCGGTTAATGCTTAAAATACGTTTAGCACATTATTTAGCTTTGCAAAGAAAGTAACTACTCATTTAAAAAGTTTTTATTTATATATTTAAAGTTCAATAGTTTTCAAAATGGTTCCAGATACGCTTTTATGTGACAAACTTTTTCGTATGAAAACGAAGTCTTAAATGAGATACTTCGTGTTATATTCTATTAATTTGGTATTTTTTACGTTATTAGAATTCAATTAAACATAATAAAGTAGAATACAAGTCGGGATAGGTATGTATATCGCATACCCTGAAGCTATTTGAGGAAGAGTAGAGATGGCGGCAGAAAAAATCATCCCGATTGTACATTGTATTGGATGATAATTCTGCAGTTCTCCAAAACCTTGAAGACAGGAATACTGTCTAACTTATCACGGGGGATCATATAGGGGATCACGAGGGCCACATCCAAAACTACTGGTGTATCTACAGAACTCACAGTGGTAGCGCGGATAAAGTTCACCTCCTTAACTGATAAAGTAATTTCGAGCAGTATCCTTCGGCAGACAGTGATTGTGGGAGATTTCAACAGTCTCTATTTTGATTGAGCGAGTTCCCTGCGCCCTGAATTTTCAGGAAGGGCTGCTTATGATGAAAAAGCTCTCTCATTAAGAATTTTCCCTGATAGGGTTCTCCAAACGGCTAAATACCTCACCAGGGTACCAGAAAAGGAGAACGAGTAGAGTTCATTGCTGGACCTGATGGATACACCGTTTCAGGGGATGCACTACTTAGTAGATTGGAACACTTTCGTTCGGGTGTAAGCACCTTTTGCAAGGCCTGAACCGCCCCAGCTCAGATAGTAGCGGCATGTGTTACTGTAAGTCGACAGACTGGCATGAGTTCTTTGATCGTACCCGTGAAGTGGTTTTGCCTCACTTTAGAAGGTCTTGGCGGGCATGAATTTTACACTTCTTACCGCTGGATCCTGTAGAGGCAAATAAGCGAGAGTGAGGTTAAGTAAAGTTGCCAGACGGTCTACCCGCATTGGTATTCCAGTAATATGGTCAGAAGTTTCTTATGTCAGATACTAACTACATTTCTTTACATTCCATGAAACAAATAGGTACTGGTTTCATGGAAGACCGCAGATGCACATCGTATCGCCAAGCATACCGTTCGTCGCAGAAATACTCTACACGCGAATAGCATTACGCCGTGAGGTGGCTGTTATTCTACACTGTGTATAGCATGAAACGCATATTTTACAGTTTGGTTGTTTGATTTGAATTAGAAACTTTTTCTTTCTTTCAAGAACAACCCTTTCTAATATTACAGCACTACGAAAGCCTTAACCTCCCTTTTATCAAATGCTACAGAGCTCGTAATTAATACTCGTTGTTAGGGTAACTTGAAAAACACTACCTTCTCAGTGATCGGCAGTACTGTTTTAGTCACTGTCACTCGACTGGCGATCTTAGAAAAGTCGTGCACCGTAGTTTTCCTAAGAAGTTGCCAGCCTATTGATTGCTCCAGGAGTTATGGGCATCCAACTTACTGCATTTCAATGACATATTATCTATTATGGACGCCCCTATTTACCGTCATGAAAGCGTACTTTCGATTTCAAACAAAAGTTGTACACAACTTGTATCTGAAATATTTTTTGGAACTCGTTTCTGTTTGTCCTTGTGTTAGCAGTTGTTAGAAAGATCTGATCAGACTTAAAGGTCTACGTTTGTTTCATCGCTTAAGTATTGATTTAGTAGAAGCGGAGTTATGAACAAAACGGTTAAGAACAAAACGGAGTTAAAATCAAGGTTGGGCTTCCGTTCAATCACTGTTCGTTTGGTCGTGATAAACGTCATCCACGCGAGCGAAACCGCAGCATTGGCTAGTGGGTTGTATAAATACGCTTGGATAATGGTTAAACATTATGGACGGGTGTCTTTTTATATGCTATGATCATTTTGTGTTCAATTATTGTAGTGAAAAACAATGAAAGCACAGAAACGTATCTTTAGATACGTTTTGGTTTTAAGTATGCCTAGTAAACACACAAAAGCCTATCTAAAGATAAGTTTGTGTGTTTGTTTCTGTTTTACGTGTTTTACAGATACGGCGGTAGCTATTTTGGAAATGAAGAGTCCTAGAGATACGAGTCTTTGTGACAACATGGAACACACTATTTCCTGACTGGTGGCATACTTAACTCAAAATCGATAAAAATCGAGTTACATGTTTATGTTACTAAGGGGACGATAAGTACCTAGCGATTAACACCACCTTTCTATATGAGCCCAGTATGGCGACAGAAGCCCCGTGTGTTGACGGAAAAGCATACAAAATCTCGCCACCCCAATTCATCCCGTCGGTGTCGTAAGAGACGACTAAAGGAACACTCGCAAAACGATCTATTGTGTAGACGAGGACAACTCAAAATGAAACCCGGTTATCAGTAAAATGACAATCTTTGAGCCAAGTAAAAGGCCTTAATGGGCGGCTTGAAAATTTTCAACAGCGGGTCGTCACGACCTGCGCCTGTCCAATTTAACCTGGCAATAGGCTAACCTATTAATAATAGGTCCTATTAATAATAGTTTTATGTTCCACATAATATGTGGAACATAAAACTATAAGATGAAATGTGGCCGTATACTATACCTCTGCCTACTCCTTTGGGGATAAAGGCGTGACTATATATTTGTATGTACTACCCGTTCGCTCAAGTTTGCCGCTGGCGTATAGGCGTATACCCGATTTTTTAATTAGACGAAGTAAATTGACAGTAGCTAATGTCACTTCGTCATAGAAAATAAGCAACATTGTATGAAGAAGTGACATTAGTTGCTGTCAATTTACTTCTTCTAATTAAAAATTCGACTTTAGTATGGAGCTGATCGGCAAATTAGAGCGAACGAGCAGTATGTTTCATTATTAGGATAGTATGTAACTAAATTGTATTATCAAAATGCTAATAGGTACCTATACAAAATGCCTTACAACTACAAAACGAAATCTTTCACCTCATCTCACTGTGTGCGCAATATACTCGAAGACTATTGTACGGTTTTTAAGCGGTTTTCACCAAGATTATAGTGCGATTTGAAAATAAGGCACTAAATTTTCCACACAATATTCCACCTGTAAGGAATAGCTAAAGCTCACGCGAGTGGAGCCGCCCGCATCCACCAGTTTATAGGGTTCCGTACCCGATGGGTCAAACAGAACCCTATTACTGATACTTTACCGTCCATCTGTCTGCCTGTCTGTCCGTCATGAGGCTATATCTCGTGAACCGTGATAGCTCATAGCGCTGAAATTTTCACAGATCATGTATTTATGTTGCCGCTATAAAAAAATACTTAAAACAGAAAAATAAGTAATAATAAAAAAATTGCGTGTACTTAGTGTACACACGTAAGAAGTGAAACTTCTTCATAAACTTAATTTTCACCTCACCTTAAATTAAGTCAAAATGTACAAAAGTACAAAAGTCCAAAAGTCCAAAAGTCCAAAAGTCCAAAAGTCCAAAGTCCAAAGTCCAAAGTCCAAAAGTCCAAAAGGCCAAAAGTCCAAAAGTCCCAAAGTCCCAAAGTCCCAAGGTCTCAAGGTCCCAAAGTCCAAAAGTCCCAAAGTCCCAAAGTCCCAAAGTCCCAAAGTCCCAAAGTCCCAAAGTCCCAAAGTCCCAAAGTCCCAAAGTCCCAAAGTCCCAAAGTCCCAAAGTCCCAAAGTCCCAAAGTCCCAAAGTCCCAAAGTCCCAAAGTCCCAAAGTCCCAAAGTCCCAAAGTCCCAAAGTCCCAAAGTCCCAAAGTCCCAAAGTCCCAAAGTCCCAAAGTCTAAAAGTCTAAAAGTCCAAAACTCCAAAAGTCCAAAAGTCCAAAAGTCCCAAAGACCCAAAGTACCAAGGTCCCATCCAAAAGTCCAAAAGCCCAAAAGTCCAAAAGTCCCAAAGTCCCAAAGTCCCAAAGTTCCAAAGTCCCAAAGACCCAAAGTACCAAGATCCCATCCAAAAGTCCAAAAGTCCCAAAGTCCCAAAGGCCAAAAGTCCAAAAGTCCCAAAGTCCAAAAGTCCCAAAGTCCCAAAGTCCCAAAGTCCCAAAGTCCCAAAGACCCAAAGTACCAATGTCCCATCCAAAAGTCCAAAAGCCCAGAAGTCCAAAAGTCCAAAGTCCAAAAACCCTTAAATGACATGCTATCCCTGGATAAAGTACTCTTAATTCGAATCCACCGTGGGGGGGAACAGAACAAAGATGGCGCGTAACCAAAAATCGTGACGTGACGTGACGCAATTTTTTTTCCAACGCCGATGAAGAAGTTTCACTTCAATAAAGTGGGGCTCCCATACAACGAATGTAATTTATTTGCTGTTTTTTGGTACTGAATCGTCTGTGCGCGCATTCGAAACTCACTTGGCCGGTTATTAGGGTTCCGTAGCCAAATGGCAAAAACGGAACCCTTATAGATTCGTCATGTCTGTCTGTCTGTCCGTCCGTGTGTCACAGCCACTTTTCTCTGAAACTATAAGCCCTATGCTGTTGAAACTTGGTAAGTAGATGTATTCCGTGAACCACATTAAGATTTTTGTATAAAACTAGAAAAAAGCAGTTAATTTTGGGGGTCCCCATACTCAGACGGAAACTCAATTTTTTTTTCCATCAATCCCATACTTGTGGGGTATCTATAGATAGGTCTTCAAAAATGCTATTGAGGTTTCTGACATCATTTTTTTCTAAAGTGAATAGTTTGCGCAAGAGACACTTCCAAAGTCGAAAAATGTGCCCCCCCCCCCCCCCTCTAACTTCTAAACTAAGTGAATGATAAATCTAAAAAATATATATGATGTACATAGCCATAAAATCTACCAACGAAAATTGGTTTGAACGAGATCAAGTTGGCAGTTTTTTTTTAATACGTCATAAACCGCAATTTTCGCCTAGAAAAATTACTATCACTGCGAACGTGTTAAAACATCAATGAAAGTTAGAACGAACTAACTACAAGAACTTTTATCTTATGTTTCTTGTTGCAACGGAACCCTTCATGGGCGAGTTCAACTGGCACTTGGCCGGTTTTTTTAATAAAACAGAAAGCCTTTTGTACGTGTAGTTTAAATATCAGCGTTTTTAAACAAGCGCGCTGGATAATAGCGAGGCATCCGAGTCTTTTTTGTGTCTAGTGCCTGCGAGTTAGCGATCTCTCAAGTGCGCTTTTTTAACTCTGAACATTCAATGCAAAACTTTCTCTACAAAATAGAGTTTTCTTTAACATACCTAATTTGATTGGCTTTTATTTAGCTGTTGTAGTATGAAGTAAAAATAAAGTTCAAAATGTACTGTGAGCGACCTTTGCCGCCATGGCTTTTCGTTTAACGGGCGGCGTCATCTAAGAGAACTAAAAATTAGAATAAACATCCACTCCAGGTAGAAATAGGATCGCCAAAGCTCACGCAGGCATAGCCGCGGGCTGTCACTATTTGTACATAAAATAGAAAACCTTTTGTATGTGTAGTTTTAATATCAGCATTTTTAAACAAGCGCGCTGGATAATAGCGAGGCATCCGAGTCTATTGTGTGTCTAGTGGCTGCAAGTTAGCGATCTCTCAAGTGCTCCAGCAAAGCAAAACTTTCTCTGCAAAATGGAGTTTTCTTTAACATAATTTGATAGGCTTTTGTTTAGTTACATTACATTACTATTATTACATAATAAGACACTAATAGTTATTATTATATTATTAGAGTAGGTACATATTATTTAAAATTATTTTCAATCGACAGTATTAGGTAAAGTTAGTTTACAGTACCTATTGGAATTGTATTGGAATTTTGACTTAAGTTAAACATATTGTATGTAACACTATCGAATTAGGGAAACCTGCAAGGTTAGATGTTTGATGGAATAAATAAATAAGTTCTTAGAGGAAAAATACACATATTCAAAAAAGCTTTTACCGAAAATGATGTGCTTTTAAATTTGTGAAACTGGGGTTCCGTACCTAAATTGCAATACCCTATTACTGAAACTCCGCTGTTATCTGCCTGGCAAGATGCTGTATCTCATGAACTTTGATAGCTGGCCTGGTGACAGATACACTGACAGAAGAGTCTGAATAAGGGTCGCATTTTTACCCTTTGGGTACAGAGTCATAATTACACAAATTTAAAAGCACATAATTTTGAGTAAACTGTTAAAAAGAAACTAACTAAACAACTCAACTAACTTTGTTTTACTCTGTAACTAACTGTAGGATTCATAACGTTGGATACGGAATTCTAAACAGTATTGAGAACGTACTAACTTTTTAATGTACCATCGAAATGGTTGTTTTTCTTTTCAGATGAAGAGACAGGCGGCGCTACGGGCATGAGAACGTTTTTGGACACAGATGACTTCAAAAACCTTAACGTTGGGTTTGCGTTAGACGAAGGCATAGCTAGCCCAACTGACCAGTACCTGATCTTTAGCGGCGAGAGGACTATTTGGCGTAAGTATGCGTAAACAAGAAAGCTATGAGATCGTTCTCACCAGACTGCCCCTCTCTAACACGTTTATTGTGAAAGTGAAAGTTCAATCCGATTGACGTTATCATTTTTGTTTTATTTCAAACTTTGAACAGATGAACCACGTGACCTAGTAACGTAGTTTAATGCAACAGAGTTACCGACTACAGACAAAGTCGCGCCATAAGCCCCTCTGTACTCTATTTTATAGAGAGGGGCTAAAATAACTGAAAAGGTATTTGAGAAAACGAGTAAACGGAAAATGAGTTTCCATTCTTCGCTAGCCACACTAAGACGTTTGATCCCGGTTGCAGTTGCAGTAACGTGGCACTCCTCGTGGCAGCCCTGGCTTGAAAATTAGAAGTATTGTAAGTTGGGTAGCTACAGCCTACGCCAGTACGATTTTATGAGAATTGTAAATTGCGAAATGTAGGCGTTTAGTATGCCACTGACTACCCTTTCGGTGCAAAATAGAAGGGGGAAGTAAATGAAAAAATTGCTTAATATAGTTTTTTTCTATCTACATATATTTAGATCGCCAAAAAAATGCCGCCGCCGCCGGATAAAAAGTCACAGCGACATCTAGCGATTGGGGGCCACTGTCACAGTCTGTAAGACTGGATGATGTAAGATGATGCTCGCGGCTTCGCCCGCGTGATATTCGGTACCCATTTTCCCGGGATAAAAGTAGCCTATGTGTTATTCCAGACTATAAGCTATCTTTGTACCAAATGTCAGCCCTATCCGTGCAGCCGTTAGAGCGTGATTGAGTAACAAACATCCAAACGTCTAAACATGAAAACATCTTCACAAACTTTCACATTTATAATATTAGTTGGAAGTAGGATTTATAATATTAGTAGGATAAGTAGGGATACATGAAAAACATCCAAACTCCGATACAAATAAAAATTTTCTTTAAATTATTTGAGACCTGAGATCTTCACCAGTTTGCTTAACTCAGTGTCTGCCGAGAATGAGAATGCCGAGAGGCGAAACCGGTCAGGTGTAACGTAAATAAATATTGTGGAACAGTACAAGTGGTGTTATTCAATATAACTCAGTGTCACTTTCATAGATGGAAATTTAGCTAGACAACATTGAACTGAGTTTAGAAGCTATTTCAACTAAACACGAATACCTATATTAGATATGCATTGATCTTTGTCTTTGACATGATGCCTTGGCAGTTTCTAGCTTATTTTCAAATAATAGATTAAATAAACAGCAAAAGCGCAGGGGTTGATTAAAAAACTATGGAATGCTAAATTATAATGATTTCAGATACATTAAAATACGTATTACTTACTTTATTTTTCAGTTTTAGTTTTAGCCCCTCTCTATAAAATAGATTACAGAGGGGCTTATGGCGAGACTTGTGTCTGTAGTCTGTGACTCTGTGGCTTTAAATTACGTCACTAGGTCACGTGCATCATCTTTGAAGCCGGTTATTTTTGCAGATTTTGTTTTATATTTATGTGGAAGTCCCCACGAATTACTGGACTCAAACTGACAAACCACATGGTCCCTACCTCTTCGTCCAGCCCCAAACGCCCTGGATACTCCTCGGAAGGATGTCCCAGGATTCCTAACAGACCTTGGCTGCCACTGAGGCCTCGCATAAGTACTAATGTTTAAAAAAACAGGTTGGTTTGTAAGCCCCCACAATACTGCAGTAATTTCAAACACCTTTGAAAATTGCATTACCGATATTTTTAAAACTAACATACCTACACATTATTCATAAATAACATACCAAAATTCCAGCTGAAAAAACAATAACTTAAACTTGACGCAAACATAACCGCAGACAGAATGTTAGAAAGTATCATAATTAGTATGCAAACTTTGTACATAATGACTCAAAAATCACGCAAACCAAACATTCATCGCAGACCTAAAAAAACTACAGACGGAGAATCTATACGAGTAGATACCTAATTGTGTCACAATTTTATTGGTTTTACAAGAACTGCTCTTTTACAGACTGCCTCGGTGATGGCATTGTGGAAATGTTTGACTGCTATGCTAAGTTCGGGTTCGAATTTAAGGTCATGCAGCCGGTTTAGTCCGTTAATCCACCCATGAAAATCCACCCCTCGGGTGGATTTCCGGAATTATATATTATTAATCAAAATAGTCCGATTATCCACCCACGAAAATCCACCCAAGGGGTGGATTTCCGGAATTATATATTGTTAATCCAATTAGTCCGTTAATCCACACATGAAATGGGTGGATTTCGAAGATGGACAAAACACATGGAGATAAACAAAACAAATGAATCGAAAAAAAAACAAATGAAGATCGTCAAAACAAATGACGGTTGGATAAACAAATGACGATCGAGAAAACAAATGAAGATCGGCAAAACAAAATATGAAGATCGTCAAAACAAATGACGGTCGAATAAACAAATGACGATAGAAAAAACAAATGAAGATCGACAAAACAAATGATGGTCGGAAAAACAAATGAAGATTGACAAAACAAATGATGGTCGGATAAACAATTTATTTATTTATTTATTTATTTATAAAAGATTGACAAAACAAATGAAGATCGACAAAACAAATGATGGTCGGATAAACAAATGAAGATTGACAAAACAAATGAAGATCGACAAAATAAATGACGGTCGAATAAACAAATGACGATCGAAAAAACAAATGAAGATCGGCAAAATAAATGAAGATCGTCAAAACAAATGACGGTCAGATAAACAAATGACTATCGAAAAACAAATGAAGATCATAAAAATAAATGAAGATCGAAAAACAAATGAAAACCGATAAAAAATATGCAACTTAATAAAATAATAAAACAAAAGACCTAAGTATGAGCTTTGAGTATTGGATTTTGAGTTCTGAGTTTTGAGCTTTCAATCTTGTTGATTTTTGAGGGTCAAAAATTACTTGCAGCCATTTTTTCTAATCTAGATGCGTGTGCCATTCAAAAAAATAGGTGCAAGCAAATCTCGACCTTAATGACACTTCTCTAAAAATGTTCTTTTAGGCGTTAACAGATATCACTGATCATGACTATGTAAAAAATAAATAAATATTATGCATGTTCATAAGATCGAGAATTGCTGGCAGCTATTTTTTTCAATGGCAAACGCAGCTAGATTATTTGCCGATCTTCATTTGTTTTCCGATCGTCATTTGTTTATTTGACCGTCATTTGTTTTGACGATCTTCATTTGTTCTGCCGATCTTCATTGGTTTTTGCGATCGTCATTTGTTTATCCGACCGTCATTTGTTTTGACGGTCTTCATTTATTTTGCCGATCTTCATTTGTTTTATCGATCGTCATTTGTTTATTCGACCGTCATTTGTTTCGACGATCTTCATTTGTTCTGCCGATCTTCATTGGTTTTTTCGATCGTCATTTGTTTATCCGACCGTCATTTGTTTTGACGATCTTCATTTATTTTGTCGATCTTCATTTGTTTTTTCGATCGTCATTTGTTTATTCGACCGTCATTTGTTTCGACGATCTTCATTTGTTCTGCCAATCTTCATTTGTTTTTTCAACCGTCATTTGTTTAGACGATCTTCATTTGTTTTGCCGATCTTCATTTGTTTTTTCGATCTTCATTTGTTTTTTTTTTTGATCTTTTTTATTTATCATGAATAGATCCGGAAATCCACCCCTTGGGTGGAATTCCGGACATACCATAACATGTAATTCCGGTTATCCACCCCGTTGGGTGGATTTTTTGGGGTGGATTAACGGAATAATCAGTGTGGCCGTGGCCGTCGGCTATCATTTTGCCGACTCATGCCAACAAAAAATGATTTCATTTGAACCTCTTCTTCGTCATTTTCTGAGACAGGCCCCTCGACTTATTCATGCTGCATCCATCATACGTCGAGATTCCGTCCGTACTTTTTTTATATATCCGTGGCAGCTCATTAGTGAACGATTTTGTACATGTACTTACAATTTACCACAAGGCAATCGATGTTTGCGTGGTTAAAAAGTTGCGTCGGTTCACACATTTACATTATTTAAATTAATGATGAATCTGCACTCTCTAATAGCATTTACTGTATAGAAGTCAGGAGTACGCTTTGGTTAAGTTTTGATTTGAATTTTCTATTACTAATGGCATTATACCTTAGATCATCTAACCACAGGATGCGCCTTACTTAAGCATTGTTTTCTGCCATTGCACATGACCATTTGGTCTTTTGGCTTTATGAAAAGCCTGTACATCAGTACATCATTTTAAATGATTAAACTAGTACATTACATTGTAGTTGACTGTACAATAACAATTAACACACAACAGCCATTACGCGTTTGTCGATTAATACATTTTTAAATGCAATGAAATTTTATATGTCTTTGTGTTTCCCCCTTCACTTGTATGAAAACTGGCAGAATATTTTTGTATGCGGTGGTTCGCAAAGGCTAGTCCCGTGTTATATGGTCTAAGCATTATACAGATGTATTACTTATATTTTATCTTTTGAATTTTACCAGGTCAAACTGTTTCAACAAAATGTAATTTTACTAATATATTACAAATATACATGCCCGAATAATTAGACTACCTACTTTAAGTATCAGTATTAGGTTACCATGAGATGAGGGAACGGGAAGTCTTAATATACAAATAGCTAACATCCTGAATGAACTCAGGCAATTTTTTATCCCGTAAACAAGTTCTTTTGGGAAAGTTAGAGGTGTTTTCTTTACCCGTTTACCACGTGGGCGGAGATGTGGAAATTAACTAAGCAGTAGCATATAAATGCATCATAATACTGCCTTATGTGCTCACAGACGTATGGTTAGTAGATATTATGTAATCAAGCTATTTGTATTCTTTACAGACCTGAAGATCAACTTCCCGGGAAAGTCCGGCCACGGCTCGCTCCTACTTCCCGACAATAACGGCGAAAAGGTCAGGCATGTCATTATTTACTTATTCATGTAGTAACTTCATTCGTTTTTCAGCCTACGTTGCTAGCCCAGGCAAATGAATAACTAACACCATCCACAGAGAAACTAAAAATATGTGGCCACAATGGAAATTTCGTTCAACCATTTCATGTCACGAAAAGATGAGAAATTATGGATATGACGTTTTTAAAAATGTATGAATGTTTGAATTATGCTCGATCCGGACTCTCGCGAGGTGTGTCCTGTAGGCTCTCGACATGAGTCTTGGCGAGTGTAGGCGACAGAAGTGCTGCAATCTACACTCTCGCGAGGCGCCTCCTGGAGGCTCTCGACACTTGCGGTTTTTCTTCGGACAGTCAACAAAGTTATAAGCGATCGCGAGAGTGTGTATAGTTGCCTCGCCACGCCCCCACGCGTCCTTTGACTCCGTCCCAAAAACTGACACGGACGGGAGCGTCCATGAGGCGAGGCGAGGAGAAGCGACCGTCCTCACTCTCGCACTCGCCTCGCCTCCTGTAGCCTCCTAGAGAGTTTGAATGGGCTATTAGGAGTAGAATCAAGTGGACAGCGTGAAGAGCATCCGAGGACCGCTAGTCCTACACATTTACCACCAAGGCAGGTAGGTACTGCTAGTTTTCACTTTCAACTCTATAGCCCTCTTTATGAGCCTCGAGAAAGAGGTCAATCGTCGAATATAACTCGTGTGGACAGCGTTCGGTAGGCTAATGATTATATTTTTGTCCAATAGCAGTGTCTTCGACTAATGTGTGTTGCCAGTGCCGAAGTAAGGAACAGAGAAATTGCCTTAGCAAATTTTAAGTAGCCCTTCGTGACCTAACCGGATTTAAATGACAGTGGGCGGACCAAAAAGTTCTCGAGTGGCGTTCATGTATCGAAAAATGCATGGTGGAGAGAACTTACGCAAACAGCCTAGAGACGCGGAAGCTGGATGTGGGCAGTACAAGATCGAAAATTGTGACGACCTTTCAAGGAGATTTATGCCCAGCAGTGAATTAGTCACGCCTTTATCCCCGAAGGGGTAGGCATAGGCATAGTGTACGCCCACAATTCATGTCCTAATAGTTTTATGTCCCTCGTAATAGGTGGTGAGCCTATTGCCGTGTTGAAATGGACAGGCGCAGGTCACCGCGACCCGCAGTTAAAATTTTTCAAGTCGCTCATAAGGCTTTCCACTTGGCTTAACGATTGTCATTTTACTGACAACCGAGTTTCATTTCGAGTTTTCGCTCGCTTAGTCGCCTCTTATGACACCCTCGGGATGTATTGGGGTGGCTACATTTTGTACTCTTATCCGTCGCAACACGAGACCTCGTCGCCACACGGGGTAATATGATGATGATAATGATGTATCTATTCTTTAAGATACATCTATTACATCGGCAAGTAATGCTCACACGAATCTTCAATTTACGTCAAGTACCTAATTGGGTTTGTGCTGTGGGAATGCATTATCGTTTGTATGTATTTGGCAGTACGCCAATCGGAAACTGGAAATTGTGCAGGCTTTAGTGAGCTTTAATTAGGATATAATGACGCAGTGTAGCAGTATAGCTTAAGTATGATTTATAATAATAACCTTATTAAAATAAATTAGGTATATGAACCCCAAATTGGATATACCTCAGTATGCAAGTAACTAAGAAAATGAGCCAAAGATTCCTAAAAAACTTGTATGTGTGCGCCTATTACTCGAATAAGGAGGCAGGGTGATATTATTTATTTATTTATTTATTTATGGAGAACCAACAGCATTATTCAACTTAAGCAAAACATTTAAATTAGTATCAGTAAGCCAATTATAGGTTCTCACGTTTAGGATTCGTAATAAACATACATTGAGCAACTTACGCTACTTATGCCTTTTACACTCCAAATATTAACAGTACTTACATAATTAAATAAAATATGTTATAAGATACTTACAAACTAGTGATATACAAAGGTGAAGAGGTATTTACTAGTTTAAGAAAAACTTATTGCTCATTTGACGCCTTGCTACTGGAATGCTAGTATTAAAAATATCAAAATTGAGTTCATTTGACATTGAGTTTGGACTCTTGCATGCTCGCGGTATGAATGAGTTTTGTCTGTAATTGGTACCGCATCTAAAGACATGAAGCGGTTTAAGGTTTCTTGGTAGCTTGGTTGGTGCATTAAAAAACAGCTTACTCAACAGGTCGGGACAGTCAACGGCATTTGATGTAATTTTTAAAATGAACGATATGTCTGCGATATTTCTTCGCTCCGACAGTGTAATTAGGTGGAACTTTTTACATAATTTAATATACTCCGAGGATTTATAGGGGATTTTTAACCGAAAGCAAATATATTTAATGAGTTTAATCTGAATTTTTTCAATTTCTGCGATGTAGCTGTCATACCGTGGGTTCCATACCTGTGAACCGTACTCTAATATACTCCTTACAAAAGTACAATACAGTATCTTCCAGGACTTGACGTTTTTAAAGCAGGCCGAACTACGCATAATAAAACCAAGGGCTTTGGAGGCTCTCGACACTATATACTCAATGTGCTTGTCAAATAGCACCTTAGAGTCGTGGATAATTCCTAGATCCCTTACTGACTCCCCACTGGGAATTACTTGATTTTTTAGTTTATAAGATGAATCAATTACACTCTTTTTCCTACTAAATGTTACCAGTGAACATTTGGATGGATTCAGTTCGAGTCTATTTTCACGACAGTAGTCATCTAAGCGAGAAAGATCAGCCTGCAGCCCCAATACATCTGCGTTTGATTCTATAGAGGCAAAGACCTTCATATCATCTGCAAAGCACAGGAGCCTGGAATGCTGAAAACACATTTCAATATCATTGACGTATATGATAAACAAAAGAGGCGCCAATAACGATCCCTGGGGAATGCCACTGGGGATGTCCACCCAACTCGATATATTATACAAATATACAGTCACATAATCACGTCTTTTTGTCGAGAGTGTAAGCCAAGGCATATTAAACACGGGCATATTATTCCAAAAGAAAATTGTGCAGCATTTGGTAGTGAGCAGTTTGCCTTGGTAATAAATAGAACAAATTATATAATCTGTGGTAATACTGACAAAGAGAGGGCGATGATATTTCCAATCTGTCCATAATTTATTTAACTAGGCGTTACGACTATCCCATGCACCGGCGGGCGCGTCGACAGGAACCAACGACTAAACGTGCCCACAGAAATGACAAATGTTCACCAATCTCATAACTGATATTAGCGTACGCAGCTTACCACAGGGTCTTTTTTTTTAACGTAAGAGAAAATCCTTCATGGATGATATGCCGGCTCCTACCGACTAAAAAAACCTCACTTAACGCCCCACAGTTGGGAGCCCCGGGTGAGCCAGGGCCCTCAGAAGATAGTCCCAGGATACCACAGGATCTTTTAACCAACACAGCAACGAGTGTCTGAAAAATAACCATTTTGCGCATAGACACATCATGAACACCACACAAATACATAGGGCAAACTTTTAACACCTCAATTTTTGCTTCCGGCATTAAAAAGTATTAGAAACATAAAGTTGGGTAAGTTGCCTAACTTAGAACATTTTGGATGGCACATTAACAGGCGGCTTTATCTGTGCGTATGTAAAAGAAAAGTATCTTCTCGGCGAGTGCCTTTCTACAAAATGGAAATTCTGGATGATATTAAAGAAAGCTCTGGGCTATACACTTCCTAAAGTTGGGCAACCCTGTCTAGTTTGAATAGAAATGCGATAGAAGCTGTAAAAGTTTTATTTTAATTTAGGTACTTATCTATATATCTAGGATGCGGGAACCATAACAGAATTCCACGCAAGCTAAGCCACGGGCATCAGCTAGTTCAAAAATAAAATTAACAAGGGAGTTTATTTAAAATCTAAAATAGATTTTATACTGATCTAAAATGTATTTCAAAGATAAAAGTATTCTCAGTACATCTAAATCACTAAGCATCAATAAAGACAACTATTTTAAATGTTATTATAAAGTCAACTTAAAAAAAATATGACGTAATAGCCCTCATCGACCTTAATACATTGTAGACCTTGATCTATACATACATACATATACATACAAATAAAAAAAATTGAAGTGTCTGTTTGTAATATTAAAATAACCGCTTTCTACTACATGCATATGAATGTGTATACGGTACACATACCAAAATATATATTTTTAAAATTTTTGTCTGTCTGTCTGTCTGTTTGTTCTGGCTAATCTCTGGAACGGCTAGACCGATTTGGACGGGACTTTCACTGGCAGATAGCTTATGTAATAAGGAGTAACTTAGGTACTGCTCGTTCGCTCTAACTTTGCCGTTCGGCTCTATACTAAAGTCGAATTTTTGATAAGACGAAGTAAATTGACAGCAACTAATGTCACTTCTTCTTGTAGTGTTGCGTATTTTCTATGACGAAGTGACATTAGCTACTGTCAATTTACTTCGTATAATTAACAATTCGGGTATACGCCTCTACGCCAGCGGCAAAGTTAGAGCGAACGGGTAGTAACATTCCACGCGGACGAAGTCGCGGGCACAGCTAGTGATTAATAAAATTTTATTTCCTTCACAAAAATATAGTGAAAATAAATTCACGGTCACAAAATATTGTACGGTAATATGTATTATCATTTGAAACCTCATTTATACGCATTATGGACAAGTCAGGATGGCCGAGCGGTCTAAGGCGCTGCGTTCAGGTCGCAGTCCACTTCTGTGGGCGTGGGTTCGAATCCCACTTCTGACAGCATCTTTTTGTAACAGAAAATAGTTACCCGCTGCTGTGATAGTTATTTTGATAATTGTCTTAGAATTTTGGAATAAAACCAGTCGACTTTGATCGCTGAGAAAGTTGGGAGGAAATCTTTGACACTTTTATTGGGGTGTTTTCAGTCTTCTATATTATTTGACAGACTTTTTTCTGTAAATATTTGCATCTGTATGCTATATTAATGTTAAATCTTTTAGATTTGTTCATCTGAATCATCATTTGGAAAACTAATGTTGACTTATTTTATAATCTTTTGCATGTCCTATAAAGGCAATAAAACAGTGCACTTTACCATATATAAATACTAGCTGAAGCGCGCGGCTTCGCCCGCGTGAAATTTAGTTCCCGTACCCGCTTCCCGTGGAAACATTTTCCCGGGATAAAAAGTAGCCTATGTGTTATTCCGGACTATACTCTATCTCTGTACCATATTTCAGCCAGATCTATTCAGATGTTAGAGCGTGATTGAGTAACAAACATCCAAACATCTAAACATCCAAACATCTTCACAAACTTTCACTTTTATAATATTAGTAGGAAGTAGGATAGATGTACCAACAATGTATTACCTGTTTTATGCAAAATAAATACTGATTACTGATTAATTACTGAAAAGATTACTTAGAAATGACAAAGATACTCGTATTTATTACATTGATTTCAAGTTGAAATTACCCATCTGTCCAAATTACGGATCCACAAAGCTCTTGTACAGGTCGTGCGTTGCTCTATATATTGTTCATTATTTCCAAAGTTTTGTAGCACAAATTGATAAATTATATAACGTTCTTAGAAATCCTACTTAACTTCACATTTATGTGAAAGTTTGTGAAGATGTTAGGATATTCATCTTATTTTAGGTAGTAGTAGTCTTAGTTATAGGTAACGGCTGAACTGATCCGGCTGAAATTTGATACAGGTTTACATTTTGGAATAACATTTAGGTTACTTTTTATCAAAATCGGGAAAATGTTTCTATGGAAAGCGGGAGCGGGAACAGATATTAAATACTTTTTATTCAAAAGTTAATAGTGCGATATGATTGTTTCCGATGTTTATTGATGCACTAACTTTGTCTGGTTTATTTGCCATTGCCTGTAAACCTCACACCCATTTTTTTTACCCGAACTGCCGAAGAAAGGAGGGTAATGTTTTTCGAGAGAATGTATGTATGTATGTATGTCCAATTCTTTGTCACGTCCTACAACCTGAACGGCTTGACGGATTTTGACATACGAAGTTTCATTTGATTCGTCGTAATTGTGTGAGTGACACCAGGTATACTAATTTAAAAAAAAATCAAAATGGCAGACTTTTTGCGCTAAAATGAAAACCTTCAACATTTTTCTTGCACGCTCTACAGCCTGAACGGCTTTGCGGATTTTGTCATGCAAGGTGTCATTTGACTCGTCGTGATTGTGTGAGTGACACCAGGTATAATATAATTCCTAAAGAATCAAACGGCGGATTTTTGGCGCTATAATTATTTGACTGCGATGGACGAAAAACTATTGAACCTATTTCGATGCGGTTTTATTTGTTTATAAGGACTTAGTCAGACTTAAAATCTTACATTTGTTTGATTGCATTCGATTGAGTAGAACCAGAAATATTACCAAAATATAATAATTAAGGTTAAGTTTCG
This sequence comes from Miltochrista miniata, assembly GCA_933228765.1. Lineage (NCBI taxonomy): Eukaryota > Metazoa > Arthropoda > Insecta > Lepidoptera > Erebidae > Miltochrista > Miltochrista miniata. The sequence continues at coordinate 27,861,940 of OW121763.1, read as the reverse complement.
GTGAAGTCCTTTCACTACACAAAAATTTATAACACCTCTTCTAAGATAACTTAAAAGTTTTAAATTAACTTAATTATTAAGAATACAAAAAACCCGACTGCAATGTAAAAATACAACTGAAAAGCAAAAAACAAGCTTTACATTTCTTTTGTTTTCTTTAGCTAAGTACTACTGTTTTACTTTGTCGGCAATATTTGCAGGCAAGCAATGGAAACATTTGGCTATTTCGTAAACCACTTCTTGCTTGAGATAGCTTGTTCCTGCCTGCAAATATTGCCGACAAAGTAAAACAGTAAGTAGCTAAAGAAAATTTCAAAAGAAATGTAGAGCTTGTTTTTTGCTTTGCAGTTGTATTTTTATTTATTTTATTAAAAGAAAAAAGTGTACGTATGTATTTTTACAGTTAAGATACATGGTTGACAAGCTGATGGATCTACGTTCTGAAGCAAAGAAACAGTTAGCTGACAACCCAGACTGGAATATTGGTGACGTCACTTCTGTCAACCTAACTATGCTATCTGTGAGTAGAATTCAGACATGTATTTTCACTTGATCCAGCAAAAAAGAAATAGAAGGGTCTCTTTTTTCCGAATGACAATCTCCACTGATTTAATCCCGGACTCAAGTCGACTAAAACCCCACGGTCCCTGCCTATATGTCTAAGGCCGGAGGCCCCAGGTTACAAACAGCTGCGACATAGACTTATAACACATAATCTATGAGGCTCTTTTATAGAAAATCCCTTAAAAGCAAGTTTCAAAAGCTAATGGCTACTAAGGCAGTTCTACATCTTACGAGTATTGTTACAATTAAAAAAAAATCTATGTAGGTATAATAACACCTAGATCTAGACGATTGCATGCGCATACCCAATATTGAAACTACTGACGCTAAGAGGAACTCATTGGCGTACCTTTCACGAACTCATTTCAGAAAATTTATCCGTTTTAAAAAGAATCTTTGTAGGTAGGTACCGGAAATATCTGCGAACCTGCCTTCCCCTCGCACTTCCCCGCACCTGACCCCGCTTTCGCCTATTTATTATAACCCGCACGCGATTGAATGGTGTGGTATGTGACAAGATTCCGCACATTTTCGTTGTGCGCGGATTATGCCGTACAGTTTACATGACGTCATAAGCCAGGTTCGCAGATATTTCCGCCGTGTTGTATATTCAGTTCATTCAAGAAATAACTCAATAACTCCTTTGTATTCCTACTCAGGGTGGAATTCAAGACAACGTGGTGCCTGAGAAACTTAGCGCTACATTCGACATTCGCATAGCACTGTCTGTGGACCAAAAGCAATTTGAAGACACGGTACAGTTTCATACAAATTTTGACAGTTTACAATTTAAATAGTTGTGAAAAATGTAATATCTGCTGTACTGGCCGTTGAAATGTATGGTCCTCTAGTTAACCTATAGGTGATTCTTTTAAGAGTCCATATGACGCCAAATAGACTATTACTTTGATCTAGATCTCAGGACTCGTGAGGTCTACTGAATTAAAATTTGAACATAGACAACTTCAGTTCATGAAACAAAAACGCTCTAGGCTAACCTAACCTAACCTAACTTTAACCATTTACGCAGCGTACGCCTCGGAAGCTCTCAGACGGTAAAAAAATTTCCCCGTTTTCAAAACATTCTTGATTGCTGCCCCGCTCCTATTCGTCCTAGCATGATGTTATATAGCCTATAGCCATCCTCGATAAACTGATAAAATCCCCGATAGATTTTTGTGTTGAAAATACCTCCATTTCGTGAAACTTTAAACTAGATCTCTTCATTTGCACTAGAGCATTTTTTTCATATTGGTTATAGTTTTTTTTATAATTAATTTATTTCGTTAAAAGCGCACAAAAACCGATCGCATCTCTCTCTCCTTTTTGCACGCTAAAATGTATATCTGCTATATGCTTTTAACAATTTGGCGTCTGGTAGGCTCTTAACTCTTAAATTATTATATCTACAGATTAAGCGCTGGTGTGAGGAAGCAGGTGACGGAGTGACTTACGACTTCGAGCAAAAGGATCCCTACATTGTGCCCACTAAGTGTGACGACAGCAACGCTTACTGGCTGGCATTCAAGAGTGCTGCTGATCAATTGTAAGTATGCTTTGTATGTCACATACAAGACTCGCTCGTAGGACGCGATTATTTTTCAAAAATGTCGGGAACTTGTAGCAAAAAGCGCGTAGTGGGGTTACATTTCTTTTAACATGACGAAAATCCTACAGGGATGCTGTGCCGAGCTCATACCGACTAAAAACCACTTGTATCCTATCTAACAGCCTACGGTTAGGAGTTCCGGGAAGCCCTCGGAAAGATACCTCAGGACTCCCAAGGCTTGGGCGAAGACACGTCCGGCGTCGAGCCTGGAACGTTAATCCGAAACAGCGTCGGCGGAGAGGGAGCCGCCGCAGACTGCGGAACTTGGGTAGTAGAGTTCTCTCCCGCTCCCTCCCCGCCATCTCTTTCAATAGCATGACCTGCTCAAAGAAAGACGCAGCGGATTCCCACTTACTTCAGATCATGGCTCGCACCATGGTCTCCAGCCAGTAGTGGAGTTGCCAAGGACATGCGCGTTCATACAATGCAAGATGCTCACATCTCAACGTACTTCGCCCCCAATAAGTGGAGTGCATTGTTACATCATATTTGGTTGGCCAAAAAAATTATCAAAGTTCTCCAGGAGTTAGTGGCCTTAGTCACTTAGAGATGCTTTCATGCTGCCTTGAATAGTAATATCATGCTAACAATGTCCTGGAGTTTCTTGCCAGTTCTCAGAGAAACTAATCAATACATACTCTATATTCGACGCTGTCATGAAAACAGTCACAAAGTTTTTTTTTTCTCAGGAAACTGTCTCTCAAGCACTGCACGTTCCCCGGCGGGACTGACAGCCGCTTCCTCCGCGGGCTGAACATCCCCGCGCTAGGGTTCTCCCCCATCAACCGCACGGTGCCCGGCCTTCACGAGCACGACGAGCGTTTGAGCGCTGACGTGTTCCTGCGAGGCATAGAGCTGTATGAAGTGATTATTCCCGCCGTGGCTAATGTTTGATGATTGTTTTTTAACGTCCTTGCAATAAATTTTGGGAGATGTAATATGATTTTTATTTTAATGTGATAATAACCTCCTTGCCTCGGTTTTCCCAAACGCCTACAGTATGGGGTTCTTCAAAAGGGGTCTTAGAAGAATTTTACAGGGTCGGCAGCGCGAGTGTAGCGCCTCCGGTGTTGCAAACGTCGTACGCTTACCTGCCACCTTGGTGGTATAAAAAAATTGGATAAATGGCTATAGGCTCACCAACTCACCATCTATGACGTGAAGCAAAATGCATAAATGCATATGGTGAAATATGGGCATATAGTCGATCTCTTACGGGATATAGGCGTGTCTTGAAGGCCAATATGTATGTTGATGGAAAAATCCTTACTATTGAGAGATTTTGTATGAATTGATTGTCAGTTCGGCCAGGTGATGACTCTAAAATCCTTGAATATAGATGTAAAAGTTATACCAAGACAAATAGACTAAGGCCGTTTCAGTCTGGATAGCCTATAGATGTTGATTACAAGTATAAATTCTAGGCAATCTCAAGACAAGCCTTTGTTCTAGCCTAGGCTACAAGGAAGCCATAAAGATATTATGAGGACGATAAACTTCATAAGCTGTCTACGGTTAATACGGTCAGAGACATAACGGGTTAACTTTAAGGGTATTTTTCTGGAAACTAAAAGTAGCAGATGCTCTGAATGTGAATGAATCTCAAAAGTGGTTTTCTTTGCAATACGATTTATCATAAAGTAGAAAGATAAAATAGTTTTCAATATATGTTATTGAAAATGTTTGAAACAGCAGAACTTTCTTTAGATTCTCGCGAATTTGATTGCACGGTCAACAAAATACATATTTGAATCGAAGTTTACTACTAATATTATAAATGCGAAAGTAACTCTGCCTGTCTGTCTGTTTCGCTTTCACGCCTTAACGGCTGGAGCGATTGAGATGAAATTTAGTTTAGGGATACTTCGAGGCCCTGGGAAGGACATAGGCTACTTTTTAACCGACTGTGCAAAAGGAGGGTTATGATTTTACGATATAACTAGTACTTCTGCGAAGAGTAGACCTCGCGAGCTACCAGAAACCAAACCAAAATATAACGTCTGTTCGTCATGAAGCTGTATCTCAGGAAGCGTGACAGCAAGCAGATGACGTATTTCTGTTGCGCCGCTATAAGAACAAATACTAAAATCAAAAAAATAATAATATTTAAAGGGGCTCCCATACAACACATCACAAAAGAAATGTAGAGCTTGTTTTTTGCTTTTCAGTTGTATGTTTAATTGGCAGTCGGGTTTTTTGTATTCTAAATAGGTAATTAAGTTTATTTAAAACTTTTTAGTTATGTTGGTAGTGGAGTTATTAGTTTTCGTGTAGTAAAAGGACATTACCAAAATTCAACCTTAATTATTATATTTTTGGTCATATTTCTGGTGCTACTCAACCGATTGCAATCAAACAAATGTAAGAATTTAGGTCTGACCAAGGCCTTATAAACAAATAATACCGCATCGAAATCGGTTCAGTAGTTTTGCGTTCATCGCAGTTAAATAATTATAACGCTAAAAGTCCGCCATTTTGATATTTCATGAACTTTATTATACCTAGTGTCACGCACACAATCACGACGAATCAAATGACAAAAGTTAAATAAATTGTTGGATAGACAAGATCATCTAACGTTTATTGTAAAATTGAAAGTTCAATCCGATTGACGTTATCATTTTTGTTTTATATTAAACTTCGAAGAGATGATCCACGTGACCTAGTGACGTAATATAATGCAACAGAGTCACAGACTATAGACAAAAATCTCGCCATAAGCCCCTCTGCAATCTATTTTATACAGAGGGGCTAAAAAGTGACATTTTGCTCACGGAGAACCAATTCATTTTCAAAAATTCGCTTCGATTTTCCGTCAATTCCGAATCGTCAGACTAAGAAAATAGAGCATCTGTAGGCTTCACAGAAAACCCCTAGGCGCACTTGATATTTTTTTGGTATTAAACGTGTGGCGACAGGGTCCCGTGTTATGACGGGTAAGAGTACAAAATGTTGCCACCCCAATACATCCCGAGGATGTCGTAAGAGGCGACTAAAAAAACACTTTCGCAAAAAGATCCATTGCGTAGAGAATGAAAACTTGAAATGAAACCCGGTTTTCAGTAAAATGACAATCGTTAAGCCAAGTTGCTTGAAAAATCTCAACTGCGGGTCGCGGTGACCTGCGCCTGTCCATTTCAACACGGATTAGGTACGTGGAACTATAATGTAAAATGTGGGCGTATACTATGCCTATGCCTACCCCTTCGGGGATAAAGGCGTGACTATTTATATGTATGTTTGTAATTCTTCCCAAATGGCCACCCCCACATCCTGCAACATGTATGTTTGTAGTACAAACATAAATGTTGCAGGATGTGGGAACATCATGTATGTACAAACTTTGTACATACATGATGTTGATTTGATAACTGATTCATTCAGTCAGTGTTTTATATATTTTTTCCAGTTTTTATTCGTCTTGCTATCTTACTAATATTATAAATGTGAAAGTTTGTGAGTGTGGATGTGTAAATATTCCTCTTTCACGCTCTAACGGCTAAACGGATCTGACTGTATTGCAGTGATGGATTACAGTTTGGAATAACACAAAGGCTACTTTTTATTCAAGAAATATTCCCATGGGAATTGTGTTCGGAAACCAATTCCAAACAGACAATGCTGCGGGCGCCAGCACCATCTAGTTGACATTATGTCAGACTGGTCTCCCGTCATTTTATTTTTTTTATTGGTAACACATATTATATACGTGTACCTACAAAAATACCTTCAAATCTTTATGTTTATCTTTGCAATTTACCTATTTGTATAAGTTATATCAAAAATATTGTGCCGTGCCTCGCGCAACGTGTCACTGTATGCTGAATGCCTGTAACGAAACCATAGCGGCATTCAGATTTCAGCACACCGCCATCTATCGGGAGCATTGAAAGTACTTGCAGAATAGCTTTAATTTCTATGCAGGTAATTCAAACACGGTCACTTAAAATTAACAGGCAGACAGAATTATGTTCTGTTGGGAGCCCTGGGACATTCTTCAGAGGGTTTACTCGGGGGTTTACTCCCGACCGTAGGCTGTTGGGCGTTACGTGAGGTTTTTTAGTCAGTAGGAGTCCGGCATAGCATCCATGATGGATTTTCCCTCACGTTAAAACGAAAAAAGTCAGAATTATGTTCAAAGTCAATCAGAAAATTCGGAAATATCCAATGATATATTTTTTTTATTGTGTGGAAATCCACCAAGGACGGTACTCTTACCGACTAAAACTACACGGTGGCGTACCTCGGCCTACGGCCGGGAGTAAGCCCTCGGAGGGATGTTTCCCGACAGATTTTGGCTACGACCTCACCTAGGGGTTCGGGTGCTATCCCGCTTCTTGGGGAAAGGGGGAAGGGGAGAGTTCGGTACAACGCGATATTTACCATGTATCGTTGGGCTGTGGAACTTCCAACCCAATGATGCATAGTAAATATCTTGTTAATTATAATAATATTGTATCTCTGCAGTTCTTTTCATCTGACAACCTGGCAAACCTGTCCTATGTTAGGTTCCGAGTTGTGATTTTTTTTTGCCTGTCCTTTTTAAACCACAAAGTTGGCTGACAAACAACTTGATTGTGCATGGTCAGTGGTGATGGTGACCTTCTGACCCCTTTTGAAGAACCCCATACTGTAGGCATTTGGAAGAACTGAGGCAGTATAACTAGGGAACTATACGCAATTCGCTCATGTTCAAAGCGCATCCATTTTTTAGTCATTTTATATAAACTCTGATTTTATACTCTCGATTGTCGGCGTCGAATATCATATAAATCACCTTTACTAATGCTGTAAATCAAAACCGGTCAGGTTATGTTGAACTATAACTAGAACTTCCGCGAAGAGTTGACCTCGCGAGCTACCAGAAACCAAACCAAAAAAATCTGTGAGGCACCTGTTTGTGTCGCATATCTGGTTAGGACCCGGTACGTACAGGACTTAGCTATCAGGTCAGGCAGTCAGGCAGGTTACATTATTGACGCTGTGGTAATCGAAGAGATATAAGTAGTCTGCATGCTTTTAAACATTCATGGTCATTCCTTGAATAGTGAAAGTGAAGCCCCTCCGCCTCACAACGATTAAAAGCCTCTTCTGTTGGCCTCCAAAGTCCTATCAAATAGTTGACCCTTTCCGTAGTATTTCTCAATGTAACTATCAAAATTGGAGCATTCCCCCCAAAATTACCCCTGTGGCGTACCCTCACTTTCCATAAAAAGCATGGGAAGCAGGTCATCGTCAGAGCATAGCTGAACAATTATAGAACGGCGCAGATGTAATTGCTCTATCTATACAAAATCAATAGCAAGTACGAGTATCTACACACAGCACCACTTCATGATCAGCATCGAAATTATTTAAATCAATGTCATTTGATGTGCCATTCATGAAGCACTGCCGTTGTAGCCATAGCGAAACATTGTTGATATGGCCCAGCAAAACCTGCTGAAAATTTACTAAAACTTGCTCTTTTCGCATCGAAGCTCATGGTTTCATTCATTCTTGACGAAAATCGCGACAACAACAATTCAATTACTAATAAATTTGACAAGATAGTGGTTCAATGAAAATAGCAACAACAGTCACACTGTGAGTTAAATCATACAATGATTCTGTTTGTTGTCGCGTTAGCGCCATCTTGTAGTAATAGTTGTAACTGAAATCGTAAAACTAAAATTTTAATTTCGTGAATAACTTTTTGTTGTCGTAAATAAACCCTAATACTATAAGGGTTCTGTACCCAAAGGGTGGAAATTTTTATTTTATTTATTTATTTTACACTTTATGTACACACATGTATTTAACAAAGAAGGAGTTAGGAGAAAAGAGTACAATGGCACTACTTATTTCTACAAGAAATCTCTTCCAGCAGGCCGGCGAGAGGAGAGCATGACAACAATAGAGTTGAAAGAGGTAGAAGTGTGTAAAAAAAAAGATTTAGATAAAAACAAGCGATTATACATATTATTTATACTGTTGATTGACGGCACTTGGTGGAACTTGCTGCACATATTGAAAACGACACTTGTTTCCACAATATTTATTATTATAAACCTGACCGGTTTCGCTTTACAGCATCTTCAAAGGTCTAGATGGGAGGACAAGGTATTACTGTCTCGAAAACACACCAACAATAACCAATGGTTATTGTTGGTGTGTTTTCGAGACAGTAATAGGTTTTCAATACGATTATACATACTTTAGAAATAAATATTCCAAACACACATATATCATATACACATATACATAAATACAGATATATAAATAGGTACTTATTATTATTAGTTATAAATATACACATAAAGATTATGGATATATACATACACATTTATACATACATACATACATACATAGGAGAAATGGAAATGACGACATTAGCTATTAAAAGTGGTTGAGAGATAGTGTTCGCGGACTTTTTGCTTGAAACACGCTGCTGTATTAATATCTCTGATATCTGGTGGCAAGCAATTCCACAGCCTAACCGCATGTATCGTGAAGGAATAGGAATAGAAATCGGATTTGTGGCGTGGGAATTTAAGGATGGAGCGAAGGTGTGTCCTGCAGGGAGCTTCAGGAGAACGTGCATATGAGAATCGCTCCCTAAGGTAGGACGGGGACTTTGGGTTGTGCAGTATGTTAAAGAGGAGGCAAAGTATCCGAGTGTTCCTGTGAAGTCGGATTAGGAGCCACTTGAGTTTTTGGCGAAATTGAGAAACATGGTCATACTTCCTTAGGTTAAAAATAAAACGAATGCATAAATTCTGCAGCCTCTCAAGTTTGTCTAGCAGCTCCTCTGTGGCATCTAAGTAGCAGGCATCAGCGTAGTCTAATATGGGTTTAATAAGAGTCTGAGCAAGAGTGATCCTAATCTTCAGGGGCAGGAAGGTCTGAAGGCATTTCAGAGAGTGGAAGGTGAAGTGTACCTTCTTGCTGACTTCGTTGACGTGGGCACTCCAGGATAGATTTTCATCTATTACGACTCCCAAATTTTTAATCTTGTTGGAGTAAAGAATGTGATCTCCATCCAATAGCACAGGCGGCAGCGCCACCAAATCATTCAAAAATTTTTACGCGTTAACGACTTCTACGCGGTCGAAGCCGCGGGGAACAGCTAGTGTACTTATAAATTTAAGTATGTTTACAAGTTGTCTAGTCCCACGGCATAAGCATATCTAGAAGCGTCTGGCAAAAGCGTTCCAAAACATTCAATAATAAAGAAAATTAAACAGGAGTCCTTCTGGCGCCGCATTTTTACAATAATAGGCAGTTGTGTTTGCGCGTCTGCCCACACATTTTTGTACCGGACTTATAACCCAGGAAGCACCGCCTGTAAATCATTTTTATGTGCATTGAAAATTGATTTAAATTCACCTTTGCAGGGGTGTAAAGCTCGCCACAAAAATAACCGTTGAAGTTTGAAATAACTTCAATACAGTAGTGAAAGAAAAGAAAGAAAAAAAAACCGGCCAAGTGCGAGTTGGACTCGCCCATGAAGGGTTTCGTAGCAGCAAGTAACATAATATAAAAGTTCTTGTAGTTCGTTGTAACTTTGATTAATGTTGGTCGCAGTGGTAGTGATTTTTCTAACCGATTGCGGTTCTGACGTATTAAAAAAAAACTACCAGCTAAATTGCGGTTTCTGACGTATTAAAAAAAAACTACCAGCTCTATCTCGTTCAAACTAATTTTTGTTGGTAGTTTTTATGGCAATGTACATCATATATTTTTTTTAGATTTATCACTCTCTTAGTTTAGAAGTTAGAGGGGGGGGGGGGACACTCATTTTTCCACTTTGGAAGTCCCGCTTGCGCAAACTATTCACTTTAGAAAAAAATGATGTTAGAAACCTCAACAGCGTTTTGGAAGACCTATCTATAGATACCCCACATGTATGGGTTTAATAGAAAAAAAAAATTGAGTTTCAGTTCTGAGTATGGGGACCCCCAAAATTTACTGCTTTTTTTCTAGTTTTATAAAAGAATCTTAATGCTGTTCACAGAATACATCTAGCTACCAAGTTTCAATAGCATAGACCTTATAGTTTCGGAGAAAAGTGGCTGTGACACACGGACGGACAGACAGACAGACATGACGAATCTATAAGGGTTCCGTTTTTGCCATTTGGCTGCGAAACCCTAAAAAAAACGTTTTTATTAGGCACACAAAATCATCGATTAGGTTATTACCTCTAAACATAACATAATACACTCGAGAGCAATGAATCCGGGTCACTTAAAGAATCCTAAAAATCTCGGAAACTAAAAATGCTAGGTTAATGCAATAAATTGTATTTAATAGACAATGTAATACTCCTTAAATGAAGGTATTAAAACTTCTTAGTTATTGTAAAGTTATATCATAAAAAAATCAAATTTGAAAAAGGGCCACTTTCGAAGATGGAACTACGAAATTACAGCATTTGGTGTTGTTTTGTTTGTAATCTGTCATTTATGTGGGTACATAAACCATGTTGATAGTGCTCTATATTCATTAATCAAGCTGAAATTATGTCGCTTACGCCTGAAGAATGCACCAGAATACTTACAATGCTGGAAACCGGCCGGAGTCAGCGCGATACAGCCAGGACTGTCGGTGTGTCGCTGTCAACAGTACAAAGAGTTCTCCGACGTTACGAAGAAACTGGTTCTAACCTACGCAGACCAGGAACGGGCAGAACCAGGTGTACCACAGCACGAGAAGACCGATACTTGGTGAACACCATGCTTCGAAATCGCTTTCTCACAGGAACTGAACTCACCAATCAGTTTCGACGCCTCGGAGGAAGTAACCCAAGTGCATGGACAGTAAGACGTCGGCTTGCTGAATCTAACTTAAAACCCCTTAGACCTGCAAACGGCCCTAAACTGGAGCGTGGGCATCGTATTTCGAGACTAAGGTATGCCCAGAGCCACGTAAATTGGAGTATTGAAGATTGGTCAAAAGTTATGTTCTCCGACGAATCAAAATTTATGCTCTACAAGCACGATGGAAGACACAGAGTGTATCGAAGACCAGGGGAAAGATTCAAGCAAGCATGCATCGAAGAAAAAGTAGCCTACGGTGGTGGGTCTGTACTTGTGTGGGCCGGAATTTCTTCTGAAAGTCGCACAGAGCTGGTGATCATAGAAAACGGCTCTTTAACTAGCGTAAGATATGTGGAAGAAATCCTCAATGATCACGTTGGTCCATTTATGGTCAATTTAGGTGAGGATGCTATATTTATGCATGACAATGCCCGACCTCATACAGGTAGGATTGTGAATGACTACCTTCAAGAGATGAACATTACTCGTATGGAGTGGCCAGCGCGCAGCCCGGATATCAACCCGATCGAGCATGCTTGGGACGAGCTAGGCAGATGCGTAAAACAACGAAACCCTCCCCCAATCACGCTTCGTGAGCTCAAAATTGCTCTCACAGAGGAATGGGAGAATATTCCCCAAAATCGTATAAGGAACTTGGTGTACAGCATGCCAAACCGCGTAAACGCAGTAATGGAAGCACGAGGAGGCAATACGAAGTATTAAAATTCAAGAAAATCGTAATAAAGTTCAAAAATTTCATGTTTCCTATTTTTGTTTTAAGGAGAGATCGGCAGTTTTTTCTTTATGTAATTTTGTGTTAATAAAATGTATGGTGACTCATATTTTTTTTACTTTCATTTAAGGAGTATTACATTGTCTATTAAATACAATTTATTGCATTAACCTATCATTTTTAGTTTCCGAGATTTTTAACATTCTTTAAGTGACCCGGATTCATTGCTCTCGAGTGTAGGAAAAGAAAAACAAATTACGAACTATGAAAACAATTATGAAAATTATGTGCGCCCAAAAGTCTATAACTCAGCCAACAGATACAGCCCAAAAGGCTAGTGTGTGTGTCGTATCTAATATGGCTAAAAGCTAATGAGTTTGTTTGTTTGTCACGATGATCTCAGAAACAGGAACGTAAGATGGTTGGAAGTCTAAAATTATTTTAGTGTAGGGTAACCTTAGATCATCTAACCACAGGATGCGCCTTACTTAAGCATTGTTTTCTGCCATTGCACATGACCATTTGGTCTTTTGGCTTTATGAAAAGCCTGTACATCAGTACATCATTTTATATGATTAAACTAGTACATTACATTGTAGTTGACTGTACAATAACAATTAACACACAACAGCCATTACGCGTTTGTCGATTAATACATTTTTAAATGCAATGAAATTTTATATGTCTTTGTGTTTCCCCCTTCACTTGTATGAAAACTGGCAGAATATTTTTGTATGCGGTGGTTCGCAAAGGCTAGTCCCGTGTTATATGGTCTAAGAGGGTAACCCATTTAATATTGAGGGAATAACGTTATACAGTTATTACGTGATGTGATTCCTCAATATATTTTTATTCTACCCGCATTTAAGTTTTCCCCGTTATGATCTTTAGCGGGAAAATTTAAGTGCGGGTAAAGTCAAGAGAGAAAATTCCCCTACAAGACGGCTGGTAGGTATATAGACCGGCCCATCCATACATTCGTTTTGAAGATGTTAATGGTCGTAATCGGTGTTATTGTCTAGAAAGTGAAACACGTGTCAAGATAAGAAATTTAACGCAAGATGCCTTCCTGTGCGTTCCCGAAATGTAAAAACACTACCCTAAATTCGAATAAAGAATGTATGTGTGTATGTCGTGTCGGTGCTACTCTCACTTTTTGAGTTTGTAATGATAGACGTGGGCCCTTCTATACCATTACTTGTTCGAAGCTGGTACATTCATCACAGTGATGTCGAATTAATGGTTAATTGTAGATTTTATTTTGTTGTTTCATTATCCTGGCAATACTGACTTGTTGCTCATTTCTTGGCTGCTACGGTAAAATAAAATCTTTATTTGAAATTCAAATTTATTTGGAATATTTCCAACTTGTTGGGGCATTAGGAATACATAACATTCTATACGGCAGTAAGCCCCGCGAGTTGGTATTGCGCTGGAACCTTGTTATAATGACAGCTAAGTGACGTCATCGTGACGTAGCGCGAGCGCGGGCTGGCCTCGCGAAGATGCGTACGAAATTTTTTTTAGTACGACGGCTCGACTGACATACGTCACCAAGATGGCCGCCGAGCGCAATATCAACGTGCGGGGCTTTTAAGCCCTGATAAATGGTTTGTACTGCTCCATCCATAAGACACTAGCTTATATTGTACAACGTGTTTGCACCAATAAACTTTGTGTAAATCGGATGGAGTGTCTTGTCCACACGAGACAAACGTTTTTTATGCAAACAGATTTATGTTTTACAAGAGGCAGTCACGCGGTTTCACCCGCAATAAATTATAGCCTATGTTCGTACATGCGAGGTAGGACGACCTCCCGCCAGATGGACCGACCGACGCCTGAAAAAGGCCGCAGTGTGACTGTATTATGTATACTTTTTTACTGCATATGTACGTATAAGTCCCGCCAGTTGGTATTGCGCTGGAACCTTGTCAATCTTGTCATAATGACAGCTAAATGACGTCATCGTGACGTAGCGCGAGCGCGGGCTGGCCTCGTGGAACTGCGTACTGTTATACGGGATTTCGAAAACGGGTTTTTAAAAAAGAACTTTAAAACTTTAGGCACTATGACCTTTATTCAAAAAGAATATAACAGGATTCTTTTGGGATCCTTAGGCAACCGCGCGATTCGGAGGATGAAGACAGACTGGCCTGTGGCTGAGCCGCTGGACAGAGCAAGGGGCTGATAATCAGAAGTCAGCATAAAAGATGTTAGGACAGCACTAAGGCTAGCATAATATGGATATAACACCTCCCCCTTTAAGAGGAGACTTTGGGGTAAAATTTAAACAAAGTCTCCACTAGATCCTTGTTCTAAGTGGAGCAACGGAAGTTGGTAAATCGTCTTCAGCGTCGTGTCTGTCGGTCATGGTAATTATTTCTGGAGTAGGTTGGGGTGGAACTCTGTTAAAGTTTAACTTGAACTGGAAAGGTCGGTTGCTGCCGGATTTACATAATCTTTTAAAACACAGGTAAATTACAAATAATAGTATGAAGATTACGATAATAATTACAGTAATGGAATAATGTGTCCCGTATTTAATAATGTGAGGAGCTTGTAAGTTTTTTACATCATTTAAAAGTGATTCCAATTTAATTTTATTATCTTTGTTAAGATCATCTAAGTCTATATCGTTTAAATGAATAGGGGGCACATCATTCATTAAACTATTTAGTTTTGCCGAGTTACAACAAGTGTCATTAATTAGGTTAAAGTCTGGCATATGGTTAATAGGTGAAGTAATATTTAGAACATTATATTTTGGTATTAAAGTCGTACTTATGCAGTCGTTATGTGCAATATGCCAGTACCTAGTATAATAGTTTCATACATGTTAGAATTAAGACAATCGATAGAGATCTTATTACACTCGAGAGCAATGAATCCGGGTCACTTAAAGAATCCTAAAAATCTCGGAAACTAAAAATGCTAGGTTAATGCAATAAATTGTATTTAATAGACAATGTAATACTCCTTAAATGAAGGTATTAAAACTTCTTAGTTATTGTAAAGTTATATCATAAAAAAATCAAATTTGAAAAAGGGCCACTTTCGAAGATGGAACTACGAAATTACAGCATTTGGTGTTGCTTTTGTTTGTAATCTGTCATTTATGTGGGTACATAAACCATGTTGATAGTGCTCTATATTCATTAATCAAGCTGAAATTATGTCGCTTACGCCTGAAGAATGCACCAGAATACTTACAATGCTGGAAACCGGCCGGAGTCAGCGCGATACAGCCAGGACTGTCGGTGTGTCGCTGTCAACAGTACAAAGAGTTCTCCGACGTTACGAAGAAACTGGTTCTAACCTACGCAGACCAGGAACGGGCAGAACCAGGTGTACCACAGCACGAGAAGACCGATACTTGGTGAACACCATGCTTCGAAATCGCTTTCTCACAGGAACTGAACTCACCAATCAGTTTCGACGCCTCGGAGGAAGTAACCCAAGTGCATGGACAGTAAGACGTCGGCTTGCTGAATCTAACTTAAAACCCCTTAGACCTGCAAACGGCCCTAAACTGGAGCGTGGGCATCGTATTTCGAGACTAAGGTATGCCCAGAGCCACGTAAATTGGAGTATTGAAGATTGGTCAAAAGTTATGTTCTCCGACGAATCAAAATTTATGCTCTACAAGCACGATGGAAGACACAGAGTGTATCGAAGACCAGGGGAAAGATTCAAGCAAGCATGCATCGAAGAAAAAGTAGCCTACGGTGGTGGGTCTGTACTTGTGTGGGCCGGAATTTCTTCTGAAAGTCGCACAGAGCTGGTGATCATAGAAAACGGCTCTTTAACTAGCGTAAGATATGTGGAAGAAATCCTCAATGATCACGTTGGTCCATTTATGGTCAATTTAGGTGAGGATGCTATATTTATGCATGACAATGCCCGACCTCATACAGGTAGGATTGTGAATGACTACCTTCAAGAGATGAACATTACTCGTATGGAGTGGCCAGCGCGCAGCCCGGATATCAACCCGATCGAGCATGCTTGGGACGAGCTAGGCAGATGCGTAAAACAACGAAACCCTCCCCCAATCACGCTTCGTGAGCTCAAAATTGCTCTCACAGAGGAATGGGAGAATATTCCCCAAAATCGTATAAGGAACTTGGTGTACAGCATGCCAAACCGCGTAAACGCAGTAATGGAAGCACGAGGAGGCAATACGAAGTATTAAAATTCAAGAAAATCGTAATAAAGTTCAAAAATTTCATGTTTCCTATTTTTGTTTTAAGGAGAGATCGGCAGTTTTTTCTTTATGTAATTTTGTGTTAATAAAATGTATGGTGACTCATATTTTTTTTACTTTCATTTAAGGAGTATTACATTGTCTATTAAATACAATTTATTGCATTAACCTATCATTTTTAGTTTCCGAGATTTTTAACATTCTTTAAGTGACCCGGATTCATTGCTCTCGAGTGTAGTATCAGATTGAACATAAATCCACTTATTATTTATCAATGGTTTGCAAATATCTAACTTTCCAAAAAGGGTTTTTGTTTCACACTGTGCGGGTTTTTGACTGTTCACTTTCGCTAATAGTTCACTTTCACATATCAATTTCGCGTCTGTAGAATACACGTTCTCTATATCACAAATGTAGTTTCCAGGTCTTATAACCTTGCACCGTTCTAGGTCGTCTAAAACACAATAGTGAGATTTGTCTTTGGTCATTGCTATATATCTAGAATTTGGAATAATCAAGCTAAAAGAATTAGGTTCTTTAACATTATGTGGAACTGGAAAAGCTATGCTATGAAACAATACATATTCTTTGGTGTTTACCAATGGCACTTGAAGAACAAACATTAACTTATGACCTATGAAATAATATGCTAACTTAGAAATACTTAAAATAAAGTGTATAGAATTAAGATCTAAGGTTACAGGAAGCTCGAGGTCACTTGACAAGTGTCGGTAGTTATTGGCAAGCTCTCTATGCAGTTGCGTTGGGGTTATGATGGAAGGGTGCAACAAATTTTGACCGCTAAATAGGATAGCGTTAACTATGTCCTCTAGTTGAAAAGATAGAGTTAATATAGAGGTCTCTAGAGCATTAAAGATCTCATTAACGTTGGCCATTAATAGAAGCCCATTAGCAATTTCTGAGATGTTTCTTATATTAAGAGAGAGATTGTCAATAGCTTAATTTTAACTAGCTTCATTTTCTACAATTTTCTCCAAAGTGTTATTAAAACATGTTATCACTGAGTTGGTGATCAAAATGTTTTCCTTCATCAGTGAAGTCAACCGATCTTCATCATACTGTAAAGAGTTAATGGCTTCATCGTATCTCATTGCGTCGTTTTCGTCTAAAGTTCCAAATATTTATTTTAGAACCGTGCCTATACCTCCAATCCATGCACCACGTTTGGTTCTGTTATCTACTAAGTGTGAAATGGAATTAAATTCCTTATTCAAATCATGAAAACGGACAGTTAATGGTTGTAACACGTTGTAGCATTCTGCCATAATTTGTATAATATTTGTTTGGTTACATAAATGCCTAGTAGTGTTTAATGCAAATTCAATGTTTTGAATGTGTGGTTCAAGGTGTGAGATATCAATAGGGATTAGGATATTTAATTGTACATTATTAATTTTAAGTTTGCCAAGATGATCAAAATACAGCCCAGAGCTTGAGGTGATCGGCTGGACGAACTCTTGAGGGGATAAAAGTTTGATTAACTTCTAATTAATTTGATTAAGGCTAAGGTAAGTAACTTCTAGATAATTTGATTAACTTATGGTAAGTTATCTTTATTTAACTTTATATTTACAGGTCTGCACTAACGTCAGCGGGTTTCACTTGATCAAAGTGATGAGTGACGTGACGTCGGTTGATGAGTAAGGTAAGTGTATTGTTACCATTTATTTTGATTATTTTATAGGGTCCTTTCCAAACAGGGGCAAGTGCTTTACGTAGTCTCAGATGGTTCTTTATATAGACGTAGTCGCCTACCTTGTAGGTAACTGGACGTGTACGGGTATCGTAGTATCTTTTGGAAGACTCTTTTGATCTTCTTATGAATTCAAGGGCTTTTTCTTTAGAGTGTTTCAGTCTACTTTGTAACATACGGACATAATCAGGATATGTCGCGCCGGTAGGTTCGTCGTAGACGGAATTTGGTATAAATGGTTTGGTACCAAAAGTCAATTCGTAAGGTGTGTAATGGGTTGTAGAATGTACGGTTGTATTGTAGACGAGCATGGCTGTGTAAACGTATCGAGGCCAGTTCGTCTGTTCTTCGTTAATATAGGATTTGAGATATTCTTTGAGCGTCGAGTGGCTTCTCTCTAGAGCTCCTTGAGTCTGCGGATGATAGGGAGAAGACCACAGGTTTTTTATTTTCAGGAACTCGCAGGTCTTTTTAAAGAGATCTGCTGTGAAGTTAGTACCCTGGTCGGTAAGTATTGTTTTAGGGATACCAAAAATGGATACATAATGAAGTAGACATTCGGAAGTTTCTTCTGCTGTTGTGCTTCGGATTGGATATGCAGAAGAGAATTTTGTGAGGTCATCTTGTACGGTTAAAATATATTTAAGTTCTGCGGGACCTGCTTCTGGAAGAGGACCAACAACATCAAGGGATATTCTCTGGAAAGGTTCGGAAGATGTACTAGTAATTTGCATAGGTGCACGATTTACTTTTCTAAGTGCTTTGTTCTCTTGACAGGGTTTGCATTGTTTTACGTAGGATTCAATATCACTGCGCATTCCCTTCCAGTAATATCTTTCTTTAATTCTATTATACATCCGGTTGGAACCGAGATGACCTGCAATAGAAATGTCGTGGTTGTCAGCAAGTATTTTCTTGATTTCAGTTGGAGTCGGGTATAAGATGTTATTGTGATGAATTTTTATTTTAATATCAGTATCGTGAAAGAGGTAGGAGAGGATGTTATGAATTTTGATAAACGAGTGTTTTTCAAAAGGGTTTCTCAAATCGGAAATACCTATTTCAGAAACGTTGTCATGTTGTGACAGTTGGTTTCTGATGGTTCTTAATGTAACATAAATTTCTGGATAAGATGCTTCGTCAAAATGATGCACCTTGGTGAATAATAAATAAATAATTTTATTATTATATTGTATTCTGTCAAAAGAGAAGAGTTCTTTTTCGGAGTTCATGACCTGGGTATTTATTTCAGGGTTACTGAGGATGTCTTGGATATATGAATTGGACTCGTCCAGGTCAATATAGGTAGGAACTAGAATGGTTTTTGATGAACATTTCATTAGACTTTCGTTACATTCTTCTATGTCAGTATTAAAGGTTCGACTTCTATCAGCTATAGCTTTCAAAAATGTACCATAGTCGTCGTTAGTTGGATTAGAGTGTGAGCTTGTCGACGGTTGAGGATCTGATTCAATTTGGGAGTGAGTAGAAGAGGGTTGGTCGGGTAAGTTGAACTGCTCAGGTTGAGTAGGTTCAGAAGGTTGAAGTAGTTCATCAGCGATTTCATCTCTCTGGATGTCTGGAATATTTGTTGGCGAGCCTAGGTCAGGTAGAGGTACGAGATCTCTTGCGTCGATGTCAACATTTTCAGGATCTGGATGGGATAGAGGTAAGTCGTCTAAGTCAAAAGACGGTGGAGAAAGTATCAAGTCCTCTAAGTCACTGTCTAGCTCATGAGTGGGTTCTGGGTTTTCCTGTTGAACCGGGTTCACGGGAAAACGAGATAGAGCGTCAGCGTTGGCATTGATCTTGCCCTTCTTGTATTGAATATCGTATTCGAATTCTTCTAGCTTTAGACGCCAGCGAATGAGTCGTGACCCAGGGTCTTTACAATTAAATAACCATTGTAATGGTTTATGGTCTGTGAGGATTTTGTACCGGTGACCATATAGGTAAGGTCTGAATGTCTTAGTACCGAAAATTATGGCGAGACATTCTTTTTCAGTGACACTATAATTACTTTCTGCTTTATTTAGTGTTCGTGAGGCATAGGAGATAGGGCGATCCTGCCCAACAGGGCCCTGGGATAGTATTGCCGATATGGCATAGTTAGAGGCATCGCAGGTTAAGAGGAATGGTTGGATGAAATCAGGATATGCAAGGATTGGGGCAGTGACGAGTTTAGTTTTTAGGGTTTCGAAGGCAAGCTCTTGTTCGTTTTGCCAGTTAAAAGGGGTATCCTTCTTTAATAGGGATGTGAGAGGTTTAGCCAATTTGGCAAAGTTTGGAATGAATCTCCTGTAATAGGATACAAGACCCAAGAATGATTTAATGTCTTTGGGTGACTTTGGAGTAGGGAATTCGGTTACGGCTTTGGTTTTATCAGGATTTGGCTGAACTCCGTTTTCGCTAATGATGTATCCAAGATAGACGACTTCTTTACGGAGAAATTCACATTTATCTGGCTGGAGCTTGAGATTGAATTGACGAAGTCTGTCGAAGACAGCTTTTAGATTACTGATTTGGGAACTTAGGTCATGGGAGTATATGACAATGTCGTCTAGATAAACAAAACAGCGTGTACCTTGGAGACCGGAAAGACAGCTATTCATCAGCTTTTGGAACGTGCTTGGGGCGTTCTTGAGGCCAAATGGCATCCGGTTGAACTGGAAATGGCCTTGAGGAACGGAGAAAGCTGTTTTGGGAGCGTCCTCAGATTATATTTGAATTTGATGGAACCCAGAAGTAAGATCCAATGTCGAGAAATATTTACTATTTCCCAATTGGTCGAGTATTTCGGATATTTGCGGGATAGGGTAGGTTTCGCCTATGGTTATGTCGTTGAGTTTGCGGTAGTCTATGACTATTCGCCATTTGAGTCTACCTTCAGAGTCTGCTTTCTTGGGGACTACCCATATTGGCGAGCTCCAAGGTGACAGGGAAGGTTCTATGATGTTCTGATCGAGCATCTTGCCGATTTGGGTTTCTACTTCCTTCTTGTGGAATTCGGGAAACCTATAGGATTTTGTGTGAACCAGAGTATCGGTTGTGGTTTTGATTTGATGGCTAACAGCAGGGGTAAAGGTAAGTTGATCGTCGGATAAATGAAAGATATCTGAGTATTGGCTGCAGAGTTCTATTAGAGCATCGGTTTCTTCTAGGTTCAGGTGATCAAGTCTTAATGTTTGTATCATGTCTTAACGTTTGTATATGTGGTGTATGGAGAGAAATCAAATGCTTCCGTAGGTAGTAAACATATAATGCGAACTGGCTCATTACATTCTTGTTACACACGTACATTTTACAATTTATAAATGGGGGTAAACCAATATACATTACAATCCTCCCCCTTAAATTACACATATATTAATAGGTACTATGAAATATACAGGTATACCCAATAAGTAATTACAATTTTCTGAGTTAGAATTATATTGTAATCCAAACATCTTAGAACTTAGAACTAATAACTAAATACTTTATATGTAGGTACATATTTTCAGGTAAGTACTTAAACTAGGAGTATCTATCAAAATTATCTTATGATTTACTCACTTATCTACTTATTATAAAAATCCGGAGCTCTTTTTAAACGACAAGTACGTATAGGACGAGAAACGACACTGGTTACAACTTCTGCGGATTCATGACAACAGTTATCATCCTTCGAAGTAACTACACTAGACGGGGCTGTGGACGGTGACACATCGACAGTCACGGAACTGTCTTGACTCACCAACTCCCTTACACTCTGAGGGCTGTGCGTGACCTCCCCCGCCGAGCCCGGTGCGGGCGCGGGTGGCGTGAGCGCCACCTAAGGCACTGGACGCTCCACCTCGAGGGAACTCCGTTCTGACGCGCTGGTTGGATAAATTAATGAAGTACGTGATCGCTGTCTTAACTGGTCGATATGTCTATGCGATTCCTTACCCCACAGATCTACTAACCTGTAATCCGTAGTCCCCATCTTTCTAACTACTTGCCCGGGACACCATTTTTCATTTCCCTTATACTGCCTCATCCATACGTCCTCTCCTGCTTGCAACGATCGCTGGACGTCCGTCCCCTGTTTGATTTGCTGCTCCTGAGCATTCCTAACTTTATTGTCCCTATTTGGCCGCAAAGCATCTAATTTTGTTCGTAACTTTCTACCAAGCATTAAAGTCGCTGGACTTTCCCCCGTGGTACAGTGCTCCGTATTACGATAATGTAAAAGAAAATTATTCAAAAAGATATTGATGTTTTCTTTTAGTTTAACTGCTTTCTTAATAGTTCTTTTAACCGTACGCACTGCATTTTCCGCGGCTCCATTGGATGCTGGGTGGTAGGGAGCAGAAAAAATATGTTCTACACCATGTTTCGTTAAAAACTCTGCCATTTCTTTACTAGTTAAGGGGGGTCCGTTATCAGAAACTATTTGTCTAGGTAATCCCCATCGCGCAAACAGTTCCGTAAGTTTTTCTATGGTATAACCCGCCGCCGTACTCGGTACAGGGAATACCTCTAACCATTTTGTTCTTGCGTCCACTATAACTAAATATAGTTTTCCAAAAATAGGACCTAAAAAATCTAAATGTACCCTAGACCAGGGCCTGGACGGCCACGGCCACGGGGAGGTAGCGAGGCGCTGCGGCGCGTCCGCCTCCCTCGCGCACACCGCGCACGCCCGGCACGCCGCCTCCACTGCCTCGTCTATGCCCGGCCACCAAACATAACTCCTAGCGAATGATTTCGTCTTGACAATGCCCATATGAGGTTCATGTAACTCCATCAAGACTCGAGTTCGACAGCTCTCCGGAATCACTACCCTGTGTCCCCACATGACACAACCTAACTCCTCATATAATTCCCTACGACGGTTAACATATGGTTGCAATTCCCTTATTTCATTATCGGTGGGCCATATATCTCGAATAAAGCCTAACACTCTACTCAAAATTGGGTCTCTCATAGTATGTTGTTTAATGGTATTATAATCGAGTAATAATGCATTTTGCGCAAAGTGTAAATAAGTTTGCTCCGGCACATGCAATGACTCATCGCTGCTACATGCCACCGGCAGTCTCGACAAGCCATCGGCGCCGTTATCTTTCGTATTTACGTATTCTATATCATAGCTATAAGCGGATAAAATTATCGCCCAACGCTGTAATCGGCTTGCCGCCATCGCCGGGACGCCATGCTTTGGTCCAAATATACTAACTAAGGGTTTGTGATCCGTTCGCAACACAAATCGTCGCCCATACACGTATTGATGCAACCTTTGTAAACAAAACACTATAGCCAATGCTTCGCGATGGGTGAATTTCTCAAACGTAAAAATGAGGCGGCGCCACTGAAAATCATACCTTAAAGTTCAGATACGATAAATCTTTTTTTGTGTAAGAAAGCAATTAATTACCTTAATAAAGTCATACACA
The DNA here is from genome assembly GCA_933228765.1 of Miltochrista miniata. NCBI lineage: Eukaryota > Metazoa > Arthropoda > Insecta > Lepidoptera > Erebidae > Miltochrista > Miltochrista miniata. The sequence continues at coordinate 27,838,892 of OW121763.1, read as the reverse complement.
ATAAGTTATAAGATATTATTTTAATTATTATTAAAAAAAGGATTTTCTATATAAAATATAATTTTGGTGGCTCGTCCACAACCTGTTTTATAAAGAAAAATCACATCCCAATCAACAAACCGTCAGTTTACTAGATTTACCTAATTTTATTTTAATTCTGTATAAGCTTTTCCACCTCTTGACTATTTAATTCGAGTATTTAGTGCTATATTTGATCTTATAAAAAATTTATAAGGTCCGTCCGCGATGAGTTTCAAATTTTGGTGTCAATAATAAAATCATTCCGTGAATCGTACTGAAAATAGGTACCGGGACGTTACAACCATCTTTCGAATCATTGAGTCCTGTGCTATCACGCACCAGTGCCAGTCTCGTGCCAGCTTGCTCCGACTTCCCGCTAAAAACGTAAGTAATACTCTCGTAAGCCCTCGGACACGATTTCAGTAATTTTTGTGTAGATAATTTAAAACGTTTTAAGCGCGTTATTTGTTTAAATACCTAATGTATAGCGTAAGGGTTCGGTATTTGTTTAAAATAACAGTAATGTCATTATAAAATTCTGAATAGTATTTTGTCAAATCAACTTATTTACATTTCTAATTTTGGTGGTCTAATTTTGGTGATTTTGGTGGTGTTTGACTAATCACCAAAATTGCTTAGTTACACCAAAATTAGATTTATAGTTTCTGGGGTAATTTTAGAAATTCTATGTTTATTTTCATTAAATTAATATGGATAAAGAATTTATGCTCGAAACAGGATTCGAACCTATGTCTACCGGAATACTGTTCCGGTGCATCTACCGCTGCCGAACGTTAAGTTTTGACTCCACAGTACGTATTAAGAGTGACGCCATCCTCAGATAGCACCTTCATTTCATTATGAACTAATAAAAAATATTATCAACAATGTGAGATACTCTTACTTGGTGCTCTGAGAATATTTTTTTCCACATTAATTGAATGAAAATTATACTAGGTGTGAGCTTTTAAGTATATTAGTAGTATTCCTTCCATTCCAGCATGCCAAAGAAAACATCAAAATTATCTCAAGCTTAGAGAAAAGAAATGCCGAGAGGAAGAGAAAAGAAAAAATTAAGAAAGATCCAGAGAAACTAGAGGAATTACGAAGAAAAGAAAGAGGAAGATATCACCGAAAAAAGCAGAAGAAAAAATCGTACCTTTGCGTGAAATGCCATCACGTGCTTGCAGAGCTCATCAAAAACGGAATCAGATTAATTTTCAAGCATACTACGAAAGGAAAAAAAGGACACAACTACCAACCTCTCCCTCGGGGTTTAGGGGACATGCGTTACTTCTCATGGAGCTAACGTTACACCCTGAGGGTACAGTAGTGGCTTCTTCAACAGATCCCTAAGATTCAATATCTTAGGGATTAACGAAAAAGCCCACATTAGGAGGAAGGGCATAACGGTACTCCGTTCGTTGAGCAGCCCGCCTGGGGCAGTACCTCCGCCCTGCAGAAGACCGCGGTAATAGTAACCTGACTCCGGTTGGGTTATGTTCTCCGTCGGTTAGCAGGTATCCAGAGCTCATTGGGGCGACTTTGTGCCGTTGACGGTGAGACCAGAGGCTTATCTGGCTCCATTGGCGGATAGAGGCGCGGAGTATTGGTACGGCGGTCAGGGAGACCCGGTGAAACGGTTGACCGCTGACCGCCCGCAGGCTGTACGGGACCCGAACCTGGGGATCACTTAATCTCCGCCCCAGGAGGCTGAACCAGCAGCCTGTGTAAAGTCCCTGGTGCTGTGGTCGTGCCGGAGGAGGATACCGGAGTGGACGCGGCCACTGCATTGGGGGGGGACCGGGGGCCCTTCCGTACGCCGTGCCAATCTTCCGCATTACCTTTGTCTGCCTTTGGTGATTTGGAGCCTCGCTTAGTCTCCTGCGCCAGCGGCACACAGGCGCCCCCTCAACCTTCTTAATTCCCCTTTTTTAAAAAAACAACCATGGCTGCAAAAAAGAAAAATAAAAAGGTATCCACAGCGGCATCGGCGTCCACACTTCAAGTGGACTTTTGCAACATCAGAGGCATGCGCGCGAACATCAACGTAGTCCACCACCATCTTGAAACTGCGAAGCCGACCCTTTTTTTCTTGACGGAGACGCAGATCTCATGCCCGAAAGATACATCTGACTTGATGTACCCTGGCTACAAGCTGGAGTACAACTTCAGGCGGAAAGCCGGGGTGTGTATGTACGTCCGGGATGATGTCTGCTGTCGCCGTCTTACAAGCCTCGGAGACAGGGACCTGTCTACGTTATGGGCGCGCGTGGATCACGGGGGCCACACCCGGATCTACGCGTGCGTGTATAGGTCTCACAGCGGTAATACGGACACAGTTCGCCTTTATGACCACCTGCAGCAATCGACTGACAGGGTGATTGAGCAGTGTCCCTCCGCTGAGATAGTGGTTTTGGGAGATTTCAACGGTCATCATGTTGACTGGTTGGGCTCCCGGACCACCGACTTTGCGGGAAAAGCTGCTCACGAATTTGCCTTGACCTATGGGTTCTCCCAGCTGGTTAAATCCCATACAAGGATACCAGACAAGGAGAACGAGCATAGTGCATTGCTGGACCTTCTGCTGACAACGCGTCCGGACGGATACAACGTTTCGGTGGATGCTCCGCTAGGATCGTCGGACCACTGTGTCGTTCGGACGCATGTGCCTCTCGCAAGGCCTGAACCACCTCGGCCCAAGGAGTGGCGACATGTGTGGCACTACAAGTCAGCAGACTGGGATGGACTGCGAGAGTTCTATGCGTCGTACCCGTGGCGGCGGCTTTGTTTTGCCTCAGAGGATCTGGATTCTTGTGCTGTAGCAGTCGCTGAGGGGATCTTGGAGGGTATGGAATGCTACATTCCCAACCGATGGATCCCTGTAGGTGCAAAAAAGCGACCGTGGTTCAATCGGCTCTGCAGAGAAGCTCTAATACAGAAGGAATCTGCCTACAGAGCTTGGACCACGGCTCGTGCAAATTCAGATCCAAACATCTCTGAGGTGAAACGCAAATTAAATGCCGCCTCGAGGTCCAGTAAAAGAGCAATTGTCAAGGCCAAGTTCGATTTCGTCGGCAGAATTGGCGAACGGCTAGCAGGCTACCCTTCAGGAAGTCGTGAATTTTGGTCGCTTGCCAAAGCTGCCGAGGGAAACTTCTGTCGGTCAGGATTACCACCCTTGCTTAAACCCGACGGTAGTTTGGCCCAGAGTGCCAAGGAGAAAGCCGACCTTTTGGGTAATCTCTTTGCCTCTAACTCGACCATGAGCGACGGAGGTGCTTTACCGCCGGGCATTCCGAGTTGTGGCACTTCCATGCCGGAAGTTAAATTTACACAGCGGAATGTCCGGCGGGAGCTTCAATCTCTGGACGTTCATAAGTCGAGTGGGCCAGACGGCATTCACGCGGTGGTACTTAAGCATTGTGGTCCAGAGTTGTGTCCGGTACTTACACGTCTTTTCACACTTTCCTATTCTATGCAACAAGTCCCGGCGTCGTGGAAGATTGCGTATGTACATCCTGTACCCAAGAAGGGTGACAGAACCGACCCGGCCAATTACAGGCCTATAGCCGTCACCTCCCTTTTATCCAAGGTGATGGAGCGTGTAATTAATACACAGCTCCTGGGGTACCTTGAGGAACACGACCTGCTCAGCGACCGGCAGTACGGTTTCCGTCACGGTCGCTCGACGGGCGATCTTCTTGTGTACCTAACACACCGATGGGCGGCGGCTATCGAGAGTAAGGGTGAGGCTCTAGCTGTGAGCCTCGACATCTCTAAAGCCTTTGACCGGGTCTGGCACCGTGGTCTTCTTACGAAACTGCCCTCATATAGACTACCCGAGAGATTATGCGGATGGGTGTCCAGCTTCTTGGCCGGTAGAAGCATCAGGGCCGTCGTTGACGGCAGCTGTTCAGACTGCATGGCTATAAACGCTGGAGTACCGCAAGGCTCAGTGTTGTCCCCTACTCTGTTTCTGCTGCATATCAATGACATGTTGTCTATTGACGGCATTCATTGTTATGCCGACGACAGTACGGGGGACACTTGTTACACGGGCCGCCCCGGTATCTCTCGGGACACAGTGGAGAAAAATCGTGAACAGCTTGTGTCTGAAATCGAGGCTACTCTTACTAGAGTGTCCGATTGGGGTGGACAAAATCTTGTCCAGTTCAACCCTTCCAAGACACAAGCGTGTTTTTTCACCGCTAAGCAAACCCCAATTACTGTAGCGCCGCAATTTCAGGGCACATCTCTTTCCATCTCCAAAAGTATAGGGATCCTTGGCGTTGACATCTCCAGTGACGTTCAGTTCCGTAGTCATTTGGAGGACAAGGCTAAGCTGGCCTCCAAGAAGCTAGGTGTGCTCAACAGGGCGCGGCGGTACTTCACTGCGGCGCAAACACTGCTTCTCTATAAGTCGCAAGTGCGGCCGCATATGGAGTACTGCTGTCACCTCTGGGCGGGAGCACCTGAATATCAGCTTCGTCCATTTGACTCGGTGCAAAGACGAGCTGTAAGAATTGTCAACGATCCTGTACTTACAGCTGGTGTGGAACCTCTTCGCGACAGGAGAGACTTTGCCTCCTTATGCGTGTTCTACCGCCTGTACAATGGTATGTGCTCTGAGGAATTGTTTGATATGATGCCTACGGCTACGTTCTATCATCGCACCGCTCGCCACAGACAGGGAGTTCATCCTCACACTCTGCGTCCGGTGCGTTCTAGCACGGTTAGATCCGATAGGTGTTTTCTTCCGCGCACGCTTAGGTTGTGGAATGACCTCCCTGCCTCGGTTTTCCCAAACGCCTACAGTATGGGGTTCTTCAAAAGGGGTCTTAGAAGGTTTTTACAGGGTCGGCAGCGCGAGTGTGGCACCTCTGGTGTTGCAAACGTTCATAGGCTGCGGTGACCACCGGTCCTTCTGGTGGGCCGTATGCTTGTCTGCCACCTTAGTGGTATAAAAAAAAAAAAAAAAAAAAAAACTAACAAGCATTCAGCCGCAAAGCCCTGATACTTGCATGGCTGCAGGCAAGTATCATCTCCTGCGCGTGCAGTTGAGATGAAGCGGCGGTTATGGCTCTACTCGTCAGCAGACTGGGACGGTCTCTGCGACTACTTTGCGTCTATCCCGTGGAGTCAGCGCTGCTTTGCAGGTGAGGCTTCATTGGAGAGCGCATCTGCGGTAGCTGGTGACATCAGTTTAGGTATGGAATACTACATTCCATACACTGATGACGCCAGCATCCGCAAAGCTCGTCCCTGGTTTGGGCGTGAATGCGCCGAGGCTGTTCAGAAAAATCAGATGGCGTTTCGCGCTTGAGTCAGGACTCGGGCAATGCGGGAACCGAACGTGGCACACCTCATGGCAGCGTATAACAGAGCCAGCGAGAGCGCCTTCAAGAGAGCGGATGCCCAGCGCGTCGCACGGCTGAGTCGGGAGCTAGCCTCACACCCCACGGGTAGCCGTGGCTATTGAGAGCTGGCCAAAGATGTGCATGCTAACTTCTGCCAACCCTCGCTGCCACCGCTGCGTTACCCCGATGGATCACTGGCTCACAAGGCCCAAGAGAAAGGCGACCTGCTAGTTAACCTCTTTGCGGCCAATTCCCGGGTCGACGACTGTGGCATGCAGCCCCCCACCATCGCCGATTGTGGTTACACAATGCCAGAAATTGTCATCCGGCAGTGTGATGTGCGGGCGGTGCTGCGGTCACTCAACACGCGGAAAGCCAGTGGTCCTGACGGCATTCCGGCGGTGGTGCTGAAAAAATGTGCGGTGGAATTGGCTCCAGCATTAACGCGCCTGTATCGCCTCTCCTACTCTTCAGGGTAAGTGCCGGAGGCTTGGAGGGTGGCGAACTTACAACCGATCCCCAAGAAAGGGGATCGGTCGGACCCTGCCAACTATAGCCCTATAGCCGTCACCTCGATCATTTGTAAAATATTTAAGCTGATCAACAACAAACGACTCATGCGCTAACTCGAGGATCACTCGCTACTCAATGATCGACAATATGGCTTTAGGCCAAAACGATCTACGGGTGACTTCCTGGCATACCTGACGCATTTTTGGGGTGTGGCTATGGAGAGACACGGTGAGTCGTTGGCTATAAGCCTCGATATCGCTAAAGCCTTCGATAGAGTATGGCATGCGCCCTGGACCGCATTTCACAATGGGGATCCTCGAACCTGTTCGAGTTCAATGCCCGTAAAACACAGGCGTGTGCGTTTAGAGCTAAAAAACCCCTTTTCTACCCTTACCCTCTCTTCAGAATACGACGATTCCACTTGGAGATAATCTGGACATCCTTGGCATAGACGTCCGGCCCGAGCTCAATCACAAATACCATATTGAGCGATGTATTGGACTAGCCTCGAGAAAACTAGGAGTCCTAAACAAGGTGAAACGGTTCTTTACGCCAAACCAGAGGTGTCTGCTGTACAAAACGCAGAATACGTCCTTGCGTCGAATACTGGTCTCACCTTTGGGACGACTCCGCGAGGTACTTGCTTGACGCGCTGGACTCTATGCAGCGGCCAGCTATTCGCAATATAAACTGCCCTGAGGTAACGGAAAGTCTGGAGTCATTGGCGCAGCGAAGAACTATTGCATCTTTGGCTGCTTTCTACCGTATCTATCACGGTGAGTGTTCTGAAGAACTCTTCAACCTACTCCCACCCTCTCCATTCTGATCCCGAACAACGCGTGCTGGGCAGAGGTGCCACTCTCACACAGTGGAGAGAATCTTTGCTAGAAATGAACGATTCAAAAGATCGTTTCTCTGTCGAACCATAAAAATCTGGAACGACCTGCCAGCGCACGTGTTTTCCTCCTCTTACAATCCTGGGTTCTTCAAGCGGAGCGTGAAGAGGCACATCATAGGGCCGCCAAGTTGAGGGCCGCTTTCTATAGTCCTACAGACTGGGACGGTGGCCCCCAATCGCTAGATGTCGCTGTGGCTTTCCATCAGGCGGTGGCTGCATCATTTTGGCAAGCTAAATGTATAAAAAAAATCTATATTACATATAATGTGTCATTAAATAAAAAAATCTTATGTTAAAAGGTGTTTTTATTGTCTACTTATTTTTTTGTTCTTATATCTAATTTTGGTGTTAAAATACCAATTTTGGTGTATTGACAATTTAGGTGTCGATAATATTAATGTCATTTTCGGGTTTAATTAGACTTTTCTAGCTTTCATGCAACTATTAAACGTATTTCTTTCTAATTATAGAATAATATTATCTACATAGGTATAGAGTAACAAAAAAAAACACCAAAGTTAGGTAAAAATTCAAAGATGTTGAAATTCACTCCGATCAATTTGTGAGTAATGTTTCTCGGCGCTATTTAACGTGCGCGATACATAGACCACCGGCCGTTCACGGCCGTCGGCGCCGGGCTGCGTGAGGACGCCGCCTATGCCTCGCGCGCTCGCGTCGCAAGTCAAAATAAGGGTTTATTCAGATCATAATGAGCTAATACCTCCGCGCCTGTCAGTATTTTTTTTATTTTCGTAAACGCCTCTTCACACTTAAAACTCCAATACCACCGTACATTTTTCTTCAGAAGTTCATAAAGAGGTGCTAAAATCGAACTTAATCTTTTAACGAACTTAGCATAAAAATTAACCAACCCTAAGAAAGAACGCAACTCCTTAATATCTCGCGGTCGGGGCATTTTCAATATAGCACTCACTTTACCGGGATCTACCTTAATACCCTCACTGGAAATAATATACCCTAAGTATTGCACTTCGTCTACCATGAAAAGACATTTATTTCTTTTAAGTTTCATACCATGATTTTGTAATCTCTGAAACACCGTTCCTAGAATCTTTAAGTGCTTAGCTGGTGTTCCCGAAGTTCCTATGATGACGTCATCCAGAAATATTTCTACACCGGGTATATCCCCAAGGAGGTTTGACATAATGCGCTGAAAAATCCCCGGGCTTGAAGATAACCCAAACACAAGCCTATTATATAAAAATAAACCTTTATGTGTGTTTATTACGGTTAATTCTTTCGAGTCATCCAGCTCGATCTGGTTATAGGCCTGCGATAGATCAATTTTAGAAAATAGGGTAGCCCCGTTTAATCGAACTAACAAATCATCGATCTTAGGTAACGGATATTTATCGACCAGTAAGACAGGATTTAAAGTAATTTTGTAATCAGCACAGATACGGAGTCCACCGTCGGCTTTACGTACCGGTACCAAAGGTGTCGCCCAGTCCGAGCACTCGACGGGCTCGATGATGCCCGCGCGCAGCATAGCCTCCAGTTCCGCGTCCACCGCGCCCTTCAGAGCGTAAGGGTCAGATCATACCAAACGGAAAAATGCTCGCGCACTTTTTTGATATCACTGTATAATAAACTGTATTAGCATGGACTAAGGTTCAAAATCTGACGCAGACATCCAAGCGTCCAAGGCGCGTGCCCGAGCATTCGGCCGCATACGTCGTCAAAAACGCGCGCGCATCCTCGATACCGCTCGGGCAGCCTCGAGGCCGCGCGACAATTCCCGAGCGTGCGCGACCCGCGCAGCTCGCGCTGACTGCGCGGCGTTCGCATCTTCTTCAGTGTCGCCAGTGATTTCTACAGGCATTGAAGTGTTTTTCTTCTTCTTCTGCCAAAAGTGCAATATGATCATATCCCAGTCTATCATTTTCAAGAACATCTTGACGTCTGCGAACTTCTGCGAACTGGCAATTACACTAACCTTGCACGAAGGCGCGCGCGTCCTCGAGCAGACTCGGGCGTCCTCGCGTGGTCTCGGGCATTCTTTCCACGACGCCGCCACCGCGCGCGGCGCGCCACGTCCGTAGCGCATTTTTGCTCTCGGTGTGAACAAAATCTCAAGAGGATGCCCGCGCGCACGCGAGTATTTTTCCGTTTGGTATGATCTGACCCTAAGGCAGCGGCCGCGCCCGGCAAAACACAGGGCTCGCACCTTCCCGTAACCGGAGTGTTGCTTTGCCACCCGTGTACCGTCCAAGCCCGCCGTTAAACAGTTCCTTATACCTATTTAACAAAAAATTCACATCATAATTCTTGTCCATCGTATTATTATGATAGAGGGATTGGTAAAATGGGGGTATTTTTATCTGCAATTCTGATAGCCACTGTCGGCCTAGTAAAGAAGTGGTACCACCGTCAATGACGAACAATTCTAAATACCTAATCTTATCTTTATACTGAACCTTTGGTCTTATAATTCCTAATGGCTTTATGTTACTACCATCATAAAACTTTAACACTAAGTTAAACGGCTCAATTGATCTACTACAAAAATATCGATCATAGGTTTTTTTACTTATACAAGACACCGCCGAACCTGTGTCTATTTCCATCTTGATATCGTAGTTATCAATAAGTAAAGATAAGCTTACCGGGGTATAACCGTTCAGACATAGTTGGTGTATGTCTTCCTCCAGCTCGTCCGTACTGGAGTCCTCCCTCAGGGCTTCCGGCTGTTCGTTGGCCGTGACAGCGAAATGGTTCACGCCGCGTCCCTTCGAACTCCGGCTCGGGAATTTGAACACACCCGTCTCAAATGTCCCATTTGCTTGCACTTGCTGTACACGAATTTTTTGTACCGGCACTCGTCTTTGGTGTGCCCGTGCCAACCGCACGCCGCGCACTCCGCGTTAGACTTGACCGTGTTGCGCGCCGCTCGATCCCGGTCTGTGCGCTGCGCTGGAGGCCCCTTTGTTCTCAGTGCGTGTACCGTCGCCGGAATCTCCCCGCTCGACTTTTGTTCGACTAATGCCGCGTCCCTCTCGGCCGCTTCCAGCCCCAAGGCCAATCTGATTGCTCCCGAGTACGTCAAGTTATCTTCCGCGAACAGTCTTTGTCGGATGACGTCACTTTTCACCCCACACACAAATTGATCCCGCAGGTTTTCTTCTAAACTTTCTCCGAATTCACAAGTTTTCGATAACTTTTTCATCTCGGTCAGGTACTGTGTGATATTTTCATCGTCCTTTTGTCGTCTTTGACGAAACCGATACCGTTCCGCCATGACCGCCGGCTTGGGTTGTAAATGATTTTTCAAAAGTGTAACGGCATTTTCGTACGTTATTTCCGCAGGGCGCTTTGGACTACACAAAGTACTCAGCAACTCGTACGTCTCATCCCCCACGCCGGTGATCAGTATCGCCAACCACATGTCCTTGTCCACCTTATTCACCTTGAACTACATCTCCAGACGTTCCACGTACAAAGTCCAATTTCCGGATTTCACATCAAAATCCCTTATTTTGCCGATTTTTCCCACCGACATGTTTCCTTTGTTTTCTTGAGTGATTTTCAGTAATCTGCACCGTGGGAACTCGAATTTCTTCGTCGCCAATATGTGGTGTATGGAGAGAAATCAAATGCTTCCGTAGGTAGTAAACATATAATGCGAACTGGCTCATTACATTCTTGTTACACACGTACATTTTACAATTTATAAATGGGGGTAAACCAATATACATTACAGTATCACCTTGTCAGTTCGTGAACACGTGTTTTTAGGGTTATTCAACCGATAAGAATTTGGATAGAGAGGTGTGACATTTAGATTTAAGTTGGATTTGATAGTGACAGGGGATTCAGAGGTGTTGGCAACAGTGAGGTTAACGCGATTATTGTCTTTAACCTTGACAATACAGTTGGATATAAGGAGGTTTTCTGAAAGACGTTGGTCTGAGATGACTCCTTCTGTAAGGTTAGTCTTTGGGATTGAACACTCGATGACGGCTTCTGTACGAGGCGGAATTACATAAAAAGGTTCTGAAAAGTTTAATTTGATTTCTAGGGTTCCTATTTTCAAGATGTCGTAGGTATAGTCTATTTTGCAACCGAAATGAGTCAAGAAGTCGGTTCCGATTATACCATCGTAAGGTAAGCTAATATTTTTCACGACATGAAATTTATGTTTGATGAATTTGTTCTGGGTTAGCTCTAATTTGAGCTGGAAGTGGCCTTCTGTTGTCGTTGGTTCATCTCCAGGGTCTATACCCTTTAGTTTAATCGGTTCCTTTATTAGGATAGGAATTTTATGGATGCTGGATTCTTTTAAAAGAGAAATTGCGGCACCTGAGTCCACCAATAGGGATAAAGGAATTTCAGATACTTGGGATTGTAACAAGACATGTGGTAACAACCTTTTGGTTGTGTCGAGGTTAATTTCGAATATTGTTTAGGTTTTAGAAGAAATAGGAGAATTGGGATTCGTGATTATGGAAATGGTTTGGGCGCTTATTTGGGGCTGGTTACCCATGTGGTCCCTATTGGATACGGAGTTATGGGCGCTTATTTGGGGCTGGTTACCCGTGTGGTCCCTATTTGATACAGAGTTATGGGCGCTTATTTGGGGCTGGTTACCCGTGTGGTCCCTATTTGATACAGAGTTATGGGCGCTTATTTGGGGCTGGTTACCCGTGTGGTCCCTATTTGATACAGAGTTATGGGCGCTTATTTTGGGCTGGTTACCCGTGTGGTCCCTATTTGATACAGAGTTATGGGCGCTTATTTGGGGCTGGTTACCCGTGTGGTCCCTATTTGATACAGAGTTATGGACGCTTATTTGGGGCTGGTTACCCGTGTGGTCCCTATTTGATACAGAGTTATGGGCGCTTATTTGGGGCTGGTTACCCGTGTGGTCCCTATTTGATACAGAGTTATGGGCGCTTATTTGGGGCCGGTTACCCGTGTGGTCCCTAATGAATGCGGAGTAATGGGCGCTTATTTGGGGCTGGTTACCCGTGTGGTCCCTAGAATTAGTAGAATTAGTAGAATTAGTAAAATGGTAGGCGTCGACTTTGCGGACTGGTCTCGTGCGACACCGTGCCGAGACTCTTACTCGTTTAAATTGTCCGGTATGAACTCAGTTGTATCCGGGTCAATGGGTTCATCCGGTTGATCTACGAAGTTGATGCGTTTGAAGGGTTTTGATCGGTTTTGGCTATATACTGGTTGAATTTATAGTCGTTTTGGAACGGAAAGGTTTAGGCCCAGTTTCGATAACAGAACCGATCGGCACTGTCAATTTGAAAATCAACAATAAAAAATTACGAAAATGTCAAAATCTACATCGTTTGCCAAAATCAAAACGAGAACACCTGGTTATTCCTTTAAATTTCACGAAATACGTTTACTACGATTTTCTACTACAATTTTTCATTCAATGTCTAACGTTCCAATCAGTAACAAGAGTCACCGCGCCGGGAAAATTCGACCAATCACAACGCATGAACGCATCAGTCCACGTGGACTCGTTGCCAAGTAACGTCGGTAGGTACTCGACTAGTTACGTCTTGTAGGTAGGTAAATACGCTCGGCCGACCGCGCCGCCGACCGGAGACCGCGGCGCGCAGTTCGACTATAACTCGCACGCAGTATTGTCGTCGCGATCGACTTTTATTTGTGGTCGGAAATAAAACGATTAGATTACACTCGAGAGTACGAATCTCGTGATGAATTACGCAGTGCGATAGTGGACGCCTTTGAAATAGTGAAAAGTGACAGAGACACATTGAATAAACTAAAAGACAATAGCCTAAAACGTGCCCGTTTGTGTATCGAACGTTCTGGACTCCATTTTGAGCAGTTGTTAAGGTACAGGGAAGTGTAAATAAACTGTGAATAGGTAGGTCTAGGTATTTAAGTTGATTATTTTGTAAATAGCTCCAATTTTTTAAATACGCCGGAAATACGTCCCTATTTGTTCGTGTTTATTTTCATTATTATTACATAAACCTTATTAATTCACCGTAAAATAGAACAATATTAAAGTATTTCCGACGGTCCTAAGCCCGCGTAAAGTATGAAGGAGAAATTGGAGTCCTTTATTATTATCTAAGTACCTATTATTATCGAAACGATGCATTCGGCCAATGAACTGATCACATGGAGACACGCGCCGCGGCGTAGGTACCTATGGGTTTCGGAGTTTCATTCATTGAAAAGTTCAATGAATAATTGAAGCGCTACTAATGTTTCAACTCGAACGAGTGATAAAGATTACATAGAAGTCATTTTTTTATTATAACCTGCACAGCTGTTTTGACACTCCGAAATGGTTCCATTATTGATTCCGAGTAACCCCCTCTCGGGTCCAGAACGACTATAAATTCAACCAGTATATAGCCGGATATTGAAGGGTTCTGAAACGGTGATTATTAAATTCGCGTTTCTTGCACACAGACATGTCGTGCCCAGAATTTTTACAGTAACGACAAACGACGTTAGAACTTTGAGAAACAGTGGGTTGAGCTCTTTGTGACGGATATCTATAAGAATCGGAATTGGACGTACCTGGTTTCGGTTTTAACTGGATGCTCTGCTTCGGGTCCATTTGTGGACGCTTATACAGTGTCTGCTGTATACGTTCTTCTGAGACTGCCAGGCCAATTTTTAGGAGACCTACATTTCACGATGTTCGAGATACGGGGTTGTAACCCCATTAAGAAATGATGGAGGGCCAAGTCCTCCATGGCTGCGGTACGGCCAGGTAATTCTTTAACCTTAGTGTTTGATAATGAGATTTCCGTCAAGAGTTGAGAGAGGTGCGTTTCTACGCGTAATGAATATTGGCTTACATTCTCTTGCGGACTTTGCCTGCTCTCTTGGAGATCAGTAAGGAGATGTGAGTAGTGTTTGCGCTCACTGAATTGAGTTTTTAGAAACTCCTTAAGCTGCTCCCAAGATGTGAATTCTTTGATAGAACAGGCAATTTCCGCCCGTCCGTTCAGTTGACTTAGGATATATTTGAATAAAATAGGCCTACGGGCCTCTGTTGCAAGGTCATAAGCGTTGTCGCAATTTACTAGAAAAGAACTTAGAGTTTCCCTTTTTCCTTCATAAGGTTTTATAAATTTGAACAGAGTATTCAATTCAATTTCGCACATCGTAAGAGCTACTGCGGTTTTCCTTGTGACCCGAGGGGACAAAATTGGTGACTTCGCAGAGTCGTTGTCACTTGCTACCTTCTCGGGTTCGGGGATAGTTAGTTGCAATTTACTATCTTCTTCTTTATACTGTTTTGGCATAATAGAACAAAGAATACAGAGCTAATACTAAAATGTTACTAACAACAAAACAATTTTTAAAGCGAACACAAATTACACAAAGAATATAAAAAGGTTTAAATTGAATTGAACAAAGGGTTTGAGAATAAAGAAAGAAAGAAAGAAAGAAAATAAATTTATTTATGACACGCACATTTACACATGTTAAAACACACATACGTACTACAAAGACAAAAAATTAACAACTGTGCGCATCTTAAATGGGTCGCCATCTCAGCATAAATGCTATGCATCCTCTGTCAATGACATAGAATGCGAAGCGCTGATTTTCTGATGGCGCCCTCTCGGTGTAACGCCACGCACGTGTGCACAGATCAAAAAGGAACTTTAAAATAACTTAAAATTTAAAACTTAACTTATAACCTCTTAATCAAAGAAGGAATACTACTTATAATAATACTATTCTTACATTTTAGAACAATTCTAGTAAAGAATACAACAAAAAGGAAAACTACATAATACACAATATACACAAAGCTTCAAATAATTAAACACACTATAGTCGCCTCGCTATAACAAGGCGCGTATGACAGTTGGCAGTATGACGTTGATATCTATCAGTACCACATTACTAGGGATGTGTCGATATGCAATTCATGTTTAGAATCCTACGATAAACGAGGTAAATCACGTTCTGTTTATTATTGTTATGAAAATTATTGCTTTATTCATTTTTGAATTAACTAAACAGCTTAAAAAACCGGCTAAGTGAGCAGAGGTCTCCGTACCGAAAAACAACAAAAAATACGTTTGTTGTATGGGAGCCCCCTTAAATATTATATTTTTTTTGTTTTTAGTACCTGTTTGTTATTATAGCGGTAACAAAAACACATAATCTGTGAAAATTTCATCTCTCTAGCTATCACCGTTCATAAGGTATAGCCTATCAAAAGACCGGGTAACTTCGCAAGAAAAAAAAGAAGGTAACCGAGAAGAGGAAAAATATTAATAATAATAATAACTCAATAATATACTTTTTACAATAAAAGTTGGAACTACGGACAATATACTTTTTGTTTTATCAAAATATCGGCTATCCATCGTAGATGTATATAATCCCATCACTAAAGACATCTTTGGTGTTACGTTATACTCAACAATTTGTTAATTTTTTCTTCCAAATTCATTTTATTTGTAGACTAGAATATTCTGGTTAAGTTTAATTTTATATACAACAGTGATTAACGACTTAATATATTATGAATGGGATGTAGCTGAAATATTAAGTTCATAATTGTAATTCACGGCAACTTTCAAGAGTGAAACGAAACGCGATCGACAACTGTCATACGCACCATGCTACACCGAGATGACTATAATTTAACATACTCACACAACATACACAACCAGACATCTCATTAAGCTTAAACAGAAACTCAGGTTTTTTTTTTTTTTTTTTTTTTATCAGCTTGTTTCCGAACGTCCAAAATGTCATGTCAAAGTGACGTTGACATACCGTTGACACTTGTTACCACACGCGCGCTCAACTAGTTGCATTTATTTTGTTTACATACTACATACATTACATTTTATTTCTTGATTATATTTTATTATAAATTAAATCTATGGCAATATGACATTAAATAGTTAAAAAATGTTCCGTCTCCAGTTTAAACCTATATCTGACCAAGAATTATTGAGAACATACTGGCACAGACGGATGCATGTAATCAACAATAAGTGGTGTGGTTTGGGTTATGATGTGTGTGATATTTCCTCAGCTACAGATATGCCCTTCATTTTCACACATTTGCCACCACATTTTATACTGAGCATAACAGGTAAGTGCTAATTATTACTCTTTTGTATATTCAAGAGATGTATCTTGTAACGTTTTTTAAAATTTTTTACCGTTTTCAGGGCTCTAAGTGGTGGTGGCAAATTGTTCCATATTCTGCTAGCTGCATATCTAAACGAACTTCTATATGCTGCTGTATGATGTATAGGGACAAGCAACAGGTAAGACGCTCCCCTAGTCCTGTATCTATTCGTATCCCTTGACCAAGACAGCCTCTCATATAGGTACTGTGGCCTATGTGTCAACACTACACCAAACAACATAGTAGCTAGATGCAGCTCTCGTCGCTCCGACATTTTCAGCAGGTTGCCTTTATTTAGGTATGGTGTAACATGTGTACGTGGTGGGATGGCAAAACAAAAACGTGCACAGAATCACTGATATCTAGACCTAGTCTAAACAATGACCAAAGACTCACGACAATGTGTGGGCGACGGTGACGAATACGGCGAACAGGAACATTCCGACTGATAAGACGGTGTACTTGCGCGTTGGGAAGAGACATTTTAATTTCTCGTGGACTGGAACACTTGATGACCTCGAATGACTTGGAATATTTTAAATGCAGAATCTCGATGATTGGACACGGAGTATGGTAATTACCACGTAGATGAATACTTGTAAGGCTCTTCTGACAGGTTCTTGAATTAGGACGAGATGGAAGAATTTTCTTCTTTACAGAATATACAATTGATTCTTCTTAAAGCACAGATTAGATTCGCGACGAGACACGACGTGTGCGGATTTTGATACGGATTTTGTATTCACAGATTTCACTGAATAACACTTGATTTCACTGGGTTACACTTCACCTTAGATTTTAGGGTTCAGTAAACTTGGATTTCGAATAGGATGCAGCGCGAGTCTGTAGCGGTTGCCGGCACTGGGAATTTTCGGATCCCACCGCTGCCACCAAAATGTTATACGAGATTTTGAAAACGGGTTTTTAACACGTTGAACGCCACGTTAAAATATACTACTTTTCATTGGGGCCACGCGGCTCACCGGTGAGCCGAACCCTACTGTACCATTGGAGCCACGCGGGTCACCGGTGAGCCACTCGACGACTTAAACTTTAACATGTTTTGCAGGCCACTACGCGCTGATATCATACATAAATGTTCGAAGCGTGAGCCACGTGGCCCCCTGCAACACACCATTCAACTTGGTTTGAATATCTAGCAAAAGACTTAGAATTTATTTACAGTTTTCTATACTTTGTGGGATGATTCTCAACTCTAACAAATAAAATGTGTAAAGGGGTTATTAACATGGGTATTTTGCAACAAAATATAATTATTTATTAGGTTTTAATATATCTTTAATAATAATTGAATTAAAATTAAGGAATTACAAAAATCTTATCATGAATTTTTAATATGGCACAAGTCTCTGGCAGTCTTATTTTTTCTCTCTCGCTTGTTTTCTTCTTCGAGATGATATTCAAGTCGTCATCATCTTCGGCTAAAGTAAAACATTTGTCCAAAAGATTTATCTCGACATTTTCTATTTCTGCTAAGCCTTCTTGTATAATAATAAAATCGTCTAACATATCTACATCCATTTTAACCAATAGCCAATATAATTACTTCAATAAACAAATACTTGGCACTACAAGTCAGCAGACTGGTATGGACTGCGAGAGTTCTATGCATCGTACCCGTGGTGGCGGCTTTGTTTAGCCTCAGAGGATCTGGATTCTTGTGCTGTAGCAGTCGCTGAGGGGATCTAGGAGGGTAGGTATGGAATGCTACATTCCCAACCGCTGGATCCCTGTAGGTGCAAAAAAGCGACCGTGGTTCAATCGGCTCTGCAGAGAAGCTCTAATGCAGAAAGAATCTGCCTACAGAGCTTGGACCACGGCTCGTACAAATTCAGATCCAAACATCCCTGAGGTGAAACGCAAATTAAATGCCGCCTCGAGGTCCAGTAAAAGAACAATTGTCAGGGCCAAGTTCAATTTCGTCGGCAGAATTGGCGAACGGCTAGCAGGCTACCCTTCAGAAAGTCGTGAATTTTGGTCGCTTGCCAAAGCTGCCGAGAGAAACTTCTGTCAGTCAGGTTTACCACCCTTGCTTAAACCCGACGGTAGTTTGACCCAGAGTGCCAAGGAGAAAGCCGACTTTTTGGGTAATCTCTTTGCCTCTAACTCGACCATGAGCGACGGGGGTGCTTTACCGCCGGGCATTCCGAGTTGTGGCACTTCCATGCCGGAAGTTAAATTTACACAGCGGAATGTCCGATGGGAGCTTCAATCCCTGGACGTTCATAAGTCGAGTGGGCCACACGGCATTCCCGCAGTGGTACTTAAGCACTGTGGTCCAGAGTTGTGTCCGGTACTTACACGTCTTTTCACACTTTCATATTCCATGCGACAAGTCCCGGCGTCGCTCGTGGAAGATCGCGTATGTACATCCTGTACCCAAGAAGGGTGACAGGATCGACCCGGCCAATTACAGGCCTATAGCCGTCACCTCCCTTTTATCTAAGGTGATGGAGCGTGTAATTAATACACAGCTCCTGGGGTACCTTGAGGAACACGACCTGCTCAGTGACCGGCAGTACGGTTTCCGTCACGGTCGCTCGACGGGCGATCTTCTTGTGTACCTGACACACCGATAGGCGGCGGCTATCGAGAGTAAGGGTGAGGCTCTAGCAGTGAGCCTCGACATCTCTAAAGCATTTGACCGGGTCTGGCACCGTGGTCTTCTTAAGAAATTGTCCTCATATGGACTACCTGAGAGATTATGCGGATGGGTGTCCAGCTTCTTGGCCGGTAGAAGCATCAGGGCCGTCGTTGACGGCAGCTGTTCAGACTGCATGGCCATAAACGCTGGAGTACTGGAGTACCGCAAGGCTCAGTGTTGTCCCCTACTCTGTTTCTGCTACATATCAATGACATGTTGTCTATTGACGGCATTCATTGTTATGCGTACGACAGTACGGTGGACACTTGTTACACGGGCCGCCCCGGTATCTCTTGGGATATAGTGGAGGAAAATCGTGAACAGCTTGTGTCTGAAATCGAGGCTACTCTTACTAGAGTGTCCGATTGGGGTGGACAAAATCTTGTCCAGTTCAACCCTTCCAAGCCGCAAGCGTGTTTTTTCACCGCTAAGCAAACCCCAATTACTGTAGCGCCGCAATTTTAGGGCACATCTCTTTCCATCTCCAAAAGTATTGGGATCCTTGGCGTTGACATCTCCAGTGACGTTCAGTTCCGTAGTCATTTGGAGGACAAGGCTAAGCTGGCATCCAAGAAGATAGGTGTGCTCAACAGGGCGCGGTGGTACTTCACTGCGGCGCAAATACTGCTTCTCTATATGTCGCAAGTGCGGCCGCATATTGAGTACTGCTGTCACCTCTGGGCGGGAGCACCTGAATATTAGCTTCGTCCATTTCACGTCAACGATCCTGTACTTACAGCTGGTGTGGAACCTCTTCGCGACAGGAGAGACTTTGCCTCCTTATGCGTGTTCTACCGCCTGTACAATAGTATGTGCTATAAGGAATCGTTTGATATGATGCCCACGGCTACGTTCTATCATCGCACCTTTCGCCACAGACAGGGAGTTCATCCTCACACTCTGCGTCCGGTGCGTTCCAGCACGGTTAGATCCGATAGGTGTTTTCTTCCGCGCACGCTTAGGTTATGGAATGACCTCCCTGCCTCGGTTTTCCCAAACGCCTACAGTATGGGGTTCTTCAAAAGGGGTCTTAGAAGGTTTTTACAGGGTCGACAGCGTGAGTGTGGCACCTCTGGTGTTGCAAACGTTCATAGGCTGCGGTGACCACCGGTCCTTCTGGTGGGCTGTATGCTTGTCTGCCACCTTAGTGGTATAAAAAAAAACTTATCACAAGAAATTGCGCGTGATTTACTCGTATTTCAAACGGTCGACTAATTTGCAGGCGGGTGGGTGGTGCGCGGGTGAGCCACAGCGTGACCCCCGCGGCCCCCGCGGTAGTAAGATCGCGTTTCCTTCTGATGTGGCCACGCGGCCCACCAGTGAGCCATAACTCTTAAATGCAGTATTTATGGCATAAAAATCGATTGTTTTAAATGGATATAATATTACTTCATCTTTTTTACGGATTACGTGAAAAAAACACTATAATGAAAATTGAAAGAAATATCATTTTCACTTTGGCCTAAACAAGTTTTCTCACGCGGCTCACCGTGTGAGCCACGTGGCGTTCAACGTGTTAAAAAAGAACTTTAAAACTTTAGGCACTATGACCTTTATTCAAAAAGAATATAACAGGATTCTTTTGGGATCCTTAGGCAACCGCGCGATTCGGAGGATGAAGACAGACTGGCCTGTGGCTGAGCCGCTGGACAGAGCAAGGGGCTGATAATCAGAAGTCAGCATAAAAGATGGTAGGACAGCACTAAGGCTAGCATAATAGTACGGTATTTTTTTAGTACTGACGGCTCGACGGACATACGTCACCAAGATGGCCGCCAAGCGCAATATCAACTTGCGGGGCTTATATATGTATACATTTTTTCTATGTATAATATGTATGTATTTAGAAATATATAAGTATGTATATCAGTCGTCTAGATCCCATAACACAAGCTTATAGTAGCTTACTTTGGGCTAGGCGACGTTGTGTGAAAGTGTCACAAGCGCTTAGTTTGGGCTAGATGATGTTGTGAGAGAATGTCCAACAATATTTATTATTGTTATTTTATTTATATGTACCGTAGGTATACCTAAATTTGAAACAAGTAGTCTCCACATATTTGTTTAATCTTTTCATGCTTCATGAAACTACCAAGAGCTTGCCAACAAATACATCAATAGGTAAACAATTTGTCACCCTTTTTCAGGCACGAAATCCATTCTCTTTGTACCCCATTACTAGAATCGATCAATTCCGAACACACAATCCATTATCTGAACGGCAGCATAGCATTTGTGTATTGATATGTCGAACAAAAACGGAGTTAAAATTACAGTTTTTTAAGTGACTTTGACGACCGAATGTAGGTTTTTTTTAATATAATAAAGTACAAGTGAATAAGCAAAAAGTGCATAATGTGTTACAAGAAATTCCACCAAGTGCCAACAATCAAGAGTATAAATGATGACATAAAATGACTTTCACAAATTCCATTGGTCATAATCGATCAAGTGTCATAATAATTTAAATCCATAAATGTATTTGCCATAATTTTCGTTTTCAATAATGCAATTTTCCATAACTTTTATTCACCATAATATAAATAAAGATAATTTATACGACACAGATAATTTATTCACAATTAAACCTAAAACTAAACTTCATATGGCGTCTACTAACTAAGCTCGACCTACTTCTGGGTGGTTTAAAAAAAAACCACGAAGACTTAAGGCGGGAGCTCCGCTTCGCTTCGCTCCCGCCTTAGTCTTTTAACCTAACCTATCCGAGTCGGATTGCACTGAGTGTTAACGATAATTAATTTCGACCTAACAATATTATGTATTATTTTCATAATTACCTATATCAAATTTTAATTATGTCAAGAGTCGATTATGAGATGTGTTACACTGGGTGCGTCTCATAACGTATAAACTCATTTGATCTATTTTCATTTTTTTATCGTTCATAAGATATAATCAACGTAAAATATACCAACCGCGGATTTAATTTCTTTAATGTAACATTTATTTATACTATAACTTAAATAGTATAACGTTGTTTGATATGACGTTTATGAAATCGAAAATCATTTGGTCTAGCGTATAATATGTATAAAACCCCTAACGTTAAACATACGTAAAAAACGTCATTATAGTTAACATCCCGACTCAGAGTACCCCGACTCGGATGGGTTAGGTTGGAAGGCTAATGCCCGCCTTCCACTGCGAGCGAGTCGGACCCATTACGGACTCCGCTATACTCGTAACGACGATTTTCATACATGTCCTTTCACCAAAGCGGACGGAAAGCGATACTTGTAAATATTATAGATGTTTTGTTATATCATCTATTACTTACCCATCACCACTTGCAGAAAAGTCTGGCTTGGGTTGGGTTAGAAGCTCACTATATCGGACGCTATCACGGTTTATGAGATACATTCTAGAGACAGACAGACAGACGTACGGCAAAGTCTCATGAATAGAGTCTCGTTTTTACCACTTGAATACGGTACCCTAAAAGTATACTTAACTGCAAATTTTATTACCTTAGTTCCGTTTACGTTTAAGTTTCCATTTAGAACGAACTAATTTATGGTTGGTAGGTCATAAACACATAAATGCATTTCCCGCCCAAAATGAATAGCAACAGGTAGTCACAAATTACAACACTTGTCGGTACTTTCATTAATAGCACACGTAGTTTTATTTACGACTGTTTTATGAGACGCTTGCTAACGAGATTTTACTTTATAATGCTTAAATCAGGATTCGAGGGTTTATTACTCAAGGATTGTTTGTTTTAGAGGTAGGTATAAAAATATACATTACTAGCGGACGTCACGCGGTTCCACCCGCGTAGTTCCCGTTCTCGTGGGAATACGGGAATTAAATATAGCCTATATTCACCGCAAAGAGTGTAGCTTCCCAACAGTGAAAGAATTTTTCGAATCGGGCCAGTAGGTCCGGAGCCTATTCGTTACAAACAAACAAACAAACAAAAAAACAAAAAGCAAAAAAACAAATCTTTCCTCTTTATAATATTAGTATAGATAGACAGTACTTCTTAAGGTGCCGTAGCCAAAATGTCAAAACGGGACAACTTTACATTCAAATTTTCATTCACATTTCATTCATTCACATTCAAAACGGGACACAACTTCTGGTTGAAGCTGTTTCGTAGGTATTGAAAGCTGCCGGGATATCATTTTGTTTTTTAAAAGGTGGAATGCATTTGATTAGCCTGCTTGACTGCTTTGTGGCATTTTCATTTAGTAGGTACCTAGCGTTCCCGTGCTTCGAAAGACATGATAGACAGTTTGGTCCCGGTCGTCAGTAACATGGCCGCATTTAAGCTAACAGAAGGCCACGTAGGGATGGTTTATGGGTTGAGATAAAATAAATATTCATGGGCTTCGTATATAAAATATATAATCTGGAGACTGGTACCAGTTACACTATAACTAAATAAAATATCCATAGCGTGGAGGGAGACGACTGCTGCGCCAGCGAATGTTTGCGCCTCAATATACAGGATACAGGGTGATCAATCCAAATGGGTCAGTAGGGAGAAGTCAGAAACTATGAGAGATAGCGACATCTGTTCTTAGGAACCATGGCTTCGATTTTAAATTTAATAATAATTACATTTTTTTTTTCAAACTCGCATACATAATCGGGAATCGAACCTAGTCAATATTCTCAAGATGTGGTTGAAAATGATTTTATTCATAATTCATAATATATTTTATACATAGAAAATTGTATTTCCAACAAGGATGGGGAAAGGGGGTATAGCACTTTCAACAAAATTTGATCACCTGCCATTACATCGCCTGCCATTACGCCACTTCATTATTTCATATGGGGATAAGATGACAAAAAATTACAAATCAAATTATGACCGTTGTGTTTTTGCGACAATCTGTGTCAAGCGGTAGGAGATAGCACCGTGTCTCCTCCCCAGCCACTCGTGACGTAGGTATAGTATGCTTGTGCCTACACCTTCTGAAATAAGAACTTCAAATCGGACTCGCCCACAGAGGGTCTGGTCCAAGAAACGCCACCTTAAATTTTGTTATTATTCTGATGTGGCACTTAGTTGATGATATATCGACAAGAAATAGGTACCTACCTACATCATCTGTGAAAATTTCAGCTCTCTATCTATCACAGCTCCTGAGATACCTACAGCCTCGTGACCACAGAAATCTCGTGACGGACAGACAAACAGACGGACGATGAAGTCTCATGAATTGGGTCTCGTATTTACCGTTTGCTGAACTTTAAAAGCAATGACAGATTCAATCAATCCAAACTCATTAATTGATTACAATAAATATTTGAAGGTTAGTCGTAACTGCAGGACGGTACGTCGTCGGTACCAGGTACTGGCAGCAAACAGCAAAGGCACAATACCTCTTTCATTAAATATACAAACTCGTTACAGTAAAACCTCCTTGTTTGCGCATTGCGTATAATAAAGGCGATGGAGTCCTGGGTTCCGAATACTAGGACGAATAGATAGGTCTTTAAAAATGCTATTGAGGTTTTTAACATCATTTTTTTCACTTACAAAGACACTTACAAAGAGGAAAAATTATGTGTACCCCCTCTAACTTTTAAACTGAGAGAATGAGAGTTGGTAGTTTTTTTTAATACGTCATAAACCGCAATTTTCGCCGAGAAAAATCACTACCCAGTTAAAACGTCAATGAAAGTTAAAACTTGGCCGGTTTTTTATAAATATTGTTTATTATAGCTCTTCGTGAAACAATATCATCTTATTTAATTTTACTATTATGGTTTCGGTCTTTGAGGGTATAAGCCTGAGGTGCAGCAATGTCCCCTACATTTTCTAATAATTATAGTTTTCTTAGCATTTAATATTTTCAGATCCCAGTGAATTTCAGTAGCAGGTTAACTAATTAAACCGCCTGTAATTGGAAATTAAAATTTGAAACTTCTTGTTGATAGAACTATCGAGATTGCTACGAGTTCAAAGCTTTTAAAAGACACAAACTTGACACAGATACAAAATGTGTGTCAAAATTTTAGGTAGGTAACGATACCATAGTTAGGAATCTCTCAGTCGCCGAACTTTAGGTACCTACTGTATAATAAATGTATGACGAAGCGCTTGTGACCTCATGGTCTCAGTGTTTTGCAAACGATCACTGTTTAAATAAATAAATATTTGTGGACAATCTTACACAACATCATCTAGCCCAAATTAAGCTAATCTAAGCTTGTGCTATGGGATCTAGAGGGGTGATAGACATACATATATATTTGTAAATACATACATAACATAGAAAACACCCAAACTCCAAAACAAACATTTGTGGATCACACAAATATCTAGACCGACCCAGGAATCAAACCCAGGACCTCCAGTGCCGCAGGCGGTATCACTACCGACTGCGCCACAGAGGCAGTCAACTGTTGTGAGCAACTTTAGTTATGGTGGATGGGTGATCACCACGTGAACACATTGTGACATTAATTGGCGAGCTTTACCGTGTTTCGGAAGGCACGTTAAGCCGTTGGTCGCTCTCGGTTATCGTATAAATCGTTAAGCAAAGTTAAAGTCTTTGAAATGGAAGGAAAAAATGTTTCACGAACAACGGAAAGCTACATAGCCCTACTTGGCTACATAGGGTATGAGGCGAGAATAGCGAAGTCGCAGTGGTAGCCAAGGTCTGTTGGGAATCCTGAGGTCATAATTCCGTGGGCTTACCCGGGGCTCCCAACCGTAAGCCGCTAGGTAGAAAACGTATGGTATTTAGTTGGTAGAAGTCCGGCATAGCATCCATGTAGTATATTGCTAAGGTTGAAAAAATTAAGATGGGATCCACCTGAGGCTTGGACCTGAAAATGCGATCAAAACCCCTGTGCCAACTCATCTAAAGGCCAGCGCTAAAAATTTTTTCAATAAAAAATAAAACCGACTTCAAACAAATCCTGTAAAATAAAATTTACTTGGCACAAAGTAATATGTATTTTGATTTATCAGATTTTATTCAATACTAGCTGGTGCCCGCGGCTTCGCTCGCGTCATCGTCGGCTCATCACATCATTTTGTATTCTACCTAAAAACAGCAAAAAAAAGTTACGATTGTTGTATGGTAGCCCCCCTTGATCCCCCTTCTTTTCTGATTTTAATATTTGCTGTTACAGCGGCAACAGAAATACATCATCTGTGAAAATATCTACTCTCTAGCTATCACGGTTCCTAAGATAAGTACCGTGCGTGGACAGCCTGAGATAGGTACGTACTGATGGACAGCGAAGTCTCATGAATATTGCGCCGTAAAATAATGTTTAGTATATATATCTAAACTAATATTGTATCAAAATGCGGGACAGCACCCGAACCACCCATAGACGAGGCCGTAGTGGTAGCCGAGGTCTGTTGGGAGTCCTGGGGTCGTCCTTCCGAGTGCTTACCCGGAGTCCCAATCGTAGGAATTAGTTAGAAAATGTGTGGTTTTTAGTCAGTAGGAGTTCGGCATAGCATCCCTGTAGGATTTTCTTCATGTTAAAAAAACTAATATTATAAAGAGAATAGATTTATAGATTTGATTGTATGCAGGCTTCGCCACTACTGAACTCATTTGTAAACTATTTTACTGCTGGGAAGTTACACTATCCCCGGGTCACATAGGCTATATTCCCTTACTATATACCACGGGAACGGGAACTACGTGGTGGGATGGGACCTATGCGAGCGTGACTTCACGGCTTATGAGATAGGTACTGCCTGGTGATAGAGAGACGGGCAGCGGAGTCTCAGTAATAGGGTTCCGTTTTTACCCCTTTGGATGCGGAACCCTGAATGTTTTTCATCCAAATCAAGCAAAATTTTACCTATGCAAGGTAATTAAAACTTTGGTTGGAGAATCATGTTGACAGTCTTTAGTCGAAGGATGAATACCCTGACAATAGTTGGTTTTATTTGAATGAACCGTACACACTTAGAGCGAGTTCGTTAATTATTCCTGAACAGCCTGTGTCTAAGTCTACCGGTTCAACTTTTTATACTAAACTTTAATTAATCAACATGAAGACATTTACAATAACACAAAATCAATCTCTGTTGGACATCAAATAGAAATGACAATGTCAATCGGATTTAACGTTCAAAAATGTGTCACTATTAAAAGTAATTTAAATCAAAAATAATGAGTAAGTTTTTTAAGGAGTACCTATTGATTGAATAACGGCACTTGTACTGTTCCACAACATTTATTTAGTTTACACCTGACCGGTTTCGCCTTTCGGCATCTTCAAAGGCAGATGCAGAGCTGCCTTTGAAGATGCCGAAAGGCGAAACCGGTCAAGTGTAAACTAAATAAATGTTGTGGAACAGTACAAGTGCCGTTATTTAATATGTGCAGCAGGTTCCACCAAGTTAAATTGATAACAATTCTGGAAAAAAATTTCCCCAAATTATCTTACATTCCCTTTTTAGCTCGTTATAGTATATTTTTTTATAAAATACGAAACACATCTTTAATCAATAATGATTTTAATGCTATAAGCCGAATTTGAAGTAGATCAGACCAAGGAATCACGTTGTCCCATACAAACTTTACCCTTCTTTTTTATACCCTTGGAGGTGGAATTTGCAAAAATGGTAAAATTACTTTCTTCAAATTGTAACAAAGAACGCTCGTGCTGAGTTTCATCACCGTACCATGAACCGTTTAGGCAATAATTGATAATAACTTTATACGACTATAGTTCTTTCATCTGCGATTCGATTTTGATGTAAAATAGCCTAAAGCCTCCCCCGAGTTGAGCTTAATCTTTTTTTGTAAACAGCAAATGAATCCGTTCAGTATCTTCGGAAATCCTGACGCTCATACAGACAGACAGACAGACAGACAGACAGACAGAAAAGAATTTCAAAAACATCATTTTTGTGCTCTATTGGTGTTTTTATACCGCCCCCGCTACTTTTTTTTTAATTTTATCAATTGTACAGACACGATTTCTACTCTCTTATTATAGTATAGATTATAGATCATATTGAAGTCGGCGCCAAGTAAACCTATAGTAACAGGTTTTATGTAGGTATTATTCATGGCACCAACTTCAATATTATATAGTATAAAATCTGATAAATCAAAATACATGTTACTTTGTGCTAAGTAAATTTTATTTTGCAGGATTTGTTTGAAGTCGGTTTTATTTTTTATTGAAAAATTATTTTTTCAGTATTTTAAGTGACGGGTGAACCGAAAAATATATCTATCTAGGTGAAAGTTCTCATCAATACAAATCAATCAAGCCCAAACACAAGGTAGCTAGGTACTGTAAATCGTTAAGGAATTCCCTCGACTGTCTTTCGGTTCCATCATCAGATCGACTCCAGACCTTCATTAAAATGTAGAACATTAAAGCACTTAATTAAAAAGTTTACAAGCGCACTAGTTGTCCCTACAATTTTCGGTGGTTGCCCTCGTTTTCTCCTGGATCCCATCATCAGATCCTGACCTGGTGAAAATGGGACCACCTCAGAAGTAAACCCTATTCAACAAAAAAATAAATTTTGAAATCCGTCTATAATCGACGGAAATATCGATTAACATACATAAAAAAATACATACAGACGAATTGAGAACCTCCTCCTTTTTTTGAAGTCGGTTAAAAACTAAAAACCAGGCACAATCTGGCGAAAATAAGAAGAGATTTACGCCACTATTTTTTTTAACGTGAGGGAAAATCCTCATGGATGCTATGCCGTAACGACCAAAAGCCTATGGTTGATGGGAGCCCCGGGTAAGCCCTCGGAAGGATGTCCTAGCTAGGACATAGATTTACGCCACTACGACATGGCGACAGACTGTTTTGATGGCTGAATAAATAATAAATATGTACAAAGAGATTTCAGTATTTTGTTTAGAACTGTAGTTTATAACTATAAACTTTCACGTCAGCTGCATCGCTGCAGAAAATATACGGTGAATAAAATATGAATCTACAGATTCTTGCACTTTCCCGCTTAGAATGTTTTAAAAATTCAATCTTTGTAACATTTCTCACGAATGTGAATTCCTAAAGAGGTAATCTCAATTTCCTTTTAAAAATAGGACCCCAGGCATAATATTTTGTATTTTATGAACTCAAAAATGTTTAACAATTTGAGACAAAAGAACTTTGTGATTTTGGCTTGAATTAATTGATAACCAATGCGCAGCGCCAAACTAGATTTTTGACAAATCTCAACAGCAGGTCACAGTTAACTGTGCCTGTCAATTTCAACACGGCAATAGGCTTAATTATAAAATGCCAGCTTATACTACTACCTCTACCCACCCTTTCAGGGCAAATGTATGTATGTATTCAAATACATAATACCTAACTTTTAAACTTTCGCGTTGCAGGATATTACAAATTATTTAAAACGGGTATTAACGCGATCATACCTTTAAAATTGAGGCTTGACGTTTCGGCTGGGTTGCACCAGCCGTGGTCACAAGCAGACTGCTTGTGACCACGGCTGGTGCAACCCAGCCGAAACGTCAAGCCGTCAAGCCGTGGTCACAAGCAGTCTGCTTGTGACCACGGCTGGTGCAACCCAGCAAGCCTCAATTTTAAAGGTATGATCGCGTTAATACATAATACCTTCCGATCTCCGAAACATTCTCACTACAAATAAACCTCATTAACATGACCTACCTCACTTATTCTTGTTCAATTACTGAATTATTGGCCTGAAGCACTAAATAAAGGAGGTGTACGAGGCTAGCGTGTTTAATGTACGTCTAAGAGCTTCATCCATTAGTAGACTATCTTAGTTTGGTTCAAATGTTTACTTAACCGTCACGGTAAAACTGAATGTCCATCTTTAATACAGTGTACCTACTTGTTGTGTAACTTTTAGCCCCTCTCTGTAAAATAGAGTGCAGAGGGGCTTATGTCGAGACTTTGTCTGTAGTCTGGGACTTTGTCGCATTAAACTACGTCATTGGGTCACGTGGATCATCTGTTCAAAGTTGGAAATAAAACAAAAAGGACAACGTCAATCGGATTGAACTTTCACAATAAACGTGTTAGAGAGGGGCAGTCCGGTGAGAACGATTTCACAGTTTTCTTGTTTATACAGTGACTGTTACAACGTATAGCTTGGCAAAAAGTCTAGAAACGGAACTTTAGTCATGATATTGATCTATACATATAGAATACGGTAACGGGAACTGGGAATGATTGCCTCGATGGCGCAGTCGGTAGTGTTACCGCCTGCGGCGCTGGAGGTCGTGGGTTCGATTCCCACCGGAGAAAAGTATTTGTGTGACCCACAAATGTTTATCTCAAGAGTCTAGGTGTTTCTATGTATTATATGTATGTATTTAAAAAGTATATAAGTATTAATATCCGTGGTCTGATACCCATAACACTAGCAGGTTATTCCTAGCTTACCTTGGGATCAGATAGCGATGTGAAATGTCCGTGAATATAAAAAAAACTACTCGAGTGAAACCACGTAACATCCGCTAGTGTATTAATTAATTTCACTTAAAAAAACTACAGAGCAACGCGCAATTGAAATAAATCTGAGTTACTCCCTAGTCGCGCCTAAAGAAGTTTCTTCAAAAACAGAGAACGCTACAATATTTTCAACACGCCAAAGAGCGTATTTTTCTCAAATAAGTAGCAACACCACAAATATAAATGCGGCTCTTCACATCAGCAACCAACCGCAGAGTGCCGCAGCCCACAGCCGCAGACCATCCTTCTAATTTAATCCGACAATTCCCCGGGCGATCATAATTGAATGACCACCTGCGATCCGGTAGTAACGTTATTTATTGTTTTATATGTAAGTATCTGAATAAGGGTAGGGGTATGGAGGTATTCTGTAACAAGTACAGTTTTTATACCATCAAGGTGGCAGACAAGCATACGACCCACCTGGCAGAAAGTGATCATCGTAGCCCGAAGAAAGTAAGATTGGAAGAACAGTGTTTATTCAGCAAACTTTTTTTTATACGTGAGGGAAATACCTGATGGATGCTATGCCGGACTTCTACTGACTAAAAACCTCACGTGGCTCACGTATCCTGCCTAACAGCCTACGGTTGGAAGCGCCGGGTAAGCCCTCGAAAGGATATCCTATGACTCCCAACAGTTATTCGGTAGCCTTTACATCTATACTAGTATTATAAAGAGGAAAGATTTTTTTGTTTTGTTGTTTTTTTGTTTGTTTGTTTGTAACGAATAGGCTCCGGAACTACTGGACCGATTTGAAAAATTCTTTCACTGTTGGGAAGCTACACTCTTTGCGGTGAGCATAGGCTATATTTTATTCCCGTATTCCCACGGGAACGGAAACTACGCGGGTGAAACCGCGTGACGTCCGCTAGTAAATAATAAAATGAAAAATAAAATGGCACAACATAAGCATGCTGAATAGGGCATGTGCAAGGCTCCTGTCCAGCACTGGTTTTCAACCAACCTATGTATACTTTATTAATGCTATGGACAACAAATGCTCTTACGGCAAAGTGCTTATGTAGGTAATAAATGGCTTATTTTGAAAGCATTGCTATTTTTGTCAACAACCTTCCAATTTTATTCCACACTTCGACAGTGTGAAATGTGTAATATCATTAATCTTACCTTGTAAATAATACAGATTCAGGTAGCGATCCAAATTTAGCAAAGGTCGAAGTGTCTGTTGTCGACGAAAACGTCTTTGTGAAACTGTAGACGGCGATCCGGATAGATGGCAGACGATTTAACACTCCAGATATCGATGGCCTACTTAATTCTTACAGAATATTCTACGACAGCCATTTTCTTTGCGAAAATTTTGAAAGGGTAATTTCGGTGTTGCTTTGTCGACTCGACTATGAATTTCTGTAAAACCCACATACCAATAAAAATAAAATATTTCAGTTGATTTTTATTTTCAACAATCCTTCTAGCCCAAACTAAGCTTATGTTAAGCTTGTGCTATGAGATCCAGATAGTAGATAAACATACTTGTGGCATGACATGTTCCTCCTACTACTAGGCTAGGTAATCGCGCCGGGCGGCGGTCCGAAGCCCAATGGTTGATGTTGGGTTGTTCTATGTATTATATTCTTCTGCGGGCGCATTATCGATCCAATAAATCGCTTCAATTTCTTCTTGATAATAATTTCAATTTCAATTTCAATTTATTTCATTTTGCTGAATATGGGTACAAAGGATGTTACAGTTAGTAGATGTTAAGTTTCGCCATACCAGGCTTTACAGCCATGCAAAGGATTATATAAAACAACAATTCTATGACTACACAATAATTTGACAGTAGGTACTAAAATTTGTGGATATTGCTACAATTTAAGGTCAAAATATTAAATTCAATGCTGACGGTGAACATACAAAATATTAAATTGAATCGACTAAGTGTGGATATTTTTACATTTCAATGTCAAAATATTAAATAAAATGTCAACGTGGATATTATTACAGTTCAATGGCAATACTAAATTCAATGTCAACGGTTGATATTATTACATTACAATGTCAAAATATAAAATTCAATATCAACGGTAGATATCAATACTCTTCAATGTCAAAATAATAAATTTAATGTCAACGGTAGATATTGACACTCCTCAATGTCAAAATATTAAATTTAGTGTCAACTATAGATATTAATATATTTCAATGTCCAAATATTAAATTCAATGTCAACGGGAACAATTCATATCAAATTACAAAATTTATAAATGGGATTATCATACCATTATAGCGTTCCAATCAGTTCAAATTATCTGATAAGTATTCGGCAATTGAGTAGTATGCTTTCACCATTAACAGCCGTTTCACATTTGTCTTAAAGTTATTATAATTAGATATGTGCAAAATCGATAAAGGGAGCTTGTTGTAAATCCGTGGCAACATACAGAATATACTTTTACCTAAAAAGGCAGTCTTATGTACCGGTAACCGTATCTTTCCTTTGTGTCTACTACTATTAAGTGTATCAAATATCTCAATATTTTTTCTGGCAAATAGCACAACTTCAAGAATGTAGATGCATGGAAGAGTGAGTAAATTAAACTTAACAAAATAGGGTCTAAAGCTATCTGTCTGTTTCAACTTAAAGATTGCCCGCACGCATTTTTTTTGTGCTATTAATGCTACATTTACATTAGTTGAATTAATAAGTGCTCGCCACATCCTTATACATTTCTAAGTACATAGAAAACATTCAAGAAACTCCAAAACAAACATTTAAGGTAAACCCTAAAGTATATCGAAGTCACTTTGCAGCTCCTGATGATAATTATTAATAATGATGAATTATATGCTACTCGGGCCTATGAAGGGGTAACGAACATTCTTTTTAAGTTTCATGACGCTTGACGTAGTTCCTAGCATCAACACATGTTTGATCGCTAACTACCAGATATTTTACTAGATGGCGCTGATCAATTCTGAATCACGCTATTAAGATTCTCCGTATAATACTTATAAGGACAGTGTTTCTAACTCGCGTTATTAAGATTCTCTATGTAGTATTTATAAGGAAAATGTTATGAAATAAAGAAGTCTTCGCTTGTAACTGGGCTTGGGCATAATCGTTCACTTCGTGGAACTCGTTCCTCAACTCTCGTTCCGGAGTTGGAACGAGTTCCTCTTAATCGTTCCGACTCCCAGTTCCTTTAGCTCCGCGAACTAGAGGAATGGTCTGTTATAACTCCGGCTCCACAGTTCCTTTAGCTCCATGGATTTGTGAACGATGTGTCTATCGTTCCAGCTCCACAGTTCCTTTGCTTAGTCTCTGTGGATAGTGGAATGGAGTGTTTATCGAACTTGTAGTAGGTATTATTAGCTTCGGTTGTACTAAGAACCGTTAAGAGACTATATTAATAATAGTTTCGTAGGTACTTATTAAAATAAAGTCTTTAAACGTTCTTACCTATTTAATATTAAAAATATTTTACGCTTTTATGCACCTACGAGTTATATTTATTTAAACTTAAATCACACTCGCGCAGAGGGTTCCGTAGGCATCAATAACGGTAAAAATCAAGTAGGTATGTTGTATGGGAGTCCCTTAAAATTTTTCTTTTTCTTAAATATTTGCTGTGATCTGTGATAGCTTCTGGAGAAATAGATCATGACATGTGTTAAAATTTAACTGTCTAGCTATCGCGGTTCATGAGATACAGCCTGGTGCCAGACGGACAGACAGACAGTGTAGTCTCTGTAATACGATTCCGTTTTTACTCTTTGGGTACGCCGTACGGAACTCTAAAAACAATACTCTTGTTCGAAAACAAACAACTTACGTAAACAAATAGCACACTGAAATAAACTTCATCCCACGCATTTTAAGTCGAAAGTAATGTAAGAAATGTAATGCCTACCAAAAACACCGCGACAGACGACAGTACCTAACTGTGTAGTGTCTATCAACATATGACCAATCGGACTTCACCAAGGTATACAAATAAACCGCTGTGATTGGCGCGGCACAGCCGGAGCGAACGGTGAGGGAATCGCAGGGCACGGCAGCACGGCTCCGGTAGGAACGATATGAATCGGAACGAGCGTTCGGCGTATCAACTCCGACTCGGAGTTGGAACGATGGAACGATTTAACTCCACAGAGTGGAACTCTTTCCTTTCGTTCTTTACATCGGAGCAGTTCCTCGAAACGACTCACTACGGAGTTACACAAGTCTCCTTGTAACGTTTGTATTCTTGCATCTCGGTTATAAAGGCGATTTTTGAGGTTTTAGTCCTAACATAAGTTTTGGTCCTTCGAACCGGATTTCACTGACTACGCGAGTACTTAGTAAGAGATCTAAACATAGAATGGGCAAGTACCTACAATTTGACCTAGTATCCATGTGTAGTAGAAACACTCGTGGTCCCGCGTACTCAGTGTTCTGTAAACGATCACTGCAGTAAGCTACATTTACTATGACCGGTCCTATGATGGATCAGATAGGTGAAGACCACGTGTCCACATTAAGACATTTATTTGCGAAAATTTCCCTGCTTCGGAAAGGACGTTGTTATATTTCAGCACGGCAATACGGCCTACCACCCATTATATTGCACAAACTCTAAAAGGTGAATAGTGAGCGTGTAATATGCCTCGGCCTACTCCTTCGGGGATATAGGCGTGATGTTTATTCATGGAAGATATTTTATATCTTCTCTGTACATTAAACAAACACTTCTCTTGATTTATTTACTAGAATTTGTTTGTTGAACTGACATAGAACAACTCCCTCAGCGATAAGCTTAGAATATAAAGACTATCTTGAATATTTTCAGAGTAATTTATGAAAGTTTGAGTGTTACAAGTGCGGATGTCAAAGTTCTTATGCATAATACCACAGTCTATAGACTAGGTTTTCTTTTTACCCGAACTGCCGAAGAAAGGAGGGTAATCTATACTCTATACTAATATTATAAAGAGGAAAGATTTGTTTTTTTGTTTGTTTGTTTGTAACGAATAGGCTCCGGAGCTACTGGACCGATTTGAAAAATTCTTTCACTGTTGGAAAGCTACACTCTTTGCGGTCAACATAGGCTATATTTTATTCCCGTATTCCCACGGGAACGGGAACTATACGAGTGAAACCGCGTGACGTCCGCTAGTGTTTTTATACTTTGATAATACATAGGTAGATAATATATCAATATGGAAGTAGATAGATAGGTATTACAAAATCATAAATCTTAGCTCGTGGAATTTTGCTGTCACATAAAATCGTTAATGTGGTGGTTCGATATTTTTGACAGTCTTTGCAATTCTAAAGTTATCTGTTTTAAAAAACTAAACTTCCAAACAAAAACCACATCAAAATTGGTCCATTCCATCAGTATAATTCCATAATCGCTCTCGTTGAGGGTTAAAAACAAACAAAATATACAAACAAACACACTAGTCCTTTTTTATAAGTATTAGTATTGATCGATATTGATTGTATGGAAATATAGTTAGAAAAAAGAATATTCATCCGATCGTCGTCGTGACAGCTGAGCCATCAATCAGTGCTCTCAACAAACTTGTACGTGTGAACATTATGCAAATGTTCACGGATGGAAAACAAATTGGAAGATTCTGTTCAAATTTGGCTCAAGAAATCATTTGGGCCTCCAGACGTGACGTTATAGCCACAGAGTAGGTACTCAATTCAGTATTGCTATGATGGATATGAGACCAGAAATATACGATTATACTTTAAGTGTGTAGGGGAAACCCTCAATTTTAATTATTTACAATTTTTTTTTTATTAAACGAGGGGGAAATCCTTCATGGCTGCTGAGCCGGACTCTCACTGACTAAAAACCACAGGTTCCGTAGGTACCTATTGCATTATCTTCAATTCCCAACGGACCCCCTGAAGGGACAGATACCCTGGGTCCGTTAGGAATAATTCCCGGGTTAGCCCTCGGAAGGATTCCCAGCAGACCTTGGCTACCACTACGGCCTTACACTAAGGTTCGGGGCTTTCCCGTGTCTTAGGAGGGATCACAAACTGACTAAATCCCCACGGTTCCTGAGTATCCGTCTAGCATCAAGTGCCCAGGGGAACTCCTCGGAAGGACGTCCCAGGATAGTTTCAGAGTTTATAAATTACATTCAAACAAATCTTTCCTGTTCATAATATTAGGTAAGTAAGTATTGTAAAAGGCAAAGCTTCCATCAAATTTATATTATGTTGGGACCTGCAAAAGTTTCATTTGTAAGTGTTATAATCGTTGAAAACTTGCCCAATGACTATAGCGCGAAATAATTACAAAGACAATTTATTACCGCCATTAATGAAAAGCTTTCATTTTTGCTTTCTTTTATTTAAAACTCCTGTACAAAATACAGCTTAAATAATTATTTATTTTTGAGACCTTTTCACACAGCCTACTTTCGCTGTAGTAGGCTGTAATATTGTTTTCATAATCTGTTGTACCTGATTGAAAATTTAAGAGCAGTAAAATAAATGTTTCACGTTCATGTTCATGAGCGTTGCTTTGTGACCTAAATGAAAAAACATTTGAATTTGAATGAACCCATTACAGCATAAAGTTTGTTTCTGCACATAATATGATTTTAATGTAATTTAGGGACTAATTGGAGGTTATTTGAAAGGCTTAATCAATAATAACACAACATATATGACTTTATGCACTATGGAACCTGAAGTTTCTTGGATGATATATACAGTTCAAAAAATGAGACGGGTATTTATAATTATTTGTTAATAAAATAAACAAATGAATGAAATAATAATTTTATGGGCTCTGGAGACGGTCAATGCGACTTGACGAGTATCTACCTATCATGTGTACATCCACGTTGATAGACATACACATGCAAAGAAAGCACGCTCCCTTGAAGCTACTTTCATTCATATTTTAGCGGACCTGTCAAATCACATTGACCGTCTCCGGAGCCCATTACAGTAAATGACGTATTATGTACATGGTAGGTAATCCATAAAACAATTTGGGTTAGGCCCACATCGCATTTCAAGCATTTGAAATTTGATTTCCCTCCAAATTGATAAGCGCTTGGTTGTTACCAACCAGTGGTACTTGCCATCATACCGTGTATATGACAGTGGTTTATTTGGTTTTTGACCTTGATGCGGTGAAGTACGTTTCATGTGCGACGAGCACAGAGCATCGCGCGCCTCTACAGAGGGAGGGGCCAAAGCTTTCAAACCCCCTCTGGCAATAATGTGACACATAATGTGACATATCGACGACAAAAAGTGCCCAGTTCCATACAAACTGAAGGAAGATTTCCCCCCGCCACCCGCAAAATATGACAGAAATTTTTGTATCGAGCAATCGTTCTATGCCGTCTCCCCTCAGACAGTTCGCGTTGCTCTATGGCGACGAGTAACATGCCTTCTGAATGCAATCAACGACGCCCTCTCATTATTGCAGCCCTTTTTCCTTCCTTGCAAGTAACCAGCTGTTCACCAGCGCCACATCTTGGAAGTAACGAAAAATCGGCCATCACCATATCCTTATTCGCATTTTAGTGCGACAATTCTCTGCCTATAGGTTGATAGCATTTATCCACCCCATCCATATGCTCGTTGTAGCTCGCAATCAGTGAGGGCTGCGGGATCGAAACTTTTGCTTTCTTGTTGTTAGACCAACGAGTAGCAGATGCTAAGTCCCAGTTTTAGAAAATAATTGCCACAACGGTGACCACATTGCTGTCATTCCAGCAACACACAAAAACATAATCAGATATTCTGTAATCAAAGCCATTACAGAATGTATGTTGTGTGGCTTCGCTCTTCCCGCTTGAACTGGTTGATGTCTGTTAGCGGACAATTCTCAACAAGGTTGACCCCTACTGCACTAGTCGCTTATTATCCCAACTCTCAGAAGTCTCATCAACGCTAAAGACGTTGCCTGCCGACTTTCTTCCATAGGCGGTTCAACATAAATAATAATATGTTTAGTCTCCTCATTATCAACAGCATATTCCAAAGCTGCCAAAGTACTAACAAGCAGTAACTGTAGAGCCCGCCATGCATAGCGTACACCATCAAAAACATACGCCTGTGAAAAAAAGTAAAGAATTTGATATGAAATAAAGCATATTTCTAGATAGATATACAATATTTCAACCGACACAACATATTATTTTTTACTTTTACCATAACAATTTAAAAATATTCAAAATAAACTTTACCTTATTCTCAAATGTGTCCGCGACCCGCTATTTTCAGCGAATGACATATGATATGACAGGCTATTTATGATACTCAAGTCTATTCTATGGGGTTACTCGTTTATAGACACTGTTTATTTTTCGTTCAAAACCAAAACATAGCAATTCTTTAAGTTATTTCTCTGTATTTTTTTTTCAATATTTTAACGTCCGATTTATCAGACGTTATGCTGTAATGGGTTAAGAACTTCCAAATGTATACCTAGTCCCTTCACTCTAAGTTCGCCGCTGGCTTAGAGCCTAGTGGAGAGGCATAGTAGGGGAGGCGACCGGCAAACTCATTACATATTGTTTTAAAATTTTCAACGTTTTAAACGAAGAACATTGTGTTTATTGATAAGAATTCAAAATCGTTTCCTACCCAATGATATAAAAACTATAGATACGTTATAGACACTGGAAAATGGCAACACGTAAAGCAGGTAATTACCTGAAAAGTCAGTGACGCG
This sequence comes from Miltochrista miniata, assembly GCA_933228765.1. Classification (NCBI taxonomy): domain Eukaryota; kingdom Metazoa; phylum Arthropoda; class Insecta; order Lepidoptera; family Erebidae; genus Miltochrista; species Miltochrista miniata. The sequence goes on along the minus strand of OW121763.1, from coordinate 27,800,197 downwards.
ACATCAGGCTTAGCGGAAGTACTATTAGCACTGTTTTAAATTCTTTTAATAAAGAAATCTTGAAAAAAACATGCCTTCATGTATATTCAGAGGATGTACAAACTACACAGCAACTGTTCAATATAAAAACGTGTCATTCGTAAGTATAACAGAAATAATAAAATTATTTTATTTACTCGCGCCTAAAATGGCGCCTAGCATAATTATTAATGCACAAGGAAAATGTACTCTGTAGTCTGTGGTTTGGCGCGACGCATACATAAGGGGATGTTGGGGAGTATTTGTACTAATTTTTATTTTGCCATTACATTTTTTTATTTATGTAATTATATTTATTAAATAAATTGGTTTATGACTTAAATTACGATAATATTAACTAATTCGTTAAACTACATTAATACTTTGTAAATTACAATATTACTTACTTTACCCGTAAATAATTTAATCATATGTCTCAATGAGGGAAATTCAATTGACCTTTTTTCACCACATTCTTCTGATAGTGACTTCATGCATGATACCACAGATAATTTATGAAATTCGTTTTTCAAATTTGTAAAAGTTAAGCTGTTTTTGAAAGCCGTAATGTTCGAGTATAACGTGTCTATATATGATACGTCTTTGTTCCTACCTAAGAATATAGACTCTATAATCTAAGTTCTCTACAAAACGAATAAGATTTTAGCCAGTATTTTACAGTCTTACTATGTGGTATCTATAAAGCATTGACTGCATAAAAATGTAAATAGTGTAATGCAGCCAGCGGGAAACAACCAGTACTTATTTGTACTTATTATCACCTACTGTGTGGACACTTTTTACAATGCACCAGATGGTGCATAGTAAAAAATATCTAAAAAGCCAAAATGAAGCTAAGTCACAAGCGTCCGGTAGCTGTTGACCACTCCTAGTATTATGAAAAAATAAATCATCAAAAACATTCTATCTTTGAAAAGATAACAAAACCCGAATTTCCCGCTGTTTTCTCAATAAAATGCTATTTCATATCTCAGTATTGCCAGAGAGAATAATACATGTTCCCGATAAATTTCTACATTTATTTTTATTTGGCACCGCTGTGGGTACACAGACTGTTCCAATTGGTTCGCAACTGTGCAATATAATAGTTGTTTTTATAACCAAAGCCGCAATAAGCCCGGAAAATAAGTTAGTATGTCTACTAACCTTACTCGGTAGCAAACAAAGCGTTCGTAATACTTTACATGAAAAACTTGAGTGAAATGTGGCGACGCGTTGCCGTTGGCGGGAAGTGACGTATTTATGTTTTGTCAAGTTAAACTTTTACTGTATGTAAATATATTCAAAGTTGCATGGCGTTTAGTAGGTAAGTACTCTCTGAAAACACATAAATGGAAAGAGGTGAATTGCACTCCCACACTTTGCCAGTAATTGTATTGGTCCTGTATTAATTATGATACTTCATGCACCTGTTGACCTCGTAGCCGAAACGTCGAGAGGTGAGCAAAGTTTCATACGTGAAAAAAAATAGAATTCTAAAATAAATATTACAAGTCTTATGATTATTATAGCAACCTCATGCGAAGATATTGGTTTCTTCTGAATCGCAAAGAGGCACTAGATTGACATAACTTTTTAAAAAGAAAATTTTCTCAATCTCTATAGCCATAATGGGTACGTACTTTTCTTCCCAGAATAACATTTATTCCAATAGATTCTATACAGATTGTTTAAATCTTCGTCACATTTCAATCTAAACAATTGTTGTAGGAGAGCCAAAAAGGTAGAGCCGGTGTGCGTTTTGTAGCGTATTTTTTTGTATACCATCTGGCAGACAAGCATATGGCCCGCTAGATCTACTGGTGGTCACCGCAGCCTATGGACGCTTGAAACACCAGAGGCGCTACACTCGCGCTGCCGACCCTGTAAGGACCTTCTAAGGCCCCTTTTGAAGAACGCCATACCGTAGGCGTTTGGGAAAACCGAGGCAGGGAGATCATTCTACAAACCTAAGCGTGCGGGGAAGAAATCCCCTATCGGATCTAACCGTGTTCAAGTGCTCCGGACGTAGAGTGTGAGGATGAACTCCCTGTCTGTGGCGTACAGTGCGATCATAGAACGTATCATGTCAAACAATTTCTCAGAGCCCAGACCATTGTACAGGCGGTAGATCACACTCAAGGAGGCATAGTCTCTTCTGTCGCGAAGAGATTCCACACCACCTGCAAGTATAGGGACGCCGCCGTAATAAACGAAGTCGCAAAGATTTGGTGTGAAAATATATTTTGACTTTACCAATGTTATGTAAGTAAAGCCAATAAACCGTTTAAAATAAATGATGTAGGACGGTCATAACTTGGCCAAGTTTCGATGTCGATGGTTTCACCAACTTTTCCAGGTGAACTAACAGGCAAAGTTTCATATACTATTGCAACTAACAGTCGGTACATTTTAAAGTTGTCTAGAGAGAATAGAGTTTTAATGATTTCTGCCACCACCATTTGCATACTTTCCAATGTGAAGAATGAGAAAAACCAGCCAAGTGTGAATCGGACTCGCGCGCAGCGGGTTTCATACTAAAATAGGCAAAAAATTACGCTTTTGGTATGAGAGCCCCTCACTCATTTTCTGATTTTAGTCGGTATTTAGTGTTAAAGCGGCAACAGAAATACATCAACTGTGAAATTTTCAGCTCTCTAGCTATCACGGTTCCAAAGGTACAGCCTAATGAGCTCATGACAGACAAACAGACAGCGAAGTCTCAGTAATACAGCCCCGTTTTACCCTTTGGGTACGGAACCATCTAACTTGATTCAAATGTTATCGATTTCAAATCTAAATTGATTTACTAGGTTAACAAATACAAACTGATATACTACCCGTTCGCTCTAAGTTTGCCTGTCGCCTCCCCTACTTCGCTTCTACACCACCCTCTACGCCAGCGGCAAACTTAGAACGAACGGGCTACACTTATGCCACATCAACTTCAGCTTTTAACATGATATATTGACGTTACGTTACGCCAGCACGCAAGTACAACAAAACATTATTTTAACGACCACCATGACATGATTCTGACAAACATGTTATTATAATCATATCAATGAGTGTCAATAAAGATAAACGGGTTATTTAGAACACAAAGTTTTGTTATAGTATTTGTATTGTATGATAGCGCACTATGTAACAATCAATCAAATCCGCCTATTGCAGTCCACTGCTGGATTCAGTGCTGGTTTCAGACTGCTGGATTCAGGCTGCTGGATTCAGACAGTCCACTACCGATTTGCGCCACAACACGGTCCTGCGCCTTCTGCGTCCAGTCCTTCATTGCAACCTTTTGTAGGATGTGGGTTCACCTGGGTTGCGAGGAGCACCGTAAGTTGTTCATAGTGACCATCAAAATAATAATATTACATTGCTATGAGCAGACAGACTGACCTGATTCTATGTAAATAGTTTACTACTATTTTAATTACCAGCCTAAACTAATTGCTCATTAGGTTACCGAAATAATACTGGAATAAATCACAGACATACCAGGCCGAATTTTGATGCCATCGAAATTAAAATAACTATTTTTACATTGTTTTAGAAATATTCTTGCCACGACTTCGATTTCAAAATGTATTTTCTAAAATAAAAATCTGTATAGTCATTTTAAAAGTTTATTGGTTGTGTTTTATATTTTTTCAGATGTTATCATATTTGCAAATCAGCTTACAGATTATATATATTTTTGAAAATATAAATCTGTAAAGTCTTTTAAAAGTTTATTGGTTGTGTGTTATATTGTTTCTGATGTAATCATATTTGCAAATCAGCTTATAGCAGCCCACTGCTGGTAATTTCACTACCTACGGTTACTTTGAACTGCTACGAGTACTGCTACTACAACTACTTTAATACGCCCACGAGTGCTTAAACTGCACTACAACTGTTATTAAACTACTCAACAATTTGTCTACTGCTTGGATGAAGGCCCTCCTAATTTCATTTTTGGTCGGAGATGTGGCCAGACTGGTTGCAACATAGTTTTTTTCAAGAATTTCTGCTATACCTACTATTTTTTACTGCTGCTAAAAGTATCGTTTATAAACTGCTAGGAAAAATGAAATTAATTTAGGAACATAGCTTTTTAACTGCTTCGAAAAGTGAAGCTCAAATAAAACATCTTCTAAAATTCTACGAAAAGTAAAGTTTATGAACTGCTACGAAAAGTGAAGTTCAACTAGGTACCAAAGTTTTAAATTGCTACAAAATGTATTTTTTTAAACTGCTACGAATAGTGAAATTCAACTACTTTTTTAAACTACTACGAAAAGTGAAATTCAACTACAACAGCATATAAACTGCTTTGGAGAGTGAAATTTAAGTACAACATCTTTTAAGCTGCTATGAGAACTTAATTTTGACAATTCGGGAGCTATGATGCCACCGACAAACACGCGAATATACGGAAGCTCACAACCATCGTTTTCCGTTCAGGGTTAATATTTTCTCATTGCACTGGGATGTTTCGATGGTAGATGGCTACAATGTATTTGTGAACACGTTATGAATGATCGTGGGGAAGATACTATGTCTTTAGTATTTATATAGATTTTAATAAGACAATTAACCTGAAATAACTTTACTCGATGTAGTAAAACATGGCGTGTCAGTTTATCGTGAAATTACTAGAGAGCCGGGGACACTGGGGATCGTATTACCAAATGATACTCAATACGCAACAAGCGTTTGAGCCTATTTTTCACTTTGTAATATGCAAGGGTTTCTTGAAAAGAGAAAGAAAAGTCGTTCTGTAATACGTCCTTAACACTATGAACCATGAAAACCAGAACTAGAGATAATTTCGGTCTCCAAAGATTCCATTCGTACACTCCTTAACTAATGCTGAGACGATAACTACAAGACCCAAGGTTTTAACTAGTAGTGATCAATTTAACGTACTCGCTCTAACTGAAATCCATATCCTTAGCAATAGGATCTTCGCGTACCTGTGTACTGTATTATTCAGAAGTAAATTGCAGTACTTAGTGATTAAATTCCAGAACGTTTTGTTGCTCACAGAAACTAATGGATGTGAATATTGGATTATGTAACATTAGTAGACGGTAATCGAATAACTTTTGTCTCTAGGGGTTTTTTTACGTGTGGACATCCCACATGGATTCTATGCCGGACTCTTTCCGACTAAAACCAGACGGTTCCCACTATTACCTACGGTTGGAAACCCCAGGTAAGCCCTCGGAAGGATGTCTCAGGATTCCCGGCAGTTGTCTATAGGGGTTGTCTATAAATAAGCCCTTGAAGTGAAGCAAGAGAGAGCTGGGTACCTAATCCCAGCGAGAAGAATGGTAATCGGGCGTTTGAGAGTGGAATACGCACGACAACTTGAGTATTTTCTCCGGCCTTAATATACGCAGATCTTGGGAGTAACGGGTATGACAGCCCGTTGCTGGTAAAAACAGGTCCATAAAAGCTAACTTAAACCGATGGTTTAGCCTGTCAGGGTCCTTCGGAATATCTACTTTAGGACACACCTAGTAAGTAAGATGTTTTAAGTGATTCAAAAATCTGCTAGACCTTTATGCTGTCAAATTTTGAAATTTAAACCAAAATACCCGTCACTCTACAAAGGGTCACTTTTTTGACGCGGTTTAATTAAACGGACGCAGCCATTGAGATATAATGTAAGACGTACGTAGTAATATTAGTTCAATTGAGGCAGCAGGGCGATTTTACCGCATCGCAGGACCCGCAAGAGAGACCATACGTTACTCGACTCTCCATTCTACTTCCTACTATTCCTACTAATATTATAATCCTACTAATATTTGATATGTGATATGTGAAGAATAATAATGTGAAAGTTTGTGAAGATGTTTGGATGTTTGTTACTCAATCACGCTCTAAGGGCAGAATGGATTGGGCTGAAATTTGGTACAGAGATAGCTTATAGTTTCGAATAACACATAGGCTACTTTTCACCCCGGGAAAATTTTCCCACGGTAAGCGAGAACCGCGAGCATCATCCAGTAATTATATCATCAATCAATACATATAATAAAATCGTAACAGGTCGCTGTCTGTACATGGAAGATAAATAAGAAAAAATATTATAGGGGGCTTTATGAACGCAATAGAACCCAAAACAATGATTTTTAGAATTTTTGTCTGTTTGTCTGTATGTCTGTATATCTGTTTGTCTGTACGGTTGTGCACGCTAATCTCAGTAACCGCTCAACCGATTGCAATGCGGTTTTTTTTATTGTGTTGAGGTTTGCTCCAGTTAACATTTGTTTTATGTAAGTCGGTTTAGAAATAAAAGAGTTATAACACTTTTAAGAATCAGATATTTTGAAAATTTTAATTGTAGGGGTTTCTTTGAATGTGAGTGAACCTAAACTGGCGTGTTGGCTTAATCATAAAAGAGCTTAATGATTAGGTCTATTTTTAAACAATTCTATTTAACGAATTGTTTTAAAATAGACTTAATCATTAAGCTCTTTTATGATTAAGCAAACAGGGCAGTTTCAGACGCTGCTTGATGACTGTGATGAAGAAATACCTTTCCTTTCATACACCTTATGTGACGTAAACGAAGTTGCGGGCTCAGCTAGTAAATGATGTAAACGTGTAATACTCATCTATCACGATCAATACCACCCTCATTACGTTATACCTGTCTCAACATTATTGTAATTAGAGACAGACTTTTCTTGACCCACATATTTTCTTTAAAACCCATATCTATCCTCGTTTAAGCACTGTGTTTAAGCTAATGATATACCTACATGCTAAAATTTTGCTGTAACGCACAATTTAAAGAGATTAAATTCTTTAGCGGGATCATTTTATGCCCAATCTGAGTACACGTCAAGGTGAATGTGACCTTATTTCGAGAGCACTGGAGTATAAAATCGTAAGTGTCATATAAAACAAAGGATCCTGGATGTTTACGAGGTGTGATGAACAATTCAGTTTAATTCGGCTCCAGATACAAAAGTAGCCATGTTCTGTACAAGAACCGACGCATTGCGGAGTTTGCGGTTGACTTTTATTAATTAAAGAAGAGCTGTTTTGCGTTTATTGAAATGATAGCAATATTTGTTTTCATTTTAAAATTAATTTTCTCCTTAAATTATGTTTATCGTGGTTCTAAAACGATGATATCCATTTAATCTTTATTGTGCATATTTTGTGTAAAAACAACTGGTCCAAATTTCAGTGAGATTTTCACTATTCGTATTCGACTGCATAATTTTATTTACTTACTTAAACTTATACGTTTATGTAAAGTAGAGGTAGATCCAAGATGCTGCCTTGATGCGGTGTATGGTGACGTCGAGTTTTCAAAGCCTTGAGAGATAGAATAATATAAAATACTGAATTTAGTATGAGCGATGTATCTACATATCCTTTATCCTTAGCATTAGCATTGATACATATGGACAGAGTGTTTTACTATTATATATTATGAAGTGAATCTGTAACTGTATCGCAATTTTATACGTCCTAAAAGAATTACTGCACTCGCACAGATAATAAAATAGTGTCATTTTGCCGCCATAACACAAAACCCGTGAAATTGCCAGGGACAAGTCACCTTTTTACCCGACTGCCGAAGAAGGGAGGGTAATGTTTTTCGAGACTATGTATGTATGAATGTATGTCTATTTCTTTGTCACGTCCTGTAAGCCTGAACGGCTTGACGGATTTTAACATGCGAGATGTGTTTTGATTCGTCATGATTGTGTGACTTAAAATTTCTGGAAAAACAAAATGGTGGTTGGTAGACTCTCTAGATGTGAACACGGGTAGGTACTGTAGAAGTAAATAAATGAGAAATTATTTGTTATGCGTGAGCAGTGTTTAGCACTGCCGCATTACATTAATCACTTCGGTTTTCCCATACTCCTACACTATAGGGTTCTTTAAAAGGGGTCTTAGAAGGTTTTTAATGGGTAGGCAGCGCGAGTGTGGCGCCTCTGTTGTTGCAAACATCCATAGGCTCCGGTGACCACCAGTACAACTGGTGGGCCGTATGCTTGTCTGCCACCTTAGTGATATAAAAAAATGCATTTGCTTTCTAGACCTCACTTTCTTGTTAGGTAAGCGTCATCAGCATTTCGTTCTATAATCTGTGATTACAGCAACAAATTGAGAACTTTATACGGAAATTACTATGCGACTGGACAGGATACCACCCGAACAACCCCCTTAAAGACGCGGGATAGCACCCGACCCCCCCCCCCCCTAGGTGAGGCCGCAGTGGCAGCCGTAGGTCTGTTAGGAGTCCTGGAGTATCCCACCGAGGACTTAACCGGGGCTCCCAACCGTAGGCTGTTAGGTAGGATACGTGTGGTTTTTAGTAGATAGGAGTCCGGCATAGCATCTCTGTAAGATTTGCCTCACGTTAAAAAAACATGCTACTCTGATCCCAGAGCCACTTTTGTATTTTTCTTTAACACCAACAAATTTTATAGTATTCAATTTCAGATAATATCCCTAATTTTAACGTAGCTCGTTTAAGCCACCAACAAGTTTGTTTTAAATTTAAATTAATAGGTTATCTATCTACAATCTTCTAAAAGCAAACGATCGCATTGATTACATTTTACTATCGATAGCGCTTAAAATACGTTATGAAAACTCATTTTGAATTGTTTATCTCACAAAATCTATCTTTCATTTTTAGGATTCTGTAAACAGAGTGTAAAAACGAGGCCTTTTTAGGGTTTCGTCGCCAAATGTCAAAAACGGAACCCTTATAGATTCGTCATGTCTGTCGTCCGTCCGTGTGTCACAGCCACTTTTCTCCGAAACTGGCCTATGCTGTTGAAACTTGGTAACTAGATGTATTCTGTGAACCGCATTAAGATTCTTATATAAAACTAGAAAAAAAGCAGTAAATTTTGGGGGTCCCCATACTCAGTACTGAAACTCAAAATTTTCTTTTCATCAAACCCAGACGTGTGGTATATCTATAGATAGGTCTTCAAAAACTACCTTCATTTTTACTACTAACTAACTTCATTTTTTTGTAAAGTGAATAGTTTGCGCGAGAGACACGTCCAAAGTGGAAAAATGTGTGTGTGTGTGTCCCCCCCCCCCTCTAACTTCTAAACTAAGAGAATGATAAATCTAAAAAGAATATATGATGTCCATTGCCATAAAAACTACCAACGAAAATTGGTTTGATCGAGATAGAGCTGGTAGTTTTTTTTTAATACGTCATAAACCGCAATTTTCGGTTAGAAAAATCACTACCACTGCGAACGTGTTAGAACATCAATCAATGTTACAACGAACTATAAGAACTTTTATATTATGTTATTTGCTGCTACGAAACCCTTCATGGGCGAGTCCAACTCGCACTTGGCCGGTTTTTTAACTTAAGGAAAATCCTACATTAATGCTACGCCGGACTCCGACCGACTAAAACCACGCTTTCCTTACCTAACAGCCTACTGTTGGGAGCCCCGGGTAAGCCCTGGGAAGGATACCCCAGGACTCCCAACAGACCTACGGCTACCACTGCGGCCTCGGCTAAGGTGCCAAGTGCGAGTTGGACTCGCCCATGAAGGGTTTCGTAGCAGCAAGTAACATAATATAAAACTTCTTATAGTTCGTTGTAACTTTGATTGATGTTTTAACACGTTCGCAGTGGTAGGCCATGTAACGCCTGATTCCATTAGTTATCGCAGTGGTAGCTAGGATCAAGTATACCCTGGATTAGCTATGCGCGTACACCCGAAAGGGACAAATACATAGTACTTGTGAAACCAGTGTTGTTAGTCCCTACCAAATTTTACCCCACGACTTTTTTATATCCGTTAGGTATTATGAATTAATGTTTTCTGGCATTACAGCCTTTAAAAAAACCCAAATACATAATAATTTAGGCATAAAGAATACTGATAACTGTAATTATGTTAATTAAAATTTAAAAAAAAAATTATGATACAAACACGAAAGGTGGCATCAGAAATTTTTTTGATGGTACTTACATTGCCCTAAAAGAGGGACAAGGTTTTACAGTGTCCTACGCGTAGGATATAGATAGGATATGATATAGACAGCGTTAGCGGTCGATGTCCCCCGACCTTATGCCCACGGTCAAAAAACAATCAGCAGCGCGCAGGGACTCCTTACCGCGGTGCCCCCGAACTGCACGGCGCGGCGGTGTGGGAGTATTTCCATTGCTCCCGCTCCCCAGCGCAGAGCACCTCCCGCCACCACCTCGTCAACTGACGAGGCGACAGCGGCCCGACACTGTTGCCGCCAGTCGCGTCGTTATTCAGGCAGGGCGGGAGCATCTACCCAAACTCCCGCCCCCGCAATGGCAGCAAAGTGCCGTTTGCCACCATCGCCTCGCTAGCAAAAGTGGCGAAACGAAGGCGACCCAGCATCGCTGCTGCCGGCCGTGCCGTTACTGACGGCCCACAGGTGGGTTGCTCCCGCCTGGGCCGGAATTAGCCAGAGTAGCACAACTCCCCCACAGAGGAAGGGGAGTGGTCGCTACCCTGTTGCCCAGGATGCACCACGAGGAGAATGGATCGCATTGTGGTCCTGAAGATGTTTGTAGGACCCCGTATCCCGATGGCATTGGCATTATACCTGACCTTGACCTAAATATTTTATATGATGTGGGCTTAAAATAAAAAAGTTGGGGACTCCTGGTCCCCAAGGAACTGCATAGAATTTATTCAGCGTGTTTGAATAAAAAAAAATAAACAAGTTGCTCAAAATTCCAATTTTCGAAGTTTTTATTGTCCTTTAAATAAAATTAATTTAGTGTACATATTTCGTATGTTGTCAACTCTATTACAACAAGATTTTGTGGCATAATGAATACGTACATTCAATTTTTTTTTGCATATAGCTTTAATTAAAATAAAAGAGAGTAATGGTTTTCAGCAATAGGTCGATGGACTAATAAAATGCAAATTTAACGCAAATTTGCGCATATGAAATTTTAAAAAGTTCGTATCGCCTATAAATCACAGATTATAGGTTATAATGACGTATTAAAAAAAAACTACCAGATCTATCTCGTTCAAACTAATTTTCGTTGGTAGTTTTTATGGCAATGTACATCATATATTTTTGAAGTGAAACTTCTTTATCGGCGTTGGAAAAAAATTTGCGTCACGTCACGTCACGTCACGTCACGATTTTTGGTTATGCGCCATCTTTGTTCTGTTCCTCACCACGGTGGATTCGAATTAAGAGTACTTTATCCAGGGATAGCATGTCATTTAAGGGTTTTTGGACTTTTTGACTTTTGGGCTTTTGGACTTTTGGACTTTTGGATGGGACATTGGTACTTTGGGTCTTTGGGACTTTGGAACTTTGAGACTTTGGGACTTTTGAACTTTTGAACTTTTGAACTTTTGGACTTTTGGACTTTTGGACTTTTGGATGGGACCTTGGTACTTTGGGTCTTTGGGACTTAGGAACTTTGGGACTTTGGGACTTTGGGACTTTGGGACTTTGGGACTTTGGGACTTTTGGACTTTTGGACTTTTGGATGGGACCTTGGTACTTTGGGTCTTTGGGGCTTTGGGACTTTGGGACTTTTGGACTTTTGGACTTTTGGACTTTTGGACTTTTGGACTTTTGGACTTTTGGACTTTTGGACTTTTGGACTTTTGGACTTTTGGACTTTTGGACTTTTGGACTTTTGGACTTTTGGACTTTTGGACTTTTGGACTTTTGGACTTTTGGACTTTTGGACTTTTGGACTTTTGGACTTTTGGACTTTTGGACTTTTGGACTTTTGGACTTTTGGACTTTTGGACTTTTGGCCTTTGGGACTTTGGGACTTTTGGACTTTTGGATGGGATCTTGGTACTTTGGGTCTTTGGGACTTTGGAACTTTGGGACTTTGGGACTTTGGGACTTTGGGACTTTGGGACTTTTGGACTTTTGGACTTTTGGACTTTGGGACTTCGGGACTTTGGGACTTTGGGACTTTGGGACTTTGGGACTTTGAGACTTTGGGACTTTGGGACTTTGGGACTTTGGGACTTTGGGACTTTGGGAATTTGGGACTTTGGGACTTTGGGACTTTGGGACTTTGGGACTTTGGGACTTTGGGACTTTGGGACTTTGGGACTTTGGGACTTTGGGACTTTGGGACTTTGGGACTTTGGGACTTTGGGACTTTGGGACTTTGGGACTTTGGGACTTTGGGACTTTGGGACTTTGGGACTTTGGGACTTTGGGACTTTGGGACTTTGGGACTTTGGGACTTTGGGACTTTGGGACTTTGGGACTTTGGGACTTTGGGACTTTGGGACTTTGGGACTTTGGGACTTTGGGACTTTGGGACTTTGGGACTTTGGGACTTTGGGACTTTGGGACTTTGGGACTTTGGGACTTTGGGACTTTGGGACTTTGGGACTTTGGGACTTTGGGACTTTGGGACTTTGGGACTTTGGGACTTTGGGACTTTGGGACTTTGGGACTTTGGGACTTTGGGACTTTGGGACTTTGGGACTTTGGGACTTTGGGACTTTGGGACTTTGGGACTTTGGGACTTTGGGACTTTGGGACTTTGGGACTTTGGGACTTTGGGACTTTGGGACTTTGGGACTTTGGGACTTTGGGACTTTGGGACTTTGGGACTTTGGGACTTTGGGACTTTGGGACTTTGGGACTTTGGGACTTTGGGACTTTGGGACTTTGGGACTTTGGGACTTTGGGACTTTGGGACTTTGGGACTTTGGGACTTTGGGACTTTGGGACTTTGGGACTTTGGGACTTTGGGACTTTGGGACTTTGGGACTTTGGGACTTTGGGACTTTGGGACTTTGGGACTTTGGGACTTTGGGACTTTGGGACTTTGGGACTTTGGGACTTTGGGACTTTGGGACTTTGGGACTTTGGGACTTTGGGACTTTGGGACTTTGGGACTTTGGGACTTTTTGACTTTTGGCCTTTGGGACTTTTGGACTTTTAGATGGGACCTTGGTACTTTGGGTCTTTGGGACTTTGGAACTTTTGGACTTTTGGCCTTTGGGACTTTGGGACTTTGGGACTTTGGGACTTTGGGATTTTGGGACCTTGAGACCTTGGGACTTTGGGACTTTGGGACTTTTGGACTTTTGGCCTTTTGGACTTTTGGACTTTGGACTTTGGACTTTTGGACTTTTGGACTTTTGGACTTTTGGACTTTTGGACTTTTGGACTTTTGTACTTTTGTACTTTTTGACTTAATTTAAGGTGAGGTGAAAATTAAGTTTATGAAGAAGTTTCACTTCTTACGTGTGTACACTAAGTACACGCAATTTTTTTTTAGATTTATCACTCTCTTAGTTTAGAAGTTAGAGGTAGGGGGAACACTCATTTTTCCACTTTGGAAGTCCCTCTTGCGCAAACTAATTACTTTATAAAAAAATGACGTTTGAAACCTCAACAGCATTTTGGAAGACTTATCTATAGATAACCCACACGTATGAGTTTGATGAAAAAAAAAATTAGAAACGGTTCGAAATTGCGGGTTCAAGTCCCGTCTGGGCCAAGTTGTCTTTTTTCACTTTATAATAAAATATTATGAAAAAGTTAGCATACTAATTGCTTTAAATATTAAAATCTATAGATTGAGTCGGAGACATCAAATCAATGTATAAAAATGATTGCAATATCGTTCATTGATATCAGAGTTGCTAAGTAGCTCGATAGATGGCTCTGTGCCATACTCTTAAATGGCGGTTACAATAAGGTGGAGAATTTCAACTTGTATCAGTACGGCTCCCGTAGCTCAATTGGTTAGAGCATTGCCCTGGATTAGGCAAAGGTTGCGGGTTCAAGTCCCGTCTGGGCCAAGTTGTCTTTTTTCACTTTATAATAAAATATTATAAAAAAATTAGAGTTTCAGTTCTGAGTATGGCGACCCCCAAAATTTACTGCTTTTTTTCTAGTGTTTTATAAGAATCTTAATGCGGTTCACAGAATACATCTAGTTACCAAGTTTCAATAGCATAGGCCGTATAGTTTCGAAGAAAAGTGGTTGTGACACACGGACGGACAGACAGACAGACAGACAGACAGACATGACGAATCTATAAGGGTTCCGTTTTTGCCATTTGGCTACGAAACCCCAAAAAGTAGCCTATGTGTTATTCCAGACAATAATCTATCGAGCTCCAAACAGCCAGAAATGCACAGCTGTTAGAACATGACAGAGTTACAAACATTCAGACATCCTGACATCCACACAAGCTCATAAACTTTCACCTTTAGAATAGTAGTACCCCATGGGGATTTATTCCCGCAATAAGTTCCCATGGGAACGGGATCTGCAACAGAATTCCGCCTTGGTCTAGTAAAATATAACTACTTAGGTACCTACTTTACACTGCACCAGTGCTGGGCACTGGTCTGTTTTTCCACTCTTTACGTTTTTAACGATAGTCATGATATAAGAATGGTGAAACCTTAGACCATATAACACGGGACTAGCCTTTGCGAACCACCGCTTACAAAAATATTCTGCCAGGTTTCATACAAGTGAAGGGGGAAACACAAAGACATATAAAATTTCATTGCATTTAAAAATGTATTAATCAACAAACGCGTAATGGCTGTTGTGTGTTAATTGTTATTGTACAGTCAACTACAATGAAATGTACCTACTAGTTTAATCATATAAAATGATGTACTGATGTACAGGCTTTTTATAAAGCCAAAAGGATTCTGCAACCGTTCACCGACAGTCGATTCTCCATTGGACTGATCACCGGCAGAACGTTTCGTTTGATATCTAAGGGTGAAACATACGATACTGTTTATTACCAATTAAATGTTAAGTTCCCGTGTAGGATACTGGAGTTTCAGTTAATTATTCTATACTTAGTTTCAGTTAGTATCTTAACAATAAAATCATTTTGTGCATACTAGTAATGTGGTACTTAGGTACTAATTATTGTGCTTTATAGTTAGCGGCTCTATGCTTTATAGTCTTAGACCATATAACACGGGACTAGCCTTTGTGAACCACCGCATACAAAAATATTCTGCCAGTTTTCATACAAGTGAAGGGGGAAACACAAAGACATATAAAATTTCATTGCATTTAAAAATGTATTAATCGACAAACGCGTAATGGCTGTTGTGTGTTAATTGTTATTGTACAGTCAACTACAATGTAATGTACTAGTTTAATCATATAAAATCATGTACTGATGTACAGGCTTTTCATAAAGCGTAAAGACCAAATGGTCATGTGCAATGGCAGAAAACAATGCTTAAGTAAGGCGCATCCTGTGGTTAGATGATCTAAGTTTATAGTTATCCATAAAAGTAATTTAGTAGTTAGTAATATAATTATGAATATCTTGAAACTACATCGATTTATCTAATCTGTTCAGATTCAGAACAAAACAAAATATATTCAAATTACTTAATTACCGCCAAAAACTGACATTCAAACTTTTTCCCGCCGAATTACAAAAGTTGAAAAGAAAACTTCGCAAACAGCCACAAGTGTCAAACTCAAACTCACCGGGTGGTGACTTCTGTGGTGTCTCGGGCTCTTCGTGGTGGTATCCTCTCAGGAGGTGTAGTGCAAAGTCAGTGCCGACTTCTTCAGAGCGCGGGCACGGCACGTAAGCGTACTGTTTCTTTGTCAGCGCCGGAAGGGGCGCGACACGATATTTACCGCGGTCGGCCATGCGGCGTCTGCCGTGCCGTTTGCTCAGCTAGCGAAGTGCCGCAACCGCGTGAAGGCCTCTTATCGATAAAGCTTGCCGTTTGCCACCGGAAAATATTAATTTTCTGTGTAAACTGTTTGACTTTGTTCACTGATAAATCATAAAGCTCGTCGGTTAGCGCTTGACGGCGATTTATGATAGAAGACGCTGGATAAATATATCAACTGGGGTGAATTGGTTTTCAATTTGGAAGCTATACTCAATCTACTTTGTTTCATAGCAAAATCTGCAGACAAACACAGAATTCATGTGACAAAGTAAAGTAAGTAAGAATCCATCTATATTCGGAGTAAAGACATTATTGACATAACATTATTATACCTACACACACGAACCATCACGCCTATATTCTCGAGGCAGAAGACAGAGGTAAATTACACACTCAAATTTTGCAAGTAGTTTTTGAGCCACACGATGTAGCGGGCACGCTTATTGCCGTCATCGGGTACTTATCAATTAATCAAATCAACCTATGGCAGTCCCCTGCATCCAGTCATCTTCTGCGATATTCTAAAGGTCGTCCCACTCATACAGGAGAAAATCTATAACCACTCTGTACTCTGTAACATCTGTTCTGGTTGTCGTGTTGAAATGGACAGATGCAAGTTGTGACTAGCCGCTGTTGAAATTTTCCAAATCGCACATAAGACCTTGAGCTTGTCTTAACGAGTGCCGTGTCAATGACAACCGGGACCAAACGACTTAATGTATCTTCCGAAGCAGTAGCATGGCATGGCAGTCATTCCACCTTATTTTAAACAACGTTTTTAGGGTTTCGTAGCCAAATGGCAAAAACGGAACCCTTATAGATTTGTCATGTCTGTCTGTCTGTCTGTCCGTCCGTGTGTCACAGCCACTTTTCTCCGAAACCATAAGGCCTATGCTGTTGAAACTTGGTAAGTAGATGTATTCTGTGAACCGCATCAAGATTTTATATAAAACTAGAAATAAGCAGTTAATTTTGAGGGTCCCCATACTCAGAACCGAAGCTCAAAATTTTTTTCTTCATCAAACCCGTGTTGGGTATCTATTAGTGACCGACCGAAGTTTCGGTTTCGGTTTCGGTTTCGGCCAGTTTCGGCCAAAAAATCGAGTTTCGGCCGCAGTTTCGGTTTCGGCCAAAATGGGCCGAAACTTTCGGCCGGGCCGAAACTCACGTGTTCATGAATCTCGCCGACCCGGTCCCAGCCAGCTCGGGTAAGTAATTGCCCTCTCGGAGAGATAGGCCCTGACAATTCGACGGAGGTAGGGAGGCACTCCATGGTAAATAAGCGCCTCCCTAACGCAGCTCCAGGGCAAGGTGTTGAAGGCGTTGGCGATGTCAAGAGACACCGCCACCACCACCTCACCCTGTGAGACTGCTTCCTTCGTCAGGCCTCTAATGCACATGATCGCGTCCACGGTGGAGTGAAGTAGGCCTAATGCGGAAACCACATTAAAAAAAACGCGCTAAGTACACTACCTCATAGGTGGCGTGGAAACGTGTACAATGACATAATATGACGATAACAACTTTTATAACTTTTTGAATCGGTATAATCTCAGAAACGGTGGCTTGTACGAAAAAACTATTGACACTTTTTTATAGATAATTTTATAATCTACAATTTATGTCTGAAGTACTTTTATGATAAACTTACCGTTTTGCTGAAAATCGCAAAATACCCATTTTTTTGACCTTTGACCTTGAATTTTTTTTTTCTTTACACGGGAATGATGGGGAACTTTCCGGTAGGTATTGTTTATAATTATGTTTTCAACAATTTAACTAATTTTCAGCTTGTTGGGAATTTATGTACCATCGAATGTCTAAATTGACCGGACTAAGAAGTACATTGCCATAAAATCTACCAACGAAAATTGGTTTGAACCAGATCGAGTTGGAAGTTTTTTTTTAATACGTCATAAACCGCAATTTTCGATTAGAAAAATCTTTACCACTGCGAACGTGTTAAAACATCAATAAAAGTTACAACGAACTGCAAAAACTTTTATATTATGTTACTTGCTGCCACGGAACCCTTCATGGGCGAGTCCAACTCGCACTTGGCCGGTTTTTAATCTTGTGTACAGGTATTTTGATTGTTTGACAACATGAAACATTTAAAATACCTATACGCATGTAAAGACACCCCTGAAAATTGATAAAAAAAATATGTGTCTCAGGATGATGCTCGTAGCTTCGCCAGTGTGAAATTCAGTACGCTTTCCCGGTTCCCGTGATAATATATTCCCGGGGTGAAAAGTAGCCTATGTGCTATTTAAGAGTATCTTATTCCGGACTATTGACAGACTATCTAGCCTATGTGTTATTTCAGACTATCTATCCCTGTACCTACCAGATTTCTGCCCGATCTGTTCAGCGTTAGACCGTGATTGAGTAACAAAGTAAACATCCAAATATCTTTATAAACTTTTACTTTTATAATATTAGTAGAAAGTAGGATTGGTTATCAGACGGGTGATGGTCACTCTTTAGCGTGTCTTGGACTATGATCAAAGACACCACATTAAACCACATGAAATCTGGTACTCAGGAACCTTCAACCAGGTTTAAAAATAAATAATGTAAATAAATAATTGTAGACTTCTCACACAACATCATCTAGCCCAAATTAAGCTAATATAAGCTTGTGCTATGTGTTCTAGACTTCTAACACTAGTTAAATAATCAAAGGTTCTAGACGATAGACGACTGATAGACGTACTTAAATATTTCTAAATACATACCTACGTATTATTCCTACATAGAAAACACGCAAACTCCGAAACAAACATTTTGCGGATCACACAAATATTTGAACTGACCTGGAAATCGAACCCGGGACCTCTCAGCGCGGCAGGCCGTTACTGATACCATACTTATTCTATCAGTCAAAATTTAAACCTAATGTTCATTCATTGTTGTATAGCCACTATGGCGTCCACGTACACTATGATGACGTAAATGTCATCGCTTCCCACGCCCACGGTCATCATGTAAGCCAAATTATATCCGTTTATATCCGGTATTATCCTCTTTCATCCAGGCCGGAAATAATGCAGGATGAGTTTATAATAATGATTAACATAGCCTGCAGAGTAACATTAAAAGAAAAAACATCAGAAACTTCGAGTTGATTGTGATAAATAAATTTTCTGTTGAGCCGCCATTAGCGTTCCAATTAGTTACGGGGTAAGTATTAAATATTTTAGTTTATTCTGCTTTTATTTATGGTTTTATTTAATATATTGAATGATATATTATTTTATAATATATACTTATTTATTTCAGTGTATATTTATTAATTGTTTTTTTTATTGGCCAATGTAAATACGCAAAAAATGTATAACTTTAATACTTTTATTTTATTAATATTTTTGTTTATTTTGCTTCAATTATTCTTGTTTTGCATTTAAAAGGTGTTGTTTAACAGCTGTTATAAATATTTCCGTCCCAAATCGAGGTAAAATTAATTATAATAGCATGTGAAGATGACAATTTTTGGCAATGAAAATACGCTAAATATTGATAAATTTATTTTCGGAGATTTTGTATCTACAAATTCTTTTTTTTTATTTTTGGGTAACGTGTTTGTGTGTATATTTGGTAAATAAAAAAATATAAGACTTAAAACTGGTTTTATTTTGAATTACATGGTAAAACATAAGAATACTACTTCATTTTAACCATCGTAATTTTCAGCGACATTTCATTAATCCATTACACATCGGATATCCTCGGATTTAGTTTAGTTATTTTCGTCAGTTATCCAGCATGATGAAACAGTAAGTATTTCTGTAGTGCGACTCCTATAAAAGAAATAAGAATTAATTTTGTGAAGCTCGGCGCGCAACCGCCGTTCCCGCCAACGCTCGCGAAGGTGTTGAGCGTCGGAGGCCAGTGACGTTTGACAGTTCGGACGCTCGACTGGATAGATAACTGAGAAAAAAACTTCCATCTGATTCATCCATCCTTCGTCAACATTTCATTTAATTATAACCAAGTTCAGCAAAAAAACAAAGTGCTTCGATCCAATCATGCAATTTTCCTACTAACCAAATATACTCAAATGTCAACAAACGAGTACCTAAAGCTTGCACACCGTGTCTCATCTCATGCATACACAGATTCTTTGTTTTTTAATTCATGTTATCTGTGTTTTGTAGCTATGCGCGCGCACACGTGTGCAGCCTGTCCCGCTGCCGTAGCCCGCACTACGGTCGATAACACGTGGTCCGGTGCCCGAGGGATAGTGCACTATGCGGAACCTTGCACTGCAACAAAGCAAGTACCGCAGGTGAAGGGTTTTTGCCAGTTCTTAGGGTTTTCAGTGGGCTATCTTTGCAGATCAATTGTAAAATATTAGAAGATTGATAGCTAGGTTTTTTTCCCCGCCAAGGTAGGCTGAAGCTGTTGGAAGTCATGGGGCATCCTTCCAAGGGATTACTCGTGGCTTTCAACCGTAGGCTGTATGGTAGGATACGTGTAGTTTTTAGTCGGTAGGTAATTTTCCTCACATTAAAAAAAAAGGTAGGCAGAAGAATATTAATGTCACATATTTTACTAACTGCATTTGGTTCCATGTAAATAGGTGGCGAGTTTATTGTGAAAAGTGAAAAAAGTTTATTTCAATATCTTGTATACAAAAATACATTTTATGCGTTGAGGTCAGCTTTTAAGCAAAAAATATGCTTGTAATAGCTGACCACATTTTACAGAAAATCCACAAACTTAGGCACAAGATATCACAACAGTGAAATAAAATAACCAAACATTGCTTTTTTTTTTCGAATTTGTCGTGTTTAACATAGCTGGTTATGATTACCTGCTGTTGCACCGTTCTTTTTGCCTCCAGCATTTTACTGACCGAGCCAACAATAACAACCATACAGAAGCAGACCCAAGACGACAGCGTAACGTGAAAAATTTACGCACGTCACACGCCCCAAGAAGCGGGATAGCACGTGAACAACCCCCCCAAGACGGGGGACAGCACCCGAACCCCCAAGGTGAGTCCGCAGTGGTAGCTACGGCCTGTCGGGAATCCTGGGGTCATCCTTCCGAGGGCTTATCCGGGGCTTCCAACCGTAAGCAGTAGGTAGGGAACGTGTGGTATTTAGTCAGTAAGAGTCCAGCATAGCATCCATATATGTACGACTTTCCTCATGTTAAAAATAAAACAGTCACCTATTTCGAGACGCAGCGATTTTTAGGGTTCCGTAGCCAAATGGCAAAAACGGAACCCTTATAGATTCGTCATGTCTGTCTGTCTGTCTGTCCGTCCGTGTGTCACACCCACTTTTCTCCGAAACCATAAGGCCTATGTTGTTGAAACTTGGTACCGCATCAAGATTTTTATATAAAACTAGAAAAAAAGCAGTTAATTTTGGGGGTCCCCATACTCAGAACTGAAACTCAAAAATTGTTTTTCGTCAAACCCATACGTATGGGGTATCTATAGATAGGTCTTCAAAAATGCTATTGAGGTTTCTAACATCATTTTTTTCTTAAGTGAATAGTTTGCGCAAGAGGCACTTCCAAAGTGAAAAAATGTGTGCCCCCCACCCCCCCCCTCTAACTTCTAAACTAAGAGAACGATAAATTTAAAAACAGTATAAGATGTACATTGCCATAAAATCTACCAACGAAAATTAGTTTGAACCAGATCGGGTCGGTCGTTTTTTTTATACGTCATTAACCGCAATTTTCGCCTTGAAAAATCTTTACCACTGCGAACGTGTTAAAACATCAATGAAAGTTACAAGGAACTACAAGAACTTTTATATTATATTACTTGCTGCTACGGAACCCTTCATGGGCGAGTCCAACTCGCACTTGGCCGGTCTTTTACTTACAGAATACTGAACTACCACGAGCGCTGCAAAGAGCGATGAAATAAATATGACTTACATTCAGCATTACCGAATGAAATTTAAAGAAAATCACAGTACCACTCACTGCTGTGAAAGTCATTAAAAAACAATAAGAAACCTTCCGCTGCACGGTGGTTCCGCCAATAGGTCATAAATGCTAAAATTTCATTATCAATTACTCCAATTTAATTATGTATAATGTTTTACCGATAGATAAGCTACCCTAAAATACAAATATGTTACCCATTCTACCTAATTATTACTTATTTCTCGACCTCTCTAAAGTGAACGCATCATTACGTTGCGCTCGCCTTATCAGTAACTCATTAGCACTGCTGTATGTGTGACTGAATTTTCAGAACTGCATTATTTTTGAGGGGGGTTTGTGAAATGGATTTCTAAGATCAAGGTATGTTATTACTAATTAGCTATATTTTTAAGTTTTGTTTTACTTATTATGGCGTATTTTTACGTGCTACGCCACACAGTATTTCTACCAAATTTGTATGTTATAGTTTACTTCACATAGCCCTACAAAAAATTTCAACCATAATCGAATACTCTCACATATCTTATATTAAAGATCGAACTGTCTATTTTGAAAATATAAAAGGTTTTGCTGCGCCCTTTTGCATCTTTAGTTGCTATATAGGCTCTACGACTGCGTAGGCTTGTCTACGAAACACATGTTAATTATTAATGTTTTTTTTTCAGGAACTTTGATTAAATGTTCTTTCTCAAGGATGCATTTTTTTGAGATTTAGTCTGCCATGGCTAGAACTATTCCTCAAAAAACATCAACACGTGTTGGTAACTATTGTAGCTTTACTGGAAGAGGCCAATAATGTAGAAATTAGGAACTTAGATGGATTTTGGAAAGTTGTCTCTAGAAGTAAATCAACATTTTGGCAAAATTACTCAGATTGGTTAAATGAAAATGAATGTTTCAAATTAGTAAGGAGTAATGAGGAGGAGTGCATTCAAGAAAACGCGAACCAGCTCGGGCCATCTTCCGAACGCGGACATTCCAGGAAATATTTTTGAAATTTGTCTAAGCGCTCGAAACGTAGAAGTTTGGCAGAATTATCACAAGTAGATGACTCTGCTATGAATTCACTAATCAATACTAGCAACACTGAATATAAATTCGAATAAATTTAATGAAGATTCTTTGGAAACCGCTCGAATTTTAATTCAAGAATATCCGTGGTATAATCTTCCAGCTTCCGTTCACTAAGTCCTCTTCGATAGTACTGAAGTAGCACAGTATGCTTGGTTATCTATTGGGGAATTATCAGAAGAGCCAGCAGAATCTAACAACAAAAATTATAAGGCTTTCAGACGGGATCACACGAGAAAAATGTCACGAGTATTTTTAATTTACGAATACGGACTAACTTTACAGACTTTTACTCAGCTTAGACCCATTCATTACCTACTGGTCTTCGGAAATTTCCCCGTAAGAAAAAAAAAGCGTTATGTCGAGGCAGGTTTTAGATTTATAAAGAATTTAGTTTAAATTGAAATTAGGTTTGCTGTTGTAATGATTTAGCTTAGTTGTGGTTATGATGACGTTTGTAAATAAATTGTAGTTTTAGTTTTCTTGTCTTTTATATAAAAAGAATATTATATTTAACGATAACCCCTTCATGAACGGCGTAAATATCATATTCAGATATATTTACGAACGATGCAGAATAAATCTCAAATATTGCGAATTATTTTTTTTTGTTAAACAGTACTTTGTACAGTTTACTGTATATTATGTATTAAATTATGTAAATAAAACACTAATGTACATTCATAAAGAATTCTTTTTATTATTTACCCTCAGAAAAAATCCCATTTTCCAAATTTAATAAAGTAAGGTATTTATGACCGCGCTTGTTCGGCGCCTGGACCACCGTGCGCTGGGTACATTTCTGGGCCGCCAGAAATGTACTTGCTGATAAATAATTCGGGTTCAAACGAGGTACGAGTCTGTCATTAAAATACAAACATAAACGAAACAGCAAGGTCAAACGTAAGAAATGTTTGATACCCCTGAATTGTGCTTCAAAGATTTTTAACTCTCTTAATAAAATAAGCTAGATTTGTATGTTGGCAACGGAATCCTCGTACGTGACTTTAGAGCACTTTAAAATCTCAGAATTTTTGTCTCAATTGAAAGGCAGGCTCATTAAATTTTGATGACAATTTTTTTTTATTCATTTATGCTGGGTTCGGTTTTCATTGTTTCATTCTTTGGTATTCATGTCCAAGTTTGGACTAAGTTCTACTCTGGTGAAGCGGTGGTACTTTACTAGAGTTTGCTGTGGCATTCGTCGACAAACCTAAAAAGTCGCGTATCACTGCGCTATATCACTTTCCAACACTGGTGCATGTTGTCGAACCATTATGTATAAACTTTATATTAAACATTATGTTTAAGAATCCACCATTAATTACACATAAACGCTCAAAAATACACTAGTTTTGAAATTATACAACGGAATGCAGCGCTTGTCTGTAAGTTTCGCGCCGAATTTCTTTGATGACAATTCAATAACCACAGATTTATATCAGAAAAAAATTTTCAATAAAAAATACAACCGACTTCCAAGAAATCCTGAAAAATAAAATTTACTTAGCACAAAGTAATATGTATTTTGATTTATCTGATTTTTTATTCAATATCATATTAAAGTCGGCGCCAAGTAAATTCATAGGTTTAGGGAGGTATTATTCATGGCACCAACTTCAATATTATATTGAATAAAATCTGCTAAATCAACTACATATTACTTTGTGCTAAGTAAATTTTATTTTTCAGGATTTCTTGGAAGTCGGTTGTATTTTTTATTGAAAAATTTTTTTTTCATTATTTTAAGTGACGGGTGAACCGAAAAATATATCTATCTAGGTGAAAGTTCTCATCAATACAAATTAATCAAGCCCCAACACAAGGTAGCTGCTGTAAATCGTTAAGGAATTCCCTCGAATCTCTTTTGGTTCCATCATCAGATCGACTTCAGACCTTTATTAATGGTAGTACATTAAAGCACTTAATTAAAAAGTTAACAAACGCACTAGTTGTGCCTATAATTGTCGGTGGTTGCCCTCGATTTCTCCAGGATCCCATCATCAGATCCTAACCTGGTTATAATGGGACCACCTCAGAAGTAAACCCTATTCAACAAAAAAAATTGAAAGCCGTCTATAATTGACGGTGAACATACATAAAACATTGAAACCTTTCTTTTTTTTTTAAGTTGGATCTATCAATCTAGATGTAAAGTTCTCATCAATACAAATCAATCAAGCCCAAACACAAGATAACTGCTGTAAATTGTTTAGGAATGCCCTCGACTGTCTTTCGACTCTATCATCAGATCGACGCCATACCTTCATTAAAGTGTAGAACATTAAAGCACTTAATTAAAAAGTTAACAAGCACACTATTGTCCCTACAATTTTCGGTGGTTGCCCTCGTTTTCTCCTAGATCCCTTCATCAGATCCTGACCTGGTGAAAATGGGACCACCTCAGAAGTAACCCCTTTTCAACAAAAAAAAAATTTTGAAATCCGTCTATAATTGACGGAATTATCGCTTGACATACATAAAAAAAATACATACAGACGAATTGAGAACCTCCTCCTTTTTTTGAAGTCGGTTAAAAAGAGAATGTTTTCTGATTTCTGTGACAGTAACTTTAACTAAACATTCAGAAATAAAGTATATACACTATAGCTTGATTGCGTAACTAACATTCATTTCAACAAATGGCCCACTGTTAAATAGGTATGCTGTATGTATTTCGTTAAAAATAAATCCCACCAAAAACATCCCTGTTGAAAAGGAGGCCAAGTTCCTATGGGCTAATTGTTCGCCTAAAAAAGGGTTGAAATCCAATCCAATGCCAAGTTTAGATGTACTTTAAATAATCTAAAAATATCTAAAATAATGTTACTTCTAAATTTGAACTTGGCAGGGTTTCGTGCAGTACGCAACACTTGATTAATTGTATAATTAAATTTATTATGTATATAATTAAATTAACCTGCCAAGTTCAAATTTAGAAGTAACATTATTTTAGATATTTTTAGATTATTTAAAGTACATCTAAACTTGGCATTGGATTGGATTTCAACCCTTTTTTAGGCGAACAATTAGCCCATAGGAACTTGGCCTCCTTTTCAACAGGGATGTTTTTGGTGGGATTTCAATACTTTTTTTCAAGAAACTGTACCTATTTTGTCTTTAATAAGCTTTAAAGTGTGCATTATGTAGACAAGCTCTCGAAAGGATGTCCCAGTAAAGGTCCATTTTGTTTCAATTATTATTTTTTTATGAAAATACAATGCTCGATATTCTGTGAGTATTTCAAGCGTCTACTGGTTGCCCTCATTACCTATTAACACATAGCAACGCGCGCCTTAGATAGTTCGCGTTGCTCTATAGTGTTATACAACGCGCGTCTTTAGACAGTTCGCGTTGCTCTATAGTGTTATACAACGCGCGTCTTTAGACAGTTCGCGTTGCTCTATAGTGTTATACAACGCGCGTCTTTAGACAGGTCGCGTTGCTCTATAGTGTTAACTATCCTTGTATAGATCCTCTACGGTAGGTACAGTAAATATTTCAAAAAGAGTTTGTGAACTCTATGTTTAATTTCTTTTTCAGAATATTGATGACATTTGAATAATGACATTATAAACACGATATCTACGTCTACAACATAAATTGTGTGTTTGTACGTAAATTGTTTATACTGGAGAAGAATCTAAAATATGGACTATTTGTTTACCATTTCCTATGAAATAGCTATCTTTGAAATATTACACCTACCTAAAGTAATCTGCTGAAAGCGTTGTTCACTTTTTAAAGAACAAATATTTACGATGAAAGTCGAAAAATAAGTCAGTATGTGACCCGTATAATGTTCAATCATGGCGACACGAAATTAATTTCATTGAGCAACATTTGATTGTGCTGTACCTCCTAAAGTATTCATTTAATTTGCATGGTGTAAAGGGAATGAATGATCTTGATGAAATGGTCAAATTAACTAACGTATTTAAATTGTAAAGGATACCTTATTACCGAATATATAAGACAAAGTCGCTAAAAAACACGTTTGTTGTATGAAAGCCCCCCTTAAATATTATTATGTTTTTGTTTTCAGTATTTGTTGTTATAGCGGCAACAATAACACATAATCTGTGAAAATTTAACTCTCTAGCTATCACCGTTCATGAGATACAGCCTCCTGACGGACAGACAGACAGACAGACAGACGGACAGCGAAGTCTCATGAATTGGGTCCCGTTCTTTACCCTTTTGGTACGGAACCCTAAAAAGGATGACTCACGCTACGCAGTGCCGGGTCCGAGCCGAGTGCCGGCCGCAGCAAGGTCAATATTATATATATTTTGTGTGAACAAACTCACGTTAAACCATAGATTTAGAATTTTTCGCGCTAAATCTACGCGTTAAACCGAGCGGCAACTGAGTGACAGCCGAACTACGGAAAGCGCTCATAAACAACTCGGTCCCGCCTCGGCTCGGCCACGGCCCGTTGCATGAATACAGTGCCACCGAGCTTCGCCCGAGCAGTCGTGAATGCAACCGGCTCGGTGACCGTGCTACGGCCGACACTCGGCTCGGACCCGGCACGGTCTAGCGTGAGTCATCCTTTAGAATGCTTGCTGATCTCTAAACTACTGGACGAATTTGATCCAAATATTTCACAAATATGAACAACAAAACAGTCAGTATTGACTTTTCCATAATTTGTATGTATAGAGAATTTGATTGACATTAATCAAAACATTGACAACTTCTTCTCAAATCTGATTGAGTTTTTAAACATGACATGTGTTAAAATAAAAAGTAAATTAAATCAAAAGAGTCCTCTCATCACTAAGAAGTATTGATACAAATTCGAATCGAAACCCCCCGAAGAAAACAATTGTTACCCCCTTTTAGCCTGTTCTGGAATGAATTTCAATAAAATACGAAACACATCTTCCATCAATTATGTTAGAGATGATTTATGCAAATTTTGAAGAAGATCCGACCAAGGAATCCTGTGGTCCCATACAAACTTTGTAACCCTTTTCCAACTCACGCTTGACCGATTTCTCAAATTTCTCAATTTTTCGGTAATCTACATATAACACCCGATCTGTGTGCCAAATTTCATAA
This sequence comes from Miltochrista miniata, assembly GCA_933228765.1. NCBI lineage: Eukaryota > Metazoa > Arthropoda > Insecta > Lepidoptera > Erebidae > Miltochrista > Miltochrista miniata. The sequence continues at coordinate 27,772,450 of OW121763.1, read as the reverse complement.
CGCTAGGACAATTGGAAGTGGCCTAGAGGTTTTGATGACCGGTCAGTGAGTGAGTGAGTCAGTCAGTGCCAAAGTTAGCTATATTCACAGGGTCATATTTCAGGATCTACTGAAGCTACATCTATGAAATTTGGTACACTGCCTTAGTACTAGTATATGATTATGTACGTACAATTTTATTTCTGTACTTGCAATAGGCACTGAGCTACAGGGGGGTCAAAAGTGGGTCGAAGCGGTTCGTGTAAATAGAGTACGGCATGCGCTCGGCCTGTTGCTGGAACTTGGCCTGCGCACTGCCGTGCGCTTAGATAATACTGAAAGCTCTCCGGCTAAAACGTAACTGTGCTACAAAATGTGGTACTGAATATGTAATAACTATTTGTGTAAAACAGGTATTTAGTCTCACTTGTTCATTTTGAAAAGAGACCTAATATTGCATTACGGGTGGTAATCCTAAAAGCATGCCTCTTTTATTTTGTTTAACGTGAGGGAAAATCCTCATGGATCTCAGCAGCCTATGGTTGGGCGCCCCGGTTAAGACCTCGGAAGGATGTCCCAGGGCACAGTATAAAGAGTACTAGTACAGTGCCCAGGGTGACAAATGAAATTTGTTTTTTTATTAACAGTCCCTGTGGTGCAGTGCAGTTTACTCCGAGTGGCGATGGGGCAACGTGTTGATATGGGAAAGAGTAAAAAATGTCGCCAACCCTATATATCTTGAGGGTGTGTAAGAGGCTACTAAGGTAAAACTTTCGCAAAACGATCCATTGCGTAGAGAAAGAAAACTCGAAATGAAACCTGGTTGCCAAGGGTGGACGGGACGGGACCCTCATCATGAGACTGCGCCGTCCTTCTGTCTATCTGTCTGTTTGTCCGTCGTGAGGCTGTATCTCAGAAAGCTAGAGAGCTAAAATTTTCACAGATTATTATTTCTGTTGCCGCTATAATAAACGAATACAATTAGAAAAATGGTGGGGATTAGGGGGGGCTCCCATACAACAAACGTGACTCGCACTTGGCTGGTTTTTTCGAGGTTCCTTCTCTTGGCCAGATTAATAAGTAAATTCTGGCAGATGTCAAAATTAATCAGTTTCCACTGCTAGCTGAGCGGGCCCATTAATGATTCGCGCCGTATACCTAACTGTGGCGCGGTGGCAGGAACAGCATGCGGTCACCGCTCAGTTCGCGGTAGAAATCGACCTTTAGTCTACCAATACTAATGCTTACGACTGGCGAAATAAGCTTACAGAATTATTCGCAAGCTCACCTCGGAAATGATGTCATATCCCAGATGATTTTGCATAATTTACGCGGTACGAATCCCGATAATTACAGTAGCAAAGTGATGGGTTCATGTTGGTAATGTACGATTAATATATCGAAGTAACTTGGGAGCTAGATGTATTCTGTGAACCGCATTAAGATTCTTATATAAAACTAGAAAAAAAGCAGTAAATTTTGGGGGTCCCCATACTCAGAACTGAAACTCTAAATTTTTTTTCTCATCAAACCCATACCTGTGGGTAGAGATGAAAATGACCAAAGTGACTGAATTTGACTGACTGTCATTTACGGTCAAATTGGTCAAAAACGGTCATTTTGCTGTCAAAAAGGGTCATAAACAGTCACTTTGATCTTGAGTGCTTTTTGATATTTATTTTGAACTAGCTGACCCTCGAAACTTCGTTTACGCCACATAATGTGCACGAAAGGAGAGGTACCTAATTCTTCATCAGACTTGTCAAGCACCGTGTGAAACAGCCCTGTTTGCTTAATCGTAAAAGAGCTTAAAGATGAAGAGAAGATATTCTAAAACCATTCAGTCCACGCCTTCGGCGCGGACTATTAGAATAATATTTTACAATAGCCTTAATCATCAAGCTCTTTTATGATTAAACCAACACGCCCGTTTAGACCTACCCTCTCATTCAAAGGAACCCTTGAATTCTAGGTTCGGCGAAAGTTGAGATGCCTCTAATTTCTGAACTACAAACCCCTCAATCTTGAAACTTGGGTCGAAAAATCCTTAAAGTACCTACTCCCTTTTCAATACTAAAAAAATATTTGAAATCGCATCACGTGTTGAGAAATTACAACTGAAAAACCATTTTATCTTTAATCCCCTCTCGCGCAGGAACCGCGCAATACAAGGTTCTAGGATACTTTTGATCCCGAATCAAAAGTATCCTAGAACCTTTCTCGGGATTTAAGCTCAAAATGTACTAAGTATCATTCAAATCGGTTCAGTAGTGTCGGCGTGATACTTATTCGGGATGCAGACAGACAGACAGACATGAAACGTTTAAATTACATTTTTGGCTTCAGTATCGATTAGAGAACGCCCTCCAATTCTTCTTTATCAGACTCATCAAGCAGCGTGTGAAACGGCCCTGTTTGCTTAATCATAAAAGAGCTTAAAGATTAAGTCTATTCTAAAACAATTCAATCCCCGCCTTCGGCGCGGACTGAATTGTTTTACAATAGCCTCAATCATTAAGCTCTTTTATGATTAAGCCAACACGCCCGTTAAGATTTACCCTCACATTCAACGAAACCCTTGAATTCTATGTTTTGCGAAAGTTGAGATGACTCTAATTCCTGAACTACAAAACCCTCAATATTGAAACTTGCGTGAAACAATCCTTAAAGTACTCTCTTGATAACACTGAAAAATATTTTGGAATTGGACCACGCATTGGAAACTTACAACGGAAAAAACACCTTTTCTCTTTCATCCCCTCTCCCAAAGGAACCGCGCAAAATATCGGGATCAAAAGTATCCTAGTACCTTCCTCGGATTATAGGCTCTGATTGTACCAAGTTTCATTCAAATCGATTCAGTAGTTTCGGCGTGATACTTATTCGGGATACAGACAGACAGACATTTTCGGCTTCAGTATCGATTAGAGAATGCCTTACAATTAAAATTTTCAAAATATCATCCATGTACAGACTCTTGACCCTCAACAGTTTTATATGTATAGATTATACTGAAATGGTGCCCCCTGTCGGGAAAAATTGGCATAATTAGTCACTTTAATAGTTAGAATTAATAGTAAGTATAAGTCAAATTGATTGAATTTGACAATAAATGACCGGTCAAATAGGGTTTTTGACAATCGTGACTGGTCAGATTCAGTCATTTACATCTCTACCTGTGGGGTATCTATAGATAGGTCTTCAAAAATGCTATGGAGGTTTCTAACATCATTTTTTTCTAAAGTGAATAGTTGCGCAAGAGACACTTCCAAAGTGGAAAAATGTGTCCCCCCCCCCCCCCCCTCTAACTTCTAAACTAAGAGAATGATAAATCTAAAAAAATGTATGATGTACATTGCCATAAAAACTACCAGCTAAAATTAGTTTGAACGAGATAGAGCCGGTAGTTTTTTTTAATACGTCATGAACCGCAATTTCCGGTTAGTGAAATCACTACCACTGCCAACGTGTTAAAACATCAGTCAAAGTTACAACGAACTATAAGAACTATTATATTATGTTACTTGCTGCTACGAAACCCTTCATGGGCGAGTCCAACTCGCACTTAGCAGGTTTATTTAAATATTATTTATACTGTTGATTGATGGCACTTGGTGGAACCTGCTGCACATATTGAATAACGGCACTTGTACTGTTCCACAACATTTATTTATTTTACACCTGACCGGTTTCGCCTATCTGCATCTTTAAAGGCAAATGAACATTGCATAATAATAATAATAAATAAATAAATAAATATTCACGGACATTTCACACAACGGTATCTGATCCCAAAGTAAGCTAGGAATAACCTGCTTGTGTTATGAGTATCAGACCACGGATATTAATACTTATATACTTTTAAATACATACTTATCATACATAGAAACACCCAGACTCCGGTGGGAATCGAACCCACGACCTCCAGCGCCGCAGGCGGTATCACTACCGACTGCGCCACAGAGGCAGTCAATGTCTAATAAATCACTTAACTACTCGAAAACAATAAATCAATAACATATTAATAACCACCACATCATTCTACTAACGTAAACTATAAAATTTTTTTTTTTTTTTACGTGAGGAAACTCCTACATGGATGCTATACCGGACTCCTGCCGACTAAAAACTAGACGTATCCTCTAGTCTACGGTAGTGACTTCCAACAGACCTACGGCTACCACTGCGGCCTCACCTATGGAGTGATCCGGGTGCTATCCCGCGTCTTTGCGGGTTGTTCGGGTGTTATCCCGCTTCTTGGGCGGGGGGCGTGTGGTTTAAGCTGTGTCGTCTGGGGCCTGCTTCAGGCCGGTGAGCAGCCCCCTCACCGTCCTCAGGCCTGCGGACATGGAGGCCGAGTCTTGGGTGAAGACACGTCTGCGGTGCCACCTACAAGTTGGTACTTATAAAATACTTAGCATTATTACCAGTAAAACTACATTAAAACAAATAAGTAGAAGAGTATTCTAGAAGAATGGAAAAGAAACTCGGCGTGTCTTTTTAGAAAGATGAGTTTGAGAGATAAGTCACTTTTAGTATGACAAACCTTTACATTCCTAGACCGGCCTTGATTAAATCCACATAGAGCAAGGTGGCTTTCATGTATAACATAACAATCTTCATTTGCTAGAAGTACGGTTTTCAAGATGACATGTTTCTTTAAATATGACCAAGACATATTTCGCCTGGAATACTCAGACATGCAAAATTATTGTAAGCAATGATTATTATCTTTCAATTAAAATAAATTTGAATTTATACTCGTAGTATGACAATTTACACACACAATTTACAGTGTGTAAATTATAATATAATAAATTAACTAAAATTAGGACCATTTCAAATTATTAATAACTAGCCGATGCGCGTCAAATTTGGTTCCCGTTCCCGATTCTCCCGTGGGTACATTTTCCCGGGAAAAGTAGCCTATGTGTTATTCCGGGCTATGCTCTATCCCTGTACTAAATTTCAGCCAGGTCCATTCAACCGTTAGAGCGTGATTGAGTAACAAACATCCAAACATCCAAACATCCAAATATCCAAACATCTAAACATCCAAACATCTTCACAAACCTTCACATTTATAGTATTAGTAGGATACTTACCTATATTTCAATTAAATACTTACATCATAATTATACCTACAAACATAATTCATAATTTGGTTTAAAGTCGTATAGCTAAATACCTCATACGAGAGATAATATATGAGCTTTTTTTTTTTTAGCTATGCCGGCTCCTACCGACTAAAAACCACACGTTTTCTGCCTAATGCCTACGGTTGGAAGCTCCGGGTAGGCCCTCGAAAGGATGACCCCAGGATTCCTAACAGACCTTAGCTACCACTGCGGCCTCAACTAGGGAGGTTCGGGTGTTATCGCGCTTCTTGGGGGGGTGTGGCGTGCGTGAATATTTTACCTCACGGTGTCGTCTAGGGCCTTTTAGGGGCTTCTGTAAGGACGATGAGCAGTCCACACACCGTCCTCAGGCCCCCAGTCATGGAGGCCGAGTCTTGGGCGAAGACAAAAAGACTGTGGAACTAGGGTAGGAGTGTTCTATCCCGCTCCCTCCCCGCCGTCTCTTTCAAGAGTATGACCTGCTCACAGAAAGGATATAAGAGCCTAGGTAATGCCCGAGCCTGCCACCTGTGTGGTGAAATTATTCCCAGGATCAAAATCAAATCAGCCTATGGCAGTGAACTGCTGAAAGGCCTCTCTCAATTTACACCACAAAACACTGTTTCACGCCTTCTGCATTCAGTCCCTACCTGCGATCTTTTTCAGGTCGCTGGTTCAACTGGCGGAAGGGCTATCGTGAGATCTTTCTCACCAGACTGCCCCTCTCTAACATGTTTATTGTGAAAGTGAAAGTTCAATCCGATTGACGTTGTTCTTCGATAATCTGTTCAAACTTTGAACAGATTATCCACGTGACCTAGTGACGTAGTTTAATGCAACAGAGTCACAGACTACAGACAAAGTCTCGCCATAAGCCGCTCTGCACACTATTTTATACAGAGGGTCTAAAAGTAGCCCAAGTCCTTTCTCAATACTTCTCTGTCCTCCAATTCTATCTCTGCACCAAGTTTCATCAGAATCTGACATTGGTCGGCAGGCAGATAAACAGAGTTACATTCGCTTTTTAGTAAGTTTGTAGGAATTGTAGGGAACACAGTATACGTATAAGAGTAAGGTAGAAAAGAAGGTATAGTTTATTTAAAGTCTAGGAATATGAAAACACATTTCAATGCAGGTTACGTAATACCAAATAAAACAAAGAATCTCAATGGAACTGAAGCAAAACTTAAACTGAAACTATAACCAACGTTTTATTCAAATGCAGGTCATAAAAAAAGTAACTTCTTCGTGATAAATACTTCACAGACTTTAATCTGCGTTCTTACTGCATCGTAGTAACTTTCATCGAGGTGCATTAATGCTTTTGACAATTTTCAAATGCAACCTCTTGTTTTCTTTACATTTTATTTTCTCGTAGGTACTTTTTTTATAACTAGCTAATTTCCGCAGCTTTGCCCCCGTGAAAAAGTTTTCTACTAGTAAGTTAGGCTACTTTATATCAACAACTCAGTATTTTATGGTAATCTAGTACCTAATATTATGGTATGGTTTTATGAAATTCCATTCTGTATTATTTGCGTAAAATAGTAACCAACTTTCGAGTTCGAGTAGAATATGAAGAATGAAGTGTGATGTGAAGTTGAGATAGTTTATTAAGTCTAGAAATATATCAATAACCTCAAATAACAGTCAACCGCTATAACGTAGACCTCTCCGAATGTACGCCACAACCACTGACCTGTAATAATAATCGCTGGACTGGCTATTCCATACAAAATGACAGCTACTTTTTTGTGCCGATTCAAAGCGCCGCCGTTCCCCCCTCCGAGTGCACTGAGAACTAAATTAGCTTGCAAATGGCCGTTGTTTGTTTATTTCAGAAAGAGTTTATGTGTGAAATTTGGAATATTTTTAAGTTATTACTGTGATTGCTATAAATTTGAAGTGTTTTGATATATACATTTAGTTTATTGTGTAATTAAGTAGATATTTATCATGAGATCGTGTGTATATTGTAAAACAAGATACGAGAAGGGCTGTGGCGTCTCTTTTCACAAGTAAGTAAATCTAAGAAACGAATTCTTAAACAATTATTATAAAACCATAATTTAGGTTTTTTTTTACTATCATAAGCGAATACCCTTCGAGTTTCGGGGATTTTACGAATATTTTTATAACCTATAATGTTTAATAGGGATGTCAAAATGTATATCGATAATTTTCTGTCCAATGCCAAAATTCGTAGTTTAAAAAACAAGAGGCATGGTAAAAGTACTTTAATAATTTAATGAACATATTATAGTAGTTTATGACACTGTTGCATAATAAGGGTTCTTATAACACGAGTGTGTTTTAAAAAAACGAGCCGTAGGCGAGTTTTTTTATAGTATCACACGAGTGTTATAAGACCAAGTTATGTACAGTGTCATACACTACTTTATCTACTCTCATACTATAATACCTGATTTCATTTTGTTGTGATATATAGTTGCTCCTTGATTTCGCCGGTAACAGGTTCATGGTCATGTTTGACGCAGTTTCCAGAATGTCTGGTGGTGTACAATTACCACCATCCTCGCTTTAAGACATGTTTTTACACAAAAACTAATTTATTTTACAAACAAAACCAAACTTTGTTTAATTTAAATGTAAAATGTTGGCGCCAAGGCGCAAACATCGATTGCGCATGCGTGTTTCTTTTTTTTTTAGGCTGCGGAGACCATAGATTTAGGATTTTTCGCTACTCTGGAGACACAATTTTTTTTTAAAGTAGAGGTTCAAACTTCTTTTTCAGCTGGAGATTGTTTATGGTGTATCGTAATGATTAAAAAGTTTTATTATGATATAGGTGTCCATACAAGGCCTGTATCGTAATAAAACTTTTTTTTTGGCCTGTGCGTAATGTTTGTCATAATAGTATTGATTTCAATTTTATAATCTTTGTATTATAGTATCAGAGTAGATAAAAATTATTAATAAACACTTAAAGTTGTAGTAGATAATCGAAACAGTAACTAACTAGCGTGTGAAATATAACTTAGCATCTATGGTTAATTATTCATATATTGGACATAGTCGTTAGAAACACACATCAATCAGATTTATTCTTAGTGGACACAAGCCTATTTTAAGAGAATCTACTTTGTTTTTCAATCTTTTTAAAATATGTGATAATTTTCTTTTAAAAATTATACAGATGTGCATTTAAAAATATCCCGTAATAAATGTGTGATTTCATATTTTTTTAAATACTTTCCCTCCTCTGTACTTACCTACTGCAAACAAACAAAACTACAATAAATCCTTATCCTAATTAACCTGTCACTTAACAAAATTCCTCTCTGGGCACGGCTGCTTCGGGAAGTAAATGGGAAATAGTTGCCATTGAGGCGGAATAGCAAGTTGGCATTGGCTGCTTCGGGGAGCACGCTCGCACGGCTCACGTTAAGCGAGGCGTCCACCAGGCGGACCGGGCCGCAGCGCAGAGCAAAAATTCGCGTGCCGTACGTTTCATATGAAATTGTGTAGCATCTGCCTTTACTAGAGGCGGGCCGCAACGAAACACAGTTTCATTAAAAACGTATGGCATGCGGATATTTGCGTTGCGGCCCAGCCCGGCCCATCCGCCTATTGGACGCCTAGCTTTAAGTTCTAACATAACATAACCCAATTATGATTAAAGACAACCTTAATGACTGTGGGCTGTGTCCGGTGTCATTTTTCAGCCGGTTTACAATAGTAACACTACTTTGGCAACATACCTGCGACCACTGTTTAAGCAAACAAACTCTTTTTTTTTATATATTAAGCTCGCAAAACTGAATTCGCGAGCCTGATGGTTAGCCTACTTAGGTTTTTTTTTTTTTTTTTTTTTTTTTTAACGTGAGGGAAAATCCTCGTAGGATGCTATGCCGGACTCTTACCGACTAAAAAACCTCACGTACCGCCCAACAGCCTATGGTTGAGAGCCCCGGGTAAGCCCTCAGGAAGGATGTCCCGTGACTCCCAACAGACCTACGGCCGCCAATGCGGCCTCGCCCAGGGGGTGGTTCGGGTGCAATCCCGCGTCTATGGGGGATTTCGGGTGTGACCCCGCTTCTAAGGGGGGGCGTGCGTGAGTGCTCACGTCACGCTGCCGTCATGGGCCTGCTTCTGTAAGGACGGTGAGCGGCCCTCTCACCGTCCTCAGACCCCCGGTCATGGAGGCCGATAGTCCTCGGCGAAGACACGTCGGCGGCGCCCAGGGCACCGACTGCGGAACTCGGGTGGAAGAGTTCTCTCCCGCACCCGGCCCGCCGCCTCCTTCGCGAGCATGACCTGCTCGCAGAAAGAGGCGGCGCAGTCCCACTTACTCCCGCTGGAGAGCATGGCTCGCACCATGGCCTCAAGCGAGAGAGTGTCCACGCCCAGACCCACTACGAGGACCTGTCGCTGTTGTGCCCACGCCGTGCACTCCACCAGCGTGTGGAGCGCTGTGTCATCGCTGCGGTCCTCGCAGTGCTGACATTCGGCCGTGGTTTCCCGGTGTTTTCGCCACAGATACCTACCGAAGCTACCGTGCCCGGCAAGCATCTGTGTCAACCGGTAGGAGAGAGCCCCGTGTCTTCTCTCCAGCCACTCGTCCATGACCGGTCTGACGGCCGCGATTGTGGCGAATCCCCCCTTTGGTTGCTCAAGTCGCATCTTCCATGTCTCCAGGGTTTCCTGGTGTAGCAGGGTCCGCTGGGCCTCGATTTCTCGAGACGCAGGCCTTTGGCCCCGCTCCAGCGCCTCCTTGCGCCATCTGAACAGTGATAGCCTACTTAGGTACTTTAAAGTAGTCATTCATATTATGTAAACATCATTGGTACAAACATAAAATTAACATTGTAGTCGATATCTGGTAAAGTTTTTATCGACACCAAGACAGGTGTTGTACATCACTAGTATTAGTTCCAAGTACAATCGCTAGCTGCCGTCAGCGCCAAATGGCGATTTTCAATTAGGCACACTTTTATGGAACCGATCACCAGTCCAGATACTATTACAGGTCAGTGGCCACAACACACAGTTCCATATCCGGTCCCTGTTTGCGACCGTTTCCAGGTTGTAGAGTCATTTGGCGTGTGGAAGTCCTAAACCAAAGATTTTTTTATACCACTGGAGTGGTAGACAAGCATACGGCCGTCGAGATGTACCGGTGGTCACCGCAGCCTATGGACATTTGCAACACCAAAGGCGCCACACTCGCTATGCCGACCCTGTAAAAACCTTCTAAGACCCCTTTTGAAGAACCCCATAATATAGGCGTTTGGGAAAACCGAAGCAGGGAGATCATTCCACAATCTAAGCGTATACAGAAAAAAACCTCTATCGGATCTTACCGTGCTCGAGCGCTCAGGACGCAACGTGTGAGGACGAGCACCCTATCTGTGGCGAGCGGTGCGATGATAGAATGTGGCCCAAGCATCATATCAAACAATTCCTCAGAGCACAAACCGTTTTACAGGCGGTAGAACATTAATAACATACTTTAATGGAATTCCATTGAGCAGGCAGTATGACATTTGATACTTTTTTTTATTCTCTCTTATCGTTTATCGGCTTCAGATTAAGCAGTCCATACCTATTAACAACTTACGCAAAGCAACTTAAGTTTACGCTGCAACTTTTTAAGAACGTTTTATTTTAAAATGCAGGTCACTGAAACGTAACTTTATCTTGAAAAACTTCACAGTTTTTAATTTGCATTCTCATTGCAGCATAGAAATTTTCTTCGAGGTATATTGTTGCTTTTAATATAACTATTCTCAAATGCAATTTCTTTATAAGCTTCCTTAGCGACTTTTCTCTTTTTTTGTCGTTTGATTACAATGTTGTCGTTAGATGGGCTGGCCAAGCCAAATTCGAAGTCTGTACGGATAAAACACAGCTTAAAGTTTACAGATGTTTTAATTAAATGTAAGAAGGTAGGTATACTGTTTCGGTTTGAATGCTTAATAAATTAAATTTAAAAAAAAAAATCCACGTGCGTGCAAATTTTTGCTGTATCGGAGTCCCCCATTTTTTAGTAGGTAGGTATTTCTTGTTATAGCGGCAATAAAAATACAGTATCTATGAAAATTTCAAGTACAGGTATCACACAGATCATGAGATGGTTACATACAGACGTACAGCGGAGCGCTTTTAATTCCGCATGTTTAAAGCGAAGGTAGCCATCATGCTCAGTGTTCTGTGAAATACTCTACGATGAATTCCATGATGACCAAATGTTTGTAGCATTTTTATGAAAAAAAAACAGCACGTAAAACCAATATCCAGAAGCCAAGTTGAAAATCAAGAGTGACTTGAAATTTTTTAACAGTTGGCAGTCACAGCCTGTTCTTTTCCGAGTGTAATACCTTGTGCAACAGGCAACAGGTGGGTTAACAGTTATAATTAAAGTAAACAACCTTTTCTTCTGAAATCTGCAATCAGTTTCTTGCATTTCAAACAGAAGCCGATATGTGTCTACCAGCAGAGACATTTGCTCTATAAGCTACATCTCAGTGCTACAGCTCGTAAGATTAAGATTTGTTATGTCCTTTTAAAGCGCCTGACCTGGCTCGGTTGTGAGCAGCCTGTTATACTTGAAAATTATAAATATAATTATTTCAAATTTTATCATTACCCTTCTATGCAAGCAAAATCAACTTGTTGCACTTCCGAAGTTGCTAGGTTGTAGGTGTAGGAAAGGAACCTTTAGTAATAAACAATTGGAAATTCTACTATGACGAGATAACAGCCTTATCGGTATCATCCATCTATCGGGCAGTATATGAATGTAAATTCTACCATTGAGGTCCTGTTGGTCTCCTCACTAATGGACCAGGATATAAGTTTCCAAACCTTATGTAACTGTGGCGGGAAATTGAAATCTTTCGTTTTTGTTCAGAGCAGTCCTACAAATTCATAATTGTTTATCGCTCCTCGAAACCTTTTGAAATGTCCATGAAAATGTACCCAGGACGGGCCCATTAAAGTCTACTGTCTTTTGAGATGAAAAGAGTTGAATATATAGATGATTTTATATGACGCGACGTCGTCGTCGATTCACATTAACACACACATAAAGGTCCAACTTGAATCATCATCATCACTAATCATCAAACACTTAAATAACGTAAATTAAAATGACGACTACAATAAGTACATACAAATTTCTTTATTTTTGCCTAATTAATACTAACGTTGTCACTCTTACACAGACTCTCATGTAACAAATCAATTATATGCCCAATTATTTATCTCATTGTACAATTCATCGAAAAAAATAGGTCTGGCAACAAAAAATCTGATAATATGGATGATGATTTTTAATCTGTTAATAATGATACATGATTTATGTTAGCTGGCAACCCTACACCGTAAATAAAAATGAAAAAAGCTATTCGTCACAAGAGAATCACAATACAATTTATCGATAATGTTAGATATTTGGTAGTAGCTCTAATATACTAGTGACGATGTTAGTAATGGCGGTGATCCGGCAGATGGCGTGTTCAGCAAAGGTGCATGTCTGTGAAAGTCTTCTTGTCCTTGAAGACTGGGCCCCAGGACCCGTAGTCTTTCTTCTGCTCAGGCTTCTTGGGAGGCGGGTTCTGAGGTGCCTTCGAAGCCGGTTTTCTGGAAAAGATTAAGGATTGCATTAGGGTCTGCGTAGTAATTAATTCTGAGTTTTGATGTTTTTAATTATATTCATAGGATAAGTGGACAACCAATTTATCAATTTTCAATGTATGGAGATCCCCAGGGAAATCATATCGGACTCGAACCGGCTAAAACCACACGTGTTGGTTTTAGCACCGCGCCGGGCGCCCCGATTCATTCATTCATAGAAACTGTGATGGATTCATGTGTGCATACAATGTTGCTGAAGATATAAAATTACTACTGCATTATGATATAAGAGCTGCAGGTCCAGGATATGTCCATATGTACTGTAGCATATAATGCATATTTCTCTAATAATAGCCGTACGACTTTTACCACAGTCTGTTGAGGTCGATGGGAATATTATTCTACATTTCACGATTTCAAGGTCCACTGGTACATAGGTAGTTTAAAGCATGCAATATGAAATGAGGTCGCCGACCTGATGGAAAACCATGGCACATCCAACAATTGGGGGGGACACTCTCACGGTTCACAACACTCAAAGACAGTGGCCCTCAAGCTGGCGGACCAACGCTGTACCTCTTCACGTTAAACTTGAAGAACCCAGGGTTGGAGGTTGAAGAAAGAAAACCCTTATCAAAATAAAATACTTACTTCATAGGAGCAGTCACTTCAAGCGACTTGCAGGCATAGTTAGCCTTGGAAGCAGTTTTGCACTCGTCTCCGCGGGCCATTGTTGCAAGCATCTAATTCTTTCACGTTGGTTTAGCTGGTGCCGGTGAGAGAGATGAATGATGAGGTGAAAGGGATAGCTACAGTTGATCTACGGCACGTGCTGTATATGTGTGAGTACCGCGTGTTCCAGACGGTTGCCTGTATTCGCTCGACGACTGCCTTTTCTGGTACACAGATTTTTGGCTAGCCTGGAATGAAAATGAAAAACTTGTTAGACTTGCCTTTGAAATAAGAAATAGGAGTGGGTTTAATTCCCGGTCAGGACAAATCTCTTTGTGTGATGAGCAGTTGAGCACATTAATTTGTCTTGGATCAGGGTGTAATCTATCTATTTATTATGTATGTACTTCAAAAAGTGAGTTCGGTAGAAGTGAAACTGAAAATCCAAATCACTCTGAACCAAAACCAAAATCCAATGTTGTCTCTTTCTCCTTACACTTTTTCGTTTCCAAATTCAATTCACACCGAGCCAAAAGAAGTTTAACGTAAAACAATGTTTCTCAGAAGTATTTGGGCAGCGCCCATAAAACAGTCGCAAAATATTTTCAACCAATTTGTACCTAATGTAAAATTTTGCGTATATGGAATTTACGGAGACGATAAAAGTTGAAACTACAAACAGATCTAGTGCACAAATTAGAGATAGTACAGATGGAAACCTACATACTAAATTCGCTGAGACTACGCACACATAGACAACTCATTCACAGACACGAGGTCAGGCGGTCTCAACCGAATTTTCGATACTGATTTGTGACTGATTTGTGCGCGAGTGTGTGTTGCAGAGGGTAGGTGTGAAAAAAAGTGCCTAGTGTGTGTCAGGCCATTTAGGAGTTCGTAACCGCTAATTTGTACTAATCCAATAGTAGTAGTATTGCACGACACATACGATTACGAAAGAGGGTAGATCGATAACCATGTGCAGAGACTTTCAGTTTTAACCGTCATTACTTCAGTTCCCATGTGACCATGGCACTTGTAAATATCCTGTTAACTCTAATAGTAGAATTTGTACGAAATTGATCTTTCAGGAGATAAGAAGAACTTTAATAAATCATCTCGTTCCTAATGATACACTAGTTGCTGCACATCAAGATTTCGTTAGCGTGGAACTGGAATACGATGGAAATTTGAATTGCTATCTACCTAGCCTAGGCAAAGCAGCATGATAATATGTATGGCCGGTCCTCTAATTCATGCAAACTTATTGCTTTTGCGTTTATCCCTAAAATACAAATCTTCTAAAACAACTTCTTTTTCTTCAGCGTCCTTAGTAGAACTCAGGACAAGTTATGTATGTTCAATTAATACTTTGTTACTAATTTATTAAGTTTTTGTTTGTTACTAAATATGTACAGATTAATCTATTAAAAACAAATTATCGAATTTTTCCTATTATTGTACACGTTTTTCCTTGTCTTGTTATTTATTCAAAGTTCTTTGTTTATTTTGCTGACTAAATAATATATTCATCCTTGTGACATACATTATAGTATGGAAATGACCACGTCTGCCTTTAATATTGCCTGTTTGCCTCGTGTATTAGTTCCTTAACCTTATCAAGCTTCTACGGTTATGCTATAACTTGCATATTTATAATATGCATAAATTTTACATAAACTAGATTTTACTAGTTTCAAGCATTCCTGTACTTGTTAATCCAGATGATGCAATAGTTATAGTCTTTGTATCATCTCGTGAAGTTCATTATAATGTTATTTACGCCGTTTCGACACTAATCTATAAATACTTTTGAAATTAGCATAGTATAGCTGTTTAAATTTGGCACAGGTCACTTTGGCTACCCTAAACACGTTGTTAGCTTCAAAAGTAGCCTTGGGATCGTCTTGACGAGAGACTTCATATTTTTACTTGAATATTTTGACTCCTTTATAGTTTTTCCTTTTTCATTACTCTCTTTGCATTGAGCATCATTAATTGTATTTTCTTTTTGATATTTATCATCGTGTTTTAAGTTCACTGATTTTATTTGGGTACATAGCCAATAATTATTGAAATCCACTTTATTAAAGACCTCGTGTACATTCATCGGGCGCGTGATACAACGTCGTAGTAAATGTGCTTAACCGGTCCAACAAGGTATTGGATCTAGCGACGTATTAATATAGTCAAGCGTGTACAGATGTTACATTACGACTTGTAGAAAGCTAAGAGTTTATTTTTAGTTTTTAGATCATGTGGTTCTTTAAATCTTATCACAGTTACAGGAAATATGAACGGAGGAGAAGGAGGCTGGAAAACTACTGGAGAAGGTATTTTCAGGACAGTTTTTCAAAACATTGCGTGATGTAATTGTAATGTGGCTAACGGTATGGGAAGAAGTTGCTAAAACTGCTCTTTTGAATTTAAGAGCAAGGTAATAAGCCAGCAGCTCTATGCTCCATCAGTGCCCATTCAATAGGATTAGCAGTTAGTGAGCATTCAGGTTTATGGCCATTAAGCTACCAAGTCGAATCAAGAATCAATCCAACTAACACCTAGTTCGATCTACCTATTGTCTATTGGATACCACATCTAGTCTATTGGATACCTAGTAATATCGAGATGTAGTCTTAAGCTTGTTACTCATGAAACGTTGCTAGAAGTTAGGCTAATATTGTGTGAATAACTGAAATGGTATACACTTGTATCTATTTGTAATGTAACTTTTTACTGTCTGCTTCGATTTTAATTGTGTCAAGAGTGAAGTTTCTTAGAATTTCTTGTTCTTTCATGCTATAAACTCAAGATTTAGGAATGTCTACTGGTTTCCAAAATAGCGTGTCCGTTACATTAAAAAAATATGTTTAGTTGTACCTTACGTAACTGATATTTTATGCATAAACAAATTACTAAAGTGTAAGTAGCAAGAGACTATAGAAAATCACATGCAAATGTATTGTAAAGGACGTCACTTTAAGAATTTTGATGATATTTGATGTAACTAGTACTGAAGGTTATCGAAAAGAATTAAAAAAAATCGGCCAAGTGCAAGTCGGCCTCATGCACGGAGGGCTTAGTACCAAACAACAGTAAAATATCACATTTGTTGTAAGGGTGCCCCCTTAAATAATTATTATTTTACTGATTTTAATATTTGTTGTAGACCCGAAAAATTACTTTGTGGTGTTTTTACTACAGGGAAATATTTTTTTGCATGACTAATATTGGTATAAATGAACATTAAAATATAAAAACAAAAGTTTTCGCACTAGCGTGCCACGACTAACTCAGCTGGAGAGGGTCTTGGTCTCCTTGTTTCCATCAGGAGTTAAGGGACATATTGCTCTGTATGGCCGAACCCGACGGCATTCCAAGTCATGCATGGGTCCTGATGGCTCTCGAAGAATTTGGATCTTGACTGATAGGGCTCTGATGCTGATGTGCTAAGCATAGCTCGAAAAAGGTCAGGGTGTAGCATATTATTGCAGGGCGCCGTGTTGGGCACTTCACACGAGTGGTGCCAGATTTGACGGATAGCCAGTTTAATTTCCATTGGGGGCGCTCCATAGTGGACGCTATCATTCGTGTCTGGGGTCTGACAGAGGAAGTGATCTTGAGGGAAAGGTGGAGATGGCGGTGTTTGTTGACATCGCCATAGCTTTCAACCCCTTTCCCTGAAGCTGCGTTAGAGAGGCACTCATTTATCATTATGGAGTGCTTTTCTACTTACGTCGGAGTTTCGAGACTTATCTCTTCGGGACATGAATAAGCTACCGGCTATGGTAAGAGGTATCGTGCGTTATTTTGGAGGAATCGGTCGACTTCTGTAGAACCGCGGTGATGGTGCTATTCGGTCATTTGCTCGAAGGGTTCGACGTAACGTACTACGCTGATGACACCCAAGTTACGACGTGAAAATCTACTCACCGAGACGAGGCCCTAAAGGGAGTTTCTCAAGTTCTGGGTCGAAGATGGCGACTGGTTCTGAAGGCAGTCTCTTACAAAATTCAGGTCCTGTGCTTTCACGGACCTCGGATGGAGTCACCCACGGAATCCAGCATACCAGTAGGGGGAATTAGCGTCGATATCTAGCCCTCTATAAAGTATCTTGGAGTCGTATTCGATAGCGGGTTGAACTTCGAATACCATTTCCGAGACATGATCCAAAACTGAGGAGGGGCAACGGCTGCACTCTCGCAGTGGTATTTTTTTATTTTTTTTTTTACTACATAGGTGGCAGACAAGCTTACGGCCCTCCAGAAGGTTGGTAACCGTAGCCTATAGACGTTTGCAACACCAGAGGCGCTACACACGCGCTGCCAACCCGGGCGCAGGTTGTGACGACCCACAGTTGAAATTTTTCAAGCCTCCCGTAAGGCCTTCAACTTGGCTTAACGACTGTAATTTTACTGACAACCGGGACCAACGGTTTATCGTGCCTTCCGAAGCACGGAAACGCTCGTAAATAAATGTCACAAAGTGGTCCACGTGGTGGTCACCCATCCATATCCGGCCATAGTAAATGTTGCTTACTGCAGTGATCGTTTACAGAACACTGAGTCCGCGGGGCAAAAAGTGGTTGACCAACATTAGGGAACACAATGCGTCTGGCACACTGTCAGGAACTCATGGAGACATGTTAGGTGCAGACTGAGCAACCAAGGTGGGAACTGCTGCAATCAGGGCGACCAGACTGTGGGGGGAAGATGCATGATGTCCATACATAAGTAGGCCCAAAACAGCATAACAACAGAACCTCCAAAAACGCGGATTAGCACCATTCTAGCTGAGTGCTGAGCCGCGGTGATGAGCTCGTCTACACGGGACCCTGAAACTTCCTTCCAAGGAGTTACCCGGGGCCGCCGCCCATACACCGATAGGTGGAATTTGAAGAAAATTGCAGAAACTATGTGAGATAAGTAGTAATGTATAATTATTATAAATTACCCCTAAAAGGCTCGAAAAATGAGTTAAGGTAAGGGACATGTTATATAAAATGACCAATTTGAGGTCTAAGGTAAGGGTCAAAATTATTTCGTATGATGAGTTACTTTACTTGTCTGAGAAGAATAAAATCTAAATGGCCCTTAAATCAATTTTTTCGTTATAAATCGTTTTAGACAGTCCTAAAATTTGTACTGTAAGGGACATTTTTTTAACGATAGAAACATTTTGAGTACCTATACCAATCGATAGAGCTCGAAATTCTGAATCCAATGATATATATAATAGTGTCCGACCGAAACTGGTTTTCCGGCCGAAACCGAAACCGAAACCGAACTTTCGGCCCCAGGGTCAGTTTCGGCCGAAACCGAAACCGAAACCGAAACTCACGTGTTCATACTGAAAAAAAAAACCAGCCAAGTGCGAGTCGGGTTCCGCACAGAGGGTTCCGTTACAAAAAATGGGCACAAAAATTACGTTTGTTGTATGTATTATTTTTTCTGATTTTAGTAGGTATTTTTTGATATCAGCATCAGAACAGGGTGAGGTGATGGTGGCAGTGTATCCTGACATCGCCAACACTTTCAGCATCTTGCCCTGGAGCTGCGTTTGGGAGGCGCTTATTTACCATGGAATGACTCCATGCCTCCTTCGGATTGTCGGGGCCTAGAATAAAGTCCTTAATAGCAACACTATCGTATGGTGTAATAATATAGGATGTGTTTTTTTTTAGAATCAATGGGTTCGATTCCCAGCTAGGATTATTGGTTTTTCAAAAATCTAATGATGAGGTTTTAAGTTTTATCAAAATCGGGCTCGTGACTCCTTTGAGCATTTTTCGCTATTCCTTATAGTTTCGGACTTGGCCATCCAATCCCTTTTGAAAAATTCACCCTGTATAGGGGGCGTCAGCATCGGGAGGAACTTCGGATACCCACTTCCGAAGTTTGGTCCCATAGCTGAGAGAGGGGGCATCAGCCGCACTCTCGCGGTTGTTGGCCAATATCAGGAGACCCAACGGTCCCTGCAGGAGACTGTACCTTGGGATCGTGCGGAGCATGGCCCTAACGGGCGGAGATCCTGATGGCCAGCAATGCGGCTAGATTGCTTAGCCCGCAGAAGGCGACGGCTGTCAGGGTGATAAGGAGATACCGCACGATCTCAGTTGAGGCGGCATGTCTTCTAGCCGGGACCCCTCTATCGGACCTAGAAGCGAGGGCCCTTGCGTCATTGTGACGCTGGAGCGGGGCCATAGGCCTCTTCCTGTGAGCATGTCATGCTCGTAAAAGAGGCGGCGGGGACTAAGCGGGAGAGAACTCTGTCACCCGAGTTCCACAGTCTGCGGCGGCGCCCCATACTATCAGCCTCCATGACCGGGGGCCTGAGGACGGTGACGGGGCTGCTTACCGTCTTTACAGAAGCAGGCCTTAGACGATAGCATGACGTGAGAGACTCTTCCACGCCCCGCTCAAGAAGCAGGATAACAACTGAACAACCCCCCAAAGACGCGGCCGCAGTATGCATCATTCCGAAGGCGTACTCGGGGCTCCCAGCCGTAGGCTGTTAGGTAGGATATGCGTGGTTTTTAGTCGGTAGGACTACTGTACAGTGAAAATTTGATATCTGGCACGGTTCCAGCGATACAACCTCGTGACTAATAGACAGACGGACGGCTAGGCCTCATCTTTCGTTAATAGGGTCCCGCTTTAACCCCTCCGTGTGTGAGTTAGACTCGCACTTGGCCGGTTATTTTTTTCAATAGGTGCAACAAGTTTCACAAAGTGCCATCAATCAACGGTATAAATCTTCTCAAGTGTTCATTTTAGAAATATCTTCACCTAAAGATGAGTTTCTTTCTTTTACGTGTGGAATTACTCATAGATGCTATTGCGAACTCCTACCAACTAAAACCACACGGTGCCATGCTACTAGCTCTTGGCTGGTTTTGGTTACATTCTAGAAGTATATAACTAAAACTGGACAACAGTGATCCGGAGTAGCGCACGTAGGGTTCCGTACAAGAAAATCAGCAAAAAATCACGTATGTTGTTTGGGAGGCCCCCTTTAATATTATTAATTTGTCTATTTTTTTATTATTTGTAGCTATAGCGGCAACAGGAATACATCATCTGTAAAAAATTTAACTGTCTATTACTGTGCATGAGTTACAGCCTGCTGACAGACAGATAGACGACCAACGACGTTAACGGAACTGACAAGAAAGGAGTAGGCTTATGTAATGTCCTAGATCATATTTTTAGGATTCCGTAAAAAATGTATTATTATAACTATTGATTGGAAGCCCTTTGTAAATCTGCAAATCTTCGGTTAGTAACATAATAACTGGTTGGGCTGACCCTAACCACGTCACAAGCAGAGCTAGGCACTCAAAATTCATGAACACGTGAGTTTCGGCCCGGCCGAAAGTTTCGGCCCATTTTGGCCGAAACCGAAACTGCGGCCGAAACTCGATTTTTTGGCCGAAACTGGCCGAAACCGAAACCGAAACCGAAAGTTCGGTCGGTCACTAATAGTATATAACTCATTTT
This sequence comes from Miltochrista miniata, assembly GCA_933228765.1. NCBI lineage: Eukaryota > Metazoa > Arthropoda > Insecta > Lepidoptera > Erebidae > Miltochrista > Miltochrista miniata. Next base: position 27,751,587 of record OW121763.1, on the reverse strand, counting down.
CGCCAAAATGTCCCTTACGTTAATTGATACTTCTGGTGTCGATATGACCTATGAGATATTGGTCTACTTGAAGAATACAGCAGCTCCACTGTAGCAATAACTTGCATTAAATATTTAATTTAGCCCCACAATAAAACCAATTTCATACTCAAAATGATATTAAGGTGGGTTTCTGTTTTGAGAATCGTTTAGTTTTCTTTACCTGAGCGTAAATTCTCTATTAGCTTTGAACATCACAAAATTGGTGCCTAGTTTCTGCTTTAGTTTGCTCCTGGAAGTAGATTTGGCTTGACTAATAGTGTTCGGCTGTTCAGCATCACTGGAGGCAGCTCTCCTTCTGATTTCACAGACCCTTTTGCAAGATTCTACGCCATACACTATTCCGTTAGTACACCATGGGCCCGTGAGGTCTCCGTGGGTCTTTGTATTGGTAGCCTTACTCTCAATATTTTTAACCTCGTTGTATCTCGGAATTATTTTATTACATAACTAACATCTGAACAGAAACACCAACCCCAAAACAACTTTATTACAAAATATCCGCGGCGTGAAATTAATGTATGTATTGCTAATGATTTCCTTGATGGTAAATTATATGATTAGCATTTTCTGTCAGTTCCTAAGTAAATCTTAAATAGGAGTCCTAAGTTTTATTTAGCCTTTGAAAATATAATCGTTATCATCTCTGGTTTTGTAGGTCTTTTCTTTATTTTATGGGCAATGGCAAAAGAGCCAGTTTATCACTGTACCTAACTGTTATCTTTATTTCAGCTTTATACACAGAAGCGTCCAAAGCTTCCGATGCACCCCTTTGTGCAGTTTTATTCATCGAATTTGTTGTTTTAGCAATTCCACATTACACCTTTTTTGACTTAAACCTCCTTATCATCTTTAGGCTGGCCTACTTCAAGAGCCAGGCCGTTTGTATAACTAGCATTTCTGTGAAGTTCTAAGCCTCTAGGTCTCAATGCTTATTACTTCCACAGACAAGTACCGAGGATTTTAGCGGGAATATTATAAGACGAGGACGATTGTATTTTCGATTATTTATGTGAAAATGGTAGATTTTTAACGTAAAACGATTCAAGTGTTGAGAAGTGACATTTTGTGGCTTGCCAAATTTCACAAATAGTTCTAGTAACTTTTCACCGCTTTACTAAGCAGATAAGCATGAACCTCTAACAAATAAAAAAGATCATATTTATGTCTAAAATCAACTACAAATAACAAGGAAGTTTCAAATTACTGGACTTTGGCAAAATTCTTAAGCCGAGTAGGAAGAAAAAAAGTAATAAATACAGGAATCCGGACCCTGCCTCTTGTTATTATTTTGCCAGGTTATCATCATGCCTCAACGATCCTTTATCCGTTTATAAAATTCTCAGCATTATATATAAGTATTTCGTTATATGTAACAGTGTTGTTATGATCTCAGTCGAGGAAATCAGGAAGACTGTACCAGCTGACCAGACGGATTGATACAGGGTTTCAATGAAAGTTTTTTTTGTCAGCCCATACACCACTTAGAGATGGAAGTTTCTTGGGCCGGTAGAGCCCTATGGTCCCCGTAATGATCTAGGTTTGTGTAAGTATTACGGAGCAGTTTTACAAAAATGTAACAATGAAATGCTGGTTGTAAGACACGTAAGATATCTGCTACGTTTAAGACGTAGTTGATCATATATTTGCATGAAACATTGTTAACACATCGCCCGTAATAGATATTAATTGTATTCATTATTGTCGATGCAAAAATTTTATGTTAATTAAATAACTAATTGTTGTTCTGATATAGCACAATTAGGTTGTGTGGGGCAATTTTATAGTCCGGTCAATTCAGACATTCGAAGCTACATAAATTCCCACCGAGCTGAAAATCAGTGAGATTGTTTAAAATGTGATTAAAAATAAAATTTGAAAGTTCCCCACCTTTCCCCTGTACCTATGGAAAAAAATTGCTCAAGGTCAAAGGTCAAAAAAATGAGTTTTTCGCAATTTTCAGCAAAACGCTAAGTTTAACCATAATTTTATAATACACAATTATTTTGATTCATAAAATTATCTAAAAATTGTTTCTATATTTTTTTTCATACGGTCATAATTTTTTTCCATATAGGAGAAAGATGGCGAAGTTTTCAAATTTTATTTTTATATTTTAAACAATGTTACTGATTTTAAGCTTGGTGGGAATTTATGTAGCTTTACTCTTATTTTTTGGTCAAATTTGACCGGACTATTACCTACGAGTAAATTGTTTAGCAGTAAGAGCGAAAATCAGTTATTCCTGAATACTTTGTTATTCATAAACAATTTGTAAGCTAAGTTTTTTTTTCGATATTATTCTTTATTAAACATGCACTCCATAAAACATGAGAATATGGATTAATATCAATTGTATCATCTATTTTTTTTTTAAATATCCATAAGATCAAAGTCCACTATGTAAATTTTACACTGAGTTTAAGATACCAAGAACTGGTTTTATGATGTTTTTACAATATTTTATGAATGAAGACTGATAAAAACTTTCATTTTCTCTACTTGCATCTAATTTTATCTCTCATGATTTACAGTCATCACTAACATTGTCATCAATGTATTTATCAATACCTACAGTATCATGTATGTTTTTTAAGTATGTGTACACCGTTTTCTGACCTGTTTTGTCAAAATGATCCCCATTTTGGTGAATGCAGGTTCAATGACTTCGACCTCGATCGAATATTCCTGTTGCATTTTGCGTTTTACGCTTGCGATAAGGTCAGTTTAAATTTAAATAAGTACCTACTTATTGTAGTTTCCAAATTATGGAGGATATTGAAAGCGTTTGGGCATTAAGTTAGAAAAATGGAGGTCATTTTTCTTATCTGTTTTATGAACTGGTGTGAGAAAAGGCTGGAGAAGAAAAACAACATGCATTAGTGAAATAACCGCTGTATCCAAGAAATAAAAATGTTCCTGCACTTGCAAAACTCATTTTAACTTATGACTAGGTACTTGAAAAAAAATTAAAGTAAAAGAATACTTTAACAACAAGCAAAAAGCAAGGACTTATAATCAGGACATTATTTTAATAATGGTTAAGCCTTATATAAAAAGATTTACGACAAATTTAAAAAAAGGCTCTTTGACTTTCACAAGAACGTTTTGCTCTAATCCAACAGAAAACTTAAAAACTTTTATCATAGTCAGTCAGTATTTTAGTAGCAAAAGTAATAATAGGTCAAGATTTGATATATTTTACTCTACTTTGAGGGTTTCTGACCCATTAGAAGACAAAACTAATTTCAGTACGTTGTAAGTGCATTTCACTAGATGTCACTTTTCAGCCTTGCAGTACTTAATATTATTTAGTGTGAATCTAATGAAAATACTGACCTTGGCAGAAATTTGTCGGTGATCGGGAACTTTCTCTTCGTTTTTGTCATTGACACCTACTAATTGTTATAGAAATTTGAAAATAATACTCCGAAAAGTAAAACCAATGCGGCCGGCCGAGGACGGGATGAAACAAGACTGGTAACGTGTATCTCAGACCATTTATTTATGTATGGAGACTTGGAAACCGGTTTTGAAAACGCGTCACCAACCACATCTTGCACACTGCCAGCATACGTGATCAAAATCACCCATTTTATTGTAAATCACGTCAAATCTTTTGGTTTTTTCCATTAGAATACTCAAACTGGTTTCGATTTTTGGCTTACATTTTCGCAAACGCGATACGTCGTGAGTGTAAGTTTTGACATGTCATCGACCTCATGAGTAAAACTTAAAGAGAACGGAAAGCAGTTGTTACATAAAATCGTCATACTTTTCCTTCAAGCAAGCCTGACAACCGTTCAATTTGGTGAATTGGTGAAACTTTTCAAGTCTTTAACACAAATCCCTTTACTACAAACAACACTTTTGGTAGATAGTATTAATTGTGCAAGTCAAATTAACCCACATTCTGAACACCAATCGGATTAATATTTGGTATGACCGGTGTGCCTGACTTCGGATTCAGAGGTCGCGGGTTCGATTCCCACCCAGGACAAATCTCTTTGTGTGATAAGCACATTGATTTGTTTTGTGTGTGTAATTAATCTATAATACGAGTATGTATGTATTTTGAAATATATAAGTATGTTTATCAGTCGTCTAGATCCTATAACACAAGCTTAATTTGGGCTAGATGATGTTGTGTGAGAATTTCCACAAATATTTTTATATTTATGAATTGGATGACATACATTGATATGCGGGTAGTCTGATTCGTTACAGAGGGATAACTTCCACCAACTAAGACCTAAGACTATGTATTGAGCGCAAAAAGTAAAATTGTCAGACAGTCAAATTTTTTGGGCTGTTTGGATGGTTTCTGTGGACGTGGTGAACATGAACTTCTCTGTAGGAGGAAACTCTTCAATGACTAATGGCAGCGCGTTGAAATTTTGTTAAATTCAATTATCTTTAGATGGAGTTTTTCTTAACTAATTGGTTTTGAAGAGAGAATTTCGTTGAGTACATACCTACAGTATTTTACAATGTATTTTATGGTTGGTTTTTTTTTAACCGGAGGAAAATCCTACCACACTGTACCTAACATAACAGCCTACGGTTGGGAGCTCCGGGTAAGCCCTCGGAAGGATACCCCAGGACTCCCAACAGACCTACGGCTACCACTACGGCCTCACCTAGGTGGTTCGGGTGCTATTCCGCGTCCTTGGGGGGTTGTTTGGTTGTTATCCCGCTTCGTGGGGGGGGGGGGCGTGCGTGAATCTCTCACGTCACGCTGTCATTTAGGACCTGCTTTTAGGTGAAGCTGGTTTGGACTCCTGAGTTCTCAGTAAGATGTACTGTTCACCTATTTCCATTACATAATTATAAAATATGCTAAGTATAACTGTTGATCAGGTCGGTTCTAGTAATGTCCATGAAAATCCAGTTTACACGAGGAAGCCAAGTATAGATCGCGGCTATTATAATATTTATAATGTTTAGAGTATGTACATCTTGAATAATTTTTAACTAGTTGTTGCCCGCGGCTTTTGTCGAGTAAAGAATGAATATAAATCATCTTCTTTCAATCGCTAGTAGCGGTTGCATTTAAAGCTCTCGCCAAATAACCCGCGGTTCACTTTTCTACTATTCTGCAATTAATTCAGTATTCAGTATCTTAAGTCCTAAAAATACCCGGAACTATATTTTATTACAAAAAAAATGTAGCATCCACTTTACTTGGATGATTAGAATGGTTCAAACTTTTTCAAAAATACTACTTGTACAATCTCATCTGCCTTCTTTTTATATTGGGCTCAAAATATTCAGTTGAATAGCAGGTATGGGTGAATTTCAACATCTATGAATTTTTACCTAATTTTGGTGTTTTTTTTGTTACTCTATATGTAGATAATATTATTCTATAATTAGATAGAAATACGTATAATAGTTGCATGAAAGCTAGAAAAGTCAAATTAAACCCGAAAATGACATTAATATTATCGACACCTAAATTGTCAATACACCAAAATTGGTATTTTAACACCAAAATTAGATATAGGAATAAAAAAAAATTGTAGACAATAAAAATACCATTTAACATAAGATTTTTTTATTTAATGACACATTATATGTAATATAGATTTTTTATTTATATATTTAGCTTGCCAAAATGATGCAGCCGCCGCCTGATGGAAAGCCACAGCGACATCTAGCGATTGGGGGCCACCGTCCCAGTCTGTAGGACAGAGGTTAGAAAGCGGCCCTCAACTTGGCGGCCTGTGATGTGCCTCTTCACGCTCCGGTTGAAGAACCCAGGATTGTAAGAGGAGGGAAACACGTGCGCTGGCAGGTCGTTCCAGATTTTTATGGTTCGACAGAGAAACGATCTTTTGAATCGTTCAGTTCTAGCAAAGATTCTCTCCACTGTGTGAGAGTGGCACCTCTGTCCAGCACGCGTTGTTCGCGATCAGAATGGAGAGGGTGGGAGTAGGTTGAAGAGTTCTTCAGAACACTCACCGTGATACGGTAGAAAGCAGCCAAAGATGCAATAGTTCTTCGCTGCGCCAATGACCCCAGACTTTCCGTTACCTCAGGGCAGTTTATAATGCGAATAGCTCGCCGCTGCATAGAGTCCAGCGCGTCAAGCAATTACTTCGCGGAGTCGTCCCAAAGGTGAGAGCAGTATTCGACGCAAGGACGTATTCTGCGTTTTGTACAGCAGACACCTCTGGTTTGGCGTAAAGAACCGCTTCACCTTGTTTAGGAATCCTAGTTTTCTCGAGGCTAGCCCAATACATCGCTCAATATGGTATTTGTGATTGAGCTCGGGCCGGACGTCTATGCCAAGGATGTCCAGATTATCTCCAAGTGGAATCGTCGTATTCTGAAGAGAGGGTAAGGGTAGGAAAGGGGGTTTTTAGCTGTAAACGCACACGCCTGTGTTTTACGGGCATTGAACTCGAACAAGTTCGAGGATCCCCATTGTGAAATGCGGTCCAGGGCGCATGCCGTACTCTATCGAAGGCTTTAGCGATATCGAGGCTTATAGCCAACGACTCACCGTGCCTCTCCATAGCCACACCCCAAAAATGCGTCACGTATGCCAGGAAGTCACCCGTAGATCGTTTTGGCCTAAAGCCATATTGTCGATCATTGAGTAGCGAGTGATCCTCGAGTTAGCGCATGAGTCGTTTGTTGATGATCAGCTCAAATATTTTACAAATGATCGAGGTGACGGCTATAGGGCGATAGTTGGCAGGGTCCGACCGATCCCCTTCCTTGGGGATCGGTTGTACTTTCGCCACCCTCCAAGCCTCCGGCACTTCCCCTGAAGAGTAGGAAAGGCGATACAGGCGCGTTAATGCTGGAGCCAATTCGGCCGCACATTTTTTCAGCGCCACCGCCGAAATGCCGTCAGGACCACTGGCTTTCCGCGTGTCGAGTGACCGCAGCACCGCCCGCACATCACACTGCCGGATGACAATTTCTGGCATTGTGTAACCACAATCGGCGATGGTGGGGGGCTGCATGCCACAGTCGTCGACCCGGGAATTGGCCACAAAGAGGTTAACTAGCAGGTCGCCTTTCTCTTGGGCCTTGTGAGCCAGTGATCCATCGGGGTAACGAAGCGGTGGCAGCAAGTTAGCATGCACAGCTTTGGCCAGCTCTCAGTAGCCACGGCTACCCGTGGGGTGTGAGGCTAGATCTCGACCCAGCCGTGCGACGCGCTGGGCATCCGCTCTCTTGAAGGCGCTCTCGCTGGCTCTAGTGGCTCTGTTATACGCTGCCATGAGGTGTGCCACGTTCGGGTCCCGCATTGCCCGAGCCCTGACCCAAGCGCGAAACGCCATCTGATTTTTCTGAACAGCCTCGGCGCATTCACGCCCGAACCAGGGACGAGCTTTGCGGATGCTGGCGACATCAGTGTATGGAATGTAGTATTCCATACCTAAACTGATGTCACCAGCTACCGCAGATGCGCTCTCCGATGAAGCCTCACCTGCAAAGCAGCGCTGACTCCACGGGATAGACGCAAAGTAGTCGCAGAGACCGTCCCAGTCTGCTGACGAGTAGAGCCATAACCGCCGCTTCATCTCAACTGCACGCGCAGGAGATGATACTTGCCTGCAGGCATGCAAGTATCAGGGCTTTGCGGCTGAATGCTTGTTAGTTGTGCCCTTTTTTTTCCTTTCGTAGTATTCTTTAAAATTAATCCGATTCCGTTTTTGATGAGCTCTGCGAGCACGTGGTGGCATTTCACTCAAAGGTACGATTTTTCCTTCTGCTTTTTTTCGGTGATATCTTCCTCTTTCTTTTCTTCGTAATTCCTCTAGTTTCTCTGCATCTTTCTTATTTTTTTCTTTTCTCTTCCTCTCGGCATTTCTTTTATTCTCTAAACGCTTGGCTTGAGATAATTTTGATGTTTTCTTTGGCATGCTGGAATGGAAGGAATACTACTAATATACTTAAAAGCTCACACCTAGTATAATTTTCAATCAATTAATGTGGAAAAAAAAATTCTCAGAGCACGAAGTAAGAGTATCTCACATTGTTGATAATATTTTTTTATAAGTTCATAATGAAATGAAGGTGCTATCTGAGGATGGCGTCACTCTTAATACGTACTATGGAGTCAAAACTTAACTTTCGGCAGCGGTAGATGCACCGGAACAGTATTCCGGTAGACGTAGGTTCGAATCCTGTTTCGAGCATAAATTCTTTATCCATATTAATTTAATGAAAATAAACATAGAATTTTAAAATTCCCCAGAAACTATAAATCTAATTTTGGTGTAACTAAGCAATTTTGGTGATTAGTCAAACACCACCAAAATCACCAAAATTAGACCACCAAAATTAGAAATGTGTCAAATAAGTTGATTTGACAAAATACTATTCAGAATTTTTATAATGAGATTACTATTATTTTAAACAAATACCGAACCCTTACACTATACATTAGGTATTTAAACAAATAACGAGCTTAAAACGTTTTAAATTATCTACACAAAAATTACTGAAATCGTGTCCGAGGGCTTACGAGAGTATTACTTACGTTTTTAGCGGGAAGTCGGAGCAAGCTGGCACGAGACTGGCACTGGTGCGTGACAGCACAGGACTCAATGATTCGAAAGATGGTAGTAACGTCCCGGTACCTATTTTCAGTACGATTCACGGAATGATTTTATTATTGACACCAAAATTTGAAACTTATCGCGGACGGACCTTATACATTTTTTATAAGATCAAATATAGCACTAAATGTTCGAATTAAATAGTCAAGAGGTGGAAAAGCTAATACAGAATTAAAATAAAATTATGTATATCTAGTAAACTGACGGTGTGTTGATTGGGATGTGATTTTGCTTTATAAAACAGGTTGTGGACGAGCCACCAAAATTATATTTTATATAGAAAATCCTTTTTTTAATAATAATTAAAATAAAATCTTATAACTAATTGTGTATGACTTTATTAAGGTAATTAATTGCTTTTTTACACAAAAAAAAGATTTATCGTATCTGAACTTTAAGGTATGATTTTCAGTGGCGCCGCCTCATTTTTACGTTTGAGAAATTCACCCGTATATGACCAAGGTAGGACCTCTGAAACATATATCACAAGTTCTGACAACTTACGATAAATATCAGTTTCTTTTCTACTATAATAAAATTATGATGCCTAAATCTCGTACTATCCTTGACTCAATAGCTTACCATTATGTCAGCTGTATAAGGATCTGCATTTACTTATTCTGAGGTCGTAGAACAGTTTCCGTGACTCCGTGTCGTTACATAACTTATTTTCGTAAGGTAAGGCTGAGGGCCAATGATTCTGTGGTAAATAGAAGATTTTTAAATTTGTTTTTTGAAATTCTCATATCTACTATGTCGGACTTCTACTGACTATGACCACACGGTGCCTTACCATCTGCCTACGAACGAGTGTCCCGGGTACGTCTTCGGAAGTCCTCCCCGGAGCAAATTGTGTAAAACGCAAAATGAACAAAAACAACAAGAAGCCGCGAGACGGTCTTACCCGACTACCCCTCTAACGTTTATTGTGAAAGTGAAAGTTCAATCTGATTGACGTTGTCATTTTTTTTTAAACTTCGAACAGATAATCCTCGTGACCTAGTGACGTAATTTAATGCAACAGAGTCACAGACTACAGACACAAGTCTATTTTATAGAGAGGGGCTAAAATGACTAAAGGCGAACAAAGTCTGTTTCGGGAGCCCTGGGTTATCCTGTTGTGTGTTGCTCATTCTGCGTGTGCAATACGCAAAATGACCTTGTTCGCCATTACTGAATCTCCTCGCAAATAAGTAAATTAGTAGATTAGACTATCCGCTTGATTAAAGAATAGCAACAGTAGTTTCTACAGTTTTCTTCACCTCCTCCAACTAAATTAAAATACTTAAGTACATACATTAAAAAAATAAAGTAGGTTATAATAAAGCACTATATAAATCAACGACCAATGGAAAATCACTGAGACTGTTGCTAACGTAATAGGTAGGTACCTACTACAAATAGATTTGGAAGTTGTTTTAGCAAAATTTTAATATTCATCGTTGCAAACATACTTCCGTAATCGTCTCTTACAGGGTCATCCAATAACCAAGACGATGGCGAATATCTCATTGCCCCTCATAGTGGTGATAGTGGTGGGATAGTACCTAACTCCCCCTCTCCTTCCCCAAGTAGCGGGTTAACACCCAAACCAACTCTCCAGACGCGGGATTGCACCCGAACCCCATAGGCGAGGTTGAAGCGTTCGCCAAAGTCTGCCGAGAGCCCTGGGACATCCTTCCGAGGGCTTACCCGGGACTCCTGGCCGTAGACAGTTGTAAGGCATCGTGTGGTTTTAGTCGGTAGGAGTCCGGCATAGCATCCATGTAGGACTTCCACACGTAAAAAAAATACAAAAAAGGGTCAACCAATGAAATATCCGTTAGTTCACTGTTGGTTTAAGCCACATCACACGGATCTGCGCCTTCCTCATCCAGATCCCACCCGCGACCGTCGTGGGTCTATCTGACGGGTGGAGGTCTTACCTTCATTTTCCAAGACGCGGTCTCCAATCCTTGCTGAACTCTTGCTGCATCGGCCGTCGGTTCTTCTACAGATGTGGCCAGCACATTGCCACCTTTAAAGTGCTTATTCTAACAGATATGTCGACCACTCTGGTTCTCTGACGGATAACCTTGTTTTGGACTGTATAACTCAAAGACCATTGAAACAAAGCTTGTTCCATAACTCGTTGCGCAACTTTGACGAAATGGATTTCACCATGGATATTTACCGTGTAGGTAAATATCCCTCCCTGCCTCGGTTTTCCCTAACGCCTACAGTATGGGGTTCTTCAAAGGGGGTCTTAGAAGGTTTTTACAGGGTCGGCAGCGCGAGTGCAGCGCCTCCGGTGTTGCAAACATCCATAGGCTGCGGTGACCGCCAGTACATCTGGTGGGCCGTAGGCTTGTCTGCCACCTCACTGGTATAAAAAAAATTGTCTTGATAAGCTTCCGATATTTCAGCAATGTTGCAAGCGCCATGATTAAGGATGTAAAACTTGCAAGTTAATTATTTGTTGACAGACCGTAGCGATCTATGCTCTTCACAAATCACAATTCAATCATCCAAGCTTATGTTTGAGAAATGAAATGCTATGGAGCTATAGACTAACCTTACCACGTGGGAAGGGGAAGAGTTGCTGGTATTAGCTTTATAGGTACTTCTATATGTAACACTAGCTGCCCAGTGCAACTTCGTATAAGTTATAAACTATATACTGACTGCAGCGCCATCTGTCGGGTTAATTTGTGAATCTAAACCAACCAGGGCGCTACTCAAACGCATACAAAAATTCATGCAAATCTGTCCAGTCTTTTAGAAGTTCAGGAGACATACCTACGTAAAATAAAATTATATATTAAGATTAGCTGTTCCCCGCGGGCGGGCAAAATTTCCCTATAGCAAATTTCGTCTCAATCGCTCCAGCCGTTTTGGCGAGAAACAGACAGACAGAGTTACTTTCGCATTTATAATATTAGTAGGGATTAAGCATGGTCTCTGAGCGTGAGTAATTTGTAAAATACTGTCATTATACTGTAGTATTTATAGGTCAAGGCCAGCCACCTCAGCTAGCTAGTAGCTAGATCGCATCGCGACAGTAAACATTGAATGAAACTGGTTCAAGAACTCTAAAATATCACGTTTAATTGAATATTAACTTGGTCTTCATCATGATGACGCTGAGTCCAAGGTCCAACTTAATATATTTCAGAGCTTCACACAGATAATGTTTTAAGATTTTTTTTCTGCTAGAACTTTTATACAAACTGCGAACAGGTTATGCTGGCAAAAGAGGTGGCGGAGAAAAAATCAGAGAGAACTCTTCTATTCCAGTTTCGGTGGCTGCAGCGGGGGCGACCCGAAGGCTTGTTTTTTCTTTTTATATGAAGCTTGCCTGATGGAAAGCCGTGGCGCATCTAGCGATTGGGGGCCACGGCCACTCTCACAGTCCGTAAGACTTCTGACAGTGTTCCTCAAGTTGGCGGCCCTGTGATATGCCTCTTCATGCTCCGTTTGAAAACCCCGGGATTGTAAGATAAGGGAAACACGAGTGCGGGCAGGTCGTTCCAGGTAGGTCTTCATAATTCGACAGAGGAACGATCTTTTGAAACGATTAGTTCTGGCGAAGATTCTCTCCACTGTGTATGAATGGCATCTCTGCCCGGCGCGCGTTGTTCGGGATCGGAAAGGAGAGGGTGGGATCAGGTTGAAGAGCTCTTCAGAACATTAGCCGTGATACATTCGGTAGAAGGCAGCCAAGAACGCTTTGGTTCTTCGCTTCTCTTTAACATGAGGGAAAATCCTTCATTGATGCCATGCCGGATTGACTAAAAAACCTCACTTAATGCCCAACTACGGTCAGGAGCCCCGGGTAAACCCTAGGAAGGATGTCCCAGGGCTCCCAACAGACCTACGGCTACCACTACAGCCTCGCCTAAGTGGTGGTTCGGGTGCTATCCTGCGTCTTTGGGGGTTTTCGGGTGTGATCCCGCTTCTTAGGGGGGGGGGGGGGGGGGCGTGCGTGAATCCCTCACGTCACGCTGCCGTCAAGGGTCTGCTTCTGTAAGGACGGAAAGCAGCCCACTCACCGTCCTCAGGCTCCCGGTCGTGGAGGCCGATGTCTTCGGCGAAAACACGTCGGTGGGGCCCAGTACAGGCGACTGCGGAACTCGGGTGGGAGAGTTCTCTCCTCCCGCCCGCCCCGCCACCTTGTAGCATTTATTTTCTATAGATGCAGTATTTAGGATGTGAAAGCAGCCTTATCGAGTTATCTTTTTTTAATCGGTTGTCAGTGGTGACATTTCTGCTGTCAGAATGACAGGATGTCATAAGTTCGGTGACGAAGCGTTTCGCATTTAAAGGAACGGGTTTTTGTTAAGATTTTTCGTGAAAGACGGGACTTTTGACCGAGACCTGCTTTGGGGTAGTTGGAGGTCCTTTGGCTTTTGCTCTGAGACTGTGCCGCGAATCAGTTTTTCGCTCAAGCGCGATTATTTGTTACCTCGCGTGGCCTAACGGGCTGTGATTGGGTTGCTGCATTGCATCTTGCTACATTTTACCCAGAAAACTGGTGAGTCACTTCTTCTTTTGCAAAGCGGGTCGATTGTCGTCTGTCGCGCAGCCAAGATCTTAATTTGTCGTTTCTTTCATGACAGGGTTTTTTACTACGGGGCTAGTTGCCGGATGAGATATTTGGTGCCGCACCTATAAGTGAGTGGGCTGCACGTGGTACGACAACGTGGAAGTGCGGACTACACGAGCTTCTCATGTGAGAGGTATCTGCCGTCATCACCTGGCAGTAACAACAGGCAGTCACTCTCACTCAGCTCACACTGCAGGCCAGTAAATCCACTACTTATGTGTAGCTTAGTAGCATAAGTACCTAAGCACTGACTATACTTCTGTGTACCTGTGATATTTGTGTCTATCAGTGAATAAGCTCTCTGTGTGTCTCTGTGTATCTCTGTGTTATATAAATATATGTGTGTACACCCTACCTGACTGTTTTCGTCAGAGCCCTGGCCTACCCTTGCACGCACACTGGAATCTCTGTAGTAAGGCGCCCTGGGAAAGAGTTCTCTGCATAGCTACCTCGCGCTAGTTGGTGAGTAACACTAATCATCTTAGTGTTACAAATTGGCTCCCAACGTAGTGGCAAATCTCTGGGTCTACTCTGCGGTAGTCTCAGTCTGGTGTGTGTGCATAGGTGGTTATCTCTGGCGAAACCATTCTGGAATCGTCCGAGACGCTCCAGGACGTTAATTGGTGGTGCTAACAGCTAAGCACAAAATTATCCCTTTCGTCTTCTTCCAGCTACCTACATCTTTGGCTGGAAAAGACACTAAATTCTAAATTCAAAAATTTAAAATAGCTGTGATTTTGGAAAAACTTTTTGATTTTATTTGGCATACCCACTTTTTTTCTTATTGTGTTTTATGTTCCTTCTTTTTTATGGTGCACACATGTATTTATCATTAGTGTATTATTGTATATTATTCTATAGCTTTACCTTGTAGGGTAAACTTGGTAAACTTCTCACTGTGTAAACTTTGTGAATTTCTCTGTGTAACTTAAAACTTTTTTATAAGGTGTGTACATACCTTGTAATTTTGAATGTTAACCTGAACAGTGTTATCAGAAAATTTAGAAACTTTTCTCTCTTAGCCTTAATCTTTGTTAAATTCTAAAAGTTCAATTTGAAACATAATTACCTAACTTAGTACACTTTGTTGTAACTCAATTTACATTTTTACTTTGTAATTGATCCCTATCTGTGCCATTTTATCTTTATAATTGTTGTAAGTAAATTTTTACATAATGGCACAGAGGAAAAAATATATTAATTATTTAAGAAAGGATGAACTTGCTAACGAGCTGTCCCACATGGGTATTTCAGTGGAACCGGAAACGACAGTGTCTGGCCTTCGGAGTGAGCTAAGAACGGCACACCGACTCGTCCGTCGAGGTAGCATCAAAGCGAGTGCCCCGGTACCCGCTGATGCATCGGCTGAGCTCTCGACCTGTCTTCCAAAGGTCTCCGAGTTGGAGGAGGCTATTCAGTCAGGTGAGTTTTTGGCCAATAATAATAGTCGTCTTAGGGTGTATATCAGGGCCAACTACTTATTGAGTAGGTTAGCTCGTTGTGGTCTGGATTGCCCCGACCTGGTGGATATTCGTGGTAGGCTAGTGAAGATCATCGCTAGGGCTGAACCCAGTAGTGATTCTGAATCCGAAGGTTCGGATGATGATGGTGATGATCCTTCGGGTCGTGACCAGGTGGAATATACTTCACCAGTAGTGAGAGAGGACCGCTCGGTGCGAGCTAGTTCAAGTAGGAATAGTTCTACATGTAACATAGTGTATAAAGAACGTCCCCTTAACTTATGTTCATTTAACTTAAAATATGATGGTTCTACTTGTGTACGTGTGTTTTTAGAGAGATTAGAGGAACTTAGATGTGCTCGGGAGGTTACTAAGCCTAGACTCCTTATGGCTTTCTCCGACCTGTTGGATGGACCGGCTTTGTCTTGGTTCCGTACAAACAAAGCTAACTTCATCTCATATGAGGATCTTATTAGTGAGCTTAGAGATACCTTCGATATTCCTGATTATGATTACCGCCTCAGGAACGAGATAAGACAGCGTACACAAGCCCGCTCTGAGTCCTTGGTTAACTATATATGTACAATGCAAGCCATGTTCTCAAGGTTGTCATGTAAGATGCCCAGTGAGGAACAGCTGGACATTCTCATGCACAACATTAGACCTGACTACATGAAGGAACTGGCCTTGCATGATGTCAACTCTGTAGATGACTTGAGACGTTTGGGTAAGCGCTTGGAGCTTGCGCGTACTAGGGCAGACGCTTTCCATGAGCCTGCTCTTGACAAGTTTGAGATTACATCTGACTTACACCAGCTTAAGAACAAAGGTGTACAAAAGCCCGCTAAGCAGGTGTCTGCAGTGGAGACGCCGGTTACCCCCCACGATCGCAAATGCTTTCGTTGCGGCGGGGGCGGTCACACTGCATACAGCTGCACACAGTCAAGGGAGCTGGTGTGTTTCCGGTGTGGTCTCAAAGGAGTCAAGACCCCAGACTGCTCACACTGTACTAGCAAGTCAAAAAACGCGTAGGCCAGGGCCTTATTAGGAACTCTGTGCATCACTCTGTATCTGAGTCTATTTCTGATAAGGTCCTGTTTCCTAAACGGGATAGTGACATTAGACCGTATCTAGTTGTTAAGGTTTTAAATTTAAATGTCTTAGGCCTTCTAGATTCCGGTGCCTCCTGCTCTATACTAGGTAAGGGAGCGCACCGCATCTTCTTGGAACTGGGTTTTGATCTTGTGAGTATCAATCCTACTTTTCGTATTACAACTGCAGACAGCACTCACTTGCAATGTCTGGGTTGTATCTCTTTGCCAATTGAGTACAATTCGGTTATCCGAGTTGTCAAGTTCTATGTTGTCCCAGGTATAACCACCTCCATGATATTTGGAGTGGATTTCTGGCAACAATTTAAGTTAAGTGATAAGTTAATTTTACAAAATATTAGTCTTGATAGCTTTAGTGATAATAATCCTATCGAGTCTGTGTCCCTTAACGGTGGCCTCGAGGATTACGACAACCTGACAACTAAACAAAGGTGTGTAATCAACGAGGTCATTGAAAAGTTCGACTCGTTGAACACTGATAAGGTGGGTTTAGGTCGGACCTCAATTGTGCACCATGTCATTGACACTGGTGACAGCAAGCCGATCAAGCAGCGTTATTATCCGCTCTCTCCCCTTAAGCAGAAGGCCCTGGAAGCCGAGCTGGACCGAATGCTGGAGATGGGAGTAGTGTCCCCGTCTCAGTCCGCCTGGAACTCTCCAGTGGTCATGGTGGAGAAGGCGAACGGCGACCTCAGATTGTGCTTGGACTCTCGCAAGCTGAACTCTGTGTCTAAGAGTGACGCCTACCCCTTACCCTATATCAATCAAATCTTAGACCATCTTAATAATGCTAAGTATTTAACCTCTGTAGATCTGAGTGCGGCCTACTGGCAGATTCCATTCGACTCACTCCAGTCTGCTGAGAAGACTGCTTTTACGGTTCCCCGGAGAGGATTGTTCCATTACAATTCCATGTGCTTCGGTCTTGTCGGTGCCAGTGCCACGATGCAACGCCTCATGGACCGTCTGTTTGGTCCCGAGTTCGACAACAAGGTATTTGCGTTTCAGGATGACATAGTCTGTGTGTCCAGCACCTTTGAGGAGCATGTAGAGCTCTTACATAGAGTCTATCAGCAACTCAAGGATGCTGGCCTAACTATTAATATGAAAAAATCCCACTTTTGTCGGAGTGAACTCAAATACCTGGGGTATTATGTGGACAAACATGGCTTACGGACAGACCCGGGTAAAGTTGAGGTTATCCTCAACTATCCCACCCCTTCTAACCCTAAGGAGGTTAAGAGATTTCTGGGAATGGCCGGCTGGTATCGTCGCTTTGTTAACAACTTCTCGAAGATTAGTAAACCTCTGTGCAAACTCACTTCTACGAACCTTAAGTTCGAATGGACCCCTGAGGCTGAACAGTCCTTTAACCTGCTAAAGTCAGCCTTGGTTTCTGCCCCTATATTAAAAATGCCTAACTTTGAGATGCCCTTCCGCATTCTTAGTGACGCGTCAGCTTACTCAGTTGCTGCTGTACTGACACAAACTCACGATGGTGTTGAGCACCCTATCGCCTACTGTAGCCGTTCTCTCAACAAGAACGAGGTGAACTACAGCACAACTGAGCGAGAACTTCTGGCCGTGATTTTCGCTTTGGAACAATTTCGACAGTACGTCGAAGGCCAAAAATGTACGGTCGTCACGGATCATTCATCTCTTCTGTGGTTCCATAAGCTAAAAAATCCCACGGGTCGTCTAGCACGTTGGAGCATGAGGCTCAGTCAATTCGATTTTGACATAGAGCATCGAAAAGGTAAAGACCACGTTGTACCTGATGCTCTGTCTCGTATCAAAATTGATTCCCTCGATGCAGTACCCACTAAAGACCCGTGGTATGACCACACCATGAATAGTGTTCGGAAGAACCCTAGGAAGTCACCAAATTATGACATTCGTGACAACCTTCTATATAGGTTAACTAAAAATAAATATTCTTTGACTTCAGACTTTGACTGGAAGCTGGTGGTACCTCAGGAGGATCGCTTGCCCCTGCTCTCTAAGTACCACGATGACACACTTAGTGCCCATGGTGGCGTTTGGAAGACGCATAAAAGGTTAGCCCTAAATTATTACTGGCCCAAGATGTACGAGGACGTCAAAGAATATGTTGGGAATTGCGAAACATGCAAGCAGTACAAACCCGTAAATACGTCTCGTCCCGGCCTAATGGGTAGCCCGAAGCGGGTTTCGAAGCCATTCGAAGCTATCTCTGTCGATCTGCTTGGTCCCTTTCCCACTTCGAGCAATAGAAACGTACACCTGATCGTGGTCTCCGACTACTTTAGCAAATACGTCATGTTGTGCCCTGTTCGGGTTGCCACAGGCGCTGTAGTCGCGAGGTTCATAGAGAAGAGTGTGTTTCTCGTGCACGGAGTCTGCAAGACTATTTACATGGATAATGGCCCTCAGTTTGTGAGTAAGCCATTTAAGGATCTGTTGGCTAAATACAATGTACCTAATATATATTATAACCCTAGGTATCATGCCCAAACTAATCAGGCGGAACGAGCTATTCGCAATGTGGTTCAAGCGATCTCATGCTATGTGAAGTCACAACACAAGTCTTGGGATCAGTTCTTGGTTGAGATACAGTGTGCTTTAAACACTGCAGTTAACGAAGCAACTCGTTTCACCCCTTACTTTTTGGTACATGGTAGGGAATTTATTGGGGATGGAGTGCTGTACAGGCAGACAGATATCGCGTGCCATCCTACTTCAGTCTCTGTAGACGATCCATCAGCCTTCGGTGTCAAGCTGAGAGAAATACAACGCATTTGCGACCAGGTGAGGAAACATTTGAACGTTGCCCACCAGCGTAATGAAAAGTATTACAACCTCAGAAAAAGGCATGTAGAGCTGAAAGTGGGACAGATAGTTTACAAACGCACGTTCTACCTGTCCAACAAGGCCAAGAATTTTACTGCTAAGCTAGCTCCTAAGTTCCTTAAATGTGTGGCGACTGCTAAACGATCCCCTTTAGTATATAGGCTGTCAGATCTGGACGGTAAGGATCTTGGGGAGTACCATATCAAGGACATCCTGAAGTATCAGGAGGAGCAGTCTCCAATACCTAACGTAACTACATAGCACTGTTTCTCTAGTTTATTAAACCAGTGCTATGTGATCATTATGTAAGACTATTTTAATCTTTTGTTTGTATTTCTATATGTGTACGTGACTTTAAATTGTCACGTTGTAGTTTCTTCTATGCACCGCACCGAGCGTTTTTCTCTCATTCGCTTCTTAGTACTCTACATTATCCTGAGAGCTTGGGTAGTGTTAGGGTATCGGCAGTGAGTAAAGGGAGCATTCGTTTTCTATGAAGGGCATTAGACTCTAGTTACTTAGCCTAACCGGTACACGAGTCAGTGTCTAGTTAGGTACATAGGAGGATCTTTCTTTGGTATTGTAATGGTCGTAGTCAGCTGGTGTTTGAAGGACCTAGCTGGTTGTCTTTGTTTATTAGTCAGTACTTTTCTGTTTTCTTTATTGTGTATTTCCAGCGTGTCATATCCGCAGGAAATACTATTAAAGGGGGGGTGGTTGTAGCATTTATTTTCTATAGATGCAGTATTTAGGATGTGAAAGCAGCCTTATCGAGTTATCTTTTTTTAATCGGTTGTCAGTGGTGACATTTCTGCTGTCAGAATGACAGGATGTCATAAGTTCGGTGACGAAGCGTTTCGCATTTAAAGGAACGGGTTTTTGTTAAGATTTTTCGTGAAAGACGGGACTTTTGACCGAGACCTGCTTTGGGGTAGTTGGAGGTCCTTTGGCTTTTGCTCTGAGACTGTGCCGCGAATCAGTTTTTCGCTCAAGCGCGATTATTTGTTACCTCGCGTGGCCTAACGGGCTGTGATTGGGTTGCTGCATTGCATCTTGCTACATTTTACCCAGAAAACTGGTGAGTCACTTCTTCTTTTGCAAAGCGGGTCGATTGTCGTCTGTCGCGCAGCCAAGATCTTAATTTGTCGTTTCTTTCATGACAGGGTTTTTTACTACGGGGCTAGTTGCCGGATGAGATATTTGGTGCCGCACCTATAAGTGAGTGGGCTGCACGTGGTACGACAACGTGGAAGTGCGGACTACACGAGCTTCTCATGTGAGAGGTATCTGCCGTCATCACCTGGCAGTAACAACAGGCAGTCACTCTCACTCAGCTCACACTGCAGGCCAGTAAATCCACTACTTATGTGTAGCTTAGTAGCATAAGTACCTAAGCACTGACTATACTTCTGTGTACCTGTGATATTTGTGTCTATCAGTGAATAAGCTCTCTGTGTGTCTCTGTGTATCTCTGTGTTATATAAATATATGTGTGTACACCCTACCTGACTGTTTTCGTCAGAGCCCTGGCCTACCCTTGCACGCACACTGGAATCTCTGTAGTAAGGCGCCCTGGGAAAGAGTTCTCTGCATAGCTACCTCGCGCTAGTTGGTGAGTAACACTAATCATCTTAGTGTTACAACCTCTTTCGCGAGGATAACCTGCTCGCAAAAAATAAAGCGGCGCAGTCCCACTTACTCACGCTGGAGACATCGCTGCGGTCCTCGCAGTGCTGACACTCGGCCGTGGTTTCCCGGTGTCTTCGCCACAGATACTTACCGAAGCTACCATGCCCGGTAAGTATCTGTGACAACCGGTAGGAGAGCGCAGCGTGGCTCCTCTCCAGCCACTCTATGGTTCTCCCCTGCCCTAACGGTTCGAGGCCTCACGTCACCTTAAGTCTTTGTCCAAGACTTCCGGCCTTCATGACCGGGGGCATGAGGACGGCGAAGAGGCTGCCCGCGATCCTTACAGAAACAGGCCCAAGACGGTGCCAGCGCCGGCGCGGCGGCGTGATATGAGAGTTTAACGCACACCTCACGTTCCATGAAGTGGGATAACATAACACCCGATACTTTTGGCGACTTGGTCGCAAAAGCCTGCCAAGAAGACACCTTTTAAGGAGTTACCCGGGATGATCGGTAGGGACCATAAGGTTTTAGTCGGTTCGAATGCAGCATGACATTCAAGGGAATTCCCCACGTACAAATAAAAAAAAAGTACCCTAGTGATGTCAGATTCACGTTCAATCAAATAGTTACTCGTGATTTAGGTCACGTCTGCAGAGTATTAACTACTCAGCTGACAACTTTTGTCAACAACATTTACATACCTGTTTGAAAAATAATAAAAATCTGTTTTATATTTTTCATAATCAAAGATATTTAGTTGGTGAACAGGTAATATCCACTCGTATGTAAGTAGTAATTTACCTTTAACAAGTTTTTTGAACGTTAATTCGAAGAACTTCTTCAATGAAATCACACTTTTCCGACGAGCATTTGAAATTCGTCAAACGATGATTCAAATTCATTTAAAACTCCAATTTTAGCAAATTCCTCGCAGCCCTTGTTCGCTCTTAAGTCGGTGGTGACGGTGGTAGTTGTTTAGCCACGTTCAAAAACATGTAGCTATTTCCCGTGTATATCCATTTCAACACGGCAATATAGTCACACCACCAAATTAAAAATGGTGAACTGGGTGTGTTTAGTATGGGGCCGTCCATTAATCGCGTGAGGTTATTTTGGGCATTTTTTGGACCCCCCTCCCCCTTGGTGATATTTGGTGAGGTTTCAGATTACCCCTCCCCCCCCTGGGCCGAATCACGTGTATTTTTAGTAACTACCTACAAAGTTTTTTTTTATCTATCTCTATTGATATTATCTATCTAAACTTCTAGCTAATCCGCGCAACTTCGTTTGCGTCACGGAATAGAGACAGATATCGTATTAAAATGTAGTAACGTAGGTTTTGTTGTTCAGAAATCACTGTGATCTCAAATTCAGGGTTGTAAAGTTGCTGTTCGAAATAAATACACGTGATATCTCACTACACCCCCCACCCCCCCTGGTGATGCTTCGTGATTTTTGTCAGACCCCCTCCCCCCCCCTTTCGAGGCTCACGTGATTAATGGACGACCCCTATGCCTCAGCCTTCAGGGATAAAGACCTGACCATATTTAGTAAAAATAACATAAAATTTAAAAAAAAAAAAACAATATAACAATTTGAATTTTAATTAAACTTATTACATAGGTACCTACTTACCTTTATTTCTCGTGGTCCACTTCGTAGTTCACCCAGGTGAACCACGGGAATTCTTTTTTACCCGTGGTCCACCTGCATAGCCATATGTTTGTAACAGTAAATTAAATAATAGTATATTTTAACAACTACAATATTATGACTAAAATTGGGAGAGGCCTACCTCCAGCAGAGGAATGCTATAGGCTGATTTGATTGATTGAACGATTGATAGTTAAATAGTGTTAAGGACAATATTTTAGATTCAAGTGTAGGTAATATTTTAAATCCTTGTTTAGAGGACGAGTAAGGGGTGCAAACCTAGTGAAACAAAGTTTGAATGATAGTTTTTTTTTTAACGTGAGGGAAAAATCCATCATGGATGCTATGCCGGACTCCTACCGAATAAAAACCTCACGTAACACCCAACAGCCTATGGTTGGGAGCCCCGGGTAAGCCCTCGGAAGGATGTCCCAGGACTCCCAACAGACCCACGGCTACCACTGCGGCCTCGTCCAGGGGACGGTTCGGGTGCTATCCCGCGTCTTTGGGGGGTTTGGGTGTGATCCCGCTTCTAAGGGGGGGCGTGCTTGGATTCCTCACGTCACGCTGCCGTCATGAGCCTGCTTCTGTAAGGACAGTGAGCAGCCCTCCGTCCTAAGCCCCCGGTAAGTTTGAATGATAGTAACCTAGTGATTCCGCCGCATGACGCACTCCGCGAGTCTTCTTTCTTGTCAAATGTCATTATATTGGGTGAGAGCTTGAGAAAAATACTCTGGTTTTTGTTGAAAAAATTTACCTTATATCACTAAATTTAAAGTAACCCCTTTTAATTTTATTGGTCCTTACTATTTGAAAACAAGGTCAGGACAATTAATCTTACAAACAAGCACTTCAACATTAGAATATTAGTAGATATAAATAAATGTGGTGCAGTAATGTATCTTTCCAAAACTCATGAGTACCTACTATTCTATGTAAGGTTTGATGACGGTGTCCTCGTGGCGACGTTTGTGTCTGTTGTAGAAGTACTCCAGAAGAAGCACTGTCAACGCTGAGAAGAAACCTGACGAAGAAAAACAATAAATAAAATATTGTGAGATATTCTCACAGAACGCTATCTAAGCCTAAGTTTAAGCGGTCCTGGGACATCCTTCCGAGGGCTTGCCCGGGGCTCCCAACCATAGGCTGTTGGGCGTTACGTGAGGTTTTTAAGTCGGTAGGAGTCCGGCATAACATCCATGAGGATTTTCCCTCAAGTGAAACAAAAAAAGAAAAAAAAAGCCTAAGTACAAGTTTATATAAGCAAAAAGTATAATACTGTTACATACAGATATGCAACTCCCTGCCTCCCACTGAGCAAGCTTCCCCACCCCCGCCACAGCTGTCATAATTAGTCGGAGGGTATTTCGACGGACCGAACGTTTTTTGTTCCGGGGGAGGTTTAACCCCCCAACCTTAGTGGTTACACACACAGGTGAGAATCGAATCCACGACCTTGTGATCCGCAGTCGCATATTTCGACCTCTAGACCAGCGTCGCAGTCAAATGACTAAAGAAATTCGGAATAAGACATTAATGCTGCAATCCTTAGTCCCAATAAAACTGTAGGTACCACCTACCTGTACCTCAGACACTATACAGTTTTGAGTGTGGAAGACCACTAAATACATAAAACGCAAAAAGTCGCAGTTGAAAACTTTTGTAGACGCAAAAATAACCAGTTTCAGACATAAGAATCTCTGTGCCAAGGACTTTTTTTCATTTTTAGGGTTCCGCACCCAAAGGGTAAAAACGGTACCCTATTCATGAGATTTCGCTTTCCGTCTGTCTGTCTGTCTGTCTGTCTATCTGTCTGTCTGTCTGTCTGTCTGTCTGTCTGTCTATCTGTCTGTCTGTCTGTCTGTCCGTCATGAGGCTGTATCTCATAAACGGTGATAGCTAGAGAGCTGAAATTTTCACAGATTATGTGTTTCTGTTGCCGTTTTATCAAAAAATAATCATATTTGAGTGGGTCCCCATACAACACGTGATTTTTTTGCCATTTCATTTTTTATATTAATAACGGCAACAAGTAGACGATTAAAATGCTAACAGGACATCGAGCAGTACATTTTCATGAAATATAAATCCTACTAACATTTTACATGTGAAAGTTGGTGAAGATGTTTGGATGTTTGTTACTCAATCACGCTCTAACGGCTGAACGGATTGGGCTGAAATTTGGTACAGGGATAGCTTATAATCTGGAATAACACATAGGCAACTTGTAATCCTGGGAAAATGTTACCACGGGCAGCGGGACCGGGTATCGAGTTTCACGGGGGCGAAGCCGCGAGCATCATCTAGTCTATACTAATATAATAAAGAGGAAAGATTTGTTTTTTGCTTGTTTGTTTGTTTGTTTGTAACGAATAGGCTCCGGAACTACTGGACCGATTTGAAAAATTCTTTCACTGTTGGGAAGCTACACTCTTTGCGGTGAACATAGGCTATATTTTATTCCCGTATTCCCACGGGAACGGGAACTACGCGGGTGAAACCGCGTGACGCCAGCTGACAAACTTCACTAGTAATTTGGTCACAACTTCGTCAGTTTTCGTCGTAGAACAAATTTTTTTGCACTGGATGATAACAATTTCTTAGCTCTATAAATCTGCATCCTTACCTAAAAACGTTACGGATCCTCATTGTATTTGTTGTTATTAGCGGCATGAGAAACACATAATCTGTGAAAAGAACAATGGGTAATTTTGTATCGAACCCGTACCCACTTTGTAGCATTTTAGACTAGGTGTAATTTAGAAGAGGCCTAATTGAGTAACTCGAAAATAAGTGAACGAATGAATGAATGACTGAAAGACCGAAGTTATGATAACTTCTTTGTAACATTTTTAATTGCCAATAATCGCACTTTTTCTGCTATTTGGACTAAATAAATAGGTAACCAGTCATTTTTTCTGTCTTAAGAGAGCGATATAGCTTCCTATCGTTGGTTTTTGGTACAGAAAAAATACTAAATAGGAACTATCAATCTTAAATAGCACAGTTTTATTAAATTGTATTGTTACTTTCAATGATTTTATCATCCCAGGCACTTGCCGGACCAACGAAGTTATCTAGGTGCCTGCCAACACCTAAACGCGTGCATGTTCAGGAACGTACACGCTATGATTAACCAACAAGAATACTTTTATAAACCTGGACACTCTGTGAAGTTCTTGATTGATGCACCCATGAAATAAACAGTGACGCGCCGTATTTGCAACCCTTCTATAAGTTGGAACAGACGTTGGGTGCTCTGGGTTTGCAAGTTCCTGGTTTTGTTCTTGTTCGAACCTAGCTTGCTGTCGTCTTCCAGCTACCCAACAACGATGACACATAGCCTGAAATTGATTGAGGGCCATCTAAAAGAAAAACCAAATCCTCAAGTTACACTAAAACAATAAATAACTTAATAAAGAGTGAACAAAAAGACACCGTGTACTCGGTGATCAAAAGTTATTGTTATACTAACCTCATTTATGTTAATCCGTGCCATCACATACTCTGTGAAGCCTGGATTGTCTTCCAAATAGGTTCGCGTCAGTATATGCCGGTTTCGGTCACGAATTACTGATCTTGTACATGTAACACACTGTATACGGCGTTCACCTTCCATTTTTTTGAAGCAGATGAGTAATAATAATAATCCAATCGTTAAGTAATACACTGCAGTCCGTTGTGAAAGCCGAGGTTGTAAATAAAAGTAAGAATAAAATAAACTAAGATATGCGCGAGCGCACAAAATCAGTTCCTAACAGGTACTAACTACTGACGACACACCGACTCTAGCACAGAATAGTTCGAACTACCCACCAAATCGATAAAATCAAAAAAAAATTGAACGTGCGTGGGTCGATTTTACTAAGGATTTTCGGTATTTTCAACATCAAATATCTTTTTTCCTACATAAGTTACAAAGTTGCTCCAATACAAAAAATATCTACGTTTTCAAAGACCTTTCGAATGGTACCAATTTCAACTTGCTACAAACTGGGTACGTTCTGACCCATGTTCTTTCAGCTCTCTAGCTATCACCGTTCATGAGATTCAGACAGACGGACAGCAAAGTCTCATGAATAGGTTTCCATTTTTTTGAAGTGAAACTTCTTTATCGGCGTTGGAAAAAAATTTGCGTCGCGTCACGTCACGTCACGATTTTTGGTTACGCGCCATCTTTGTTCTGTTCCCCACCACGGTGGATTCGAATTAAGAGTACTTTATCCAGGGATAGCATGTCATTTAAGGGTTTTTGGACTTTAGGACTTTGGACTTTTGGACTTTTGGACTTTTGGGCTTTTGGACTTTTGGACTTTTGGATGGGACATTGGTACTTTGGGTCTTTGGGACTTTGGAACTTTGAAACTTTGGGACTTTTGAACTTTTGAACTTTTGGACTTTTGGACTTTTGGACTTTTGGATGGGACCTTGGTACTTTGGGTCTTTGGGACTTTGGAACTTTGGGACTTTGGGACTTTTGGACTTTTGGACTTTTGGACTTTTGGACTTTTGGACTTTTGGACTTTTGGACTTTTGGACTTTTGGACTTTTGGACTTTTGGACTTTTGGACTTTTGGACTTTTGGACTTTTGGACTTTTGGATGGATTTTGGACTTTGGGTCTTTGGGACTTTGGGACTTTTGGACTTTTGGACTTTTGGACTTTGGGACTTTGGGGCTTTGGGGCTTTGGGACTTTGGGACTTTGGGACTTTGGGACTATGGGACTTTGGGACTTTGGGACTTTGGGACTTTGGGACTTTGGGACTTTGGGACTTTGGGACTTTGGGACTTTGGGACTTTGGGACTTTGGGACTTTGGGACTTTGGGACTTTGGGACTTTGGGACTTTGGGACTTTGGGACTTTGGGACTTTGGGACTTTGGGACTTTGGGACTTTGGGACTTTGGGACTTTGGGACTTTGGGACTTTGGGACTTTGGGACTTTGGGACTTTGGGACTTTGGGACTTTGGGACTTTGGGACTTTGGGACTTTGGGACTTTGGGACTTTGGGACTTTGGGACTTTGGGACTTTGGGACTTTGGGACTTTGGGACTTTGGGACTTTGGGACTTTGGGACTTTGGGACTTTGGGACTTTGGGACTTTGGGACTTTGGGACTTTGGGACTTTGGGACTTTGGGACTTTGGGACTTTGGGACTTTGGGACTTTGGGACTTTGGGACTTTGGGACTTTGGGACTTTGGGACTTTGGGACTTTGGGACTTTGGGACTTTGGGACTTTGGGACTTTGGGACTTTTGGACTTTTGGACTTTTGGACTTTTGGACTTTTGGACTTTTGGACTTTTGGACTTTTGGACTTTTGTACTTTTGTACTTTTAGACTTAATTTAAGGTGAGGTGAAAATTAAGTTTATGAAGAAGTTTCACTTCTTACGTGTGTACACTAAGTACACGCAATTTTGTTTTTATGCTACTTAGGTGGCAGACAAGCTTACGGCCCACCGGAAGGTTGGTAACCGTAGCCAATAGACGTTTGCAACACCAGAGGCGCTACACACGCGCTGCCGACCCGGGCGCAGGTTGTGACGACCCACAGTTGAATTTTTTCAAGCCGCCCATAAGGCCTTCAACTTGGCTTAACGACTGTCATTTTACTGACAACCGGGACCAACGGCTTATCGTGCCTTCCGAAGCACGGAAACGCTCGTAAATAAATGTCACAAAGTGGTTCACGTGGTGGTCACCCATCCACATCCGGCCACAGTAAACGTTGCTTACTGCAGTGATTGTTTACAGAACACTGAGTCCGCGGGGCCACGAGCGCTTCGCATTTTTACCCTTTGGGGTACGGAACCCTAAATATAAAATTAAATTATTAACTCTGTTTCCTGTCATGACACTAACAATAAAATAATAATAATTAGGCAGAACACTAAAAAATTTAATGCTTGTTTACATCCATAGTAATTATTCCGTTGAAGCTATTAGAAAAATCTAATAGCTGTTTATTTTCGTTTCTAGGAATTTGTATGCTTCAAAATGTTTTGATTATTGCATCATTTTGAAATTGTTTTCCTTATTTATTTACTGACTTCAAAAAGGAGTAGGTTACTCAATTCGATCGTATTCATGTTTTTTTTATATTTTTGTTCAGAAAGAAAAGAAAGAAATAAAAATATTTCTTGTGAACCACAACGCACATACATATTACGACATTATAGGTATACAGTACTTAACATTAATTAATAATATCTGCCACGTAGTGTGATCTGCTCAGGCAGCGGTCAAAGTTTATTCTAGGCGTTATAGAAAAAAAAAAAGAAACAATGGAACGTGGAACATCTATGTCCGCCGTCCGACTCCGAGCATGACAGTCAACGAGTTCACGAGTAACTTCGTCGTTAATGAACCGATTTCATTATTTTTTCGTTGGCGAGTTGTTCCCAAGGTGGTTATTTGGAAAGTTGTCCCAAGTGGTTCCATTACATGGAAGTCAGGATCTGATGACAGCATCCCGGGTATATGAGAGCAACTTTCGAAAATTGTACTGAGATCTTGTGCGTTTCTTAACTTTTTAATGAAGTGCTTTAAAGTACTACAGTTAAATGAAGGTCTGGTCGAGCCGAAAGACAGTTGTGGGAATTCCTTAACGATTTACAGCAGTTAAGAAACGCACAAGTTGCGTTTCTTAACTTTTTAATAAAGTGCTTTAAAGTACTACAGTTAAATGAAGTTCTGGTCGAGCCGAAAGACACTTAAGGGAATTCCTTAACGATTTACAGCAGTTACGTTGTGTTTGGGCTTAATTAATATTTATTGTCGAGAACTTTACACCTATAGATAGTTTTTCAGTCTACCCGTCACTGAAAACTAAAAAATAAAATTTACTTTGAACAAAGTAATAAGTAGATACTTTAATTTATGTATGTAGGCTTTCCTCCAAAAAAAAGCTATCCTATCTCTCGAGTTGGATCAAACTGCACTCGGCGTGCAAATTTTGTTAAAATCGGTTAAGTAGTTCAGGAGTTTATCCCGGATAAACAATTTGACACGTAGTTTATAAGTACTATAGATACATATTAAGATGTTCATATAAAATATCATTTTATTTGACAGGCCTCGTGGTCCAGTGGTTAGTGCGCCTGACTACGGATTCAGAGGTCGCGGGTTCGATTCCCACCCAGGACAAATCTCTTTGTGCGATGAGCACATTGATTTGTTCTGTGTCTGGGTGTAATTTGTCTATAATTAGTATGTATTCGGAAATATTTAAATATGTTTATCAGTCGTCTAGATTCCACAGCACAAGCTTATATTAGCTTAATTTGGGCTAGATGATGTTGTGTGAGAATGTCCATACAAATAAAAATAAAATGATGTTTACCCATGAATAACACAAAGAACGATCCTTGCATGTCACTTAGGTTGACAGTGTGATTGTTCACCTCCTGAGTGACTGCAGTGCTTTTCCAGCAGCGATCTCTCTTCGGAAGGTACGCATTCAGCCAACGGGTGATCAACCCGGCTTTATGCATACGGTCAATCCTGAAATGGGTTTAGAGATATTAATAACAACGCCATCTATCGAGGAGCAGTCGAAATACTACAGTACTGAAAACCCTGCATCGCGTTATGAAAGTTTTCATGAGGAATGAAATTATTATCAGTTAGAAACTTTAAGCAGTTTCTCTACATTATGATAATTTTATCGAAACGTTGTGTTTTAAGCCAATCATTTTAAATTAACGTAAACTGTGGCCCGGAAAATGTGTTTTATTTTTTTTTTAAATACCTACATACAATTCATTAGATGTTGCGATGGTTGGCAGAGCCATTTTGATGAACTTAATATTGTAAAAAACTACTCACTCTTTATTAATAACTGGAAGATAAGGACTGCCGGCTGGCACAATCATTGCGACCTTTTCATCTAAAAACTCTTCAAAACCTGGTGTAGACATACAATAGTAAATATAAATCACGAACTCAAAAGGACGGACATAGGTACAGGTACATGACGGTGATTTAAAAGTGCTAAGGTCCTTTTTGTTTTGCTTCAGGGCTTAAAACAAGATTTAAAAAATTGTGCCCATAAGAAGAAAAAAGTAATCGTGCTAGAGACACTACCAATCTTGTCACATACACAGACCAATTGGGTACTCATCACTTTACATCGAAAACAGTTCCCCGAATTATATCTGGTCGAAAACAGTTCGTAGAAAACCATTCACAGAAAACAGTTCATCGAAAAACAGTTCACCGAAAATATATTTATCTACTTTTAAAACACTTTTTTAAACTAACACTGTACTGAAAAACAATTCCCCGACATGTGCGAAATTTCCACGATTCACCCATGATCAAGGTTACATTATGTATGAAGGAATTTTTTTTGGATTTGTGCTAAGAATTACAGAATACCTAGTAATAGTTTGCACTTGGCTACAGAATCACGAAAAAGACGAAAACAACACAAACTTACTCAATGCAAAATCACAAGTGTCAGACTCCATGCGGTCGGCATTCATCAAATACGACAGTCTTAGTTTCCAATCTATGATCACGTGGCGCTGGTTACGTACTCGACGCACTAGCTTTGAATCTGAAAGAAAATCACAAAAGTTCATTCATATTAAGTTTTTTTTTTTTTTATGTTCAGCTCGCCAAATTGACGTCGCCACCAGCCTGATGGAATGCCGTGGCGCATCTAGCGATTGGGGGCCACTTCTGACAGTGGGCTTTAGGAACGCAATAGAACCCAAAACAATGATTTTTAGATTTTTTGTCTGTTTGTCTGTATGTCTGTTTGTCTGTACGGTTGTGCACGCTAATCTCAGTAACCACTTAATCGATTGCAATGCGGTTTTCTTTATTGTGTCGAGTCGACTTAACATTTAGTGTTTATTTCATGTCAATCGGTTTATAAATAAAAAGTTATATCACTTTAAAGAATCGTACAGAGACATATGAATCTAAAAATGGGTAAATCTAAACTGGCGTGTTGGCTTAATCATAAAGAGCTTAATGATTAAGGCTATTTTAAAACAATTCAGTCTGGACTGAATTGTTTTAGAATAGACTTAATCTTTAAACTCTTTTATGATTAAGCTAACAGGGCAGTTTCACACGCTGGTTGATGAGTCTGCTGAAGAAATACCTCTCTTTTCATACACCTTATGTGACGTAAACGAAGTTGCAGGTTCAGCTAGTATAAGAAATACATGTTTGATTAACTGATTCGTTTCCAAAAAAAAACAATAAAAACTTAACTTAATAATTGCAAAATATGAACGAAATTTATTTTGAGTCCAAAGTTCCAGGTGGTAGCAAACTTTATGTGACATTACCTAGCATTTCAGTATAGAATCGAATACAAAATTAAGGAAGGAAATTATTATATCCCTAAATGCTTACCAAAAGACGCAATTCCCTCCATGCCGACGGAGCTTGGGACGAGTTCAGCACCTTTCAGAAGAGCCATGAATCTAGGTTGGTCTGAATTCTAAAAATAAATTGTCCTAATTATCTAAGAGTTAAATTAGTGTTGGTAAATATTTATACATATACATATAAATGACCATGACCCTCGGAACTACTCGGAAGAATAACCTTAGGACAACTTTGTACCCCTGGAAATAGCAGACTTACGAAATGAAATAGCACACTTGGTCCGCTGGTCATTCTCTACTGAAATCTGTCAAACTGTTCCGTAGTCGACGCGTCGGTATTATATTGGACTACGATTACGATGCTGTTCTGATACAATTGAAATATCAGACTTGGACCCCAGTGTATAAATTTTCATATTTTATTTTATGTTAGCGCAAGCCACTTTCATTTGTGTCTTTTTTGAAAATTGCTTTGAAAATTGCATGAAATGGTCGACATAAAATATGTCGTACCTAGAGAGTAAAAATGGCAAAAACTAACATTTACTTTGAGAATTTATGAGTACTAGCGACCGACGATGGCCGTCGAAATTCGACAGTAATTCATTTAAAAAATAGCTTTATGCATTTTTTCTCCAGTTTAAAACTGTGTCAAAATTCACTTTCATCTGCTCGTCCATTTTAGCCCCTCTCTATAAAATAGATTGCAGAGGGGCTTATGGCGAGACTTGTGTCTGTAGTCTGTGGCTCTGGTGCATTAAACTACGTCACTAGGTCACGTGGATCATCTGTTCAAAGTTTGAAATAAAACAAAAATGACAACGTCAATCGGATTGAGCTTTCACTCTCACAATAAACGTTTTAGAGAGGGCTGTCGGGTGAGACCGTCTCACGGCTTCTTGTTTTTTAATAATGGCTATAAAATTGGCGCTTGTATATTAAACAAATACTGATAAATCTGATGACCCAGTGCTATTTTCATCTACATTTTTAAGTTCTGTGATGTAGAATTAACACCGAAAAATTTTTGACCGGATTTAGGCAAGAACAGTTGAAGTCCAAAGCGAACTACAAAATTTAAAAAAGAAAACCATTAAAAATGACTAAAACCACGTGACAATATCGTGATTTCGGATTGAATCAATGTTACCTAAGCAACAAGAAGACAGGATATCATGTCAGCTGCTCGTGGTTAACAAAGGTCATACGTAGCATTGGACATCGGAAAGGCTCATTTATTTTATAGCACACACAACGGGTTCCGTAGACAGTTACTGGTTACTGACATTTGACATATTGAATAGGTATATCTACAAAAATCTGCATATACTTTTTTTCTCAACGTGAGGAAAATCCTACCGGCAAAACACCACACGTATCCTTCCTAACAGCCTGCGGTTGGGGGCCCCGGGTAAGCCCTCGGAATGATACCCCAGGACTCCCAACAGACCTACTGCTACTACTGCGGCCTCACCTATATATCTATATATACTTGTACCGAGTCAATCAATCATAGAACTCTCCTAAATCAAAAATTATGTTAATGTTATTTTATTCAGGTTTAAAAATTTGTGTGATCCACAAATGTTTGTTTCCGAGTTTGGGTGTTTTCTATGTATAATATGTATGTATTTATAAATATATAAGTAAGTATGTCAGTCGTCTAGAGCCCATAGCGCAAGCTTATATTAGCTTAATTTGGGCTAGATGATGTTGTGTGTGAATGTCACAAATATTTATTAATTTTAATTATTTTGAGAACATAACCTTGAACCATTTTTTAACATACCGGATTTTTACTGATTAAAATTACTCGTTTTCTACTACTGCCTACGGTCGGGAAGGGTAGGCTACAGGTAAACCCTCGGAAGGTTGTCCCAGAATAACCTTGGAACAATGGGTCACTCTCTTCGCAATGACCCCGTTCATTAATCCACCATGACCAAGTCAGCCTCACTAAATATCTCTCTGGTTCCGTATTATGATTTTCAAACTCTCTCTTCTAGCCACAAAAGTCTATACTTATGCGTCTACTAAAAGTTCATTTTTCATAAAAAAAAACGGACCCCTATTTTTTTATTAATGCATTTTTTGTCTTCAAAATATCCTTGATAATGTCAATGTACTTTTACAAATGTTAGATATAGCACGCCGCATCAAGACCTGCGAGTTCAGGTAAGCTATACGCTGACTAAAGAATAAGATCTAGACGCATGCTCCCGTAAAAACATTTAGTGGTCTCATGGCATCCGCAAAAAAAAAACAAGTTGCTGTGACTTTCAAAACTTGACACTTCCAAACAGTCAATAAAAACGAGCCTAGTAATCCAAACTGGATCTTAGGGCTGTCAACTTAAGTTAAGGCCAAACATAGCCTGAAATGCTCACCGTCCTTAGAGAAGCAGGCCCAAGACGACAGCGTGGCATGAAAGATTCACGCACACCACACGCCCCCAGGAAGCGGGATAACACCCGAACAACCCCCTTTTTTTAACGTGAGGGAAAATTCTTCCTGGTTGCTATGCCGGACTCCTTCCGACTAAAATACCTCACGTAACGCCCAACAGCCTACGGTCGGGAGCCCCAGGTAAGCCCTCGGAAGGATGTCCCAGGACCCCGAACAACCCCCTAGTTTAGGCCGCAGTGGTAGCCAAGGTCAGTTGGGAATCCTGGGGGTCATCCTTCCGAGGGCTTACCCGGGGCTCCCAACCGTAGGCATGAGGTAGGGAACGCGTGGTTTTTAGTCGGTAAGAGTCCGGCATAGCATCCATGACGAATTTCCCACACGTAAAAATAAAAAGGTATAAAAAGCATAGCTTAAAAGGCTAATAATATTACTATCAGACGTATAGTCAGTCATTTTGACTATATAAAAAAAATAACATGTTGCAATACTTTTTCAATGCAGTAGGTACCTACATGTTAATACATAATGCAACCTCAAATAATCTCTCAAGAACTTGCAATTCAAAAGACTAAATTAAATCGCAAGGTCCTGACTGCCTGCTCAATTTCAGCTTTAAATCATCATAAAAACCGGCCAAGTATGAATCGGACTTGCGCAAAGAGGATTCCATACCAAAATACAGACAGGCAGGCGGACAGCGGAGTCTCGTAGGGTCCCGTTTAAAAAAGGTTTAGTTTTAGCTAACCAAATCAATCTTTTAATTCTCCATTACAGCCTAGTTCAGTTAGAGACCACAGCCATCGCTTTTCAGCAATACAAAAACATACTGTTGACTTCAAATAATAATTTCTACATACCTTCAACTCCATCTCCAAGTAAGAGCCCTTACTGATCGACCAAGTGTACAAGTCTTGTTTCTCCAATAGTTCAGATATGGTGGTCACAGGCACCTCTTGTTTCGGGAACGTGAGGAATGCCACCAGGTTTCCGGAGTAAGTGGTGACTACCACGAGTACTACCAACCACCAGGTACCCACTACCAGTCGACCGCTGTCCGCACGAGGAAGGTACATTCCCCCTTAAATCAAGATTACAGCTTAGAAAGTTGAATACAGAAAAATCATTTCCTAAAAAGTTTGCAAATAAACAAAGCTTAGCCGAGGCCGCAGTGGTAGACGTAGGTCTGTTGTGAGTCCTGGAGTATCCTTCCGAGGGCTTACCTAGGCAGCTGTTAGGCAGGATGCGTGAGGTTTTTTAATCGGTAGAAGTCGGGCATAGCATTCATGAGGATTTTCCCTCACGTAAAAAAAACAAAGCTTAAGGTTTCCTTATATTGCTTTTCAAATAACCAAATTTAAAGAAATAGCTAGTAGGGATGCGCTAAAGTGGCAATGATCAAACATATTACTGGTGAAACTATTTACTAGTGGAGTGGACGAGTT
Organism: Miltochrista miniata; assembly: GCA_933228765.1. NCBI lineage: Eukaryota > Metazoa > Arthropoda > Insecta > Lepidoptera > Erebidae > Miltochrista > Miltochrista miniata. The sequence goes on along the minus strand of OW121763.1, from coordinate 27,716,498 downwards.
CTGGAGAGAACACAGCATCTAAAAGTATGCCGTTCATAGCCAGCTGGATCGATAACTTAAAGGTCGCTGGAAAAGACTGGATGCGGATAGTGGACCATGTCTGTGACATCATCATGACATATCATGAAATGTGGCGACAGACCATGTGTAGTGTAAATTCGGAGATACTCCAGTCAACTCTCCTTTTCGATCCCGAACACAGCGCGTGCCGGGCAGAGGTGCCACTTTTACACAGTGGAGGTTGTCGCTTCCGCATTTTAGGTCGGGGGAGGGAGGGAGTCTTCCCCAGAACTGTGGGATTCAAAAGATAATTTCTCTGTCGAACCATAAAGACTAGGAACGAGCTTTACGCGCGCGTGTACCCACATCTTACAACCCTGGGTTCTTCAAGCGGAGCGTGAAGTGGCACATCACAGGGCCGCCAATTTGATGACTACTGTCAGAACTTCTATGGACTGTGAGAGTGGCCTCCAATGGCCAAGTGTCAAAGTTTTTTTGCGTTGGGAAACTTAATATAAAACAAATCTTAACGCCATAATGTGTAGCCATATCTATAAAAATCTATGACACTATTTTCGCTTACCTTGCTGCAGCAGAGCGCCATAAATATACCACAAACAGTTGTGTATTGTGCCAAGGCCGCCTTGTCGAGCGATTTCCAGGGCCTCGTAGTAAGGACTGAGGCGGTGGACCACGTACAACGTCGGTCCCATTAGAACCACGGCTAGTCCGAGGCACAACCATGTCTGAAAAGGAAAGTAGGATGGAAATTTTAACGTATTTTCCAGAAGCTCTTTTCACGCCGTGACAAAGTGCCAAGGAAAAAAGTAGTAGAGAATATCGCGCTGTTGTGATTCACACTATCAACAGCATTGGGCTGAGAGGGCAGGGTTTTGCGCGGCGTGTGCATGGTGCAGGTGACTATGTCACAGGATGCGGGGCACTTGCACAGACTGCATAGTCTGTGTAGGTTTCTCAAACTGATATAATTTGTGGGCTGCGGTTTCTAATTCTTTTTTGTGTTTATTTTTTATTTTTAGTTAAATGTATTTTTGTTTCGGTAGTACTTGTGCTGTACCTATCGAGCGTAAAATAAATTTCTTTCTTTCTAGAAATGTGATGACAATTTCTCTCTTAACTCGCGTTCGCATTTTTAAAATGTAGACTGGAATGGATCTCTACTTTCCACACACCGAGACTTTTCGGGCCAACCTCATCAGTTGATTCATGTGCTGACCAATGCATAAGGTATTCCGTAGATTCCTATTAAGGGGTAACCTCGCAGCTAATCAATGGGAACAGACAATACCTCGTGTGTATTTGGGACTCTTACTCAAAGGAAGAAAGACGTTTCGCATAAATAGTCTCCTATGATTGACAGAATGGTTACAAATATTCTTCTTGCATTGTGACGGAAATTAGCTTGTTCTTACGTGGGAGTAACAAAACTACTGTTAAAGTGATTGTATGATTTACCTCTGCCTATACCTCTACGATATTCGGGATTGTACGTATTATATAACTAGCTGTTGTCCGCGACTTCGTACGCGTGAAAATTATGTTACAATGCCAATTTGTTTGCTCTCTGCTTAGACCCTAGGATATGTAGCGTGATAATATGTAGCCTATTTTAAGACCCCTAGTTAATATTTGTGTCGAATTTGAATCAAATCAATTGAGTACTTTTCAAGATCCTTCCGGACAAAGCAAAGCATACAGACAAAAAAAATTTAACTATATTTTCGGCTTCAGTATCTTATATTGAACACCCAGCGAGTATTTTTTTTTAATATTTCCAATGTACAGTATTGACTTTTCTATCATTTAATGTATAGATTAATCAGGAGATGCTAAAACTCACGTCAGTAGTGAAAGGTAGTAGAAACAACAGCGCTCTGCTCAGCTCCCTCGGCCTCGCAATGATGAACGTGTACGACTGTATGCTTACCGGCATCGTGTAATTTATTCCTGGTATAAAACAGAAAAGGTAGAACTGATATTTTCTACACATATTATAAAGAGTAAAGATTTGTTTCTTTGTTTGCATCGAATAGGCTCCGAAACTACTGAACCGAATTGAAAAATTCTTTCACTGTTGGGAAGGTACAGTATTTCCGGTGGACATAGGCTATATTTTATTCCCGTATTCCCACAGGAACGGGAACTACACCGGTAAAACCGCGCGGCGTCTACTAGTCTTAAATATTTTTCGTAATTTTATTTTAGAGCTTTGTGGACGTGGCAAACCTTATTTATAATATTCAAAGATCAATTCAGCCTATAGCAGTCCACTGCTGGACATAGGCCTATCCCAAATTTCGCCACAACAAACGGTTCTGCGCTTTACGCATCCAGTCAATCCCTGCAACCTTCTTTAGGTCGTCGCTCCATCTGGCAGGGGGTCGTCCTACCCCACGTGTACCAGGTCGTGGTCTCCACTCCAGAACTTGCTTGTTCCATCGGTAATCAGTTCTTCTTCAGATTGGCAATGTTATTAATGCAAAAATTTGTGAGTGTGGATGATTGTTAATCTTTCACGCTCTTACGAAATTTGGCTGAAATTGGTACAGTCAGCTCGCCGAACCTCTGGTGTTACAAACGTTATTAGGCTACTGTGACCATGGCAGTAGGACCGGGACATCTTGCGCTGTAGACCATGGTCCATGCTATGGTCAGCAGTGAAAATGAATGGAACTCCGCCACCTTGTTTTGTGAGGAGGTGATGTTCGCAAAAGAAGCGGCGGAGAAGGAACGGGAGAGGATCAGTTCTCTCCCGTGCTGCAGAAGACGCACTGGGCGCCGGAGATCACACAATGATCTTCGTCCTCCATAGGCGTATGTCTGGGGGTGACGCACTGGGTAGGTTGTCACCCTAGCAGATATAGGCTCAAGATGGTGGCGCGTTGGGAACTACCGCGCGCCTCCTCAACGTAGAAAGTGGCGTGGTCCCCACGAAAATAGAGGCGAGGAGCCGTCGAAGTTTGACGGCCCGGCCTGGTCAGGGTAACTGAGATCTCCTTTCAAGGGCACACCAGGTTCCCTGACAACAAACAGCCGAAGAGGAGAAAGAAAAATAAATAATAATAATAATAATAAATAATAAATTGTTTATTTCGGACCATAATATAAATCCATATAGGTTAGTTATACAAAAATAAAACTTATATCCTAGTGTTAGTAACTGTAATAGTTTGCTGTATTAAAGCTTTCATTATAGGCATGTAGCTCCACGCAATTGTTTGCAGAATGCTGTTTCGACTGTCTCGCACCCTCCTCACCAGGGATGCCGTTTTTTTGCGAACAATTGCCCAGAAACCATCCGTATGGTTCCGAGCAAACATCGTCGATGCACTGCAGTAACGAGGCATTCGCAACAGCACTCTAAAAGCATTATTATATTGAACGCGCAGGGCATCTAGCGACTTTTTCGCGAAGTGCGCCCATAGATTACACGTGTACAGACTCTGGCAGTATGCCTTAAACAATGTTATTTTTACTTGGTCCGTACAGCGTGCAAATCTACGAGCCAACATATTGCTGCGAACCGCTAAAGCCCTACGCTCCCTCTCAATATCGACATTGTCCTTGAGGTCGTCGGTAAGAAAATGCCCCAAATATTTAAAAGTTGACACTCGCTTGATACCCGATCCGTTAATACTAAGCTCCGGTTCACTCTCCCGGCGTCCAATTCCGACCCCAAAGACCATGTATTCACATTTCTTAATATTATAAATCAGGCCGTGTGCGGCGGCATATCTCTCACACGTTTTCAACAACTCTCTGATTGCCCCCACAGACGGACCCAACAGCACCATATCATCCGCATAGCTGATGTTGTTTATAGTTACTCCATCAACGCTGCATCCGACATGCATGCCACTGAGCTCGGCTATGAGAGCATCAACGTATAGGTTAAAGAGCCTGGGAGATGTCAGACCGCCCTGTCTCACCCCGCACTCCAACCCATACGACTCAGAGAGTGTGTCATTCCACTTTACATGATTGGTTTGATTATTATACCAATATTGTAGTATCCCTGATATTGACTCAGGTATACCCCGGTCCCCAATCTTCCTCCAGAGCACGTCATATGAAACAAGATCGAAAGCCCTGGAGAGGTCAAGGAAACAGGCGTACACCGGAGTCTTACGATCTACGTAGTATTGGACGGTGTGTTTGAGACTTAAAATTGCGCTTTCAGTGGATAGTCCAGGGCGAAACCCGAACTGAGCGTCGTGTAGATGGATATATTTTTCTAGGTAAGAATCAATCACACCATCCAGCACCTTAGCTATTATTGTTGCTAGTGAGATGGGGCGGTAGTTGCCTTTATCCGAAATATCACCTGTTCTGTTCTTCACAATGGGCACCGTAATGGTCTTCATAAGATTACTTGGCAAGTATGCGTGGCTAATACACATTGTGTAGAACAGAGACAGGACTCGCGGCAAATGATCACCCGCATGCTTTAGGTGCTCAATGCTGAGCCCGTCATGCCCAGGAGACTTTCCGCGGCTCATACCATTTATGACAGCATGTACCTGTTTAGCCGAGACTCGTATCAAAAGTTCCTCCCCATGGCCTCGAGGCCCAGCATCGTTGACCATTGTGGAAGGACCGAGCGGAGATCGAACCTTAAAATGAGTCTTAAACATATTGGCTATATCTTTGGACTGACTGATCCCCTCTACGGTAGCAGGGCAACTAGGCTTCACGTCCAACTTACCCGTTGATTTCCAAAATTGAACAAAATTGTTTGCAGCTCGTTGTTCAGCTAACCTATCCATAGTAATTTGCTCAGCATTGTTTTGGCAATGTTTTAATTTGCGTTTAAAGATTTTTCGCTTATTGTTCATTTCCTCATAAATAGGACCAGATGAAGGACGATTATTTAGCCTCCAATTTCGATAACTAACGCGGGCCTCACGGTGAGCGTTCTTTACATATTTGTTCCACCCGCTTACATGTTTACCCCGTCTCGATCCTCCCACTCGCAACACTTTCGATTGCCTAGCCGCCGCACACAACACTTCCACAATATTTTCATACAAATTGTCCAGAATCACCTTATGCTCAGCCAATTTACATAATCCATCACTACAACCTACAAATTCCTGAGGGAAACCAATGTCCCGCAACGCACTATTACATATATTTTGATAGTTTTGCGTTTCTAAATTATTTCTGTCTCCCCACAACGCGTTATTTCTTTTCTGTTCGGGGACCATTAACCGGGGCTGTACTACATTTAAGTTACATTTTATGCAAATTGGTAAATGATCCGAAACGTAAACATCTTGGGATACGTCAACGTCAACAACAGTGCTCAAAGCCGATACCGAGACCACGCAATGGTCCAACCACCGCCTGGCACCGTTCATATCACTGACAAAGGTGTAAGTGTCACTACCTACCCCTCTTTTTTCTACATCAACACAGATCCACGATTGATCAGTACAGAAGTCAATTAATTCCCTGTAGAAAAGTTCATTTGGGTGAGCATTAAAATCACCCAATATAAACACATTTTCAATATCGCAGCTAGCCACCGTTGCACTAATCTCACTCAGCACCTGCGTAAACATTGGTAGGTTCTCTGGACAATTTGTAGGCATATAAACAGAAAAGACAATTATACTACGCCCCGTTATTTTGGCAGTGATGGCCACCAAACGCGGACTGCTACACTCAACAACAGACACAGATTCAAAAATACCCTTTCTCCAGAGAATGGCTACCCCTCCGTACGGTCGTCCCCTTAATAAGCCTTTAGAAGAGTCAACAGCAGACTTACCCGTGTATTCGAAGTTGGAGCTAATGGTTCCCAAAAACGGAACATCGTGAGAAAGCAGCCACGTCTCCTGGAGAGCCACCAAATCAGACCACACACAGATATCTTTTATGTTACAAATGGATCGTTTTACCGATTGACAATTAAAACTTGTAAATTTGAGACAGTTTTTAGTTATAATTTTGCTATCCATTAATTTCATTATTTATAGACTTTGACGTAGGTTCGTGAGTTTTTGTTCTATACTGAAAATGAACAAACCGTCTAAAAATAATGCCATCTGGCCACATTTCATTTTGTAAAAACATTTCAACTTTAGATTTAGAGACAAACAACTTAAATGCATTATACTTTTTATAAGACTTCATGTTTATCTTTTTTAACGTCACAATTTCACCCGTTTTGTTCTTTATATAGCTAATAATGTCACTTTCACTAGCATCCACACTAACATTTGAAATTAGCAGCGGTACTTTTATATCGGCTGCTCTAAATTTTACCTCCGACGTGACTACAGCCACTCCTTTTCTACCCGTCACTTTGTTTCGTTTAAAACGTTTATTTTGCACTACCTGCCACTCTGAGCGCGCACTTTCTAACACTTGTTCACTATTCATATTCTTCTCACACGAACTCGCCGCTTGAAACGAACGATTTATCGTCTCGGGCAATGCTGAGGTGCCGGCCTCACTCGATACTAATTGACAAGATACCGCCACCACGCACTCGGGTCGCTGATCAGTAGTAGTAGGGGATCGGAGCGTCGTCGTACTAGTTCGTCTCGAGATCGCTTTTCTGCATTCGCTTGTCATATGCTCGGTTTCACTCGCTCCTGTTGGAGTGATATTTCTTTCTCTCTCGCTATCGTGCCTACTTTCTGTCTCTTTTTGTTCCTCCTGGAGAATTGAAACGAAGGTATTTTTGCAACGGCCAGGTGATGGTGACGTAATTTTTACACAACGGCCGTTGACCTTTGAATCAGCTGATTCTTGATGACATTTTATAGGAACATAATCTAACCCAATAGGTCCACTATCCAGTAAAAAACTGTTTTGTAAATGCGTACCTCTTTTCGTTGTAACGTTCGCATCCGTCCCAAAATCACCAATTAATGATGCGTACTTCACTTTATCTTCTATTTCTCTTCTGAATAATTCTAACTGTTCCGTGGAGACAGCTTTTTCTTCAAGAATACTGACCTTGTTTTGCAGCCTTGTTATATCTTTCAGTAACCTGGTAACATCCACATGATCGAAAGAAACCGGTGGAAGTTTGTGTAAGTCTTTCGCCACAAATATTGGGTAAAGCTCAGGGTCAGTTCCCTTCAGCAAACATATCATGTCTTCCAGGTCACGAGACATCTTCTTTTTGCTGTCTTTTCGTCGAACCGGCATCTTCTTGCCACTTGGTATCGATTCAAACAGCAACGTCTTAGCCTTCACTATATCTGTCGCCGTAAAAGAAGAAGTGCACAATTGATGCACACTTTCTTCATCCATGTAATCCAGTACATGACGTAAAAACGCCAACAACTCGTTAATGACAACATCACAGCTGTTGCACTTCACAGTATTTAACGACATTTTATTTTTTCACAAATCACGATGAGTCACCGATCGCGTCCTTACATCGCCGCGTGCGCAACGAGATTCTAAAAGAAGAAGCCGCGTGCGCAACGAGATTCTAAGAGAAGTCGAGATTCTTCTAGAAATAAAGGCTACGGTGACCACTTTCGATCATATGAGCCGCAGGCTTGTCTACCATCTTGGTGGTATAAAAAAAAGATTATGCAAAAGACACTAAATGATAAAAGGTTTACCTGGTGATGCATCAGGTAGCACGGTAAAAGCCGCCGCAGCCAACGCTGCTTGGCCTTTAGCTATCGCTGACATCGTCAACTTGGCGTTCATACTGTTTAACTGTAATTAAAGTTTATCTACACTATACTGTACCTAATTACTAACTACATTAAAACGAAGGGTTGGTAACCCTTCAATGTTTTCCACACATTAAAAGAAAGTATTCTACCCAGTCGTCAAATTGGTGTTCATACCTACTGTTCAACTGTAAATAAAGTTTATCTACTACACTATAGACAGAAAGAAAGAAAGTAATTTATTCAGGCACAAACAAAATATACTGTTATTACTAAATACTTACCCTTCAATGTTTTCCACATGTTAAAAAAAGTATTGTACCAAGTTGCATAATCGTCAAATTGGTGTTCATACTGTTCAACTGTAATAAAATTACCTACACTATTCTATAATTACAAACTACTAACCCTTCAATGTTTTCTACTCGTTAAAAAAAGTATTCTACCAAGGTACGTACGACCTACCACTTTTGTTTTTTTAACGTGAGGAAAATCCTACAGGGATGCTATGCCGGAATCCTACCGACTAAAAACATCACGTATCCTACCATTCTACGGTTGGGAACCCCGGGTAAGCCCTCGGAAGGATGCTCCAGGACACCATCTACCCCTTGTCAACAACACAATTACACGAGAAACCTGGTTTTTATTATTTGTTATCTTTTTTCGCAAGCCCTTGTTAAAATTTACAAGACCTTGTTAATATAATTGGTTGGTTTTGATTTCCTAACATGGTATCGTTGGTATTTGCATCATATTGCCTGCTTCGAAAGACATATTATGTCGTTGGTCATAGGGTGCCAACAACACGGTAACCATTTTTCATTCTTTCTCTCTCACTTAATAGGGCACGTAACACCTTAATGTTTCGATTCTTGACAATACAGCCCCCCCCCCCCCTCGACCCGCGAACCAACTTCCAAGACGCGGGATAGCACGTGAACCCCATAGGCGAGGCTGAAGTGTTCGCCAAAGTCTGCCGAGAGCCCTGGGACATCCTTCCGAAGGCTTGCCCGGGACTCAAGAAATCGTGTGGTTTTAGTCGGTAGGAGTCCAGCATGGATATGCTGGACTCCTACCGACTAGCGGTGAGCGGGTTCATCAATGAATCCGATTATCTTGCAACATTAGACTATATTGCAGACTAGGCACGTATTGGTTTTAAGTCGACAAGAGTCCAGCTAGCATCTATAACGGATTTTCCACGCGTTATAAAAAATAGAATACCTAAAAGAATCTAAATAATTCATTCTGAAATACCTACTTACATCAACCGTGGTGTCATTTCCAAATTCTTGTCTTAAAGCACTTGTTAGTATTATTTTTATCCTGAAATCAAAATTATATTTGAGTGAATAAATCGCGCACTGACTATATCGTGGACAAAACACTTTAAATATAAAATAAATAATCAAAATAAATATATTTTGACATCCTTACACAACATCATCTAGCCCAAATTAAGCTATTATAAACTTGTGCTGGCTGTGAGATCTAGACAATTGATAAACATAATTAAATATTTCTAAATACTTACATAATATTAGATAAAATACATCTAGACACAGAACAAATGAATGTGCTCATCACATAAAGAGATTTGTCCTGAGTGGGAATCGAACCCTGTATGATTAATAACGACTGGACCACGAGGCCAGTCGTTATATTGGGTGTAACAAAATTGACTCTCCAAATTTCGTCACGTGACGTGGCACCAGTCAAGAAACATTACAAAAATGAAAAAAAAAAGTCACATGAATACTTTAACCGTAAATCGGTTTTAAAGGTCCTATAAATTTTCATTATCACCCTTTCTATCGCTACTGAGCGGCAGTAGAAAGAAACAACGACGGCCAGACGGGTGCTTTGTGTTTGTTTTGCCACGGCGACCATGTTACCTCGAATTGCCGCGGTAAAAAACGAATTCTTAATGTGCGACAATTTTTTTTTTTTAATTAAAAAGTAACCCCCCTTTTTATTAAATATTTGAATTTGATTTCCGATGCCAAGTAATCTCATGAAATTTGGAAAGTCAATTTTGTTACACCCAGTATATAAATCATACATCTGAAAAATTAAAACTATTTACTACCCGTTCGCTCTAACTTTGCCGCTGGCGTAGAGGCGTATATCCGAATTGTTAATTAGACGAAGTAAATTGACAGTAGCTAATGTCACTTCGTCATAGAAAATACGCAACATTGTATGAAGAAGTGACATTAGTTGCTGTCAATTTACTTCGTCTAATTAAAAATTCGACTTTAGTATGGAGCCGAGCGGCAAAGTTAGAGCGAACGAGCAGTACTTACGTTGCGTATTCCCAAAAATCTCGATCTGTTGACTGCTATGATTCAATTTCGGTTCTGTTATAGTCTATTACATGCAATTGCTAAACTGCATTCTACTATGAAAGACATTTTATGTACCTACACAGGAAAACTACGTTGTGACAAGTCACAGAATTTTATGGCACTTCTGTAACATCTTGTACCAATAAAGTATAGTTACCTTCTACCTATTTAAGGTAAATTTTAACATTTCTGAATCTAGATTTGCTTCACAAAATCTAATATTCTTTATAGTAATCTTGTTCCTGGGACTAAATAAATACGATCGGTGAAACGTAGATGTTATAGTACGTCTCTACCTACCACTTCAGAGAAAGGGCGGTAGTTATATAAGTAGTATATCTGTCGAAGAAATTTCCACGACAGTCGTTCATCCGATCACGTAATTAAACAACAAACAACTTATATAAAAAGCCTTACGTAAAATTTTTATTTTTCGCAAGTTGATCCACGATGTCAAATATCAAGCCGCTATATCTCACTATGGCACCGGATTCGTTGCGTTGTAAGATCGTCCATGGCGGATTCTGCAATAAAAAAATATAAATTAATATTTTTGGTCTTTCTCACATAACAATTAGCTAACAATTCCTGGGATATCCTTCCGAGGGCTTACCCGGGGCTCCCACCCGTAGGCTGTTGGGCAGGATACGTGAGGTCATTTAGTCGGTAGGAGTTCGGCATAACATTCGTGAGAATTTTCCCTCACGTAAAAAATGCAATATTAAGCATAATAAATTACTTGAATTGCTATTCTTGGTTCCACACAGCAGTAAAAAAAGTTTGGCCGTAAAGCAATGAGACCGCCCACTGTACCAATTTTCTTGCATCAACTTTCTAAATTTTTTTTTTCTATATTTTACGTAAAATAAAGTGCAAAAAGAAAGTTCCAAAAAGCTATAACATTAGGGAGGTTACAAAATAATTTAAAAAATAACCATACGTGGTAAGTGATGATCGGCAACAGCTTCCCTCTGAACCCGTGATGAATGTGAGGAAACAAAACGTCTGTAAATGTGACCGCGTCTATAGGGCGCCAATATCCCACCTGAAAGAGTCCTCAGTATTAAGCACAAGGTGGAAACTCCAGACAAATTATTCGTTCTCAATTCTGTCACCTACACTAAAACTCGTATGTTTGTCTAGAGCTTGGATGTGTGTGTGACCAAATATGGCTAAGCAAATGTTCCCTCAAAATACCCTCCAACTATAATGACAGCTGTAGCGGAGGTGGGGAAGTTTGCTCAGTGGAAGGCAGTGAGTTGCCTATCTAAATGTAATACTATTATACTCGTATTATATTTTGTATTAGTAAAGCATCTGTTCTACAGTTATCATCCAGCGCCCCAACCAGCATGACCTTACTTGGTGTATGATGCAGATGAGATGTCTTGTCAATCAAAGGTCACCTCTGTAGAGACACGCGCAACCACTTCGCAGACGTTTATTAGGTAAAAGAACCCTTTTTAAAAATGAATACAATAAGTTCACTGTTGATGACGCCAATGTCGACAAACCGAACAGATTTGCAGGCTTTGAAAAGGATTTGTTTGTAATGCGGTACCTACCTGCTAAAAAGTTCTGCCAACCAAGTTGCCAAGAAGGCCTTAAAAATAATTTGAAAATCATGAACATCTTTTCAACGCGATCCTTTACTGAGAAAAACTAGCAAGAAACTCGATAGACTATTGCGGGAGCGGGAGGGACTACACTCATCTCCCGATAGAAACTGTCAGGACCTCTAGCATGAGGTATAGACGGAGAAGGTTTTAATCGGTGCGGGTACGACACTTGAACTTTAATAAAAAAAATTAGGTAACTTACATTCAGCAGCTCAATTTTGTCGATAACTCCGGTAGAAACATTGAGCACTATAGTGGACGCGTCAGGAGCTTCCGTGAAACTTCGATACGTGGCTCCCCATGTGTCAGCTGCCAGGGCACGCCAAGTGGTGCAGTTACCGCAGCGACTCTTTGATGATATGTGTTGCTGTAAACAAATTCTATTGCAGACAAATGCTGATGATATCATGATTCACATATTTATAAAACGGCTTGTGGCTCGACTCCGGTAGCGGTACAGGCACGTGTAAGTACTTCTACGCCTAGAATTGCTTACGCCAAGGTGGCCGCAATGAATACAAAATGTGAACAAATGAAAAAGAGCACGAAAAAGAGCACGGTACAATCTGTTGAGGCATCTAGGAGGGAAAGGCGCCTAGATTTTGCAAGACAGCAGACTGATTCGGAAGGCTTTATAACTGTAGAGAAGAAAAGGCAAAAGCCTTCCCGTCGAAACCAACGTGGTACCGGGTGTAGCGGGGTCGAACATGTTGCTGCGTCCGGCTATGGCGACGACGCAACTATACCTATGTATCTCGTTTGCATCATGACACCAAGGCCGAGGAATTAGTCGAATACATTAACATAAAGACTAACTGTACCGTGAGGGTGGAAAAACTAGTCTCGTATCGTAACGTCGACTTCAGTTCTTTTACGGTGCCGGTCCCGAAACAAAATCTGTCCACCTTCCTGAGTGAAGAATTTTGGCCGAAGGGTGTAGTGTACCGCCGCTTCAGGGGAACATTGAACTACACCAAGCAGCGCAGCACACTGACGCCGTATAATTCGTGTGCATTAAATGCTATGTGAACTAGATTGCTTTCATATTATGTATTAGTTCAAGTATATTAAGTTTGTTTTTGTGTATTGTTATTTTATGGACCTTGTTGCTTGAATTAAATGATTATTATTATTATTATTATTATTTCGCCATTGGTTTTATTTTATATTAAGCTCACCAAATTGACGTCGCCAGCCTGATGGATAGCCGTTGCGTATCTAGCAGTTGGGGGCCACTCTCACAGTCCAAAAAACTTCTGACCGTGGTCGTCGAGTTGGTGGCCCTGTGATGTGTCTCTTCACGCTCCGCTTGAAGAACCCGAGATCGTAAGAAGAGTGAACCACGTGTGCGGGCAGGTCGTTCCAGATTTTTATAGTACGACAGAGCAACGATCTTTGAAACGCTCAATTCTGGCGAAAATTCTCTCAAATCAAATCAAATGAGTGGCTTCTCTGCCCGGCACACGTTGTTCGGGATTGCAAAGGAGAAGGTAGGATCAGGTTGAAGAGCTCTTTAGAACACTCGCCGTGATAAATTCGGTAGAACTTTGCTGTGATAACCTTCATATCCATCACCATTTCGGGCTATTGATGGGCATATACTTCTAGCAATTCCTCGTAAAATATGAAGCATATCTCACATCCATCATTGGATACCCTCGAACTTTATGAGATCCTCATAAAGTTCGAGGGTAGGGAGCGAGGTCCACCTTGAGAGAGGCCAACATCTACATTCATTCTGCTTCTTTCGTTTTAATTCAAGAACGTTTAAACTATTAACGTAGCATTATCATAAATTATTATAATTGCCAAACTATGCTTAATTGCAACTCATAAACAATTTGATTATTTGCAAGATTATCTTTTCTATTTATGGCATTTTTATCACCTATCCATCTCTACCTATTCAGTGTAAAGAATAAGGGGAATCCTTTGCTTAAAAAACATTACTTTGGACACCCTTTAAGTTTTTATTGTAATAGCGGCAACAAAATTACATTATCTGTGAAAATTACAGCACTCTAGCTAACATTGTTACTGAGATACAGCCTCACGTGACGGACAGGCAGACAGAACATGAATAGGGTTCTGTTTTTACCCGTTGGGTACGGAACCCTAAAAACCGGCTAAGTACGAGTCAGAATCGCACGCGGGGGGTTCCGTACCAAATAACGGCAAAAAATGACGTTGGTTGCACGGAAGCCCTCTTTAAACATACTATTCTTTTAATTTTAGTATTTATCGCTATAGCGGCACCAGAAATACATCAGTGTGAAAATTTCAGCTCTCTAGCTATCACAGTTCTTGAGATACAGCCTCGTGACAGACAGACAGACCCTATAAAAGGACGTCAATATTTCTACGAAACGCTACCTGCATATGTCTTAAAAGGCTATCCCTCCGTTGAATCTTGTTCGGTCTGATAGCCTCCCACTCCTCATCAGAAACCTGAGCGGCGACATCAAACTCATCTTGAACAGCTGCGTCGAGTGCTGATATAAATGCGTCCATGACTTCTTGGCAGTAGCACATTACGCCATACTGCAAAATTATGGTATCCATCATAATAATAATTTATTTCAGAAAAATACTTTTGTACGTAGTTGTAAAATATAGACCTTACGTTTAGAATGGTATTTAAAATTAGATTGTAAGCATAGTCAAATCATCAAATCGTGAAGGTGACTAGTTCTTGGCAGATATTGAATCTGCAAGAATATTACCAAAAATAATATAATAGTAAGCATTACATTCTGATAGGCAACTGTTCTCCTTGCCTCCCACTGAGCAAGCTTCCCTACTCCCGCCAAGCTGTCATTATAGTCGAAAGTAATTTTCGCCCCGTGAAATTAGTCAGAACTAGGGATTTTTTAATGTCAGAAAGAGATTACATGATTTGAAGAAGAAATATTATAAGAATTCTATGAATTTTTTTTTTGATGCTTGAAGAAATACTTAGTATGGGGAGTCAATATTTGCCAAGTACGCTGTCTCAATAAATATTCGAAGTGCCACCTCATGCATTTGCGGTGGAGCTATCGCGGCGATTGTTGTATTAGCAGACTGGAATGGCTATCCCACTTTCATGCAATGAACCGAAGCGATTGATACTGTCTGCCATAACTTAAAAACCTTACACTCCCTCCCAGCGCACGTGTTTTCCCCCTATTACAACCTCCGTTATAAACCAACTGTTATAAGCGGAGCGTGAAAAGACATATCTTTGGGTTCACGCCATTTTCACAACCGGAAAACTCATTAAGGGTTGACCTTAATGAGTTTTCTGGTTGTGAAAATGGCTATACCACATATCTGTAAAGTCGTTACTTACTTAGGGGAGTAGTTATTAACTCAAAATTAAACTTACTTGACGTGTCCTGGGACATTCCTTCCGAGGGCTTACCCGGAGCTCCAAACCATAGGCTGTTGGGCGTTACCTACGTGAGGTTTTTTAGTCGGTAGGAGTCCGGCATAGCATCCATGATGGATTTTCCCTCACGTTAAAAAAAAAGGCTTACTTGACAATCCGAGCTGTCATCTGTCATATTGTAAATGAACGCAACATTCTCTCCCTCGTACAGATCATTGATCAGGCTACTCAGGTTGCCTTTCTTCGCGTTCGTGTCTGAGATGACGTACAGCCACTGAGCCATCGTGTGAGACATTAGCAGTTCCCGCGCGGTCTCTGCCATCGTGGTCATGACATCTGACGTCACAACTGCTATGAAGTTTTCACCTGGAAAGAGACCTCATTTTTTTAACCTTCCATGGAATCTGTGGGTGGCGTCCATAGCGTAGTACAGAGGGTATCAGTATATAAGGTTAAAGTTTTACTCATATTTTTCTGACTCCAACGATAACATTCCATCTTAAGAAGAAAGTGGGTGCCTGTTGTGAAAAGTCGAAAGAGTAACTGCTTCTCAATAAATCTTTCAAATTCGACTTTTGAAAAATTATGTTCAACGAGCCCCACTCCTAGCAAAATATAGATCAATAGCGCTTGTTCTGCTTGCTGAGAGGGTCCTTGACATGACATTTTACTCTGTTATAAAGAAAGCTTGAAATCATAATCTCCGATAGCTGTAAGAGTAGTCGCTTAAGGCTTCAAAGACCCATAGCCGCAGTACTTTTACAGCAATCGCAATCTGTTTTTCATTTATGAAAAACAATTTTTTCAATATGTATGTATTTAGAAATATATAAGTATGTATATCAGTCGTCTAGATCCCATAGCACAAGCTTTATAGCTTAGTTTGGGCTAGATGATGTTGTGTGAGAATGTCCAACAATATTTATTTATTTATTTATAGAACACCAGTCAAAAGAAATCCCACAATCTCTTGAGCAAAGACAATTTATCAGTATTACATACAGATCGGCAACAACAATAGTTGACTGACGGACGTGTTGAGGAAACATTTGCTAAGAATTATTGGTCACACTCACACATTCACGCTGGAGTTTCCGCCTAAGGTAACTTCAAGTGCTAGTTATTTTACAGTTAGTTTGCTTGGTACTTGTGTCCTTACCTATGTACTTCACAGGAAGCTTAGACAGAACTCTATGCATCTCTTTCCGTCTCAAGTACTCGTTGACTTCGTGTTTCATCTTAAAGACGGTGACAGACACTGGTGAAGCACTATCGCCGTCTATTTGAGAAGTCAGTGACTGCACCACACGAGACACCATATCTCGACCTGATGATGAAATCCAGAGTAAATACAGATAGTTGATAGAGAATAAAGCGAAAATGGCATCATTCATAGGCATCGTGCAATTTTGGTAATTCTTAATAACTCTCGTAAAAGAATGCCACAAATGATCAAAGAAGGGTGGAACAAAGTCCTAGATGGGAGACAGTTTTGTGCATTATCTTAAAAAAATGTGGAAAAATTACACTCACTTAACGTATCATCATGCAAAATAATAGCAGATTTCCACTGAAACGCATTCGAAGTTCGCAAATCCAAAAGCAGCTGCGGCAACTCCTCGCCAGGGTCGGAGTATGTAACGGTAACAGCTGACCGTGAGGGTAGACGTGGACAGTCCACTTCTGTCAGCGCAAAGAGCAACAGTTCTTCTTCTTCTGTCCGAGAGAACAGTTCCCATGTATCTTTGCATGAAGCTACACTGAATACCGCCATAAAACCTAGAGATACAATATGATGATATTAGGTATGTATAGAACTTTCTATTTCGAATTTTCGCAGGATTCTGGAATTGGAATTACTTATAAGCCCCGCACGTTGATATTGCGCTTGGTGGCCATCTTGTTAACCACTTGGTGACGTATGTCCGTCGAGCAGTCAGTACTAAAAAAAATACCGTACGCAGCTTCGCGAGGCCAGTGCGCGCTCGCGCTACGTCACAATGACGTCACTTAGCTGTCATTATGACAAGGTTCCAGCGCATTACCAACTTGCGGGGCTTATACAAGTGTATTTATCGGGGCATAAAACCGTAGGCATTAGGTAGGAAATGTGTGGTTTCTAGTCGGTAGGTGTCCTGTTCATAGCATAGCAACAATGTAGGATTTTCCTCACGTTAAAAAAAATGGAGGAACGTGGATGTAAATTATATTTACTGGAGAAAGGAAATACCGAGAAAAAGGGGCCAGCAGACTACAATCTCCCAAACTAACCTTACCTGCAAGCTCATTATAAGTAAATTGGGGGTGAGTACTTTATAAAAAAATCTCTTCCAAGTACATACTCAACAAAGACCAAACATTAAGACATAATATAAAATAAATGAAATAAAATGAAAAAATGTATAGGTACCCGAAGGGGTAGGCAGAGACACATTACAGTGGTGAGCCGTTTTGTCGTGTTGATATTATGGACTGGCGCAGTTAGTGACTGCCCGCTGTTGAAATTTTTCAAGCCTTACATAAAGGCCTTCAACTTGGCTTAACGACTGCCATTTTACTGGCAACCGGAACGAACGGCTGAACGTGCCTTTAGGAGCACGGAAAGGCTCACAAATAAATTTCAAAAAGTGGTCTAGTGGTGGTCACCCATCCATTGCCATAGTAAACGTTGCTTACTGCAGTGATCGTTTACAGAACACTGAGTCCGCAGAGCCACGAGCACTTCCTCAAAACATTATACAAATCATAGCATTAGTCAGTCAGAACTGTCTACTCTATAAGGACAAAATAGAGATTTGTTTTTTGGTGGTGGTTGTGCAGGCACAGCAGGTCTTGGTATATATAAGGTGTAACTAAATACAACGGCTTCAATTTTAAGAAGATTTATAGAGAGCACCTGCCGTCCGTCCTTCCATCTACTAATGACTAATATCGATAATAAATGATCCTCTTTAATACCTCTTTTAAGATTAATGGCAGTCCAAGAGTAGTAATGAACGTTGACGCCACCATGTTTCAGCTCAACTCGCGCTAACTCCTTGATGTAATCCTTCAGCTCGTCCAGAACCGACTGATGCTTGTCGCCTAAGTACGCTCGATCTAACACTACAGCTGAAACAATGTGTTAAAAAAAACCGGACCAGACAGACATGACGAATCTATAAGGGTTCCGGTTTTTGCCATTCGGCTACAGAACCCTAAAAACCGCATCAAAATTGGCTCGTGAATGGATGCCACAGAGAGAGACATTGGTACAAAACTCTTACATACGTTAAACTTTTGATATAACACCCTTCGTTGTCTTAGGACATATAAAAAATACAAAACCGGCCAAGTGCGATTCGGTCTGGCGCACAGATGGTTTCGTACCAAGAAACGACAAAAAAATACCTTTGTTTCATGGGAGCCCTCCTTAATCCCCCCTTTTTTTCTGATGTTTTTATTTGTTGTCATAGTGGCAACAGAAATACATCGTCTGTGAAAATTTCATTTCTCTATCTACGACGGTTCTTCTGATATAGCCTCGTGACGGACAGACAAACAGACATGCAATTAAGAAGTGCTAAAAATAACTAAGGTCAAATTTAGCAACCTCCTCCTTCTTTGAAGTCGATTAATAAAACAGGAACGTAAGGTAATTTTCAGCAAAGGTATATTAGGTTCTTTACATTATACTAAGTATCCTGAGAAAAATGACAAAAATCTTGAATTTTCGTTTAAGAATGTTCCTAAATCCCGTCTAGCTCATTTATTAGCTCTATAGTAGAGTTTTAATGATAAGCCTATTAGGATCACAATCCTCAGTAATCCTACATTTGGAACTGGAAAGCTATAAGTCCATTAATAATAGAATTTTTCAAAATTGTTTCAGGAGTTTTTAAACCATGTAAGCGTAAAGAACAATAATTCGTACGTAGATATTTTACATACTTACCTACATACGAAAAAAAAAATAATAAAAAATAGAACAGACTTCAGGATTTCAGGACTTCAGGAACAGAATTCAAAATTGTTTCAGGAATTTTTCAACCATGTAAGCGTAAAGAACAATAATTCGTACGTAGATATTTTACATACTTGCCTACATACGAAAAAAAAAATTAATTAAAAATAGAACAGACTTCAAACAAATCCTGAAAAAAAAAATTTACTTAGCACAAAATAAAAAATGAGATAAATCAAAAAAAAAGTTTGATTTATCACATTTTATTCAATATCATATTGAAGTCGGCGCCAAGTAAACCCATAGGTTTTGGTAGATATTATTAAAGGCACCCACTTCAATGTTATATTGAATGAAATTTGATAAATCAAAATACTACTTTGTGCTAAGTAAATTTTATTTTTCCGGATTTGTTTGAAGTCGGTTCTTTTTTTTATTTTTATTTTTTTTCAATATTTTAAGTGACGGGTGAAGCGAAAAATATCTCCATCTAGGCGTAAAGTTCTCATCAATACAAATCAATCAAACCCAAACACAAGGTAACTGCTTTAAATCGTTAAGGAATTCCCTCGACTGTCTTTCGGTTCCATTATCAGATCTACTCCAGACTTTCATTAAATTGTAGTACATTAAAGCACTTTTCCTGACGGATACACCACATCAGTGGATGCACCACTTGGTTCATCGGACCACTGCCTCGTTCGGTCGCGAGTGCCTCTCGCAAGGCCTGAACCACCTCGGCCCAAGGAGTGGCGACATGTGTGGCACTACAAGTCAGCAGACTGGGAAGGACTTCGAGAGTTCTTTGCGTCGTACCCGTGGAGGCGGCTTTGCTTTACTTCAGAAGATTTGGACTCCTGCGCTGCAGCAGTAGCTGAGGGGATCTTAGCGGGCATGGAATGTTATATTCCTAACCGCTGGATCCCGGCAGGAGCTAGGAAACGACCGTGGTTTAATCGGCTTTGTAGAGAAACTAGGATGTTGAAAGAAACTGCCTACAGAGCTTGGACCACGGCTCGCGCTAACTCAGATCCTAGCATCTCTGAAGTGAAACGCAAACTGAATGCCGCCTCGAGGGCCAGTAAAAGGGCGGTTGCCGGGGCTAAGTTCGATTTCGTCGGCAGAATTGGTCAGCGACTAGCCGGCTACCCTTCTGGAAGTCGTGAATTCTGGTCGCTCGCCAAAGCTGCCGAGGGAAACTTTTGTCGGTCGGGATTACCACCTCTGCACAGACTGGATGGTAGTCTGGCCCACAGTGCCAAGGAGAAGGCCGACCTTTTGGGTTCTCTCTTTGCCTCCAACTCGACCATGAACGATGGAGGTGCGCTTCCGCCTGGTATCCCTTGGTGTAGCACTTCAATGCCAGAAATTAAATTCAAGCAACGGGACGTCAGGCGGGAGCTTCAATCCCTAGATATTCATAAGTCGAGTGGGCCGGACGGCATTCCCGCGGTGGTACTTAAGCGGTGTGGTCCGGAGTTGTGTCCGGTGCTTACGCGTCTTTTCACGCTTTCATACTCCATGAAGCAAGTCCCGGCGTCGTGGAAGATCGCGCACGTGCATCCTGTGCCCAAGAAGGGTGACAGGACCACAGACGTACAATAGGTAGCAGACGAAACATTAATTATGTTTGTGTGCGTTGGTCTTTCCATTCCGCTCGCTCTAAGGGGTTAGTGAATGCTGCTATCTCGTCTCACGTATAACAACACCATACATGACATTTAAAAAAAAATGACGTACGCCTGGTTTTTGAAAGGTATAAGCTGCCGATGCTGCAGTTTAACGTATTAGATACCTCTAATTAATGTAGGGGCCAAACTCAGGCACTTCTTTTCAAGACTAAATTTAATGCTAACATAAAAATAAGTGTGGCAAACTGTGATTCAGCATTTAATTAGTTCAGAATTGCATTTTAATATAATGCCTGTAATCTTCGATGATATTGAGTATACAATATAATTAAAAATGAAGCCCGATTACCGTGGTCACGGCATCACGCGTGAAATGCTGGACCGATTTCGCTAATTCTTTTTTGTTGTGTTTGTTTCTGTCAGGAGAAGGTTTTAAAAAAATTGGTGCAAAACTATTAGCAGAAATGGTTTTTATTGCGATTTTGAATCGGATCATAGAACTGAAAACTCCGAAATGGAAACCGGGAACAGAAAGACTAAGAGATAATTTTGCAATCCAATATAGCCGCCGCGTCGAAATCACAAAATTTCATGATGGGTATCGTTTAAGGGGGATTTTGGTACGCTGAGTACGAATCACATGATAATTTTGCAATCCAATTTGGCCGCCGCGCCGAAATCACCAAATTTCATGATGGGTATCGTTTAAGGGGGCTTTTGGTACGCTGAGTACGAATCTCATGATAATTTTGCAATCCAATATGTCCGCCGCGCCGAAATCACAAAATTTCATGATGGGTATTGCTTAGACCGTCAATGACATGTTGTCTATTGACGGCATTCATTGTTATGCGGACGACAGTACAGGGGACACTTGTTACACAGGCCGTCCCGGTTTCTCTCGGGACGCAGTGGAGGAAAGTCGTGAACAGCTTGTGTCTGAAATCGAGGCTACTCTTACTAGAGTGTCCGATTGGGGTAGACAAAACCTTGTCCAGTTCAATCCCTCCAAGACACAGGCGTGTTTCTTCACCGCTAAGAAAGCCCCAATTACTGTAGCGCCACGATTCCAGGGCACATCTCTTTCCATCTCTAAAAGTATAGGGATCCTTGGTGTTGACATCTCCAGTGACGTTCAGTTCCGCAGTCATTTGGAGGACAAGGCCAGGCTGGCGTCCAAGAAGCTCGGTGTGCTCAACAGGGCGCGGCGGTACTTTACTGCGGCGCAAACACTGCTTCTATATAAGTCGCAAGTGCGGCCACACATGGAGTACTGCTGTCACCTCTGGGCGGGGGCACCTGAATATCAGCTTCGCCCATTTGACTCGGTGCAGAGGCGAGCTGTGAGAGTTGTCAACGATCCTATACTGACAGGTGGTGTGGAACCTCTTCGCGACAGGAGAGACTATGCCTCCTTATGCGTGTTCTACCGCCTGTACAATGGTATGTGCTCCGAGGAATTGTTTGACATGATGCCCACGGCTACCTTCTATCATCGCACCGCTCGCCATAGACAGGGATTTCATCCTCACACCCTACGTCCGGAGCGTTTGAGCACGGTTAGATCCGGTAGGGGTTTTCTTCCGCGCACGCTTAGGTTGTGGAATGATCTACCTGCCTCGGTTTTCCCAAACGCCTACAGTATGGGGTTCTTCAAAAGGGGTCTAAGAAGGTTTTTACAGGGTCGGCAGCGCGAGTGTGGCGCCTCTGGTGTTGCAAACGTTCATAGGCTGCGGTGACCACCGGTCCTTCTGGTGGGCCGTGTGCTTGTCTGCCACCTTAGTGGTATAAAAAAAAAAAAAAAAAAAAAAAAAGGGGTTTCTTGGTATGCTGAGTACGAATCACGTGATAATTTTGCAATCCAATTTGGCCGCCGCGTCGAAATCACAAAATTTCATGATGGGTATCGTTTAAGGGGGATTTTGGTACGCTGAGTACGAATCACATGATAATTTTGCAATCCAATTTGGCCGCCGCGCCGAAATCACAAAATTTCATGATGGGTATCGTTAAAGGGGGTTTTTGGTATGCTGAGTACGAATCACATTATAATTTTGCAATCCAATATGGCGGCCGCGCCGAAATCACAAAATTTCATGATGGGTATCGTTTAAGGGGAAATTTGGTACGCTGAGTACGAATCTCATAATAATTTTGCAATCCAATATGGCCACCGCGCCGAAATCACAAAATTTTCGTGATGGGTATCATTTAAGGGGTTTTTGGTATGCTGAGTACGAATCCCATGATAATTTTGCAATCCAATATGGCGGCCGCGCCGAAATCACAAAATTTCATGATGGGTGTCGTCTAAGGGGTTTTTTGGTATGCTGAGTACGAATCACATGATAATTTTGCAATCCAATATGGCCGCCGCGCCACCGTTGTTAAATTTCATGTTGGATATTGTTTATGGGGTTTTTCGGTATGCTGAGTAAGAATTTCAGGTTAATTTTGCAATCCAATATGGCCACCGCGCCACTGTTGCGAGATGATTATAATAAAGGTTTTTGAACGTTTTGCCGCCTGTCTGTATGATCGTTGTGTTTATGTACATATTATTTTTATATCTATGTTTGTTTTTCTCTGTTTTTATTATTATTTTTTATAAAAGGTTACTGTTGTTTGGTCTATGTGCGCTGTGATCTAAAATAAAAAATATTTTCTTTCTTTCTTTCTTTCTTTCTATTTCTGTCAGTATGCTGAGATACCAACGATTCACGATATCCAACATGAAATTTTACAACGGTGGTTCGGCGGCCATCTTGGATTGCAAAATTTATCTAAAATTCGTATTCAGCATACCAAAAAACCCCTTCTACGATATGCAACATGAAATTCTGCAACGCTGGCGCGACAGCCATCTTGGATTGCTAAATTAGCCCAAAGTTCGTACTCGGCATACCAAAAAACCCCTTATACGATATCCATCATGAAATTTTGTGATTTCGGCGTGGCGGCCATATTGGATTTCAAAACTATCATGTAATTCGTACTCAGCATACCAAAAAACCTCTTAGACGATACCCATCATGAAATTTTGTGATTTCGGCGCGGCAGCCATATTGGATTGCAAAATTATCATGAGATTCGTACTCAGCGTACCAAAATCCTCCTTAAAAGATACCCATCATGAAATTTTGTGAATTCGGCGCGGTGGCCATATTGGATTGCAAAATTAACCTGAAATTCGTACTCAGCATACCAAAAAACCCCCTAAACGATATCCAACATGAAATTTTACAATGGTGGCGCGGCGGCCATATTGGATTGCAAAATTAACCTGAAATTCGTGCTCGTACTACTATTTTTTCCCAAAAGCGTTTGACATCTTAGATCGTTTGTCCACCTATTTATAATCCGGACCAGTGTGCGGCCAGTCAACCGCAACAAAAAAAGCGCATTGATGTTACGAGTTGGATCAAAACTTTACACATTGTATCATTACAAGGCGCGCATTGCAATGCTCGGATCACCTGCTTCACTGCTGTAACCTCGTCTTGTATCATTACAAGGTGCGCATTGCAATGCTCGGTTCACCTCCCACACTGGCTGTAATTCTCGACTCGTAACATTACATTACGCGCGAATGCTCCCGGTGAGGGAGCACCTTTAGAAAAAAATGATGTTTTGTAACATCATTTTTTTCTAAAGGTGCTTTAGCCTCAATAGCATTTTTGAAGACCTATCTATGGATGGACCTATCTATATACACGTATGGGTTTGATGAAAAAAAATCTTTTCGTTTCAGTTCTGAGTATGGGGACCCCCAAAATTTACTGCTTTTTTTTAGTTATATTTAAAAATCTTAATGCGGTTCACAGAATATATCTACTTACCAAGTTTCAAGTACATCGGTCTTATAGTTTAGGAGAAAAGTGGTTGTGACATTCGGACGGACAGACAGACAGACATGACGAATCTATAAGGGTTCCGTTTTTTGCCATTTGGCTACGGAACCTTAAAAGAGGTATTTTAAGATACTCTTATTTCATTAAAATAAATCTTATTGAACTCGGCGGCTAACTCCTTCCCTGTAGTTGCGTTAGTGTGTGTGGTTTTTATATGTGTTAGTTTTGGCGTACTTTTCGATCTCTAATGCTTTGTCTGCTACTTATTGTAAGTCTGTGGACAGGACCGACCCGGCCAATTATAGGCCATAGCCGTCACCTCCCTTTTATCTAAGGTGATGGAGCGTGTAATTAATACACAGCTCCTGAGGTACCTTGAGGAACATGACCTGCTCAGTGACCGGCAGTACGGTTTCCGTCACGGTCGCTCGACGGGCGATCTTCTTGTGTACCTCACACACCGCTGGGCGGCGGCTATCGAGAGTAAGGGTGAGGCTCTAGCAGTGAGCCTCAACATCTCGAAAGCCTTTGACCGGGTCTGGCACCGTGGTCTTCTTACGAAACTGCCCTCCTACGGACTGCCCGAGAGTTTATGCGGATGGGTGTCCAGCTTTCTGGCCGGTAGAAGCATCAGGGCCGTCGTTGACGGCAGCTGTTCTGACTGCATGGCCATAAACGCTGGAGTACCACAAGGCTCAGTGTTGTCCCCTACTTTGTTTCTGCTGCATATCAATGACATGTTGTCTATTGACGGCATTCATTGTTATGCGGACGACAGTACGGGCGACACTTATTACACGGGCCGTCCCGGTATCTCTCGGGTTGCAGTGGAAGAAAGTCGTGAACAACTTGTGTCTGAAGTCGAGGCTACTCTCACCAGAGTGTCCGACTGGGGTCGACAAAATCTTGTCCAATTCAACCCTACCAAGACACAACTTTGTGCTTTCACCGCAAAAAAGACCCCATTCACTGTAGCGCCACAATTTCAGGGCACATCTCTCACCATCTCTGAAAGTATAGGGATCCTTGGTGTTGACATCTCCAGTGATGTGCAGTTCCGCAGTCACTTGGAGGGCAAGGCCAAGCTGGCGTCCAGGAAGCTCGGAGTGCTCAGAAGGGCGCGGCGGTACTTTACTGCGGCGCAAGCACTGCTTCTCTATAAGTCGCAAGTGCGTCCGCATATGGAGTACTGCTGTCACCTCTAGGCGGGGGCACCCGAATACCAGCTTCGTCCATTTGACTCGGTGCTAAGGCGAGCTATGAGAGTTGTCAACGATCCCATATTTGCAGGTGGTGTGGAACCTCTTAGTGACAGGAGAGACTTTGCTTCTCTGTGTGTGTTCTACCGCCTGTACAACGGTTTGTGCTCTGAAGAATTGTTTGATATGATGCCTACGGCTACATTCTATCATCGCACCGCTCGCCATAGACAGGGTGTTCCTCCTCACACGTTGCGTCCTGAGCGCTCGAGCACGGTGAGGTCTAATAGAGGCTTTCTTCCGCGTACGCTTAGGTTGTGGAATGATCTCCCTGCTTCGGTTTTCCCAAACGCCTACAGTATGGGGTTCTTCAAAAGGGGACTTAGAAGGTTTTTAAAGGGTCGGCAGCGCGATTGTGGCGCCTCTGGTGTTGCAAACGTCCATAGGCTGCGGTGACCACCGGTACATCTGGTGGGGCCGTATGCTTGTCTGCCACTCTGGTGGTATAAAAAAAAAAAAAAAAAAACTTGATGAAAAAGTTACTAAACGCACTAGTTGTCCCTACAATTTTCGGTGGTTGCCCTCGATTTCTCCTGGATCCCATCATCAGATCCTGACCTGGTGAAAATGGGATCACCTCAAAAGTAAACCCTATTGAACAAAAGAAAAAAACATACAGACGAATTGAGAACTTCCTCCTTTTTTTGAAGTCTGTTAAAAAATTGTTCTTTACGCTTTCAGAGTTTTGAAAATCCGGAGTAATTTTGCTATATTTTAATAATATATTAATCTATAATATGTACATGTGTAATTTAAACTCACCTATAGAAGCATTCGCTGTTATCAAAGAAGGAAAATCCTCTCCATAAATCGGTGAAATCAAACACAGACACCCAACCAACCATAGTTGCATTTTGCATCAACGCGAGCACTGTCCAGTTTTGACACTCCTCAGTTGAAATTCCACTCATAATTCGTAAAACCGATAAAGTAATTATTAATATCCAATCAAAAATAGTCCAGTTATGATTAAGGGTTTATTAAATCAGACGAAAATTGGTGCACAGGTGGAGCATGTTAACTTTTAATATGGTTGGCGATTGGCTTTCGCGTTGCTTGGAAGTAGGCCATACAGTTGAATGAGGTTCTAAGTCGTCCTATTTTTCTTTTGTTATACAGGGCGTGGTATTTCTTTTTGACAAATAAAAATAACTGCGTTACTCATCTAACGATTCAGTCAGTCCTGTGACCTCCTCTTGCACGTGTCTTTACGAGCGTATTCGTGCTTCGCAAGCCGTTGATCCTGGTTGCCAGTAATATGGTAGCCATTAAGCAAAATTGAAGACATTATGGGGGGTTTGAAAATTCAGGGTTATCAAACCACAATCTGCGCCTCGCCTGCCCATTTCACCAGCGATTAAGTGGAAGAAAAGCCAATGGTTTTACCAATGTGCGCGTATGGTATGCCTCTGCTTATACGGATAAAGACGTGCTGCTTATACTCCCGAGTTCAGCAGTCGGCGGCGAGTTCACTGCAGCCTGCTATACTAATGTCTCAGCAGGCTAAGGTCTTAGAACAGCTGTCTAGCTAGAGAGCTAAAGGAAGCAGGCCTGTTGAGAGCTCTGGGCTTACCTTAGAGTATATATATATATGTATATATTACCTGTTCTTCTGCCGACTCCTAGCCGATGGTAGGGCACCGTGTATCTTTAGCCGGTGGAGTCTGGCATAACTTTCATGAGAATTTGCTCAAGTAAATAAAAAAATGCGACACCACTTATGCGGCGAATTTAAACTAAGAGATTGCCAAATACCAGTGTAAGAGAGGTCTATCTCTAAAGCCTCTCTGATGCCTTTGTTGGTTATGGGCTCGTAGCTACCCACCAATAAGACAAATAAAAGAATTCTAATATCCATTGATTAAAAACGAAACATCCTATACAATAGTATCTAAGAATCCATTCTTGAAAGGTCAGCAGCTCATCAAGAATTCATTTTAATTATGCGCGCACCGCATTACGCTGTCTGTAACAAAAGTGATTATTTCTACACGTCATCACGTCATATAGGTACATGACTAGTTGGTGCCCATGGCTCCGCCCGAGTGGTGTTCTGTACCTGTATCCACAACACATAGGGAAGCTTATTCCGGGAACTAAAAGTAGCCTATGTGTTATTCCAGACTATAATCTTCTGCCAGATCCTTAAAGCCGTTAGGGCGAAAAAGAGTAACAAACACCCATACATCAAACATAATTAATAATTATATACATACATAATAGTCACGTCCGAAGGGATAGGCGGAGGTATATTAGGTATAGGTACACATTTCACCTGATAGTTTTTAGTCCCACGTTAATAGGAAGATGGTGAGCCTATTGCCGTGCTGAAATGGACAGGCGCAGATTGTGACGACCAACTATAGTCTGGCAAGTTCGTTCGTGACACTCCCATGGTCTGCGGGCGACGGGGGGGCGACGTCAGAGGGGGTGAAGAACTTGTGTGCGGGGCAGGGTTACTTAACGGCTACGTCATCGCTTCAGACAGTACGTTCATGGTGCTTTAATTTAGAACAAAATGTACCTTACTATTAACCAACAAGTTATGTATGTATCGAAAACCGATCTAGATTGAATCTATCCTTGACTATAAATTTCGGTAGCATTATAATATGACAGACTTGACAGCTAGTTTCTGTGGATATCGAACTTCTCAATAATGTCATCTGGCAATGACATGTGACAAAACATTAACCCTTGAAGTGTAGTTGTAAAATTATAAGGAATGGTATAAAGACTGACGCCTGTCGCGTCGGCGTGAAAAGTTTTGATCAGCGTTTTCCGATTCGTTAGATACAAAAATACAAATCTTCTCTCTTTTTTATTATTACTATTACTACCTGTTGAAAATTAAAATTTTAAAAAAAATTAAAATTAAAAAAAAAAAAATTAAAAAAATTAAATTTTCAAAATGTCTTCCATGTACAGACCCTCAACAATCCATACTAATATTATAAAGCTGAAGAGTTTGTTTGTTTGTTTGTTTGTTTGAACGCTAGGATCTCAGGAACTACTGGTTCGATTTCAAAACTTCTTTTACAGTTTGATGGTCCATTTATTGAGGATGGCTATAGGCTATGTAACATCACGCTAAGGTGAATAGGAGCGAAGCAGCAACGAAGAATGTTTTGAAAACGGGGAATTATTTTTACGATCTAAGAGCTTCCGAGGCGTACGCTGCCTAAATGGTTAAAGTTACGTAAAAGTTGTGTATTAAAAAATGGTTGCTCTTAAAAAGTTCTATAAAAAAGTCTGCGACAGCATATTTCTATCTTTAAAGGTTCGCTGACAATAACCTAATTTGTCTTCCTTTTAAGGTTAGCTCACAATATTATCAAACTGAAGAGTTTGTTTGTGCTAGGATCTCAGAAACTACTGATTGCATTTTAAAAATAACTTCACAGTTTTATAGTCCATTTATTGAGGATGGCTAATGGCTGTACAACATCACGCTAAGACAAATAGGAGCGGAGCAGCCATGAATAATGTTTTGAGAACGGGGAAAATGTATTTCTTTTGAGAGCTTTCATTGCGTACGTTGCGTAAATGGTTAAAGTTACCTAAAAATTGTGTAGGTACTACATTTTTTTTCCTTTTAAACAGTTACAAAAAAAAGTCCTGAACAGCATATGCCTATCTTTTATTGTTCACTTACAATAGCCCTCTAAATATTTTTTAAAATATGAGCGAGGCAACTCGACGATAGTCGATTCAGTCAACTGAAAGATAATACCGGCCAAGTGCGAGTCGGACTGGCACACGATTAGTTCCGTACCAAAATCCGAACAAAAATTAATGCGACGGGAAACATTATATCACTTCAACAAAGTTGTGCGGGTCAACACTAATGGTAATGAATATAAGCGACGTGACGCGACGGGAAAAAATATATCACTTTAAATATTAATACCTACCACACCTCTCTAATAAATATATGACACGCGACGGGAGTGAGCGCGACGGGATTATATTACTTAAAATATTAATACTATACCACTCTCTTTTTCACTCTCATGTGACGCTAACGAAGTTGCGCGGGTCAGCTAGTTTTATTAAACATATATAGGTATAATATTATTATTAATATTATACCTATATATAGATTATGCATTAGTCAAGTTCTGATGATAATATCAATGACGCTTATAGGCGTCATCCGCTTCAGGTTGTCATTTTATTTATGTCGATAGGCGTCAACGCAACGAATGGGTTAAATCAAATAACTAGTGATGTAAAACTGAGAAAGGCGCCATCTACTATTGTGTTACAAGAAACAACAGTATAATTCGTATCGTAAATCGTGTTGTCTGTGAACAACCACGTCTCCCGACCCCCCGCGCGGACCATGGGAGTGTCACCAACGAATTTGTCAGGCTATAATTAAAAATTAGCAGATCACCCATATCATAATATGTTATGGGTGATTTGCAAATTTTGGTTCGGTTTTTTGGCCCTAAATCATAATATGATTTTCGACCAGGGCCAACGGCGCCTTCCGAAGAATTTCTCGAAAAAAAAAAGTAACTAAGTGGTCACCCATCGAAGGACTAGTCAAAGCGAAAGTTGCTTACTGTAGTGATCTTTTAGAGAACACTAAATCAGTGTGATTACTAGCGCTTAACACACGTGTATTTATCGTTAATTACCTATTATATAAAAATAATTCGGGTTTTCCTTCCTGACGCTATAACTCCAGAACGCACGAACCGATTTCCACGGTTTTGCATTCGTTGGATAGGTCTTGGGCTCCGTGAGGTTTATAGCAAAGAAAATTCAGGAAAAATTTCAACAGAAAAGCGGGAAAATCATTTTTCACATACAGCGCCATCGCGGGCGAAGCTGCGGGCATCAGCTAGTCGTTAATACTATCCCTTTTAACACATAGCATACCTCCTATTGTGCGATAGGGTAGGACTGTCCAATACTAGGACCCTGGATTTCGCTGCGCGTCAATAGAATCAGCGTCTTAATATTGTGACTGTGACAGTCCCATACAATGTAACTGATTAAATTAGGTTAATGTTATTAACACTGGTTTTAATGTCTATTGGTCTGTAACAATTTGCTTGTTATTATTATGATTACCTACGCCTTGCGACATTGCCCTCGACGCGACCCAACGATATGCTCCGAACTCGGGAGGTTTCAAATCATTCGTTCTCAGTGAATGCCTTTCTGAATATATTTTTATTTCACGGGAATGTATCCAAAACGGAGTTAGCATTTTTTTTGTTCAAAAATAGGAAGAGCGGGTGCGTTTTGTTGAACATTTAGTATGTAAACAAGGCATCCCTGAATTCCTGATCCGGTAACCTAAGAAATCTGAATGTGTTCGGCCAGCCTTACGCTAATGTTTCATAGGGTAAACCACCCAATCGTTGGCACTCCTCCAATTATTGGCACTTTAGGGTATAATGCCCATTTCTAACAGAAAAATAATGCTATTTTACTTTTTAATGCATACCTTCAACTACATAATGGGCAAAACGGAACTGGAATAAACTAGGTTTCCCTTATTTTTCGAAATATACTCTTAACTAAAGTGCCAATAATTCATTCTTAAAGTGCCAATAATTGGGTGGTTTACCCTACATACATTTAGAATTTTTCGCTACTCGTTTTATAGCTAAAGTCATCAATGAATTTTTAAAAAGTCTGTTGTTGTCAATGTTAATTTGACAGCATTCAAAATTGTAAACATAGGTACATAGGTACATACACTTAATGTCACATCTATTGATTTGTCAGCGCAGCGGCGATTGGTTTCTGCGATTTATAAAATAAATAATAATTATGCCACAAGAATATAAAAAATGCTTCGTTACAGTTGGCACAACAAAGTTTGATTTACTTTGTGAATACATAATGACTGAACCTGTGCTAGCGGCAATGAAGGATATTGGTTGTAAACAAATCACTTTTCAGATTGGTAACAGCAACGTAGAACCTGGTTTCTTCGAAAAGGAAGGTGTTAAAATAAACATGTATAGGTTTAAAGACTCTATTCAAGAGGATATTCGGGACGCGGACTTGGTAATAAGCCACGCTGGGGCAGGAAGTTGTTTAGAGGCTTTAGAAGCAAAGAAACCTCTTCTAGTAGTTGTGAACGAAGATCTAATGGACAACCATCAACTAGAACTAGCTGAACAGCTCCAAGTAGACTCTCACTTATACTACTGCACATGCGACACGTTAGTGAGCACACTGAGCATTGTAGATTTTAGTTTATTGACTCCTTTTCCTGAAGCAGATCCGACAATGTTTCTAAAGTATCTTGATAGTGTTTTAAAGGTTAAAAATATTGATTGAGATGTAGATCAATATTGTTGTTTGTTACAGCAACAGGGAGACTTGTGTATGGAGTGTTGATATCAATGCAAATTTGTAAAAACATACTCATCTTTGTACATAAAAGTTCAATAAATGTTATTGTGCCAACAATCCAGTGTATAAATGAAATGTTATTGTAATAAGTTGAATTTATCAATAAAGGATGTGTATTAGCTGTTTCCTATATTTCTTCCTTAAACCTTAGGGGCCTATTAAGTTGTATAAATATAATTTTAATAAGAGATCTGATTCTGCATATGGGTGTATACTCTGCCTACCCCTTCCGGGATAAAGGTGTGACTATATGTATATGCTTAAGTGTAGAATGGAACCAATTTGTTAAATGAATGCAATAATGTTTTACAATCTAATACCTCATTTTTATTACTTACAAGCTTTTGTAAGTAATAAAAATGATGTATTCTTATACTAAAATAAATTAATGGAAAGATCATAAGATTTGTTATGAGTTAAGTAGCATTTAGATATCACATTCACAGACATAGTTGAAGTTCCTATAGTTAACATACAGTTAACTATAGGAACTTTACAGATGAATGAAGGATAAGGTCTAAAATGTGAAATAAATGAAAATGGATGTGCCAAATCATAGTTTATATTATATTATTTATTGTTCCAGACTCCCTATATAATTTTCTGTTTTAGTGTAAGTTGTATATAATTCTGTAACTATGGTAAGGGTTGTATAAAAATAAACTATTTTCACATCACAGTATAAATTACATTTATTGAAAAATTACAGATCATTCACACAATGGTAGACAACAGTGATGCTTACAATTTTTGGAAATAAAAGAACTAACATAAATATTGATTATAAGGC
This sequence comes from Miltochrista miniata, assembly GCA_933228765.1. Lineage (NCBI taxonomy): Eukaryota > Metazoa > Arthropoda > Insecta > Lepidoptera > Erebidae > Miltochrista > Miltochrista miniata. The sequence continues at coordinate 27,683,633 of OW121763.1, read as the reverse complement.
GCACCGCAGACGTCGGCGCGGAGCAGCACTATTCCGCGGCTGTCCGTCGAGGCTAAAAGTGCCGCGCCGTTGTGTGCGTTAGTCAAACTAGTTTGTTCTACCCTCGAAGAACATCTGCGGTTAGACGCCGACCAAAATGCCGCATCGTCGTCTGCGGTGTGTATTGCAATTTGTTTAAACTAATTTCTTGGCTTCGAAGAAACTCTTAAGATGTCTCATTTGCCAATAGCCGATGCCGACTAGCACTCCAGTCTGTAGCAGAGACCACCACAGTACACGTTGGTTTGTACTTTCTGATGTCTGTCTGAAGCGCTCTTCTCGATGCTGTGAACAATTTACTTAACATCAATTTCAATACATACACATGATCATGCCTTTCATCCCCGAAGGCCCGAAGGGGTAGAGGCAGAGTCTTATTATTTGCCCACATTTCACCTTTTTAGATTTTGTCTCGTCAGAATAGGTGGTGAGCCGTATTGCCATGTTAATATGACTGCCCGCTGTTGAAAATTTTCAAGCAACCCAGACCAACGGCTTAACATGCCTTCCGAAGCACGGAAACGCTCGCAAATAAATGCCACAAAATGGTCATGTCATGGTCACTCATCTATAACCGGCCATAGTAAATGTTGCTTACTACAGTGATCGAGAACACTGAGTCTGTGGGGCCACGAGCGATCAATTTCAATCTATTTAATTATTAACCTTTTAAGTTACTCAAGTATTTTTTTTATAATCTGATTGTCTTTGTAGAGATTGTCATCATCCCAGTTGCATACAGAAAACTTGCTTTAGAGAATGTTATGAAATAAAGAAATTTATACAAACCCTCTGATAACTTTGTTCCTTAGTTATTTGATGTACTTGGTCCAATAGTTGTCTGATCCTCATTTGTAGTTCTGACAGTTTATCCTTTTGTGCCACATTTGCATAGTCCACTGCATGCTCACCTACTTGGATATCCAGATGAACCTAGAATTTAAAAATATTTGGTTTAATACAGAATATTATGTAATTCCTTTCAAGGGACTTTACTTTGTTAGGTTCATCAACCTTTATGGCCATTGTTCACATGTGAACAGCGAGTAACAGCATATAGATAGAATTTTGAAGTTTTAATCAAATTTAAATTTTATGCTATCTCTCTTGTTTTTGTTGCAACTCTTCCCTACTTTTTACACCTTGGCAAGTTGGCAGAATTTTTTTTTTAGGGCTACCGCAAAGTGGCCTCTATTAGCTTGGTGGTTGGCATGAGTCCTGAAGGTCATAATACTAATTGCATTTTTATGAAACCTTTTATAAAATGTTCATTATACTTTGATTACTTATATGGGACAGAAACATTTTATGATAGCTAACCAATACTGAAGAATGAACCACAGTAAATATTTGATGTGGATAAATAATGTCATGTTCATATTGTAACTGAATGACATCACATTATTTGAACAGATGCAAATAATTTGCCATACAGCCCACCAAACATTTTATAATAGTAATCTTGGTTTTTTAGATCTAACATGCTATTGACCTATTTTATTTCTAGAATCCCTTTCCTACTAAAGGATTTGTCATTATTGTTTCTTATACTCTCAAACTTATGCCATTAAAAGGTACATAAAACAAGGTACATACAACAATTTCAATTAGCTTTTACCACAGATACTATATTACTGGTTACTTACTCTCAGTTGAGACCCACTGAACCACGATGTACTGTTGGAGTACATGCAGATAACGTGTTCTCCCGGCTTGGCGGACGTGAAAGATATCATACCCTCAGATGAATAAACACGAGACATTAACACCTTATCATCAGGGTCTCTCACTTCCACATGCATGCCAATTCCAGGGGTAGATGGCATAAATCCTCCAGACCTTGGATCGTACAGCTCCACCTTGTAGTTAACTGAAAAACCAAAGCCATACTTATAAAGCTATCCTATTAAATAGAATGGATAAAGTTGTTGGAGTAGCTTTTACCAATAACAGTGGTATCATCCGGTATTTCTTCTATGAAACATTTTCGCTCGCCTTCTGCTATGTGAAAATATAAAGCAGAAGTCACGTCCAAAACTATAAATAGAGCAAATAAAGAGGATAACTTAAACATTTGCATTTTTCTAGCTAAAAAACGGCACGGATTATCATGACATACACACACGTCATCCAAAATAAACGTCAAGATCTTTTTTGTAATGATGTTTTGTTGGCATGGCTACCATTCATAGCTATTCTGTTTCAAACATGAAGTTTGTTTATCTATAACTTTTCATGGTTTCAACTTGATAATTTGATTTATTTTTAAGAGTGTTTTTTGGTTATCATTCGCAAAAAAGGGCACATAAAATTATTTCTTTTCTTTTTACTACTATATTTAGGTGGCAAACAAGCATACAGATAGCTCAATAGTAGTCATCGCATCGTCGTAACCTTCAAAAGGGGTCTTACATGTTTGCAATACTGTTTTGATTGAAACGGACAAATAAATATGAGCTCCTGGCTACCTATAGGTAGTTTAATGTACTCTGTGGTAGTTTAAATGATATACTTATAAAATCAAATATATCAAATTATATACCTACGCCTTATTTATTGCAGTAATGTTACACGGTTACACCTTTAATTTAACTTCTACTATGTACCTACTAGCACCTGGAACCAGCAAAAAACGGCTTATCGTATGTTCCGAGTTATGGTAGGCAATGCTATCAAATGTCACAGATGGTCACCAATCTCAAAAATAATCGTACCGTAAAGCGCTTAATACAGGGAAGAATAGTGAATTATATGGTGGTGATCGAAGTCAGTGACATTTTACAGGGAAGAATAGTGAATCAGTTGGACTCTTCGACTATTTAGCAACTTGTTGTTTTATAGTCTAAGGTTGGACTACGAGAGTAAGAAAAAAACATTACGCAATCGTTGTCACGTCATGTACATGTCCACATGACGTCAATGACAGACAACTGACGTTTGCAATAATAAAGTTGACACGTAAAAAATAATAAAGGTTCCACTTCCTAATGTTTTATTTTCTTCTACTAAAAAACATACGTAATAATCTAAGTAAAAACTCAAGAAATTAATTACATTTACAACAGCAAATGACCTAATCTATGTAAATTACACAACCATGGATCCATTTATAATTGCTGCTATTTTAAGCGCTATTGTTATCGTTATTCTATCCATCGCGTTTTTGAAAGTTGGATCACAAGTGAAACAAGGTAAATATGAGTCCAATTACTCCCTTTTTCTCTTGTTCAATAAATCTTCAAACAGTCATTTTTCCAAAGAGACATTAAAACTATACAAAACACAAGTTTGTTCTACTGGTTCACTCAAAACAATATTTACTGTAATCTGTCGTAGAACTACTTACGTTGAATATTCCCTCCAAAAAAATAATCTCATACTCATATTATAGACTCTTTAATAAACCATGCAGGACTGTAGCACCTCTGGTTATGAAAATCCATAGTACCTCTGCTGCCTTACTGGCTTAAGAAATACAATTCATGTAGATATCTACAGTTCTACACTTGTTTATTTATGTGGGGAAATGCACATGCCGAATTCCTAGCACCGAAAACCGCACAGTGCTTTTCCAGCTACTTACGACCAGAAGTCCTGGGTAAACCCGCAGAAAAGTAGCACCAGGACTCCTGACGTCTCCCACCTCTGCTTAAGTTTTCATTTTAATGATATGAACCTGGCCTGTTTTATCACCAGCTGGAGCGCGGCCAAGAGCAGTTGTTCAAAGGCAGGATGGTGGTCCAGGCAGGGTTCAAGCTGTTCGCAACCAGAGAGCCAGGATGAGAGTGAATGGTATGTATTAAAACAAGATATTTGAATACCTATTTTATTCACTGCTGCTTTGATAAAGATTTTACTATTTATAGGTCAAATTAAACCTCAAATGAATAGGAAAAAAAGTTTATATTTCTGGCAACTGTCAACAGAAATTTCTACCAGAAGATGAACTTTTAACATCTTAGGTCATGGGAGACAGCTAGCACAAGAGAGTGTTGTGGTAATTTTTTGCACAAGCCTATGCCCAACAGTAGATATTATTTAGTTTGTAAAATTGATTCCCCCAACCTCTGCATTGTGAAATGTTTTTCTAATCTTTGTAATGTATTCATTAGCTGCACGCAATCAAGCAGCTGCCTTTGAGGAGGAACCTGAAGTAGCAGAGGAGGCAGCGGAAGATAACCCTCAAGAAACTCAACGAGTGGAATTAGACGACAAAATGGGTGCCAAGGTACATAATATCACTCATAATTTTAACTTGTTTTAATGCAAAACTGACTTTATATCTTACACTTTTCTATGCTAATAATATATGTTTTGAGAAAAAAATCATTATCAACAAAATACTGATTAGATTTTAAAATTTGTTTTCCCATGAGAGCCAAATTATTAAAGATGACATAAGCTACTTATGTATCATCATGCTATCACCCAAGGAGACAGAACAGTAATGATGAATGCCACAAATCTGGGTGATTTACATACAATGGGGTTCCAAGTCCTCACTTTTGGCTTTATTTCCACCCCTACCTGTTGCACGCCTGAAACCCGTACAGAGATTTTCATATCATTATGACACCTAAATATTTTTTTTTTATCTGCAGAAAAGGGCCAAGATGGAAGCTAAACTGGAGAAGAAAAAAGCGAGGGAAGCAGAAGAACACATGAGAGAGATTAAAAAGAAAAAAGATGATGAATTAGAACAGGAAAGAAAGAAAATAGAAGAAAAACAAGAGGTATGTATGTTACAATAATAATGTTTATTTTTTTCGCCGAAACATATCATTTTTCACGAAAAGTTAACTATAATTTCGGGAATTCATATTTGTTGTATGGGAGCCCCCTTAATATTATTATTTATCTGGTTTTAATATTTTTGTTATAGCCGCAACAGAAATACATCTTCTGTGTGAACCCTAAAAAGGACGCGTTAAGAGCAAAATTAATGTGAATGTAATATCCAAAACTATTACCTACCGTTACTCTTGGCCACTATTTCCCATTTTTTCGTGTTTCATCATCTCTCATTTCATCCACTATGACTACTTTTGTTCTGCAGTTTCGTAGCTCTCTATATCTATGTTGAAAAGAGTGTGCTCACATCCAGCGTTCGTCCAACAACATTCTTTTTTGTTCTATGCTAAATTGCCAATATTATAAAGAGTTGTTTGTTTGTAATCAATAAACTCAGAAATTACTGAATCGTTTTAAAACTTCTGATCCCATTGGAAAGTCAATTGATTCAGAAGTGACATAAGCTACCTGTGCTGTGTATCATCTTGCTACCACCCAAGAGGATGTATAACAATGCGTGATCGTTTTTCAAAAACTTTTGTCACATAATCAAATATTTAAAAAAATTACACTTTAGGAAGAAGAAAGACAACGAGAGGACGCCGAAAAGAAAGCAGAAGAGGAACGCAAAAAGCGTGAACAAGAAGAATATGAGGCCTTGAAGGCAGCTTTCACAGTGGAGGGTGAAGGGTTCGAGGAAGGTGAGGAACAGGACAAAGAGAGCTTGTTGAACGACTTCATTGATTACATAAAGGTAAGTAGATCGCCTAACAGATTTTAAAAGTAGACTAGGCTCTGACTGGTAACCAAAAAAATCCAATCTTGAAACCCACTTCTTTAGATAGTAGAAGGAAATGCATACATACAGCCAGTAGCCGTACGGCTTTTGCCTAGGTCTGTTGCTGTCGATGTGTTGTCTTATATTTCAAGTTCCACCACATCTCACTGTATTTTATACATAGTTTGGGAAATGCTAGATTAAGAACATTTATTTTCATGGAATTGCGGACAATCTGCAAAACAGTGTCGTTCGCTGGTATGGCCGTCATTTAAGTAAACCACTTAGATACGCAGGGAGACAAGTGTCTAGCCATGCCACTTCTGTCAGCTACCAGCAGGGAAGATAGGCTTCAAAAAGTTATGACCTGCAAGGGATAGCTAAGCTAGTGTAATGGGCGCTCCAGATTCACGAGAGAACCCCGCAAAACGCGATAAAGCACGAGAACGTGAATTTGAGGCCGATTCACAATCACGTTTCTCGTGCTTTTCTTGCTTTCTTGGCGATATTCTCGTGTGAATGTGGAGGACCTGTAAGAGAAGTAAAACAGACGTGGGCCCTAAAACGAGAGCTTCAGATGAAACCGAAATTAAAGATATGATGATGATAATGTTACGAAAACCTATCCAAGTTGAGAGATATCTAAGCTCAAACTTACGTATTCTTTCACTCACCTGCCGAGCGCACAAAACACAGGCGCCTCATTCTAGCTTGCCTGCAATGCCATTAACTTCCAGCTGCCGCGGACATGGGAGTACCTCGGTATTCGTATTTATATAATTTGTCAGCATGGTTTATTCTACCTTATTCAATGAGTGTAAGGTATACATAGTGCAAATTGGTGTTGTTTAGCACAAACTCACCTAGCTTGAGCCGGCCCTGCTGCCTGACCGTTTCAACGTGATGCACAATGATCATAATCTAACAGCAAAGTATTTTCAGGCACAAAAAGTAGTTATCCTCGAAGATCTGGCAGCACATTTTAAACTGAAGACCCAGGCCACTATTGACAGGATAACAGACTTGCAAGCAACAGGGAGTCTTACAGGTGTTATAGACGACAGGGGAAAATTCATTTACATTTCACAAAAAGAGTTAGAAGATGTCGCTAAGTTTATAAGACAGAGAGGAAGAGTATCAATAACCGATTTAGCAGAATCTAGTAATGACCTTATTAACCTAAATCCTGTAACTGTCTCCTAGTCATTTTTTTTCAATATTTGCTCATCTGTTTCATATTGTAAATATGCAATAAAAAAAACTATATATGTATTGTTAATACAAATATTTATTTTCAAACAAAATGTGCTTTTAATTCTAATCTGTTATCTCATAACCGAACATATCTCTTCCCTTCTCGAGTAAACTTAGTGAGGATTCCTTGATCCGCTCCAAAACTTCCATAAGTTTACTCTTTGTAAATACTTTATACAAACATCTGTTTTCTCCAGCAATTATGTTACTTAATTTTACAGCTTCTTTATGATCATCGATGGTATCATTACTCTGCAAAATTTTCAATATCAATACCACTACTTCTGGAATACAAAGACGTCTCAGTGTCTCAAGCTGTTTCACCCTTTCTTTCTTTTCATCTTCACTGAATTTCTGACATGTAGAGCTGTCATTTTCATCTTGAAGCCAACCTCCAGGAAACAGTATTACATTGTACAGTAAATTCTTTGTGTGTTTTGCTTGATGTTGCACTGCATTCAACCAAAGGGCTTTTTGCTGTTCTACTTGAGCACATCTTTGTTCATGGTGTACCTTGTCCGAGAATGATGCATCTGATTGTAAAGGCTCTACATCCTTAGGTTGTCCACTTATAAAATGCCTGTACCATGTAGTAAATCCTTCTAAGGCTTCCAGGTATGCTTTCAAACACAAATGTTCTCTTAGCTCGGAGGAATTGGAAGAAATTTTAGCCACAAAATCTGGGAACATTTTATTGACATTCGAGACACAAGACAAAGCTGCATTTGTGTTTCCAATAAAAATAAAGGTACGAATCATAGAATTACTCAACCACAATGCTTCTTCATTCTGTTTTGGAATCAAAGACAACCATTCCAGTGAGGATATAACTTTTTGGATCAAAGTTTTGTCTTTCTCAATGGCAGAAGTTTGAGTGAAATTCAAATCTAAGTTTCCATACCCTTTCTGAATATCTGAAATTGCTTTTTTTATGGCAACTCTAGCTGATGCAGAAACATCAATGCCTGCATCAAGTCCTGCTTTAACCACTCCTGTTCTATAGTCACTTTTGTGTATGTGATCCATGAACTCTGAATATAATAAAATTTGCCTGTCGAAAGGCACATTAGAAGTATAGAAAGCGATTAGTTCTGGGCGTTCTACAGAACCATCAACCAATTTATTAACAAGATGTGTTACATATTTTTCCAAAATGCTGTCCCCAATATCATGTTGCGGATCTTTTCCCATTTGTCTTAAAATAAGTGTAAGGTGAGCCAGAAATCTTACAAATCTTTCATCACAGTTTTCCATCCATTCCAAGGATTCTTGCATGATCACTCTGATGTGACCGAGCATTAAGTGGCGCTGGCAATTTTGGTACAATGTTTCTTTTCTGTTATCCATCAAAGCTTTGACAGCGCTGAATATCTGTGGCAATGATAATTCTTCAATCTGAAGTTCTGACTGCAGTAATGCCAAAACATCAGAGGGTGTTGTATTTGAATCAACTGTAAGGTGATGCTCATGTAAAAACTTGTCTACCCTGACTTCAATCTGCACTCTTAAGTGAGACCATAATAAGTCCTCCCAGCTTCCTTGACAGACTGGTATAGCACTTGGAAGGTGTCCAGCCAAAACTCCAACAGTAGCTCTATAATACACATTCTCGGCAGTGTTGTTAGCTAATCCTAACGCACACCATTTCCATAAATCTCTTGAAGGATTACCTGCTATATCTAAAGGAGAATAGGTATCTTCTTTGGGCAAATAATGAAGCAATCTCCAGCCTTGGAGTACAGAGCCTCGCCATGCCTGGCCTGTGCTGATACACAAAGAAATTGCCTCTTTGAACTTACCACATCTGACTTCGGTAAATATTCGTTTACATAAATCATTGTCATCTTTCTGATCATCGGAGTGAACAATTCTTTTCTGGCGTCTTGGTGCGTCTGGGTCCATACAAGTGACCATACCTTTACTCTTGTCTTTGTTAAACAAACTTGTACCAATCAGCAACTGATGTAGAGTATTGCCCCAGTGTATATTGTTGGCAATTATAGGAGCAGTGGTTTTGGTGGCCTCTTCTTGATATGCTGCAGTCGCCTCAAGCCAGTCTACCAATATTTGCAATAGTCTTAGCTCAGAATCACAACGGAATAGAGCATCAACCAAGGTTTGTTGAGATAGTGTTGTTTCCGTGATTAAATTATCTAATGACTCTGGATGTTCAGTAATTGAATCAGCATATAAACAGTGAAGTAATTTCCATGTGTTAGCTTCCTCTGCCAGCCAATAGTTTTGTGCATTATATCTATTGCAAGGTTCAACTAATTCAAGAGATTCGCAACAAACTTGAGATAACCTCGCTAAAATATCCAACACATTACTAGGACGACTTGTTAGAATTATTTCAAAGAAAGCTTCATTTAAATTCTCATCAAATGCTCCAGGGTTCAATAATATCGATGAGTCGTTTAAAACTTGTCTCAGACTGGTATCGTTAAGATTTTTGAACAGAGAAGTATCGTTAAATATCGGCGACAAGTTTAAGGTGTCTTCTTTGGATAATAGTTGCCGACTCCTTTTACTTCTTAATGGAGTAAACTGAGTTGAATGTAAATTGCTTTTATCAAAGTTAGCCATCGTTATTCTGATTTATATTGAAGATATTGTAAAACAAATACAGTTTTCACAAATTTAGCGGCCAAGCGCCAGTTTTTGACTTGACATGACATTGACAGTTAAAGAATTTGCTATGACACTAATGACATTAATAACGTTCCATATCGCGCGGCTAAAAAGGCGTTCAAAATTTTCTTAGTTTTTGCTAGATTTTTGCATAGTAATTTAATAGGTATTAAATAAAATATATTTTTATTTAAGGAATTAACTCCAGACCAAATATTATTGCTATTTCGTGACAGTAACATTTTAGTCTAAAATAATTAATTATTTACAGTACTTTGACGAGTGCGTACGCTCGCGCGCTCGTTCGTCTTCTCTTTCGTCTCGTCTTTTTTCTCAGCACATCACAGGAGTAGAGTACATCATTTTGTAAAGTTGTAAACCGATCATTTCAGCAAGTGTTCAGGCAGCGGCAGGTAAGAAAGCAAATAATATAGTAGGTAAATACATAAATAAATCCCTGCATTGTATTGTTTTAATTTAAATAATCAAAATTCAAATGCAAGAAAGTTCAAAGTACTTTACTTACATTAATGTTTCCATATTACTATCAGGCTAAAAGTAAGCTTCATAAAACTTAATAATTTCTTGGTATGTAATTGTAATAATTAAATAAAAATGCATTTCTGATTACATGGTTCAATAAATTACATTTAGGAACCAATAAAGTATAATATCTAGTTAATATTGTAGTCTGATGTACTTTACATTATTTGCTCTGTTGCTATTTATTTCTACTAGGTACTTTAACTAAGTCCTGGAATATTTGATAAGATTTATTTACTTATCATTGAATAAAACTACAATAGGTACATCAATAAATATCATTACTTAACAACAGCATCAGAAAAACTTCAGCATTATGTAGCACTGGATGGATCTCAAATTATGAAGATGATAGGTACCCCAGAAAATGAATCTGAAACTAATATTAAAATAGGTACTTAAAATAGAACACTACTACCTACTTAATATTGGATATGGTAAGAAACTAATAAGGTATAAATAATTTTAAAGTAAAGCATTCCTGAAAGTACCTAAAGCCAAGAAATATTGAAAGTAAGAATAGTTTTCAAAGGTCAAGTTGGCCAGAAAAAGTTTATTAAAAATTATTTGTCAATGACTGAACATTAATTTGTCCACTTGTATAATGTGGATAAACTAATGTTTAATGTTCATCTACTTATGTAATTTAATTTCAGAATAAGTACATAATAGATGTTTAATAATCCACCTAAATGTAAAAGTGCCTAAGTCAATGTAGGTAGAAAACCTTTATCAATATATCCCAGTTGCTGCAAATACTGAGCCCGGGGTCCACGATACATAGGCTTAATGTTTTATAACCAAATATCTGCTCACGGTCAACTTTTCATCTGAATGTTTTTGTTACCGTTCAAATGACCACCGAAGCAACTCAGGTGGAGTAGTAAGTTAAATAGGTATGAGAGCTAAATATATGTAAGACAGTCATGTAAATTTAAAATATTAAATGCATGTCATGTGCAAATATGGTAGCACAAATGTTCGGTAAGTTTAAAATGAGAGCAGTCTACCGATACTCAAAACTAAAGCCGGGGAACTCCAAAGTGAAATTTACATGGACCAATTTTATATGGGTATATTTTTATCATAATGTAGTCTCTGATCCAACACAATTTTGGGTAAAAATAATTAAAGTACTTTTTTAAAGCTCCTGACATTGATGACATTATTTTTTCATATCTGCTGTGTCAACTGCCTGTCAGGTCAAGTTGATATTATTGGTAACAAGATATTTTAATGCATTGTAAAATTATTGAAATGTGTAGAATTTCACCAAAGATTTCTTTTAATTTTAGGACAGACATGCTCTCTGAAATGGGGCTAAATAAACTTTTCTTGCTTTGCCAAGATATGAGTGCACATCAAACACCATTATTATCCAGGGATATGGAGGTAAGGATCTAATATCTATACCTAATGAAATTATTTATAACTTCCATACATTTAGGACTTTCTAATGAATAGTTGTCATATCATAATTATGTAAGTTTGATTTCTAATCAAGGTAGGTACCTAAGTATACTTACAAGAAAAGCAGTACTTGGCTTTACAAGCCCAAATAGTCTTTATAATTTTTTGAGTCCGGAGAAAACTCATTTTTGTTCGTTAAAAATGGTGTTAATTATGTTTTTAGTTCTATGATATTATTGAGTAGGTAGGTACTCCTATGTGTTTCAAAACCCATTATTGATAACTAGATATTTTTGTCAGCTTTTACAAAAATTCAAAATAATTTTGTCTACTGATAGCAATCAGCATAATCATGCAAACCCTTAATCCCAATTAAGGCACTGGGATTAAGGGTTTGCATGAACTCTTCAATTAGGTACATATCTAATTGAAGAGTTTAAACATGTGAATATTATCATTAAAATGTTTAGGGACAACAGATTTTTAAAGCAAATAGTAAATGTTTACTTAGGTAGGTAATAATTTATTATTTATTAGGTACCTACCAACCTACGGTAGGTACAGAGTTAGGACTAGGAGACCATACCTATCTAATAAGAAAAACAATAATTTAGAACGTACAACATTTAATAAATACATATTAATAAGGTTATGATTAAATAGCTTTTAGTCATACAACTATTGATTGAAAAGAAATAATGTATAAAAAAATCACAACTATAAAATAAACGTATTCAAGTTCATGAGAAAGTAATATTTTGTGTCGAGCAAAACGATAACAAGCTTACGTACAACGGAACGTATTGAGGAACGAAACGTATTGAATAACTAAACGAATTATGTACTACAATAACAATCTTGTTTATCAAATTTAAAAAATATCCTTTTCGTAAGATTTTGATTTATTTTATGTTCCTAGCAAAATTCTTTATAAATAGCAATTGTTACCAAAAAGCTATTGCGACATTATTAAACGTTTTGTCGTCAGCCACACAGTACTTTTAACGTACTCTGCTAAACAACGTCAAATATCAGGGACGGAACGCTATAGTAATGTCCTAAATAGGTTCTAGTCGCTCTGGAACGTGGCTAATGATTTTTGATATCACCGGAAGTGTATGTATGTACTCTTTACTTTTATTACAATCACCGTTTTTAATACAACAAAATAACATTTTGATATCTGTAAGATAGTGTCGAATATTTTTCGTATACGATATGCACAACGAAGTGTATTAAAAAGTTACTAATAAAATATTTCCTACAATAGGTATTAGAATTGATGCATGGCGTGGCGGAGAGATTAATATCGTTTTGCAACCTTTATTTAAACTTAACGTAAACCATCTTGAACCAAATAAAATTTTCTAAATCAAAATATCGTATCTAAAGTTCTGAGAATTGATTCAATTACACATTATTAATTTTAAAATAGGATTTATGTAATAAAGTTATCATAAGCTTATTTGACTTTACCGCGCAAGTACTTGATCAAGGACTTTTTTGCTGTCTCTTTTCAGCAAGTTGATATACATTGAAACGGAACGCGACTCGTGTGCGGCAAAACGTTTCGTCACTCACTGGTATTGGTTTGGTACCTCTACCTACCCAGTTCTCTAGTGTTTTTCGGCCTAGTTCCGCCATTATTAAAATTTAAAAACCTTTAGTGTAGTTATTTTGGTGTTGTGGGTTTTGCGAAGCACAAAAGAAACATTAACAGACTGTAGAAACTTTAGAACTAGTGTTCACCGAAGGTGTTTTGAAAGTGTATCATTTCCTGTTTCCTATCGTAGAGAAACAAGCAACTGCGGCCACCGCTAGCGTACTCTTTTCGTTATCACGTGGGTTAAATTTCGAATTATTCGATTTTGTGTGCTGATATTTTACATTTCTCTTTGTGAACTTAGTGACAATAGGTATGTGGTGGCTGAATGGTAAAGAACCGGTTCATAACCCTCCATGAACGTTGTTTTTCAGAAGCGCGCGGAACGCTGTCTGCTCAATAATCTATTCTGCTCGCCATGGAGCCGGCATGGGAATGATTCTTTGAAGAATGAGCAAGAACCTCTTTTTAGTGAAATTCAGTGCAGTGTCAGTGTTGTGAATTCTTTAACATTGTTACATAAGGAGTTGATGAACTGGAGCCGGAGCCCGCCCTGACGCGGCGGGCGCCAGCGTCCGCTGCGGGCGAGGTGCGGGTCATGGCCCCAGCATTGTCTATCGCACCTCGGGATTCACATATCCTCGACAATAACATTGTGGAAGAAAACGAGAGGCCGCTATCCCACCGGAGACGGGCGCTTGCGTCCGTCGATAACCTAGCTATACACATGGAGGAAGACGACATGGGCCTCCAAAACCAGCCCAGCCTAGTCAAAGACTCCCAGGAAATGGAGCAAATCCTTGTCGATTTAGGCAATAGTGATCTTGTCCAAGCAGATTTACTCCAGGCTATCAAGACTTTAGAGAGTGGTGGGGATGCACTTTCAACAGGTGATCCTGATGGAATATTCCCTCTTTCTGGCTTTGATTTACCAGATGCCGCTGTAGATTCAGAGGGAGATGCACCTGAAGATAAGATTAAGGCAACGCAGGTTCGCCTGGAACGAAGATGTGCATTCTTACAGAGAAGGTTAAGAATATTACAAGCTAGGTCTATAGGGAAGAAAGTGTCAGAAGAGGCTGCACAAACGTTTGAGAAATGTGTTCGTGGTGCCCGAAGAGATGGTGGAGGCAGACCAGTTGGAATAAAAACTTTCTTGAAGACTGTAGAGACAACATCTAACTTGCAGGCTAGTGCCGCAGCAAAGACAGTCCCTGGTCCTAAATATTACAGTCCTGGCACATCAAAGGGTGATGCATCAAAGTCTGCTTGTATAGGAGTTACATCTGGCACCTTGGCTGGCTTGGAGGACACTGCTGGTGCTCTCCGTTCGCACCTCTCAGTGGTAAAACATGAGCTGGACTCTGATGCCACAGTTTCATCATCCGGAGCTGAGAGCAATGATGAAGCTGTTTCATACACCAATCCACACCAACAACCTATGCCAATGTGAGTATTCCTCTATATATTTGATTATTAACTAGCATAAATTGTGTTTTTTAGTTAGGAATTTGAAAATAAATAGGTAACAAAATTTAAACATTTGAATAAGTAAATCCTTCTCATAGAAAAAATCTGTTCCTGCCTAATAGAATTCATATGATGCCAATTTTAATAGAATTCATGTTTAAAATACCTGTCTTCTGTACTTGTATAAAATGTATGGTTTTCTGTAAAAAAAATTATAAGGTTGGCGGAATGTCAGTATACCAATACAAATTGTGAATATTCCAATTTCAAATATGCCTTTTAGTGTGAAGACCAAACCATTTTAAAAGCCGTATAATGGATCCAACTAGTCCTTATTTAAAATATTGCATAACATATGGTGCTATGTACTATATGCTTATTTACTTAAAATCTAATGCAAAATACTAGCTACTGTACCCTACTATTAATATAAATATTTAAAAAAACACATCCTTTTTTAAATATTTTCTTTTGTCAGTAGTTTCTTAGTATTGCATCATACTGAAACTCAAAAATTTACATATGAAACAATGTCAAAGGGGTGTATTTTAAGTGTTTTGTAATATATTATTATTCCTAATAGATATCTACTAGCATAGCTTTTGAAAAATGTCCTTCCATATGGATAGTTATGTTTCTACATTATTATCTTAAAAGTGCCATCTCTAATCTTCTAAATTCTATGGTTTAGAATCCAATGAATATTAAATTTAAAACTGTCAATTTGTTTGCTGAATAATAAAAAGAATCTTACCAAAATGCGAAAGTGTGAGTGTGGATGTTTGTTACTCTTTCACGCTCTAATGGCTGAACAGATTGGGCTGAAATTTGGTACAGGGATAGTTTATGGTATGGAATAACACATAGGCTGCTTTTGATTCGGGGAATAAGCTCCTACAGGAAGCGGGAACGAGCTGGCTGGAGGAAGGCGAAGCTGCAGGCATTAACTATCTTTAGAATAAAATAACTGTAGCAATTTTATTCAAATTCTGCCTTTGACTACCCACTGTAATGTCCCAACTATTTAATATAATATTAAGTGAATCTGATTTTATACATCTTGTTTAGGACTAGCTTGAGACAGGACTAGAACAGTATTGGTTTTGTTTAAAAAAATAAATAAAGTTTGTATAATCAATCACAATATACTTTGCCTCATTGTAATCTGAAAGTAATCACAGAAAGAATTAATTATGGCTCTTTAATTAATATTTATTTAATTCACGGATATCCTACAAAAAACTATTGTCTTTTAATGCTAGGATATGTAATGTAGCGTGATAATAATTATATAGCCTATTTGAAGACCCTACCCCTAGTTAATATTTGTGCAAAATTTGAATCAAATCTATTGAGTACTTTTTGAGATCCTTCCGGACAAAGCAAAGCAAACATACAAAAAATTTTCTAACCATATAATCTTAATTTTTACTTTTTTATACACACGGTGTTTCTTTTAGGGTGTCAGGCCGCCACTAGCTGGTAGCAGGGTTCCATACCTATCGATTGAACCCCCATGTATGTTCTACAGAGATATAATGTGAGATATAATGTTCTGCATAATTCCCTATTTTTTTATTATCGATTAAAATTTTTACATCTTGTATCAAAGTTAGGATGGAGATTATTTTGTCCATAATACTGCAATCAATAGGCATTATAATAATAAAAAAATATCCAAGAAAAGTCGAACCAAAAAGAAGTAACATGGGGGTTAAAGCGATAGGTATGGAACCCTGCTACCAGCTAGTGGCGGCTTGACACCCTAAAAGAAACACCCAGTATATTTTCTGCTTCCGTATCTTATGTTGAACACCCAGCAAGTTTTTTTTTATATTTTCAATGAACAGTTTTGACTTTTCTATTATTTTGGGTACCTATGTATAGATGTGTCAGCGATGAAACATGCGCCTAGTATTATAACATTTGCAACCGATGGCTGATGGAGCAAACGAGAGTTCTAGAGTGGAGACCGTGTATCGGCAAACATAGGGTAAGACGTCCACCCGCTAGATGGACCGACGACCTGGTAAAGATCGCAGGCTGGGACTGGATACGTAAGGCGCAGGACCGTGTATTGTGGCGTAAATTATGAGAGGCCTACGTCCAGCAGTGGACTGCAATAGGCTCATTTGATTGATTGATTTGATTGCAGTGTAATAAAGGATCTTCTTTCTAATTTCAGAGAGAAACGAGCCCTATGGACATATCAGCGTTCGCGTGCTTCGATAGCGTACCGCTGGAGTTGGCTGCAAGCACAGGTGCAGGAGTTGGAGTACAAGATCAGACAGCACAATGAACTGCATCTGCAGGTAAAGCTTTAAATATCTTATTATTGCGTCGAAACTCATGTGTGGCGACGGCAAAGAGTACAACGTTTAGGTTCATAATGTCCAGAGGGTGCAAAACGTCCATATCCCGTAATGTCCATGTCCCAAAATGTCCAAATCCCAAAATACCCATGTCCCAGAATGACCATATCCCAGAGTGTCCATGTCCCAAAATGTCCAAATCCCAGAATGTCCATATAAATACCGGTGTGTCTCCGATTAAAAACTAAAGGGATATTTCGGCAAAATCTTATAAAAGGTCGCCAACCCAATTCATCTTGAATTCCTGAGGGTGTCGTAAGAGGCGACTAAAAGTAAACACGTTCGCAAAACAATCGTAGCAGAGTAGAGAAGGAAAACTTAAAATGAAACTGGTTGTCAAAAAAATTTTTTTTTTCTTAAATATTCACGGACATCTCACACAACGCTATCTGATCCCAAAGTAAGCTAGGAATAACCTGCAACACCCAGACGCTTGAGACACACATTTATGGGTCACACAAATATTTGTCTCCGGTGGGAATCGAACTCACGACCTCCAGCGCCGCAGGCGGTATCACTACCGACTGCGCCACAAAGGCAGTCATTTTCAACTGTGGATCGTCGCTATGTCGTCGTTTGTCCATATTTCAACACGACCATAGGCTCACCATCCTTACGTGGGACGTAAAACTTTAAGGTGAAATGTGGGCATACACTATGCCCCTGCCTAGTCAGTCATCTCAGTCTCTTGGTGACCTGTTTCTCTGTTTATTTGGTGCACAGTTAGGTGTAAAAAAAAGTTCTAGATATGCCATTAAAACTCCTTTGTAGAAATGCTGTTGCCCACATTCCCCACAAGCTATCACCGCGACATGATTCATATTCGTAACTAGCTGACCCTGGAGCTTCGTTTACGTCACATAAGGTGTATGAATATTTCTTTATCAGACTCATCAAGCAACGTGTGAAACTGTTCTGTTGGCTTAATCATGAAAGAGCTTAAAGATTAAGGCTCGTTTAAAACAATTCTAACTTATACTGGCCAAATATAACGCCAGTTTTGAATTACCCATTTTTAGATCCATATGTCTATGTATGATTCTTTAAAGTGATATAACTTTTTTATTTATAAACCGATTCACATGAAATAAAGCGTTACAAACGTACAGACAAATAGACAAAAATTCTAAAAATCATTGTTTTGGGTTCTATTGCGTTCATAAAGCCCCCCTATAATATTTTTTCTTATTTATCTTCCATGTACAGACAGCGACTTGTTACGATTTTATTATATGTATTGATATGTATTACAGTAAAGCCGCTAAAGAACAGCTTGTTTTGCTCTTGAAACCTGGCTTAAATATGTTGAACGTTTTGTGCTTTACTATCTCCTAAACAGCTGTGTATCATTTCCATAATTAATTCAGTAAATAGTTAGCCAGTAGGTTTTCTTAACACAATTACATAGCCAGCGATCGATTGACTCTGTCGCCTAGCGAAATTATACTTCTACTCGCGGAGGTCACGCGGTTTCACCCGCGTAGCTGCCATTCCCGTGAGAATATGGAAATAAAATATAGCCTATGTTAACTGGGAATAGTGTACCTTTCCAACAGTGAAAGAATTTTTCATATCGATTCAGTAGTTTCGGAGCCTCCCTTCAATGCAAACTAACCAACAGTCAAATCTTTCCTCTTTATAATCCCTACTAATATTAGAAATGCGAAAGTAACTGTCTGTCAGTCTGTTACGCTTTCACGCCTAAACGGCTGGGGCTAAGGCGCTGGGAAGACATAGGCTACTTTTTAACCGACAGCGCAAAAGGAGGGTTATGATTTTACGCGATAACGACTTTTTACGCGTTAGAAGCCGCGGAGAACAGCTAGTATTAGTATGAATATCGATACCTGACTAAGTCTGTAATAAATGCTGAAATACCATAAAGGAGAGAATTCTAGTTTTTAAGGTAGACTCAAACAAACTGACACATGGTGAAACTTTAAGCTCCATCTTTATTACGGAAAATCTAAAGCTCAAAGAAATTTCTACCTCTTACCACCAAAAAAGTACATACATAAAAGTACAAGAACCACAGAAAGCTCTCGAGAAATACAAAGAATTACGTCGCTGCATGAAATCAATAAAGGTTCTATTTTAGGACGCGCAATTCTATACGCCTACGTCTTATATCTACTACCACCTTAGACCATAAAACACGGGACTAGCCTTTGCGAACCACCGCATACAAAAATATTCTGCCAGTTTTCATACAAGTGAACACAAAGACATATAAAATTTCATTGCATTTAAAAATGTATTAATCGACAAACGCGTAATGGCTGTTGTGTGTTAATTGTTATTGTACAGTCAACTACAATGTAATGTACTAGTTTAATCATATAAAATGATGTACTGATGTACAGGCTTTTCATAAAGCCAAAAGACCAAATGGTCATGTGCAATGGCAGAAAACAATGCTTAAGTAAGGCGCATCCTGTGGTTAGATGATCTAAGACTACCACCCACATCTTATATCTATGCTTACCTACAAGTTGCCTTTTGCGAGCGGAATAAAATCTATCACTATCTCATCATTTTCATTCACTTATTATTCTCAAAGTACAATGCAGCTACCGGCACAGTTCTACAGCATATTTCTTGGTTTTTAACAGTTTTGCAGTAACCCCTTGAAGTTTGCTACTTCCTATATATGTATATACTTTCCTTCGTCTATCAGAAATTTACACGAAGGGACTCTCGAAATTTAAAAATGGGTCGCTCGAGTCTTGTGAGATTATTAATTACACATTATTCTAATTATATTTTTTTTTGAGAAATTTAAGAGAAACTATTTCGTAATTTTAACCATTTACGCAGCGAGAACAACGATAGTTCTCAAAAGGAAAGATTTTCTTTCGCTTTTGTAATATTTTTAATTACTGCTCCGCCCTCCTCCGCATACTTCTCGTCGTAGCGTGATGCCTTTTGCCGTTTCTGTGTGATAGCCTTTCTCATTAATTTCTGGGACATCCTTCCGAGGGCTTACCCGGGGCTCACAACCATAGGCTGTTGGGCGTTACATAGGATTTTCCTTCACGTAAAAAAAAAAGCCTTTCTCAATGAATGGACTATCAAACTCAAGGATTTTTTTTAGTTCCAACGCCAAGTTCCTGAACAAACTCGTCAGCTGTATAATATTTTTACTAGGTACTATTTACTTTTTAGGGTTCCGTTCTCAAAGGGTTAAAAACTGGACCCTACTCATGCGACTTAGCCGTCCGTCTGTCTGTCTGTCCGTCACGAGGCTGTGTCTCGGAAACTGTGATAGCTAGAGAGCTGAAATTTTCACAGATAATGTATTTCTGTTGCTGCTAAAGCAAATATCAAAATCGGCAATAAATTAATATTCAAAAGTGGCCGGTTTTTGGCACGAAACCCTCTGGTCGGATAGCCGATTTTTTTTGTCTGACGTTTCAATGAGTATACGGAGGTGCACTCATCCGCCAGCAAGTCTGAAGTACAAGATTCATTACCCACCCGCATTATAATCAACTAGCGGACGTCGCGTGGTTTCACCCGCGCAGTTACCGTTCCCGTGGGAATACGGGAATAAAATATAACCTATGTAACCCGGGGATAGTGTAACTTCCCAATCACGAAAGAATTTCTCAAATCGGTTCCGGAGGTTTGGGAGACTAGTGTAGAAATAGCTTTTAGCCCCTCTCTATAAAATAGATTGCAGAGGGGCTTATGGCGAGACTTATGTCTGTAGTCTGTGACTCTGTTCTAACTGTAACTCTGTTGCGTTATATTACGTCACTAGGTCACGTGGATCATCTGTTCAAAGTTAATAAAACAAGAAGCCGTGAGACGGTCTCACTCTCGCTAAAACGTTTATTGTGAAAGTGAAAGTTCAATCCAATTGACGTTGTCATTTTTGTTTTATTTCAAACTTTCAACAGATGATCCACGTGACTTAGTGACGTAATTTAACGCAACAGAGTCACAGACTACAGACACAAGTCTCGCCATAAGCCCCTCTGCAATCTATTTATAGAGAGGGCTTAACAAAAAATACAACGTCAATCGAATTGAACTTTTACTTTCACAAGGGGGTAGTCGGGTGAGACCGTCTCACGGCTTCTTGTTTCTCTATATTCCGTTACACACAACACACTCTCTATAATTATCTCAATGCGCTACATAACAAGTACATACCTAAATCATACATAAACCAATGCCACCTGCTCTATACGTGTTTATAATAATTTTCAGCGTGCGGCGGTCAGTGACCTACACTTTAGCCCGGTGATAACCATTCAGTTAAATTGTGAGCGTGACTCATGCATCACGTCGTGATCGTGATACAAATTCTTGACATTAACTTGGCACTTTATCTAATTACTAGCTTTAACCACTACTACTCTATTAATTTATTACTTAGTTGGCCTTTTCCAGCTTCCCATTAGACATATTTCAGGGATAAAAAGCAGTTATAGTAAATGACGTGTTAATCTTGACTATAATCTATACCTGTACCAAATTTTAGCCAGATCTGTTCAGCCGTTAGAACGTAATTGAGTAACAAACATCCAAATATCCTCACAATTTTTTACATTTATAATCGATCTATGCAAAAACGTGTATTGTGGCTTAAATCGGGAGAGGCCTACGTTCAGCGGTTCACTGCCGAAAGCTGATTTGATTAATAAATTGCTTGAATGAATGAGTGACAGTGTCCAGTCCAATAAAAAGTGTCTGGATCCAATAAAAGTCAAGATTTTAATCTCTTCATGTTTACTGCAATTCTCCAATCTCTTCTCCAATCCAATCTCTTTTTTTTATAAGTACCTACCACTAAGGTGGCTGACAAGCATGCCACCAGTTGGACTGGTGGTCTGTGCGGTGATAGAACGTAGCCGTGGGCATCATATCAAACTCAGAGATGTGTTAAGTAGGTAGATAGTCTCTGAACGACAGCAAAGCGTCCAAAATTTTAAGCGCCAACTGTTGGCGGATAAGTGCCGATCCGCCATTTAGTGCACATTCTGTTGTCAAGGGATAAGCTTGTGTCACGTGACAAAATTTTATTGTTTAAAATGTCGAATTGTGCAATAAAAGTGTGTCGAAATTACAGAAAATATTTAAAAACAGCCAGGAATGTCTGTAAGTAACTCGAAACTTATCACAATTTTATGAAATCTATTTATTTACGCATGTCTAATTTCTTCGACTCCATCTTGACATTTTTGTTGGTGTTGCCAGTTTCCAATTCAGAATTCCCCAAATTAAATAAGTAAAGAATTACCTAGGTATGGAAATAGAACTAAATTATTAGAGAGTCGTAAAATAAATAATTTGGAAACGGTCAAGTGTGAATCGAGAATAGTGAAAATCGACCTATACAATTGTTCGGACTCAGTAACAAGAAACTTGGCATACTTTAAATTAATGAAATCATTTAAAATACCTAAATGTAAGTTATAAATGGTGAAATCTGTACAAATGTTCTTAAGCTGAAGGGTTTGTTCGTTTGTTTGAACGCTAGGATCTCGGGAACTACTGGTTGGATTTCAAAAAGTCTTTTACATTTCGTTAGTTCATATATGGAGTTCATACCACTAGACTTGGGTAGGTACAGTTCGTACTGCCGACGTGTTAAGGTGCTCCCTCACCGGGAGCATTTGCCTGTAATGTAACAAATTAGATTCGACTCGAGCATTACGTTACGGTGCTACCTCCCTGACCGACGAGCGTTCGCATGTAATGTAACATTTATAGATTTGACTCGAGCATTACGTTACGATGCTACCTCCCTGACTGACTCGAGCATTCGCGTGTAATGTAACATTTATAGATTGGACTCGAGCATTACGTTACGATGCTACCTCCCTGACCGACACGAGCATTCGCGTGTAATGTAACATTTATTATAGACTACCTGATGCCCGCAGCTTCGCTTGCGTGAAATTTTGTTCTCTTTTCCGCGTCTCATGGGAACTTATTCCCGGGATAAAACTTGTATCATTTCAGACTATAATCTATCTCTGTAGGTGATTACATGATAATTTTGCAATCCAATATGGCCGCCGCGCCGTTATCACAAAATTTCATGATGGGTATCGTTTAAGGGGTTTTTTGGTATGCCGAGTACGAATTTCGGGTTAATTTAGAGAACCAATATGGCCGCCGCGCCGTTATCACAAAATTTCATAATGGGTATCGTTTAAGGGGTTTTTTGGTATGCTGAGTACGAATTTCGGGTTAATTTAGAGATCCAATATGACCGCCACGCCGAAATCACAAAATTTCATGATGGGTATCGTTTAAGGGGTTTTTTGGTATGCTGAGTACGAATTTCGGGTTAATTTAGAGATCCAATATGGCCGCCGCCCCAAAATCACAAAATTTCATGATGGGTATCGTTAAAGGGGTTTTTTGGTATGCTGAGTACGAAGTTTATGATAATTTTGCAATCCAAAATGGCCGCCGCGCCACTATCACAAAATTTCATGATGGGTATCGTTTAAGGGGTTTTTTGGTATGCTGAGTACGAATTTCGGGTTAATTTAGAGATCCAATATGGCCGCCGCGCCGAAATCACAAAATTTCGTAATGGGTATCGTTTAAGGGGTTTTTTGGTATGCTGAGTACGAATTTCGGGTTAATTTAGAGATCCAATATGGCCGCCGCGCCGTTATCACAAAATTTCATAATGGGTATCGTTTAAGGGAATTTTTGGTATGCTGTATATCGTTTATGGGGTTTTTTGGTATGCCAAATACGAATTTCAGGTAAATTTTGCAATCCAATATGGCTGCCTCGCCACCGTTGTAAAATTTCATGTAGCATATCGTATAAATGGAACTTTTATATGCTGAGTACGAATTTAGTGTTAATTTTGCAAAATTATCTTGAAATTCGTAGTCAGCATACCAAAAACCCCTTCAACGATACCCATCATGAAATTTTGTGATAACGGCGCTGCGGCCATATTCGAATCTTTAAATTAACCTGAAATTCGTACTCAGCATACCAAAACACCCCTTAAACGATACCCATCATGAAATTTTGTGAAAACGGCGCGGCGGCCATATTGGATCTCTAAATTAACCCGAAATTCGTACTCAGCATACCAAAAAACCCCTTAAACGATACCCATCATGAAATTTTGTGATAACGGCGCGGCGGCCATATTGGATCTCTAAATAGACCCGAAATTCGTACTCAGCATATCAAAAAACCCCTTAAACGATACCCATCATGAAATTTTGTGATAACGGCGCGGCGGCCATATTGGATCTCTAAATTGACCCGAAATTCGTACTAAGCATATCAAAAAACCCCTTAAACGATACCCATCATGAAATTTTGTGATAACGGCGCGGCGGCCATATTGGATCTCTAAATTAACCCGAAATTCGTATTCAGCATACTAAAAAACCCCTTAAACGATACCCATCATGAAATTTTGTGATAACGGCGCGGCGGCCATATTGGTTCTCTAAATTAACCCGAAATTCGTACTCGGCATACCAAAAAACCCCTTAAACGATACCCATCATGAAATTTTGTGATAACGGCGCGGCGGCCATATTGGATCTCTAAATTAATCCGAAATTCGAACTCAGCATACCAAAAAACCCAAATTATTTCCATTTTATGATCACTTGAGAACAATACTTTAGCATGATTAGTTTCCCGAAAAAATGGGAAGTGTCTTTAGCCGGCGTCACTACACACTGACGCAAGGCGTATGTAAGACAGCACGCTCACGCACACAATCATGCGTTAGTACGGCAGTTTTTGTTGCAGTGATCACGAGGCGAGAGGGTTTCTAGGTAGTTAGTATTCTTTTTTTTTTTTTTTTTTTCTTCTTGTTCTTGGACTTTCTCGGTTTGAGAGTATGCCAAAGTCAAGTAAATTTCATTGTTGTGAAAATATAAATCATTTTCATGTTATGATTCTTCTTATGAGCAGCGTATTCATGTATGTCCAAATTTGGACTAAGTTCTACTCTAGTAAGGCGGTGGTACCTTACTAGGGCTTGATGTGGAATTCGTCGACAAACCTAAAAACTCGCGTTTCACTGCGCTTTATCACTTTCCAACACTTTTGCACGTTGTCGAACCTTTATGTTTAATAATCCACCATAAATTACACATAAACACTCAAAATTACACTAGTTTTGAAAAATTATTAAAACACAATTTAACGCTTGTCTGAAAGTTTCCCGCCGAATCCGTTAGTATTCTTAGATCAAACTATTCTTTAGAGCCTTAGATCATCTAACCACAGGATGCGCCTTACTTAAGCATTGTTTTCTGCCATTGCACATGCGCCTTACTTAAGCATTGTTTTCTGCCATTGCACATGACCATTTGGTCTTTTGGCTTTATGAAAAGCCTGTACATCAGTACATCATTTTATATGATTAAACTAGTACATTACATTGTAGTTGACTGTACAATAACAATTAACACACAACAGCCATTACGCGTTTGTCGATAAATACATTTTTAAATGCAATGAAATTTTAAATGTCTTTGTGTTTCCCCCTTCATTTGTATGAAAACTGGCAGAATATTTTTGTATGCGGTGGTTCGCAAAGGCTAGTCCCGTGTTATATGGTCTAAGTTTAGAGCACAAACCATTGTACAGCGGTAGAACACGACACAAGGAGGCAATTCTCATTCTAGTAAAGTCAGCTAAACATGTTGTCTACCATCCTAAGGTTGAAGTTCAATTCATCTTAAAATAACAATACGGTTGATTTTCCTTCAGATAATATTACAATCAGTGAACATAGCTCTCTTTATCATAATATTTATATTTACGTAATGCCATGTGTCATGTATCATGTATTATAACTAACAATAACAATCTCCTTGTAGTATAAGCATTATTTCTACCGGATCGGTCGATGTTCAAAATATCTGGGTAGCTTTTATGGTAAAGTCAAAACCTCTACTTCCCTACTATCCCTACTAATATTGTAAATAGAAAAGTAACTCTGGTCTGTCTGTTACCTTGTCACACCTTAACCTTTGAACCGATTTTGATAAAATTTGGTATAGAGAGATAGTTTGAGTCCAAGGGAAGGACATAAGCTAGTTTTTAACTGACTGGGCAAAAGGAAGGTAATGATTTTACGCGAAAACAACTTATACGCGGACGACGCCGCGGGGTACAGCCAGTTATAAATATAATTAAATAAAACAATCAGTTTCCCCGAGAGGATATACAGAGATGAATTACGCATCCGCACTTTGCCAAGTACCTACTTTCTTGGTCCTATTTAAAGGGGGTATTGCCGTCTAAGGGCACAAACCGGAGAAAAGCTTTAAACTGTAATGCGAGCCAAAACCCAACAGCCAGGACAGATATTCCACATCAACCCCTGCCTTGAAGTGTCAGGCAATTGCAGAGCAACACCATAATTCTGCATCTCTTACACTCCATGAAACCTAGTAAAAACTAAACATTTTTGTAATCTTACTTCTTACTAGGGAATGCAATCCCGCAACAAGATTGTAATCCCGGTATTTGCGGGACTGAGCAATCTCAGTCCCGCGGGATCCCGGTATTTGCGGGATCCCGCATATTTCTGAAAGTCATTGAGAAAAGAATATAATTCTGTATCCTACATCCATCTAGAACTGAAAAATAGTCACCCCCTTAATCCCCGAAGGGGTAGGCAGGACGAGGCATATGGTCACATCTCATACCTAATGTCCTTTTCTCAAAATGTCCCATTCTCAAAATATGTGCACTACAGGATTAACCCCGCTCAATCCGACTTGGATAGGCTAGGTTAGAAGGCTAAGGGCGGAGCGGAGCGCAGCGAAGCTTCTGCATTAGCCTTCGTGGTTATTTTTTTTATAACCTAACCTATCAAATCGGATTGAACGGGGTTAATCCTGTAGTGCACATATTTGGAGAAAGGGACATTTTGAGAAAAGGACATTTCGCGAAAAGGACATTTTGAGAAAAGGATATTTCGCGAAAAGGACATTTTGAGAAAAAGACATTTCGAGAAAAGGACATTATGAGAAAGGACACTTCGAGAAAAGGACATAATGAGAAAGGACATTTCGAGAAAAGGACATTATGAGATGAGACGTGCCGGGCCTTCAACTCGACTTAGCTGCCATTTTACCGGCAAACGGGACCAACGGCTTAACGTGCCATCTGAAGCACGGCAACGGTTAAATAAATGTCACAAAGTGGTCACCCATTTAAGGACCGGCCATAGTAAATGTAACTTACTGCAGTGATCTTTTACAGAACACCGAGTCCGCGGGGCACAAGGAAAAATAAATTATTTAATATTACATTTTTTATTGAGATTATTAAACGGATATACAGAAAGGTAATAAAATAGCTACTGCAAATTATTAGAAGCGCAGAAAACATAGCATGTCAAAATTTTTGTCTGCCAAACGACTCCTAACTTTACATGTCAGATAGCCAGCAAGCAATGTACGAGATAATTAAATATTTTTATAGTACAAGAAAAGTCAAATCTCCCTGATTAAATCACTAAATCAAATAAGTACGTTATTAGGTTATATATTACGTCACAATTACAAAAAACTTTCTCAAACCGAATCAGTTTGTGCACTTCCGCTTACAGAATAACACATGGCGTTTACCTTTGCACAATCCCGCTAATCCCGCGGGATCCCGCACGATTTACGTGCGGGACTGGTCCCGCAAAAATACTGCGGGATCCCGGTATTTCGGGATCCCGGTATCCCGGTATTGCATTCCCTACTTCTTACTAATATGTATTATAAATGCGAAAGTTTGTGAGTGTGGAAGTGTGGATGTTTGTTACTCTTTCACCCTCTGAGGCCTAGGGACGTATAGCGTTCGGGATGTGGGCTTATTACCCACTCGTGCTTTTTCTTTACTATTCCCGCACTCGTGCGTTTTCTTTCCCAATTGTCAAAATAATGTCTGTGATTCATGCAAATAACTTCAATAACAGATTAAAAGATCAAAAGTAATTTTTAGTGTCCGACCGAAACTGGTTTTCCAGCCGAAACCGAAACCGAAACCGAACTTTCGGCCCCAGGGTCAGTTTCGGCCGAAACCGAAACCGAAACCGAAACTCACGTGTTCAATTTGAAAAAAAAAACAGCCAAGTGCGAGTTGGATTCCCGCAGAGTGTTCTGTTACAAAAATTCGGTACAAAACTTACGTTTGTTGTGTGGATGCTTTTTTCTGATTTTAGTAGGTATTTTTTGTTATAGCAGGTGGTGGCAGTGTTCGTGTCTCTTGACATCGCCAACGCTTTCAACACCTTGCCCTGGAGCTGCATTTGGGAGTCGCATATTTACCATGGAATGCCTCCATACCTCCATCGAACTGTCGGGGCCTATCTTTCCGAGAGGGCCATAACTTACCCGAGCTGGCTATGGTAGGGTCGGCGAGATGTGTCGTTCGGTGTTCCATAGGGATTCGGTGTTACGATTGGGTGCTGCGTGGTCCGTTGCTCAGAGGTGTCGACGTAACGTGTTATGATGACACCCTCATTACAGCGCGAGGAGCAAGCCTAGACGCAGCCCTGAAGGCCTCCTGCGGGATCCAGCTTACATAAAGGAGGCGTCAGCATCGGCATCGAGCTCTCGATAACGGGCTCGTACTCGATAGACGATGGAACTTCGGATACCACTTCCGAAGTTTGGTCCCATATCGGAGGGAGGGGGGCATCAGCCGCACTCTCGCGGTTGTTGCCCAATATCAGAAGGCCCAACGCTCCCTGCAGGAGACTGAACCTTGGGATCGTGCGGAGCATGGCCCTATACGGGGCCCCTGGTATGGACAAAGATCCTGATGGCCAGCAATGCGGCTAGATTGGATAGCCCGCAGAAGGCGACGGCTGTCAGGGTGATAAGGGTACCACACGATCTCAGTTGAGGCGGCATGTCTTCTAGTCGGGATCCCTCTATGGGACGTGGAAGCGAGAAGGCGAGGGCCCTTGCGTCATAGTTTAAATGGCGCAAGGAGGCGCTGAAGCGGGGCCATAGGCCTCTTCCTGTGAGCAGGTCATGCTCGTGAAAGAGGCGATGGGGAGGAAGCGAGAGAGACTTGCCCACCCGAGTTCCACAGTTTGCGGCGGCGCCCCATACTATCAGCCTCCATGACCGGGGGCCTGAGTGACGAGTGACGGGGCTGCTCACCGTCCTTATAGAAGCAGGCCTTAGACGATAGCGTGACGTAAGAGATTCATGCACGCCCCCCTCAAGAAGCGGTATAACAACTGACCAACCATCCAAAACACGGCCGCAGTATGCATCATTCCGAGGGCAACTCGGAGCTCCCAACCGTAGGCTGTTAGATAGGATACGCGTGGTTTTTAGTCGGTAGGACTACTGTACAGTGAAAATTTTAGGCCTCTAACTGGCCCGGTTCCAGCGATACATCCTCGTGACTAATAGACAGACGGTCGGCTAGGCCTCATGTCTCGAGAGACCGCTTTACCCCCTCCGTGCGAGAGTTAGACTCGCACTTCGCCGGTTATTTTTCCAATAGGTGCAGCATGTTCCACCAAGTGCCCTCAACAACGGTATAAATCTTCTCAAGTGTTCATTTTAGAAATATCTCCACCTAAAGATGAGTTTCTTTCTTTATGTGTGGAATCACTCATAGATGCTATTGCGAACTCCTACCGACTAAACACGGTGCCCTACTACTGTTACTAGCTTTTGGCTGGTTTTGGTTACATTCTAGAAGTATATTACTAAAACTGGACAAAAGTGAGTCGGACTAGCGCAGGTAGGGTTCCGTACAAGAAAAGCAGCAAAAAATTACGTATGTTGTATGGGAGGCCCCCTTTAATATTGTTAATTGGTCTATTTTTATTATTTGTTGCTGAAGCGGCAACAGAAATACATCATCTGTAAAAATTTTAACTGTCTAACTATCACGGTGCATGAGTTACAGCCTGCTGACAGACAGGCAGACGACCAACAAAGTCAATGAAACCGACAACAAGGGGGTAATAAGGTTTCGTAATGTCCTAGATCACCTTTTTAGGATTCCGTAAAAATTGTAGGTATTATTATAACTATTGATTGGAAGTCCTTTGTAAATCTGTAAATCTTTGTTTATTAACATATTAACTGGTTGGGTTGACCCCAACCACGTCACAAGTAGAGCCAGGCACTCAAAATTCATGAACACGTGAGTTTCGGCCGGGCCGAAAGTTTCGGCCCATTTTGGCCGAAACCGAAACTGCGGCCGAAACTCGATTTTTTGGCCGAAACTGGCCGAAACCGAAACCGAAACCGAAACTTCGGTCGGTCACTAGTAATTTTAATTAAAATTTAAACATAAATTAATATAAGTATCGGCCAAATTAAATTTATAAATATAAAAAAAAATTGGCTGTATGAAGTGCACTGCCATAGTCTGTGCTTAGGTAGGTATATTATTCTTTTACGGTTGGCGCCATTTTGAATATTCAGGTTTATTGTGTTCTTATTATTTTATTAAATTGCTTAATTTTTTCGCAACTGTATTAAAAATTGTTGTTCAATACAACGTGTGGGACTGTTATTTGAACTCGTTCCGACTGTCTACCCTCGCCTTCGGCTCGGGTCAACACTTGTCAAAACTCGTTGTAATAACAGAAATCCCAAACTTGTATCGAAAACTACTATTCTCTGTTGGAAAGCTACAATCTTTGCGGTGAACATAGGCTATATTTTATTCCCGTATTCTCACAGGAACAGGAACTACGCGGGTGAAACCGCGTGACGTCCGCTGGTCGTACAATATAAATAATACATGCGGCGATAATAAATACAACTATTTGGACTTGGACTGTGGTACGCAAAACATGCGTCACAGTGGTCAAGGTCGTGAGTCATGACTCGTTAGATCAGGTTGTGACCTGTTACCGAGGTAAAACCTTATTAGGAAGTGATCAATCTAATAGTCACTCAGTAAAAAGAAAGTAATCAGTAAAAAAATATTATTAGCGGTGATTTTTAGGGTTCCGTACCCGAAGGTTCGCTGTCCATCTGTCTGTCTGTCCATCATCTATAGTTATCTATACTAATATTATGAAGAGGAAAGATTTGTTTTTTTGTTTGTAACGAATAGGCTCCGGAACTACTCGACCGATTTGAAAAATTCTTCCACTGTTTTTAAGCTACACTCTCTGCGGTGAACATAGGCTATATTTTATTCCCGTATTCCCTCGGGAACGGGAACTACGCGGGTGAAACCGCTTGACGTCCGCTAGTAATTCATAAGACTGTATCTTAGGAACCGTGATAGCTAGAGAGCTGAAATTTTAACAGATGATGTATTTCTGTTGCCGCTATGACAACAAAAATAGTAATACCAGGGAAAACAAGGGGGGGATTGAGGGGGCTACGGGGCTACCATACGACAAACGTGATATTTTGCCGTTTATTGGCACGGAACCGCTGTGTGCGAGTCCGACTCGCACTTGGCTTTTTTGTCTCTCAGCTAAAGGCCGTATTATAAAATGATACTCAAGTCTCAGAAACACTTGCTGTTATTATCGCCTTATAGGTTACAACAATGCTGAAGAATTTTTGTAGATACTTTTGATAAAGTTCTGTATTTTTATGGCCTTGGCGTGTAAAATCTTGAATTTTTTTACACCTACGTTGAAACAAATTTGTATAGGTACATCTATAAAATGAGTATGTATTTAAAGGAATCGGGTTTCCGTATATCTTGTACATTTACTACATAATGCTCTATTTTATTAAGTGGATCTGAAACGCGGCTAGGGTACAGATATGGTCTGCCGGGGGTGAGACGCGCTCTAGGCAAGCATTTTATTTTTCACATTATTAATGAGTTATGCAAGTAACATACATACAATACCGCCGTTTTTTACTCTGCAACAGTTACCTACCACCAAAAAAATTAATCATTCTTTTTCTTTAACGTGAGTATAATCCTACGTGAATTCTATGCCGGACTCCTACCGACAAAAAACCACATGTATACTACCTAACAGCCTACGGTTGGGAGCCCTGGCCAAGCCCTTGGAAGGTTACCTCACGGCTCCCAAAATAAATGATTTTAATTTAATTCTGCAATCTATTTCAGGTCCGTGAAGCTAAAGGCCCTGTACAGTTCGAAGGTGAACCCGTTGGCTACGAAGGTTCTCTCCCAGGGGCAGAAGTTCCCGACGATGACCCGTCGCTGGAGACGTGTGCCAGAGTCCGTCCGCTGCGACGGGAGACTTTCAAAAAGAGGAAGCTACTTCAAATGCATAATCTTCACATAGCCACCAATAAAGCTGCGAAACCTTCGGATGTCGCGTGAGTGTTTTACTCCCTACTTAATATTATAAATGCGAAAGTAACTCTAGTCTGTCTATTACATTTACACGCCTAAACCGCTGAACCGATTTTGATGAAATTTCGTATAGAGATAGTGTGAGTCCCTGGGAAGGACATGGGCCACTCTTTAACCGACTACGCAAAGGCAGGGTAATGATTTTACGCGATAACGACTTTTACGTGGATGAAGCCGCGGGGAACAGATTGTATGTTGTAAGACTACCGACTAAAACCCACAGGTTGCCCTATCATCTGTCTACGGCCGGGAGCTCTGGTTATGCTCTCGGTAACCCCAGGACTCACGACTCAGACTTTGTCTACTATTCATTATGAAAACCCACTCACTTGTACTATTCCACAACTTTTATTATAGTTTTAATAATACCTAACCGGTTTCGCTATTATAGCATTCTCAAAGGTTTGTCTACTATTGGTGGTCTACTCAGTGATTTGGCCTCTATTCCACTTGGGGGGCTTCAGGTATCTCCCCTCTTCTTTGGGGGGGGGGGGGGTGATATCTCACTTTTTTGAGGGGTGAAGACTCCTCCATCCGTGTTGACTTGCTTCTGTAATCTTGTACATGTCTCTTTATAAAATCTGTATTATGCTGGTATTGTCATCTCCCAAATATACACATCCATAGATGTTACAATTCTGCATTCTTGGTCTACAGATGCAGTTGCCGATACCCCATAGAGAGCTGCCCAGTGTGCACGGGTCGCGCCGAGCCGACTCAACCCGAGCCTCCCTTCAGCACCCTGAGCAAGCAGCAGCGACTCGCCAGCGTGGACCAGTGCTACCATCCAGTGCTCAGTGACATCAAAGGTACACACACTGTCCTCACATACAAGTCACAGTCCACTTAACAAACAACCCCGGGTTCTTCAAGCGGAGCGTGAAGGGGCATATCACAGGGTCGCCAACTTGAGGACCACTATCAGAAGTCATACAGATTGTGAGAGTGGCCTCCAATCGCTAGATGCGCCACGGTTTTCCATCAGGCTGGCGACGTCAATTTGGCGAGCTAAATCTGTTTAATTTAGGAATCACAAACAGTCTGCTTTGCAGAGCCTGCATGGAGACGAATGATACTCCCAGTCACATTCTTATGGAATGCCTGGAACTGGCAAGATACATGGCTACACACCTCATACATCGAGGTCGCTCCAGGAAGTCGTCGACTCTTCACGTTGCTGGGATGGCAATAGCCACTCCAGAACCCCCCAAGCAAAATAGTCGCAATAAATGACGTTGAGTTGCGGAAACCAGCCCGTGTAAACCTAGAACCGCTGTGCTGGCGCTGTGAACCAACTCAGCTCAGTATGCTACTTCCCTCCGCTAACCCACCAACCTCTTGGCTTTATGGACCAAAACTAGCAATTCACAGTTTGGCCTCAGTGTATTTTTGGATGCGATGGTGGCCCAACCGAGATTTTCAGGCCCAAACCAATCTCATTAGTTGTGCTCTTTCTGACTGAAAACTTGAAACCTGTCTGGCCAGCATGGTACAGTAAGGCAAAATACCCTTCCAAATAATAGTGTGAGTTCACACATAATAAGAGTGCAACTTTTTATTCTGTCAATCACTCAAATTAGCCTATAGCAGTCCACAGCTGGATGTAGGCCACTCCCAGTTTTTTTTGTTTGATGTAGGAATTAGCCTATAGCAGTCCACAGCTGGATGTAGGCTACTCCCAGTTTTTTTTGTTTGATGTAGGAAAAATACAAAGAGAGAGGGGGGAATCTATACTTATCTTTGTACCCTTACAATTTTTCGTTTCTTAAATTCCAAATCGACCGATTGAGCCAAAAGAAGATTAATTACAAAATACATTAAAGAAACGCACATCAATTTCTAACCGCCTGCCATGCTGGAGGTCCTGGGTTTTCTATGCATAATATGTATGTATTTACAAAAATATAAGGGATCTAGACAACTGATATACAGTTGTCTAGATCCCATAGCACAATCTTATATTAGCTTAATTTGGGCTAGATGATGTTGTCGGAAATAGTCCACAATAATATTATTATTATCATCAATGAACTGTCATAGTCTAATTGAGTACCATCACCGTTCCCCAGACCTGCCGGTGGCGCAGCACGTGGCAGCCCTCACGTCGCGCAGCTGGTTCCGCTCCCGCTTCAGCAAGTCGTGGCGCGGCGGCCACCACACCGCCACGTCGCGCGGCTCCGCGCCGCTCGCCGCCGCCGCTAACGCTACCGCGTCAACGTCCGCTTCCACTTCCGTGCCCGCCTCGTCTTCCACTTCCACTCGCGGCCAGAGGAAACATCATCCGCCTACTAGTGAGTAGACAATGTTACTTACTATCATTAACTGTCACCCAAGATATTGTTAGGTGTCTATTCAAGGTTCATTTAGATTAGATTAAAAATATTTGAAGACACAACGTCATTTCAGACTTAAAACTGTAGCTGTATATCTTACGAATATAATCACACCTTTATCCCCGAAGGGGTAGACAGAGGCATAGTATACGCCTACATTTCACCTTATAGTTTTATGTCCCACGTCATTGCCGTGTTGAAATGGATCGGCGCAGGTCGCCGCGACTCGCAGTTGAATATTTTCAAGCCGCCCATAAGGCCTTCAACTTGGCTTAACGATTGTCATTTTACTGATAACCAGGTTTCATTTCAAGTTTTCCTTCTTTACGCAATAGATATTTTTGCGAAAGTATTCCCTTAGTCGCCTCTTACGACACCCTTAGGGATGTATTGGGGTGGCGACATTTTGTACTCTCCTGCCGCAACACGGACCCCGGCGCCACACGGGACTATATCTTTTACACATAAAAGTCTCTGCAGCAGTCACATACATTAAAGTTCATCAGCGAGGTGGTCTGAAAAGGTTAATGATTTCAAATGTACGTTGTTACATCCATTCCTTATACTTTTACAGTATTTTCATAATTAATTTACCTATTTGTGCCGCTGACTATTCCAGGATTGAAAAGAGGCCGCCCACCGCTTACACGGAAGATAAGAGACCGGGAAAGAGATGAAGAGACATCTACATCTGGACACGAGAGGTAAACATTACTATCTTAACATTGTAATATGGGAAGGTTTTATTGTTAGTAATTGATAAACGCTACTCGACGAATTTTAAAAAATAGTCATGAGTTTTTTTTTTCACTCATGCCAAGTACGGGTTTGTATCGGTTAAATGGGTGCTGCAGGGTTCATAATGACACACAAGTTGGTCACTGGAATCACTCTCAAACTGCTGAACCGGCGCAGCTCTAATTAGAGACACCCAGAATATTATTGGGGGCCTCCGACAGGGTCTGTTCTACTAGGACAGTTTCTCACATGCGAGTGTCGATTTATTCTAGGCAATAATAATACTCGTCTAGTTTCAGGACTAGCGATTGGACTCATTTAGTACTTCGCAATATAAACTCGTATCGTATGCATAGATGTTTTAATAAAAATGTCTTGTGTTGGGTACTAATGTTATTTGCATGTATGTGATTCCAGAGCCCGCGGCCGATGCAGCACAGAGTCCCGCTCGTGGCGGCGCCAGTCCTTCGACATCGACAACATCGTCATACCGCAGAGCGTCGCCGCCAACACGCGCCCGCAGATACTCACCTACAAGGAGATCGTCACGCCCAAGTGAGTACCACCTATGCTCTAGGATAACACCCAAACAATCCCTCAAAATTGTATCCAAACCCCTTGGTAAAGCCGCCTGAGACATCCCTCCAGGGACCTACCGGGGAAGCCTCATCATTGCATAGTGTGGATTTGATCAGTAAGAATCTGGCATAGCATCAATTGGGCCTCAGAATCTCGTCTACAAGGAGATCGTCTCGACCAAGTAGTACACTGGTACTTATGCTGTTGGCCGGAAGTCAAACCTGAGAACTCGCTACGGGTTTTTTGTGATTCAGGTCCTCTGCTGTTCAACCAATGACTGCAGTTTTTTTGTAAATCATTGCTTAGCACGAAAACTTTCATCCCAAACAAGAATCTTGTTCTATGACTTCATCAGATGTGCAAGAGCAATAAACTTTGCACTCATGGTTTTAAGATATCATTACTAGAAAATAGTACAAAACAACCTTGCATCTCATCAAAATTCCTAAGAAGCCAAAATGTCCCCATGTAGGCCTACCAAAAGAAGGGTGTAAGAAAAAAATACACGAACAAGATCAAAAGAAAACACAATAATAGAACAAAAAGATACAGAATCTCACATTTTGTAATTACATCATTACAGATGGCGAGTGATGGAGATTCCAGAGACGTCCATGAATAACGGTGTAATGAAAGCGACGCGGGTGTCTGTCGAGAGCGAGGTAAGCTAGCATGCTACTTGGAAATATTAAGGCTGCGTTAGTCAGCATGTAGAAATTTACTCTTCTTTTAATGCTTATTTACACAGAAAGTTGTTAAACAATTTCTAAACCGTACAAAATGATAGGCAAAACGATAAAAAGTTTGACTTTGTATGTAGGTATACTGTGTTTATTTGGCTGTGCGACAGAACTTACGTTTTGTCTCATGGCCAAGTAGATACGGTATTGAATATCAAACAGGTTAGATATTTCCTCCAGAAGTTTAAGAATACAAGTCGAACCCAGCTCATATAATATGTTATTACTTCTCTCTGTTGCTCCTGCTTTAATTAATTTTGAGTAACTGTTTCTAGTGAAATATCGTTTTGAACTGAAAACACGTGTGACTGTAAGAGGTTCATATCTATTATTAGTAGTTTATGACACTGTTGCATAATAAGGGTTCTTATAACACGAGTGTGTTTTAAAAAAACGAGCCGTAGGCGAGTTTTTTTATAGTATCACACGAGTGTTATAAGACCAAGTTATGTACAGTGTCATACACTACTTTATCTACTCTCATACTATAATACCTGATTTCATTTTGTTGTGATATATAGTTGCTCCTTGATTTCGCCGGTAACAGGTTCATGGTCATGTTTGACGCAGTTTCCAGAATGTCTGGTGGTGTACAATTACCACCATCCTCGCTTTCAGACATGTTTTTACACAAAAACTAATTTATTTTACAAACAAAACCAAACTTTGTTTAATTTAAATGTAAAATGTTGGCGCCAAGGCGCAAACATCGATTGCGCATGTGTGTTTCTTTTTTTTTTAGGCTGCGGAGACCATAGATTTAGGATTTTTCGCTACTCTGGAGACACATTTTTTTTTTAAAGTAGAGGTTCAAACTTCTTTTTCAGCTGGAGATTGTTTATGGTGTATCGTAATGATTAAAAAGTTTTATTATGATATAGGTGTCCATACAAGACCTGTATCGTAATAAAACTTTTTTTTTGGCCTGTGCGTAATGTTTGTCATAATAGTATTGATTTCAATTTTATAATCTTTGTATTATAGTATCAGAGTAGATAAAATAATATACAATAGTTTTAGGAGGGCTAAAGAGCGACCTTCGTCTATCTAATAACCGGATGGGACATTAATAGTAGTTTATGACACTGTTGCATAATAAGGGTTCTTATAACACGAGTGTGTTTTAAAAAAACGAGCCGTAGGCGAGTTTTTTTATAGTATCACACTCGTGTGATACTATTAATAAATAACACTCGTGTTATAAGACCAAGTTATGTACAGTGTCATACACTACTTTATCTACTCTCATACTATATTACCTGATTTCATTTCGTGATATATAGTTGCTCCTTGATTTCGCCGGTAACAGGTTCATGGTCATGTTTGACGCAGTTTCCAGAATGTCTGGTGGTGTACAATTACTACCATCCTCGCTTTAAGACATGTTTTTACACAAAAACTAATTTATTTTACAAACAAAACCAAACTATGTTTAATTTAGATGTAAAACGTTGGCGCCAAGGCGCAAACATCGATTGCGCATGCGTGTTTCTTTTTTTTTTCAGGCTGCGGAGGTACAATTTTTTTTTAAAGTAGAGGTTCAAACTTCTTTTTCCAGCTGGAGATTGTTTATGGTGTATCGTAATGATTAAAAAGTTTTATTATGATATAGGTGTCCATACAAGACCTGTATCGTAATTAAACTTTTTTTGGCCTGTGCGTAATGTTTGTCATAAGAGTATTGATTTCAATTTTATAATCTTTGTATTATAGTATCAGAGTAGATAAAGCCAATTTTTAGTAGGCATATTTATTAATGCATCTGAAAATTGTTAAAAAGTGTCATCTAGTTATCATATAGTGAAGATCGCTCTCCTGCGTATACCCTTACCCAAGTAACCTTCCAGTAAAATTTACACCAAGCACATTTTGTTTCAACAGTAATTTTTGTCTCTTAATCACTATTATACTACAACCCACAGGAAGAAGACGTGTCCGACCTCGCCATCCAGCAGCGCCACCACCGCGCGGAAGGGCGCGAGCGGGAGCGCTACATGCGCAAGCGACGGCGGCAGCAGCAGCAGGCCGCCCCCGAGCAGGCGCCTCCGCCCCCGCCGCCGCCCCCGGCCGTACTGCGCCGCGCCTCCACGCCCACGCCGCCGCACACGCCTGCGTCGCACGAGGCGAGTACTGTGTACCGTGTAGCTATCGTACCTGGTATAAGCCCCGCAAGTTGGTAATGCGCTGGAACCTTGTCATAATGACAGCTAAGTGACGTCATCGTGACGTAGCGCGAGCGCGTGCTGGCCTCGCGAAGCTGCGTACGGTATTTTTTTTAGTACTGACTGCTCGACGGACATACGTCAACAAGTGGTCACCAAGGTGGCCGCCAAGCGCAATATCAACGTGCGGGGCTTATACTACTAGAGAGCGCTACATGCGCAAGCGACGGCGACAGCAGCAGGCCGCGCCCGACCGACTCGTCGCTTGCGCATGTAGCTAAAGGTGGACTATCGAAGCGAGCGTCTATAGACTCTATAGCGTCAGTGACGCCGCGACGTATACAAATGTATGAAATTCTAGTCTGACAACGAGGTCACAGCGGCAATGTGACGTCACTAACCGCGTTGTTACGCTACCACAGATTAAATAATAGTTACTACGTAACAGATACATCACTCCCATACTTAACCTCAAAAATATTAGCTATAACATATCGCTACAGTGGAAAACATATTCTACGACGTATTCCGAGAGTCGAGATTCGTGCGCACACCGTATGATTGCGTCATCGAGTGACAACTATTGACAACATTAGGGTTGTAAGCACGTAACAAAAATACATTATAACTACAAAAAACAATAAACAGTGTCTGAAAAAAAAACTTAATAATATTTTATAACTTCTTCTTCTTTACATAAGAATTATATTATAACTAGCTGATGCTCGCAGCTTAGCCCGCGTAAAAGTTTGTTTCTTTTCCCGCTTCCACTGGGAACTTATTCCCGGGATAAAAAGTAACCTATGTGTTATTCCAGACTACAATCTATCCCTGTATCAAATATCAGCCAGATCCGTTAGCCGTTAGAGCGTGAAAGAGTAACAAACATTCACACATCTACACATACGCACTAAAACACTTTCGCATTTAATTTTAGAATATTAGTAAGAAGTAAGATGAAAAAAAAAAGCAAGACTAAATAAAGCGAAATATTATTTTACGCGGGAAATGTACATTGGTTGTGCGCACTTCGCTCGGTCTGGCGTGTGGCAGCCCTCTGCCGGTCGGCCACGTTAGTTCTGCGTCATAATACTTAGGAGTAGGTGCTTATAAAACGACTTGTAGCGAGTGACGGAGGCCTGACGCTACGTCCTAGGTAGGCGGTTCGAAGCGAACGCGATTCTGAAGCGGTGACACGCGAATTCAACGCGACGCGGTGCGACGCGGCGGCTATGTCCTACGTGCACGCGAATCGTCTCGCACAGCCGCCACCGACCGGTGACACTGCCGTTCAGTTGGCACTTTGCATCAGCCTAATGCAACTGCCATAGATCAAAAAAATGTATGGAGTTCTAGATTCTAGGTTTTCAGAGGCTGGTTTCCGCAAATCAACGTCATTTCTGCGCCTATTTTGGTGGGGGTTTGGTATGGCTATTGCCATTCCAGTTCCTCCAGTAAGTCTAGCAGACTCTTCACGTTGCCGGAGACTTCCTGGAGCCACAGATTACTAAATAGTTACTACGTAACAGATACATCACTCCCATACAAAAGCGACAATACCTACGCTATATTAGCCTACAAAATTGTAATAATAATACCTGCTGCTCAGAACGAGAAGAATTGTACCATAAACACGCGCGCATAGCGTCGAGACTGTGTTGCCCGCAGTGCGAGTGACGTCATCGTAAGAATGCGCTAGGGTTGAACCTATAATGATTGTTGTAATAAAACAAATGTTACGAATCAACCATGTTTTAATACGCTTTTAGTAGGTCGACGTGTATGTAACTAACAATGTAATGGAATGTAAGGAAAAAAATTATGAATGGTTTAAAAACCCTTGAAAATCACGCTTTTATAAATGCACGTAAAAACCAAAAATAAATTATGAATCACAGTAGGTATATCTATATATTTATATTTATTTATTTATTTATTTATTTATTTATTATATTGTTATATTGTTTATCTTATGCCTACCCATAACTAAAATATCAAAGAAATCTAAATTTAACTAACATTACCTTTAGCGTAAGTACCGGCTATTCACCTATCTCACCCGGCAATCCCACCTTACTATGTTACACACACATACATATGGTCACCTATATATTGGCAGCGCGATTGTGGCGCCTCTGGTGTTGCAAACGTCCATAGGCTGCGGTGACCACCGGTACATCTGGTGGGGCCGTATGCTTGTCTGCCACTCTAGTGGTATAAAAAAAAAATGGTCACGCGTAGATCTCCGAAGGGGAAGGCAGAGGCATATTAGATGCCCACATTTCATTTTTTTATAGTTTGTACCAAGTACAGGTTGTGACCCTCTGCTGTTTAAATTTTTCTGACTGCTATTTTATTGGCAACCGGGACCAACGGCCTACCGTGCCTTCCGAAGCACGGAAACGCTCAAATAAAGGTAACAAAGTGGTCACATGAATGGTTACCCATCCAAGAACTGGCCATAGTGAAAGTTGCTTACTACAGTGATCGATTACAGAACACTGAGTCCCCATATAAAACATTGAATTGCCTATAAAAAACAACAATTTTATAATACCTAACTCAAATAACTCCTTAATTTAAGATTTACATACTTATCACCTACCTACTTATGTTCAAACAAATAAATGGTAAAAACATTCAAATTGATAAGATTTAAAATATTACTCAGCTTTCTCCGTCTCTCGGCAATTTAAAAAACGACAAATTTTCTTTTGTTTTTGTACTATTACACCCATCCACTGCACAATAATGACGTGGTTTCGGTATTTCGAAGCGTAAGCGCGGGAAACGTGCTGTGCGGTGCAATGCGAGCGCTCAGTCGGGCGTCCGGCAGCCCTCTGCCAGTTGTATCCCCAGGGAGATGCCGAGCGGTAGGTACATAGCGCGCGATTTTGAGCGAGTGACGGAGGCCTGCTGGAGCGACCTTGGTGTACCGAAGTGTCTAGCCCTGTATCCTTACCAGTTATGGGTATTCCATAAGAATGTGACTGGCAGTTCGTCCGTCTGCAAAGGGGACTGTCTGTGACACCTAAATTAAAGAGATGTTTGTTAAGTAGACTGTGACCGTAGCTTTGTTAATTTTGTATTCGAGATGATTACTCCAGTTTAGTTTGCTGTCAAGAAGTACCCCAAGATACTTGACCTCTTTGGAGAATTATAATTCGGTGCCATAGAGACGTGGCAGTTTGGATCTTGGATGGATGGATGATTTGTCATGGACGGACGGAAACAAATATTATTGGAAAATTCATTTCTTAAATATCAAATACTCAAGAAGTATGCACGGCGAAGAAGTGGGGCTAATATTGTATACTTAGAAAGGCATAATCGACGATAATAAATTAACTTCTTTTATCCCATAATAAAGGACGTTCTTGGATTGCATTGATTAAATTTTCTATTTTCAACATTATAAAAAACACGGCGGCACCGCATCCAGTCACAGTATAAATATGTTGTTTAACCAGTATTGTAGCTCCCTACAAACGGACGAAGCGCAAGCTATACCTACAATTCTCGTTTACGGCAGGCCTTTCAGCACGCAAGCAGCGTCCGCAGTCGCGATTGTGCCGAGTAGACGAATGGACGGTGTGTCGTTTTTTAAATAGTAACCGCGCGTGTTTTATTTACTAAAAATATTTAATATGACAACTAGAGTCTATTGTGCTTGTTTTGGTTGCATGAATTCGTCAATAACGCACCCAGAGATAACGTTTTTTAGATTACCTGGAAACTCCGAAAGGTAAGACTATAAA
The DNA here is from genome assembly GCA_933228765.1 of Miltochrista miniata. Classification (NCBI taxonomy): domain Eukaryota; kingdom Metazoa; phylum Arthropoda; class Insecta; order Lepidoptera; family Erebidae; genus Miltochrista; species Miltochrista miniata. The sequence goes on along the minus strand of OW121763.1, from coordinate 27,641,138 downwards.
TTGATTTTACTTAAGTACTAATTGGTACTATACTACTAGTTGACTAAAGTTAAACAAAGTGATTGACACGAGTGAACTAGGTAGTTACATGAAGTAGGTATGTTTGTGTTAAAAACTAGACTTGTGCTTGCTCAGTCAGTGAACGGTGCGATCCAATATAGTACAATATCCAAAAAAATAACTAGTTCAGAACTCTAGTACGTGTAGGTAGTACATTTAGTTCCGTTGTCAGTTCGTAGTTATTTAATTGAGAGCAATGATTTAGGTATGTTTTAAGAGTATTCATTTCTTTGTGGATGACCGATGTTACAGTACACTTAGCACCGTATGACTGCCTCTGTGGCGCGGTCGGTATTGATACCGCCTGCAGGCTGGAGGTCGTGGGTTCGATTCCCACCCGAGACAAATATTTGTGTGACCCATAAGTTTTTCTCAAGAGTCTGGTTGTTTCTATGTATAATATGTATGTATTTAAAAAAGTATATTAGTATTAATCTCCGTGGTCTGATACCAATAACACAAGCAGGTTATTCCTAGCTTACTTTGGGATCAGATAGCGTTGTGTGAAATGTCCGTGAATATTTATCTATACTACTATTATAAAGAAGTAAAGTTTGTGTATTTGTATATTTGTTAAATTGTAAGGGGTAATCTCGGGATCTTCTGAACCGATTTTAAAAATTCTTTCACCAATAGAAAGCTACGTTATTGTGGAGTGTCATAGGCTATATAGCATCACGCTACAACGAATAGGAGCGGAGCAGTAATAGTAAATGTTTCAAAAACGGGTTAAAAGTTGCCTTTTGAGAGCCTCGTTGCGTGTGCTGCGTAAATATTTATAGTTATGTAAAAAATATATACTACAAAATTGTTTCTCTTAAAAAAGTTCAAAAAAAATTGCGAAATAGCTTAATGTCAATTTTTGGATTGGTGCACAATAACCATTTTAATGGCAATAATTTTTTTTCTACAATAATGCCACGGGATACCTCTTTCATAAACGATGTTCTTAAAAATAATGCGACGGGAAACCTTTCTCTCTCTCTCTCTCTCTCTCTCTCACGTAGTATTGAATATTAAGAGCGTTAATTCGGTTTTCAAATTTCTTTACGATCGTAAGAAATCAGCCGGCGCGGCGCACATAGCCGTATAGTGCCAATTGTTGCTACTAACAAGTTTGATACTTTTGTTTTCCTTCATGTATTACCGGTGTCATATTCTTAGTCTAAGCGTTCAATCTTATAATTTAATTTTTATGTTAGTAAAATTAGTTAATAATTATTGATTATTTTATTGCAAATTGATTGATATTAAGTAGTGATAGACACTGACATCATAAAATTAATAAAGTTGACATTTATTCACCTAACTAATATCAATATTGCAATTAGAAATACCGAACCGAAGGAACCGACGTGCATGCATGAAAAGAAAAATGAAAGTTGAAGAAGCAAGTGAGGTGTGTATGGAGCGTGCCGTGTGGCGCTCGGTTCTTTCTGCCTACCCCGCAAGGGATTTGGCGTGAAGATAGTATAGTATATAATACACACATACATGAAAACGGTCCACAAGTTTATTTTTAAAGTATCTAAATATACGAAAATTGTAGAAAGTAATGGACAATATTCTATTTTACACTATAAATATTTAAATTTGACAATAATATATACCTATTAGACAATAATAATCATAGTACCCTTAGAGCCCAATGATGTTATAGTAAAAAAGAGGTAGATATCGCATTACCGCTCAAAAACTGTTGCGGACAAAGTCACACAATTGTTATAATTCCATTGAGTCGGCTAATAGCTGCGAGCGAAACAAGTCGTGTTGTGGTCGGCTGCTGTGTGCAAAACGACACACATAGCTATCCCTCTCTGTTTTAAATGTTTTGTATTCTCTATCGCATTCATAGATGAAATCTATTAGGTACCGATAAGTAAGCACGTGAAATTATAACTCAACAATAACTGAATGCTGTTTTGTATGAAGGTAGCATATCTTTACTTAAATATCATTGCTTAGAGCCCCTCGCGGCGACCGGTCGCCGCGCATAATAATCAAGCTTTTCCGTTGAGCCCCGCGCGGCGACCGGTCGCCGCACCTACCCAGACGACTTTAAACTTAAATTTAGCCTTCTTACGTCCTACTTTTCTATGAACAATTTTATTGTATGTGTAGTATATAACATTTTCTTGTTTTTGGAATCTTATAAAATGACGTCAATGGGCCAGATTTTTTTACAAAAATCGAACAGTTGAAGTTGAGAGTGGATTGCGCATGAATGGCGTGCGTTTGTGTAGTGCGTGTGTGTTTCATGTTTTTATTATAAATAATGTGTTTGCATTATTATTTATTAGTATACACAGTAAAATAAACAATTTATCAATAATCCGGTTGCTGTTTGCAGAATCGTAAAATTTGGTCTGGTAAGTGAGAAAACATTTTTTTTTTTGGAAAATGGGAAATCTTTTTTCATTTTTAGGGTGGTGGAAATAGGTCCTCGCGATTACCGATTTTCGATATAATTTTTTTAGTGTGTTGAAGGGAAACAATAATATTAACGTAGCAATGCGCAGGCGCTTGGCAAGGTACGATGTTTTGCTGCCTACTGCAGATTCAGTGCTGGCAGGAACGTTAAAATATTTTTAATAAATAATCAATAAATATTGTTGGATATTATCACACAACATCATCTAGCCCAAACCAAGCTATAAGCTTGAGCTATGGGATCTAAATCTAATCTTAATTGATAGTAGGTGTTTTTCATTTACAACAACCAAATATCTATTAAGAGGTATGTGCATAACAATGCACACCGCCAAGAAAAAACCATTCCGTATCGGCATTGATCGATTATTAGATAACTACTAAGATGAATTTTGGGAGGGACCGAACTGAGTTTCTTGGGGTGTTCTTCTCAGTTTGTAGCATTTCCGACAAAATGTTGACAAACCTATTTTTTTTTTAATTTCAAAGGTAATAAATTTTATTTTATTTTATTTTATCGACTCTTTCTGGGTTCAATCATTTTGGCCAACAGACATTAGTCGTAAAAAATTAACAATTTAGGTTCCATCCTCGTAGTCCAGAACTCGTCGTCTTGCGAAATATTTACTGTGCTTATGGGCAAATTAGTGTTCAGTCTACACCGCAAATCGATAAATGTTGGCTTGACTGAAAGTAATTTTAACACGTTCACTGCGTTACGGGGTTTTTTGAACCTCGTGCAGTGATGTCGTTCAGTGCGGACGAAAAAATCTAGGGTGTGCTCGTTGGTGCGGGAGCTGTATCTATGAAATTATTTAGTGTATGAGAGAGATGAATATATATTTTTCATGTACGCTGTTTGAAGAAACAGTTGCTATTTTAAAATTATACGGGGTGTTATTAACCCCGTTACGACCAGAGAGCAAAACTTATCTTCCAGTGCGATACGGGGTTCAAAAAGCCCCGTATAAATTATTGTGTTCCCGTACGGGGTCGTGAGCTCTTTAGCATTAATGCTGTTATTAGCACAAGACGTAGTGTTTAATTATCGATAAAGAAGCGATCGCGACGTATGTTGCAACTGTCACAGATTAAAAAGGATGATGAAACTCCTTCATATCCAATTTCATCCCAACGACAATCTGCATCCTCAAAAAGGCATACTGTTTAGAGTGCTACAATTTAAAACATTGAATGCATCACATCCGAGTTGTAACCTACGTTGATCATATTTTCATTATAATGTAATAATAAATAATAAACAAACTTAATACAACTTTATTAGCCGTTGAATGCCGCATGAAACCCGAGTTGCCAATCTCCCGAACAGTCGATTGCTTTGGCAACCATGGCGGCCAACTTTTTTCGTTTGGTTCTCCTTGCACATTTTTCGATATCTATGGCTGTATGGTCGCGGGTCTAAGTCTTTCTGTATGAATTAATGTGTAGAATTGGTTATGGTACTGAATGAGATAGCTTGCCGAGTGAATGTAATGAAAAAAAAAGTCGAAATCACGATTTGATCGCTGTCATTATTTATTGTTTGTTTGGCGCCGTTCATAGAAAGTATTAATACGATTAATTTTTGAATATTTTCGTTTATTCTGTTTCAAATATTGTTGTTTTGCATTTAAAAGTATCCTGTCATGTTGTTTAACAGCTGTGATAAATATTTTCAGTGTAATTCGAAGTTATATTTGTAAAATTTGATAAAATAACACGCGAAGGTCACCATTATTTTTTGTTGTTGTTTTTGTTGTGCAGTGCTCGTATTTAACCGATATTTGTTGAGATTTTCTCAATAGAAACTATAATCTTTTGTCAAAATACCATTTAACATTTAACATATGAATAATTTATGTGAAAATCAATAATAAAAATGGGGGTGGTTTTTTTTTAATAATTTAAGATTACATAGCCTCGATATCCCCAAAATAAACAAAAAAATAAGCAAATAAATAGGCAGAAATATTTTATTTTATTTTCGGAGATTTTATATCTACAGATTATTATTTTTTTGGTGAAAGTGGATTGTTGATGTGTATATTTTGTAAATAAAATAATTTATGTCAGAAAACTGCTTTTTATTTTGAATTACAGGGTAAAATCTGAGAGTACTCCTTCATTTTCCCCATCCTAATTTTCGGCCAAATATCATAAATCCATTACACATGGGGTGTTCTCGGATTTAGTGTAGTTATTTTCGTCAGTTATCCAGCATGATGAAACAGTAAGTATTTATGTAGTACGACTCCTGTAAAAGAAATAAGGATATATTGTGTGACGTCCGGCGTGCAGCCGCCGTTCCCGCCGGTGGCGTGGGCACCGCCTATGGATACGCCGGCGTGACCACGCCACCGGCGGGATTGAGCGGTTAGGTTTAATATATACATACCTACTTAGAATATGTTTGAATTTAGTGTTACAGTGTATTGCAGTAAGCTAAGCTGTATAACTCCCAGTTTACATATTTTTAATACAAAAAAATTATGTACCTTTAAAATGTGTAACCTAAGTTCCTAAATAAAGTTCCTAAGCTGAAATAAATATTTTTATTCAAGAAATAATATTTATCGTTGCTCCTATTTCCCAACACTATAATTTTATCGATATAATTGAGTTCTGTGCGTTACGGGGCAGTACAACCCCGTATTTTATTATATCAGGTGCGGTACGGGGTTTACAAGACCCTGAATAATTTGTTTTTGTTTTATTTTCGTCAATTTTTGCCAAATCTAGTGGCGAAAAGACTATAACATAGCTCATTTCATAATCTATCAGACTATAAAGTAAAACAAAAGCAAACGTAAAATTTCAGCCAGTTATAGATTGAGAAAGCAATAAGGGTGTACGGGGCACTTTTACACCCGTATCGCACTATGAAGGAAGCACTTTACGGGGCGCATTATATCTCGTAACGCACTCGAATTCAAGACGGCTTTTGAGCTCACGCAGTGAACGTGTTAATACAATTCATTAAAAATATTTATTATATACACAAGATCACTAGAAGATAAAATAAACGCAGCTTCTCACTTGATTTGAAGTTGGCCTTGGATTTTAAAATACCAGTCATGCTTTGTAAACAGATCCGTTTTTCTCCATAATTTAATTTTACCATCTGCTATGGCCTGTTCCACATCCATTTATATAGGGACTGTTCTAGGTTAAATTGATTGATTGATTTGTTATTAGATCGTCTACAACAAGGTTCTTTAGCAGTGGTGAGACCACGCCCCCTTGTTGACAACCTCTGGCCATGGCTGCGCACTGGTTTCTGCTTGTCTGTAGCTTTAAAATGAGTTTGTTTAGCATGTTATCTATCCATTCACTGACTACCGTGTATACTCGGTGTTTTGCCAGTGCCGTGGTTATGCTTCTTCTGTCGGAAGCTCCCTCTATGTTTATGAAAGTGCCGAGGCACATTGATTGATTGATTCTGGATGACCTCTTCTATTTTGTGTACCACTGCATGTAGAGCTGAGTCTGTAGACTTGCCAGGGGCATTATGCGCGTTGGTTGGAATGCAGTGGCTTATTTTGAAGGGCCGTCCCTCGTTTGTCTCTGTCACACAATCTTTCCAGAGTTTTTAGCAGGAAAGACGAAGGGCTTATCGGTCTGTATAACCAGAGGTCTGAATCACAAACATAATCCCTTTACCGGGTTTTGGTATAAAGATCACTTAGACCTCTCTCCACAGTCTGGGTCACAGTCCCATTCATTGTATGGCATATAGATACTATGTAACTGACAATATCAACTTGTGTCCTCCCCCATTTTATCACTGCAGGGAAGACTTCATCCTGTCCTGGAAATTTGAAGGACTTGAAGCTGCTAATTACCCATTCAGTTTTTTGGAAGTTGACAGAATAGATTAGAACAGGTCTTGCGAGCTCCCACTGGACTTCTTCTGTGGATACGTTTTCCACCAGCCACATGAGTGTCTGCAGCAATTGGCATTCTGGGAAGTGCGTTTGTATCGAAATACTCTCGGCTTCTTTTCATGATAGTTAACGTTAGTAGAATGATGTAGTGGTAATTTATATGTTATTAATTTATTGTTTTCGAGGAATTAAGTGATTTAGTGGTCATTATATAATGTTAATTTGCCTTTGAAAATGCCGAAAGGTTCCACCAAGTGCCATCAATCAACAGTATAAATAATTCTTTTCATGTGTGGGTCAGGCCGCCGCGCCGTCAGGTTTCTTTATAGATACGGACAGTTCTGTCCCTTGTTTGGCTAGTATTAGTCTGACTCTATCAGAGGTTTCTCCAAGACTTGGTACTTTTGTATCTCAGTCGCTACTTGTATTTTGCTTTAGCGGCTTTATAGCCATCCCAATCCTGGTCTGGTTCCTCACAGGTGTTCCATAATTACCACTTATGAAAATGGTGTGTTATTGTGTTATTATCAATACCACACGAATAGTGACTACCTGCCTTGCGTATAATACCTACACCTACGCTGTTCGTGAAGAAAATAGTGCAACTGTAAAAGCTAATAACTTGGTCAGTTTTCGTTAGTTTCATTTAATTTTTTTTACAGTATTTCGAAGAGAAACTCTAGTCGGGGTGTCTGAGCTTTGCACTATACAAAAGTTCACGTTGTATATCGACCATAAATATTTATATATATTATATTATACGTCACAAAGTACTAAGATGCATGCATGCTACGATGGTTCGGGCATGTGGAACGAATGGGAGATGAAAGAATGACAAAACAGATATACAACGCGAAAGTGGATGGACGTAGGAGTCGGGGAAGGCCACGACACACCTACCACGACCAAATTAATCGTGTGTTAGTTGAAGGTGATGTCAAGAGCCGTAGGAACCGACGTGCATGCATGAAAAGAAAAATGAAAGTTGAAGAAGCAAGTGAGGTGTGTATGGACCGTGCCGTGTGGCGCTCGGTTCTTTCTGCCTACCCCGCAAGGGATTTGGCGTGAAGATAGTTAGTTAGTTAAAGTACTAAGATTGTTTGGTCACGCTAGAATTAGACTATTTTTGTTCATTTTTTCGTATTTAAAAATGGAACATCGAGCGACATGACCACTCTCTGAGAGCCTCTCGGCGGTACTAAATCGTATTTGTTCGCGTATCTGCATTTATAGGGGTTCACAAAATACTTTGTAAAAAAAAATCTGTATCTAGTTACATAAAAAGAAATATTTTTATTGTCAAAGGAGAAGTTCTGACATAATATTACATAATTATCATAATGATTTAAACTACAGAAGCTGGTGAAAAGACAACTTTATTTTGGTGAAATTTCTCACTATTTGAGCAAACTTTACAGTCATTTTTCTCCAAAAAAAGGAACCTACCTGATATCAGGTTATTCTACAAACAGATAGCCTAGGCCTTTTGCAATTGTTTCGTATCCCTTGTTCATTAAATTTATCAGTTATTTGACATGAATTTAAGCATCGAAATCGATGCAAATCGTGTGATTTGAAAAACCTTGTTCACTTTCGTTGATATTAACCATATGTAATCTGTTGTTAGGTAAAATATGTTTTATAAAACGTTTAGAGCGCTAAATTTACTAAGTATGTTAGTGAATACCATGTTTGTACGATAAATATTTAATGACTTTAAACGCAATGAAAAGTATGGTTTCTGAGCAAAACGTGGGGCGAAATATGTTAGCCCTCTTAACGACGAGACGCTACGGGAGTAAACGCAACGCGACGGGAGTAAATGCGACAGAAACAGGTAATACTCTCTCTTATGTGGCGCAAACGAAGTTGCGCGGGTCGGCTAGTTTATTTATAAAAAAAAACCTTTACTACCTTTGTTACCTTTGATTTTTATTACACAAATATGAACTTTCAAAATTTAACACAACTTGACAATGTACGAAAAGTACTAGTGTACTAGAGACTGACTAGTACTTTCAAATCGAAATATAGTTTTAATTTTGTTAATCAAAAATTTAACGCAATGATTATAAAGACTAGAATTGTCTACGCCGCTTACTCGTTTTCAAATTTCTACACCCGTCTCACTCAATCGTTAGCAGATAAGGGTCCGTTCACACAGACCGGCTCGGAGAGCATCGGCGCGCACTTTTCTTTTCATACAGACCGGATCGGATACGCTTGGAGTTGTTCGGAGAGGAGCCGCCAACTATTTCACACAGACCGGCTAAAAGCGAATGCGCTCGGAGCCGGTCGAATGCGCTCGGAGCCGGTCGGATGCGCTCGCAGCCGATCGGATGCATCGAGTGCATTGATTCACTACAAAGGCAGTACCAGTATTCCAAGTTTTGTTTTCGGTGTTAACGGGTGCTTTTCGGAACATGGTTTTAGGTAGCTCCGATGAAGAAATATATTAATTTTTCATCAGTCATGTTTTCGTATAAGTGCACACAACTGTTCTGTTTAAATTATGCTATCAAAATGGCGGTCGGCGTGGGGAAGCCCGCACGTAATCGGAGCCGAGCGGCTGCGCGAGCGGGAAAGAGCACGCAATCGGAGCCGATCGGCTGCGCGAGCGGGAAAGAGCATGAAATCGGAGCCGATCGGCTGCGCGAGTGGGAAAGAGCATGAAATCGGAGCCGAACGGCTGCGCAAACGAGAAAAGTACGCGATCGGAGCCGGTCAGCTCCTCTTATTATTTCACACCAAGCGCGTTCAAGCATTCTCAATGACAAAAGCAGTGCACATGCAAAAATAAACCTTACTTCAAATAATAAAAACTCTGTTTTGAAAGTGATAAGAATCTGCTCTGCTCTCCGAACCGGTCTGTGTGAACGGACCCTAACGGGCGCTGCGCCGCCACCCCGCGCCGCCAGCCGTTTGCGGCGATATTATATTATTACTCACAAAGTATTTTTTTGTTTAAATAAAAAAGGGACATATTTACTCGAAATGAAAGCCGGTTGTCAGTAAAACAACAATCCTTAATACAAATTGAAGGCCTTGTGGGCGGATTGAAAAAAATCAACTGCATTAGGCTCACTATCTATTACGCGTACATAAAACTATAAGGTAAAATGTGGGCGTATACTATGCCTCTGCCTACACCTTCAGGGATAAAGGCGTGACTATATGAATGTATGTATGTACATATTTACGATCGCAATACTAAATAGAAAGTCAAAGTAGGCACATATTATTAAAATGCTGTAGGTGGGCAGCCCTATCGCATGCTTACGTACCGCGCGGCTGTAGGCATTGGCCGTGTTTCCATTAGCCGACCCGGCACCGGCACCGACGCCGGTGCCGGCGCCGTGACGGGGCCGGGGAAGCAAAAATGTATGAAAATGTACGGCTCGCTTTTGCACTTGCCGGCGCCGGCACCGGCCCGGCGATGAGTCCTACCGGCGCCGTCGCCGTAGCCGGGTTAGCTAGTAGCCGTGTGCGTGTGTGAGTGCGCGGGCGAGTAGTACGATTACTTTAGGTAGGGTAGACTGGCTACGGTAGAAACATTTTTGCGTTTATCGGGCATAGCGTCGGAATTTGTTAAGTTAGCGATGAAAGAAATGTATTAAACAAAAGACCTTTTATCTGTCTTCTAATGGCCAATGTTATTTGAAATCACTTTATATTAGTTTTCTGTGTAAAATTGTGTTGAAAAAAAACGGTAATTTGTTTTAACCGTCCCCATGTCAGGGTCGGTTGAAACAGTGCTTGGGGTCAAATGAAACACATGCAAATAATACAAAATATTATAAGTTATCACGTTTTATTAGAAAAATGACAAAAACAAACAGTAAAGAACTAGTCATGTAATAATATTTTAATGGCACAGATGAAAATTACAAATATTTTAATAGTAATATAGTCTAGTCTTTGTTGATACTTATAACCTAACAGTATTTTTATCAGCCTTTGAAGTTTTACATCAAGTTCAACTTAAATGAAATTATAGTAAGATTTTCTTAACAGTAATATTTGCAATATTGGTAATTTGCGATATTGGTAATTTTTTTAACTATCAACAAAACAAAAATCGAGCTAAACAAAACAAAATTCCGCTTTTACATCTTCATATGCTTGTTTGCATGTTGATAAGTCGGCCCGACATTTCGTAGTCTTTCTTTGGCGTACCCTTGGCATCTGAGAAACCAGAAAACTGAATAAATAAAATGTTTCAAACGTACCCACAAATAGTGTTTCAACTGTCCCCAACCCCCCGATTGGTATAAAAAGTTTCACAGTTAGAATTATTACACATTTAATTAAAAACTAATGATACTACAATATTCTACAAACTTCAATTAAAACGAAAGAAAACTCTCAATACTCTAACTTTATACAAAATCTAAATATTGGCAAAAATGTAAGAACAAAAATACTTACTTGTCCGTCAAAAAACACAATGGGGCCTCCTATAGCCAAGTACAGTGCCCGTAGAACAACGTGATACCAAAATTCGTGTTTTGGCTGGTCACCCGCTTCATACTCCCCTTGGACTCCTCACCTCATCACGCACTGTTTACGAGATATTCGCGTTGTTTCAACCGTCCACCGTTTTAACCGTACCCAGTCTACCCTACGTGTTGTCGTGCTGAAGTCCATGTCAGTACTGTACCACTCACCGGGCGTATACCGGCGTCGGCACCGGCGCAGTGGAAAATCGAAGCCCCGGCGCCGGTGCCGGTACACGGTCACGCCGGTGCCGTGCCGGTGCCGGGCCGGCTAATGGAAAACCGCCCATTTATTTCTAAAATCCGGCCGAGTCAAACTACAGTATACAGTGATCCAGTTCGCGCACAAATATCAAACCAACTGATCGCGTTCGCTTCATTTCGCGCCGCCCCGCACCGCACCGCAAGTGCGTTTGGTCACGTAGGACTAGAGATGTAAAATGACTGAATCTGACCCACTGATCTGTAATATTACCACACTGGATAGGTGGCTGTCAAACTAAAGTTATGCCTTCTTAATTCTCGCCATTGTGGCGCTGAAATCAGCAGCGCTGGTTCAGAGAACTAAAATTAGTGATGTGCCAAACTTTCTTGAACTGACGCGTATCGATAGATTTAATTTGAAATGAAAACATTTTAAGTATATATATTTTAAAATTAATTTTGTTTATAATTTGTTTAATATAAGAATATTACCAACCGAAATTACGAATATTCCCTTTAACTTCTCCAACTAAGCTAAATTGCTTGTGCTAGGAGTGGCCAGGATTCGAACCCGGGTCTTCTCGATCGCAAGACAGTCAGTCTTCTTAACCACTAAGCTATCGACGCTTTAATGAATATTGCTCTTAATAAGGGTGGTTTAAGTTGGTGTCTAGTATACCTACCTAAATGAAATAATATTTACCTGCAATTTGGCATACTCGTGACGCAAAATTGCAAGAAAATATTACTTTCGTTGAAGAGATTGAGAGAGGTATTAAGGCGCATCTCCACTTGAGCAGCCGCGGGGCGAGCTGCCTCAATCTGAGCGTGCCGCGTGCTGGGGAAATTACATGCATCTCCACTAGGGCCAAATTAATCAGCAACTCGGCAGCGTGCCTCAAGCTGAGCAACGAATTTCTATAGTTTCTTACTAGCTACCATGGGTGACGTATGCCAATTCGCTGCAGCTTTAGTAATAATGAATCCCTATAAAAAGAATAAAAGGCAGACAGACAAAGATCATTGTGCGGTGAACGTGGATCCCATAAGTGTCTGTGGCTTTCATACACTTACTTCAGTTAATTTGATGCATTTATCATTGTCCATTTCACCACGAAGTGAGCGTTTATATATATCATGCGCCATAGAAATAGAAAGGGAGTTGTGTAGAAAAAAAATAAAAATAAACGTGATTTTATTAATCATTCATTTATTTTACACTTTATTGTAAAACTATGGTACACTAGCGGACGGTATACTATTTATTAACCGGAAGTTCTTGTGTTATGCATAGAATAACATTTAACATCAAAATGATTAGAACACAGACGATCGCTTGAATTTGGAGTCCAGTTATGGGCTCCCATGTTGCCAAGCCATGCACTTCAGATTTTTGGATCAGTTGGAAATCTGCAATAAAATAAACATACATCAATAGAGTAAAAAATATTATGTAGTAAGTATTACCCACACAAGTTAATGTCAGAAAATAAGTTAAATAAATATTACTAATAAGATTTTGTTTGGTGACGTGATTTTGTTTGAAGGCGTGACCATATGTAATGTAAAATGGCCCATTATTAGACATATTTCTTATAAAGAAAAGTTTTCGATAACATCAGACCATGATCAAGTTTATCGATACGACAACATGGACATCACTAAACGAAATTAAAATCCTATTTTTGTGCTTAAAAATAATGTAATCTTACCTATATATTATTCTTATACATATTTTGTAAATAATCAAGCATTTTACATGTAGGTCAGGCTGATTTAATGATAAAAATTACAAAAAATCAACTTACCTGTGAAATCTAATGTTGCTCCCTTTTTGAAGCTAATTTTGCAAAACACATTTCACCATGTCTATTGCTTTTTTGTAACCACACAAATCCTCACTAAACTACACAAAAGTCCTTAAATTACGAAATAATACATAATTCCCGGCGCGATACGGGAAGTCATTTGCATGATACGTCAGATTTAGTTCCTTGAACCAACTCTAGAGGCGTTTCAAATCGGCACAAATAATTCGCTGTCATTTGTATGAGACAGCCAATCCAGTGGTAATAATACAGATCAGTGATCTGACCAGTCACGATTGTCAAAAACCGTATTTGACCGGTCATTTATTGTCAAATTCAATCAATTTGACTTATACTTACTATTAATTCTAACTATTAAAGTGACTAATTATGCCAATTTTTCCAGACAGGGGGCACCATTTCAGTATAATCTATACATATAAAACTGTTGAGGGTCAAGAGTCTGTACATGGAAGATATTTTGAAAATTTTAATTGCAAGGCATTCTCTAATCGATACTAAAGCCGAAAATGTAATTTAAACTTTTCATGTCTGTCTGTCTGTCTGTATCCCGAATAAGTATCACGCTGAAACTACTGAATCGATTTGAATGAAACTTGGTACAATCAGAGCCTATAATCCGAGGAAGGTTCTAGGATACTTTTGATCCCGATATTTTGCGCGGTTCCTTTGGGAGAGGGGATGAAAGAGAAAAGGTTTTTTTCGTTGTAAGTTTCCAATGCGTGGTCCAATTCCAAAATATTTTTCAGTGTTATCAAGAGAGTACTTTAAGGATTGTTTCACGCAAGTTTCAATATTGAGTGTTTTGTAGTTCAGGAATTAGAGTCATCTCAACTTTCGCAAAACATAGAAAATTCAAGGGTTTCGTTGAATGTGAGGGTAAATCTTAACGGGCGTGTTGGCTTAATCATAAAAGAGCTTAATGATTGAGGCTATTGTAAAACAATTCAGTCCGCGCCGAAGGCGGGGATTGAATTGTTTTAGAATAGACTTAATCTTTAAGCTCTTTTATGATTAAGCAAACAGGGCCGTTTCACACGCTGCTTGATGAGTCTGATAAAGAAGCATTAGCTCCATTAGCAAACCTTATGTGACGTAAACGAAGTTGCGAGGGTCAGCTAGTCTATACATATAATAAAACTGTAGAGGGTCGGGAGTCTGTACATGGAAGATGTTTTAAAAATTTTAATTGGAGGGCGTTCTCTAATCGATACTGAAGCCAAAAATGTAATTTAAACGTTTCATGTCTGTCTGTCTGTCTGCATCCCGAATAAGTATCACGCCGAAACTACTGAACCGATTTGAATGATACTTAGTACATTTTGAGCTTATGTCCCGAGAAAGGTTCTAGGATACTTTTGATTCGGGATCAAAAGTATCCTAGAACCTTGTATTGCGCGGTTCCTGCGCGAGAGGGGATTAAAGATAAAATGGTTTTTCAGTTGTAATTTCTCAACACGTGATGCGATTTCAAATATTTTTTTAGTATTGAAAAGGGAGTAGGTACTTTAAGGATTTTTCGACCCAAGTTTCAAGATTGAGGGGTTTGTAGTTCAGAAATTAGAGGCATCTCAACTTTCGCCGAACCTAGAATTCAAGGGTTCCTTTGAAAGAGGGTAGGTCTAAACGGGCGTGTTGGTTTAATCATAAAAGAGCTTAATGATTAAGGCTATTGTAAAATAATTCTAATAGTCCGCGCCAAAGACGTGGACTGAATGGTTTTAGAATATCTTCTCTTCATCTTTAAGCTCTTTTACGATTAAGCAAACAGGGCTGTTTCACACGGTGCTTGACAAGTCTGATGAAGAATTAGGTACCTCTCATATCGTGCACATTATGTGGCGTAAACAAAGTTTCGAGGGTCATCTAGTTCAAAATAAATATCAAAAAGCACTCAAGATCAAAGTGACTGTTTATGACCCTTTTTGACAGCAAAATGACCGTTTTTGACCAATTTGGCAGTAAATGACAGTCAGTCAAATTCAGTCACTTTGGTCATTTTCATCTCTACGTAGGACACTTCAATACTAGAATTTCATTCATTCGTATTGTCGAGTGTGAGAAGCGCTCGTGGCCCCGCGGACTCAGTGTTCTGTAAACGATCACTGCAGTAATCAACTTTCACTATGGCCGGTCCATGGATGGGTGACCATCCATGTGATCACTTTGTGACATTTATTTGAGCGTTTCCGTGCTTCGGAAGGCACGTTAAGCCGTTGGTCCCGGTTGCCAGTAAAATGGCAGTCGTTAAGCTAAGTTGAAGGCTTTATTTCAACAGCAGGCAGTCACAACCTGCGCCTGTCCATTTAAACACGGCAATACGGCTCACCACCTATTACGTGGGACAAATTGTACGAAGGTGAAATGTGGGCATATAATATGCCTCTGCCTACCCCTTCGGGGATAAAGGCGTGACCATATGTATGTATGTATGTATTGTCGCGGCGTCACTGACGCTATAGACGCTCGCTTCGAAAGCCAACCTTAACAGCAGTTATACAGTGAGCGACAGTCGCCCGTCGCTGGCGTCGGCGACTGTTGCCTTGTTCCCTTGCTTGTCACCGAGTCGCGGCGACATGTCGCCTGGTGTGCGGAAGTTAAAAGAAAATGTATGTAATCTGGCGCCCGCTACTTGTCGCCGCGACATGCAGCCCAGTGTGCGTACTGTAAACCGTGTCACCGTAGCCTATAGACGTTTGCAGCGTTATCGTCATGTAGTTTTGGTAGCCTTACAAATTTATGCATCGTTTTAAAACAATGTACTTAAAATATTCAAATTCTTAAATTAAACAACCCAAAAATAGGGTTCTTTCGCTATTAGTTATAATTATTTTAAATTACAAACTATGTATAACTTTTAATGCTTTTATAACACTTACCATAAAATGCTTATTGCATAACCACTAACCTGTACATTTCTCATCATCACCTAACCGCATCGCATACTAACTTACACACCCGTCTAACTCATAACCGTCAATGTTCCTTCAGACAGTGAGACCGTACACCCCTCGAGAGTTCCCGCTGCCAGAATACCAGTACAACGACATGCTATCGGCCATGCCCCAGGGCTATAGGCCCAGTAGCCCTGAGCCGTCGCCTCAACCGGACCCTGAAGTGGTGGAAGACGATGGCAGTAGCACGTTGTCACCGATGTCACTCCCTGGACCCTATGATGGAGACGATCCCAACGATGATGAGTGGGATCCCAGTTCCGAGAAAGTGGAACGGAGAAAAACTACCTTTAGATGAAGAAAGTTCAGCTGATTTGTAAAAAAGTGGTATGTAAAGGCATAATATGTGTTTGAAGTTCACCGGTGTTGTTAGTTTCATGTAACGAGAGCCATGATGAATTTAACGAGAGCTTGTCTGTAAAGTCAGTTTAAGGAATGAGTTTTTTTTGTGATAACGTCATAAGAAAACATAAATGTAATCAGCCGATGTAGTGGGAGAGAGATAGATACTTAACAAGCCGATCACTTAGACCAATTGTGCGTCTCTATCGCTTGTTCCGCGCTCTCGCTCGGCTGAGGCGGAACTTGACAATTTTTCGGGCGTGCAGATGTTAATAGACTTGTAAAACGTTGTCACGTTAAAATATCTGCAGTCTGCTAGACTAGGGTATGATGTAATAAATTAATCAGTCATTGATCTCCATTATCGCTGGATTGAATATTTCTTAACTTAAAGGATTTTTTAGTTCAATCACAGCTTTCTGTAAGCGTGGGGGTACAAAAACTGAATTCGTTTTGTAAACAACAATATTACTCTTTTAGAATTGAATATAGTAAATATGCACTGTAAATATTATCACTGTCATAGTCACCAAGATGGCTAAAAGCAATAGTTGAGTTAAACGAAGTCCTTATATAGTCCTAGTTTGTACTCAGAGATACCACAATTTTACGGAACATTTTATCATTTCAAATTATAACCCCAGTATGCTACCAGTATCTTTCAAAAAGTTAATATAATTATGTGGAGTGATTTGAGCTAATAGAGCAACACGGAAAAGAATTCGCCTTTGTGCTATCAACTATTACATTATTTGGCAGCTTCTTAATATAATGTACAGGAGGAGGATACTCTGTGAAAACTCATACAATTCTTACTAGATCATTGTAGTGATTTTGTCAAATGCATTCATAGATTTGCTCCTGGCCCTAAGGCTGAGGCCACATTTGCGGCTTACCGCGGCGATTTCTAACTTCGAAAGACTCGGTTTCATTGGTTTTGAGGTTAGAATTTGACATTTTGAGGTTAGAAACCCGCAAATGCCGCCCCAGGCTAATTAGAAGAAGAAGGCGTGAGACGGTCTCACCCGACTTCCCCTCTAACGTTTATTGCGAAAGTTCAATCCGATTGACGTTGTCATTTTTGTTTTATTTCAAACTTTGAACGGATGATCCACGTGACCTAGTGACGTAATTTAATGCAACAGAGCCACAGACTACAGACTACAGACACAAGTCTCGCCATAAGCCCCTCTGCAATCTATTTTATAGAGAGGGGCTAAAAGGATAATGCAAGACGTGTTCTTGGTCCTCGTCCTACCATAATCCTTAAGGTTTTTTCTAGGGTTCCGTATCCAAAAGGGAAAAACGGGACCGTATTGCTGCGAATTTTGTGTACATCTGGTCGTCTGTCTGTCAAAAGGCTGTATCTCATAAGCCGTGAGGGCCAGGCAGTTGAAAATTACACAGATGATGTATTTCTGTTACTGTTGTAATATAATAACCAACACTAAAACCAGAAAAAAAAATAAGTGGGAATCCAAACCAGCTAGTATTGCCGTTTTTTTTTTGCTACGGAACCCTCCGTGCGCAAATAAGACTCGCTCTTGGCCAGTTCTTTTACT
Organism: Miltochrista miniata; assembly: GCA_933228765.1. Lineage (NCBI taxonomy): Eukaryota > Metazoa > Arthropoda > Insecta > Lepidoptera > Erebidae > Miltochrista > Miltochrista miniata. The sequence continues at coordinate 27,623,377 of OW121763.1, read as the reverse complement.
TACTGCTCTATCGTTTACAAGGGTCGTAATCGGATGCTATATTTTACGATTTGCCATCTATGTTTTTTTCGCATTCCCGAGTTATTGTGGAAAATCTTAGTTCCTTGGCTCGTTAAAAGATTTAACAGGCTGTGTTAGCTGCCTAGCATAAAAGCTATTAGCAGTTAAAAAAGTATAGCTTTAAAGGCTCATCGCCCACTGTATATTGTATTATATAAGATCAAAATGAAAAATTCTTGCACATTCTCAGAAATAATTGTATGATTACTGTAATTTGATTTTAGATGATTAACCAAAGGTCCAACTGGCCATCTAGTATGAAAACACTATAGTAGAATTGTATGACAGGATCGTAGCAAATGGAAAACCATAGTCTCTGCCTACCCTAATGAGAGATAGACGTGATTTTTGTGTGTCTATGTAACCAATATTAGCTGTTTCGTTACACCAGAGTTCCGCAGTTTTTATGGTTTCTGTACCAAAGGGTAAAAATGGTACCTAAGACACCACTGTTCGTCAATCTGTCTGTCTGTCCGTCACCACACTTATCTCATGAACCATGATAGCTAGACAGTTGAAATTTTCCGAGATAACCACAGGGCGAAAACTCCATACACATCCATATATCGTATTCAATTCTGTCATCGTACAGAGCTTGAATGTGTGCGTGTGACCAATAAGGCTAAGCAAATTCCCTCACGACACCTGCCAACTATAATGACAGCTGTGGCGGGGGTGGGGAAGCTTGCTTAGTGGGGGGCAGGGTGTTGCCTATGATATGACTTAGATAATAAATTTCTGTTGCCGCTCTGGAGGCTCTTAGTATAAGAACCCTTCATGCACAAGTCCCATCGCACTTGACTGGTTTTTGTTACCTCGTCATCCGCAATTATATTTTAATTTGGTTATTCATGTGAAGTTCGCTTATATAATAACTTTTTCAATTATGAAATGCCATTACCACGATAGTAACTCAGCCAGTTATGTAATTCAGTGTAATATGTTTATTATTTAAATATAAGCAGTAATATTCATTCTGAGTTTTAAGTTATCTCTCTACAGAATTTGTATGAAATCAATACATAGCCATCTTGTATATCAAAACAAGAAAATAAAACTTTTATTCAAATTTAAAATGCATTTCTGGATTCTAATCCAATTAGTTTGACTTGTACTATAATAAGAATATGTGTTTAAAATGTATGTTCTATTATATTATAATAAGAATATGTGTCTACAATATTTGTTCTATTGTAATATTGAACTATTCTATAGGTACTTGCTATGAAAATGTCAAATAAAACCCTGGCTATTAAATTACCGATGTGGACCCACTCAAGCGATACAGAAACTATAGTACTCGCATAATAAAAAGTAAATTCTGCATGCATGTGACAAAGTTTACATAGTCGTAGACAAAGAAATAAATCTGATAGCCTTTATGGCGACCTGGACTGGCCGCGATTTTCAATAGGAACCGGTCCAAGAAATAAATCTGATAGCCTTTATGGCGACCTGGACTGGCCGCGATTTTCAATAGGAACCGGTCAAGAAATAAATCTGATAGCCTTTATGGCGACCTGGACTGGCCGCGATTTTGAATAGGAACCGGTCAAGAAATAAATCTGATAGCCTTTATGGCGACCTGGACCGGCGGCGATTTTCAATAGGAACCGGTCCAGGTCGCCATAGCCTTCATAAAAACTTACGAAATCCACACTTCCCAAGGGGAAAAAATCTGATATTTAGCGCCTTATGTATGTATTTGTTACAACTTTATAGCCATGTGTTAAAATTTACTTTTTATTTTACGAGTACTTGCCATTGAATCCTAGACACGTATAAACAATATTTAGTTCTAAATATAGTCATTTTGCTTTACGATGTGCGACCTTAGGTGGATATCAAAATTGAAGAGTACTCAAAAATTCATAGGTAGTCAACTTGTTTAATTTTGAATATTCTACTATTGTTTGAGAGCAAAGTTCTTCATGATAGCGTTAATCCCGGTAGTTTCCAAACCTTGTATTTTAAGAGCTTAACTAATTTGGTGCCATTTAAAAGTATAGTAAGCTTCGTATTTCATGTTGAACTATTGTTTTAGAATGTGGGTCCACTCAAAATTATCTCCAATATTTACTATTTATAAATGTGAAGATGTTTTACATTTAAGTTTGCATGAAGTTGTATGAGATGTTATTAAATATAAGTATATGTTGTAATAAATCAAATTGTTTGACTGCAATTAATGTTATGGTCGCCACACACGTTCAAGTATACTTGCACAAGTCTGAGGACCGTCCACAGGAATGAGAAAATCGCGCTCATATTATCGTCGTGTCATTTCTAAACACTCTCTGTATGATATTATGGCCACGAGATATTGTATGAAAATACGTACGCCTCAGAAGTAGATTAACACAATTCAAATTTTCCAAATTGATTCATGAATGAAAACTAACACGTAGTACTGGTTTTTTAACAATCTTGTTATACATAGAGTACCTTTATATTTATAGAAAAATGGTTGCAAAGAAATGTGTCAGTTTTCATTGATAAATCTATTTCGTTAATTTCAATTGTTTAACATAATTCTACTTCTAAGGCTGACTATATAATACAACGATGATATCGCTGCGACTTTCTAGCTCGTGTGGACGGCCCCTAGACTTGCGCAAGTATACTTGAACGTGTGTGGCGTCCATTTAGAATTACTTGGTATATAATGCCCGATGCCGCTAAGCGCTTCTGTAAATATTATTATTATAATTTGGGCACACAGAAACTAATAGACTGGTTTGTTAATAATTATTTGAATCTCTCTAAGAGTGGAAATATAATATTTTGAAAAAAATAAAAAACATTACAATTTCATGTTTTGGTTTTTAAAATGTATGTCCAGCTTTAAATACCATTGGTATTCCTTACAGCAATTTTTAGTTGTTATGAAAAGTAAGAACGAGCGTTAAATTTAAGTTGCTTTACATTTTACAAGGATATTGTAATATTAGTGATTTTGAATTCTGTATGTTGTGAAATTAGATGAAATGACAGGCTGTTGCAGTGTTCTAAGAAGCATTCAAGTATTACAAATCGCAAATTAGGGGGGAGGGGGTATTGTAAAAAAGTTTCGGTGCTTTTTAAGAGGGGTCTAAATTTTTTTGAAAACTGCGTTTCGTAATACTTGAACGACGCTTACCCCAGGGATGGTTTATGTACAATAATTGTTGGTGCACAACATTGATATGTGATAAATGTTTCATATAGATTTGGTAGGATATCACTCTGCTATTTGGGCACAGTTTTAATTATTTGTGATCATTAAAATGTCAAGATTAAAATTTATGTTTACTAAAAGTAATGAAAATAATATACTAAAAGGAAGTTTAACATACAGATGTTTTAATGAGCATGAAACGATAATTCTTCAAATACCTTTCTGAAAGAAACATTGTTGGTTAGACTAGATAAAGGATGTTACAATCCCACTGTTTCACTTATTACTGGATAGCACAAGCAAAAAGCAAGAACTAGAAGCACAAGTTTAAAATATGGTACCGAATCGTAAATTCCCAAACCCAAATTAGGGATAAATTAAAAGCAAATTATATACGCTAACTCAATCGTGATGTGAAAATAATTTGGTCTCGAGTACCTACTACTCGAACCCGCGTCTTCTGGTTTCCCGGACCAGACGCCTTAACCGTTAAACCACCGAGACACTACTATCAACCGACAAATTCTTTCTCGTTATTACGTCTTGGGGCGACAGAAGACGCTGGTTCGAATCCTGCTCAAGGCCGAAATCTTTTCACATTTAATTTGTTATTGAGTGACCCGAATTGACTATTTAAGCCGTTTTGATGCATAGTATTTTAAAAGATGAGTGTCAATGTATTCTTTCTCACTAGTCAATAATCTAAATGGGAGATATGCATTAATGCTCTATAAAAAATCAAATGCAGAAATTAAAAATGTATTGTAAATTCTTTCCTTCTATTTTGCTTGCGAAAGAGTATTTTATAATTGTTTCGAAAGATAATCTGTTTGTATACCAAAAGTTATTCAAACTGATACAGCTATTTAAGTATGCCAGCGTAACATATTCACTGTTAGCTTTATAATTGTTGGTATATAAATAAATATCGCTTTCACATTAAAAGATTGATTACATGTAAAATACAATTTGTAAATGCAGATCTTTTGTAATGTAAAATGTATAGAAGTCATGGTGAACACTATAGTTAGCGTATTTAAACTTGAACTTTTATTACATACCAATGTTGTGCCAATAAAAGCCGAAACAATGTGCGTTCATTTGGTTCGAAAATATGGAATGATCAGAGTGCCTAGTGTGAGGTTTTGCGAGCGCTTATCGTGAGTCACGATGAAGTGCGTATTCGTGAATTACTATGTAGTCATTTTATTAGTTAAAATTTGACAATTCTTCAAAATTCAACAACACAACCTTGTAACGGCGGGCATAAAACAATATATTTTTTAGTTTTTTTGAACTGCACAATTGCTTAATTTTTTTCAATTACGATTACATATTGCAATAGTGACCAGATACGAAAAATTTCACGTTTTGCTTTCACTAATAAATGTATGAGCTGACAAACGTCAAATGTTACCTATTAAAAAACGCCGCTTTAGTTGAGACAAGTTCCCGCGTTTACAGCTTTGTGGCGGTTCCATATAAATTGTCATATTACTGCCTCGGTTTTCCCAAACGCCTACAATAAGGATTGAATTTTTAAAACGTTTAGTCGCATAATGCCTAATTCGCAAAATGGCACCCGAGTCTGAAAAGGACTAATTCGCAAAACGACTAATTCTTAGCAGGACTAATTCGCGAAATGGCTAATTCTGAAAAGGACTAATTCTTAAAAAGACTAATTCACGAAATGGCTAATTCTGAAAAGGACTAATTCGCAAAAGGACTAATTCTTAAAGACTAATTCGCGAAATGGCGAAATGTTGGTGTTGAATGGTTATAAAAAAAAACCACGAAGGCTAATGCGGGAGCTGCTCCCGCATTAGCCTTCTAACCTAACTTATCGAGGTCGGGGCGCGCAGCATTCGATTTGCAACCGTTTAGGAGGTTCACCATCCAAATTGGTAGGTAGACTAAACGATTTTTAAAGGGGTCTTAGAAAGTTCTTGTCGGGTCGGCAGCGCGAGTGTAGCGCCTCTATTGTTGTAACCGTTCATAGGCTATTGCGATCACATTCCGACAGCTTGTCTGCCACATTAGTAGTATAAAAAAATGGTGTTAACGCGCTCAACGTGAATCATGATATACGCTCGCAGAAACTCACACTATGCACTACAGATAGAATAAAGACTGTTCGCTTGTTACATACATAGAAAAGGCAATGTGTAGAATGTTAATATTGAATTTCGTTCAATGGTGTTGAGAAGCCAAAGTCTTCTTGTTATTTGTATTTAATAAATGTTAGCGTAAGATTTTCTAAAGTGACTTGATTCCACAAAAATGAATTGAGAAATATAGATTTAAAGAAACATGTTTCGTTTTATTTTTTATTGAATTTATAAAACTCTGCTTAGGCGAAAACCGGTGTCCATATTAGCCTACTTTCCACTTTGATTAGTGCGAGTGCAGGTGATTAATTAAACGGTTTTATTTAGCTCACCCCGTTTGTTTTTGTGTAGTAATCTCAATGATTAGTACAAGTGTCTGTTGAGAGTAGTGTCCAATTGTGTTTAGTTTCTACGCTTAGTTAAAGGTTAGTTGTTGGACGACTAACAGCAGGTAAGGACGACCAAATTCAAGAAACCATGGTTTATGAGGGTAAAAGCCATGTGATAAAACACAATTTATGAGCAAGGGTGTTGAAAACAGTAAAATATTATCAAATAATAACAAGAGAACATCGAACTAAACAGTAGCTACTAAACAACGAGCATGTCCAATCGTGTTTAGTTGCAGGCACGCTGCGAGTGAAGGGGGTGGAGGGGCGCGCGGGACGCGGCTACTCGCAAAAAAATAGAACGCTCTTCTATTCATTTTACTTCGCTGATTAGTAATCACCTGCACTAATCACTAGTGGGCCACACGGGATTAGTACTAATCATTAATCACCTGCACTCGCACTAATCAAAGTGGAAAGTAGACATATGATATGGCATAGTAGACTTGTGTAGTATGGTGATCATTTTATATCAGTTTGTCATTTTTTTCAATAGTGCGTCATCATATCACACCCTGTGCCTGTCCATTTTAATAAGGCAATAGGCTCACCACCCATTACGTAGGACAAAAAGCTAAGGTTTATGTGGGCGTATACTATGCCTCTGCCTACTTCTTCGGCGATAAAGGCTTGACTATAATTATTATCTATGTACCTACTATATATCCTGAATAATGTTAAGCTGTTTGAAAGACCGCTACTGTAACCGTCCAGCTGCAGACTTTGATCATCCCTTTGAACTGAGAAGAGAGCGCGAGATAGACTGGGTTGGTCGCATTTGAATATAAATACTGGCGAAGTGGCGAGTGTAAGTATCATCATCATTGCAGCTAATAAAGTATTGTGCGTGAGTTTTGGCGATCGCTTATAAGGCGCTCTGCAAACCACGGGGCGGGCCGGGCTGGTCCATTTCACCGCGAACGATAGTGCAATGAGAATGTTAAACTACCAACGCATATGAAGGGCAAAAAGCCCGCGCCACTGGTGCCCGTTGGACACACATTTTCGCGGTGAGGGCAGTCGCGGGCATCGACGGGCAGACGCGGTCTTGATTAGTCGCGGGGAAAAAACCGGCACCCCGTCATGAGTCACGATCACAGAACACATGTCATGTCCTGACGTAATCACGATGAAGCGCGTTATAAAGGTTTACGTTCAAGTTCACGCGTTTAAAGCTAGGTGGCGGTGTTTCAACTCCCTAAAGAGCTTATGATCCGAGGAAGGTTCTAGGAAGTTCTAGGAAGGTTCTAGGATACTTTTGATCCCAATATTTTGTGCGGTTCCTTCAGTGTTTTAGGGGGTGAAATTTATCACAAATCACAAATGTGCTTACCGTGAGCAAAGATTTTTCTTTTAAATTACATACAGATAGGCAACTCCCTGCCCGTCACTGACCAAACTTTCCCACTCCCGCCACTGCTGTCATTATAGTTGGCGGGTGTTTTGAGGGAACATTTGCATAGCCCGGTTAAAGTTAAATTACCTCTAGCACTTAGGTTGCCTATATTGATTGCTGTATTACCTTAATAAGTTTTTGTTTCTCCCATGTACCTACCTTTAGTCTTCTCTTTCTCCACATGATCGGTTATATGTCATAGGAGGGTCATAAGCTGGCACTCATAGGGCGACTTTACTGCAATGTCAGTCAGAGGTAAAATAACTGTGAACCGTCTAGTCTTATTGGTCACAAACACATTCAAGCTCTGTAGGAACATAGCGTGCTTTTAGTGTAGGTGAAAAACAATCAGCTCTCGCTTAAATCTAGCACTAAACCAAAGATGAACGTTCCAAGATGGATCTTCATAATGGATTTTAGTGGGCAAAGAGGCGGAATGTTTTGCATAATTTACCATGGCCGGAGTTGCGTGAACTTTGATGAAACAAAGGACATGTTCGACAGAAATCGGGGCAATAAACCCACCGTATTCCAGTACCTAGTTTCATGATGGCCGACTGGGCTGGACAGCGTTCAGCATACCTACATAGTGTTTTCTGTTCTACTCTGTCGTCGTGCTTTACATCTTAACACTACCTGGAACTGTGGACTTCGGAAAGTAGGAAAAAAACAAAAAAAGAAGGTTTCAATGAGTTACAGCTCGCGCCACGTAACTTTGCGTCTAAGAATTTCGTTCGTTCGCGCCGCAATTATGCACTATTAGCACAGTATAAATATGTTGTTTAACCAGTATTGTAGCTCCCTACAAACGGATGAAGCGCAAGCTATACCTACGATTCTCGTTTTCGGCAGGCCTTTCAGCACGCAAGCAGCGTCCGCAGTCGCGATTGTGCCGAGTAGACGAATGGACGGTGTGTCGTTTTTTAAATAGTAACCGCGCGTGTTTTATTTACTAAAACTATTTAATATGACAACTAAAGTCTATTGTGCTTGTTTTGGTTGCATGAATTCGTCAATAACGCACCCAGAGATAACGTTTTTTAGATTACCTGGAAACTCCGAAAGGTAAGACTATAAATTGATTTTACTTAAGTACTAATTGGTACTAGTTGACTAAAGTCAAACAAAGTGATTGACACGAGTGAACTAGGTAGTTACATGAAGTAGGTATGTTTGTGTTTAAAACTAGACTTGTGCTTGCTCAGTCAGTGAACGGTGAGATCCATTAAAGTACAATATCCAAAAAAAAAAACTAGTTCAGAACTCTATTACGTGTAGGTAGTATATTTAGTTCCGATGTCAGTTCGTGGTTATTTAATTGAGAGCAATGATTTAGGTGTTTCAAGAGTATTCATTTCTTTGTGGATGACCGATGTTACAGTACACTTAGCACCGTATGACTTTGATTGACAGCATTTTTGTTACCTTTGATTTTTATTACACGCATAGGGATTTGCGTCACTGTTCAGATGGCGCAAGGAGGCGCTGGAGCGGGGCCAAAGGCCTGCGTCTCGAGAAAACGAAGCCCAGCGGACCCTGCTCCACCAGGAAACCATGGAGACATGGAAGGTGCGACTTGAGCAACCAAAGGGGGGATTCGCCACAATCGCGGCCGTCTGACCGGTCATGGACGAGTGGCTGGAGAGAAGACACGCTGCTCTCTCCTACCGGTCGACACAGATGCTTGCCGGGCCAGTAGCTTCGGTAGGTATCTGTGGCGAAAACACCGGGAAACCACGGCCGAGTGTCAGCACTGCGAGGACCGCAGCGATGACACGGCGCTCCACACGCTGGTGGAGTGCACGGCGTGGGCACAGCAACGCCAGGTCCTCGTAGTGGGTCTGGGCGTGGACACTCTCTCGCTCGAGGCCATGGAGCGAGCCATGCTCTCCAGCGGGAGTAAGTGGGACTGCGCCGCCTCTTTCTGCGAGCAGGTCATGCTCGCGAAGGAGGCGGCGGGCCGGGTGCGGGAGAGAACTCTCCCACCCGAGTTCCGCAGTCGGCGCCCTGGGCGCCGCCGACGTGTCTTCGCCGAGGACTATCGGCCTCCATGACCGGGGGTCTGAGGACGGTGAGAGGGCCGCTCACCGTCCTTACAGAAGCAGGCCCATGACGGCAGCGTGACGTGAGCAACTCACGCACGCCCCCCCCTTAGAAGCGGGGTCACACCCGAAACCCCCCAAAGACGCGGGATTGCACCCGAACCACCCCCTGGGCGAGGCCGCGTTGGCGGCCGTAGGTCTGTTGGGAGTCACGGGACATCCTTCCTGAGGGCTTACCCGGGGCTCACAACCATAGGCAGTTGGGCGTGGCATGAGGTTTTTTAGTCGGTAAGAGTCCGGCATAACATCCTATGAGGATTTTCCCTCACGTTAAACAAAAAAAAAACAAACAAAAAAAAAACACGCATAGGGACAAATTTGAACTTCCAAAATTTAATACAACTTGACAATGTACGAAAAGTACTAGTGTACTAGTAGAGACTGACTAGTACTTTCAAATCGAAAAATAGTTTTAATTTTGTAAATCAAAAATTTAACACAATGATTATAAAGACTAGAATTCCGTGATTCTATCACTGACGAAACATGTGATGAGCCGATTATTATTGTCTACGCCGCTTACTCGTTTTCAAATTTCTATACCCGTTTCACTCAATCGTTAGTAGATAACGCCGCGCCGCCAGCCGTCCCACCCACACCGTCCCGCGGCGATCCGAAACATAATAAACATTTCTTTTCCCAAAAAAAGGATTTTGAACCACTCGTGGCCAGGCTCCCCGTCACTCGCTCAAGGCCGCGCGCGCTATACACCTACCGCTTTGTTTAGCAAATCTTATATCCGATGTACGAACCACATTTTTGGTTTAAATTCGATAAAAAAAGGTGATCTCGTTTTGTGTAACATTTTAGTTTTTTAAGTAGTACATGTTTAATTAATCAATTGGTTTTTTTGCACAACATTCAGATTTCTGGTATGCATTCCGTTAATTAGTGGAGTTACCTAAGTGTGCAGAAAAATTATATAGATGTGCATTTAAAAATATCCCATTTATAAGACCAATTTGTTAATAAATCACACATAAACATGGTTTTTAAATATAATCTAGCAATCAAAAGGTACCTACATGCATTTTTATTGAGAAATTATTACTCACAAAGGATTTTTTTGTTTAAATAAATAAAGTACATATTTACTCGAAATGAAAGCCGGTTGTCAGTTAAACGACAATCCTTAATACAACAAACTGAAGACTGCCTTAGTGGCGGATTGAAAATTTTCAACTGCATTAGGCTCAATATCTATTACGCGGTACGTAAAACTATAAGGTAAAATGTGGGCGTATACTATGCCTCTGCCTACACCTTCGGGGATAAAGGCGTGACTATATGAATGTATGTATGTACATATTTACAATCACAATATTAAATAGAAAGTCAAAGAAGGCACTTATTATTAAAATGCTATAGGTGGGCAGCCCTATCGCATGCTTACGTACCGCGCGGCTGTAGGCATTTATTTCTAAAATCCGGCCGAGTCAGACTACAGTATACAGTGCTATTAGGTATCACAGGGTAAACTACTGCGCAGCTAAGGCGGGAGGGGCGCCACTTCCGCCTCAGCAGTTTATTGCATAATGCGAATTAACTTCGTAGACGCAAAGTTACGTGGCGCAAGCAGTATATCCCCTTCCGTTTCTGGTCATATGCGTCGAAATGCGTTCATGTACTAGTACACGTTGTGGAAACTTGTTTAAAAATCTACAATTTATTTATAGAAAATGAAAACCACATTTTCTCATTGAATATTTTATTTATTTACCAGTATAATAGGAGCATACATATTAGTAAACGTTGACTAGTAGGTATGCCTAATATTAGATCAAATACACGTAATACTCATTTTGCTTCAACTATTCCATACATACAATTACAACATACGTTCGACTTCATGACACTTGTTTGTTAAGATTTCATTCCAACTAGTTACTACGATGCATACACTACTTTATAACATGGTTATGCAGTAAGTACCTAATCCTTCATGGCACATGTTAACTAAGAAAAGACAATGTGATTTATAAAATCCTGTGGTTCTTTCGTAGGCAGATGTATGGGCACCGTATGGTTTTAGTCGGTAATCCAAAAAAAATAATACTGTTCGTTCCCTAAGAAAACCTTATACTGCCTCCACACTGCTCGCGAAGTTGAACGAAGTTCCTCGGCTTAGTCGTCCGAGGCGAGGTAGGTTTTGACGAAGTAGGTAAGCCGAAGTGCCTCTCTACACAGTTTCAACTTCGCAAGTAGTGTGGAGGAAGCTTTAGAGAATGAAGAACTCAGTAAGGAAGATGAGAGAAGTAAATAAGTAATTCTTTGTTGTACCACAAGTATTATTGCTTGTAAAAGATTAATTTACATTGAAGTATATTACAATCATGTGTAGGAGTTGACACACGGTTTTTTGTTCTAAATATATTCTATCTCTGGCTATATTAATTATTTTATTAATATGGCAGTTTTCAAATATCAGATTAATTATTAACTATTTGAAATGAATAGTCTTTTAAATTATATAACAATGAAAGTGTCATTTCAATTTTTGTAAATGAATGCAATAATAATACCAATATCTAAGAAATTAAAAGAATAATAAAATTTAAAAACATCTGCAAATCTCGTTAATAATAATAATTGCACCTTTTGGAAAATGTAGGTATATTGTTTCAACTCACACCGATATAAATGTATTTCGAAATGGCGAGGCAACAGTTTAAGTTTAAGTTTAGGCCATACTTAATACCGCAATTAAATTAATTAAAGAATACTACATTTTTTAAAGAATACATTAATCGTCACACAATTTTTAACTCTCAATTAATACATAAGGTAGTATATAATATCCAGGAATTCATTATTACAAATATTTTAAATTGAGAATCAATTCAAAAATCTGAAAACTATTCATAACTAACATTTTTTATACAATTACTTATACATTTTATTTATTTCCAATCCTATTACCATAGAGCAAAGCCCTTTAAAACAATTTTAAATTCATCAATTATTTAAACTGAAGAAAAAATACATCGTAAACATCTTAATGTTAATATCACCAAAATTCTATCAACTTATGGGCTTAGGTGTGCATGCAATGAAGGGAAATTAAATAGTAAATGGAACAATTTGGACCTGAGTGCCTAGTGCAAGTTTTAGCGAGCGTAATAAACTCTCGCGTTATAGGTAAGTAATAATTAATATAAATATTTTAAATATCTACCTACTTCATAAAATTTTCAGTAAAGTAGGTACACATTACAAACTGTTGATTGATGGCACTTGGCGAAACTTAATACACGTACATATCACAAATTAGAGATAGTACAGATGGAAACCTACATACTAAATTCGCTGAGGCTTCGCACACATAGACAATTCATTCACAGACACGAGGTCAGGCGGTCTCAACCGAATTTTCGATACTGATTTGTGCGCGAGTGATACTGATTTGTGCGCGAGTGTGTGTAGCAGAGGGTAGGTGTGAAAAAAAGTATATACATGAGTTTTCCATCTGTAATCTCTAATTTGTGTACATATTGTTTGAAAAATCTCATGCCTACCTACATTTTTCACATAATAATGTGAAGTAGATATCGAGTTAAAGTGTATTAATTCAATTATAATATCACAATATAGAGAATGAGGAATATAGCAGATAAATACCTGGTGTAAATTTTAGAGTAAATATTAATTAGGAAAAAGTTTACATTGTACGATTACAAACTTTAATTTGGGATCCATTTCCTCTAAATATTTTCACAGCAATTCAAATAAAGTCGAAAATTTCTCGCCGTGTTTTAGATCTTGTTACTTATACAATACTCACTACCTTTACTGGGTCCCAAATTAATGATCGTGTTTGTACATAATGATTTATATAATATTCTTAAAATTCCACACGATTTAGCGAATACCCAATCTAAATTCTACAATATAACCATGGCACAGGCGAAAAACGTTACTTTCTTACTAAGATATTTATATTTAATATACTTAATATTAAATATAAAAAATGGCTAAATATTTTTGGAATTAAGCTGTTATTATTACAGTGGCCATAATAATAACTGCTTAATATAAAAGACTTTCTTTTCCATATTTTATCTGCGTGTGTGAATCCATCCATTTTTCTTAATCGATAATATCAATGGAGACGTGAAATTGTTTTGAAGTATCTAATAAAAAATATTTCCAAGTGAAAAAGACAACTTGGTTTATATGGTAGGTACTTGAATTACTGAATCACCTTTGTCTTTGCGCAAATTATCTATTTTCACTTTAAAATAAAATTCATATGAAAAGGTTGGCAAACTAATTGGTATAAAATTTTCCGAGGTTTTAAAAAAATGCTAAAATAATAAACGTAAAAGCACCTAAAGTCGGATTATTAATCTCAGTCAGTAAAATAACAAGTGCAACTGTCACTGATACAAAAAAGGGTGACCCGCTACAATAGTGATGTTCGACAATCAATAGACTTAGACATTTTAGTCATTCTTTTATTTTATTAGGTGTAAAGGTGTTTTTGTATTGTATTTTAATTTTTTTATTGTAAATATATAATATCTATCTATTACATATCATCAATCAATATACATATAATAAAATCTTAACAGGTCGCTGTCTGTACATGGAAGATAAATAAGATAAAATATTATAAGGGGGCTTTATGAACGCAATAGAACCCAAAACAATGATATTTAGAATTTTAGTCTGTTTGTCTGTATGTCTGCATATCTGTTTGTCTGTACGTTTGTGCACGCTTATCTCAGTAACCGCTTAACCGATTGCAACGCGGTTTTTTTATTGTGTTGAGGTTTGCTCCACTTAACACTTAATAAAAAAGTTATAACACTTTTAAGAATCAGATACTTTGAAAATTTTAATTGTAGGAGTTTCTTTGAATGTGAGTGTAAATCTTAACTGGAGTGTTAGCTTAAAATAAAAGGTACTGAATTGTTTTAAAATAGACTTAATCTTTAAGCTCTTTTATTATTAAGCAAACAGGGCAGTTTCACACGCTGCTTGACGAGTCTGATGAAGAAATACCTCTCCTTTTATACACCTTATGTGACGTAAACGAAGTTGCGGGGTCAGCTAGTTTACAATACGTATTATCAATATCAATACCTATACCTACATACAATAAAATTGTAACAGGTCGGTCTGTACTTGGAAGCTAAATAAGAAATAATATCATTTTTAGATTTTTTGTCTGTTTGTCTGAATGTCTGTATATCTGTTTGTCTGTACGTTTGTGGGCGCTAATCTCAGTACCCGCTTAACCGATTACAATGCGGTTTTCTTTATTGTGTTGAGTTTTGCTTTACTTAACATTTAGTGTTTATTTCATGTCAATCGGTTGATAAATAAAAAAGTAAACACACACAATAAGTAAAGTAAACACTTTTAAGAATTTATTACATCAAAGATATTTTGAAAATTTTAATTGTAGGGGTTTCTTTGAATGTGATGGTAAATCTAAAATGGCGTGTTGGCTTAATCATAAAAGTGATTAATGATTAAGGCTATTTTAAAATAATTGAGTTAATAATTGAATTGACTGGACTGATTTTTTTTATAATAGACTTAATCTTGCCGTGCACTGCACTGCGAGGACCGCAGCGCTGTGTCATCGCTGCGGTCCTCGCAGTGCTGTGGATTCCCGGTGTCTTCGCCACAGATACTTACCGAAGCTATTATACAGTGCCCGGCATCTGCGACAACCGGTAGGAGAGAGCACCGTCTCTCCTCTCCAGCCACTCGTCCATGACCTGTCTGACGGCCGCGATTGTGGCGAATCCCCCCTTTGGTTGCTCAAGTCGCACCTTCCATATCTCCACGTTTTCCTGGTGGAGCAGGGACCGCTGGGCCTCGATTTCTCGAGACGCAGACTCTTGGCTTTTGCTTCCAGGTCCCATGGAGGGGTCCCAGCTAGAAGGCATGCCACCTCACCTGAGATCGTGCGGTATCCCCTTATAATCCTAACGGCCATCGCCCTCTGCGGGCACAGCTATCTAGCCACATTATGGGGCCATACTTCGCACGATCCCCAAGTACAGTCTCATACAAGTTGTTTTGTTGTTATAATTCCACAAGTGAAATGTAAAGGCAATTCATCCATACAGCCTAATTACATGCGATGTTTAATCGTGACGCAAATACGCGCGCTTTTTGGCATAATCATTATGTTGATTTTTTCATGCCAAACCATTCAAAAAAAATGTTCATTGTAGAACGGTTTACCCGTGTGGAAATGGTCATTGTAACACGACTTGGCAAGAATGAGTACTATTGAGATATGACTTGTGGTTATGTAGTATGCAAATTACCAAATGGTCGTAGAAAATAGTAGGTTGTATAACAAGGGAGCAAAATAGTATTTTGACGGCGACGGCGCTACTTTGAATCACGGAGCGAAGCGAAGGATTCTTATAGAATCCCGAGCTCAGCGAGGGATTCTAACGTAGAATCCTGTGCGCAGTGAGGGATTTAAAGTACACCGCCCGAGGGCAAAATAATTTGCTCTTATGTAATACTAGCTGAGCCCGCAACTTCGTTTACGTCACATAATGTGTATGAAAGGAAAGGTATTTCTTCATCAGAGTCATCAAGCAGCGTCTGAAACTGCCCTGTTTGCTTAATCATAAAAGAGCTTAATGATTAAGTCTATTTTAAAACAATTCAGTCCACGCCTTCGGCGCGGACTAAATTGTTTAAAAATAGTCTTAATCATTAAGCTCTTTTATGATTAAGCCAACACGCCAGTTTAGGTTCACTCACATTCAAAGAAACCCCTACAATTAAAATTTGCAAAATATCTGATTCTTAAAAGTGTTATAACTCTTTTATTTCTAAACCGATTTACATAAAACAAACGCTAAATGTTAACTGGAGCAAACCTCAACACAATAAATAAAACCGCATTGCAATCGGTTGAGCGGTTACTGAGATTAGCGTGCACAACCGTACAGACAAACAGATATACAGACATACAGACATACAGACAAACAGACAAAAAATCTAAAAATCATTGTTTTGGGTTCTATTGCGTTCATAAAGCCCCCCTATAATATTTTTTCTTATTTATCTTCCATGTACAGACAGCGACCCGTTACGATTTTATTATATGTATATTGATATTCTACTTTTCATCCACTTTCTATGAGAAAAAATGAGATTTATACGACGTAGTTAGCTTCTAATAGTCATTCAGGAGTTAATGCATGGTCACTGTCATAATTCGACGTAGAACTCATTATATTTGCAGAATACAATAAAATTATGTAGGTATACTGATTACGTTATACTTATGTAGTATACTATTTGCGTTCGATTTCTATGAATGTTATAAATTCAGTTCCAAGTTCCAAATTCAAATCACTTTGCCGCCCGCTAAAAAGCTCTTAACAGAAAAGATTATTTATATTTTGCGCCCTTTTATCGTGGTGCAAAGTGATGCTTTTCGAATAGATGGGATGGAAAAATAATTTAAGGACAAGCAAAAATGACAGTTTTAAATTTTTGTCATCCAAGTACTTTTCATGAAATTATTTTCAAGGTAAATTGGTGTGAAATGTTTGTATAAAACTAACTATGGTTCCTAGAAAAGTGATTATATTTAAATGTAGGGAAATAATTATGGAGCAATCGAGATCCAAATTGTTTGTTTACTGCATTATTTGAATGAGTTGAAATACGGTATAGGTGGTTTTATGTAATATTTAATTACTGTTTGACATGGAATTAAAAAATATAATCTCGACTAACTTTTAATTGTAAAACTCAAAACAACCACATCACTATTTATTTGTGACAAAAATCCCGCAACACTGAAAATGTCATTTTACTGACTCGAATTAAAAATCATAGTATAGTACATCTTCAGTCCACTGAATATTAAATTTATAATGTAAGTGAATGATATAACTGAATTTATAATTCACATGATATTTATAATATAAATCATATGTCTGCAGTTCTCACTGTAGACGTGCTGTAATGAAATAGGTGAAAAATATATATTACATATAGTTAAAAATAGTACCTTTTCCGTTACATCGATATAACAACGTAACATCTTGCACATACACACAAAATGCATGCGTTTCATTCGCAAACAGTCATCTTATTATGGGCTGGACCAAAATAATACGAAAATAACCGTATTATTGGTGAAGCATACAAATGGCGAGCCAACACACTCTGTTAGGAAAATATTTTTTAGATAAGAGCATTATGTGATTCTTTGTATCGAATGGATAAGACTCAAACCAGAGCCTCAGATTTTGGATACATAATATTGAAAAAAAAAAAGCCAGCCAAGTGCGAGTCATAGTCGTGCACAGAGGTTTCCGTACCAAAAAAACGGCAATATATCACGTTTGATGTATTTATTCTGATTTAAGTATTTGTTGTTATAGCGGCGACAGAAATACATCATCTGTGAAAATTTCAGCTCTCTAGCTATCACTGATCTTGAGATACATCTCTTGACGCACACACAGGCAGACAGACAGACGGACAGCGAAGTCTCATGAATAGGGTCCCATTTATACCTTCTAGGTACGGAACCCTAAGGCGCTTAACAGACCACGGGGCGGGCCGGTTTTTTTGTCCGATACGTAATAAAGACCGCGTCTGACCCTCGATGCCCGCGACTGCCCTCGCCGCGAAAATGTGTGCTGAAAAAAAGGGCATAAAGGGCAAAATTACCGCGCCGCTGGTTGGTAGTATAAGATTCCTTTAGCGCTAACATTGGCGGTGAAATTGCACGGCCCGGTCCGCCCCGTCGCTTGTAAAGCGCCTAAAAATACTTAAATTATTGTATTTATGGGCACGTGTGCAAGTACTGAGTTAAGTTCATGTAACAAATTAAATTGTAACACAGTTGCATACTTCACTACTGTGACTTTCGTATTTTTTAGGTCCGTGCTAATAATTATGTAGCGATACAACAAAAATATTTACATCATATTCACTTATTTCATAATATAAAACTTATAATAAAATCACAAAATCGTGATAAAAATAATACTGTAAAAATATAACATGGTCAAAGCTACACAGCCTTCTTATATAATAAATGCAATATGGAATGTTTTTAGTGCCTAAGTCTATAGTAACTCACTACTAACTATAGATAACATTCCTTCTAAAATCTCATGGTATTTCTTAGGAGTAATAAATTTAAGTATAGCGCCGAATATTTTCAAATAAAAACAAACAAACACAGGTTCAAGATATTTTTGTCAAAGCATGTCTTTAAAAGGGTTAAAAAATCTGCCACTGCCGACAACATCTCATTGCAAAGCAACGTAACACCTAAAACCAACTCCCAAAGAAACAGAATAACGTCGGAACAATACTCGTTATCCAAGATGAGCCACGGGATGTGATAAAGAGCGATGCGACATGTACATTTTGGCATACAACTATTATATACATAGCGCCACAATGGAGGCCATTTATATTACGTATCAACGACTACTTGATATTTTCGAGTTGCGTCGTATTGCGTAGCGTTTGTCGTGCATATAGAACAAGTCCATAGAAGAGGCTGAGATGGTCGAAGTCAGTCCTAGAGTAATCCTTCCGAGGGCTGATCTGAGGTGCTCAGCCAGAAACGGAGGGGGACTAGTAGTTTTAGAATTCGGCGTGAAAAAGGCGGAAGTCACTCACCCTAAATTAATAATCACATTTTTTTATTTAGTATTGTTGATTTTTCACAGTGCAGTAGACTTTTTTCGCTAAAAGTGTATAGGTACTCTAGAGAAATCTATCAAATGTAATACATTTCCGCGACCCTCGAGTAACTACACATTTATCATCATGGGGGGAGCCCATACCATTAAACATTTTAGTAAATCAGGAACTAATATTTGTTTGCTTTTATGATTTTAGTTAACAAAAACCTTAAACAGTTTTCTACATACAAACGATTTAATAACTTCAGTTTCACCCCTTAAAGGGTTTAAATTAGGCCTTAAAAAGGAACAACACAAATTCTTACTTTCACTGTTAAATTCAATTGATATTTCTCGTAATTTGTGAATACGTCGCGCATTGCAATCCATAATTTCAGTTTCACCCCGTAAAGAGTTAATAGGCTTTATAAAGGAATCTTACTGTCATTGTTAAATTCAATAGATTTTTTTTATACCACTAAGGTGGCAGACAAGCATACGGAAAACAAGTCGCAGACAATATTTCTTGAATACGTCGCGCTTTGCACTCCATAACTTCGGTTTCACCCCTAAAGGGTTAAAATAGGCCTTATAAAGGAACAAAACAAAATATTACCATTATTGTTCAATTCAATTGATAGCTCTCGAGATTTCTTGTATACGTCGCGCATTGCACTCCCGGCAGTAAAGGTGATCATCCAACGGGTAGCAACCTCTACCCTCCTGTCGAGAACACAAGGACGCCCCACAGTCCTCGCAAGCGTAGCACGTTACGTGAAAGCTTTTGTCGAGTGCCACGATCCGGACGGTTTCTTCCGCACCACCCTCGGGTACAATGGGTTCCCTACAACGGGCACAGCGAGGGGCGTATCTGGAAATAAGTATGAGTAGATATTTATGTCAGGGTGCTATGAGGCTCTACTTTAGATGCCAAGTCAGCGTCACCTAGAAGTGGTGCATCTACTAATGGGCGAGGTTATGACAACACTGCTACTCCTAAACCCTCTTAAAATGAAATAAGGAGAGGCCTTTCCAGCAGTGGATTGTGATATGCCAATTTGAATTCCAGGTTGGATAAGTTTTGTTTGAGTGATCCACTAATGTTTATTTCGGAGTTGGGTGTTTTTCGGTATGATGTGCACACTTAGAAATTTATAAGTTTATTTATCAGTAGTTTAGATCTACAAACTTGTGTTAAGTGATCTAGCTCAATTTGGGCTGAATGGAGCTGTACAAAAATTCTCTTTAATTATCTCAAAGAATTCTCTTTAATTCAATTCAATTCAAATACAAAATGTCCAACAATATTATTTCACTTACAGGGGTTTTTTTTTTGTTTAACGTGAGGGAAAATCCTCATGGATGTTATGCCGGACTCCTACTGACTAAAAAACCTCACGTCACGCCCAACAGCCTGTGGTTGGAGCCACGGGGAAGCCCTCGGAAGGATGTCCCAGAACTCCCAACAGGTTCACTTACAGGGGTTTTTTAAATGTTTTGATATCAAAATGCATATCAATACAAGAATTGAAAACATACCTTTTATGAAAATCCTCAATACAATGTATGCGGTTGACTGCATCAACTGTAAATGGTATACCATCGAGGCTTTTCTGGCACACAACGCAAGTGAAGCACCGAGGATGGTACGGCTTTCCTGTCGCTCGCAGAATACGGTCAAGAATAGGATCGCCACACACACAACACTTTTCTAACGTGTCTAAGTAGTCTTGTTCACATAGGGCTCGACCTTGCACTGCGTAGAATGGGCGTCCCTGGAATCATGACATTTACATATTATCTATCAGTCTTGAGGACTAGACATCCTGTGGCATCTCCAATATCAGATTCTAAAATCCATTTCTGAGTAGCAGCCTTTTCAACAGGCCTCTGTCCATCGGGTAGGGATCATCCTAACTTATATTTACCACATTGTGGTCTCCAGTCTGGAACTTGATTGCTCTATTGACAACGACACATTTTTCTATCTCTATTATTCATTGGATCAACCAAAGCCTTGTTGATGATGTCATCCTTAAAGCGATTACTTAACTGCATTATATTCATACTTATAGAACTCGGGACTTCATGCGAAATACATCTACTTACATTTTCACACCAATGTTTCGAGCATGTTTCAGCACCCGTGGTCGCAGTTGGACTGCATTATAATACCGCACTTAACAAATAATTTTATGGATAAGAATTACCAGTCGAAACGGTTTGGATGATGTTTTCATGCTTGCCATGCCAAGACTTCTGTTCTATTAAAGTTGGATTGTCCACAAGGCTTCCACACTCCCCTACTAGTTGACATTGCTGAAGACTATTCTCGACACGTCATTACTTTTAATGGTAATATTTATACAGGATTACAGGAAAAGTCGTGCTAGATCCGTTAAGGGCGTGGAGTACCCATTATTTCTGACTAATTTCACTATGAAACACCCTACCCTAAACTTAACTCTGTTCGAGATATTCGACTTTTTTGTTGCATTTTGACATGTGTATTAAGATGCTCCAAAACGTCAATCATTGAAATAGTGCATAAATTAATTGAACATGTCGTAGAAGACAAGTGAAAGTTAAGAAAATCAAAAAAATAGTAACAAGTTTATTTTTCTCTAAGGGATATGTAAAAAAAATATTACGGCAGTCGTTCGGCAGATGTTTTTTAAAATATCTACATTTCATCAGCTATCTAACGACGTATAGCAATGTAGGGTTGTATTTAAATTCATTGAAAAAAACTTCGTTTCAAAAGCGACAGTGGAGAAGAAAATTAATACTTAGCCCTAAAAAGTAAAATAAAACAATAGGAAAAGATGAAATGTCATTTATTAAACAAGGTTTTTACACAACTTTTTCATACTCTACAGTTCATGTTCAACATGGCCGCCTCGGTTATGAATACATTTTCGCATCCTTCTACGGAGACCAGTCTTTACTACTTCAGTGGTCAATGTTGTCCTCATTTGATTGGCTGCGTCCACAATCCTTTCTCTTAATTCTTCCACAGACGAAACTGGATTTGGCTCGCTGTACACAAGACTTTTCATAACCCCCCACACATGAAAATCCATGGGGGTTAAGTCCGGACTTCTTTCTGGCCATGGCAACGGCCCACCTCGTCCTATTAATTTATTTGGGTAAGTTGTGTCCAGCCAGTCTCGGACACTTCTTCTGAAATGGGCAGGGCAGCCATCATGCTGGAACCACATGTCCCTGATTAAGTTTAGTGGCAGATCATCCAGCAGATCATTTAAGTCTCCTCTTAAAAAGTTTTCGTATGTTTCCCCATTTAAAGTGTCCGGGAAGGTCCAATTAAATAATTGGAGATAATGCCCATCCACACATTCACGCTGAATCGACGCTGGGACCCCGTCACTCTTTTCTTATTGGGATTCTTCAGTGCTTTTGGGGCCCAGTAATGTGCGTTGTGATAATTTGTTATTCCATCTTTATCAAATTTGGATTCATCTGTCCACAAGATGTTTTTTAAAAAATTTGGGTCTTCTATGTCAGCATTCAGCCTAAATCTGCAGAAATCTATCCTCCTCGCCGGGTCTCCCTCTTCAACAACGTGTACCGGAGTGTAATGGTACCGGTATAGGCCAGCAGTATGCACTGTAAACCACACTCTCCATTGCGAAAGTCCCAGATCACGGGCAACAATATTAGTGGAAGTAGTTGGATCCGCTCGAAAGCGTTGCACTATCTCATTGTCCTGTTCTTCGTCGCTATTAATTCGTGGTCTTCCCAAATCCGTACTTCGTCTCGAAATAGAGCCAGTTTCTCGAAGTCTTCGATAAACTCTGTCAACAACGGCCACATCTGGCACTCGACGACCGGGGTAGCGAATTATGTATTCGTTGCGAGCTTGCGCAGACACACAATCACAGTATCCGTAACAAATAAGCATATCCGCATATTCCTCAGGTGTATAGAACATCATCATCAACACTTCCGTATCACAAGTACAAATCAGAGTCCGGTTAACAAGCACAGTAGTCACAAATAAGAAGAAATGGTCCAGAATCACAGCCAAGTCGAGAAAAAGAGCAAAACGATATCACATCTACTATGTACGAAGCACAAAAGCAGACTAACAACCAAAACAATATCACGTGTTGTATTCCCAACCCCAACCGGTCACTATGTTCTTTCATTCACACTTGCATAAATTGTCACTTGTCTCGCTCGCACGGTGCGTCTTAACTTGAAGGACAATAGGCGCGGGACCATTAGAACTGCTACCTGAAGCGTCCCAACTACTTTTTTTTCTACGAATTGTAATACAAACCCTTTTTTTTTTTTCTAAGTGTGTGAAAAATCCTACATGGATGCTATGTCGGACTCCTACCGACTAAAAAACACACGCGTGACACTAAAACCGCCAAATCCAGTTTCGTCTGTGAAAGAATTAAGAGAAAGGATTGTGGACGCAGCCAATCAAATGAGGACAACATTGACCACTGGAGTAGTAAAGACTGGTCTCCGTAGAAGGATGCGAAAATGTATTCATAACCGAGGCGGCCATGTTGAACATGAACTGTAGAGTATGAAAAAGTTGTGTAAAAACCTTGTTTAATAAATGACATTTCATCTTTTCCTATTGTTTTATTTTACTTTTTAGGGCTAAGTATTAATTTTCTTCTCCACTGTCGCTTTTGAAACTAAGTTTTTTTCAATGAATTTAAATACAACCCTACATTGCTATACGTCGCTAGATAGCTGATGAAATGTAGATATTTTAAAAAACATCTGCCGAACGACTGCCGTAATATTTTTTTTACATATCCCTTGGAGAAAAATAAACTTGTTACTTTTTTTTTTATTTTCTTAACTTTCACTTGTCTTCTACGACATGTTCAATTAATTTATGCACTATTTCAATGATTGACGTTTTGGAGCATCTTATTACACATGTCAAAATGCAACAAAAATAATAAATAAGGCGCCCAAAATAAAAATAAAAAATTTTGTAACCTAAAAATCGGCAATTTTCAATAAAAATATTAAAAGTCGAATATCTTGAACAGGGTTTAGTTTAGGGTAGGGTGTTTCATAGTGAAATTAGTGAGAAATAGTGGGTACTCCATGCCCTTAACAGATCTAGCACGACTTTTCCTGTAATCCTGTATATTTGGAAAATCATTTTACTCCATTCAGAAAAACATTAGATAGCAAAATTTTACTGGAATACAGTAGGCATCCTCAAATGAATGAACAATAATAACTTACTTGTAGATTTATTCCACAGTGGTGACAGCAAAAACATTTTATGTGATAAATTCTTTCCATAGCCGTACAGCCTGTTGTCTCTCCCATGATTTTATCACCACATTTATAGCAGTTGCCACAGTACAATGCGTCTTCAGGTTCTGGTATTGGTTCCACTGTGGTTCCTACATAGCCACCATACAGAGACGTGCCAGATAACTGACTACAAGGCCGGGGATTAATAGGCTCATAGAGAGACTCATAAGTCGATGAAGTCTGTGATCCACCATAAGTAGAAAAGTCCTGAGCATTAACAGACGCAGAAGACGGAGGATACGCCGACCCTGGTCGTCTTAGTTCACTGTAATTAGATTGAACTCCCAAATCACTAATCCTAGACACTTCCGATCTCGTATCGCGGTCGCCGTATATACTATCTCCTCCAAAAGCATTACGTTGCATCATCAGATTTGAATAAACATGATTAGTGCCCCCAGGAGGCAATAAATTACTATATAATAGGACATCACCACTTCGAACTCGTCCAGTGTTATTGCGAACAATGCAACTCTTTACCGGAACTAAATTAGAGTATGTGGAACTCGCGCGACTGCCATAATCTAATCTAGATGAGTAAGACGGCTCGCAGGCAGACTTAACCATGCAACTTTGAGGTATTTGAGGTAAAGGCGGCTTGTTTTTTTTCGGTGGTATAGATGGTTTCTTTTTCGACGAAATAATATCATCTTGTAACTTTGCTTCTAACTCGTTCGCATATATTCTCAAGTCAGCTAGTTGCTTATCTAGCTCTAGCGTATTCATATCTATAAAATTTTAGTACCAACAGTTTGATAATTCTTTGATAAATTCCTAAAATAATGCAAAATCGTTGTAATACGCCCAATAATTTTATAGTTTGATGCGAAACTGACAAGTGACGAACTGTCTGACTGACGTAAAAACTCAGAATATGTCAAAAGTAATTTTTTTATCAGTCTGTGCTGTGCTGTGGCTTGTGCTGTGTGAAGTGAATTTTATTGTTATACTAGAGGACGTCACGCGGTTTCACCCGCGTAGTTCCCGTTCCCGTGGGAATATTTTTATTTCCATAAGAACCTTCTCCTGACAATACCTTACACAACAAAAAAAGAATTAGTGAAATCGGTCCACCCGTTCTGAAGTTATGCGCTTACCAACACATGTTGCGATTCATTTTTATTTATTATATATAAGATTATCCAATATGACCAGTCTAGGGTTTGCTGACCATACCGCCCACATTGCAAGTTACAAAGCAATACCTACTTACAATAGAGAGACATTTTGTAATTAGATTTCCATAAGAAAAAACAAAAACTTCTTTATTTTTTAACTAATATTCACGGAAATTTTCCTACAACGTTATCTGATACCAAAAAAGCTAGGAATAATCCTCTCGTGTTATGTTATGGGTATCAGACCATCGGTATCAGATATTAAGTAATACCTTCAAATACATACTTATCATATCATACACGGGAACACGCAGACTCTCGAGCCAAACATTTAAGAATCACACAAATCTTTGTCTCCGGTGGGGTAGACAGAAGCACACCTACTGTACGCTCTCATTGCCACGCTATACGTACTTTTAAAATAAATGTGAAAGTTTGTGAAGATGTTTGGACGTCTAAACGGTACAGGCTGAATTTTTTTACAGGGATAGATAATAGCCTGGAATAATACATTGGCTACTCTTCATCCCGAAGATAATGTTCCCATGGAAAGCGGAAACGGGTACCGCTCCGTTCAAATCCACTTTGTAGTAGGATTTTTTTAAAGTGAGAAAAGTCCTAACGACTAAAAACTCACACATATCATGCCCAACAGCCTACAGTTGAGAGGCCCGTGTAAGCCCTCGGAAGGATACCCCAGGACTATAGTAGGTACCTACTAAGTTACTACCTATTAAATTTAATGAACAACAGAATTTATATTCTCAATTATACAGTATTTCTTTCTTCTCAAAAGTCCAATTATTTTTTATCGATACTTGTTAAAACTGATTGTTAAAACAGTCGATTTGTTTCTTTAAACTTCTATACTCACTTCTAGGAAAAATGACGAACTTCCTACACTTAGTTTATGCTATTTTAATATTAAAACAGGTTGGTGAAATGTTAACGCGATGTACCTACTTATCTAATACTTGAATGTCTCTATATCCTTGAATAATATTTTTTTGCAATCAGTTTCTTACAGTGTATACGCAAATAAGTGGTGATGAAGAAGGTAAACTGTTGTTAAAGTATTTTACTGTTTGATATATACAATGGCCATGCTCTGCCAACTGAGCTACCGAACCGTACCGACACAAACTAAAATTCTTCACTATTTTTTATTTCACAGATATGTTAAAAATGGGTAATGAGCCTGTCGAGGAAGAAGTAAGTATTTTTTCAGTTTAGCATTACTGCATAATTTACTACCTATTTATTGCTAAACCAAAACTAAAAATTACCTTGCAATTTAATTTTCAGTGGCACATGGATTTTATGCCTGTAAGTATTTTTAATATCAGTAGGCTTTCTTAAAGCTGTATAGTTGATGTAGTAATGAATATAAAAAAATCATGCATAAATTGTCTTGTTTAGACAGGCTACCTACCAGACAGTGTATATAGAGAGCTGGCGTGGTATGGTATTCTACAAATTCAGCCTCTGCACCACAGCTCTAAGTACAAAGTGGCAGCGCAACTCATTTGGCAACACACACTAGGAAGACCTCACGTTATCATAGAAAGTCCACCTCAGGTAACCTAAATAATAGTTAAATATATAGGGGCTTTTTACACAGTGTCATAATCTACCTCAAGCTAAGCTAATATTAGCGTGTGCTATGAGATCTAGACCAGCGACAACACACATCAATATTTTACCTCTTTTATTTTTTTTATTTTTTTTTTATTTTTTTTTTGCCTCTGTGGCGCAGTCGGTAGTGATACCGCCTGCGGCGCTGGAGGTCGTGGGTTCGATTCCCACCGGAGACAAATATTTGTGTGACCCATAAATGTTTGTCTCAAGAGTCTGGGTGTTTCTATGTATAATATGTATGTATTTAAAAGTATATAAGTATTAATATCCGTGGTCTGATACCCATAACACAAGCAGGTTATTCCTAGCTTACTTTGGGATCAGATAGCGTTGTGTGAGATGTCCGTGAATATTTATTTTTATTTTTTTATTTTATATTACCTATATTTTAAGATTCACTCATACAAACCATCCAAACTTCGAAACATAGATTTGTGGATCACATGAATATTTGGTACGACCCGGAATTCACCGCAGCACGGCAGTCGTCGGTCGTCGCAATATAGGTACCTGCCTACTACCCCTGCGCTGCTGAGGCAGTAACATTACATATAACAATCCTACTAATATTATAAATGTGAAAGCTTGTGAAGATGTTTGGATGTTTAGATGTTTGGATGTTTGTTACTCAATCACGCTCTAACGGCTGAACGGATCGGGCTGAAATTTGGAACCGAGGTAGATTTTAGTCTGGAATAACACATAGGCTACATTTCATCCTGGGAATATGTTCCCATGGGAAGCGGGAACGGGAACCAAATTTCACGCGGGCGAAGCCGCGCGCATCAACTAGTCTTTTATAAATCAAACTGCACGTGACTGGTCTGAAACCTTTTTCTCGTTTTACATAATCTTGGTCACATTAGCTGTTTCAAAAGTTACTAATGAACTAGGTGCTCTTAATTCTTAGTCTACCCAAGCAGCAGGAAAAGTAAGCCGACAGATATTGGCTGAGGAAGCAGCTAAATGGTCTAGAGAACAACGGGCAGCACAAGAAGTGCTCATGGAAAACATTAAAAGCGGTGGTAATGGACTCACAGTTAGGACTGTCATAAGCGCACGCAAGAAATCAATTTATATCATACAAAATGGTAAGAATAATACGAAGAAGAGCGTTTTTCACTGAAGTAAGTTATTATTAATTACTAGTGTCCGACCGAAACTGGTTTTTCAGCCGAAACCGAAACCGAATTTTCGGCCCCAGGGTCAGTTTCGGCCGAAACCGAAACCGAAACTCACGTGTTAACATTGAAAAAAAAAACGGCCAAGTGCGAGTTGGATTCGCGCACAGAGCGATCCATTTCAATAATTGGGCACAAAAATTAAATATTTTTATGTGGAGATTTTTTTTTCTAATTTAAGTACCTTGGTATTTTTTGTTATAGCGGCAACAGAAATACATCATCTTTGAAAATATTAGCTCGTTATCTATCACGGTTCCAGCGATACACCCTCGTGTCGTGACTTATAGCCAGACGGACGGCTAAGTCTCATGTAATTTTTATAGGGTCGCGCTTTTAGACCTCCGTGCGTGAGTCCAACTCGCACTTGGTTGGTTTTTTTTCTAGGTGCAGCAAGTATCACCATTAATCAACGTTATAAATCTTCTCAAGTGTTCAGTTTACTGTGAAGAGACTGTATGGATGTCGTCTCTTTGGTATCACAACCTACGGTTTGGTTGCTATAGTGACTCAGAACTGTGATTTAGAGACTGTCAATATATTTCGATAACTGCTTATTCATATTTCTTAAAACTATAATAAAACAACGTTTTATTTGCTTTAACCAAGCTGTTTATTATTCTTATCTTCTTAGAACTTTTCCACATTACAAAAGTTCATATGGTAGCAGAGCGAAATGTTCATAGTGAAAAGTTGTCACGACGTAATGTAGCGAAAATTTTTACGTAAGTTTTTTTTTTTGCTATAAACATGCCAAAAGCAACGTATCACATTGATCCACTTGATAAGGATAACTATGACACTTGGGCGATACAAGCCGAAGCTGTATTGGTAAAAAGCAAGCTATGGAAGTATGTCTCAACTCCGCTTGACGTAAAAGCAGATACTACTGAGATTGAAGCTGATAAACAGGCCAAGGCAGAACTAATTTTAATCATTGCTCCGTCCCAACTAAAAGAGGTTAAGAAATGTAACACTGCGAAAGATTTGTGGGATAAATTGAAACAAATACATGCAAGCAAAGGCCCTGCTCGTAAAGCCACATTATTGAAGCAAGTTATTCTGACCAAACTTGAAGGCAGTGATGTTCGTACACACCTAAACAAGTTTATGGACACCATCGATAAGCTCGCTGACATGGATGTCACCATAAATGAGGATTTGCTAACTATCATGATGCTCTACAGCCTTTCCTCAGAGTACGAAAACTTTCGCGTAGCTATAGAGTCTCGCGACATATTGCCAAAGCCGGAAGAATTAAAAATAAAAATTATCGAAGAAAGCGACGCTCGTCATCACAATGACAATTACGAACCTGGCCAACAACAACAAGAAGAAAACGCACTTTTAGCTTCTTGCAAAATCTGTAAGAGAACGGGAAGCAGAATCTTTCAGAAAAAGACGCACAGAGTTTGCTCTAACTGTTGGAAGAAAAACAAAGACAAACAGAAGTCTAACATTAGCAAAAACGCCGATTCCCTATACGCTGAAGAATGTTTTCTTAGTTCAACACGGAACAACCAGGATGACTGGGTACTTGACAGTGGTTGTACCTCACATATGACCCATCACCACGAGCACTTCAAAAACATGAAGACTGTGTCAAGAAAACTCAACTTTGCATCGGAAAATCACTCCACAGAAATTTTGGGTGAAGGAAGAATTACATTTTCTGATGAAAAACGAGGTCGACAAGTACATCTGGAAAACGCCCTTTATGTACCTTCCCTTTCTACCAATTTACTATCGGTATCTAAAATGACTTCACATGGAGCCACCGTCTCGTTCGACAACAACCGTGCTTTAGTTCGCAACAAGTCAGGTGAACTTGTACTGTCTGCAAAGAAGTCGATCAATGGTCTTTACTATGTAAGCAAACCAAACATTGAACAAAGCTTTGCAGCAACACCGGCAACTGGTTCGACAAACACCAAACAAGGTACCATACAAGACTGGCACAGAAAACTTGGGCACATGAATTACAAAGATCTCCAACTGGCTCTCAACAACGAGACAGTGACTGGCATGAGCTTTAATAAAAATGAGATTTTGTCATTGCCAGACTGTGAAATTTGCATTCAAGCAAAAATGACTCGAGTACCGAGTCCTCCACAACGAACTACTCCTCGAACCACTGAACGTCTAGAAATCGTCCACAGCGACGTGTGCGGCCCAATTAGAACACCTACCCACGCCAAAAACAGATACTTTGTTACTTTTATTGACGATTACAGTAGGTATGGACGGGTCTACTTCCTCAAAAATAAATCTGAAGTATTAGACAAGTTCAAAGAGTACAAACAAGAAATGGAAAAATTTACGGGCAATGAAATTAAACATTTGCAAACGGATAATGGATCAGAGTACGTCAATGCCAAATTCCAAGCCTACTTAAAACAACACGGGATTGCACGACGCTTATCTGCACCCTATACCCCACACCAGAATGGTATCGCTGAACGCAAGAATCGGACACTTGTGGAGAAGGCTAGAGCTATGCTTATTGATGCTAAAGCGCCAATGCACCTATGGGCAGAAGCAGTGAACACTGCTAATTACCTAGCAAACAGAAGTGTAAACAGTGCTGTAGAAAATAAAACACCATTTGAGAAATGGGTGTTAAGAAAGCCCTGTCTTAATCACCTCCACCCTTTCGGCTCAAAAGCTTTTATTCTGAAGAAAGGACCAAGAGGTCATAAATTTGCTCCAAAAGCAATACCGGGGATGTTTGTTGGATATTCTGACACCAGCAAAGCATACAGGGTTTACGTTCCGAACAAAACTTTTATATCCGCAGATGTGAAAGTAGTCAAGGCTGATTACTACAAAACCCCAACTAGTGTTAACAACTTTAAATACAATAAAAACACTAACTGTGATTCGGTTTCAGAAACAATGAAAACTCAAATAGAAATCGATGATGCTGACGACACTCGGCAAGATCTTTCTATTGACAACATTGAAACGCAAGAAGGTAATTTTATTGAAAATGTTGAAAATCAACAAAATGATAGTATTACTGAAAACGTCGCAGCAGATTCTACTCTACAATATGAAAGTGTTGATGAAAATGTTGATGATGAACAAGATTCTTTTTACGAAACTTCTATTCTAGAAAGTCTTAGTCATGAACATGTTGACACGGAGTCTGAACCGAATAGCTACAGTCTACGAGACAGATCAGCAATACAAAAACCACAACGGTATGATGACTTTGTACTAGCTGCTGTTGCTGAGGTTCAAAATTTACCTAGAGATCCTGTGACTTACAAACAAGCATTGGAATCTCCTAATAAAGAACAATGGATTAAAGCCATGATGAGCGAGATAAACTCTCTAAATGAAAACAAAACATGGGACTTAGTCAGTTTGCCTGATGGAAGAAAAGCACTACCATGCAAATGGATATTCAAATTAAAGACAAATCCAGATGGCTCAATCGATAAATACAAAGCTAGACTAGTTTTAAAAGGTTATTCACAGCAAAAAGGAATCGATTATGACAAAACGTTTAGTCCTGTGGCTCGACTCAGTACTATACGAGCTATTATCGCAATTGCTGCTAAAGACAATTTAAACTTACGCCAATTCGATGTAGCTACGGCCTTTCTCAATGGCTCAGTTGAGGAAGAAATTTTCATGAAACAACCTGAAGGTTTCCAAGATGGGACAAAGCAGGTATGCAAACTTAATCGCAGCCTCTTTGGTCTGAAGCAAGCACCGAGATGCTGGAACTCATGCATTGCCGAATTCTTGAAAATTACAGGCTTTCAACAAAGTGAAGCTGATCCTTGTCTGTACGTTAGAACCAGAGGAAAGTCAAAAGTTTTGATTGGACTCTACGTTGACGACGGACTTGTGGCGTCGAATACGCCAACTGCAGGAGACGAGTTTATCAAGGAATTAAAAACAAGATTCAAGATAACTACCCGACCTGCTTCCTACTTTTTGGGTATGGAAATCAAAGCTGAAAAAGGCAAAATAACATTATGCCAACAAGCCTACATTAAGAAGATTCTTGAAAAGTATGGTATGACTAGTTGCAAACCAACACCGACGCCAATAATCAAAGAAAGTATAAACGATACAGAACCTGATGTTGGTACCATTTTTCCATATAGACAAGCCGTTGGAGCCCTTACGTACTTAGCCGTAGGTACAAGGCCCGACATAGCATACGCTGTGAGCGTTGCATCCAGAAACCTGGAGAAACCTAGCACGACAGATATCATGCTAGTGAAGCGGATTCTCCGTTACTTA
This sequence comes from Miltochrista miniata, assembly GCA_933228765.1. Lineage (NCBI taxonomy): Eukaryota > Metazoa > Arthropoda > Insecta > Lepidoptera > Erebidae > Miltochrista > Miltochrista miniata. The sequence goes on along the minus strand of OW121763.1, from coordinate 27,591,008 downwards.
AAAGGAACGACGGATAAAGGTCTTGTATATAAGCAATCAAAAGAGTCAGACCAAAGGCTTTTATGTTACTCTGACTCAGACCTTGCTGGAGATCTAGCAACAGGCAGATCAACAACTGGAATGGTATGCTTATTCTCAGGAGCTGCAATCAGCTGGAAAAGTCATCGACAAACAGTTGTTTCTATTTCATCCACTGAAGCAGAAATCATTGCTGCTAGTGAAACAGCACAAGAAATTATATGGCTGAACAGCCTTATGAAAGGTTTGATGGATTTGAAGAAACCAATACTGTATTTGGATAACGAGTCTGCTATAAAGCTATCGCACAATCCGAAGCACGAATACCACAAACGTACAAAACATATCAAACTTAAGCATCTATTTGTGCGTGAATGTGTTATCAATGGTGAACTTGAAGTTAAGCAAGTACCGTCCGTGCGACAGCTGGCTGATATGCTTACCAAGCCGCTCTTTGATCCAAGATTGGAAGTTTTAAGCGGACAGATTGGTTTGAAGAGAATTTAAAAATTCTTAAAAGTTCCGAGGGTGTGAAGAGACTGTATGGATGTCGTCTCTTTGGTATCACAACCTATGGTTTGGTTGCTATAGTGACTCAGAACTGTGATTTAGAGTCTCTCTGTCAATATATTTCGATAACTGCTTATTCATATTTCTTAAAACTATAATAAAACAACGTTTTATTTGCTTTAACCAAGCTGTTTATTATTCTTATCTTCTTAGAACTTTTCCACATTACAAAAGTTCATATTTACAAATGTCACCACCTAAAGATGGGCTTCTTTCTTTTACGTGTGGAATTACTCATGGATGCTATTGCAATTATTGCAAACTCCTACCGAGGGTGTAAGGGTGCACTGCAGTCTCGCATGGTGCTTCCACCCTGCCACCTCACTCACCAAAATGACATGCTCGTAGAAACAAGCGGCGGCGTCCCATTTACTCCTGCTAGAGATTATGGTTGGCACTATAGTATTCAGCGCGAGAGAATGTCCGCTTCTAGACTTGCTCCGAGGATCTGGCGCTGATGCACGCTGAGCACTCTAACAATGAGTTGAGCCCTGTGTCCTAGCTGCGTTTTCGCCGTGCTAGCACTCAGTTGTGATCTCCCGGTGTATCGCACAACAACGCAAGGGTTCTCGCTTTCATTTTTTTAATGTAATTAGGCTAGGAATTTTCCATTAAGTGGTCCCTACAAGGAGACATACCGCCTCAATGGAGACAATACTGTACCCCCTTATCGCTGAATCGGATGAATCGAAATCGAAGATGGGGTTAGAAATATTAAGAAACAACAATAAATTATTATTTTTTAATACGCTCTGGTTACATTAAGTATATAGCTAAAACTGGACAAGAACGAGCCGGACTCGCACACGTAGGGTTCCGTACAAAAAAGCGGCAAAAATCCCGGTATTGTATGGGAAGCCCGTTCCATATTGTTATTTTGTCTGTTTTTATTATTTATATCGGGCTATTTCGGCACTGAAATACCTACATCATCTGTAAAAATTTTAACTGAAACTATCACGATGTATGAGTTATAGCCTGCTGACAGATAGACAGACGACCAACGAAGTCTTAGTAATGGGGTCCTGTTTTTACCACAGACTTACAATAAGTAGCAGACAAAGCATTAGAGATCGAAAAGTACGCCAAAACTAACACATATAAAAACCACACACACTAACGCAACTACAGGGAAGGAGTTAGCCGCCTAGTTCAATAAGATTTATTTTAATGAAATAAGAGTATCTTAAAATACCTCTTTTAAGGTTCCGTAGCCAAATGGCAAAAAACGGAACCCTTATAGATTCGTCATGTCTGTCTGTCTGTCCGTCCGAATGTCACAACCACTTTTCTCCGAAACTATAAGACCGATGTACTTGAAACTTGGTAAGTAGATGTATTCTGTGAACCGCATTAAGATTTTTAAATATAACTAAAAAAAAGCAGTAAATTTTGGGGGTCCCCATACTCAGAACTGAAACGAAAAGATTTTTTTTCATCAAACCCATACGTGTGGGGTATCCATAGATAGGTCTTCAAAAATGCTATTGAGGCTAAAGCACCTTTAGAAAAAAATGATGTTACAAAACATCATTTTTTTCTAAAGGTGCTCCCTCACCGGGAGCATTCGCGCTTAATGTAATGTTACGAGTCGAGAATTACAGCCAGTGTGGGAGGTGAACCGAGCATTGCAATGCGCACCTTGTAATGATACAAGACGAGGTTACAGCAGTGAAGCAGGTGATCCGAGCATTGCAATGCGCGCCTTGTAATGATACAATGTGTAAAGTTTTGATTCAACTCGTAGTACAATGCGCTTTTTTTTGTTGCGGCTGGCCGGCCGCACACTGGTCCGGATTATAAATAAGTGGACATACGATCTAAGATGTCAAACGCTTTTGGGAAAAAAATAGTAGTACGAGTACGAATTCCAGGTTAATTTTGCAATCCAATATGGCCGCCGCGCCACCATTGTAAAATTTCATGTTGGATATCGTTTATGGGGTTTTTTGGTATGCTGAGTACGAATTTCAGGTTAATTTTGCAATCCAATATGGCCACCGCGCCACCGTTGTAAAATTTCATGTTGCATATCATATAAGGGGTTTTTTGGTATGCTGAGTACGAATTTTGGGTTAATTTTGCAATCCAATATGGCCGCCGCGCCGAATTCACAAAATTTCATGATGGGTATCGTTTAAGGAGGATTTTGGTACGCTGAGTACGAATCTCATGATAATTTTGCAATCCAATATGGCCGCCGCGCCGAAATCACAAAATTTCATGATGGGTATCGTCTAAGAGGTTTTTTGGTATGCTGAGTACGAATCACATGATAATTTTGCAATCCAAAATGGCCGCCGCGCCGAAATCACAAAGTTTCATGATGGGTATCGTCTAAGGGGTTTTTTGGTATGCTGAGTACGAATCTCATGATAATTTTGCAATCCAATATGGCCGCCGCGCCGAAATCACAAAATTTTAGTGATGGGTATCGTTTAAGGGGTTTTTTGGTATGCCGAGTACGAACTTTGGGTTAATTTAGCAATCCAAGATGGCTGGCATATCGTAGAAGGGGTTTTTTGGTATGCTGAATACGAATTTTAGGTCAATTTTGCAATCTAAGATGGCCGCCGAACCACCGTTGAAAAATTTCATATTGGATATCGTGAAAGGGGTTTTTTGGTATCTCAGCATACTGACAGAAATAGAAAGAAAGAAAGAAAGAAAATATTTTTTATTTTAGATCACAGCGCACATAGACCAAACAACAGTAACCTTTTATAAAAAATAATAATAAAAACAGAGAAAAACAAACATAGATATAAAAATAATATGTACATAAACAACACAACGATCATACAGACAGGCGGCAAAACGTTCAAAAACCTTTATTATAATCATCTCGCAACAGTGGCGCGGTGGCCATATTGGATTGCAAAATTATCATGTGTTTCGTACTCAGCATACCAAAAAACCCCTTAAACGATACCCATCATGAAATTTTAACAACGGTGGCGCGGCGGCCATATTGGATTGCAAAATTATCATGTGTTTCGTACTCAGCATACCAAAAAACCCCTTAAACGATACCCATCATGAAATTTTGTGATTTCGGCGTGGCGGCCATATTGGATTGCAAAATTATCATGTGATTCGATCTCAGCATACCAAAAAACCCCTTAGATGATACCCATCATGAAATTTTGTGATTTCGGCGCGGCCGCCATATTGGATTGCAAAATTATCATGTGATTCGTACTCAGCATACCAAAAAACCCCTTAAACGATACCCATCACGAAAATTTTGTGATTTCGGCGCGGCGGCCATATTGGATTGCAAAATTATCATGAGATTCGTACTCAGCGTACCAAATTACCCCTTAAACGATACCCATCATGAAATTTTGTGATTTCGGCGCGGCGGCCATATTGGATTGCAAAATTATCATGAGATTCGTACTCAGCGTACCAAATTTCCCCTTAAACGATACCCATCATGAAATTTTGTGATTTCAGCGCGGCGGCCATATTGGATTGCAAAATTATCATGAGATTCGTACTCAGCGTACCAAAATCCCCTTTAAACAATACCCATCATGAAATTTTGTGATTTCGGAGCAGCGGCCATAATTGATTACAAAATTATCATGTGATTCGTACTCAGCATACCAAAAAACCCCTTAGACGATACCCATCATGAAATTTTGTGATATCAGCGCGGCGGCCAAATTGGATTGCAAAATTATCATGTGTTTCGTACTCAGCATACCAAAAAACCCCTTAAACTATACCCATCATGAAATTTTGTGATTTCGGCGTGGCGGCCATATTGGATTGCAAAATTATCATGTGATTCGATCTCAGCATACAAAAAAACCCCTTAGACGATACCCATCATGAAATTTTGTGATTTCGGCGCGGCCGCCATATTGGATTGCAAAATTATCAAGTGATTCGTACTCACCATACCAAAAAACCCCTTAAACGATACCCATCACGAAAATTTTGTGATTTCGGCGCGGCGCCCATATTGGATTGCAAAATTATCACGTGATTCGTACTCAGCATACCAAAAACCTCCTTTAACGATACCCATCATGAAATTTTGTGATTTCAGGGCGGCTGCCATATTGGATTGCAAAAGTATCATGAGATTCGTACTCAGCGTACCAAAAGCCCCTTTAAGCGATACCCATCATGAAATTTTGTGATTTCGGCGTGGCGGCCATATTGTATTGCAAAATTATCATGTGATTCGATCTCAGCATACCAAAAAACCCCTTAGACGATACCCATCATGAAATTTTGTGATTTCGGCGCGGCCGCCATATTGGATTGCAAAATTATCATGTGATTCGTACTAAGCATACCAAAAAACCCCTTAAACGATACCCATCACGAAAATTTTGTGATTTCGGCGCGGCGGCCATATTGGATTGCAAAATTATCATGAGATTCGTACTCAGCGTACCAAATTACCCATCATGAAATTTTGTGATTTCGGCGCGGCGGCCATATTGGATTGCAAAATTATCATGAGATTCGTACTCAGCGTACCAAATTTCCCCTTAAACGATACCCATCATGAAATTTTGTGATTTCGGCGCGGCGGCCATATTTGATTGCAAAATTATCATGTGATTCGTACTCAGCATACCAAAAACCCCCTTTAACGATACCCATCATGAAATTTTGTGATTTCAGGGCGGCGGCCATATCGGATTGCAAAAGTATCATGAGATTCGTACTCAGCGTACCAAAATCCCCCTTAAACGATACCCATCATGAAATTTTGTGATTTCGACGCGGCGGCTATATTGGATTGCAAAATTATCTCTTAGTTTTTCTGTTCCCGGTTTCCATTTCGGAGTTTCCAGTTCTATGATCCGATTCAAAATCGCAATAAAAACCATTTCTGCTAATAGTTTTGCACCAATTTTTTTAAAACCTTCTCTTGACAGAAACAAACACAACAAAAAAGAATTAGCGAAATCGGTCCAGCATTTCACGCGTGATGCCGTGACCACGGAAATCGGGCTTCATTTTTATATATTGTATACTCAATATCATCGAAGATTACAGGCATTATATTAAAATGCAATTCTGAACTAATTAAATGCTGAATCACAGTTTGCCACACTTATTTTTATGTTAGCATTAAATTTAATCTTGAAAAGAAGTGCCTGAGTTTGGCCCCTACATTAATTAGAGGTATCTAATACGTCAAACTGCAGCATCGGCAGCTTATATCTTTCAAAAACCAGGCGTACGTCATTTTTTTTTAAATGTCATGTATAGTGTTGATATACGTGTAGAAACGAGATAGCAGCATTCACTAACCCCTTAGAGCGAGCGGAATGGAAAGACCAACGCACACAAACATAATTAATGTTTCGTCTGCTACTTATTGTACGTCTGTGGTTTTTACCCTTTTAGTTCGGATGCGACTACAAACGGGTAGACTCATGTGATGTCCTAGATCACTTTTTTAGGATTCCGTAACCAAACGGGACCCTTAAAACGAGGTCTAAGACATAAACCAAAGGGTAACTGTCTAATACTTCTCAATGATTTTAATTGCTTGTGGTTTGAATAAAATTGTATTATTGTAACTATTGATTGGAAGTCGTTTGTAAATCTTTAAATCTTAGGTTCCTTGCAAATTAAGTGGTTGGGCTGACCTCAACCATGTCACAAGCAGAGCCAGGCACTCATAATTCACGAACACGTGAGTTTCGGCTAGGCCGAAAGTTTCGGCCCATTTTGGCCGAAACCGAAACTGCGGCCGAAACTCGATTTTTTGGCCGAAACTGGCCGAACCCGAAACCGAAGCCGAACACGGTCGGTCACTATTAATTACCTAATAATAAGAAAATTCCGTTCCTGCATTGGCTGAAGTCTTGTTTGGTTACTACTTCGTTCTGCCAGCAGTGACACCATGTCATCGAGAGGCTATTTTTGATCTGATTCAGTAAGACAGTCATTTGTGACTCAGTAGCCCGTAGGGTTTTGTACGTAGAACGCGTTCTATATTTTAATGAATCTTCTGTAATTCCCAGGTAATTATTACAAATGCCCGCATGGATCTGAACCGGATATGGATGCCTACCGAGTACAGGCAAACATGCATGAACGCAAGTGCACTTTTGGCAAGCCTTCCATTCCCGTATCATTGGATCCGTGCATAGAAGCTGAAGTTGCGCCCATAGAGTATTCTTTCCACGAAGGATGGATGTTCTGCCTCGGGAACGGTGAAAGAGAAAATAATTACTTCCAGAATGGAACCTTAGATTGTGGGAACAAAACAAAAGTAAGCATGATAAACCACATTTTTCTGTCCTGTCCGAAGTATGATCATTCTCTACTATATTCATCCTTAATTTCTTCCTCTATTCCACTGCCCACATCTGTCCTTATATTACTTGCATCAAACAACATTGATATCTATAAATCTCTTTCCTTATTTATATCTTTTAACAATATTAAAATTTAATATAGGTATTCATTTAGTATGTATATCATATATATTATTTTACTATTATAAAATACAGTCCTTTCGTGTCTTATCCACAAGAATTTCCTTCCTTACCTACGTTTTCTAAATTCCTTCCTTACGATTACTTACTGATTCCCTAACTTTATGTACCTAATTCAAAACAAATGACATGAATTTGGCAAAACCCTCAAATCGAGAGAGCCCAAGAAAAAGGAAAAAAAAAAAAAAAGTAAGCATGTTTTTTTAAATTTATTTTAGGGCGAGGCCGCACTTGCGGTTATCGCGGCGGTTTCTAACCTCTAAATGTCAAAACATTGACTTGATTTCATTGATTTTGACAGTTTGATGACATTTTGAGGTTAGAAACCGCCGCGGAAAAACGCAAATGCGGCCTCGCACTTAACGTTATTTAAATGTACCTTCATAAGATTTTATTCTAGGTAACTTCTTGCCATGCAAATAATGCAATACACACGTTGTCCGCATTATTTGCCCGCAACATACAGGCTTAACTATTCACTTTAAATCTCGTATCTTATTGCGCAAAACCTCCGTTGTAACAGTTTTGGAATCAATTTCATAGTATAAATGTACCGTCAATCGTGGCAACTTTACCATATTTTTTGACGTTTATGCAATTTACTACAACATGAAGCTGGCTATGGAAGTTTTGCTTGATCAATTTGGTAAAATAGGACAGTCTCTTTTTGTTGAATTATTGAATTCTACAAAAATCTACATAGAATAGCTGTAATCATCAAAAGTATGAGCGGGGTAAAATTGACACATTTTTGGCAACTTTACCTAGCCTTTATATACATGGAATGTGTGCCCCTGATTGCACACAACTTAAAGTTACTTATAGCCCTGACGCTAAAAAAGCGATGTATGTATTTTTGAAGCAGCCATCTTCGTTTAAATAGGTAATACCAATACATAGGGAAAGTTACCACAAGAATTTCTGAAATTTTATAAAAATGTATGAAAGTCATCAGGGTGTCAAAAAAAATAAAACTTTTTTTTATTGAAAACCTCAATTATTAAAGAACCACGCAACAGGAACAGAACAATTCTCCAAAACGATAAGTAATTAAATGCCTACCTGCCTATTTAACATGAAATTTAGGCACATAGGTAGGTACGTAAAGTTGCCTTTGTGCCAAATGAGGTAACTTTACCTAACCTCAAACAACATTACCTTTTCCAATAACTCCAGAAATAAAAGTTTTATAAGATTGAACAATAGTAATACATAATAGTAACAATATTTCCCATAACATTTAATATAATTCACTGATCTGAACTATATTTTCTGCAAGAAAAACCAATCTTTAGCCGGTGACACAGCAAACTTAATTTACCACATGCAATGAAAAAGTACACTATTTTGACAGTTGACGAAGTTGCCAGCTTGAAAAACTTTTTGGGTTACAACAATTTATTATAAAATATACCAATAACCGTAAATTTGTGCTAACTGTCACAGATAAAAAAATATGTAATGAAAACTAGTACAGGGCATGCTTAGGTAAAGATGCTCACGAAAAGTAAAGATGCCACGATCGACGGTATCTTAATATCGATCAGATCACCACATCGAGTTGTACCTTCCAGAAACCTCCAGATATTTCCGCTGCAATGTGGGGTAGAACTGTGCTACTAACAATGCTGATACGTAAAAACTTCTTTCTGTTTTAGATAAGTGTGGAGAAATTTCTAGATGAATGCGCCATCGATAACAATATTGTGATCACATTCGATTACTTCGGAGATGAACCGCGAAAAGACATGATGCACAATGCTACTTTATGTACGACGTGGGATCCTTGTCGGCTATCTTATTTATATCGGCTGGAGGTAAAATTACTGAAGAGAATTGAACTCTTTCTAATAATCAAGGAACAGGGACAGTTTGCGTACTTCAGTGGATACTTATCGTTCTGTGTCCTTTCAGTCCAACAGTTGATGCGTAACAGAGTAACAAGTAACGATACTAATAGCCGGATCCAGATCCAGACCACACCAGACGATCCAACGCGCTCAGATCGCGCGCGTCAGGAGCGCGCTCCATTGGAGCGTTTGATGTGGACTTACCACGCGCGATACAAACTGCGTGGCAGGCGCGCGCGCTCCTTGCCGCGAGCGATCTGTCACTTATCGGTTTTTGTTAGGTACTAGCACACAGGTGCCTCGATCTTTAGGCGCGCTCGGTGGAGACGACGGTGTGTGGAGCGCGCGATCATAGCGTCCGTCCGAAAGTTCAACTGTGGAATATATACTTAGGCGGATCAGTGTAGATCGCTTGGAGCGTGTCGGTGCGACGCGGCGGGATCGCAAGAAAAGTTAAGTTCGTCCAGACGACACGATGTGTCCATGATCCATGCCTCATCAGGCCTCCGTCACTCGCTCAAAACCGCGCGCTATGTACCTACCGCTCGGCTTATCCCTGGGGATATAACTGGCAGAGGTAGCGATGTGACGAATCGTATTTTTTTTAATTCGAATCAATCGATTATATATTACTCTTAATTCGAATTGCAATTCGAATTGATTCGAATCGTCACGTGTCGCCGCGTCGCCGCGTCGGTGTCATCAAATCGCACGACGAATTTGCGAAAGCGAGTCAAATTATTCGTATTCGTACTCGCATGTCGAGTCTTCCGCATGACAGGCAGAGTTAGCGAGTACTGAACAAACTATCTATGCTATCGATGAAATATCAAGGACAAAATTTGAAAAACCCCCAGATCTTCAATGTTTGCTTAGTCACGGGAGGTGTAACCCTAACCTATTATTTAAAATATACTTACCCAAAAATACCGACTTTCGCGAATATTATTAATAATATATCTACTGATATCGAAAAAAGTCATTAAAATATACCAAAAAAATATTAGAAAACTGAAAACGGTCAAACTGATTGCAAATGTACTGTACTAGTGATGCCAACTCCTACGGAATGGTCACCCTAGAACCGACCTTAAATTCCTCTAAGTATTGATTAAAAATCTAGAAAAATCCCTGAACTCTTTTTTTATGTATAAATTAAAAAATTAAACTAGGTCTCAAAGGTGTTGGCAGTTCTGCTCATAAATATAAAGTTGTGTTATTTTCTATAAATTTAAATGTACGAAGCATGAATTAATATTTCATGACAAAAGCGATAAAATTACCTAAATCGATTTTTTTAATTCATTTATGTAGACACCAGGAAAGTAATAATAACAACAGAATAATGAAAAATAGGTACAATGGTATTGTACGTACAGCAAAATCAAAACTTATTTCCTATTTTTCCCTATTTTATGAAAATTTTCAAGAGCTGGCACTCCTATTTAGAATATATAACTCCTAAAAATACCCATAAATAAAGGTATTTACCCCTAAATTTAGGGAGAAACCCCCTAAGTTGGCATCACTGCTGTACGTAAAACTAAACGAATCGAATATCAAATAATGTATCCAACCAATCGTGATTTTTAGATCAATATTCGAATTCGTATTAGAATGTCGAATCAAGCCGAGTCGACACGACAGCGGCAGCGCCGCTCCCCGCCGCCCGCGCTCCGACCGAAAGCACCTAACTGTCTGTAGTACGGCTGTACCTGCCTACGACTAGCGAGTACGTCTCGAGTTAACGAATTGATTCGGTTTCGGGCGAAAGCGATTCGAATCAACGAGTCAACAGTCTTATTCGAATTATTCGAATAAAAATATTCGAATTACCCATCGCTAGGCAGAGGGCTGCCGGACGCCCGACTGAGCGCTCGTATCGTACCGCACCGCACGTTTCCCGCGCTTACGCTTCGAAATGCCGAAACCACGTAATATTGTGCAGTGGATGGGTGTAATAGTACAAAAACACAATAAAATTTGTCGTTTTTTAAATTGAGACGAAGAAAGCCGAGTAATGTTTTAAATCTTATCAATGTTTTCACCATTTATTTGTTTGAACATAAGTAGGTAGAGGTGATAAGAATGTAAATCGTAAATTAAGGACTTATTTGAGTCAGGTAACTCAGGTATCATAAAATTGTTGTTTTTTTATAGGCAACTCAATGTTTTATAGAATGAGGAATGTTCATAAGTTTGTAAAATTACTTGAAACTTCGTTTCAGTAAAGCTTTTATATATACAAATACACTATTTTTTGTTTTACTTAAAAATACCCAGTAGTTTTGATTTTACAATCAATCAAAGTTCGCGAAAATTTGTTGCCACGCTAACAGTCACTGAACTGCGGATGACGTCACGTTATAGCGCGGTTCCCTGCAGTCCGCTCCGCACCCAGCTGTAGCAGTGAAAAAGTCCGCGCACGCAGTGTTTCCTATTCTTACTTCGCTTTTAGCAAAGTGAATTTTATTGTTAAATAAATTAACGAAGGCTTCGATAAAGGACAATCAGATAACTTACCTAAAATAATGGGCGTGTGGTTGCTCATTTTTTAGCTATAAATAATGATTTCTTTACGGTCGAAATGCGAGGCGTAAAAATGCAAAGTTAAGTTAACCGTCTTTCATTATGACTCTTTTAAAAATTTGTTATAACTGTACTAAGTATATTGTTTTATTTATCCAAATGGTAACTATTTTAGATAACTCCTAACTTATTTTTTATCGTGATGCTAGCTAGGTAGAAGTATGTGTGAGAAGGGTTTTAATATCCAAAAACTCTAAAACTAGGATAAACTAAGAGGACTAGGGATATAGGTGGATAAGGTTAAAGACTTAGCTAGAGATAATATGCGTCTACTTATACCTAATCGGAAACAGATGTACTAAAGCTTTTTAGGGTTCCGTAGCGAAATGGGAAAAATGGAACTCTTATAGATTCGTCATATCTGTCTGTCTGTCCGTCCATATGAAACAGCCATTTTACTCAGAAACTATAAGGCCTAAGCTGTTGAAACTAGGTAAGTAGATTTATTCTGTGAACCGCATTAAGAATTTTCCAAAAAAAATGAAAAAAAGAAGCAATAAATTTTGAGGGTCTCCATACTTAAAACTGAAACTCCAATTTTTTTTCATTAAAGCCATACGTGTTGGGTATCTATCCTACACAATAGCATTTTTAAAGACCTAGGTATCTGTCTTTAAAAATGCTATTGAAGACGATATTTTTTTTCTTAACTGAATAGTTTGCGCGACAGACACTTCCAAAGCGGAAAATGTGCCCCCCCCCCCACTAACTTCTCAAATAAGAGAATAAAAAATAAGATGTACATACATTGCCATGCAAACTTTTACCGAAAAATAGTTTGAATGAGATCTAGTAAGTAGTTTTTTTTAATACGTCGTAAACCGCAATATTCGGCTAGAAAAATCAGTGCCACAGCAAATGTGTTAAAAGATTAATCAAAGTTACAACGAACTACAAGAGCTTTTATATTATGTTATTTGCTGCTACGGAACCCTTCATGGGCGAGTCGGACTCGCACTTGGCCGGATTTTTATTCAATGACGAAGAGTTTTGTTGAGCGGTAGTGAACGCTGCTTAGGAATTAAGGGTCGCGGGTACAAACATTTGCGTGCATGAACATGAATATTTGTATCGGTCTGGGTGTTTTTAGCTATGGTGAGAAGCTATACGCTATGTCTAAGTTAAAAGAGATGCTCTTCATGACATTTATCCACTTTTTCTGCAGTTTGAAGTCTGTTGGGACTAGGAAAACCAACATTTCCGGCGTCTTGATAGTAGTACTTATACATTTTGGTACAACATAGGATTTCCGAGCCCTAGGATTAGGCATATCAATGAATCTTTATGGAAACGTAAGGCAGCGGTACTGAATAGCGCGAAGGGACTGAGCGACTGTTTTAACGTGTATAACGCGACGTCATACGGTGCGAGCGCGGGCCAGCGGTCGCGGGCTCACTTTAAATTCTATAACTTAGAAAGTAATTGACGTATCAAAATAATTCTTTCACACGTATTTTTTATTTTTGACGAAGAATACAATAAGCTAAAATTCAAAATTAGTGAACATTCTTCATTTATAGGTAAATAGGTTTTATAGGTAGTCGAAGCGCTCGTGGCCCCGCGTACTCAGTGTTCTGTAATCGATCACTGTAGTAAGCAACTTTCACTATGGCCTGTTCTTGGATGGGTGATCAATCATGTGATCACTTTGTGACCTTTATTTAAGCGTCTTCGTGCTTCGGAAGGCACGTTAAGCCGTTGGTCCCGGTTGCAAATAAAATAGCAGTCAGCCAAGTTGGAGGCCTTTTTAGGCGGTTTAAAAAATTTTAACAGCAGACGGTCACAACCTGCCTGCTCACCACCTATTACTTGGGACAAACTATAAAAAAATGAAACGTGGACTTCTAATATACCTCTGCCTTCCCCTTCGGAGATAGGCGTGACCATATGTATGTGTTACACACACATAGTAAGGTAGGATGGCCGGGTGGGATAGGTGAATAGCCGGTACTTACGCTAAAGGTAATGTAGTTAATTTTAGATTTCTTTGGTATTTTAGTTATGGGTAGGAATAAGATAAACAATATAAATATATAGATATACCTACCTACTGTGTGTATTCATAATTTATTTTTGGTTTTTACGTGCATTTATAAAAGCGTGGTTTTTCTAGGATTTTTTTAAACCATTCATAATTTTTTTCCTTACATTCCATTAAATTGTTAGTTACTACACGTCGACCTAATAAAACCGTATTAAAACATGGTTGATTCGTAACATTCGTTTTATTACAACAATCATAATAGGTTCAACCCTAGCGCATTCTTACGATGACGTCACTCGCACAGCGGGCAACACAGTCTCGACGCTATGAGCGCGTGTTTAAGGTACAATTCTTCTCGTTCTGAGCAGCAGGTATTATTATTAAAATTTTGTAGGCTAATATAGCGTAGGTATTGTCGCTTTTGTATGGGAGTGATGTATCTGTTACGTAGTAACTATTTAGTAATCTGTGGCCTCATGCTCCCGGATCGCAGGACCGACGATCCAAAGTGGATCGTCTGGTGGGGATCCGCCTAGTAACATGTCGCAGGGCTTATACTATCATTATAAATTCTGGCATCTATAGGCCGAGGTCTGGAGAAGGTCATCGTCATCTTCATTCTATAGAACTTTTAGAAGTAGAAAAACCACTAATCCGTCCGTGGGCTAGATTTACAGGCCAAGTACCTACATTACATAAAATATTATGTAAATTGTAAATAGTGACCGACCGAAGTTTCGGTTTCGGTTTCGGTTTCGGCCAGTTTCGGCCAAAAAATCGAGTTTCGGCCGCAGTTTCGGTTTCGGCCAAAATGGGCCGAAACTTTCGGCCCGGCCGAAACTCACGTGTTCATGAATTTTGAGTGCCTAGCTCTGCTTGTGACGTGGTTTGGGTCAGCCCAACCATTCAATATATTACTAACCGAAGATTTACAGATTTACATTGTTATAATAATACAATTTTTACGGTGTCTTAAAAAGGTGATCTCGGACATTACATAACCCTACCCTTTGTTGTCGGTTCCGTTGACTTCGTTGGTCGTCTGTCTGTCTATCAGCAGACTAATGCCCCGTGATAGTTAGACAGTTAAAATTTTTACAGATGATGTATTTCTGTTGCCGCTATAGCTACAAAAAATTAAAATAGACAAATTAATAATATTCAAGGGGGCCTCCCAAACAACATACGTGATTTTTTGTTAATTTTGTTGTACGACCCTACGCGCGCTAGTCCGGCTCACTGTTGTCCAGTTTTAGTTATATACTTACTTCTAGAATGTAACCAAAACCAGCCAAGAGCTGGTCAGGGCACCGTGTGGTTTTAGTCGGTAAGAGTTCGCAATAGCATCTATGAGTAATTCCTCATGTAAAAGAAAGAAACTCATCTTTAGGTGGAGATATTTCTAAAATGAACGCTTGAGAAGATTTATACCGTTGATTGATACTGTTGATTGATGGCACTTGGTGGAACTTGCTGCACCTATTGAAAAAATAACCGGCCAAGTGCGAGTCTAACTCACACACGGAGGGGTTAAAGCCTATTAACGAGACATGAGGCCTAGCCGTCCGTCTGTCTATTAGTCACGAGGTTGTATCGCTCGAACCGTGCCAGATATAGGTCTAAAATTTTCACTGTACAGTAGTCCTACCAACTTAAAACCAAGCGTATCCTACCTAACAGCCTACGGTTGGGAGCCCCGAGTATACCCTCGGAATGATGCATACTGCGGCCGCGTCTTTGGGGGGTTGTTCAGTTGTTATCCCGCTTCTTGAGCGGGGCGTGGATGAATTTCTCACGTCATGCTATCATCTAAAGCCTGTTTCTGTAAAGACGGTGAGCAGCCCCATCACCGTCCTCAGGCCTCCGGTCATGGAGGCTGATAGTATGGGGCGCCGCCGCAGACTGTGGAACTCGGGTGGCAGAGTTCTCTCCCGCTTCCTCCGCGCTGTCTCTTTAACGAGCATGACCTGCTCACAGGAAAAGACCTATGGCCCCGCTCCAGCGCCTCCTTGCGCCATTTTAAACAATGATGCAAGGGCCCTTGCTTCCAAGTCCCATAGAGGGGTCCCGGCTAGAAGACATGCCGCCTAAACTGAGATCGTGCGGTATCTCCTTATCACCCTGAAAGCCGTCGCGTTCTGCGGGCTAAGCAATCTAGCCGCATTACTGGCCATCGGGATCTCCGCCCTTTCGGGGACCCGTATAGGGCCATGCTTCGCACGATTCCAAGGTACAGTTTCCTGCAGGGAGCGTTGGGTCTCCCGATATTGGGCAACAACGACGAGAGTTCGGCCGATGCCCCCTCCGGCAGCTATGGGACTAAACTTCGGAAGTGGTATCCGAAGTTCCACCGGCTATCGAGTACGAGCCCCAGATACGTCATCGAGAGCTCGATGCCGATGCTAACGCCCCCTATATGTAAGCTGAATCCCGCAGGTGGCCTCAGGGCCGCGTCTCGGTGCGTTGCTCCTTGCGCTGTAATGAGGGTGCCGTCGTAACACGTTACGCTGATACCTGCAATGCAACGGACCACGCAGCACCCAATCGTAACCGATGTTCCACAGAAGCGGTCCTAAGACCGATCCCCATGGAACACCGAACGACACAGCTCGCTGACCCAGCCCTTGCCAGCTCAGGTAAGTTATAGCCCTCTCGGAAATATAGGCTCCGACTATTCGACGGAGGTATGGAGGCATTTCATGGTAAATAAGCGCCTCCCAAACGCAGCTCCAGGGCAAGGTGCTGAAAGCGTTGGCGATGTCAAGAGACACTGCCACCACCACCTCACCCTGTGCTGATGCCGATAACAAAAAATACCTACTAAAATCAGAAAAAAGCATCCACACAACGAACTTAATTTTGTGCCCAATTTTTGTAACGAAACCCTCTGTGCGGAATCCGACTCGCACTTGACTGATTTTTTTGTTTCAATATGAACACGTGAGTTTCGGTTTCGGTTTCGGTTTCGGCCGAAACTGACCCTGGGGCCGAAAGTTCGGTTTCGGTTTCGGCCGGAAAACCAGTTTCGGTCGGACACTAATTGTAAAGTCAAAATCACGTCGTGGGTGAATCCGCGGCAATAAGCTAGTTTGTTAAACGTAGACATGTGTTACTTTCCAAAATTAAATAATAATATTTTTTAAGCCTCCACCTCAAGAACTGACCCCATCGTTCCCAACTACCCCGGAAAATCCATGCGAGAGTACCGTTTGCCCAGAATGTTTGGAGGAAGATCCGGAAAAAGGACCGACTGACGATGGCGGCTACGTCCTACCAGGTATGCATTACTTTTGCGTAAAATATAATATATCCCCAATCAGTTACGCAGCGAGGTAATTCAATGTTTATTGCTTGCTTTTCAGATGACATTTACGAATCAGCTTTGCGCAATGTACGCAAATGAAACAGTTCAATGTACCTTAATAAAATTTCTTTAATTTTTACTATGCGTTATTCATTGCTCAATAATATAATTCAAAACTGAAGAGATTGCGTTTGTAACGGAAAGCACCATAGAACAACACGACATAATGACTTTGATCGGGAAGTCGTGTGGTCAACACAAGGAATAGTAGGTATGAGATGCCGTCATTCCGCCAAGTTTGAGTCAAAACCTTGAAGGAAACAAGACAAAAGCAGGAAAGATGACAGTCCCGTAACTGAATTAAAAAATCGTGGACACCCTAGTAGGTGCAGTAGGTACAGTTGTTTCGTAGGCGTAGGTAGAAGTACAACCGGGGTTACTCACTCACCGATGTTAAGTTCTGAGACTACCATACCGGCTGGCCCACCGGGCCACCCCTTTATTCACATATACTTATTTTCTTTTTTATACCACTAAGGTGGCAGACCAGCATACGGCCTTAGACCATATAACACGGGACTAGCCTTTGCGAACCACCGCATACAAAAATATTCTGCCAGTTTTCATACAAGTGAAGGGGGAAACACAAAGACATATAAAATTTCATTGCATTTAAAAATGTATTAATCGACAAACGCGTAATGGCTGTTGTGTGTTAATTGTTATTGTACAGTCAACTACAATGTAATGTACTAGTTTAATCATATAAAATGATGTACTGATGTACAGGCTTTTCATAAAGCCAAAAGACCAAATGGTCATGTGCAATGGCAGAAAACAATGCTTAAGTAAGGCGCATCCTGTGGTTAGATGATCTAAGCATACGGCCCACCAGAAGGACTGGTCACCGCAGCCTATGAACGTTTGCAACCACACTCGCGCTGCCGACTCTGTAAAAACCTTCTTAGACCCCTTTTGAAGAACCCCATACTGTAGGCGTTTGGGAAAACCGAGGCAGGAAGATCATTCCACAACCTAAACGTGCGCGGAAGAAAACCCCTACCCAATCTAACCGTGCTCGAACGCTCCGGATGTAGGGTGTGAGGATGAAATCCCTGTCTATGGCGAGCGGTGCGATGATAGAACGTAGCCGTGGGCATCATTTATCTCGCTGTTATCGAATCAGTCACGTAATACGATCTCACCTTTTATTCCAGAAGGGATAGCCAGAGAGCCAGAGACATATTGTATGCTTACATTAAACCTTTAGATTTTGCCCAACGTAACTAATAGATGGTGAGTCGTATTGATATAGACAGGCGCTGGTACAGGTTGTGATAAGTCGCTCATAAAAGCCTTCAACTTTGCCTATCGACTGCAATATTACTGGTAACTGGGACCAACGCTTTCACGAGCAACATTCGCCTAGCACGGAAACGCTCGCAAATATTATCACAAAGTCGTCACGTGGTGGTCACCCATCCGTGATCGGCCATAGAACCAATATTGCTTACTACACAGAATGCTTAAATCGCGGGTCCACGAGCACATCTAGAATTCATCGAATCAGGCGTAATTAACGTCATACGACTGTGATTGTCAGGGCGTGGTCTTAAAGGAGCTGTGCCGTCCGGTTAACGAACGTCACTGAAAGTGCGTGTCCACACTGCCACTCGGTTTTAAAGTGTCAATATTAACTGAAGTAGCGCCATTTTAATAGATAACATTTGACATCTATCAGTTCATACATTTATTAGTGAAAGCAAAACGTAAAATTACTCGTAGCTGTCATTATTACAATAAACATACAATAAATATGTAATAGTAAAAAATGAAAAAGTTAGTTAAGCAATTGTGCAGTTCTAACAAAATGAAAAAAAAAAATATATGTCAGCCGTTTTATGGTTGCGTTGTTCAATTTTGATGAATTGTCAAATGTTACCTATTAAAACGACTCCACTTTAGTTAGCCTCTCCTCGCACCCCACCAATATTTAGCGGTTAAGTTCCTATAGCGGAATTCACGAAAGCGTGGTATTTGATGTCATAATAATTTTTTTTTTTTTTTTTCTTCTTGTTCTTGGACTTTCTCGGTTTGAGAGTATGCCAAAGTCAAGTAAATTTCATTGTGAAAATATAAATCATTTTCATGTTATGATTCTTCTAATGAGCAGCGTATTCATGTATGTCCAATTTTGGACTAAGTTCTACTCTAGTAAGGCGGTGGTACCTTACTAGGGCTTGCTGTGGAATTCGTCGACAAACCTAAAAACTCGCGTTTCACTGCGCTTTATCACTTTCCAACACTTCTGCACGTTGTCGAACCTTTATGTTTAATAATCCACCATAAATTACACATAAACACTCAAAATTACACTAGTTTTGAAAAATTATTAAAACACACTATACCGCTTGTCTGAAAGTTTCCCGCCGAATTCCTCATAATAAATTACTAAGATATAAATTAATTAAAAAAGTTGACAGCTTGTGATCTGTAGTCACTGTCAATGTCTGTCTGACAGTGAAGGACGGCTTTTTTTTTTTTTTTTTTTCTTTCTTTTTGGCTTCTTGCATTGCAGTTGGCCACAAACAAGTCATATCTTCATTTTGCTTAAATAAGTCACAGTCCTCGTCCTCTAAGTCCAGTCAAAGTCAAGTACAGCCCTAAGTCAAAGTCAGTCTTCCTTCAGAAAAGCGGTGGATAAATTTCTGAAAGTTTCTTTGGATTTTTTTGTCAGAAAATGCAAAGTTGCGATTCACTGCGTTTTATCACTTCCCAACACTAGTGCACGTTGTCGAACGTTTATGTTTAAGAATCCACCATTAATACACACAAAGCACTCGAAAAAACACTAATTTTGCTAATTAATAAAACGATGCGATACGATTCCTTCCAAATCCCGCCAAAAAAGCCAAGGACGGCTTTTCAACCACCTGTCTTCTAGGAGTGTCAGGACTGTCAGGTTCGGGTGTCAGCTGTCAGTCAGCGTTTGTAAAAAAATGTGCTGTGTGTGCAGCTGAGTGTGCTCTCCGGATGGTGGTATTTTATTTTGCATCGCTCTAAATAATAACCTCAGTCTCTACTACTCTCTCTCTACTCTGTTTACGACCGTAAATACCGTATGCAACAGCCATGTTCTTCTGAGAGTTGAAGATAAATTCTGGAAATTGACGCAATTCAAGACATGTACTCCATGGTATGGAGTGGTATGGAGCCTCTTAGTAATCGAGTTTTTGTATGGAGTATCGTGAAATAAAGAGCTAGATATAATACTTAAAGTCTTCAGAGAGCCTTCCCTCGTATCTTCCGTCGAGTATGAGATCAAGAATTACTACTGTAGCCCTAAAATAGCAATAACTTGAATGCACTGCAGTATTGCTTGTGGTGGTGCAATTTTTGTTTGAAAGTTGGACTTGGTGCAGGAAACATTAAGTGTAAGAACCCAAAAAAGTGTTTTAGTTGCCAAAAATGGTTGTGCTTGAAAGATTTTTAAATATTATGGATAGTAATGTAACAGGAGCAGATAATTTTGATTTACCAAGATTAAAGGATGTTTGCTTGAAATTGAAATTCAGTGCTGATAAAGTAAGTATCTAAATTAATTGCAATTTATTCTTCTTTATTTCTGAACATATACTTAATTATTTTTTTAGTTAGTCTGGCATACTGTAGTGTTTACTTAAATTTTAATTTTTTAAATCTCTATTAAATAATAGGTAAATAGGTACATACTATGATACTTATACTTATACATACTACAGCGGGCAATAGTGTAAATGGAGCGTTAGGCAAACTTTTAGGTAGCAAGGCCTTAAGTCAAAAGGCCCAGCTCGCAGTACTACCCGTTCGCTCTAACTTTGCCGCTGGCGTAGAGGCGTATACTCGAATTGTTAATTATACGAAGTAAATTGTAGCTAATGTCACTTCGTCATAGAAAATATGCAACACTAAAAGAAGAAGTGACATTAGTTGCTGTCAATTTACTTCGTCTAATCAGAAATTCTACTTTAGTTTATAGCCGAACGGCAAAGTTAGAGCGAACAAGCAGTACACAATGCGGTGCTGATACGTATGGAAGCGAGAGTTGGGTATGGCAGGAAACTCATGAAAATAGAATAAACGCAGTCGAGATGTGCGCGCTACGCAAAATCTGCCAAGTAACGCTCGTGGATCGCGTTCAGAATGAAGATGTAAGAAAGAGGGTGTCGGTGTTAAAGTAAGGAAGGGCATGCTACGATGGTTCGGGCATGTGGAACGAATGGGAGATGAAAGAATGACAAAACAGATATACAACAGAGAAGGCGTTCGACCGAGTCCCAATTAAGCGACTAATTGCAAAGTTGGAACACTTTGGCATACGCGGAAATCTCCTAAGATGGATAGAGAACTTCCTCTCCAATCGAACTTTTAAAGTTCGAGTGGGAGACACATTTTCCAAGACGCACAATGTCCATAGCGGTGTACCGCAGGGCTCTGTGCTTGGGCCAACCCTCTTTGGAATATTTATCACTGATTTAAGACAGATTGTCGAGTCTGATCTTTCACTATTTGCAGATGACACGAAAATAATGGGTAACCCACTCATAACTTATGGCGTAATACAAAAAGACCTTGATTGTATTTATCAGTGGACACAAGAGTGGCTGTTGACTATCAACACATCTAAATGCACAGTACTACATATTGGCACTAAAAACCCCAAAATGGTCTACACAATAAATAATAATCAATTAAATGCAGTCGCAAATCAAAAAGACCTGGGTGTCAATATTGCATTTAACTTGAAATGGGAGACGCATATTGTGGAAATTACCAAAAAAACTAACTCTGTACTATACATTATAAGAAAAGCATTCCAAAACTTGAACAAAGAACTTTTCTTAAAGTTATACAAAACCTATGTAAGGCCTCTATTGGAATATGCTTTCCAGATCTGGAACCCTCATTTCAGAAAGGACATTGATCTCCTCGAAAAAGTACAACGAAGAGCCACTAAAATGGTACCAGCACTCAAAAGGTTACCATATGAGGAACGCCTGAAGCAACTTGGACTCACAACCCTGGAACAACGAAGGCACCGTGGAGACCTAATCGAGACCTACAAAATCCTAACAGAGTACTATAACTCATCTGTGCTGCCCGGACTTTTCACCATGAATAGTAACGAACACCTTAGAGGGCATTCTCTGAAACTCCATAGGCAACTATGTACAAGTGACCCACGCAAACACTTTTTGCCGAACCGAGTGGTGAAATCCTGGAACAAAGTACCGGAAACAGTTATAAGTGCTCCCTCTGTGAACTCCTTTAAGAACAGACTGGACAAATTCTTAAACGATTAAGTGCACTAGATATGCACGCATCAGCTAAAAGCTGCTAGTGCATTATGTATAATAATAATAATAATAAAACCCTCGTGGACAGTCGTTATCTTTTCATGGGATTAACGCATCCCTATGAGGGCATAGTAGATTTGCTTTTCGAGTCATCCACTTTTTGAGATCAACAAATAATATCTCACAAGGTTATAGAAAAGCACACATCCGCAGGGCAGCTTGTGGCGAGCTGAATGTGCGTGGCTACACATCGGTCCCGATTCCTCAGAGTTTTGTTGCGCTCCTCGACCAGTTAGCATTTAATGGGCTAACGGGAGACGGTACTCCCGGGAGTGCAGCAAATCTCAACTCTGGCTTGCCTTAATTGGCCGGTCAGAGGGAGGAAGCCAGAGCTTTATGCTCGGGGGTGGAAGTGTCATTTTCAAGGGCATAACTACGGGGAAACCCGCTCCGGGTCTGACCCGCGATGGCGAAACCGGCGCCGCACCGCTCGACACCCCTAGCCGCTCACACCGGTGTTGCCCTCTGTCGCCTTACAGGCTTAATGCCTTTGGCGATTGTATAGGGGGCCCATCTAGTGAGCTGGCGAGTCACCGTCTGCCAAAGTTTTAATATTATTATAGGTATATTGAAATGGCAGACGCCGTCTTCATCCATAGCCTAACTTAACCAGACCATCTAACACCCATCACAATAGCCCATTACGTAGTTAGCATATTTTACAATAGTTAGCTCCCATTGCAGATGGTCCATTACCGTTCTTCTACATAAGACGGATGTGGATTGTTTGCAGTGGGGGTCCCATTTCCCTTTAGATTAAAAGTCTCAAAGGGCCTCTGCATGTTGGACCTGTGTCCCCATGTAAGCCTACCAAAAGTCCGGGTGTCTTCGTAAGAAAAAAAAAAGAAGATACCCGTGTGAAAGAGAGACATAATAATAATAATAAAGCCTGATTTATTCCATAGCTTCAAGTAAAAACAAAGAAATTTGAATGTGGTTAGTATAGTTATTAGTATTTCCTTACTTTCTATGTTAGTTAGGTTAGTCATTTTGTTTGCTATGGATCCCTCTTTGGGTGAAGGCCTCCTCCAATTTTGACCATTTCTCTCTATTTTGGGCTATTTTTCTCCACTGTTTTCCAGCTGTCTGCAGTATCTCATCTACCCATCGCTTGTAGGGTCTTCCCACATTTCTTTTGCCAATTGGCCCTCTCCAAGTGGTACTTGAATAAGCCCATCTGCCTCCAGACAGTCTGGCAACATGACCAGCCCATTTCCACTTTTGCCTCAGGGTGTGTGTAAGGGCATCTGTTACTTTTGTTTTTTCCCTAATTTTTGTATGTCTTATTTTGTCCCTTTTGTTTACACTTATCATGCTCCTTTCCATGGCGCGTTGAGTGGTTCTAATTTTTGCTTCAATTTTATTTGTAAAGACCCATGTTTGCGAGCCATATGATAGACAGGGTAGGAGGCAGGTGTCGAACACAATCTTTTTAAGTGATATGCTGTAGTCGCCCTTGAGAACTTCTTTTAAAGACCAGTATTTCTTCCATGTTATGTTTGCTCTTCTTTTAACTTCTTCCTCGTTATTGTTTTTTGAAAAAGACACCTGTTTTCCAAGGTATATGTAGTTCTCCACATATTCGATTATTTTGCCATCTATGCTAATAGGCCTCTTGTAGCTATTACTCATTATTTTAGTTTTGTTTGCGTTCATTTCTAGGCCTGCTCGGGAGCTTTGTTTAGATAGTGAGGTTATCATATTCTCTAAGTCCCTGGGAGTCTCAGCAAAGATAACAATGTCATCAGCGAATCTTAAGTGGCTTAGATAGCGACCATTTATTCGAATTCCCTTTTGCTTCCAGTCTAAAGCTCGGAATATATGTTCTAACACTGCTAGAAAGAGTTTTGGGGACATCGGATCTCCTTGTCTAACCCCTCGTTCGATTTTCACCTCTTCTCCTCTGGATTCCAGTTTTATTTTACTGACACTGTCCTTGTAGATATTTTGGATGATATTTATGTATTTTTCGTGTACTCTGAATGATTTTAGGGCTCTCCAAATTGAGTTATGGCTAATAGTATCAAAGGCTTTAGTGTAATCTACAAAGGCTAGGTAGAGAGGTCTATTATACTCTTCATATTTTTCTATTACTTGTTCAACAGTATGTATATGGTCAGTTGTACTATAACCTGAACGAAAACCCGCCTGCTCCACTGGTTGGGCTGCATCTATTTCTGGTGTTATTCGTTTGAGTATGATTGAAGCAAACAGTTTATAGATACTGGCTAGTAGGCTGATTGGTCTATAATTGCTGATATCCAAGGCATTTCCTTTCTTGTAGATCAGGACAATATCTGAGTTGCACCATTGTTTTGGTATGGTTTCTGTCTCCAAGATCTGATTGAATAACAGTTTTAGATGAGGTAGAAGAATTGGTAACCCCAATTTTATGGCTTCGTTACTGATCCCGTCTGGACCAGGACTTTTTTCCTGTTTCAACAGCTTTACATGATCATACACTTCTTCTTCTTCTATCAGGTTTATATTTATTTGGGATGTATTTGGACGGGTGTCAGTCAACTGGTCTTCCTGGTTGTCAGTGTCTTGTTTTTTGTATAAGTTCCTGTAGAAAGATGTTGCTATGTCTATTACCTCTGTTCTTGAGGTAGTATTAGTTACTTTAGATTCACCTTCTAGTGTATATATCCAAGTCTTGTAAGCTTTCAGATCTTTTATGCCTCGCTTAGCACTTCTATATGTTTTTAAGTTGTGTTGGATTATATCCTCTCTATGTCTCCTATAGTCTGCTTTTATTGATTTCTTAACTTCTTTAAACAACATTGATAGCTCTTCTTTTAATTGTTTGTTTTTATTTTTTAATTTAATTAAGTCTGATCGTTTTTGGATTAATTTGCAGGTTTCATCACTCAAGATACTTTTCTTTTTTGTTGTCTTTTGATCCATTCTTAGACTTTCTTTTATGGCTCTTTCTATCATATCGTAATTAATTTGGACGTTCGCTTTATCACTTTTTTGTGTGTCAAGATAGCCATTCAGCTTGTTCAAATACTGTTTGACTTCATTTTCAGTGCTCGGGGCCTTTAAGATGGACTGAAAGTGTTTCCTGCTCTTTTTGGGGCTGTTTAGACATATGGTTGCTCGGACTAGTCTGTGATCAGAAGGATATTTTATGTTGCTTAGGACTTCTACATTGCTTATCCTATGTGGCTTGTTTGAGAGAATGAAATCAATTTCATTTTTTGTTATAGAGTCGGGTGACAACCATGTCCACTTGCGATGACTTCTTTTTTTGAAGAATGTATTCAGAATTGAAAGTTTATACTCTAAAGCATGTTCTATGAGCCGGTCTCCTCTTTCATTCCGAGTGGCATAACCATATTGACCCATGACCATTTTATCATTTTTTGTTGACTGTCCAATTTTTGCATTGAAGTCTCCGATAACCATAATCAGTCCATCAGCTGAGGAGTGTGCTTTCCTGAGGTCGCTATAAAAAGCTTCTAGGTCTTCTGCTGGTGCTTTCTCTATTGGTGCGTAGGTTTGGATAATCGAGATATTGAGGTCATCAATTTTGAGTTGTAACATAGCCACTCTCTCAGAAATTGCTGTGAAGTTTGTTATGTTTTCTTTAAGGGTCTTTTTAATCAGAAAACCCACTCCATACAGCCCTTTGGTTTGGCCGATGTAGCACAGGATATAATCGGGATACTCCTTGATTTGGCAACCGAATATTCTGGTTTCTGCTAATCCTATTACATCATATTTGATGTTCTGAAGAGCATTAGTTAGCTCTAGCAGTCTCTCTTCTGAGGATAGTGATTTAACATTATATGTGCATACTAATAGATTTCTTACTGCTGATTTTAATTTTAATTTAATTAGAGGGTTTTGGTCATACTTCTCCACGGAGACCAACCGGCTTGGAGAAGGGTTTAAGTTTAAAGCTGTAGGTGTACTGTTTGGCTTGTCGGTGTTCCAGTTGGACCTGTTCTTTCGTTGCTATTGTTTGTTTTTTCCTGGCAGCCCTCTTGATGCATCCGCATAGCGTGAGTATTCCATCTTGCTGGTTTTATTTATTTTTGCAGGGGTCTTTATCGTGTGATCCTCGTTTTGATTTATTTGTGAGTTCGGTGATTTGGATGGGGACCGTTTCCTTTTGTCAGCTAATGATTTTTGATTTTTCTTTACTATTAATTTTTCATACCGAATGTAGGCCACATTCCCTTTTTTAATTTCCTCCTGTTTCTGGATATTAAGCTCCTTTCGCTTATTCAGGATTTCTCTGGGGTAGTCTTCGGTTATATAAATATTATCCGGAAACAGCTTTTTGTTGCTAAGTAGTTCGAACTTGCGCCATTCGAGTGTGAATTTTATCAGGATAGGTCTATTTTTCTTTTCATCTTTTTTCCCTACTCTGCGAGCGTTACTAATCTCCCATTTATCCCAGTTCTCTAAGTTTCCTTTCTCACTCACTCCATTGAATACTTTCAGTACCAGTTGCAGAGTATCATAAGGACTTCTATCCGTCTCCTCGATACCAAATAGTAACAGGTTGTTTTTTCTCGCTTCTCTTTCAACTGAAAGAACTTTTTGTTTTAGATAATTTACTTCAGATTTTAACTTTTGATTTTCTTCTATCAGTGGCTGAAGTTTTTCATCAATACGGCTCGATATATTAGCGTTGACATTTTCAGTTATAATTTTTGTTTGTTTTTGAAACTGTTCCTCCATTTTTTCCAGAATTAATTGAAGCTCCATATTATTTAAACTTAGTAATAGACTGTCGGAAGTATCAGTGTCAAAATCGCACAAGTCAATAATATGTAGGTAGTTTGATAATTATCGTAATCAGTTTCAATGTTATTTTAACTAATTTTGCAACAAATCACTGTTTTTTTTCCACAAATCACAATAGTTTTCAATGTATAATGTTTTTGTTGTAACTTTTAGCACTTTTTTGCGTGTTATACCGAACTTTTACTGCACTTTTAATAATAAAAACGACAGAGTGTTTACGAAACGTTCTTCACTTGACAGACGCCAACCGGAAACCAGTGCATTATGTAATAATAAATAAATAATAAAACAACGCGAAAGTGGATGGACGTAGGAGTCGGGGAAGGCCACAACACACCTACCACGACCAAATTAATCGTGTGTTAGTTGAAGGTGGTGTCAAGAGCCGTAGAAACCAATGTGCATGCATGAAAAGAAAAATGAAAGTTGGAGAAGCAAGTGAGGTGTGTATGGACCGTGCCGTGTGGCGCTCGGTTCTTTCTGCCTACCCCGCAAGGGATTTGGCGTGAAGATAGTTAGTTAGTACTATGATACTTGAATCTATACTAATATTATAAAGCTGAAGAGTTTGTTTGTTTGTATGGTTGAACGCTAGGATCTCAGGAACTACCTGTTGGATTTATAAAATTCATTTACAGTTTGATAGTCCATTTATTGAGGATGGCTATAGGCTATATAACATCACGCTAACACGAATAGGAGCGAAGCAGCAATCAATAATGTTTCGGAAACGGGGATTATTTTTTACTGTCTGAGAGCTTCAGATGCGTACGCTGCGTAAATAGTTAAAGATACGTAAAAATTGTGTATTACAATATTGTTTCTCTTAAAAATTTCTAAAAAAAAGTCCGCGACAGCATATGTCTATCTCTTAAGGTTTGCTCACAATAACCTAATTTGTCTGTTTCTTAAGGTTCGCTCATAATATTATAAAACTGAAGAGTTTGTTTGTCCTAGGATCTCAGAAACTACTGGTTGCATTTCGAAAATTATTTTACAGTTTAATAGTCCATTTATTGAGGATGACTAATGGCGATATAAAATCACGCTAATGCGAATAGGAGCGGAGCAGCCATAAATAATGTTTCGAGAACGGGGAAAATTTCTTTCTTTTGAGAGCTTCCACTGCGTACGTTGCGTAAATGGTTAAAGTTACATGAAAATTTTGTAGTACAAAAATGTTCCCCTTTAAAAGTTACAAAAAATGTCGTCAACAGCATATCGTCTGCTTACTGGTAAAATATGTTAAGTGCACATTTCCTTGAACTGAGATAATAAGCTTTGAAAGTTTCATTGATTTAAAACTATCATTAAAATATTTTTTTTTTAAATTCTTTAATGCCAAATGATAAATAAAATATTCAACTGTATCTCATTTAAATTACAGCAACACATTCTTCAGAAAATCAGGCAATAAATCAGTTATTATTGTCCTAGGTCATGCACTTAACTGGTTTTACCTGTAATTGAAAAAAAACAGATATAATAGATACCTTTATTTGCCATAAATGCTCAGTAATTTGGGTAAAACTCTGCATTTATCTCATTTTACTTGTAGGAATTTAAATACATTATGTAAATATGATCGTAAATAAATGAATTTATCTTATTTTAGCTTAAAGTTCATGGGAACATAAATACTACATCTTTCTACATCGAAAAAATCATACAGTGATATATTGTCATTTACTTGTGCTGTTTAGTTTTAATTCGATGTTAAGGTGATTTACCTCTGTTTATCTGAATGATTATTACTATTTCATTGTTGTTTCATCATATTGTTAACTAAGGTATCTTTGCATTAAACGGTCCTAGCAGTTATTTTGTTTTGCCAGTAGATAGAGCATCGAAAATTACATGTATATGCATACATAAGTCATTTTAGATAAAAAATGCATTTATTATGTGTTACCAGTAAGCAGACGATATGCCTATCTTTTAAGGTTCACTTACAATAACTCCTTTTAATAAGTTTTGAAGTATGAGCGACGCGACGGGAGTAGGTAAACGTGGTCTCTGCAGTGGTAGCCAATCAACTGAACGATAAAAACCGGCCAAGTGCGAGTCGGACACATAAGTTCCGTACCAAAAAAAGGACGGGTGGAAGTAAATGCAACGGGAAACATTATATCACTTTACATATTAATACCTCACCTCTCTCCTTCTCAATCTCATGTGATGCAAACGAAGTTGTGCGGGTCAGCTCTAATGAATATAAGCGACGCGACGGGACTAGGCGCAACGAGAGTAAATGCGACGGGAAACATTATATTACTCAAAATATTCATACCATACCTCTCTTTTTCTAACTCTCATGTGCCGCAAACTGTCAGCTAGTAGTAATATAAATACTGTGGTGTAGATCACAATCAGTATTCCATGCTTATAGAGCTATGGTGTAGATCACCTGTAGTCATTTATATCTTAATTTGAATGATCGTTGTATTTTCCAGACTATTGAGGCAGACTTAAATAAAGTAAGACCCCCTCTACCATTTGCCGATAGCGATGTATATCAGGCTCGCATTGCGAAATCAAGACGTCTCACTGCTCATGGAGACTGCAAAGCTGTTTACGAAGTTACATTTGATGTAGAGGTAGGTAAGTTAAACATGGAAATTAAAAAATTAAACCAGGTTTTAAGTTAAATTTTTCTAAGTGCTAACCCAAACTCCAAAGCAAATATTTGCTAAACATAAAATATTTTTATCCAAGTTGGAAATGTGGTCCAACATGAGACTGTCACTTTACCACCAAGGCAGTCAATGTTGTGTTTAAAGTATCTTTTCTATAGAAACCATAGTAGAAACATAATGTAAGCTTTACACATGGATTAAGATGACCAGCTCTACTTTGTAAGGTCTTGAGTATTAGCAAAGATAATATAATAGTACTAGTGGTACCCTGCTACGCTTCGCTGTGACTTTTTTATGGTGGTTTTATCTACCTATGAGAAATGAGTAACAAACTAAAGGATGGGTACATTACAAAAAAATTTAATGTTGAGCCGTAACCAAAGTTATAAAATCTTTCTGAAAATCCAATTAACATCCAAATCAATAAAAACTTCATTGAAAAAAAAAATCTATTTTGTGATCAATGTTCAGATTTAATTACATAGTGCTCACGCTTCAAAAAATAAATTCACTCTAATAATATTTCCCTAACGCGCCAAAATTCTAACTTTAAAAATAACATGCAAAACATCTGACCTCTTTATTAGGTATAAGTACTCTCTTTTGTTATTCTGATCTGAATGCAAGGAGGCCGCAATCAAACTTTTAAAAAACAGCCATCTGGTAGGTACCTTCTAAATAGGTTGCTTAAAATATTTTGTTCTGAAGCTGGCAGAATATAATTAAAAAAAAACGACCAGCGCCATCTATTGGTAAAATCACTTTTTAAAGCTGTGTTATTCTTATTGCTGTTATGATAAAAGTGTATAAAGTAGCCTAAAACCATCTCTGAATCCTATTGTATATCATGTCCAATTTTGAGCTCAGTCGATTCAGTAAATTTTGAGTTTTTAATAAGTACTTAAACGCACACAACATTTTTATATAATTATAGATTACATACAGATAGGCAACTCCCTGCCCCTGACTGAGCAAGCTTCCCCATCCCTGCTACAGCTGTCATATAGCTGGAGGATATTTTGAGGGAATGTTTGCTTAACCTTAGTGGTCACACATACATTCAAGCTCTGTACAAACATAACATGTTCATTAGTGTAGGTGACAAAATTGGAAACAAATCATTTGGATGGAGTTTCCGTCCTGTGGTATTAGTTACTAGCGGACGTCAAGGGTTTCACCCGCGTAGTTCTCGTTCCCGTGGGAATACGGGAATAAAATATAGCCTATGTTCACCGCAAAGAGTGTAGCTTCCCAACAGTGAAAGAATTTTTCAAATCGGTCCAGTAGTTCCGGAGCCTATTCGTTACAAAAAACAAATCTTTCCTCTTTATAATATTAGTATAGAAGTATAGATGATGTGACCAACAGCAGTCTCTATCCAAATTCCCTGTATTAAATTTAGTTGTAATATTATTTTCAGGACAGCAATTTGAAATTCAAAGCGGGTGACACTATTGGTGTTATCCCACACAATGACGAAGCCGATGTAAATGACATTATCAGTGAATTGGATTTGAACTCTGAAGCTGATTTGTACTACACATTGTCTGTAGATAGCAGTGTGAAAGGAGGCAAAATTCCTTCCCATGTCCCTCAAGAGTCTACAATAAAGCATGTTTTAACATACTGTTTGGATATAAGAAGTGTTCTTAAAAAGGTAATTTTTTCATGTACTTTTAAACGGTCTCCTCCTCTCCCTGTCTGTCTCCTCTCCAGACTGTATCTCAGGATCTGTGATAACTAGATAGACAGTAGAAGTTTTTTTTTTTTTTTTTTTTTTTATTCTTTATTGCACATCAAAATATAATAGAAATATAAACACAAAATACAGTACAAATATTACGCTGTACAAAGGCGAGCTTAACTCATAATTGAGTTTTCTTCCAGCAAACCTTGGGGTTACTTAAGTAAATGCGCAACGAAGGGGTTAAAAAGTGCACAATTTTTTTTTTTTTAAAGGAATAATAAACCTTATAATCATATAAATAACTATATACATACATACATACATACAAACACAAATACATAAACATACATACACACATATACATAAACATACATATAAAAATAAATACATATAGGCACATACAAGTAGATAAGATATATAACAATATTTACTATACATAATAGTAGCTTATGTAATTTGGGAAAGATATAGTTCCTTTACTCTACTCTTGAAAACGTTCAATGAGGAGCTATCGCGTACAGTATGAGGCAGCGAATTCCATAAACGCACTGCACGAATAGTGAAAGATTTGTCATATACGCCAGAACTATGCAAAGGAGTACGAAGAAGAAGTGAACGGGCAGTGCGACATGTTTTGCCCCTTGGAACAAGAAACTCAAAGCTTTCTTTAAGATAAGGAGGAGAATTTACATTATGTAGAATAGAGAATAGAAGTTTTCACAGATGATGTATTTCTGTTGGCTCTGTAATAGCAAATATTAAAATAAGAATAAAATAAGAAGGGCTTCCATATAGCAAATATGATGTTTAATGTGTTTTTGGTACAGAACATCGTTTTTCTATAATATTATCTTCTTATGATCTCTCATACTATAATATTAGAAAACACATCATGCAACGGGACATTTATTTAAGGGATCACATGCTTAAAGCATACTACGGGATGGGTATGTCACCTATCTCTTAAACCATTAGGCCCAGCTGCCAGTAATATGATTATTAAACCAAGTTGAAGGCCCCTTGGTAAGCTTGAAAAATTTGAACAGCAGTATGTTACTAGCCTCTGTAAGGCTCAGCAAGTGAATTTAACTGGTCAAATATGGGTGTAAAGTATAATTCTGCCTACCCCTTTGCGGAAAAAGGCGTAAGTATGTATGAACTATTTAGTAAAGTGACTCTAACTAAAATTTTAATTGCAATTTCAGTTGTTCCTGCTAGCATTATCCAAATACACAAAAGATGAACAAGAAAGAAGAATATTAGAATTCCTTTGCAGCAAACAAGGGTCTTCCGTATACATATCTGATGTTGTAAATAAAGGCTTATGTATACTGGACTTATTCAAAATCTTTCCATCCTGTAGACCACCCATAGAGGTCTTATTAGCCAATCTTCCTAAATTGTTACCTAGGCCTTATTCTATAGTGAACAGTGGTCTGAACAATAATAAAAAAGTGACTATTTGTTTTTCCGTGATGACAGTTAATAATAGAAAGGGACTTACGACTGGCTGGATAGAAAATTTAATTTTAAATATGGAACTGGATTTAGAAACTCAAATAAAGAATTTAAATTTGTCTAATGAGGGTAGAAGTAAAATATATGTTCCTATTTACGTTAGAAAAAATATGAATGGGTTTTCACTACCTGAAGATAATACCAAACCAATAATTATGATTGGTCCTGGGACTGGAGTAGCACCATTTATAGGCTTCTTAGAGGAACGGGCATTTATCAAGAAAAATCAACCAGAACTAAAATCAGGTGAAGCCTGGTTGTTCTATGGTTGCCGAAACCCAAAATTAGATTTCCTTTACAAAGATGAGTTGGGTGACTACTTGGACCAAGGAATATTGAGCAAGTTCATTACAGCATTTTCAAGAATAGAAAACACTGATGTCAAATATGTCCAGGTTAGTGTGAAAAAGAACTTACTTGATCTTGTCTACTGTTCATTGCGGGTTAGCTTCATAGATGCTTCAAAAGCTTGGTAGGTTTTTCAGGCTAATATACTAAACTTTGGAGACCAGCATACATTTTCAATGACAACTTTTATTTGCCATGCTGCCATGAAAGACTGCCATAAAAAAAAGTGTGACCATCAAACTTCTTTATTCGAGGGGTAAACTCATTGTTGCGGTGGTGACGCCGAAACTGGTGATGCTATCGCGGGGATCCAACATCCAAAATTTGTCGTTTTTGGATTTTTGCTTCTGGAGTGTTTCACACCTGCCAGGCGTCCTGTGACGGCTGACTATTTAATTTCTTTCGGGAGAGTTAAAAAATGCTGCTTTCGCGTTCCATTTCACAGTAATAATACATCGCCTTTATTCCCGAGTAGCCGACTTCGCGCG
The DNA here is from genome assembly GCA_933228765.1 of Miltochrista miniata. Taxonomy (NCBI): domain Eukaryota; kingdom Metazoa; phylum Arthropoda; class Insecta; order Lepidoptera; family Erebidae; genus Miltochrista; species Miltochrista miniata. The sequence continues at coordinate 27,557,380 of OW121763.1, read as the reverse complement.
GTTTCACCCGCGTAGTTCCCGTTCCCATGGGAATATGGGAATAAAATATAGCTTATGTTACCCGGGGATAGTGTAGCTTCCCAACAGTGAAAGAATTTTTCAAATCGGTTCTGTAGTTTTTCAGTTTATTCATTACTAGCTGACCCGCGCAACTTCGTTTGCGCCACATAAGATAGAGTATTGCCTGTTCCCGTCGCGTTGCGTTTACTCCCGTAGCGTCTTGTCGTTAATATTCAATACTACGTGAGAGAGAGTGAGAGAGAGAAAGGTTTCTCGTCGCGTGTATTTCCGTCGTATTATTATTAAGAACAATTTCGTTTACCTATGAAAGAGGTATCCCGTGGCATTATTGTAGAAAAAAATTGATTGCCATTAAAATGGTTATTGTGCACCAACTCAAAGATAGACACATGCTATCGCGCATTTTTTTTATAACTTTTTAAGAGAAACAATTTTGTAGTATATATTTTTTACATAACTAAATATTTACGCAGCACACGCAACGAAGCTCTCAAAAGGAATAACTTTTCCCTCGTTTTTGAAACATTTACTATTACTGCTCCGCTCCTATTCGTTGTAGCGTGATGCTATATAGCTAAACTGACCATACGTCCCGTTTTGAACGGGACTGTCCCGTTTCTCGGTCCCTTGTCCCGTTGTCCCCAAACATAGCGCCGGGACGCTAAATTGTCCCGTTTTCCGAAACCTTGCGATTTTTTTAAAATTTCGTAACTCGTGGGGCATGCGCGGTCGGGGAAGTTAGAGCCAGTCCGTGTTTTCACTCCACTATTGTTTTGTTTTTGTGTAAAATTCGTGAAGTAGTTTAGTGGTAAACTCATAACTAAATTGAAGTTTTAAATTGCTTTGGAATTTTACTTATGGGTAGGGTAATGCCGAAACACAAGTGTTCATTTAATGTCAACATACAAGCAAAGTAACCATTTATTGAGCAAACTATCAATTATTACCTACGGTGCCAAGACGTGGAAACTTACAGTGGGGCTTGTCCATACCCTTAAAGTTGCGCAGCGAGCAATGGATCGAGCTATGCTTGGGGTGTCTCCGAGGGATAAAATCCGAAACTATGTTTTCCAACAGAGAACCAAAGTGGTCGAAGAACAACCGGTGACCGATCTAGCAAACGAGTTCTTAAGTAGAGATCGCTGCTAGTAAACGTGGGGTACGACGACCCCTCCGCCAGATGGCCCAGCGGAGAGGAACGGATTTAGAAAAGGTCGCAGGCTGGGACTGGATGCGGCAGGCGCAGGACCGTGTGTTGTGGCGTTGATTGGGAGAAGCCTACGTCAAGGAGTGGCCTGCCATAGGCTGATTTGATGCTATCACAAAAATCTATACATATAATAAAACTGTAGAGGGTCGAGAGTCTGTACATGGAAGATATTTCGAAAATTTTAATTGTAGGGCATTCTCTAATCGGTACTGAAGCCGAATATGTAATTTAAACTTTTCATGTCTGTCTGTCTGTCTGTATCCCGAATAAGTATCACGTCGAAACTACTGAATCGATTTGAATGAAACTTGGTGCAATCAGAGCTTATGATCCGAGGAAGGTTCTTAGATACTTTTGATCCCGATATTTTGCGCGGTTCCTTTGGGAGAGGGGATGAAAGACAATATGGTTTTTTAGTTGTAACTTCACAATGCGTGGTACGATTCCAAATTTTTTTTAATGTTATAAAGGTAGTACTTTAAGGATTGTTTCACACAAGTTTCAGTGCTGAGGGTTTTGTAGTTCAGGAATTAGAGACATCTCAACTTTCTAAAAACCTATAATTCGAGGGTTCCTTTGAATGTGACGGTAAATCTTTAAGCTCTTTTATGATTAAGCAAACAGGGCCGTTTCACACGCTGCTTGATGAGTCTGATGAAGAAGTGCCTCTCCTTTCGCAAACCTCATGTGACGTAAACAAAGTTGCGAGGGTCAGCTAGTAGGTAATAAAATCAGACAAAAGGGGGATAAAAGAAAATTCTTTGTGGAAGATCGCGCACGTGCAATCTGTGCCCAAGAAGGGTGACAAGACCGACACGGCTAATTACAGGCCTATAGTCAACACTTCGTCCCTTTTATCAACGGTGATAGAGCGTGTCAACAATACACAGCTCCTAAGGTACCTTGAGGAAAACGACCTGCTCAGTGACCGGCAGTACGGTTACCGTCACGGTCGCTCCATAGGCGATCTCGGCTGGGCTACCGAGCTACGGCTCGAGAGTAAGGGCGAAGCTCTAGCGGTGAGTACTCGACATTTCTAAGGCCTTTTACCGGATCTGGCACCATGGTCTTCTTGCGAAATTGCCCTCCTATGGACTGCCCAAAAGTTTATGCGGGGGGTGTCCAGCTTTCTGGCTGGTAGAAGCATCAAGGCCGTCGTTGACGCCTTTCTGACTGCATGGCCATAAACGCTGGAGTACCACAAGTTATCCGTACTCTGCTTCTGCTGCATATCAATGACATGTTGTCTAAATTATTAACGGCACCGGCCCCGTACTGTCGTCCGCATAATAATATGCGGACGACAGTACGGGGGACACTTGTTATACGGGCCGTCCCGTCCCGATATCTCTCGGGCAGCAGTGGAAGAAAACCGTGAATAATTGGTTTCTGGAATCGAGAGTACTCTCACCAGAGTGATTGGGAAAAAAAACTTTTTCATTCCTGCTATTCGAAAAGAATCACTTTGCACCACGATAACGGGGCGCAAAATAGCTCTTTTCCGTTAAGAGCTTTTTATCGGGCGGCAAAGTGATTTGAATTTGGAACTTGAAAATTTCATAGAAATCAAACGCAAATTGTATGAATTACTGGCTGGTAAGTGTTGGCTGCACAGCGCGGTGTCCTGAGCTAACTAAAAAAAAACTAAAGAGCGCCATTTATCTGTTCGTGTTCGTCTTTATTAATGTTCTTGTAATCAGTAAACATATTTTATTGTTAGTATTCTGCAAATATAATAAGTTCTACGTCAAGTTGTGAAAGTGACAATCCATGAACTCCTGGAACAATAACTTTAGAAGGTAACTACGTCGTACAAAACTTATTTTTTTCTCATAGAAAGGGAATGAAAAGTAGAGTATATTACTCGAGGGCAAATTATTTTTCCCTCGGGCGGTGTACTTTGAATCCCTCACTGCGCTCAGGATTCTATGTTAGAATCCCTCGCTGTGCTCGGGATTCTATTCTAGAATCCTTCGCTTTGCTCGTGATTCAAAGTAGCGCCCTCGCCGTAAAAATACTATTTTGCCCCCTTGTTGTACAATCTACTATTTCAATTCAACCCTACCAAGACAACAGTTTGCGTATTCACCACAAAAATAAAAAACCGATTTACTGTAGCGCCACAATTTCAAGGCACATCTCTTCCCATCTCTGTCAGTATAGGTATCCTTGGTTTTGACATCTCCAGTGACGTTCAGTTCCGAAGTCATTTGGAGAACAAGGCCAGGCTGGCGTCCAGGAAGCTCGGTGTGCTCAACAGCTCAATTTTACTGCGGCGCACGCAAACACTGCTACTCTCTAAGTCGCAAGTGTGGCCACGCAAGGACTATTGCTGTCACCTTTGGGCGGGGGCACCTGAATATCAGTTTCGACCGGTCGACTCTGTGCAAAAGCAAGCCATGAGAGTTGTCAAGGATCCCATGCTTGCTGGCGGTGTGAAACCTCTTCGCGACAGGAGAGACAGACTATGTGCGTGTTCTACCGCCTGTACAACGGTTTGTGCTGTGAAGAATTGTTTGATATGATGCCCATGGCTACTTTCTATCGTCGCACCGCTCGCCGTAGACATGGTGTTCGTCCTAACACTTTGCTTGTCTGCCACCTTAGTGGTATGAAAAGTGGGGGGATGGGGGTCCAATCGAACAGTTTTTCTTTTTTGCCGGTTTTTGGTACGGATCCCTTTGTGCGCAAATCAGACTTGCAATTTGCCGTTTTTTGTAAATAATGAAGTTATGTTTATTTTAATTGTTTACCTGCCAACCGGGCAGAAAAACTTATGTGTCCCGTTTTGAGATTAAAAATAAATGGTCAGTTTATATATAGCCTATGACACTCCACAATAACGTAGCTTCGTTTTAATTTTTTAAATCGGTTCAGTAGACCCCGAGATTACCCCTTACAATTTAACAAATATACAAACACACAAACTTTATTTCTTTATGATATTAGTATAGACAAACATACAAATTTTTCCTCTTTATAATATTGGTGTAGAAGTAAACGCCCACATTTCACAATAGTTCTTTTTTGTCCATTTGTGAAGTGGTTCAATTTTCACATAGGTATTTCATTTAAAGATATGCTCAAGTGTGATGAGCCTCTTTCGATGCTATTTAGTTATAAATTAGATACCTGCTACTATTTTACTACTCAAATTGTGAGAAATTCAATAAAATTTGCAATAATAGGTTCATACTGAATTGGAACGACCTATTTACCCTGTTTAATTTAACTACACCTGCCGATTAACGGAAGCAGTCATGGCTTAGAGAAGGGAAATTCGAAAGAAACCCTTTACCAACCCTTTTGGCCAGCGTGGTACAGTAAGGCCAAAAACCCTCCCAATATGAGGACCGTCTACCTAGAAAAGGTCGCAGGCTGGGACTAGATGCGGAAAGCGTAGGACTGTGTGCTGTGGCGTAAATTGGGAGAGGCGTACGTCCAGGAGTGGACTGCCATAGGCCGATTTGATTGAGTTGCAAGTTGTAGCAGTGGTGAGCAAACTTTCATAATGGGGGCCAGAAAAATTAAGATTTTTTTTAAATTTAGCTCGCCAAATTGACGTCGCCACCAGCCTGATGGAAAGCCGTGGCGCATCTAGCGATTGGGGGCCACCTCTGACGGTGGCCCTCAAGTTGGCGGCCTTGTGATGTGCCTCTTCACGCTCCGCTTGAAGAACCCGGGGTTGTAAGAGGAGGGAAACACATGCGCTCGCAGGTCGTTCCAGGTTTTTATGGTTCGACAGAGAAACGATCTCTTGAATCGTTCAGTTCGTCTTGAATTTTTAGAGGAGGGCCAGAATTATAGGAATAATGCATTTTGTGCCGAAACTTTAATCTTACTTCTTTCTAATATTTGATGTGTGGCTATATGTTACTCTTTCATGGTCTCTCCACCTGTGTGTCTATTTGTTCTACTAAGAAGAATCTACCTAGTTAGATAATACTTCTGGACCGTCTAAATATAATTATCGCGACTTCACGAGCTATTCATTTATGGAGGGGCTACATTAGCGGGCGATGTATCGTGTCGCGTTGTCGCGCTAAAAACATCGTCTGCGGGCATACACGATCTTCCTGTCTACATTATCGCGCACAGATTTGTTACTCCACTCCATTTAAAAAAAAAACAAACATGTTCGTCCCTCATCAAAGTCTGGACGACACTGAAGTGACGCAGGTGTAGCCACCCGAGCCCAAGCGAAAATTGTCGCGTCAATCCCTTTGAGGCGGGGCAGTTTACCGACAGTGCCCCGATAATACATCGTCTACGCCCGATTACTGCGCGTTTTAACGATGTAGCCGGCTACACCAGCGTGTTAACACAAATATTCGCCGTAAGCCCCAGCATTAGAAGGACCGTTGGTAGGCCGGATTAAATGCTTTCGCGGGCCGTACTTTGCCATCACTGAACTACGAGTAGAGCTTTATACATAAAGCATCTCAGTAATGCGGTATTTTAATTTACAAACTTTATTTTACAGGACGCATTAATACTTCACGGTGAGAAAATACTGAAATTGGTGAAAGATGGCGGCGTAGTTTATCTTTGTGGTGATCTAAAAACTATGACAGAACAAGTGAAGGGTATTTTTATAAAACTTTTTGAAGAACACGATGGTTTGACCTCAGAAGAAGCAATCGCAAGATTCTCTGAAATGCAAAATGAGAAGAGATTTTTGATAGATTCCTGGAGTTAGTACTTACTTACCGTCCAACTTTATAAGATTTTCTCATAGAGATCGAATATTTATTTTGTACCTACATTAAGTATGTATTATGATTTTTTTACATAAAATAAATGTATTTTACATAATATTCTTCATTTTATTTGTTGAAGGTATTGCCAGTACCCCCCAAAGACGAGAGATAGCACACGAACCCTGCCCACAGTTGTCAGTTGGGAGTCCTGGGGTATCCTTCCGAGGGCTTACCTGGGACTCCTAACCGTAGGCTGTTAGAAGGACTCTTTGAGGTTTTTTAGTCGGTAGGAGTCCGACATAACATCCATGAGGATTTTCCCTTCCGTGAATAAAAAAATAAATAAAGGTATTGCCAGTTCCTGAAACATCTTTTTGTGGAATTATCGGGGCGCCTGCGCTGCGCTGGTATTAAGTACCTACATCAACAAATTCTAACGCATAAAGAAGTAAAATTCGTAAGGATTTGGCGCCAATGGGACATGTCTCCAGCTAACGTAGTTCCCAGGAGCTGCCGGCAACATTTCATAGTCGCTCTTGCAGTCCTTTACATACATAGTCACTCCTTTATCCCTGAAGGGGAAGGCAGATACACTATACGCCCACATTTCACCTTATAGTTTTATGTCCCACGTAATAGGTGGTGAGTCTATTGCTGTGTCCTTCCTTAATATGGGTAAGAAATGGCTGCAGTGCGACTGCCACGCCTCCAAGCGACAATTTCGAGTCCAGAAAGTTTGTCCTCAGAGCTGACCATCTTCGGGTTAGGTTCGGTAGGATGTGATTGCAAAATGTCTGATGTGTGATTCGAGTAGAAAAAAGTGTATAACGCAAAACGTCTTGATTGCAATTTGGTCTCCTACTTTTAAAATATCGTGGTCGTAAAATGTCACAGTGGCAAATGGTTCTTGTGGCATAGAGTCTAGTCTTAGTTGTAAAATGTAGGTATAGATTGAAAAAGGTAAGAATCACGAAGATTGACACCCATATACTGTGGCGCCGGAATTTTAGAGACCATCTCTTTATCTCCAGCAGTATAGGGATCCTCGGCGTTGACATCTCCAGTGACGTTCAGTTTCGTAGTCATTTGGAGCACAAGTACCTACATGCGTCAAAAAATTTCGGAGTGCTCGAGTGCCTTAGGCAGGTCGGTGTGGGGCATCGCATGGTTTGGTAAAAGTAGAAAAAGAGAAAGAAAGAACCACCACGGCATTTAGCTCTTCCAGACGTTTTACAACAATATCAAGTCCTGCTTCAACTTAGACGTTTTACGCCACCTTAGTGGTATAAAAAAATACGACTTTCTGCAACTACGACGTTTTGACCATTATGCAATCAGTCATTTTACAATCAAGACGTTATGCATACCTAAGTACATAGACATTTTTCAACTCTGACATTTAGCTAACTCAGAAGTTTTACAATCACGTCCTTCCAAACCTAACCCCCTATCTTCTACCCAGTACAATCAACGCACAACTGACGTGCGGCCTACAGAGGACTTTAAATATAGCTCCTACTTGTAGCATTGATTTATTGCTAGATTCAACTAGGCGGTGGGAAAACGTCGATTTGTTTTAGGCTGGTTGATGTATACGTTTATATACATTTCACACAACGCTATCTGATCCCAAAGTAAGCTAGGAATAACCTGCTTGTGTTATGGGTATCAGACCACGGATATTAATACTTAAATACTTTTAAATACATACTTATCATACATAGAAACACCCAGACTCTTGAGACAAACATTTATGGGTCACACAAATATTTGTCTCCCGTGGGAATCGAACCCACGACCTCCAGCGCCGCAGGCGGTATCACAACCGACTGCGCCACAGAGGCAGTCAAAAGTTTGAATTCATTGGTAACGCAGGTTTTATTAAGCGCCCAATCATATTGCCCGCAATGTAACTTCTTAACGCAGAGATCGCTTACGACGCTTCTAGCACAATGAGTTGAGTACCTAAGCAGGGCTATGAGCGCAGAATTTGTAAAGTATCGTGGATTACGGTTCAATGAAGGACAAAGACGAAAAATACAAAATACATTTTACAAAAATAATTTAATAGGCAAATTATAATAAAATATTCAAAAAGGTGTCCTTTGTATAATATAAACTTACGACTATTAGCATACTAGAGTCAATACAGTTTATGCTCTGCTAACCGGATGGCCACTACTTGTTACACACTAGATATTGTCGTTTAATGCCGGGTACACATTAACAAGGCATTTTTAAACCACTTAGCGGAACTTTGCTTCACGGAAAATATCGATGTTCAGCCGCATCGCAAACTGGAAAGCGGACTCCAACTGGGTTGAGTTAAGGCTCGGATGATGATTACGACACTTGGTATAAAGACCGTATGATTGGCGGGCGCTATTGTAGCGTTAACTCTGGACTCTAACGGTGGGGTTGGTCCGTGCCCTTAAGGTCGCGCAGCGAGCTATGGAATCAGCTATGCTTGGAGTGTCTTTGAGGGATAAACTTCGAAACGAGGTTATCCGACAGAGAACTAAAGTGGTCGACATAACTCACAGCAGTGCACAAGCCACATCAGTAGAACAACCGACGCCTGATGGAGCAAATGAGTTCTGAAGAGGAGACCGCGACTTGGCAAACGTAGGGTAGAAAGTCCACCCGTCAGATGGACCGACGACCTAGAAAAGGTCGCAGGCTGGGACTGGATGCGGAAGGCGCAGGACCGTGTGTTGTGGCGTAAATTGGGAGAGGCCTACGACCAGGAGTGGACTGCCATAGGCTGACATGATTGATTGTAGCGTTAAAGTGGTGATCCAGATTCCACTCGATCGTCATCCATATTATAATCAAGAATCAATCATCCTCGCAAATTGATTGAGAGATGCGTACATGCAGCACTGGACTGCGAGTCTGCCAGATAGATAGATTCGATTGATTGAATGAAAAATCTGTCAATTTTCGATTGATGATTAAAATTACTGTCTACAACTCTTTTATTTCTGAATAGGCCCCATTTCCCACCTCTTGTATTCCGTGCGTATTTTTTATACCAGTAAGGTGGCAGACAAGAACACGGCCCACCAGAAGGACCGGTGGTCACCGCAGCCTATCTATGAACGAATCCAACGCCAGAGGCCACACCAGCACTGCCGACCATGTAAAAACCTTCTAAGACCCCTTTTGAAGAACTCCTGTATAATGGTTATGTTACACGCCTAGCTCCAACTTGATCAATCCGGGAACATGATACGGTATATTAAGAAAAATCAGGAGGTGCAACGACTTCCGTTTGACCTATGGCCTAAGTGGGCCATTCTAGGCGTACTAGGCCTATGGACACAACAAAATTTTTCTTGTTGAATAAGATCAGGTACCTACAGGAACTGTGCTGTGTACCCAACATCATGTGATCATGAATTACTTATTACAACATGGGAATTAAGTATGACGATGTCCGTCACATACCTACTATGGTGTATGTATTTATAATTTAATCAAAGCTTATCTTAATGCATTTTCCCACGAAACACAAATAAAGACCTTGAGAGTCGTACATTAGGCAGAGCATTCACACGACATTTTCGTTGTTTTAAACACTTAAAACTACTTTATAGTAAAAAAGTATACCTACTACTATTTGAAGCAGGCACTTATGGCAGAGAAACACACAAAATCAATCCTCCATAAGTTATGTGGTATTCGGGAAATTGGAATATACAAAAATATAATTTATACTGGTATAATACTAAAAAAAATCTCAAAAATACATTTTATCTCAATTCATATATAAAACAATCGGTAAGATTATTGCACTATGGTTCATAATTTAGCCATTTAGGTAACATAATTAACACTTTTATACTTCTTTAAATTTGCTTGGACTAGGTAAAATGACAAAGGTTGTGTACAAAATCGGCTCTATGCATATCTAAATCATATTTTACATAAATTGTTTAAAAAACCACTTGAACACTAAGCAGATTACCCTACAATAAAACAATACCTACATTCTATCCATACAAATACATACATTTATTTATAGCAGAAATCAATTTCCTTATATAGACCTAACCGTGACCAGATTATATTTCTTCTGAACTCTAACCTAAGGGAAAATATAATAATAATTCTAATTATCATTACAATTATTTAAGAAAGAATCTTTTATTCTGAAATATAATCATTTGAGCACGGTCTTATTTAAAAAAATGTAATATAGGTATTTCCTGCTTGCTGTATAACATTTATTTGTGTAGCAATGACACATTTATAATGACTGAAATATCCCAGCGTTCGCACGTGCTATTCAAATAATAATTATGTGTCCTAGAAGGTCCTAGCAGATTTTGAGAGGCTAGAGCGGGTACAGGATGTTTGTTAAACTGCACTGAACCGCAATTCTTTAGTCTCCCATAGATTCTCAATGGGTGCAGGGCATAGCGTGATGGAATCATTCATTATTTATGGACTAATTTTAGACCCACAACCTTGAGAACCAGAGAAATCTTTCTTGCTCTCGTAAATTACTTCCAGCAATAGTAAAAACTCATTGCATGCTGATGGTAAGAGTAAGGGATATTATTTCTGGTTCGGTATGTGTCATTTGTGTGTATTCAGGTTTTCTTTAACTAATGGGTCGTGACACATCCGTGCGTTCCTCGCGAACTAATATTCAGTGAGCCCTGAAGTGTACGGCGATGAAACGCAACAGACCGAGATATAAGGCTACGACAATATTCACGAGAACAACTCGTCACTAGGGACTTTTTCAGTGTCTAATACAGTCGAGAATAGGGTCTCGAAATTGGAAAAATTATTTGGGAATTACTGTAATAGCTCCTAAGTTTTGGAATAATTTTAGAAGCTGAGACCGATGCTATAAACTAAAATTGATATTTGCGGTAGAATGCGAATTAATCATTCATATTAGTTCCTTGAACGCTCACTATCCTTTTTTAGTCGCTATCAGCGCCAACATGGCGGATTTGGCGCCAAAATGACTTCAGATTAAAATACCGTAATGACAGGTGCTCAAAAGATTATTTCAGGTTTAGGAATGGCAAATACTGTTACAGAAATGCAGCACTGCAATACAGTCTTATGTTTGTCGTTGGAAATACACTCGCAAGTATATTATGCTATCTTAGCTATATAGGCACTATTAGTTTCAAATGAATTTGAAAAGAATAAGGAATCGAACGGAATGTGAAACAGTAGCTTGGCGAAATTCACGAGTTTCTATTGAATTGAATATTATAATAACAAATTACGACTAGCAATAAAAAAGTTTTTTATTTATTTACATTTTTGGTAATAGCCTATTTTGTGCACCAATAGTTCAACGATAGCAATTTTTTTATTGAGGTTTCGGCTTGAAACACTTATTATGGACTTAAAAATACATGTTTTTAGAATACAAAAGCTCGCATAATCTACTGTGTTGAAGCTATGCTTAAAGGCCTATGCTTCAACCGTAGTGGCCAGTGTTTGGAATGGTTTTTATTCCAAAATAACATCTAGTCAACATCAGTCCAAAGCGATACATAAGTCCGATTAGTACTTATAAATACAAAAATACTTAATTTTTTGGACAGATTATAATCGTCTTAAGTAACTAACATTTAGCCCGATAAAGCTATATTAAAAAAAGCAACTTTAGCTTTTCTTAATTATGGCAAATTTTCTTGTAAATCGAAATTATAGATACTTGTCATTTCCTCAAAAATGTTATTACAAACTGTGATGTTTGAATATCTATATCAGTTGTAGATACCCTATCTATACCAGTCTAAAGATAAGACAATAGCGAAACGCCTAGTATGCTGTCGAAATAAATATCTTGCTCTTTTATGCTAAATGCGTTAACAACACAAAATGTGTCTAGTTCATTAATAAACATTTATGCAAATACAAAAATGTTTCTCGTCAACTTCAATGATGTACTCTTTTATTTTCAAAAATGCCTTGTTTACAAAATATAATCGCTAAAATCGTGTATTGCTTATACAAAATCTTATTCGTGTAAAAATACAATGTAAAACTTGGCACCTCTAATCTGTAAAGAATACGTAAAATTGTAAAAAGCCTATAAAAAGAGATATATGTAGACAAAAAAGGAATGGAAGAAATTACCAGTCTTAGTCATAGTTCTTGTGATGAATCTTCTGGGCAGCTTTGATGAGAGGCGTCAAGGTTCTCAATTCCATTGCGCAATTAAGGAACGGGTGCATTAGGAGTTCCTCAGCGGACGCCCGCAAATCTACATCCACTTGTAGACATTTGTCTAAAAAGTCTTGGAAATTAGGTGATAACTTTTCCCACCTTGGTATTTTAGGCCGACCAACAGCCGCAATGAGATACAGGGCCCTCAAAGGAGATTCCTTCATGTATGGTGGTTCTCCTTCAATCATTTCTATGCCCATAATACCTAATGACCAAACGTCAACCTTTTTACCATATTGCTTTCTCGTGACGACCTCTGGCGCCATCCAATAAGGAGTGCCGACCATTGTTTGTCGTTTTTCGTCTCCTACAATATTTGCGCAGAAACCGAAGTCAGTTACTTTGACTGTGCCGTCCATTCCGAGCAGGACATTATCAGACTTGATGTCCCTGTGTATTGTGCCTTTAGAGTGCAGGAACGAAATGGCTTGTAATGTTTCACGACACACGGCTGCTATTTGACCTTCTTTCATCACGACCTCAGTAACTACATAATTTAGAGACCCTCCTTCAAGCAGTTCCATTGCTACCCAGAGATGGTCATAACTGAGAAACGCGTCGAGGAAATTGACCAGATTCTTATGATTAAAACCCTTTAAAACATTTATTTCGTTGAGTATTAATTCTTTCTTGCTCTGTTTGGTTAAATCTATGTCTTTGATGGCCACTTTCGAGTTGTCCTTACTGTCTACCGCGACGAACACCACACCTGCGGACAATATAACAATTGCATCAGTATTGGGCGTTTGATTCGTTGAAATGCATACAGCGTTAGATTTAATATATTGCTCAAGATTCGTTACGTGTTGCGTGTAATAAGAACATGTTGAAATTCAATACAATTCATTCGCATCATATACATAAGTGGTGGTTGAAAATTACGAGTATGTGCTTACAACCGCAAAGTACAACCCGTTCATATCCATTTGTATTATAAGGACATCAGAATTGTTCTCTGGAGCTACTGAAGTTCCTTTTTATCTTTTACTTTAAGTATCATCCAGCAGTTTGCAGGTTAAGTTCACCAGGGCCCGAAAATTTCCGTAGCTGCCACTTTACTGAAAGGTCTGCATAGTAATAAATTTAGAAAATGTAGTTAATCGAAAGTAACAACAATGATGATACTAGGTTAGCTTATCAGGAAGCGTCACGCGACGTATCAGCGCTGCTGTTATCTATAACAGACGCCACCGTTGAAGGACGAACCCCACAATAATACATTTATGATTGGCCAGAAACTGCACAGGTTATAGTTGATTTGTCACGTATCGTCCAAAATGTATAATTTATGAAGCGAATATCTTTCGACAAAAATAAAAACAAAAGGCGATTTATATAAAATCTCTTTTGAATCAGTGCGAATTGGATTTGAAAATTAAAAAATGTAGGGGTGTGAATTTAATTTTATGAAGTTTCACTTAAAACCGTATGTGAACTCACACTATATTTTTCCTGACATTAAATAGTCATTACAATGTATTTAGTGAATCGAGACCAGCTTCTACTTACAGTGAGTCATCGCTCGCATCGCACGCACCCTTTCCATAACTTTTCATTTGGAGTCACCCTCTATGTGAAAAGTTATGAAAAGAGGGTGCACGAGAAATACTAAGACTACTAGACATGAAAATTCAGACAGAATTTCACTTACAATTATAGTGATCGTGCATTAAACCTATCGATTCCCTAATAGACAACCTATTAGGAATCGATAGGGTTAATGCAAAGAGCAATTACTTCAAAACTAGTACTAATAAAATCTTCGGGTGACTCAATCTTAAGTTATATACCTATACACCTCAATCAACACCAATCCGAAACCCTTACACATAGGAACTTGGAATTTTCAGGGTATGCTTCTCCTTTATTGTAAACTAAGAAAGGCTTTAGCAAAATTCTACCACAAGGGCGGTATCTAGTATTGTAGTGGTGTAATCAAATTCCATCCTATGCTAGTATGTGACTCTTTTTAGAATCACGCAAGCTCATAAAGGCAAATATGACAAAGCTCAATATAAGTGGCTGGCCGCTGAAGACCAAAACTTGTGGCGATCTTTTTGAAGCCCAGATTTTTCCCAACAGTCGACGTAAATTGGCTGAGGTGATGACACTCATAAGATTCGGCAAAAGGGTTTTTACTCAATAGCTCCTAGTCAAAGCAAGTGTCTAGCAAATGACATGCATATAAAAACCTATTACCTACAGTTATGCATCATTACCTATATTTAACTCTCTACACGTCTGAAAGAAAACCATGGCTACATCTAGCCAATGGGGGGTGACTCTCACAATCTACATATCGGCGGGATCGGCACAATGAATTTCCTCTACACCAACAAGGGATTGTAAAAAAAGAGCATTGCAGATGAGACATTGAATTGAAATGAGAAAAGGGCATGCTGAAGCAGGGCTATGAAAGGTTTTTTAAACCTAACGTAGTAAACAAGTGCCGAGTCTGCGTTATTTATTCTGTACCTTTGGCTTTTCGATCAATGACATGATAAGTCCTTCACGTGATTAACTTTATCGAGTTTATTGGGTCTTGAGACACCTATCACAGACGAGCAATAGAAAAATATAGGTTCAAGGTCTAGGTGTCTTTGGTAGTTAAGTAATGTCACATCATAACAATTGCGCTGACCTTAGTTTTATCTTTCATTCGCGGCATGAGAAAAAGGACCTACCATTTTATTGTTTTTAGCGGATAGAACAAGATTGTTACTTCCTCTCAGAAACCTGTTATTAATAAATGGATATTGAAACTAGGTTTTGGTTTTATGCTAGGGCATTTCTATTTTGTCAATTACGCCAACGACACCCTCGTTATGACGCGATGAGCAACGCACCGACACGTAGCCCTAAGGACCACGGCAGGTGTTCCTGTGTGAGGAGATCCTTCACAGAGCCCTCGATGTTTTGGGACTCACACTCGATAGCCGATGGAACTTTGGACACCATTTCCGAAGGTTGGTCCTAAAACTTGAGGGGGGGGGGGGGGGCAACGGCTGCGCTCTCGCGGTTGTTGCCCAACATAGCTGCAGTGAAGACATTGCGATGCATACTTTGGAGGCGTGCTCAGTATGGGCGTAGCAGCGCCGAGACCTCGTTACAGTCTTGGATGTGAACGTTCTCACGCTGAAGACTATAGTGATGGTCATGATCTCTAGCGGAAGAAAGTTGGACGCCGCCGTGTCTTCCAGCGTGCAATTGATGCTCACGAAAGAAAGAGGCGGTTGAGAGGAAATTCTCTGTCCCGAGTTCCGTAGTCGGCGGCGGGTATGCCCAGGATTACCGGCTTCCATGACCAAGGCCTGACGGTGGTGTATCTCTTCACCCCTTAAAGAAGTATGATTATCGCCCCAAAGAAGCGGGATAATACCCGAACCCTCCAAGAAGTGGTATCCTACTTTCTACTAATCCTACTAATATTATAAATGTGAAAGTTTGTGAAGATTTTTGGATGTTTGTTACTCAATCACATTCTAACGGCAGAACGAATTGGGTTTGTGAAGATTTTTGGATGTTTGTTACTCAATCACATTCTAACGGCAGAACGAATTGGGCTGAAACTGGGTACCAAGGTAGATTGTAGTCTGGAATAGCACAAAGGTTACTTTTCATCCCAGGAATATGTTCCCATGGGTAGCGGGAGCGGGAACCAATACTCACGCTGTACGAGCATCAGCTAGTGTGGTATCAACTCGAAACCATAGGAGAGTTTAACATCCATGATGGATTTTCCCTCACGTTAAAAAAAAAAGGAGTTTAGCATAGGATCCGTGACGATTTCCACACGTAAAAAATAGATAGTAGGTATTTAGATAATATTATATCATGTTTCTCAATGTTAGAAAATAATTTAATCAATTAGATAAATCAGTCATACTGATAAGATTGTAAACAGAAATGTACTACACATACCAATGAGAATTTAGGCTACAATTTGCATAGTAATGCTTTCATTTGGGTTATTATTTCTTACGCTTTTATCCCTAAAGGGGTAGGCAGAGGCATACTATATGCCTGCATTTAACTATTAGTTTTGTCTTGTTACTGTAATTCAAAAGTCAGGTGGTCCAATTGTGACCCAACTCATGTGATGAACGGAGCTTCCAGGAAAGTCCAAGAAACTCTGGGCAACTGCTTTCACCTTTGGATGGATATTGTAATTGGTATATTAGACTAGGGGTACATAAAATTTAAGAACAATGTGGTCCATTGTTCTTCAGACAAATACCTTTTTTTTTTTTTTTTTTTTTTTTTTTTATCAGTATCTGCGATCAGTCCTTGACTATGAGCGGATTAGTTGCGAGTGAAATGTCTAGCCAAAGGTGCCCCACAGCAGTAGCACCCCTCTCAGTATCGGGAATCTAAGTCCTGGATGTCAAATCGCTTGAGGCGTTTGTGGTAGCTGATATTAATTAGCTGAGTAGCCAGTTCATTAGGGTGGTTTCTGAGCCTGTCCTTATACTTTTGAGCCAATAGCCTAATTTCGTCCTTGACTGTGTTGACCTGTAATGCTTCATGAATTTCAGCATTCGTGACAAACCATGGTGAGTTGGCTATGTTTCTGAGGATACCGTTCTGCAATCTCTGCATTATGGTTAAGCTAGAGTTGCATGCACTTCCCCAGAGTTGAAGTCCATAGGTCCATATTGGCTTTAAGATGGTTTTATATATAAGTAGCTTGTTGTCCATGGACAGGACCGAGTTCCGTGACATTAGCCAGTACATGTTCCTGTACCGCAGGTTGAGTTCATCTCTTTTTGTTTTGATATGTTTCTTCCATGTCAGCCTGCGATCAAGATGCATGCCAAGGTATCTGACGCTTTCACTTTGTGGGAGTTCGTCGTTTCCCAGTTTGACATTTCCACAATTTCCCTTTCTTAGGGTAAAGGTAATGTGTGCAGATTTAGTAGCACTCGCCCTAATTCTCCACTTTTGGAGCCAGCCATTCACTTCATCCAGGCTCCTTTGCAGGATGGCGGAGGCTAGATCAGGGTCCTTGTTGCTTGCCAGTATAGCAGTATCGTCAGCAAATGTAGCAGTGGTAACATTGCGTGCTTCAGGGAGGTCAGATGTGTATAATGTGTATAGTACTGGGCCTAACACAGATCCCTGCGGGACTCCTGCTTTTATGTCATAGAATTCTGACAGTTCACCATCTACTCTGACCTGGAACATACGGTCGGAAAGGTATGACTCCATCAACAAGTAGTAGCTGTGTGGAAGGGCTTTT
Organism: Miltochrista miniata; assembly: GCA_933228765.1. Classification (NCBI taxonomy): domain Eukaryota; kingdom Metazoa; phylum Arthropoda; class Insecta; order Lepidoptera; family Erebidae; genus Miltochrista; species Miltochrista miniata. The sequence goes on along the minus strand of OW121763.1, from coordinate 27,540,003 downwards.
TTAAGCTTACAGAGTAGACCCCTGTGCCAAACTTTGTCAAATGCTTGCTGGATATCGAGGAAGGCAGCTGAGCAATACTCTTTTTTCTCCAAGGAATTTCGTATGACTTCACACACTCGATGTACCTGCTCAATGGTAGAGTGGTACTGCCTGAAGCCAAATTGATGTCTTGGGATGGTTTCATTTTCTGTGATTATTGGGATTATCCTAGCTAACAGGACCTTTTCAAAGAGCTTGGACATTATCGGTAAAAGGCTGATAGGTCTATAAGAGCTAGCAGCATGTGGTGGTTTGCCTGCTTTATGTACCATCATTATTGTGGATGTTTTCCATTGCTGCGGGAAGTATTGGACTCTCAAGATACCATTAAAGAGAGTAGTCAGGTAGACAATGCCCTTTCCTGGAAGTTCCTCCAGTATCTCTTTGTTAATGAGGTCAAACCCAGGGGATTTTTTATTTTTAAGCTCCCTTATGGTTTTTCTTACTTCCCTAACTGTAACTGGTTTTGGTGGTAGGGATAGCTGGAATACTAAGTTTAAGGTGTTTTCTACCTCCCTCTCGGCCTCTCCACTACATCCTTCGTTTGGCTTGAATACTTCGGCTAAGTGTCTGGCGAAGACGTTGGCTTTTTCTTTTACAGTCCTTGTCCATCCTGCGTCAGTCTTCACTGGGTATTTCATGTCTTGGGGACCCTTTAGCGCTTTTGTTGTTTTCCAGAGAGAATAATTAGTGGATGCCGTTGCAGTAAGATTTTCTAGCTTATCCTGGATTGTTCTATTTTGAGCATCTTTTATTACCTCTTTTAATTCCTTAACGGCTCTATTCAAAGCAGTTTTATCGCAGGGGTGCCTTGTTTGATGCCAGATACGGCGAAGTCTTCTTTTCTCAAGAACTTTTTGTTTTATTTCAAAGGGCAGGTTTTTGACAACCGGAATATTCCCCCTTGGCGGAGTATTTTCCCAACAAGCAGCTTGAATAGTGTTTGTAATGTGGAATGTAGCCTCTTCGATCTCGTCTGGGGTTTTTAGGGATATGTTTAACTTCAAACGTTTGCTTATTTGATCTCTAAAGCTCTCCCAGTCTGTGTGCCTGCTATATAAGCATTCAGGGTTTTCAAAGCAGATTACTGTTGTGCTAATAGTCAGTAGTACTGGATCGTGATCTGAGTTGCCGTCGTGACAAGCTTCTGCTTTGAGATAATGCTTTCCCAGTCCTTTAGTGACAAAGAAGTCAAGAAGATCCGGTTTTTTCAAAGGATTGGTTGGCCAAGATGTTGGTTCGCCAGTTGAGATAGCTGTTAGGTTATTGTCATCGAGGCATAGTTTAAGCTGTCTGCCCTTAGTGGTAGTCAGTCTTGAGCCCCAATGAGTATTTTTGGCGTTCCAATCGCCTCCCGCGACAAACCTGCCTCCCAACGTTGAGAAATACGCAGCATATGTAGAGCAGTTATTGGCATGTTTTGGTGGACAATATGCAGCCGACATGTTAAAGTGTCCGATTTTGTCTTCAACTGATATGCTGGTTGCCTGAATCTGGTGGGTTTTGTATTCAGGAAGCAGGTGATGTTTAATGGTTTTCCGTACGACTATTGCAGTTCCGGCATGACCGGTTCCGTCGGGGTGGTATGTGGTATAAATGTTGTAGCCCTCAATGATGACCTTGCTCTTTTCGGTACAGTGTGCCTCTGTTATCAGTACTGCATCAAGTCTGTGAGTTGTAATTAGTAGTTCAAGGTCTGTCTTATGAGCAGCTAGTCCGTTCATGTTCCAGGTGGCAATTCTTAAGGTCATCATTTTAGTTTGCTGACGAGTGTACTCAAGAGACCCATAAGGGTACTCATCTGTTGTAGGAGAAGGTCAAACTGCTGAGATTGTTTTGTAAGTAGGTGTTCTATAGTAATATGTGATGTGGGTGTGTCTTCATTGCCAGTCTTTAGTATCTGGGAGTAGAGTGGTTCTCCAATAGCTTTATCGGTGTTATATTCTGAGTTAGTATTAGATGTTGGAGGGTTTGAATTTCTATTAGGGTGTGGTTCAGCATGTGCTACGTCGCGAGAGCGTGGTGTTTTAAAAAAGACATCTGTTCTTATTCTCTGTGGTTTGCGTCTCGCTAGGATTTCTCTATAGACGTTGCATCCCTTATAGTTGGCAGGGTGTTCGCCCTCACAAAGAGCACATGTTGCCGGTGTACTGCGGTCTTTCTTAGGGCAGTCTGATGTTTTATGAGCCTGGGCGCACTTCACGCAGCGGTATGGTCGCATGCAGTAGTTTTTAGAGTGGCCATACTGCTGGCATCTCTGACATTGTGGAATAGTATGTCTCCTTTTTGGATCTTCCATTGTTACTATTTGGTGGTGGATTTTTCTTATTTGTTTTACTGCAATGTTGTTAGGTCCTGGAGCAACATTCACAAAAAACGTAGATGTAGGCTTTTTTTCTGCGCCATATTTAACATTGATGATTTCCCCTTGGACCTTGTTGCCAGTTTTCTCAATTTCCGTAACTATAGCTTCATGGGGGGTTGTGTGGTGTAGATTTTTGATGACGACTCTGTAGCAACGTTGGTCTTTACGGTTGAAGGTGTGTCCTATGAGCCCATGTTCTCGGACCGCAGAGATAATCTTTTTGTATGTTTCTATGTCCTTGCTGCTTACTCTGAGTTGGTTTCTAGTGATTATTTTCAATGTGTAACTATCTTCATTAGCTAACGGTTGCAGGAGCTCTGATAATTTATTGACATCTTCTATGCCATATAACAGTATCGGGGGCGGCTTGCTTGGTTGTTTCTCCGTTGTTACCGTTTCTGTTTCTCCATCTGTTAAGTCGATGGCTAGGCCACTAAAGCTGTTGTTAACATTAATCCCCTGTGGAGGTGGTGAGGCAGAGAGTCTTTTCCTCTTGTGGTTACGGGACACAGGGACTCTTTGCCAATCAGGAGGTTTTTTGGGCAGTGCTTCTTCATTAATATTACCCTTAGGAATAGTAATAATCTTGGCTGAGTTACCAAGTGAGGCACTTCGCTGGCGTGTAAATAGGCTGGGATGGAAAGCCGTTTGCACAAAGTTACGTTTTCCAGTAGTATTTACTGTTGTTGACGCCTGGTTTCCTACGTCAACACAGTCTAAGACAAATACCTACATTTTATTTTATTTCATGCCGATAGACTTAAGCGAACTTGAGTCACGAGTCCTGAAGATCATGAATAAACTGACAGGAAAAAGCAGCGTTTCTGTTTTCTTCCTTCACCAGCCAAAGCCATAGAAATTGGAAATACACAACTATCCTCATGGATGCTATGCCAGACTACTACCGACTAAAAAACCTTGCATCACCTAGCAGCCTACGGTTGGGAGCCCCAAGTAAGCCCTTACAAGGATACCCCAGGACTGCCAATACATAGGCTACTTTTTATGAAATACATTCACAGAGGAACAGAATTCCACATGGGCAGAGCCGTTGGCACCATGTAGTGAAGATTAAAAGTAGCACGATCAAAGGAGACTACCAGCTTTAAGTTTGAAATTATATAAACAAGTTAGTTTCTTATTGGCAACTAGGTGCTCCTTGGTTGTGACATGGCCACTTAGCAATTTGTAACAATATAATGGGAACTCCAATTTACAATGTAGTGTATTTCATTCAGTAGACTTGACTGATCTGTTAGCACTTACACGTCAATTGGCTACTGAATGCAACTATACTACAGCGATGTTGAATTCGATTGATAAATATTGGAAGTGTGGTTGTACTCTAAACATGAACTTCAATACGGTATTTTTAATTTGCAGATCTATAATTTTATCATCATAGATCTGCAATTAAAAATGGGCACATTCTGCTTATATTATAATTACTAGCGGACGTCACGTGGTTTCACCCGCGTACTTCCCGTTCCTGTGGGAATACGGGAATAAAATATAGTCTATGTTCACCGCAAAGAGTGTAGCTTTCCAACAGTCAAAGAATTTTTCAAATAGGTCCAGTAGTTCCGGAGCCTAATCGTTACAAAAAAACAAATCTTTCCTCTTTATAACATTAGTATAGATAAACTAGATTATCCTGTAATTTTATTGTAGATTTGAAAGTTTGTGAAGATGTTTGTACTCTAAACATGAACTTCAATACGGTATTTTTAATTTGCAGATCTATAATTTTATCATCATAGATCTGCAATTAGAAAATAGGCACATTCTGTTTATATTATAATTACTAACACAATCACACTCTAAAGGTTGAACAGATCTAGCTGAAATTTGGTACAGGGATAGATTATTGTCTGGAATAACATGTAGGCTTTTATAGCTGGAACATGTTCCCATGGTATGCAAGAAGGGGAACAGAGCAAAGCACAATGCAAAGCCCTAGGCATCAACTACTAAAATATTATTATACGGAGTGCTATTATACGTGAGGAACTCACGCACGACCCCCCTTAGAAGCGGGATCACACCCGAAACCCACCCCCAAAGACGCGGATTAGCACCCGAACCACCCCCTGGGCGAGGCTGCAGAGGCGGCTGTAGGTCTGTTGGGAGTCCTGGGACATCCTTCCGAGGGCTTACCCGGGGCTCACAACCATAGGCTGTTGGGCGTTGCGTGAGGTTTTTTAGTCGGTAGGAGTCCGGCATAACATCCATGAGGATTTTCCCTCACGTAAAAAAAAAAAAAAAAAAACGGAGTGCTATTATTAGGTGATTGGTGTTAAGTACCACTCTGGCCAGATCGGTAGACAGGCTTTGCTTGGGTTTTTCTTTGTCTTAATCTTTTCAATTATTCAGCAGGAGCAAGTGAGGTTGCAAAAATATGGCACCAAAAATATGCACCCTTTTAATTATGTGAGATCTGAGCAACTACCAATGACCCTAAACTTATTATGAAAATTCATTGTAATCAGTCTCTCTGTCACTCAATTGGTATGTAATCTGGGATAATAGACGGTGTAAATAGAGATCCTAAATTGCAGAATACTGGAAGTGCTCGATTACCCAAGATTAAGTAAGTTTTAAGTAAGCTGTGAACTTGAACTTGCTATACTACAGCCAATTGGGCTTTCTGAATGAAAGTCTACTGACTCATAGTGTTATTATAGTGTTGGTCATTGTTTATTTTTGTTGTCAAGAGGTTGCATTAACCTCATTACTGGAAATAAACATTGTATTATAATAACATAGGTTATCAATCTAAGAAAAATAAAGTTTTTAAGCAGTTTCGATTCTCACCTGAGGCACCAGCACCAAGTTGTTTGATCCTCTCAAACCTTTCATAGGGATCGTCCTTATTACATATATTTTTCAGCTCCTCATATATTTGTTCATCTGTCAGTGTCGCATACATCATCTCTTTCTTCCTCAGTATGGGGCTCTCGTCAGGTTCATTGCCAATAACACTTAAATCCTCTACAACAGCTGTCAAGTCTAAAACAGCATCATTTTTCTTTAAGTTGTGTTTTAGTGGTGCAGCGGGCATTGTTTGCCGCTGTGAGAATATGTCATTTGATGTCACCTCCTCCTCACTGCTCTGACCAATCGACAGATCCGAGTCTTGGCTCTGGTGAGCGTTCCTTTGGTTTAACAACCTATCTATTTCTATATTTTCTTCAGTAATCGCTTCTTGTGTAAGAAAAGGTTTGAAGGGCTCATCAAGTGCCTTTTCTTTTTTGATTGTGTACATATGGAACTTAACGGCTTGGATAGCCGCATCAGGATTTTCATTTTGTTCCGCGGGCGTAATCTGCGTATTCAACAATCTCAGCCAGGAGTTGGGTAAACCTTCCAACATGCCAGTCTCCGAGTTCTTACTGACGTGAATATGTTGTTTAACATCAGTTGGCATACCTATATCAGTCGCACGCTCTTCTTTTTCCCTGTTGTGTTTTTTAGAGAAGAGTTTCCCAATTATACTACGGCTCGATCGCCCACTCATTTTGCTTTTGTTTTATTGTCTGTCTAATTAGTAATTAATAACAATTAAGCCATATCACTGTCACTTATGTGGAATACAAAGCTAAATAGCTCACAACACACATATTATAAAAGATGGAATAATGGTTTTAGTTAAATAGGAGTGGCTTTACAACACGGACGGATCGTACCAAAGGACGGCGACGGCGACCACTTTATCAACTGTCAGATGGATGTAAAGAAAAAAATGGTGAGAAAATATAAATGACGTTTAGTTTCACGCTAGTAATATGTTACAAGTTTTAAAAATTAGGACTACAAGTAAAAACAATTAACGTAAATTATACCACTTGTATTGTATACTGTTAAATTTTATTATTATTGTATTTAATGTTAGCATTCTAGCATTATAAAGTATTTAGAAAAAAAGATGACTTAACATTATTTTCCATTCTGCTTGTAACAGAGCGTTTTAGTCGTATAATTTTACATAGTGGTAGGACTAGGACAACCATATCGACTAGCTGATAAATAGGAATTTTGGATGATTCATTGTCCGTCCGATTAGTGAAGAGCAAAAATTTAATGTTGGACTTATGTAGATTGTGAATGCATTTTAGTAGGTATTGGAGTAATTATTATACAACTTTGAGAGTGGGTTGCCAGCCCACTCTTTGGAGATCAGGTGATTTTTTTAGACTACTAAGGTAGCAGATAAGCTTACGGTCCACCTGATGGAAAGATGTCACCGTAACTATGGACGTTTGCTACACGAGAGCTGCTGCACTCGCGTTGCCGACCTTAAGATGATCTGCTTACCCTTTTATCTTTACAAGCCGTAAGTAACTTCAAGCCCTAGACACAACCGAGCTAATGTTTTACTCTAAGCAACCGAGACACTCAGATGAATATAAACAACTTCCGAGAAAGGAGAATTTACCTAGATCCCATAAATATTTCTTGGCTTACCTACCTTCATTTATGAATCGATTAAAATGTTTTTATTTGCATGCAAGTTTACAAAACGCTGCTATTTACATTCACGCCTTTATCCACGAAGGGGTAAGTACAGCTATAGTATATGCCCACTTTAGATTTTGTCCCACGTAATAGGCAGTGAGTTAATTACCTACCGTGTTGAAGCGGACAGGCTCGGAGGACCTGATGTTGAAATTTTTGACCGGGACGTACCTAGATAAAATAAAAGCTTTGATTATAATAATGAAAGCCAGTGCCTCAGTCCGTATTTATAAAGTGTTATGCAATTGACTGCCTACCTTTTTTTATATATCTAATTAAAAAAGAACCGGCCAAGTGCGAGATGGACTCGCCCATGAAGGGTTCCGTAGCAGCAAGTAACATAATATAAAAGTTCTTGTAGTTCGTTGTTACTTTGATTGATGTTTTAAACTTTTAATACGTTCGCAGTGGTAGTGATTTTTCTAGGCGAAAATTGTGGTTTATGACGTATAAAAAAAAAACCACCCATTCGATCTCGATCAAACCAATTTTCGTTGGTGGTTTTTATAGCAATGTAGATCATATTTTTTTTTTAAATTTATTATTGTCTTGGTTTAGAAGTAACAGGGGCGGGGGGACGACGACACATTTTTCCACTCTGGAAGTGTCTCTTGCGCAAACTATTCACTTTAGAAAAAAGAACATCAAGAACATCAATAGCATTTTTAAAGACCTATCTATAGATACACCACACGTATGGGTTTAATGAAAAAAAAATTTTGAGTATCAGTTCTGAGTATGGAGACCCCCAAAATTTACTGCTTTTTTTTCTAGTTTTATATGAAAATCTTAATGCGCTTCACAGAATACATCTACTTACCAAGTTTCAATAGCATAGGCCTTATGGTTTCGGAGAAAAGTGCCTGTGACATACGGACGGACAGACAGACATGACGAATCTATAAGGGTTCCGTTTTTGCCATTTGGCTACGGAACCCTAAAAAGGTAGGTAGTTATATTACCTTTGGCTAAAGCTCGCCAAATTGACGTCGCCACCAGCCTGATGGTAAGCCGTGGCGCATCTAGCTATTGGGGGCCAGTCTCACAGTCCGTAAGACTTTCGACAGTGGCCCTCAAGTTGGCGGCCCTGTGATGTGCCGGGAATTGTATGCGAACCCGGGATTGTAACATGAGGGAAACACGTGTGCGGGCAGGTTGTCCCATGTTTTTATATTTCGACAGAGCAACGATCTTTTGAAACGCTCAGTTCTGGCAAAAAATCTCTCCACTGTGTATGAGTGTAATCTCTGCCCGGCACGCGTTTTTTTTTTTTTTTTTATACTACTTTGGTGGCAGACAAGCTTACGGCCCACCGGAAGGTTGGTAACCGTAGCCTATAGACGTTTGCAACACCAGAGGCGCTACACACGCGCTGCCGACCCGGGCGCAGGTTGTGACGACCCACAGTTGAAATTTTTCAAGCCGCCCTTATGGCCTTCAACTTGGCTTAACGACTGTCATTTTACTGACAACCGGGACCAACGGCTTATCGTGCCTTCCGAAGCACGGAAACGCTCGTAAATAAATGTCACAAAGTGGTCCACGTGGTGGTCACCCATCCATTTCGTTCGCGCGTTGTTCGGGATCGGAAAGGAGAGGGTGGGATCAGGCTGAAGAGCTCTCCAGAACATTCACCGTGATACATTCAGTAGAAGGCAGCCAAGGACGCTATGGTTCTTCGCTGCGCTAACGGTTCCCGTCACCTCAGGACAACCAATTATTCGGATGTAACCAATTATTTAGTTTCAGGAAACAAATATAATTATTTTTCTACATTCTGTACAAGACCTGTGCAGCTTACTTACTATACTATCGCACTAGGCGATATTATTTAGACGTGGCGTCGTAAAAATAAAATAAAAAGCAAAGGAGCAAGTCAGTCAGACTGAGTCACATCAGTGTCGAATAAATGCGTCGCTCTTGAATTTTGGAGGAACTATTCATATTATTGGAATGTGTGTAGTGAGAGCGTAGCACACTGCATACCGATATGACACCTAAATAGGGACTTATACATAGATACATATATACAAAACATACATATAGCCACGACTTTATTGCCGAAGGGGTAGGCAGAGACAGTATACGCCCACATTTCACCCTGTACTTTTATGTCCCACGTAATAAGTGGTGAGCCTATTGCCGCGTTGAAATGGACAGGCGCAGGTTGTTACGACCCACAGTTGAAACTCTTCAAGCCGCCCATAAGGCCCTCAACTTGGCCCAACGATTGTCATTTAACTAAAAACCAGGTTGCATTTAGGGATTCCCTTTCTACGCAATGGACCGTATTACGAAAGTGTTCCCTTAGTCGCTTCTTACGACACCCTCGGGATGAATTGGGGTGGAGACATTTTGTACTCTTTCCTGTCGCCACGCGTGCAATTAGGGTCTTCTGCATTTCATAGACAACGATCATGAACTATACAGACTTCTGTAAAAAGTCCAAATAGCGCTGTTCGCGACAGACATGGTGTTATCATATCCTCACCATTCTCATACATAGGTACGGAGTGTTCGTAAGATCCGCTAGGAGCTTTCTTCCGCCTACGCTTTGATTACAGAATGAGCTCACTGTCTAGGTTTTGCTAAAAGACTACATTATGGAGTTCTTCAAAAATGGTCTCAGAGAGTTTTTGCAGGATCAGCAGTGCGAGTGTAGTTAGTTGATACTACACTGTAGCACTGCCGGTCCGATATCGCCCTTTGCTATCAAGCGAGTCGTATACTTGTCTACTAACCACCATAGTGGTATAAAAAAAGTGTCAAAATTGAAGGTGATTAGAATCGACAGACTTAAATGGCAGTGGGCGCCCCGTTTTGCTCTATGGGGCCTATGAGGCTTAAACGCAAACAAACAAAATTATATTATTTCACTTAGACATAATTATACAAATGCACTTCCGGAATATAAACCAAATTACCACCAGTTCACAACTCGACCCACCTAAGAAGAACTGGCAAGAAACTCAGAGCAGAGCAGAGTGCCAGAGTGGGAAGGCCTTCCAAATGGTGGACAGACTGGATCCTGCTCCTAAGTTATTTGAGGGAGGCTTTTGCCCAGCTGTGGGCGTCAAGTCTACTGAGATGATGATAATGGTGTCACAAACTTTTAAAACTCCTTCAATGGCTAAAATTTAGACTTATTGGTTTTCTGCGGAATGCCATAAATTTGTGTAATGCGTAAGGCGAGCGTAAGTGCGTTCCTGCGTCCGCATTATTTGGTCGCGTCACTGTAACTCCCAAACGGCTAGGGAGATCCCTGTGATGATAATATTGTTTGGACATATGTCGCTAACGGCAGAAATGCTGAAGTATGAACGGCTTCAAGCCAAGTTTATCTTATAAGGAGTACTTAAATACTTGATCGTTAGCAAAGGAGGCAGTTAAAAGGGTCAATGGTCAATGATACGTTCAATTTAACTCGTCTTAACAATAATCGTGGGCTGCATTCAAATCAAATTTTACGTTCGCATCTTTTAATCTGAGGTAGGTACGCACCTACTCGTTACTTTTTTTTATGGTACTTACTGAAGGCAATGACGCTAGGCTAAAGGCTATTAGACATTCTATATAGAATCAATTAGTATAGGTAGGTACTTACTAGGATACCGTATGTACACGAGCTGTGGGAAGACCTTGAAAAATAAATAAGTACCTACCATAAAATGGCTTTTTTGTTAGAAGAGTTCTTGCCGTGATAACGTCTTATATCTATCTAAATCAATGAATATCGGCTGCACGCACGAAATAGTGTCACGTTCCGTCTGAGCAGAGTGCCTATGCCAGAGAGGACTGTCATACTGAATTTTGAAGTTCGAAATAGCGATGAACTGTAGCCCTAAAGTACCGAAACGCGACTCACGTTAGTGCGAAAGTGCGCCATAATTTCGAATGTTTTCCGGACGGTAGTGCGAAAGTATTCCACATCGATTCACACATTGTCGTATTGTATTCCAGCGCGAGGAGAGCGCCCTGGTGAGTAGTAGTGGAGGTCGCTTGCTCCCAGAGAACATCGGTCGCTGGAGAAGGTCGGCTTGCGACGATCTCTTTCAGGAGTGGGCAATAAGGTTGAAGGATCCTTCCACAAGCGTGCGGCTCGTGGGGGCGATCCGGCCCAACCTTCAGACTTGGGTGGAGAGGACACACGGTGCTCCAGCGTACCATATCAGCTTCTCACAGGACATGGCTGTTTTGCCAAGTACCTGTGAGAGGTAGTGGGTGTGGAGTCAGACCCTGTGTGCTGTCACTGCCCAAGTGGCGTCATAGACTCGGCGGAACACACCCTCGCTGAGTGTGCGGCGTGGAACGGGCCGCGCATCGTCCTTACGGGCTATATCGGTAGGGACCTTTCGCTGCCAGCCGTGGTGCGAGCCATGGTCGGCAGCCAATCGTCCTGGGCTGCCTTTGCCTCGTTTGCTAGTGAGGTGATGGTGGCCAAACGGGAGGAGTTGCGGTCGCGGGAGCGTGCTGGTCAAACGCTCCCGCCCTGCCGTCTCGTGCGGGGGCGCCGCATGGTGGCTTGGATGCGCACCCCTGACTAGTATCTACATCGTGGGTGGAGGTCGGGGGACCCCGCCCACTGATGTCCGCACGGTGGCAGGCACCTCTCCGTGTTTCGGGGGTGCCCCTCGTTACAAGGGTGCTTTTAGCGCCCGCCCGCTCGGTCACTCTCTACCTCCTCTGCTTACAGAGGTACATTCGAGAGTGGTACGATGCGGGTCGTTTTTCAGCTCCTTAGGGAGTACTGGGGAGCCGCCCATAGGGCCCCCCGTGGAGAGTCCTGAAAGAACGGGGCAACCCTTTGCCGGGCTGCATGATTTATCCACTGGCCTATCCTGCGACCCGGATAAGGTGAGGCGGAACACCGCGGGGTTTAGTGGGTAGGACGGTTCCCCTTTCAGAAACGTGAGTCCCACACGAAGTCGCCCCACTCCCCTGAAGTGGGGCGATGAAATGCCTAACATTCAGTCCCCGGGTCAAAAAAAAAAATTCTGTGTTAAGCAAGAAGTAGCATGCCTTTGCATGTACTAGACTTTCGCACTGACGTGCATCGCGATGGAATACATTCGACAATGTGTGAATCGATGTGGAATACTTTCGCACTACCGTGCTTCGCGGTGGGAAACATTCGAAATTATGGGTATCGATGTGGCGCACTTTCGCACTAACGTGAGTCGCGTTTCGGTACTTTTGGGCTACATTTCATCGCTATTTCGAACTTCGAAATTCAGTATGACAGTCGCAAGAGAGGCGCAATCGGCCTAAGCGTTCGGCTTGTGATGTGACGCATTTATCTCCCTTCCACTCTATCGGCCGAATACGTTCACTGTTGTTGTTATGTGTCTGCACATTTTTCCCGGACGTGGCGGTTCGGCTCAGGGCAACCTGGGTCGTGGTTGATTATAAAGTATCGCAGATTCTCACTGGACCACGGGTGCTTCCGGAAGAGGCTCCACGACATGGCGCTGAGCCCCGACAGCGACTGCTACTGTGGTGAGGAGGATGAGACACTGGATCACATCCTCTGGAGGTGTCCCCTGTATTCTGACACCCGCGATCGGATGATCGACGACCTGAGGCGGCCAGAGGTGGGCCCAGTTTATTACCCCGATCTTGTCGCCTCGGAGGCAAACTTTAGGCGCCTACGAACGTTCGCGCACGCGTGGTACGACAAACACGTTCAGCTGGAGCTAGAGATCCCTAGATAGAGCGGCGAAGTCGCCTGTTAATCGTGCCGTATCCGTATCCCTAAAATGGGAAATGAACGCCAAGACGGCAAGGCAGCCCCAGAATGGGGAGAAGGCCAGGATGGTCAATTGTGGGAGTCTACAAAGTGCTCGAACCCCAACGATTCGGTCTTCATGGCCAAGAGGCTGGTAAGACCATGGGTTGGTAGAGGGGACTATCCTGCACATTTGAGCTACTTAAACGTATTTAAAAAGACATCGAGTTTTGACAAATTAGTGTTTCTAAATCCAATCAAAATCAATCAAATCAGCCTATGGCAGTCCACTGCATAGGCATGTCAAAATTTACGCCACAACACCCATTCATTGCCTGCCATTGCATGGCTGGTGAGGGTATTTAGCCTTACTGTAGGTAGCACTCATGGCCAGACGGGTTGGTACAGGGATTTGTTATGAACTTTCCTGCTCACCAGGACCTCGTCTGTTATTCAGCAGGTGCATCTCTCGCAAGTGAGGCTGGCTGGAACCCCATAGCTGTTGGTAGAGAATGGGGATACATAGCACCACTATTCTAAACTCTTAAAAAAATGTAATTCTTTCTTGTCTGTTTGTTGTGTAGTTAGCAGATGTTGATCGGCAGTTCGCGGGCCTGTCCTTGACCGTGTTTGTTTTGTTTTTCCGTGTATTGCAGTTAGCAAAATGGCGGACAAAAAATGTGAACATGAATCAAACGCACAGAAAACAAATAGGTACAAATTTCTGTGATAAACGTAAAGAAGAAAAGAGGTTTTAACAGCTTCGCTGCCATTTGGAAAGTTGGAAACTCACCCCTGGGGCCAAGGGTGCTTTTTTGTTTGATTGACTTTAAAAGTGATTGGTTAAGCTTATTATGATATTTATTTAATCTATATATATAAAAATCAATGCCACTTTTCGTTGTAATTTTATAACTCAAGAACGGGCTCACCTATCCAAACGAAATGTTTAGGCTTTGTTCGGACTATTTAGTAGATGGTTTATGTGAAGTTTGCACAAAATCGGTCGAGCGGTTCTTCATATATCACGCAAACGAAGTTGCGCGGGTCAGCTAGTATATTCTTTGAGTAATTATTACTACGTATAGTTAGTACTCTTTATACTGTGGTATAGAGAAGCTATCCAGAACATAAACGTGCGCCTTTTGCCACAAGTAAGCTAGCAAGCATAAAGTTCGCTTTTGCAGCGATTGAACAAAAAATTAGTCGTTTAATCGTAATATAAATATTCAAGCGCAAGACCGCTTCTTAGTAATAGTTTTTTCACGACCAAAAGGTCTTAGGCGCCGGGAATATCAAGGCGCTTACGCGTATCCTTCAACGTATTCTAAGAACAAATCACTTAAAAAGATTATACACTATAGACTGGACACGCATACGTTTTAACCCAAAGGTTATTTGAATTACTACTTCCAGAATAGTAATTTATTTATCAGATTTAAATAATATACTTTTTTAGGGTTTTTCTGTATGTCTTTTTAGGAAGTAATATACATACGGTCACGCCTTTGTCTCCGTAGGACTAGGCAGCGGCCCACAGATTATATGCCCACTTTTCACCATTTTAGAATTTGTCCCACGTAATAGGTGGTGAGCCGTGTTGAAATAGACAGGCGCAGTTTCTCCGCTGTTGAAACTTTTCGAGCCGCCTATAAAGACCTTCAACAGACGGACGGCAAAGTGTTATGAATAGGGTTCCGTTTTTTACCCAAAATTCGGTTATTTATTTTACTCGTAAACGGTGAGATACTCCAGGCAATCAAAATTTGTACGATATTTTTCGTTGAATTAGAACAATGAAATTAGATACATACATATAATCAAGACTATTTCTTTTAGGCGGTAAAACATGATTGAACACGTGCTAGTTAGTAACCCATATTTTGATAAATATACTTTAAAACTACAAGTTTAAGGTTTATTTAAAATTTTTAGTTTTACATGTTTATAGTTACCTACTTAAATCATAATAATCTCTTCTATTATTATAATATACCGACTTCATACTACGAAATACATTTAAAAATTCTAAATAAATAACTGCTCTTCATATAAAATGTATCATTACAATTTAGTTCAACCAACATTAGTACCTACGTGACGTATCTGAGCAGGTCACTTTTATTGATCTATGATTTCATTCATAAGTTTGGGGGAGTAACGGGCATTAAAATTATTCTATAATACTGGAAACAAATGTAATTTACTTGATATTTTGTTTAGTTACCGATGATAAGTGACACCACTATCTTTTTTCGTGGTAGTTGTATTGTTTTTACACTGTTTTAACACACATGATGGCATTTTACGAGCGATTGTTGCGGGCGGTTACTACGCAGTTAGCCGAGCGCGGAGCGACTGAACGCACATAAGCCGACCGGCTCAACCTCACCGTTGCAAAATTTATGTTCGCGATGTCTGTTCCATACGTAGTAGTATTAGTTCAATGAGTATATTATAATATTTTAGTCTATTTTGAGCGAGATAAAAAAAACAGCACGCACCGGTGCGTGCTCGGCACTGGTAATGGAATGAGCGTTCCCAGTGCCGAAGAACGCACGCACGGGTGCGTTGTCAGTCTTGGTAATGGTTTATGGTTTATTAGGAATAAAATACAGTTATTTGTTATATAAATCAAATATAATAAAAAACTTGCATTACTCGTACAAAATAAACAATTTGAAACATAACTATGACGGCACACTTCAAATGTGATCCTAATGACAAGTGACATTGACAGGTGACATAACACCGAGCGCTGGAGGGGCGGCCACGCACGACATATCAGGACGTCGTCAGTCGAGTCTCGGTCATTATTGGTGCAACGATCGACCGGTGCGCACGCGCCCACGTGCTCTGGTGGAATGTTATAACAGTGTAGATTTAGTTAGTCCTAGGAGGTTCTTTGTGTTTAGTGTTAGTTATACGATTGACTAAATGAGTGTTAACTAAACCACGCATTATTTCTTTATACCACGATTCCTGGTTTCCTCGCCGAACTACCTACAAAGTGATGGTTACATCGGAATGTAGCAACGTGCCACCTGACACCACTCAATCCTACATCAGAAGTGGGATGAAACTCAGTCGCCCACGTGGCGATAGAGTATGCATTTTTATGGCGATACAGAAACGGAAATATGGCATTTTCTGTTGAAGCAGCAGTAACGCGGTAATTTCTGTCACAGAAAGTACGCACGCACCCTTCAGGATTACTTTGGTGAGCAGTTTCATGTTTATTTCTATTCTGATACCGAATATTCGGCAGTGGAAGAATCTATCTTCTGTAAATTTAAGAATTAAAGACTTTGTTATAGTGTGACTGCAACAGCTGATACTGGATTAACTTTCGCGAGATCGCCTGTAGAAATTCTGACCACTGATACTGATGGCGTAACTTTTGAAATCCCTTTTTTTGTTTTACTAGGCCACTGGGCTGGCTAGAAACGATCATGATTTGACGTAATTTTACGTCCAACCGTATCACATGGCGCCCTTCATTAATTAGATTAACCAGTACGTGAGACAATAACATCCCTCCTATAAGGAAACTGAAATCAGAAACTTGAATTCTTCAATCACACGTTTATTATCGGTGATACCCTTGCAGTTTGACCCAGGAGGAGCACACCAGTCGGTTCTCGTACATACTTAAGAGCCAATATAATTCGCTGTAGTTGATCATTATTTGCAAGTTCCATTCTGTAGTTTAAAATGAAACAAGACTGTACGGACAGGATGTGTGTAGACTACTGCGATTGAGGACACACAGTCCTAAACCGTTATTTTTTTTTGTTGCTTCTCGGAACAATTAGTAAGGTTACATGGAGGTCGATCTCTCTACAATCTTAGATTTAGCGTCAGAAAAGATTCGAAGCTCTCACTCATGCAGTTGGAAATTATGTTATCATCATTTGCATAACAGCAAGTTTGGTGTGGTCAAAGACTGCATTCATGCAGTCCACATGGGCGAAAGCGGACATAGTGCCGCTTGTCTCATTTGAATTTCATATGGTGATGTCCAATTGGTTAGGAAAGCATTGGCTAGGAAATATTACATGCACACTTCTTTTCAGAAAATAATCCCCTACAGTACTGCAAAGAGAGTGTATTGATCAATCAGCGGAATTTGCTGACCAATAGCTGATTGCGGAACAGCAGAAGGATGGAGAGCTCTTAAAACTCGTATCCTACCTGAATAATGGAAAGCTTCCTCGGGGATCACTCAGGACCCAAAGGACCAGGATCAGATGTGCTACACCGGAAATCTAGCGATTTGGTAAAACTCTTTGTTTGCAAATGGTCCTTAGATCGTTCTGATGTTCTGTCATCAACGATGTCCACGAGAGGTTACTGCGTTCACGCTTATGAACTTTATTGCTTCAAGAACATGCCGAGGGTTATAAGAAAATTTAAATAAATTTACAGACAGCCGCGCGATATCATTTATCAGGTAAAGTACAGGTTAAAACGAACACCAATACCAGGGTGGCACTACCCTGACACACCACACACATTGATGCGACCAGAAAACTTAGTGTATGAACAACCAAAAGGAAGTTATCAGTTCAATAGAAGCGCTTGTAGTCCTGCGGTCTTGGTGTTCTGTAAATTCATTTTGTCGTAAGCAGCTTTTACTGTGGCAGTCCTTGGATGGGTAACCACTTTGTGACTCTTTCATGTACAAGCACTTTCGGGCTTCGGAGGTTAGCGGTAAGGTCCCGGTTGTCGATGAAATGGCTGTCATTATACCAGGTACTAAGTACGCATCATTTCATCCTACACTTAGCATCGATATAAGCAGCAGTATAAGACACTGAATTATAGTGTTCGTTATTCGGCATACTTATCTACATGATTGGCGATCAAGGACGGTACTCCGCCAGCAGAGACTTCAAGGAATTTTGTGAGTCCGTTATTATCAAGCTTTATTTAATAGCAACATGTAATTCGAAAGCCTACAACCAGGAAGAGAGAATCCGAGATACTGAAGATGAACTCCATGTATGAACATATATGGAACTAAGTAGTCGCTCGTGACGGGATGCTCTGTTCAAACGTACAGCTCTCTCTCAAATTGCACCATGAATTAGGTCACGCAGGCTAGTCCCTTAGAACTTTTAATAGGTAAGATTGTAAGGTTTAAATTTTTGATAGATTACAAGCTGTGAATAAAATTCGCTTACAAGTTATGACTCCTGTGTTATCTGATCGTAATTTCTTAGTGTAATTATCAGACCAGTGATTTTAGTTGTAACTGACGGTACCGGCTACAAGATGGTTTAATGGTTGCCCAATGAGTGTTTTGTTGACCAGGAGTGATACAAGTTCGAATGGTTTGATTATTCCAATGTGACATAATCTTTCCTCAAAATATTGGTTATAAATAATGAAATGTAGGTATGAGCAACCGCCGCTTATATAATGGGCAAAAAAAAAAAATCTATTCAGGGAATGGAACCAATATTATGTCATCCCTCATAACGTTTTGGCGGAAGACATGTACAGTAACTTGTTACCGGTGTACTTTAACTCTAAATTTTGTTAATTTTCATGTAACTTCTTCGTGAACGGTTGCGCTGTGGCCGCTGTGGGTGCTCCATCGCCAGCGCAGCGGAGAAGCAGATCGCGGGTCGACAGCGGCTTGCGCGAGCACTGGTGTGAAAACTAACAGCGTGCGGCACGGGCGGCGCGGTCACTAGCAGATTATGTTGTGCCGGAGCTACGGGAGGCGTATCCTCATCGAGCTGCTGGGTAGTTATGAAGATTGACGTGCTACGAGGATGGACCTTGCAAATTACAGGTCACGTAGTCCTTTTCTTTTTCCATTAAGTAGGTCGTTGAGATGACGAAGGGGTTAGACCCTCATGTGAGTAGATTCTTTAAAGACTTACCTGACAAATGATGATGAAGGAGTAAGACCTTCACGCGAGTGAGTGAGTGTAGTATGCGAATTACTCTGGCCGCGCGCAGATTCATGCTAGCCATGGGTCTTTATAGTGACCTACGTCGTCAAGCCGTAAGGAAAAGCCTACAGCATAGGGTTCTTTGAAAGGGGTCTTTGAAGGTTTTTACAGGGTCGGCAGCACGGGAGTGGTGGCGCCTCTGGTGTTGCAAGCGTTCATATGCTACGGTGACCACCAGTCCTTGTCTGCCACCTTAGTGGTATAAAAAAAAAAGTGCCGAAGGTAGGCATTTTCTGGTTCAATTCATACCATTATCTGAAGTGGGTACAGGATGGAAGTCCCACTACCTGGCCGGATGGAGGCTTTAGGTTGAGTTAAGAGTATTGCATACTGAACTCGCCGATTTCGATTTAATTGAGTACCTATTGTGATCAGCAATACTCAAGAGATCAAAATAATCAAGAGTAAAAAAAAATAGCAGAGACACAGCAATAGGCTCACCACCTATTGCGTGGGACATAAAACCATAAGGTGAAATGTGGGCGTATACTGTGCCTCTGCCTATGGGAGCGTGACTGTGTGTATGTGTTTGTATGTATGTATTGTGATCAGATTTAATAAGCGTTGCGAACTGTTTAGAATAAAATAATGCAGACTTAATATGTCGAGTTTATTTAGCTGATGCCCGACTCTTCGGTCAGGAAGGTCGAGCAAAAGATTCTGTACTTTGGATAAACTGTTGTTTCAGATGCTGTAAATGTTTGCGATGCTTCACACGAGGACGTGTGAGTCGTCGTGATGGCCGTGTCGCAGAACTAACATCACAGCTGGAGGTGCACTGCTGACGTCATCCGGTGAGACTGTTCCTTTTCTTTCTGAAGCGAATCGCCAGGATTCGCGACCTTTGTGTGCCTCTTTCACGTTCTACAGATTCGTGAGTCGATTTATGTATGAACCTCTGCCGCTATACAAAGTCACGCTTTTGTTATGGGGAAGACTGGTTGAAGAGGTCACGTATGCCTGAGCCACGTCTGTTTAGGCTGGTTCAAAAGGATACGTGCGCCTGGGCCACGTCTTTGTTGGTCAGACTGGTTGGAGAGGCCGCGTAAGCCTAGACCACGTCTGGTTGGACTGGTTGAAAAGGTTACGTGCGCCTGGGCCACGTCTGTGTTGGTTGGACTGATTGAAGGGGCCGCGTACGCTTGAAATGTGTACGTGCGCCCGGGCCACGTCTGTGTTGGTCGGACTGGTTGAAGGGGCCACGTACGCTTGAAATGTGTACGTGCGCCCGGGCCACGTCTGTGTTGGTCGGACTGGTTGAAGGGGCCGCGTACGCTTGAAATGTGTACGTGCGCCCGGGCCACGTCTGTGTTGGTCGGACTGGTTGAAGGGGCCGCGTACGCTTGAAATGTGTACGTGCGCCCGGGCCACGTCTGTGTTGGTCGGACTGGTTGAAGGGGCCACGTACGCTTGAAATGTGTACGTGCGCCCGGGCCACGTCTGTGTTGGTCGGACTGGTTGAAGGGGCCGCGTACGCTTGAAATGTGTACGTGCGCCCGGGCCCCGTCTGTGTTGGTCGGACTGGTTGAAGGGGCCGCGTACGCTTGACATGTGTACGTGCGCCCGGGCCACGTCTGTGTTGGTCGGACTGGTTGAAGGGGCCGCGTACGCTTGAAATGTGTACGTGCGCCCGGGCCACGTCTGTGTTGGTCGGACTGATTGAAGGGGCCGCGTACGCTTGAAATGTGTACGTGCGCCCGGGCCACGTCTGTGTTGGTCGGACTAGTTGAAGGGGCCGCGTACGCTTGAAATGTGTACGTGCGCCCGAGCCACGTCTATGTTGGTAGGGCTGGTTGAAGAGGCTGCGTATACCCAGGCCACGTCTACTTAGACTGGTTAAAAGAGGTACGTACGCCTGGGCCACGTCTTTGTTGAAGGTTGGACTGGTTGGGAAGGCCTCGTATGCCTGAGCCATGTCTGTGTGTTGCGCTAGCTAGTTTAAGAGGCCTCGGATGCCTCAACCCGTTTCAAGTACTATTTGGTTTAAAGGGCTTAGTACGCCCGGCTTATTGGGAAAGGAAGTTAAGTTCACAATTTCTGTCAGGAATGGACGAGCGATCATTAACGCATTCTTAAATTTCTACAGGTGTTTCGCCCGAGGACGTGCGATAGTCAGGGTTGGCCGTGACGGCACACTTCAAATGTGATCCTAATGACAAGTGACATTGACAGGTGACATAACACCGAGCGCTGGAGGGGCGGCCACGCACGACATATCAGGACGTCGTCAGTCGAGTCTCGGTCATTATTGGTGCAACGATCGACCGGTGCGCACGCGCCCACGTGCTCTGGTGGAATGTTATAACAGTGTAGATTTAGTTAGTCCTAGGAGGTTCTTTGTGTTTAGTGTTAGTTATACGATTGACTAAATGAGTGTTAACTAAACCACGCATTATTTCTTTATACCACGATTCCTGGTTTCCTCGCCGAACTACCTACAAAGTGATGGTTACATCGGAATGTAGCAACGTGCCACCTGACACCACTCAATCCTACAACTATAATTCTTTGTTATTGGACCCTAGCTAGACATAACATTGCCCTTTGGCATAGAAAAAAAATCATACATAATTAAAAACTTACATTATTCTTAGAAAACTAGACATAGAATTACACTTTGGTATAGAAATAAATTAAATATAATAAAAACTTGCATTATTCTTAGAGATCTAAACATGGCATTACACTTTGGCATAGAAATAAATCAAATATCTACTTACAATAAAAACTTGCATTATTCTTAGAAATCTAAACATGGCATTACACTTTGGCATTGAAATAAATCAAAAATAATAAAATCTCTCATTATTCTTACAACATAAACAAAAAAATAAAAACTTGTTTACGCTTTCTTTGAGTACCAGAAGTTCCTTCACCGGGATCCATTTTTATTGTTTTTTATTTTGTCCACACAAACACAACCGTCCAACTTATCAAAAAACCAAAAACACAATACGAAAGTTCGGAATTTCAAGCGCAGTGCCACAACAAACAAAACATCTCTCGCCCGATGCCGGCGGCATACTGAGGGTAGGAATTTAGGAAAGTTCATAGTCGCTAGCACGCACGGGTGCCGGCACCCCGCGCAAAACCCTCTTCAACGCACCGGTGCGGGCTTGGCAGTGAAGCTGTTAAGACATTTTGGATCAAAAAAAAAATACAGTGCATTAGGAACATAAAAAGAAAGGTTTCTGGCAAATTTCATGACAAAATGAACATTTTTGTAAAAGAAAAAATCAAATACTCAAAATCTGGGTTTTTTGAGTTTTTGACATACTTTTTGAGGCTATGTCACAAAAATGTAATCCAAAAGTTGTAGATTTTATTATTTCCTACAACTTTGCCATTAAACATTTTTCCATAGGACTTGTAGTTTTGTCGGAAATAGAGAAAACCCCTTTTACCCCCTTAAAACCCCCATTTTTTTTACTTCCCGACCTCAGATCGCCCGTAAATTATTTTTGTCACATTCTCTTCCTTTTGAAATAGGTTTCATTCTACTACAATTTTTTTATATTTAAAAGCTATCTGCACTGGTCTAATAAGAAATCTTCGCCGCAACACGATGTGATGTACCTATGCACACTTTGAGTAGGTACATCTATGCTGAAATTTAAAAGAAAAGCTTCAGGACGAACAGACGCGATTTAGTAAACAATACTTTCTGACGCCGACACTGAGTTATTTTTAGGTCAATAGCTTTTGAATACGCAGACACGATCATCGCTGGTTGTACCAATGAAAATTTACAGTGGTATGCATGAATTCACCAAGAACACGCACACACAATAATATGTGTGATGGTTATATTAAATAATCATAATTATATTTGTTAGACTGGCATCTTTTCTGGGACTTCCAACCCAACTTTGTAGGTACATGGAATGTTTATTTATATAATATTAAATCGAGTTTATAGGTGTTGATCAATGGTTCAAATGGAAATAATTTTAGGTAGCTACAAAATATTATTATGAATCATGTAGTAATGACCAGAAGCGGGCAGCTGCCCATAGCTGTGTACCTATGGATAATTAAATTGCCGTACCGATCATCCTTAAGTAGCAACTAGCAGCCACGACTTAACCTTTGGCATATTGCCTAGGAAGACGAAGGAACCCAGACCCGGCAGCACCAAATTAACGCACATAGGTCCGTATTTACAATCATTTGGAAAATGTTCCCCCCTTTTTTTTAACATTTGACCCAATGCTCCGCTCCTAGTAATTTTGGGAGAGACTGGATGCAGGAGGACCGTGGGTTATGTGGAAAAATGGAAGAGGTTTATGTCCCTTCCATTTTTCAATTTCGACGTTAGTCTTATATCATTATGTAAGACGTTTAAAAATTACAACTGAACGATTCTGTAAGAGCATAATAAAACTATCTGTCGCTACCAGTGCACAGATAAGACCGCCACTGAATGAAGATTTGCTACATAGATACATAATTATTATGGCGTAGACTTCCATTAAGAAAGTATTCTTGAAAATTTCACTTTTGTAAGGGCATTTGCGAGTTGAACAGCTAACAGCTATAATTACATAAAAGATGGAGAAAATTAAATTAATTATTAATTACACAAAGAATGGAATGTAATACACGATTTTCCAGTGTTGACCATGTTCACTTAATCACTTCAAAACAGACTAACAACGCGATAATTGTTTTTTTTTAAAGTACTAATTATATTATCTGTGGTACTACTAAGGTTGCAGACAAGCTTACGGCTTTCCTGCAAAGACTTCTATATAAACTGAGGTAGACGCGCCGTACTCTAACAAGCGAGATTTCAAAAGCAATCCTCAAACAGACACATTGCTGAGACTACACTCACTTATAAATACTATTTACGTAATTGTCACCATACACAATAGCAATCTATACATATAATAAAATGATAGAAAAGCCAAAACTGTACATTTAAAATATTAACAAAAAAATACTCGCCAGGTGTTCTACATAAGATACCGAAGCTGAAAATATAGTTAGAATTTTTTTTGTCTGTTTGTCTGTTTGTCTGTTTGTCTGTTTGTCTGTTTGTCTGTTTGCTTTGCTTTGTCCGGAAGGATCTCGAAAAGTACTGAACAGATTTGGTTCAAATTTTGCACAAATATTACTTAGGGGTGTGGTCTTAAAATAGGCTATATATTATCACGCCACATATCCTAGGGGCTAAGCAGAGAGCAATGAAATGTTTAAACCGTTGGATTGATTTAACTACAACGTAGCAGGAATATTAGTAGGAGATAGGTTTTACACTCAGACAACATATTATTACGCTAAATTTTTCAGGAGCTCGGCAGAGAACAATGAAAATCTGTTTGTATATTTTTGCAAAATACAGAAATTACTGAATAATTTTAATTAACCTTTTATTTGAATAGCAATCTAGAGGTAGGATCTTTAAATAGGCTATATATTATCACGCTACATATCCTAGGGACTAGGCAGAGGGTAATGAAATATGTAAGTATGTGGATTGATTAAACTATAACGTTGCAGGAATATTAGTAAGAGATCGGTTTTACACACCGGTTACATATTATCACGCTAAATATCTTGGAGGCCCGATAGAGAAAAATTTAATTCTGTGTTTGCTACGATATCCAGACGACTGATATACATACTTATATATTTCTAAATACATACATATTATACATAGAAAACACCCAAACTCCGAAACTAACATTTGTGGATCACACAACTAATTGGAACAACCCAGAAATCGAACCAAGCCCTCCGGCGCGACAGGCGGTATCACTACACCGACTACGCCACAGAGGCAGTCAATAAAATTATATTTCATATTCTTTCATATAATTATTCTAACGGCTTGACAGACACAAAATATATTTGTTTATGTATTTTAAGGGCAACAATAATCAAATTCATTAGAGTACGTGTTTGTTTTTAAATATGCATTTAGTATATAACATAATAAGTAAGTTTATCAGTTTTCTAGATCTCATAGCTCACACTAATATAAATCAAATTTCAGGCTACGCTATACTATTGTACAAGCCATGTAATATGTAGTATACTTTTTTATAACGTGAAAGAAAATCCATCGTGGATGCTATGCCGGACTCCTACCAATTAAAAAAACCTTACGTAACGCCTAACAGCCTATGGTTGGGAGCCCCGGGTAAGCCCTCGGAAGGATGTCCCAGGACTCCCAGCAGACCCACGGCCGCCACTGCGTCCTCGCCTAGGAGGTGGTTCGGGTGCTATGCCGCGTCTTTGGGGGTTTCGGGTGCGATCCCGCTTTTAAGGGGAGGGGGGGGGGGCGTGAGTGAACGCCTACGGCGCGGACTGAATTATTTTACAATAGCCCTAATCATTAAGCTTTTTTATCATTAAGCCAACAAGCCAGTTTAGATGTACCCTCACATTCAAAGGGATCTTTGAATTCTAGGTTTTGCGAAAGTTGGGATGTCTCTAATTCCTGAACTAGAAAACCTTTAACATGGAAACTTGTGTGAAACATTCCTTACAGTATTCCCTTTATAACACTAAAAAAAAATTTTGGAATCCGAAAACGCATTGAGAAGTAACAACTAAAAAACCGTTTTGTCTTTCATCCCTTCTCCCAAAGGAACCGCGCAAAATATCGAAATCAAAAGTATCCTAGAACCTTCCTCGGATTATAAGCTCTGATTGTACTAAGTTTCATTCAAATCCATTCAGTACCTTCGGCGTGATACTTATTCGGAATACAGACAGACAGACACACATGAAAAATGTAATTTCATTTTCGGCTTCAGTAGACTCTCGACCCTCAACAGTTTTACTATAATTATGTATAGACTAGCTAACCCTCGCAACTTCGTTTACGTCACATAAGATCTATGAAAGAAGAGGTATTTCTTCATCAGACTCATCAAGCAGCGTGTGAAACTGCCCTGCCGCCTTCGGCGCGGACTGAATTATTTTACAATAGCCATAACCATTAAGCAGCTCTTTTATGATTAAGCCAACACGCCACACAAACGTTGTTTATAATGAACATTCTTAAAACAACTTTACTGAAAAATGTTGAGCTTTGGCTACAGTGACATGGGTACATAAATTAAATCACCTTAAACATAATAAGTACATGCATACGGTCACGCCTTTATCCCCAAAGGGGTATCGAGGCATATTATATGTTTACCTTTTTTTAATTTGTCCCACGTAACGTAATAGGTGGTGAGCCGCATTGCCGTGTTGAAATGGACAGGCGTTAGTACTGCCTACTTTTGAAAATTATTAAATCTATAAGGTCTTCAACTTGGTTTAACGACTGCCATTTACTGGCTACCTGTAGCGTTAGTGTTATCGTCTCAACTCTTCCGATTATGCGTAAAGTTTTCAGTCTGTGGCTCTAATCTAACAAACGTTTCGTATTCGCGCTTCACCATACTACTTACTCTTATAATTAATTATTAAAGGGGCTAATTAATAAACACGTACGTCATACCGGCCTTGGACCCACTAAAACCATGAGATCTCTTCCTATCCATCTAGCGCAGTCCTAGGGTATCCTTTAAAGGGCTTACCCGGGGCTCCCAATCGTAGGCTGTTAAGTAGGATACGTGTGGTTTTTAGTCAGTGGGAGTCATAGTACATTCATGTGGGATTTTCCTCACGTTAAAAAAATCCATCTAGCGCATAACTCCCCGGGTAAGTTGGAGGATGTCCTAAATTTGTTCCCACATTTTGGTTACGACTTATCCTAGAGGCTCAAATAGAATACGGTTCAAACTTTGCTCATAACATAATTTCCACGCGGACGAAGTCGCGGGTAACAGCTAGTATACGAATAGAACAAGAGTAAAAGAGAAGGCGTATGGACTCCAATTGCAAGTCGAGTACCTACTCTCGAAGTTTTGACTCACAACAGTGCGAACAACGCTGCTAATTAGCGCAGTTTATAGGTTTCAAAAATCGGTGCGTAGGGCATGTCTACCTCATTTTATATAGAAGTCTTTTCTTTCCTGATGGATAATGGTTACCCAATTTATTTGACAAAAATACTTTTGATAAATTTTGAAATTGTTCCTCATGTTTAAAAATGTGACCCATAACATTAGGTTCTCATCATTCAATGCTGGACATAGGTGTCTACCAAGGAATTCCACCAAGTTTCGGTTGACGCCATCCGCATTCGTCAGAATTGCTCGTGAGACCTTATGAGGTCCTTAGTCCACCTTGCAGTAGAACTCGAGAATATTACGGCCCCTTCGGCTGCCAGTTCTACGAGAATTCAAGTGGATAGAGGGCACCCACTGTTGCTTGAGCCAGACAATTCTTTCGGCTGCATCGATTATCCTGATCTTCCTTAGGGTGGCTTCCGTAGAAGTGACACTCAGAGCCTTCTCCACTTTCCTTTTAACGACAGCCAGCTATTTTTTTTTTCTCTTATAACATTGCGGTATCTTGGTCATAAGACACTCAGAGCCTTCTCCACTCTCCTTTTAACGACAGACAGCTATTTTTTTTTCTGTTATAACATTGCGGTATCTTGGTCATAAAGATGTAACGAACAAAAATAATAAGAACACGTATAATAATATGAGATGATAAATAAATAATAACCTCAGAATAATTATTGCAGGAGTGTACAGGTTGCAGAAACTTACAGAGATCGACTTGAATTTGTGAAAGTACGTAAAAGTAATTCTTTTAAAAAATCATATAATAATTGGCTTATACGGACATCATTATTCGGCCATTGCACCAAAATACGCTTTTTATATTTATTATAGGTATGTGGAGCTCTCGAAAACGTTGTTATAAGTTTAAAATAAAGTATACGTATGCATTCTGTGACTGAAGCCAGTGCTAGTGAGGTGCGTTGAATCAAAAGATTTAGCGTTTTCGTGAATATAAAATGAGAACATTGATAGTAATCAACATCTGTAATATTTATAATGTAGGTACATGATCTTAAGATAACTTGAAAAAGAAATGAGATAACAGTATCTAGACATCATACCTTTTGGTTAAGCTTAGTCTTATTTTACACAGTGAACAATAATATTGCGAAAATGCTGCAGTGATGACAATCTAGTGACAAATGAGAAATACTTTATGTATTTAATTGCTTAGAGGTTCGTTCTAAGAAATTAGTTAACCCAGTTTCATTGTTGAGAATTTTATGCAAGTTTTTGTCTATTCATAAGCATTTGTAAACTGGCTAATAATAGATCATACGTTTTATATTTTTTTAAATAAAATATTAGTGAAGTGAGTCATAGTGAAACAATTTGGGAAGGATTTATAGCGATCATCATAAGGTAGGTTAAATTTATAATAATCTTTATTTATGAATATACAAAATATTCAGGCTGTGGACTTCAATTGTTGTTATATTATGCGTCCTTGCTTAAGAGGGCTAACATATTTCACGCCACGTTTTGCTCAGAAACCATAGTTTTCAATGCGTTTAAAGTCATTAAATATTTATCGTACAAACATGGTATTAACTAACATACTTAGTAAATTTAGCTCTCTAAACGTTCCATAAAACATATTTTACCAAACAACAGATTACATATGGCTAATATCAACGAAAGTGAACAAGGTTTTTCAAATCATACGATTTGCATCGATTTCGATGCTTAAATTCATGTCAAATAACTGATAAATTTAATGAACAAGGGATACGAAGCAATTGCAAAGGTCCTTGGCTATCTGTTTGTAGAATAACCTTATATCAGGTAGGTTCCTTTTTTTGGAGAAAAATTACTGTAAAGTTTGCTCAAATACTGAGAAATTTCTCAAAAATAAAGTAGTCTTTTCACCAGCTTCAGTAGTTTAAATCATTATGATATTTATGTATTATTATGTCAGAACTTCTCCTTTGACAATAAAAATATTTCTTTTTAAGTAACTAGATACAGATTTTTTTTTACAAAGTATTTTGTGAACCCCTATAAATGCAGATACGCGAACAAATACGATTTAGTACCGCCGAAAGGCTCCCAGAGAGTGGTCATGTCGCTCGATGTTCCATTTTTGAATACGAAAAAATGAACAAAAATAGTCTAATTCTAGCGTGACCAAACAATCTTAGTACTTTGTGACGTATAATATAATATATATATATTTATGGTCGATCTACAACGTGAACTTTTGTACAGTGCAAAGCTCAGACACCCCGGTTAGAGATTCGCTTCAAAATACTGTATCAAAAAAAATAAATGAAACTAACGAAAACTGACCAAGTTATAAACTTTTACAGTTGCACTATTTTGTCCATGAACAGCGTAGGTGTAGGTATTATACGCAAGACAGGTAGTCACTATTCGTGTGGTATTGATAATAACATTAACAAACCAATTTCATAAGTGGTAATTATGGAACAGTGTTTTACACAGAAACCGGCCAATGTGAGTCGGACTCGCGCATGTAGGGTTCTGTACCAAAATACGACAAAAATCACGTTTCTTGTATGAGAGCCCACTTAAATGTTATTTTGGTCTGTTTTTAGGGTTCTGTACCCAAAGGGTAAAAACGGGACCCTATTCATGAGACTTCGTTATCCGTCTGTCTGTCTTTTACGAGACAAGTAGTAGTAGTAGTAGGAGTAAGGGGAATACCAGCTAAATCCCTATATAATATACAGAGGTAAGGAACTCATTGGGTACCTATCTTTTAACCACAAAACTGACTGTCGTAAACCACGGCTTAGAGCCAACATTATGTAACCAACATATATACATACATACGCGGTAGAATAATAAAATTGATTTAACCTTACAACAGAGGAGGTAGCAAGGACAGCCATTAACTGGCACGTGTCTAGTGAAGCCTGTTGCTCGGACGATAAGTGGCTAATATATAATCTTACAACAACCTGCAACAACTATTGAGAACTCAGGCAATGCCGAGCATAATTGAAAATACTGAACAAACTGACAGACACGTAAGTGACAACATTATCTATATAGCTACCGGTATGGCCTGTCCCCAATCCGTATCCATCTATGCGAGAAATAAAGACTAGCTGGTGGGGCTCCTAACTAGAAAGACTCAGAAAGAACATGCATGAGGCAGCTGTTCTATATGAACACCTGTAAGGAACCAGACCTGGATTGGGACGGCTAAAAAGCCGCTAAAGCAAAATAGAAGTAGCGACTGAGATACAGAAGTACCAAGTCTTGGAGAAACCTCTGCTAGAGTCAGACTAATACTGGCCAAACAAGGGCCAGAACTTTCAGTATCTATAAATAAACCTAAAGGCGTGGCGGCCTGACCAACACATGAGAAGAAACCGATAGTATTTTGATACAAACGCACTTCCCATGATGCCAATTGCTGCAGACACTCGTGTGGCTGGTGGAAAACGTATCCACAGAAGAAATCCACTGGGAGCTCGCAAGACCTGTTCTTATCTATTCTGTCAACTTACAAAAAACTGAATGGGTAATTAACAGCTTCAAGTCCTTCAAATCTCCAGGACAGGATGAAGTCTTCCCTGCAGTGATAAAATGGGGGAGGACACAAGTTGATATTGTCAGTTACATAGTATCTGTACGCCAGACAGTGTATGGGGCTGTGACTCAGACTGTGGAGAGAGGTCTAAGTGATCTTTATACCAAAACCCGGTAAAGGGTACTATTCAGACCTCTGGTCATTCAGACCGATACGCCCTACGGCTTTCCTGCCAAAACCTCTGGAAAGATTGTGTGACTGAGACATTCGAAGGACGGCCCTTCAAAATAAGCCACTGCATTTCAACCAACATCATATGCCCCCGGCAAGTCAGCACTACATGCGTCGGCGTCGGTACGCAAAATAGAAGAGGTCATCCAGAATAAATCAATTTGCCTCGGCACTTTCATAAACATAGAGGGTGCTTTCGACAGAAGAAGCATAACCACCACACTGGCAAAATACCGAGTATACACGGTAGTCAGTGAATGGATAAATAACATGCTAAACAACTCATTTTAAAGCTACAGACAGCAGAAACCAGTGAGTGAGAAGATGGCTAAAGGTTGTCCACAAGGAGGCGTTGTCTCACCACTGCTATGGAACCTTGTTGTAGACGACCTAATAATCAATCAATCAATCAATTTTACCTATAGCATTCCACTGCTGGACATAGACCTCTCCCAAATTTCGCCACCACACACGGTCCTGCGTTTTGTGCATCCAGTCAATCCCTGCAACCTCTTTTAGGTCGTCGCTCCATCTGGCAGGGGGTCGTCCTAGGCTACGTTTATCAAGTCGCGGTCTCTTCTCCGGAACTCGCTTGCTCCATCGGCCATCCAGTTCTTCTACAGATGTGGCCAGCCCACTGCCACTTCAAAACGCTTACTCTGCAAGCTATGTCGACCACTCTTATTCTCTGACGGATAACATCGTTTCGGCACCGTAGGTCATTACTGGTAGGGTGCACCGGTTGAAGTCTTGCGTCTTCGGGCATTGCGGTATCGGCGAATAATAACCAAGCTTAACGCAAACCACCACTACACTGTGGGGTACGCAGACGACATAACAATACTGACAAGAGTAAACTTTACCAGCATAGTGTGTGATGTCGCACAGACTGCTCTTAAAATCGTGGAACGTTGGTGCACAGCTAAAGAACCTTCAAACAATCCAGGCAAGATGGAGCTGTTACTATTTACTAACAAAAGAATTCTCGGAAACTATCAGGTGTCACGTCTCTATAACACCGAATTACAATTCTCAAAACCTACGCCCCTCAGCTACCATAGAAGTGATGTTGGAACTACCGCCGCTACACGTCACCATTAAACAGGAAGCCACGACCACATAATTATACAAGAAGTTGGTGGATTTGGAACTGTTAACGGAAACGATCACGGACACAATAACATAACAGTTTGCGTTCAATAAAAAGTACAAAATACAACTACAAGAGTGCCTTCGATAGTGTCTCAATATCTACGGATATTGAGGATTGAGGAATATTCACGGATGAATCCAAAACGAGAACGGATTCCGGAGCAGGAAACTTCTCGATGAACCTGAACATTAATATCGCAACCCCCTTAGGCACCCATGGCACAGTATATTGGTATAATGTGCCATGGGTGCCTAAGGGGATGGAGGGGGCGGAGAGCATGGATATAAAATCAAGGCGACTGAACAGTCAGGTTAGGAACGTCAGAACCAGTGTATTCGGATACTTAATGGTAGTAAATCAGTCCTACAAGCGCTACAGAGCCATGCGATACATCTGGCCTTGTCACGGAGTGGATATATGCGAAAAGAACAATGTCACGCTACAATGGATAAAAGGACTTAGTGGCTCACGATGTAATATCGCTGCGGCGTACGAGCTGGCAAGAAGAGACTCTTCGCTGACAGCAATGGACCCTGAACCAATCCTACTCCTCCCATCTGGATGGGTACGTAACCTGCTCCAGGTCGCTATAGGAAGCCGTCGGCAACGTGAAGAGTCTGCTAGACTTCCCGGAGGAACTAGGATAGCAAAATAGCCATACTATAACCCCCCACGCAAAATAGGCACAATAAATGACGTTGCGGAAATCAGTCCGTGGAACCTAGTCCTCTTCCTTAACCGCACCAATTTTGTTTCGAAAAGTTACAAAAGTATCAAACTTCTTTGTTGCTAAAGTTATGCACTATACGGCTGTGTGTGACGTGCGGTCTGATTTCTTACGATCGTATGTAATTTGAAAACAAAATTAACGCTCTTAATACCTGAAATAAAATTACGCATTTACTCATGAATTGTTGACCTTTAAAATAATTCTTGTTGTCCATCTAAGGTCTGTTTGTCTGAGAATCCTGTGTCCCTGCAGATCTCTCCTGCCATAGCCTTCAATATTATCTTCCATGTTTTCAGTTTATATGAAACTACTCCGAATTTTGCACTCATTCATATGTAGGTAATACTTAAACAGAAAAAGAAAATTTTGCAATAAAATCATAATTTGTAAATATCAAGTTATTGTAATTAAGATTTCCATTAAACAAACAAATATTTTTTTTTTGCCAACCGGTCTGTACGGACACTGAGACTAGTCGTCGCAAACATGAAACATATTATAATTTAGGCAAATTATACAAAAGTAGGAAAACTAGTATTTATTTCATTGTACAAATTAATAAATAAGAAAAATAAAAATAAACAAAAAAATCGATCCTTCTGAGCAGTATGTACATACCTACTTACCTAAAGTAAGGGCATTCACCCTCAAAGAATGATTGCGAGAGGTCTACTTCCAGCAGTTGACTGGGATAGACTGATTGATTGCAAATCAATAATTTATAGGGAAATAGAATTTCTTTTAAAGTGCAAAATCAATTCAAGGAATTGGTTCTATTTTAGTACCTGAGGCGTATATCGCACTATTCTAGCTACACTGCACAGACTAACAGATTAACAGGATTAAAATTATTAAGACCAAAAGCTCTTCTACCTAATCCTAACCTCTCCTTTTCGATCCCGAACAACGCGTGCTGGGCTGACGTGCCACTCTTACGCAGTGGAGAGAAAATTGACCAGAACTGAGCGATTCAAGACATCGTTTCTCTGTAGAAATATGAAAACTTGGAACACAATGCCCACACACGTGCTTCCCTCATCTTACAACTCCAGCTTCTTCGGAGCTTGAAGAGGCACATCTGGGGCCACCAACTTGATAAACACTGTAGAAAGTCATAATTATGGACTGTGACTCTCACCTTGGTTTACCATCAGGCGGGCGACGTTGATTTGGCGAGAATATTATTTAAAAAAACTACTAAAATAGCAACTTACAAAGAAGCCAATTAATAAAACGATAATAAAGGAGAGGAGGGAGAGGATCCCGCCTCACACCCTCGATTCTTCAATCCTAACGTACAACAGTTGAGGATAACCACAACTAATTGTAAAGGAGGAATGACGAACCGAATCCCTCAGGAAAGGAAAGGACATCATTCATTTTGGACCAAAAACTGAAAGTGCCGGCCAGAAAAAGAAAATGTGATATTCGCATAGAACACACAATTTCTAGCAAAAAATACTACTACATTAACCCTGTGCGTGCTATGGTTTTTTTGTTATATGCTTTTAAAATTGGTGAAAAATGTTATTTCGAAGGTGTCATTCTAATTGATATGAGCAGTTGAATAGTGATTTATTTTATTAATTATGTCTTTCAGCATACATATAAGCACACATACATATAATTATACCTGTTTTTCCGAAGGGTGAGGCAGAGGCATATTTTATGCCCAATTTTGATTTCACGTTCCTACATTAAAGAGCATGTAAAATAAAGATAACGAGTATTTTATTTCGACAGAGTCAAAGGCCTTCTTGTAGTCCACAAAAGCCATACACAGCGGCTGATTGTACTCGTTTAACGTGTAAACATGGCTTAGGAGTGAGATGGGTCTGTAATTCCTCAGCAAGGTCTTATCACCTTTCTTGAAGAACAGAGCCACCGCACTCCCGCTCCACGCTTCAGGTGTTTGTCCCTGTTGGAGGACGGAAATAAACAAACTCTCGTCAGCTCGTTGAGAACCAGAGCCCCCCCCCCCGCCTTCAGTAGTTCAGTTGTAATTCCGTCCTCCCCAGGGGACTTGTTGTTTTTAAGTTGCCCGAGAGCCGCCCTCACCTCGCCCTGATCGATGTCCGGAATGTCCTCCCTATAGTGGCGCGATAGTGGGACTCGGTGGTCACAATCAGTAGGGTTCTACTCGTCGGCCTTTTTGTCCGTGATGCATACAGGTCTCTTTAAAAGCTCTTAATTTCCTCGAGAATCTCGAACCTTGAGGTCACAGTTCTGCCATCCGCTGTCTTCTGTTTCATCAGACGAGGTCTTCCAAGCTGTTGGGCAAGTACTTTGGTACCCCTGTTCTGCTAGATCGTTGCCTCGACGATGCTGGTGTTATAGCGTCTAAGGTCGCGTCGTATCAGCTTTCGGATTCTGAGATTTAGATCAAGCTGGTCTGACGAAGACGAGTGCGTAGATGGCGTTTCCTGTCTTATTCTCATAAGTTCGTGAGTCTCGGGCGAGAGCTTAGAGCACCTGTTATTGCTTTTTCCGGACCTTCGGGACACTTACTGTAGCGTCCTGACCACATTGTCGGCCTTATCGTGAATATTGCCAGTGGTTTCCAGCAGATCAAAATGATTTTGAAGTTCTAACTGGAGCGCGGTAGGTCGGAGAGTAGGCTTCATCATACGGACCCTTTCAGCTCGGAAGTCCAAATTCAGAGATGCTCGTACAAGTCGGTGATCACCACCGGTATTAAACCTGTTAACCACAGAGACATCTCTAAATATAGACTTCCTGTTCGTCATGATGAAGTCTATCTCGTTCCTTGTGACCTTGTCGGGGCATCGCCATGTCCATTTTCTGTGGGGCTTCTTCTTAAAGAAAGAGTTCATAAAGAAGAGCCTCTCAGACTCAAGAAAACTGACAAGCATATGGCCCCGGTCATTTCTGCGCCCTACACCAAAGGGGCCGATCTTCGTTTCGCCGCGTTCTTGTACTCCCACTGTGGCATTGAAGTCCCCCATCACAACGCTGTAGTGAGTCTTGGCAGTACCATGTAGTGCTTTTGCTATGTCCTCGTACACTTGTATCACCTTCAGGGTGTACCTGTTGGTGAGTCTCAGTATTAAGTACGCTACCCGAGGCGAAACACTGCTGATCTCCACAAAGCTGCTAACGAGGTCCTTTTTACCATAAAGCCAATCCTGCCCTCGGAAGAATGTCTTCCGTCACCTTCCCGAAAGAAAAACAGGTCGCCTGATGCAAGGGTTAGCGTGTCCTCCCCCTTTCTTCGGACCTCGCACAATACTGGATGTGCCAGTTAATACGACCTAGTTCTACCTCGAGTTCGGTGAGCCGCTCGTCCAGGCGCAGAGTAGTTCCATTAAACGTAGCCAGGGTCAGTTTTGTATGGCAGCCTCCCGTAACCCGGAGATTCTTAGCACCCCCCCTCCCGCCGTCACTCCGACCGCTGCCGTGATCGGGACCAGCGGGAGTGCCGGGAACTGGGGGCCGTTGTTTATTCGTTATCAGCAGGTGTACCACTCGCAGGTGAGGCTGGCTTGGACCCCGGGGTTGGTGGTAGGGCCCCATCGCACCCATCGGGCGTCGGGAGGTGGCGGAGTGATTTGCCAGGTACCTGTCGCTTGAGCCTGGGGGGCTGCGCGCGCGGCACCTTTGTCTAAGTTTTTTGAAACAAGTTTGGACTTGTTGTGAATCGTTAGGTACGTTTTGTTTGTGCGTAGGTACTTAGATAGTTAGTAAAATGATAATTCTTTCTAATTACAATAGAATAACGTAAAAACAAATCACTATTCAAGTGACGAAATGTATCAAAATACATCATCAAAATAACATTTTTCTCGTATTTTAAAAGCATGTAACAACAAAACCATAGCACGCACAGGGTTAATGTAGTAGTATTTTTTGCTAGAAATTGTGTGTTTTATGCGAATATTACATTTTTTTTTTCTGGCCGGCACTTTCGGAATTGGCCCAAAAATGTATGAAACGTGAATGATCTCCTTTGGATGTTGGATAGAAAAATTACCTGTACCGTTATACAGATTAATAATAATTAGCACTACACTACTTAACAACGTGAATAATACGTCGACACGTGTTTCGCCTACACACAAGGCACCTTCAGGAGTTCAGGACTGCATGGCAGCAAATTTGCAGTGTGAGGCGGGATCCTCTCCCTCCCCTCCTTTATTGTCGTTTTGGGATGAATTTCCGCCATGTAACACAGGATCTAATTAGTTAAGCCAATTATTATTTCGTTCCCATGGTTCACCTATAATTAAAACCCAGTCCAAAATGAAGCATCTCCGTTTCCAATCGTTTTGAATATTTTTCTACATGGTGTTACGTTCATCAATTATGCTGGGAAATAATCATTTACGAAAACATGTAAATATTCACACATAATTGTGATTTCACACTTGGGCACCTTGGTTATTCGTACCTACACATGCCAATGTTTGTGTGACTCAAAACAACCGCAGCGAGTTTTGACTGTTTGCGATGAAGTTATACAGTTTATATCTTATTTTAACCTTGTTTATTGCTTCATTGTTTTACTTCTAGCGAAGAATACATTTGCATTTGAAATCCATTATTCCATTTCAGTCGTCTAACAAATGAATGATATTTATAAAATTAAATTTTAACACTAAACAATGCCCTTAATCCTCTACAATTTGATCAAGTTTCGAATCAAAAATTCCGTGGGCATCCAATACACTGCAGAGCGATGGAGTCTCTAAATCTTGCTTCTAACATACGGTATCAAAGAAAATTTTTATATCATCTGCATCTAGATGATCACCGATCAGTGTCTAATTTTATCTATAAATAATGCCTTCACACTTTTCCCATAAGAATCGCCGATTTCGAAATATACTTATTTCTTCAAAGTACCTAAGTAGTAGTCCATATAGATCGATGTTCCAAAGCTTATTTTTCGTAATATGCACCAATTTCCCCGCCATCTCCTTTTATGTAGAGTACGCCCAAAACCCATTCATGACAACTTTGAATTTCTGTTTGGCACATACCAGATCAAAGGTAATTTATAATAATGTTCTGAACAGCTATACCAATTTATAGCTCTATGCGAATATTTGCAACCTATTAAACCTATTTTGACTGACCCTGAAGCCTGAGTACCTATGTCGTAACTTGACATGTCATTTATGCCAAATCTGTAACATAGGTAAGTATAAAAAATTTACACATAATTGATGATGTATACGAGTATACTATGATGTATAGGTAATTGAAACTCCGAAACTACTGAAACAATTTTATTATTTTTCTTTTAATTTTGCTGTCAATCACAATTCAAATCTGTATTACAGCATTGGAAACTCGAAAAAGTACTCGTACTTGAGTCAAGTCTTCAATTCGTTGAAATTTAATACATATTCCTCTATCTGCCGTTTAAAATTTGTTTGATTGAACGAGCTTGTAACATCTAAACAATACATTTTGCATTAAGTATATGGAAGCAATTACATACTGATGTTTTTTTTCTGTATTTGATGTTTTGGTGTTTTTCTGCAATATACTGATAATACAGAAAAACATACGATTTAGTAAAAAGATGTTTTTTTCCATAAATTTTCTTTTCAAATACTGATAAATAGTTGACCATCGCATGAGAGATCACATTTTATTTTAATGATATTTATTGAGAAATAATTTTGAATTTTAGGACACAAGGTATTATAGAATGATCCAAATACATTTTGTCCTAAAATTACAAATTAGTTCTCAATAAATATCATTAAAATAAAATGTGATCTCTCATTAATTAGCTAGTTTGGTCTAGTGGCGAACGTGTCCGCTTTGTAAGACTGGTAGCACGGGTTCAAATCCTAAGAAAACATAGTATACTTTTTGGACTTTTTCTTTTGTTTTGTTTATTGATTTCGAATTTTTGTCGGCGGCTGAAGAGTTGCTTTGTTTTATAACAATGCCAAAAGTTCAACGCTCACCTCCCAAGTCATCTGCGTCTATTAGCCAAAGAGTACAGTCCTCACCGGATTTATCGAAAGCTGATGCCGAATTTGAAACATTAACAAATAAGACGACACGAAATAAGCGTATTCGGCCAAACTTCTCTCCTGAAAAACCGACAGGAAGTCTATTAGAACTAGAGGACCGGCTAATGATTATGTTGAATGCATGGAAAGATGACCAGAGCGCACTTTTAAGCAGAATAACTAAGGACATTGCTGACATAAAAAAGCAGAATAGGGAAATAATAAGTACTAATGCTGAGATAGAAAAGTCTTTGGAGTTTATGAATAAGGCCTACGAAGATTTAAAAAATTCAATTACAAAATTAGAAAAAGAGAAACAGGAACAACGTGACTATATTAGTGAACTAGAATTAAGAGTCTCTGATCTACAGCAAAACTCACGCAGCACCAGTTTAGAAATACGAAATATTCCATATGCAGAAAAGGAGACTACTGAACAACTGACTGCAATTCTAGTGAAGACGTGCAACGCACTACAGGTTGTAGCAAAGCCAACTGATGTCAGAGACATTTACCGTATGCCGGGGAAGAAGGGAATAAATAGACCCATAGTAGTAGAGCTGGTCACCGTCCCTCTTAAAAACCAGGTAGTAGACGCAGCCCGAACTTTCAATAAATTGCACTCACATACTGAAAAGTTAAATACAGGACATATAGGAATTAAAGGGGATCCTCGTCCAGTATATGTGTCTGACCATTTGCCAAGCAGTCGGAGGCAGTTATACTTCGAAGCTCGTAAGTTTGCCAAGGCACACGATTTTAGGTTTTGTTGGTCACAGAACGATAGAATTTTTCTTCGCAAGCGTGAAGGACTGGAATCAACATGTGTCACGTCTATTCAGTTTCTCAATAATCTCATTAAAAAACTGTAATTTCGAAAAAGGCATGTTATGTTTTAAAACAAAAATTTGTTCTTCTTATTTTGTTACTTTAAATTATATTTATGTTATATCTTTTAAAAATATTTCAAACTCTTATATTACTGATAATAAACACGGGCAAAATAAATTAACAAAATACATTACACTCAACACATACCATGAATTTGAAAGCTGCTCAATACCTTATACATTTATATCCATTTTACATGAGCACACAGTGCGTTTTCTTATCTATTATGTAACTGTAACCTACAATTGGCTCCACTTAATTATTTATTGCGAACTATCTATGTTCGTTGTCCAGAATTATACTCAAATACTGCAATTAACTATTCATGAACCGCAAGCCGTCAAAAATTTAGCACTTTACTCTCAATTTAAAAATGATTGATCCCATCATAATGGATGAACTTGATTCATATGGTATTCTAAACTCTCACTTCTGCAAACCTGATTCGTGGTCCAATGTGATGAAAACCACTACTAAGTCCATAAATATCATGCATCTCAATATCCGCAGTGTCAATCATAACTTTGATGACTTTATAGTATTTTTGCAGAGCACAAAGATGAAGTGTGAAGTGATTGTACTGACCGAGTGCTGGCTCGAAGGTCTCTCGACAATTCCGACCATAAATGGATATGTGGTTTATCGCACGACCTACCCCAAAAATCAAAATGATGGGGTTTTAATTTATGTGGCTTCGGATTTGCCTCATAGGATCACCGAGCCGACACTATGTGAATCTAGTGGATTACTCTGTCACCTAGAGACTTCTAATGTATATATACTTGCAATCTACCGCTCCCCGTCTGAAACAAATTATGAAAAATTTATTGGTGAACTGAACAATATTCTTATGCCAATGTCACAATGCAGAAATGTAGTGATTATGGGTGACATAAACATAAATATAATCCCGGGCAAATTAACCCTACAAGCAAGCGACTACTTGGATATGATTGCAGCTTATGGCCTCTTACCCTCTCATACGTTTCCGACTCGCGAGAACCGTTGTTTAGATCATGTTATGGTTAAAACTGACTTAAAAACAACAACAATTGTATTCGACACCTGTATAACCGATCATAAACCTACACTCATAAGCTTTAACTGTGAGGGATTACCCATTTCAACTAAAATGAGGCGAACTGTTGTCAATTACCCTGCCATCATTTCCAGTATTTATTCTGCGGATTTTAATGACATTTTATGCTCTGGGGATGCGAACGTGGCTACTGAGCTTCTATTGTCAAGTATTGGCAATATCATTAGGGATAACTCAAAGGAGGTCTGTGTCACCTCAAAACGTAGAATAATTAAACCATGGATTACTACTGGCTTACTGCGTTGCATTCGCAACAGAGACAACATGTTCCGTAAGTTAAAGAGAAACCCTAATGATTATATTCTTAGAGTGACATATAAAAGGTATCGAAATTTTTGCAGTAAACTCCTCAAGAACCTGAAAATTATGTATGAAAAAACTGAATTACTTAAAGCTAAAAACAACCCAAAGGCTATGTGGAATACTGTTAAAAATATAACCTATACGCACCGCAATGTAACCTCTCCTAAGGAACTGCTGAATGTCTGTAATGACGAACTATCGTCTATCAACAGCGTCAATAAGTTCTTCGCTAACGTTGGAAATCAATTGGCTTCTAAATTTACTTCTATTTCCTCTATCTATTCGGATGAACATATGACCGTAAAGCCGTGTAACTCCCTTGTGCTTCTACCAACTGATGAAAAAGAGGTAAAAAATCTTATTCTTGAGCTTCGAGCAGATGCTGCACCTGGATGGGATGGCATTACTCCAAAATTACTAAAAGCTTGTATGCCTGTGCTGGTACCGGTAATCACCCACATCTGTAATCTTTCCCTGTCCACGGGTTGCTTCCCTATCTTACTTAAAAAAGCTGTAGTTCACCCGATTTTCAAGAGTGGGGATAGACAGAGTGTCAATTGTTATAGACCAATATCAGTCCTGCCAGCCATATCGAAAGTTCTGGAAAAAGTAATTAACAATCGATTAGTACATTTTTTGGAATCGCATCACCTATTGGCTTCTAACCAATATGGTTTTAGAAAGGGAAAATCCACAGAAGATGCCATAACCTCACTGATAAATCATGTTGTTACTTATCTAGATGAGAAATCGAAGTGTTTGGGAATATTTTTAGATTTGTCGAAGGCATTTGACACTGTGTCTATTCCACACCTCTTGTCTAAACTGGAAGATATTGGCGTCCGGGGCCACACACATGACCTCTTTAAAGATTATCTCAGTGGTCGCTCACAAATCGTCAAAATAAACGATACTACCAGCGACGCAGAATCATTATGTTTCGGTGTGCCCCAGGGTTCTATTCTTGGTCCAACATTATTTTTGGTGTATGTGAACGGCCTTTGCAGGTTACCTCTTAGAAACTGCTCCATTTTCGCCTATGCAGATGATACGGCGCTTTTGGTACACGGTACCGACTGGCCTGATACCTTAAGCTGTGCAGAGGAGTGCCTGAGAACTGTGATGAAATGGCTATCAAATAACC
The DNA here is from genome assembly GCA_933228765.1 of Miltochrista miniata. NCBI lineage: Eukaryota > Metazoa > Arthropoda > Insecta > Lepidoptera > Erebidae > Miltochrista > Miltochrista miniata. Next base: position 27,498,431 of record OW121763.1, on the reverse strand, counting down.
TACTTACAGTAAATTTTTCAAAAACTGTATATATTCCGTTTTATTTGAAATCTGATCCCTCACATGACTTTCAGAGTCTTAGAGCTCATACTTGTAATTCCAACAACTCTTCCTCTCTTTGTTCCTGTCCACAAATATCGAGTACTGACGTGGTGAAATATCTTGGAGTATTTATTGACAGCTCTTTAAAGTGGAAGCTGCAGTTGGAAAATGTCACTGCTCGTGTCCGTAAACTTATCTTCGTGTTTAAGAGACTTAGATGTTCTGCCGATTTGGTGACATTGAAAATGGTTTACTTTGCACTGTGTCAGTCCTTAATCACCTATTGCACTATTGTCTGGGGTGGAGCCCACAAGACTCATCTAATGCCGGTAGAAAGGGCACAAAGGACTGTGCTAAAGGTTATGACATCAAAGCCATTTATGTATCCGACTGACGCCCTTTACCGAGATTGTGGAGTCCTCACAGTGAGGCAGCTTTTTATATTACAATGTATTTTACGCACTCACTCTTCGCTGATTTACAATGACAATGCACAAAAAACACGTAGATCATGCCGGCAATACAAAGTGTGCTGCATTCAGAAGTCGAGAACTGCTTTTGCTCAGCGCCATTTCCGTGTTATTGGAAGTCACCTGTATAATGCAATAAATAGGGTGTGCAATATCTACCCTCTTTGCAGACAGAAATGCAAAAAAATTGTGTCTAAATGGTTACAGACAAAAAATTACAAAGACACCGAGAGTCTATTACCGGTATCCACTCTCTGATGCCCGGTCAACGATATTAACACACACACACACACACACACACACACACACACACACACACACACACACACACACACACACACACACACACACACACTAAATTTTTCATATTGTTATTGGTAGGTAATACTCGTAATATGTATGTTTTATACACTTAATTCTCGTTGCATGTTGTGAATCATGTTATGTTAGAATCCTGGTACCCATAACACAAGTTCAATCTTACCGTGGGTACCAGTGTTCAAAAAAAAAAAAAACTCTTACTTTTAAATGTCTATCCTAAGCATATTATGTATGAAAAAAAATCTGAGTGTTTATTGTACAACCATTGGATATCAAATAAATTATATTATATTATTATTCCTGTTGAAACGAGTCGAGTCTTGCGATTTATCATCCGAGTCCTTTAAATATAAATATTACTAAAAGACTTGAGTACTTTTCAACACTTGTTGCCACCCAGTCATCCACCGAGATTATAGTGCAAATGGCTTAAACCAACAGAACCTAAATTGGAGATGAAATGGATCCATCTCAGTATCCATCTCAGTCTCTCAGTAGTTTACATACTAATATAGGTACATATAATAATCAACCTTTATTATCGTTGAAGTGGTAGGCAAAGGCAGGCATCGGCAAAAAAAAACAATTACAATGGCATCGGCAAAAAAAAAACAATTACAATTGTTGAGTTTGTTGAGTTGTGTGCGTATTGCATAGGTATCTTAGTAGTTACTGCATATAATAATAATAATGCCCAAAAAATGTGACCCCTTTTCATCTTAAGGGCATAATTTATTTTTTCGATAAGTTAATATATTATCGAATTGTTTCACTATTGCATGACGCGTGCGCCAGCGTCACCGTACCGGCCGGCTGGGCGGTTGCCTTGCCGCCCACTGAAACGCCAGTCTCGCCGTCCACTCCGTGCGGTCTGCCTGTCGTTTCCCACCGCCACAATCCAAATCAAACCCCCCTTAGTTTTTTAACACATCTAATGTGATCAAAACTATAATCGCACGTGATATGAAAGTCGCGCCATTTCAGTTTAATATATTTTTCTTAAATATATTTCGGGCGGGAAACGGTGATGCGACTCGATTCGTTTATTCGATAAATATTCCGTTTTTAAATGATAGTGTTTAGTGGACAAAAGGGGTGAAGCATTGTTTATGGTGCATTATTGAGGATATACGGTGATTTCTTTTGGAAAAGGTATATTTTTAAATCCTTTTGTTTACATACGTAAGTGGGCATGCTTAACATATTTTTACATCGGCCGGTCAACGGCCGGCCCAGTCTTTTTTTTCAGGAGCTAATGTGTGTACTTTATTCTGCCTAGTTAATCATAACAATCATGTTTTTAACCAGCACCAGCCTTAGTGGTTGCCATTATTGTTTAATAAGGTGTTTCTAAGTTTTCTATTAGGTTTCTAGAACTGAACTGTGTACCTATAGCTATAACTACCTACTCATAAAACTGTAGAGTTTGTTTATTATTTATACGTCGCGTATACGTCGCGTCGGCGCCGCGCATACGTCCATCGTACGCCTACGCCGGAAAAACGCTAGTGTGAAGGCGCACTTAGATTACCGGCTCAAACAGGAGATTTTTCAAAAATATTTAAATGCAGATTTACTTACTTTTGAAAATGAAGGATTATTTCCTTTCAGCAAAACTTGACACTTCAATCTCCACCCTGTACCTACCTATATCTAAATACCTACATACCTACAATATTATACATAGAAAACACCCAAACAGCGAAATAAACTTGTGGATCACACAAATATTTGGAAATGCATGCATATATTGCATATTATGATATGCATTTTTTCTCCATTATTAATTTTTTATCCGTTAAGATTATTTTTGAAAAGCAATTAGTATGCTAACAAAAAAAAACTTTATCCGTGTCAAATTTTCCGCAATTTTCTTAAAAAATGATAAGTGCTAGGTTTTTGCTTCACGTATCAAGGAGTTGGTACGTAATAATGTACTTAGGTATAAAATTATTTATTTATAGTTTTTAGTACCATACTCGGCATAGTCTAAAATCCATACATAAATTACCTACCTAGTTGGGTTCTATTGAACGATCGCGTGACGCTGTAATCCTAGGTTAACGGCCTTACTTCCCCACCTTGTATTAATTTGGTCCCCTTGACGTTGGAATATTAATTTTGTAAACAAATCTTATTACTACAGAATAACGATGCGTATAGTTCGTATAACACACGTCGATAAATATATTGTTATCGATTCCCCAAAATATATTTTTTTTAATTCGTTCAGCAGAGTTCATATAGTAACGTGATTAGTACAAGGTCGTGTTGCTCTATGGCTATATTAGCCATTGTCATTGCTGAAATAAAATTTCGAATTTAAAGAAAACACATTTTTTTAATAGTACAGGTACCTAGGTACTTACTAGTTTAATTTCATCACGGCAAATACTGATTTGCGACAATTTTGCAGGTTAATTTCAATTAGGTAAAAACAACGTTTCGTAACCTGAAAAATGATAAATTCGATGACATTATTTATTTATTTAAACTTTTTGCACAAATCAATTTGTACAAAGGCGGCTTTGACTACTTAGCACAGGACCCGCCTTACTGAAGCATTCCCCTCTGCCAAGGCAATAGACCATTCGGACTAAGAGGTTTATAAAAAGCACTTGAGAATCGATTGATTCACTATCATAATCGTTATAGCTGTGTGCGAACGCATGGCGTCCTCAGATTAAGGCCGATGTATGTCGATTATGATAGTGAATCTATCGATTCTCAAGTGCTTTTATAAACCTCTTAGTCCGAATGGTCTATTGCCTTGGCAGAGGGGAATGCTTCAGTAAGGCGGGTCCTGTGTTAGATGGTCTCAGAAAGGCGGACTTAATGCCTTTGGCATTAAGTTAATAAACATCGTGTAACAACCACGAAACTAACCCACTTCCGGTTGACCAATAGGAACCGGAAGTACCCTTTTAAAACATTTTTTTTAAATTTCTAATCTTTCTTTGTTGATATGAGCTTATGCCAAACTATGCATACCTATTTATACACTTTGTAGAGACTCTAGCTCTTCCGGTAGACAGAACTAACCAAAAATGAAGTTGCACTTCTCCTAATTTACGCACGGAATTTACTAAAACAGAGAATAGGGGACCATTCAATAACCAAGATTGAATAGTACCTAATTGAGTTTAAACTGTATCATCTAGCCCAAATAAAAAGTAAAGTTTCTACCATGGGATTGAGACAACTTACGACACGACCGGTGTGGTCGTGTCGTAAGTTGGATTGGTACATGGATGTGTAAATAATAGACTAACATCCAACAGATGGAACCGAACCGAAACCTCAGCAATTCACTTCGCTTTTTTAGATTTCCGTACACCAACCCAAAGACTAAAAAAATAAAAACGGAACCCTATTATTAAACTCTGCTATTACTGAGACTACGCTGCATGTCCGTCTGTCGTCACCCGGCTGTATCTCATGAAATTTTCATAGATAATGCATTTCTTGCTGCTAGAACAACAAATACAAAAAGAATACATCTTCCATACAACAAACGTGATTTTTTGCTTTTCTGTTGGTACGTAACCCTCCGTGCGAGGATGCGACTTGCACATAGAATATATTATAAAATCTGTGCTTGCACGTGCCCGTGTTTTTTTTAAAAGAAACTAACAAGGCAAAGAGAGGAGTTACGAAATACTTCCTAGGTATAATAATTTCCTTTCATCTTAATACACAAGAGTATGCACATACACGCAACAAATTATTAATATTATTACACTAATTTCGTGTTCACTTTTTAGCGGGCGTAACCGTGAAATTTAAAGTAGAAATTTAATAGAAATTGAGTAATGTTAAAATGCATTTGTTAAAATGTTAAAACAAAAGTCGTAATATAAGATGTTATTGACAGTAATTTAATTAGAAGACGTAAAAATAGAATTTTACATTTACATTTTATTAACGGTCGGCGATTTTATATTTAATCTGGCATTTTATACCATTTTATTTTTATTATGTATCATAATTCTTCTTTATTTTCTTACGAAGAAACCAAGTCCTTAATCCCCTAGACTTAATGGTCCAACACGCAGAGGCACTTCGATATTTTTAATCACAGAATGACCAAATTACTGAATTTGCTCCCTATACAATCGCTATAGGTACCTACGTAAGCCATCAGGACTTCAGGATCCAGAACAAGATTCCTAAAATCCTAGAAAGTAGAGACGCTGAAATAGTTCAGCAAAAAATATCGCGAAATAGCGAAGTCAGCAGATACCAAATAAAACTTGGTGTTATGTATTGAGTGTGGTTGCAGCTTGAGAAAGCCACATTCTCTTCTGCATCTGAGCATAAAAGCTGTTTCCAAATAACTGACTTTGAAGTTCAGGTTTCGCTTTGACTGACTGTTAGTAGCCATAGTTTTATCACCAGACAGGTGTAATTAATTTGGCTTAAATAATGTACAAAACCATCATTTTCCCTAGGCGAGGCCGCAGAGGCGGCCGTGGGTCTGTTGGGAGTACTGGGACATCCTTACGAGGGCTTACCCGGGACTCCCAACCACAGGCTGTTAGGCATAACGTGAGGTTTTTTAGTCGGTAGGAGTCCGGCATAACATCCATGAGGATGTTCCCTCACGTTTAAAAAAAAATACCATCATTTTCAACTAATTTGCGGCAATAAACGTGCGGCAAGTACCTTATATTGCAATTCCTGATTACGTGTCGTTGAACCAAGCTTCAACACAGGTTCTAAAGGCGCGCCAGAGTGATTGCACTCAGACCGGTCCTATCCTCATTAGCAGTTTATTTTCACTGATTTACCTCGGCCAGTTATGTAATAATGTTTTTATCAATCTGGCAATCCAGGGTCTAAGTCTGTAGAGCAGGTTCCCAAACTTTTTGGTATCACGCCCCCCTACTGTTAAAATTAATATGCCCACGCCTCCCCTCAGCCCAGGGAACAGCAAGCGGGCTTGCCAAACGGGAACACCCAAAAATTCCGAAATATGTTTTTCCGAATTTCAATATTCCGATGTTCAAAATTCCGAAGATTATAATTCCTAAGAAACAAAGCTCCGAATATTCAAAAGGACGATATTCATTCATCCGAAAGTCATAAGTACGAATTTTTATTTTTCCTAATTTCATTAGCACGAATAATCAAAAGACCGGATTGTTATTTTCCCGAAAAACATTATTCCGAATTTCAAATATCCGAAAATTCACTGTTAAAGCTTTTTTAATAAAGTACGGTCAAGTCTAACTACGGAAAATATTATTTCCCAGTGAGTGGAAGGCAAACGACAAAACAAAAAAAATAACCACGATGGCTAAGACTGGAGCTCCGCTCCGCTTCGCTTTCGCCTTAGCCTTCTAACCTAACCTATTCAAGTCGAGTTGTTAACCATAATAAGTGAATGGTTAACACCCCGACTCAGAGTACCCCGACTCGGATAGGTTAGGTTAGAAGGCTAAGGCGGGAGCGAAGCGAAGCGGAGCTCCCGCCTTAGCCTTCGTGGTTATTTTTTTTTGTTTTGTCGTTTGCCTTCCACTCACTTGGAAATAATATTTTCGGAAGTTAGACTTGACTATACTTTATTAAAAAAAACGGGTGGAATCGGGAACATAAATAATCGTCTTTAATGATAAGTTTTCGGGTTGAAACAGGAACGGGTAGAAACGACATTCATCCTTCGTATTTATGATATTTCGGATTTTTGATAATCGGAGTTCGTATTTATAACATGGCGGATTTTTAATGATTCGGAATTCAACGGTTCGGTTTCTTGAAATTCGGCATTCTGACAGTCGGAATTGTAAACATTCGGAATTTTAAAATTATGACTTTTGATAAAAAGGATTTATGAAACATCGGATTTTTGACTTTCGGGATTTCGAATCATTCGAACTTATGAAATTCGGAATTATGAAATTCGTGATTGTGACTTTCGGAATTAAGTTTTTCGTATTAATGTAGTGTACCCTTGCCAAACAATTTAAAAATAAAATAACAGGAATTATTATTTTTCTAATTTTAGTATTTGTTGTTAAAGCGGTAACAGAAATATATTATTATGTGAAAACTTTAGCGCTCTAGTTATCGAGGTGCCTGAAATACAACCTCGTGACGTAAAGACAGACAGATGGACGCCGAAGTTTTCTTGAATAGGGGCCCGTTTTGGCCCTTTGGACACGGACCCTCAAACATACAATTACACTCGAGAGCAATGAATCCGGGTCACTTAAAGAATCCTAAAAATCTCGGAAACTAAAAATGCTAGGTTAATGCAATAAATTGTATTTAATAGACAATGTAATACTCCTTAAATGAAGGTATTAAAACTTCTTAGTTATTGTAAAGTTATATCATAAAAAAATCAAATTTGAAAAAGGGCCACTTTCGAAGATGGAACTACGAAATTACAGCATTTGGTGTTGCTTTCGTTTGTAATCTGTCATTTATGTGGGTACATAAACCATGTTGATAGTGCTCTATATTCATTAATCAAGCTGAAATTATGTCGCTTACGCCTGAAGAATGCACCAGAATACTTACAATGCTGGAAACCGGCCGGAGTCAGCGCGATACAGCCAGGACTGTCGGTGTGTCGCTGTCAACAGTACAAAGAGTTCTCCGACGTTACGAAGAAACTGGTTCTAACCTACGCAGACCAGGAACGGGCAGAACCAGGTGTACCACAGCACGAGAAGACCGATACTTGGTGAACACCATGCTTCGAAATCGCTTTCTCACAGGAACTGAACTCACCAATCAGTTTCGACGCCTCGGAGGAAGTAACCCAAGTGCATGGACAGTAAGACGTCGGCTTGCTGAATCTAACTTAAAACCCCTTAGACCTGCAAACGGCCCTAAACTGGAGCGTGGGCATCGTATTTCGAGACTAAGGTATGCCCAGAGCCACGTAAATTGGAGTATTGAAGATTGGTCAAAAGTTATGTTCTCCGACGAATCAAAATTTATGCTCTACAAGCACGATGGAAGACACAGAGTGTATCGAAGACCAGGGAAAAGATTCAAGCAAGCATGCATCGAAGAAAAAGTAGCCTACGGTGGTGGGTCTGTACTTGTGTGGGCCGGAATTTCTTCTGAAAGTCGCACAGAGCTGGTGATCATAGAAAACGGCTCTTTAACTAGCGTAAGATATGTGGAAGAAATCCTCAATGATCACGTTGGTCCATTTATGGTCAATTTAGGTGAGGATGCTATATTTATGCATGACAATGCCCGACCTCATACAGGTAGGATTGTGAATGACTACCTTCAAGAGATGAACATTACTCGTATGGAGTGGCCAGCGCGCAGCCCGGATATCAACCCGATCGAGCATGCTTGGGACGAGCTAGGCAGATGCGTAAAACAACGAAACCCTCCCCCAATCACGCTTCGTGAGCTCAAAATTGCTCTCACAGAGGAATGGGAGAATATTCCCCAAAATCGTATAAGGAACTTGGTGTACAGCATGCCAAACCGCGTAAACGCAGTAATGGAAGCACGAGGAGGCAATACGAAGTATTAAAATTCAAGAAAATCGTAATAAAGTTCAAAAATTTCATGTTTCCTATTTTTGTTTTAAGGAGAGATCGGCAGTTTTTTCTTTATGTAATTTTGTGTTAATAAAATGTATGGTGACTCATATTTTTTTTACTTTCATTTAAGGAGTATTACATTGTCTATTAAATACAATTTATTGCATTAACCTATCATTTTTAGTTTCCGAGATTTTTAACATTCTTTAAGTGACCCGGATTCATTGCTCTCGAGTGTATTAAATAAAATAAGAGAAGGTAATAAAGTTTATAAATACATCGCAGACCTCCCTCTTGTTTACTATCCCACTTCTTTAAGGGGTGAAGAGACACGCCACCATCTTGGCCTGCTTCTGTAAGACTGGCGAGCAGCAAACCCGTCGTTCTCAGGCCTTCGGTCATGAGGACCGGTAGTTTTGGGCGATTTATCACCCGCTCCCACCACGCCACCATTTTTCGCACGCCGAAAGACACAGCTTGGGACCATGCCCTTCAACACGGTCTTGAGCGTGATAATGTGCACACCAGGCCTGCGACCAGGTCTTGGCGTTGCAGCGTCCATGCTGAGCACCGTCAGAATATGCGGCACCGTGTACTCGCTGAAGTAACCGCAGTGCTGGCACTCAGGTGTTACCTTCCGGTGCATGCACCACAGATACTTACCGAAGCACCCGTGCCCGGTAAATATCTATGACGCCTCTTAAGCCACTCTTCCATGATCGGCTTCACCACCTCGATAGTAGTGAGTTCCCAATTTGACAGCTCAGGGAACATGCCTATGGAATCACTGCAGCTCCTCCAGAACCCTCGCTTTCAGGTCCCATGGAGGGTTCCCAGGTAGGAGACATGCAGCCTCGATGGAGATGCGTTACCCTCTTATTATCCTGATGCCAGCAATTCACGGTCAGACTTACAAAAGGTCACTTCTTACAAAAAAGAGTCAAAGATAGATGTGCTTGCAAGATTTTGAGAAGATTCCCGATTGTGAATATAATAGAGATAAAAATATTGCACAACGCAGATTACTAGCAAAATTTAGTTTACTTTTAAACTTTGTTTTCATCATTGTAACCAATGCTACATGCCCAACAAGCAAAACGCGGTTTTATAATTATCCCAAGACCAATTTTCCATAGACTTACAACGAACTCATAAGCGCTTACAAGCCCGGAAAAGGGCCCACTTTATTAGTGTATTCAGTTCTTTAACAGTCTAATAGTACCCTCATGGAATTCTACTAACGACTGTAACGGCCGTGTAGCGGCATTTTGTAAAACCATACAATCCTACGAAATCTATTAATAGTCTCTTAGAAATCTAAACTAGATTGTTATGCACTTTACAACGGTTCTACAAGTTCTCATTTCGTTCATTTCGTTCAGTCAATCATTCAGTTATCAATATTGGGAGTTTGACACGCTCTGTGTACATAATACTAAAAACTTTATTAAAATACTTACTAATAATATTTTGGACATTAATATGGCAAGTTATATGATATTTTTTCAGAGTGTTCGTATTTCATGTTGTTAATCAAAAACGTACTGGGAACTCGTATTTCTCGTGCAACATACCAAGTTTCTGGTGAAAATTTTAAAGCCCCTCTTAAATTATGTAATTGTGCATTCGTATTTATTATTTTAAAATAACAAAATGTTCCCCATTAGTCATTTTCGGTAGCCATTTTTAAGTTAGCATTTCGAAGTGTTCTACTATACCACTATAGACAAACTCGGTTCTATAATGTCTCATAGTCGCTGCATTCACTCGCCATGTTTTTATCTTTTGGGGATCCGTGAAAAAAAAAAAAAAAAAAAAAAAAAAAAAAAAATCTATGTACTCGCTAGGCTCTGCCCATGGTAGAGATGTTCTCCAAAAAAAAAAAAAAAAAACAAAAAAAAAAAAAAAAAAAACTATTGATTGGAAGTTGTTTGTAAATCTCTAAATCTAAGGTTAGTAGCATATTGACTGGTTATTTTGATCCCAACCACGTCACAAGCAGAGCCAGGCACTCAAAATTCACGAACGAAACGAAAGTTTCGGCCCATTTTGCCGAAACCGAAACTGCGTCCGAAACTCGATTTTTTGGCCGAAACCAAAACTTCGGTCGGTCACTAAGACGCTAAATATACAACCTATATTGAAATAACACCTGTAGGTGGGTGTGCTTCAAGCTGTAATCCTCACATTAGAAATCTCAATGAAAACGAATTTTGACATCGCCAAAAAATTGTCGTGAAATAGTCGTACATGTAAAAAAAATAGTCGTATTATTGGCGTTATAGCTATAGGTTAGTGAGGATTATGGCTTGAACGTCAAGCTGTAATCCTCACCTCTGGTGCAAGTAAACGGTAAATTCTATCGAATTGGTTTAGGTTCCAAAAAATTGTCGTGAAATAGTCGTAACGACCTGCCACATCTCAGAAATAGTCCATAGCGTGGTGAGGATTATGGCTTGAACCTTTGAAAACTTCATATTTCTCCGGAACGCCTCCGAATTTCGGTTCAAGGTTTGTGCCAAAAAATAGTCATGAAATAGTCGTATGAAGCTATAATAAATTTGAGTTGATTTAATGTGAAATTAAAAACTTTTTATTTTCCCTACATTTCTATTGATGTACAGTCGTGTACAAAATTTGGAACTTCCAATGATACTAGACTCTACCTCTAGTAACTAGAGGAAGTCACGCGGTTTTACCCGCGTAGCTCCCGTTACCGTGGGAATGCGGGAATAAAATATGTGATGTTATATAGCAATTTAAGTGTAAACAATCCATATATCCTCTCATTGTCTTAAAAACTTACTACTACTAGTCTAGTTCTTATATAACAGGTTTTAATCATAATAAAATTATCACAGTTGTTTCATTCGTGTAATCACAGCAATGTTCTACTATCATATATGTCTGTTCTACTATCATATATGTATGATAGTAGAACATTGCTGTGATTATACGAATGAAACAACTGTGATAATTATGATTAAAACTTGTTATAAAAGTACTAGACTAGTAGTAGTAAGTTTTGATGATGAGGATACAAATCATGAATGTTTGTTTTTTGTTTAATTATAACTGCTGGCATGGAAAACGTCTCATTCAAAGAAATATTATTATATTAAGCGGAATATTTTCCAATAATCTATTCTGTCCCAAAATTATAACGAGAGAAGATTTGATTGTTTGTATGTTTGCATCGAATAGGCTCCGAAACTACTTAATCGATTTGAAAAATTCTTTTACTGTTGGGAAGCTACACTCTTCCCGGTAAACATAAGCTATATTTTATTCCCGCATTCCCACGGGAACGGGAGCTACGCGGGTAAAACCGCGTGACTTCCTCTAGTATCATTGGAAGTTACAAATTTTGTACACGACTGTACATCAATAGAAATGTAGGGAAAATAAAAAGTTTTTATTTTCACATTAAATCAACTCAAATTTATTATAGCTTCATACGACTATTTCATGACTATTTTTTAGCACAAACGTTGAACCGAAATTCGCAGGCGTTACGGAGAAATTTGAAGTTTTCAAAGGTTCAAGCCATAATCCTCACCAGGGTACCTTTACCTCTCGGGAACCACTTATGGACTATTTCTGAGATTTGGCAGGTCGTTACGACTATTTCACGACTTTTTTTTGGAACCTAAACTAATTCAATAGAATTTACCGTTTGCTTGCACCAGAGGTGAGGATTACAGCTTGACGTTCAAGCCATAATCCTCACTAACCTATAGCTATAATACGACTATTATTTTTACACGCACGACTATTTACGACTATTTCACGACTATTTTTTGGCGTTGTCTAAATTCGTTTTCATTGAGATTTCAAATGTGAGGATTACAGCTTGAAGCACACGTAGGTGGTGTTTGTGTTCATGAATATAAGCAGGTATGTATTTATTGACGATTTGTTTAATTAATTAATATTGTTTTGAGTTAATGCGCTTTTGCTGTAATACTAACAGTACAAGTTTGTCATATTTATTCATGAGCCACCACCTAAGTGGTTTGGTGTCACTTCTTCTGTATTTGAGTCATAGTCCAATATACAATTCATTTGTGCGGAACCCTCGCCAGGTTTTGTGACTTGAACTTCACAAGGTCGTACTGCGAATCAAAAGAACTATTTTGGCCCAAACCACCTATTGCAAGGGTAATTAATCTTATAATGACTTTACCAACGAATAATAAGTGTTTCTTTGACAATAACAGTATTGAAATTAGCTCGTATAAAATCATTACACTTATAATAACATGTGGCAATTATGTTATTAGTAAAAGTAGTATCATTATGAATGTTTATAAGCTCGCATTAAACTAGATTCAATTACGACTTACAAATGCTTTTATAAAACTACTTTATTTGTAACGAATTCAAATATCGTACTTATTAGCGCTTATAAAACTAAGTAACAAGTGTAAATGGAATCAAGTGTATTCACACCTATGGACAGCTTTAATAGGAGATTCGGGTCTATAGTAGCCTCAGAAGCAGTTTTAAAAGTGCTTACAAGTGCTGCTTATAAGAACCTTCATTCTTATGTCTGATTGCTCTTACTAAAAGCTTTTACCAGAGGGTGCGGCTTATAGTGATCCATATACATAGTATTATAAGCCCTTAAAAGGCTAATTATCAGAATAATCGTGATCAAAAACCAAATAGCATTTTCTGAGACGCATATAAGAGTAATTGCGAACGCCAAAATCAATATAAGAATCTTATAAGTGTCTTATTCCTATAACATATGTGTTCTGAGACTATTTTGCTTGTTGGGTGCTAAATGAATATGAATAAAAAAGGTATAACATATGAGATATTTAACCCAAAATTGTGTCTTAGCATCTTTTCAAAATTTCCATAGCTTGTTCTTGTGATGTCACTCTGATCTGACCGCGCCCCCCTGCACATGTCTTCGCGCCTCCCCAGGGAGGCGCGCCCCCCACTTTGAAAACCAATGCTGTAGAGAAACAAGTTTAGTAGCTACAAGAGGATCTGGTTCTTGGGTTTCAAAATATTCCTTTTTAACCCCCGACGGAAACCCGGAAGGGGTGTTATAAGTTTGACGTGTGTGTGTGTGTGTGTGTGTGTGTGTGTGTGTGTGTGTGTGTGTGTGTGTGTGTGTGTGTGTGTGTGTGTGTGTGTGTGTGTGTGTGTGTGTGTGTGTGTGTGTGTGTGTGTGTGTGTGTGTGTGTGTGTGTGTGTGTGTGTGTGTGTGTGTGTGTGTGTGTGTGTGTGTGACGCTATGACGGGTGAAAGTGGTGATGAAAAATTTAATGTGTTCAAATATCCCCGTGTTGGGTATCAAATGAAAGGTATATATATCTTATACATCACGATACCGTAAGTTTTATGAAAATCGGTTAAGCCATTCGAAAGATATGAGGAGTGGAATGTATTGCTAATTCTGTAACCACACTCCGCGCAATTCGCATTAGCTCTGAATAATTGTTGATAGACTATTCGTCATTGTTGACATTAAAAACCCCTATAAAAAGCAGAAAATAAAAAATTAAAAAATTAAAATTAAAGGGGGGACCGCTCTATACCTAAACAGAGACAGACGTACGTACGGTTAGGTTATGATTAGGTGAGCGGTCCCCGACGAGACAAACTGTTAGTTAAAAATATGAATACGTAAATAATATAGCTACCTATAATAAAAATACAGGTTCAATACTTAGGGTAGATAGGTCATAATATAATAGTTATTTTTTTACTTTTTACAGGTTTTTTATTGTTCTTTTTTTGTCGAGTCGGGGGTTTTTTAAATTTTTAATTAATACAGTTGCTCAAAAAGTGACGTATTACAGGGACGTATAGCGTTCGGGATGTGGGCTATTACACACTCGTGCTTTTTCTTTACCATTCCTGCACTCATGCGTGTTCTTTCCCGATTGTCAAAATAATGTCTGTGATACAAGCAATTATTTCTAAAAAAAGATACTAACTTGTTTCAATATTAGATTAAAAATAATTTTAATTAAAATTTAAGCATAAATTAATATAAGTATCGGCCAAATTAAATTTATAAATATAAAAAAAGTTGGCTGTATGAAGTGCACTGCCATAGTCTCTGCTTAGGAAGGAATATATAATTTTACGGTTGGCGCCATTTTGGATATTCAGGTTTATTGTGTTTTTATTATTTTATAAAATTGCTTAATTTTTTCGCTACTGTATTAAAAATAGTTGTTCAATACAACGTGTGGGACTGTTATTTAAACTCGTTCCGACTGTCTACCCTCGCCTTCGGCTCGGGTCAACACCTGTCGTAACTCGTGGTAATAACAGAAATCCCACACTTGTATCGAAAACTACTATTCTCTGTTTCACGTTTCTCTCTCTGTCGAACCTTAAAAACATGGAATGCTAACGGAGTTGCTTTCCCCCTCTTACAACTTCGGGTTCTTCAAACTGAACGAAAAGGATCACTAATCGAGCAAATAAGAACAATTCCTGACACGGCTATGAAATGATATATCTCTCGTCTGCCTTGAAGGTGAACGGTAACTGTATGCATCTGCCTGCTGTATTGAAGTCTCAAGTTAGAATCCCGCAAGAAATATTTGCGTGATCCGCAATTGTTTGTTTCGGAGTTTGTATATTTTCGGAGATACCATAGCAGTAATTCATGAAAAAAAAGTTTCAATATTTATTTATTTTCGCCAACATGGAATTCTGTTGCCGTTACCGCATTCCATGGGAAAGTATTCCATAGATGAAAAGTACGTAATTCCAGACATCTATCACTGTACCTACCTACTACTATTTGCGTAGAGTCTCCTCGTGACTACGATACCAGAAAACCACTATCTTACTAATATTATAAAATGCGAAAATTTGTGAGTATGAGTGTGTGGATGTTTGTAACTCTTTCACGCTGCAATTTGCTACAGAAATAGATTATTGAATAACACATAGGCTACTTTTTATCCCCGAAATAAGTTCCTGTGAGATAGATATGTGAATTCCAAAAATAGCACCATAATTGAGTCGTTAAATATCAAACTCGCGTAAGTCCATCCACATCCCAAACTGACCTATGAATGGCGCCAAATTCAAAAATTAAAAATTATTCATTTCATCTCTTTCAACTTAAGGTAAGTCAGTCATATATCTCGTACAAAATACGGGTCAAACTCTATAATTTTTTTCAAACTTCTGTACGTCCAATGACTGTGACATATCAAAGTCGCGCATGTCCATATTGACCAATCAGAACGGAGCATGAGTCTAAGATGGCCGCCATTTCCAATAAATTTTGTGACGCAAGTCCATAACTGACATTTCAAAGTCCGGCAACTCCAAGGTTATATTTTTCAAACGCCGGTAAGTTTGGCTGGTAAATATCAAACTCCTATATGTCCAAACCAAGGAACTTATACTTCTAACTGGAATGCTTACGAAATCACAAAAACAAATTAAAATTGAACTTTATTTTCAACGACATTCGGTTTATAATGCATTACTTCATGTCAGAGGTAAAAAACGTTCCCGAGCAGGACAACGACTTAAGGGGATTCTTCTCTTTCTTGCAACGCAGTATGTTGTAAGTGGTAATAAAAAGAAACAGACGGTAGTTTTTATGACCAGTAGTAGACCAGATCAGAGGTAACAGTTTTCATACGTGCTGGTCAATACGCGTTAATGTTTATTATAATAATTAATGTTTTAACTTCAAAATTCTATTACTTCAATATTTCATACATTATTGGTGTTACTTAAAATAAATTTATTTGAAAAATAATAACTATTGGTAGTAACTCATAAATTATGCATGGCAACTCTGAAGATTCATTGTGGTGCCAACACGGTACGTTCTAGATCGGACTTACTTTTAATAAATTAATATAAAATAAATATTTGTGGATGTAGCCCAAATTAAGCTAAAACAAGCTTGTGCTATAGAATCTAGACGACTGATATACATACTTATATAATTCTAAATACATACATATTATACATAGAAAACACCCTAACTCTGAAACAAACATTTGTGGATCACACAAACATTTGTACCGACCCAGGAATCGAACCCAGGACCTCCAGCGCTAATGAACAAGTATTAAATTATTAGGAAATTAGATTGATGTGAGATTTTTGTGTAGGTAGAATGAAATTTCTCTTTCCCAATATTCTTACCGAAAGCAAAAAGGGGATAGATACTTCGGTAAAAATATATACATATACCTATTTGATTGTATGATACGATAGTTGGTTTTATGTAGTTTCCATACCCTCTTTCCTTTGTGTATGAAAAGCATAGGCCGACATCCTACAACCCTGGCTGCGTAATATTTGATACGTAAGAATCTAAACAAAAGTATAAGTTTGGTTTCCGACTTTTTGATAATGATAAATAAGACGTTCGGCCCCTCTCCCCTAAACCGTCATACGTAATTATACGTGCGGCACGCTATAATTTTTGACATATCAACTAAGTTACGATATTGACCGAGTAAAACGGTCTAGTCATTAGTAGTTGAGTTGATAAAGTAGTAGATATTAGGTGGTACTAAAAGGCCTTGTAAAAAAAGAGAGAGCAAGCAAGCTCTGCCAAATTCTCTTCGTACCTACTTAACGGCCATCATACCGAGCCGGTAGTGTAAGAATGGCTCCACATAGGTAATAACTGATCTAGTACCTTATTAATTAATTTTAAAAATTTCACGTCAATTATTACAAGTCATTCAATTCGTCAAATTATTAAATTGTCTTCTGTAAGACCTAATTAAAACATACATAACTGTAAGTTCCATAGATATCATTTATTTTATTATTGTGTACCTATGTCTTTCAACTTAATAAGAAAATATTGTCTCACTAGCTGAAGCGTCTGCATGGACACATTAGTAGAAAGAGATAGCATCCCCTTTTCTAGCTTTCCTTTTCCGGAACGCTTTTGATGTGCACGTGAGCATTCCAGTTAGAAGTATAAGTTCCTTGGTCCAAACTTAATTCCTATTTTGTGACTTAATTAACTATTTAAACATAGTTGTTTTGCTTTAATAACGTTTTAACTGAGTATGTCGTAAGGCTATTATAAATAAGAAATATATTACTTGCTTATTTTACGAGATAATGAATGTGCCATGATTCCCAAAAATCACTTAGAATGGACATGCGGCTTTTTAATATTTAACGACTCAATTATGACATGACATGTTCTTTTTTTAAATTCGGCGGTAAAATCACCATTTTGGTTACAATCCAGTGTACCCTTGAATGTCATATGCAGCATACTTGACGCGGTGCCATAACCTATTCAGCAAAAACACGCCGTTTGAAGGACGACGTCATATATCAGGTTTAAATTGGATGATGTGGATTTTTAGGTGCAGCTAAATTTAATGATGAACTATGGATGAGTGAGAGAGTTATTTAGGTGTATTTACTGAGTAAGCCTGGGATACCGCCGCGGTAACCGCAAGTGCGGCCTCAGCCTAAAATCGAATGTAATTTGTTGCCAGTAAGAAAAAGGATCGAGGCACAGATAATAAGCTTTGAAATCCTACGTAATAGTACGAGCCAGCCTTCATAGAGAACTTTAACCTCAGATTATAGAACTAGGGGCAAATGACGCTTACCGAACAAGAAAGTGAGGCCATGAAAGTAAATACTAAATCTAAAATTGAATACTGCGTAGACTCTCTAGAAGTGGATACGAGAAAATTGTCGTCATAATTATATGAGATTATTATTCATGATAAATGAGACATCACTCGTTACGTGTGAACAGGAAGAGGTTTAATTTAGCACTGCCACGTCATAGTATTCACTTTTGGATTTAGTATTTGGTTTCTTGGTCTCACTTTCTAGTTCTGTAAGCATCATCTGCCTATAGTTCTATAATAATCTGGGCCTTTGACATCTAGACGAGGCGTCGTCAATGTTTTGCATCAATTTATTTGGCATTCTGTTTAGTTTAATAGACATTAAACATGGTTTTTGGTCTGACTGTACAAATCAGCTTGTTGTTGTCACCCCGAAAATGTATTCAAATTAAAATTGACTCTTCGGACAAAATGTTCGAATCTTCGGTGTCCGTAACGTCATTGAGCTATTTTGATCACTGACGGAAAGCTTTGTCAACGTCCTTTAATTGAGAGTTGAATGCTGTAGCAATGATTCCCAAATTTACAACGTGATCATTATGCTTCTTCTTGCTCAACATACTCCGCCTATAGAACCCGCGGTACAGCGAAGCAAAAACTGAACCAGGTTCTAGCAAAAAGTGAAAACTACGTAAAAAAATACATAGTGTTGATAAGACGAAGATTTTTTTGCATAAATTTAACATTATCTTCATAATCTACGTAACTGTTACAGTATTAACTAGCTTTGTGCGAGTACTCGTACCTGGCCAAAAATGGAAGGTCGACGACCGGGTAATATTTGTTCGAGAAAAAATCTAAATATTTATGTTTGGTGAGCGGTTGCGTGGTAACGAGGGAGGGGCTAGGGCTAACCGATCGAACTTAATATAGAACCAGAAAACCGGTCAAGTGTGAGTCGGACTCCCGCACAGAGGGTTCTGTACACAACACTGTATTATTTTTTGTGTGTAAAAGCCAATCTTAAATATTAATATTTTTCCGTTTTTAGTATATGTTGTTAAACCGGCAACAGAAATATTTACATTCTTAATCCAAACATTTCAGCTCTCTAGCTATCACGGTTTATGAGATACAGTCTGATGACATTCATACAGACAAACAAACAGACAGACAGACAGACGAAGAGTAGGAGTTTCAGCAATAGGTCCCGTTTTTACACTTTCGGTACGGAACCCTGAAAACTATCCTAAGGCTAGATTTGAGTTAGAGCCTAGTGATTAGGAACATTTAAGTATTTGATTAGGTAGGTACTAGAAGGCTGCTAGACGGATGTTAATATTATATTTATTTTACTGCCTTAGCCTCAGACTTTCAGCCAATTTATTTTAATGAACTCACTAGGAACGTAGCTCTATCCTATCAAAGTATGACTTTGATAGGTTGTGCTCTTCTATGTGCTTGGGTGATAACGGAAGAAGTCTCATAGAGGCATAGAGTGTATGCCCAAGCATTACCGCGTTTAAACATCATTAAATTTACTGATATTGTTAGTATAGATGTGACTATTATCTATCACAGCTACTAAAACTTGATTGATGTTTCCTCTAAAGATACCTAGTCAGGCTCTTAGAATAATAAACAATTTATTGGCATGCGTTGACAGCAGAGAATGTCAGGAACTATTGTTAGACTTTAATATCACTAGTTAAAGGTTGGGTCTCGTCGTAAAAGAGTCTTTAACTGACGCATTAAGTACTTTAAAAGAATATGACAGCAATAAACGGGTTCAGGTACTGTTACAAGTGCCAATCCTCCTAATATTTTAAGTTGGTCCAATCTCAATTGGAATTCGTAACTTAGCTACCAGGCATTGGAGACGAAAGAATATTGAAAAACAGAAAAAAATGGAAAATATATATCTAAAAATCATTTAATACTACGGTCAGTAAAATAGATGGAAAAGAAACTGAACGGAGTAAAAATGATTACGAGAGTAGATTTTTTTACGTGTGGAAATCCCTCATAGATCCACCCATAGAGTCCATAGCACACGTTGCCCTGCGGGAGCCTCGAGAGAATGTCCCTGATTGCCTGACAGATGAGACTACGTATTCTAATCCATTCACCTGTTGAGATCAATGAATAACATCCAAAACTGAAGTCAGTTGAGTTCTATCATTGAGACAGACAGGCTTTCATACTCAAACTAACAAACATGGAGCTCTCGCAAGGTCTGAGATAGCTTCAATCAATCAATTAAGTCAGTCTATGGCAGTCTACTGCTGGACAGAAGCCGCGCTCATTTTAAGCTACAACATACGGTCTTGCGACTTCCGTATCCAGTCCTTCCCAGCAACTTTTTCCAAGATGTTGAAGAGAGAGCTCATTCCAGTCCATATAATATTCCTATGTGATTTCTGTACTTAGGTGAATGAAGATAATCTCTTCAACATAAAAGGAGAATCTAATAAGCCATCCAAATTGTCCAGAACGTGGGATAAATACCAAAAATAAACAAGGTTATTAGAAACAGGGCACGGTTGTCACTCCGCGTCATGACACAATTTAGCTAATGGACGAAACGCACGAGACTGGTGTTTGTTACTAATGGTGACCTTAATTTTTTAGAACATCACATTCCTTTTTTATATGCTGACAGGCTACTTAGAATTTTGGAAAGACCACCAGAGATGGATATGTCTGACGGTGTACCAGGTTCCTACGTAAGTCATCAAAATTTAAGCCAACTTTACTTGCAAATAGTGTACCTGCTGACGGATGAGACTCCGTTGCAAGTTACGTATTTCGGAGCTCAGACAGAGTTGTTCTTAACTACGCAAGCAGTCCTAGAACCCGAATCCAAACTCAGGCCAAGTATGAAGATCCTTAGATGAAGATATATGGCCATTAAATCTTAGCCATCAGGATAGGAACACTCAATAAAAAATTGAGTAAGTATCAATATTTCATCGGAAATGAAATTACAGACAGCATAGTATATTTACTTTTCAGCTTGGTAGCTTAGCTTTTCAGCTTAGATAGGTAGACTGTCGTCGCTTGACATTCCAATGGTCTTTTACTATGCATACCAAATCTTGTAAGGATTAATAGATAGAGATGATAGGGAAGCCGACTTCGAGCTCAAAATGTGTGAGATATTTGGGTTTCAACATTTTATCTACTCACTGACTGTTTCTCCTTTCGTAGGTGGTCTATTGTAAAAGATTGATAACTATCCTTTCCAAACTAAGTATGTAGTTAAGAAACTACGATTTTCTAGACCGTAGTAGAGTATTATCTATTTCTGAACTCTCAGAGTCTATTTGAGACAGCAATGTAGGTAGATCACGTCACGGGAGTCACACAAAGCGTGCCTCAAGCGAGACGAGTGTATGACCAATTTAATAAGGATACGCTCCGCTAAAGTACGCCAGCGCAATTGTTACAATTACTCGTGCAAATTGATCCAGATGACCTACTGCGTGTCTTTGGGAGTGCCTGGGTATAGATATAAGCCTTGACATCTCGATTAATTGTCATAAAGTCAATTATAATTAGAGATAGGGTCATTAGATTATTCTAAGGTACCCTGCTACTCGTGACCACAGCTATTATCCGGAACATCGAAAGGTGAGCAAAATTCTATAATTATTATTTTAACGCGAAAATCACTCAAAGGTACCTATTGGAATTTGGCAAACTTCTGTAGATCAATTTTGATAGTGAGATTCTGATTAAACTCTGGTAGTCAAATGTAGTGGTCCAATTAGGACAGTTGAAGCGAGGGACCACTTCTCAAACGCTGATAGCGACGACTTGCAATTTATTTCCACACTTTATCTAGGATCTTACAAGCACAAGGGTTTTGTAGAAGCACTGTAGGACCCTGCTATGCATTTTATCCTGTTAATCAATCACTATACATTTATACTATTATCACAGCCTACAGATCATGGGTTATCTTTTTTACTGATCCTATTGTTTTCTCTTTAGACTGTGCTATTATATTCGAACCAACCACCATCACCACTTGGTCTTTACCTATCCGTCTAGCGCTGGGAGCTCCGGGAAACTCCATGGAAGGAAGTTTCCTGGCAGTACGTGAACTTATTCACAATTTTACTTCGACTGTTCTGTTTGTAATATTGTTTTTTTTTTCACACAACAGTGACAAAAAAGCAACTGAAAGTATTCACCTTATCCTAGGACGCTTGCAAAACCAGATGTTAACACACACTGCGCACTGGGCGTTACCTTACCAACCAGATAATTAGTGTCATTAATAAAAAGTAGGCCGGCACGTGTTCGATAATTAAGTGTAAAATAATATATGTACATACATAAAATACTGATGAAAGTAAATAATTAGGTAAGTAAAGTAGATGAACGGTTTAGGCACGGTGAGTAAATATTGTACAATATATTTACCGTGGTTTAGGCCGAGTTATGCCCACGGGGGGCGCATATTATTAGTAACTTTATTGCTTAAAACAGAAACCCTGTAATAGTATAAAGTATTTTACGTAGGTATAGCCCGTTCGCTCTAGGTTAGCTGCTGGCGTAGAGGCTGGTGTAGAGCCATAGAGGCGTAGTATGGGAAGTGACTGGTAAACTTAGAGCGAACGGGTAGTATTTTTTTGTAGCCATGTACTGTAGTTCAGTCAATTTAGCCTTAAACATAGGAGCAAGCTCAGATTATAGAACTATAAGTTACCTTTAGTTCTATAATCGGAGGGATCCCAGTTAGTTATTAATATTTCGCATTAAATAATAATTCGCATCGTGCTAAATTAAATTTTCAGCTCTACGCTAATATTTGCAACCTGAAATGTCTGTTTTGACTGGGCTCAGTGGGCCGAAACTGCTTTAAGAGGGTCATGGGATGTTTTTCTATTTCTCTTTATAAAGTTAATGTCTACTGCTCGTTCGCTCTAACTTTGCCGCTCGGCTCCATAATAAAGTCGAATTTTTAATTAGACGAAGTAAATTGACAGCAACTAATGTCACTTCTTCATACAATGTTGCGTATTTTCTATGACGAAGTGACATTGGCTACTGTCAATTTACTTCGTCTAATTAACAATTCGGGTATACGCCTCTACGCCAGCGGCAAAGTTAGAGCGAACGGGTAGTATAGATATAGATCTCGTCATTCTGATGAATAAATTGTTAGTGGCATTTGTCTCTAAAATTGATAGATATTTTGCCTGGTTTATTTTTCCACTTTTGTTGTCAAGGTCTCTATTTAATACTTCTTTAATAGTATTTGTTGCTATCAAGAGATTCAATAAAGAAACAAAAGGAAAAGATATGTACTTTTTTTGTTAATGAGCATTATTATTATAACCATTGCGGTAGAGTTGCTATTCCCGATATAAGTTTAGCTGAACATTGACCGCTATTTTATAGTATGTACTTACAAATATTTGCCAGTACACCTAAAATTAAACATAAAGTGCTCGTACTTCTAAACGATCACTGCGTTAATAAGCTTTTTACGATCCTATTAGTTCTTGAGAAACCGCTTGTGGCCATTTCGGACTATTTTCTTAGTTCCCTGTAAGATGGCAGTCATCAAGCCAAGTGAATGCCATATTTTAACAGCGGGTTCTGCTGTCCCTGTCCATTTTCACACGGCAATAGGATTACCACCTGTTACGTGGGACTAAGGAAAATAGGACATGCTTCAGCCTACACTTTTGTGGGACGAGGGTTGACTATATTCGACTATTTTACGAGACTATAGATACGTGCAATATTATAAGAGTACGTATTTCAGGAGATTTTTTCTCGAGAGTAATTTCTTAACCAAAATATAACGTAGGTAGGTACCAATTTAAATAATATAATCATTAAAATTATGCTAAGCAATTGCGCAATTCATACGATAAAACTTGGTTCTAAAATTAACCTCGTACTTACATACTTGTTGTATTTCAATTTTAAATTAGACGCCATGTGAAATTTAGAATTGGGCAGGATATAACATGGCGATTAAGAAAAATGAATACAAACAAAGAATGAAAGTGGTAGATTTAATTATGGCACTTCTACTTTCTTCTTACCGCCCTTCCAGTTGCTACCGAAACCATATGCGGAATTGGGTATCTGGGATACACTTTTATTAACTGTTTTGATTGTGATACATTACCTTTTTAATTTTTAGCATTTTGATTTTCGGTTGGTAGCGACCGCCCGTCTGACCTCCAAACCTCGTAAGGGCCATAAAAGTATATACACTATGCGACGGTGCATCCGGCTTACCCTAAGCGGATATACTGACCCGCACTAGGAAGATACATTGACGCGTTCGGTCCCAGGGTGTAGGTACCACATGTAGGATGTATATATGGAGGACAGATGGGAGGTTACCAACTCTACATCGCTTGCAAGTGTAAATGAGGTTGGCTTATATTCCTAAGGTCTTGATGAGGTCCAGTAAACTCTAGTAATGATAACATTAGTTGTACTACTTTACTACGTTTAAAATAAACATCCTACTTTCAATGTTTATTCTGTACACTGGTACTTTGATACCAAATGAGCACACGAGGATTAAAGAAATGTTTGTGCAGTTCTTAGCTCTTCATCAGCCCACGCGCAGGCGATTGGCCTATTTGAACATCGTAAAACGTTTTACGTTTTTAGGGAAACATGTGCAAGAGTGAACATAAATGGCCTGTTCAGTTTCTACATCATGACGTAACCAAATACAAATAGTTCGTACATGTCTAAGTAGATTGAGAAGACGTGTCTCGCCATCTGTTCAATGTACGTGCAGACGAGCCATTGATGTACCTTGATATCCTTAATGGGTTTATTTATATATAACTCTTGTTTCGAGGGAAGGGAATATTTACTTGCATCCGTTCCGCCTGCAGAAATAATTAGAATCGCACAGGAATTGCAAAGTATACTTACGTACAATGGCGAAACATACGTTTTCCATAATAACATCGAGTTGGCTCCTTTCCAATTATATTCATTTTATATGTTTTGAATTTCAGACTTGGCACCGAAACCCCAGAATTACGGAATAGAGTGAATTAAAACGAATAACGATTACAAAGAACTCCGTACTATTGAAGTACGAGGCAAAAGACCGCGGACGGTCGGGACTGTATCCCGAATTGTGATAAACGAAGCCGGGGACGCTGCAAGATGGCGTCCACCGACACATCGACCACCAGCAGTCTAATATCCGCCGTAGTAGCTGAGGAGCACAAGCGAACCGTCGACGAAGCATTCTTGAACAAGATGAAAAGCCTCGTCGAAAGGTTAAGGCTGGACAACACGACCTTGAAGAAGTCGCTTGACATCGAGCGGAGCGAGGTCCGAGCGCTAAAGGCCCGCCATGAGAGCACACTTAGAAACTTAAAGACTGAATACAGAAAGAAAGAAGAGTTACTAGAAAAGCAGTTAAGAAATACCAAACCAGATAAAGCAACAAATACTGCCCAGTCAAGTGAAAACAGATTAATAGAATTAAGGAAATTAACGATAGAAATACAGTCTTTAAAGTCAGCGAATAAGGGTCTACAAGAAAAACTCAAGGTATTTATAACTCATTTATTATTTACTTGTAAATCACTTATGCAGGAATATTTCTAGAATAAAAACAAACACACAAATGACTTCTGCTATTAGTAATCCATAAAATAGTTCCTTTACACTTGAAATATTTAGAGGCTTTTTCTCTTTGGTCTCAAGTCGAAATAGTTTGCGACGCCCATTATCTTCTTTTGTTCGGCTCCAGAATTGCATAATACCGGCTCTCGTCAATTGTTTTAGCATATGGTCTAATCTTGGAAGATAGGGGCTCCCGTAACGTAAACCGTAAACGATGAAACATGGTAAAGGACAATCACCCATTACGTAAAAAAGAGGTTTTCCATTTTCCATATGTTTAGTTTGTCTCGCAATATACTGGGCATCAGATATCTTCAACAATACAGCATACTGAAACATTCTTTTATCGAGGATATCTTTTATTTTCCTATCCTTAACTATTTCTATGCGGTTCTTGGTGCGCTGGTAAAATTCTGGAGTAAAACTTTTGTTGACAATATTGAGATCTCGATTGTGTATACCAAGCGTTAAATTGGAGTTCGCCAAGTCTGTCAATGAGCCTATATCAGCCTGATATCGTTGGTATGTTATACCCGTGGTTATAATACCCTGGAAAGAATAATAATGTTAGCAGAGTATGTAGAAAATACGTGTGATATTTAGATAATTATAAACAATAGGTATGTGAACTTACATCAATAGCACAATTAATCACGAGGGCGTAGACAATCGTAAACAGTACCACTGTTCGGAAAATTGGACCAATGAAGGTAAAGTCAACCGTTTGTCGTAAGAAACATTTGATCAAATTCATAACGGTGACGCCAGTTTCCATCTTGTAGTCAACTTTGAATATTCTTGTTTCGATATTCCAAATAACTGTAGTAATTGCGACGATTAAAATGAAATTGAATATAAATAGAGCCAGTAAATATGAAGATATCAGTCGTATCATTGAATCGAAAGTTGTTTGAACACCAGCCTTCCTGACAATGAAACATAACGCTTCTTGAACTACAGGATAAGTAGTATCAATGTAACCATAGTAAGTATTTTTGAGAATACGTGACTTAGTTTCAAAATCTGAATATTCATCCATTAAATCTGCGGTAACTCCTGTTGCCGTACCATTTTCTAGGAGATCTCCTATTGTACTGTCATCTCTTGGTGGTAGAGGCTCACAAGTTGCATTGAAATATTCTAGTATTGTCTTCGCAAAATTTGAATCACAAAGTACAGGTCCAGCATGATCACTTATATAAAGTTTTCTAAAAACGCTTAGCCGTAGCTTGAATCCATACAGATTGTGATACTGCTTCGCTAGTAAAACACTTACATCTTTAACTCCTGTTATATCATTGACTTGTTGCAAGAAAGGGTTATATGTGTACATTCGTAATGAATCAGTTTTAAGGATTAATACCGAGTTCGTAATGCTTCTGCTCCATAATATCCGAAAGTGATTTGTCAGTACGTGGTAAAAATAGCTATCTGGTTTTACAACTGACTTTACTACGAATATAACAGCACTTCGAGGTTTGAAGACCCCGGTTCTCTTGAAAGCATCTATTACTGGTTCGCTCATCTCAATAGACAACTCGTCTGAAGTTACTAGGTACGCTGTTTCTCCATGTTTAGTATATTTTGGCTTAACAATTGACTTATTCGAGTATGGACACCCACTTAGTAACATAACGTTGTAACCATCTCCGTAATTTTCTGTATATTTTAGAATTCTGTTTTCGAAATAAGTAAACTCGCAGAAGGTGATCGTAAAAAACCATTGTCGGAAGGAATTGTATATGATGCGAACTACTTCAAAAGCGTATTCGGCTCTCATTGAAGTCTGATTATGGTATTGAAAAACTTCTGTACATAGCGTATTTTTACAATTGAAGCAATTTATTGGATGGAAGATTAATAATAAAACCAGAATTGTTAACATTTTTTTCACCGTATCGTAACGTAGTCATATGCAAACTGATGGACTATGTACAGGACTATAGGCTTTTATATTAATGAGTTGGTCCAATCGTTAGTGAAAATGACATCGTGCATTGTGTGCTTAATAAAGGCTCGTCGATTACTGGCAAGGAAAATATTTTCATTTTATATGGTGTCGTTATTTTGCATGTTGTTGTTATAAGCAGAAATGTACTGGTAGGCTGTTAACGGTTGCTCATTACATAAAAGCGTTACCTTTGCTATAGATAGTATATTTCCATATGTTGGGTTACCCATTACTTTGATTGATGGTTAAATAGATAGATATTTATTATTATCACTGTGTTTTGCTACTTCACTGTCGCGTCTGGTCATTAGTATGGTATTAGATTTTCTGTACTCTCTGAAAATTAATTTAAGTTCCATTCTCCTATGGCACAGTATTCCGACCAAAGACAACATGATGTAACGTATCTTTAAAGTATTTGCGATGTCAAATGGCATTCACTTTCAACAATTCAATCCTGGTAAAGGCTTATCACCATTTACTCCAGTATTCCACTTAATGTAAAATACACTATGCCTTTGTACAGCTTTTTTTTACATGTGAAAATCTTTCATGGATGCTATGCCTTACACCACAGACAATATAATGTATTCTATCTTACGCTTACTGACTTAAACCACACGGATCCCTCCCTACCACTGCCTACACCCAGAAGCCCCGGGTAAGCCCTTGAAAGGAAGACTTTGGCTACCTCCGCAGCCTCACCAAGGGGTTCGGGTACTAACCCGCGTCTTTGGGGGTTGGTTCGGGTATTGAAAAACTTCACTTGTACTGTTCCACAACATTTATTATTGTAATACCTAACCGGTTTCGCCTTTCGGCATTCTCAAAGGCTATTTACTTATTTAGATCATAATTACACTTCGAACGCATAAACATTGAGAATGCCGAAAGGCGAAACCGCTTAGGTATTACAATAATAAATGTTGTGGAACAGTACAAGTGAAGTTTTTCAATATGTGTAGCAGGTTCCATCAAGTGCCATCAATCAACAGTATCAATAAGTTGGTTCGGGTGTTGTTATCCCACTTCTTATACAGCCTGGACTGGAGATGTTGTACTTATTTATTATTATTATTATAGTTTAGCAAAAAAGTTGAAAAACAACTGATGATGCCCGTATCTTGCTACTGCCCACCAATTTCCATTATATATTTAAATATCTGTCCAGCTGATTTTTAAATTGGTTCACGTTTGACGCTGAGATCACATCCACCGGCAGCATATTCCATTCCCTGACAACTCGGTTGGTCAAGAAGTGCTTATGGGTTGTTATTTAGTAATAAGTAAACTGCCATTTAACTCCCCATCTTTCAATTTTAATTTCTGATGCAGGCGGTTTCATTGCTGTTTTTACATAAGGCAGGCGAATCTACTCGTAGACAGTCTGCAGTAGGAGTAATCTTAAAGTAGATAATATGCATTTTTAGACTCTGACGTTGGCTACGTATCGTTGCAAGGGAATGAACAGTAACAATACTGTTCTTATTATTCTACAAATTAGATGTACATACATACATATGGTCACGCCTTTATCCCCGAAGGGGTAGGCAGAGGCATATCATATGCCCACATTTCACCTTTGTATAATTTGTCCCACGTAATAGGTGGTGAGCCGTATTGCCGTGTTTAAATGGACAGGCGCAGGTTGTGACTGCCTGCTGTTGAAATAAAGCCTTCAACTTAGCTTAACGACTGCCATTTTACTGGCAACCGGGACCAACGGCTTAACGTGCCTTCCGAAGCACGGAAACGCTCAAATAAATGTCACAAAGTGATCACATGGATGGTCACCCATCCATGGACCGGCCACAGTGAAAGTTGCTTACTGCAGTGATCGTTTACAGAACACTGAGTTCGCGGAGCCACGAGAAATTAGATGTAATATAATAATAATACATAATGGTGTTGTCCAGGTCGCGCAATCGGCGGAAAGCGCACGTGCGGCGGAGCTGCGCGCGCAGGCGGCCCGGCACGCCGCGCTCGAGCAAGCCGCGCGCCGGGATGCGCGCGCGCAGTGCCATCTACTGGTGAGTAAACATATACATAACATAGTCACGTCTTTATTTAGCCTATAGGCAGAGGCATAGTATCCCCATATTTTCCTTTTAAGTTTTTGTCCCACTAAATACGTGGTGAGCCTATTGCCGTGTTAAGATGGACAGACGCAGTTTGCTTTTGATAACTCGCTACTGAAAATTTGGCTTATCGACTGCAATGTCACTGACAACCGGGACCAACGGCCTAACCTGGTTTGTATTATTATTTTATACTAATCCTGCTCAAATGTTAGATCTACACAATATTATTATGAATATGATGAAGCGCCACACTTCAAGAAGTAGTATCATTGATTGCTATTTCATTTGAAGAAGGCGCTACTCTGCTCAATCACGAATTCACGATTCCCTAGTGAGAATAGGATTTCTTTCTGCTTTGTTTCTTAAATACGAGGCTTAGATAGTTTGATTGTGAATATAAATAACACCATGAATATTTTAAATACCATTAATTTAAGCAGGTACTTCTATCTAGTTGAGCCAGTTGAGGTACGAAACTGCAGATGAGTGTTTTACGATTTTAGCAATGTTTTGATTTTTTTAATTAAGCAATAATTGCTCAGAACAAAAATTTTAATCCAATTGATATAATTAATTACTTTAGTGTATTAGTATACTATGCCTCTGCCTACCCCTTGAGGGAGAAAGGCGTGACTTCATGTATGTATGTAAGAATTTTATCGCCTACGAAAATCTATAGTACGCACGACGATCCTATATCATGCTTGGTAGAATTTTGTAGGCGTCGAGTAAAAAATAACGCCTTCGATAAACGGTATAGCAATCAGTCATAGTACTTATTTCATGGGCTTCATTGTGTTAATTTTACAAAATTATAAAATTACATAATTATTTTAAAGTAGGTATTCTATTTGCATCCTTCAAAATGAAGCTAGACCCACGTTAAGTTTCTTACAGTCCGAATAATTTTGGGAGGATGATAAGCCCTGCTGCAAATACTGGCCAGACAGATTGGCACAGGGGTTTTCTTGTGTTTTCTAGTATATCTTTTGCCAGTGGGGCTGGCTTGGCTCCCGAAAACTTCAGTGCCCTACTGAAGTTTTCGGGAGCCAAGCCAAGTGGGCTATATTGCTCTCGAAAAGGATGTTGTAAGAGTAGCATGTCCTGGGGTATCCTTCCGAGGACTTACCCGGGGCTCCCAACCGTAGTCTGTAAGGTAGGATACGTGCGGATTTAGTCGGTAGGAGTCCAATATAACATCCCTGTAGGATTTTCCTTACGTTAAAAATAGCATACTGTGATTTTGGTATCTATTTTCTTTTAAAACTGTTCAAGTTTTAATTGAAATCATGTACCTACTAGATAATACTACTGTTGGGTTAACCGTCTATTGGTGTTGTTCCAGCTGGAGGAAATCAAATCGAAAGAAAGGGTGATAATTCAACTGAGGAGGGAAGCGGCGCGGACGGCAGCCATTCAACTAAATGAACAGGTATGTAACTATACTTACTGTCTCTGAGCATAGTTGAATTATATGTCTGTTTTTATACCTCCATAATCAACTTTTTGTGCATTTGGAACAATAACATTTTAATTCTAGGCATATTTAAAATAACTCACCCCTATCAATTTCACTCAGCTTGAATCAATTGATAGAGTTGACTACGGAAGGAGCGTTTCAAAATACACCTGCCTGGGTCACCTAGGTGTATTTGGCATCATATCATTTTTCGGTTACAAGTAGGTAGGTTATGTTCGCCGAGGACTATCGGCCTCCATGACCGGGGGCCTGAGGACATTGAGAGGGCGGCTCACCGTCCCTACAGAAGCAGGCCCATGACGGCAGCGTGACGTGAGGAACTCACGCACGCCCCTCCTTAGAAGCGGGATCACACCCGAAACCCCCCTTGGGCGGGGCGCAGTGGCGGATGTGAGTCTGTTGGGAGTCCTGGGACATCCTTCCGAGGGCTTACCCGGGGCTCCCAACCATAGGCTGTTGGGCGTTACGCGAGGTTTTTTAGTCGGTAGGGGTCCGGCATAACATCCATGAGGATTTTCCCTCACGTTAAAAAAAAAAAGGTAGGTTACGTTTGTTTGCGCTTAACATTTTGTGCTGCGGTTGAGCCTAAAATTGGTAACCGGTAGAACCAATTTCGAACTCAAAAGAGTTAAATGGTGGTCTGATAATTTTCAATTGTAAGTAGCAACAGCTTGTCCATTTACAACACGGCAATAGGGTCTGTTACTGTCGTAGTAAAATAATCAAGAAATCATAATATAAGTAGGTACGTGAAACCTGTTGAAACGTACAGAGACGGAATGGTATGGAAATTTTCAAGCCCTTCTTGGCTTAACGCTTAAGATGTAACTGACAACCGGGACTTACTGCTTAAGATCCCTTCTGGACCAAGAACCCGCTCGTAAATGGTAAAGCCATAATGGCCGATCCAGACTCTCGTGGAGGCGACAGGAGGCGAGGCGAACGCGAGAGTGTGGATAGGTGCCTCGCCTCGCCTCCTGTGCTTCGCTCCGTGTCGGTTTTTGGGACGGAGTCAAAGGACCGAAGGCGGCGAGGCGAGGGTGCTATCCACACTCTCGTGTGCTCTCGCGCTCGCTCATTTCTTGTTGACCTTTCTGTTTTTAATTTCTTATTTTAGTGACATGATATTAATGCTAGACATTATAATATTTATAGGCATACCTATATAGCCTCGCTATCGCAGTCACTTGAATCACGTCCATTTTGTAGTAGGTATACGGAGCAGGCAACAGTAGGTATAAACCGTGTCGAGTGCCTCCAGGAGGCGCCTCCACGAGAGTGTGGATAGAAGCACTCCTGTCGCCTCCGCTCGCCTAGTCTCCGTCGAGCGCCTCGAGGAGCGCCTCTAGGGGGCGCCTCCACGAGAGTCTGGATCGGCCATAAAAGGTTACCCCAGCTAAGGACTGTTCGCAGCGTATGAAGTTTATAGCAGTAATCGTTTAGAGATCTGAGAGGAATTTTCTCACGAGGTAGGTATTCTCAAAACGCAATTTAGTGCAAGCAGTGCCGCGAGCTAAAATTATTTAATAATATTGCGTGCTTAGATTTTTTATAAAAAAATCTACATGCAATTTAAAAAACATAGCGATAAAGTTCAGCTGTAGATTTGGGTATTAAATCAATTATTCGAGAATGCCTGTGTGTCTCCTTTGTGAAATACGGTTAAGTATCTCACAAAGTAAATCCCATGATATTAGATGTTATTTCCAAAACAAAAAGTATTCTACGACACTCTTCGGGGCTACAGCCATTACCTACCCCTTTCAAGGCCAAAGAAAAGGAGACAAAAAAGACTATCTCATTTATAATCTTACTACGGAACTAAGACTTATGTTAGGTCTGGAATTGTTCTGAAAATATGCAGCTTTGGGCCGAGAAACGAAATTGAAAAAAAAAGTCGGCCAACTGTGAGTTGGACTCGTGCACAGAGGGTTCCGTACCAATAAACGGCAATAAATCACGTTTGTTATACACAAAAGGCCCCTTAATCCCCTCTTTTTTTCTGATTTTAGTATTTGTTGTCATGTCATCTGTGACAATTTCAGCTCTCTAGCCAACACGCTTCCTGAGATACAGCCCCATGACGGACAGACAGATAGACAGACGAACGTTTTTCCATTTGGGTTCGGAACCCTAAAATTACTGAACAGCCAAGGTACCCTGAGCGCGATGCGTGAGAGTCTGCCTCAGGGCTTTTATGATTGCGCTACTTTAGTGAGGGAGTGGCCATTATACGTGCCCGCAGGAATTTATGATATTTCCGAATATCATTATGCCTCTTATTTAAATTTCACACGTATTATGTTAAAGTTTTATGACAGTCTTTTGGTTTAAAAGTGCTAAAACTTTCGAATGATAAGAATTGAGGAACTTTATTTTATATTGTGTTGAGATGATGACGGACGGATGACTGATAGGTAATAAAATCTAGACACGCGGCAGCGTGTCAAGCCAAGTTCAAGCAAAGGAACTGGCTAACCAGCGCCGAGTGTAATATTATAATTATAAGTAATAACTCAAATAAATATATCATCTGATTCTTTTTTCACGTGTGGGAATCCTAATGGATGCTATGCCTGAAACCTCGCCTCTCAAGGATATTTTATCACATAGGTTTAATACCTACCGGTAATTATACTTTGGCGAATTAGTCAGATCCCAGAACTCCCCACAGGTGCAGATCGGTGTCAAGGAGTTTTAATGAGTATTCCCAGTGCTATCGTGATCAGGTGCTAGGTGACCCACACACGAGCCCATACCTCGCCAGCATGAGCGTAAGCGCAGCTTTACAAAGTAGGTGCAGCAATACAATATTAATCGTCACTTACTGAAGATATCTACTCGTAGAATACTGATTTGTCATGGCGCCGGCGCCGCTGTCCCAATTCTAATTCTGTATTCTTCTATACTGCATACAATGCCATGATATTTGATGTTTTGTTTATTATATGTATTACTCATAATTACATATTCTAAAAATCAACAGTTTTAAGTTGCACTGAGTGAAGTTATACCTACTTACTTAGTTATTTTGTACAAGTATAATTATAATAAACTAGAACTAGACAAAGCACGCACATGGTTTGGCATTCAACCTGGCGGGTGTCGCCAATTTATTTAGCTAAATAGTTTTTTCAAAGTATCGTGGTAATTACGTCTATTTTAATAA
Source organism: Miltochrista miniata (assembly GCA_933228765.1). Taxonomy (NCBI): domain Eukaryota; kingdom Metazoa; phylum Arthropoda; class Insecta; order Lepidoptera; family Erebidae; genus Miltochrista; species Miltochrista miniata. Next base: position 27,464,205 of record OW121763.1, on the reverse strand, counting down.
TATTTACAGTATTATATTAAGTACATATTTAGAGTAAAAATTTAACTCTGACTGACAACAGATGTACTTATATAAAATAAATACATAGGTATTTATTCACATATTTGTTAAAACTAAGCCCAAGCAAAGTTTACGTCTTAATCTACGAGTAGGTACCTACGAGTAACGTTCCAGCCTAGAATTATGTTACTCAATGTGACTAAAACCTTATCAAGCCCTGAAATAACGCCGCTAAGCAAAGGTTGCCTATTATTTACTTAGTCATTCTGAAGTGTCAAATAGAAATGTTAGTATCAATAATAAATTATTCGCGGTACAAACGCCAGGATTTATGGCGCTGCGATCTTATTGTTTTGCAATAATAATGCCAATATCTATTGCCAGTCCCGTGGTGTAAATTTCGTGTGTCATTACGACAATTCTTGGATAAAGTTTTAGACCGAGCGCACATTGGCGACAAGACAGTCTCAGGACAGACTACCGCTTTACTAAATCTTTGAAACTGCGAACGAAGGAGACGTCTTACAAATAAAACTATTTTGCGGTGTACGCTCATATTCTGTTATTATCGGCACCCGATATTACGAACACTGCGAACAAAACGTCTCACAGACAAATATTTTTTACAGTGCTCGTCGAAATTCGATAATTGGCAGCCGATTTTTACGCGGACAATCGGACAGATTGTCTCAAATGTACGCTCAGCCTTAGGCTGAGCACATTTTGGCGACGATACTGCCTCCAGACTGACTACCGCTTCACAAAGAAGTCCGACTATCCGCATCTAGACCAAAGCCCCATACAAAGGTGTCTGTGTTCTTTATGTAACTGCACTGCGAATAAGACGTCTCACAGACAGAACTGTTTTACGGTGCGTGCACACGTCAGACTTTTGTATGCCAACTTTTACACCGATTTGAAAATGTATAACGTAGGTACTGATTTCAATAGCGTGAATTCAAATTGTCTTACTTAATTTATTGTATTTAATCATCAGTGGATTTTTTTAAAGAATTTAGAATGTAAAGCAAGAGTCAGTCTTAAGGCAGTCGTGTCTCTTTATTATGTGTGCTTAGCCTTAGGGCCAAGATGTCTTACGCAAACACTTACTAAAATCTTAAGTTATTACCGAGGAAGACTTTGCTTGTGTGGGTGGTTGTAGACCAAGAATGATTTACTGGTTTTATATAGACCGTTTCAATTAAATAACATTGGTCAGTTTTTATTTGACGCGGGGAATGCAGTTAGAAAGAGTTTCTTCACCCTTTAGCCGGGCCGAAAGATATCTAATATGATTTTTCACGTTGTCCGGGCAAGCATGAAATATCAGTATTTAAGAAAAAAGCTCTCGATTGTTGATGATTTGTGAAAATTGTTGTAATATACAATATACGAAAAGCAAACCTATTTTTCAAACTACTTTCATTTAACCTAACCCGACAGGTTTTACTTTACGTCTCTCTTACTCTCTACTCTACATTTTCAGGGGATGCTAGAGAGTCTAGACTAGAGAGAGTAGAACTAGGATTTGCGTCGAAAAAGGAGTTGGAAAATCAACTTCAGTTCAGGAGGGAATGCGTTCTATGGTTAATGTCACGTGGTTATTTTAATACCAATGATAGGAATGCCAAATGGACCTCTAGGAAAGGGGCAGATAAGGATAACAGTATAATACCTATAACTCTCTTCTCTTCATATGACTTCATTTGACAAGTCTGGTAATAAATTTGATAAAAATCTTAACAGTAGTAACTTAGTATTAGGATGTTAACATCAATGTACGCTGTTTACCGCTCGTAAAGTTTTAGTACTCGATTCATAGTTTAGATACGCATATTTCCTAGTTTCATACATTACTTTAGGACAACATTTCTCAAACTTTGAGTCGCTACCCATTCTACCCACCAGTGAGTTGAAAGACAATTGAGTAGACCCTGAAATGTAGGACGATACATCTACCTTGGCGAGGAATTTGAAAAATATGTAAAATATAGATTGTTTCGAATAATAGTGGTAAGAACGTAAAAAAATGATTTTATTCCAACGGTATAAAACGTTTGACGTTGAATTGAAATGCAAAGAGTGACTGACACAATATATGATAGGGCGTACAAATTGCGCGCTACTCTCACTATAGTATCCGCAATACGAACTGGCACTTTGGGCCATAAATGTCACTTACTGTAGGGGTTACTGTAGGGGAAATAAATAAATAAATAAATCATATTAATTTTTTTTTTTTAATTACTTTTGTCGATACTTTTATGGAATACGTAAAAGATTACCTGCACAGCACTATGGGTGCGAGTCCCGCTCCATAAGACTGTGTAGGTGCGAAAGAGATAGCACGAATCCGATAATTTATGGCCCAACGTGCCAGTTCGTATTGCGGATACTATAGTCCCCAAGACTGTGAGAGTGACCTCCAATCGCCATGAGTATCGCCATGACTTTCCATCAGGTGAGTGGCAACATTTTAACAGGGGCCCCGACCAAAAATACCTACTTTATACCTTTGAAATAAAACATCATATTGATCTCGCGTTATTACAACAGTCACAAAGATCACTCTGCAATTTTACAGACCGCACCAATATGTTTCTCTAAGATAGGAATGAAGTAGTTTACATAATTTGCTCTCTTGTGTAAGACAAACAAGACGTGGCGTGGGTCTCAATATTGAATTGCTTGTTAGGTGGGTTTTCAGTTAACTTTGAGAACCACTGCTGTAGTAACATTATAGATGTCTTAAAGCTCCGATTTACAATGTTGTATACAACTTGCTGCTTAGACCACAAATTACTCTATCATGAGATCTATCGAAAAAAGTCATTCAATTGCACAATTCAATGGCGATGAACGCAAGAAGTTTATTGGCACTATGACGGGACGTTTTTAGGAGTGTAATAGGTACTTTACACTTGCACTACGCGGTCGCGATAAGTTGAGACAGGCTGGGGAAGAAATTATTCCCAAGTGTGCTTCAACTTATGGTGCACGTATAGTAAAGGCTTTTTGCTAGAATGATGCTCTGTAACTGTTAATGTCACGGTAACTGATGGTGAAGTTGGCTTGTTAAATTAAATTCACAGCCTCGTCATCTTGTTGTGGATGGGGTTTTTGTTGATATTGGACAATATGAAGATCTAGTTTATAAACATACTACTTCGCGACTCCGCGCACTAAAAGAAAGGTTTTCTTGTGATAAAAAGCCTGCCTGTTATATAAATATCAATAAATAAATCATCAAGCCCAAATTAAGCTAATACTGATAGACATACATAATATATCTATTTGTAAATACATACATATCATACATAGAACACATACAAACTCCAAAACAAACATTTGTGGATCACACTAATATTTGTTTGACCCAGGAATCGAACCCAGGACCTGCAGCGCGGCAGGCGGTTACAATACCGACTGCGCCACAGAGGCAGAGCTTGATAGCTCTGTCTCTAGCTGCTATGATAGCTGACAGCCTAGATATATAAAAATATTGTGTCCTAGATAGGCTATACGACAAACCTATTTTAGTGTGTCAATTTGACTGAAATTTTGCCAACATATAGCATGTAGGCCAAATTTCAGCCAAATTGGTTCCACGGTCAGAGAGAGTCCAAACAAAACTTTCACACAAATATTTCTTTCGATAAGGTTTCCGTATGCTGCTCTTCCACCTCAGTGGTATTAAAAAGGGAGCCAGACGACTGTGTTGTAGAAAAAAATCGATATTTACTAAAAATAGGCTCAACTAACATTGTAAAAAGTCTGGCCTTGCCCAGTAATCCATGAAATGAAGTAATTGTATGACGTAATCAAAGGGGAGTGTTTATGAACGGGTTGTTACGAGCCGTCCTGGTGGAAATTAAGGGCGGGAATCCCTACAATGCGTAGCGCAATACCTACTTTGTTGTTGATAAAAAATAATATTTGCTGTGAAATAATAATTATCTTCTTGGCTACCCTTGAATTCATAAAATAAGTAATTCTTTTGTGGAAAATTGTATTAGAATGCCAATAAAAAGACAATAGAAATAGAATACATTGCCCAGTGACATATATAACACTTATGTAAATGAATAAATGTAAATTGTGACAAAGCTGAATGGCAGTTTTCTAGGTTCATGATTAAAAAACTGTAAATTTTGAGATAAATTTAATAAAAATTGAGACGAAGTTTCTCGAGGATGTCGAAAAATAATGAGACTGAGTTTCTATAGAATGTTTTCTCAAATTTTTGCATTTTAGAACCCATTTAGTGGAGTCAAGACAATTTTGACAAATAAAAACGAAAAAAAAAAAATTCTGACATCACTTCATAGACGAAAAAAAATCCATCACCATCATCAGTCATCACCTCTTATATTTGCTCCATGGTCATCACTATGTGTGATGAACGATTGATGACAGAAAACGAATAACTTAGGATGTAATGTAATCTGAGGATGTAATGTAGAGTCACCGACTCTACATCCAAGTCACCGTTTTCAGAATTAAACGTATAAATAAATTAAGAACTGTCGACAAAATGCCATTAATAAGGCCAATATAATTTTTTCAGTGATATTATCAAAGAATTTCATTGTTCATTGTTTATGTACCCTAAATCCTCTTTAACCCCTCAAAGCACTTGTTCTACAGAAAATACGCGTGAGAACCTCTCAGGAAGTGCTTTGTTAACCCTTTCAAAGATTTGGATTATCCATTATCAAGTGTCTTGAATGGGGCCACACACGATACACTGCATTTCAAAGGGTTCAAGTCTCATGCGGGAGTCTCATGAAAAAAAAACCTCTCATTTATGTATCCGTGTGGTCGCATCGTTACTAGTGGTGGTTAATATATCATATAGCAACATTATAAAGCGTGCTTTATATACATAGCATATAGCAAATGCTATGACGACTGTCAGTTATTGCTAAATGCTATCTACGATTTACAAAACGCGCATAGCAGGCGTGCGCCGTCGTCGCAGTGCGCAGCACCGGAATATCGCGTGCGCGGTTTATTAGCATTTCGCAATAAAGCACGGTATTCAAAAGTTACACGGTAACGATTGCTGTCGGTCGTTCGGCGTGTGTTTTAGTCGCACTTTGAATTTACGTTGTCGGACGGATTAGGTAATAATAAGTATAGGTAGTTTATCGGAACTACTGTAAATAACATTATTGTGTTTGTCGTTGATTTATTATAACAAACATTCACAAAAATTTTAAGTACCTACGCCAATTTTTTTTACGCTCATGACATTTTATTTCATGACTAGCGGACTTCACACGGTTTCACCCGCGTAGCTCCCATTCCCGTGGGAATATGGGAATAAAAATATAGAAGAAAGTAAAGAAGCGCTCGTGGCCCCGCGGCCTCAGTGTTCTGTTAACGATTACTGCAGTAAGCAACTTTCACTATGGCCGGTCCATGGATGGGTGACCATCCATGTGATCACTTTGTGACATTTATTTGAGCGTTTTCGTGCTTCGGAAGGCACGTTAAGCCGTTGGTCCCGGTTGCCAGTAAAATGACAGTCGTTAAGCTAAGTTGAAGGCTTTATTTCAACAGCAGGCAGTCACAACCTGCGCCTGTCCATTTAAACACGGCAATACGGCTCACCACCTATTACGTGGGACAAATTATACAAAAAGGTGAAATGTGGGCATTTAATATGCCTCTGCCTACCCCTTCGGGGATAAAGGCGTGACTATATGTATGTATGTATGTTCACCGGGAATAGTGTAGGCTGTAGATTCCCAACAGTGAAATAATTTTTCAAATCGGTTCAGTAGTTTCGACGCGTATTCGATGCAAACAAACAAACAAACAATCAAATTTTTCTTCTTTATGGTAATAGTATAGATAATAATAGTAATAGGTAGTATAGATTTATTAGTAAATGCATCAATTAAAGACCGTTCTAAGCCTGTAAAGTACAAGAGAAATTTCATTTCATTGAATTTTACATACATAATAGTCACGCCTTTTATCCCCGAAGGGGTAGACAGAGGCATATTATACGCCCACATTTCACCTTTAAGATTTTGTCCCACGTAATAGTAGGTGAGCCGTAATGCCGTGTTGAAATGGACAGGCGCGGTTGTAACTGTATGCTGACGAAATTTTTCAAGCTGCCTCATAAAGGCCTTCAACCTGACTTAACGACTGCCACAATGGTAACCGGGACCAACGGCTTAACGTGCCTTCCGAAGCACGGAAACGATCAAATAAATGTCACAAAGTGGTCACATGGATGGGTGGTTCTAGTATTTGAAAGAAAGAGAAAGAAGAAAAAAAAAAGGCCTCATGACGGACAGACAGACAAACAGTTCCGTTTTTCAGCTTTAGGTACGAAACTCTAATAAAAAAGCACGCTGTCAATATTTTAAGAGTTGCGATTTAATATTAACACATTCCGTTCGATCGTGTTGTTGTATGCCCACATAAATAAAGCATGCTATAAAATCGCACGAAATACAGCATGCTATAAAAATAAAGCATATAGCATCTAGCAAGTTATTGCTTTATAGCAACTTTGAACATTACTAAATTCGTTACCTCTCAGACGGGGTCGCGTCATACCGATCCGAATAGTCGCGAAGTGCGCACGCGTGGCGTCCAATTTAAATTAACAGTCACTTGTGTTCCGATTTTAAAATATTCGATAACCGTTTTGCGCTTCAATTGAAACGCTTCATCCACCTTCACCTAGTGTTTATTGTGACCATAGTGTTTAGTGTTTTTTTTTATAATTATCATAATCAATAACTCAGTGACTGTGCTTAGGAGAGCCGTGATCTTGTGGACTTCGGTATTTCGGATTTACTTTCTATCTCTGTAAGTGGCCGTTTTATTATATTTAACTCGTTATAAACTTAGTAGGTAACCGGAGAAAGTTCATCTTCATAGAGGATTCGGTTGCAATTATCTTGATTGCAATATTAGAGTGTTATTTTTAAGAATAACTGCTGTTTTGATGTGCGTTTGTAACGAGCCTTACTTTATCTTAGATGATTAGGAACTCTGTACGAAATATTTGATGAATCAAGTAATTTGGCAACATTTGATGGTTTTAATAAATTTATTAATACCTAATGCTCATCGGCTTTCCCCCACTTAACAAATTTAACACGTGTCAATCACTCGTATCTTTGGGTGAAAACTGCATCAAAATCTCCACACTGAAGTTAGAGGTAAACATAGTTAAACATACATACATACATATGGGCATGCCTTGATCCTCGATGGGGTAGGCAGAGGCATATTATTACATGCCCACATTTGACCTTTTATAATTTGTCCTACGTAATAGGTGATGAGCCGTATTGCCGTTTAGAGATGGACAGGCGCAGGTCGTGACTGCCTGCTGTTGAAAATTTTCAAGCCGCCTAAAAAGGCTTTCAATTTGGCTTAACGACTGCCATTTTACTGGAACCAGTTAGAGATAAAAATGGCAAATATTGATGTAGGTAATCATTGTTTGGTTACTGCAGCTATAAATTTGTTGGTCATCTAACTTCTAAACTCTACATTTTGATGCTATTGTCTTTGGTTGGTCATAAAGTATAGTACCTAATTAATGTTTTTAATTAACTCTGATCGTAGCGTAGAAAATCCAGTATCATAATATGCAAATGTACTCTGTGAAACCCAGTTGCGTGCATAATTTCCACTATGTAGGTACATAATACACTCGAGAGCAATGAATCCGGGTCACTTAAAGAATCCTAAAAATCTCGGAAACTAAAAATGCTAGGTTAATGCAATAAATTGTATTTAATAGACAATGTAATACTCCTTAAATGAAGGTATTAAAACTTCTTAGTTATTGTAAAGTTATATCATAAAAAAATCAAATTTGAAAAAGGGCCACTTTCGAAGATGGAACTACGAAATTACAGCATTTGGTGTTGCTTTTTTTTGTAATCTGTCATTTATGTGGGTACATAAACCATGTTGATAGTGCTCTATATTCATTAATCAAGCTGAAATTATGTCGCTTACGCCTGAAGAATGCACCAGAATACTTACAATGCTGGAAACCGGCCGGAGTCAGCGCGATACAGCCAGGACTGTCGGTGTGTCGCTGTCAACAGTACAAAGAGTTCTCCGACGTTACGAAGAAACTGGTTCTAACCTACGCAGACCAGGAACGGGCAGAACCAGGTGTACCACAGCACGAGAAGACCGATACTTGGTGAACACCATGCTTCGAAATCGCTTTCTCACAGGAACTGAACTCACCAATCAGTTTCGACGCCTCGGAGGAAGTAACCCAAGTGCATGGACAGTAAGACGTCGGCTTGCTGAATCTAACTTAAAACCCCTTAGACCTGCAAACGGCCCTAAACTGGAGCGTGGGCATCGTATTTCGAGACTAAGGTATGCCCAGAGCCACGTAAATTGGAGTATTGAAGATTGGTCAAAAGTTATGTTCTCCGACGAATCAAAATTTATGCTCTACAAGCACGATGGAAGACACAGAGTGTATCGAAGACCAGGGGAAAGATTCAAGCAAGCATGCATCGAAGAAAAAGTAGCCTACGGTGGTGGGTCTGTACTTGTGTGGGCCGGAATTTCTTCTGAAAGTCGCACAGAGCTGGTGATCATAGAAAACGGCTCTTTAACTAGCGTAAGATATGTGGAAGAAATCCTCAATGATCACGTTGGTCCATTTATGGTCAATTTAGGTGAGGATGCTATATTTATGCATGACAATGCCCGACCTCATACAGGTAGGATTGTGAATGACTACCTTCAAGAGATGAACATTACTCGTATGGAGTGGCCAGCGCGCAGCCCGGATATCAACCCGATCGAGCATGCTTGGGACGAGCTAGGCAGATGCGTAAAACAACGAAACCCTCCCCCAATCACGCTTCGTGAGCTCAAAATTGCTCTCACAGAGGAATGGGAGAATATTCCCCAAAATCGTATAAGGAACTTGGTGTACAGCATGCCAAACCGCGTAAACGCAGTAATGGAAGCACGAGGAGGCAATACGAAGTATTAAAATTCAAGAAAATCGTAATAAAGTTCAAAAATTTCATGTTTCCTATTTTTGTTTTAAGGAGAGATCAGCAGTTTTTTTCTTTATGTAATTTTGTGTTAATAAAATGTATGGTGACTCATATTTTTTTTACTTTCATTTAAGGAGTATTACATTGTCTATTAAATACAATTTATTGCATTAACCTATCATTTTTAGTTTCCGAGATTTTTAACATTCTTTAAGTGACCCGGATTCATTGCTCTCGAGTGTACATAAGTGTTTATGGTATTACTGCTACTTGCATCTGACTTCCCAACGCATCTATGCGTGACTTTTTAACGATTTTAACGTGAGGAAAATCACCACACGAATCCTGCCTAACAGCCTACGGTTAGGAGCCCCGGGTAAGCCTGGGGTACCCCAGGACTCCCAACAGACCTACGGCTACCACTGCGACGACACCTAGGGGGTGGGGGGGACTATTGGCGGCATTTACTGGATGGTACACCTGTTCATGAATGGACAAAGCCGAAACATCAATGAGTGCCTTCCATTGATGCGTTTGCTTTGTGCCAGATTAATCGTCATCATCATTACAGACGATTTGACGCCATTTGCTAGGTTTAGCCCTCCCTAAAGGATTGCCCTTTTTGTTTGGGAGGTATTTCTGGCCTTACTTTACCAGCCTGGCCAGACTGGGTTAGTATAGGATTTCATTTCGAGTTTTCCTTTATTTTGTGCCAGATTATTGTCCAATGACTGCCTCTGTGGCGCAGTCGGTAGTGAAACCGCCTGCAGCGCTGGAGGTCGTGGGTTCGATTCCCACCAGAGACAAATATTTGTGTGACCCATAAATGTTTGTCTCAAGAGTCTGGGTGTTTCTATGTATAATATGTATGTATTTAAAAGTATGTAAGTATTAATATCCGTGGTCTGATACCCATAACACAAGCAGGTTATTCCTAGCTTACTTTGGGATCAGATAGCATTGTCTGAAATGTCCGTGAATATTTATTTATTTATTTAGAAATGTTCCATTCCACGCAAACCAAACCAAATAATATGCTTGTCTGTCACATTAGTGGTATGAAAAAAAAAAGACTGACGTGATTACTTTGAGGATTATTCAACACAAACACACATTTGAACGGTTTTAATTAACTAACAATAGTAATTAAAATATTTTCTAATCAATTGTAGTACGTAACGTAACTGAAATAACGGAGCTTGTTATCACAAAATACCGGTTTATTTTATTGTACTTACTACAGGAAACCGTGTTATTATTATCGAGTTTGTAACGGTTTCTATCATATGTAGATACTGTGATTACGTAGGTGCCTGGTTCTGTTCTATTCTGTGGTAAAATAATTTTGCTGTAAGATGAAAAAAAAATTGTGAAAATAAACTGTAAATTAATCACAGTCCACATACAGAACATGATGTATGACTTGCCCTGTTTTTTTTTTATTGTAGCGTAATCTTACTTCTTACTATCTTACTAAGATATCCTACTTCCTACTAATTTTATAAATGTGAAAGTTTGTGAAGATGTTTGGATGTTTAGATGTTTGGATGTTTGTTACTCAATCACGCTCTAACGGCTGAATGGATCTGGCTGAAATTTGGTACAGGGATAGATTATAGTCCGGAATAACACATAGGCTACTTTTCATCCCGGAATAATGTTCCCACGGGAAACGGGAACGGGAACCAAATTTCACGCGGGCGAAGCCGCGCGCATCAGCTAGTGTATTATAAATGCGAAAGTTTGTGAGTGTGGATGCTTGTTACTCTTTCACGCTCTAACCGCTGAACGGATCGAGCTGAAATTTGGTACAGAGATACATTATAGTCTGGAATAACACATAGGCTACTTTTTATCCCGGGAATAAATTCCCGCGGTAACAAATTTTACGCGGGCGAAGCTGCGGGCATCAGCTAGTTCATAATAATATTATAAATGCGAAAGTTTGTGAGTGTGAATGTATAGATGTTTCTTACTCTTTCACGCTCTGACGGCTGAACGGATCTGGGTATAGATATAGGTCTGGAATAACACATAGGCATTTTTATCCCGGGAATAAGTTTCCATGGGAATCGGGAACTGGAACAAAATTTGACGCGGGCGGAGCTGCGGGCTTCAACTAGTATTATATTATTATAAGTTACGCAATATTGCGTTTTATGATTTTTTAATTTACCTGAAAACTTTAAACCCCTGTTTAACACCTTACTGGATGAGCCAGACGAGTTGGTACAACAAGTTGTTAGTTTATCTCGTCCTAGCTTAGTAAAGATATCCTGGCATGTATGGCTGGCTTGGGACCTAAAGATCTATGTAGAGCACTATTGCACCTCAAAACACCAAAAATAAACTTTTATTCCCCCCTATCAAACTAGTAGTCCAAAAATCGGACTGCTTGAACTAATTTTTTCCAAACTGTTAGACTGAAACCAACGATCGGACTGCATGGACAATAAGACTATGTGTGAGAGATTTTTTTTATATTGTGTCGTCTAGCCCAAATTCAGCTATAACTTCCTAATATTACAAAGTGACAATACGCCAGACACTTACTCGCTCTGTATTGCATGTCCATTGTAAGTGTGTACCACTGATCATTGATCTATTAATCAATATTCGAATTTATCATTACGTGTCAAGATTTCAACTTACGCTGATCTTTAATTTATTCATTCAACTTGACTGTAATAGCCTTAGCTAATGGCGTTCTAAAATTCGTAGAAATGACTGCTGTTAATGCAGAAATATGAACTGCTTTAATTCATTAGAATACAGTTTTAGTTTTACTTGACACCTATCGTAGGTACTGCTAATCATACATTATGTTGTATGTAAACGTCGAAGCACCCCTAATAAGATTATTTTATTAAGGCAGGTATTTGTGGGGTAGGTATTCTCCGGTTCATGACTAGCTATAGTTTTGTCTCAATATTATTTTATTTTTGGGTGAATATACGGTATTTGATTTTTTTGTGTCCCACAAGAAAATGTTATCTGTTCCATTCAATATCGATAATTTGTATATTTTACAATATTTGCAAAGTCCTAATAATGATGGCCAGAAGATTTTTCCAATTTTTTGAATTTTATAAGCGCCAGAGGAAAATATGTTATCAGAGGAGTGACACTATGGCACAATAGTGACAAATTAAAGCAGAGTAGTGACATGTCTTTGATTATTAGCTAAGAAAAGGGAGAAATATTAAATAAAACATTTAATATACAGTATAGGTTTCGAATATTTTTTGTATACGAGAGAAATTCAGTCTTCACAGTTTCTAAACGCATAATTATTTTTAATATTTATGATTTGTTAATGCTTATGTTTCGTTTCATCAATCAATCATGAAATCAGCCTATGATAGTCTACTGCTGGACGTAGGCCTCTTCCAAATTATGCCACAATACACTCTGCCCACCCCTTCGGAGATAATGGCTTGCCCATATGTACACGATCCTGCGCCTTCCGCATCCAGTCAATCCCTGTGACGTTTTTAGGTCGTCGCTCCATCTGGCGGTGAGTTGTCCTACCCCACCTTTACCAAGTTAAAGTTCCAAAACTCATTTACTCCATCGGCCATCGGTTCTTCTGCTGATGTCGTCAGCCCACTGCCACTTCAAAACCGATACTCAGCGGGCTATGACGACCACTATGATTCACTGATAAATGTGATCTAATTGTTTCAGATTTTTCCCTTTGTATACACCCCAAGCATAGCTCATTCCATTGCTCACTGTGCCACTTTAAGGACTAGACCCACTGTGAGTGTCCAGGTCTCGGCACTGTAGGTCATAATTGGTAGAACACAGTGGTGATAGACTTTCGGCTTCAGGCATTGCGGTATTTGCAAATAGAAAACACGACGCAGTTTGCTGAATGATGCCCAGCCCAAGCGGATCCTTCTGACTATTTCCTAATCCAGATTATTCTTTCTTAGTATGATTACCTGACCAAGGTAGGTATATTCCTGGACAACCTCAAGTCTCGATCCTTTGACGTAGATTGGTATCGGCATGACACGCTCACTGAAATTACCTTGGTTTCATCCAAGTTAATGCTGAAGCCAACACGTCGAGCCTTTCCATTAAGTCTTTACAGCACACTCCTCAACTGTTCCAGCATTTCCTCTACCATGACGATACCTCGTCATAATAGCACGACGCATCTCGAAATTCGGTTTCTCCATGTCATCGGCAAATCGTTTCACCGTTTGTATTCTCGCCCCATCTCAGACCTGTGACTAACAGAAGTCCTCAGGCGCATTGGTGAAGAGTTTAGGGGATATTACATCTCCCTATACACACCTCTGCGCCGTGCTATAGGATTTTACTTTTAATCCTCCAACTGGATAGTCATGGTAGTGGTATGTTAAGCATCTCAACACCTTGATACATCATCAATCAATACGACATCGCTACAAAGCGTCCAGGGCTGTCCAGGTTTGGATAGAGTCGAAGGCTTTCTCGTGTTCCACGAAAGCCATACTTACGCAGTGGCTGATTGTACTCCTCTGTCTGCTGTACAATCCACCGAACAGTATGGATGTGTTCCATGGTACTAAAGCCCTTTTGAAATCCGGCTTGCTCAATTGGCTGAAACTCGTCAAGTTTTCCGATGAAGCTATTTGTGACAATCTAGAGGACAACTTGTAAATATGAATTAGGAGTCAGATGGGGCCGTCACATTAGTTCTTTAGTAAGATCTAGTCACCTTTTTTTAAAAAACAGAGCCACCGCACTTCCACATCACGCTTTGGATGTCTGGCTCTGCTGGAGAGTGGAATTAAAGATGCTCGTTAATTCTCTAAGGACTGGAGTTCCGCCTGCTTTAAGGAGCTCAGTATAATTCCGTCTTTTACGGGGATTTGTTACGTTTAAGTCGCTCGAGAACCACCCTAACCTTGCCCTGGTCTATATCCAGTATGTCTTCCGTGTAGTGGCCAGTTAATGGGGCTCTGTGGTCATTATAGCTTGCCATGATGTCTGATTATGCTGGAGTAGCTAGAACAAATGAATCGACCTCTTAATACATTAAGTATTAACGAAAGTTACTACATTATTTAATTTTTGTCACTTTCCTGGCGCGTATGTTTTTCTCTGGCATGCAATATGCCAGAGTAATGACGCCAGAGAAGTGACAAAATCGCACATTATCTATAAAAATAGCATCACTCGCATTTCTGACTACGCTTTAACTTAATACATGACATCTACACACAATAAACATTGCATTGCTCAAATATACAATTTCGTAACTTTAAAATAGAAAAATATATACTTACCAGAGGAAATATTCCAACGACTGGCACAAACCCGCTTTCCTGCAGTCAATCGCAAACTGACGCAAAATTATTCAAGCTTTTCTCAAGGATTTTAGCGTACTTCTTACTTTACACTGTGACCCGCGCATACATTAAAGTCAAAAACATATCTTTGCGCATTTAAGTAAAATTTTAGTTCTTTGAGTTTCGCCAGATGAAGGTGACATTTTTGTAAGGGGCCAAAAAAGATAAGTTATTTTTTTTATATTAATAAATGTTTTTACAGTGTATTTTTTTTAAATATGTTTCGAAATTTATTAAAGCATTTGATCATCTTAAAAAGATCATAATGGCATACAGATTTAAAGTATCTGACCATTTATTTACCATAAACTGGTAAGCGGTATAGCCAGAGGAGTATACATTTATGACTATTTTAGACTATTAATGCTAAAATAAAACAAATTATTATAAATAAACTATGTGGTCCAAATGAAATAACATTTTCTTTATTGTTTAAGCATACGGAAACTATAGTATAATGGGGTTAACATAAAATTTCTCTATGGGCCACTGAAATTCAAATAGCGTATATTCACCCTTTTAACCCTTTAGGCGCGATTGGTCCAATTCGACATGCTTAAAAGAAAGTTTTCAAACCGGTAGAATATTACATCGTAAGTAGAGGATTCTATTATGATGCCTCATTGAGTCATTCACTCGCCAGCGCACGTGTTTCCCTCCATTTACAACTCAGGGTTCTTCAAGCAGAGCGTAGAGAAAGCATATCATTGGGAGTGGTCCCATAGAGTTATATTATTACTAGCTGTTGCCCGCGACTTCGTACGCGTGAAAATTACGTTAAGACAATTTGATTGCTCTCTGCTTAGCCCCTAGGTTATGTAGCGTGATAATATATAGCCTATTTGAAGACCCTAACCCTAGGTAATATTTGTGCAAAATTTAAATCAAATCTGTTAAGTACTTTTCGAGAACCTTTCGGACAAAGCAAAGCAAACAGACAAAAATTTTTCTAACTATATTTTCGGCTTCGGTATCTCGTCGAACACCTAGCGAGTATTTTTTTTTTTAATATTTCCAATGTACAGTTTTGACTTTTCTATCATTTTATTATATGTATTGATCTGTGGTTTTCTCCAATTCTGTACATCTACATTACCCTATGACTTTCTTTTTAAAAAGCTATGTCACGTCTGCACTTAGAACATTTAGCTACGTAGATAAATGATCTCTGCTTAATCTATTGATTGGTGACTTTTAAAATTAATTTACTTGTTTGAAATACAGTTTTAAGAAAGCCTTACAATATAAAAAAAACAGTTATCATAATGTGACCGCGTTTTTAACTCGAGGCTCCAATATGTCTGTTCGGTTACTGGCAAGTAAAACTTAGTCAAACTCGAATCAAAACCTGTTTAACTTTGTAATATAACCTGTTTTCGGATAACGTTTTATAGTTCGAAATTAAACCGCGAGTTCTGCTATTTTAACCGGCTTCAGTTAATTAATTGTAAATTTTACGAGTCTCAAAGAAAATCGTTGAGCTTTGTAGGTCACATCTTCTTGGTAGTGTTTTTTTTCTTTTTGACTATGTTTGAACTATTATAATGCCTTTATAATAACACTAGCGGCCTGCTCCGGCTTAGCACGGGTATACAGTATTTCTCCACTATTAAATGGACGTTATTATACATATAAACCTTCCTCTTCAATCACTCTATCTATTAAAAAAACCACATCAAAATCCGTTGCGTAGTTTTAAAGATTTAAGCATACATAGGGATATCGGGACAGAGAAAGCGACTTTGTTTTATACTATGTAGTGATATGTGTAAAATCTAAGGTAGTCTTTTCTTTACACATATGATAATAGTGAGAATGGCTAATGAATGGGGTAGGGTTGTTCGTCTGAATAGTCATTTCTAACTACAAAATGTCAAATTTCAGTTTTAAATTTGCTTTGATGTGATAATTCTGCATCTTTAGCAGCTGTCCGACTTTCAAAATTTCATATGAATAGCTACTCCAGATTGTTAGAAAGGACAATCGGGTCACGTAGTTCTAGAATTGATATATTTTAAATATATCTATACTAATATTATAAAGAGGAAAGATTTTTTTTTGTTTGTTTGTTTGTAACGAATAGGCTCCGGAATTACTGGACCGATTTGAAAAATTCTTTCACTGTTGGGAAGCTACACTCTTTGCGGTGAACATAGGCTATATTTTATTCCCGTATTCCCACGAGAACGGGAACTACGCGGGTGAAACCAACCGCGTGACGTCCGCTAGTCTATTCTAATATTATAAAGAAGAAAGATTTGTTTTTTTGTTTGTTTGTTTGTAACGAATAGGCTCCGGAACTACGGGACCGATTTGAAAAATTCTTTCTCTGTTGGGAAGCTACACTCTTAGCGGTGAACATAGGCTATATTTTATTCCCGTATTCCCACAGGAACGGGAACTACGCGGGTGAAACCGCGTGACGTCCGCTAGTATGTTATAAATTCAGAGTAAACGAAGCCAATAAAATGGTTAGTAGGTAATAATCAATGAATCACGCATAAACCCAAGTTAAGCGGCAGTCATTCGGTCAGCTAGCTGTAAAGCTAGCCACAAATAAACAATTAACACTAACGAACAAGATTGTGGCTCCCCCTGACATACTTACCTACTCTTGTATGATGAGTATGAGAATGGAACTGGGCTAGGCTTTCGATATGGCGTGTCACAGTACTTGAACTCTGACTTACCTTGAATACTGTAGAAACGTGTCTAACGTCATAGTGAAAAGGAAAACCCATATACCTACTGGTCTGTCACTCTCACACTAATATAATAAGTGAAAAATGCATTACACCAAGACAAAAAAGATAGAAATGAAATTCAATCTACTTAAATCTAAATCTTCAGTCTAAAGAAGTTTACTCTGTACAGGTCCTTCTGTTAAGTCTAGAGGTATTGTGCTAACCACGGCCGAGTGTCAGCACTGCGAGGACCGCAGCGATGACACGGCGCTCCACACGCTTGTGGAGTGCACGGCGTGGGCGCAACAGCGCCAGGTCCTCGTAGTGGGTCTGGACGTGGACACTCTCTCGCTCGAGGCCATGGTGCGAGCCATGCTCTCCAGCGGGAGTAAGTGGGACTGCGCCGCCTCCTTCTGCGAGCAGGTCATGCTCGGGAAGGAGGCGGGGGACGGGTACGGGAGAGAACTCTCCCATCCGAGTTCCGCAGTCGGCGCCCTGGGCGCCGCCGACGTGTCTTCGCCGAGGACTATCGGCCACCATGACCGGGGGCCTGAGGACGGTGAGAGGGCGGCTCACCGTCCTTACAGAAGCAGGCCCATGACGGCAGTGTGACGTGAGCAACTCACGCGCGCCCCCCCCTTAGAAGCGGGATCACACCCGAAACCCCCCATAGACGCGGGATAGCACCCGAACCACCGTGAGTCCCGGGACCTCCTTCCGATCCGAGGGCTTACCCGGGACTCCCAACCACAGGCTGTTAGGCGTTACGTGAGGTTAGTCGGTAAGAGTCAATAACATATTAACATCATCTGAGGATTTTCCCTCACGTAAAAAAAAAAGAGGTATTGTGCTGTGATCTTACCTTTGTAGAAGATGTAAGGCTAAAAATACAACCCAAAAATAATTGTTTGTTGTCCTTGGGGAGGTTATCGGTTCAGAAGATGAAAGAAACTTCGTGGTCTTCCGTCTTAATACACAGCATCTCAACCCCACAAGATTTCTGCCCAATAGATGTCCTTCATCATTTATGTAGAGACTCAATCAATTGCAGTTAAAATCTTCTTCAACACTGGGCCAACTTTGATTGGCTCCTAGTATAATAGTCATCTATCCTCCCAATTCCTCTAATTTTTACTCTGATTCTACTCCATTTGCTTCATCTATGCTGATTCCACAAAACTAGAAAGTCACACCCCTTTGAATCATTTAACCACCAAATCTCTTTACCAGTGATCGATTGAGACCAAAACGAATTTCAGTCGAGTTAAGTAAGGAAGCCTCTATCTAAATAGAAGGACTTCTCTATTATACGTCACAAAGAGCGTTCTAATATAGAGCGTAGTTACTCTATTGGATATAGATCGTCCAACATACGACGCGTTGAGAGAAGATTCTCTTTTCTAATAGTGATACAAATTTAGACCTTATTATTTAAAACACATGGTATGAAATCCAATGAGTAAGTAAGCTGTGACCAGAAGCATGTTGAAGCATTCTTCGTCACGCCATCTTGCCTTTACTGTACAACATACAACATGCTCTGTTACGTACAGATTATCACTGTTGCCTGAGACAAGATTCCAAATCTACGTCACCGAGGTGAAAAAAGTCGTTTCAGTACATCTTGATTGTGAAGGTGCATTTCGCGGAACGGAATAATTGACTGCCTTGGTGTGACGTAGTGGTAGCGTATGTAAATACCGTTTAAGGTTTCGGGTTCAAATTCCGGGATCTAATATAGTTACCCCCTTATTCATAATCGTTTATTAAACCTATTTTAGTTAAAACACACTTTAAGTCTATTGCTGTCTCTAACCAATAACAGAGTATGGTTAGAGACAGCAATAGACTTAAAATGTGTTTTAACTAAAATAGGTTTAATAAACGATTATGAATATGGGGGTTAGTATTTGGCACACTGGTTGCGGTCTCCGGTCTAGTCAAATTAAACGCAGCCTGCAATATTTATAAATAACATTGACCATCTCTATATATTTTGTGTAGATTTGACAGTGTGAGTACCTAGTATACTGTATTTCAATAGCTTTGCGCAAAAATGTAAACAAACACATTTGATCTTATATATCCATAGTTACTTGCAATTGAGTATTCACCCTGATTATTTTCCAGTGTCCAGGAGTCATACAGTGTTCTTACAATAATTTCGACACCAAATAACTTCTTTATGACAGTTTATTTTCATTTAAAATCCCTACTCAGGATAGTAAAAAAATCAATGATTTGTCATACTATATTTTTCTACTCATCTGCATCTCATGACATGTTTACATTATTGCCAGATCGGGCAGGGTTGGACTATACCTATGCGCACGGAACGTACGAGTAGGTATATCTGCAGGATGAGATGAGTTCAACTTGACGGGAACAGAGACCGCAGAGCACAGAAAGTGTGGCAAATCCTAGTGTATATTTTTCTTTTACTCAAGGTTGGACTCAACCAGGATGTTACGCTCGGCAGTTCCATAAACTACCACTGGACAATCGAGGCAATTTCCATATTGGCCTGTGTGAAAATAATTAAGTACATTGTTTATATCTCAACCATTCATTAAATAATCACTGTTTGCATAATGTACGATCAATATTAAAAACAATAGACTCCTCTATACAAGTTTGCAAACATTAAAATGGTTCCCAAAATAAAACGCATTGAATGTATTTGATGTTACTTAGTTGAGAGATTTGATTCTCATATATCAGGATGCATGCCTACAATGACTGGGAGGTTAGAACAGCAGTACCTACTTCCAACAAAATACGTCAAGCACACAGACATAAAAGACTATACTGCATTTCAATAGCTTTGCGCAGGAACGTAAACAAACACATTTTTGATGCTTATATCCATAGTTACTTGCAATTGAGTATTCACCCTGATTATATTCCAGTATCCAGGAGTCATAAAGTGTTCTTACAATCATTTCGACACTAAATAACTTCTTTATGATAGTTTATTTTCATTTAAAATACCTACTCAGGATAGTAAAAAATTCAATGATTTGTCATACTATATTTTTCTACTCATCTGTCTTAGACAACGATTGTCAAAACATGATATGTTTACATTATTGCCAGATCGGGCAGGATTGGACTATAGACGGGGACCCTTTCACTGAGACTTTGCTGTCCGTCTATCTGTCTGTCAACTCTGTCACCAGGCCGTATCTCAGGAACAGTAGGTAACTGTACTAGCTAGCTAGAGAGCTGAAATTTTATGCTATTAAAATGGACGAAATGGGCAGCAGAACAGGCGTACGGATCGTCCGCTCGGCATGGCCGGCGTCCCCCACAAGAAAAAAAAATGCTATTAAAAGGGGTTCTAAAACCAGATAAAAACGTTGAAAGGGGTCTCCCGTACAACAAACGTCATATTTTGCCGTTTTTTGGTACAGAACCCTCCGTAGGCGAGTCCGACTTGCACTTGACTGGTTTCTTCTTTTGTGTGAAAATCCTTATAGATGCTTTTTTTTTACGTGAGGGAAAATCCTCATGGATGTTATGCCGGACTCCTACCGACTAAAAAACCTCACGTAACGCCCTACAGCCTATGGTTGGGAGCCCCGGGTAAGCCCTCTGAAGGATAGAATACTGCCATAGGCGGCAACCTCACATAAATAGAAGATTACCCGGGACTGATAGAGTTCTATTAACTGCCTAGGGCCAAGAGTCCCGGTTAATCTACAGGGCACCGATTCTTGCTTCACACGACATGAATGCGTGGACGGAAATCGGCGGGTGACGCGTCGCCTGTCTCATATTAATAGGAACGGCGAACAT
This sequence comes from Miltochrista miniata, assembly GCA_933228765.1. Taxonomy (NCBI): domain Eukaryota; kingdom Metazoa; phylum Arthropoda; class Insecta; order Lepidoptera; family Erebidae; genus Miltochrista; species Miltochrista miniata. The sequence continues at coordinate 27,443,361 of OW121763.1, read as the reverse complement.
GAGACGGACGACGTTTTACCCGTAAATTTTCGTCCACGCATTCACGTCGTGTGGTCGAGAATCGGTGCCCTGAACTACTTCTTAAAGACGTTTTACTTTCTTTTTTATTTTTCTTTCTTTCTTTCTTCTTCTATTACTTATTATTGTAATATTTTATCCATTTCCAATTGTTTCTCAAAATGTTAAGGTATTGGTAACTTGGTTATTGCCAACATTTATTAGTAAGGACCTGTTACTCTATATGAGCTAATAGGTATACATATGATGGATGTTTTCCTTTGGAACAGTTAAAACCAAAAACTAGACGTTTAACTGACATAAAGTTCAGTTTAATAGACCGACGGAAGTGCGTTTCAATTATAGTGTGTATTTTGCAAGAGGAAATGTTTCAACAAGTGCAGAATGTCGACAAAGTCTATGTTATTATTGACGTACAGACAGCTGTTTGAGTAAGAAACTATAGTGAAATAATGAAGGACACGATTGTTTCTGTATAAAATGTCTTCAAGAATTATCTCAATTGTAAAAAAACTGGCAATGACGTATTATAATTAGAAACGTCATGCACGAACATCACGGCTTTCAAAAACAGCAGATCTTTTAAACACTTAAAAAAAGAATTTCTATGAAATTTTATGGTAGCATGTTTGAAAAGCCTGACTTTTTTGTTGCCATTTTTCAGTGTTGGTAACGCGTTTATAGTTTTTATATGTCATTGGTCATAGGTAGTTGTTAAATTGGTTTTAAGCACGATTTTTCGCTAGAGATTTTGCTGTGGTCCCAGAGAATCTTCTGGAAAGTCTTAAAAATACCTATGTTTTATTGTTGAAGATTTTTGATAGTTTATAGATAAAGAGTAAGTTTGGAAAGTCAGCCTGTGACCACGTTAGGGGCAAACTGGTCGAAACGTTATGTATCAGGTTCAAAAAGGTATGCGACTTCTAGTAAAAATAAATAATTAATTACCTACCTATATCATTATTTAAAAATCAAATTCGAGTTCTGCACAGTAACCACAGCGCCAGCTGTGTTAACTTACTAAACTTTTCTATTTTCGAAAATGATTTAGAATATTTTTTTGTGAAAGTAAAATGAAACGAAATCCTTTTTGATAATGTCAAACTAGCAATCTGTCACCTGTCAAACTTTTTTTCATTTGTTATACTCAGAATTAAATGCAATTAAATATATACAAGATACCAAGTGAAACTTTTATGTATTTTTTCTATTTTTAACAATTACTGAGATTATCATAATATTTTTGTTTAAGTATTATAATTTTATTTTATTAAATCAGACCCACATTTTAAAAAACTTATTTTTACTGGCGTTTTCTCCTAATAAAATTTTGGCAAAAGGGGACGCGGCTGAGTATTTGTTTTTATTATTCTGTGTAGATATAGTGGCAATGACACGAATGTATACTGCGAGTATAAAATTAAGTAAAGAATTTAAAAAAAAGCTGAACCGAGTTCTTTGAGGTGTTCCTCTCTGTCTCATTGCAATTTGAAACCCTAGGTAGAGATAGACAAATTGAGAAATCTAAGGCACTATCCGCATACTGCTCGTTCGCTCTAACTTTGCCGCTCGGCTCCATACTAAAGTCGAATTTTTAATTAGACGAAGTAAATTGACAGCAACTAATGTCACTTCTTCATACAATGTTGCTTATTTTCTATGACGAAGTGACATTAGCTACTGTCAATTTACTTCGTGTAATTAAAAATTCGGGTATACGTCTCTAAGCCAACGGCAAAGTTAGAGCGAACGGGTAGTAGCTATTTTATTCTCGCTACTTATTTTCCGCGGTCCAATAATATTTTCTAGCGCGGATAATTCTGTCATTATGTCACAGCACAGCACAGAATCTCACAAAAAAAAAATCTGTGCGGTAATTGTTCTATTTTTAAAAGTTAAAAAATATACTATTTCACTATTCGGAAATATAATGTACTTGTAAGGCATTGAATAAACTGATAAGATAACAAAACCGTAGCGCAGCCTATATGCATTTAAGATTACGGAAAGAGTGTGTGTAAACAATATACTGATAATATACTCTGTGCTCACAACTACTAGTGACGGCAGAATTGCATATCAAACTGTTAAATTAGGTTTGATATAATATATGACGTACATAAATACGTAGAGTCACGAATTTATCCCCCGAATGCATAGGAAGATGGGTACCTATGTACCCACATTTTTTCCCATTTTGATTGTCCCACGTGATAGGCGGTGAGTCTATTGAAGTCTTGAAATGCATAAGAGCAGGGTCGTGAGTTGTGACTTCCCGCCGTCAAAATTTTACTTGACTTAAGGACTGGACAAATGTCCAGACCGATTTACGATCAAGAGAGCACTTTGGGGGTCTTAAGTAAGTATGTACGTATGTGTATGGAAATGCGGAGAGATAAATCAAAGATAGGTTGCGTGTTAATTTGGTCACTGTAATTTCCTGCAATATATTATCACATTCACAAACAAGTTACTACGCTAAGTGAACGCGCGAGGGTTAGGCAGGGACACACAAGCGAGCGGGCACGATGGTTAGGGACAACTGTCGAGTTTGAGACGTTTGCGCTCTAGTTCGACATTTGTGTACTCAGCAATAATGTAAGTATAGCTAGTGTGTGCCTACAGCACCATTCTTGTTTTCCAGTTTAAAAGAGTAAAAAAATGCTCATACAGCCACAGGCGATTTTCAACTTTATTGTTTGTGCCTGTAGTCCATTGTTTGAAAAAAATAATAATAAATGGGCATGACATGACCGACAGCCTGCTCTCATACTTCAAGTGAATTTAAAACTAGTTTCGTTAATAACACAACACGAACTTATTGAGAAAACTGTTGAAGGCTAAAAAGGTTACAATTTCACCTGTCTTTCAAACATCTGCATCAGATATTGATGAGCCGTTGAATACACCGTTACGAAGCTTATTAAGACGTAGGTACATACTACTAATAATAGAGTCGCAAAAAATAAGGTCAATATAATTACGACAAAAGATATGCAAAAAATAAAGGAAACTTTTCAAGTTGCAGGTGTTGAGGGATCCATAACAACTACGGTAAATAACGATATTTAACCCTAGAAAGATAACCTTATTTTATAGTACATAAAAGATAACCATACGCTTCAGAGGCGCACGTTATATTAATGCTATTTTTTCATTTAAAACTTACCAATTGTATTTATTTATCTGATTAACTTTAATATGTGGTTAATGAACTAATATTAAAAGACAGTTTTAGTTATTTTTTTATATATACCTATTAGAAAAGAAACATAAGTGAATTACCCTCTATGAAAAGAAAAACGAAAACTCAACAGTCTTTTGTATAAAGGCACATGTTATCACATAATAGGAACTTTTTTATTAAAAACTAATTAAATTATGTTTTAAATGCTAATCCACTAATAAAAAGTGAAGTGAGAAATCTGTAAATCAAATCAGTTTTCGGCAGTCCACTGCTGGACGTATGCTCCTTCCAATTCAGGCCTCAACATACGGTCCTGCGCCTTCCGCAGCCAGTCCCTGCCCGAAGTGCCTGAAAACTGTTAAGAAAATTTTGAGATCGGATAATCGTGAAATTTGACACAGTTAAAATTTCTATGAGGAAAAAGTGCTTAAAGCTTTTTGAGCTCGTCTCGAGTAAAATAAAAGTATAGGCACTCCATGGACCCCTGGGCGAGGCCGCAGTGGCGGCCGTGGGTCTGTTGGGAGTTCGGGGACATCCTTCCGAGGGCTTCCCCGGGGCTCCCAACCACAGGCTGTTGGGCGTGACGTGAGTTTTTTTAGTCGGTAGGAGTCCGGCATAACATCCATGAGGATTTTCCCTCACGTTAAACAAAAAAAAAGGCACTCCATGGAATTTCTTGTTAAATCGACGACTTAAAAAGAAACCGACCATTTTTTTAAAATGAATAACCGTCCTGTCCATGCGCCTGCTATAGTTTTCATTAACAGAATCTATAAGAAAGAGAGCGCGGAATTTACTGTAAACACAGTTACTCCAAGACATTTCTCATTTCCTTGAAAACTGGGAAGATACAATCGGATATTATAAAAGCACTTCTTCGCTGTTCAGTATGACACGGTGTCGGCTCCGGTGAGCCACAACCGGTTTGCGGCGCACTTATCTGATGGTAATTGAACCCGTTCGTAAAGGACCATACGACAATACACCGCTGCCGCCGCCGCCCGGTCCAGTCCACTAACTTATTATTGTTTTTATTCATATAGAAGTAGAGACTGCTCTGCTAACGTGAAATTTTGGTTTTCAACCCTTAGGTATGGAATTTTGGAAAACCTTTCCTTGTCTATGAACAAAACTCTTAATTTTGGGGCGCCCACGTCCGTTGTGTAAAACATATCTATTTAGTTGTATGTTTTCGTTCAGTAACCCGCAGCTTATGACCGTTTGCAATTTGCAACACCAGGGCGCCGATTCTCGACCACTCGACGTGAATGCGTGGACGCAAATTTACGGCTGAAACGTCGTCCGTCTCATGTTGGCCGTTCCTAAATATGAGACAGGCGACGCGTCACCCGCCGATTTCCGTCCACGCATTAATGTCGTGTGAAGCGAGAATCGGTGCCCAGAGGCACCACACTCGTGTTGCCGACCCTGTAAAAACCTTCTAAGACCCCTTTTGAAGAACCACATACTGTAGGCGTTAGGGAAAGCCGAGGCAGGGAGATCATTCCACAACGTAACCGTGCGCGGAAGAAAACCTCTATCGGATCTAACCATTCTGGATGGAACGCTCCGGACGTAGAGTGTGAGGATGAACTCCCTGTCTGTGGCGAGCGGTGCGGTGATAGAACGTAGACGTGGGCATCATATCAAACAATTCCTCAGAGCATATACCATTGTACAGGCTAGGCGGTAGAACACGCATAAGCCACGATGAATTCATCGTGGCTTATGCGTGTGTTAGCTTCCATAAGCCACGATGATTATGTTTAGTGGTATAAAAAGAACTACAATATTATTATGCAAATGCCGTGTGCAAATTAAACAGGTTACATTTTAGGAATTCAACGCCGCTGTTTAGCAGATGTTTTTGTATTAAATTACAGGTCACGTTGTGCTTCTTAATACATAATTTTTTTATTAAAGTATGTAGGTATGTTACTATTGATACATTCCTATTAAGTATTTCAAGAAAAGTTTTAACAATATCGTTCCCTGTGGAAGGTATGCTGGCCTCGATTCAGGCTTTAACTTCAACCTCAGTCTCCTCTAAGGGTTGGGGTTGTCCTCCTTCTTTGAGGGTTGGCTCGGATGTTATCAAGCTTCTTGAGGCGTTGCAGTCTCATTGTAGCGTCGACTTGGATCTGGATCTGTTTCTGTAAGGAAAACAATTCTTTGTTTAATTCTTTACTGTTCAACTCGTTACATTATCGTCATTTAATGTAAAGAGTTGAAGAATTCCAGTGCAGACCCTGAAATTTGAACATCATATTATAAAATAATGTCTATTGTTTTGAGCAGCTGTACATATCTACTTTATTAAAATCGGTGGAGGGATTCACGTGAAACCATCCATCCTCTAGTAAATTAGATGATTTAAATTCCTGACGTCGGCATATGTATTAGGATTGCACAACTGTAGTTTTTGCGTCTAAAAACTGTTATAACACGAAACTCTTCACTTATTCTTATAATGTTTGTCGCGGTTACATTAACAACGCTTGTTACTCCAAATTAGACAATTTAATCGTAAATGTATGAACATTTTATTACACTGAACGAGTCAACGTACTAATTAAGTGCTTCTTTCTAGTCTTTGATCAAGGTTAAAACTCTGCACGTGACATTCTTCCAACTACCGTTATAGTCAACTACCGTCAGAGTGCGAATGCTTTATTGCTACGTGTGATCGGTAGTGTTGTATGGTAGCGAGGCTTGGACGTTGAAAGCCGATACCCAGAAAAACCTCGAAGCCTTCGAGATGTGGTGCTATCGTAGAATGCTCCGTATTAGCTGGACACAGAAGGTTACCAACATAGAAGTTCTTCAGCGCGTCGGCAGAAATAGAGAACTCTTGCAAACCATTATGAGAAGAAAGGTTGCGTACCTCGGACATGCATTGAGGCACGATAAATATCATTTTCTCCAGCTAATAATGATGGGCAAAATAGAGGGAAAGAGGCGCGCTGGAGCAAGAAAGAAATCGTGGTTGAGGAAGATCCGAGAGTGGACGAACATTGCCAGCGTTGAAGAGCTATTTCGCTTGGCACAAAATAGAAGAAAGTTCACTAAGCTGACGGCCGACCTCCAGTAGATGGAGAGGCACTTGATGATGATGACCGTTATAGTAACTACATATATTATCTGTGATAGTACCTCTAACTCGTCCTGGGACATCCTTCCGAGGGCTTACTGGGGCTCCCAACCATAGGCTGTTGGGCGTAACGTGAGGGTTTTTTAGTCGATAGGAGTCCGGCATAGAGTCCATGATGGATTTTCCCTCAAATTAAAAAAAAGTACCTCTAACTCAGGTCTCATTTCAGAATTCAAATATTTTCATATAACTTTTTGTTCGCTATTTTACACCCTTATGAGTTTTGAATTTCGAAATTCTGAAACACGTACCTATTCATACTTATTGAAGAGTATGTACTTATTATTATTTCCCACCTCGTTTCACAGTAATAAATTCGTAAAATATTTCCTTGGGGTATCTTACAAATTAAAATTACTGTCCAAGTGTTATGCTTTTCCCTGGGGTATCCTTCCGGGCTTACCCGGGGCTCCCAACTTACCCAGGCAGAATACGTGAGGTTTTTTAGTCGGTAGGAGTTCGGCAAAGCATCCATGAGAATTTTCCCTCACGTTAATAAAAATGAGAAAATAAGTTTCAACCCTAACCTGTCAACTACTAGCAAGTAGTACCAACACGCTGACGCTAATTGTCAAAGAAAGTTGTATGCACTGACAGCGAACGACACTTTCTGTCGGTGAAGTTGGCCATGAAATTACATTCCATTACACTCATGATGCATACTTTATGGTTCTTGGTAGTAGAATATAATTTATTCTGTGGCTACGTAAATTGTTTTATTATCAAAATACACTAACGGATTTGCATTTTAGGTCAAATGAGTGCAAGACAAGGGATCTCCTGTGCATTTTGACAGGGCTTTTAAATGACCTGAAATTTTGCCATAATTAAATAATTGTCGGGATTTTCAAGTGGGACGTGAAGAGCAACTTGAAGGCCACTGTCGAGTCTTCTGGATAGTAAGAGTGGCGTACAATTCGTTAGATGAAAAAAAAAGGAAACTGTATCTCTCAGCTATTCTCTACCAAGAAGAGTACGACAACTTTCGCCTTTTACAAAATTTTATACAGAAGACATTTTTAATAACGTTCAAAAGACGGACCATGTCAAATAAACCAAAAGAGTTAGTTTACATCAAACTGCCATTACATTTTTATAGCTCACCGCAGACCACACATCTAGGTCTTTAGGTCGTAAGACTAGAAAGTGTAAAAATTAAACTATCTGTTATTTTAACTTACATCCAGTTTCACACATCCATTGAGATACAAAAACCTTAAGCTCGGTTCCCACCGCGAGCTGAGCCCATTAATGAGTAGCAACTGTACTAACTTATGATTTTTCATAATTGAACTTGCCTATTATTCAATTTTCAACGTAGATTCTCTCGGGCTTGTTCACAGATTTCGGCTAACTGTATAACTCTCTTGTTCCTTTAAAAATGACTCTGACAATGTTACCATCCGATGAAAGAGAAGTATGAATACCATACAACAATTGCAATAGTAAGTTAAGGGATAATCTGGATAACTGGATAATAGTTTTCCGCTACCGCATCGCAGTTGACTGTTGCAAGTTAAAGTTTATGCGAATTATAGTTATAGTATAGTGTTGAATGATATTTTTATATTATTGTTTTATATTAATTTTCAGGTATAGATGAGAGATAAGTTAATGTTGAGTAGGTATTACATGTTATTGTCTATTTAGCAGCTATTGGGAGAAAATGTATGAAAAGGCGGGTGTGAGCTCTCTGATTATTGTGAGCTCTCAGTTAAGCGGATTCATTAATGTGCCCGCTCAGCTCGTGGTGGAGACCAGACTTAACAGTTCAAAGTGTACATTGTCCATTCATTTAGTTAAGCATTGTTTTCTGAACGGTACGTAGTTGTACAAGGGAAATCGCTTACTTAGCACAATTACACACACACACACACACACTGTCGTACGGTTTGAAGTGGTACCTGAATATTATGACACCGGGAAGCTTAGAGAAAGTAAAGAGTATTAGATGTATTACCAGTTCTATTTGTCGTGTCATTGAGTACTTCTATAGTTCTAAAAACTCTTGAGTATTTATCAACAACATAATTTCACATAATACGTTTGCTAGCGAATATTTGCTAACCTGCTTCTCAATCTTTCATGTTTGAGAGGTCAAATGCGTACCTGATATTTTTTGGTGCAGTCAAATGTGCCAAAAAACATCAGTCATCATTCTCGCCGCAACACACGGTTCTGCGCCTTTCGCATCCAGTCCCAGCCTTTTTTAGGTCGTCGGATCTTCTTCGACCAAAAAACATAGACATTTTTTTCGTTTCGTGTGGAAATCCTACATGTATGCTATGCCGGACTCCTATCGACTAAAACCACCGGATCCCTTACAACTATCTACGGCCGGGTATCCCGGGTAAGCCCTAGCCTATAATAAAAGGATTCTACGCTTCAAAATCCAGGAAGGGCTTGCAAGCAGCTAGACAGATAAGTGCGTTCTCAGCAGCTGATGTATTCATAATATTGGAACGGTGACCTTTTTTACTGTGCTTGCAGTTAATACTATCTGACTAACTGCAATTTCAGCAAAAAATAAAATTATGTTCAGTAATAAATAAGGTCTTTATTACATTAAAAACTCGTAATAGGTATGACCATTACGCTCATCGTAAATAAGTTATCGCTCATCATAATCACAGTTATATCCAAATTGGACGGGAATGTCATTTTCAAGCAGATTGATACTAAAATGTACCATTATAGATGCAAATTCCGGTTGAGTTACAATCAATGCAAATTGGCATCAATTTGATTTGTGGTGTGCCGTGTGCGAAAGTTTGCGGCGAATATCTTACTGCTATCGAAATTTTATTAAATCGATCATAAACGTAAGTGAAATCGTAATCGATTCACACGGTATGGTTGTGGGGGACTATTACTGTACATATTTAGGTGGTACGGATGTCGAATGATAGATTATTTAGCTTTGTACTTTGCTTCCTGGAGGCCATACAGATTTTAAATTCGCTAGGATAATATTATTCTTCCTAGGGCTTACCCGGAGCTCCCAACCCTAGGTTAGGACGTGTAATTATTAATCGGTAAGAGTCCATGTCCATAATAGCATCCATGATCGATTGTCCTCACGTTGAAATAAAAAGGACACTTATTTTATTAGAAACTTTCAATGACAAGCCAAAGTCTATATAAATCTCCATTACACTTACCAACTTGTAATTTTTGAAGTACAAATTTCTAATACTTTTTTTCGGTCACTAGACGTGTTAGTGGTAAAGTTAATCCTATACAATATTTTTTTGCATATGCCACACCTGCTAGGAAAAGTTGGTAGGTATCTCCTTCTTTTAAAGTCGGGCATACTTGTGTTACTGTAACCCTAGTACCTGTAAACAACAGCTTGCAACACATGGGCTAAACCACATCTGGAAACTAGTATAATAAAAACAAACAACCGAGGACATTATTATTTAGAATTCGAGGTTATAGAGGACAACCAAACGTAGCACCTTTTTTTTGTAAGACAGGCCGCTATGCCCTTAGCCACAGTATAAAGAGTACTAACCTTAGCTGACCTGTGATTCAGACAAGAATTTCAATATAGTGCTGGTAACCCAGGCGTATAATTATCGTAGGATTAAGTCTTGTACCTCCATCCAACCTGCTATTAAATTAACTATGTACAGAGTAAAATATAGAACAGAAAAAAATGTTAACTACAACAAAATAAAAAAAAAAAACAGGGGAGAATACTTACCTATACAAAACTGAACTGTCAAATGGCAAGGTTCCCATAAGGCTGGCCGCATTACCTGCTATTATAATATCTATCTACCATATTGAGCAAATTATCTTGAATGACTTTTCAATGCAGATTCTAAAGGCGATATAATGGTTCCAGTTTTAGTTTATCAAGGATTCATCTTTTTAAAATGAATATACCTACTGTGGTTATTTTTATTTATTCAACGGCATCTAGCTTTCACGTTACGCTAATCCGGCAGCCCAGGATCTTTTAGCTAAGAACCTAATGAATATTATAATACCTACCTACTAGCATTGAGTTATTATTACTACGTATAGAGAAGGCGTCCCGAAATAAAGTTTTGCACCAAGAGTTATGGTCCACGGTCCATAACTCAATTAGTCTCTTGTTAGCACCCGACACAACGTGACGCCTTCATCGGTAAAAAGATTTGCGAAAAATGCCTTTGTGTGTTGTCAAATAGGTACTGTAAAAACCGCTCCAGAAAACAAAATAAATGTCCTGGAAGTACTTTTCACTCGTAAGGCTATAAGCTTTTCGATATAACACGCATTTTTTTAATTTTTTTTTTTATATTCACCGACATTTTACACAACGCCATCTGATCCCAAAGTAAGCTAGGAATAACTTGCTTGTGTTATGGGTATCAGACCACGGATATTAATACTTATATACTTTTAAATGCATACATATTATACATAGAAACACCCAGACTCTTGAGACAAACATTTATGGGTCACACAAATATTTGTCCCCGGTGGGAATCGAACCCACGACCTCCACCACCGCAAGCGGTATCACTACCGACTGCGCCACAGAGGCAGGCATTATTTGTTTATTTTGTGTTTTTAATATCCAACCGTAATAATAACTCAATGCCAATGCTTGCTAGTAGCAAGTCTGTACGGACCACCAAAACAGACCACACTCAAATATGGACAAGAGAGCGATGGGTAGGCTAGACCCAGTGACGTGAGGGTTTCACGCACGTCCGTCTCTCGCCCCAAGAAGTGGAATAACATCTGAACCAGGTCCCAAAGACCAGGGATAGCACTCGAACCTGTGTCGTGTGTTTAGCCAGCAGAAATCCGACATGACATGAAGATTACCATACATACATACATATGGTCACGCCTTTATCCCCGAAGGGGTAGGCAGAGGTATGCCTCTGCCTACCCCTTCGGGGATAAAGGCGGTCGTTAAGCTAAGTTGAAGGCTTTATTTCAACAGCAGGCAGTCACACCCTGCGCCTGTCCAATTAAACACGGCAATACTGCTCACCACCTATTACGTGGGACAAATTATACAAAGGTGAAATGTGGGCATATAATATGTTATATGCCCACATTTCACCTTTGTATAATTTGTCCCACGTAATAGGTGGTGAGCAGTATTGCCGTGTTTAATTGGACAGGCGCAGGGTGTGACTGCCTGCTGTTGAAATAAAGCCTTCAACTTAGCTTAACGACCGCCATTTTACTGGCAACCGGGACCAACGGCTTATCTTGCTTTCCGAAGCACGGAAACGCTCAAATAAATGTCATAAAGTGATCACATGGATGGTCACCCATCTATGGACCGGCCATATTGAAAGTTGCTTACTGCAGTGATCGTTTACAGAACACTGAGTCCGCGGGGCCACGAGCGCTTCTATTACGAAGATTACCATACGCAAAAAAATCTGAAATTCGGACAACCAAGACATACTTAATAACGATAACAATCTAACCGAATTTGTCATTGGTGGTTTAAAGACTCAATCTAGTTTAAAATCTCCTGGTGAGAATGTATCCGCGGTGATGACGATATCCATCTGTAACAGATAAACTGAAACTTCCGTTGATATCAATTAAAATCAACAGTTTCCCTTCCCAACCAGTCCATTAGTGTGGGAAACGCAATTACCACCTACCAAAATCAATAAAAAATATTATAGGTGGTAATCTTAAGTACCTACGTACCTACTTTAAAAAAAACTTTGGCGGGACTGCAGATATTGTGGATGTGAACATTTTTATGGTTGTTGGAGTTTACTTGGTTGGGATTATAAAATGGTTAATATCCTGTACAAGTAAAACAAAAATCGTTTTAAAAGTTTCTTCAAATCGGCCTATAGATGGCAGTCCAATGCAGGACGTTGGCCTCTCCCAATTTACGCTTCCTGCGACCTTTTCCATCTCCCCTCCAAGATTGCCGATCGGCGTTCTTTACTCCAGAACTCATTTGCACCAACGGCCGTCAGATGTTGCCAGCCTATTACAACTTAAATGTGCTTTCTCTGCGAGCATGTCGACCACTGTAGATTTTAATGAGCATAAAAAATACTAACGAGAGCGTTTCCTTGAAGATAAAGAACCACTTCTGCATAGTACAATTTGTATAGGATTTTGAAATATACTGTGTACATAGCCAGTTGCGTATTCTGATTGTCATTGATGAGAAAAATAGATACAATCTATTCAATTAAATCACTAACTAACCTATTAGTATTGATATAATTTGATTGATGTCAACGCAAATTCACTTCACGGTTCATTGATCTCGATAACTCGTGTAATTTACAATCACAAGTAATGAATAACCCTCCCATCGAATAACAAACTGCATTATTCGATTTCACGCTCTTGTTGGTATGAATTCGATTCGATCATTTGAATAATTGTTATATTTGTAATCGAGTAGTGCCAATGTTGCTACCGTCAAATAATTTATTTAATGCAAGGTGGCTGCTGACTTTCGAGGCTTTTGTGACTGAATTCTTTTTTTTTAATGGCACCATGGCGAAAGTTATTCTTTTTGGTTATGGTTTTTTGTTTGTCTATAGAAGTATAGAGGTTCAATGAAATGTTATGTCCAACATATCAATATAATGTGTATAGAAAGCGAATCATATTTATTTATGATTTGATACGTATCAAGCAAGTTAGTAGACTGTAACAGTAGCTAAATGGTCTTAGAGTAAGACTGTTGATATACGTAGGCTTTCTCAAGGATACACAACCCAACATTGCCTACACTAGGTAAAGTTGGAGTATCGAACTCAAGCCTTGATAAAGCCAGCCACTCCCACTGGTTTCCGCCAAATTTATTGAGAATTCTAACACTTTGAAAATGAAATTTCGATTAAAATAGACGTTTAGTTCTGTAAGACAGAAATTTGCATTTGAACGGGGCTGGTCTAAGCTTTCATGACACATAATTATAACGTTTGTCCCTATAAAATTAAGAACAAGTAGATACGTACTCCATTCCGTAGATTTGTAGACGCTTACGCTAAACATGACGAATACCTATGTAGTATTAAATTTACTAAAATATTTATTACTATAGAATATACATTCTGCCAAAAAAGATAGAACAGGTCTTGCCCGGATCTTATTTTGTTTAAATATTATACCTATTGCTAAAAAATAAAAATAATAAGCTGCATAACTTAAGACTAGTTATTCGACTTTAAACAGGCTATCGGTAGGTAAATAAAATAACATTATTATTCAGCAAGATTATTTTGATAGTCTTCACATTATTGAGTGATTTTTTACAAAAATAAAATAAAGAGGCACATAATAATATTAACATAGCATAATTTAGCGCCAGCATAAATTAGTTTGAAATACATTTTTGCGACGGAATCTAAACAAACAGATTTTTACTTACTGTAGGCACTATTAGTAGTAACTATTTAGTAATCTGTGCTGTAGGTACTTACACTTATCAGTAGGTACTCGGCTGAAACAAACTTAATTTATATTTATTTAAACTAGGTATAAATTATAATCATCTAATCACATAATTATCTATGAACGCTGCCAAGCTTCATAAAAACCTATGGAGAAACGTGGCTTGTGGAAGAGGTGGTAAACTTAGTTTAAGTAAAAATTTACGTCAAATAAATGATAACAGTTTTGTTCAATGAAAAATACATTTTTTTATTTATTCAAAACCACTTACAATCATTCTTACAGGCTTACCGAATACAATGGAAGCAGAACTCATTTCAAACTCTAAACTTAGTCTTAAAAACTAAGTTACATAAGTAATTATTCAGATATTGGTCAAAAAGTCATAAAATAATTTCAGATAAAAGAACATAGGTAAGTAGGTACCTACAACAATACATAAACACAGCTGATCATGATGATTGACCAACTTTACTAGAAGTAGGCTCTGGATCTTGAGTCTTAACAAGTTCACACGGTCTATTGATTATGGTAGGCTGGTTTTTGCAACAGGTATTAGCGTAATTATATAAAGTGTATTGAATCAGTGCAAATTCAATACAATGATCCATTTTACGATTCCGTGATCACATTACCATTAGAACCTTGATCCAATCGAATTGCATTCCAATCTACGGCGCTAATCTGTTTGTAATCGTAATTCTACTGCGCTTCATGCTTTCACTTTCTTAAAAAACTGTACGTGAAACGTAACGTAGAGAACCGTATATAGCGATTGTGAAATTAAATGTTGATGTTGATATGATTGATGGATCACCAGTGACTGATGAAGCTGATGTTGTAGGTAAGGCAAGGTTAATAGAAAATAATTGTTACAACGTACGATACCGATTAGAAATCGATCACTTAAATGATGTGGAGGAACGAGGTTAGATGTTCTACAATACTAAAAGTAAGTCGGTACTATTAGCATAGTAGAAATAGAATACTTTGATATTAGGCTATGACAAAGTCTTACTAGAAAGACGAGAAAACAACAGATAGATGAGAGAGACACTCTGGCATGGCAAGGGGAATTCCCTAAAAATACTTATATCGCGTGTTTAAACCGACTACCGCATGTTGAATGAATGCAAAAAGAAAGAGTTATTTCTCTCAAAATAACCAAAAAGACAGATTGTAATTCCTACTTTAAAGGTCCACTCTTGATATCTACAAATAACTCCTCAATGGTGAACCAAGTTGATTATGCGATTTCATGATCACACTGCGATGTAGCAATCCCGCAATGACTATGCATAAGTCAGTAAAAGTGAGGAAAATTCTACCTGGATGCTATACCGGACTCATACCGACAAAAATCACACGTATTCTACCTAACAGCCCACGGTTGGGGGCCCTGGGTAAGACCTCGGAAGGATACTTCAGGACTCCTTACGACCGGGGGCCCCGGGTAAACCCCTTTTGGCACGCATTGGACGATCATGGTCGGATAGAATCTAAGAATTTTCTTCTACTTAAAGAACCAAGGAATCAGTTGGGCAAGTGTGTTCTTTAGAAATAAGTAGGTAATACTCATAACAATTGTAATGTTTCGAATAGTGTTGTATGACGCAATAAGAGCTAGTCATGTATATCTGTAACGAGCCATAACGTTCTAGAGAAAGTACTGTTAAACCATTTTCACGTGAAGACGTTATTTTTTATGTGTTGGTAGCAAGTGTTATGGGTATCTGTGATTGTATAATGTTTCGGATAATCTAATAATGTACGGTAATGTATAATGTCATTTTCTAGCTCATTAGAGAAAATGGTTTTGAATATTTATGAAGAAAGTAAAATTAAGATAAAAAAGTAAAACGTATTGGTTGTTAAGATGGGTCTTAAAAGTATTGAAAAGGTTGCTCAAACAGTACTTACTCACAAATCTTCTTTATATAGACATTGAAATTGAAACACAAATTACTATTCTACACTAATATTATAAAGAGGAAAGATTTGATTGTTTGTTTGCATCGAATAGGCTCCGAAACTACTGAACCGATTTGAAAAATCTTTTACTGTTGGGAAGCTATACAATCCCCGGTGAGCATAGGCTATATTTTGTTCCCATATTTCCACGGGAACGGAAACTACGCGGGTGAAACCGCGTGACATCTGCTAGTATATTATAAATCTTCCTAATAAATAAAAATCTCGTGTCACTAACGATGCTTGTGGCCGAACTACTCCGAAACGACGGCGACGCCTGATTTTATGAAATGGTTTTTGTAGATACGAAAAAAAAAACATTTATTATGTAACCTAATTAAGTGGACTCGAGATCCTAAACTGGAATAAAGGCCTATGGCTGCGACTTATAATTTACACCGAAATTTGATAAATTTCACTATCATTGAGAAACTTTAAACCATATGGTCACATTAACCTGGCAACACAGAATAAAATAATCACAGACACGTACTGACATCTGTAATCGGCAACATTGCCTCACAAAACCATTTTCAAGGTTATGTTTCATCGCCATCAAAGATGACAGGACCCAATGATGAAATGCCATCCATATGCTACAACAATACACATACAACACCTGCATGTATCTTATGTATATGGAATCGGACAATACGAGAATCGATTACGAACGATTCTAAATCAATCATTATTCGTTTCGCAATCGAGTTGGCATTCGGCATTTATAATTACTAAGGCTACAATATCTATCATGCGACCATGTCCGCGGCTGTTTCCCATAGGGTTGCCGTTCTGTCTATTGTGAGTTTTATAATAATAATAGCCTAGTATTCTCACGAGGTTAGCATATAATTAATATTGTTTACGCAGAAGTATACAATCTAAGAATATAGACTCTAAGAGCAAAGAATATAGATCCTAAGAACATACAATCTAAGAATATAGAGTTTACTCTATAATCTAAGTATACAATGTAAAAATATCTTCGACTTTTGCAAGGGTGTTTTGTATTCTTTGATAAAATAACCTGGACTTTTCACCGCTGAATATCCAACCGCTTGTTATTTAAATGTTGTTTAAAAGAAATTGTTCCTTATTAAAGACTCCTTCGATTTTTTTTCTCATCTCCCAGGTTCAACTCCCGGCTCAAGCGGGTGATTTTTCTAAAATCTTCAAATGCAGTTTTACTTCGTTTTGACAATAAAGGAATGATTCCTTACAGCAAAACTTGCCATTATCAATATTAACGGTAATTTACCTCTAACCACCGTCTTTAAATTCCATCCTGTATATACCAGTACCTATGCAATTTTGCGAAACTTCCACCACCTGAGCCTCAACCTGATCTAGGATGTTTTTTTAGAATCTTGTCACTAGACGCCATTGATAGGTAATGAAACTAACTCAAAATTGATGTTTGATCCTTGGGGCAGAGATAAATTTGAGAATGAGAGAGAATAAGGTGTCTTAGAAGGTTGCACGAGTGTAGCGCCTCCAGTGTTACACACATCCATAGGCAGCGGTGACCACCAGTCCATCTGGAGGGCTGTATGCTTGTCTGCCACCTTAGTGGTATAAAGAAAAAAGATTAATATCATCATCTCCTGGGTAAATCCAGATGATAATTAATCTCTTTCTAGTTACGTGTTTGCCCTAAAAACATTAATGCAATGTTATTTTATGAATTTTTATAGTAAATTAAATTGTTCTTTATCTTACAAAAAATTTTTCAATAAAAAATAAAACCGACTTCCAACAAATCCTGAAAAATAAAATTTACTTAGAACAAAGTAAAATGTATTTTGATTTATCACATTTTATTCAATATCATATTGAAGTCGGCGCCAAGTAAACCCATAGGTTTATGTAAGTATTATTCATGGCACCAACTTCAATACTATATTGAATAAAATCTGATAAATCAAAATACATTTTACTTTGTGCTAAGTAAATTTTATTTTTCAGGATTTGTTGGAAGTCGGTTTTATTTTTTATTGAAAAATTTTTTTTCATTATTTTAAGTGACGGGTGAACCGAAAAATATATCTATCTAGGTAAAAGTTTTCATCAATACAAATCAATCAAGCCCAAACACAAGGTAGCTGCTGTAAATCGTTAAGGATTTCCCTCCACTGTCCTTCGGTTCCATAATCAGATCGACTCCAGATATTCATTAAATTGTAGTACATTAAAGCACTGAATTAAAAAGTTAACAAATGCACTGGTTGTCCCTACAATTTTCGGTGGTTGCTCTCGATTTCTCCTGGATCCCATCATCAGATCCTGATCTGATTAAAATAGGACCACCTCAGAAGTAAACCCTATTCAAGAAAGAAAACAATTTAAATCCATTTATAACTGACGGAAATATCGGTGAACATACATAAAACATTGAGAACTTCCTTTTTTTTTTGAAGGCGGATCTATCAATCTAGGTGCAAAGTTCTCATCAATACAAATCAATCAAGCCCAAACACAAGGTAACTGCTGTAAATTGTTAAGGAATGCCCTCGACTATCTTTTGACTCTATCATCAGGTCGACTCCAGACCTTCATTAAAGTGTAGAACATTAAAGCACTTAATTAAAAAGTTAACAAGTGCACTAGTTGTCGCTACAATTTTCGGTGGTTGCCCTCGTTTTCTCCTGGATCCCATCATCAGATCCTGACCTGGTGAAAATGGGACCACCTCAGAAGTAAACCCTATTCAACAAAAAAATAAATTTTGAAATCCGTCTATAATTGACGGAAATATCGCTTGACATACATAAAAAAAAATACATACAGACGAATTGAGAACCTCCTCCTTTTTTGAAGTCGGTTAAAAATACAGGTTGCTTTGATTAATTGCTTGTAGATATATTAAGACAACCGTAACGAGCAGTTAAGCTGTCCAATCAGTAATACATGTCATGACTACTGCACTTTTAATGGACCATTAAAAGGCCTTACACAGTATTTTTGACATGGTGAACCTCGAATTTATGTTAGGTATTACGAAACTAATTTAAGAGGTAATAGACCCACATTGCAACGAAATCATTCTCATTTAAATACAATACGTGGTTTGAAACCTGTTGGTTGTTTTATGTGTAATACCGGTAATATACCTACAGGCTACCTCAGCCAGCACTGGAACCCGTTTTACAGGATTTAAAAGGTGTCATTACACATCTAGATTATTCGATAATCGTCTAAAGCTGCTATAATCGGTAATAGTTGTAATCGTTTTATCGTATTACAAATATGAATGAAGGTCATAATATACTGACGCTTGGACTAGGTTGCACAACCATATATTTATAGATGATTCTTAAAAAAATAAACAGCATTTTTTTTATTACAGTGAAATAGCACAACCTCAACATGTTTCTAGATGAGCTAAAGAACCACACCAAAACAATTTGAACTTTTTTTACTTTAATATAATTAATCACCTTTTTAGCGTAAGTAGCTACACAAACATTGTATAATATGTAAATAAGTAAAGTTTTCTAACGGAAAACCTATTATAATATTAATTCCCGCTAGGTTTAGTTACACTTTATGTGGTATTCACAGAGAATTTCATGATAATTACTCCATTTATTTTACTAACATGAAATTATAATCATGGTGTATCCCGTTACTTATGTTTTTACGTTGGAAATAGTTACTTTTAGCCCCTCTCTATAAAATAGAACGCAGCGGGGCTTATGGCGAGACTTTGTCGGTAGTCTGTGCCTCTATTGCATTAAACTACGTCACTGTCACGTGGATCATCTGTTCAAAGTTTAAAATAAAACAAAAATGACAACGTCAATCGGATTAAACTTTCACATTCACAATAAACGTGTTAGAGAGGGGCAGTCTGGTGAGAACGATCTCACGGCTTTCTTGTTTTTTACGTGTGGAATGGAAATCTTCATGGATGCTATGACTCTTACTGACTGAAACTAAAACCGCACGTTGTTCTACCACTGCTTACAGCCGCCGTGAGTCCCGGGAAAGCGGAAGGATGTCCCACCAAATTAGATGTCCCGTTGCCCAGAAAACTATAGACTAAACGTAAAATATTATTAAAATACATTCATTTTTTGTATTAGAATTTTGGCACTTTCTTTTAAATATATGTACTAAATCACCTGTCTGAACCAGGCAACGAGTCCGTCTTATAAAGAAAAGTCTGAAAAATACGTGCAACTTTATGGTACCAAATAACAAAGATTGTTTTCTAAATAATTTAACAACTACTTAAACGGGAAGGCTATGAAACATTTTTTGTCTAATTAATCATTCATATGAATATGTTTTTAGAGTTCCGTACCCAAATTACTGTTTCTCGGTCGGTCCAGCATACTACCCATCTGTCTGTCAGTCACCAAGCTGTATCACATGAATCGTATTACCAGACTGTTGGAATATTCACAAATGATAATTTCTACAAAAAAAAATATCCGAACTACAACGTGTTTTTTGCC
This sequence comes from Miltochrista miniata, assembly GCA_933228765.1. Lineage (NCBI taxonomy): Eukaryota > Metazoa > Arthropoda > Insecta > Lepidoptera > Erebidae > Miltochrista > Miltochrista miniata. The sequence goes on along the minus strand of OW121763.1, from coordinate 27,423,176 downwards.
ATTTTAGCCCCTCTCTATAAAATAGAGTGCAGAGAGGCTTATGTCGAGACTTTGTCTGTAGTCTGTGAATCTGTCGCATTAAACTACGTCACTAGGTCACGTGGATCATCTGTTCAAAGTTTGAAATAAAACAAAAATGACAACGTCAATCGGATTGAACTTTCACAATAAACGTGTTAGAAAGGGGCAGTCGGGTGAGAACGATCTTACGGCTTCTTGTTTTGATACAAAACCCTCCGTGCGCGAGTCCGCCTCGCACTTGGCCGGTTCATTAAAATTAATTAGGTAGTTAATACCTAGTAGAAGTACCGTCTATAATATATTTATGATATTTATTTATACAATACGGTACGGTAATACACTCAGCATCTTGTTTTTATTTTGCTGATTGCACCTGTATTTTCATACCATCCTACTTACCTATTATTAGTTAAACAGATGTGGGTCTATCTTATTATAATCCAGCTGCATCCTAAGAATAATTCGCAGGGTTGCCACTACATTATTATTTATAAATCAGCAATTCATAATTTACACAGTATTTTTTAGCATAAGCCACAAATATGATCTTGGGGTCATCTTTCCGAGGGCTTACCCAGGGCTCCCAACCATAGGCGTAGGGAACGTGCGGTTTTTAGTTGGTAAGAGTCTGGTACTCATACCATCCATCGGATCCGACGGATTTTCCACACGTTAAGAAAATTGACACAAATGTGTTGAAAGATTTACCTATTTAATGAACCAAAGAAGTCAGTCCCTGGTAGTCTACTGCTGAATGTAGGCTTTTTTAATTTGGGCCATATCACATAGTCCAATCCATGACCTTGCGTATGCTGTTGTGAAATTTCTGAAACACGTGCTTTAAAGAAACAACACAATATTTATTTCTGTATTTTGATAGGTAATAAAAATAGAAACAATTAAACAAGTAGGTAAGTACTAGAATTTTCAATCACTTTTAAGGGCAAAACAGAATACCAAAACAGTACTGTCCTTATACTTAATTTATTCCAATTATTCCGAACTGATCAATGATGAGCCTCAAGGCTCGCTTCTAAGTATAAGACACTACTTAAATATTTACATAAAGTGGGTTCTTAGAACTGTAGGTGCGTTGCATACAGTTGCAGGATACCCACGTCCGTTCTATTGTTAGTTGTTACCAATATCAAGGAATTCATCGATTTAGTAGGTAGTTATTAACTGAAATGCGTTGAGCGATATTGATTAACACAGGCCTTCCCAACCTTTTTCAGGTCACGGCGCCCCTATTAGATTTAAAAATTTTCACGGCACCCTCACATGCCACGTGAAATCTCATATCCCCCCCCCCCCGTCGTTCCTCCGCTGGCAATCGCCTCATTGACGCAGCTATTCAATGGTATCCTCCACACACGTCACTTTCCTGTGACATGTCTCGGCACACTCATCATGCGGCCCAAACCGGAATCCCTCATGGATGCTATTCCGAACTCTTGCCGACTAAAACCACACAGTGGCCTACCACGGTGGCCACTTTTGGGGTCCGAGTTCTTACGGCGTGTGGCGTGCGAGAAACTTTCACGTCAAGCTGTCATCTTCGCCATGCTTCTCTAAGGACGGGGGCTGCTGGAACTGCATGGCTGGCTACTGCATGGAAGCGCGATAATCTTGGGCGAAGAAGTGTATGGCACCGTCGCCGAAGACTGCGAAACTCGGGTTGGAGAGTAATCTTCCGCTGCCTCCCCGCCATCTTTTTATGAGCATGAGACCTGCTCGCACAAAAACTCGGCGGCTTCTCACTTTCTCTCACTGGATGGATCATGGCTCGCACCGTGGTCTCCAGCGAGATATTGTCCACATCTAGGCTTGCTACTAGGACCTAGCGCTATTGCGCCCATGCTGAACACTCCACCAATGTATGGAGCGCAGTGTCCTCGCAGTGCTGGCACTTGGCTGTGATCTCCCGGTGCATTCGCCACAGATACTTACCGATGCAGCCGTGCCCGATAGTTATCTGTATCAACCAATAAAAGAGATGGTTCCTCTACAGCCACTCGTTTATGATCGGTCTGATCGCCCCGATGATTGTGGCATTATCCCACCTTGGTTACTCAAGTCGCACTTTTCAAGTCTCTATGATTTCCTGATGTAGCTAGGACCGTTGAGCAGCTTGGACCTCTGAGCCAGGGAAGCTGTCTGTGACCATGTCGCCGCCTGTATTACCACCTCTCTCAACTAAGACACCTTAAAGCGGTCAACGCAGTGAGAACTTAGACACAAAGTAGACTAGTCAGAAAAAACAAAATAGGGAACTTGAGAGACAGACCCTTTTTTAGAGTGAAGACAGCGACTTGGCAAACGACGAGTAGGATGTCCACCCGCCAGATAGACCGACGACCTGGACCGTGTGGCGTTATTTTTTTTTTGGTGACGTGGGGAATGCGGTTGGGCACCGTTATCCCAGCTGCTGAGACAGCTAGGGCGGTGTGTGGGACTCCCGGTCCCGGAAAGGGACCGTCCTACCCACTGAACCCCGCGGTGTTCCTTCTCACTCTATAGCCGGGCCGAAGGATATCCAAAGATTGTTCTGGTCGGCCGGCAATCTCCTTGGGGGAGCAAGATGGACTGATCCCCCTGAGCTCCCTACAAAACCCAAGGTGGGTGAACGTGTGGCGATAGATGGGAGAGGCCTGCGTCCAGCAGTGGACTGTCATAGGCTGATTTGATAGATTAATTGCATGTTCATGATATTTTTAATAACTTTTTTACGTACAGAGGGGCTCGCGCGCTCTACGCTCTGGGCTCTCTGCGGCGCCTCGGGGCGCCGCGGCGCACAGGTTGGGAACCCCTGGATTAACAAATATGTCGTTTAATATAACTGGCCCTCAGTCACAGAATATAATAGTATCTACATCAGTCTTTTATGGTCGCCTCTTACGGTCGGTCGTCTTCTCGTGGAAGGAGCATATCCTCGTAAGACCCAAGGATAAAAAAGATTTCAACTGAATTTACTAGGTACCTAATGTTCTCAAATGAGAGACGATTTAAGAACTATGAAGTGGAATTTACAGATGTCATTAGATCAGTCAAATTTTGTTCTTCACACGAATTTCTACCCTATGATCTTCTCAGTTACCACCCAATGTTCTCAAATAACCAAAATATTCATAATAGCAATGAAAGTTAGAAAACATTTTTTTTGCCAACACCCACACGTTTCTCTAATTCCTAACAATGTAAGTGACAACCCTATCCATTACCGCTCAGCTCACATTGACCGAGATTCGACAAAGCACCATTACCAAACATTACCGATAACGAATCTATACAGCGGTGCCTCCGTTATTATAATCATGTTCTTTGTCGTGACCATCGCGAGAGAAAGTATTGCAGGTGCTATCGGTAGTGAGAGGATCACTGTGTAAAGTGGATTTGTCTGTAATGATAGGTAGGTATAGTCAGTCTCTGAAGTATAATTTTATTGTTGTTTTGTAAGTATCTTTCGGATTCCCTGGGACATCCTTCCGAGGGCTTACCCGGGGCTCCCAACCGTAGGCTGTTGGGCGTTACGTGAGGTTTTTTAGTCGGTAGGAGTCTGGCATAGCATCCATAAAGGATTTTACCTCACGTTAAAAAAAAATTGCTTTCAAAATTTCGCGCGTGTGGAAAGTGGAAAATCTCAGGGCTGTCATGTTGGACTCGACCCGACTAAAACCGCACAGTCTCTACCTATTTGTCTATCGCCGTCGTCGGGCACATCGGGTATCTTTTGACTTCTTAGGCCCTTCAAATTACAGTAGTTGTCTCTGAAAAGATAGTAGATTCGGTACGATACACGTTGTAACCTCCGAATATACTAGCATTTTCTTTCGTTTACTTAACTTTATTCTTCTTCTGACTATTCTAGACCAGGATCATAGTCAAATGCAGAGCATAAAACTTGTAAAATGTAGGGAAGTAGGTACAAGAAATCTTGGACTTCGCATCAAAATCAATCACCAGAAGTACCTACGCTTCTTATCGATTTGTAAAAAATAAAATAAAACCTTTAAAAAGCAAACAATAAAGTATAGCATCTTTAAATAGTGTGTACTGGGGTGATTGACCGTAGTCCACAAAAACTTATTACACTACGGAACTCGATCGATGTTTCAAGCATCAATAATAGTGCCAACGTGCAGTCTGTATGTAGTCTTGATGTCTTATTTTGAATAGCTAGATTCCTTCTTACTTCATCATTGTCTATGAGGAAATGCAAGTAAAATTATTCGATCTATGACTAAGGTCAGTACAATGTGAAAGCAAAATCTATATTCAAATTGCAAGCTCCAAATTCGAAATCATCTTGGTAAAAAAAAATACATACGTAATGACATTGGCACTTACTTAAAAGATATTTAAATTTCGAATCATTTGTTTTAATTAAAATGTTGTATGAAGTTAAACTATGAAAAATTTATTCTAATTTTGAAATTGAAAGGACAATATTATTATTTTTTTAAATTTCATCTTGTTTCAAGTAGGTGAATAGGCTAATGATATGTTTTGTTGCAGCCGCGGTTTTTACTGTTTTGTTTGTACGACCCAAAGACTTCTATATAAACTGAGGTAGACGCGCCGTACTCTAACAAACGAGATTTCAAAAGCAATCCTCAAATACACACATTAATAAGACTACACTCACTTATAAATATTTTTTACGTAATTGTCACCACACACAATAGCAATATACGAATAGAAAAAGAGTAAAAGATAGGCGTATGGACTCCGATTACCAGTCGAGCACCTACTCTCGAAGTTTTGACTCACAACAGTGCGAGCAACGCTGCTAATTAGCTCAGTTTATAGGTTTCAAAAATCGGTGCGTAGGGCATGTCTACCTCAGTTTATATAGAAGTCTTTGGTACGACCTTAAATAGATTAAATACTAATTTATTATACTGCTAGAGCGAGTAAAAAGTACGCCGCGTTGTTTATTGAAGCGGTAGAAGTTTCTCCTAAGAATGAAGGAAGGAACTGGTTACATCGTGTAAAGGTGTTAATAGGCTATGGGCGAGTGACTTGCCGTTTGTGTGCCAACGATTGAGACCAATTCCAAGTACTGAAGTTCTTACTGAGAGTTTCTGGTGCAATTTGTTCAAATATTTACTGTAGCTACTAGGGAATGCAATCTCGATCTCGCGAGATCTCGAACTCGCGAGATCTCGGCCTTTTTTTGCGAGATTGATCTCGGCCGACAAATAGGCGAGATCTCGCGAGGTTAACGAGATTGCACTCAAGCATAGAAATGTTCAACAAAAAAATAAATTTTGAAATCCGTCTATAATTGACGGAAATATCGCTTGACATACATAAAAAAAAATACATACAGACGAATTGAGAACCTCCTCCTTTTTTGAAGTCGGTTAAAAATACAGGTTGCTTTGATTAATTGCTTGTAGATATATTAAGACAACCGTAACGAGCAGTTAAGCTGTCCAATCAGTAATACATGTCATGACTACTGCACTTTTAATGGACCATTAAAAGGCCTTACACAGTATTTTTGACATGGTGAACCTCGAATTTATGTTAGGTATTACGAAACTAATTTAAGAGGTAATAGACCCACATTGCAACGAAATCATTCTCATTTAAATACAATACGTGGTTTGAAACCTGTTGGTTGTTTTATGTGTAATACCGGTAATATACCTACAGGCTACCTCAGCCAGCACTGGAACCCGTTTTACAGGATTTAAAAGGTGTCATTACACATCTAGATTATTCGATAATCGTCTAAAGCTGCTATAATCGGTAATAGTTGTAATCGTTTTATCGTATTACAAATATGAATGAAGGTCATAATATACTGACGCTTGGACTAGGTTGCACAACCATATATTTATAGATGATTCTTAAAAAAATAAACAGCATTTTTTTTATTACAGTGAAATAGCACAACCTCAACATGTTTCTAGATGAGCTAAAGAACCACACCGAAACAATTTGAACTTTTTTTACTTTAATATAATTAATCACCTTTTTAGCGTAAGTAGCTACACAAACATTGTATAATATGTAAATAAGTAAAGTTTTCTAACGGAAAACCTATTATAATATTAATTCCCGCTAGGTTTAGTTACACTTTATGTGGTATTCACAGAGAATTTCATGATAATTACTCCATTTATTTTACTAACATGAAATTATAATCATGGTGTATCCCGTTACTTATGTTTTTACGTTGGAAATAGTTACTTTTAGCCCCTCTCTATAAAATAGAACGCAGCGGGGCTTATGGCGAGACTTTGTCGGTAGTCTGTGCCTCTATTGCATTAAACTACGTCACTGTCACGTGGATCATCTGTTCAAAGTTTAAAATAAAACAAAAATGACAACGTCAATCGGATTAAACTTTCACATTCACAATAAACGTGTTAGAGAGGGGCAGTCTGGTGAGAACGATCTCACGGCTTTCTTGTTTTTTACGTGTGGAATGGAAATCTTCATGGATGCTATGACTCTTACTGACTGAAACTAAAACCGCACGTTGTTCTACCACTGCTTACAGCCGCCGTGAGTCCCGGGAAAGCGGAAGGATGTCCAACCAAATTAGATGTCCCGTTGCCCAGAAAACTATAGACTAAACGTAAAATATTATTAAAATACATTCATTTTTTGTATTAGAATTTTGGCACTTTCTTTTAAATATATGTACTAAATCACCTGTCTGAACCAGGCAACGAGTCCGTCTTATAAAGAAAAGTCTGAAAAATACGTGCAACTTTATGGTACCAAATAACAAAGATTGTTTTCTAAATAATTTAACAACTACTTAAACGGGAAGGCTATGAAACATTTTTTGTCTAATTAATCATTCATATGAATATGTTTTTAGAGTTCCGTACCCAAATTACTGTTTCTCGGTCGGTCCAGCATACTACCCATCTGTCTGTCAGTCACCAAGCTGTATCACATGAATCGTATTACCAGACTGTTGGAATATTCACAAATGATAATTTCTACAAAAAAAAATATCCGAACTACAACGTGTTTTTTGCCATTTTAGCCCCTCTCTATAAAATAGAGTGCAGAGAGGCTTATGTCGAGACTTTGTCTGTAGTCTGTGAATCTGTCGCATTAAACTACGTCACTAGGTCACGTGGATCATCTGTTCAAAGTTTGAAATAAAACAAAAATGACAACGTCAATCGGATTGAACTTTCACAATAAACGTGTTAGAAAGGGGCAGTCGGGTGAGAACGATCTTACGGCTTCTTGTTTTGATACAAAACCCTCCGTGCGCGAGTCCGCCTCGCACTTGGCCGGTTCATTAAAATTAATTAGGTAGTTAATACCTAGTAGAAGTACCGTCTATAATATATTTATGATATTTATTTATACAATACGGTACGGTAATACACTCAGCATCTTGTTTTTATTTTGCTGATTGCACCTGTATTTTCATACCATCCTACTTACCTATTATTAGTTAAACAGATGTGGGTCTATCTTATTATAATCCAGCTGCATCCTAAGAATAATTCGCAGGGTTGCCACTACATTATTATTTATAAATCAGCAATTCATAATTTACACAGTATTTTTTAGCATAAGCCACAAATATGATCTTGGGGTCATCTTTCCGAGGGCTTACCCAGGGCTCCCAACCATAGGCGTAGGGAACGTGCGGTTTTTAGTTGGTAAGAGTCTGGTACTCATACCATCCATCGGATCCGACGGATTTTCCACACGTTAAGAAAATTGACACAAATGTGTTGAAAGATTTACCTATTTAATGAACCAAAGAAGTCAGTCCCTGGTAGTCTACTGCTGAATGTAGGCTTTTTTAATTTGGGCCATATCACATAGTCCAATCCATGACCATGAACAAATTTTACGCGGGCGAAGCTGCGGGCATCAGCTAGGCCCTGATATCCCTACCTAGTAATATTATAAATGCAAAAGTATTTCTGTTCGTCTGTCTGTGAGCTTTCACGCCTGAATCGCTGAGATGATTTTGATGAAATTTAGAATAACGGTAGTGTGAGTCCCTGGCAAGAACTTAGGCTACTTTTTAACCGACTGCGCAAAAAGAGGATAATGATAATACGCGATAACGACTTCCAAGCGGTCGTAGCCGCGGGAAACAGCTAGTGTACAATATATGATTCAATAAAAAATAAGTTTGGTACAGGGATAGATGATAGTCAGAAAAAACACATAGACTACTTTTACCCTTCAATAAGTTCCCATGGGATCCGGGAACGGGAAGAGTGTAACGATAATCAAACAATACAGCATGTTGCACAAATCAACACGCGTCATATAGGAGCGGAACGAAGCTGACATCAATTTTCCGAGTCATTGACCTTTCATTTAAACAATGACTACATACATGAAACAATAAATTTACCTGCATTATAACTTCACGGGCGCAAATATTGAACCATTAGCAATTGACGATTTTGTCTGTCACGAAAGCCTAAGATATGAAAGAATTTGATGTACCTAATACCACAGGGCGGAAACTCCAGTTTGAATGTGTGCGTGTGATTAATAAAATGTAAGCAAATTGTCCGTCAACGCGCACGTCAACTCTACTGACAGCTGTGGCGCGACAGGGAGTTGCCGATCTGTATGTAATACTATTATATTATCTTTGCTAATACTAAACTACATACATATGGTCACGCCTTTATCCCCGAAGGGGTAGGCAAATTTTACCTTTTTAGAACTAGTTCCACGTAAAATAAAATAAAATAAAATAAAATAAAATAAAATTTATTCCCTTTGAAATTTTTAAAAAATTATTTAGGTTTGTCAAAATTTTTGTGACTCTACCGGGGGTTCGGAAATGCTACAGACTGAGAAGAACACCCCAAGAAACTCAGTCCGGTCCCTCTTATTCATCTTAGTATCTAATACAGTTTTTTTTTTAAATGTAGAAAGGAGCAATTCGTGTCACTGCCAGGCAGTCTTGTCTTCTAGAAAGTCTTTAATGCTATAATAAGCTTTCTGGCACAATTTAAGCTTTACTAGTTTTTTAAATTTATTAACTGACAAACCTGTTATGGCTGTCGGCAATGTATTGTACATTCGAATACAATTACCCGCAAAAGAATTGCTTATTTTATTAAGCCTAAATCTAGGTACAGCCAATTTATTCTTATTTCTTAAGTTTAGGTTATGGATATCACTATTTTTAATAAATTTACTGTTATTTTTATGAGTATATAATAAGTTTTCATATATGTACTGTGAATACACAGTAAGGATGTTGATATCCTTAAACTTTTCTCTTAATGACTCCCGAAACCCCATACCATAGATAGCCCGGACAGCCCTTTTCTGCAACACAAAGATACATTCGATGTCGGCAGCGTTACCCCATAATAGTATGCCATAGGTCATGACACTGTGGAAGTAGCTAAAGTAGACAAGACGCGCTGTTCTAATGTCTGTCAGTTGTCGGATCTTTTTAACGGCATAGGCTGCAGAGCTCAGTCTGCCCGAGACTTTCTCGATATGAGGCCCCCACTGCAAGTTGGAGTCTAACTTTATGCCCAGAAAGACAGTTTCATCGACCAATTCTACTTGATCATCCCTAATCCTAATACTGGTGTTAACGAGCCTAACATTTGGCAAGGTGAACCTTATACATTTTGTTTTAGTTTCGTTTAACAATAAATTATTAGCGTTAAACCAGTGGACTACCCTAGAGAGGGCATTGTTTACTTCGTCAAGATCGCGTTGTCCACGTTCAACTTTAAATATTAAAGATGTGTCATCAGCAAACAAAACTACCTCGTGATCGTCTCTTATAAGGTGAGGGAGATCATTTATGTACACTAAAAATAGAAAAGGTCCCAGAATTGAACCCTGAGGCACCCCCATTGTTACAGCAGAACCATTTGACTGTTTACCATTTATAACTACTCTCTGTACTCTATCTCTAAGGTAAGAACTAATTAAATCCAAGGCCGTCCCCCGGATTCCATAATGATCAAGTTTTTGAATTAAAGTCTGATGCTGGACACAATCGAAGGCCTTAGATAAGTCGCAGAATACACCATAAGCATCATACGACTCCTCCCAGGCCTCATATATACACTCTAACAATTTGATGCCAGCATCCGTGGTAGACCGACCTCGCGTGAAACCGAATTGTTTAGTATGGAATAGTTTATTTGTATTAAAATGATTTTGCATTTGATTAAGCATTACCTTTTCAAAGATTTTACTAAACGTGGGTAGTACAGAAATAGGACGAAAATTGGACGGATCTGAGGTGCTACCCGATTTAAACAGAGGAGTTATTTTACTAAACTTCATTAAGTCAGGAAACACACCACTATCAACACAATTATTAAATATTATTGATAATTCAGGGGCAACCATTTCAATTAACGAATTAACTAAATGTACAGAAATTCCCCAGAGGTCAGCAGTTTTCTTAATATTTAAAGATTTAAAAGTTTTTATGACAGTGTGTATACTAATTTTACTGAATTTAAATATTTCATTACAGCAAGGAACATTTGCTTTTAACAAGGATTCTGCTATTGGGGTAGAAGAACCTAGGGCTCTGGTCAAATCTACTGGAATTCGAGAAAAAAATTGTTCAAATTCGTTAGCGACTTCGGCATCTGTTGTAATTATGTTACCATTTACTTTAAGTTTAAAATTATTATCATTCGATTTTGCTTGGCCTCTTTCTGCGTTAATTATTTTCCAAGTAGATTTAACTTTGTCTACACTATTGAGAATTTTATTACTTATATACTTTCTTTTGGCTGCTAAGCAGTCTGCTTTAAACTTTTTTGAATAAGTTTTAACATAATTTAGAAATTCATCTGTTCTATTAAGCTGTCTTTCTGAGTATAGTTCATACAGTTTTTGTCTACTTTTATGTATATCCTCAGTGGCCCATTCACTGAAGGCTGGCCTATCACCGATTGTGACTTCCTTAGACTTGAATACGGAGTTGAACTCATTGTAAAAGGAATCAAAAAATAACTTATACATTACATTTGGATCTAAGCCAGTGTCTAAAAATGGAAGTTTATTGCAAAGTCCAACTCGCATACGTTCCAAGCGGTCACTAGTTACTGGTCTACATAATATTTTACGTCTTTTAACTTTTTCTCTTGTGATCTTGAAAGATGCTATTTGCCCAGTATGATCTGATTTTATCTTATTTATAATACTCTTACTTTCTGGCAACATATCACTGTATATATTGTCCAGACAAGTAGCTGTTGTATCACAATATCTAGTAGGCTCTAAAAATAAGTTAGTGAGATTGTGTGATTTAAATAAATTTAAGATATCATTGGTCTGACGCGTATTTATAAGTATATTAACATTAAAATCACCGCACACTATTAGGTGTTTATTAGTTTTTCCAAGTTTAAATAGCACTTTATCCATTACTTCCTCAAACTCACAAAAGGGTGAGACTCCAGGTTTATATACGCATACTACTATGAATTGCTCCAATTCTACGCACGATATTTCAACTGTACACTCTACAGAGAGGGACACAACATCTTTCCGTTCCTTATATTTTAATTTCTTATTTAATAAAATCATCGATCCCCCCCGTGTTGTGTTGACCCTGCAGAACGCACTACCAACCCGGTGACTACTGAAACTGAACATGAGCTCATACTCCTTACGCATATGTTCTGTAAGACAAACAATTTCAATATTATCTGAGCTCATGAACAGCTCCAATTCAAACTCTTTGACCTGTGTTAATGTTGCAATATTATAATGCACCAGGCTGATGTAATTTACATTTTTTAATTTAGTTTTGTTCGGAGGACAGTTTCCGATAAAATTACGGTTTGAAATTAAATTTAACTCTATTAATTTACAATTTTGGCTAGAGGGTAATTCCTCTGTTGTCCCAGCAGTTAATTTAAATTACTTGGAACAGATTCCAAAGTCCTAAAACTACTCTGCTCAAATAAAGCAGTTTTGTCAGCCAAGTTTTTGGCTACAGAATAAAAATAATTAAATAGCAAACTTGCTACTTGTCTTTTATAATATTTGGGTAGACAATACCTACCCTTGTGATTATTATAGACTATAAACTTGCTATGTGACAAATTTGTGTTAAATACAGAATTAAAGTCAATTATATTAAATTTATTATTATACTGACTTATTAAATTTAAACGTAAATTCATCTTATATCTAAATGAATTTTCCGAATCTGGCACACCTTTTATAAATGGAAGTGTGAACATTACAACTTGTATGACATTTAAGTTTAAGATGTAATTCATGTATAGGGACAAATCATCATTGCTAATTTTCCCCCTGTTTGCACAGAAAATTATTATTTTACTGTTAGCTTCAAATTTATATTCTAATATCTTTTGCATAACACCACTTAATGAAGCACCCGGATAGCAATTATTAATAACCGAGTAATAACTTGAATTTGAGTTTTGTTTTAAAAATGAACTTAGATTGGTACCAATATCATCACTAAATACAATTAATTTAGTACAACTATTACTATTATTTACACTGTCACACAATATATCCACTGATGTACTGGGCGAGCATGTGATTATGGGAGCTAGGGGCTCAGCGGTAACCGGTTCGCCCTGGGCCTCCACCGGCTCAATTGCTTTAGGGCAGTTAATATTGCATAAGTGGTCATTTAGGAAACAATTAAGGCGCTCAGTGTTATCATTTGATGTTTTGAGTACCTTGTCTATTGTTAAAGAACATTTAGTAAAGTCCTTAAGGGACCATTCATATTTTTTAGTCATATATTGTAGCTCAAATTGCAAACTTTGTATTTTTGACTCTAATTTTTGTGTGTCAGTGCAATATTTTAAATGGCCCTGTTCTAGTTCTAACATTGACAATTTAGCTTGTTCTCTAAATTTTAAACAAGAACCTATATTTTTACACTTCTTGATTAACATTTTATGGAATTTTAATTGCTTTTTTGCTTTTTTGATAATAGTTGGTGAGCCGTGTTGAGATGGACAGGCGCAGGTTGTGACTGCCTGCTGTTGAAAATTTTCAAGACGCCTAAACAGGCCTTCAACTTGGCTAAACGATTGCCATTTTACTGGCAACCAGGACCAACGGCTTAACTAGATAAAGGTACCAAACTAGAGTGTAAAAAAGTATATCTTTTGGTATCTATAACCTTTTATCTCGAAAACCACTGTCAATGTTTTTACCGAGTAGACAGTCACGTGGTACTTTGGATGTCAGCTCAGCATGACTTTCCATCCGCGGGCAGGTTTATTTTTAACGATTTCATAATTTTTTTAAAAGTAAAATGGTGAAGAATTTTACACTTGGTCCGAAGCGCATTGCCCTGGTTTTGAAAAAAGTCGTGTGTTCTAGTCCCGTCTGGACCAGGTTCTTCTTATACACATAAAATAAAAGATATTATTTAGAGTCCACGTTAACCCCGTTTTCTGTAAGTGCATTGGCATTGTACGGACCCAATATACAACCGCACTAAGATCATATCGTATCACACGATCACCTGTTCTATCTGACAGTTATTACTTTTAATTTATTAACCTGTAATTGAATGCTTAAGACCTCGAAGTTATCAATATCTTGCGTTTATAACTTGACCTCCTTACTTAACCCGCGTAGTTCCCCGGCCAAAGAGGTTTTAACGGTACGATTATTGATTGTGTGTTGACGAGTTTGGCCTAAATGCATAAAAGGACATTAAATTTATAAAAAATAAATGGCTTTACTTTTTTCGTTTGACCGAAGAAAGTGAGTTTCGTGCAGGTGCTCCAAACCTTGACACTATACATACAGCATATTATTTTTGTCTGTGGTCGCATTTATAATTTTTCAAGCGGGAAAAAATATGAAAATATTATTGTTAGTGTCGTTCTAAAACTAGCTACCTAACTACCTATTACCTATCTAACTAGTTAGGCTGGTTAGTCAGGTAGCACATATCGATAAATCGTTGAAGTTGTTTTCAATTTTCATCAATCAATTATGGCCAATAAATGCAAACGTTTCAGAAAGAACCTGCGTATGGGACCAATTTGAAAACTCGCGAACAAAATAATATTGATGTCAAATATTAGAGTAATGAGGATCTCGTTAGAAATTTACAAACCATACGTTGTTTATAGACCTTTGACCACAATCGGCTGCAAATCTTTAATTGACTATCGTTTGTATACATCTCGACATTTACATCCTTGTCATAGAAACTCTTTCAAGCCAACAGTGGGCACTTTCTAAAGAATCCGGCGGTACAAACCTCTGACTAGACGCAAGGTGCGTCAAATAAAATGTGTGACTAACACTAATGCATGGTTCCGTTATGGAAGTTAGCGCGTGCGTCCCTTTGCCGCAACTTATAAAAAAAAGTTTCGTTTGAGGTGTGTAGCTATTTGTAATAAACCTGTTTGGTTCAACCGTGTAAAGAGTTTTGAAAATAGAACAAAAAAAGACGTGTGGCACTCGGGGACTGCCGCGGTAAAGCTATTACATAGCCAGTATGGCGCCCACGTGCACTATAGTGACAGAACTGTCATCGGCTCCGACGCCCACGGTCATCTTAATGCCAGTTTATATCCGTTTATATCCGGTGTTATCCTCTTTCATCCAGGCCGGAAATAATGCAGGATGAGTTTATAATAATGATTAACATAGCCTGCAGAGTAACATTAAAAGAAAAAACATCAGAAACTTCGAGTTGATTGTGATAAATAAATTTTCTGTTGAGCCGCCATTAGCGTTCCAATTAGTTACGGGGTAAGTATTAAATATTTTAGTTTATTCTGCTTTTATTTATGGTTTTATTTTTTACATTGAATGATATATTATTTTATAATATATACTTATTTATTTCAGTGTATATTTATTAATAGTTTTTTTTATTGGCCAATGTAAATACGCAAAAAATGTATAACTTTAATACTTTTATTTTATTAATATTTTTGTTTATTTTGATTCAATTATTCTTGTTTTGCATTTAAAAGGTGTTGTTTAACAGCTGTTATAAATATTTCCGTCCCAAATCGAGGTAAAATTAATTATAATAGCATGTGAAGATGACAATTTTTGGCAATGAAAATACGCTAATATTGATAAATTTATTTTCGGAGATTTTGTATCTACAAATTCTTTTTTTTTATTTTTGGGTAACGTGTTTGTGTGTATATTTGGTAAATAAAAAAATATAAGACTTAAAACTGGTTTTATTTTGAATTACATGGTAAAACATAAGAATACTACTTCATTTTAACCATCGTAATTTTCAGCGACATTTCATTAATCCATTACACATCGGATATCCTCGGATTTAGTTTAGTTATTTTCGTCAGTTATCCAGCATGATGAAACAGTAAGTATTTCTGTAGTGCGACTCCTATAAAAGAAATAAGAATTAATTTTGTGAAGCTCGGCGCGCAACCGCTGTTCCCGCCAACGCTCGCGAAGGTGTTGGGCGTCGGCGGCCAGTGACGTTTGACAGTTCGGCCGTACGACTGGATAGCATTTTTTACCAACTATGCTAGTATAATTATTTCTATATAAGAATACTAGCTGATGCCCGCAGCTTCGCCTGCGTAAAATTTGTTACCGCGGGAAGTTATTCCCGGGATAAAAGGTAGCCTATGTGTTATTCCAGACTATAATGTATCTCCGTACCAAATTTCAGCCCGATCCGTTCAGCGGTTTGAGCGTGAAAGAGTAACAAACATCCACACTCACAAACTTTCGCATTTATAATATTAGTAAGAAGTAAGATTTTAAGGCCTATGTTCAACAAAGTAAAGTACCAAGTGCCTACTTGACTGTGGACATTTGGGCTTTTGGAATTTTGTTTTAGAACTTTTTAAGAAGAACAATTATTTTGTAATAAATTATTTTTATGTAACTTCAACCATTTACGCAGAGGCGCAACGGATACTCTTATAACGATTAAATGTTTTCCGTTTTCGAAACATTCCTCATTGCTGCACCACTCCTATTAATCTTCGCATTATGTTATGTAGCCTATAGCCACTATCAATAAATGTACCTACTTACTATCGAACAGTTTTTGAAAGCCTACCAGTAGTTTCAGTAAGGCTTGCCTTGGTATGATGTGATTCATGGTCCCTTTGCAGCGTGTGTCCAATCCAGCGCAGCAGCTACACTTCCGACGTTTGATCTGTTGGGGTCTCACTGCAGCGTTCCAATAGTCTTACGTTCGTGATGTTCTCGGGCCCATATGTACCGAGGATCCATTGGAGGCAGCGTTTGACGAAGACTTATAGCTGGTAGCTGGTGCGAAATGTCTTTACTTTAGTGACCTTCCATGTCTCGCATCCGTATAGCAGTTAGCAGTACAGTTTTAACGTTTACTTTGTTTTGAGTTTCACTCTTCGTGTCTATTTTCGCAACTGCCTACGGGGCGCAGCTGTGTAAAGGTTATTCTGGCCTTGGCGAGACTCGAAATGATGTAGGGTACTCTTCTATTCCATCAGTTTCTGACACGACACTCCCGAGGTACGTGAATTAGTGCCTCCACCACATCTCTTGCGTCTGTCGATTTTAATTTCAGTCCAGCCATTCGCTGCCTCATCCTGCTCGTTGTCCTGCACGTTGTCCTGCAGACATGCATGACGGCGTGTGTGTGCCTCAGCAGGCACAGGACATCGGCATCATTAATATCCTCCAGGATATCAGTATAGGCCCCATTCTATGCCGCACCGATTGTTCTTTGCGGTATTCAGCATTATACCATCTATTTTCTATGGATGGTTGTTAACTAACCTGTTATCTTCATAACGATCCTCTAAGGTAGGTACAGTATGTATTTTCAAAAGAGTTTGTGAACTCTATTTTTAATTTCTTTTTCAGAATATTGATGACATTTGATTGATGTCATTTTATCACTGATCTGTATTATTATCACACTGGATAGGTGGCTGTCAAACTAAAGTTACGCCTTCTTGATTCTCACCATTGTGGCGCTGAAATCAGTAGCGCTGGTTCAGAGAACTAAAATTAGTGATGTGCCAAACTTATTCTTGAACTGATGCGTATCGATAGATTTAATTTGAAATGAGAACATTTTTAGTATATATATTTTAAAATTAATTTTGTTTATAATTTGTTATTATAAAAACTCCTCCAACTAATTTAGCTTAGCTTTGCTTGTGCTAGGAGTGGCCAGGATTCGAACCCGGGTACTATACTAACTATAGACGCTTTAATGAATATTGCTCTTAATTTAAGGGTGGCTTAAGTTGGTGTCTAGTGAAATAATATATACCTGCAATTTGGCATACTTGAGACGCAAAATTGCAGGAAAATATTATTTTCGTTGAAGAGATTGAGAGAGGTATTAAAGCGCATCTCCACTTGAGCAGCCGTGCTGCCTCAATCTGAGCGTGCCGCGTGCTGCGGAAATTACATGCATCTCCACTTGAGCCAAATTAATCAGCAACTCGGCAGCGTGCCGCAAGCTGAGAAACAAATTTCTCTAGTTTCTTACTAGCTACCATGGGTGACGTATGCCAATTCACTGCAGCTTTAGTCAAGTCATCAATCACTACAAAAATAATAAAAGGCAGACCGACAAAGATCATCGTGTGGTGAACCTGGATCCCATAAGTGTCTGGGACTTCCATATACTTCAGTTAATTTTATGCATTTCTCATTGTCCATTTCGCCACGAAGTGAGCGTATATATATATCATGCGCCATAGAAAGGGAGTTACAATTATGTAGAAAAAAATAAAAATAAACGTGATCATATTAATCATTTATTTATTTTACACTTTATTGTAAAATTATGGTAAGTACATAAATACAGTGCTAGAAGATGTACAATGGGCACTTGAGCATTGAGCTCTAAATTGAGGCATTTAAGGTGTAAATCAAGATATCGTTTATTTACCCGACAGTATTGTCTGCATCGCGCTATTGTAAAAAAAAAACATAACACAAAATAAATTTAACATAAATAAATTAACATAAATTAACAAATAAATATGACAACTCAAACAAGAAGAAGAAAACAGTTAATAAAACTTTACCATCGAATTGCCTTTAAAAAATGGTTGGGATATTATTTATTAACAGGGAGGTTCTTGTGTAATGCTTATAATAACATTTATCATCAAAATTATTAGAACACAGAGGATCGCTTGCTCTTAGTGTCCAGTTATGGGCTTTCATGTTGCCAAGCCATGCACTTCTGATTCTTGGATTAGTTAGAAATCTGCAATAAAATAAACATCCATCAATAGAGTAAAAAACATTATGTAGTAAGTATTGCCCACACAAGGTTATGTCAGAAAATAAGTTTAATAAATATTGCTAATAAGATTTTGTTTGGTTGATATCATTATTATATATTGAAGCGCTCGTGGCCCCGGGGACTCAGTGTTCTGTAAATGATCACTGCAGTAAGCCACTTTCACTATGGCAAGTCCTTGGATGGGTGACCATTCTGGTGACCACCTTGTCACATTTATTTGAGCGTTTCCGTGCTTCGGAAGGCACGTTAATCAGTTGGTCCCGGTTGCCAGTAAAATGCGGGCAGTCACAACCTGCACCTATCCATCTCAACACGGCAATACGGCTCACCAACTATTACGTTGGACAAATTCTAAAAAGATGAAATGTGGGCATATAGTATGCCTCTGCCTACCTCTTCGGGGATGAAGGCGTGACCATGTGTAATGTAAAATGGTACCATTATTAGACATATTTCTTGTAAAGAAAAGTTTTCGATCACATCAGACCATGTTTAAGTTTATCGATATGACGACATGGACATCACTAAACGAAATTAAATCCTATTTTTGTGCTTAAAAATTATTTAATCTCACCTATATATTATTCTGATACATATTTTGTAACTAATTAAGCATTTTACAGGTAGGTCAGGCTGATTTAATGATAAAAATTACAAAAATTCAACTTACCCGTGAAATGTAATGTTGCTCCCTTTTTTAAAGCTACTTTTGCAAAACACACATTTCACTTGCATTTCACCATGCCTATTGCCTTTTTGTAACCACACAAATCAGCACTCAACTGCACAAAAGTCCTTAAATTACAAAATAATTCGTAATTCCCGGCATTATCCGGGAAGTCATTTGCATTATACGTCAGATTTAGTTCCTTGAACCAATTCTAGAGGCGTTTCAAATCGGCACAAACAATTCGCTGTCATTTGTATGAGACAGCCAATCCAGTGGTAATATTACAGATCAGTGCATTTTATACACGTTACGTCTACTACATTGATACATGTAATATTCCCGGCAGAAAGCCATAACCAAAAAATAGAATAGAATAGATACATGTAATAAAATTCTAACACGCCGGTGTTTGTATGTAAATTGTTTATACTGAGGAAAATTCTATACTGAGGAATAGTTTTAACCATTAAGCTCTATTTTGATATAGCATACAGGGCAGATTTACACGCTACTTGATGAGTATGATTAATAAATACCTCTAATTTCATAGACCTTGTGTGACGTAAACAAAGTTGCGAGGGTCAGCTAGTTAAAAGATAAAACAATAGGTTTCTTCTTTCTACTTAAAAACTATTTTTACAAATTTTATGGTAATAATAGACATTCTTTGAAATATGCATGTATGGTATTGTTGTGACTTTTATGACACGTTTAAAGTACATAGGTATGGGATAGATGGCGCTCGCGGCTACGTCAGCGTGAAATTTTCTTCCCGCTTCCCATGGGAACGTACTCCCGGTTTGGTTATCTTTATAGCAGTATTATATATAAATTAACAAAACAAAAAATGATACTGCATTGGTGATAATAATAATAAAATGTATGTATATAGAGTACTCACTCATTTTCTTTCACTATTTTTCGTGACTTTCTACATTAATAAATGCACTTTGTTTATTTATATTTAAAACACTTTTTACACAAATTATACGAGTACAGTTCACTGTTGTACATAGATGATGAATACCTATACACCTATAGTCGAATTTTTATTTAGACGAAGTAAATTGACATCAACTAATGTAATTGACAGCATCGAAATTGTCATTTCACATTAAGAACTCTAAATTCGACCAACACTCTTAATTCAACTTTGGTCGAGTGGTTAAGACGCGGATCGGTACGCAGAAGGCGCAAGATCGATTCTGGGTACAAGCATCAATTTTTGGATTATTTGACATAATAATAATAATACAGGGTGTGGCGTAAATAGTGGTCCAACGTAAAGGGTGTGACATAACAGGTAGTCAACTACAACATACTACAATTTTGTCCGGTTTTGCCCAAGGGTTGCAGAAAAAAAGAACTTTTTATGAAATTCACCCCATTTTTTATAAATTTGGCTGTAGTTTGAAGAAAAATCGTTACTTTTGAATTTTGATTTCTGTTTATTAAAGCCTAATACATTAGCTAACAAACAGTAATATAGTTTGTTTATTTCCATTTCAAACTTGGAAAAAAAAGATAAATTTATCTCAATTTTACCTCAAGTTTTAAAGTATTACTAAAATACAAATGCATTTTTAAAAAAATAAATGAACTGCACTGTTGCTACCCATTATTTCAAAAATATGCCCGTCTAATACCGATTTCGAAATGGTATCACACTAACAAATATTATTTTTTAAAAGCTGGATATTTCATTTTCATTACAAACTGAAATTTTAATTTCATAGTAGGGAATCAAACTGTTTATAACCACATGGTCTCTACTTATCCGTCTATTGTCGGGCGCCTCGGAAAACTACTCGGAAGGATGTTACAGGATTCCTGACAGACTTTGGTCAACACCTTGGTCCCACTAAGGGTCTGCGGTGTCCTTCCGATTCTCTTTTTTTTTCTGCAACCCTTGGGCAAAACCGGACAAAATTGTAGTATGTTGTAGTTGACTACCTGTTATGTCACACCCTTTACGTTGGACCACTATTTACGCCACACCCTGTATATAACGACTGCAGAGTTCATAATTGACGTAAACAAAAAAAATATGAATTGCTAGACTAGATACACGAACGTGGCCGAAGGTAGCCGAGAGTGTGACTCGTTTTCGTGACACAATTTCTGGATTCGGTCTCCACGCAAGGCCCGCGATAGAAGCTATGCAATAGCTTAAAAATGTTTGTTATGGTTTTAGGGCTAAACTTGACTTTGGGCTCATTGATGCAGAGAGAGATGGGACTGTCGGCTGGGATCTTTGTTTATCTATATTTTAGGTAAAAATCTCGACTGCTAATAACAGACCATCAAATATTGAAGGTACTAAATAGTATCTACTCTAGTTGCCATGACTTTCTTGGCGTAGGTACTAATTTAAAGTAAATAGGTACCTGCACGATACAGTTCTTTAATCATTGTCGAAAGAGAGTGGATTTTATGACGGCGAGGCGTCAAATAGTCAGAGAGTCGACGACCTGAAAGAACACATTGCTTGCACCAAACACGTAACGAAAAAAATAACGGTACTTACCTACATTGCTATTATACCATCATACACTTCATAATCAAAAAATCTCACATGCACATTATAAGCAAAACGTTCGAATTTTAAAATTTTCTCACTACATAATCACACACGGAGGTTCTAATTGGATGCGCAAACGCATGTTCAGTACTGCCAACATAACAGTTCTATCCAATGCATTAGCATCTATTTATCGTGTCTAATCGACAGCAGACCAACTTTTAATCCCGCTAACTTGGTGTTCTGTAAACGATCACTGAAGGAAGCATCTTACGTTACGGCTGGTCCTCAGATGGGTGATTACTTCGTAGCATTTTCAATTACGAGCCTTCCCTTGCTTCGGAAGGTTAAGTCGGAGCCAATTTGTCAGTAAAATGGCAGTCGTTAAGACAAGTTGGTAAACTTATGGACTACTTGAAAATTTTCAAAAATCTGTAGCTGTCCATTTCAACACGGCTATAGGCTCACCACTTTATAACGTGGGACGAAATCAATTTAAGACGCGGGATTGCACCCGAACCACCCCCTAGGCGAGGTCGCAGTGGCGGCCGTGTGTCTGTGGGGAGTCCTGGGACATCCTTCCAAAGGCTTACCCGGGGCTCCCAACCATAGGCTGTTGGGCGTAACGTGAGGTTTTTTAGTCAGTAGGAGTCCAGCATAGCATCCATGAGGATTTTCCTTTACGTTAAAAAAAATGGTAAAACTTAGTCTTATGGTATGCTTATACCTACCCCATCAGGTATAAAGTCGTGAATATAATAAATGTTAATCGATAACGATTTCACGATACGCGTACGCAACGTAGTAATCACCAATCACCTTTCTTCTGTGTCATAAATTGTGTGACATGAATTCTATCACGTAGTGCTATCGATTCTGTCACGTTTTTAATAGGCGATCACAATCGTATTGTACGGAGATACCGATTATGTTTAGAGTTTTTAACAATATCACTAGTCTTTTTTTTTTCAACGTGAGAAAAATCCTATAACGATGCTATGCCGGACTCTTACCTTATGGTTGGGAGCCCCGGGTCAGCCCTCGAAAGGATGTCCCAGGACTCCCAACGGACCTACGGCCACCACTGCGGCCTCGTCCAGGGGGTGGTTCGGGTGCTATCCCGCGTCTTTGTGGGGTTTCGGGTGTGATCCCGCTTCTTAGGGGGGGGGGGGGGCGAGCGTAAATCTCTCACGTCACGCTGCCGTCAGTCTATTTAGGCCTTAGAGTTTAGACTATTTAGTAGTTAAATAGTCTAAGACTAAGGCAGACTTCTACCCTTAAAATTACCATGTATCCTACCTAACAGCCTACGGTTGAGAGCCCCGGGTAAGCCCTCGGAAGGATACCCCAGAACTTCCAACATTATCACTACACTAGCTGTGTCCTACGATTTTGCTTGTGACATACTTCGGAGTCTTCGGACCCTAGCAACCGATTAACACATACATACACACAGTGATAAGTATATGAAAATGTGTGAGATTCTTTGACATTTTGATATAACTATTGCACATCTTTGGGTAGTAGGTGCTGGCAGTATACATACCTATTATGTTTGCCTTTTACTTAGTTACTTACGATAACTTGACTTTCTAACGCCGAAAGAGTCTTCAACATTATTTGAGTAGTATCAGATTTTATCGATTACTAGCTGTTCCCCGCGGCTTCGTCCGCGTACAAGTCGTTATCGCGTAAAAGTCGTTATATCGTACAATCATAACCCTTCTTTTGCACAGCCGGTTAAAAAGTAGCCTATGTCCTTCTCAAGGCCTTGAACTATCCCTATACCAAATTTTATCTCAATCGCACCAGCCGTTTAGGCGTAAAAGCGTAACAGACAGAGTTACTTTGGCATTTATATTATTCGTAGGGATGTGTGTTGTGGCGAAATTTGGGAGAGGCCTATGTCCAGCAGTGGACTGCTATAGGCTGAATTGATTGATTGATTGATAAACAATCCGTTATTGCTTAGCACTTTCAGGCAGTAGTTAGGGGACGTGTAACGTAGTTTTTGGTCAGTAAGAGTCATAGCATCCATGATGGATATTCGTACGTTAAAAAGAAAAAGAAAAAAATCCTAAAACGTGATGCTATTATATCGATGTATTAATTCTTTCTAGTATCTCTGTTATACTAACCGAGAATTTCACGAGTAAGTATGAAACGAACAATGTTATTAACATCTAACAATCTCTAGTACAATCAAGTTGTTTTTCACATTGAAACAACTAGCGGTATGTCTCATTGGGTAAATGGAGCGGCGAGAACAATGAATTGTCTAAGACAGACCGCACTCATCATTTGTAGGGTTCCGTAGTCAGAGAATAAAAACGGGATTTAGACTTAGTTAGTTAGTTAGTTACTGCTCGTTCGCTCTAACTTTGCCGCTCGGCTCCATACGACGAAGTAAATTGACAGCAACTGATGTTACTTTTTCATACAATGTTGCGTATTTTCTATGACGAAGTGACATTAGCTCCTGTCAATTTACTTCATCTAATAACAATTCGGGTATACGCCTCTACGCTAGCGGCAAAGTTAGAGCGAACGGGTAGTAGTTATACTTTATTGCAACACCAAAATACATTTTATAAACATTTGTAATGTTATACATAATTGGTTTTACAATTGGCGGCCTTATCGCACAGAGGCAATTTCTTACAGGCAACCTTAATCTTAACCTTACCTTACTTCGCTGTTGTTTGACGAGATCTTAATAACCATGATAGCTAGTGCGCTCAACTTACTTTAATGATTTAAAAATGTGAAATTTGTACACCAGACCCGGCAGAATATGAGATCTGACATTATAACGTAAACATCTTATTGGTACAAATTTCAGCAAATAAAGAACTTAAACTCAAATTATATTTACAGTTATTATTATAATAACAAATACTCTAAACTTAAATACGAAATATCTAAGGGGGTACTCCTAAATCCTGGAACCTACTTCTGAGGGCTTACCCGTGGCTCTCGACCGTAGGCAGTAGTAGGGTACGTGTGGTAGTCAATAAGAGTCCGGCATAGCATCCATGACGAAATTCCACACGTGAAATAAAAAGAAAAAGGTTTACTTCAATACAGCAAACCTGATTGTTCTGCCGTTTTGCACTACGGAACCATCTGCGCGGGCCCGACTCGAGCTTGGCCAGTTTTTTGTCATAATAACAGTTAATCTGGCTACATTGATGGGAAAATTAAACTCGGCCGTGTTGCTACTTATTTAATAATGATTTTTTTCTTTTTTTGTTACAGGTAAGTACTACAGGAAATTGTCTGTGGTTTATTTTGGATCGATTGAGTGACGTGCGGACTGACATTATGTGCGTAAGTTATATTTATATACTTATACATAGACACAATTTTATTCCCGACGGGGTAGGCAGAGACTCTCCGTCAGAGGCTGTATCTCAGGAACCGTGACAGCTAGAGACCTGAATTCTTCACAGATGTCAGTTGCCGCAAAAATCAGAAAGAAAGGTAGGATTAAGAGGGGCTCGCGGACATCAAACGTGATTTATTGCTGTTTCATGGTATGGAACCCTCTGTGCGCGAGGACGACTAGCACTTGGCCGGTTTTTGTATACTGCGTGTGCTTCATTTTCCTCGCAGGATTTTTATTGTAATTGCTACAGTATTATGCTAACTTCTTGTTTATTTTGTAGTATTGGGTGTAACAAAATTGACTCTCCATATTTCGTCACGTGACGTGGCATCAGTCAAGAAACATTACAAAAACCGGCCAAGTGCGAGTTGGACTCGCTCATGAAGGGTTTCGTAGCAGCAAGTAACATAATATAAAAGTTCTTATAGTTCGTTGTAACTTTGACTGATGTTTTAACACGTTCGCAGTGGTAGTGATTTCACTAACCGGAAATTGCGATTTATGACGTATTAAAAAAAAACTACCAGCTCTATCTCGCTCAAACTAATTTTCGTTGGTAGTTTTTATGGCAATGTACATCATATATTTTTTTTAGATTTATCATTCTCTTAGTTTAGAAGTTAGAGGGGGGAACACACATTTTTCCGCTTTGGAAGTGTCTCTTGCGCAAACTATTCACTTTAGAAAAAAATGATGTTAGAAACCTCCATAGTATTTTTGAAGACCTATCTATAGATACCCCACACGTATGGGTTTGATAAAAAAAAAATTAAAGTTTCAGTTCTGAGTATGGGGACCCCCGAAATTTACTGCTTTTTTTCTAGTTTTATATAAGAATCTTAATGCGGTTCACAGAATACATCTAGCTACCAAGTTTCAATAGCATAGATCTTACAGTTTCGGAGAAAAGTGGCTGTGACACTTGGACGGACAGACAGACAGACATGACGAATCTATAAGGGTTCCGTTTTTGCCATTTGGCTGCGAAACCCTAAAAATTAAGAAAAAAAAATCACATGAATACTTTAACCGTAAATCCGTTTTAGAGGTCCTATAAATTTTCATTTTCACCCTTTCTATCGCTACTGAGCAGCAGTAGAAAGCGACAACGACAGCCAGACGGGTGCTCCGTTTTTGTTTTGCCACGGCGACCATGTTACCTCGAATTGCCGCGGTAAAAATGAATTCCTTATGTGCGAACAAAACAATTAAAAAAAATGAAAAATTTGCTCCCCTTTTTTATTAAATATCTATTTTTATTCGATTTCCGATGCCAAGTCACCTCATGAAATTTGGAGAGGTAATTTTGTTACACCCAGTAGGTATATAAATACCGGTAAGCTGTAGTAAACACACGTTAATACAAAATTACTTATTACTCTATATGGAAATCAAATTATGTCTACAAAATATTCAAAATAGGTCCTATTAAGCTTTTCTCGTTGGCCTTTTAATTCTCCTGGCTAGTTAGTTGACTCATTTAGAACCAGTTTAGTTTATGTTGTGTAAAAGGAATTCATATAATAATAACACGCCTTCAAGAGACTGGGTACTTGTTAGGCTAGTTCTGCAAGAAGAGGAAAACATTGAGTTGGGAAGTCCTGAGGTTTTTTTACATACATACACGTGGTCACGCTTATATCTCCGAAGGGGTAGGCAGAGGCATATTATATGCCCACATTTTACATTTTTTGAATTTGTCCTACGTAATAGGTGATAGTTGTGACTGCCTGCTACTGAAACTTTTCAAGCCGCTTAAAAAGGCCTTCAACTTGGCTTAACGACCGCCATTTTATTAGCAACCGGGACCAACGGCTTTACGTGCCTTCCGAAGCACGGAAACGCTCAAATAAATGTCACAAAGTGGTGACATGGACGGTCACCCATCCAAGGACTGGCCATAGTGAAAGTTGCTTACTGCTTACTGCAGTGATCGTTTACACTGAGTCCGCAGGGCCACGAACGCTTTAGGTTTCTTAACGTGAAGAAAATCCTACAGAAATGCTATGTCGGGCTCCTACCGACTAAAAACCACACGTGTCCTACCTAATGCCTACGGTTGGGAGCCCCGGGTAAGCCCTCGGAAGGAGGGAAGCCCTGGGGTTATCGGTATCCTTCCGAGGGCGTACCTGGGCATCCCGGTCGTAGGCAGATTGAAGGGTACCGTGGGGTTTTAGTCTGTAGAAGCTATTACGTAGTAACTATTTAGTAGTAACTATTTACTAATCTGTGGTAGAAGTCATAGCATCCATAACGGAGCGTTACACGAACAAAAATTTATATAAAAAGGCATATGACATTCAGTCGACGTGACTCTGCCTACTGAATACTTTCCTTACCCTTCCGTGGCTTTTCGCAGCCTTGTAGGAGTATCATTACCCTTCCGAAGATACTCAAAACTAAAGCGTAGTTCCTGTTCTTGTGGAATACGGGAATGAAATATTGCCTATGTCACCCAGGGTTGTAGCTTCCCATCAGTGAAGGAATTTTTCAATTCGGTTCATTACTTTCGGAGTCTATTCAATGCAAACAAAAACAATAAAATATTTCCTCTTTTTAATACTGGTTGGTATAGACACAAATTAGAGATAATACAGATGAAAACCTATATACTAAATTCACAGAGGCTACGCACACATAGACAACTCATTCACAGACACGAGGTCAGGCGGTCCTTAACCGACTTTTCGATACATTTGTGCGCGAGTGTGTGTAGCAGAGGGTTTCATTCACACCTAGTGAGTAAAAAGTACATACATAAGTTTGCCATCTGTAGACTACTATAATATTTTCATTCTCCAGAAAGGTAGGAAGGACTATGTTGCGGGTAAGTGTCAAATCAAATGTTGACCTGCATATTAAATATACAAGGTGGCACTCTTTGATCCGGCTCAAAGATACGAATGCTAGAATCTTTTATGTGCGTTTTTACTTATCCAAATTATTGGTAGAACTGCCTTCTCAGAGAAGAGGATTGCAAATATACACAAAACAACAGGTTATTTAAGAGCTTGCTGTTTGCAGTTCGTGTTAGCACTTTTCCTACTTCACGTAATGTGTGACAACGAGTATTTGAAAGTGTTACGCCACGTTTTTTTTGTCTTGTAGTATATTGGTAAGGTGTTTTGAGTGGAATTTAGTAGGTAATGCGTTAGTAGTACACTGCTGAACGTAGGCTTCAGTCTAGCTGTTCACTGCATCGTTTGTGTATAAGTGAGGACCACAAAAAGTACGCTGGTATACAACGACTCGTGAATAAGACTCTTCCTGGGACCGTTCTTAGGACTTACACGGGGTTTCCAGAATAGAAAGAAAGAAAGAAACAAAGAAACAAAAATATTTATTCTATTCTCAGCAAGGACGCATAATAAATTGGTACACTAAACATATAGATTAACTAGCTGATGCCCGCAGCTTCGCCCGCGTAGAAATTGTTCCCGCGGGAACTTATTTCCGGGATAAAACTACCCTATGTGTTATTCCAGACTAAGTATAATGTATCTCTGTACCATATTTTAAGCCTGATCCGTTCAACCGTTTGAGCGTGAAAGAGTAACAAACATCCACACTCACAAACTTTCGCATTTATAATATTAGTAATTAGTAAGATAATAACATGAATAACCGCACATGAGACAGAAATGGTCCCTAGCTCAGCTTTAATGCTACTTCTTTAATGTATAGGTATAGCTACGAATATGTAAGCTACCATCAGGCTGGCGACGTCAATTTGGCGAGCTAAACAAAAAAAAGAATAATATAGGAATCATTATTTGTAGGAGCATAGGCAGTTGCAGGACACCGCAAACCAGTCTTAAAAAGGGCTCTGGCATTGATGACAGAATTCGAAAAAGGATGTTATGCCGAACGTCCAGCAGTGTACTGTTATACGGATTGATTATAAATACTGGGTGTAACAAAACTACCTCTCCAAATTTCATGAGATGACTTGGCATCGGAAATCAAATACAAATATTTAATAAAAAAGGAGGGTTAATTTTTTTTTTAAATTTGTCGCACATTAAGAATTCATTTTTTACCGCGGCAATTCGAGGTAACATGGTCGCCGGCAAACAAACACGGAGCACCCGTCTGGCTGTCGTTGTCGCTTTCTACTGCCGCTCAGTAGCGATAGAAAGGGTGATAATGAAAATTTATAGGACCTTTAAAACGGATTTACGGTTAAAGTATTCATTAGTTTTTTTTTCATTTTTGTAATGTTTTTGTAACGAAAGGCGATTGCCCATCTGTCAATGGACCGCCGTTTCATAACAAATAATTTAGTATGACAGCGAAAATCGGAGATTGAATTGAATGGATATCGTACTTTCATAGGAAATAAAAAATATTCTATTATTTTGTAGGGTTTTCTATCATTCTTCGTTTTGCTGTTCAAATTAGAGGTTAGTTTTGAAGCAAATGTCCATCAATCCGTCAAATCAATTTGTCCAATAAGTGTAATCGTTACATTGATGAACATGGATTTAATTCAAAAAAGATAAAAGTAATAGTTCCATCACACTTATAAAAAACCCTGAAAATGTATTTACTTACCACATATCAACTTATTGAGATAATGTATTGTAGTAAATAAACAAATTGGATCTCAATTGTTCCTTAATTACTTACCATTTAAATATCAATCCTGATCATAATCACTTTGTATGGAACCGTACATTGTTTTATATAAACATTTCACACCGATTTATATAAAATAATTTCATGAAAAATCCTTCGGTGATAAACATTGTAAACTGTCATTTTTCCTTGTTGTTGTTGTTGCTGCTTTATTCGTCCAAAGGACAGGCAAAGGTATTTAAAACCATACTGCCAATTCTTGTATTATTTAATATTCAGCTGTTTATGTCATTTTTCTCGGTCCTCGTCCTCTTAGGACACTCAAAGTCAAGTACCGAAAAGACGTTTTGTTAAAAACTTTTCAATTTTTGACAGTTCGTATTTCGTTCAAATGTCTAATATGCTCGCAACGCGGTGAATAATATATCACCAGCCTAGATTTTTACTATAGTTAGAATCATAGATTTAGGATTTTTCGCTACTCTCAAATCACATTCTAAATCTATGGTTAGAATGCTATTTTATATAAAAAATACAATAATCTGCTATTAATAGAACCTACTTCCAACTCAACCATAGATTTAGAATTTATTGATAGTAAATCTATGATCTCAACGACATTGTTGCATGAACACCGAAATGTAGGCCTCACACATTGATATTTGCGATTGGCGGCCATCTTCGTCACGTCAGTACCATTCATTTGGTCAGTCCGCGGCGCGTACAAACGATACAACCACGAATTATTATCAAAGTTAAAACGCCACAAAAGATTTTGATCGATTGAATTAAAAGATTGTTAAAAAAATATTACATGATTTACCAATTTACTTAGATGGCCATACACTTTTATTAAGGTTTTTCAAAAAGAAACGATCTCTGGGCGTTCTCCTTTGAACAGGTAGTTTTGTTACACCCAATATACTGATTGATTGTTTGATCTGAAATTACAAGTGAAGATAAAATCTAAAACAATCATTACGAGAAAGTACATCTACTAACAAAAGCTACTACATCAATAGAAGTAGCAGCAACCGGTATATAAACAACTGAAGATATGAGCGCATTGTTTGAGAGCCACATCCGGTCGGATGCTGCGCCCTTACCTATTGTTACACAGAACTACATAACGATGACTTTATTTATTGCCTCACTTGGTACAGTCAGCTGCTAAATAGAACAATTATGGCAGATACTTATCCGCTCAATATAAAACAATTCACTATACTATAGTGTAGGTATCTACACAAATTAGAGATAGTACAGATGGAAATCTTATGTCATTTATGTACTTTTTGAAGTAAAACTTCTTTAGGCGCGACTAGGGAGTACTCTGATTTTTTTTCTGACGGATGTAACGCTTACTTTTCGAATTTTGAATAGCGGAAACTACGTTTCCCCATTCAAAATTCGAATGAATGGTATTAATATAACATTTTAATGTCGTCAATGGCAAAGAAGTTTTACTTCCCTCCTCGTGTCTGTGAGCTCAGTGAGCGGTATCTATGTGTGCGTAGCCTCAGCGAATTTAGTACCGAGGTGTATAGTTTTCCATCTGTACTATCTCTAATTTGTGGTATCTACTAATCCGAGGAAAAGTCCTCGGAAAAAATACCCCAGAATTCCCGGAAAACATGGCCTGGCCGAACTACAGACGTAGACGGTACCTATTAACTTTTACCCGAGTTTCCGGCCTACTCTAGGCCGCTTGTTAACCGTGACAGTAAGTTCTGTTTATTGATCCTAGTCCTGTATATAAATGAAAATAATTTCAAGCTTAGCCTACGACAGGTTATTGCATAAATAAGCAGCTATTTCACTTTCTCATTTGACAAATACTAATTTGAGAAAACAGAGAAGAGTTATATGTACCTTGTGTTGTCTCTCTCGCTACCTATAACTATAATCACAGGGCGGAAACTCCAGCTTGAATGTGTGCGTGTGATCAATAAAATGTAAGCAAATTGTCCGTTAACGCGCACGTCAACTCTACTGACAGCTGTGGCGCGACAGGGAGTTGCCGATCTGTATGTAATACTATTATATTATCTTTGCTATAATGAAAGCGTTTATAGAGGAGTTTATTACCATCTGATTCTATCTGTTTGTACCTGACTGTCTTATGTAAAGAAACCTTTACAATATCGTAGCCGCCCACGTGGCAAGCATTGTAATCGGACGTGGGTACCTACTGAATTTAGATTGGCGCTACTTTATTTGATGAATCAGTTGCTTTCAATCGATGTACTTACATGTAACAATTGTATTGAATAAGAATAGACATTTTTCACTTTAGTATGCGGTACAATGCAATGTTACGAATCACAATACACTTCTGGGAAACATTTGTATGTTGTTCTGTAAATATATTAAGTACCTACCTACTATGTAACAAAACGAAGTGATGATGAGTAATAGGCACTTTTGAATCTCTAGATCTCAGTTACGGATGTTTGTGCCTCAATCATGAGGCGCGGCAGAAGGGAGGTCAGAAACCACATGTTGAGACACCACAGATTGAGATCAGCTATCGTAGGGTTAGTGGGTAAAACAGGCAGTCTATCCAGTCCAAGTCTTCCATTCTACGATTTAATCATGAGGCGCGGCAGAAGGGACTTCAGAAACCACATTTGAGACACCACAGATTGAGCTAGCCGCAGGGTTAGTGGTTAAAACAGGCAGTCTATCCAGTCCAAGTCTTCCATTATACGACATGCGTCTTTAACTACTTCATTGTGATCCCGGTGTGCGGCAGGATGAAGTCAGTGGGTGGTTGTCATTTGTAATAAGTATCATAATACTAATAATAATTTATTAATAGAAGTCATTTGACTTGTTGGTGAGCCCTGCTACACTAGTTTTATATCCAGCGATTTCGCTGGCACTATACACTTACTCGTAAATCTACCTGATAAATGTGATGTAAAAGTGCTTGTGGAGCTTACGGTGCCGTGGGAGACCAACATACCGAAGGACCACGCCATGAAGATAAATAAATACTTTGACTTGACCAATGAGTTAACCAAAAATTGCTATGTGGTTAAACTCTATGCCGTAGAAGTAGGAGCAAGGGGAATTCCAGCTTAATCCCTGTATAATTTATTAAAAAAATCGGTTGTCTGTAAAGTCGGTTTACTGACGATGGTTGAACGTGACAACGTCATAAGAAAATAAAAATACAAATAAAAATAAACATGAAATTAACATTACAAAACAAAAATAAATGTAAAAACACATCAATTGATTATAGTCCCATCTGTTGAAAACATTACTAAAATAAATGGAACGCCTCAGAGCGAGGTAACGACGTATTGCGTCATCATGTTTCATCCGTGCAGCCGGCTTCATCGAATTATAAGACGTTGTCACGTCAAAACCTTGGATTGCCAAGAGCTTCAGTAAGCTCTTTCCTAAAACGAATATCCAAAGCGGCACTGATAGGATCTGGTTGGGAAGAGGAGGGAACATTGCTGACGGTGGAAGGTGAGCGTTTATGCGCATAGTAAGGTGGCCACTCTAAACCTACTCAAATGGGTCGCAAGTCCCAGATGCCCGTCGGGGTGTTCCCCCCTGTGCCACGCTATGGACGCACGGAGAATCCATGGAATGCTAAGAAAAAGATCTCTATGGTGAGAATCTCATGAAAATCCGTTGAGTTTGAATTTATTGCGAACAGACACATGCGGTAGAGGTCGTAGAGGTCTTTGTTTTAATAGTAGACTAGCGGACGTCACGCGGTTTCACCCGCGTTGTTCCCGTTCCCGTGGCAATACGGGAATAAAATATAGCCTATGTTCACTGCAAAGAGTGTAGCTTTCCAACAGTGAAAGGATTTTTCAAATCGGTCCAGTAGTTCCGGAGCCTTTTCGTTACAAACAAAAAAACAAAAAATCAAATCTTTCCTCTTTATAATATTAGTAAAGATACGTAAAGAATTGGCAATAGACGAGCAGACATGATAATTTGCCAATAATAAGCATAGTTTACTCACCTGGTAAATTAAATACCTACCTCATGCAGTGTAGAACTTCGAATTAACGAGATTTTGGGCATCTCATGCTGATAGTGATGACCAAATATTTATAACCTTATTTATTCGAATGGGTATTCCGTGACTGTCAAATTTTGAATGATTGATTGTGTAATAACGTTTTTACAATTTATTGGACAACTTTTACATAGGTGACTTTGATATAGCTAACTGGGGTTTTCGAAATACGTTAATAAAATTCAGAAGTACCTAGTGGAGCTAAGTAAAATCCAGTATATGAATAGTTTTGGAATACTTACTGAGATTTTGATCACCTCCAGGGCAAACAGTATATGCATGATCGGATCGACATCAAACCGATTAAAATACATGGTTATCACACTTTCATGGGGTAAGCTGTCACAATTCGCGGCCCATTATACTTTTTGGAAGCTATGATCCCAACAATTTCTAATCATGTGATTTCTCTTTTAACTTTTATTTTTTAACGGGAGGGAAAATCCTTCAAGGATGCTATATCTATACATTTATACATACAAATAAATAAAATTGGAGTGTCTGTTTGTAATATTAAAATAACCGCTTTCTACTACATGCATATGATTTAAAATTTTTGTCTGTCTGTTCGTTCCGGCTAATCTCTGTAACGGCTGGACCGATTTGGACGGGACTTTCACTGGCAAATAGCTTATGTTTTAGAAAAATTCTTTTATTTTAGAAAAAAAAGCCAAAAACAAAAAAAAAAGCAAAATAAACTTTTTATTATTTTGTCCTCGGTATGATATTTTTTTATTACATTCCACGCGGACGAAGTCGCCGGCACAGCTAGTTATAACATAAATCTTATCTGTCCATCCTAAGGTTGTCTGGAAGCAATTGCTTTTTAGCGATAAGGCCGCCCTTTGTACAATATTGTCTGTTTAAATTTTGTAAATAGTTTTTAACGAGGTGTACAAGTCAGTTTTATTCTATTATATTCTATGGCGGTCTCCTACCGACTAAAATACCTTACCTAACGCCCAACAGCCTACGGTTGGAGATCCCGGGTAAGCCCTTAGAAGGATGTCCCAGGAGGCTTTCTCTTTTCCCTACCTCATACAATACCGCCATTCATTACCTACTTAAATTACTGTAGGGGCCGTATGATTGATTTTAGTCGGTTTGAGTCGAGAAACTTCTTATAGATATTAAATTAAGATAAGATTAATGGGACTTCCAAATTAAAAAAACCGGCCAAGTGCGAGTCGGACTCGCGCACGAAAGGTTCCGTACCAAAAAACAACGAAAAATATCCCGTATGTTGTAAATAGGAGCCCCTCATAATTTTTTTCTGATTTTAGTACCTACTTGTCGTTATAGCGACAACAAAAATACATCTTCTGTGAAAATTTCAGCAATTTAGATATCACTGTTCCTGGTATACAGACTTATGACGTACAGCCAGAAAGACAGACAGAAAAGGGGTTCTTACCCTTTTTTGACCCTTTGGGTATGGAACCCAAAAAAAAAGTGATAAACCCACGCCTTCGATTAACAATATTATAAAATTAACTAGCTGACCCGCGCAACTTCGTTTGCGTTGTCGTTGCGAGAGAGAGAGAGAGAGAAATAGAAGGGTTACCTGTCGCGTAACTTTTATCACTTATTTTACCCTCTTATTAGTACAATTTTGAAAAACGTTGATACACGTTTTATTTATTTCTTAAAAGACACAGGTTTATGAAATTTAGTGCATCTAGCTATGAAAATGACGGACTTTCATACAAACATCCATCCCTTATTTTAGCCCTTAGTAGCCGCATTTTCAAAAATCCTGTCTTAGTGAACGCTTGCATCATAAAATGCATCTACTGTCAAAATTTAAAGTTTGTAGGACCAGCGGTTTAGGCTCTGCGTTGATGAATCAGTCAGACAGTCAGTCGGAACCAGTAATTTTATATGCATATATAAACAGTTAGTAATTAACGTCGGTATGTTTACCCTACAATTTGTACCATTAATTTTATACCTAGTATTATCTGATCTAGATTCCATATCTAGAGCAATCATCTACTAAGTACTGGATACGTGTATTAAACATAACTTCCTTTCAAATATACTTAAATGAGAGTAACGAGGTTTTTACGACGGTGGTCAAATATGGGTGCAGGAAATTATTAATGGTAACTGTCGCATTTGTATAACTCTGTGCTAGTTACACTGTTTTACAATGTTGTCAGTATGTTTAGAATTTTTTGACTGCCTCTGTGGCGCAGTCGGTAGTGATACAGCCTGCGGCGCTGGAGGTCGTGGGTTCGATTCCCACCGGAGTCGTATATTTGTGTGACCCATAAATGTTTGTCTCAAGAGTCTGGGTGTTTCTATGTTTTTTTTTTTTTTTTTTTTTTTTTTTTATACCACTAAGGTGGCAGACAAGCATACGGCCCACCAGAAGGACCGGTGGTCACCGCAGCCTATGAACGTTTGCAACACCAGAGGTGCCACACTCGCGCTGCCGACCCTGTAAAAACCTTCTAAGACCCCTTTTGAAGAACCCCATACTGTAGGCGTTTGGGAAAACCGAGGCAGGGAGGTCATTCCACAACCTAAGCGTGCGTGGAAGAAAACACCTATCGGATCTAACCGTGCTGGAACGCACCGGACGCAGAGTGTGAGGATGAACTCCCTGTCTGTGGCGAGCGGTGCGATGATAGAACGTAGCCGTGGGCATCATATCAAACAATTCCTCAGAGCACATACCATTGTACAGGCGGTAGAACACGCATAAGGAGGCAAAGTCCCTCCTGTCGCGAAGAGGTTCCACACCAGCTGTAAGTACAGGATCGTTGACAATTCTTACAGCTCGTCTTTGCACCGAGCCAAATGGACGAAGCTGATATTCAGGTGCTCCCGCCCAGAGGTGACAGCAGTACTCCATATGCGGCCGCACTTGCGATTTATAGAGAAGCAGTGTTTGCGCCGCAGTGAAGTACCGCCGCGCCCTGTTGAGCACACCTAGCTTCTTGGACGCCAGCTTAGCCTTGTCCTCCAAATGACTACGGAACTGAACGTCACTGGAGATGTCAACGCCAAGGATCCCTATACTTTTGGAGATGGAAAGAGATGTGCCCTGAAATTGCGGCGCTACAGTAATTGGGGTTTGCTTAGCGGTGAAAAAACACGCTTGTGTCTTGGAAGGGTTGAACTGGACAAGATTTTGTCCACCCCAATCGGACACTCTAGTAAGAGTAGCCTCGATTTCAGACACAAGCTGTTCACGATTTTCCTCTACTGTGTCCCGAGAGATACCGGGGCGGCCCGTGTAACAAGTGTCCCCCGTACTGTCGTCCGCATAACAATGAATGCCATCAATAGACAACATGTCATTGATATGCAGCAGAAACAGAGTAGGGGACAACACTGAGCCTTGCGGGACTCCAGCGTTTATGGCCATGCAGTCTGAACAGCTGCCGTCAACGACGGCCCTGATGCTTCTACCGGCCAAGAAGCTGGACACCCATCCGCATAATCTCTCAGGTAGTCCATATGAGGGCAATTTCGTAAGAAGACCACGGTGCCAGACCCGGTCAAAGGCTTTAGAGATGTCGAGGCTCACTGCTAGAGCCTCACCCTTACTCTCGATAGCCGCCGCCCATCGGTGTGTTAGGTACACAAGAAGATCGTTTAATAATATGTATGTATTTAAAAAGTATATATGTATTAATATCCGTGGTCTGATACCCATAACACAAGCAGGTTATTCATAGCTTACTTTGGGCTCAGATAGCGTTGTGTGAAATGTCCGTGAATATTTAAAACAAAAAAAAAAGAATTCTGTTCAATATCTCGATCACTGCCGCAGACTTGTCTTCGCCCAAGACTATCGGTTTCCATGACTGGGGGCCTGAGAACGGCAGGAGGGCTGCTCACAGTCCTTACAATCTCCAGCCCCAAACGGTGGCGTGACGTGAGAGTTTCATGCACGCACGTCTCACGCCCGAGAAGTGGAATAACACCCAAACCGACCCCCAAAGTTGCTGGATAGTACCCTCCCTGAACCCCTATTTAGTAGGTGAGGCCACTATAGTAGCCAAAGTTTGTCGGAATTCTGAGACATTCCTCCGATGGTCTACGTGGGCTCCAGGCCGTAGACAGTATTAGAATATAATACGAATACTTCTATATGCTTGTATGAATAATTGAATACATCGCCTCTTCACACTTCAATTCTGGAATGAGTTTACTGCCTCGCTTGTCCAAATAAGGTTCAAAAGGGATCTGAAAAAGTTCATGCACACGTCCAAAGGCAACGGTGGCCACTTTTCATCATGTGGGCTCTATGCTTGTTTGAATGTTGTCACCTTAATAGTTTTAAAATGATGCAAGTATATTTGGAAATTAATGTACCTACTTACGAGTACTTATCAGCTTTCCGTAATATTCTTCTTACATAAGTGTAATGGTTTTTATCAGTTCTATAATGGAATCCTAGTAACTTAAGGCAAGTAACTCCAACAGGGTAGGTAGGTAAGTGAAAGTTGTTATCATAACTGGGCTGATAAGGTATATGTTACTTATTCGGTCAGATTACTTTTTATTGGATGTCTACAACGTGTCAAGTAATGATAAAGCGCTTTCTTTTCTGTAATTTATTGATTAAAATGTCCATTTTGAGATGATGTGAAACTGTATTAGACTTGTTGTGGATATGATTGGTGTATTGCTATCTGTTTAATGTAGTGAAATGTTTTTATTGAACAATATACAAGCCTTTAGATTATTGATACTGTTGATTGATGGCACTTGATGGAACTTGCAACCCATATTAAAAAACTTCACTTGTATTTTTTTCACAATATTGATTATTGTAATACCTAACCGGTTTCGCCTTACGGCATTCTCAAAGGCTATTTACTTATTATTTTATATTATAGAAAAATACAAAAAAAATGGCAACATGTATTTGCACAAACAAACAAACATCCTTAACACCCAAACGCATATAACCGTCTCCGTTCCGTAGGGGGAGCTCCATAGGGGGACATAGGTTACTTTTTAACTGACTGCGCAAAAGGAGGGTAATGATTTTACGCGATAACGACTTCAAACGTGGGTAAAGCTGGTATAAAATATTATTGACTACAATATTAAATAACTTGTTGCATCTAACACGTCGAAGAAACTCCTTTAAATAATTTTAATTTATTATTGTGATACGGACTTATCCCACAGAATAATCCAATCGTAAATACCAAGATAATTATTCATGTCATTTTCTAATTCATTGAATTATTTCTCCATTCATTGTAGAGGAGCACCACCTGTGAAAGTTCCAGTCTGATTGATAGCTAAGTCTGCGACCACAGTTATACAACATGAAAATACTTGCTATAGGGCTGTCACTACTTTTGAAGAAGAAAAATTAAAACTTTTTGTTACCTTTATATTGTTCAGCTACGAAAAACAGTGTGAATAATTTTGTTACAGTTACAGCAGACTACCCAAGTACTTATATTTTATAAAATACTAGCTGATGTCCGCAGCTTTGCCCGCGTAAAATGTATCCCCTTGGGGGTAGAGTTTACCATAATCCTTTCTTAGCGGATGCCTACGTCATAACATCTACCTGCATGCCAAATTTCAGCCCGATCCGTCCAGTGGTTTGGGCTGTGCGTTGATAGATCACTATGCCAGTCAGCCAATCACCTTTGAGTTATATATATTTAGATTCCTAGATTTTAAATTGCCTGTGGAATTTAAAATAGACCAGCAGTGGACTATTTCGATTCGATCTATTGTCTCATTTAAAGCCATAACATTGAAACCCATTAACACCTGTTAATGGGTTTCAATGTTATGGCTACCCGAAAAGAAGTACCTATCAACAGTTAATTAATTAGTTTTAAATTAAAACATATTCAATGACTGATTTTTAATCTATCTGAAAAGGGTTTCATCCATGACCATGCGATGGCCCTCAAGCATCACCGGGTACTAAAATTATACTAACCTACAAAGAAGGCAATGCCACAGACTTTCTTCAACGTAACGTAAACAAAATCCTTTATAGGAGCTGAATTAATTTGACAGCCCTTTTTTTTAACGTGAGGGAAAATCCTTCATGGATGCTATGCCGGACTCCTACCGACTAAAAAATCGCACGTAACGCCTAACAGCCTACGGTTGGGAGCCCCGGGTAAGCCCTCGGAAGGATGTCACAGAACTCAAAACAGAACTACGGCTACCGCATTTGACAGCCCTAGTTTACAAAATATAAGTAACCGCGTAGGTATACAACATTACAAACATATTAGTTTCTTTGTGCTGCAGTAATTACACACGACAAATGCAAGCGCCGTTATGACATTACACATTATCTTTGTTTATGAAGAAGTCTTTATCGTACTCGTAATATGTTTATGAAAAACTAGAGGACGTTACGCGGTTTCAACCGCGTAGCTCCCGTTCCCGTGGGAATATGGGAAAAATATAGCCTATGTTCACCCGATAGAGTCTAGCTTCCCAACAGTGAAAGAATTCTTCAAATCGGTTCAGTAGTTTCGGAGCCTATTCGATACAAACAAATAAACAAATCTTTCCTCTTCACAAAATTAGTAAGATAGATTCAATAATTTTATGTGTACGCCCTAATACGTCGGATAAAATACAACGGGTTAAATGTGATCGCGTATTATATCTCTGCTTACGCCTACGGGAATAAGACGTCACTATTTATGTGTATGTAATGTTATGTCTAGGAGGTTCGACGAGTAACCTAGCTTTTAACTTAGTTAATATTAAAATATATAAAAAAAAACAGACGATTAGTCGTATATCTGGGCTATATTCTGGTATCGTATACAGATACAATATAAGTAGGTATTTATAGGAGAGAAAATGCCATTCTCATTAAACAAGCCTGTCAAAAAAAAAGCTGCTAATTAAATTAATTAAAAGCGGCGGCGAAAGAGGAATAATGAAGATGCCGATGGCTATCACACCATACAGCCTACTGACTTACTTCGTTTTAAGGAATGCCTCATTAAAAAAAATGTTTTTGTTTTCTTTTCTTTTTAATAGTTTGACACTGCGCACACTTGCGTTCGATATCAAAGTTCATCGCACCTATTTTGCATAGGATTATGTGTACATTCAGCAAGATATGGGAAAGTAGACCAAAGAAAGAAAGTAAAACAATATATTTTACTGCAACAACAGGGACATACCTACTTCAAAGAAATAAAATATTGAATTCTTAAATTATTAATTAAGTATGAAGCTCTTCAAAAGGGATCTTAGAAGGTTTTTACAGGGTCGGCAGCGCGAGTGTGACGCCTCTGATGTTGCAAACGTTCATAGGCTGCGGTGACCACCGGTCCATCTGATGGGCCGTATGCTTGTGTGCCACCTTAGTGGTATAAAAAAAAGTGTGTGCGTGTGTGTAACCTTTACGCGCGATTGAAGTAAAACTTCTTTGCCATTGACGGCATCAAATGTTATATTAATGTCATTCATTCGAATTTTGAATAGCGGAAACTAGCGTTACTTCCGTCAAAAAAAATCTGAGTTACTCCCGACTCGCGCCTAAAGAAGTTTTACTTCAAAAGAAAAAAAATTGTCGTTGCACAATATAGGAGCCAGATTTTCGATAATGTTGTTATAGCGGCAACAGAAATACGTCATCTGTAAAAATTTCAGCTCTCTAGCTATCACTGATCCCGAGATACAGTCTCGTGACGGACGGGCTGGCGGACAGACAGACAGACGAACGGACAGCGAAGTCTCATGAATAGGGTCCTGTTTTTAATCTTTTGGTACGGAACCCTAAAAATGTACATACTTCCCGTTCGCTCTAACTTTGCCGATGGCGTAGAGGCGTATACCCGAATTGTTAATTAGACGAAGTAAATTGACAGTAGCTAATGTCACTTCGTCATAGAAAATACGCAACATTGTATGAAGAAGTGACATTAGTTGCTGTCAATTTACTTCGTCTAATTAAAAATTCGACTTTAGTATGGAGCCGAGCGGCAAAGTTAGAGCGAACGAGCAGTACATAGTATAACATCCAGTTTGCCCGATGCATTTCCAACATTACAACCGGATTTGTTGACTAACAAGACTATTGTACAATTTTTACGAAATACCCAACGACACGCACCGCATTTTCTTTAACGATTCAAGCGCGAATTAGACAGACAATGTGTGTTACTAACAACGCGAAAAAAATATTACTGATTAAAGCAGAACGTTACGAAACTTTCACGAGACGCGAACAAACGGACCGAAACTTAATTATACAGTCTATACAGAGTATATTTGATTCGATATGTCCCACCGAGGCGCCATTTTGAATGTTTGACAGTTATTGTGAAAAGAAATTTGAAATGCACTGTGTCGGTGCACATTTTAAGGGTCGGCAGCGCGAGTGTGGCACCTCTGGTGTTGCAAACGTTCATAGGCTGCGGTGACCACCGGTCTTTCTGGTGGGCCGTATGCTTGTCTAGTATAAAAAAAAAAAAGTGTTATCTATTATGGGGTTGGAAGGAGGATATGTTAAAATGGTATTTCCAAACAACGCCGTATTCACTACGTGGTATGTGAAAGGGTGGGCCGGGAAATTGACGGCCACAACAAATCTAGTTAACAGTGAAATAGATTATGTGACACCGTTGATTACTTGCTAATTATAATACTCAGTGAAATCAGCTTATCATACTCAATATTTATGTATTAGGTTAATGTATTTATCTATGGGTCTATGCAACCTGAAAATAAAGTTTTTATTATTATTATTATTAAATGGCTTCTTTTATGCACTTGTAGTACAATCTACTATTTGGTTTTAGCTAAGTTGCTTATAATGTTGAACCCTCCACCATGTAGATGTTCCAGGGAGGTATTCTTGGCCCTGTCCTGCCTCAAAATGTATCTTAACTTGTTGAATAGTTAATAGTTTGTCAAAGAAGTATATAATCTAATTTTGCACTAATTTCTACATCTATAACCATTTATACTTTATCTTGTTTCAAAACAAAATAATGTAAATAAACAGCCTTATTATGCGCTCACTTAACTCGTTACGAAAATAAAAAAAAACAAGGTCTTTGACCATAGAGCCATGTGTAGATCAAAACATAACGTTATAATAGAGTATAAACGGTGAATAATGAACTTAATAGTCTGTAGTGTAATGCGAATAATTTTAATCTGTAGTTACAAAATGGCCTTTTCTTTGTTTCAGGTGAGACTAATTTAAAGAAAAATGTCTTCCAGCAATGCTGAGCATATAACTTAAGGTAAGAATTATAATTTATGTTGGTTACCTTGTGTGGTTTTTAATCAGCTTGAGTCTGACATGACATTCGTCGAGATTTTGAAAAGTTAACAGAAAAGGGCTATGGTTGACGGAGTGAGGAGTCTCCGCAAGTCTCAATCCTAGCTAGCCGGTTCTACAGTCAATAAAAGATCAGACTTCAAATCCAGGTACCTCTGTGGTAGGAAACAACCTGAAAGATGCTTACATCTAAAAGGAGCTCCTAACCTGTGGTGGATTTTTATGCAGAGTTGCA
The DNA here is from genome assembly GCA_933228765.1 of Miltochrista miniata. Lineage (NCBI taxonomy): Eukaryota > Metazoa > Arthropoda > Insecta > Lepidoptera > Erebidae > Miltochrista > Miltochrista miniata. Next base: position 27,380,239 of record OW121763.1, on the reverse strand, counting down.
GACCCCAGGGCTTAACGCTAATGTCTTTAAGAAAATAATTTTGCAACATTCTTGAACTGAACACATGTACCTACAACTAAAATTGTACGCAATCAAATAATTGATCTATAATAATCGTAGCATTTGGAAAGACATAGTGCCTGCTTTCACCAATGGCGAAGCTACGTATTTGTACTTATTTATCTCGTGAACTCAACTCTATATCTGACGGGAAAGTAGCTGTTACAAAGATGTTATATGATTACTTAATTTATAATTACACTGTATCTATAGCAATCAAAAGCCTGCAATTATTGGTAGAAACCGACCTCGTAAGTTTGCACTGTAATTATCGGGTCATGTTTAAATGTGAGTGGAGCGTTCTATAGACCAAATGACATTCAAATTATATGGAGTTACCACGTAACGTCTTCATCTATGGCAAGGGTCAAAGATGAACAAACATTATAGGCCATCTGATCTGTAACAATTATTGAGATCTGGGTGCTAGACAATTGGTAGGCTGATTGGTATTATTAAAGGTTAGAGAGTAGCATTTAAATAAGCAGCTGTAGTCCATTTTTTAGGATGCCGGATTTGGATTAATAAGAACACTATACTCTGTAGTCTGGGGGCACAGCAGTGCCTTCGCCAAGCGAGCAAAAAACGCGTAATATTTTAAAGAAGCTTGACGATGAACCATAATGTAAGTGAATTTGACATCTTATCGCTGTTTAAGACGTTAAATAATTAAAAATATCTTTTATAATGTCTTTAGATTTTTTAATACCTTTGCTAATATTTTTATAATTAAAAGTGTGTTAATAATAATAATATTCTTGATAAAAAAACACCCAAACTCCGAAAACAATTTCCAAGTCCCTAATACAATTACAAGTAGTTTTGTTTAACTACAGGGTATCTTCAATTTTACTAACATCTGTCCGAAAGCATTGTCCGTAGTCAGTAGATGCGACATAACAGTTTGGGCCCAGGATTCGCGATCTGTATCAAAATACACCCCTACCCTAACTTGAAAATCAAGGAGACAAAAAAAACCGGGGAAAATTCAAAACAAAACGTAATTATATTAACTTGTAATATAATTAGTGGGCCAAGGTCTGTGTTACCATTCGTTACATGCGTGACTGGAGAACAAAGCGTGGTAACGTGTAATATAATGTACTGGAGAAGCAAGGCGGGGCCTAACTATAGGCCAAATAATAATATAATTAAAAAATATAAATTGCTCTCTCACACGGTTAATGACATTATGTGTGAGAAGAGTAAAGTCACAGTAGGTTAAGGTTGACATATTGCATAACTATGTTTGTTCTGCTACGCACCAAATGAAGGTATATTTTACAGTACAATTAATAGATTTGGTTACACGTTACACCCTCTACAATCCGTTTAAATTTTATTAGTCTCTATGAAAAAGATCTTTGTCTTAACGTAGCAGAATTTTGAAAAACTGCTCAAAATCAAATCAAACATAATGTATTAAAATTCTTTAGAATTAGTTGGGTGCCTTAAGCATATTAAACAAACCCACTTTTAAATATGTTATTAAACTAACTGTTCCCCGCGGCTTCGACCGCGAAGAAGTCGTTATCGCGTAAAATCATAACCCTCCCTTTGCGCAGTCGGTTCAAAAGTAGCCTATGTCCTTCCTAGGACCTTGAACTATATCTCTCTCTATACCAAATTTCATCTCAATCGCTCCAGCCGTTTAGGTGTGAAAGCGTAACAGACAGAAAAAAGAGTTACTTTCGCATTTATAATAGTAGGGATCCAATACATATACCTATAATATATGTATGTTTAGGGTTTCAATCAATCAATTAATCAAATCAGCCTCTGGCAATCCATTGCTAGACGTAGGCCTCTCTCAAATTTCTTCACATTGCACGGTCCTGCTCCCTTCGCATCCAATCAGTCCCTTCGACCTTTTTCAAGTTTAAGGTTTGATGAAACGAATTTCTAGAATCTTAAAATAGACGTTCGGACGAATCCATTGAAAACTCCGTTTCCATTGCAATAAAGGCTCACATTTTTTATAGTCCTGATGTCAAATAACTTTATCAAAGTTTGATGTAGAAAATTGAAATACGCGACATGTAGGCTAAGACAAAGAGACACGAAATATTGTCTTAAAATTGAAATATTCCAGTTTGCTCGGTCAAGTGTGGGAGGTATTATGTTACCACGAAGCCACAAAACTTAGTTCTATAACAATTGTCACAAGTTCTACAGCTATAGTTATGATTTCGACAATCTGTATTGTAAACTAGGTCGTCTTCGTAACATGGTTAATTGACACACTGTACATATTACTTAAATTATATCATGATCTTAAAATATATATGTATCGATAACTATTGTATAACCTAAGAAGTTATGAAAAAGATCAATACAACAATTAATATTCGTGAGAAGTATGTATGCTGTTCTAGTTTTATTCAGGTTTATCGGTTGTTAGGAAGTGATAATGCAATGTGTCTTCAGCAAAATGTTTAGGATATGGTGTCCTACAGGGGCTGAGTATAGGGCCAAGCAATTTTTAGACTGACCTAGTTGTTAAAAGGGTCTTTACCACTTGGACGACGTATTTTCAAGTACCACAAGCTTGAATAACCTGCCGAGCAATGAGTGAGACTGGCGCAAGTGTTTGTATTTCGAACGGTTTTTAGCAAAATAGTCAAGATATGTATTATCCTGCAGAAGTTACATTTAGGTACACTCAATTCTCGCACTGGCTTGAGTCTCAAACATTTGGGCCCTTGGCACCCAGATGCTACAGTTTGATGACGTTGACCTTGATAATGCGAATGAGACTAGATCATAGGACTGGATCCTGGGACATGCTTTCGAGTATCTACTCGGAGCTCCCGGCCATAGACTGATGGGTTTGGGCCTTTTGTTTTATTTGGTTTGAGCCTAGAGCATCATCCGGGGGTTTCCATACGAAAAAAGAACAGTAGCATTGAAAGAGAATAAATTTAGTAGTAATTAGTATTAGATGTACTATGGAGAATGGTGTCCAGCAGGGCGGCATTTTAAGACTAATCATATTATTCGCGTTGGATGAACTAATGCATACAAGTACGCATACACATATTTTGCACTTATTAGCAGTCAGATGGTCGGGTCGCGGTAAAACCAATCTTACTACACTAAATCAAACGCACTAACAAAGTCGTAATCTATCTATGACATCAAAGAGTTACAAATGTTAGGTATGATGAATGACACCGTTTATTATGAATCAAAATGTTAACCGACAGCGTTGACCCATAATGGTCTCCTTATATGTCCGATGCCTAATATGGCCGCACGATTTCATTTGTTATTAATATTATTACGGATAACATAAACATGTTACATAAAATATACTACATAATAATATGTAATAATTTTGAATAGATTGTCCGATTAGGCTATTAGTAGTTTGCCAGCTATAAGTTGTTTGCATTGATTACGCAGTCATAGACACTATTATAGATTGCTCAAGGGATGTCTCGAATATCAGCTTACAAGTCTTTAACCAATTTGACTATTTCAGCCATTTTCGATACAGTAGTGTGTCAGCTGGACACGGGGGAGTTAGCTTAGTTTAGCGTACCCGTGTCACCACCGTTTTTGACATCAGATTCTGATGTACCTACTTACCAAAACGTCATCAAGTCGCGATTTATGTCAATCATATTATCATAACCGTTGTCCACTTCTGGCAGTAAGCTTTTTCCAATGTTCGTGTCTCTAAGTGCAGAGGTATTTCGCCTTACTGTACCACGCTGGCCTGAAGGATTTGTCCAGTGATTTGTTTTAAATTTCCCTTCTCTTCTTCATGACAGGAACTGGTCAGCAGGTGTCCCATTTGCAGGCCAGTCTGGCTAGTTTCTGAAAAAGGCTAGAGGGGATCGTAATCGCACAATGTGAAAGAAAATTGGGTGATTTTTTTATATTTGAGAACTAGCGACTAAAGTAATTCTAGCCGGTGATAAAGATTATACTAATTAGTATAAATACTGGTTTTAATCGTACACAAAAATATAAAAATAACGTGTTTCCAAAAATTGGCAATATCCACGTGATAGACATTACATGAATATACATTTATTCAAATGAGACTATTAACTAATTAATAATTTTACGACAAAGTAATAACATCATGTAGGTGATGTTTCAATGCTCTTCTATTGATATCTAGCGCCAGGTAGGTGGTCTTAGATATATGTACAGCGTGTAGGTGCGACGCTGCAAGTGATTAGAATAATGAATCCTTGAACTCACTACAAAAGAAAAAGATATTATCAACTCGAAGCTCTTCATTTGCATCCTTAACTTCTTTCCCAATAACTAAGTATTACGTAGAACGACAATTTCAGCATGAAGTTTTTGTAAAGAGGTTATAAAAGGTTCATGCTGGATCGGCAGCACGACTGTAGCGCCTCTGATGATGCAAACCTGCGGTGACTTTGATCAACAATGAGATTGTTGATTGAAGTACGGTGATCACTTTCTTTCAGGTGAGCATTCTGTCTGCCGGCTTAGTGGTATTAAAAAAGATAACGACCTCAATTAAATCATTCTATCGTAGTCCACTACTAGAAATAGGCTTCTCACAAAAAAATTTAGGATTCTACGAAAATCATCGAGGCTTAAGCCAACCTTACATACGATTCACGCCCGCACTGACTTACGAATGAAGTCGTGGAGAAAAGAATAAAAACTCGAAACTATTCTCGATAAGTACCAACCTGGCAAATCTGATCTCATCAACGTGGCACAATGAAGTCAATGAGTTCCTTGTTTTTTATTGCCCGATTTGGGTTGCCTTTTGCCTATTAATGGGCGCTTGCACTTGCACGATAACGACGAAGTGGTGTTTTGATACAATAATTACTACACGTTTTTAAACTGCGATGATATCGCGACGATATCGTACAGTGTGCAAGCGCCCATTGCGTTGCGAATCTGACAGTAAATGTAATAAGTTAATATGATTAATTGAAGTCATTACCAGTGTTCAAAGAATCTGTGATTTTCAAAATACTATGCCATTTACCATATATATATAAAGGCTCATATAATCGTGTTATTATTATAAGAAAATAGCCATTAAGTAAGATTACGTATTAATTACTGCTCAGGACGGAGAGTGCTAAATGTTACTCAATAAAAGAGATTGGCAATATTTTTATCTAAAATGTTAGGTTTACGATTGACTAGATTCAAGGAATTGTTGCTACCCATTTATGAAAACGATATAACTTAATAATAATAAGCTAGCATCATCTGCAAACTTCGAGATTCCTGATGAAAGCGATGATAGAGAACAGTTCCCTATAAACATACTTATAGAATCCCGGACTTCGTACGAAATACTTTTTACTTACATGCACCGACTTTTTGGAATCGTTGCAGCGCCCGTGTTCGCGGTAGTCCCGAATTCTATAGGTAAGTATGAGTGTTAAAAACTACGATATTTTAAAAATAAAATAACAGTTCCCTAATATTCTCTTTGGAAAACCGTATGCCTAACGGATAAATAAAACCACAAGGAAGAGCGCAGATCTAAAGCCCCTAGCAACTACACGACACAAGAGAAACAAAGAAGAAAGAAGAACTTATAGAAGCAATAAATCTATTAGGGATCCTAAATTAGATTACTAAGAATCTCTTTAAATCTGATTTGGGTCCTCAAAGAGCAAAGCTTCACTGTACAGGTGCTGTGCGTTTTCCCAAATGCTCTTGTTATAGAGCTATAAATCATTCATTTATTACCTCCTCTGAGATAAAAAGTGCACATAAAATATAGGTCATTTCAAGACGTGATTTGCCTTTAATATCTAATCTAATGTAATATCGCTTGGGCTATTATTAATATCATCATTAAGTTTTAAAGGCATTTAAATATTATATATAGGCTAGATACAATCACAATCCAGTATACTCCCAGACAAAACCACCCACATACAATTTTCTCTAGCGCCAAACCTACTTTATAGTCACGACTAGTTAACGACATCATTAAGGTGGTTTTATGCCTAAACAGGCTTAAACAATTGTACGATCTTAGTCAACTCGCGTCACAGATAGGGCCTAAAATGGTGCCTTGAAGTGGTCAGGAGCCGTTTAGATTAGAGTTAAGCTAAATTAACATGAGTCATGGAGACGGATTACCTGATAAGATCGTGACAGGGCGTGGTCAATACTTTAGAGATGGTAAATTATCATAGAATTTCAGACTAAAAAAAACTTGTTTTACTTTTAATAAAGTAAGAGCTATCGTTGAGTCTAGATTGCCTTTGAGGCGTAGTTCATTATGTTGTTCATTATGTCCTCAGTTACTTTAAATTTGATAAAATCTAATACACATTTGTCTTGGTTTTTATGAAATTTTCATGCGTTCGTTTAGTCACGCCTTTTCCCCGACTGACGTTGTTTAATAAAGCTTAACGTCCGGTCCCTTCCAATAGTGATCGTTTATAGAATACTGGACGTCACACAGTTTCACCCGCGTAGTTCCCGTTCTCGTGGTAATACGGGAATTAAATATAGCCTGTGTTCACCTCAAATAGTGTAGCTTCCCAACAGTGAAAGAATTTTTCAAATCGGTCCAGTAGTTTCGGAGCCTATTCGATGCAAACAAATAAACGAACAATCAAATCTTTCCTCTTTATGATATTAGTAGGTATAGATCAGGGGTTCCCAACCTTTTCGTGGTCAGGGACCACTTTAATATTTTTCTTGTTAACAGGGACCACTATAAAGGCATAATTTAAACAAACTGTGATAATCAATCTGAAGCTTAAAAAACGCAGTAGGAAATTGCATAAACATTTATTAATGTGTTTCTGACTTGCATCTTCTTCACGAGATCTGCTAACCTAGGACTAATATTGTTATTCAAAGCTACATACAAATCACCACTTACTTTCAAACGATTCCTCGCCTTGTTTTTAATTTCCAACTAAGCAGAAAACCTTGTTCGCACAAATAAGCGTTGAGAAAACTATAAAATAGCGAAAGGTGATTTCTCGGAGTTTCGTATAAGAAATTGCTTTTAAACACCAAACCACTCAAGTGAATTTGTTGTGTTCTTCCTGGATTCCCTCATTAACTTCACCAGTGTCCGTGCTGGTACTATTCCACTACTTCGAGGGGTGAAGAGACACGCCACCGTCTACACCGGCTTCTGTGAAAGAACGGTGAGCAGCCAACTCGCCGCTCTCACGGTCATGGTGGACGACCGCGCCACCGACTACGGAACTCGGAAGGGAGATTTCTCTCCCACTGCATTCTTCGCGAGCATGACTTGCTCGCAGAAAGACACAGTTACGTTACACTTTCTCCCGTTGGAGACCAGAGTCCTTAACATGGTCTCCAGCGTGAGAATATTCACGCCCAGGCCCGCAACGAGGTCTTGTCGCTGCTATGCCCATGTAGTGCTGTGTCCCCGCTGTAGATACTTACCGAAGCACCCGTGCCCGGTAAACATCTGTGACACTCGGTAGGTGAGGCTGCCATGGCGCTCGTCTCATTAGTGGTGAGTCCTCACTTTGGTAGCTCAAGTCGGACCTTCCATGTCTCCATGAGCTTCTGGCGAAACAGGGATCACTATGCCTCTATTTCTTTGGGCACAGGCCTGTGGTCCCGATCCAGCGCCTTCATGCACCATTGATACAACGACGCAAGAGCCCTGTTTTCCAGGTCTCATGGAGGGGTCTTGGCTAGGAGACATGCCGCCTCAACGGATATCGTGCGGTACCCTCTCCTGACGGCCATCGCCTTTAGCGGGCTATGCAGTCTAGCCACGTTGACGGTCGTCATGGCCTCCGCCCATACAGGGGTCCCGTATAGTGCCATACTCCGCACGACCCCGAAGGTCTCCTGCAGGGAGCGTTGGGTACTCTTATGTTGGGTACCAACCGCGAGAGCGCAGCTGTTGCCCCCTCTGTTTTAAGTCTTAACTTCTGAAGTGGTGTTGCTCTGTAATGATACGCTCAAAGAGCTAGCAAACCTCGACGAGGAACAACATCGGTTGGTACCCCGATGGGCGTTATGGTTCTGATCCGATAGGCCGGGCGGACGGTGGACACCGTCCTCCCGGCCTTTCGGATCAGAACCAGTTTCCCACACTTTAGGCTTTAGGAAACTGGTCTTGAGCAAAGATCCACGCTCGGCCTGGAAACACATTCAATCGTGGGCAAATCGCAGACTTTGTGTTGTCTTTGCTCGCCGAGCCGGTGGGCGTACCAACCGCCCCCACTACCCGCGCTCTTCTCGCTTATTGCACGGCGACTAACGGCTCACCACCCGATAAATTTAAAATCCTTCAGGGACCATATTTTCGCTCCTGCGGACCACTGGTGGTCCGCGGACTACTGGTTGGGAACCACTGGTATAGATAGTATAGATTGAGCAACCGGTTTTGAGATGAACAAATTAACGGCAAGAATTCTCAACCACGAAAGGTGTCGACATCTGATCACTTATAAAATGATCTGGGAAATGCCAATGCACTTGTTAGAACATTTAATTTTGTTGTTATTGTGAACTATTAAAATTCAACGTTTATTTAACGCTGAGAATGTATAGGTAGTAGTAAATTCAGAATAGGTTTGTTGAGAATCGTTTAGCTTTTTTGTTTTAACGTAGGTATGGAAAATCCTTGGATGCTATACTGGACTTTTACTGGACTGAAAACTACCTACCTACTGCCTATACTGTCGAGAGCCCCGGGTAAGCCCTCGGAAGAATTGTCTGGCTAAGGACTGTTTGAGTAGGAGAAGCTGTATTGTTCTAAGATTTTGAGTATTCCCTTTACCCTCGACACACAAAACCTTATTTTCTTTGCATAACATTTAAATCATATAACGTAATATTTTATTTATATAACAAAAATTTCAATGAATTGCTTTTTTATGGTACTTTTAATTAAGTGGTGATAACCGTAAACCTTTTTAATGTGTGATGAACTCACCTGACCTACGTGCTTGTTCAATTGCATTACCTAATACACATACATACACACATAGTTGAATAATTACTTAATTGTAAGTAAAGTTATTAATAGTATACTAGATATCTGAGGTGTTGCAGCATGCGTTACTGTAGTATTGAAAAATTGATTAATCGACCCAATGAAATAATGGAGAGCGATCGCTAGGCGGCTATAGTTGGTTATATTTTTGAAAACTTCAATAAAGTTTGTACCAGCTGTACTTAGCAATATGTCACAAATTAATTATTTCACAAACGGATCTTAGAAACAAAACACTGTCAAAGTGGACACTTCTTTGTAATACTATTCTAAATAAGTACAATATTTTATTTGCACCATTTTACTGGCGTTACTAAAATTTGTGGCAAATTTAATCTTTCAAGTAGGGTAAACCACCCAATTATTGGCACTTTTAGAATGAATTATTGGCACTTTAGTTAAGAGTATATTTCGAAAAATAAGGGAAACCTAGTTTATTTCAGTTCGGTGTTGCCCATTATGTAGTTGTAGGTATGCATTAAAAAGTAAAATAGCATTCTTTTTCTGTTAGAAATGGGCAAAATTACCTAAAGTGCCAATAATTGGAGGAGTGCCAACGATTGGGTGGTTTACCCTACTTACAAAGGAGTCTTGTAGAGTACTATGGACTGATATTTTCAACATATATGTACATGAATATTTACAAATTGAGAAATTAAATTTACTTAAATTCTACAGCTTTATGTTCAAGAAAACAAAGCAAAGAAAATTATCATTAAAAAAAAGGGGAGAAGGAGGGGGATTGGTAAGACTGGCAATGCCTCGTTCAGGTGTCAAAGAATTCCTCCCCATCGATGTCAACCGGTTAAGTTCCCGTAAGGCTGGCCGCATTCCCACGTTTTCCCTGATGGACGGATTATGTCGAAGTTAAAGGTGATATGAAAATCCTAAAAAGACGATCATATATCCAGTCGAAATATTTCTGCGTAATGTTATAGGCACCATATTTATCAAAAAAAGGAAAGTTACACCTGCCAGACATCAAAGCCAGGAATGGCGATGCAGTTGTGTGCCGCGACTTGACGAGCGATGAAAGTGGCCGTTGTGCCACATGCATTGTTCTACCGTATTTATTATTATCATTGAATATGCACTAAGCACCATGAGGTACCATTAATGGACTTGCGTTTGGTCAAACTATGTTATTGCATTGCCTTTTGCAGTCTGTGACGAATATTGAATGGTAAGTGGTGTTAATTGGTTTTCGATTAGTGAAATTATTGAAATATCGGTGCGTACGCCAAATTTTTACGACATGGCATCAATTATTCGTGACTTGCACTCATGACCCATTATTTCTCTATTGTCTTTTGGAGACAGAGTATTATGTATACTCCACTTTATTCCATGCCGTTGGAGTTTTTCCCTCCTTTTAGAACATAAATGTGTGTTTTGAAGTTTAGCCATTCGTCCTCTATATGATTACCCGTTGCTAACTGCAGAACTATACTAATATCATACAGACTGATGTCTGGGATATCTTCAGTATCTGACTATGTGGTATAACTTTGTGTCTCTCGGGTTTTTAATCAAAGGAAGGATTTCCTGCCTTCCTTTTATGTGTTGATGTGTAAATTGACTATCCACTGAGTCTCTCAATCACCCTCAATACTTCTCTTGTGAAGGAATCTGTATTGAATTTGCCCGGTTTACTAGCGTACTCGCGATGATCTTTATGAAAATTAAGATATTTTTTTAACTAAGGTGACAGACGCGCATACGGCCCACCAAAAGGACTAGCGGTCACAGCAGCCTATGAGAGTTTAATTTCGAGCCCGCTTTATTTTCAAAAATGGTCCGCCTATTGCAAAACCACGAGCGAGTACGGGTATTCATTACTCGATGAATTCAGTAAAACGTCCGACTTCTTGTGGAGCTCTAATACTCCTGAGAAATTGTGGTGATTGTTTGTATATAAAAACCATTCTTTCTGGGCATCATATTCATACATGATCAAAAACGTGTGTTCCCAGTTCACACATTGCAATAGTTGTTTATAATACCACTATTGTATTGGCCACTTACTATTTTTTATCTGCAGAAGCTATAGTACAATATAAATTGTTTGTTTAGCGAACATTTTCCATCTTCTCTGCTCTGCGACCGCAACAGTCCTCGCATGACGAGTGACGACCACTGTGGGAATGTGATCCACACACTTCCTGAAGCGAGGAATTTATTTTCTCACTAAGTAACAGTTATCGTAATATAACAGGGAATTGATAACTATTATTTACTATGTAATAGCTTTCATAATATAACAAAGAGTTTAAATCATTAATTTTTCATTGATCGTTCAAAAAAAGAACCGGTAAAACAGACGCTACTGTTGTAAAAAACATTGAAATTCTGTAAAAGTAAGTAATAAAACACACATTCAATGCACTTTTTGCGTAATTATGTGGGTTATAATTAAACTTGTCAGCCATAATAGTAGCTAGCTGAAGTTACTACAAAAATAACATACAAGTATTGTAAATACAATCACAACTCTATACTTGAGGGTTTTTTTTTTACGTGGATCCTCATGGATGTTATGCCGGACTCCTACCGACTAAAAAACCTCACGTAACGCCCAACAGCCTATGGTTGGGAGCCCCGGGTAAGCCCTCGGAGGAAGGATGTCCCAGGACTCCCAACAGACCCACGGCCGCCACTGATACTTGAGGGGGTAGGCGAAGGTGATTTCCACTCCCACATTTTGCTTGTAGTTTTCCTTGTTGATCCCACTTTACAGGAGGAAACCTAATTACGTCACCAAGCTCATACAAGGGGTTCATGGACATCCTTCCGAGGGCTTGCCCGGGGCTCTCAACCGTAGGCTGTTGGGCGTTACATGAGGTTATTTAGTCGGTAGGAGTCCGGCATAATGTCCATGAAGGATTTTACCTCACGTTAAAAAAAAAGCTTATAAGTACAAGAAAAAAATGTTTTTGTAATCGGAATCAAATTTCCAAAAGCCAGGACAGATGTGCCACAACTTATAAATTCACAAAACAATTTATGCAGTCTGAACACAAAATTAATTCAAAAAGAAGAAAATCTGTGCAGCTAAACAGATACAAAAGAATTTACCAACAGTTGTTGTTGCTTGTTAATAGATGCCATGTTTTTATTGCAGTCGGTCAAGGTTGGTTGACGAGGTCGGTAGCGTCTGCCGTCTATTGTTGAGAATCGTGATCGACAGTGCATGGAGAGATGCTGAATAGGATCTATACAACTAAATGAGCGATTAAGTTCATCTAAACTGAGAGATGTCAGTGAATTGGCGTTTGATTCGTTTTGATAATGGCGGGGTTTTATGCTGTAATGTGAGTAGCTAGTTTTGTGTTATTTGAGTTATACACTTCTGCCAGAAGGCGAGGTGCTTGTATTACATCCTTGATCCGCGTTGAATTAAGTCGTTTAAGTTTATCTAAACTGAGAGATGTCAGTGAATTGGCGTTTAATTCGTTTTGATAATGGCGGGATTTTATGCTGTAATGTGAGTAGCTAGTTTTCTGTTATTTGAGTTATACACTTCTGCCAGAAGGCGAGGTGCTTGTATTACATCCTTGAACCGCGTTGAATTAATTTGTTTTTTCCCGTGGGAAAAATTGATCCACAAGTTTACTAAACCGCATAAAAAACGACCAAGTGCGAGTCAGATTCAAGCCCTACCAAAAAATGGGTTTGTTGTATGGAAGATAGCTCTCGTATCTCTTATCTCTTTTCGAATTTTAGTGTTATAGCGGCTACAGAAATACATCATCTGTGAAAATTTCAGCTCTCTAGCTATCACGGTCCTAAGTTACAGCCTCGTGACGAACGGACGGACAGACAGACGAAAGGCGCGATTTTGAAAACCAAAAACCACCATAAAATGGATCTGGTGCGTATGCGAGGGGACAAAACAGGAATAATTATCTATGTACCCAATATTAACGAATAGATGAAATCTCTCGTCACGCCCTCTGACTTTAACATGATTCACATCAAGATGTCCTTATAAATAAATACTAACGTAATTATGACTCAACCTTGTCTATGTAAATTTAAATTTCCTGATTGAACACTTTTTTTTATTTCAAACCTGTGGTTTATGCCAGTATGAATACATACATACAGACACATAGGGCTACGCTGCCAGTACAAGGGGAGTAGTCATAGCATGTTTGCTCTATACATATCTGTCTGTCATATGTTGCGGGGGGAAATTGTATTCAAAAGCAATCGGCTGTACTATGAAACTTACACAAAACAATACACTCATAATTTCTGTTTAAGCGTCCTCCTATAATTAAGAGCCTTTGATAGAGGGTGAAGTTTCAGTATTGCGCCTTTCCTCCCCATAAATTTCATAGATCGATTCGACTGCCTCTGTGGCGCAGTCGGTAGTGAAACCGCCTGCCACGCTGGAGGTCCTATGTTCGATTCCTTGGTCGCGGTCGGTCCAAATATTTGTGTGATCCACAAATGTTTGTTTCGGATTTTGGGTGTTTTCTATGTATATTTTTGTATTTACAAATATATAAGTATGTCTATCAGTCGTCTGGATTCCATAGCACAAGCAATATTAAATAAAAAGATCATGAGCTTCATTTGGACTAGATGATGATGTGTGAGATTGTCCACAAATATTAAAAAAAACTAGCTGATGCCCGCAGCTTCGCCCGCGATGGCGCTGTACCTATGTGAAAATGATTTTCCCGCTTTTCTGTTGAATTTTTTCCTGAATTTTCTTTGCTATAAACCTCACGGAGCCCGAGACCTTTCCAACAAATGCAAAACCGTGGAAATCGGTTCATGCGTTCTGGAGTTATAGCGTCAGGAAGGAAAACCCGACTTATTTTTATATAATAGAAGATCGTGTTGCTCTATAAAACACACGCCTTTATCCCCGAAGGGTTAGTTAGAGGTACCTTTTGTTCAGTACTATTTCCATTTGTTTTGTCCCAAATGATAGGAGGCGAGCCTAATTCCGTGTTCAAAATAGACAGGAGCACGTTCAGACTACCTGCTTTTGAAAAATTTACTGACATCCAGGGCCAACGGCTTTTATTGCCAGGTTCTTTTCTCTCCGACTCTACCTATTGCGTTGCGAATCTGGCAGTAAATGTAGATGCAATCATTTTGAGGTTCATAAGCGTTACATGTAAATGGATAAAGATTTTACATTTTCATTTTCGTTTACGTTTTCATTTTCAACGTGCTTTACGCCTGAATCGCAAATGGTAATGTCACAGCTTGATCACCCATCCCACCAGCTAAAGCGAAAGTTGCTTAACAAAATGATCACCGACAGATCACTCAGTCAGCAGGTCTACGAGAGCCCCAACAAGCGCGATCTAAGAAAATACAAGTTCCATTGGTCGGCGTTTCTATGATGTTGATTGCATAAATAATTAAATATGACGTGTCAATCGTTGCCGACATCAATGGAACCCGCTCATAGACAATGAACTCTTATGAATCACCTTCGTGGGTATTATAATGGTGTCATGTATGGTCTAATTTATAAGCGATCTGTAGATAACTATTTTGTGTCGATGGCAACATGTAAGATGGTAGGTACATACACTGTTTGGCTGAGGCACCCATTAACCGGTGCATCAAAAAAACAGATCGTCTCAAGAAAGTTCTTCTACATCTTACTAATATTATAAATGCGAAAGTTTGTGAGTGTGGATGTTTGTTACTCTTTCACGCTCAAACGGCTGAGAGGATCAGGCTAAAATTTGGTACAGGGTTACATTATAGTCTGGAATAACACATAGGCTACTTTTTATCCCGTGAATAAGTTCCCGCGGGAACAAATATTACGCGGGCGAAGCTGCGGGCATCAGCTAGTTGACAAATATACCGCCTATTCACAAGCATTGCTGGTATCGACAACAAATAATATTTCAATCTGTTTTGCTGATGCACCGATTTAACGACGAATTCATTCACTCTTTTTAATTGCATCTTCAGATTCTATAGTAGACCAGACTACTATCATTTCTTTTTCCCATTCCCTATATAGTGGAAGCATATCCGCTTGTCTTCTATACTCTGGACCACAGTATAAATGAATAAGTGACGTTTAATTGCAAAGGTAACTATGGAAAGCATTTAGACACCTATATTATTTGTCATGCAAGGTGAGTCTAGTGCACTGTGGTGAATAGATCAACTAATCATAGAATACTGAAGGGATAGGCTCTCTCAGTAAATTAAGACAAATAAAATAATTTAAATTTTG
The DNA here is from genome assembly GCA_933228765.1 of Miltochrista miniata. Classification (NCBI taxonomy): domain Eukaryota; kingdom Metazoa; phylum Arthropoda; class Insecta; order Lepidoptera; family Erebidae; genus Miltochrista; species Miltochrista miniata. Next base: position 27,364,985 of record OW121763.1, on the reverse strand, counting down.
TGAGCAAATTCAGCTGCAGCAGGTGATAATTATGATAGACCACTTTCAATTTGCACTCCTTTTTCTTCACAACAATCTCCTGACAATAACGAAAACAACAAAAAAAAATCCAATTTGGTGTAGCCGTTCCCAAAGTATGACAATAACAAGAAAAATATGAATTGATTTTAATATCATTAGGCAGAATTTAATAATGGAATGGTTACCAAGTATTGTTTCATGTTTCCGATATTTTTTTGAAAACAGTATCAGCAAACATAATTATCGATCTACCCTTCTTCCGAATCGTTTTTAACTCCAACTACTGGCACAGATTAAATAATAGTTACTACGTAACAGATACATCACTCCCATACTTAACCTCAAAAATATTAGCTATAACATATCGCTACAGTGGAAAACATGCTCTACGACGTATTCCGAGAGTCGAGATTCGTGCGCACACCGTATGATTGCGTCATCGACAACTATTGACAACATTAGGGTTGTAAGCACGTAACAAAAATACATATAACTACAAAAAACAATAAACACAGTGTCTGAAAAAAAAACTTAATAATATTTTATAACTTCTTCTTCTTTATATAAGAATTATATTATAACTAGCTGATGCTCGCAGCTTAGCCCGCGTTAAAGTTTGTTCCTTTTCCCGCTTCCAATGGGAACTTATTCCCGGGATAAAAAGTAACCTATGTGTTATTCCAGACTACAATCTATCCCTGTATCAAATATCAGCCAGATCCGTTAGCCGTTAGAGCGTAAAAGAGTAACAAACATTCACACATCTACACATCCGCACTTAAACACTTTCGCATTTAATTTTAGAATATTAGTAGGAAGTAAGATGAAAAAAAAAGCAAGACTAAATAAAGCGAAATATTATTTTACGCGGGAAATGTACATTGGTTGTGCGCACTTCGCTCGGTCTTGCGTGTGGTAGCCCTCTGCCGGTCGACCACGTTAGTTCTGCGTCATAATACTTAGGAGTAGGTGCTTATAAAACGACTTGTAGCGAGTGACGGAGGCCTGCTACTGGTTTCACTTCAAACTCGAAGGCAGCGCGAGTGTGGCGCCTCTGGTGTTGCAAACGTTCATAGGCTGCGGTGACCACCAGTCCTCCTGGTGGGCCGTATGCTTGTCTGCCACCTTAGTGGTATAAAAAAAAAAAAAAAAAAAAAACTCGAACTCGATCACGTTCACGACACACAGTGCTTATAAACACTATCTAAACTAGTTTATTATATAATTAATAGAAATATTTTCTCATGTTTTGCTAACAAAGGAGATGTACAGTTTTGTCTAGCGGTTGTTTGAAGTTAATTACGATTTCAGAAAGCTTTTTATATGAATATTAATAATTATTACTATTGTATTTCTTTGAGATAACGATGTGATCTCGAATATACTCGAATGTGGGATAAAAGTTTCAAGCAATTTCTTCATAGAATGATTGATAGAAAGACTTAGAAAACATGACTATGCGGACACACAACAATGAATTAATGTCATACAACAATCTAATACATCCATTTAAATAAAGTAGCTGAACCTCGCAACCTTGTTTACGTCAAGTGTGGTCTATGAAAGGAGGGGTATTTCTTCATCAGACTCCTAGGAGCCTGTGAAACTGCCCTGTTAGCTTAATCATAAAAGAGCTTAATGATAATTTGGTAATTTGCTACGTAACATTGCACCTTTCTGCCATTAGAATACGATACTAACGTTTTATTACTTTATTTCAGGTAATTGGGAGCACTGTGCGAGATTTCATGTCATTATGTAAGTGACTGTACCAATAACATGTGAACTGCGCTGATTTTGGTGTGAGACTTCGAATGAGATTAATAGAAACGAAATCTGGTTACATTAGTGTTACTTTGTTATGCATCTGCTAAAACATACTATTACCCGTTCGCGCTAAGTTTGCTGGTCGCCCCCCCTACTACACCTCTACACCAGCCTCTACGCCTATCCTCTACGCGTACCTATTATCAAATTTCTACGCTGACTTAAGTGTGACTATGATTCGATGAGTATGTTTTTAAATGGCGCAACAAACCGAATACCCTTTAAAAAGTACCGATTTCTTTTGAATTCAACCATACCGGGCGAATTGCAATACTTTTTTTCTGAGAGAGAAAGAGCTGGTCTCTTTCTCTCTCATCTTTCCTCTCCTGTGGTTATAAAAAGAGTCTGTGATGTCCCTATAAAGAGTATTAAGCGAAATAAAAAAAATATGTTTAGATACTTCTTCATTTTTTTCTACGTGAATTTGGAGTATCAGGGATCTGTTGTCATATGCTACATTTGGAAACTGTCATTTGACCTCCCAACCTCAAAAGAATTTTGGAACCTCCTGGGCCAAAGTCTAGTCCGTTATACAATAAGTGCAACAATTGCAGCTGAGATTCCAAATCAACACAGGTTAATCCTAGCTTACGTTGAGAAGCGATGGCGAAGTTAAAAAAAAATTGATTGGTCGATATTCTCAAAATACGAAACCACAGCACGATATGCACATCAACATAATAATACGGAGATAGAAATAATAACAAAGAGCATAATACCATTTTCAAATTCATGGTAACAAATCAATTATCAATCAATACTATTAAAGAATCCTGTTACGATAGTTGAACTCCTGATAAATCCGTTACAAGTATTTGGAGCAATAACACTTATATCCAACCACGTGGTCTTCAAACCATCCACTAACAACCGATAATTAATCAAACCGTGAAACAACTGTACAAGTCGGCGCGGCGTTCAAACCAATATCAAAGCAATGCTCGAATCAACTCACTATGTCGAATAACTTGAAAATGGCTGAATATTAGGTACGTGTTGTTTAAACGCTAAATTAAAATAAATGAGTGTGGCGTTCGTTTACAAATCAAACTTAATATCGATACAATTATTTTTTGCGTTAATTGGAGAAAATAATTGGACTTAGTGTTGAGATAATAGTTATGTTAGTAATTTTAATTATTGACATGGAAAAAATCCGGGTGGTCAAAGGATCAAAGATATCTCCAGCTCTATTATATTATTATCCTATTTACATTAAAATCATGAGTTTCTCCTGTAGGTGTTCATTGAAGCACACTTTACATCCACATTGTTCCCTATTTCTGTGGGAAGTGGGTACCTACGGGAAAAATCTGACCACGCGAGTGGACACCGACATTCCACGACCCAGCCATTTTTTTTTGCGTTTAAAATAAGTGTTAAACAAGAAGAGATTGTTGCTACAAACTGTTACAATTTTTTACGCTGACCATAAGCCCTTCAAAATGGCTTAATGACTACCATATTAATGGCAACTGAGACTAACGGCTTAACGAGTCTTCGGTCTAAATGGAAATATCAGTTGAAAGTAAAAAAGCCTTATGGGCTCAGGAGACGGTCAAGCAACTTGGTCAATATCATGTGTACTGTACATACACGACGAGGCACAGACACGTACAAAGAAATCACGCACACTTAAGCTACTTTCATTAATATTTATCAGGCCTGACTCAATATTATCTATTGGCTGTGTCCTGAGCCCATTAAATCCAGAATCCCAGTTATCAAAATCGGTTAAGTATAAAAATTTTAATATACATAAGTTTGAATGCAAACGAAATTTTAGGATAAAACACTTTTGATAAGGTCAAGCTTCATAATAACGTATAAAGATTGAAATATGTGTGCTTATCTGGTTCATAAGAGTGCTTAAGTGAAATCGTGGTAAGCAGTTATTTATTTGTTCAGAACTTCAATATCGATACAGATTATGGCTCCGTTATACAACACTATAAGCTCAGGCTACATTAGCGGACGAACATTCGTGTCGCGTTGGAGCGCTAAAATATCGCTCGATATCATTGTGCGAACACAATCGTAGAAAACGATTGTTACGATAGTACCTACATCTTTTTCCTCAGAATACTATAATAGCTTGGCAAAAACGGGTAGAAAATAATGGCGCTACTCCACGCAAAAAAGGCACATTAAATGACGTCAAGTTGCGGAAACCAGCCTGTGTAAACCTAGAACCTAGAACCTAATGGCGCTACTGTACTGTTCATAAGGCAGGCAACCCGTTAAAAAGAATTACCAATCAGTATTCAGTTGCCAATTAATGTCAATAAAAAAACCACCAATCAAATTGTGCGACGTCATTGATCGACACTTTGACAGACATGTCTGTCGTTATTGATAGCATTTTCACAATGTCGCCAGCATCCAAAATATTAGTTTCGATTCTAGACTCTGTGCCAAGCTGTATGCGTTGCAATGATCACACTCATCGCGTTACACACGAGCATGGCGAATGCTCGTGTGTAGTACGCTAATGTACACCCGGCATTATAGTATACAGATTTGGTTTGGCGTATAATGGATTTGCGTACCATTATATGCCATACTAGCTGACCCGCGCAACTTCGTTTGCGTGATAAATGAAGAACCCCTCGACCGATTTTGTGCAAACTTCACATAAACCATCTACTAAATAGTCCGAACAAAGCCTAAACATTTGGTTTGGATAGGTGAGCCCGTTCTTGAGTTATAAAATTACAACGAAAAGTGGCATTGATTTTTAGGGTTTCGTAGCCAAATGGCAAAAACGGAACCCTTATAGATTCGTCATGTCTGTCTGTCTGTCTGTCTGTCTGTCTGTCTGTCTGTCTGTCTGTCTGTCCGTCCGTGTGTCACAGCCACTTTTCTCCGAAACTATAAGGCCTATGCCATTGAAACTTGGTAACTAGATGTATTCTGTGAACCGCATTAAGATTCTTATATAAAACTAGAAAAAAAGCAGTAAATTTTGGGGGTCCCCATACTCAGAACTGAAACTCAAAATATTTTTTTTCATCAAATCCATACGTGTGGGGTATCTATAGATAGGTCTTCAAAAATGCTATTGAGGTTTCTAACATCATTTTTTTCATAAGTGAATAGTTTGCGCAAGAGACACTTCCAAAGTGGAAAAATGTGTGTCCCCCCCCCCTCTAACTTCTAAACTAAGAGACTGATAAATCTAAAAAGAATATATGATGTCCATTGCCATAAAAACTACCAGCGAAAATTGGTTTGAACGAGATAGAGCTGGTAGTTTTTTTTTTAATACGTTGTAAACCGCAATTTTCGGTTATAAAAATCACTACCACTGGGAATGTGTTAAAACATCAATCAAAGTTACAACGAACTATGAGAACTTTTATATTATGTTACTTGCTGCTACGAAACCCTTCATGGGCGAGTCCAACTCGCACTTGGCCGGTTTTTATATATATAGATTATCTAAATATTACATCCTATGTAGTTGTACTTACAATATTGCTTGTGGCATAACTATTGCAATTTTATGTAACGCTTACAAGTTCATACAAATTTAGATTATATTGAAGAACCTCACAAAGTAAACATGTAACGAAAACACCTTTTTTTAACGTGAGGGAAAATCCTTACGTATCCTGCCTAGCAGCCTACCTACAGTTGGAAGCCCCGGGTAATCCCTCGGAAGTATACCCCAGGACGAAACGGAAGCCCCTATACGATCTCGAGAACCTTGTCTGTAGCAAAGTACCTAATAATAGAAAGAGGAAAATGAAGTTGCGAATCCAACAACATAATAATGATTTAGCATAAAAAAGTTACATCGTACCAAAGATATACTCGTAATAGTACTACGCTTCTTAAATTATGTAGTACTGTTATTCTTAGGTCATATTACAATACACTAATATTATAAAGAGGAAAGATTTGATTGTTTGTTGGTTTGCATCGAATAGGCTCCGAAACTACTGGACCGATTTAAAAAATTCTTTCACTGTTGGAAAGCTACACTGGCTATATTTTGTTCCCGTATTCCCACGGAAACGGGAGATACGCGGGTGAAACCGCGTAACGTAAACTAGTTACGTTATGTAAAGAAACTACATTTACTTGATTGTCTACTAAGTTTAAATCTATTACTACCTGCTATACATAATGTGTTTAAAACCTAACATATATGTGTATATAAAATTAATTTTATAACCATAAAGCCGCCATGCTAATAAAAATTATGTTCAAATTCATTACGCGGAAAATAGCAATATAATCATAATAAATTAGCTATTATATCACATTGTAAGTTAAAGACTGTGTCTAGTCTAATGATGGTTATATGAATTTCAATAGATACTGTTTAGCATATATTATCTTTCTCACAAGTTAGTGAGGTTATTTCACTTGCTAAATATCTAGGTAGAAACGTTTTACTTGTTAATATTGACACATAACAAGAAAATGGATTCCTATTTGGAGTTACGTCATAATTTGTTGACAAGGTTTGTGTTTAGTATGTTATAATTTTGAATGAATTATTCATAAAAGACATTTGATGGACGAATTTTAAAAACGTTTAACAAAAACAAACGTTTAACATACGAGCAAAAATGCAGAATGATTTTGACAAGATATGTCTCGTAACTGCCGCTATTATCAAACAAAAAAGAAATGTATCTAAATCGGGTGAAAATAGTCGGGTTCAAGAAGAACTAACTAGACTACTATCATGGAAATGAGACTATGACAGTTTAATCGTAAAACAGTGCCTTGCCACGTGACTATGTTAAATCCGGTTGTCTTTAAATTCTATTTCTAATTCAGTTCTTGTTACACAGAGTCACGCATGTTTCATGCATACTTTTGCTAATTGCCTTCCTTTGAAAGGTTTCCAGTTACCGATTAAGCTCAAACCCGTATAAATAAACGAGCTAGGTCGTGCAGGTTTCATGTAAATCAAGTGTAAAGCGCCTCGTTAAAATATACGTGAACTAGAAGCGAATCAATCTTGTGACAATTTCTTCCCTGCATAGTCGCCACACTTTGGTGATATCTGTGAATCTGCAGTTAAAATCGTTTAATACCTATGGCGGACTGTTTAAGGAGGATGTGTCAACCCAAATGTCATTAAGCCATTTGAGTGTTTATGCGTTTTTAGATTGTCTTGATTTCATCAGAATCAAGAAATAATGGTCGCTTATACAGTGTAATTTTGCAATCAGTTTATGATGGTTCTCAAGCTATATGTATAAATTTTCATTGTGTGTCAAATAAATTAACCCTTTGACATAACAGTTTATAGTGTAAATTTACTTAATGTATGAGTTGTTGTAATTATAAATTATTCACACAGCCTAAGTATATTTAGTTTATTACCAGGTCACAGATTCAATTAGTTGAAGACATTTTAACACACGGCTGCGATGTGTTAGTGATGAATTGCATTTGTATCTACTGCTTGAGAATGTTATCATCTTTTGAAATGTGTAACCGGGCATAAAATACACAATAAAGAGTTTCTTACTATTCATATGTAGAAATTCCACGAGTTTCATTTCATCATTGCTAGAAGTTGAAGAAGCACATTCTTAGTAGTTCTAGGGAACTGACATCCTGCCTTCATTAAGTAATATATATATATCTTTAACTTCAGTTTACTTTCTGTGACATCTCTATAAGTCAAAATATATTATAAAACAAACAAACGCTATCTGAGGGCACGGCAGTGCCCCCGTCAAGTCGAACAAAAAAGCGTCATCTCTTATTTCCTATTAATATTTTACACGGTCACTCTTTTCTTGTCACGACAATAAAAAATAGACTATTATGCAATAATTAAATTGTAATAAATTAATCTAGCGTCATAGCTACACCACAAGCACGTATTGCTAATAAAGAACTTCATATTCATATTCTATCGCATTCACATTCTATCGCCATCTGCTATCCGATAGTACATTTATTCTCGTTTGGACCACTCACACTGTGACATTGCCATACAGCACAGTTCCAAGAAAGTACGACCCTGCTGTCTCTTGAATAATAAAATGGATGAAAGTATCTTGCCTACCGGAAATGTAGCTAGATTCTATACAGCTAATAAATGCTGGAAGTTTTATTAAGTGTTTCTAAATTTTTATTTGTGGTTTCAAGGCAAGAATTATCTAAAGTAAATCAATCAATGAAATCAATTTGCGTCAGTTCACTGTTAGTCGCAGGCCTCTGGCAATTCACACGGCTCTCTGCTTTACGCATCCAGTCCTTCACTACGACCTTTTCTAGGTTGTCGCTCCAACTGATAGGAGATCTTAGGTACCTATATCTTTCTTCTCACTATTTAAAGTACTAGGTAATTTATTCTTCTATGTGACTTGCCTATTCGGAGTTCACTTTACGTTTCAACTAAAAATGTGCATTTTAATCTAGAATTCATTGAAGAACACAAATTACTTAATTGTTATGAAGAAAGGCGTTTTTTTTTTTTTTTTTTTTTTTTTTGTTGACGCGGGGTACGCATTTACGCGCCTTCATCCCAGCTGCGGGGGCAGCTGGGATGGTGTGTGGGACTCCCGGCCCGGTCCGGGATGGACCGTCCTACCCACTAAACCCCGCGGTGTTCCTCCTCACCCTTTTGCCGGGCCGAGGGATATCAAAAGATTATTCACGTCGACCCGGCTAGGGGCGCCCCGTTTATTCGGGGCTCTCCTCGGGGGAGCCAGATGGGCGGCTCCCCAAAGCTCCCTAAGGAGCTGAAGTCCACGCCTGCACCGCTTTCGAGCGCCCCTCTGTAATAGAGGAGACAGAGAGCGGCTGGCGCAGGCGTGCGCTAATGGGCACCCCTGGAACACGGAAAAGGTGCCCACCGCCATGTGACCGTTGGTGGGCGGGGTCCCCCGACCTTACGCCCACGGTCAAGAAACAATCGGGGGCGCGCAGTAACTCCTCACCGCGGCGCCCCCGAACTGCACGGCAGAGCGGGAGCATTATCGGTTACTCCCGCTCCCCCGCACAGTGCACCTCCCGCTTTGCCGCCATCACCTCGTCAACTGGCGAGGTGACAGCGGCCCAGCACTGTTGCCGCCGGTCGCGCCGTTATTCACGGCCGGCAGCCCGAACTGCATGGCAGGGCGGGAGCATCTACCCAAACTCCCGCCCCCCACGCAGTGCCTCTCCCACTTTGCCGCCATCGTCTCGCCAGCAAAGGAGGCGAAGCGACGGCGACCCATCATTGCTGCTGCCGGCCGTGAATAACGGCACGGCCGGCAGCAACACACACCACCGAGCAACCCACAGGTGGGTTACTCCCGCCTCGGCCGGAATTAGCCAGAGTAGCACAACTCCCCCACAGAGGAAGGGGAGTGGTCGCTACTCCGTTGCCCAGGATGCACCACGAGGAGGATCCGACCCATTGGGGTCCTTAAGATGTTAGTAGGACCCCGCATCCCATGAAGAAAGGCGTTAGTCCATGACCTTATAATATAGTTATTATTTTTAATCATTATTTTCATTCATAAAATAAGGAGAAGGCATTAATTAAATTTATTGTATCCTACCTATATGTATTAGTTCACTTTAAATATTGTTCATGCTTGCTTGCTTATCTGAACTCTGTTTTTAGTTGTACAACATTCATAAAATCAAAGTTTGTTAAACAGCTCGATAGAAGACTCATAATACTCGTAAAAATTTCGGCTTGGTTTGGTGTGGTTCTGTATGTACCTCAGTAGCAGAGAATTATCCTTGTTAGGCAAAGATCATAAGTTAAAGTCTAAACAGTTTTGTCTTTTGCCGTTGAAATTCAGTTTACTTCCCAGCGCGTCACGCGGCTTGGTCAGGAGCTCACGTCACATCCGTCGGGCAGCCGTGGATACTGGCAACTGGCCAGAGCCGTGCAGGCCAACTTTTGCAAGCCCTCGCTGCCGCCGCTGCGCTATCCTGCCGGATCACTGGCTCACAAGGCCCAAGAGAAAGCGGAAATGCTGGCCAAGCTCTTTGCGGCTAATTCCCGGGTCGATGACTGTGGCAAGCAACCTCCCACTATCGCCAACTGTGGAACCACGATGCCGGAAATTGTAATCCGGCAGTGCGATGTGCGGGCGGTGCTACGGTCACTCGACACGCGGAAAGCCAGTGGTCCTGATGGCATTCCGGCCGTGGTGCTGAGGAATTGTGCAGCTGAATTGTTCTCCAACGCTAACACGCCTGTATCGCCTTTCGTATTCGTCGGGAGAAGTGCCGGAGGCTTGGAAGGAGGCGAATGTCCAACCGATCCCCAAGAAAGGGGATCGGTCGGATCCAGCCAACTATCGCCCCATAGCCGTAACCACCGTCATCTGCAAGGTGTTCGAGCTAATCATCAACAAACAGCTCATGCGCTATCTGGAGGATCACTCGTTAATTAACGATCGCCAATATGGCTTTAGGCCGAAACGATCAACGGGTGACCTCCTAGCGTACATAACGCACACCTGGGGTGAGGCTATGGAGAGGCACGGCGAATCTCTGGCTATTGGCCTAGACATCGCAAAAGCCTTTGATAGGGTATGGCATGCGTCGCTTCTTTCCAAGCTGCCGTCATATGGTTTATCGCATCAGTTGTGCCGCTGGTTGGCCAGCTTCCTGAACGGGCGACGGATTCGGGTCCTCTTTGATGGTCAGGCTTCCTGTTTTTTTCAGGTAAATGCCGGAGTACCACAGGGATCGGTATTGTCCCCAACTCTCTTTCTTCTGCATATCAATGACATGCTGTCCCTTCGGTGCATTCATTGTTATGCGGATGACAGTACTCTTCATGGGAGCTATTCTGGCCGTCCAGCGGCGGGGCGAGGCGACGTGGATGAGAAGAGACGACAACTCGTGGCGGATCTCGATCTGGACCTGGGCCGCATTGCCCAATGGGGTTCAGACAACCTGGTCCAGTTCAATGCCAGAAAAACACAGGCGTGTGCGTTTACAGGTAAGAAGTCCCCATTCCTACCCCTGCCCTCTCTTCAGAGCATTACAATTCCACTAAAGGACAACCTGGAGATCCTCGCTATAGACGTCCGGCGTGAGCTCAATCACAAAAACTACATAGAGAGCTGTATTGGTCTGGCCTCGCGGAAACTGGGAATCCTGAATAGGGTGAGACGGTATTTCACGCCACATCAGAGATGTTTACTGTACAAGACGCAGATTCGGCCCTGTGTCGAGTACTGTTCTCACCTTTGGGATGACTCCGCGAGGTACTTGTTAGACGCGCTTGACGCTATGCAAAGACGTGCTATCCGAATAATTGGTTGTCCTGAGGTGACGGGAGGCCTCGAACCTTTGTCGCAGCGAAGAACCATAGCGTCCTTGGCTGCCTTCTATCGAATGTATCACGGCGAATGTTCTGAAGAGCTCTTCAACCTGATCCCACCATCTCCTTTCCGATCCCGAACAACGCGTGCCGGGCAGAGATGCCACTCATACACAGTGGAGAGAATCTTCGCCAGAACCGAGGGTTTCAAAAGATCGTTCCTCTGTCGAACTATAAAAACATGGAACGACCTGCCCGCACACGTCTTTCCCTCATCTTACAATCCCGAGTTCTTCAAGAGGAGCGTGAAGAGGCACATCACAGGGCCGCCAACTTGAGGACCACTGTAAGAAGTGGCCCCCAATCGCTAGATGCGCCACTGCTTTCTTACCATCAGGCTGGTGGCGACGTCAATTTGGCGAGCTGAATATAAAAAAAAAAAAAAGCTTCCCATATCCAACCATTTTTGACTCAGAATTTAAAAGAAGATTCAAAAGCAACAATTTCTTTCCCCGACATACAATACTCATATAAGCACAAAGAAACAAAATGACTCCTCAACTTGCGGTCGTGAATCAAACCTGTTATGAGACGGTCAACTTTCATAGCGGAGTATAAGAACATGTTTTAATACAATTTTGTGCAATATAGGGCTTGAATATTATCCATCAATCTCGCTGTACCCACGTCGTGGAGAACGATGACGTCACAATACTTGTTTTGTAGTACTTCTAAAATTATCGGACAAGTGAAGTTTAGACCACGCAGATAGAAGGGTGCAGTATGATGGTTATTTTTTTTAATTCGCGTAGCTTCTTTACATAGATTAGATAGTATAGAATGAAAACGCTTTGCGCTTGAATCTTTTAATTCTGTACTTTTAAACTACCCATTAATGGATAAAGAAAGGAACAGTGTGATACTTATAAGAGAATATTGCGGCATAACAGAAGATGTAGTGCCTAAGATAGAGAAAGGGATGCTTAGATAGTGCGGACATGTGGAGAGAGTGGATGAAAACAGACTGACAAAAGGGATTTATAAGACGAGAGTAAATGGGCAAATTGGTAGGAGTCGACCGCGTTGTACTTATGTCGACCAAATCGAAAATCTTTTGAGAATAGGCCAGGTCAAGAGTAGTTTTAACCGGAGATCATGGATGAAAACACTTATGGAAGTAGAAGAAGCGAAAGTGATATGCTAGCAAGTGAAAATTTGGAAAACCATGGTCTCTACCTGCCCCGTTGGGAACCAGGCGTAATATTTTATATTTATGTAAACCACTTATTTGATTTTCATGCAGTTTTCATCAATAGATAAAGTGATTTTAGAGGAAGGTTTATAGGTACGTAGCCCCCAGATCTACTTACTATTCTATTGAATCTTGCCCTTGAGCAAGAGTGATGATACAATATAATACTAACACTATTATTATGGAACATTCACTTGTGTACAATTAAATTATATAAAACAATGTATTTCTCAGGAAGATTTTCCTCAAATCTGTCGGTGTGTCTACATGAAAAACAAATAGCTGTAAAGAAACTTGAAATTCTTGACCAGCGCAATGAATTCCTCTTCTTAGAATTTTTTATTGTAATTTTAAGTTTGAATTTTGAATACTTAATCCTACAACACGTATTCATCCGCTTAGTGCATTTCTATGTCACAAAAGATTATAATTAGTGATAAGTAGTTTTGGAAGAAACTTTGAATCTGGGCTAAGTTAGTCTAACAAATGTATCTACATTATAAAAAATCGTATTATCTATACTAATACTAGTTTGTTTGTTTGCGTTGAATAGGCTCCGGAACTACTGGATCGATTCGAAAAATACTTTCACTGTTGGGAAGCTACACTCTTTGCGGTGAACATAGGCTATATTTTATTCCCGTATTCCCACGGGAACAGGTATAAGGGTAAAACCGCGTGACATCCGCTAGTACTAAATAATCCTCTCATATTTCCTAGGTTATTGTGAAAATAATCTAAGTTATTTTGACTCCTAATGATTTTCAACAATGAAAAATTTCACAACTACCAAATGGATATAAGAATCTACATCAGTGGGCGACTATACTACTAGTAGTTTTCCGGAGTACAACTGGCCCAGTCGAAAAATACATCCAGGCGAGTGTGGTCCCAACATCTGAACGAAGGGTACAACTCGCCCGCAGGCAAGATTTTGTGCGGGCGACATGTCGCCTAACCCTATTTACCATGTACTATTGAGTATTTCCGATATTTCGGCGCTGTTGCAAGCACCATGATCACGGAGGAACTGAAGTATAGGCGGTTGAAAGCGAAAGTCTCAGCACATATATCGATCTACCCTCCTTCGCAGTCGTTTATTACGTGTTACACCACTACCACTGGTCTCACTTTCGATTTCACTATCTCGACGTTCACGACACACAACGCTCACCGAACCCTTTGATTACGGAACCCTAAATAGACCTATCACACATAGAAACTCCTTATTACCAGAATTGCAATTTAAACTACCAATATCAAGATCTATGTCATTGTTTTTGTAAAGTACTCATCATTAAAACTGTAGAATTCTAATTGCAATAACAACTCCTGCGAAAGTTAATTATATATGAGAATAATTACCAAGTGAGATGACTCATACTGTTATTTGTTAGTAGGATCATGTTTTTCTAACTTAGATCATTGGTGTACAATACAACCAAACTAAATTACATAATCATTATTACATTTGTATTGTAAGAGGCTTGAACGGCTGTAGACTTACAATCGAATATATAATTTATTATCAGTACATAGGTACTTCTAATTATAAATGTCTAACAATAGGCATCACAACAAGACTTCGACTACTGAAAATTGCGCTTTAAAAAGTATGAAATAAAATAATACTAAGAGCAATGACCCTCTGATATAGCAGGTTTTATCAACTATCAATCAAATTAGGTTTTGCCAGCACAGTCTACTGCAAAACGTAATCCTCTCCGCACAGTCTTGTGCACAACGTAATCAACGTCTCACAATAGAGATCACAACAAGACTCCGACTACTGAAAATTGCGCTTTAAAAAGTATGAAATAAATTAATACAAAGAGCAATGACCCTCTGATCAACTACCTATCAATCAACTTAGTTTTTGCCAGCACAGTCTACTGCAAAACTTAATCCTCTCCGCACAGTCTACTACTAAACGTAATCCTTTCCGCACAGTCTTGTGCTGAACGTAATCTTCTCCGCACAGTCTACTGTTGAACGTAATAGTCTCCGCGCAGTCTACTTTTGAACGTAAGTCTCTTCGCACAGTCTACTGCTGACAATAATCAACTCCGCACAGTCTACTTCTGAACGTTATCTTCTTTCAATAATTTTGGGAGGCTTGACCTCACTGTGTATAGTCGAAATTTTTAATTAGACGAAGTAAATTGACAGCAACTAATGTCACTTCTTCATAGAAATTTAGCAACATTGTATGAAAAAGTGACATTAGCTGCTGTCAGTTTACTTCGTCTAATTAAAAATTCGACTTTAAGTACAAGGTTTTATTCCGAATTTTCACTCGCAGCTAAGGCTGGCTTGGGCCTTAAAGAACTCGAAAGGACCCCTTTGTATCCACATTTGTTTTTGAAATATAAATTTAAAATGCCTCCACGTGAATCTACCTACTCTGCGCCTTACAAATAAGTTTAATGTGTACCTAGAGTGAGCCTGATAATGAACTAAGGCGCAGGACCGTGAGTTGTGGCGCAAATTTTGAGAGGCCTACAGCGTGGACTGTCACAGGCTGATTCAATCTTTAAAGATTTAGATTAATTTTGATAAAATAACTTAGGAAGTTGAATCAGATTTTGTCTTCGATGTGAAAGAGATTTTAGTATAAGAGGAAACAAAATTTGCCTTCTATTAAACACAAAAGACGTAAAACAATAATAATGTGATGTTCCTCTTCGTGACTGACAGCCGTGAGTCTGTACAAAGACTATCTTTATTTACTAGACAAAGTGACATTGTTGTATTGAATAGAATAGATTTCACATTAAACAATCTAATATTCACGACTGTCTGAAACATAGAACTGGTAGATGTAAACATTGTATTGTTCTATGTATACGGAATCCGCTTGAGAACCATTTCTTTGCGTAATTATATGCTTAATGAGAACGCCGTTCAATTATACTTATATTTCCGCTTATTTCAGTGTGAGATACCTTGTTAGTTGTTCCTGGGAATTGGCTAGCTATGTTCTAGATTTGATTCTTGGAAATCTTTGAACAGTATACTATCTATTTTATTTCATACGTACAAGAAATTATGATTTTGCCTTATATGGCCGCCGTAGGCAGATCTATTAAACACCCACATTTCATAGATAGGTATATTTGGTTTCACGTAATAGGTGGTCCCCTATCCTACACCTATGATTTATCAAATCAATAAAATAAAGTAATAAATATTGCTCAGGTACCAAATAAAAGTAATAAATATCCTGCTGAAAAAAATGTATTTAAGAAATAAGATTATCCAACATTCTGGCTGGGTCGAAGAAACATACAATATTTTTTTACAAAAAATGACTGGTTTGGAAGATCTTAGAGGTTAACAGGCGTTTACAGCTGTCAACCAATCACTATACGTAATGTAATGAGTGATAATATAACTCATGACAGTTCAAATATAACATGACGATGCTAGAGTCACAGGTCGGAAGTACAGGATCAGCAATACATGTTCAATTATTGTTTGTAAGCGTATTGTGTAACAAAACTATCAAAGTACATAACTATACTACTATAAAATTGTAAAGTGGTCGCGTCTGTACAATGGAGATATAAAAAGAAATACTTGGGTTATGTTAAATTAACGATACTGAGCATTCTTTGCTAGCCGAAGTCTGCCGGGAACTCTGGGACGTCCTTCTGAGGGCTTACCCGGTACTCCCGGTCGTAGACAGTTGTGAAATACCGTTATTAAATACAATATGTTTTAAAAATTTTGTCTGCTTGTTTGCGATAGACGCAAAAACTACTGAACGGATCTTGATGCGGCTTTTTCATTACAAAGATCTTGGTCAGACTTAAAACCTTACGTTTGTTTCATCGCAATTGGTTTAGTAGAAGCGGAGTTACGAACAAAAATAATAATCAAGGTCTGAATTTCTGTGAGATTATTATTCTTTGGTCGCGATGATACCCACGCGGGCGGAGTCGCGGGCTTCAGCTAGTCTTAAGTATATAAGTTGCATAATTTGCACCTCGAGCGTACAATAAATACTAAATTATGATAAGTATTTGACAGCGGCCTCAAGCGGCGAGTCACTAATCCTTAGGCAAGTATTATTGATGTGAAAGTTGGCTGGTTGTTTTGTCTTTCTTTCAGTTATTAAGAGGGTAATGGATGTTAGTTTTCAACGCCTTTTTATAAGTATTTTATTTTTCAGCTTGATTTTGCTAAAAATCTTACAAGTTGTCTTAAAATCTCGCCGGATTGGGAGCTTGGGACTCCCACTGCTAAGAGTATACTATGATTTAGCGTTATATTTTTGGAAAAATTGATGCATCAACGTCAGACCCTCGTAAATTGGTTGGCAAATATAGGTGAGGTTAATTTGGGTAACGAAGATCTCTACAGGATTTCAGTATATTTTCACTTCTTGATAGCCGATGATATGCAATCCTACAAATACAAACGCGTTAAGAATACATGACTGATGCAAAAGAGCAAACCTATGATTATTCTATTTCAAAATATGTACTTGGATAATACCCAAAACTCCGATAGGTACAAATATGTTTCACTTGGAAACCGTACGCTCCTAGTCCTACCTCAGCGTTTTAGATGGCAATGTCACACATACTACACACTGCAGCCTACGGTTGGGAGCCCCGGGTAAGCCCTCGAAAGGATACCCCAGGGCGCCGATTCTCGACCACACGACGTGAATGCGTGGACGCAAATTTACGGGTGAAACGTCGTCCGTCTCATGTTCGCCGTTCCTAAATATGAGACAGGCGACGCGTCAACTGCCGATTTCCGTCCACGCATTCATGTCGTGTGAAGTGAGAATCGGTGCCCTGGACTCCATGCCGTGACAGCCTTGCTAAAAACCTAGGTCCAAAAATTCCTAATTATCGGACTACGGCAATACCAGCTATCACTACACAATCTGCTAATTATTTTTTCTTTAGTTTCACGTTACCGGGTTAGATAGCAAGAACTCAAGCGCACCATTACAATACTAAACACAATAGGTTATTGTGAATACTGTGTTATTTCTCTGACAATGCTGATTATAAGTTCTGCAAGGAATAGTACTTTCGTGGGTTCGATTCCCACCGGAGACAAATATTTGTGTGACCCATAAGTGTTTGTTTCAAGAGTCTGGGTGTTTCTGTGTATAATATGTATGTATTTAAAAAGTATATAAGTATTTATATCCGTGGTCTGATACCCATAACACAAGCAGGTTATTCCTAGCTTACTTTGGGATCAGATAGCGTTGTGTGAAATGTCCGTGAATATTTATTTATTTAATTTTTTATTTGTTTTTTTATTTATTTATTTATTATTTTTTTGAAATGACATTGCTGGCGGGATGATAGCTATGAAGAAATCTGGAGACAACTGGATGTAGGTGAACAAACTCCTTGATAAAAATCCACTGTTAGATCCTAAACTGACTTCTTTTCTAGCGTGAGGAAAATCCAACATGGATGCTATGCTGGACTACTACCGACTAAAAACCACACGTTCATTACCTAATGCCTACGGTTGGAAGATCCGGGTAAGCCCTCGGAAGGATATCCTCAGGATTCCCAGCAGACCTTAGCTACCACTGCGGCCTCACCTAGGAGGTTCGGGTGCTATCCCGCGTCTTTGGGAGGTTGTTCGGGTGTTTAGATCCTCTTAACTGGCTAGGCCCCAGATTTCGCTCAAAACATAAAATGAAAAGTAAAGGGAATTCAATTTGGAAAAGGCGTCAAAAAGATTTTTGATCTCTATTACCTAACCATCCAAATTCACAGCTTTAAAATACCTATAATTTCCAAAACCATTAAAATACGGTACTTGTAATATACGATATATTACAGGTAATCAATTTAAACTCAACCAAATTGTGAACGAGCCCTCATCAATAATGGTACAGGCAATTACGATTTGTTGCGGTCGCGTTGTCATTCGATGGTTCGCCGGCCGCTCACCGCTGCCACAGTAAAAATAGAGAAGTAAGTTTTCTACAAACGAATGTGTGCGAGCGCAGTGCCTACAAACATCTACTATCGCGGCATTCGCGGCACGCACATTTTGATCAAATTCGAAAGATACATCATATATTCAATTGCCATTGCTTTTACAATAAAAGTGACTTTAATGGGAACCAAAGCTAAAGGTGCTAAATAAAAGGCTACAAGAAATAAACATACAAGGGCACACACGCTGAAAGAAAATACCTGTATTTTCTTTCAGCGTGTGTTACATTCGTTTAATATATTTTATCGTAAGCAAATTGAGTGAAAATTGGTACAAAGGTAGGGTTTTTTTATCCGCGTCCGTCCGCGTCTGTCCGCGGCTCCGTGGCTTTACGCGGTGGACAGTTGCGGACATACGAGGAAAGACACTAACAAATTATCCGCGAGAGATTGCTTTTTAGTGAAAAGGCCGTCCACTTGTACATTTATAAAACTTTAATATACGATTTGTTATTTTGGTATGCAATAAAGTTTATTCTTTTCTATCTAGTACATTGATAAAACTCTCGCACACATGCAAACTTTGCTCGGTGCGTTTTTTCGAAAATAACTTACTGCTTTCTTTTTACTATGCCGCTCCGTTACTTATGAACGACTCTTGCGCAACTGATACCCGATCTATCACAGTTTAATTGGATATTGTTCATGATTTACGTAGGTACCTATATGTGACCACACATATTTAGGTTAACCTAGGTTTAGCAATGTTCGGTTCACTCATGATAGAGCATACTATGGATATGGAATACGGCAGGTTCTTAGCACATGAATTTATTAATAGTGAAAATGGATGGGTTAGGAAATGAACCCGTGACCTTTGCATTAGAGGGATAATGCTTTGATCAGCTGATCTGTAAAACAGTTGCTATCTTTATATATTAAGTTCTGTTAAATTTATAGGTACAACTCAAAGGATATCATTGCCGATTTCAGCAATAGATAACATGTCATAGTGATTCAAGGGGAGGGTATATACGTATCCTACTTCCTACATTTTGTTTATGTAAGTATGTGAAAGTTTGTGTCGATGTTTGAATATTTGAATGATTTTTTGTGTTTGAAATTAGTTACAGGGATTGAGATCTGGAACAACACAAAATCTACTTTTTATGCCTTGAATATGTTCCCATGGAATGGAACTTCACGCGGGCGAAGCCATGGTCACGGTAATGAATGTATTTACCATGCTGTGGGCATTAACGCCGAGCTGTAACGTAAACGAAGTTGCGTAGGTCAGCTAGATAGTAATAATGAAAAGCTGCAAATTAGTGACTATTGAAAATGAAAAATCTTTGTTCATATAGGTCACAAAGTAACGCTTATGAACGTCCAAATGATTGCTTCTACATTTACATTTACTGCCAGATTCGCAACGCAATCGGTAGAGCTGGAGTAAAAGAACCTGGCAATAAAACTGCGGCCACACTTTTAACTTTCAGTAGATAATTATAAATAAATTAATAAATAAATAAATAAATATTCACGGACATCTCACACAACGCTATCTGATCCCAAAGTAAGCTAGGAATAACCTGCTTGTGTTAAGGGTATCAGACCACGGATATTAATACTTATATACTTTTTAAATACATACATATTATACATAGAAACACCCAGACTCTTGAGACAAACATTTATGGGTCACACAAATATTTGTCTCCGGTGGGAATCGAACCCACGACCTCCAGCGCCGCAGGCGTTATCACTACCGACTGCGCCACAGAGGCAATTACAAATCATTCAACAACTACAGAGGTGTAGTTGTTGAATGATTTGTGTGATGAGTCTATAAGGTAATTGTATTTCCAAACAATTGCCTTAAAGCAGACGAAATGGTCACTTGACTAGCACTCTCCCTTGAGCCGAATAGTGGACGCAAACGACCAATTGTTGACACTGTTACCAGTTTCTTATGTAGTGGGAAAGTTTGTTTGTACATCTGAATGTGTTTGCCCTTCTCACAAGACGGGTTCCTTTTTTATTGAGTGCATGCTAACTATGTTTTTACTATTTGTATGTACCTATGATATTTTCACCAAAATTTGTTTGACCATAGTGTGCAACCATTGTTGTTAGGTACTATTTTATAATGGGCGACACCTTTTCTCCTAGTCTATCACCTGGGGGAGATATCAGGACTTACCCAGACCTGGGGGAGATATCAGGACTTACCCAGACCTGGTTTCTCCACTGGGGGGAGATATCAGTACAAGGTTTTTAATTTTTTTATCGGATGTACATTCGTCTTAAGTAGACAGGTCCGGTCCGCCCTGTAAGGATTAAATTTTCTTACACAAAATTTTTATACTTATATTTTTACGAGATTTTGTATAGTTATAGTTACACAATTTAAAAAAAAGTCCAAGAATAGCAAATTTCATAGAATTAAATGAACGATTAATTGAAAAAAAAATGATTTTTTACAGACCGGTCATGTATACTTTATAATAGAGGTTGACTAAGGAGACACAAGTCTCGCGGAAGAATTGATCGATCGAAGCTGATCTTCGCGTAAAATCAACGTACTCAGTGAATCTGTGTCATAGTCAAAATTATATTATACAGTTCAATAAAACTTGTCCAAACAAAATTAGGTGACAATGCAGTTACAGGTTAAATGCCAAGAAGAAAGTAGAGAACGCTATTAATATTTATTAGACAAATAACACCTATCAAGTATAGAATAGCTGTGATTTCATTTGACCTACCACACTGACTACAAGAGGATATATCATTAGAGAACAATCAGACAATCCAAGCTAATTTAGGCTCTATACTTCATTTAAATAATGATCGAAATGGCATATCACAGGTCAAAACTTCTCATTTGTCACGTGCAAGTGAACAATGAGAGAGTAAAAAACTATTTTCTCATACAAATAATTACTTCAGGGGAATACGCTTGTGATCACGACTGTCCTAGAAAGTTGCTGACCATGTTCAATGCTGTATGATGAACTTTCGCACAATTACTTTTGGTCGTTGTTTTCAGCATTAAATTCCCACACGGGAAGAAAATGGGAAGATTATTAGGGCTAATTGTTTGACAAATGATTTTAAAATTGTAATAAATATACGCATAATTACCTTGATGCATTAACGTCGTGTAACATTTAACGCAGACGATTAAAACTACAACTTCCAATTAGTCAAAATGCGATCGACTGTAATTGTTCAGATTTATCCAGATATATTGACAGATCAGTCCAGTTTAGTCCATACAATGACAACAGTTACTCGAAAAATACAGACGAATTGAGAACCTCCTCGTTTTTTGGAAGTCGGTTAAAACGACTCCATTAACCTCAGATGTGTCATATATTTGTTTGCTTCTTCATTAATGCTAGAGATAAGCATCCCACAGTTTTCGCCTTCCTCACAGTATAATCAAGTAGTATGTAGTGATAAATAGTAGTAAAAAATCTATAAATGTTGTTTATCCAACTGTTAAAGATAAAAATATGATAATTATTAAATATTCTCTGCACGCTCAAATGCTCACACCCTCACCTCAACCTCACACGCTTTTCAATAACAAATTAGACATTCTGGAGTCGTATCGGCGCGGGCGCTACTGTTTAGTTCTTTTGAATGACTCTTTGTTTATCATTCACAACACCTCTTATGGTAAAATTATTTAACATTAGCATCACCACCAGCGAATTCACCCGCGTGGTAAGTCGAATAAGACAATGCCCCTCTCTCGAATTTTATATCGTATATTCATCTGGTTATTAACTACAATCAAACATAGAGCTGAGTCAGATAAAGACTTCTCTATAAAAACCAACATAATCTCAATTTATTAATTTTCCCGCCTATCACAACAGATTTTTTTAACAGTTTACGAACGTCAATATGACATATTGCCACTTTTTTAAATATCTTACGCATATATGTATATTATGCTTTGCAATATCTTTATACGCGGACGCCTACGGCTCCGCCAATCGGGGTTGCTTACCCACATAAAAGTTTCTCAAGTCAAGAGTTAAAGCACACCATGACTATTACGAATACTCATAAACGTATCACATGCAAAAATTTATACAAAATTATTGGGTACTATTAATTATTCAGCTCGCATCATGAGAATACTCGTACGTGTTCGACTGCTGAAATCAACTTCATATTCTGCTCACGTCCTCAATGTTTGCAAGCAAATTGACTGGACAATCGTGCTCGTGTGCTCACAAACGCTCACAATTAGCTTTGGCGAATTATCTTGTGCATAATCTCTATAGCTATTTATGACGAAGGTAATGTTAAATATTCTATTGTGAATTCACATTCTACTGATGGCTATAAGTAGATTGTTTATTTCAACAATGTGTAATTGTGTATAGATATTGTTTTTAAAGATACTTTCTTCCGAACATCCTAAAATAAGCTTCTTGCCTCGATTTTCCAAATGCCTACAGTATGGGGTTCTTCAAAAGGGGTCTTAGGAGGTTCTTGTTGAGTCCGCAGCTCGAATGCCCTTGGTGTTGCAAACGTTCATAGGCTACGGTGACCGCTTTTTAGATGAAAAGTGCTTGTCTGCCGCCTTAGTAGTATAAACAAAAATGTATAGGTTAAATGCTTGCAGGTTCATAAACAGTCTATTAAAAGCGTTCAAGTGTTGTCCATAGAAAATCATATACCAAAAGTCATTGACGTATTAAGCCGTAATCATGAATCAATTAATCCTCACCACAGATATCATTAAGTAGATCCCGCGTTCTATTATGCAGAACCCGTTAATGACCGTAGAAGGTGGTACAGCCTTATAAGGAAGAGACAGATGCGGCCGACCGACAATTTCCCGTAACTTTATATTGGGCTATTATAGCACTGTGCTGTTACATGTTGTATGTTACCATTACGTTCACATTTTGCGGAATGAGTGCATACGTTTTTTTTTCCTACATGGATGTTATGCCGGACTCCTACCGACTAAAAAACCTCACGTAACGCCCAACAGCCTACGGTTGGGAGCCCCGGGTAAGCCCTCGGAAGGATGTCCCAGGACTCCCAACAGACCTACGGCTACCACTGCGGCCTGGCCTATGGGGTGGTTCGGGTGCTATCCCGCGTCTTTGGGGGGTTTTCGGGTGTCATCTAACGTATATACTGCACCGCCATGACGAACAAAAATCCTTTACGTACCTACCTGCGTACGGCCTAGGTAACTAATTAATGTATCCTGTGTCCTACTAGCACTAATCATATATTTAAAACCTTCTACTTATGTTTCTTTTATACAGCACCCATCGATTTAATGAAGACGTTGGTATTTAGAAAGTGTTTTAGTACTCTCTAACTGCAGTTTAATGTTCTTAAGAAAATGGAATTTCTGGCTGGGCTGGGATTTCTGGGAAATGCCGGAAAACAACAAGTGATATAAATATTATTCAGGAAATTGTACAGGGGAATAGGTACCTACATTTGTATCGAAAAAGCGCTGATCATGTTACCTCTTAACCATAGTAAAAAGACATCTACATAACCACACGAATACACTAAACATTCACTTTATTAATGTTTCTATGTTATTGACACAAATGTCTTTATTCTATTTTACGTTCGTGAACTGTCAATCACTTTGCAAATTATAGTAGCAGCATTTCCTGCTTGTGTTAATTTAATATTACGATATTACATGAACATGATCAATAGGAATCTCAATTATCATAGCCTAGAAATGTATTATTATATGTATTAAATAATACCTATAGATTTACAGTCGTATAAGTTTTGAAAGGGCTGCTCACCGTCCTTACAGAAGCAGGCCTATGACGGCAGCATGATGTAAGGGATTCACGCACGCCCCCCACTTAGAAGCAGGATCACAACTGAAACCCCCCAAAGACGCGGGATAGCACCCATACCGCCCCCTGGTCGAACGCCGCAGTGGTGGCCGAAGGTCTATTGGGAGTCCTGGGGCTCCCAACCATAGGCTGTAGGGCGTTACGTTAGGTTTTTTAGTCGGTAGGAGTCCGGCATAGCATCCATGATGAATTTTCCCTCACGTTAAAACAAAACAGTAGTGCCTACAAGTTTTGTAGTTCAAATTCAATGAAATTCAAAGAAAAAAAAAGCTATTAACTAATGAGGAGGATAGAAGCGGTACAAAATACCATGAAATTTTGACCCCTTATGTAGTCATAAACTGGCTAAAAACACGTAGTCTGTTTTTCTTGACGCGAGGAAAATCATACATGGATGCTATGCCGGACTCGTACCGACTAAAAACCACACGTTCCCTACATACTGCCTACGCCTGGAGCTCCGGGTAAGCCCTCGGAAGGATGACCCCAGGACTCCCAAACATATCTTGGCTACCACTGCGGCCTCACCTATATAGAGATAGTCTATTACAAAAAGTCAATATTACGAATCTATTGGTTTACGACTTTAATGCTACTTTAACCATATATATATATAGTTAGTAAGCAATAATGAACAAGGTTTTAGAAAGTTATTTATTTTCTAACATAAACATAACTATTTTAATTGTAATTTTACTTAGTACGAGTCAATGAGGCATAGAAGAAAATACTCGAATCAATCAATTTGACAGTTAACAAGTTAGTAAGAGCAAGATCGTAACTGCCGAAATTGAGTAGCCATTATTGCACACAATGATCGTTCAATCATTACAAACACATTATAAGGTGCATGTATTTAATTATAGCGAATACATGTATGAGTTATAGCTGCGATAATTTGAACTGTTTTTTTTTGTTTGCGCAAGGCCTTCCGTAAGGCGGGCTTGTTAATTCACAAGTGCAATTATAACAAAAAAAATAGACAAAAAGTAAGGATATTTTGATATAAAAAATAAATATGCTTTTAAAATAATTTCAAATTTTTTCATGTCCGAAATAAAGTGTTTTCATGATTGATATATAAATAAACGACAGAAAGTTATAGCTTTGCCCATAAATTAAAATAAAGATAATATTTCTGTTCAGAGCAGAACTAAATGTTTACCAATATTTGCATTGAAAACAAGATTAAAGCAGCACAATAATATAATATATTATGTATACTAATAACAATAATTATGTAATACTATAATATTATCTTTACTATAACATAAATCTATATATATAAAAATCAATGCCACTTTTCGTTGTAATTTTATAACTCAAGAACGGGCTCACCTATCCAAACCAAATTTTAAGGTTTCATTCGGACTATTTAGTAGATGGTTTATGTGAAGTTTGCTCAAAATCGGTCGAGCGGTTCTTCATTTATCACGCAAACGAAGTTGCGCGGGTCAGCTAGTACAGTATATAACATTGTAAGCATACACTGGTTATATAGTCACCTAATTTATATATAACATCACCTCAATAGCCATATATTTAGCATAAATTCCTAATGAAAACTGCTATAAAATCTGATATTACGTGCTATTACATAGTTTTATGTTAATAAAATAAATGTTGATGTATATTGATGATAACGTTACATAAGATCGAAGGAATAGCTTCAATAACTATTTAAATGAAAGCAACAGAATAGGCATTATGTTTTATGACCGTTGCCCGTCGTTGCGAATTGACCATCGTGTACTGCCGCCATTTTATATTGAAAATTATTACTGCCTACTGGTATATTCGAACCATGATGCAGTTGTTGAGTAATGAAATATTGAAATGCGAAAATTAATCTCAGAATTTCTTGATTTATAAAAATGCAACCTCGAGAACAGTTGCAGCGGCTTGGTATTGATATATTTGATGAAGTTCAGAGAAAAACTACGGACTCGAGTAAGCGAGTTCCTGAATATTTTAAGATTCTACCTCTACCGAGTTATTTTCAGGTAATCTAGCTTCACTAACTTGTTCAGCAGCAAATGCTTTCCTTATTTCGTAATAGGTCATAGTCATTCACAGGTATAGGCACCATTTGTTACATGTGCCAGTAATAGGTAGGGACTATCTTGCACAACATTATTGATTATCTATAACAGCTGAATTTGCAGTGATGTGTCATCTTTTTTTTTTAACGAGAGGGAAAATCCTTCATGGATGTTATGCCGGACTCCTACCGACTAAAAAACCTCACGTAACGCCCAACAGCCTACGGTAGAGAGCCGCGGGTAAGCCCTCGGAAGGATGTCCCAGGGCTCCCAAGTGAGTTGATCTTGCATACAAAATTTGATATGTCATTAAGTCTAATCGTAAATTCAGTTTTCAATATTTTAGTTCTGAGAAAAGTATAGCAGAGCAAGTAATAGATGACGGGTATGTCCTATAAGTTCAAGTCTCCGCAGCTTTAATTCTCGATTCGCCATATTACAATGGAGATTAATCTAAAAACACTTTTCGGATGCATGGATAATGTCAAAGACCACAATTAGATCTTCACATAACATTTTATCATTCAAATAAAATCAAATTTGAAATCTAGTTCAACCTGCTTAAAGAAGAAGCTGACACATTAATTAATGATGATGAGGAATGACTTTTGGATGCAGCTATTAATGATATAGGTACAGACGTTAGAAATGATTACAGTTGTGTTGTTGATACATCAGCAAGAAATCCGCTCAAGTGAATATTATTACAATTAAACCCGTCGTATCATCAAAAATATTTGTGATTAATATGAGTCATATTATATAAAATGTTATATAACATTGGTGCGGCTTGCGAATGAACTTATAACTACCAAATTTATGGGTCGCGGAAGAACAGTAAAACGTAGATAGGAATTAACATAGAAACCACATTGGCCTATTTGAAAATGTTATTTTTAGATCTCTAACTAGTGAAATGAGATTATCTAATCACGTGGGTGACATTTTGACAGTTATGACCATCGTAATTTATGCTGAAAGCCTGATTGATAATGTAATAGGGAGAGTTGTGAGAAAAGTGCCGATTACTGATACCTATCATGATTCTCACAGATTTCTTGTTTTCTAAATTAAATCTATGTTATTGAGCATCTGAATAATAATGACAGCTTTAATAGATAGATGATACAATACATATTTTCTAGAGATTACAATACAAAATGATTGTCTTGAATTCTTAGCTTTAACAGTAGAGGGTAATATGGGAAAATCAATTGACAATATTAATGAAATTATTGTCATTCACACTCTTATTCTTACTGTGACTTCTGTAAACCAGAATCTTCCAAGAAGACCAGAAAAGTTACACCGAACTCGATCGACATCGGTAAAGTCCTAGGAGATACTGCTAGAGAGTCTTGGAACCCGCGGCCTCATAGAAATGAATCAGAGATAAATTTAGGGATATAAAAAGTAGAAAAGAGGATATCCCTACGTCCCTCCCGTTTAATGTGTCGAGAGAGTATATATATGAATTCAAAGTTTTGTGTATTTGCTATCTACGATGCTTTTTTTTTGTTTTACACAATTGAATGTAGCTCTATTCAGACCTTAGACCATTTAACTAGCTAATTCAGTCACTCGACACAGGTGAAATTTTAATACTTCTTAATCTCTCTATCAATAGCTTTCTTAACCTTTACCAGTATACGTAGGGTTCTGTTGATTCTATCTGCTGTAGCCCAACACAATAGTTAAAGAACATTAAATACATAGTCTTCACTTAAATATGTACCTACCTCATAACGATGATGAGTATGATGATGACTATGCAATATAACCCCTTTTATTTTTATTAAACTTTTGTCTAACATCTTAGAAAATTAAGAAAATATTTATAAACACCTTAATCACCTAATGCATATTTGATATAATGTATATTTGATTTTTCATCATATTACGATGAATTTTAATTTCCTTTGGAACCTCCGATGTTTTTTTGGTATTTTTTCGTCGAGTGGGCGCGGTTGCTTTCATCCTTACGCAATGGACCTTACGTCATTTAGGAAGTGAATATGTTGTTATAATGAGTTGTAAAGGGCTCGACTTGTTGATAACGTGGGTTCAATGTATTCTTACGTAAGTTGGTGACAGTATGTTGATTGTGACGTTGTGACTTGAAAGCCATATGCTTCTTTGCCTTTTTGAAACGCAGACTTTTCAATTATTGGTTTGAGATTTTTTGTATCTGCAGCAAATTTCTGGGTGGTCCCGACATTATTATTGTAATTATAGAAAATAATACTCTCGAAGATAGAAAAAGTTTTGTAAGTCCTACAAATGAGGATAGGCTGACCGATACTACAATTGACTATGACCAAAGAAGCAGTGACTAAAATCAGTTCATCAGTGACTGAACCGTCTTCACTTCATAAATCGGTTCAAGTAATGTTTCTTTGTAAGAATCAACTCGAAAACTACTTATATCCACTCGTGTGGACCACAGGTTAGACAGTGTATCGTAGTAGCTGCTGGAAGTAGACCTTGGTCTATCAATCATTTCGGTAGAGTAATTATTATTGATCTTACGGCACACAGTACTGTGTATACCTAAGCACAACCACCGGCTTACGGGCTGAATCGAGCCCGCGAGGAATGCAAAATTTTGAATCATACTCTCAGCTAAGCAAAGGTTGCTCATTCTTACAGGCTAAAATTCTCACCAAATATGGATAGTAGGTACGATCCTTGAACGTCAATTGAAGATTACAGCAACTAGGTACTTAACTATATAAAAATACCAAAAACTATATAAAATCCGAACGGCGCATCACTTTCGCGGATGCATCGATTGTAAAGTTTCATAACCTTCTGGTAACGCACAAGTGCCGTGGTTGGTAATAAAAGGAAGGTCAACAATATGGTCATACTCATAATATTGCGACTGAATATTACATGTTTTCACTTTTTAACAGTAAGTATACCTAACATATCCCAAGACCTCTAAAACTACCGCATAGACACCAAGAATATAGAAATAATGTAGTTTATTCTACGATATTCTAGTAGTTCTAGGTATTTTCATACCGCTTTTTAGGGTTCCGTACCCAAAGGGTAAAGAACGGGACCCTATTCATGAGACTTCGCTGTCCGTCTGTCTGTCTGTCTGTCTGTCCGTCTCGAGGCTGTATCTCATGAACGGTGATAGCTAGAGAGTTGAAATTTTCACAGATTATGTGTTTTTGTTGCCGCTATAACAACAAATACTAAAAACAAAAACATAATAATATTAAAGGGGGGCTCCCATACAACTAACGTGTTTTTTCGCCATTTTATCTTATTTATTGATTAATAAGGTATCCTTCTCAATTTAAATACGTTAGTTGGCCTAAACATATAATCGAGATCATTCATTCCCTTTACACCATACAAATTAAATGAATACCTTAGGAGGTATAGCACCATCAAATATTGCTCAATGAAATTAATTTCCTGTCGCCATGATTGAACACTAAACGGGTCACGTACTAATTTATTTTTCGACTTTCATCGTAAATATTTTTTTAAAGAGTGAACAACGCTTTCAGCAGATTACTTTAGGAAGGTGTAATATTTCAAAGATAGCAATTTCATAGGATATAGTCAACAAAGAGCCCATATTTTAGATTTTTCTCCAGTATAAACAATGTACATACAAACACACAATTCAATTACATGCTCGGTGCATGAGACTGTTGAGACGTTACGTATTTATATTGTCATCATTCATATGTCATCAATATTCTGAAAAAGAAATTAAACATAGAGTTCACAAACTCTTTTGGAAATATATATACTGTACCTACCGTAGAGGATCTATATAACAGGATAGTTAACACTAAAGTGCTATAGAGCAACGCGAACTGTCTAAGGTGCGCGTTGCTCTGTGGTTAACAACCACCACAGTGCAATACTTATTTTATAATATGTAGTGTTAATAGGTAGGTAATAAGGGCAACCAGTAGACGCTTGAAATACTTTGAGAATATCGAGCAGGGTATTTTCATAAAAAAAATATAATTAAAACAAAATGGACATTTACTGGGACATCCTTTCGAGGGCTTACCCGGGGCTCCCAACCGTAGTCTGTTGGGCGTTATGAAGGATTTTTAGGAGTAGGAGTCTGGAATAGCTCCATAAAGGATTTTCCTTAACGTTAAATAAAAAGAAAAAGGGGGGCTCCCATGTAACAAATAAGACTTTTGTTGTTTTTGGTACGGAACCCTCCGTGTGGGAGTCCGACTCGCACTTGGCCGGTTATTTTTTAACGTGAGGGAAAATTCTCATGGATGCTATGCCGGACTCCTACCGACTAAAAAACCTCACGTAACACCCACCAGCCTATGGTTGGGTTGGGAGCCCCGGGTAAGCCCTCGGAAGGATGTCCCAGGACAATTTTTTTTCTCGTACGGTAACATTACCGACCCCGCAACAAAACTTCTAAGATTCCTGTTGAAGAACTCCATAACGTAGAAGTTTTGGAAAACTGAGAAGTTGAAGCCGATGCTGTAGTCTACTTTGTCGGTCGTTTTTGCTTATTAGTTACAGCTTTTAGAGATTTGACATTAGGAGGCATCCCATTTCACACCCTTTACTCGTCAATCCTAACGTATCACAATCAAAAATAAAGTTAGGGAGGAATGACGAATCGAAGTCCTCATCAAAGTAAATGTGGATGTTTCATAGGAAAAATGACTGCACCCTCCAGATTGTATTGAGCTCTACTCTGCTTTACATAGTTAGTTATCGTTTAAAGGTGGATTTTCGCCATGTAACGCCTGATTCCATTTGTTGTTAGGAGGTTTTTCAGGACTCACAACCTAAAAGACTTCTTTTTTAAATAAAAAACATAAAGTGTTATATGAAGGTACGTATATCGTTTATCTTAAACGTCTAAAAGGAATGCAAGAGTAATTAATAGAAATCGATCACATAACGGAATCGAAGTTTACGTAACGCAACGAAACCAAACGTTTACAAATTCCTAAAGCACTATTTGCAAATATTTTTAAAAAGATTGATGTTCGTTGAAATTTGGAAACATTTCAACGTATTGCGTGTGACATACCGGTTATGTCTTACTTTCCAAATTTTGGTTCAACCTTAATAATCTGAAATTTTCATGCAAAAGGCTTATTTAATTCTTTATACTTTTTGAGGGCGCGAGTGTAAATGGTTTCATAATTATCTTGCTTGGGTGCCATGCCATTTATTAAGAAGATACTTTTAATTATTTTTTGATTGATTCTTTGATTAAACTAGTTTTAAAATTAATGATTATCTACATACAAAATAGGCAACAAATATTAATTTATCAAAACACAGTTCTAACAGCTACGAGTGAATAGATTTGACTTGACGTGTATGAGATAGTTACCTACATAATCCCAGTGTAAAAAAGCATTCGAAGTAAAGATCTGTTCACTGACTTTCATATGTACCTAGTGCCAAAGTTCTTGTACAAGTTTCAGAGCTATCTAGCTAGATGAATGACGTTTTGGAAATTCCATTTAATATATATTAATTTCAAGAACACTTAGCTCCTCTCATTTATTTTCGGGCATATCTATGACTATGACTATGAGACGCCTGTATCATCATAGCAAGATTAGCAAGCAGTCTGTCCTCATATCAAAAAATTGCCCCATGGCAGTCTGATCTTATCATTCGTCCCGAAAGCACTTTTCAATATAGTATGTTTTCTTTACTTTTCAATAAGCTTATAACTAACTTAAGTAAGTTGCACTACCAGTACCTATCAATAGTGAGACTTGTGAGTGAATTTTGGGCTGCGCCCTTTTTATTATAAAATCAAAATGATATCGTTAACGTAGGCCATCCTATGCAACATATATACATATGCAACAGTGCCGTAATATAAGAAACTCGATGAAACAGTACATGGTAAATATCCTGTTATAAGTTAAATAGCATAAAATGAAAACTATTTTTATCTCCGTTTTCTCATTTTTATATCTCTTTTAAACTACTCAACGGAAACTTAACGAAATTGTGCAGTTTCAGCTAGTCTACACTAATATTAAAAGAGGAAGATTTGATTGTTTGTTAGTTTGCATCGAATAGGCACCAAAATTACTGAACCGATTTGAAAGATTCTTTCACTCTTGGGAAGCTACACTATCCCCGATGAACATAGGCTATATTTTATTCCCGTATTCCCACGAGAATAGGAGAGACGTGGGTGAAACTGCGTGTGGTCAACTGGTCTAAGTATAAAATGTGTGGTTAAAAACATATGGTATTATTATGATAAAATGAGAGTGATTATGGCAGTATGCCAAGGTTATCCATAATCCGCGTGTCATGCTTGAAGTCTATTAGCAGATACCTATCAACCAAATAGCCAAACTTATACACACGCCTACCATGCATTAACTTAATCAAGTAAAGGAACTTGATTACACAGAAACAATCAACTGTAAAAAATTAATTATCTTTTTTAAAAATATTTTTATTACAGTAATAATAAACTCTAAAGCAAAGTGTCTGAAATTGAGTGTGTAGGCCTCAAGTTGACGGTTCGAAGATAATAATGGATTCTTTGGTTCCGTATATTTCTTTTTATGGTGCCGCTTTGTCCGTTCTTCCGTATTTGTCTGTCTGTTCTAGTTCATACATAGACCCTTAGTAGGTACTAGAAAACTGTAATTTTGCATTGATATAGGCTATGCAGAAAAAATGGTTAAACCTATGTTTAAATGAATGAACAATGATGGTGCTGAAAGATGCCACTTTTCATAGGTACCTTTTCATAGGTTTGAAGAATAAATAAATATTTGTAGACATTCTCACACAGCTTCATCTAGCCCAAATTAAGCTTATATGTTTAAGCTTATGCTATGGGATCTAGGTGACTGATAGACATACTTATATTCTAAGTACATACATATTATACATAGAAAACACCCAAACTCCGAAACAAACATTTGTGGATCACAAAAATATTTGGACCGACCCAGAAATCGAACCCAGGACATCCAGCGCGGCAGGCAGTTACACTACCGACTACGCCACAGAGGCAGTCATTGAAGAAGAGGTAATTAAAGGAGGAAAATAGATTCAAAAGCTTTATAACTTAGAGTAAAACATTAGCTTTATAACTTAGAGTAACACATTAGCTTTATAACTTAGAGTAAAACATTAGCTTTATAACTTAGAGTAAAGTATTAGCTACTTGTTCTACAATTTAAGCTTTATAACGATATCAATATTGCAATGTCGCCATTTGAATCGCAGCAAAGCAATCCTACCGCGCCGCATCAGTCAAAGATCTTCAACTAATTTATACTTGTCTAAAACTAAATAGTTTAGTTCACAAAGGTGTTTATTATCATGTCACGGTTTCTGTGCGCTATCCTCGAGAAACCAGCTCCGTTCTCATAAATCAGGACCTTGGTGTCTGATAGCATTCCTTTACAACCACTCACTCAAGATTGTTGTTGCTTTAAGCAGAGATCTTTGTAATCTATTGAATGCAAAGTAATTTAGACAAGAACAGTTAGTCTAAATACAGAACTTTGATATCGCCTATTCAGGCCTATTGGTTGTGGAGGTCAAATGGCATTTGCTTTGTGGAAAACTAGTTGTTCCTCGCGGCTTCGTCCGCGTAGAAGTCGTTATCGCGTTAAATCATTACCTTCCTTCTGCGCAGTCAGTATATATAGCCTATGTCTTTCCCTTGGACTCAAAATATCTCTATACTAAAATTCATCAAAATCGGGTCAGCGGTTTAGGCGTGTTAACGTAACAAACATACAGACAAAGTTACTTTTGCAATTATAATATTATTGTAGGGATGTCGAACTTCAGCCGCAGAGCAGTTTTACTGGAAACTGAACAGTGGAAAGCCGCCCCAACTGGGTTGAGAAATGGTTCGGAAAAGGATGATGATTTAATGCAAAGTAAGATAGATATGAAGTTTATGTCAGGAACCTTTTTACAAAATGACCAGTTGATACCCGCGACTTAGCAGGCGTAAAGTTATCCGCCATTTTAATCTAGGACTTCCTTCCGAGGGCTTACCCGGAGCTTTGGGGCTCCTGGCCGTAGGTTGTGGAAGGGCACCATGAAGTTTTATTAGGAATCCGGTATAGTATCGATTAGAGATTTCCACACGTAAAAAAGTCTTTGTTTTTCTTGCACGGGACCCTAATTTTATTCTCTTTCTAATATAAAAGTAATCTAAGTGAGTCCCTGTAACATCAACTACCTACCTATCAAAAGTCTTGCGCCTATAATAATGATTCATAGTATTAAGAGCCCACACCACAATAACACCTGACTAGATACATTACCTTATTGCCTGAGGGCGTTCAATGTTATTTTTTTTTTTCCTAGCACCGGAACTTCACCACATCATTAAAGAGATAGTATCGCTCACAGGCTGCAGATTCTCACTTCACCATGATTAGCAACATCCACTATCATTAATCTTAGCAGAGCTTTCCATAATGTCTCAACTCATTTGCATCTCTAATGAACCTTAATGCATATGCAATAAGATGTAAAGTTCAATATTTGATTGGCAATAGGTTTGCAGTACGCAGTAATGATAATGAAATGGGCGTATGACAGCCTATGTGAATTTCTAATTTTAAGAGGGCGCATGATGCTTAATTGAATATTATCTTTATTTAGAACTTAGGAAGTTAGGACTCGTGAGTTCCAATTGATTTCTATTTTATCATAAGTAACTTCGGCTCTATAAAAAAAACTCCAAACCGAAAACAAAATATTATCTATTGATGAAATCAGCGATATTTTATTTTGTTATAACACCTCTATTTTGTGAAATTTTAGCTTGATCTCATAAGTTGGCAGTTATTTTTATAAAATTTTATTTTATAGGAAAGAAAATAGCAATATCTTCATTTACTCCACCCACTGTTTTCCTAACGATTATAGCTCTAATATTATTTATTTATCTAATAATATTATTACATTATTTCGTTTAAAATGCACAAAAATCGACCGCATCTCTCTCTTATTTACGCTGAAATGTAATATGATACATTTCAGCGTATAAGTAAGAGAGAGATGCGGTCGATTCACATTGTGCTATATTCTTTCAACCGATTAGGGTCAGGTGCGCTCTTAAAAGGATCTTGTCTTGGACGTCGACGAATGTAAAATCGTGTAAGCCACTCCAAAGTGAATGAGTGCGTTTTCCTGTTATGGTAATGTGTTTTATTCGTTTTTGACACTTTTTAAATGAAATGTGTTACATAAAACACTTAAGTTTTGAGTGCAATTTTTATTTTTAGTGGCGGCAAGTAATTACATGTGTTTTACGCATATTTACGTAACAAAATTGTTGATACAGGTGAATTAAAAACAAATTAACACAATTATGTGTTTATTTTATAATTCCGGTTATGACTAGGAAATAAAGTATGTTACTTTTTAGGGTTTCGTAGCCAAATGGCAAAAACGGAGCCCTTATAGATTCGTCATGTCTGTCTGTCTGTCCGTCCGTGTGTCACAGCCATTTTTCTCTGAAACTATAAGGCCTATGCTATTGAAACTTGGTAACTAGATGTATTCTGTGAACCGCATTAAGATTCTAATATAAAACTAGAAAAAAAGTAGTAAATTTTGGGGGTCCCCATACTCAGAACTGAAACTTAAATTTTTTTTCCATCAAAGCCGTACGTGTGCGGTATCTATAGATAGGTCTTCAAAAATTCTATTTAGGTTCCTAACATCATTTTTGTCTAAAATAAATAGTCTGCGCAAGAGACACTTCCGAAGTGGAAAAATGTGTGTACCTCTAACTTCTAAACTAAGAGAATGATAAATCTAAAAAAACTGTATGAAGTACATTGCCATATAAACTACCAACGAAAATTGGTTTGAACGAGATAGAGCTGTTAGTTTTTTTTTAATACGTCATAAACCGCAATTTTTGGTTAGTAAAATCACTACCATTGCGAACGTGTTAAAACATCAATCAAAGATACAACGAACTATAAAACTTTTATATTATGTTACCTGCTGCTACGAAACCCTTCATGGGCGAGTCCAACTCGCACTTGGCCGGTTTTATTAATTATGGTTTACTTTCGGGTGTCCAGCCGGATTCAAACCGATTATAATCACACGGTAGCTAAGGATCTATGCGTCTAGCTCAGTTGTGGGCAAATTTTCTCAATGGGGGGCCAGAACAAATTCAGAATTTTCAGAGCATGCATGCATTTTGTGCTGAAACGTTTAACCTTACTTCTATCTATTAATTATGTGTTTGCAGGTTTGCTGTCTGTTTCTCTTTAACGCCATAGCTGGCTCCTTCACCTATGCGTCTTTTGTTCTACTAAATAGAATCTTCTTACATTATACTGTACTGTACTGTACCTACTGAACTGCACTGCACTGCACTGTACTGCACTGCACTGTACTGCACTGTACTGTACTGTCCTGTACTATACTGTACTATCTTCACGCCAAATCCCTTGCGTGGCTGGCAGAAAGAACCGGGCGCCCCACGGCACGGTCCATCCACACCTCACTTGCTTCTTCAACTTTCATAATGCTTCTGGACCGTCAAAATACCTATAATTATCACGAGCCAATACTATTCATATAGAAGGACCGTGTCGGCGGGCCGGATTCAATACTTTCGCGGCCCGTACTTTGCCAATCACTGTAGCTCGTCTAGCGCTAGATGCCATAACACCGCGTAAGATGTTGACTGCTAAGAAAATCTTTCCTTCTCTCCATTGAAAGTAAATTTTGAAGTATGAACCTATTACTTAACATATTTTCATTTGTTACAGAATCAAAGAATGGACTGCGGAGTCAGTGAGCTGGGCAGGAAACTGCGAATCGATCAGGTAAGCATAATCATAATAAGTAATCTTTTTATTTACAGCTTTGGTTTCCGAAATCGCCAAAAACTGACAATTGTCAATCATTAAGCGTGAATCTATAAAATAATGTTTAGGGCGTATAGAAACATCGGAAGGGAAACGAACGCATCTCACTTGTTATAAAAATATAATAAAAGTGTTTGTTTTTGGAAACAAATGGGCAGCACCCGTAATTTCAACTTTACGCGAAATGTTATAACCGTCTGTTTAATTTCTAAATACAGCAATTATCCAATACTTAAACTTTTTATTGCAGTACTTGTAAACACGTACATGTCAAGATAACCATTATTGAACATCGAGAAAGATGTGTCTAACGCAACTCGGAATTGTGTTAAGTGACGGAAAATGTCAACTGGGCTCGTAATCGTAAAGTGTTACCACTGACAGTTGAACGTCAAGTGATATTCTTTTCACAATAAATATGTTTTATAGCTTTCTCGCGCAACTTAAGCACGCCAGCAAAACAGAATGTGAAATATTCACAACACGAATGAAGAATAATAATAAAGACGTATTACAACAAGCTCTGAACGAGCTCAGATAGGTAGGTATACCTACATATTTAGAAAAACATTTGTTATGGAAGCTACTGGTAAACATAAAGATGGAAGAAAAAGCAAACTTGTCTGGGAACTACGTTAGCTATAGCTAGTGTCCCTCACAAAATTGGATCAAAAATCCAGAGACGTCTCTGCATAGCGTCAAGCGCGTCAATTCACATTTATAATATTAGTAAGATATGTGATATTGAAAATGAATAAACAGACAAGACATTTTTTATTTAACTCCTTAGTAATGGTATCATGTGACTCTAAATATGGGAGACTTGATCCCCTCAATCCCCCTTCTTCTGCTTGCGCAGAGACTAACAATTCAACAGTACCTATAAATTCAATTTCAGAAACTTCTAGAATTAGTAGATTTAAAGTTTTTTTAAACAATGCCTTCTTTTGCTTTTTATATATCCGTGGCCGTATTTGTGCTAAAATTGGGTTGGATGAAATCAGCAAATTATTTAGAACATCTTCATTGCAAGCAATGCTATTAGTTTTACGTGAATGGTGTTCATTGTATTTTCTAAAATCCTTATTACTTGACTCAGATAACTCTTCCGAAAGAAGTCCTATCGGAACTATAGATAAATGTTGAATAATTAACGGCCCGTGAAATAATAACTTATCACTACTTGATGTCATGTAGTATACCAGGGTGGCAGAGCTTTACATAGAATTGTACCCTTGGTACTTCATGCCATCAAGTATTCATAAGTTATTTTATTAGTTACTAATTTTAGGAGTTTCTGAAATTGAATACATAGATACTGATGAATAATTAGGCTCTGCACAAGCAGAAGAATATTCAGAAACGGAAGCTTCGGATAATGATTTTTTTGTCTACATTTTTCTAATTTTTTTTTTATTATTTAATGTACATACATGTTAATTGAATCGTTTCTGTTCCAGATGTTTATTTATTTTAAGCTAATATTTTACCACTTTTTATTTTATAAGTAAGTTTTTGTATAACGCGTTATTGTTTTATTTGATTAATACATTATTTTCTACAAATAGTAATGGAAAATCACTATACAATACATAAATGTTGCTAAAAAAGTAGGATAAACTTATAGTCGCCTGCTTATAAGTATCTCTCAAAAACTCCCGATCCCGTATGCTAGTCATATTATTTTTGATGTGGGTAGGTCAGTACTAAGCTAAAATGTAGTTTATCAACAATTATAACTATAAAAAAACGAACAAGATATATTTTCTTTAAGAAAATGAGAAAAATGATATTTTGTCATATAGCTCCCAGAGGGGGGGTGCCTAGGGGTACCTAAAATGTTTGGCAGATATTTTGCTAATAACCCATTCAAAGTCACTATAGGCGTTAAAATAAGAAAACACGAGAAAATCGCAAGCCATCCCCTTTTTAATGTGCTTTTCCATACATTGAAATCAGTTTTTGTCGAATATTTTTTAAAATTGAAGTCTAATCAAAATTGTGTAATATTGTTTTCTACTACAATTACTAAGATAAACACATTGGCATCATTAGTTTTTTTAAAATCAGTAAAAAGTGTTTCAAGATTCCTATGTCTGCCGATTTGTATGAATCGATCCACTGTGCAACGGTTTTTTTAAACGGATACTCAATATAGAAATTAGGGATAAAAATCAAAAGGGGGGATCAAGTGTCCCCCAGTTTCCCTTACCTCGCGGAGTCATGCCAAAGGTGAGAACAGTATTCAACGCAGAAAACATTCTCGTAATTCTTTTTTGTTGATTTTCAAATTGAATCGGTTCTGTTATCGAAACTGTGCCTAAACCTTTCCGGTTCAGAACGACTATAAATTCAACCAGTATAATACTGCATACTACACGAACCCTGCCACCGTTTTTATTTTATTTTTTAATGT
Source organism: Miltochrista miniata (assembly GCA_933228765.1). Lineage (NCBI taxonomy): Eukaryota > Metazoa > Arthropoda > Insecta > Lepidoptera > Erebidae > Miltochrista > Miltochrista miniata. The sequence goes on along the minus strand of OW121763.1, from coordinate 27,325,512 downwards.
GAGGAAAGTCCTACAGGAATGCTATGCCGGACTCCTACCTACTAAAAACCACACGTACCCTACGGTTGGGAGCCTCGGAAAAGCACTTGAAAGGATGACCCCAGGACTCCCAACATGTTAATAGACTGCATATTGTCAACATCAGTTTATGATGATAACTTGACATGTAATACATCATACATACATCTGTCATCATACATACATCTGTCATACATACATCTGTCATCATACTAAATAATCGATAATCATTTTCGTAAGTGCACTCCAAGGCACCTGTCAAATTGACGTAAGTGACGTAACCGGTTTCGCACACCTGCAGGCGAAAAAGTGGAGTACCTACCGTTAGTAGGTTAGTATTTACGACTGGCAATTATATACTTGTTATGTTATTGAAAGTCAATTTGGCGTGCATTCTAAACTAGACACACTACTTACGAATGTTTTTTATTGATCATAATTAGCAGTTATTACCATTTTTATTATGACAAGACAATAGTTTGCTGGTTAGATGCGAAAGAGAATGTAATTTTAGTGTTTGAGTGGGATTATTCGGCTAAGTGAAGATTTGCGAGATAAAGGAAGGTTACGTTCTTACATTGTATAATAAAAGAAGATGTAATATCCAAGATAGAGAAAAGGATTCTAAGATGGTTCTAGATGCAGAAATTTGTCTACTAATTCTTAAGACCTAAAAGTGTTAGGAACTTAGGATTGTCTTTGGTAGAGTCACAGAAAAGATGAATGCTGATGTGTGGCAAGTGTCAGATACCTAGTAAGAGTTCAATTTAGGCTTATCATACTTTGAATGGAAGCAAACGTAGGTGTCGGGTATACTAAAGTAACCTACCGTCCTGTACTAAATTATTCTTAATGTAGATTTTTTTTAAATTTATTTAGTAACATTACATTTTAGTGACATAATTGGTACATTATTAGTCCCCCAAAACCGAGTTGATGGTTTGACTGGGGAATCTAGTCTCCGTACATATTAAAAAATAAATGGTTTAAAAAACCCTACAAAAATACGCTTTTATAATGCACGAAAAAACCAAAAATAAATAATGGATAGTTCAAGTTGCCTCTATTTCTGGGCTGAAGTGTAAACTATGTGCTTTTTGTTATAATATTTGATTGTAAAAGCGTGGGGCGCTGGAACAGGAAAGACTTTCCTGGCGGAAGCTGCATGACGTCTTGTCAGATTAAGGATAAGGTCACATTTATAAAAGCGTGTTTTTCTCGTGTTTTGAACTATTAATTTACACTGTCACACTTTTATATATTTATTGTGACTTTTACTATTATTAATATCATTTTATATTTCGGAAATGTATTAACGATGATAGGCTTTAATTGAAATGCATAACATACTTACTTCTAAGGTAAAGTAGTTAATCACGCCTACGCATTTTCAACACCCACTTTTGCCAGTTTTTCGTGACGCCCGCGTAATAGGAGCAAACATATTACCGTTACGGATCTCTATTAGATAATTCATAGGTAGGTTCTTAAAGTTTCGGTATTCCGAGATATTTAGTACAATATGTAGTAATCATGTAATAAGAATACAAACGCATTTATCCCCAAGCGGGTTTTTAACGGTAACCAAAGATATCTCGTTCTCGAACAAGAACTCTACATTTTGCCACTGTTAGCGTATTCCCCTCATGTATCTACTTAATTGCCTAAAGAAGAGGCGTTCCCTTTGGCAGCATAAACGTTATGCTCTTGTGCGACCTCATGCAGCTTTCGCCAGGATTTTTATTATATAAGGATTAGTATTAATAGGAATTTGCTTACAAAAAAGTCTTTCTTGTTCTAGCGCCCCACGCTTTTACAATCAAATATTATAACAAAAAGCACATAGTTTACACTTCAGCCCAGAAATAGAGGCAACTTGAACTATCCATTATTTATTTTTGGTTTTTTCGTGCATTATAAAAGCGTATTTTTGTAGGGTTTTTTAAACCATTTATTTATTTTATACTTTTTAGTCACAACATTTATACCTTTGCTAGCTGTTCCCTGCGGCTTCATCCGCGTAGAAGTCGTTATCGCATAAAATCATTACCCTCCTTTCGCGCAGTCAGTTAAGAAGTAGCCTATGTCCTTCCCTTAAACTCAAACTATTATATAATAAAAAATTTCATCAAAATCAGTTCAGTGGTTTATGCGTGAAAACGTAACAGACCGACAGAGTTACTTTCGCGTTTATAATATTAGTAGGGATTTCTGTATTACATGGTGTTTTGTCTGAGTTCGACTAATGTAAAAATATTTCATTATTACTCTAATACATATATACATTTTATGCAGGTACCTATGTCAATATATATTTACACTCAATATTAATTTCAATATATAACAGGTTTGTTATAACCTTAAACCCTAATCGTGGTCTAAGTTCATTACACGACTTTTGTAACAAATCCAAACACAGCTATGATACGATGTTCAATCATGAAGTTACAGTTCATATCTTACGACTCCATCATCAGATCAGTTTGACAGCACCATATTATTGTATTGTTTCAGAACTACAAACATCTGCCAATTTTCATGACGCTATGCTCCTTGGAAGATGCTTAAATTAGTTACCTGAGATTCCATTGCATGATTTTACAAGTCAATTAAAAAAAGGTTTGTTATAACCTTGAAACCTAAGCCTGGTCAAAGTTCATTACAAGACTTTTCTGACGAATCCAAAAACAGATATAATACGATATTCCATCACGAAGTTCCAGTGCATATCTTCCGGCTCCATCATCAGATCAGTTCGACAGTACCATATTATTGTATTGTCATCAGAACTACATACAGCTGCCAATTTTCATGACCCTGCGATCCTTGGAAGCTGGTTAAATTAGCTACCTTAGATTCCACTTGTTTTCTGTGCCTGTCTTCCGGCTCCATCATTATATCAGTTTGACAGTACCATATTACTGTATTGTCATCAGAACTCCATACATCTGCCAATTTTCATGACGCTACGATCCTTGGAAGCTGGTTTAATTAGCTACCTTAGATTCCACTTTTTTCATCGAAGTTTCAGTGCCTATCTTCCGGCTCCATCATCATATCAGTTTGACAGTAGCATATTATTGTATTGTCATCAGAACTACATACAGCTGCCGATTTTCATGACCCTACGAACCTTGAAAGCTGGTTAAATTAGCTACCTTAGATTCCACTGGTTTTCTGTGCCTATCTTCCGGCTCCATCATCATATCAGTTTGACAGTACCATATTATTGTATTGTCATCAGAACTACATACAGCTGCCAATTTTCATGACGCTACGATCCTTGGAAGATGGTTAAATTAGTTTCCTTAGATTGCATTACATTGTTAGTTACATACACGACGACCTAATAAAAGCTTATTAATATTATTATATAAAGCAATAACAGTATAGCATATTTTAGCAAATAGAGTTTGCACTTTGACTTACCAGACGCGCTTTAAGTTAAAGAGGTTAGAGTAAAATGGTTCTTTTAAACGTGTGGATATCCTCTTGGAATACAGATGTCCTGCCGAACTCCACCCGACTAAATGAACTCGGTCACAACAGGGCGCGGCGCCCCGGGTGAATACCTCGGAGAAATGTCCCAGGAGAGTATTCTTTATCCTATTAAGGTGGCATACAAACTACGGCTTATCCGATGGAAAGTGTTGACTGTAACATATGAACGTTTGCAACACCAAAGGCGCTACACTCGCGCTGCCAACCCCGCAAGAACATTCTAACTCCATACTTTAGACGTTGGGGAAAACCGAGGCAGAGAGATCATTTCACAATCTAAGCGTGCGCGGAGGAAATTAAATCGGCCTATTGTTTATGGCAATCCACTCCTGGACGTAGGCCTCTCCCAATTCACGCCACTACACACTGTCCAGCGCCTTCCGCATTCAGTCCCAGCCTGCGACCTGATCGTTGGTCCATCTGGCGGGTTGACGTCCTATGGCGGCGCGGAGGAAAGCCGCTGTAATTTATAGTACTTACTAGCTGTTGCCCGCGACTTCGTACTCGTGAAACTTATGTTATAATGCCAATTTGATTGCTCTCTGCTTAGCCCCTAAGATAAGTAGCGTGATAATATATAGCCTATTTGAAGACCCTACCCCTAGTTAATATTTGTGCTAAATTTAAATCAAATCTATTGAGTACTTTTCGAGATACTTCCGGACAAAGCAAAGCAAACAGACAAAAAATTTTCTAACTATATTTTCGGCTTCGGTATCATAAGTTGAACACCCAGCGAGTTAATTTTTTTTAATATTTCCAATGTACAGTTTATCTGCTATATCTATACCTATACATTTTTGTGAGATGTCTAATTTTCAAACGGTCTGTAATATTCGCAATCTCAGGTCAATAAGACCAAACTGATGCTGTGTTGGAATCACCACAAGTCGTGATTGGTTTATGTAACGGTCCACTGGTTTGTACTCGTAGCATGCGCGTGCGACGATCCGATATACTACGGTGCTCATTATCGAAATGTACGATTTCGAATCGATATCTATTACTTTTTTTGGGTTCCGTAAAAACGGGACCCTATCTGTCCGTCACGAGGCTGTATCTCGGTAAGTGTATAGCTAGAAAACTGAAAGTTTCACAGCAGATTATGTATCCGTTGCCACCCTTTTTTTTTAACGTGTTGGAAAATCCATCATGGATGCTATGCCGGACTCCTACCGACTAAAAAACCTCACGTAACGCCCAACAGCCTATAGTTAGGAGCCCCGGATAAGTCCTCGGAAGGATGTCCTAGGACTTCCGTTGCCACCCTAACAACAAATACTAAAATCAGAAAAAGTTATATAATGTGTCTGCTCATACAACAAACGTGATTGTTGACACGGAACTCTCCGTGAGCAATTTCGACTCGCACTTGGCGGCTTAAGTAGGCGTTAGAATTGCTAGTGTTTTTCGAGCCTTAATAAGATTTAATGGATGACTATCTATGTCACACGTAGGTGGGTTATAGTGAAAAGTAATATAGTAAAGTGTCTTATTATTGACGTATTCGGTACAGTAACCGCCTGCCGTGCTTAGGTTCGATTCCCGGGTCGCGTCGGTCAAAATTTTTTTAGGACAAATGTCTTTTCAGAGTTAGGGTGCTTTCTATGTATTACATGTAGGTACCTATGAAATTTATAAGTATGTCTATCAGTCGTCTAGGTCCCATAGCACAAGCTTATAGCTTAGTTTGGGCTAGATGATGTTATGTGGGAATGTCCAACAATATTTATTTATTTTCGCAAATTGTCATGGATCATTTTTCGTAAAGTAAAGATCAGTAACTAGACGGGTTATATAGAAATAGACATGATAACAACTGTAAAACCGAATGCAGAAGACGTAGGACCGGATTACGGCGTAAATTGGAAAAGGCCTACGTTCAGTATGGACCCATGCTGATTTGATTGACATCAGTTTCATTGTAGTTATGAATACTGCTCATGAAAGTTATATTATTCTTATTTCTTATATGTATTTGTAAATACATAGGTACATAATTATACATAGAAAACACCCAAACTCCAAAACAAACATTTATGGATCATACAAATTTTTGGACCGCCCCAGGAATCGAACCCAGCACCTCCAGCGCGGCAGGCGAATACACTACCGACCGATTGCGCCACAGAGGCAGAGTAGGTAATGTTCATTATAGTTTCAGCGACTCAATCGTCACATTCGTCACTATTAACTTTCACATCTCACTTCTTCATGCACAGATAGCTGACTGACAGTTTTAGTGGCTTACTAATGCTAAGTGTCGACTTAAAAAAAAAATAATTCAACATAAATGTAAGTTTCAAAACAGTCACTTGGTCTCGTCAAAATAATGCCGCTCGTATGATTTAAAATCGTGGCGACCTCTTGCGAAGGAAGGGACACAATACAATCACACACAATCCACAATGCTATTGAAAGTTGCCCTAAGGTTGGCGACCAATGATTGCCTCTTCACACGCCCTGCTTGATGGACTCGTAGTTGTAAGAGAAAGGAAACAGGTGCTCTGGCTAAGCGTTCCTATCACCTACATTATTATGCCTGAAGATCAATGGACTTAAAATATGTATCTTCCAGTACAAAACATGACTGATCGTTTACGTAATACATCAAGTTAAAACTGTAAAACACAATGCCTTTGTCATCTGGTAACAGTTTCATGTCAAACCACCATTTAGATCTAAGATGCGTGCTAAGCAACTGCTATTTATCTGATGAAGAAAATTGTGACTGTTATCGAACTTATACTAAACTTGAAAATGACTACAGTGTAAAGTTCTTTAAAAAGACATTTAGAAAGATCTTGCAGTGTCCAAAGAGAGAGATAGAGAGAGTATCTCACCTCACGATGAAAACAATAATGTTTGGAAAACGATGACCTTTTATATCTAGTTTCTTTGATTGGCTAGTCTCAAACGGGCTCAAGACGACAGCGTGACGTGAAAGATTCACGCACGCTTCACGCCCTAAGAAGCATGATAACACCCGAACAACCCCCAAAGACGCGGGATAGCACCCGAACCAGCCAAGGTAGCCAAGGTCTGCTAAGAATCCTAGGGATATCCTTCCGAGGACTTACCCGGAGCTCCCAACCGTAGGCAGTAGGCAGGGAACGTGTTGATTTTTAGTCGGTAAGAGTCCCATTACGGATTTTCCACTCGTAAAATTAAAATGTAGGCTAGAATTCACTATTATTTTTCTACTCTTGTCCTAATTTATTTGGGATCGGTGCTATGTCTTCTTCTTCCAATCTTCCCTAATACTCGTTTTCTCATCATTCTATCCCTTCACATTCATGTCATTCTTAACACACTCCATTCATCTTCTTTTGACCATCCTCTGGCTCTTTATCCCCCAACATTCAAAATATTCGTTCGTTTTCGTTGCATGACTTTCTTCTCATCACATGCCCATTCAACGAGAGACGGTTAGCTTTTCATTGTTTTCAGTCACTAGTGCCACTTTGAAACTCCCTTTGATATAAAAACTAAATTGGAATATACTTACCTACATGTCGTTCGCAATTCATAGAAAATGCTGAAGTCCTACGTATTAAAAAACTTGCCTTTACCAAAAATGGTACTCAACAATAATAAACCCAGATAATTTGACCTGTATATAATACTAGCTGACCCGCGCAACTTTGTTTGCGCCACATAAGAGAGAATATTACCTGTTCCTGTCGCATTAGTACATATTTTTTACATAACTATAAATATTTTCGCAGCACACGCAACGAAGCTCTCAAAATAATAATAATAATAATAAATATTTGTGGACATTCACACACAACATCTAGCCCAAATTAAGCTAATATAAGCTTGTGATATGGGATCTAGACGATTGATATACATACTTATACTTATATTTCTAAATACATACATATTATACATAGAAAACACCCAAACTTCGAAACAAACATTTGTGGATCACACAAATATTTGGACCGACCCAGGAATCGAACCCAGGACCTCCAGCGCCGCAGGCGGTATCGCTACCGACTACGCCACAGAGGCAGTCAATCAAAAGGAATAACTTTTCCCCCGTTTTTGAAACATTTACTATTACTGCTCCGCTCCTATTCGTTATAGCGTGATGCTATATAGCCTATGACACTCCACAATAACGTAGCTTTTTATTGGTCAAGGAAATTTTAAAATTCGTTCAGTAGATCCCGAGATTACCCCTTACATTTTAACAAATATACAAACACACAAACTTTACTTTTTAACCGACTTCAAAAAAAGGAGGAGGTTCTCAATTCGTCTGTATGTATTTTTTTTTATGTATGTCAAGCGATATTTCCGTCAATTATAGACGGATTTCAAAATTATTTTTTTTGTTGAATAGAGGTTACTTCTGAGGTGGTCCCATTTTCACCAGGTCAGGATCTGATGAAGGGATCCAGGAGAAATCGAGGGCAACCACGGAAAACTGTAGGGACAACTAGTGCGCATGTTAACTTTTTAATTAAATGCTTTAATGTTCTACATTTTTATGAAGGTCTGGCGTCGATCTGATAATAGAGTCGAAAGACAGTCGAGGGCATTCCTTAACAATTTACAGCAGTTATCTTGTGTTTGGGCTTGATTGATTTGTATTGATGAGAACTTTACACCTAGATTGATAGACCAGACTTAAAAAAAGAGAAAGTTCTCAATGTTTTATGTATGTTCACCGAAATTTCCGTCAATTATAGACGAATTTAATTTTTTTTTGTTGAATAGGGTTTACTTCTGAGGTGGTCCCATTTTAACCAGGTTATGATCTGATTATGGGATCCTGGATAAATCAAAGGCAACCATTGATAATTATAGGGACAACTAGTGCATTTGTTAACTTTTTAATTCAGTGCTTTAATGTACTACAGTTAATGAAGTTCTGGAGTCAATCCGATGATGGAACCCAAAGACAGTCGAGGGAATCCCTTGACGATTTACAGAGCAGCTACCTTGTGTTGGGGCTTGATTGATTTGAATTAATGAGAACTTTCACCTAGATAGATATATTTTTCGGTTCACCCGTCACTTAAAACATTGAAAAAAAATTTTTCAATAAAAAATACAACCGACTTCGAACAAATCCTGAAAAATAAAATTTACTTAGCACAAAGTAATATGTATTTTAATTTATCAGATTTTATTCAATATAATATTGAAGTTGGTGCCATGAATAATATCTACCTAAACCTATGAATTTACTTGGCGCCGACTTCAATAGGATATTGAATAAAAAATCTGATAAATGAAAATACATATTACTTTGTGCTAAGTAAATTTTATTTTTCAGGATTTGTTCGAAGTCGGTTGTATTTTTTATTGAAAAATTTTTTTTATAATATTAGTATAGATATACTTACATATAATAATAAAGTAGACTACTTCTATATTATATTAACACCCACGGGATACACCAAATGGATCCATCTATTCTGGGTTACAACTGGCCATATCAAATTAGCATAACCGTATAAAAAAGTGAACCAAAACAAATCAAATTTAATACATCAGGTAGTATAAATTTATATTCATGTGTCATAGTCGGCAAACCTGTTTAGTAGAGACGACAATAAAGATGGTAAAGCTTTGAAAGCGCTTGTTCGTTATATTTATGATCGTATTGTGATTGTTAAACCAGTAGCGTAGTTAAAGCGATGCTATAGCTGTAAACCTAGTCTAGAACCCAATTCTTATTTATCACTAGCTGAGCCCGCAACTTCGTTTACGTCACATAAGGTGTATGAAAGGAAAGGTATTTCTTCATCAGAGTCATCAAGCAGCGTCTGAAACTGCCCTGTTTGCTTAATCATAAAAGAGCTTAATGATTAAGTCTATTTTAAAACAATTCAGTCCACGCCTTCGGCGCGGACTGAATTGTTTAAAAATAGACTTAATCATTAAGCTCTTTTATGATTAAGCCAACACGCCAGTTTAGGTTCACTCACATTCAAAGAAGCCCCTACAAATTAAATTTTCAAAATATCTGATTCTTAAAAGTGTTATAACTCTTTTATTTCTAAACCGATTTACATAAAACAAACGCTAAATGTTAACTGGAGCAAACCTCAACACAATAAAAAAAACCGCATTGCAATCGGTTGAGCGGTTACTGAGATTAGCGTGCACAACCGTACAGACAAACAGATATACAGACATACAGACATACAGACAAACAGACAAAAATTCTAAAAATCATTGTTTTGGGTTCTATTGCGTTCATAAAGCCCCCCTATAATATTTTTTCTTATTTATCTTCCATGTACAGACAGCGACCTGTTACGATTTTATTATATGTATTGATAACGTGAGAATCTATATTGCATTGGATTCTTGGTTTAGGAACTGCCGGAATGAATGAATACTGCCAGCATTGCACAGTTGACAGACAAAAGCGGACAGCACGGTTCTAGTATAATAATGCTTTGTATCTCTATTTACTAGATGATAATAGTGTAACACATATGTATAAGAAAGGAAAAATCCTGATACGGTCCCACCTGTATTTGTTAACGGGGTATCGTTGAATTGGGCGTCATATTTTAAATATTTGGGACACCTCGTTGCCGAAGATTTAACTGATGACAAAGATATAGAGCGTAAGCGGAGGGCGTTATCGGTCAGATGTAATATGCTGGCCCGCAGGTTTGCCCGATGTACACATATACACACATGTACAATATGTAAAAATAATGCTAATCATTGCATACTGTCAGTCGTAGTTAATATATTTGTGTCTATTTAATTCAAGCAATCAAATCAGTCCACAGAAAGGCGTCTTCCAATTTTTTTTGCCATATCACACGGGTCTACGCCTTCCGCATCCTGTCTCTTTCTGTCACATTTTCTAGGTCATCTGAGCATCTGCCGGAGGGAAGGGGGCGGTTTTACCTTACTTTCACGAGCTTTGACCTTCACTTAAGAACTCAGTTTCATCTGCCATTAATTCTTACAGTTATAACTGGGGTGGATGAGTCTATTGCATTGAAAAGACTGACAACAGTTTTCTAGTTCCCTGTAACAAAGTTATAGTCTACGTAGTAACATTGAAAATAGCTCGTTTTCACACTGTGTCACTATCCTAATATTAAACGGTAAACAGTAAAGTCTGGATGTTCGTGGGAACACAGTATACGTCGAGTCATCGTGATACTGGTTCTATCGAGATGGGATTTCTCTTGTACCAACCTACAAACTGTAGGCGCCTTTGTTTTCGGTCTACTGACTGAATTTAAAAGAGATTTTTTTGCTGTGGTCTGCTGTGGTAGTCTTATTTTCTCTAAAATAATAAACTTTTTTGGGATGTATACCTTCTTTAACTTTACGTTCCTCCGTAAACATGGAAATCAACAGAGTCGAAATGATCTGAAACTTTAATACTTTGGTAGTGATGACCATGAAAGTTTTTAAATGAACCTACTTCTTCTAAATAGTTATGATGCTGATCGAACTGTTTAATATCTATAACTCCGGCAAAGATCACTCTTAATCTTCGTTAACATCTCCAGCTGTGCTCTGGTATTTAAAAACCTAGAACAATGTTTCCATCAGTACTTTCTAGAAAAAATACGGTTTAATAGAAAGAAGATCCTCTCAATAAGAGTAGAACTTTACCAAAATATTACACACATACAAACAGAGAAACCTGTTGAATAGTCTCTCAATAAATAGTTCCTTATTGACATCGTGCGTGATAATGATAATCACAAGATTATATCACAGCTAATTTCGAACGGTGGTTTAGTAGTTGCCGCGACTACCATCCATCACAGACCGGACTGACGGACCGTACCGTCTCGACCGGTCTGGATGAACGGTACCACACGTCTTTAAGGCGAAGTTGTTGTACTACCATAGTAGAAATATATGTACTACTCTATATTTGAATAGTAAGAACAATTTTAATACTTAGGTACGTGATGGAAAATTAAGAATTTTCGGATATATGATGTCTCGATATAAATGTAACATTTAAAAAATATGCTATGCTAAACATTTTTAGTGTTTTCGCACCATTGCACCATGCACTATTTGTGCATGGTGCGAAATTACCAAAAATGTTTCTTATATATATTTATTAAGATAAAGAACTTATAATTTTGATAGTCCTTTTTTTAGCAAAATATATCGGTCTGGTCTGTCGCTTCTATGGCAAAGGAGATATCCAGAAATGGTTTTTATTTTCTTGAAAAAGTTCTCCAGCGTTGAACCAAATATTTTTAGCGAAAACCAGCATAAAAGATATTCCTGGGTCGAAAGAAACTTATTTTCAGGGTCACCTCCACTTGACGACGATTATTTTGATTTTGGCGGTTCTAATAATAGACTTTGAATTTTCACTTAGCATGTCTTGTCATTATTATCAACTTGGAATAATAAATGACGTATGATTAATTTTAAATAACTTTTCCTATATTATTAGGAGAAAATTGTAAAGAAATATATCTATGTAAAGTAGGTATAACATAATTCTTTGTCTTATTCACTTACTAAAGTATCGTACGTATTATCTACTACTCACTGTGATATCAAAGAACTTTTCGTTTTGTTCCACTATGCTCTAACCATTAACAGATATCGGATGTCCATCTGCGAGTTTTTGCACCGCGCAATTATTATTTCCGTTGTCTATGTAGGTACTTACCCTTAATGACAGTACCTGTTCCTATCAGTATCAAGTTATACGGGTTTACTATCTGGACTAATGGGTTAAATCCTTTATGTTTGTATTGATTGAGTTGTCGCTAAAGTTCATAAATGATGAATACATCCTGAATAATGCATTCTCATAAATTATCGATATTTAATTAATTTTATATGCAAAGAAATTATTCTTTGTTTACTCATGATTATGCTAGAGATATGGCATTAAGCCATCCAAACATAATTTATTAAAAAAAGCAAGTTTATATACCAAGAGTTACTAAAATTGAATAATTTGGGGAAGGAGGAAAATGGTCAAATCCAGTCTTTGATCAACAACTTACGTTAACTAAATAATTAGAAATATCTGATGTTATTAATCGATTGGGATGATTTTTTTCCCAATTTGACTGATATTTAATTGCATCATAGTTAAAACTAAAAACGGGAAGCTATTAGGAAACTGTACAGTAAAGTAATCATTTAAATGAATCATACACGCGTTTAATTATCAAAAAAAAAGCTATAAGGAAATTATTGCTTCGACAATAAAACGCATGTTCAACGTTTTAGCTTGTTTCAAAGATAATGTAATTGTATGATCCATGACGAAACGTTTAAGATTTCATAATTAAACATATTTATAGAGACTTCATATCTTAGTATGTAAGAATACAAGATACGCGACAAAATAAAATATTCCTACTGGGCAGTCGGGGTTAGATCAACAATTTTATGGAATTTTAAGTTCAAAATAATGAAGCTTTCTTCGTGCCTGTTTGTCAGGATTCTGTACCAAAAACTTCTGTGGTGAAGTTCGAGGAGAATGCCACGAGAAAAACCCGCCAAATACAAGTCCGACTCGCGCTCGGTTCTGTCACAGTATAATCAAATACAAGTCCGACTCGCGCTCGGTTCTGTCACAGTATAATCAAATACAAGTCCGACTCGCGCTCGGTTCTGTCACAGTATAATCAAATACAAGTCCGACTCGCGCTCGGTTCTGTCACAGTATAATCAAATACAAGTCCGACTCGCGCTCGGTTCTGTCACAGTATAATCAAATACAAGTCCGACTCGCGCTCGGTTCTGTCACAGTATAATCCTAAACTATTTTAGCCTCTCTCTATAAAATAGAGTGCAGAGGGGCTTATGGCGAGACTTTGTCTGTAGCTGTGACTCTGTCTCATTAAACTTCGTTACTAGGTCACGTGGATGATCTGTTCAAAGTTTGAAATAAAACAAAAATGACAACGTCAATCGGATTGAACTTTCACTTTCACAATAACACTGTTAGAGAGGGGCAGTCTGGTGAGAACGATTTCACGGCTTTCTTGTTTTATTTATCTTTTAGCATTTGTTATTATAGCGGCAATAGAAAATACATCATCTGTGAAAATTTCAACTTTGTAGCTATCACTGTTCCAGAGATACAGCCTTGTGACGGACAGACAGACAGACGGACGGCGAAGTCTCATTTATAGGGTCCCGTCTTTACCTTTTGGGTACGTTACCCTAAAAAGGGTCATGCCATAAAGCATTAAGTAGAACCATTATTACTGTTATATCTTAATAATATTATAAATGCGAAAGTTAGTGAGTGTGGATGTTTGTTACTCTTTCACGCTCAAACCGCTGAACGGATCGGGCTGAAATTTGGTACAGAGATACATTATAGTCTGGAATAACACATAGGCTACCTTTTATCCCGGGAATAACTTCCCGCGGGAACAAATTTTACGCGGGCGAAGCTGCGAGCATCAGCTAGTTAAACTATAAACCTGATAATGTAGCGGCAAATTGTCTCGAAACCCACACAAAAAATCGATCTAAAATTCATCTAACCCATCATTATTTTCATTCATAAATTATTAGGCGATGAAGCAACTTTACTTTTCAAGTCAATTTAAACTTTATAATCTATGGAACAGAGTTCATCTTAGATAAACTTGGTGCAGGTACCCAACCAAAATATTGCATTCATTCCTTTTTCATTTTCGTCATTCCTTAAGACCGGTTCCTTTAACAAGTTCATTCAGTGTTCTATTATCGTTTAGTTCTTTGCCCTACATATTTGCTACTTAGAATCTCATAACTCGGCTCCAATGGGAGACTCACATATTTATTGGTACTGTTGATTGATGGCACTTTTCGTGTAATTATGATCGTTCGAAGTGTAATTTTATGATCTAAATAAGTAAACAGCCTTTGAGAATGCCGAAAGGCGAAACCGGTGAGGTATTACAATAATAAATGTTGTGGAACAGTACAAGTGAAGTTTTTTAATATGTGACTCACATATTTATTTTCGCCTGTTCACTCCTATAATATTATTGAATAATGACGTTAGGCGTTGGGTTCAGTTCAGTTCAGTTTATCTTTAACTTTTAGAAACCTTTGGTCATCATTGAAGTTCAGATTCATGAATAGAGGGTATATTAAATTGCAGCCTGGATACTAGCTTCTAATCGTAACTTTGATTGTAATACAAAACTGAGTATTATTTCACACCAAAATCCCCGTGATTCGGCATTTGCTTTTTACCGTGTTGTTTTAGGCGGTAGAAGTCCAGCATAGCATCCATGATGAATTTTCACACGTAAAAAAACAAGAGTGAACATTTCTTTATTTATTTATTTATTTCAAACTTTAGCACAATGTACAAGGCGGACTTAATGCCTTAGGCATTTTCTGCTAGTCAACCTTAGGGTAATGCAGAGATAAAAGAATTAAAAAAAATATTTTCTACAGCTTTTAGTAATGTGTTTTAAATTGGTTTAAAACAGGTTTGTATAATAATAAAATCAAGTTGAGTAACATTGATGTGAATGAGCGATATAACACTTATCTTACATCTATCTTAAATCATGTCTCGACAACACCTAGTGTGTCACCGGAAGCTGGTGGCATTCTCAGGTGCAGCAGATTTTGCGTTATTATTTGAAAGTTTTACATATTTCTAAGGCTTCTTATGGTGATTTTTACCAGAAATTTGTGTTTTAAAGTGTTTCTTTACTTTCTACTGTAATTTGATCTAGACAATTTGCTTTTTTGTCAGTTATTGGATAATGCAGATAATGCTACACAAATTAAGTAGGTATTTCAGGTACCTATTGTCATATTGTAGGGTTATGAAAATGCGAATGAATTGAATGATTGAATGAACTTATCCTAATGAACCATTCTTGTGTCCTGTCTGTCGGTTACGGTAATATTTTCTGTGAATATCCAGTAAATTCGGAACTAAAATGACCCTGACTAGTTATGAATGTTATGATGGAGTGAGGTAGGTAAGAAACCACGCAAGCCTCCTCCAAATATTACCGCTTTAATGAATTTTATATTATTTTGAAGATAAATTACATCCTGTGAATTCCTGAAAAAAGAATTTGATTAGTTATTATTGACTATCAAGTTTAATTAATTACATTTATCGAAGTTTAATGTAGCACGTTTATATCACCTACCTACTTAATTCCATTCAGTCCATTATTCCAAGGCACTCACATGCGGGGGTCACAAAAGTGTATGAGCTTACTTTATGGTAATTAAAAAAATTGTCCAAGAACTTTAAAAATATTAAAAAATCGTTCGACAACTTGTAACTCAATTCAAAAATAAACCTATCTATACAGTGTCCATCTCACAGGTGTCCCACCCACACGGGACGTGTACACAGTGGTCCATTGGCCTACTTGGGTCCACTTTCCCAAGGCACTCACACGCGGGGGTCACAAGTTTACGAGCCCACTTTACTGTGATTTGTATGAGAACTCGAAAGTGGCGGTTAGCTGTGACGTTTGCTAATACGTCATTCAGATGTCCTATACTTTTATGGAAGATAGATACATACAATTACGCTTGAGAGGATAGGCAGAAATGTTTATCAAACTTTACCATAGTTTCGTTGGGGAAGCTATTTAAAAGCATGTGTGAAATGGACTTGAAACAGAACTTTGAGTTAGCTGAACTAAAAGTAATCGTTCACGAATATATGTCTATTTTATGATTGCCAGCTCTATTTAAACCTTATAATCATCTAATGCTTATAATGTATCCCAAACATTTATCGTGTGTTTCATTCAACCTTTAAAAGCTAACGGAAAAACGAATCCTTTCACACTACGATGTGCAAAATTGAATATTCGAAGATTTTGCAACGACTTGTCATTAAAAAGTTAGTTCAAGCATATCTTACACTGATTTCCTAAACAGGTACAAACCTACACACCACACGCACGGCCTGTTTGACACAATCGAAAAACACATTCGATTAATTGCGTAATCGATTTTGAATAATCGAAGGTAATCGATGCAAATCACGAATGCATCCAGTTAAGTGAAAGTCGGCCACTGGTAGGCGGTCGGGTGCATACAAGTGCGGCACATTTGAATGTCAAAGGTTCCCAAGATGAACCTACTTTTTAATTGCCTTTAAAATGAGGTTATTGTATTCGTTCCATAGGTATGCATGTTCTCAATTCGGTGCAATTCGCGATTTGGTGTTTATTATCATGATTAAAAGTTTTTAACGTCTTTTTTTGAGTTCCGATACCCAGAGGGTAAAAGACCAAACTCTATTTATGAGACTTCGCCGTTCGTCTAACTGTCTGTCTGTCCGTCACGAGCTGTATCTCAGGAACCGAGATAGGTAGAGAGCTGAAATTTTTACAGATGATGTATTTCTGTTGCCGCTATAATAACAAGTAGGTACTAACCTATACCACAAACGTGATTTTTTGCAGTTGTTTGGTACGAAACCTTCTGTGCGCGGGTCTGACTCGCACTTGGCCGGTTTTTTATTAAACGGTTTTATTTAGCTCACCCCGTTTGTTTTATTTATTATTCTTGGGTCAAATTTAGTAATTCAAATTTCACCCTCTTCCTGTCAACCGATTAATCTGAAATTTTGTATACACTTTGGATTTTGATGACAATACAATTATGTTTATTCATTATCTTTATAAATTCAAGATGGCCGCCGCTACAAAATGGCGGATAATTTTTTTATTATTAATCACATCAATATGGGTATCAAATGAAAGGGCTCAACAAGCAGAATACAATATACTATAAAAAAATTAAATCCAAGATGGCGGCCGCTACAAAATGGCGGCTAACGTAGGTTTTATCAATATGGGTATCAAATGAAAGGTCTCAACAAGCAGAATACAATATACTATAAAAAATTGATATCCAAGATGGCGGCCTCTAAAAAATGGCGGATAACTTAGGTTTTATCAATCCCATCAACATGGGTATCAAATGAAAGGTCTCAACAAGTAGAATACAATTTACTAAGCAAAATTGAAATCTAAGATGGCTGCCGCTACCAAATGACTGATAACATTTTTTTAACAATCCCACCAATATGGGTATCAAATAAAAGGGCTTGACAAGAAGAATAAAATGCACCATACAACCTCAATATTTAAGATGGGCGCAGCCACTAAATGGCATATAATAATAAGATTTAAATTTAGAAATTGAATCTGTAATTTAGGTATCTGATTAATCCAGCCTGAATCCACCACCCAAGTCAAGATTTTGTATCGTGTTGAGGACTGTGTTTCGTTAGGGTGGCTAAAAATGATACGTCGTTAGCGGTACACCACCCAAGTTAATAAAATAGATAATAAATTAAATAAAAATTAAATTAATTAATTAAATTAAATAAACCTAGCACTAAATGAATTAAACAGAATGCGAAATAAAAACTAAAAACTAGAAAATAAAAATAGGTAAAAAAACTTTTTAAGTTAAACGGTTTTATGTTAAACATACATTGCAATGTTTAAGATAAATTTCCATGAGCAAGAAAATAGTGAGTAATTTCCTCACCGTCTGCGGGCCAACTGCCTAACGACGAATTAAACGATTCTTCTATCGCACATTAAGTCGATAATTTGTAGACAATTGACGTGCCCCACGGTTTTATTTTAGTCTAGTCTATGCATATGTTTATAATTCCCACGACTGTATCTATTTTATTATTTTTTGGTTTTTAGTACATTTATCTTAAACATTGCAATGTATGTTTAACATAAAACCGTTTAACTTAAAAAGTTTTTTTACCTATTTTTATTTGAATTAAGAATGCCATCGTGTCTTTGCTATAAATTATTCTGAAAAACGTCTTATTCTTCAGTTATTTTAGCGTGATTACTAGTTGCAAGTTACAAGCCCCCTTGACTTGGGCACTGGTCGAAACGTCACATCACAAAATGAGAAGCAGAGCTATGTGAAACAACCGTATATATCTCCGTAAAATCAAACAACATTAATATTATAAACGTGAAATTTTGTTTAGTGAAATGAATTGATGGTGTGTTACTTTTTCACGCAAAAACTAGGTATTGTCCAATCCTGCCCGATCTGGCAATAATGTAAACATGTCATGTTGTGATAAGCGTTCTCTAAGACAGATGAGTAGAAAAATATAGTATGACGAAACATTATTTTTTTTACTATCCTGAGTCGGGTATTTTAAATGAAAATAAACTATCATAGAGAAGTTATTTGGTGTCAAAATGATTTTAAAAACACTGTATGACTCTTGGATACTGGAATATAATCAGGGTGAATACTCAATTGCAAGTAACTATGGATATATAGGATCAAATGTGTTTGTTTACATTTTTGCGCAAAGCTATTGAAATACAGTATAAAAGTATTGTAATGAAACTTTATAGTGAGTTAGCTTATTTATGCATTAGAAAAAAAAATTCTTCCTTTTTTTTTGTTTAACGTGAGGGAAAATCCTCATGGATGTTATGCCGGACTCCTACTGACTAAAAAACCTCACGTAACGCCCAACAGCCTACGGTTGGGAGCCCCGGGTAAGCCCTCGGAAGGATGTCCCAGGGCTCATGCTACCTTTGTAAGGAGTAAGCTTCTGTGGGAAACGTGTACGAAAAAACTTCAAAAGCAAGTAGAGTTATATATTGAACAACGGCACTTGTACTGTTCCACAACAATTATTTACTTTACACCTGACCGGTTTCGCCTTTCGGTATCTTCAAAGGCAAATGAACATTATATAATGACTACTACATCACGTATCTACTCGCAGGTTCCATCAAGTGCCATCAATCAACAGTATAAATAATCAAGTAGAGTTATGAAAATGAATGAATGAGCTATAGTATATTTGCACTTTACATAATTATGAAGCTGCTGAAGAGAATAGGTATGTAGCATATCCCTAAACAAAATACTTTCTAAAACTTTACCATAATCCCTTAAACATAGCTTCACGTGCAATATAAACAGTTGTTAGCTTGTATTACAGGAAAGATTCGCTGGGAAAGTATCTATGACCCTAACTGTGAGACCGACCCTTCGACATGGTGCTTAATGGTGGTCATTATAAGGAATACTTGTGTGTAGTATGAAGAATGTTATTATACTGGTACTGAGATTGAATATTACATAGATTATATTGATGATGGATGAAATATTGATTGGTTGAGCGGATGGGTAGAGTGATAAGTCAAAATTATTGCGTCAAGAATGTAGATGATGCTTTTTGGAGCGCAAGGTTCGTAAATTCTTTTGGGGGTCATTAAACTTTATCTGTCGAAAACAAAGAGAATATTTTGCTTAATTTGACAAATTTTACTCTGTACCTGTGCCCATACTCCTACGATGTATTTGAGAAGAGAAGTAGTTTTCAATCATGTGAAAATACCGACTGATGTCGATTAAAACTGCACAGCCCATCAGCCCACCTATCCATCTAGCGTCGGGCACTCTGAATACCCTGGAAGGATGCCCCAGGACTACACGTAAAGGACGCGGGAGGAGTTACAACTTTGATTACATTGTGTCTCTGCAGCGTTCTGATTTGAATTAGGTTTCAGAACGTTTCGACCAGTTTGCACTCAACACCGGCCGTGATCTGCCAACCTTGGTCGGAACGTTAGACAAATTAGAAAAGAAACACAACATAACCACATTTATTCTAGTAATAAACCGGCCAAGTGCGAGCCGTTCTTGCGCTGGAGGCTTCCGTACCAAAAATCGGACCGATAGACAGACGGGCGGCGAAGTCTTATGAATAGGGTTTCGTTTTTACCTTTTTTATACGAAACCCTAAAAATTAATGCACTTGTCAGCCAGCCAAGTCAATACACCTTTGACTCTTACTTTCATCGCATTTACATACAACAGGACGTCGTTAAACTTCAGATTTATTTTCCATACATACAAAACTATACATTTGATGGTCCGTCGTAAGATTCATGTCATGCACGCTGTGGCTACGTGAGGAGCATTGTGAAATGAACATTTAGGTAGGAAGGTGATCAATTTTTATATGATCGTTAGTTGAGGAGTTGAAGGTACGCTAAGGGCCTTTGGATATTTGTGCAGGGGCACGAATTATTTTTTATGTGTCCGATGTTGTTATTTTGATGCATTACCTTTTAATGTATTTACTGAAAAGCTAAGAATATTTTTTTTTTGAAATACCGTCGATGCTATGCCCGACTCTTACCGTCTAAATACTAAGACGTTCCCTACCTACTGCCTACGGTTGGGAGCCCCGGGTAAGCCTTCGGAAGAATATCCCCAGGAGCGAAGAATACCTGTTACTCAATGTTTTATAAATGATACTGCCGTAAACATCTTTAGACGTGGTTGGTCTTAGTAACATGAAAAAAAAAAACAATTTTAGCCCTAAGATGGGTGACCGTTTGCAGCATTTCAATATTTTTATTCACGAGCGTTTCTATCTCGTGCCTCGTGCTAAACCAAGTTCAAGACATTGAATTGGTTGAAACGTTCCGGTGCAAGCAGCCATAACCTGCGCCGCCCGGCGCCGGTGCCTGCTAGTTTCAATACGGCAATATGACCATTCTTATAAATTACTTGACTCCTGGTGACGTGTTTTTGGCGAGCTGAATTTTTTTTTTAATACAAAGGCAACATATCCAATATTCTCCAATTTCCACAAAGCCTGCATTTTTTGCCAATAACCTGAAAAAAACTAGCTAACAGGCGAATACCTCATAATGAAGTCGTGGACCATTAAATGCCTTTGTTTAAACTGGTACTAAACCAATCAATAGACTCACAAATCATAGTACGTACTTTATCTGATATGGAATTAGATTGTACCGCGGACCGCGGGGCATGGGAACTAGGGCAAACGAACGGCTAACAACCAGAGGTTCTGGTCCGTAAGTAAATTACAAGGACAATGCATGTAAAGGTACTAAGTTCAAGTGATTGCGAAATACTTGTCGCGGTACCGGATTACGTTGCTCTGGACTGGAACATTGGAACATGCCGATGTAATGATATAAGTCACATAATGTTATCTCAAGCTTTCTTGTACTCATCGTCGCCAGATATTTCGTCATGTAAAAGAACGCGAGTCCCCATTTCCCCGACTGGTCATAAGAATATCATGAGGTGATTTCGTTCGTCGTCGTTCGATCATTGAATTATAATCCCTCTCCTCCTTCTCAGTCTGCCTGTCTGTCTGTCCGTTTCGCTTTCACACCTAAACCCCTGAACCGATTTTGATGAAATTTCGTATGTACAAAGATTTTTTGAGTCCAAGGGAAGGACATAGGCTACTTTTAACTGAGTGCGCAAAAGGAGGCAAATGATTTTGCACGATAACGACTTCTACGCGGACGAAGCCGCGGGGAACAGCTAGTATACTATGAGGTACTAACATAAATAAGTACACAAACCTCTCGTGTTGCAAACGTTCGTGTTGGTCGTCGCGTAGGACAGCTTTCACGTGTCACTCTCCGCCTCTTACCATGTTACAACAAAGAAAATCTTTTAGTTCGAGGGTAGGAAAAAATAAAGAGATTGTAGTGACAGGTGTAAGCTAACTAATTAGGGGATTTGTGGGAGCTACGTGTTGTCAGTAATACCAAAGATAATATAATAGTATTACATACAGATCGGCAACTCCCTGCCTCCCACCGAGTAAGCTTCCCCATCCCCCCACCAAAGTTTATGTGTCTATTGCCGTGATAGTACTTGAGAGAGTGTCACTGCGTTGCATTACGTATTATTACGTACCTACGTACTTTGTGCTATTGCTTTGGTTTAATTTGTGCTTAGCCGAGGGTAGATTTGAAAAAAAAAGTACCTACATACATGAGATTGCGTTCTTTTCCTTATTATTTTGTTTCCATAGCTAGTTACCCTAGTAAACTCACACACACATTCAAGCTTGATTCAAGCATTCACATTACGTGTATATTAGTGTGGGTGAAGACGAACATTTTTGTATGGAGTTTCCGCCCTGTGGTATACGCTGTTTGCGGGGCGCCGCAGACGTATGTTCGCCGGAGATTATCGGCTCTCATGACCGGGGGCCTGAGGATGGTGAAGGGGCTGCGACAGCTTGACGTTAGAGTTTCACCCCTCCCCCCAAGAAGGTGAATCACACCCGAACAACCCCCCAAAGACACGGGAGAGCACCCGAACCACGCCCTCCTAGGTGAGGCCGCAGTGGCAGCCGTAGATCTGTTGGGAGTCCTGGGGGTCTGCTTCCGAGGTCTTACCCGGGACTCCCAAACATAGGCATTAGTTAGGCAACGTGTGGTTTTTACTCGGTAGGAGGCCGGCATAGCATCAATGTCGAATTTTACTCACGTTAAAAAAAAAACACTTAACCTTACCAGCTTCCCTTCACAACTTTTTTTTCTCCGTACGTAGGTATCCTATAATATCTATACCTACAGCACTATTTACTAGCTCGCCCATAAGTCAATGGGTCGCCCTCAATCAAGTAGACCATAAGATAAGTACAAATTATCGATAGCAATACACAACATGACAGCTATGTATTTAGAGAGCGACTATTGAAAAGTAAGAACTTTATCATTAACGAAAGCGCAAGTCATAGAGAGAGATGCGTAACTGTCGATAGAAAAGTAACCGGGTTAAATAAAAATGGCTACTTTCAAGGTACGATGTCATTGCCCATGACTAGTAAAATAAATATTGACAGGTAAAGAGTTTGAGTGAAAACTTGAAGAATACGGGCTATTGCTGAAAACCGAATGCCAGCAGAATAGCCGAGAGTAATATTAGGTACTGCACACACTCCATAGGCTTAGCAATGAATTCTTGCAACACATTGGAGCTACAAAACGATAAACGTCAACACAACGAAAATAAAACTCTTGAACTCTCTACGCGCACGTATTTCCCTCATCGTACAACCCCGGGTTCCTCGGAGAGTGAAGAGGCACATCACAGGGCCGCCAACTTGAGGACCACTGTCAGAAGTCTTACGGGCTGTGAGAGTGGCCCCCAATCGCTAGATGTTGCCATGACTTTCCATCAGGCAGGTGGCGCGTCAATTTGCCGAGCTTAATTTAAAAAACAATAATTTCAGCTCTTGACTCCGGTGAGGACAAGAAATTTAACAGGATTTTTTAAATATTCTACTGTGATTATACGTTGAGATAAGAGGGAGAGCTCAAAAACATCACAACATGTTAGCTTGATAGTTTTAGCATGTTTCATTACGAAACTAATTATATTCGGACAATAAACTTAGTGAAAGTATCATCCATACTGTATTACGAATTGAATAATTTTATTCAAAACAAGTGCTCGCTGATCGTCTTCATTGCGTCACGTGTTGTCTTTGAGAGGCTATTAGATATCTTAATATTCCTCAAGCGCTTGTCATAAATTTTGTATACGAGTAGTTTAGAAATAGTTTTAAGATGATTCGGTGTTTTGCAACAAGAGAAAATTAACCGATATTGTCACTGTTCCTTTGGTGTTTCATCTCTGATTTGGTACGTGTTGGCCCCGTCACCTTCAAAGTGAATTGATGGAGGGCTAAGATATTGTTCTGCTTAATCTGTTTCAGGTAAGTTGTACACGTACTAACTGCCTGTGACATACTACGTAACCCGTTTTTACAATATTTTTTAGAAATATGTCAAATATTTTGACATTTCTTATTACTGCTCCATTTCTGAGGATTGTAGTGATGAGTGATGATGATGATACAAAAACGTGAGGAAAATCCTACACGAATGTTATGCCGGACTCCTACCGACTAGAAACCAGACGTATCCTACCTAACAGTCTACGGTTGGGAGCCCCGGGTAAGCCCTCGGAAGGATATCCCAGGAATCCCAACTACAATTACATAGCTTACTTCCGAATAATGAGGCTTGCTATGGCGACAGATTTTTTAAAAAACAGTTTCGTAGTTTTAGAGTTTATCAATTGCAAACTTGATTAGCAGAGTATGACCCTTTGACATGACCCCAAGACTGTAATTCATAGATTTCTGTCAGGCATTTCAAAACCAAATTGACAAGCACTTTGATAGGTTACAAAATAAATGAAAGTGTACGTTTTTGTAATTGAATTTGCTTGAATTGAATTGTGCTGTAATCCTATGAACGACCCTCCGCTAGACAAACCGACAACCTAGAAAAGGTCGATTGGATGCGTAAGGCGCAGGACCGAATGTTTTCCCGTAAATTTATTGTAAGATGCGTCTAGCAGTGGACTGCTATAACCTGATTTGATCGATATACATACATACCTACATATATACACCTCTTTATCCCTGAAGCGGGCCACTTTTTACCTTATAGTTTCATGTCCCACGTAATAGATGGTGAGCCATGTTGTAATGGACAGGCGCAGGTTGTGACGACTCATAGTTGAACATTTTTAAGCCGCCCATAATGGCTTTCAGCTTGGCTTAACGATTGTCATTTTATTGACAACCGGGTTTCATTTTGAAAATGAAAATGAAAATGAAAATGAAAAAATATTTATTGTCAAAAAGTGTACAGTTTTTAACATAATGTCCGTTGGCCCCACACTAGGCAAGCCTGTCCTGTGGGTTGAGTTTTCCTTCTCTACGCAATGGAGTGTTTTGTGAAAGTGTTCCCTTAGTCGCCTCGTACAACACCCGCGAAATGTTTGTATTGTATTGATTTTGTACTCTATCCCGTCGCTACATGGACAATTCCTAATCAATGTACTTACACGCTATTTTTCAATTAGCTGCCAGGTATTTGATGGCCTTTAAATTAGGTATTCGTTTAAAAATGAAATGGAAAATGTCAATGTAAGATATGAAAAACGTTTTCTCTTCATAGTGCAGTCAGATTAAGCTTTCTATAAAGTATCTAGTTAACGCTAATCAACTAGTTGAACTTGCTATGTTCTAACAAATCTCACTTACGTGCAAAGGTTCGCTTCATTCATATTCATTCAGAAACAGCCGGTTGGTTGACTGGTCATGTGGCTCTTGAACTTGTGATTCAATCTTAAACTTCACTTTTACTATCAAATATATCAATGAAATCACTCCGAGTGCTGACCCAGGGCTCCCAACCGCAGACATTAGGTAGGAAACAAGTGGTTTTTAGTCGGTAGGAGTCCGGCATAGCATCCATGTAGGATTTTTCTCATGTTAAAAAAAGGCCTCTACCAGCTCACGGCACAACACACAGTAAGGTGTCTTCCGAATCCAGCCCCAGCCTGCGATCTTTTCTAGATTATCGGTCCATCTGGTGGGTGGACGTCCTACCCTATGCAACACTTACTAGCTAGCTATAATTTACATCATAGTTAAAAATGTAGAACCAATAAAATCTAGAGTCCCTACACCCTCTCTGTAATCGTTATTTTCCTGAGTACACATCTCCGAATAGAGGGATGGAGAAATTATACTCCAAGTTTTATTTTTCATACATAAATATGGCAACGGCTTAGCCCTTTACCAATTTTAAAGTGGCCCACGAGAGAATAATAGAATTAGTTAAATGATTCTGGAGTTAGATGGAACGTAACTGATTCAAACAAACATTTTGGCAAACTTTTACACCTAATATATATCTACTATTAATAGTTACCATGTATTACTGTCAATCAACCTAAACTGTATTATTCAAACAAAGACTTTCTCCGGCCCTCAGCTAAAACTCTCCTGCGTCTGCGGACCTGACAATGATTGACACAACTAGAATACATTTCTGACATTTCTTATTATTCTCACGTAGGTAATGACATAATTTTACCCATTACTATGTCAGTGGTAATGGCATTGCTAGAATGTAATTTCATTACTATCGATAGCGTCTAAAAATTTTGCGTTGAACATTATAGCTCTATCTATGACGCCTTATAAAAAAATGATAGTACAAAGCGTAATGCGCTTTGCTCGTATAAAAATTGTAGGCTGTATTATGAGAAAGAGGATGCTTCTACTTTTACGAATTTCCATTCTAAACAAACAATCGAGATTGTTTTAACTTTTGTAAGATTTACGTAGGTTAGGTACTCAAGATATGTCCAGTTTATATAATGTAGATCCCAATGCACATCGGTTTTTTAAGAATTTGAAAAAGCGCATAATACAGTCGACTGGTGACCCTGTAGGTCTTTAACAAAATGCATTAATTGCCAGAGAATTGTCTTGAACTTTGTAAATATTATACTTGGTAGGACATAGTTTTATCGTCATAAAGTCGTCTAAGTAATTTATTACTTATGTATTAATTTTATGTTTCTGATTGTTGCAGGGTAAAGACAAAAGTAATCGGGAAGATCTGAAGACTGATATACAACACAGAAAAGAAACGTTTTATCGGGTTAGTATTTATTTACTTACCTACTTATTGCTATTGTTATAGAACTAGGCGCATGTCTCGTCGCTGACCAATAACACTGTATACGTACAAGGGTATGTAGGTGCATTTATAGTCCACATTTCTACATGTTTTTGTCCCACGTAACAACTACACCAATAGGTGACCTATTGCCATGTTGAAATGGACAGGCGCAGGTTATGACCAACAACTATCCACCTGTTGAAGAATTTAGTGCTTCCACTTGACTTGTCCGACGCTGACAAAGAAACGAATAGGGCTAGCAACCCGACAGTGTAGGTAGTGGGACTAAATAATAAGCGAATGTAGTGTAGAGTAGAGCGAATAAAGTGATAGAGACCATCACTTTATTCGCTCTACTGTGCAGAAAAGTGGTTAACAGAGCCTTTGATCGCTCGGCGCTCTAACCTCTGACCCAATTTCTAGCTGATAGCTCTGGATAACTAAATAGCCTTTATTCTGGAAAGCAGTTCCTGTCGAAATCAGGAATGGAAGAAAAACTCGTGAGCCCTCGGAAGGATGTCCTAAGAGTACCCATTAATTCCTTTTTAACATTACATATTTCACATTGAAACTAATGTGTATGCCGTTTCCCCAGGAGGCTCCGTCAGACGAGGATTCAGCGGTGTCGTCCGCCCCAGCCTCGTTGTCACCCCAGCCACACGGCGACATGTGGGTACGTATCTATATTCATTTCAGTAAATTAAAATAGAATATGTTAAAGAAATATTTCACCAACGGTTTTATTCGGCCATATTGAATTTTCATTTCTTTTCGTGGTGATCTCTGTTGAGCGAGTATGGGTATCAAATGAAAGGACTTGACTGAGATAATTATATAAAAATAATGTTATCCGCCATTTGGTAGCGAGACGGCCAACTTAATAATGATACTGGTACCTACAGAATTATTGTATTGTCATCAGAATTAAATAAAAGTGTATACCAATAGGTACCAACTAAAATATCAATCTGCCAACAGAAAGGTTTAGGTTACTTTATTTTTATTTCTTTAGAATAAATTTATTAATACTGGGACATCCTTCCGAGGGACTACTTCCTCGGAAGGATGTCTTTGGACTCGACTCCCAGCCGGAGGTAGGCAGTGCTAAAAAAATATTTATATAGGTACACCTCTGAATAGTGCCTCACCATTTGCTGCTTACATTCTTTCGTACAATGCTACTTTATTATAAAAATAGTTTTAGTATGACTAGTCCAATAGTTCAATATTTACGCTGGAACGATTATACCTCATAGTCTTTGGCGTAAGCAGATAAAATAAATATTGAATCACACAAAAGTTCGATATTATTGAACCAAACTAAATCATATCAATAAGTATCTAGTACCTACCTAGTTACTTTTGCAGGAATTTTACATTTTACCGGCTAAAATAGTGATCTTTTAGTTATTCCGTTTCTTTTCCTTTGAGGTACGAAACCAGAAAACAACAGACATCAGAAAAGAGGTTTTTTTTGTATATATGTATGTATTGTATGAAACCCTAAAAAGGAAGTGTTGTATAGATGTAGCAACCGCATCAGGCTTTCCTTTCACCGTCCGCTGCTGGACCTTTTTTTTTATATTACTTAGGTGGCAGACAAGCTTACGGCCCACCGGAAGGTTGGTAACCGTAGCCTATAGCCGTTTGCAACACCAGAGGCGCTACACACGCGCTGCCGACCCGGGCGCAGGTTGTGACGACCCACAGTTGAAATTTTTCAAGCCGCCCGTAAGACCTTCAACTTGGCTGTCATGTTGACATTTGGCAGATTGATATTTTAGTTGGTACCTATTGGTATACACTTTTATTTAATTCTGATGACAATACAATAATTCTGTAGGTAGGTACCAGTATCATTATTAGGTTGGCCGTTATGACTGTCATTTTACCGACAACCGGGACCAACGGCTTATCGTGCCTTCCGAAGCACGGAAACGCTCGTAAATAAATGTCACAAAGTGGTCCACGTGGTGGTCACTCATCCATGTCCGGCCATAGTAAATGTTGCTTACTGCAGTGATCGTTTACAGAACACTGAGTCCGCGGGCCACGAGAGCTTCAAATTCCTCTTTCTCTTCCACTTCCAATGATTCTGGGAGGGGTTTGACCGTACTGTGCCACCCGAACCCCATAGGCGAGGTTGAAGTGTTCGCCAAAGTCTGCCGGGAGCCCTGGGATATCCTTCGGAGGGCTTACCCGGGACCCATTTGCCATAGAGACCGCATACTTACCTATAGTCTAGCAGAGAAGCAACATATGACTATATATATATATATAGTCATATGTTAGATACGATAGACCTATCGTATTTAGGCTCTTAAAAAATTCATGAATTTCGCGTCGAATTCTACAAATAAGGGTTGCCATAGGAGGGTAAATTTTTCAGGATAAGTCCTTCACCCTCACTATCTTACATTTAACTCAAGTACTTACCTACAGTAATATTTTATAAACTTAAATTAACACTCAACATCTGATCATTTTGTTGATAATTACTGATATTTATTTTAATTCTCCCGGAAATATACTGTATTTCATTCTCAATTTTTAATTGTTATGATTTTAAACTAAAACCCTTAAAAAAATGTGGTACCCACCAAGTAATAGACAGTATTGTCTGGGCAAGGCCGCAGTGGCGGCCGTGGGTCTGTTGAGAGTCCTGGGACATCCTTCCGAGGGCTTACCCGGGGCTCCCAACCATAGGCTGTTGGGCGTTACGTGAGGTTTTTTAGTCGGTAAGAGTCCGGCATAACATCCATGAGGATTTTCCCTCACGTTAAACAAAAAAAAAAAAGCAATCGACAGTATTTGTGGATTTCTATTATTTCTCTAGTTTATTGAAACTTTGCTTCAGATTATAGAATGTGTGGAAAGCACATATCGCGTGGAACCAATAAAACTAGGTAATATCGGCAGAGTGCTTAGAGTGTGTGTAATTCACCTCTGCCTACCTTGTCGGGGATATAGACATGACTGAATATATGAAACTAGATTCATTTCTAAACTATCGCAATTTTTGGAACATCGGGGGCAATTGGTGCAAGTACCTAAGTGTTTTTTTCGTGAAGTCCTAAGTTCCTAGTATGAGTTATATTAACACCGTTTACAATGTTTTACTAATAAAATCATAATTACGAACATATATTCAACGATGTATTTAGAACTCAGTTTCCGTGGACCTTCATTCATAGCAATTGAAGGTTTATACACAACCTACCATATCACGATAATAGAACCTGCGCTACTTCCTTGAAACAGTTGCGTGAAATTTTAGAGTAAAGGCACATATAACCCTTACTTCCCCCCTTCGGAGGAAACCACGAGCATTATTTAATATTGATTTAGCAAAACATTAAACCCAAGACATATATTAAACCATCATTATACAGTTACGTCATTAACTAAGATAGGCGCCGGAACGAGAGGCGCTATCAGCTCACGTGTTGAACAATGCCTTCAACCTTGACGCTAAGAGCTAGTTAAGCCCAACGTAATGTCAAAAACTATTGCGGTATAAACATTTTTTCACCTACTAAACTATTGGCATAATTACGTCACTGTATTGTACCTTGTTGTGTAGGGTGTCCATGAATTACGGAACAATAAAAAAACATATTTTATAAAGGCTGCCTCTGTTGCAGATAAGCAAAAAATACACCTTGTACTGGCGTTTTTTTTATTTAACGTGAGGAAATTCCTACACAGATGCTTTGCCGGACTCGTAGCGACTCAAAACACACGTTTTTTACTTAATGCCTACGGTTAAGAGCTTTCTTGAGAGTTGGTGTAACTTCAAAAAATTGTTATAAATAGCTTATTACTCTTTGATCAAACTTTCAACAGACTCTCTATATTTAACTTAAACCTCATACCTGAACTGTTAGAATATTTATATCAAGAAAACTTTCTCTTAGACTAAAAATTTACACTTGAATCTTGAACCACAGATCTTTCCCATAGTTAGGGTTTAACTTAAACCGAGTAAGGACTTGTCCTCAATACCATGGCGCGGAGCTGTCAACATGAAAAGTTACGGTAAATACAGGTGACCACTACACTTAAAAATGATAACGACAAGTTAACTGAAATGATCAAAAATGCTTATGAATACTTATGAAAACACTATTGTGTATTGGTCCGTATACCCAATGCCAAATAGGACAGAATGTTTAATTGAATAACAACAACAAATAAGGATGTCAAAACGTCATTTAAACTATAAAATCCAAATTAGTACTTCTATAAATATTTTTTTCCAGAACCACTTAAGTGTTCTTACAAAAGGTACTTTAAAAGCAGTTGAATGAACTATATGATTGATGGTTTAATCGCCCCCTAATTAGTGTCCTTGTTTTTAATGTAGATTAATATACTAGATTTGCCTTTTAAGTAAACTTTGCTACTTATCAAGTGGGCACGTGGGTGTACACCGTGTAATCTTTGAGCCCAATCTGTCGAGCTCGACAGGTGACTGTTCCAATTTTGGTCATGATGAAACATCAAGATTTTTTTGCAATAATCACCCGTTTAAAGTTATCATAGTCTTTAAGATTTAGTGTTGTGTAAAATTCGTAACATGATAAGTATTAAAGTTTGTGACGATGTTTGTTACAATTGTTACTTAATCACGCCCTAACCTCTAAACCAATTTGACTTTCTTATTTGCTTAACAAGGAAGCCTGGAAATGATCTGCTTGCTTTACTAGATTCACAAACAATATTTTATTGTTTTTAGTTTATATTACTAATTGGAAATAGAGCACAAAAAGATTAGCCCGCTGAGTTTCTTGCCAGTTCTTCTCAAGCGGGCCGCGTTCCGAACTGGAGGTACTAATACTTATAGAACTCGGGACTTCACACGAAACGGTGGTACTAACTTTGAATAGTATTCAATGTATTCATAGACGTGTCGCAAGTGCCTATGTATTAGGATTGTGCGAAATAAATGTTTTTTTTTTTAAATTGATTTCTGTCATGCAAGTTTTTGTGGAAATCGGGTACTTGTATAGAAGCGAACATTTAATGAATATGGCAAAGTGCTATTTATAACTTTGAAATCCTAAAGAAAAGTCTTGAAGGCACTCTTTTCGCGTACCAACATAGCTTTAACTTTCTACCAAACAATTTAAAAAATAATTATATACGTAAATTAAGAGTAAAAAGACCTCATTACACCAACGAATCTGTGTCAATGAAGTATTTAAGCTAGAGGACGTATGACGCCAAATGGACTATTATCTTGATCTAGATCTCAGGACTCGTGAGGTCTGATGAACTAACATTACAACACAAGCTACTTCAGTTCATGAACTAAAGATCTACTAGCCTGAAAACACGATTACTAAAAAAAACCTCGATACTTTTAATTTTTCAAAACACCTCGTTTTAGTTAAACTTTAGGCTGGATCTCTATAATTATCTATTATTTGAATATTATTTTTAATGCATCAGAAAGACAATACTAAAAACTTCATTTACACTAGTCGGTTTTTTTAATATTTATAATAGTTTTCTTTTTATCTGTAATTATCTGTTTTTTAGCTTTCATATCATATCGCTAAACGCGCTCCAAACCTTCTCTCTCTTTCTTTCCTCACGAAATCTGTATGCGCTATCCTCTACCGATTACGATTAGTCTGGCTGCGCGCCTTGTAGGAAGCGGACCTATGCCCGATTGCGTCACACAATGCTCAATTACGACATCGATAGATCAATTAAAAAACTTTTGAATTCCTCACTGAAGTAAGCAGGGGGGGGGGGCGATGGCTGTAGGTGCTTAAAATCTTAATTTGTGTAAATAATAAATGTAACTAATTATAAAAGTTATAAATATAAAGACCAAAAAAATGACTAAAAAGGAACAAAAAACGTTTTTCGCTCGTAGAACGAGAGAAATAAAAAGCTAAGAACCGTATTGATTGTTTACTATCCGATGTAAATTTTCTTTATCTTACTTAGCTTCTTCACGATGGCTTGTAGAAACTGGGGTGTTACTTTTGTGTGGACTAGGTCGCATGATTTGGCATATTATCTCCTCGATATTGTTGCCACCGAGCATCATCTAAGTTCCCAATGGCGTTACGGAATGCCTGTACCAGGACCTCGTTCGTTGGTCAGCACCTGCACTGCTTCAAGTGACGTCGGCCTGGGCCTAGAAGATCTTCATGGGGCCCAGACCTTATCTGCATATTAGCATCTGCCCAGTTGCCTTCAAGCCCAACCATATTTCAAACCAGACGCAGCTTTTATTGGCTGCCAGGAGCAGCAGCTATGAATTGAATTTTCATCCCCATTGGCAAAGTTGAGAGCGCCTGCTGTCTTACCTCCCCAAGCTCGATAGGTTGCCTAATGGAATTGGACGCTTTCTAGGAACAATAATAATGAACTCGCACATGAAGGGTTCCGTAGCAGCAAGTAACATAATGTAAAAGTTCGTGTAGTTCGTTGTAACTTTCATTGATGTTCGCAGTGGTAGTGATTTTTCTCGGCGAAAATTGCGGTATATGACGTTTTAAAAAAAAAACGACTATCTTGATTTCGTTCAAACCAATTTTCTTTGGTAGATTTTATCACAATGTACACTGTATATATTTTTTAGATTTATCATTCTCTTAGTTTAGAAGTTAGAGACACACACACACACACGCACACACACACACACACACACACACACACACACACACACACACACACACACACACACATTTTTCCACTTTGGAAGTGTTTCTTGCGCAAACTATTCACTTTAGAAAAAAAATATGTTATACACCTTAATAGCATTTTTGGAGACCTATCTATTGATACCCCACACGTATGGGTTTGATGAAAATAAAAATTTTGAGTTTCAGTTCTGAGTATGGGACCCGCAAAATTAACTGCTTTTTTTCTCGTTTTATACAAAAATCTTGATGGTTCGGTTCGCCTTATAGTTTCGGAGAAAAGTGGCTGTGACACACGGACGGACAGACAGACAGACAGACATGACGAATCTATAAGGGTTCCGTTTTTGCCATTTGGCTACGGAACCCTAAAAATGTCATACAAAACCCAGAAACCGCCACTACTATCCTAGTAGTCTTGGTCCCGCACTCCTGTGCGGGCGAGTCGGTGCCGGAAGTAATTGCACGGAACATAAAACAATGGAGTCGGCTAATTCAAGTACAAAAAAGACAGTGTAAGTATTTTAAAAAAAATCTGTAAAATATAACACTGTCTTTAGACTTTCGATTTAATAGTAGAAAATTGCCGGTGATATTTTCAAAACAAAATTGTTTCAAAAATACTTGTTGATTCACATAAAAGAATAATCATTTTATTGAAGGTACTAATGAAAGAAAAATGAGTTTTTACTGAATGATGATGCTGTTGGGCTCAACAGCGCCAGGTCCTCGTGGTGGGTCTGGACGTGGACACTCTCTCGCTCGAGACCATGGTGCGAGCCATGCTCTCCAGCGGGAGTAAGTGGGACTGCGCCGCCTCTTTCTGCGAGCAGGTTATGCTCGTGAAAGAGACGGCGGGGCGGGAACGGGAGAGAACTCTCCCACCCAAGTTCCGCAGTCGGCAGCCTGGGCGCCGTCGACGTGTCTTCGCCGAGGACTATCGGCCTCCATGACCGGGGGCCTGAGGACGGTGAGAGGGCGGCTCACCGTCCTTACAGAAGCAGGCCCATGACGGCAGAGTGACGTGAGGAACTCATGCACGCCCCCCCTTAGAAGCGGGATTACACCCGAAACCTCCCAAAGACGCGGGATAGCAGTCGAACCAGCCCCTGGGCGAGGCCGCAACACAATGATGGAGAAGCTGGCACAGCATTGATTAATCGCTCGTCTCCGCTGCTCCTGCACGACAATGCGCGACCTCATACTGCAGATGGTCCCCAAGTTGCAAGAACTGAGGTTGGAAGCTCTCCGTCATCCGCCAAACTCACCAGCCCTTGCGATACGGACTACTACTATTTCCAGAATTTGGATAACTTTTTGGCGGGAAAGAAATTCAATACCCAAGAGATAATACAAAATGCCTTTGAAGAATTTGTTTGAATGACGGCAATTTTATTTAATATTAATTTTATTTAATATTAGTCATAGGAAAGAATGTTTAATTGCTACCTGGTCAGGTGAAAATCGCCCCATAAAAATAGAACGAAATAAACGAAACCAGATATTATAGGAAGATTTCATGGTCCTCAAACTCTAAGTCTTCTTATCTCGATTGTATCCTTACAGGCTAAATTGTTGGATCCCAGACATTCACGAAACATGCCCCTAAGAGAAATTGACGTGGTTATTAAAAAGAGCTCAGTGATGTGAAAAGAAAGAGCAATTATATAACACCTGATTCCAAAAAAACAGCAATGTATCAAAAAATACTTTTGAAAATACGTTATTTATATGAGCCCCATTACCCCACTGGATCTAAAAGACATTATAAACGTGTCAGACTTGAACTGATTAAAGCCATGCTCTGTTCTTATTTTAGCTGTAGTTTCTATCGGCTTAGGTAGTCATTTCTAATTTTTCATAGATTCATCGACAGCCTGTTGATGAATCCATGAAATTAAAAACTGCTAATTATTTTAATAAATAAAAAGATTTTAGAGTTCTTTTTTGTTTATTATTTCATAAAAAACGAAATTGAAGGCTTTATACACGGTCACATTCCAAAAGTATCACTTGGTCCCACGTAATACGTTGAAGTGAACAGAGGCAGGCTATGGAAACCTGCTTAAACTTGACCTTCAACATGGCTTCATGACGACCTAACTCCTGCATGCCAAGATGGATTACTAACAAAACTTTCGGCCATCACGGGCCCAACCAACAAAATCCATTCTCGACGTAACTACTCGAAAGCGTAAATATAAAAATTTACTGGTGAAATGTCTTCTATCTCAAAATTTGTCATTTTTAAATATGAGACAAAAGATATTTCGCAAATAAATTTCTGTCGACGTTTTCATCTCACATGATTTCGCCCTTATCTTGATCGATTACACAGAACAATAAACAAGTGTCAAGAGTTCCATTTGTTTATCTTCTGAGTAACAAAGTTCACGTCAATAGTATTATTAGTATGGGCGGAGACCCTGACGGCCAGCAATGTGGCTAGATTGCTGAGCCTGCAGAGGGCGATGGCCGTCAGGGTGATAAGGCGATACCGCACGACTTCAGATGAGGTGGCATGTTTCCTAGCCGGGACCGCTCCATGGGACCTGGAAGCGAGAGCCCTTGCGTCACTGTTTAGACGGCGCAAGGAGGCGCTGAAGCGGGGCCAAAGGCCTGCGTCTCGGGAAATCGAGGCCCAGCGGTCCCTGCTCCGCCAGGAAACCGTGAATACATGGAAGGTGCGACTAGAGCAACCAAAGGGGGATTTGCCACAATCGCGGCCGTCAGACCGGTCATGGACGGGTTGCTGGAGAGGAGACACGGTACTCTCTCCTACCGGTTGTCACAGATACTTACCGGGCACGGTAGTTTCGGTAGGTATCTGTGACGAAGACACCGGGAAACCACGGTCGAGTGCCAGCAGTGCGAGGACCACTTCGATGACACAGCGCTTATGCTCTTGAAAGAGGCGGTGGGGTAGGTACGGGAGAAAACTTTCCCACCCGAGTTCCGCAGTTGGGCTAGCGACATGTCTTCTCCGAAGACTATCGGCCTCCATGACCGTGGGCCTGAGGACGGCGAGAGGGCTACTCACCGTCCTTACAGAAGCAGGCCCATGACGACAGCGTGACGTGAAAAGTTCACGCACGCCCTAAGAAGCACACGAAACCCCCCAAAGACGCGGTATAGCACCCGAACCGCCCCCTGGGCGAGGCCGCAATTGTGGCCGTAGGTCTGTTAGAAGTCCTGGAACATCTATCCGAGGGCTTACCCGGGGCTCCCAACCATAGGCTGTTGGGCGTTACGTGAGGTTTTTTAGTAGGTAGGAGTCCGGCATAGCACTCATGATGAATTTTATCTCACGTTAAAAAAAATTCTATTATTAGTATCTTTTACTTCATTCAGTCTTTTCAAGAAGTGGAGGCACTGGCGAGTGCGTGTCCCTCTCGGAGACTTTGATAGGATAAAGAGTGAAAAACTGGAAGATGAAAGCGTAAGGAGTATGTATGTAGGCTTAGTCAGTGAAAGGCTTGTAAAACGCGAGCCTTTCCGACTTCGATGTGGATGAATGCTGGAATATTATGAAAGAAAGTATAGCGGATAGAGCAAAAGAAGCATGTGGGAGTGCAAAGAGACATGAACATTCGATAGGTGATGCCTGGTGGGATGCAGAGGTTTAATCCTGCGTAGCAAGAAAGAAGAAAGCGTGTTTGGATTATGTGTCATCTCATCATCTTGCCAGGATTTGGGATTGATGGTGCGCTGCTTCGTGCAGTGTAGTCTACATATGTGGGATGTATGGCATGTGTGCGGGTGGGCGGCAGCCTGTCTCCCTGGTCTGACGTCAACATTGGCGTCAGACAGGGTTGCGTGCTGTCGGCCCTGCTGTTTGTCCTCTACCTGGACGATTGTCTTAAGAGAGTAAGATCGATGAATGTTGGATTGCGAATGGGTGACTTACTTGTGAATGTGAACTGTTTGCTGTATGCAGATGATGCCGTGCTCATAGCCGAATCGCCATCAGAACTATAGTCTCTAGTCACAGCGATGAAAGATGATAGTCTAATGAGAGGCTTACATTTGAACGCGACTAAAACGAAAGTGATGGTATGCGAAAGAGAAGAGGACAGAACGAATGCCAGGATAACTGTAAATGATGTAGTGCTGGAACAGGTAGGTAAGTTTGTATATCTTGGATGTGCATTAAGCAGGGATGGACGGTACACCACTGATGTAGAAAGGAGGGTAACTGCGGGAAATAGAGTAAATGGAGCGTTAGGCAAACTTTTGGGTACCCAAACCCTAAGTCAAAAGGCCCAGCTGCAGTACACAGTGCGGTGCTGATACCTACGCTAATGTATGGAAGCGAGAGTTAGGTACGGCAGGAAACGCATGAAAGTAGAATAAACGCGGTCGAGATGCGCGCGCTACGCAAAATCTGCGGAGTAACGCTCGCAGATCGCGTTCGGAATGAAGATGTAAGAAAGAGAGTTGGTATGGAAGAGAGTGTCGTTGTTAAAGTAAGGAAGGACATGCTACGATGGTTCGGGCATGTGGAGCGAATGGGTGATGAAAGAATGACAAAACAGATATACAACGCGAAAGTGGATGGACGTAGGAGTCGAGGAAGGCCACGACACACCTACCACGACCAAATTAATCGTGTGTTAGTTGAAGGTGGTGTCAAAGCCGAAGGAACCGACGTGCATGCATGAAAAGAAAAATGAAAGTTGAAGAAGCAAGTGACGTGTGTATGGACCGTGCCGTGTGGCGCTCGGTTCTTTCTGCCTACCCCGCAAGGGATTTGGCGTGAAGGTAGATAGATGGATAGTATCTTTTTCATCATTGTTCTTTTACAGTAAAAAAGGATTATTCGTTCTTCATAATTCGCCTTGATGCGGTGGTGCATTCGGTAGTATAACCGATGGCCGCGCTGAGGCCCTGATTTTATTCTGGGGTCGGGCCGAATATTCGTGTGATCCACAAAATGATGTTTCGGAGTTTGGGTGCTCGATAGTCCGTTTGTTGAGGAAGGTTTATAACATTACACTTCAACGAATAGGAGCAACCATGAATAAAGTTTCGAAAACGGGAAAATTTATTCCTTTTGAGAGTATACGTTGCGTGCGCTGAGTAAATATAATTAAAGTTACATAAAAATTGTGAATTGCAAAATTGTTCATTTTAAAGTTTTATAAAATTCTCCTCCTATTTTTATAAGTAGTATAATACGGTCAATTTAAAAAAAAAGTAAAACTAAATACCGAGTAAAACTATTTACACAAATAATTCTATTCATTGTTCGCTAGTGCGTTGTGATCCGCCGCTACTTGCTTTACTATCGTAATCTGTCACCGACTGACGCGGCGCCGCGTGAATATGGCGCGCGATCTGTAGCAAAGGGGCGCGGGGGTAGCGGCAGTGAATCATGCGATTTGGTTAGGGTCAGGCAAGCTCTTAAGCTAAAAATAAAAATTCATTTATATTTTACGGGGTTAGACGCGGTTGTGTAGCAGCAGCATACCTTTATTTTAATTGCCTGTGCAATCTGGTCGAAACCTCTGGCAACAAAAATAGAAAATATGAGATACTAACGGACGTCATGCAGTTTCAACCATGTAGCTCCTGTTCCTGTGGGAATTCGAGAGTAAAATATAGCCTATGTCACCCGGCGATAGGGTAGCTTTCCAACAGTCAAAGAATTTTTCAAATCGGTTTAGGCGTTTCGGAGCCAATTCGATTCAAACAAATTAAGAATTAAATCTTTATAGATATTAATAGTATAGATAACTGTCATTTACCCCATGAAACGATAGTTCAGAAGTATTTTAGTCCTAAAAAATCAATTGTTTATCCAAACTAATGGTCACCCTTGTTCCAGTCGTGTGGCCAATGCCGTTCGTCGGCGGAGCGCGCGTCGGCGGCTGCGCGGGAGTGCACGCGACTCTCGGACGCGCTGCGCGACGCGCGCGATCAGCTCGAACTCATGGAGTTCAGGCTGCTGGAGTTGGAAGACGCTCACCCCGACAAGGTACACCATGGATATCCATGCCATTAAAAAAAATTGGTTCTATTTTTTAAATTTTGGCGCTAATTTGTTAAGTGCGTGTATGGATAAGGACGCAGTGATTTTATATCGTGTTTTATCTATGTTTTTGTTTATTGAGTGTTTCGTGATTATTGGCATTTTAAATACCAGTTTGAACTACAACCAATCGTGGTAGGTACGTATAATGTATTAATAGTATTAGAACAACATAAAATATTCACAGCTAACTGCCATTGCATTTAAATGACTGTGTTTGCAATAAGGTAAGCCTTTCAATAGCATTTGCACAAATTAATTAACAGTATCGTTACATCTGTATCAGTATCAACATCTGAGCTTTAATCCCGGTTGAGTTCCGCCCGGGATACGCTTTAATCGACTTCAAAAAAGGAGGAGGTTCTCAATTCGTCTGTATGTTTTTTTAATGTATGTTTATTTCTGGCAATCATGGACAGGATTTCATTTTTTCTTTTGTTGAATAGGGTTTTTTTAATAATTATTATTTTGAAATTTATTTTATCATTCTCGCACATCCATCAGGTTTCCCGCGCTCTTTACACATTACTGTGACATTTTACCGTGTGAGTTGTGACTTGCTAAACATTGTTAAGGTCAACATTTTGAAACTATTTCTTTTGTTATTTGTGAACATTCTTGTTTTGCAAATTGCAGCATAATTCAGAATAATTTTTTATAGTTTCATAATTGCGAAACTGTTTTAAAACAAATGTTTATACTTGGTAATACTTTATAATTCGTCAGTGTGAATGGGACCAGGTTTTGTTACATTTTATGAGTCAATGGACGACCTTTTGTTTATTTCTAGTGAAATAGTGTACCTATCTAATTAATGTTACTTATTACATTCGTAATAAATAATTAACTATTTGTGCTCCACGCCCTCGTCTGAGATAGGTAGGGAGCACCCTTTAAACTCTGTCAGTTTTAGTTACATTTATATACATGGCACCACGACGCCTCCTTGGGTACATAATGATGAGGATACGGCCTACATTTGAATATTTCGAATTACGGAAATTAAATGGTAAAACATTTTTTGAAATCGAACAAATCTTTTGTCTTTAAACTATGTTTACTACTCAAACTACTAAAATAGGTATAGAATAACTCTTTTAGTCTGAGGTTTACTATTACCCACGTATTGGTAGAGTTGAATTCCAATTTGTAAGCTAAGCTTATTGTACTCGTACAAGAGCGTAGGTAGTTAGATGAAAGATTTGTTCGATGAGTAATTAAACTTTAAGATTATTCTTTAAAAGCAATTAGTATGCTAACTGGTCATAAATTTTAAATATAGAAAATAATTGGTTTCGAGCAGGATTCGAACCTGCGTCTTCGGCGAACCGTGCTCACGCGTTAACCACCCGCCACCGAAACCTACTTGGAACTAACCAAATTTTCCGCCTTATTATACGTCTTGGGGCGATGTAGGCACCATCTACCGGCACTTTTTAGAAAGTTACACGTAATTAAACTTATTCTTAGTGTTGCATTCTCTGCAAATATTAAAGGTACTGGAGCTGTTTCATCACAAGTAACTACTCTAAATTGTAAATCAAACACATGGACAGAATAGATAACATTCAATAGATTAGAACCTCACGACTTAGGTACATACATTTTCAAATGACATTACACAGTTAACCTTGAACTGTTCCGCTCACACATACCGTTGAAAACATAGTTCAACTATCACCGGTCAAAGTACCTACTTCAACTCTGAAGGTAACGAGAAGTTCTTAGGTACTTACGTCATGTGACGTCATACGGTCTGCTATGGAAATCTACTTCTTGTTGAAGGCGCGAGTAGGGAGTAACTCAGATTTTTTTCTGACGGAAGTAATGCTATGATATTTGATACCGTCAATGGCAAAGAAGTTTTACTTCAATCGCGCGTAAAGGTTAAACGCACACACATTTTTTTATTGACCGAGATCGGGTGTCTAGATTTAGGCGCCATCTTGTGCTGAAAATTTCACTATCATAGAGCAAGGCTACAATAGGATATGAGTATAAAGGGCTTCCCTAATTCCTGAGGTTGCCGGGAGCTCTAGGACATCCTTCCGAGAGATTACCCAAAAGCCCGGGACTCCCGGCCAGTACAGTTATAAGGCATCGTGTGGTTTGAGTCGGTAAGAGTCCGGCTTAGCGTAAAAAAAACACACACGTGAAAAATCAAAGGAGCTCTACCAAAATCTACGAAACCCAAGTCAAATTCAACTAAACTTTGTGCACTTGCTGAATTACTAACGAGGTTATAGTATAGGCTCTCTTAAAATGTAACTTTGCAGAAAAGTAAGCCAAATACTGCTCCTCAGCATTAAAAAAAACACACACACACACAAACACGTTAAAAATCAAAGGGGCTCTACCAAAATCTACGAAACCCAAGTCAAATTCACCTTAATTGTGCACTTGCCGAATTACATTACTCTCTGAAAAATGTAACAATGACGGAAAGAAAGCCGAGGACTGCTCCTCAGCAGACAAAGACCCTGGGCTTCAACGCGATGCAATCTAGACTTTATGCTAAAATCAAGGTTTTTAAAAGAAGTAGGCATAATTTATAAAGTTGACGACACGCCACGAGATTGTAACAGGAAGAAACGGTTTAAAGAGTTCGAGGTCTCTATGGTAGACATTTTTCTTTAGTTTTTCTTTGTAGAGATATACATAGTGGCATGGCGTGGTATATTTCCGGTAAATATTATAAAGGTGTTAACGGAAACCCTATTGATAATTATTAACGGCGTTGCCATTATTCTGATGGTGTGTTTTGACCGGACGCGAACTTTTTAAGGTATGGAAGGCAATGGGCGATTACCTCAGCTGGTATTACTCATATTGTTCTCTGATAAATTATGCATACAGATGGCACTGTTTACTTATAGTTGTCAATGTAAGTACACAGGTGTATAGTGATGTCAGGAATGTGAGTTGCGTTGACTTAAATGCGCAGTATCTTTGAAACTATCGAATGTGTAGTTTCTTTCAGTTTACTTATATACTACGTACTTACAAGTAGTAGTAATTTATGAAAACATTTAAAGTGAGAGGCAAAAGTGACAGAGAATCAAAGAGTTTAGTGGAAAAGAGATAGGTAGATAGAGAGAGATAAATTTGATGTGAAAGTAAAATCAATATTGTTTATAATAATGATTAGCCACATCTTTGAGCTGAAAGTGAGTCCTTAATATTTTATCTTTATCCTCTTAGCACCTCCCCGATTCCATTCAAAGCTGACATTTTGGGGTAGAGGACCGCGTTAACCGTTAATGGTTGATGTGGCTCTTTCTAAAAATATTTATTTATAAAGTTTGCTATTGCCATTGGACCTCCACAGCCTAAAAATGTTGCCTACGCAAGAACCGCATCCACTGGTTATTATACTCGTAAAAATATAATAGGTCCGTTTTGACATTTGTCATTGCGACGACTCTTATTGGCGGATTGTCGAATCTACCAAGGAGATGCTCCCAATGTACAAACATTGATTCCGGAATTTGCCAATAAATTATGAGTGGCGCTTTCTCAAATGTCAAAGCGGGCCTTTTATTTTGTGATTGGTTTAGTTAGATACACCGCCCCAGTCAATAAACGGTTAGTTTGATCCTTGTAGTTTTTAATAAAACTCCTTAGGTACACTTATTTGCTTTATTATAACGCAATGCGGTTATCTTGTTTATAAATGATGAACACATGTGAGATGTAATGTTTAAACATTCATGGAATATTCTCGAAAGGTATAATTTATTATAATTTTCAGGACTTTTCGCGTTTTGAAATGAAACACTTTACAATCTTTTCTATTCTAATGCCCGCCTTCCACTGCGAGCGAGTCGGACCCATTACGGACTCCGCTATACTCGTAACGATAATTTTCGATACATGTCATGTCCGCTTTGGTTGAAGGACATGACTGAAAATCGTCGTTACGAGTATAGCGGAGTCCGTAATGGGTCCGACTTGCTCGCAGTGGAAGGCGGGCATTAGAATAGAAAAGATTGTAAAGTGTTTCATTTCATAACGCTTTATCAGTACAAACTGTAAAACTGTGCAAGTATAAACGGGACGTTGTGAGTGTGATGTGTTAACAGCCTTAACTTTCTGAAGTAATATAATAATGGAGGGCAGGCATACAGAGTATAAAGTATGGAGAAAGGATATTTGAATAAAGAAAGCTCGAGAGAAAATTACGAGGATTATATTAGCCTCTATAACTATCATTTTAGTAAAATTATCGATGATTCCATTTGTGTTAGAAAATTCAATAAGAGCTTTATAGATATTATTGATACTTATAGAATTTTTGTCAAATTAATTGGCTTATACGTAGGCTACATATTATCACGGTACACGCGAAGGTACTAGGTAGAGAGCAATTCAAATTTCCATTAGGTAAATCACAATTTTCACACCAAAATGAAGTCGTTAACATATAATATAGAGATGGATAAAGCTCAAAAGGGATGGCAGGTAACCACCATAAATTACGTAATATTTCGAACAATATAATATACCTATGTATTTAT
This sequence comes from Miltochrista miniata, assembly GCA_933228765.1. NCBI lineage: Eukaryota > Metazoa > Arthropoda > Insecta > Lepidoptera > Erebidae > Miltochrista > Miltochrista miniata. Next base: position 27,281,513 of record OW121763.1, on the reverse strand, counting down.
GTATACCTAACAGTGCCATCTATGAAAGCGCGGCCCATTATTTTCTCCAATCGCTTACAGTGCAAAAGTGCAATCTTCCACGTATATTTTCCTTCTGTCTATACACACAAATTTTATCGATGAGTGCTAATTAGCAAAATGACGTCACTATCTAATACCGGTTTGTATTTAAAATTCTATTTGTTCAAAAAACAAAATGATTAGAATAAACTAAGTAATATATTTGTGTGGCATCCGGTGTAGCTACATTCTTGTTGTTTCTGTAGCTGTAGTGTATGAATGTAGCTTAACCTTTGATGTGCCACGGTCGTACACGCTTTGAGGCAAGCTGTACAGTATCAAACAATCACCGTGATTGGCATTTATAAGTGTCTTTTAGTTAACTACTTACATATCAACTTCGTGTGCGTTTATTCAGTTTAGAGAGATCTAAAATTTATAGAGTGCCTCATAGCTGAAAGCCTTGGACTTAGAAATTTTTAATTTAGGGTATTATTATTATTTTCTTGTGGGGTACACCGGCTATGCCGAGCGGACGATTCAACCGCCTGTTCTGCTGCCCATTTCGTCTATTTCCCCAGCTACCTCTCTGGGATTGGATTGTGTATCCCAGCAACGGCTTCAAATATCTACTTGTTTCCTTGCAGAATCGGACTTTCTGATCCACCTTCAGATACTCCAGATCCTCTTCATTTAGCATATCCGTGCCCGTAGTCTCCCATCTGCGTAGTGAGTTACACAGGACACTCAGCCAATAGGTGGTGACTGGTTTCTTCTTATTCCAAGCATTCTAGGCATTTAGGGTCGTCTTTAATTCCTATTACTGTCAGGCGACAATTTAGGTTAACTAACCCCTATATGTGGGCACCGAATGAGAGTTTTTTGATAGTCCACCTTTAAGGTTTGACTATTGTGTTAAAGTTCCTCAATGTTTTTAACGATAGTAACCTAACTATTATTTAATCACGGGCAAAGCCGAAGTAGAAGGTTAGTATACCTACTAGCGTCTAATTCAGGTTAAACGAATAATTTTGAACCTAAAAGAGATTTTTCATGATTCGAATTCTGTCTGAACCATAGATTTAGAACTTTTCGCTAGTCTGACGCAAGTTGTCTTTCCTTCCACGTTAAAAAAGGTTAGCATAATCACTGTTTTAAAATTGAACAAAAAAATAAGCAGACTTATGTAGCTACCGCAAAAATAAAATAAAACAATAATCATTTACAAGTCGTGGAAAAACTATGTCAATTTCATCACGTTTTATTTGTTAAACTCAAAACAATTAGTGATGAATAAAAATCGTTAGGTAGATACTTTATGTAACATTATAAATAATAAATAAATAAATAATACAAATTAAACATATTTCATTAAAGTCATGAACTAATTACAGGTATCCATTCAAAATAATACTAATGATTCAAGTATAATGTGAACATTCATACCTAATAATAAATTTAATATATTTTACATTATCGGTCCTGCTAGTCCCGCGTCTTGTAAAGTGATCACTGAATTAAAAGCATCTTACGCTACTGACAATTTCGAGATGGGTAATCACTTGTGGCATTGCCATTTATAAGCATTTCTGTGGTTGGAAGGCACATGAGTCGTTAGTACCGGCTATTAGTAACATAGTAGCAGTCTAAAGAGAAAATCTTGTAGGCTGTGATTAGGGAATGCAATCCCGCAACAAGATTGTAATCCCGGTATTTGCGGGACTGAGCAATCTCAGTCCCGCGGGATCCCGGTATTTGCGGGATCCCGCATATTTCTGAAAGTCATTGAGAAAAGAATAGAATTCTGTATCATACATCCATCTAGAACTGAAAAATAGTCATCCCCTTAATCCCCGAAGCGGTAGGCAGGACGAGGCATATGGTCTCATCTCATACCTAATGTCCTTTTCTCGAAAAAGACATTTTGAGAAAAGTATATTTCGCGAAAAGGACATTTTGAGAAAAAGACATTTCGAGACCAGGACATTTTGGGAAAAAGACATTTTGGGAAAAGGACATTTTGAGAAAGGACATTATGAGAAAGGACATTTCGAGAAAAGGACATAATGAGAAAGGACATTTCGAGAAAAAGACATTATGAGATGAGATGAGCCGGTCCTTCAACTTGACTTAGCTGCCATTTACCGGCAAATGGGACCAACGGCTTAACGTGCCATCCGAAGAACGGCAACGCTCAAATAAATGTCACAAAGTGGTCACCCATCTAAGGACCGGCCATAGTAAAATGTAACTTACTGCAGTGATCTTTTACAGAACACTGAGTCAGCGGGGCACAAGGAAAAATAAATTATTTAATATTACTTTTGAATTGACATTATTAAACGGATATACATGTAAGTAATAAAATAGCTACTGCAAATTATTAGAAGCGCAGAAAACATAGCATGTCAAAATTCTTGTCTGCCAAACGACTCCTAACTTTACATGTCAGATAGCCAGCAAGCAATGTACGAGATAATTGAATACTTTTACAGTAAAAGAAAAGTCAAATCTCCTTGATTAAATCACTAAAATCAAATAAGTATCTACGTTATTAATTTATATAGTACGTCACAATTACAAAAAACTTTCTCAAACCGAATCAGTTTGTGCGCTTCCGCTTACAGAATAACACATGGCGTTTACCTTTGCACAATCCCGCTAATCCCGCGGGATACCGCACGATTTACGTGCGGGACTGGTCCCACAAAAATACTGCGGGATCCCGGTATTTCGGGATCCCGGTATTGCATTCCCTAGCTGTGATAGTAGTTGTTAAGTCAAGTTAAAGGACACAACTTTTCCCTGTCCCTTTCAACACGGCAATATACTCACCAAGTAGGTACTCACGTGGGACACAATGCAAATGGGGATCCGATGTATACTAGATAATATGCTACCCCATATAGAGTTAGTCAAAACTTCAATATCTCAACTTAGATACCTAAAAGTAAATACCTACCTATCATACTTAGACCATATATCACGGGACTAGCCTTTGCGAACCACCGCATACAAAAATATTCTGCCAGTTTTCATACAAGTGAAGGGGGAAACACAAAGACATAAAATTTCATTGCATTTAAAAATGTATTAATCGACAAACGCGTAATGGCTGTTGTGTGTTAATTGTTATTGTACAGTCAACTACAATGAAATGTACTAGTTTAATCATATAAAATGATGTATTGATGTACAGTGCTTTTATAAAGCCAAAAGACCAAATGGTCATGTGCAATGGCAGAAAACAATGCTTAAGTAAGGCGCATCCTGTGGTTAGATGATCTAAGCTATCATACGATTACAACTATTATATTATTTTATAAACACATGAAATTTTGAACGTGCGGTGAGGAAATACATGATTATTATAACACCTTTTTTGGTATAAGTAGATAATTAAGTGAGGCACGCATCGAGTTCAGTCGTTATTGAGTAACTAGGTTATTCTCTAGACATCTAAAAATCTAGACAATTATAACAGTTTGGGCGCCTAACTTATTATTCAAGTTTAAAATTTTGATCAAGTTTATAAGTTCAAAACTTTGAATATACATCATAAATACATACAGGTACCTGGTTTCTTTTAATCCCCGATGTGGTATAGAGCGTACGAAATGCACCCTTTTCACCATTCATATTTATGTCCCTCCTAATGGGGTGGTGAACCTTTTGCGATGTTGATATGGACCGCAGGTGGTTGTGACTTTCTGTTGTTGAAAGTACTACAGTAGCCAATAAGGCCTTCTTTTTTTATGTAAGGAAAATCCTATATGGATGCTATGCCGGACTCCTACCGACTAAAAACCACACGTATCCTAGCTAACAGCCTACGGTTGGGAGCCCCGGGTAAGCCCTCGAAAGGATACCCTTCAACTTGGCAAATCGACTATTAAGTTACTAGCATGTACCAAGATATTAACGTGCCTTCTGAAGTAGTGAAGTGATGTTAAATGGACAGACGCCTCCTATGCTAAAACTAACCGTAGCGTAAGATCTATCTAGGTCCCTAACATTAAATCGAATTTATGTGGTTGAACCACAATCCGTAAAAAAACTGTTTCATTTCAATGAACCACATTCGAGTAAACATTAGCAGCTGTGAATTTTTTAATACAATTTCTTTCGCGATTGAAATAAGAAAGAAAATATATCACACACACAATCAGAGCAGAAAATAATTAGCACGTCATCTCATCAACTCGTACATTTAATGAAACAATTTTACGCCAGACATAGAAACTGCTCTTGCAATTCTCGCCACCGTGAAACTATTAATTAGAAGATTGTATAATGATGGATTAAACCTACAACAAGCTGTGAGATTAAAAGAAATTAAGTATGGTATAATTCTTGATACTTTCAATTTAAGCATTTACATAGGTACATAGAAATATTTATAAGTGTACCTACATTTACATAGAAATTGGGCTCAAAGTAGCCAATTTACTTTAATTTTGTTAATATGAATAGTTTTATTACATACAAGAACTACAGTTCTGTGGCAAATAGCATTTTTAACCATACTTGCCATCTAATTGATCCAGACAGCGCATTCTACACCCGTACAGTTTGTACTGTGAAAATTTTATAATAGAATCTGGTGGAATCAGTAGATTCTCTAATAATGTACTTTAGGGATTCCAATACAAGGATCTTAAATGCGTGTGAAGAAATAACAGAAACCATGCTTTTAGATATTTTGCGTAACATGGATTCAACAGTGTATTGAGAATCATTGATATGAAATTTCGTCTGCGAATAAATTCTGTTCATCTAATACATGATCTTCTACGGTAATACAAATATGTAATGTGTGTGTAATATCAAATGAACATTATGAAAGCGTTTCTGAAGTTGCTCATCGGTGATTACAAGATAGATTTTAAGATATTGGTACTCGAATATTGGAAGGAGAGATTGTGCAAGCGCAATTTTATTAGCCGTTTGGCAGGAAATTACTCAGACAACTCAAGGATTCTGCAGATGCGAACAGCTTCCGACGAACTTCCTACAGTTGATGTCCCATGAAAGTGTGTTGTCAATTAAAAAATACATAATTTATTTTGTTTTGATAGTTTCATGTATAATACAATAGAAATTTATTTCCATTCATTTTCAACACGAAAGTAATTAATTAAGTTAACTAATTGGCTCATTTTAGAAACCTCATTCATTAAACATGTTTACGGTGTAACTCACTTATCTATCAACCCCAGCTGAAACCCTTTATATTGTAGGCTGTAAGAAAGGATTTTCAAAATCAATAGGGAAATAAAGTTTCTGTATTAGGAGTGAAACTGGAGGGCCCAAATTGTAATTTTATAATTGAATCAATTATGTTTACATAAGTAATACAAAGTGTTTCGTTACGAATGCCTTGATAAGTACTTCAGATACCCTATTTAGATGTCTGCGACATTTGAGACGCCCACAACGATGATTCTCATTATGCCATATACATTTTGAAGGTGCTAATATTTATAGAAACAGCTACCGAGCATGCTAAAGAATTTGACAAACTCACCAATAATTTTAGATAAAACCTTGATAAAAATCAGTATTATTTTCCAATGCCGTAAAATCGTGATGCAAAGTTTATTTTAATAAGTCCCTTTAATGCTCATCGCTTTCATATTAATTTCTGTATTTGGTTCAGTTGAGATCCGTTATAATATAGTTTCAAAAAAGTCTCAAATCAATAAAACTTTTCTTGAAAACAGTATCAACAGGCCAACTGGGACAGAAAAAAAGAGAGCCTTTTTATCTGAAAATGAGCTGCTATTTTCAAATTCAGCACTTAGTCCAGTCATTACGTCGAAAAAATCGGGTTAGAAATGCAAATGAACCGAGAAAGTCAAATTTTGGACATCACGTGGGGAGGGGCTAGAAAAGCTTAAGTTCAAATTGTCGACCAAAATAACCTGATGGGTTTTTCGCCATCATGAAAAAAGGGTTAAATTCAGTTTTTCATCATAGCTCGGTTCCCCGTTGAGATACGAAAATTTTTATGCTATACTTTTTTGCTGCTCTGTGTACGATCTACAATTAAGGTCTTATACATTTTTTACGTATCGATCATCGTTATCAAAATATAGATCCAAAAAAACCATAATATTTGGGGAGAAAAAATTGTTTTTCGCTATTTCCTTTTTTCTCGTGAAAGATATCGAAGAATATCCAGTATGAAAATTGTTGAGCGTGTTCAGACCTACAAAATCTTTTTTTTTTATTTTTGACAAGAATTACGACCTCTAGCGCGCCGCAAAGTCAGTAACACTGTGCCCGGTTTTGATTTAGCTGCTCGCACGGTTGTATCCATACGTCAAAATGGATGAATGGTTGTTCAGGGAATTATTGCAATACAAAATAAATTAATAAACCAGCCAAATTATAAATCAAACACATGAAATTTATTGATCAAAATAATTTTTATGCAGCTTAAAATAATAATTACAAGTGGTCATTTTTTAACATGTTTTTCGTCGTTTCGATGGTCCAGGCTGTAAAAGTTCTTCCTCGGTAGGCTCTTCGAGCCGTGAAAACTCTTGAATCGCAGGAAATGATGCAGGGACGATCAAAAAATCATAATCATTATCATCGTGATCGTCGTTGAATAAAATCTCGACTCTGGCGAGATTGTTGCATGTCTGTCCACTACAGTGCAGTACCATCGAAACGACGAAAAACATGTGAAAAAATGACCACTTGTAATTATTATTTTTTGCTGCATAAAAATTATTTGATCAATAAATTTCATGTGTTTGATTTATAATTTGGCTGGTTTATTAATTTATTTTGTATTGCTATAATTCCCTGAACAACCATTCATCCATTCATTCGTTTTGACGTATGGATACAACCGTGCGAGCGGCTAAATCAAAACCGGGCACAGTCTTACTGACTTTGCGGCGCGCTAGAGGTCGTAATTCTTGTCGAAAATAAAAAATAAAAAAAACGATTTTGTAGGTCTGAACACGCTCAACAATTTTCAAACTAGACATTTTTCGATATCTTTCACGAGAAAAAAGAAAATAGCAAAAAACTAATTTTTCTCCCCAAATGTATGGTTTTATGGATCGATATTTCGATAACGATGATCGATACGTAAAAAATGTTTAAGACCTTAATTGTAGATCGTTTAAAGAGCAACAAAAAAGTATAGCATCAAAATTTTCGCATCTCAACGGGGAACCGAGTTATGATGAAAAAACTAAATTTAACCCTTTTTTCAAGATGGCGGAAAACCCATCAAGTTATTTTGGTCAACAATTTGAACTAAGCTTTTCTAGCCCCTCCCCACGTAATATCCAAAATTTGGCTTTCTCGGTTTATTTGCATTTCCAAATGTATTACAAACAAAACGAGGTCATGTTTCTTACTTCGCTTTGTTGTCTGACGTTTCGATGACATTACACTAGCCGTTTAGTTAGACCATTTAATAAAAAGTATGGTCCCAGGTTGCCTCCCTGCAAAAATAAAAATACACTTACGGAACGCGAACACATAAGGAAAACGATAGTTTAAATTTAAGTTGGCAAGTAAAGCTTGTCTACAATGAATGTTGATTGTAGCTTAAATAATATAATATGTTATTATTACTATCTATGTAACAGATGGTTATCTCAGCTATTATCGTAATCAAATGCACTGGTAGTGTCTACAACAATGACAAAACAAACCACTTACTAAACAAGGAAACAACTCGTCACATAACTTTAGCTTAATAGACATACATTATGTCTCCACGCATGCCTATTATAGCATTCACCAACATACTTCTATATTATAAAATCGAGAAAAAGTTCGACATAGGCATATTTATCAACGCCTACGATGCAATACTGAGGTTGTTCTATAGTCGGGCTACTAAACAAAACCACTGCAGGCCAATTAATAGCTGTGTTCGGACGTTTTTGCACAATTTTTTCATGTAATCTTTAAACAATAATTGTTTCGTGCTTCGAAAACAGTATAACGTAATGTGTTTTGTGTGTAAATGAAGTGTATACGTTTTATTACTATCATTAATGGACAAGGTTTTAGCAAATTGATGTAGTAAAAAGTAGGCATAAATGATATTATATTCTTGGTGCAGTGTTTGGAAGTGCAATTGTTAAGTACAACTAGGGATGAGTTCTATTTTCGGGAATAGCCAGTGTGTTATTTGGTTGAAAATACACAAAATAATCAAAAATACTTACATCATTTTAATTATATAAGTATTTAAGCTACTGTTTATAGTTTAGTTTATTATATAATTGTACAATTTATAGTTATTTGTGCTGTTACTGAACGATACAAGCAGCCGTAGCGCAATACGTCACGTACATTGTGAATCGTTTGTGTTGCTCTGAACAAACTGCTCTAATTTTATACATTTGGCAGTATGTTGGTGATAGTGGGTATTCTTAATATAAACATAATAATATGCTGCGCCTATTTCTTTTTCTTAGGAACAGTAAAACTTAAACCTCTTTTTTGTTTCAGGGTGCTCGGGACAACTTAACGGACTCGGATTCTGGTTGCGTGTCCCCGGGCTCTCGTATCAAAGACTCCGCATCGCCTGAACTCAAACGAATGGATTCCGGATATAAATCTCCTCATGCTCCAAGTAGTCCCTGCAACCCAAGAAGGCACTTGGGAACTCCGCAAGATGATTTTAAAGAAGATTTTGCGAGGGCTCAAGTGCTGGCAGACATTCTAGACAAAACCTCAGAAACCACTAGTGATTCCTTGAAAAGTAATCCGGTTAAAGAGCATTTGGAACAGATGATATTGAATGCCGCATCAGCGGAGGACAGGACTTGTTTGGAGCAGGTTCTTATGCTGCTATACAACCTACAAACTTTAAGTAGTTCTGTCAGTGAAGATGAATACTGTCAGGTATGTAAAAATATTACATTGACGTGCACTGTCACAATAATGGTCAACAATATGCCTTGTTTTGAAAATATGTATTAAATTAATTTGATTTTACAGGTTAAACCTGGACGAATATGTGACCTAAAATTCAAACAAGAAACAGACACACCCAATAAAACTCAAAAGGCCATCGCTACAGTCACACCGTATCAACAAAAGGGATATAAATGCGAGTCACTAGAAAGTCTATGTAGCGAAGAAAGAAAACCTATTAGCATTTTACAAGAGAGTGGCATATTTGAAGGTGTTGAAACAGAGTCAAGAAGTACACAAACAGATGTGAACGATAGTTTTGAATGCAGCGGTGAACTTAATACCGAAATACAACGACTGAATAGTATAAGAGAAAAATTAGAGAGACAAGGAGTTAGAAATAGGACTTTAAATACGAAAGAAGATGGAGACGGCCTAGAGTGCAGGTGTGTGAAGTTGGGAAAGAAACATAAACAGTATTACGAAAGGAGGCTGAAGTTTTTGGAGGGAAAGATCTCGATATACGAAGCGGCACAAGACGTTAAGGAGGCTAAGCTTGCACAAAGATTGCAGAAAGAGTTTCTTCTCGAAAATCAAATACAGGTAAGCCTAATTTAACTATTTACAACTTTGAACGTCTTTATGTGAATGTATGGGAGGGTGAAATTGAATCTCAAATACGTTAATTCTCATTATGTTGTTTTTTTTTTGCAGGAGCTAGAATCGCAACTTTCCGAATTACAGGAGAAATACGAAAGGTTAGAAGAAGACTGTTGTGAACTAGAAGAAATCGAAAATGATACCCGTCTACATTGGCAGCAGTGAGTATATTAAAGAACTAATTTTAATCTAAATGTAAAGGCACCGTTGCCAGGAATCCTGAGGTTCCTGAGACTCCCAGCCGGTAGAGGGGCCGGGCGAGGGGACCGGTAGGCAGATAGAGGGATATCAATTGGTTTTAGCTGGTCTGGAATGACCTATATGGGAATTTATAATTAAAACTTACCTAAAAGGAATCAAGCTAATCGACAAATTTAATATTTGTAGAGTATTTGCCCTGTAGGTATTTACCAAAGCTAGTCAGACGGACTGGGGGGATAAAGTTTTATTTCAGGTATTCTTTCTCTTCGCTACTGCGAATTATTACCCGTATTTTACAACGTTTTTCACAACTGCTCCGCTCATATTAATTGCATCATGATGTTTTATAGCCTATGTTTCTTGCTAATAATGTAGCTTTTTATTAGTGAAAGGACTTATGCCTTTAGTTTCAAAACCTATTCTTCTTACTAATGTTATAAATGCGAGCGTTTCTGAGTGTGAATGTTTGTTACTCTCTACAAATATGAAAATTGGTACTTAAAGGAGGAATAGTCTATTTTTTCAGTGACATATTTTTACGATCGCTGAATAGGCTACTTTATTCCCGAAATAAGTTCCCATGGAATGCGAGACCGAAAACTGAACCTCGCGTGGAGTCACAAACAGTTTTATACAATTTTGACCACCCGACGAAAACGAGGGTTGTTAAAAGTTTGACCTGTGTGTCTTTTTGTGGTATCGTAGCGACCTAAACGATGGAACAAGATTATTTTTTTTTATTGTTCGAAAGCCAATGTGCCCAGCATGATTCTTAGCTATACATTTTGAAGATCATCAGCTCACTTGTTAGTAGTTTCACTATTACTTTGATGGTATTTCCTGTAATTGATGAAACAAGTAGTCTGCGGGATGCCCAACTCCTCAGAAAATTACAGAATATATATCATGTTTGGACTTATTAGAACAGTCTCAGCATAGCTGGTTTATTAATTTTCAAATTAACACCTGTCTATTGCTGTAGGCTTGAAATGGACTACGAGCTCTGTTCAGCTCAGTTAAGAGACATGACGGAGCAGAGAGAATGTTCGAGAGCCCAGGCCGAGCGCCTCATGGGCGAACTCAAGAGCAGGGAGTGCGCTTTGAGAGCTAGAGAGGTGAGTTTTTAAAAATTGATTTTAAGTTATTACTAGGTAAGGTTGGCAGCGAGTGTGTAGCGACTTTCATGTTAGCGTGCTAGAGATTGAGTGTGTAGTATGCTTGTTTGCCACTTTAGCGGTATAAAATGTACTTACGAAGTACAACAGGCAGTAAAATTCAATCTAATCAGTCTATGTGTGACTGATTAGAAGAGTCCTTGAAAAGTGTCTAAATTTTGGTCTTTACAATTTACTTACAACTAGTATATAATTATTAAGTACGATTGTCACACACAGCCATTGAAGTAGGTACAGTATATTTCTAGGGAAGTAGATTTTACTGGAGAAAATCTTCTTATTACTATTGTATGCAATAAATATGTTTTTCTGGAACGGCTACGAACACCGAATAAACTGGTTTTCTTTTGACTGTATTGATAGAATAAAATTGTGTAACTAAGGCTGGATTCGACCAAAGTCGGAATAAGACTATACCTACTGCTGAATAACTCTATACCTCTTCTAAAAGTAAAGTGACTTTCTATTTTACTAACAACTAATAGCATAACGTAACCTATGGTAACGCTACAGGATAGAGTACTTTAGTATGGGACATGGGTTACCATAGTTACGTTGTGCTTGTTGTTGTTGATAGTGACTTCACTTTCACTTTACTTTTAGTATAAGTACGAGCTATTCCCTAGTATAGCCTTACTCCAATTTTGGTCGAATCCAGCCTAAGTGTAACATATGAAGGGGATACATTCGCCAGCTTTGAAATGGCTCGATAGCTTAAACTATTGGTTAAGCAGCTCGCGGCTAGAGAGGCAGAAGCTTCGAGTCCCGCTCGAGGCGGCTAAATTTTTTAACTTTAAATTGACAACCATGCTGTTTAAATCCTATTGAAAACGTAATGTAATTCATGGAATTTTACCTACATTTGTGTTATAGAGATTGTAAATTTAGACAATAATTATTATAATATTGTATAATGATATTTGCATGCCTGATCTGGCGAAATGTGTTGGTATCAAATTTTTATAACATCTCAAACTGTACCACATTTCACGTGAATAAATAAATTTCAATTTGAATCCTTCCAGGGCGAGTTACAGACGCGACTCCACAAGCTAGAGCGCGCGGTGCCGGCGCTCATAGCGTGGAACGTGGTGCAGGTGATTGGCGCGGACTTGTCGTGTGGAGGCAAGGTAAGCTTCTTAGCTTTTAATAAAACTAGCGGACATCACTCTATCTCACCTGCGTAGTTCCCACGGGAAAACGGGAACAAAATATAGCTTAAGTCCTGAGGATGGTGTAACATCTAATTATTAAAAGAATTTTTCCAATCGATTCTGTATTACGGAGCCTATTTTGAAAGCCTATTCAATATGTTATCCGTCAAATATTTAAGCGAGCGACAGCTTTGTAACTTAATTCTACAATAAGCAATATTATACTTGTCAAGATTTCATTCGTTAAGACGGCAGAATAGACTAAAATTAAAAACCAGACATAGGTATGTACCTACATATAAAAATATTATTAACTTTCGCACTATATGATGCATTTTCTGTTTTACAACATTCACAAAGGCTCTGAGTACAGAGACATTTCTACGTTTTCTAATTTATGAACGTAGGCATCTAACAGCTCAAATTTTGAGTCTGGGATTGACAGTGAGAGGCTGCAGCTATAATTTGACTTTGTAATTAAGCATTGTTGAAAATTAATGCAGCCTAGATTCTCAGATCATATTCATTCACAAATATCCATGCCAGAACCTAGACCTCTGAATGTTTAAAGTTATATAGACTGGATTCTTGAGGCAAATTTTAGTCAAAATAGACTCTATGGTCACCACAATTAAACTCAAAATTGATCACAGTATAAAAATAGAGATACATAGATAAAGCACTAAAAAGAATAGCCCGCTTCGTTACTTACCAGTTCTCCTAAATTTTGCACTAGGTGGCGCCTGCGGCTCTGCCCACGTTAAATTTGGTTCCCATCATCTATCTGTACCTACCAATTTTCAGCCATTGTTGATCCGTTCAGCCGTTACAGCCTGACAGTGTAACAACATCCCGACAGTCACACTCACAAACTTTCGCATTTATAATATTAGTAGGATTGTTAGAATGTCTATGTCACAGCCAAGTCCTTTGTAGATCTCCAGGGTTATTTGTAAAACACCAGAAATCTGCTAAAACTAGATAGTTACCACTATAACAAAAATAAAACTCAAAATTAAGATTCCGTATGTCATTTTTCCAGCGAGCACTAATGAACCGCATGTGCGGCTACAGCGACAACACTCGTGAAGTGATCGCCCAGATCAAGCAGGAGAAGGAACAGCTTCAAGCCAAGTGTGGTGCCTTAGTCGCGTGGAACGACATCGTGACTGCCTCCACGCCTACTACTAAGGAGTTGCAGAGACAGGTCACCAAGTGAGTTTTACCTAGCATTCCTATTACCTGATTAAACTTCTTAAGGCGCGCTAGGCATTCTTGTATTGGGAACAACTTCTTTGACCCATCACGCTTGCGATCTCAAATCTGGATTTAGAAAAAATAAATAGATTAAGTATTAAAAAAATACATACGCTATTCAAGTTTTCATTTCATTCTGCACTCGTGGAGTGCCACTGGTTTTTTCTTTACGTATGACCATTTACGAATATCATGCCGGAGAACCGACTAAAACGATAAGGTTTTAGTCGGTTCTCCGGCATGATATCTATGCATTCAACACCGACCGCCCTAGGTAACTCGGAAGAATTTCCCATCCAGGATTCCGCAGCTTCGCCTAAGGCTTCTCGTTTAATATCTGATGTTCCCCAAACAATATCACGTAAATTTTTACTGATATTATTAACGGGGTTTAGACAGCAACTGTACTTTTCCAAATTAAAACTTATTATTTCGATAGCTAATGCTTGCTATTCAGCAGCTTTATTGAGTTCTGAAATATACAAACTTCCCGAACGAGTAAAATCGATGTGGATTAAAGATTACGAAATCCTCTTTTCAGGTTACTAGCCGAAAAGAGACAGATAGAACAAAAGAGTGTTCAAACGCAACAGAACCTACAGATCAAAATAAAGCAGTTGGAGGAGGAACTAGAGACGACCAAGCGACAGTTGCTCGCCACTGCGTCAGGCGCCGAGTGCAAGAAGCAGAAGATTGAGGTGAAGATCACGGACTTGGAGAGGCAGTTGAGAGGAGAAAGCGAAAATGATAACGTAAGTCTTCTTAGACTGTTGATTGATGGCACTTGGTGGAACCTGCTGCACATATTGAATAACGCCACTTGAGCATTTCTACATGTACTTATTTAATTGATGTTGTGGTCATTTTAAGTTAATTTTGCCTTTGAAAATGCTGTAAGGCGAAATCGGTCAGGTGTAAAATAAGTAAACGTTGTGAAACAGTACAAGTGTCGTTATTCAATATCACGTAAGTCTTAACTCTTGGACGAGGGGTGTTATGTGTGTGCGAATTTTTATCAGGTTTTTTGTTGTTCTTCAAAAGCCAATGTAACAGGAATGGTTCTTAGCTTTTGAAGATCATCAGGTCACTTCCTGAGTGATGATGGGATTTTACTAAATACACTTGTCCGATTTTTTTGTTTAATATTACTTGTAGTTATGTGGGAAACCCCCTTGATTGTTTTTTTTTTCTGTTTATAGCATGTTGTTATTATAGCGGCAACAGAAATACATAATATGTGAAAATTTCAGCTCTCTAGCTATCATGGTTCATGAGACAGATAGAGCCTGGAGTTTGATTAATAGGGTCCCGTTTTTACTATTGAGGCACAGAACCCTAACAATTGACTCAATTACAATGTGATACAAAGTCAGCTCACGATCGCCGATAGACTTTTATACACACAAAGGATAAATAGACCGTTATAACGACGCCGGCGCGACGCGCTAGTATGCAATAACACATAAAGTCCCCGACCATGACGGTTTACTTGATGAAAATCTTGATGAAATACTCGTATTATACTTACTCTCTCGTGTGGTCGAGATTTTACAATTTAGCCTTGCTAATGTGTATTATACAATAAGCGTCTACAAGGTTGGGTTAGAATTATTTTGATACATAAATTATTATAATTAAGAGTTTTCTAAGTTATTTGGTCAAATAAATCTACATATCCTAGATTCGAACTTATTACTTTTGTTTTTGGGGCTCTCTTTAATTTTGTATGTCATGGCTACTATGGTGGCTGAGAGGGTCTGGAACGGCTTTGATAACATCTTTCATCCTGTTTTCTTACCCTCCTAACCTCATAACCCCACTAAACAACTGGCTTAGTGCTCAGCTAGGACACTGCAGCGCCAAGATGTGGTAGGCTGGGCGTGTATATTCTTACGATGGAGATAATGGTGAGGGCCATGGTCTCTAGTGGGAAAAATTCGGATGCCGCTGCGTTTTCTACGAGCAAGTTATGTTCGAGAAAGAGGCGGCGAGGAGGGAGCGGGTGAGAAATCTCCCTGCCGAGTTCCACAGGATAGTATCCAACTCTTCCCACACTAAGAAGTGGAATAGCATCCGATCGCACCCAAGAAGTATAATAAAACCCAGACCCATAAGAGAGAGACCGCCGTGGCGGAAATGTCTGTATCGGGTGCCCTGAGCTTGCTAGTCTGAGGGCACCCAGGTTACTCCATGGCCTTAGTCAGATGGAAGGGCAGCGTGTGGGTTTAGTCGGCAGGAGTACGGCATAGCATCCATGAGCATTTCCACACATACAAAAAAAAACCAGTAAACAGCAAGATAGCAGGTTTAGGTACCAAGAGACATCAGAAAAGATAGTAATAGGTAGGGAAACGAAAAACAATAATAAGGATGTACATAATCTTTTAAAAAATAATTTCCAGATTCCCGTAGATCCATCGATGGGAACAACGATTCGAGCTCTACTAGTGAGCGAACAGGAACTAAAGAACCGAGTGGCGGAACTACTGCGGCGGGAGGCAGCTTACTTAGAGATGTTGACGCAGGCTGACGATATGTGGGCCGAGATGGAGGGCGGTTACAAGAAGAAGATCACTGAGTCACAGGCTGCCGAGACGCAGTTGAAAGGACATGTGAGGATCACTTATTAATTCAACGTATTTAAAATATTAGTAATATATTTTTATACTACTAAGGTGGCAGATAAGCTGACGCTACCTGATGGTTGATTACAACACAGCCTTTGGACAATTACAACACCAGAACCATACACATGCGCTGTCGATCGCGGCGCATGCAGTGATGACGCACTATTGAAAATTTTGATGCCACCCATAAGGCCTTCAACTTAGCTTAACTTATTTATTTCGAAATAACAAAGTTTCATAATATAATGACACAAAAATTGATAAATACAAAAAAGTGTACTATAAGGAAGCATTCTGGGTCCTCAATTTTTGCTTTTCCCCCTGTAAATTTAACTATGGCTTACACTACACTATGGCAGTATTTTCCATGTCTGTGTATTAGGCATTTCTGGTAGTATTGTAACTATAATGTAAAAATAAACGAACAGCGTACCTATCGAATATTATACCGTATAGCATCTGACTTGGACTAAACATAAGTGAAAAATAACAAATGTATTCCTTTATCAACAGATCAGAAAACTAGAAGACGAACGGGACCAATGGAAGACATATTTCGAGCCAATGAAGAGAAAACTCAAAGAGTTAGAGGAATCAGAATCAGGAATGAGAATCGCTTTGGAAAAGTCGGAAAGGGACGCAAAAACTCTTAGGGCACAGCACACTAGCTTGTATGCGAAGTATAGTCAGGCTGATAATGAGACTAAGAAATCTGAGGCCGCAATGAGATGTCTGAATGCTAAGTTTAAGGTTTGTATACTTAACCTTTGTATAGTTTTTTATACTGATACTCAAAACGTCTATAATTTTATGTTTGTGTCTTTTTCTTCAGATTAACTTTTATGGTAAAAAGTCAATTTTAAGTAGGTAGTAGACAAAACACTCGTAAGTAGAATAGTCGTGAATAAAACCTCGAAAGGGAACAGTTAATGTTGATTTTATCGCTGAAGCTCAGGAGTAGTACTCGTAAGCATACTCTAAATTTAAACTTTATGTTTAGCAATTTACTTTTCTAGCAAACTAGCAAAAGATATTACCTAGTAAAGAGATTTTGGAAGGTTTTCATAATAATTATATCGTTCTATATACCCAGCCGCCTTTATCGCCGTTGAACGATGATAGTTTCAAAGATGTCAATCAAAACTTAAGTTTTAGCATAATTAAATATATCTCAAATTTTGCAATAAAGTTAAAACCATCAAACATTTCACAAAATCCTGTATTTATCATCTAAATAAATAGTAGTTAAATTATTATATAACTTTCAGACTGAAACAGATCAACTTCGAAAGCTTAACAAAGGTTTAGACGAAGAACTGAAGGTTGTAAAAGAAACTTCAAAGAAAGCAGAAGGCAGATATTTAGGAGATTTAGCATCTATCAGAAAAGAAATGAATCGCGTGTTTAAGAGCAATCAAGACTTAGAAGTAACTAATAGTGAATTGAAGGAAGAGGTATGTGGGATGGATTATATATTGAAATGGGTAATGATGGATAACAGTTAACTTGACATGAAATAACTTAAGAGGGTCTAGGACAAGAAAATTATCAATATGATTATGATAATTGAATACTTACATAAATAAAAGTCTAAGTAGGATAATAAAACTGTCGTGATATTACATGAAACATCTCTGATCTGAGCATGATATAATCGTTACAATTTACATAAATAACTTGATTAACTACTTTTCATACATCACTAAAACTGGGTTCTAATTTGATTTTGAGGATCGATACTTTTTTATTATAGACTTCTTAATATGTAGTTTTATTTAGTTTATTCTCATGTAGTATTTAGTTTGTTGTATGTATTTAGTAATGCTTTAGTAGTGTAGTTAGTATCGCTTTCAATGTTTGTCGCTTTTGAACTAACTGAAATGCATGTCGGCTTCAAACATTTATTCCGTTGGTCACGACCGCTCGGCTCACGAACTGTGCATGATCCATCCTGTGATTGTGACGTGTAAATATGCATGGAAGCTTTGGAGAAGTTTTAAGAAGAAATGTGTTCTCAGGTGGAATCTCTGGAAAAACAGCTTGGCTTAACGCAAAAGGCTCTGACGCAATGCAAGAGGAAATGTGACGAGAAGATAAAAACTTTAAGTCACGAACTCTCAATTAAAACTGAGGAGCTTGAGGAGTTGAGAAGCGAAACGATGAGACAATCATTCCACGCGGCTCGAGTAGAATTAAAACCGGACAAAACAGAATATATCGATGAAGGTTATTCAGTTTACACGGCCGTACCAAAGAAGACAGATTACGGAAGAATGCATCATAGCATGAGTTACATAACGTCGGAATCGCGTTGCTCTTGTCCGTCGATGAGGAGTCAACTAGTCGGGCAACTGATCGAGGACTTGTTCGAGAGAGTGCACAACGCGGTCGACGACGACTTGAACAGACTGTGTGGTGATATCGACGCGAGTGATAGTAGAGATGTGACTGTTGAAACCAAAGCGAAAATTACAAATTACCTCTTAATGGCTATTTCGAAGGAGCTCGTTAGGTCTATAGGCGACGCTGATGCAAAGACTGATACAGAGGTTAGTACGGTAACGGTAACTTTAACTTGAATATCTTAATCAACTGTGACTAAAGTTTTAACTGCATTCTGTTCTAAACGATCTTACTAATGAGTTTTATAATTGCCAAGCTCATTTTATTGGTTGTGGTGACATTATAGGTATTGTGGTAACCATGCGACCAACATTTATTTCATTCCATTTCTCTCAGTTTCATTAAGGCTGATTTGTTTCTGGCATTTGAGGTCATTTATTTGGGTCTAATATTTACTTCATACAACACATGGAATAGTCAAATGTGTTTTTTTTTTTTGAGGATATTATTTTGAAAGCAATGCACCCATTAAATTTTTCCCTTATCTGTGTCTGAAAATAGGACTTTTTGCATTAATTAGGAATGCATAATTTGCATTTTGTGTCACGTTATTAGTGGTGACCATAATTGACGTATTGGAATGGACAGACGTAGGCATAGCTGCTGTTAAAAATTTCAAGCCTTCCTAAGGCATTAAATTTAGCATGTTATTTAGTCAACCGGGGCATATGCCACATCATCAGCTAGCGAGCCAGCCATCGATTCGGTAGAGCAGAGATAAATTAAAATCGACGATCGTCACCCGGGTACTTTTTGATGTGACCCCGCATGAAATTTCACTTAGTTCTTATAGTTGTTCTCTCGCTAGCTGGCGGTGTGGCTTATGGGTTTTACGAAGCACAAAACGCTCCTAGATTGTACATATGATTGTATGTACTACATTAACACGGTACCATAGGAATGGCAGCGCGCCGCTTCCCTACCCTACTCATCATCGATCCCGGGTGCGGATGCTGCGGCTGCAGCGGCGGCCAACGAGCGAGTGGTGGCGGGCGCGGCGAGACTCGCGTCTGTGACTTGTGCGTGTGCGGCCGCGAGACTTGCAGCTGCTAGGCCTGAGTTGGCGCGCACTGTTAATTTGTGTCAGGAGGTAGGCTGGACTTGATACAACACTTGCACTTGTCTCGATATTCACACACATTTCTTTTAGATATAATAGTTTAGGATGTTATTTATTTGTTGAAACATCCATACTAATATTATAAAGAGGATAGATTTGATTGTTTGTTTGTTTACATCGAATAGGCTTTGAAAAATATTTTACTGTTAGGAAGCTTCTTTATCCCCGAGAAATATGTTTTATGTTATTCGCGAAATTCCACCGAAATGCGAAAAACGCGGGAGAATACTGTCTGTTTGTTCCCGCGTTCTTCCAATTTTTTTTTACAATATTCCGACAAGCTAAGATGCAACAAAAATGACTATGTATAATCAGTTTCGTAGACACCCATTATCATTTTATGGTAAAACTGAAAACAATAACGAGAAAATTGATTTATAATACACAATAATAAATATTTAAAATAAACTACCCTCATTTTGCATAAAAATTATTTATTTTGCTTTTCAGGAAGTCCTGGATCACGGAGATGTTAAAATTATGGAGGAGCAGTTAGCGAATGCAATCGAAAGTATTGTTGTAAGTATTGCTTTTATGGTACACAAGGCATTTTTATATCTTTTGGTAACATTCTCAAGGTTTTTATAAGCACATAATAAATGTTACTTTTACTATTGATCGACGGGCTTGCATTGCTTCAACGAATAAGCATAGCTGTTCAAAGAGGAAATGTTGCCAGTCTTTTGTGCACAATGGCTCGGGGGGTTTACCACTGTTGACCGAAATTCAGTTGATCGTTTGACGTGTGACCGAAAAAACATTAGGTAATTCTACTTTTGATCGAATGAACAATTGACCAAAAGAGTTTTTATCGAACAAACATTTGATATTTTTACTACTGATCGAATGAACGTTTGGTCGAAAAACAGTTGACTCAAGAATATTTTAACAAACAAAAGCGAAATAAGTAGAATTCGGTACTGGCACTCGCCGGCCGCTGCCGCGGCACGCTCGCTTCGCTCGCTCGGCTCGTGCGTTGTGGTCGCAGTTCTAACCTAACCTAACCTAGCCATTTTGATACAGCCTCTGTTAAAATATTCTTTTAGTCAACTGTTTTTCGACCAAACGTTCATTCGATCAGTTGTAAAAATACCAAATGTTTGTGCGATAAAAACTTTTTTGGTCAATTGTTCATTCGATCAGTAGTAAAATGGCATAATGTTTTTTCGATCACACGTCAAATGATCAAATGAATTTCGGTCAACAGTGGTAAACCGATGGCTCGGGTCATGAAGTCAGTAACTTAAGTTTTTATATAAAATGATATTAGATAGGTATTTGGAATACTCTATCGTACTTTGTACTTATTAAATATTTCAATGAAAAAGTTTAATTTTGGATAATTTTACAATGCAATAAGGTTGAAAACGTATTTTTGCTAAACGATATTTTTCAGCTTAGAAGGCTCCCGAATCCCGCAATTCCCCTTTTGTGGAAAGCGGAAAGGAAGATATTTCGAATCTCTCTCTCTCTAAGTGTGTTTTTGGCTACATTAATAAAATCTATGTTTTTGTGTAATTGTTTCAGAACTGTCCATCTTGTGCGTTGGGTACAAATGCGATAGTTTGGAGCACGGACGTTTAGTTAAGTGTCTTGTGCAGTTTTAAGTATATAAGTGAGTATTGTATTGCAATTTTATGATCAAATTCAGCTTATTGCAATTCACTGCTGAACATAACCATCCCCTTATTATTTTGCTTTAGGGAAATATTTGGCTAGACGTGTTGATACGACCTGAGAACGGTAAGATGGCTACTCTCCGTTCTTACAGAAGCAAAGATAATGTAATAGTATTACATACAGACAGACAACTCCCTGCCCCTCACTGAGCAAGCTTCCCCACCTCCGCCAGTCCCACCACAGCTGTCATTATGCCCGCTTTCCACTGCGAGCGAGTCGGACCCATTACGGACTCCGCTATACTCGTAACGACGACTTTCATACATGTCCTTCCACCAAAGCGGACATGACATGTATCGAAAATCATCGTTACGAGTATAGCGGAGTCCGTAATGGGTCCGACTCGCTCGCAGTGGAAAGCGGGCATTATTAAGTAGTTGGCGGGTGTCGTGAGGGAACATTTGCTTAGCCTTATTGATCACACGCACACATTTGTATGGAGTTTCCGCCCTGTGACAGAAGCAAGCCTAGACGATGGCGAAAATCTCTTTGCCCCTAATAGTGGTGGGATAGTACCAAACTCAATCCTCCACTCTCCCCAATCAGCGGGATAATAAGAAATAAAAAATAAGAAATAAAAAATAAAAAATGTTAACGATGCAAGGCAAGAAACAATATGCAGATCTAAAGTAGTCAAAATGAATCGCGGTGTGCCCCAGGGGTCTATTTTAGGACCAATATTATTTATAATAGTAACAAATGACCTAATAAACATGTTAGAAAAGACGGAACTAGATGTTAGATCGGTAGTGTATGCGGATGATACTAATATTGTCATCGCAGCACCTAACTTAAGAGAGCTCACGATAAATACTAATAAAGTACTCGACATAATGAATAAGTGGTTCGTGGCAAATGGACTAACAGTTAACACAAAGAAGACGAATGTGATGTTGTTCAAAACCACATCTCGTAATAACGATAAATTGGAAGTAGTGTTAGGAGGAAATAAAATTGACATGGTAGAGACAGTAAAGTTCCTTGGCGTCACATTAGACTCGCAACTTAATTGGAAGAAAGAGTTAGCAGCAATTGATTCATCGGTTTCGTCAGCATGTTATGCACTGAGAACACTAAGAGATGAAATCAGCGTGAATCAACTCAAACTAGTATATTATGCTTTAGTTGAATCTAAGATTAGGTAAGGGAAACTGGGGACACTTGATCCCCCCTTTTGTTTTTTATCCCTAATTTCTATATTGAGTATCCGTTTAAAAAACTGTTGGTACTAAAATACGTGAAATTTATTAGCTTATAATTGCTGTAAGAGCCATAGATATGAATATCTAAATTTAGTAGTTATTTGACTAAAATCAATAATGAGGAATCGTACCATGTGTCCCCTATATACGTAAGACTTGATCCCCCCGGTCTGGATGACTTGATCCTGGGAGAACAAGTCTCCCATATTTAGGGTCACATGATACCTTTACTAAGGAGTTAAATAAAAAATGTCTTGTCTGTTTATTCATTTTCAAAATCACATATTTCTTCATATATCTATATATATCATGGTTTATTGGTAGCGCTCGTGGCCCCGCGGTTTCAGTGTTCTGTAAACGATCACTGCAGTAGCGACTTTCACTAAGAGCCAGTCCTTGGATGGGTGACCATCCATGTTATCACTTTGTGACATTTATTTGAGCGTTTCCGTGCTTCGGAAGGCACGTTAAGCAGTTGATCCCGGTTGCCAGTAAAATGGCAGTCGTTAAGCCAAGTTGAAAGCCTTTTTAGGCGGCTTGAAAAATTTTAACAGCACAACTCGTTTGCTCCACCGACCATCGGTTCTCCTACAGAGATGTGGTCAGTCCACTGCCATTTCAAGACGCATGCTTCTGCGAGCCATGTCGACCACTCTAGTTATCTAACGGAAAACATCGTTCCAGATTTTATCCCTCTAGCTAGAGACATCCATAGCACAGCTCGTTCAATTGCTCGCTGTGCGACTTTAAGGGCATGGACTAACTTTATTTTTGTTTCCTGGCACCATTTTTCGGGCACCTTCTCTGGTTTTGTAGGCTCTTGGCATATTGTTCTGCATTAAATTGAAAAAAAAAGGTAGGGGACACTTGAGCCAGGTGGATCAAATCTCCCATAATAAAGTGTACCAAGTATACCCTGAGCTATTTGAGGTTATAAACAAAAATATTTTCAAAAGTCTATATTATTACCACTTTATTACGTAAAGAATTGCTGATAATAGAGATAATGGCTCGTATTAGGTAAATGCATACACACCTCAAAGTCCTACTTTAAATAAATGTTTAGTCACAATAAAAACTAATCAAAATTTTCTTTCTGCCGCAACAATTACTTACTCTCCCGCCATTTGCCAAAGTGTCTAATATGATAGGTTTACCACCTTTAGAAAGTTATCGTGTACCATATACAATCGATATTGCCACTATAAAACTAAATACGGCTTATACAGGTTCTGTAAATCTTGTGTACCTAGTCTCCCGTAAGGATCAAGTATCCCCAGTTTCCCCTATAGCATTATGTTTTGGGGAAACAGCTATGAATACAATATGCAAAAGGCATTCGTACTACAGAAGCGTGCCATTAGAACAATTGTAAGAATACCACAATGGGAGTCATGTAGACCTTGTTTTAAAAAGTTAGGCATACTAACAGTTCCTAGTTTATATGTATTGGTTCTTTTAATACACTTCTCTAAATATATTCACTTATATGAAACACAAGATGAAAGAACATTAAGAGAGGGTACACGTAGAAACGTCGTTGAAACTAAAATCACTCCGCATTTAAAAATAACCAAGCATTGTTCGGCATATCAATCTGTAAAAATCTTTAATAAGTTGCCAAAATATCTGAAGGATGATGTGTACAATGTTAAGTTATTTAAATCGAGGCTAAAGGCCCTCTTATTGGAAAAATGTATATATTCTGTGTCAGAGTTTGTGTCAATGTGTGCTGATGATGGATCGGTTGGATGAGCAGACTGCAAATAGATTTTACTTGAATGAGATTAATATTGTTATTTTCTTTTATTTTCACTCATTATTTTTAATTGATTTATAATTTCATTCCTTTAATTTGATTTGAATGTTGTCTAATTTTATTCCTTTGATTTGAGTGTTGTAGTTTGAATTTATGATTCTGACATTTGTTATTGACATTTTGAAAATGATTTTTTTTTTTTTTGGGTGTGGCATATGGTTTAAGACATTTTTTATATTATTTTATATTGTTATGACTGCTTTCAGTTTGTATTACTTTGGGAAATTTGATTCTATTTTACTGTTGTTACCGACGAACTGTTCTTTTAAAGTACCTTTTATTATGTTATTATGTTGTTGAATTCAAATATAATGTAAATTGTTGATGAATTAAATAAATACAAATACAAAAATACAAATACACCCGAACTAGCAACCCATACGCGGGATAGCATCCGAACCCCCTAGGCGAGGGCAAAGCGGTTGCCAGTCTGCCGGTAGCCCTGGGACCTTCTTCGGAGAGCTTGCCCGGGACTCCCGGCTGTAGTCAGTTGTAAAGCATCGTGTGGTAGTCAGTAGGAGTCCGGCGTAGCATCCATGTAAGATTTCCACACTTAAAAAAGAAGACGTGTTAGTACGGTTTTGTTTCGAGTCTTCCTTCGCTTCTTTATGACTGTGTCCGTTAGCAGGTTCACCACTTGCATGCAAGGGTGGCTTGGATTCCGAAAATGTAACACAGTATTTTTTTATAAAGAAAGCTTTAAATTTTCTCTGAACATTCTCAATCATCCAGAGCTGCAGAAAACCTCAAGCTTAGGTAATAAAAAAAACTGTAGGAGCGCTGTGTGATTATTGAGACTGACGTAATCGGCTGAAATTCATACATAGTTCAATTGAATCAGCCTTTGGCAGTCCACTGCTGCTCTTACTGGTCTGGCTGGTCGTAGATGATTTGGCATTTAAAAAAATTGCACCTACAAATTGTTAAATCACTTTTTTTACGTTTGGAAAATCCGTGAATCCGTCTTGGATGATATACCGGAGTCTTGTCAACTAAAAACCAACACATTGCCTACTACTGCCTACGGTTGGAAGCCCTGGGTAAGCCCTCGGAAGGATATCCCCAGGATTCCGAACAGATTGTTAAATCACTTAACAATTTGTGCCTAAGATACAGCTTGGCAAAAAAGAGATGAAAATAATGGAGGCGCCACTGTGCTGTTCATATGGCAACCCGTTAAATAGAACCACCAATCAGTATCCAGTTGTCAACAACCGTCAATAAAACCCACCAATCAAATTATACACCGTCATTGATGTGACGTTATTGACAGCTTTTTGACAATGTAGCCAGTCAGCAAAATATTCCATAGTTCCGTTTCTAGACTTTTTTGCCAAGCTGTACCTACTTATTCATATGACTTGCAAATCGATGAAGGATAAATTCTTCTTGTTTCAGGTATAATGCCTCCACCGACCTCACTTTGGTGCCTTCATTAGATACCTAAGCTACGTACGAATTGTATATAACTGTATCATATTAAAATAATACTCCTATTTTAATAAAATATCATAAATAACGTAAGCGAACTAAATCGAACAATTTGACTTGTACATTCGAAATAAGAATCTTCTACGACCATAGATACGATTTTTAATTTTTTAATTTTTGTTTTTTTTTCTGTGCCAAGTGTTTTTTTTATGTTAACTTGCGTGCAATAAAACTTAGTAAAATAATAAATTATTTCGGGAACCCAGTCTGTTGTGTTGTGGTAGCCATATTATTTGGGGATTATTACTTTATTTTGTAAGTGAAAATGTTTCATTGCAAGCAAGTATCGTTTGTGTAAATAATTTAATAGAATCGATGGCGAATCAATGTTCTTTTTTATTAACAATATTGATGTCACTCACAAAATTAGAATCATTATTATATCTTTCGCTGTTTTATATATTTAAAAAAAAATTAGAAATTCATTGGGCAATTAAAATTATTATTTTAAGACTGTTGTTTTATTACAAATCTTATGACCTCTTGTAGATTTGATATGTATTTAGTAGAGTTGATTATAAAGAATAAAGATTTTTTTCGTCTACTTAGCTATAAAAACACTCAGTAGGAATGCACAGCACAGTTTGAACCTTATGTGTAGTTTAGATACATAGCCAAGCGTCTGCAAACATAGAAGTAGACCGATATTTTAGAATAAATATTATTATACTACTATACTAAAACGATAACGAGAGGTACTATAGGATAAAACACCCCAAACAAAACCCCTCGATTCGTCAATACTAGTTCCAATTACACAACAGCCAGGGAAGATTATTGTAACGGTAAAGAATGAAGAATAGAACTCCGCAATGAAAAGTATAGAGGTATAGGTAATGCAGAGTTATTTTAATTTATCCTAGCAAATATTAAAATAAATATTAACACAATGGAACAATAATACATTTTTTCAACGAAGTCTTCGAGAGCTTTTATCCTGCTTATGATCGTTATTCAAATGAGATATGGTTTGATTATTCGTATTATTGTGAAGTTTCACTTTGAAGATCCTGGATTTTTCTATACCTCTACCGCTGATATTCTTCTGTTACACAACGGGACACACTGGTTATTTGGGATCAAACATTGGTTAATGATCCGATGGCCGAAGGAGCAAACCATTTCTAGAGTGGAGATCACGACTGGGAAAACGTAGGGTAGGACGTCCACCCGCCAGATGGACCGACGACCTGGTAAAGGTCGCAGGGGGTGGAAGGCGCAGGTCCGTGTGATGGCGTGAACTGGGAAAGGCTTACGTCCAGGAGTGGACTGCCATAGGCTGATTTGATTGATTGATTACAACGAATTGGCAACGTAACGGCATTGTATGGTACTACAAAACGCTGAATGGTACTTGATGATGGTACTAATAGGACCTACTTTGGTGAGAAACAGTAGATAAGTGAAGTGGGGTACACTCGTAGATTTAGAATTTTTCGTACACTACACTCCAGTAAATTAGCATTGAGTAGAAGAGTTATACAGAGTTAGCAATAAAAAAGTTTCGCTAACGACTAGCTTTTAATTTTTCTTTATGTATTATTGTCTGTCACATTTGAAACATTCTGTCATTCAGTCGCCGTGAACAAGAACTGACGCAATATGTTTTTATAAAAATTAAATAAAATACAAAAAAAGTAACAGCAATGTAATTAATGTGAAGTTAAATAAACTAAAAAGTGCAAAAATAAATTATTGATAAGGTATGGCACACACAATCATACACCGCTCAAAACTCCATTTTAGCACTTGCAAAATGTAGCAATTTCATATTATGTCCAGGAAAATATAACTCCATGCACTAAAATAATTCGGTACTAGACATCTGAGTGATCGTTTGAGAGGTTACCCAAAATGTACTTCGAAAATAGCGACACTTTATAATCGATGTTAAAGTAATTGTGTTATTTTTGTACAGTGCCCAACGAGACTGTGTCAACGTATAAGAGCTCAAAGTTCATCGCTTAGTGGAAGACTTATTAAAAAACATCAATGCGCCGCTTCCAAGGGTCCTTTAAACTAAAGAGGCAGTAAAGAATAAATTATGCAGAAACAAAACAGTATATCTGATAATTGTTCCTGTTTGCAATGTGACTCCTTGTCTTGTTTCGAAAAAAGACGTCACCATCAACACTGCTCGTGCGATAATTGTATTCAATCAAAAACCTGCCGTTATTATACTGGTCAAACCCATTATAATAAAGGTTGCCCTGCGATCTATCTTAATGCAACACCTCGAAAACCTATCAATAGATTTGAAGAATTAAATGAACAAAATATTGATCTGGAGTCAGAAAGGAAAAAAATACTAGAGACCAATCAACCGCCGCGAACCTTAGACGAATATTTAGATAGATTATTATTATGCGCAAAAACGTCGTCCAAATTAAAAGAGCAACCCTCCTCGTTAAACAAATATATTGAAATGATATCAGAAAACTCTGAATACAAAAAGAAACTCAATTTATTAAAAAAATATGTTCAAAAATTTAAAGACGCAAATCCACCCGATGTTTCTGAAAATTTGATGAGTTTAGAGAACTTCAAGAATTCTATTTGCTACAAAGAGTTGTGTAATCAGAATTTACAATTATCAGAAAAGTATAGAAAAAGAAGTAAATGTAGAGGAAAATGTAAAAGCCGGCAAGCACAAAGGAATCTAAATCTCACACAAGCTCAAAGTGCATTGGTATCATGCCTTCAGGAACACTGTCAAGGACCTAAGCGGTATGGCTCACAAACTAATAGTGTTACTAATGAACAAAACAATGATACTGTTTCCTTTAGAACATCGGCGCTATGCACCCCTAAGGAAAATGGTACATTTAAATGTGATATTGTAAAAAAAAATAATGAAGCTTACAAGGTCTGCATTTGTAAAGTATGTCAATGCTTACCTTCAAAATTAAATAAAGATGATGAATGCCAATGTAAGCCTTGCCAATGTTCAGAATGTGTGGGTTACATAGTCACACCGAAAGCTTCTAAAACTTGCAATCTTCCATCGGATAGACCTTGCTGTACTAATCGACACTGTAACCGCAATAAACTCCTTGCGCTAAAAGAACGAAAGAAATGTCTCTATGTACCAAAGCCATGTGGTATTTGCAGAGATAATTGTTCAACAGTGCATCGCAATCAATCTCAGACACAAACATCTTGCGGACCTTCAGTAGTAAAAAAACATACAGAAGTTACATGTACCTGTTTACCTTGTGAGTGTACTGATTGCTCTGATAGATATACTGGGCGAGTATTTTCCGAGAGACAATTCTACAATTCTAATAATCAAGCAGCTTCCGTCAATGAAATTTATCGTCATAGTAAAGTGAACAATAGAAATATGAAGCAAAATATTGTAGCTATGTATGCAGGTGTACCCAAATTAAATGCAAATATTGGCTTTGCTAGCACACGTT
Source organism: Miltochrista miniata (assembly GCA_933228765.1). Lineage (NCBI taxonomy): Eukaryota > Metazoa > Arthropoda > Insecta > Lepidoptera > Erebidae > Miltochrista > Miltochrista miniata. The sequence goes on along the minus strand of OW121763.1, from coordinate 27,252,407 downwards.
CTAAATCTTGTTTTGATAAAGAATGTGAATGCTTAAAATGTGTTTGTAAAGAAGACACAATAAATTCAATAAAATCATCAAGATTTTTTTCATACGATAAGCAGATTGAAGTTGGTAAGTGTGTAATGGAAAGGAGTCCTGTTTTGATGAAATTAAATAATAGTCACATCAATTCTAATCCCCCCAAAATTAAAACGGAACGAGTTCATCAACGCTCATCTGATTTGTTTAGTCACTCTCCTTGCTGTGCATGTGATGAGTGTGTTCGGCTAGAAAGAAAAGTTCCTTTAAATCGCTGTCAATGTTCTAGTTGTAAATGTGAGCGCTGTTATGCTCACAAAAATCCTACCAGTTATTCTAAAACAGGTGTTTCTCTTCTAAAATGTGGTGAGGTTACTCCATCTCACCAAACTAAAGTGCAAAAGCTGAACAATATATCCACGTCTAATAAATATAGATCACATTCTTATATTAAACCTCAATATGAAGATGACGGCTGGCACACAACATCTAAAAATCTTAAGCACCAGCCATCAATTAGTCGACAAGCAAAAAGAGATATCGGAACAATGCATACTAGATCGCTTTCGAAAGGACGTGTATTGCAATGTGATGCATACGTGCAAGGTCAAGAATGGAAATTTACTAATCCTGTACTCAAAAATAATTTTACCAATATGACGCCTGGAAGCTATTTTAGTTTGGACTCAATGACTCGAACACAGTCTATAGAAAATGATGCATCTGTTTTTGAAAACCCAGATTACTACTTGTCATTTTCAAAACAAGAAATAAAAAGTTTAGAGGATGCTCTACAAATTGATTCTAACTCATTTACTATCTCTTCAATCCTGAAAAATAATAAACCAGAAACGCAAAATAATTATGATAATATTTTTGCAAACAGCACAACGAAACACGATCCAATCATTACGCATGAAGGGTTTGATGGGACTAATTCGTATAGACAACAAGAGTCAAAAACCAACTTGAAAAGAAATGAAATATGTGATGCCAGTCAAACTCTGACCAAAATTGACAGAAAAGCTAAAAACAGTATCGAATCCCTCTATGTTGCTTTTGGGTTACCAAATTTATGTCGGAATAAGTGTCTTTCCGACTCGTTGTTACCTTCACTTGAAAAATTCAATAACGAAGAAGAAAAAAATAAAAACTCGCCAAATGCACGTGATAATTTTAATTGCTTTCGCATGATACAAAATTATAATAAGCCTGCTTTTTTAAACAATGTTCACAATCGCTATAAACTGGCAAATGGAAAATTTCCTGACTACACGACTAATGATGCCTCGGATATAGACGAAGATTATAAAAGAGTTCAAAAAACTTTAGCGGATGCGAAAGCCTTTACGATGTACCTACTAAGTCTGTTAGAATTGTACGAAAAAGCAAACAACGAATTTGAAAAAGTATCAGAGAAGCTAAAACTTTCATATGATGCTCTATTTGGGGACAAAGTAACGAGTGACCAAGAAAAATGTGACACTACGTTAGAAAGTGTAATTATAAAGATTGAACCAGTGCCTTTGAAAGAAACAAACATTTCAGACTTGAAGCAGAATATAATATCTCGAGAATCGGAACTCGCTTGTTCAAACAAATTAAATTTACCAAACACAGAGTTAGAAGAGAAATTAAATATAATAATTCATGAAGGAGAAAATGACCTCAATCAAAACAAGGTCCCTGATTCGGTTGATGATGATAAAATCCCAAGTGAGCAAAGCAATGTGATATCTAAGTACACGCCCACAGTAGAACACGATATTACTTTTCCCACCCATGAAAATGATGCCGTACCAGAAAATGAACAAGGTCAAAATGTGAACTTAGAAGTGGTTAATCATGATAAAATCCAAAATGAACAAAACAATGTGAAACCTACTTGCTCGAGTTCAATGGAATATGACAGTATAATTCCCACTCATGAAAATGATGCAGTGGCAGAGATATCATGTTATGAAAACGTGAAACAAGGTAATATACGCAGAAAGATGTATTAAAATTTTAAATCTTATAGTTTTCACTTTAGTTAGGGATTTTACCAGTGCTTTATCATTTCGCATAGTTTTACACACATCTGCATTAAATTATTTTTCAGTAAGGCAATTGATGCATTAACATTATCATTTCTAGTAACTGTTAGTAATACCTATAGATAACGACAGTGAGAAAGCTCCCTTGTGGCGTTTAATTTATTTTAAGGTTTTAAAGGAAGTATTTTTCTCTTGTAAACCGTATTTCGTAAAGCTTTTAGAGTTGTATGACTACGTAGTTGAGCATGTGGACAATAGACTACGTAGGTATTTATTGGCTCATGAAGTTTTACATATCTAAAAAAAAGTATAAATTAGTGCAAAAAATATACATAAAATTGTATTTTATGAACGTCTAGTTCCAGACAATGAAAAGCCAGCGGAGAATATTGAGTTAATAAACCAATTATCAAGGACTACTTCTACTGAAATAAATAATGTTTCCACTACTACCTCCGTAGACTCGTTTAAAATAAATCCTAAAGTAGAAAAGGTGAGAACAGATTTTTTATACATACATACATATGGTCACGCCTTTATCCCCGAAGGGGTAGGCAGAGGCATATTATATGCCCACATTTCACCTTTGTATAATTTGTCCCACGTAATAGGTGGTGAGCCGTATTGCCGTGTTTAAATGGACAGGCGCAGGTTGTGACTGCCTGCTGTTGAAATAAAGCCTTCAACTTAGCTTAACGACTGCCATTTTACTGGCAACCGGGACCAACGGCTTAACGTGCCTTCCGAAGCACGGAAACGCTCAAATAAATGTCACAAAGTGATCACATGTATGGTCACCCATCCATGGACCGGCCATAGTGAAAGTTGCTTACTGCAGTGATCGTTTACAGAACACTGAGTCCGCGGGTCCACGAGCACTTCAGATTTTTATAAAGAATTTAATTAAGTATTTTTTATAGAGAACTACATACCCTTCTCGATTATATTTCTTTTTTGTTATTTAGGAAGTAGAAACAAACGATTTAACAGAATCGCAATACAGTTTTAATTGTACTCCTGAGACTTATAATCCAAATAAAGGAGATTCGTCAATTATTGGGTATACTTATGAAGTTGGAACGAAAGTTCTGTCAGTATCACTAAATGAACCTAAATCACCAACTACTGTAATTCAGGAAGCAGTGTCTCGTCACGGAAATAAAGCCCTGGTAAGCTGGTATTTTATATTTAAAATGAAAATCATAAGCTCAATAGCATAAAACTTGAGAGTTAGCCGGGTGTATGTTTATTGGAGTTTAGTAAAGAGATTGTAAGACTGCAGATCTGCCCACCAATACTGAGACCTAGCGAGCTTCCTTGCGGCAGTACAGAACAATGCAGCAACGAGAAACATTCCTCTCAACGTCTCAACGACAACGACGACAACGACAAAGAAAAGAAAGAAAATTATTTATTGGGTACTGAATGGGGCACACAAACAATACAGGAAGAAAACTTAATCCTAGGCTTAACAAATACATGCATAATCAACGTAATCGTCCTACATAATCTATACTAATATTGGAAATATTTGATTGTTTGTTTGCATCGAATATGCTCCGAAACTACTGAACTGATTTGATAAATTCTTTCACTGTTGTAAAGCTACACCATTCCTAGGCACCGGGTGATGTAGACTTTATTTTGTTCTCATATTCCCACGAATCTACGCGGGTAAAACCGTGTGACGTCCACTAACAGTGCAATAAGGAAATGAGGTTGTCTTTGTTATTCACATTCGTAAAACTTACTATAGGGGCAGGGTGTTGTTCTAATGTCTCACATAAAATTTGATGTTTAACATTATAGAATCAAGTATATTTAGAAGTACAGAAGCTTTTGGAGTTGTCAGTTCTGGAGCCTTTGAATTACATTGAAGACACTGAGGATAGTCTGATGTGTCTGTATACCCAGCAGGACCCTTCGTCTGATTCGATTGAGAACCACAGTTTTACTTTCGTAATATTTGCTACCTTCCGAATAGTGTAAGTAAAGTTTTAGTACCTTAACAGTTATTCAGAAAAAATGAGTTTATTTCCAGCAGGACCCTCCGTGGTTTGAAGGTCTTCAGACCTGTAGTGTATGTCTCTGCATAGCGGTGAATTAGTACCTTCAGATTATCTTCGTTTATTTAAAAAAAAGTAATTAGTTTATGAGAAATATACCTACAAAATGTTTATAATGCCAGCAGGACCCTTTTTTGTTCTGGGTCTTTCAGTCCACACACTCATATTTTCTAGCAGTATTCAATTGGTACCTTTCAAAAAACTTATCACTTAATTCAAATAATTAGTAATAATATGTAAAAAAAATCAGAGAAAATATTCTTAAGACGCTGGCCGAGCGATGGCCAACGCCAACGTGTGGACAGTCAATTTGTCTTGTCTGGCCATCGCTCGGTGTCGCTTGCCTAGCTGGCCGAGTGAAGGCAAGCGCCAACGTGTGTAGAGCTCATAAAAAATAAAATAACATTACTCCGATATCCGATGACTGATGATGAATGATGCAACCAATGAAATAAAAATCTTTTTCTACTCGTATGTTTTATTAGGTACCTACGTAAATATCAGCGTAAAAAAATAACAATTATAGAAACAAATAAATGAAATTTACCACAATCTAATAGGTACCTACCTATAGCAATTAACAATCAAACGTTGTTCAGTGTGGGTTGATAGAGTTCATGTAGCAAATGAGTAACACAAAAACAGTATCAACAAAAATCATCGTATATAATATATCTTCGGCCTAATTCTATTAGGGCGTAAGTCAAAATTTTGCACACTTGTCAAGGACCGATGACAATGCAATAATTTGATAAAAAAATGAAAGAACATGAACTAAAAAAAATACTTTTTTGTAACTGATTTCTTGGGCTCGATTTTACCCTACTTTGAACGATCAGATTTAATTCAAATTTTGCACACTTGTCAAGGACCGATGACAATGCAATAATTTGATAAAAAAAATAAAAAAATGAACTAAAAAATTTAATAAATGAAAGTTTAGAAAAACTAAAAATAACGCTTTTATAGAAAATACAACTAAAAAGTAGAAAATAAATAATAAGAAATAAATGTAAAAAAATGTTAATTATTTTAAAAAAAGCGTGGGGTGCATAGTTCAAGTAGTTTAAAAAACATCTTAAAATGCACTTCACGCTGTTTTACAATAATTAACTTTTTTTACATTTATTTCTTATTATTTCTTTTCTACTTTTAGTTCTATTTTCTATAAAAGCGTTTTTTTTAGTTTTTTTAAACATTCATTTATATAATTTAATTGTTATAAACATTAATTTGTGTTGATTATTTAAGAACGTACTATTTCTGTTGTTAATTTTGAATGAATAAAACTATTGATACAATGTTTATGGCGTTTATTTTGAAATTAAGTGGCAAATTAGGAAAAAATCGATTAATAAAAAAAAATGATTATTTTCTTGCGAAACATTGATTATTTATTAATCGATTTTTCATGTTAAGGAAAACAACCGATTTATTAAAAATCGATTTTTCATGTAGGTACAATGTCACATCCCTGCCTCTTTTCTGTTAAGAGCTTTTTAGCGGGCGGCAATGAGATTTGAATTTGGAACTTAAACATTCATAGAAATCGAACACAAATTGTATGAATTACTGGCTGGTAGGTGTTGGCTGCACGGAACCGCGGTGACCTATGCTTATTAAAAAAAAACTAAAGAGCGCGATTTATCTCTCTGTTCTTGTAGTAATACTTCACCAAGCGAAGTTGGCGATTCAAATATTACGAAAAATATCTATAAATCGATCGAGTTTTGATTTGTCCTGAACTTAATTTACAAAAATGGATACATGAGCGTGGTCTGCACCCTTGCCGACGGTACTAAGGCGCTTCCGGTAAGTACCTGATGTAGGTGGAGGTATCAGGGTATCGGCGGTAAGGGATCATTCGCCGCGTTCGTCAACTTCGCTTGGTGGAGTATTTTATAATATTCTGCAAGTATAGTGACTTCTACGTCGAATTATGAAAGTGACAATGCATTAATTAACTCCTGAATGGATATGGAATGGACCTAACTATTAGAAGCTAACTACGTCGTACAAAGTGGTTTTTCTCATAGAAAGGGAATGAAAAGTAGAGTATATTACTCGAGAGCAAATTATTTTTCCCTCGGGCGGTGTACTTTGAATCCCTCACTGTGCTCAGGATTCTACGTTAGAATCCCTCGCTTTGCTCGGGATTCTATTCTAGAATCCTTCGCTTCGCTCGTGATTCAAAGTAGCGCCCTCGCCGTAAACTATTTTGCTCCCTTGTTATACAATCTACTATTGTTTTTCGACGATATTAAACTGCGTTCATAATATAAACACACAAACAGATTTTTATTACATTGGTTATATCACATATATAAAACAATAGATAGTAAGTAAAGTTGCCTTTGGGAATCGGAGTAAATTTCGTATCTTTCCCGCGGCACTACCGTTTGGCACTACCAATAGAGTCACGGGAAATTTTATATTTTTTAGAATATTTTCTCTGATTTTTTTTACATATTATTACTAATTATTTGAATTAAGTGATAAGTTTTTTGAAAGGTACCAATTGAATACTGCTAGAAAATATGAGTGTGTGGACTGAAAGACCCAGAACAAAAAAGGGTCCTGCTGGCATTATAAACATTTTGTAGGTATATTTCTCAGAAACTAATTACTTTTTTTAAAATAAACGAAGATAATCTGAAGGTACTAATTCACCGCTATGCAGAGACATACACTACAGGGGGCCGAGTCTGCTATTTGCCATCAAAAAGCCGGTCCAGTGCGATTCTATTACGATATTAAAGCGATTGGTCCTAAATTTGCTAGTCGCGTAAATCTTGTCTATCGCCACTATAGAACATCGATAGAATATATATAGAATCGCAAAAGCAGAGACAAGGGCTTTATTTTTGTTGTTTTGACTCTTGTCAGTCAGTACCTACTAGTAGGTGTTTTTTAGGTTATCTACAAATTACATAAAAGAGACTTTTGTAGAGAATTACAATGTAAAATTGTGAACTGTACCTATAAACAAACGTGAACTTTATAAACGGCTTCAAAGCAAAGAGTGACAGTGTTATCCAGAAGAACTATCAATCAAATCAGCCTATCGCAGTCCACTGCTTGACGTAGGCCTTTGCCAATTTACGCCACAATTCACAGTCCTGCGCCTTCTGCATTCAGTCCCAGCCTACGACCTTTACCAGGGTCGTCGGTCCATCTAACGGGTGACCCCACGGTTGCCGAGACGCGGTTGGAAGAACTATATAGAAATTTGAGACAAAACTCAAATGTAAAAAACTGGTCCAGCAATGAATTTCATTTTGAAGAAAGGGCTTTGGATGCTAAAATTCATAGATTAAACACAGGAGACTGTATATTTTCATATACATATATAACAGCAGATTCAAGTCTTCTACAAATACATCTTTACAGAAAAAATATTGAACAATAACCTCATGATAACTCAAGATTGTGAATAGTGAAAGTTTTTATCTACAAACAACTACTCTGTCATATGGAAGTTGGTTTTTAAATTGATTAACACTAGTGTAACTACTCAACGGACTTAAAAAGTTATTTCATCATTGTGAAATCACGGTATTCCACAGCAACTATGTGATATAGCCAAACAATCTCAATACAGACAGCTTTTATTAGTGCTCGTGTGTGATAAATAATATGATGGATAGTAAAAATAAATATGCTATTATCATTTTGTTAAAACTCGAGGAAGCTGAGCAGTGATAATTTTAATAGATCTTGTATTTACTGGCATGTATGGGTTCATAGTATGACACAGGTAAAGCCGTCAACTACAGCTAGTATGTTGGATTATGAAAGAGTAATGTGCATGTACAGAGATCTTGGCCATCCAAGCCTGCCATGATGAGAAGCCATGCCTTCGATTCCAATGACCAATGCACTAGAGCTAGACTAATGTCAATTTGTTGCTTTGACTGGCCTCGTGGTTACTACTCTAACCACTCACATACTAACTGTAACTGTAATGTGTAGTCAGGTACTCCGTCTACGGATTCAGAGGTTGTGGGTTCGATTCCCACCCAGGTCAAATCTCTTTGTGTGATGATCATATTGCTTTGTTGTATCTGGGTGTAATTTATCTATAATAAGTATGTATATAGAAATATAAGTATGTCTATCAGGCGTCTAGATCCCATAGCACAAGTTTATAGCTTAGTTTGGGCTAGACGGTGTTGTGTGAGAATGTCCAACAACAATATTTCTATTAATACCTCCTCAAAATGAAATTGGGTAAGGCCTAGGTCTGAGCATAGTGGTAGACTGTAATAGGGTTATTTGATAGCTTATTTTGGATTTGGAAACATTAAAAATGATGAAATATGGAAAAATATTTTTAATATTCATATTTTACAATTATTGTTTTTACATTATCTTCATCTTGCCAAAAATACTATTGTAATAGCCACGCTGCTTGAAGATCAGGGTTAACACTTCAATTTTCAACTTGAGTATCCTGAAATAGATTACAATACAATTAGTTTTATTTCAGCTATTGCAAGCTTGTGAATTATGATGATGATTAAAAAGTGATTTCAAAATGTTGTTAAAAGGAAATGAGATTTATCTGATAGAAATATTAAATGACTGTGATTTGTCAAACTGTGAACTGTATGTATGTGTCAAAATGAAACTGTGAAGTGTCAAACATTGATTTAAATAAACAATTTTACCAATTTTGTCAACTCTTATTTACCCACCTCATGTTTCCATGGCCATTGTGAGTTCTTCTTCTAAAGGAGAGATAGGAAGTACTACAGATGTTTTATAACACAGTGCCATGCCATGCACAACATGCATTAACAATCTTCCCTGCTATTTTGAGACCATAATGTAATGAATGTACTCGCAGCAAACATCTGCAATTAAAATAAAATGGTAAGGGCTTAATCATCTTCACCAAGCTTGATGATCTGGATCACATTTATTAGGGTATTAGAAGCACTGTGAGTTGACCAGTTTTGTATCAGCATTGTTAGATGTGAATGTGACTATCATCGGGCTGCTCTCCAACCAACCCAGTCCTTGTCCGTCGGTGTACTGGTGCACTAGGTACTTGCTAGTTACTTTAAATTTGGAACCGGAAGAAAGTTTGTAAACTCAGAATTTAAATGATCTGTTAGAATATTGATCAATTAGTAATGAAGTCTCATACTCCCATCAACACTACTTACAGGTGGGGTTTGCTTGGAATGGTACCCTACAGTAGAGTTAAAAAAGTGATTGATTTTTTATTTATACCTAAGTATACTTTAATATTCCCATTTAACACCTGACTTCTTTCAGTTTCTTAAGAGTTTATAGGTATATAAGTCATTAGGGATGCTTATATAATTTAAAACCTGCAGTCTCCATACCACTATTATTAGGTATGAGGAAAGATTAGGATGTTTGTTTGTTTGCATCGGAATAGGCTCCAAAACTTCTGGACCGATTAATAAATTCTTTCAGTGTTGGGAAGCTAGACTCTTCCCGGTGAACATAGGCTATATTTTAGGCCCATATTCCCTTGAGAACAGGAGCTATGTGGGTGAAACGGTGAAAATATGCTGTGCACCCGGGTAAACTGAGTATTTTAAATGTTCATAAAAAGTGTAAAAAACCATTAAGTATATTGGGAATTGAGTGTACATAGGTAAGTACCTATGTACTAAAACAATAATAACTACCTACCTACTGTAAGTACCTATTAGAAATGTGACTTGTATTTTAGATATGAGTGATTGTAAAGAATATTGGACAGTACTTACAGAAAATAGATGCATGTCAATTGCATACATGTCTTCATACTATTTTGCTGATCTTGTTGAGTTGGCTACTTGGAATAATTGCCATCTATGTATCTATAACTAATAAAGTTCATTGACCCTGCGACAATGGCTCACTCACAGCTCTAAATTCACTTTTTGGAGACTTATTATAGCACTACGACCATCCAATGTATGAGTGAAATAAATAAAGTCTGCTTCGGATAAAATGTCTTACAATTAATCAATCTTCATCATTTTGATGTAAATTGTAAACTTGCTTCTATTTAGTTTATCTGCAAATTGATTAATTTAAACAATAATACCCATTGTATGTATAGGTACCGAACGAAAATAACCAGCCTCGCACTTTCTATTTCTAGCTGTCAAACATTAGGTAATTACGCGACTTCCAAAACAAATCCCATCAAATATTAGCAGACTACGCATAAATGTCAAATACACTGGCGAATCTGGCGATTCTATCGAGAGGCCATCGGTCGACCATAATCGCACTTCAATAGAAACAAGATAGAAGCTATCGAGTTAGCGAATACGAAAACTGTCAAATTGTACCGATGAGCTTCTATTTTGCTACGATATCTATTCTATTCTGATGCGATTGCAATAGCAGACTCGGCCCCCAGGTCTGAAGACCTTCAAACCACGGAGGGTCCTGCTGGAAATAAACTCATTTTTTCTGAATAACTGTTAAGGTACTAAAACTTTACTTACACTATTCGGAAGGTAGCAAATATTACGAAAGTAAAACTGTGGTTCTCAATCGAATCAGACGAAGGGTCCTGCTGGGTATACAGACACTAGTCTGATGCAATCGTCCAGTATTCTTGCGCCTCGGGTAACAATGCTAATTCATTGACTAGTCAATAATACTAATATGTGGTATGTAAGACATTTGATAGGTTCTTGCTAGAAAATGCTAGTGAAGTCTTGATAGAATGGACCATTTTCTTTTAGACAGCGCCATCGAACCCAAATTACGATGATACGAGCTTGTGTTTTAGGGTCCGGACTTTGAGAAACATAGTAATGTTTTTTAGGTACATACATGCCAAAATTATACACCTAACGTGGATCACACATATTTGTTGCGACCGGACGCCATGTAGAGGCCTTTAGTTAGAATTTCGGATCGCGACTCTGTTTCAACACTGCCACCAGGCCACCACGTCGCACTCCACAGTATAAGCAATAAGTAATAGGTAGTAAATGTAGAGACTTTATTTGTTCATTTTAGAACCATTAGGTTTGAGTACTTTTCTAGTCAAAGCCGCTGTATTTCCAGAGTCTTCTAAAGCTTGATGTGAATGCACAAGGACCTAGCAAACAAAAACCGTCAGTTCAACCATCTTTGTATGTCAATAAAGAAGTGTGGTGCGATGGGCAGAAGTTTCTGGTAATAGATTTTTTATTCCTATGAATTCTACAAATACCTTGAATCATTTATTATACGCCAACATATCACCATTCATACCTACCTGCGAAGCGCTCGTGGCCCCGCGGACTCAGTGTTCTGTAAACGATCACTGCAGCAAGCAACTTTCACTATGGCCGGTCCATGGATGGGTGACCATCCATGTGACCACTTTGTGACATTTATTTGAGCGTTTCCGTGCTTCGGAAGGCACGTTAAGACGTTGGTCCCGGTTGCCAGTAAAATGGCAGTCGTAAAGCTAAGTTGAAGGCTTTATTTCAACAGCAGGCAGTCACAACCTGCGCCTGTCCATTTAAACACGGCAATACGGCTCACCACCTATTACGTGGGACAAATTATACAAAAGTGAAATGTGGGCATATAATATGCCTCTGCCTACCCCTTCCGGGGATAAAGGCGTGACCATATGTATGTATGTTTGTATGTATGTATACCTACCTGCTGGTGAACCTATTGCCGTGTTGAAATGACCAGGCGCAGGTTGTGACAATCTTGTTCCAATGGGCTGCTTGAAATGTTCAAGTTGACTTAAAAACTCATAATATGCTTTTGGTAACCGGGACCAACGGCTGACCTGCCATCCATAGGACGAAAACTTTTTAAAATGAAATGCTACAAAGTTCTTTCACGACGACGTCACACGTTCTATTAACCATCATGTTTTATAATTTTCTATTGCTTTTTTCAAGTGGGAAGTAGATAACTTCTAAGGAATACCTACTGTTTAAAACCTATCATAATTTTTCAGAACGAATTCAAGAAGCAAATCCGCGAAGAGTTGCAGGTGGCGTGCGCGCACCCGCTAATGAACAAAGGAAGCACTCCCGGTTCTTACAGCAGTAATGGGGTACGTAGATATGTTTTATGTTCTACGTGGCGATAATTGGATTTCTCTCTTTAGGGTTACGTACCCAAAGGGACGGTACAACAAATACTAAAAGCAAAAAAAAAAACAGAAATAAGGGGACTCCCATGCAATAAACGTGATTACATTTTTTGGTACAGAACCCGCCGTACGCGAGCCCGACTCACACCTAGTCGGTTTTTTGGGCTTCGTACCCAAAGGGTAAAAACCGGCCAAGTGCGAGTTGGACTCGCCCATGAAGGGTTTCGTAGCAGCAATTAACATAACATAAAAGTTCTTATAGTTCGTTGTAACTTTGATTGATGTTTTAACACGTTCGCAGTGATAGTGATTCTTCTAACCGAAAATTGCTGTTTATGACGTATTAAAAAAAAACTTCCAGCTCTATCTCGTTCAAACCAATTTTCGTTGGTAGATTTTATGGCAATGTACATCATATAATTTTTTTAGATTTATCATTCTCTTAGTTTAGAAGTTAGAGGGGGGGGGGACACACATTTTTCCACTTTGGAAGTGTCTCTTGCGCAGACTATTCATTTTAGAAAAAAATGATGTTAAAAACTTCAATAGCATTTTTGAAGACCTATCTATAGATACCCCACACGTATGGGTTTGATGAAAAAAAAAATTTCGAGTTTCAGTCCTGAGTATGGGGACCTCCAAAATTTACTACTTTTTTTCTAGTTTTATATAACAATCTTAATGCGGTTCTCAGAATACATCTAGTTACCAAGTTTCAAAAGCATAGGCCTTATAGTTTCGGAGAAAAATGGCTGTGACACACGGACGGACAGACAGACGGACAGACAGACAGACATGACGAATCTATAAGGGTTCCGTTTTTGCCATTTGGCTACGAAACCCTAAAAATGGAGTCCTATTACTGGGATTCTGTTCTGGTCTGATCTAAAAACCGCGTCGTCAAATGAATGCATGATAATGATGTCAACTAAAAGTACAGACTGACTGACTGTTAAGTCTTGGTGTTTCTACTCTTTTCGGGCCGTAAATGTCCAGTTGCTTTCCATAGGATCACTTCATCAAGTCCAATGGAATGGTTTGTTTAACTGTAATTTTCGACATTTCGACATCTGTCTCATGTTTTGCCGTTCCAAAATATGAGACAGATGACGTCTCACCCGTAAATTTCTGTAGGTACGCGCATTCACGTTGCGTTTGTGTATACCGAGAATCAGCGCCTTGGTGTTGCAAACTTCGATGGACCACGTTGACCATTTTCCATCTGGTGGGCTTTAAGCATGTCTGCTACCTTAGTGGTAAAAATAAACTAACGCTGGGTAGACAGATTGGTATTAAGTTTTAATTACGTGTTTTCTTTTCTATGGTGCGGTAGTTCAGTACGGTGGTTTTGCAAAAGTATTCTCTTAGTTATAGATATTTGTGAACATTCTCACACAACGTCCTCTAGCCCAAATTAAGCTAATGTTGCCTTGCGTGTGCTATGGGATCTAGACGACTGATATACATAGGTACTTAATATAATTATATTATTTCTAATTACATAAATATTATAAATAGAAAACATTCAAACTCCAAAACAAACATTTGTGGTTCACACAAATATATGGACCAACCCGGGACCTCAGCGTGGCAGGCGGTATCATTATCATGGAGCAAATATAAGAGAGAATAAGGTCGCCACCCGTCAGTTTCTCTAATTGGTCATTTTCCCTAAATCGTCAGTTTCCTTATTCGTCAGTTGTTTAGATTTCGTTAAGTGGTCAGTTTCGCTATCTCGTCAGTCTCCCTAATTCGTCAGTTTCCCTAACTAGTCAGTTTACATGATTCGTCTGTGGGGTACATTCGGAACGAAAACAAATAACAAATTTTTATTTTTTTATTTAATAAGCTACTTTACTTTACACGTTTCATATATAATGTTTTTAAACTCACACGACTTGCACTACACATTATATTGATTGCGGGTCTTTTTCGCGTAAACATTTTAAACTTCGCTCACCTCTCGACGTTTCGGCTATGTTACAATAGCCGTGGTCACGAGTAGACCCTAGTCTACCTAGAGTCTACTCGTGACCACGGCTATTGTAACATAGCTCATCATATCACTTTTCCCATATTAGTCAGTAAATGTACAGTCATTAAAAAATGTTTTTTGTGTAATCAATTTTGTAAGGATTTATTTTATATCTATTCTGTTCTATTATATTCTCATTTACGAGGAAGGTGCCAACAATATGGATATCTACGACCTCGTTAGAAGGAAAATATAATACTTTTTCTGTATGATTGATTTTTTTTCTTGGTAGGCGATATATTTGAGGCTGACAATTGCTTATGGACTTGTCTTTCAAAATTAAGCCGTGGTCACGAGTAGACTCTAGGTAGACTAGGGTCTACTCGTGACCACGGCTATTGTATCATAGCCGAAACGTCGAGAGGTGAGCGAAGTTTAAAATGTTTACGCGAAAAAGACCCGCAATCAATATAACGTTTCATATAATTTACCGTATTGATTAGGCTTAATTTTGAAAGACAAGTCCATAAGCAATTGTCAGCCTCAAATATATCGCCTACCAAGAAAAAAAATCAATCATACAGAAAAAGTATTATATTTTCCTTCTAACGAGATCGTAGATATCCATATTGTTGGCACGTTCCTCGTAAATGAGAATATAATAGAACAGAATAAATATAAAATAAATCCTTACAAAATTGATTACACAAAAAACATTTATTAATGACTGTACATTTACTGACTAATATGGGAAAAGTGACGAATCAGGTAAACTGACTAGTTAGGGAAACTGACGAATTAGGGAGACTGAGGAGATAGCGAAACTGACCACTTTACGAAATCTAAAAAACTGACGAATAAGGAAACTGACGATTTAGGGAAAATGACCAATTAGAGAAACTGACGGGTGGCGACCTAATTCATAAGAGAGGAGGTGTTGTAATATGATTTCCCTATGAAACAATGTGTGACTCGGAGCGGGGGGAGGGTGTGGTGAGGAGGGGTTCGTATCCGCCCACTTTACTATTATCCATCTAGCGGTCAGTGTCAAAACTACTTGCTTACTTCAACTTCCGGGTTACTACGTAGTACTACTACTGTACACCGAAAACAGGGCCGAAGTTGGAATACTTTGTCCCCCGAAATATTAACTCTTAGCAAGATGAATAGTGTATTATTATTTTTTATTTCTATCACAATGAAAAGAAATCATAACACATTGATATTTTTTATTATCGAACGTAACCCGCTTCTTAGTGGTAAAGTATTGCTGTAAAGATTATAAATCTTCGTAAATATATTTTTTATAAAGTCTTTTCAAGTTGTATGAAGTCTTAATAGAGAGAAAATAACAAAATATGACTTCGACTGACATACGCTCACGTGACAGTCACTTCAAAATAATGACAAATAGACAAGAATACGCACCTAAGTTAAAAGTACCATGATGGCAATAAAGAGACAGATGTAAATAGTTTTATTTGCAAAACTCAAATTATATGTTATCAAAGCTCTAATAGTTATTAAGCCTTAACTGTATTGTCAGCGGTAAATATTAAAGAAAAAATTAAATCTCATATGGTGTACAAATTACTAATAAGAAGCCAATCAAGCTGCCGCCAATTGTCGTTAATACCGTGGATATAATGCAAGTACTTTGAAAACTTTTCAATGAACATACTCAGGTTTATACAAAAACAGAAGCGTCAGCGCTTTTGCCTACGTAGCGTTCTGTTGTCGTTCCCGCATTCCATGGAAATCGACCCTGGGAATAAAAAGCGTTAAAATATGTGTTATTTCAGACTATAATCTATTCCTGTACCAAATTTCTGCCAAGTTCATTTCGCCTTTTGAGGAGCGTAAAAGAGTGACAAAAATCCATACATTCACACTCAGAATCTTTTGCATTTACAATATTTTGTAAGATTGATTAAATATTTTTTTTTTCATACAAAAAATATGATTTAAATAAAATATTTTTAGTAGGTATCGATTGTTAAAATTATAACTAACTAGCTGACCCGACAGACGTTGTCCTGCTATAACTATGAATATGGAAATCGGTATCCGGAGTTCTAAGTTCCCGGTCTCATGTTCCCGTTCCTGGTTTCCTGATCACAGCTCCCGTTTCCTGAATTTCATTTCCAAAATTGCTTCGATTTTCAAAACCCGATCCAAAATTGTAATAGAAACCATTTCCTTGAACAGTTGGAGCCAGTTACAGTTACTGTAAATTTTTACTTGAGATATTCTCATTCTATTTGCTTCCAAATGCTATAAACGTTCTTCTTCAGTCTCGTTGTCGCGAAGATTGTTGACTCGACTTGCATTACGTGATGGTACGTCTACCAATACTTTGACGCCTTACTGGTGACATTTTCTAATTAATAACAACAAATAAATTACGAGTAATATGATAATGAGGCAGAATTATTACGACGATAATTCTCTCAGCAAAAACACAATTTGAAAGAACTGTTTGACGTAGTGGACTGTTTGAAATAATCATTCGTTGCCTTAGCAACAGACTGTCATTCTGCCTCACTCACTCACCATCTTAAATGAGATTTTTAAATCGGATTTTAAAAAGAAATAGCTTATATTTTATTATGTTTTATTTTATACAAACCTTGCCCTGGCTATAACTAACAGAAAAGAAAGAATTAGCGAAGTTGGTTCCGCCGTTCTGAAGTTATGAGCTACATACATTTCGAAGATCCATTTTTATATTTTACTAGCTGACCAACGCAACATCGTTTACTTTATAAACTAGATCTGACTGCAGCGCCATCTGCCGGGCTGATTTGTGAATCTAAACCATCCAGGGCGCCACCCAAACGCATACAAAAAAAAATTAATTCAGATCTGTCCAGCCATTTAGGAGGAGTCAGTGACATACACACGTACAGTAGAATTATATATATAAAGATAGATAAAAAAAAGGGTCCTATTGTAGTACGAACGAACTGCATCCAGTCGTTAGCTAAATTACTTTTTGTACCTACTACTAGTAGGAAGGACGGTTATGGGCCCCTCGGTGAAATTCTAAATTCGATCCTGTTTTTGGTGCTGTTTATTCTTGGCAATAGATGGCGGTCTGTTATCGAAGTTCTTAAATAAATTTGTAAAAATAATCTTTGGTTGCCTAAATTTATTTCGAAATTATTGCTAAATAAGTTTAAATACTTAACAATATTTAAATTATATTATTACTGAGCTCTACGAACCTACATATTTTAGGTAACCAAAACACAAAGTATCGCCATCTAGCGTCGAGTAAAAAATATGTTGCTGTATCCGGGGGTCAGAGATGTTTCTAGAACTATTTCTGAAAATAAAGAATAAAAATACTTACAATTAAAATGTGATGCCACATGCATAGCATCAGAACGTCTATCCGAGTAATTTTTACACGATAAAACACAACACTTTATCCTTATCTTCTTAAATTCTACTAATTTCGCGGAAATACGAATGTTGACATATATTCGCGTATAACAAACCGGAAGTTGCCTAGACGAACGCGGACAGTGCACTGCCTTAAGCCACGCCCACTGATGACGTCAGGACCCGCATTGAACGGTCACAGTGCACGCTTGCTTAGGCCCTCTCCTCCCTTATATTTGCTCCATGATCATTATCGAATGCGCCACCGAGACAGTCAATCAAGTCAATGTTATTATTTATAATACACTTTATTGTACACCATGTAAATATAAATAGAGTACATAGATTCCGTACAAGAGGCAAGTACAATGGGCAGCCTTATCACTAAAAGCGATTTCTACCAGGCAACCTTTTAATTATCTTTAAAAGTTATCTTTTGCTATAACCGCGGGGTTGATTCGAGGTGGTGATATTTGCATTGTCTCTTGTCACGGGTCATCAACTAAGATCAGGAAGTAAGAATATGACAATGCCATCTTGTTTTTCAGGAGTTTGAGGATCA
This sequence comes from Miltochrista miniata, assembly GCA_933228765.1. Classification (NCBI taxonomy): domain Eukaryota; kingdom Metazoa; phylum Arthropoda; class Insecta; order Lepidoptera; family Erebidae; genus Miltochrista; species Miltochrista miniata. The sequence goes on along the minus strand of OW121763.1, from coordinate 27,234,274 downwards.
GAAGGCGAGGTTCCTGGTGGTGCGTAAAGTGTCTGAACACACTGCACTAGTCAGGTGGAATGAGCCCAGGGATCTCATGGGCGTGAAGGGATACGAGGTTGGTAAAACGCACCATGTATATCCTTCCGTCCATTTTAATGTTTTAATTATGCAACTTTAAGTTATTTGGGCTTGCGTGATGTATTGACTTGCCCAAAGTCCAGTCATTTGAGAACCGTCAGGACTGTGTGTCCAATGTCTCAATAGAAGACCTCAGACCCTGAACAGCCCCAGTCGCCAACCCGGCGATCCCTGTCTGCTTGTCCGTCGATTCCCCCTTTCTCTATAATGACGTGTGAGTACAAATTCTTCAATTCAAGATGACGGAAGAGTGTTTTTTTTTTCTTTTTTTTTGTTTAACGTAAGGGAAAATTCTTCATGGATGCTATGCCGGACTCCTGCCGACTAAAAAACCTCACGTAACGCCCAACAGCCTACGGTTGGAAGCCCCGGGTAAGTCCTCGGAAGGATGTCCCTTCCCTGTAAGTAAATCTTTTTAGCCAAGATGTAGACTCCTAGTGGTTCCCTCAAAGTTATTTCTTTTTGTGTTTCGGTCATATCAAGGTGTATTTCGAAAGGTGTGTTGTGCCACAGGTTAGGTTTAGTTTGAGAAACGTAATAGGTAGGTACCTACCGTTTACGTGTGGGGTAAAGTTTGCAAAAGATAGTGTAGTACATTCTGCGACAGAAGACTCTGGCCCATGTCATGCCTTCTGGCAGGTGGCGGCGCGGCGTGACTTTTGTCAATTCAGGCTCATTATAATTCATGTTAAGTCAAGTTTTTATTCTATTTTCAGTTGCAAGTTGATGGACGTACGATTCAGAAAATATTCAACCCATCCAAATGCATAACAGCAGTGACATGTTTACCACATACAGACAAGATACTCCTTACAATTCGTACAATAACTTTGGCGAAGTCGGAAACTGGGCGTTATCCTTCGACGACTATTGTATATCGACCTCGTCTGCAGTAGAACAGTAAACCATGTCTCCAGTAATAGTGTTTATAAATTATAAAAAAATATAATTATAAATAGCCTTTCATTTTCATCGTAGGCACAGGGCCGCTATATCTCTATCAGAGCCCCTAGGCAATGCAATCCTTGGGGCCCCTCTCCTTTACCCTTTATTTAGGGAACCTGAACCCGAAAGGCAAACGGGACCTTATTACTGAGACTCCCGGTCTGACCCGTCTGGTCGTTTGTTCGTTCGTTTTGGTCGTTTGGTCTGTCACAAGGCTGTATTTCATATAACCTGCGGTCTGACTTTGTCTGGCAACAATGTCATGAAAAGGGTGGGATGTTGTTATACCTATATATATCCTGGAGACCGATGCTATTATTATGAAAGGCGGTAGGTCGATCACTGGTCGACACAGTAATAAAACGCGCCGCGTCGCTGCAATAAAAGGCGTCCTGCGTTGTTTGTAATACATAGGGTCACGACACTGGATGGTCGCGATGATTTTAACAGAGTGCCCCATTTACAAATAATCCAGGTAATTCAGGAGAATTTTCACCATAGAATTACAAGTTTCAAATCTATGATTTTCACAAGTAAAAAGGCACAATAAGTTTAAAAAAAAAACAATTAACTTTAACAGATCAACAAAATCGTTCAAAGTTGTTTGTATAAAGTTGAACTTTTCCGATGTATTATTTTCATTAAATTGTCATTATTTATCAACAATGAATACTTATCAACGGTTCTGTGATATATTCTCCGACTGATTTTCCCCTTTTGAGCGAAGTACCTAAATTGCACGATGCATAAGAAGCAAATTTATTTCTCAACAACGTTATTTCGCATTCTTGAGTGCACGAGGCCATTAATAGTAGATGCGGGGCCCCAGGCAGTTGCCATAATATCCGCTTATGGATACACCGGCCCTGTGTAGGTTAGAAAATGGTTTATAAAAGGAAAAAGGAATTCTTTTAAAAGTCGCAAATATCCAGTGGCACCGAAATTCGTAAAGATTTGTTCGCCCAGAAGCAGCCTGACAAAAGTGGTCACCGTATGTTTGAATGCAGGTATCGACCCTGCAGGAACCTTATAACCCCCTTTATTAAAAACCACAAACCTACTGCCTAATGGTGCTTCAAGATCTCTGCGCATGTTTGAAGAGCTTGTGGACTGAACGCGAAGCATGTAAACTGAGTTAATGCCTGCGCGTTGCCACTGCTCGCGTACCACTTAGGTACCAACTAAGCAGATTCCTGGGGGCCAAGTCTGCACAAGCCGAGCGTCGCGCGAGCACGACGCGTGTGCGCGATGTTGCGTTCTCCGCCTTCGAGTTTAAAAAATAATTCTACAAACTGTGATAGTAACGGTGACGTGAAATGTAATAAGTGTAACGTAGTAATAAATGAGTTGCTTGCTTTTGTGTGTAATAAAGTGGATACGCTTGCTGAGACAGCAATAGTGCAAATTTGTTCTAGTGCGTTTTCGGCAAACGAAATTGAATATGCTAGACAATTGGCGTTCACTTTGCTGGCGCCTAATAAGAAAACAATGCGAAGAAAAGAAGGTAATCAGCAAAAGAGCATACAAGATGTAATCAAGGTCATGTAAGAAACGGAGCCGGACTCCTTACCATTATTTGTAGCTAAGGATCTGAATAAATTACCACCGGTTACATTTGACCACATCGATGTGACGTCATTTCTTAAGGAAATGAGTGTCTTGCTAAAGGAAGTAGCCATTCTACAGGGGCAGAAATTAGGAGCGGGGCCCCAAACACCAGCGTCGACTATCGAAATTGACTCCTTAAAGGAAGAAATACAGCAGCTCAAAGAAATGATAAAAAACATTAACGAAAAGATCGCACTACCAACATATGTTGAAAAGAAGGTAGTACAAAATTCTTCTGAAACGGCTGGTGAGGTGCATGTATTCGACTTGTGTGAGTCACGACATGAGTCAGGGGTCACTGCGGACCGGGTGGTACTGAATGTGGACAACCAGCCAGTAGCAGAGACAGTGTCTACAAACATGGGAGTTGCGGTCCCGGTTCCTCTTTCTGTGAGGAGGCGAGGGAGGTCACCGTCTATGCCAAAGAAGGAGAATATTATGGGGATCGGTCGTGACTATCCGATCTCGTATGCGACTATTACAACTGAGAATAACAGTGAGAATAGCAAGAGGATAGATGCGGGTAGAAATAAGAGGGATATACCGAGTGCAAATAGTAATGAGGACTGGATAACCGTGCAGAGTAAACGCCACAAAATACAAAACAGGCGGGGGCTTGCTACAACCCTTGATCAGTACAACTTTAAGGCAGCAGATCGCACCATTGCATTGTATGTGTCAAGGGTGCATAAAGATACAACCCCTGGAGATATAGAGGGGTTTATTAAGTTTAAAACCAAAATTGATGTGAAGGTTATTAAATTGAATAATGTGAATAAGGAATTTAATGCCTACAAGGTGATAGTACCGCTACGAAATAAGGATATTTTCTTGAATGATCAGCTTTGGCCAGCGGATATTGTTTTTCGAAAATACTGGGAGCGTAAGTACGCTCATGGCAGGAATATACCTCAGGAAGCAATACCGATTAATAATATTAAACCAGTATCATGATTAGTACTGCTAATTTTGTCTCATACAACTGCCAGTCATTGAAGAGAACTCTTGAAGAGGTGAGGCAGCTTTGTCGTAAACATCAGTTAATCGCACTTCAGGAGACCTGGTTATTTTCACATGATTTGCATATGCTAGATGAGATCCATAACCAATTTGGATGTCACGGTATCTCTGCTATGGACACAGAGAATGGAATTGTGCGTGGCCGTCCTTATGGGGGTGTAGCGTTGCTATGGGATAGGCGGGTCTTTCCTACCGCGGAAATAGTGCAGTGCAATAGCGATCGTATGGTTGCCGTAAAACTCGGCCGAGGCAATAGTAGTTTATTAGTGTTTAGCGTGTATATGCCAACTGATAGTGAAGAAAACCTGCCTCTAATGACACAGTGTCTAGCGAATATAAGTGCAGTAATCGATAGTGTTGATATTGAAACTGTGTTCGTGTTGGGAGACTTTAATGCCCACCCAGGGACGCGATTTGGTAGGGAACTAAACGATTATTGCTCGGAGGAGTCGCTATCTTGTATAGATCTTAAATATCTAGGTATGGGCACCTACACTTATGTTAGTGATATGAACGGCGCGCAACGGTGGCTCGATCACTGTGTTGTGTCCGCGGCGGCTGAGACAGTGGTGAGTGATGTTTGTATTTTGTACGATGCCTACATATCTGATCATATGCCATTATTATTACAAGTAAACTTAAGTAGTTTAGTAAGTAAAGTTGTGACTACAGATGACTCATCACAGCGCTGCTTTAAATACATATGGGGTAGCAGGGATAATAACCAAATGGAACAATATGGTAATTTATGTACTGACATTTTTGATTTAATGCGTAGTAATAATTCTTGTTATAAATTAAATTCTGAGACAGAATCGTGTAATAATCTTGACTGTAGGTCATTAATTGATAGGTATTATTGCGCTATTGTTTCTACTTTGCAATCGTCTGCTGAGCGTACTTTTTATGACAGAAGGCCCAGAAATCACACCATAATAGGTTGGAACTTTCATGTCAAAAAATACCACACATTATCCCGACAAACTTTCTTGCAGTGGGTGGCGTGTGGTCGGCCGTGTTCGGGATATTATTACGATAGCATGCGTTTTGCGCGCCGTGACTTTAAATTAGCGGTTAAAAACTTAAAAAATAACCAGGAGCGGATTAAATTAGATATCCTTGCACAGCATGCAACCTCCAAAAATTTTGTGTCCTTCTGGAAAAACATTAAAAAGTTGAGCGGTAAGAGGGGGAGCCCTGTCAGTGTGGAGGGGGAAACTGAGGGTGTACGTATCGCTAATAAATTTAGGGAACACTTTACGGTGTCGCAGCCCACTGGACACAACCAGACAGGGGCGTTCGAAGACTTGAGTGGGGGCGCGGAGGCGTTCCACGTTACTACGGAAGAGGTCCTATGTGTACTCCAAAGTATGAGGCGTGGAAAGTCTCCGGGCCATGACGGCCTCAGTATAGAACACCTACTTTACGCCGGGCCGCATATTTCGGAAGTGCTGGCTGATTTCTTTAATCTCTGTTCAAAACATTGTTACTTACCGGCAGATCTTATTCGTACCGTGGTCGTTCCCATAGCCAAGAACAAGACGGGTAATATCTCTAGCATGGCCAACTACAGGGCCATCTCACTAGCAACCATAGTGGCCAGGGTATTTGAACGTCTCATACACAAAGAGTTACACCCGTCTCTAAAGATTGACGATGGCCAGTTTGGATTTCGTGAACAGCTGTCTACGGATACGGCTATCTTCTCACTTAAGCAAGTGGTTAAGCATTATGTTGGCCAAGGAACCAGTGTGTATGCCTGCTTTCTGGACCTAAGCCGCGCTTTTGACGTCATCAACCACGACCTCTTGTGGGAGAAGTTGGCAAACTGTAGTGTGTCGCCTGGCGTTGTTGGACTTATAAGATACTGGTATCTCAATCAGTCTAACAATGTCAGGTGGGGCAATGCATTATCTGAAGGATATAGGCTGTCGTGTGGGGTCAGACAGGGGGGTGTGACCTCTCCCGATCTGTTTAACCTGTATATTAATGACCTGATTGAGAAACTGAGCGGGACGCCAGTAGGGCTTAGATTGGGTGACCGGTATGTTAACAATCTGAGTTATGCTGATGATATGGTTCTGCTCAGTCCCTCAATCAAGGGTCTCAGGAAGTTAGTACTACTTTGTGAACAGTATGCAAAAACGCACGACCTAATATATAACTTTAAAAAAACTGAACTGATGGTATTCAGATCGGGACGGGGACCACACACCGTTCCCCCGGTCTTCGTGGGCGGTCAGGCTGTTAGGGTTGTGGAGTCGTTCAGATATCTTGGCCATGTGCTAACTTCGGACCTGAAGGATGATGCCGACATGCAGCGTCAACGCCGTGCGCTTTCTGTTGTAGGAGTGCCCACTAAAATATACCTTTTTAAAACGTATTGCCAGAGTTTCTACACATGCCAACTCTGGACTGAGTATACAAAGAAGTCTCATGATGCTGTCCGGGTCCAGTATAATAATATTTTCATACACCTAATGGGGCTAGAACGTAGGTGTAGTGCCTCCGGTATGTTCACTGAGGCAAGAGTGACATTCAATGCCATACAGAGGGGCCGGATTGCATCATTTATGGCCAGGATTGGCATGTGTGGGAATAGTATTGTTCAAGGTTTAGTGGATCGCCTATTTACCAGTCAGACATACAGGCGTTGGTTAGAGATAGCAGCATGAGGATGTTTCTCAATGTGTATTCTATTGTTATTGAATTAATTAAAATGATTATGATTATGTATTTATTGCCAATGAATTATGTGAATTTATTAGATTTTTTAAAATTATTTGACTGACATTTTTTTTTTAAAGCATATAATGATAATGATAGTGTAATATTTTTATGATGATGTTATTGTATTAAATTTAATATTTTATTGATTTACTAACATAGGTTAAGAAGATACTAACACGCTATGGATCTATGGTCTGCAATAAATGTTTATTTATTATTTATTATTATTTACATCAAAAAGCCGTTCTAGTGCGATTCTATAGCGATAATAAAGCGATTGGTCCTAAAATTGGTAGACGCGTAAAATTTTTATAACATCACTAGAATAGAACTAGAGTAGAATCGCAAGATAGATAATATGTAGGTACCTATGCCCGTGAACCGTGCGGCACCTAAGGTCACAGCAGTTCGCATTCGCCATTCCAGCGGTAAAAAGAGACGGCCAATAAACATTGCACTTGCAGGTAGGTAACAGCATTAAGGGGTAGTAGGTATGGTAGGTACGCGAGCAGTCAGCAGAAGAAGGCGTAAATGCGTGCAGTGCATTCGCCAATAATGTGGATGCACCACAGACTTACAATAAGTAGCAGACAAAGCATTAGATATTGAAAAGTACGCCAAAACTAACACATATAAAAACCACACACACTAACGCAACTACAGGGAAGGAGTTAGCCGCCTAGTTCAATAAGATTTATTTTAATGAAATAAGAGTATCTTAAAATACCTTTTTTAAGGTTCCGTAGCCAAATGGCAAAAAACGGAACCCTTAAAGATTCGTCATGTCTGTCTGTCTGTCCGTCCGAATGTCACAACCACTTTTCTCCGAAACTATAAGACCTATGCACTTGAAACTTGGTAAGTAGATGTATTCTGTGAACCGCATTCAGATTTTTAAATATAACTAGAAAAAAGCAGTAAATTTTGGGGGTCCCCATACTCAGAACTGAAACGAAAAGATTTTTTTTCATCAAACCCATACGTGTGGGGTATCCATAGATAGGTCTTCAAAAATGCTATTGAGGCTAAAGCACCTTTAGAAAAAAATGATGTTATAAAACATCATTTTTTTCTAAAGGTGCTCTCTCACCGGGAGCATCCGCGCGTAATGTAATGTTACGAGTCGAGAATTACAGCCAGTGTGGGAGGTGAACCGAGCATTGCAATGCGCACCTTGTAATGATACAAGACGAGGTTACAGCAGTGAGGCAGGTGATCCGAGCATTGCAATGCGCGCCTTGTAATGATACAATGTGTAACGTTTTGATCCAACTCGTAACATCAATGCTTTTTTTTTGTTGCGGCTGGCCGGCCGCACACTGGTCCGGATTATAAATAGGTGGACATACGATATAAGATGTCATACGCTTTTGGGAATAAAATAGTAGTACGAGTACGAATTTCAGGTTAATTTTGCAATCCAATATGGCCGCCGCGCCACCATTGTAAAATTTCATGTTGGATCCTCGCCGAATTCACAAAATTTCATGATGGGTATCATTTAAGGAGGATTTTGGTACGCTGAGTACGAATCTCATGATAATTTTGCAATCCAATATGGCCGCCGCGCCGAAATCACAAAATTTCATGATGGGTATCGTCTAAGAGGTTTTTTGGTATGCTGAGTACGAATTTTGGGTTAATTTTGCAATTCAATATGGCCGTCGCGCCGAATTCACAAAATTTCATGATGTGTATCATTTAAGGAGGATTTTGGTACGCTGAGTACGAATCTCATGATAATTTTGCAATCCAATATGGCCGCCGCGCCGAAATCACAAAATTTCATGATGGGTATCGTCTAAGAGGTTTTTTGGTATGCTGAGTACGAATCACATGATAATTTTGCAATCCAATATGGCCGCCGCGCCGAAATTACAAAATTTCATGATGGGTATCGTCTAAGGGGTTTTTTGGAATGCTGAGTACGAATCTCATGATAATTTTGCAATCCAATATGGCGGCCGCGCCGAAATCACAAAATTTTCGTGATGGGTATCGTTTAAGGGGTTTTTTGGTATGCTGAGTACGAATCACATGATAATTTTGCAATCCAATATGGCGGCCGCGCCGAAATCACAAAATTTCATAATGGGTATCGTCTAAGGGGTTTTTTTGTATGCTAAGTACGAATCACATGATAGTTTTAAAATCCAATATGGCCGCCACGCCGAAATCACAAAATTTCATGATGGATATCGTATAAGGGGTTTTTTGGTATGCCGAGTACGAACTTTGGGTTAATTTAGCAATCCTAGATGGCTGTCGCGCCAGCGTTGCAAAATTTTATGTTGCATATCGTAGAAGGGGTTTTTTGGTATGCTGAATACGAATTTTAGGTCAATTTTGCAATCCAAGATGGCCGCCGAACCACCGTTGTAAAATTTCATTTTGGATATCGTGAAAGGGGTTTTTTGGTATCTCAGCATACTGACAGAAATCTCGCAACAGTGGCGCGGTGGCCATATTGGATTGCAAAATTATCATGAGATTCGTACTCAGCGTACCAAAATCCCCCTTAAACAATACCCATCATGAAATTTTGTGATTTCGGCGCAGCGGCCATAATTGATTACAAAATTATCATGTGATTCGTACTCAGCATACCAAAAAACCCCTTAGACGATACCCATCATGAAATTTTGTGATTTCAGCGCGGCGGCCAAATTGGATTGCAAAATTAAAATGTGATTCGTACTCAGCATACCAAAAAACCCCTTAGACGATACGATACCCATCATGAAATTTTGTGATTTCGGCGCGGCGGCCAAATCGGATTGCAAAATTATCATGTGTATCGTACCCAGCATACCAAAAAACTCCTTAAACGATACCCATCATGAAATTTTGTGATTTCGGCGTGGCGGCCATATTGGATTGCAAAATTATCATGTGATTCGATCTCAGCATACAAAAAAACCCCTTAGACGATACCCATCATGAAATTTTGTGATTTCGGCGCGGCCGCCATATTGGATTGCAAAATTATCATGTGATTCGTACTCACCATACCAAAAAACCCCTTAAACGATACCCATCACGAAAATTTTGTGATTTCGGCGTGGCGCCCATATTGGATTGCAAAATTATCACGTGATTCGTACTCAGCATACCAAGAAACCCCTTAAGCAATACCCATCATGAAATTTTGTGATTTCGGCGCGGCGGCCATATTGGATTGCAAAATTGTTATATGATTCGTACTCAGCATACCCAAAACCCCCTTTAACGATACCCATCATGAAATTTTGTGCTTTCAGCGCGGCGGCCAAATTGGATTGCAAAATTATAATGTGATTCGTACTCAGCGTACCAAAATCCCCCTTAAACGATACCCATCATGAAATTTTGTGATTTCGACGCGGCGGCCATATTGGATTGCAAAATTATCTCTTAGTCTTTCTGTTCCCGGTTTCCATTTCGGAGTTTCCAGTTCTATGATCCGATTCAAAATCGCAATAAAAACCATTTCTGCTAATAGTTTTGCACCAATTTTTTTAAAACCTTCTCCTGACAGAAACAAACCCAACAAAAAAGAATTAGCGAAGTCGGTCCAGCATTTCACGCGTGATGCCGTGACCACGGAAATCGGGCTTCATTTTTAACCCCCGACGGAAACCCGGACGGGGTGTTATAAGTTTGACGTGTGTGTGGGTGTGTGTGTGTGTGTGTGTGTGTGTGTGTGTAAGTCTGTCTGTGGCATCGTAGCGCCCAAACGGATGAACCGATTTTGATTCTGTTTCTTTTGTTTGAAACATGGGTTAGGGGAGAGTGTTCTTAGCTATGTTTTATAAAAATCGGTTAAGCCATTTCAAAGATATGAGGGGTGAAAGTGGGGATGAAAAATTGAATGTGTTCAAATATAGCCGTGTTGGGTATCAAATGAAAGGTTATAACTTATACATCACGATACTGTAAGTTTTATGAAAATCGGTTTAGCCATTCGAAAGATATGAGGAGTGGAATGTATTTCTAATTCTGTAACGACACTCCGCGCAATTCGCATTAACTCTGAATAATTGTTGATAGACTATCCCTTCAACTGCCCAATATCAAATAAGCGATATTTTCCCAAACCCCGCATCTGTCCATGTTCAATATTTGAACACTTTTCCTTCAAACAGTTCGGGCTCTTCTAGCTCAGGCTGTACTATCCCGATCCTGCTCAAATTTTTATGGAGTGTTCTTAGACAGAAACGGGACAAGTATGTAGTACATTGTATGTCTGTCTGTCACAGCTGCACCTCATGATTCTCGTTTAAAAAGCGCCCTCCATCGCGCACCATTCCGCGCGGCTAAGTGACGACGACCGGTACTGTGTTGCGTGTAATTACATTTGTGTTTGGTGTTTTTTACTTTCAAAATCATGACTAGGTTAGAGTTTTTATTCGTAGATTGTGTATTTCATAAAGATTTTGTACCTAAAATAGTTATTTTCAACGAACATTCATTGTATTTTTACGCGCCGTCGGCGTCACGGCGGCGCGGCGCCAAGCCCATACATTTGGATGAAATACAAAGAATAAATACTTTAATGATGACAATCTATCGTTATTTTATGTATTTTTATGTATTCTTTTATTGTTTTCAAGCATTGAATGTAAAATCTACTTCAATAATTTTGTGTAAAATTGGGTCGAAATTCTCGATCATTTTTTGCAAAACTTTCAAATTTCAAATAATTCTTTCTGAAATATATTTGTATGCCAGCATACCTTTTTTTTATGTTTATCGATTAGGAAAAGTCATGTAGCTGTAGATTGTAAATTTTTTTGAAAAAAAACACAAAAAAAATTCAAAAAAAAAAACAAAGTTACGACCACCCTTTTGGGCCCCTTTTTAAGTGCTTGGTTCATTGTTCAATTTCTAATAAACTAAACACGTTTGTCAAACAAAACTCTGTGTAAAAAAAATTTAAGGACCATACTTACGAATAAAAAAAGAATGAAAGCCACTTGAAGCACAGTTTTCTCAGAATCATGGCATGAACTTAACCTTTTTTTGGCGGTCGGCGGTCGGGTCGCCGAAATGAGTCGTATTTTGAAAAGCTTGTAAATAAAAAAAAATGTATGACGAGTTGTATTCTGTCTGTTGAACATTGTGAAATAGGATGTATTTAAAAAACTAAAAAAAAAAAATTTGGAATTTTCCTTTTATTTTTTATTTTTTTACAATTTTTGTAGAGAAAACTGGTGAAAAATTACAAATTCTTTTTTCTAATAGAAATTTGTAATACATTACAAGGCAGAACTGGTCTTATCTATCATTTTATCATTAGCTTGTTTCATAACGATTCCAGTGAGGTAAGTATTCTATAGGGCTGCCATAGAAAAGTTATGAGAAATCGCCATTTTAAGAACATCAGCCGACGCCGCTCGCGCCGCGGTACGCGCGGTCCACAGACGTGGACAGATGCGGGTTGCCGCGCGCTGCCGCTTTAACAGACACGGACAGCCGAAGGGCTATACGTATGTTGATATTAAAACCCCTATAAAAAGCATGAAATAAAAAATTAAATTAAAAATTTAAAAAACCCCCGACTCACAAAAAAACAACAATAAAAAACCTGTAAAAAGTAAAAAATAACTATTATATTATGACCTATCTACCCTAAGTATTGAACCTTTATTATTATTATAGGTAGCGGTAGCTATATTATTTACGTTTTCATATTTTTAACTAACAGTTTGTCTCGTCGGGGACCGCTCACCTAATCATAACCTAATCGTACGTCTATTTAGGTACAGAGCGGTCCCCCCGACGAGACCAACTGTTAGTTAAAAATATGAATACGTAAATAATATAGCTACCGCTACCTATAATAATAATAAAGGTTCAATACTTAGGGTAGATAGGTCATAATATAATAGTTATTTTTTACTTTTTACAGGTTTTTTATTGTTGTTTTTTTGTGAGTCGGGGGTTTTTTAAATTTTTAATTTAATTTTTATATATTGTATACTCAATATCATCGAAGATTACAGGCATTATATTAAAATGCAATTCTAAACTAATTAAATGCTGAATCACAGTTTGCCACACTTATTTTTATGTTAGCATTAAATTTAATCTTGAAAAGAAGTGCCTGAGTTTGGCCCCTACATTAATGAGAGGTATCTAATACGTCAAACTGCAGCATCGGCAGCTTAAACCTTTCAAAAACCAGGCGGACGTCATTTTTTTTAACATGTCATGTATAGTGTTGCTATACGTGTAGAAACGAGATAGCAGCATTCACTAACCCCTTAGAGCGAGCGGAATGGAAAGACCAACGCACACAAACATAATTAATGTTTCGTCTGCTACTTATTGTACGTCTGTGGGATGCACGCGAACCACACCCTATCTAGCATAGTCAATGAGCAACAATCTTAAACCGTGCTATGCTTTATTATACAGGGTGTGGCGTAAATAGTGGTCCAACGTAAAGGGTGTGACATAACAGGTAGTCAACTACAACATACTACAATTTTGTCCGGTTTTGCCCAAGGGTTGCAGAAAAAAAGAACTTTTTATGAAATTCACCCCATTTTTTATAAATTTGGCTGTAGTTTGAAGAAAAATCGTTAGTTTTGAATTTTGATTTCTGTTTATTAAAGCCTAATACATTAGCTAACAAACAATAATATAGTTTGTTTATTTCCATTTCAAACTTGGAAAAAAAAGATAAATTTATCTCAATTTTACCTCAAGTTTTAAAGTATCACTAAAATACAAATGCATTTTTAAAAAAATAAATGTACTGCACTGTTGCTACCCATTATTTCAAAAATATGCCCGTCTAATACCAATTTCGAAATGGTATCACACTAACAAATATTTTTTTTTAAAAGCTGGATATTTCATTTTCATTACAAACTGAAATTTTAATTTCATATTAGGGAATCAAACTGTTTATAACCACATGGTCTCTACTTATCCGTCTATTGTCGGGCGCCTCGGAAAACTACTCGGAAGGATGTTACAGGATTCCTGACAGACTTTGGTCAACACCTTGGTCCCACTAAGGGTCTGCGGTGTCCTTCCGACTCCTTTTTTTTTTTTTTTTTTTTCTGCAACCCTTGGGCAAAACCGGACAAAATTGTAGTATGTTGTAGTTGACTACCTGTTATGTCACACCCTTTACGTTGGACCACTATTTACGCCACACCCTGTATATTATAGTCTACTCCCCTTTGTACCTACTGGTCGCAGAGTGGTAGCGTTGTTGCTCTATGGGCATAGTTCGACTTCGAAGGTGCTTTTTTTATTTCCCGGTACAAGTGTCACAAATACTCAAACGGTCTGCCAACCAAGCCGAAACTTTTAATACGAAAACGATTTAAAAAACTGTTTTGTTTGTTTACGAAAGTATTTTTGTGAATTGCAGAAAGAATGAAATTGATGAAAATCGTAATATTTTTCTATGAATTCTTAAATATTGGTGAATATGGAAGAGTTAATTTACTGTCGAGTTTGTTTAGTGACTGAAGTGAAAATGTATAGCCTAAATATTACATCTAATAATTCTTTAGGACTTATTTATTCACACTTGGCACAGATTCGGGTAAATATTTAGTTAATTTTAATAAATTTCCCCTTATGAAGGAACAGTATTTATTAATAGTGATTGGAATTTCTTAGGAATAATTCAAGGTGTAAATAAAATCATTTTACTTTACTTTTTAATGGTGTCTCCATTGAAAATTAATTGTACTACCTACTACAACAAATTTTTATGACCTCGTCATTATGGATTCGTGTTTTCACAAAACAAATTTAGTTTATGAAAGTAAATTGTTACAGATATGTGATAGAAATCAGTATGTATGTTTTGAATGTGCAAGCTTGCTGCAGAAATTTCAGAAGTTTAAGTCAAAATGTCTTCGAACTCACAATATACTGTCTAAATTCACAGTCAACTCTACAGAGGTAAGTGTTAAGTGCAACAAAGCCAATCTTGTTCTGGTAGGTACTTTTTTCAACTGTCTAATGAAACTTACTGTCTGTGATAACCTTTCACGAGATGAAGCGTTTGTATCACTGCTCCCATAATAGCCACTAGCAATCCAACCTGACTGATTCGAATGGAAGTGACCCCTAAGAGAGGCCACTTGAGATGCAACTGACAGGTCTGGTGATGGTCGCATATGGGTGATTCCACAAAAATAGGGCTACCTGGCGTTTTCAGCACCATTCATTAAAAAAAAAATATTTTTTTTAACAATTCACTGGCCTGATATGTCTTACACAAATCATTCTTTATGAATCATAATTTTTTTTGGGATGAACAATAATTTAAGTGCTAAAAATACCGTCGAGACCCCTTATTTCGCCTGGGTTTTGACACTTTTTTCATCATATCTTTTTATTTTGAAAGTATTTTAAATTGACTTGAGTAAAAAACGATTTTACTTAACACAGGCTATTACTTTAGACGATGTAAGTATCGAATATCATTATAATTAGGCTACAAATTGACTCTAAAGGTCATAGGCGAAGTTTAGGTCTTTTTCCTAACTTCGCCTACGGTATATTACGGGGTCTTATGAAGCTTATGTTTGTTGTCAACTAGGCTATTAAATTTAGAATCCGAAAAAAGAAATATTAACCTTACCCGGAACGCAATAAAGACACAATTTCTTTAAAAAATGTATAGTAGGCGAAATTTGGAAGCGATTTGAAGATGTTCCATACAATTGATCTAACTTTGATAGGGTTGTCACAATTCTTGGTAACTTGCCTTACTGTGAAAAAGGTGATTAATGAATTAAGAAAATAATTGTTATAAAAAATAATCATCTACAATATAAAATGAAGTCACTTAGTCAATAGTACCCACAATTTGCTCATCAGATAACCAAGTTGAGAATCCGGTATCTCTCAGAAAAGGTGTTTCCCATTGAATTTTACGAAAAATTCATCGGAGATGTTTGGTTTTTCAAAGTCCCAACCTAAGAAATTCTCACTGCGTCATTTGCATTCATAGCACAACAGAATTCACAATACCTATATGATTTTAAACTAACATTGTCATTACTATACATTTTATTACTAATAACGTGATTTTAGAATTGACAACCCTACGGGTAGGCGAAGATTGGTAACAATGTGACCGTCACTACCACCTCGGCAGCATTTTATGCCATTTTGAGCTCAAATTGTACGCTAGATAAAAAATATTTACGTTATATTACAGCCAAATAAATGTATGTTGTAGTCAAATAAAATGTTTAACATTCCACTGCCTACAACACTGCTTTAATACTAAATTTTCTACACCGACCAAAAAACGTAGTACATTTTCCAACACAAAAAAAGCTTTTGTAATGAACATAGGTAAGTTAGTCGCAATTTAGCTGAAGAATCTTGCTATGGATAAAATATACTTGCTCATGAGCAGTTTTATGCGAGGTTTAATCAATAGGTTTCTTGGTAATTTTGAATTTTGTGAAATCAGGCGAAATTTGGTAACCTAGGCGACATTAGGGGTCTCGACGGTAGTCAATCTTAACTAAAAAATATCAGTCCCTAGCAGTGTCCGAATCCCCGAATGTTTAATACATACGTCTTAATCTCGAAAATCAATGCCCTAATCGTTTTATTTATCTATGTTACGTTGAAAGCTGGGTTTGTGCTTATATAATAAATAAAATTTAAATAAAAGTAAATTAAAGTAATAAATATTTTTGACTTTCAAACTGTGTCCACAGTTTTTAGCATCAGTCCCTAGCACTAAATTAAATTTAAAATTTCGCGCTCTAGAAAGTATTGATAGCAAATGACATTAATTGAATGACAAGATTGACATGAAGTTAGCTACATTATTATGTTACTCCTGGACGTCGGCTAGTCTAGACCAGTCTAGTCGCCGCGTGCGTTGTGACATCACGTGCCAGTCCACACGTGTGTTCAGTCCCTAGGTAAGCATTTTTGAACTTAAATGATAGTGTTTTTTGTAGTTTTATTGTTAATAATAATTAAGTATATCGGTCTTATTTAGAACAGGTACAAAAAAAGATCTCTGTGTACAGCATGTCCGAGACAACTTGATATGTTTTCACTATCGTCAGTCCCTAGACCGTCAGTCCCTAGTCGAAAACGTTACTTAGGACTGACGTATAAGCTAGGGACTGATGATTTCCTACTTATGGTCCAAGTTTGCCACATGTCTGTGGTACCTTCATTATTGCCCATTCATATTAGGTACCTACTCTATTTTTATTTTACAGAAACATGGCAGCCAAGAAAAAACTTAAACTTACAAAAAAAGAAATAGCTCTTAAAAAGTCAAATGCCGCAATAGCACGCTTTTTTATTTCGATAAATAGGCTATATTGTCGGTCCCTAGAAAAAAAATCAGAAATACCTGAATTTCTCCTAAACTACTTGGTTGTTTAAGTGGCCCTTTGACGATAGGTACACAATAGGGATATGACTACCGATGGCTAGGCTAAATATAAATCTATTTGTATTCAAATTGTGTCGTGGTCAAAAAAATCCTCAAAGTAGTCCTATTCTTGTGGAATCACCCATATAGTGTGTAAACAGAAATTGTTAATAGCTTAGTAAGGACCCACACAAAAAACAATATGAACCAAGCCAATCTCACCTGTAAAAGCTGCACCTGCTGAATGAAGGAAACAATGATGAGAAGTCAGATGCCAGTTGTTCCCAAGTCAAAAATAAGTCTAATCATAACTGATCTTACCAGTCAACCGAAGTTAACCATGAATCCAAGCTCTAGACTAAGGACTAGAACTATTTCTCAGATGAAGCACAAGGATAGAAGGTAGGTAGTTAAAAGTATTTAATAAAATAATTGCATTAAATTATTCTTCCTTCACTTTTCAGATAACAAAACAGCTCATTCAAAGCATAGACAGAAGCAAAAATGGTTTGGAATCTTGTCACAAGTTGTCGAAAACAGAAATATGTTGTGATGTCCCTCCAGAAAATTCATTAAATGTAGTATCTGATAATCCAATGCCAGATCAACACACAGATACTAATTTAGCAGAATTTATAGTAAAAAGCGAAACAAATGAGAAATGTACTAAAGAAGAATTAAATGATCATGTCAATGGCACATTTCCAAAAGCAACAAGTCATATTAAAATCATAAAGAAACCTAATATTGAGGAAATAGAATTGAGCTATGAACCTGATTTACAACCTGATCACAAAGATGAAAAATTTGATCCAACTGATTCACTTGATGAATCAAATGATATTGATATGGCAGAGTGCACTGAAGAGGTTATTAAAGAAACGGCACCTCAAAAATTAAAAAACAATACCATAAAAAAATCTAAAATAAGAAAACGTAAAGCTATAAATATGAGTAGTGATGATCTTAGTGATAATGAACCTTTATCAAAACGTGTCACTAAAGTTACTCGAAGTTCAACAATTAAAAAAGACAATTTGAATATAGATTTGTTTGATGATTATGTGACCGTTGTATTCCTTTCAACTGAAGATGCAAGAAATGAGATACTTTCACGAAAAGAGTCTAGTAATTATAAAAGATCGCCATTTAAATGTGAATATTGCTTCAAAGGCTATGAAGCGCAGGCTGCTTTTGAAAATCATATGAAAAAGCATAGTGTTGTAAGTGCTTTTCAATTCTAAAAATATTCTTAAGTGTAATTTGAAAAACGCTACTATCTAGGTAAAATTATGTTTGGGAGGAACACTTTTTTAATTCCTTTTTTTGTGAGTCAAATGAGGACAATCCCACTTGCATGCAATGCTGGACTCTTATGGGTCTCTTACACGTAACGAGTACAGTGGCGAGACAGTAAAACTATACTAGGCCGAGAGAGTGGACAGTCGGCCTAGCAAACAAATCGTAGTTCTAGTGACTCTCTCGCCACTCTGCTCGGCCGAGTCACTCGTCAAAATGTTCATACGTACCGAGCACTTGGCCGAGGGCACTGTTTCGCCACTGTACTCGTTACGTGTAAGAGACCCATTACCGATTAAAAAGCACACATTCCCTACGTACCACCACAAATTAGCGATAGTACAGATGGAAATCTCATGTATGTACTTTCTTTTCACACCTACCCTCTGCTGCACACACTCGCGCGCAAATCAGTACCGAAAACTCGGCTCAAACCGCCTGACCTCGTGTCTGTGAACTCAGTGAGCGTTGTTTATGCGTGCGTGTCTGAGCAAATTTAGTATGTAGGTTTCAATCTGTACTATTTCTAATTTGTGGTACTACCTATGGTTGGGAGCCCGAAGTAAGCAGTCGGAGGAATGACGCCAGGATTACGAAACAGACCTTGACTGCCACTGCAGCCTCACCTATTATTTTCTTGTGGGGGACGCCGGCTATACCGAGCGGACGATCCGACCGCCTTTCTTGCTGTCCATTTCGTCCAGTCTGACTCGCGTCCAGCCTCACCTAAGTGGCGCGTCTGGCATGCGTGAATCTTTCACATCACGCTGCCCTCTAATAAGGAAAACTAATACCCATCTGCGAGACCCTGACTAGTTCTTTGAACTATTGCCTCATGTAGTAATCTATACAGGCTCTCTAACAGAGCATCTTTACTGTCACCTATGAAACGTGGGACAATTAAATATTAAAGGTGAAATTCAAGCATATTATAATGCCTGCCTCTGCGTAGATAAAAGCATTACCCTATATATTACTCTGTCTGGCGATGGGCCAGTGTGTATATTGCCGGATTAATCACTTTGCTCATAATTTATATTTTCATGTGAAAGAATATCTAATGTTAGTACAGCTCGCGCCAAATAACTTTGCGTCTATGAAGTTCCTTCGTTCGCGCCACAATTATGTAATAAATAAATAAATAAATATTCACGGAATATGTATCACAGGGGAAACGCAGCAGAGACAGGAGGGGTGCCCTTCACGCCTCAGCAGTAATTTCCCCTTTGAAACCTATTATTGCATAATTGCGGCGCGAACGAACGAACTTCGAAGACGCAAAGCTATTTGGCGCGTACTGTAAATTGTACACATTTCAGGAACACGGTGATTATGAATGTGACGTATGCTATCTTCGCTTTCTAAAATCGATATATTTATGTAAGCACAAGTTATCATGTCACAGAAGGAAATTTACTTGCAAGCTGTGTCCATATGCGTGTTATTGTATGTGAGTATATCCATCAAATATACTGGGGCTATGTGGTATAGCAGGGGCCGAGCACCCTACCAAAATGAAGTAAGGAAAGGCCTATGTTCAGCAGCAGTGGATTAATTTTGGGTTCAAAGATTTTAGCAGGGTCCCTTTCTGGACCCCAATCACAGTATCAATCAATCAAACCTGCCTATTGCAGTCCACTGTTGGATGTAGGCATCACATACATACATACGGTCACGCCTTTATCCCCGAAGGGGTAGGCAGAGGCATATTATATGCCCACATTTCACCTTTGTATAATTTGTCCCACGTAATAGGTGGTGAGCCGTATTGCCGTGTTTAAATGGACAGGCGCAGGTTGTGACTGCCTGCTGTTGAAATAAAGCCTTTAACTTAGCTTTACGACTGCCATTTTACTGGCAACCGGGACCAACGGCTTAACGTGCCTTCCGAAGCACGGAAACGCTCAAATAAATGTCACAAAGTGATCACATGGGTGGTCACCCATCTATGGACCGGCCATAGTGAAAGTTGCTTACTGCAGTGATCGTTTACAGAACACTGAGTCCGCGGGGCCACGAGCGCTTCTAGGCATCACAATAATAAAATAATCACAGAATAAATTAATAGTACTACATACAGACGTTTCATTCTCACTTTTTCTTTTGATCTTGAAGAAAGCTACCGTTTTAATCATTGAGTTATTATTACTACGTAGTATATAGCCTACGATGGAATCTAACTAATTCCCACCTTAACGCCAGTGTGTGAGAGTAGTTATTATGTTTTTTTTTATTTTTTATATTCAGCTCGCCAAATTGACGTCGCTACCAAACTGATGGTAAGCCCTGGCGCATCTAGCGATTGAGGGCCAGTCTCACAGTCCGTAAGACTTTCGACAGTGGCCCTCAAGTAGGCGGCCCCGTGATGTGCCTCTTCACGCTCCTCTTAAAGAACCCGGGATTGTAGGATGAGGGAAAAACGTGTGCGGGCAGGTCGTTCCATGTTTTTATAGTTCGACAGAGGAACGATCTTGTGCTGACTTTTCTTCCGCACCGAGGCTACTCGCACTTGACCGCCTTTTTTACACAATACTCGAATATTTGTTACAAATTTCAAAACGAAATTGAAGATTTAACCAATTTTGGTTACAGGGATCAGGCTAGAACTCATGTAAGGCTTCATCAGGGAAAGAAATATCCTTGTAAGGATTGTGGAGAAGTATTCAGGTAAGTAATGAGCCTATAACATAGGTACATTTTAAGTCGAGCCTTTACCCCACAGACAAGTGCAGGCTCTGACTACTTCATTCAGTACATGATTTTTTTGAATATTTTTAGGTTATATCATATGTCAACGGAGACCAGCGGTTTAAGGGCTTGTAACCTACATCTGAATTATAATATTCTAAAGAAGAGAGATTTGATTGTTTGTATGTTTGCATTGAATAGACTCCGAAACTACTAAACCGATTTGAAAAAATCTATGTTGCGAAACTATACTATCGCCGGGTGGCGTTGGCTATATTTCATTCCTGTAATCCCGCGGGAACGGGAAATACGCGGGTGAAACGGGACGCTAGTGAATAAATATATTTATATATATAAATTGTAATGTTTCCAGTATGCCGAACAGCTTGCTAATGCACAAACGAATGAAACACTTTGACGAGTCGGTGCCGGAGAATGTGTGCGAATTTTGTGGGAACACATTCGCGTCAGCTAGAGGACTCTTTTTACATAATATGAAGTTACATCGAACGGTGAGTAGGGTTTTCAAATTATACATACATACATATGGTCACGCCTTTATCCCCGAAGGGGTAGGCAGAGGCATATTATATGCCCACATTTCACCTTTGTATAATTTGTCCCACGTAATAGGTGGTGAGCCGTATTGCCGTGTTTAAATGGACAGGCGCAGGTTGTGACTGCCTGCTGTTGAAATAAAGCCTTCAACTTAGCTTAACGACTGCCATTTTACTGGCAACCGGGACCAACGGCTTAACGTGCCTTCCGAAGCACGGAAACGCTCAAATAAATGTCACAAAGTGATCACATGGATGGTCACCCATCCATGGACCGGCCATAGTGAAAGTTGCTTACTGCAGTGATCGTTTACAGAACACTGAGTCCGCGGGGCCACGAGCGCTTCAAATTATACTCTTTTCATTTCCACGTCTCCACTGACGTCTCTCTAGTGTTAAGGCCCTCCCTCACCGGGAGCATTCGCGTGTAATGTAACGTTACAGAGTCGAGCATTACAGCAGTGAAGGAAGAGAACCGAGTACTGCAATGCGCACCTTGTAATGATACAAGACGAGGTTACATTAGTGAAGGAGGAGAACCGAGCATTATATATAATGCGCGCCTTGTAATAAATAATAAATAAATAATAAAATTCTTTATTGGAACTAAAATGCATTAGGTACATGATTGTTCTGATTCGATAGTGACTGCATTAGTTAACACTGTGGCGCAGTCACTAACGCCCACCTTTAAACATGAGATATTAACATTTTGTTACATATTTACAATACATATACTCAATAGGTACCAAATATAAAAATGCAAAAAAGCTGTTGCGGTACATTCAAGATGAAAACTAAAACAAAGAAAGAAAATCACTATAATTGATAGATTCAGGGCCTCTGAGTTCCATGATAATTTCCTTCATGTCTGTTTATTTGATTATTGGATCAGGGTTGGAGCTAAACTCAGTGGCTTGATCACAAATTGTACAAGTACGATTCTGGAGGCATTTCCTCAACTCAGATATTACTGTTCAAACCATCCCAATGGATAGTTTACAATATAAATACAAAAATAACAATAATTAAAAACAATAAAAAATAACACGAATGATTTCATTTTATATAAATAATTAATTTTTAATTATTGATTACATAAATGTCACAATTAAAACTAAAGTAAAACTAACACAATTGTTAGCTTAATAACCCACTCCGGGTCGTACCCGGTGCATAGGTGCCCAAAACGCTCGCCGCATTTCCGCGCTGGATGGCAATGGCTAACCTTTGTAATATCAGGTACGAGCCGGAGCGAGAGCGGAGTTTTATATAAATTGTTTTATTTCCTTTTTTTTAGCATCTTTTGTGAGCAGTGCGTGTGTGTGTGTGTGTGTGGGTGTGTGTGTGGGTGTGTGTGTGTTTGCGCGCGTGCGTGTGTGTGTGTGTGTGTGTGTGTGTGTTCGTGTGTGTGTTTGTGTGCATGTGCGTGGGTGTTCGTGAATGCGTTATTGTGCGAGCGGTATGTGTGTTTCAGATTAAATGATAGACGCAATTAGGTCTTCCGTATCTTTATAGCTTAGACCAAGCAGCCATTCGTTTACCCTTTGTTTACATGCCAATAAAGTAAGTGGGTAAATGTTCAAGAGTTTATTCGCTTTGTTATACAGCGAGGGAGCAAAATAGTTGTAATGGCGTTTTACAAGTTTTGTGGTGCACAATTTCACCTCGCAAACCCTATCTTTCCTACGTTTGTGATAGTTAAGGATAAAAGGGAGCTCTGAGTGTTTACGAAGTATAACCGTCACCAGGAAGAGTTTTCTTACCGTCAAAATCTTTAGCTCATTGTATAGCTGAGCTGTAGGGTACCATATCGGCTTAAATGACATAATCTTAAGTACACCCCTGTGAGCCCTTTCAAGAGTGAGTAGTTCGGCTTCCCTGCGCAGCCCCAGGCTGCAACACAGTATCCCATCACCGATTGCACCAAGGCAGAAAATACCATTTTAAGTACAGCAAAGTCCAAAACCGAGCGTAGCCTCCTGAAAAGATACATAAGCTTTCTCACTCTGGAGGTGGTTACCTCTATATGTTCTTTCCAAGAAAGATGATTGTCAATCCAAACTCCAAGATATTTGATTTTGGATTCATGAGCGATTCGTATAGTAAGTTCAACTCATCTGTGCGCGCGGCACTATGTGTGGGTAAGCCTCGTCTGAACACAGTGACTTCGTGTGCGTGACATGAGGTACAGTGAAGTACAAAATACAAAAACACTTGTTTAACTAAAATAAAAACTTAATGGGTGAAATGTATGTTATACATACATTTCACCCATACATACGATATGTATCGCTGTTTGAAGAATAAAATTGAGGAATTTTAGGATTCGCTGCTCTCTCCAATCGATAGTATTCTTCTTCTTTGGCGTGTCGACAAGTACAACGCCACATCTCTTCATCAATTTGACTTAAACGTTCGTTTATTAATTTCATTATTTCCATCACATTTTGTTGGATTTTATGCAAAGCACTATAATTTGTTTAAATTCCCCATACATTTTCTATTGGGTTTAGTTTATGATGATACGGTGGTAGCCGAAGAACTTTTAAGCCATATGGCTGAAGTATGTCATTAATCTTATAACAAACTAGCTGACACATAAGGTGTGCAAAAAGCGTGTGAAACTGCCCTGCTCTCTCCCAAAGGAACCGCGCAATATATCGGGAACAAAAATAATCCTAGAACCTTCCTCGGATCATAAGCTCAGATTGTACCAAGTTTCATTTCAATCAATTCATAATCAGGATACAGACAGACAGACATGAAAATTTCTAATTACATTTTCAGCTTCAGTATCGATTCGAGAACGCCCTTCAATTAAAAGTTTCTAATTATCTTCCATGTAGGTACAGACTCTCGACCCTCAACAGTTTTTTTAGATGTATAGATATGGTATTTTTTATTTTTCAAATCAAGTCATACAGTTCAATTTTGTCATATTTGCAGTATAAGCAATGTTTTTTTCCGTCGACCATCTCTACATTTCTATTTTTTTTTATTAGAATTTAGAGCTCTATCATTTATGACTTTTCTGTAGGCCTTAATAAGTTACACAATTCTGCCATACATTATTTTATTATGCCTCGAAGGGTTTAGGCAGTGTTTTCGTTAAAAGCTCCCAGACACCTTATTTTTTTCCGACATCTCCAACTAATATCATTATATTTTAGTCAATGTATACAAAAACTCAACAAATTATATACGTTAACCTTTCTCAAGAATCATTGGTGATCTCAGCATGAAAATACATGCAGTAGTTTTTAAGTTTATCGTGAACAGACCGACGCGGCGGGGACTTTGTTTTATTATATGTAGTGATAACAAATATTAATTCCATCGAATTGACACATAAAAAATATTTACCTGACTTCTTAAACATTTTCTTCGTAAAGAATTAGACATTTTCTTTAACGACTGTACCCATGGTATTATCACTAAGAACACTATGTAATGAATTATAATGTGACCAAGTTACACAGGATCTCAACGTTGCAGTTACATTGAGACTTGTCATGATATTTGATTTCGTTTCATTATAACGTAAGAGTTGCCTGCAAACGTGGTAGATGGCGCTGTATGCTTTTTGTATAAATATGATGTTTATTTTGCGGCCACGCAGAGCGTTTCCTGCAAAGACTGCTTGGCACCGCTGGTGTCGTCAATAAGTCGAGTTACGTCTCTACCTCATAATATAAAAATGTACTCTGTGAAGACGGCCGCATCACTGCCACACAAATTAAAGCTGTATAATTACTAGCGCACGCACACATAGCGCCGCGCGCACTGATGAGTTGAATTATCTATAAACAGTTACAAATGGAATTTCTTTTACAAGTGGGCACATGGGCGACGAGGCCAAAAGAAGGAGGCGGAAGTGAAACAGAGCTGTGTGCAAAAGTCAGGCATTTGGATTTGTCAACATTCAGCGTTAGCAGATTCCGCGAGAGCCAGTGGGCCACCGTCGACAAAGCTGTCTCAGCATTGAATTGGACGTCAGTCCAATTTGCCCCATGTACAAGTAAAACAGTGTCGTCAGCGTACGTCACTATCTTACAGATTTTTTTTTTATACTACTTAGGTGGCAGACAGGCTTACGGCCCACCGGAAGGTTGGTAACCGTAGCCTATAGACGTTTGCTGTTGCAAACGTCTATAGGCTACGCTGGTCTGGTGTTCCAGAGGCGCTACACACGCGCTGCCGACCCGGGCGCAGGTTTTTAATAGTCAATTTACAGAGGTCGTTGATGTATATCAAAAACAGAGTAGGTCCTAAGACACTACCCTGGGGCACCCCAAAAAACAAGGGTTCAAGTTCGCTAACGGCACTGTCCACCCTGACACGCTGAAAACGATTTTCAAAATAGTCTTTAAAGAGATTGTAGACAACTCCTCTTATTCCAATACGTTCAAGCTTTCTGAGTAGGGTGGAAACAGGGACAGTGTCAAAGGCTTTTGAAAGATCTAGAAATATAGCAGTACATTTAAGGTTTTTGTTAAAATTTATGACTATTGAATCTGTTAGTGCCAGAACCGGATTTACCATTTCTGAAGCTATATTGATTATTAGCAAGCACCCCATTACAATTTAAATACTTTATTAACCTGTCGTTGATTATTTTTTCCAATATTTTAGAGAAGGTTGTTAGAATTGAAATAGGTCTATAATTATGGACACTGCCCCTATCCCCACCTTTGTGTATTGGTAGGACAAGACCAATCTTAAATACGTCTGGAAAAACACCCTCCCGAAGACAGAGGTTAAAAACATGATTTAGTAAAGGCACTAGTGTAGGTCTTGCCTGTTTAATGATTGTTGTTGGAATTTCGACCCATCCAGTAGCTGATGTATTCTTGAGACCAACAATTATATTGTCAATCTCAGCACAATCAGTGGCAAGAATGGACATTGAGGTGAGGGGGGGAGTAGTGACATCAAATTCAGGAAAATCAGCTTCAGGGACTGGCAATATTTTTGACGCTAAATTTCTTCCTACATTAGCAAAATATTTGTTTATGTCATTTACAGCAGCGATTGGGTCTGCATTTGGACATATTAGATCGCTACAAGATGAACGCTCTTTATTAATGTTCCCATGCTTTTTTATGAGTTCCCATGTGGCCCTTGGATTTTTACTAACACGTCGAAATTCAGAACGTTCGTATTCTCTTTTAACACTCTTCAATAAATTATTGCAGAAATTTGTTGAAGAGTTTTAAATGACGTTGTGAGGGCAGTAGACTTTTTGAATTGCTTATGCATGTAAATAAACTTTTCCTTCATTATGACGCTTGTGAAATCCACGATAATGGGCTTGTACTCTGAACCTTTGCCGTGAGTACGATATACATCCCTGACTTCGTGGGGCTGAAAGGTTTGGTTAATCACTTTGCCAAGGTCGGTGATTATATTCAATAATTGTTGCTTTGATTCTGATTTTGGTGCAGGAATATTTCTAACCTCTATGCACGTCGCCCTAGCCTTCTGATTTTTCCAATTTATCTTCCAGGGTTTGTATATAATTTAGATTTTCCTGCCGGTCCGATTCCAATTTCTGTATCTTTTCCACTAGGGAATCGTACGATTTAGAGAGAAAGTCGGCAGAGGAACAAATGTCCGAGTTCCGTTTTTTGATGTCCGCGATATAGGTATTTTTTTTTTTCAATTTTTTGATCTTGTTGAGTTTTAAATTCCAGAAACATTTGCTTCATTTCATTCATGAATTCATGCACAGCACTCTCACAATCACCACTTGGTCTTTTGCGTTTCGCCCGAGTTGTGGCTTTGGGCACTTCCACATCTATTTGTTTATCGCACAAGTTTGGTTCGGAATCACTACGCTGACGCTGTACCATGCGAGCAGGCAGAGATTGCTGCGGTGGCGGTGATCTATCGACGGGCATAATTAGAATTTTTATATCACTACTTGCAGCTAAATTAATTAAGGCCATACCCAGGGCTAACGACCTTGAGCAAATGGGCGATATGACTCGCTAACATAGAGTAGCGCAACTACAGAGACATCAGAGTAAAAGAACCACGGAAGAAGAAGAAAAATAGTAGCGGAAATGCGTTCCTCGCTTCACCAAATAAACAAGAAGCTGTGAGACGGTCTCACCCGACTGCCCCTCTCTAAAACGTTTATTGTAAGAGTTCAATCCGATTGACGTTGTAATTTTTGTTTTATTTCAAACTTTGAACAGATGATCCACGTGACCTAGTGACGTAGTTTAATGCAACAGAGTCACAGACTACAGACAAAGTCTCGCCATAAGCCCCTCTGCACTCTTTTTTATAGAGAGAGGCGAAAAGTATATTAAAAACAAAGGAACGTTTGTATTTCAATTTTCCTTTGTTTTTAAGTGTAGTAAAAATACACTGCAAAAAATGTGATTGATCATTACGTAAAACTTAAATGTGACGAATTCACAAAGACGAATGTTCATATATTCATTGTTTTGTACTTAAATTATTACAAATCCAGAAAGGGGGGTCTTCCACTCGCTTAAAATTTTTGTTACTTTTGGAACAAAATTTCATTTCATTTTATTATTACAAACAAACAAAAATAGACGTAAACGCAGTTGCGAGGGTCAGCTAGTTATGTATCTTATGTAGGAAGCGCTCGCTATATGTTATGTAGGAAGCGCTCGTGGCACCGCGGACTCAGTGTTCTGTAAGCGATCACTGTAGTAAGCTCATTCACTATGGCCAGTCCTTGGATGGGTGACCATCCATGTGACCACTTTGTGACAGTTATTTGAGCGTCGTTTCCGTGTTTCGGAAGACACGTTAAGCCGTTGGTCCTGGTTGCCCGTAAAATGGCAGTCGTTAAGCGAAGTTGAAGGCCGTTTTGGCGGCTTGATTAATTTTAACAGCAGGCAGTCACAACCTGCGCCTCTCTATCTCAACACGGCAATACAGCTCACCGCCTATTACGTGGGACAAATTCTAAAAAGGTGAAATGTGGGGACATAACAATATGCCTCTGCCTACCCCTTCGGGGATAAAGGCGTGACCATATTTATGTATGTATGCAACTAGCTGACCCTCACAACTTCGTTTACGATGAAAGGGGAGGTATTTCTTCATCAGACGCAGCAAGCGGTGAGTGAAACTGCCCTCTTTGCTTTGTCATAAAAGAACTTACACGTCGAGGGCGTGGACTGAATTGTTTTAAAATCTATTCTAAAATAATTTATTTCAATCCACGCCTTCGGCACGGACGAAATATTTAACACTGGACTTAATCATTAAGCTCTTATAATGATAAAGCTAACACGCCGGTTTAGATTTACCCTCACATTCAAAGGAACTCTTGAATTTTAGGTTTTGAGAAGTTGAGATGTCTCTAACTCCTGAACTTCCTCGGATCGATTTTCATTCAAATCAGTAGTTTCGGCGTGATACGTATTCGTATATTTTAAATTTCATTTTGGCTTAAGTAGGTATCGATTAGAGAACGCGTTCTTTTTTTAAATAGCTTCCATGTTCAGACTCTCGACCCTCAACAGTTTTAATATTATGAATAGATATAGACTAGCAAGAAACTTGGTGGGCTATTCTTTTTAGTGCTCTGCTTACTATAATATAGACTTAAAAAATCATAACAAATTGTTTGAGAATCCAACAGAGCCAGCAGATCATTTCCAGACTTACTTGTCTAGCAAATAATTGTATACAATTTTTGGTCCCGAGCAGGATTCTAACCTGCGTCTTCTGGTTTGCCGGATCAGACGGCCTCACCATTGGACCAACGAGACACTGCTCTCGACCGTCAACTCTTTCACTTTATTACCTTAACCAAGTTGCCGGTAGATGGTGCCTACGTCGCCCCAAGACGTAATAAGCTGAAAAAATTGACGGTTGAGAGCAGTGTCTCAAAAAAAGCAGTGTGTTAATAATAACTGTAATATAAGTATTTTCATCAGTTGTCTATATCCCTTGGCACAAAGTTATAATAGCTTAAGTTGTGTGGGAATGTCCACAAATATTTCTTCATTTATATATTTTGAAACGATTAAGTACCGCTTACAATATTAGCATGACTATCTTTCGAAGTAATTTAATAAAACAATACATAAAATAAGTTCAAATGTATTATATTCTCATGTAATGCAGTATGCATTGTGTAACTCGGGCTCTGTTACACGCATTACTCTGTACATGAATGAAAATATAACATTTTACGAGAATATTTTGCATACCAGAGCGACACACGTCCGTCTAGCAACACGACTCCCCCCGCAATAGATTTTCGGGCGAGCGCGGGGAAGCAAGCAATGTGATGTATTCTTTGAATACATTATTAGTTATAATTAGTTAAAACTTATACTAATTCAAAATTGAAGAAAACCATTTTATAGGTCTATGTTTTCTTTAGCCTCTGATATAAATTTTATTATCATTCAATAATAAATAGATGTCATACAACAGCTTCTTCTAAAAAATTATGGGCTATTTCAATGATGTTTTACTAGTTATTTATAATAAATACACAATTTCTGATAAAACCATCTTTTGACACACATCTTTTAGATTTCAAATCTACTTTTGGCTATCATTTTTCGTATACTAATACCGAGAAGGATGTCTTCATTTGCACCTCTTTTTCGCAAACTTTGTCAACCAGTCCCCTTAATTAGGACTTGTTTCAAAGTTGCAATACCGGTCAGACACTTGAACAGTTCGAAATAGACGTGATAGTGGGGCGGTCTCGGTAAACTGGTCGGTCGCGAGCATTCAGTACAAAAACGCTTACCGTCAATCTTAACTTGAGTCACTATTTTTTGTTTGATGCACTGTTCCTTCACTGTATTAAGACTTATTTATCTTATCTTTGAGCTGTAATTTAACTGTTTTGTATAGTCCCTAACTTGATTGTTAGAATTTTGACCACTTTACTAAACTTTTCAACTGGTTTTTACTTCCATATGTCGATATTTACTACCATAAACGAATAAAAAAACACGGGAGCACTTCAAACGCGACCGTACGTTGCGGCGTCCGAGGAGGGGGGTAATGATACAATGTGTAATGTTTTGATACAACTTGTAACATCAATGGGCTTTGCGCACCTTGTAATCATACAATGTGTAATGTTTTGATACAACTTGTAACATCAATGCGCTTTATTTGGTGCGCTAAATGTTACATTACACGCGAATGCTTGTCGGTCAGGTAGGTAGTATCGTAACGTAATGCTCTAAGTCGAATCTACAATACTAATCTGTTTTCAACAGATTTTATTTTTAAAAACTGACTTAACAGACAACCGATTTTTTTTATCTGATAAGTGCCGGGCACCCGGTTAAGTCCTCGTAATGATGTCCCATTGTTACCCATAGAAAAAAGGTTCAAAAGGCCCTTAGATAATTTTCTCACAATTTTTCAGGAAAAGAATAAGAAAGAAGGACCTAATTGCGAAGAGTGTGGAGTTCATTTTGCTTCGGATGTCGCTTGGAAGAGGCATTTAGTGCTGTCCACCAAACACATAGTTGAGTAAGTTGTTAGGTACTACTGTTAATTAATATAATTTTTTTTCCTTCTTCTTGGGCTCAAAAATAACAAAACGCCAACATCAAGCGGTCACCCATGCAAGAACTAACCACGCCCGATGTAGCTTAACTTCGGTGATCGGACAAGAACCTTACTGAATATTATGGGATCTTTTAAATAGGGCTGACCCAAATTAAGCTTGTGCTATGAGATTTTTTAAATATTTCAATATACCTACTACATATTAATTTTCAAGCTTCCGTAAGAGCTGCAACTTGCCGCAACTAACTTCAGTTGACAATTTTCGTCCATCCATATTGAATTTTGATGACGTCACAGAGATTCTATATGATTACGTTAACGTAAAATTAAGTAGGTACCTTTAAGTGTACCTGTAAGCCCGCACGCACGCCGCTATTTGCATACTCACATTGATTGACGTGACATCAGACTTTAATGTTTTTACAATTTTACAATGAAAATACACCCCATATTGCAAAATCGATGCCTAAGTCGAGACACAATAAAAAAATCTACCTCCATTGTGTACCTACCAATAACTTTTAAAATTGCCTGAAATACAAAATAATATTGATATAATATTGTTGCAGCAACGGTTGCAAGTACTGCGGCGAACGTTTCACGAACGTCGAGGAACTGAAAAGCCACACGCGCTTGACGCATCCGCGGGTCAAGCAGATGGGTTACCGCAAGAAGTTGCCTGCCGCTTGTCCTGTTGTAAGTGTATATGGTTTCATTCAAGACTTCAAGACTACCATGAATATTACTAACTAAATAATTAAAGTTAATTTCGGAAAGTAGCATAATCAGAATAAGAAGTTTAAATCCAAGAAGATAACAATAGTTACGGGTGATTTTAAAAGTAGCTTCTTAAAAAACAAAGCGTAATAAGAGTGCTATCTGCTTAACGGCATCTACGAGTAAATTCGTTAATTCAAATCTGTGTGATGTGTGTAGCGTTGGTGACAACTGCCGCTCAATCCCGTCATCTCGAACGGGATCTCGTCAAATTATGCTTCAGGATTAATCCCGAAAAATTACATGAGATCTCGCGAGATCGTGATCGTGATTGCATTCCCTACTCACGACCCATCCGATATATGTGGTAACATCTACCGGATGAGTCGTGAGCATGATGCAAGCATATGGACGTTTGCAACACCAAAGGCGCTACAAACCCGCTGCCGACTCTGCAAGAATCTCCTAAGATTGATTTTACATTGCTTTTCAAAATTATCTCGTATCTAATTTAGCTCTAATATAAGAATAGATAAATCATGTTTTACTTTTCAGTGCAACAAATGGTTTTCCAACCGAATAGAATACAACAAGCATGTCACATGTGAACACCCGCAATCTGAGGAGGCTAAGAAACTGACCAGCCACGATCACACGCCGTTTGTTTGTGAGGTGTGCGGACAAGCTTTCAAGGTACGTAGATTTTACAGTGGGCGCACACTAGGCGTCTTGTCGCGGCGACAAGCTACGGGCGCCAAATTACATACATTTGGTTCTAAGCTCCGCACACTAGGCGACATGTAGAACACCTTCATTGGCATCTCGCGTTTAAGGTAACTTGATCAAAAGGCGTTTAAGGTAACTCGATCAAAAGGGCTTTTGGAACGAAGTTCCTTATCGCGCGTTACGAAGTCGCCAGCGACAGTCGCCGCAGTTAGGGTTCCCTACTCAAAGGGGCCGATTTCCGAGACTCCGCTGTCCCTCTGTCACCAGGCTGCTTATACATTATAGCTAGACAGTTGTTTCACAGATGATGTATTTTTGTTGCCGCTATGACAAATATTTAAAAGTATTTTGACAGGACTCGTACAACTAACTTGATATTTTCCCGTTTGTTGTATGGAACCCTCCGTGCATGAGTCC
Organism: Miltochrista miniata; assembly: GCA_933228765.1. Lineage (NCBI taxonomy): Eukaryota > Metazoa > Arthropoda > Insecta > Lepidoptera > Erebidae > Miltochrista > Miltochrista miniata. The sequence continues at coordinate 27,201,538 of OW121763.1, read as the reverse complement.
GGTTTCAATACTTTTAACGTGCAAACCCTAATTAAATAACATTTATTTTACGAGGAATTTTGTTAGGTAACCGCCTGCGTGGAATTTTGTAAGGTACCGTTTCCGCTTCCCATAGGCATTTATTCCCGGGATAAAAAGTAGCCTATGGTTATTCCAGACTAAAATCGTTCATCTCCATTTCTTCTCAGTCAGATCCATTTAGCTAATAGAGCATGAAAGAGTTATCCACACATTCACAGTGACGAACTTTCGAATTTATAATATTAGGTCTGTATCTGTAGAAATATGTTTTTGCCAGGCTGCCAATCAAAATTTTACACGGATCACATCGTTTCGCATCTGTCAGTGCTCCCACTCAAAATTTTTATTTATATTACAGCAACAATGTTTCCTAACATACCACCAACGGAAACACACGGGCGAGCGTCCCTACGCTTGCGGCACTTGTCCTAAGACATTCCCTCTGGCAGGCGCCCTCGCCACCCACCGCAGTGTTCACGCAGCGTCCCGCCAGTACAAGTGTCATCTTTGCTCACGACTGTTCTCCTTCAAGAGCGCGCTCAACAAACATCTCAAGGTAACTCTTTATGTATCACACTTGTTCCTTTACACATTCCCTCTAGCAGGCGCCCTCGCCACCCACCGCAGTGTTCACGGAGCCTCCCGCCAGTACAAGTGTCATCTTTGCTCACGACTGTTCTCCTTCAAGAGCGCGCTCAACAAACATCTCAAGGTAACTCTTTATGTATCACACTTGTTCCTTTACACATTCCCTCTAGCAGGCGCCCTCGCCACCCACCGCAGTGTTCACGGAGCCTCCCGCCAGTACAAGTGTCATCTTTGCTCACGACTGTTCTCCTTCAAGAGCGCGCTCAACAAACATCTCAAGGTAACTCTTTATGTATCACACTTGTTCCTTTACACATTCCCTCTAGCAGGCGCCCTCGCCACCCACCGCAGTGTTCACGCAGCGTCCCGCCAGTACAAGTGTCATCTTTGCTCACGACTGTTCTCCTTCAAGAGCGCGCTCAACAAACATCTCAAGGTAACTCTTTATGTATCACACTTGTTCCTTTACACATTCCCTCTAGCAGGCGCCCTCGCCACCCACCGCAGTGTTCACGGAGCCTCCCGCCAGTACAAGTGTCATCTTTGCTCACGACTGTTCTCCTTCAAGAGCGCGCTCAACAAACATCTCAAGGTAACTCTTTATGTATCACACTTGTTCCTTTACACATTCCCTTCTAGCAGGTGCCCTCGCCACCCACCGCAGTGTTCACGCAGCGTCCCGCCAGTACAAGTGTCATCTTTGCTCACGACTGTTCTCCTTCAAGAGCGTGCTCAACAAACATCTCAAGGTAACTCTTTATGTATCACACTTGTTCCTTTACACATTCCCTCTAGCAGGCGCCCTCGCCACCCACCGCAGTGTTCACGCAGCGTCCCGCCAGTACAAGTGTCATCTTTGCTCACGACTGTTCTCCTTCAAGAGCGTGCTCAACAAACATCTCAAGGTAACTCTTTATGTATCACACTTGTTCCTTTACACATTCCCTCTAGCAGGCGCCCTCGCCACCCACCGCAGTGTTCACGCAGCGTCCCGCCAGTACAAGTGTCATCTTTGCTCACGACTGTTCTCCTTCAAGAGCGCGCTCAACAAACATCTCAAGGTAACTCTTTATGTATCACACTTGTTCCTTTACACATTCCCTCTAGCAGGCGCCCTCGCCACCCACCGCAGTGTTCACGCAGCGTCCCGCCAGTACAAGTGTCATCTTTGCTCACGACTGTTCCCCTTCAAGAGCGCGCTCAACAAACATCTCAAGGTAACTCTTTATGTATCACACTTGTTCCTTTACACATTCCCTTCTAGCAGGTGCCCTCGCCACCCACCTATAGCGCTTCAGAATATGTCGCTAACACTACTCAAAAACTGTAATTTTCCATTTACTTTGATAAGGTTCCATTCCATTTTCATTGCGGGCGGATTATGATCGTGTCACTTTATTTTCGTTTTATTCATTTGTCAATGTTTAATTGATAGCGTCAACCAACCAATCAGATTTCGTTATAAGTGATGAGTGATGAACATAGATCTGAGATGTGAAGATTACGCAATCTGATTGGTTATTAAAACACAACTCCTCTCTTCTCCGTTTTGGTGATTGCCTTAGCCTATAAATCCCTACAATAAATTAATGAACTAGTTGATAAACAAACAAACCTTATTTCAGGTCCACCTCGGCATACGTCCTCACAAATGTACAATTTGTGACAAAGGCTTCATTCACAAGTGCGATCTAAAGCTCCACATCAAGTACGTTCACGACAAAGTGCCCTGGCCCAAGAAGAAGAGCAAAAGGAAGGTCGCAGACGATAGTGAAACTTATTCAGAATACAATTGAGTATAAGTTGCACTGGCAAATTTTTGTTTGATTAGGCCATTTTGCCATTGATACGATGTCGCATAGTGCTATCACCAATTAGAGATAGTACAGATGGAAAGCTACATAATAAATTCGCTGAGGCTATGCTCACATAGACACCGCTCTCACAGAGTTCACGATAGTTTTCGATACTGATTTGTGCGCGAGTGTGCGTAGCAGAGGGTAGGTGTAAAAAAAGTACACCATTATGTTTTTCATATGTGTTATCTCTAATTTGTGATTTCGGTGTGATAATATGTCGTGTGAAAATTGACGAATCTCTAGTTGTCTTGAAGTCTTTAAGTGCGACAACTGTAAAATGATCTCATTATAGGTCAACTAGTACTGTAAGCCCATCGAATTACTGTTCCGGGCACCTTTGTAACATTAAATGGAAAATACCTATAATAATGTATGGAACAAGTTTTAGAGTATTTCATTTTTGTATGTGATATAATATAGGTAATTATGATTAAAGCAATACGTTTAGCGGAAAGAATCACAACTTATCTACATACATCCGTCACGTGGCGCGTTTAAGTTGGTGACCAAAATAAAATAAGAAGGAAATTATATTCTGTATTTTTAAATACCCCCAAAGCCTGCTCGGTGTAGAGAAAACTGAACAGGCCTAGAAACTACTTCCCTATCACATTTTGAAAGGTTGTATCGTGGGTTCTAATAACCCTATTACCACAAATTAGAGATAATACAGATGGAAACCTACATACTTAATTTGCTGAGGCTACACACACGTAGACAACTCATTCACAGACACGAGGTCCACAGACAACTCATTCACAGACACGAGATCAGGCGCTCTCAAACTAATTTTCGATACTGATTTGTGCGCGAGTGTGTGTAGCAGAGGGTAGGTGTGAAAAAAAGTACATACATAAGTTTTCCATCTGTACTATCTCTAATTTGTGCTATTACTGTGGAATGTGAATGAAGGGTTCTATATAAAGCTCAGAAACGTCGTTTCCTAAAGCGAGCCCTACTATAAAAAAATATATAGCCCTATTATAGATTGGCCTTGGTCGGGATTTATTAGCTTCCTCCGTATACCCTGGGGTCATCCTTCGAGGGAGTACCCGATACTCACGGCTAACAGGCAGATGGAATGGCACCGCGTGGCTTTAATCTGTAGGAGTCCGGCATAGCATCTATGAGGATTTCCACTAAAAGCGCTCTTTCAAAAGGACCTACCATTTTTTTTAACGTGAGAGAAAATCCATCATGGATTCTATGCCGGACTCCTACCGACTTAAAAACCTCACGTAACGCCCAACAGCCTATGGTTGGGAGCCCCGGGTAAGCCCTTGGAAGGATGTACCAACAGACCAATGGCCACCACTGCGACCTCGCCCAGCAGGACCCTCTATACGACGCGGCGACGCGATTCGGGTATAAGCATGAGTCTAGTGGATGAACCAGAGACAGGTAATTTTTACGTCCGTCTAGACTCTAGACTTCTAGTTTCTCGAACAAATTTTCGGTGTTTTTTTTATTAGAGTTCCATATCCGAAGGGTAAAAACGGGACCCTTTTCATGACACTTCGCCGTCCGTCTGTCCGTCACGAGTTTCTATCTCAAGAAGGTTTTATCTCAAGATAGCTAGAACTGAAATTTCTACAGATGTGGGTATGTTTTTTTAATATATAGGCTGGGGTGACCACCGGTACATCTGGTGGGGCCGTATGCTTGTCTGCCACTTTAGTGGTGTAAAAAAATGTCTGTTGCCGCTTTAACAAAAAATGGGGGCATTAAGGGGAGCTGTCCATGCACGTTTGTTTGATGCTTTTGGTTGGTACGGAACCCCTTTGTGCGCGACTCCGATTCGTACTTGGTTTTTTATATTATTTAAGTGTTGAGAAGTATATCTGTATATTTGCGAGTTATATTGATGGTTCAAATTAAGGCTTTCAATTTGTTCGCATAATAATGTGGCACCTTTTTGCATGTAGATATAGAGAATAGAAGAAGAGATATAACTACGTCAGTGTCATATACAAATTGCTGTAACTTTATTCTCTTGTAAATATTCTGTTATATTTTGTCATACAGAAAGTAGTTATCTACTTATCTGTATGAGTATTTTTTTGTACAAAATTAATGTAAAATGAACAAAAACATTCGCAAAAGCAAATTTCATCGTTTTGACAATCAGAACAAAAGTAAACTAGGACACGAAGGGCAAGCAGAGGTAAAAAGAAAATCTGTCGATTATGCAGCTCAACCAGAAGTAAGGAAGAAATCAGTCGAACGCGAAGCGCGATCCGATGTACGAAAGAGATTGGCGGATCACGAATCACAACTAGAAGCACCAAAGATATCTCCTGATATCAAAGTGTCGAAAAGTGACAGATCTGTACGAAACAGATGTTGTCTTGTACGCCCCAAACAGCATGACTTCAGCAACATTACAGAGACAAAATTTCTGCAAAAAAATAACCCTCAAATTGAATTTCCGCCAAAATATGAAAAGCAAGCAACAGGATTTCTACTAGAATATGATAAGCCATCACCAACTAAAACGGTAAGTACGCTATCTTCCCGAATGATATTTTGACGGTAATCTCTAGCATTTCAGTATAATTTCACCATTGTGGTCACTAATAGCGATGAAGAAAACAGTGTAAAGTGGAGAGAGAATGGTAGGAAAGTGGATCGAACTTCGGATCCAATCGTGACTATAGCTTGGAAAAGAGATGCTTTTTAGAATTTTACCTCTAGCATAGATACAATTATGTCCTGGGGTCATCCTTCCAAGGGCTTACCCTGGGCTCCCAATCGTAGGCATTAGGTAGGGAACCTGTGGTTTTTAGTCAGTAGGAGTCCGGCATAGCATCCATAACGGATTTTTCTCACATTAAAAAAAACCATAGGCACATTCGCTGTTGCAGTTCCTTTAATGTTAACACCACATCCGAATAAAGCAGACTTAAATTATTTTCTTATCCACAGCATTTATCTCTACTATCGGAGAAGTACGGATTCGAACCCGCAAACGTGGACTCGTCCCTAAAACCGGAATATAAAAGTATTATGTTCGGAAGAAGTGAAATCAAAAACAGTGTCCCACACATGGAGGATTTGGGAGTCGACGCTCCGGCGTTTGTGGAAACTTCTGATGGTACTCAATGGCAGAATATTGAAAGTATCAATGATCTCGAGAAGTTCATACATAAGGAATCCAAAACCAAAGGTATGATGTTATCAGTTTTTTGATCTTGTAGGTTTTTGTGCTTATTGTTCTTCTTTTGACTGCCTCTGTGGCGCAGTCGGTAATAATACCGCCTGCGGCGCTGGAGGTCGTGGGTTCGATTCCCACCGGAGACAAATATTTGTGTGACCCATAAATGTTTGTCTCAAGAGTCTGGGTGTTTCTATGTATAATATGTATGTATTTAAAAATATATAAGTATTAATATCCGTGGTCTGATACCCATAACACAAGCAGATTATTTCTAGCCTACTTTGGGATCAGATAGCGTTGTGTGAAATGTCCGTGAATATTTATATTGTATCAACGCAACAGAACATATAATAGTTTCTCACTCGAATGGAAATCGGACAAGCGTCTTCGCCTTTGCCGAGGGAGTTGCTTTAGACAGCTTACTTAACTATCGATTCAGGCTCGGAACTGATATGTGCAAAAAATCTTAATTTTCTTTCTGTGTAGTGCATTTCTGCTACATCTATTCAATACAATAATTTTTAATCTGTGACATCCTTCCGAGGGCTTACCCGGGGCTCCCAACCATAGGCTGTTGGGCGTTACGTGAGGCTTTTTAGTCGATAGGAATCCGGCATAGCATCCATGATGGATTTTCCCTCACATTAAAAAAAACACCCATGATTCTTGAAGTTAGGCACATCCAGAGATTAATAGCCATTATAACAGATGAGACACTGAAAGATCATCTACAGTTGGTCCTCATTTCAAGTCGATGACCTAGAAATATACTTAACTTACTATAACTTTTACAACAGGCTTCCAGACGAAATTAAAAGTATGTCCCTTAATAAGTTTAAAAGATCTGTTAAAAGTAAATTGAACTGCAGGGGCTACTATACAATCAATGATTATTTGTTGGATAAGGAAGCCTGGAAATGACCTGCTCTGCTGGATTCTCAAAAAAATTGTTAAAATGCCTAGTTTTTAGATTCTTTAAAATTGAAAATAGAGCAAAAAAAGAACAACCCGCTGAGTTTCTTGCCAGTTCTTCTCAGGTGGGTCGCGTTGTGAACTGGTGGTAGAGTTTTTGTTTTGTATTCTGGACGTTTTGCAAGCGCATCTGTATAATGCCTATGTGAAATAAATATATTTTTGATTTTGATTTTGATTTTGACTTCTTCACGCACCGCTTGACGAACCCGGGGTTTTAAGAGGAGAAAAACACGCGCAAGAAAGGGAAAGTTATAGTCATTTCTAATTGCCAATTTCTGTTTTTCAGTGCCTCCTGTTAATATACCGAAAAATATTCGTATCGAAAAGATTCCAAAAGTGAAAGTCATAGCGGAAAAGTTCTCAAAATATCAGCGGGACAACGTCGAACTAAGACGATTGGACGAAAAAGTTGTCTGCGTGGAGTATGACATATTTGATCAGAATTCGACCAGTGATTTGCACAAGCCTGTTCAAGCAATGCGAGCGTTCTTCTCTATCAAGCCTTTATATGACCATGATGACACCGGTATGTTGATAACATCTATAACTGAGCTGCGCAACGTTATCAAATTGTTTTTAGTCATTTTCCTGTTATATTCGTTCATTTTCTTACCATTTAAATTTAATATTTTGTCTTACCCTTATCTCAAATAAACGTTTTGTTAATTTTATTTATTTCTTTCTAATATAACGGAACATCCAAAGCATTATATTTATGACAGATAGTTACAAAAAATATTGACTTCACCATATTTCTCTACATTTTCGTACGTGCTTGTAGACCAAGTCCAATAGCTTATATTCGCTGAATTGGGAATAAAAGCGTTAGTGCCTTAAATCGAAAACATACTCGCTCTGATTGCTATCTACAGAAAATTTCGGACCATTTCTTTCACTTTATAGTTCGGTCAGAAGATTCGTTCACATAACATGCTGGGCATTTCGGTTCAGAGTATGGTTTAGCTGTATTGAGATGTAAGAGCCAGGTTCAAGAGCCTTCCTATTCCTACTATTCTATTACTACTATTCCTAGAACTCGTGACAACTTTGCATAACGGTTGGTGGCTGGATAAGCGCAAAGTGTTCGTGCCAAACTGTCGAACTTAAATTTCTAGACAAACAGTCATTGACTATTTTATAAAAGGACTTCTCTACTAAAATTGATCTGGATTATCTATACACCAAATTTCGTAGTGTCTGCCCAACTTAATTATGAGAGAAACGGCCTAGAAATATTTGGAAACCAAACACGATTGGTCTTGGCCTACATAGTGCGTGACGAAGACTATCAACTCAGTTGTCATAGAATCCAGCTTATTTATTAAGCTCGTATCGTGATCTACTTGTGTAAGGAAAATTTCTAAATTGCAGAGACCCTTCCACTTATTGCACTACCGTCAAAAATTAAAAACGAATTCAACATCGTCGAGGAAGACCTGAACAACTTAACTCAAAATGGCATAGAAATAATAGACGAAAGCATAGAGGAAAACAAGTCTTATTTGGAAGACTTAAAGCGTATATTAAAACGAACGCAGTTTGAACAAGCTAAGAAGGAAAAAAGTTCCCTAGATCTGAAGTATTTGTACGAAATGGCAAAACGAGAGTGGTGCATCGACAATTATTTTCCTACAAACTTTTTGTCTCTCAAAGAATTGCAAGAGATTAAAGATTTGATTTTACAAAAATGTGCATCGAGTGTCCACGGCATAAGTAGGAGAATGTTAAAGGCCGATGCTAAGCTGGGTTCCGGAATATTGTCTGGATGCTTGTTGACCGAACTATTGAGTGAAACTGCGAATAAGAAATGTCTTTGAGTGCCTACTATGAATAAAATGCTTTGTACTTGGTAAAATAGTTTTTATTTCAACTTTATAAAATTCTATAAAAAATAACGGCTTATTAGCAAAACGTCTTTACGCAAAATGACTACTGGTCGAAAATGTCTCTTTTGTGGAATGTTTTTTTTAAAGAAAAAATTGGATAATGTGATTCCAAGCACGAGACATTTTACAGCCGAAAGAAATTTTGTGATAAAGGCGTATTATAGTACTAGATTTAATCTTAATTTTATTGATTAATTTCTGATTGGGCTTGGTTTGCATGCACACTTATGTGAGTAGCCATTTACCATTTTCTACTCAATAGTAATCATTGAAATTATGCACTTTGGATACAGTATTATGTACTCTTAGAGAATTATAATATCTATTGCTGTTAGAGGTTAAGATAAATACGATAATGCACAAATCTACAGACCTGTTTGTAATGTCGAAGATTGGAATTTTCGAATAGTAATTCGCAATTTCGTTTGGTGTTATTAAGCAAATTAGTGGGTTTTCTGACTTGAAAATTTCATGTACAATTTCCTATTCGATATGAACTCCACCCGTGATTAAAGTTACTATTTTGATCCGTTTTCCGCCGTCTCTGGATTAAATGTGGGGTCCAGACCAAGTTTCTTCATTTCTACCGCCATTTCAAACAAATAGTCGTAGCATTCGGTCCTGAAAATTTTAATATGTTTCAGTCTCAGAGAGAACTCAGTCTATTTAACAAAACGGTTTTATGGGACTAAATTGTGAATGAATGGCTCTACGTTTACTTCTTGATCCACGTGTTGTAAAATTTGCTGTTTTTTCATGGTCTTACCAGAGGGGCTAAAAGGCAACATAGCGCGTTAAATTCACAATCTGATTCATTTGCAGATTCGTACAGTAAATGCTTTAGAGACAGTAAAATGCAAACATTATGAAATGAATAATCTTAAATTCATTTCATAACCCAATCCTATTAAGATGTTTATGTTGCTACTCCGCAAAAACTAGGGATGCATCGAAATGAAATGAAACATCAACAAACGCAGTGAAATGAAACATTTTATGATCAGATTATGAAACATGTTGCCTTTTGAAACTGCCATCTATTTGGTTTTTAAAGTGATTTCAACTACTGATCTGTCAATTGACGCGCACTATTGACCTGCCTTGCATCCAAAACTTGCCCGCAACGTTCTGCGTCAATCTAGTTGGAAGCTTTCCCATACTGCTGATTTCTGTACACAGCCGCGTCTCAAGAACCTAGTCCTAATGACTGTCAGTTGTGACCTTCCTAATCCCATATCGGCAATTCTCTATCACTTCTTCGCTGAAAAGGAATTTCAGTCCCACCGATACAATTAAGAAGGTTATTAATCAAATTAGAACTTACATAGTTTTAGCTTGTTGCCAAGTATCACCCCATACGTAAACCCCGTGCCTTCGAACCAACACAGCGCTTGTTCCAGGGTATTTGCGTAAAGCCTCTCCTAGACTTCCAGCTAAGTCCTTTTCGAAGGGAGTGTTTTCTATTATAGGCACTACTAACTTTTCATCGTAGCGGAGGTAGCGTCCAAGTTCAGCATCTTTTATACCCTGTAATTTAGGAAGATTTGATTGGTATTTGTGTTTATGTGGTTTACATTATTATCTTTTATCCTATAATGTATCTATACAAATAAATAAAATTGGAGTTTCTGTTTATAATATTAAAATAACCGCTTTCTACTACATGCATATGAATGTATATACGGTACACATACCAAAATATATATTTTTAAAATTTTTGTCTGTCTGTCTGTTTGTTCCGGCTAATCTCTGGCACGGCTGGACCGATTTGTACGGGCCTTTCACTGGCAGATAGCCTATGTAATAAGGAGTAACTTAGGCTACTTTTATTTTAGAAAAAAAAAACAATTTTTTTACTACATTCCACGCGGACGAAGTCGCGGGCACAGCTAGTAAAAGATAATAATGGTGGACCATGGTTCATAAACCTATATTATTATGCCGGCATTTTCAATGAATAATTAAATTGAAACTCCATCAACTGTAGATGTGTGGACCATAAATTGTTGCCATCCTCTATGTGCCTCATTAATCCGCACTTAGCAGGTAACTTTGCAGCCGCAGAAGACTTACAGTTCCAAAGCCTTGATAGGGGATCCTTTATAAATATACGGTCAGAATTCCACATGCAACTGAAGCTGTAAAGGTCGGTTTACACTGTGAGCTTAACGGGCTCATCAAAGGCTCGCGTCATGTACTGGCTGGTATGAACGGTGGCGAGAAAACAAGTACGTACAGCCCAGCGGAAATATCTGCGAACCTGTCATAATGACGTCATGCAAACTGTACGGTATAAATAATTCAAGTGCAACGAGAATGTGCTGAATCTTGTCAAAGTCAATGGAAAATGGCCGATTACAAGTATATTTCAATCGCGCGCGGGTTATACTGGATTGGCGAAAACGGACCGAGGTGCGGGGAAGCGCGAGGGGAAGCCAGGTTCGCAGATATTTACGCCGGGTAGTATGCAGTTTACTTTATTGACCTCGCACATCTTGCGGTGGAACCCGTCTCAATGATGGAAATACAGCGCGCCACAGATTATACGTATCATATCGCACACTGGTCTGTGATATCGCATCATAATATATTCATTTAGGTACAGTTTACACACCTAACGAATGATTTATGTGTACGCGGTTTTGGCACTGTATGTGATGTAGAGAAGCAAAAGTTGTCTTATTATCCACTTCGGGAAAAACAAAGGCAGTACAAAAAGAACTAAAAATGGGCTTGCCGTACCTTAATCATCTCCTGATGGGTGATGACAAATTCTTTATCGTACAATAGCGTACAACGCACAGCGTGAGGCGAGTGTGTGTGGATGACGGCGCCTGCACCCCGCTCTTTGTACGCCAGCATGAATAGCGGAGTACATTGACTTTTTTTTAACCTGCAAGTAGGATTTTTCATGTAATAATTATAATAGTTTAAAAAACATGCTTGGATTTAGGTCACGTGATTATATTTTTCGTATCCCTGACAGCAAACCCTTTCATTTGATAAACATATCATGGAGGTGCATTTCAAATAGCCTGTCCGCCATCTTGGACGTCCGCAATATTGGATTTAAGTCACGTGACTTTTTTTTCGTATTCCTGACAGCAAACCCTTTCATTCGATACCCATATCATGGGGGTGGATTTCAAACAGCCAGTCCGCCATTTTGGGGAGGCCGCCATATTGGATTTGCAATGACGTTTTTTAGCTAGTCATGTATTGTCATCAGAACTCAAAGCGTTTGCAAAATTTCAGCCTGATCGAAGGACGGGAAGTGGGTCAAATTAACATTCCAAGATTTTCTTACATACATAGTTACAAGTGAAGCTAATAAAAGTGTGTTAAAAATATATGATGATATGATAGAAAATGTTTGTAGCCCCGCTGACTTAGTGTTCTGTAATCGGTCACTGCGGTAAGCGACATTCGCTGTGGCAGGTCCTCGGATGGGTGACCACTTTGTGACATGTCTGTGTTGCGGAAGACACATTAAGATGTTGGTCCCGTATGTCTTGTCACGGCAGCTGTTAAGCCAAGTTGTAGGCATTATGGGTTCTTTGAAAAAATTCTACAGTGGGTAGTCCCAATCAGCGCATGTTCGCATAAGGCACACCACCTGTGTGAACCAAAACTAATGGTGAAATGTGAGTGTATAGTATGCCTCTACCTACCCCTTCGGGAATAAAGACGTAACTATAATATATTTGTAGAAAACACAGACAATACAACCTAGTCCTATTGTTTGTGGTAGAAAACTTGTAACAAGGGAGTGTAAAGTGCCCATTAAGATGTATCAATGGTGCACTGAGTCATGGAATAGGCAAAAAAAATTGTCTACATGATCCTAACTTTCAATCTAAAGAGCTCTATGTTTTCATGCAACTCTGACTAACTAAACAGGAGAAGTGCCGTAAACCCAAGGCCTGGCCGGCATTCATACCACAGTGATTTTCTGTGAATGTCTATTGCATTGATATTGTATCACAAATTTTTACTTTTAAAATACCCATGCTTCAATGTTTTTATGAATTAACATGGTCCTCGAATTTCGTCCGTGACATACTTCAAACTCCGGAACAATGCACTTTTGCATTGTTCAGGAGTTTGAAGTATGTCACGGACTTCTTCTTTAAGTTGCATGATTCAGCTAGTAAATACACTTGCTAATAAAGTGATAAAACTTTTAGTACATGCATATAACAATGAATATGTACCTACATAAAACTGACAGTTGTAACTTTTACCTTGGATAAGCGCATCAACTGAAGGAACATTTAGATATGACATGACATGTGTAATAAAATGAATAAATTTGTATACATTCTAAGTAGATTAAGGCCAATTTCAGCACTTGAAATAAACATGTTGGCCTTCCACTCATGTTTTGCGATATGGACTAGAATTGTGAAGCTATTCCACACCATATTAACAGAGTCTTTCTGTTAAAAAATTGCTGCAGCTGAAATTTTTCTCTCTAGAGTAAATCTGACTTCAAGAACCTTGGCATACAACTTTAATTGGATCGCATATTGCAGAAAAGGCATGAGTCCAAATTTCTCATAAACTAAACTTTGTTCTATGAAATGTTCATCAAAGGTAAATCAAGCGTTTTGTCCAAAAACGATATTAGTCAGTGCAATATCGAGTATTCTAGGAGAGCACAAAGTTTGCAGTTTGCATTTATAACTGCTTCCAGAAAAAAAATAACTCTTTTTGACTCATTTCCCAAAACTAATTAAAACATGACTAAGACCCTTTCTGCAATATGTGATTCAATTAGGGTTTGTACCCAAAGGGTAAAAAACGGGTAGACAATCTGACTGCCTGTTCTATTGGCACAATCCTATTTGGGAACCCCAGCAGTACATACATATACTCACGCCTTTATCCCCGAAGGGGTAGGCAGAGGCCTATACCGGCCCTCATTTCCCCGTGTACAATTCGGTCCCACGTGACAGGTGGTGAGCCCATCGCCGTGTTGAAATGAACCGCCGCCGTCAGAGCCTCGTCCGTTGTTCAGCAGGTGCACGAGCTTGCACGTGAGGTTGACTTGGGCCCGATGGTGTTGGTAGGGCCCCACTACACCCCCAGCAGTAGGCCTATGTTATTCTCGATTTTAATGTATTCTTGTACCAAATTGCAGTCACTATTGTTCAGCTATTAGTGTGTTAGAACAACAAACCTCTAAAATAATAGAATTAGGCGTTATATGGCGGAAATCCATCCTAAAACGATAATAAAGGAGGGGAGGGAGAGGAACCTGCCTCACACCCTCAATTCGCCAATCCTAACGTACAACAGTTAAGGATAACCACAACTAATTGTAAGGGAGGAATGACGAACCAAACTCCTCAGGAAAGGAATTTTGGATAGGAAAATTACCTGTACCCTCCAGATTGTTAATAAGGAGCACTACTCCGCTTAACCTTTATAATATCAGCAGGATCTAATAACATTATTATAAAAGCCTTACTTCTTTTCTGGAGGTGGTAGCTCTAAATCTTCATCATTGATGGTCTGTACAAACAGGTCATCGGATTTCATGCGTTCTTTTTGTACTCCCGATGGGGCTATGTAGATTTTGTCTCTGAAAATTTTAATATTGCATTTTATCTACACTAATAATAGAATGAGGAAAGATTAGATTGTTTGTTTTATTGCATTGATTGGGCTTCGAAACTACAGAACTAATTAAAAAAAGCTTTTCACTGTTGGGAAACCTGGGAAAACTCTCCCTGAGTAATATAAGCTATATTTTATACTTGTATTCCCATGGGAATGAGAACTACATGGGTGATACCGCATGAGGTCCACTAGTTCAATTACAAAATTGAAAAATATGCTGTACAGTCAGCTGCAGAGAAGAGGGTACAGTGCTGCCCTGTAAGAATTAACTTTTCTCAAAAACTCTTATATATTATATATATTTTTCTGAAATTTGGTATGGTTATTTAATTTGTGTAATTCTATAATTATATCAAATTTCTTAAAAATATATTCAAGATTTTCCGAGAAAATTCAATCCATATAGGGCGGCCCTGTTTACTTTTCTCTGAAGCTGATTGTACCTACCTAATTTTTTTCCAGATTTTCCTTTATCAAATGCGTAATGCATAGTGTATTTGCTAAATTCAACATAGGTTTGGTCCTAAAAGCTAGTTTTCGGCACCAAAATAATGCCAGTTTATTACAAAATATTAAGCTCCTAGTACATGTATCATCATAACTCACCCCTCTTTTATAGATATTCCTCCACCAGTGCCGGTGACCCATCCTAAATGGTAAAACTGATTACATAGCTCTGGTATCAAGTTTCTGGGATGTTCCTAAAACAAATTTGTTATTAATTAGAATGAACTGAGTACCTATACAGAAAACTGAGAAGTGGGAAAGATAAATATACTTACGGGACCATATTCCATTGTGATATTTTACAATATTAATGTATGTTAACTAAAAGAATATAAACATAACGCTCTATTATCGAAAGCTAACCTAACCTCGACCTTGTCTTGATGAAATAAAAATAAAATAAAACCAAACCAATAACAACAGCAACTTACTGACAACTGACAATGACAAGCAAGACAAGTTGTCACTTTTGTCATGAGAATGACATTAACGTTCCAATTTTCCAAAAAACAGAGTTCAGGTTCAGTCTCAGCTGTTGTCTAACTTTAATTAAAAGACTGGAGACTTGGTGTCATGCTTTGCGGTCCACACAGACAGAGTTTTAACGTTGACTGATAGAGCGTTTCGTTAACAGCTGCCACTCAGCTGTGTGTGAGGCACAGGAGAAGATCGGCAGTATAGCAACCGTTACGGAAACCGTACTGCTGCAATGCCGGTCAGTGAGCAGTCGTGTTTTTCAAGGTGGTACCTACACCTACCTCAAGAGCTGTATCTATGTAAATACACGTTCTATCAACTTTGATAGAAGAGAGGCGGTTTTTGGGCAAAGGATGTGGGGTCTTTCATAAAGCTGACACTTGTTTTATTTTAACTTCTATACCTGGTACTTATTTAAAAAGGAAAGATTTTATTGTTTGTTTGCTTGCACTGAATAGGCTTCTTCATTTTTTTTCACTTTTGAGAAGCTAGGTAGGTACCTACACTTACTCCCGGTGACAGGCTATATTTTAGTCCCGTATTCATTCCCATAGGAACGGGAACTACGTAACGATCGATTTCTGCCGATCTTCTCGTGTGTGGGGTAGTCTTCTATCGAAATTGCCATAACCAACACTGCCCGGTAGAAGCATTAGAGCCGTCGTTGACCGCATATTCTGTTCTGACTACAAGACCCTAACAGGTTGGATGGAGTTCCACAAGACACAGTGTTGTTTCTCCTACCTATCTACTCTGTATTTGTTGCTTATCATTTCTTCCTATGCGGATAACAGAACGGTGATATTTATTACACGAGGCACTCCAAAATGCCCCGAACCGCAGTGGAAGAAAGTCGTGAACAACTTGTGTCTGACTGGAGTATTATAACGCTCCAAAATGCCCCGGACCGCAGTGGAAGAAAGTCGTGAACAACTTGTGTCTGATTGGAGTATTTGCATTTACAATGCAAATACTTGTTCTCTAGCAGCTACTAGCATGTGCGGTAAAGCAGCAGGTGCAACACATCTATTGCTGTCACCTTTCGATCTGGTGCACCTGAATATCAGCTTCGATTCTCCGAGTCGATACAAAGACGAGCTATGAGGATTTATCGACTATCTCCTACTTGCAAGCAGTAGGTATCAATCCCCTTTTCGATAGAACAGGCTTTATCTGTTCAAACACTTGTACCATGGTTAGTTTGTGCTCTGAAAAACCCCACTGTTTGATTTGATGCTACTTCTATCATCTCACTGGCCTCCATAAATAGTAGTGCGTTTATAAACGGTACGGTGCGATAGAGGCTTGCCTTCTGCCACGATTGTCCCAAGTGTCTATAGTAAGGGGTTCTTCAAAAGGGGTTTTAGTAGGTATTTTCTGGGTTGACAGCTCAAGTAGCATTTCTGTTATTGTTATTGTTAACATCCATGAGCTACGGCTAACACTTTCCATCAGTTGGGTTGTATGCTTGGCTGCTACCTAAGTAGTATATAAAAATTGTACGGTAAGTCAATATTAAACGACTTAAAAGCCTACCAGACGCCAAATTGTTAAAAGAAGATAGAAGATTTACATTTTAGCGTGCAAGAAAGAGAGAGACGCGATCGGTTTTTGTGCGCTTTTAACGAAATAAATTAATTATAAAAAAACTATAACCAATATGAAAAAAATGCTCTAGTGCAAATGAAGATTTTACTATTGTCTTTGTTATAAATATTTTATATTATAAAAACAACTTACCTATAACATACGAGATTTAGCTTAAAGTTTCACGAAATCGAGGTATTTTCAACACAGAAATCTATCGAGGATTTTATCAGTAATCGTGTTTCGAGCCTAGAGCGTTTTTAGTTCATGAACTGAAGTTGTCTGTGTTCAAATTCAGCAGACCTCACGAGTCCTGAGATCTAGATCAAAGTAATAGTCTATTTGGCGTCATATATGGACTCTTAATACACTCGCAGTTAATTAAGTTTTGAGTGGCCGTGCCCACAACCTTTTTTGGGGATGGAACCGCGCCTGACCTGTGCTCCTGGAGCTAACCGTCCATTACAGGGAAGATAACGATGTCAGAAGGTCGGATGGTATGACTTTTTAATTCCACTTGAGATCGTTCGGGTGCAACTTGTGTCGTCACTTTGCCCCGTTCCATCTTCTTAGAACAATTTTGAAAGACAGTGTAGCCACTGCCAGGGCCGTCTTTATCCTATTGGAGGCCCTGGGCATATTAGGATAATGGGGCCCTATGACTTTGACAGGACACTATTTTCATAGAATATACAAAGAAAGTAGATAAAATTGAACATTTAGTACATCGACAATTATCTAATTACCTGTTGCAGAATAATCTCCTTAACCCTTTACAGTCCGGTTTTCGGCCGGGTCACAGTACAGTAACGGCACTTCTGAAGGTAACCGATGATGTTCGTCAGGCCATGGAGAATAAATCTCTCACTCTACTAGTACTGCTAGATTTTAGTAGTGCATTCAACTCTGTGGATTTTGATGTCCTTCTAGGTATTCTCAAATCCCTTAACTGCATGGTTTGACTCATATCTTCGGGGGCGCTCGCAGTGTGTTCGCCTTAACGAGTCAGTCTCGGAATGGCGTAATCTCATTGCTGGCGTGCCTCAAGGTGGCGTACTTTCTCCTTTACTCTTTTCCATTTTCATCAACTCCGCTGTTCGAGTTATTTCTTCCAACTTCCATCTCTACGCTGACGATTTGCAGCTTTATCGTCATTTTAAATTGAACGAATATAGAAGCGCCATTGCAGGTATGAATCGCGACCTGAGTGCTATTGGTGAGTGGGCTAGGTCATTTGGACTTCAAATTAACCCTAAAAAGTCTCAGGCGATGGTTATTGGTAGCAGGCAAATGCGATCAGGACTGGATATGGCCTTACTATCGTCTCTCCTGCTTGATGGTGTACCTATCTCGTATACCGAGAAAAAATCTTCGTAAAAATCTTGGCGTTATTATGAATGGCAATTTGACCTGGGATGAACACGTCGGGGAGGTTAGCAAAAAGGTGTATTACACATTTCATACCCTCAAATATCTTCAGCCTTTCTTGCCCGTGGACATCAAAATCTCTCTTGCTCAGTCACTAATACAACCTATTATTGACTACGCAGACTCCTGCTACTTGGATGCTACTGAGGAGCTTTTAAATAAACTTGAGCGACTGCAAAATTTATGCATTCGATTTATTTTCAACCTACGCAAGTATGATCATGTCTCAGAATTTCGCAAGAAACTCAAGTGGCTCCCAATCCGACTTCGTAGGAATACTCGAATATTATGTATTTTGTTTAATATCCTTTACAACCGCCTTTGCCCTTCCTACCTGCGAGAACGATTTTCTTACATGCGTGGGCCTGACGCTCTTTGTAGGTCACACCTTAAATATCTTCTTACTATTCCTCGCCATAAATCTGAATTCTACTCTTACTCTTTCACTGTTCATGCGGTAAGGCTGTGGAACGCTCTCCCGCCGAAGATACAATCTTGCCAAACTGTCTCACTCTTTAAAAAGAAACTGAAAGAACATTACCTCTCCTCTTTGCCGTAACTATCTGAACTTAAGTATATCTAAATGGGATATGTATGTATGTATGTGTGTATATGTATATGTGTATATTGTACCTATGTATTTATTATAGTGAACGTATGTTTGTGTATGTATGTGCCTTTGTATGTATATATGTATAGTTTAATAATTTACATGTATTTGAGTATGTATACTATTATTTTAATTAGGGTCCTTAACTTGCACACACTTATTAATCTTTATCTATTTTTAACATCTCCTCTTAGGGCCTACTGGAAGAGATTTCTGTAGAAATAAGTAGGCCCTTGTACAATGCTGTTTTCTTTATTATGTTTTCTCTTTTTTTGTAATTTGTGTGTACATAAACTAATAAATAAATAAATTTATTAATTAATAAACCATGTTTAAAATTTATTTTTATTAACAACTAGCGGTTCCCTGCCACGCTTCGCTGTGTCTTTTTTTGTGGTCGTTTCATGTACCTATGAGAAATGAGTAACAAACCAAAGGATGGGTACATTTCAAAAAAGTTTAATGTTGAGCCGCAACCCAAAATTATAAATCTTTCAGAAAATCCAATTAAGATCCGAATCAAAAGCAGCTTCACTTGAAAAAAAAAAACTATTCTGTGATCAATGTTCAGTTTTTAAAACATCGTGCGCACGCTTCAAAAAAACAAATTCACTCTGCTAATATTTACTACTGTGCTAGTTTTTTTTTTTAAATTAGAGTTTTGGCGCGCAAAACTCTAATTTAAAAAAAAACATGCAAAACATACCTATCTGACTTCTTTTTAAGGTAGGTACTCTCTTTTTTTATTCTGAATGGAAGGAGGCCGCAATCAAACTTCTCTTAAAAATCAGGGTATACTACGCCAAATCGAATGCCAAATAATCGAATATCCAAATACTCGAACGTTCAAAATATCGAACGTTTAATATATCGAACATTGATATTGTAATCTTCGATATTTTGAACGTTCGATATTTTGAACGTTCGATTATTTGGCATTCGATTTGGCGTAGTATACCCTAAAAATCAGCAATCTGGTTGGTACCTTCTAAATAGGTTTTTTATAATATTTTGATCTGAAGATGGCAGAATAAAATTTAAAAAAAACGACTTTTTAAAGCTGTTTTATTCATATTGCTATTATGATAAAAGTGTATAAAGTAGCCTAAAACCATCTCTGAATCCTGTTATATATCGTGTCCAATTTTGAGCTCAATAGATTCCGTAAATTTGGAGTTTTTAAAGATTAGGTACGTATAAGCACACAACATTTTTATATATACCTATAGAAGAGAAGAAGAAGAAGAAGATGACATGAAACGAATAGAGTAATATAGTACTTACACAAAAGTAGTTTGTTTTTGCATTTACAAGTTAGTACTTAAAATCTATGTTAATTAAAGAGGCACCCTTCTAGCTTTCTGATTGGCAAAATCATTTTTAACACATCAGATTCTATGGACATCAGTGATAAACTGGTTAATCTTTCTTGAAGAATTGTGCTTCTCAATTCACTTTTAATTCTTTTTAATTTGGTGAAGGAGCGTTCCCCACTGCAATTCGTTACTATCATTTGTGGTTGGGGTAGGAACAGACATGTACTCGGACGGAAATAAATATCGATGCAATGTTATTGAGTCAATATTATTGTAGCGTGTATGGGACGTAGAGATGGGTAACGACCCGGGTTAAAACCCACAGGTGGGTAAAAACCCAGTTATCACCCGTTTCAATCCACCCACTGGGTGGTTTGGCCGGGTGAAAACAAAATATTGCCGAGAAAACTTGCAACGCGCTGCGATCGGTTTGCGGGGTGGTAGGTAGAGATGGGTAACGACCTGGGTTAAAACTCACTTTTTGAAACGGGTGATAGTGGGTTAAAACCTAGTTATTACCCGTTTCAATCCACTCACTGGGTGGTTTGGCCGGGTGAAAACAAAATATTGTCGATAAAACCGCACCCCACACGTGCTCAAACTCACTGTCTCTCTCTTTACTCTCTAGTGTACTTCGCTACGCCAGTTAGAGTGGGCGCGTTTTGTGTGAATTTGTTGTTGTTTTTATTTACGACTCTGCATTATTATTGTGATCTGATCCAGTTTTTACCTGAATGACCTTGGCTTGAACACTTTGACTACGATTTGCTTATGAAATTTGATTCTGTCGACCCGGCTCTTGCCAGCTCGGGTAAGTTATTCGCTGTGGCTGGCCCTCTCGGAAAGATAGGCCCCGACAATACGACGGAGGTAGGGAGGCACTCCATGATAAATATGTGCCTCCCTAATGCGGCTTCAGAGCAAGATGTTGAATGCGTTGGCGATGTCAAGAGACACTGCCATCACCACTTCGCCCTGTGATATCGCTTCCTCCGCCAGTCCTCTAATGCGCATGATCGCGTCCACGGTGGAGCGCCCCTGACGGAAACGTAACTGGTTATCCACCAGATCTGGCCCTACGCGTGTGAGGTGCCCGCCGAGGCGCTGTGCAATAATACGCTCAAAGAGCTAGCACACCTCGTCGAGCAACACGACCGGCCGGTACTCAGATGGGGAGTAAGCCCCCCCCCCCCCCCACCTTTCGGATCAGAACCAGTTTCCCTGTCTTCCAGACCTTGGAAAACTGGCCTTTTTCAAGGCATGCGCTAAAGAGCCCTATAAGCCGCCCAAGTACCTCGAAAGCCAGTACCTACGCTCGGCCTGGAATGCCGTTGGGACCAGGGGCAGTGTTCCTGCGGGATCTAAGCCGCAGTACAGCCGCCCCTAACTGACCCTCCGTGACTTCAGGTGTACATCGTTCTCGCTGTTATCCGCGCCGGGCGCCTGAGACGAAGCCTGTTCCTCCGCCCTTGATGGGAACAAGGAACCCAGGACCCTCCAGCTGGAGACTCTGGGTCAGTGAGGGTGCCTTAGGGCCTAGTTTGCCTCTTAACATAAGGTACGGGCGCCCCTATGGGTTCCGCTCCAGGATCTCAGACTATCTTTTGGACTGCTTAATGGCTGCTTGAGGGGCCCACTTGGCCACCCTGTGCCCCTCATAGAACTCCATCTCTTGAGCTGCTGCATTGTCTGGGTGGCGACGCCTCCGGCGGAATCTGGGGTGGCGTACTGATGGCGCGCGGTAATGCACGCGGCACGCAGCTGTGCGATTTCCGGCATCCACCAATACACTTAGTCTTAGTGGGGTGGCTCTTCTGAACCACCCCACTAAGGCATCATCATCGGCAGGCTTGTTTGCAGTCGAATCCAGGCCTGCCCGATGGCCGCCTCCAAGAGAGCCTCCCGATCCAGGCGATTGAGTGCCCAACGCGCTTCCGGGGGATTTGCGATAACCGGCGGTAGGTTAGGTGTAAGGGAGGCGTCGAAAGGGATATATCGGTGGTCTGATGACGACTCATTCTCCTTTACTACACGCTATCCCTGGACATAGCGGGCGAGATCAGGGGTCGCAAACGATACGTTTACGACCGATACGTCTACGACCGATACGTCTACGACCCAACTAAGCTTCCGCCGCTTCCTCCGTTTTAGGATTACTAGGCCACGTGTAGTGACCCAGTCCTCCAGTTTATGGACCACTGCGCGATGCTCTGGTACAGAAGATTCTGAGCAGCAGAGAAGTGGTTCAGGTTCACCTGCAGGATGCGCAGGCCTTGGTGCCCACCCAGTGGTCAGCCGCCTTGCCCTCCACGACACAAAACAGAGTCGCGGAGCGACACAAGCAAGGGCCGTGTGACCGGACTAACCACAGCGGAAGGACTGGTCTCCCACGGTGACTGCCGCTGTGCACTGCACCCCCACATGACTCCACCTGGATTCGAGGTGATGTAGAAGATGCACCTGCGCCTTGAGGAAGCCCACATTGAGAAGGCTCCGTCAGTCTGCCACTTTCTGAGCCACCGCGACAGGGCAGCTCGCTACTGCCGACCCGTGACCAGTGGTACCAAAGCGAATTTCGCTAGATCTTATTTTCGCGACGGCAGCCGCTCGCTTCCATGACGGCGGAGATTATCTTCTCTGTCGTGGCCGCGTCATTTAGACCCGTAATGCGCAGACCGGCGCATTTATTGGGTCTGGTGACGCTGACGCGTGTGAAATCCCCCGTGTCGGTGTCTCCCTCAGCTTAGCCGCTATAGGGCCTCAGCCTTGGACCGCTGGTGGCGCCGGAGATCTCGAGGAGGAGTGCTACAGTGCGCGTCACCTTGCATCGGAGCCTCCTCCTGTGTCGAGGTCCTTTAGGTCCACTGAGGCTTTCGCCTGCCTCAGGACCTCAGCGTACCCCATGCCCCTTGCCATGCCCCCTGTCGTCACCGTAAGGACGACGGCAGTGGCGTGGGAGCACGGAGCCTCTTTGGCGCCTTCGCCGCTGCGGCCCTTGCCGTCTTTTTGGCAGCCTTAGCTGCCTTCTTTTTCGCTCCCGCTACCTTCCGGACCCTCTCTCTGGAGGGGTTCTGGGGTGCAGCGGAAGCGCTAGCTGTGCTGGGGAAAGCGGGGTTGCCACTCTCCCCATGCGCCATCTTCTTGGGGGCGGGGGAGGGGGCGTTGGCCTTTCGCTGGGGACCGGGAGCCCAACTGGATGCAGCCGTCATCACATACGATGTGACGACGAGTGTCGCTAGTGGTGGGCGGTTTGCCCGGTCTTTGAGGACGCCGAGGCGTCTCTCGATGGCCTCCAGTAGCTGAATCATGCTCGGTGTCACTTTGGGTGCACGAGCAGGAGCCTTTTGTGGAGCGGGGGTTGTCACACCCCAAGCCAGTTGCGTTAGCTTGGCGATTTCCTCCTGCATCAGCTGTTGCTGTTTGCGGGAATCGGCAAGCTTAGTCTCCAAGCTCGCAACCCGAGCCCAGAGTTTTCCCTCCTCGTTGGAGATGCTCCTATCGAGGTGCTCTTCCAACGCCTTAGTGGCGTCTGTGACGGCTTCCGCCACTATCTTCTTCCTGCCCGCTACATTCTTGGCGCCTTTTACGGCGCCAGAAATGCGAGCAAGAGACGCCATTATCTGTTTTGCCGCTGGTACATCTGATGTGAAGAATGTCGCTGCGTTAGCTGTCCGGCACTGTCCAGCGGGGGCACATCTACCGGCGGCCCGATACCCTCCCCTTGGTTCTGTAGTAGAGGTTGGCTTTCCGACCTCTACCCGCAGTGGTAGCGTCGATTTATTGAATAAACTGCCTACTAATTAGTTCTGTTTTTAAAATATATATCTGTTTTAAGGGTAAGGAGTTTATTTTTGATTTGCTAGACTACTAAACACTACTTCCCACTTCTTACTAGTTTACGAAGCCTATTATCACCCTCCCACTTCTTACTAGTTTACGAAACTTATTATCACCCTGCAAAATGGGTGATTATGGGTTTTAATTGGGTTAAAACCCAAATCACCCAGTTTTAACCCAAATGGGTAGATTGGGTTATAACCCGCTACCCATCTCTAATGGGACGGGGACCTCTTAGAGATTGCACTAAAGATAAAAACATATTAATATAGGTAGGGTAAACCACCCAATCGTTGGCACTCCTCCAATTATTGGCACTTTAGGTAATTTTGCCCATTTCTAACAGAAAAAGAATGCTATTTTACTTTTTAATGCATACCTACAACTACATAATGGGAAACACCGAACTGGAATAAACTAGGTTTCCCTTATTTTTCGAAATATACTCTTAACTAAAGTGCCAATAAATCATTCTAAAAGTGCCAATAATTGGGTGGTTTACCCTATATAATTTTATTAAAAAATCACAGAAAATCTTTACTGTGGTTTTTGAAGGCCGTCGTACGCCTAGGGACTAGAGTCTAGGACTAGGGACATTGTATTTGGTCTGAGGGGGCCCTTTCGATCGCGGGGCCCTGGGCAAGTGCCCATAGTGCCCAGTGGAAAAGACGGCCCTGGCCACTGCCAGTGAAAATAAGAAAATAAAAAAATACCTAAGTAAATGGTTTTTGCTTGTCCCATAGTTTGTTTTTCAGTCACTGATCTGTATTATTACCACATAATAATACAGATCAGTGTTTTCAGTCGATGTCGAGACCATAGGTCCATGTCCAGGTTTAAAATTTTGAAAAAAAAAAAAAGTGCCTATTGGAATCGATTTGTGACCCAAGAGCTTGCAGTGATCTTTCTAAGAAGCGAATGGGTATCGCTATTCAAATGCTGCCAGTCTTTTAAGCACAATGTCACGTCCTGTAAGGGGCCCTCTAATGGGCAGAGACCCTGATGGCCCGCAATTCGGTTGGATTGTATAGCCCGCCGTAGCCTCAGGGTGATGAGAGGGATCTCCGTTGAGGCGGCATGACTCCTTTCAAAAGGACATGCCACCTCATCAATGCCCTAAATTACGTTACGTAATACATACTTACTTGATAGTCAATGCTCAGCAAGTTGTGCTTAGGGGGCGTTCACTTAAGATGCCTCCCTGCCCGTGACCATGTTGCTCTGAAACTATAAATTTCAGAATAGTACATTTCACAAGCAGGTCACTCTCGCCAGGTATCGGTTGAACATAATATTGAGCATCATTTTTGACTCGGACAACTTCCACGATGCAGTATTCTTGGTATCCGTGTTCATCATTATGTGGTGCTGGTAGCAGAATCTCTCTATTTTAAAGACATTTAAAATTGTCTCACTCGTAATTACAATGGACTTGCCTTATTGGCTCGCTCTGTAAATTCTGGCATAAAACATTACTCTTAAGTTTATTGACTTTAAATAGTTTCTGGGCTGAGTAGAGCGATTGGTTGTCATTTATAGAAGAAGAAGTTTGTGTCAAAATTAGCATGTCTTAATTTAAGCTCGAAATAAATAAATTATTTAAATAAAATTTCCAGTGTTTGAACGTGGACCATGTCAAATTTATGGATTAGTCTCGGAAACAACCTATAGGTTTAATAGGTGGGAAGTTGGTAAAAAAACTTTACTTTTCAGGGTATTTCAGGAGATGTCTGATGCGTAAGTAAGGTAGGTATAGGTACCACCGAAGTGCGTGAATATTGCCACGAGATCATCAAAATCACCACAAGGCCTACAAAGCAAGCTGCTGGAATGTATCATAGTTCGACAAATATTTTATACCACTAAGGTAGCAGACAATCTTACGGCCCACCTAATTGATACCTAGTGGTCAGTCCACTGTAGTCAAGTCTGTCCCTAGTAAGTAGTCAGCTAATGGACGATAGTTTCCTTGTCTAGATTACCTTCTCTGATCTTTATATAATATTCACAACTTCTATGCAGAATTATAATCATAGTTAAGAGAAATGTTCGTAGCCCAGCTGATACAATGTCCTGTAAACGATCATTACCTACAGTTCCAAATTGCGACATTTCATTTGCGAGCGTTTCAGTGCTTTGTAGGGCTCACTAAGCGTCAGTCCCAGTTGCCAGTAGGTAAAGTGGCAGTCGTTTAACCAAGGATGGCTTAAAAATACGGGAAAGAAAGGAAAAATTCCTAAGCAGGCAGTCACAATCTGCGCCTGTCTATTTCAAACACGGCAATACGACTCACAAATTTAAAAAAAGTTAACTGTGGGTGTACCTATATCAACTATGTATATGCTAAAAGCGCAGCAATATGTTATGTAGGTATGAAATCTTTCCTCTTTATAATATTAGTAGGTATAGATAGTATAGACAACGCGACACCTCTTTCATATTAGTAGTTTATACATAGGTACTCGTAGTTATAAGTTAATGTATATTTTTTTTTATTGTAGATAATGATTAAGGTACCAGAATGTTTAAACAAACGTTACAAGGCATTGGATGACATCATTCAAGAGCTCAGCATGTCCGTGTCTAGTCAGAAAGCACTTGGCGAAGAGCGGAGCAACACCAGTAACGTTGGCATTAAGCTTATGTGTGATTTCTGGAATATTCTTCGAGATGATCCTGAGTGTAATCTTACGGTCAGTAGCGTCATCGTCATGATTGCCTTTACCTTTATGAATAGCTTTATTTACATTGCAGGGCCATAGTTGCTGATAAAATAGGTTAGAAATACTATTGGAATCATGAATTCATCAAAGAAAATCAAGGCCTGGTATGCAAAATAACATCGTTAAAAGCCCGAGAATAGCTAAAATGTCACAAGTCTTACAGACTGTGTGTGTGGCCTCTAATCGCTAGATGCGTCGTTACTTTCCATTAGGCTGGCTACGTCAATTTGGCGAGCTTAATATAAAAAAAATGTCTTAGAGTCAAGCTGATTAGAAGATGAACTTGAGCTAGTTGTGAAGACAGCAACAGAACTTCATCTTTCTTTGTAACTCCTATTTTTAAATTTATTTACCCGTGCAAAGTATGATACCAAATAAGTTAGGACTTACAAGGTAGACACTCTTCTTTTATTTGATGACGAGTATTTTTTAATTACAGGCAGAAGTTCAACAACGTATGGGCTTGGGGTCACGACCACAGCCGACCCGCAATATTTACGGTGTCCAGCGATATGTGACCTACATGGCTGGTTGCGGAGCGAATAACAACGATAATTCCAAAGGTTGTGGAGCTGGTGCTGGGCAACCGGTGGAGCAAAAAAAATCAGGGTAAATTTTGTGGTTTCTTAAAACTGTTACAAAATCAAATTTTTAGAACTGCAATCGATATCCGAAATTTTACGATGTCAATTCATGGGACATAACTAGTCAGCTTTTATTGAAACTATGGGTTGCCTGTTTATTTTGGGAATTGAAAGCAACTCCCGCCTCACATCCCATGTAAGAGCTTCGTTCGTTGGTCAGCAGGTGCTTGGCATTTGAGGTTAGCTTGGTATTTTTTTTAAAGGTTGCCTTTGGGCATTTTGAAAAACTACCATCACGCACTTTCGCTGGACAAATTAGTCAATCTTCCCTAGTTTAGAGGAAAGATGTTAGGTACCTATGCATTTTTCTAAGATATTTACAGGTAGGTCACAAATTTATAAAAAAATATTGATATTACTTTTTTTAGCGGATGCTGTGCCAATACTAACGTCCCGAAGCCCTCAGATGGTGGCTTGGCGCTCAGCAAAGTTCTGTGCAACTTGAAAGAGGTCAGTATACCTCCCCCCGTGCAGTCCATATCGCACTTGCTTGCATGTTCTATTTGTCTTTTATCCTGCTCTAAGGCCGATTTCATTAGCGCCACCGACAGAACGGTTGAAATGTCAGAGTTTTGTGCCAAAACTGCTTAAAAAATAAGACTAGGAATCATTGCTACGAAGAAGAAGAAGAAGTATACCTTTAATAAAGATACTCATGCAGCAACGGCTTGGTTTGGGGTAGGCTACAGCTTGTAAAAAAATCTGCTTATAAATAATATCAACGCGGCTTATAATTATATCCTTTGATAATTATGACGACATCATGAAGAATTAAATAAACTTAATTTAGATAGAGGTTTGGTTTTCAGGCCGCAAATTTTGATAAAAACTGTCACGCAAGAGTAAAAGAGTTAATGGAAGCACAAAAAGAGTTAAAGAATCACATACAAGTGTTAGAATATCGGGAACGGGAAGGAGTGAACTTGTTAAAAGAGGCTGACTGCATGTGGCTTTGCATGGAGGACGCGTATAAGAAGAAAGTTGGGGAGTCTCAAGATAGACAACAATTCTTACTGAAACAGGTAATATAATTTAATTTGTATGGGTAGTTATCAAGTGTGATCGTAGTGTATTTCTGCATCGCAATTAACTGATTGTCCCTATTGATCGACTGCATCCATCGAATTGCGAATGATAGAACCTAAAAGATTTCTAATACCTATTCTGCCTACGTTTGGCGATATGCAGGAGGCCTTACGTAATTATTATTTCAACTAATGAATTTCTCATTCAGCTAAAAGAAATCGAAACAAGTGCCTCAAAATGGAGAAAGAATAAAAAGGAACTAGAATTCCAAATTGAAAATATTACAAAAGGAAAAATGGAAATGATTGAAAAAATGAATCAGAAGAAAAACGATATTAGAATTATGGATACGGAAGTCAAAAATCTTACAAGAAGAGTTGAAAGTGCCAAGAAAGATTTAGAAAATAGTAAAAAAAGTATGAACTCCTACAAAGAAGCCTCTGATGTAAGATTTTACCCATAATAAGTATGTTATTATAATGTTTTGTAGGATATTGCCTTAATAAAGCAAGCACCTGGTACTATGCGATCTAGAAAAGTGATAAACCTACTTATCTATTTCTAAATCTCCCCGAGAACTCAGTACGCTAGTCACCTAAACTTACTACTGCGCCAGGCTTCGGCAGTCCCCAAATTTGTAGGTACCTACCTAATAAAACAATAATTAGATTAGTTAGATTAAAATCTCATATTTTTCTGTTCATCTTATTTATACATTTAGCAACGAATGGCCAACTTGACTGCTGAAATGGTCAAAATACAAAAGAGAACTAAAGAAGAAAGGGCACTCATGAGAAAGAAAGAAGATGAAGGTACGAAATATGTCAAAGAAACTAGAGTTGACTTACAAAATATATGTAAGGTTTTACTACAGAAAAGACTTGAAAACGAAGATCTTAGGGCTGAGGTAAGTTCTTTACTTTTTATTGCTTTATGTACGCATTGATCCATCATTTGCTATTGCTCTTATGGTAAAGTTAATGTAACCTTAATATAACTATAGGAGCAAGGTTGTTATAATGTGTTTTTGTTTTTAGTTTTTTTTTAATCAGCCTCTGTACCTTCGAAATAAAATTATTATGCATTTTTAGGGTTTCGTACCTCTAAGTAAAACTGGAACCCTTAAAGGATCACTTTTCGAATTGATTTTTCAATATTTATGCATTCTACCTGTTAACGAAATTTAGAAGCTCTAAGTACTAGGAAATTTCTAATACTTTTTGATTTGTTATCGTAATTATTGTAGAGAGTAGCTGTTCTGGAAGAAATAGATCTTTTGAATACTACGCTGGATACCTGCAAGGACAAATGTAAAAATAAAGAGAAATCCGTGCTTGATGAATTAAAAACGCTTCGTACTGAAATTGCTAATTTTGAAGTTAAATGTAAAAAATGTCATATATGTACAGACACCAACGATGTGAGAAGATTTTGCATAGACTGTCCCAAGTGTACGCAACAAATGAACTGCATAGTTGATAATGATGAATGTACCTCAGATCCAACAATGGACTGCATATGTATGAGTGTAAAACAGAGATTTTTAGACAATGTTTTTGATAACATGTATACTGTACTAGAGAGGCAATCTAAAACTCAACCCGGTAAGGCTTTAGCAGGTGCTATATTAAAATCTTTGAGAAGGAGTAGTAACGGGAAGCTATCTCCGGAAATAAGAAAAGTATTGCAAGAGTTTGTCTTGTCAACAGTGAGGAAGAATTTGAATTTGACAATAGTAGGTGGAGCAGTGAAGACTCGGTGCGAGGTAAGTTCTTAAATGTTAATAAAAATATGAAATGAGTATTACTTCGCAATATAAGAGGCCCTACCAAGTATTAAAATGAAAATGAGCCTTTGTGATGTTTTCAATATTGTGCAAGCTATGTTATAAGTTACGAACATACAATAATTCCTTTCTACTGAGCGCTAATAATCTGGCCCGATCTGGGCCTAAGCTAGCATTTAAAAAGGAGTCAAAGGTTAATTTTGACATAGCGTCGTCCCAGCTCCGTTGTAAATTTGGATGGGTGGGTAAATTTTGTCCCGGACAAGCCATTAGCCAAGCATTCTTGGCATCTGTACATGCCACGTCGAGTCTCGTAGGTAAAATTCTGACGAATTGTCTTACAGACTATGAGACGACTGGCCTTACAGATGCCAAGAATGCTTGGCTAATGGCTTGTCCGGGACAAAATTTACCCACCCATCCAAATTTACAACGGAGCTAGGACGACGCTATGTCAAAATTAACCTTTGACTCCTTTTTAAATGCTAGCTTAGGCCCGGATCGGGCCAGATTATTAGCGCTCAGTAGAAAGGAATCCGGTGATTGGTTGAAAGCTTTTCCTACAGCCAACACCGGAACTTTTTTGGAAACGGACATCCTAAGAATTTCAGTTGGTTCTCAAACCAACTGAAATTCTTAGGATGTCCGGTCCGGGGGCATCGATGTGGAGCGCAAAGCGTGACGCCAAGTCTCAACTTGGCGTCACGCTTTGCGCTCCACATCGATGCCCCTGCGGTTTTAACGTTGACACTTTGGGGCATCATGGTCTTTCATGTTTAAAGAGCGCAGGCCGCTTCTCACGCCACGCTGCACTGAATGACATCATCCGCCGTGCTCTTGCCACCGCCAATGTGCCTGCGCTCTTAGAGCCAAACGGCGTTTTCAGGGACGATGGCAAGAGACCGGATGGTGTAACTTTGATACCGTGGGAGATGGGTCGGGTCCTGGTGTGGGATGCAACTTGTGTTGACACTCTAGCCCCGTCCCATCTTCCTAAAACAAAATTAAAAGCCAGTGCAGCAGCGGAAGCGGCTGATAATATTAAAATTAATAAATATAAGGGTCTCGACTCATCGTATCGTTTTTGTCCAGTCGGTGTCGAGACCCTAGGTCCATGGGGTCCCAATGCGCGAATTTTTTTTTAAGAATTTGAAAAAGCGCCTTGTGGAGTCAACTGGTGACCCAAGGGCTGGCAGTTTTCTCGCTCAACGAATAGGCATTGCTATTCAAAGGGGGAATGCTGCTAGTCTTTTGGGCACAATGCCACGGGGGCCTTATTTAGGTTTAGTTTAGATAGTAATAATGTAAATATAGATATGTAATAATTATGTTTCTCTGTAATTTTTAACAATAAATGTATACAATAATTTATAATTACAAATATTCATAAAATTAGGAACACGAGTGTTTATAAGAAAATTATACAGTAATATCTTTAAACAGTATCTAATAATGTAAATCCTGACACAACACTTAAGTTTTCAAGACAAAGCAAAATGTTTAGTTTATTGAGCCATTGTTGTTTCAGTTGGACCCAGAAACTTATAAGCAACTGATGCTGTGCCTCAAATCTGTTAAAGAGAAAAAACCAGCACAAGAAGACAAAGGAACTTCTAAAAAGGTATACCTTATTTTCACAGTTATAGCTGTTAACAGATAATGACGAAAGTAGGGAAATTATCTTATTAAAGTATTTCTACGTAGTACCTCTACGTATAGTTACTTCGAGTATGGGTTCTCAAGAGGAAGGCAGTGGCAAAATTTAAGATAGAAAACATCCAAACTCAAGACCAAAGATTTGCAAATCACAAATATTAAGTCCAATCTGATAAAAATCCTCCACGCCATCAAGGTAGGCGGGTTAGACATCAATTCAACTTAACCGTGTTATGACATAAATTGAGATATAAGATACAAATTCAAAGTCAGTAAGAGCTTATGTTCTGTTCAACAACAGAGTGCGTAAGCTACAAATTTTAAGTCGTCTCATCATGTTAATGAAAGGTGACACAGTAAACGCAACTATTTCAAAAACTACTCCTTTTGAATAGGATCCCTGTAAACGCTGGGGTGCTAATAGTGAGTGCAACTGTCCAAGAGGACCTAAAGATTGTATATGCACGAAGAAGGCGCCTCCTCATCCTAAGGATCCCACACCGTGTCCTGAGGATAAGGAAGACATCGTAAGTTTGATGATTTTTTTAAGTGTTCATACAGGAGACTATGAAGGAAAAACGACAAGCAGAAAACCAGTCTTGGCATGGTGTAATGCCTAATAATTTAGATATATAATAAAACCTAGCAATTTTTGAATTTTCATACCTCAAAAGAAACAAACGGAAGCCTCACATTGTTGTAATACATCTGTCTGTCTATAAAGAACCTTTATTTAGTAAAAAAGTGGAGGTATTCTGTTGAAATTTAACTATACAGGTTATATTTTTAATGTATAGGGTGTGTAATAAAAACAAGGCATTCCATACGAAATGTATGGGAAACGTTTTTGGCGATTTCTGTCTTTCCTAGTACTCAAAGCTAAAATAATCCAGTAGAGTCTTTTGATCCCTACATGAAATAGAATCGATTGGCACAATAAAAACTATTTTGGACTTTTGGCATTTTTTGCGATCTGTAGGATTTTTGCAAAATCTGTGAATGCAGTTCAAAATAAGATATTTTGAAAAAGTTAGGGAAGGTCTCCTAAGCACGTTTTGCTGTAACTACAACGGTTAAGGTACTTGCCCTTACTGCCCCGTTTCAAAAATACACCCTGTATTATCAGGTCAATAATCCCTTGAGGCTGTAAAAAAATTAAATTTGTAAGTTATTGTAATGAATAAGATAGGCCGAAAGATACGAATAAGGAAAGGGGGTGTGGTATTTAGTTGAGGTAACTCTTTTAGCCGTTGTGCGTTGGGATTGACATATCGACGGTGCTTCAAAGAACCATACGCAATAGAAAGTAATTATGTCAAGATAAAATTAATGTTTTACAGGGTGAACGGAAAATCTGTCCATTCAAAGATAGTAAAGTTTGCGGTCCCGATTGTGGTAAGCAAGGTCAAGGTTCGAACCTCACTCGTGACTATGGAAAAGAGATGGCATCATGGAGACCTGATCCGTGCTCTGGAACAAGCTGTAATTACAGTAAAATTTCAAGGGCACCACTAGCGCAATGTGTACTGTGTCCTGATACACTGCAGAAGTCAAATTCGCATAGGGTACGTAAATAATGGTTTTGTTACGAATTGAATCACTTTACCTATCAATGATTGTGTTTGTTTGTGACCAACTATCATTATTCTCTTTTTTGTTGGTACATACGAGAAGAAGCTTTTGCAAATTTAAAATGCTTTCTAGAGTCGACTCATTGTTCATTCAATTCAATCACTCATTGTTTTGTAAGCGAACGCGGTATTACGCATCTTTCGCTACGCTAAGTCCTGAGAAGGGTGAACTTTTCCCTGTTTTGGAGGCACTTGAAGCAGTTGGTCCCGGCTGTCAGTAACATACTCAGTTATCTTTACGAAAAATTAAAAAAACATAAGGGCGGCTTGAAAAACTAATTCAGCGGGGAGCCACAACCTGCGCCTATCTATTTCTATATGACAATAAGCTCACCACCTTTCGTAGGACAAAATTCAAAATGGTAAACTATGAGCTTATTGTGTGTCTCTGTCAACCACTTAAGAAAAGTAATTGGCTATATTAAATATCTTTTTCAGAGTACCTGCACATGTAAGACCACTCAATTGAAGTCGTGCTATTGCCATCGAGGTAGGTGAAACTAACAAAGTAAAACAAAGTAGGTAGTTACACTATTACTAGATAATGTTTGTGCAAAAGCTACCTTATTGTTGTTTGCAATGAAAAATACGACTAGTGCATTACCGATAAAGTTGAAATTACCAGTAAGGCATTTTCCAATGCACAAACTTCATCTGTAATAGTAATAATATACGTGGGAGTACAATATTTTGAAATAGTTGACCGTTTGTGAATTTTAACCTTCATTATTTTAGATCGTAGGCCACAAGCTCGAGAAAAAATTGTTGATGAAGTTATGGGAAGATACTCCGATGTCCCTCCTATTGCAAAAGTAAGTTACGGATATATAGGTCACGAGTAACGATTGTAGTATCTATTATTATTTCTAATTCGTTTTCATTAAACAATATGTATCTGCATTTTCGATTGTATTAGGTATTTTCAAATTAAATGATTTCAAAATACACATGGTGGTTTTATTTGTAAATAGTATTAGAAACCACCATGTTTGATTAAAAGGTAAAATATTGAAATCTATATTAATCTCATCTTAGGTCACGTGCACAAACGAAAGATGTTGCAAAGAGTTCACTACAATAAGAAGAGATAGTGCATGCGATTGCTCTAATGTCTTAGCGAAATATTATTATAGAATCTGGGAATAGAGCTACCTAGCCCGATCTCATGTCTATTTGCCTACATACTCAATATGAAGAAAAAGAAGAAAGAAAGAAAGTCATGTTAACGAAAACAGTTTGAATGCAACTAATGATAATGAATAAAGCCACCAAGAGAAAATAAAAACTTAAAAATTGAACATAAAAGAAAGTTTTACCCAAATATATTTATACCCTAAATAAAAAAAGGATCTTGAGAGATGAGAAAATAATTCAGTACTAGACTAGTGACGACTTAAATAGCGCTGGTATTATGACTTGAAATGTTGACTTCTCTACGAGATTAACCATGACCTAGACTTAGAGTATAAAACATAAAGGTTATTAGCTACAATAAACAAGTTCTTTTCCTCACAGTATGGACTTTATGCAGTCAAACGAGCTATGATAAGGAAGGCAATAAAAATAAAATTCTCTTAATTATATTCCAAACCAACTTTCATATGTTTTGTACTCCCACGTAATAGTTATAAATGTTTTTTACACAATAAAATGGTTGAACCGGGGGAATTTTAGGAACAATTAGATAACGCTGTCAAATGTTAGACATTCCTGATTTAAAGACTACTTTTATGTAAAACAAATACCTGTAATCCAAAACTCATGTTTGTCAGGTTAACAGATTTCTTTTCAATCTCATCCACCTTTAATTTACTTCTGTTTAATGTTGAATTTATTCGAAGAATCTTCAATAAAGTTGTTAAGTTGCGTCAGATTTGATAAGTATTTTGCATTTCGATTGATTTACAGATACAAAACATATGAAAGTACCCTACATAGAATATTGTGATAAATATACAAAGGTTCAACGCTGGGGCTCTCAAAAGGATGTTCAATTTGAGGACCCGTGTGTAAGACAAGAATTTAATATTCAAACTGATGCAATTAGACTACCACATGATTTTCATCGTCAAAAAAGTGTCTCTTGTCAATTTAAAGAATTCCAATCATTTTTAGTTCCGAATTTAGACAAAACACAAGAGATTTTGTCCAAACAATTTAAAGTAACCGTTGAAAATAATGACGGTCAGTCGACTAAACAATTTACAGTATTAACAAAAAGTAGTTCCGGAACGCTGGCGATGGAGTTGGATGAAAAAATTATTGAGCTTATACAAGACAAAAACAAAAGTAATTCTATATTTATGTCATTGAAGAAAACCAATTCAGGAAATATGGTATTAAGTATTAACAGTAAAAGTGACTTAAAATCTGATAATTGGAAAGTTATACTAAGAAAAACACAATCGGGAACAAACTTTTTAGAAATAAATAAAGATCTTATTGATATCATCAAAGGTAAAACAAAATGTGCTACGGGTAGTGAGTCAACCATGTCAATAACTTTAGCAAAAAAAATGTTAACACCTTGTCCTCTTAATTGCATTTCTTCCCATAGGGAACTAGTTGGTTCGAATAAAGCCAAATCAAAACATAACAGCATCAACAACAGTGGCAGTCAAACAAGGGGGTCTTGTTCCAAATATGTCCTAGTACAAAAATCCAGTGATAAATGTATTAATGAAAGGGACACATCACATGGATTTTTTAATAAGTTTGTTTTAGATGATAACGATGATATCGTTAATGAAGAAAATATAACACAATCTGTTAGTGACAAGAACACAGTAATTGACAATAAGCTATTTCAACAGAATACACGTAGTGAATATACAACTGAGTCACAGACATTAGATGGCTATTTTAATCACTTTCTGTTAACTAACAACGACGATATCAATAATGAAGAAAATGGAACACAATCGGTTATGGACAAAGACACAATAATTGAAAATGAGGTTTTTCTACAAAATTATTCTCATAATGAATTTATGAATGAAAAACACACGTCAGATGGTTTTTCAAATCAGTTTCTATTGAAAAGCAGTGATAATTTAAATAATGAAGAATATGAAACCCAGTATACTTGTGACAAAGACACAGTAATCGAAAGTGATATTATTCAACATTATACAGATAGTATGTCAAAAACTCTGAATAATAATGATGATATCGATAACGAAAAAAGTATTACAGAATTTGTTTGGGACAAAGAAACAGTAATTGAAAATGATATATTTCAACAACATTATACAAATAAAGAATTTATGAATGACCGACAAATATCAAATGATGAAACCGAAACAATACTAGATTGTTCGTATCATATGCAACAGCTATTTGAGGATGGTAATGTTGTTATAACCTTACGGCTTAAAGTAAAAAAAGAACTTTTAAAGAAGTTTGAGTCGGTTATCACTAAGTCAGTATGGGGAAATATTGAGGTCAATCTTCCTGTCGAAATATCGCATTTTAGCGACATTCCTTTTGATGGAGGTGAATACCCCGTTTACTTATCAAAGACAGAATCTAATACATATATTTTAAATACTGATCAATGTACCAAAATGTTTAATGCTGTATTGAAAAAAAGTTTGTGTGGCAACATAATACTTATTCCAACAACTCCTCGTATAATAAATACTGAAGTTACGAGCAAAATGTCTCTTACAAGTGGTAATTTTTTTAAACTCATGCTAAATACTAACAAGAATTGGTATATTGAGCCACCTGCCATTTTAAGACAAACTTCGTCAAATAATTTCATTATTACATTCGATAAAGAGTTTGAAAGTTGTTACAAAAATGCTTTAAGAAGCCACGTTGGTTCAGACCGAAAGTACAGTGTGTTACTGGAAAAGTCGTGTTCTGGATATATTTTAGATTTAAATAGTGATCAAACAGTAAATTCTGAGCGCTTAAACGCAGCACTTGCCATGTCAAATTCAGAAAATATCAAAATAATTGTGCATGGGCCTGTATTTCAGTGCATGAACAGAACTAAAAAAAGTCCTATGTCGCCAGTACAAATTTATGGGGTAATATTGGAAAAACTACAATCAGCTCTGAGTTCAAAATATTTTAATAAACCGAAATTTCTAAGCCAGAAGTCTGTGAGTGATACACATTTATATGAGCGCTCAAAAGCAAAACTACACATCAACAATGACTCACTCTTCCAATCATCTACTGTCCTTAAGAAAACTAATTCAGGTCAATACGCTATTATTCTTAATAAGGAATCTAAGAAAAGTTTTCTTAATAATTTAATGAGCTTTTTAGTTTCAAACCCTAAAGGCCGTTTACCCATTGTGAGAACAGATTCTGGAGAAATAGTCATAGATTTGAGTAAAAGTATTCAAGAAAAGGGTCAATATGGCGCTTTAAAAATTTCTTCGTCAGGTAACGTTTACTTAATATTTGATACACCGGCAGTTAAGAAAATGGGTAGTAACTTAAAACTGAATATCCGACAATCCAATGCAGTTGATACTAGATCCTTGAATTTATTTGAATCTGTTAATAGAGAAGTTTGGACTACATGTAATGCTAGGCTAGTTGATGGTAACTGTGATTTTTCTAAATGTATTTGTGCGGAATTACCGTTTGAAAGTTTACGTTGGAAAAATAGTTTAGTTGATAGTAATAAAGTACAGACCTCGCAACCTGTATGCTGGGTAAACTATAATAGTAAAAATGGTACATTCACTTCAACGGAAGATGAATTGTGTAAGAAGTGTACGTTTGAATCTGGATATAAACATAAAGATCAGTGTTGTTATATATTCGACGCTATTTGCCCTAAAGATTACGGTAAATACGAAAATGTATCTAATAACTTGTCAAACAACTCTGTCATGTCCAATGAAGAGCAACAAATAAACAAACTGCAGATCAAGCCTGATAACATATCTAAGAAGTTGTTAGATGATTTTACCCGATCCTATGAAGAGGAACAACGGCTAAAGATACCAAAACGTAAGCCTGACAAAGAAATTGAAAATATTCAACAAACAATTCAGATAAAGTCTGATTACGTGCCTAGCAAGTTGTCAGATGAAAATATCGGCTTCTATGAAGAGGAACAGGAAATAAAGTCAGTAAAATTTAATTTTGAAAATATTGAAGATTCAAAACAATTAAAAACGATTCAGACTAAACCTAATTACGTACTTAGCGAGTGGTTAGATGACACTGTTAATTCCTATAAAGAAAAACAACTAATAAGTGACGTTAAATTTAAGCCTGATGCAGGCATTGAAAACCCTCAAGTAGGCCGAGCATTATGGGACTCTTTGAATTACTTACCACCACAACTTCCCCCTTTTTTACGAGATGTACGTTATCGTTAGCTGATATTGTCAAAAAATAGGTAAAGACGATTTCGATGTGGTCTACGAGTGAACAACAAAAAACTGTACATGTGAAATAAATGGAGCTTTACACAAATAATACAGTTGTATTTTTAATTTCCTTTTAAGAGTACCGCTCTGGATTCATTAATTTTTACCACATTGCTTGATGAATTAATAAGTTTTGTTTTAAAAAATCTCACTAAAATCTACGATCACACTACTGATGACATCTATATATATAAAAATCAATGCCACTTTTCGTTGTAATTTTATAACTCAAGAACGGGCTCACCTATCCAAACCAAGTCTTCAGGCTTTGTTCGGACTATTTAGTAGATGGTTTATATGAAGTTTGCACAAAATCGGTCGAGCGGTTCTTCATTTATCACGCAAACGAAGTTGCGCGGGTCAGCTAGTACTTATATGTATATTTTATTTTTTCATTTAGATACCCTAAATTAAGCTAATGTAGCTTGTGCCATAGCAAAAAGCCTAATTTGGGGTAGATAATATTATAGATAACAAAGCAATTAGTATGCTGACTATTTCATAACATTTTAATATAAAAATTGCTCCGGTATAAGCAAAGGTTGTGGGTTTAAATCCCGTATGGGCCAAGTTGTATTTTTTTCACTTTATATTAAAATACTAGCTGACCCCGCAACTTCGTTTACGTCACATAAGGTTTATGAAAGGAGAGGAGGAAACTCCTTCGGCGCGGACTGAATTGTTATAAAATAGTCTTAATTATTAAGCTCTTTTATGATACACGCCAGTTTAGATTTACACTCCCATTCAAAGAAACCCCTACAATTAAAATTTTCAAAATATCTGATTCTTAAAAGGATTATAACTTAAAATAAAAAATAAACGCTAAATGTTAAGTGGAGCAAACCTCAACACAATAAAAAAACCGCATTGCAATCGGTTAAGCCAGGGGTTCCCAACCTTTTGCAGGCCGCGGCGCCCTTATAAGTCTTGAAATTTTTCACGGCGCCCCATCGTATCACGTGTAATCACCCCCCACCGACTAGTAATCCTCCGCTCAAGCCACTTTCCTGTGCCATGGAGCCTCGGCCAAGTCATTACTTGCAGACCAAATCCGAGAAAACATGTCAAACCGGCGTTATCTAGGGAAACTGTCTTCTTTTTTACTTGTGGAATCTGTGTGCCGAAATCTTACCGACTGAAACCATACAGTGTTCTACCACTACCTACGGTCGGGAGCCTCGGGAAATATTTCCCAGGATTCCCGACAGACCTTGGCTACCACAGCGACGTCATCTACTTTACTTCGTTTGGTTCGAGTACTTCCCCGCGTCTTTGGGAGCTTTCGGGTGTCACTCTCGCTTCCTGGATCGTGTGTCGTGCGAAAAATTTAACTTCACGCTGTCGTCTTGGGTCTGCTTCTGTAAGGACTGTGGACAGCCCCCGCCCCGACCTTAGGCCCCCGGTCATAGAGTCCGATAGTATGGGCAAAATCGAGTGTATGGCACCCTCGCCGCAGACTGGAAATCTCGGGTTGGAGAGTTATCTCCCTGCTCCCTCCCCGCCATCTCTTTCACGAGAATGATCTGCTCGCAGAAAGACGCGGTGGCGTCCCACGTACTCCCATTGGAAATCATCGCTCGCACCGTAGTCTCCAGCGAGATAATGTTCAGGTCAAGACCTGCCACTAGGACATGGCGCCCACGCTATGCTCTGTATGGAGCGCTGTGTCCTCGCTGCTTCCTTCGCAGTGCTGACACTGAGCCGTGGTCTCCCGGCGTAATCGCCACAGATACTGATCGAATCATCCGTGCCTTTAATAATCGGTGGCAACCGGTAGAAGAGATTGCCATGGCTCTTCTCCAGCCACTCGTCACTCACACTCTTCAAGACGGTCAACGCGGTGAGGACTTGGCTGATTTCCTTGGGCGGAAGGTGGCAACTTTCGCCTCTAACTATTCTCAGACACCGCGTAGATTAGTTTTAAAAAATCGAAATTGTTGTCTTGACAGACATACCCTTTTTTGCAAAGGTATTTTAGAGCGCAGTCCGCGACTCGGAAAACGACGGCGACGGGTCAAACTCAAACTCAAAAAACATTTATATCGCATAGTCCTACTACACATAGGCACTTGCGACACGTTCATGAATACAAATCAAAGCATGAACGCCCGCCGGCCCGCTGAAGCAGAATTGGCAAAAATCTTGGCGGGCTATTCTTTTTGTGCTCTTTTTATTTTTTGAGGTAGGGGCGCCGCGAGGCCTCCCGCGGCGCCCCTCTGGACTCGCCGCGGCGCCTCAGGGCGCCGCGGCGCACAGGTTGGGAACCCCTGGGTTAAGCGGTTGCCTCCGGAGCAGAACGTCATAAAAGCAAAATGTCATGAAAGCAAAATGTCATGAAAGCAAAATGTCATGAAAGCAAAATGTCATGTACGCAAAATGTCAGGATCGCAGATGGTCATAATCGAAATTGGTCATGATCGCAGATGGTCATAATCGCAATTAGTCATGATTGCTGACTTTTACCGATTTTTACCGTTGCTCATATTTGTAACAGTTACGTAACACAACGTACTACAAATTACTGTTTATAGAGATAGAGAGAATATACTAGAAATTACATTTACTATTTAGGTGTTAAAATGAGGAAATCGACTTCCTATCCGTAACTAAACGCCGTATCCCAGTAGTTCTATTGCGTAGTTCCCGTTCCCGTAGTTAA
The DNA here is from genome assembly GCA_933228765.1 of Miltochrista miniata. NCBI lineage: Eukaryota > Metazoa > Arthropoda > Insecta > Lepidoptera > Erebidae > Miltochrista > Miltochrista miniata. The sequence goes on along the minus strand of OW121763.1, from coordinate 27,160,135 downwards.
AAAAATAGGTGCAAGCATTTCTCGACCTTAATGAGTTTTCTCTAAAAATGTGCTTTTAGGCGTTTATAGACATTACTGATCACGAATATATAAAAAATAAATAAATATTATGCATGCTCATAAGGTCGAGATTTGCTTGCACCTATTTGTTTGAATGGTATTCGCATCTATATTATAAAATATGGCTGTAAGTAATTTTTGACCTTATCAACTTACGTAGAGTCTTTTGTTTTATTGATTTTCCGACATAGCCGGAGATTTGGAATTGAAACATCTTTTTGTACCTATGATCAACAATAAAATTATTTATGATTATGATCCGATCGTCATTTGTTTATCCGACCGTCACTTGTTTTTTCGATCGTTATTTGTTTATCCGACCGTCACGTCCGCTAGTTATGTATCATAGCTTGACATTTTGCAATCCTGACATTTTACCTTTTTGACGATTTGCGAGTATGACGATCTGCCGTTATAATATTGCATGACATTCTGCGATTATGACATTTAGCTTTTTTGACGTTTTGAAGTTTTTGACATTTTGCTTTCATGACATTTTGCTTTCATGACGTTCTGCTCCGGAGGCAAGCGGTTACTGAGATTAGCGTGCACAGCCGTACAGACAAACAGATAAACAGACATACAGACAAACATACAAAAAGTCTAAAAATGGTTTGGGAGTCTAAATGTGGTTTTGGGTTCTATTGCGTTCATAAAGCCCCCCTATAATATTATTCTTATTTATCTTCCATGAACAGACAGCGACCTGTTACGATATTGATTAGATAATAATATACTATACCTACAGTAAGCCCATTTTCATCGCAAAATAAAAAAGTTACGGAATATGTATGGACAATATCTCTAGGAGTCTGGCGTCGCGCGATCAGTATTCGGTCCACAGTCGAGCACACACGTGCGAGATGAAACTGCAGACTGCAAGCAGGAAAACTTAAACCATTAGCCAGGCACCGTACAGGGAAAATACCGTAGTAAGTTTATTCAGAATAATATATTGCAGGCGATGTTATTGAGAGAGGGTGGTCTTTTTATTAAAAAAAATAGAAGTAGTGGCAATCTACTTATCGTCACATTATTATGCTTTTTAGGGTTCCGTACTAAAGTGGTAAAAACGAAACCTTACCCTCGTATAACTGAGTTTCAATCCGGTTATTTGTCTCCAGGCTGTATCACAGGAAGCGTATTAGCTAGATTTCTGAAATTTACACTGATGATGTATTGCTATTGCCGCTGTAACAACAAATAAGTTAAGGCAGAAAAATATTGATATTTAAGTATATTCCTGCACTGCATGCTCCTCTGAGAATAATCTCGTTTCGTGTATCTTATCTCACCATCTCCATGTGCAAGCTGAGACGCTATGGGATCAAGACAACTGATAAACTTACTTGCCATGCCTGATAGAGGAAGATCCCAGAGCCCCCAGACGTCACTCATTTTCTGATGGACAAAATATGTACGAGTGATTAGTGGTGGGGTGTACTATGATCATATGACTAGTTGCTACCTTGGCCAGACGGCCAATTTTCTGGTAGCAATTAATCAAGGTACATAAAAACACTGCTCATGTCACTTAAATTCTGATAGCTGATTTTAACATATATTTTACACAATATCGTTAAAAATCAGTATTCGTTACTCCCAGACATATGCGGTCGGCGGTTTCACCTTACAGACGCTTCAAAGCTCTGAAAAAAATTTATTAAGGTCACTTATTTTCTGATGCTTGATTTTTATATATGTTATTCAGACAACGGTTTTAAAAGGTTTTGCAAACGGACAGACCGATCCAAGGGGCCAAACATTCCCCAGACCCAATTTTAATGTCGCTGAGAGTATGGGCGCGGGCATTATCCGTGCGTATTATGCGTATATTTAGCATGTCTAATCGAAGTCGGAATTAATATTTAAATGTAAATAAAAATGCATAAGTACCTATTAGTAATTAACGCCTTTCATTTTAAAATTTTCATTTTTGTATTTGTTTTATTTAATAAAGACTTAAGTTTTAAAGGTTATAATTTGAAAATAACGTAAATAATCAAAGACTAACTTTGAGAAAAGTGCTCGTCTGACCGCAATCCATACTATATACTATATATTATACTATATACAATATATACTATATATACTATATCCATACTAATATTATAAAGCTGAAGAGTTTGTATGTTTGAACGCTAGGATCTCAGAAACTACTGGTGGGATTTCAAAAATTCTTTTACAGTTTGATAGTTCATTTATCGAGGATGCCTATCTATATATATAAAAATCAATGCCACTTTTCGTTGTAATTTTATAACTCAAGAACGGGCTCACCTATCCAAACCAAATTTTTAGGCTTTGGTCGGACTATTTAGTAGATGGTTTATGTGAAGTTTGCACAAAATCGGTCGAGCGGTTCTTCATTTATCACGCAAACGAAGTTGCGCGGGTCAGCTAGTAGGCTATATAACATCACGTTAAGACGAATAGGAGCGGAGCAGCAATCAAGAATGTTTAGAAAACGGGGAATATTTTTACCGTCTGAGAGCTTCCGAGGCGTACGCTGCCTAAATGGTTTAAGTTACGTAAAAATTGTATATTACAAAATTGTTTCTCTTAAAAAGTTCTATAAAAAAGTCCGCGACAGCATATGTCTATCTTTTAAGGTTTGCTCACAATAAAATTATTTGTCTTTCTATTAAGGTGAGCTCACAATATTATCAAACTGAAGAGTTTGTTTGTGCTAGGTTCTCAGAAACTACTGGTTGCATTACAAAAATAATTTCACAGTTTTTTAGTCCATTTATTGAGGCTGGCTAATGGCTATATAACATCACGCTTAGACAAATAGGAGCGGAGCAGCCATGAATAATGTTTTAAGAACGGGAAAAATGTATTTCTTTTCTGAGGTTTCATTGCGTACGTTGCGTAAATGGTTAAAGTTACGTAAAAATTGTGTACTACAAAATGTTTCCTCTTAAAAATTTACAAAAAAAAAGTCCTGAACAGCAAATGCCCATCTTTTAAGGTTCACTTACAATAACCTTCACAATAATTTTTAAAATATGAGCGACGCAACTCGACTACGCGTCGGAAGTAAACGTTTTCTGCAGCAGTAGCCAATCAACTGAAAGATAATACCGGCCAAGTGCGAGTCGGACTCGCACACGATGAGTTCCGTACCAAAAAACGGACAAAAATAAATGTGACGGAAAACATTATATCACTTCAACAAAGTTTTGCGGGTCAACTCTAAAGGAATATAAGCGACGCGACGGGAAAATTATATCACTTTTTACACACATTATTAAAACCTACAACCCTCTATTAAATATACCTAAGACACGCGACGAGTGTAAAAGCGACGGGATTATATTACCTACTTAAAATATTAATACTATACCACTCTCTTTGTCACTCTCATTTGACGCAAACGAAGTTGCGCGGGTCAGCTAGTAATTTATAGAATTGTGCCTTACAAACTGTTTTATGACTTTTTTTTTTAATCGAATTAATTTTAATTTTTTAAAGTAAATATCAAGAGGTTTACAAAGTATTAATAATTTAATTAAATAACAGCAACCTTTTCAAATAATTATTTATTGGTAACGAACCTTAGCCCGAGGAAAACACTGATGTACAAGATGACGATTTAGATATTCGATATCAAGATTGACTCGATGATGAATTACCTGACTTCAACGACGATGACAATGAAACAAAATATTTGTCCTATTTTTTGTAGTTTTTTAAGGTTTGTTACCAATAAATAATGATTTGAAAAGGTTGCTGTTATTTAATTAAATTATTAATACTTTGTGAACCTCTTGATATTTACTTTAAAAAATTAAAATAAATTCGATTTGAAAAAAAATCATGAAACAGTTTGTAAGGCACAATTCTATATTTATTGCGATCAGACGAGCACTTTTCTCAAAGTTAATCTTTGATTATTTACGTGATTTTCAAATTATTACCTTTAAAACTTAATTCTCTATTAAATAAAACAAATATGAAAAAGTAAATTTTAAAATGACAGGCGTTAATTACTAATAGGTACTTATGCATTTTTATTTACATTTAAATATTAATTCCGACTTCGATTAGACATGCTACATATACGCATAATACGCACGGATAATGCCCGCGCCCATACTCTCAGCGACATTAAAATTGGGTCTGGGGAATGTTTGGCCCCTTGGATCGGTCTGTCCGTTTGCAAAACGTTTTAAAACAGTTGTCTGAATAACATATATAAAAATCAAGCATCAGAAAATAAGTGACGTTAATAAATTTTTTTCAGAGCTTTGAAGCGTCTGTAAGGTGAAACCGCCGACCGCATATGTCTGGGAGTAATGAATATTGATTTTTAACGATATTGTGTAAAATATATGTTAAAATCAGCTATCAGAATTTAAGTGACATGAGCAGTGTTTTTATGTACCTTGATTAATTGCTACCAGAAAATTGGCCGTCTGGCCAAGGTAGCAACTAGTCATATGATCATAGTACACCCCACCACTAATCACTCGTACATATTTTGTCCATCAGAAAATGAGTGACGTCTGGGGGCTCTGGGATCTTGGACCATGACAAGTTATGTAATGTAATTCAAATGAAGGGTACAGGCAAAGAACAGGGAATGTCCTAATCTATATACATTTTGAGAAAAACGCAATTTAAAGTTTAGAAGTATCATATTTTTTATCGAGATTCTCACAACTGTCACTCACTTTGTATTGGACAATCCTTGTTCTTTACTGGTATGTCATGGACATTCCTGGTTCTTTTCGCTTCGGTCATTAACAAAAATGCTTTTTTGGAGCCACCTGTTTACTTTTTTTTAAAGTTAGTGATTGGGAACTATACAACCATAGACAAAGATTTGATTTCAATAGAAAAAAGAAAAATAAAAAGTTGTGACATTCCCTGTTCTTTGCTTATACCCTTCAAATATGGGTTGAACAGAGGAGGATACTAAAAACCTTGTACCGATCTCTCCCTAGGGAGATGATCAGGGGAGACACGAGTCAACTACCCGGAAGGAAAGCTGTGAATGCAAAACGCATAGTAAAATTCATATGTATCTCACTATAAGCATTCTATCATAATAAACAGCATCAACATTATGCAGTGAAATGTTATGAAAGTAGTGCTCAAGACAAATGTTCAATCTATATATATTCACAATCTATCTATAATGCTCAATCTGTATATGTTTATTCACCTGATTTATGGGATATTAAATTGACCATCATAATTTATAATATTATATGTAAAATGCGATGAGGACGAATCAAGCAAGTATTATTAGGCCACCTATTACCCGTGGTCCCATCCCATCGCTACGCCCCACTGGTGGGTGCACGGGGAATATTTTTTCCCCGTAATCCAACCGCACTGAAGAAAATTTAAATTTATTCTACCTGTGAGTTCCAGTGGGACCACGGGTAATCCAATGGCAAGTGGTGCACCTACTGTACTAAAATCGAGATTCTGCTAGATACCTACAAAATTTTCTGGACCAAGTGATGAGCTGACCTTTTTTTGTTGATATTAAACAAGATTTTTTACCTGGTAATAAAAAAAGACAATTATTTCCATATTTTAAATTGATGATCAGTTAGCATACTAATTGCTTTTCAAAAATTATCTTGACAAATAATTTTGTTCATTTTTATCTAAAACAATTTTATTAGGTACATACTTTTACAAGAAACATTATTTTATACTATACATAAAAACAGAGATATACATAACATACTATAAAACCTGTATCCTGGTTAGGGCAGAAATAATTATTAACTCGCTATTTTTACGGTACTCTGCAGACGCTAATAACCCTTGACCACTATAATAGGAATCATTCCGACGATAATGGATAGATCTAATTTGAAATAAATAAAAAAACTTGTCTTTTTCCAGTGTGGATTTCGAGAATTTTGCAACGACTCGTGGCCCCGCGGACACTCGGTGTCAGGTGACTGCCTCTGTGGCGCAGTCGGTAGTGATACCGCCTGCGGCGCTGGAGGTCGTGGGTTCGATTCCCACCGGAGACAAATATTTGTGTGACCCATAAATGTTTGTCTCAAGAGTCTGGGTGTTTCTATGTATAATATGTATATATTTAAAAGTAGGTATATAAGTATTAATATCCGTGGTCTGATACCCATAACACAAGCAGGTTATTCCTAGCTTACTTTGGGATCAGTTAGCGTTGTGTGAAATGTCCGTAAAAAAAAGAAAAAAAAAAAATCACTATGGCCAGTCCTTGGATAGGTGTCCATCCATGTGACCACTTTGTGACATTTATTTGAGCGTTTCCGTGCACGTTATGCCGTTGGTCCCAGTTGCCAAATGACAGTCGTTAAGCCAAGTTGAAGGCCTTTTTAGGCGGCTTGAAAATTTTTAATTTCAGGCAGTCAAAATCTGCGCCTGTCCATCTCAGCATGGCAATACGGCTCACCACCTATTGGCTATTACGTGGGACAAATTCTAAAAAGGGAAATGTGGGCATATAATATGTCTCTGCCTACCCCTTCGGCCATATAATTAATATAATATAATATAATTCGTGGCCATATACAGGGTGGAATTTAAAGACTGTAGCTGGAGGGAAAGTACCCTTAATATTGATAATGGCTAGTTTTGCTGAAAGGAAACATTCCTTTATTTTTAAAAGTAAGTAAAACTGCTTATTTTAGATTTTTGAAAAATCCACTGCTTGAGTCGGAAATCGAACCTGGGAGATGTGAAAAAAAAACCACCTGTATTTTATGATACCCACCGAAACAGTCTTTAATAAGGATCAATTTCTTTTAAACAACATAGTATCTTAAAATAAAGGAAGATCAAGTAAAATGTGTTTTTATTGTAAAGCTTACTCACTATCTGAAGAATCTAACTGAGAACCTCCTACTTTTTTTTGAAGTTGGTTGGTTAAGTGACCAGAACGAATATTCCCATTCACAGAAAATAGAATATTTTTTTAACCAACTTCAAAAAAAGGAGAAGAATCTCAATTACTGTTTTTTTTTACTTCAGATAGTGTGTAAGCTTTACAATAAAAACATATTTACTTGGTCTTCCTTTAATTTAAGATAGTAAGTTACTTTAAAGAAATTGTTCCTTATTAAAGACTCTTTCGGTTGGTATCATAAAACACAGGATAATTTTTTTCATATATCCCAGGTTCGATTCCCGGCTCAAGCAGGTGATTTTTCAAAAATCTTGCAATGCAGTTTTACTTACTTTCGAAAATAAAGAAATGTTTCCTTTCAGCGAAACTTGCCATTATCAATATTAAGGGTATTTTCCCTCCAACTACCGTCTTTAAATTCCACCCTGTATATGTATGCAACGACTCGACTCTCTGTGTATGAATTAGCACTGATTAAATACAACTATTGAAATTCATTTCATTCATCTTAATATTTATTAAATTTGAGTATGTTTTCGCATTAAATTATATCTTCATGTACCTATGACATTATGTGAACTTTAAAGCGAATGCAAAACAATTCCTTCATTGCTGTCATGTTTAGTTTCTTTTTTGGACTGTAAAAATGGCATCATCCACAGCTGCTGATTTTTCGTCAGCTCTTCGGCTTCCTCAAACGTATTTGGCAATGCTTTCATTGCAGTTTCTGGTAATCCGAATGGAAGTATAACTCCGACTGCAGCAACACAACCCAGTACAACAAATGGCAACCAATAGTAATAAATTTTCAGATACACAACGTACGGCGATAAGAATATAGAAACGAATGAAAGAATGTGTATCAGGGCCACACCTGATGCTCTTACTGAAGTTGCAAGCATCTCTGGAGCCCACTGTAGGCCGACGCTGTAAACAATATTGGTTGCAAATCTTGCTATGGCCGCAGATATGACACTTAGTGTTCCACTTGTAAATCCTATCAGAAAAATAAATAAAGTGCTGGTAGCCATTGCCACTATACATAACCACCTTCTTCCTGTATAATCCATTAAAAATGCTACCAAAAGTACAGAAGGAAACTCTGTAAATGACATAACTGAAAAAGATACGAACAAATTGAAATCTAATTGTCCTAGGGTTCTCACAAGTCCATCGTACAATAGAGCAGTGCACATATACTCCAAGGCTATTAGAATAAACATTTTTCTAACCAGAGGTCTTCTAAAAATCTCCAACCAACTTTGATTTAGATTCTCATGTTTCTGATTATTGTTGATGTGTTGTTTAAATCGATCTACTAGAGCTTGAGATATTTCCTTTTTATTCATTCTACTCATGGCTTGTACTTTTTCAATGGCTTCATCTATTTTATTTTTAGAAAGTAACCACATTGGACTCTCCGGTAAAATATATTTTGTCAAAAGTCCTAGACCTATTGGTAAACTGGTGACAAGAGATATAGTTTTCCAGTGACCACAAACGAGAGCTATCCACGGAAGTATGGTCATGAATAAACAGAAAAACAAGGCAAATGTCAAGTTTCCAAGTAATGTTCTGTATTTTGGTCCAATGTATTCTAAAAGAAGAAGATATGCTATAACCAAACATGAGTCATGGCCGAAACCCATTACAAATCTTGCTGCTGTGAATTGAATAAAATTTTCTGCAAATGTACTGGCAAAGCCACCTACACAACTAGCAAGGCAACTGCATATAATTGCTGGTAATCTTCCAAAACGGTCAGCGATCCAACCAAAAATAAGTCCACCAATAATAGCACCGATGAAGAATATAGCTTGAGCTGTTGCTTGATAACTCTCTCTTTCGCATACCCATTCTAAATCACTTCCTATGGTAGGATATGGTATTTCTGACTTGTTAAATTCCCATCCGTATTGGCACGGTACTATATTCCAACTTTGGTTAGGTTTTTGCCCTGTTGATAAAACTTCAGCCCAATTGGCAACGTACATGTTACACTGTGAATATCCAAACCTTGAATTCTCATCTTTTGGTATACCTAAATCTCTTCGTTCGATATCAGTCAGATTTGATAATTCCGGCAAATTACACCAATGATTTGACGACACTTCAGTTATAAATATCTGTGATAGATATGTGAACACTCCAAATGCAAAGTATGGGCACGTAGCTAAAAACAACCTCCATTGATACCAACCCAGTTCACCAGCAGAGGATAACAAATCATCAAAAGTAACTTCATGTTTTTCAACATACACTTGTTTTTTATCTACAATTTTAGCTACACTTTTTACAGCCATCTTATTTCACGAAGTAAATTTGATTAAGTAGCAAAATGCCAGTCACAAGTATTTTATGAATTGCAAATATTATATATTATTATCTTGACTAAGCAAATGTAAATAATATAATGATACTTAAACAGTAAAACATTGTTTCATTATATAATTTTCCAACATGTGCCTACCTTGATCTTCACGAATGTCATGCTGAATTTGAACCGTCCAAAACCATATGATCGCTGCCTATCCGTCAAAGGTTGGGGGCCCTGGGTCTAAAAGGGTGTTAAATTTCATCACATATGGCTCAGCAGTCATGGGATCAACCAGTTGGTCCGAATGGACTTAACTCCTTGATTGAGTTCCATTTTGTGTATCTGTTATAATGTCTGTTTTGTGAGAGTCGTATTCTGAGCACCCCGTTCCTTTAATGGTAGTGGGTTTTCTTGGCTTGAATGGCTTTAACAATGCCGAATTACTGTCACCACTCAAGAACTTGTCTTCATCATCGACCAGGCGTTCAAAGGAATATTCTAAGAGGATTATCTCGTTTGAGAGTATATCCTGCTTTACTATTGATGTCATGTATCATCATTCATTGTCATCAGTATATGGTTTGTTAAATAATAACAAAGAAGAGCCTGCTATTCGATGGGGGGACAACTACTAGACATAGACACACACGCAGCGGTTCTTTAATTTTCTAAACGTTCTGCTCAACAATAAATGGATGTGTTTTATGTTGCCGAAGTCTTTTCAGAACCGACTTTAGGCTTTAGGTTCTTAAACGTGCTATTTTATATTGTCATACCAAATTTTTAGCGGTTTACCACTGTTCACCGAAATTCATTAGATCATTTGACGTGTGACCGATAAAACATTATAGGCCATTCTATTACTGATCGAATTAACAATTGACCAAAATAGTTTTTATCGAACAAACATTTTGTATTTTTACTACTGATCGAATGAGCGTTTGGTCGAAAAACAGTTGACTAAAGAATATTTTAACAGGGGCTGAATCAAAATGGCTCGGTTAGGTTAGGTTAGAACTGCGACCAGAACCGAATTCTAACTTATTTCGCTTTTGTCTGTTACAATCATATATTTAGGAGAGTAGCGAAAAATTCTAAATCTATGGTTACAATATTCTATAGTCAACTGTTTTTTGACCAAACGTTCATTCGATCAGTAGTAAAAATACCAAATGTTTGTTCGATAAAAACTCTTTTGGTCAAATTGTTCATTCGATCAGAAATAGAATCGCCTAATGTTTTTTCGGCAACACGTTAAATGATCAAATGAATTTCGGTCACCAGTGGTAAACCCACTTTTTAGGGCTCAAGGCTGTTTTATCTGCAAAAGTGGTGCACCTGCTCACACTAGCGTAGTTATGACGAAAAAAAAACCGACTTCAAACAAAAACTGAAAATTGAAAAATAAAATTAACTTACCACAAAGTAATAGGTAGTATATTTAGTTTTATATCAGATTTTATTGAATGTAATACTGAAATCGGCGCCAAGTAAAACTATAGGTTTAGGTAGATATTATTAATCTCTCATAGAAATATTGGCACCGACTTCAGTACTACAGTCAATAATATCTGATATAAAACTAAATATACTACCTATTACTTTGTGCTAAGTTAATTTTATTTTTCAATATTCAGTTTTTGTTTGAAGGCGGTTTTTTTTTTGTTAAAAATTTTTTTTTTCATGATTTTCAGTGACGGGTAGACTGAAATTATATCTGTCTAGGGGTAATGTTCTCCCCAATACAAATTAATCAAGCCCAAACACAAGAAAACTGCTGTAAATCGATAAGGAATTCCCTCGATTCGAGGGATTTCTTCGATTTCTCCAGGATCCCAGCATCCGATTCTGACTTCCTGTATATGGGACCACATGGGAAGCACCAGCTTTCAAACAAAAAAAGAATTTTCAAAATCGGTTAACTCCTTCTAGTCATTTGCCGGTAACAAACATTAAAAAAAAATAAAAAAAAAAAAATACAGACGAATTGAGAACCTCCTCCTTTTTTGGAAGTCGGTTAAAAAGAAAATCTCTGCTGCTGTACTAAAATATCTGGCCAGTAGTGATGAAATTGCGAGAGGCCTACTTCTGGTCGTTCCTTTATTGACATATTAAAGAGATTATAAATAAATAAATAAATAGTTGTGGACATTCACATACAACATGATCTAATCCAAATTAAGCTAATATGAACTTGTGCTATGGGATCTAGACGACTGATAGACATACTTATATATTTCTAAATACATGCATGTTATACATTGAAAACACCCAAACTCCGAAACAAACATTTGTGGATCACACAAATATTTGGACCGACCGCGACCCAAGAATCGAAGCCAGGACCTCCGGCGCTCATCACTACCGCCACACTACTACGCCACAGAGGCTGTCAAAGATCATGAACTTGGCATTAAATAAAAGTACAAATTTTGTGTTTATTTTTTATCAAAAAAATTTATATTCATTTCGTTCATGCTTTTAAAAAAAACTTATAATACTAAAGGTACTTTAGAGAAAACCATCTACTCAAACTATAAACTAAATCTCCTCGTTAAGAAAAATATAGATCATTATCAAGGTATTTTTCCGATACTTAGGTAGGTACTGTTGCAAGCGCCAATCATGATTAACGAAGCATTTCAACAATAAATGGTAAATACTTAACTCATTTATAATCAAAGAAACCAGCCAAGTGCGAGTCGGGCTCGAGCACAGAGGGTTCCGTACTGCAGTCAAACGAACGTCTAAAAGCGTACGGCAAAAAAAAAACACTTTTGTTGTGAGGGAGCCGTGTGAAAATTCCCCCTTTTGTTCCTATGTACCCTTGGCTGTTCCCTTGATGGTACAGAGGAAAATAAATTTTAATTCAGCTTTCTAACTATCACGGGTCCTGAGATACAGTCTTGTGACGGATAGACAGATAGACGCATGGCAAAGTCTCATGAAAAGGGTCCCGTTTTAACCTATTGGGTACGAAACCCTAAAAATAAACTGCAAAGGCTTTTTTCCACTGGAGTATCGCTGTTGTGAATTTCGTGAAATTTGCAACGACGCAATATTTCAGCGCGGCAGTTACTCCCTCGGGATCGGTCGGCTTATAGAATACAAATCGGTCCAGACAACTTGCACGGGAAAAATAATTGGGTGTTGCGAATCCTATAACATCTTTTTTACTTTATAAAACAGAATTTAGGTTGGGGTATTAGTAATTAGTTTAATAACAGAGTTTATATTAATAATACTATTCTAGGTCGCTTTCCATTTTAAAGTGACTTAGTTATCGTAAGTTGAGGAATGAACAACAGATTTCTTTCTTTATCATTACTATCATTATCAACTAAAGAAGGGGTATGCCTACTTTACTTGTTCTCTTCAAAGCCTCTCGATAGATAGTAAGAAGCCACCTTTCGTTCTGAATCGTATATCTCTCTATATAGTGATAGTATAGTGATTTTGTATCAATGTCAGTGTTCATATTCTTCCGTGTGACACACACTCACTCCATTCGTGATTTTTTATTAATTTTTGTAACAATCAATAATAATAACAAGGAACCTAGGTCAATTTCAGAATTTAGTCAAACCATCATCGCCAAGTGTGGCGTGTGGCGACGGGGCCCGTGTGGCAACAGAAAAGAGTACAAATTGTAACCACCCCAATTCATTGCGAGGGTATCGTAAGAGGGGACTAAGGGAACACTTTCACAAAATGATTAATTGCGTAGAGAAGGGGAACTCGAAATGAAACACGGATGTCAGTAAAATGTCAGTCGTTAAGCCAAGTTGAAGGCCTTTTGGGTGGCTTGAAAAATTTCAACTGCGGGCCGTTACGACCTGCGCCTGTCCGTTTCAACACGGCAATGGGGTCACCCCTTGTTAAGTAGGACACAAAACTATCAGGCAAATTATGTGGACAGTGATATTATGTATGCCTGTGCCTACCCCTTCGGGGATAAAGGCAGGACTATATACATGTGTATGTATCGGCGCCAAATCTCTGCGTTTCCCATATCACTGGCTACAATAGAGACCCTATTGTTAATGAAATTTTTTAAGTGTTAGGAAAAATGAAAGATATTCTGGGTTTCGAGAGCAATGGTCAAAATAATTGCAGTTTAAGCAAGACAATAATCAATATTACTCACATTTAAATGCTCAGGCACATACATTAGCTAAATGATCTGTCTGAGAATTATTGTAACCATTATACTGCAATTAAAATTGATTTAATAAACAATTGTAATTCATTTAATTCAACTTAACATTTTTGTTTCAAATGCCAAGCAATTAATTTCACATTAATTAACATCTTCATGATATAACGAAAACGAGTAAACTCTATAGCGAATGCAAAACAATTCCTTCATTGCTTTCCTGTACATGTTTAGTTTCTTTTTTGGCCTGTAAAAATGGCATCATCCATAGACGCTGATTTTTTGTCAGTTCTTCGGCTTCCTCAAACGTATTTGGCATAGCTTTCATTGCAGTTTCTGGTAATCCAAATGGAAGTAGAACTCCAACTGCAGCAACACTCCCCAAAACAATAAAGGGCAGCCAATAGTAATATACTTTCAGATACACAATGTACGGCGATAAAAATATTGATATAAACGAAAGAATGTGTATAAGAGCTATACCTGATGCTCTTACTGAAGTAGGGAGAATCTCTGGAGCCCATTGTAAGCCGACACTGAATGCTATATTTGTTGCAAACCTTGCAATAACCGCAAACACCACACTTAGTGTTCCACTTGTAAATGGTATCAAAAAAATAAATACACTGCTGGTAGCCATCACAAGAACGCATAACCACCTTCTTCCTGTATAATCCATTAAAAATGCTACCAAAAGTACAGAAGGAAACTCTGTAAATGACATTAGAGAAAAAGATACAAAGAAATTAAAATCTAATTGTCCTATTGTTCTTACAAGCCCGTCGTACAATACAGCGGTGCACATATATTCCAAGGATACTAGAATAAACATGTTTCTAACCAGAGGTCTTCTGAAAATTTCCAGCCAGCTTTGATTTATATTGTCGTGTTTCTCAGAATTGTTGACGTGTTGTTTAAATCGATCAACTAGTTCTTGAGGTATTTCCTTTTTATTAATTCTACCAATGGCTAGTACCTTTTCAACGGCTTCATCCACTTTACTCTTAGATAATAACCACATTGGACTCTCTGGTAAAATATATTTTGTTATCACTCCTAGACCTATAGGTAAACTGGTGACTAGAGATATAGTTTTCCAGTGACCACAAACGAGAGCTATCCATGGAAGTATGGTCATGAATAAGCAGAAGAACAAAGCAAATGTCAAATTTCCAAGTAATGTTCTATACTTTGGTCCAATATATTCTAAAAGAAGAAGATACGATATAATCAAACATGAGTCATAACCCAAACCCATTACAAATCTTGCTGCTGTGAATTGGATAAAGCTTTCAGCAAATGTACTGGCAAAGCCACCCACACAACTAATGAGGCAACTGCCTGCGATAGCTGGTAATCTTCCAAAACGGTCAGCGATCCAACCAAAAAATAGTCCACCAATAATAGCACCGATGAAGAATATAGCTTGAGCTGTTGCTTGATAACTCTCCCTTTCGCATACCCATTCCAAATCACTTCCTATAGTGGGATATGGTATTTCTGACTTGTTAAATTCCCATCCGTATTGGCATGGTACTATATTCCAGCTTTGATTAGGCTTTTGTCCTGTTGTTAAAACTTCAGTCCAATTGGCAACGTACATATTACACTGTGAATATCCAAACCTTGAATTTTCATCTTTCGGTATACCTAAATTTCTTCGTTCGATATTAGTCAGATGTGATAACTCCGGCAAGTTACACCAATGATTTGATGACACTTCAGTTATAAATAGCTGTGATAGATATGTGAACACTCCAAATGCAAAGTATGGGCATGTAGCGAAGAACAACCTCCATTGATACCACCCCAGTTCACCAGCAGAGGATAACAAATCATCAAAAGTAACTTCATGTTTTTCAACACACACTTGATTTTTTTCCACAATTTTACTGACACTTTTCACAGCCATTTCTCTTATTCTTCTAAGTAGACTAAATGAAGTAGTCCTAGTCACAGGCTTTTTATGAATAGCAAACAATGCAACGAGAAATATTATCTTGACTAAGCACACGCAAATAATGTAACTGAAGCAGTAAGATTTACTGATATCAATATATAGCTGGCCGGCCCAACTTCGTTTGTATCAAATAAGAATGAGGAAGATAGAGATAGAAAGAGAACGAGAGGTTGAGAGCGATATTTATTTCAATAATAATCATTAAGATCATTTTACTAACGTCGCATTATTTTGGTACAAATTAGATTTCGATTAAATGATAATTTTATTGTGTGCCGACCTTTAAAACTGCCGCGAACTTTTTTTTGGAATAAAATTAGGAGGTCTAGATTCTGTTTTGATACACTATTCTTAAATAATTTTCACTATTTACGCAGCACAGCAAACGTAAGATTTCAAAAAGCATAAATTTTCACTGTTCTGTAATATCTATCACTGATGCTCCGCTTCTATTTGTCGCAGCGTGATGATAAGCAGCACATATAGCCACTGAATAATTAGACTATCAAAAGGTGTAATTCAAACGCGCACGCTTAGGTTGTGGAATGATCTTCCTGCCTCGGTTTTCCCAAAGGCCTACAGTATGGGGTTCTTCAAAAGGGGTCTTAGAAGGTTTTTACAGGGTCAGCAGCGCGAGTGTGGCGCCTCTGGTGTTGCAAACGTTCATAGGCTGCGGTGACCATCGGTCCTTCTGGCGGGCCGTATGCTTGTCTGCCACCTTAGTGGTATAAAAAAAAAACGAAACTCTTCAGCTTTATATTATTATTAGTATACCAATAGATATAACTTACTAGACTCTCAAACTGACCAAAACCAGATACCCAGTCCTAATCAGCGTGTGTAGTACAGGGAGCCTCGGTAACTCTTCGGAAGGATGTCCCAGGATTCACAGCAGACATTGGCTTCCACCACAACCTCGTCTAACGGTATGATTATAGTATTATAAGATTTTAAACTAACATGGTCATTACTACACTATAGAACTGTTAACGGGATATTTACCATGTACTGTTGCATCGAGTTTCCGATACCCGGCACTGTTGCAAGCGCCATGATCACGGATGAACTGAAGTGCAGCGAGCTAGATGTTGGCAGGTAGACCGAAATATCGGAAACTCGATGAAACACTACATGGTAAATATCCCGTTAACATTTATATAGTGTGTAATATTATATTTCTCTTTTATAAATAGATACAATTGACGTGAACTTGATGATGCTAATATCATCTTTGAGTCAATTTGATCCGGTTTCCGCGTAAAATTTGTTCCCGTTCCCGATTTCCGTGGAAACTTATTCCCGAGATAAAAGTGGCCTATGTGTTATTCCAGACCATAATGTATCTTTGAGTCAATTTGATCCGGTTTCCGCGTAAAATTTGTTCCCGTTCCCGATTTCCGTGGAAACTTATTCCCGAGATAAAAGTGGCCTATGTGTTATTCCAGACCATAATGTATCTTTGAGTCAATTTGATCCGGTTTCCGCGTAAAATTTGTTCCCGTTCCCGATTTCCGTGGAAACTTATTCCCGAGATAAAAGTGGCCTATGTGTTATTCCAGACCATAATGTATCCCCGTACCAAGTTTCAGCCAGATCCGTTCAGCCGTTAGAGCGTGAAAGAGTAACAAACATCCACACATCCGCACTCACAAACTTTTGCGTTTTTAATATTAGTAAGATTACATTCCACAATAATTAATTACGAGATTATTATAATTATTATTGTGTATTGTTGTGTTTTTGAATTATTCGTAGGTATCTCCTTTCATAGCTGAGTAAAGATATCTCTTTTCATACGTGTGCAAGTCATTTTAAAACTCAAACTCAAAAACACAATATTTCGCATAATCCTAATGAACTTGCGACACGTCCATGAATACAAATCAAAGTAGCGCGGAGTTTAACGGAACGCGGCCCGCTTGCGAAGAACTGGCAAGAAACTCGACGGGCTTTTCTTTTTGTGCTCTATTTACAATAATTTTAAGTAAAAATCACAAACTATTGCTTGAGAATGCTGTAGAGCAAGCAGATCATTTCCAGGCTTGATTGTCAAGCAAATACTCGTGTATTTACTTTTTATACACTTTATGTACATTTGAAAGCCTGTTGTAAAAGTATACAGTTACCCAGGAAATAATTACTGACTGTTTTCAGTCTACACTGATGACTAGCAAGGTTATTTTTATGTCTGGTATTTTTATTTTGTGTATATCGCTTAACTCAACGAATCTAGATTATTTTTTTATGTACATACATAAGATTTTCAAAAATATATTGTGAGGCTACAGTCAGAATATTTACTTCTTTGAAATTATTATTCGCAGAGAGACCCTTTGACCTAATCTATTATACATATTTTATATGGCTCTAATGGCCCGTTTTTGTAAAACAAAAATTGTATTTATATCTGCGGCACTGCCCCACAGTAGAATACCGTAAGACATTACCAATTGGCAACGTACATGTTACACTGTGAATATCCAAACTTTGAATTCTCATCTTTCGGTATACCTAAATTTCTTCGATCGATATTTATCAGATGTGATAACTCCGACAAATTACACCAATGATTTGATGATACATCAGTTATAAATAACTGTGATAGTTAAGTTAACACCCCATATGCAAAGTATAGGTACATAGCGAAGAACAGCCTCCATTGATACCACCCTAGTTCCACCACACTGCGGAAGTAACTGAAATAAAATAATCTAGCTGTATCTACATCAGTCAAGTGCCTTATCTTTTGTACAGCAAATGCTGCTGAACTTAATCTGCAAGCCAGTTTTTCAATATTTGGACCCCGCTGCAATTCAGAATCGACCGGCAACCATAGGAACGCCGTAGATTTCGCAAGTTCCAACTCTCGGTCGTTAAGTTGAACATTGGTTTCTGCCTGTGTTACATTGGGCAAGGTAAATTTAATACATTTGGTTTTGTTATCATTCAGGCTAAGATGATTAGTTTTAAACCAATGAACTACTTTCGGGATTGCATTGTCGACATCGTCATAGTTATCTAGTTGTCTTTTAATTTTATAAATAAATGGTTTAAAAAACCCTAGAAAAATTCGCTTTTATAATGCACGAAAAAGCCCAAAAATAAATTATGGATCGTTCAAGTTGCCTCTATTTCTGGGCTGAAGTGTAAACTATGTGCTTTTAGTTATAATATTTGATTATAAAAGCGTGGGGCGCTGGAACAGGAAAGACATTCCTGGCGGAAGCTGCATGATGCCTTGTCAGATTAAGGCTAAGGTCACATTTATAAAAGCGTGCTTTTCTCGTGTTTTTAAACTATTAATTTACACTGTCACGCTTTTATATATCTATTGTGACTTTTACTATTATTAATATCATTTTAAATTTCGGAAATGTATTAACGATGATAGGCTTTAATTGAAATACATAACATACTTACTTGAAAAGTAAAGTAGTTAATCACGCCTACGCATTTTCAACACCCACTTTTGCCAGTTTTTCGTGACGCCCGCGTAATAGGAGCAAACCTATTACCGTTACGAATCTCTATTAGATAATTCATTGGTAGGTCCTTAAAGTTTCGGCATTCCGAGATATTTAGTACAATATGTAGTGATCACGTAATAGGAATACAAACGCATATATCCCCAAGCGGGTTTTTAACGGTAACCAAAGATATCTCGTTCTCGAACAAGAACTCTACATTCTGCCACTGTTAACGTATTCCCTTCATCTATCTACTTAATTGCCTGAGAGAAAAGGCGTTCCCTTTGGCAGCATAAACGTTATGCTCTTGTGTGACCTCATGCAGCTTTCGTCAGGATTTTTATTATATAATGATTAGTATTAATAGGAATATGCTTACAAAAAAGTCTTTCTTGTTCTAGCACCCCACGCTTTTATAATCAAATATTATAACTAAAAGCACATAGTTTACACTTCAGCCCAGAAATAGAGGCAACTTGAACGATCCATAATTTATTTTTGGGTTTTTTCGTGCATTATAAAAGCGAATTTTACTAGGGTTTTTTAAACCATTTATTTATTTTATACTTTTTAGTCACAACATTTATACCTTAACTAGATGTGCCCTGCGGCTTCATACGCGTAGAAGTCGTTATCACATAAAATCATTACCCTACTTTCGCGCAGTCAGTTAAAAAGTAACCTATGTCCTTCTCTTAAACCCAAACTATCTTTATAACAAATTTCATCAAAATCGGTTTAGTGGTTTAGGCATGAAATCGTAACAGACAGACAGACAGAGTTACTTTCGCATTTATAATATTAGTAGGGATTTCTGTATTACATGGTGTTTTGTCTGAGTTCGACTAATGTGAAAATATTTCATTATTACTCTAATACATATACATTTTCTGCAGGTACCTATGTCAATATTTACACTCAATATTAACTTCAATATACAAGCTGTTGATTTGGTCGTGCACAAGCCTCCTTCAGTGCGTAGTGTACTATAGGTATTATCGATTGCAAGCAACACAAACATACGTAGATAACAAAATCCCAAAAATCCTGTTTTTAGTGAAATATGATTTACGAAGAAAAAATCTTCACCCGTGTATTTAATGTTTACGTCGCCGTTTCAACGCTAAAGCGCAAGTCACACTGCCAGCGGGCGGGTGAGCGAGCTAGGCACACTGCGAGCTGCCGAATAACCTACGTGGCTGATGCGAGCGAAGCTACTCGTTTTCGTCGTTAGGCGCGCCCGCTTCGCTAGCTTAACTACCGTCCTCCCCGTTTCGGGTACTCAGACTAGTCGTCGCTTGTCATTCGAATAGCAGTGTCCATGTGTCTAGTCTCATCCGCACTACCCGGTTCGCCCTTCCGTATGTAGTTTTTGGTGTAAACCCCATAGTTTAGCTCGGCAATGTCGCGTAGTTTGCATAACTTCAATATCTCACTTCACCCGCCCGCCTAGCTCACTCGCCCGCCCGCTGGCGGTGTGGCCTGGGCTTAAAGCTAGACAATAGTAGGTACCTAGATAATGCGGCTACGTATCGCATCTCATGGCTCCTCTACACTGCCCGCGAAGTTGAACGAAGTTAAATGAATACGATGGTGTAAAGAGGCACTTCGGCTTACCTCGTCAAAAACTATACCTCCCCTCAGGCGACTTTATTTGCTGTCGATTTTTGCGCCTCAGTCAATGGGCCCAAAGATGCGGGAAGTGCGTTCACGAAGTACCTCTCTACACTACTTGGCCGACATCGTGTGTGCCGGTGCTTTGCCGGCGCGTGATTTAAGCTATAATTAGTGCTTTGGTGTATGTGATCCAATTATCAGCGTCAAACAGTGGTCAGGAGCAAATTATGTTGTTCCTGGAAACTCTGCCACACAAATTTCTTTGTTCATTACAAACGGCGGCAATGTGCGTGCGCAGGCTACTGACACCACTGAGTGTGTAGTGACGCACTTTTTTCGAACTTAGACAAAGTTTCTAGAGTACTTCGCCTATGAACTTTGCGGGCAGTGTAGAGGAGCCATTAGTTATTAGGTTTCATGAGTTTTTAGTTCCAGCTGACAAGTTCGGTGACCTTTATGTACTTTTTTGATTTGATATTAATGATTTGATGATGAGTTTATGTTGATTTAAAAGATTCCTTCCTACTTCAAGGGCTTAGGACCGGCAGAAACACGCTATTTATCATGCAATTGCAAACAAAAACATTAAGTACTGTTAGTAAACATTAGGTATGAGAAAAGTATTCTGAAATGAAGCATTTCTGGCGTAGTTAAAAATTTTAAATCAACTTATTTACAGAATTAATTGAGAATCAAAGCTTAAATACCTATTTACAAAATCATGTAACACGCAATAATTGTTCAAAATGCTCACCCCCAGTGTCTATGCACAGATTGGCGCGGCGCACTAAGTTGCGTTTTAAGCTGCGAAGCACTAGCACATTTGTTTTTATTTGTTCAAATGCCAAAACAATTCTTTCACGTAATTGTGTAACACTCACAATGTCTTCATTGTAAACAAGTCTTTTAATATCTCCCCACAAATAAAAGTCTAAGGGCGTTAGGTCGGGTGAACGCGGCGGCCAGGCTACCGGTCCACCACGGCCTATCCACTGCGTACCAAACACTTCACTTAAATATTCGCGCACTTGGCGTCCATAGTGAGGTGGCGCACCGTCCTGTTGGAAGTACAAGTCCCTATGAAATGCGAGTGGAATGTCATCGAGCATCTCATTAACCACATGTCGGAGTAGCACCAAGTATGTAGCACTGTTCAAACGACCGTCAATAAAATATGGGCCAAGTAGATGATCACCGATGATACCAGCCCACACATTCAGACTAAACCGGACCTGGAACGAGTCCCGCGTAGTAACATGTGGGTTGTGTTGTCGGTGAGCCCACCAATGTTCATTGTGGACGTTATAAACGCCCACGCGCGTAAACAATGATTCGTCGGACCACAAAATGTTCACGTCCTGATGTTCAAGGAGCCAGTGACAAAAAACTGTCCGAGCGTTATTGTCCTGCGGATGCAACTCTTGAACACGTCGGAAATGGAACGGATGCATTAGTTCGCGATTCAGCAGCTTCCACACTGTGGTATGATGAACACCGAAACGGCGACCGGCTTCACGCGTACTGGCTCGAGGTTCTTCCTCAAAATAATTGAGAATCTGCTCTTGCCGATCAGCTGATAGGCCTTGTGTACCACGACCTTGTGCATGTCGAGGAACCTCGAACTGTCGGTGATCCCTTAAGCGCTGTGTGGCGGCAAGCATCATGCGACGAGATGGTATTGGTCGGTCTGGAAACATTTCCCTGAACATGCGAATTGCATCAACAACGTTATTATTAGAAATAGCGTAAAGGCGTACCATTTCCACCAACTCAACGTTACTGTAACGCTCTGACATCGTTACCGGTGTTATTACGGACGTTACGTAGATATCGGCGCGTGCGGTTATACTCACGCTGAACGCGGGCGAGCGACTAATTAATTCAAAATTTCAAATTCACCGATCAAAGGCGCCGCCTGAGCCGCTCGCTCCTGCGCGGGGGTTGGAGGGGTAACTTACACGCGCCGCGCCGCCACCGCAGGCCTCCTTTGCCTATGCCTACACATTTGTATGTGCCTACTAAACTGTAGGCAAAGAAGAAACGGTTTTGAATGAACGGTGAAAATGTACCTATGTAGGTAATAGTATTATTAGAATATTTAGAACCGATTCATACGAGTTGCTTTTTAAATTTATTTTATTTAATAATTATTAAGAACTTAATTTTACTGCCCCATTTTTTGCCCCCTAACCTTGAAACCTAAGCCTGGTCAAAGTACATTACAAGACTTTTCTAACGAATCCAAAAACAGATATAATACGATATTCCATCATGAAGTTCCCGTGCATATCTTCCGGCTCCATCATCAGATTAGTTCGACAGTACCATATTATTGTATTGTCATCAAAACAACATACAGCTGCCAATTTTCATGACGCTACGATCCTTAGAAGCTTGTTAAATTAGCTACCTTAGATTCCACTTTTTCCATCGAAGTTTCAGTGCCTATCTTCCGGCTCCATCATCATATCAGTTTGACAGTACCATATTATTGTATTGTCGTCAGAACTACATACAGCTGCCAATTTTCATGACCCTACGATCCTTGGAAGCTGGTTAAATTAGCTACCTTAGATTCCACTTGTTTTCTGTGCATATCTTCCGGCTCCATCATCATATCAGTTTGACAGTGCCATATTATAGTATTGTCATCAGAACTACATACATTTGCCAATTTTCATGACGCTACAATCCTTGGAAGATGGTTAAATTAGTATCCTTAGATTCCACTTTTTCCATCGAAGTTTCAGTGCCTATCTTTCGGCTCCATCATCATATCAGTTTGACAGTACCATATTATTGTATTGTCATCAGAACTACATACAACTGCCAATTTTCATGACCCTACGATCCTTGGAAGCTGGTTAAATTAGTATCCTTAGATTCCATTACATTGTTAGTTACATACACGACGACCTAATAAAAGCTTATTAAAAAAAATTAAGGAAGTGTCATCTGCAAACAAAACAATCCTGTTGGTGTTTGGTGTCCCGTACGTAATAGGTCATTAATCTATACATACATGTAATAAAACTGTTGAAGGTCGAGAGTCTGTACATGGAAGATTTAAAAAAAAAATTGTACGGCGATTTCTAATCGATACTGAAGCCGAAAATGTAGTTAAAATTTTTCATGTCTGTCTGTCTGTATCCCGAATAAGTATCACGGCGAAACTGCAAAACCGATTTGAATGAAACTTGGTACAATTAGAGCTTATATTCCGAGGAAGGTTCTAGTATACTTTTGATCCCGATATTTTGCACGGTTTCTTTGGTAGAGGGGATGAAAGACAAAATGGTTTTTTACTTGTAACTTCTCACAGCGTGGTCCGATTCCAAAAAAAAAAAAAATTATAAAGGGAGTACTTTAAGGATTGTTTCACACAAGTTGCAATGTTGAGGGTTTTGTAATTCAGGAATTAGAGACATCTCAACCTTCACAAAACCTAGAATTCAAGGATTCCTTTGAATGTAAAGGTGAATCTAAACTGGCGTGTTGGCTTTATCATAAAAGAGCTAAATGATTAAGTCTATTGTAAAATAATTCAGTCAGTTAATTGTTTTCGAATGGACTTACTCTTTAAGCTCTTTTATGATTAAGCAAACAGGGAACTTTCATACGTTCCCATGAGTCTGATGAAAAAATACCTGTGCTTTCATACACCTTATGTGGCGTAAACAAAGTTGCGTAGTAATTAATATAAATTTAAAATAAAAATGGCCCGAGCATCGAACCTTGCGGAATGCCCATTAGTAACCACCGATTCATCGACCCTCTGAATTTTATTGCTCAAATATGAAGTAAGAAGATCGAGAGCCTTGCTCATTATCCATGAAGTCAGAAGATCGAGAGCCAGAGACAAGTGAGTGGGTTTTCATAATGTTTAAGCAACAAGTCCCATCAAGCTCCAACAATCAAAAGTATAGAGGGTCTAAATTGACCTTTCCTCCTCATTAGTATCTTTAATTCCTTCGTCTAATTTGGTGCTCAAATGAAGATGGGAGACTGGATAAATAACTGTCTCCGTATCATTTGAAAGCAGCCTTTAGAGTTACTGCACTGCTTGTTTTGTAAGTGCCTATGTATTAGCATTATGCGAAATAATTTTTTATTTGATATTGATGACTAGCTCATGACTGGTCTGAATGTTTGTCATAATATTTTGGATATACTTATCTTCGTTGGTAAAGTTACGTGTTGCAATGTTAACACTTTCACTTTTGTCAGCATTTGGGGGAATTTGATGGGATCACTTTGACCATAGATTAACTATAATACCTACCTAATATATTTCAAACCGCAGATGCCATAGTCGTATAACAAAACGGTTCCCAGGTTGTAAAAAAATAATGTAATTTTTTTTATACGTAGGTATTGTAGTTAGTTAAACTACAATCCATATTCGCGACAGTCAGACTTGATCCTTATAATTTCGAAAGTTGGATTGGAGGTGACGGCATTTTACCTAATTTTGTTATCTCTAACGACAAATTTCAATGTGGCAAACGTTCTTAGTGTAATTACGTCCGTAGATAAACAGAATTATATTTGCTAAAGTTTAGCCGTCGTGAATACCTATGTTTTTGAAAAATTGAAAAAGAAAACATGTTGTATTCAAAGTCCCGAAGTCATCCTTCTCATTGTTTGTGAAGAATTTATATGGTGATTTCTTACCAACATTCATTACAATAACCAAGATCAAATCCTGGGTTGAAATCAATAATAAGTATATCTATAGATGTGATCTGCAAATATTTTTAGCGGATTTTTTGGATACCGGGCTAGCGGAAATTTTTATGTAAGTATTATAAACTAGCTGTCCCGCGCAACTACGTTTACGCCACATAAGGTGAAAGGACGTATTTTTTCAACAGATTCATGGGAGCGTATGAAACTACCCTGTTTGCTTAATCATAAAAGAGCTTCCAACACGCGAGTTTAGATTTAGCCTCACAGTTTTGCGAATGTTGAGATGTCTCTAATTCCTAAACTACAAAACAACAAGTTTCAATGTTAATTGAAACTTGTAAAAAACAATCCTTAATGTATTTTCTTTATAACACAGAAAAAAACTTTGGAATCGGACCACGCATTGAGTAGTTACAACTAAAAATCTATTTTGTCTTTCATCCCCTCTCCTAAAGGAACGGCGCAAAATATCGGGATCAAAAGTATCTTAGAACCTTCCTCGGATAATAAGCTCTAACTGTACCAAGTTTCATTTAAATCGATTCAGTAGTTTCGGCGTGATACTTATTCGGGATACAGACAGACGAGACAGACATGTAAAATTTTAATTACATTTTCGGCTTCAGTATCGATTAGAGAACGCCCTACAATTAAAATTTTTAAAATATCTTCCATGTCCAGACTCTCGACCCTCAACAGTTTTATTGTATGTATAGATAATATATATTTTTGAACACTTATTATCGTTCAGATAATTTCCTAGCTTTGTATGATACAAGACTGCATAATAATTTTATTTATTGTATTTTGTTTCCAAGACGATTCTGACAAATCCTTCCAGGTTTTGGATACCAGTCAGTCGCTCCTCTTATTAACCTCTCACATCAGCGGACCGTCAACTTGAGAGGCCTCAAATTAATAATGAGTCTATCTAAATGGATGCATCGAATATTCTCAAAATATTCAATAGCTAACTTATCTAAGTATAAAGCTGTAAAGATATCCTAGAAAGTCGTAACATGAACCGATGCACTAACTTACTTGATTGTCCCGTGCCAATTATCACAGATGGCTGCAAAAATTGTCACCAATGTTACTTAAAAGAAAAATACATTTACTGTAAAAGATAAAGTTGATTACTACTATACTACAATCATCAGCTGGTCAAATGGGATGTTAGCAATGGAGGTTATAATTTTATATGAGCCCTTTCTTTGTTTTTGGAGTATTTGCGTATATGTCTCAGCTATTCATAACAGTAGTGTCACCTAATCACTGGTGCAACATACCACAGTTAAAAAACCTGACCGATATTGAACGCAGAGATTTATTAGTACCAAAAGATGAAAATTCAACACTTGTATATTTACAGTGTAACATGTACATTAGCCTAACGAAATTTGGAATATAGCACCATGTCAATATGGATGGGAATTCAATAGATCGGAAATACCATACGCTACAATGGAGAGCAAATTGGGATGGGTATGTGAGAAAGATAGTAGAACTCCCAAGGTCTGGAAGACCGGGAAACTGGTCTTGATTCGAAAGGCGGGGCGGCCGGCAAACTCTCCATCAGGGTACTCGCCGATCGTGTTGCTCGACGAGGTGTGCAAGCTCTTTGAGCGCATTATTGTACAACGCCTCGTCGGGTACCTCACATGTGTGGGGCCTGATCTGGCGGATAGCCAGTTTGGCTTCCGTCAGTAGCGCTCCACCGTGGACGCGATCATGTGCATTAGAGGCCTGACGGAGGAAGCATTCTCACAGGGTGAGGTGGTGGTGGCGGAGTGTTGAAGGCGTTGGCGATGTCAAAAGTGACATCGCCAACGCCTTCAACACCTTGCCCTGGAGCTCCAGGGCAAGGTGTTGTTAACGCAGCTGCGTTAGAGAGCCGCTTATTTACCATGGAGTGCTTCCCTACCTCCGTCGAATTGTCGGGGCTTATCTCTCCGAGAGGGCCATTACTTACCCGAGCTGGCAAGGGCTGGGTCGGCGATGTGTCGTGCAGTGTTCCACAGGGATCGGTGTTAGGACCGCTCCTGTGGAACATCGGTTACGATTGGGTGCTGCGTGGTCTGTTGCTCAGAGGGGTCGGTGTAATGTGTTACGCCGACGACACCCTCGCGGACCTCGGATGGGGCCACCTGCGGGATCCAGCCTGCAGGTAGAGGCGTCAGCATCGGCATCGAGCCCTCAATGAAGTATCTGGGGCTCGTACTCGATGGCCGGTGGAACTTCGGACATCACTTCCGAAGTTTGGTCCCATAACTGAAGGGAGCATCAGCCGCACTTGCGCGGTTAATGCTCAACATCAGGGGACCCAACGCTCCCTACAGGAGACTGCACATGGGGAAGCATGGCCCTATACGGGGCACCCTTGTTTAATGTCTCGTGTAATTTATTATCAGTAGACTACGTTGCAGCCATAACGATAGAAATTGGAGTTCGTATTTATGATATTTCGGATTTTTGATAATCGGAGTTCGTATTTATAATATATCGGATTTTAATTATTCGGAATTTTATGGTTCGGTTTCTTGAAACTCGGAATTCTGACAGTCGGAATTATAAACGTTTGGAATTTTGAAATTCAGGCTTTTAATTAACAGGATTAAATGAAATATCGGATTTTAGACATTTGGGATTGTGAGACTTTCGGAATTAAATTTTTCGTATAAATGTAGTGTACCCATTTTAGACGCATCATAGTTGTTTTTGTTTTATGTAGAATCAGTATAATATCCGTAACAGCCAAGCAGAGAGCCATCATGAAAATATTCTTAACTTTCATAATATATTATCTCATAAGAGCTAGGTAAACATGGTTTTATAACTAAGCGCAAACAAATTATGTAGGCACTCGAAAATAAACGCACGTACGTAACCTGCTTACCCATAGATTAACAGAACAATTTTATTATCTGTTGGTTAATAAACTGTTATCACATTCTCACTTTTCAGTTAAATGAATTTGACAATGTTATTTGCGAAGGCGTTAAAACAAGTTCTTTGTTGAATAGCACCGATTCCCTGCCTTCTTGAATTATATGCATAGTTCTCTTTATGTTACACGCGTAGTCTCAAACGGTTTGTCGGAACCGGGAGCTTGATTATTCAAGTCAATTTGGAAATCCCATTGGCCATAGGTCAGCTTCTGCTGCCATTCACCGTATTTATTAAGCCTATGCCATATACCTACAGCTAAAGTGGCGTCATTTTAATAGGTAACATTTGACATCTATCAGTTCATACATTTATTAGTGAAAGCAAAACGTAAAATTACTCGTAGCTGTCATTATTACAATAAGTATATAATCGTAATTGAAATAAACCGGCCAAGTGCGAGTTGAACTCGCCTATGAAGGGTTTCGTAGCAGCAAGTAACATAAAATAAAAGTTCTTATAGTTCGTTGTAACTTGGATTGATGTTTTAACACGTTCGCAGTGGTAGTGATTTTTCTAACCGAAAATTGCGGTTTATGACGTATTAAAAAAAAAACTACCAGCTCTATCTCGTTCAAACCAATTTTCGTTGGTAGTTTATATGGCAATGTACATCATACATTTTTTTTAGATTTATCATTCTCATAGTTTAGAAGTTAGAGGGGGGGGGGGACACACATTTTTCCACTTTGGGGTATCTATAGACAGAATTTTTTTCATAAAATCCATACGGATTTGATGAAAAAAAAATTTTTGAGTTTCAGTTCTGAGTATGGGGACCCCCAAAATTTACTGCTTATTTTCTAGTTTTATATAAGAATCTTAATGCGGTTCACAGAATACACCTAGTTACCAAATTTCAATAGCATAGGCCTTATAGTTTCGGAGAAAAGTGGCTGTGACACACGGACGGACAGACAGACAGACAGACATGACGAATCTATAAGGGTTCCGTTTTTTGCAATTTAGCTACGAAACCCTAAAAAGTAAAGCAATTGTGCAGTTATAACAAAACGAAAAAAATATATTATTTTATATACCCGCCGTTACAAGATTGCGTTGTTGAATTTTGATGAACTGTCAAATGTTACCTATTAAAATGTCTCCACTTTAGGTATTTAATACTTATATAAATAACTAGTTGACGCTCGCGGCTTCGCCCTCGTGAGAGTTGGTGCCCGTTCCCGCTTCCCGTGGGAACATTTTCCTGGGATAAAATGTAGCCTTTGTGTTATTCCAGATCATATGCTATCTCTGTACCGAATTTCAGCCCAATCCATTCAGCCGTTAGAGCGTGACTGAGTAACAAACATCCAAACATTTAAACATCCAAACAGCTTCACAAACTTTCACATTTATAATATTAGTAGGATTATTGCATAGTTCAAAAACTAAACTGATGTCTAAAAGTTTCTTGTGTATTGCGCCAAAGGTGTATAATAAAATACCATTAACAATATAATATAAATTTTATTTAAAATCAAGTTAAAAAAGTTATTAATTAATAGGTAAATGTTACTATGACTTAATAGAGTTCCTTGAGGTAGAGTTCCTTGGGGATAGGGTTCTGGTTCTGAATGGAATGACATTTGATTGAAACAAAGCGATTAAATTTGATATTGTTATGAAATAATCATGTTGACTTTATAATTTGTTTGAATTCACACTTAATGTTTTAAAAACTTTGACATTCTAATCAGCATGAATGACATTTTATTTACTTTTTAATGTTTGACCAGAATTGACATTTGAATATACCATTAATTTACCTAGCTTGTCATTTATCTTTATTGTATGCCCTCTATTGGTATAAGCCCGGCAAGTTGGTATTGCGCTGGAACCTTGTCATAATGACCGCTAAGTGACGTCATCGTGACGTAGCGCGAGCGCGGGCGGGCCTCACGAAGCTTCGTACAAAATTTTTATTAGTACTGACGGCTCGACGGACGTACGTCACCAAAATGGCCGCCAAGCGCAATATCAACGTGAGGGGCTTATATTATGTAAGAGTTGTCAACGATCCTGTACTTACAGCTGGTGTGGAACCTCTTCGCGACAGGAGAGACTTTGCCTCCTTATGCGTGTTCTACCGCCTGTACAATGGTATGTGCTCTGAGGAATTGTTTGATATGATGCCCACGGCTACGTTCTATCATCGCACCGCTCGCCACAGACAGGGAGTTCATCCTCACACTCTGCATCCGGTGCGTAAGACTGCACGGTAAGATCCGAGGTGTTTTCTTCCGCGCACGCTCAGGTTGTGGAATGACCTCCCTGCCTCGGGTTTCCCAAACGCCTACAGTATGGGGTTCTTCAAAAGGGGTCTTAGAAGGTTTTTGCAGGGTCGGCAGCGCGAGTGTGGCACCTCTGGTGTTGCAAACGTTCATAGGCTGCGGTGACCACCGGTCCTTCTGGTGGGCCGTATGCTTGTCTGCCACCTAAGTGGTATAAAAAAAAATATTGACATTCTTAGATTAATTTCTGCCATATTTTCTGTATTAGGTATGTAATAATTATTCTTTATTTCGTTAATAATATAGTGGGTCACAAAATAATCACATTTGTCAGACCATTGTTATTTTCTCTGCATGTTTTATTTATTTTCTTACTATAATTTAACAAATATTTACATACCACATTAAAGTGGTAGAATGTACCTGGGGCCATAGTAATATAAGACCACAAATAATGGTAATACCTGCATTCTGGTGAATAAATTAATCTGAAACTGAATCTGATTTTGAAAAATTGATAATAATCAAACCAAAAAAATATTGGAATTCGAACGCCTAGTTTCAAGCGAACAAACAAATTCTTCAGCTTTATCTAATATATAAAATTCTCGTATCACAGTTTTCGTTGCCATACTCCTCCGAAACGGCTTGACCGATTCTCATGAAATTTTGTGAGCATAATGAGTAGGTCTGAGAATCGGCTAACATCTATTTTTCATACCCCTGTGACCGGGAATAACATTCCACGCGGGCGGAGCCGCGGGCATCAGCTAGTAATAGTACAAATTTTTCAAATATGTAAGGGTGTACAAAAATAGGTTTTAACTACATTGTACAGATCTGATGCTGAGAGTGTCATTGTACGTAAAAACTTATTAATTTCCTAAAATGTTTAATTTGTTTTCTGTACCTAATAAGTCGTATCATCTCTTTGAGAGTTTTTTTATTGTCTATAAAGACTGTTTAGTGTTCGTTTTGTTGCGACTTGCACCACATAGCGAAAAGCTATTGAACTATTTCGATTCTTGTAAGTTCTCTTGTTTAAAATAACCCCTTACTAAATTCTGCTGAGAAGAGATTATACATAATGTCAGGTTGAAATATTGTTCCATTGTGATGGAAGACCATCACATTCCGTTCTTCCACACTTTTATATATTATATAGGTTATTACTTGCAAGTTGATTATCTCTTGCGATGTTGCAAAGAACACAATTGTCTCCAACACCATCAATTGAGCGTTCTAGTAGCTGCAACATACATTTAATGCACAATTTTTGTAAATTGTTGTATCAACTGAATATCTAAGATTGCAGCTTACTTAATAGATACAAGCATTATTATGTCACGCCTTTATCTTAGAGTTATATGCCTACGTGTCACTTTTTTTAGTGTTTGTCCCAAGTGGTGAGCCTATTGCCGCGTTAAAATGGACAGGAGCTGGTTGTACTACCTGATATT
Source organism: Miltochrista miniata (assembly GCA_933228765.1). Taxonomy (NCBI): domain Eukaryota; kingdom Metazoa; phylum Arthropoda; class Insecta; order Lepidoptera; family Erebidae; genus Miltochrista; species Miltochrista miniata. The sequence continues at coordinate 27,128,364 of OW121763.1, read as the reverse complement.
GAAAATTTTCAAGCCGCGCCCTCTGTCGGCAATGAGGCCTTCAATCTGACTTATCGACAGGCATATTACTGACATCCGGGGACAACGACTTAATGTGCCTTACGTATGGTGAAAGCACTAACTACTGAAAATGTCACAAAGTGGGTACCCATCCGAGGACTAGCCAGATCGAAAGTGCTTTCTTCAGAGTCTACGGGGCAATGTACTCACTAAATGTGTGTTATCAAACAAATCTTTACAAATACCAACTATATAGTTATAAAGATAGGATAAATTATATTATTTTTATCAATGTAATGTTAATTCTTGGAACGTTTTTTTAGGTAAGTGTAATCAACATTTTTGGCTTAGACAGATGGCTACAAATAGTACCGCTGATGTAATTGAAAAGAAGAGAAGCAACATTGAAAGAGATGAAGTTAATTACGACGAATTACTAGCGTCAGCCGGCGAATTGGGTTGGTATCAATGGAGGCTGTTTCTGTCTATAAGCCCGTTTTTTGCAATCGGAGTGTTTGCATACGTATCTCAGCTTTTCATAACGGAAGTATCGCCAAATCACTGGTGCAGAATACCACAGCTAAAAAACTTGACTGATGTCGAACGAAGAGATTTGGGTGTACCAAAGGATGAAAACTCAAGATTTGGATATTCACAATGTAAAATGTATGTCGCTAATTGGACTGAAGTTTTGATAACAGGACAAAAACCTAACATAAGTTGGAATTCAGTACCATGTCAATATGGATGGGAATTTAATAAGTCTGAAATACCATATCCTACAATAGGGAGCGATTTTGAATGGGTATGTGAGAAAGATAGTTATCAGGCGACGGCTCAGGCAATATTCTTTATCGGCTGTATTTTTGGAAGTCTCATCTTTGGTTGGACAGCTGATCGTTATGGAAGATTAGTTGCGATTATAAGCAGTTGCCTTGTGAGTTGCATTGGTGGTTTCACCAGCACATTCGCTAAAAATCTTATACAATTCTCAGCAACCCGATTTGTATTGGGTTTGGGATATGACTCTTGTTTAAACATAGCATACATCCTCCTCTTAGAATACATAGGCCCAAAATATAGGACACTGTTAGGAAATCTGACATTAGCTGTGTTTTTGCCTTTATTTATGACCATATTTCCGTGGATTGCTCTCGTTTGTGGTAGCTGGAAAACATTATGTCTTGTCAGCAGCTTACCGTCAGTTCTGGCTGTATTTACAAAATTATTTTTACCTGAAAGCCCAATGTGGTTGCTGTCTAAAGGAAAAGTGGAAGAAGCCATTAAGAAAGTACTAATTGTAAGTAAAATTAACAAAAAGGAAGTACCACAAGATCTCATAAATAAATTTAAACTGCACGTTATTAATTCTCAGGAATTAAAAAATACAAATTACAGCTGGTTGGATATTTTTAGAAGACCATTAATGAGGAAAATGTACATACTAGTTGGTTTAGAGCAAATGTGTGTCTTTTTATTATTCGATGGATTTGTGAGAACTACAGGACAATTAGATTTAAATTTCTTTGTATCTTTTACGATAACATCCTTTACACAGGTTCCTGCTACGTTCATAGTAGCGTTCATAATGGATTATACTGGAAGAAGGTGGTTGTGTATAATAGTGATGGCCATCAGTAGTTTATGTTGTTTTGTGACATTATGTACGACTGGAATACTGAGTGTGATTTTTGCAGTCGTAGCAAGGTTTGCTGTGCACATGGCAAACGGTCTTGTTCAACAATGGGCTCCAGAGATTCTTCCAACATCGGTAAGAGGATCAGGCGTAGCGTTCATACACATTTTAGCGTTTGTTGCATCATTTTTATCACCATATGTTGTATATTTATCGGTATTTCACTACTGGCTTCCTTTGACTATAATGGGTGTCATTTCTGCTTTTGGGATGTTAATTGCTTTTGGAATACCAGAAACTGCAAGGAAAGCTATGCCTAATACATTTGAGGACGCAGAAAGACTAACGCAAAATCAGAGCTTATGGACTATGCCATCAATGAAATGAAGAGTGTGAACTTTTTTTGCCAAGACTTATTATCAAGATATAAAATTCCATAAGTAACATTATATTTTGAAGATAGTCGAAGAAGGAAGACAATAATACACCTAAATAAAACACCTAATTGAGCATTCAAGAGATGATTTATTAATATTACTAGCTGGTGCCCGCGGCTTCGCTCGCGTCATCGTCGGCTCATCACATCATTTTGTTTTCTACCATACATACATACATTATTATGCATAGAAACCAGTATTCATAGATCCCAACTCCAGAGCCAGGGTTAGAAACCAGAGGCCTAAACACGGCGGTCGCTTACGCAGCACCGAGGTAGTCAGATATACAGTAAAGAACCTCTGAAATCCATTACAGCATTATCATGGTAGGGTGATATTAATTTGGCGACTCAAATCAAACAATCAAAGAAACAAACACATCTTTATTCATGTAGGTTCATAGTAATACAATGAACGTCTTTATGAATGATTCTACATTTACGTTTACTGCCAGATTCGCAAACCAATAGGTAGAGCCTGTGAGTAAGAATCTGGCAAGAAATCTCACGGCCACTCTTTTCAAACTGCCAATAAGTACCTATAAACAAAATATAGCATGGAAAACACCCCCCCCCCCCCCCCCCTCTGTTAAAATATAGTATACATACTTATGGAGTAGGGACAGGTTGTGATCACATAGTATACAATATGAAAATACGATAAAAAAATGGTGAGCGTCAGAATGGACGGTCACTACCTATAGATCGCATCGAAACAGTTATAGAAAGTTGCTACCTAGTTGCTACTAGTTGCTACCAATCATTAAATAGTTGCTACCTTTCATTTAAACGAGATAAACGAGTTTTTAAGGTGACCGGCCATTCTGACATCAGAATGGCCGGTCACCTATGCAGGGAGAAAAAACTAAGCAAATCAATTAAGTTTTTTTATAAGCAATAGTTGCTACCAGGTTGCTACCTTCATATATGTCGGTTTAGACCTCGTAGCATTTAAGAATTCATAGTTATAGTAATTTACTATTTTGATGGCGAAGCGCCTGTAGGAAATAAATGAGCAAATGAACAAAATACAATTTGGTAAGTTTATAAGAAGTCGTTATCAGTTTTTATTTATTTTATCTATACTAATATTATAAAGAGGAAAGATTAGTTTTTTTGTTTGTTTGTTTGTTTGTAACGAATAGGCTCCGGAACTACTGGACCGATTTGAAAAATTCTTTCACTGTTGGAAAGCTACACTCTTTGCGGTGAACATAGGCTATATTTTATTCCCGTATTCTCACGGGAACGGGAACTACGCGGGTGAAAACGCGTAACGTCCGCTAGTCTGTTATAAATAAATAAATAAATAAATAAATATTCACCGACATTTCACACAACGCTATCTGATCCCAAAGTAAGCTAGGAATAACCTGCTTGTGTTATGGGTATCAGACCGCGGATATTAATACTTATATACTTTTAAATACATACATATTATACATAGAAACACCCAGACTCTTGAGACAAACATTTATGGGTCACACAAATATTTGACTCCGGTGGAATGTGGAATATAATTATGTAGTTGAGATTCCCAAACTTACTTAAAAGTGTATAATTATAGCAATAATAAAACAGAAAGGTATGCTTGAATATTTGCAATTTAATTAAAAAATAACATACATATCGACGGTACAATGGAAAAACACTTTAAGCGACACTTTGGTCGATAATGAGTTATATACATATCATCCACCGTATCCCAGTAGTTCCATTGCGTAGTCGTCGATTGATCTTGGTTTCGTAGCGATCTGACCTCTTTGGTGTTGCTTCAAGTAATGGCTTATTTTTTTCAGACGCTAAATGAAGTGACACAAAATTGTAGCGAATTTAGTCAAATTACCGCTTAGAGTATCGACTCCTTATTAACCGTTGAATGCCGCATGAAACCCGAGTTGCCAATCTCCCGCACAGTCGATTGCTTTGGCAACCAAGGCGGCCAACTTTTTTCGTTTGGATACGCCGGCGTGACCACGCCACCGGCGGGATTGAGCGGTTAAGATTGTTCTAGGTTCTAGGTTCTAGGTTTACACGGGCTGGTTTCCGCAACTCGACGTCAATTTTGCGCCTATTTTGCGTGAGGGGTTGTGGTATGGCTACTGCCATCCCAGTTCCTCCAGGAAGTCTAGCAGACTCTTCACGTTGCCGACGACTTCCTGGAGCGACCTCGGTGTACCGAAGTGTTTAGCCCTGTATCTGGCCAGTTCCGGGCATTCCATAAGAATGTGACTGGCAGTTTCGTCCGTCTCCATACAAGCTCTGCAAAGGGGACTGTCTGTGACACCTAGATTAAAGAGATGTTTGTTTAGTGGACTGTGACCCGTAACTATACCTGTTATCATACTTATCTTGGTCCTGTTTAGTTGCAGAATTTTGCGAGAGAATCTGGTGTTGATTGTCGGCAGTGCCTCTCTCGCTTGTCTGCATGTATCTAAACCGCTCCAGTGATCCTGGTGATGGCTCCTTGTTTGTTGTTTTAGCAGGTTACGTACCCATCCCGATGGTAAAGGCAGAATAGGTTCAGGGCCCATTGCTGTCAACGAAGAGCCACTTCTAGCCAGCTCGTCCGCTGCGTCGTTACCTCGTGAGCCACTGTGTCCTTTTATCCATTGTAGGGTAACATTATTCTTTGTGCATATATCCATGAGACCCATGTGGCATTCCATGATAAGGCCCGATGTTATTGTGTGACTCTGTAGCGACTGTAGGACCGATCTGCTATCAGTCAGTATCCGGATACACTGATTCTGTACGGTCCTGGCCTTGATGGCCTCAGTCGCCTTGATTATACCCATGCACTCCGCCTGGTATACCGTGCCGTGGGTGCCTAGAGGTGTTGCGATATTAATGTTCAGGTCCTCCGAGAAGGTTCCCGCTCCGGTACCCAGCCTCGTCTTGGATCCATCCGTAAATATCCTCAACTCCCTGATATTGAGTCCCTCTTGGGGGCACTCTTGTAGTTGTATTTTGTACTTTTTGTCGAACACAAACTGCTTTGGTATTGTGTCGGTGATTGCTTCAGTTAGTGGTTCCGAATCCACCAGCTTCTTGTATATCTCTGTATGTGCTACCTTGCTTGGTTTCCACAGTCCCAGACTTTTGAGTCTAATGGCTGTAGCCGCAGCTTCTTGTTTTATGAAGATGTGCAGCGGCGGGAGACCCAGCATAGCCTCCATGGCGGCGGTGGGCGTTGTTCTCATTCCGCCGGTAGTTGCCATGCAGGCTGATCTTTGGAAACTTTCCAGGTTCTTCTCGATTGTGGTTAGGCTTGTGCGCGTCCACCATACCACAGCCCCGTAGGCAACGATGGGTCTTATTACCGATTCGTATAGCCAGAGGGTGATCTTGGGGCTCAACCCCCACTTGCTTCCTATCATTCTGCGGCACTGCCAGAATGTGATTGTAGCTTTGTTGATTTTGTTTTCGAGATGATTACTCCAGTTTAGTTTGCTGTCAAGGAGTACCCCAAGATACTTGACCTCTTTGGAGAATTCTAATTCGGTGCCATAGAGCGGTGGCAACCGATAGTTTCCCAGAATCCTTTTGTTTGTGAACAATACCAGCTCCGTCTTGCTGGGATTGACCGATAGCTCGTTGGCAGTGCACCAACGTTCCACGATCTTAAGCGCCGTCTGTGTAATATCACACACCGTGTTAGTGAAGTTTCCCCTTGTCAGTATTGTTATGTCATCTGCATACCCCACAGTGTAGTGGTGATTTGCATTTAGTTTGGTTATTAGGTCATTCACAACAAGGTTCCATAGCAGCGGTGAGACGAGCGACGCCCCCTTGTGGACATCCTTTGACCACCGCTGCGCACTGTTTTCCACTTGTCTGTAGTCTTATAATGCGTTTGCTCAGCATGTTTTCTATCCATTCACTGACTACCGTATTCACTCCATGTCTTGTCAGTGCCATGGTTATGCTTCTGAAGCTAGTTCTGTCGAAAGCTCCCTCTATGTCTATGAAAGTGCCAAGGCACATTGATTTAATCTGGATGGCCTCTTCTATTTTATGTACCACTGCATGTAGTGCTGAGTCCGTAGACTTGCCAGGGGCGTATGCGTGTTGATTGGGATGCAGTGGTTTATTTTGAAGGGCCGTCCCTCGAATGTCTCTGTCACACAATCTTTCCAGAGTTTTTAGAAGGAAAGACGTGAGGCTTATCGGTCTGTATGATCTGGGGTCTGAGTAGTCCCTTTTGCCGGGTTTTGGTATAAAGATCACTTTGACCTTCCTCCACAGTCTGGGTACGTATCTGTGCGCCAGACATACTACCAAGATGATGGTAAGTGACCTTGTCAACTGGTGTCCCCCCCATTTTAAAAGTGCGGGGAAGATTCCATCCAGTCCTGGAGATTTGAAGGACTTGAAGCTGTTGATTGCCCATTCAGTTTTTTGTTGGTTGACTACCTGTCGTGCCAGCTCCCAGTGGACTTCCTCTGTGATTAAATTTTCCACCGGCCACTCGGGTGCCTGCAGCATTTGGCATTCTGGGAAGTGCGTCTGTATCAAAATACTCTCCGCCTCTTCATGGGTGTTTGTCAGGCTGCCATCAGGTTTCTTTATAGATCCAGATATTTCTGTCCCTTGTTTGGCCAGTATTAGTCTGACTCTATTGGCTTGTGTGCAGTTTTCAATGCTACTGCAGAAATTTCTCCACGACTTGGTACTTCTGTATCTTAGTCGTTTCTTGTATTTTGCTTTGGCGGCTTTGTAGCAGTCCCAGTCGTGGTCTGCACAAGTGTTCATTGCTCTGTTGAACAGCCGCCTCATATTCTTCCTGAGTCTTTCCAGTTCGGGCCCCCACCAACTAGAGCCTTCATCCCTCGCGTTGATGGGTTCAGCTTGGGGACAGGCCACATGATAGCTATGTATGATGTTGTCTGTCAGTTCTTTCACGTGTAGATCGATTTGTTCAGTACTTTCGATTATATCCGGTATTACCTGAGTTTTTAATCGTTGTTGTAGGTGATGCGAGTATTGCTTTACGTCCGTCTTACGAGGGTTTCGGCGCGGAGGTGCGTAGTGCAATTCTGCTTGTAGATTATATCTTAGCCACCTATGGTCCGAGCAAGAGGCCTCACTGGACACGTGCCAGTCCGTGATCGTTCCTGCTACTGCCTCTGTGGCTAGTGTTAAATCAATTATAGTTCTAGCAACTCTAGTTACAAATGTTGGCTCTGAGTTTAGTAGTTATAAGGTAGTCAAAAAGTGCCTTACCTCTGTCGTTGCAATTTTTCATACCCCATAATGTGTGATGGGCATTTGAGTCCGTGCCGATAAGCAGTTGTAGGCCTTCGTTCTCGCAGTGCGACACCAACCGCGCCATATTGTGTGGTGGCGGGGCGTCCGCACCATGCATGTAGACGGAGGCCAGGACTGCGCCGGATGTGTTGGCACCCTGTTCGTTAGACAGCCTCACCGCACATACGTCTCTGCAACAGAAATTCGTTAGTGCATGGGCTCTGATATTTTTACCTATGTATATACAGGCTCGCGGATGTTCCGGGCCATAGTGTGCGAACATCTTACCATTTAAGCTTTGTAGACCGCATATGTTGCCTTTTCTGACCCACGGCTCTTGGATCAGAGCTACGGCATCTTCATTTACCTCCAGCCACTTGCGCAGTTGAGCCGTAGCAGCAGTACAGTGCTGGAGGTTGGTTTGATTGATTTTAACTGGACATAGGGAAGGGGACGCCATCGCTGTCAGGCCCTTCGTCCACCCCTATGTCCAGGTTACCCAGCCCTTCAATGCACGCCTCGCCGCCTTCGAAGAGTCCCAGGAGCGCATCTTCTTCCTCCAAGGTTGGTTGCTGGGGTTGTGGCGATGAGGTGAGGGGCTGGTTGCTACTACTAGCCGCACTTGGCACGGCTGCGTTGTGTACCTCCACTATAGTGGTCGAGGTTGATGGCGCTGGGGTATCCTCCGTGTTCTCCAACCCCCCGACTGGACTCGGGGGAGTCCTGATGAACTTCCCCCCGGTCCCTGGAACAGTACGTATACCGCCCCAAACATGTAGGCAAGGCGGCGTTCCCGCTGCTCCAGAACCGGTACAAGGTCTTCCGGGATGCTGACGATCACGAACGTTTGTTCCTTTGTTGATTGTGGGATCATTTTGTGCAGCAGCCAGCGATCCACTGCAGCCCATTTGTTCTGCAGCTTCAGTGTGCACCCCGTATCCGTCGAGGGACTTCGCTCTGTCGTTTTAGTGACAGCCCGAAGGGTGGTTTCCTTGGAGACTATGTGTAGGTGTTTGTGCAGCCACTCCACAGTTTCTTTGTTTTCGCACCAGAGCTTTATCACGCCATTTGCGTACACTGGCTTGCCCTGGAGTGTGGGTCCAAACGTGTTCGGAGCTTGGTTGAAGGCCTCCTGTTCAAGTCTTGCCTCCAGTTTTGCCATGATCTGCTGCATCTGTTCGGATGTGAGCTGTGATCCGGTGGACGATGTTATTGCCACCATCAGCTCACTCTTCGCCACATCCGCGTAGAGTCGGCCCGAGTTCTCCAGTCTGTGCTTCTTGGGTTCGCCTCGAGGAGAAATGGTATCATCGTGGCGCCCCCTTTTGGCCATCGGCTGTGCCCTGGGGTGCTCCGCGGAGGTCGTGGTTTGAGTGGAGCGGTTTGAGGCATCCTCCACCCGTCTTCGGGGGTCCAATGCAGGTCGATCTGCCATCGGGGGGAGGTGCGCGGCGGACCCCGCAGCCCCCTCCGATGCGAGGCCGCTGGCCTCACGCCGTCTCACTTTGGCTTTTGAGCGCCTGTTGTTTCGCTTCTTGCCCACTCCACTGGTACTGGGAGGGTTGACGTCGCGTGTTTGGTTGGTGGTCGCCATCTGTTTTTTAGATGGCGCCGACACTGGTTTTTTTGGAGGGACTATTGTCCATCCAGTTTGAACCTGGCTCGGGACCGGGTTGGTTGTCTCTTGATTCGTTGGCGTTCCCGAGCCCGCAGAGTGATCTGCGTTCGTCGTGCCCGCTTCCGAGTCAGAGGGGATGTTAAATAAGGTTTTTTTATTTGAGGTATCCATGATCCTAGTATGAAAAATAATCTACCGTGGCTTCCCACCCTCCACGGAGCCCGCAACTGGGGAGGTTTTACAAACCCCAGGACTACCACAGGAGATTTCGGTACAGTAGGAGGTTCCCAAGCGCGACATCGGGTGCTGCAGTCTGTACATGCGACCAAGCCTGCACCGACCTCGTTCCGTCAGCATGGCCTGTCCCCTTTCCTACCCCACCTAGCCTACGGCCGTGAAGCGGCTGTTTTTCCGTTACCCCACATTGGCTCTATGTGGGGCTACCGTTTAGCTGGAAATTCGGACCAAAGAGGGAGTGTTGCCTCCCGGGGTAACTAACCCGACCCCGTTATGGCTCAGCCTTCCAGGATTCCTGCATCCCAGCGTACGGCGATCAACTGCACAGGACCAAAGTGCAGGTAGGCCTTTATAGACCACCGTGTCGCCTACTAACACGGTGGCCCGGTTGTGTCTTGTCACGTCGTCTTTGAAGTCACGTCTTTTGGTGTCTTGGGATCGGAAGAGAAAAGGAAGGTGTAGGCGAATGCACGCCCCCCCCGCACCCGACCCTGGGTTGTAGTCCAGTTTCTGATGCAGGAGGGTCCGTCCATCCACCCAACCCCCGCTGACTTGTTGTCCCCCGGCCCACGCGCAGGTCGTGTTCGTGGGGTACCCCAAGCAGCAGTGGCCTATTGTATTTTGGGTTGGGAAGGTTTCGTCAACTATTTCTTGGTCGTCGTGGTTTAGGTCTACAGTCATCGTTGAGTCTTTAGGAGTTTATAAGGTGGGAAAAGCGTTTGTGTTTGCGGGCGACCGCCCCCCGCCGCACCCGACCCCTGGTTGTTACCCAGTGTCAGCCGCGACAAGGAACGACCGTCCGCTCGGATGCCGACAGCATGGTGGTCGCCCGCGCACTGAGCGCGTTCAATTGAGTCCCCCATGCCGCGGAGGAAAACGGTAGGAAAGTATTGTTGAGTCTTTCATGTCGTTAGTCGTCAGGGTGGTTTGGTGTGGTGAGGGGGGGAGTGAAAGGAATTTGGGGGAGGACAGCCACGAACAGCCCAATGTTTTCCCCAGCCGGAGCGGAGCATATAGCCTTGCATCATGACCGGGAGACCCATGTGGAGTGCCGCGTAATGTCCCGAGGAGGGGTGTTGGGAAGGATGGGAATCATGGGATCACGGGATTGGGGTAGAGGAGTAGACCGTAACCACCTGGATTCAGTAGGTACGGCCCTTCCCATTGTCCGGGGCCCCCATTGGGGACATTCCCCACGCCCTACACCCCACGGTAGTGGTGATGCAGTGCGCGGGGCTGGCTATCTGCAACCTGCCAACCCGCTCGGTAGCCCGGGAAGAAGGGCTGGCTCTTTGTTAAGCCGTGCCCGGCTCTCCCACGAATGTGTTAGAAACCGGACCCGTCTTATCCAGAGCTGTCCGAGATATTATTAGATTGTTAATTGATGTGTTTATCTTTTTCTGTTTCGGATATCCCAAGTCACTTAAATCGTTTTTCTCCGTCATAGGAAATGCGACGTAAAGCACTACAAGTGTTTTGGCTCACTCTTGTATCACTAGTGCCTAGTCGCTACATTCGTTTTTCCTTGCTTTCATTGTATCTGTAAGAGTTTAATGAGAGTGTAAATAAAGTTAATGTGTTTTGCCTTCACGATCATTATGACATATTATGGATTTCAGTATTTTTTGCAATTGCAGAAAGAATCGATAGTGTCGGTTAAAGTAACACCATCAAAATGTTTACAGAAACTATTAAATTAACCGACATCGTCTTTTATTTCCACAAATTCGGTTCATTTTTTTTGTCGACTACCTAAATAATGACGATTGTCGCTTAAAGTAAACATTGTTTTCAAATCGTGTTTTCAGTAATCAGATTTTTACAGAGCTTGGACTTCGGTGGGCGCTAAATTTGATCCTAATATCTCTAAAGTAAAACGCGAATTCAATGCTGCAAATTTGAGAGTAAACTACCTAAATCATGTCCAATTTAACCCTACAAAGACTCAAATTTGTCAATTTACTGTGGCATTACTAGTCAAAGGCACGTCTATCTCAATTCCAAAACAGGAAAGGGCTCCTTGGAGTTGAGGTTTCTAGTGACGTTCGGTACCGTCATTTGAACGACAAGGCTAAGCTGCGCCGTTAAAGCTCGGTGTGCTTAGCAGGGTATGTTGGTACTTCACTGGTGCAAACACTGCTTATTTATAAGTTGCAAGTGAAGTGCTGAATGCTGAAAAGAAGCACCTGAATATCAGCTTCACCCAATCGAATTGACACAAAAGCATGCTATGAGAGTTATTAACCATCACATAATTACAGGCGGAGTGGAGTCGTTTTACGATAAACTCCACCATCTTTTGAGTGAACTACTGCCTGTACAATGGTTAGTGTTCTGACAAATAGGTTAATATGAAAATGACACGGCCCACGGTTACTTTCCATGATTACACCGCTTGCCAGAAACAGGGTTCATGCTTACACTTACACTTTAAAACATTGTATGTAGCGACGTGAGTTGAATAGGTAACTTAAGTACACAATTTTAAATGAACCGATGTTGTGGGAATAAAAGACGATGTCGGTTAATTTAATAATTTTTGTAAACAATTGCAGAAAGAATCGATAGTGTCGGTTAAAGTAACACCTTTTGATGGTGTTACTTTAACCGACACTATCGATTCTTTCTGCATTTGCAAAAAATACTAAAATCCATAATATGTCATAATGATCGTGAAGGTAAAACACATTAACTTTATTAACATTAACAATCTTACAGATACAATGAAAGCAAGGAAAAACGAATGTAGCGACTACGCACTAGTGATCACAAGAGTGAGCCAAAACACCTGTAGTGATTTACGCCGCATTTCCTACGACGGAGATAAACGATTTAAGTGACTTGGGATATTCGAAACAAAAAAAGAAAAACACATCAAATAACAATCTTAATAAGGAGTCTGGGATGGACTGACCGTCCGTCTGTGGATGATCGTCCACTCTAATTAAGCGGTAATTTAACCAAATTCGCTATAATTTTGTGTCACTTCATTTAGCGTCTGAAAAAAATAAGCTTAATAGTGCCATTACTTGAAGCGACACCAAAGAGGTCAGATCGCTACGAAACCAAGACCAATCGACGCGGAAAAATTAGCTGATTCCAAATATGTATTTAACTCATTTTCGACCAAAGTGTCGCTTAAAGTGTTTTTCCTTTTTACCGTCGATATGTATGTTATTTTTTTATAAAATTGCAAATATTTAGGCTTACCTTTCTGTTTTATTATTGCAATATACACTTTTAAGTTTGGGAATCTCAACTACGTAATTATATTCCACATTTATAACAGATAAAATAAATAAAAACTGATAACGCCTGCTTATAAACTTACCAAATTGTATTTTGTTCATTTGCTCATTTATTTCCTACAGGCGCTTCGCCATCAAAATAGTAAATTACTATAACTATGAATCCTTAAATGCTACGAGGTCTAAACCGACATATATGAAGGTAGCAACCTGGTAGCAACTATTGCTTATAAACAAACTCAATTCATTGGCTTAGTTTTTTCTCCCTGCATAGGTGACCGGCCATTCTGATGTCAGAATGGCCGGTCACCTTAAAAACTCGTATAACTTGTTTAAATCAAAGGTAGCAACTATTTAATCATTCTTATATTATATTCCTCAACTGATATTGGGTCCTACTAACTAATATTGTAGATACCAAAAATAATAAACATTATTATTCTCTTTGTTTCATCATAACGGCATTAAATTTTTTGTAAGATATAATGTAAGATATATTATTTCTTACAAATAAGAAAGATCTTACAAAAAAAATTAATGCCGTTATGATGAAACAAAAGCAATAATAATGTTTATTATATATTTGTTGTATGTTTAACATGTTTAATAAAATAAGGTTTATATAAAATAATGTATCTAAACATATATCTTAGGAACCGTGATAGCTAGAGAGTAGATATTTTCACAGATGATGTATTTCATATGAGGAAATCCAGCTGGCTCACAGGGAGTTGAAGCAGCTCGCATAAGATTTGGGATCGTGTCCCTTTGGCAGAACCTATGAGAGGCTAGCAGGTCATGATCTGTACAGCTTCCTCCGCAATGTTATTTTAAGGCCACAGTTTCGATGAATCCAACCAAACTGGGCGGTCTCCCAGTAACTAACCGAAAACGGTTATACGATAAGGACAAGAAAACGTGGTTGAATACCATCTAACTAAAATCTCCCCGTCTCTTATTCCATTGGGACATAATGAGCAGCAGAGAATCATTCCCGGTATTTGCACATACTTGCCACACCATTCGGCGCGTGTATGAAATTAATGATACTCTCGAAGAAACCAGTTGAACAGGACGCCAAGTACCCTATATTGTTTGTCAGCATAAGAAAGGTTGTTGGAGAATCGAGCTGGGGGCGGAAATTATTTGTAGTGAGTCAAAAAAGCCTCAAAATAGCTCACCCGCCATTAGGTTAATGCGCCGTGAGGCAAGAATTCAATTTGGCTCATAATTATTGATTTGGTCGTGCATTTTTTGTGAGCGTCAGAATGGACGGTCACTACCTATAGATCGCATCGAAATAGTTATAGAAAGTTGCTACCTAATTGCTACTAGTTGCTACCAAACCTATCGTCTGGTCAGCGTGGTCACAATATACAGTTAAAATTTTGATCTGTTTAATTGTAGCGTCCTACAGTAAAGTCAAATAACCGAGACACCCGGCCGTAGCCGCATTGTAGAGCACCGGATTCGGAATTCTAGTTTATCAATTTCAAACAAATTATTCCTCTTTAATATAACAGTATTGGCAAATGTGGGGTGGGACGACCTCCTGCCAGATGGACCGACGACCTGGAAAAGGTAGCAGGAAGTGACTGAGTGCGGAAGGCGCAGGATTATGTATTGTGGCGTAATTTGGTAGAGGTCGACGTCCAATAGTGGACTATTATATGGGCTGATTTGATTATAATACCTATCTACATATAAATAAAGTTTAAATACATATTGGTATATATTTAATATGTATATTTAAAATATGTTGCAAATATATTATGTTGTTTATATATATATATGTTTGTTGTATGTTTAGATACATTATTTTATATAAACCTTATTTTATTAAACATATTAAACATACAACAAATATATAATAAACATTATTATTGCTTTTGTTTCAGCATAACGGCATTAATTTTTTTTGTAAGATCTTTCTTATTTGTAAGAAATAATATATCTTACATTATATCTTACAAAAAATTTAATGCCGTTATGATGAAACAAAGAGAATAATAATGTTTATTATTTTTGGTATCTACAATATTAGTTTGTAGGACCCAATATCAGTTGAGGAATATAATATAAGAATGATTTGGCTTTTGATTGAATGTAACGCGAGCTGTTATTCTGGGATATAATATGAGTATTTGAGTTATTGCGTTTTGTCTGTTATTGTGGCCCGTATTGGTTGATAGTGAATCTTTCGAAATAAATAGTTTTGGTATTATTGTGTGTTCTCATTTTAAGAGAAACAAGAAAGCCGTGAGGTCGTTCTCACCAGACTGTCCCTCTCTAACACGTTTATTGTGAAAGTTCAATCCGATTGACGTTGTCATTTTTGTTTTATTTCAAACTTTGAACAGATGATTCACGTGACCTAGTGACGTAATTTATTGCAGCAGAGTCACAGAATACAGACAAAGTCTCGACATAAGCCCCTCTGCACTCTATTTTATAGATAGGGGCAAAACCATAGATTTAGGATTTTTCGCTACTCGCTAAAACTAATAAAATCTAGATATTATAGTCTAAGAATATAACACACTCGTACACAGTCATATCCTTTTAATCCGCCATTCTTTTTTAAGTCTTCCTTGTAAGATAATATCATACTTTTTCTTATTCTTCCGTCTTTGTGGAAAATTAAATTTTTTCGTCATGTAATCGAACGACAACTTGACAGCAAATGCTTAGAATTACCTAGCTATCAAAGACGGCGGCCTCTGAGATCGAAGACTGATAATGTAAAATGTAAATATCCCTTTCTTATATCGTACTTGCTGTTACCGTGTCAAACATAAAAAAATGATTTTTGTTTACTTAACTTTTTAAATGCAATTTATAGGTACACTAGCCGAGAATATGGCATGCTTACGAACTCCCAAACTTTCACCCCATTAGAGGTAGAGTATTCAAAAGCGCTTTTTCAGTGGGTTACCAAGGACTTTTAAGTATTTAAGTGTACATAAGAGCTTTGGCTGGACGTCAATAAATAAATGAGACAGTGGTATTTAAAAAAAAATTAGTTAGCCTTAGTGACGCCGCTCGTATGTAAGAGAGCTATGGCTAAATGAGGGCCATTTTCGCAGTGAACAACACTACTATTGCCTTTATTTTATATTATTGCCTTATATTGCCAATGGTGTGTCTCTTCACGCTCTGTTTGAAGGACTCAGAGGTGTAACAAATATTTAAATACCACATTAAAGTGGTAGAAAGTACCTGGGGCCATAGTAATATAAGGGACGTCGCCCACACGAACTGGAGTCGAGGCGGCGTCGAAGAACGGGCGCATTAGCGGCGCGCCGCTTCTACGTTTCCTTCAGCAATACATGGCAGTGCGCTCACACACTAGAGTCGCGTCACGGGCGATGTGGAGTCGAGGCGGAGGCGGGGTGGGGCTGATGCGCTCGACCGCGCCGCGACTCCATCACCATTTTGTCATTTTGTTTCGAGCGTAGACGTGTTTACACTCTTCAAAAATGCGTGACGATTTTGAAACTAACGTAAACTTTATTGAAATTGTACGAATGAATCCGTGTATTTATGATCAAACACGATCTGATTATAGCAACAGGAACAAGCAAGATAAAGTGTGGGCTGATATTGCAAAGCAATTAAACGAAACTGGTAAGTAAGTGAATCCGTTTATTTTATATAACATTAGTTAACATAATACATATTTTGGGCGTGTAGAGGTGCACGATCACATAAGTATGTACATAAATGGTCTCTCAAATTTTTATTTGTGTACCTTATAATAATTAATTTTCCTATTTAAGTTTAAATAGAAGAAGATTTTGGACAATCTGGTACAGTTATTAGTTAATAACTTGTATGAGTGCAAGCGCGTCTTCATTTTCTGACGACGACATGGTGAATAAATTGGAATGTGTAAAGGAAGCATAGCCGCCCGCGCCTCGACTTACCAGTGAGCGACGCGCCTAAGACCACAAATAATTAAAATTGTAATACCTGCATTCTGGTGAATAAATTAATCTGAATCCGATTCTGAAAAATAACCTTTCACACTAAAAAAATATTCGAATTCCAAAGCCTAGTTTCTGAGATCCTGGTGTTCAAGCAAACAAACAAATTCTACAGCTTTATAATATTAGTATAGATTTTTCAAATATGTAAGGGTGTACAAAAATAGGTTTTAACTACATTGTAGAGATCTGATGCTGATAGTGTCATTGTTCGTAAAAACTAATTAATCTCCTCATTAAAGAGAGTAAAATGTTTAATTTGCATTCTATAAAATGTCGTATCATCTCTTTGAGATTATTTTTATTGTCTTTAAAGATTGTTTAGGGTTCGTATTGTTGCGACTTGCGCCACATAGCGAAAAGCGATTAAACTATTTCGATCCTTGTAAGTTCTCTTGTCTCTAAAATAACCCCTTACTAAATTTTGCTGAAGAAGAGATAATACATAATGTGAGGTTGAAATATGTTTCCATTGTGAAGGAAGAACGTCCCATTCTTCCACACTTTTGTATACCTAAAGGTTATTACTTGCAAGTTGATTATCTCTTGCGATATTGCAAAGAACACAATTGTCTCCAACACTATCAACTGAGCGTAAAGTTCTAATAGCTGCAGCCTTCATTTAATGCACAATTTTTGAAAATTGTTGTTTCAACTGAATATCTACGATTGCAGCTTACTTAATAGATATAAGCATTATTATGTCACGCGTTTATCCTCGAGTTATATGCCTACGTGTCACTTTTTTTAGTGTTTGTCCCACGTGGTGAGCCTATTGCCGCGTTGAAATGGACAGGAGCTGGTTATACTACCTGATATTGAAAATTTTCAAGCCGCGCCCTCTGTCGGCAATGAGGCCTTCAATCTGACTTATCGACAGGCATGTTACTGACATCCGGGGACAACGACTTAATGTGCCTTACGTATGGTGGAAGCACTAACTACTGAAAATGTCACAAAGTGGGTATCCATCCGAGGATCAACCAGACCGAAAGTGCTTTCTTCAGAGTCTACGGGGCAATGTACTCACTAAATGTGTGTATGCGCAGCTATAGTTGGATGACATTTTAGCAAATCTTTACAAACACCAACTATATTGCTATAAAGATAGGATAAATGATATTAATTTTATCTGTATATTGTTAATTGTTAGAACGTTAGTTTAGGTTAGTGTAATCAACTTTTTTGGCTTAGACAGATGGCTACAAATAGTGCCGCTGATGTCATTGAAAAGGAGAAAAGCAACATTGAAAGAGATGAAGTTAATTACGACGAATTACTAGCGTCAGCCGGCGAATTGGGTTGGTATCAATGGAGGCTGTTTCTGTCTATAAGCCCGTTTTTTGCAATCGGAGTGTTTGCATACGTATCTCAGCTTTTCATAACGGAAGTATCGCCAAATCACTGGTGCAGAATACCACAGCTAAAAAACTTGACTGATGTCGAACGAAGAGATTTGGGTGTACCAAAGGATGAAAACTCAAGATTTGGATATTCACAATGTAAAATGTATGTCGCTAATTGGACTGAAGTTTTGATAACAGGACAAAAACCTAACATAAGTTGGAATTCAGTACCATGTCAATATGGATGGGAATTTAATAAGTCTGAAATACCATATCCTACAATAGGGAGCGATTTTGAATGGGTATGTGAGAAAGATAGTTATCAGGCGACGGCTCAGGCAATATTCTTTATCGGCTGTATTTTTGGAAGTTTCATCTTTGGTTGGACAGCTGATCGTTATGGAAGATTAGTTGCGATTATAAGCAGTTGCCTTGTGAGTTGCATTGGTGGTTTCACCAGCACATTCGCTAAAAATCTTATACAATTCTCAGCAACCCGATGTGTATTGGGTTTGGGATATGACTCTTGTTTAAACATAGCATACATCCTCCTCTTAGAATACATAGGCCCAAAATATAGGACACTGTTAGGAAATCTGACATTTGCTGTGTTTTTTCCTTTATTTATGACCATATTTCCGTGGATTGCTCTCGTTTGTGGTAGCTGGAAAACATTATGTCTTGTCAGCAGCTTACCGTCAGTTCTGGCTGTATTTACAAAATTATTTTTACCTGAAAGCCCAATGTGGTTGCTGTCTAAAGGAAAAGTGGAAGAAGCCATTAAGAAAGTACTAATTGTAAGTAAAATTAACAAAAAGGAAGTACCACAAGATCTCATAAATAAATTTAAACTGCACGTTATTAATTCTCAGGAATTAAAAAATACAAATTACAGCTGGTTGGATATTTTTAGAAGACCATTAATGAGGAAAATGTACATACTAGTTGGTTTAGAGCAAATGTGTGTTATTTTATTATTCGATGGATTTGTGAGAACAACAGGACAATTAGATTTAAATTTCTTTGTATCTTTTACGATAACATCCTTTACGCAGGTTCCTGCTATGTTCATAGCAGCGTTCATAATGGATTATACTGGAAGAAGGTGGTTGTGTATAACAGTGATGGCTATCAGTAGTTTATGTTGTTTTGTGACATTATGTACGACTGGAATACTGAGTGTGATTTTTGCAGTCGTAGCAAGGTTTGCTGTGCACATGGCAAACGGTCTTGTTCAACAATGGGCTCCAGAGATTCTTCCAACATCGGTAAGAGGATCAGGCGTAGCGTTCATACACATTTTAGCGTTTGTTGCATCATTTTTATCACCATATGTTGTATATTTATCAGTATTTTACTACTGGCTTCCTTTGACTATAATGGGTGTCATTTCTGCTTTTGGGATGTTAATTGCTTTTGGAATACCCGAGACTGCAAGGAAAGCTATGCCTAATACATTTGAGGACGCAGAAAGACTCACGCAAAATCAGAGATTATGGACTATGCCATCAATGAAATGAAGAGTGTGAACTTTTTTTTGCCAAGACTTATTATCAGGATATAAAATTCCATAAGTAACATTATATTTTGAAGATAGTCGAAGAAGGAAGAGAATAATACACCTAAATAAAACACCTAATTTATTATTGAAGAGATGATTTATCACCACGGGTGCTAGGGTGATAAATTAAGAGTACACAAGTTGCTATCTCTTTTCCTCTCGAGCTATGTGTACTGGTAAATGCGGTCTCGCTCGCACGCTATGTGTATCTATTGAGAGTAGCGAAAAATTCTAAATCTATGTTCCTACCATACGCTTTTAAGTCTGACAGAAGTGTATCTCTGGTGGCACATACTCTGACTCTTATATCAGGAGTTTCTCAGCTTCCTGAATTTTTTCTTCAGAATCGACTGTCATATAAGCCTGACAACAGATAGATTAGCTATCATCATCTAAAGGAAATGTCTATTCAAAATTATTTGAAATTTTTTAACAATTGACATCAAATAATTTCTACAATTTCTGTACCGTAAGTGTACATAAAACAGTCCTATCTGCAAGTGGTGCAACTGCTGAATGTTGGACGAGATCAAAGGAAAGAAAACAAACCTATCGTCTGGTCAGCGTGGTCACAATATACAGATCAAATGTTGATCTGTTTAATTGTGGCGTGCTGCAGTAAAGTCAAATAACCGAGACACCCGGCCGTAGACGCATTGCAGAGCACCGGATTCGGAATTCTAGTTTATCAATTTCAAAAAAAAAATTCTCTTTAATATAACAGTATTGGCAAATGTGGGATGGGACGACCTCCTGCCAGATGGACCGACGACCTGGAGAAGGTAGCAGGAAGTGACTGAGTGCGGAAGGCGCAGAATTATGTATTATGGCGTAATTTGGTAGAGGTCGACGTCCAACAGTGGACTATTATATGGGCTGATTTGATTAAAATATATACATATAGTTTAGATACATATATCTTTACAAACAATTTAATGCCGTTATGATGAAACAAAAAGAATAATAATGTTTATTATTTTTGGTATCTATAATATTAGTTTGTGGGACCCAATATCAGTTCAGGAATATAATCTAGGAATGATTTGGCTTTTGATTGAATGTAACGCGAGCTGTTTTTCTGGGATATAATATGAGTATTTGAGTTATTGCGTTTTGTCTGTTATTGTGGCCCGTGTTGGTTGATAGTGATTCTTTCGAAATAAATAGTTTTCCTATTTGTGTGTTCTCATTTTAAGAGAAACAAGAAAGCCCTGAGTAGGGAATGCAAATCTCGCGAGATTCGGCTCGGGCGAGATCTCGCGAGATTACAGATAACAATACCGCGAGATCTCGCCAATTACGAGATCTCGCGAGATTGGCATTTTTGTGTGTTTATTCTTTGAAATAATCACAATAAATAAAAATAATAATATAGTAAAATTAGGAAAAAAATAATGAGGATTGCAGGTACCTACTTCTTGTGAAATAAACATTTAAGTACCTATTTATAAAAAAGTATATCAACGATTACTTTTTATACTTAAATTATTTGACGTACATCGTTTTTTTTAAATTAACTTGAAACATCAAATATGCCAGCGATATACTAGAAGTTTAGAGACTTATTAACAAACATACTAAGTATAATATTAATTTACAACAGAATGTCTTTTACAATACTGTTTTCATTATTTTGTTTTCTCTGTTTACTGTAATTTGTGTGTACATAAACTAATAAATAAATAAATAAATAATAAATTATGTCTGAACATTATAAATTATTATGAATTATTTTAGAAGTAGCTCCTCAAAAAAACATAATGAGCTTAGAGTAGAATCTGTTAAACGGCTTCTTATTTTGCTGTTCAGATAACCAGCCACTGAAAAGGCGCTTTCCGATTCAATTCTAGTGGGAACCATCGATCGAAGGCAGTCATCAGTTCTTTTTACAGGCTGAAATATCTTGTCTAAGTTTACTAAAACCTCATTTTATGAGTCGCACTCAAAGAGTAGTCCGGATCTGCTTCCAGGCCCAAGTCGATAAAAGCTTTTCTGACACACATCTTGACTCTATTATACGAGTAGAAATCATATCTGCTAGGCTCGGCCAACGGGTTTTACAATCAAATTAGAACTTTATATCTTTCCAAATTCTTGTTCCATGTAATTTGCAGAGTATGCGTTTTACTAGGTGATCTTTTTAAGTGTCATCAATTTCCTGTCTTTCTCAATAATGCCCGCATATTCTGCATCTAGCAGTTCGCGATCACGCGCAATTATTTTATGTTCGAGTGCAATCTCGTTAAACTCGCGAGATCTCGCCTATTTTTCGGCCGAGATCAATCTCGTAAAAAAAGGCCGAGATCTCGCGACTTCGAGATCTCGCGAGATCGAGATTGCATTCCCTAGCCCTGAGGTCGTTCTCACTAGACTTTCCATCTCTAACACGTTTATTGTAAAAGTTAAATCCGATTGACGTTGTCGTTTTTGTTTTATTTCAAACTTTGAACAGATGATTCACGTGACCTAGTGACTTAGTTTAATGCAACAGAGTCACAGACTACAGACAAAGTCTCGACGTAAGCCCCTCTGCACTCTATTTTATAGATAGGGGGTAAAACCATAGATTTAGGATTTTTCGCTACTCGCTAAAACTAATAAAATTTAGATATTATAGTAGAATATTACACACGCGTACACATATCATTTTAATCCGCTATTCTTTTTTAAGTCTTCCTTGTAAGATAATAGGTATCATATTTTTTTTATTCTTCCGTCTCCGTGGAAAATTAAATTTCTTCGCTATGCAATCGAACTACAACTTGACAAGAGAATTAGCTGTCAAAGACGTCGGCCACTGAGATCGGAGACTGATAAATGTATGTAAATATTCCTTTCTTATCGTAGGTCACTGATCTGTATTATTACCACTGGATTGGCTGTCTCATACAAATGACACCGAATTATTTGTGCCGATTTGAAACGCCTCTAGAGTTGGTTCAAGGAACTAAATCTGACGTATCATGCAAATGACTTCCCGCATCGCGCCGGGAATTACGAATAATTTTGTAATTTAAGGACTTTAGTGCAGTTTAGTGAGGATTTGTGTGGTTACAAAAAAGCAATAAGTACCTAGACATGGTGAAATGTGTGTTTTGCAAAATTAAAAAAGGGAGCAACATTAGATTTCACAGGTAAGTTGAATTTTTGTAATTTTTATCATGAAATCAGCCTGACCTACATGTAAAATGCTTGATTATTTACAAAATATGTATAAGAATAATATATAGGTGAGATTAAATTATTTTTAAGCACAAAAATAGGATTTTAATTTCGTTTAGTGATGTCCATGTTGTAGTATCGATAAACTTGATCATGGTCTGATGTGATCGAAAACTTTTCTTTATAAGAAATATGTCTGATAATGGTATCATTTTACATTACATATGGTCACGCCTTCATCCCCGAAGGGGTAGGCAGAGGCATACTATATGTCCACATTTCACCATTTTAGAATTTGTCCCACGTAACAATTGGTGAGCCGTATTGCTGTGTTGAGATGGATAGGCGCAGGTTGTGACTGCCCGCTGTTGAAATTTTTCAAGCCGCCCAAAAAGGCCTTCAACATGGCTTAACGACTGCCATTTTACTGACAACCGGGACCAACTGATTAACGTGCCTTCCGAAGAACGGAAACGCTCAAATAAATGTGACAAAGTGGTCACCAGAATGGTCACCCATACAAGGACTGGCCATAGTGAAAGTTGCTTACTGCAGTGATTATTTACAGAACACTGAGTCCGCGGAGCCACGAGCGCTTCAATATATAATAATGGTATCAACCAAACAAAATCTTATTAGTAATATTTATTTAACTTATTTTCTGACATTTACTTACTTACTACATAGTGTTTTTTACTCTATTGATGTATGTTTATTTTATTGCAGATTTCCAACTGATAAAAAATCAGAAGTGCATGGCTTGGCAACATAGGAGCCCGTAACTGGACTCCAAATTCAAGCGATCGTCGTGTGTTCTAATCTAATAATTGTAATGCTTATAATAAATTTTATTATAAGCATTACACAAGAACTTCCCGGTTAATAAATAATATACCGTCCGCTAGCAATAAAGTGTAAAATAAATAAATGATTAATAAAATCACGTTTATTTTTATTTTTTTCTACACATAACTCCCTTTCTATTTCTATGGCGCATGATATATATATATATATACGCTCACTTCGTGGTGAAATGGACAATGATAAATGCATCAAATTAACTGAAGTATATGAAAGCCACAGACACTTATGGGATCCACGTTCACCGCACAATGATCTTTGTCTGTCTGCCTTTTATTCTTTTTGTAGGGATTCATTATTACTAAAGCTGCAGCGAATTCGCATACGTCACCCATGGTAGCTAGTAAGAAACTATAGAAATTCGTTGCTCAGCTTGAGGCACGCTGCCGAGTTGCTGATTAATTTGGCCCAAGTGGAGATTCATGTAATTTCCCCAGCACGCGGCACGCTCAGATTGAGGCAGCTCGCCCCTCAAGTGGAGATGTGCCGTATTACCTCTCTCAATCTCTTCAACAAAAGTAATATTTTCCTACAATTTTGCGTCACGAGTATGCCAAATTGCAGGTAAATATTATTTCATTTAGGTAGGTATACTAGACACCAAGTTAAACCACCCTTATTAAGAGCAATAAGTATTCATTAAAGCGTCGATAGCTTAGTGGTTAAGAAGACTGACTGTCTTGCGATCGAGAAGACCCGGAATTCGAATCCTGGCCACTCCTAGCACAAGCAATTTAGCTTAGTTGGAGAAGTTAAAGAGAATATTCGTAATTTCGGTTGGTAATATTCTTATATTAAACAAATTATAAACAAAATTAATTTTAAAATATATATAACGGGTGTTTTTTTAGAGGTATAGAACTTTAAGTTGGCATAACTGTTTTAACTGGCGGTATTTTTGTCAGCTGAAAAGTGATTTATGTTAAGTTTGGTTTGGCATTTCAACATGAATAGATTGACGCCTGAACAATGCTTCCAAATTGTGCAAATTTATTTTGAAAATCATGGTTCTGTCCGAAATACGTATCGCGATTTTCATAAGCGAATTTTGTTTAGCGGTGCAGCTCACTTTTGGTTGAATGGATACGTCAATAAACAAAACTGCCATATTTGGGGTGATGATAATCCTCAAGTGTATGTTGAGACACCGTTACATCCAGAAAAACTGAATGTGTGGTGTGTTTTATGGGCTGGTGGAATAATTCGTCCGTACTTCTTTAGAAACGATGCTGACCAGAACGTTACAGTCAATCGTGACTGCTATAGAGCTATGATTACTGACTTTTTCGTTCATCAATTGAACAACCATGATGTGCAGGAGTAGTGGTTGCAACAAGACGGCGCAACATGTCACATAGCTCGTGCCACAATTGATTTATTGAAGGAAACGTTTGGTTACCGCATAGTTTCACGTTTTGGACCCGTAGGTTGGCCTCCAGGGTCGTACGATTTTACGCCACTTGACTATTTTCTGTGGAGATATGTGAAGTCGCTCGTCTACGCCGATAAGCCCGAAACGATTGACCACTTGGAGGACAACATTCGGCGCGTTATTGCCGATATACGGCCACAAATGTTGGGAAAGTCATCGAAAATTGGACCTCTAGATTAGACTACGTCCGAGCCAGCCGTGGCGGTTATATGCCAGAAATCATATTTAAACTATAATGCCAGAAGATTTTCTTTCGAATAAAGTCATTTTCATATCAATAAAAACAATCACCTTCGTTTTATTCCATTTCAAAGTTCTATACCTCTAAAAAAAACACCCTTTACTAAAAATGTTTTCATTTCAAATTAAATCTATCGATACGCGTCTGTTCAAGAAAGTTAGGCACATCACTGATTTCAGTTCTCTGAACCAGCGCTGCTGATTTCAGCGCCACATTGGCGAGAATTAAGAAGGCATAACTTAAGTTTGACAGCCACCTATCCAGTGTGGTAATAATACAGATCAGTGTCGTAGGTAGTTGTTGTTACCGTGTCAAACATTTAAAAAAGTTTTGGTTTACCTAACTTTTTATATGCAATTCATAGATACACTAGCCGAGCCCATCGCATGCTTACGAATTCCCAAACTATCACCCCAATAGAGGTGGAGTATTCAAAAGCCCTTTTTAGTGGGTTACCAAGGAAGTATTTAAGTGTACAGACTGTGGTATTTTTCAATTTTTTTGGTTTGCCTTAATGACGCCGCTCGCATGTTAGAGAGTCATGGCTAAATGAGGGCTATTCTCGCAGTCAACAACACTACTATTGCATTCAAGTTGGTGACCCGGTTTAAAGGACCCGAAGTTGTAAGAGGAGTGAAGTACGTAAACTGGAAGTATTCCAAGTTTCTGTCTTGCGACTGAGAGCGTACGAGCAACGATTTTAAATAAAGATAGCAGGTCTTCGCGCAGACTGACGTCTCCGGTACATAATAATGAAAAAAAAAAAATTCGGGTAGTTGAAGGAATAAGTTGCAAAAATTTTCGTCAGTGAATCTTTTTAATTTTAAAATTATAATATTACTTACTTACATATTTATATGATACATAATTATAGCTGAGTTCCTCCTCTGCCGGAAACAACAATATCCTACTCAATATTCTCCCATTTCAAGTTGTTTTATCTTCACACTTCACTTCGTCATCACTATTGTCAAAATGGAGGCTATGCAAAGCAGTATTGTAGTCCTGGCCGAATCCCTCAACAAGAGAATGGATGCATTCGAAACACAGGCCTTGAAGTCACCAACTACATCAGTAAGTCTTCCAGGGTTGAACAGTGAATTCTCCAGTTTTCGAGTATTTGTTACTCAATCCCTGAGGCTGTTGCAACAGCAGATTGAGGCATTGACACATTTACTTGATAATGTGGAGATGCAGCGGCGCAGGAAGATATTGCTCCTTCACGGGGTTGATGAGAAGAAAGATGAAGATCCTGTTAGCACAGTTGTAGATACCATCAAAAAGCATCTGAATATGCAGGACTTTAACACCAGTAGCATTAGCCGTTGTCAACGATTGGGCCGTGCAACCTCAAGCAAGAAGCCTCGGCCACTCCTCTTCAAGCTTCATGACTCGTCGGTGCGAGAAAAGGTATGGTTTACAAAATCCAAATTGAAGGGCTCTGGTATCACAATGACCGAGTTCTTGACCAAAACAAGGCATGATGTTTTCATGACTGCACGTGAAAAATTCGGAGTTGCAAAGTGCTGGACAAGGGACGGTGTCATCTATGTGTTGGGGGCTAACGACGTTCGACACAGGATAGTGTCCTTTGCTGATCTTAACAAAATCGGCGAAGTTCCTGCAACAGCCACGACTGCAAGGGTGCCCGTAGCTAAGTCCAAACGTGCGGTGACGGCAAGGAAGTGAAGTTGACCTCATTCTAACTTTCTGTGGCCCAGGTGGTTAGATAAGTCTTATATTTTCATCACTATAATCTGTATCTCTCAGTAATTCTTCAGCTAGTAGTTTTTTAATGATAATTCTGTTTATATAACTCCTTTTCTTTACTCATGTAAACAAATTCATTCTACTTGAATATTACTTTCGCTTTTAGGTACATAATTTTTATCAAAACTCACAAAACTGGTAGTAATACTTGTTATTTGTAAAATAAGCTAAATCAAGGTAATACAAGATAACATTGGCTGACAGCTGACAGTTGACACTAGTGACAGACTGTGGGTAGACGCGTTTCATTTTTTTTTTTTTTTTTTTTTAATTCCTGTTTATTTTGGCACTTTTCGTTGGTCTTTTGAGCCACTTACATGTGATTTTTTCACAGGTGTTTCTTAATATTGTAAATTTTAATACTGCACTTTGAATAGTATAGCAGGGTCAGCCACAGGGTGTTTATTAGTTTTCTTGTGATTCGCCTGGGCCGCTATAATAGATTTATAAGTTTATTAAATTATTTAAGAACATTTATTAGTAAATTGGCACCGGCAGATGAGGATTTTGTGTATTTGTGAATATTCATATATATTTATTTATATTCTTATTTTTTACTACATATTTGGTTATTTATTATAGCTTATACCTATATATATATATATATACATAGTAATATATTAATTATCTTATTTTTATGTCTTCGTCCGACAGTTCGCAGAATGTACCTTCACTTGCAGGGTTCCTGTCGTCTCAGTTCTCGGATGTTATTAGGAATTTCAATGTGATTCATATAAATGCTCAAAGTATTCCGGCTCATATAACAGAAATGCTGGCGTCTTTTGACTGCACAAATATACACGCTATACTTGTCTCAGAAACATGGTTAAAACCATCTATGTCTTCCACTCCTTATTTTTTGCCAGGATTCAACCTCATCCGTAACGATCGCGGCCCGGATGGTTATGGTGGTGTGGCTATTTACTTACGGTCTCACTTTTCTTATACTGTTGTAAGTTCTTCACCGCAGCCGCCTCTACCGTATTCTGGGGAGCATCCTTTCCTTGAGGTTGAACTCTTCCACAGCAAAATTCTCCTCGGTGTCTACTACGGGCCTTCTTCCAATGTAAATTACTTTTCTTCACTGGAAACCCTTCTAGAAAACTTTGCTTCTATGTGCAGTCACACAATAATCTTGGATGATTTCAACACCTGTCTGCTGAAAAACGACACCCGCTCCTCTACTTTTCAATCTATTGCTACCCATTATTTTCCAAACAAACCTCCTTCGCTACTTGATTTGAAAATTGTGTCCTCACCAAGTAGAGTGGCTAAGCACGGTCAGCGCTCGGCAGGCGAGTTTTCTTACCATGACTTACTTTTTCTATCTTATCGCCTTCGTCTGCCTAAACCTAAACCCCAATTTCTAGCGCTGCGCAACTTTAGTGGTATAAGTGTCGAGGAATTGCGTAGGGACGCCGTGGCCATTGATTGGGATCAGCTTTTTAATTCAAATTGATTTGATGCCAAAGTTGAAATGCTCACTTCCAATTTGATAGCCCTATACGATGTACATGCTCCAGTTCGCAAAATTAAAATGAAACACCTACCATCCCCTTGGCTCACGAGTGAGATCAAAGCACTCATATCTCGAAAAGCTGCAGCCAAATCGAAATATAAACATCGACCAACAGACACAAATTGGGAAAAATATACCCTTATTAGAAATTACTGCAACAAGGTGGTAAGGAATGCTCAACGCCAACATATTCACAGCTCTGTTGAAAACGGAGATCCAGCAAAAGTCTGGAAATTTCTACGATCTTTGGGAGTGGGAAAATCTAATCAAGACTCAATGCCTAAAACTTTAAATCTGAATTCACTCAATCAGCATTTCTCTGCTTCGTCAAATATGAATAGAATGACAAAAGAAACGACACTTAATCATCTTTCATCAATATCCCCTCCCAACTGTTCTCCTTTCTTTTTTAGTCAATTATCTGCTTGTGATGTTAAGAGAAGTATAATGTCCATCAGCTCCAACGCTGTAGGTACTGATTGTCTAGGCCGCAATATGATTGTTCCTATTATTGACGAAATACTTCCAGTTATCTCTCACATTTTAAATTTCTCAATAATAAATAGCATATTTCCCGCGGCTTGGAAAAGCGCCCAGATTATTCCCATAGCTAAAAAGAAAAACCCTTCCTCCTTTTCTGATTACCGTCCTATTTCTATTCTCCCTTTCCTTTCTAAAGTCATCGAACGTCTCCTTTCCGATCAACTTTTAAGATACCTATCTCAAAACCAACTACTCAACCCATTTCAATCTGGTTTCCGTACTGGTCACAGCACAACCACAACTTTAACTCATATTGCGGATGACATGAGAAGTGCTATGCACCTGACAGTACTGGCACTGCTTGACTTTAGTAATGCCTTTAATACGGTGGACTTTGACATTTTACTCGGTATATTGGCCTCCCTTAACATATCTCCAACAGTGATTGATTGGTTTCATAGTTACCTATATGGCCGCCGGCAACGTATTGTAATTGACGATACCTCCTCGTCTTGGTGCGATACATCTGCTGGTGTGCCTCAGGGAGGCGTTTTATCTCCATTACTCTTCGCTGTTTTTATAAACTCAATTTCAAACAACTTATCTTCTTCCTACCATCTTTACGCAGACGACCTTCAAATATATTCTCAAGCTCCTTTACATAAACTGAGCGAGGCCGTTGATAATATTAATGATGATCTGCGTACTATTTGTCGCTGGAGTGATTCGTATGGCTTAAAGGTGAATCCATCAAAGACACAGGTCATCGTGATTGGCGGTTCCAGGATGGTGCCCAAAATTGACTGGTCGCAACTTCCTAAAGTGACGTGTGACGGTATTAATATCACTTATAGTGCTAAGGTCAAGAACTTAGGCATTTATTTAGATTCATGCTTATCCTGGGGGCCTCAGCTGCAAGAGCTGAGTCGTAAAATCTATGCTGCGGCGGGATCATTGCGCAGGCTACGAAATTTTCTACCTATAAAAACTAAGGTTGCGCTTGTGCAATCACTTCTTTTCCCCATCCTCGATTATGCAGACGTCAGTTATCTAGACCTAAACGAAGACCAACTAAATAAACTTGAGAGACTCCAAAACTTCTTTATAAGATTTATATTTGGACTACGCAAATATGATCACGTTTCCGAATTCAGAAAAAAGCTCAAGTGGTTACCTATCCGCCTTCGCCGGAATACCCATATCCTCTCCTTATTATATAACATACTTTTTAACCCTAACACTCCTTTCTATCTAAAAAATCGCTTTGATTTTTTGTGTAACTCCCACAATAAGTTCCTGAGATCGTCGGAGAATCTGAGACTGAAGATGCCCGGGCATTCCACTAACTTTGTGGATAAATCGTTCACTGTCCAAGCAGTTAGGTTGTGGAATGCACTGCCAGTTCCCATTAGACGTGCACAGAGTTTAGCAACATTTAAGATTCTAGTAAACAATCATTACTTAAAGGATATTGGCTATACTTAGTGTTTCCATCTTCTGAATAGTTTCTGTATATGTATATTATACATTTAAAAGAGTGTAAGTGTATGTTTATGGGTATTTGTGTATGTATATGTCAGTAATTTATGTATTTGAATGTATGTATATATTATAATATTTTTATGTAGATATATAAATGGATATGTATATATATGTGTATGTGTGTGTGTATGTATATATATATATGTATGTATGTGTGTATGTGTATGTGTATATATGTATATATATATTCATAGTTATGTATGTATTTCATATCCCTTTATTGTTCCTTTTGTGTACATTATGTATACGTTTAGTTTATGTTAATAAAACGTTAGTATTTCAACGTAATACCATGCTGCCCCTAGTTAAGTTCGTATAAAGTCTCCATCCAAAGGTTGCCTTGAAAAAATCGCCTTGTGCGATAAGGCCGCCTATTGTATAACCTGTATAATATTGTCTACGTATATAAAATGTAACTGTATGTTTTGGTGTTACAATAAAGCATTACTAACTAACTACTAACTAATAATGCAAATGGTTAGAATTACCAACCAGAGATTACCTACTTCACTTTTCCCCCTAATAGAAGAGAAACCAGCAGCTGATATAATTTCATTTTCCCTACATTTCCAGATACATTGCGTAATGCAATCTGACATTGAAAAATTGACTAAACTACGATTTTTAATTCGAGTCAGTAAAATGACATTTTCAGTGTTGCGGATTTTTTGTCACAAATAAATAGTGATGTGGTTGAATCGAGTTTTACAATTAAGTCAATAACAAGATAGTCGAGATTATATTTTTTATCGAATATCAAACAGTAATTAAGGAGACCGTCTTCTTAGCATTCCATGGATTCTCCGTGCGGGCGCCGGGTCCATAGCGTGGCACAGGGGGGAACACCCCGACGGCGTCTGGGACTTGCGACCCATTCGAGTAGGTTTAGGGTGGCCACCTTACTATGCGCATAAACGATCACC
Organism: Miltochrista miniata; assembly: GCA_933228765.1. Classification (NCBI taxonomy): domain Eukaryota; kingdom Metazoa; phylum Arthropoda; class Insecta; order Lepidoptera; family Erebidae; genus Miltochrista; species Miltochrista miniata. The sequence continues at coordinate 27,097,113 of OW121763.1, read as the reverse complement.
TTCCACCGTCAACAATGTTCCCCCCCTGCCCAACCAGATTTGGTAAGATCCTATCAATGCCGCTTTGGATACTCGTTTTAGTAAAGAGCTTACTGAAGCTCTTGGCAATCCAAGGTCCTTAAATAAATTATACAGGGATTTAGCTGGAATTCCCCTTGCTCCTACTTCTACGGCATAGAGTTTAACCACATAGCCATTTTTGGTTAACTCATTGATCAAGTCTAAGTATTTATTTGTCTTCATGGCGTGGTCCTTCGGTATGTTGGTCTCCCACGGCACCGTCAGCTCCACGAGCACCGCACGCCGGTGTACCTATCCTCGAAAACAGGAATATGTCGGGTCTGGATGACGAGGCACATACATCCTCCGGGATTTTGTAGTGTTTTTCATACGTGTCTGAGAGTATAGTCCAATCGGCGGCAGCCATCAAAATTGAGTATGGCTTTTGAGGTACTTTCTTTAAACAGCCTTCGTTTACAAACGCAATGTCATTTCTTTTGTTTGTGGTTTATCCCGTTTTCGCTCTCGCTACCGCCAAACTGACAGCCTCACGTATGATTTCCAATACCCTATCGTGTCGGCGTGAGTAATGACCCCGGTCTAATAACGTTCTACAACCTACCAGCAGGTGCCTAGCAGTTCCAATCGCTTCTCCACATGCATTACATGTTTTATCTGTGGCTTTCCCCCACCTGACCAGATTACTTTGGTCGGGGAGGGTCAACTGAAACGCGTTCAGGTAGAATCTAAGCAAAGCCGGCGAGCCATTCATTCTACATCTCCAGGTTTTATCGCGTGCACCTTATAGGCATCGCTCTCATCCTGCTCCAGAAAAGATTTTGTAATGTCTTTATCTGTTTGTCTCCGGATACGACCCAACCTCGCTTGACCAGTCTGCGAAATCACCATGAATTTCTTGTGGAATTGGAGGCGTGACTCAAGTTCTGCTATATTTTTATCCTTTGGAAGGGTTTGAACGATTTTGTCTCTTGATTTTGCCAAGACGTGCATTTTATTAGCTCTTAGATGTTTATCGAGTTCCGACGGCTTCTTAAACGTCATTCCGAAGTTATTAGAGGCCCTGTATAATGCCTGAGGTGAAGCGCTCGTGGCCCCGCGAACTCAGTGTTCTGTAAACGATCACTGCAGTAAGCAACTTTCACTGTGGCCGGTCCATGGATGGGTGACCATCCATGTGATCACTTTGTGACATTTATTTGAGCGTTTCCGTGCTTCGGAAGGCACGTTAAGCCGTTGGTCCCGGTTGCCAGTAAAATGGCAGTCGTTAAGCTAAGTTGAAGGCTTTATTTCAACAGCAGGCAGTCACAACCTGCGCCTGTCCATTTAAACACGGCAATACGGCTCACCACCTATTACGTGGGACAAATTATACAAAGGTGAAATGTGGGCATATGATATGCCTCTGCCTACCCCTTCGGGGATAAAGGCGTGACCATATGTATGTATAATGCCGACGGGTCGGCCGATTGAGCTAGCCCTAGCCACGACTTCAACGTCTTCGTAACATTCGTATCCAATTTTGTGAGAAGGTTTCGGCTCATATCGTACACAAGAAACGACCAGTTTAGACGTGATGTTAAATAGTTGTCGTATATCCATGCTTTCTTGACGTTACCTATTGGTTGATGGTCTACCTTTTTTATTTCAACATTGAAACTTTCAATTATGTCATCCAAAGCTGGAGTACAACCTCTGTTACCTATCTTTCTGCCAAGAAATTTGAAAGGCATGGTTTCCGATATAATGGAAACTTTTTCCCCGCCTATAGCAAGCCCGGGGTCATACGACGTAAACTTAGTCAAAATAAATATTCACGGACATTTCACACAACGCTATCTGATCCCAAAGTAAGCTAGGAATAACCTGCTTGTGTTATGGGTATCAGACCATGGATATTAATACTTATATACCTATTTTTTAAATACATACATACATATTATACATAGAAACACCCAGACTCTTGATATAAAATAATATTTATGGGTCACACAAATCTTTGTCTCCGGTGGGAATCAAACCCATGACCTCCAGCGCCGTAGGCGGTATCACTACCGACTGCGCCACAGAGGCAGTCGTATTATAGTCGTAAATTATATATTTACAAAATAAAATTTAAAATTCAATAAAAAAAACACTTTCACACCTAATAAAATAAAGAATGTCTAAAATGTCTAAGTCTATTGATTGCCGAACATCACTATTGTAGCGGGTCACCCTTTTTTGTATCAGTGACAGTTGCATTTGTCATTTTACTGACTGAGATTAATAATCCGACTTTAGTCAAAGTATACGCCTCGTACTCTCTACGGAACTTGTAATAAAAAGCCCGTACACATAGACAAAAGATAATAATCGAAGGAGTTTGTATATCTATAAAATTCTGTTGAATTTACCCGCAGCGGTCCATTATGAATTGATTTGTATTCAATCGGGGTATATTCAAATCAGTTATTGTGTTCTTTGTGCGAAAGGGGACCGTGTTATAGCTAGCTAGCTAGTAATACTAGTGGTGGTACCATGTCACAGGCTTTAGCGATAGCGGGTATAAATGTAATGTTGAAAAGTTTGTAACATCGCTAACTAAATCTAATGTAAACGAACACTGTTTGCCATCTTTTGAAGTGGCTGCTCTTGAGAAAGGTAAGAGATGACTGCTTTAGGCATTTTCATTTGCCAGCGTTCTGTGCTTACGATCTCGACCGCAAGCAGAACTGCGGTCGCTGAAGTGCCGCGACAGCACCACTGGTATAGATTCTGTATAGATTTGTATTAGAATACATTCCTAAGTGGGGTCGCCCACACGAACTGGAGTCGAGGCGGCGTCGAAGCACGGGCGCATAAGCGGCGCGCCGCTTCTACGTTTCCTTCAGCAATACATGGGAGTGCGCTCACACACTAGAGTCGCGTCACGGGCGATGTGGAGTCGAGGCGGAGGCGGGGTGGGGCTGATGCGCTCGACCGCGCCGCGACTCCGTCGCCATTTTGTCATTTTGTTTCGTGCGTAGACCTGTTTACACTCTTCAAAAATGCGTGACGATTTTGAAACTAACGTAAACTTTATTGAAATTGTACGAATGAATCCGTGTATTTATGATCAAACACGATCTGATTATAGCAACAGGAAGTAAACAAAAGGTACCATGTGACATTCCATAAAACTTTTTAAACTTTTCGGGATACTTTCTTAACCATAGATTTAGAATGTACAAGATGAACAGTGTCAAACTGAAGACGAGACCAAAAATGAAAGATCTATGTGTGGGTTAAATAGTGTTGTTGAATGGTCACACCTATGTTATCGATAAAAGTATCTGTATAAATGGATGGAATGGAAATGAAACTTCTAAGCACACAAAGTGCTTAGAAGTTTCATCTCCAACTTCTTGTTTTGGGGAATAAATTGTTAATTTGAATGTAATCGACTATGAAAAAGTAAAAATGGGATTATATGGGGTAACTCGTAATATTAGAAATTCTGTAGTGATTTTACGAATTTTGATTCAGTGTGTGAATGTGAAAATACACTTTTAACATGTAATTTATGGCATCGTACATTGCATTGTTGCCGTACATATATATTTTGCCAATTGAATTTGAAATTTTACTAAAAATCCAACTCTTATCGTAGTACTAATCCTAGAAACTCATTTATTATTGAACCCTAGTAACAATAAAAGATATTACTCGTAGATTTTTTTAAATATATTAACCTCGCCAAATTGACGTCGCCACTGATGGAAACTAATGGAAAGCCGTGGCGCATCTAGCGAATGGGGGCCATGCTTACAGCACACAAGACTTCTGACAGTAGTCCTCAAGTTGGCGGCCCTATGATGTGCCTCTTCACGCTCCGCTTGTAGAACTCGGGATTGTAAAATGAGGGAAACACATGTGCGGGCAGGTCGTTCCAGGATTTTGTAGTTCGACTGAGGCTTACCGTCATCTTAGGACAACCTATAATTGAAATCGGATAACACGTCTCTGCATAGCGCCAAGCGCGTCCAGTAAGTACCTCGCACAGTCATCCCAAAGGTGAGAACAGTATTCGACGCAGAGGCTAATCTGCGCCTTGCACAGCAAACATCCCGGTGTGGCGTGGAGTACCTTAAGTGAAGTAAAATTATAAAAATTCAACTCAAAATGGATCACAAATTTTGGAAATATTATATTAAAATAGGCACAAAACCCTAAAAAAAAGGTTAAATAACACAGTTCGAGTAAAAATCAATCATATTTATAGTAAATTAAATCCAGATAAGTTTGTTTGTAGCTATGCCACTATAATGAACTATCGACATCCTTATCGATACCTACCCATGACTATTTTACTGTAAACAGCCCTTTCTATTTCTGCCTTATATATCCTCCAAAAATGCATTTACACATTAAATATTGTGTTATGTATGAAGGAAAATGCATAATCTACGTTATGAGTTGGACTTTCAGTGAAATTTTACATCCAATTTGGCAAAATATGTACGTCAAAAATGGAATGAACGAAGTCACAAATGACCTGTTAAACGAGTCTTTCTTCGTATAATTGCGTTTTGTAATATCCTATTCACACACTAAACACGACAATATTGTTGAAAATATAAAATTTTCTATTTTAATCGTAAGATCACTACAGATTATTGGATATTATAAATAACATAGAGCCGCCATAGGATCCCAGCGGGCTCAGCGATTCAAAATACTGACATATGAGTACACAATTTGCTTTCTCTTTTCCTCTCGAGCTAAGTGCTATGGATAATGAGGTCTCGCTCGCACGCTTTGTATATCTATTGAGAGTAGCGAAAAATTCTAAATCTATGTTCTTAACTCACGTGTAGCTCTGAATGTTCCTCTTATGTCACAGTGTTTCAAATATGGATGTTGCCAAAATCTTCTTCTATTTAAACTAATATCTTGTATGAGTGCAAGCGCGTCTTCATCTTCTGACGACGACATGGTGAATAAATTGGAATGTGTAAAGGAAGCATAGCCGCCCGCGCCTCGACTCTACTTAACGTTCACGCGCTGCCGCGCCGCGACGCCGCCGCTACCGCGCCTCGACTTACCAGTGAGCGACCCGCCTAACGCGGCAGCAGCCTCGCGACTGCACTCAGTAGATACTGCGCGGCACTGACGTCTTGCTGCCGCGACAGCAATGCTGCTTGCAGTCGAGTTCGGACTCGTACCTTAAGGGGCGGTTATAGCGCTCACGTAGGCATTTGGCGCTCCCCTCGCCCCGGGCGCAAGACACACCGCGCGCCGGCAGCGGCAGTGAACTCTCATGCCACAGTATACAGTATAGTAGAAAGAAACAGCATGCTAACTTTGTTTGACGTAGTAAATGCATCTAACTTTATTAAGTGTAGTGATTTATTAGTTTCGTAAATAAATGAGTTAATTATATATATTATACTATTATTTTTAAGCTAAAGAGTTTGTCGGCGTGGGCGCAACAGCGCCAGGTCCTCGAAGTGGGTCTGGACGTGGACACTCTCTCGCTCGAGACCATGGTGCGAGCCATGCTCTCCAGCGGGAGTAAGTGGGACTGCGCCGCCTCCTTCTGCGAGCAGGTCATGCTCGTGAAAGAGGCGGCAGGACGGGTACGGGAGAGAACTCTCCCACCCGAGTTCCGCAGTCAGCGGCCTGGGCGCCGCCGACGTGTCTTCGCCGAGGACTATCGGCCACCATGACTGGGGGCCTGAGGACGGCGAGAGGGCGGCTCACCGTCCTTACAGAAGCAGGCCCATGACGGCAGCGTGACGTGAGCAAATCACGCACGCGCCCCCTTAGAAGCGGGATCACACCCGAAACCCCCCAAAGACGCGGGATAGCACCCGAACCACCCTCTGGGCGAGGCCGCTGTGGCGGCCGTGGGTCTGTTGGGAGTTCTGGGACATCCTTCCGAGGGCTTCCCCGGGGCTCCCAACCACAGGCTGTTGGGCGTGACGTGAGGTTTTTTAGTCGGTAGGAGTCCGGCATAACATCCATGAGGATTTTCCCTCATGTTAAACAAAAAAAGCTAAAGAGTTTGTTTGTTTGTTTAGTTCTTTGAACTGTAGAGTCTAAGAGACTGCTAGCTGTATTTCAAAAGTTCCTTAACAGAATGTCCATTTTTCAAACATACCAATATATATAACATCACGCTAAGGCGAATAAGAGCTGAGCAGCAACGAAACATTTTTCGAAAACTAGGATATTTCATTTCTTTTGAGAGTTTCCGTTGCGTACATTTGCTAGATGGTTAAAGTTGCGTAAAAAATGTAAATTACGTAATAGCTGGTCATAAAAATTTCTAAAGTTTTCTAAAGTTGGTATGCTAAGTATGAATCACGTGATCATTTTGCAATCCAAAATGGCCGCCGCGGTGTAATCACAAAATTTCATGATGGGTATCGTTTAAAGGGTTTTTTGGTATGCTGAGTACGAATCACGTACTAATTTTGCAATCCAATATGAACGCCGCGCCGTAATCACAAAATTTCATGATGGGTATCGTTTAAGGGGTTTTTTGGTATGCTGAGTACGAATCACGTACTAATTTTGCAATCCAATATGAACACCGCGCCGCAATCACAAAATTTCATGATGGGTATCGTTTAAGGGGTTTCTTGGTATGCTGAGTACGAATCACGTGATAATTTTGCAATCCAAAATGGCCGCCGCGGTGTATTCACAAAATTTCATGATGGCTATCGTTTACAGGGTTTTTTTGGTATGCTGAGTACGAATCACGTACTAATTTTGCAATCCAATATGGCCGCCGCACCGTAATCACACAATTTCATGATGGGTATAGTTTAAGGGAATTCTTGGTATGCTAAGTATGAATCACATGATAATTTTGCAATCCAATATGGCCGCCGCGGTGTGATCACAAAATTTCATGATGGGTATCGTTTAAGGGGTTTTTTGGTATGCTGAGTACGAATCACGTGGTAATTTCGCAATCCAAAATGGCCGCCGCAGTGTAATCATAAAATTTCATGATGGGTATCGTTTAAAGGGTTTTTTGGTATGCAGCGTACGAATTACGTGATAATTTTGCAATCCAATATGGCTGCCGCGCCGTAATCACAAAATTTCATGATGGGTATCGTTTAAGGGGTTTTTGGTATGCTAAGTACGAATCACATGATAATTTTGTAATCCAAAATGGCCACCGCGCCGTAATCACATAATATTGTGATGGATATCGTTTAATTAGGTTTTTTCGAATGCTGGGTACGAATAACATGATAATTTTGGAATTCAATTTGGCCGCCTAAGCTATTTACAGTAGTAAACTAAAAAGATTTGCTTTTTAAGTTTAGGCCTAGCAATGCGAAAATACTACGACAAAAGGTTTTTATTGTAAAATTAAGGCCAATTACATTAAATTGCTACCTAGCATACGAAAGAATCCCTTAATCGATACCCATCATATTGGATTGCAAAATTATCACGTGATTCGTACTTAGCATACCAAAAAAACCCTTAAACGATACCCTTTACTCTTTTACTTAAACCCGACGGTAATTTGGCCCAGAGCGCTAAGGAGAAAGCCGACCTTTTGGGTTTTCTCTTTGCCTCTAACTCGACCATGAGCGACGGGGGTGCTTTGCCGCCGGATATTCCGTGGTGTGGAACTTCCATGCCGGAAGTAAAATTTACACAGCGGAATGTCCGACGTGAGCTTCGATCCCTGGACGTTCATAAGTCGAGTGGGCCGGATGGTATACCCGCGGTGGTACTGAAGCAGTGTGGTCCAGAGTTGTGTCCGGTACTTACACGTCTTTTCACGCTTTCATATTCCAAGCAACAAGTCCCGGCGTCGTGGAAGATCGCGTATGTGCATCCTGTGCCCAAGAAGGGTGACAGGACCGACCCGGCCAACTATAGGCCTATAGCCGTCACCTCCCTTTTATCTAAGGTGATGGAGCGTGTAATTAATACACAGCTCCTGAGGTACCTCGAGGAACACGACCTGCTCAGTGACCGGCAGTACGGTTTCCGTCACGGTCGCTCGACGGGCGATCTTCTGGTGTGCCTCACACACCGATGGGCGACGGCTATCGAGAGTAAGGGCGAGGCTCTAGCAGTAAGTCTTGACATCTCTAAGGCCTTTGACCGGGTCTGGCACCGTGGTCTTCTTACGAAATTGCCCTCATATGGACTGCCCGAGAGATTATTCGGATGGGTGTCTAGCTTCCTGGCCGGTAGAAGCATCAAGGCCGTCGTTGACGGCAGCTGTTCAGACTGCATGGCCATAAACGCTGGAGTACCGCAAGGCTCAGTGTTGTCCCCTACTCTGTTTCTGCTGCATATCAATGACATGTTGTCTATTGACGGCATTCATTGTTATGCGGACGACAGTACGGGGGACACTTGTTACACGGGCCGCCCCGGTATCTCTCGGGACACAGTGAAGGAAAATCGTGAACAGCTTGTGTCTGAAATCGAGGCTACTCTTACTAGAGTGTCCGATTGGGGTGGACAAAATCTTGTCCAGTTCAACCCTTCCAAGACACAAGCGTGTTTTTTCACCGCTAAGCAATTTCAGAGCACATCTCTTTCCATCTCCAAAAGTATAGGGATCCTTGGCGTTGACATCTCCAGTGACGTTCAGTTCCGTAGCCATTTGGAGGACAAGGCTAAGCTGGCGTCCAAGAAGCTAGGTGTGCTCAACAGGGCACGGCGGTACTTCACTGCTGCGCAAACACTGCTTCTGTATAAGTCGCAAGTGCGGCCGCACATGGAATACTGCTGTCACCTTTGGGCGGGGGCACCAGAATATCAGCTTCGTCCATTTGACTCGGTGCAAAGACGTGCTATAAGAGTTGTCAACGATCCTATACTTACAAGTGGTGTGGAACCTCTTCGCGACAGGAGAGACTTTGCCTCCTTATGCGTGTTCTACCGACTGTACAATGGTGTGTGCTCTGAGGAATTGTTTGATATGATGCCCACGGCTACGTTCTATCACCGCACTGCTCGCCACAGACAGGGAGTTCATCCTCACACTCTGCGTCCGGCGCGTTCCAGCACGGTTAGATCCGATAGGGGTTTTCTTCCGCGCACGCTTAGGTTGTGGAATGATCTCCCTGCCTCGGTTTTCCCAAACGCCTACAGTATGGGGTTCTTCAAAAGGGGTCTTAGAAGGTTTTTGCAGGGCCGGCAGCGCGAGTGTGGCGCCTCTGGTGTTGCAAACGTTCATAGGCTGCGGTGACCACCGGTCCTTCTGGTGGGCCGTATGCTTGTCTGCCACCTCAGTGGTATATAAAAAAAAAAAAAAAAAAAAAAACCATCATGAAATTTTGTGATTATGGCGCAGCGGCCATATTGGATTGCAAAATTATAACGTGATTCGTACTCAGCATACCAAAAAACCCCTTAAACGATACCCATCATGAAATTTTGTGATTACGGCGCGGCGTTCATATTGGATTGCAAAATTAGTACGTGATTCGTACTCAGCATACCAAAAAACCCCTTAAACGATACCCATCATGAAATTTTGTGATTACGGCGCGGCGGCCATCTTGTATTGCAAAGTTAGTACGTGATTCGTACTCAGCATACGAAAAAACCCCTTAAACGATACCCATCATGAAACTTTGTGATTACGGCGCGGCGGCCATATTGGATTGCAAAATTATCACGTGCTTCGTACTCAGCATACCAAAAAACCCCTTAAACGATACCCATCATGACATTTGGAACGAAGTTCCTTATCGCGCGTTGTGAAAGGGGGCTAGACGGAAAACATTCTCACGAAAAGTTGTAACGACACTTTTGGTAGTGATAGTGATAGTGGTAGTGATAGTGGTAGTGATAGTGGTAGTGGTAGTGGTAGTGATAGTGGTAGTGATAGTGGTAGTGATAGTGGTAGTGGTAGTGGTAGTGATAGTGGTAGTGGTAGTGGTAGTGATAGTGATAGTGGTAGTGATAGTGGTAGTGATAGTGGTAGTGATAGTGGTAGTGGTAGTGATAGTGGTAGTAATAGTAGTAATGATAGTGGTAGTGGTAGTGATAGTGATAGTGGTAGTGCTAGTGCTAGCCAGGGGATGAACATGAACTCTACGAGCAACACCAAAGCAAATAGGAGTTTCGCTCTGTTCAGTTTCAGTCACGCGTAAAGGTTACACGCACTCACTTTTTTTATATTTGTTTTCTTTTTGTTTTTTTGTTTCTGTTTTTGTTTTTGCTTACAATAAAATTTTAAAATTAAAATAAAATTTTATTACAATTCCTTCACTTTAATCGAAAGGAACTTCGTTCCATCCGGGTGTCCCTTGACACCTCTCAAGTTTTTTTTGTTATAACGGCGTGGCCGCCATGTTGGATGGCAAAATTATCATGTAATTCGTAGACATTTTAATGCATTAGGTAGCTGGTTACCATGTCGTGAAAACACTTAAAAAGTAAAAGATCACCACATTTACCATGAGTCGCGTATTGGAATTTTAGTGAAATCCCTTCATCACTCAGGAATTAAAATGTATAGCTAAGTACCATCATGGATACATTGACTTACGATCAAAAAACCGCATCAAAATCGATCCACCCCTTGGACCGTGACGAATTCACAGGACAGAGTTGTTAATTATGAGAGTTCGTTAATTGAATTAATGAGTAACTAGTTACAATGTAATTAGATTAACGTGTAATTCCATTACTCAGTAATTAGTTACTGCTAGTACTCATTGTAATTAATTACTCAATTAGTAATCTGTTACAGAGTAATTGAATTAAGCATTACAAAGTAATTGTAATTTGTAACGGTTAATCTAATTACATTTTGCCCATCACTGATATTTTTATACTGTGGCGCGATTTCAACGTAATTTGGCATAATAATTACGAAATAGTTGCGAAAAAAACTGACACAAGTCCTGCCTCCACAAGCGCTAGCGCGAGACTGATCGGTCGTCAGCGGCGCAATTCTATTGCGTTTGGTAGATATTCGTACATGATAACTATGTAAATACTTGTGTATAGAAAAACGCTTGGAAAATGTGTATAAAAACTCAATAGCTTTAATTGAGTGCTAAAAAAAAATTATAAAATGTTAATAGTTAAGCCACAGTATTGAAAAAACTTTTCTGAGAGAGTCAACTTTGGGATTTTTTTTTTCTAGTGAAATTTATTGGATCGTGTAAGGGGCTCGGAATATGTTTAGCTTATATCCTTAACTATTATATATATTATATATTTATCAGAATTATAAACCCTTTACTTTTTGACTAGGATTGTTTCAAAAAACTCAAATTCTGACCCACGCGGCCTTAAGTCATAGCAGGAATCGGTCTATAACATGACAGCTATTTTGTTACGTAACTTGCACCTATCCATTTCAATACAAATGCAAATTTATGTATCAGATATTAATTTGTGAAATTCAAGCCATACTCGTAAAGTTCTAGTTTTGTTAGAGTCAAGGCTCGGTGTGCGAAAAAAGTTATATAGTTTGATACATACATACTTATAGTCACGCAGATATGCATCTGCCTTAATGATTGTCATTTTACTGAAAACCGGGTTTCATTTCAAGATTTCCTTCTTTACGCAATGGGTGTTTTTGCGAAAGTGTTCCCTTAGTCGCCTCTTACGACACCTTCGGGATGTTTTGGGGTGGCGACATTTTGTACTCTTACCCGTTGCAACACGGGACTTCGTCGCCACACGGGGCGTCACATGGTAGTAGGATATGTAGCGAAATTTATGGGAGCAAGTAATTTACGACCAAATGAGAAAATGTGCTTTTTGAAGTAACAAAAATCGTTTATTTATCTAGTGAGCCCTATAATACGCTTGGCCCAATGTGGACTAAACCGGGATTCTAATTTCCCCTACAAAATGTACTAAATACCTGGTATTGAACTAAAACAGGTAGGTAGGTACATTACATTTACGTGTATTGGTTGAGTAATATCCATTTCATAGCCTCAATTTAATGTGTCGGTGTTGAAAGTTGGTACTTTTGCGTTATTTGATAAAGAATAATGTAATTTGAAGTGGTACACATGATTGTAATTTATCACGATAGTATATGAAAATATTTAAAACTGATTAAGGTTCTAGAGGTGTAGGATACAACTTGAGTTCAAAGCATATCATGGGCTAAACCGGGAAGCTTAGCATGTCCATAATAATAAATAAACAAATTATAAAGGGGAAAGCTTTGACTATTGTATGTATGTTTGCATCGAATAGCCTTAGAAACTACTGAACCAATTCGAAAAACTATTTCACTGTTGGGAAGCTGCGCTACTCCGGGTATAATAGGCTATATTTTATTCCCGTATTCCCACTAGAACTATCAGAGGGGCAAGTGCGAGTTTCGGCGAGCGCTTGTCGACATTCACGGGTGAGCGCGTTAGCACCGATTTGTATGGAATCGAGACAAGTTCCCGCGTTTACAGCTAGGTGGCGGGGTCTCGATTCCAAACGAATTGGCGCGTCGTGAATGTCGACAAGCTCACGCAAAAACTCGCACTTGCCCCTCAGGTGAAACCGCGTGTCATCGGTGAGACCTATAGTAAACAACAATGTTGTACTTGTCCTTTTCACTTCATCAAACTAATAGCTTTTCAGTCGTGATATATTAAACATCCTGACATTTCTCTATATCAATCATCCTGAGTTCCTGACGCTGAACGGACTGAGAATCAATCTCGATCTGCGAACCTCGCTTCTAATGTATTGGAAAATTGAACCAACTCTCGTTCTTATTTTGTTTTAGAGATTGAATGCATTGTGTTGAATTTTGATGTTGGTATTGAAGTTTTCGTCTAAACTAATACAGTAGTAGGTACTATTTTAGTACCAAACACTTTTTTAACTTATTCACGCGTAATTTCCGTACCTGTGGGAATACGGAGATAAAATATGTTACCCGGTTAAAGTGTAGCTTTCTAACAGTGAAAGAATTTGTCAACTTTGTTTTGTAGTTTGGACACAAACAAAAAAAACAATCAGATCTTGGTATTCATATAGATTTCAAAAGTAAGTCCTTCAACTTGACATAAATACGCCACGCCACAATGAAAAGCCACAGTTTTTTTTATACCACTAAGGTGGCAGACAAGTATACGGCCGACCAGATGTACCGGTGGTCACCGTAGCGTATGGACGTTTGCAACACCAGAGGCGCAGATGGTCACCTTTCTCAGAACCTATAGTGTCATAAGATGCTTAACCAAGTGATCATTAACAGAACACTGTGCAAGCGGGGCTGAGTTCGGTTCCCGCTTCCCATGGAAATACAATACTGGGATAAACATACGTGGGTACTACCCGTTCGCTCTAACTTTGCCGCTGGCGTAGCGGCGTATACCCGAATTGTTAATTAGACGAAGTAAATTTACAGTAGCTAATGTCACTTCGTCATAGAAAATACGCAACATTGTATGAAGAAGTGACATTAGTTGCTGTCAATTACTTCGTCTAATTAAGAATTCGACTTTAGTTTGGAGCCGAACGGCAAAGTTAGAGCGAACGAGCAGTATATATGTTATTCCCGACTATAATTTATTCTTGTAAAAACTTTCAGCTCAATCTGTTCAGCCGTTACAGCGTGATTAAGTAAGAAACATCTTTGGAAACTTGCACATTTATAATTTTAGTACAATTTTCACTTCATGCCATATTGTAAAAGTAAATAGCCATATCTCGTTTATTTTGACACGATGAGGCAGCGTGAGGACAGGTTCGTATTTAGTATGTAACACGCGAGGAGACTCTCAATAGATGTTACCGATTGAGTGAACAGCTAACTGTATGGAGGTGCTAATACCACCTAATAGGTAAAAAAAAGAAGAGTAAAAAAAAAGAAGAATCATAAAATACAGTATGTATTTTTTTTTACTCTTTTTTTTTCAGTGAAGCCAATTAAAGGCCTTTTTAAAAACTTCAACAGTGGGTAATCTCAACCAGCAGCGGCGCCTATTCATTTCAGCACAGCAATAGTAATATCTACATCGACACCTACTTGGACAAAAAGTAATAGGGGAAAGTGGGCGTATAGAAAGCGTTTTGAAAAGTCCGTCTCCCACACATTCCGGAAGGCTAGATGAATAACTAATGTTTACGGTATTTTCCGACTCCGACTGTCTTCTCAGTAATAGATCTCCTTGTAAATATATAATGGTCCGTAAAATAATAAAACATACAAATTAATATGTGAATGTGTGTATTTGGCTGGATGCCATCAGGTCCGCGGCAGTCGCGTTCAGTCTAGATGACCCCAGTGATCAAACCGATATCCAGCAACATCTCCAACACGGTCACAGTTGCCGACAGCTCACCGTTACCAGACGTCTAGATTTTAGCAGTGGGACAGACTCAGTTTAAGTAGATTAAAAATATATTAGTTATTAATAACTCAAATGTAGTTACTTTTTAAGAATTAATAAGAATTAAGAGCGTATCGCCTACAAACTGCTAAAGCCGTTTGGCCGTATTAAAGTTGTAACTTTGAGATTAATATTGGAATAAATAAAAAACGAAAAAAAAAGTTCCGCTTTAAAGGGAGCCGTGCAAAAGACACAAAATTGGCACTATTCAGCATTTTATGCTAGTTAGTTTGAACGATACTGTCCGATAATAGCTCCACGCCAGTCGCTGCTGAACTAGAAAGAAAGAAGAAGTTTATATTTTACATTAATAATAATAAAACAATCTTACAACTAGCATGTCAACTTCTGAAGCCCATGATATTTTTTCATAAAAGCCGGTATTACCAGCTCTGTATATTACTCACACCGTACAGAAATCGAATCACATACTCCTTGATTTTGAGAACACCACAGGCGGAATATCAATGACTTGGCGTCAATTCGATCCCGGGTAATAAGACTTTACTGCCCCCTAGCAGGTCATCACAGAAGTAATGCCATGTTTCAGCCACGCACGTGTGCCTGACAAGGGGTGTGGTATTAAGGGTTGTTATCCAGCCACTTTTTTTCCGCTATTATTCGAAATGAAATTGGAGTATATTTTGCATAATACTCTGTTCGGAAATCAGCCTTGGGATCTGAAAAACCTTTAAGCCCCGTTGATAACTATAGAAGGATTATGATTCCGAGGTTTAAACAGAAATAAATGTTCAAGCAATTCAATGATGATACTGTAACTTATTCTTTCAGACTTTCCTGATACGATTTTTAGTTAGTTTGTTTGAATATACTTACTTGGGTACATAATCTGTCGTAGGTTCACTAAAACGCCGGTATTCAAGAGGTATTTTAATACCACGAAAAATATAGACTCTCTTTTTTCCCCGAAAGTATACAGGGTGAATTTTTGAAAAGGGCTTGGATGGCCAACTCCGAAACTATAAGGAATAGCTAAAAATGCTCGAAGGAGTCACGAGCCCGATTTTGATAAAACTTAAAACCTCATCATTAGATTTTTGAAAAACCAGTAATCCTAGCTGGGAATCGAACCCATTGATTTTGAAAAAAAAACACACCCTTCATTATTACACCATACGATAGTGTCGTTAATAAGGATCAAATTCTGTGAAGTAATGATATAAGGCAAATGTAAGGAAAGTTTGGAATTTTAATAGAATTCATATTTCATGTACCTAAATTTTTGTTTCGTTCAAAATCCCAGAATTGATCGTAACTATTCCGTGTTTTGATCGTGCTCAGAATGATTATTTGGAGAATATTCTATACGAAATCAATAATATTGAATGCAGTACTATCTTTGAGGTCTCGAATCCAGCTATGTATTGAAAACAATGGTCTACATTTTGAACAATTAATCAGTCAACGTAAGCAAAATAAATTGTATTTTGTTAAAGATGAGCACTTTCCTTTAGTTTGCCGTATATCATTACTTCCCAGAATAAGATCCTTAATAGCAATACTATCGTATGGTGAAATAATATAGGGTGTGTTTTTTTTTTCATAATCAAAGGGTTCGATTCCCAGCTAGGATTATTGGTTTTTCAAAAATCTAATGATAAGGTTTTAAGTTTCATCAAAATCGGGCTCGTGACTCCTTTGAGCATTTTTCGCTATTCCTTATAGTTTCGGATTTGGCCATCCAATCCCTTTTGAAAAATTCACCCTGTATATACTTACGCCGAAAGTTTACCAGTTGTATTTAGACGTTGGTAAGCCTATAGCCGTGTCACAACAGACAGGGGTTGTTGTTTTGCCCCCTTATATAAGGCCTTTAACTTGTCGACGACTATTATGCTTAAAGAGACAAACATTAACTTGCCTTCTGAAACACTTAACCACTCGTTAAAAGAAATACCGCAATCGGTCAGTCATCTCAGAATTGACCGTTATAGTATCGTAAGAACGTTTGAATAGAGCAAGTCCTAATATTGTACCTGTAAAATCAGTCCTAGGTTTCTACGTAGTCAGTGCTGAAACATTAATCAATAGTACCTAGTCAAATTACTTCTAGACTCTGAACAGATTAACGTGCTCATCACATTACAGAGGTTCCAGGTTTTAGGAGTCCTGGGGTATCCTTTAGAGGGCTTACCCGGGGCTCCCAACCGTAGGCTGTTAGCGGGACACGTGAGGTTTTTTAGTCGGTAGGAGTCCGGCATGACATACATGAGGATTTTCCTTCACGTAAAAAAAAAGAGGTTCCAGGTGGAAGTTGATTGTTGTAGTAAGATATATATTTTACTTGTTTAAAACAGTAGGCGGTAAAGCTTTTCATAGTTAGCAGTAATTGACAGTAATTTTTAAGACTCTGGGTGAGACAGGCAGCATTTTTAATTTACGGACCATTTAGAAGGAGCGGGTAAATAAAAACTTTTTAGTTTCGCAGCTGTCGAGAATTTTCCCTTTTACTGGCATAACTTTTCACCGTTTAATTAAGCAGGCTGTGTTGTTGTGTCACCTGAGGAATACCTACTCATACACTGTGACCTAAATAACTTTGTGGTCACGGGTTGTTTAATATTTCATATAGTAATCTCACGGTCTATAGTACGTACGTCATTTTATTGACGTACAACAGACCTCTATAAACTTTGCGCGCTTTACGACAGAACACTAAAGCTATTGCAGCGTTTTATATTATTCTAACAAATTATTTCATAATAAAATATTAAAGTGCTCTTGTAGAATGGCTGCTAAAGAAAGATGTTCTCTTTTATTTTGGTATTTTTACGCAGCGTTGTCTAGGTCAAATTAATCTACTAAAATGTGCTTGTGCTATAAAATTTAGATCATTGATAAAAATTCTTTAATCAATACATATAATAAAATCGTAACAGGTCGCTGTCTGTACATGGAAGATAAATAAGAAAAAATATTATAGGGGGCTTTATGAACGCAATAGAACCCAAAACAATTATTTTTAGAATTTGTTGTCTGTTTGTCAGTATATTTGTCTGTACATTTTTGCACGCTAATCTCAGTAACTGCTTAACCGATTGCAATGCGGTTTTCTTTATTGTGTTGACGTTTGCTCTACTTAGCATTTAATGTTTATTTCATGTCAATCGGTTATTAAATAAAAAAGGTTAGATCACTTTAAAGAATCATACTTAGACATTTGAATCTATAAATCGGTAAATCTAAACTGGCGTCTTGGCTTAATCATAAAAGAGCTTAATGATTAAGGCTATTTTAAAACAATTCAATCCGCGCCGAAGCCGTGGACTGAATTGTTTTAGAATAGACTTAATCTTTAAGCTCTTTTATGATTAAGCAAACAGGGCAGTTTCACACGCTGCTTGATGAGTCTGATGAGGAAATAACTCTCCGTTTATGCACCTTATGTGACGTAAACGAAGTTGCGGGGTCAGCTTCAGCTAGTAATATATTAATTTCTGCACCTCTACATTACAAACTTTCTATAAATAGTGTTTAACTCCACAATTTGCTTCTGGACCGGATAGGTAGATACAATACGGTAAGGTCCGAAGTAGGTTTCTGAGATTAATATAAGTTCGGGAAAAATAAGATCAGCAGAGCTTGAGTTACACCTCTAATATTGCAAGCAATTATAAGCTACATTAATGGCATTGGTCCACGTGTCTAACACCTTCATCATTGCAGCCTATTTGAATCCCACACTGCTGGGCAAAGGCAAAACGTTCGATCTCGTGACGCCCACATTCAGCAGGCTCTTGCGACCTGTATAAGGTCATCTGTCCACTGTATGTCTGTTTTACGGTACGTAGTCGCCACTCTCGGGGATTCTTCACACCCTCTGCTGCACCATTTCCCTGGCCGCCACCGGTTCCAGCTCTAGTGGAACCACCGGGGATTAGGGATCTAACATCTTAAAAGTTTAAAAAATACTGCTTCGTAAAATGTCTAATCTTTATTCAAATTAATACACTACCATTCAAAGTAATCAATATGCGCACAAGAATTGACGTTCCCACAATGCTTTCTATCAGTGAGCGATGGACATTTGCGTCCACCAGCTTTCTTCTGCCTCACCACCGTCCGCTGTCGGAACATGTCGCCAAAACCGCAGGTTACTGAGCAAGGTGACCAGTCCGTCCAATCGGAGACCAGGCAGTCATTGGCTGAAGAATGGAAAGGAATTATTTTTATAAGTTGCTTCTTCGTAACGACGAAAAAAGATAGTTACTATCTAGTTCCGTACCAAAAATGGCATAGAATAGTTAATAGTATAGATGCCCCATAAGGTATTAGGCTGATATTTGTTGTTAAAGCAACAAATTCAGCTTTGAAAATTGCAGCTCTCTAGCTTGATAGTTCAAGAGCTGAAATTATCGAGACTGTGTCTCAGGAACCGTGATTGGTTTCTGAGACACAGCCACTGACACACAGATGGATGGTGGTGTATTCTTTGGCATAAACCTTGAAATATGAAAATCCATCTCACGTTTGATCCTGTTGACGGCATGATGTAATCGCGACCTGAAATGCCTCGGTAGATGTTTATGGAGTCCAAACTTTCTGCCGTGAGCGACTGCTAGAACGACGTCATCCATGCTTATGAGCTGACCTTCAAACTCTTTTTCTGTAGTTCTACAATAAAATAATAAGGGTTAAAAGCATTACCATAAATAATTTCATTTTCTAATGCCGAAAGAATTTTCCATGTTATTTCAGACTATATCAGCTATCCCGCTACCAAAATTTCAGCCTTATCAGTTCAGTTCCTTAGAGCTTGATGGAGTACAACCAAACGTCTCTCAGGAACTTTCACATAAATAATATTAGTAGTAGGATTACCTATACAAAAATACAAAAAAATACTGTAATTTCTTTGATTCATTACATCGTGAAAGAAAGATAAACAATATAATAGGTACTAGTCTATCTATATCTATATCTATATTTATAAAAATCAATGCCACTTTTCGTTGTAATTTTATAACTCGAGATCGGGCTCACCTATCCAAACCAAATGTTTAGGCTTTGTTCGGACTATTTAGTAGATGGTTTATGTGAAGTTTGCACAAAATCGGTTCTTCATTTATCACATTTTTTGTAACAAAAGAATTCAAAAATGCGACGGGAACGGGTGAGATACTCTCTATTACGTGACGCAAACGAAGTTGCGTGGGTCAGCTAGTATAGTATAAGTATAACAGGTACTAGTAAATATTATAATTATAAAGAGTACAAACTTGATGCCCATTCTGACTTGAAGTTAAATCGAATATCCTCGATGTCAACATAATCGAAATACACAACAATGGAATTACCAACTTCTCTATTAAGGTAATGGTAACGGAAAAGCAATATAGGTAACGTGAAGTAACGCAATGAAGTTGTATCAATTTCAATGTACCTGAAGTGAGTTTCAGTGTAACAGTGTTTATATAAAATTTTCATCGCTTCCGAAAGCGATCTTGTGTTTCCGTTAGTAATATAATTTGATGTAAGACTTTTCCTGATAGGTGTAGACTGTAGAGTTTATTTATAAGAAAGGATGAAATTTCTTCATTGAGGTTGGTTTTCTTTCTTTATTAAGACACAAGTCTTGAAAGTCCTTCTGTACAATGTTTGTATTTCTGTATTAATGTTTTTTTTTTATACTACTTAGGTGACAGCCAAGCTTACGGCCCACCGGAAGGTTGGTAACCGTAGCCTATAGACGTTTGCAACACCAGAGGCGCTACACACGCGCTGCCGGCCCGGGCGCAGGTTGTGACGACCCACAGTTGAAATTTTTCAAGCCGCCCGTAAGGCCTTCAACTTGGCTTAACGACTGTCATTTTACCGACAACCGGGACCAACGGCTTATCGTGCCTTCCGAAGCACGGAAACGCTCGTAAATAAATGTCACAAAGTGGTCCACGTGGTGGTCACCCATCCATGTCCGGCCAAAGTAAATGTTGCTTACTGCAGTGATCGTTTACAGAACACTGAGTCCGCGGGGCCACGAGCGCTTCAAGTTTCAAATTTATAAAATTTATAAAATTACTATATAGATAGACATTAGATAAGGGTTTGTGGTAAAGATCGAAGATGGTAAACGCGTCGCGAGTATACTTAGCACAAAGAAAGAAAAGGTTATATACCTACTTTCATTCAGATTGTATAGGGACAACATGATTGGAGCAAAGTAAACCTTAAGATGACTAGCGTACAATCAAAATGGGCCCAGGATTAAGAGTAAAGGCGTCGATTTTAGATAGAATGCTTGTTGCCAAAATGCAGTAGATTGACATGTTTTTGATGGAGAATGAATTAGATCTGGAGATTAATTAGGTTACTTTTCATCCCAGAAAATTATAATATTTCTTGATGAGATTGAGAATGTTCTGAAGAGCTCTTCAACCTGATCCCATCATCTCCTTTCCGATACCGAACAACGCGTGCTGGGCAGAGATGTCACCCACACACAGTGGAGAGAATCTTCGCCAGAACAGAGCGTTTCAAAAGATCGTTCCTCTGTCGAACTATAAAAACTTGGAACGACCTGCCCGCACACATATTTCCCTCATCTTACAATAATTGTACGCTCCTCTTAAAGAACCCGTTTAATTAATTATTAATTAAACGGGTTCTTTAAGAGGAGCGTAAAGAGGCACATCACAGGGCCGCCAGCTTGAGGACCACTGTCAGAAGTGGCCTTCAATTGCCAGATGCGCCACGGCTTTCCATCAGGTTGGTGGCGACGTCAATTTGGCGAGATGAACATAAAAAAAAATCATCGGGATAACATGTTTGTGGGTCAGACAGACACGGCCAGGAAAAAATAGGAATATACACTTATCATTCTGTTCAAGTAAATCAACTACTTACGTAGTTATTGAAGGCTTAGTCACCACTACTACATTGTTATCCGAAGAATAAGTTCTTGAGACAACCACAGGTTCCTGTACCAAATCTTTCAATGCATCTTCATTCCTCATAGTTGTAGTTTGTGTTACTTCTGCAGCGTCTTCTTGGAAATCATTATCAGAGTCATCGTGGTTAATAATTGTTTTCCTTGGCAATCCTTTGTACTGATTTTTGAGTTGTAACATAGATATGAGTTCTTTTCTAGCAAGATCATTCAGTTCTGTGTTTGTGTATTCTTTTACCTGTAATTTGATATTGGTTTAAATTAATTTTAAGGCGTCTTTCATTTCATCAGAGTAACATTTTATGAACAATTTGAGAAAATCGATTTGCTGATGTAAAAGATTAAATACATTAGCTAAGGTGGTAGATATGATTTCCACCTTGCTTTTTCTTGTGCTGATCTAATTTAAAAATTTGATGGAATTGCGTTCCTAGGTTTATTCCTCTTCAACACACAAATTGCGTACCGTATAGTACCCTCATGTAGATTTAGATGAAGTTTTATCACACATACACATCTGCCGTATACGTCAAAATTTATTTCTTAATCTACGAGTCCTTGAGAGCAAGAATTTCAGCAAGACAACAAATCACATAGATCAAAGTCAATCCAAGTCATTTGTACCGAGTCGCAGTCAAGGGAGCTGTCAACGAAGTGTGAAATATCAAATACTGGTTATCTTTGAACATAAAATCGAACATCGCACAAAATAAGTAATTTCTTCGAGGAAATAAACAACAAATTATTTAGAAGAAATATACGAAAATACGATCCGTGAATACTGATTGGCACAAGATTTTTTACATTTTTTTTTGTTATAATTGCCCACAATAGTTACCCCGTTTTCCTTCCTTCGACAGTTTATTGCATTTCTTGTAACGTCAATAGGTAGTATTGTTTTATCAATTTTTGTATATCTAAAAAAATCCTAATCAAACAATCAATAAATTAAAACAGCCGATGGCAGTCCACTTTTTTTTAACGTGAGGGAAAATCCGTCTTGGATGCCATGCCGGACTCCTACCGACTAAAAAACCCCACGTAACAACAGCCTATGGTTGGGAGCCCCGGGTAAGCACTCGGAAGGATGTCCCAGGACTCCCAATAGAGCTACAGCCACCACTGCGGCCTCGCCCAGGGGGCGGTTCGGGTGCTATCCCACCCTGCGTCTTTGGGGGGTTTCGGGTGTGATCACGCTTCTTAGGGGGGGGGGGGGGTGAATTCCTCACGTCACGGCGATGAGCAGCCCTCTCACCGTCCTCAGGCCCCCGGTCATGGAGGCCGATAGTCTTCGGTGAAGCATACCTTAGCAAGTTGCACTTTGGCAATTGTAGGCAGTTCTCTCAGTTCTGGATAGTAGAATCCTGCAGCAGGGTGGTTAGGATTCCTGGGCTTGTGTTTAGTCACTGGATCAGGCGGTGATGTTTCCCATCGTGGTGCTGTGAATGTCAGGCCACTTGCTATACCAGCGTCTAGGGGCTCCAACTGCAAAGAAATAGAATATATCTTTCTGAAACTATATATTTATACCACTAAGGTGGCAGACAAGCTTACGGCCTATCGGTTGTTTTGGCGGCAACAGTAATAGGTACATGATTGTGAAAATTTCAACTATCTAGCTATCACCGTTCATGAGATTTAGTCTGTTGAGGACAGACAGACAGACAGATAGGGGTTTCTCAGAAATAGGGTCCCGTTCTTACTCTATTGGTACAGAAGCCGAAAAGTAACAATTTTCTTTTCTGAAACCGTTTATGTACCTATAACCATTTACAGCTACGAGGATAGACCCTGAGTAAGAAACTTCACTGTGATGAGTGACTGCGTACCTTAGCATTTAACTTAAGCAGCGGAACCAGCTAGTAAACAAAACACAAAAATGTTTATTTTCCCGTACGGAAAATCGTCTTGATTTTCCGTATAAAAAAGGTAAAGAAGGTATCGGAAGATACCTATTTGATGACTTTGTAGTTGATTAAACGAAAATGGCGGGAGACTCGTTAAATTGGTTGAAATATTGGAAATTTTATTTATTTTAATCTTTTTATTTTAAATCGTAATGTTTAATGAGGGGACTGTATTCAAATGTACTGTTTCTCTGCTCTGGTGCTCAGCTCGTAGAACGATAGTGAAGGAGAGGAGGGAGAGGAAGCCCTACTCTTATTTATTATCGTTCTACAAAGTAGAGTATTGTCAATAGTAATTTTTGTTGAAAATCAACAAAAAAATTTACGAAGATGTTCCCTGCGTTTACTAGACGCGCTTGATGCTATGCAGAGACGACTCTGCATAGCGTCAAGCGCGTCCATCAAGTACCTCGCGGAGTCATCCCAAAGGTAAGAACAGTATTCGACGCAGGTACCATTTTCGTATTTTTTTTTTGTTGTTTTTTAAATTGACAGTGCTGATCGGTTCTGTTATCGAAACTGTGCCAAAACCCTTCCGTTCCAGAACGACTATAAAATCAACCAGTAGAATTGCACATTTTTTGTAGAATTTACTGATTTATAAGAAAAAAACTTACATCCAAAGTTATCTGGTCTACCCAAGAAGAGTCGACGCAGAGGTTTACTCCATCAACGCCAATAAACCAATCTGGTGACGGGATCATGCGGCAGATCAGTGATACCTGGAAATGAAACGGTTATTAATTTATATAGGTTTTTTTAAAGCGTGAGGAATATCCTACAGGGGTGCAATGCCGCACTCCTATCGACTAAAAACTACATGTATTCTATCTACCTAAACCCCGGGTATGCCTTTGGAAGGATGTCCCCAGGACTCTCAACAGACATACCGAAGACACGTCTGCGGCGCCACCGTCGCAGACGTACGTAGGTACTATCACTGTTTCGCAGATTCTTTTTCACGTATGGATCCTGCGCCGAACTTCTACTGGCTAAAAACACACGACACCCTACGCACTGCATACGGTCAGGAGTTTTGGGTAAGCCCTCGGAGGGATGGTCCAGGGAGATTTGCAGTAGTTTGGTGTCGTTCTCTTCAATAACACTGCCGTGCCGGCTCTTTTACGATTCTAAAACCGACAGGCTACCTAAGCTGCTATTGAAGGTTTTTAAGTCACTCATCAGGCTTACTAAGTTGTTTTCACGACAATCATGTTACTTGCAACCGGGACCTACTCTCAATATATGAAACTCTTCTTCTCTTCTTAAATTGAAATGCCTACGGTCATGACTCTCAGGACCGACCGAAGCTTAATATGCCCAAAACTCTGTTCGTTTACAGATCGTCAGTCAGGGGGACTACGAATACATCTCCTGCACCAATTACAAACTATCTTACCAAACTATGACTTCCATCAACAAACACCATGTTCTCCGTATGTCCTGTACCAAACCCAATAGCTGGTGTCGAGAACTGGTCGTATACTTGAGAATCTTCATCACCCTCCTTCACAAGATCGTCGATCTTTCCAAACTGGGAGAAAGCACGGACTGAAGCTCTGGCAACTTCACCCACACTGTAGAGCTTAAAGCTGGCATTATGTGATAGGCCTGTAAAAAGAAAAGAGCAGTGAGGAATAAGTAATTTGACATAGTGTTTATGAATCTGAACAACTCTATAATAGTAATCACTCTAATTTTCTTAGTCCTGAGAAGGTTCATGCAGGGTCGACAGCGCGAATGTAACGCCTCAGGTGTAGCAAATGTTAATAGCCTACAGTGACCACCAGTCCATCTGGTGGACCGAATGCTTGTCTGCCACCTTAGTGGTATTAAAAGTTTCCTCTTTACATAATTAAAGCATAAACCTGCTCACAGTTTCATCGTTATTTCTTAAGCAATACCTCCAAGAATATTTAGCTGTCAGTGCCTTTGAAAATACGCTTTCAAGAGAATCTTAACGCTGTAGTTCACAATATTACATTGTCTCTATCTCAAGCAAGCTATGTTTACCAACAGAGGGGATAGTAGGCTAGTATTCTCATGTGTAGTGGTATATCAAGTTAAATTTAACGTGAACGCTCCACGTAAAGGAAATGGTCCATCGAAGCGTATCACTACCGTGCGCTAGGGTGATTCTCAAACGATTCAGTGTATTATATTACGATATTTAATATCGACTGTCTGTGAGTGTTCTGTACTTGGGTTCGATATCTTTGTATGTTACTTCTTATCTAAAAATATTCGTCCGTCTTATTTAGAAATATGCATATTTTTTTACGTAGATATTAAATTTTAATTTCCAGTCCATTTTATCGGGTTCGAATTTCATAATTGATTACGTGAGACTAATATGATTGGTGAATCATGGGCGTATAGCTCTTACTACCTCAAGAGGAAAAATTATAGCTATAATATATGTACATATACTAATTATTATTGAAATACTGTCCCAATACCAAGTGGGCAATTCATAGGTTTAATTCACGGTTATAGGCAAAATAATCTTGGAAGTCCCAAGATTATTTACTGCAATACATTTCGTAGACAAGAAGACTATTGTTGGAAATTTTCACCTGTTACTAAAACCATTAAGAATATCCACCATTTTTCACTCGACACCAAGACAGAGACAATGTAATATTACAATGCAACGAGAAATGCAGGCGATTGTAATTTCGCCATGTTGGACACACAGTTTCTCTGAACAGCGGGAGTTATATTAATGTTCAAGGCACCTACGATATCGGTTCAAAAGTACATTTTAAAAGCGAGCCTTTATGTAGGATATTATAACCGGGTGCTTGCTGTCGACTGTTATAAATTTTCTTGATAAATATTGGTATTTATTTATAGC
The DNA here is from genome assembly GCA_933228765.1 of Miltochrista miniata. Classification (NCBI taxonomy): domain Eukaryota; kingdom Metazoa; phylum Arthropoda; class Insecta; order Lepidoptera; family Erebidae; genus Miltochrista; species Miltochrista miniata. Next base: position 27,071,091 of record OW121763.1, on the reverse strand, counting down.
TCTTTTAAATATCTCGATTAAATAATTTGCAGAATAGCGCAGCAAGATTTCACCTAAGCCTTTATCGAAAGCATTTTATAGGCCATTTGCTTCAGAACAAGCCGAGTGAGATATGCAAATAAAGCAGTTTTCTAAGCCCTGTAATGGCCCTTGTAATAAAATTACTAGATAGTTATCATCTGACTACGCTTTTGAATTATCTAACGATTTTAATGTGAATAATTATAGAAAGTGAAATGAATTTAGTTTAATTTTTTCCCCTACCCTTCTCTGGGTTTCCTTGGGCGGAAGCCCCGGGTAAGCCCTCGGAAGGATTTCCGAGGGCTTACCCGGGGCTCTCAACCATAGGCTGTTGGGCATTACGTGAGGTTTTAGTCGGTAGGAGTCCGGCATAGCATCTATGACGGATTTTACCTCACGTTAAAAAAACCCTTCTCTAGGTTAAACTTTGATAGAGTTAAAGTTTTTATAGAGAAGAGAACTTGTGCATACAGATTTTTAGAGTTTCGTTCCTAAAGGGTTAAAACTGGACCATTATTACAGAGGCTTCGTTGTCCGTCAGTCTGTCAACTGACTGCATCTTTTGAACCGTAATAGCTAGAGAGCTGAAATATTCACAGATGATGTATTTCTGTTGCAGCTCTAACTACTAAAAGCTCTAAGTACTGAGCTGGGGTTTTCTAAGAATTACTGTCATATCACAACTTTCTGGTCTCACCCCGGGACGTTTTCTAGATAGTACATTCATCTGGCTGTCGTAGCTCAAATTAGAGATAGTACAGATGGAAACCTACATAATAAATTCGCTGAGGCTACGCACACATAGACAACTCATTCACAGACACTACGCACACATAGACAACTCATTCACAGACACGAGGTCAGGCGATCTTCAACCAAATTTTCGATACTGAATAGTGCGCGAGTGTGTGTAGCAGAGGGTAGGTGTGAAAAAAAAAGTACACACATGAGTTTTCCATCTGTACTATCTCTAATTTGTGGTCGTAGTCTCCAGTCTCCACTCTAGAACTCAAGGCTGTCTCATAATATTAGACAACATTATTTTATATTGACGCAAAAACAGAAAGAAGATTGGTTTCTTTATGGATATTAATTTGTTGGTGAGTGCTACAAAATGCTAAAAAAGCAATGTCTTGTCTTGTTGTAATTCAGTATTTTTTTTTATCGTGAGGGAAAATCTTCATGGATGTTATGCCGGACTCCTACCGACTAAAAAACCTCACGTAACGCCCAACAGCTTATGGTTGGTAGCCCCGGGGAAGCCCTTGGAAGGATGTCCCAGGACAATGCAGTATACTTAGTTAAATATTATTATAAGAACAAATTGTAGAATCATAAAATTGTTTTCATTTTGTGAGGATAATAATGTTCTAACATTCTACAAAATTCAACCTTATCATTTTCATTTAACGTTTATGGAGCTTATCGGTTTCATTACTTGAATGTTTCTGAAATTGCGGTCTGTATGGAGTACTAAGCATGAGCTTTAGTTTATTTTATTACTTGAATACACGGTTGGAGTAATTTCAAAGTAGTTCTGTTCATTGCTCATTAGGCTTATTTTTTACTTTACCTTGGTGACCGCGACTTCACCTGCGAGGAATTTTGTTCTCGTTCCCGCTTCCCATGGGAAATTACATACATATAGTCACCCTTATTCCCGAAGGGGTAGGCAGAGGCATATTATACGCCCACATTTCATTTTTTTAGAAATCGTCCCACGTGTGTGAGCCGTATTGCCGTGTTGATATGGACAGGCGCAGGTTGTTACTGCCTGCTGTTGATTTTTTCAAGCCGCCCATAAAGGGCTTTAACGTGGCTTAGCGACTGCCATTTTACTGACAACAGGGACCAACGGCTTATTGTGCCTTCCCAAGCACGGAAATGCTCGCAAATAAATGACACCAAGTGGTCATGTGTGATGGACACCTATCCATAAGCAGCATTGGTGCTTACCACAGTGATCGTTTTCAGAACACTGAGTCCGCGGGGCCAAAAGCGCTTCGTGGAAACTTATTGGGTTAATAACTGGCTTAATGTGTTATTCCAGACTATAATCTAGTTGGGAGTCCTGGGACATCCTTCCGAGGGCTTACCCGGGGCTCCCAACCATAGGCTGTTGGGCGTTACGTGAGGTTTTTTAGTCGGTAGGAGTCCGGCATAGCATCCATGAGGATTTTCCCTCACGTTAAAAAAAAATCTATACCTGTACTAATTTTAAGCTAGATCCGTTAAGCCGTTAGAGAGTGCAAGAGTAACAAACATGGGTGCAATTTGAACAAACAGGAAGGACCGTGTATTGTGGAGTACTACCCGTTCGCTCTAAGTTTGCTGGTCGCCTCCCATACTTCGCCTCTACACCAGCCTCTACGCCAGCGGCAAACTTCGGGATATACCTAACTAATTTGGACGAGGCCTACATCCAGCAGTGGACTGTATTAGGCTTATTTGATTGAGATAGATGTATTACTCGTTAAATTCTAGCTCTGGGCGCTAATTCTCGTCATCTGTCTCATATTAGGAACGGCGAAACATGAGATGGACGACGTTTCATCCTGTGCGTCCACGTTGTGTGGTTGAGAATCGGCGCCCTGTTCATTAGTATATCTTTAGATCTTGAACTCCTGGTAGATCATTGGTTATACAATAAATACACTAATTACGTAATAGATCCTAGGTTCCAAAGCAATGACTATGAATCTATTATTGTTGGATACATACCTATTCGAAAACAATTTTCATGATAAGTATGGGAACTATTTTTCTTTCTGTCACAAAGAGCGTTGACCCGTTTATTAATAGCTGTGAGACATCTATTAAACAGCAACATAGTAGATAACTGAAATAGTTCTTTAAATATCTTCATCACAGTATGAAAAAATCTATGCATGTAATTTTTATAAGGTTTTATGTAGATTTAATCTCTCAATTTGTAGGTATTTTTAAAGCAAATGCCATCTTACAGTAACGGTGAACACAGTGTCTAAAAATGAATATAATAATAATACCAAAATTAAGACCCAGGCTATCAGTATGAAATAGTGGTGTTTCAAAGATACCACAAAAACAATAAATATCTTACCCAATTTTCTGACGTTATTTTAGATACTAAATTTTAATAAGTATACCTGCACCTGAATTTACAGTTCTCAACACAACTCGATACTTGAATGTTCTAAAGTCATCCTCCATTATTATAGTCCAAAGTAACCTAAAGTATCAAGAGCACTTAACTTATCTTTAAGTGCAAAAGTTGTCTGTAGTTGTTGCACCGGCTTTGCTTCCACTAGACTGTACTTACAATTTTATTCCAAAGTTTCATAAAATGCGCATAGAGTTTATCTTTAATACAGTCACTTTTGAATTTTCAATATTGTTTTAAAAGACGTACAGAGAAATTCTACCTTTTAATGATGTTTAACTCTCATCTCCTCAAATCTCAGTTTAGTTAATATTCTAATTTAATTAGACCATAAGGCATGCGATTTCTTTAACTTCGGTCCTAGCGTTTCTCATAACAGAGAAATGCCTATCTGCTTTAAAAAAATCAAGACAAATTGAATAAATAAATAAATGGATAGGGGTATGTATAAGACCTGCAACTTGACGTAATCTTCAATGATACTGGCAGCATAGACCAATGGTTTATCGTGCCCGTCCATGAACAAGCTCATTATCAAAATTCTACCACCATGCATTGGTCAGCAATAATATATCGTATTGACATTGGACTGAACTCTATCGATTTTCCCGACAACTTAGAAGTGTGATTTTTTTTTATAACTTCTGGCCAGAGGCCTACACCCATTCAAGAGCTGAATGTCATGTCAGACACAATGTACGGACGAACAGACAACAGTGAACAGTTTTTTTCCATTTGAGGTACGGAATCTCAAAAAACTGGATAAAGTCAACTTGATGTCAGCTGCCTAATTCAGAATAGAGGGTACCAGGCCGCGAGGACGATCACCGATGAGATGGACCGACCAGGTTAAAGCGTTGGTGGGAGGGCCCTTACATGGGTGCACGAGGATGTCCGTTAGCCGAGAGAAATGGCGAGAGATCGTGAGGCAAGTTACATCTGCCGCAAACACTTCAACTTGTTGACCACGACCACTCTGTTAAGAGTGCAACGACTGAGAAGAAGCCTAATTCAGCTGCAGTAGGTACCACGCTCATAATTTAATAATAATTTACACAAAGTTACGGAAAATCGTTTCTAGCTCAACGGGCAATAAGCGTCTCGCCGATATATCACAAGTTAGTCCTTAATGACTGTGTACGAGGTAATCTCGAACTTTTGTCGCTTACTAAACTCGATTAGAAATGAATCATGGAGGTGATTCTAAACTCTTGCTACTTGCAACATTATATTCTATTGAATTTATGGCATTCATTTGTAAAATGAAACTGTATTTTCAAAATGGAATGATTACCTTTTCTTTTTTTTACGAGAGGGAGAATCCTCATGGATGCTATGCCGGACTCCTACTGACTAAAAAACCTACGGTTGTGAGCCCCGGGTAAGCCCTCGGAAGGATGTCCCAGGACTCCCAACATGGAATGATTACCTAGTTGAAAATAACAATAATTACATAAAGTAACGAATTACTTTAAAACCAATGATTCTTTTTCTACCAAATAAAACAAAAATGGTGGTGAAGTTTAGTATGTCAGTATATTTAAATTTGAAACGTTGTTTTATAAATGGCTTATGATATAAACTCAGATATCTATATATATAAAAATCAATGCCACTTTTCGTTGTAATTTTATAACACAAGAACGGGCTCACCTGTCCAAACCAAATCTTTAGGCTTTGTTCGGACTATTTAGTAGATGGTTTATGTGAAGTTTGCACAAAATTGGTCGAGCGATTCTTCATTTATCACGCAAACAAAGTTGCGCGGGTCAGCTAGTCACTCATAAGTTCATAACGTTTTCAATTCATGACATTATAAGTTATCATTAAATTATAGTAGATACGTGTATAACATCATTAAATTAATGACATTTATTATTAAGATGGCTGTTGGATATTACGTCAATTCATTTAGAGGCAAATTTACTGTAAGAAATAAAGGCACAGATTAGAGAATAAATAAGACAGAAATAATAGCGATAGTTAAACAGAAATAACATTACTTTTAAGGAAGAGTTTTAGATACGAGTAACTTCACTATTTTTCTTTTTGCGAACGAAACGGATAATAGAGCGTTATCTAAATCGAATATTAACGTTTATAGATGAGGAAAACTATATTGTCATGTCTTTTTACTGTTGTAGTAAGTAAAATCTATGGTTGGATTTAATTGTTACACATATAATCCCCGCTAAAATAATAAAACACCGCCATCCAAATCGATTCTTTTGTTTAAGAGCTATGGTGTCACAGCGAGATTAATTACTCGTGGAATTCCTCAGTGTCAAGTCAGGTTCATTATTGAAACACACACTTGCACTTACATTCCACAATTTAATATGCTTTAACAACACCTGATCGGTTTCGCTTTATAGCATTCTCAAAGGTATTAATGTTCTTACACTATTACTTCTAACAGGGTTTTTTTTTACTTCTAACTAAAAAAAAATCAAGTCAGGTTCCTACAAACCTAGCGGTTAATAACACGGTGTTTTTCTAACCAATGATATTATTAAAACTATAGATAGGTACGTTACCATCACTGAAAAATGGCAACAAAAGTCAGGCATTTCCCTTAATTTTCATACATGCTACCATAGATAATTTCATAGAAATTCTTTTTTAAATGTATAAAAGATCTGCTGTTTTTGAAAGTCGTGATGTTCGTGCATGGCGTGTCTAATTATAATACGTCGTTGCTTTCTATCTGCTTATATATATTATGTGTCCCGGGTGAGTCCTGGAAATGATTACTCCAGGGACAGAATATTTAAGCCTCAGTATAATTACTATATAGAAACCGGTATTAAGCCTGAAATAATAACCAGCTATCATTAATCCACACGTTATTTAACAAAACTTGGAAACGCGTATTATGGCTGAACAAACAATAACAATTAATATTAAGCCTCCCGATGGAATGAGTATTCCTTGAAACGTAATCCTGATAAGGAAAATTGTTTTACATAACACTAGCGGACGTCACGCGGTTTCACCCGCGTAGTTCCCGTTCCCGTGGGAATACGGGAATAAAATAAAGCCTAAGTTCACCGCAAAGAGTGTAGCTTCCCAACAGTGAAAGAGTTTTTCAAATCGGTCCAGTAGTTCCGGGGCCTATTGGTTACAAACAAAAAAACAAATCTTTCCTCTTTATAATATTAGTATGGACTAGATGATGCTCGTGGCTTTGTCCATCTGAACTACTCTGACGTCTACTATACTGACGTCTACTACTACGTATACTATAATCCCTTCGCCAAATTTCAGCCGTTAGAGCGTGATACGGCAATAAGCCCATCACCTATTACGTGGGACATAAAATTGTAAGGTAAAATAATGGGCGTATATTCCTTTGCCTACCCCTTCGGGGATAAAGACGTGACTGTATACATATTCAATTGCTGCGTTCATTACTACAAGAATATTTTATTTCACTAAGTTACACGTAGTAAAGTTAGGGGTTGGTTACGTCTTAAAGGGACATGAAAATTATCCTTTGAAACGTTTCGACAACGAAGAAGATTGAAATCTGTGAAATATTTTATTACCTACATGCCAAAGAAAAAATAAAAATTGCTAAGTGGTGTGAAATGGATAATTGAGTTATCATATTTATTTTTAGGGCAATAAACGAGATCAGTCGGCCTTTGACATCTTGGCCTCATTTTTTTACGCGTTTAATTCTTCTAGGATGCTGTGCTGGACTCTACCAACTAAAGCCATATGGTACCCTACAACTGCCTGGACTGGGAGTCCCAGGTACCATCTCGACCTATCACCAATATAGCCGGTGCAACACCAGTAAAACATCAGGTAACGAAACAGGTATACATCATCAGCATTTTGTCTCCCTAAATATAAATCTACGTCTTACAGTACGAATAGCGATAGCTCAATTCGCTGCTAAATATAAGGTGTAAGTAGGTGTACTTACCGTAAGCCTGGGACCACTGCGCTTTGGGACGATTCTTGGGGTAATCTTTCGGGAACCTCTCCTCACTCCATAACATAGTAAGAGACACATTGTACACAGCCACGTCATTGACGTCACATCCATTGGCAATGTTAAACAATAAAAGTGGTAAAACCAATATGGCGGCCATTCCATAATGCACCGCCATCACGAGCGGACGTGTTATCTTCGCGAACAATTACTGTTTTATAAAATGTTCTTTATTCAAAAGTAGAAACGAATAATTTGGAAGAAATTCACAAATTCTGTTTGCGTGTATCTGCTTTGGAGAGATGCGGTAGACTTTTCTATTTTGGACGACCGTTGCTCTCCGGACCGAAATAAACAGTCGGTGACGCCCTGCGCACACGCCGGTGACTTGTGCATCTGGTTTATTTATACGATTGCAAACAATTTACATTTTTCAAATATTTGAAAGAATGTAGAGTTTAAATTTGGTATATGCTATGAGCTAAAGTGCTATAGGGAAGAGTTTTATTTATCTGTTGCAGAATGAAAATAACCCAGTACTGAATTAATTTCCGCTTTCTGATTGCATGAAATTTGTTTTTCGACACTCACAATTTTTTTCCAATATGAGCAGGTGTAAAATAATGAAAAAGAAACATAAATTGGTTTTGAACCAGAGCTGAACCCAAGCCTTAACCTAACAGCGCAGCAGCGCAACTTTGGATTATAGTCACAATAAGGTTATATATATATATATATATATTATAAATGCGAATGTTTGTGAGTGTGGACGTTTGTTACTCTTTCACGCTCGAACGGCTGAACGGATCTGACTGAAATTGGTACAGGAATACATTAAAGTCTGGAATAACACATAGGCTATTTTTATAAGTATAATAAGTTCCCACGGGAAATAAATTTTACGCGGGCGAAGCTGCGGGCATCAGCTAGTAAGGATATAAATCTAATGCACATCTTTCTGTTATTAACTGTTTAGTATATTGTGAGTTACTGGTAACTAAAATCCTACATCACATATTTATATAAGCTTCGTCTACTAAAAGTCTCGTTGCTTACATAATTATTTCTGCTTGTACTGTTTGCACACATCGTTCAACGCTTTTCCAAAGTGTGTGGAGTTTATTGAGCGTTAAACTCTAAACACACGACTGGCTGCTAGACGTAGAGTAAACAAAATGTTTATTAAAGAGAAGACTGCTTATATAATTAGGAACAGTTCAAAATTGAAGTTTGCGTCAATTCACTGAAGATAATTTTGACAAAAAATTGGTGACCGCTGGATTTAGCTATGACAATATTATATACAACTAGCTGACCCCGCAACTTCGTTTACGTCACATAAGCTGTATGAAAGAAGAGGTATTTCTTCATCAGACTCATCAAGCAGCGTGTGAAACTGCCCTGTTTGCTTAATCATAAAAGTGCTTGAAGATTAAGTCTATTCTATAACAATAGAGTCACAATTCAGTGAAGATTGTTTTAAAATAATCTTAACCCCTCACGCGCCAGGCCTCGATTTGCAAAAATGCTCTACGCGTCGGCGTCTTTTTGAGATTTCTTTTTATTTTTGAGAGGGCTTTCGAAAAAACGAAGAATTTCAGAATGTAATGACAGTAACATAGTATAAATTATACCTTCTCGGCTTCAGAATAAGTTTATCTAACTTTGTTTCAAAAAATAAAAAATTACAAAAAAATAAACAAAAAATAAATATCAACGACCAATGACGACAGTCTCTGTTGATGGCTGTTATGTTCAAATGAAGAACGGAATCGCGTAGCGCCAAATTGCATGTGCTTATGTGTATCATAAAACGTGGGAGGGGTTAATCATCAAACTCTTTTATGATTAAGCCAACACGTCAATTTAGATTTACACTCACATTCAAAGAAACCCCTACAATAAAAAATTTCAAAATATCTGATTCTTAAAAGTGTTATAACATTTTTATTTATAAACCGATTGACATGAAATAAATGCTAAATGTTAAGTGGAACACACCACAACACAAAAAAACAAACGCATTGCAATCGGTTAAGCGGTTACTGAGATTACCGTGGACAAACGTACAGACAAACAGATATACAGAGATACTGACAAACAGACAAAAATTCAAAACATCATTGTTTTGGGTTCCATTGCGTTCATAAAGCCCCCCTATAATATTTTTTCTTCTTTATCTTCCATGTACAGACAGCGACCTGTTACGATTTTATTATATGTATTGATGATATTGATATCAATGAATGCAAATCTTGAATGCTGTTGGGCACAGTAATTTCTTGTAAGTAAATCTGAATGTAAACGGGAAACAAACTACCTTTTAACATCGTATCATCAAAATAATCAATAAATCAAAGTCAACATAATTGCAGTCCAAAAAAATTTTTTTTTTTCAACAATCCTTATTTAAAGTCGACAACAAGTCTGGGTAAAAAATCAAGACCTAAGGTTGTAAAATAATTATTTGCATAAAAAAAAAGTCGAGTCCAATTTCGTCTCAGGTTTGATTAATATAATATTCGTTTTTTATATTTTTATAGTTTTACGTAACAGTTAATCTGTTTATTATTTAGCGTTACATAAAATAACACAGGTTCGGTTACACCAGTCGCAGGTGTCAGCGGTCGGTCCTACGATTAAATCTTAAGGTCCTTCCTCGTCCCGTCCGTCCACCTGATTGATTGATGGCATACCTTCCCTATCTCGTCTTTTTACTGTCCAGAGCTTGAGTAATATCAGAAATGTTTTTCGATTACTATTTTTTATAAGTTAGGATGTTTTTGGTTTAGGTTTGAATCAAAAGCAAAGTGTTTTTAGTTTCGAGTTGCAGATTTCTATTGGTATTGTTGGACATTCTCACACAACATTATCTAGATAGTATAAGCTTGTGCTATGGGATCTAGACGACTGATAGACATATTTAAGTAGTTATATATATATTATAACATAGAAAACACCCTAACTCCGAAACAAACATTTGTGGGTCACATTAATATTTGGACCGACCCGGAAATGGAACCCAGGACCTTAGCGCAGCAGTTAGTTACACTACCTACCAAATGCGTCACCGACGCAGTCAAGTACATTATTAGGTACTCTCCTACAACTTTTTATATTCCCGAGGGATTTAGAATGAAAATAATATTTTTTCATGTTGGTCACAAAGTAAAAATTACGGACGTCAAGTTTATTACAAGGCAATAGAAAGGAACCTGGCTATAAAAAGTCACGGCCACTGCCTTCTAATAGCCAATACATAAATTTCCTAACAAAAACACTTTATTAAAAGAAAACATACTATAATAAAACCAAATCTAAAAATCTGCCAGATCAGTCCTATCTCATCCAATCCGCCAGAACACAAAATGTTGCAAAAATAGTAGTTTTGTCGAAGCTACTAAGGTAACAAAACTAAAAGACTCTTTATTCCAAATCCCAGCTTTATTCAGACAAAGTGTGAGTCTTTTCAGCTCTACTAAAATAATAACAACTCGAAATTTGCGCTTCAAACTTTCCTTATTGAGAGAAGGGCTCAGTCAAAGTATTCTAGGCTTTAGTTGAAATAAAAATCAACTCGTATTGAAATCTCTCTTGAAACTGTATCTGTAATAGCACAGACAAGAGAGATTTCAATAGTGAAATTGACAAATCTACGTACCTACTTACAATGATTCGTGTTTACAGAAAAGCTGCCAAATAATGCTAAAATAGAAAATAAATTCCTAATACAAAATAAATTAATAAGTATTTCAAAATACATGCAGCAGCCTACTTGAAAACAAGAAACTGTGAGACGGTCTCACCCGACAGCCCCTCTAACGTTTATTGTGAAAGTGAAAGTTCAATCCGATTGACTTTGTCATTTTTGTTTTATTTCAAACTTTGAACAGATGATCCACGTGACCTAGTGACGTAGTTTAATGCAACAGAGTCATAGACTACAGACACAAGTCTCGTCATAAGCCCTTCTGCAATCTATTTTATAGAGAGGGAGAGGCTAAAAGCCGTTTTTCAATCCATTTTAAAAAAGGAGGTCACCCTATTTGACCTTCTTTTTTAAAAAAATAAGGAGGATACTCGTCTGTCAATTTTTTTAGCTGATAAATGGATAGGAATCAGTTGATAGTTAATTATATTATTCTATTTTATGGTGGTAAATACGCTTCAAAAAATCTCACATCAAACACAACAGAAAACAGTTACTTTACAGAAATAGTATTTTAATATCACTCTTCTATTTACTTGTGGAAAACTTTCCGAGTTTTCAAAATTCAAACAAACAACAAGTTTTGAAATTTGACTCAACTCTTTGGATATTAAAAAAGTTTGAAGTTTCATTGTTGAAGTACAATTGTTCGAATCGGATTTAGAAGAACCGTGGTAAGTATTCCATTTTCTCAGGATGTTGAAATTTGCTAAACCTATCTATGTACGTACCTGTACCTAGTGATTAAAGTTCGTGATGGACATACAAGATACAACTGCTAATTTTTCAGTTTATCCGATCCTGAGACTATTCTAATAAGGTCACACTTGAATATCCTGTAATTTCCTGAGGAGTTGGATATCCCGCAGATTACTTGATGCTACAGTCAGTTCTGGATTACCATGTCGTGGTCATGTCATAAATGTAACTGTAGGTATACTACAACTCCGATGACTCTAAAATTCTTTCCACACTCAGGAACAGAGCTGATGACCTTCAAACTTTATAGCAAGGGCACCTTCAAATTAGAGGTGCGAGGAAGCGCCGCAGTGGTGCCACAGTGGTGCGCTAAACGCGCCGCCACTAGTTTTCATACAATACTAGCTGACCCGCGCAACTTCGTTTGCGTGATAAATGAAGAACCGTTCGACCGATTTTGTGCAAACTTCACATAAACCATCTACTAAATAGTCCGAACAAAACCTAAACATTGGGTTTGGATAGGTGAGCCCGATCTCGAGTTATAAAATTACAACGAAAAGTGGCATTGATTTTTATATATATAGATTTAGAAGCGCAGTTGTGGTGCGTACGTTGCGCTGCAACGGCACTTCTAAATATTTTATGAAAACTGGTGGAGGCGCGGCTGGCGCGCCACTGTGGCGCCATTGCGGCGCTTCCTCGCGCCTCTAATTTGAAGGCACCCTGAGTAACATCCCTGTTCAATACGCTTTCGAACAAAAAAAGCGCATGGAAATTGGTTAATCCATTGGGTCACTACGATGCCAAAGACAGACAGACGCCAGGATACACTTAAGGGAACTCTCGTTTTAATCGGGGGGTTAAAATAGGTTAGTACATGAATTTTGATTCTGAGTCTATGAAACCTATGAGTGTATTGTTTCTTCGTGTTTGTTTATTTGTTCGGGGTTTACGAAAAATCCAGCGAATTTATTTGAAATTTGCTACGAGTATAACTTTTTTAAAGACTCTCAACTACTGCTCAAGCTCAATAATGCTACATGTTTGATTGAAACAATAACCAGAAACAAAAGTAGAGTTTGAGCGTTCATGTAGTTAATGTAGTAGATGCGCTTTGCGTTGAAGAGATCAGAATAAATTAGGCAGATTACAGTTACCAGTTTTTCTGTGGGATACATACATACATACAGTCACGCTTTTATCCTTGGAGGGGTATGCAGAGATTGATGGATGAAATGCTTATAGATTGTTGAATCCTGTAATAGGTTGTGAGCCTATTGTCTGTTGAAATTGATAGGCACAGGGTGTTACTTCCGAGGGCTAAGTGTGTTTTTTAAATTTGACCCGGGCGGTACCACAAGCCTTCTCTAGTCAAGTAATAGGTATAAGTCGTGTTATAACAGGGTACAAACTGTTTGACTGAATTAGATTGATTTCGAATGATTCAATTCCAAATCGTGAATAATTTCTATGCACTGTAGATACAATAGGCTAAACTCGATAGTTAGACCAGGTTTATTTGAGTTTGGGTTTCATCATACGATTGGAAATCCAAATCTGTTTCAGTTTGAATTTGTTCTTGGATAGTAAAATATATGACGTAGGTATAATGCGGAATTAAATTTCTCTATTAAAGAAGAAGTTTCACAATACAACCATCGCATTTTTTTTCTCTTAGAGATGGGCAGAATTATAATATAAACCGTCTTCCCTCTTAGAAGCGGGATCACACCCGAAACCCCCCAAAGACGCGGGATAGCACCCGAACCACCCCCTAGGCGAGGCCGCAGTGGTGGCCGTGGGTCTGTTGGGAGTCCTGGGACATCCTTCCGATGGCTTACCCGGGGCTCCAACCATAGGCTGTTGGGCTTACGTGAGGTTTTTTCGTCGGTAGGAGTTCGGCATAGCATCCACGAAGGATTTTCCCTCACTTACATACATACATACATATGGTCACGCCTTTATCCCCGAAGGTGTAGGCAGAGGCATATTATATGCCCACATTTCACCTTTGTATAATTGGTCCCACGTAATAGGTGGTGAGCCGTATTGCCGTGTTTAAATGGACAGGCGCAGGTGTTTTCCCTCACGTTAAAAAGAAATACACCGTCACACCCACAAGTAAATTGTTACATTTTTAATCGCAAAAATAACGAATGATGAATGAGTACTACCTTAGAAAATAGTGTTCTATATTTTAAGAGTAGGTACTGCTTATAAATGTGTGCATTAACCATCGTTGCACTTTTTTTTTATACTACTTAGGTGGCAGACAAGCTTACGGCCCACCGGAAGGTTGGTAACCGTAGCCTATAGACGTTTGCAACACCAGAGGCGCTACACACGCGCTGCCGACCCGGGCGCAGGTTGTGACGACCCACAGTTGAAATTTTTCAAGCCGCCCGTAAGGCCTTCAACTTGGCTTAACGACTGCATTTAACTGACAACCGGGACCAACTGCTTAACGTGCCTTCCGAAGCACGGAAACGCTCGTAAATAAATGTCACAAAGTGGTCCACGTGGTGGTCACCCATCCATGTCCGGCCATAGTAAATGTTGCTTACTGCAGTGATCGTTTACAGAACACTGAGTCCGCGGGGCCACGAGCGCTTCTACTTTATAATTATACTGCAACTTAGATACATTAACAGAGCTCGCTATATCTCCATCGACCATTAATCCTCGCTACATCTAGCAAGCAGCACAGAAAACAGAATAGTCTTGTAAAAGATAAACCTTATAGTCTTGTTTTCTCAGAATAGGGTGAAAACTTCGACCAAGAAATAAAATAGACCCGATCCATACATTCGTTTTGAAGACGTTAAAGTGAGCATGCGCTTGATAGATATGCTTATACTTAACTAGGTAAATTACTTGGTTCACCGTGCTGGTTCGCGGTTTATAGCTTGGCAAAAAAGAGTAGAAAATAGTGTTTTTGTGCTGTTCATATGGCAACCCGTTAGAAAGAACCATTATTTATTGCACGGTAATTATTTTAATCTTTTTTTGTTGCCAGTACTTTGTACCAATTTAGCCAACATGCAAAATAAAGTTTCTCAGTAATTTACCTAGGTACAAGCATATCTATCACGCTCACTTGGTCGTAGTCAGTGTTATTGTTCCGAAGGTGAAACACGTGTCAAGATAAGACATTTTACGTAAGATGCATTCCTGTGCGTTCTCAATGTGGAAAAACACTACCCTAAATTTCGAAAAAAGAATGTATATGTGCATGTCGTGTCGTTGCTACAATATCTTTGTGTGTGAACTAGTCTCACTTTTTGAGTTTGTAATGTGGACCCGTCTATACTATTACTTGGTCGAAGGGCGAAAACACCAAAACAAGTCCGGAGAAAGAGTATAAAAACATATTGCAAACTGTGCGTTTCCTGTGCGTTCCCAAACTGTAAAAACACTACCATAAATCTCGAAAAAAGAATGTATATGTACATGTCATATCGTTGCTACAATATCTTAGTGTGTGAACTAGTCTCACTTTTTCAGTTCGTAATGTGGACCCGTCTGTACTATTACTTGGTCTAAGGATGAAAACACCAAAACAAGTCCGGAGCAAGAGTATAAAAACATATTGCAAACATTAAGTACGTAGCTGGAAGGAGGGTAGCTGTGTAATAATGTGCCGGGTCGGGCACAGCCACAGCCATAAAGTTTTGTAAGTTATGCGGAAATTACAAATCAGGTACCTACGTTCCAGATTTCGGAAATGTTTTTGTGTATTGTAACGGATATTTTGTTATTGGTAAATAAATATATTTTGGGACATTGTCACATTCCATTCAGCCCAAATGTAACGCTATTCGGGGCAAATTATAGTGTAATTTAGCTTTGTACAGCACAAAGCACGCGATGACGTGATTTTCGAGGGTGTCGTAAGAGGCGACTAAGAAAACATAGCACGCGATGTTTCCTTAGTCGCCTCTTACGACACCCTCGAAATGAATTGGGGTGACGACATTTTGCACTCTTGACCGTTAGTTTGAGTCCCTGGGAAGGCTACTTTTCAACCGACAACGCAAAAGAGAGTTATCATTTTACGCGATAACGACTTCTACGTGGACGAAGCCGCGGGGAACAGCTAGTATTATAAATGCGAAAGTAGCTCTGTATGTCTGTTACGCTTTCACGCCTAAACCGCTAAAGCGATTTAGATGAAATTTCGTATAGAGATAGTTTGAGTCTCTGGAAAGGACAAAGGCTACTTTTTAACCAACTGCGCAATAAGAAAATAATGATTTTACGCGAGAATGACTTCTATGTGGACGAAGCCCCGGAAAACAACTAGTATTTTATAATCTAACTAAAAAAGTATCTATTTAAAATTATGCTCTTGAAGATTGTAAAAGCTGTAAATAACATTCAACTACACTCAGGGACAAATTTAGAGGAACGCAAAAAAAAGGTCGACTACGTTAATTTTTTTATACTTACACACTGGCTACCTATAACAGCATTAGTATTATTTAAAGAAAGACATTTTATCGTCTTTTGTTTCAGATATCATTTGTTTTTTTTTCTCTACGTAGTAATGTATTAAACGTGTGTCGTAACTTCGTAAGAGCACAATTTGAGAGTTTATTTTCGTATTTGAAAACTTTAGTAAATCTTTTTTTTTACAAAAATTATTCGTCAGAGTGTTACTTAGAGACTTTTTAAAAAGACTGAAGTGATAATGCCGGATCTCAACGTAGCACAGGTGCCCAAAGCTGTAACTTTAATCGAACAAGGTTACACTTACTATCAAGTGGCTCAAATGTTGCAAGTTTCCAAATCAGTTATCTTTCGCAACGTAAAACGATACCGGCAGACAGGCGAGTACACAAGATGCAGAGGACAAGGGAGAAAAAAGAAGACCACAGCTAGGGACGATAGATTTATCGTAAGCAGTGTGCTAAGAAATCGTAACTCGACGTCTTCTGAGGTAAGAGCAAGGCTCCAAGAAGTCCGAAATGTGGCAGTTAGCACTAAAACGATACGAAGAAGACTTAAAGCAGCCGGAATAGGGGCATTTATACCTGCCAAAGGACCTCTTCTTACCACAGGTCATCGTGTAGCTCGGAGTAACTTTGCTCGCATTCACCGTCACTGGAATGACAATGACTGGGGAAGAGTATTATTCACTGATGAGTCCAGATTTTGCCAGATGATGGAAGGGTGAAAGTGTGGACACGACCAGGAGAAAGATATGCACTGTGTAACATTGTCGGAAGAGAACCTTACGGTGGAGGGTCAGTGATGGTATGGGGCGGCATTTCCTTAGGAGGACGTACGGAGCTCCACGTCTTCAAAAATGGATCTCTGACAGCAGCACGCTACGTAACTAACATTTTAGAAGAAATTGTGATACCATAATTTCATTGTTTCCTTAACATTCTCGTTAATAAGCGATAACTTCAATATTTGTCTATTTTTAACAGTAAATTGTACATTTCTGTATTTTAAAAAGTTAAATTAATTAAGAATACTCAAATGAAACTGTATTAAACATAAATAAATCGTTTATTTTATTACTACCTGAACATTTCTTTGCGTTCCCCTAATTTTTTTTCATGATTATGATTTACAACTTTTAGGGCAACTCTATAGGTACCTATAACTTTTAGAACAAGCTCCCCTGTGAAATTAGAAATTAAACAGTAAATTAATTTAAAGTTTGATAACCGACAAAGTTTGCGAAAAAGGTTAATAGTCCACTGAGACCTTTCGTGACTTCCTCGACCTGTCGAAGCTGAGCTCTAGAGAGAGGCGGGGGTGAGCTTTTTAAAAATAAAAGAGGAAGGATTTTATTGTTTGTTTGCAATAGAATAAGCTCCAAAACAACTGAAGCTATTTGAAAAATTGTTTGACTGTTGAGAAACTGCACTGCATTATCCTATTCTTTAAAAAATATAATAATCTGTGGCGCAGTGGGTAGTGACTAGTGACACCGCCTGCGGCCCTGGAGGTCGTGGGTTCGATTCCCACCGGAGACCAATATTTGTGTGACCCATTAATGTTTGTCTCAAGAGTCTGGGTGTTTCTATGTATAATATGTACGTATTTAAAAGTAATATGTATTAATATCCGTGATCTGATACCCATAACACAAGCAGGTTATTCCTAGCTTACTCTGGGATCAGATAGCGTTGTGTGGGATGTCCGTGAATATTTAATATGAATATTTTATTTCCGTGCTAGATAATGCTCGCGGCTTCGCCCGCGTAAAATTCGGTACCCGTTCCCGCTTCCCGTGGAAACATATTCTCGGGATGAAAAGTAGCTTATGCGTTATTCCAGACTATAAGTTATCTTTGTGCCAAATTTCAGCCCAGTCCATTCAGCCGTTAGAGCGTGATTGAGTAACAAACATCCAAACATCTAAACATCCAAACATCTAAACATTCAAACATCCAAACATCTTCACAAACTTTCACATTTATAATCTGTTCCCACGGGAACGTAAACTGAGCGGGTGAAACCGCGTTACGTCATCTAATACGAAACACATTTTGTTTCGTTTATCTTATACACATTTTGTTTCGTTTATCTTTTAACCTTTTAACTCAAACTCATAAGACTATACAGTAGTATACTGGGTGTAACAAAATTGACTCTCCAAATTTCATGAGATGACTTGGCATCAGAAATCAAATACAAATATTTAATAAATAAAAACCGGCCAAGTGCGAGTTGGACTCGCCCATGAAGGGTTTCGTAGCAGCAAGTAACATAATATAAAAGTTCTTATAGTTCGTTGTAACTTTGATTGATGTTTTAACCAAAGACATCTATATAAACTGAGGTAGACGCGCCGTACTCTAACAAACGAGATTTCAAAAGCAATCCTCAAACACACACATTGCTAAGACTACACTCACTTATAAATAATATTTACGTAATTGTTTGTCACCACAATAGCAATATACGAATAGAACAAGAGTAAAAGAGAAGGCGTATGGACTCCGATTGCAAGCTGAGTGAGTACTCTCGAAGTTTTGACTCACAACAGTGCGAGCAACGCTGCTAATTGGCGCAGTTTATAGGTTTCAAAAATCGGTGCGTAGGGCATGTCTACCTCAGTTTATATAGAAGTCTTTGGTTTTAACACGTTCGCAGTGGTAGTGATTTTTCTAACCAAAAATTGCGGTTTACGACGTTTTAAAATAAAAACTACTAGCTCTATCTCGTTCAAACCAATTTTCGATGATAGTTTTTATGGCAATGTACAGCATATATTCTTTTAGATTTATCATTTTCTTAGTTTAGAAGTTAGAGGGGTGGGGGGGGGGCACACATTTTTCCACTTTGGAAGTGTCTCTTGCTCAAACTATTCACTTTAGAAAAAAAATATGTTAGAAACATCAATAGCATTTTTAAAGACCTATCTATAAATACCCCACACGTATGGATTTGACGAAAAAAAAAATTGCGTTTCAGTTCTGAGTATGGGGAATTGGGGACCCCCAAAATTTACTGCTTTTTTTCTAGTTTTATATAAGAATCTTATTGCAGTTCACAGAATACATCTAGTTACCAAGTTTCAATAGCATAAGCCTTATAGTTTCGGAGAAAAATGGCTGTGACACACGGACAGACAGACAGACATGACGAATCTATAAGGTTTCCGTTTTTGCCATTTGGCTACGAAACCCTAAAAAGGGGGTTAATTTTTTTTTTTTTTTTTGTAATTTTTTTGTCGCACATTAAAAATTCGTTTTTTACCGCGGCAATTCGAGGTAACATGGTTGCCGTGGCAAAACGAACACGGAGCACCCGTCTGGCCGTCGTTGTCGCTTTCTACTGCCGCTCAGTAGCGATAGAAAGGGTGATAATGAAAATTTATAGGACCTTTAAAACGGATTTACGGTTAAAGTATTCATGTGATTTTTGTTTCTTTATTTTTGTAATGTTGCTTGACTGATGCCACGTCACGTAACGAAATTTGGAGAGACAATTTTGTTACACCCAATATACTACTGGGAATAGGGGAAAAAATATTAGAATACAAAAAAAAAAAACTCTCGTAATTATAGTATCCCTCGTTCACCATAGACATAAGTCAATATTTTTCATTACGGCGGGCAGGCATGGGCAGACCTTTAGTAATTTCCGGCTCAAGCAAAAGTTAATGAAGACCGGATACGGCTGCGAATGTTCTTGTTAGAACACGGTAATGAAATCTCGTATATTTATGTATAAATAGGTCAAAATATGAACTAAAAATGAAAACGATAATATCTTTAATCATGTAAGTCACAAAGCAACACTTATGAACGTCATGATTTTTGAATCTTCTTTAACAGCCAGATTTGTAAGGCAATAGGTAGAGCCTATGGGAAAGAACCTATTATTTTTTACTCTATGGATAACTATGTGTTGAAGCTGGCTTGGCCTGGTCGATTTTGGTAGGGTCCACTGCACACATCGAAGGCTGTGTCTATCCTTAGCTCTTACGCACATTATGAGGTCGCCAACTTGAGGACCACTGTCAGAAATCTTTCGGACTGTTAGAGTAATCCCCAATCGCAAATTGTCGCATGTCTTTCTTCCGCAAACGCTCAGATTGTGGAATGAGCTCCCGCAGCCTCGGTTTTCAAAACGCCTTCAGAAAGGTCACGGACACTCTTTCAAGTAGTCCGCAATTAAACCTCGTAGACTCAAGTTGTACAATAAACGATCACTGCAGTGCCAAAGCATCTTTCACTGTCACTAGTCCTCGGATAGGTGTCACTTGCGAGCGTTTTCGTGCTTTGGAAGACACGTTAAGTCGTTCGTTGGTCTCGGTTGTCTGTTACATAGCAGTCATAAAGTTGAAAGCCTTCAAAGACTTTAACAGCTGCTGCTTGGGCAGTCACAACTTGCGCCTATCCATTTCTTCACGGCAATGAAATGAAATGAAATGAAAAATCTTTATTCATATAGGTCACAATGTAACGCTTATGAACGTCCAAATGATTGCTTCTACATTTACATTCACTGCCAGATTCGCACAGCAATAGGTAGAGCTGGAGAAAAAAGAACCTGGCAATAAAACTCTGGCCACTCTTTTAACATCCAGTAGGTAATAACAAATCATTCAACAACTACAGAGGTGTAATTGTTGAATGATTTGTGTGATGAGATTTGTACACGCGAGTTTTCATTAAGCAATATCCTTTTTTAAAACAAAATTCGTCTAGGTAGGTACATAAATTTTTTTTGTGTGTTGACTTGGAGCGCCCACGCATTTTTATCATCTATCTATATAGTCTGAAATTGTATAATATGCCTTGCTACATAATTTGGCTTTAATGGTAGCTTTGAATAGGCTCACCACCTTTTATGTTGGACATAAAACTATAGGTAAAATATGGGGGCGTAATAGTATACTATCCCTTTACCAACCCCATCGGGGATAAAGGCTATACGTAGGTAGATATCTTTTTTATTATTTTCTACTCTATGGAAAACTATTAATTAGTGATGGACATTACAAATTTGTTGAGGCTGGCTTGGCCCGGACGATATTGGTAGAGTCCGTTGCACACATCGAATGCTGTGTCTATTCTCTCTTAGCTTTTACGCACATTATGGGGTCGCCAACTTGAGGACCACTGTCAGAAGTCTTTCGGACTGTGAGAGTAATCCCCAATCGCAAAATGTCGCATGTCTTTCTTGCGCAAACGCTCAGATTGTGGAATGAGCTCCCGCAGCCTCGGGTTTCCAAACGCCTACAGTATGGGGTTCTTCAAAGCGGGTACTAGAAGGTTCTTGCAGGGTCATCAGTGTCTCTGGTATTGCAAACGTTTCTAAGCTACTGTGACCACCAGTCTATCTGGTGGGCCGTATGCATGTCTGCCACCTTAGTGGCATAAAAAAATGGCTTTACGTCAGGCGGGCGGTGAAACAAGTCGAAAAAAATTTCCAACCACAAATCGTCCTAATCCGTTTGACGTTTATCTGACAATGAAAACCCTGGTGTTTAATTTCAAAAATTAATTGACGGCCGCCATTTAAACAATAGTATTGTAAACATGAGTAAATTGGCAATTAAGCAGCTCTTTGTGGGTTTGTTTGTCCTAGCCCGCAGGATTCCTATTAATTTGCACCCTTCGTTCAGAACGCAGGGATTATTTATGCCGCTCACGTGTTGTTATTCTAAAACGGTTTGGTGTTTTTTCATATTTAAAATACCTTGGTAAGCGCTTATATGATCAAGTGGTGTTAGTGAGATAGATAGAAAATTAAATTAAAAATTTAAAAAAACCCCGACTCACAAAAAAAAGAACAATAAAAAATTATAAAATTATAAAAAATTATACCTAATAATACAGGTTCAATACTTAGGGTAGATAGGTCATAATATAATAGTAATTTTTTTACTTTTTACAGGTTTTTTATTGTTTTTTTTTGTGAGTCGGGGGTTTTTTAAATTTTTTATTTAATTTTTTTATTTTTTGCTTTTTATAGGGGTTTTTAATGTCAACAATGACGAATAGTCTATCAACAATTATTCAGAGCTAATGCGAATTGCGCAGAGTGTGGTTACAGAATTAGCAATACATTCCACTCCTCATATCTTTCGAATGGCTTAACCGATTTTTATAAAACATAGCTAAGAACACTCTCCCCTAACCCATCTTTCAAACAAAAGAAACAGAATCAAAATCGGTTCATCCGTTTGGGAGCTACGATGCCACAGACAGACTTACACACACACCCACACACACACACACACACACACACACACACACACACACACCCACACACACGTCAAACTTATAACACCCCTTCCGGGTTTCCGTCGGGGGTTAAAAAAGCTTTACTTGCTTTTTGTGATAAAAACTTCTTTGACCATGGAGTTTTTACTAGGGAAAATTTACCCCTCCATGGGACCTTGACGCGAGGGCCCTTGCGTCATTGTTTAATTGGCGCAAGGAGACGCTAGAGCGGGGCTCTAAGCCTGCGTCTCGGCGGTTCCAGCTCCACCAGGAAATCGTTTTTCAACCCAGACATTTAGCTAACTCTTTCTGTGCTGCAGACCTGGAAGAGGCGACTTAAGCAACCAAGGAGGGAAATCGACAAAGTCAGACTGTTCATGGACAAGTGGCTGGAGAGGAACCACAGCGCTCTCTTTTACCGGTTCTCACATATACCTACTTACCGGACACGCGGGAGCATTGTAAGTTAACTCGTGGATAGATATCTCGCAGCTTATGGAGCTTTATAATGTCAAAAGTATTTAGTAAAAAATACAAAAGCAGAAAAAACCTATCTTGGAGATATTTTGCGCAATGCTGACGCTTACGAAAATTGTTCTATCCGTTCCAAAGCTATTAGATAAAACATATAGACTCACAGATTCACAAATACACATGATTGGAAGTTAAACATTGTTAAGTATAATAAACTTAATGCTTAACTAAGATAAGATCGTTGTGTTGAAAAGCAACGTACTCTACTTCCAGCCGCTTTGACGCTTTACCTAAATTTACTCAAGCATTCTCACTCACTAGAGTTTCCAGCGCTTTGACAACAAGGTGACGTTGAGCTGAGTTGAGTACATAACTGCATCAAGCAACAGACTTTCTTTGATGTACATCTCTAGATACTTAACAAGCTTGTTCAAGTGTAATTGAGCAAATTTTTTAAATATCTTGACCTGACAAAAATTTATACCACTAGATAGGTAGGCGTGTTTTAAATGATTTTCCTCACCCTTTAAACCTTTTATGAAATTGCACAAATTTACCACAAATAAAATCAGCCAAATTGGTCCAGAAACTATGTACCTACCTATGCCATGAAAGAAATAAGCTGTAAAAATCTCGCAATTCTTTTATCATTAAAAGTCGTGATATTCATGTTGGTTAATTACATTTTATTATGACTTGGGTATGCTCCTTAGTCCTGGGGTATCACTCCAAGGCTTACCCGGGGCTCCCAACCGTAGGCTTTTAGGTAGGATACGTGTGGTTTTTAGTCGGTAGGAGTCCGGCATAGCAACCTTGAAGTATTTTCCTCACGTAAAAAAAATAAATAAATAAGGTATGCTCCTTAGTCACAATAATATATTGTTTCATTTTATGTCAACTGTTTCGGAATGAAAAGCAGAATCAAACGATTTAAAATAGTCTTGAAAGGCAAACCATTAAATGAATTATTTTGTTTTCAGGATAAGTATCTAAAGACTTATTTACAAAACAAAATAATTAATTTAATGTTGTCTCCATCAATTTGTAACATCATAACTTGGAAGTAATAACAATATCGTTCATGAAATGATTTGGAGTAATTCTAATAAAGTAATGAATTTACGCAAATCGACAAAACAAATGTTGAGTTATCACGATATATTTGTAACCGAAGCTATTTCGCTAATTTCTGTTTGTCACGGAATTTGTGAATTCCAATAAATGTAAATAATATTAAAGTTATTCCACGGATTTATTTGACTGGAATTCTCGTTAGAGTTTTTTTTTAACGCAAGGGAAAATCCATCATCGATGCTATGCCGGACTCCTACCGACTAAAAACCTCACGTAACGCCCAACAGCCTGTGGTTGGGAACCCCGGGAAAGCCCTTGGAAAGATGTCCCAGGACTTCTCGTTAGATGATAGTCCCGAAAAGACAATTTATCTATTCCTGTACCTTTCAGGTAGATCGTTTCAGCCGTTACAGCGTGATTGAATAACAAACGTCCACATCTTGAACTTTCTTATATTACTAACTTAATATATTACTAGGTTAATATTTTCTCATATACTTACTAAAACTTTCATAATATATGTTGATAACTTTTGCTATGGTAAATAAGCCTATCGGGAATCCTGAGACATCCTTCGTGGGCTTACTTGGAACTCCCGACTTAAGGAAGTAGAACACGCGTGGTTTGAAGTCTGTTAGAGTCCGGCATAGTATCCATTAGACATTTCCACACGTAACGAAATGCTAATTATATTATACTCGTGGCACTATGTATGTATGCGTTAACTCCCAAGCTTATCCCCTATTAAAGATGGCGGTTAGTTAATCCGTCAAAGAGTGCGTCGCAAGGATTATGCTGTAATGGACTTTAAATATTTACACAGACGAAACGTGCCCATCCAGCAGATCCACGGATCAAAATTCTTTATAAATAAATAAATAAATTCTTTATTTGTTGAACATAGTATTCTAAGGCATGCACGGTGTTATCACAAATATTGGATCATATGTTCCGCCAGTTTATGGCATACAAATTTACACACACACACACACAGTGGGTAATACCATTACAATTAAAACATTATAAATTAATAGCTAAAATTGCAAAACAATAAGTAATAATAACTGTAAATGTATAAAATACTGGCTAAGATCAGTTATGTCACTTGTAACGTAACGGGCGTCAAGGGTGTCGGTGTGGACTTCCCAAGTCCCGTGTTACAATAGTTTGATTTGTAAAAGAAGATTACCTGGATAACAGCAGCCGGAGATACAGTGGACCTTTTAGGTTAAGGGCCGTGCTGTCTGGCTAGTAAACCCCTGTTGCAGTGAGTTCGTGAAAGAAAAACCAGTGTATATTATTATCACCACGTTTAATGGTCTACAATACAAAAACCACCGGCCTTGTGGTATATCAAACGCACTACTTAGCCTATATATATATGGCAGGATGTACCAGTATTACTCCAGTTAGAATACTTATATCTACACACACTTTACTTACTTGCTATAAACTTATATCAGATCTATTGACCTGGCCGGCTCTTGCGCCGATGCGATGAAATTATTTCATTTGACACAATTAACTAAACATCACCTTGTGACGTGGCTAACAAAATGTACTTTAATCTAGCGACCTAGAGATGGATCCATTCTGGTTAACATTATTATAATCTATGATTTAAAGGCTAAATAAATCTAGTTACATTCTCGGATCGTTATGCAGCCTCCTGAAGGTGAACTACGTTGTTAAACTGTCGGTGGACTATCGCGTAGGCACCGCTAACCAACGAGATGCAGTAATCAACCTCGCGTATGGATGTATAAGAAGAATCCTGGTGGCCCTCCTTGGTGCCAAGTAGTGAAAAAGAAATGCACGTGGCGTAAAAAAGAGAATAAAAAATGCCGGTGCGAGAACCGGTTACCGCTACAAAGCCGGGCTCGTCAGCGGCGCGCAGTCCCGTCTGTGGATCACGCGTCCCACGCTGATGGGTTCACGGGGAAGAATTCCTCCGTGTTGGGATTCCGCCAAGGGACGGGCAGGTATTCCCAGCAATAATAGGTAGGTACTCCAAAGACCCGCTACAACAAAAGTTACGCGTCATTAGCAATCAGCACGCACTTCACAGACCGCGATTATTACAAGGTCTATCTAGCTTATAAATACCTTTTTGCGGGTCCTGTGATGGTACGAATTGCTCTTGAAGAGACACCTTACGGGTCTTCTCGCTCGAGAGAAAAAAATGCCGACTGCCTCCATCTTTGCTTTTCGTCTCTTCCCCTTCCCACCAAGCCAAACCCGCTTGGTCAGTTACATCTACGGTCCGTTTCATTTCACTCATCCCTCACGTTCCGTTCGTGACTTTTATTCCTCCACTTCTCATACGCCATACACGATTAGGGCTTTATCGCATTAACGCCATGTCATTAACTGAAGCTAAAACTATCCTGTACATTAACCATCCTATCCTCTTAAGCGAATATTTTATCCACTATTTGACATAATGTTCTACGTTACGCGGAACGTGAATTCTGGTGTGACCACTCCGAAATTGATCCGCTCGTAAACTATATATAAATTATCATTAGTTCCAAATCTGTTTACTAATTTAATATACCTATTATTTACTCTAATCTAGATTTATTGTACACTAAATAAAACTATTTTTTTTTTTATGTTCTTTTTTTTTATTCCTAAACTATTTCGTTGACAAGGATCAGTCATTGTCACTGTCAAAATGACAATGTCAGATTCACGACGTCTAACCTATGTGTATGTGTAGTATTGTGACTGGATGTAAGCACGGAATAAAACGACAGAAAGATATCGAGTTTAATATCTTTGTGTTAATGTGCTTAATGTATGAAATCCTCGTTATCACGAGACAAAAAGAGAGTATTATACTAGAACGTATGGATAATGTGTTGGTGAGTATTGCAGAGTGTTACAATACCCCCTTTCTCGGGAAAAGAGGTAAACCGACAGGTTTACCGAAAGAAACAACCGGGGAACCGGGAAAAAGTGGTTACTTAACCGACTCCAAAAAGGATTAAAAAAATACCGAGAAACAAAAGAATAAAACTTCAGAACGCTGCTAGCAATAGTTATTCTTCTGACTGCCCTTTAGAATGATCACAGCTGGATAGGTATTCCTTTCAAAACGCGTACTTCACTCTTCCATACCTCACACAGTATTTCATATTTATCTATGTACATTCATTCGTCATCCTTTCCATATTAATAATAATTATAATAATACATATAATAATATTTAAAGCTTATTTTCCACCTATCATTCAGTCATGCACTTATCCTTCCCTTTCTTATTTGCTCCTATCATTCCATAATTATTTACATGCTGTCATTCATCAGTCTTATATTCTGTAAGAGTTTTTCATACTTTGGCCAATCGTACTGTCGGTCAATCATTTGACTGTCAAGAAAAACAACTTTTTTGCTCATGCGTTGTTAAGTATCATATCATATAAACATTAACTGTAAGAATAAGAACACAATGTAAAAACACAAACGGCAAAACAATTATTAATTGCATACATTAGTTTCGATAAATGCTTGCCTAGCCCTACGATCAAAAAAAAAATCTTGGGTTCGGAGTAAATACCACTAGACAAGCAACAATATCGGACAGGGTGTGTAAATAATTTAATCTACACGCAAGATGTCCTTTACATGAAATTTACCAACAGATCCTGACGATAACTCGCGTAGCTCATACACTACATCTGACAACCTCCTTTCAACCGTGCACTTCACAAATTTCGGCGCCAGCTTGGCGGAGAAATACTTCGCTGCGTTAGATTGTACGAAGTTCCTTCGCCAGACCACATCGCCTATTTTCGCTGTGAAGTGTCGTCGTCTTAGGTTATAATGTTGTGAATTTTTCTGGTACGCCTGAGTTAATGCATCTACTACCTTGTCAAAAAATTTTCCCAATTCCAACAACGATGATGCCGCTGCGCTTCTATCGCCTATGGTCAGATCATCAGCTGATGTTGGTAAATCCCTAAGAATTGAATGGAATTGACCGTCAGTGACTATTTCACGACCGGTGGCTAAGAAGTACGGTGTGTATCCCGTTGCTAGGTTCACCGTGCTATTCAGTGATAGCTGAATTTGCTGAAGGTATTTGGACCAATTACGTTGATCTTGTTCAACTAGTATGGATAAACAGACTTCAGCGGTTTTGTTATACCGTTCGACTGTATTCGCTTGCGGTGCATAATGCGCCGTATAGAAAATTCGAGGGATAGAATATCCATCGCAAAATGATTTAAACGATTTGCTTTTAAATATGGTAGCGTTGTCACAAATAAGAATCGCGGGGGTTCCCCATTTCAAGATCAATTCCTTTTCCAAAAATGAAGTGACCGTTTGAGTGGTTGCAGTACGGAGGGGGTGAAGCCATACAAATTTTGAGAAAACGTCTACAACTGACAGAATGTATATATTTAAAAGTGGATATCTGCATTGCCCATCTGGCCAACCTGCCTGAGGGGTTATTTAAAGACTTAAGCCACTTTAAACTCATATGGTCAGTGATGACCGTGAACTTAGTACCTTCTATGTAAGCACGAAAATGATTTATGGAATCCACTACCGCGAGCAGTTCACGCTCTGTTGTACTGTAATTTCTCTCAGGTTTTGCCAGTAAACGTGAAAAGAAAGCCACAGGACGCTCGATTCCATCTATGTCCTGCGTCAAAACACTACCAATGCCTACGGATGATGCGTCGCAATGAAGCACGAAAGGTTTCGAAAATTCTGGCGACGCCAAAACTGGAGCTGTTATTAAAGCATTTTTAAGGGTATTGAAAGAATCCTCAGCTGCTTCGGACCATTGGATGCCGTCACTGCCTTTCTTCTTACCTACCAACGCTGTCATAGGTGCTATGATGGTGGAAAAATCCTTAACAAACCTACGATAGTATGAACATAGACCTATAAATCCTCGTAGCTGCTTGGCAGTTTTAGGCTGTGGGAAATTCTGAATGCTGCTCAGCTTCTCTGGGTCAGTGCGCAAACCTTGTGTATTGATGATGTATCCCAAGTATCTAAGCTCTCCTTTGCAAAATTCGCACTTTTTTAAGTTGATAGTGAGACCAGCGTCACTAAGCGACTTCTTTACAGCAGCAAGTATCTCCATATGTTCAAAAAATGACTCTGTGGCAATCAGAAGATCGTCCAGATAACAAAAAACTTTTCCGTCAAATTTGTGCAGAAATAGCGAATCAACTAGCCTTTGCATTTCAGCTCCCGCATTGGATAATCCGAATGGCATTCTTTTAAAATGAAAAAGACCTCTATTAGGGACTACGAAAGCTGTTTTCTCACAAGAAGTACCTTTGCCGTCTATTCCATCCTGACTTGACAAACTGACCTGCCAAAAACTCGATGATAAATCAATTGAACTAAGATAATGTGCTCCTCGCAGATTGTCCAAAATCGAATTTATATAAGGAAGTGGGTACGAGTCTTTAACCGTGACATCATTGAGCTTACGCGCGTCGAGGCAGAATCTCCATGATCCATCTTTCTTTGGGATCATGACAACCGGGTTGGACCATGGTGACCTCGACGGTTCGATGACATCGAGCCTCAACATCTCGTCCACCTCCCTATTCAATGCTGTCAACTTAGCAGGCGATAAAGGGTAATATCTTTGTTTAATAGGCTCTCCCTGTGTAATAATTTTATGTGTAACGATATGCGTTTTCCCTAAACCTTTTTTTTCTGATGAAATTGACTCAAAGTCATTCATTACTTTTTGTAGATGTTTGGCTTGTTGAGATGTTAGATCATCTCTGGGTATTAAAGCTTTCACCTCACACAACGCACTGCAAGCACTATAACTTGTGGAGTTGCCTCTCCTCACGACATCTCCAAACTTAAAAATGTCCACTAGACCAAATGCATCAGCGAAATCCATACCGCACAAGATTTCGTGATGTATGTCAGGGCAAACTAGAAAATTAAAGTGGGCAGTTATCCCATTACAAGTTATTGGCAAAGACATTATGCCAATGACTTTAATTTGTGATAAATCCGCTAAAAATACTGCTGGCACGACTGAAGCATCCCTAGCATGTAATGTCCATCCAAGTCTTTGAAAATATCGATGCTTATTCGCACCTAAAACTGATAAATGTGCCCCAGGATCGAGCAATGCTTCGAAATTACGGTCCTTTATTGTGAATTTAACAAACAACCGATTATCCCCTACGAATGACGATATTTCAGGCGAAGAGACTGTTTGTGTGTGTAACGACTTGCTCGGGGGCCCCATCAGTTTTTTTTATTAAGTGTCTGTGTAGTAGACTGCGAGCGCAAGCCTGTGTTACATTGGGTGCAGTTCCTAATCGTCACCCTCTTAGCACCGCACTTGAAACATATTATGCCTGGTATTGACCTACACACCTTATAACTATGGCCGACTTTTTTACATTTAAGGCAAGTAATAGGTGAGCCGCGCCTGTCAGGTAATTTGCCGACGCTGACTGCATTGAGTTCGCGCTTGCCAACCGGTTTAGATTGACATAAAACACCAGAATAAGCCTCATAATTCTTGGACACGTTGACCAATTGGTCAAAGGTAGTAATATCATTGATGGCTAATAGTTGGGCGTATGTAGGTAGCAAATTGTGTTTTATAATTTCAAGTAGGTTGTCGCTTGCAATAGGATATGTTAGTCTATTGTTTAAATCCTGGATATCTAAAATAAAGAATGATACAGACTGACCTATCTTCTGCTTTTTTTCACGAATTTGTCTCTCTATGTTGTAGTTGTAATCCTTTGATTGAAAGAATTTTCGAAATTCAACGCAAATATCAAACCAAGAGCTAATTTTATGTTGGATTGTTCTATGAAACTTGAGTGCGGTGTCAGATAACAGTTCTGAAAAACCTCTTACTAATGTTGTATCGTCAATCTGTCGTGCGATACGTGTTTCATTAACCCTAAGGAGGAAGTCGTCAATATCTGACTCTCCGTTATACTTGAGTTTAAGGGAAGCTAAATTCAATGATTTGTAGTACACATGCGCACTGGGGGGCGGTGCAACTACTTGTGTTATACCATTACCTTGGTTCATGTTGTCAAAAATTTCGCTAGTTTTAATGGGGAATGTCTTACGTGCGTGTGCTATCGGTTCTTGTGCCACGTATGTCTCTTGTGTGTTGCTGTGAGAGGCAGCATAATGGGTGGTCGTATTAGAGACTATGGATGTCGTAAACGTTTCGGGAGCCAAAGATGAAGTCCGGTTCACGTTGACTCGGGGACGTGTATTTACGGTATCCATAGGTATGTGTACCTCTAAAGGTCGTGTATACGGGCTAGAAGTTACCTGCATAACGTTCCGACTATGCACCGGTGAAGCAAATTCACTTGCATCAGTATCTGGAGTTTTTGACATTTTTTATAAATAAGTTCTTAATATCTAGTTTGTATTTAGCCTAAAATGCTCTAGTAGTAGTAGTAGTAATGGTATAATCACTGTAGCAATGCCACAGACACAATAACAACAAAGTTATGTTTCAAAAGTATGTTCGTAAAAATTACTATGAAAAAATTCGATTTTGTTAATAAAAACAACACCTGCAACTATTTAGTCCTGATCCTTGTGTATTTAAGCTCTAAAGGGTGTACAAGATCAGATAAAACTATAAAAACAACCAATATGTTGATATTTAAAAAGTTGATTTTTGTCGGGAGAACGATAAGACAAAAAAACCCAAATTTGCTCACAAAACCGAAAATTGACACAAGACTTTATCTGGTCCTAGTGTTTATCAATGCAGAATGGTGCACCGAATCAGATAGAAGTTTAAAAATCACCAATCTGTTAATACTTAAAAAGTTGATTTTTGCCGGGATGAGAACGACAACTCATAAAACACAAATTTGTTCACAAAAACAAAATTTGCACATATTTTGGTTTGGTTTCTTACTGTCATTAACTCTAAGCAGTGTAAGCAATTATATTAAACACTTAAACCATCCAGATGTCAATATTTAAAAAATGTTGTTAGTTCTGGATGAAACTTTTGTTAAAGAAAAAAAACTTAAATTTGCATAAAAAAGTCAAAATTTACACATTTTGTGGTCTGGTCTTCACGGATATGAATTCTTAATAGGGTGAGTGACCAGATTCAATATCTATAAACCATCAATATGTCAATATTTAAAATTTTGACATATTCCTGAGGGAACGGTGAAGTATGAACTATTAATTTTCTTAAAGTAAAGCTACTGCTTTCAAGCCTAGATACAACAATAAAAAATGTATCCCTCAAAAGATAAACACAAAGGAAATTCCCCCCCGAAGCTCAATTGCAACAATGGTTACCAACTAATTTCAATTGAATTCAGGCGCTGTACATGCAGCACTTTAATAGGTAATCACAATAAAATAAAGTTCGGGCGCCATGTAACGTAACGGGCGTCAAGGGTGTCGGTGTGGACTTCCCAAGTCCCGTGTTACAATAGTTTGATTTGTAAAAGAAGATTACCTGGATAACAGCAGCCGGAGATACAGTGGACCTTTTAGGTTAAGGGCCGTGCTGTCTGGCTAGTAAACCCCTGTTGCAGTGAGTTCGTGAAAGAAAAACCAGTGTATATTATTATCACCACGTTTAATGGTCTACAATACAAAAACCACCGGCCTTGTGGTATATCAAACGCACTACTTAGCCTATATATATATGGCAGGATGTACCAGTATTACTCCAGTTAGAATACTTATATCTACACACACTTTACTTACTTGCTATAAACTTATATCAGATCTATTGACCTGGCCGGCTCTTGCGCCGATGCGATGAAATTATTTCATTTGACACAATTAACTAAACATCACCTTGTGACGTGGCTAACAAAATGTACTTTAATCTAGCGACCTAGAGATGGATCCATTCTGGTTAACATTATTATAATCTATGATTTAAAGGCTAAATAAATCTAGTTACATTCTCGGATCGTTATGCAGCCTCCTGAAGGTGAACTACGTTGTTAAACTGTCGGTGGACTATCGCGTAGGCACCGCTAACCAACGAGATGCAGTAATCAACCTCGCGTATGGATGTATAAGAAGAATCCTGGTGGCCCTCCTTGGTGCCAAGTAGTGAAAAAGAAATGCACGTGGCGTAAAAAAGAGAATAAAAAATGCCGGTGCGAGAACCGGTTACCGCTACAAAGCCGGGCTCGTCAGCGGCGCGCAGTCCCGTCTGTGGATCACGCGTCCCACGCTGATGGGTTCACGGGGAAGAATTCCTCCGTGTTGGGATTCCGCCAAGGGACGGGCAGGTATTCCCAGCAATAATAGGTAGGTACTCCAAAGACCCGCTACAACAAAAGTTACGCGTCATTAGCAATCAGCACGCACTTCACAGACCGCGATTATTACAAGGTCTATCTAGCTTATAAATACCTTTTTGCGGGTCCTGTGATGGTACGAATTGCTCTTGAAGAGACACCTTACGGGTCTTCTCGCTCGAGAGAAAAAAATGCCGACTGCCTCCATCTTTGCTTTTCGTCTCTTCCCCTTCCCACCAAGCCAAACCCGCTTGGTCAGTTACATCTACGGTCCGTTTCATTTCACTCATCCCTCACGTTCCGTTCGTGACTTTTATTCCTCCACTTCTCATACGCCATACACGATTAGGGCTTTATCGCATTAACGCCATGTCATTAACTGAAGCTAAAACTATCCTGTACATTAACCATCCTATCCTCTTAAGCGAATATTTTATCCACTATTTGACATAATGTTCTACGTTACGCGGAACGTGAATTCTGGTGTGACCACTCCGAAATTGATCCGCTCGTAAACTATATATAAATTATCATTAGTTCCAAATCTGTTTACTAATTTAATATACCTATTATTTACTCTAATCTAGATTTATTGTACACTAAATAAAACTATTTTTTTTTTTATGTTCTTTTTTTTTATTCCTAAACTATTTCGTTGACAAGGATCAGTCATTGTCACTGTCAAAATGACAATGTCAGATTCACGACGTCTAACCTATGTGTATGTGTAGTATTGTGACTGGATGTAAGCACGGAATAAAACGACAGAAAGATATCGAGTTTAATATCTTTGTGTTAATGTGCTTAATGTATGAAATCCTCGTTATCACGAGACAAAAAGAGAGTATTATACTAGAACGTATGGATAATGTGTTGGTGAGTATTGCAGAGTGTTACACACTCAATTTAGAATTTCAATGTCAAAAAATAATAATCTTTCTCATTAATTAAATTACAATTACAATAATAAATTACCTGATATCAAAATCATTTGAGGCAGAATACAACTGCCCTATATCACGCTATATCTTTACATTTCACTGAGATGGTACTAGAAGAGTTTGGGTTTAATGTTTCATGCGATATTATCAAATTTTAAAAGTATGTAAATCAAAGCTGGAAGATTGCATGATATATTGGGATATCCTTCGGAGCCGTTATCTATGATCCTGGCGTAAGATGGTTAAATGGGGATCGAGTGGTTCTTTCTACACCGAGAATAAGTTCTTATAGAAAGCAGGAACGGTAATAAAATTCATAGCGGGCGGAACCGCGAGCGTCATGTAGTAATATACTAATCCCGTAAATTATTCGCAACACCTTGTGAAAAGCTGAAGGCTTTCAGGAAGAAGAGAAAAATGAGAAGAGGTGACGTTTAAAATTTAAAAATAACAATTTATTCAAAAAAAAAGGAAAGAACTCGGGGTCGTGGTAATTTCTGGCAGAAAGTGCGGTTTCCGAAGGCCTTCGCAGGGTTCCGACTTATCTGGGGTTGGCCTTCTTGAAGCGATGCAGTCCGCGACGTCTCCGTGCCGTCCACTCGTCGAACTGCACGGAATTGCTGAACCCGGAGGGTGATCTTCTGTCAACCCGGAGGGTGAATTCTTTCTGTAGAACCCGGAGGGTGCACTAATGCTGTAGAACCCGGAGGGTGAACGTTTGCAACCCGGAGGGTGGACAATTCTTCTGAACTTCCGTAACCCGTAGGGTGAATGTGTGCTAACCCGGAGGGTGAAATATTGCAACCCGGAGGGCGATCCTCCCTCAACCCGGAGGGTGGATTATTTCTGTAGAACCCGGAGGGTGAATAATTCTTCTGAACTTCCGTAACCCGTAGGGTGAACCCTGGAATGTTCCAGACTAGGCGTTAGTTTGAAACCCTTTTTCCTCAATATTCCCAAAGACCAGCCGGTTCCCGTCTGCTATGAATAGCTGCGGGAATCGCGAGGTCTTACAATATCTGCTTACAGAACTAATTTTACAAAGTGTTTTTTCACACCCCTTTAACTACCCCCTTATAACAGGGTGGACCAACAGCCGTCAATTTTCACAGTTTAAAACTAGATCACGTTATATTCAATTAACTTACCCAAATATGGGGTCTTCTGTCTAGAGCTATTTGCTCCTTATACTTGTAAAATATTCTTTAATAATGACGACTTTTGAACTTTGATTTTTCTCACAATTTCAAACGACACTTATACGTCCGTGAGCTAATTTAAATATTAATCTGGCGGTCATCTTGCATTGATGCACCGCTTTATATACTAATGAACAGCGCCTCTGGCGGCATAACTCGAAACTACTCAAACGTCAAGACCGCAACTATGAGTCTGAACCAAAGCTTCCGTCGTTACGACATCTACTCGGTAGATGGCGCTTTCATTTATGTGGCCTAAATTTCATTTCTAATTATCTAATTTTAATTAATTTATTCACACGTTGTTGCACAACGTTACAATTGACACTAGAATACTTAACATGAACACTTATCAAACCAATACAAATCCCTCAACCCTTCACCAACTAAAACTTGGCACTGAGTTCAAATACTACAGATTAATCGATTTACTTATCAATTCTGTCCAAATAGGGCTTCAAATTGAGGGTATCTGTATGTTATTGAAATGTCTTAGCCACATAAAGATAATGGTACTTCAGAAATAGTGGACTACTTCCAACTACATTATGGTATCAGAATTTAACCTTCGTAATCTTCGCAGTGGTAAGTGTACCGTAGGTACAGTACTTTTCAAGACCCATGTCGAAGAAAATATGAGTGTGATGCTAATGTTTCATTCGAAGTAGGATGTTTTCTATGGATTTAAAAAATATAAAGTTTCTGAACAAGTTTACCGGATGTCTAGAATTCTATTCTAGATGTCTTCCGAGGGCTCCCGGGGCCACTGACGAATACGTCAAGACCATGTCGTATTAGCCAGGTTCAGTCCAGCAAAAAAAAATGGGGGGATTTCCGCCAGTAAAGAATAGGACATGAGTTAGAGGTGTAGGTGGCACAGCTATTATACTGGTAATAAATTGTTATTGCAGGTAAACAATTCAAATATTCATAACATAACCACTTGTAATGTGCGCGGTAACTGATAAGTCAATAAGCTGAGTTAGGTAAACAGGTTCATCCTCATCAAACGCCTCGTGTTTGAGCAGGGCTGACGTCAGTCTGTGACTGGCATACCTACTTGGGAACCGTCCGTGATTTGAATTGGTAATAATTATTGTGATTAAATTCATTTACAAGTAAGAATGTATCAAAATATTAAGAAGACATCAATTTTCCGTTTTCTAGGATGGCTTTACCTATTATTTAGTACCTACTATTACTAAATTATTTTACAATAGATTTAATCTTTAAGCTTTTTTATTAAACAGAAAACACGTCAGTTTCACATGCATTGTTGAACCAGATAAATAAAAACACCTTTCTCGATCTCTCTTTCTTTCTCTTATTTGACGTCACGTAAAAGATATTGCAAAAGGCAGCTAGTTTATAATTTAGTAAGGATTCAAATGTACACTGACAACTGACCAAATCCTTGGATTACAATTGTCATTTACCCACGTAGGAAAATGATTTTTGTTTATCCTTATTTCACACCATAATAAGTCAATTCATCGGCGAAGGTTATCTCCATTGATAAAACTGAAGAGCACCGTAAACTACTTTTTGTCACATAAAAACATCGACGTCCAACCAGGTACATTGAGAAATATATTTGATGCGATGGAGCTGCGGTCGTTTGCTACGTAGTTGTAAATAAATGGTAACCCTTGACCTCGGGGCTTTCAGTGAACTTTTCGTATTAAAGCACGCATTACAAACAAACAGACGTTATCTCGGTTAAGTCTGCTTTATGCTCCTTTTGTACATTTTAATATTTTTTATCTGTGTAATTTTAGAGAGAAAATTTTCATGATATTCACGTAGGAGTAGCTTCAAACGAATTGGAGATGAGATTGTTAATGATAACATACCACCTTACTACGATTGAAATTCGAGTTCTCTTTCGATCTTTTGGATACTAGATTGCGTCCGTGGCGCCGCAAGCATGGAATTCTGTTCACGTTCCCGCATCCCATGGGAACTTATCCCGAGAAAAAAGAATGCTATATGTTATTCCAGACTAAAATCTATCCCTGTACCCAATTCAGCCAGATTCATTCAGCCATCAGAGCGTGAAAGAGTAATATTATAATACCTACCTTCACATTATCTTCAAACAGATTTCTCCATTCAAAGATTGCCACGTAGAAATTACTTTAAATGATAATGCCGCCCATTGTACTTCTTATTTTTTCTAATTTTATGTACTCGATATGTAATGGCATCTAATTCATAGTATAGTGGGCTATCATGGCACTATCATGACCAGCAAAGTCACATTCGTAGCAAAGAGTATTGAAACGAAATTTCTCTAGTCAAGTCAACAATTATTCTGTATCGCGATAATAGAGTTCTCGCTGTGATATTAGACAACAGTACCTACTAGTTACTACTTATTCGCGATAAGTTTGCCAGTCGTCTCCCTTGCTATGCCTCTACGACAGCAGCAAAGTTAGCGCGATCGGGTTATACAACAGATCAACTTTTCTGGTCAAAGGACTCTGTAGGAAATACTAGGTATTATCCTAATATTTAGTACAAAAGATCAGAGAGATACACTACACCATATAAATCAGAGACCATTACTCTTTTTTTTTAACGTGAGTGAAAATCCCCATGGATGCTATGCCGGAATCCTACCGACTAAAAAACCTCATGTATAAGCCCAGCACGTTGATATTGCGCTTGGCGGCCATATTGTTGACCACTTGGTGACGTATGTCCGTCGAGCAGTCAGTACTAAAAAAAATACCGTACGCAGCTTCGCGAGGCCAGCGCGCGCTCGCGCTACGTCACGATGACGTCACTTAGCTGTCATTATGACAAGGTTCCAGCGCATTACCAACTTGCGGGGCTTATAACGCCAAACAGCCTATGGTTGGGAGCCCCGGGTAAGCCCTCGGAAGGATATCCCAGGACCCCCTAACAGACCCACGGCCGCCACTGCAACCTCGCCTAGGGTACAGAGAACTCCCCATAAACCTTACATCTAAACAATGATTAAATTTGTACAGAACCCTGCTCACGAAATGTAACTTTTGTAATCGTATTTCTACATACAATGAAGTGTAGTCTCGTAAAATGGTCGGCGGTTTTGGGGGACATTTAATTATTTATGGACTTGTTTCAGCGTTGATGAGCGTCCAGGGATACGCATGATAAACATGTTGGTTTACTAGTTAGAACGAGTTGAGTTCAACTTTTGTTCTTTAGGGATGTAATTTACTTCACACGATGTAATCTACGAGTATACTATACTAATATAAAGAGGAAAAAATTGATTGTTTGTTTGTTTGCATCGAATAGGCTCCGGAACTACTGGACCGATTTGAAAAATTCTTTCACTGTTGGGAAGCTACACTCTTTGCGGTGAATATATTTTATTCCCGTATTCCGCGTGATGTCCGCTAGTATTTTTATAAACGTGATAATACATATCATTAGTATTATGAATGTGAAAGTTTGTTAAGATGTTTGGATTTTTTTTTACTCCATCAAGCTCTAACGGCTGAACGGATCTGACTGAAATTTAGTACAGGGATGCTGCTCTTTACCCCCGTTATATTATCTAATGGGCACCGAATTCCACGCGGGGGGAGCTGCGGTCATCGGATAGTAAGTTTACATACATACATATAATGACGCCTTTAACCCCGAAGGGGTAGGCAGAGGCATAGTATATGCCCTCAGTTCACCTTATAGTTTTATGTCCTACGTGATAGGTGGTGAGCTTATTGCCGTGTTGAAATGGACAGGTGCAGGTCATTGCGACCTGCTGTTAAAATTTTTTGAAGCCGCCCATGAAGCCTTCAACTTGGCTTAACGATTGTCATTTCACTGACAACTGGGTTTCATTACAAGTTTTCCTTCCCTACGCAATGAATCTTTTTGTGAAAGTGTCCTCTTAGTCGCCTCTTACGAAATCCTCGGGATGTATTGGGGTGGCGACATTTTGCACTCTTACCCGACGCCATACGGGGCAACATAGTAAGTTTGACACATTGAAATAAGAGTTAACATAATGTAATCATAGGTCTAATATGTGGGAACATACTTACATACGAGTATTAAACCGTTCACACGCTTAGGCTAAATAATTCGCTGGCTATTTACAGTTCATTATCTGTATAACCAATTCAATTAGGTTAAAACCTTATAAATATTAATCTTATCCATTTTGAAACGCACACGAACGGAAAAGCTTTTTGTTAAATTTTTCATATGCGGTTAACGCAATTTAGATAGGCGTCATTTGCGGGTAAATTAATTACCTCTCAACCTGATTTGTATTTACTTTATATATACATGGGTATTTAAACTTGCATGGTCACTGACATTAGCATTAAAGTTCCTCCGTGATCATGGTGCTTGTAACGCCGAAATATCGAAAGCTCTCAACAATACGTTAATATCCCGCTAACTTTAATACTAATTACTTTATTGAATCTAATCTATGCCTATATCAAAGAGCAAAGATTTCATTGTTTGTTTGTGTCTATGTTAGTTTGTTTACATTGAATGGGCACCGAAACTACTGAATTGATTTGAAAAAATCTTTCACAGTTGGGAAGCTATAATATCGCCGGGTGAAGTAGACTGTATCCCCGTATTCCCACGGTAGCGAGAACTGCGCGGGTGAAGCCGTGTGTCATCCACTAATGTTGTGCCGCTAGGCTTTACCTGTGCCATACTGCAGTCGCCGTAGTATTTATCTAACCCACATTTTCCCATGTTCACTATTATGTATAGAAATATACCATTTTTTATTAAACATACCTATATACATATGTTATTATACCGACATATATTTTTATTTTTGAGTGTTAAGTGTTAGTTCACGTTAATACTCTGACCTCGCTTTGAAACACGGGATAAAATTTTCCAAGTAAGGTACTACGACTACCGGTTTTGGTCCTACCAACATATTTCCATCCAAAGGTTGCCTGGCAGAAATTGCTTTTAGCGATAAGGCCGCCCATCGTATTGCTATTTTACATCAAATTTATATATTGTAATACTATCTTGGCTTACAATAAAGTATACAATAAATAAATAAATAAATAAATACTATCCTTAAAACCCACGTACAAATTTCGATCAAAAGTTTTCAAACTCACAGGTCAGTCACATTAAGTTTAATCCCACGCCATAAGGACCAACTTGTAACTACATTTTAAACTCCCCACAGAATATTCGATTTACGGTACCGGACCACGCTAACTTAGCACTTAACTCCAAGTTAGCCTCACTTAACCGTATCTAAATCTTAAGTTATCTTGAATTACGGTCCACCCTATGCAGCGTTAAGCTCCCAAGTTTCTTACTTAAGGTTAACTTGCATAAAATTTTTGTAAAATGATATATTGAACATTAAAAAACTTTCTCTAAGTTAGTTTGAAAGTCCAGAGCTTAATGCTAGCTTAATTATATTGTAATAGATTTAAATGTCCAAGACTTTCTAAAGTTGTTTAAATCATTATGAAATATGTTTACAAATTTTGGTTGAACACCGAAATAAAAATAAATATTTAGATACATTTTGCGACATTTTACACAGCGCCTTTTGGCCCAAATTACTTAGACCATATATCACGGGACTAGCCTTTGCGAACCACCGCATACAAAAATATTCTGCTAGTTTTCATAGCGGGTGAAGGGGAAACACAAAGACATATAAAATTTCATTATATTTAAAAACGTATTAATCGACAAACGCGTAATGGCTGTTGTGTGTTAATTTTTATTGTACAGTCAACTACAATAAAATGTACTAGTTTAATCATATAAAATGATGTACTGATGTACAGTGCTTTTTATAAAGCCAAAAGACCGAATGGTCTATTGGCTTGGCAGAAAACAATGCTTAAGGCTAGTATTTCCGAAATCGACCAAAATCGACCCATTTTGAAGCGATCTTTACACTAAGAAATATTCTTTGATTTGATCTGATAAAAATGTATTACTATAGTTTAATAGATGCTCTTGCTTCCTTTAATTTTTAAAACACGATTAATAAAACTTTATATGATAAAAATCGTTCTCGAAAAACTGGAAATGTGTAAAAATTTTAAAGATGAATGTTGTTATTGCTCAAAATATACTTGTTTATTTTATATAAACACATGTCTATATTAAAGATATTGATCTTATGAACAATATTCATGCTATTATTTATTTTTTAAACACCTCAGATTTTAAAACAATGATAAAAAGTGTAGAATCTAGAACAATTAGACATTTAGCGTACACTTCAATCACTTCATACGCCTGACAGGGCTGTTCTGGGTAGGACCTGTGTCGCTCTTGACAGAGCGACACAGGTGACCCCGTGACATCCGTGACCCGCTAAGTTCGCGCGAATCGATCGTTTTAATTAGAAGAAGTTGCAGAAATCTATAAATATTATTTTGTTTTTATTTGTAAATATTAGGATAAGTACGTTATTGTGTATAAATAAATAAATATCGTGTAATATAGTGATTAGCGACTAGGTACTCAGTGAATATGGGTAAAAAAAGCCAAGAGAAATAAAATGCCCAGATGTCAATTGCGGCTACTACGACGGCAAGTATGGTAAGTTCCTACAAGTATTGTTTTATCTTTATTATATTTATAAAAATACACAACCAAATAATTCACTGACGGGCATGATGAAATTATAAGGTTGATGCTGAGCGAAGCGACTGAAGCCAACAGCTGCCATTATTTTGCTACCTGCTGAAGAGGCAGTACAGTAGCTAAACGTACTCTTATAGGCTTAGAGATCTCCCATTCCAGTCCTCTTCTACGTAGGTACAGGTAGGTGTCATTTAGCAAAGGCCAAGTAAGTTAGATCACGGCTGTTTTTGGTAATGAATGACTGTGAGAAATGAACTCGGTGCCCTAAAGTTGCTTGGGACCTTACGATAAGAAGAGGGATAGTATTTACCTAAACCACAGTAACTACTAGGTGTAAAATATTCTCTTTTTACTATGCCTGAACAATCAACGTATTGCCCGTTCGCTCTAA
Organism: Miltochrista miniata; assembly: GCA_933228765.1. Lineage (NCBI taxonomy): Eukaryota > Metazoa > Arthropoda > Insecta > Lepidoptera > Erebidae > Miltochrista > Miltochrista miniata. Next base: position 27,028,929 of record OW121763.1, on the reverse strand, counting down.
GTTTGCCTTTCGCCTCCCATACTACGCCTGTACACCATCCTGTCCGCCAGCGGCAACCTTAGCGCGAACGGGTAGTAAATAATATAATGTTTGACGCTTAGAGTATAATAGTAGATTCACGTTGTTATTGCTACACTGTATAAATTATAACAGTAGTACCTACCCACTACCGACATAAAAGAATAAACGTGTAGTTTTATTTTTCGTTGTAGTCTAGCCGTTTCGTTGTAGTGTACCCTCAAAGTCTTTTTTTTTTCAGTTCATCGATTCCGAGATTGAACGGTGGTTCATTTGCAAAAAAAGATACACGTGAATCGTAAGTACCTAGTACTCGTAGGTACTTTCATACTTTAATTTTGAGTGTAATAATCGTTACTTTCTTAGTAAATATGAATGTATGAAAAAGTGGATAATTTTTAGGGTTCCGTAGGTACCCAAAGGTAAAAAAACGGGACCCTATTCATGAGACTTCGCTGTCCGTCTGTCTGTCTGTCGGTCAGTCTGTCTGTTTGTCTGTCCGTCTGTCTATCTTTCTGTCTTTCCTTCACGAGGCTGTAGCTCATGAATGGACATAGCTAGAGATCTGAAAAATTTTCACAGATAATGTGTTTCTGTTGCCACCATAACAACAAATATTGAATTTTGCATGCCAATATTCCTATCAATAAGCTGATTCACCGAATTGACCTACGAGAGCGAGACTTTGAGGACAAGTACCTTTTTCATTCAACTTTGTAACAGCATTATTTTTTGTAAGCAAGGGTTATAAACCCTTTTTTTTTCTTTTTAACGTGAGAGAAAATCCTCATGGATGCTATGCCGGACTCCTACCGACTAAAAACCTCACGTTACGCTCATCAGCCTATGGTTGGGAGCCCAGGGTAAGCCCTCGGAAAGATGTCCTAGGACTCCCAACAGACCCACGGCCGCCACTGCGGCCCCGCCTAGGGGTAAATTCGGGTGCAATTCTGCGTCTTTGGGTGTTTCGGATGTGATCCCGCTTCTGAAGGGGGTATGCATAAATCCCTCACGTCACGCTGCCGTCATGGGCCTGCTTCTGTAAGGACGGTGAGCAGCCCCCTCACCGTCTTCAGGCCCCTGGTTATGGAGACCGATAGTCTTGGGCGAAGACACGTCTGCGGCGTTCATTTCAAGTGTGTTCTTGTTGCCGTTATTAATAAGAAAAGGCAAAAAAAAATCACGTTTGTTGTATGGAAGTCCCCCATAAATATTTATTATTTTTCTGGTTTAAGTACTCAATTCAATCCTTTATTTTTGCAAACAAGGGTTTATATCCCTTGTGCTTCCACGGACCTCGGAAGGGGCCACCTGCGGGATCCAGCCTGCGGGAGACTAAGAATAGGTTTTTGAAAACTTTTTAGGCAACCTAAGTTCCTAGTCTATATACAAAAAGATCTAAAGTCAAAACTGTACGGGGGGTTCTACACAGGATACCGAAGTCGAAAATGTAGTTAGAATTTTTTGTCTGTTTGTCGTCTGTTTGTCTGTTAATTTTGCTTTGTCCGGAAGGATCTCGAAAAGTACTCAATATTTTTGATTAAAATTTTGGACAAATATTAACTAGGGGTAGGGTCTTCAAATAGACTTAAAATTGACTTCAAATTGACTATGTTGGTGTAAGCGCCATCTATCATTTGTTGTATTTTGTAACACAGGTCTAAGCTGACATGCGGCGTGCGTGTTACTTGTCTTATTCATATTATAATGTAAAATAAATAAACGCATTATTTTACTCACAAGATGCATTCTATTATTTTTTGCTACTTATGTTATACCTATGCTTACCTCTTCGAAGACTGCTCGAATTAATTTCATAAATTATTGACGGATTTTTTTCTTATTATCTTTTCTCGGCTCGTCTCACAATTAAAATGATGATAAAAAAAAGTAGTAAAAAATAGAACCGACTTCAAACAAATCCTGAAAAATTAAATTTACTTGGCACAAAGATAAATGTATTTTCATTTTTCATATTTTATTCAATATCATATTGAAGTCGGCGCCAAGTAAACCCATAGGTTGAGGTAGGTATTATTAATGGCACCAACTTCAATATCATATTGAATACAATCTGATAAATCAAAATACATATTATTACTTTGTGCTATGTAAATTTTATTTTTCAGGATTTTTTTGAAGTCAGTTCTATTTATTACTAAAAATTTTTTGATCATCATTTTAAGTGACGGGTGGACCGAAAAGTATATCTATCTAGGTGTAAAATTCTTATCAATACAAATCAATCAAGCCCAAACACAAGGTACGTGCTGTAAATCGTTAAATAATTCCCTCGACTGTCTTTCGGTTCCATCATCAGATCGACTCCTGACCTTCATTAAATTGTAGTACATTAACAGTGGGCGCACACTAGGCGTCTTGTCACGGCGACTAGCTGTGGGCGCCAAATTACATACATTTTGTTCTAAGCTCCGCACACTAGGCGACATGTCGCCGCGACTCCGAGACAAGCAAGGGGAGTCTTCGCGTCTGTCGCGCTATTGTCGCGGCGACACGGCGACAGTCGCCCAGCGACAGCTTTGGACAACGTGTTCCTGCACAACGTCTGTCACGGCGTCAAGTCGCCCGATGCAGGCGCACACTGCGCGACAAGTCGCCGCGACATGTCGCCGCGACTGTCGCCTAGTGTGCGCCCACTGTAAAGCACTTCATTAAAAAGTTACCAAACGCACTAGTTGTCCCTACAATTTTCGGTGGTTGCCCTCGATTTCTCCTGGATCCCATCATCAGATCCTGACCTGGTAAAAATGGGACTACCTCAGAAGTAAACCCTATTAAAGAAAAGAAAAAAGAATTAAATCCGTCTATAATTGACGGAAATATCAGTGAACATACATAAAAACATACAGACGAATGTAGAACCTCCTCCTTTTTTGAAGTCGGTTAAAAATAAGGAAAGGTTTCTTACAACCCCATTTTAAATATACCTGCTAACAGGCACTTACTAAATAAAATGTCTTATAAAGGTTTGATAAACTTATACTTCTGTTGTAATTTATTTGGTGGTACAAAAAGTGCGGCATGAAATACACGCTGCACCAACTGTCAACGTCCAATTGCACCAACTGGCAACGTCAAAACAAAGTGCTTGGGGTCAAATGAGTTCATGTCGATCGCATGCTACGGGGGTACCGCCCGCGGTGAGGTGAGGTGGTAAAAATACCTAATGCGCTCTGGCATTCGGCCCTTAAGTAAGGCGCATCCTGTGGTTAGATGATCTAAGCCAAATTATGATCTCATAATCGTTGGCTATGGGATATAGACAGCTTATGTATTTACTAATGTGTTTCTAAATTATAGTGATCAGTGTCATGTTATAATTATTGAAAACTCAAAATTGAAACAAGCTTTTGCGGATCAACCAAATATGTTCCAACCTGGGACTCGAACTGGTAGGTAGAAACATGCCCTTGCCAACTGTGTGCCACCAATATCTACATACTGTTTTCAAGCGCTAATACTTTATCTATGTAATTTCTTAAACGGCAATACACTGCAACTATACAGATATGAAATATACCCCTACAGAGGTCCAATAACTCAAAATTTCTCAGAAAGTCGAACAAACAGTTCGCTAGTGTTCACAGTCATGTTTTACATTCTGAACAAGTGTCAAAAACCCGGTTCGCACCGCAACAGAGTAATGAGCGGGAGATGGTGACCGGAAAGAGCTCATTTTTAATGAGATGAGTTTTGTTTTCCACCAACGAAGAATTTAAAATTTAATTAATATCTCATTTTCATTTCTGATGAGATGAGTAAAACAATCACCCAGTCATCATAAAAAAAGAGCACCCAGTCAGTACACCCCAACTTCTGGTTACTATGCCCCAAGCATTTATTAGCGGAATAGCAAGTTTGCAGTTTAAAGCCCACTTTAACCAAATCCTGAGATAGGTACTTATTTTCCCGCCAACCCAGTTTTTAGCCCCGGGTTAAGCAGATTCATTAATGGGTCCGCTCAGCTCGCAGTGGAACCTGGGTTTAAGATATCCCGATCTAGTAACATCTGGTTGCGAGTCCGAACTCATAAATCTTGTAGGTACACCCCCGGGATGTTTCTGACCTTACACAATAACTAAAAGTATTACTCAGGGATGCTGTTTCAAACATATTGGGTATTGCTAAATCCTTATTTATTGTTAGAAGCTTCGAACAGTTTATCTTTGACCCATTTTACTATAGAAGTTTTTTATTTTTTGGGTTGCTTTTTCGATTGCACTGCAAAATACTGTGTATCCTACAAAATATTATAAATGTTTTGTCTGTGTATTTTTTAATTAAGTATACAACAATATAAATGTTAGTTTCCTTTTAAAGACTGTGACTTTGACTGTCTTTATTTTTACAATAAAGAAAATGAGATCTATAAGATTTCAATTCAATAAATAATTTAAAAATAGTGTTCAAATCTCACGTAGTGTTAGGTTTTAATGAAATAATTTCATAATGTAAATTATTATTCAGTCAAAAGAGCCAAGTTGAAATGAAGAATAAACATGTACCTACCTAGTCACTGAAACTGTACGCAAACACCTAAATACAAAACGTTTACCCTACTATCATGGAATAAAAGCCGTGTTGAAGTACATTGAGCAAAAGACTTTCACACTAGCGTAGCTCACATTTTATTATTCGAAAGGTGACTTTTTTAATCATTATACCGTCTTTTTTCATGGTGTAAGCTTACAGAGTTGAAAAGTATAATGAGACATGGTATGTTCAAAAGAAAAGTATCCAGCATCTCTGTATTTTAGTGTTCGACTTGTTTGATTTTATTATATTGCTATGTGTAAGTCAGTGAAAACCTACACTAACACTATACGTAGTGAATTTTCTAGGACGTTTCTGAACCTATGTTCATAATTAAACATAATTGCTCCATTGAGACGTGTGTATAAAATTTAAGTCTACTTTGTCACATGCGTAGATCTCCGCAATTTATATAGCCGTAATAAAATTTTCTGTTCATGCCTTATTTATGTTATACTAGCTGACGCCCGCGGCTCCGCCCGCGTGCAATGTTTTTCCCGGTCACAGGGGTATGAAAAATAGATGTTGGCCGATTCTCAGACCTACTCAATATGCTCACAAAATTTCATGAGAATCGGTCAAGCCGTTACGGAGGAGTATGGCAACGAAAACTGTGACACGAGAATTTTATATACATACTAGCTGACCCTCGCAACTTCGTTTACGTCACATAAGGTGTACGAATGGAGGGGTACTTACTTCTTCATGAGACTCATCAAACAGCGTGTGAAACGGCCCTGTTTACTTAATCATAAAAGAGCTTAAAGATTAAGTCGATTCTAAAACAATTCAGTCCACGCCTTCGGCGCGGACTGAATTATTTTACAATAGCCTTAATCATTAAGCTCTTTTATGATTAAGCCAACACGCCCGTTTAGACTTACTTTCAAAAGAAACGTTGAATTCTAGATTTACCGAAAGTTGAGATGCCCCTAATTTCTGAACTACATAACCCTCAATATTGAAAATTGTATGGAATAATGCTTAAAGTACTCCCTTTCAGACACCAAACAAATATTTGAAATCGAACCACGCAGTGAGAAATTATAGCTAAAAACCTATTTTGCCTTTCATCCCCTCTCCTGAAGGAACCGCGCAAAATATCGGGATCAAAAGTATCTAAGAACCTTCCTCGGACTATAAGCTTAGATCGTACAAAGTATCATTCAAATCGGTTCAGTAGTTTCGGCGTGATACTTAGTCGGGATACAGACAGACAGACAGACAGACAGACAGACAGACAGACAGACATGAAAATTTTAAATTACATTTTCGGCTTCAGTATCGATTAAAGGACGCCCTACACTTAAATTTTTCAAAATATCTTCCATGTACAGACTCCCGACCCTCTACAGTTTTATTATAAGTATAGATTAGATTAGATGGCGCCCGCATGGAACTTTGTTCACGTTCCCGCTTCCCATGGGAACTCATTACGGGATAAAATTCTATCCCTGCACCAAATTTCAGGTTGATCCGTTCAGCTGCTAGAGCGCGAAAGAGTAACAAACATCCACACTCACAAACTTTCACATTTATAATATTAGTAAGAAGTAAGATGGATGCTACCAAGACTGATTTAATAGATGCTATTTATAATTTCTATTTTGTTATTCGTTTCTTTTTCAATAAATAAGAAAAATATTAAATTTTAAATTGTTTGCAAAGAATCTTACAGTAAAAAATGTAATAATAAATGCAAGGGCACGTAAAAGAGATTTTGTACTCAAGAGGTCTTCTGACCACCCCACATTGTTGGCAAAGGACTTCAATCGCTAAGTGCTCAATGGTGGTGTGTATCTACCTATACATTAAAAAGGGTTAAAGGTTTTTAAATATTGGTAATAGAAAGGTTTTTGGATCTTCATCAATCGTGAAGGATGGAAGGGACATGAAATATCGTTGTCATAGGAGGCACCGAGAAAGTGGGTTTTATTGGAAAAGATGTCACACGGCACTAATAATTGCTTGTCAAAATTTATTGAAATGCAGATATCATCAGAAATCTAATGTTTATAGGTGCAGTCTTTACATTCGTACCGTATAACTTATCAAAATGCTGGTAGGTGCTTATCATGTCCACCTAAGACGTAGGTCGTATATTTCAATCAGTCGTGTCTCGATAGCTTAGCCGCCGAAGCACCTGCCATGAAAAGGATGAAAAGATGAGTTTGAAGCTCGCTCAGGCATGAAACTCGTTTGACATTAGGTTTATATTACTCGAAGCGAATTTAGTAAGTGGCATTTATCTATCCGAGCAGCATACCGTAAGTAAGTAGGTATAATTTTTGAGCATACCAGAGTCAAGATCTCATCGCGTTGAAATTATATCTCGTACTAGCGAACCTGACGTACGTTCTTCCGTGTAGTTCCGTAGGAATACGGAAATAAAATATTGCCTGTGACACTTGGCGATACTGTAACTTCTCAACAGTGAAAGAATTTTTCAAATCGGTTCAATAGTTTCGGAGTCTATTTAATGCAAACACACAATCATATCTTTCCTTTTTATAATAATTAGTATAGAATAGCGAACGTCACGCCGTTTCACCCGCGTAGCTCTCGCTCCCGTGGGATACGGGAATAAAATATAGCTTATGTTCACCGCAAAAACTGTGGCTTCCCAACAGTGAAAGAATTTTTTAAATCGGTCGAGTAGTTTCGAAGCCTATTCGATGCAAACAAACAAACAAACAAAAAAACTTTCCTCTTATTAATATTAGTAAAGACAAGTAGTGAGAGAAGATCCAGAGTCAGCACTTCAATGAATAAAGTAAGGCTTGCACTCCACTGAAGTTTTTTGATGCAAAAAATACATACTTGCATCTTGCAAAAAGAATATTTGTAAGAAATTTTATGTTAACGAAATGCATAACGTAAGTTATTCAAGCGTCTTGTTCCGGAGTATTTAAGCAATGGACAGGGCATAGCCAAAGTAATTCAGTACATTAGGTATTTCTTGAACGTGTCAAAAGATGTGTCGGTCGATCTCTGAAATAAATAATAAGGTCGCAGCTGCTCTGATAGAAGAGAGAATGGTTTTCTGGAATCCTGAAAATTTACGACTGCTCTAAATCGAAATACTCTAGCAGCTATGTACTTTTACAGCTACGCACTGACTATTATGTACTTTTTGAGATTAATTTACTGATAGTTAATAAAATGAAACCTCTTCTAGTTCTTTAATGGAAAGAAAATGATTTAGTTATCATTGGTTATTTAACAAAGTTTGTTCTTTTGAAATTAATGTGTAATTTGATGAAAATATAGCAGTGAATGTGGTTAGGTAAAATTACAATGACATTATGAGCTATCATTTTTTACTTCTACACCTAAAATCCAAAACTGGGATCTAGTTTCGGCTTTTGCTTCGTGGATCTTGTAAAATGTTACAATCTGTGGGATGTTAGATATTTTTAAAGCGTCCACACTCGGCTGGTTATTCGAGAGTTTACTAGTCGCGTTAGCTTGCAGCTTCTGCTCAAAATTCTAACCTTTACGAGACATCGTAAATAAAAGTCCTAAGGAAGCACGGTAGACAACCTATGTGCCCTGTATATGAGTTTATACGTTTTATAGGTTTGGACTGAAGTGATTTTGTATTCAAGCGTACTTTTATAAGTATTAGGTACTATGGTACCATATTATATGTAACAGATAGAGTAATTTCGGGTAATATGGCCTGGTCGGTCAATATGGCCTACTGCGATTTCTCTGAACTGAATGAACACTTGCGACCGCTTGACGCGGCAAACCAACGCACCCCTTCCCCTCACTTCCTCAGTCAACTCGCGCGAGACGAAGACAGTGTGCATGTGTGTCCCGTGCGGGCGCTCGATCGAAAATTACGTAAAGTGATCTTATTTTTTGGTAAGTTTTACTCATTACATTTCTTGAATTTGTAGTTATTTTTACATTGGTACTACACAGGTTTGTAGATTAGCTATTCTTATGTAGTATTGTGATAGATTTTAAGCATATTTCTTGCTCATTTTTAGGCTAGACTTTTACCTATTAAAAACGTTCCCGCGGCCAATATGGCTCACCAGATAAATGGCTAATATGGCACCAGGCCATATTGTCCCCATAATTTTATATTGTCTCTATAATGTTTTTCTTTTTTAGATAATGGCTCCGCGGAAACCACATTCGCAAACAAAATGACAAATTTGCTCCGGAAAGTAACACAAAATTTATTAGTTACTGTTATATTTCTGGAGGGCATTATAGCTCACCTGATTTGTGGCTAATATGGCCCAGGCCATATTGCCCTTCCATTGTTAAGATTTGACAATTGGTGAAGGTTCAGATTTTGTTTTTTGTTAATTATTTCTTTATGTTGATTGTTTTGAAATTCTAATTATTTATTCTTTATTAGTTCTAAGACTGAATTGTAAAATAAAAACTGATCGATCTCGAACAAAAATTGATTTATTCCCAAAAAGGCTTATGGCGTGCCATATTACCCGAACTTACTCTACATACATAGACACATTTAATCTCAAGTAGGCAGAGATATTATTTTTGTCTCACTTTACCTAAGTATAAAATGATTACCTAATGTATAAGTTTATTCATTTTATTTAAAGTTCGTAATCAGCTACTGTTCGCTAAGAATAAAGACAAAAAAAACCTAGTGGCCTTTCAAGCAACTCAAATTTTATCATAATTGATTTAGTGTTTTAGTCATTTTACACTTCGGAGTGTTAGCCGACTGATTTAAATAATAACTAGCATAACATTAGTTAGAAGTTTCTGCCTACCCAAATTGAGTTCTGCAAAGGATGAAGTATCAACAGCGGCGCATAAATCTTCGAAGCAATCTCAGCAAGCTGCAGTGTTGTCAAAATTCAAGGATTAATAAAAATTCTGCGAAAATTCTGTAACGAAAGTTGCCTGAACTAAAGTATTTTATCGTTTTATATCTTGGTTCCGGTACAAGTTATGAGTTAAGTTAATATTTTTCCAAAATTTTTAAGAAAAATATTTTGAAAATGCTTCAGCAAATTCATATCCAATGCACCTTCCTTTCTTTACTCTGTAAACTAAGTGCAAGTGGTGTATCTGGAGAGTTACCAGGCGTGCCTTGCGCTAGGCTGATAGATCCCGTGTGTGGGTTCGAGTCTGGCATAAAATCCTGGTGAGTTTTGTAAATAGAGCACAAAAAAGTGCAGAGTTCCTTCCTTGATAGTTCTTTTCAAGCGAACCGCGTTCCAAACTGGTGGACCTGGTGGTGCTAACTTTGATTTGTTTTCCTAAGTTTTGAATGGCCTATGTATTAGGGTTATGTGCAGCGAAAAAAATGTGTTTTTCATTTTCGTTTCATTTTCAGTTTCATACCAGAAAATGGACATCTTAACATTTAGTTATAACAGAAGCACCAAGAAGAAGATAAATGATATAGACGCGAACGGCCAAACGGTTGCTAGCTTATGACTTACACCAAACCAACTTGTGCCACAAGTATGTCCAGCATATTGGATTACCGTTGACAAAACCCGCTGACAGTACCATGTCACAGTTGCCATCGGGTATACGTGTATTTTTACGCAGAAATTTCGAATTTATGCGAATTATTTCGCTTAGTTCAGCGTATTTTGTATTTTATTACATCCGCAGACACGTGTTTCAGTACTGTATTAAATTTGAAGAAAAGGAAGAAAAAGTCGGAATTGTTATATGTTTATGGTTTTACGACTTCTTAAAGGAAAATGAAAATGTTTTTGGGGTTAGGTAACAGGGATTCTCGGGGTTCTCGTTTCTCATTTTATTACCCTAAGGGACTAGTTAGAACGGGCGTTGGAAGAACGTAGGTACTCAATACTCTGAGCTTTGGGCGTTTCAATAAAACTTTATGATTTTTTTACGTATTGTCTAATACTAGCGGACGTCACGCGGTTTCACCCGCGTAGTTCCCGTTCCCGTGGGAATATGGGAAAAAAATATAGCCTATGTTACCCGCGAAGAGTGTAGCTTTCCAATAGTGAAAGAATTTTTCAAATCGGTCCAGTAGTTCCGGAGCCTATTCGTTACAAACAAACAAACAAAAAAACAAAAAAACAAAGAAACAAATCTTTTCTCTTTATAATATTAGTATAGATATAAAATTCTCGTGTCACAGTTTTCGTTGCCATACTCCTCCGAAACGGCTTGACCGATTCTCATGAAATTTTGTGAGAATAATGAGTAGGTCTGAGAATCGGCCAACATCTATTTTTCATACCCCTGTGACCGGGAATAGCATTCCACGCGGGCGGAGCCGCGGGCATCAGCTAGTATAATATATTTGAATTGGTTCCCATTTGTTTCCTTTTCACTGCTTCCGTTATTTTAACGAATCACTCTAACAAGAAGTGCGGTTCAAATATTACAAAAAATAAGGCCTTCCCATTCAAGCAGTCACCGTAGTCCGCGCGCTGTCAACCCTAATGCCCGCCTTCCACTGCGAGTGAGTCGGACCCATTACGGACTCCGCTATACTCGTAACGATGATTTTCGATACATGTCATGTCCGCTTTGGTGGAAGGACATGTATGAAAATCGTCGTTACGAGTAAAGCGGAGTCCGTAATGGGTCCGACTCGCTCGCAGTGGTAAGCGGGTATAAATGCAAAGCCCGAGGCCGCACTTGCGTTTTTCCGCGGTGGTTTCTAACCTCAAAGTGTCATCAAACTGTCAAAATCGATGAAATAAAGTCAAGGTTTGACATTTTGAGGTTAGAAACCGCCGCGGAAAAACGCAGATGCGGCCTCGCATTATGGTTCCCCTGCCTTGACAGGCGTCTCAAACTTTGCATTGTTTTTTTTATACCATGATCGTAGGCTCCTAGGCACGTATGGTTTTAGTCGGTAAGAATCAGGCTTAGCATCCATAAGGGATTTCCACACGTGAATCCAAAAAAGAGTCTCAGAAACGCAACAAAAAGCATTAGGTATGTGTGTGGGTGTGTGACTACCGCCTTACCTCATAACCTCTCAAGTTTTGCAAGCTGATCAATTTCGAGGAGTGCGATTTGAGGGTCACCAACCTGAAGACCGTGATCAATAATTTCGTGGACTGTGAAATAGGCCCCCAAATAAGACGATCGAAGTCATTTTGCTGACCTAAATATAAAAAACAGGCCAAGTGCGAGTCCGACTCGCACATAGAGGGTTCCGTAGCGAAAGCGGAAAAATTGTCATGTGTGAAAACTTCAGCTCTCTAGCTATCACGGTTCCTGAGATACAGCCTCTAGAAGGACAGAGAAACAGACAGAGCGACGGCGATGTCTCATGACTAGGGTGTGTTTTTACCCTATTATGGTACGAAACCCAAATAAAAAAGAAAAGAGTATGTAATAATAACCAATATCTAGAAAGTACCAATAACTTCTAAAATATCAGATTCTCATACCGTTTATACAAAAATGCTCACACAGCTTCCCAAGGTTTTATTAAACCGGGTACTATGAAATATAAGTGAGATAGTATCGAATCGTAGGCAGATGTCGGTCGGGTCTCCGAAACTGTCCATGTTATTAACATCGTACAAACGCAGGTGACACTGACATCTTTGAATATAACTATGCAATTATGAATGAGGAAAATACATACACCCGTTTTTTATTATGTTTCTTTTGTTAGCATTTTATCCCTTGAAAGATACATACATACATACATATCATCACGCCTGTTTCCCATCGGGGTAGGCAGAGACTATGGCTTTCCACTTGCTACGATCCTGGCATACCACTTTCGCTTCTTCTACTTTCATAAGTGCTTTCATACACGCTCGCCGGTTAAGGGTACTCTTGACCTGGCCTTTTTCCAGCAGGTCATCAATTTGGTTACCATGCGTACGCCGAGGATGACCCCTACCAGCTTGCCCATTCATTCTCGCCTTATAGATCTGTTTAGTCAGTCTATTTTCATCCATCCTCTCAACATGTCCAAACCATCTAAGCATCCCTTTTTCTATCTTTGTCACTACATCTTCAGTTATTAGAAAAAAGATAGTATGTTGTTGATGTTCCTCATACACAATGTTCTTTAAAATTGTGCCACAGTCAGACTCATAAACAAATCTACAGATATACAAGTTAAACTAGGTACCTAACCTAATTTTCGTAGAGGTTTCAAAATATAACAATCTCACAAACCCCCGTATCTTGTTCACAGCTAACAATAGACTTTGTCCGTCGTCAAACTGTAGGTACACAAGCCCAAACTCCCCCTAACTCGCAGGATATTGCCATAATCACTACATTTGGCAAAGGGTGCGCTGCGTGATACTATTAGCTCTCAGTAGGATGTAGCCGGCCGGATACTCGAGACGGAAATATTTTGTTAGAGGTCCCTTGGTTATTTTAATTAGGTACTTTATGTCGGTAACTGGACATTGTAGTGTTATCGTAGGTACCTGGTACCTGTGCCGCGGGTACATTGTACAGGTAGAGGGTCAGGTACCGACTTATCTCGTAGCATCGTTTATTTACTGTATATATCATTCTAATAAGTAGGTGTACATAATTTTATACAAATTGATCAAATTAGGTTTTATTTGCTAAGTTTTGAAAAAAAAAACCAATTCTGTTTAGTAATCTGCTGAACAGGGTATGTAATTATAAATTAATATATTATGTACTTAATTCTCCAATTTCCATAGTCGTCGACGAATAGCAGGGTATATTGCTCGTCCTGGGACATCCTTCTGAGGACTTACCCGGGGCTCCCAACCGCTGTTGAACGTTAGAGACTCCATACACCTACAACACTATTGATTAATATATTTATTGTTCAATATTATCAATAACCATCTTTTTAATACACACCTTCAATAATATTGATTCAATAACATTGCATCAATTTTTTTATTTCCGTCCGAGTATATGTCTGACGAAGAAGTAATTCCAAATTCAAAATTCTAATTTCCAACTAACACTGATCTGAAAAATATTAATCAATATTATTGTCCGCCTCTTACGTGAGGTTTTTTAGTCGGTAGGAGTCCGGTATAGCAATCATGTAGGATTTAACCTCACGTCAAAAAAAAGGATATATTGCTTGGTTCCAAAATATCAGATAACAGAAGTCCTTTAATTCTCACGCTTCATAATTTGCCTATATTATCGATACACGCTTTTTTTGCTATAATGTGGGTAACCAACGCCAAATTATTTTAATCCAAAATAACAGACACCACTATAAATCTCCATCAACGGTATTACCTGCAATTTCACAAAGTTCGCTCCACTGCGCGTCATGATGACGTTGACGTGTAATTCAATATGGCGCCCACAAAATCGCATCAACTCGCATTTGATTACTGGAAAATTAACCCGACATGGCTGTTACTGACTAACGGTTTAGCCTCGGAGGTTTGCCTCGGGAAATTCATAATCTACGTAATGACTAAGGTAGCCATTTTGTAATGTGTAACCCTCAAATGCAAATTTCAATCACTTGGAAGTTTGAGCCTTAAGGCTGTGAAGTTTATTGTAATAGCTGGTTTTTGTTACAGAGACCCACGCATTCTGCGGAATATTCTAGAAATAAATAAAATGTCGTGGTGCCATAGACTTATTCTATTCGTGGTGCATTATAAGTTTTAACAGGTGCACCTTTTTTATATAATTTAGCTCGTAAACCGCGGCGCATCTAGCGATTGGGGGCCAGTCTCACAGTCCGTAAGACCTTCGACAGTGGTCCACAAGTTGGCGGCCCTGTGATGTACCTTTTCACGCTCCTCTTGAAGAACCCGGGATTGCTATTCCAAATGATTTAATAAATAGACTGAGATCGGGACAACTGATACACATAGAGAATTAATTAAAAAATAGAGAAAATTCAAAATCAAAAACAAACATTTGCAGATCACTCAAATATTTGTCCCGACCAGGATTCTTACCTGATTCCGCTGCCGCATACGCTACCACTGCACAACCGAAGTGTAAGTAGGAACAAAGTCTCCGCTTACAAAAAAAAAAGGGTCGAATTCATAATGTTTATACAGCTCAGACAGTGAAATTTGATAGTCATAAAACTCAACCAAAGCTTAGCTGGATATTCAGTCAGGGGTTTGAGCTCGTTCACTTAAAGAACAAAAAAAAACTTGATTGACGGTCCCCTAGAGCCACCATTCAATTCAAACAAGACAAACAACTAATCAACCCACTAATAAAATACTATGTTTCGGTAATCCCCAGAGTGCGCTGGCGTCAATACCGCCCACAAATTGGTTCTCGTTAACATTTGGATACGATTTTCGAATTCGTAGCATTTGTTCCAATTTTATTATATTGAAGTACATTGAGCAAAACACTTATCACACTAGCGTAGCTCATTTATAATTCGAAAGGTGACCTTTTTAATCTTTATACCGTCTTCTTTTCATGGTGTAAGCTTACAGAGTTGAAAAGTATAATGAGACATGATATTTTCAAAAGAAAAGTATTCAGCATCTCTGTATTAAATTGTATAACTTGTTTGATTTTATTATATTGCTATGTGTTAGTTAGTGAAAACCTATACTAAAACAATGCATAGTGAATTTTCTAGGACGTTCTGACCCTATGTTCGTTCATAATTGCTCCAATGAAACGTGTGTATAAAATTGAAGTCTACTATATTGTGTAACATGCTTTAGATCTCCGCAATTTGACGAAGTAAAATAATCTGCTCATGCCTTATTTATGTTATTATGATGGCGCCCGCATGGAACTTTGTTCACGTCCCCGCTTTCCATGGGAACTCATACCGGGATAAAAATCTATCCCTGCACCAAATTTCAGGTTGATCCGTTCAGCTGCTAGAGCGTGAAAGAGTCAGTCACAGAGTGAAACATCCACACTCACAAATTTTCGCATTTTTTTTATACCACTACAGTGGCAAACAAGCATACGGCCCCACCAGATGTACCGGTGGTCACCGCAACCCATGGACGTTAGCAACACCATTTATAATATTAGTGAGAAGTGAGATGAATGGGATTTCGCATTTATAATATTAGTAAGAAAATTATGTAATAGATGCTCATTGTTATTCTTTTCTTTTTCAATAAACTTGTTTTTAATAAGTACAATATTATATTTCAAATTGCCTGCGAAGTAGGTATCTTACAGTAACAAATGTAATAATGAATGCAAGGGCACGTAAAATAGATTTTGTACTCAAGAGGTCCTCTGACCACCCCACATTGTTGGCAAAGGACTTCAATCGCTAAGTGCTCAATGGTGGTGTGTACCTATACATTAAAAAGGGTTAAACGTTTTTAAATATTGGTAATAAAAAGGTTTTTGGGTCTTCATCAATCGTGAAGGATGAAAGGGACATGAAATATCGTTGTCATAGGAGGCACCGAGAAAGTGGGTTTTATTGGAAAAGATGTCACAAGGTACTAAATATTACTTTTCAAAATTAATTCGAATGCAGATATCATCAGAAATCTAATGTTTGTGTTCCCGTATAACTTATTAAAATGCATCAGCATCTATAAAGATGCTTATCATGTCGCTCTAAGACGTAGGTCAAATATTTCAATCAGTCGTGACTCGATAGCTTCGCCGCCGAAGCACCTTCCATGAAAAGGGCGAAAAGATGAGTTTGAAGCTCGCTCAAGCATTAAAACTCGTTTCAGTATCAAATTATGACATTAGGTTTATATTACTAGAGGCGATTTAGTAAGTGGCATTTATCTATCCGAGCAGTATACCGTAAGTAAATAGGTATAATTTTTGAGCTTACCAGAGTCAAGGTCTTATCGCGCTGAAATTATTATCTCGTACTAGCGGAGCTCACGTGGGTTCTTCCGTGTAGTTCTGTAGGAATACGGAACTAAAATATTGCCTGTAACACTTGGCGATAGTGTAACTTCTCAACAGTGAAAGAATTTTTCAAATCGGTTATTTTAAATAGTTTTGGAGTCAATTGAATGCAAACAAACAATCAAATCTTTCCTCTTTCAAATAATTAGCATAGACAAGGAGTGGAAGAAGATCCAGAGTCAGCACTTCGATGAATAAAGTAAGGCTTGCACTCCACTGAAGTTTTTTGATGCAAATAAATACATACTTGCATCTTGCAAAAATAATATTTTGTTAGAAATTTTATGTTAACGAAATGCATAAGGTAAGTTATTCAAGCATCTTGTTCCGGAGTATTAAAGCAATGGACAGGGCATAGCCAAAGTAATTCAGTATTTATTAGGTACTAGCTGACCCGCGCAACTTCGGTTGCGTGATAAATGAAGAACCGCTCTACCGATTTTGTGCAAACTTCACATAAACCATCTGCTAAATAGTCCGCACAAAGTCTAAACATTTGGTTTGGATAGGTGAGCCCGTTCTTGAGTTATAAAATTACAACGAAAAGTGGCATTGATTTATATCAATCAATACATATAATAAAATCGTAACAGGTCGCTGTCTGTACATGGAAGATAAATAAGAAAAAATATTATAGGGGGGCTTTATGAACGCAATAGAACCCAAAACAATGATTTTTAGAATTTTTGTCTGTTTGTCTGTTTGTCTGTATGTCTGTATGTCTGTATATCTGTTTGTCTGTACGGTTGTGCACGCTAATCTCAGTAACCGCTCAACCGATTGCAATGCGGTTTTTTTATTGTGTTGAGGTTTGCTCCAGTTAACATTTAGCGTTTGTGTTTTATGTAAATCGGTTTAGAAATAAAAGAGTTATAACACTTTTAAGAATCAGATATTTTGAAAATTTTAATTGTAGGGGTTTCTTTGAATGTGAGTGAACCTAAACTGGCGTGTTGGCTTAATCATAAAAGAGCTTAATGATTAAGACTATTTTTAAACAATTCAGTTTAAAAATAGTCTTAATCATTAAGCTCTTTTATGATTAAGCAAACAGGGCAGTTTCAGACGCTGCTTGATGACTCTGATGAAGAAATACCTTTCCTTTCATACACTTTATGTGACGTAAACGAAGTTTCAGGCTCAGCTAGTATAGATATATAGATTTCTTGAAAGTTTCGAAGCATGTTAATGGCTTTCTCGAAAGCAACTACTGTCGGTCGATCTCTGAAATAAATAATAAGGTCTCAGGTGCTCTGGCTCTGATGGAAGAGAGAATGGTTTTCTGGAATCCTGAAAATTTACGACTGCTCTAAATTAAAATACTCTAGCAGCTATGTACTTTTACAGCTACGCACTGATGACTACTATTATATATGACTATTATGTAATTTTTGAGATTAATTTACTGATAGTTATGAAAATGAAACCTCTTCTAGTTCTTTAATAGAAAGAAAATGATTTAGTTATCATTGGGTATTTAACAAAGTTTGTACTTTTGAAATTAATGTATAATTTGATGAAAATGTAGCAGTGGATGTGGTTAAGTAAAATTACCATGACATTATGAGCTATCATTTTTTACTTCTACACCTAAAATCCAAAACTGGGATCTAGTTTCGGCCTTTGCTTCTTGGATCTTGTAAAATGTTACAAGATTGTAACATTTTACAAGATCCAAGAAGCAAAGGCCACAGATGTGGGATGTTAGATTTTTTAAAGCATCCACACTCGGCTGGTTATTCGAGAGTTTACTAGTCGCGTTAGCTTGCAGCTTCTGCTCAAAATTCTAACCTTTACGAGATATCGTAAATAAAAGTCCTAAGGAAGTACTGTAGACAACTATGTGACCTGTATAATAGAGTTTATACGTTTTTCATGTTTGGACTGAAGTGATTTTGTATTCAAGCTTACTTTTAAAAGTATTAGGTACTATGGTACCATATTATGTGTAACAGATACATACATAGACGCATTTAATCTCGAGTATGCAGAGGTATTATTTTTGTCTGACTTTAACTAATTATAAAATGATTACCTAATGTATAACTTTGTTCATTTTATTTAAAGTACGTAATCAGCTACTGCTCGCTAAGAATAAAGTCAAAAAAAACCTAGTGGCCTTTCAAGCAACTCAAATTTTATCATAATTGATTTAGTGTTTTAGTTATTTTACACTTCGGAGTTTTAGCCGACTGATTTAAATAATAACTAGCATAACATTATAGTTAAAAGTTTCTGCCTACCCAAATTGACTTCTGCAAAGGATGAAGTATCAACAGCTGCGCATAAATCTTCGAAGCAATCTCAGCCAGCTGCAGTGTTGTCAAAATTCAAGGATTAATAAAAATTCTGCGAAAATTCTGTAACGAAAGTTGCCTGAACTAAACTATTTTATCGTTTTATATCTTGGTTCCGGTACAAGTTATGAATTAGGTTATAATTTATATAAAATTTACCAGAAAAATATTTTGAAAATGCTTCAGCAAATTCATATCCAATGCACCTTCCTTTCTTTACTCTGTAAATAAGTGCAAGTGGGGTTTTTGGAGAATTACCAGACGTGCCTTGCGCTAGACTGATAGATCCCGTGTGTGGGTTCCAGTCTGGCATAAAATCCTGGTGAGTTTTGTAAATAGAGCACAAAAAAGTGCAGAGTTCCTTCCTTGATAGTTCTTTTCAAGCGAACCGCGTTCCAAACTGGTGGACCTGGTGGTGCTAACTTTGATTTGTTTTCCTAAGTTTTGAATGGCCTATGTATTAGGATTATGTGCAGCGAAAAAAATGTGTTTTTCATTTTCGTTTCATTTTCAGTTTCATACCAGAAAATGGACATCTTAACATTTAGTTATAACAGAAGCACCAAGAAGAAGATAAATGATATAGACGCGAACGGCCAAACGGTTGCTAGCTTATGACTTACACCAAACCAACTTGTGCCACAAGTATGTCCAGCATATTGGATTACCGTTGACAAAACCCGCTGACAGTACCGTGTCACAGTTGCCATCGGGTATACGTGTATTTTTACGCAGAAATTTCGAATTTATGCGAATTATTTCGCTTAGTTCAGCGTATTTTGTATTTTATTACATCCGCAGACACGTGTTTCAGTACTGTATGTTTTAATTTGAAGAAAAGGAAGAAAAAGTCGGAATTGTTATATGTTTATGGTTTTACGACTTCTTAAAGGAAAATGAAAATGTTTTTGGGGTTAGGTAACAGGGATTCTCGGGGTTCTCGTTTCTCATTTTATTACCCTAAGGGACTAGTTAGAACGGGCGTTGGAAGAACGTAGGTACTCAATACTCTGAGCTTTGGGCGTTTCAATAAAACTTTATGATTTTTTTACGTATTGTCTAATACTAGCGGACGTCACGCGGTTTCACCCGCGTAGTTCCCGTTCCCGTGGGAATATGGGAAAAAAATATAGCCTATGTTACCCGCGAAGAGTGTAGCTTTCCAATAGTGAAAGAATTTTTCAAATCGGTCCAGTAGTTCCGGAGCCTATTCGTTACAAACAAACAAACAAAAAAACAAAGAAACAAATCTTTCCTCTTTATAATATTAGTATAGATATAAAATTCTCGTGTCACAGTTTTCGTTGCCATACTCCTCCGAAACGGCTTGACCGATTCTGATGAAATTTTGTGAGAATAATGAGTAGGTCTGAGAATCGGCCAACATCTATTTTTCATACCCCTGTGACCGGGAATAGCATTCCACGCGGGCGGAGCCGCGGGCATCAGCTAGTATAATATATTTGAATTGGTTCCCATTTGTTTCCTTTTCACTGCTTCCGTTATTTTAACGAATCACTCTAACAAGAAGTGCGGTTCAAATATTACAAAAAATAAGGCCTTCCCATTCAAGCAGTCACCGTAGTCCGCGCGCTGTCAACCCTAATGCCCGCCTTCCACTGCGAGTGAGTCGGACCCATTACGGACTCCGCTATACTCGTAACGATGATTTTCGATACATGTCATGTCCGCTTTGGTGGAAGGACATGTATGAAAATCGTCGTTACGAGTAAAGCGGAGTCCGTAATGGGTCCGACTCGCTCGCAGTGGTAAGCGGGTATAAATGCAAAGCCCGAGGCCGCACTTGCGTTTTTCCGCGGTGGTTTCTAACCTCAAAGTGTCATCAAACTGTCAAAATCGATGAAATAAAGTCAAGGTTTGACATTTTGAGGTTAGAAACCGCCGCGGAAAAACGCAGATGCGGCCTCGCATTATGGTTCCCCTGCCTTGACAGGCGTCTCAAACTTTGCATTGTTTTTTTTATACCATGATCGTAGGCTCCTAGGCACGTATGGTTTTAGTCGGTAAGAATCAGGCTTAGCATCCATAAGGGATTTCCACACGTGAATTCAAAAAAGAGTCTCAGAAACGCAACAAAAAGCATTAGGTATGTGTGTGGGTGTGTGACTACCGCCTTACCTCATAACCTCTCAAGTTTTGCAAGCTGATCAATTTCGAGGAGTGCGATTTGAGGGTCACCAACCTGAAGACCGTGATCAATAATTTCGTGGACTGTGAAATAGGCCCCCAAATAAGACGATCGAAGTCATTTTGCTGACCTAAATATAAAAAACAGGCCAAGTGCGAGTCCGACTCGCACATAGAGGGTTCCGTAGCGAAAGCGGAAAAATTGTCATGTGTGAAAACTTCAGCTCTCTAGCTATCACGGTTCCTGAGATACAGCCTCTAGAAGGACAGAGAAACAGACAGAGCGACGGCGATGTCTCATGACTAGGGTGTGTTTTTACCCTATTATGGTACGAAACCCAAATAAAAAAGAAAAGAGTATGTAATAATAACCAATATCTAGAAAGTACCAATAACTTCTAAAATATCAGATTCTCATACCGTTTATACAAAAATGCTCACACAGCGATTTCCCAAGGTTTTATTAAACCGGGTACTATGAAATATAAGTGAGATAGTATCGAATCGTAGGCAGATGTCGGTCGGGTCTCCGAAACTGTCCATGTTATTAACATCGTACAAACGCAGGTGACACTAACATCTTTGAATATAACTATGCAATTATGAATGAGGAAAATACATACACCCGTTTTTTATTATGTTTCTTTTGTTAGCATTTTATCCCTTGAAAGATACATACATACATACATATCATCACGCCTGTTTCCCATCGGGGTAGGCAGAGACTATTGCTTTCCACTTGCTACGATCCTGGCATACCACTTTCGCTTCTTCTACTTTCATAAGTGCTTTCATACACGCTCGCCGGTTAAGGGTACTCTTGACCTGGCCTTTTTCCAGCAGGTCATCAATTTGGTTACCATGCGTACGCCGAGGATGACCCCTACCAGCTTGCCCATTCATTATCGCCTTATAGATCTGTTTAGTCAGTCTATTTTCATCCATCCTCTCAACATGTCCAAACCATCTAAGCATCCCTTTTTCCATCTTTGTCACTACATCTTCAGTTATTAGAAAAAAGATAGTATGTTGTTGATGTTCCTCATACACAATGTTCTTTAAAATTGTGCCACAGTCAGACTCATAAACAAATCTACAGATATACAAGTTAAACTAGGTACCTAACCTAATTTTCGTAGAGGTTTCAAAATATAACAATCTCACAAACCCCCGTATCTTGTTCACAGCTAACAATAGACTTTGTCCATCGTCAAACTGTAGGTACACAAGCCCAAACTCCCCCTAACTCGCAGGATATTGCCATAATCACTACATTTGGCAAAAGGTGCGCTGCGTGATACTATTAGCTCTCAGTAGGATGTAGCCGGCCGGATACTCGAGACGGAAATATTTTGTTAGAGGTCCCTTGGTTATTTTAATGAGGTACTTTATGTCGGTAACTGGACATTGTAGTGTTATCGTACCTGGTACCTGCGCCGCGGGTACATTGTACAAGTAGAGGGCGACGGGAGGCTGAGGTACCGACTTATCTCGTAGCATCGGTTATTTACTTTATCATTCTAAAAAGTAAGTGGACATCCTACTTCCTACTAATATTATAAATGTGAAAGTTTGTGAAGATGTTTGGATGTTTAGATGTTTGGATGTTTGTTACTCAATCACGCTTCAACAGCTGAACGGATCGGGCTAAAATTTAGAACCGGAGTAGATTATTGTCTGGAATAACACATAGGCTACATTTCATCCCGGGAATATGTTCCCATGGGAAGCGGGAACGGGAACCAAATTTCACGCGGGCGAAGCCGCGCGCATCAGCTAGTATTTTATATAAATTTGATCAAGTTATGTTTTACCTACTCGCAATAATTTGAAAACCAAAACCAATTCTGTGTTGTAATCTGCTGAACAGGGTATGTATGATAAATTAATATGTCCTTAATTTCCCAAGCGCTCATGGCACCGCGGACTCATTGTTTTATAAACAATCACTGCAGTAAGCAACTTTCACGATGGCCAGTCCTTGGATGGGTGACCATTCATGTGACCACTTTGTGACATTTATTTGAACGTTTCCGTGCTTTGGAAGGCACGTTAAGCCGTTGGTCCCGGTTGCCAATAAAATGTCAGTCGAAGGCCTTTTTAGGCGGCTTGAAATTTTTTTTACAGCAGGCAGTCACAACCTGCGCCTGTCCATCTCAACACGGCAATAAGGCTCACCACCTATTACGTGGGCCAATGCTAAAGAGGTGAAATGTGGGCATATAATATGTCTCTGCCTAACCCTTCGGGGATAATGGCGTGACGATATGTATCCTACTAAAATTATAAATGTGAAAGTTTGTGAAGATGTTTGGATGTTTAGATGTTTGGATGTTTGTTACTCAATCACGCTCTAACGGCTGAACGGATTGGGCTAAAATTTGGTTCAGAGATAGCTTATAGTCTAGAATAACACATAGGCTACTTTTCATCCCGGGAATATGTTCCCACGGGAAGCGGGAACGGGTACCGAATTTCACGCGGGCGAAGCCGCGCACATCATCTAGTGTATATATATATTTTAACTTTCCAATTTCCATAGTCGTCGACGAATAAAAGGGTATTAAATTGCTTGATGCCAAAATATTTATTTTCAGGCAACATAGGCCCTTTGATTTCCACTTTTCACGTTCCAAAATATATATTTTTTTATTTATCGACAATCGCTCTTTTTTGGTAAGTGCGGGTAACCAACGTCAAATTATTTTAATGGAAAATAACAGACACCACTATAAATCTCCATCAACGGTATTACCTGCAATTTCACAAAGTTCGCTCCACTGCGCGTCATGATGACGTTGACGTGTAATTCAATATGGCGCCCAGCGAAGTGTCATAGCCGCGGGCGGGACATAACCACAAAATCGCATCAACTCGCATTTGATTACTGGAAAATTAACCCGACATGGCTGTTACTGACTAACGGTTTAGCCTCGGAGGTTTGCCTCAGGAAATTCATAATCTACGTAATGACTAAGGTAGTCATTTTGTAATGTGTAACCCTAAAATGCAAATTTGAATCACTTGGAAGTTTGAGCCTAAAGGCTGTGAAGTTTATTGTAATAGCTGGTTTTTTTAGAGAGACCCACGCATTCTGCGGGATATTCTAGAAATAAATAAAATGTCGTGGTGCCATAAAGTTATTCTATGCGTGGTGCATTATAAGTTTTAACAGGTGCACCTTATTTTTATATAATAATTATAAACAATTAGCGAGCTAAATTATTTAGCTCGCTAAATTGACGTCGCCACCAGCCTGATGGTAAGCCGCGGCGCATCTAGCGATTGGGGGCCAGTCTCACAGTCCGTAAGACATTCGACAGTTGACCACAAGTTGGCGGCCCTGTGTTGTGCCTCTTCACGCCCCTCTTGAAGAACCCGGGATTGCTAATCCAAATGATTTAATAAATAAACTGAGATCAAGACCACTGATAAACATAGAGAATTAATAAAAAAATAGAGAATATCCAAAATGTAAAACAAATATTTGCAGATCACTCAAATATTTGTCCCGACCAGGATTCTTACGGAATAAATTCTTATGAAATACCTTGTAATAAAGTGTAAGTAGGTACAAAGTCTCTGCTTACAAAAAAAAAGATCAAATTCCTCATGTATATACAGCTCAGACAGTGAAATTTCATAGTAATAAAACTCAACCAAAGCTTAGCGGATATTCAGTCAGGGGTTTGAGCTCGTTCACTTAAAGAATAAAAAAAACTTGATTGACGGTCCCCTAGAGCCACCATTCAATTCAAACAAGACAAACAACTAATCAACCCACTAATAAAATACTATGTTTCGGTAATCCCCAGAGTGCGCCTGGGGTCAATACCGCCCACAAATTGGTTCTCGTTAACATTTGGATACGATTTCTGAATTCGTAGCATTTGTAACACAAAATAATAAGTACAGAAAGCAATCTCATATAATGTACTTTATTTCCCTACCTACCTACTTTCGGCTATGCACACTCGCGCTCCAACAAGTATCGAAATTATTATTAAACTTCTCTGACCGTGTGTCCGTGAACTCCGTGATATTTGCAAGCCCAAGCGCACTTTGTATGTAGATTGTCTTCTGCACTTATTATTTTGTGTCCGAGGCCCTTAGCAAGGCAGGCTAGGGAAAGTTTAGCGAACGAAATGGTTGGACATGCCTCAATTAGTGGACGTTGAAGGCATCGAATATCCCTCATCAATTGTTGGATGTACAATCAGTTTAATTGGCTCGTCAAAGTTCAACTGTTAACTGAAAAAAAAAAAGATTTTTTTGATCATTTATGATTCAAAGATTCAATAGACTTGGTAGAATGATTTGGTAAATTCCTAATTTTGTTTGTTTTCAATTTTATGACTATCAGCAACAGAACCCAGCGATAACGTGTCGATCTCGTATTAATGAGAAAAATCTATAATTGTCTATTTATTTATACACTAGTTGTTGCACGCGGTTCTACCCATGTGAATTTCTGTTTCCGTTCTAGCATCCCAAGGGAATTTATTCCAAGAATAAACCAGTGTTATTTCAGGCTTTAATTTATTCCGGTTTCAAATTTCAGCAAGATCCGTTTAGTCGTTATAGCCTGAAGAGTAACAAACATACTGACATTCACACATCTACACTTAAAAATTTTTGCATTTGTAATATAAGTTAATTCTTAACAAGCAATAAAATATTTATTATGTAAATTTCAGAACAGGATCGCGGAAATGGCGCGTAACACAACAATGTTAAGTTGAAGCTTTCAAACCATTAGCTGAGATTATCCCGGATGCTCAGACTTTCTCAAATCTTTTGAACAATAGTTTAGAACTCATTATAACTTCGGGTTGCGTCTATCATAATGACCCAAAACTATTTAAATTAGAAGTTTGTTTTATAAAATTAATAGAAATACGCGTAGTATGTGTTCATATCGACTGCCTCGGTGGCGCATTCGGTAATGTCGCCGGGTCGCCGGTCGGTACAAATATTTGTGTGTTCCACTAATATCTGTTTAAGAGTTCGGGTGTTTTCTGTGTATAGTATTTATGTGTGTAGAAATATAATAGTATGTCTATCAGTCGTCTAGATCCCATAGCACAAGCTTATAGCTTAGTTCGAGCTAGATGATTTTGTGTGAGAATGTCCAACAAAAAAACCGATGCTTATCACTGAATTAGCAAACTGATCGTAATCGTTATCTGCCTCAATATAAAAAAAAAACAAAAAAAAAAGAAACGAAAGAGGGAGCATATTAGATACCTCTCTCACTCATACCTCGGTATAAAGAGAAAGGAATGTCTAATTATACCGGAATCATTGTCATGAAATGTCCTGACTATGTTGAATACATTGATAAATAGTAATTTATTAAATTTAAATGCCTCTTTTTAATGTGAAGGTATAATAATGCATGCGACGGTAGCCCTTTTAGTTAATTTCGTGTAGACACATGCCCACGTGCGGACTCGAACCGCCTTAAACCACAGTGTCACGTCAGTTTGGATCATCTGTCTTTGAAACACTATCTACTACTATAATAAGTCTAAAAAATATTAATTTTAACAAATTTTCTTAATTAAACTTGTCTTAATTCCTCGGCAGGCATCAAAAACAGAGACGTGAAGCAACCCCTAAACTTTTAATTTTTTAAATTTTGAACTTCTCAACTTGCTAGTTGATAGCAGATATACATTTCAGCGTACAAGAAAAAGATAGAGGCTATGGCTTACGTGCGTTTTAAATACTCGTAAATTTATTACAAGATAACTATATTCATAAGGATAAACATGGTTCGAGTAAATGAAGATTTTACTATTGTCTTTCTTATAAATACAATTATTTTTAAACCAGCTCAAACCTTATGAGATCCAACTTGAAATTTCACAATATCGAGGTATTTACAACAAAAAAATCGTGTTTATGACTTCGAGTATTATTAGTTCATAAACTGACGGGTCTATTTAGCGTCATACGAACTCTTAATGAGAAAAGTAACTGTAAAACACTACAAGAATTTTATCAAACTTAGGTACTGTTGTTGACATTTTAACCCAAGGGTTTACTTCCGAAAGCGTAGCTGGATAATGTTAGTAAAAATCTTCTATAAATAAACCATATTTTCAGCAATGTGTACCTATGTTTCTTGTTTGTATTTTTGTTTTTGTGTGTATACCCGTGAATATTATTATTAAACGTGTACTAAGGGATTTGAAGTATATCACAGTTGAAACTATGGGGCAAAGCCAGTTGCTAATATTAGTGAACAACACACTTCCACATTTATGTATCTGTGATACAGACAACAAGTTCATACATAATTAAATCGATTGTAGACTCATTTTCAGGTCATTTCATCGCATCAAGCGCGTGTAACGAGTTCGCAATATGGCGCTGCGATATTTATGTAGATGCAAATTAATATTATAACAGTCAAGAGCAATAACATTGTTGTTGCTTGACGTTCGTTGAACGAAGTTCGTTATTGTGATTTTTTTTATTATTGAAATAAAACTTCTTTAGGCGCGACTAGGCAGTAACTCAGATTTTTTTTCTGACGGAAATAACGCAATTTGAATTTCGGAAACTACGTTTCCGCTATTAAAAATTCGAATGAATGATATTATAATATAACATTTGATGCCGTCAATGGCAAAGCAGTTTTACATCAATCGCGCGTAAAGGTTACACGCACACACTTTTTTTAAGGCGGCAGACAAGCTTTTTTGACAAGCAGCATTCACTCAGAGCCCTGGGGTCATCCTTCCGAGGGTTACCCGGGGCTCCCAACAGTAGGCATTAGGTAGGCAACGTGTGGTAGGTATTTAGTCGGTAGGAGTCCGGCATTACAGCTCTGTACAATTTTCCTGTCGTTAAAAAAAGCATTCCACGCCATTCGGATGGAAAAACAACATCATTGAACGGCGCTACCCATGATTATTTCGATAATTTGCAATTATTTTTGTAATTTATATTAAATTTCTGTTTTTCTTAAAATACGCAGTACTCTTTTAAAGCGGAGATTTAGTTGCGACTGGAACATTTTAGGGTTCCGTAGCCAAATGGCAAAAAACGGAACCCTTCGTCATGTCTATCTGTCAATTCGTCCGTATGTCACAGCCACTTTTCTCCGAAACAATGTGGCCTAAAATTAGTAAGTAGATGTATTCTGTAAACCGCATTAAGTTTTTCATATAAAACTAGAAAAAAAGCAGTAAATTTTGTGGGTCCCCATACTCAGAACTGAAACTCAAGATTTTTTCAACAAACCCATACGTGTGGGGTATCCATAGATAGGTCTTCAAAAAGCTATTGAGGTTTCTAACATCATTTTTTTCTAAAGTGAATAGTTTGCGCAAGGGACACTTCCAAAGTGCAAAAATGTGTCCCCCCCCCCTCTATCTTCTAAACTAACAGAATGATAAATCTAAAAAAAATATATGATGTACATTGCCATAAAAACTACCAACGAAAATTGGTTTGAACTAGCTCGAGTTGGTAGTTTTTTTTAATACGTCATAAACCGAAACTTGCGCCTAGAAAATCACTACCACAGCGAACGTGTTAAAACACCAATGAAAGTTACAACGAACTACAAGAACTTTTAAAT
Organism: Miltochrista miniata; assembly: GCA_933228765.1. Taxonomy (NCBI): domain Eukaryota; kingdom Metazoa; phylum Arthropoda; class Insecta; order Lepidoptera; family Erebidae; genus Miltochrista; species Miltochrista miniata. Next base: position 27,000,519 of record OW121763.1, on the reverse strand, counting down.
TATGTTTCTTGCTGCTATGGAACCCTTCATGGGCGAGTCCGACTCGCACTTGGCCGGTTTTTTATACTTAAGTATATCTAAGTTTCAGACAAGCATACCGCCGACATAAACGAACGTGGTCACCTTAGTCTCCGGACGATTGCTAGACCACATGTGACATACTTGCGCTGCTGATTCTTTTGCTGTGTTGGAAGTTATCATAAACAGAGGCTGGTGAGGCTACCTGTTGTTTATTCGTTTCAAGATTAGGTCACAGTCCACTAAACAAACATCTCTTTAACTTAGGTGTCACGATAGTCCCCTTTGCAGAGCTTGTATGGAGACGGACGAAACTGCCAGTCACATTCTTATGAAATGCCCAGAACTGGCCAGATCCGCTCCAGGAAATCGTCGGCAACGTGAAGAGTCTGCTAGACTTCCTGGAGGAACTGGGATGGCAGCAGCCATACCACAACCCCCCACGCAAAATAGGCGCAAAATGACGTCGAGTTGCGGAAACCAGCCCGTGTAAACCCAGAACCTAGTTTCAAACTTTAAATTATATTTTCAAGTTAAAGGCGGCTTGAAAAATTTCAACTGTGGGTTGTCACATCCCGGGTCGGCAGCCCGTGTGTAGCGCATCTCTACGGTAACCAACCTTCCGGCGGGCTGTAAAAGCCTTATAATGAAGGGCACCCACTGAGAAAGGTATTCAAAATTCTAAACCAAAATCGGTTAATTGTGGGCTTATGGTACTACGAGTATATTGAATTACATCGCAGGCGAAGCCGGAACAATGCTAGTATTTTTTAATTTTAATACTGCGTTAAAGTATTATTTATAGCACAGTCGAAAATTTCAAAGTATTTTCATTATTCGCTTCAATAATCATAAAGATTATCTGGTATAAACATCTAAAATTTGTTACTAATATAGTTTAAATCTCTTTCTCCTTTAGCGAGAACAATTAAATTCGCATCCAACATCCTTTGACAATGCTATTAATTACGAACTCTAAGTAAATCCCAAACAAAGTAAGAGCAAGGAAAATGGCGGCTCAAATACGACCTCCTTACAGCCTGTGCCACCAATATCCCTCAATTCGAAGTTGTAAAAACTTTCCAAGACTTTCTCTTAATGAACTAACAAATGGCTTCGCGATACACAATGGCTTAATCAAACCGCATTGAGATAAGGGAAACAAAAGACCCTTTCAGGACACAGTCGGTGATGAACTTTGAGCGATTGTGGCACATGTGGTGAAACTTTCCGAAACTCTACTCCTAAAATACAATATTGGTATGTTATTCAGTATGTAAGATATTTATAACTTGATATATTTTATCCAATGAATATTTTTCATATACCACTAAGGTGGCAAACAAGCATACGGCCAGCCAGGTGTATTGGTGTTCACCGTAGTCTACGGTCGTTAGACCAGAGGCGCTATACTCGAGCTGCAGACCCTGTAAAAATATTGGAAGACCCCTTTTGAAGAACCCCATGCTGTAGACGTTTGGGAAATCCAAGGCAGGGAGATCATTTCACAATCTAAGCGTGCACGGAAGAACAAAAACTATTCAATATTCGAATAAGTACTAAAAGGTAAGGTCACATTGTTCGTAAAGTTGACTTTACACAGGTCATTTACAGATTACCGTCATGACTTAAACCTAGATCATTTTTGAAATATCATGGAAGGGTCTTGAAGTTATATCTTCACAACGTAACATGCTGCTGCGCCTGCATCGCTGCGCTGCAACAAAAGAGTTAGGTATATTTAAAAAGTCCTGTTAATAAGATTCTGGGATTTATATTGAGTTGAATTTTTTACATAAATTCTTTTCTATATCTATCTATATTTACCTACATATTTTATGTTTCAACTTGAATTCAAACGTTTCCTTTTAGGTACGTTTGAATTCAAGTTGTACGATGTCGTTATGCCTCCTGGCCACGAGCAGTAAACAGACCTTCAGTCTCTATTAGTAAGTGATGAAAGAAAGAAAGAAACCTTTAGAAACCTATATTTATAACAGGCATGTAGGACACATTGATACATTTCTGGTAACGAGTAATTGTTGTTAAGATTGTGAAATAGGTAAGTACCTACTACCCGTTCGCGCTTAGTTTTCCGGTCGCCTCCCATACTAAATTTTTAAATAAATAAATAATATACCTAAATAGGTTTTCCTGGTACTCCATCTCAACCCCTAACTTGTACCATACGCCAAAACCTCCAAACATAGTAATAAAAAGCGACAGTATAAAATGATTTATGGGATAACTAGATAAAGAGGGTGCCAAGTTTCGAGACGCTCCAGAGAGATAAGACAATAATAATAGATTTGTTACTTTTGTCAATTGGCTGAGACATGGCGTACTGGTAAAAACGCTAGATTGTCAAGCCCAGTCAGTGTGAGCGACAGCGGTCGTGCCGTTTGTCTTATTAATGGCAGTGACAGTTGCGATTTCTTTTGAAGTTCTAAATTCAAAATAAATTAGTAGATTGGATGATAGGAAGAGGTCCTATAGTCACGCCATTATTACGCACCTCTCGCCCCAAAAAGCGGGATAACCCTCGAACCAATCCGCAAAGATGCGGGATACCATACGAACCTTAATCTTTTTTTTTTTTTATTAATGAAAAAGGACTTTATCGCTGAGCGATTACATCGTCCCAACCTTAACCTTAGTAGTGGGCTTACCGGTGGTTCCCCGCCATAGGCAGTTGCAGGGCGCTATATGGTTTATGTTGGTAGAAGTTGGTATAGCATCCATGAAAAATATCCACACGTTCAAAAGGCAACATAAAACAAAAACAAAATTCTTTTCAATCACATTAAACTGAAAAAGATTTAAGTTGGCCAGAGAATCGTATAAACTCCAAATTGGATACGCAAAACTAATCTGTAGGACAATAAATTTGCACAATGCTATTCGAAGCATCGTTTCATTAATGCGCAATGAGTATACCATTGATGACACGAAGGGGCCCTCGAAATGGCCGCACCAAATGGTTCCTTAAATGAAAAAGTTTAGTTAAAACCCAAACTGTTGACTGAATGCAAAGTATTGCTTGATAGCTATTCGGCAATTTAATGTTTTGATGTAAATAAATTCTCTGACTGCCTTCTTTAAACGAATTTATTTAAGTCAAAAGATTTTCTTAATATAGATGTATTACGCAAGGACCACACAAAAATGTGACTTGGATATGAGTGGGGTGTAGTTAATATTACTGGAATAAAACGGGTCCTGTGGATTGCATTGCACTGACTGCAGGTTGCAAGAACCGTGGTCTAAGACTGACTCAGTTTAGGAGCATGACTGATTTAACTTGGTCAAAAAAGAGAATGAAATGTCATCATATAATTCCGATAAATAAAATTGATAAGTAATTATATATTTTTTCTGTCTGTCTGCAAGTACTGATTAATCTTCTGAACGACTGAACTGATTTTACCAGAACTTTTACTAATACATAGGTAACTGACGATAAAATTAATTACTTATTTTGACTGCCTCTGTGGCGCAGTCGGTAGTGATAACGCCTGCGGCGCTGGAGGTCGTGGGTTCGATTCCCACCGGAGACAAAATAATATTTGTGTGACCCATAAATGTTTGTCTCAAGAGTCTGGGTGTTTCTATGTGTAATATGTATGTATTTAAAAAGTATATAAGTATTAATATCCGTGGTCTGATACCCATAACACAAGCAGGTTATTCCTAGCTTACTTTGAGATCAGATAGCGTTGTGTGAGATGTCCGTGAATATTTATTTATTATTATTATTAAATTAATTATTATTTTAGCACTGCAAATAATATAAATCTATTAAATAGCAGATGAATATAATAGCTTCTATGTTCTTATTATAAACGCATTACTAAACACAAAAACAATTAATATTTCTGTCTACAATAGTCCTCTGAAATAGACAAATTGATTTCGGCGTAACCTCTAACCGCCTATTAAACCGCCAGACATGGCGTTAAAGAATATAAATTATGACTTCCGAAAAAAATCTTTTTTGAAAGAACAGTAATGTATAAAAAGAGCCAGTCACGTTTAAGTTGGATTGTTTCCTAAAGTCCCGTCACTCGCGCCTGACCGCGGATGATGCGTCAGAAAACCCCCATCGGGTTACCAAGTTGAATCCAAAACTTTACTTTCAAAGTAATGAATATCTGGGGCTTGTTACTTGCTACTACTAAATGAATATCATGCAATGCTGTTTAATATTATCACTGCAAAAGTACAACGAAAAATCAAATAAAAACATATAAGTATTTTATTTGATTTTTCTGAGAAAATAGATAAAAATCATCGAAAATTTACGAACAATAATAAAATAACAGACTTCAATGATACTTGTGTTTTATTGAGTTTAAGGAGTTCGGGTGTTTTTTTTGTATAATATGTATGTATTTAGAAATATATAAGTATGTATATCAGTCGTCTAGATCCCATAGCACAAGCTTATATTAGCTTAACTTGGACTAGATGATGATTTGTGTGAATGTCCACAAATATTTATTTATTTATTGTGTAGTTTGCGGAATAAAGGTGTTATGGAATCGCGACACCGCCTCCTAACTGTAAACGCAGGAAATTATCTCACCTTCATACCTACTAGTTCATGTAGGTATAAACGCTTCATCGCAAATCATGATATTAGCTTTGTTCGTTCGATTCGATCTTTAGACATTTAAAATCATTTTTTTTTACTTTTAACTATGGGATTTTGATAAGTAACTAATGTTACCAGCGTATAGTTTTCCCAAAGAAAATTACATTTCACCCCTCCAGCAATGGAAAAAGAAATAACTAGCTTTATGTATGATGGTATTGGTGTAGGTACTTGATAAATGAGTTTCGGTAAAAAAAACCGGCTAAGTGCAAGTTTGTCTCGCGCACAGAGGGTTCCGGCTAAAATAACGTTTGTTGTATGAGAGCCACCCTTAAGCCCCCTTTTTCTCGGTACCTATTAGAATTTGTTACTATAGCAGCAACAAAAATGAATCATCTGAGAAAATTTCAAACTCCTAGCTATCACGGTTTCTGAGATACAGCCTCGTGACGGACAGACAGACAGACGGCGAATTCTCATGAATAAGGTCCTGTTTTTACCTTTTCAGTGCGGAACCCTAAAAAGACAAAGCATATGTAGCAATTAATACATCTACCTACCTACTCGTTTCAAATTACTAAGCATCACAGAAAATGTATCCGACCTCTCCTTCTATTTAAGCTCGCAAAATAGAAGAATTTTATTTTCACAATAAAACTAAAATTCTAAAAGACCTCTAAACTGTAGGTGCCTAAATATATTTCACTCTAGCGACATTGAGTGCCAATAAATAACCTTAAGTGCATTTTATTTAGCAAACTTGCAAGATGCATAGCCCCTTCTGCATAGTAGAAGTTCTTTAGAAACCTGTAAATCTCGGCAAATCGCACAAAATGGCGTGTTTTCCTTTAAACGGTACTTTATTTGGTTAAAATATTGTTATTGAATTCAGATAAACTCGATTTATATTGGAATCGTTGTTTTGAAACACTGTGACCTGAATACTACTATAAAGGTCTTTGAACTTTCATAAATACAGTGAAATGCCTGAACAGTACACTGAAATGCCTGAAGATTGGTAAATTAATTCAGAAAATAAAATACAGGATTCCAGACTCAGAGTGATAACTTTGCATACAAAGTTACAATAAGTTATCTATTCTATTATATAAAAATAAGTCGGGTTTTCCTTCCTGACGCTATAACTTTAGAACGCACGAACCGATTTCCACGGTTTTGCATTCGTTGGAAAGGTCTCGGGCTCCGTGAGGTTTATAGCAAAGAAAATTCAGCAAAATTTCACATACTGCGCCATCGCGGGCGAAGCTGCGGGCATCAGCTAGTTATACATAAAACTAAGAGAGAGGAATATGCAATATTATGTCAACAGTTATCATACTGATAAGAACTGTCCTAAAGTGTACCTACCAACTGGATAATTTATTTTCATTATGAGAAAATTTTGGAAATTATAACTATAAAGATAGCAATATTATTATGTACTACCCGTTCGCTCTACCTTTGCCGCTGGCGTAGAGGCGTATACCCGAATTGTCAATTAGACGAAGTAAATTGACAGTAGCTAATGTCACTTCTTCATAGAAAATACGCAACATTGTATGAAGAAGTGACATTAGTTGCTGTCAATTTACTTCGTCTAATTAAAAATTCGACTTTAGTATGGAGCCGAGCGGCAAAGTTAGAGCGAACGAGCAGTAGAGAGAGTTAATTTTAAATTATCCTATCACAATTTATTGCTAGACTTAGAGCTATTCCAAATAGCTTTAGCCACTCTACTTACAGATGAGGCTGGAAGGGTGGAATCGCACTCACAACCTTTGCAATTTAACCACTAGACCAATTGGCAAATAGTAGTTTTATTGTAATATAAAATTATTATTAAAGAAATACACTCATTTGCAAAAAAAAACGGGCACCTAAGCAATGAACCATTTCAAATGTTAATATTGCTTCGTTTGATAATTATAGGTAGTTTTATCCTCACAATTTGGTAAATTAATAAGAAAATAATCGTTTTCATCAGTATTTCATAAAATTTTATTACAATTTTCGGGAAATAATGCTAAACCTCGCTAGTAGTGTATGTTCGCTAGTAGTGCATATGCTCATGAAGTAAAAATAAAAAAGTTTTTTTGTTTGTTTTTCTTTAATAAAGTAAAAGCAGATAAATGTTTAGTATCGAGTGTGACCCCCTCTAGCTAAAATCACAGCTTGAATTCGTCTGGGCATGCTAGCGAGTATATCCCGGATACTTGCTTGCGGAATATGTTCCCACTCCGCAGTAATCACATTCTTCAGCTCTCTGATGGTCTGCGGAGCCGGGTGTACTGATCTCACACGCCGTTTTAGAACGTCCCAGATATGTTCTATGGGATTGAGGTCGGGACTTCGAGCTGGCTAATCCAAACGACGAATGCCGACCTCTTGCACATACGCATTAACATCGCGGGATCGGTGGGCGCGAGCATTGTCGTCCATAAAAATCGAGTCTTGACCTAGAGCGGCCAACGCGGGTTGTGCATGAGGAATTAGAACTTCCGTTATGTATCGATGCCCAGTCAGTGAGCCGTTTTCAATGAAGACTAACTCTGTACGTTCCATTGAATTTATTCCTGCCCAAAACATAACAGAGCCCCCACCATAAGGTGTGATTTCTTCGAAACATGCATCTGCAAAGCGCTCTCCTTGTCTTTTTAGCACTCGCCGACGTCGATCTTCACCGAACAGAGATATCCTGGCTTCATCAGAGAACAAAACCCTATTCCAATCTTCTTGAGTCCATGATTCACAATTTCTAGCGAACCTAAGCCTGTGAACTCTGTGCTCACGGAGTAATTTGGGGCCGCGGGCCGGGCGGTGACTGCGTATATTGGCAGCGAGAAGCCTCCTCCTGACCGTCCATAGACTAATATGCACATTTCTTACTTCTTGGAGGTTGTTCTTAAGATCAACATACGAAGATTTGCGATTTCTCAATGCGCGACCCACAAGAAAACGATCATCCCGTGGTTGGGTACATGGTTTTCTTCCAGAACCAGGCCTTCTCTCGACGGAACCAGTCTCCTGATATCACTGCCAGGTCCTTTGGACCGTCGAGCGACTAACATTTAGCCTCCTAGCCACGAAACATTGGCTGCAACCCTCTTCAATCAGCGCGATAATTTTGGTAGCTTTTACCACTTTATCTACCATTTTTGATACAGCCAAACAGCAATAAATAAAGCTTTGACAGTCAAGGATATGAAATTAATCGATAAAAATTGAATAAAAGTTGTGAAAGTCGATGTTAACTTCTGGAACTTCGTGCCAAAAATGTAGGATAAAAAGGGGTTTTCTGTAAAAATGAGCATCAAATGAAAATTTGAATTTAGAACGTACTTTTTTAAATACCACGGCATTTTTAAAACCGGCCAGTAACGTGTACAAACGATTGAAACCTTTTTGGTATTGTATCTTTTTAAAGATGAATGAAAATCAAAACCGCCCGTTTTTTTTGCAAATGAGTGTATAACGAAAAGTGAATAAAAACGATTCTATTTCTATCAATCACAAACGTTACATTCGTATAATAATTTTCGAAGCCCATCTTAGATAATCATCCTGACGTTTCATTAAATAATAGGGATATTTACTTTTAAGCCATCCTTAATTACATATTACTACTTAGGCTCAACATTTCACTAGAGCGGGATGTTACGAGGTTGCGTCTTTCGTTCATCTATCTCATGTAAACATCTATCTTACATTTGCGTCGATCAAACGTCTATACGGTAATTCCTTGATCCTCGTTTCGGTCAGTTGATCCCCATAGATCGGCGAGGGTAATCCCCCATTAGAAGTTGGCTCACCTCTATCTTGTTATATGTTGGTAAATATTAGAGGGGTCGTTATAAGAGCCTTTTCGCATAAAGGCTATTTATAAGGTAAATATTGGTAAAGCAAATTGCTTGTTGCACATTTTTACCAGCTGAAATTCACAGTCATGGCTGCTGAGTAAATGAAAAGGGGCATTTTTTGTTTTCAATGAAAGAATGTTTACTTGATAACCATGTGTCGGAAAACTTGCCGCCAATCCTACAAATCCTACTAATATTATAAATATGAAAGTATGTGAAGATGTTTAGATGTTTGAATGTTTGTTACTCAATCCCGCTCTAACTGCTGAACGAATTGAGCGAAAATTTGGTACAGAGATGGCTTATAGTCTGGAAATAACACATGCTACTTTTCATTCCTGGAAAATGTTCCCACGGGAAGCGGGGTCAGGTAACGAATTTCACGCAGGCGAAGCCGCGAGCATCATCTAGTATGAAATAAGGTTTCCAAACATACGTGTACCAAGCTGTGACACGATGTTATTTGCTAAACAGTTACTACGAGATTCTGGACAATTCGTTAGTGGTCAGGATATTAAAATTCTGTGCTAGTGGTCGTCCACCGAAAAACTCGAGATTTTTGAGGTGTTCAGTGTATTGGTATATCTTGGAAGTGGTAAACCAAATTTTATGCTTATGGTGTTAATTATCCAGTCCTGGCAGGTTGCTGGTGACCCTATATTAGTTGGTCGATACAAGATAATATTTTTAAAATAAGCTGTTCCCCGCGGCTTCGTCTGCGTAGAAGTCGTTTTCTCGTAAAATCATTACCCTCCTTTTACGTAGTCAGTTAAAAAGTAGTCTATGTCGAAGGAAAAATTTCATCAAAATGGGTTCAGCGGTTTAGGCGTGAAAACGTAACAGACAGACAGACAGACAGAGTTACTTTCGCATTTATAATATTAGTAGGTATTAATAATAATAAATAAATAAATATTCACGGACATTTCACACAACGCTATCTGATCCCAAAGTAAGCTAGGAATAACCTGCTTGTGTTATGGGTATCAGAGCACGGATACTTACATACTTTTTAAATACATATCTACATATTATACATAGAAACACCCAGACTCTTGAGACAAACATTTATGGGTCACACAAATATTTGTCTCCGGTGGGAATCGAACCCACGACCTCCAGCGCCGCAGGCGGTATCACTACCGACTGCGCCACAGAGGCAGTCACACAGTATTGACCACATAGTAAACCCAAGTTACTTTTATTGACCCGGTATGATATCAACAAGTCTGCCATATCGTTAGGGTCTTAAAGGATAAGTAGTAACATGATGTGAGAGTTTCACACCCTCACCCCCAAGGAACTACATCCGAACCAACTCCAAAGACGAGGAATAGGACCCAAAGCCCTAGGCGACACACAGACTTTGACTATCACAGTCAAAGTCTGCCGGAGATTCTCGAAAACACTTCCGAGGCCTTCGGCACTTGTGCGGAAAGGTGAGAACAGCGTGTTTTTTCTGTACCACTAATATGGAAGACAAGCATACGGCCCACCAGAAGGACTGGTGGTCACCGCAGCCTATGCTTTTAACGCAACACCGGAGGCGCTACACTCGCGCTGTCAACCCTGTAAAAACCTTCTAAGACCCCTTTTGAAGAACCCCATACTGTAGGCGTTTGGGAAAACCGAGACAGGGAGAATAAGTGACTGTTATTATAAAGTAAAGTACTTTATAATAACAGTCACTTATTCTCCCTGTCTCGCCGATTCGAGTCCGCCATGACATCCATTGTTATTTCCATACATAAAAGAAACCGTGTTTATGCATACATAGAAGAGAACCTTTAATTCATAACAACCACCAACAAAATTCTACTTCGTAACTGTCGCTTAAAATGTAATACTTTAAAATTTGTAAGTTTAATTAAGCGGTTAAACGCGGATAGTATGTAAACCCACTAAGTCTTCTAAATTAGTGGTTAGTGCATGTTACGAAAGGAAGCGGTTTTCATTATACACAAAATTAAATTAAAGGCGAATTATAGTTTTAAATGATGTCAAAACATTTTCAAACTTTGGAGATAAGTGATGGTAAATTTGAGTAATATTAGAAGGGTAAGAAATTGGACTGACGCTTTATTTTTCCTATTCTGTTGGGTTCTAGTGCTTGTGTCAGGATCAACGGGGCCTGCACGGACTTCTTTCACATTGAAAAGGGTGTGAGACAGGGCTGTGTAGCGTCTCCGTGGCTGTTTAATCTATACATGGATAGTTGTCTGAAAGAACTGCAAGAGAGTATGTATGGTTTAAAAATGAATGAACTGACCGTCAAATGCCTCCTATACGCTGATGATCAGGTGATATTAGCATCATCAGCGGAGGAATTGCAGCTGATGGTTAATAGTATGAATGAGGCTCTAAAAAGTAGAGGAATGAAAGTTAATGTAAACAAGACGAAAGTTATGGTTTTTGAAAGAGAAGAAAGTATGACGAATTGCTCAATCTTCATTGAAGGGCAAAGAGTGGAACAGGTGAAAGAATTTGTATACTTGGGTTCCAAATTTGTAAGGGATGGAAAGTGTGACCAGGATATTGAGCGAAGAGTTTTGGCAGGAAATCAAGTGAATGGGGCTATGTACACCTTTATGAGCAGTCAAAATGTGTCTGAGAAGGCCAGGTTGGCTGTACATAGGGGAGTGCTCATCCCTACACTTATGTATGGTAGTGAAAGTTGGGTATGGCAGAAGAAGCATGAAAGCAAAATTAATGCAGTGGGATGAAGACAAATGAGAAGTCTGCGAAGTATAGCTGGAGTGACTTTAATGGACAAAAAAAAAAAAAAAAAAAAAAAAAAAAAAAAAAAAAAAATAGCGTGATAAGGGAAAAATGTGGTATAACAGAAGATGTAGTGACTAAGATCGAAAAAGGGATGCTGAGATGGTTTGGACACGTGGAAAGAATGGATGAGAATAGACTGACAAAGCAGATTTATGAGGCGAGAATGAATGGGCAAACTGGTAGGGGTAAACCTCGGCGTACACATGCCGATCAAATCAGAGACGTTCTGGAAAAAGGCAAGGTCAAGAGTGCCCTTAACCGGCGAGCGTGTATGAAAACAGTTATGAAAGTAGAAGAAGCGAAAGTTGTATGTCAGGATCGTAGCAAGTGGAAAGCCATAGTCTCTGCTTACCCCGATGGGAGACAAGCGTGATTATATGTATGTATGTATGTTGGGAATCCTGGAAATATCCTTTCGAGGGTTCATCCGGGGCTCCCAACCTCAGGCAGTAGCTAAAGAACGTGTTGGTTTATAGTAAGTAAGATTTCGGCATAGTATCCATGAAGGATGTTCCACATTTAAAAAAAAAGCCGACGATTATGATCAAAAAACTTGAACGAACGAACGAACGCTTGGTGACCACTAGCCAAGTTTTTTTAAGGCTGATTCGACAGATTGCTATAGGGTTTTGTCCCCTGTCGCCATGATCTCGTCATCTTTCGTGTACACCCTCGACAAGCAATACATTTCTACCACCACTACCACATACGAAAGTCTTCAACATAATCAGGCATTTATACGCATTTAGTCAACCTGTATACCAGTGTGGTTCCCAAACTTATTTTGTCTACTGCCCACTTTGAGAATAAATATTTTTTTAGCGCCCCCATTTTTTCACCTATTTAAAAACCACTATAACTTCAAATTAAATTAATTAATTATTGTGACCTATATATGTGATGCTGTGTAAAAAAAAATGTATAATTATTATGTATATTAACAGAGAATTCTAAACGAAACTTTTACTATAACCCGCAACTTGAAACCTGAGCGCAGTAGGTAACATACAACGGCGCTTAGGTCTCAAGTTAAATCTTACGGGCTCCACCTGCCAATAAGAATGATTATTGAAACGCAACTTTATAGTATTAAAACAGAGTATCTTTTATTAAAAATATAACTAAAATAATCAATCCTTATATAAAAACTAATGTGAAGTATGAATCTGATGCTGTTTAATAAGTTTGTTGATATCAGGTTCCAATTTACTCAAGAACAGTCGCAAGTCGCCACGTTCGGTAACAAGCAAACGATTTCTCTTTTTAGTTAGCAGTGTTGTCACAGCACTAAATCCACGTTCACACAAATATGACGATGGGAATGCTATCAAGAATCGTTGAACGATTGACCACAATCCAGGGTACAATTGAGGGATCGGTTTTTGAAGCCGAAATTCTTGGTAACCATTCAATTTTATAAGTTCTTCTTCCAGCTGAGGTGACATTGCTGTGTTGACATTTGAAAACGGATCCAACACCCAGTCTGGTATTTCCAAGTTCAAAATGTCCTGGTATCGTTCGGTGAAGTCAATGTGGAGGTTTTCCAAATGTTGGCAGTAGGCAAACAATTCGTCGTTACTGCATGATACTGATAAATTTGGAAAATTGAGAAACTCACGTCTGCCCAGATTCTTTTTGTGTAGAAGCAGTTTGGCTGCGAAAGCAGCAATGACGTTTTTTGTTTTGATTAAATTTAGTTTATCGCCTTGCAGTTGGAGATTCATGTCGTTGAACAATTTATACAGGTCTGTCATGTAAGCTATATCATTCTTTGATGTTATGAGCTTGTCGTGCAATTCTGTATCTTTAGTTTCCAAGAACTCTATAACAGAGTCAAACAGGTTGTAAAATCGAGTCAGACAATTGCCTCTTGATAGCCAACGAACTTCAGTATGAAACAACAAACGGTTGAAATCCTCGTCATTAGTAGCAATAAGCTGATGAAATAATCTATCATTCAAAGAGCTGTTGCGGATTTTATTGACTGCTTTGATGACATATTGCAGTGATTGAAATAGTTTTTTACTTAAGTTTCTAGCAACTAAATGTTGTCTATGAATAACGCAATGTATACCAAGGACATCTGGAATTTTATTTTTAAGTACGCTATGAAGCCTTTATGGCACCCTGTCATAGCCGCAGCGCCATCCGTAGCAACTGAAATAATATTTTTCAAAGGAATCTCTTTCTCATCGCAAAACTTTTCCAATGTATTGAATATGGTTTCACCTTTTGTATCGGTCTCTAAATTTCTAGCAAATAATAGTTCTTCACAATTTTCTCATCTTTAATAAACCTCACGTAAGACAACAACAATGCTTCATTAGTTGGTAAAGTAGACTCATCGAGCTGAATTGAGAATTGACTTGTCCTCAGGTGATCGCACAATGATTCTTCAATGTTTTCAGCCATTTCATCAATTCGTCTTTGCACAGAATTATTACTCAAAGGAATTTTTCGGATAATATCTGCGGCCGGTTTATGAAGCACAGTAGTTATTACTTCATTTATTGCTGGCAATATTAACTCTTCTCCGATGTTATGTGGTTTGCCTTTTTGAGCAATTAACAAAGAGGATATTGTACGTAGCTCGAAGTCCGTCGTCATCTTGCTTAGCAGCCGCCGAAAATAGTTTTACTGCACTTGGCTGAGTATTATGCTTCTTCTCTAGGTCTTGAAAATATGCTACATTCTTGGCTTTCTTATCTGGATGCATTTTATTCAAATGATCTTGCAGCCTTGAAGGCTTCATTGCTTCATTCGAAAATGTTTTTAGACATAGAACACACAAAGGCGACGATCGGTTTGTGGGATTTTCAATAAATCCGAATTTAATATATTTCGCAGAGTATTGCCGTCTCTTCTTTTTTACTTCCGACATTGTTTTGCTTTGAGAAATACGTTCAACTTCGCGAGTAGAGGAGGCGTAAGTACTGCTCATCAATTGCGCGCGAGACCACAAATGAAAATAAAATAAATATTACATTGTTTATATAGGAATGCTTAAGCAGCACGCACCGACAGGAATAAAACAAACATGCATAAACTCGTTTATCTCATTCGACACTCAATCGTACTCAACAAGTCCGAACAAACATTCAATGAACCAGCCGACTGATACAGGAATGCACAATTCGGGTTATTTAACAAAAACTTGTTAAAACATGATAGACTTAACACTAGAGTGCACGCGCGGGTTACATATGTAGCCCAGCGTGTAATATTGCCGTATATTATTGTACCTGGGCACGCTATAGATCTATCGTCTCGTGTATTCCTCGACTACTACCCCTGCACACACACCATAGTGCGTCGCCACTTGCTGCGCACAGACCTTTAAAATACACGTCCTTAAAGTTGCTTGGGCTACACCTGTGTCCCGCGCGTGCGTTTGAGGAATAATATCTTGCAAGTGTACAAGTGACAAAATTGAGGTAAATATACTCTATTGTAACATAACTATATTATATAATTATCCATATTATGATATATCTAATTAAAAACATATTAATAGTAAGTATACATTATTTATTGTTGGTATTTGTTTATTTTTCGCAGATGGCGGTGTCCGAACAAATCGAACGAGTGCTTGATGAAGTTAGTGAAGGTGAAGATATTTTGACAGACAGCGAAGAAGAAGAGGAAGAAATTGCAAGACCAAGTGACGCCCTGGGATCACCTCATCATTCTGATACGTACCAATCAGGCGATGAGGAAGACGACGACGTGCTTTTGTCGACATTGGTTTCCTACCAATCTTGAAATAGAACCAAGTGGAGTATGTGTCCACCACCTACTTCAAGAACAAGGTGCCATAATATTTTAGCTCGTCCACCGGGCCCAATAGGTCCAGCATAATTTTTTACTGATTGTTACGTTCCTAATTGATAATATGACCTAGTGATCTCAAGCCTGCCAAATACTAGTTGATTTTTAAGAACTTTCTATTATTGTTCAAAATTACAGTTAAAAAGTTAAATTTACCTAGTTTTATAAACAATTATAATAAAAATAAACATGTTTAAAATATACACTGTGTTTAAGTGAATAATTTTTGATATATATTTATAATTTTCTTCCTTGTTAATGGGCTACACCTGTGCCCCGCGCGTGCGCTCATGGTCAAATTAGGGGCGCGTGTACTGCAGTGTTAAGCAGCACGCACCGACAGGAATAAAACAAACATGCATAAACTCGTTTATCTCATTCGACGCTCAATCGTACTCAACAAGTCTGAACAAGCATTCAAGGAACCAGCCGACTGATACAGGAATGCACAATTCGGGTTATTTAACAAAAACTTGTTAAAACATGATAGATATCTACGAGTACTAATAACTATAAATTTTTTCTATATTAAATAAAATAGGACAGATATATGAACTACGCGAAGAGAAATATAGAACCGAGTTTGAGCAATCTTTTAATTCATATTAGTTGATGTTCACAAATTGTTGTTGAGAGTCGAGAGCTCTTGCAGTTGTTGTTTAAGAGGCCTCTTAGCTAAATAAAGTTACAAATCACCCTATACACAACGCCCCCATTTTCTTCTGGGTCTCTTACCACCCCCCTTGAGACCTGCAGCGCCCACAAGAGGGCGTTATCGCCCACTTTGGGAAAGACTGCTGTATACAGTCATGGTCGTATACTGTACTGTTGCATACTGCAGCATATCTTGGGATTTAAAATTTCTTTTAGATTAGGCTTTTTTAGATTTTTTTTTTATATTACTTAGGTGGCAGACAAACTTACGGCCCACCGGAAGGTTGGTAACCGTAGCCTATAGACGTTTGTAACACCAGAGGCGCTACACACGCGCTGCCGACCCGGGCGCAGGTTGTGACGACCCACAGTTGAAATTTTTCAAGCCGCCCGTAAGGCCTTCAACTTGGCTTAAGGACTGTCATTTTACTGACAACCGGGACCACCGGCTTATCGTGCCTTCCGAAGCACGGAAACGCTCGTAAATAAATGTCACAAAGTGGTCCACGTGGTGGTCACCCATCCATATCCGGCCATAGTAAATGTTGCTTACTGCAGTGATCGTTTACAGAACACTGAGTCCGCGGGGCCACGAGCGAGCGCTTCAATTCAAATTCAAAAGATTAGTAATATACTGCCCAAAGAATAATAATGTTTCAATCTAAAAATATTATAAGTACTTTAATAAAAAAAATGTTACGATTTTATATGAATACTTTCAGAAAGCTTCTTATGATGGAAACTCGTATTAAGGGTTAAGGAGACTGCACACTGCAGCTATAATGTGAACATGTTTATTAAATCTCGATACTTTTCATTGCATCTTTCCATGGAAATCGTTAGGATGTAAAAAAGTATATTGTAGCTGCTGTATGTGGTCTACTGGCGATTTGTATGGATAGATGTAAGAAGATGTATTGAGTTGTAAATATACATCTTTATATTATGCTGCCATATGCGAACTCCTTTAGGGGGTTGAGATTAATGCAAGCACGTTCAGGCAATACGTCACACGTCACAAACTTCGAACAAAACAAGACGCAATTTTGTTACCAGAGCAATAAATTTTGCAAGAAAAATGATTCATTCATAAACTCGCTTTATTTTCACTTTCGTTCTCATATCAACAATAAAACTGTAGGGTAATTCATTGCTTCCCTATGTTGCCTAGTAGGATGCATTGACCAAGTAATAGTATAGACGGGCTCGCGTCAATCATTACGAACTCAAAAAGTGAGACTAGTTCACACACAAAGATATTTCAGGGCGCCGATTATCGACCACTTGACGTGAATGCGTCGACGCAAATTTACGGGTGAAACGTCGTCCGTCTCATGTTCGTCGTTCCTAAAAATGAGACAGGCGACGCGTCACCCGCCGATTTTCGTCCACGCATTCATGTCGTGTAAAGCGAGAATCGGCACCCCGATTCTCGACCACTCGACGTGAATGCGTCGACGCAAATTTACGGATGAAACGTCGTCCGTCTCATGTTCGCCGTTCCTAAAAATGAGACAGGCGACGCGTGACCCGCCGATTTCCGTCCACGCATTCATGTCGTGTGAAGCGAGAATCGGCGCCCAGGAACGACACGACATGCACACATTATATTCTGTTTTCGAATTTATATTAGTGTTTTTACACTTCGGGAACGCACAGGAAGGCATCTTGAGTAAAATCTATCTTACCACACGTGTTTCACCTTCGGAACAATAACACAGACTACAACCGAGTGAGCGCATAAGCTTACTTTATCGTCTTCAAAACGAATGTACTAATGGGTCCGTCTATAATATTACTTGGTCGAAGGTAGGATATAAAAGAATTTATCGCTCGTAACTTTTACCTTAGGTAAGACTGGCCTGCGGTCCCTATTGGGCGAGACTCGAGGTATAAATCCTGCCCACGTTGGATAGAATTTACCTACCTCTATTTTGTCCAACTTTGTGAGTTACTTGAGGTAGTTTTATGCCTCAAATTGAGAAAGTCTGTAGCTATTGAGTTTAGTTTGACCTTTTGTTACGATGGTGAAACTTTTGTATTAGTTGATGCAGATAGATACTATTTAACAGGTCTGGAGTTTTAGGTTTAAATTTATGAATTGAATAAATAATTTAGAACATTTTTACACAACGTCATTCAGAAAGAATGAGTTAATGTTACCTGGTGTTGTGCATGATCTAGCGTTAGAAAACTGAGAAAGGCAATTTTGTCTGACTGCTGTTGAAACTTTACAAGCCTTCAATTCAACTTGATATTACTGGCATTTGAAACCAATGCTTAAACGTACCTTCTTAACATAAATGGAAATACGATAAACTGTAACTCATTTCAGGACTTATCGCAGCGTGAAGTGCTTATGGCAGTGATCGTTTACTTGAACTTGAATTAATGTGGTTCTTAACTTGAGTACGACCATTTTTTAAAATATTTTAAAGGTTTTTTAAAAATATTTAGCTCTTCAAAATTACACCGCCCGGCGCCCGCATGATAGAGAACCACTGATCAGTGCGAGTAAAAACCACAGTATACATCACACACAAGTTTCTAATGTCAGAAAACTCAATTAACATTATGCAGATGCAGTTGTCTATTAGTAGAATGAAAAATAACAACCATTCCAGTTTTGATATCGAAAAGTGCAACTGCTAGAAATTGAAAACTGCGACATTTCTTTGACGAAAGTTCAAAATAAGTTCTGCTATTAATAACTTGACATAGTTTTCACCGTTCAAATCTTGACTGACTTGAGCTGAAACAATCAAAATACCGCTTTGTGGAGCTCTTTAGACTCTTAAATGTCGTGGTGTCGGAGCGCTCCGAGCTATGCTTTTACGCCGCGATGTTGAAAGGAGTCACTGCAGTACAATGAATGCCCAGGGGGGCGGACATGTTAGTAAGCGATAGCGGGGAAACAAATGACATGTGTTGACAGGTACATTTGAGCATGTGCTGGAATTCATCGATACAAATTTGTATTCCATTTATATTAGGCGCCAAATAAGAAAGATTTCAAAACATTAATACATTTAAATTATGACATACTCCTTCAGATGAATTAGTTCGAATGCGTGTCTCTCACCTTAATGGCGAAATAATATAATTATATTATCTAGCCGAGAAATCTTATAAAAAAACCTTGTAAGTAAATAAGATAATTAAGCACAAATGTGAGAGCGGACCTTCTTCATTATGAAACTTAAATTAGAATTCTATCATATTCGTGATTTTAGACTTCAATGCTTAGAGAAATCAAATAGTAAACAGTAAAAAGTTAAATGTACAAATGTGAGAACTCTGTTTGTACTGGACAATCTACTGAATATCCCTTAATTAGCTAGGTAGATAGCTGCTGTTAGAAAAATATGACATCACTAAATCCCGGATAACTTCACGCATACTAAGTTGCGAGCATCAGTTCTCAAGCAGAATTATCTGAAACCAGACGGCGCCCGTGGCTCTGCCCGTGTGAAATTTGTTCCTGTTCTCGTTTTCCATGGTCTCTTATTACCGAGATTAAAAAGTAGCCCATGTGTTATTCCAAACTATAAACTATTCCTATACCGAAGTTCAGATCGGTCCGTTCAGCTGTTATAGTGTGACAAACATCCAGACATCTACACTAACAAAATTACGCATTTATAATATTAGGAAGATTTGTTTCATCATCATCATGATTTTTTGGTTTATTCTGGTCTAATAATAAATCAAAACAATTGTCTAACACGCTTGCTCTTATGAACGTAACCTCCCCCTGAAAATCTTATGCATAGCATAGTGCGCAAGCTGAAACAGACCTATTCAGCTTGTAAACACGAACCACGCCTCTGCAGTAATGCATACGAGTTGTTTCTTCTCTGTGTTCGATACTTGAGTATGTAAAGCGCTCCGTTTTTTTAAAGTTGTTGTCCATGGAAATGGGTCGATTAATCATTGTCGATTAATCAAAGTTGCCCAGCGTGAAATGAGTAACGAGCTATGAAGGAAAATCCGAAACGATGTTATCCGTCAGAAAACCCGAGTGGTCGATGTAGCTCGCAGAATATGGGTTTTGAAGTAGCAGTGGACTAGCCTCTTCTGTATAGGAACCGATGGTCGATGGAGGAGACCTAGTACACGTGGGGTAGGACCATCCTCCACCAGATGGACCGTAGACCTGATGAAGGTCGAAAGGAGTGACAGACTGCCATAGGCTGATTTGATTGATGATGATTGATAATATCGTTATGTTGCCTATGTTACTAAAGGTGTAGGCTGAGGATTTTCTTCCGTATTAAAACATAATCAAAGAACTTTCAGTTGTCTGCCATAGACTGAGTTAGATTGATAGTTATAATAGATATGAGAGGGGCCTTTAAATTGTTTTTATAGAAGACACTGCTTTGTTATTTGCGACTCATCTCAGTTGATTTATAGCCGATTGAAGCCCAATTCGAGCAAGACGAAGATCCGAGTTTTCTTTCTTCAGGTAGTAATTGCAAAAGTGCCTTTTAAAAAAGCACGGAAAAACCTGTAGAGTGTCGTGGTACTAAGTGAGATACTTCTTGCCTAGCACAGCTAGCACGTCAAAGTCTCAGCCAACCTGTTGAAGAACCGACTGTCCCATCGGGAGACGAGTTCTGGAGTAATGACAGGTAAGGCAATGTAAGGAAGGATTTTACATTCTCACACTACCAGATGGATAAGTGACCTACAGTAGGTCGCGGTTTTGGAAAAAAAAACATTTTAAATGTCGTTTTTACCTTTTCCATTGTACAATCATAGAAATTATGCAGACTTAATAGACAATGCCTGTGGCCCGCGTAGAAATTCGTACACGTTCCCGCTTCCCATGGGAACATATCCCCGGGACGAAAAGTAGCCCTTATGTTGTTCTAGACCACTATCTGTGTGTGTGATCCGTTCAGCTATTAGAACGTGATTGAGTAACAAACGTCCAAACATCTTCACAATCTATTATATTAGTAGGATACAAGCAACATAACACACTCTAATTACACGGCCACTTGATCTCTTCAAATGACCGTCTGCTACACATACATACTCACATACAACAGCCACAAGATGTCAGACAAGCCGCTACGACGCTATTATCACAACTGTACGAACATTACACCGCTAATGATGCTTTGCCTCGCACCTGGCTGCGTATATGCTGTTATTAGAGAAGATTACCTACAGAATGTTCTGAGAATATTGTTTACTAGCAGACGTCACGCGGTTTCACCCGCGTATTTCCCGTTCCCGTGGGAATACGGGAATAAAATATAGCCTATGTTCACCGCAAAGAGTGTAGCTTTCCAACAGTCAAAGAATTTTTCATATCGGTCTAGTAGTTCCGGAGCCTATTCGTTACAAACAAACAAACAAACAAAAAAACAAATCTTTCCTCTTTATAATATTAGTATAGATAAGTAGACTTAGACTTGTTATTTTCATTGGTTTTAGGATTCTTTACCTAAAGGGTTAAAACGGGACCCTATTAATGAGACTTCGCCGTCCGTCTGTCTCTCAGTCTGCCCTGTCTGTCTATCCGTCACGAGGTTGCATCTCAGGAACTGTAATAGCTAGACAGCTGAAAATTTCACAGCTGATGTATTTCTGTTGCCACTGGAACAACAAATACTAAAATCAGAAAAAAAGGAGGGATTAAAGCGGTGATACAAAAAACGTAATTTTTTTAGTTTTTTGGCCCTTTTTTTTTTTTTTTTTTTTTTTACGTGAGGGAAAATCCTCGTAGGATGCTATGCCGGACTCTTACCGACTAAAAAACCTCACGTAACGCCCAACAGCCTATTGTTGAGAGCCCCGGGTAAGCCCTCAGGAAGGATGTCCCGTGACTCCCAACAGACCTACGGCCGCCAATGCGGCCTCGCCCAGGGGGTGGTTCGGGTGCAATCCCGCGTCTATGGGGGGTTTCGGGTGTGACCCCGCTTCTAAGGGGGGGCGTGCGTGAGTGCTCACGTCACGCTGCCGTCATGGGCCTGCTTCTGTAAGGACGGTGAGCGGCCCTCTCACCGTCCTCAGACCCCCGGTCATGGAGGCCGATAGTCCTCGGCGAAGACACGTCGGCGGCGCCCAGGGCGCCGACTGCGGAACTCGGGTGGGAGAGTTCTCTCCCGCACCCGGCCCGCCGCCTCCTTCGCGAGCATGACCTGCTCGCAGAAAGAGGCGGCGCAGTCCCACTTACTCCCGCCGGAGAGCATGGCTCGCACCATGGCCTCAAGCGAGAGAGTGTCCACGCCCAGACCCACTACGAGGACCTGTCGCTGTTGTGTCCACGCCGTGCACTCCACCAGCGTGTGGAGCGCCGTGTCATCGCTGCGGTCCTCGCAGTGCTGACATTCGGCCGTGGTTTCCCGGTGTTTTCGCCACAGATACCTACCGAAGCTACCGTGCCCGGCAAGCATCTGTGTCAACCGGTAGGAGAGAGCACCGTGTCTTCTCTCCAGCCACTCGTCCATGACCGGTCTGACGGCCGCGATTGTGGCGAATCCCCCCTTTGGTTGCTCAAGTCGCATCTTCCATGTCTCCAGGGTTTCCTGGTGGAGCAGGGTCCGCTGGGCCTCGATTTCTCGAGACGCAGGCCTTTGGCCCCGCTCCAGCGCCTCCTTGCGCCATCTGAACAGTGACGCAAGGGCTCTCGCTTCCAGGTCCCATGGAGGGGTCCCGGCTAGGAGACATGCCGCCTCACCGGAGATCGTGCGGTATCCTCTTATCACCCTGACGGCCATCACTCTCTGCGGGCTCATCAGTCTAGCCTCATTGCTGGCCGTCAGGGTCTCCGCCCATACGGGAGCCCCGTACAGGGCCATGCTTCGCACGATCCCCAGGTACAGCCTCCTGTAGGGAGCGTTGGGTCCCCTGATGTTGGGCATCAGCCGCGCGAGTGCGGCCGATGCTCCCCTCAGTTTTGGGACCAAACTTCGGAAATGATGTCCGAAGTTCCACCGGCCATCGAGTACGAGCCCCAGATACTTCATCGTGGGCTCGATGCCGATGCTGACGCCCCCCACCTGTAGGCTGGATCCCGCAGGTGGCCCCATCCGAGGTCCGTGGAAGCACAGAGCCTCGGATTTGTGAAGGGCGACCTCAAGACCCAGCCGCCGAATCCGACCCACGACCTGAGCAACCCCTGCCGTGGCCTTAAGTGCTGCGGCACGGTGCGTTGCTCCCCGCGCCGTGACGAGGGTGTCGTCGGCGTAACACGTTACGCCGACCCCTCTGAGCAACGGACCACGCAGCACCCAGTCGTAGCCGATGTTCCACAGGAGCGGCCCTAAAACCGATCCCTGTGGAACACCGCACGACACATCTCGCCGACCCGGCCCTAGCCATAGTTTTTTGGCCCTTGGGCGAGTCCGATTTGCACCTGGCCGGTATTATTTAATCTGATTAAGTTGACAAACAAGCTTACCCACTTGGCGAAAAGTGGTCAGCTAAGAACGTTTGCACTATCTATTATTAGTTCCATAAAATGAGCATTAGACCCGAAAATAATAATGCTGACTCTACCACTAAACAATCCACAGAACTCGTTGAAAACTAAACACGTCTTTTAACTCACATTCGCAGACAATCCAACGGAATCGAACTTCTATCCATTCCAAAAACGTTTGAAAGACGTACCTATGTCCCCCGGGTATACCTTTCAGTAGCACTTACATATCTGTAATCTCGCCGATACTCGTAGGTAGGTACATTCACGGAAGGGGTAAAGGGTATATACCCTTCGGTGAATGTACTCGTACCTGCGTTGTTGACCTCGCCTGAGGCCAAAGTCGGACGTACCGACGCCGACGTAGCCAGCGTTCCGGTAACAAGCCGGGTAATGAATAAATACTGTTTTCGTGTATTTCATGAAACGGATGTTTTATTTACATGAAAATACGGACTTTAAATATGTATTTTAGTACTCAAATATGTAGAAAGGAAAATATTTGTCTTACCCTTTTTTATTTGTTGATAAATAAATGTATTATTACGTACTAATGATTTGCAAAGGTGAATATTATTTTGTTCGGTCTTGCCATGAAATATTTTGGAGGCTGAGGGCTGAGTGTTAGTCTACAGAGTATTATGTAAGTATAAGGGTCTCGGCTCGTCTTACAATTTTATTCCAGTCGGTGTCGAGACACTAGGTCCATGGGGTCCCAATGTGCATATTTTTTTAAAATTTTGAAGAAGCTTCTTTTGGAGTCAACTGGTGACCTAAGGGCTGGCAGTTATTTCTCCCAACGAATAGGCATCGCCGTTCAAAGGAGAGATGCTGCCAGTCTTTTGGGCACAATGCCACAGGGGCCCTATTTAGATTTAGTTTAGTTAGATTTATTCATATTGTAAATAGTTATTATGCTTTATTATAACATTTGTCTCATTGAAAATAAAAGATTTAATAATTAGATTTTGAAATGGTCACGCTAATGGAAAACCGTGGCGAAAATTTTAACCATCGTAGCCAAAACTCATTACAGGGTTAGCAGCGCAGGTGTAACAATAACACTTCTGCTCTGGTGTTACAACAGTCTATTGGCAATTTTTACTTTTAAATGAATTGAAAATAAATTTAAGTGAACCAAGTTATTCAAAGTTAAAGACTCTAATATTTTTCAGTAAGTCAGCCAATCTGTCGATTATTAGTCCTTAATTTACACAGCGAGTGAAAATGCCTGTTTAGTAGTTGTTATTCCACAGACACCAACAAAAAAAATTAAAAAAGAAAAGTGTAAATACTTTATGGACAAAAATTTGATCAATTCCAATATTGCTGAGGCGGGAAATTCCAACTTGTTCCCTAGGGAACAGTGCGCCCCCATGTCTGTTCCCTCAAGCTTTGCTGTAGGCTTCACATAAACTAATTATTATTTTCTAAAACGTTACGTTTGTGTTCAATGATCTATACTAAGCAACTGAATTGCATTTATATCCTTAGAAATTACAATTATTTTTATTGTAGAAACACAGCGCTATCAAAACGTCGCGTCGGTGTACGATTCGGGTACTACAATTTTCATTCTTTATTAATGTCTATTGTTGTCTTTCATAGTAAATATATTATCTTAAAACGAAAGTTTTCTTATTTTATGATGAAAAATTTTGCTTCCAAAATAATTTCGATTGGTATCGACACATTACAATACCTGCGGTCACTATGCAACGGTCACGAATGCACGATACATCGGTACAAGTAACTTCACAACGAATTGCGGAAAACTACCTATACTTGTGTAAGAATGAAATAGTTCATCTTATGCTCTCTATTCTCCAATAGTCTCACATCTCGTAACCAACACTCTTTGCAGTTTAATATCTTTATTGCGACGAGTACAGGAGATATTTTATGATTGTAGCAACGTCCATGATCCATATTTTAGTACCACTCAATTGCTGATGTTTCATAACTTTATTCAGTGAAAAATTGAATTTGGATATAGGTACTGAAAAGGAATGAAAAATTCGTAGGTATTTTATTTTATATTTAAGGTAGCTGTGAAAAATTCGTATAGAGCGATAAATGCAAATATTTAGTTGTACCAAAGAAAATATATTGGTACCTACCACTGAATTTTGTTTCAGACGGGACATTAACATCAATAGATAAGAAAATCGGTTGTCTGTAAAGTCGGTTTACTAAAGATAGTTGAACGTGACAACTCAGACTCAAATTGAACGCCTCAGAGCGAGATACCGCCGCATACGTTAAGTTTTTCGTGCGTGCAGCCGGCTCTATCGAAATATAAGACGTTGTCACGTCAATAGGTACTCACCCGGCAAGGCTAATCGCCTATTACATGGGGAAATGGACGTGGACGTATAATACTATGCCTATTCTTACTCCTTTGGGAATAAAGGCTTATTAATCATTCTAAACAAACCATTCACCGCTAGGTAATTATTTTATTTGCTTAAATTAAAATACCCACTACTTTCAATCCTTTTCATAGTAACTACAACAACATTACCAAAAAGCTCAAAAAAAAATACAAATACACCGCGAAAACTCGATTCGAAAATTGGTTTCAATAACAACTTAAAAGATAGACATATGCTGTCGCGGACTTTTTTTTAGAACTTTTTAAGAGAAACAATTTTGTAGTACACAATTTTTACGTAACTTTAACCATTTGTGCAGCGTACGCTTCGGAAGGTCTCTGACGGTAAAAAATATTCCCCGTTTTCAAAACATTCTTGATTGCTGCTCCGCTCCTATTCGCCTTAGCGTGATGTTATATAGCCTATAGCCATTCTCAATAGATGGACTATCAAACTGTAAAAGAATTTCCGAAATCCAACCAGTAGTTCCTGAGATCCTAGCGTTCAAACAAACAAACAAACAAACAAACAAACAAACAAACTCTTCAGCTTTATAATATTAGTATGGATGGAAATACGGCAAAAGGTAATTCATTTCAGGACTTACCGCGGCGTAAGGTGCTTATAGCAGTGATCGTTTACTTGAACTTGAATTAATGAGGTTGTTAACGAGGAACGACCTTTTTTTTTAATTCAGAAGAAATATTTAAAGGCCTTTTTTAAATTTTGAATAGCTAACTCTTCAAAAGGACGCCGCCCGCCTGATTGATAACCATAATGAAATTTAGCAAGGGCTGCTACCAAAATCCTAAAGTTTATTGTTAGTGGCCCTCAAGTTGGTAGCGCGGACATCACTGCTCTTCCAACTTAAGGGCCACTGACTCTTCGAACTCCACTTGAAAAACCCGAAACTGATGAAATTAACTGTGTTAATTCTGAAAATCATTTCAATACCAGAGAGAACATTTTTATAATTAGAAAAGATAATATAACTAACGTCTTTTCATAAGGTAATAATTATTATTAGTAGACGTACTGATCACTTAAAACCACACGTTTCTAATGTTAGAAAACCCGCTTTCTATCATGCAGATGCGGTTTTCCATTAGTAGAATAAAAACATAACCACCAGTCCAATTTTGATATCGAAAAGTGCAACTGCTGGAAATTGAAAGCAACGACATTTCTTTGACGAAAGTTAAAAATAAGTTCTGCTATTAATAACTTGATATAGTTTTCACCGTTCAAATCTTGACTGACTTGAGCTGAAACAATCAAAATACCGCTTTGTGGAGCTCTTTATACTCTTAAATGTCGTGGTGTCGGAGCGCTTCGAGCTACGCTTTTACGCCGCGATGTTGAAAGGAGTCACTGCAGTACAATGAATGCCCAGGGGGGCGGACATGTTAGTAAGCGATAGCGGGGAAACAAATGACATGTGTTGACAGGTACATTTGAGCATGTGCTGGAATTCATCGATACAAATTTGTATTCCATTTATATTAGGCGCCAAATAAGAAAGATTTCAAAACATTAATACATTTAAATTATGACATACTCCTTCAGATGAATTAGTTCGAATGCGTGTCTCTCACCTTAATGGCGAAATAATATAATTATATTATCTAGCCGAGAAATCATATAAAAAAAACCTTGTAAGTAAATAAGATAATTAAGCACAAATGTGTAGAGCGGACCTTCTTCATTATGAAACTTAAATTAGAATTCTATCATATTCGTGATTTTAGAGTTCAATGCTTAGAGAAATCAAATAGTAAACAGTAAAAAGTTAAATGTACAAATGTGAGAACTCTGTTTGTACTGGACAATCTACTAAATATCCCTTAATTAGCTAGGTAGATAGCTGCTGTTAGAAAAATATGACATCACTAAATCCCGGATAACTTCACGCATACTAAGTTGCGAGCATCAGTTCTCAAGCAGAATTATCTGAAACCAGACGGCGCCCGTGGCTCTGCCCGTGTGAAATTTGTTCCTGTTCTCGTTTTCCATGGTCTCTTATTACCGAGATTAAAAAGTAGCCCATGTGTTATTCCAAACTATAAACTATTCCTATACCGAAGTTCAGATCGGTCCGTTCAGCTGTTATAGCGTGACAAACGTCCAGACATCTACACTAACAAAATTACGCATTTATAATATTAGGAAGATTTGTTTCATCATCATCATGATTTTTTGGTTTATTCTGGTCTAATAATAAATCAAAACAATTGTCTAACACGCTTGCTCTTATGAACGTAACCTCCCCCTGAAAATCTTATGCATAGCATAGTGCGCAAGCTGAAACAGACCTATTCAGCTTGTAAACACGAACCACGCCTCTGCAGTAATGCATACGAGTTGTTTCTTCTCTGTATTCGATACTTGAGTATGTAAAGCGCTCCGTTTTTTTAAAGTTGTTGTCCATGGAAATGGGTCGATTAATCATTGTCGATTAATCAAAGTTGCCCAGCGTGAAATGAGTAACGAGCTATGAAGGAAAATCCGAAACGATGTTATCCGTCAGAAAACCCGAGTGGTCGATGTAGCTCGCAGAATATGGGTTTTGAAGTAGCAGTGGACTAGCCTCTTTGTATAGGAACCGATGGTCGATGGAGGAGACCTAGTACACGTGGGGTAGGACCATCCTCCACCAGATGGACCGTAGACCTGATGAAGGTCGAAAGGAGTGACAGACTGCCATAGGCTGATTTGATTGATGATGATTGATAATATCGTTATGTTGCCTATGTTACTAAAGGTGTAGGCTGAGGATTTTCTTCCGTATTAAAACATAATCAAAGAACTTTCAGTTGTCTGCCATAGACTGAGTTAGATTGATAGTTATAATATGAGAGGGGCCTTTAAATTGTTTTTATAGAAGACACTGCTTTGTTATTTGCGACTCATCTCAGTTGATTTATAGCCGATTGAAGCCCAATTCGAGCAAGACGAAGATCCGAGTTTTCTTTCTTCAGGTAGTAATTGCAAAAGTGCCTTTTAAAAAAGCACGGAAAAACCTGTAGAGTGTCGTGGTACTAAGTGAGATACTTCTTGCCTAGCACAGCTAGCACGTCAAAGTCTCAGCCAACCTGTTGAAGAACCGACTGTCCCATCGGGAGACGAGTTCTGGAGTAATGACAGGTAAGGCAATGTAAGGAAGGATTTTACTTTCTCACACTACCAGATGGATAAGTGACCTACAGTAGGTCGCGGTTTTGGAAAAAAAAACATTTTAAATGTCGTTTTTACCTTTTCCATTGTACAATCATAGAAATTATGCAGACTTAATAGACAATGCCTGTGGCCCGCGTAGAAATTCGTACACGTTCCCGCTTCCCATGGGAACATATCCCCGGGACGAAAAGTAGCCCTTATGTTGTTCTAGACCACTATCTGTGTGTGTGATCCGTTCAGCTATTAGAACGTGATTGAGTAACAAACGTCCAAACATCTTCACAATCTATTATATTAGTAGGATACAAGCAACATAACACACTCTAATTACACGGCCACTTGATCTCTTCAAATGACCGTCTGCTACACATACATACTCACATACAACAGCCACAAGATGTCAGACAAGCCGCTACGACGCTATTATCACAACTGTACGAACATTACACCGCTAATGATGCTTTGCCTCGCACCTGGCTGCGTATATGCTGTTATTAGAGAAGATTACCTACAGAATGTTCTGAGAATATTGTTTACTAGCAGACGTCACGCGGTTTCACCCGCGTATTTCCCGTTCCCGTGGGAATACGGGAATAAAATATAGCCTATGTTCACCGCAAAGAGTGTAGCTTTCCAACAGTCAAAGAATTTTTCATATCGGTCTAGTAGTTCCGGAGCCTATTCGTTACAAACAAACAAACAAACAAAAAAACAAATCTTTCCTCTTTATAATATTAGTATAGATAAGTAGACTTAGACTTGTTATTTTCATTGGTTTTAGGATTCTTTACCTAAAGGGTTAAAACGGGACCCTATTAATGAGACTTCGCCGTCCGTCTGCCTCTCTGTCTGCCTGTCTGTCTATCCGTCACGAGGCTGTATCTCAGGAACCGTGATAGCTAGAGAGCTGAAAATTTCACAGCTGATGTATTTCTGTTGCCACTATAACAAAAAATACTATAATCAGAAATAAAAGATGGATAAGATGGAGCTCCTATACAACAAACGTTACTTTTTTCATTTTTTGGTACGGAACCCTCTGTTCTCAAGTCCGATTCGCACCTGGCCGGTATTATTTAATCTCAGCTCACAAGCTTTCCCAGTTGACGAAAAGTGGTCAGCTAAGAACGTTTGCCACATCTATTATGAAATAAAGCTGACTCTACCACTAAACAATCCACAGAACTCGTTGAAAACTAAACACGTCTTTTAACTCACATTCGCAGACAATCCAACGGAATCGAACTTCTATCCATTCCAAAAACGTTTGAAAGACGTACCTATGTCCCCCGGGTATACCTTTCAGTAGCACTTACCTATCTGTAATCTCGTAGATACTCGTAGGTACATTCACGGAAGGGGTATAGGGTATATACCTTTCCGTGAATGTACGCGTACTGCTCGTTCGCTCTAACTTTGCAGCTGGGCTCCATACTAAAGTCGAATTTTTAATTGGAGAAGTAAATTGACAGCAACTAATGTCACTTCTTCATACAATGTTGCGTATTTTCTACGACGAAGTGACATTAGCTACTGTCAATTTACTTCGTCTAATTAACAATTCGGGTATACGCCTCTACGCCAGCGGCAAAGTTAGAGCGAACGGGTAGTACCTGTGTTGTTGACCTCGCCTGAGGCCAAAGTCGGACGTACCGACGGACGAAGCCAGCGTTCCGGTAACAAGCCGGGTAATGAATAAATACTGTTTTCGTGTATTTCATGAAACGGATGTTTTATTTACATGAAAATACGGGTTTTAAATATGTATTTTAGTACTCAAATATGTAGAAAGGAAAATATTTGTCTTACCCTTTTTTATTTGTTGATAAATAAATGTATTATTACGTACTAATGATTTGCAAAGGTGAATATTATTTTGTTCGGTCTTGCCATGAAATATTTTGGAGGCTGAGGGCTGAGTGTTAGTCTACAGAGTATTATGTAAGTATAAGGGTCTCGGCTCGTCTTACAATTTTATTCCAGTCGGTGTCGAGACACTAGGTCCATGGGGTCCCAATGTGCATATTTTTTTAAAATTTTGAAGAAGCTTCTTTTGGAGTCAACTGGTGACCTAAGGGCTGGCAGTTATTTCTCCCAACGAATAGGCATCGCCGTTCAAAGGAGAGATGCTGCCAGTCTTTTGGGCACAATGCCACAGGGGCCCTATTTAGATTTAGTTTAGTTAGATTTATTCATATTGTAAATAGTTATTATGCTTTATTGTAACATTTGTCTCATTGAAAATAAAAGATTTAATAATTAGATTTTGAAATGGTCACGCTAATGGAAAACCGTGGCGAAAATTTTAACCATCGTAGCCAAAACTCATTACAGGGTTAGCAGCGCAGGTGTAACAATAACACTTCTGCTCTGGTGTTACAACAGTCTATTGGCAATTTTTACTTTTAAATGAATTGAAAACAAATTTAAGTGAACCAAGTTATTCAAAGTTAAAGACTCTAATATTTTTCAGTAAGTCAGCCAATCTGTCGATTATTAGTCCTTAATTTACACAGCGAGTGAAAATGCCTGTTTAGTAGTTGTTATTCCACAGACACCAACAAAAAAAATTAAAAAAGAAAAGTGTAAATACTTTATGGACAAAAATTTGATCAATTCCAATATTGCTGAGGCGGGAAATTCCAATTTGTTCCCTAGGGAACAGTGCGCCCCCATGTCTGTTCCCTCAAGCTTTGCTGTAGGCTTCACATAAACTAATTATTATTTTCTAAAACGTTACGTTTGTGTTCAATGATCTATACTAAGCAACTGAATTGCATTTATATCCTTAGAAATTACATTTATTTTTATTGTAGAAACACAGCGCTATCAAAACGTCGCGTCGGTGTACGATTCGGGTACTACAATTTTCATTCTTTATTAATGTCTATTGTTGTCTTTCATAGTAAATATATTATCTTAAAACGAAAGTTTTCTTATTTTATGATGAAAAATTTTGCTTCCAAAATAATTTCGATTGGTATCGACACATTACAATACCTGCGGTCACTATGCAACGGTCACGAATGCACGATACATCGGTACAAGTAACTTCACAACGAATTGCGGAAAACTACCTATACTTGTGTAAGAATGAAATAGTTCATCTTATGCTCTCTATTCTCCAATAGTCTCACATCTCGTAACCAACACTCTTTGCAGTTTAATATCTTTATTGCGACGAGTACAGGAGATATTTTATGATTGTAGCAACGTCCATGATCCATATTTTAGTACCACTCAATTGCTGATGTTTCATAACTTTATTCAGTGAAAAATTGAATTTGGATATAGGTACTGAAAAGGAATGAAAAATTCGTAGGTATTTTATTTTATATTTAAGGTAGCTGTGAAAAATTCGTATAGAGCGATAAATGCAAATATTTAGTTGTACCAAAGATAATATATTGGTACCTACCACTGAATTTTGTTTCAGACGGGACATTAACATCAATAGATAAGAAAATTGGTTGCCTGTAAAGTCGGTTTACTGACGATAGTTGAACGTGACAACTCAGACTTAAATTGAACGCCTCTAAGCGAGGTAACGCCGCATACGTCATGTTTTTTCGTGCGTGCAGCCGGCTCCATCGAAATATAAGACGTTGTCACGTCAATAGGTACTCACCCGGCAAGGCTAATCGCCTATTACATGGGGAAATGGACGTGGACGTATAATACTATGCCTATTCTTACTCCTTTGGGAATAAAGGCTTATTAATCATTCTAAACAAACCATTCACCGCTAGGTAATTATTTTATTTGCTTAAATTAAAATACCCACTACTTTCAATCCTTTTCATAGTAACTACAACAACATTACCAAAAAGCTCAAAAACAAATACAAATACACCGCGAAAACTCGATTCGAAAATTGGTTTCAATAACAAGAAGACTGAACTAATAAATTTTCAGCAACATTTTATTGAAACGTACCCAACCCCTCGCGGGTGTATTAATACCGGCAATTGTATAATTTATGCAGCGGCACGGCCCTTGGGCACCATTCGACCGACAGAGCTGTTTTATACACAGCTCGTAATTGAATATACCTACTATACTTAGAATTGAGTGCCAAGTATCAAAACTATTTATTATTGTAATTGTTTAACAAGGGTTCTGGTACCCAAAGGGTAAAAATGGGAATACTATTCATGAGACTTCGCTGTTCGTTTGTCTGTCCGTCACGACGCTGTATATCAGAAACCGTGATAGCTAGAGAGCTGAAATTTTCACAGATGATGTATTTCTGTTGCCGCTTTATCAACTAAAATCAGAAAAAAAGGGGAATTAAGGGGGGCTCCTATACAACAAACTTGATTTTCTTGCCATTTTATGGTACGGATCCCGCACTTGGCCAGTTTTTTTAATTTATTGGATTTGTACACTTTATTTTAAAAGTGATATTTAGCTATCCCATGTACCATGTAGCCATTTAGAGGTGAAGATAGTGGTAAAGATTTCAGCTGTGTGCCTATTGCCGCGTTGAAACGTACAGGGTCGCCAGGTGAGAATAGTTAAATATGAAAATAACGTGTAACACTTAAAAGTTACAACATATCGCTGACAGTCAGCGTGTAGCATCGTAATTCACATATAGGTGCATACATACATATAGTCACGACTTATAACCCCGAAGAGGCAGTCAGAGGCATAGTATATGCCCACATTTCGGTGGTGAGCCCATTGCCGTGTTGAACTGGAAAGGTGCAGGTCGTGACGTCCCGCAGTTGATTTTTTTTCATTTTGCTGCCAACCGGGTTTCATTTCAAGTTTTCATATAGATAAAGAACATTACATAGCAGTTCATAAAGACCCTGAAAACTAAATAAATAAATATAAATGTGTAAACAACAACAAACTCCATTCAACGTAAACCGACACCGATGTTATTACACTTGCAGACTGTCATAATATTAATTTGCATGTAAAACATGAATATTACGACAGACGCCATACTGCCAAACTCGTTACGCGCGCCTGTTGCGATGTAATGGCCTGAAAATGACACTGATCGTCGAATTATGAATGAATGTGTTGTCTGTTTCCGAATATATATAATACACATAGAGGTATATCATATTATAAAAATAAATATTCACGACAACTTTTCACACAACTTCGCAGATCCCAAAGTAAGCTAGGACTAACCTGCTTGTGTTATGGGTATCAGACCACGGATATTAATTGATCAATCCAAATCGGTCAGTAGATGGAAGTCAGAAGCTATGAGAGATAGCGACATTTTAGAATCCATGGCTTCGATTTTAGATTAAATAATAATTACATTCAAATTTTTTTTCAAACTCACATCCGTAACCGGGAATCGACAGTCGTACTCTCTGTAAACAATTTATAAGTTAGGTTAGTAGGCTACGGTTACCACTCTTTATTAAGTCTACTTAGATGTTGGTAAAGGAATTATTTTTGATGGACCAAACAGAACCTGGATAAAAATACATTAAGGATCTGTAGAGTTCTAAAAACAGAGTATTAATTTTACTATAAACCTAATAAGAAAGACCAATAAGGGCAACATCTTTGGCTCCTGTACGTTATTTTCTGCTACTCATGTCTGTTGTATCCTGTGGAAATTTCTGACATCTCCTCAAGTATAGTGTCTGGTGTAACATGCAAGTGAAAAATTAATTTATTATTTTATGATTAATAATCAAGAGCTTTTATAGTTTTTGTCAACACATTTTCAATAGTGCCGTGTTACAGATCGCCAGAACTGAGCGTTTCAATAAAGATCGTTCCTCTGTCGAACTGTAAAAACTTGGAACGACCTGCCCGCACACGTTTTTCCTTCATCTTACAATCCCGGGTTCTTTAAGAGGAGCGTGGAGAGGCACATCACAGGGCCGCCAACTTGAGGACCACTGTCAAAAGTGGCCCCCAATCGCTAGATGCGCCACGGCTTTCCATCAGGCTAGTGACGACGTCAATTTGGCGTGCTGAAAAAAAACTTATATTCATTGAACTCAAACAAATTTAAAAACATTTTTAAATTTCTATTTCTTCTGCCACATAAGGCAATTGTTCTTGCCCCAAGAACTTGCGAAAATATTGGAAAAGTTCAGAAGAATACGAAAAGTATATTCGCATGCATCCGCGCTAAAGCCGCACCGGTTGAAAACTGATAAAAGTTAAATTGACGATCACAATCGCACCAGTAGAGAATTCAATCTTAAAATTGTCACCGGGATTAAAATTTACTTTTAGGACCCATAAAGTTGTTGGTGTTTGAAGAAAACAGTCCGCAGTAGAATTGAGATTTGTTTTTAACGTGAGGGAAAATCCTTCATGGATGCTATGCCGGACTCCTACCAACTAAAAAACCTCACGTAACGCCCAACAGCCTACGGTTGGGAGCCCCGGATAAGCCCTCGGAAGGATGTCCCAGGACATTCCACTGTGTATACTTTAACAATGATTTGATAAAATATCAAATGCTGATCAGATAGGTACCAGGTGAGCTGATTTTGTACAGTCTCATTGGAGGCGATGTGACCTTAAAATTCCAATTTTTAACAAACGTCATTTTGTATACCTCATTCAGGGCTAAATTACGCTATGGAAAAATGTTACCACACAAATTATTTGTTGTATTTCATTTTTTCAATGCCATTTTCACAATTTGTATACTGTGCCATTATTATTTCATTTCCTAAAAGGAGATGTTCTAACTGAACACATATGTCTGTATTGATAAGGATATTGCACTTACACCCTTGCCCTTTTCGTAACCCTCTGAGACTTCGTATATTTGAATTCGAAAGCCATGTTTCTATTCGAATACAGTTCCAATACTATTGAAACTTTTCAAGTTCAATAGTATTGGAAACTTTGTTATTGAAATCAATTTGTTCATTATTAGCAAAGTTTATAAAAAGGTATAGATATTTAAACTTTCATGGTGACTGTTTTCACGACAAATGTACGTGTGGAAATTGCCATACCTACATGTGACCACCCGGTCCTTACATATTTGTCTACTAGTGCCCACCGGGTGCCCTGGGTAACTTCTTGGAAGAATGTCCCAGGCCACTTTCATGATCCGTATCGGTATTAAGGTTAACAGAATATCTATTATAATTGAAGGTTGTTTTTTTCCTTTGTTTCTTTTTTTTATACCACTACGGTGGCAGACAAGCATACGGGCCACTATATGGACTGGTGGTCAGCGCTGCCTATGGACGCTTGCAACACCGGAGGCGCTACACTCGCGCTGCCGACCCTGTAAATACCTTCTAAGACCCCTTTTGAAGAACCCCATACTGTAGGCGTTTGGGAAAACCGAGGCAGGGACTTGTGGAAATCCCTTTTAGATGACTGTTACCAACTAAAACCACACGTTGCCCCTACAGCTGAGAGTCACGGTTAAGCTCTCGGAAGGATGTTCCAGGATTCCCGATAGACTTTGAAGGAGTAGTGAACGCGCCACACACAGTTGCGAAAGTGGTTATATCCAGGATTTATGTTCTTTTACTCTCTGGTACTTCAGATGCTTTTTAATCATGGCGCTTGCTACAGTGTCGAAAACACGTAGTAAACCAGGGTGACAAAACCATAAAATCTAATACCAAATTTGGGTATTTTATTCTTCAAATTTTAAAACTATTTCAGTGAGAATAAGCCTTGCAATCCCACACCTGAGTATTTATAATCACTCGATGCCAAGACTTAAAAGTTTACTATGAAACTCTATCAGAATACTCGAACTCGATTGAGAGCTAACATCTGATATCAGAATAAGACACCGTCTACAAAGATATTAATAAAAGAACAAGGTATTATAAAAAAGAAATTGCGACCACTTTGAGAATCCCTAATAAAAGTAAAACGTCTTCATCAAAACGTCATCGTTCGCAAGGGGAGACCGGGGAGATAATTAACAATTAGTTAATGGAACGCTAGGAATGTTTGCAGAGTGCTCGTGGTCGCTTAAAGGGAAGAGGCACTAGGGGCCGAATGGAATACCTCATGTTGCTTTAAAATGGATTAGTTGTTGAGTGGAGCACATTTTTCTATTACTGCGAAAACAATGCAAATAACTTAGCGAAATTGAAATTTTTTATAGAAGTACTCTTGATACTGAAGTGCAGAAAGTAAAATGAAAGATGTTTTCGAAGTTTAAATCAAAAATGAAAGCTTTTCAATGTACCTATTTCTTGGCACACAATGTGTAAATTTTTAATATTATTTTATTTATTTATTTATTTATTTATTTTACACTTTATTGTACGCCAAGTAAATAAAATAATGGTACATAAATACAGTGCAAGAAGATGTACAATGGGCGGCCTTATCGCTATAAAGCAATTTCTACCAGGCAACCTTTGGATGGAGAAAGTTGATTGAAGGTAACGAGTGGTAGTTCTAAGGCGTACTCTAAGATCGAATAAAGCTTTTTAATTTTATAAACTAAAATTTCTACATATTATAACACATACATATTTAAAATAAATACAGCATAATAAGTATATATATAAACACATCATACATACGAATATACATACCTACACATATATATTATATATAAATACATAAATATGTACACATATTCTAAATACTACAAAGAAAGGTAGTGATCCTTCACCATTTTTCTAAAATTGACTATCGTCTGCGCTCGTCTTATCCCTACTGGAAGTTTATTCCATAAGCGTATAGCCGTAACCGTGAACGATTTATCATAGAACGTAGACGAGTGAGACGGCATCTTTAATATTAAGTTTTCTGATGACCTCAGACATTTCGAATGCGTATTGTGGAGTAACTCGAAGCGTTCCTTTAAATAGGAAGGAGTTGAAGGGTTAAATAAGATACTATACAGTTGTGAAAGAATGTGAGCATCCCGGCGAAGTCGTATTGATAACCACCCAAGCTGCGTTCTGAATTGAGAAACATGGTCATATTTGCGTAAACCAAAAATGAACCGTATGCAAACATTTTGAAGACGCTCTAGTTTGTCTAACTGGTTTTATAATGGTATATAATATTATAGTTATCTTTAAATAAAATATAGTAGGTACTAATTTAATAAACCATTATATAATTTTTGACGAATGAGGTATATGACTAAGTTTAGATCTACAGATAATAATCTATAAAAATGTTTTAAGCATGTAAAGTTTGTGAGTTCGAATGTTAAATGATAATCTCTGGAACTAATCACCCCATTAAAAATATGGATTATTATTTTTGTGCTTGACAAGCCCTTTATCGATAATAATAATATCTTTATTGGCTTTCAGCATGGTTGTGAACATGATGACGGCTTTTTGGGTTATGTATGTTTTTGTTATTTGGGTTTTTGGGTCAGGTCTTTTAAGTTTTCACGTTACTCTGTAAAAGAGAAGTTTTCAATCAAAAGAGGTCTGCTGCATTGTTCGAAGTGTGTCAAAGGAGAAGACAAGGGGCACAGCTAGTATTAAATAAGTTAATATAACATACCATTCAGATTGTTCATCTGTAAAATTTTGATATACATTTTGTTTAAATTGTATGGTATTTTAACTACAGAACTGGTCATATTTTTATCATCCTATCACAACATCAGTTCAAAAGTAGGTATAGGCATATAAATTTTATAACCACTTACATTTTATCCCAATACACTTTGTATTTTCTTTTCGTATCTATAAATACATGAAATATAGCTTTATTTCTCTTGTTATTGATCATCAGATAGTAAAATAAAATATAGAAAAGTATCAGCTGGTTACTTTCATCTCGTCGGGGTCGTAAAAGTAGAGCGCAGGAAGGGGTTAATCTTGTAGGAGATAGGGTGGACCGATTTATTGTAATAAGGTTGTATGTATAACCCTCAACTACAGCACCTTTGCATCAAGTAGATTAATTTAAAAAATCGCGCATTCTAGAAGCACTTGTCAAAACTTTTTTTGTTTTTTCTTGTTGAGTTGAAGAGAATTGTGCTGTCAATGGATCTCTCAATTATAATTAGATTAAAATATGCTTATGGTTAGACAGGAAAAATGCACTTAAGTTAATAAGGTTGTAAGTACTGCAAACCGTTCCTGTAAGGTTTCAGCTACGGTAGGTATGAGAGTGATATTGTTGAGTGTACTTGAAAGGAGTGGAATTAAGTAGAAATCTCAAAATTCACTGTTGCTAATCGAGTAAAATGTCTATCTACATTATACATTATCCAGAGTTCATTTCTTCGTAAGTGTGGATATCTCCATAGATGGTATTTCCGGACTACCACCGACTAAGCGGTGCCCTGCCATCTGCCTACAGTCGGGAGTCCCGGGAACACCGGATGGAAAACCCTAGAGCTCTCGACTAGTCCAGAGCCGATAGTGAACTATACATGAACGAAAAGATATATATTTTCGTTCATGTAAAGTTCAAATATAATAATATGTGAATGTTTTCCAAAGTTACCCATACTTCCAGTCATATCATGCAATTAACTATTTAATACGTATGACAATGCTTATTAATTTATAGTCCGAAAACGCGGTCGTCGCGAATCCAGTTAATTAACTGAGTTGTAATGTGGTTGGAATAACTTTTAAACATTTAATATTGTCCGGTAAAATTAATTGCACATTTCGCATAAAGCCCCAATGTAGGTACTCTATTTTTATTGCGCTTGTTTTATTTTTGTTAACTAGTTAATGAACCGCGGCTTTGGTGTTCTTTAGTGATTTAACCAACGATTAAACGACTTTCATACTCTACATTACATCTTTTAGGTAAAAACTTTGAAAATTTCTATAATTCTATGTTCTTTTATAAGAGTTTCACGTTTCAAAAATCACGTATTTTGTATAGAAACCTCATACAAAATTCATGATTATTTGGCGAGTTTTGATACGGTTTGGTTTGGGTACTATTTGAATTCCTTCAGGAAGAAGAGATACGCCTGGTCCTGGCCTGCTTCTGTAAGAATGACGAGTAGTCAACACCCGCCGTTCTCAGGCCACCTCGGTCGGGTTGGCAGGGTTTTGTTTCCTTGAGCTTAGTTTAGTTCTCGTAGTCGAAACCTAAAGGATAAACCTTTAGGTTTCGACTCTGAAGACCTAATGACCTAAAAAATGTTGTTTCTAATCCGTTTATCTAGAAACAACATTTTCATTTGAATAATTCAGCTATTCATCTTATATAGAACTGTTCAAGAAAATATACAACACGGACAGGGTGGCTACTTTTGTGATGTTTAATTTCATTTTGCTGCAATATTTATTCATCTAGACGCGTTGGAGCATCGCTGAGACTGCAACGTGGAGGTTTATTTCAATTTATTGCGTTTACAGAATGAAAGATGCAGACAGAATAAAGAATTCCTCTCTGTCTTTGAGTGTATTAGATATGGAAGAGGCTGGTAGTTTCTTTTCATTATGTTTAATTACTTACTTATTTTTGAACCAAGTTGAAGTTGTATGGGTGGCTTTCTTTTATTGTGTGGAAATCCTACATGGATGCTATGCCAGACTCTTGCCGACTAAGACCACACAATGCAACAAACAATCTATGGCCGGGAGTTCCGAGTAAGCCCTGGGAAGGATGTCCTGAAAAATTTTATCTATAGGTAGCCACAATCTGTTTCTGTCAGTATCAGTACAGCAATACAATCAGCAGAAGAGTTGTAATACGGGTAATACATCTGTTGATGCGATCGTATTATACACTGCGGTAGCGAATTGCAAT
The DNA here is from genome assembly GCA_933228765.1 of Miltochrista miniata. NCBI lineage: Eukaryota > Metazoa > Arthropoda > Insecta > Lepidoptera > Erebidae > Miltochrista > Miltochrista miniata. The sequence goes on along the minus strand of OW121763.1, from coordinate 26,960,118 downwards.
TATTGGTGAAAAGCAAACATACGTCATGTTTGCTTTTCATCTCAAAAAACTGGGCTTTGTGATCTGATGCAGAAATCGATTTTTGTCATTTCAATCAATCAACTCAGCATATAGCAATCCACTGCCAGCAGTGTCCAGACATAGGATGCCGCCAAGACGCTTTGCGCATCCAGTCAATCCCTGCAATCTTCTTTAGGTCGTCGCTATTTTGGCCATCATTTTTGGGAGGGTTTTGGCCTTACTGTACCACGCTGGCCAGATGGGTTGATACAGGGTTTCATTTCGAGGTTTCCTTCTCTACGCCATGATTTACGCATTTGCAGTTTAAAAAAATACTGTTCACTTTACAACAACAAAGGTTTTTAGTCATTTGTTTAACTCGTTCCTTAAAAAAAAATTGCACAGCAAAAATTCATACTTTTTTATGACTTGTCAGGCACAGATAAGTAATACGTGTTCCGATTACAAAAGGTTTACGCATACAAATTAAATATTAATGTCGTTGCTAGACAAGGATCCAGACGAACGGAAATTACCTACGTATCTGTGATATCAAATTAAAAATCTGGTATTTTAAATTTGTATGAAATTTTTGGAGGCTTCATAATAAATATCATGTATGATATGAGTGACTATTTCAGTGGCACAGTTATAAGTGAGTGCAATTGCAGTGGTGAGATTTTGGGTTAGAGTGCGAGATCTGAACAAATATTTTAATAAGTTGCATTCTAATGAGATTTACAACGCTAATTTACAGTAGAATTATTGGATATATTTACATTCGAAAATATGTTTTTTAACAATTCTATAAATCAATAAATACACTAAAAACTGACACGACTGACAACTACCTAAATTTTGGCGATCTATTTAACAAAGCATCTGCAACTTATAGACGTTCTCATAGTATAAAGCTCTGTACCAGACTGTTTTGAGATAAATATATCCTTTTTCTAGAACATAAGTAATTAGACAATGTTCTAAAAATATTAAAATTTGATCAAAATCATAAAATAATTTTCAATAAAAAATACAACCGACTTCGAACAAATCCTGAAAAATAAAATTTACTTAGCATAGAGTAACATGTATTTTTATTTATCAGATTTTTTATTCAATACCATATTGAAGTGGGCGCCAAGTAAATTCATAGGTAAATTCATAGGTATTATTCATGGCACCAACTTCAATATTCGAGCGACAACAAAGCAAGAGAAATAGTCGAGCGGGGTTGGGTAGTATCCGGAGACAAACAGATAAAGACATTACAAAATCTTTTCTGGAGCAGGATGTGAGCGATGCCTATAAGGTGCACGCGATGAACCTGGAGATGCAGAAAGAATGGCTTACTCTGGGCGAATTTTGTATTCCCATGGCCTTGCAGTGGCGTAGGTACCTTATTGTACGACTGGTCGCCGGCTTTGCTTAAGTTCTACCTGAACGCGTTTCAATTGACCCTCCCCGACCAAAGTAATCTGGTCAGGTGGGGGAAAGCCACAGATAAAACATGTAATGCATGTGGAGAAGCGATTGGAACTGCTAGGCACCTGCTGGTAGGTTGTAGGACGTTACTAGAATGGGGTCATTACTCACGCCGACACGATAGGGTATTGGAAATCATACGTGAGGCTGTCAGTTTGGCGGTAGCGAGAGCGAAAAAGGGATTAACCACAAACAAAAGAAATGACATTGCGTTTGTAAAGGAAGGCTGTTCAAAGAAAGTACCTCAAAAGCCATACTCAATTTTGATGGCTGCCGCTGATTGGACTATACTCTCAGACACGTATGAAAAACACTACAACATCCCGGAGGATGTATGTGCCTCGTCATTCAGACCCGACATATTCCTGTTTTCGAGGATACACAGGCGTGCGGTGCTCGTGGAGCTGACGGTGCCGTAGGAGATCAACATACCGAAGGACCACGCCATGAAGACAAATAAATACTTTGACTTGACCAAAGAGTTAACCAAAAATGGCTATGTGGTTAAACTCTATGCCGTAGAAGTAGGAGCAAGGGGAATTCCAGCTAAATCCCTGTATAATTTATTTAAGGACCTTGGATTGCCAAGAGCTTCAGTAAGCTCTTTACTAAAACGAGTATCCAAAGCGGCATTGATAGGATCTTACCAAATCTGGTTGGGCAGAGGGGGAACATTGTTGACGGTGGAAGGTGATCGTTTATGCGCATAGTAAGGTGGCCACCCTAAACCTACTCGAATGGGTCGCAAGTCCCAGACGCCGTCGGGGTGTTCCCCCTGTGCCACGCTATGGACCCGGCGCCCGCACGGAGAATCCATGGAATGCTAAGAATACGGTCTCTTGAATAAAATCTGATAAATCAAAATAATATTACTTTGTGTTAAGTAAATTTTATTTTTCAGGATTTGTTCGAAGTCGGTTGTATATTTTATTGAAAAATTTCTTTTCAATACACGCAATAACTAAGACTAAAAATGACTCCATCCACATTGATCTAATTTTGATTGATTTCTCGAGATGAATTCCCCTATAAACAGTTTTATTTATAAACTTCCACAAAACGCAGCATCATTCGTTGGAAGTAAAATTAATAGTGCATGAACGCACGCTTACATAGATGAGACAAAATAAATTGGGTTCACGCTGAAACGGCGCATTTCCCGCGTTAATTCAAAATGGCTACCCTCGTTTAAAAAGGCCACGCGTCACTATGACGTATGAATAGCTTAGCATAGATTTATATGACCGCCTCGTAAGATTTAAACCCGGAACGAAGGCTTTTATTCATTACGTAAAGTTTATTTTATCAAAAACCGTTTTACACCAAGTTTCAATATTGAACTTGGTGTAAAACTTGGTGATTAAACTTGGTGTAAAACGGTTTTTGATAAAATAAATTATCAAAAACCGTTTTACACCAAGTTTCAATATTGCAAAACCTTAAAAATGTTTAGTTTCTCAACCAACGTTATCTAGCTCAATTAAGGTCGATTTAAACACGTGCTTTGAGATCTAGACAAGTTATTAATACACTAATTTATTTATTTATTTACACAGAAACATCTAAATCTCTAAAATAAAAATTTCCACACCTCACTAATATTTTGTTTCGATTCAGGATTCGAACCTGAAACCTCTACACAGCCACATAACACTGTAAGTAAATGAAATGAATCTATACGAATATTATAAAGATGTAAAATTTTGAAATTTATTTTTTGCATTGAATGGGCTCCGAAACCACTAAAAAGATTTGAAACATTCTTTCACTGTTGAGAAGGTACACTATCCCCAGGTAACATAGACTATATTTGATTCCTGTAGTCCCACGGGAACAGGTACTACGCGAGTAAAGCCGCTTCACGGCCGTCAGCGAAAATTTTGTATAATAGTTCGATTAAAAAAGTTTATGATATTACTGATGAGAAGAATGACATAACACAATTTTGTTAATAAGTTACTAACAACTTTATCATTCATTAATTTGATGCTAAGTCTCTTTTATTAATTTATATTGCGGTTTCCGATTCAATAATCTACTACATTAACCATGAACAATAAAAATGGTTTAGGACAAGTAATCGACATCAATTTTCAGCCCAAGGCAGTGAAATTAATAGCCCGTACCGAGAGACGATAAAAGAAATAATCACGCCTTTTAACTTACACCCTGAAAATCGTCTAAGGGACTGAATATTTTAAATACTGCCAAAAATTGGCACAAAAGAAGAAACACATACTTACAGGGACATTTTTTAGAAGACCTTTTTTTTAACGTGAGGGAAAATCCATCATGGATGCTATGTCGGACTCCTACCGACTAGAAAACCTCAAGTACGCCCAACAGCCTACGGTTGAGAGCCCCGGGTAAGCCCTAGGAAGGATGTCCCAGGACTCCCAATAGACCTACGGCCACCAAAGGTAATAAAATGTACTACACCTAACAAGAAGTGAATCACCATATTCCGTCTGATGTAACCTTAATAACGTTTTCATGTCTTATCTCAATTCGCATACAACGCATTTCATTTCGACTAACAGCTGTGAAAATATAAAATTACGTACCTACATGTTCAAGTTCAGTATTGGGGTCGATGACCTTTAGACTAAATTTCAGGACAATAATAAGTGCTTTCACCTCACAAAGGATATCTAATATGACTCTCTTATTATGAAGTTAGTAACGGTTTTTGTTTGTTCAAATCACTTTTGTTCTGTATTTATTTGTAGATAAAATTGGAGTATAATGCTAATGTAATGTTCGAAAGCTCATTACAATGTAATAACACCGAATTGTCATCTTGTAGTTTCATTGGTAGTTTAGATATAAGGGCATTGAATTTAGGATGAGAATAAATAAATAAATATTTGTGGACAATCACACACAACATCATCTAACTCAAATTAAGTTAATATAAGCTTGTGCTAAGGGACCTAGACAACTTGTAAACATACTTATATATTTGTAAATACATACATATTATACATAGAAAACACCCAAACTCCGAAACAAATTTTTGTAGATCACACAAATATTTGGACAAACCCAGGAATCGAACCCAGGACCTCCAGCGCAGCAGGCGGTTATACTACCGACTGCGGCACAGATGACTTCGAAATACATGGTGGACTACGCAGTGTAAGTGAAAACTATGTATCACACTGAATGATTAAATGAAATTTCTGATACGATCAACAATAATTATAATAGTATTACATACAGATAAGCAACTCCCTGCCTCCCACTGATCAAGCTTTCCCCACCCCGCCACAGCTGTCATTATAGTTGTAGGGTATTTTGACGGAACGTTTGCTTAGCCTAAATAGTCACACACACATTCAAGCTCTATACAAACATAACGAGTTTTAGTGTAGGTGACAGAATTGAATGAATCTATATATATAAAAATGTTGTGTGCGTTTGTGTATCTATTAAAAACTCAAAATTTACTGAATCGATTGAGCTCAAAATTGGACACGATATACAATAGGATTCAGAGATGGTTTTAGGCTACTTTATACACTTTTATCATAACAGCAATAAGAATAAAATAGCTTTAAAAAGTGATTTTACCAATAGATGGCGATGGTCGTTTTTTTTTTAAATTATATTCTGCCATCTTCAGAACAAAATATTATAAACAACCTATTTAAAAGGTACCTACCAGATTGATGTTTTTTAAGAGAAGTTTGATTGCGGCCTCCTTGCATTCAGAATAATAAAAGAGAGTACCTACTTACCTAATAAAGAGGTCAGATATGTTTTGCACGTTATTTTTGAACTTTTTGGACATTCGGAATTTTGGAGTTTTGGACTTTAGACTTTTGGAATTTTGGAGTTTTGGAGTTTTGGACTTTTGGACTTTTGGACTTTTGGACTTTTAGACTTTTAGACTTTGGTGTTTTGGACTATTGGACTTTTGGACTTTTGTACTTTTGGACTTTTGGACTTTTGTAGTTTTGGGCTTTTGGACTTTTGTAGTTGTGGGCTTTTGACCTTTTGTACTTTTGGAGTTGGAGTTTTGGAGTTTTGGTGTTTTGGAGTTGTAGAGTTTTGGAGTTTTGGACTTTGGACTCTTGGAGCTTTGAACTTTTGGGCTTTGGACTTTTGGACATTTATACTTATGTAGTTTTGGACTTTTGGAGTTATGTACTTTAGACTTTGGAATTTTGGGGTTTTGGAGTTTTGAAGTTTTGGAATTTTGGAGTTATGGAGTTTTGAACTTTTGGAAATATAGAATTTTAGACTTTTAGACTTTGGAGTTTTGAACTTTTGAACTTTGGGCTTTTGGAGTATTGAACTTTTGGACTTTTTGACTTTTGGAGTTTTAAACTTTTGGACTTTTGGAGTTATGGAGTTTTGGAGTTTTGGAGTTTTGGAGTTTTGGAGTTTTGGAGTTTTGGACTTTTAGAATTTTAGACTTTTAGACTTTGTAGTTTTAGACTTTTGGACTTTGGACTTTTGGACTTTTTGGACTTTTTGACTTTTTGACTTTAGACTTATGAACTTTTGAACTTTTGAACTTTTGGACTTTTGGACTTTTGGACTACTAACTCCTATGTATATTTCATGATATTTCTTTCGAAATATAAGTTCATGAAGAAGTTTCACTCCTTACGTGTGTACTATACGTACAGTACACGCACATTTTTTTTTAATGTACCCATCATTTTGTTTGTTACTAATATCTCATAGGTACATAAAACCACCATAAAAAAGTCACAGCGAAGCGTGGCAGGGTACCGCTAGTAAATATAATAAATATTCACGGACATTCCACACAACGCTATCTGATCCCAAAGTAAGCTAGGAATAACCTGCTTGTGTTATGGGTATTAGACCACGGATATTAATACTTATATACTTTTTAAATACATACATATAATACAAAGAAACACCCAGACTCTTGAGACAAACATTTATGGGTTACACAAATATTTGTCTCTGGTGGGAATCGAACCCACGACCTCTGGCGCCGCGGGCGGTATCACTACCGTCCGCGCCACAGGCAGTCATGAAAACAAATAATTTGTATGGAGTTTACGCCCTGTGGTACGACGTTAGTATAAATCATGCGCAACGAGAGTAGGTAATATTATGACTATGAGTGCAGTGATTTCAATATACTTAGTTGTACCTTGTACTTGTACCTTGACCTTTCACTGAACTTGGGGTCGAAAGGTTAAAATGCTTCGTATCGTTAATCAAGAGCAAAAAAAACTACATAAGTAAAAAAATACAAAACATTTTTCAAGACATAATATTAACCAATTTATCAACCGCAAAATATAACCGCAAATTATATAAATATCTCAACTGCAAACTTTTCAAGCGTTTCGAAATAAAATAAAATGGTCATTAGTAACCACAATAATCATTGCTTTGAATAGGTAAATGCTTTTTATTTTCACAGAGATTTGCTAAATCGTATACCTTTGCACTTTACTTACTCTGTACGAATGCCTTTATCCTGGAAGTGGTAGGCAGAAGCGTATTATACGCCCACGTTTTACCATTGTTTTTGTCCCAATCCATAGGTGATGAGCATAATATTTCCTCCTCGAAATGGTTGGAGCAAGTTGCGACTGTACCCTGTTGAAAAATTTCAAACCGCCCATGAAGCCTTTAACTTGGCTTAACGACTGCCATGTAACTGGTCACAGAGGCCAATTGCTTAGTGACTTTCGAATGACAGAAACAAACGCAAAAAAAAAGACCACGAGACTCAGCCAAGGCACAAAAGATGCATTGCGTTGATCGTTTGTCACAGAGTCTCCAAAATATATTTCAATTTAAAAAAAAATTGAGTCTTTGTAAAAATAAAAAGCGATTCAGTGTTATAAAGAGGTCACATCTGGTACCGTAGACTCCTTACGATACACGCAGAATCTCTTTGTCTTTGCAACTGCAAAACTAATTAATGACAAATGCGGTTAGAGGATTGCATTGCAAATGCTCGAATGACTTTTTTTTTATTTCATTTGGATTTGTGTGACACAATTTTGTTTGTAACTTAGTTGTGAAGAATGATTTAATCGCCTACGCAGGAAAGACGTTTCGTTTCTTAAATATTGACTTTATTTTTATTTACGGCAAAAATGTTTGATTTTGTTTAGTTGATAGCCATGGTGTGTTCCTAGGACATCCTTCCGAGGGCTTACCCGGGGTTAACAACCGTAGGCTGTTGGACGTTACGTGAGGTTTTAACATTCATGAGGATTTTCCCTCAAGTTAAAAAAAACCCATGGGTTTTAGCGCTAATTTAAAGGTCTTGAGGTGCCATTACTAGTCAGAACACATAGTTTTCTACCATTTTATTTCTGATATTATATTCTTCAAATGTTTAGAAATGATTTGAAATATGATCTAGAGTAAAATCTAGCTGCAAATTTAATAACACTACAAATTTGAACACCAACTACGTGTTCTAGTAAAACTATTAATTAAACTTGTTCTTGAAAGAAAAATTTTTCTCCACAAAACTAGGATACCATTTGTATGCGAAACAAGACACTGGACAGGACGCAAGTGTTCAAGATTTACGACCTTTGCCGGACAGTCCGGGGCAGCGGACAGCGCTCGGACAAGTCCCGCAAGATTAATTGCGCACCCTACTATTTGGTGGTTGCTGATTTTTAATCCGACGTGCTGAAATTCTACACTGAAACTTGAGTTTAAATATTTGTGTTTCGAATTGTTAAAGAGTTGATAAAATACGGTTTTTGACTTATCCGTAGCTAGAAATATTTCCTCTAGTTGCAGTAGTTGGGTTGGTAGTTCGGTTAACCGAGCTAATGCAACTTTTTAGCTGCAGAAGTCCGTTTGATTTCAATCACCGAACTGAGTATATAAGTAAGTGTATATAAGTAAGTAGATTTGTTTATGAACTAATTTTTCAATTTGTTACCGTAGCGGGTGTAAGGATCCGAGGGCTTACCCGGGGCTCCCAACCGTAGGCTGTTGGGCGTTACGTGAGATTTTTTAGTCGATAGGAGTGCATAGCATCCATGAAGGATTTTCACTCGTGTTAAAAAAAGCGGGTGTAAGGAGGCCATTAAATATTTGTGAAGCCCAAGCAACCTGAAACTTACGGGTTTGGAAGACGTCGTCTCTAAAATTAACAAGCCCTGTTGTTCCTGTAGCTAACCTGACTAAAAAAGAAAACCAAACTTCAAAAAAATCTAGGTAGTGTGAACAAGCAATTCATTGAAATAGGCTATCATTAAAGAGATGGAGAGGAGATACATATATATGTGTGTGTATATATATATAAAAATCAATGCCACTTTTCGTTGTAATTTTATAACTCAAGAACGGGCTCACCTATTCAAACCAAATGTTTGCTAATGGCTTTGTTCGGACTATTTAGTAGATGGTTTATGTGAAGTTTGCACAAAATCGATCGAGCGGTTCTTCATTTATCACGCAAACGAAGTTGCGCGGGTCAGCTAGTATATATATATATATATATATATATATATATTTCATACAACAAAATTCTTCCTCCCGATAATATCGGCATACTAAATTCATCAAGTCAGAATTTTACGAGTACCCATCGTAACATTTATTCCAGTATATGACACAAAAGGGTCTGACTAAACCACAGGAGTTCCTGTCTCTTGATTAAGTAATTAACCTCGAGCCGGGTGTTAAAAGTTAGACCACTTATATGTTTTAGATTTAGTGTATCTGTGGCACCGCTAGTTCTAAATAAAAATACAACAATTTCATAAATAGATTAACCGATTCAATAAAATTCCTACTAATATTATAAATGCGAAAGTTACTCTGTCTGTCTATCTGTCTGTTACGTTTTCATGCCTAAACCGCTGAACCAGTTTTGATGAAATTTGATAGGTATAGAAAAAGTTTGAGTCCAAGGAAAAAGGAAAAGTAACTCTGTTTGTCTGGCTATCAGTCTGTTACGTTTTCACGCCTAAACCGCTGAACCAATTTTGATGAAATTTGGTTCGTATAGAAATAGTTTGAGTCCAAGAAAAAGACAAAGGCTACTTTTTAACTGACAGCGCAAAAGGAGGGTAATGATTTTACGCGATAACGACTTCTACGCGGACGAAGCCACAAGAGCAGGCCGTCGAACAGCTAGTTTGCTATAAAAGTGCCATATTATGCACTCTAATTTATTTTATTAAATAAAAAAAAAATAAAAAATCTTTTTCACTGGTTCAAAATAAAGTTCTAAACACAACGATGCAGTATACTCACAGCCTGTCGTTAAGGCGAAATAGGAATAAGATTTGTGTGCACAAAACATGCCCGAGGGCAGGATTAATCTGCCCATTTAGCATAAAAACTGTCCGCTCCAACTGATTTTTAAATCCGACCGTTTATCATAATGTCTTCCAAGTGTTTTGAGACTCGGAATCCGGAATATTCCTACAGATCCTACAAATATTATAAATGTAAGAGTTTGTGAAGTGTTTATATGTATTTTACTCTTTTTTTTTAAGTCAGGGAAAATCCTCATTGATGTTATGCCGGACTCCTACCGACTAAAAAACCTCACGTTACGCCCAACAGCCTATGGTTGGGAGTCCCGGGTAAGCCCTCGGAAGGATGTCCCCGGCCTCCCAACAGACCCACGTCCTCCACTGCGGCCTCGCATAAGGGTGTATTTCACTCCACAATTACTCAGTCAAACGGCTGGATGAATTAAGGTGACATAAAATCTGACATTTCATAATTAAAAAATAACGTCAAAAACTTTATGGAGCATTGAAACTTTTTTGGAACTTATTTTTTCAAAATGGCTACTCAATTTGTTCAGCTGTAAACGGTGGCAATTAAAGGGTTATTTATTGATGTTCCAGTTCAAATAGCAACAGTATGGTGTTTGTGTTTTAGAACTTTTCAAAGGCATTTATTTCAATATGGCTTTTGGTACCGATTTTTACTATTTTTGTAACGACCTATATTTCTACTTTTAGGTACTCATTGAAAGAAATAAAAAAAATTGTTGATTGATTTCTTTGTCTCATCTAAGAAATCGCTATTAGTAGACAGGTTACCTACTTGTTACGAAAAAAAAATGTTTGCACTATATACAAAGATTGAAAAATTTTAACAATTTCAACAGCGGGTCGTCACAACCTTCGATTGGAAAGCAGCGCCTCTAGTGTGCAGAACGTTTATAAGCCCATCACGAACCCATGCTCTCCAGCGGGAGTAAGTGGGACTGCGCCGCCTCTTTCTGCGAGCAGGTCATGCTCGCGAAGGAGGCGGCGGACCGGGTGCGGGAGAGAACTCTCCCACCCGAGTTCCGCAGTCGGCGCCCTGGGCGCCGCCGACGTGTCTTCGCCGAGGACTATCGGCCTCCATGACCGGGGGTCTGAGGACGGTGAGAGGGCCGCTCACCGTCCTTACAGAAGCAGGCCCTTGACGGCAGCGTGACGTGAGCAACTCACGCACGCCCCCCCCTTAGAAGCGGGGTCACACCCGAAACCCCCCATAGACGCGGGATGGCACCCGAACCACCCCCTGGGCGAGGCCGCATTGGCGGCCGTAAGTCTGTTGGGAGTCACGGGACATCCTTCCTGAGGGCTTACCCGGGGCTCTCAACCATAGGCTGTTAGGCGTGGCGTGAGGTTTTTTAGTCGGTAAGAGTCCGGCTTATCATCCTATGAGGATTTTCCCTCACGTTAAAAAAAAAAAAAAAGCCCATCACGAACCAGCAAATAGGCCGTAAGCTTGTTTACCTCCTTAGTAGTATAAAAAAGAGAAAACAAACATTGAAACTTAAAGTTTTATCAACACGAGTGAAGCCCAAAAAAAAAGCTAGTATATAAATAATAGATATTGGATCTCCAGTGCATTTTATTGTCTTTGTACAAAAGGTTTGACAGACGACAGCCAGATATCTACAGGGACTGACTGCGGGATGCCGAGCGCATTCTGAATTGATAGGATTTGCGGTCGCGTGGGGATGAATTTTGATCTAAAACTATTGAACGGTATCCTTCTGAAATCGCAAATTGTGTAGACGTTTCTGGAATCTTAGGAATGAAACCTTTTGCGTATGAATGAAGTAGATCGATAAGTGATCGTCAACATTGAAGTTTAAGTTATTTTTTTTTATCTTAGAGTATTCCCAGTCTTTCAAAGCCTATCTGAATTTGGTGCTAGGTTTCGATTTTATGGACTGCTAGGAAAAGATTTGGTTTAGGGTCCATTCACACAGACCGGCTCGGAGAGGAGAGCAGATTCTTATCACGTTGAAAACAGAGTTTTTATTATTTGAAGTAAGGTTTATTTTTGCATGTGCACTGCTTTTGTCATTGAGAATGCTTGAACGCGCTTGGTGTGAAATAATAAGAGGAGCTGACCGGCTCCGATCGCGTACTTTTCTCGTTCGCGCAGCCGTTTGGCTCCGATTTCATGCTCTTTCCCGCTCGCGCAGCCGATCGGTTCCAATTGCATGCTCTTTCTAGCTCGCGCAGCCTATCGGCTCCGATTGCGTGCTTTTTCCCGCTCGCGCAGCCGATCGGCTCCGATTGCGTGCGCGCCTACCCACGCAGACCGCCATTTTGATAGCACAATTTAAACAGAACAGTTGTGTGCACTTATACGAAAACATGACTGATAAAAAATTAATATATTTCTTCATCGGAGCTATCTAAAACCATGTTCCGAAAAGCACCTGTTAACACCGAAAACAAAACTTGGAATACTTGTACTGCCTTTGTAGCACTCGATGCATCCGACCGGCTGCGAGCGCATCCGACCGGCTGCGAGTGCATTCGACCGGCTGCGAGCGCATTCGACCGGCTTCGAGCGCATCTGCTTTCAGCCGGTCTGTGTGAAATAGTTGGCGGCTCCTCTCCGACCAACTCCGAGCGTATCCGATCCGGTCTGTGTGAAAAGAAAAGTGCGCGCCGATGCTCTCCGAGCCGGTCTGTGTGAACGGACCCTTATTTTAATATTTTTGACATCGTTGGAGGAAATCCTGACTCTTGGCCGTAGACAGTTGTAGTGCACTCTGTGGTTTTAGTTGGTAGAAGTCCGGCATAGCATCCATGAGTGATTGCCGTCTATCCTTCCAGCTCCATAAGGACTCCTGCTCCGCTGCCTCGTTCTTTGATCAGCGGGTACAAAATTACTGTTTCGTAGCTGTTATGAACCATATAGTTACCAAAGTGGCTGAAGGGATCGCTAGCAGGTAAAGATGTTTGTGCCTCGGATATATTATGAGCTTAAATAATTTTGAGAATGAATTGGGAGTAGCCAAATTTTTGCATTACTTTATGTATTTTAAAGAGAAAAGATCTTTCTATAAAATCCTTCTCATTTATAAATGTAAAAATATGTGATTATGTTAGGATCTGGCGGATCGGTACATGGTACTATTCCTCGCAATAAGTTTCTATAAGATGCGGACGGAAACAAAATTCTATAGATATTAATTAAATACGGTTATGTAGTCAAGTAATCAGACAGAGCGGTTGCGCCACCCGAGTGTGGGGTTCGACGTGGTGACTGCGCGTTTTGCGACTCGTACCTACTAAATTGAGTTTGATACGAATCTTCTGAGCGACTGCAGTCGGCTGATTGTTACTACTACTAGTGTATTTCGAATAGGTATTTTAAAACTGTCAGTAATTCGTCAATTTTGGTACAAACAGTCTATTTGGGCGAGGAATCTTAGATTTACTTACTGACCGGTTGGTTATCATTCGATTAAATCAGTCTATGTTAGTCCACGCTGGACGTAGAGCTCTCCCAAATTACGCTACAGTACACGGCCCCGCATTTGTCATTCCCTGCAACCTGACCGATTATGCGTATATGTATGATAAAAACCGAACCTCGTCTACTTCATACAGGTGTGTAAAAAATGCGCTTTTTGAGAGATACTATCAAGTATCAAGCAAAATTCTTATACATCTTGGGAAATGTGGGCGTAGAGTATGATTCTCTACCTTGGGACTCGGGGAATAGATGAAATTCCTGATATTTTAGGTAGGTCCTTCAGCATAGTTAAAGCGCTTGACTACTGTTATTGAATACTTCTCTGTTTCGATTGCTGTTGCTGTATCAATATACGATCGGATGGGATAGAAACTCGAGCCAAAAAGCGAACTGAAAAATCAAGTCAAAAGCGTTCGAGAAAACAATCCTTAGTAACGGTAGTGTGAAAGTGAAACTGAAGGGCTGTTACACGATGACTGGCGTTAAGTTAAATGCAAACGCTCTGCCTATGCGGGGGAATTCTAGACGCAAAGTGGGGAAAAGGTGCTGATTTGTCAAAATGTCTGCACTGGATGAGTTCACGAGTTTTGTTTCGTCGAAATTTTTATCTTTATGTTTTCATCGTCGTCATACATACATAATGGTCACATCTTTTATCCCCGAAGGGGTAGACAGAGACATATTATACGCCCACACAATTCACCTTTATTCTTTGTCACACGCAATAAATAGATGAGTAGTCGTCATACATACATACATACATATGGTCACGCCTTTATCCCCGAAGGGGTAGGCAGAGGCATATAATATGCCCACATTTCACCTTTGTATAATTTGTCCCACGTAATAGGTGGTGAGCCGTATTGCCGTGTTTAAATGGACAGGCGCAGGTTGTGACTGCCTGCTGTTGAAATAAAGCCTTCAACTTGGCTTAACGACTGCCATTTTACTGGCAACCGGGACCAACGGCTTAACGTGCCTCCCGAAGCACGGAAACGCTCAAATAAATGTCACAAAGTGAGCACATGGATGGTCACCCATCCATGGACCGGCCATAGTGAAAGTTGCTTACTGCAGTGATCGTTTACAGTACACTGAGTCCGCGGGGCTACGAGCGCTTCACCTTAAAATTTCATTTATAGAAATTTGAAAGCAAGTTAGCCAGCCTTTAGACAGTCTTATCTCTAATGTGTGTTCAGCCTAAACAACTTGTAACAAATTTCATCTAAAACAAAAGCCATAAAATTCTTATTACCATCCATACTAAACAATCTTAAAAAAATATACTGAATACAAAACTTGAACCCAATTTTAATAGAAAACTGGATGTTCTATAAATACGAATGTTAGCAACATATGAATACGCCCTTGCTGCATCGAGGTGCTTCAGGGCAAATTGGCTGGTCACTACGCCAGTGCAATCTGGCCGAGACATCGGGTTTCGCATCGAAAACGACTGGAGTTATTAGATTACATGGACCTATACCACATGGTAGGTACTTTGGGTTTTATTTTTGCGATCAATTTGGTGAGCCACATGTTGTTGATTGCCTTTTTTTACGTTCAAAACAACTAAACCGTCATGAAATAGAAATTATCTATGTCTTAGCATTGTTCCAAAGTGATTTGATAGATTTGAAACCGATTACATTGTGTTTTATTTGTTTGTAATAATGTGTATTATCTGAGGTTACATCTTAACTACTTTGATAAACAATTTGCCATATTTTATTACAAAGCTATAACTTCATGCAATGTCTCAGACCACGTCGGGAATTGCGTTCATACTCTGCTTGATGCAATTTCTAAAGAAAGGAGTCTTTCTTCCAAAAAAAAACTTAGATCCGAAACTCGTTGAGCTAATTTAGTGAGAATTAGTCGTTTAGCTTGAAAGCTAACAGAGCCTATAATAATTTAATAATGACCAATTGCTTTGCCTGTAACCTTCCTGAATGATGACTTATTGTCATTTGATAATATGGCATTAAAATCCAATGAAATTTTTTGAGTTTATTGCCAACAGACATCACATAGGTTGAAAGACTTAGTTTTATAATTATGAAAGGAGAATGAACAATACTCATGAAAGTTATTATTCTGATTCAGACACACAGGGTGGGAGGTCTAATAATAAATGCACTAACTCCAAGCGGAGTCAAAAGGCACGTGAAAATATGTAACAATTGTTTGTCTGTACAATACCCGCTTACATCCAGTCGACGTGGTTTGAAATACAAAATGCCACTAAGCGTACATATTGAATGTTCATTTTACCCACTGTTACAACTTTGCATATTATAACAAAGAAAAAAGAGCTTTCATGTATCCTACTAGTATAATAAGTGTGAAAGTTTTTGAAAAAAAATTTGTATGTTTCTTGCTCAATCACGGTCTAACCCGTGAACAAATTTGACTGAAAAATTGTATACTTACAGATACAATTTTTATAAATTGTTTGTTTGTAAAAATTGTATACCTTACACCCTAGATATACACAGGAATATTATAAAACTTCAAAGTGTCACACGGGTATTCGCTGATTTAAAATAGTATTAGAATTCCTATTCTGTAATGTTTAGTGCAATTTTATTAGATGTTATTTTAAGCTGTAGTTCATCTTTAAATGTTAGATTGAAATTGAAGCGACATTTCAAACAACGTAGATCATTGATTTCAGTTATGTTTCTGTGAAGGGTTGAGAATAGTTAACAGCAGCTGCAGTTGTATTATTACTTACTACTTCAATATACATAAAAGGTTAAATTATCATCATCCCTAATCCTTTAACCATCAGCCGTTGAACAATATTATAATGTCGCTAAAATGTTACATTTCTAAAACCCTTAAATGTGTAAACTTCTAAATTTCTAACCCTTTACAGGTTCTGAAACAATAGTTCCTCTTTGTTCTCTTCTAACCGTTTGTAATTTTACTACAGAAATGAATTACCTACAACATTCTCACACGGTCCTATGTTATAATTAAACGTCAAATATAACTGAATGTAAATTAATAGTGGAGGAAAGGAAGCGCACATAATTTGGTTGCCAGGCGACGCTAATTGAACTAACAAGTCCTAGGAACTCCTTGGCTGTTTAACTATTTCTATGCGTATAGAACTAGCAAGTAAGATACTGGGATATATTTGCTTGCGTTGCTCATATATCATCATTATCTTAGTAGCTTGCCACCTACATACATATATGCAAAGAATCAACAAAACAAAAATGTTTAATTCCACAAAATCGGTGCACCCTTCTATCAGGTGGGCCGTAAGTTTGTCTGCCACCTTAGTGGCATAAAAAGGCCCACTCGAACCGACCAAAGCCACACGATGGTCCTTTGTGGCTGTATCTGGTGTAATTTTGAAAATACATCATAGGAACCTTGGTCGACTCCTAGCGATCCTTGACCACGGTTTTGCGTTTACAAAATATGCTACAACCGAACGCGCGCTAGATCATGACACGCCACTAGCTAGATAGGCAGGCTTCTTAAACCATCTACTAGCGAGTAGAGGTAGGTAGCAGTCCATTGCAGATCGTCACGAACTCTCTCCCGAACTGTTTAAGAGAGACCAGGGAGGTTGGTTCCCTACGCCATGAATTTGTCTGTTAGTCATACAGGTGCACTACTTACACATAAGACTGGAATGAGGGTAGCACCCTATGCATATGTACGAGTATGTATTCTAATAAAAGAGAAGACTCTAAACTGAGCAAGTTTCTCCTCAATCAACCGAGTAACTTTGAACTCCCTCAACATGCAAGTGGCTTCATTAATGAAAACCATTGCTATGCACATAGCAAACGTGAGTATATCAAACAGTTTCTGCAGTTGCCGCATTGCTAGTTGACGACATTGGCTTGTGACTTATTAATTAGTTCATTATTTCTGCAGTAGTGTCGAATTTCTCTGCAAAGGAACTGGGGTTGATTAATTTTTACTAAGTTTTCGTACAATGATGGCAGCTGACAAACATGCTAAAGTAATACTTTGAATATACAGGCTATCTGATCAAAAGTGGTAACGGTGTGTTGGGGATAGCAAACGTCCAAAATTCAGCAGTTGTATTTCAATCAATCAATCAAATTAGCTTATGGCAGTCTACTGCTTGACGTAGGCCTCTCTCAATTTACTCTATAATACACGGTCCTGCGCCTTACGCATCCAGTCCCAGCCTGCGAGCTTTATCAGGTCGTCGGTCCATCTGTCGGATGGACGTTCTACCGCATTTTGTATTTATTGTGACATAATAGCTGGTGAATCTTTTGCTGTGATAGTAGGGTGATTTACTAGAGGTGAGTAAATTGTGACCTAAATGTTAGAAAGTTAAAACCTTCCACCTTGTTGATTAACACGATTAATTTTTAACTACTCTTATTACTGTTTTTATTTTTTTATAGACATGTCATGTTTCAGACTATATAAGTACTTACATAGTCTTCGTAGTATATCCCCATGTGTTCACGGGATAATAAAAGTTTACAGTTTTAAGAGACAAAAATAACATACAGAAAATAATTTGTATCGAGTCATTAGCAACATCTTAAGGCGTATCTAGTAGGGTCCGTAACTTAATTTCGAGAGACATATGTTCGATTATTGGAATATCGACTGAACGATTGTGCGAATAGAGTTTATTGCGAAACAACTTTTTGTCGCTAAACGCTGTTTCGACTGAACGATTCTTCGAATATTTATTAACCGATAGACTGATCTTTCGAATGTTAAAATTATAGTAGTTACATGCAAATTGATTGGTATGTATGAAGAAAAAATATAATTTTTAATCAAGTAGGTATTTATTTTAACTTAACTATACAATATTGACATAAAATAATGAAAACTTAATATATATGTAAGTGTTGTTTTATTTTTTAGAGTCGCAAACGTAAGCCATCGACCTCATGAAGTCAAGCCTCTCCATGTGATTTAAAAGTTTTTTAATTTTTTCTTCTTTTCCTGCCTGCTTTTTGTTTTTGCTGGGAGGCAATCTCTATAAGGACAAAATAATGTAAGCTTACGCTAATTCACACATTTTGTAGAGCGTTTGACGGCGAGTGTATCCATTTACCAAGAGATTTCCCCAAGGAGCCGAGGCTAGTCCGCTGGTACAAACTACTACAACTTGTCGACGTCTAGCCTTGAGCGTAGGTACTTGGCAAAAAACCAAATATGCACTTATTTTTTATATGTAAACTAGCTGTGTCCATCGTCTTCCCCTGTTTATACTTCAATAAACTTTAACTGAATATTGCGCCATTTAAGGAGTGTAATTTTGAAAAGTGCTTTCTTAGTTACCTGAAAATGGTAGCTCACCCTAATAAAAACAAGTTTCTAGATACGATTTTGGCTGCACTGGAAAAATCAGTAAGTCACCTGTTAATTTTATTGATATACTTAAGTACAAAAAAGCAAAAGCATAAAATAAATTATGGGGTCGTCTTTAATATTATAAATAATGCGCAAAATATTCATATAAAGTTTCAGCAAGCAAGTCGCGTTGAAACTAATAAATGTCCAATAACGAAAGATCCTCTTGAACGTTATAAAAACTTCTGCGAGAAGGATCAGCGAGATATTGACAAGTTGATTACGCCTGAAATTTGATTTTTCCTTCCTTTTAGTGCTACATAAATCATGAAGCACAATCAAAACTAACGAGAACAGCGTCGCTCCGAATTTTCCAAAACATTATTTTCAGTTCGCTGGAGTTCCAAAAGATTTAACTTACAAATGATCAGAATTACACATCGTTTGAATTGCAAATGAATCATAGTTTTTAGTATGCAATCGGCAAATACGAAACGTTTAGGTCCATGCATTTTAACTGATGTTTAAACATTTCTATATTTTTTTGTATCCTTTTAGCTACACAAAGCGTAGGTATTAAATCATCTATAGTACTTACAATCGTACGAATACAATTGAAGTGTCTTTTTGTAATTTCGGTTTGCGAAAGCATTTCAGTAAACGCATATAAAAGAATATACGTACCTAAAATCTACAAAGTAACATAACTTTTGTACCTAAATACAAAAATTATTTTAAAATGAATGTCTTTCTTTTTGTTTCTGCTAATCTCTGTATCGGCTTTATTATTATTATTGTATTTTAACGAAACTTTCAATGGCAGATAGTTGATAATATAAGCTGTAATAGAAGCTACTTTTGTTGTTTGCCACAGGTGAAACCTAAGGGCATCGCTAGTTAACATAAAAGCCTTCTATTCATATCATAGTACAGAACAAAACCTTTGTCCTTTTAAAAATTGTAATGCATTTACCATACAATAGCGAAGTCATATTACGTTCAACCTGCAGTGCTTTTATCCTCGTCATGTTTCGTAGTACGGTCATTGTATTCGTAATTGATTCATCGGATAAAGTCATTAGCGAGACCCATTGTGGTGAAGAAATTTTGATAAAAATGTTTCAGTTTTTAATATAAATCTGCTTTATTTTTGATATATTTATGTTATAGAAGCTTTTTCCCGCAGCTCTGATTGCGTGGAATTATGGTCTCGTTCCCGCATCCCATGGGAATGTATTCCGGTTAAAAAATAGATTATAAAATAAATATATAAGTATACATTTATTGTTAAAAATTACAGAGAAACATAATTATTACATATCTATATTTACATTATTACTATCTAAACTAAACCTAAATAAGGCCCCCGTGGCATTGTGCCGAAAAGACTAGCAGCAGTCCCCCTTTGAATAGCAATGCCTATTCGTTGAGCGAGAAAACTGCCAGCCCTTGGGTCACCAGTTGACTCCACAAGGCGCTTTTTCAAATTCTTGAAAAATTTTTGCGCATTGGGACCCCATGGACCTAGGGTCTCGACACCGACTGGACAAAAACGATACGATGAGTCGAGACCCTTATATTTATTAATTTTAATATTTTCAGCCGCTTCCGCTGCAGCACTGGCTTTTAATTTTGTTTTAGGAAGATGGGACGGGGCTAGAGTGTCAACACAAGTTGCATCGCACACCAGGACCCGACCCATCTCCCACGGTATCAAAGTTATACCATCCGGTCTCTTGCCATCGTCCCTGAAAACGCCGTTTGGCTCTAAGAGCGCAGGCACATTGGCGGTGGCAAGAGTACGGCGGATGATGTCATTCAGCGCAGCGTGGCGTGAGAAGCGGCCTGCGCTCTTTAAACATGAAAGACCATGATGTCCCAAAGTGTCAACGTTAAAACCGCAGGGGCATCGATGTGGAGCGCAAAGCGTGACGCCAAGTCTCAAACCAACTGAAATTCTTAGGATGTCCGGTTCCATAAAAGTTCCGGTGTTGGCTATAGGGAAAGCTTTCAACCAATCACCGGATTCCTTTCTACTGAGCGCTAATAATCTGGCCCGATCCGGGCCTAAGCTAGCATTTAAAAAGGAGTCAAAAGTTAATTTTGACATAGCGTCGTCCCAGCTCCGTTGTAAATTTGGATAGGTGGGTAAATTTTGTCCCGGACAAGCCATTAGCCAAGCATTCTTGGCATCTGTAAGGCCAGTCGTCTCATAGTCTGTAAGACAATTCGTCAGAATTTTACCTACGAGACTCGACGTGGCATGTACAGATGACAAAAAGGCTGGCAAAGCCACACTAGAAACTTTGCGGATCCCTAGCCCACTATATTTAATGGGAAGAGACGCCTGGGACCAAGATTGTTCGCTCAGTTGTATATTGAGAATTGATTCCAAAGAAGATTTGATTAACGAATCAATAGAAAATAAATGACTTTGATGTTTCCAAAAAGGACAACAGCGAAGCAAATAAATAGATTTGGGAACAAACATACAAAATTTCAGAATTGTGATTCGTAATGTGAACTAATAGAATGTAGCCGATCTACATTGGATTCAAATTTTGAATTTTTTTGTGCTATTAATTCGGGAATAGCATCTTCAAATATAGGGGACCCTAGGAGGTAAAGATTCTCTCTGCTAACAATTTTAATATTCGGACATAGGGAATTGAATTTTTCAACGAGTTCCGAATTGATGTGATTATTATGAAAAAATAATTCACACTTATTAAAATTTTATTCCAAACCAATTAAATGCAATTTATTTATAATTTCTATAAGATCTGACAGAACAGAAACTGCATCACCTCCAAGAGTCCCGTCATATAAATAATAAATAAATATTCACGGACATTTCACACAACGCTATCTGATCCCAAAGTAAGCTAGGAAGAACCTGCTTGCGTTATGGCTATCAGACCACGGATATTAATACTTATATACTTTTAAATACCTACTTATCATTGTATAAAAACACCCAGACTCTTGAGACAAACATATGGTGGGAATCAAACCCACGACAGACAATATAATATATTGTCTGTAATATGTTGGTAATGGGATATAATTATATTATAATTATATCCCATTACCAAACATTAGCCCGATCCGTTCAGCTGTTAAAGCGTGAAAGAGTAATAAACAGCCATATATAATAAACTAGCTGACCCGCGCAACTTCGTTTGCGCCACATGAGAGAGAGTATTACCCGTTCCCGTCGCGTTGCGTTTACTCCCGTAGCGTCTCGTCGTTAATATTCAATACTACGTGAGAGAGAGAGAAAGAAAGATTTCCCGTCGCATTATTTTAAAGAACAATGTCGTTTATGAAAGAGGTATCCCGTGGTATCATTGTAGAAAAAAAATTATTGCCATTAAAATGATTATTGTGCACCAACCCAAAGATAGACACATGCTATCGCGCAATTTATTTTTTTTGAAACATTTACTTTTACTGCTCCTCTCCTATTCGGTGTAGCGTGATGCTACATAGCCTATGACACTCCACAATAACGTAGCTTTCTATTGGTGAAAGAATTTTTAAAATCGGTTCAGTAGATCCCGAGATTACCCCTTACAATTTAACAAACACACAAACTTTACTTCGTTATAATATTAGTATAGATATCGCGATTTTGATGACTACCTACCTAAGGATAGAATTATGTTAGACTAGCTGTTCTCCGCGGCTTCGTCTACATAGAAGTCGTATCGCGTAAAATCTTTACCCTTTTTTGCGCAGTCGGTTAAAAAGTCGGTAAGAAAGCCTATGTCCTGCCCAAGAACTTCAACTATCTCCATACGAAATTTCATCTAAATTGCTTCAGCGGTGGCGTGAAAGCGTAACAGATAGACAGATAGACCGACAGACAGACAGACAGACTGACACACAGAACGACAGACAGACCGGCAGACAGATTTATTTATAATAGAAGTAGGGATATTAAGTTAAAGTAAGTTATTGAGTATTATTTATATTGTCATGGTAATCAGAAATGAAATCATGTAATGTACAACTTTATATTGAGACAATAAAAGTTATTATTAGGAACATTCGGTCAACAAAGTTCGGCCTTGTGTTGTATTTTTTGTTCTATATTTTTCTGTATAATTAGATTGTTTTGATTGCTATCTTTGAGCAAGTACCAGTCACTTTGGTTATAGAGCACGGGATATGCACGATATTACTGCCCATAAAAACCCTACATACATACATACATATGGTCACGCCTTTATCCCCGAAGGGGTAGGCAGAGGCATATTATATGCCCACATTTCACCTTTGTATAATTTGTCCCACGTAATAGGTGGTGAGCCGTATTGCCGTGTTTTAAATGGACAGGCGCAGGTTGTGACTGCCTGCTGTTGAAATAAAGCCTTCAACTTAGCTTAACGACTGCCATTTTACTGGCAACCGGGACCAACGGCTAAACGTGCCTTCCGAAGCACGGAAACGCTCAAATAAATGTCACAAAGTGATCACATGGATGGTCACCCATCCATGGACCGGCCGTAGTGAAAGTTGCTTACTGCAGTGATCGTTTACAGAACACTGAGTCCGCGGGGCCACGAGCGCTTCCCCGATAAAAACCCTAAGAAGGATATATTGCCAAGTAATAGATCGTAGAGAGAGGAAAAGGGCATAAATTAACATCCAAAGGACCGAACATCACACACACCATTTCTTTTTTGTTTTCGTCACAGAGTTCGTCACAGAATTTGTCACTGCCAAAGGCAATAAAACCAGGGTGTGTTAATATATTTATGAGCCTTTTCGTCTAAATTCTTTGTGTGGAATGGACATTTACGGGCTGAAATTGTATTTAATATTTTATTTTTTAAGTAGGTCGCATCAGTAACTCAAGAAATAGTAAGCTTTATTTACTGAATGCACAGTACTGTCATAAATAAAAATTTAAACTCTAACCATAAATTAAAAATAATAAAAAAAAAATTGCGTGTACTTAGTGTACACACGTAAGAAGTGAAACTTCTTCATAAACTTAATTTTCACCTCACCTTAAATTAAGTCAAAAAGTACAAAAGTGCAAAAGTCCAAAAGTCCAAAAGTCCAAAAGTCCAAAAGTCCAAAAGTCCAAAAGTCCAAAAGTCCAAAAGTCCAAAAGTCCAAAAGTCCAAAAGTCCAAAAGTCCAAAAGTCCAAAAGTCCAAAAGTCCAAAAGTCCAAAAGTTCAAAAGTCCAAAGTCCAAAGTCCAAAGTCCAAAAGTCCAAAAGGCCAAAAGTCCAAAAGTCCCAAAGTCCCAAAGTCCCAAGGTCTCAAGGTCCCAAAGTCCCAAAGTCCCAAAGTCCCAAAGTCCCAAAGTCCCAAAGTCCCAAAGTCCCAAAGTCCCAAAGTCCCAAAGGCTAAAAGTCCCAAAGTCCCAAAGTCCCAAAGACCCAAAGTACCAATGTCCCATCCAAAAGTCCAAAAGTCCAAAAGCCCAAAAGTCCAAAAGTCCAAAAACACTTAAATGACATGCTATCCCTGGATATAGTACTCTTAATTCGAATCCACCGTGGTGGGGAACAGAACAAAGATGGCGCGTAACCAAAAATCGTGACGTGACGTGACGTGACGCAAATTTTTTTCCAACGCCGATAAAGAAGTTTCACTTCAAAAGGAATACCTATAAATTAAATTAGTTGACTGATAACAAATGAAAATTTAAACTCTAACCATAAATTTAAAATAAAAGGAAAACCTAAAAATTAAATTAGTTGACTGAGAAAATTTAGAAATATTTACTATTTCTAAATTTTGGGATTTCTGATGAGCAGGTGTTTATACAATTAACGTAAGGTACCTACCATAAATTAATGTTTTGTCATTCCATAAAACCACTTCTTGATTTTTATAAAATTTAAATTTATTCGGAAAGTTTATTATTCCATTTTTCTCACAACTTTTTTATTACCCACAAACGTAATTCATGATAATAACGAAACTATCAATGTCAGTCCAATCGTTTTCCCTCCACACTTCAATAGCGGATGAAGACATAACATTTCTCAGCTTGTCTAAACTGAACATTTCATTTAATGAACCGAATATTATAATCCGACCGCTTAGCTTCATGCCATAGAGCAACACGATCTACGACTTTCAATCGGAAGAGAGGCGCTACTCAAACTTTCCGCTCTTTTAAAGTATATTCCAAAAGGATTACACTTACACACACACATAATTATATAAGAACTAGCTGTTCCCCGCGGCTTCGTCCGCGTAGAAGTTGATGTCGCGTAAAATTATAGCTCTCCTTTTGCACAAAGTTAAAAAATAGGTAGCCCTTGTGTTGGCCCCGTGTGGCAACGGGGTCCCGTGTTAAGGGGGTAAGAGGACAAAATGTCGCCACCCCAACACATCCCGAGGGTGTCGTAAAAGGCGACTAAGGGAACACTTTCGCAAAAAGATCCAGTGCGTAGAGACGGACAACTCGAAATGAAACCCGGTTGTCAGTAAAATGACAATCGTTAAGCCAAGTTGAAGGCCTTATGGACGGCTTGAAAATTTTCAACTGCAGGTCGTCACTACCTGGGCCTGTCCATTTCAAGACGGCATTACGCTCACCACCTATCTATGACATAAATCTATAAGGTAAAATGTGGGCGTATACTATGCCTCTGCCTACCCCTTCGGGAATAAAGGCATGACTATATGCATGTATGTATGTCCTTCCCTTGGACTCAAACTATCTCTATATCAATATATCTATATCATAAAATCGGTTCAGCGGTTTAGGCGTGAAAACTTAACAGACAGATAGACAGACAGCGATACTTTCGCATTTTTAATATTAGTAGGGATTATGAGTCTATTGTTTTAATTGTTTTATGTAAGTTTCATACTGACAGCCGATTGATTTGTAGTGGTGTATAAGAATACGATTTCCCCCGCAACATATTATGACAAGCAGATAATATATAAAGTAAACATGCTATGTCTATTCTTCTTGTACTGGTCGCGTTGCTCTATGTTTCATTTAAATGAACGTAATATTATAATCCGACCGCTTAGCTCCACGCACAAATCAGATGACACGAACCTCGTTTTATGCCAACATTATATCTGTCAAATCCATTCCAAATTTGAAAAGTCCCGACGAATCCTTGGCTTAGCGACTGTATTTTATTTTATTCATTCAATTTGACAACATTGCGGTCGAGTTCATTTAGTATCCATTTCTTATTAATGTAGCGAACTCTGGATTCGACAGGATTATTATTTAAATCTATAATTGTTATTTTACAAAGCCTTTCATAATACTAGTTGTTGCCCGCGACTTCGTACGCGTGAAAATTATGTTATAATGCCAAATTTGATTGCTAGCCCCTAGGATATATAGCGTGATAATAAATAGCCTATTTGAAGATCTTACCCCTAGTTAATATATGTACAAAATTTGAATCAAATCTATTGAGTACTTTTCGAGATCCTTCCGGACAAAGCAAAGCAAACAGACAAACAGACAAAAAATTTTCTAACTATATTCTAGGTTTCGGTATCTTATATTGAACACCCAGCGAGTATTTTTTTTTAATATTTTCAATGTACGGTTTTGACTTTTCTATCAATTTTTTATAATGTAAGTACTTATAGATAATTATTGCTCCTGTAGTCCTGTCTCATTAAAGCTTTTTCATTTGTTTTAAAACAAGTTGCAAATTGCGGTAATTGTTATAATTTTGCGATTCTATGCGGTCACTAAATGTTAATTTGCTCTGTGTTTCCACAAGGTCGCAATATTGGGATCCTGAACATCAGCTGTAGCGTGACAGCCAAACTAGCTCCAGCGAGCATTGTGCAACTTTCAGGCTAAGAACAGGAGAAACTCTTTGTATACTCCCGTTTTCCATTTTTGAATTTGCTTCCCACAATTTGAAACAAAAATAAGACTGGAAATGAAGAACCTTTTCTATTTAAGCAATTTATTGTGTAAGTAATAAGCAAATTAGGTCAATGCTATTCAATTTCTCATACAAATCAAACCCATTTACCCTGTCAAATTACCAGGGTCACATAAAATCATTGCACGTACCTGGACAGGTAATGTTGAGAGTCTCTTCAAACTAGAAAAGCACGCACAAGCTTTCTGTTATCCTATTACCAGCAGGCAGTAGCCCAAATAAACATCTACTTCTTTCTCACACACCTTTGCTCGCTCATCCATCTCTGTCTAGCAAATGGTTCAATCCCCCTTTAGCTCGATTCGGGCTTGAGCACACCGAGCTCCTAGTTTTGTCCGCAAGCTCGCGGAGTACGCACGTGTGGTTAGTTTGCCGGTCTCCTTCCGATACGAAACAGGCGTGTTTTCTTCAGGTTATTAATGAAAACACTATTTTAACGACACATAGTCGTAAACGAGGTATAGACGGTGTCTAATAAAACTGTGGTGAAAAAGGATTTGAGTGAATAATGTAACCGTTTCAAATACGGTGAGTGCAACGATTTCAGTGCTAATTTCAGGTAGATATCACCAGCTGAATGTTGTCTTTCAGTAACCTTCTAAGACATTTGCTCTCATTAAATATCTAATATCTTTTTATTTTCTTTTTAGTTTTTAATCTTTGTTTTTTATAGAACATTTTATGTTGTTTTTGTAGATCTTCGTAGAATTGTAGTTGATTAATTTTTTCACACACTCAATATTTTCTTGGAATGTCATTTGCGTAGGTTTCCCTAATTGCTTTGTGTAAGCTATGAATATGTTTACTACGACACGTGAACGTGATTTTTTTTTTGTATTTGTTTAATGCCTGGTAGGTTGTTTTGTTTTCTTTTTATGTACTGAAAAAAGTCGATATGCTGAATCCTGGGTATTTAAAGGTATATTATGAGACTATTTTAAAGTTATCTAACTCTTATGACTTTCGATTGGTAATCTCAAGACACCTTTAGCATCTGAGTTTTTTTTTTAATATATTGGTTTAGACTTGAACTTAGCTTTATAACGATCAACTGCTGAATGCTTTGCAAAATTTTATTGCAGTCTGGACGAGTTCGGTCCTGGGGTATCCTCCCAAGGGCTTACCCGGAGCTCCTAACCGTAGGCTGCTAGGTAGGATACGTGTGGTTTTTTAGTTGATAGCATCCATGAAGGATTTTCCTCACGTTAAAAAAAAACTAGACAACTTCGTACAGGGTGTTGTTTTAAGGTCTCTGCTATAAAGCCGTTCGTTAGTCAGCAGGTGCACCACTTGTACCCAACACAAAAATCTAATGAGTAGGTTATATAATAATAGGTCGCGTTTGTTACGTCTATACCAATATAATAATAAAAAAAAATTGATTTTAGTTTTTTTAAATGTTTTCTGTTCACATTTAACAGTAAAGTACTGAACCGAATTGAAAAATTCTTTTACTGTCGGGAAGTTATACCTACTATCCCAGGTGACATATGCTAGGTATATTTTATCCTCGTATTCCCACGGCAGCGGGGACATCTGCTAGTAACTTATAAGTAGGGAACGGGTGGAACGATTTTCATCACTTCTAGTTTGTTGTATTTTTTTCCACCCAGAATAGCAGGATAAGTAATAAAATACTGATTCTGAGGCGATACGAACCTCGCCGGAATATGTATTATGTAATATGTGTTCATATATTCCATAGAAATTTATTTTAAGATTCAAACACCCATTTTATTTTTACAGTGAAAGTGTCTCATACATTGCTTTTATTACTCTTAATTTCAACAC
The DNA here is from genome assembly GCA_933228765.1 of Miltochrista miniata. NCBI lineage: Eukaryota > Metazoa > Arthropoda > Insecta > Lepidoptera > Erebidae > Miltochrista > Miltochrista miniata. The sequence goes on along the minus strand of OW121763.1, from coordinate 26,931,916 downwards.
CATGTGACAGTATTAAATTATCTATACTAATATTTTAAAAAAGAAAGATTTTATTATTTGTTTGTTAGCATTGAATAGGCTACGAAACTTCTTAACCGAGTTGAAAAATTCTTTCACTGTTGGGAAGCTCACTTTCCCCGGTGACATAGACTTATTTTTCCCGTATTCACACGGGAACGAGAACTAGGCGGGTGAAATCGCAAGATATCGGCTTTTGTTTTTAACGGGTGGGAAAATCATTCATGGATGCTTTGTCGGACTCCTACCGACTAAAAAACTTCACGTATCCTTCCTAACAGCCTACGGGTGGGGGCCTCCGGTAAGCCCTCAAAAGGATGTCCCAGGAGTTCCAAAGCATGTTAACGGCTAGTAATATTATGAGTAAAAGAAACCAATTGTACATAATCCAATGAAACGACAAACGGTCAGTTTAATTTTGTTAAAACAGTTTCAAATTGTTTTATTATCGTCATTTATAAAAGTGTTCAGTTGTAACAATTTGTTGACTGATCGCCATGTTTGATTATGTAGTTATTGTTTGGAGGCAAACTGTCGCGACGCAAAGTACTTTCAACGGATATTGATGACTGTTGGTCAAATGTTATTTTTGTATTTGTTTCATTTTTTATTTGTTGGTGTAAAATGGATTTAGCATGTTTTGAAAACAAATTTTTGATGATGAATGTTTGATGTGTAAAGTTATTGTTTGAAGGCAAATTTCGCGTCGCAAAATACTTCCAATGGATATTGATGTGATGACTGTTCGTCAAATGTTATTTTTTTATTTTGTTTGTATAAAATAGATTTTGTTTGTTATGAAAATAAATTTGTTGATGCTACTGACGTAACTCGTGCTCTAAGTTGGTTACTTTTTGGATCGTCCTGTATATTGTAAAAATCATGATCTGATTACAGATAATACTTTTTTTAAGACAAGTTAGTTCGTAAAGTAGGATTTTCTAATTCAACCCACGTATTACGTTTGTTAATGTGTTCCAAATTTTTCGTGTTTGTTTTATGAATTCTTTTTCTTGTAAATTTATATTTTCAAAATATTGTGGATTGCACAAAATAAAGACAGGAGATTGGCAGAATGATCAAATATTTAGTTTATTAGCATATTCACACTTGTTTTACTTATTATTGCAGTCGACCGTCGGGTAGCAATTTTAAGGCTTAACGGCACTCAAAAAAACACATTTTATTTTGTTTTCTGTGGAGAGAAGAAAATAAGATAAAAGTCTTTTGAGACCTCTTAGAGACTAAACGTGTAATTACCTCAGCTCATTGCTTTTAATTTCCTTTTGTGGTAACTTAGATTACGTAATCCTGTTTTGAACAAACAATGGTACAGCTAAATATTTTTGTAAATGTGGTTTCTCTAAATAGAGGCTATTAAAACAAAAAATCCTTAGCAAACAAAGGTATGACGAAACATTATTTAGGTGCGGTTTTTAAAAATAGAGGGTTACTAAAAGCGGGTTTTTACTGAAATAAGAACCAGAGAAGGATATAATCATCCTAGCATTAATCCAGGTTTTATGCAAATCTTCGGAGCTTGAGCTCAACTTTTTTTATTCTTTCAAAGTGCATTGTAGTTACTGCTCGTTCGCTCTAACTTTGCCGCTCTGTTCTATACTAAAGTCGAATTTTTGATTAGACGAAGTAAATTGACAGCAACTAATGTCACTTCTTCTTGTAGTGTAGCGTATTTTCTATGACTTATAATAAGTGACATTAGTCGCAGTCAATTTACTTCGTCTAATTTAAAATTCGACTTTAGTATGGAGCCGAGCGGCAAAGTTAGAGCGAACGAGCAGTACTGAGTTTTTCTAACATGTACCTCGTTCAATCTCCAGCAATTCAAGGCATTATGTTTAAGTCTTAAATAGATCTTACGCCAAAGCCTAGCGGAGACCAGGGACTCTCATCCCAGATGATAATCCCAGTACGATAAATATCTCTAGAAATTACAGGTAATTTTAATATACAACGCCCTGTGGATTCATAAGAAAGCTTTGCATACGGTTCTCAACTTACGGAGTCACCGGCAGCGCCACGATATTATGAAATGGCCCTTAGATTCTACCTAATATTTTAACGTTAATGTAACCTCAAAGTCAAACAACCTTTTTCCTTCGAGCTTTGTTCATCACAAAGAAATGCTAACAATCGTATTAATCCAACATTCTCTGAGCAATACTTGCTCACTCTTTCTGAAAAGCCTTCAAAGCACTCTGTAATATTGTTACTTTTTTTATTCATATAAATTACATCTTCAAAGGCAAAACGAAATTCACTTTTATTAAATAAACCTCTTTTACCTGTAAAGCTCCTTGCCTAAGCCTACAAATTTTCGTAGCACTTGTTTATTCTACGACGCTACGCCGTAACGTGCTGTATCTATTATTATTATAGGCTTTATACCCTTTTCGTATTGTGCCATATCTAACACTGCTACGAGTGCTACGGGTTTATTTTGTTTGTAGATACTGTTTACATGTGTGAGTGGATGGTTATTCGGTTGGTATGGTATGGGAGGTTCGACTGCCTCTGTGGCGCAGTCGGTAGTGATACCGCCTGCGGCGCTGGAGGTCGTGGGTTCGATTCCCACCGGAGACAAATATTTGTGTGACCCATAAATGTTTGTCTCAAGAGTCTGGGTGTTTCTATGTATAATATGTATGTATTTAAAAGTATATAAGTATTAATATCCGTGGTCTGATACCCATAACACAAGCAGGTTATTCCTAGCTTACTTTGGGATCAGATAGCGTTGTGTGAGATGTCCGTGAATATTTATTTATTTATTTATATTTATTGATGATGTACGAGAAATTAGATTTTGTTGTGTATAATAAACTCTGATACTCAGGCTTGAATAACTCTCATAGGGATTGAGGGAGGTTTTATTACCGTTATATTTTGTGATAACGGGTGTTTTTTTTTTCAGATCAAATGTATGTACTTCACAATATTATTGAGATTTTCTTAGATGGAAAGTTTTGAACTTAGCTTTTGAAGTTTGTCCTGGGACATCCTTCCGAGGAATTACCGGGGCTCCCAACCATAGGCTGTTGGGCATTACGTTGGGTTTTTTAGTCGGCAGTAGTCCGGCATAGCATCCATGATAGATTTTATTTATTTATTCAAACTTCATGCACAATGTACATAGGCGGACTTAATGCCATAGGCACGCTCTAACACTCAACCATAGGTTTTCCCTCACGTTAAAAAAGCTTTTGAAGTTTCTGTCTCAGAAAATGTTTGTTATGAAAACCATTATTTATAGGGAAACATCTGCTTTATAATGGCTCGATAGTTCGCAGTAACTACTTCTCTTTATTTTTAACCTCCCAACGCCAACGGTGAAAATATCTCGGTCTTTGGCATTACAAATTATGTCATTTTCTTGTTTGCCCTTGGGCTATACAATCGAGCCATATTTCCCGATGTATTCCACATTTTTGTTTTACAAAACTATTGCAGTACAATGTCGGCCGCATCACCTGGGCTAACAATGTTTTTGACCAAACATGGCGCTTTTGTTGACTTTAATTTGGTTTCACTGTATTGCTGGTGTTTTGAATTCGATTCCTAGATCAGAACAAATATTTGTATTGTCCATAAAAGGTTGCTCCTTATTTGTTTATGCTTATTTAAGTACGTTCATGTATTCATGTCTCAATTCATGTATTTTACCTTTTTCTTTTAGTTTTGTAATTTTATACATATACATCCATATGGTCACGCCTTTATCCCCGAGGGGGTAAGCAGAGGCATATTATATGCCCACATTTCACCTTTTTAGAATTTGTCCCACGTAATAGGTGGTAAGCCGTGTTGAGATGGACAGGCGCAGGTTGTGACTGCCTGGTGTTGCAATTTTCCATGCCGCCTAAAAAGGCCTTCAACTTGGCTTAACGACTGCCATTTTACTGGCAACCGGGACCAACGGCTTAACGTGCCTTTCGAAGCACGGAATCGCTCAAATAAATGTCACAAAGTGGTCACATGGACGGTTACCCATAGTAAAAGTCACCCAAGGACAGGCCATAGTAAAATTTGCTTACCGCAGTGATCGTATACAAAACACTGAGTCCAAGGGGCCACCAGCGCTTCAATTTTGTAATTTTATATTAATGTATTTTTTATTATTCCCAAATTCAAAACAACTAAAAATAAAACTCAGCCTGTATATTCGTATAAGCGGGTATATAAATTTTCACAACCTTCACACTTATTACATTATTTTTATGATAATTTAGAAGAAAATCAATCTAATCATAATTTTGAGGTATTCGTGGTTAAATATCGGTATCGGATTTAAGTTTTAGTTACGTTTTACATTTCAGCAACATTTATCATTACTAGTCAATATAAATTATTAATATTCATTATTTACGCTTCAATCGCACCGCAGTCATACTTCGAAAAAATATTTTCAAATCAAGCACTGAATCAAGCACGTCATCTATCAACAATGGCATCGCATTGTGAATTATTCATATTCGTGTTTTCAAGACAACCTCGAAATAACGAATGCAGCTCAAATGTATGCAAATTGATTACTTTTGTTTAACTTCGGAGTTAGTTGGAAAAGCACAGGCATATGAAGTAAAACAATTATCCCTACTATTATACATACTATTATATGTATGCGTTTGCTGTCGAATTGCATGTTACACATAAGTAATATCATATATGTATTTATCATAATAATAGAAAGTGTTATCTAAGCTCCATAACACAGGATTTTAGTGGCTTGGACTGGGCAAGATGATGTAGTGTGGAATACATGATTTTTTATGTTTTTCACACTACACCATCTTGTGATGTAAGTAAGTATGTATTTGATGATCTTCACCACAAGTACATAATAATATACGACTTTTAGTTATCGTATATTTATTGTATTGTGTTTTTAGGGTTTCGTAGCCAAATGGCAAAAACGGAACCCTTATAGATTCGTCATGTCTGTCTGTCTGTCTGTCTGTCTGTCTGTCTGTCTGTCTGTCTGTCCGTCCGTGTGTCACAGCCACTTTTCTCCGAAACTATAAGGCCTATGATATTGAAACTTGGTAACTAGATGTATTCTGTGAACCGCATTAAGATTCTTATATAAAACTAGAAAAAAAGCAGTAAATTTTGGGGGTCCCCATACTCAGAACTGAAACTCAAAAATTTTTTTTTCATCGTATTCATACGTGTGGGGTATCTATAGACAGGTCTTCAAAAATGCTATTGAGGTTCCTAAAATCATTTTTTTCTACAGTAAATAGTTTGCGCAAGAGACACTTCCAAAGTGGAAAAATGTGTGTCCCCCCCCCCTCTAACTTCTAAACTAAGAGAATGATAAATCTAAAAAAAATGTATGATGTACATTGCCATATAAACTACCAACGAAAATTGGTTTGAACGAGATAGAGCTGGTAGTTTTTTTTAAAACGTCATAAACCGCAATTTTCGGTAAGAAAAATCACTACCACTGCGAACGTGTTAAAACATCAATCCAAGTTACAACGAACTATAAGAACTTTTATATTATGTTACTTGCTGCTACGAAACCCTTCATGGGCGAGTCCAACTCGCCCTTGGCCGGTTTTTTTTCTTTGTTCGACGTAGTGGTATTATCGCATTTCGTACAAACCTCCGTGGTTTATTTCGGTGCTAGAAACTAATATTAATGTGTATTCTTTTGTTATGCTAATAAAAAGAAAAAAAATATAAACGCGTAAGTAACTTTGTCTGTCTGTCTGTCTGTTGAGTTTTCACGCCTCAACCCCTGAAGCGAATTATATGAAATTTCGAGTGAAGGTAGTTTGAGTCCCTGGAAAGGACATAGGCTACATTTTAACCGACTACGAAAAAAGAGGGTAATGATTTTACGCGGTAGCGACTTCTACGTGGACGAAGTTGCGGGGAACAACTAGTACCTAGTATATTATTCTCTTTTGCAGCTATGTTAAAATGAATTTCTTTGAATAAGTATAATTTTATTGTCCTCCCCATAAAATATTTTCATCAAAATTAAGATACATTTTGACTTTTGAACTTCGACCTTCAACTAAACAATATTTTAACATTACGAAATGCTCTTAGATTACCGTAAGAAGAAAACAACGCGAACAATTTGAAGTAATAAAAGAGAATTGCGGCAATTACGCGAATTGTCCGGAAACGCGCAATTTGCCCGTAATCTTGATGTGATGACTGTACATTTTTATCATTGGTTTGTAAGCACCGGTTGCCATAGAAATTTTTAATAATTATTATGATTTTTTTGTAGCGTCTGTATTCTGATTTGATCACGCGACTTCCTGTAGATTTTTCTTTTAATCAAATAACTACTTAGCAGATTTTTTAATTTCATAGTTATTGATTTTTTCTTGTTGGTCTCAATTTTTTTAAAAACATGTTGCTTCATTCTTTAAATGCGTGGAAAAGTGCGCCATAATAAGGATTAAGTGTATATTTCTATAAATAAATATTACGTACCTATCTAATCTACGTATATTAATTTTTTTTTCCTCATTTCATAATGTTTTATCGACTTTAATCTGTATTGTTCCACAACAAATTTTGTGGAATATGTACTGTTCTTTCAGTTATTCAATATGTGCAGCAAGTTCCACCAAGTGCTATCGTATATAACCAACAGTATAAATAATCTGACTTTAATCTTTGTACCAATTTTCATTTATTTTGAGCGACGACGTTCATAAAGTTATCGGCATTGTTTAACCAAATATTCTTACTAGGTATTTTCCAAGATGAAATCCTTAGTTTCTGTGAAAAACTAAATTTTTGATAGCTGAAATTTCTTTAAAAATGACGTCTCAATTGCCGAGAGTATTTGAACGGATTGTGCGCCTAATTGTTTTTCTTTTTTTTTTTCGTTTTTCAAAAAATTCGTTGATATTTCATATCAACGAATTTTTTGCAATTGAAAAAAAAAACCCGTCATGTGCGAGTCGGACTCGCACAAAGAGGGTTCCGTAACAAAAAACGGCAACATTTCACGCTTTATGTGTGAGAGCAATTGATTTTTTTTTAAAATTGGTATTTGCTCTTAGAGTGACAACAGAAATACATCATCTGTGAAAGTTTCAACTATCTAACCGTCATGTTTCTAAAGATACAGCCTCGTGACGAACAAACAGACAGACGAAAGGCGAAGTCTCTTAAATAGGGTTCGTTCGGTACTGAACCCAAAAAAAAATCCATTAGAGCTTGGAACACAGTGATTTAAGGGTGGTACTCGTTGAATTATTATCAAAGTAATTTTCTTTTGCGAAAGGCACAATTTGAGTTGAATTTTATTGTAGTACACCCTTAGTTTAATATTGTGAGATATCAATAGACTAGATTTATTGGGGCGTAAAATGCTCGTTTTAAGTATTCTTGTAACCTACTTTTATGAAATATGAAAGTCTATTTATTTATCATGCTATTTCTTTGATGCTTGAATATTTTTTGTGATTCAAATTCTCTTTCATATAAAGTAAATATTATTTGTTTAAATGCAATTCTAGTGTTATTGTACTCATTTGTAAAATTGAATCCATAATAGGGAATACAACATACGTCATCAATGACATTCAGAACAAAAAATGGTAATTTGACAAATTCATTTCAATTTAATATGTGAAAATTAATTACAAGATTTTTAGTGACTGCACAAAGTTTGAACCACACAGTGTTGACATAAAGCCTTAAAATTTAAACAGATAAAAAAAAACTAAATGAGCTGTGACAGTACTTTATATACTACCTATAGTAGAAAAAAATGTACTGAATAATAAAAATATATTTTTCAAATACAAACAAAGTATCGTCTCTGCTATGGGTTGGATAATCATTTATTCTTATGGGGTTACTGACTGTTAGCCATATTGTAATCACGCTTATTTCTGGTCGAAACCTTATCCACCAACCAGATTTAAAAACATAAGCCCACACAAAAAAGTTGTAGTTTCTATGTAATAATACAGATGTTAGAAACTATTTGATCCAAAACCTAAAAAAAAAAACAATAAAATTCAAGACATCACTAAAACTCAAATCAACGACAAAATCGCGACCTGTGCAATCCAATTTATGACAGCCATAAAAAAACAAAACGAAGGTTTTTACTTCACGTTTACATCTAGGTAACATCTGTCCAAGAAAAAATTAAAGATTCTACATTGAATTCAACAACCAATTTTATACCTTAAAGCTCTACGAACAAAGTTGAAACTCGCATAATATTTAGATAAAGAAATCACTGAATCTCCCAAGATTTCTTCATAGATGGAGACAAGTTGAGGCTTTCTTCCCAAAGGTTTTATGCCCGTCACGATTCCGGTGAGCTATAAAGCGCTTTATATTGAAATTGAAAGTGACTATAGCTGTAAAACGTACCGAGAACTGCGAAGCGTACGAGATAAATATCAATCTTAGATTTCAGCGCCTTACTCCTGTAGCGCTTTTACGGACTAAATTAGGTTTTTGTATTGAAGTCAGAACTGAATTCACGACCGTTTATACGACCATTGTTTTAAAAGCACCATCTTCTCTGAAAGTAAGCTAGGATTATACTTTGTTCGTGTTATGCCTACTGGACTACTGACATAAGTAGTTATCTACTTATTTTTATGTAAATACACGCTTACATTTACTTATTTTAAGAGTGTATTTACAAAAAATAAAATATTATATTTATGTCAGAATTTCAAAGAAGTTCGGAGAACACTCAGAATTTCAAGACAAATACGTATGAATCACACCAATTTTAATAACATAGGCCAAACCGGAATATAACTCTAGATGATTATCTCGAAATACTTTATGAAGTATTCTACCTTCTTGCTCCTTAACTACTTAAGTATAAAGTTAAAGAATAAGTATGCAGTATGCTTACTTTATTCTCTAGTTTCAGCGCTTACTGAAACTAGGGCAACTTGAGCGGTTATTAAATTAACAGAAATAGTTTAGAGATTTCAAATTTTCACTCTACATTTTATTTAGGAATGCAAGGGTTATCTCTCAGGGGACGTGGCCTCGGACTTTGTCCGTTAAGGGGTTTATATTTAGACACGGATTGGGATGTTAGACGGCCTCTATAGTGAAACTTGAGACATAATAATATGTTATAACGCCTTTATAAATTATTAGTGAACCATGAAGTACTAACTTATAAAACGTTGTGTAAGGGTTATTTAATTTATATAGGATATTCTATTCACACAGCGTCATCTGGGTAGCCTAAACTAAGTTTCTGTTGTGGGATCTAAACAACTCATGGTCAAACCCCTTTGTAAGGCCGCGGTGGTAGTTAAAATCTGTCGGAAATCCTGGGACATCCTTCTGAGGCCGCACGCGGAGCTCCGAGTGGTTTTAGTCGCTAAAAAGTAAAAAAAAGACTCGTAAAAAATGTACTACAATATTTTATTTATAAGATAATATTCAGCCCACCCTTTTTACCGATAGGTAAATAGGGGCGTGTCTCAATAGCATCCATTCTTTTACAAATCAAGATTGATCGCATTAGAATTCCGACACATACATAAAAAGAACCCTTTTAGGTCGAATCTACAACCCACGGAGATCAAATGGGGTCTTATCTATGACATAATGTATCGGATATAGAGAATGGAGACAAATTCAAACTCACTTCCATAATGTACGTAGTAGGTGCTAAATGGCGTGTACAGTTCCGCCCACGTTGAATTTTGTTCCCGTTCCCGTTTCCCATGGAAATTCCCGGGAAAATAGCCTTTACCTGGGTTAAATAAAATCACATTGATAACATGGCACTTATACTCCACAATATTTATTAAATAAATAAACATTACCAGCATCACTCGCAGCATTTTCAAAGGTTTGAACTGACCCAGTCCTTTCATGTATAAACATCAGTATTAATAATCTGGGTTAAAATCACTGACTTTATTTAAGTACATCATTGAATCTTGTGAATTTAAAATGCACAAAACACTATTTAAACACTACTTTTACAAAATAAAATATGACAAACAGTTCACCATTCATCAAGTTTCTGCCCAAATTAAGATGTTCAAAAAAAGAAGAACTATAGATTTGTGTGTCATTTTTTTTTTGCAAACAGGAAACAACTCTAACAGCCAAGTGATCTCGCTTGATATACGAGTCCTTCCCAAATTAGGCTTAAAATAATATATTATCCAATTTTTTTAATTTCTATCTCTTCTCTCCTATTATTATGCGCTTACTTTTACAAATTAAGACAAGAGTACTCCATCATTAAAATCCCGCCCAAAACTAAGAATTAAAAAGAAAAAAGAATCATAGATGTATGTCACATTTTTTTTCAAGCATAGGAAACAACTCAAACAGCCAAGTGATCTCGCTCGATATACGTGTCCGACCCAAAATAGACTTAAAATAGGTCATCGAACGTTGACAAGCGCTTGCCGTGGGTTTATGAACTACCAAGATATATTTATCAGTCCACAAATTGGATTCCACTTGAAGCATGTTTTGAGCTTTGAACTAATGTTAGTTCAGGATTGTTTATGTAGTGAGTAATATTATTTAGTTAGGTTCAACTACTGTTTCAGGTTGAGTAAATTGAGTTTGAATAATGATCTATCTAAATTCTAATCGTATCACAGTGCAAACGTATTATATAAATAAAGCCTTGATTACATGTAGCGAGTTTACAACTGCTACTTGGATATTTTAAAGGCAAACAAGTTGACTGTCCCGTTTCACAACGGGACAGTCGAAAGCAGATTGTAAAAAAAATTGAAATCCGTCCATATTTAACGGAAATATCGGTTAACATACATTAAAAGTAACATACAGACCATTGAGAACCTCCTCATTTGAAGTCGGTTAAAAAAGCTCGAGGATTTATACTATTTGCGTACTCTTTGGTTTGTGGCTGGTAAACTCGCTTTGCGTCATCGAGGCTTAAAAGATCGATTCTTGAATGTATGTTCTGTTTACTCCTTCATTGCTTTCCTGTACATGTTTAGTTAAGTATTAGTAACAGTAAAAAAACAGCATACTTATTGCTTTAAATATTTCATCGTATGTTCTGTTTAGTTGAAAACCCGAACATAGTGCCTGCGTGTCACCAAATTAAGTTCATATATTAAAGATCGCGTCATTTAGCTATTATATTCATGCTATCTTACTGATCTGGCAACAATCAATGCTATAGGCAACTTACAAATAGCTTAGGTAAACTATGTGCAATGTTGTTCTAAACTTTAATAAAATAATAAACTTGGGACCATCCTTCCGAGGGTTTATCCGGGGTTACCTGCCGTAGGCAGTAGGTAGAGAACGTTTTGTTTTAGTAGATAAGAGTTCGGCATAGAATCTATGCGGAATTTTCCTCACGTTAAAAAAAGGACTATATTATACTGTACTGACACTTATTTCAGCAAAACCCTTTAACCGTTGAACATGACTGAGTAAGAAACATCCAGACTAGACCAGTCTACACATCCACACTCACAAACTTTCCCATTTATATTATTTTCGTAAGAAGTGAGATTGTTGTACAAATAAAAGAAATACAACTGTCCAAAAAAATCTTCAGCCTCATTATTTATACATTTTACTTTGCTAAATGTGTGTGGGATTAAAAATAAATACTTTTGGCCGTAATACTCCGGTTCCGCGGCACGTAATAATTACATTTGCTGGGACACCGTCTAAAATAAACGCTGGATTTTCTGTGTCAGTGTGTCATAACTTTGACACAAGGTCGATAAATCCATTTTGTTGTTTTTCACAGAATCTGGAATATATTTTTTATAAACTGGTACAAATATAAATTGTGTTATGCCTTAGGGAATATTGTAAAGATGAAAAATTTTGTTTCGTAATCGTAACTCTGGATCTACTCCACTGATTTTGGAAAGAGAGAAAGAGTTGCTTATATTTAATTAAACATAATACAAAAGAAAATGCGTATTGTATGCTTTTGTAAAGCGCTTTGGGGATAATAATGTATGTCTTTATGTAAGACACCATCACACTTAGTAATTACATCTATATATATAAAAATCAATGCCACTTTTCGTTGTAATTTTATAACTCGAGATCGGGCTCACCTATCCAAACCCAAGGTTTAGGCTTTGTTCGGACTATTCAGTAGATGGTTTAAGTGAAGTCTGCACAAAATCGGTCAAGCGGTTCTTGATTTATCACGCAAACGAAGTTGCGCGGGTCAGCTAGTTGTTTATAAATACTATCCGGTTGCCCATTTTTATATCACTTAGATGGCAGACAAATGTACAGCATACGTCGATCGAAAATAGTCATTCTCCAATAAAAGGTTCTCTTTTCAAAACAAACCGTTTCCAATGTTCAAATACCAAACTACAATTCCAAAACCAACCGTTTTCCATTTAAGAAAGGAATCTTCGCTACACCAATATGTTCGTAAGTACCGTTCTGAAATACAGTTCAACTGGTGTAATAATTTATTCATGAGCCCACTTTCCACTGAATGAATTGCTCTACCGCGTGGGTTGTGCCTTCGACTTAGGGTGCGAATAGAGGTGGGAAAATGACTGTTGTTTGCTAAGGCAAGTAGTTCGAATCAACGACGTATTATAATATAGACACGTCATGTACGAACGATCACGGCTTTCAAAAATGGCAAATATTTTTTATGTTCAAAAAAAGAATTTCTATGAAATTATCTATGGTAGCATGTATGAAAATTAAGGCAATTGCCTGACTTTTTTGTTGCCATTTTTAAGTGTTGGTAACGTATCTATAGTTTTTTATATATCATTGGTTCGAATTGTGTTCTTAAAGCGAATAATTATATTTTTTTACATGTTTTTAGACAGTGGTTAAAAACGTGCCTTACTATAATTCTAAATGCCGTACATACCTCTGGTTTTAATCTTCGGGTAGGTACTAATATTTGTGTACCGCAAACATTTGTTTCGGGGTTTAATTTTAGGTAATAATGACGTTGTGTGAGACTGTCACAAAATAATTTATTTTTTTATAAATTATGACTGTATTCAGTTCAGTATCTGAGGAACTTCCACTAACTCCTCAGATACGGAACTAACAACCTCAGTGTAAGTATAGTTAAGTCGATTTTAATAGAGAAGATACTTAAGCTCAATACTAACATTGACCGCCAAGAAGCCATTACTTTTGCAACGATCTATCACAGAAAGAAAATCAATAACCACACCCATAATACCCACAAACACTATAAAAAGATTGCGTACTCGATTACTACATATTCGATTTGCCCACGTTATTTTCAAAGGGAAAAATCGATATGACGCCAACGCTTCAATAATACAACCATCATTGAATAAACGACTTTCGGATATTTTCGAACTAACGAGATGATTATAAATGAATCGACTGTTTATTTTCGATATATTTTTAGACTTTTGATGTAGGTAATTATATTTAGGTTATTATTTCTGAATTAGAGTGTGGGTGGATGACCTTACGATCCCATGTAAATATTGATCAAACTTATCAAATCAGTCTGTCGCAGACGACTGGTGGACTTAAGATTATTTTGAACTACGAAATACAAAAACCAATCAATATAATTTTACGTAGGTAGTTTTTATATAAAATCAAGTCGCTTCCGATTTCGTTATAAATTATTTTAAACTACTTCACGAATTTTAATGTATTAGATAGAGTATCCAATGCTGAAAGATGCATTAAAATTCGTTAAGTAGTTTAAAATATATTTACGCATAAAATTTTCTCAAGCGGGATAGAGAGAGAGGTGAAAGTCTATTGCCGTCCCTGGAAAAAATATAGGTAGGTACCTATGCATTAAATAACCCAATTATATTCCATAGATTATACTAACACCAATAATATAAATAACACCAATACTATTCTATAGATTATAACTACATTTTAAAATAATCAGTACAAAATGTTTACATACATACATACATACATACATACATACATACACACATACATATGGTCACGCCTTTATCCCCGAAGGGGTAGGCAGAGGCATATTATATGCCCACATTTCACCTTTTGTATAATTTGTCCCACGTACTAGGTGGTGAGCCGTATTGCCGTGTTTAAATGGACAGGCGCAGGTTGTGACTGCCTGCTGTTGAAATAAAGCCTTCAACGTAGCTTAACGACTGCCATTTTACTGGCAACCGGGAACAACGGCTTAACGTGCCTTCCGAAGCACGGAAACGCTCAAATAAATGTCACAAAGTAATCACATGGATGGTCACCCATCCATGGACCGGCCATAGTGAAAGTTGCTTACTGCAGTGATCGTTTACAGAACTCTGAGACCGCGGGGCCACGAGCGCTACTACAAAATGTTTACACACATTCATAAATACCTACTTACTATCTCGGCAATCCAAGCAACTATCCAAATGATTTAAATAATATTTATAAGATTTTAAAAGTAAAATGTTGCTCTATTTTAATGGCCTCAATTTAGTCATTAACCTAAATGTTCGCTTGAAATATTCCTCTAATATTGATATTCCAAATATTGTATAACTAAAATTCCTTCCAGTAAATTATTAATTTCGTACCACGTTTGGACTACCATTGGTCCAATGGGAAATCATATTACATCCCTATAATAAACATGAAAGGCTTCTACAATTGACAGTTGCTTGATTAATTTGATATTTGGATAAAGGTCAGACATGGTAGCACTTAAAATCAATTACAGATAAATGACAGTTTCTAATACATTATTAATATTGACTATTCTGGTATATTTTCAAACCCGCGTCTTTTCCCAAATCGGGGCAAACAGGACCGTTAAGTTATCGAGCCACGCTATTACCTGGTACAATATTCCACCTTATACGTTTTTGGATAAAGTAAGGACATTCTGAGAAACCAATAGTTTTATTAATCCGTTTTGCATTTGTTGTTGCTCGAAACCGTAGCCATCACAGCGGAGAGAGCATCTCTAATAGTGTTAACATGCCCATAATATGTATCATGTTTAACCAGATTTATCCTGAAATATTTAGCAGATTTTTTTCATCAATTCGATAGGTATTCTTTTAACCCTATAAGATTTTATAATAATCGAAATTCAAAAATATTTTCATATTATGAAAGCAATAAAAAAACTAAACTCTACATTTCTCTTATAACTACCGAGAAAATGTTGAATAATATCCTCAAATTCTCACAATGAAATAGCCTTATTGAATCCTTTAATTAACATTTTAAGGGCTATGACTCGACTCAAGCCGGTTAATAAGCCAACAGTTTTGGAAGGCTGTGAATTATTAAAACTTCATTAGAAACCGGAGCAACGGAATTGTGTAGCATAACTTTGGCCAGCTTTTCTAAGGCCTCAAACGGGGTGTCAGCGGTGAGCGGCGACAGCGATTGTGACAAGAGCGCCGCTCTAGAGTAGATGCGGCAACTTTGAACAAACGACAACAAACGGACCGACCGCGATTTGCTTGGATGCGAACGCAGTGCCACTTTTTTTAAACAAATATTTGTGGACATTCTCACACAACGTCGTCTTGCCCAATTTAAACTAATACTAGCTTGTGCTATGGGATCTAGACGTATTTATATATCTCTAAATATCCGTTCTACTTTTGATTGTTGGCACTTGATGGCACTTTTTTACTATTTTATATTTAATTTATAATACATTACAAAAATTCACTCACATACCTGACCGATTTCGCTATAATAACACTTCATACACAATTGTTAGTGAATTTTCATAATGTATTTTCTAAACACACACATATTTTACATAAAAAAACACCCAAACTCCGAAACAAAGATTTGTGGATCACGAAAATATTTAGACCACCCCGGGAATCGAACCTAGGACCTCAGCGCACCAGTCCGTTACACTACCGACTGCGCTATCGAGGCAGTGCCGCCTTACAGCTTACGCCATATAACTTTTCATCTATGAAGTTCGTTCGATCGCGCCGCAATTATTCATTAATATGTATCTATACTAATATTATAAAGAGAAAAGATTTGTTTTTTTTGTTTGTTTGTTTGTAACGAATAGGCTCCTTTGGACTTAACTGGACCGATTTTAAAAATTCTTTCTCTGTTAGAAAGCTACACTCTTTGCGGTGAACATAGGCTACATTTTATTCCCGTATTCCTACGGGAACGGGAACTACGCGGATGAAACCGCGTGACGTCCGCTAGTATGCAATAAACTACTACTGAAGCGGGAGGGGCGTCCCTCCATAGTTTCCCCCGTGATACCTATTATTGTATAATTGCGGCGCGAAGGAACGAACTTCATAGATGCAAAGTATTTTGGCGCGAGCTGTACTCTCTTGTACTGTGGCGCCGCGCTCTCGCCCCTATCGCCAACGCTCCGCTCGTCGCTGACACCCAGTTTGAGGTATAACATGTCAATGAAATCCTGTTACTGCAATTTAATTTTCTCTTGTCCTAGTTAGAAGTTTGATGGAGATTTCATATCTTTTGTTGATAAATTCTGTGCTTCAAAAGTAAATAGAACACAAAGTATTGAAATTTCTTAAGGTAATGAATGAAGCTAATCTTAGATTTCAAAAACAAATACAAAGGTATAATTGGATTTAAATTTGATTCCTTTCATCAAGACAAGTTCGCTCGAGACACACACATAATTATGCAGTGCAGCACAAATGTTATTTAAATATTTATTTTATATCTTCAGATAGCGCTCGTGGCCCCGCGGACTCAGTGTTCTGTAAACGATCACTGCAGTAAGCAACTTTAACTATGGCCGGTCCATGGATGGGTGACCATCCATATGATCACTTTGTGACATTTATTTGAGCGTTTCCGTGCTTCGGAAGGCACGTTAAGCCGTTGGTCCCGGTTGCCAGTAAAATGGCAGTCGTTAAGCTAAGTTGAAGGCTTTATTTCAACAGCAGGCAGTCACAACCTGCGCCTGTCCATTTAAACACGGCAATACGGCTCACCACCTATTACGTGGGACAAATTATACAAAGGTGAAATGTGGGCATATAATATGCCTCTTCCTACCCCTTCGGGGATAAAGGCGTGACCATATGTATGTATGTATGTATATCTTCAGTTAGAGCTCTGACCAATTAAAGGGTATTCACGTGCTTATGAAATGAAGTGAAAGTAACATAAAACTAAATAAACTTATTGAAGTTTAATTTTGAAGCAAGCGTAATTACTTTATAAGCTCTGAAAAAGCCTCCAACATATCTATGCCTGAATAAACAGCCTTTGTAACACTAAAATACCTCGAAAGGTAGAGAAGGAATAATATTTAAAATTAACCTTTGTACCTTACAAAGGATGACTCTAAAATATTATTTCTTACCTCAACTTTAGGGTTCCTCTTTATTGTCTTAGGACGATCTCAATGTTAATTTCACTTTAAAAGTTACCCTTTAACGACCTAAATTATGTTAAATGTTCCCTAAAACAACATACACATTAGTTGCTAAGACGTATTATTAAAGTTAAAACTTGAAGTTACATTACCGAGACCCACTAATCCATTTGAGTTTGAGATAGTAATAAACCACGGTGATTTAAATTATCGTATAAACTTATATGTAAGAGAAATTATAATAATATATACACATAAAAATATTGCAATGGCCGTGAATGCGAATAGAATGTAAGGAAAAACTAGAAAACTTTATGAAAAGTTCGTCTTAAAATTCATAAATAGTTTTTAGAAGATCAACAAAGGCCAGAGCTTCGGAAGAAAACCATTAACAGCTCGTATTTTACCGAAAAAAATATACTCTCGTATTTTCTTGGCACCTACACAACATTTTTCTGGAAATCAAGAGCTTTGAGAACAATAGGACTAATTTTAAAGGTTGCCTGGACGAAATCGCGTTTAAAGGCCGCCCGTTGTACTTTTTAAACCCTGTATTTCATATTCATTAATTAGAGTACACTAATTAATGAATATGAAATACAAATAAAGCATATTCTGTTCTATTCTATCCTAATATTTGAAAAAGAATATATTTATATTTTTGTATGTAACGATCGAACTCAAAAACTACTAAACGGATTTCAAAAAATCTTTTCTCATTAGAAAGTTACTTAATCACTGAGTTATCACTCTAGTTAAAT
The DNA here is from genome assembly GCA_933228765.1 of Miltochrista miniata. Taxonomy (NCBI): domain Eukaryota; kingdom Metazoa; phylum Arthropoda; class Insecta; order Lepidoptera; family Erebidae; genus Miltochrista; species Miltochrista miniata. The sequence goes on along the minus strand of OW121763.1, from coordinate 26,913,823 downwards.
AGGTAGGTGTAGACTATATTATGTTATACCCGGGTACACTACATTAATACGAAAAACTTAATTCCGAAATCACAAATCACGAATTTCATAATTCCGAATTTCATAAGCCCTAATGATTCGAAATCCCGAAAGTCCAAAATCCGATGTTTCATTAATCCTTTTTATTAAAAGTCATAATTTTAAAATTCCGAATGTTTACAATTCCGACTGTCAGAATGCCGAATTTCAAGAAACCGAACCGTTGAATTCCCAATCATTAAAAATCCGCCATATTATTATAAATACGAACTCCGATTATCAAAAATCCGAAATATCATAAATACGAAGGGTGAATGTCGTTTCCACTCGTTCCTGTTTGAACCCGAAAACTTATCATTAAAGACGATTATTTATGTTCCCGATTCCACCCGTTTTTTTAATAAAGTATAGTCAAGTCTAACTACCGAAAATATTATTTCCAAGTGAGTGGAAGGCAAACGACAAAACAAAAAAAAATAACCACGAAGGCTAAGGCCTTCTAACCTAACCTATCCGAGTCGGGGTACTCTGAGTCGGGGTGTTAACCATTCACTTATTATGGTTAACACCTCGACTCGGATAGGTTAGGTTAGAAGGCTAAGGCGAAAGCGAAGCGGAGCGGAGCTCCGGCCTTAGCCATCATGGTTATTTTTTTTTGTTTTGTCGTTTGCCTTCCACTCACTTGGAAATAATATTTTCGGTAGTTAGACTTGACCGTACTTTATTAAAAATACTTTAACAGTAAATTTTCGGATATTTGAAATTCTGAATAATGTTTTTCGGGAAAATAACAGTCCGGTCTTTTGATTATTCGTACTAATGAAATTAGGAAAAATAAAAATTCGTACTTATGACTTTCGGATAAATGAATATCGTCCTTTTGAATATTCGGAGCTTTGTTTCTTAGGAATTATAATCTTCGGTATTTTGAACATCGGAATATTGAAATTCGGAAAAACATATTTCGGAATTTTTGTGTGTTCCCGTTATACCCACGGGGTCACGGGAACGGGAACTGAGTCTATGAAACCGCGTGGCATACATACATACATATATAGTCACGCCTTTGTCCCGGAAGCGGTAGGCAGAGGCATACAATACGCCCACATTTCACCTCATAATTTTATGTCCCACGTAATAGGTGGTGAGCCTATTGCCGTATTGAAATGGACAGGCGTAGGTCACAGCGACCCGCAGTTGAAATTTTTCAAGCCGCCCATAAGGACTTCAACTTGGCTTAACGATTGTCATTTTACTGACAACCAGGTTTTATTTCGAGTTTTCCTTCTCTACGCAATGAGTGTTCCCTTAGTCACCTCTTACGACACCCTGGGGATGTATTGGGGTGGCGACATTTTGAACTCTTACCCGTCGCAACACGAGACCCCGTCGCCACACGGGGCATCCACTTCCGCGTGACATCCACTAGTGAAATAGGTTACAATAGGTTTATGTTCAAAAAACAGTTTCTACCTTTGTATATAAAGGGTGTTTTTTTTAGAGGTATAGAACTTTGAAATTGAATTAAACAAATGGGATTATTAATTTAATTTGCTCTTCGTTTAAATTTTAAAAACTTATTTATATCTGTACTTATATTGTAGTAAATGTGCATTAACCATCACTAGTGTGGTTCACCTGCCAGTGTGAGTGTTTTCCAACAATTCTTGCACATCAATACAGCACTATGGACCGCAATGTAACTGAGTCTATGTCCAGTCTCAAAGCATCATTTTTTGAGGGCCTTTCCAAGTTCGAATCCAGACTGCAACATGTCGCCGCTGCTTCGTCTTCTGCTGCTACTACAAATATAGCATCCGATTTTATGCTATTCTGGACTTGTATGCTGGAGGCTTGGAACTTACTCCAGCATCAGGTGGACAGGCTTGCCAGTCAAGTGGATAGCCTTGAGATGCATGGGCGGCGCAAATTTATTGCTGTTTCATGGCATAGCAGAGGATAAGTCGGAGGATGTGAAGGCCGTGATTGTCAGTGTTGTGAAGCAGCGACTTGGTTTGAACACATTTGTTGCTCCGGATATCAGGAGGTGTCATCGAATGGGCCGTCCATCCAGTGCCCATAAACCCAGGCCTATTCTTGTCAAGTTTGCGGACGTTATGATAAGAGACAAGATCTGGTTTTCGAAAACGGCACTGAAGGGATCTGGAATAACACTCTCAGAATTCCTCACTAAAGCTCGCCATGAAGTTTTTCTTGCTGCTCGGGAAAGATTTGGAATTAACAAAACTTGGACAAAAGAGGGTTATGTCCATCTAATCGACTCAAAAGGTACGCGCCATCGTATAACTTCGTTAAAGGATTTCGCAAATATTCCCGATTGTGATGATAAACCGGCTGAAGTCCCGAAGACTGTGAGTACCAAGTCTAGACGTGCTGTGGCTTCCAAAAAGTAGGCAATTGATGTGTTGTAATTTTTCTTGATACTGCATTAATTAATAACTTGTATTCACAATGCAGAACTTCGCAGAATTTAAGTATGTATTGTTTCCTTTTGTATAACCTTGTTATTATCACTTTTTGCTACTTAACTTTTAACCACTATTCTGTTCATATATGGTTATTTGTTTTTTATTCTTTTTCTAAATTGCACAATTTTTTAACTCCTACAAAAGTAAAAGTAAAATATAGTAAACAAAACAGGAATCAATCAAACACAAAGTGTCAACGAGTGTCAAAACTGTCAAACTTTGCCATAGATAATGTTTTGTTTTTCACTGTAAAGGTACGTTCCATTATTTGCAATAGGATATTTTGGCATAGTATTGTCTGAGGTATTGCAATGGCGAAAGTGATAACTAATGCTGGTTTCTATATATATGTTGTATTTTTCTGTATAAAAATGAATTCTGATTGTTATTCTTGCAGTGACTAAATTGTTATGACTAGGACACTCAACAGGCGCTGGCGGGTGGACTTCCGGACTGATATTGTTTACATACATATATATCTATATTTAATATATATATTCTATATTACAGTTCCTTCTGAATATCATAGTTTATTTTTGTTTGTATTATTTTTATATATTTTTTTGTGATTTGACACATACCTATATATGAGTGATTCTGAAGATGACAGCGATGGCGACAGTTTTCACACGGCATCTAGTCTAAACACCAGTTTAGTTAGCATTCCAACACTTGCTGATAAACTGAAGTATCATTTTTCCGATTTTCCTGAAAGTTTTAATGTAGTCCATTTTAATGCACAGAGTATTCCCGCCCATTTTCCCGAGATGCTGGCTACTTTTGACTGTAAGAACATTCATGCGATTCTGGTTTCAGAGTCCTGGTTTAGGACAGTTCATTCATCTACCTCCTTCACACTCCCAGGTTTCCAATTAATAAGGAATGATCGTGGGTGCGCTGAGGCTGGTGGCGGTGTTGCCATATATCTACGTGCACAAATTCCTTTTCATATCATTAATGTGTCAGCACAGCCACCACCCTCTAATGCTGGCGAGCATCTCTTTTTGGAAGTGGAAATAAATCATTCCAAAGTGTTACTGGGAGTCTATTACTGTCCATCGTCCGGTATTAACTTTTTCTCGTCTTTTGAATGTCTCTTAGAAAATCTAATCCCCTCTTACAGTCACTCAATCATACTGGGAGATTTCAATACGTGCCTCGTAAAAAACGATCCTCGCTCTCTCGCACGCGCCTCTTCTTTTCGCCGTTTGGTTCAATCTTGCAATCTTTCCATTCTTCCTCTTAATACAACCCATCACTTCCCTAACAAACAGCCATCACTTCTAGACCTTATCCTAGTATCATCTAAACAGCACGTCATTAAACATGGCCAATGTGACGCTGATGCCTTTTCTTTTCATGACTTACTTTTCCTTTCCTACAAACTCCGTCCTCCTAAATCAAGATGCAAGATTCTGTGGCAGCGCAATTTCAGAGGTATGAACATTGACAGTCTGCGTGAAGACGCTATTACGATCGATTGGGAACCTTTACTTATGTCCGATTGTATTGACGAAAAGGTTAATATGTTTAATACAGAAATAATTAAATTGTATGACACACATGCTCCTGTCCGAGCGGTTAAAATTAAACATCTACCTGCTCCCTGGTTGACTGACGCTATTAAGGAGGTAATGGCCAAGAAAGCAGCAGCTAAATATAAATATAAGTGTAAACCCAATGCAGGCAATTATGAAAGATATGTGGCAATACGTAATCACTGCAATAAGGTGTGTAGAAATGCACAACGCCAATATATCCATTCCTCTATCGATAACAGTGATCCATCTAAAGTGTGGAAATTCCTGAGAACCATAGGAGTCGGGAAGCCAAAAGAAAACACTATTCCTAAAAATGTTGACCTCGAAGCACTCAATTTGCATTTTTCTTCTTCGTCCAACTTCGGAGGGACCAAAAAGATTAATACACTTAATTATCTTTCATCGCTTCCTACTCCTAATTTTCCACGTTTCTTCTTTGATTCATTGACTGTTAGTGATGTTAAGAAGAGCATAATGTCAATAACATCGAGTGCAGTTGGGAATGACTGTGTAAGCCGTAACATGATCGTACCTATCCTTGATCAAATTCTTCCTATCGTAACTCACATCCTAAATTTTTCTATTGTAAGAAGTCTCTTTCCATCCGCATGGAAAGAGGCACAAATTATTCCTTTACCAAAAAAGGGTAATCCAACTTCTTTTTCCCACTTCCGCCCTATATCTATACTACCTTTCCTTTCTAAAGTTCTCGAGCGTCTTGTTTATAATCAACTCAATACGTTCCTTTGTTCTAACTCTTTACTAAACCCTTTTCAGTCCGGTTTCCGTCCTGGACATAGTACTGTGACAGCTCTGGTCAATGTTACGGACGATATAAGAACAGGCATGGAGGAGGGCAAGCTCACAGTGTTGTCTTTACTTGATTTTAGCAATGCCTTCAACACTGTAGATTTTGAGATTCTACTTGGCATACTTAGCTCTATTAACATATCTCCTACGGTTATTGACTGGTTTCAAAGTTACCTGTCTGGCCGCCGGCAACGTATACGTATAGAAGATTCTTTTTCTTCTTGGTGTAATATTACAGCTGGTGTTCCGCAGGGTGGCGTTCTATCTCCCTTACTCTTCGCTATATTTATAAATTCAATCTCTCATAAATTAGTTTCAGCCTACCACCTTTACGCAGATGACTTACAAATATACACACAAGCGCCATTGAGTCAGTTGCCAGCAGCGATTTCGTCAATGAATATTGACTTGGAACGTGTATGTGATTGGAGCAATAACTATGGACTTCAGGTTAATCCTTCCAAAACTCAAGTCATTATCGTCGGCAGCCCTTGGACAATACCACGTATTGATTACACGCAGCTGCCCCAAGTAATTTTTAATGGTACTCCTATCGCATTAAGTGAAACAGTAAAAAACTTGCGAATACACATTGATGGAAAGTTGTCCTGGGATTGTCAACTGCAAGAAGTCGAACGAAAAATATTTGCAGCTTCGGGGTCGTTGCGCAGATTGCGCAATTTTCTTCCCACAGCCACTAAAGTTGCGCTGGCACAATCTCTCTTACTCCCTATCCTTGATTATGCAGATGTCAGCTATCTTGATCTCACTGAGGAGCAACTTGACAGACTTGAGCGTCTTCAAAATGTTTGTATTAGATTTATATTTGGCCTCCGCAAATATGATCATGTGTCTGAATTCAGAAAAACGCTCAATTGGCTCCCAATTCGACTTCGACGGAATACTCACATATTATGTTTATTATACAGTATAATGTTCAATCCTAGTACTCCCCAATATCTCAAAGAACGTTTCAAGTTCCTTCATGACACACATACAAGATTTTTAAGGTCATCGGAGAATTTGAGAATGGAAATGCCACAGCACTCCACGAATTTCATGAGCAAGTCGTTCACGGTACAGGCGGTTCGCCTGTGGAATTCTTTGCCGGTTGCGATAACACGAGCGCAATCGCTGGTATCTTTTAAGAGGATGCTAAAACAACATTTTTTATCTATCTCTGGTTAGTGTTGCGTCGCATAAGTATGTTAGTTTATGGATTAATAATTAAGTGTGAATGGGTCTACTATATAATTACTTATATTATTTTGCTAGCTTTTAAAATGTATCTATGATGTTTCACATAAATGTAATATGTATGTACTAGTGTGTTTATACTTGTATGTATGTGTTTATGCATATTATTGATATTTGTTTATATGTGTGAATTTTATATATTTGATTGTACACTGCCTTATCAGATCCTTGTTAATCAAGTCCATCCAAAGGTTGCCTGGAAGAGATCGCTCTTAGCGATAAGGCCGCCTATTGTACATATATTTTAATTTTTATTTTCCTTACTTGTATTCTTTTAATGGTGTACAATAAAGAATATTTATGTTATGTTATGTTATGATTATTTTTCTTGATATGAAATTGACTTTATTCGAAAGACAATTTTCTGGCATTATAATTTAAATGTGATTTCTGGCACATGACCGCCACGGCTAGCTCAGACGTAGTCTAATCCAGAGGTCCAATTTTCGATGACTTTTTTCAACATTTGTGGCCGTATATCGGCAATAGCGCGCCGAATGTTGTCCTTCAAGTGGTCAATCGTTTCGGGCTTATCGGCGTAGACTAGCGACTTCACATATCCCCACAGAAAATAGTCAAGTGGCGTTAAATCGCACGATCCTGTAGGCCAATCCACGGTACCAAAAGGTGAAACTATGCGGTTACCAAACGTTTCCTTCAATAAATCAATTGTGACACGAACTGTGTGACATGTTGCACCGTCTTGTTAAAACCACAACTCTTGCACATCATAGTTGTTCAATTGATGGATGAAAAAGTCAGTTATCATCGCTCTATAGCGGTCACCATTGACTGTAACGTTCCGGTCAGCATCGTTTTTAAAGAAGTACGGACCAATTGTTTCACCAGCCCATAAAGCACACCACACAGTCAGTTTTTCTGGATGTAACGGTGTCTCAACATACGCTTCAGGATTATCATCACACCAAACACGGCAATTTTGTTTATTGACGTATCCATTCAACCAAAAGAGGGCTTCATCGCTAAACAAAATTTGCTTATGAAAATTGCGATACGTTTTTCGGGCAGAATCATGATTTTCAAAATAAATTTGCACAATTTGGAAGCGTTGTTCCGGCGTCAGTCTATTCATGTTCAAATGCCAAACCAAACTAAACATAAATCACTTGGCAGTTAACAAAATTACCGCCAGTTAAAAAAGTTGTGCCAACTTAAAGTTCTATACCTCTAAAAAAAACACCCGTTATAACTTTGCGCTCAATAAAAGACAAACTCCTTGCTATTAAACTGACCCTTTTAGTCTACTGTAGTGAAATTATCCACTTTAGTAATGACTGTGAGATCTATAGCAAATAAAGTGCCTACGTAGATCAATTGTTTATTTCATTGAACTCAATGAAACCCCAAATATTTACTGAGGTAGACAAAGCAAATCATTAATTAGCGTCATAACTCATAAGTTACTAAGCATTAAAAGTCAACTTCAAAATCCATTAATTAAAATTTAAATCACATGACTCAAAATTTTTGTTCAGATTATAAACCTTTTAGTCCAGAAATTTCGAAAGTTCTTTTTTTTTATTTATGAAGTTAAGTTGTTTTATAGAAAAGTCTTTATACTCTACAAAAGCAGTGAACCTTAAAATCAATAAAATATCCCTCCCCTACATGTTTTATAGTCGCGCACTGAACAACGTTAGCCTTCTGAAAGGAATTAACTTGCGTGATAAGAATAAATTCACTGGGCACAGAAGGATAATACTTAGTATTTTATTGAATTCAATAAAAGTAACTATTTATCGAAATTGGGTACTATATTTATTACGGATACTGCTACTTTATTACTTAATGTAGTGGATAATTTTACCACTATCGGTATTAAAGGGTTAGGATCAGTTTAATAGTAAGGGTTTTATGTCTTTTATTAAGTGCAAATTACTATAGCTCGCACTAAGTCGTTAACCCTTCGATGTAGATAGTTTAGAAAGTTTCGAACTTTATAGGCGGATAACTGATATTATAACAGTAATAAAATAGGCTTGAATTTCGTAAAATAATATGGATTTTATTCGGGATAATGTGTGAGACTTTAACAGCCTCTCTGACGCCTAATAAATGAGCATTTTTGGTAGCGGTAAATCATACGACAAAATGCCAAATTGGCCAAACCATAGCTTCTCCTAGCAGGCAAAAGAAGTGAACCGCAAGATTCAAATCATGATGAGTTTCTAATATAATATATTTGTTTCTTGGCACACTTTATTACCAACAGCTCACAATACATGTCAAGAGTACCTTTCTCCGACAACCCTGGGTTTTTCCAGTTAATAGCGAAAAGTCAAACCACCAACACTTTTTTTGTTAAAGTGAGGAAAATCCTACAGGGATGTTATGTCAGACTTTTACCGACTAAAACCACACGTATCCTACCTATCAGCCTAAGGTGGGGAGTCTCGAGTAAATCCTCGGAAGGATACTCCAGGACTCAAACCACCAATACTAGAGAATAAAAAATAATATCTACCACTAACACTAACCAATATCTTCAACTACTGGGAACTTGAGTTGAATGTGACCTGAATGTTCTCTCAGGCGGGTATTTTGACGACCTAAATATAAAAATAACAAGATGATTTCATTTGTCCTCTAAACACTGTTTACAAACATTTTGCTATACGTTTGGACTTCATAGTTTTCCTCTTAGCTTCTGAACAAACTAATAATTAGAAGTTTGTAGACCTATAATAGCATATACCTACACCTACTATCTTTACATTTTATGAATCAAAATCTTCCACTAATTCCATACGTCTTCTGTTCGCAATAAAAGTAAAGACTTGATCAGATTTTCATGCGGTTTTCACCAAAAGATAAAGTTTAGTAATTTATTAGCAAAAGATTTCATTATACAGCTTGTATAACGTGGCGTGTGAATTCACTGGCTTGTGAGATATACCATTTTCTGAGGGTTAATAAATATTCTCATTACATAATGCCTTTTCCGTTGTCAGCCTTACTCTTACAAAAAAAAAATCCCTACTTCAATTTGTACATAGTTCCATTATTGTTCGATATTCGAAACATAAAGATGCTGACGTGATGTGACGTTAGCCCATTTTTTGTCCGTGCAAAATATTGGTAAAAGAGGTTGACACCCTTCATGGAGACGACCCCACTAGCCACAGAATATTTATGATGGTTCAATATCATAATTTTAAGGTCGACATTTTTTTTGCCCAATCCGGTATTCGGTAAGGTTGAAAGAATCTTGAATAGACAAATTGTTTTTGTTGAACTTTTGCGGCCTACCCGAACTAACCCTACTATATATTATCATTATTGGTACCTACCCTACCTATATTGATTTGACATGGATGTTTTAATTATCTTGCAAAGCCATAAACACTTTTTATCTTAAAATATTTCAAATTTGATTAGAATATTTTTAGTTCATAAAACCACAACAGTGTTGCGATAAGTTTAACTGAAAATTAAGTTACACTAGCTGAAGCGCGCGGCTTCGCCCGCGTGAAATTTGGTTCCCGTTTCCGCTTCCCATGGGAACATTTTCTCGGGATAAAAAGCCTATGTGTTATTCCAGACTATACTCTATCCCTGTACCAAATTTCAGCCAGATCCATTCAGCCGTTAGAGCGTGATTGAGTAACAAACATCCAAACATCCAAACATCTTCACAAACTTTCACATCATCAATCAATACATATAATAAAATCGTAACAGGTCGCTGTCTGTACATGGAAGATAAATAAGAAAAAATATTATAGGGGGGCTTTATGAACGCAATAGAACCCAAAACAATGATTTTTAGAATTTTTGTCTGTTTGTCTGTATGTCTGTATGTCTGTATATCTGTTTGTCTGTACGGTTGTGCACGCTAATCTCAGTAACCGCTCAACCGATTGCAATGCGGTTTTTTTTATTGTGTTGAGGTTTGCTCCAGTTAACATTTAGCGTTTGTTTTATGTAAATCGGTTTAGAAATAAAAGAGTTATAACACGAAGGCGTGGACTGAATTGTTTTAAAATAGTCTTAATCATTAAGCTCTTTTATGATTAAGCAAACAGGGCAGTTTCAGACGCTGCTTGATGACTCTGATGAAGAAATACCTTTCCTTTCATACACCTTATGTGACGTAAACGAAGTTGCGGGCTCAGCTAGTTTATAATATTAGTAGGATTAAAGTGCAATAAAAGCAATATTAATTTCTATATCCACGAATTTAATGGTTCAATGAAATTAATCAATTATGTTAACAAAGTAAAACTATTAAATCTAAATAATATTGACTAAAATAATAAAAGTAAACTATGGCGACATTAAAAAAATAAAACGAAAACTAAGTACTAAACTAAAATGCATCATGAAATTTCTCCACATCACAGTCCTCGTGTGAATAAATAAATACAATTAATACTTATAAATTGATGAATTTATGGACTGCATCAGGCTTTAAAAAAGTTCAAGCTAAAATGAAAATAATTACTTTTCGTAAGACGAACGCCAAATAATAACTTTAATCTTGAGTCTGAAGTTTAATTTAAATCTACGTATAATATACGATCAGTAGAACAACTTATAATAGGATTGGTTCCCCGAAATTTCAATCGAACTGCAATCAATGTGAGTCGGGTTAATTGATGTGGCCTACCGTTTTCATAGCGTTTGGGGGTAACGTGTAGTGCTTTTGTTTTTCATTTTCGGGGATGTGCATTTTATACTGCCTCGGTGACTCGTTGGTAGTGAATGCGAATGCCGTGCTGAGGAGTCTCTCTAGGTCCAAATTTGGGTAATTTCTACATCTAATAGAACTTATACCGGAATTTAACCAAAAGCCAAAAGATAACACAACTTACAGCAGTAATTATCCTTAGAGAGGTGTTAAGTGCATTACAAAATGCACAGACACATCAGGCTGGGTCCTCCAAAAGCTACTACAGTTATAATTTAATAACTTACTTGATGCAACTTTGCACATCAAAGTCGGCACTAGTAACTTCGCACATCTAAGTTCATCTTAAGCTAACTAAATTCAAAACATCTTTATCTCAAGTATGCCGTCTAAGCATGCTTTTCATTATTTTTTTAAACGGATAAGCTTCCTCAAGTAGCCTGTGGACACAAAATCTGTGGATGTTTGCAACACCAGTGATTTTTTTTTGGTTCTATTCATCATGGAGAAAGCAGAAAACAATATCTTTATAATGCTTATAATAGCAGTTTTAAATTGTCATCACTGTGCTCACAGGTCTTAGGGTGTAGCATTTATTTTCTATAGATGCAGTATTTAGGATGTGAAAGCAGCCTTATCGAGTTATCTTTTTTTAATCGGTTGTCAGTGGTGACATTTCTGCTGTCAGAATGACAGGATGTCATAAGTTCGGTGACAGAGCGTTTCGCATTTAAAGGAACGCGGTTTGTTAAGATTTTTCGTGAAAGACAGGACTTTTGACCGAGACCTGCTTTGGGGTAGTTGGAGGTCCTTTGGCTTTGCTCTGAGACTGTGCCGCGAATCAGTTTTTCGCTCAAGCGCGATTATTTGTTACCTCGCGTGGCCGAACGGGCTGTGATTGGGTTGCTGCATTGCATCTTGCTACATTTTACCCAGAAAACTGGTGAGTCACTTCTTCTTTTGCAAAGCGGGTCGATTGTCGTCTGTCGCGCAGCCAAGATCTTAATTTGTCGTTTCTTTCATGACAGGGTTTTTTACTACGGGGCTAGTTGCCGGATGAGATATTTGGTGCCGCACCTATAAGTTAGTGGGCTGCACGTGGTACGACAACGTGGAAGTGCGGACTACACGAGCTTCTCATGTGAGAGGTATCTGCCGTCATCACCTGGCAGTAACAACAGGCAGTCACTCTCACTCAGCTCACTCTGCAGGCCAGTAAATCCACTACTTATGTGTAGCTTAGTAGCATAAGTACCTAAGCACTGACTATACTTCTGTGTACCTGTGATATTTGTGTCTATCAGTGAATAAGCTCTCTGTGTGTCTCTGTGTATCTCTGTGTTATATAAATATATGTGTGTACACCCTACCTGACTGTTTTCGTCAGAGCCCTGGCCTACCCTTGCACGCACACTGGAATCTCTGTAGTAAGGCGCCCTGGGAAAGAGTTCTCTGCATAGCTACCTCGCGCTAGTTGGTGAGTAACACAGATCATCTTAGTGTTACAAATTTGGCTCCCAACGTAGTGGCAAATCTCTGGGTCTACTCTGCGGTAGTCTCAGTCTGGTGTGTGTGCATAGGTGGTTATCTCTGGCGAAACCATTCTGGAATCGTCCGAGACGCTCCAGGACGTTAATTGGTGGTGCTAGCAGCTAAGCACAAAACCTTCCCTTTCGTCTTCTTCCAGCTTCCTACATCTTTGGCTGGAAAAGACACAAAATTCTAAATTCAAAAATTTAAAATAGCTGTGATTTTGGAAAAACTTTTTGATTTTATTTGGCATACCCACTTCTTTTCTTATTGTGTTTCTTTTCTTTGTTATGTTCCTTTTTATGGTGCACACATATATTTATTGTAATATTATATTAGCATAGATTAATATATTACATATATTATTCTATAGCTTCACCTCTGTGTTAACTTAGTGAATTTCACTCTGTGTAATTATAAATTTTTTTTTGAAGGTATGTTGATACCTTGTAATTTTAATTATTAACCTGAACTGTGTTATCAGAAAATTTAGAAACTTTTCTCTCTTAATATACCCTTAATCTTTGTTAAATTCTAAAAGTCAATTTGAAACATAATTACCTAACTTAGTACACTTTGTTGTAACTCAATTTACATTTTTACTTTGTAATTGATCCCTATCTGTGCCATTTTATCTTTATAATTGTTGTAAGTAAATTTTTACATAATGGCACAGATGAAAAAATATATAAATTATTTAAGAAAGGATGAACTTGCTAACGAGCTGTCCCACATGGGTATTTCAGTGGAACCGGAAACGACAGTGTCTGGCCTTCGGAGTGAGCTAAGAACGGCACACCGACTCGTCCGTCGAGGTAGCATCAAAGCGAGTGCTCCGGTACCCGCTGATGCATTGGCTGAGCTCTCGACCTGCCTTCCGAAGGTCTCCGAGTTGGAGGAGGCTCTTCAGTCAGGTGAGTTTTTGGCCAATAATAATTCTCGCCTTAGGGTGTCTATCAGGGCCAACTACTTATTGAGTAGGTTAGCTCGTTGTGGTCTGGATTGCCCCGACCTGGTGGATATTCGTGGTAGGCTAGTGAAGATCATCGCTAGGGCTGAACCCAGTAGTGATTCTGAATCCGAAGGTTCGGATGATGATGGTGATGATCCTTCGGGTCGTGACCAGGTGGAATATACTTCACCAGTAGTGAGAGAGGACCGCTCGGTGCGAGCTAGTTCAAGTAGGAATAGTTCTACATGTAACATAGTGTATAAAGAACGTCCCCTTAACTTATGTTCATTTAACTTAAAATATGATGGTTCTACTTGTGTACGTGTGTTTTTAGAGAGATTAGAGGAACTTAGATGTGCTCGGGAGGTTACTAAGCCTAGACTCCTTATGGCTTTCTCCGACCTGTTGGATGGACCGGCTTTGTCTTGGTTCCGTACAAACAAAGCTAACTTCATCTCATATGAGGATCTTATTAGTGAGCTTAGAGATACCTTCGATATTCCTGATTATGATTACCGCCTCAGGAACGAGATAAGACAGCGTACACAAGCCCGCTCTGAGTCCTTGGTTAACTATATATGTACAATGCAAGCCATGTTCTCAAGGTTGTCATGTAAGATGCCCAGTGAGGAACAGCTGGACATTCTCATGCACAACATTAGACCTGACTACATGAAGGAACTGGCCTTGCATGATGTCAACTCTGTAGATGACTTGAGACGTTTGGGTAAGCGCTTGGAGCTTGCGCGTACTAGGGCAGACGCTTTCCATGAGCCTGCTCTTGACAAGTTTGAGATTACATCTGACTTACACCAGCTTAAGAACAAAGGTGTACAAAAGCCCGCTAAGCAGGTGTCTGCAGTGGAGACGCCGGTTACCCCCCACGATCGCAAATGCTTTCGTTGCGGCGGGGGCGGTCACACTGCATACAGCTGCACACAGTCAAGGGAGCTGGTGTGTTTCCGGTGTGGTCTCAAAGGAGTCAAGACCCCAGACTGCTCACACTGTACTAGCAAGTCAAAAAACGCGTAGGCCAGGGCCTTATTAGGAACTCTGTGCATCACTCTGTATCTGAGTCTATTTCTGATAAGGTCCTGTTTCCTAAACGGGATAGTGACATTAGACCGTATCTAGTTGTTAAGGTTTTAAATTTAAATGTCTTAGGCCTTCTAGATTCCGGTGCCTCCTGCTCTATACTAGGTAAGGGAGCGCACCGCATCTTCTTGGAACTGGGTTTTGATCTTGTGAGTATCAATCCTACTTTTCGTATTACAACTGCAGACAGCACTCACTTGCAATGTCTGGGTTGTATCTCTTTGCCAATTGAGTACAATTCGGTTATCCGAGTTGTCAAGTTCTATGTTGTCCCAGGTATAACCACCTCCATGATATTTGGAGTGGATTTCTGGCAACAATTTAAGTTGAGTGATAAGTTAATTTTACAAAATATTAGTCTTGATAGCTTTAGTGATAATAATCCTATAGAGTCTGTGTCCCTTAACGGTGGCCTCGAGGATTACAACAACTTGACTGCTAAACAAAGGTGTGTAATCAACGGGGTCATTGAGAAATTTGACTCATTGAACACTGATAAGGTGGGCTTAGGTCGGACCTCACTTGTACATCATGTCATTGACACTGGTGACAGCAAGCCGATAAAGCAGCGTTACTATCCGCTCTCTCCCCTTAAGCAGAAGGCCCTGGAAGCCGAGCTGGACCGAATGCTGGAGATGGGAGTAGTGTCCCCGTCTCAGTCCGCCTGGAACTCTCCAGTGGTCATGGTGGAGAAGGCGAACGGCGACCTCAGATTGTGCTTGGACTCTCGCAAGCTGAACTCTGTGTCAAAGAGTGACGCCTACCCCTTACCCTATATCAATCAAATCTTGGACCACCTTAATAATGCTAAGTATTTAACTTCTGTAGATTTGAGTGCGGCTTACTGGCAGATTCCATTCGACTCACCCCAGTCTGCTGAGAAGACTGCTTTTACGGTTCCCCGGAGAGGATTATTCCAATACAATTCGATGTGCTTCGGTCTTGTCGGAGCCAGTGCCACGATGCAACGCCTCATGGACCGTCTGTTTGGTCCCGAGTTCGACAACAAGGTATTTGCGTTTCAGGATGACATAGTCTGTGTGTCCAGCACCTTTGAGGAGCATGTAGAGCTCTTACATAGAGTCTATCAGCAACTCAAGGATGCTGGCCTAACTATTAATATGAAAAAATCCCACTTTTGTCGGAGTGAACTCAAATACCTGGGGTATTATGTGGACAAACATGGCTTACGGACAGACCCGGGTAAAGTTGAGGTTATCCTCAACTATCCCACCCCTTCTAACCCTAAGGAGGTTAAGAGATTTCTGGGAATGGCCGGCTGGTATCGTCGCTTTGTTAACAACTTCTCGAAGATTAGTAAACCTCTGTGCAAACTCACTTCTACGAACCTTAAGTTCGAATGGACCCCTGAGGCTGAACAGTCCTTTAACCTGCTAAAGTCAGCCTTGGTTTCTGCCCCTATATTAAAAATGCCTAACTTTGAGATGCCCTTCCGCATTCTTAGTGACGCGTCAGCTTACTCAGTTGCTGCTGTACTGACACAAACTCACGATGGTGTTGAGCACCCTATCGCCTACTGTAGCCGTTCTCTCAACAAGAACGAGGTGAACTACAGCACAACTGAGCGAGAACTTCTGGCCGTGATTTTCGCTTTGGAACAATTTCGACAGTACGTCGAAGGCCAAAAATGTACGGTCGTCACGGATCATTCATCTCTTCTGTGGTTCCATAAGCTAAAAAATCCCACGGGTCGTCTAGCACGTTGGAGCATGAGGCTCAGTCAATTCGATTTTGACATAGAGCATCGAAAAGGTAAAGACCACGTTGTACCTGATGCTCTGTCTCGTATCAAAATTGATTCCCTCGATGCAGTACCCACTAAAGACCCGTGGTATGACCACACCATGAATAGTGTTCGGAAGAACCCTAGGAAGTCACCAAATTATGACATTCGTGACAACCTTCTATATAGGTTAACTAAAAATAAATATTCTTTGACTTCAGACTTTGACTGGAAGCTGGTGGTACCTCAGGAGGATCGCTTGCCCCTGCTCTCTAAGTACCACGATGACACACTTAGTGCCCATGGTGGCGTTTGGAAGACGCATAAAAGGTTAGCCCTAAATTATTACTGGCCCAAGATGTACGAGGACGTCAAAGAATATGTTGGGAATTGCGAAACATGCAAGCAGTACAAACCCGTAAATACGTCTCGTCCCGGCCTAATGGGTAGCCCGAAGCGGGTTTCGAAGCCATTCGAAGCTATCTCTGTCGATCTGCTTGGTCCCTTTCCCACTTCGAGCAATAGAAACGTACACCTGATCGTGGTCTCCGACTACTTTAGCAAATACGTCATGTTGTGCCCTGTTCGGGTTGCCACAGGCGCTGTAGTCGCGAGGTTCATAGAGAAGAGTGTGTTTCTCGTGCACGGAGTCTGCAAGACTATTTACATGGATAATGGCCCTCAGTTTGTGAGTAAGCCATTTAAGGATCTGTTGGCTAAATACAATGTACCTAATATATATTATAACCCTAGGTATCATGCCCAAACTAATCAGGCGGAACGAGCTATTCGCAATGTGGTTCAAGCGATCTCATGCTATGTGAAGTCACAACACAAGTCTTGGGATCAGTTCTTGGTTGAGATACAGTGTGCTTTAAACACTGCAGTTAACGAAGCAACTCGTTTCACCCCTTACTTTTTGGTACATGGTAGGGAATTTATTGGGGATGGAGTGCTGTACAGGCAGACAGATATCGCGTGCCATCCTACTTCAGTCTCTGTAGACGATCCATCAGCCTTCGGTGTCAAGCTGAGAGAAATACAACGCATTTACGACCAGGTGAGGAAACATTTGAACGTTGCCCACCAGCGTAATGAAAAGTATTACAACCTCAGAAAAAGGCATGTAGAGCTGAAAGTGGGACAGATAGTTTACAAACGCACGTTCTACCTGTCCAACAAGGCCAAGAATTTTACTGCTAAGCTAGCTCCTAAGTTCCTTAAATGTGTGGTGACTGCTAAACGATCCCCTTTAGTATATAGGCTGTCAGATCTGGACGGTAAGGATCTTGGGGAGTACCATATCAAGGACATCCTGAAGTATCAGGAGGAGCAGTCTCCAATACCTAACGTAACTACATAGCACTGTTTCTCTAGTTTATTAAACCAGTGCTATGTGATCATTATGTAAGACTATTTTAATCTTTTGTTTGTATTTCTATATGTGTACGTGACTTTAAATTGTCACGTTGTAGTTTCTTCTAGGTATGCACCGCACCGAGCGTTTTTCTCTCATTCGCTTCTTAGTACTCTACATTATCCTGAGAGCTTGGGTAGTGTTAGGGTATCGGCAGTGAGTAAAGGGAGCATTCGTTTTCTATGAAGGGCATTAGACTCTAGTTACTTAGCCTAACCGGTACACGAGTCAGTGTCTAGTTAGGTACATAGGAGGATCTTTCTTTGGTATTGTAATGGTCGTAGTCAGCTGGTGTTTGAAGGACCTAGCTGGTTGTCTTTGTTTATTAGTCAGTACTTTTCTGTTTTCTTTATTGTGTATTTCCAGCGTGTCATATCCGCAGGAAATACTATTAAAGGGGGGGTGGTTGTAGCATTTATTTTCTATAGATGCAGTATTTAGGATGTGAAAGCAGCCTTATCGAGTTATCTTTTTTTAATCGGTTGTCAGTGGTGACATTTCTGCTGTCAGAATGACAGGATGTCATAAGTTCGGTGACAGAGCGTTTCGCATTTAAAGGAACGCGGTTTGTTAAGATTTTTCGTGAAAGACAGGACTTTTGACCGAGACCTGCTTTGGGGTAGTTGGAGGTCCTTTGGCTTTGCTCTGAGACTGTGCCGCGAATCAGTTTTTCGCTCAAGCGCGATTATTTGTTACCTCGCGTGGCCGAACGGGCTGTGATTGGGTTGCTGCATTGCATCTTGCTACATTTTACCCAGAAAACTGGTGAGTCACTTCTTCTTTTGCAAAGCGGGTCGATTGTCGTCTGTCGCGCAGCCAAGATCTTAATTTGTCGTTTCTTTCATGACAGGGTTTTTTACTACGGGGCTAGTTGCCGGATGAGATATTTGGTGCCGCACCTATAAGTTAGTGGGCTGCACGTGGTACGACAACGTGGAAGTGCGGACTACACGAGCTTCTCATGTGAGAGGTATCTGCCGTCATCACCTGGCAGTAACAACAGGCAGTCACTCTCACTCAGCTCACTCTGCAGGCCAGTAAATCCACTACTTATGTGTAGCTTAGTAGCATAAGTACCTAAGCACTGACTATACTTCTGTGTACCTGTGATATTTGTGTCTATCAGTGAATAAGCTCTCTGTGTGTCTCTGTGTATCTCTGTGTTATATAAATATATGTGTGTACACCCTACCTGACTGTTTTCGTCAGAGCCCTGGCCTACCCTTGCACGCACACTGGAATCTCTGTAGTAAGGCGCCCTGGGAAAGAGTTCTCTGCATAGCTACCTCGCGCTAGTTGGTGAGTAACACAGATCATCTTAGTGTTACAAGGGTTGCAGACGTAGACTTTTTACGGATTTGACTAACGTTTGTAATACGGTGATCAAAAGTCGGTATATATTATTTAAGTTCCCAATCTATAAATGGTATTTTTAAGGTCACATGAATTGTCTATACATAGGTATTGTAGTTAGGTTTATAATAAAGAGATAGCGTACATTTTTGAACGGCATTGTGCCGCCTATCTTTGTATTATTATAATTAGGATTGAACGTCTGAGATTATTTTATTTATAATTATGTCTCGCAGAGAATAATGATGAATGCCGAGACGCTAACGCCACGCGACAATTCATGAAAAGTATGAGAGTTATATAAATAAGCAGACAAACTTTAACTGTGGGAAGCGCGTCAAACGAAGTGATCCTACTTATATTTCACCTCAAAGGGACAGAAATAGTTAGGTCATTCACCTCACCTTCCATATTTAATTTGACTACAAGAATTCATTCATTCACTGATCAGTCATTATGATCGTTCAGGATACGGTCGAGATTATGCGTGAAGTGAATGATGTGTTTTATTCGTAATCTAAATTAATACGTGGATTCGACACTGTCAATATTAACTGTAATACTACTATCCTACTAATATTATAAATGTGAAAGTTTGTGAAGATGTTTGAATGTTAAGATGTTTGTTATTCAGTCACGCTCTAACGGTTTAACGGATTGGACTGTAATTTGGTACAGAGATACCTACATCATACAGCTTATAGTCTGGAATAACACATAGCCTACTTTTCATCTCGGGGAAATGTTCCCACGGGAAGCGGGAACGGGTATCGAATGTCACGGGCGAAGCCGCGAGCATCATCTAGTCTTCATATAAATAATTAATTCGGTTATCGAGTCATTCCATCGTGAACACTGCCAACAGAAAATACATTATTTGAATGCAATGCCATGAAGATATTTTTAATTATTGATTATCTCATCGATTTTTTTGTACGACAATGTATGAACAGAATGATATAGAACGTTAGGATAACGGTATTTTGACATAAATATAAAAATATATATTCTTAATTTATGTAGTTTTAAGTTAACTTAAAGCACCTGGCAGTTTACAGCTGCACTTTATGACAATCCCCTTGCTATGGTTAGAAAATTTAATGTGCAGTCCCAGATAATAATCGTAAAACAAAACCCAATTTCACGAACATGAAATTTTACATTCTTTTTTACAAATGACTGTCTCTCCTTTTTCCATAGTCTTTGTCATTTTAATCTATCGACTATTCTAACCAATCTTCTTTTTTCCAGGTACTGCAGTGAAATGTTGTGACATGAATTATGACCTAGTGAAGTGCAAGTGTCGATATCGATATGATTTCGTTCGTAGTGTTGTTGCTCGCGCTAGCCGCGGCGACAGCGGACCCGGATGTGTGTAACCCGGACAAAATGACCGTCTACCGAATGGTGTTACATACGTACTGGACGAGGGAAAAGTTTCCAAAGCATTACCCGGATTGGAGACCGCCGGCTCAGTGGTCGAAAGTTTATGGTAAGATTAACATAATTTTATTTGGCCATGGTTACTGGAATTTTTGAAAAATTTCACCTGCTTGTCGTCACGACCTACGCCTGTCTATTTTAACATGACCGTAGGCTCACCACCTTATGCGTGAGACAAATTAGAAGGTAAGGTTCTTTCTGTGCATCTACCTACCATTTTAAGGAATTATTACGCGGTTGTGAGTGCGGGTGTGTGCAAAATATACTTGTGCACTCCCGCGACTTTTATATATTGTCTCGGTATCCTAATTATTTAACTAAAATATAAGTTGTTTACGTTACTCTTCTAACATAAAAACTCTAGCTGTGATAGTTTTGTCAAAATTGGTCCAACTTGTTCAGAAAAAATAGGAGACACACAGAAACTTACCTTTTTTTATAACGTGAAGAAAAATCCTTCATGGATGCAATGCCGGACTCCTACTGACTAAAAAACCTCACGTAGAGCCTAACAGCCTACGGTTGAGAGCCCCGGGTAAGCCGTCGTAAGGATGTCCCAGGACTCCCAACAGACCTACGGCCACCACTGCGGCCTCGCTTAGGAGGTGGTTCGAGTGCTATCCCGTGTCTTTGGGGGGTTTTCGGGTGTGATCCCGCTTTTTTGGAGGGGCGTGCGTAAATCCCTCACGTCACGCTGGCGTCATGGGCCTGCTTCTGTAAGTACGGTGAGCAGCACACTCACCGTCCTCAGACCCCCTGTCACAGAGGCCGATAGCCTTCGGCGAAGACACGTCGGCGGCGCCTAAGCCGCCGACTGCGGAACTCGGGTGGTAGAGTCCGCCCCGCCGCCTTTTCCACGAGCGTGACCTGCTCGCAGAAAGAGGCAGGAGACACTTGCCTACACAAAATTGCTTTTTGGTATTATTAGTACTTTGTATACATTCACACGTATTATAGTAAAATCTTTATACACGTAATATAGATGCTGTAAAGTGGAATGTAAGCAATTAAAAGCTTATTAAACTATCAAGGTCTGCATCCAAACCTAAACATTGTTCGGGAATTTTCCCTGAAAACTAAATTTTATAACATTGAGTAGGTACCGAGAACAAAACAATTCCTCAACTTTATTGAGAAATTGGTTTGTTCCACAAGTAACAAGAGTTTGAAACTTAGCGTCCATCCTTAACAAATTAAAAAGTAAAAATACTAGTTACCCTTCCACTAGTAAAAGATACATTTGAAGCTATCAAGTTAAATTAAGATTAAGCGCTCTTAGTCGAGCAGAACTCAGTGTTTTTTAAACGATAATTGCGTTTAGCATCTTACGTCATGTATGGTTCTGAGATGGGTGATCACTTTGCGACATTTTCATATACTGGCGTTTCCGTGCTTCGGAAGATTCTCCTAAACCGGTACGGGGTGGTCCCGTTTGCCAGTAATATTAAAGTAGTTAAATCAAGTTGAAGGCCTTATGGGTGAAACGTATGTGTGACGTCATCTAGGACTCCCAAGCGGCGTGCCGGAATATGGCTTCTTCTGATACTTAAATCTTTTAGTTTTCTATTTCTTTTCTATGCTAATCTTAGAAAGAGGAGTAATTTGACTGCTTGTTTGCATCGAACAGGTTCCGAAACTGCTAAATCGTTTTTTTTTTTATACCACTAAGGTGGCACACAAGCATACGGCCCACCAGAAGGACCGGTGGTCACCGCAGCCTATGAACGTTTGCAACATCAGAGGTGCCACACTCGCGCTGCCGACCCTGTAAAAACCTTCTAAGACCCCTTTTGAAGAACCCCATACTGTAGGCGTTTGGGAAAACCGAGGCAGGGAGGTCATTCCACAACCGAAGCGTGCGCGGAAGAAAACACCTATCGGATCTAACCGTGCTAGAACGCACCGGACGCAGAGTGTGAGGATGAACTCCCTGTCTGTGGCGAGCGGTGCGATGATAGAACGTAGCCGTGGGCATCATATCAAACAATTCCTCAGAGCACATACCATTGTACAGGCGGTAGAACACGCATAAGGCGGCAAAGTCTCTCCTGTCGCGAAGAGGTTCCACACCAGCTGTAAGTACAGGATCGTTGACAATTCTTACAGCTCGCCTTTGCACCGAGTCAAATGGACGAAGCTGATATTCAGGTGCTCCCGCCCAGAGGTGACAGCAGTACTCCATATGCGGCCGCACTTGCGACTTATAGAGAAGCAGTGTTTGCGCCGCAGTGAAGTACCGCCGCGCCCTGTTGAGCACACCTAGCTTCTTGGACGCCAGCTTAGCCTTGGTAAGCTACTCTGTCCCTGAATGACATAGGCTATATTTTATTCCCGTATTTCCACGGGAACGGGAACTACGCGCGTGATACTGCGTGACCTTTGCTATTATGTAAATAAAGAGGACATCATTAAAGCAAAAGGAAAGAAAAATCTTTTGACATTTTCCAATAAGATTCACATCCAACGGCAAGCGTTCAAGTGTCATCTACTCATCGCACCTTTGTAATTTACTGCTGAATAAATTTAATTGCTGTTCATAAAAACTGTTCAATCGTGATTGAACATTTATTTAATGAGACGCCTGATATCGACTTACCGAAGAAGAAAGTGGTAATTATTTTAAACGGATCTTTAAAACTAGATGGCACTCACAGCTTTGCCTAGGTGGAATAATTGTTTTCCCGTTGCCATTCAGTAACAAAACCCAAAAAAGTGACAAACATTTCATTTATAATAATAGTACCATGCCATTTAAACATAGAAATGCGTATACATTCACGTTAATTCCCTAAAGCAATAGGCAGGGCCATAATAGACGCCCACAGCACACAAGATGCAGTTACTCATTGATTGCAAATCAAAATATGGGGATATTTTAGAAGCTCAGTTATTTGATGCAATTAATAATACGTCATGTACCTACCTAGTATTGGTTAGGCAAAACGTATAAATTCACATTTACACAGTCACGGCGATCAACTAGTGATCGCTACATTTTGCAAATGTCTCCACGGGATAATCCTTTCATCTCACACAATAATATTACGAGACGCTTGCAAATTCGATCATAACTCGATGAAGACATCGTACGTAATCTTATGATCGTATTAACGATTATTGGTTTCAGGACCTTGGATCAAACCTTGTTATAATAAATAAGGATAAGAAGCGCGTATTATTTTGATGGAAGTTATTTCTCTGTTTTCTTTTTGTATTTTGAGAGTTTTCGAATTAGGTACCTATGTATCGACTAAAAGGAATGTTTGTGTAAAACATATTACTGTGGGATATTTTCATTAACACAGCGCCAGTTAGTACAAGCGTATACTGCGCAACTATGTTCAACATACTAATTCTTTAAAAAAAAGATTTAATTTTTCAAACTCGATTGGAAATCCTCTCCATCAGTTAGAAGGTAGGTTAGGTTACCTCTAAGCACAGAGCGGAAACTCCATACGAACTTCTTCAATTCTGTCACCAACACTAAAACACATGTTATATTTGTACAGAGCTTGATTGTGTGTATGACCACTAAGGATAAGCAAAAGTTTCCTTAAAATAGGATATAAGCTCTGCGGGATGTGAAATTCAGTCATTAATACACTTAAACGTAAAACGTAAAACATTCGCCTATGAACCGGCTCCAACACACATACAACAGTGTTTCGAAGGGGCGCGCTTTGGATATCTTTGGACAATCCTTGGCTAAATTTAAATCCTTGATTTTAAACCCATCCCACAACTACTAATTTTTTGCTCTTTTTTCTCTCTCATGCTCATAATTATATTGTTTCAACATAGAAACCTAAATTTCCAAAATTTAGGTTTCTATGTTGTACAGATAATTATTATGTAATTACTTTAATCAGTGTATTCTTGCTTCTCAATGCATGCCGTGGCAGCTTGTAATTGAGGTAGCACCAAACAAATGTAAATTAGACTTAAGGTAAAAATGTAATGTGCTGGTGTATACCTTGTAAGCTGCTCTTAATAAATAAATAAATAAACTGTGCCAATTAAAACTGACGTAGTGAGTGTGCTGTGTCGCCGGCCTTATCCTTCGTTGTAACAATAACGGAGGGTAGTTCGACAAGAAGCTACTTAATGGTTTTTGTCGATCCTCACCTCAGTTCAACCGCGACCACGGGCGCTGCAACGTGCCCGAAACTTCGGAGTATAAAATGTTCTATAAGTATATTTCCTCAAAATACTCTCCAACTATATGACAGCTGTGGCGGGGGTGGGGAAGATTGTTCAGTGGGGGGCAGGGAGTAGCCTATCTGTATGTAATATAATTTATCTTTGCTCTGCTCTAAGTCATAAAAAAATCCATACAGCCATTAAGTTCTGTAACACCTAAGTACCATGATTTTTTTTTTGTTGACGCGGGGAATGCATTTAGGCACCGTCATCCCAGCTACGGGGGTAGCTGGTTTGGTGTGTGGGACTCACCGGTCCCGGGAAGGGACCGTCCTACCCACTAAACCCCGCGGTGTTCCGACTCACCCTATAGCCGGGCCGAGGGATATGAAAATTAGATTCTACGTCGACCCGGCTAGGGATGCCCCGTAGAGTTGGGGCTCTCCTCGGGGGACCAGATGGTCGGCCCCCAGAGCTCCCTAAGGAGCTGAAGAAAACAAGCCCGCATCGCACCACTCTCGAGCGCCCTTCTGCAAGCAGAGGGGGTAGAGAGCGGCCGAGCGGGCGGGCACTAAGGGCACCTCCGGAACACGGGGAGATGCCTTCCGCCATATGGCCGTCAATGGGCGGGGTCCCCCGACCTTACGCCCACGGCCAACAAGTATTCAGGGGGGGCGCGCAGTGACTCCTTACCGCGGCGACCCCGAACTGCACGGCGAAGTGGGAGTATTTTCCGTTACTCCCGCTCCCCTGCGCAGTGTGCCTCCCGCCGAATCGATGGCGATTCGGCACGCCTGGCTGCCGACCATGACTTGCACCACGATCGGCAGTGACAGGCCCCTACTGATGCTGTACGGAGCGGCCGCACAGGCGGACCAGCCGTACAGGCGGAGCAGAAGCCCACACGCAGCAGTCTCTGGCAAACTGCCGCGTGCCGAGGGGCTCAACTGCCGCACAGACAGGCTGCCGTACAGGCGGAAACAGCCGCACAGGCAGAACACCCGCACATGCGGCCACTGACATACAACATATTCGCTCTAACCGGCCGCAGCCGGGAGCAAACCTCGCAGTTCGCGAAAACGTGGGCCTTGAAGGCTCGCCATACTACGACCCCCTCGGGTAATGGGGTCGGCTTCGGTCGGAAAGACCGACGAACGACAGCGCTTCTACCGGCCGTAGCCGGGAGCGGACGTCACAATTGTCACGGCGGTGAACGCCGCAACCGCAGGCCTAGCAGGCCCGCCATACCACGACCCCCTGCGACATGGGGTCGGTTGTCGGGATATTGGTTCATCGACTTACAGGGGCAGCAGACTCCAGCGCTGCGCCTGTTAGCCGACTATCCAGGATGCACCGTCTTAGTCCAGTTGCCACTCCCCCCGGGCATATAGCCCGAAGGGATAGGAAGCCGGTCCAAGCTCACTAGGAGGTTCCCCGACCTAGCACCCCACCTAAGTACCATGATAACATAGGTATTTAAACTTTCATGGTCACTAACACTTAGAGTTAACGGGATATTTACCATGTACTATTGAATATTTCCACCAGTGGCAGTGGTGTAACGCGTAATAAACGACTGCGAAGGAGGGTAGATCGATATATGTGCTGAGACTTTCGCTTTCAACCGCCAGTACTTCAGCTCCTCCGTGATCATGGTGCTTGCAACAGCGCCGAAATATCGGAAATACTCAATAGTACATGGTAAATATCCCGTTAACTCTAATAAGAGTACCATGACAATCTTCACACCTGCACGGATAATTAAAAACTCCAATTAAAAGTACAGAAGACCGCGGTTAACGTATTTGGTTACGGCCATTGTTGTTAATGAACACGAGTTCTAAGAAAGGAAGCGATGAACTGCCAATACCAAAACAAAATGATATCATTCAAAAGTGACTCATGGAACTAATAACGCTGTTTGAATGCAAATTTAAATATTTTATGAAGTTAACATTAAAATTATGCAGGAGCGTTAGTGATAGCTCAAAACTCTCAAAGAAATCTATATCGCAGGTTAATCTTTCTATTGTATTTTGTGAAGATGTTTGAATGTTTATTACATCAGTGAAGCTCTAACGACTAAACGGATCTGGCAGGTATTTGGTACGGGAATGAATATAATATTATCTGGAATAACAAATAGACTAATTTTGTTCCTAAAGTACAGAATGGGTACAGAATTCCACGCGGGCGGGCACCACCTAGTATTTCAGTCATTGGTAACTATTAATTAACGATTGAATGTGTAGACAGACTTTTTGCAAAAGAACTAATGAATTACAAATACTCGTACTTAAACTATGTCATCTGGAATAAAGTATTTATCGAAGCACGAAAAAATTAATACAACCAAGAGATTAACAAGTCGTAGCAAGATGTCGATGGTATAAAATAAAGCTAGTAACAAGTAGCTAAAAGATAAGATGATCATATTGATCATGTTTCCAGCTTTAAAGAGGGTCCCAACCTCTTTGAACTTGAGTTGAAGGATATTAAGTATGCTATACTTTTAACAAACCCGAAAACAAATTATCGTGTCCCCCTTTTTTTAACGCGTGGAAAATCCTACAGGGATGCTATGCCGGACTCCTACCGACTGAAACCGACACGTATCCTACCTAACAGCCTACAGTCTGGAGTTTCGTGTAAGCCCTCGGAAGGATACCCCAGGACTCCTAACAGACCTACGGATACCACTGCGGTTCTCTAGTAATGTGATAAAGCAGAACCCTGGCATCAACAATAAATTAGAATTCTACGAGGTCTATAGAAATCGAATACAAACTACTACAATAAACAACTTAATAAAATCTAACGAACCCAATATTCCACGATATAACAAGCGTAATCAACACAAAAGCAAGCAGAAAGTATTAATGGTAGTAATTTATATGTGACACGGATAGTATTCTAAAACTTACAAAGGGGACATTAATTTTGATGCGAAACTATTGGGAAAGTTGGCGGGAAGCCAGGAACACGCCTGGACTATCGATGCTGGAACAAGACAGTTACAATACAATTACATTTGAGAGGGGTCGTTAATATGGCGTCTAAATCATTACTTTCATGAAACAACTAAGTTTATTCGGAAAATTTACTCGTTATTTCGTCAATCAAATCAATGCATCGCAATCCACTGCTGGACGTAAATATACCTATAATTTTGGAAAGGTGAACTCATCTGCAAGTAGTATACATAATCCTTGAAACTCCTCAACAATCGAGCTTAAAGTATCACGTTTGCCAAAGGTGTAAAAAGTAACGTTCCTATCAACTTTAAAAACACATTTTATTCTACTAGGGTAATAGACAAGAATACGGACCATCTGATGGAGTGGTGGTCACCATAGCCTATTATGGACGTGTACAACACTGGAGGCCTCACACACGCGCTCCTGGCCCTGTAAAAATCTTCTAAGACCCTTTTTGAAGAACCCCATACTGTTGGCGTTCGAAAAATTTGGTGCAATGATAGATCGTTGGCCTGGAAATCATATCAAACAATTCCTCAAAGCACAAACTATTGTACCGGCAGTAGAACACGTTTAAGAGGCAAAATCTCTCCAAACTTAAAGTAAACTCGAATAAAATAGAATGTAACGTCACCTCTCATATTTCACCTAAAATTTAATTAAAATCAAATTAGAATACTTGCTCGAATTTCAGAATCGACACAAAAGATAAGTTCCTGATCTGGTTTCGAGAGTCTCATAAATTTCGAAGGACTTTGATATTGTGATGAGATTCCCTAATTACTAACAGTAATTTCCTTTCTAAGGGGTACTAATGATATGAGCTGTAAGCGTTTTGTACATATTTGAAGACATTATGAAACAATTTGTAAACTTTTCATGCTGAGATTGTGATAATGTTACAAGAAACCGATATAACTTGGTCTCTTTTGAGTCTCGATTGCCTATAGTATAATTGCGCTGTGTGTAGTATATCTCAGAAAAAATTGCTCTTGGTTAGACTTTGATTACACAGAGAAATTAGATTATAAGTAGAAATCCTACTTTGAGTCTAATTTCTCTGTGTAATCATTCAATTCAAATCAAGAGGCAATATTTTTAATTCATAGACCGTCGGTCTTGATAAGACGGATGATGCAGCGTTAGAGTCCCGCTTAAAATTGATTATTTCACTTTAAAGTTACGGTTTAAGAAACGATTTGCTATATAAATCTAAATATATATTACTCAAAGATGACTGACTGACTGACATAGTGATCTATCAACGCACAGCCCAAACCACTGGGCGGATCGGACTGAAATTTGGCATGCAGGTAGATGTTATGACGTAGGCATCTGCTAAGAAAGGATTTTGATAAATTCTACCCCCAAGGGGATAAAATACGGGAAACGGGAACGGGAACAAATTTTACGCGAGCGAAGCTGCGGGCAGCAGCTAGTTATATTATAATGTTAAACTTAAAAAAGTCTTGTTGTCTACTACTCGTCTTGGGGCAATCAGCGCTATCTGCCGACGATAGACGATTTCTCCCCAAGACGTATGAGGTGGTAAAAAAAGTAGTAGGTAGTGACTGTAGTGAGAAGATCCAGGTTCGAGTCTTGATCGAGACCGATAATAAGTTTTCCACATTTATGATTTAGTTAATGATAATGATAATATTTATTCACATATAAATAAAGTCAGTATATAAAGTATATAATGGGTTAACATAGTGCCAATGAATATTTACTTTGACATTCTAAATTAATTTGAGGTATTTAATTTAAATTTATTTAATAGGTTAACATTAATATAATTATTAGTAAAGAATATTTATTGACATTTTAGCCCATAAATTATAATTATTGACATTTTAAATTGTTAACATTTTTTAGATTAATTAATGTATTTAATTTTGAAACGTAAGCGCCTGTTAACCTTTTGCATGTCTTTTTGGCGGAAATATGGTGAACAACACCTACCATTGTATGTACCTACCTGTATTTCGCAAAAATAAAGTGAATTATAAATTAAGGTGTTCACTAGCTAAATTACAGTTCTTCTGTTTAGCCACACGGGCATGAGAAATATGCTTAAGCATAAGATTCACGCAGTAACATCCGTGATCAAACAATTTATCATGCAGTTAGCATAATAATTCCTTTTTGTTACTTCTAGATGAGGATATCTTCTAAGAAAATAGAAATCTTAAAAGAGAATTGGGTAGGAAGGATCATATACTTATAATGAGATGTATATAATATTGTATTAGACATGATAAAAAAGTTTTTCTTCACAAGTTTCTAAATATAATACAGGAAGCAACATCCATTGTAATATGCGATCGTAAAAGTTCTAAAGAGAAGCAAGTTTTCTACCACATGAAACTACAAAACTACCGCGGCAGTAAAATGTGGTTTGAAAGAAAATTACTACGAGTAAAAAAGGTTAACGACTAATTTCTGTACGTACCTACCAAGTTTTTAGGATTCCGTACCCTAAGGGTTTATATGGGACTCGTCTATCACCGTACTAAAAACGAAAAGAAGGGGGGGGGGGGGCTGACACGTGTTGGAATTCTGAGAAGACTCTCATTGGTCAAGACCCTTTTTTTTTGTTTAACGTGAGTTAAAATCCTCATGGATGTTATGCCGGACTCCTACCGATTAAAAAACCTCACGTAACGCCCAATAGCCTATGGTTGGGAGCCCCGGGTAAACCCTGGGAAGGATATCCCAGGACTCCCAACAGACCTGCGGCCACCACTGCGGCCTCGCCAAGGGGGTGGTTCGGGTGCTATCCCGCGTCTTTGGGGGGTTTCGGGTGTGTTCCCGCTTCTAAGGAGGTCATGGAGGCCGATAGTCCTCGGCAAAGACCCGTCGCCGACTGCGGAACTCGGGTGGGAGAGTTCTCTCCCGTTCCCGCCCCGCCGCCTCTTTCACAAGCATGACCTGCTCGCAGAAAGAGGCGGCGCAGTCCCACTTACTCCCGCTGGAGAGGATTGCTCGCACCATGGTCTCGAGCGAGAGATTATCCACGTCCAGACCCACTACGAGGACCTGGCTCTGTTGCGCTCGCGCCGAATACGGCGCGAGCGCAACAGAGCCAGGTCCTCGTAATGGTCCTCGTACTTATAGAACTCGGGACTTCCCACGAAATAGATTGGGTTGCGGTGCAACTCACAGTCCAACCGCGACCACCCTAGGTCGTCGCTCCATCTGGCAGGGGGTTGTCCTACCCCACGTTTACCAAGTCGCGGTCTCCACTCAAGAACTCACTCGCTCCATCGGCCGTCAATTCTTCTACAGATGTGGCCAGCCCACTGCCACTTCAAAGGGCATACTTGACCAATAGGTCAAGACCCTAATAAAGATCTAAAACAATATACCTACAATTCTGTTAAAAAATGTAGGTAGGTACTATTTTAGGGTAATTCAATAATTTTAAACAATTAGTCAACTATTAATCAAGTGGCGGTAACCTTTCAATTTAAAACACATTGTCGAATTACTAAAAAATATGGGTATTCTGAGAATGAAGTAAAAATAACAATAGCACCCTACAACGACACGACATCAATCATGTCAAGGCTTTTGTTTAATTTTCATAAGTAGGTACATTAACGAAATTTTGCTCAAAGTGTAGTACAATTTTGGTTCACTCTACTTAATACTTGTGGCGTAATACTGCTGGCTGTGGTACTGCGATTAGACACGAGCGTTTTACTATTGCAATTCTTATTAAAAGTAAATTTTTTAAAGTTTCAAAGAGTCTCTTTGAATAAAAAAACAACTATTTCAAAACGCTTTATTTGTATGTACTTATGTGTGTAACTGGAATGTGTAGGTGAAATCTTTGAGAAATATGTCTTTCAAATTATTTCAAAATCAAATCTCTGGCCTGCCCACATTTTCATCAACAAGGCTTGTACCCGTGTAGTAATAATATAAAATTTTGGGACATTCTCACACAGCGTCGCTTGGCCATAATTAAGTTAATATACTTGCAGTACCTATTGGATAAGAATAATGGACAACAATAAAATATGTTTAATATGGGGAAACGGAAGAGAGATTCCCCTCCGTCACAAAAGGTCTTAAGGCGCGGTTCCACTTAGGCGGAGAGGAGAGGAGCTGTGCCGCGATTAACCAAGCACGGTGCGGAGCGGAGAGGAGCGGAGACGAGCTGTGCCGCTATTCACCAATCACATGGCTTAAAATCCACAGCTCCTCTCCGCTCCGCCTAAGTGGAACCGCAACTTTATACCTATACGTATTTCTTAATATATACATAACGCTCAAACTACGAAACAAACAAGTATTCATCACACGAATATTTGACCGACCCGAGACTCGAACCCGGGATCTCAGCAAAATAAAATAAAAATATATAATGCCTATCGTTTGTTCGTCACTGTATCTATGTCAAACACTTCAAGGTTATCTCTACCTGTATCAACAACATACGTTTATAAAATCCAGTTTAATATAAAAATCTTCATTGAGTTCGCAAAAAGAATTTATAGGACCCTCGTATCGATAGGATGGGCTCTAAGAGGACATTAAATTGTGCGTTAAGGATATAAATCAAATACGAACAATTTATTTCGCCTCCTGAAAATGAATTTGCCCATCCCTGCCAGAGATTAGTGGGCATTCGTGGGATTTATCTTTTAAATAAAGTTTAATTTAAAGAAGGGACTTTTAAAATTGAAATTTCACTATTACTGAAATACATTTATTTTCAACTAGCTGATGCCCGCAGCTTCGCCCGCGAAAAAATTGTACCCGTTCTGACTTCCCGTGGGAATTTATTCTCGGGATTAAAAGAAGCATATGTGTTATTCCAGACTATAATGTATCCCTGTACCAAATTTCAGAGAGATCCGTTTAGCCGTTCGAGCGTGAAAGAGTAACAAACATCCACACTCACAAACTTTCACATTTATAATATTAGTAAAATTAGACCTCTTCACTAAATCCCAACCATAGCTTAGAATTTTTATTATCCACATTCAATTAATTAACCTTTATTTTTGTTTTTGACGTGTGGAAAACCTATCATGGATGCTATGCCGGACTCTTAACCCTAAAACCGTACCCATCATAGACTTTAAATAACAGTACCCAGGGGTACTAGTGTACCCCGGTAAAGAAAAAAATTTTTTCATTAGAATAGACATTTATTAATATAATCAACATACATAGACTTTTATGGCACTTATTTCAATCTCACGTTACATAATTAAACAAAAAATTACCAAACTTATATTAACAATTTTAGCAAATCTTCTATTGGTGCTCTAAACATATAAAATTTTTACATTTTTCACATCGAGTGCTTGATTTACGGTCTTTTGACCTGGGAAAAAAGGAACATCTACCTATCATCTGAAGTGGATGAAGCACTAGAAGGTCGTGCTTTTTTAAAATACCGCCAATACTTATTTGTGCATGCATTTTGTAGATGCATACCCAGGGGCACTCTTTATGCTGTGCCAGGGGTGCTGTAGTACTCCACTCAGGCTTGCCACGATCGCACGCTAACAGGACTCGCGCCCGGCCGATGCTTCGACACGATCCCCCGCCC
Organism: Miltochrista miniata; assembly: GCA_933228765.1. Lineage (NCBI taxonomy): Eukaryota > Metazoa > Arthropoda > Insecta > Lepidoptera > Erebidae > Miltochrista > Miltochrista miniata. The sequence goes on along the minus strand of OW121763.1, from coordinate 26,880,836 downwards.
CCCGAAAATACGCGGAGGTGCGAAAAGATCCGTTTTAAAACAAAAAAGTTATAGCCAATATTACATTATTTTTTTCAGTTGTACCCCAGGGTACGGTTCTAGGGTTAAAGACTAAAAATCCCACGTTCCCTACTACTGTCTACGGTTGGGAGTCCCGAGTAATCCCTCAGAGGTATATCCCAAGGATTTACAGCAGACCTTGGCTACCACTGTCACTTCATCTAGGGGTGCCGGTGCTATCCCGCGTCTTTAAGGGGTTGATCGGGTGTAAACCCGCTTCTTGGGGCGTGTGGCGTACGTGAAACTTTCACGACACGCTGTCGTCTTGGGCCTGTCCTCTAAGGACGCAGTTCCCCCGCCGTCTTTAGACCCTCGGTCATGGAGACATGGTAATTAAAATCAGCCTTAGGCAGCCCACTGCTATAGCCACTCCCATTTCGCAGAATACGGCCGTGTGTTTTCTACATTTAGTTCCTGCATGTGATCTTTTTCTGGTTATCCTATATCACGATTCACGAGTCTTATTCGCCACTACCAAAGACTTCTATATAAACTGAGGTAGACATGCCCTACGCACCGATTTTTGAAACCTATAAACTGAGCTAATTAGCAGCGTTGCTCGCACTGTTGTTAGTCCAAACTTCGAAAGTAGGTGCTCGACTTGCAATCGGAGTCCATACGCCTTCTCTTTTACTATTTTTCTATTCGTATATTGCTATTGTGCGTGGTGACAATTACGTAAAAAATATTTATAAGTGAGTGTAGTCTTATTAATGTGTGTATTTGAGGATTGCTTTTAAAATCTCGTTTGTTAGAGTACGGCGCGTCTACCTCAGTTTATATAGAAGTCTTTGGCCACTACCAGTCACTATGCTGATCATTATCGATAATGACCTAGTCCTTCAGTCAGCAGATGCGTTCATTGATTGTATATAATATAATATTATCATAATAATTGAATGGTTGGTAACTACAGATGTTTTGGTAACATGTAGTCTAATGGAATAGACATTATTGGGAATGATAATTGCTCTTTGGAAATTATATATATTTATGTCAATACAGAGTTACATTATATAGAGGCTGTTTTGTGTAGGAAGTTGATTCACAATAAAACCGACTTGTAAGAGAATTGAATCAGACAAATTATGATTGTATTGGTTGATTAACTTATTATAGAAGAATTTGTATAATTTAGCATAACTGTAAGCGCTTTGGTCCAAACTGTAAGCTTATATTGTTCTTTATATATAAAATAAAAAAAAAATCTTGCTCATGAAGCAGGCTTAGTGCTCTCGAGATGATCTTCATTAAATCATTATATCCATTATAAATTTATTTCCTAACTTTCTCTTACTGGAAGTCGTATGTTAAGGTTCAACATAAATAAAATTACCACAAATAATTACCCATCTCAGTACACGAGAGCTTCTCTTATCCTAAATTTATATCCGAATAAAATACAAAATTTGTAGTACTACTCCCAGTTCTAAAATAGCCTATATGACTCATAGCGAGTACGTTACCCACGCTTGGCAAGAATTCAGGTGAATCCGAGATAATTTGACAACTACTGAGAGAGTTGTCTCTATGTCTACAATGGCTAAAAGAAAAACGAGATCTGTATATGTTTTAGATTAGACTGTCGTGTTTCTTGGTGATATCCTTCCGAGGGTTTACACGGGGCTCCCAACTGTAGGCATTAGATAGGGAACGTGTGATTTTTGTTCGGTAAGAGTCCGGCAAAGCATTTTTACAGGATTTCCTCTCTTCTAGGATTTTCCTCATGTTAAAAAAAGACTGTCGGTGTCTTAATTCGGGTTACATGGCGCTGTGTAACAATAATTCGGGTTACATGGCGCTGTGTAACAAAAGTGTAAATAATTGATGCTAATATTATAAAAAGAAAAGTTTTGCTTGCTTCTATTCAAGGAATAGATAAGTCAAATTATTCTGATATAACTATATAGCCTATTTCCATACATGATTGTAAATGCGAGCACGTGTGGGTTAATTTGGCTCTACGGGATTCACATATCACAGACGAAACCGTAGGTCGCAGCTATACTATAATAATTTTGAAATAAAATTTCGACTTTCATTAAAATACGCTGCTGATTATTTACGTAAACGCTTACAGCACTACTTTTCTGTATACCGATTGCAGCGCCATCTGCTGGGCTGATTTGTGAATCTAAGCCGCCACCCAAACGCATACAAAAAAAGCACTCAAATCTGTCCAGTCATTTAGGAGGAGTTCAGTGGCATACACACGTACAGTAAAATTATGTAATAAGGATTACCTTCATCGTCATAATAAGACGCCTATTATCCCATAGGAAAACCTATGCCTACAGAGTGTAGTCAGAGGCTTACAGATTAGACAGTACCCGTTGAAGACAAAAGGCTTGCCCTATTACAAAATATCAACATTACAACTGACAAAGTGTGGATATGAATATTTCTACCTACCCTCTTGAGGATATGAACATGTCACCAGAATCTTGACACAGAACCACTTTATTCCCGAAAGGATGTTTAAGTAGGTTAATATTCTTTTATTCAGAAACTTCTAAACTCTTGTCATAAAGATCGACAACTCTTGAATCTTTTTGTGTGATTGTATTGTCAGCAATAAACATTAATTTCAGAGTTGTTTAGTGGTTATTGCTCTGAACGAGTCACAGTGTGAACCGTTTTAGCTGTGACTCGTTGAGAGTAACTTGTTAAGTATTGATTACTATACATTGTTTTTGACAGCCTTCTAAACTGTGATAAGCTATTATAATATGGCTATGTGAACGAACTAGAATTAGTGATATTAGATGTTATCTTTCAATTTCCAAAAAAGATTAGTATTTTAAATCATCAATTGACTACTGATACTGACTCTTCTCCCACCAAACATTGTAAAAAAATATATTTATAACTTCAGCTTATCTTAAAAAAAAGTGTGTGCGTGTTACCTTTACGCGCGATTGAAGAAAAACTTCTTTGCCATTGACGGCATGTGTTATATTATTATAATTCATTCAAATTTTCAAATAGTAAGCGTTACTTCCGTCAGAAAAAAATCTGAGTTACTGCCTAGTCGCGCCTAAAGAAGTTTTACTTCAAAAAAATAACTTTGCTGAATTTTACGCAACAAATTGAGGGTAGCCACGAAATTATAATCTTTGTTTTATCCTTTCAAAAGGGGACGCCAAAGGGAAGTAATTTGTTTGAAATTTGTTCGGATTCTGAAATTTCCTTTTGACAATATTTCACAATAAAACTCTGATTCAACATTGTCGCCAAATTTTGTAGATGCTATCGCCATTTCGAGAGAAAGAGTTGCTTTTAAATTAAGGATCGATTAGACGTAATTTTACAAGGCGCAAACCACAGTTGTCTAAACGGAAATGAAAATCAATAATTTTTGATTATTGAATAACCATTTTGTAAGTTTTTTACATTACTCACTTCGTCGGCACCGATTTCGTCTTTTGGCCTTTTCCAACCTTAAAATTGCCGTAAGACGAAACCAGTTAGATTAATGTTTAATTTTGTGAAAAACATGTAGTTGTTTGTTTCAAGACAAGATCAACTACTATTATTTTTGGAAAATAAAACCACATCTATGAAACTACAGTCTGAAAGAAACCTGTCTCAATTACTTACAAACAAACTCGACTAAGAAAAGTAGTAGTAATAGGCCATTACACTTCACGAAAGAAAAAAATAAAACTCCTAGACAGTCCGAGCAGGCAAAACAAACCTATTAGTTTAAGGTGGGTTGGGCCTTAATAGCTATCGTTAGGTCAGTTAGGTCAATATGTGAGTTTGCTGAAGTAAATAATGGGATTGATTGACGTCATTTCACTGGAATTGATAACTATTGCGAAGTCAAGTGTTTTGTTTTACATGTCGTGTCTTTATTGTTTAGGAAGGGTCTAAATCTAGCAGTAAATTGGAAATAGACACTCTTACTGACTCTCTTTCTCTTAACTAGAACCATAACGTGTATTGCCCTACCACTACGTAGGCAGCAGCGGGTTGGTAGCCCTGAGTAAGCCTTTGGAAGGATGTCCCAGCATTCCCGACAGACCTTGTCTATCACTGCGGTCTGTCGCTCTTTCTATATCTCTCTCTCTCTACTCTTAACATCTAACATGAAGTATTTTTATAGCTAGAAAATTTCTATTTATGCATCGTAGTGTAGCAACTCTGGTATTTTCAAAAATCCATTGGCTTTAGTGGTGGTATTAATCTTGTGCGAATTTTAGTGCGCCTTCACACTAGCGTTTTTCCGGCGTAGGCGTACGATGGACGTATGCGCGGCGCCGACGCGACGTATACGCGACGTTGGCGCGGGCGGCGTCTCCACTGGAACACATGAGTACGCTGAACAAGCGTCGGGCGTGCGCGACGTATGCGCGACGTATACGCCGCGCATACGTCCTTCGAACGCCTACGCTAGTGTGAAGGCGCACTTAGGTCTGCGTCTCAAATGTCATAGTTTGGTCATAGTATACCCTACGTTCAATAAAAAAGCAAGGTGAAGCGCTCTTAGCCCAGCGGACTCAGTGTTCTGTAAACGATCACTGTAGTAAGCTTAAGCTAACTTTCACTATGTGACCGTTTTTTGACATTTATTTGAGCGTTTCCGTGCTTTAGACGACACATTAAGCCGTTGGTCCCGGTTGCCAGTAAAATTGCAGTCTTTAAGCCAAGTCAAAGGCCTTTTTAGGTGGCTTGAAAATTTTCAGTCACAACCTGCGAGTGTCCTTCTCAACACGGAAATACCGCTCACCGCCTATTACGTGGGACAAATTCTAAAAAGGTGAGATGTAGGCATATAATATGCCTCTTTCTACCCCTTTGGGGATAAAGGTGTGACCATATGTATGTATATATGTCAATAAAAACGGTTTATACTTTTTTGGGGTCACTGCAAACACCATTACCGCGCTACGTCTCACGTGTGTCGTAAAAAGAAGGTTTGAATTATACAGCTTCCTCTTACACTTGATGTCTATGATACTTAGTTTTTAGGGTACCGTATCATAAGGTTAAAACGGGACCCTGTTAGTGAGACTTTGCTGTCCGTCTGTCTGTCATGTGCCTGTATCAAATGAACCGTGATAGCTAGAGAGCTGAAATTTTCACAGATGATATATTTCTGTTGCCGCTATTACAATAAATATTATTAATTAAGGGAGCTTCCATACAAAAAACGTGATTTTTGCAATTTTTTGGTACGGATCCTCCGTGCGCCAGTCCGACTAGCACTTGGCCGGTTTTTTGTATACGTCCCTAATAAAAAGCAAAAATATTTATTTTTAAATTACTTCCTTCCCTTAGAGCTACACGACCGGACGATTACTCTACTTGCTTACCTATATTCTAAATGCTTAGCTAAAATTATTTATCTTGCGGTAGAAACGTACCTATTTCTAAAAGTCTCTATTAAAAAATACCCTGTAGCAGGTACAATACATACAGACGCATAACATTTATGCACGCAAATATTTATTTATATAAGTACCTACATATATAATCTTTGAAAAGAAAATACATTTATTGTTAAAAATTACAGAGATTTATAATTATTACATATCTATATTTACATTATTACTATCTAAACTGAACCTAAATAAGGCCCCCTAATAATCTTTGTAGTATGTTATATTTATGTAATTAGTAAGTAAATTCTTAACATTTCTTCCTTGTACCTATCTAATTTGTACCATTTTATACAAACCTTTCGTCTTTATACTTTTAACACCTGCTCTATCTTATCTCTGCATCACCCAAAGGTTGACTGGTAGAGAATGCCTTTGGCATTAAGTTCGCCTTTGTACATGTTGTTGTGCAGAAAGTTTTAAATAAAAATAAAATAAAATTTATATAGAGCACAACTGGAACAACTTACCGATTTACTAAATTTTACCTAACAGTATATGGAATTGTAGCAAGCAAAAAGACAGTGTCTGCCTATCCCATTAGGAAAGACGAATTTATTTCCATTGAAGTATACGGCTGTTAATTAAAGTCTGTGAATTAGGTCAACTAGTCAACCAATCAGTTGCCGACAAGTTGATCTAGATCAATGTCTTTGGTCAAACTAGCAGTGATCATCTAGAAACTGGACGTTCTTGCCGATCACTTTGCATTTAATTATCAAATTGATTGATCAGGTTTTGCAGTATCCACACTATGCAACTGTTACTGGAAATTTAAAAAGTCACTAAATCTAAAAATTAAACTACTTGTAACATAACATTAAAATTTTGAAAATTATGCCTTCTAAGTTTGTCTAGTAAAGACTACTTGAAATTTAACCGACTAGCCGGTAGGTCTTGACCGACAACTCAGTAGCTAATATAAATAAATAAATATTCACGAACATCTCACACAACGCTATCTGATTCCAAAGTAAGCTAGAAATAACCTGCTTGTGTTATGGGTATCAGACCACGGATATTAATACTTATATACTTTTAAATACATACATATTATACCTAGAAACACCCAGACTCTTGAGACAAAAATTTATATGTCACACAAATATTTGTCTCCGGTGGGAATCGAACCCATGACCTCCAGCGCCGCAGGCGGTATCACTACCGACTGCGCCACAGAGGCAGTCATATCTCTACCTACTATTTGCCATGATAACGATTAGACAGTAGACACTCATTTATACATAATATAACGGTCGTTGATCCTACCGAAATGAACTTAATAAATTCATAAATTGTAACAATATACGAAGTACGAGAAAATACCCGTATGACTAAGCCGATTGAAATACCTACACCTGTCTCCTACCGACTCGTACAACACATACATATACATTCATAGTAAATTTACGCTCACATTGCAGTGTTTATCAGCAACGTACTCTGCCAATTGGCAACCGAGTTCAGTCTCCGATATCTCTGTGTGAATCATACGTTAGGTTCATTTAAAATAGTGCCCCATTGAAGCGGCTTAGATTATTTAACAATCTATATATAGTATAGTATTATCTACTAAAAACCTGCGTAACGTATTTTACACTTTCGAACATAACCTGCACCAAATAGTCACAATTATTTATTACTAGCGGACGCCACGTTATTTCAACCGCGTAGCTCCGTTCCCGTAGGAATACGGGAATAAAATATAGCCCATGTTCACCGGAGATAGCGTAGCTTTCCAACAGCGAAAGGATTTTTCAAATCGGTTCAGTACTTTCGGAGCCTATTCGATGCAAACAAACAATCAAATCTTTCCTGTTTACAATATAAGTATAAATATCGTCGTTATGAAATCAACGTTTCACAGTCCATTTCTGGACGTAGGCCCAATACTTTCGCGGGCTTAAGGTCAAAGCCCACTTAAACGCCTCCGCTTCAACACCGCTCCCACCCAACACTACCCTAAAAGAAGACTACTGCTCGCAGTCCACGCGGCGACAGCTAGCACGCACCCAGCAGTCCACGCGGCGACAGCTAGCAGACGGCCAGCTGTCCACCCGCCGACCGCTCTCGCTTTTCGCAATAGACACAGTTCGCCATCGGTTTCCATTAAAGCAACTCGTAGTAGCGAGCCGGTGAGGCGACTGCTAGCAGTGAGCACGCGGGCACCGCGCCGACCGCTCGTCTACAACGCACGGCCAGCGAGGCGTCCACTTCCGAGCAGTCTGACGGCGGTAAGCTCGCTGTAAGCGAGCTGTCTGCTAATTGATGATGGCAATGTTAAAGCCTATATTTGAATTATATTGTTTTTGCCGGGTGGGAGCGGAGTCGTTAAAGTGGGCTTTGACCTTTAGGTACACAAGGCTCTCGGCCTTAGGCAGTGGTAGGGAACTGTGCGGATTTTATTGATAAGAGTCCGGTATAGCATCCATGAAAGGTTCCTACAAGTAAGAGAGACTTATCTTCTATATCTATACATCTATACGTAATAATAAAATGATAGAAAAGTTAAAACTGTACATTGGAAATATTAAAAAAAAATCTCTCTGGGTGTTCAACATAAGATACCAAAGCCGAAAATATAGTTAGAAAAATTTTTGTCTGTTTGCTTTGCTTTGTCCGGAAGGATCTCGAAAAGTACTCAATAGATTTGATTCAAATTTTGCACAAATTTTAACTAGGGGTAGGGTCTTTAAATAAACTATATATTATCACGCTACATATCCTAGGGGCTAAGCAGAAAGCAATCAAATTGGCATTATAAAATAATTTTCACGCGTACGCGTAGCATTTATTACTTTAAATACTGTGAAACTGACAAATTTTGCTATTGTTTGTCGCCAAAATGACAGGACACTTTATTCAAAGAAGGAAAGACTTCACAACAATTTTGGGAACTTTTCACTTCATTAACTTGCGAAAGCTTTTGCGAGTTTACGTGTTATGGCGTATCAACTTGTGACAAGTTTGAATTAGATGCTGTAATGAGCCAAACGCTTATTTTATTTATTTTATCTTTTCTCTTTTAGCCCCTCTCTATAAAATAGAGTACAGAGGGGCTTATGTCGAGACTTTGTCTGTAGTCTGTGAACTACGTCAGTAGGTCACGTGGATCATCTGTTCAAAGTTTGAAATAAAACAAAAATGACAACGTCAATCAAATTGAACTTTCATAATAAACGTGTTAGAGAGGGGCAGTCTGGTGAGAACGATCTTACGGCTTTCTTGTTCTTTATGCTACGCAAGTGGCAGACGAGTAGGCTATAGAAATACGTTTGCAACACCAGAGATGAAACACACGCGACTTCAACTAGGCTTAACCATTGTTACATTACTGACAACCAGGACCTACGTTTTTGTCCTGGGACATCCTTCCAAGGGCTTACCCGGGGCTCTCGACCGTAGGCTGTTGGGCGTTACGTGAGGTTTTTTAGTCGGTAGGAGTCCGGCAGAGCATCCATGAAGGATTTTCCCTCACGTTGAAAAAATTGAACCACGCTTTGACGTGCCTTCTAAAATGTAACAAAGGAGTCACGCGGAGGCCATCCATCCAAGGACCGGCTATAGTGAAAGTTGCTTACTGCAGTGATCTTGTACAGAACACCAAGTCCGCGAGGCCACGAGCGCTTCAGTCTCTCTATAAATATCTTGGACCTTTACACAAAACTTGCATTCATACCTACTTATGACAGGCTTTCCAATTCCAAGTTTACATATACATACATACATACATTATGGTCACGCCTTTATCCCCGAAGGGGTAGGCAGAGGCATATTATATGCCCACATTTCACTTTTGTATAATTTGTCCCACGTAATAGGTGGTGAGCCGTATTGCCGTGTTTAAACGGACAGGCGCAGGTTGTGACTGCCTGCTTTATTCTTTATTCTTTTATTCTTTATTCTTTATTTCTTGCGAAACATAAACAATAATCGGCATAAAAGATATTAGATAATGCATAGTCAGTATGTTTCTACCAATAGGCATGCATGATACAATTCAAAACGTGTAAAATAAAATTAATAAAAATCACCATAATAATACAAATACAATATCCACAACTACGTCATTAAACATGTCACTTTGTCAATCGTTTCACACAGTAGGTACTATACTATAATTCTATCCGACAACTATCCATTAACAGAATAGTAGGCCTTTTCTATCAGTACAGCTTTTAATTTATTTTGAAAAGATCTCAAATCATTACTCTCCAATAAAGATTTAGATAATTTATTGTATAACCTGGGGGCCATATTTAGGAGACCCTTGTTAAAAATAGCTTTTTTGTGTTGACTAAATCGTATTTTATGTTTATTTCGTGAGCTTTTAAGGGTTTCGAATAAATAAAAATTTTTCCTAACAAACATGACAACCTCATATATGTATAGACTCGGCAAAGTCATTATGCAGAGACTTGTATAAAACTGTTTACAGCTATCTGGGGGTCGTACACCACAAATTGATCTGACGCACCTTTTCTGGGCTTTGAAAACTGTTTCCACATTGGAGGAGTTACCCCAGTATATAAGGCCGTACCGTAAGGTGGACGTAACATATGCATGGTAGGCGGTAACCAATGTCTTCTGACTTGCTACCTTTGACAGGTTGTAAAGTGCATATGAATACTGACTCAGACGCCTACACACGCTACTTGTGTGCGTTAGCCAAGTCATGTCTCGGTCTAATTCTAGCCCCAGAAATTTTGTAGATTTGCATTCCAGAATTATATTATTATTATATTGTATGTCAAGTTTAATATTATCAGTCCTTTGTTGAAATGTCATAAGTTTAGTTTTGTCAAAATTTATCTTTAAGTTATTTGCATTTGACCAATTTATTAATTTCCCAAGGCAGTCATTAATTTATTTTTCTAATGTCAAATTATCACTAGATTCAAAAATTACCGTGCTGTCATCAGCGAATAGGATCATAGGGCTTTGTGTTATTTTCGGCATGTCATTTATATAAATAATAAATAGGAGAGGTCCTAATAAACTCCCCTGAGGAACGCCATAATAGGTGGTTCTTTGATTGGAAGAGTGTGTTCTCACTATTTTTGATTTCTCACAGAGTCGATTAATACGTGTAAATTGTTTTCTACCAGATAAATATGATTTGAGGAGGTTAAGGGCGTTACCCCGGATGCCATATTTTTCCAGCTTATCCATGAGCAAAGAACGATCCACATAATCGAAGGCTTTACTCATATCAAGGAATAGGACCGCCACAGGGCTTCTAGAGTCAATACTGGTAATTACTCTTTTATATAGTTTATACATGGCCATATTTATATTTTTATTTTTTCGGAAGCCAAACTGTTCTTCGCTGAAAATATTTTTGTATTCAAAAAAAGAGTACAACTGATTATAATTTACTTTTTCAATTAGCTTTGAAAAAATTGGAAGCAATGCAATCGGTCTATAATTACCCGGTTCGAGTTTATTACCTCTTTTAAAAAGAGGTTTAATGACTGATATCTTTAGTCGATCAGGAAAGATACCTGATTCCAAACATAAGTTTATTATGTGGCTAAGCACTGGCGCAATCATAATTGCTGTTGAAATAAAGCTTTCAACTTAGGTTAACGACTGCCATTTTACTGGCAACCGGGACCAACGGCTTAACGTGCCTTCCGAAGCACGGAAACGCTCAAATAAATGTCACAAAGTGATCACATGGATGGTCACCCATCCATGGACCGGCCATAGTGAAAGTTGCTTACTGCAGTGATCGTTTACATAACACTGAGTCCGCGGGGCACGAGCGCTCTTTCCAAGTTTACGAACAAAATAATACATTTCACTATATTATTCTTACTTGAAAATTCAATATTGAAAAATAATATTTTAGGTAACGTCTCACATCTTCGTAATTCAATGAAAATGTTTGTCTGAATTCAGACAAAAAGGAAAAAGATATTTCAGTAGTCATAAAGTTGTCTACACTATGTTTATTTATGCCGAACATGTTTTTCATACGAGTACGAAATAGGCTGTGCGGATTGGGACCCAAGTTGGAGAAAATCTAAAAAATATTCACTCATTTGTTGTTTTGATAGAAAAAAAATTATTAATAGCATTTTCAGGTTGATTGATATCACGTATTAGATTATTTTCGAAGTACATACCAGGTAATAGATAAGAAGTTTTTAATGTGTGACTTTTATAAGGCTGTTTGGATGTTTGTTACTGAATAACGCTCTAACGGCTTTACGGATCTGGCATATACATACATACATACATACGTATAGTCGCTTTATTCTTGGAGGGGTAGGCAGAGGCATAGTATACGCCCACATTTCACCTTATATCATCATGTCCCACGTAATAGGTGTTGGGCCCATACCCGTGTACGGATACGGATAGAAAATAGTCTGGAATCACATATTAGCAAATGCAAAACTGCAAAGAAGGATTTATGTTTTCATCCTTGGAATATGTCCCCATGGGGCGCAGGTACCGAAACGGATTTCCACGTAAGCAAAGTCGGAGCATTTTTTTATTTTTTTTTTATACTACTTAGGTGGCAGACAAGCTTACGGCCCACCGGAAGGTTGGTAACCGTAGCCTATAGACGTTTGCAACACCAGAGGCGCTACACACGCGCTGCCGACCCGGGCGCAGGTTGTGACGACCCACAGTTGAAATTTTTCAAGCCGCCCGTAAGGCCTTCAACTTGGCTTAACGACTGTCATTTTACTGACAACCGGGACCAACGGCTTATCGTGCCTTCCGAAACGCTCGTAAATAAATGTCACAAAGTGGTCCACGTGGTGGTCACCCATCCATATCCGGCCATAGTAAATGTTGCTTACTGCAGTAATCGTTTACAGAACACTGAGTCCGCGGGGCCACGAGCGCTTCAAAAAAGCATTTGCTAGTATGAATTAAAAAATAAACGAGCTGTTTATTTTCAAAAAAATTAACAAGCTGTTTATTTTCAAGAAACTGAACAGAATAATTTCTTGAAAATGTCAGCTAAAACCATTCTGAAGTAAATTATTAAATCTCAAATAGACGATATATTTTCTCTCCATAGTGTCCGGAGTTAATGAGAAAAGAAAATCTATGTTTATTTTGATATTTCATTTAGTTTGAAAAATTAAAATAGATTCGAACAAAACTTCACAGCTCGCTTTCAAATTAGTTTCTGAAATAGAAATGCAAGAAAGATATGTTGAGAAATTTACTATGCTTTTGGTGAGAGTTATGAACTTTTGATAGAAAAAAGTACGATGCGTAAGAAAATTCTATTTGATGAAAATCATTGGTGAGTGAAAAATTATTTTAGGTGAAGTCAATCTAAAAAAAAAGTTTTTACTGTTTTTGCAAGTAAATTTGTTGTTATAGAGGCAACAGGAATACATGTATTGTGTAAAAATTTTAAATATTTAGCTATCACGGTTTATGAGATACAGCCTTGTGAGTGACAGAAGAACAGACGAACGCTGATATGGAAAACTTGCTGTTAGCCCCTCTCTATAAAATAGATTGCAGAGGGGCTGATGGCGAGACTTGTGTCTGTAGTTTGTGACTCTGTTGCATTTAACTACGTCACAAGGTCACGTGGATCATCTGTTCAAAGTTTGAAATAAAACAAAAATGACAATGTTAATCGGATTGAACTTTCACTTTCACAATAAACGTTTTAGAGAGGGGCAGTCGGGTGAGACCGTCTCACGGCTTCTGGTTTTTTTCTGTCAACAGCGCTCCGATCAATCGAGGCTGCAGTTGACTATTGAACTCTAAAAACATTACATATATTTTTATAATACTTTTTCATTGGCTTCCCATATAAATACACTTACTCTTGCCAAGTCGAAATGTAACGCAAAGAAACTTCTGACAAATTGATTTCTCACTCGTACTCAAAGATAATCCCCGAAGATTTATTTTATTACTCCGCCAAGTTCTTACATATACATTACTTCCAAGAATACTTACTTGTTAAGACGTTACGTAGAAGGAAAATATATTCTGTACAGTACAAAGTGCTTTTGGGACTTAATTTAAGATGTATTCCTTAAAAAGAGTAAATAATACTTTCGAGGAAAAAGAATGCCAAAAGTCACATATTAACCTTCACAATGACTTAGCCTTCGCAAAAATGAAATAATAGTTAATTACAACTATAAACTATATGTACAAGAAACAGTACTACGAGAAATCGCTCTCACAGTAAATAAACACTTTAAAGTGGCAATGGGCTGTATTATAGAAGCGCCGACGATGGTCGATGGAGCAAGCGAGTTCTAGAGTGGTGAACTCGGCTAGGTAAACGTGGGTTAGGAAACCCACCCGATAGATGGGCCGATGACTTGGAAAATGATCGCTGGCGAATACTGGATGTGGAAGGTGCACGACCGTGTGTTCTAGTCAAAATGTGGAGTGGTCTACATCCAACAGTGGACTGCTATAGGCTGGAGATTTCCGTCCTATGGCTTACCCGGGGCTCCCCACCATAGATAGGGAACTTGTTGGTTTTTAGCCGGTAAGGCATAGCTTTCATAACGGCTGTCCCACACGTACAAAAAGAAGGTGAATTGATTGATTGATGAAATTGCTGATTCAGACCAAGGCCTAGGTAAGGTAATCCCCTAATGACTATTTGGAGTTTGGGTGTTTCACCAATGTAATAAACATGCTATCAGTCTCTATTATTAGAGTTAATGGGATATTTATCATGTACTATTGAGTATTTCCGATATTTCGGCGCTGTTGCAAGCGCCATGATCACGGAGGAACCAAAGGAACAGTTCCTGCGAAATATCGGAAATACTCAATAGTACCTACGTGATAAATAACCCGTTAACTCTAATAATAGTGTTTGTCACCATGAAAGTTTAAATACTTATTATATAATGCTATCAGTCGTCTAGATCCAACTTCCATTCATAATATATAGCTCGATTGAATAACTGGATCCCCAATATTATGAAATGAAACTGAGATATTTAGTATTACCCATGTTTAAATTGATGTTCCCCGAAGCGTAACACTTCAAATTATCGTCTTAACCAAAAATTAAATACTTGGGTAATTAAAAACAGGGCAACTTTTTGCGGAGCTCGAAACATTGCGAATCTTACTTTATTATTTTTTAGGGAATTGTTTGCAAAGTAATTTGTAACCCTTTTTATATCTTTCGCAGTTTATCAGAGTAAATCTGAGATATTTAAATTCATTTATTACGCTTTGAGAGACCCTGTTCAGGGTTTCGTAACTGAGGGGTAAAAACGGGACCCTATTCATGAGACGTCACTGTCCGTCGGTCTGTCTGTCCGTCACGAAGTCGTATCTCAGGAACTGTGATGGCTAGAGAGCAGGAATTTTCACAGATGATATATTTATGTGGCCACTAAAACGATGAAAACATGTTTTACTCCGCCTGGAGAACCCGGGAATTCGTGTTTGTAGGATATAACTCTATAGATTTTCGAATGTATTTTTTTTTGTAGATTTTCTACTCGTATATTTATATACTTACTTATGGGTTTATAGTAATTTGTCTTTCCTTTGAGTTCAACGTATTTATTTTATCAGTTCAGTTATTTAGTCGTAATAAATAGTCTGAATTGCTTCCCATGACTATGTAGTCATGAGAGACAAAGTTAATTAGTTTTGTCCTACAGCTTTCAGCAGAAATTTTTATTATACAGCGCTGTATAACCCGAACTAAGCCCCGGGATTCAAACTTAAGACCTCAATAACAATATATATGTATATATACTCCCTCTGCTCTATCAAGACAGCCTTAATTTTTTTTTGACGCGAACGTCTTATAATTCGATGGAGCCGGCTGCACGCACGAAAAAACATGACGTATGCGGCGTTACCTCGCTCTGAGGCGTTCCATTTAAGGCTGAGTTGTCACGTTCAACTATCATCAGTAAACCGACTTTACAGAAAACCGATTTTTTTAACGTGAGGTAAATCCTACATGGATACTATGCCGGACTCTTACCGACTAAAAACCACACGTATCCTACCTAACAGCCTACGGTTGTGGGCCCCGGGTAAACCCTCGGAAGGATGTCCTCAGGACTACCAACAGACCTACGGCTACCACTGCAGCCTCGTCTATTCGGGTGCTATCCCGCTTCTTATCTAGACGGCAGCGTGCGTGAATTCCTCGCGCCACGCTGCCGTCTAGATCCTGTTTCTGTAAGGACGGTGAGCAGCCCCCACACCGTCTTTGACCTACAGCTGTATTTTACTTTTGTGATACAGCTCTCAAACTGAACAAAACAAATATTTATCTTTTTTTTTTGTTCACAGGTGTGTCCCACAACCATTCGTATCTGCTATTCCGGCTCGGCAGAAGGGTGACGCCACCAGTTCGACAGTTCGCTGAAACAGGTCGATCAGATGCCCTTGGGTCAGCTCCCGGGACCCTCGACGTGTTCGGTGCACCTGGTGTTGGGCAAGGAGTTGGCAGAACTGAGGCAGAATTTTTTGTCGATGGCAATCATTCAAGGGTAAGTCAATGATAAAGATTTTTTAAAATACTATGGTGGTAAATAAGCTCACGTGTCACAATTAGTAATTTTATTCAGTAGTGACTGTTGATAACTATGCGACTGCCTCTGTGGCGCGGTCGGTAGAGATACCGCTTGCGGCGCTGGAGGTCGTGGGTTCGATTCCCACCGGAGACAAATATTTGTGTGACCCATAATTGTTTGTCTCAAGAGTCTGGGTGGTTGGTTCTATGTAAAATACGTATGTATTTAGAAAGTATATAAGTATTAATATCCGTGGTCTGATACCCATAACGCAAGCAGGTTATTCCTAGCTTACTTTGGGATCAGATAGCGTTGTGTGAAATGTCCGTGAATATTTATTTATTTATTTATTTATTATGTAAATGCAAATTAAGGTTATTGGAGTTAATTGGATATTTACCATTGTATTAAGATTGTTGAGGAATTGTTTCCAATATTATGACGTTGTGTTGCTAGCGTCATTATCACGTTTCTCTGACCGTGGGCTACATCATGGAGGCACTCGATTCAATGTTGACTCTGTTTTAAACATTTCTTTTTGCTCAAGTGTTGCAAAATCGAATCACACATTGAACTGATGAGATGTGAGTGAATAGTATGTGTCTGCCTACCTTTTTACCTTTTTACACAAAAAAGCATAACTGTAAAAATCTATACTTATAATAAAACTGTAGAGGGTCGGGAGTCTGTACATGGAAGATGTTTTGAAAATTTTAAGTGTAGGGCGTTCTCTAATCGATACTGAAGCCGAAAAGGTAATTTAAAATTTTCATGTCTGTCTGTCTGTCTGTCTGTCTGTCTGTCTGTCTGTCTGTCTGTATCCCGACTAAGTATCACGCCGAAACTACTGAACCGATTTGAATGATACTTTGTACGATCTAAGCTTATAGTCCGAGGAAGGTTCTTAGATACTTTTGATCCCGATATTTTGCGCGGTTCCTTCAGGAGAGGGGATGAAAGGCAAAATAGGTTTTTAGCTATAACTTCTCACTGCGTGGTTCGATTTCAAATATTTGTTTGGTGTCTGAAAGGGAGTACTTTAAGCATTATTCCATACAATTTTCAATATTGAGGGTTATGTAGTTCAGAAATTAGGGGCATCTCAACTTTCGGTAAATCTAGAATTCAACGTTTCTTTTGAAAGTGAGTCTAAACGGGCGTGTTGGCTTAATCATAAAAGAGCTTAATGATTAAGGCTATTGTAAAATAATTCAGTCCGCGCCGAAGGCGTGGACTGAATTGTTTTAGAATCGACTTAATCTTTAAGCTCTTTTATGATTAAGCAAACAGGGCCGTTTCACACGCTGCTTGATGAGTCTCATGAAGAAGTACTCCTCCATTCGTACACCTTATGTGACGTAAACGAAGTTGCGAGTGTCAGCTAGTATAATATTATAAGAACTCGCTGCATTCAAATTGCAATCAGCGCTATCAGTTGAAGCCTCAATAGTTTCGCAATGAAATTGCAATTTTAATGATAAGAGCTCAGCTTCCCACACACCACCGCTGACGGCATTAAGTAGATATACATACGAGTACATAATATATATCAATTATTCTACAGAATTTATTTTTATAGTTATTTTATGTTTGGCTAAAACCTTCTTCTTTAAAATTTTGACCAGTCCGCTTCTAAACCATTCATCAGATTATTATTTACTAGGTGATTGAGAAAACCTGTGCTAACATTACCATGGTTAATGCCGAAAAAGGGTTGATACTGACTTGAAAAAAAAATTCAATCTTCTAGAGTTCTTAAAGAAATCGTGAAGGGTAGAAACCAAGAATATTTTGCAAGATAAAAAAATCGTCACGAATTTTTGCTGTAACGTTTTCATCTAAATAATTTCAATTATCATCGAAATGGTAAATTTTAAGTTATATGAAGGTGATATAATATACCTGAAGAGGAGCAGTTCTCTCCCGTGCTGCAGAAGACGCACAGGGCACCGGAAATCTCACAATGATCTTCGTCCTTCATAAGCGTGAGTCTGGGGGCGACACTCTGGACCAGTTGTCACCCTAGGCTCAAGGTCGGTGGTGGCGCGATGTGTACTAGCGCGCGCCTCCTCGACGTAGAAAGTGACGTGGTCCCCACGAAAGTAGAGGCGAGGACTCGTCGATGTTTGGCAGCCACGGCTGGGCAGGGATTTACTTTCGAGGGTTCACCAGGTTCCCTGATAAAAAACAGTCAAGAAGGGGCAAGAAAAAAAAGGTGATAATACGCCCATGTGTTTTTAGTGTGTTGTTCTGTGTATTGAGACTCAACATAGAGCAACGCGAACTCTGTAAAGGCGCGCGATGCTCTGTGGGTCTCAATGAGCTATTTTATGGTACCGTTAGCCAATGTGATTCGCCTCAAAAATAAATATATTTAGCAAACACGAAATACTGAATTGAACCTAAGATAGTCAACTTACGCCTGTCCATTTCAACACAACAATATGTGGTACAATGTGGGCATATAGAATGCCTTTGCTTACCCCTTCGGTGATAAAGACGTGGCTGTGTTTATGTACAATAAGTAAATAGTCAAAATAAACATCATCAAAATGTTACACAGTTAGTTGAAATATCATAGCCCACATATTTATATGCATCACCAAAGTATCTACTTTGCATGCATTTTTGATTTCCCTGTGGACTCCAGGTGGAGGTGATTCTAGTCATTTTAAAATACAGCCTGACGTAAATTCTACTATTAATTTAGAAATGAATTTTTCCCATTTAATAATCTATTTAGGGCAGATTCGACCAAATCGGAGTAAGACTAATACTAGGGAATAGCTTGTGCCTAATAAAAAAGTAAAGTAATTTTCCATTTTACTAACAACTAATAAGCACAACGTAACCATGGTAACCATACTGAAGTAGACGTAGCTATGGCAACCATACTGAATTAGACGTAGCTGTGGTAACCATGCTGAAGTGGACTACTTCAGGCTACAAGTTAATCTCTATTAAAGTCTTGTTCCGATTTCGGTCGAATCCGATTTAGTACGAGATAGATTTATGATCTGGAACAACATAAAGACTATTATCGGGACGCCAGCAGGATGCAGCCGCGGGTGTTTTCTAGTAAACCGTAATTTTTATAAACCTCACAATGCTGCTACCAATTTTCTTATTGCAAAACCCAATAAAACTTTGTCTGAGCATTTCACCAAGCAATAACAGCAAGTTCGTCGCTATTACCACTGAGTTCCGAAGGCGTTTTCCAATAAATTGTATAGTTCATTTGTTTGTTTATACACTTTGGCTGTAGGTACTTTTGACTAGTCTCATCTATGTAATATAATTTACGAAAACATAAAGTATTAAGGTCTTTTTCATATTAGTACTGTAAGACGCCGGTGCCGGCAAGACCCTGTAATGACTCAGCCCAATTCACAGAAACATTTTAAAATACACAAAGTACTTATGCGGCAGTTATTTTTCTTAATGCAGTCTATCTATTTCCGAATAAAACACGATTTAATTTTCATATTTGCTAGTATCATTTATCTGTACATTTAAAACTGTAGAGAGTACAGAGTCTGTACATAGAAGATATTTTGAAAGATTTTATTGTAATTTAATTTATTTTTGTTTGTATGTATTGTATATCTGTCTGTGTTACGAATAAGTATCACGCCGAATCTACACAATCAATTTGAATAATACTTGGCACAATCCGAACTTATGATCACAGGGTTCTAGGTTACCTTTTTACTTTTGATAACAAAATATTGTGCGGCTTAGATTCCAAATATTTTGTTATAAAGTGAGTACTTTTAGGATTGTTCTCCATAAGTTTCAATATTGGAGGTTTCTAGTTAAAAAATAAGAGACATTCCACCTTGTGCTAAACTTAGGATTAGAAGAACTTAGGGTAAATCGAAACTGGCATGTTTGCTTAATCATAAAAGAACTGAATGGTTAAGCAAACAGGCCAATTTTGAATTATGATTGCGCCTCTTTTTAATTATGCTGACCGTACATAAATCATTGCAAAATTGCACTCGCACTCGACAAACAAGCAATACCCAAAATATCGTATTTCATCATTAATTATTGCCTCCTGAATAAACGCCAATTACCGAAACGAACAAATAAAAGAATCGGGAACATAAAACGATGCGATTAATAAAAGTTTTATCGAGCCAACAATCGAGTAAACCGTCGCAATTACGCCGCCTAATTTCGATTCTTTAATCGGTAATGGTTGTTAATCGATAAATGAATTATGTAAGTATCCTGATATACCTACAATATGTAAGAAAAGAAGTGTTAATAATTAAAGCTGTCAATCCAATTATATTGTTTTGTCTTTTTATTAGGAGATGCTTGTGGCCCAAGTGTTATTAAAAAGAGTGTAATAGCACAGATTACATAATATTATTCTGTAATAGTAGCTTTTTAAATAATATATTTAGCTCGCCGCAAATATGGTTCGGCAGAGCGACTCTCTCCTGGCAATCTTTAGAAACAATTGTATAAATAATAATTTCACGGCATCAAATCCAAGACCTCTAAACTCACATAGAGATTACAACTAGGCAATGAAAATCAAAATATTAGGTGCTTACACATCAAATTGGCGTTTTTCGTACTGGCCACTTTAATTACGATTTTCTCCTCTTTGGTAAGGAATTCCAAATTCAAATTTTCCCAGCTATTTACTCATGTATTTATCCTTCGATGACCGTCATTCATTTGTTTTTTTCTTCTGTTTTTTTCTGTTTGCGTCACTCATTTTACAAAATGGAAAACTTAAAATATCGCATTATTTACGAGTACGAGTTCCGCCGTGGCACTAGTGCTGCGGAAACGACTAGAAGGGTGAATGATGTGTATGGCGGTCATGTTGCAAAAGAAAACACAGTTCGTTTTTGGTTCCAACGTTTTCGTTCAGGAAATGTCGACCTGCAGAACAAGCCCCGTGGACGGCCTGAGACTCAAGTTGATAATGAAGTATTGAAGGCTATTGTGGAAGCGGATCCATCGCAAACCACGTCCGAGTTAGCTGCAGGCTGCGGTGTTAGTGATAAAACTGTTTTAATTCACTTGAAGCAAATTGGGAAGATTAAAAAGCTTGAAAGGTGGGTACGTCACGAATTGACTGAAGCAAACCGGCAAAAGCGCGTCGACTGCTGCGTTACATTACTGAACCGGCACAATAATGAAGGTATTTTAAACCGAATCATTACCTGTGACGAAAAATGGATTCTTTACGATAATCGAAAGCGCTCAGCGCAATGGTTGGATCCTGGCCAGCCAGCCAAATCCTGATTCAAGCGAAAATTAACCCCAAAAAAGTTACTTGTAAGCATTTGGTGGACTAGTGCCGGTATTGTTCATTACAGTTTTCTCAAATCTGGCCAGACTATTACGGCTGATGTCTATTGTCAGCAATTGCAAACCATGATGGAAAAGCATGCGGCTAAACAACCTAGGCTGGTCAATCGCTCCACGCCACTGCTGCTTCATGACAACGCTAGACCACACACTGCACAACAGACGGCTACCAAATTAGAAGAGCTTCAATTGGAATGTCTAAAACATCCTCCGTACTCCCCGGATCTTGCTCCAACAGATTACCATTTTTTTCGAAATTTGGACAACTTCTTGCAAGGGAAAAAATTCAACTCTGATGGGGCAGTCCAAATCGCCTTCACAGATTTTATTGATTCCCGTCCGACTGGTTTTTTTAGTAAAGGGATCAATGAACTACCTATGAGATGGCAAAAATGCATAGAAAACAATGGTTCATACTTTGATTAATTAAATATATTATATTTAAAAATATTCGACTTTTTGTTCCTCCTATACAAAACGCCAATTTCATATGTAAGCACCTAATATTATAAGATTTTCAATTATTTTATTTAAATATTCATTCCCACACAACATCATCTATATAGCTCAAACTAAGCTATAAGCTTGTACTATGTGCGCTAAACAACTGATACATACTTTTATATTTCGAAATACATATTATATATTATGCATATAACATTTTACAATAGGAGTCCCATAGTTTTGATTGAACGTGAAAATTTTAAGCACCACTTAATGTAGGTAACAGCGTAGTGTATGAATAATGTTAACTAATTGAGCAAATGAATTGCTACGTGAATTCTGTGAGATGATTACGTTTATCATACTTAATTTACATAGCGTCGTCGTCCCTACGCGAATCTCGACATTTTCAGTCTGTTTATAATTGCTTCTAAAAATTGGTCAAGCGCAACCTCGGGCAAGATTTCAACATTACATACATATGGTCACGCCTTTATCCCGAAGGGGTAGGCAGAGGCATATTATAATTCCCACATTTCACTTTTTTAGAATTTGTTCCACGCCTAAATGGCCTTCAACTTGGCTTAACGATTGCCATTTTACTGGCAACCGGGACCAACGAAGAACGAAGCACGGAAACGATCAAATAAATGTCACAAAGTGGTCACATGAATGGTCAAAGTTGCTTACTGCAGTGATCGTTTACGAACACTGAGTCCGCGGGTCCACGAGCGCTTCCTTCCGCTTCCTTCAACATTAGACAAAATGGCAAATAGATCACGTTTGTTGATGATTACCCCCATTAAAAAAATATTTAGTTCGACTTTTAGTATGTACCTACTCATTCGTCATTATAGCAGCAATAAAATCTACATTTTCGAAAAAAAAAACATTCTATAGCTGTCAAGTTGTTTCAAATACAGTTTAGTGATAGAATGACAGCGGAGTATTAATAATAGGGTCCCGTTATAAAACTTCATTTTGGTACGGAACTCTAAAAGTCATAATCAAACTTCACTTATCGGATAATAAGGATATAATCTTATTCATGAACTCTGAAGTTATAGGTGAAGTATGCAATCTTCATCATTTTGAACATCGAGCTGTCATTATCAAGCGATTCCGACCACTAATTCACTCATCACACAAACTTGCCCATGTCACAACCCACCAGCGCATATTCATCCGGTTTATTTATTTTTTTAATACTGTGCAGTATTATCTCCATCATCAACCTGGTCCAATCAAAACTTGTCTACGCCATTTTATCACCTGAGAGGTTGCTCATGTATTTCTATTTTTAATACTGTCCGATTGCACATTCTTATATTTATCATCAAATATACCTGGCCCTGTGAAAAATTTTCTCCGTAATTTCATTAGCTGATATGAACATTGGTTGTACATATCAGAAAAAAGAAATAGAGCACAAAATTCTTCGTGTGCAATTGTGCAGACTTTGATAACCTTTTATCTCCTATCTTATCTCTCAAGAAGTAAAAAATATATGTTTACATTAGGGTGCTTAGTTTACCTTTAAAAATTTAAGTTTTTATGGTTGACTATATAAGATATATTGATTGAATAATCTGGTCAACATTAAAAGTTTATCATTATTTGCTGAATATATTTAAAAGCCAACTACTCGATTTTCAGTTGAAAATAATCGTTTAGCAGTAAAATTAAAGAGCCGTGCAACAAGACCACTCATTAATTAAAACTACGTTGCTCTCTAAAATGTAACACTGTTGCGGGCTAATTACATCGTTACAGTTTATGGGCCTATAACTTATTTTAATGGTAACCTATATATTGAATCGATTCTGTTTACATTGTTTTCCGTTGTGTTTGCTCACTTTCTCGTTAGGGTTAAATTTTTTACTCATACGACTTAAAATGTTAGTAGAAAACTGGTTAAATGGTCAATTTGTCCCATATTTCGATTTTTGTATTAAAGGGCCAAAAAAATTAGTACTGAAAATAAATTCATAAATTTTCTTTTATATTAAATTCTTTTGTTATTGCAGAATATAATAATTTTTAAATTATTATATTCTGCAATAACAATACAAAAAAACGGGTGCTAATTAAACAACCTTCTTTTGAATAGCATTTTTAGCCTCCGGAAAAATACTTTGACCCCTAAATTAATAAGTCAGCCACAATTAATGAGCGTCAGAATTTATAGATTATAGCCACCAGTTAACCTCTCTATTAGCCACTGTTAATATAATTCAGCATCGTGATTATTTTTAAGCATCTAATTTTGTAACATGCATTCAAACAGTAAGCTTCTAAAATACTAAAAAATGGCATCAAAATGGACATTATTTATTAATATCATAGCTTCTATTTTCCTAATTCAGCATTTTTAAAATGTAACTCGTCCAACATTTATGGATCATCAAAGTTAAGTAAAGTTGCCACCAAAAGCAAATTATGGCCACTAATATTGCCTAAATAGCTAGGACCACTTGTAGCCACTAACTCAGTCTTTTGTAAACGATCACTGCAGTAAGCAACTACCGCTATTGCTGGTGCTCGGATGGTTGACCACTTTGTAACATTTGATTTGCGAGAGTTTCCTTGCTTTGCAAGGAACATCGTTCAGCCAACTGTGTGGGGTGTCACAATCTGGTGGAAACGGACAAGCGAGACCTGAAACGGACTCGCTTTTCCGTTTCACACGGGAACATGGGACAGATTTTCGGGCACAAATGCTTTTATTTATTATTATGTGTTACCTGCAGTCTTTATAATCAGATATTCTATACAATACCTGCATTCTAAAGCTGTCTAGTACTGTACAAATTTCCTAGGGATTTCATAGAATACCTGCTGGTTCACCGGTAATGTGTAAAATAAATAGGTCTTGGGTCACCATAAAATTATAAGTAGGTACCGCAAAATTATAAACTATCGAGGAATTATAAATTGTAACATATTGTAAAATATTAAATTTATCTGTAATACAACTGGCGCTCGGCGGCTGCTGCAGCGGCATGCTCGCTTCGCTCGCTCGCCTTCACGCGTTAGTGGTAACTGTTCCAACCTAACCTAACCTTCGCAAGCAGCGGACAACCCTTCCATACTCTCGTTATTTCATTCATTGCCTTGCCTGCAAGTATCAGGTATTCTCTATAATGCCTAGACATCATACAGATTTCGGTCGGTGACATTATGTGGGCATGTAATACAGATTATAGAACTAAAGACAGATACCGAACAAAGAAGTGAGACCAATAGACCAGTGCAGATAACTTTTAAAATATAAAAAAATAGTAGTAGAATGAAACGTATTGCAAAAGGAAGATAATGTGACAAAAATAACAGGAAAAATAATTTACAGGCGATCTGAGGGCGGGAAGTGAAAAAAATGGGGGTTTTAAGGGGGAAAATGGGTTTTCTCGATTTCCGACAAAACTACAAGTCCTACGGAAAAATGTATAATGGCAAAGTTGTAGGAAATAAAAAAAATACAACTTTTGGATTTACACTTTTGTGACATAACCTCAAAAAGTATGTCAAAAACTCAAAAAACCCCAGATTTTGAGTTTTTGATTTTTTTCTTTTACAAAAATGTTCGTTACGTCATGAAATTTGGCAGAAACCTTTCTTTTTATGTTCCTAATGCACTGTAATTTTTTTGATCCAAAATGTTTATTGTTTCTCTTTTTATTGACTTAATATTGCAAGAGCATTTAAATTTTCAATCGAAAAATCACCCGTCAAAATATCAGATATTTTTTTAAAATTGGTAAGTTTTTTGTTACTTAATATCTCTTCTTTCTGATGATGTAAAAATATATATACATCACTATGGTAAATTTTCTCGGAAAATGCAAAAGACATCCAATCATATTTTTCTATTTTAATTATTCATGAAAATTTTGAGCTATCCTACTTAATATTATAAATGTGAAAGTTTGTGAAGATGTTTGTATGTTTAGATGTTTGGATGTTTGTTACTCAATCACGCTGTAACGACTGAACGGATCGGGCTGAAATGGTACAGAGATAGCTTATAGTCTGGAATAACACATAGGCTACTTTACATCCTGGGAATATGTTCCCACGAAAAGCGGGAACGGGTACCGAATTTCACGTGGGCGAAGCCGCGCGCATCAGCTAGTTTATTAATATTTACACAAAAAATTGTTGATTTTTTTTATTTTATTTATCAACGTACCATAAAATCTTACGTTTTTTCGAATTATTTGAAAGTAAATATTAATAAATAGCTCAAAATTGTACATGAATGATTAAAATAGAAAAATATGATTGGAGTTCTTTTGCATTTTCTGAGAAAATTTACCATAATGATGTATATATATTTTTACATCATCAATGTTTAAATACATCAATTTTTTAAAAAAATATCTGATATTTTGACGGGTGATTTTTCGATTGAAAATTTAAATGCTTTTGCGATATAAAGTCAATAAAAAGAGAAACAATAAACATTTTGGATCAAAAAATTTACAGTGCATTAGGAACATAAAAAGAAAGGTTTCTGCCAAATTTCATGACAAAACGAACATTTTTGTGAAAGAAAAAAATCAGAAACTCAAAAGATGGGTTTTTGGAGTTTTTGACATACTTTTTGAGGTTATGTCACAAAAGTGTAAATCCAAAAGTTGTAGAGTTTTTTATTTCCTACAACTTTGCTATTAAACATTTTTCCATAGGACTTGTAGTTTTGTCGGAAATCGAGAAAACCCTTTTCCCCCCTTAAAACCCCCACTTTTTTTACTTCCCGACCTCAGATCGCCCGTAAATTATTTTTCCTGTTATTTTTGTCACAATCTCTTCCTTTTGCAATAGGTTTCATTCTACTACATTTTTTTTTCATTTTTCATCATTTTCAGAGCTATCTGCACTGGTCTACAAGAATGCAAATACTTAACCCAAATGTGAGTAACGAGTAATTTCTCATTAATCGTAAATTTATGACGACATTCTCGATATGCACTTCTAGAGAGTGTATAATGTACTCAATTTTGAGTTAAGTATTTGCTTTCTTAACCTCACTCTCTTGTTTGGTATTCGTAATCTGCTTTAGTTACAAAGTGATATCAAATAGCGGTCTCTGATTGATGCTAATGGCCGGTCGCTGTCGTCCTGTGCACTCGCGTCTAGCCTTACAGTGGCTATTTTCACGAAAAAAGAATATGATATATCTATTTTACACGCTAAGTTATAAAAACTGATGTAGTCTGTGGAGGCTTAAATTATAATTTTTTGAGGCTCTTGTTTTGAAGCTATAAAATATAAAATGGTGATTACATGTAAAATATCTGGCTGAATTAGTAAATTAGGTGTTAATATATTATTACGGAGGACAAGTTAAAATAATTGTTGATCTTTATTTGATGCTTATAATGGAATGTTTAGGTGACGTTTTAAAGAGGACGAATTATTATCTTAGAGGCTATATCATTTTCGCGTGGCTTAGTTATTAAATGAGAGGCTAAATGCCGTGGCCGAGAAAACTGATACATAAATAAGCAACTTCTCTGGCTCGATCAATTCATATGAAAAGTGGTACACATTTCAAAACCGAATTAATAATTCCAATCATAAACCTAACATCAAACAAATATAAAATATGTTAATAATTTTAATTTGGGAGAGAAAAATGAAAAATGAATGCTTACATTGGACCAATTGGTCACCAATATTATTTATTATTGTAATTTCAGCTGTAATCTTTTGTTGCAGGTGTCGGTAATGGCTCGTATGATACCGTCCCCTGATTGGTTCATCGGCGTGGACAGTTTCGACCTTTGTGTTGACGGCAACTGGCTTGACAGTATCACCATTGAGGTAATTTTTAGTTTTTTTATACTAAAGCCTTAAAGTACTTATAAGATAAGAGAACGTCACGTGGTATGACCTCCATAGTTCGCGTTCCCATGGGAATACAGCAATAAATCATTATAATGTGGATCATAGGTACAAAAGATGTTACAATAAATAAAATCAAATCTTTCCTCATTATATTAAGAGTATATGATAGATTGGCTGTTTCCGTGACTTCGCCAGTGTCTACGAACGTAGTACGAGCATTGTAACCGCCATAATGTATGAAAAATAATGGAAATAGGCCATTTAACTACTAGTTAAATGGTTTAAGAATATACCACATATTTTCATATTTTGTTATTAATACTCCACTCCTTTGGCATCGTGATACCTACATAGCCTAGGCTACTTAAGACTATTTTGGCTAAAAAAAATTGTACTATCGTTTTTGTACAAACAAACAAATCTTTCTCTTATAGAACGTTACTATATCAATACATATAATAAAATCGGAACAGGTCGCTGTCTGTACATGGAAGATAAATAAGAAAAAATATTATAGGGGGGCTTTATGAAAGTAATAGAACCCAAAACAATGATTTTTAGAATTTTTGTCTGTTTGTCTGTTTGTCTGTTTGTCTGTATGTCTGTATGTCTGTATGTCTGTATATCTGTTTGTCTGTACGGTTGTGCACGCTAATCTCAGTAACCGCTCAACCGATTGCAATGCAGTTTGTTTTATTGTGTTGAGGTTTGCTCCAGTTAACATTTAGCGTTTGTTTTATGTAAATCGGTTTAGAAATAAAAGAGTTATAACTCTTTTAAGATTCAGATATTTTGAAAATTTTAATTGTAGGGGTTTCTTTGAATGTGAGTGAACCTAAACTGGCGTGTTGGCTAAATCATAAAAGAGCAGTTTCAGACGCTGCTTGATGACTCTGATGAAGAAATACCTCTCCTTTCATACAACTTATGTGACGTAAACGAAGTTACGGGCTCAGCTAGTATAGGATATGTTTGATACGAAAAATAAATTAATATTTATTGTTTAATGTAGATTATACTATAGGAATATAACTAAGTTCAATTTACGTAAAAAATCTTCTCTAATGAGTATAATTTCTGCACAGGTGGATCCACTAGACGCAGGCACAGACAATGGGTTCACATTTACAGCCCCCAACTGGCCGACTGCACCCCAGGGAGTAGCGTATCGCATCACGTCTAAATATCCGTCACATCCAGCAGGCTCCTTCTTCTATCCTCACCTTAGAAGACTTCCACCTATTGCGACGTTTCAATTTATTAAGGTGAGTATGCACACTAATTTAAGAAGAATTTATTTTTGAAATGATGGCTTTGCATAAACTATTACGTGGAACATGAAAGCTTCATACAACTCGTGAGGATTGACTTTATAGTTATACATACATACATACATACATATACTCACGCCTTCATCCCCGAAGGGGTAGGCAGAGGCCTATACCGGCCCACATTTCACCGTGTACAATTCGGTCCCACGTAACAGGTGGTGAGCCCATCGCCGTGTTGAAGTGGACCGCCGACGTTTTTATAGTTATGCATCTGCGTTTTGGGAAAAATAGTATTTATTGAGATCCCATAATCGTCACGATCCATTGAACCTGAAACCTGAACCTGAACACGGAGCTTGGTAACTTGATTACCTTATACAAAAGTTCAGAAGTGTGAAACAGGAAATCTATCTTCGACGCAGTAGGTTAACATTGTATATACCTAGACATCTGGTATATTTTTCATTCTTCATACCTAGTAGTTTACAAATCTACCTAATTTCAATTAATTTCTCAATATTAAGCAGTTAAAAGTAACTCACACTTTTCCCCATCAGTTACGAGAATACGAACTATCCGAAGTGTTCCACCGCAGCAGCGATGACAGAAGATACGACGTTCTTCAGCTGGACAAGCTCAATCACAACAGCATTGATGTCCTGGACGGGAACAGAGCACTGTCTATCGCTGAGGAAGTGGAAAGAGCCGAGCAGGCTCCCAGGATATACTCCGAGGGTTCTATGACCACTCCTGATGCTGCGTATTCTTATTATTCTTTGTGAGTATATTTTGATGTCGTTATGTGTTATAACTTTGCTTTATTTACTGGCATCTCATGCTCTAAATAAGTAGATACAGACATTATCTATGAGCAGGTATTATGTTTTCAAATTGTGATCAGTTCTAATTTAAACAAGTAACGAATTTTATTTTTATAACCGCAACCAAATAGGTATTCTTCCAAATTCTAATTTACAAGATTTCAGGCTTTCGTTATGGCTTAAAAGCTAACGCAATCTTTTATGAAATATTCATAGATATTTATCATTAGTCTGACTGCGGGAATGTCAGAAATAATTCTGACCGCTTTAAGTATATATTAACTGAGAAATCAGACCATTTTGTTTCCGAATAATATTTTTGTTGCAACCTTGTTAAGGGAATGAATTTTAAAAATTCTCTCCTGATGTGAATTTCTAAAATGAAGAGATCTACTCTTTACATTTAAACCACTACTGTACAAAAATTCATATTTCTATCTTCAATAGTTTCCGCTGAGCGTTGATGAGACCGTCAACCAGCTTCTTTCAAAATATAGAACAAATTATTTATAAAAAAAAATCCTTAGGATTAACACGACGTCGAGTACGACCGAAGAGCCTCGCTCAGCCAACGAGCTACCAACTTCAGGTCCATCTGCCAGCGAGAGATCAGCTCTTCGGAGCTTGGCTCGCAGGTACAGGGCCAGACGACGACGCAAGCTGCGCGCGGATAATGCTGATCCGGCTGAACGGAGGAAGCGGAAAAGAGCTAGTGAGTATAACACGATTTTGACAAGTACACAACTCTACCTTATTGAAAGGCTCACCGAAGCCTATGGTCATTTGCAACACCAGAGGCACTACTCCATACCGTATGCGTGTGGGAAAACCAAGACAGAAAGTTCATTCAATTCTATTGGACCTCCATGGAGAAAAACATTTTATTACCTATACTTGACTTACTGCCTTACCTTAGATAGACAAACAAGTATATGACCCTCAGTAACTAGAAAACGGGAATAAAAGGAAAAGGCATATCATCGGATCAATGTGTCGTAGTCTTGGGGGCCGGCCGGGTTCTCATGACTTTCTAATGTAAAAAAAAGTGGTCATTTTTGTCTATAGGCTTTTGCACCCTTCTAAAACCAGAGGTACGTTTCGCTGCCGCATCTTTAATGACCCAGTCCGTTTATCATCTGGTGCATCTTTGCAGATAATAATAATAATCTATGACTTTTTGAAAGAAAAAAGTAGTGCGTTTACTTCAATGTATAAATAATAATAACCTATGTACATAATTATAATAAATTGAAGATGTGTAATGTACCTAATGTAAATTTGTAGCTGTATTTGATGCGACGATATTGTACCTATAATGTTTTTAGTTCAGATTTTGACCTAAACCATTTTTTGCATGCCTAATGGTAAAATATGGCTGAACAATTTTTATGTAACACCATCCTTTGTACTTACCCATATTTGCAAAATAAAGTTTCTTATCTTATCTTATCTTATCTTATAAACAAATCTTATAAAATTTAATGATAATTATGGATTTTATTGCCATAACATAGAATGAGCAGAGAATCACGTGCAAACATTTTTTATATAACTAGCCTAGCTGCCACCGACAGTTACCTCCTGCTGTGACACAGTAGGAAATGGCGTCACAACTATATCTACGACGCTTTGAGGGCCAAAGCGTCGTTAGCTCAGTGCTTTGTAAACAGTCTTCAGATAGGTGACCGTTTATAGCATTTCCAGTTACGAACGTTTCTAGGCTTCGAAAGGCTCTTTAAATCATGGCTTTTAAACACCTATGTTTAAAAAAATCAAAAGGGGGTTGTAACGACCTGCCCTTGTCAGCTTCTACACGGCAATAAAAAGTACTATCAACTATTATGTTTATGCATATCCCTTAGGGGAAATTATCATAAATATTATGTAACCCCAATAGTGCCCAACGGCTTTGCTTGTTACATGCTACGAATTCCGTAGCACCTATTCAACTCATACATACTTGTATCCTACTTCCTACAATTATGAGAACGTGAAAAATTGTCAAGACGTTTGTTACTCTTGATCACGGTTTAACGGCTGAACGGATTTTTTTTTTATATTTGGCTAGCCAAAATGATGCCGCCGTTCGATGGAAAGTCACAGCGACATCTAGCGATTGGGAGCCACAGTGCCAGTCTGTAAGACTATAAAGCGGCCATCAAGTTGGCGGCCCTATGATGTGCCTCTTCACGCTCCGCTTGAAGAACCCAGAATTGTAAGAGGATCTGGATCTGGATGAAATTGGTACAGGAATAAATAAGAGTAGATAATCTACTCTAATCTATTCTACTACAATAGATTTCAATCTAGGCCAGTTATTCACTGTGGGATAATAGTACCATGGGATGAGGAAAGATAACAATATTCCGGGCGAAACCGCAAGCACTGGCTTGCTTAGAATAATAACGAAAATCCGCGAGATTTGTTGACATTTACTATTATTGCTCAAGCAAAAAGAAAAAGTAAAAGTTATTTATGTAGCTAAGCGTGTATATTTTGCTCTGAGTAAAAGTCAGTACTGGAAGTAATAAAAGAAACTCCACGACAATTTAACTCGATGAAGTAGAACGATCGTCGTAAGAAAAACAAAATGAAAAGTTGTAAACCTTCGCTGAAATATATTAAGTGTAGCGAGAGTTAGTACAAAGATGTTTTCTTTTCATACATTACAGAGTACAGTAAGCGTCAATAATAATAGAGACGAGTAGACTGTTAAAATTAGCTTAGCAAATGTCTTTTTCAGGAAATTAAGTAAATAGATGAATTTAAAATTTGATAAACCTAAAGTTTGTACAAAGAATAAGAAGTCCATAATAATACTATTCTTTAATAATTTCCTTTCGAATTTCATCGGTCTATACGGTTCTTTAGTAAAAACTAAATAGTTTATTTCGGCATTCATTATTCATTTTAAATAGTATTTTTTATAAATGTTTATTTAATTGCTGTAATTGAAATTGCTGAATTGTTTTCACATTATTTAGCTTACATAAATAGAATATAGTCATTAATAAAATGGTGATCTGGATGTCATCAGTAACAAATTCTACTTGAAAAAAAAAAAATGTAGTATGAACAAAGTTATATGGTTTAATTTTCATAATTGCTAGGACCATTTTAAACAGAATCATCGCTTCTATATTTTTGACGCTGACTGTACATACATACATACATAGTAAAAACAAATAAGAATTACTTAGACAGGGTCCCGTACAAATTACATCAATAGGTGTCGTAAACTGACCTTCTTTGTTAATCAAGACCATTATGTTACTTTATTCTGGGTCCTGCTGCTTTAATATCGAATGTTTTTTTCATGAGACCATTAAGTAGATTCTCTAGGTCACTGATTCTATGATATGACTTCAAAGCTTAGACGACAATATACAACTAAAATGTCTTATGTAGGTATTGTTAGATTCTTTGTTGTGGAAAAATATTCATGTTTGAGTAGGACAGGATCTCCTTTCGGCAGGTGTTGATAAAGACTGCAAAATTATCGAGCTTCACAAATATTTGATCTCATCCGAGAATCAAAGCTGAAAACCTCAGCACGGCAATGGCATCGACCTACCACAAAGGCTGGATTCAACCAAAATCGGAGTAAGGCTATACTAGGGAATAACTCTTACTTGTACTATCAGTAAAGTGAAAGTTAAATTATTATTAACAACTAACAAGCACAACGTAACTATGGTAACCCATGTCCCATAATGAAGTACTCTATCCTGTAGGGTTACCATAGTTACGTTGTGCTATTAGTTGTTGGTAAAATAGAAGGTCACTTTACTTTTATAAGAGGTAAAGGTTATTCTGCAGTATAGTCTTACTCCGACTTTGGTCGAATCCAGCCTAAGTCACCGAGAAATTTAAGTACACTCATTTGCAAAAAAACGGGCGGTTTTGATTTTCATTCATCTTTGAAACCTTTTTGGGATTATATCTTTTTAATTTTAATCGTTTGTACACGTTACTGGCCGGTTTTAAGAATGCCGTGGTATTTAAAAAAGTACGGTCTAAATTCAAATTTTCATTTGATGCTCATTTTTACAGAAAACCCCTTTTTATCCTACATTTTTGGCGCGAAGTTCCCGAAGTTAACATCGACTTTCACAACTTTTATTCAATTTTTGTCGATTAATTTTATATCCTTGACCTGTCAAAGCTTTATTTATTGCTGTTTGGCTGTATCAAAAATGGTAGATAAAGTGGTAAAAGCTACCAAAATTATCGCGCTGCTTGAAGAGGGTTGCAGCCAATGTTTCGTGGCTAGGAGGCTAAAGGCTTAGGGCTTTTCGCTGCCAATATACGCAGTCACCGCCCGGCCCGCGGCCCCAAATTACTCCGTGAGCACAGAGTTCACAGGCTTAGGTTCGCTAGAAATTGTGAATCATGGACTCAAGAAGATTGGAATAGGGTTTTGTTCTCTGATGAAGCCAGGATATCTTTGTTCGGTGAAGATCGACGTCGGCGAGTGCTAAGAAGACAAGGAGAGCGCTTTGCAGATGCATGTTTACGAAGAAATCACACCTTATTGTGGGGGCTCTGTTATGTTTTGGGCAGGAATAGATTCAATGGAACGTACAGAGTTAGTCTTCATTGAAAACGGCTCACTGACTGGGCATCGATACATAACGGAAGTTTTAATTCCTCATGCACAACCCGCATTGGCCGCTCTAGGTCAAGACTCGATTTTTATGGACGACAATGCTCGCGCCCACCGATCCCGCGATGTTAATGCGTATGTGCAAGAGGTCGACATTCGTCGTTTGGATTGGCCAGCTCGAAGTCCCGACCTCAATCCCATAGAACATATCTGGGACGTTCTAAAACGGCGTGTGAGATCAAGTACACCCGGCTCCGCAGACCATCAGAGAGCTGAAGAATGTGATTACTGCGGAGTGGGAACGTATTCCGCAAGCAAGTATCCGGGATATACTCGCTAGCATGCCCAGACGAATTCAAGCTGTGATTTTAGCTAGAGGGGGTCACACTCGATACTAAACAGTTATCTGCTTTTACTTTATTAAAGAAAAAAAAACTTTTTTATTTTTACTTCATGAGCATATGCACTACTAGCGAACATACACTACTAGCGAGGTTTAGCATTATTTCCCATAAATTGTAACAAAATTTTATGAAATACTGATGAAAACGATTATTTTCTTATTAATTTACCAAATTGTGAGGATAAAACTACCTATAATTATCAAACAAAGCAATATTAACATTTTAAATGGTTCATTGCTTAGGTGCCCGTTTTTTTGCAAATGAGTGTATAATAAAGTTATGGAAATAAAAACCTTTTTAAATGTGACGGAACCAAGAACTTTGTTGTTTCATTTTCTATATATTTTTTTCTTCCGCAGGACTTTTGGATTGCCGAGTATCAGAATGGACTGAATGGAGTCCTTGCCGCAGCGATGGAGGATGCGTAGGCTCCGCAGTGCGAACACGACGAATAATACGACGACAGAGGACAGGAGGGGCGCCATGCCCCCCTACTGAACTTTCAAGATGGTGCGCAACTAATTGCACAGCGCAGCAGCCACTTGAAGACTGGCGAAATAATCTCACGTAATTCTTGTTTTGAATTTGGAATTTGGTTCCATTCTTCTTTTCCAGTTTTGTATATTGGAGACAGTTAAATTTAAAAAGGGATTCCTATTCTTTTTTAAATAACATAAAATAGAAAACAATTTGTAATAGAAGCGGTTTCACGGTCTAATCTTTCATAATTGATTATGTTCCATAATGATCCATATAATTGTTGACAACATGATTTCATCTGGAACACGTGAAGTATTGAATAGTCTTCAATATACAAGTTGGCGTTATGCAAAACGGCACAATTGATTATAAGTGACTTTATTCTGTATATTATTTTAAAGCATTTGTAATAATTTATATAAATTATTTTCCAACACCTGTGTCTGTCCGTCCAACATTTCATTTTAGACTTCGCAATAATTTTGAATTAGTATTTCTTTTGGATGTAAAATGGTGTAAAAAAAGTAAAAAAAAATGTTGTAAAATATAAATAGTAAAAGATGACTGTCAATGTTGGAAATAGCTAGATAGTATTTGGTTTATTATCGCTGTACCTATTTAAGCTTCTTCCAATTTTATTTATTGGTCAATTATCATTAGGAGTGACTAAGAAAATAATGTAAGTGAAGTCAAGTTTTATAACTCGAGTATTTGAAAAAAGCGTCTACGTATGAATAGTTAGCAACAAAATACCTTTTTCCACATTCTAGAGTCATGCTTCAAAACAAACACAAAATAATATAAAATTATTTTATAAACTATATTTATTACACATTTTTGCTCTAGTACAAAATGATGTCGTGTCTTAAGCTATTAATAAAGTAATACAATCATGGTATTTTATGATTTAGTAACATTTTTTCCTTATTAGTTCTTCAATGTGTCTATTCATAGTTCCCTGACAATACTTTGGGATGTAATAATAGTTAAAAATACATATCGTTTAGTTAAGTGTATAACTTTGTGACAGTAACTCAATAAAAATGTAGGTAGTCTTTATTTTAGAGTCAAATAGATCCAAAGATGCAGCTTTTATTTTTCATACAAATAAGTGTAAAGAAATGTTTAAGCTTCTTGAGGATTTTTCACAGCTTGTTGAACTAATATGTGTTAGTCGCGATTAGTAACTAACTCAAAAAATAATTTCCATAGCCATACCTAGTAGGAACCATTAGTTAGTTGGTTATAAGTTAAATGTGAAAAATCGCATATTTATCGTAAATACGATGAAAGAAGTTTATATATTTCTATATATAAACTAACGAGTATTAGAATAAGTCTGTACTTATAGTAAGATATTAATAAAATATAGTCACAAAGCCTTCTGTGAGACTATGAACGATTTTTGAACTCAATCAATTCTAAATAAAAGTTTTGCAGTGCTTTGTTAGTTGTTGTGTAGTGCCATTCATTAAGCAACATTGTCCGAACAATGTACTAAATAATATATTCGTTTTTCAAGAAAGGATTTCATTTTGCTTAGTTCTATTAAAATTCCAGTTCAGCAAATCTATTTCATGGAGGTATTCCAGTTAATAGAAATTCTTCACTAATTTGCTTTGAATACCAAAGAAATAGTCTACGCTTGAGCTCGAGTCATAGAAAAAGAATGTATTTATGGTTAGATTCATTAAGATTATCTGAACTTTTGGGGCAGTTTCATGACCTGAAATACCTATGAAACTGAAATATTCAAATTTGAAATCATCCTCAACGTACTATTGTTCTGAAAAACCGAAACACGTTGTTAATCAATAGCTATTTATAGCAGCGAAGCATATTTAGCAAGATAATAAGAGATTCTTATGTTTTAAAATTTGTTTACTTTTTGCTAAATAAGGTAGCTGACGTTTAAATTTCTGACAGAGAATCAGTATTTGTGTAAAATATTCAAACACGAAATATCATAATGCTGAAAACTTTAACACTCTTATTATTATGATCTGTTATATCTAGTCATAATTATAATTCATTGCAAAAATACTGGATTTCTGTAAAATAATTATATTTAAAAGCTGTCTACAACTTCATTTTTAATTTTAAGAAAAGTTTGAATAAACTGTTCTCACAATGGAAATATCTAAAAAATGTCCCACACCTAGTTATAAAAAGCTATAATAGTTAAATTGTAATATAAAGCCAAAAAAGTTTAAGCCGAAGTATTAATCTTAGCATAATACCAATCGGGATATGTGTATTTTTTACGATTGTAAATTATTTTGATTTCAGTAATAAAACGTCTTGAATAAACATTGTGGTTTTATTTAATAAGACAAGTATGTATCTGATTTACTTAAGTGTTTTGCAAAGCATCCTTACAATCGTCTGAATATTATTATTATTTCCTTTATTTACTACTTTATACATATTAATTTAGATTTTTAAATACATTAGTATAAAACAAAAAAATATATTTAAAAATATAAAAAAATAGTGTCCCACCGGTATCGAGTACAGGGACCAAGCTACCGGTGGTTAGGGCTGCAGAGACAGGAACCTCCTCACAATGCGTGCCGTGTCTAGGAGGACTGCCTTTTGCATCTGGTTCTTGACCCAATTACCTAACGCGAGCCTCTTTAGATGTTGATCGAGGCTCTTGGCAATCAGACCATGCGCTGATACGACTATCGGAACAATAATCGCTGAATCCACATCCCACATGTCGACAATCTCGTGAGCCAAATCCAAATACTTTATTTGTTTCTCCTTTTCTGCCTTCACGAGATTTCCGTCATGTGGGACGGTAATGTCAACGATTATTGCTAGGCGCTCTGATCGATCTATTACCACTATATCAGGCTTATTGGCCACAATAGTCCTGTCAGTGATAATAGATCGATCCCAATACAATGTGACACGACCATTTTCAAGAACTGGGTCGGGCACATACATATAATACGGTACCTCTGAATCAACAAGTTTATATTTTAGTGCAAGTTGCTGATGGACAATCCTGGCCACTTGGTTGTGTCTATGTAAATACTCCCCGTTGGCAAGACGAGGACAACCAGAAATAATATGTCTGAGAGATTCACCCGGTAGGTGGCATGCCCGACATATGTCAACCGTACCATCTCTCAAAATATACTTCCGATAGTTATTCGTCATAACAACTTCGTCAGTAATTGCACAGACAAAACCTTCGGTTTCTCCAAACAGATCACCAAAACGTAGCCAGGATACTGATGCTAGTAAATCTACATCGGGCCCATGTAAGGCCCGATAAAATCGTCCATGCAGTTCTTTACTCTGCCATATCTCCTTGCGGTCATTGGTAGTTAGTATTACTGGTTTGTGCCAGTTCTCTTTGGCAAGAGAAAGAGGGGTCAGTCCGCTGTCTATTGTTACTACATCCCGATGCATACCCACGTCCGCATGAAGAAAATATTCCCTAAGGTTGTATATCTCACGGTTGTGCAACGTCTTGATATTTAAAAAACCACGACCGCCGCATTTCCGCGGGATATACAACCTCATTACAGACGAACGCGGATGATGCATCCGGTTTGCAGTCAACAACGAACGGACTTTTCTATCCAGGGTGTCAAGTTCTGTCTGAGTCCATCTCAGTATGCCGAAGGAATATCCTAAGACAGGCATGGCCCAACCATTGATGGCTCGCACCCTATTACCACCTGATAAAAGACTTCTCAGTACTTTTTTCAGGCGGCCAAAGAAACGATCCATCAACGCTTGTTTCATGTCTGCCTCAGCAATACCTAAAGCCTGCGACATACCAAGATATTTGTAGGTTTCAGTTGCGGAGAGAGATTTAAGTTTTGTGAAATCTGAAAGTTGTACTCTTTCAGATTCCACAATCCGTCCCTTCTTTACATGCATGACTGCACATTTATCTACACCGAATTCCATTTTGATAGAATTACTAAAGGTTTCAGTTATCTTGAGTAACTCTATCAAGTGGGAATTGGTGCAGGCAAATAATTTCAAGTCATCCATGTACAGAAGGTGGGAAACAACTTGACCTCCTCTCCTAAACTGATAGCCTAGCCCTGAACCCTCCAGTAAAGTACTGAGAGGATTCAGTGCTAGACAAAACCATAAGGGACTCAGGCTATCACCCTGAAATATACCCCTCTCAATCTTGACAGGTTCACCGTTCCCAAGAATCTGACGACATCCTGGATAAACAAGAGCCGTTCTCCATTGCCCCATACATGCCTTCAAGAAGGTGCAAAGAGTTGTATCAACTTTATACAACTCTAGCACCCTCAACAGCCATGTATGTGGCACGGAGTCGTAGGCTTTCTTGTAATCAATCCAGCATGTCGCCAGATTTCTCCGGTTACGACGAACCTGCTGATTAATGGCCATGTCAAGAATAAGGAGTTCTTTAGTACCACGTGACCCGCTTCTACATCCATTTTGAGAGTTGGACATAATACAATTATTTTCTATATGAGATGATAATTTAACTCTCAAAATAGATGTGAGAAGCTTATAGACCGTAGGCAAACAAGTTATCGGTCTATAATTTTTCGGGTCCGTGGTACTACCGGATTTATAGAGGAGGTGTGTAATACCTGAAGTCATAAAAGATGGGAGCGATCCGGACTCAAGTGATGATTGAAAGCAAGATGCCAAACAATCATGCGAGCTATGGAACC
Organism: Miltochrista miniata; assembly: GCA_933228765.1. Taxonomy (NCBI): domain Eukaryota; kingdom Metazoa; phylum Arthropoda; class Insecta; order Lepidoptera; family Erebidae; genus Miltochrista; species Miltochrista miniata. The sequence continues at coordinate 26,840,989 of OW121763.1, read as the reverse complement.
ATTTGAGCCAAAAATTGTGCAGTCCGTCCGGCCCAGTTGATTTCCAATTGGGCAACGAACGAACTGCACTAGCAATGTCAACAGTTGTTATTATGACTGGTGCCATGGTCTCAATAGACTCGCATGACCGCCCGACATCCCGCATCCAATCACACTCTGTATGACTAATAGGCGCCGACCAAATACCTCGCCAAAATGTGCTTGTGGTTTCGGCATCAGGTAGGCACATATTAGTCATACTTGAATCGGGTTGCTCCCATCTTCTATATACACACCTCTCATCTTTTTGAAACGAACGATTCTGAATATATCTACCCACTCTCTTCTTGTATCGCCGTATACGGTTTGCCCACGCATAAATTTTCTGCTTCAGGTAGTCAATGCGTTCCGTGACTCGTACAGAGAATTCGCGGGGACTAATATCTGTCCCCGCAAATGCACGAGTCACAAAACGCATCACTCTGGGTCGGGTATTACCCCCCCTGAAGCAGCATAGCTTACCAATGAGCACCCTAGTCTCGGTGATACGACGCTCAATCCTGCATTGCCAGACTGGAACAGACTTAGGTCTAGTAGCTGGCTCAACTTTAGGAAATTTTACACCAGCTACGCGACAAACTGCTACAGCCGCGCAATACAGAATTGAGTGTGCATCACTAATATCTACACAAGTATTGAAATAGCTTGGTAGAACCGAGTCCAGGGTGCTCACTAGAGCCATGTTTTTTTTATGCGTTGGCAAACGCGGTATACGTGGGCGACACACGGGATCGCAAAACCTATACTCTTGAATCGTTCGTTCCAAAACACTCCTTAGTTCATCATTGTATTGAGTACTTACTGTTGTAGCAACATCATCCACTAGTTCGTCAATAGGTACGTCAGGTTGCGTCGCATGAATCTGTATATCAGTAGTTTGAGACGAAGTAGGGATGATGACGCTACACTGCAGCTCTGAGCGAAGCCTCTCAAGCACAGCATCATCCAACATATGATTACGTTGTATGACCCGCACTTGATCCGATAGCCGCTGTGCCGACACGCTGATAGTTGGTTCAAGAGCCTGAAACAAAGGCAGCAAACGAACACGGTACGCAGTGAGGTTAGTTCCTCCCTCTGTAGCCGCAAAATATGCCCGCATGACGTTTTCGTTCATAGATGAAGTCCATCGCATGCGGTGCACATTACCACCGGCAGCGGGGGCCGCATTCGAGGCCGGTGGGCCTCGGGGTCCCAAGCAGGTCGGTGGCCGGGTCCTCCCCTGCCGACGTGTAGGTGTTGGCGACGTCGGCGGAGAGAAGTACTCGTCGCTTGATGATGAGCTCGACGCCTCAGCAGCAATCGGTTCCGACGATATGGTTTCCACGTGCTGCGAGGCGGAGCTAGGCGACGAGTCCGGTGATGTTAGTTGTGCTAAACGCCTTCTGGCTCTTGTAAGCATTATTTAGGTTTATTTTATTTATTACACATTTTGGTTGACATGTTGACATGTCATGTCATTCTCCTCCATAAATTTTTCTTTAGGTTTATTGATTGATAAAAACATATTTGTTATATTTTTCATTGCAGGTTTATAGTATACTTCTTCTATTTTATAAAATGGTTCACTTTTTAACAAAATGCAAAATATATACAACTTAATTATAAATTTCTTTCTGTGATAAAAAAATATACCACTGCTCTTGTGTGGGGTTGCCAGTATTATTATTATTATTATTATTATTCCCTTTATTTACATAGTTATACTTATTAAATTAAATTTTTAAATACATTTTATAAAAAAGAAAATATATTTAAAAATATAAAAAAATAGTGTCCCACCGGCATCGGGTACAGGGACCAAGCTACCGGTGGTTAGGGCTGCAGAGACAGGAACCTCCTCACAATACGTGCCGTGTCTAGGAGAACTGCCTTTTGCATCTGGCTCTTGACCCAACTACCCAACCCGAGCCTCTTCAGATGTTGATCGAGGCTCTTGGCAATCAGACCATGTGCTGATACGACTATCGGAACAATAACCGCCGAGTCCACATCCCACATATCGACAATCTCGTGAGCCAAATCCAAATATTTTATTTGTTTTTGCTTTTCTGCTTTCACGAGATTTTCGTCATGTGGGACGGTAATGTCAACGATTATTGCGAGGCGCTCTGATCGATCTATTACCACTATATCAGGCTTATTGGCCACAATAGTCCTGTCAGTGATAATAGATCGATCCCAATACAATGTGACACGGCCATTTTCTAGAACTGTTATTATTATTATTTCCTTTATTTACAATTTTAAAACATATTAATTTAAATTTTTAAATACATTATATAAAAAAATATATTTAAAAATATAAAAAAATAGTGTCCCACCGGCATCGGGTACAGGGACCAAGCTACCGGTAGTTAGGGCTGCAGAGACAGGAACCTCCTCACAATACGTGCAGTGTCTAAGAGAACTGCCTTTTGCATCTGGCCCTTGACCCAACTACCTAACCCGAGCCTCTTGAGGTGTTGATCGAGGCTCTTGGCAATCAGACCATGTACTGATACGACTATGGGAACAATAACCGCTGAATCCACATCCCACATGTCGACAATCTCGTGAGCCAAATCCAAATATTTTATTTGTTTTTCTTTTTCTGCTTTCACGAGATTTTCGTCATGTGGGACGGTAATATCAACGATTATTGCGAGGCGCTCTGATCGATCTATTACCACTATATCAGGCTTATTAGCTACAATAGTCCTGTCAGTGATAATAGACCGATCCCAATACAATGTGCCATGACCATTTTCGAGAACTGGGTCGGGCACATACCTGTAATACGGTACCTCTGCATCCACAAGTTTATATTTTAGGGCAAGTTGCTGATGGACAATCCTGGCCACTTGGTTGTGTCTATGCAAATACTCACCGTTGGCAAGACGAGGACAACCAGAAATTATATGTCTGAGAGATTCACCCGGTCGGTGGCATGCCCGACATATGTCAACCGTACCATCTCTCAAAATATACTTCCGATAGTTATTCGTCATAACAACTTCGTCAGTAATTGCACAGACAAAACCTTCGGTTTCTCCAAAAAGATCACCAAAACGTAGCCAGGATACTGATGCTAATAAATCTACATCGGACCCATGTAAGGCCCGATAGAATCGTCCATGCAGCTCTTTGCCCTGCCATATCTCCTTGCGATCATGAGTAGTTAGTATTGCTGGTTTGTGCCAGTTCTCTTTGGCAAGAGAAAGAGGGGTCAGTCCGTTGTCTATTGTTACCACATCCCTATGCATACCCACGTCCGCATGAAGGAAATATTCCCTAAGGTTGTATATCTCACGGTTATGTAACGTCTTGACATTTAAAAATCCACGACCACCACATTTCCGTGGGATATACAACCTCATTACAGACGAACGCTCATCATCTCACTCAACATCATCTAGTTTAAATTAAACTTATATAAGCTTGTGCTATGGTATCTAGACGGGTAATAAAAATACTAATGTTATATATTTGTAAATACATACATAATTATACATAGAAAACACTCAAACTCCGAAACAAACAAATGTGGGTCCTACAAATATTTGGACCGACCCAGGAATCTAACCCAGGACCTCAAGTGCAGCAGGTGGTTACACTCTTACCCTACCGACTACGCCACAGAGGCAGTCAAATCAATTCAGTCAAAGACCATAATGTATGTTTGTATCGTGTGATACGATTAGTCCTGAGATGGGGACCGTTTAAGGAATTTTTGATTTTCCATTTATGAGCATTTCGTCGTGCTATGGATGACATGTTAAGGTGTTTGTTCCGCAGCCAGTGATAGTGAGTCATCAACACTTTAACTGCCAGCTGAAAACTCTTGTGTCATGCCTGAGGTCTAAGTATATTTCAGAAACAGAATTTCAAACAGCATATTCCGTCGAGCAAGACTCGCATCCGCACATATGAGGAGTTGGCAGCTAACGTGCTAAGGCAATATTGAAAGACCCCATGAGCGACTACGAACACTATCAAACACGTGTAATAGGCTGACACCTGTAATACACCTGTAATAGGAGTTCGAACATTTTCAAACAACTTTAATACGCTTCCTCTGTTCTATTAACACGGCAATTAGGCTCATAACATCACATCACAAAAAAAAATTGAGACAAAAATATAGCTGTTGCAATTTCGTTCCGTTTCAACGTACGAACCTATAGAACGATTCTGCCTACCCTTTCGACGATAAACGTGTGACTTATGTATGAATGTAATCTAGATTTACATCCAGAAAAAAAATTACCAGCACACTCATATTACATCACCATTATCCTAATACATACATTGTTTTAATCTATAACATAAAAAAGAATCTTTACAGTCGGTACCTACACAAAAGTTCAAAGCTACCCAACTCGCAAAATAACCAACCCAGAATTACACCACACACTCACCATAACATAATATGAAATAGCAGCTTCAAAAAGTCTCTTCATTTGAGAAGGATAATTGCTCCATTCTGACACAACATTAACCTTCCAACTTTTAATGGGTTCTCTGCGCTGAGAAATAAAATGTTGAGACTTTTTGTAGTAATTTAACAAGCAACCGTTTAAAAGCCTTTCGTCTTCATCGTCAAAATTAAGTTGTTTCTTTTTATGAAAATCCTGGTCAAGTTTGTGTCGCTATGATAGTGATGAGAAATAATACTCCAATGATGTACATAGCCATTTATTCTTCTGCTCTTCGTATAATAGATACTACTCCTATATTTCCACTTAATGGTTTGATAAAATAAATAACAATCCAATGATTGTAGATTCGTTACATTTTTATTTTCACAATTTATCTAATACTTGCACAACTAACTATTAATTAATACAAATATTCTACTTTAACTAATTAGCACTTTACTGAACTCGATCAGGAAACAGAATGTGTTCTTTTTCCAGAATATTCACTTTTTATCGCCTCTCACCAACTCCCACTTCATACTGAACATTTATGTCAACTCAACTACCCACTATTTTCGAATAATCAATAAATGTTTTATGTACAGGCTAATCATTCTACTATGAGGCGGTGTTGACATCACAAAAATAACTTAGTACTACCTAAAACTGAATGGTTTTAGCAAAATTACAACATTCGGCCATCAGACAGCGTGCTATCTCCGGAGCACGCAGTAATCACAACATTCGGACCTGTATATTGAACTAATCACATATTTTTATACATAACGTACATAACAATAATACCTTTATGCGGCTTTTTATAATATGCTAAATCAAAATCTTAAAGTTAAATTAAACCTAAACCTTCTCTATATCTTCTATCTACTTTGTCTATAGTCTATAGGCTTATAATATTAACTCAATCATTATTTAGTTTGTAAAACTATAAGTGAGAACTTGAGTCTGGCGAAACGTCAAGAATACAAAACAAAGGCAACAAGTAACCAGTTCACAGAGCAGACCGCCTGCTGAAACTATTTACAAATGTAAAATCTAAAAAGTGATCTTTTTTTTAAAACCCAGCAGAGTCTGCAGATCACTTCCAGGTTTCCTTTTCCAGCAAAAGAAATCATTACATGTGTCAGCAATTAGTGTAAAATATATTTAATAGTGGAATACAACTAGTAAAAGCGAGTGATTTTTCATAAAAAATTCATTAGGTATCTAATATTACCATCATAATAATATTACTTAAATAATATTTGTAAATTAAATTGTTAATCTCATTTTAAGCGAACTACTGTCCTTATGAGAAATAGAGTTCTTTTAACCTTAATAATCGTCTAGTTTCAGGCAACGTGATGAAGCCACAATATACCTATATACCTTAACCCTAAGGACACATAAATATAGTATTTAAGGCAGCTCTTGTGGCATTCTCGAAGTTACTTTTTTTATATCAACATCTATCCTTACAGGTTTCCCTAATTCGATAATGTTACAATGTGTTTATTATTGCCGACAATTTTAATTAATGAATTGTAACTTAGGTCATAAATACATCGATAGATTAAATTCCGATACTGTAAACTAACTTTACTAAATTGTCATGCAAATAATAATGACTTTAGATAATCATTTTAAATATTAAGAAAAATCTCAGATGATAATTGGTGTCTTATAATGTAATTATAGTTTCATTCGTGTAATAATGTCAATAATTAATAATTAATAATTTCATATCATACCATAATAAATTGTGTCAAACGTTTGCAAACATAAATCTGAAATAGGTTGGTACGAATTATGTCAAATAATAATAATAATATAAAATAATCATGGTATGCGCATAAAATGTGTCAATGCAAAATGTATAAGCATTCTTAAGTCAATCACTGAGATACTCTGATTAATCTAACCATACCAATACCTTCAAATTCGGTTGGTAGCCTGTCGCAAGAGCGTATACCTACCACTGTTTAAGTGGGCAACTACCCATAAAGTGTCATTGACCTTATGCAGTCTACTATGATAACAAGAAAGACTTTTTTTTATGGTTGATGTAGGTACATGTTATAAATACGCAAGATTTATTGGGAACTTTTTGGTTAGTAAAACCTTCCTATTTCACAAATACAGGATAAAAACTAGACATATAATTATTAGACTACTATTTACTTAGAAATAGTATGGTATTACTTTAGAAATGGTATTTGAATAAAAGAAACTGCAAGGTACGATACCTATATTTCTTGTGTGGTGCAGCCACAGGATTCTGATGAATTTCTTATTCTCATAATGTTATGTACCTACTCTTTTTGCAGAGAGACTCTTGGACGTAATCTAAATTATAGAATATCGCTTTTATGGATATTTTGTAAGATACAAGATTAGAGTACTCCGCAGGAGGATACAGGTTAAATTTGAATACACTGTTAAAGTAACTCAAATTTACAATTCCATCTACATCTGTTAATGCCTCATCTTTTGCACAGCAAAAGCTGGTGAACTTAACCTTTGGCTAGTTTTAAATTGAATCAAATTATCTAAAATAAACTACTAGGAGCGGCTAACCCCACAAGTTCCAACTCTCGATCATTTAGTTAAGCATTGGTTTCTATGTGTTACAATAGTCACGGTAAATTTAAGACTTTAGAAGGTTTTCTTTTTCCATTTTTATCAGAATAAGAATATTAACGATATTTGTTAAAAAATATGAAAAAGAAAACTCCTAGTCGAGTCGACTGGCAGACTGCAGTCATCTATCTAAACCAATGGGTATAACTATTTAAAGGGGAAATGCTGCCAGTCTTTGGGTACAATGTCATTATTTAGATTTAGGTTAGTTTAGATAGTTATAATGTAAATAGATAATGTTACATTGGATTATTTTGGTAAATAAATATGTACCAAGTCTCATTCTGTCAGATGCTACAATACTTTCTAGGCAGCAGTCCCACGATCTGAAAAAAATCTACAAGGAACTCTGATAACGTAAGCTGTTCAGGGTTCTTTTTTTCATTTTGCGAACCAGTCAACTTTTGTTAGAATATAGGATATACATTTAATTCCAGCCTTTACCTCTAACAAAATGGCCCTAAGTGGTCTAAGTGCATAAATATACTGTTAAAAGGCAGTTTTACCTTCTCTTCAGTCTTAGCGGAATTATAAATATTGCATTAGTAAACCAGTAAGACTGAATCTGTTCTAGCGTAACCATAATAAGCATCAGAATTATACTTAGTTTACTTGGTCCTAAATTATCCCTATAGGGCATTATGTCTTAGTATACTCATTTGACTGGACACTAGTCCATGTTGAAGCGGGCTTAAAAGAAATCAACAACCTGACGCTATTTGTGGTACCTACTAAATCCCTCCTTGTCATAGTGGTACTACAGTATTAGGACTGCTGGTACGAAGTATGTTACAGCCGGTGTACAGCGTAAAATTAAGGCCTAATAGACACCTACGTGCCCTTTTTTTTAACAGTTTACAGGGCGTTCTTGTAGTGTAGTTTGTCGACTGAAATACGCAACTAGTATAATCTGATAAACTAAACTAGTCAGAGAATACCACCTAACCCTGGTGAACTGCAACCGTATGCACTTCGGTCAGGCTTCTGAAACTCGCCTACACCTACAGCAATAATTAACGCCCGAACGGAGACTTCTAAACCGCGTATGGCGGCACGCAAAATGTTTCTATCTTTACTTAAATTTCTCTGTATATATATATATATATATATATATATATATATATTTGCGATTTGTAGGTGTTTAGAAATACCTATAAGATTTAATCAAGATCAAGGAAGTAAAACTTGTGTACGTACTACTAAAAGTTATTCCGTTACTCAGTGTTTCAATCAGGATTATCTATATTAATATTATAAGAAGGAAAGATTCGATTGCCTGTATGGTTGTTTCTTTGCGTTGAATAGTCTCCAAAACCACTGAATCAATTTGAAAAACTCTTCCACTACTGCGAAGGCACACCCTCCCCGAGTAACGTTCCCGTATCTCCACAGGAATGGGACTACGCAGGGAAAACCATGCGGCAACCGCTAGTATTGTCTTCGACCAGTAGAGGTCCGTCAACTAGGTCTTTTTACAAGGATCCAAGTGTAATATTTAGCTTGACTCATACAGTCCACTGCCGTTGTATAGCTCTTTCAATAAAAAAAAAGGTCTTTATAATAGATATTGCTAGCTGTCTCACAGTCTTTTCACAAAACGTCGAAATTAGATAAGAAATCCTAAAATTGTCTACCCATGTGCATTGCACGGTATCTCCCGGGATATTTTGAACACCTGATATGATATGATATGATTTGGTACAATTGGTCAAAAAGGTCACCGTCTATTACAATTAGAAATTATATTATATTCCCCAATAATAGAGTCCATGCCTAAAATCGCCAGGGATTTTTAATGTGCGCGACACACTAAAAACACAACGCGAGTATGTGTAGATAGAATGTACTGCGTATGGTGGCGCATTGGATATTGATAGTGTGACTCTGGTCATAGAAAACAACACAAATTGATTCTACTCAACACGCGTTGCGTCGCGTTTTAACAATGTGTTTCCGCCTCAAACTTCCGACGTGTATTTGACACGGATAACTCTTGAGGAAACCCACACTATAACACATATAGATTGTTATGAAGTTAAAAAGTTCAACTAATCCTCAGCCATATCACATTTTTAAAACGTGATACATTATATCTATATCTATATAATTATAATTCCATAAATAATGCACTATGAGTTCTTATCAATAAGGTACAACTAAAATAAGTTATAAAAGACCACAATTCCTTGTCTGGAGGACTCGTGTCGCGGTTGCTCAAGGTCGTTAGCAATTATCCGAATCAAAGTCTTAATTTCACCTATTGCTCGGCCCGATCCTCACCATTGCCTTCAGTATTGCCGCCACTGATTAGATTCAGCCTTCTGGCGGTCACACCGCGCCGCCGCGCCGCAGTGTATTCCGACACGACAGTTCACCTGTCTTTCTGCTTGGGCGTGAATCTTTCACTTCAGTCACCTGGAATTGTCATTTTAAACGCAGTTACTGCTCTTTCAAGCTAACAATTTCCCATCTATTATCTCATCTAAGGCGTTTATTACGTCAAAGGCGCTTATATCTCGCCTGCTTGGCGTCCCCAAAAAAATCTCTATGCCTTACTATGCATACGGCTAGTTATGAAAAGGGTACAGTTTGTGCAGTAATCTTTCTTGAGCGATTCCGTGATTGGGAAAGCTCACTAAGCCGCTGGTATGGAATCTAAATAACACTATAGGCATAAACAAGACTGAAGGTGTTAAATAAATCAAAAATATCAATACTGTTTCACATACGCTCCATTTACTATTGGGCAACAAAATTTGTTATGCATTCATGTGTGTGTAATCTAAACGCTCCACACATACCAATCCAAGTAAGCCTAATGTCAGTCTAAATCATTGAAAAAAACTTCTATATTGTTATGATCGCCACCATAATAGCAGCACAACAATATGACTGCACAGATGATAATGTGAATCATTCTCCCTATACTCGCCTGGTTGAAATTGACAGCACACCTATTCGGTTGCATACTGGCTGCACACTAACACGGCTGCATGTAGCATCGCTTCATGACTAAACAGATCAATCTCAACATACTTACATGGTTGTGCACTGGCAGTCTACTTACATAGCTTATAGAAATCATTAGCTGCACCTACATGATTGCACTTCAGCAGCACACCTACATGGCTATGAAACTAACTCTCAACCTACCTGCATGGTTGCGCTTTTACAGCTCACCTACATGACTGCAGACAGCACTCCTGCACGGCTATGGAAATAACTCACATCATACCTGCATGGTTGCGCTTCTACAGTGCACCTACATGGCTGTAGACAGCACACCTGCACGGCTATGGAAATAACTCACATCATACCTGCATGGTTGCGCTTCTACAGCACACCTACACGACTGTAAACAGCACACCTGCACGGCTATGGAAATAACTCACATCATACCTGCATGGTTGCGCTTCTGCAGCACACCTACATGACTGCAGACAGCACACCTGCACGGCTATGGCACTGACTCACATCATACCTGCATGGTTGCGCTTCTACAGCACACCTACATGGCTGTAAACAGCACACCTGCACGGCTATGGAAATAACTCACATCATACCTGCATGGTTGCGCTTCTACAGCACACCTACACGACTGTAGACAGCACACCTGCACGGCTATGGAAATAACTCGCATCATACCTGCATGGTTGCGCTTCTACAGCACACCTACACGACTGTAGACAGCACACCTGCACGGCTATGGAAATAACTCACATCATACCTGCATGGTTGCGCTTCTGCAGCACACCTACATGACTGCAGACAGCACACCTGCACGGCTATGGCACTAACTCACATCATACCTGCATGGTTGCGCTTCTACAGCACACCTACACGACTGTAGACAGCACACCTGCACGGCTATGGAAATAACTCACATCATACCTGCATGGTTGCGCTTCTGCAGCACACCTACATGACTGCAGACAGCACACCTACACGGCTATGGAAATAACTCACAAAATACCTGCATGGTTGCGCTTCTACAGCACACCTACATGGCTGTAAACAGCACACCTGCTCGGCTATGGAAATAACTCACATCATATCTGCATGGTTGTGCTTCTACAGTGCACCCACATGGCTGCAAACAGCACACCTGCACGGCTAATGACACTGAGTCTCAACATACCTGCATGGTTTCACCTTACAGCTCACCTGAATGGCTGCCAACAACACACCTTGCACGGCTATGGGACTAACACACATAATACCTGCATGGTTGGACAATCACTTGCAACGCTCAGGGTTGCACAGCAGCATTCATACTTAAATTAATAAAATAATGTCTAAATTTGTCATAGTACGTCTCGTTGATTGGAGATCCACGCACTAAATACAGTCTTTGCCTTTGAGAAGTCGTTAAGTATCTTAACCACATACTTTTAAAAATAAATAGCAAAGACTGCAAGTCTAGTCGGTCTTAACACATTCATGACTAAACAGATCAATCTCAACATACTTACATGGTTGTGCACTGGCAGTCTACTTACATAGCTTATAGAAATCATTAGCTGCACCTACATGATTGCACTTCAGCAGCACACCTACATGGCTATGAAACTAACTCTCAACCTACCTGCATGGTTGCGCTTTTACAGCTCACCTACATGACTGCAGACAGCACTCCTGCACGGCTATGGAAATAACTCACATCATACCTGCATGGTTGCGCTTCTACAGCACACCTACACGACTGTAAACAGCACACCTGCACGGCTATGGAAATAACTCACATCATACCTGCATGGTTGCGCTTCTGCAGCACACCTACATGACTGCAGACAGCACACCTGCACGGCTATGGCACTGACTCACATCATACCTGCATGGTTGCGCTTCTACAGCACACCTACACGACTGTAAACAGCACACCTGCACGGCTATGGAAATAACTCACATCATACCTGCATGGTTGCGCTTCTGCAGCACACCTACATGACTGCAGACAGCACACCTGCACGGCTATGGCACTGACTCACATCATACCTGCATGGTTGCGCTTCTACAGCACACCTACACGACTGTAAACAGCACACCTGCACGGCTATGGAAATAACTCACATCATACCTGCATGGTTGCGCTTCTGCAGCACACCTACATGACTGCAGACAGCACACCTGCACGGCTATGGCACTAACTCACATCATACCTGCATGGTTGCGCTTCTACAGCACACCTACACGACTGTAGACAGCACACCTGCACGGCTATGGAAATAACTCACATCATACCTGCATGGTTGCGCTTCTGCAGCACACCTACATGACTGCAGACAGCACACCTACACGGCTATGGAAATAACTCACAAAATACCTGCATGGTTGCGCTTCTACAGCACACCTACATGGCTGTAAACAGCACACCTGCTCGGCTATGGAAATAACTCACATCATATCTGCATGGTTGTGCTTCTACAGTGCACCCACATGGCTGCAAACAGCACACCTGCACGGCTAATGACACTGAGTCTCAACATACCTGCATGGTTTCACCTTACAGCTCACCTGAATGGCTGCCAACAACACACCTTGCACGGCTATGGGACTAACACACATAATACCTGCATGGTTGGACAATCACTTGCAACGCTCAGGGTTGCACAGCAGCATTCATACTTAAATTAATAAAATAATGTCTAAATTTGTCATAGTACGTCTCGTTGATTGGAGATCCACGCACTAAATACAGTCTTTGCCTTTGAGAAGTCGTTAAGTATCTTAACCACATACTTTTAAAAATAAATAGCAAAGACTGCAAGTCTAGTCGGTCTTAACACAAAATATTATATTACACATAATTGATCTATGTAACTGCAATAAGAATGGTGCGTACCTATCATATTTGGTCACATTTATTTGTCCTATGTAAAAATAAATTTATTCACCGTACCGGTAGAGGGTATTCACAAAATAAATTAAAATAACTAACTGTAGTTATGTCCAAAATGTCTAATAGGACGTCTTATTAACTGAGGATCCACGAATTAAAATGAAGTCCTAGCCCTTGAGAAGTGGCTATGTAACTTAAATATGTACCTACTTTTTGTTTCAAGGTAACTAATAGGTACATATGGGCATAATAGTGGGTATTACCACAATAAAAATATAGCTCTATGCAACTACAATAAAATGATAAGGACCTTTTTGTCACATTTCTGTGTTCAATCTAAAACAAATGTATTCACTGTTCCGGTAGAGAATATTTCCTAAAACCCTTACCGGTGTTAAAAAAAAAAAAACTTCGTTAAATGGACACCGCAGTCAATAGAGTTATGTAACCCCAGTTTGCAGCAATTCGTTAAAGTCAAATACTTTCTTGACTACAGTAGAAAATGCTACGAATATAATACACGCTAATAGGAATAATCACGAACCATGATTAGAATTCGAATAAACTTTTACTTACAGTTTTAACTTGTCACGGCTTGGCTCGCAGGTTATCACACTTCTGAATTGATGAGAAATAATACTCCAATGATGTACATAGCCATTTATTCTTCTGCTCTTCGTATAATAGATACTACTCCTATATTTCCACTTAATGGTTTGATAAAATAAATAACAATCCAATGATTGTAGATTCGTTACATTTTTATTTTCACAATTTATCTAATACTTGCACAACTAACTATTAATTAATACAAATATTCTACTTTAACTAATTAGCACTTTACTGAACTCGATCAGGAAACAGAATGTGTTCTTTTTCCAGAATATTCACTTTTTATCGCCTCTCACCAACTCCCACTTCATACTGAACATTTATGTCAACTCAACTACCCACTATTTTCGAATAATCAATAAATGTTTTATGTACAGGCTAATCATTCTACTATGAGGCGGTGTTGACATCACAAAAATAACTTATTACTACCTAAAACTGAATGGTTTTAGCAAAATTACAACAATAGGTTAGGACTCTGTGAAACTTTAAACTTATGGAAGTACATTTCTTGAATTTGTCTAGTATTACTAAAAAACTTGTAATGCTTAATCATGATTGTGACTCTTATAATACCTATATATTTTCGTTACAATAGACCATTACAAGATACCCATACATGGATCCCCTCCCCCAAAGACGCGGGATAGCACCCGAACCACATCTTAGGCGAGGCCGCAGTGGCGGCCGTGGGTCTCTTGGGAGTCCTGGGACATCCTTCCGAGGGCTTACCCGGAGCTCCCAACCATAGGCTGTTGGGCGTTACGTGAGGTTTTTTATTCGGTAGGAGTCCGGCATAGCATCCACGAGGATTTTCCCTTACGTAAAAAAAAGAACATAAATGCAATAATTTGAAAATTATCTTTTGCAGATCATTTTCAAATGTTTGTTTAAATTCTAATTTATTCTGAAACAGACAAGCAGAGATACGACAGTTGTCGCAGACAGATCAATAGCTAAGAGGATCAAATCTGTAGGTATATCTTATCTTCACAGCCTAATTCGAAGCTTGAAGTAGCTCAAGCGATGTTCATTAGAGATTGCGGAAAAGCAATTTTAGTTAAACAAACCGAAATAACTATCGCCTTACCTTTAAATTTACAAAATCCTCTATCTATTTATCCGTTAATAAATCTATATAATAGTCAATTCGTTAGTTAGCCTGGTAATCCCAAAAACTATCAAACTGATTTTTCACACTACAATGATCAACGATGAAGAGATTTCAGAAAAAGTTTTATGTAGATACTTTATGCCACATGGGTGAAGTGCCGTGAGTAAAGTAAAGAAATCTCTTTTTCTGCGTCACAGCAAAACTGGCAGATCCAAAAAGGTGTGGGTGTTGGCCCTACCACAATACAGAGTAGATGTAGGAGGCAACTAGAGTGGATGCTGGTCTCGCAAACGATGTCAATAGTCGCAACCGGGACTAGGACTTGAATACAAATGACGAAAATGAATTTTAGTAATCATTTTAATCAACTAAGAAAATTTGTAACCTACGTCATTAAAAATCTGCAATTTTACCCTTCCTCGCAAGAAATAAACAGAACCGCGGTTAGTTTAACAAAGTCTCAAGTGACCGAACATAAATTTTGAAAAGTTATGCAATTTCCAAACAAAAGTTGTCAACCCTTATTCTTATTTTAGCCCCTTAGAAGAAAGTTTTCAAAAATATTTTTTAACAGGGAAGTCTTTAGTAAAATTATTGTCTTCAAAGAGGAATTCTCGATCGTTGCCAAGTAATTAGGGTGTCGGTTCTGCGTTGGCAGTTCGCTGCCAGTGATTTCGTTTTTAAAGGAATAGTACACAAATGGAAACGCCATAAAAGCAATGTAGCGTAAGACCCTTCGCCGTAGACTTGTCATCGCCTAAGACTATAAGCATCCATGATCACGAGTCTAGGTTCAACGGTGGGAGTCTGCTAGTCGTCCTTACAGGCGCAAGCCCCCAAGACGATGGCGCGACGTCAGATTCACTCCGCAACTTCGAACAAGCAGGATAATACCCTAACCAACCACCAAGGACGCGGTTTAGTACTTAAATCCCTAGGTGAGGCTGCGTTAGTATCCAAAGTCTATTGTGAATCCTAGGATACCCTTCCAAAAGCTTACCTGGAGCTCCTGAACATAGGCAGTGGTAGGGGATGTCTGGTTTAAGCTGGTAAGAGTCCGGGGCCATAGCATTCATGAGGGATTTTCACAGGTACGAAAATAAATGTGTAGGGCCCTTAAGGCAGTCATCATTAATGTACACTGAGCTAACGCTCGTAACAGTGCTTCATGTGTAAAGTATTATCAACATACTGTACATACTGACCTAATTTGTACAGCGCTGAAAAAATACGTCAACAGTCTACAAACGGGCCGCGTTTATAGTGTCCGTTACATAACCCTACATGTCAGTTTATACACTTAATTGCCATGCACTGGACAGCCCACATCAGTTTTCTCATTTTCCAACTGCTAGTTTGTCCTTTCATGAATTATGTAATCTACTCTATTGTGTGTGTATTTGTGTGTCTATTGTTTGCTTTTCATACGTTTTACATAGCACATTAAACCAACATTAAATTTTTACAAAGTATTAAACGCAGAGCTTTCGCTGTATTTTCGCTTAAATCTTTTAAACTATGTACCTACTAAAGTAATTTACAGCAGTTTTCAGCAATAGATAAAATGATTCAAGAAGCAGGAATTAGTAATACATTCCAATTATTGTACAGAAAAGACGGGCACAGGCGTAAAATAATATGGGTAAAGATGTATGACAATCAAACTGTAGCAAATCAGCGGGAGCGGATGAACTACAGGAGTTAACACAGTACAAGAACAACTTCTAATCTGCGATCACTCATTCAAAGACTCCTTTTTGCAGGACACTCTGTAATTCACAAACACTATGAATTTAAATTAATATAAATAAATAAATAAATATTTTGTGGACATTCACACACAACATCATCTAGCCCAAATTAAGTTAATATAAGCTTCTGCTATGGGATCTCGACGACTGATATACATACTTATATTTGTCTAAATACATACATACATATTATACATAGAAAATACCCAAACTCCGAAACAAACATTTGTGGATCACACAAATATTTGGACCAACCCAGGAATCGAACCCAGGACCTCCAGCGCCGCAGACGGTATCAATACCGACTACGCTACAGAGGCAGTCATATAACATACAGATATCTCAGCAGGAATAGCAGCAGCAGTCAATAAGCAATAGAGGCAATGTATACTGTATTTCAATAGCTTCGCGCAAAAATGTAAACAAACACGTTTGATATTATCCATAGTTACTTGCAATTGAGTATTCACCCTGATTATATTCCAGTATCCAGCTGTCATACAGTGTTCTTACAATCATTTCGACATCAAATAACTTCTTAATGATAGTTTATTCTCATTTAAAATACCTACTCAGGATAGCAAAGGAAAAATTCAATGATTTGTCATACTATATTTTTCTACTCATCTGTCTTAGACAACGATTGTCAAAACATGACATGTTTACATTATTGCCAGATCGAGCAAGATTCGACTATAACAAGTTTGGTCCAACAGTACATACAACTTTATGAAAGAAACTATGAAGAATCTGCTCGATAGTCCTTATAGAAAAAACTTTTCGGAAACTTTGGCCAAAGTTCGCTGAAAGCCTTAAGAACCTTTGAATAGGCTCCCGGGGTTAGCGACCTCTCGGTAAGTACAAGACCTTTATAATTTATCTGTGTTGAATGGAAAAGAAATAACTTTCTCCATAATTATCATTAAAACAGAACGGTTATGAAGTTTCATGAATTGAGCCATATTGTGCTTCACAATGTTTTAAATAAGGTGTCTAGTGGGACGAGGTATAATTTGAGGATCTGTGTATACTTAATAGTGCAAAATTGCGTGTAAAAATACTTTACTACTTGTTTCATTAAATAAAATCTACCTATCACATTCGACAAATGGAGGTAGACCTTTCTAAGCCACGTAATAGAATTTTGCGATAAATTTTCCTGCTCTTCATCATGACTTCGTAAACCTGGTTCACTTAGCTTGAGTTACTAAATTAATAACCATTTCAGATAATTATGAAATCCCTGGAAGTTTGTTTAAAAGCGAAGTAGAGAAAAACATGCCTCGATCCGACTAAAGTTAGACCCCTCTCCCTGCATATCTGTCTAGCATAGGACGCCACGAATAAGTCCTCGGAAAGATATTTCAGGTTTGCTGGTAGACTCTTGCCTTGGGGCAAGTACAGAGCAATTAAAATTTTCATCATGATACACTTCACCCTCAAGTCGTGGGCAACAGCTAGTAAACAATATAAAAATAATGTAGAGAATATAAATTTACATTTGAGTCAGCTTCATGAATAATTAAGTGTCTGATGATGTATACGAAAGAAAGAAATAGGTCGCCCAAGCGGTAATGCTTTAATGAGCGACCTAGATGCATTCGCACCAGTGCATCATTGACATACAGAGCAGAATTTCTTCGAGAAGTACCAAGTCATTAAAATCATAGAAACTTGTTTTTTTATACCACTAAGGTGGCAGACAAGCATAAGGCTTACCAGAAGGACTGGCGGTCAACCGGAAAATCTTCTAAGATCCCTTTTGAAGAACTTCATACTGTAGGCGCTTGGGAAAACCCGAGGCAGGGAGATCATTCCACAACCTAAACGTGCGCAGAACAAAGCGCACATATATGCTTCCCTCTGGGTTCTTAAAACGGAGTGTGAAGAGGCACATCAGTGTGTCGCCAACTCGAAGGTATATCTGAATAGTTTTTGTAGTTGTGGACTATGAGAGTGGCTTCCTGTTGACTAGGTGTCATCATGACTTTCCATCGGGATGACGGTATCGTTTTGGAAAGCTGAAATAAAAAATAAAGCTATTTCCACTACAAACTTTTTTGTTAACATGAGAAAACGCCTACTTGGATGCTATGCCGGACACCTACCGACTAAACAACAGCCTACGGTTGAGAGCCTCGGGTAAGACCTCGGAAGGATGTCCCTGCAACTTGACATTCTTCTACTAAAACCTAGCATCTATAGAAACCTTGAACAAGAATATAAAATAAAGATAAACAGTGATCGAAATTGTATTACACTATTCAAAATATAAAGTTTAAAGTCAATTTTACAAATGTGTATTATACATTGAGTTTTGTTCTGCTGAACTGTATGCCAAGACGACTTCGTTACGTAGATAGAATCTTTAATTTCCTACGCCAGCGCCAATGTCATGACTTTTACAAAAGGTCCTCTGTATTGAGTGTCGTTTCAGAATGGGAATAAATTAACTTATCAAAAGATTGCAGGTTTTGTTTAAGAGAAATGAGATTTTAATAGATATGATTAGAACTATATCAGATTGAACTTATATAAATTAAGCACTAGTATGACATCATAGACAAGATGCGATCCAAAATAAAATTAATTTCAGATGTTAAATTTCAGTTCGTAGTAGTAAATCACAGTAATAAAAGTGGATATACAGTCTAAGCAAAGTTATTTTTTGCTTTGAGTAAAGTTCGGAGAGATTTAAGTTTTTTAACAACTGTATTGCCAAAAAATAATTTTGAAAGGCAAATTCCTTATTGAAATAATCCTCATATATTGGTAAATCATTAGAATTACAATAAGGGTATTTAAATGTCATGAGAGGGTTAAATAACATAAACAATTCTCTGAATACATCACGGACTCAGCTAACAAAAATGAATGTAAATAAAACAATTTTTTTTCTAAAATGTATTCAATTTATACGTCCTCGAGCTCAAAAAAAACAAAATAAGGAAAACTACAGAATGGACGGGCCAACTTCTCGAAATTTCGTGGCGATCAAAAGTTGTCCGGTATTGAATGCAAAAGATAAGGGGCGATAGAAGGCCGGAAGCCACTTCCTGTGCCCGATCGAACGTTATTCATGGCTTGGCCGCTGGAACGAAAACTTCCGCCGCCGAGATACATGAGGAAACTTCGCAGAAATTGCTCGTGTATGGTGACCACAATTTGCAGGCTTTAGAAAAACAAATCAATGTATAATACCTATATCGGTTTATAGGGTTTCGTACCCGAAGGATAAAAACGGGATCAACTTTTTTACTTCGACTCCGTTGTCCGTCTCTCTGTCTGCTTGTCTGTCTGTCTGACACCAGGCTGTATCTCATGAACCGTGATAGCTAGAAACTTTAAATTTTCATGGATGAAATGTTTCTGTGGTCACTACAACAACAAATAAATACTAAAAACCGAAAATAAATTAAGTTAGTTTCCCATTAAACAAAATAAATGCGATGTTTCGTCGCTTTTTGTACGTAACCGCGCGCAAGTCCGACTTGCAATTAGCCGGTTTTTAATTACATATTTATAGTGAATTTATGACTGAGGTCTGCTACCATGTAATTCGATTTAGCTAAATCGATTTAATGTTTATTATAAAATAGACAATAACGCATTTCTACTTATTTGGAATCGCTTAGCTCAAGTGGTCAACACAAGTTCAATGACTTAAATACTACTGAAAAGCGACGCTCTCAGGCGAATTTATCCAATACAATTGATGGTCGCACTAGTGAAAGACCGTCTCAATGTTAGTTCAGTGCTGTAGATTGGAATTAATTAGAAAAGGAAAGATTCTGATGAATTGATTGTTATCTTTCTTCGAAGCGTCCTGGAGGATACAATTAATTCGCAGGATGAGGCGGACGCTTAATGTGAATTAATAATGTTCATTGAAGCTTATCATTATCATCTAAGCGCTAATGTCGGTTGCGTCTCAATCCCCTACTGTTGACTTTTTCGAGTCACCCATATATTTAACTTGGCTTAAAGACTACCAAGGCATTGCTTAAGCCTCATAGCCCTTCCAGTTCACATGGTCTTCAGCCTCCGTTATACTGAAGTCAATCGGATGCATGTCATCTTCTTTCTGTATTTTTTTTTGATAAAAATGGATATCGGACAGCGATAATATGAAGTTTCCAGGACAAACTCAGATTTTTGAAGCCCAAGCCAGACTTACCTGCTTATTAACGGACCAGTTCATGATACGATAGAAAACATACATAGTCATAGTCATGCCTTTATCCCCAAATGGGTAGGCAGAGGCATAGTAAACGCCCACATTTCACCGTATAGTTCTATTTACCACGTAATAGTTGGTGAGCCTATTGCCGTGTTGAAATGGACAGGCGCAGGTCGCCGCGACCCGCAGTTGAAATTTTTCAAGCCGCCCATGGCCTTCAACTTGGCTACGATAGAAAACTCAAAACAAAACTCTGTTTCAAAACGTCTAATTAGCCCGGAAGGCCGATCACCGTCCAAAATGATTTATACTAAACAAAGGTGAATGGTCGATATTTCTAAAGCCCCATACAATTCGACTTACCTATTGTTCTCTTACCTTCCTCCTTATATAAACTCAAGTCCACATCTTTCATTTGATAAAGGGTTTTCCCAAAATTAATCAGTCTCTAGGCTTCAAACAGTAACCCAATTATAGGGGTTCCTTTGGCACACGTCATCAACATTCAATGGCTGTCCGGGACACTGACAGATATATTAAATTTTAATATAGAAGGAATTTATGCGTATGTGAGTATATTTATTTATTGTTTTGTGAGAGAAGAGTATTTGGTAAGTCAAAATATTTTAAAGATTGGAATCGACAAAGTGATTCTTTACGAAATATTTGCAACTCTAATCGAGTTTTGTTACTAGTAATTAATAAGCAACCTGTGGGTTTTGCTCTGTCAAAATTCAGTCTAGTCAGTGTTAAAGTTTTAGAAGATGTTTCCATGTTTGTTAATAAATTCGCTTATTTTAGATATAAAGATTGTATATTTATTTTTAAATTTCCTATATTTTATGCATTAGATAAACTCCATTATGCATGTCACAAATAAATTAAAATCAAGCTATCAATATTTTGTTGGCTAAATAACCCACTCCTTTTTTTATCTCCGAAATAAGTTATAAGAGAAAACATTTTTCATTATTTTCTAGTGAGCCTTGCATAATAAATTATTCTGCTACACTCTCCAGTATATATTATGTGAGGTTAGGTCTGCACAGCGATATGATATTATTGAATTAAGGTAAGTAATTATTACATTACAACGTCACAGTACTTCCGAAAAGCTTCATTTCTTACACCAATTCCACTGCAAACACAACCAATATTTGCCCAAACATTGGCAACACAATGTATAATATTAACATAAACATCATACTTCGCTTCTAACATAATTTATATCAGACAGTTCTCTTCAATTGCTCCCTTCCGGGTGGTTATTGCATTAGGTAACCCCTCAAATTGCTCGAAGATAACACCCCTACGTATTTGTAAGCGGATTTGCATTTTCTTATCTATGAAACATTATAGTGACGTGAAGGTTTCCATAGAGCGACTATAGCTCCACATATGACTTTGATCGGGAGGGAAGGCGAGGGGAAATTCCTTGCAGCTTCGTCCGCGTAGCAGTTGTTTACGCGTAAAATTATTACACTCCTTTTGCGTAGTCAGAAAAAACGTAGCCTATATCCTTCCCTTGGACTCAAAATATCTCTATAACAAATTTCATTAAAATCAGTTCAGCTGTTTAGGCGTGAAAACGTAACAGACATGAGTATTATTTTTATGCAATGAAAATGGTTGTTTAATTTAATTTTTCTTCGTAATTTAGGTAATTTAGGTATTTAGTAATATTTTTTAGCTCATGTCATTTATATTACTGTCATAAAATAAATAAATTCAAACTCCAAATGGCATAAAAATATACAATACAGGTGTGTCTTAAATTAAGTTGTTTTGACTAAGTTCCATAGTGACGTTCAATTGTTTTTGTAGTGATGTATATGAATATGATTTACCCTCGCAACATTATGACAGACAGATATGTATAGAGCAAACATGTTATGTCTACTCCCTTTGTACTGGTCGCGTTGCTCTATGGCAGGTTTCCCTCGAAGCTATAATCTAAAATGTGACATGTAACAAGTGTGTGCAGCAAAGCACAAGAAAGGAAGGAGGGCATAAAAATATTTATTGAGGGCTTCAAATAAAATGTGAGGCTTTAACACACGCGCTGCTCAAAACTTTGCAAGCCACCCTGAAGGTATCAATAGACACATACATAAAGTCACGCCTTTATCCCCGAAGGGTAGGCAGAGGCATAGTATACGCCCACATTTAACTTTATAATTTTATGTCCCACGTAATAGGTGGTCTGAATCAATTTCTAAACGTGAGAAACTACATCATCCCCGTATGACAAAGGCTATTTTATTATCGTATTCCCATGGGAACGGGAGCTATATTGATGAAACCGCATGACGTCCGCTAGTTTGTATATAAACACCCATCCTCCCAAAAAACGTCAGTTTAGTTCACATAATTTAAGATTATTATAACCTAGCTGTTCCCCGCGGCTTCGACCGTGTAGAAGTCGTTATCGCGTAAAAGTCGTTATCGCGTAAAATCATAACCCTCCTTTTGCGCAGTCGGTTAAAAAGTAGCCTATCCCATGGTCTCAATCTATCCCTATAGCGAATTTCGTCTGAATCACTCCAGCCGTTTAGACGTGAAAGCTTAACAGACAGCCAGACGAGTTTCTTTCTCATTTAATATACTAGCTGTTCCCCGCGGCTTCGACCGCGTAGAAGTTATCGCGTAAGAGTCGTTATATCGTAAAATCATAACCCTTCTATTGCGCAGTCGGTTAAAAAGTAGCCTATGTCCTTCCCAGGGCCTCGAATTATCCCTATACCAAATTTCATCTCAATCGCTCCATCCGTTTAGGCGTGAAAGCGTAACAGACAGACAGACAGAGTTACTTTTGCATTTAAAATATTAGTAGGGATTAATAGGGATTAGTAGGGACTAGTAAGGATATTTACTAAATCTCAAAACACTCCTGTACAAAAACGCAACGGTGTTCGTACGAGTATATTTTACCGTCTGCAACTCTGCATACAAATGTGAGATTCTAAAAGCGATTGGATCGCTCCCGTTGCTGTTTAGTTATCGGTTACGTTGACATAAACAATAAAAGACTTTCAGAAATAAGAACATACATATGGTCACGCCTTTATCCCCGAAGGGGTAGGCAGAGGCATATTATTATATGCCCACATTTCACCTTTTAAAAAATTGTCCCACGATATACGTGGTAAGCCGTATTGCCGTGTTGAGATGGACAGGCGCAGGTTGTGGTCACATGGACGGTCACCCATCCGAGGATTGACCATAGTGAAAGTCGCTTACTGCTTATTCACAAAGGGAGGATTCTTCGACCAGGCTAGATGATCGCGCCTGGCGGGCCGAAGCCCAAGAAGAAATAAGAACGCAGCGATAAATACTCGTATTAGCCCCTCTCCATAAAATTGATTGCTGAGGGGCTTATGGCGGGCGAGACTTGTGTCTGTAGTCTGTGACACTGCTGCATTATAATACGTCACTAGGTCGACGTGGATCATCTGTTCAAAGTTTAAAATAAAACAAAAATGACAACGTCAATCGGATTGAACTTTCACTTTCACAAAGGGCGAGTCGGGTGAGACCGTCTCACGGTTTCTTGTTCTTTATAGTTAAGAGAGTTTTAGGAATACAGGAAAACAATACAAATATTATGTTTTATTCAGTATCAATATATATACATAGCTTTTTTTATATTCCTTGCCTACAACTAAAATTGGTAGAAAAATAAATCAGAAAACTTGCTCAAAGTAATAACTTGACATTAATGATGTCAACATCATAATCTGGATTTATGGCACTTAGCACTTTGTAAGTAGGTAATTAATTAGTGGTAGTTTAAACACTGTACCTATTCATGATGTACGAAATTTAGGAAACTGTAGGTCTATTATTCCATAAGGGTTTCTGTGTCAATATAGTTACTGTTTGTTTTTGTCGAAAAAAAAATAACTTGTCATGTCAATATTAATAGGTATTATGTGTGTATATTATACGCCCCTATTGAGAACTATTAGTTACTGTTTGTTTTTGTCGAAAAAAAAATAACTTGTCATGTCAATATTAATAGGTATTATGTGTGTATATTATACGCCCCTATTGAGAACTATTAGGAGATTATTTAAACACAAATAGAATTAACATTTTGGGACAGTTTTTGAGTAGTAAGAGTTTTTGTGTCGTAGGTAATCTATTTGTAGTCTGAAATGTAATATTTCTATTTACAAAATAATAATATATTGTACAGTATGGAGATAATAAGTATTTTATTGAAGTGAAACTTCTTTATCGGCGTTGGAAAAAAATTTGCGTCACGTCACGTCACGATTTTTGGTTACGCGCCATCTTTGTTCTGTTCATCACCACGGTGGATTCGAATTAAGAGTACTTTATCCAGGGATAGCATGTCATTTAAGGGTTTTTGGACTTTTTGACTTTTGGGCTTTTGGACTTTTGGACTTTTGGATGGGACATTGGTACTTTGGGTCTTTGGGACTTTGGAACTTTGAGACTTTGGGACTTTTGAACTTTTGAACTTTTGAACTTTTGAACTTTTGGACTTTTGGACTTTTGGACTTTTGGATGGGACCTTGGTACTTTGGGTCTTTGGGACTTTGGAACTTTGGGACTTTGGGACTTTGGGACTTTGGGACTTTGGGACTTTGGGACTTTGGGACTTTTGGACTTTTGGACTTTTGGATGGGACCTTGGTACTTTGGGTCTTTGGGGCTTTGGGACTTTGGGACTTTTGGACTTTTGGACTTTTGGACTTTTGGACTTTTGGACTTTTGGACTTTTGGACTTTTGGACTTTTGGACTTTTGGACTTTTGGACTTTTGGACTTTTGGACTTTTGGACTTTTGGACTTTTGGACTTTTGGACTTTTGGACTTTTGGACTTTTGGACTTTTGGACTTTTGGACTTTTGGACTTTTGGACTTTTGGACTTTTGGACTTTTGGACTTTTGGACTTTTGGACTTTTGGACTTTTGGACTTTTGGACTTTTGGACTTTTGGACTTTTGGACTTTTGGACTTTTGGCCTTTGGGACTTTGGGACTTTTGGACTTTTGGATGGGATCTTGGTACTTTGGGTCTTTGGGACTTTGGAACTTTGGGACTTTGGGACTTTGGGACTTTGGGACTTTGGGACTTTGGGACTTTGGGACTTTGGGACTTTGGGACTTTGGGTCTTTGGGACTTTGGGACTTTGGGACTTTGGGACTTTGGGACTTTTGGACTTTTAGGGTTTTGGACTTTTGGATGGGACCTTGGTACTTTGGGTCTTTGGGACTTTTGGATGGGACCTTGGTACTTTGGGACTTTGGGACTTTGGGACTTTGGGACTTTGGGACTTTGGGACTTTGGGACTTTGGGACTTTGGTACTTTGGGACTTTGGGACTTTGGGACTTTGGGACTTTGGGACTTTGGGACTTTGGGACTTTGGGACTTTGGGACTTTGGGACTTTGGGACTTTGGGACTTTGGGACTTTGGGACTTTGGGACTTTGGGACTTTGGGACTTTGGGACTTTGGGACTTTGGGACTTTGGGACTTTGGGACTTTGGGACTTTGGGACTTTGGGACTTTGGGACTTTGGGACTTTGGGACTTTGGGACTTTGGGACTTTGGGACTATGGGACTTTGGGACTTTGGGACTTTGGGACTTTGGGACTTTGGGACTTTGGGACTTTGGGACTTTGGGACTTTGGGACTTTGGGACTTTGGGACTTTGGGACTTTGGGACTTTGGGACTTTGGGACTTTGGGACTTTGGGACTTTGGGACTTTGGGACTTTGGGACTTTGGGACTTTGGGACTTTGGGACTTTGGGACTTTGGGACTTTGGGACTTTGGGACTTTGGGTCTTTGGGACTTTTGGATGGGACCTTGGTACTTTGGGTCTTTGGGACTTTTGGACTTTTGAACTTTGGGACTTCGGGACTTTGGGACTTTGGGACTTTGGGACTTTGGGACTTTGGGACTTTGGGACTTTGGGACTTTGGGACTTTGGGACTTTGGGACTTTGGGACTTTGGGACTTTGGGACTTTGGGACTTTGGGACTTTGGGACTTTGGGACTTTGGGACTTTGGGACTTTGGGACTTTGGGACTTTGGGACTTTGGGACTTTGGGACTTTGGGACTTTGGGACTTTGGGACTTTGGGACTTTGGGACTTTGGGACTTTGGGACTTTGGGACTTTGGGACTTTGGGACTTTGGGACTTTGGGACTTTGGGACTTTGGGACTTTGGGACTTTGGGACTTTGGGACTTTGGGACTTTGGGACTTTGGGACTTTGGGACTTTGGGACTTTGGGACTTTGGGACTTTGGGACTTTGGGACTTTGGGACTTTGGGACTTTGGGACTTTGGGACTTTGGGACTTTGGGACTTTGGGACTTTGGGACTTTGGGACTTTGGGACTTTGGGACTTTGGGACTTTGGGACTTTGGGACTTTGGGACTTTGGGACTTTGGGACTTTGGGACTTTGGGACTTTGGGACTTTGGGACTTTGGGACTTTGGGACTTTGGGACTTTGGGACTTTGGGACTTTGGGACTTTGGGACTTTGGGACTTTGGGACTTTGGGATTTTGGGACCTTGAGACCTTGGGACTTTGGGACTTTTGGACTTTTGGCCTTTTGGACTTTTGGACTTTTGGACTTTTGGACTTTTGGACTTTTGGACTTTTAGACTTTTGGACTTTTGGACTTTTGGACTTTTTGACTTTTGGACTTTTAGATGGGACCTTGGTACTTTGGGTCTTTGGGACTTTGGAACTTTGGGACTTTGGGACTTTGGGACTTTTGGACTTTTGGCCTTTGGGACTTTGGGACTTTGGGACTTTGGGACTTTGGGACTTTGGGACTTTGGGACTTTGGGACTTTGGGACTTTGGGACTTTGGGACTTTGGGATTTTGGGACCTTGAGACCTTGGGACTTTGGGACTTTTGGACTTTTGGACTTTTGGCCTTTTGGACTTTTGGACTTTTGGACTTTTGGACTTTTGGACTTTTGGACTTTTAGACTTTTGGACTTTTGGACTTTTGGACTTTTTGACTTTTGGACTTTTGTACTTTTGTACTTTTTGACTTAATTTAAGGTGAGGTGAAAATTAAGTTTATGAAGAAGTTTCACTTCTTACGTGTGTACACTAAGTACACGCAATTTTTTTTTTTTACATTTGAATCTACAAGGTGATTTATATCCCTACTAATATTATAAACTAGCTGTGTCCGCGACTTCGTCCGCGTAGAATGTAATGAAAAAATTTAGTTTATTTAGTTTTTTTTCTAAAATAAAAGAATTTTTCTAAAATAAAAGAAGCCTAAGCTACTACTTATTACATAAGCTATCTGCCAGTGAAAGTCCCGTCCAAATCGGTCCAGCCGTTCCAGAGTTTAGCCGGAGGCCAGAACAAACAGACAGACAAAAATTTTAAAAGTATATATTTTGGTATGTGTACCGTAATTCATTCATATGCATGCAGTAGAAAGCGGTTATTTTAATATTACAAACAGACACTCCAATTGAATTTATTTGTATGTATGGATGCGATTAATATTTCGTATATTTTTTTCTTCAAAATGCCTCGCGCCTGGCGACAAAAAACCAACATGTTTGTTTACTTGGATACACGCTAAGCTACTCGCTAGGCGCCAAGCGCGCAGTGCGGCCGGTCGCGAACATTCAAGTATGTCCGTTTTACTAAGCGACTCGCTAGGTGACTCGCTAGGCGCTAGGCACCAAGCAAGCCGCCTGCCTGTGCGGACGTAACCTAAGGCATAGCAAGAGAAGGGTCGAATAGGCACACTACTCTGCATTTAAAAAATATAATATTTGATCTCTAGATTATTTTCTGAACGTAGGCATAATTGAAGTTGGAGCTATTGTATCGCGTTGAAATCGTATATAGCAGAGATAGCACGCAAAATAAAGCAGTGTTTTACATACAGGGTTATCAGTGGAATACCTAGTATGAAACAGTGTTTTTATTACCACACAAACTACAATGACATTCGTATGTCGACGTCTTTTATATTGCAGCTAGAAGTTTTATAGATTACTAGCTGACCATCGCAACTTCGTTTACGTCACATAAGGTGTACGAATGGAGGGGTACTTCTTCATGAGACTCATCAAGCAGCGTGTGAAACGGCCCTGTTTGCTTAATCATAAAAGAGATTAAAGATTAAGTCGATTCTAAAACAATTCAGTCCACGCCTTCGGCGCGGACTGAATTATTTTACAATAGCCTTAATCATTAAGCTCTTTTATGATTAAGCCAACACGCCCGTTTAGACTCACTTTCAAAAGAAACGTTGAATTCTAGATTTACCGAAAGTTGAGATGCCCCTAATTTCTGAACTACATAACCCTCAATATTGAAAATTGTATGAAATAATGCTTAAAGTACTCCCTTTCAGACACCAAACAAATATTTGCCTTTCATCCCCTCTCCTGAAGGAACCGCGCAAAATATCGGGATCAAAAGTATCTAAGAACCTTCCTCGGACTATAAGCTTAGATCGTACAAAGTATCATTCAAATCGGTTCAGTAGTTTCGGCGTGATACTTAGTCGGGATACAGACAGACAGACAGACAGACAGACAGACAGACATGAAAATTTTAAATTACATTTTCGGCTTCAGTATCGATTAGAGAACGCCCTACACTTAAAATTTTCAAAATATCTTCCATGTACAGACTCCCGACCCTCTACAGTTTTATTATAAGTATAGATAAGTATAGATGCGAAAGTAACGTTGTTTGTCTGTTACGTTTTCACACCTAAACCGCTGAACCGATTTCAATGAAATTTGGTATAGAGATAGTTTAAGCCCAATGAAAGGACAAAGGTTACTTTTTAACTGACTGCGCAAAAAGAGGGTAATGATTTTACGCTATAACGAATTCTATGCGGACAAAGCCGCGACGTTGCCCATGTGGTACGAGTATGCGATTCCCGTTTCTGCTTCTAAGGTGGACCAAAAAGTACTTTTTCTCTTCATTGCTATTGTTATTTAACGGGATGAAAAATAGCTTATCTCTGTAAGTACCAAGTTTAATCCAGATCCGGTTAGCCGTTAGAGCGCAGTAAATATACAAACATCCTCACAAACTTTCACATTTATAATATGAGTATTACTAGCCAATGCCTACATTTAAATTACACTTAGTTTAAAGGTTAGTACTTAGATAATATTTTACGAAGCATCTTTTAAATCTTTCATTCCTAATAGTATTATTTACTTACTTAAATCAACTAAAAACCACGAAAAGGTGTTGGTGTTGAACCAAAAATTAAAATATTAATGCAATGCTCATCTTGCTCCCCGAGGGCATGATGTTAGCTCCAGTTGATGAATTTGAAAGTATAACAAATTTGGCACGAGCAGAATTATAATAAGTATATTTTGACAGCGCAGGGGAAAATAACTTCAGCCTTTTTATTATGATTTTGAGGCAATTTCAAATTAGGCGCTTTTTTGCTGTATGCATTTTGATCAAGGCACCGTATCAGGCACCCGAACTCCTAAGCGTGACTGCTGTGGTAATCAAAGACTGTGACAATACCTTAGGACTTACTCGTACTTCCGAGGACTGACCCGGGATTCTCGATCATAGATGAATGCCTCGCACTATGTGGATTTAGTCGATAATATTCCATTATTTTCCATTTCTTTACTTCTCGTATTTAGGTATTGCTTTTGTGTATTCAAAAGAAAATAGGTAAACATCACCATTCAACAACATAATTCCAAGTACCCGTGGTCGCTATAAATGAAATACAAACTTAAAAAGAGCTTCTATACACTACGATCCAAAACATACTTTTATTTTCTGAGGAAACCATAAACAAGGTTGTCATTCTTGCCCACAAATCAAAAGCGGCTTACGTTACTTTAAACAAACATTGTGGTACCTTCCCTCTCGATAAATACATCTTCAACCTTATTTTATTCGCAATAGAATCTAATTTTGTCTGAAATGTGGGGAGTAGTTCCTTCGATCCCCCTCTTTTGAGTTACCTGCGTTTGTCTGTCATATAGTTGTTTATTGACTATTGTTTTCGTGTTTCGTTCTGAGATATTAAATTAAATGTGAATGCAAATATGTTATGGCAGTGTTTATGAGCTTATTCATTCTGCTAGCAGCTGAGACTTAACAATAATGAGGTGTAAAGCCTCTAGCGACACTTCCGGGACCGAAGGAGTACATAATTTACCAGTTCTTACTGACGGTTGAGTTTTCAGATGGCAGGCAATCAATCAAAATCGTGGCTATGTAACTTGAAGATGTTTAGAGAAAGAAGCGAGCTTTTGTAAAATGATGAAGGTCTGTCAGTCGTGAGCTCTTGCTCTATAACCCATGAACAACGTAGCATACCTAAGTAGCTTACCATTCCGAATGGAGAAAAAAGGATGCTAAATCCCGAAGTTCAAAAATCCTATTGAACGTAATCGTCGACGCACAAAACCGTAGAAATGAAACGAACATGCAAAAAGTTTGACTCGTGAAGGATTTGAACCTCCGACCTCCGATAGTTTCAGTTTTGAAATGATCAATAGTTTCGGCGCTCTACAGACTGAGCTAACGAGTCCCTGATAGAGTTTGCGAAAATAACAATCAGTTTCGTCTGAACGTGTATTGTGACGTAATCAGATATGAATATCGCCACCGCTTGGTAAAACCGATAATAACCCCAATGACTCACAGGTTTTGCTACGTAGCTAGGTATTAAACTCAATGCGATAAAACACTGAGTACAATTGTTCGAAATAAAATTAAAACCTGACAAGTTTGATGTTATTACTGACCTGTATATTATTATGGTTTTAATTAGAATTTTATGCCTCCATCTACACATTCTCAAGATAATGGATCGTGACAAACAGACGGACGAATGCATGGACGTACCGTTTTTCCTTTTGAGGTACGGATATCTGAAAAACACCTAGAAAAATATGTCATCAATCTGCCTCACACAAATTACGGCACAATAAACGGTCCTGCACCTTTTGCATCCAGCCACTCTCTGCGACCTTCTTAAGGTCCATCTAGTGGGTTGTAATCATACCCCACGTGTACCAAGTCGCGGTCACTACTCCAGAACTCATTTGCTTCATCGGCTTTCGGTTCTTATACAGACGTGGTCACCCCAGTTCCACTTCAAGACGCATACTTTGCGAGCTATGTCGACCACTCTGGTTCTCTGTCGGATAACTTCGTTTCGAATTTTATTACTCAAAAACACCCCATTCATAGACTGTTCCATTGCTCGCTGTGCAACCTTAAGGAAATAGACAAGTGCCTGTTCCCCTGAAAAATAGCCCAGTTCAATTTAATTTGGGCAACAAGCAGATTTCTTGACATCCCGAGAATCGTGTTTGACCACTACGGTGTATAAATAGTTAATTATATTATACTTATACACAATACTCAAGATTTGCTTGAGGTCAGTTTTCGCCTTATAATAAGAATTACTCATGATGTACCTATCCTAGAAATATGATGGGATATTATCAGAATACTGTCTAGCTCAAACTAAGCTAATACCTATACCTATTCCAAAAGTCGATGGTGTTATGTGATAGGTAGATAGGATTAGGTGTACGCATAGCAGTATGGTGATGCATGCCTCTGTAGGTGTACGCTCCAAGCCACATCATCGTGCGTTATTTCTTGTTGCACCCAAAACTGTACGTTACATTATGATTTGCAAATTTTGACTAAACAATGTGATTTAAACATTACAAAAATGTAATCCAAAAAATAAAAATGTAAATTTATTACAAAAATGTAATCCGCTCGCCATTTTATTAATAAACAAACATTTTCAGATAAATAACAATGGGGGAACCTCTGTAGGTACCTACTCCGGACGTAACGCCATGACCGCGTCTCATGTCAACACTGCATTAGGGGACCGCAACCCTCTGAGCATCATATTTCATGCGAAACATGTCTTTTTAAGCGGTTTTATTTCCTTGCATAAATTTATACTATAGTATGAATATGCTGAAGCTGATATGCCGTGTAATTATGAAAACTGAGATCACTGCATAGGTAGAGATAACTATGGGATATTTATGGTCCACATCAGCCTCGCAAGCAAGTGGTATTCCTGCTGATTACGGGACGAGGTCTAAATCGAAAGAAACTGATTTTACGTTAAATACATAGTTTATTGCAATCAATATCAATCAATCAATACATATATAATAGAATCGTAACAAGTCGCTGTCTGTACATGGAAGATAAATAAGAAAAAATATTACAGGGGGGCTTTATGAACGCAATAGAACCCAAAACAATTATTTTTAGAATATTTGTCTGTTTGACTGTATGTCTGTATATCTGTTTCTCCGTACGTTTGTGCACGCTAATCTCAGTAACCTCTTAACCGATTGCAATGCGGTTTTCTTTATTGTGTTCAGATTTGCTCCACTTAACATTTACCCCCTTATTCATAATCGTTTATTAAACCTATTTTAGTTAAAACACACTTTAAGTCTATTGCTGTCTCTAACCAATGACAGAGTATGGTAAGAGACAGCAATAGACTTAAAATGTGTTTTAACTAAAATAGGTTTAATAAACGATTATGAATAAGGGGGTTAGTGTTTATTTCATGTCAATCGGTTTATAAATAAAAAAGTTATATCACTATAAAGAATCATACATAGACATATTATCAATCTAAAAGTGGGTAAATCTATCTGGCGTGTTGGCTTAATCATAAAAGAGCTTAATGATTAGGTCCACGGCTACGTTCTATCACCGCACCGCTCGCCACAGACAGGGAGTTCATCCTCACACTCTGCGTCCGGAGCGTTCCAGCATGGTTAGATCCGATAGGGGTTTTCTTCCGCGCACGCTTAGGTTGTGGTATGATCTCCCTGCCTCGGTTTTCCCAAACGCCTACAGTATGGGGTTCTTCAAAAGGGGTCTTAGAAGGTTTTTGCAGGGTCGGCAGCGCGAGTGTGGCGCCTCTGGTGTTGCAAACGTTCATAGGCTGCGGTGACCACCGGTCCTTCTGGTGGGCCGTATGCTTGTCTGCCACCTTAGTGGTATAAAAAAAAAAAGGGCGATTTTAAAACAATCCAGTCCGCGTTGAAGACGTGGACTGAACTGTATTAGAATAGACTTAATCTTTAAGCTCTCTTATGATTAAGCAAACAGGGCAGTTTCACACTCGTTCGTTTACGTCACACACTTATGTGACGTAAACGAAGTTGCGGGGTCAGCTAGTAGTAAATAAGTCGATGTCAATATTTAATAACTCTGCAATCTTCTTGAATATGGCATGGTTCCTTCGGCTCCAGCACCGCGAATGCCATTTCCGCATACCGTCGAAACTTATTCCGGGAATTTAAGGTATAATATGTGTTGTTCCCGACTATAACCTAACCCCGTTTTAAAAGTTCAGCCTGATCCGATCAGTCATTATAGCGGGAAAAAGAACAAACTCGCCTACATTCATATTATGTTCATCCAAACTTACAAACATATTATTATTACTGAAGAAAAGATTCTGCATACAATGCACAACACAGACTAGTTTATTTAACATCTTTATCGTTTTAATACGGTCCTGTTCGCTGGAAACTACGTAACTAGTTAAGATCTTCCGTTTGATAGAAGTTTAAATTCCATTCTTGTAAGTTAAAGTAAGTATTAAAGTTTTACCTGAACTTATGCTTTTAAGAGTTGAACTGAAAATTTTTAAATGATCAAGAAACAATACTGGACTGGTATTGACTATCAATGTACCTACTTAAGAAAAATTTATAATAAACCTTTTTTGTATTTTGTAGAAATTCTTATAGATATTATGGCCTGACTTTTAGCTACTAAAACCATGCGGTGCCTTTTCAACTGCCCACGGCATGGAGTCTCGGGTACGCCCTCAGAAGGGTGCCCCAGGCCCCTGATACAGGCACGTATTCTAGTCCTTCTAAAATATGAAGGTCTGTGAAAATGTGTGTTACTCAATCACTCTAACAGTGGGCGCACACTAGGCGACAGTCGCGGCGACATGTCGCGGCGACTTGTCGCGCAGTGTGCGCCTGCATCGGGCGACTTGAAGCCGCGACATGTCGCCGCGACTGTCGCTGGCGTCTTCGCAACGCGTAATAAGGATCTTCGTTCCAAAAGCTGTCGCTGGGCGACTGTCGCCGTGTCGCCGCGACAATAGCGCGACAGACGCGGCGACTCCCCTTGCTTGTCGCGGAGTCGCGGCGATCTGTCATCAGCCAGTTGGTCCGATAGGAATAAAGTCCCTTATTGAGTTCCATTCCGAACAACGGTTGGTCGGTTTAGTTGGTCGGAGTGGAAGTCCGGATATGGACATGTCGCCTAGTGTGCGGAGCTTAGAACAAAATGTATGTAATTTGGCGCCCGCAGCTTGTCGCCGCGACATGTCGCCGCGACAAGACGCCTAGTGTGCGCCCACTGTTACTCCTAAACAAGTTTGGGCGAAATTTGGTATACTTACGTTTTGTATCGACCAAAACAATCATGAGTACGGGTGAGCTTGAAATTTGAACGGAACAGCAAATTTCAATTTTTAGGGTTTCGTAGCCAAATGGCAAAAACGAAACCCTTATAGATTCGTCATGTCTGTCTGTCTGTCTGTCCGTCTGTCTGTCCGTCCGTGTGTCCACTTTTCTCAGAAACTATAAAGCCTATGCTATTGAAACTTGGTAACTAGATGTATTCTGTGAACCGCATTAAGATTCTTATATAAAACTAGAAAAAAAGCAGTATATTTTGGGGGTCCCCATACTCAGAACTGAAACTCAAAATTTTTTTTTTCATCTAAGCCATATGTCTATAGATAGGTCTTCAAAAATGTTATTGAGGTTTTTAACATCATTTTTTTCTAAAGTGAATAGTTTGTGCAAGAGACACTTCCAAAGTGGAAAAATGA
Organism: Miltochrista miniata; assembly: GCA_933228765.1. Lineage (NCBI taxonomy): Eukaryota > Metazoa > Arthropoda > Insecta > Lepidoptera > Erebidae > Miltochrista > Miltochrista miniata. The sequence goes on along the minus strand of OW121763.1, from coordinate 26,805,531 downwards.
GTGTCCCCCCCCCCTCTAACTTCTAAACTAAGAGAATGATATATCTAAAAAGAATATATGATGTACATTGCCATAAAATCTACCAACGAAAATTAGTTTGAACGAGATAGAGATGGTAGTTTTTTTTTAATACGCCATAAACCGCAATTTTCGGTTAGAAAAATTCCTACCACTGCGAACGTGTTAAAACATCAGTCAAAGTTACAACGAACTATAAGAACTTTTATATTATGTTACTTGCTACTACGAAACCCTTCATGGGCGAGTCCAACTCGCACTTGGCCGGTTTTTTAAATCACAATATTGTTCAAATTAAATCATATCAATTTTTTTTTATCTCAGTGTATTGTCCAAATATTTATTATACGAGTAGCACAATTTGTTAAACTAATACGTAAAAGTCAAAGAGTTGTAGCATAGATCTATCTGTCACAAGCTCTTATAAACATCAAGAGCAGTATTACACTTAATTGCAGCTCGTAATCAGACTGATAAGCTTCAATTGATCGATGACGTATACGATTTATTTATATTTATTTATTTAATTAAGAGGTCATTACAACATGCCACTTACAGTTCAATTGTTTTAGTTTAATCTAACAAGATCAGATCCGAGCAAGTTGTTACCTACGGACATTAATTATTATGATTAAATAAGATGTTCATTAGAAATAAAACTTTATTTATTATTATTATTATTTATTATTAGACATTGATAGGGAATTTTAGCCCCTCTCTATAAAATAGAGTGCAGAGGTGCTCATGTCCAGATTTTGTCTGTAGTCTGTGTGTCTGTTTCATTAAACTACGTCACTTGGCCACGTGAATCATCTGTTTTAAGTTTGAAAAAAAGCAAAAAAGCCGGCCAAGTGCGAGTTGGACTCGCCCATGAAGGGTTTCGTAGCAGTAAGTAACATAATATAAAAGCTCTTATAGTTCGTTGTAACTTTGATTGATGTTTTAACACGTTCGCAGTGGTAGTGATTTTTCTAACCGAAAATTGCGGTTTATGACGTATTAAAAAAAACTACCTGCTCTATCTCTTTCAAACTAATTTTCGTTGGTAGTTTTTATGGCAATGTACATCATATATTCTTTTTAGATTTATCATTCTCTTAGTTTAGAAGTTAGAGGGGGGGGGGGGGGGACAGTTTTCCGCTTTGGAAGTGTCTCTTGCGCAAACTATTCACTTTCGAAAAAAATGATGTTAGAAACCTCAATAGCATTTTTAAAGACCTATTTTTCTCATGAGATACCCCACACGTATGGGTTTAATGAAAAAAAAAATTTTTGAGTTTCAGTTCTGAGTATGGGGACCCCCAAAATTTACTGCTTTTTTCTAGTTTTATATAAGAATCTCAATGCGGTTCAAAGAATACATCTTCTTACCAAGTTTCAATAACATAGGCCTTATAGTTTCGGAGAAAAGTGGCTGTGACACACGGACGGACCGACAGACAGGCAGACATGACGAATCTATAAGGGTTCCGTTTTTGCCATTTGGCTAAGAAACCCTAAAAACGTTACCCTCCTTTCTTCGGCAGTTGGTGTAAAAAGGGGTGTTAACTTTTCATTTGAAAAAAATTGTCGTACATTATGCATTCGATTGTTAGTTACCGCGGCAATTCGAGGTAACATGGTCGGCATGGCAAAAGAAACCACGGAGCACCAACCTGGCTGTCGTTGTCGATCTCTGCTGCCGCTCAGTAGCGATAGAAATGATAATGAAAATTTATACGGCTTTTTAAATGTATTTACGGTTAAAGTATTCATGTGATATTTTTTTTTTTCATTTTCATAATGTTTCTTGGCTGATGTAACGTCACGTGACGAAGTTTGAACAGTTAGTTTTGGGACACTTTCTATATAATCAATCAGTCAATCGACTCCGGGGCATATTTATAATCAAAAATAAATTTAATCAACGTGCAAAAAGTCTGACTCGTGAAGGATTTGAACCTCCGACCACCGATAGTTTCAAGTTAGTATTGATTGCAAGTTTCGGTGCTCTACCAACTGAGCTAACGAGTCCCTGTTGAATTATGTGAAAATATCAATCAGTTTCCTACGTATGACGTCACTATGTATAGTGATGTAGTATCAACTTATCGCCACCTCTTTGCCATTCCGATAATAAGTTGAATGATAATAAGTTGTTTGCTTTAAACTATAAACTTGATACTTATGACACTCATTCGCATTGAGTAAAAACCCACAAAATAAAAAAAACAATTTGTATTAACAAAAGTAAATATCCACTAACTAGGTATTCGTTTAAGTCCCTTGTATCAGTAAAATAAAAAAAAATAAAAAAATGTTTATTGCAAAACTTCAGTACAGCTCTTTACCCATAAACATTGCACCCACTAAATGCAATTGACAGACCTTACGATTACTACAAACAATATAATACGACAAAGAAGCGAAAGAATTTAAAAACAATAAGCAGTGGACCCGGCATTGACTGCCTCTGTGGCGCAGTCGGTAGTGATACCGCCTGCGGCGCTGGAGGTCGTGGGTTCGATTCCCACCGGAGTCAAATATTTGTGTGACCCATAAATGTTTGTCTCAAGAGTCTGGGTGTTTCTATGTATAATATGTATGTATTTAAAAGTATATAAGTATTAATATCCGTGGTCTGATACCCAAAACACAAGCAGGTTATTCCTAGCTTACTTTGGGATCAGATAGCGTTGTGTGAGATGTCCGTGAATATTTATTTATTTATTTATTTACATTATGGGCACCCGACACGACCATGCTCTGCAACCGTCAATCACGTCAAACATGAATGGCTTCAGTGTGCTTAATTTATTTGCATGTCTATGTGCATCGACGTATATGCACACATGATACTTTACACGACCGACAATCCGCCAATTGACCGTGTCGGGACCCCCTTACAGTCGCTGCAAATAACCTACTAAAGTCGAATTTCTAACCAGACAAAGCCAGGCGACAGCAGCCAATGTCACCCCGTCACACAAATTATGAAACATGTTATGAAGAAGCGACACCATCCGCCGCCACCCGACCCCGCCCAATCAGAAACCCGACCCCATATTTTGGTTTCCGGACATGGTCAACAATATTGTGTCAATTCTGAAATAATTAATTAATGAAAATAGTTTCCGTCGTCCGTAGCACACATTTATTGACGTCAAGTTATTGATGGTTATTTGACCGTGTCCGGAGCCCACACAAATTATTATATCTGTTTCCAACGCATACTCTATGGCGCCCGTTCTATTCACTCTGAGTTGACCGACCTATTGACGTGGCACTGGCACCATGTGCAGTCAAAAGCGTTTAGGGGTTATATAATATAAATATGAAACAAATTTACTGTTCGCTGAGCTTGCAATGGGCCGACATTCAGCAAAACTATGATAGCGATGTCATTGCATATCACAGTAACTGATTTTCAATGTCCGCCTCAAGAGGACACACCCAACGACGCGAGACAGCATGTAAGTCACTCATAAATTATATTTGACAGTAAAAACAATTTTATGTATGTTTGAATCAGTCGTCTAGATCCCATGGCACACGCCTGACTTGGGCTAGATGATGCTGTGCGTGAATGTCCACAAATATCATTATTACCATTATTACACTACCAGATATTCGTCAACCAGATATTGATCACGCTCTCAATAATGCCAAATTAACCGAAACAAATTTACGCTCAGGTCAAGAGTCACGCTCATTCCGGGACCCATACATCACAATGTACCTACCTACAACATAAAAAACAAAAATAACAAACATCAAACCAGAGCAACTGTTAAACCCTGCAGATATCAGGCACAATCATCCCGTCAAGGTAAGCATTTAACATACCTAAGTACATTTCTACCTACTTTTAAACTTGTTATATCTATACAAATATATGGAACAAAATAAGATGGCACCGGGTGGAACCCTCTGCACACACTGAATAACACCACTGGAACCTATTGGCCAACACCTCCTACACCATCACAACACTCATCAACCCCGCACCTGACCAGCCCGGCACAGGCATAGAAAAGCAACCGAAATGCAGCGGTCACCCAGGTTAACCCTCCACGGACCCTACAATGCGGCAAGGCAAAACCGCCAAGTACAGAGCAATTAAAATGCTATGGCACAGCACAAGTAATGTTATTCAATGTGTGTTAAAAGAAAATACCAACAGAAAGAGAAATGTACTAATATTATAAATGTGAAAGTCTTTATTTATTTTCCCTTTATTTAAAATGATAAACTTATTAAATTAAATTATTATTTTTATTATTATTTTAGTTTTGATTGCTAGTTCTCAACTACGGTCCAAAGTCCAAATCTAACTATGCCAAAATTCTGTACAGGGATAGTTTGAAGTGTATCAACATAATTTTACTCTGTATATGCTCCCAATAAGACTGCAAACCATGCAGGCAAAGCGCGAGCATCAATTATTACACACAAAAATGTTATGGAAGCACTTGACGAGAAAATGAAAATCATCATGGAGGAAAACAATGTCCTCAAATCCCGAGTCACCGAACTAGAGGGAAAGTTGGCAAATATTGATAAAGAAAGACGTAAAAATAACCTTGTCTTTTTTGGAGTTGATGATCGGGACAAATCGGAAGGTGAGCTTGTAAACTACATAAAACAGATAATAACCGATATAGGGGTTCGTATAGAGAGTTCGGAAATCAATAATTTATATAGAATTGGAAAACGAACTAACAAAAACAACCGACCAGTGGTGGTCTCCTTTACGACTTTGTGGAAGAAGCATACTATTATGAAAAACAAAGCTAACTTCCCAGCAGGTATTTACATCAAGGAAGACTTCCCCAGAAACGTATTAGAGATTCGTAAAAAACTTCAACCACAAATTGAGGAAGAAAAGAAAAAAGGAAACATAGCGTTTCTGAAGTACGACAAAATAATCATTAAAACACCAATGCCACAAGATAAAAATCGCGACAAACGAAAAAGAGAGGAGTCTGGTTCACCAAATACAACATCGCAAAAGAAAACCAATCAACAAAAGGTAACAGCAAGGGGAGCAAATAGAACAACCAGTAAAGAAGTTCTGAAACCTGGCATACTAAATTACATTGAACGTGGACGAAGCTCTTCACTATCAGAACCCTCAAAAAACTAATAACCCACGCCAATTTCCGGAACCAAAACAAGCAAAAATCTGAAACGGACTCTCCAAAACCATTACATTTACGTCTCCCAATACGGCTGGTCCCCGCGGGAGCACAAGACCAACACCCTCCAGCAAATAAAAGCAAATCAATCAATATTGCAACACTGAACACAAGAACCCTAAGCACACAAGAGCACTTGCTAGAATTAGACAGCGCGCTACGCAATATAAATTACGACATTCTGGGAATAAGCGAAATGAGAAGAATGGAAGAAAAGACAGTGGAGTATGAGGAATATATCATGTATCACAAAGGAGAAACGAAGGGGCAAAAGGGAGTAGGCTTTTTTATTAAAAAAACTTTTAAAAACAACATACAAGAGTTGATAGGAATTTCTGACAGACTGGCAATACTAAATGTTCATGTACCAAGGAAACAATGGTCAATCATACAGGTTTACTCACCTACTGAGCTTGCAACCGATGATGACATTGAAAACTTCTACAGCAACCTAACAGATATTGTAAACAAATTTCACAATAACAACCTCATAGTCATGGGAGACTTTAATGCCCAAGTGGGCACCAGAGAAGCTGGCGAAGAACAAATAATGGGAAAACATGGATATGGTAAAAGGAGCAAAAATGGACACAAACTAATTGAATTTTTACATCAAAACAACCTAACACTATTGAATTCTGTCTTCAAAAAGAAACCCAAAACTAAGTGGACATGGACTTCACCGGGGGGAAAATTCAAGAACGAAATTGACTTCATATTAACCAACAGGCCCAATTTTTTTAATGACACTCACGTAATACAAAATTTAAACTTTAACACGAACCACCGTATGGTACGTTGTTATCTTAAACAACAGCCAACTAAGAAAACCAGAAAGAATTTAAAAAGCAGAATGCCTGTAACAGAACAATATACAAAATTCTCCTCCTCTTCCATCAAGCCATTGCTAGAAGTAGTAAACTCCGATGCCAGTGTGTTCGTAAAGTATGACCACTTAAATAAACAACTATCACAATTGCAAAAAGTAAACATAGATAGAGATTCAAAATTTGGCCCAAAGACGATGAGGCTTCTGGAAGAAAGAAAATGTCTAATTGAAAACAAGAAAAATAGCAAAGACTACCATACTTTATTATCCACTCTTAGTAAACAGATCAGAGAAAACATAAGAAAGGATAGGAAATCAAGGAGAACGAAAAAGCTTGAAGAAGTGATTCACAAATCAGGGGGAACAAAAAAAGCCTTAAAGGAACTAAGAGAACATGGAAAGGAATGGATAACAAGTCTAAAGAAAAGTAACAGATCTAAACAAGAAACAAACCGATTTGAAATCCAAAAGCTTGCCACAGATTACTACCGAACCCTTTACTCAAATCAAGACCTAGATAAAGTTGTTTTTATGGAAAAACCAACAAACATTGGATTTGACTTTGTTCCACCAATACTAACACAAGAAGTTCAGAAAGCAATCATGTCCCAAAAAATGGGAAAAGCTCCAGGACCTGACAACGTACCAAATGAAATGATGAGAGGCACGGCAGAAGAACTAGTCCCGATTTTGACTAAGTTGTTCAACGATATTTTAATCACAGGCACCATTCCGAAACAATGGGAAGAATCCCATATTGTTCTACTGCATAAAAAGGGGAATAAGGATATCATCGGTAACTACAGACCAATAAGCCTCATATCAAATGTGTATAAAGTCTTCGCTAAGGTTATTTTAGAAAGAATCACACAAATCCTGGATGAAAATAAGCCAATCGAACAAGCAGGCTTTAGGAAAAATTACAGCACCATTGACCATATCCACACAATAAAACAAGTACTAGAAAAATACAACGAGTACCAGAAACCCGTTTACATCTCTTTCATTGATTATTCCAAGGCATTTGACAGTCTGAAGCATGAATACATCTGGCAGATCCTAAGAGACCAAGGAGTGGAAAATACATACGTAGAGATAATCAAATTTATTTACAGTAACAGCAATAGTCGCATAAGACTGGAATCGAAAGGCGACCCATTTCATATCCGTCGAGGTGTGAGACAAGGAGATCCGCTGTCTCCCAAACTGTTTAATGCTGTGCTGGAACATATATTTAGAGAATTAGATTGGGAAGAGTACGGGTTGAGCATCAATGGTAAACGTTTAAACCATCTGAGATTTGCAGACGATATTGTTGTGTTAGAAGAAGATCCCAAAAAATTGGAATTCTTAGTGAACAGCCTAGCGTATAAAAGTAAAGCAGTGGGACTGGAAATGAATGCAAGTAAAACAAAACTGATGACCAACTCCTCAGAGACGGACATAGAAGTTCATGGAAACAGACTTGAATATGTGAATGAATACTGTTACTTGGGTTAAATTATCTCCCCTGCAGACCTAATGTCCAAAGAGGTAAAGAAAAGAATTGCTTGTGGTTGGAACAAGTATTGGTCTCTGAAAGAAATCATGAAAAACAAAGACATAAACATGCATATAAAGAGAAAAACTTACAATACATGTATTCTGCCTTGCATTACTTATGGTTGTGAAACTTGGTCTCTAACTGACAAGCACAGGAAATTACTAGCAAACTGCCAAAGGGCTATGGAAAGAAGTATGTTAGGGATCAGGCTGAGTGACAAGATCCGAAACTCAGAGATAAGGCAGAAAACCAAAGTTACAGACATAATAACACGAATAGACCATCTCAAGTGGAGCTGGACAGGTCATCTGTTAAGATGCAAGACACGTAAATGGAGTCAACAAGTGACCCTATGGTATCCTAGAGATGGAAACAGAGGAAGAGGGCGCCCAAATACACGATGGCAAGATGAAATCAGTATGACCTTGGGTCCTTACTGGACCAGAGTTGCTGAAGACAGAGCGCAATGGAAAGAGCTGGGGAAGGCCTATGCCAAACGGCACACCGAATTGCGGGATATACTATAATTTAGAACTAGGTACTAATTTTAATTCAGTTTGTTAAACAAAATTCGGAAATAAAGGCTTTATTATTATTATTATTCCATTTATTTTTCATTTATAACATATTTTAATACATTTTTAAATAAATAATATAAAAATAAAAATCTATTTAAAAATATAATAAAACAGTGTCCCACCGGCATCGGGTGCAGAGACCAAGCTACCGGTGGTTAGGGCTTCAGAGACAGGAACCTCCTCACAATGCGTGCCGTGTCGAGAAGTACTGCCTTCTGTATCAGGCCCTTGATCCAGCCGTCTAACGAGAGCCTCTTTAGATGTTTATCGAGGCTCTTTGCCATCAAGCCGTGGACTGAAACGATAATTGGAACAATAATTGCCGAATCAACATGCCACATGTCAACAACCTCATGAGCCAGATCCAAATATTTAATTTCTTTGTCCTTTTCTGCTTTAAAGAGGTTGTCATCATGAGGAATGCTGATATCGATAATTATTGCGAGGCGTTCCAATCGATCTATCACCACTATATCAGGCTTATTGGCAACAATAGTCCTGTCAGTGATGATAGATCGATCCCAATATAGTGTGACCTGACCATCTTCGAGAACTGGGTCGGGCACATATTTGTAGTATGGTACTTCAAAATCTACAAGATGGTATTTAAGAGCAAGTTGCTGATGTATAATCTTGGCCACTTGGTTATGTCTGTGCAAATATTCTCCGTTGGCAAGACGAGAACAACCAGAAACAATATGTCTGAGGGATTCTCCGGGACAATGACATGCCCGACAGATGTCAATTGTACCATCCTTCAGAATATGTTTCCGGTAGTTCTTAGTATTAACAACTTCGTCCATTATGGCAAAGACAAAACCTTCGGTTTCGCTGAAAAGATTACCGAACTGTAGCCAAGATACGGACGCTTTTAAATCAATATCAGGCCCATTTAAGGCCCGATAAAAGCGTCCATGTAGCTGCTTGCTTTTCCATACCTCCTTGCGATCGTCAGCACTAAGTACTACAGGTTTGCGCCAGTTCTCTCTGCCCATAGCAAGCGGGGTGAGTCCCGTGTCCACTGCGACCACATTACGGTGCATATTGGTGTCTCTTTTTAGAAAGTATTCCCTAAGGTTGTATACCTCGCGGTTATGGAGGGTCTTAGCATTTAAAAAGCCACGACCCCCACATTTCCGCGGGATATACAACCTCATTACTGATGATCGGGGATGATGCATCCGGAATGCAGTCAACAGTGTCCTTACTCGTCTATCAATTTTGTCGAGTTCAGTCTGAGTCCATCTGAGTATACCAAAAGAGTATATTAGGACTGGCATGACCCACCCATTGAAGGCGCGAAGCTTGTTACCGCCTGACAAAAGACTTTTTAACACTTTTTTTAGGCGGCCGAAGAAACGCTCCTGCAATGTCTGTTTCATACCAGTATCAGGTATTCCTAATGCTTGTGATATACCCAGATATTTGTAAGTTTCGGTTCCAGAAAGACAGCTAAGCTTAGTGGAGTCCGAAAGTTCTACCCCTTCAGATTCCACTATCACACCTCTTTTAACATGCATGACTGCACACTTGTCCACCCCAAATTCCATCCTGATGGCTCTACTGAAAGTTTCTATTATTTTTATTATTATTATTATTATAGAAATAAATTGACCATGTAGGGGTAATATTCAGGTTTCAACAGACTATATTTGGACGGAAATAAAATATTGATACAATGTTATTGAGTCTATAATATTGTAGATGAAGGGGGCCTCTAAGACTACCTTTGTTGTCGATCCATTCGTTTGCATGCCAAGAGTCTTTGCTTCAAGAACGCGTGGGGGGATTAAGTTATCATTAAAACCATACATACTCAGATCTTCAGTCTCTTCAAGCTGTGAAGAAATCAAACTTCTGATTTACACAATCAAATAATACCGCATATTAAGTCCTATATTTTTACTCTCCCTTGGGAATCAAGATAAGTATTAGGGTACTAGCTGATGCGCGCGGCTTCGCCCGCGTGAATTTTGGTTCCCGTTCCACCTTCCCGTGAAAACAATTTTCTGGGATAAGAAGTAGCCTATGTGTTATTCCAGACTATACTCTATCCCTATACCAAATTTCAGCTGGATCCATTCAGCCGTTAGAGCGTGATTGAGTAACAAACATCCAAACATCTAAACATCCAAACATCTTCACAAACTTTCACATTTATAATATTAGTAGGAAGTAGGATTCCCCGTTGACTGAGCTATGAATTAGCACAACAGGAGTCAATCAAGCTATTATAACGCTGTGCAAGCTAATTATAAAGCTGTGGGGATATCCTGTTTCTAACCTACGATACTCACTGATGTCATTAAGAGGAAGCTGATTGTTATTTTCACAGACTCAAATAGGAACTCGTTAACTCAGTCTGTACTCGTAGAGCGCCGAAACTATCAATCTTTACTAACTATCGTAGGTCGTAGGTTCAAATCCTTCACGAGTCAAACTATTTGCAAGTTCGTTTCATTTCTACGGTTTTGTGAGTCTAGCGATGATTACGTTGAATAGGATCTTTAAACTTAAGGATTCAGCATCCTTTTTTTACTGAATAAACTTTTTTACTGAATAAATAAATAATAACGCGACAACAATCTTCGCCCCTTTTTTCCCCCTTATCAAAAAACTCTCGACAAAAGTTGTATTTTGAATCAAAAACACGTGTGCCAAGTTTAGAGAAAATCAATTAAGAAATGCGTCCTCTAGACCGGAACTGACATTTAGACATACGCCCCAAAAGCAAAATCGTCCATTCTGTCGAATCGCAGACTCTAGTTCGCTTCGCTCACTCGATCAAATATACCCAGGTCTACAGTTCCTTGAAACTGTAATAATATCAAACAAGAAAGGTTTTTATGTCGAACTATTATACTTACCCCCTTATTCATAATCGTTTATTAAACCTATTTTAGTTAAAACACACTTTAATTCTATTGCTGTCTCTAACCAATGACAGAGTATGGTTAGAGACAGCAATAGACTTAAAATGTGTTTTAACTAAAATAGGTTTAATAAACGATTATGAATATGGGGTTTAGTATTTTATCGCACTGAGTTTAATACATAGCAGAACCTGTGAGTCATTTAAGTTATTACCGGTTTTTCCAAGCGGTGGCGATATCCCTAACTACTGATTACGTCACAGTATACATTCAGACGAAGCTGATTGTTATTTTCACAATCTCTATCAGGGACTCGTTAGCTCAGTCTGTAGAGCGCCGAAACTATTGATCATTACAAAACTGAAACTATTGGAGGTCGGAGGTTCAAATCCTTCACGAGTCAAACTTTTTGCATGTTCGGTTTCGTTAGTTGGCGATTATGTAGTTGATTTTGAATCTTGGGGATTCAGTATCCATTGAATGGTAAGCTACTTCTGTATGCTACGTTGTTCATGGGCTATATAGCAGAGACCGCGACTGCTAGACCTTCGTCAATTTATAATAGTTGAATGCTTTTATGAGCACATCTTCAGCCTACTTAAAATTGTATTGCCTTGCAGTGACACAAATTGATTCCTTCTACATAATTATGACAGACTGCACTCGATTTTGGGGTAAATATTGAGAAAAGCTGGACTAAGTTTCTTAGGGTGTTCTTCTTAGTCTGCATTTTCAAACACTCAGTAGAGTCACAACAATTTTGACGATTCTAATAATTTGTTTTTTAAATTTCAAAGAGAAAATAGTTTATTTTATTTTTAAATGATTGCAGCCTCGAAACTTATCAGGCATCAAAAGTGTATAAATCAGTACCTCAAGTCTTCATATACATAGGTACTCTTATTTTTGAAGGAACTGCTATTCATAAGCAGTTCCTTCAAAAATATGAGTACCTTTTCTGCATTAGGATATTATGTAGGTACTGCATGTATCTTACTTAGAAACTTTTCTCTTGAATCACTCTATCTATTGCCGAAAACTAAGTTACAATTCATTAAGTGGTTTAAAAGATAAAAAGCGAACAGACATTCAAAGCGACATAGGAATCAGCACAACTTGTGAGTCATTCAAGTTATTATCGGCAAGTTCTTATACTCGTAGCGATAGCGATGTACCTAACCGATTGTACTACATCACAAGCCACAATGACGTCATACAAAAGAACATGATTGTTATTTTCACATAATTCAACAGGGACTCGTTAGCTCAGTTGGTAGAGCACCGTAACTTGCAATCATTACAAACCTAAAACTATCGGTGGTCGGAGGTTCAAATCCTTCACGAGTCAGACTTTTTGCATGATTATTTTTTTTATTCTATTAAAGTTGAAGACAAGCTTACACCCCACTTGACGGTTTAGTCTAAGAGCCAGCGGCCCCCAGGCATTCGGTAAAGTATAAAAGCTGTAAGTTTCTCAATGTATATCCCCAACACAGGTAAGAACGAACCCCGTCTATGAAACTTGGGTCGCGGTGGCTTTCGCAGGTATCAGGTAGTAAAGGTGTGTAAAATGGTGTGTTAAATTTGTTAAAGTATAAAACTCAGTTTTTACATATTTTACTTATAATAATCCTAAAAGTCACCTTGTCGAAAGCCAGACACTTCGTACGGTTGCAACCCTCTGCCAGACACCCTTAAAGTATATTTCATTATTACTATACTTACGGTATAGTATAAAAGCTGCAATTTATATATGTTATTTGGAGAACTATCAAATGATGTTTTCTCAATAGCCAGACAGTTTCAGTAGTTCCTTAAAAAGTTAATGTGTCTAATGTAGGTGCGAGCGCGAGGGATATTATGTGTCAGCGGGTGCGAGTGAAATACCGCGTTCGGTCCACTGCGACGTTTTATTGCGCATCAGCTGTCATTAATAGTGTACTAGATGATGCACGCGGCTTCGCCCGCGTGAAAATCGTTACCCGTTCCCGCTTCCCGTGGGAACATTTTCCCGGGATGAAAAGTCTGTGTGTTATTCCAGATTATAAGCTATCTCTGTACCAAATTTCAGTCAAATCCGTTCAGCCGTTAGAGCGTGATTGAGTAACAAACATCCAAGTATCCAAACAAGACATGACAAGTATCCATGACACCAGATGAATTCTAGCACAGATTAATAAATAGTTACTACGTAAATTCTAGTTTACTTTGGCTTCATCTCAGAAACCGTGACAGTTTTATAGCTATCAGTTTCTTAGATTCATCTAAGAAACTGTGATACTGTAAACTGCCTCCTGACAGGTGGACGACGAAGTCTCATGAATAGGGTCCCATTTTTATCCTTTAGGTACGCAACCAAAATAAGGAAAAATTAAAGCGCTCATGGCCCCGCGGACTCAGTGTTCTGTAAACTGTCACTGCAGTAAGCAACATTTACTATGGCCGGATATGGATGGGTGACCACCACGTGGACCACTTTGTGATTTGTGATATTTATTAACGAGCGTTTCCGTGCTTCTGAAGGCATGATAAGCCGTTGGTCCCGGTTGTCAGTAAAATGATAGTCGTTAAGCCAAATTGAAGGCCTAATGGGCGGCTTAAAAAATTTCAACTGTGAGTCGTCACAACCTGCGCCCCGGTCGGCAGCGCGTGTGTAGCTCCTCTGGTGTTGCAAACGTCTATAGGCTACGGTTACCAACCTTCCGGTGGGCCGTAAGCTTGTCTGCCACCTAAGTAGTATAAAAAAAAAACCTTGGATCCAGCTCTTTACCCAACTGAATCTGAAACTGGCGAAGAAGACGATATTGATAACGACCAACCCACAGATTGGAGCAGCGGTGATGAGGACACTCAAGATATCGACGACCACGAGTCATATATCTTCGAAATATTTTTCCATTAATTATTGTAGGTATTAGATTAATTATATTATTCCAATAACTATTATTAAAATAATTATTTAAGTATATTATTGGAGTGTTAATTTAATGACACCTAAACACAAAAATTTTATAAAAGAATTTTCTAAACATTTATTCGTTGATTCTTAGATATTGTACAAAGTGAATTTTCAAAGTAAATCTAGAAAATAGTTCTCATTATACACAATAAATGACAGCCGATGCGCAGTAAAACGTCGCAGTGGACCGAACGCGGTATTTCACTCGCACCCGCTGACACATAATATCCCTCGCGCTCGCACCTACATTAGACTTTAACTTTTTAAGGAACTACTGAAACTGTCTGGCTATTGAGAAAACATCATTTGATAGTTCTCCAAATAACATATATAAATTGCAGCTTTTATACTATACCGTAAGTATAGTAATAATGGAATATACTTTAAGGGTGTCTGGCAGAGGGTTGCAACCGTACGAAGTGTCTGGCTTTCGACAAGGTGACTTTTAGGATTATTATAAGTAAAATATGTAAAAACTGAGTTTTATACTTTAACAAATTTAACACACAATTTTACACACCTTAACTACCTGATATCTGCGAAAGCCACCGCGACCCAAGTTTCGTAGACGGGGTTCGTTCTTATCTGTGTTGGGGAAATACATTGAGAAACTTACAGCTTTTATAATTTACCGAATGCCTGGGGGCCGCTGGCTCTTGCTCTAGTTGGATACATTAGCCTATAGACATAGGCAACATCAAAGGCGACTACACACACGCTACCAACCCAGACGCAGATGGTGACGTGACGACCCACAGTTGCATTTTTAAGCCGCACAAAAGGCCTTCAACTCGACTTAACGACTTTTGACTTTCACTGTGATTTATGAGCTTTGATTTTCGACATCCACTAAATTTGTGATAGGTAGTTGTGTAAATTCAAGAACAGTATTTCTCTGAGTCTACAAAGTCTTCTTAGGGCAATGCTCTCATTCCCTGATCATGTAATGATAGGGATGAAAACATATCCCCAGAACAATTTGAGTTGATGGTTATATAGGTATTTCAGTAGGAATGAATAAGCGCCAAAGAGGTAAGACATGTCGCAGTGACTCCAAAAACCTTTAATTCATTCGTATTCAGCCTCCAAGGGATGACATCTATACAGGAAGCTGAAAGGAGTTCATTATCATTGCTTTCCAACCTGAGCACCTGAGCTCTACTTGAATAAAGGCATTAGGAAATCAACTTTACGGCTATGTGATAAAGTCTATATTTGGTTGAGCATAATGCTAATGATGAAGTCGTGTCGTCAACCCTGCTAGGGTTGTCTGACGTAATAAAAAATGCACAGGGGCTTAGTGTGAAATCAATGGAAATATAAGATTGTGGAAATATGTTATAGTGAGGTTAGAAAGTTTTATAAATTGGATACTAATATAAGAATCTTGACATTACGATGTATAATTGACACTACTTCCACAGGGCAGAAACTCCACACAAATGTTCAATTATATTACCTACACAAAAACACGCTTTGTACGCATGTACAGAGCTTGGTTGTGTGTCTGTGACCAATAAGGCTACGCAGTTGTTCCCTCAAAACACTCGCCAACTATAATGACAGCTATCGCGGGACTGGCGGGGGTGGGGAAGCTTGCTCAGTAAGGGGCAGGGAGTTTACTATCTGTATGTAATACTATTATATTATCTTTACTACTACTATGCATTACAAAACTACTGTAGCTTCTATATTTTCATGTCATGTATGACTATTTGAAAAGAGTGGCCGTAAGTTTTATTGTCAGGTTCTTCCTCACAGGCTCTATCTATTGCGTTGCCAATCTGGCGATAAATGTAGATGTAGAATTAACAATCTTGACGTTCATATACCATGTGTTACTTTGGAACATACATGAATAAAAGAAAATTTCAACAGTCTACCTATCATTGTTCAAAGAAACCTGGTGAAAGACAGAGGAATAGACAGTGGAGTCCCAGAGATAGGATATTTTACCCACTGGGTACGGAACCCTAAAAAGGCCGGTAGTGGAAAGTGGTATAATAAATTTCACTTTTAACAAATGAGGGAACAAAACCGTGATAAGTTGAAGGGCGTTACAAGTGTTAGGAAATTATCAGTTGGGGTCGGTAATCGTGCGTAGGAATGAATGATAGCTGTGGGGTGAATAGAAACACTATTACAACGCGGTCATCAATAATTTTACATGAATTTTAGACAGAGTTATCTTCTTTTTAGGGTTTCGTACCAAAAGGTTAAAAACAGGACCCTATAACTCAGACTCTGCTGTCTGACTGTCTGTCTAATGTTTTCAGGCTATCTCATAAATTGTAATACCTAGTTGAAATTGTTACAAGATGATGCATGTAATTCTGTTGCCGCTACAACAACAAATACTTAAATCAGATAAAGAATTATGAGGGCTCTCATTCAATAACGTAATTTCTTACCGTTTTTTAGTACGGAAACCTTCGTGTTCGAATTCGCCTCGCACTTGGCTGGTTTCTCAAAATATTAAGCCTGTCAATTATGCAATAGTGCACTGCATCTAACTTGGCAAGGTATTGGAGTAGTGGGGGTGGATATCGTACACATAGAGGCATAAAAAGGTGCTCCACTCACTCCAAAAAGTGCTCCGCTGACTCCGAAACCTTGACTACATATTTAGATGCCGTGCACTATATCTGCATTATAGTAAATCGTTCTCTAATGATTAGGAGTATTGTTTTTAACGTGAGGGAAAATCCATCTTGGATGCTATGCCGGACTCGTACCGACTAAAAAATCTCACTGGCCGCCACTCGCCTAGGGGGTGGTTCGGGTGCTATCCCGCGTCCCGGGTTTCGAGTGTGATCCAACTTCTAAGGGGGGGCGTGCGTGAATCCCTCACGTCACGCTGCCCTCATGGGCCTGCCTCTGTAAGAACGGTGAGCCGCCCTCTCACCGACCTCAGGCCCCCAGTCATGGAGGCCGATAGTCTTCGGCGAAGACACGTCGGCGGCGCTCAGATCGCCGACTGCGGAACTCAGGTGGGAGAGTTCTCTCCTGTTTAATGATTAAGAGACATTAGACAGGATCACGTCTTAACGTGCCGTCCTTAGCACGGAAATGCTCCTAAAAGAACAGGACACAATGTGGACATCTGTCCAGGAACCACCATAGTGTAAGTAGCTTAACGCATTAATCGTTTACGCTTGCAGCGAAGTGTTCTCGCTGCGAGCGAAAATAAGTAAGTTAGTACCTACATAAAAACATCAAAACAATTTTAAATCCTGATTAATGATAGGGCAATCAAAATACTGTAAGGGTCGTTGAACTTTACAATTTTACGCACTTCAAACAATTTTCACGTCCAAAGCAACGGAAAGAGGGGGCTTAATGAAGAGAATTGTTGTTTTATGGTGAATTTAGTAAACATCCATAAATAATGATTAACACTCCAGTGCCGGGATTATTTGCACAAAGGGTTGAAGCAACTCCATTGTGGAAGGCTCACAGGTAACTGACTTGATGGCAGAAAATGAAGTGTCTGTCTTATCGTCCATTGTTATATGTTGAAGAACTTTTTATTAAAATAAACTTGTAATTAAGTAGTTTATTCAATCAAATCAAGTCTACCACAGTTAACTGCTGGGCGTATAACTCTCTCAATTTCATTTTTGTGGGGTTTTTTTTACGTGAGGGAAAATCCTTCATGGATGCTATGTCGGACTCCTACCGACTAAAAAACCACACGTATCCTGCCTAAGAGCCTACGGTTGGGAGCCTCGGGTAAGCTCTCGGAAGGACACCCCAGGATTTTTGTAGGGTGATTGGTCTTACTGTACCAACTTAATCAGAATAGTTGATACGGGGTTTGTTTCGAGTTACTTTCCTCTTTACTTTGATAGTCAGTAGGTGTACCACCACTTACCTAACCGTACCCTCAACCTGCGAGCGTGTATGAAATCATTTATCAAAGTAGAAGAAGCGAAAGTGGTGTGCCTGGATCGTTGCAAGTGGAAACCCAGGGTCTCTGCCTACCCTGATGGGATACAGGCGTGATGACATATATGTAGTTACCACTTACAGATGAGGCTGGCTTAAGCCCTGAAGGTCTTGAAGGTAGTTTACTGGCTAATTATGTATCTTCTGGCTGCTGTCTACACATTAAAGTCACAAAAATTTTGACAAACCTAATTTTTTTTTTAATTTTAAAGGAAATAAATTTTATTTTAATTTATTTCATTTCACGGCACGAGGCCATAGCGAAGAAAAGGAAAATTAGCAACTAAACTGTGTACCAAAACTGCAATAAAATTTTGGGACGCTAATGTTTAGCAGTGCAGTGCGCTAAACTGATTGATAAATTAATTGAGTGTTAGGTGCACATAGAACTAAAAATCGAGTGAATCTTGCATTATTGTCAAAAAGGAAGAGATAATAAGCAATTTCCGGCTATTTATATTATCCCTACGAAATTAGATAATAATATATGCAATTTCCGGCTATTTATATTATCCCTACGAAATTCCAGCCCCTTGATTGATTTCATGCAGTATACACCGCATGCTGAAAGATGAGCTAGCAACTTCAATAGACCTGGAGATGGGCTCAAAAATAAGTACAATGAAATAATGAGAATGTGAAAAAAATATGTACACGATGAAATGTGGGCCGGTATAGGCCTCTGCCTACCCCTTCGGGGATAAAGGCGTGATTATATGTATGTATGTATGTATGTGAAAAAAATAAGTAATAAAACTATGTCTTCCTAAAACTTGCGTTTAGTTTGTTTCATTGCAATTTTTGATTATAGTCGAATGACATATAACATAGAATAGGACTTTCCTCTTTCCATAACAGTCTAGAACAGAAAGCTGATTTCTGTTCACTAATGAGGAAATATATTTAAATAATTATCGTGATTACTGATTTAGAAATTCATGTGCCCTCGTCCTGCCATTAGGTATCAAGTTATTGATTTTTATTTTCAAAAAAAGAATGAGGTTTTATATTTAAATAAAGGAATGATCAACAGTTCGTTTTGAAATCTCTGTGACTCGTCTATTGGTCCTCGTCTTTAGGTAATTGCTTATAGTAACTTCAAGTATTTTCGAATGACCATAATATAATTTATCCATGAAACATTATGTATAACCTACAATGTAAATCAGGGTATACACAATGAATGTATAGTTATTACTCAAATATTAATACTACAAATACTTTATGTTTAAAATCTCTCCCGGCTCTCTTACTATAAACAGAGAGGGTAACCAACGAACTACACAACCAAATGCTCATTAATCTAAAAGTGATAAATAGGCTTGCATGGATTTCCTGTAGCCGGCAAGGGAGCGTATTCCCCCCTCCGATAATAATGAATATATAATTATCAAAACAAATGCTTACCTAAAGAAGTGAAACTGGGTGTGTATGATGCAGTAATATGGTTTTATGATCCCTCTCCGTAAAGACCTACGACCTGAATAAGGTCGCAGGGAGTGACTGAATGCGGAAGGCGCAGGACCGTGTATTGTAGTATTGTATGTGTAGTTCGGGAAAGACCATCGTCCAGCAGTGAACTGACATAGGCTGATTTGACTATGGTTATTTGTTTCTATCTAAAACTAACTGGAGTAGCGTGTGAGACAACTGCTGCGCCTGACGAGTGTTTGCATGTTTAAAAATTTAATGCGTCAGCACTGTATTCCTACAAAGGGACAGCCAAATCCAGACTCCAGAACGAGGTTATCCGTAAGAAAAGCAGAGTCGCCGCTATAGCCCGTTGAGTAAGGCTGGGTATATAATGAAAAAGAACCGATGCTTGATGGAACCAACGAATTCTGGAGCGACAACCGTGGAAGGGCAAAAGTAATGTAGGACTATTTCCGGTTTACCAGTGACCCAAGACTGCTTGCAATTATGTCAGAAAAGAATCGTAATCGTAGCTCGATTTAAAGCCAACGCAACAACCACGATCACGATTCTGGGCGAGGGATTCTCGATCATTCGTATACGGCTTGAATGGCTGATACAGCGTAGGGGAAGCTGTTCACCATTCGTACAATTTTTAGTTTTTATTTTTTTTCTCCACGACTATTAGTCAAAATTACCTCGTTTATATCCCTAAACGTAGAAAATATATTGTAGTTAGTGACCAAATTTTCTGACACTATTATGTCAAACGGTTAAAGAACTACAGCAATTTTTCGACGAAAAGATATTTGTACGAACGCGCCCCATGGGTGGGGTACTTCCGTACAGTAGGTGGGGTACTTTCATACGCGTGGGGTAGATTCATACATGGTAATTGAAAAGCCTATTAACCTCCCAAAAATGTATTAAATTGATAAGAAAATTTGTTTATCACAGAACTATCTTAATCATATTTAACTTTACTCCCAATCAATATTTGTTCTTGGGAAAAATAACACAAAAAATCGGTTTAAACTGTAAGTTAGTAATTAGACATTTTGGTGGTCACTTTCAACCTTAATGCTAATTAAATTATTTTAATTAATTGAAAAGATCATAAACTCTACTCCTTCTTGATGTGCCGAGCGGTTAGGGAGGACCTGGGGACGTAGTCTAATAAACAAAATGTGTACGCTTTCTATATCAGAAAAAGGAATTATCATGATGATCCCAGTTTCTTCCGAAGATAAAACATTTTCGGTCCTGTTCGCCAAATTTCATAACTGAGTGTACTTTTTCGACAATTAAATAACAGCGGTGACCACCGGTACATCTGGTGGGCCGTATGCTTGTCTGCCACCTTAGTGGCATAAAAAGAAAAAAAAAACAGCGGCCTGTTTCAAATTTTATCAAAACATGACTATTAACTTTAATAATTTAATAGTCATGTTTGTCAAACGTTAGATAATTTAATTTAATTAATTTTGACAATTTAATTTTGAGGTTCATATTTAATTTTATTTCTTGATATCATTTTAATTTTGTACTCACTATTTTAATTTCGAATAATCTATTTTAATTTAGATAATTTTTATGTTGGTATTTTATTTTATTCTATTTAGGTATGATGTAATTTTTGTTTTGAGTTATTTATTTCAAATTTTAATATAATATAAATAATTTTAATGTAAAGCACTAACATAGTCTAAGTTTACTAACAAATTATGGATTTTAATTGATCTGAAATAAATTGATATTATTATTATTAACTAGCTGAGCCCGCAACTTCGTTTACGTCACATAAGGTGTATGAAAGGAAAGGTATTTCTTCATCAGAGTCACCAAGCAGCGTCTGAAACTGCCCTGTTTGCTTAATCATAAAAGAGCATAATGATTAAGCTCTTTTATGATTAAGCCAACACGCCAGTTTAGGTTCACTCACATTCAAAGAAACCCCTACAATTAAAATTTTCAAAATATCTAATTCTTAAAAGTGTTATAACTCTTTTATTTCTAAACCTATTTACATAAAACAAACGCTAAATGTTAACTGGAGCAAACCTCAACACAATAAAAAAACCGCATTGCAATCGGTTGAGCGGTTGCTGAGATTAGCGTGCACAACCGTACAGACAAACAGATATACAGACATACAGACATACAGACATACAGACAAACAGACAAAAATTCTAAAAATCATTGTTTTGGGTTCTATTGCGTTCATAAAGCCCCCCTATAATATTTTTTCTTATTTATCTTCCATGTACAGACAGCGACCTGTTACGATTTTATTATATGTATTGATTTCCTGATATCACATTTAAATTAGTGGTGCATTGACCAGTATTTTAATTTTCTTTTGTTATTGGTTAGTAATTAATTTCCTATACCTACTATTTATTTTTTAATATATTTTATCAATTAAAAGATTAGATTTTTGTTTCATAATTCATTTTTCTGCTGGCTCTCTGCATATACGGAATTCATTTGATTTTTATTCTGTTGAGTTTTTCTGTTTTCAAGGTAGGTATATGGAATCTACCTACATAAATTTAAATCATTTATTCGTTCTTCATCCATTTTTTAGCCGTAGCTAAAAAATTGATGAAGAACGAATAAATGTTACGAACAAATAAAAGATTAGGCGTGCCTAGGTAACCCTTTCTTAATATCTGTACCACGAACCTGCGATTTGATATCAACTATAATATTTACTTAATAAAAAGTATATTGCCGATCGATCAATACAAATAATAAAATCGTAACAGGTCGCTGTCTGTACATGGAAGATAAATAAGAAAAAATATTATAAGGGGGCTTTATCAACGCAATGGAACCCAAAACAATGATTTTTAGAATTTTTGGCTGTTTGTCTGTATGTCTGTATATCTGTTTGTCTGTACGGTTGTGCACGCTAATCTCAGTAACCGCTTAACCGATTGCAATGCGGTTTTTTTTTATTGTGTTGAGGTTTGCTCCAGTTAACATTTAGCGTTTGTTTTATGTAAATCGGTTTAGAAATAAAAGAGTTATAAGACTTTTAAGAATCAGATATTTTGAAAATTTTAATTGTAGGGGTTTCTTTGAATGTGAGTGAACCTAAACTGGCGTGTTGGCTTAATCATAAAAAAGCTTAATGATTAGGACTATTTTTAAACAATTCAGGCCGCGCCGACGCTGCTTGATGACTCTGATGAAGAAATACCTTTCCTTTCATACACCTTATGTGACGTAAACGAAGTTGCGGGCTCAGCTAGTTTTACATAAAAATGCTGAATTATTGTAATATATCATAATTGAAAAAAATACAGAAGGTACCTATTAAATTTATTGAAAAATAAAATTTATGTGATTATTTGTGGTAATTATGATCTAAAGGGGAGCATTCGAACGCGTACGAATGCGCCCCTGCAGAAATGTCCGAATGTGCCCCAGGCCTTGACCAAATTTAAATTACAGTGGTAAACAAAATCAACGTTAGTAAAAGAAGAACTCAAAATTAAACAATGTGAACATTAATGAATCCTGACTATTTTTATAAAAACATAATAAATTTACTTGCCAGTACGATTTAAACTTCAGTAAAAAATTTTGCTTACCTGCTGCGAAAACACGTTACGTCTTATTACCTCACACAGAGTGGCGCGATTGGCACGATACTTCACTAGCAACATGGCAATCGGTATGTCTATGTACACAGGCAAAAGCGTGTTTGTGTGTCGGTTAGTATTTTTGTTATACTCAATGTATGTATGTGCCCCACGTACGAATGGTGAACAGTTTCCCCTAGATGGAAATTTACTGGCAAAATTTCGTTTATCTCATTTCATAATTTAGAAATTAAAAAAAGAGACAAGAAATACAAAAGATATTTAACAATAAACTTTTGTCTACACTTTCAAGATCTAGAATCGGCGCCCTCTGACTCAATTGAAATAACAGACTTAGGTCCCTGGGATTGCATCCCTCTCATGTTCATTATGTACACCACAAGTAAGCTGAATGATGAACACAAGCACTACTTGTTACGTCCACTTTCAACACCCCCATAGTAAATAGATGACTGTCTTGATCATAAACCACTGGATAAATACATATAAAACCCTATACATATATTAAGCATTTACAAAGTGCTAGTAAAACAACCAGTATAGTAGGTACCTATTGACAACGACTGGCAGTAAAACCTATACCTCGTCTATTGGAGAGCCTTTGACAAGAGCAGGAAGTCACGTAAATAGTCGAAATATAACAAGCGTTCGATGAACAAAACGAACATCGAGGTCACCTTCGAATTGTGGTGGAACACTCGCTGTGACAGTTATTAAGCAGTTCTCTTCAAATAGTGATGTGTGGTGCGAATTATCGAGAACCCTCACTAAATATTTAAAACTAGCTGACCCGCGCAACTTCGTTTGCGCCTCATAAGAGAGAGTATTAAGGGCTTGTATGAGGTTGTGCTTGTGTGCTAGTTGTTGGTGTATGATGTTAGCTATTTGGTTGTGTCTGTGTGTATAGTCCGTCTGAGTAAGTGTTGTACATGCTCCGGTTATATGTTGTATGGTCTCTGATTGGGGGTGACATTTACGAAATTTATCATCTGTTAGGGAAGGTTCTTTAATTATATATCATTATTATTATAGTATAGATTATAATATTAGTATAGATGAGAAAGTTTGTCAGCACGAACTCTATTTCTTTTTTTTATATCGTAATGAAAATCCGTCATGGATGCTATGTCAGTCTCTTACCGACTGGAAACCACACGTGCCCTACCTAATGCCTTCGGTTGAGAGCTCCGGGTAAGCTCTCGGAAATATATCCCCAGGATTCCCAACAGACCTTGGCTACCACTGCGGTCTCACCTAAGGTGTTCGGGTGCTATACTACGTCTTTGGTGGGGTTGTTCGGGTGTTATCCCGTTTCTTGTGGCGTACGTGAAACTAACATGTTACGCTGTCGTCTTGTGCCTGATTCTGTTAGGTTGGTTTCAGAGTCACGCTGGCCATCGGCGCTGACAGCTCAGCACGTAGCTTGTCAGCGCGAGACTTTTCAGTATCATGCTTCTTCTCGGCGCGACACTAGAACGCTTACCGAATACAAAGTCAGCGCCGACAGCTACGTGGCGCTGACGCGCGACTCGTACGGACGCTGACCCGTCAGCGCTGATGAACGCAGGCGTGATAGCTACGCGTTATTCTAAAACGCTTCTTAGAAGTTCATAGTTTCATACACTTTACTTTGGCTATCAGCGCCGACGGTCAGCTCGACTCTAAAACCAGCCTTAGGGCGGTGGGCAAAGACGGTGGGGGGACCAAGATTTATAAATCTTTTAAGAAACTGTCAAATTCATTTAAAATAAATGTTATGAAACGTCGATAACATATTAAAGCGATCCAAACTACGTGCCTAAAGTACCGTTTTGTAACAACTGCGCTCATTAAGCTTCGACAGTTCCACTTGTACGTCGAGGTTCCTTGTTACCCACGAACTTACAGGCCATACCGCAGTCAATCGTTGGAAATCGGACTAGTTTATATTTTTTTTATTTGTAGTCTGTAGTTTTGTCAAAGCAATTTTAGAAACAAGTCAGCCATTTAGCTTTTGATTAGGTAAAACCTTGTGTTGTGTAAATTAAATAAGTAACTTCCTAATAAAATGAGTGATAAATGTCTTTTGAAGAGAAAGAGAGAAGTTGTGAAAATAGATTTTTAAAAAGTAATTAGAAGTACCTAGGTAAGTTATTTATACTATTGGTTGATTGATGACACTTGTTGCAAACTGCTGCACATATTGAATAACCCCACTTGGACAGTACAAGCGGTGTTATTCGAAAAGTAGGAATGTAATAGTCTGGGGGCTCCTTAAAGACGCTAAAAGTACTCAAAGTACGTAGTAGCTAATTGATCAAAGACGTACTGAGATGCTTTTTATAAATGAAGTTTTTATCTGACTTAAAAACAGCCATAACTATATTTGATTACAATTTCGTCGAACCGATGAAATCACAAAAAAATTAGAATGCCACGTAAATTTCCAACCACAAAGAAAATATCCGGGGAAGTAACATTGTATTGTAAGCACCCGCTAAAAGGATTTATGTTTAAAACTAGAGGAAGTCACGCGGTTTCATCCACGTAGCTCCTGTTCCCGTAGAAATATGGGAATAAAATATAGCCTATGTTCACCGGGGACAGTGTGGCTTCCCAACAGTGAAAGAATGTTTCAAATCGGTTTCGTAGTTTCATAGCCGATTCGATGCAAACAAACAATCAAATCTTTCCTCTTTATAAAATTAGTGTAGAAACTTCGCCTTAGCATCTCGTAACAGACAAAGTCGAGTCACATTCAGTACTGAATAAAACGATTTCTCTTAAAACAACAGAAATCCAGCTTCACATTCAACATTACTCAGTAAATCCCACTCAATCATGACAAGACCAGACAAGCACAATGCATTTCGAATTCAGATTGCGCCTGCACTAATAGAATTCCGTGTCCCATTTTAAATCCCTTTTTTATTGTCACAGACGTCATGGTATTACGTCGGCGGATCCGCTCTAGTACTTCATTAGTTAATTGGCTAACAACTGTGACTGGCATATGCCTATTAAGCTAATTGAAAACCTACGTTGTTACAAGATAGTAAAACTGTACGAAATTTTTTATAAAAGATGGTCGTGAATTATTTAGATTTTATCGCGAATTCTCGTATTTTTATCGATTTGGCACGTCCCTTGCTATCTTCAAAAGTTAAGAATGAATTGTTTAGCAAATAAGATCTTAAGAGTCCATATGACGTCAAATCGACTATTACTTTGATCTAGATCTCAGGACTCGTGAGGTCTGCTGAATTAAAATTTGAACACAGACAACTTCAGTTTATGAACTAAAAACGCTCTAGGCCCGAAACACGATTACTGATAAAATCCTCGATAGATTTTTGTTTGAAAATACCTCGATTTCGTGAATGTTTAAGCTAGATCTCGTATGTTATAAGTTGTTTTTATAATACAAAATATTTATAAGAAAGACAATAGTAAAATCTTCATTTGCACTAGAGCATTTTTTTTTCATATTTGTTATAGTTTTTTTATAATTAATTTATTTCGTTAAAAGCGCACAAAAACCGATCGCATCTCCTTCTTTCTTGCAAGCTAATATGTATATCTTCTATCTTCTTTTAACAATTTGGCGTCTGGTAGGCTCTTAAGTGAAGACCACGACTTGGGAAATGCAAGGTTGAATGTTCACTCGTCTGGACGGAAGGCTTGTAAAAGAACGCGTATAGGAACTGGATGTGGAAAGTTCAGGAACGTGTGTTATGGCATGAATTAGGAGAGGCCTACGTTCTGGATAGTAGGCTGAGATAGGTAGGTTTATATGATAACACCTTATCACAGGCCACTGTAGGACGTACAAGGTCCCCTATCCTAGTGCCTATGTTTCAAACATTTGAGTAAGTGAACAGCTTTTATGCCACCCTGACCACACGAGTTGGAATCGAGTTTTCTTTCTTTTTGACCATTAGCCAACAGGTGCATCATTTTCAGGTGATCTCGGTTTGGGTTTTATGTTTTTATATTTGTTGCACCAAAACAATATTGTGTCTGTTCGACATTTGGTATGAAAAAGTTTTTACAGTTAGCCTCTTTGTACTAAAAAAACAGTACATAAATAGGTAATAAAATACTCAAGGAAAATAACCCAAGGCATATTTAACCCTCAAAGACAAACCCCTACGGAAGACTGAAAAATAAAAAAGAGAAATTAAAACCGGCGGCAAAATTACAAAATTAATTAAGCTGTATCTTTGTACTTTGCTTAGGCTATTTGTGGTTCAAAGAATCCCTTTAAAATTAATCGTTATAATCAAATCAACAGGACTCCCGTTGATCTTCTTATAACAAACGAGATGACGCCCGCGGCTCCACCTGCGTGAAATACAATACATACATACATATACATATACTCACGCCTTTATCCCCGAAGGGGTAGGCAGAGGCCTAAACCGGAATACAATATCCGAATCAAATGGGAATTTATTCCGGGGATAAAAAAATACATCCATTCCGGAGTAAAATCTACGCCACTACCAAATTTAAGTCAGATTCAATCAGCCGTTACAGTCTTGAAGAGTAAAATACATCGACGCATCCAACTAGACACATACCATGCATTCCTTCTTACACACACTTTCGCATATAAATATTATATTATTATGGATAGGGATTGTTCTATGTACCTATATGTATAGTGCTATATATGCCATGACGCAAGCGTAGGGTTGATATTGGGCTACATTTTTTTTTAGGTAGGAACAGGGTTGAAACCAAATTGTAGGAGATTATGGGATTAGAGAAATTAATTTAAAATGGAAATTATAATATTCTTGTTACCAAAGACCCTACATTTTACGGAAGATTCAATTCCAATTTAGATCGTCGTGCAAATTGTAGAGAGATGTATTTTTAAATGAATTTGTATATTATTATGCTGAATTTGTTAAAAAGTAGATTCTTCCAAAATTTCGTTTTAATAATGCCATTTCAATTCGCTAGTCTATACATATAATAAAATGATAGAAAAGCCAAAACTGTACATTGGAAATATTAACAAAAAAATACTCGCCAGGTGTTCTACATAAGATACCGAAGATGAAAATATAGTTAGAATTTTTTTTGTCTGTTTGTCTGTTTGTCTGTTTGCTTTGCTTTGTCCGGAAGGATCTCAAAAAGTACTGAACAGGTTTGGTTCAAATTTTGCACAAATTTATATTACTTAGGGGTGTGGTCTTAAAATAGGCTATATATTATCACGCCACATATCCTAAGGGCTAAGCAGAGAGCAATGAAATGTTTAAACCGATGTATTGATTTAACTAAAACGTAGCAGGAATATTAGTAGGAGATAGGTTTTACACTCAGACAACATATTATTAAGCTAAATTTTTTAGGAGCTCGGCAGAGAACAATGAAAATCTGTTTGTATATTTTTGCAAAATACAGAAATTACTGAATAATTTTAATTAATCTTTTATTTGAATAGCAATCTAGAGGTAGGATCTTTAAATAGGCTATAAATTATCACGCTACATATCCTAGGGACTAGGCAGAGGGTAATGAAATATGTAAGTACCTATGTGGATTGATTAAACTAAAACGTTGCAGGAATATTAGTAAGAGATCGGTTTTACACACCGGTTACATATTATCACGCTAAATATCTTGGAGGCCCGATAGAGAAAACTTAAATTCTGTGTTTGCTACGATATCCAGACGACTGATATACATACTTATATATTTCTAAATACATACATATTATACATAGAAAACACCCAAACTCCGAAACAAACATTTGTGGATCACACAACTAATTGGAACAACTCAGAAATCGAACCAAGCCCTCCGGCGCGACAGGCGGTATCACTATACCGACTACGCCACAGAGGCAGTCAATGAAATTATATTTCATGTTCTTTCATATAATTATTCTAACGGCTTGACAGACACAAAATATATTTGTTTATGTATTTACGGGCAACAATCAAAAGTACCTAACTGTAAAGATTAGTAGTAGTAATTTATAGGCTTGATAAAGAACAATAATCAAATTCATTAGAGTACGTGTTTGTTTTTAAATATGCATTAAGTATATAACATAATAAGTAAGTTTATCAGTTTTCTATATCTCATAGCTCACACTAATATAAATCAAATTTCAGGCTACGCTATACTATTGTACAAGCCATGTAATATGTAGTATACTTTATTATAACGTGAAGGAAAATCCATCGTGGATGCTATGCCGGACTCCTACCAATTAAAAAAAACCTTACGTAACGCCTAACAGCCTATGGTTGGGAGCCCCGGGTAAGCCCTCGGAAGGATGTCCCAGGACTCCCAGCAGACCCACGGCCGCCACTGCGTCGTCGCCTAGGAGGTGGTTCGGGTGCTATGCCGCGTCTTTGGGGGTTTCGGGTGCGATCCCGCTTTTAAGGGGGGGGGCGTGAGTGAACGCCTTCGGCGCGGACTGAATTATTTTACAATAGCCTTAATCATTAAGCTTTTTTATCATTAAGCCAACACGCCGGTTTAGATTTACCCTCACATTCAAAGGGATCCTTTAATTCTAGGTTTTGCGAAAGTTGGGATGTCTCTAATTCCTGAACTGGAAAACCTTTAACATGGAAACTTGTGTGAAACATTCCTTACAGTATTCCCTTTATAACACTAAAAAAAAATTTTGGAATCCGAAAACGCATTGAGAAGTAACAACTAAAAAACCGTTTTGTCTTTCATCCCTTCTCCCAAAGGAACCGCGCAAAATATCGAGATCAAAAGTATCCTAGAACCTTCCTCGGATTATAAGCTCTGATTGTACTAAGTTTCATTCAAATCCATTCAGTAACTTAGGCGTGATACTTATTCGGAATACAGACAGACAGACACACATGAAAACTGTAATTTCATTTTCGGCTTCAGTAGACTCTCGACCCTCAACAGTTTTACTATATGTATAGACTAGCTAACCCTCGCAACTTCGTTTACGTCACATAAGATCTATGAAAGGAGAGGTATTTCTTCATCAGACTCATCAAGCAGCGTGTGAAACTGCCCTGTTTGCTTAATCAAAAAAGAGCTTAAAGATTAAGTCTATTCTAAAGCAATTCAGTCCACGCCTTCGGCGCGGACTGAATTATTTTACAATAGCCATAACCATTAAGCAGCTCTTTTATGATTAAGCCAACACGCCACACAAACGTTGTTTATAATGAACATTCTTAAAACAACTTTACTGAAAAATGTTGAGCTTTGGCTACAGTGACATGGGTACATAACTTAAATCACCTTAAACATAATAAGTACATGCCTACGGTCACGCCTTTATCCCCAAAGGGGATATTATATGTTTACCTTTTTTTAATTTGTCCCACGTAACGTTGAAATGGACAGGCGTTAGTACTGCCTACTTTTGAAAATTATTAAATCTATAAGGTCTTCAACTTGGCTTAACAACTGCCATTTACTGGCTACCGTTAGCGTTAGTGTTATCGTCACAACTGGTCACAACTCTTCCGATTATGCGTAAAGTTTTCAGTCTGTGGCCCTAATCTAACAAACGTTTCGTATTCGCGCTTCACCATACTACTTACTCTTATAATTAATTATTAAAGGGGCTAATTAATAAACACGTACGTCATACCGGCCTTGGACCCACTAAAACCATGAGGTCTCTTCCTATCCATCTAGCGCAGTCCTAGGGTATCCTTTAGAGGGCTTACCCGGGGCTCCCAATCGTAGGCTGTTAGGTAGGATACGTGTGGTTTTTAGTCAGTGGGAGTCATAGTACATTCATGTGGGATTTTCCTCACGTTAAAAAAATCCATCTAGCGCATAACTCCCCGGATAAGTTGGAGGATGTCCTAAATTTGTTCCCACATTTTGGTTACGACTTATCCTAGAGGCTCAAATAGAATACGGTTCAAACTTTGCTTATAACATAATTTCCACGCGGACGAAGTCGCGGGTAACAGCTAGTTTTAAATAAATTAAAACTAGCGGACGTCACGCGGTTAAATCCGCGTAGTTCAAATAGGTATAGCCTATGATCACAAAATATTTTACACCAAAACTACATTACACTACTTTAAAAAAATCTAATTATACGAAACAATCGAAAATAAACATGAAATAATAACGGAATTTCATAATTTAGTCATGTTAATTTATCATAAGGGTACACACTAACCCGACACAGAACATAATTACGAGGAAAGTTGGAAGGTAATTCTGCCCTCGTTATTGCAAAC
This sequence comes from Miltochrista miniata, assembly GCA_933228765.1. Classification (NCBI taxonomy): domain Eukaryota; kingdom Metazoa; phylum Arthropoda; class Insecta; order Lepidoptera; family Erebidae; genus Miltochrista; species Miltochrista miniata. The sequence goes on along the minus strand of OW121763.1, from coordinate 26,774,381 downwards.
GCAGTACTTGCAAAATAGCGGTTTCGAGATAAGCGCGAAAAACATATTTCGTCATATCTAAGGAAGAAATATCGGTGCTATAACTTTTAAAATGTAACTTAAAAATAGTAAAAAAATCGATCTTTCTATTGATATATTTTTTTCCTTATTTTATTATCTTATTTAGATAAAATGCTTAGTACTGCGTTTTCATTAACTTTCTGGGCTTGCGAGCATTACAGTATCACTAAGATCACATGCAGTAATAGTGCTTATTACTGCAAACTCACCTAGCACGTGCTTAGTACTGCGTTTGTAATTATTAATCATTGAATATATTACATACCTCTGGTATTAGTTAAACAGACTGTACTGCCGTGTCAGACCTATCTACGTTATCTTAAAAATCATAGTTTTGAGAAATTGCATCCCAAAGATTTTTTTCAGATATTTGCGTTTTTAAAGAATTTTAATGCAAACAAGTATGAGATTTTTTAATAATCTTACTAATATTATAAATGCGAAAGTTTGTGAGTGTGGATGTTTGTTACTCTTTCACGCTCAAACCGCTGAACGGATCGGGCTGAAATTTGGTACAGAGATACATTATAGTCTGGAATAACACATAGGCTACCCTTTATCCCGGGAATAACTTCCCGCGGGAACAAATTTTATGCGGGCGAAGCTGCGGGCATCAGCTAGTGTAACATATTTTAATGTGACGGATATCGGGAAGTAGCATTTTTTTTATTGTAGCTATATTTACTATAATAAACTCAATAACAGAGATAGGCATGACAAGCCTACCATACATTACCTAATACGCGACGCCCCGTATGTTAAAGATATAAGAGTTAGCTGTGATAAGTCCTTTTGGGGGAGTTATACAAAACTCGGTTATTTATAAGTTACCTGAAATTGGTCTGACTACAGGTGTACCGTAAAACAAAAGGTTAAATATAATGTTAAAGTTTTCATCTTTCGTTTTCATGTTCATAATTACTAAAAAAAAGTTAATCTTCCGAAATCAAAGGCACTTCAAAAGTCAGTCAATCAATCTAGCCTATAGCAGTCCACTGCTGAACATAGGCGTCTTCCAAATTTCGCTACAACACACGGTCCTGCGCTTTTCGCATCCAGTCAATCCCTGCAACCTTCTTTAGATCGTCGCAGGGGGTCGTCCTACCCGACATTTACCAAGTCGCGGTCTTCACTCCAGAACACGCTTGCTCCATCGAGCATCAGTTATTCTACAAATGTGGCCAGCCACTTCGAAACGTATACTCTGCAAGCTATGTCGACCACTCTTGTTTTCTGGCGGATAACATCGTTTCGGATCTTATCCCTCAGAGACACCCCTACTGTGGACTAGCCCTATTGTGAGTGTCCACGTCTCGGCGGCGTAGGTCATAACTGGTAGAATGCTCTGGCTGAAGACTATCATCTTCAGGCATTGCGGTATCGGCGAATAGAAAACCCGATGCAGTTCGCTGAATGCTGCCCAGCCAAAGCAAATCCTTCTCGCTATGTCCTTATCCAGGTTACTCGTTTAAAATGTCCTGCCCAAGGTAAGTGTAGTCTTGGACAGCTATTGGTCCCGGCATGACATGCTCATTGAACATGACCTTGGTTTTGTTCAAGTTTATACCGAGGCCAACACGTCGAGACTCTTCACTTAAACTGTGCAGCACCCCGCTAAAAGGTTTCAGCTTTTCTGCTACTATGACGATGTCATTGGCTAATATTCACGCCCCTTCCATCCCAGGCCAACGATTTTAAGACGTCCCAAGCGTATTAGTGAGGAGCTTAGGTGACACGACATCTCCCTGTCTCACACCTCTGCGCGGCGCTATCGGATTGGTCTTCTTATCCTCCAACTGGACGGTCATGGTAACGGTATCATATAAGCCCCTCAACACCTCAATATACCGCCAATCAAGATGACACCGCTGCAGAGCTTCTAGGACTGCCCAGGTTTCGACAGAGTCGAAGGCTTTCTCGTAGTCTACGAAATCCATACACAACGGCTGATTGTGTTAGTTGGACTTCATACAATTTGCCGAACAGAATGGATGTAGTCCACTGTACTAAAGCCTTTTCGAAACCCGGCTTACTTCTTTGTCTGGAACTTGTCGAGTCGCGAGGCGGTTTATGACTACTCTCCAGAACAACTTGTAGACATGGCTCAGCTCAGGAGTGAAATGAGTCTGTAGATCTTCAGTAAGGATTATGTGTAACACATTTTGCTACTAAGGTGCTGTATTAGTTCTTAGGCGCTTTTTTCAAGTGAATTATTTGTGACATCTTCACTATTTATTTAACTAATTTGTGCTAATACGTTTGACGAGTTCAAACGTATTAGCACATGTTAGCATGCATCGTTGTCATAGTCAAAACAACTCCGGTTTTGACTATGACATGGTTGGTTTGAGTTACGGTATACTTACCGTAATACTGGAATGTTTGACCACCAATCACGCGGAGCACACTGTCACGTCAGCGAGTGACGTCGACGCACTGATTTGCTAAAATGAAACACGGCACTATACCGTGCGGCATTCGTACACACATAGCTCCCTGTCACTCTCGCTTCTCGTAAACGCAGGATTGTAGAATACTACGATTGGCTAAGTAAACATTCGTTTCAGAAAAAAATATGCTACAAGCTTACGCAGTAATCGTAGCAAGTACTGCATAAACTTATAGCATATGCTTAATACTTCAAATTTTTGTAGCACAAGTTACATTTAGGTGCAAGTACTGCGTTTCATAGTACCTAAAAACACGTTTGTAATAGAGAAAAAGTACAGATATATTTTTTACGTATAGATTATGTCCTTAGGATGCCATTTCTGCAAAAAAGTGAAAATCTCAAAAATGTCGATTACTGCAAGTGCAATTATCAGGGCAGAATTAGCTTGTCCCTAAAAATGCCCTAATGATATCGTGTAGGTATGTATAGTGTTACACAGAATTTTTAGTTATCTACTACATATTAAAGATGATGTTTTTGTTTACTTGTGAAATACCTATAAATAATATAAATAGCAAGGAAAAATGTGAAATTCTTAAGCATCTACATAATCTTATCTCTGCATCACCCAGGTTGACTAGTAGAAAATGCCTAAGGCAGGGCTTCCCAAACTTATATACAGGGTGAATTTTTCAAAAGGGATTGGATGGCCAAATACGAAACTATAAGGAATAGCGAAAAATGCTCAAAGGAGTTACGAGCCCGATTTTGATGAAACTTAAAACCTCATCATTAGATTTTTGAAAAACCAATAACCCTAGCTGGGAATCGAACCCATTGATTTTGAAAAAAAAAACACACCATATAATATTATACCATACGATAGTGTTGCTATAAGGGACCTCATTCTGGGAAGTAATGACATACGGCAAACTAAAGGAAAGTGCTCATCTTTAACAAAATACAATTAATTTTTACGTTAACTGATTAATTGTTCAAAATGTGTAGACCATTGTTTTCAATACATAGCTGGATTCGAGACTTCAAGGATCGTACTGCATTCAATATAATTGAATCCGTTTAGAATATTCTCCAAGGAATCATTCTGAGCATGATTTAAAAAACACGGAATAGTTACGATCTATTCTGGGCTTAGACCATATAACACGGGACTAGCCTTTGCGAACCACCGCATACAAAAATATTCTGCCAGTTTTCATACAAGTGAAGGGGGAAACACAAAGACATATAAAATTTCATTGCATTTAAAAATGTATTAATCGACAAACGCGTAATGGCTGTTGTGTGTTAATTGTTATTGTACAGTCAACTACAATGAAATGTACTAGTTTAATCATATAAAATGATGTACTGATGTACAGGCTTTTTATAAAGCCAAAAGACCAAATGGTCATGTGCAATGGCAGAAAACAATGCTTAAGTAAGGCGCATCCTGCGGTTAGATGATCTAAGATTCTGGGATTTCGAACGAAACAAATTATGATACAAAATTTCGGTACATGAGATATGAATTCTATTAAAATTCCAAACTTTCCTTAAATTTGCCGTATATCATTACTTCGCAGAATTTTATCCTTATCAGCGACACTATCGTATGGTGTAATAATAAAGGGTGTGTTTTTTTTTCAAAATCAATGGGTTCGATTCCCAGCTAGGATTATTGATTTTTCAAAAATCTAATGATGAGATTTTGAGTTTTATCAAAATCGGGCTCGTGACTCCTTTGAGCATTTTTAACTATTCCTTATAGTTTCGGATTTGGCCTACAGGTGAATGTTTGAAAAGGGCTTGCATAGCCCTTTTCAAACATTCACCTGTAAGTGTGACGCCCTTGCGAGCGCTTTCATCACCATGCCCTGGGCAGCCTAATCGCTTTTATCGCAGAGGCACTTAGGTACCACAGCGTCACATGGTAATCGACAGTCCATGGAGTTTTGTCTAGCAACTCTGGCAACTCACACCAAAGTTACTGTCGAACGCCGGACCGCGCAATTAGGCTGACTAGACAGCTTCCTAATCTGAGAGAGCCGAAAGTGCCTGTCGCCGCCTCATATGAGGTTTAGTTAGCTCCAAGTAGCTCTACGGGGAGCCTAAGTGGTTGGTAATGCTGAAACTGGAGCTCCAGTTAGGAATATTGTAACTGGGTATCATTTTGCCCACTCGACTCGCGACGCCCCAAGGTCCATGCGGCGACGCCCCAGGGCTTCGCGACGCATAGTTTGGGGAGCCCTGGCCTAAGGCATAAGTCCGCCTTGTACTCAGTGCTGAAGTTTTAAATAAATTAATTAAAAAATACCTGGATGCTATGATGATGGACTGAAACCACCCTGTGTCCTGCACTGTCTACAGCCGGTTGTCGCGAGTAAGCCCTCCGAAGGATGTCACAGGAAACCCAACATCTCAACCTTGGAGCCTTGAAGCTGGGGGCACTTATGATTTGGCTATTTTCATATTCTATCTTTTATCTATCTATATCTGTGTTATTGCATCGAATAGTCTCCTTCGAAACTACTGGACCGATTTGAAAAATTCTTTCACTGTTGGGAAGCTACACTCTTTGCCGCAAAGAGTGTAGCTTCCCAACAGTGAATGGCCGCAGCGGTGAACATAGGCTATATTTTATTCCCGTATTACAACGGGAACAAGAATTACGCGGGTGAAACCACGTGGCGATCGCTAGTTTTCTATATTTTAGAAACGACTGCCATTTTACGTTCCGACTCCAACTCACCACAGCCTACTCATCACACTTATTCTAGTTGAGCAGTTAGCAGGTCTTGCTTTTTTAGGTAAAATAGTCTATAAACCCTAAAGTGACAAGCGTGGCTCAATATCTATACATTTAATAAAATGATAGAAAAGTCAAAACTGTACATTGGAAATTTAAAAAAAAATACTCGCTGGGTGTTCAACATTAGGTACCGAAGCCGAAAATATAATTAGAATTTTTTTTGTATGTTTGCTTTGCTTTGTCCAGAAGGATCTCGAAAAGTACTCAGTAGATTTGATTCAAATTTTGCACAAATATTAACTAGGGGTAGGGTCTTCAAATAGGCTATATATTATCACCCCACATATCCTAAGGGCTAAGCAGAGAGCAATCAAATTGGCAGTATAACATAATTTTCACGCGTACGAAGTCGCGGGCAACAGCTAGTTACTATAATAATGTAGAAAGATTTTTTCCTTTGATCAGGAAAAGAGATAGTAACTTCCAAACAAAATACTGAGAATCTATTCACGTTTAAAGGTGCTAGAATACGAACAATTTCGCAGCAAAAACACTTCGGAGGCAATACACGTGAAAGAATTTCGTCAAGCGACCCGACGAATCGAAGATGAAATACGAGGGTAATATAGCTTCAAAGACGATAGCAATCCGACAATATTGTACCTCAGGGTGTACACATTTTGCCAATTTCGACACGTTGCCGTAAAAAAATTACCGAAAAATGTAACTTTAGCGAAGTTCCAGTGACGGGATGTAATTTTTGTAACTTTTTCAATTTGATGCGAGTTTGGGATATTTGATTATGACGGTAGGTAGAAATTTTTGCGTAACATTAATGAAAAGTTTTCGATTTAAGCTTGTGTTGTGAAATGAAATTGAGTAAAAGTAATTTAAGTGAAATTTTTACGAGTAAATCAAGATAATATTTTTATCTGCAGTTGATTAAGTATTTTGTATATATATCCAACACAAATTGGAGGACCTTTGGAGACATTCAGAAAATTATAAAATAAATAAAGTTTAAATTTAAAATTTAGCTTTTCTATAAGTTATAGAGGTTTAGAGCATAATAATACAAAACATATGGTATGTACAACAGATAGAATTATATGGGTATACGACGTCGATTGATTAATTCCACGACTTACAAGATTCGACTTCGTCTTTGTCCTCATTAAGCAAGAAAAATATTCAAAAACAAGCTCTTTCATTTGATATCAAACACATTGAATATTTTTATACCTACTAAATTATTTTAGCACAAGCCGTAGATGACAAAGATGTTTTTATTGAAACTTTTTTTGTCTCGAAATTGTTTGATTACTTTAGGCCACAGAAGCTTACATAACTACTCTTTATAGTGACATAAATACACATAATATAAAACATGGACGGTTTGGTTCATTATCTGGCTTTGACGTAGTCAGGTAACAACAAACATAAAATATTCCTCTTTAATCGAAACCATTGAAATTTCAACAATAAGACCACACAATAGAAGCACTTCGCGAAATCTCTGGACAAAAAAGAGCAGTACGTAATCGTTAGACTAATTTACCGAAGCTCCCCATATTTACAGCAAACATCTGACCCGTTAACTCTCCTCCATTCAAAACCAACATGAAAATTGCCCATCCCGCAACGTAGAAGGCTTTCAAAAGCTCTATTTCTGTCGACTTTGTGGTTGACCCAAATTCAGTGTTCACAAAGCGTTGGATGCCATCTTTCTCAGTGCATAATGTATCGTCACGTGCCTCGCTAATTGCTCACCGGTACGGAACAAATAGGCCCAGCCTCTCCCTTTCATAGAGCTACTGTAATTGGGTCCATGGAGGGACCACGTGACCGGTTTGCGTGACGCGTCGGTAATTTTTATGGATTTCGTGCGATGTTGACGCTAATCTGTTTTGAATTAATGCCTCAATGGCGTAGTACATTCGTTTGTTGTGTTGAAGTCTTAGATTAAAATCTCATAGCAACAACAACAACATCTCATAACAAATATTTGTGTGATTTGAAAATGTTTGTTTTAGAGTTTCAGTGTTTCTTATTAATTGTGTAATATGTATATATTCAGAAACATTGTAGTTTTATCAGTTATCTAGATCGCATAGTACAAGTTTTTATTTTTAATGACGCGGGGTAATAAGTTTACGCACTGTCATGCCAACCACGGGAGCAGCTGCGACGGTATGTGGGACTCTCGGCCGCGGAACGGGACCGTCCTACGCACTGTTCTCCGCGTTGTTTCACCTCACCATAAAGCCGCGTCGAAGGATATCCAAGAAGATTATTCACGTCGATCCGGCTAGGGGCACCCAGTGGGTTCTGGGCTCCCTTCGGAGAGCCAAATAGGCGGCTCCCCAGCTCCCTAAGGAGTTGAAGACCAAATGCAGGCCAAGCAGAGGGGTAAACAGCATCTGGCGCGGGTGTGCACTAACATGCCCGCCCCGGGAAGAAAGTGAGGTGCCTGCCGCCATGTGACCATCGGTGGCGGGGTCCTTCAACCTTAGGTCCGCGGTTAAGAAAGATTTGAGCGGCGCGCGAACTTCTCATGACGGCGCCCTTGCACTGCACCGCGCGGGCCTCGGTTCGCTAGCAAAGAAGGCACTCCTGCTGCCGGCCGTGCAGGAGCTAACCCTCCCCCTAGGTGAGGCCGCAGTGGTAGCCGAAATTCTTTTGGGTGTCTTAAGGTATCCTTCTAAGGCTTATCCGGGGCTCCCAACCGTAGGCTGCTAGGCAGTATACGTGTGGTAGGAGTCTGGTATAGCATCTATGCAGGATTTTCCTCACATTACAAAAAAAAGCCGACAGGGAGTGCAACAACAGCAACGCCATAAACTACAATGAATGACGGTGACTAATTTCGAAAAAAAAAATGGTTGTTATTCTTGTCTGCCACTTTGGTGGTAGGTAGGTACTTATCAAAAAAAATATACAAGTAATAAAAATGTAATGAAGTGCAATTTAAGTTTGCATAATTGTATCGTCTTCACCACAGTATCATATATCATTGAACCCTAACCTCAGATAATGGTTCTGTCTCTGTCTGACTCAATTCGCAACTTGAGATAAAACATATCACTATCAATGTAGAACTACTGGAGAATGATGCATAAATAATCTATCCAATTTTTCCTGTTCATCTTGTCATTTCACACAAAGATAATAAGTTGTTCGTTCGGGTATTTCCGTAGATACACACACGTACGAAGCCTGACCACACATAAAAGTGTTTTTTTTTTTTAATCCGGTTCTGTAGGAGAATCTTCTATATAGTTTTGCAAATCGAGGTCATTAGCTTCCGATTCGTGTTGGTGAATACATGTGAACTATTTGAACAACGGTTGCCATAAAAATGTACACAAAAACATTGTTTATATTTTTTCTAGTTGTGTGTTTTGCGTCCAAATTCTCAGGTAAGTTTGTTTTCGATGTAATTTATTTCAAATCAATGTTGTCATGTAGTCAATTTTGGAAAAAAAAAAATATACGGTCGAATTGAGAAACCATCTTCATTTTTTGAAGTCAGTTATAAATATCGTTATATTGTTTTGTCTCAAATAAATCCCCAGACACGAATTACTAACACAAAACGTAACAAAATTGATACCTAAGCAATCGAGTCCTATTTACCACATTTATTGTGGTTTTAATGTGTTGTTTTGATTACATGTCTATTGGAGTAGACTAAAACACCATCCAGTATCTTTAGCGTCTGTAAGATTAAATCTTGAATTATTATATTTTATTATTTTTTATTATTATTTATCATTATATTATATTAAAAGTTTATTTGTAGCTGGTTTATTTAATTGTAGATCATGGTACATGATCTTGAATTTAATAAACCAGCTACAAATAAACTTTTAAATTAAACTTCATTGACAGCAAGAAGTGTAAAATAATAGTTATTAATATTATGAAAAAGCGCCTAGTTTTTTTTTATTTTACTATGATTGGGTCTACTTGTGACCCGAGAGTTAGCAGATATCTCTCTCAACAAATGGGTACCTATTGCAATTCAAAGGGAGCTGCTAGTCTTTTGGGCACAATGCCACACGGGGCCTTATTTAGATTTAGTTTACAATGTAAATAGATATGTAGGTAATAATTAAGCTTTACTGTAATTTTAAACAATTTTTTTTTAAACTTCTATAGCTGTTATTGAAACTAAAATTGTCTTCTTCAGATGGCCAAAGAGATAAAAAGTTTTTTCGCAAAGATTATAACTACATAGAAGATACCAGAAGTTTTTACAAGATCCACACTATACATAGGACGTGGAAGGATGCTAAGCGGATGTGTACATTAGAGGGAGCTACTTTCTTCTATCCAGAAGATGAGAATGAAGCTCAAACAGTAATAGGATTTTGGAATGCAACACAGCCTCAATATCGTTGGGTGTTTATTGGCATCTCAGATTTAGTAGCTAAAGGTGTTTTTGAAACTATTGAAGGTATGTATTTTTTAATTTGCTAGTTTAAATATTTAAGTATATTTTCTAGGGTTTCGTACCCAAAGGGTAAAAATGGGATTATATTCATGACACTTTGCCGTCCGTCTGTCTGTCGTCTGTCTCCAGGTTGTAGGTATCTCATAAAGCGTGATAGTTAAAAGTTACTGATGACGTAATGACGTTTTGTCACTGCTATAACAACAAATACTAAAAACATAAAATTAAGGGGCTGCCAGCAAGGAACGTGATTTTTTTGCCGTTATTTGGTACGAAACCCTCTTGGCTGGCTCACACTTGGCCGGTTATTTCTAACAATTTTTTTGAACTGCGTCTGTGGCGCAGTCGCTAGTGATACCGCCTGCGGCGCTGGAGGTCGTGGGTTCGATTCCCACCGGAGACAAATATTTGTGTTACCCATATATGTTTGTCTCAAGAGTCTGGGTGTTTCTATGTATAATATGTATGTATTTAAAAGTATATAAGTACTAATATCCGTGGTCTGATACCCATAACACAAGCAGGTTATTCCTAGCTTACTTTGGGATCAGATAGCGTTGTGTGAAATGTCTGTGAATATTTATATTATATATTAATTTAAATTCAATCATATTTTCATGTATTCCAGGTATTCCAGTAAGAGATGTATACAATGTGTGGGGTCCAGGCGAACCAAACGACGCTAACAACAATGAGGATTGTGTCATCATGAGACAAAATGGTCAACTCAATGACGACCGGTGCTTCGTCAAGTATCCCTTCATTTGTAAGAAGACTCTTACGTCTTTGGAATGGAATCAGAAGTGTTGTATGCCGTATTTAGGTAAAGACTATTATCTTACTACTTATACGAATGGAAAAGTTTGTGAGTGCAGATATCTGGAGGTTTGTTACTTTTTCACACTCTAACGGCTGAATGGATCTTGGTATAATTTTACACTGGAATAAATTATAGTCTCAATATCATATCAGTTTATTCTGGAATGTAATAGGGACTCTAGATTCGTTGAACGTTGCGATGGCTTTCTATCAGGCGAGCCTTGTTAATAATAAAAAAAAAATACAAATTCAATGTCCTGATTACACAGATTTTAATAAACAAATACCTTTTCGTAGATTACAAATTCAACGAAGACCTAGGAAGATGTTACAAGTTCCATACAAAACCTCTAAACTGGACTAATGCGTACGCCACATGCAGTACCGAGAATTCCTACCTAGCTATTATCAATTCACAATACGAAGCTGCCCATTTAGTGTCACTGACAGAAAGAGCGCCTAAGAATAAGGTTAAAGAAGATGACATGACTGACACTATTTTGCTCGGATTTCATGACAGGAATGATGAGGGTTGGATGACTGTGAGAGGTAAATATCTAGTTCGTTATATCTTATTTAGAATTCCGCACCCAAAAGGTAACAAAAAGATATTTCTGTTGACGCTATAACAACGAAAATCTATACTTATAATAAAACAGTAGAGGGTCGGGAGTCTGTACATGGAAGATATTTTGAAAATTTTAAGTGTAGGGCGTTCTCTAATCGATACTGAAGCCGAAAATGTAATTTAATTTTTTCATGTCTGTCTGTCTGTCTGTCTGTATCCCGAATAAGTATCACGCCGAAACTACTGAACTGATTTGAATGATACTTTGTACGATCTAAGCTTATAGTCCGAGGAAGGTTCTTAGATACTTTTGATCCCGATATTTTGCGCGGTTCCTTCAGGAGAGGGGATGAAAGGCAAAATAGGTTTTTAGCTATAATTTCTCACTGCAAAGTTCGATTTCGAATATTTTTTTAGTGTCTGAAAGGGAGTACTTTAAGCAATATTCCACACAATTTTCAATATTGAGGGTTATGTAGTTCAGAAATTAGGGGCATCTCAACTTTCGGTAAATCTAGAATTCAACGTTTCTTTTGAAAGTAAGTCTAAACGGGCGTGTTGGCTTAATCATAAAAGAGCTCTTTTATGATTAAGCAAACAGGGCCGTTTCACATGCTGCTTGATGAGCCTCATGAAGAAGTACCCCTCCATTCGTACACCGTATGTGACGTAAACGAAGTTGCGAGGGTCAGCTAGTTACAAATAAAAAGATAATTATTTTTAAGGGTTTTCCCATACTTACCACAAACATAATTTTAATGCTGTTTTTGGTACGGAACCCTCCGTGCGCGAATCAAACTCGCACTTAGCCGGTCTCTCTCTTATTGGGATTACTATGCTTGAGAGTATACTAAAGTCAAGTCTTTTTCAAGGATGATCCCCTTTATGTAAAAGAGATTCTTGTACATAGCAGCGTATTCAAGTTTTAAATTCGTCAAAGATCTACTCCCGTAAGGTGGCGGAACTTTACTGGAACTATTTGTGAAAATTTGTAAAAAGATTTGAACTAAAACTTCATATGAGCTACATTTGCTATGTACGTTTTTGTGAGTTCCATACCCAAAGGATAAAAACGGGACCCCGTTAATGAGACTTCGCTGTCTGATTGTCTGTCTGTCATGAAGCTGTATCTGAGGATTTTGACAGCTAAAAAACTGAAATTTTCATAGATGATAATGTTTATGTTGCTGCTTTATTAACAAACTAAAATAAATAAAAAATTAGGGGGCTCCCATGCAAGAAACCTGGTAGTTTTCAGTTTTGTTATTGTACTAAAGCCCGTTTCTATTTTCTGCTCCATATCGACAGGTATAAATATTCATGTTGCCGCTTTATCAAAAATATATAAAAAAAATAAGGGGAGCTCACATGCAACTAACTTGACAATTTTCAGTTTTGTTACTGTACGGAACCTGATTTTACTTTTTGCTCAATTTCGACAGGTACAACCCTTGAAGACAGCGGCTATGATACTTGGGGTTACAACCAACCAGATGGTCCAGCCCAAGGGTTGTACGAAAAATGTGGCGCGATGTTCTTTAATGGCACACTGCAAGATGTACGCTGCTACAGAAAAGCACTCTTCATCTGCGAACACGATGTTGATAGACTGTCTTCAGACTTCGATGATAGAATTGGTGATGACGACAACACACCTATTAAATTTTAATTGTATAAAGTCATTTCTTTTAAATAAAGTCAATTTATAAATTACATATTTATTACTCTCGCAATTTGTTTTGTTTACTTTTTTACCTTTTGTAATGAATTTGCCGTTAAATCTATATGTTTTTGTGTTAAAACTTCCGGAAGCAAACACACTAGACAGATATGACTGTACAAAATGTACATATATACCTAGTCATATATTATATTATTTTTCCAAAATGGTTAAGCTCATGCATAGTAGGTATACGACCAAATGTCACCATAATTATTGTTTACTCTCGTAGCAGCTTAGGTTATTAACGTACTGAAACAGACAGGGGCAAGCAAGTTGTGGCTGCCTGCCGATGGTGAAATGAAATTTTGCAAATCAATCATCACGAGGCTATTGACTTGACGCAACGATGAACATGTTACTGGCAGTAGTGCAACGGCTATACGGAATACACGGAAACGTTCGTAAATTCCACAAATGGTCACCCATCTCAGAACGCACGTTAAGTAGTGTAAGATTCTTAATGCAATGATTGTTTACAGAATACGTTTGGGGTTACGCATACGTTTGTAATAAATAAAAAAAGAGTACTTAACTATTCGTCGTTGCGCCTGACAAGTTCCATTTGTGATTTTTACAAGGTTTTGGGAAACTCAAAAAAACATGTTTTTTCAAAAAGTGTGTAAGTAATCAAAAATCTGTAAATGCAGTTTTATGAGCATTAATTTTTTACATATGTAAGACGTACATTTGATATGCAATGTTGCATATATTTGAAGATATAAGTTTTTTTTCTGTATATCTGCACATACCTGTTTTGGCACTGTGCATGCAAATTATTCATGTGCCATTTTCATACACATAAGGGATAATGTTAACACTGTTTTCTCAAAAACTAGTATATTATGTGACATTTTGGTATTTAAAATTCAGTGTACTACTTAGATTTTCACAAATATTGGTCAGTCTTTTCGTAATGCATAAGTATTAAATTAAACTTCTGTCCTTAATCGTAAAAGTAAAATTAAAAGTATATTCAGAGAGTACCTGAGCAATTAAAAGTATGTTAAAGTACCTAAAAGTCACAATATAAACTTCTTTATAAAGTCTTTTTTCCACTTACACCAGCCCAATGCAGAGTGCAGTACAGAATAGGTGGAGCTTAAACTTTAGAATAATTACGTACGATTTAAACCGTGCTTATTTTTATGCATATTCTTGATTAGGTAATCAAACCAATCTATGGCAGTTTAATGCTGGATGTGAGCCTCTCCCAAATTACACCAGAACATACGGTCTTGCGTCTTCTTCCAGTCACTTTCTGCGACCTTTTCAGGTGGTCGGGCCATCAAAAGGGGATCGGTCGTCCAGTCCTAGGTTCACCAAGCTCAGTCTCCTTTAAAAACTCGTTTGCGCCATCGGCTATCGTTTTCGGCCATTTGAAGATGTGTACCTACTATCAAAACGCATGCTCTGAGAGCTATGTCGACCACTCTGGTTCTCTGATGGATAACATTATTTCAAATTAGGTTTCAAGTTAGGTAGATTCCTGAACAACCACACGCCTCATCCTTTGACTTTGATTAGCCCAGCATGAATTTCTTATTTAACATGATCTTGATATTATCCAAGTTACGTCGATTTTTACGGCAAGGCGGTTTGTGTGTTTCACTATTCTCGAGAACAACTTGTACAAATGGCTCAGGCACATGTGACACGGGGCCTTGTCACCTTTTGTAAAGATCAGAGTCACCGCACCGCCTTTCCCCGCTTTAGCTGTCTGTTCCAGCCGGAGAATTGAATTAAATAAACTTTAAGGACCGGAGAATCACTAAAATTAAGGAGTTGTTAATTAATTCCGTCCTGTCCAGGGGATTTATTAATTTCGAGTTGCTCAAGAGAAGCGCTGACCTCGCTCTGATCGATGTATGGTACGTTGACGCATTAATGGGCCCTGTGGCCATCTTCACTAGGTCACGCGGGCTATTTTATCCGTTATAATTTCTATAAAAGCACTAGATTTCCTCGAGAATATTAATGAAATAAACCTTGAGGTTACAATTTTGTTACCTGTGGCTGTTTGCTGCTGTTGAGCTGGTTGGTTTCAGACCTTAGTGCCCCTGCTCTGCTCAATCGTAGCCTCAACGACTCTGGTGTTATTACGTCTGAGGTCACGTCTTGGCAGCTTTGGAGTTTTGACGTTAAAGTCAAACCGTTCTTACGAATACATTTTCCGTCTAATCTTCATAATTTGGAGAGTCTTGGGCGAGAGCTTTGAACACCTTTTTTGCCATCGCTGGACAAAAATCTTCAAACATTTGTTGTAGCGTTTTGAACACTCTGTCAGTTTTATAGAAGTCCCATTTGTGAAATTGTGGAGCGCAGTAGGTTGGAGAGCAGACTTCATAACCTGGGCTCATTTGGCGCAAATATTTAGTTTTGAGATACTGGGACAAGTCAATGAACACAACCGGTATTAAAACACCTCTCAATCACAAAGCCATCACTTTTTGTCCGTTATGATAGACTTTCTCATTAATTGTGACTTTGTCGGGGCTTCACTAAATTTACTTTCTATGGAGCTTCATATTAAAGAAAGCATTCACCAAGAAGTGACCCTGAGATTCGAGTGAAAATTGACAAGTATGTGCCCCAATCATTCGCCGTATCATGGTTTTGGCGCGAACTTATTATACCCTCCACTTTGTACTTTGTACAATAACGTTGTTGTGAACCTTGGTAGTATCTTGCAATATCTTCGCTATATCCTCGTACAAGGCCTCGATTGCCTCGTCCGTGCTCCTCCAGGTTGGGGCAAACACCTATCTCACATTCAGAGAGTACCTGTCGGTGACTTCCAGTATTAGATAATATGCTACCCGAACCGATACACCACTGCTTATGAGGTACTTTTTCACCATAAAACCGACACCACTGTCGGTCCTTCCATCACTCTGCTAAAAGTAGAGCATTTCACCTGGTGCAAAGGTTAGCGTATACCTTTTGTTAGAACCTCGCAAAAGTCTAGTATGTGCTACAGCTGTGGAGTATAAAGAGCGTTATTGTATGGAACCAGGATCAGTCGTGTATAGTAGCCTGTCTTAGCCCGGAAATTCTTTGCACTTCCCTCTCGTCATTGTTTCGACCGCTACCGCGACCAGTTCAGCCAAAGTGCATGGAACTGAGGGCCGTTTCTTTTTACAAGCTTTTATATTGGTTGGGGTTTTAGATCGTACTGTATGACATTGACCAGACGGCTTAGTACAGTGCTTTGTTTTGTTAGTCCTTCTCTTCGTCATGACCTCATCCGTTAGACAGCAGGAGTACCACTCGCGACTGAGACCGGCGCACCTACGTAGCGCCAATGTTGTGGGTAGGTGTCTATCCCCACAGAAACTTATCAAATAAAAAATCATAATAATAAAAGAAAAGCACATTACTTATGTACTAATTTTCTTTTTAATACTAATTAAAATGATAGTTAACGTCACCTGAGACCATGTTTCTCACGGTACTGTTACATGTTTATCATGTTCTCCGCGCGATATTGGCAATATCGCATATTCCATATGTGCGTGTTTTTACGACGATTTTTTTCCAATTCTCAAAACACATACGGAATTTTGCAAAATCGGTTCTAAGCTAAATATTACACAACGGATTTTACTAGCACGTGTAGATTAAGACGGAGATTATAAATATGCAAAAATCGAAAAATCAAAAAAATGCACATATGGAACTTGTCAGGCGCAACGACGTATTGCAGTTTGGCAAAAAGAGTAAATAGTAATGGAGGCGCCACCTGTCGCCATGGCAACCTGTTAGAAAGAACCACCATTAAAATTGTAGCACTTCATTTATTGACTGACTTATGTGACGTTATTGATAGCATTATGACAATGTTGTCAGCATACAAAATAATAATAATAATATTTGTGGACAATCTCACACAACATCGTCTGGCCCAAATTAAACTCACATAAGCTTTGTGCTATGGGATCTAGACGACTTATAGACATACTTATAAAATTCTATATAAATACATACATATTATACATAGGAAACACCCAAACTCCGAAACAAACATTTGTGGTTCACAGAAATATTTGGACCGACCCGGGAATCGAACCCAGGACCTCCAGCGCGGCAGGCGTTTACACTACCGACTGCGCTACAGAGGCAGTCTAAATTAAAATAACTATTATGTAATAACTACTAATGTAATAACTACATTAGTTTCGTTTCTAGACAACACCTTTATTTCTATATACCTACGTTGTTTATGAGATAAACAAAACAGAATGTCATAATGCAGTGTAAACCAGTTCAATGATCTTTAAAAACTTACGTCCCTCATAATTCAATAGACACTTGAGCACTGTTTGCCCTTATGTTATAACATCCTGTGTATTTGAGGGTCACAATGAATGAATTTAAGTTGAATCTGTGAACGAACCAAGGCCATAAGCGTACCATCCACGTTGGTGTTCATACACGTACCAAATATTCTAACAAAATTAGTTTTAAAAAAATGTATACGAGAATATTTTTCGTATTTTTTATCTTGTGTTTAATGACAATTTTCTCAGGTACGTAAATCATGATTTATATAAATATTATTTTATTGATTATTTTAGATTGTTTTATTTTTATTTGAATAAACATTATAAATTAAATCTTAGTTGACGTAAATAATAATAATATTTCCAGAAATCATAATAGAAAAAACACGAAAATGTATAAGATTAAGTTACCCCTACTTCAGTGCTTTTCAGTTTATGAACTCACTGGTCAAATCACAGCCTACTCGTAGGCAGGGGCAAAAGTATTTTCATATTTTTCATACAAAGAAAAAAAAAATTTCCAGTATTTTTTATTTATTTATTATATGTATAAGCCGTTTTTATCGATGACTTGTGCTATCTTGTGGGTAGTGCCATAATTCCATTGCTATAGAAATTCAGAGATTTTTAACTATAAAAATCTAATCAAAAGAAGACTGGAAACAGGTAGTTTCCACAGTCTTCTTTTGATGTTAACTTTACGCTTCCTAAAGAATTCTGAAGTGACCAAAACAGGTGATAGCTTCTTGGAACTTTAGGCCTGTATTGTAAATATATGTTTAACAGTTTTATTTCCATTTCAATGTCGTTGATGATCGCCCTCCACTCATTCGTTAGGTAACAGATCTTGGCAGACAGACGGACGGACGGACGAACAACAAAGGGTTCCGTTTTCCGTTCCCTAAAACACCTTAAATGTATTTTACATATATTATTATACATTAGGGTTCAAGTTAAATAAAACAATGTAAAAATTCGATTTGTTTGAGCTATCCATCATAATCGGTAAATTTTCAATTTGTTATTTTGTGTTTCATTACTAAGTTTTACAGTACAAAAACAACAGTGCTAAAAATAACACACCTCAATATCCTATTCCTACTACTCAACCAAAAATATTTTGTTCCGACACTTTGAATCAAAAACCGGCCAAGTGCGAGTCGGACTCGCCCATGAAGGGTTCTGTAGCAGAAAGTACCATAGTAGAAAAGTTCTTGTAGTTAGTTCTAACTTTGATTGATGTTTTCACACGTTCGCTGTGATAGTAATTTTTCTAGGCGATCATTGCGGTTTATGACGTTTAAAAAAAATACTTACTAGATTTCGTTCAAACCAATTTTCGTTGGAAGGTTTTATGGCATTGTACATTATACATTTATCATTCTCTTAGTTTAGAAGTTAGAAGGGGAAGGGGGCTCATTTTTTCACTTTGGAAGTGACTTTTGCGCAATCTATTCAAAAATATTATGTTAGAAACCTCAATAGCATTTTTAAAGACTTACCCTATAGAAGGGACGTATGGGTTTGAAGAAAAAAAATGAGTTTCAGTTCTGAGTATGGGGACCCCCAAAATTTACTGCATTTTTTCTTGTTTTATATAAATATCTCAATGTGGTTTATAGAATACATCTACTTACTAAGTTTCAAAAGCATAGGTTTCGGAGAAAATTGGCTGTGACATACGGACGGACAGACAGACATGACGAATCTATAAGGGTTTCATTTTTGGCATTTAGATACGAAACCCTAAAAACGGGTGGGCTAAATTAATGGCAATTTTTTTTCCATAGACGGTCAAAGGGATAAAAAGTACTTTCGAGAAGATTACAAGTATGTAGAAGCGACAAAGAGTTTTTACAAACTTCACATAGATTATGCATGCTGGAGACGCGCAAAACTAAAGTGTGAATTAGAGGGTGCCACTTTATTCTACCCTGAAAATGATTTCGAAGCTCAAACAGTTTTGAACATTTGGAATGAAACGCTTGAGTTTCGAGAAGAAGTATACATTGGTATCTCAGCTTTATTTACCGACGGTGTTTATAAAACTATTGATGGTAAGATTACAAACATACATACATACGTCATAATTAGTCACTCTTTTATAAATAAATAAATATGTACAATCTCACACAACATCATCTTGCCCAAATTAAGCTATTATAAGCTTGTGCTATGTGATCTACACGACGGATAGACATACTTACCTATATATTTGTAAATATAATACGTAGGTAATATAGCTACATAGAAAACACCCAGACTCCGAAACAAACATTAGTGGTTCACACAAATATATGGACATAGAATAATTTTATTATTTAAAAAAAAGATATTATAAAAATTTTAATTGTAGGGCATTCTGTTATCGATACTGAACTTTTGCTAAACGTAGAATTCCAGGGTTTCTTTGAATATTAGTGTCATTCTAAACAGGGCAGTTTCACACGCTCCTAGGAGTCTGATGAAGAAATACCTCTCCTTTCATAGACCTAATGTGACGTGACGTAGACGAAATTGCGAGTGTCAGTTAGTCTACATTAAATTTATGATGTAGTTGTGATACTAAAAAAAAACATATAGACGAATTGAGAACCTCCTCCTTTATTTTAAGTCGGTTAAAAATAATAAGTCTCGCAACTAAACCTTAAACTAAATGGCGTTGTGTGAATTCCTTTTTTTCCTACTAATACTCGTATTAAAAATGCGAAAGTCTGTTAGTGTGGGTGTAAAGTGTGTGGATGTCTGTTATAATTGTTACTCTTACACGTTCTAACGGCTGATTGGTTCTGGCTTAAATTTAAAACAGGTGTAGATGATGCAGGGCGGCTCCAGGAATTCCCAAAATAAAACTGCAGATATATGGTAAGTGCTTTCGGATGCAATTATGTGTGTGCGTCTGTGTCCACTTATATCGGTCGACTAAACTAAGTTCGGCAACTACCGGCCGCATAGAAAAATGTATGTACTAGGTACGTAAGTATATCGGTGACGCCGAGCACACACACACGCTTACTCCCGGAGCGTATTTTATTCACACACCTTTATACACAGTTCAAAAACGTTTCAATATAGGTAAGACATGGTACATATTTATAGACATGTAATATCATATATGTAATGACATAATGTAAGTTAAATACTAAGGTTGAGGTACAATATTTACGCACAAAGCAAATCATTTCTAAGTCTACACATGTACTTAATCAGCGCCTTAGGAACTACCTACTACTACGGTCGCGAACAAGCATATGTATAGGCACGTGGACTATGGGCGTTTTGTAGCACCCGGGACGACACTATTGCGTCGTCTACATTCTCCGCCCCATTGTCCGTAAAGGACAATCATCATCATTAGCAGTAAGCAGTGCGGCCAAGCGAGTAATGGGTCTGGTAAGTACACCGTTCTGCTTCAGCTCCGGTATGGACTTCGGAGACATCTGATACTTCTTCGTCTTCTCCTTAAATTTGGAGGCATAAAATTGGTCAAAGGCTTTGTGATAACTATTCGGCATTTCGAGTTCATTTTTCCATAGTAAACAAACTTCCCAGTGCCCGTGAAACATTTTGGCAGATTTTGTGCCGTCCTTATTTCCTCGCCACTTAGAGTTCATTCCGATTGCCTCAAATGTAAATGAACGTCGTATCAAGTCTTTATCGCTGTAATATATGTGTGCATAATCGTATCTTTGTTGCATTGCGAATGACGATGCGCCGGCGCATGAGTGCGTCTCCAGCTGGTTGACCACGGTGCTGCCGGCGGAGAGGGGTGCGACGGCGGCGGTACGGGCGGCTGTCAGCGATGGCCGGCCCACCAGTGTCATAAACAATGCTTGTTTTGTTGTTGTTATTAACTTATCACGAGATAATGCAATAGCGGTAACGGGAACGACCCCGTTTAAACACGACCCCAGTGGCGTAAGGGTTGCAGATGGTTCGTGCCAGTCGCGATAAATACTTCTTAGCGAAACTAACACTTTAAAATTGTCCTGACCGATACTTAACCTAGGTTTTATATCACTGCTAGATAAATAAGGGTTTATGCTACGTAAATGTTCGTACGCATCTATTTTAACTATCGATAAGCACTGCATAGGTATGTCCGGTTCTGCAATCTTACGCACGCGCACCATATTTAACAAAACACTTTTGTTCGGTGACAATAACTTAGTGTTCGTGACAGTTTCGTTAGCTGTATTAATTTTTTCACTTTCACATAATTTTGTACTTGCCACGTAGGTATTTTTAAAATGCAGACACTCAAATTTATATCCAAAAATACGTAAGTCCTTGGGCGTAGCTAATCTTGATGGTAATTTTGAAGGTACGCTAGAGGTGACGGTGGGTGCGCGCTCCGATGTTTGGGCCAAGGGCTGAAGATCCGACGTGCAGGTCACTGCAGGGTGCGCCGACGGCGGAGGTGCCGCGCGCTGTTGCTGTGACCCACTTTTCTCCTGCCATTCTTCCACTTTGTTGGAGGCACCAGAATTGGTCACACCTCTACGAGGTTTTCTTGATGACCCACCTTCAAGCGCAGCGAGTTTAGCTTCCAACCTTTTTTTTATCAGATTCTTCTCAATTTCAGCTTCTGCTTCAGCTGCCTCCAGCTCCAGTTGCTTTCTACGTGCTGATAGAGAAGATCTAGAGGAACTTTTCTTAGAACGAACTGATGCTGCACCGGTAATTTCCATTTGCAGGCTACCCTCTCTTTTTGATAACTGGTTGGAAATTTCTTTCAGTTCGTTTTTCTGAACCACTCTTTTGGACTGCACTGTTTGCGAAAGCACTTCACTGTTTTCCTTAGTGGAATGTAGCAACGGTTCTCCTACGAGAGTTCCACGCGTTTCAACCATCGTGCGCGGCGGTGTGTTGAACATCCCGTTGTGCAGATTTCCGAAATTCTGGACTATCCGGCAGAAGGACCACTTTGTAGATGATGCAGGGCGGCTCCAGGAATTCCCAAAATAAAACTGCAGATATATGGTAAGTGCTTTCGGATGCAATTATGTGTGTGCGTCTGTGTCCACTTATATCGGTCGACTAAACTAAGTTCGGCAACTACCGGCCGCATAGAAAAATGTATGTACTAGGTACGTAAGTATATCGGTGACGCCGAGCACACACACACGCTTACTCCCGGAGCGTATTTTATTCACACACCTTTATACACAGTTCAAAAACGTTTCAATATAGGTAAGACATGGTACATATTTATAGACATGTAATATCATATATGTAATGACATAATGTAAGTTAAATACTAAGGTTGAGGTACAATATTTACGCACAAAGCAAATCATTTCTAAGTCTACACATGTACTTAATCAGCGCCTTAGGAACTACCTACTACTACGGTCGCGAACAAGCATATGTATAGGCACGTGGACTATGGGCGTTTTGTAGCACCCGGGACGACACTATTGCGTCGTCTACAACAGGGATAGATATATTATAGTCTGGAATAACACACACAGGCTACTTTTATCTCAGGAATAAGTTCTCATGGGAAGCGGGAACGGAAACAAATTATACGCGGGCAAAGCTGCGGGTATCAACTAGTATGTCTCGTACTCTCGTTCTCGTAACTGACATTTTTTTACACTCCATACGTCTTTGGACGATGTAAGCACCATGTACAGAAAACTACAATTGTAAAGCTATTAATATCTTTCATCCCCTTTATCATCAAAGAAACCGCGCCAAATATCGAGATCAAAAGTATCATAGAGCCTTCTTTAAATCATAAGCTCAAATTGTGCCAAGTATCATTCAAATTGATTCAGTAGTTTCAGCGTCAGACTTATTCGGGATACAGATGGACAGACAGAAAGACAAGCAGACAGACCAAAAACTTTTAATTTACATTTTATTGGCTTTAGAATCTATTTATTTATAGAATGCCATACAATTAAAATTTTAGGTTTATTATATATATACTGGACTGCCTCTGTGGCGCAGTCGGTAGTGATACTGCATGCGGCGCTGGAGGTCGTGGGTTCGATTCCCACCGGAGACAAATATTTGTGTGACCCATAAATGTTTGTCTCAAGAGTCTGGGTGTTTCTATGTATGATAAGTATGTATTTAAAAGTATATAAGTATTAATATCCGTGGTCTGATACCCATAACACAAGCAGGTTATTCCTAGCTTACTTTGGGATCAGATAGCGTTGTAAAAAGAAAAAAAAAATAGCTAAATACAGTCTTGGGACATCCTTCCGAGGGCTTACCTGGGGCTCCCAACCATAGGCTGTTGGACGTGAGGTTTTTAGTCGGCAGGAGTCCGGCATAACATCCATGAGGATTTTCCCTCACGTTAAACAAAAAAAATGTATATGTAGATAGTGGATTTATATATTTTCTTACTTAAGTTACATGGTACACTTATGGATTAAATTGACTTGACAAACTGTTTTCGAGAAATGTCATTCGGTGCAGTGTTTTTCGAGGAATAGTGTAAAACAAGTATAATGACACACATGTACTTATTTCAGATATTCCTATAAAAGATGTGTACCACAATTGGGGACCAGGTGAACCAAACAGAAAAGTTTTTAAATATTATAGGTTTATCTGCGTAATCTTAAGAGGAAATGGTACTCTTGGCCTTGCTAACTGCAACTATGGATATTCCTTTATTTGTAAGAAGACTCTTGCGTCGCTTGAATGGAACCAGCCATGTAACATGTCCAATAAAGGTAAAAATTCATATAAGTTTAATTTAAACTCGAAGATGAGTTATCATCAAACTAGTTTACAATCTTACTAATATTATAAATGCGAAAGTTTCTCAGTGTGGACGTGTGTATTTTTGTTACTCTTTCACGCTCTAACGGCTATACAAATCGGGCTGAAATTTGGTACAGATATACTAATATAATATAGGATTAACACATAGGCTACTTATTATCCCGGGAATAAATTCCCACGGGAAGCGGGAACGGAAACAAATTTTACGCGGTTGAAGTTGCGGGCATCAGCTAGTGATTAATAAAATCTGAATTAAAATTGACTAGCTTGACAGGATGACAAAGAAATAAGATATTTGCACAAGTTAAACTTATAATACCTTTAGTTATTTATTATTATTATAAACTTTATTTAACTTGCCGTGTATGTATTTCGTTCGAGTGACATCTTGCAACTCAATTTTGTATTTTTTGTTTATTTATTTAACAGTGTAGGTACACACATTACAATACATAAAGATTATATTGTTAGAAGAAAAAGAGCACAATAGCACTGCTTATTTCTTGCTATTAGAAATCTCTTCCAGCAGGCCGGCGAAAGGAGAATAACATGAAACAATAGAGAAAGGCAGAAGCATTGGGTGTAAGGGGCCCCACTACCACCAAGACTCAGGGGCCCAAGCGACCTCACCTGCACGCGGTGCACCTGCTGAACAATAGACGAGTCGCAGGTGTCATCTCCTGCAAGGGCAGTAGAGGTGACTGTGACACTACTCGTCAGTAGACTGGGACGGACAACGAGTATACTTTACAGCTGTCCTATCTTTTCCTCCAATCCTTCTGAATTTATGCGTATTAGGTAGGAGAAAATTTCGAACTAAACTTTGATTATGTTATCTGTTATCATTATATTGTATAACTTTAATAGAATAAATAGTCAAGCCTTCTCTCCGTGTTTCTTGTTACAACATCAAGACTCCAACCTCCTGCTACAAACTGAAATAAAAAAAGTACGAAACGACCAATATTCTCGGTTAAACACGAAGGGCAGTTTACCACTTTAGTTTCTTAAAAAAATAAGTAATTTTCTTAATTCATAAATTCATTTATTTATTGAACACGGGTAAAGAGTAAACTTATATCTAACGTGTTAGATGATAACAATGTGCAAATCCATGTTCCACCGACTGAGGCATGCAACTCAAGAACGGCAACGACTGCAGTTTGGGAATACTGATTCACAATAAAATTAATTCTTAGTTAATAACATTTCACAGATTATACATACCACGAGCTATTAGGAAGATGTTACAAGTACCATTTGAAACCAATGACATGGCACGATGCGAAAAGCGCGTGCATAGCAGAAAACTCTCATCTAGCGATAATTAATTCGCAATTGGAAGCAGACTATTTAGTAGCATTGGCAGAGAGCGTACCGAAAGACGACCATGAAATTTACACGAAACATGCTGTCTTCCTTGGATTTTGGGAACTCTATTTAGCTCCAGGCATTGGATGGAAAACTATAAAAGGTAATGCACGTATTGCAGACATTTTAGTCAACGTATGCAACAACTTAACAAACAATATACTAAAAAGTTCCTCGAGAACCATTCTAACCATTAGTGATCTGAACATGAAAATCTATGTAGGTAGTTTTGAGGTTATCACGAATAGACTGGCAGTGAATAATAAAAATTCGTACTTATAACTTCCGAATACATTAATATCGTGCTTTTGAATAGCCGGAGCTTTGTTTCTTAAGAATTATATTCTTGGGAATTATGAACATCGGAATATTGAAATTTGGAATGGAATAGTGGTTTTATAACAAAAGGTGGATTGGACATTTAGAACGAATGAGTACTGAACGAATGACACACCAAGTATGGAAGGCACATGTAAGTGGACAGGCAAGCCGAGGTCGACCTCGCAGAACATACACCAATCAAATTAGTGATGTGTTACAAAAAGGGCAGGTCAAAAGCACTCGAAACCGTATTCATATCCAACACTGACTGCCAAGCTACAGCGTGTACACCGCTTGTCCCTCCGGTCCCTCCTCATCCTACTTTCTCAGTATTATCGGCGCTAAATACCAATTCAGCCCCCATGAAGCGACACTTACGCCCAAAATACAACTTTTTTAGTGCAGATTACGAGTTAGTCAATCGCGAACTTGGTGAAATCAACTGGAATCATTGCCTGAGAGATCTTACAGCTGAACAAACTGTTCATATTTTTTATGAAAAGTTGTACTGTTTAATAAAAGAACACATACCAATATGTAGGTCTAAGTCTTCGCGTTTTCCGGTGTGATTCAGCTCAGCTCTTATACGTATATTTAAAAATAAAGAACGCGCCTGGATTAAATGGAAGAAATACGGCAACCTTTCCCATTACGAAACTTTCTCGTTCTACCGTAAGCAATTCAAAGCAGAGTCAGATAAGTGCTTCAAGAAGTATATTGAATCAGTTGAGGACAGCATTCCCCTTAATATTAAACGGTTCTGGGCTTACGTATCTCACAGAAAAGGCAAGTCGAGTATCCCTGCCAGCATGTATTTTGACAGCGTTAAATCCAATAACGCATCCGAAATAAGTAATATGTTCTCCACTTTCTTTAAATCAGTATACAAACCCTCCTTTCTTGATTCTCACTGGCAACCACCTAGCTCATACGCTGACAACGCAATATGTATCTCCGACATTCAGCTGTCAACTGACTCCATAACGTGCGCTTTAAGGGGGTTGGATGTAAACAAAGGCCCAGGGCCTGACGGCCTACCTCCATTTTTCATTAAAAAGGTTTCAAAAATTATTACACTTCCGTTACACATAATATTTAATAAGTGTCTGGGTGAGGGCACTTTTCCAAGCGTATGGAAGCAGGCATTTGTCACGCCCGTGCACAAGAATGGTGACAGGTCCAATGTTCAGAACTACCGCCCAATATCCATACTGTCCACCTTGTTGAAACTATTTGAGCGCCTGGTACATAGTAGGTTATACTTATATATTCACCATATCATCATACCAGAACAACATGGTTTCGTTCAACGACGTTCGAATAATACAAATCTTATGTTATTTACCAATTATTTGTTTGATAACATGGACAATCGAATCCAGGTTGACGCCGTGTATACGGACTTCCGGAAAGCATTCGACAAGCTGGATCATAAATTACTTCTGGATAAAATAGCCTACAATGGCATTCGTGGAAACCTGTTGCGGTGGTTCATGTCCTATGTTTTGAATAGAACTCAAAGAGTGGTCATCAATGGTATCGAATCAGATGCCATTATTGCCACCTCTGGAATTCCGCAGGGGTCCATAATTGGCCCTCTCCTCTTCATTTTGTACGTCAATGACATCAAGGATTGTTTTATCAATTCTCAGTTTTTGATGTATGCCGACGACATAAAAATATTCAAACCCTGTAAGAACATTCACGACTGTGAGGCACTGCAGGATGACCTCGACAGGCTGTCGTTGTACTGTACAAGTAATAAACTCCAACTTAGTCTACCTAAATGCAGCGTAATATCTTTCACAAAAAAACAAAAACAAAATATCATTTGCGTACAGTCTACATCTTACATCGCTACAGACTGTTGACTCCGTCCGAGATCTCGGCATCACATTCGATTCAAGGTTGCATTTCGATCAACATGTTGACAACATTATCAATAAAGCATACCGAATTTACGGCTTTATTATGCGAGCCTCAATTAATTTCAAACGAACGTCTACATACCTTCTATTATACCAAGCATTAATACGCTCTCAGCTAGAATTCGCAGTTCCAATTTGGACTCCTTTCTACAATGTCTATGAAAATAGACTTGAAGCGGTACAAAAAAAATTCTTAAAATCAATGCATTACAGGTACTACCGCTCAAGATTGACTTTGTCATACCCTGAGATTCTTAGAGAACATAAGCTACTCAGCCTGGAGTCTAGACGTAGTCTTCTAAAAGTTATGATGTTCCATGGAATGTGTAACAATAAATTTGACTGTTCCAGTATCTGTAATAACATATGCTATATTGTACTAAGAACTGTTAACCGGCGAGAGGCGCGTGTGCCTAGGCTGTTTCACACTGCGAGGTGTAAGACCAATGCCGGAATACGCGCCCCTCTACGCCGTCTTTTGGATAATTATAACACGCACTTTGTTCATTTAGATATTTTCGCTCTTTCACATAACCAATTTAAAAAGCAAGCAATAGCTTCACTTCTTTAAATTCAAAATTAAATGATCGCATAGGATTAGCACAATTTATTTAACCTTTCTTACCTTCTACATTAATTTGTGGACATAAGTGTGGGTTATACATTTACCAAATTCTTTAAACTTAGTTTTTTTATGTAAGATACAATGTATAACTGTTTTGTGTCCCAATAAATAAATAAATAAATAAATAAAAACCGGCGGGCTTGCATAAAAGGTTTAATGAATGTAGAGGAAGCTAGTGAAGTATGTAAGGATAGAAGCAAATTTCGGGCTGTTGTCTCTGCCTACCCCGGAGAGAAAGGGGCGTGAGTATATGTATGTATGTATTTTTTTTTTATTTAGTACGCCAAATTGACGTCGCCACCAGCCTGATGGAAAGCCGTGGCGCATCTAGCGATTGGGGGCCACTTCTGACAGTGGTTCTCAAGTTGGCGGCCCTGTGATGTGCCTCTTCACGCTCCTCTTGAAGAACCCGGGATTGTAAGATGAGGGAAAAACGTGTGCGGGTAGGTCGTTCCATGTTTTTATAGTTCGACAGAGGAACGATCTTTCGAAACGCTCAGTTCTGGCGAAGATTCTCTCCACTGTGTGTGAGTGGCATCTTTGCCCGGCACGTGTTGTTCGGGATCGGAAAGGAGAGGGTGGGATCAGGTTGAAGAGCTTTTCAGAACATTCGCCGTGATACATTTGATAGAAGGCAGCCAAGGACGCTATGGTTCTTCGCTGCGCCAACGGTTCGAGGCCTCCCGTCACCTCAGGACAACCAATTATTCAGACAGCACGTCACTGCATAGCGTCAAGCGCGTCAAGTAAATACCTTGCGGAGTCATTCCAAAGGTGAGAACAGTATTCGACGCAGGGGCGAATTGCGTCTTGTACAGTAAACATCTCTGATGTGGCGTGAAATACCGTCTCACCTTATTTAAGACTCCTAGTTTCCGCGAGGCCAGCCCAATACAACTTTCTATGTAGTTTTTGTGATTGAGTTCACGCCGGACGTCTTTACCGAGGATCTCCAGGTTGTCCTTTAGTGGAACCATAATGCTCTGAAGAGAGGGTAGGGATAGGAATGGGGACTTCTTAGCTGTAAACGCACACGCCTGTGTCTTTCTGGCATTGAACTCGACCAGCTTGTCTGAACCCCATTGGGCAATGTGACCCAGGTCCCGGTCGAGATCCGCCACGAGTTGCCTTCTCTTCTCCTCCACGTCGCCTCGCCCCTCCGCTGGACGGCCAGAATAGCTTCCATGTAGAGTACTATCATCTGCATAACAATGAATGCACCCAAGGGACAGCATGTCATTGATATGCAGAAGAAAGAGAGTTGGGGACAATACCGATCCCTGTAGTACTCAGGCATTTACCTGCGAAAAGCAGGAAGCCTGACCATCACAGAGAACCCGTATACGTCGCCTGTGCAGGAAGCTGGCCACCCAGCGGCACAAATGAGGCGGTAGACCGTATGCCGGCAGCTTGGAAAGAAGCGACGCATGCCTACCCTATCAAAGGCTTTAGCGATATCTAGGCCAATAGCCAGAGATTCGCCCTGCCTCTCCATAGCCTCACCCCAGGTGTGTGTTATGTACGCCAGGAGGTCACCCGTTGAACGTTTCGGCCAAAAGCCATATTGACGATCGTTAATGAGCGAGTGATCCTCCAGGTAGCGCATGAGCTGTTTGTTAATAATTAGCTCGAACACCTTGCAAATGACGGTGGTTACTATGGTTACTATGGCTATGGGACGATAGTTGGCCGGATCCGACAGATCCCCTTTCTTGGGGATCGGTTGGACATTCGCCTCCTTCCAAGCCTCCGGCACTGCCCCCGACGAGTAGGAAAGGCGATACAGGCGCGTGAGCGTTGGAGACAATTTGGCTGCACACTTTCTCAGCACCACCGCCGGAATCCCATCAGGACCACTGGCTTTCCGCGTGTCGAGTTACCGCAGCACCGCTTGCACATCGCACTGCCGGATTACAATATCCGGCATCGTGGTTCCACAGTCGGCGATAGTGGGAGGTTGCTTGCCATAGTCGATGGAATCGACCCGGGAATTAGCCGCAAAGAGGTTGGCCAGCAATTCTGCTTTCTCTTGGGCCTTGTGAGCCAGTGATCCGTCAGGATAGCGCAGCGGCGGCAGCGAAGGCTTGCAGAAATTGGCCTGCACGGCTTTGGCCAGTTGCCAGTATCCACAGCTGCCCGTTGGATGTGATGTAAGCTCCTGACCAAGCCGCGTGACGCGCTGGGCGTCCGCTCTCTTGAAGGCCCTCTTACTGGACCTAGTGGCTCTGTTGTACGCTGCCTTGAGGCGGGCCACATTCGGGTCGCGCGCCACCCGAGCCCTGATCCAGGCGCGGTACGCTGTCTGTTTTTGTTGAACAGCTACGGTGCACTCACGCCCGAACCAGGGGCGAGCTTTACGGATTCTGGCGACATCAGTGTATGGAATGTAGTATTCCATACCTAACGTTATCTCGCCAGCAACCGCAGTGGCGCTTTCCCATGAAGCCCTCCCGCAAAGCAGCGCTGACTCCACGGGACGGTTGCAAAGTATTCTCGAAGACCGTCCCAGTCTGCTGACGAGTAGTGCCACAATCGCCGTGTCACCTCTACTGCCCTTGCAGGAAATGACACCTGCAGGTGGGCACGCACATCACAGTGGTCGGAACTACCCAGTGAGGCGCCAACCGCCACACCGTACTGTGCTGGACAACTCGTCAGCAGTAGGTCCAGCAGAGCGGGTTCATGGTCCACCCTGTCCGCTATTCGCGTAATCCTGCGTACCATTTGGGTCAGACCATGGGAGAGAGCGAACGCGTGGGCGGCCCGTCCCGCAGGATCGGTCTTGAGGGACCCCAGCCACTCAATGTGGTGACCATTAAAGTCTCCCAGAAAAATCAATTCAACGTTCGGGAACCGCACCTGCGCGTCATCAGCGCCTTCGCTGAGGTGCCGAAAAAGCCCCGCTGTCTCAGCTTCCCCTGTGTGGGAACGGTAGACGCACACGTAGATCTGACTCATAGAGCCGTGATCCACGTGCAGCCAAAGGACGGAGAAGGAAGGGTTCTCAAGGCAGCGCAGCCGGCGACAACAAACATCCACTCTAACGAACGCGCACACCCCGGCTTTATCTCGAAATTGTTCTTCGATGATATAGCCAGGGTAACACAAGTACGACTGATCGGCAGGGCGGCGTATTTGCGTCTCCGTTAGGAACATCACAGCTGGCCGTGCCGTCTGCAGATGGTGATGGACGACGTTGAGGTTGGCATGGAGTCCGCGGATGTTAGCGAACTCCACCTCAAAAAGTACGTTACTGGGAGTAGTAGCGGTCGCTGTGGTACCTTTTTTTCTTTTTTGCGCTGCTATGATTGTTGGGAAAAGAAGTGAGACGTGAAGACGGAGCGACATTTGCTGCAGCAGTGAGTGACAAGACGTAGGGGCTAGCTTCATCTATGACTGTGTGGTGAGACGGAAGCCGACCCGCCGGACAGAACAGCCCCGAGTGTGGTCGCCGGGTCCCAGTCCGGTCACCATCCGGCACGACGAACCACATCGGGATTCCGATGTGGTTCGTCGTGCCGGATGTATGTATTATAACAAAATATATAAGCTTCTTCATATTCTGCCTGGGTGGCTTTGGAATTATACATATATTTCGGAATTATCGGGTGTTGCCCTTTGTTTTATTCATTATTGTTAAATTAAAATAGTTGTTATGACATTACATATAATAAGTTTTTTTATAGAACACTGAAAAGTAACGAGAAGTCGCGCAGGCTTTTTTGGCGGGATTTGGAAGGAATCGTATCGCATCGTTTTATAAATTTGCAAAATTAGTGTTTTTTCGAGTGCTTTGTGTGTATTAATGGTGGATTCTTAAACATAAACGTTCGACAACGTGCACTAGTGTTGGGAAGTGATAAAACGCAGTGAATCGCAACTTTGCAGTTTCTGACAAAAAAATCCAAAGAAACTTTCAGAAATTTATCCACCGCTTTTCTGAAGGAAGACTGACTTTGACTTAGGGCTGTACTTGACTTTGACTGGACTTAAAGGACGAGGACTGTGACTTATTTAAGCAAAATGAAGATATAACTTTAAATAATAATAAATAAAGACATGGCTTAAAGGTCTTGTAACCAAGCCATAACTATTAAAAAAAAAAAAAAAAGAAGTCGCGCAAATGAAAGTTCCAGTTTGGTGATATATTATAGCAATTAAAAAAAACTATAAAGTAACAAGTACATAATTCAAACGAAATTTTGCGCCAATTTGCTTTAATTCCTATTGGGCCATACCGAATTTCATGCCGTTCGAACGGTATGAAATTCGGTCATGCGATGATCGCTTTATAAAATCTTGACGTATTTCATAATGTCCTTCTATTTCTTTTTATATTTATTTTATTTCTTATTATATTTCTCTATGGCATTAGTTGTTTGTCCTGGCTGGCAGTTACGCTAAACGGACAAGACAAGGACTCTAATATTCTTCATTTTACCAGGGGAATTCCTCAATGAAAGCGGCTATAACAGCTGGGCACCGGGTCGACCTGATAAATTCGCCCGTCCAGGAGGCAAATTCAGCTATCATAAAAACTTTTGCGGCGCTATGCTCTTTGACGGCCAGTTGTACGATGCGCGATGTCTCTCTAGAGCCCGATTCCTCTGTGAACATGAACTGGAAGGACACAAGCTTTTTTCAACCGTAACTAAAAAAGAGAGCCCTAATAAGCTATTACAAATAGTTGCGTACGTAAAATTATTATATTTATCAGTAACGCAACTATTATTTTAGAATACACTAAAATTTATTTATAATATGCTAAATAAGGGTGTGATAAATATATTATTTATTCAATACATACTGATTTTTTTTTTAGTTTTTCGAACCTAAATGAGCTCGGATCGAAGAACGGTTAAACGATTGTCTTGCCACTGACAAACAGATCCAAAGGCTTAACGTGCCTTGAGAAGCACGAAAGAGCTCGTAAATGAAAATGTCACACAGTCATCAGTTCATCACCTATCCGAGTGGGTACTCGAATAGGTGATGAACAGTGGCAACAGCGAAATGTGCCTACCGTTTACGAAACACTGAGCCCGCAGAACCACGAGCGCTGCCAACCTACTGTTGGGTAGTCAAAATGTTTGTGAGAGACTTAAGGTACGATTTCAAACTCCTCAGCAAGTAGCACTGCTGCCGCTGCAGTGCTGCGACAGCACCACTTGTTCCAATACATTCTGTAGATTTATAATAGAACATATATTTCTAATACATATTAACGGACATTTCAACAACGCAATCTGATCCCAAAGTAAGCTAGGAATTACCTGCTTGTGTTGTGGGTATCAGACCACGGATATTAATACTTATATACATTTAAATACATACATATTATACATAGAAACACCTAGACTCTTGAGACAAACATTTATGGGTCACACAAATATTTGTTTCCGGTGGGACCTCCAGCACCGCAAGCGGTATCACTACCGACTGCGCCACAGAGGCAGTTCTTTCGTGTCATTTCGAGCTCAGAGCAGCAGTACCGTGACTGCAATGCAGCGGTGTAGTGCCATACTGCGGAAAAAAGGGGGCAGACCCCTGCTGTGCGGCACTGTAGCTTTGCCGCAGCGACAGACCAGTAGTGATGTTACCAAAATAACACCATGTGCAGCGCAGCACTGCTGCCTTGCTCGGAATCTACGCAGCAGGCAGCACTGCAGCGCAGCACCGCAGTGACAGCACTGCACCGGCAGCAGTGTTGCTTGCTACCGGTGCAGTTTATATAGTAATGTGGTAGGTACATTTTGACACTTCGCCATCTAACTTTATTATAACTATATTCTATTATGTTACTTACATGTCTATTTCCAAAAGCATAAAATGTTATCATGCATAAAGATACCCAAACTCCGAAACAAACATTATAATATATTTAGGTCGCCAAATTGACGTCGCCACCAGCCTGATGGAAAGCCGTGGCGCATCTAGCGAATGGGGGCCACTTCTGACAGGGTCCTCAAGTTAGCGGCCCTGTGATGTGCCTCTTCACGCTCCTCTTGAAGAACCTGGTGTTTTAGGATGAGGGAAACACGTGAGCGGGCTGGTCGTTCCATAATAGTGGATCGCACAAATATTTAATCCGAACCATGACGAAGCAGGACTTCAGCGTGGCAGTAGGTTACTATAACGTCTGTGCCACAGAAACAGTCACCGAAATTCTAAGGACACTCTACTTTTATTTTATATTTTGCGCATTCATACCTACCCCGTTTTTTTTTTTGACATTTGTATCTAATGGAAAATCCATCCTGGATGCTATGCTGGACTCCTACCGACTAAATAACCTCACGTAACGCCCAACAGCCTATGGTTGGGAGCCCCGGGTAAGCCCTCGGAAGGATTTCCCAGGACTCCCAACAGACCCACAGCAACCTCTGCGGCCTCGCCTAGGGGGTGGTTTGGGTGCTATCCCGCGTCTTTGGGGGGTTTCGGATGTGATCCCACTTCTAAGGGGGGCGTGCGTGAATCTCTCACGTCACGCTGCCGTCATGGGATACCTACCCCTTTATTCGTATATGGCCAACTTCTCAGTATGGCAAATTCATATTTCATATTTATTTATTGCACACCAATATACTCATTACACATTGCAGCAATCACCATCTCGCGCTTTGTGGTTTGCAGAGTCCGGTCTTGCTAGGCAAGATGTTGTGACAGCCCTTAGACTTCGTTCTGGACATATGCCGTTAAATAGCTTTGCATACATGATGAAGAAAAACTCTTCCCCTAACTGTGCAATTTGTAACGTTAGGGAAGATGTTTATCACATTATAGCGGAGTGTGTGCGGAACGAAACACAAAGAAAACAGCTGGGCATAATAATATCTTTGCGGTCGCTAGGGGTTTGTAACAACATCTTGTCTGCACCTATGTCGGATGAAGCAAAACGGTTATATGCGATTGTTAATTTTGGCTTAAAAATTAGGAATGATTAGTTGTAGTTTTAGTTTTAGAATTTTCCTACGGGGGTGACATGATCACTACGTGATCAAGCCCCTGCCCTGCCTTATGGCAAATAAAAGAAAAAAAAATCATTACAGATGTTATAAATGTTGCATTAGTATAAGTTATAATATGGACCCTGTTGGGCATCATATTTTTACTTATACTAACGTAAAATTTCTCATAATTGCAACTTATCAAAAGAGCAAATTCGTATGGAAGAGTAATTATTCTTTCAGCTTAAGGCAGTTGATAGAGCTAACGACCTTGACGATACAAAACACACGTCCTTTAGCTAGAAAATATAGTACGTTATTGCTTGTTTTAGTTGTAATAAGTTAATAATATCATACTTATTCAAAATTGAAAAAAAAAGGCAACTTGGTGTATGTTTTTTCTTTCGCATCCATAATATTGAGGTCATAAAATCAATTCATCTTAAAATTTGGGGCTGATTCTATGATAATTTTTCATATTTTATGTATGTATGTACACACACACATGTACACAGTATGTAATAATTAAATCCTTTATTTGTAGCATATTCTGTCAGCATAACACGTGATTTACCTAAATCATGCACAGTGTGAATCATCTTTAGAAAACCTGCGTCGTTTGTAGTTCTTCACTTAGCAGTTTTTGCGTTGATATTGTAACATCCTGTGTATTTGAGGAGTACAATGAATTAATTTGAGTTAGATATTTGTGAACGAATCAAGACCATAAGTGCACAATCCATGTTGGTGTTCATACATGTACCAATTTTTTTTGCCAGCACTTGTTCAAAACAAAATGTACACGAGAATATTCCTTGTGTTTTTTATTTTGAGTTTCATTACTATCATTTCAGGTAAGTTTATTCATAAAGTTATTATTATTAAAATCAGATTACTACAAATCGTGTACAAAAAATATTAAAATTTATATTATTTAATTACCTTAACTTGGTTCTTTCTAAGTTTTTGAACCCCTGCCCTGGTCAAATTAAATGTAACTGTTTTCGGTGGACTTATCCTATGCTGAATTGCTCTCATAATGGAATTTGACTTTCATAATTACTGCCGAAAATCCATCATGGATGCTATGCCGGACTCCTACAGTAAAAAAAAACCTCACGTAACGCCCAACAGCCTATGGTTGGGAGCCCTGGGTGAGCCCTGGGAAGGTTGTCCCAAGAATATTAATTACGTACAAAACAAATTGGTGTTTTAAAAAGTACTTGCGGTTATTTTACTGCATGTGTCGGATAAAATTAGGAGCTTAATACCATAGAACAAATTATTCTTTTCAAAGGTCCGTAAGAGCCAGTAACAAAAATATTAAGTTTCAGGCTCGAAAATCGTATAAGGTTGTACTAGTCTTTCCGAGAAAATCGGAGCACACACCGCCCATACCGGCCCCACTTTTAAGCAATAGCTGATCGACTGGTTTTACTTTACATAATACGATTAAATAGAATCTAGAACTAAGATTAGAGCTAAAAGCACAGAGTTCTACTAATAATATTTATTTTTCATAGAGAGTCAAAGGGATAAAAAGTTTTTTCGCAAAGATTACAAGTATGTAGAAGCTACAAAAAGTTTTTACAAGGTTCACACTGTATACACTAGATGGGAAAATGCAAACCAAAGGTGTGAAAGAGAGGGTGCCAGTTTGTTCTACCCTGAAAATTACTACGAAGCCCAAACAGTTTTAAACATGTGGAACGAAACGCTAGATTTTCGACGATCGGCGTACATTGGTATCTCAGATTTAACTACCAGAGGCGTTTTTGAAACTATTGACGGTAAGATTTTTGTTTGTAACTTATTAATTTAACAGTTCATTTATGTAAGGTTGAATATTAAACGAATAATGAGGTCATTCTCACACAACGAAATTTTGCCAAAATTAAGCTAGTTTAAAACTAGTGCCATTCGATCTATACAAATTATAATTATAGTTATATATTTCTGACTACATACATACTAATTAATATGTATATATATAGAAATCACCTACCCTCCGAAACAAATATTTGCAGCTCACACAAATATTAGTTCTGACAGCATTCAAACCCGAGATCTTTGTACGGTAGACGTATTCATTTACGACTGCACCGCCGACGCCGTCATATGATTTATCAGTTCATTTACTTTTTTACTACTACTAATTATGTAAGTATGTCAAAATTTTTCATTGAAAATAGTTCCCGAAAACTTAGAAGAAATGTTTTTGATGAAAATATTTCGATGTAATGTTTTTCGATAAAATATTCAGTTGTCCAACTGCTTTCAACGAAGTATTTTTGTTGAAAGTAACGTTGTTCGGTGAAGCCTTTTCACAAGATACCTCAATACTTTGTTATACTTATTGCAGGTATCCCTATAAACGATGTGTACCACAATTGGAGTTCAGGTGAACCAAATAACAAAAATAACCGTGAAAACTGCGTAATATTAAAACGAGATGGAACTCTTAACGATGTTGACTGCTCTGAAAGACATTCCTCCTATTGTAAGAAGACCCTTGCGTCACTTGAGTGGAACCAGCCGTGTGACATGCCTTTCATAGGTAAAGAGTTATTACCTATATAATGAGTTTTCAGGTCAAAATTATTCGAAAATACGCTTTAAAATTGGTCTATCTGTTCGAAAGACAGATAATTATACTGGTTAAATTAATAATATTATTGATTTCGGAAAAGATAATTATTAATCAAAAAACCAAGTGCATTTATATTTCAAATTTATTCAGACTCTCAAGATCTCTTGAAAGCCGGTGATAGAGCCATGAATCAGTTACGAAACCAGAATAGTAGCGAAAAATATATTTGATTTAAATTGAGCAAATACAAGCTTCTCCTTCGAGGATAAAAGCGTGACAAGAAGTATTTTTATTATCTTTTCACAGATTATAAATACAACGAAGAATTAGGAAGATGTTACAAGTTCCATTCAAAACCAGCTAACTGGTCCGATGCTGACAACACGTGTATAGCTGAAAACTCCTATCTAGCTATTATCAATTCGCAATCGGAAGCTGACTATTTAGTAGCTTTGGCTGAAAGTGCACCGAAACACATGGACACGATAAAATACATGGCGGGGTCAGTGTTCCTTGGATTTTATGAGAGGTCGAAGGAGGGATGGGTTACTATAAGAGGTAATTGACTGTGTTTTAATATTTAGATTGCAAAAATGACGACGATACTTAGAAATTACATTAGGATAGGTAATTGTAGACTATCTTCTGGGGTATCCTTCCAATAGTCCTGGGGTATCCTCCAGAGGTTTTACCCGGGGCTCCCAACCGTAGGCTGTTAGGCTGGATACGTGTGGTTTTTTAGTCGGTAGGAGTATCCGTGTAGGATTTTTTCTCAAGTAACAAAAATAAATAAATTAGGTTTATTTAATAAAAGTCCCTTTTAAATATAAATGTTAATATTTTTTAGTATTTGTTGATAAAACGTAAACAGAAATATTAATCTGTGTGTAAAATTTCAACTGTCTAGCTATCACTGTTCATGAGATATAGCCTAGTGACAAATATACGTGCAGCGGAATCTCAGTTATAGGGTCCGTTTTGAGACTTTGTCAAAAGGACAGAAAGTGGGTTAAGCCCTGTCTTTGAAAATTGAAAGAAAAGAAAGAAATAAAGAAAATGTTTTATTTCGTTCTCAACAAGAACTCAATAAAGTAAATACATTATATAGTAACATTACGATAGCATGGATATCGCCACAGAGACAAAAATGGTCCTTAACTCACCTTTGATGCTACTTCGCGTAATTAGCGAGTAAGCGCTGGTATTCTGCTAGGACCAGTAAAAATACAGCCAAGTAAACTGCCAAAACAATAACATTTCCAAGTTACTAGTAACTATGTATAACTATTATAAGTAACATTACCACACCAAATATTATTGGTTGCTATGCTAGCTGCCATATCGAGCGGAGCATTCTACAGTCGTACAGCTAAATCTGTAAATTATTTGTTAAGGAATATTGTTGAGATGTTAACCCTCAATTTTTATGTGCCTATTTCAGAACCCACAGTTCATGTGAAACTAAGTTGGTGGCGAGGTAACATTTTATTTTATTTTATGAGATCTTTATTATGTAATTAGCTGTATAAGCAAAGATAATATAATAGTATTACATACAGATCGGCAACTGCCTGCTATCTGGTCATATGCGTCGAAAGGCTTCCACCGAGTAAGCTTCCCCATCCCCCACCAAAATTTAAGTGTCGTTTGCCGTGTCAGTACTTGAGAGAGTGTCACTGCGTTGCATTACGTATTACTACCTACGTACTTTGTGCTATTGCTTTGGTTTAATTTGTGCTTAGCCGAGGGTAGACTTGAAAAAAAAGTACCTGTTCCTTATTATTTAATTTCCATAGCTAGTGTCCCTAGTATACTCACACACACATTCAAGCTTGATTCAAGCATTCACATTACGTGTATGTTAGTGTGGGTGAAAACGAACATTTTTGTATGGAGTTTCCACCCTGTGGTATAAGGTTACCCTGTTGATCTATACTAATATTATAAAGAGGAAAAATTTGATTGTTTGTTGGTTCGTATGTTTGTTTGTTTGCATTGAATAGGCTCCTTAACCACTGAACTGATTCGAAAAATTCTTTTAAATTTATGGGTAGCCACACTGTCCCTGGGTGACTTATCCTATATAACTATCCCTGTATTCCCACGGAAATGGGAAATACGCCTTTGAAACCGCGTAATGTCTGCTAGTCATAAATATTTCTAATAAACATAGGTAGGTATGGCGCCCTCGGTTCCATTTGGGTGGAAATCTGTTTTCGTCCCGGCATCCCATGGAAAATTATTCCGAGAATAATCTTTTTATCTACATATCTCTGTATGTACCAAGTCAGATACATACAGCCGTCAGAGCGCGTAAGAGTAACAAACATTCACACATCCACACTCACTTTCGCATGTAACATAATTATATTAAGTAACATTTACTAATTCTTATTCTTCTCGGTAAGAGTACAAAATGTCGCGACCGCAACACATCCTGGGTGTCGTAGAGGCGACCAAGGGAACACTTTCGCAAATAGATCCATTGCGTAGAGAAGGAAAACTCGAATTGAAACCCGGTTGTCAGTAAAATGACAATCTTTAAGCCAAGTTGAAGGTCTTGTGGGCGGTTTGAAATATTTCAGCTGCGGGTTGCGGCGACCTGCGCCTGTCCATTTCAACACGGCAATAGGCTCACCACGTGGGACATAAAACTATAAGATGAAATGTGGGCGTATAAAATGCCTCTGCCTACCCCTTCGGGGATAACGGCGTGACTATATGTATGTAACTAATTCTTAAACATCTTGGCGCTTCTAAAACAATTTTCAATTTACCAGGTGTACCCCTTAATGAAAGCGGCTATACCAATTGGGCTCCTGGTAAACCAGATGGGGATTTCCGAGGGGTAGACGAGTACTGCGGTGCGATGTTATACAACGGTCAGTTGAACGATGTGCGATGTCAGGGCAGGGCCCACTTCATCTGTGAGCATGAATTGGATACTCACAAGCTCTCTTCAACATCTACCACAGAATATACATAGTAATAAAATAAATATATTGTTTATATAAAAATTACAGGGTAATCTAGTTTATCGTATAAGGTGTTTTAAAACTTATGCATTTATCAGCATATTAAATGTGCGACCATTTAATACAGTTTTTTCTTTTATTTACGACTAGCGGACGCCCGCAGCTCCGCCTGCGTCAAGTTTTATTCCCGTTTCCGCTTACCGTGGGATCTTATTCCCGGGATAAAAAGTTGCCTATGTGTTATTTTAGACCTATATCAACCCCTGTACCGAATTTCAGCCAGATACGTTCAGACGTTAGAGCGTGAAAGAGTAACAAACATCCACACATCCACACTCACAAACTTTCACATGTATAATATTAGTACGATTTAGACCCTATTAATTTCTCAAGGAATAAAGAATGTCCCTTTAGCCCTGTACTAACCCGGCCATAGGAAAGCTGGTGAAGCTTTTCTGTAATCGTTTCCCATAGGCACTTGTTTCGGGGACAAAAAATACTGAGTATCAGCTAAATTGCTAAAACATCGAAACATCGTTACAAAATTTTACACTCTTATTACCTTTTTTACGTGAGGAAAATCCCCTTATCCCCTACTTGGATGGTATGCCGGACTCCTAACAACTAAAAACCACACGTATCCTAACAGCCTACGGTTAGGAGCCCCGGGTAAGCCATCGGCTTCTTGTTTCAAACTTTGAACAGATGATCCACGTGACCTAGTGACGTAATTTAATGCAACAGAGTCACAGACTACAGACACAAGTCTCGCTATAAGCCCCTCTGCAATCTATTTTATAGAAAGAGGCTAACAGAAAAAATAATCATTCGAAAAAGTGATTTTTTACAGTTATTTCGTACAGAATCTACCTTGCCCGAGTCTGACTTGCGCTTATCCAGTTATTTTTTTTTTTTGTTTAACGTGAATGAAAATCCTCATGGATGTTATGCCGGACTCCTACCGACTAAAAAACCTCATGTCACGCCCAACAGCCTGTGGTTGGGAGCCCCGGGGAAGCCCTCGGAAGGATGTCCCAGAATATCCAGTAATTTTTTTTTTTTTTTTTTTTTAATATCTCTTCTCCTAAAAGTAATCTAGCGTTGGATCTTTGTTGTTACACTCGTAGTTATGTGTTAGTGTTTCAGTATTGTTGTTAATGCGAGGGGTACACAGAGTTTCTAACCAAGTTTCAGCTTAAACTATGTTTATTGCACTGCATAACACCAACTAGCCTTGTTTCTGTATGAGAATTTTAAAATTCCGTTTTTAATAGAAGTTTTGGTGTATTTTTTACTCGACATTAAAAGGAAATGGTAATAAACTCTGCAGTCTATGTCTGTATGTGTTTCTGGTTCTAATATTAGTGTTTAAGTTGTCGATTGATATCGATGAATATTAACCCTTAACCACCTACCAGCGGTCTCACAGACCGCAACGAACTTTCAAACTAAAATATTTCAATTTGAGCAACAAGGACAGTGTGCGTCTTTGTACCTTTTCTAGGCATCGAAAAGTTCCGCCCTTACGATTGACTAGTAAACAATGTCCCTGCGTTTAGCCTGGGTAACGAAAAATATCTAGCAAGCGGTCTCGGCGACCGCACGTAGGTGGTTGTGGGACGTTTTTGTGCTCATTTAAGATTGTAGTTTTAACGTCAAAATTAATGAAGACAATGATTTTTTTGAAGTAGGTATGAGTATGACTGCAAAAAGATATAATAGATGGAGGAGTACATGCCAGAAGAGGGTTATAGTGACGTGGACCCTGATTTGGTTGCTGACATTGTTCGGGTTGAATATTGAGAAACTGTTTTAAAATTGAGTGTACGATGGAGAAGTTACGATACAAGAAAGTAATTTTTTTTTTATTATGCCACTAAGTTGGCAGACAAGCATACGGCCCACCAGGAGGACTGGTGGTCACCGCAGCCTATGAACGTTTGCAACACCAGAGGCGCCACACTCGCGCTGTCGACCCTGTAAAAACCTTCTTAGACCCCTTTTGAAGAACCCCATACTGTAGGCGTTTGGGAAAACCGAGGCAGGAAGATCATTCCACAACCTAAGCGTGTAATTTCAATACGAATCTTTATATTCAGCTCTACCTACATCTGGAGGATATTATAACAGTGGCTCTTTCGATGACAACATCCACATTTAACATTGACAAATATAATATGTAGTATGTTTATATTAACTGATAAACATATTATATTTCTAAATATATACCTATTATACTAAGAAAATACCCAAAGTCTTTGATCAAACCCAATGATATACTTTGGTATGAATCCCAGTACGGTAGGTGCACTTCATATACTTACAGTAGTCAGTAGTAGATCTATACTATAATATTATAAGGAGGAAAGACTTGATTGTTTGTTTGTTTGCATCAAATAGGCTCCGGAACAACTGGACCGATTGAAAAATTCTTTCACTGTTGTGATGCTACACTCTTGGTGGTGAACATAGGCTATATTTTATTCCCGTATTCCCACGGGAACGGGAACTACGCGGGTGAAACCGCGTGACGTTGACTAGGCATTTATAAACATCTCACTATTTTGTCCTTGCCAAGACCCTAGACTGGCCTAGACTCCGAAACTAGGGCTTCGTGGCACGCAACCAGGATTAGTGTTCAGATGAAAATACATAAAGGATTTGCATTAAAATACTATAAATAAAATTTTAATTCAATTTCTACAAGCGGAGTACAATTCATTTCCCGCTATAAAAATT
The DNA here is from genome assembly GCA_933228765.1 of Miltochrista miniata. NCBI lineage: Eukaryota > Metazoa > Arthropoda > Insecta > Lepidoptera > Erebidae > Miltochrista > Miltochrista miniata. The sequence continues at coordinate 26,731,085 of OW121763.1, read as the reverse complement.
GTAATAACGTCTTGCTGAAACAGTAACTCGGCGAGCTGAAAGAAATGAAATATTGCAACACTTGCCTTTTAAGTTTCTGGGCTACACGAGAAAAGATCACTGATTGAGATAATATAAAAGGCGAGGAGGCTGTCAAATGGAGCGCCATTTGTTGGATTCAGTTAGGTGTGAAAGTAAAACCAGGATCGTACTGATGAAGCAATAAAAACTGAGATTGGCGTATAAGCGGTTTCTTTTATAGTTCTGAGTAGCAGACAAGCAAACCTACCTGACTGAAAGTGATTACCGTATCCTGTAAACGTTTGCAATACTCCCGTTCCATTGTTGAAACAAACAGAAACAGGCTATGGTGACGAGAGTTTCGTATTTTTAGTAGGAAAGAGAAAAAGTTTGAACCAGGAATTCAAAATCGCGTTGCAAAGGTTAAAACTAATCGATAAAAAGGAGATCTTTCGAGGAACTTGGAATGCGGGTTATCCTTCCGAAGGCAAAGCTGGGACTCCTGGCCTTAGATAGATGCCAAGGCACCGTGTGGTTTTAAATTTTGTACACAAAAAAAAGAAATAAACATTGAAACCACGAGGTACTTGCTTGACGCGTTGGACTCTATGCAGCGGCGTGTTATTCGCATTATCAACTGTGTACAGTCTAACTGTACAGTTTTCAGCACATCATCATTTTAATACAGTTTTCCATTTCATCAGCATTTTTGTAAACGGTTATTATAATTCATATTCGTTAAAATCATTAGTTCGCGTGTAGCTAGCAAGAACGCCGCGTGTCCTCACTAATCATCAAAATAGCATATCAGTTCATTTAGCAATAATTAATTAATTACAATAAAATTAGTTTTCCATCCAAGTGACTTTACATTCAATTATCAACACAAAGGCGCACAGGTTGCCAAGAACCCGTACACCTTTTTTGGTCCTTCGAAGTCGTCGTGGTAATTTGAAACCAAAGTCGTTCTTGCCGTGCCGTCGGGTTTATCGGAAACGTTCTCGTCCTACGGTCGACAAAGTACACTTTACCGCGAGTGAATAATCAGCCAATCTATAGACTCTCTTAACTATCAGTGCTATCAAGTGTTACTGTTAGCTGTCTACGGAGAGCCTGTTTATTTCCTGGTCAACAAGGAGCAGGTGAAAAGCAGAACAAGCTGCAGACGTAAGAAGCCGACGAGTATACAAGTAAGATCGTTGCCTTTTACTTAATTTAAGTCCCAAGATGGAGAGCATCGTAGCAACGCAGATGGAGTTAGCAGGACTCATGGGTAACATGACCCGGAACATAAAAAAGGATTCTGCTGATCGTAAGTCTGTGGACTACTTCAAAAGGCGTCAGGAAATGCTGGAAGCCTATTGGGCTGACTTCCAGTATAACCATGACCGTCTTACGACAGAGGTAAGCCCTAGTCATTCATATTTTACTGACAAGCAGTATGATAGGGTTCAAAACACTTATAGTCAAACTAAAATGTACATCAATGACAAAATTAAGGCGTACTTAGAGCTGAAGCAGGGCCAGCAGGGGACCTCAGCAGTGACAGCTCGAGAAGAAACCGCTACCGGGACCGGTGCGACTGAGCACAGTCAACCACCCCAACCATTGGAGTCACGGTCAACAGGATCATCTAGCAAACTCGACGAAATGCGGAGGAAACAGGCCAGTAATTTTAGAGCTTTTCTCCGTACGATGGATAATATGGATATTGAGAGTTTCACACAGAAGTGGGAATTAGAAGATGCGTTGAAGACGTTGAAGTCTCGATGGTCAACAATCGACACTTTGCATCTAGAAATAGATAGTGAACTGGAAGGTTCAGATGACTATTACCAAAATGCATTCAGCAGGCACGAAAGGGCATTCAATGAGATGAAAAGGCAGCTGAATGCCAAGCTGTGGTCAGTTGTTCACAAGGACAGTTGGACCCCAAAAATGGAAATACCCGTCTTTAATGGGGACTACAAGAATTGGGTCTCTTTTAAAGATCTATTTACGGAGGTAATACACAACAACTTATCCATTTCAAACGCCCAGAAGATGCAATTTCTCAAAGGCAAGTTGAGAGGAGAGGCTGAGCGTTTGATCCAGCATTTAAACATAAGTAGTGATAATTACTCCGTAAGTTGGGAAATACTGAATAATCGGTATAACAATATTCGATTAATATTTACGTCACATGTTAATACGTTACTGAACTTGCCAACCAGTCAACAACCTGCAATAACCCACATAAAAAGGATACATGACACTACCCAGGAATGTATGAATGCCATTAAAAATCTAGGCGTCGATACTAGCAGCTGGGATCCCTTGATTGTCCACATATTACTCCAGAAAATGGATACAGAGTCTCACAATCATTATCTGGAATTGCTACCGAAGCCTAGGGAGTTGCCAAAATTACATGATTTTTTGCGTTTCCTAGAAAACAGATTTACAATGTTAGAATCTGCTAAGAAAAAGCTCGACAATTCCAAACCTACAAATAATAGCTCAAGCAATACAATTCATAAATATAAACCATTTACATCAAATAATAACGCTAAGCAGTCTTTTCCCGCATACAAAGAAGGTCAATCAACTTCCTATGTCAAGAATTTCACAAGAAATAATACAATTTGTGTACTCTGCAAAGAACCGCGTGGAATTTATTTTTGCAACAAATTCATAAATATGACTCCACAACAAAAATTAAACACAATCAAAAAATTCAACATTTGCGAAAATTGTCTACACGTTCACAAAGACAAAACATGCACATCAGCAAAAACATGCAATGAATGCAATGCAGCCCATAATACTTTATTGCACGAATCGTTCAATAACCCCTCTTGCAACATTACACTTGAAGAGGAAGATTTCAACAAAAATTCTTTGTTGCAACATGGCAACAGGGAAACATTACTAGCAACAGCGATGGTAAGGGTTCAAGCCAGCAATGGAACTTATCATCAGATGCGAGCCCTTATAGACCAGGGGTCCCAAGTCTCCCTTATTTCAGAAAAAGCGGCACAGATTTTAGCACTAACAAGACGCCACTGTAAGGGAGTAGTATCAGGTATCGGAGCCAAGGAAAGCAGTTGTAAGGGCCTTGCTAAACTATCATGTTCTTCTTTATATAGCGATTTTTCACTAACAACAGAAGATTTTATCATGAAACAGCTCGTGAAAAACTTGCCTAGTTGTTCGTTTAGCAAACCGTTCTGGTCGCATTTGGAAGGCGTCCAACTTTCAGACCTGGACTTTAATGTTAGCCGTCCAGTGGATATATTATTTGGAGCAGATGTATATTCGCACATCATTATGGATGGAATAAGCAGATCAGATCAAGCAGTACCTATAGCACAACAAACCCGCTTAGGCTGGATTTTGTGTGGAAATGTGCAAACACTGCACTGCAACGTGGTCTTGAATCACGTTGAAGATATTCAAAAATTCTGGGAAGTCGAAGATATTTCTGAACCATCCACGTTATCAGAAGAGGACAGCCAATGTGTTCAACATTACAAGTTGACTACCACTAGGCGATCTGATGGTTCATATGAAGTCGGAATCCCACTGAAACAAAACTTTCAGGAGCATTTAAGAGCCTCTAAAAACAGTGCTATTGCCCAATTCCTCCAATTAGAACAAAAATTTAAACGGAACATAAATTTGGAACAACAATACAAATTATTTATAAACGAATATAAGTCATTAGGTCATATGAAACAGTCGATCGGTAATCAGATACCGGAAGTATACTTACCGCATCATGGCGTAATACGGAATGAATCAATAACTACGGCACTTCGAGTCGTCTTTAATGCCTCGAGAAAAACTACTTCTGGGTTTAGTCTGAATGACCTTATGCTGAAAGGGCCCAACCTACAACAGGACCTGCAGTCACTTTTACTTAAGTGGAGACAGTTCAGATACGCCTTCACAGCCGACATAGAAAAAATGTTTCGATTTATTTGGGTGAGAGAGCAAGATCAAGCCCTTCAAAAGATAGTTTGGCGCGATGAGGATGCTGTGCTTAGAGAGTACTTTCTCTGCACAATTACGTACGGTACCAAGTCGGCCCCCTTTCTAGCAATGATGACGCTAAAACAGTAAGCCATAGACGAAAGGTCAAAATATCCTTCTGCGGCATCTGTACTAGAAGATTCATTCTATATGGATGACGTTCTTCACGGAGCAGATACCACCGAAGCAACATTAAAATTACAACACGATTTGATTGAGTTATTGAAACTGGGTGGATTCAATCTCAGAAAATGGAAATCAAACTGCCCTGCATTATTACTGAACAAGACAGAAACGGCGCAGAATTTTGATTTTAAGCTACACGAATCAACAAAAACATTAGGCATACGCTGGAATCCAACTCTGGATTTATTCCAATTTCAATCGCAAGTCGAACCTATCATTAAAAAGCACACAAAAAGAGCCTTATTGTCTGATATCTCCAAACTCTATGACCCACTGGGTTGGTTAGCCCCCATCTCTACAAAAATGAAGCTCCTATTCCAAAAGGTATGGTCTTTAAATATTAAGTGGGATGAGTGCTTATCAGAGGAAATTATCAAGGAATGGAAAAATATAAGAGACGATATGGCAATCATTGATCAGTTTCAAGTACCGAGGTGGTTTGGCACCTCTAAACAAAATAATAAAATAGAGCTGCATGGATTTTGTGACTCTTCCACCAAGGCCTACGCATGTGTTATTTATTGCAAGATAAAAAATTGTAATGAAACCAAAATAACACTCGTAGCCGCTAAATCAAAATTAGTCCCAGTGAGCAAAAATATATCGCTGCCCAGATTAGAGCTATGCGGTGCCTTACTATTGGTTAAATTAATGGCAAAGGTACAGGGATGCCTCAGCAGCTATAATATACAAAGTTACGGCTGGACAGACTCAATGGTAACACTAGCCTGGATTCAGGGTGACCCAGGAAGATGGAAGCCCTTTGTAGCCAATAGGGTAAGAACAGTTTGTCAAGTTATGCCGTCAAACACCTGGCGTTATGTCAAGTCGTCAGAAAATCCTGCCGATTGTGCTAGCCGTGGCATTAGCGTAGCACAGCTTAAGAATCACAATTTATGGTGGAATGGACCGTTGTGGCTACCAAATTATGAAAGTGAGCCATTAAAATCTTTCACTACTAATGAAGAAATCAAAAGCATACAAGTAAATCATGTCATCAAGGACGAAACCATTTTTAGTAATTTGATACCCAAATATAGTTCCTTCCAGAAACTAGCAAGAGTTTCAGCCTGGATTTTGAGATATATCTCTTGCATAAAACGAGAAAGTTTTCATCATGGAAAACACTTAACTTTGCAAGAAATTAATAATGGCAAACGATTGTTAATAATACATGCGCAACGCAATGAATTCTCAGAAGAAATAAGCACATTAAAACAAAACAAAAACTTACATTCAAAGAGCTCACTATTACAATTTAACCGATTCCTGGACCAACATGGAGTTCTACGAGTGGGAGGTCGACTGAAAAAGGCTGACCTGAATCCCGACATGATGCATCCCATAATTCTCCCTCATAGCCATCACCTGACAGATATAATTATCGATTATGCTCATAAATTAACCTTACATGGTGGAACTCGAGTAACTTTAGCAAATCTCCGACAAAAATATTGGATTATTGGAGGCAACAGAGCCGTTAAAAAACGCTTAAGAAACTGTGTAACATGTCGGAAGCACAACCCTATTAAAATGTCACAATTAATGGGGGAGTTACCTGCACAAAGATGCAACCAAGCGAAACCCTTTTATCACACAGTAGTAGATTTTACAGGTCACGTGATGATAAAAGCCAACAAGGGTCGTGGTATCAAGACCACAAAAGGGTATATTGCACTTTTTGTATGCATGGTTACAAAGCTAGTCCATTTAGAGCTAATTTCCGACTTAACATCTTCAGCATTCCTAGCAGCGCTAAGGAGAATGGCCGCTAGAAGAGGAACCCCACGACACATGTATAGTGACAACGGAACAAACTTCGTTGGAGCTAGCAGAGCCTTGACAAACGAATACCAGTATATGGTTAGTAATTTTAATCAGGAATTTATCAGTGAAATTACAACAATGGAGATTGAGTGGCACTTTAATGTACCTTTATTTCCCTCGGCAGCCGGAATCTGGGAATCCGGGATTTGCTGCATGAAACGACATCTTCGTAGAGTTATTGGCGAACAACGCTTAACCTTCGAAGAATATTCAACCGTTCTTACACAAGTAGAAGCGGTGCTTAACTCGAGACCATTGTGTCCCTTATCGGAAGATGTTAACGATTTGGATTATCTCACACCCTCGAGTTTTATTAACATTTCACAAGATATGACCACATTAGAAACAGAGACGGACATGCGTACTAGGTGGTATCTTACACAGAAAATCGTACAAGACATATGGAAGCGATGGCGCACAGAATATTTAAGCCAATTGACAGCAAGAAGCAAGTGGAGAAAATCACAACCAAATATTCAAATAAATGACGTTGTGACAATTGACGACGCAAATCTACCACCTGGCAAGTGGGCAATGGGTAGAGTTGTGGAATTACACCCGGGTACTGATGGCCACGTCAGGGTGGTCACATTAAAAACAAAAAATGGGCTTATAAAACGACCAATCGTTAAGTTATCAGTACTACCGGTCCGGCAACAGGAGCGGCAACCGGATACACCGGCAATTACCAAAAAACCTACAAAAAATAGGTTTTTTTCAGCAGCTACTTTATTTCTTTTCCTTTTTCTGAGCATGTTATCCTCGGGATACTGCTCATATAATGAGACGAAATTAAAAGACAGTCAAGGGTTCTATTTTGATAAAATTGCAGACATGAGATTAATACGAGATGAATGGAAGATAGTGTCGTACTACGACATGGCATCATATTGGCAAGGAACAACTGCATGTGGCAAATATGAAAAATTATGCAGTAATATTAGAGATTCCCACTGTGACGTATTATCAATGCAATTGCAACTTGAGTACGCGGAGTTAGATTACAATAACAATCTGTTGCTAAGTCAGCCCGGCGGTGCCGCCGGCACGCGCCGCCGTATGCGCCAGCGTCGGGGTCTTATTAACGGTGTAGGATATCTTGCCAGCGAGCTATTCGGCGTATTGGACGACCGATTCGCAGAACAATACAAGCACGATATTCTACTAACCAGAGATAATGATGATCATTTAGCACTACTCATTAAAAATCAAACGTCCATCATCGAGGTTGAATACAATATTTTGAAACGAACTGAAGAGTCTCTGAACAAGCAACACAAGATGCTGAATCAGTTATCCCTTAAACTTAATAATATAACAAAAAATCTTCAAAATATAGTAGAGAAAAGCCAGGCAAGTACAGAGTTTAATTTGGTTGCTATTGCAACAAGCAATATGTTAAGAAGATTGGAAACGATCCAAAGCACTTTGGTGGACACCCTAATGGACGTGTATCAAGGCAGGTTCAATTTCTATTTGATATCACAAGATCAGCTAAGAGACACGCTGAGTACAATTGCTGGTCATTTAACAAAGGACCTTACCTTACCGATAAACACTCTACAGTCTAACTTTTCAAGCATTTATCGTTTATTACGTGTCAAAGCAAGAATGTGCAAGGACTATTTAATATTTGAATTAAAGGTCCCTCTCATCACTCGAGATTCCTTTGAAATCATGAAAATTTTCCCAATTCCTCGCGTTATTCATAACTCAACAGTGGCCACAGTCATACCTGTAGCTGAGTACATAGCGTTGAATATTATAGACAGGATCTACACTACTATGACGAGTTCAGACATCAGCCATTGTGAATACGATGCAGCTGAAAATTACATGTGTCATGTCCACAATCCTATATTTCACCTAAGCAATTATGAAAGCTTCTGTAGAAGGGATGACTATACTGGAAAATGTGCGGTAAACACTTCACCGTGCCTGAACGAGTGGAAGGAACTAACTGACACCAACCGATATATTTATTTCTGTTGTGGCACGTGTCAATTTCGCCTACTTTGTGATGACAAGATCACTTCCGGGCACATACATGGAGCAGGGATATTTAGTATGGGGCCAGAGTGTTTGATCCAGACTCAGAATTTCACAATTTACTCACACAACGTAGGATTAAGCAGTAGCATTTACATTAAACCAAAAATGTATGCACCCGAAATCGAGCCCATAAACAGCATCTTAAATATTAGCATTCCCATTTCTGTAGACCAGAACTATTCATCGCATCACGAACAGCTCGAGCTTCTCAGAAAGGAAATAGACCTCCTGAAAGCAAACGAAAACGTAGCGAATCCAATTTCCTACCATGATATTCACCAGTACACGGTCGCTTATATCATGGTAGGTTTCATGTTACTGGCTGGAGTAATCTGGATAATTAGAAGAGTTCGCAGCAGACAGCCCACTCAGGCGGCGGCGAAGGTCGACCAAGCGACTTCAGAGCCAATTGTGATTTATGAGCGGCCTTTATCAAAGAGACCGTCATCATCTAAGCTTCGTGTATATAGTATTAGTAAGAATCATGATCAAGACAATGTGCCGAGTGTCAGTGAAAATCAAAGCAGTGGTGTCAGTGAAAGACAAAGTGAATGTGGTTACAGTGAAGTTACTAAAATAAATACAGTGGACAAGTCTCTTACCCCAATGCCTAGAAAAACGCAATTTATTTAGAGACTTTAAATCACCATTAATTTAAGCAATCAATGGTATCACCTTGTAACCTAGATATAACTCATTACTCTCATTTTCCCTCGGGAGCATGTACAGTCTAACTGTACAGTTTTCAGCACATCATCATTTTAATACAGTTTTCCATTTCATCAGCATTTTTGTAAACGCTTATTATAATTCATATTCGTTAAAATCATTAGTTCGCGTGTAGCTAGCAAGAACGCCGCGTGTCCTCACTAATCATCAAAATAGCATATCAGTTCATTTAGCAATAATTAATTAATTACAATAAAATTAGTTTTCCATCCAAGTGACTTTACATTCAATTATCAACACAAAGGCGCACAGGTTGCCAAGAACCCGTACAAACTGCCAGGAGGATACGGATAGTCTGGAGCCGTGCGTCGGCGCAGCGAAGAACTATTGCTTCTTTGGCTGCATTCTACCGTATCTATCACGGTGAGTGTTCTGAAGAACCTGATCCCGCCCTCTCCTTTACGATTCCGAACAAGGCGTGCTGGACAGAGGTGCCACTCTCACACAGTGGAGAGAATCTTCGCTGGTACTGAACGATTCAAAAGATCGTTTCTCTGTCGAACTATAAAAACCTGTAACGACCTGCCAGCGCACGTGTTTCCCTCCTCTTTCAGTCCTGGGTTCTTCAAGCGGAGCGTGAAGAGGCACATCACAAGGCCGCCAACTTGAGGACCGCTGTCAGAGGTGGCCCCCAATCGCTAGATGCGCCACGGCTTTCCATCAGGCTGGTGGCGACATCAATTTGGCGAGCTAAATAAAAAAAGGATTATTGTTTTTATAATTACAGTTACATAAAATGTTAAAAGTATGCAAGTGTGACATATTTTACGGTACACGAGTGCTTAGTTCGCAACAATACGTCACAGGCAAATATCACTGAGTATGACATAAAATCAATAAAAATACAATACGCTTTGTATTTAATTTTTCAGAACGCGAATAATATTTTTCATTTCGCTGGTCGTCTGAAATGACGATACGATAGAGGAATCACGTTGGTTCCCCTTGTGAATTAAAATATTAATTTTTTATTTTATTACCTTTTTCCACCTGTGTGTTTACAGCTATCGTAAACACGTGACTTGCATTGTCGCTTACACCGATGATAGAAATATAGATGCGGCGTTTCAACAGAATTCGAGTCGAGTTGTTAATAACAGAGCACATGAAGCGCTCGTGGCCCCGCGGACTCAGTGTTCTGTAAACGATCACTGCAGTAAGCAACATTTACTACGGCCGGTCCTTGGATGGGTGACCAACTATGTGACCACTTTGTGACGTTTCCGTGCTTCAGAAGGCACGTTAAGCCGTTGGTCCCGGTTACTAGTAAAATGGCAGTCGTTAAGCCAAGTTGAAAGCTTTTATGGGGCCGGTTTGAAAAAAGTAACAACCTGCGCCTGTCCATTTCAACACGGCAATAGGCTCACCACCTATTACGTGGGACATAATACTATTAGGTGAAATGTGGGCGTATACTATGCCTCTGCCTACCAACTATGTATGTATGTAAGTATGTATTATCATGTAGCCCAACTACACTTAAGCTAATATAAGCTGCTTGTGCTGTGGGATCTAGACGACTGATTACATATTTATATATATTCCTAAAAACATACATAATATACATAGAGACCACCAAAGCTCCGAAACAAATATTTGAGGATCGATAACAACGAGAGCGGAAATAAGTATGTGAAAAAAATTGCGCTGCAGCATAATACGAGTAAATAATATAAATAAATAATAAATAAATATTCACCGACATTTCACACAACGCTATCTGATCCCAAAGTAAGCTAGGAATAACCTGCTTGTGTTATGGGTATCAGACCACGGATATTAATACTTATATACTTTTTAAATACATACATATTATACATAAAAACACCCAGACTCTTGAGACAATCATTTATGGGTCACACAAATATTTGTCTCCTGTGAGAATCGAACCCACGACCTTCAGCGCCGCAGGCGGTATCGCTACCGACTGCGCCACAGAGGCAGTCAATAATAAAATAGAGTAAGTACAATTGACATATTATTATTTTAATTTTTAGACTATTTGCAAAGAGTTCTTTTTTATTTTGCTCTCTTTCTCGTCCTCTTCCTCCGTTACTAAAAGTGACACAACAACACACGAAACACCATATAATTTGAGAATGATATTTAGAGTTTGGATATGTGGGAGGTGTTTCCACAAGTCTTGTAACTATAATACGTTAGAGAGGTCTCGAACTTAAGGCTAAAGTTTCATAAAATGCAAGTCAAAGATTTCATGAGACGTCATTTTATTAAAGAATTCGCTAAATGTACCTTACTACACTTTTAGGTATGTTTATGGAGCTATTTGAGTCTTACGCCTGGTTTCCACCACGAGCTGAGCGGGCCCATTAATGTAAACTGAATACCTACTTGTTTTCCCGTCACCGCGCCACAGCTGTATGCAGCTTACATTAATGACCCCACTATACTCGCAGTAGAAACAGGGCATTTGGTCACTACCAGCACAGAAAACCAATTACACCCGTAACCGACTCTTAATCTTCTTTGAAGAAAACAACAACGATATAGTTACCTTTCCTACCTACACGGGTTTCGTCCAAACGAACTACATTAGATATTCACCCGCAAACACAGAGATACTATGGAATTAGGTAACATTTGTACGTGAGATTGTTCTCCTGAATTTTACAGAAGATAGTGAATGCAATCAGTTAAGTGCATCGGAGTGTAACTTAGCTTACGAACTAAGTTCAAAAGTAGTTTGCTTTAAGTTTGGATATCAACCCTTCCTTAGATATCCTTTATCTATTTAACCTGTAATACTTAACAGATGGTGAAATATGAGCGTTTTGCTTACTCTTTCGGGATAAAGGCGTGATTATATATGCATGTGGTAAGTCCCACTTTGTATAAAAATTAGGAGCTGTATCCTTATCGCACATAAACTTTAAACAGGATCAAAAAATAATTGTACAGTGTGAGAAATAGAGTGATCGAAACGAAATAGCTCGCAGAGTACGCTTTACAGCAGCAGTGGGCTGACCGCATCTGTAGAAGAACCGATGGCCGACAGAGCAAACGAGGTCTGGATTGGAAACCGAGGCCTGCAGAAGGTCGTAGGTAGAAATAGAATACGAACGACGCAAGACTATGTGTTGTGGCGTGAACTGGGAGAGGCCTACGTTCAGCGGAAGAGTGCGGGTGGGCTGAGGGGAAGAAAAGTTCACAGTACTTTGACACTTTACTGATTTCATCTTCACTACAAGATTTATTTTCTTTACAGTCAGGTGTCGATTCAACGATACATATTTTTACTTTGAAATATACTTAACCTATTAGGTACCTATTTCGCAAGATAAAACTAGTAAAACCAAAATTTTAACTAAAATGAGCTTTATTTCATGGGTTAAGTAGTGAACATGGTCACTTCATTATACATGAAATAAACAAACATGGAATTAGTTAATGTAAGTACAAGTCAATTTAAATTTCATAACGTTGATTTTGTGATCCCGTCCGGTATCGTCTCCATTAATGGACACAAAGTAACTTGATCTTGAAATAAAACATTATTTTCTATTTTAATAAACTTACCTTATTAGGTATTCTCAGAAACTTTTATAAGCTCGTACATAATAAGAGCTTTTATCTTCTTTTAGTTTATTGTACCTATTTCTTTAGGACATTTAGAATTCCCTTAAGTAAAGTTTAACTATATAAAATAAAACAGTGATCGTCTGATCTATCTAGGCAATAAGATTGTTTATATTTTCATAATAAAGATATTAAGTAAAATTATATGTACAGAGGGTGGCCTTATCGCTAAATTGCAATCTTTTTGCAGACAAACCTATTATACAGAAAGAATACAATGAAAGACTTTGTCTTAAATTGTGTAAGGATTATAAAATCTTACTCTTACTACAATATTAAAAAGAGGAAAGATCTGACTGTTTGTTTGCATTGAATTAGCTCCTAAGCTACTGAACCGATTTGAAAAATTCTTTCACTGTTGGGAAGCAACACTATCCCCGGGTGACATAGGCTATATTTTGTTCCCGTATTCCCACGGGAATAATATCTACGCAGGTGGAACCACGTGACGTCTGTTAGTCCAATAATAAAGGAACGTTTAAAACTTCAGCTCTAATGCGAAGGTTTCAATTGCGTCACGTACCAACCCTCAGGGCAGGTCAGTTTGAGAATAAAACGTCAGACATTAAGGGCTCAATTTTATTGAGGAGTAAAATTCTTTTACTTTTTATTCGACGTAAAATTCTAATGAAGAGACGGAGAGATCAATTCAAAAGATCAAACGTCTTTTGTCGTAATTAATATCTAAATTTCTCGGCATCGTTAATTTATAGGGATTGCTCGTTTCCTGTTCTGCTATTTTTATAAAAGAATATCTCTTAATGCTGGAATCCATTTTAAATGGAAGTTTAGTATAAAATATACATACATTATTTATGATTTTGATACATCCACATACGATTAGATCCGTCATTAGGTATACGATTTAATTAATTTTTTTGTGTAAGTAAAGTGAAAAAAATATATATAGTAAATGCGTGTTTTCAGCAGCTTTTAATTGGTCGATTACTTTTTTTAACGTGAGAAAAATCCTACAGGTATGCTATGCCGGACTCCTACCAACTAGAAACCACATGTATTCTACCTAACAGCCTACGGTTGGGAGCCCCGGGTAAGCCTTCGGAAGGAGACCCCAAGACACAAACACAAGAATCTCTTTACTACCTAGTGCGCTCGAGAAAACGTAACAGCTAAAACAGAGTTACATGTGTTTACCAGAATTGGCTGTGTACAAATTTCAAATATTATAGCATTATTTCTTTTATAAAAGTGACAAATTTTATTTAAGTTATTCGAAAAGTTGATCATGAGAATAGGTACTTATAGAATTTCAGTAGACACATAAATCTAGTACTTTATTTTTGAAATAGTGCGTCATAACGTAAATCTTTGTTTAACAATATTCTCTAAATGTTAAGATAAAATACAAAGAGTAATAAATACGCAGCTTACTATTGTAAGCCGATTTGTAAGAAAAATTGAGTATCACATTATTTTACCTTTGAGCTCTGAAAGAGATATATTAATGTTAACTTTCGTATATGTAAAGATGAGTGCCACAGTGATTCTAAACGCAAATATGATTTTTATTTAAGCAGTTAAACTTTTGGGACTCCTGGAACATCCTTCCGAGGGCTTACCCGGGGCTCCCGACTATAGGCTGTTGGGCGTTACGTGAGGTTTTTTAGTCGGTAGGAGTCCGGCATAGCATCCATGATGGATTTTCCCTCAGTTTAAAAAAGAAAAAGAAAAGCAGCTAAACTTTAATGTCACGTGTTTTAGGTAATATGTAAATGAATATTGACGTGTGTTAGTCTCACGCCCCGGGCCCCCGACCGACAGGGCCCCATGTGGCAACGGAGAACAGAGCAAAATGTCACCGCTCCAATTCGTCATCCATTTGTCCATTGCGTAGAGAAAGAAAAATCGAAATGAAACCGTGTCAGTAAAATGACAATAGTCAGGTCAAGTTTAAGACCTTATGAGCGGCTTGAAATTTCTAACTGCGAGCCATCACGATCTGCGCCTGTCCATTTCAACTCGGCAATAGGCTCACCACCTAATATGTCGGACATTAAAATATAAGGTGAAATGTGAGCGTATACAATGTCTCTACCTAGCCCTTCAGGGATAAAGGCGTGACTATTATGTACCTATGTATGAAAATCTCGAGAAGGGCTGAAGCTAAAAGGAAAGTAATTCGCATCGTACCTAGAACTGGGTGCGTTAAAAATATGACACGTTATTTGATTGAGGCGGTACGAAGATCATCGGGTCAGTTAGTCGGAAATAAAAATTTTAAAGTTCTATTGTTATGGGGTTTAGGAAAGGGTCAATAACTTGTTATCAATAAATCTCAGATCAACTGATTCAACTGTGTGTGCTTTCTTTGCACGTGTCTGTGATTTGACGTGTGTGTACACATGAGACTTGTTAAGTAGCATTGACCGTCTCCGCAGCACATTAGAGGGATTCAAAAATGAGTTAAACTACGAGTATCATGATATCAAATGAAACCGTCAAGCCAGCGAGAAACAGTAGGTACAATCTAAAGTGAAATAGAGTGAGGCCTACGTTTATTGTAGTGGACTGTAATAGGCTTTTAATGTGATAAATTGACTGAAATTCTAACAAAAATCTGTTTTTATTTATTTCTTGGATTATTTAGCTGTCTCAGTAGCTTATTGACTGAAATCTTACAAAAATTTAAGCCTGTTTTAATTTATTTCTTGGATTATTTAGCTTTCTCAGTAGCTTGAAGTTTATTTTCGACAAAATGAGATCTTTGACTTCACAATAATATCAAGCTTACCTGGTTGTCTTGTCTAAAAAACGTAAAAGACATCCTCAGATTTTTGCATTAAAATGTGCGAGAAGCGCAATTCGTTAAATATCGCCTTGGCTTTGAACAGGAGGGCACCCTCATTTTAGCCAATTAAATAAAAAAAATGCTGAAAATGCCGGTAGCGTGCTTCGCAAAGAATATGATGAGATAGATAAGTAACACAAATGTGTGCCGTTCGAATCCCAAAATTTGACTGATTGAATCAACTCATGAAGAGGGCGACATCTTCACATTCTTAATGCTGAGGGTTGTCACGTTTTGCATACAAAAACTCAAAATGCTGCCTAAACTTACTATTACACGAAGACGAAGTCATGGGCACAGCTAGTTTATTTACACAGTAATAGTAGAACCTTGACTAACTGCTCTATCAAGATGAATAGCAATCCATTGAACGAATTTGTCTCTAATTTATCACCTATACTCTCCTAATCTCCTAATCCTCTTACAAATCTCCTAATCCTCTTACAAAATTTTTTTAAGTGTTCGCTCTAAGGTATCCAAAGCTACCTAATGCAAAATATGAAAAGATGAGGCTTAGTCCAACGATTGGCACTGTCAGATAAATAAACTTTACTAAATTGTTATCTGTGTAAATTTATAACAAAGTTGGTTTTGTTACATATTTACAACTAAAGTACGGCTTGACCGGTTTTTCTGGCATTTAAATTCTCCAGTAAAAAATTCATAAAAATTGATCTAGCCATCTGGATATTCGTTATTGAAATTAGTCGCATCACAAATTAGCAGAATAAGTTTATTTTTAAATTATAACTATTTAATATTTTACTTTAAAAAATTATATAACATGATATAATATTAAAAGTTTTTAAATATCTCACGCGATAAAAACATGATGCAATAGACATCATTCAATTTCACCACATGTGATAACCCTAACTGCAAAAAGTAATTACATTTGCCTACGTATTTAAGCACGCTTCAGGAAAACGTGCAAACGTCTCTTCTAATTCCGACCCAGTCCTCAGGGAGGACTATTTAAATAACCTAAAATTGGATTCTAAATCAACGGGGACTCGCTGTATAAATTCATTGGTGGGTATATTAATTTGTTGATTTTTGTAACGTGACGGGTATTGATCGAATTTTAATATTGACGCAAGGGAAATACTTTTTTTGCATTTTTATATTGAAATCAGTCTGTCTGGTATGATCCCATTTAGGATAAAAGGAGTACCTAATAACGTTTTGTAGAAGAAAAAAATTGAACACTACTTATCACTTTTCTTTGAATTGCCGCTTTTTTCTTTTTCACATATCACGTGATAGATATGATATCCGCGAGAGTAAAAGTGAGAACTATGCACCTTAGAATACCGTTCCATATTTTTTTTAATTTCATTATTGTGACTGCCTCTGTGGCGCAGTCGGTAGTGATACCGCCTGCGGCGCTGGAGGTCGTGAGTTCGATTCCCATCGGAGACAAAATATTTGTGTGACCCATAAATGATTGTCTCAAGAGTCTGGGTGTTTCTATTATAATATGTATGTATTTAAAAGTATATAAGTATTAATATCCGTGGTCTGATACCCATAACACAAGCAGGTTATTCCTAGCTTACTTTGGGATCAGATAGAGTTGTGTGAAATGTCCCTGAATATTTATTTATTTATTATTCATTTATTATTTATTTAATATTTACTTATTATTTATTTATTATTTATTTATTATTTAATTATCATTTATTTATTATTTATTTATTATTTAATTATCATTTATTTATTATTTATTTATTATTATTTTATTGTAACAAATACCACATCTCGCAACGTAGGTTACGTAGGTAATAACTGGTAGAACCCTCTGGGGTTCAATTCTGAAATATCAATTGTGCCAGAACAGACTCGTAATCGTAATTCAACAATAAAATATTTAGAAGTTACAATAAAGCATAATAACCTATTTAACAATACGTGTAAATCTAAACTTAACTAAATCTAAATAAGGCCCCCGTGGCATTGTGCCCAAAATACTGACAGCCTTCCCCCAAGCTAGCGAGGCCTACTCGTTGGAAGAGATAACTTTCAGCCCTTGGGTTACCAGTTGACTCAACAAGACTAGCTACGATTACGATAATGGTTTTAGAAGCTCTTCAGGCACTGAACACTGAAACTCAAAAATATTGAACTCATTATTTTTAATTTCAGTGGAATTTAAACCGAAAATGTTAACGGAATAACCGTTAACATTTTCGGTGTCATTTTGTGATTAAAGATTATTTCATTCTCTTCTCATTAGAGAATTATCTAATGAGCTAATGCTCACCCAAGCAAATACTTACTCAAAAAACAGGCCAAATGCGAGTCAGACTTGTGTACTGAGGATTCTGTATCAAAAAATAGCAAAAAGTCACATTCGCCACTATTTTCTGATTTTAGTATTTGTTGTTATAGCGGCAACAGAAATACATCATCTGTGAAAATTTCAGCTCTTTAAATTTATCACAAAATAAGAAGTCCGTTTTGACATTTGAGAAAGCGCCACTCTTATTGGCGGAATAACTTTAGCTATTACGGTTTCTGAGATACAGCCTCATGACGGACAGACAGACAGACGGACGGTGAAGTCTCATGAATGGAGTCTAGTTTTTCCCCTTTGGGTACGGAACCCTATAAACGAATGCCACTCCATAAAACGAAGTAAATTTCATAACCTTTTTCTTTTCTTTTTATAAAGATATCCTTCGCAAACATCAAAGAAGACAGATCAAATATTGACCCTGAGTCAAGCATCTAATGAACAAATGTTTTTGGTTCACAATCAATGTATAAGTAAAAGGACAACGGTCATTTTTCATCATAAAAATCAACCGAAGCGAACCCTCAGGGGGCACTTTTCATTGTGTCCTGCGAAACGAATGACAAAGTTTTGGCCCTTACACTGTTAGGCTTCAAGGTTTTTGTTATTGTGCAAAACTTAGCTCATGACTTTTTATTTTTGTTGTTCAATGTTTTATGGCTATTTTAAATCTTAAGTTTGAGAAAATATAAAAATATTTGAATGTTATCTTCACTTGAAACGTACTACGCTACGCATACAGTCGGATAATTTGACAAATTCATACTAAAGAATTAAAGAAGTCGATTAAAATAAAATGAATAACGAATAGGTACTTATCATAGCTACAGAGGCCACACATCTCTATTAACTGATAATTAATCACTAATCAGACCTCTAAATACATTTTTTTTATTTCAAACCGTTGTTATGCAATGAATCCTCACACAGGTACTAACATACTCGTACAATACGTGTCTGCCTCTGTGGCGCAGTCGGTTGTGATACCACCTGCGGCGCTGGAGGTCGTGGGTTCGATTCCCACCGGAGACAAATATTTGTGTGACCCATAAATGTCTCAAGAGTCTGGGTGTTTCTATGTATAATATGTATTGTATGAACCTATTTCAAAAGTAACGTTCCAGGCTCATTAATATCCGTGGTCTCATACCCATAACACAAACAAGTTATTCCTGGCTTACTTTGGGATCAGACAGCGTTGTGTGAAATGTCCGTGAGAATTTATTATTATTATTATACATCTAAAGATACAGAATTTTTTTTTGTAATTCCTTACTTAGCGGCCTGAAAACATTCACACTCCTGCATTTTGTGCCATTTTAGCGGATGTTTTGCAAATTGCATCCACTTCTTAGGCTAAGAACCATTATCAAAAAATTCCATAAAATAAATTATATCTTTTTTGCAACGATGCGACACGGCGGAAACAAACACACTAGCGCACGCACGTAAGCGTCACACTTTCGTAGCATCCCGCAGTAATAAAAAAAAGTATTAAATTTATGATTATAATTTCAAAACTATTTATTTACCCAACATTCATTATTGAAATAAAAGAGTTGTGCAGCAAATTAATGTCAGTTACCAATTCTCGGGTCGCAGCAATCGTACCCTCATCTTTCGAAGGCCCTATTTTATTTAAAGAAGCGAACAAAGTTCGGAAGCGAGCGCGGCCAGGCGTAAACCTTTACTAGAAAGGTTTATTGATGTTGGTGACCGCAGTTTGGTTTTGTAAAACCAAAGAAACTCCCCCTTTGTTGTTGTGAATTTGCGAATTTCCAACCGGATTATTTTGATAGGATTGACAAATTCCATTCGCTTATACGTTAAAGTTCCTTCCGCGTACGCTTAAGTTGTCTAATGAACTTCATCTCCAATATTCTCTGACGTTAATGGAATGAAATCGTAAAGAAGGCCTTAGATATCAGATGGTTTTTACAGAGCGTCGGGAGCGAGAGCTTATGGCCTCTGATACTACAAACGTAGAGGGTATGCTTTTTCCAATTTTAAGGTATATAAAGTACCTTCTAATCGAATTACAGTGCAATACAGAATAAAATTCAGAAAAAGCTGACAGATAAATTCATAGCTTAACCTATAACCCGTTATAATCCTTTGTTATGAAAATCAAGTAGGGACCAATAAACACAAAGTTTGCTTAAGAACCTCATCCTCCTTGATTGGACTAAGTTAAAAGTATTAAAAATACCTACCTACCTATATTTTAGAAAGTAAGATATCCATTTTCAGCACTCTTTTTTTTACGTGTGAAGAAACGTCTGATTCTATTTAATTATGCTAGCACTGTCACTTTAAACACACAAGGCCTAAAGAGAAAGAAGGAAAATAGTTTTCGACAGTGTGCCGTTACAACAATGGTAGGTACAAAAATTGCATTTAGTTTCCGACATTCTTACAAACCACATTATGGGAGAGTTTTACACTTTATTGGTCCACATTTCTATGCAAACTATTTCCTAATGTGATGAGAAAGAAATATTTATGTTTGATTTAACACTTTTACGATCGAATTATATGAACGAATCTGGCAAATTTGTTTACACGGTTTCATCATAGTCTGGAATAACATTAGGCTACAAAGGCTACTCTTTATCTCTGGAACAAGTTTCAATGGAATTTGGGACCGGTAAGTGTTATTCATGCGAATGAAGCAGCCGACATCATCTAGCATTGAATAAAACCACTTTTATTGTTCCACAATATTTATTCTGTAAACCTGACATTGGAGTCTGCTAAGACCGAACGTTGTGGCGATCCTTGGCCAGCTAAAAGTAGGCGCCAAGCGGCTGAAATGATGATAATGAAATCTGACACAAAATAAATATTTCAGAACATTACCAGTGGTGTTCATCTATAAAGTGTAATTTTGTTATAATGCAAAAAAAATATTGCGAGGTGTTTGCGAACGAAGCGCCAATCTTTGTCTCTCCTTTGAAACAAGGTGCAGCTATTTGCATTCAAAGCACAATGCCAGTCGGGTTGCCGTGTGATTCTCAATTTACATGCATACCGGCCCATCTCCGCACAGACAACAGGAATACAAGAAACCTATTAATATTGTACATTTTAATCAAAAATATGCACCGCTGCAACGACATTTTAAAAACCTGAATCGGGTATGACGTTCTTTAATTTTTGCATGCTGTGTAATGTTTACTATTACTTTTATTAGAACTGTGTACTTAATGCTCGTTTCTGGGACAGAGAAGCGGTATGTAACCGGAACAAATTGTGTATCTTCCGCTGTGCTGAAGGTTGTATTTAAATATTTACACAGAGCTTTTTCTTCTTAAAAGTGTTCACGAGTAGTGTCAAATTTTGATCTACTAAGCTGGCAGACAAGGATACGGACCACCAGAAGGATTTTAGGTACTACTAAGCAGGCAGACAAGGATACGGACCACCAGAAGGACTGCTGATCATCACAGTCAATGAACGATTGCAACACTGGAGGCGCCACACTCGCCCTGTCGAGCCTGTAAAAACCTTCTGAGACCACTTTCACAATATTTCACTTTCCACAATCTAAGCGTGTGCGGAAAAACGCTCCTTTCTTTTTTTTCGTGAGGAAAATCTTATATGGACTCTTACCGACTAAAAACCGCACGTTTTCTATCTAACGCCTACAGTTAGGAGCCCCGGGTTAGCCCTCTGAAGCCCAGGACTCCCAGCAGAGGAAAAAAGAATTCTCTATCGGATCTAACCGTATAGGTAATAGGTAAAAAAAGTAACAAATATCTCGCATTCTCAAAAACTTTTCACATTACTCCAGCTCATACCATGTTATAATTTAATATCCCACGGGATTAACCCTTAATTCGTCTAAATATGGTTCAGAGAAACAAACAATTCGAATAACAAATTAATTAAACGGACGAAATTCTGACCGAAAAAAAAAAGAAAAAACGAAAAACATTTTAACAGCCCCAAATTTCAACGACACGTGAATTTTGTACAGCGAAAAGCATACGGATATTCGGATCCGGCCCTAATTTTGTACGGAAGAGCTGGCTTCATTTAGAAAGCATTGTGTGCACCGGATTATATCCCTCGTTCACAATAGTCGATCCCTCTCCTTAATGAGTGGAATTATGACTTTTTATGTCTGAACCTTTCAAGTTTAGGGGAACTTTTTCGAGTTGAAGTGAAAGTTATTGAGGGATTACTGGTGTTGGCGACGCAATGTAACCCAAGTAGATACCTAATTGCAAGTGTCCCGCAATTTCAATTAAATAATAGTTATGATTAGTCCCGAAAACGCTGCTTGTGTATCGGTAGGGTAAACCTATGGTAGCTTAGTAAATTAAGTATTTATATCATAGTAAGTAGTTGAAATAGAACCAATTATGTATTTAGGAACATGTCTGTATGTATTGTACTTTCTTACTCACCTATCTGTATGTATGTTTGTGTTAAATTCTTAATAAACGGTCCACAACGTACAGTGCTTGCGGATGGGCGACCGCGGGGCGAGGATTGCCGCGCGGAGGGGGTTCGTACATAGCGGTGGCCGCGGATACCACCACTACTCGCTCGACGATAATCAATCTGAACGCAAGTATTGTACGCGGCGACAATCACGCAAAGCCTAAGTTTTTTTTATGCACCCCCTTCCTGTCGGCTACAACTGGTTTCACGGTAAATAATGAGCGAGGGGCATTAAAGTGCTCTACCAATACAGGGAGATAAGATCCCAGCTTTTTCGAGTGATTCCACAATAATAATTTAGTTCATGTGCTAGTTTACTTCATAATTTCCGTCAAACTTTTTGCTGTACATTGCACAGCAAATGCCTTAAAAAGCCACTTAAGGCTGCTGTATTCGACCTAGACAAATCTTAAGGCAATTTGAAGGATTGCAGCGTATGCTTTTGCCAGATTTCCTTCGATTCTAATCTTAGATCATCTAACCACAGGATGCGCCTTACTTAAGCATTGTTTTCTGCCATTGCACATGACCATTTGGTCTTTTGGCTTTATAAAAAGCCTGTACATCAGTACATCATTTTATATGATTAAACTAGTACATTTCATTGTAGTTGACTGTACAATAACAATTAACACTACAGCCATTACGCGTTTGTCGATTAATACATTTTTAAATGCAATGAAATATTATATGTCTTTGTGTTTCCCCCTTCACTTGTATGAAAACTGGCAGAATATTTTTGTATGCGGTGGTTCGCAAAGGCTAGTCCCGTGTTATATGGTCTAAGATTCTAATACAATAAATTACTGTTATAAAATCTGAGGGGTTTTAAGAAAAAATCTAGCAGTAAAATATTGTTCTTAAGACCTATAATCTATTTTATGTCAAGTTTTCATGAGGATTAAACTAATTTATTTAGATAAAAAAATACATTACTTGTTAGATAAGTTTTTACAATATTTCTAATTTTTCGAGAGCGATTTCGATCGAACAAAGTATTCCTAATAGTGTTTTGAGCCGTTAAAAAAGCAAGAATATATAAAAAAAAATAAAAAAATAATATAGTTTTATCAGATCAAATCAAAGAATATTTACAAGAATAAAGTTCACCCCAAGATGAGTCTCTTTCGAATATACAAGCCTTAAGATAGATACTCGTAGTCGTCTGAATGTGTCAATTGAGACGATAATAATATCTTCTTTAGGTACCCCGTGAGTCCGGTATAGCATCCATTAGGGATGTCCACACGAAAAACAACCCTAATAGATCCTTCTCGCTCATAATATCTGTGGCTAGGCTAGGTCTAGTTTGATGAATAGTTCAAATAGCTTACGATTTTCAAACGCCTACAGTATGGGGTTCTTCAAAAGGGGTCTTAGAAGGTTTTTACAGGGTCGGCAGCGCGAGTGTGGCGCGTGGCGCCTCTGGTGTTGCAAACGTTCATAGACTGCGGTGACCACCGGTTCTTCTGGTGGGCCGTATGCTTGTCTGTCACCTTAAAAAAAATAAATTTATTTAAAAACTTAAAGTGACTTAACCAATTTTGGAAAGCCTGTATGAATCTTGTCTGACGTCACATTTTTGTGCAGTTGAGAATTGAATAACAGAAAAAGCGCAAATTGAGCGAAAAATATAAACCCATTAAAACGAAATAAAAACTCATCAAATTCCTTCTCCTTTTAATCGTAACACAGAGATTGAAAGACGGCCGCCAAGTTGACGAAACTTTGTCATTTTCTTTCATGCAGAATTACATTTGGGAAGCCCTCAACCACCCTCAACGAATAGGAAAATTTTTAGGGGCGAGATCAAACTGAGCGTTCAGAATATTAAAAAAGTTTTGTACGTCAAACTTCGATTGTTTTTTTTTTTTTCAAAGCTTGTTTACTCCTTGAGTTGAGAGTTTTTATTTACTTAGTTTTTTTTTACGGAATGAGTTTAGTTTTAGCCTAGTTTTTAGCCTTATTGTGTTTTTGTATTTGTTGTAGCGCAATAAGCATAACATAAGGCTTCCAAGGTACAAACTGTTTTAACAAACCGTAGATTTTACCAGTTCCGGTCGTACTTCTCTTAATTCTTGAAAGTACATTAATTTCGAAAGTATTGGTCTACTTACAGTTTTCAGATATAGTCTACATTTTATCCCAATATTCTCACGGGAACAGGAACTACGCGGGTGCAACCGCGTGAGGTTCGGATGCTAATATAATTTGGATAGACCGTTTTTGTATAGTGAGTACTTCAGTCACGTGGATATAGATGTTCAATAATGCTCGAAATAACGTGACTCTATACAGGGTGGAATTTAAAGACGGTAGTTGGAGGTAAAGTACTCTTAATATTGATAATGGTAAGTTTTGCTGAAAGGAAACATTCCTTTATTTCAAAAGTAAGTAAAACTGCATTTAAAGATTTTTGAAATATCACCTGCTTGAGCCGGGATTTGGACCTGGGAGATGTGAAAAAAAAAACATCCTGTATTTTATGATACCAACCGAAAGAGTCTTTATTACGCAACAATTTCTTTTAAACAACATAGTACATAGTATCTTAAATCAAGGGAAGATCAAGTAAAATATATTTTTACTTTGAAGCTTACTCACAATCTAAAGAAAAAAAAACAGTCTAATTGAGAACCTCCTCCTTTTTTTTGAAGTTGGTTGGTTATGGGTATTAGTTACCAGGACGAATATTCCCATTCACAGAAACTGGGACATTTTTCTAACCAACTTCAAACAAAAGGAGGACGTAGTAAGTAAGCTTTACAGTAAAAACATATTTTACTTGGTTTTCCTTTAATATAAGATACTATGTTGATTAAACGATATTGTTCCTTACTAAAGACTCTTTCGGTTGGTATCATAAAATATGTTTTTTTTTTCACATCTCCCAGGTTCGATTCCCCCGGCTCAAGCAGGTGATTTTTCAAAAATCTTTGAATGTAGTTTTACTTACTTTTGAAAATAAAGGAATGTTTCCTTTCAGCAAAACATGCCATTATCAATATTAAGGGTACTTTACCTCCAACTACCGTCTTTAAATTTCACTCTGTATACTATTATTTTAGTATATCATTATGTGTGTGCGTGTGCATGCTATTCAGAAACAATTAATGTTGAGCATCGAAGGGTGCCTTTCGTGTTCGCTGATTGTGTTTACGTCCGCACCGTAAGGGTGTATGCCTATGGGTGCCTATCAAAGACCAATCCGTGGTTTTACATTACTCCGCTAATTGAGTCTTTGTTCTAGGTACATTGTCCTTATAACAATACAAACAAATAGTGTTTAGAACATAATCGAGTGATACTACAGTTTAATAATGAGATTATATTATTTTGACTTACTACAATACTAATAATATATCTATTGGGTATAACAAAATTGACTCTCCAAATTTCGTCACGTGACGTGGCATCAGTCAAGAAACATAACAAAAAATGTAGAAAAAAAATCACATAAATACTCTAACCGTAAATCCGTTTTAAAGGTCCTATAAATTTTCATTTTCACCCTTTCTATCGCTACTGAGCGGCAGTAGAAAGCGACAACGACATCCAGACGGGTGCTCCGTGTTTGTTATGCCACGGCGAAGTATAACTTTATTTTTTTTAAATATTTATACTGTTGATTGATGGCACTTGGTGGAACCTGCTGCACATCATAGATTAACGGCACTTGTACTGTTCCTCAACATTTATTTATTTTACACCTGACCGGTTTCGCCTTTCGGCATTTTCAAAGGCAAATGAACCATCATACATCTACATCACATAATTACTCGAAAATAACGTTTTCGAGTAGAAATGCCGAAAGGCGAAACCGGTCAGGAGTAAAATAAATAAATTTTGTGGAACAGTAGGTACAAGTGCCGTTATTCAATATGAATAGCTAACTTGAACAAAGAAGCTGAAAAAATGCTATACTTTAAACCCCAACTAAAAGTGAAACGTTAAAAGACCAATATAATTTTTGTTATAAATCGTAACAAATGTTAAGAACAATTATCTTTTCTGGGTTGTCTGGAAGTATAAGAATTTATCGTCCCAGTTATGTACCACCAGACTTATATTATCTGTGGAAGTAGTGATATGTACTGATCAATAGTAAATCGTAAACGATCAATATTGTATAGATACATGTGGCACTCCAAAACGAAATCTGACCACAAGGGTTCATATTCGCTATACTATTTAGCTAAACGGGTTTCATTGTTAGTTTAATGGCTAAAGGTGACCTTTTTAGAATTAGTACCGCTTGTTTGGAAACCACAGGTTACGGTCGGCTAATATTGGCTAACATTCGGATTTAGAATTCAGACTAGCTGTAATTATGTTTTCCATTATAGTAATTTTGTGACTACTATTTAGTTTGTAGTTTATTGGTTAGGAATAGTTTTAAAACGATAATGTTTTGTTTTCAAATGATATTTTTTTTACGTGAGGGAAATTCATACGTGGATGCTATGCCGGACTCGCAAATCCTGCCTAACGGTTTGAAGCCCCGGGAACGCCCTCGGAAGGATACCCCAGGACCTTAAATGATGTTCAGTAGGTAATTTACGATGAATAAGGGGGCTGATTTTCTATAATTATTTATTAACGTTTGGTTAATAAATAAATATTGTGGAACATTTTTGCGCATCGGCGTTTTGTCCAAATAAAGCTATCGCTTGTGTTATGTGATTTTCATGCTTCCATCAAACACTCAGTACTAACCGATAAGATACCTCAATTTTCGAAATAAACATGTTAAGTTTAGGGAGTGATGTAGAATTAACATAAATATAAACATAATTTAGATGAGATGAGACTGCTAAGTTCATTACGCTTCCTTTCGGCTTCACAGTGTTTCGGTAAAATACACCAAAGATTTGCTTAATTTTACTCAAAAAGGTTACACCACGTTCTATTGCTTCATAGAAATATTAATAGTGAAAATAGGCGCATGATAAAATGGGTTATTGCCGAAAAGCATTTTCCTAATCGATCGAGATTATTCGAGATACTTGAAATACCCGAGAAGTAGTTTAATTTCATCTTCAATTTATTTTTAAACTGACCGATTTCGTCTAACCGTGAAAATGCCGTGAGGCAAAATCGGTCAAATTAAAAAGTATCTTAATAATGTGAAAAACTTATACAAGGAAGTGATTTCATTCAAGATAAGTAGCGAGCTTCACCAAGGGCTATCAAACAGCAGTATAAATTAACATTCACTAGGATTTTCGAAGTCAGTTTTTCAATATGTCACCGATCAGAAGTTTCATTACAAATAAGTAAATAAAAAAAATAAAAAAAATAAGTGTAGTTCAGTCAGTAAGTAAGCTTTACAGTAAAAACATATTTTACTTAGTTTTCCTTTAATTTAAGATACTATGTTGATTAAACGATATTGTTCCGTACTAAAGACTCTTTCGGTTGGTATCATAAAACACAGGATGTTTTTTTTTTCACATCTCCCAGGTTCGATTCCCCCGGCTCAAGCAGGTGATTTTTCAAAAATCTTTGAATGTAGTTTTACTTACTTTTGAAAATAAAGGAATGTTTCCTTTCAGCAAAACATGCCATTATCAATATTAAGGGTACCTACTTTACCTCCAACTACCGTCTTTAAATTTCACTCTGTATACTATTAGTTATGTGATTTTTATGCTTCCATCAAACACTCAGTACTAACCGATAAGATACCTCAATTTTCGAAATAAACATGTTAAGTTTAGGGAGTGATGTAGAATTAACATAAATATAAACATAATTTAGATGAGATGAGACTGCTAAGTTCATTACGCTTCCTTTCGGCTTCACAGTGTTTCGGTAAAATACACCAAAGATTTGCTTAATTTTACTCAAAAAGGTTACACTACGTTCTATTGCTTCATAGAAATATTAATAGTGAAAATAGGCGCATGATAAGATGGGTTATTGCCGAAAAGCATTTTCCTAATCGATCGAGATTATTCGAGATACTTGAAATACCCGAGAAGTAGTTTAATTTCATCTTCAATTTATTTTTAAACTGACCGGTTTCGTCTAACCGTGAAAATGCCGTGAGGCAAAATCGGTCAAATTAAAAGTATCTTAATAATGTGAAAAACTTATACAAGGAAGTGATTTCATTCAAGATAAGTAGCGAGCTTCACCAAGGGCCATCAAACAGCAGTATAAATTAACATTCACTAGGATTTTCGAAGTCAGTTTTTCAATATGAAATAAGATGTCCGTGAATATTTATTTATATGTCACCGATCAGAAGTTTCATTACAAAAGTATAACCAATAGTAAATATAATAGTCCTTTTCACCGAAATGTACGCAAAGTGTTAATTACTCTGAAATCCGAATGAGGAGTGTGGAAATCCACTCCATGCAATTTGAATTGAAATTGGCAAACGCCACGCCGAAGTACGAACACCGCACCATGGATATAAAAGTACTGGAAATAAAAATAGTAAACTTTGCACGCATAATGTAGGCTCCTATAGAAAATGTTAGCCTTCCGAGGACGTGCCCGGTATTTTTTATAATATCAACCATGATTTATTTTTCGCACAAAAAAAACGTTCGATAGGGAGTTCATCGTACGCTTAGATCGTGAAAAGCGCCATTGTCCTCGGTTTTCCCCAACACCAACTGTATGAGAATTTTCAAAAAGGTTCCTTGAGGGTTTTTGCTGAGTGTGCAGTGCTAACTGTGTTATTAGAAACGTCCATAAAGTTACGGTGATCACTTTCGATATGGTGGACCGTATATTTGGATGTCGTGGCGATTTAAAAATAAAATGAACGGATGTTTTCAAAAAGAAAGTAGAACCAAATTTAGAATAGAAATATACTTTATTGTACACCAAAAAATATTTACATCACTAAGGAATACAAGTTAGATAGATTTATTTATTATTTTAGTTAGATATTAGTTCCAACTGACAATTTATTCAAAGATGCTTAGTCTTCTTTTGTTTTTTCATAGAATTATGGCGTTAGTGATTGCTATTATTTTGATTAAATAATTATGATGTCGCCTGCGTTGTACGAATGGTTTCATCTCTATTCTAACTGATAAATCATGGTAGATCCACACTGGCCTGCGGCTTGTGTGGATCCACCATTATAGCTGCCCGCTAAACACAATACTACATCTTTTATTACGAAACAAAATAAGTTAGATCACACTTCCAGAAAGTCTAGATCTGTGTGACAACCGTTGTGATCGATGCCCGCAAATTAGCCACGACACCCGGCCGAACTGAGACCGCCGATTTTTCATGCTCAACTTTTAAAAGGTTTCGCCTTGCCTAACATTTATCATTCTGTTATATGTTTCTGTCCAAATGATATCTATTAACGCTGTAAGGGTAGAAAGTTCGTTAGGCTGTCAATTCGTTATAGTTTTATAGGAAGTTGTCTATTCAGTACAGTTTACCTTAGACTTATGCGATATGCGGGACCGAGAAATAACCGCGTAAGTTGGCGGTGCATTTTGCATTATAAATACATACACAATTATTATGTTTAATCGGGACTAGAGTTTTTAAAAGGCAATATTTTATAGGAAAACAACGAATATTGATTTACTTATCAGATTTATACCATAATATAAACTTACTGAAGTTACTTTCAGCAAGTATTTAGCAGAATGTTAGTGAAGCGCTCGTGGTCCCGCGGACTCAGTGTTCTGTAAACAATCACTGCAGTAAGCAACATATACCTACTACGGCCGTTCATGGATGTGTGACCACTACGTGGTCAATTTGTGGCATTTATTAGCGAGCGTTTCCGTGCTTCGTAAGGCACGTTAAGCCGTTGGTCCCAGTTGCCAGTAAAATGGCAGCCATTAAGGGGACCAGATCTAAAAGGTAAATAGTGGGCATACAGTATGCCT
Source organism: Miltochrista miniata (assembly GCA_933228765.1). NCBI lineage: Eukaryota > Metazoa > Arthropoda > Insecta > Lepidoptera > Erebidae > Miltochrista > Miltochrista miniata. The sequence goes on along the minus strand of OW121763.1, from coordinate 26,701,249 downwards.
CTGTCTACTCCTTCGGAGATAATAAGGTGTGATTATATGTGTGTATGTATTTAGCTGACTTGCGATAGAAGATCGTTAAGATATAGGTAAGAAAAGAACAAGAAGTAGGTACATTAGTTACTATTCTCCAGTCCACTCACAGGTCTTAATGCTCATTAGAAATAAATATAAAATTTCTGATTAGATATCGAACTTACGATTCTTCAGTTCTTGTTTAGTATCGTTCACAGAGGTACAGCAGCTATTTAAATTATTGGCAAGAAGAACTACGGCAAAAGGAAGCGTCAAAAAACCTCAGACCCAACACACGTAATAATCAACATCGTTCAAGAAATTTTTCTTTTCACCTGAAAATTGTTTAATAGAGCAATACATTTTTCCTAGTTTCTCAAGCAGCCGGATTTAACGTACACGTGCCTAATGACGGCAAGCTACGGCCAAAACGTGGAGGCGGACTGCCTCAATTTTCTTGTAACCCCTATCAGCTAATCCAGAATGCAAGCGAAAAGCTTTTAGCGTTTACTAAAAAACAAGAAAACCGGGAGATCTTTCTCACCAGACTGTACCTCTCTAACACGTTTATTGTGAAAGTTCAATCTGATTGACGTTGTCATTTTTGTTATATTTCAAACTTTGAACAGATGATACACGTGACCTAGTGACGTAGTTTAATGCAACAGAGTCACAGACTACAGACAAAGTCTGGCCATAAGCCCCTCTGCACTCTATTTTATGGAGAGGGGCAAAAAGTTATCACACATTTTTAACTCGTTCATCCATGTGAAATCCAGAAAGACATGGTTTTGAAGTGGGTGTTGAACATTAGTATATTTTCTACAACAAAGGACATTCTTTCTGTTCATAATAATCACTTCCAGTTGATTCAAATGTTTGAAAAAAATCCTAAACTTATTCTAAAAAGTCTGTTTGACTGTTTTCCGAATAAATACCCCGCCGAAACTACAGAATCAATTCAAATGATATTTGGCACAATTTGAGCTAATGATCCCAAGAAGGATCTAGGATACTTTTGAGCCCGATATTTTGCGCGGTTCCTTTGGAAGAGGGTATGAATGACCCCGTATCCACCAAAGCGGAGTGGAGAAATTTGTTTTGATGATCAGTCAGATTCCGTTATTAGATTTCGGAAATAACTAAATGATGATCGCGGCCTCGCCCGCGTGAAATTCGGCAACCGTTTCCGCTTCCCGTGAGAACTTATTCCCGGGATGAAAAGCAGTCTATGTGTTATTCCAGACTACAAGCTACCTCTGTACCAAATTTCAGCCCAATCCGTTTAGCCGTTAGAGCGCGATTGAGTAACAAACATCCAAACAGCTTTACAAACTTTCACATTTATGATATTAGTAGGATAGGATGACATTTGGTTGGTCAAAAGAAAGCGTCTGCTCTTTAATAGTGCCCAATAATCTTACTAATATTTTCAATGCGAAAGTTTGTGAGTGTGGATGTTTGTTACTCCTTCACGCTCAAACCGCTAAACGGATCGGGCTGAAATTTGGTACAGACATACATTGTAGTCTGGAATAACACATAGGCTACTTTTTATCCCGGGAATAAGTTCCCGCGGGAAACAAATTTTACGCGGGTGAATCTGCGGGCATCAGCTAATACTTAATATTTGTCAAAACCGCTTGACGCTCATGACTTGTGCCGAAAATGTCCATGTACACCACGGAAGTGAAGCGACGAGCCACGGAAATTGGCTGACTTGGCGAGTTAAAGTTGTATACCAAGTACGAACATCACCTTTGCTCTACGCCTGAGGATAACTTTTTATACCTAAATCATGGAAAATATAGTAAAAAGCTACTATGCGTAAGTATTTCGATATTGTTTGTTTAAATGAGCTACTTAGTTGCAGATTGATATTTTATAAATGTCACTGAACTTATGAATTTGCAAATCACAAAGTCTGGTTATGGATCAAAATCTCCATTTTAATGCATGAAGGGGGGTTAAATTAAAAGAATTTAGAAATACATGATTATGTTTATATTTTGTCTTTTTGTTTTATAGTAAGATCTGGGTGTTGGTTGGTTTATTGTGGACCGCGATTTAGTTTCTGTGAAAATTGGGACCTGATGGAAATTTGCATTGCACCCATTGAGATATATTACTATGTATAGAGAACGCATCCCGAAGTAAAATTTTGCGCCAAGCGTTATGGTCCACGGACCATAAGTCAATTAGTCTCTTGCGAGCACCCGGCACAACGTGACGCCTACATCAGTGAATAGATTTGCGTAAAATGCCTTCGCGTGTTGCCAAATACTGTAAAAACCACTCAAGAAGACAAAATAAAAGTCTTGGAAGTACTTTTCACTCGTAAGGATATAAGCTTTTCGATTTAACACGCATGATTTATTTAATTTGTGTTTTTAATATCTAACCGCCATTTTTTACACTCGTGTTTCCTTACAAGTGACATGTTCTTGGTAAACGTTGAAGGAAACGCGTAAGCGCCATGAAATGCACGGCGCTTTAGACCTTTTGGTCGCGAAAAAACTATAACTAAGAAGCGGTCTTGCGTTTGAATATTTTATATTATGATTAGACGACTAATATATTGTTTTATCGCTGCAGCGAACTTTAGTTGTAACAGGCAACGTTTTTTGTTCGGGATGCGTTCTCTATACGTAGTAATATATCTCAATGATTGCACCTAGCACCTATGCAAAGCGGTACAAAATGTGGCTTATATGTAAACCTGAAACTTTGATAATATTTTGCACAAATTTTAAAATAATTTTTAAAAAACAAATTAACAGATAAATATCCTATAACTACGGTTTCGGCTTTGGTATTCTTTGCAGAAGAAGGCAGAAAGTACAGCTAGCTAGCTAGAATAAAAACCGGTCAAGTGCGAATTGGACTCGCCCATGAAGGGTTCCGTAGCAGCAAGTAACATAATATAAAAGTTCTTGTAGTTCGTTGTAACTTTCATTGATGTTTTAACACGTTCGCAGTGGTAGTGATATTTCAAGACGACCATCGCGATTTATGACGTATTAAAAAAAACTACCAACTCGATCTCGTTCAAACCAATTTTCGTTGGTAGATTTTATGGCAATGTACAATGTATTTTATGCTTAGTTTAGAAGTTAGAAGGGGACACACACACATTTTTCCACTTTGGAAGTGTCTCTTGCGCAAACTATTCACTTTAGAAAAAAAAAATGTTAGGAACCTCAATAGCATTTTTAAGGACCTATCTATAGATACCCCACACGTATGGGTGTAATAAAAAAAATGAGTTTCAGTTCTGAGTATGGGGACCCCCAAAGTTAACTGCTTTTTTTCTAGTTTTAAATAAAAATTTTGATGCGGTTCACAGAATACATCTACTTACCAAGTTTCAACAGCATAGGCCTTATAGTTTCGGAGAAAAGTGGCTGTTACACACGGATGGACAGACAGACAAGACAGACATGACGAATCTATAAGGGTACTGTTTTTGCTATATGGCTACGCAACCCTAAAAAATGATTAGCAAATTTACAAAGAATCTGTCCGAATAATATAATAGCAACTTATTATATTTACAGATTCTTCGTTTACTAGTATAGTTAGAAAATAAATTAATTCAACAATAGTACTTTATCATAATAAAACCAGCTTAACATTAAAATATAAAACCTGTTAGCAAAGCAATAATTCATTGAACTTCACTTCAGTTTTTGATTGAAAATACCTTAATCAAACTAAACAAATTTAAGGACCATTCTAGAATGTTTTTGAACAAAGACGTTGATTATTCAGACTTTACAATACCAAGACAAATATAATATCATTAATCAAATGCAAATGGATGTATTTGTTATTTGAAGCTACAATCAAACACGTCACCAAACAAATTTATTGTTCGATTGAAATTTTCTCAAATTATAGAAAAGTCATATTATAATCCCTATTATAAAAAAAAATAAGCAAAAATTCTAGAAGTACTTTGTATTATAAAGAGGAAATATTTTCCTTTGTAATCATTGGAACTACTCAGCCAATTTTGAGATTCCTTTCAACATTAAGAAAGCACAAGCTCCAAAGGAGGGGATTTATTGTCAAAAAATTTTTGTTTGTGTGCTAAGGGGTCCGTAGCATATCACTGGCAGAGTCGTGGGGCACAGGTAGTGTAAAATAAAACTCATTAATTACTAAGAAATTATAATTATTATCGAAGTTAGACTAGAAAGTCGACCCGGGTTGGGTAACGGCTCGATGGATGATGAAATTTCTAAGAAACTACTTTAGAGCTGAAATAAAATTAGAAATCTCACGAAAATTCCCTTCACCCTGTACAAGCAATTTACATTCCACAGACTATCTAGGCGAAACGTCTCCTGCGGAATATTAGGCTCTCGTAAAACGAAGTGAAACCTTGGATCGAGAACCCTTGTTCCCACGTATTGGAAAACCTAGCACGGGATTCTGAAACTGGAAAACACGCACAATGAAATTATTTTGCAGAAAGTTAAAGAATATCGAAACTTTCCTACTTTTTCACAGATTATTTTACGTCGTTTTTTCAAAACCATTATGAAATGCTAGGTAGACATTGATTCTTCTGAATCAATCCAATGATCAGCTTTTGAAAATTTACCCCGAAAGTATTAGGTTAGATAAATTTCAGCGAGTGAAACCGTATGAAATTATAATTGTCAATAAACCATTGAAAAAGAACGAATGCTTGCGATGATATGTAATCTTTTGTGTGTAAGATTTTGTTCTGTGAAGAAGTTATTCTAAACAAAAAACACCTAAATATTTTTTTGTGTCACACGGGCAGACAGACAGCAAGAGGAGTTTCAGTAAATGAATCTCGTTAATACCCTTTGAGTACGGAACGATAAAACAAGGCACAAAATATTTATTTTATATTTCTATTCCAATTTTATACTAGAGACTGCGTCACATTCTAATATCTCTGTCACCCCGTGCTAAGTTTCCCGAACCCTCATTGTTATGTATCAGATAGGCGCTTCATATCCCCCGATCCTCACGTATCTATCACTCACGAGCGCTGAAGGGTCCGGATTGAAAATTCAAAGCATTTATCTTTTAATACATGTGCCACTCAAGTTGGAATGTTTGAAAGAGTTTTCGTCTTCGTGACCAAATTAATGGGGTGAATCCGATATTGGATAGGACTCATTTTGTAGTAGCTACAGCTAGTGGTCACGGTGAATTTATTATCACCATAGTATCTGTTATTTTTAACCATCGCGATTTTTTACACTCGTAGGTACTTATAAAATTCGGGACTTCACGTGGAATACTTATTACTTACATACACCGACGTTTCGGATGCGTCCGTGGTCGCGGTTGAACTGAGACGAGTATGGCAAAAAACCATTAGGGTACTTCTTGTAGAACTACCCTCTTTATTGTTACAACTATGGATAAGGCCAGCGACACACCACACTCACTACGTCAGTTTTATTTGGCACAGTTTTAGTAAGTTTGTGAATATGTTTGGATGTTTGTAACTCAATCACGCTCTAACGGCTAAATGGAACGAGCTGAAAATTTGGTAGGTACCGGGATAGATTATAGTCCGGATTAACGTTTCATCCCGGGAATAAATTCCCATTATAAGCGGGGACGGGAACCAAATTCCACGCGGGCGTAGCAGTCTAGTGACAGAAAAAAGCTTTTTGGGGCAGTTATTACAGATCAAGTAGACATAAAATAGACCGAGTTAAGACGAATCTTTTAGACGTTTAAAATACCTACTTTTTAATCTCTCTTGTTCATAAAATCAACGTTATCCTCTTGTTCCCAAGTCTCAGACCTCCTACAATTACTACAAGGGTAGGCAGTACCAACCGACCCCGTCCCTCATTACCGTCGGTGTTAATCTCGACCTTATCTGAGCATTTCCAGCGAACACTTTTTATTTTTCCCCTTGAACAAGTTTTCTAGTTATCTCTCAATCATTTGCAAATTAGTTGAAGATAATTTTCTTTCGCCGTATTTTTGCTACAAATTTTAATAATGTTTGCAGTTTAGTGAGATTTTAGGTTAATTTTCTACACACTGAAATGGTTATACTTACATAAACCTAAGTTATAGAATTTCATTACTATTATAAGTCATACAATACGCCTACATCTCCAAGGAGGTCGGTTGTTTGACGTTTTTTGTTGCTAAGCCCGGGGCCGCACTTGCGGTTTCTAACCTCAAAATGTCATCAAACTGTCAAAATCAATGAAATCAAGCCAAGGTTTGACATTTTGAGGTTAGAAACCGCCGCGGTAAACCGCAAGTGTGCCCTCAGGCTGCTGTCTTTAACTGGGTTTAACCACAAATTAGAGATAGTACAGATGGAAAACTCATGTAGGTACTTTTTTTTACACCTACCAGAGTTTAATATTTCTACTACCTACCCTCTGCTACATACACTCGCGCACAAATCAGTATCGAAAATTCGGTTGAGAGCGTCTGACCTCGTGTCTGTGAATGACTTGTCTATGTGTGCTTAGTGTCTAAGAATGAGTTGTCTATGTGTGCGTAGCCTCAGCGAATTTAGTATGTAGGTTTCCATCTGTACTATCTCTAATTTGAGGTTTAACTGTCATGCACAGAGCAACTGTTACTGACACCCAGAAGCAACGGATTAACGTGCCTTCCGAAGCACCGACAACCTCGCAAATGAGATGTCCCATCCGAGGACTAGCCTCAGCAAAAATTGCTTGCTGCTGTGATTGTTTACGGAACACTCTGAGTCAGAGGGGCTACGTTCGCAGCTGCAGTGCGAGCATTCACGGCATAATATACTCGTATTATTATGTAGGTACCTCAAAAAAGGGTATATTTTTGATACCCTAGGGCTAATAATCCTTAAGCACCTAGCTTAAATAACCTGTCTCTGCATCACCCTAAGGTTGACTGGAAGAAAATGCCAACGGTATTAAGTCTACCTCTGTACTAATTTGTGCATAAAGTGTTTTTAAATACATAAATAAAACTTTATTCCTAATAGTTTGTAGAAAATAAACAATAAAGTGTTCGTTGACTGTTTTTTTTAACGTGCAGAATATCCTACATGGATGCTATGCCGGACTCTTACCGTCTAAAAAGCAAACTTTCCCTACCTAATGCCTACGGTATGGAGCCCCGGTTCCGTGACTGTAGCAGTCAAGGAACACGTAATTTCACAGTCTAATGACGATAAATACTTTCGTTAACATTATAGATAGAGTCACGGACTTTTTTTTAACGTGAGGGAAAGTCCATCATGGATGCTATGCCGGACTCCTACCGACTAAAAAACCTCACGTAATTCCCTACAGCCTATGGTTGGAAGTCCCGGGTAAGCCCTCGGAAGGATGTCCCAGTAGAGTCACGGCTTCCTTCAAATCTTAAAACCTAAGGTCATCTCTACCTGATGGGTGTTTCAAATCGTAAAGCTTGTTTAAATTAAGTAAAATTAGATTATGTTAAAATTGCTTGCTCAAAACAATGAGAACTTTTACATCAAAAGCAAACCCTTAACAGAATTATGGAAGTTTAGCAACAAATTGTTATAATATAGATATAATTGACATTAAATTCGGACATCGTAAACAGTAAGTTCATTTTGTATTTCATGTTTCGTTCAAAAGCCTTATTTCGCAGGATCTGCGTTTTGATGTAATCTTTCGTCTATCTACTTAAATAATAATTAATACATTAAAGGGGAATAAATTATTATTAAGCTTTCTGTCAAAGTCTGCGAATCTATTGTATCTGATGACAAATATTCAGCATCTAATTTAATGATTACGCTACACACACAACAAAAAAATCCAAAAAACACTATTAGTACCTCAACCTATGTACCTACTACACAACAATATAATAAAGTCTCATGATTTAGGAATTAGGAAGCGCTCGTGGCCCCGCGGACTCAGTGTTCTGTAAACGATCACTGCAGTAAGCAACTTTCACTATGGCCGGTCCATGGATGGGTGACCATCCATGTGATCACTTTGTGACATTTATTTGAGCGTTTCCGTGCTTCGGAAAGCACTTTAAGCCATTGGTCCCGGTTGCCAGTAAAATGGCAGTCGTTTAGTCAAGTTGAAGACTTTATTTCAACAGCAGGCAGTCACAACCTGCGCCTGTCCATTTAAATACGGCAATACGGCTCACCACCTATTACGTGGGACAAATTATAAAAAAGGTGAAATGTGGGCATATAATATGCCTCTGCCTACCCCTTCGGGGATAAAGGCGTGACCATATGTATGTATGTATGTAAGTCTCATGAATATTGTCCCGTTTTACCCTTTGGGAACGGAACCCTATAAATTGATGAAAATTACTTACCTAATACAGAAATGTGTCGTAATCTATCGCTCTTGCTCATTTTACGCATATCTATACTAATAACATAAAGATAAATAAATATTCACGGACATTTCACACAACGCTATCTGATCCGTAAGCTAGGAATAACCTGCTTGTGTTATGGGTATCAGACCACGGATATTAGTACTTATATAATTTTAAATACATACATATTATACATAGAAACATCCAGACTCTTGAGACAAACATTTATGGGTCACACAAATATTTGTCTCCGGTGAGAATTGAACCCACGACCTCCAGCGCCGCAGGCGGTATCACTACCGACTGCGCTACAGAGGCAGTTAAAGAGGAAATGTATTTTTGTGTGTGTATGTTTGTAATAAATAAACTGAAAAAATGCTGTGCCTTCAAACTTCACCATTTCAAAACTACATTCACCGTGAGTAACTTAGGCTTTATTTTATTTTCATATTCCCACAGGAACGGGAGCTACGTGGGTGAAACCGCGTGACGTCCACTAATAAATCAAAATTTGCTTTACTCTTCCTACAAACAATTACAACAAAGGCATCAACATTAACCAATTCATACATTCAGCATTTCCAACTACCAGCACAGTGTTGTTATCGGCATCAAGTTTCAACTCTGTAACAAGCCCGCGAGGCGTCCAGTCAATCTCGTGTCAGATTATTGGGATGTGGATATATGACGTCACTGGATACCCCTAAGTGCCTAAGGATGTACGAAAACGGCTGTTGTTGGTTTGAATGTGATCTTAATCTCTTACAACGAATTTAAAGGATTCTTTTCTAGATTGTTAAAAAATATTTACTGTTTAAAATAACAGTGGAACATAATTATTATATCTATTTACATTATAACTATCTTAACTTAACCTAAATAAGGCCACGGTGGCATTGTTCCCAAAAGACTATCAGCATTTCCCCTTTGAATAGCAATACGTATTCGCTGAGAGTAAAATCTGCCAGCGCTTAGGTCACCAGTCGACCCAACTTTTTAACACTAGGCCCTTTGGGATAAAAGCGTGACTAACGTCTAATATCTGATGTGTAAATAAGTAAAATATTTAAAAAAAAGACGTGTGGCACTCGGGGACTGCCGCGGTAAAGCTATTACATAGCATTTTTTACCGACTATACTAGTATAATTATTTCTATATAAGAATACTAGCTGATGCCCGCAGCTTCGCCCGCGTAAAATTTGTTACCGCGGGAAGTTATCCCCGGGATAAAGGTAGCTATGTGTTATTCCAGACTATAATGTATCTCTGTACCAAATTTCAGCCCGATCCGTTCAGCGGTTTGAGCGTGAAAGAGTAACAAACATCCACACTCACAAACTTTCGCATTTATAATATTAGTAAGAAGTAAGACTTTTGGACTTTTCAAAAGTCCAAGAGTCCAAAAGTCCAAAAGTCCAAAAGTCCAAAAGTTCAAAAGTCCAAAAGTCCAAAAGTCCAAAAACCCAAATTCCAAAAGTCCAAAAGTCCAAAAGCCCAAAAGGCCAAAAGGCCAAAAGTCCAAAAGTACAAAAGTCCAAAAGTCCTAAAGTCCAAAAGGCCAAAAGTCCAAAAGTCCCAAGGGCCAAAGTCCAAAAGGCCAAAGTTCCACTCCACCTAACCTCACCCCACCCCATCTCACACCAATTCACCTCACCACACCCCACTTCACTTTACCCCACCCTACACACCTCAGCCCACCCCACTTCACCCTACTTCACCCTACTTCACTTCATATACATAGGTACACGTTATGCAAACGCTCACGTGTACACGTTGGTATATGAAGTGCGAGATACACGAACGTGGCCGAGCGTGGCCGAAGGTAGCCGAGAGTGTGATTTATTTTCGTGACACAATTTCTGGATTCGGTCTCCACGCAAGGCCCGCGTAGAAGCTATGCAATAGCTTAATAGGTATTTTGTTTTAGAACTTTTTAAGAAGAACAATTATTTTGTAATAAATTATTTTTATGTAACTTCAACCATTTACGCAGAGGCGCAACGGATCCATACTAATATTATAAAGCTGAAGAGTTTGTTTGTTTGTTTGTTTGAACGCTAGGATCTCAGGAACTACTGGTTGGATTTCGAAAATTCTTTCACAGTTTCATAGTCCATTTATCGAGAATGGCTATAGGCTATATAACATCACGCTAAGACGAATAGAAGCGGATCAGCAATCAATAATGTTTTGAAAACGGGGAATATTTTTTACCGTCTGAAAGCTTCCGAGGCGTACGCTGCGTAAATGGTTAAAGTTACGTAAAAATTATGTATTCCTTTAGTAGTAGTAGTAAAAACTATATAGTCCATTTATTGAGGATGGCCAATGGTGATTTAACATCACCCTAAGACGAATAGGAGCGGAGCAGCCATAATTAATGTTTCGAGAACGGGGAAAATTTCTTTCTTTTGAGAGCTTCCATTGCGTATGCTGCATAAATGGTTAAAGTTACGTAAAAATTGTGTACTACAAATTTGTTCCTCTAAAAAGTCATAAAAAATGTCCTTAACAGCATATGCCTATCTTTTAAGGTTCACCTAAAATAACCCCTGTTATTAAGTATGAGCGATGCGACGGGAGTAAACTTGGTCTGCAGTGGCAGCCAGTCAACTGAACGATAAAAACCGGCCAAGTGCGAGTCGGGCTCGCCCACGATGAGTTCCATACCAAAAAACAGATGGGCGGAAGTAAAAGCGACGGGAAACATTACATCACGTTAACACCTCTCTCTTTCTCACTCTCATGTAACGCAAACGAAGTTGCGCGGGTCAGCTAGTACTCTTATAACGATGAAATGTTTTCCGTTTTCGAAACATTCCTCATTGCTGCACCGCTCCTATTAATCTTAGCATTATGTTATGTAGCCTATAGCCACTATCAATAAATGTACCTACTTACTATCGAACAGTTTTTGAAACCCTACCAGTAGTTTCAGTAAGGCTTGCCTTGGTATGATGTGATCATGGTCCCTTTGCAGCGTGTGTCCAATCCAGTGCAGCAGCTACACTTCCGACGTTTGATCTGTTGGTGGATACCACTGCAGCGTTCCAATAGTCTTACGTTCGTGATGTTCTCGGGCCCGTATGTACCGAGGATCCATTGGAGGCAGCGTTTGACGAAGACTTATAGCTGGTAGCTGGTGCGAAATGTCTCTAGTGACCTTCCATGTCTCGCATCCGTAGAGCAGTTAGCAGTACAGTTTTAACGTTTACTTTGTTTTGAGTTTCACTCTTCGTGTCCATTTTCGCAACTGCCTACGGGGCGCAGCTGTGTAAAGGTTGTTCTGGCCTTAGCGAGACTCGAAATGATGTAGGGTACTCTTCTATCCCATTAGTTTCTGACACGACACTCCCAAGGTACGTGAATTAGTGCCTCCACCACATCTCTTGCGTCTGTCGATTTTAATTTCAGTCCAGCCATTCGCTGCCTCATCCTGCTCGTTATCCTGCACGTTGTCCTGCAGACATGCATGACGGCGTGTGTTTGTGCCTCAGCAGGCACAGGACATCGGCATCATTTAAATCCTCCAGGATATCAGTATAGGCCCCATTCTATGCCGCGCTGATTGTTCTTTGCGGTATTCAGCATTATACCATCTATTTTCTATGGATGGTTGTTAACTATCCTGATATCTTCATAACGATCCTCTAAGGTAGGTACTGTATGTATTTTCAAAAGAGTTTGTGAACTCTATTTTTAATTTCTTTTTCAGAATATTGATGACATTTGATTGATGTCATTTTATACACGTTACGTCTACTACATTGATACATGTAATAAAATTCTAACACGCCGGTGTTCGTATGTAAATTGTTTATACTGAGGAAAATTCTATACTGAGGAATAGCTTTAACCATTAAGCTCTATTTTGATTAAGCAAACAGGGCAGATTCACACGCTACTTGATGAGTATGATTAATAAATACCTCTAATTTCATAGACCTTGTGTGACGTAAACAAAGTTGCGAGGGTCAGCTAGTCAAAAGATAAAACAATAGGTTTCTTCTTATCTACTTAAAAACTATTTTTACAAATTTTATGGTAATAATAGACATTCTTTGAAATATGCATGTATGGTATTGTTGTGACTTTTATGACACGTTTAAAGTACATAGGTATGGGATAGATGGCGCTCGCGGCTACGTCAGCGTGAAATTTTCTTCCCGCTTCCCATGGGAACGTACTCCCGGGTTTGGTTATCTTTATAGCAGTATTATATATAAATTAACAAAACAAAAAATAATACTGCATTGGTGATAATAATAATAAAATGTATGTATATAGAGTACTCACTCATTTTCTTTCACTATTTTTCGTGACTTTCTTCATTAATAAATGCACTTTGTTTATTCATATTTAACACACTTTTTACACACGAGTACAGTTCACTGTTGTACATAGATGATGAATACATATACCAAAGAGAATGCAATACTTGACCTATACACCTATAGTCGAATTTTTATTTAGACGAAGTAAATTGACAGCACCTAATGTAATTGACAGCATCGAAATTGTCATTTCACATTAAGAACTCTAAATTCGACCAGCACTCTTAATTCAACTTTCGTCGAGTGGTTAAGACGCGGATCGGTACGCAGAAGGCGCAAGATCGATTCTGGGTACAAGCATCAATTTTTGGATTATTTGACATAATATATAACGACTGCAGAGTTCATAAACGTAAACAAAAAAATTATGAAGTGCGAGACGAGATACACGAACGTGGCCGAAGGTAGCCGAGAGTGTGATTCGTTTTCGTGACACAATTTCTGGATTCGGTCTCCACGCAAGGCGCGCGATAGAAGCTATGCAATAGCTTAAAAAAGTATTGGGAATAATCTCAGATTTGATGTACTCAATTCTAAGTACCCGTAGTTACTGCAGATCATTATGGGTTATTAATCATACAAACCCTTCACAGATTAAGGTAATAAAGGTTAAGTAGATAACTTATCTTAGCGGCCATTAAAATAATTTATATGCACAGGTGTAACTTCGTCTAGCAGTCATTTGGGGGTTACGCTAATTGCCAGTAAAAACTAAGTGTATACCTATATGAAAAGATAGGTCATGAAAACTGGCGTAAAATAAAATGTCTTTTTACAGTTTGCATTTTTTTTACATTAAAAAGAACCCACTCAATTAGTCTATGAAAAATTAGAACAATTTCGATAAAACGTGTTAGAACCACAGCTTAATGCTACACTCAAACACGTACACTCATGACAAATTTTAGAACACCAAATTTTTGTATCGGGTGTAAAAATTATCAACATTGAATCATGTCAAGACTATCATGTCGAAAGACTGCCTCTGCGTACCCTTGTGACATAAAATAAAATGTCTTTTTACAGTTTGCATTTTTTTTTACATTAAAAAGAACCCACTCAATTAGTCTATGAAAAATTAGAACAATTTCGATAAAACGTGTTAGAACCACAGCTTAATGCTACACTCAAACACGTACACTCATGGCAAATTTTAGAACACCAAATTTTTGTATCGGGTGTAAAAATTATCAACATTGAATCATGTCAAGACTATCATGTCGAAAGACTGCCTCTGCCTACCCTTGTGACATACACGTGACTGTATGTAATATTATCTATATACATGTAATAAAATGATAGAAAAATCAAAACTGTAGGTACATTGGAAATATTAAAATATAAAAAAAAATATTCGCTGGGTTACCGAAGCCGAAAATATAGTTAATTTTTTTTTGTATGTTTTTCTGTTTTCTTTGCTTTGTCCGGAAGGATCTCGAAAAGTACTCAATAGATTTGATTCAAAATTTTCACAAATATAAACTAGAGGTAGGGTTTTAAAATAGGTTATATATTATCACGCTACATATCCTAGGGGCTAAGCAGAGAGCAATCAAATTGGCATTCAAACATAATTTTCACGCGTACGAAGTCGCGGGCAACAGCTAGTCGTTAATAATTATAACTTCACAACATTTAGCCCTAAGTCTTCAACAGTACCTAATAGAATGTACAATTTTTTACTGAGTTTCCATCCCTTTGAGAATTAACTTAAAACTGTTTCTTGATGGCTAATTGTGTAATGAAATTAAATTTTTCCTTGTACATTTTTCAAGCTAAGCTAAATAGATTTTTGCAATTAGAATCCGTTCGTAAAAATATTAGTTTAGGGATAGATACTAAGTAAAACATTGTAGATTCTGTTTATTATATTACTAGCTGTTGCCCGCGACTTCGTACGCGTGAAAATTATGTAATGATGCCAATTCAGTTTGGATTTGAATTCTTTTCTGCCAAGCCTCTAGGCTACGTAGCGCAATAATATGTAGCCTGTGTATAAAACCTATCTCTTACTAATATTCCTGCTACGTTTTGGTTAAATCACCATTTTACATATTTCATTGCTCTCTGCTTAGCCCCTAGGATATGTAGCGTGATAATATATAGCCTATTTGAAGACCCCACCCTTAAGTAATATTTGTGCAAAATTTGAACCAAATCTATTGAGTACTTTTCGAGATCCTTCCGGACAAAGCAAAGCAAACAGACAAACAGACTTTTTTCTAACTATATTTTCGGCTTCGGTATCTTATGTTGAACACCCAGCGATTTTTTTTTTTCAAAATTTCCAATGTACAGTTTTGACTCTTCTATCATTTTATTATAATATACATATTATGTATATACTACTAAACTAAACGTGCATCATGGCATCTCCTGCTACCCACTACAAACCCCATAACACCAATTTAGTCCATAAAAAAATGCCATCAAAAGCTTAGATTCTGGAATGATCTCCCTGCCGCGGTTTTCCTAAAGACCTACAGTATGGGGTTCTTCAAAGGGGTCTTAGATGGTTTTTGAAGAGTCGACAGCACGAGTGTAGCTCCTCTGGTGTTGCAAACGTCCATAGGCTACGGTGACCACCAGTACAACTGGTGGGCCGTATGCTTGTGTGCCACCTTAGTGGTATAAAAAGAAAATTACAAAAAAAGTACAGACAGAGAGGATATTTTTTTCTGCTTCACTCCCTTGGGCAGTAGCATAATGATATAAATTACTAGCGGATGTCACGCGGTTTCACTCGTGTAATTCCCGTTTCCGTGGGAATTCGGGAATAAAATATAGCCTATGTTCACCGCAAAGAGGTAGCTTTCCAACAGTGAAAGAATTTTCAAATCGGTCCTGTAGTTTCGGAGCCTATTCGATGCAAACAAACAATCAAATCTTTCCTCTTTATAATATTATATTAGTATAGATACCTAATATAAAACTGATAAATCACTACAAATATCTATAATATCTTAATCTTATACATATAAATAACAAAGTATTTTCTCAAGACGCGAAAAAGTATATCTTAGAAAAATACGAAAATCACCGCATCACCGCGGGTAATGACGTGAAATATCAGTAGTTCACACACCAGCTCCGAAGAATCTGTCCCTAAGGGAGAAGGGGACAAATATGAAGATGTTGCACCGGTTGTGCACATCGCAAACTGACTTATGTATCGTAAGAACTTTTTTGTTGTTATGTCTTTGATTTTATGGTGACAATATCTTTGCATTGTCTCAAATAGGAGGGTAAGGTCTAGGTTTAGTCAAGGTGGACTGTTAAGAAACCCGAAACCCAGGCGACCACTGTCCACAAGTAAATGGTGTTTTACAACTTACCTTTAAGAAAACTGCTAACGACAGTAATAAAATACCAAACTGATTTTTCTAAAATCACAAAAATCATAATACGAAATCGTTGTCAAACTGGAACAATCGCGTATTGAATAACGCCACTTGAAACAAACGCGTTTTGTATTTTATTAACATTGCTAAACGTTTTCCTAACAAAAGAGTAAGTCAGACCGAACGCGGTTGTAAAAGACAAACAGTAGGTCTGCAAAGTTTGAAAGTCGTCACCTGAAAGTTTATCAGTAAAGGGCTGTTTAAGTAACGAGATACGAATACCCTTTACAGTTTCAGGTTGACAATATTTTCACTACAGGTATAAAATTTTCTCAGAAAAGTAAGTTATGGTTAGGTATTGAAAAAAAAATCGAAAATCAATAGAATAGAAAGCAACTTCCGTCAATGAGCGCTGACTTGATAATGACGATGACGGCATACAAACGTACAATTTACACTCACGACGTGGACTCTCTCTCGATCGAGACCATGCTGTTCCGCCAATAGGTCATAAATGCTAAAATTTCATCATCAATTACCCCAATTTAATTATCTATAATGTTTTCCCGATAGGCAAGCTACCCACGGTGACTGCGGGCACGTCGTTCTCGCTGCCTTCCGCGTTGGGCGCCTGAGACGGAGCCATGCGCGGAGGAATGTGTTCCTCCGCTCTCGACGGGAACAAGGAGTCCAGGACCCCTTCCAGCCGCTCCGGCTGGAGACTCTGGGTCAGTGGGGGCTCCTTCGGGCGTAATTTTCCCCTTACCATAAGGTACGGGCGCCCCCACGGGTTCCGCTCCAGAGTCTCCATCAGCTCTTCGCGGCCCAACTTTTTGGACCGCTTGATGGCCGTCTGGAGGGCTTGATGGCCGTCTGGAGGGGAAACCGGTCCCGCAGTCACCGAGGGTGAGTTAGGGGCGGCTGCCCTGCGGCTTAAATCCCGCAGAAACACCGCCCCTGGACCCGACGGCATTCCAGGCCGAGCGTGGGTCCTGGCTCTCGAGGAGCTTGGGCCTCGACTTATAGGTCTTTTCAGCGCATGCCTCGAAAAAGGCCAGTTTCCCAAAGCCTGGAAGACAGGGAAACTGGTCTTGATTCGAAAGGCGGGGCGGCCGGCAAACTCCCCATCAGGGTACCGGCCGATCGTGTTGCTCGACGAGGTGTGCAAGCTCTTTGAGCGCATTATTGCACAACGCCTCGTCGGGCACCTAACACATGTGGGGCCTGATCTGGCGGATAGCCAGTTTGGCTTCCGTCAGGGGCGCTCCACTGTGGACGCGATCATGCGCATTAGAGGCCTGACGGAGGAAGCAGTCTCACGGGGTGAGGTGGTGATGGCGGTGTCTCTTGACATCGCCAACGCCTTCAACACCTTGCCCTGGAGCTGCGTTAGGGAGGCGCTTATTTACCATGGAGTGCCTCCCTACCTCCGTCAAATTGTCGGGGCCTATCTCTCCGAGAGGGCCATTACTTACCCGAGCTGGCTAGGGCCGGGTCGGCGTGATGTGTCGTGCGGTGTTGCACAGGGATCGGTATTAGGACCACTCCTGTGGAACATCGGTTACGATTGGGTGCTGCGGGGTCCGTTGCTTAGAGGGGTCAGCGTAACGTGTTACGCCGACGACACCCTCATTACGGCGCGGGGAGCAACGCACCGTGACGCAGCACTAAAGGCCACGGCAGGGGTTGCTCAAGTCGTGGGTCGGATTCGGCGGCTGGGTCTCGAGGTCGCACTTCATAAATCTGAGGCTCTGTGCTTCCACAGACCTCGGATGGGGCCACCTGCGGGATCCAGCCTACAGGTAGGGGGCGTTAGCATCGGCATCGAGCCCTCAATGAAGTATCTAGGGCTCGTACTCGATGGCCGGTGGAACTTCGGACATCACTTCCGAAGTTTGGTCCCAAAACTTAGGGGAGCATCAGCCGCACTCGCGCGGCTGATGCCCAACATAAGGGGACCCAACGCTCCCTACAGGAGACTGTACCTGGGGATCGTGCGAAGCATGGCCCTATACGGGGCACCCGTATGGGCGGAGACCCTGACGGCCAGCAATGTGGCTAAATTGCTGAGCCCGCAGAGAGCGATGGCCATCAGGGTGATAAGAGGATACCGCACGGTCTCCGGTGAGGCGGCATGTCTCCTAGCCGGAACCCCTCCATGGGACCTGGAAGCGAGAGCCCTTGCGTCACTGTTCAGATGGCGCAAGGAGGCGCTGGAGCGGGGCCAAAGGCCTGCGTCTCGAGAAATCGAGGCCCAGCGGTCCTTGCTCCACCAGGAAACCGTGGAGACATGGAAGGTGCGACTTGAGCAACCAAAGGGGGGATTCGCCACAATCGCGGCCGTCAGACCGGTCATGGACGAGTGGCTGGAGAGAAGACACGGTGCTCTCTCCTACCGGTTGTCGCAGATACTTACCGGGCACGGTAGCTTCGGTAGGTATCTGTGGCGAAGACACCGGGAAACCACGGCTGAATGTCAGCACTGCGAGGACCGCAGCGATGACACAGCGCTCCATACGCTAGTGGAGTGCACGGCGTGGGCGCAACAGCGCCAGGTCCTCGTAGTGGGTCTGGACGTGGACACTCTCTCGCTCGAGACCATGGTGCAAGCCATGCTCTCCAGCGGGAGTAAGTGGGACTGCGCCGCCTCTTTCTGCGAGCAGATCATGCTCGTGAAGGAGGCGGCGGGGCGGGTACGGGAGAGAACTCTCCCACCCGAGTTCCGCAGTCGGCGGCCTGGGCGCCGCCGACGTGTCTTCGCCGAGGACTATCGGCCTCCATGACCGGGGGTCTGGGGACGGTGAGAGGGTCGCTCACCGTCCTTACAGAAGCAGGCCCATGACGGCAGCGTGACGTGAGAAACTCACGCACGCCCCCCCCCCCTTAGAAGCGGGATCACACCCGAAATCCCCCAAAGACGCGGCTAGTACCCGAACCTCCCCCTGGGCGAGGCCGCAGTGGCGGCTGTAGGTCTGTTGGGAGTCCTGGGACATCCTCCCGAGGGCTTACCCGGGGCTCTCAACCATAGGCTGTTGGGCGTTACGTGAGGTTTTTTGGTCGGTAGGAGTCCGGCATAACATCCATGAGGATTTTCCCTCACGTAAAAAAAAAAAAAAAAAAAAAAGGCAAGCTACCCAAAATACAAATATGTCACCCATTTTACCTAATTATCAATTATTTTTCGACCTCTCTGAAGTGAACACATCATTACTTTGTGCTCGCCTTATCAGTAACTCATAAGCACTGCTGTATGTGTAACTGAGTTTTCAGAACTGCATTATTTTTGAGGGGGGTTTGTGAAATGGATTTTCAAGATCAAGGTATGTTATTACTAATTAGCTACATTTTTAAGTTTTGTTTAACTTATTATGACGTATTTTTACGTGCTACGCCACACAGTATTTCTACCAAATTTGTATGTTATAGTTGACTTCACATAGATCTACAAAAAATTTCAACCATAATCGAATGCCCTCATATATCTTATATTAAAGATCAAACTGTCTTTTTGAAAATATAAAAGGTTTTTCTGCACCCTTTTTGCTTCTTCAGTTGCTATATAGGCTCTACGACTGCGTAGGCTTGTCTACAAAACACATGTTAATTATTATTGTTTTTTTTTTCAAGAACTTTGATTAAATGTTCTTTCTCAAGGATGCATTTTTTTTAAGTGCCATAGCTAGAACTATTCCTTAAAAACATCAGCACGTGTTGGTAACTATTCTAGCTTTACTGGAAGAAGCTGAAAATGTAGAAATTAGGAACTTATATAGTAAAATACTCAATTGATGTTAAAGTCTTGATAGATTTTGGAAAGTCGTCTCTAGAAGTAAATCAATTTTTTTGCAAAAGTACTCAGATTGGTTAAATGAAAGTACATTCAAGAAATAGGCAATGAGAAGTGCATTCAAGAAAACGCGAACCAGCCGGGCCATCTTGCGTACGCGGACATCCCAGGAAATCTTTTTTTAAATTTGTCTAAGCGCTCGAAACGTAGAAGTTTGGCAGAATTATCAGAAGTAGATGACTCTGCTGTGAATTCACTCATCAATACTAGCTTAAGACTAAATATAAATTCAAATAAATTTAATGAATATTTTTTGGAAACCGCTTGACTTTTAATTCAAGAATATCCGTGGTATAATCTCCCAGCTTCCGTTCACTAAGTCCTCATCCATGGTATACTTTATTATCTATTGGGGAATTATCTAAAGAGCCAGCAGAACCTGACACAAAAATGATAAGGCTTTCAGACGGGATCACACGAGAAAAAGTCACGAGAAGGTACCTACGAATACGGACTTTTTTTTTTTTTTTTTTTTTTAACGTGAGGGAAAATCCTCGTAGGATGCTATGCCGGACTCTTACCGACTAAAAAACCTCACGTAACGCCCAACAGCCTATGGTTGAGAGCCCCGGGTAAGCCCTCAGGAAGAACGAATACGGACTTACTTAACTATTGAGTATTAAAATTTTTATTAAACAATACATATTGTACAGTTTACTGTATATTATGTATTAAATTATGCAAATAAAGCATTAATGAACATTCGTGAAGTATTTTTTATTATTCACCTTCAGAAAATAATCCCATGTAACAAATTTAATAAAGTAAGGTATTAATGACCGCGCTTGTTCGGCGCTTGGACCACCGTGCCATGGTGCGAGTCATGGTCTCTGGAGTAAGTGGAACTGCACCGCCTCTTTTTGCGAGCAGGTCATGCTCGTGAAGAAGGCGGCGGGCGGGAACGGGAGAGAACTCTCCCACCCGAGTTCCGCAGTCGCGCAAAAATTGCTACATGATTGCTTATATATGCTACGAAGAGTCTCTATGTTCGAGTGCGTAGAGATTTTCTTCCCTTTTTGTATTATTTTTTTAGGGTTCCTTGGCCAAACTATAGAAAATGGGACCTTCCGCCTGACTGTCTTCGAGTCTGTCACGACTCACGAGGCTTTACCTCAGGAACAGTGATAGATAGAGAGCTAAAATAAGGACAAATGGGTTGAAAAAGTTTTAGTAGATAATTATGATGAAACTATTATTTGTTCTTTTTATATTTCTTTTTAGTTCACGTTCTTACAAGTCTAGTAACCAACTTAAATTACACTTTTACAATGTAATACGTTACTCTCATAGTCTGAAACACAATAAAATAGGTGAATAATGAAGTCGGAGCTATTTGCTTACAACCGTATATGAAATAGGGGAAATCGGGCATGATGTGGTAGTTTTGTATACCCCTGCTATTTAACGCCACGGAATAACTCTCTTTGACGTCGGGAACAGCCATATCACTTGCTTTGATATTGTTATAGCAACAATCCTTGTTTGTTTTGCAACAAATATGTGTAAATGTTATTTTATTATGTACTAGCGGACGTCACGCGGTTTTCATCCGCCTAGCTCCCGTTCCCGTGGGAATATGGGAGAATATAATATAGCCAATGCTACCCAGGGATAGTGTAGCTTCCCACTAGTGAAAGAATTTTACAAATCGGTTCAGTAGTTTTGGAGCCTATTCGATGCAAACAAACAATCAAACCTCTTAATAATATTTTGTAACAATAAGTTCAAAATTATGGTAATCTCCTATCTAAATTAATGAATTCTATGGCAGAACCATAGCGAAAAAATATTCTAATTTTATATTATGGTGTGTCTTTTCTGGATGTTAATACTTTGTTATAAACATTGTGAACCCCAAATTACATAATAGAAAGAAAAATCACGTTAGAAAAATAGCAGTAGCACCATTAATCAAAAGTTGACGTATGTTTATATGAGCAACGGTAAAGACAACACGAAACTTTTCTAATTTTCTCTTTCATTTGACTTAGCGCACATTAAGTAATACACCTTCTTTCCAACTGGGACAAATTTTGAATCCTGGACTTAGATAAATTGTTCAGTACAAAGATTTAAATACTGAAACACATCACAGAGTTCCACAGAGACTCTGCCCTTAGTAAAGTAGACATGTAGAGCGATTGCTTTATTTTCCAAGAGTATTCTCTCAATGACGTTTTGTAATAATTTATTCGTCGTTTGGGAATACTTTTGCTAATTCCTTAACTTGTCTACTCACTGTTGTTTTTTTTATTTGCAGTACTCTGTAAACATAATGTGTATACCTACATTTAGAAAGAAATGTTAAAAGTCAAGAAACCCGGCATTTTATAGTTTTCTACATTCCGTTTTGGGTTTTTTACGAAACTAGATTCTTTTTAGCCCCTCTCTATAAAATAGAGTGCAGAGGGGCTTATGGCGAGACTTTGTCTGTAGTCTGTGACTCTGTTGCATTAAACTACGTCACTAGGTCATGTGGATCATCTGTTCAAAGTTTGAAATAAAACAAAAATGACAACGTCAATCGTATTGAACTTTCACTTTCACAATAATCGTGTTAGAGAGGGGCAGTCTGGTGAGAACGATCTCACGGTTTTCTTGTCCATAAATTTAGCAAAGGT
Source organism: Miltochrista miniata (assembly GCA_933228765.1). NCBI lineage: Eukaryota > Metazoa > Arthropoda > Insecta > Lepidoptera > Erebidae > Miltochrista > Miltochrista miniata. The sequence continues at coordinate 26,678,768 of OW121763.1, read as the reverse complement.
TTGGACACCTCGTGGCCGCATTTCGCGTTCTGATTTTATTCTTCTCTGGAACTTTAGAGTTTGATAAGCAGCATTATTCTTCATTTCGTCGCACAACATACGTCTCTCCATCATATTTTCAGCTAATGGTATCTTATTTATAAGAATAATATATTATGTTTTATTGTGCACCAAAGATTATAAAAATTTAAGTAATTATTATATTGCCAGAAGCAATCTCTACTAGATATCTATAAAATTCCAAATCATAAGTAATTACAAGAAGATGAAAATAAATGAGATAAAATCACACGCCTGCCGTATTTATCCTCATAAATAACGAACCTGAGTGTTAAATAAACAAATTCACAAACCACCCCTTGGAAACCCTAAACGGTACACACTGTGCAATCTCTGTAAGTAATTGCACTTCCCCCTTATAAAGGGAAGCTTGCTAGTAAAATGATACCGTCTGCAAGAACAGCTTAATAAGTAGTTGCGGTAAGAAATCCAATAGCAAAATTTGATACTGTTTTTTTTTTAATAACTCCTCGCAATTTTTAAGGAAGTTTGAGTTTGATTGATTGAGATGAGGGTGGTAGATGGCTTAAAATATTATTTTGGTAAAAAAGGTTTTATATTTATTCGTAACGGTGTACCAATTTAGCTTCATTCACTCAATATACTTTTTAATGTGAAAATTATGAGATAAACTGAAATAGGTAATAATATTATAGAGTCCAGTTAACGAGGATCTCTAAAAGATGTTTGAATTGATAGATGGAGGTTGTTTGGTCAAATGCTCTTGCCTTTTCAATTCTATGAGTCAAGAATAAACCCCAAAAATGATAAATAAAAATATTTTAAGCCAGCTCCAAGCACCTAGATAAATGTCGTTTTGAATACCACTTGATGAGATTCAGATTAAGATTAAATACGAAATTGAATACCTCTAAGATGAATCGTAACTGACTCAAATATTTGAGCGGTTTTCGTTATTCATCCATCCACCCTATTGATGTTGTAACGCAAGCATACATACCTAACCTTTTTTTTAACGTGAGGGAAAGTCCTAATGGATGCTACGCTGGAGTCCTACCTACTGAAAAACCTCACGTATCCTGCCCAACAGCCTACAGTTAGGACCCCCGGGTAAGCCCTCGGAAGGTGTCCCAGGACTACATACCAACCTATTACAACATGAATATTTGTAAAAAAGTTACTTCCGAATCTACCGTGGAAGATTTATGTAAACAATTTTTTTCGTGAGTGGTAAGGAAAGTGATAAAGTCTTGTAAATTGACGCCGTATGCATGCACGAAAAAGCATAACGTTCTGTCTGAGTGTGCAAGCGAGAGGCACGATCAGCATTAAGCGTTCGTCTTGCAATCTTCTCTTACACTTCATCCGCCGATTACGTTTATTTTTTCTTAAGTCGTCATTATTTTAAATCATCATCCGTAAACTTACTTTTTTTGGGCTTCTTTGACACAAAGGGAGGAATCTCCGACTAGGCTAGGTGATCATCTAGCCTAGTTGGAGATTCCTCCCTTTGTGTGTTGGAGGAACATCCACCCCTTACTCCACAAGCATATTGATTTGTTCTGTGTCTAGGTGTAATTTATATATAATTATGTAAGTATTTAGAAATATATAAGTACGTTTATCAGTCGTCTGGATCCCATAGCACAAGCTTATTATCTTAATTTGGGCTAGATGATGTTGTGTAAGAATGTCCACAAAATTAAATATAAAGGAAAAAAATCTTTAAGGACCATGCATTGGGTTAACCTAACCTAACCTAGCGAAACAAACCAAAACATAGCAGCCAATTTTATTGTAACAGAAAGTATACAAGCTACATATTCTTTGAATGAGACATTAAAAATATCTCTCACATGCACTAATTGACCTCAGTAGCAAAAAAAACGATAGTAATTCACATCGCATATTTCATTTAATAACCGTAATGGATGGTAGCGTTAATCACACAGACAGCTTAGTGTCCGGCTAATCGTAGACTTTGTGTCGAGTGATGCCGACATTGCGCACACGACATTCTCTTTAGTTCTGAAGGATTTATTTTTATGCAGTATTTCATATAGTATCTTTATAACATCGCAGCAGTGCTCCATTACCGTACCTGCAACTAATTACCTAATTATGGATGTGTCTGCCGTTGATATGAAAATGATTTCGCCATAATTTGTATTTCTGCTTAGTCGAATAACCATAAAAATGAAAATCAGTAAATTCACATCCTTAGAAGTGGAAGAATTACGAGCAAAACTAGAGTGACTTTTAATCGCAGAAACTTTGTTTACGAAGGATGAAAAGGATGGAAATTGAAGTAAATAATTTATCTTAAAATTGGTTTTACGACTGTAATATTACTGACAAGCGGGACCAACGGCTTCAAGTGCCTTCCGAAGCACGGAAACGCTCGTAAATAAATGTCACAAAGTAGTCACGAGGTGGTCACTCATCCAAGGACCGGCGAAAGTGAAAGTACTGCCAGTGATTATTTTTAATAACTGAGTTCACGGAGTCACGAGTGCTTCTGTTAGTTTTTGGGCTTTCGTACTATTATATATTTATTAAACTTCGCAGTCCGTCTGTCTGTCTGTCTGTCATGAGGTTGTATCTCTAAATGTTCATAGATGATGTATTTCTGTTGCCTCTATGACAACAAATACTAAAATCAGAAAAACTTCCATACAACAAACGTACTTTTTTGCCGTAGTTATATTGGTACGGAACCCTCAATGCACAAGTCCGACTCGCACTTGGCAGGTTTTAGTTCAATGTTATTGTTTCATTTTAATATTGTTTCTAATGATAAAAATCACCAACGAAATTCGCACGCCTACAGAATAGAACCACAGTTCATCGGCCAGTACGGCATTTGTCGGAAATACTTCCATCATCAAAGCACATAGTTTGGTCTGCCAGTGACCGCGGCACCCTCACACCGAATACTTGGCATATTTCTCCTATCTTCATAATTGAGGAAAATCAGTTTAAGTACCGCTCGTTTGTGTAATCATTTTTACACGATGACGCAATGTAGACTAGATTGCTTTAAAAATTACTGGAGAGCCTTGTAATTAGAAATTGCTAGTTTCAAGCTCACAATTAATGAAACGCTCGTGGCCCCGCGGACTCGGTGTTCTGTAAACGATCACTGCAGTAAGCAACTTTCACTATGGCCGGTCCATGGATGGGTGACCATCCATGTGATCACTTTGTGACATTTATTTGAGCGTTTCCGTGCTTCGGAAGGCACGTTAAGCCGTTGGTCCCGGATGCCAGTAAAATGGCAGTCGTTAAGCTAAGTTGAAGGCTTTATTTCAACAGCAGGCATTCACAACCTGCGCCTGTCCATTTAAACACTGCAATACGGCTCACCACATATTACGTTGGACAAAATTATACAAAGGTGAAATATGGACATATAATAATATGCCTCTGCCTACCCCTTCGGGGATAAAGGCGTGACCATATATTATGTATGTATGTAAGCTCACAATTACTTATGTTAGGTGGTTGGAAAAGATCGCTATCATTTTAAATTGATTTACGGTTTTGATTGTTGCATACTTGCCTTGAGAGAGCATTATTTCCATGAGCCCTATTACGCCCAAACCAGCCTCACCTACAAGTACTACATCTAATGAATAACCTACAAGGTCATGACGGAGTAAATGAAATCTAAATAAAGCAATACCTGTACAGTATGGTACAGTGGCTAAGACCAATCAGTGGCGGCCGTGGGTTTCAGTGGCGGCCGTGAGTCTGTTGGGAGTTCTGGGACATCCTTCCGAGGGCTTCCCCGGGGCTCCCAACCACAGGCTGTTGGGCGTGACGTGAGGTTTTTTAGTCGGTAGGAGTCCGGAATAACATCCATGAGGATTTTCCCTCACGTTAAACAAAAAAAAAAGTGGCCAAGACCAAAACGAAATTGGGAGAGACTTTCGTCTAGCAATTGACTGTAATAGGAGTGGGTTGAATTAATAATGTGGTGCATTATATTGCACTCTTAACTTCTCCTCTCGACAGGGATTACGAGTTACACTTTACTGCTACCGTGTTGTTTTTTTCCTGTCTGAAGCACTCACAAGAGACTAATACTCATCTACTACTGAATTCTTCACTTCTAAAACTTTTATTGCAATTCAAAAGATAGGCTTTATACTTTTGATTGTTGGCACTTGATGGAACTTGTTATACGTTATGAAAACTCACTCACTTGTACTTTCACGTGATCATCCATTGCTGATTGGTCACGGTTTTCCACTACTTTTATTATAATTTTAATAACACCTAACCTATTATTAAAATTATAATAAAAGTAGTGGAATAGTACAAGTGAGTGAGTTTTCATAATCAAAAGATAGGCTTTCTATCAAACTGTAGAAACTTGAAACGTTCTGTCAGTACACGTGTTTGCTTTCTCTTATAACCTTTGGTTCTTGAAGAAGTACAGCAACCTAAACCATGCCACCTCATGGAGACATTGGCCTTCAAATTGGGCCTGCAATGTAAGTAATAAAAAATATACTTTCTACAACGACATATTATCGGCCTCTAGCATATCAAAAAGCACGATTTTGGTGCTGCTTATGTTATAAATATAAAAAGTTAAAACAGATGCTAAAATAAAAAATAAAAAATTTGAAACCGAGAAGTAATGTTGAATAAATCACCTGATTTTATGAAACCCTAACTGAGTGAAGAATATAAGAGGTTCCCTTTGTAACTCAAGTTAAAGCAACCCTTTGATATACGAAACTCGCGGGTAATCTCGGCTAATACGGCTCCCCTATTGTTGGGAAGATTTCTTGTGTTGGCAACAAAACACGTTGGTAATGGGAATATTTCGTTTTAATTCATTCATAAGTTTAATATTATATGCAAGAGTTTTGTTTGATTTTATGAACTTGGATGGAAACACGGAACATTTTCTGTACCTAGGTACCTACCTACTGTATTCCAACATTAGGGATTCTGAGTCCGAAATCGTGATTTTGTGTTCTTACTTCAGGGTTCCTTTTACCGACTAAAGCCGACATACCACATGCGACTCGGAGTCCTGGGTTTAAAGTTTAGGGCTTGGCTTGAAGTTAATTCAAACCCAAGGTTAACCCCAGGGCTTACTTTGGGGTTGAATTAACTTTAAAGGGCTGCGTGTTTCATCAAAATCAGCTGAGAGTAAACGTGGAATCTATATTTCACAATGTACGCTAATTAGATCAGACTTGGCTTATATTTACTACTTTTCTATGGAATACCTAAAATAAACTAGGATGTATAGTAGTTGGTGTTGCATGTTGGTTTATAGATAGGTACCCCTCGTATCTATTAACCTGTAGATAGCTCAGGTACTCACGGGCAAACTCGCTGATGTCCGCTAGAAAAGAGTAAAAATAACAACAATAATTCTTCATAAAAATAGTAGAAATCAAAAATAGTATACTATATGCAAAAGTTTCTTACAGTATTATGATGCATGTCTAACCATTACAATGTGTAAAAGCTATATACGTAGAAACTTACTATAATATTATTACACTACCTTTCATTCCTGCCTCATCCCACACAAAAGAATAGAAGAATATATTAATAAAACCGCTATATATCAAATAAACGGACAGACAGAGGAAGGAGAATCAACATTAAGTCTAACAAACATCAAACAAAATATTTTCGTATTACGAGGTAATACAATGTCTTAGGATGGCGGCACACGGGGCACACTGAGAGGCGTGCTTATTAAACTAGGCCGTCAATTTCGAATTGAAGTCATAGATGAATATTGTATGGTAAAATGTTTTTTCAGGGTTCAACACCAAAAGGGTAAAAACGGGTTCCTATTCATGAGACTTTGTCCGTCTGTCTGACTGTCTATCTGTCCGTCCCGGGGCTGTATCTCAGGAACCGTGATAGTTAAAGAGCTTGAATTTTTACAGAAGATGTAACTCTGTTGCCGGTATAACGACAAATAACCTAAATTTTAAAAGAGGGATTAAGGGGGCTCCCGTACAAAAGCGTGATATATTGCCGTTTTTGGCACGGAACCCTCAGTGCGTGTGTCCGAATCGGAATTGTCTGGTTTTGTTATTTTATTGTCATGTTTCCTCATTTCTCAATATGAGACAAAAGATAATCCTCATTTTGAATTGCCAATGTCTTCGCCTGCAAGTCAGAAAATATTAAGCACCCTACTTTTCCATTTAAAACTTTTCCACGTCTAATCAAATGACGTCTAATTATGATTAAATTGGCTGTCTAAGATGTTAGCCACCAAGATCTTAGTCGCATAATATATTGAATTATCGTTCAAAAGACGTCTCGTACCGAATCGATGAGAATCTCTGAGTAGCTGTGTAATTCTTAAAGTACAATCATTATTAACACAAAGAACTTTATCGTAATTTATATCTGCAAACCAAAACCATATCTAATATTATGAAATTGATGAATTTGTTTGATTTAAATTGTTGCCTTTTCTTAGGAACTACATGTTCCAATTGATTTTTTTATGATATTAAATAGCTTATCCATCAAGGAAATCCATAGTTACATTAAGAAGTAGAGCCGTTATCACAAATGTCAACCAGTCAGCTTTACTTTTTTTTACGTGAGTGAAAATCCTACATGGGTGCTTTGCTAGACTTCTCCCGACTAAATAACCTATGCCCAAAACCTGCAGTTGGTAACCCCGGGTAAGCCCTTGGAAGGATACCCCAGGGCGGATAGATAAATTATTGTAAAATCGCAAGCATATGGGACATCAAGTATAATATTTTAGTGAGGAAAGATTTGATTGTTTGTTTATTTGTTTGTATCGAATAGGCTCCGGAACTACTAAACCGATATCAAAAAATTCTTTCACTGTTGGGAAGCTACACTTTGCGGTGAACAAAGGCTATATTTTATTTCCGTTTTCCCACGGGAATGGGAACTACGCGGGTGAAACCTCCAGACGTCCACTAGTATCTACTAAAATTTGGTAGATAGCAAATTTTTATATTTTTTAACCAGAAAATAAACAACTGCACTCAGTGTGCAACCATATTTCTACAACCGAAGTACCTAATGCCCATATTTCATACGATTTAATACGCGCGTTAACTTTGTATAGATCACCCATAGAATGTCGCGTATTGTCTAACATTTATCGATTGGATGCATTTATTATATATATATTTCATTGGATGGATTGCAACTATTAAAATATTTACATCTAGATCAAAAGACAGCTAATAATTTTAACAATTGAACATTATTTCTTTAGCTAAAATATGAAAGATTGTGCAATAAAGTACTGAAACAAAATTCGATTTTCAATATTTAATGAATCTTTGCAGCTCGTTCAGATATTCAGAAATAATATTATTATACATTGCTATTAAATTATTCAGCCAACTAACAGCATTTCATGTATATTATATTTTTACGCAGGATCATTTTATATTAATTACACAAAATGTTGTATAAAATAATTACATTTATTGTTAAAAATTACAGAGAAACATAAATATTACATATCTATATTTGCACTATTACTATCTAAACTAAACCTAAATAAGGCCCCCGTGGCATTGTGCCCAAAAGACTAGCAGCATTCCCCCTTTGAATAGCAATACCTATTCGTTGAGCGAGAAAACTGCCAGCCCTTGGGTCACCAGTTGACTCCACAAGGCGCTTTTTCAAATTCTTGAAAAATTTTTGCGCATTGGGACCCCATGGACCTAGGGTCTCGACACCGACTGGACAAAAACGATACGATGAGTCGAGACCCTTATATTTATTAATTTTAATATTTTCAGCCGCTTCCGCTGCGGCACTGGCTTTTAATTTTGTTTTAGGAAGATGGGACGGGGCTAGAGTGTCAACACAAGTTGCATCCCACACCAGGACCCGACCCATCTCCCACGCTATCAAAGTTATACCATCCGGTCTCTTGCCATCGTACCTGAAAACGCCGTTTGGCTCTAAGAGCGCAGGCACATTGGCGGTGGCAAGAGCACGGCGGATGATGTCAATCAGCGCAGCGTGGCGTGAGAAGCGGCCTGCGCTCTTTAAACATGAAAGACCATGATGCCCCAAAGTGTCAACGTTAAAACCGCAGGGGCATCGATGTGGAGCGCAAAGCGTGACGCCAAGTCTCAAACCAACTGAAATTCTTAGGATGTCCGGTTCCAAAAAAGTTCCGGTGTTGGCTATAGGGAAAGCTTTCAACCAATCACCGGATTCCTTTCTACTGAGCGCTAATAATCTGGCCCGATCCGGGCCTAGACTAGTATTTAAAAAGGAGTCAAAGGTTAATTTTGACATAGCGTCGTCCCAGCTCCGTTGTAAATTTGGATGGGTGGGTAAATTTTGACCCGGACAAGCCATTAGCCAAGCATTCTTGGCATCTGTAAGGCCAGTCGTCTCATAGTCTGTAAGACAATTCGTCAGAATTTTACCTACGAGACTCGACGTGGCATGTACAGATGACAAAAAGGCTGGCAAAGCCACACTAGAAATTTTGCGGATCCCTAGCCCACTATATTTAATGGGAAGAGATGCCTGGGACCAAGATTGTTCGCTCAGTTGTATATTGAGAATTGATTCCAAAGAAGATTTGATTAACGAATCAATAGAAAATAAATGACTTTGATGTTTCCAAAAAGGACAACAGCGAAGCAAATAAATAGATTTGGGAACAAACATACAAAATTTCAGAATTGTGATTGCGTAATGTGAACTAATAGAATGTAGCCGATCTACATTGGATGCAAATTTTGAAATTTTTTGTGCTATTAATTCGGGAATAGCATCTTCAAATATAGGGGACCCTAGGAGGTAAAGATTCTCTCTGCTAACAATTTTAATATTCGGACAATAGGGAATTGAATTTTTCAACGAGTTCCGAATTGATGTGATTATTATGAAAAAATAATTCACACTTATTAAAATTTAATTCCAAACCAATTAAATGAAATTTATTTTTAATTTCTATAAGATCTGACAGAACAGAATCTGCATCACCTCCAAGAGTCCCGTCATCTAAATACCAGACGTTAAATTTTGACTTTAAATTTTGGATGATGGGGTTAATGGCTAGGCTGAAAATGGCTGGTCCGAGGGGATCACCCTGCTGGCAACCGACTTCAGAAGAAAGTTCGTTGCATTTATACATTAATTTGGAAGGTTCGTGATAACAGTTAAGTAAATAGTTATAAATTTCAGGAACTTTGCTTCTAATTTCTGACAGCAGGATGTCACGGTTTACCGAATTAAAAGCATTTTTCACATCAATTTTTAGCAAAACCTCACACTCACCTTTATTAAGGTAGGTGCGTAAGGCGTGGACCGCCGCCTCACACCCACCTTTGGTACCAAACCCTAATTGAGTCGGTTCAAATTTTTGTTGTAATTTTGACAAGATGTATCGGACAGAAATTTTGGATGCTAAACGCCTAAAAGTGGACCCAACAGCAATAGGACGGACTCCTCCGTCTTTTTTAGTGAGAGCAATGAGATTAGCTCCATAGATAACAGGAGCGATCTCAGGGTTAATGTTACCAGAGAGCATGAGGTTTACTAATTTTGTTAAACAACCGATGAGGTGCTTACCTGCATCACCCACACAGTGAGAGGTTAGGTCTTTTAGGTGTTGTGGAGAAAGACCATCAAGACCAGCTGCTGATCCGACTTTAAAAGCATTAATCGCACTCACTGTGTCCTTATCCTGTGCAAGTAAACACACAAATGTTGTATTAAATTCGGCATTTTACGTACAGGCAAAAGCAATAAGTCCTGGTGTACCTATCCTTTCGAGGGCTTACCCGGGGCTCGAACCGTAGGCTGTTACGTGTGTTTTTAGTCGGTAGGAGTCCGCCATAGCATTCAAGTAGAATTTTCGTCATGTTAAAAAAAGCAGCAATAAGAGGTGACTAAACTTCTCATAGGTAGTGTCCTAGCAAATAGGGCTAGCTAGATGGCACTCGCGGCTCCATCTGCGTGGAATATTGTTCGCGTTCCCGCTTCCGAAGGAAACTTATTCCTAAAAGAAAAGAAGCCTATGTGTTATTTCAGACTATATTCTAAAATCTATTTTAAGACAATAAAGAATTGAATTGAATCTATTACTGTACTAAATTTCAGCCAGTTCCATCCAGCTTTTACAAACAATCCCACAAAGTTTCATTATGGGGGCTCCCATACAACGAACGTATTTTTGCGGGTCTTTGTAATGAAACCCTCTGAGCGCGAATACGACCTCTATTTATAATGTCAGTAGATATGGTTTTAAAAAGCCACAACATTTTTTACTTAATATCTTGCTGAAAAATAATCTCCATAAAAATAATTACTACCCACAGCAAACATCACAACCATATAAAATTCATAGACAATTAAAGCGCCCCAATTTAACCCTGCAACGCGTATTGTGTCGTCACAATATACGAAAATTGTCATAACACGAAATAAGCCGGTGTTCTGTTATTAAAAATTCCATCATAGAGAACTGCCTGCGGCGAAGTTTGAAGGTCACAAAAGCTCTTTTCAGCCATTCAAGTGCTTGAGTGGGTACGGTATAATTATAAAAGGCTTCGCTTGCAATGATACATGTTTCATGATTACTTCACCGTCACATCGTCGCTTTGAAACATACACACACATACACATGTCATTTACTTTTTAGGGTTCCGTATCCAAAGGGATATCCATCCAGACCCGACATTTTACAGTTTTCGAGAATACATGGGCTTGCAGTGCTCGTGGAGCTCACGGTGCCGTGGGAGACCAATAAGGACCACGCCATGAAGGTAAATAAACAGACTTGACCAATGATTTAACCAAAAATGACTATTTGGTTAAACTCTATGCCGTAGAAGTAGGAGCAAGGGGAATTCCAGCTAAATTCTTGTATAATTTATTTGAAGGCCTTGGATTGCCAAGAGTGGCAGTAAGCTCTTTACTAAAACGAATATCCAGTAGTTGCGGCATAGGTAGTAGATATTGATCTTACCAAATCTAGTTGGGCAAGACAGGGAACATTGCTGACGGTGGAAGGTGAACGTTTATGCGCATAGTAAAGTGGCCACTCTAAACCTATTCAAATGGGTCGCAAGTCCCAGACGCCGTCAGGGTGTCTCCCCTCCGCCACGCTGTGTGTTACGACCTAGCCCGGCCACAACGCCAGAAAAGGCCGTGGCAATGTCAGTAAGCAGTACGGATGCCATGGTCTATGGACCTGGCCCGGCACGGAGAATCCATAGAATGCTAAGAATAAGGTCTCTATTTTCTAAATGACTTTTTTAATCGCAACGGCTGATTGTCTGAAAGAATAAATTAATATAATTTATTAACATTACAGAATTACTATTTTGAGTATGTGTTAACAAAGAATAATACCCTTTTTAAAATGAAATTACATACACCTCGACCTTTTGTTCAAACTTTAAAAAGTAATTACAATTTGTGAAATTGTGTTATACTCCTGTAACCAGCTCTCTAAAACTTTTGTGAAACAGACAAGCGAGACAACCTAAATTAAGGGGACCTAGATTAAATATTAAAATAGCTTTTATAATTAGCTTAGAATTTTCAGACCAACAATAAATTTAAACAATTTATTAGTTACTAATGGAAGCTCGAGTGAAATTTTAATATCTCAACAAAAACTTGCCAAGTTCGAGTCGGAGTCGGGCACAGAGGGTTACGTACCAAACAAGAAGCCTGCCCCTCTGTGAAAGTGAAAGTTCAATCCGATTGACGTTGTCATTTGTGTTTTATTTTAAACTTTGAACAGATGATCCACGTGACCTAGTGACGTAATATAATGCAACAGAGTCATAGACACAAGTCTTGCCATAATGAGGAGCTCTGCAATCTATTTTATAGAGAGGGGCTAAAACAGGGAAAAAATCACGTTTGTTATATGAGAGCCTCCCTTAATCCCCCCTTTTTTTTGAGTTAAAAATTTGCTACTATAGCGGCAACAGAAATACATCATCTATGAAAATTTCAGCTCTCTAGCTATCACGGTTCTTGAGATACAGCCTCAACGGACAGACAGACGGTCGGCTTAGTCTCGTGAATAGGGTCCTGTTTTTATCCTTTGAGTACGGAACCCCAAAAACGGTCATGGTCTGCCTGAGAATTGCTTTCTTATAAATGACTTAAGACCAAATTGACAGTGACTAGATAATTATAAACATTATCTTCGAAGAAGTAGGCAACTGAAAAAAACATGTTTGAATCTCTGGAAAAGTTCGAAACTATTGTAAAAGGAAATGTCTCAAAGTGGTCATCCATCTAAGGACCAGATATAGCGAAGATGCTTACCACAGTGCAGTTATCGTTTACACAGTACTGAGGCAACAGAGCTACCTGCTTCAATTTAATTTAAACATGTATTATACTGTGATACCTATGTAAAGTTTAGCTGCCAACACCAAACTATAATATCTCGATCCATTTAAAGCCGTAGATAAAACTTCAAACTCTCCCAGGGGTATAACGGCTTATAAAGTTTCAACACGTACTTTGTTCGTGATGTAGTCTAGTTCAAACAATATATGGTACCTACCTGTAGTACATGGCACTACAAATTGACTGGACACTGTTACATGGTTGCGGACATACACCTCGTTCAATTGAATTCAATTATAGAGTAGTTACGACCCAGAAGGTTCTCTACAATGGCAGTCTTGAAGTCAGCAAGTCTTGAATAAAATATTATTTAAATATTTATTTTTATGTGAACCAAGACAAAATCAAAGCGGGGCATCTGTTAGGATACACACATCAATATACCTATTATACCTACTATCTCCTGTAACAATCCAAAAATAATAATAATATTGAACGCGACATTTTAAAACTTGATATTTGCCAAAATCTGTTACAACTTTTAAGTGTAATGGACGACCTTATCTTTGATTTTTCTTAGCAAAATATTTTGATGAATAATTAATTACCTTGAATTATTCCTTTTAAGTGTTTTGTACCCAGCGGGTAAAAACGGGACGTCCATCGTCTACTATTGGGCTAAATCTCAGAAATTGTGATAGCTTTAACGTTTGATATTTTCAAAAATGATGTATTTCTGTAGCCGCCATTACAACAAATACTTCTTTGGTACGAAACCCTGAATCGCACTTGAAAACTTTTTTGAATTAGTTAGCACCACTGAGGTTTATGGGAATTTACTAGCTGTGGATTTTGCTAACGATCAACTGCACAACTCTGAAGTAGGCACCTATGTTTAGGTTGGCAGTCAAAGTGTAGTTACTTTACTTTATCGTTACCAAAAATATGAAATAAATGATCAGGCAATACTTTCTAACGTAGATCCTAATACAGAGAAACTTGCGCTAAGATGAAGAAGACAGAATTTCTCTACATCCACGCTACTCTACACGATATCGTGTTTGTAGGTGTGTGGCGGACTTACATACATACACATAACCTACATTCATTGTACTTATTTCTATGTATTATTTTATAACATTACTCATTACATAATGCATTCACACAGCCTCAAAGCGCACCTACCTAATAATTGTATCTATGTAATATTTAGTACATTATATACATATCTAGGCATACCTACCGCGCCGCAGCTGTTACGTCTCATCAATGAATAACGGTACATTCAGACCTGCGCGTGCGCAGGCAGGATAGCGATGCAAGCTCTCGCTCTCCCCAGTCACGATCTAAACCTCGCGCCGAACGCACGTTACTCAGTGTCGCATAATTTCCTTCGCATCTCACGCCACGCTTTCGCTTGCAATAATCTATCAGCTGTTCTGTGCATTGTAGTATCTCGCCTTCTAATATTAAGTTAGTGGTTTAAGGAAGAACTGTACGCTTGGAAACAGGATTACATACCCATCTCCCACAAGCGAGTTACTTATTTCAACATCCTCAACCTCACTGGTGACCCCTGCGAAGAACACCACCACAATGAGCAGTGACAGAAATTTGGAGGCTTCACGGCAAGTCGAAGAACGTTCTGGGAGCCGGCCAGAAAATATTTTTTCAAGCCGCGCCCAAGATGGCGGAGAAATTTTTCGCGTCGGTGTCCGCATACCTCCGTTCTGGCCCGAAAAACCGGCAATCTGGTTTTGCCAAGTCGAGGGTCAATTTAAGCTGGCCAGAATTACGGACGACGAGACCAAATTCAACTACGTACTTGCGCACTTGGATCGGCAGTACTCTGTAGAGGTGGAAGACATTATCACCGCACCCCCGCCTACCGCCAAGTACGAAAAGTTAAAAGAAGAGCTGGTTAAACGTCTTTCTGTGTCCAAAGAGAGAAAGACCAAGCAACTGCTGCAGTCTGAAGAGCTGGGAGATCGGAAGCCGTCCCAATTTTTGCGGCATTTGCAGCATTTGGCAGGACCGGCTATACCCGAAGATTTTCTGCGGACTATTTGGACAAGCCGCTTACCAGCAAACCTCGAAACAATCATCGCGTCGCAGATGAGTTTGTCGCTTTATGAGCTAGCAGAACTAGCAGACCGAGTCCACGACGTTGTACCTAGCTCAGGACAGGTGGCTTCAACTTCAGCTCAGCCGGACCATGCGAGAGAAATGATGACACTGATAGCCGAGCTAACCAAAAAAGTGGAAGTGCTTAGTGCGGAAGTGAACCGACGATCGCGCTCGCGTACCAGACAAGGCACCCGGATTGACCGCAGTCGTAGCCGTACGCCAGCACAGAGGTCGCAATCGAACTACAGAAAATTCCCACTTTGTTATTATCACCACAGATTTCGTAACCGCGCTAACAATTGCGTGCCACCTTGTGACTACAAGTCGGGAAATGCCCAGGGCAATCTATAATGGCTGCAGACGATTGCCCGTCTCCAATGACCAGCCGCTTATTTGTCACGGACCGGAAAACAGGAGTGCAATTTTTGGTGGACACTGGAAGTGACGTGTGTGTGTTTCCTCGTTTCGCGGTACCCCAGTACAATCGTGCAAAGACAGAATACCAATTGTGCGCTGCTAACGGTACCCCAATAGACACTTATGGTTATTTACAAATTTCACTAAATCTAGGTTTAAGGCGTGACTTTAACTGGCGTTTTATAGTGGCTAATGTTACAAAAGCAATAATTGGTGTAGATTTTTTATCTTTTTTTAATTTAATTATAGATATACGAAATCAACGCCTTATAGATGGTACAACTAGCTTATCTACTGTGGCTTCCATTGCTTCGAATAACAGCTTAGTGTCAAGTGTAAAGGTTGTGACTGGTGATAACGATAGCTGCAGATACCGTAAGTTGCTTTCTGAGTTTCCAGAACTCACACGGCCGGCAGGTAAGCCACATACACCCAAACACAACACACTACACTACATACGCACCACACCAGGCCCGCCAGTGTCATGTTCTCCCCGTAGGCTTGCACCCGACAAATTAAAAATAGCCAAAGCCGAGTTCGAGGCTATGTTGGCCAATGGCACAGCTCGACCATCAAATAGCCCCTGGGCGTCACCACTGCACCTTGCCCCAAAGAAAGACAACAGTTGGCGTCCTTGCGGTGACTACAGGCTGCTGAACGCCCGTACTGTCCCTGACAAATACCCCATCAGGCACATACACGATTTTGCCCACAGTTTATCTGGTTGTAAGATCTTTTCGACCATTGACCTAGTTAAAGCCTACAACCAGATACCAGTGAACGAAGAGGACATACCGAAGACGGCGATTACCACCCCCTTCGGCCTCTGGGAATTCCCTTTTATGTCCTATGGACTCCGCTCAGCTGGCCAGACCTTTCAAAGGTTTGTTGACGAAATGACCCGTGGCCTAGACTTCTGTTACCCGTACCTTGATGATTTTTTAATCTGGTCGAAAGACGAGGACCAGCACGAGGAGCACCTACGCTTACTCTTCGCTAGGATGAGTGAATACGGCGTCCTCATAAACACGACCAAATGCACCTTCGGGGTACCAGAGGTGACATTCCTAGGCCACCACATATCTCAAAACGGAACCAAACCTCTTGAAAGTAAAGTGCAGGCCATAAGAGGATTTCCAGTCCCCAAAACCGCAAGGCAGCTTAGACGGTTTCTCGGTATGATTAACTTTTACAGAAGGTTCATACCCCAGGCCGCACAAATCCAGACACCTCTGCATGCCCTGCTAACTGGCACTATAAAAGCGTTTCAGCCGGTTGACATAAGCGGACCATCGCTAAAAGCTTTCGAGGAGTGCAAGGATAGTCTCTGTAAAGCAGCCTTACTTGCACACCCCGACTCTCAAGCTAAGCTGGGCTTAGTCACGGACGCGTCCGATATCGCTATAGGCGGCGTACTTCACCAGTATAAAGACGGTGACTGGCAGCCCTTAGCATTTTTTTCAAAAAAATTAAGCCCTTCACAAAAGAAATATTCTCCATATGACAGAGAACTTCTCGCCGTTTATCAAAGTGTTAAATATTTTCAACACTGGTTAGTAGCTACAAACTTCACGATCTATACTGACCATAAGCCTTTATGCTACGCTTTCCATCAGAGGAAAAATAACTGTTCCCCGCGTCAGTATAGACACTTAGATTATATTTCGCAGTTTTCGACGGACATACAACATATCTCTGGTAAAGATAACGTAGTGGCAGACACTCTTTCCAGAGTCGAAGCAATCAGAACCCCAGTAGACCTTGAGGAGTTATCTAAAGCCCAAGAGTCCGACTCTGAACTACCTCTTTACCTAAAACAAGACTCGTCCTTACGAATGCAACACATGAACGTACCTGGTAGTCATGTTAAATTGTACTGTGACGTCAGCACACCGACTCCCAGGCCTTTCGTGCCTGAACCGTTACGTAGGCGTATCTTTGACACGTTGCATTCACTGAGTCATCCCGGCGCTAACGCTAGCGCTAAACTCATAGCACAACGCTATGTATGGCCACAGGTTAGGAAAGATTGTCGCGAGTGGGCCAGGTCATGTTTGGCTTGCCAGCGCACGAAGATAAATCGACATGTTTCGTCTCCCGTAGGCACACTCGATTTACCTTCAGCGAGATTCAAACATGTTCACCTGGACCTGATCGGACCCCTACCTCCTTCCAATGAATATCGGTATTGCCTGACACTCATCGATCGCTTTACGCGATGGGTTGAAGTTGTCCCTATCACCGATATCTCAGCGGAAACTGTGGCCAAAGCGTTCCTATCGGGATGGGTGGCACGATTCGGTTGTCCTACCGACATTGTTACAGACCGCGGTAGACAGTTTGAATCCGCATTGTTCAAACAACTATCACAAACGATAGGTTTTAAACATCGTAAGACCACTGCTTACCACCCACAGTGTAATGGCCTAATAGAAAATTTTCACAGGCAATTAAAAGCCGCTATAGTATGCCACTCTGACAGTACTTGGGCAGAGTCACTACCATTCGTACTCCTAGGTGTAAGGAGCGCCTTCAAGGAGGACCTTAAGTCTTCCTCGGCAGAGTTAGTTTACGGAGAACCTCTGCGACTACCGGGTGAATTTTTCGGTCATAAAGACTTAAACAGTTCTAGTGACCTGACAGATTTTTCGACCCGAATCAGAGCGTTCGCCTACAATTTACAGCCCGTACCGACTTCAAATCATTCAAAAAATAAAATATTTATATATAAAGACCTTTCTAACTGTTCTCACGTCTTTCTACGAGACGACACAGTGAGAGGTTCACTACAACCGGCGTACAAAGGCCCCTACGAAGTCACAGCACGGGATAGTAAAACTTTTAAACTACGTGTAAAAGGTAAAATTATCACAGTATCCATAGACCGACTAAAACCAGCCTATATACTGTCCGATACAAACACCAGCGCAGCTACACGTATTGCCGCTGGCACAACACCTCCAGCGGCCGTAGTTAAAACTACACGCAGCGGGCGCCGCGTTCGATTCCCGGATTTCTATCGCCCGTAGTGCCTACGGTCTCCGGGGGGGAGTCATGTGGCGGACTTACATACATACACATAACCTACATTCATTGTACTTATTTCTATGTATTATTTTATAACATTACTCATTACATAATGCATTCACACAGCCTCAAAGCGCACCTACCTAATAATTGTATCTATGTAATATTTAGTACATTATATACATATCTAGGCATACCTACCGCGCCGCAGCTGTTACGTCTCATCAATGAATAACGGTACATTCAGACCTGCGCGTGCGCAGGCAGGATAGCGATGCAAGCTCTCGCTCTCCCCAGTCACGATCTAAACCTCGCGCCGAACGCACGTTACTCAGTGTCGCATAATTTCCTTCGCATCTCACGCCACGCTTTCGCTTGCAATAATCTATCAGCTGTTCTGTGCATTGTAGTATCTCGCCTTCTAATATTAAGTTAGTGGTTTAAGGAAGAACTGTACGCTTGGAAACAGGATTACATACCCATCTCCCACAAGCGAGTTACTTATTTCAACATCCTCAACCTCAGGTGCAATGTAAGTCAATTTGTCGAAGTTGCAACGCGGTCGCTGTGGTAATCCAGTTCAAACTGGATCGATCCAGTTACGTGTTACTTTGTTTACTAGATTAACCTGGTTGACACAGGTGGGTTACGGTCTGTATCATGAAGAAACTGATTACTATTACTCTACTAATTACAATGAGGATCCGTAACGTCTTGGCTAAGAATGCAGATTTATAGAGCTAAGAAATCCTTTTTATACATACATACATATGGTCACGCCTTTATCCCCGAAGGGGTAGGCAGAGGCATATTATATGCCCACATTTCACCTTTTTAGAATTTGTCTCACGTAATAGGTGGTAAGCCGTATTCCCGTGTTGAAATGGAAAGTCGCAGGTCGCCGTGACCTGTAGTTAATTTTTTTTAAGCCGCCTATAGGGCCTTCAACTTGGCTTAATTTCGAGTTTCATTTCGAGTTTTAGTTCTCTACACAATGGATCTTTTTGCGAAAGTGTTCCCTTAGTCGCCTCTTACCCGTCACAAATTTTTTTGTTCTACGACTAAAATTGGCGAAGTTGTGACCAAATTACTAACATAACGGAGTCCGCGGATGTGTTTGACATCATACACATCTGCGGACATTGACTTTATAGGTAGGAACGTTAACCACGCGACTGAATCCGCGTGACACCCGCTAGTCGTTTATAAAACGCTAGCGATCGTCACGTGGTTTCACCCGCGTAGTTCCTGTTCCCGTGGGAATACGGGTATAAAATATAGCATATGTTTAACAGGGATAGTGTAGCTTTTCAGCAGTAAAATAATTTTTCACATCGGTTCACTAGTTTCGGAGCCTATTCGATGCAAAAAAACAAACAATCAAATCTTACCTCTTTATAATATAAGGATAGACTAAGCGAGGTTGCTACGAGCACTTTACAACATAATTATATACTGTGACTTTACTACGAGTAGGTACCTACATAATACTACGACGACGAGAGATTGTTGTTATGTGTAGATCGTTTAAATGGCGCCGCCTCCATGGTGGAAAGACATGCGTCTAAAAAGCGAATTGTGAGTCACTCTCACAGAGTTCACAAACAAACCATTATCAGTAGCCCACTGACGTGTCTCTTTATGTTGCGGTGGAATATGCCAGTGAAAAAAAAATCGGCTTGCAAATTCGCCTTAAATCTGAGTTAATGATTGATATAGCTTTGCTGATTTCATGTAGTGGAGCCTGCATATAAATCTGTAGATCATCTGCATAAAGGTGGTGGATGAAAGTAAAGATTTTGAGATGGAATTAATAAAAATAGAAAAAAGCAATGGTGATAAAACGCCACCCTGAGGCACGCCTACAGTCGCGTCGCACCATGAAGAAAATGATTCTTCAATACACTTCGTACACGCTGACGCCGACCGTACAGATAACTATACAACCAATTTTTTGTCTTAGCAGCTACAGAAATACATCATCTGTGATCATTTCAACTCTCTTTCTATCACTGTTTCTGAGATACAGCTTCGTGATGGTCAGACAGACGGACGGACGATGAAGTCTCATGAATATGTTCCCGTTTTTGCCCTTCGGGTTCGGAACCCTAATAACCATCAGCTCCGAAAGATTTCATACGTTTCTTTTAAATCAGTTATTAAATTCACTCGCACCTATTCACGCCTATCAGAAACTGAATAAACAGGGCTGTGGTGCTACAAGTTTTAATAAAACACTGTAATTTGCAAGCGAACATTTACAGATCTGTATACCGATTTTAGACAATAAAATTCAAAATGGCTTGGCACGCACCCAAACCAATACGTGTGCGTAATAACAAAAATCCACTTTCAGTTATGTTTATAACAGTCTGTTACTCCATAACGTTTGGACTTGATCTGAACCAAATTAGGAAGAAACCTTTGAAAAGTAGACTACACTTAAATATTACCCTTAAGGATATGGACATAGACCCTACAATAGAGCCTTATAGACGTTTTTGAACAGTAAATAAAACGGGAGTAAAGGTAAAACAAATTACTCCCTCATACTAAAAATTTTATTGTTGACTAACCCTACTGTTTGAATGTTATTTTTCACTATGCGCAAGGAAAATTGTGCTTCTTATTCGGATAGGATTATAAATGTACCACGCTGTATAGTATTGAATTGAAATGTATACTTTACCCATAATACCTATGAAATTAGCTCAGGTAATCCCTACTTCCCCACTTCCTACTAATATTATAAATGCGAAAGTAACTCTGTCTGTCTATCCGTCTGTCTGTCTGTTACGCTTTCACGCCTAAACCGCTGAACCGATTTTGTTGAAATTTGGTATAGAGATAGTTTGAGTTTAAGGGAAGGACATAGGCTACTTTTTAACTGACTGCGCAAAAGAAGGAAAATGATTTTACGCGATAACGACTTCTACGCGGTCGAAATCGCGTGGAAACAGCTAATTAGACATAAATACTCTTACCATTCCCGGTGCAAAGATGCCCCAAGACCCTAGCTTACATAAACTACTAAACTTTGCCCGCAGTCACAAATGGCAAATAAAAAAAGAGGCAATAACCAATGTTCTGTTTAGTCACGAACCAACCAATGATGGCGTGAATAAACAGAATGTTGGTAATTACAGAAAATAATTGAAAATAAATGGTTAAACCATGCTTTTTTTGTTTGAGGTAATTTACAAGTTGCACTGTAATCGTGAACGGTAAAAATGTGTCATTTTATGCGCAAACAGAAAATAATATTGTTTGTGGTGTTTTGAAATAATAATAATAATATGCAGTTTTTAACGAAACTATAGAGGCATGCTTATGTATATCTGTCTCTAACGAGATACAGTGCAGTATGGCTTGACTAAAAATATAAAATTAAAAAGTACCATTTTTGACAAAATTTTGAAAAACTACCCAGCAGGTTTATAGACTTTTTTGACAAAATTCTTATAATATACCAATACCATCTTTATAAAGACAAAACATACAATGTGCAGACCTTTTAGAGTTATTATTATTTATTACTTTAATGATATTTTGTAGTAAGTGCAGATTTCATGCGTATCTACCCATAAAATACAACAATCCATTATAGAAAGTTGATCAATAAAAAAATCATTAACTGGAGTACTACAGATCCCCTCTTGTAACTTAGAGTTATGTGTTAGACTTGAGTGTTTTGAAAACATAAATGTCATCCCTTTAATTTGCGAAAATACCTTTATAGTTGTAATCGCATTAGTTGAATCAAATGATTTTTACTTTTATAATGAACTAGATAACTATAGAGCTCGTGGCTCCGCCCTCTTTGAATTTTGTCCCGTTATCGCATTCCATGGGAAATTGTTCCGGGAAAGAGGCCTATGTGTTATTTTATATGCTATATTTATCCTTGAACCAGATTTCAGACGATCATTAAAGACATCCTGCGATAGAATGTCTTCAATGATCGTCTACAAACAGACGGTGTCGAGCAATTCCGCGTCCAGAGTGACTTCGCCTCCTTATAAAATATGTGCTCTTCCGCTTTAAATGAATTACCAGAATGACTTCGCCGCCTTATAGAATATGTGTTCTTCCGCCTTAAATTAATTGCAGGTTATTCGTCTTACTAAGTGATATTATAAAAACGAAGTGTGGATGTGTCGATGTTTGTTGCTCTTTCAAGCTCTAGCGGATTTGACTGAAATCTGGCTATAATCTGGTTCAAGGAAAATTATGGCATATAAAATAACACATAGGCTACTTTCCCGGAAAAATTTACCATGGAATGCGAGAACACAAACAAAATTCAAAGAGGGTGGAGCCGCGGAGCCGCATACGGCCGAGAGCCCCGGATAAGCTATCGGGCTTATCCGGGACTCTCGGCCGTATGCACTGGTAGAGCACCGTGTCGTTTTAGTCGGCAAGAGTCCGATATTATAGCATTCATTAGGAAATTGAACAACTAAAAAGAAGGATAAAAATTCCTCGAAGCTCGCTTTTGAAATTTTTTTATATAACTATGGTATAAATAATGTATAAGAGAATCGGACCGCAATGAAAAATGTAGGTGAAATGTTGAAAAAGAACACTTATTCTCGCTTACACTAGAGCCACACCCCAAGAACTGGATTACTATTTCGTAATAGGTTTTCTTTACGACGATCATAAACCGTTAGGTGTATTATATTTCTTCTGCAAACAATAATAGTTATGAATTATTGAGGAATCAAGTGACGATAATTCCTCCTCTTGTATCTTACGATGTCGTAAAATATTGGATAGCGCAATTTCAATTTGTTGATGAAAAATTTTATATTCTACCTACTAGATAAAACCCGCGGCTTCGTCATCGTAAAATTGTATTCTCGTTTTCCCATCCCATGGGAAAATTTTCAAATTGAACAAAATAGCTCAGGTATGTGTATTGAGTCGAGTTCTACTAGTTTTCTTTTGAGAGTCACATTGTGCGTTTGCAAAATAATGTAGACTTTTTGACGTACCTCGTAATATGCACGAATGCACGTTTGTAATAACATACACTCGTGACATATTTTATTGTACGAGCAATTTTGCATGTTATGGAGTACAGATTTAAATCAAATGTAGTAACAGCTTAAATTAGTATTTCTACCAAGTAACATGTTGACGATAAATAAAAAGTAACAATTACATAAAGAAATCCTTTAACTTAAATACTCTCCTTGTGGCTGAAGTTACAAGCTTCAACAAAAGTTTTCTTCTTATGCCTATAAGACTAGTTTCCAACAAAATCCAAGCACCTGTCCTCATATATGAAAGTTTCATAACAAATATCGCTGAATGCTTTATTTGCGAACTATACTATACTATACTATACTATCTTCACGCCAAATCCCTTGCGGGGTAGGCAGAAAGAACCGAGCGCCACACGGCACGGTCCATACACACCTCACTCGCCTCTTCAACTTTCATTTTTCTTTTCATGCATGCACGTCGGTTCCTACGGCTCTTGACACCACCCTCCACTAACACATGATTAATTTGGTCGTGGTAGGTGTGTCGTGGCCTTCCCCGACTCCTACGTCCATCCACTTTCGCGTTGTATATCTGTTTTGTCATTCTTTCATCTCCCATTCGTTCCACATGCCCGAACCATCGTAGCATGCCCTTCCTTACTTTAACACCGACACTCTCTTTCAGACCAACTCTCTTTCTTACATCTTCATTCCGAACGCGATCTGCGAGCGTTACTCCGCAGATTTTGCGTAGCGCGCGCATCTCGACCGCGTTTATTCTACTTTCATGCGTTTCCTGCCATACCCAACTCTCGCTTCCATACGTTAGCGTAGGTATCAGCACCGCATTGTGTACTGCGAGCTGGGCCTTTTTACTTAAGGCCTTGGTACCTAAAAGTTTGCCTAACGCTCCATTCACACTATTTCCCGCAGTTACCCTCTTTTCTACATCAGCGGTGTACCGTCCATCCCTGCTAAATGCACATCCAAGATATACAAACTCATCCACCTGTTCCAGCACTACATCATTTACAGTTATCCTGGCATTCGTTCTGTCCTCTTCTCTTTCGAATACCATCACTTTCGTTTTAGTCGCGTTCAAATGTAAGCCTCTCATTAGACAATCATCTTTCATCGTTGTGACTAGTGACTGTAGTTCTGATGGCGATTCGGCTATGAGCACGGCATCATCTGCATACAGCAAACAGTTCACAAGTAAGTCACCCATTCGCAATCCAACATTCATCGATCTTACTCTCTTAAGACAATCGTCCAGGTACAGGACAAACAGCAGAGCCGACAGCACGCAACCCTGTCTGACGCCAATGTTGACGTCAAACCAGGGAGACAGGCTGCCGCCCACCCGCACACATGCCGTACATCCCACATATGTAGACTGCACAGCACGAAGCAGCGTACCATCAATCCCGTATCCTGGCAATATATCCCAGAGGTCCTTCCGTACAACTCTGTCAAATGCTTTCTCCATGTCCACAAAACCGCAGAAAACCTTCCGGCCTACAGCCAGCTGCTTCTCTACAATGTTGCGGAGCGAGAAAACTTGGTCCATACATCCCCTTCCATTTCGGAAACCACCCTGCGCCTCCCACAGTAATCCGTCAGATTCCACCCTCATTCTCCTTTCAATAATTTTGCCATACACTTTAGCTGCTATACTGATCAAACTGATGGCCCTATAGTTGGCGCACTCCATACGTGAGCCCTTGCCTTTATACAAGGGCACGACGATAGCACGCCTCCAGTCCATTGGGACCCTTCCAGTCTTCCAGCATAGATTGCTCAATGACCAGAAGGCGTCCCGGACGCAAGGACCACCTAATTTGATCATTTCAGCAGATATCCTATCAATTCCCGCAGACTTTCCATTTTTCAAGCTTCGTATCGACCATTCAATCTCTTCCAAAGTAATATCTCCGCTTGATGCTTGCACCGCAAGATCAGTCATCGCCTCCCTCGCAGTGCCCGCATCCGGGAGATATTCATACATTTCTCCAAAGTACTCATTCCACCGCTCTAACACCTCTAAGGGGTCCGCAAGAATGTCCCCAGCTTTACTCTTTATCTTATCCATTCTGGAAACTGACGAACAGCTCCGAGACTTCTTGACCTCCCTCCAAAAGAGTTTGGTATTCGTCTCGAAGTTCCTCGTCAACTTCTCTTCCGCAATCATATTTATTCTTTCACGCTTCTCTTTCACTAAAGCTTTGGCTTCATTCTTGCAGAGGCGGTAAATTTCTTTCTTCGTGTCTTTCATACTGTCATTCAGTTGCAAAGATGAGACATAATCCAACCACGCTTTCTTCTTTCTTGCTACGCAGGATTGAACTTCTGCATCCCACCAGGCATCACCTTTCGAATGTTCATGTCTCTTTGCACTCCCACATGCTTCTTTTGCACTATCCACTATACTTTCTTTCATAATATTCCAGCATTCATCCACATCTAAGTCGGAAAGGCTCGCGTTTGCAAGCCTTTCGCTGACTAAGCCAACATACATACTCCTTACGCTTTCATCTTCCAGTTTTTCACTCTTTATCCTTTCATAGTCTCCGAAAGGGACACGCACTCGCCAGTGCCTCCACTTCTTGAAAAGACCAACAAACCGGCTTACCACCAGGTAGTGATCAGTTTCAAGAGTGGGGCCTCTGTAGGCTCTTGTATCCCTTATAGCCTGTCGAAGACGATTGTCTATCAAAATCAGATCAATCACACTTTTTTCTTCCTTCCGTCTCCATGTATACGTGTGGATATCTTTGTGACGGAATAAACTGTTCGCCACAAGGAGGTCTCGTTCCAAGCATACGTCTAAGATTGACTTACCAGCATCATTCGCTCTCTTATCTCCATACGGACCAAGGACAGCATCGAAGCCATCTCGCTTGGTCCCCACCCATCCATTCAAATCACCACACATGATCAACTTTTCATTCCCGTCAGCCAAATCGAGGACGTCCCTAACGGATTCCCAGAACTCCGCGAGCACTTGGGGATTAGCCGAGCTGACGGGAGCATAGGCTGCGACCAAAAAAACTCTCGTGATCCCCAGTTTTATACGTACCCACAGGAGTCTTGGGCCTACCAATCCATAATCTTTCACTCCAGAGGCCAAACGGGAGGAGAGCAAGACACCCACTCCCTTACTGGCATGTTCCTCTTGGTTCACTCCGGACCACAAAGCAATTATTCCGCCAGGAAGATCGTCGATGCCGCTCCCCTTCCGCTTAGTCTCTGTGACACACAATACATCCAGGCATCGCTCTTTCATTACATCCATCAATTCATTCATCTTACCTTCCATACCACCACGCACATTCCACGTGCCTATCCGGCACTCGGCTCCTCGCATCCCGCCAGAGTTGGCGCTGCGTGAAGGGTGGCGGCCCCCTTCGCCGCGTGCGCATGCAGTCGTACCGACGGGGGCATACCGGTACGCGTCGCCTTGGGGGGACGCCCTAGCCCTGTCGGCACTCATCGGTAGTGTTTTGTTTCGCGTTTTCGCTTTCGCCGCTACTTACGGGGAGGGCCCGAGCACAGGTAACGCTCTTCGTGAAGGCACACTACTTCCCCCCCCAAGCATTCCTTGCGAACGTCTTGAGAATACCTAAGATAAAACATATAAACATTCAAGGGGACAGAGAATATTAGCTAGCAACAGATTACAATGATGTATGATAGACACATACATACACACATTGGGGTGTAGCCTTTAAGTTGCATTTTAGGGTTGACTGTATTTTTCATATTTTTACATAGTACCATCACCATCTATCCCAGCTGAACCTTACTTCTTCGCTTGCGCTATAGAATCGATAATGTAATGCTTTAGAAGTGATAAACATATTTATATTTCTATAGTATTTTATATTAAAGGAGAAATGGGGAACTTGGTTCAGATGCGTAAATGTATTATTTTTAAATGTAGACAGACAGAGATTAAATAACCACTATCACAAAGAACCCACGACCTCCGGTTTTATGATCAAGTAATCTAACTATCAAACCAAGAGCGTAGTTTCCTATATAACCTTCATTTCCCAAATTGCCAAAACACGAAACTTTAGTGTAAAAATTTGCAATAGAGTATGCTTAAAAATCTCTGCGCCCCTGGGTTAAACTTAATTTGTGCCTCTGATCCAATTTCCGCCGGGAAATCCCCTCCCATCTCTTGATTATTGGAAAGATGTACATCACCATCTTTCTCGGGCTAGACGTTCAGTCGACATTTTGAAAATACGTTCTCAAATATTTTTCAGTTCGCCGTAGAATGTATGAGAATTAACTGGATTATGGGAAGGAAACGTTTTGATTGCTTTCTTTGAAGTTTTTCTTTGGCTTTTTTTACGGCCTCTGTGGCGTAGTCGGTAGTGATTCCGCCTGCGGCGCTGGAGGTCCTGGGTGCGATTCCTGAAGCGGTCCAAATATTTGTGTGATCCACAAATGTTTGTTTCGGAGTTTGGGTGTTTCCTTTGTATTTTATATTTATGTATTTAAAAATATATAAGTATGTATATCAGTCGTCTAGATTCCAGAGCACAAGCTTATTACCTTAATTTGGGCTAGGTGATGGGGTTGTGCCCTTTTTTTCCGTAGTACGGTCGTTTTTGTCCGGCAGCCAGACAATGGAAGAATTGTTTTTTCCGTGGTCCGGTTGACCGCACAACGGAAAAAGTATTTTGTTCCGTAGTCCGGTTGACCGGACCACGGACGACCTAGTGCTTATGGTAGACAACCTTTTTGATAAAATATTATTGTCTATTAAATTTCCTCAGCTGAAACTATTTGAAATATATTAACATTGATGTACTCACATATTTATTGCAAAGGGAAAATTTATGTTGTGTAGTATTGTATTCTCTTTGTAAATTAGATTCCAAGTTGTGTTACGTGTTAGGCTATTGTACAAGTTGCTGTTGTTAAAACAAATGTCTCAACCTTCAAAAAATGAAAAAAATGAAATGCAAAGGATTTGTAACTGTTCAAGTAAGTTCATTCTTTAATTTGATATTTTTTAATTTTCTAAAATTAATATTTCATAATTTCTTTACTTAATTCTTCTGCTATATATTTCTAAATGAATATAATTAAATGTTTCAGAATGAAAGTGTAGTAAAAGTCATCGCTCAGCAATGTCCCAGTAAACCAGAAAAAAACTCAGTAGATTTAGCAATGGCAGATTTAAAGGAGAACGTCATTCAATCGGATGAACCAATTCCAAAACTCTTTAATGAGACTTTTGGAAATCTATTAGATGCCGGAACGCATTTGATAACAGACGTACCCGAATTCCAGAATGTTCAGCACGGGTTATACATTGCTGGAAACAAAAATTTGGGTGTTAAAAAAATTATATGTTCTTAGCCGGAAAACGTCGAAGTGCCAATGAAATTTAAAAGTTTCGCTTTAGCAGAATATGAAGGAGAAAATATATAGGATCCTCATATTTTGTTTCCAAAGAAACAGAGATTTAATTCACAATGTTACGGAAATATTTTTTGATGCAACATATCAAAGTTGCCCGAAACCGTTTTATTAACTGTTGACTGTGCATGGTGAATTTGGAAGCTCAACTGACACAACAAACGTAAAGCCGATGATATACATACTTATGAGCAACAAGATGCAAAAAAGTTATTTAATTGTATTCCAATTGATACAAAGAGAGTTGCAATGGAATCCCAAAATAATTCACTGTGACTACGAGAGAGCATCCATGAATGCTGCTAAACAAATATTTCCCGCAGTAAAGATAGTAGGATGTTATTATCACTGGTCGTGTATGGAGAAAAGCGAAAAGTCTGGGCAACATAAAGTTAGCAGTAGAAAGACGTATAGTAGCTTTAAGTGCAAAAATACCTCTTTTACCATTTGAGGTAATCAAAGAAGCATGGCTTTACGTTAAAGCCGAATCATTGTCGGAAATGGATGCATTTTTCAAATATTTTGAAAAAAATTGGATCAATAATTCCTATTGCCAATTTATCAGCGTATTTAGATAGCGACATCGCACCAACAACAGTGTAGAAAGTTGGAATTCTAAAATCAATCGGTCAATAAATAAAAACACCGTAAACATATTACGACTTCTAAATTATTTAGAAAAAGCCAAAAAGAATAACCCCATAAAATCGAAGAAACGGTTAAGGGATGATATAAAAAAGGATGACGCTATACGTGACATTCAATTGCAATTAATAAATAAAGATATTGTGGTAGGGCATGCTTTTTTTTTTATTACGTGAGGGAAAATCCTCGGAGGATGTTATGCCGGACTCTTACCGACTAAAAAACCTCACGTTACGCCCAATAGCCTGTGGTTGGGAGCCCCGGGTAAGCCCTCGGAAGGATGTCCCGGGACTCACAACAGACCTACGGCCGCCGTTGCGGCCTCGCCCAGGGGGTGGTTCGGGTGCTATCCCGCGTCTTTGGGGGGTTTCGGGTGTTATCCCGCTTCTAACACTCACGTCACGCTGCCGTCATGGGCCTGCTTCTGTAAGGACGGTGAGCGACCCTCTCACCGTCCTCAGACCCCCGGTCATGGAGGCCGCTAGTCCTCGGCGAAGACACGTCGGCGGTGTCCAGGCCGCCGACTGCGGAACTCGGGTGGGAGAGCTCTCTCCCGCACCCGGCCCGCCGCCTCCCTCACGAGCATGACCTGCTCGCTGAAAGAGGCGGCGCAGTCCCATTTACTCCCGCTGGAGAGCATGGCTCGCACCATGGTCTCGAGCGAGATAGTGTCCACGCCCAGACCCACTACCTGGCGGTGTTGCGCCCACGCCATGCACTCCACCAGCGTGTGGAGCGTTGTGTCATCGCTGCGGTCCTCGCAGTGCTGACACTTGGCCGTGGTTTCCCGGTGTTTTCGCCACAGATACCTATCGAAGCTACCGTGCCCGGCAAGCATCTGTGTCAACCGGTAGGAGAGAGCACCGTGTCTCCTCTCCAGCCACTCGTCCATGACCGATCTGACGGCCACGAGGTAGGGCATGCTTTAGAAAAGTTTGCAAACATTAAATAAAATTTGTTATAATAAATAAATTTCCCTTTATTTTCCCCAGTAGTACCATTGATCAGTACCATTGATGGTACTACTGACACACTTATACGTTACTAGTACCACTTAAAAATACAATATATTTCATCCCGTGTTTACTCGCTGAAGTACCATTGATGGTACTACTGACAATATAAATTGTATTAAGAAAAATAGATTTTCTGGACTTTTTTTTCGTCAACCGGACCAAAGTACAGTTCTGAAAGTGTACAACCGCCCAATCAGTACCTTCACCGGACAATCGAAAAAACAATTCTTCCATTGTCCGGCTGCCGGACAAAAACGACCGTACTACGGAAAAAGAGGGATGTTGTGTGTGAATGTCCACAAATATTTATAAACTAGCTGATGCTTGCGTGAAATTTTGTTCCTAGACTATAACATATCCCCTATGTCCACTAAAATCCATTAAATCTCTGTAGGACCAAATTTCAGCAAGATCCGTTCAGCCGTTACAGCGTGAAAGAGTAACAAACATCCACACTCACAAACATTCGCATTTATAATACCTAGTAAGATAGATTTCTGATTAACAAATTCATAATGCATAATAATATGAGCTAAGTAAATTTATTTATTAAATACATTTCTTAATTCAATGGTAATCAGAGCCATCGAGTACAATGAACATGAACGCTCAGCTGATGAAATTTACATTGTTATTACGTTACCAGGTCTTGGTTGGACCATCTGCATTAGGAGGACAAAGTCTAAAGTAGTTCGGTTGGTCCAAACGTCGTAGGCTGGGACTACCTGAAGAAGGAACTAAATTACGATGTCAATTGCTTAGAAGAGAAGTTGTGTCAAGTAGTTGTTTAATATTATACCAAAACAGCGCTTTTTTTAACTTTATGGCTATGTAGTAAAATTATCTGTTTGAAGTTTGAAATAAAACATAAATGAAAACGTCAATTGTATTGAACTTTCATAAATTAAGTGTCAAAATAAAAAGTAATTTATAAGTATATAAAAGGGATTCGGCGGGAAACTTTCAGACAAGCATTACATTGTGTTTTAATAATTTTTCAAAACTAGTGTAATTTCGAGTGTTTATGTGTAATTTATGGTGGATTATTAAACATAAAGGTTCGACAACGTGCAAAAGTGTTGGAAAGTGATAAAGCGCAGTGAAACGCGAGTTTTTAGGTTTGTCGACGAATTCCACAGCAAGCCCTAGTAAGGTACACCGCCTTACTAGAGTAGAACTTAGTCCAAACTTGGACATACATGAATACGCTGCTCAGCTCATAAGAAGAATCATAATATGAAAATGATTTATATTTTCACAATGAAATTTACTTGACTTTGGCATACTCTCAAACCGAGAAAGTCCAAGAACTAGAAGAAAAAAAAAAAAGTATATAAAATAAGAGTATTTAAGGAGTATTGATATCAACTCCGGAGAAAATCAGCCCCAAAATAATTTACATTCCCTTTTTAGCTCGTTATAGTATAAATTTCAATAAAATATGAAACACGTCTTCCATCAATTATGTTAATAATGCTATATGCGAAATTTGAAGTAGATCGGACCAAGGAATCACGTTGTCCCGAACAAACTTTACCCTCCTTTTTTATACCTTTGGAGGTAGAATTTGCAAAAATGTTAAAATTACTTTTTTCAAATTGTAACAAACAACGCTCATGCTTAGTTTCATCATCGTACCATTAACCGTTTAAGCTATAATCTATACTTATAATAAATCTGTAGAAGTGAAAATTCTGTACATTGAAAATATAAAAAAAATAAATGGCAGGGGGTGTTACTAGACCGACACTGAACCCAAAAATGTGATTAAAAATTTTTTTGTCTGTCTGTCTGTCTATCTGTCTGTCTGTTTGTTCAGGCATCACGCAAAAACTACCCGTTCGATTCCGATGAAACTTGGTACAATTATTCTTTAATATCCTGGGCACCACACTGGATACTTTTCATCCCTGAAAAGTATACTTATTATAAAATAAAAAACGAACTTAAGTCGTATAAAGTTATTATCATTTATTGCTTAAACGGTTAATGGTGCGATGATGAAATTCAGCATGAGCGTTGTTTGTAACAATTTGAAATAAGTAATTTTACTATTTTTGCAAATTATACCTCCTAAGGTATAAAAAAGGAGTGTCAAGTTTGTATGGGACAAAGCGATTCCTTGGTCCGATCTGCTTAAAATTTGGCATATAGCATTATTAACATAATTGATGGAAGACGTGTTCCTTATTTTATTGAAATTTATACGTTATCGACCTAAAAAGGGAATGTAAATTATTTTTGAGCTGATTTTTTCCGGAGTTGATATCAATACTCCTTAAATACTCTTATTTTTGATTTAAATTACTTTTTATTTTGACACATTTGAGGAAGTTCAATCCGCTTGACATTGTCATTTTCATGATTTTGCTTTAAGTACATACTATTGGAAATATTTTGTTAATTTTATTAAATTTTGTATAACCAACAATAAATATGTGAAAGAACAAGAAAATTCGAAGATGGCTAGCCAGGAATAATGAAAGACCACCCTGCAAGTATTGTCCACTGTGCATTAGAATGAAAGATTGTCAACAGCCCTAAGCGACTGGTCATGGAAGGTATGAACCTTATTCTATAGCGCTGGCTGCATTCGGTGCAGGACACACACTCACTAAGTCTTTGTAAAATACGGGAATGGCCTCTACGAAGATTACATTTGAAAAGTAAAAAGAGCCATTAAAATGAACATGAACGCTTAGCAGATGAAATTTACATGGTTATTAAGTTAACAGGCCTTAGTTGGACCAAGTGTATTAGTAGGACAAAGTCTACCGTAGTTCGGTTTTCCCATAGGTCGCGCGTCGTAGGCTTACAGTATGACTGGGACTACCTGAAGAAGGAACTAAGTTACGATGTCAATTGCTTAGAAGAGAAGTTGAGTCAAGTAGTAGTCTAGCCAATGAATAAAGAAATGTATTTAATAAATAAATTTACATAACTCATATAATATGTATTATGAATTTCTTTCTTTCACGCTGTAATAGCTGAAAGTATCTGGCTGAAATTTGGTACCTACAGAGAGAGGTTAGAGACAGTGTAGGAACCAAATTTTACGCATGTGAAGCTGCGGGCATCAGCTAGCACAAGCATACAGCTTAATTTGGGCTAGATGATGTGTGAGAATGTTCAACAATATTTATCTATACTTCTATACTAATATTATAAAGAAGTAAAGTTTGTGTGTTTGTATATTTGTTAAATTGTAAGGGGTAATCTAATGAACCGATTTTAAAAATTCTTTCACCAATAGAAAGCTACGTTATTGTGGAGTGTCATAGGCTATATAACATCACGCGACAACGAATAGGAGCGGAGCAGTAATAGTAAATGTTTCAAAAACGGGGGAGAAGTTATTCCTTTAAAGAGCTTCGATGCGTGTGCTACGTAAATATTTATAGTTATGTAAAAAATATGTACTACAAAATTGTTTCTCTTAAAAAGTTCCAAAAAAATTGCGCGATAGCATGTGTCTATCTTTGGGTTGGTGCACATTGCACAATAACCATTTTAATAGCAATCATTTTTTTTTCTACGATAATGCCACGGGATACCTCATTCAAATTGTTCTTAAAAAGAATGCGACGGGAATACACGCGACGAGAAACCTTTCTCTCTCTCTCTCTCTCTCTCTCTCTCTCTCTCTCACACGTAGTATTGAATATTAACGACGAGATGCTACGGGAGTAAACGCAACGCGACGGGGGTAATTGCGACGGGAACAGGTAATACTCTCTCTTATGTGGCGCAAACGAAGTTGCGCGGGTCAGTTAGTTGATAATAACTTTGGGTCTAGGGATCGAACCGCAAAATTAAGTTTGGTTTGAATTGTATATACTTTTCCGGGATAAAAGGTACCCAGTGTGGTGCCCAGGCTATTAAATCTTTGGGACTTTGGGACTTTGGGACTTTGACACTTTGGGACTTTGGGACTTTGGGACTTTGGGACTTTGGGACTTTGGGACTTTGGGACTTTGGGACTTTGGGACTTTGGGACTTTGGGACTTTGGGACTTTGGGACTTTGGGACTTTGGGACTTTGGGACTTTGGGACTTTGGGACTTTGGGACTTTGGGACTTTGGGACTTTGGGACTTTGGGACTTTGGGACTTTGGGACTTTGGGACTTTGGGACTTTGGGACTTTGGGACTTTGGGACTTTGGGACTTTGGGACTTTGGGACTTTGGGACTTTGGGACTTTGGGACTTTGGGACTTTGGGACTTTGGGACTTTGGGACTTTGGGACTTTGGGACTTTGGGACTTTGGGACTTTGGGACTTTGGGACTTTGGGACTTTGGGACTTTGGGACTTTGGGACTTTGGGACTTTGGGACTTTGGGACTTTGGGACTTTGGGACTTTGGGACTTTGGGACTTTGGGGCTTTGGGGCTTTGGGGCTTTTGGACTTTTGGACTTTGGGACTTTTGGACTTTTGGCCTTTGGGACTTTTGGACTTTTAGATGGGACCTTGGTACTTTGGGTCTTTGGGACTTTGGAACTTTGGGACTTTGGGACTTTTGGACTTTTGGCCTTTGGGACTTTGGGACTTTGGGACTTTGGGACCTTGAGACCTTGGGACTTTGGGACTTTGGGACTTTGGGACTTTTGGACTTTTGGCCTTTTGGACTTTGGACTTTTGGACTTTTGGACTTTTGGACTTTTGGACTTTTGTACTTTTGTACTTTTTGACTTAATGTAAGGTGAGGTGAAAATTAAGTTTATGAAGAAGTTTCACTTTTTACGTGTGTACACTAAGTACACGCAATTTTTTTTTTAATTACATTTTTGGGTTCGGTGTCGGTCTAGTAACACCCCCTGCTATTTATTTTTTTGATATTTTGAATGTACAGAATTTTCACTTCTACAGATTTATTATAAGTATAAATAAAGATATAAAAAATTTGTGGACCTTTTGGTTTAAAGAACCTTTACATCGCTGGGCTAGTGTAGGTACAGAGTTTTGTTTTCTATTTTTCTTCTCTCCACGATGACTCTGCCCACAAACAGCAAGTGTACCACTTGCAGCTGCGGCTGGCTGGGTGCCGAGAGATCGTGGTGTATCACCATTACACCCAAATCTGCGGCATAGCTAATGTAAGCCCCTCTGGGTGTGTCAAACATCCAAAGGCTACGATTCGGTGACCACTTTGTATTTGGATGTCAATATGCATTTGTCTATCACCTTGACAGTATAAGAAAGCACAATAGATACTTACTTTATACATCTATGCCTTATGTTACATAATACATCTATACTTTAGTACTGTCCTTGTCCAAGTCTGATACAACCGACAATAAAAAAAAACATCAAAGACACAAAATATCAACTGGATAATCCCCTCCATTTGAGACTCACAGAAAAAAGTTTTATCTTTAGATAAAACTTTTTTCACCGAAAATAGTTTTATCAAAAGACACTATGAATTGAATTTTAAAAACCCAGCACTTTCATGTCATACACCTACTTTCAGAAGGGTGGAAGATCAATGGTACGTAAACATTTGTATGAAGGCTTAGGCAACGGGATGGTTTTATCTAAATTTATAGACGGTAGTTCCCCTTCCTCTCAATGATGTAAAAGTTTACGTAAACATCAATTTCGGGGTGTATTACGACATTTGGTATTGTTGGCATACAATTTGTTAGATAAAAACTTCGTGCTGACGTGTTTTAGGGTTCCGTGAAATGTACTGTAAAGTGATGAGTCAAAGTTTACTTATGCGATAGGTTTTATCTCTACTATTATAAAATTGGTAAAATAGC
The DNA here is from genome assembly GCA_933228765.1 of Miltochrista miniata. Taxonomy (NCBI): domain Eukaryota; kingdom Metazoa; phylum Arthropoda; class Insecta; order Lepidoptera; family Erebidae; genus Miltochrista; species Miltochrista miniata. Next base: position 26,642,993 of record OW121763.1, on the reverse strand, counting down.
TGTGACGGTACATTCAAGATAAATGTTTAAAAATGACGGTAATCAACTAATTTAGGTCTTCTGAGCCCAAATCTATACTAATATTATAAAGAGGAAAAATTTGTTTTTTTGTTTGTTTGTTTGTTTGTAACGATTAGGCTCCGGAACTACTGGACTGATTTGAAAAATTCTTTCACTGTTGGGAAGCTACACTCTTCGCGGTGAACATAGGCTATATTTTATTCCCGTATTCCCACGGGAACGGGGAATACGCGTGTGAAACCGCGTGACGTCCGCTAGTCTATGATATTTTTATTCGTGTCTTTTTGTATGTTTTTTGGGGGTTGGAGCAAAATTCAATGGCTTTATTATATCTATTAAGATTTCGTAGGTATTGCTGCTATTTTTACGCCTAATTTTGTAAATATTGCTTTATGTTTCATAAAAATCAGTTCAACGGAAATGAAACAGCTTGACCTGTTTTACTAGAACCCTATACGTCGAACAGTTGAACTAAAATTACAAAAAGGAAACATTTGTCTGCTTGTATCAAACTCTAAACCTACTGAACCGATTTTAGAGTAGTGCCACGCGCTTGACCGATGACTTAGTTTTGAGTTCTGTTCCTAGATTTCTTTCTCTTTGCAATGACTAGGCTAAAGGCTTAATAGCTATAATAACTTTACAAAGGCCCGCTTGGGACCCGAATTTATCTATAGGACCCTATTGCATCCTTAACGAAACCTATACGTTATATATAAACCTATACGCCCGTTGTATATAAACCTATACGTGAATAGAATTGCGTCTTTTGGGACATCCTTCCGAGGGCTTACCCGGGGCTCCCAACCATAGGCTGTTGGGCGTAACGTGAATAGAATTGCGTCTTGGGACATCCTTCCGAGGGCTTACCCGGGGCTCCCAACCATAGGCTGTTGGGCGTAACGTGAGGTTTTTTAGTCGGTAGGAGTCCGGCATAGCATCCATGAGGATTGTCACTCACGTTTAAAAAATGTGAATAGAATTGTTCCACCTCCCATATTTCTTGGAAATTTAAGGCATAAGTATCTATCACGTATTAAGCTACAGATACTGCTTTGTCCTCAAAACCCGTACAACTAACAGATCCCGAGGGAATAAAGCCATATAGCTTATCTAGCTATAAATTGTAGCGCTCAATTGACAGTAGTGGATTACCTATGGTGCTTGCAAGATTTATTAGCTGTGCTTTGCTACCGTCAGTAGTAATTATAAGTGAGAGGGTAGTTCTGGAATTACTAAAGGATTCTTGAACGTTTTGAGATTTACCGTAATTATAATCATTCATTGGATATATAATTATGGTGTATTGTACTACTTACCTGTGCGAGCCCGTTTTCCTTGCCACCCCCTAGACAAGTCCGCGGTGGCGGCCGTGGGTCTGTTGGGAGTGCTGGGACATCCTTCCGAGGGCTTACCCGGGGCTCCCAACCATAGGCTCTTGGGCGTTACGTGAGGTTTTTTGAGTCTGTAGGAATCCGGCACAGCATCCATGAGGACTTTCAATCACGTTGAAAAAAAAGCCCGTTTTCCTTTTAAATATGAGGAAATTCCTAAATGAATACCTAATGATACCCTTGGATAATTTTACTTTTTTTTGTTACCCGTGTTCACTACGTCATTTTTTTGATCCCAAATTATTAATGATTGACAAAAGTGCCTATCGTCCACCCAGGTGGACTAAGCATGTGGACCACGACCCATGACTGATTATGCAAAATTTTAATTGAGTTTCTTTCGTAGAAACTGCGATAACCTCTGAATATTACAATTTTCAAAAATCTATTCTTAGTGTGTGTTTACGCCTAATTTTATAACTTTTGTTCCAAATTTCATCTTACTTTTGTTTGTGCGTTGATTGTCAGTCATAACAAGCTGTTCTAATTTATATAAATAGGTTCAAACAGAAACTCGTCCTGAAACTTTGAATCTGTTTTGTGCCAACCTCAAACTATACTGGCATAACAAAAGCACCCAGTGCGAAACTTGTGTGAAACTTTGAACCTTCCAAGAACTCGGTCACAATAACAAGGAGTCAGTATGAAAGTGTCTTGTATTCTCATAAAGAATTGGGGAAATATTGACTGAACCAAATTTGTTCTCCTTGCTAGTATCCCCTGTTCGTTGTAACTTTTATCAAACTTTCTACATTTTTACATGGAGTTACGGCTCTTATGATACATCTGTGATCTCGACTTGTAGCATTTATTTTCTATAGATGCAGTATTTAGGATGTGAAAGCAGCCTTATCGAGTTATCTTTTTTTAATCGGTTGTCAGTGGTGACATTTCTGCTGTCAGAATGACAGGATGTCATAAGTTCGGTGACGAAGCGTTTCGCATTTAAAGGAACGGGTTTGGTTAAGATTTTTCGGTGAAAGACAAGACTTTTGACCGAGACCTGCTTTGCGGTAGTTGGAGGTCCTTTGGCCTTTGCTCTGAGACTGTGCCGCGAATCAGTTTTTCGCTCAAGCGCGATTATTTGTTACCTCGCGTGGCCTAACGGGCTGTGATTGGGTTGCTGCATTGCATCTTGCTACATTTTACCCAGAAAACTGGGTTTTTTACTACGGGGCTAGTTGCCGGATGAGATATTTGGTGCCGCACCTATAAGTTAGTGGGCTGCACGTGGTACGACAACGTGGAAGTGCGGACTACACGTGCTTCTCATGTGAGAGGTATCTGCCGTCATCACCTGGCAGTAACAACAGGCAGTCACTCTCACTCAGCTCACTCTGCAGGCCAGTAAATCCACTACTTATGTGTAGCTTAGTAGCATAAGTACCTAAGCACTGACTATACTTCTGTGTACCTGTGATATTTGTGTCTATCAGTGAATAAGCTCTCTGTGTGTCTCTGTGTATCTCTGTGTTATATAAATATATGTGTGTACACCCTACCTGACTGTTTTCGTCAGAGCCCTGGCCTACCCTTGCACGCACACTGGAATCTCTGTAGTAAGGCGCCCTGGGAAAGAGTTCTCTGCATAGCTACCTCGCGCTAGTTGGTGAGTAACACTGATCATCACTGTGTTATAAATTGGCTCCCAACGTAGTGGCAAATCTCTGGGTCTACTCTGCGGTAGCCTCAGTCTAGTGTGTGTGCATAGGTGGTTACCTCTGGCGAAACCATCCTGGTGAATCGTCCGAGACGCTCCAGGACGTTAGCTAAGCACAAAACCTTCCCTTTCGTCTTCTTCCAGCTCCCTACATCTTTGGCTGGAAAAGACACAAAATTCTAAATTCTAAAATTTAAAAATAGCTGTGATTTTGGAAAAACTTTTTGATTTTATTTGGAATACCCACTTCTTTTCTTATTGTGTTTTTTTTTCTTCTTTATGTTCTTTTTTTTATGGTGCACACATATATTTATTATATTATTAGTGTAGATTAATATATAATATATATTATCCTATAGTTTCACCTTGTAAGGTAAACTTAGTGAATCTCTCTGTGTTAACTTAGTGAATTTCTCTGTGTAACTTAAAACTTTTTTATAAGGTGTGTACATACCTTGTAATTTTGAATGTTAACCTGAACTGTGTTATCAGAAAATTTAGAAACTTTTCTCTCTTAATATACCCTTAATCTTTGTTAAATTCTAAAAGTCAATTTGAAACATAATTACCTAACTTAGTACACTTTGTTGTAACTCAATTTACATTTTTACTTTGTAATTGATCCCTATCTGTGCCATTTTATCTTTATAATTGTTGTAAGTAAATTTTTACATAATGGCACAGATGAAAAAATATATTAATTATTTAAGAAAGGATGAACTTGCTAACGAGCTGTCCCACATGGGTATTTCAGTGGAACCGGAAACGACAGTGTCTGGCCTTCGGAGTGACCTAAGAGCGGCACACCGACTCGTCCGTCGAGGTAGCATCAAAGCGAGTGCTCCGGTACCCGCTGATGCATCGGCTGAGCTCTCGATCTGCCTCCCGAAGGTGTCCGAGCTGGAGGAGGCTATTCAGTCAGGTGACATCTTCATTAATAAGGGTAGTCGTCTTAGGGTGTCCCTCAGGGCCAACTACTTATTGAGTAGGTTAGCTCGTTGTGGTCTGGATTGCCCCGACCTGGTGGATATTCGTGGTAGGCTAGTGAAGATCATCGCTAGGGCTGAACCCAGTAGTGATTCTGAATCCGAAGGTTCGGATGATGATGGTGATGATCCTTCGGGTCGTGACCAGGTGGAATATACTTCACCAGTAGTGAGAGAGGACCGCTCGGTGCGAGCTAGTTCAAGTAGGAATAGTTCTACATGTAACATAGTGTATAAAGAACTTCCCCTTAACTTATGTTCATTTAACTTAAAATATGATGGTTCTACTTGTGTACGTGTGTTTTTAGAGAGATTAGAGGAACTTAGATGTGCTCGGGAGGTTACTAAGCCTAGACTCCTTATGGCTTTCTCCGACCTGTTGGATGGACCGGCTTTGTCTTGGTTCCGTACAAACAAAGCTAACTTCATCTCATATGAGGATCTTATTAGTGAGCTTAGAGATACCTTCGATATTCCTGATTATGATTACCGCCTCAGGAACGAGATAAGACAGCGTACACAAGCCCGCTCTGAGTCCTTGGTTAACTATATATGTACAATGCAAGCCATGTTCTCAAGGTTGTCATGTAAGATGCCCAGTGAGGAACAGCTGGACATTCTCATGCACAACATTAGACCTGACTACATGAAGGAACTGGCCTTGCATGATGTCAACTCTGTAGATGACTTGAGACGTTTGGGTAAGCGCTTGGAGCTTGCGCGTACTAGGGCAGACGCTTTCCATGAGCCTGCTCTTGACAAGTTTGAGATTACATCTGACTTACACCAGCTTAAGAACAAAGGTGTACAAAAGCCCGCTAAGCAGGTGTCTGCAGTGGAGACGCCGGTTACCCCCCACGATCGCAAATGCTTTCGTTGCGGCGGGGGCGGTCACACTGCATACAGCTGCACACAGTCAAGGGAGCTGGTGTGTTTCCGGTGTGGTCTCAAAGGAGTCAAGACCCCAGACTGCTCACACTGTACTAGCAAGTCAAAAAACGCGTAGGCCAGGGCCTTATTAGGAACTCTGTGCATCACTCTGTATCTGAGTCTATTTCTGATAAGGTCCTGTTTCCTAAACGGGATAGTGACATTAGACCGTATCTAGTTGTTAAGGTTTTAAATTTAAATGTCTTAGGCCTTCTAGATTCCGGTGCCTCCTGCTCTATACTAGGTAAGGGAGCGCACCGCATCTTCTTGGAACTGGGTTTTGATCTTGTGAGTATCAATCCTACTTTTCGTATTACAACTGCAGACAGCACTCACTTGCAATGTCTGGGTTGTATCTCTTTGCCAATTGAGTACAATTCGGTTATCCGAGTTGTCAAGTTCTATGTTGTCCCAGGCATAACCACCTCCATGATATTTGGAGTGGATTTCTGGCAACAATTTAAGTTAAGTGATAAGTTAATTTTACAAAATATTAGTCTTGATAGCTTTAGTGATAATAATCCTATAGAGTCTGTGTCCCTTAACGGTGGCCTCGAGGATTACGACAACCTGACAACTAAACAAAGGTGTGTAATCAACGAGGTCATTGAAAAGTTCGACTCGTTGAACACTGATAAGGTGGGTTTAGGTCGGACCTCACTTGTGCACCATGTCATTGACACTGGTGACAGCAAGCCGATCAAGCAGCGTTATTATCCGCTCTCTCCCCTTAAGCAGAAGGCCCTGGAAGCCGAGCTGGACCGAATGCTGGAGATGGGAGTAGTGTCCCCGTCTCAGTCCGCCTGGAACTCTCCAGTGGTCATGGTGGAGAAGGCGAACGGCGACCTCAGATTGTGCTTGGACTCTCGCAAGCTGAACTCTGTGTCTAAGAGTGACGCCTACCCCTTACCCTATATCAATCAAATCTTAGACCATCTTAATAATGCTAAGTATTTAACCTCTGTAGATCTGAGTGCGGCCTACTGGCAGATTCCATTCGACTCACTCCAGTCTGCTGAGAAGACTGCTTTTACGGTTCCCCGGAGAGGATTGTTCCATTACAATTCCATGTGCTTCGGTCTTGTCGGTGCCAGTGCCACGATGCAACGCCTCATGGACCGTCTGTTTGGTCCCGAGTTCGACAACAAGGTATTTGCGTTTCAGGATGACATAGTCTGTGTGTCCAGCACCTTTGAGGAGCATGTAGAGCTCTTACATAGAGTCTATCAGCAACTCAAGGATGCTGGCCTAACTATTAATATGAAAAAATCCCACTTTTGTCGGAGTGAACTCAAATACCTGGGGTATTATGTGGACAAACATGGCTTACGGACAGACCCGGGTAAAGTTGAGGTTATCCTCAACTATCCCACCCCTTCTAACCCTAAGGAGGTTAAGAGATTTCTGGGAATGGCCGGCTGGTATCGTCGCTTTGTTAACAACTTCTCGAAGATTAGTAAACCTCTGTGCAAACTCACTTCTACGAACCTTAAGTTCGAATGGACCCCTGAGGCTGAACAGTCCTTTAACCTGCTAAAGTCAGCCTTGGTTTCTGCCCCTATATTAAAAATGCCTAACTTTGAGATGCCCTTCCGCATTCTTAGTGACGCGTCAGCTTACTCAGTTGCTGCTGTACTGACACAAACTCACGATGGTGTTGAGCACCCTATCGCCTACTGTAGCCGTTCTCTCAACAAGAACGAGGTGAACTACAGCACAACTGAGCGAGAACTTCTGGCCGTGATTTTCGCTTTGGAACAATTTCGACAGTACGTCGAAGGCCAAAAATGTACGGTCGTCACGGATCATTCATCTCTTCTGTGGTTCCATAAGCTAAAAAATCCCACGGGTCGTCTAGCACGTTGGAGCATGAGGCTCAGTCAATTCGATTTTGACATAGAGCATCGAAAAGGTAAAGACCACGTTGTACCTGATGCTCTGTCTCGTATCAAAATTGATTCCCTCGATGCAGTACCCACTAAAGACCCGTGGTATGACCACACCATGAATAGTGTTCGGAAGAACCCTAGGAAGTCACCAAATTATGACATTCGTGACAACCTTCTATATAGGTTAACTAAAAATAAATATTCTTTGACTTCAGACTTTGACTGGAAGCTGGTGGTACCTCAGGAGGATCGCTTGCCCCTGCTCTCTAAGTACCACGATGACACACTTAGTGCCCATGGTGGCGTTTGGAAGACGCATAAAAGGTTAGCCCTAAATTATTACTGGCCCAAGATGTACGAGGACGTCAAAGAATATGTTGGGAATTGCGAAACATGCAAGCAGTACAAACCCGTAAATACGTCTCGTCCCGGCCTAATGGGTAGCCCGAAGCGGGTTTCGAAGCCATTCGAAGCTATCTCTGTCGATCTGCTTGGTCCCTTTCCCACTTCGAGCAATAGAAACGTACACCTGATCGTGGTCTCCGACTACTTTAGCAAATACGTCATGTTGTGCCCTGTTCGGGTTGCCACAGGCGCTGTAGTCGCGAGGTTCATAGAGAAGAGTGTGTTTCTCGTGCACGGAGTCTGCAAGACTATTTACATGGATAATGGCCCTCAGTTTGTGAGTAAGCCATTTAAGGATCTGTTGGCTAAATACAATGTACCTAATATATATTATAACCCTAGGTATCATGCCCAAACTAATCAGGCGGAACGAGCTATTCGTAATGTTGTTCAAGCGATCTCATGCTATGTGAAGTCGCAACACAAGTCTTGGGATCAGTTCTTGGTTGAGATACAGTGTGCTTTAAACACTGCAGTTAACGAAGCAACTCGTTTCACCCCTTACTTTTTGGTACATGGTAGGGAATTTATTGGGGATGGAGTGCTGTACAGGCAGACAGATATCGCGTGCCATCCTACTTCAGTCTCTGTAGACGATCCATCAGCCTTCGGTGTCAAGCTGAGAGAAATACAACGCATTTACGACCAGGTGAGGAAACATTTGAACGTTGCCCACCAGCGTAATGAAAAGTATTACAACCTCAGAAAAAGGCATGTAGAGCTGAAAGTGGGACAGATAGTTTACAAACGCACGTTCTACCTGTCCAACAAGGCCAAGAATTTTACTGCTAAGCTAGCTCCTAAGTTCCTTAAATGTGTGGTGACTGCTAAACGATCCCCTTTAGTATATAGGCTGTCAGATCTGGACGGTAAGGATCTTGGGGAGTACCATATCAAGGACATCCTGAAGTATCAGGAGGAGCAGTCTCCAATACCTAACGTAACTACATAGCACTGTTTCTCTAGTTTATTAAACCAGTGCTATGTGATCATTATGTAAGACTATTTTAATCTTTTGTTTGTATTTCTATATGTGTACGTGACTTTAAATTGTCACGTTGTAGTTTCTTCTATGCACCGCACCGAGCGTTTTTCTCTCATTCGCTTCTTAGTACTCTACATTATCCTGAGAGCTTGGGTAGTGTTAGGGTATCGGCAGTGAGTAAAGGGAGCATTCGTTTTCTATGAAGGGCATTAGACTCTAGTTACTTAGCCTAACCGGTACACGAGTCAGTGTCTAGTTAGGTACATAGGAGGATCTTTCTTTGGTATTGTAATGGTCGTAGTCAGCTGGTGTTTGAAGGACCTAGCTGGTTGTCTTTGTTTATTAGTCAGTACTTTTCTGTTTTCTTTATTGTGTATTTCCAGCGTGTCATATCCGCAGGAAATACTATTAAAGGGGGGGTGGTTGTAGCATTTATTTTCTATAGATGCAGTATTTAGGATGTGAAAGCAGCCTTATCGAGTTATCTTTTTTTAATCGGTTGTCAGTGGTGACATTTCTGCTGTCAGAATGACAGGATGTCATAAGTTCGGTGACGAAGCGTTTCGCATTTAAAGGAACGGGTTTGGTTAAGATTTTTCGGTGAAAGACAAGACTTTTGACCGAGACCTGCTTTGCGGTAGTTGGAGGTCCTTTGGCCTTTGCTCTGAGACTGTGCCGCGAATCAGTTTTTCGCTCAAGCGCGATTATTTGTTACCTCGCGTGGCCTAACGGGCTGTGATTGGGTTGCTGCATTGCATCTTGCTACATTTTACCCAGAAAACTGGGTTTTTTACTACGGGGCTAGTTGCCGGATGAGATATTTGGTGCCGCACCTATAAGTTAGTGGGCTGCACGTGGTACGACAACGTGGAAGTGCGGACTACACGTGCTTCTCATGTGAGAGGTATCTGCCGTCATCACCTGGCAGTAACAACAGGCAGTCACTCTCACTCAGCTCACTCTGCAGGCCAGTAAATCCACTACTTATGTGTAGCTTAGTAGCATAAGTACCTAAGCACTGACTATACTTCTGTGTACCTGTGATATTTGTGTCTATCAGTGAATAAGCTCTCTGTGTGTCTCTGTGTATCTCTGTGTTATATAAATATATGTGTGTACACCCTACCTGACTGTTTTCGTCAGAGCCCTGGCCTACCCTTGCACGCACACTGGAATCTCTGTAGTAAGGCGCCCTGGGAAAGAGTTCTCTGCATAGCTACCTCGCGCTAGTTGGTGAGTAACACTGATCATCACTGTGTTATAGACTCTATTCAACTCACTATACGTCTATTTGAATGTATTACATACTAGCGGACGTCACGCGGTTTCACCCGCGTAGTTCCCGTTCCCGTGGGAATACGGGAATAAAATATAGCCTATGTTCACCGCAAGGAGTGTAGCTTCCCAACAGTGAAAGAGTTTTTCAAATCGGTCCAGTAGTTCCGGAGCCTATTCGTTACAAACAAATAAACAAACAAACAAACAAAAAACAAATCTTTCCTCTTTATAATATTAGTATATATTTTTATTTATGAGGATAAAATAAGCTATAGATACCTACTTTAGGTTTGCCAATATAACTTTAATTAGGCTTAGGTACCGAAAACAATAAATATTTTTACATTGTTAAGGTGGCATACAAGCATATTACCTACGTTATCGAAAGAATACTTTGTCGTCATTTTATAGAAATTGCAGTTTTCGGTTAAGCAGTGCCTACTGTGGTCTAATCGTAATCTAGTAAGGTAGTCTAAGGTAATTTAAGGTTAGTGTATACGATTGTCTTAACAGAACTTGAAACAAATATTTAGTTCTTTTTTTAACATGAGGGAAAATCCGTCATGGATGCTATGCCGGACTCCTACAGACTAAAAAACCTCACGTAACGCCCAACAGCCTATGGTTGGATGCCCTGGGTAAGCCCTCGGAAGGATGTCCCAGGACTAACAAATATTTAGGTACCTGCCGAAGCACGGAATAGTTCTTTCATGGAATACCACGAAACAGTTTTTTTTACCCATATCATCTAGCCCAAATTAGCTTGTGCTACGAGGGTCTAGACAACTGATATACATATTTTTCTAAAAAAGGGCTCGTGGCCCCGCGGACTCAGTGTTCTGTAAATGATCTTTAGGGAGTTCGTGTTCTGGGGCGACGGATAAATTAAAGTCGATATACGAACTATAATATTTATTGACCGAGTGCTTTACATAGAGCGGCAAGTGACGTTGTAGACAATTACTAGTCACGACTCTGTACTGTCTGTACTGCACTGCCTTAGGTAAAAGCTTACACTAAATTATATATCGCTAAGCGCGTGAAATGGGTAGGTACATTCGCGTACATTGCCGTTACGACCATTCCCCCCCCCTTTTAAAAAAAATAATATCTCAAAATAAAAAATAACTTCTAATACAAAAATATTATAAGCTATGTAAAAACAATATTGTTTTGATCGTCATCGTCCACTTGCATAGATACATGATAGTGATACTTTGTTTATTTAAACAACGTTGCTTCGTATCGCATTACAAGCACTTGGGCGGTTACACTTAGGTGGTAAGTAGGTACATAGTTTTATGCAGTTATACGTTTTGTATAACACTACGACGGCATACCAGCATATGGCTTATTATCACTTAAGTATAAAACACAATTATAGTCTAATAGGTAACTTTAGGAATACATAGTATAAGACACATTACTATAGGTTAGCACTTTGCACCACGTGATAAAAATTAAAACACATTATTTTACACTATGACTACAGGGTTTGTGACTGGTTGTTGCCCAATTCTGTCAACTTGAATTGTTGACACGGCTGCAGTCATTTCCTTCCGGGCCCATTTTCTAACGCTTCTGTTACACTTTTTGTACAACACGCACATAACAATTATAAGCGCTGCTATCATAATGCATGTTATTGCAAGGCCATATACCTCGACTTTTTTCTCTAAGGAAGTATTTGTTGCGTCGTTTGCGCCATTTTGTGCGATAACAACCTCTTTGTTACTGTTCGTACTGTTTGTTTTGCCCATGATTTATCTTTAAAAATGATATTCTAAGTACAATAAAATAACAGTGTATATAAGTAGCTGCTCAAAATAGTAATAAAGTAAAGTTGTAAAATCAAGGTGTTTTTAAAATATAAAATAGTTGATACGTGAAAATGTATATTTACGTACTAAGGTAAGTGTCATAGTGACTGCGATGCGTTGCTATGCTATCTGTGTTATAGTTTCTTGAACAAAATAATTAGTTAAAATGAATCGCTTCGAAAAGTATAGCTGGTACTGTACACATATTTTATAAAAATCTAACAGGGCGTTTTATATTACGACCACTGCGCGTAGTGCGATTTGTGACTGTGACCGGGGGTTCGAGTCTGGGTTGCTTAATAGTTTCATTGGGTAAGTCATTCTTAGAATCATCAACGTTGGGACTGTTATCGAACTTCTTGTCGCTTACTATGTACGCTGGTTTTAACCTATCAACGGAAATACATGCTTTTCTATTGGGTAACGGGATAGTATATGCCTTTGGCCCTCGTTTTAGTACGCGGTAAGGACCGTCGTACGGAGGTTTCAACGGTCTACGAACCGTGTCATCGCGAACGAACACATAATCTCCTTTAGCGAGGTCGGGGTGTATGAATATTGCGCGCGCGTCCCTATGCGCAGTCGGTTTAGGTTTCAAGTTGCATATAATATTACGTAACCTTTCTACATACTGGCAATGATCTGTTATTTTGGTACTGGAAGCGGCATAGAAATCGCCTGGCAGACGTAATGTCGTGCCGTACGTCATTTGTGCTGCGCTTACACCTGTATCGCTGCGCATAGCTGTACGTAAGCCTAACATAACTATTGGTAATTCTTCGACCCAAGTGGAAGAGCCTAAGCGAGCCATGAGAGATCGGCAAAGGCGCCAAAGAGGCTCCGCGCTCCTCGCTCCACTGCCGTCGTCATCACGGTGACGACAGAGGGCAAGGCGAAGGGCGTGGGGTACGCCGAGGTCCTGAGGCAGGCGAAAGCCTCAGTCGACCTCAAGGCCCTCGAGATTGAGGGAGGTCTCCGGTGCAAGGTGACGCGCACTGGAGCACGCCTCCTCGAGGTCCCTGGCGCCACCAGCGGCCCCAAAGCTGATGCCCTAGCGGCAAAGCTGAGGGCGTCGCTGGACACGGGCGACGTCCGCGTCACCAGACCAAACAAATGCGCCAGTCTGCGCATTTCAGGTCTGGATGACGCGGCCACGACGGAGGAGATAATCTCCGCCGTCGTGGAGGCGAGCGGCTGTCCTCCCGACCAGGTGAGGTCAGGTGAAATTCGCTTTGGCCCCACCGGTCACGGGTCGGCAGTCGTGAGTTGCCCCGTCGCGGCGGCCCAGAAAGTGGCGGACGGACGGAGCCTCCTTATTGGGGGCTTCTTGAGGGCGCAGGTGCATCTCCTGCAGCCCCGCGAAGCCAGGTGCTTTAGGTGCCTGGTCGTGGGGCATGTAGGAGTGCAGTGTACGGCGGAAGTCACCGTCGGAGACCGGTGCTTCCGCTGTAGTCAGCCCGGTCATACGGCTCTTGCCTGTGACGCTCCGCCACGCTGTTTCAAATGCGTGGCGGAGGGCAAGGAGGCCGACCACCGGGCGGGCAGTAAGACCTGCGCTGCCTCAAGGCCGAAGCCCCGTCCGTCCGCACGGGGGGGTGAGGGTGTGGGTGCACGCTCGCGGCAGGGTGCGGAGATGGATGTCCATTAATGGACACCCATATCCGCATCCTGCAGGTGAATCTGAACCACTGCACTGGTGCTCAGGACCTTCTGTACCAGAGCATCAGGCAGTGGTCGATAAACATCGTCGTCGTCGCCGAGCCGTACTGGGTTCACCCGGGAAGCCCGGTGGATCTGGACGGCCTGGCGACTATCTTTGGGGGGACCGGCGCGGACGACTCGCGCCTAGCGCTTATTGCTAGGGGCCCTGGTTGCGTCGCGGCGGAATATGAGGGTGTGGCTGTCGTGGCCGTTTACATCTCGCCGAGCCTCGACCAGCATCAGTTTGAGCTATGGCTCCCTGAGCTGGACGTCGTTCTCGCTGCATGCCGGCCTCGCCCTGTCCTGGTCTTGGGAGACTTCAATGCCTGGTCGCAGGCTTGGGGCTCCCGGGAAACCAGAGGCAGGGGGAGGATACTGGAGGACTGGGTCACTACACGTGGCCTAGTCATCCTGAACCGGGGGAATGTCGCAACCTGGACGCGGCGGGGGCTCAGCTCGGTCATAGACGTTTCGTTTGCGACCCCTGAGCTCGCCCGCCGTGTCCAGGGATGGCGTGTGGTGGAGGAGGAGGAGACGTCGTCAGATCACCGATATATTCGGTTTGACGTCTCCCCTCCACCTAACCTGCCGCCAGCAATCGCGAATCCCCCGGAACCGCGTTGGGCACTCCATCGCCTTGATCGGGAGGCTCTCCTGGAGGCGGCCATCGTGCAGGCCTGGATTCCGACAGCGGACAGGCCTGCCGATGTTGATACCGAGGTGGAGTGGTTCGGGAGAGCCATGTCGCACATCTGCGATGCGGCGATGCCCAGGGCTAGGCCCAGACCGGCGAGGAAACAGGTGTACTGGTGGACGCCGGAAATCGCGCAGTTGCGCGCGGATTGCGTTACCGCGCGCCGCCGGTACACCAGGTTTCGCCGGAGGCGCCGCCGCCCAGACGATGCGGCAGCCCGAGAGACGGAGCTCTACGATGGGTACAGGGAGGCCAAGAGGGCCCTCCAGACCGCCATCAAGCGGTCCAAAAAGTTGGGCCGCGAAGAGCTGATGGAGACTCTGAAGCGGAACCCGTGGGGGCGCCCGTACCTCATGGTAAGAGGCAAATTACGCCCTAAGGCGCCCCCACTGACCCAGAGTCTCCAGCCGGAGCGGCTGGAGGCGGTCCTGGACTCCTTGTTCCCGTCGAGAGCGGAGGAACACATTCCTCCGCGCATGGCTCCGTCTCAGGCGCCCAACGTGGAAGGCAGCGAGAACGACGTGCCCGTAGTCACCGAGGGTGAGTTAGGGGCGGCTGTCCTGCGGCTTAAATCCCGCAGAAACACCGCCCCTGGACCCGACGGCATTCCAGGCCGAGCATGGGTCCTGGCTCTCGAGGAGCTTGGGCCTCGACTTATAGGTCTTTATAGCGCATGCCTCGAAAAAGGCCAGTTTCCCAAGGCCTGGAAGACAGGGAAACTGGTCTTGATCCGAAAGGCGGGGCGGCCGGCAAACTCCCCATCAGGGTACCGGCCGATCGTGTTGCTCGACGAGGTGTGCAAGCTCTTTGAGCGCATTATTGCACAACGCCTCGTCGGGCACCTCACACGAGTGGGGCCTGATCTGGCGGATAGTCAGTTTGGCTTCCGTCAGGGATGCTCCACTGTGGACGCGATCATGCGCATTAGAGGCCTGACGGAGGAAGCAGTTTCACGGGGTGAGGTGGTGGTGGCGGTGTCTCTCGACATCGCCAACGCATTCAACACCTTGCCCTGGAGCTGCGTCAGGGAGGCGCTTATCTATCATGGAGTGCCTCCCTACCTCCGTCGAATTGTCGGGGCTTATCTCTCCGAGAGGGCCATAACTTACCCGAGCTGGCTAGGGCCGGGTCGGCGAGATGTGTCGTGCGGTGTTCCACAAGGATCAGTGTTAGGGCCGCTCCTGTGGAACATCGGTTACGACTGGGTGCTGCGTGGTCCGTTGCTCAGAGGGGTCGGCGTAACGTGTTACGCTGACGACACCCTCGTTACAGCGCGGGGAGCAACGCACCGTGACGCAGCACTAAAGGCCACGGCAGGGGTTGCTCAAGTCGTGGGTCGGATTCGGCGGCTGGGTCTCGAGGTCGCCCTTCACAAATCCGAGGCTCTGTGCTTCCACGGACCTCGGATGGGGCCACCTGCGGGATCCAGCCTACAGGTAGGGGGCGTCAGCATCGGCATCGAGCCCTCGATGAAGTATCTGGGGCTCGTACTCGATGGCCGGTGGAACTTCGGACATCACTTCCGAAGTTTGGTCCCAAAACTGAGGGGAGCATCAGCCGCACTGGCGCGGCTGATGCCCAACATCAGGGGACCCAACGCTCCCTACAGGAGACTGTACCTGGGGATCGTGCGAAGCATAGCTCTATACGGAGCTCCTGTATGGGCGGAAACCCTGACGGCCAGCAATGTGGCTAGATTGCTGAGCCCGCAGAGAGTGATGGCCATCAGGGTGATAAGGGGATACCGCACGATCTCCGGTGAGGCGGCATGTCTCCTAGCCGGGACCCCTCCATGGGACCTGGAAGCGAGAGCCCTTGCGTCACTGTTCAGATGGCGCAAGGAGGCGCTGGAGCGGGGCCAAATTCCCGCTAATCGAGAAATCGAGGCCCAGCGGTCCCTGCTCCAACAGGAAACCGTGGAGACATGGAAGGTGCGACTTGAGCAACCAAAGGGGGGATTCGCCACAATCGCGGCCGTCAGACCGGTCATGGACGAGTGGCTGGAGAGGAGACACGGTGCTCTCTCCTACCGGTTGACACAGATGCTTGCCGGGCACGGTAGCTTCGGTAGGTATCTGTGGCGAAAACACCGGGAAACCACGGCCGAGTGTCAGCACTGCGAGGACCGCAGCGATGACACGGCGTTCCACACGCTGGTGGAGTGCACGGCGTGGGCGCAACAGCGCCAGGACCTCGTAGTGGGTCTGGACGTGGACACTCTCTCGCTCGAGACCATGGTGCAAGCCATGCTCTCCAGCGGGAGTAAGTGGGACTGCGCCGCCTCCTTCTGCGAGCAGGTCATGCTCGTGAAGGAGGCGGCGGGACGGGTACGGGAGAGAACTCTCCCACCCGAGTTCCGCAGTCGGCGGCCTGGGCGCCGCCGACGTGTCTTCGTCGAGGACTATCGGCCACCATGACCGGTGGCCTGAGGACGGTGAGAGGGCGGCTCACCGTCCTTACAGAAGCAGGCCCAAGACGGCAGCGTGACGTGAGCAATTCACGCACGCCCCCCCTTAGAAGCGGGATCACACCCGAAACCCCCCAAAGACGCGGGATAGCACCCGAACCACCCCCTGGGCGAGGCCGCAGTGGCGGCCGTGGGTCTGTTGGGAGTTCTGGGACATCCTTCCGAGGGCTTCCCCGGGGTTCCCAACCACAGGCTGTTGGGCGTGACGTGAGGTTTTTTAGTCGGTAGGAGTCCGGCATAACATCCATGAGGATTTTCCCTCACGTTAAACAAAAAAAAAAAAAAAAAAAAGCCATGAGAGATGCTTTCAGAGATCTGTGCATGCGTTCGACTGCTCCATTACTCTGCGGGTGGAAAGCGGTTGTGCGTATTTTAGAAATGCCTAAAAGTTTCATAAGTTCCGAAAATAAAGCACTTTCAAATTGTCTACCCTGGTCACTTGTCAGTTTAGCAGGGCATCCAAAACGTGAGATCCAACCTTCTACCACAACTTTCGCTACTGTAATAATGTCTTTTACTGGATATGCCTCGGGCCATCCTGTTTGCCGATCTATAATCGTAACGAGATATCTGTAATCGTCGACTGAGATACTAAGTCGACCTACTATGTCTACATGAATATGTGAAAAACGTTCCGAATATGAAAATACGCCTAATTCTAAATTATTATGCCAAAACACTTTCGAACGTTGGCAGTTTATACATTCTTTCGCCCATTTACCGACATCCTTGTTCATGTTACGCCAGAAAAATCTTTCCCTAACAAGCGTACGCGAGGTACGGATTCCTGGGTGGCTCAAACTATGCACAGAATCGAAAGCTTGACGTCGAAACTGTATGGGTAAGTAAGGTCTAATACAGCCAGTAGAGGTTTCGCATACGACCGGTAAGTCGCATCCAGCTATCATTATATCCTTGAAATTGAACCTACTACTGCAACTATTTTGCAACCGGGCGAGTTCTTCGTCGTTATGTTGCACTTGAGTTATTGCCGCGTAATCTAAACTTATTGGACATGCAATAGTTGACACGTTTACGCGTGATAAAGCGTCGGCTACTACGTTTGTAGAGCCTTCAATATGACGAATATCTGTCGAAAATTCGCTAATATAAAGTAATTGCCGAACTCGTCGCGGTAATTCGCTATCACTGCTAACTTTTTTGAATGCGAAAGCTAGAGGCTTGTGGTCTGTAAAGATAATAAGTTGTCGACCTTCTATCATATTCTGAAAATATTTAACAGCCAAATAAATCCCTAACAGTTGTCTATCGTAGGTACTGTATTTGGTCTGTGATGATGACATTTGCTTAGAAAAGTAAGCTAGTGGTATCCATTTGCTATCTACACATTGTTGTAAAACGGCTCCCACGCAGGTGTCCGATGCGTCAGTCATGAGCGCTAGCGAAGTATCGGGTTTAGGGTACGCTAATGTGACTGCGTTTTGCAAGCTAGCTTTGCAGCGTGAGAACGCTTCGTTGGATTTTTCTGTCCATTCTATTCGTGTCTTATCGCATTTTTTAGAATTCTTTAGGTACTGATTAAGCTGCTCCTGATATTGCACAGCATGTGGTAAATGTAACCGGTAAAAATTAACCATTCCTAAGAAACGTCTAAGCTGCTCTACGGTCTCAGGTTTCGGGTAACTTACTATCGCGTCGACTTTCTCTTGTAAAGGCCTAATGCCTTGTGTTGACACTTCGAAACCTAAAAAATCTATTTTGGATTTGCCGAATTCGCATTCATCTAAATTTAAAGTGATGCCGAATTTGTTTAAGCGACTGAACACTTCACGCAAATGTTTCTCATGCTCGTTTTCGTCACTGAAAATTAAAATATCGTCTATGTAGCAATAAATGTAGTCTAAACCTGCCAAAACTGAATGATTCATGAACCTTTGAACAGATTGTGCAGCCCCAGCCAAACCGAAGGTCATTTTTCAAAATTCGAATAAACCGAATGGGGTTATGATAGCGGTCTTCTCTACATCGGACGGGTTCACTGGATTAACATGGTATGCTCTACAAATGTCAAGACGTGAAAATATCTTCTTACCAGCTAGTAAATAAGTAAAATCATGCAACCTAGGTATGGGATAACGGTCTGGCTTAGTGATTGCGTTAAGAGCCCTATAATCGCCACAAGGCCGCAGCTGTCCATTCTTCTTCATCACGATGTGAAGAGGACTTGCCCAAGCGCTCTTCGATGGCCTACATATCCCCATTTCTAAGGGGTGCTGGGTAGGACAACCTCCACGTGGTGCATCCTGGTAACGTGGACGACGATGTGGGCTTCGCGCGAGGCGCACGTCGTCGCCCACGGCCAATAGTCCACCAAGGAGGGGGGGCCTTCATGGCCGGTTTGGAGTTCTCCGCATGCGCTCTGGTATGCAGAGCGTACTTAGCGGAGAGCTCTCAGGGCGACGAGTACTTCGCCACTGAGCGATCAGTGGCGAAGTACACGGTCCCATGGGGACCATCGTTCGGCCGAGCCGTAACCCCGTCTGGCAACAGACGGGCACGGTGGCTCTTTGGAGTTGCGAGGAAGAAAACCTCTATAAAATATTACCCGAATCCTACGCTCTGACGCCCGGCAATGGGATGCATCGCTGGGGGGAACTCAGTGCCGAGGGCGTCACTCCTACCTTCCCACCCTTTCCCATCCTCAAGTCCACTCCCAACTTCCCCACTTCCACTCTAAAAAGTCGGCGGACTTTAAACGCAAAAAACACTATGGCTGAGGTAAATTATTCTGATAGAACTACCCAGGAGCGCACCCGGACAGTGTCCGGGGAATCGCTTTGCATGACTCGTCATGTCGACCCCCGCCAGGGTTCATCCCAGGTGGTATATGGGAGGGGTCACCACAGTCCAGGCCCAAGGGTGTGCCTTAAAACCACCCAACAAAATGACGCGGAGGTCGCGTCCACAGAGAGAGAGATGGAGTCGGCTGTCGACATGGGCACCGAAACCGAGGGCAACCTCGCCGCATGCAACCATGCCGACCCAGTTAGGAAGAGACCCAGGTCGAGCGGACCAGGCAAAGGCCTGTTCCGTCGGCCTGGGTCGGAGACATCGTCGAGTGAGGAGGACCTTCCTAGAAAGGTAGTGGCCACCACCGCGGGTAGAGGTCGGAAAGCCGATCTCTACAGAGCGAGAGGAAGGGTGGTAGAGCCGCCGGGAACTGTGCCCCCGCTGCCAAGCGGGAGAGTCACGGAGGTGCCGGCGGCTAAGGAGATAATGGCGGCTTTTGCCCGCATTACTGGCGCTGTAAAGGGCGCCAAGAATGTTGCGGGCAAAAGAAAGGTGGTGACGGAAGCAGTCACAGGGGCGACGAAGGCGCTGGAGGAGCTCCTGGAGAGGAACGTCTCCAGCGAGGAGGGGAAGCTCCGGGCTCGGGTTGCCAGCCTGGAGAAGGAGCTTGCCGACTCCCGCAAGCAGCAAGAGCTGATGCGGGAGGAAATCGGCAAGCTTACGCTGCTCGTCCAGGGGGCCGGGGAGGCTCGGGGTGTTAAAACCCCCGCTCCCCGTGCACCTAAGGCGACTCCGACGATGGTCCAACTGCTGGAGACCATCGAGCGCCGCCTCGGCGTCCTCGAGGACCGGGCATACCGCCCACCGCTGGCTGCACCCGTCGTCCCGTCGTACGCGACGACGGCTGCACCCAGTGGGGCTCCCGGTCTCCAGCAGAAGGCCTCCGCCCCCAAGAAGAAGACGGCACCTGGTGGAGGTGGCAACCCCGCCTCCCCTAGCACAGCCAGCGCTCCCACTGCACCCCAGAATCCCTCTAGAGAGGGGATCTGGGAGGTGGCGGGAGCAAAGAAGAAGGCGGCTAAGGCCGCCAAAAAGGCGGGAAAGGCTGCCAAAAAGGCGGCAAAAGTCGCTGCAAAAGCGGCAAAGGCCGCCGCGGCGAAGGCGCCAAAGAGGCTCCGCGCTCCTCGCTCCACTGCCGTCGTCATTACGGTGACGACAGAGGGCAAGGCGAAGGGCGTGGGGTACGCCGAGGTACTGAGGCAGGCGAAAGCCTCAGTCGACCTCAAGGCCCTCGATATTGAGGGAGGTCTCCGGTGCAAGGTGACGCGCACTGGATCACGCCTCCTCGAGGTCTCTGGCGCCACCAGCGGCCCCAAGGCTGATGCCCTAGCGGCAAAGCTGAGGGCGTCGCTGGACACGGGCGACGTCCGCATCAGCAGACCAAACAAATGTGCGAGTCTGCGCATTTCGGGTCTGGATGACGCGGCCACGACGGAGGAGATAATCTCCGCCGTCGTGGAGGCGAGCGGCTGTCCCCCCGACCAGGTGAGGTCAGGCGAAATTCGCTTTGGCCCCACCGGTCACGGGTCGGCAGTCGTAAGCTGCCCCGTCGCGGCGGCACAGAAAGTGGCGGACGGACGAAGCCTCCTTATTGGGGGCTTCCTGAGGGCGCAGGTGCATCTCCTGCAGCCCCGCGAAGACAGGTGCTATAGGTGCCTGGTCGTGGGGCATGTAGGAGTGCAGTGTACGGCGGAAG
Source organism: Miltochrista miniata (assembly GCA_933228765.1). Classification (NCBI taxonomy): domain Eukaryota; kingdom Metazoa; phylum Arthropoda; class Insecta; order Lepidoptera; family Erebidae; genus Miltochrista; species Miltochrista miniata. Next base: position 26,622,256 of record OW121763.1, on the reverse strand, counting down.
TCACAGTGGGAGACCGGTGGTTCCGCTGTAGTCAGCCCGGTCACACGGCCCTTGCCTGTGACGCTCCGCCACGATGTTTCAAATGCGTGGCGGAGGGCAAGGAGGCTGACCACCGGGCGGGCAGTAAGTCCTGCGCTGCCTCAAGGCCGAAGCCCCGTCCGTCCGCACGGGGGGGTGAGGGTGTGGGTGCACGGTGCACGTTCGCGGCAGGGTGCGGAAATGGACGTCCATTAATGGACACCCATATCCGCATCCTGCAGGTGAACCTGAACCACTGCACTGGTGCTCAGGACCTTCTGTACCAGAGCATCAGGCAGTGGTCCATTAACATCGTCGTAGTCGCCGAGCCGTACTGGGTTCACCCGGGAAGCCCGGTGGATCTGGACGGCCTGGCGACTATCTTTGGGGGGACCGGCGCGGACGACTCGCGCCTAGTGCTTATTGCTAGGGGCCCGGGTTGCGTCGCGGCGGAATATGAGGGTGTGGCTGTCGTGGCCGTTTACATCTCGCCGAGCCTCGACCAGCATCAATTTGAGCTATGGCTCCCTGAGCTGGACGTCGTTCTCGCTGCATGCCAGCCTCGCCCTGTCCTGGTCCTAGGAGACTTCAATGCCTGGTCGCAGGCTTGGGGCTCCCGGGAAACCAGAGGCAGGGGAAGGATACTGGAGGACTGGGTCACTACACGTGGCCTAGTCATCTTGAACCGGGGGAATGTCGCAACTTGGACGCGGCGGGGGCTCAGCTCGGTCATAGACGTTTCGTTTGCGACCCCTGAGCTCGCCCGCCGTGTCCAGGGATGGCGTGTGGTGGAGGAGGAGGAGATGTCGTCAGATCACCGATATATTCGGTTTGACGTCTCCCCTCCACCTAACCCGCCGCCAGCAATCGCGAATCCTCCGGAACCGCGTTGGGCACTCCATCGCCTTGATCGGGAGGCTCTCCTGGAGGCGGCCATCGTGCAGGCCTGGATTCCGACAGCGGACAGGCCTGCCGATGTTGATACCAAGGTGGAGTGGTTCGGGAGAGCCATGTCGCACATCTGCGATGCGGCGATGCCCAGGGCTAGGCCCAGACCGGCGAGGAAACAGGTGTACTGGTGGAAGCCGGAAATCGCGCAGTTGCGCGCGGATTGCGTTACCGCGCGCCGCCGGTACACCAGGTTCCGCCGGAGGCGTCACCGCCCAGACGATGCGGCGGCCCGAGAGACGGAGCTCTACGATGGGTATAGGGAGGCCAAGAGGGCCTCGCCCAGGGGGTGGTTCGGGTGCAATCCCGCGTCTTTGGGGGGTTTCGGGTGTGACCCCGTTTTAAAGGGGGGGGGGGGGGCGTGCGTGAGTTGCTCACGTCACGCTGCCGTCATGGGCCTGCTTCTGTAAGGACGAAGAGCGGCCCTCTCACCGTCCTCAGACCCACGGTCATGGAGGCCGATAGTCCTCGGCGAAGACACGTCGGCGGCGCCCAGGGCGCCGACTGCGGAACTCGGGTGGGAGAGTTCTCTCCCGCACCCGGCCCGCCGCCTCCTTCGCGAGCAGGGCCTCGATTTCTCGAGACGCAGCGGACCCTGCTCCACCAGGAAACCCTGGAGACATGGAAGATGCGACTTGAGCAACCAAAGGGGGGATTCGCCACAATCGCGGCCGTCAGACCGGTCATGGACGAGTGGCTGGAGAGAAGACACGGTGCTCTCTCCTACCACTTGACACAGATGCTTGCCGGGCACGGTAGCTTCGGTAGGTATCTGTGGCGAAAACACCGGGAAACCACGGCCGAGTGTCAGCACTGCGAGGACCGCAGCGATGACACGGCGCTCCACACGCTGGTGGAGTGCACGGCGTGGGCACAACAGCGCCAGGTCCTCGTAGTGGGTCTGGGCGTGGACACTCTCTCGCACGAGGCCATGGTGCGAGCCATGCTCTCCAGCGGGAGTAAGTGGGACTGCGCCGCCTCTTTCTGCGAGCAGGTCATGCTCGCGAAGGAGGCGGCGGGCCGGGTGCGGGAGAGAACTCTCCCACCCGAGTTCCGCAGTCGGCGCCCTGGGCGCCGCCGACCGGTCTTCACCGAGGATTATCGGCCTCCATGACCGGGGGTCTGAGGACGGTGAGAGGGCCGCTCACCGTCCTTACAGAAGCAGGCCCATGACGGCAGCGTGACGTGAGCAACTCACGCACGCCCCCCCCCCCCCCCCTTAGAAGCGGAGTCACACCCGAAACCCCCCAAAGACGCGGGATTGCACCCGAACCACCCCCTGGGCGAGGCCGCATAGGCGGCCGTAGGTCTGTTGGGAGTCACGGGACATCCTTCCTGAGGGCTTACCCGGGGCTCTCAAGCATAGGCTGTTGGGCGTGGCGTGAGGTTTTTTAGTCGGTAAGAGTCCGGCATAACATCCTATGAGGATTTTCCCTCACGTTAAACAAAAAAATAAAAATCCCCATTTCTAACATATTTTTGAATTCTTCTCTTACCTTAGCATAGCGATGAGGTGGTAGAGGTCTGGCTCGAGCAAAAACTGGTGGGCCGCTGGTCTCTATATGGTGGTATACATCATGTTTAGGTGGTTGCTTAAAAGAAACTGGTTTAGTAATATCAGGAAATTCTGCTAAGAGGCTATAATACGGACAGTTAATATCCACAGTTTTAATTGACGAATCACTACTCTGTATTATGCAAGCTGACACTTTTAATTTTGTTATGACATCGATTAATCTGTAAGCACTTATATCTACTAAGAGCTTAAAGTTCGCTAAAAAGTCTGCACCTAAAATAGGTTGGCGTACTCCTGCTATCACGAAAGTCCATCGTAACTCTCGACGTAACCCTAAATCTAACACTAAAGTTTTTGTTCCATATGTTTTTATTTTTGTTCCATTAGCCGCGTATAAAGAATAGTCATGACACTTTGAATTACGATAATTTTTTAACACTTTATCCACCGGAAGCACTGAAATATTTGCACCAGTATCCACGAGAAAACGTAAACCACTTTTGCGGTCTGTAACACTTAGACGTTTGCAAGGGTTGATACTCGTAGGGAAAGCGCACACTTCCGGTTCTGTGGTGGCAACTAGTCACGTGCTTTGCCGATCCCTCCATGCGCAGGGTTCCATACATTTCCTCGCCTTTTCTCGGAAACGATAGTGGAAGAAACATAACCTCTGGCTATCGGTATTCGCTGATGCGTGGCTGCGATTTCGGGATGCTGAGCGTGAGCGATTATTCCCGTTCCATCGGCGTGACTGCCAATTTGACCTTGACCTCTCGAGGTCCTGGACCTTAGTGGTCAGTTTGGCCATTTCAGCTAAAATCCGTTCCGTGCCTCCGTGAGCACTTGGCTGGCTTACCTCGCTAACCTGGGAGCTGCCTGCGGTCTCGAAGACTTTGTCTGCTATTGCTGAAAGGTTGTCCAAGTCCTTGCCGTCGGTTACCGCTAACACTGCACGTACGGATGAAGGCAGATGGCCTTGCCACAGTAATCTTAGCGTCAACCCAAAATTCTGGAATCTTCGAGGTCAACGTGATGGCTGCTAGCTCCACCGCCGACCCTGAAGGTACCGAAATGGCTACCTGAGGCTGCGCCGCTGCATTGGTCGTCATGGTGAAACTGCCACACTATTAATAGCAAAGTTCACGGTCACTATTACGTCACCCCCGAAAACGCGTTGTACCGGAATTCGCGAACCTAAAAATCGCGTCGCCACCGCAAAAGATCACGTCGGGATCACCACTTTAGGGAGTTCGTGTTCTGGGGCGACGGATAAATTAAAGTCGATATACGAACTATAATATTTATTGACCGAGTGCTTTACATAGAGCGGCAAGTGACGTTGTAGACAATTACTAGTCACGACTCTGTACTGTCTGTACTGCACTGCCTTAGGTAAAAGCTTACACTAAATTATATATCGCTAAGCGCGTGAAATGGGTAGGTACATTCGCGTACATTGCCGTTACAACCATTCCCCCCCCCTTTAAAAAAAAATAATATTTCAAAAAAAAAAAATAACTTCTAATACAAAAATATTTTATGCCATGTAAAAACAATATTGTTTTGATCGTCATCTGCAATAAGCAAATTTCTCTGTGGCCAGTCCTGGGATAGGTGACCAACTATGTGACCACTTTGTGACATTTATTTGAGCGTTTCCGTGCATCGGAAGACACGTTAAGCCGTCGTTCCTGGTTGCCAGTAAAATGGCAGTCGTTAAGCCAAGTCAAAGGCCGATTTAGGTGGCTTGAAAAATATTCAACTGCGGGTCGTGGCAACCTGCGCCTGTCCAATTCAACACGACAATAGGTTCACCACCTATTGCGTGGGATATAAAACTATAAAGTGAAATGTGGGCGTAAAATATGCCTCTGCTTACCCCTTCGAGTATAAAGGCGTGCCTATGTGTATGTATTTTTCTAAATATATACACAGAAAACACCCAAACTCCGAAACAAACATTTGTGGATCACACAAATATTTGGACCGGACCCAGGAATCGAACCCAGGACCTCCAGCGCGGCAGGTGGTATCTCTACCGACTACGCCACAAAGGCAGTAACCGGTATTTACCGGAATAACTATATAATATGCTCAATACGTCAGCTCTGTAGGTATTCCAATATCCCATAATTTTTTTTCAATATTAAATTATGTAAAACTTTAAAAGCACTAACACAATCCCTTTGAATACTTTCACGAATCCCCTAATGGTTAATGCCTATTGCATTCTCCATTCTAGGGGAGATTCAAATGCACTTTCAGTATCGTTATGGTCCCTCGAGATGTTATTATAAGTCTTTTTATTCCTATCCTTACTGTGCTGAAACTGCGCTTTGCAAATGTTTTTTTTTTCTCAATTGAATTTTAAACTGAACTAATATCCCGTACTTTTAAAGTACTCTATGGCTGTTTCTCATGCTCTAAATAAAGATTTAGGGACTTCGCGAAAACAATAGGTAGGTATTTCAGCTCAAATAGCTAAACGGATTTTGCTGGGAATCGCTTGAAAGAAAGCATAGTCTCGAATAACACATAGGCTACATTTTGTTACCCCGGGAATAAGTTGCCATGGGAGGCGGGAAGCGTCAAAATTGCACGCGAACTGAAAGCCTCAAACGCCATCTAGTTAGATATAAATATTATTGATATTTTTATTCGATAATCTTTGTAAGAGCTCTTGCAACTGATAAAGATGAGTATAGTTGCTGGAAAAAGAAGGGTGGGAGGGAGAAAAACGTCATGGTTACGAAACATCCGATAGTGGACTGGAATATCTGAAGCGGCTGAATTGTGCCGACGAGCGAGAGACCGAGAGGACTGCACGATGCTGATCGCCAACCTTCCTAGTTAGAGAGGCACTCTAAAAAGAAGAATTCGATAATCGTGGTAGAAGTAGGCTATTAAAATTAAGGTACCTATCTTATTAGCGTATGAATAAATTCGCTCATATGAAAAAGCCTACAATAAATGTAAAACCGCGAAAAACGAAATTGAGTTGACATTCCCTAGGGATTTTTTGCCTTTGTAAAAATGAAGGACGTACTAGTCCATACAATACGGCGTATTATAAAGTTTGTTCTCCCTTCGTCGTTTGCTCAATTCGTCTTTTTACCTTTTTCCAGTCACATCTTGTTCAATGATTTACACAAATTGGGGTTAAAACTTCTGGTTACAAAGGCTGGAAAAATAAAACTTTTGTACGGTGAATTCCCCTATGTTGTATGTACTTTTTATGTGATGAAAAAAATGTAAGTCTCATATACCTAATACAAAACAGAATAATATAAATATTTAAGTCATAAGTATTGTAGTCAGTTAGAATACGTTTTATTGAAGATTGGCTGCGCAAGTTTAGCACTTCTGGTTTTGAAAACGTCCATAGGCAAAGTTGATCACTTTCGATCTAGTAGGCTGTATGCCTGTCTAATATAATGGTTTGAAAAATGTGGAGTCTAATAGAACACCATCTTGAATAATAATATAATATTGAAGTACAATAGGTACATGTTAATTAAAAATACAATACTATGATAAATGTAAAAGTTTGTGAGAGTGAGATGTCCATCAGTGTCCAGTATTATTGTTTGTTAATCATAAGGCTGAACAGATCTGGTTGAAATTTGGAAGGAAGGAATTATAGGCTGGAAGGAGTTCCATGAGGCAGGTGGTGTCATCTAGAAATATATAGATTTAGGTTCAATTTTATGACAAAAGTAGTCTAGGAATAATAGTCAACCGACTGACAAAATGTACATACTTTTTGAACTAAAACAGTACAATTTAGAAGATACGTAGCTACGACACTTTACATTGTGCGTGGCACGGGGTTTATATAAAGTAATTTCATTATTCTACATGATTTTCACGCATGAGAAATTCTTGAAATATAAAATAATTGGGTTACGTTGGGCTTAACAGAAGCAATATTCAGAAACTGCGGTGAGAAAACTTCTTGCGTTACATAATAGAAGTTTGTAAATGTCATTTAGTACAAATTCTTAGGTTATGTTCTGTTGTTTTCCACGTAAAAGTACAGTCATGAACTAAAGTAGTAAACTTCACGCAGAAACTTCTCGTAAAGTATGAACACATAAACGAAATGGTGCGATCTCTTCACATGTGCATAGAAACATATTATAGTCATTCCTTTTCCCAGTAGGAACAGGCAGAGCTACATATTAATTCGTCAGTTGTATTCTTGTCCCACGTAATAGTCTAGGCTAGGAGGTCTCCACCTATATTACTACAGCCTAAATTACTTAGAAATAACGTAACGTCTGATTACTTCTTAAATTTCAAACTGTGATACAGACGAATCTTTCCCCTTTATTGTAATGTAAATGTACATTATTTAGGTCTGACAACTCAATTTCTTTTTATCAAGTGGACGTGATGACAAATCCAAATCGTAATGGCAAAAAAATCATAGACAATTCTTTGCACGTACACCATTATGGGACATTCCAGGATCCAATGCATAAGTCACATCGAGACAATGGCGTCTATAAAACATAAATAAGTATACTACCTATCCAAGTGTGCAGTGAGCAGAGAGCAACACGACTTATGATTTTGATCGGAAGGGGGACTTTCCCCTCTGTCAATACACTACTCCAAATGGCGCAAGGCTGAGGCCGCATTTGCGGTTACCACAGGCGGTTTCCAACTTCAAAATGTAAAAAACCAATGAGACCATAGAGTCGGTTTCATTGGCAATCGTAAATGCGGACTCAGCCTAACTAATATTTTTAGTGCGCCTTCACCCTAGCGTTTTTCCAGCGTAGGCGTACGATGGACGTATGCGCGGAACCGACGCGACGTATACGCGACGTATTCGCCGCGTTGGCGCGGCGTTTCCACTGGAACACTATGAGTACGCCTAACAAGCGTCGGGCGTGCGCAACGTATACGCGACGTATACGCCGCGCATACGTCCATCGAACGCCTACGCTAGTGTGAAGGCGCACTTAGTGTCTGAAATTATGAGTCTATTGTGTAATTGTTTTGTGTAAATTCCATAGTGACGGTCGATGGCTTTTGTAGTGATGTAGGCATAAGAATACGATTTTCCCTGCAATATAATTATGACAGACAGATATGTATAGAGCAAGCATGCTTTGTCTACTCTTCTTGTACTGGTTGTGTTGCTCTATAGGCTGTGAGTAACCAAGCTGAATATCATCTAGACTGCTACGCCCGAAGGAAATTACAAATTCTATCCGTACCCAACTTAATCCCACAGAAATAGTGACGCGGAAAGTTGCAAATTAAAAGCTTCGAACTGTTTTTCAACTTTAAACCGTATTCATTTTGAATAGAAGTGGATTTTATTCCGTGTAGTTAGTAGTGTTACGAACAAATAAAAAAGTAGATTCCCTGACAAGTCTAGATCGGTTCAATTAATTAAGGAACCTATACGAATTGCTTTATTCCGCAGTAATTGTTAGTCAAGTGGTTTTAGAGCTGGAACCGTTGTCATATTAACATTGCTCGTTTTCAGGCTTTAATACACTTTAACATTTTAAAGTTTGGTTAAATTTACTTACTTCTCCTGAAAGCAACAGCCTGCCTGACTCACACCATCATTTAGGTATACTATCTATGAAATTTCTTCTTAGATTTTTAGATATTTGATGAAATATTTTATATTTCATGAAATATCTAAAAATCTAATAAGAATTCTTTTTTCCGGGGTTCTTTATATAACAGCTAACAGGTAAAGGTGATTTGGGTAACTATAAGTAGTTCCTAATTAAACTGCCGTGGTAGAATCTCTCGCAATGTAATCAATTTTCACAGAACTTGCAGTGGTGCTTTTATATGAGTTCCTTAAAGCTACAAGTACGGACTCTTTTCAGTATTACTTCAAGAAAATTCAATTACAAATACAAACTCGTGATATATCGATATTGCAGTTGCGCTTTAAAATCTCTATTGCTAAAACTTGTTCTAAATTACAAAAGGATATGCTCAATTTTAGCCCCTCTCTATAAAATAGAGTGCAGAAGGGCTTATATCCAGATTTCGTCTGTAGTCTGTGACTCTGTAGCATTAAACTCATAATTTCAAAACCACGTCACTTACAATACTGAAATTTTGCAGACAGTAATAGCTGGTCATTTTGAGAAAATATACAAAATTTCAAAAAAAAAATTCAAAAGACGTAGGTATTAGACAGGTGCAGTCAGGTGTGAGCCGTTTTATTTCTCAGAAACTATCTAACGGATAAAGATTGTTTTTTTTTTACTTGAGGTACTTTTTAGGTACAATATTTTGGTGTAATCATATTTTATGAATAATGGTTAAGTAATAAAATATTATAGTACACCCGCCGTATTGATGTCAATATGGCGGGTGTATTTTAGTTCCGAAATAATTTCATTCTGAATCGGGTACACATTTTTTAGACCTAGGTACAAGTTAGTACATTTTAGGTACATTGTTTTGGTAAGTGGTACAACATGATTCGCAATGGTACACCCGCGACTTTGACTCTCACCCTCGGAAGGTCGTCCCTGGACTCCCAACAGACCTACGGCTATCACTGTGGCCTCGCCTTGGGGGTGGTTCGGGTACTATCCCGCTTCTTTGGGGGGTTTTCGCCCGCTTCTCAGTGGGGAGGGGGTGTGCGTGAATCCCTCACGCCTGCTTCTGTAAGGACTGAGCAGCTTCCTCACCGTTCTCAGGTCCCCGAGAATGAACTCAATTTAACATTAAATAGGGCTCGCCATACAGTGTCATAAATAACATAATACTTATCTCGTAAAGAGATACAAAATGAGCAACAAAATGCCCAAATTAAGAACCATTATCTCGACTCAAGGTATATAGGAGAAAAACATGAAGGATATTAATTACTTTTCCTCTTTCATAATGGAAATCAAGGAATATCCCATTTTTATCCTCAGTTACTCACATGTCAGTTTTTCATAGCGTTTCCGTGATATGTTACACGTCACCATTGTCTAAATGGATAATGGAAAGCTTGTGAACATTTTCACTTTTTGGTTGGTTTTCGGTTTCATTTCATATATATTATACATACTACATGTATAATATATATGAAACCGAAGTAATGTATATATACATACTACACCTCTATCCGTGGTTACCAGGACTATCCGCCCACAATTTAACCATTCGTTTATATGTCTCGTTGGTTTAGTTACTCAGGCGTCGTCGGTTGTGACTACTTGCTCTTGAAATTTTTCAAGCCTTGTTTCAGACTACCTGCATCAATAGCTTAAGGTGCCTTCCAAAACACGGTTTCATATCACTTTTACTTTACATCCTCTGTAATACTCGTAACTTTCAACTAGGTACTGTAATTCAAGTAAGTAATCCTATTCAGACTCAAAACTTTTCAACATACATTTTCGAAACTCAGAAACATTAACGCTTACGTTATAAACGAGGATAATGCACATTTTGTGTACCCTCAGGGATAAATATATTATGTGCCATAATTCAATACAAACTTTACCGACAAACACACCCAAAAACTACTCAGATCTACTTTCACATTATTACATACTCGTCCCCAGTTTAAGAGCGCACCTGACCCAAATCGGTTGAAAGAAGTTTGCACATCATAGGGGAGTTTCAGCATACAAGAAAGATATAGATATGATTTATCTGTTAAGCAACTATAATCCTCAGGAAAAAATTACTATAAAGAATGAAGTCTTTCTTATAGATTAAAAACATTATAAAACCAACTATAAGCTTAAGTAATCCAGTTTAAATTATTACGACATCGAGGTTTTTCCAGAAATAAATCTATCTAAATCTTCATCAGTCATCGTGTATTTTGTTTTGGGCAATATTAATTCATGAACTGAAGCTACTTGTGGTGTAACATTAATCCATTAGATCTGATGAGTCATCAAATCTAGGTCAAAACATGTGTCTATCTTGCATCTTAAGGCCTCTTAAATCGTCCTCAGCTCAACTCGTCCAGCTCAACTCGTCCCCAGTTCACTTGTCCGCGATTCAACTCGTCCCAGTTCAACATTAGATACTGTACCTACCCAAAGAACTTGCAAGTTATATCGAGCACCCCTTCGTATGTTATCGGCTTCGAAAACTTTTGTTTTACGAACAATTAAGTGTAACGTTAACCGCCCCTAAAGTTGCTGTTTCGAGTGTAAAGGCGGGGGCACAATAAGTGACGGAGATAAGGAAATTGGAGGGCGATGGTGTGTTTATCTGTTTATTTGGGAAAATATCTGAAGTACAAGTGCCCGCCTTTTACAAAATACTAGATATTTTCTAAGCCATTGTCTCGAACTCGTGACGTGAACACTTGTCGTTTCTTTCCTTAAGAGCTAAGAAAGAGTACCTATCTGGTTTTGTGTTTTTTTAGTGTACTGCTTGTCTAATCTAAAACGCGAAACGCCAATAACCTCACTGACTCAATGTTCTATAAATCTTACGCTGTGACTGATCCTCAGATGGTGGAATTTATTGTGGTATTTCTATTAATGAGCTTTTCCTAAGAAAGAAACTACTTTTACTAAGAAAAGCTCGTTAAGTAAGATAGTCACGGTTGAGTGTCTCCTCTTCTTATCATATTAAAAAAATAATTCATAACATGTATAGGTGACCATAATATGCATACGCGCAATCCTGTAACATAATTAGAGACAGCCTCCTGGTTGACCATTTGTTCCTTATCCGCCATCAATATGTCCAGTTTTTACGCACAAAGAAAATGTGGAGTTCTTTCCTATATTTTAATGTTTAGCTACTATTTTTTCACTCAGTAGCTGTACCACGACTATTTTAACAATTTCAAAAACTATAAACTGAAATTCAGTTTTCTCTTATTGTATCCTCACCATAACCGATAGCACGAAAATTTAGAATGGTGCTTGTTACACGATACTTTACATTGATAACATTGTTCACCACTCTGAGATTTTACGATCCCTTCATTATGTGGTGTAACCTGGTTTTATCCTGGTAACGTAGGTACATGTAGGGTTGTTGTTCGTAAAACGTACTATTATAGCTTAATTATAAGAGTGAAGTTCAAAGGAGGCTTTGATGTAAAATCAAATTAGGTTTAAGATGTAAGAGTATTATAACCGTAAAATTATTTTGCTCCTATGATCATAAATATATAAGTATGTACGTACTTGGTGTTTTATTATTGGGTACATTTTTCCTTAATTTTTTAACGGCTAGAAATTTTCGGAGCTGATGGTTCAATTTTGCGCTGGGATCTTGAAATGTCTTACAGCTTGTGTATTAGAGATTTTAAAAGTAAAATTTGAAAGGAAAAACATTAAGCGTTCGTATCTTGTAATTGCCTGGTTTTTTAAACAAAATAAAAAAGCAAACAAAAAGGAAATTTTCGTATGGGAGCTTTTAAGGGGCTACCATACAACTAAGGTTAGTTTTTTGTCCTTTTTGGTCCTTCTAACGCGAATCCTAGTCGCGTTTGGTCCAACAAACCAACCGACATACATAGCATTTATCGTATTCTCCTCACTTCTCACATTGAACTGCTATACACGAAGTCGTTTGCTTCCACCAAAAGCAGTATCACACGAACAATGAAGCTTAGTAACGTAGTTTATGACGTCATATTTCTTGTGAAGTGTTCTTGGTTCTACTATCCACTGACAGATAGTGTGTGACACAGGCGGATAGCGGATTGTTATTTCTTACATGAGAAAGAACATGGAACGTTACCTTCCGCGCTAGACGCTAATTATTTTAATGTTAATATTTCATTTATACAGCTCCAAAATAATTATTTACATATTTGTAGGAGGTTCCACCAAGTTTCGTCAATAAACAGTATAATTGTGAACCAACAGTAAAATTAAATAATCCTCAAAAGTTTATTTTATGACTTTTAAGGTTTATCTTCAAAAATTCAATTCGATCACCGTCAAAGTCTAAATAAACCCCATCAACTGTTATCACATTTAATACCTATGATGATGGCCCGCAATAACCAACGTGTTCTATTCCAAAATTACTGGATATATACTTGAAGCCCTGCAATTCATGTCATCGCAATCGCTACATCTTATGTTCTGTAACGGCAAATATATGTGGGGTAACATTTTAGTATGTTTTATAATTATCTACGCGAGTAACATGATTTTTCATTACTGTTGAATACCTTTCCTGTATCATAAATTTATAAAAGACTAGGAGACTGCCGCAGTTCTGCCCGCATGTAGTTAGATTATGGAAGAAGGAAATGTTCTTCCGGAGACAAAGTTATAAATACAATTTTATTGCATGTACCCAATAAACTGCAAAATCCGTCTATACTGAGGTACATCAACTGATCCCAAAGAAATTCAATATAAATATATAAATAATAAATAAATACATAAAAATAAAGATAAATCTCATACATATATCCGGTGTGCGAACCACATTTTTGGTATGAATTCCATAAAAAAGGTCATGTCGTTTTGTACAAAATATTAGTTTTTTTTAAGTAGTACATGTTTAGTTCATCAATTGTTTTTTTTTTGCACAGCATTCAGTTATTTCTGGTATGCATCCAGTTAATAGAATGGAATACTTTAAAATGCACATCTTTATAATTTATCTGCACACTAGTGTACAGAAAAATTATACAGATGTGTATTTAAAAATATTCCATTCTATTTTCCAATTTCAATCAATCATATATGACTTTATGGCTGTTTAATCTCTATTTTTAGTATGAAAACCGCATCATAAATGCATTCTGCAGTTTTTGCATCCATCGCAAGAAATACCAAAAAAAAATAGTGCTCAGAATCAATACTTTGATATTCCAATTTTGTTATACTATTCAATAGTAGGAAATATTTGATTGCTTGCATTTAAAAGGCTCCGAAACTATAAAACCGATTTGAAAAATTCTCTGACTGTTGGAAAGCTACGCTATTTTTTTAACGTGAGGGAAAATCCGTCAGGGATGCTATGCCGGACTCCTACTGACTAAAAAACCTCACGTAACGCCCAACAGCCTATGGTTGGGAGGCCCGGTGAAGCCCTCGGAAGGATGTCCCAGGACTTCCAACACCAGGACTCCCAACCGGGTGACATGCTATATTTCATATCTGTATTCCCAGAAAAGGTTGAAATATCTTATGTACAGACTTAACTGTTTTACAATTTTATAATAGTATAGACTCGATCACGTCGTACTTCTAAATTAAATTTACTACTTCAATAACCTTTTGTTGTAATTTTATTATTATGGTTACCTTTTTCCTAGCTCACTTTTTTAATAAGATTAAAATTAAATTGTTTTAGTAGGTTAATGGCATTTTCTTATTGTAATAATCGAAGATATTTCAGTTATTTTTCGCAATATTGTGGCATACTTTCTGGATAACTAAACATAAGGAACTATCGAAATTTCGACTTTAAAGTTATTTGCAAACTTAAAATTATTTTTTAAACTACTTCAAAAGATGATGTCGAAATTACGAGATCGTTAAGATATCACCTCTTGAATGTATAATATGTACGAGTATCTATCACAAAGTATTTTGACTGACGGAAAGAAGTAAACCTAGTTAAAATCTAAAATAACTATGACGTAAAAGATAAACTGTTTTGAAACAAAACAAAACAGTACAAATCCACGTGTAAAATCAGTTCCGTCTCATATCATCCGCCATGACACCTCCCTCCAAACAACATAAAACACAGCTCATTTCCCGCCATCAATATCATTTACCTGCTATGAATATGATAACAATATACAGCCCCCGAAGCGTTACAGTGGAAACTGTGACGTCTAAATCTTGAATACATTATTTGCTAGTTTCTTTTACACAGTAATGTATTTTCCCTGAAGAGGTAGGCAGAGGCACATTATAGGCCCACATCAGAAACAAAACAGACTCCGGAGTTACACTGGAACTTAGGAAAAACGTACAGCACCCTTACACCTTAGAAAGGATAGCTTACCCCATGTAGCTGAGCGCATAATAATAAATAATAATAATAATAAATATTCACGGACATCTCACACAACGCTATCTGATCCCAAAGTAAGCTAGGAATAACCTGCTTGTGTTATGGGTATCAGACCACGGATATTAATACTTATATACTTTTAAATACATACATAATATACATAGAAACACCCAGACTCTTGAGACAAACATTTATGGGTCACACAAATATTTGTCTCCGGTGGGAATCGAACCCACGACCTCCAGCGCCGCAGGCGGTATCACTACCGACTGCGCCACAGAGGCAGTCCATAGGCAGGCATAAGAAGAGGGTAACATACATACATACATACAGTCACGCCTTTATCCCCGAAGGGGTAGGCAGAGGCATATTTTATGCCCTTTTTAGAATTTGTCCCACGTAATAGCTGGTGAGCCGTATTGCCGTGTTGATATGGTAAGAAGAGGGTAAACTAATATTAATATTAATAATTTACCTACAAATATTTATTTCCTATTTACGTATCGAATAAAGTCAGAAAACTTTATTTGATACGTTAATAGGAAATAAATATTTTTCTATGAGATTAACTTACCCTAAAAAGTTTCAGCTAGGCATGATAGATTCAACAAGGTATTGATAGGTGAGGACCCGTGTTATTTTATTATTATGGATACATTATCAGATTCTGTACTAAAATAAACTATGTAGGTGGACGAGGGGGGTTAGGAGATTTGTGGTGGGACTCTTGTCAAAACATTAAAGGCTCAGTCAATAGAATTGCTATTTAATCCTAATTCCATCTGATATAATAGTATCAAAAACGTCTAAACGTCAAAAGTAAATTTTTATCATTTCATATTCAGATAATAATATTATCATAAATATAATCTTGAAAGGGACAAAGTGAGCTCAGAAAATTGTAATTTAGTAATTTAGAATAAAGTTACCTATCTTATTTAAATCAAAGCTCTAATTCTATGAAACGGCAGCCTTAATACTTTAAATAGATAAATACATTATAATTAAATGTTTATTTATTATATACTAGCGGACGTCACGCGGTTTCACCCGCGTAGTTCCCGTTCCCGTGGGAATACGGGAATAAAATATAGCCTATGTTCACCGCAAAGAGTGTAGCTTCCCAACAGCGAAAGAATTTTTTAAATCGGTCCAGTAGTTCCGGAACCTATTCGTTACAAACAAACAAACAAAAAACAAATCTTTCCTCTTCTTTATAATATTAGTATAGATTTACTTGAAGTATTAAGACAGCCGTAGACAGCAAATAAATGACAACTTTGTTTACAATCTCACTTGCATTATGTACTTAAAATTACGGGCGACCACAAATGCCACCCTTTATGGGTAAAAAACTGAACACAGATGGAATATAAAATAAAAAAAACTAGCCAAGTGCAAGTCGGCTCACTCATGAAGGGTTCCGTAGCAGCAAGTAACATACTATAAAAGTTCTTGTAGTTCGTTGTAACTTTGATTGATGTTTTAACACGTTCGCTGTGGTAGTGATTTTTCTAGGCGAAAATTGCGGTTTATGACGTATTAAAAATAACTAACTACTATAGATCTCGTTCAAACCACAAACTGTTCACTTAGGAAAAAAATGATGTTAGAAACCTCAATAGCATTTTTGAAAACCTATCTATTGATACCCCAAAAGAGGATGGGTTTCATGACTCTGCGGCTGGCAACACTACGGAACTGTCATAAAATTTTGGCTCCGATTTAAATAATTTAAAATTACTTAAATAAACACGAATTAATAGCTCAAAAAGAAAACAATTGCACCGCATTATCAGTGTTAAATAATAAATTAAATAATTCAAAGCTTTCGGTGTTTAAATCGTGTAAAAGTGAAAAAAAAGTGATTAGTGAAAAACCGTTTCGTTGAGTAGGATTTTGAAAGTAAATGCATAAAAATCGAATGTTCTTTGTAAAAGGCATAACCGAATATATACTGTAAAAACAGTTATTAAATGTAGGAAGTTTAGGGATACATAATTGTCTCTTTTTTATAATAATTGTCGGTAACGTAACCTCAGAGATATTTTGACAAGTATTCTCACTTTATGTACACTGGAAAAGTTTATAGCTGTAATTAAATAATCTATGCGAAGAATTAAGTTATGCTCTGAGGATCGAAAAGTTACTAAACATTACATATTACGCTTGTAAGTACCTTTTATTTATTCCAGTAGGACCTGGTCATTGATCGAATCGCACATACCTAGTGACGGGTGAGGTTTTTTGTAAAATATTCAAGTGTTGTTGTTGTTAACTTGTTTGCCTGCTGTTCACGTGTATATATGCACAATATATATACTACGCTGCTAATAGACAGGTAATCCAGACGAATTTCATTAAGTAGGTACTTGTATTAACTTTGAAACCGCTATTTGTGTTTTGCCTATTGTTCACGTGTATATATTTAATATATACTACGCTGGTAAAATAAGGGTAATTCATACAAATCCCACCGTACGCGTTGTCATATTACCCTAAATCAATTAAAAGCAAATAAACTTGCCCGTTGTTTAGCAGACTGCTCCTTGATTTCATTCTAAGAAATTTGCTACCATAACTTGTTGAAAATGATGACTCGCAGAGGCCTAGCTCGACAGGAAGAGACTAAACTGCAACAGGTTCTACAAGAACTAAAATCCACCAAGGAGCAGGTTGCTCAGCTTGTTAATGAACGCGAGGACAACGAAACAGAGCTTATCTCTGTAGTACAACATAATGGCAAATTGAAACATCAGTTGTCCTCGCTAAGCGTTAGGTTAGATGAGATGACCAGGGAACGAGATGACCTTCATATAATTGTAGGAAATTTTTAAAAGTGTAGTGGGGAGTATGAACATGCCCTAAGACGTATAGACCAGCTAGAACAGGAGCTCCGTGACGCTCACTTACAAATTACTCAATTAGAAGAAGCCGCGCTGCAAGTAAGTACCCAACAAAATCAAACCTTGTTTGACGAGCTCATAGGCAGGTCCCCACAGGTAGTTGCTGCTGCGGGTCCGAAATGCACTGATATCATTGACCTCACTAATGATACCTCTCAACACCATGTAGTATCACCATCAGTGTGTTTAGATCATTGCAGTGGTAAAAGAATAAAGAAATATATTAAAATTAATAAATTAATAAAGAAAAATCAAAACCGACTTAAAATACATAAAAACTTCTCTAAAAGTATAAAAAATTGTAGAAATAGATTGAAACTATTTAATGAATTAAGTTTATGCACAACACAGCTAGAGAATAGTCAGAAACAGCATGCTGCTGATACACAAAAGTTTAATTTAAAAATTCAACAACTACAGGAATCATTACAGTCTGTAAAGACCATGTATGACAAATCACAGCTGATTATCAGAGAGTATTCTATGGCAATGGATAAACTCATAAACTGGATTAGTCCGTTAATCCACCCATAAAAATCCACCCCTTGGGTGGATTTCCGGAATTATATATTATTAATCAAAATAGTCCGGTAATCCACCCACGAAAATCCACCCAAGGGGTGGATTTCCGGAATTATATATTATTAATCCAATTAGTCCGTTAATCCACCCATGAAATGGGTGGATTTCGAAGTTGGACAAAACACATGGAGATCAGCAAAACAAATGAATCAAAAGAAACAAATGAAGATCGTCAAAACAAATGACGGTCGTATAAACAAATGACGATCGAAAATCAAATTAAGATTGGCAAAACAAATGAAGATCGTCGAAACAAATTACGGTCGAATAAACAAATGACGATCGAAAAAACAAGTGAAGATCGACAAAACAAATGACGGTCGGATAAACAAATGAAGATTGACAAAACAAATGAAGATCGACAAAATAAATGACTGTCGAATAAACAAATGACGATCGAAAAAACAAATTAAGATCGACAAAACAATTGAAGATCGACAAAACAAATGATGGTCGGATAAACAAATGAATATTGACAAAACAAATGAAGATCGACAAAATAAATGACGGTCAGATAAACAAATGACGATCAAAAACAAATGAAGATCATCATAATAAATAATGATCGAAAAGAAATGAAAACCGATAAAAAATTTGCAACTTACAAAAGACCTAAGTACCTATGAGCTTTGAGTTTTGGGTTTTGAGTTCTGAGTTCTGATATTTGAGCTTTCAGTCTTGTTGATTTTTGAGGGTGAAAAATTACTTGCAGCCATTTTTTGTAATCTAGATACGTGTGCCATTCAAAAAAATAGGTGCAAGCAAATTCTCGACCTTAATGACACTTCTCTAAAAATGTTCTATTAGGCGTTAACAGACATCACTGATCATGACTATGTAAAAAATGAATAAATATTATGCATGTTCATAAGAACGAGAATTGCTGGCACCTATTTTTTTTCAATGGCAAACGCAGCTAGATTATTTGCCGATCTTCATTTGTTTTCCGATCGTCATTTGTTTATTTGACCGTCATTTGTTTTGACGATCTTCATTTGTTTTGCCGATCTTCATTGGTTTTTTCGATCGTCATTTTTTTATCCAAGCGTCATTTGTTTTGACGATCTTCATTTATTTTGCCGATCTTCATTTGTTTTTTCGATCGTCATTTGTTTATTCGATCTCCATTTGTTTCGACGATCTTCATTTGTTCTGCCGATCTTCATTTGTTTTTTCGACCGTCATTTGTTTAGCTGATCTTCATTTGTTTTGCCGATCTTCATTTGTTTTTTCGATCTTCTTTTGTTTTTTTTTTATCTTTTTTAATTATCATGAATAGATCTGGAAATCCACCCCTTGGGTGTAATTCCGGACATACCATAACATGTAATTCCGGTTATCCACCCCGTTGGGTGGATTTTTTGGGGTGGATTAACGGAATAATCCCATAAACTCAACATCACATTATGCTGACCGTTTTGACTCACTATCAGACAAAACACATTCTGATTGTGACTGCAAATGCAGCCAGTCAGAGCCAAAGAATCCACACACCCCATCAGATCAGCTGTGTAGTATACTAAACCAATCAGAAAACAGTCCTAGTTTAATACCCACTTATAATACAGGGAGTCAAAGTTTTATGTTCAGTGATGAAATTGGAAAAGATATGGGCTTGAAATTAAACTTATTTACCCAGGGAGAGTCATTTATAAATTTATTGCATGCCTTCAGCATCATATACCCAAATTATGAAGTCTATATGTAGGCATAAGTTTCAAAGTAGGGATAATTTGGTAATTTTGATAGGAAACAGGGGCAATATAACAAAACAGGACCTTGTAAAGTATTGTGATACATTAGATTCATTAACCCTGAATAATATTATAATATATGCACTGCCCTACAGTAAATCAATGCCAGTTGCAGAGTATAGGCTTAGGGAGCAATTGAACTTGACATTACACACTATTGCATATTATAATAAAAAGTTCAATATTATTGACACTAGTTCTATTGTTAGAAATAATTATTATTTGACTAAAGGAAAGCATAAGCTTTCAAATTATTGTAAAAGACAGGTAGCAAAATCGCTACAGTATTATATTGATATTTTAGCCAAAAACCTGGCTACCCAAACTGCTTCTTTTGAGCAGTCTAATGACATAGTATGTAATAGTAGGACTAAGGATATATGTTTATATCCGAGTAATTTAAATTAGGTTATGAGACAAAAGAGCAAAACTCTTGCACTCAATTTGACATGTACCCACAGCAAAATAATAAACATAAGGCCCCTCCGGCCACTGAATCTATTCAGTACGGAAATACTGGTTTACACCTGGTGCACCAGAATGTAGAAGGTCTGCTCGGCGGGAAGGAGTTGGAGTTGGAGCTGTGCATTGATTTGAATGGAATAGACATTTTTTGTGTAACAGAACATTGGTTAAAGCAGCATGAAGTAATGTTGAACTTTAAAAATCATCAGGTTGCTAGCTCTTTCTGTAGGATAAAATGTAAACGTGGAGGCTCATTAATTCTTATTAACAAGGCTATAAAATTTAAAGAACGTAAAGACATAGTAAGCCTCTCTGTTGAACGAGTCATTGAAATAGCTAGTATTGAGTTCGAGCAGTTCATTGTGTTAAGCGTATACAGTCCCCCGGATGCTCCATACACACAGTTTGAAGAAATACTGGGAGATGCTTTGTTTAAATGCCAGAGCTCTAAAAAAGCAGTAGTCGTTTGTGGAGATTTCAATGTAGATATTTTAGATTCTTCGCTGGAACCTTCAAAGAGACGGAAAATGTTGAACTTATTTAAGTCCTTTGGTTTACATAATGTATTTTTAGAACCTACTCGTATAACTGGCACTAGTGCTACTTGTATTGATAACATTTTCACTAATACACACCCCATTAAGAATTGTATAGTAGACCCTGTAAAATCTGATCATCGAGGACAATCTGTTCTGTATGCTAGAAATGTTTCCAGAAGTAAGAATGTAATCAGTTTTGTACCAGTCAACTCGAAACGCTTAGAAACTTTCAAAGAAAATATAGCCAAAAAGATAACAGAATTGCCCGATTACACTACTGTAGATAAATCTTACGCTGATTTATTTAACTTAATACATGATGAGTTTGGAAAAGTTTTTACACCAAAAACAGTATCGTTCGGAAGCAGGTCTGTTTTCAGTGACTGGGCTACACCTGGTATTTATAAAAGTCGTCAGAGGCTTTATGAACTTTATTCGGAAAAAGCATTTAATTTTAACCCTGAGTTTAAGGAATAGGTTAAAAAATATTCAAAGACCTTTAGACAAGTTTGTTCCTTGGCAAAGTCAAATTTCATTAGAAATAAAATTACAGCTTCGGCAAATGTAATTAAAACTACTTGGAACATTGTAAATTCTGAATGCGGTAGGTCTAAAACGAGTGAACGAAGCTTTCATTTAAAGATAAACGGGCGCCACGTCACAGGGGATCTGGAAGTAGCGACTGAGTTTGAAAAATTTTTTAGTAATATACCTATTCATATAACGAATACTCTTCGGTCGTCTTCCACTTCCGCTGAGCAAATATTGTCAGAATGTGTAGATAGCTGTCAACACGCGTTCGAATTCACGACTGTTGACTGCAACGACATTCTGAAAGCTTACAGGGCTATTAATGTTAAAAAAACCGCAGACCTATGGGGGCTATCGGTAAAATCTGTATCTAGTGTCATTGATGTCATTGCCCCTTACTTGGCAGCTGTGTTTAACGTTTGCGTTTCGGGTGGTGTGTTTCCTGATTTAATGAAACACAGTAAAGTTATACCTTTGTTCAAGGCCGGCAGTGCTTCTGATCCAGGTAATTTCAGACCTGTCTCAGTGTTGCCGACTTTGAGCAAGATATTTGAAAAATTAATACTTGAGCAGATGCTGACCTATTTTAACAGTCACAAATTATTTCATAATAAACAATTTGGCTTCACTAAAGGACGTTCGACGACCGATGCTGGTGTAGATTTGTTGAAGAGTATTTATGAGGCCTGGGAAGATAAACATGATGCGCTTGGCGTGTTTTGCGATTTGTCTAAGGCTTTTGATTGCGTCCAACATGAGACATTGATCAGGAAACTACAGCACTACGGGATAAGGAACAAGGCTCTCGATCTTCTGACTTCATATTTGAACAATAGAACTCAGAGGGTCGATGTCGGTGGCACACGTTCCGGGGGATCGGTGGTTACTATGGGCGTCCCGCAGGGTTCAATACTCGGACCATTTTTATTTTTAATTTATATTAATGACCTACCCTATTACGTAGGGGACACTAACGGGATTGTTTTGTTTGCAGATGACACTTCCTTAATTTTCAAAATTAAAAGACAACTAGATGACTATGACGATGTTAACAATGCAATCCTAAAAGTAGTACATTGGTTTAACACTAATAATCTTAGCCTGAATGAAAACAAAACTAAATGTATTAAATTTACCTTGCCCAATGTAACACAGGCAGAAACCAATGTGCAACTTAATGGCCAAGAGTTGGAACTTGTGAAATCTACTGCGTTCTTAGGGTTGACGATCGATTCTGGATTGCAGTGGGGCCCACATATTGAAAAACTGGCTGGCAGATTAAGTTCAGCAGCATTTGCTGTCCAAAAGATTAGGCATTTGACTGATGTAGAAACAGCGCGAATAGTGTACTTCAGTTACTTCCACAGTGTAATGTCGTACGGTATGCTACTATGGGGCAATGCCGCAGATATAAATACAATTTTTGTTTTACAAAAACGGGCCATAAGAGCCATATATAGATTAGGTCCAAAGGTCTCTCTGCGAGAAAAATTTAAGGAATTAAATATTCTGACTGTGGCATCACAATATATTTTTGAAAATCTTATGTATGTTCAGAAAAAATTATCTAGTTTTACTAAGTTATGCGATAGACACAATGTGAACACCAGATATAAAAACAACCTTGCCGTTTATCATTGTAGACTGAACAAAGTCAGTAATTCTTTCCTGGGTAACTGTATACGTTTTTACAACAGGCTTCCAAGCGAAATTAAAAGCATGCCTCTAATTAAGTTTAAAAAGTGTATAAAAAGTAAATTGTGCTGCAGGGGCTACTATACAATTGACGATTATTTGATTGATAAGGAAGCCTGGAAGTGATCTGCTTGCTCTACTGATGGAGTCTACTTATTGTAAATATGTAGTGCACAAAAAGAATAGCCCGCCGAGTTTCTTGCCAGTTCTTCTCAAGCGGGCCGCGTTCCGAACTGGTGGTACTATTTGCATTGTATTCATTGACGTGTCGCAAGTGCCTATGTATTAGGATTATGCGAAATAAATGTTTTTTTGAGTTTGAGTGATTTGATGAAAAAAAAAAGTTTCAGTTTTGAGTATGGGGGCCCTAAAATTTACTGCTTTTTTCTAGGTTTATGTGAAAAACTTAATGCGGTTCACAAAATACATCTACTTACCAAGTTAAAACAGCATAGGCCTTATAGTTTCGGAGATAAGTGGCTGTGACATACAGACGGACAGACCCACATGACGAATCTTTAAGGGTTTCGTTTTTGTGCCATTTGGATACGGAACCCTAAAAACAAGACGACACAAGTTTCAGGTATAGTCCGTTTATATTTTACTGACAGCTTGTCAGTAAATTGTTTTTATGTAAAAACGTACAAGTATCTAAGTAGGTACCTACTTATTACGTACTGAGTAATGACGGTGTGTACTTAGTCTCACCAATTTTTTTATAAAACTGAAGGAAATATGATCTTTCAAATGTCCGAAATTGAACTTCAAATCATTCGACGCATCAACACATCAATGGCAAAGCTCAATCAACTGCCAGAACCCTGTTCTTTGAAAATCGACCATCTCATCTCTACCAGATATAGGGTTCTCCAAATCTCTCATCAAAAGCCTCCCATTGCTACTCTTGTCCTAAACAGAGCCAGTTCATTGCAGGCTGAACAAACACATGGCAGACTTAGGACTTAGCCCAACTAGATTTTCAGGTTCTGCCACGAAACTCCGCACATCAAGTCATCTCCACCTATAACCGCCTTTACATAAACTATGTTTGGACGTGTGCAATACAAGAGATGAATACACTACGCATCCGACTTTTTTTTTTACAATCTTCTACTTCCTTTCTAAAAGTCCTATACCTACTACAGATAGTCCTTTGAAGGCAGAGAGACGATATCTTAGGAAATATTTTACCGTGCTAAAACTGAACCGGGAAAAGTAAATAATTTACATTTAAGCCCAATACTTTAGTGGTTCTTTATGAACACCCTTAAATCAAAATTTACCCTCGAAAGCAATGCAAATTAAGTTCACGTTATTAAATAGTGACGTGTAAAAGGTTCTAATTGTGAAACTTTACCCGGCGCGGCTGGGGGAATAATTCAGAAATTAATTTGGTTTCGTAAACGTAACTCATTTAATACCGTCATATAGGTATTTAGGTATTTGACCAATGAAAGCCAAAGCCCAAAAATAATTCAGTAAAGTTTGACCACAACAGTTATGAGCGGTTCTTTTTATAGTATAATAATGAGACAATAGCTTTATGCACAAGTAGTAGACACGCATTATACTACTTCGTTCTATACAATCAGAAATAGTTACTTTGTTGTAGATAAGTCGTTTTAACCCTTTAATGGAGACAAACTACAATGTAAAATTTTATCATAATGTTTCTCAGAAAGCTAGTATATTTTCAACGTTGCTTTATAACTAAACATAAGTATGAAGTATATCAATCTGTGTGGCCTATGTCCAGCACAGAACTGTCATAGGTCGATTTGATTGATCGACTTTGTGTCGAATCAATCAAACCAAACAATTGCAGTGTTACCGAAAAATATATAATAACTGTAAAAACGTCTGTTCTCATTATTTCTTTACAATCAACACTTAATTACGCACTGCAAGATTTGTAAAACGTTCTTACTTTGAAGAGGAATAGACCGAATTCCGCACCCTTAGCAATAATAAAGGGAAAAATGTCATAACTCTCAACTCGCACTTTGAATCGCAAATGACGAACTGATGAAAGGCAGCGATTTAATTTGACGGAAACAAATCATAATTAAATGGAAATAATTTTGGCACTCAGACATTTAGACTATTCATGAAGCGATGGTGAATGCTGACTATTGACAGCGTTCTGTGAAATTCGTACACCGCGGAATAATCATGTTTACATTATTTAAAGTACCTACGTACTTAATGGGTTAGGTAAGTAAATGAAACATAAATATTTCGCCTATTTATTTTTTACATTTAGCTCGCCAAATTGACGTCGCGAGCCTGATGGAAAGCCGTGGCGCATCTAGTGATTGGGGGCCACTTTTACAATCCGTAAGACATCCAACAGTGGTCCTCAAATCGAATTTTTCATTTTCATTTTTAAAAATTTCTATCTTGACACTTTAAAATATAGTGTTACTCCAGACAATAAGAGCATTTACTACCACGGGATAGGAAGTGTTCGTCAAAGTGTAAGAACGTTTGTAGCAACCAACTCTGTTAGTCGTGTTGAAATGTACTTTCATAATTTGAGCTCGTAGCTTGTTCACGTGGCCACGGAAGGGGTTGTTCAAGTCGTGGGTCGAATACGGCGGCTGGGTCTTGAGGTCGCCCTTCACAAATCCGAGGCTTTGTGCTTTCACGGACCTTGGAAGGGGCCACCAGCGGGATCTAGCCTACAGGTAGGGGGCGTCAGCATCGGCATCGAGTTCTCGATGAAGTATCTGGGGCTCGTGCTCGATAGCTGGTGGAACTTCGGATACCACTTCCGAAATTTGGTCCCAAAAAGCTGCGTTAAGTAGGTATGACATTTATTTATTTCACGTCGTTGCGCCTGACAAGTTCCATATGTGCATTTATTCTATTTTTCGATTTTTGCATATTTATAATTTCCGTCTAAATCTACACATGCTAGTAAAATCCGTTGTGTAATATTTAGCTTAGAACCAAATTTGCAATATTCCGTATGTGTTTTAAGCTTTGGAAAAAAACGTTATGTGCACACACGCACATATGGAATATGCGATCTTGCCAATATTGCGCGGAAAACATGATAAATATGTAACATTATGGCGACAAACATGGTCTAAGGTGACGTTAACCATCATTTTAATTAGTATTGAAAAGAAAAGTGTGTCGAAATTCATAATTAATGTGCTTTTTATTTATTTATTATCATTATTTGATAAGTTTTGTTATGGATAGAGTCCTACCCACAATATAGGGGCCACTTTTGGGTCTCACCTGCGAGTGGTGCTCCTGCTGATTAACGGATGAGGTAATGACGAAGAGAAAAAGAAACAAAATAAAGCATTAGCTGTCTGTTTAACGTCGTACAAAAAGGCCCAAACACCTACCAATATGAAAGCTTATGAAAGCTTATAAAAATAAACGGCCCCCAGTTCCCTGCACTTCCGCTGTTCCGGTAGCAGTAGCAGTCGCAACAATGGCGGGAGGGAAGTGCAAAGAATTTACGGGCTAAAACAGGCTACCATTCACGACTGATCCTGACTCCATATAACGACGCACTTTAGGTACACTCCAAAGCTGAACGAGCATCTTATCAAACTCGAGGTAGAACTGAGTCGCAAAGACATACTAGACTTGTGCGAGGTCCGAATAAAGGGTATCTTCACTTACACACTTTAATCAAGGAACACTAGAACACGCTAACCCTCACACCAGATGAAACGCTCTATTTTTAGCAAAGTGATGGAATGGACCTCCGACGGTGGTGTCGATTTTATGTTGAAAATTTATCTCATTAGCAGTGGTGTGGAAGTCAGCAGTGTATCGGCTCGGGTAGCATATCATATACTGGAACTCATCGACGGAACTCCCTGAATGTGATACAGGTGTTTGCCACTACCTCGAGAAGCACGAAAGAGGCAATCGAGGCTGTGAACGACGACATAGCGAAAATATTACAAGGCACTGCCAACTTCAATGTTAATGGGGATTTACAACGCCAAACTGTAGAGTATAAGGTGATCGCAAAACCGTGATACGGCGAATGACTGGGGCACATACCTACTTGTTGATTTTCCCTCCAATCTCAGGGTCACTTCTTGGTGAATTCTTTCTTTAATATCATGCCCCATAGAAAGTAGATTTGGTGAAGCCCCGACAAAGTCACAATTATTGAGAAAGTATTCATCATAACGGATAAAAGTAATGACGGCATTAAACCACCTGACAATCACAAGATTGTCAGGTGGTTTAATGCCGGTTGTGATCACTGACTTTTCCCAGTATTTTCAGAAAGAACCCAGGTTATAAAGCCTGTTCTTCGACCTACTACGCGCCACATAGAATTGGGATCCGAAAGGTTTCAATTGAAACTTTGAAATCGTTTCGATTTGCTAGAAACCGCTGACAACGATAAAACCGACACAGTGGTAAAAACGTTACAACAAGTGCTCGAAGATTTTTGTCCAGCAATGGCAAAAAAGGTGTTCAAAGCTCCGAGACTCTCGGAGTTATAATGATTTTACGGGAAATGAGACCTACGCCTGCGTATTCGTCAGAACGGATTGACATTAACGTCAAAATTCAAAAGCTTCTAAGACACGACCTCAGACGTAATAACACCAGTGTTTTTGAGGCTACAATTGAGCAGAACAGGGGCACTAAGGTCTGTACCCAACAGTTCAACAGCAGCAAACAACCAAAGGTAGCAAAATTGTACCCTCAAGGTTAATTTCATTAAGATTCTCGAGGAAATGGACTGCTTTTACAGAGACCTATAATTATCACGCATTAATTAGTTTACGTGGCCTAATATTGATGGCCACAGGGTTATTAACGCACCAATGTAGCAGATATCGATGAGAGCGAAGTCAGCGCGGCTCTTGAGCAACTCAAAAATAATAGATCCCCTTGAGAGGACGGAATTAATAAACAACACCTGAAATTTGGCGGGATTCTGGTCCTTAAAGTGTATTAAATTTCATTCTCCGGAGAGGGAGTGTGGTGACTCTGATCTTTAAAAAAGGTGACAAAACCTGCCCCATGTCACTTGTGCGCGAGCTTGTGTGTTTACAAGTTGTTCTCGAGAATAGTGTAACAAATTGCCTCACCGTAAAGAAACGACGTAGCAGGGACTAATCCTAGTCGAAAGATTGAGGTTTGTGGTTGCCCAGGATTCTACTTACCTTGAAACCTGATTTGAAACGATGTTATCCGTCAGAATACCATCATTGTCGACATAGCTCTCAGAGCATGCGTTTTGATGGTAGGTACACATCTATAAAAGAAACGATAGCCGAGCTTGTTGAAAGTAGGATAGGACGATCCCTCTCCTGATGGCTCGACCGCCTGAAAAGGTCACAGAGAGTGACTGAATGCGGAAGACGTAGAACCGTATGTTCCGGCGTAATTTGGGCGAGGCCTATGTCCAGTATTGGATTGCCTGAATTTGACTACCTAATTAAGAATAGGCATAAAACTGATCACGGTTTCTACAGACATAAGATCGTACATAATTATTCAAAAGTTTAAGCTCTATCTATTTTGTTCTGCACTCGGCATTGGACTCGTGTAAGTGGATTAAGGACTTTATAGAGGAGTTTATATTGTGACTTTTAGGTATTTTAACATACTTTTAATTTAACTTTCAGGATTAAGAACAGAAGTTTTAATTAATACTAATACATTATAAAAAGACCGACCAATAATTGTGAAAATAAAAGTAGTACACTGAATGTTTAATACCGAAATGTCACATAATAGACTAGTTTTTGAGAAAACAGTGTTAACATTATCCCTTATGTGCATGAAAATGGCACATGAATAATTTGCATGCACAGTGCCAAAACAGGTATGTGCAGATTTACAGAAAAATATAATAAAATCTTCAAATATATGTAACATTGCATTTCAAATGTATATCTTACATAAGTAAAAAATGAATGTTCATAATACTGGATTTACAGATTTTTGATTATTTACACACTTTTTGAAAAAACATGTTTTTTTGAGTTTCCCAAAACCTTGTAAAAATCACATCTGGAACTTGTCAGGCGCAACGACGAAAACATCTATCATTAAAGATTTACCTAATGCAATAGTGTTACAAAATCAACAAAAAAGACATAAGTACTATAAGCTGGTGTTGAGAAGGTAGACCACTTTATGGCATTTACATTGATCTACGAACGTTTCCGTTTAGAAGGCAAGCTAAACCATTTTTGGTTCCGTTTGCCAGTAACATAGTAGTCGTAAAGATCTTAAGGTTTATCATTTCGTGTGGAAATCCCTTACGGATGCTATGCCGGACTCTTACCGACTAAAACCACACGTTTCCCTACCACTGCCCACGGTCGAGAGTAAGCCCTTGAAAGAATTTCCCAGGAAAGACCATAAGGAGAGGAGCGAAGACGAGCTGTGCCGCGATTCACCAATCACGGCGCGGAGTGGAAAAGATAATAATATGTGGATTGGTGAATCGCGGCACAGCTCATCTCCGCTCCGCCTAAGTGGAACCGTACCTTAAGGGTGACATGATATTTGAACAGCGGGTAGTTAATGTCAGTTCTAGGTAAAATCTGAAACCTTTTCACGAAAATTTCCACTATAACGCTATTCAGTAGTTTTAAAAGGTAGTTTTTTGAGTGTTTCATGTAACAGCCCGTAAGTTCTACCCGCTACTTTCTCTATTACATCCATCACTATTTACATTTTAGTTCATTAATGAATCTGATATCCGCATAGAAGAACTGCACTTGTACAGTTCCACAATATTTATTATTGGAATATCGAACCGGTTTCGCTTTACTGCATTCTCAAAGGCTATTTACTTATTTAGATCATAATTACACTTCGAACACTCAAACATTGATTATGTGTTCCCGCTTAGCAAGTTCCATCAAGTGCCATCAATCAACAGTATCAATAATCAAGAATCTGATATCCTTAAATTGCTTGGCTGCCGTACTTATGGTAGGTATATAATCTCAATCTTCGCAACTTTAATGAAGCATTTTTTCCCGCTGATTAAACAGTAAAGCCACAGTATATATATGTTGTTTAACCAGTATTGTAGCTTCCTACAAACGGACGAAGCGCAAGCTATACCTACGATTCTCGTTTTCGGCAGGCCTTTCAGCACGCAAGCAGCGTTCGCAGTCGCGATTGTGCCGAGTAGACGAATGAACGGTGTGTCGTTTTTTAAATAGTAACCGCGCGTGTTTTATTTACTAAAAATATTTAATATGACAACTAGAGTCTATTGTGTTTGTTTTGGTTGCATGAATTCGTCAATAACGCACCCAAAGATAACGTTTTTTAGATTACCTGAAAACTCCGAAAGGTAAGACTATAAATTGATTTTACTTAAGTACTAATTGGTACTATACTACTAGTTGACTAAAGTTAAACAAAGTGATTGACACGAGTGAACTAGGTAGTTACATGAAGTGGGTATGTTTGTGTTTAAAACTAGACTTGTGCTTGCTCAGTCAGTGAACGGTGCGATCCAATATAGTACAATATCCAAAAAAAAAACTAGTTCAGAACTCTAGTACGTATAGGTAGTACATTTAGTTCCGTTGTCAGTTCATAGTTATAATTGAGAGCAATGATTTAGGTACGTTTCAAGAGTATTCATTTCTTTGTGGGTGACCGATGTTACAGTACACTTAGCACCGTATGACTTTGATTGACAGCATTTTTGTTACCTTTGATTTTTATTACACGCATAGAGACAAATTTGAACTTCCAAAATTTAACAACTTGACAATGTACGAAATGTACTAGTGTACTAGAGACTAGTTCTTTCAAAGCGAAAAATAGTTTTAATTTTGTAAATCAAAAATTTAACGCAATGATTATAAAGACTAGAATTCCGTGATTCTATCACTGACGAAACATGTGATGAGCCGATTATTATTGTCTACGCCGCTTACTCAACATGGTGCGAGCCATGCTCTCCAGCGGGAGTAAGTGGGACTGCGCCGCCTCTTTCTGCGAGCAGGTCATGCTCGTGAAAGAGGCGGCGGGGCGGGTACGGGAGAGAACTCTCCCCCCCCCCCCCGAGTTCCGCAGTCGGCGGCCTGGGCACCGCCGACGTGTCTACGCCGAGGACTATCGGCCTCCATGACCGGGGGTCTGAGGACGGTGAGAGGGTCGCTCACCGTCCTTACAGAAGCAGGCCCATGACGGCAGCGTGACGTGAGCAACTCATGCATGCTCCTTAGAAGCGGGATCACACCCGAAACCCCCCCAAAGACGCGGGTTAGCACCCGAACCACCCCCTGGGCGAGGCTGCAGAGGCGGCTGTAGGTCTGTTGGGAGTCCTGGGACATCCTTCCGAGGGCTTACCCGGGGCTCACAACCATAGGCTGTTGGGCGTTACTGCTCGTTCGCTCTAACTTTGCCGCTCAGCTCCATACTAAATTCGAATTTTTAATTAGACGAAGTAAATTGACAGCAACTAATGTCACTTCTTCATACAATGTTGCGTATTTTCTATGACGAAGTGACATTAGCTACTGTCAATTTACTTCGTATAATTAACAATTCGGGTATACGCCTCTACGCCAACGGCAAAGTTAGAGCGAACGGGTAGAACGTGAGGTTTTTTAGTCGGTAGGAGTCCGGCATAACATCCATGAGGTTTCACTCGTTTTCAAATTTCTATACCCATCTCACACAATCGTTAGTAGATAACGGGCACTGCGCCGCCACGCCGCCGCCCCGCGCCGCCAGCCGTTGCGGGGATATTATATTATTACTCACAAAGTATTATTTTCTTTAAATAAAAAAGGTACATATTTACTCGAAATGAAAGCCGGTAGTCAGTAAAACGACAATCCTTAATACAAATTGAAGGCCTTGTGGGCGGATTGAAAAACCTTGTGGGCGGATTAAAAAAATTCAACTGCATTAGGCTCACTATCTATTACGCGTACGTAAAACTATAAGGTGAAATGTGGGCGTATACTATGCCTCTGCCTACACCTTCAGGAATAAAGGCGTGACTATATGAATGTATGTATGTACATATTTACAATCGCAATACTAAATAGAAAGTTAAAGTAGGCACATATTATTAAAATGCTGTAGGTGGGCAGCCCTATCGCATGCTTACGTACCGCGCGGCTGTAGGCATTTATTTCTAAAATTCGGCCGAGTCAAACTACAGTATACAGTGGTAAAGCGCTCCTAATAAACAAGGGACCGTTTGATTGGCCCATTTTCGTTGTAAACAATGAATTAATCCCAGCTATATCTCTGTAGATCGTGAAGTCGGCAGTTTCAAGTCTGTTTTTTTGGAAAGCGTTTTTGTTTTTTAACCGACTTCAAAAAAAGGAGGAGGTTCTCAATTCGTCTGTATGTATTTTTTTTTATGTATGTCAAGCGATATTTCCGTCAATTATAGACGGATTTCAAAATTTCTTTTTTTGTTGAATAGGGTTGACTTCTGAGGTGGTCCCATTTTCACCAAGTCAGGATGTGATGATGGGATCCAGGAGAAAACGAGGGCAACCACCGAAAATTGTAGGGACAACTAGTGCGTTTGTTAACTTTTTAATTCAGTGCTTAAAGGTACTACAATTTAATGAATGTCTGGAGTCGATCTGATGATGGAACCGAAAGACAGTCGAGGGAATTCCTTAAAGATTTACAGCAGCTACCTTGTGTTTGGGCTTGATTGATTTGTATCGATGAGAACTTTCACCTAGATAGATATATATTTTTCGATTCACCCGTCACTTAAAATGATGAAAAAAATATTTTCAATAAAAAATAAAACCGACTTCAAGCAAATCCTGAAAAATAAAATTTACTTAGCACAAAGTAATATGTATTTTGATTTATCATAGTTAATTTAATATAATATTGAAGTTGGTGCCATCAATACTATCAATAATACCTACCTACATAAAACTATGGGTTTACTTGGCGCCGACTGCAATATGATATTGAATAAATTCTGATAAAATCAAAATACATATTACATTGTGCTAAGTAAATTTTATTTTTCAGGATTTGCTTGAAGTCGGTTTTATTTTTTATTGAAAATATTTTTTTCATCATTTTAATTTTAATTTAAAGTGCTCGTTAATAGCTTGCCCCTATTAAGTCAAACGAATGAAACTACTGTGAAAGAATGTGTGTAAAATTCAACTCTCTTTTTTTAACGTGAGGAAAATCCTACAGGGATGCTATGCCGGACTCCTACCGACTAAAAACCACACGTATCCTACCTAACAGCCTACGGTTGAGAGCCCCGGGTAAGCCCTCGGAAGGATACCCCAGGACTCCCAACAGACCTACGGCTTACACTGCGGCCTCACCTAAACTCTGACTACCCCTACAAGGACATAAACGTATGTATAATTTATTTATATTTTATTTTATGAAGCCCTGGGTTGTCTGGTTTTTATTGGTTGAAATAGCAGCTATATTCTGAATAAGGTTTCGGCGTAGTTGGTTGTAATTGCCGTCAGGCCTTTCTACCCCCGTAAGTTCGCGCTATGGAAGAGTTTCGTACACTGGTCAGCTTAGAGCACCACTTGCAGGTGAGTTAAGTAAAGAAATAGATTGTGCCTGGGACATCATTCCGAGGGCTTACCTATGGCTCCCGGTCGATGGCAGGTGTAGGGAACCCAATAAAGTTACCTTACGAGGGCGCAACCGGGACTCACGAGTCACGTTAAGAGGCAGATAGTAGGGTACCAAGTGATCTTGGGGACATCCTTCCGAGGGCCGGTTGGGAGCCACGGGTAGTGGCTCCCAACCGTAGGCAGGGAACGTGTGATTTTTAGTCGGTTAGAGTCCGGCATAGCATCTATGGAAGATTTCAACACTTAAAAAAGTAAGTAACTAGATTGTCATAAGAAAGATTCTGTAAACGAAAAAACAAAGGACATTTAATAACCTCCTCCTTTTTTGAAGTCGGTTAAAAATTTACACCATCTCAAAGAATACAATGTTGTGAGAAAAGCGCTTTTCACTCCAGGAAAATTTTACTACAATCGTAAAACGCATTTTGTACAATTAAATGTGCCCCTGTTCGCTTTGATGCGTAAAATAAATCTTAACTGAATGGTATTTGATGCTTAGATTAAAATCGTAAAGTGCCAGAATACAAACGTTAAACGTTCTACTAATGTAATATAGCATGTATTTGTATTGACATTAGGTCGATTCTTTTTGAATTTGGACGACACAATGACGTCACAATAATTTAATTATGAATTGAATTACGATGCGACAAGGTCTAGAGAATAAGTCAAAAAGCCAGTACAGTAAGAGGACTTGGTGTCACTAACTAGAATAATAAGGATTCTACGCAAAAAAAATCAAGCTTGTTTATTTTTTGAAAATGGCAACGGATCGACATAATATGGGACTATTTTGTCGTGTAATTTCTAAGTTCTTATACAAAAGTGGGGATATTGACTAGGTAGTTTTATAATAAAATGAAGTGAAACCCACGGAATGCTAAATTATGGCAATAGAGATTAATAACAAAATATTTTTTAAATAATATTTTTATACTGAACCATTCTCTCGTGCTCAACTCCGTTAGTCATTATTTGAAACCGATTCTATTCAACAATTATGAGAATACGATATGAGAATCTATAGTATACAGAGTTCATTCACCTCATACAAATATTTTGCACCGGGTAGACGACCTCTGTGAAAATCAATGTCTCAATAATTTAATAATGGACGGTCGCATCTCTGACGGCAATATTCGCGATTCACGTTAACTCTACATTTTATTCACCTTACGTTGCATTTAAACAGAAGATAAAACCTTGTATTTTGTAACCTAAATGAGACGTCAAAACAATCTTTATAATATACAATGCAATTGCTATAAACCACAGTGTATTATTGATTGAAAAACGCAAGCAATAATCTTGCTAAATCAGCAGTAGGATTACAATATTTTATATCAAATTTTTACTCTGTGGATGCTGTGAGCGCGCATGCGTGTCAATTCTCGCACCCCACAAGAACGGTACTAAAACGTCAGACATGTTTGACGGTAAACCTTTGCACTGCATTCCAGGGCCTCCGCCAGAGCGGTCGAGCCCCTGTGACTGCGGTGACAAATAGTGCAGACAGGCTCTAGGACTGGGATAGAGAGAACTCATTAGGGAATACGCAAAAAAGCCTTTATTTGGAATCAATTTTAAAAATACCATTGATAATGATTTTATGGGCAAATGTTTTACCAAAAAAAAATCTTATAATATTGAGTTCTAATTTGATAAATACTTAAATACACAGAGCAACTCGCGCCCTTAGACAGTTCGCGTTGCTCTATGCTTAAATATTATAATACATGCGTAAGTAAATTTGTAAAGTACTTTTGCTTTCTTTCAATAAAATACTAAGGAATTAAATTCATTTATTTTGACGAAGTTTCTGTTTTACTTGTGGAAATCCTTATGGATGCGGTGCCGGGCTTCTACCGACTAAAACCATAAGGTGCAATGCGATTTCTTACGGTTGGGTGTCACGGGTAAGTCCTCGGAAGGATTTCTTAGGCTTCGCAGCAGTTTTGACATAGGTATGACAAATTATAACGCAGTCTATGACTACTGTACAAACTCTTACAAAAATATAAGCTTCTCATCAAATACAGCTACATAATTTTATAATGAGTACACTACTAGGGCTTGATAAACGTCAGCAATTAACACAAAAATTAACGTTACCCAATGGTAAGCCAAGCGTTACCCACGGGCTAGCTATTTTTTCTTTTCATACCACTACAGTGGCAGACAAGCATACGGCCCCCCAGAAGAACTGGTGGTCACCGCAGCCTATGAACGTTTGCAACACCAGATTCACTACTCTCGCGCTGCCAACCCTGTAAAACCCTTCTAAAGGTCATAGCCCACTTACACGACTGCTCCCACCCGGCAAAATTATATAATTCAAATATAGGCTTTAAATATTGCTCTTTAGATATATTTTACATTGCCATCATCAATTAGCAGAAATTAGCAGACAGCTCGCTTTCAGCGAGCTTACCGCTGTCAGACTGCTCGGGAGTTGACGCCTCGCTGGCCGTGCGTTGTAGACGAACCGTCGGCGCGGTGCCGCCCCGGTGCCCGCTCGCTTACTGCTTACAGTCGCCGCACCCGCAAGCACCGGCGTTGTCGCCGGCAGTATGACCGTTTTCAGTATTTTAATACTTGTTCGGTATATTTTATCGACTTTTTTCGATATCAGTATAATTATTATTTATTTATTTAATTATTTATTTATCACAAATAATTATTACATTGTGTTGAATGTAGGTACGTGCACTTAAAAATAACACAGTCCTCAAGGCAGAACGAAACGAAAACAGAAATCAGCCAATCTCAAAAAGTACATTTTTAGCATTGATTCAATGCATCAATACATCTTACTAATATTATAAATGCGAAAGTTTGTGCGTGTGGATGTTTGTTACTCTTTCACGCTCGAAAGGCTTAACGGATCTGGCTGAAATTTGGTACCAGAATAGATTGTAGTCTGGAATAACACATAGGCTACTCTTTGTCGGGAATAAGTTCCCATGGGAAGTGGGAACGGGATCAAACTTTTACGCGGGCGAAGCTGCGGGCATCCGCTTGTATAAAATAATTTCATTCATAACATAATATTAATAATTAAAATTAAATAAATAACATAGTAAAATTCAATTCAAAACATAGCATTTTATAATTATAAAATTCAACAACACAACATATTAAAATAATAATTGTATTATTTTCATGCATTTTAAAATGTCAGCCAAGTATAATGATTAGAATAAGAATAGGTATGTCTATGAAATGTCAGCCAAAATACTTTATATTTAAAAGTCAACCAATTATCAATTAAAAGTCATCCACAGAGTAAAAGCTACCTTCTATCAGATATTCTCTTAATTTGGACAGAAATTCACCCTTGTACAACAACAATTTTATTTTAGTGTGCAGTCTATTAAATAACTTTACTGACATATGGTAAGTACTGTGTTGAACCACTTTAAGTCTTGGGATGAACTTTGTTCGAAGGTCTTTGCGTCTTGTACTTTCTCTAACTAACCTCTCATCTTCTGTCTCATATTCATGTATATATTTTTTCAAATTTGTTAAGAGTACTAGGATATATAGACTAGGAACAGTCAGTATCTTAAGTTCTTTGAAATATTCCCTACAGGATACTTGTTGCTTAATGCGTACGATTGTGCGAATTGCTCGTTTTTGCGAAACGAAAGCCTTTTGAATATTGTAGTCATAGCTACCTCCCCAGAACAGGATGCTGTACCGAATCCTCGATTCTACTAGTGCATAATACGTCATCATTAATTGTTCTACCCCAACCTCATTCCGCAAATTTCTAAGCACATAGCAAGCTGAACTGACCGAATTTTCTAATGGTACAAGTTCCTGCTTCCAGTTAAGGTCCCTATCCACGTAAATTCCTAAGAACTTCACTGTCTCGACTGTGACAATTCGAGTTTCGTTAAGGCTGCAATTAAGTTGGTCACTACTGGGTATATTGGCAAAACTCAGTATTTTTGGGTATATTTTGAATATAAGATTAGGGTTACACCTCCGTGTCTCAGCGAACATTGAAGTTCTGGGGATTTTCCGGATTTTGTCCATAATATTTCATTCGAGAGCATATAATTATAATCTTATGTTCAGTAGTCCCATTAGCCAATCGAACCATGGTTAAATGATATTTTCTGTTGTCAATTCTAGGTTGTTCTTTTATAAAAATAAGGTAGTAATTTAAGAATAAAACACGTTTTAAAATCGGTATTGTTATCGGTATAATTTTCCCTGTGCAAGTTGGTATATTTCATTGCTTTAATGGAAACCGATCGCGAACTGTGTCTATAGCGAAAAGCGAGAGCGGTCGGCGGGTGGACAGCTGGCCGTCTGCTAGCTGTCGCCCTGTGGACTGCTGGGTGCGTGCTAGCTATCGCCGCGTAGACTGCGAGCAGTAGTCTTAGTTTAGGGCAGTGTTGGGTGGGAGCGGTGTTGGAGCAGAGTCGTTTAAGTGGGCTATGACCTTTAGACCCCTTTTGAAGAACCCCATACTGCAGGCGTTTGGGAAAACCGAGGCAGGGAGATCATTCCACAACCTAAGCATGCGCGAGAGAAAGCTCCTATCGGATCTAACCGCTCCGGACGCAGAGTGTGAGTATGAACTTCCTGTCCGTGGCGAGCGGTGCAATGATAGAACGTAGCCGTGGGCATCATATCAAACAATCCATCAAAGCACATACCATTTTACAGGCGGTAGAACACGCATAAGAAGGCAATGTCGCTCCTGTCGCGAAGAGGTTCCACAGCACCTGTAGGTATAGGATCGTTGACAACTCTCACAGCTCGCCTTTGCACCGAGTCAAATGGATGAAGCTGATATTTGGGTGTCCCCGCCCAGAGGGGACAGCAGTACTCGATGTGCGGCCGCACTTGCTACTTATACCTACAGAAGCAGTGTTTGCGCCGCAGTAAAGTACCGCCGCGCTCTCCTGAGCACACCGAGCTTCTTGAACGCCAGCTTAGCATTGTCCTCCAAATGACTACGGAATTAAAACCTCTCTAGAGATGTCAACGCCAAGGATCCCAATACTTTCAGAGGTGGTGAAAGATGTGCCCTAGAATTGTAGCGCTACAGTACGCTTGTGTCTGGTAAGGGTTAAACTGGACAATATTTGGTCCACCCCAATCGGACGCTCTAGTAAGCGTTGCCTCGATTTCGATTCGAAATTTGACATAAGCTGTTCACGACTTTCTTCCACTGCGGCCCGAGAGATACCGGGGCGGCCCGTGTAACAAGTGTCGCCACACGGGGCCAAAGAGGTAACATTACTTTTTTTACCGTTATTTGAAGCCTTGATACACTACTATACTCCATTAATAAATAAAAAACGCTTTTAAAACAAATTATTTTGTACTAAAAATAAATAAAGGTAAAGCCCCAAATTAACAGCTCTAGACCCCGTATCAAGTAGCAAAAGGAAACCTTTCTAAATACTACGGGTCCTTTGTAATCCACTCGATGTTTTTGTCATAATTAATTTCCTGATTCCACGTGGCGGACCCTTGATAATCTTGTGTACTGGTTCGAATTGTGGCTCAAGTTTAAAGAGAATATATTTCTAACGACACTTGTACTGTTTCACAATATTTATTATTATAAACCTGACCGGTTTTGCCTTACGGCATTTGCAAAGGTCTAGAAGAAAGGCCTTTTTCCATTCATTTGCAAAGAATCTAGACAATAAATATTGTGGAACAGTGCAAGTGTCGTTTTCAGTATGTGTAGCAAGTTCCACCAAGTGCTATCAATCAACAGTATGTATAATTTAAAGAGAATAACTCGGGTCGTAGACCGGCGCGGCGTGAAGCCGTTCACGTAGTAATTGTATTTTATTCTGTAGTTCACATTCCTGCATTTTTACCAATTACTTAGCCTTTTCGTCATTAGCCATGTACATCATACGGCGTAAATTGCAAAACACCAAAAGACTGTGTATATTCCTCAGACATGTCCCAACAGTAATTTTATCTTTCATCGCAAGGATTCTCCAAGCCGTTTTGGAGTTACAGTGGTACCAACCAAATAGTGAGGACGCACGAACACAGGTGCGTGCCACAGAAAAGTATAGCATTCCGCATTTAAATGTTTATCTCAATCATAATTTCTATTGCTGTTCTTTGTTGCAGTATAGCAGTTTGATTTTGACGTTATCACTGGTGGTTAACTCATCTATCAACGTACTGCCGAAATAATCGAACTCAAAAACGTATTATTGTTTTTGTTCTTGGATAAGTCAACCTCATAATGTAATTATTTGTACGCTCAGTGGGTGCCCTGAGCGTACAAATAATTGTTGTTGATGAACTCCAT
Organism: Miltochrista miniata; assembly: GCA_933228765.1. Lineage (NCBI taxonomy): Eukaryota > Metazoa > Arthropoda > Insecta > Lepidoptera > Erebidae > Miltochrista > Miltochrista miniata. Next base: position 26,582,478 of record OW121763.1, on the reverse strand, counting down.
ACAAATGGTTCGTTTTCAATTCTATCGCCTACGTATCCGTTATACTTTCGATTGTTGGCACTTGTTATAATACATTATGAAAATTCACTTGTACAATTCCTCTTTTATTTTAATTTGAAAAATACCTGACCGGTTTCGCTTTTATAGCCTTTATAATGCTTATATAATAGATCTTTGATAATGCTATAAAAGCGAAACCGGTCAGGTATTTTTCAAATTAAAATAAAAGTGGAATTGTACAAGGGAATTTTCATAATCTATCGCCTACACTAAAAAGCACGCTATGTTCGTACAGAGCTGGAATGTGTACCTATGTGACCAAAGCAAATGTTCTCTCAAAATACCAGCTAACTACACTCATTTGCAAAAAAAACGGGCGGTTTTGATTTTCATTCATCTTTAAAAAGATACAATACCAAAAAGGTTTCAATCGTTTGTACACGTTACTGGCCGGTTTTAAAAATGCCGTGGTATTTAAAAAAGTACGTTCTAAATTCAAATTTTCATTTGATGCTCATTTTTACAGAAAACCCCTTTTTATCCTACATTTTTGGCGCGAAGTTCCAGAAGTTAACATCGACTTTCACAACTTTTATTCAATTTTTATCGATTAATTTCATATCCTTGACTGTCAAAGCTTTATTTTTTGCTGTTTGGCTGTATCAAAAATGGTAGATAAAGTGGTAAAAGCTACCAAAATTATCGCGCTGCTTGAAGAGGGTTGCAGCCAATGTTTCGTGGCTAGGAGGCTAAATGTTAGTCGCTCGATGGTCCAAAGGACCTGGCAGCGATATCAGGAGACTGGTTCCGTCGAGAGAAGGCCTGGTTCTGGAAGAAAACCATGTACCCAACCTTGGGATGATCGTTTTCTTGTGAGTCGCGCATTGAGAAATCGCAAATCTTCGTATGTGGATCTTAAGAACAACCTCCAAGAAGTAAGAAATGTGCATATTAGTCTATGGACGGTCAGGAGGAGGCTTCTCGCTGCCAATATACGCAGTCACCGCCCGGCCCGCGGCGCCAAATTACTCCGTGAGCACAGAGTTCACAGGCTTAGGTTCGCTAGAAATTGTGAATCATGGACTCAAGAAGATTGGAATAGGGTTTTGTTCTCTGATGAAGCCAGGATATCTCTGTTCAGTGAAGATCGACGTCGGCGAGTGCTAAGAAGACAAGGAGAGCGCTTTGCAGATGCATGTTCCGAAGTAATCACACCTTATGGTGGAGGCTCTGTTATGTTTTGGGCAGGAATAAATTCAATGGAACGTACAGAGTTAGTCTTCATTGAAAACGGCTCACTGACTGGGCATCGATACATAACGGAAGTTCTAATTCCTCATGCACAACCCGCATTGGCCGCTCTAGGTCAAGACTCGATTTTTATGGACGACAATGCTCGCGCCCACCGATCCCGCGATGTTAATGCGTATGTGCAAGAGGTCGGCATTCGTCGTTTGGATTGGCCAGCTCGAAGTCCCGACCTCAATCCCATAGAACATATCTGGGACGTTCTAAAACGGCGTGTGAGATCAGTACACCCGGCTCCGCAGACCATCAGAGAGCTGAAGAATGTGATTACTGCGGAGTGGGAACGTATTCCGCAAGCAAGTATCCGGGAAATACTCGCTAGCATGCCCAGACGAATTCAAGCTGTGATTTTAGCTAGAGGGGGTCACACTCGATACTAAACATTTATCTGCTTTTACTTTATTAAAGAAAAACAAACAAAAAAACTTTTTTATTTTTACTTCATGAGCATAATGCACTACTAGCGAACATACACTACTAGCGAGGTTTAGCATTATTTCCCATAAATTATAACAAAATTTTATGAAATACTGATGAAAACGATTATTTTCTTATTAATTTACCAAATTGTGAGGATAAAACTACCTATAATTATCAAACAAACCAATATTAACATTTGAAATGGTTCATTGCTTAGGTGCCCGTTTTTTTTGCAAATGAGTGTATAATATCAGCTGCAGCGGGCGGGACTGGCGGGGGTGGGGAAGCTTGGTCAGTTAGGAGCAGGATTGCATTGCCTATCTGTATGTATTACATACATATTATGATCACGCCTTTTATCCCCGAAGGGGTAGGCAGGGGCATATTTCAAGTCCACATTTCTTTAGATTTTGTCCCACGTAATAGATGGTGAGCCATGTTGCCGTGTTGATATGGACAGACGCAAGTTGTGACTGACTGCCAAATGTTGAAATTTTTCAATCCGCCGATATGGCCCTCAACTTGGCTTAACGACTGCTATTTTACTGGCAACCGGGACCAACGTGCCTTCCGGAGCACGAAAACGCTCGCAAATAAATGTCACAAAGTGGTCACATGGTGGTCACACATCCATGACCAGCCATTGTAAATTTTGCTTACCACAGTGATCGTTTACAGAACACCGAGACTGCGTGACCACGGGCGCTTCATCCGCTACGTATATAACTTGTACCACATCTTAAAAGGATACGCCTAATTAACCATGTGTGACACAATAAAGGCCACCGGACCAAATCCTTAGGTACCTCTACTGCAATGAAAACCTCTGAAGCCTATTTTAATGGCGAACAATTTCTTCAGTAATTTCGTGCTGAGATGAAAGTCATTTAAAGATTGTTTTGATTTGAGATGAGAGTAGAGAATTCTTAATCCTTAATCTATGATTTGATAGTGCGTTTGATAAATTAATGAATTAGTAAAAAAACTACAATGAGGTAAAATATAGAATCACAACTGTAATTTTGAAGCTTTATAAGTTTCTTTATAAACAAATAATACTTTGAAAAGGATGCCAATTAAACGGACTTCTTTATAATAGCATTATGGCCTCTAATAAAATACTTTGCCCCATAAGTTACTGAGTCAGTCGCAATTAATGAGCATCTGAATTTATAAATTATAGCCAATAGTTAACTTCTATATTAGCCACTTTTACTACAACTCAGCATATTGATTTGTTTCATTGCAAACCCTGTTTCCTTCCACGAGGCCACAAAATACGGAGGTGCGTCGAGTAAAGCATGTACACGCATACCCTCTATGCGTCCGAATCAAAAAACGGAAAAATGCCACGTTTGTTGTATGGGAGCCTCACTTAATCTCCCCTTTTTTTCTGATTTTAGTATTTGCTAGATTTCGATTGGTAGGTTCACAAAGGGCCCACAAATATGAGGAATTTAGGGGGCGCGTCCGCAAAATGCACAAAAAGACATTTAGGATTTCGTAAATATTTAAGAACTTACTTCATGAAATGAAACTAAAATGGAACCTTAAATTCTTAATAGAGTAGACTACAATAACACCGTGCGCTTTTTACAAAATAATTATTTATTTGCAAAAAAACCTCTGAAAATCATCGAAATTTTCCTGTGTCAATTTCATTATTTCTGCTATTTCGATGATTTTTAATAACTTTGAGAGGCGGTTTTTTCTAATGTAAATAATTATTTTGTAAAAAGCGCACGGTGGTATTGTAGTTTTATCTATTAAGAATTTAAGGTCCCATTTTAGTGTCATTTAATGAAGTGACTTCTTGAATATTTCCAAATCCTAAGTGCATTTTTTGCGGACTAGCCCTTGGCGCACACGGGGCAAGAGTCGGGCAATATATATTTTTCTGATTTTTAGTATCTGTTGCCGCTATGGCAACAAATACTAAAATCAGAAAAAATACTACAACAATTTTTTCTATTTTTTTTTGGCACGGAACCCTCCGTCCGTAGCTAATAAAAATATGATCATCCCTATAATACCCGGTAATACCTATTCATATAATTACAGTTGGCCACATGAAAATAGCTAAATGCCGGTCAATTGAGTACCTATTAAAGGCAATCTCCATAAATTTTGTATTAAGTATATACACAAACTATTTTATACGTACGGATCTACTTGCACTTTGCAAAACAGTAATAATGAGTTTTATTCAAATACTGCCAAACTAAATTCACAAAACTTCCTTTAACCCTAAATCTGCCCCAATATCTTAGGCATCCTTAAATAGTCAATCAGTTCCTAGCTCGAATTAATGCTAGCCATCAATCTTTAGCTGTGATTAGATCAGAGAACTGCAATCAACCATGATCGTATAACCAAAACGTCTAAAGTACATTCGAAACTCTTACACTTACGACCTTTTACCATAGCCTCGATATCTCCGAACGAGAATATCCTAGAAAGAAAAAATCTGAAAGTTACCCGTTTCTAGAGGTTGATACGACCTTTTCACTTTAGCGGATCGAACTTATTAATGATCCCCGCACAACTCCTTGGCAACTCGTTACTGTGGCAATAAATAACGTAGTAACTGTTAAAGTAAGTTCGATTAATCTTTTCATTACTATTGGAAGTTATTTTAAAACAGGAAATGTTTATATAACAAAATCGAATGTCACTCGCCATTTTTGTGCTAGGGATTTTTTATACCACTAATGTGGTAAACAAGCATCACAAGATATACTGGTGGACGTCACAGCAGCTTATGGACGTTTGCACAGCAGTTAAAGGCGCTACACTCGCGCTTCCGACCCTGTAAAAACCTTCTAAGACCACTTCTAAATAGCCCCATACTGTAGGTGTTTGGAAGAACCGAGGTAGGGATATCATTCCACAATCTAAGGGGGCGCGAAAGAAAGCCTCTATCTGATCTCACCGTGCTCGAATGCTTCGGACTCAAAGTGTGAGGATGAAAACCCTGTCTGTGGCGAGCGGTACGATGATAGAACGTAGCTACGGGTATCATGTCAAACATTTCTCAGAGCACAAACCATCGTACAGGCGTATTATATTTTAAGTATTTAGTACTTACCTACCTTTTGAATCTAAAAGGAAAAAGCCAATCCCCTTCTACTTAAAAAAAATTGACTTGCATAATTGAAGTGCGAAATGCGCTTCTATTTATCTTTTGGGAGAAAAGGTGGAAAGAAATGAGTCTATGTGTATATATAAAAGTTGTCATTGATTAATAGCTGAACTACTAAGTACAATAGTAGCAAAGAAAAAAATAAAATTGGGGCTCAATATTTAAATCTTAATAACAAAATTCAGTCACACACGAGCAAGTTACCGACCAAGGTATTATAAAAAATGGTTCATAAAATGCACTCAACCATTCGCCATAAATAAATTTATGGTGATAAAATAGAAACATGGGTTTTGCATTACATTAATGGGGTTTTAATGCGTTTCAACGTCAACATTTGTAAAGCCCCATGGTGTTTGTTTGATAGTTCCGTCGTGGTTGATGTGATTGATGTTTATAAATTGATTTGTGCACTCACGTGATTTTGTTAAAACGCAGATTATTTTGTTCACGAGTTTGTAACAAAATTTTATTCTTCTTATTAAGCTAGTGAGGGTAAAATTTTTGAGTGTGTTGTAAGTTCATTCATATCTTTTAAGATAGCAGGGAGGTTCCTTGGGGAACGATTTCATTGATAAGTAACTTCTCCGTGAGTTAGATTTACTAATAATACTTAAAATAAAATATTCTTCATCAATAAAAGGGCAACCAATCTGTGAAATGCCTTTTTTTTGTTTCAAACTAGCAAACGGACTCTTCAGCATTATATTAACGTACATAGATAAAATAAACATAAACAACCTTAACTCAATTACTGAGCTCATTCTAGTATCCATTCTAAAGCTCAATTTACCCAATGCTCAAGTAACAAAACTATCAACAAAAAGAAAACGAAATTCCAAGGTAAAGAAAAAACTGCTATCACAAATCACACTATATCCGAAACAAAACTTTCATAAAAATACTTTACTAAATATACGAACGTGTGTTGACAATTTTCAAGCTAACTGCTACATTAGGTGTGTTAACAAAAGTCGCATTTACGAGTCGCAAAGTGAGAAACCATGTAGTATGGGGTAGCGAGGGCTTGTTAGCAGCACCATTTTAGCGGCCCCGGGGATTTTTATGGCCACGAAGGATGATATTTTTTTTTTCATCGGAAAATATGAGTACCGGCCGTACCTTAGGTGTCATTCCGGACGGTTTATACAAGGTCATGGTTTTGGACTTTCTGTATGTCTTATATAAAGAATGTCGGTTTTTGTGATAGTGAAGCTTTGTTGAAGAGGGTTTTGGGTTATACTTATAGTATAATCTAACACGTAAAGAGTTTTGGGATCATATTAAAATTTCTTATATAAATACTAGCTGTTGCCCGCGACTTCATACGCGTGAAAATTATGTCATAGTGCCAACTTTTTTGCTCTCTGCTTATCCCCTAGGCTATGTAGTGTGATAATATATAGCCTATTTGTAGACCCTACCCCGTGTTAATATTAGTGCAAAATTTGAATTTAATCTATTAAGTACTTTTCGAGATCGTTCAGGACAAAGCAAAGCAAACAGACAAAAAAATTTCTAACTATATTTTCGGTTTCGGTGTTTTATGTTGAACAGCCAGCGAGTTTTTTTTTAAATATTTCCAATGTACAGTTTTGACTTTTCTATCATTTTATTAAATGTATAGATTATTTTCGTCGTATGAAATTTACAACATACAGTCGGAATCCAAGCTTGTATTTTCTGCCATTTCCCCCACATATTTTCAAGAAGAACTTCTGTGTAATACTTTTAATGTTTTTTACTTTTAAGAAAGAAAGAAAGAAAGAAAAGAAAGAAATAGAATTCTTTTGAGTGTTTTAAAAAGTTACCAGATGATGTGCTTGTCTGTTATCTACAAAATGAAAACAAATCAACGTCTCATAAAATACTGAATAAACCTCTTCAATAAAATTCTAAATCCCAATAACATTCATAAAACTTCATATAAACTTCACTCCGTATATTTCCTTTTCTCTGTGTGTTGGAATAGAAATCCTTCAAAGCGGATGCTACGAACAAATCTATGAAACTTTATATGCAGATAGTAAAAAGACCTTTATTATTGACTGCTTAAAGCCTTTGAAATGTGTGTGAGCACTGAACCGAACTATTTTTCACCTGTGAGAGAGTTCAAAGCTTACTTTATAGTCTCGTCTCTACTATCTTCAAACACAAGCGACACAGCGTTCAGTTGTGTACATAAAGAGAGCGTTGGATGTATAGAAAAAAGGCACGGTCGTTGGTAATTGGAATAAGGGTGTGTTTTGAAACCACGTTTTCCAATAAATTGCAGCGTGTCATAAAGGCGTCGTCACGTATACTCGTTGTGAAGGTTAAACAGGGTATTCAGTGTTGCGAGTTGGGTTTTAAATGAGGATTTTGTTATAAAATCTGTGATTCTAAATTCAAAGTTCAAAGTACAGAGTTCTTTGTGAAATATCACAAAATATCTCAAATGGTGGTATTATCATAAAAATATAAGTATCATCATATTCTGCCGGTTTTGGCGTACAAATTTTTACATAAATCAAATTTAACTTTGAATAACATAATTTGACGTACCAATTTTTACAAAATTTTAACCTAGTTGTTTGATAGCCTTGTTTTTGGTCATAAAAAATCTGGCCATTTATTATCCAGATGTTATCTAGCTTTTTTATGACCGAGATCTTTTTAGCCCAAGTCAGCGACACTTGTTAGAGGTCCATTTGCTAAGCAAAGTCATGACGAAAAGAAAATTCGAAACCAAGGCCTGTACCAACACGTCGGCCCGTGATACACAGAGCACGCTGTATCTTACAGTGGACTGTAATAGGTTGATGGGATATAACTTAAACTTCATCCCAAAAGTAGATATTGTATCTAGAGGCGATTCAAGCCTATTGTATACCACTTTCATTTACATTACAAAAGTCAGCTTTGGCTCACATTTTCTTTAAAAAGCATTATTGTTATTGAAACTAAAACGCCCGACGAGTTGCACGACATTTATGAGACATTTCTCAAAAAGTCAAATCTCTCCATTTCCTACAACACGGTATATGTACGCCGTACCCGTTATGGGTGCGACAAATAAGTGCTGGAAATTGGCTCGTGCGACCGTTCGTTCAAATTTACGACTTAATATAAAGTTGGTTTTCCTGGGAAATACGAAAATTCCCTCGTCTACGTGGCCTATCGGAATGTGTACTAACGCGAAGGCATCCGTTGTGATTATTTTTTAAATATCTTCTACAGTGTAAAGGATTTGCGTGTCTCTTTGATAGAACTGGAGAATATTTGATTCAGGCATTTTAAGAGCATGGAATTTGCCGTTTGCCTTTCCAAAACCCGGTCATCCTTTTTACTGACTTTAGATGGTACTTGCAGTCCATGAGTTGTTGGGTCTCTAAAAGATCGATACATCACATTATCAAAATGAAAATAAAATTTAAAATAAAATTTATTCACTTTGAAATAAAAAAAAATAGATTTGAGATAAGTAATGCAATCAGGCGTTACATGGCGGAAATCCATCTTAGAACGATAATTAACTAGAGGAGGGAGAGGAACCCGTTTCACATTCTTGTATGGAGCATTATTCTAGGTATGGAGTAAAGGAGCTAAAGTATGGAGAACAACAGTAGTTACAACTAGACTTCAGATCCAGGTCTTAATGGCGCGAGGAACGCAGCTTATCTGGAAGGGAAGGCTACTATGGTAATGATTTATTTTCAGCCATACTTTCTTCTAAGGTTTTATAACAAAAATATGTCGCAATTTTAAAAAAATACTTAGAAATTACTTTTTTTATAACACCGCGTACTTAACATAAAACATTTCTCGTCAAAGTATTTTTTATGGGTAAGGGGAAGATTTATTGTTAATATTCCCTTTCATCGCCGTCGCAAAATTCTTTTACTAACGTACGGTGAGCTTAACTCACAATTTGTTTCAATTTGTGATTTACTTCAAAAAAATATCTACGGAACCTTGTCTGAAAGCTTTCCGTATCATTACACTATTACAGACGGAAGCTTGAATCCATTAATTTTATTATAACGAGATGGAATATTACCTGGGGATTATTAAAATAAAAGAAATATTTTAAAAGCTGTTTTTATGTAGTACTAGAAGATACTCACCCGGGTGGAATTTGGTACCCATTCCCGCTTCCCGTGGGAGCATATTCTAGGGATGAAAAGTAGCCTACGTGATATTCCAGGAGAACCCTTTATTCCCAAGTCTTCACTCCCACCCCTATCCCTGTTCGTCGGCCACAGATGGGGAGATAGTATGGTAGAAAGTCAGCCCCGATGAGGAATAGTCGAGCTGGGGATGGAAAAGATTTGTAGGAAGTCAAAAAAAGCACCCGCGGAGAATAGCATTAAGCTGGCCGCAACGGGGGCGCTCTCCCGTGATTCGGTCAGTACGCCGTGAGGCAAGAATGACCATGGAGAGGTGAAGGGTTATTGGTTATATCCCTGTAGCAAATTTCAAAGCGTGATTATGTAACAAACATTTTCACTTTTACTTTCACATTAATATGTTATCCCTATCTACTAGTATTATAAATACGAAAGTAACTCTATCTGACCGTCTGTTACGTTTTTACGCCTATACCGCTGAACCAATTTTGATGAAAGCTTGAGTCCAAGGACGTAGGCTACTTTTTAAATGACTGCTCAAAAGGAGGGTAATGGTTTTACTCGATAACGTTTTCTACGCGGATAAAGCAAACTCAAACTCCAAAAACATTTATTTCGCATAATTCTAAATTTACTCAAATGGGTGCGCCACGCCATGGACCCGGCACCCGCACGGAGAATCCATGGAATGCTAAGAATAAGGTCTCATAGGCACTTGCGACACGTCAATAATTACAAAACAAAGTCACTAGCCGCGGGGAAACCTAGTTCAGTATAATCCTTTTTAATATAAAGGTTTATACTTCATTACAACCTATTTCCGTCGGTCATGCCATAACCTGAAAATGGCCGTACCAAATTAGGTATTTTTTGTCGTAAGTAATCGTTATTGTTAGGTTTTTATGAAGAAAGGCGTTCAAAACCTTGAAATAAAAAGCCACGCTGTGACTTTAAAACGGTACGACATGGCCAGGACTATAATAGTTACTAATACTTACTAAAACGTCTCATTTTATATAAGGTATCATATAAAATGAGACGTTTTTACACAGTACCATCTTTACAAATGAAAATAAAATACGGCGTTATATAAATATTATATAAGCTTCACTGTTTCTACTCTAAATAATTGTAATGAAACACCTACAATACCAAAACGAAATTACAACCAGCGGCCTTTTATCCTTTACGTTGTCAAAATAAGCACAATTCGGGCTCGACTTAATTAATTATATTGAGTTGTCAACTGTTGAGTGTGGCTGTGTGCTCATAAATTTAGTTTTTCCACAGAATTTGTAATAACTAGACATTACACGGCAACCAATTACGTAGGACATATGACTATGATGGGAAATGTGGGCAATACTACGCCTCTGCCTACCCCTTCGAGGACAAAAGCGTGACTGTATGTATGTATGTACACATTGTGTTAGAAAAGTGCTGTCACGTCAGTAGAGTTATTTGTTTGCTCGCCTAAAAGCTAAAATTAGATATTTTTCAACGGGGCAGGTGGAATGTAAAAAGAGTTTCACCTACCATAAATTCAAGTTTCTCGTGCTGCTTATTAAACTATTCCATAAATACTAGTAAGTACATTTTACAATATTCTTTTTACGTGTGATAATCCTTAACGTCTTTCGTCTAAAACCGGTCGGTACCCTACCATCTGCCTCCTACCGTGAGTCTCGATTGCGCCCTCGGAAGGGTAATTTTATTTAATTGACATCGTATTATAACAATTCTAAAATTCAAAAATAACGTATGAGACTTCCAGTTCTACAGGGGCCAGATTTTCCACTAAATCCTTAATCCTCAACTTCCAGCTCTCGAGCTCCAACCTCCCCTTAACTCGTAACCCTCATCCACATAACACTTAACCTTTAACCCCCAATGCCTAACGCCTAACACCTAACCACAGTATATATATGTTGTTTAACCAGTATTGTAGCTCCCTACAAACGGACGAAGCGCAAGCTATACCTACGATTCTCGTTTTCGGCAGGCCTTTCAGCACGCAAGCAGCGTCCGCAGTCGCGATTGTGCCGAGTAGACGAATGGACGGTGTGTCGTTTTTTAAATAGTAACCGCGCGTGTTTTATTTACTAAAACTATTTAATATGACAACTAGAGTCTATTGTGCTTGTTTTGGTTGCATGAATTCGTCAATAACGCACCCAGAGATAACGTTTTTTAGATTACCTGGAAACTCCGAAAGGTAAGACTATAAATTGATTTTACTTAAGTACTAATTGGTACCATACTACTAGTTGACTAAAGTTAAACAAATTATTAAAGTGATTGACACGAGTGAACTAGGTACTTACATGAAGTAGGTATGTTTGTGTTTAAAACTAGACTTGTGCTTGCTCAGTCAGTGAACTGTGCGATTCAATATAGTACAATATCCCAAAAAAAAACTAGTTCAGAACTCTATTACGTGTAGTTAGTACATTTAGTTCCGTTGTCAGTTCGTAGTTATTTAATTAAGAGCAATGATTTAGGTATGTTTCAAGAGTATTCATTTCTTTGTGGATGACCGATGTTATAGTACACTTAGCACCGTATGACTTTGATTGACAGCATTTTTGTTACCTTTGATTTTTATTACAAATTTGAACTTCCAAAATTTAACACAACTTGACAATGTACGAAAAGTACTATTGTACTAGAGACTGACTAGTACTTTCAAATCGAAAAATAGTTTTAATTTTGTAAATCAAAAATTTAACACAATGATTATAAAGACTAGAATTCCGTATTTCTATCACTGACGAAACATGTAATTAGCCGATTATTATTGTCTACGCCACTTACTCGTTTTCAAATTTCTATACCTGTTTCACTCAATCGTTAGTAGATAACGCCGCGCCGCCCCGCGCCGCCAGCCGTCCCACCCACATTGTCCCGCGGCGATCCGAAACATAATAAACATTTCTTTTCCCAAAAAAGGATTTTGAACTCGTGGCCAGGCCCCCGTCACTCGCTCAAGGCCGCGCTCGCTATACACACCGCTTTGTTTAGCAAATCTTATATCCGATGTACGAACCACATTTTTGATTTAAATTCGATAAAAAAAGGTGATCTCGTTTTGTGTAACATTTTAGTTTTTTAAGTAGTACATGTTTAGTTACTCAATTGGTTTTTTTGCACAGCATTCAGATTTCTGGTATGCATTCCGTTAATTAGTGGAGTTACCTAGTGTGCAGAAAAATTATATAGATGTTCATTTAAAAATATCCCATTTATAAGACCAATTTGTTAATAAATCACACATAAACATGGTTTTTAAATATAATCTAGCAATCAAAAGGTACTGCATTTATTGAGAACTTATTACTCACAAAGGATTTTTTTGTTTCAATAAAAAAAGTACACATTTACTCGAAATGAAAGCCGGTTGTCAGTAAAACGACAATCCTTAATACAAATTGAAGGCCTTATTGGCGGATTGAAAAATTTCAACTGCATTAGGCTCACTATCTATTACGCGGTACGTAAAACTATAAGGTAAAATGTGGGCGTATACTATGCCTCTGCCTACACCTTCAGGGATAAAGGCGTGACTATATGAATGTATGTATGTACATATTTACAATCACATTAAATAGAAAGTCAAAGTAGGCACATATTATTAAAATGCTATAGGTGCGCAGCCCTATCGCATGCTTACGTACCGCGCGGCTGTAGGCATTTATTTCTAAAATCCGGCCGAGTCAAACTACAGTATACAGTGACCTAACGCCCGACGCCCAGCAATGGGTACGATTTTCTTCACCATGACTTTGTTCGTTAGTCAGCAGGTGCACCACTTGCTGAGGCTTGGTGAGGCTGGCATGGACCCTCCACCACCGGAACTATTTCGTTAGAACCCCATTGCACTCCAACATCTTATCAACTTAGTTCCATTTATTATCAAACTTAGGGCTCGTTTAAGGAGACGCGGCGCGTTGAGCGGTGCGGTCCGCGAAGCGGGCCGCCAGAAACACAAACATATGGAAATGTTTGGAGCGTTCAAGGAGAAGCGTTTTTGCAAGCCTTTGTTTGAGTTGTAGCTACCCAAGCTACATGTGGCGCCGCGTCCAACGCGGCAAATGAAGCGACAGGCGACACCGCGTAGGATGCGGCGGGAAAACAAGCCAGTTTCGCAAATGAGGGAACGCGGCGGATGAAGCGGCGGGTGACGCCGCAAAGGACGCGGCAAGGAAGAGGGGTGGAAGAGGTGCGGGGTATATGACACGACGCGGCCCGCTTTACGCGCCGCCGCACTATAAACGGTGAAATCGCTCGACGTGCCGCGGCCAGCCACTCCGCACGTGTAGCTCAACGCCCCGCCTCTCCTTAAACGAGCCCTTATTCTATAAGTACGTCCTACGTAGTAACTCAATAAGCCATACATAAATTTTATTAAACGTCAATACGATTGCTATTTTTTTTATTATAGTACCAGATAAATTGTAATGAATATGTTTTTCCTTCTCTTAAATAAGTCATTCTGTCTCTTGAGAAAAGATTCCTGCTTCAAATAAGGCTCCATTATAATGTCTTTATGCTAACATATCTAACAAATACTTAGCTCTGTAGAGAGCGTAATTTTACGTAAATTACAGACGGTGGCATTGTCGTTTAAAATTCATAGCGAAAAGGTGCTTTAAAAGACGGAGCACTCGAACCATGTTAGAAACAATAAATAAGACTCATGGTTTTATAGCTGATTCCAGTCTTGAGAAAATTAATGTTATGGTGCTATACAATGATATAATATGCAAACAAAAACGGCAGATATCGCGCTGCCTTGTATAATTTGTGAACGTGCAGCGTTTTTATTTTGCATGTAGAAACCTAAACCTCTAATGGATGCCATACTGGACTCTTACCGACTAAACCACACGTACCTTGTAATACGGCCGGGAGCCCCGGATAACACTTCGGAATGATGTTCCTGGGACAACCTTCCGAGGGTAATAGAGGGTAATAGTTCTTCTCAGGTGGGTCGCGTTGTGAACTTGTGGTAATTCTTTGGTGTATATTCGGGTCGTCTTACAAGTGCATCTGTATATGCCTAAGTGAACTAAATTTATTTTTGTTTGTTTGTTTGTTAGGGGAGACCCGGTACCGACAAATGCGAATAATTTGACCAATAAAGATATATGTACTTGAGTATAAATATAAATATCTTTATTGGTCAAATAAATTGTACCCATTTGACGGTACCGCGCGTTACAGTAGAACAGGACAACAGGAACATGTGCGATGGGGATGGAGGCGATCTACGGGGCTCGAGCCTGCTTCACTTGGCAACTATAGCGCATATAACTTGGCAAGGTTTTGGAGTAGTGGGGTTAAGTTCGCGCATCCTACACTTAGAGGCACAAAAAAGTGCTCCACTCACTCCAAAAAGTGCTTCTCTCTCTCCAGAACTTTGTCAAGTTAGATGCCGTGCACCATAGTCTACCTCCTCATTAACAGACGAAATCAAAGAGAAGGTAGTTTCCAAACAAAACCCGTTAATCGAGCAAATTAATATAGCAAGAATTTACAGTAATGTTATTAACTTATTAGGTACATAATCTCGATCTCGTAATTAAACTCAATATATCCAATTATCAAAGAGATCAAGTGACTTGTGTATAATTACTAATTACGCAGAGCTTCAATCTAATTATTATTGTCTCAGTAAGCTTGATTGTGGGATAGATTTACGAGTATAGTATTCATACTATAGAATAGATATCGATAAAGCCTATAAGTACATTAATTTATCCATACTAATATTATTATAAAGAGGAAAGATTTGATTGTTTGTTTGTCTGCATTGGCTATGAAACTACTAAACAGATTTGGAAAATTCTTTCACGATAGGGAAAATATCTGCGCGTGACATAAGCTATATTTTATGAAATAGAAAACGGCAGTATTCCTACGGCCCGGGAATGGTGAATCCCGTGACGTCCGTTAGTTTCAATACTAAGGAGATAAAGAGTCGTACCTACCCAGTGATAGACCGACAAGTAGTCCGGTAGAGTCTGGCATAGTACACGTGGGGATTTCCACATGCAACAAGGGGGGAGGCTGAAACCTGTTTCATACCATTTTCTGGTCACAGGTTGACTCCATTGACTGACCGCCGATGCAATCTGACTGAAACTACAGATGAGGAATTGTTGTGAACGACTTACCTCTCAACACTATATAAGAGCTGGTTAGGTAGCTTAGGATCCGGAGATTTTGGTCATATAAATAGATGACTCCGCTGCGTGAAATTTTGTTCTAGATCCCGCATCCCAATCAAACATATTATTTTATAGATAAAAGTAGCTTATGTGTTATTCCAGACTATAATCTATCTCTGTACCAAATTTCATGATTCGTTTCGTCTGATCCTTTTAGTCACGACAGCGTAAAAAAGTAACATCTTATTGTACAGGTCCGGTTTTTTTTTAACGTGAGGGAAATCCTTCGTGGATGCCGTCGTCATGGACCTGCTTCTGTTAGGACGGTGAGTAGCCCATTCACCGTCCTCAGGTCCCCGGTCATGGAGGCCGATAGTCTTCGGCGAAGACACACGTCTTCGCAGATACCTACCGAAGCTACCGTGCCCGGCAAGTACCTGTAACAACCGGTAGGAGAGAGCACCGTACCTCCTCTCCAGCCACTCGTCCATGATGTATACTCGTACTGTGATCGTTTACTGAATACTGAGGCTCCGAGCGCTCTTATTTACTACTAGCTGACCCGCGCAACTTTGTTTGCGTCACATGAGAGTGAGCAAGAGAGAGCAATGGTATTAATTAATATTTCGAGTATTATAATGTTTCCCGTTGCATTTACCACCGTCGCGTCGCGTCGCTTGTATTCATTAGAGCTGAACCGCATATCTTCGTTTGCGTCACATGAGAGTGAGGAGGAAAGAGGTGTTAAAGTAATATGTTATGTTTCCCGTCACCTTTACTTCCACCCATCCGTTTTTTCAGTATGGAACTCATCGTGTGCGAGTCCGACTCGCACTTGACCGGTTTTTATCGTTCAGTTGACTGGCTGCCACTGCAGATCAAGTTTACTCCCGTAGCGTCGCTCATACTTGAAACTTAATAAGAGGATTATGAGGAACAATTTTGTAGTACACAATTTTTACGTAACTTTAACTATTTATGGAGCGACGGCAATGGAAGCTCTAAAAAACTTTTTACAAAAAAAAACCGACTTCAAACAAAAACTAAAAATTGAAAAATAAAATTAACTTAGCACAAAGTAATAGGTAGTATAATTAGATTTATCAGATATTATTGAATGTAATACTGAAATCGGCGCCCAGT
Organism: Miltochrista miniata; assembly: GCA_933228765.1. Classification (NCBI taxonomy): domain Eukaryota; kingdom Metazoa; phylum Arthropoda; class Insecta; order Lepidoptera; family Erebidae; genus Miltochrista; species Miltochrista miniata. Next base: position 26,566,186 of record OW121763.1, on the reverse strand, counting down.
AAAACTATAGGTATAGGTAGGTATTATTAATCTCTCATAGAAATATTGGCACCGACTTCAGTATTACAGTCAATGATATCTGATAAATCTAATTATACTACCTATTACTTTGTGCTACGTTAATTTTATTTTTCAATTTTTAGTTTTTGTTTGAAGTCGGTTTTTTTTTGTTAAAATTTTTTTTTTCATGATTTGAAGTGACGGTTAGACTGAAATTATATCTGTCTAGGGGTAATGTTCTCACCAATACAAATTAATCAAGCCCAAACACAAGGTAACTGCTGTAAATCGTTAAGGAATTCCCTCGATGCGAGGAATTTCTTCGATTTCTCCAGGATCCCAACATCAGATTCTGACTTCCTGTATATGGGACTACATGGGAAGCACCAGCTTTCAAATAAAAAAAGAATCATCAAAATCGGATAACTCTTTCAAGCGATTTGCCGGTAACAAACATAAAAAAAAAACATAGACGAATTGAGAACCTCCTCCTTTTTTGGAAGTCGGTTAAAAACAAAGAAATAATCCCCGTTCTCGAAACATTATTCATGGCTGCTCCGCTCCTATTCGTCTTAGCGTGATGTTATACCGCCATTAGTCAGCCGCAATAAATGGACTATTAAACTGTAACATAATTTTTGAAATGCAACCAGTAGTTTCTGAGATCCTAGCACAAACAAACTCTTCAGTTTCATTGTATCGTGAGCGGACCTTAAGAGATAGACAAATTAGGTTATTGTGTGCGAACCTTAAAAGATAGACATATGCTGTAGCGGACTTTTTTTTAGAACTTTTTAAGAGATACAAATACACAATTTTTACCTAACTGTAACCATTTACGCAGCGTTCGCCTCGGAAGCTCTCAGACGGTAAAAATTATTCCCCGTTTTCAAAACATTCTTGATTACTGCTCCGCTCCTATTCGCCTTAGCGTAATGTTATATAGCCTATAGCCATCCTCGATAAATGGACTATCAAACTGTAAAAGAATTTTAGAAATCCAACCAGTAGTTTCTGAGATCCTAGCGTTCAAACAAACAAACAAACTCTTCAGCTTTATAATATTAGTATGGATATATGCTCTAACTTACTATATATAACATGGAATGACCTGCCCGCACACGTGTTTCCCTCATCTTACAATCCCGGGTTCTTCAAGAGGAGATGCGCCACGGCTTTCTATCAGGCTGGTGACGACGTCAATTTGGCGAGCTAAATAAAAAAATGCTCTTAATATAAGCACTAAACAAATTTTACGTTGTATGTGCGAACCTTGTATGTACCAAACTCTCTATGTATTATAATAATGACGACATTAATAACTATCTCTGTGCTCATCGATATGGCAATACAGTTTAATCGAATGGAATTAATTCGATTAATGTCATTCGATTTGAATTCAGTTCACCAAAATCAGTTTCTCAAAGCGTCACATGAGTGAGTTTTCAAGAGATAACTGAATGTACAAAGTTGAAGGGTAACTTCGAAACGCCATGGGAATTCGTAATTTTATAAATCAAATTGTGTGCATATCTTTGATATATTTCACTTGGTAGACTATAGAATAAAGTTGAGATACATTTTACCCAGTTACAGAAAGATACAGTTTAGTTCATCTATCCCAATATCTAAAGGGGCAGTGGCAACGTTAATAGGTTAGGTACTTATTCCATGTATGGTTTTATGCTGTTTTTATTAGAACTGTCTTCTGCGCACTTATTTTTTTGGTTGTCTCTCGTACCGGACCTTCTTCGTGGCCTTTCATTGAGTTTCCGTTTTTCTTTCAGCTTTTCTCTCAGTTTGCCCAACAACTTTTGTTGCTGTTTATAGAAAAGCTCATTCTCTATTGATACTCCTCTTTTATTAAGGCCACTATTATCGTTGGGTTCGGAACGCTGCTCAAAGTGAGTAAGCTCTTTGAGCTCTGCATTTTTTTCTGATGCTGGTTGGCCGCCGTCGCACATACCTGGAAACAATAACTAATACTTAATGAGGATACATAATAAGAAAGAGAAATCCAATTACTTAGTTGCCTTACTAAGAATCGGGGCTAATGTGTCATCCGAAGCACGAAAACGCTCGTAAATGGAAGCGCCACAAACGATAACCCATTTTAGACCCGACTGCAGTGCAAGATGGTTAAGTCAGCAACGAGCATATTCAAATTTTTAGAAATTTTATCGACCAGACTTATTTACAGAGAGCTATTTGACTCTAAAACGTTCTCTCTGAAAACAAGTCTATAGTCGATCCATTTAAAAAGCTTTCAACTGCAGGTCGTCACGACCTACGCCTGTCCATTTCAAGACGGCTATAAGCTCACCACCTATAATTACGTGGGATAAAACTATAAGGTAAATGTGCGCGTATACTATGACTCTGCCTACCCCTTCAGGGATAAGGTGGCTTGTTTATGCTTCGGTAAAATTAAGTATAATGTATAGTCTAGCGCCATTGGTGTTGTAAAAGTCCATAGGCTACGGTGATTACTTTCCATCAAATGAGCAATATGTTTGCATGCCACCTCAGTGGTTAACAAGTACAAGTAACAAAAAAATACAATGTAATACTGTGAAAGTAATTCGAATACATGAAATTGGCAATCTCGTGGTAGCACTCACCAAGTCATAAACTCAGAGCAAGACGGTCAGCCCACAAACAAAAGTTGGACTAACTTTATTTACATTGTACGAAAACTACGAAAGTGGGAAAAATAAACATTGTCGAAGCTTATTGTATTTTTTTTAACTTACTTGAGTAAATTCTTGCACCAAGTCGGAGAAATTGCACAGTATCTAACCTCTTGGGAGTAATTCTCATGATTTGTAAATAGATATTTGTTTACAATGACCTGTAAATAGATTTACAATTTACAAATCATAGGTATTTATTGTAAATTTGGATGTTTAACACATTATTTATGCACACAAAATCATTTTACACTTCGTCATTTTGTTGACAAAATGCTTTGACAACTAGAATATTTTTAATCGAATTATTCTTTATGGTCTTTTCGGTACATCGGCCGACATTTCTGCCAATTCGACTTGCAGTGGGTTTTTTATAGAAGAGTTCTGCTTTTGGTTTCTTGATTAGATGTTCGTTCTAAAGTTACTTCTTATCTCTGCGGTTGGAGTACAATGTCGAACAAGTTTTCGTACTGACATTATATAGAGAGGAAAGTTTTAATTGTTTACTTTTTACATTGAATAAATAAATAATAAATAAATAAATATTCACGGACATCTCACACAACGCTATCTGGTCCCAAAGTAAGCTAGGAATAACCTGCTTGTGTTGTTGGTATCAGACCACGGATATTAATACTTATATACTTCTAAATACATACATATTATACATAGAAACACCCAGACTCTTGATACAAACATTTATGGGTCACACAAATATTTGTCTCCGGTGGGAATCGAACCCACGACCTCCAGCGCCGCAGGCGGTATCACTACCGACCGCGCCACAGAGGCAGTGAATAGACTCCGAAACTACGGAAACGGTTTGAAAAATTGTTTCACTATCCCCGGGTGACAAAAGCTTAATTTATTCCCATATTCCCACGGGAACGGGTACTACGGTACAGGTTGAAACTACGTGAGATCTGCTAGTATGGAATATATAACAACAATTCAATTCAATTCAATTCGAAATTCTGTGTAGTTTGATATCTAAATGATGAGCTAGATGTCCTACCTATATCAACTGCATGCTGTTTGTAGGTTTGTTCAATATACCAAATTATACACATAAGCCATATCTGCTGCCGTACATAGCAGAGATTCAAATTATGAAGGAAGCCACAGATACTTATCTACAGATAATTATGCAAGCCATCTTTCAGCGTCTGGGATAAAAACCAATAAAACATTATGGCAAAATTCGTTTCATAATAATTTAGATTAATACGTTAGCGGTAATGTGTATCTTGACACCATTTTTTTTTTTTTTTTTTTTTTAACGTGAGGGAAAATCCTCGTAGGATGCTATGCCGGACTCTTTTCGACTAAAAAACCTCACGTAACGCCCAACAGCCTATGGTTGAGAGCCCCGGGTAAGCCCTCAGGAAGGATGTCCCGTGACTCCCAACAGACCTACGGCCGCCAATGCGGCCTCGCCCAGGGGGTGGTTCGGGTGCAATCCCGCGTCTATGGGGGATTTCGGGTGTGACCCCGCTTCTAAGGGGGTGCGTTCGTGATTGCTCACGTCACGCTGCCGTCATGGGCCTGCTTCTGTAAGGACGGTGAGCGGCCCTCTCACCGTCCTCGGACCCCCGGTCATGGAGGCCGATAGTCCTCGGCGAAGACACGTCGGCGGCGCCCAGGGCGCCGACTGCGGAACTCGGGTGGGAGAGTTCTCTCCCGCACCCGGCCCGCCGCCTCCTTCGCGAGCATGACCTGCTCGCAGAAAGAGGCGGCGCAGTCCCACTTACTCCCGCCGGAGAGCATGGCTCGCACCATGGCCTCAAGCGAGAGAGTGTCCACGCCCAGACCCACTACGAGGACCTGTCGCTGTTGTGCCCACGCCGTGCACTCCACCAGCGTGTGGAGCGCCGTGTCATCGCTGCGGTCCTCGCAGTGCTGACACTCGGCCGTGGTTTCCCGGTGTTTTCGCCACAGATACCTACCGAAGCTACCGTGCCCGGCAAGCATCTGTGTCAACCGGTAGGAGAGAGCACCGTGTCTTCTCTCCAGCCACTCGTCCATGACCGGTCTGACGGCCGCGATTGTGGCGAATCCCCCCTTTGGTTGCTCAAGTCGCACCTTCCATGTCTCCACGGTTTCCTGGTGGAGCAGGGTCCACTTGGCCTCGATTTCTCGAGACGCAGGCCTTTGGCCCCGCTCCAGCGCCTCCTTGCGCCATCTGAACAGTGACGCAAGGGCTCTCGCTTCCAGGTCCCATGGAGGGGTCCCGGCTAGGAGACATGCCGCCTCACCGGAGATCGTGCGGTATCCTCTTATCACCCTGACGGCCATCACTCTCTGCGGGCTTATCTTGACACCATAATACAGCAATAATAAATATCTCAGAACGCGATTCAACATGAATAGAAATGGTACATTTGGGCTCATATAAAGCCGATAGACGACGCTCAATATGATGATAGACATAAATTATTGTGCTACACATATGTTTACTTATAATATTATCCTTTACTGAAGGGAATATTGCAAAGATACGTAATATTTAAATGGGGCAGCAACAAGTACAAATTCGTTTTTAGGGTTCCGTACTCAAGGGTTAAAAAACCGGCCAAGTGCAAGTTGGACTAGCCCATGAAGGGTTTCGTAACAGCAAGTAACATATTATAAAAGTTCTTATACATAGTTCGTTAGTTATAGTTCGTTGTGATTTTTCTAACCGAAAATTGCGGTTAGATTCATCATTATCAGATCATTCTCGATTAGACAGCGTTGCGATGCATACGCATACCGCTAATTCAAATAATTGTATTATTGAGTAATTAGTGCGGCGCAAGCTGTCGCACGTGTGTCGCCATGAGTACTGAAATCGTGGTGAATGAGCTGCTGGCGTTCTTGCAGCAGAAACTGGACGTGATGGACGAGGTGTCCGCTGTCCAGATCTGCTCTACAAACTTCAGCCAAGTGGACATAGCTGCTGCCAAACATCTTCTGTTTGGGGTCCTCAACAAGATGGACCAGATGGTGTCTCGCCGACGTGATGGGACACGAAAAAGCGTACAGGACATCATTACGCTGTTGAAGGAGACCGACCCCGATGATGTGCCAACATTTGTGGCGAAGGATCTGAAGAAACTTCCTCTCGTCACTTTCGACCACGTCGACGTAACGTGCCTTTTGAAGGACATCGTGTCCTTAAAGGCAAGTTTGGCTGAAGTGCAGACCAAGTTAGCACGCACCGAGGATGAAGTTGTAGATTTACGTAAAGAAGTAGTGTCGTTACGTGAATTCACAACAATATTATCTAGGTCACCGTCCAGTGCGAACATCAACACTCGTAGCGGAGCTGACTTGAACGTTAGTTTCGAGTCAGCGGTTATGTTGTCACCGAGTGGCAATGCTGAGTGCGCGCATTCCGCCGCGACCGCCGACTCGGCGCCGCGAAGCCCTGCGCCCGCGCGTGACGTGCCCCGCGCCGCTGCCCCGCGCGCTTCGCTGCCCGCCCCACTGCAAGTTCCTGCAGCTGCAGCACAGCCTCACGCAGAAGTGCGTCGCAGCTTTGCTACCGTATCTAGGAGCGCCCCAACTGCTCCAATGAAGCCTATGCCTGAGAAGGCATCGAACCAGGCTACTGACGGGTTCGTTACGGTGCAATCTAGGAAGCACCGGCAACGGACCAAGGTGAACCGTTGCGGCACAGCACCGAAACCGGCGGTGCAGTCCACCTCAGCGCTGCGTGCTGCAATACCGTCCACCGCGGTGTACGTCTATGAACTTTTGTAATGTGGAAAAGTTCTAAGAAGATAAGAATAATAAACAGCTTGGTTAAAGCAAATAAAACGTTGTTTTATTATAGTTTTAAGAAATATGAATAAGCAGTTATCGAAATATATTGACAGTCTCTAAATCACAGTTCTGAGTAACTATAGCAACCCAAACCATAGGTTGTGATACCAAAGAGACGACATCCATACAGTTTCTTCACACCCTCGGAACTTTTAAGAATTTTTAAATTCTCTTCAAACCAATCTGTCCGCTTAAAACTTCCAATCTTGGACCAAAGAGCGGCTTGGTAAGCATATCAGCTAGCTGTCGCACGGACGGTACTTGCTTAACTTCAAGTTCACCATTGATAACACATTCACGAACAAATAGATGCTTAAGTTTGATATGTTTTGTACGTTTGTGGTATTCGTGCTTCGGATTGTGCGATAGCTTTATAGCAGACTCGTTATCCAAATACAGTATTGGTTTCTTCAAATCCACCAAACCTTTCATAAGGCTGTTCAGCCATATAATTTCTTGTGCTGTTTCACTAGCAGCAATGATTTCTGCTTCAGTGGATGAAATAGAAACAACTGTTTGTCGATGACTTTTCCAGCTGATTGCAGCTCCTGAGAATAAGCATACCATTCCAGTTGTTGATCTGCCTGTTGCTTGATCTCCAGCAAGGTCTGAGTCAGAGTAACATAAAAGCCTTTGGTCTGACTCTTTTGATTGCTTATATACAAGACCTTTATCCGTCGTTCCTTTTAAGTAACGGAGAATCCGTTTCACTAGCATGATATCTTTCGTGCTAGGTTTCTCCAGGTTTCTGGATGCAACGCTCACAGCGTATGCTATGTCGGGCCTTGTACCTACGGCTAAGTACGTAAGGGCTCCAACGGCTTGTCTATATGGAAAAATGGTACCAACATCAGGTTCTGTATCGTTGATACTTTCTTTGATTATTGGCGTCGGTGTTGGTTTGCAACTAGTCATACCATACTTTTCAAGAACCTTCTTAATGTAGGCTTGTTGGCATAATGTTATTTTGCCTTTTTCAGCTTTGATTTCCATACCCAAAAAGTAGGAAGCAGGTCGGGTAGTTATCTTGAATCTTGTTTTTAATTCCTTGATAAACTCGTCTCCTGCAGTTGGCGTATTCGACGCCACAAGTCCGTCGTCAACGTAGAGACCAATCAAAAACTTTTGACTTTCCTCTGGTTCTAACGCACAGACAAGGATCAGCTTCACTTTGTTGAAAGCCTGTAATTTTCAAGAATTCGGCAATGCATGAGTTCCAGCATCGAGGTGCTTGCTTCAGACCATAGAGGCTGCGATTAAGTTTGCATACCTGCTTTGTCCCATCTTGGAAACCTTCAGGTTGTTTCATGATAATTTCTTCGTCAACTGAGCCATTGAGAAAGGCCGTAGCTACATCGAATTGGCGTAGGTTTAAATTTTCTTTAGCAGCAATTGCGATAATAGCTCGTATAGTACTTAGTCGAGCCACAGGACTAAACGTTTTGTCATAATCGATTCCTTTCTGCTGTAAATAACCTTTTAAAACTGGTCTAGCTTTGTATTTATCGATTGAGCCATCTGGATTTGTCTTTAATTTGAATATCCATTTGCATGGTAGTGCTTTTCTTCCATCAGGCAAACTGACTAAGTCCCATGTTTTGTTTTCATTTAGAGAGTTTATCTCGCTCATCATGGCTTTAATCCATTGTTCTTTATTAGGAGATTCCAATGCTTGTTTGTAAGTCACAGGATCTCTAGATAAATTTTGAACCTCAGCAACAGTAGCTAGAACAAAGTCATCATACCGTTGTGGTTTTTGTATTGCTGATCTGTCTCGTAGACTGTAGCTATTCGGTTCAGACTCCCTGTCAACATGTTCATGACTAAGACTTTCTAGAATAGAAGTTTCATAAAAAGAATCTTGTTCATCATCAACATTTTCATCAACACTTTCATATTGTAGAGTAGAATCTGCTGCGACGTTTTCAGTAATACTATCATTTTGTTGATTTTCAACATTTTCAATAAAATTACCTTCTTGCGTTTCAATGTTGTCAATAGAAAGATCTTGCCGAGTGTCGTCAGCATCATCGATTTCTATTTGAGTTTTCATTGTTTCTGAAGCCGAATCACAGTTAGTGTTTTTATTGTATTTAAAGTTGTTAACACTAGTTGGGCTTTTGTAGTAATCAGCCTTGACTACTTTCACATCTGCGGATATAAAAGTTTTGTTCGGAACGTAAACCCTGTATGCTTTGCTGGTGTCAGAATATCCAACAAACATCCCCGGTATTGCTTTTGGAGCAAATTTATGACCTCTTGGTCCTTTCTTCAGAATTAAAGCTTTTGAGCCGATTGGGTGGAGGTGATTAAGGCAGGGCTTTCTTAACACCCATTTCTCAAATGGTGTTTTATTTTCTACAGCACTGTTCACACTTCTGTTTGCTAGGTAATTAGCAGTGTTCACTGCTTCTGCCCATAGGTGCATTGGCGCTTTAGCATCAATAAGCATAGCTCTAGCCTTCTCCACAAGTGTCCGATTCTTGCGTTCAGCGATACCATTCTGGTGTGGGGTATAGGGTGCAGAAAAGCGTCGTGCAATCCCGTGTTGTTTTAAGTAGGCTTGAAATTTGGCATTGACGTACTCTGATCCATTATCCGTTTGCAAATGTTTAATTTTATTGCCCGTAAATTTTTCCATTTCTTGTTTGTACTCTTTGAACTTGTCTAATACTTCAGATTTATTTTTGAGGAAGTAGACCCGTCCATACCTACTGTAATCGTCAATAAAAGTAACAAAGTATCTGTTTTTGGCGTGGGTAGGTGTTCTAATTGGGCCGCACACGTCGCTGTGGACGATTTCTAGACGTTCAGTGGTTCGAGGAGTAGTTCGTTGTGGAGGACTCGGTACTCGAGTCATTTTTGCTTGAATGCAAATTTCACAGTCTGGCAATGACAAAATCTCATTTTTATTAAAGCTCATGCCAGTCACTGTCTCGTTGTTGAGAGCCAGTTGGAGATCTTTGTAATTCATGTGCCCAAGTTTTCTGTGCCAGTCTTGTATGGTACCTTGTTTGGTGTTTGTCGAACCAGTTGCCGGTGTTGCTGCAAAGCTTTGTTCAATGTTTGGCTTGCTTACATAGTAAAGACCATTGATCGACTTCTTTGCAGACAGTACAAGTTCACCTGACTTGTTGCGAACTAAAGCACGGTTGTTGTCGAACGAGACGGTGGCTCCATGTGAAGTCATTTTAGATACCGATAGTAAATTGGTAGAAAGGGAAGGTACATAAAGGGCGTTTTCCAGATGTACTTGTCGACCTCGTTTTTCATCAGAAAATGTAATTCTTCCTTCACCCAAAATTTCTGTGGAGTGATTTTCCGATGCAAAGTTGAGTTTTCTTGACACAGTCTTCATGTTTTTGAAGTGCTCGTGGTGATGGGTCATATGTGAGGTACAACCACTGTCAAGTACCCAGTCATCCTGGTTGTTCCGTGTTGAACTAAGAAAACATTCTTCAGCGTATAGGGAATCGGCGTTTTTGCTAATGTTAGACTTCTGTTTGTCTTTGTTTTTCTTCCAACAGTTAGAGCAAATTCTGTGCGTCTTTTTCTGAAAGATTCTGCTTCCCGTTCTCTTACAGATTTTGCAAGAAGCTAAAGGTGCGTTTTCTTCTTGTTGTTGTTGGCCAGGTTCGTAATTGTCATTGCGATGACGAGCGTCGCTTTCTTCGATTATTTTTATTTTTAATTCTTCCGGCTTTGGCAAAATGTCGCGAGACTCTATAGCTACGCGAAAGTTTTCGTACTCTGGGGAAAGGCTGTAGAGCATCATGATAGTTAGCAAATCCTCATTTATGGTGACATCCATGTCAGCAAGCTTATCGACGGTGTCCATAAACTTGTTTAGGTGTGTACGAACATCACTGCCTTCTAGTTTGGTCAGAATAAGTTGCTTCAATAATGTGGCTTTACGAGCAGGGCCTTTGCTCGCATGTATTTGTTTCAATTTATCCCACAAATCTTTCGCAGTGTTACATTTCTTAACCTCTTTAAGTTGGGAAGGAGCAATAATTAAAATTAGTTCTGCCTTGGCCTGTTTATCAGCTTCGATCTCAGCAGTATCTGCTTTTACGTCAAGCGGAGTTGAGACATACTTCCATAGCTTGCTTTTTACCAATACAGCTTCGGCTTGTATCGCCCAAGTGTCATAGTTATCCTTATCAAGTGGATCAATGTGATACGTTGCTTTTGGCATGTTTATAGCAAAAAAAATAAACTTACGTAAAAATTTTCGCTATATTACGTCGTGACAACTTTTCACTATGAACATTTCGCTCTGCTACCATATGAACTTTTGTAATGTGGAAAAGTTCTAAGAAGATAAGAATAATAAACAGCTTGGTTAAAGCAAATAAAACGTTGTTTTATTATAGTTTTAAGAAATATGAATAAGCAGTTATCGAAATATATTGACAGTCTCTAAATCACAGTTCTGAGTAACTATAGCAACCCAAACCATAGGTTGTGATACCAAAGAGACGACATCCATACAGTCTCTTCACAACGTCTCCCGCCTGCATTTTACCACTAAGGAGGAGAACATCGTGGAGTACGTGCGCAAGAAGACCAACTTCGTGCCGAGAGTGCAACTGTTGGAGTCGAGCCGGAACGTCAGTTTTCTGTCGTTCGTGGTGCGAGTACCCAACACTAGCCTGGGCCTCGTCATGGAGGAGAGCTTCTGGCCACAGGGCGTAGTATTCCGTCGTTTCCGCGGACAGTTACCACTGGAACGCATAAAGACATAGTGCGTAGTCAAGTGTTACTAATAATAGTCGTTAAGATTTTATAAACTAACACTACATGTTATATTAATATATGTATTCGTAGTTTTAAGGTATTTATCTATGGGCCGTAGAATAAGTTAAATAAGAACTGTAACTTGTCTCTTGTAGCCTGAAAATAAATGATTTATTATTATATTATTATTATAACGTATTAAAAAAAACCTACCAGCTCTATCTCGTTAAAACCAATTTTCGTTGGTAGTTTTTATGGCAATGTACATTATATATTTTTTTTAGATTTATCACTTACTTAGTTTAGAAGTTAGAGGGGGGGACACTCATTTTTCCACTTTGGAAGGCCCTCTTGCGCAAACTATTCACTTTAGAAAAAAAAATGTTAAAAACCTCAACAACATTTTGGAAGACCTATCTATAGATACCCCACATGTATCGGTGTGATGAAAAAAAAAATCGAGTTACAGTTCTGAGTATGGGGACCCCCAAAATTTACTGCTTTTTTTTCTAGTGTTATATAATGGGGTATCCACATGTATGGGTTTGATGAAAAAAAAGTCGAGTTACAGTTCTGAGTATGGGGACCCCCAAAATTTACTGCTTTTTTTTCTAGTGTTATATAGTGGGGTATCCACATGTATGGGTTTGATGAAAAAAAAAATCGAGTTACAGTTCTGAGTATGGGGACCCCCAAAATTTACTGCTTTTTTTTCTAGTGTTATATAAGAATCTTAATGCGGTTCACAGAATACATCTAGTTACCAAGTTTCAATAGCATAGGCCGTATAGTTTCGGAGAAAAGTGGCTGTGACACACGGACGGACAGACAGACAGACAGACATGACGAATCGTTAAGGGTTCCGTTTTTGCCATTTGGCTACGAAACCCTAAAAAGGGACTCTATTTTTGAGATTTCACCACCATCTGTCTGTATGTAACGAGGTTGTATCTCAAGAACCGTGATAGCGAGAGAGTTGAAATTGCACAGGCGATACATTTCTGATGCTGCTATAACAACAAAACTATAATCAGGAAAAAGAAAATTTAAGCGGGGCTCCCATTCAACAAAAGTGAGTTTGCTGCTTTTGGTACGGAACCCTCAGTGCGCGTGTCCAACTCGCACTGTTATTTTTTTCGATGAATAATTCGATCACTTATGCTGAACCATTTGCTTTCACATCTCGTAATAATACTTAATTTTTACTCGCGCCTCCATTTGAGTTTTTTTTTTTTATTGACTTGTTTTAAACTATATAATTTTATTAAATGAAAAACTATTTCACTTAATAACAAGAAAGCCGTGAGATCGTTCTCATCAGACTGTCCCTCTCCAACACGTTTATTGTGAAAGTGAAAGTTCAATTTCAATCCGATTGACGTTGTAATTTTTGTTTTATTTCAAACTTTGAACAAATGATCCACGTGACCTAGAGACGTAGTTTACTGCGACAAAATCACAGCCACAGACAAAGTCTTGCCATAAGCCCCTCTGCACTCTATTTTATAGAGAGGGGCTAAAATTAGTCCCTAAAACTCTAAAAATAAACGGTAGACAAACTAAAGCAGAGTACGAAAAAACTAAAGCAGGCAGAGCTTTATAAATCAGCAAGGTTGACATGAATTACTATCACAACGTGTGAATTTATAGGCGAGCCTTCCTCGCTATGTAATATGGCGCATGGCGCTAAACAATAAACTAAAGAGGTTGCTTTATTTTGGCTGGAGTACAGTCACGAACTTACATTTTATTATTCTAGAAAAATACAACTACAATTAACAATTTAGAAAAGTATTTCTGGTTTAGTTAATTCTATTTGCGGTCACATCAAAGCGTTTGGTTCAAAACTTAGTCTACCTATGCTTTAATAATTTGATTTGATGGTTTCACCTAAAAAAATGTGCAATTTTACCTCTGAATCATATTATATGCAGAAGAACCGATGGAACAAACGAGTTCTGGAGTGGAGACCGCGACTTGGTACCCGTGGGGTAGGACGACCCCCTGCCAGACGGACCGATTACTTAAACAAGATTGCAGGAAGTGACTGGATGTGGAAGGCCTCTTCCAAATTTCGTCAAAATACACGATCTTGCGACCTTGTATTTGACGAAATTTGGGAAAGGCCTACTTCTAGCAATGAACTGCCGTAGGTCGATTTGATTAGTTTATCGTCTGAAATAAGTTGACCAGAGCGTGGTTCGTGAGTCAGTACCTAGTAGATGAGGAAGACTTGGATCCTAAAAGCATTCGAAGGCTCTTCTTATCCAAGAACTGATTCTTGGATAAGAAGAGCCTTCAAAAGCTTTAAACGTTCTTTAAGACTGGTCTTAAACTCAAATGGTGAAATACACTTTTTCTTTTGTACTGCATTTCGAATATTTTTATCTACGCTTTCATATCGTATGGTTGAGATTTACCACCCAACATTTTGACATAGAGGCGTATTGCCATATTGAAAGCACAGGTGTAGGTTAGGCAACTCCCTGTTGAAATTTTTCAAGCTACCTACAAGGCTTTCAACTTGGCTTAACTGCTACTATATTACTGACCACTGAACCCAACGGCTTCACGTGTCTTCCAAAGCACGGATAGCTCGTAAATGGAAATGTCACAAAGTGGTCACCATTTGAGAATCATCTGAAGCAATTGATGCTTACCGCAATGATCGTTTATAGAACACCAAGAGGAACTACGAGCACTTACTAAGCTCAAAACTAAGAGACCGTTTCACCGTGCGGGTGCTGAGTCCATAGCGTGGTACCTAGGGAAACACTGTGAGGGTGTCTGGGACTTGCGACCCATTTGAGTAGGTTTAAGGGGGCCACCATGACGCGTAATATTGAAACAATTGTGTTGTATTTGTCATTAAAGTACAAATATGTAAAACTTTTAATTTATCTTTGGTACAAGTGAAGCTTTGGTAAAAGCAAGACGTAGTGAAGGATACTTTAAAACTGCTTTATGAGAAAGTGAGTTAAAAAAATAGATTACCATAAGTACACAAAACTCACATTAGCATAGCAAACATTTTTACTTTAGGGCCCGTAACGTTTTATTAAAATTTGGAGACATGTTGAAAATAAAGTTTTCGTAACACGTAACAATTGGAGCTAAGAATTGTGTGTCTGTGCAAACATTTTTCCTAGCTTGACAGCCCACAGTAGCACTTGCATTAATGTCTCAGATTTAGTACCCTTAAGATAGAAGCTGAGCTTCCACTCCATTATTTAATGTAATGGTTTGAAACAGCATGCCTATAACGAGTACATTTTGATTTGATGTCGGGTCAATCTTTATCAAATCTTTACAGAAAAAAACCGCGTCAAAATTCGTTCAATAGTTTCGTCCATCGTGAACACAGATTCAACACGATCTATTGAGGCAAACTGACAAACAGAAAGATTTTGACTGTCTGTCCCCTGTCATTTAATTAGATGACTTAAGTCCCGGTATCACGATGAAGTAGAGATTTTTTCTCATACATGCACGAGAAGGAATAGGTATCTAAGGAGAGAAAATAAAATTCAAAAAAAGTAAACGTACAAATTCCTTCTTCCAATTTTAAACAGTACCGAATTCTTGTGCATTTATGAGAACATTTCCCGAAGAAACCGCTAATCTTTTCGGCATTCCTCTTTGTCTCCAAAGTAATATTTTAATTAAGGCCCCGTCTGCGATCCCGAAGGCAATTAAAACTTATGCCACGCCACTGACATTTGTTTTCAGCGACTTAATGTAATCCGGATGCACACTTAGCCGTCATAATGGACCGGACATATTTTATTTTTTTAATTTATTATTCGGCTATTCTCTGTTTTGTTTGAAATTGTTGGATTTAGGGGCAAGTAGGGACAGGAAATTGTGTTTCTTTTGTTTGTTTAAGATTTGGTTTTGTATTGACTTTTTAATACTTATCATATCAAAACGTCTGCGTTTATTTTTCATGTCATAACTCCAATTCAACAAATTCTATTCTTTCAATCAAAACTTTTTTATTTTTTCAGATGATAGCAAGCTTTTTCCCTGTAACATTTCTATCATGTTTTTGACCAATTTTTCTGATACTTACATAACCAATTTTATTCATCCTCACCAACACGGATACAACTAGATACTTACCAGTGGTTGCTAAGTTTTCTCACGCAGGGAGTGTTGGCACCGTACCCTGTGTTGGGCTCCATCTCCCAACAGCCTCTGTCGGTTTTATGGGTCTACCTAGTAAACCCAGGGTATGGTACTTATGAGAATTTTCACTCCCAAATAAGAGGTAGGTATACGTAGTAGGCAGTTTTACAGTAAAGTAACTACATAGCATTTGATTATTTATTTATTTATTATATACTTTATTGTACGCCAAGATAGTATTACAATTTACAAACTTGATATAAAACAGCAATACAATGGGCGGCCTTATCGCTAAAAGCAATTTCTGCCAGGCAACCTTTGGATGGAAATTTGATGGTAGGACAGAAACTGGTAGTCGTTGGCGTCAAACTTATGGTATTATACCCTACAATAGGTATAACAAAAGATAAAAGTACAAAATAGCATCTTTAAATACACATTATTTATACTAGATACTTATAAAACATACATACAAATATCTATAATACATACATACCAATCTTATTATGCGTTCAGTATTTACTTCATAGTATAAAAACATTTCAACTATGTATTGCTTGATAGATAATAGCTCTTAATGCTGGTTTTAAACTTTTGCAAAGTTTCAGCGCTTTTAATTTCCAGTGGTAACATATTCCACAAGCGAACTGCTGTAATACTAAAGGAACTGTCACAGAAATTTGTAGAATGCGGAGGCATTTTTAACACTAAGTTGTCCGATGATCTCAAACATCTGGCATGCGTTTCATGAAGGAACTTAAAACGTTCCTTTAAATAGGTAGGTGAAGATGGGTCGAAGAGAATATTATATAATAAGGATATTAAATGAGTATTCCTGCGAAGTCGAATAGGTAACCAGTTGAGCTGTGTTCGAAACTGTGAAACGTGATCATACTTGCGCAAACCAAATATAAATCGTATGCAAACATTTTGGAGACGCTCAAGTTTATTAAGCTGGTTTTCGGCAAGATCTAAGTAACTGACATCTGCATAATCAAGGATTGAAAGAAGCAAGGAGTTCGCAAGTGCAATTTTTGTGGATGTCGGAAGGAAATGCTGCAACCTCCTTAATGTTCCCGCAGAAGCAAACATCTTCCTACTTAACTCTTGAAGTTGTGGACCCCATGATAAATTCGAATCCACAATTATTCCTAGGTTCTTAACTTTATCACTAAATAGAATCATTGCCCCATCAAAAACATCTTGTGGAATTTGCGACCAAATTATTTTCGCAGTTGTTCTTCGGCTGCCTAATACAATGACCTGCGTTTTAGATGGATTTATTTGTAGTCCATAAGATCTAGTCCATAATGATGGATGCCGCTGCCGACAGCCTATCAAGGGATGCTTGTGTATAAATTTGGAGATCGTCTGCGTAAAGGTGGTAGGAAGAAGTGAGTTGATTTGAGATAGAATTTATAAAAATTGCAAAGAGGAGCGGAGAGAGAACGCCACCCTGGGGCACACCGACTATAGTATGGCACTAACTAGAAATTTTATCCTCAATACTTATGCGTTGTCGGCGGCCACTCAGGTAACTACGAAACCACTCTATTTCCGTAGGAGATATGTTAAGAGAGCCGAGTATCGAAAGTAAAATATCAAAATCGACTGTATTGAAGGCGTTACTGAAGTCTAGTAAACAGAGAACAGTTAACTTACCATTCTCCATTCCCAATCTGATATCGTCTGTAATATTTACCAAAGCTGTGGTTGTACTGTGACCGGGACGAAACCCTGACTGGAAAGGATTTAGATTTAGGAGATTATTTTGACGGATAAACGAACTTAATTGGATGTGGACAAGGCGTTCCAGAACTTTAGAAAGGAATGGTAGGATGGATATAGGACGGTAATCCTACTAATCCTATCCTACTAATATTATAAATGTGAAAGTTTGTGAAGATGTTTGGATGTTTGTTACTCAATCACGCTCTAACGGCTGAATGGATCTGGCTGAAATTTTGTACAGCGATAGAGTATAGTCTGGAATAACACATAAGCTACTTTTTATCCCGGGAAAATGTTCCCACGGGAAGCGGGAACGGGATCTGGGTTTCACGCGGGCGAAGCCGCGCGCATCAGCTAGTCAGTTAATAACTGGGGATTTGATTTTTTCGGCAAAGGAGTAATTAAAGCATCTTTCCATGATGATGGAAAAACACCACTCGATATGGAACAGTTAAGGATAAAGCAGATGATGGGTAGGATTTCATCAAGGATAGGAAGAATCATGTTTCGCCCAACACAGTCACTACCAACAGCTTTGGATGTAATCGCCATTATGCTCTTCTTAACATCACTAGCGGTAAATAGTTCGAAGACAAAAGGTGAATGATTGGGGGCTGGCATCGTCGAAAGATAGTCAATAGTGTTTGCCTTGAGAGTCCTATCAAAATTGGACATGGAAGTGAAATGCTGGATAAGAACCTCAATGTTCAGATCTTTAGGATTTATTTCTTGTCTTGTTTTTCCAACCCCCATTGTTCTTAGAAGTCTCCAAACCTTTGATGGGTCACCACTTTGAACTGAATTATGAATATGTTGGCGTTGTGCATTCCTACACGCCTTTCCGCAGCGATTACGAGCCGAAACATATTTCTCTAAGTTTGCATCAGTAGGATTTATTTTGTATCGATATTTAGCTGCAGCTTTCTTAGAGATCAATGATTTAATTTCACTTGTTAGCCATGGAGATGGTGGATGTTTTATTTTAACTGCACGGACAGGAGCATGTTTGTCATACAGTTGGATGATGTTCGACGTAAAAATAGAAACTTGCTCATCAACTGACCCCGAAGTCATTAACGATGTCCAGTCAATGTTGCCGGCATCTTCACGCAAGTCACCAAGATTCATGCCACAAAAATTGCGCTGCATAAGGATTTTGGGTTTGGCAGGGGGACGGATATTGTAAGAAAGATAAAGCAGGTCATGATAAGAGAACTGGTCAGCCGAAAATTGTCCGTGCTTAATGACTTGATCAGGAGAGGAGACCATAATGAGATCGATGAGTGTGGGATTACAATTTGGGAAATGATGAGTTACCTGCGTGGGAAGAATGGAGAGATTACAAGACATTGTGACATTGAGAAGAGAGGAGGAACGGGAATCATTCTTGAGTAAACACGTATTCAAATCCCCCATGATTATGCAATGACTGTAAAAAGGAGTGAGTTTGACTAATAGTTCTTCGAAGGAGGTAAAGTAATTAATAGACATTGAGGGACAATAATAAACGCCGAGTAGGAGTTTGGTATGATTAAGTTCAACTTCCAGAAACAAGTGTTCACCGGCATTAGTAGGTGGTAGTTGTTGTGACACACTTATAATAGAAAACGGAATATACGATCGAAGGAATATCGCAACACCACCAGCCCGCACCTGATGATCGATCCGATCGTTTCTGATGAGCTGAAACCCAGGAATGGAGTATGTACTGGAAGAATGATGAGTTTTTAACCAAGATTCTGAAACAAGGATAGCATGAATATTCTTACAGTCAAAAGTAGCTAGCACTTCGGAGTGATGAGCAGGAATGCTTTGGGCATTGATATGAACGACATTAAAATGGCGAGAAACATCAGAAAACTGCGCTGTAAGGCTTTCCGACAGTGATGGGACACTGACGAAGCTATCCTCAGAGCTACTCACAGAATAAAAACTTTCAGTGTCACTGACATTTTCAGACTCTATCATTAAAAGATAGTTCAAAGATATAGAAAAACAACAATAATAATTTAAACTTAAATAAATAAATATATTAAATACAATTCAATAAATAATAAATAATTTGATAAGAAATACCTAGATTATGTATAGTATCAAGTTTAAATTAATTTACCAAGAATATTTAATAGCCAAGTACCTTTTATGACCATTATTATCGTACTGCAATGTGTCCCAACCAAAACAGAGGGAAGTTGTTTATGTGTCTGGCTCTAGCATCTAATTTGATTTCGGGAAATTGTTACAAACGGACCAATTTTAAGTTTCTGTCGCTGCATAAATAGGAACGTACACATTTGCCGTTCATGGTTAGTGATTGCAGGGACCATATTCTAAATTGAAATTGAAAAAAAAAGTAAAATTACTTAGGTTCAGAGTTACGGGTAGAATTCGTTCGTTCTTCGGCGCGGACTGAATTATTTTACAAAAGAATTAAATGATAGACGTTTTACTGTAGTCATTTTATTATTTACGGGGTAATCATTTTTATTATTTATTATATTGCCTTTTTTTGTTTAACATGAGGTAAAATCCTCATGGATGTTATGCAGGACTCTTACCGACTAAAAAACCTCACGTAACGCCGAACAGCCTATGGTTAAGAGCCCCGGGTAAGCCCTCGGAAGGATTATTATTATTATTATTGCTTAATACACTAGCAGCCTAAGGCTGATGCGTGTATATCACTGCACTTGTGTCATTGGGTTTTTAAATGAGTGTCCAGTCTGTTTTTAAAAGAGTTCACGTTGGGAGCACTTATTACACTTTCCGGAAGAGAGTTCTACAATCGCACCACACGGTTTGGCAAAAAGTGATTTCGAGGGTTGCTGGCACACTGAGATTTGTGTAGTTTCATCGAGTGACCTCATATGTGTGTGTTTGAGTTCATAGTATACATGCTCTCGATGCCTGTCACGTTGTAATGCCTATTAAGCATCTTATATGTCTCAATGAGGTCTCCTCTCCTCCTTCTCTGTTCCAGTGTGGTTAATTTCAGTTCCAGGAGGCGATCTTCATATGGCATATTTTTTAATCCAGAGACCATTTTAGTGGCCCTCCTTTGTACTCCCTCCATCAACAGAATATCCTTTTTAAAATATGGACTCCAAATTTGGAAGGCGTATTCCAGCAATGGTCGTATGTAGGTTTTGTATATGTTGAGAAATAATTCTTTGGTTATGGCATAGAATGCTTTTCGAATCATGTATAGCATTGAGTTGGCCCTCTTTGTGATTGCTGTGATATGCTCATCCCACTTAAGATTATGTGTTATAATAACCTCAAGGTCTCTTTTGGAGTTTACTGCTTGCAGTGGCACAGATTCAAGTGTGTATTTGTGTTTAGGATTGTTGTTACCTATATGCAAAACAGTACACTTGTTCTTATTGAGTGTGATCAGCCAATCATTTGCCCACTGCATTATCCGATCCAGATCTTGCTGAATATCATTGTGCGAGACTAGTGGGTTTCCCATAATTTTGGTGTCATCTGCGAATATTGATAAGTCTGAGTGAATGACAAGTTTTATGTCTGTTATGTATAACACAAATAGAATTGGTCCCAGCACTGAGCCCTGCGGCACACCACTGTGCACATCATGAGCATCTGAGAGTGTTTCGCCTACTCTTACTTTGAATTTTCTGTTGGTCAAGAAGTCCTTTATCCATTGAAGAAGTTGTCCACGTATACCAAGATGTTCCAGTTTAACTACAAGACGGTTTATAGGCACCCGATCGAATGCTTTTTCATAATCTAAATAAATGACATCTGTGGGTTGATGATTATTCCAGTGGCTTGTCCATTTGTCCAGGCATGCAAGGAGGTTCGCGACTGTAGATCTTTTAGGTACAAAACCGTGCTGTTCTTCGATGACAATGTTTTCTGAACTTATGAAAGCTCACAGTTCACTTGCTATGATTTTCTCCATGGCTCTGCAGACAATGCTCGTGAGACTGATAGGTCGATAGTTAGCAGGCAGATGCTTATCGCCTTTTTTATATATAGGGGTCACAATGGCTTCCTTCCACTCTTGAGGGAGCTTCCCAGTTTCCAGTGACAGGTTCATAATGTGTGCGAGTGGGTAGGCAAGAACATTGCTGCATTGTTTCAGTAGTATTGAAGGCAAAGCATCTGGTCCCATTGAGGTAGAATCGCTAAACGTTTTCAATGCCTTAGTTACTTTATATGGCGTAAATAGCAGCGACTGTATAGAATTTTCAACCCTAGGAAGTTGTATCTCTGGGATATGCGTTGCTGGTTCCATAACAAAGGACTTTTCAAACTGCCGGGCAAACAAGTTGGCCACACTTTTTTGGTCACTTGTAATGCTGCCACTCTCATCCTTCAATGATGGTGGTACCGATACCGTTGAAGACAGCTGTTGGCGCATGTAGGAGTAGAATGGTTTGGGTCCACATTTAACTATTCCTCTTTCAAATTCCATTCTCAGTTGTCTAACCTTGCTTATTAGTTGGTTGTTTACTTTCCTATACTTCCTGTAAGATTCACTTGAACCGTTCAAGTTATACTGCCGCCATAGATGTTTTTTATTGTTTACCAAATCTAGTACATGTTGGTTAATCCATGGCTTGTTAACATTGTACTTCTTATTTGTTCTTTTAAGTGGTACTTGAGTTTCAATAACATTGTGTGTCACTTTTGTAAAATTTGTCCAAGTAGTTTCAACATCAGCAATGTTAGCATTTATAATATTTTGTTCAGCCAGTGTTTGGGCTATATTGTCATAATTAGCTTTAAAGTAATTTCTACGTGGTTGTTGTGTGACAATTTTCTTAGATGACTGCAAACTGATTTGTGCCGTGCCCAATAGGACCTGATGGTCGCTTTTACCTATATTGGGATGGTGTTCCACTTTGGTGCAAAAGTTTTCTTCGTTACATAGTATTAAATCAAGCAGTGACTCCTCATCATTTCTCTTTCTTGTTACTTTTGTGACTAGTTGGTGTAAGTTACTATTTATGTACATGTCCACAAATTGGCCATGAAGCGGATTGTATTTATCTATATCAACATTGCACAGCGGCCATTTCAAGTCTGGAAGGTTGAAATCCCCCATTATCAGCAAAGTATTGTTAGTTTCTGAAGCCCGTTTAATTGTTTCAAAAAGCAGCTTATCAGTTTCTTCAAAGGTATAATGGGTTGGTCTATAGACACCGGCAATCAACATTTTGAATTTACCATATTTAATATTCAGCCATAGTGCCTCAACCTGTGGACACTTGTATGGGTATGTCATGCAATTTCTGTAATACATATATGCCCACCCCGTCCCTTTAGTCCGATCATGTCTGAACAAAGTGTAACCTCTGATATCTACCAAGCTATTGCCTATAGACGGTTTTAAATGTGTTTCTGTTATTACGATGCAAGTTGGTTTTATCTTATTAATCTCTATCATGAGCAAATCTCTTTTAGCCATTATTGAAGCCAGGTTCGTGTAGAAAAAGGTAATCTGTAAAAGCCCAACGTTACCGTTTATAGCTTTTTTCCGGTTAGTATTTTGGGGGTACCGTTTATATATTTTATAGTTAAGTCGTTTTCCCCACTATCTGACCGCTGTTTCAATTCATCTCGTAGCTTCTGTAGATAATCACGCTGATAGGGTGTAAGATCATTTTTGGCTGATACTTTGGACGGAAGCTTCTTATTATTTTTTAGTACATTCACAGCTGTCTTTTTATTAGAAAAAATTACCTTAATTGGGCGGGGCAAAGATTGTTTGGGTTTGCCGAGGCGGATTAAGGCTACCGGATGCTCTGTTTCCGGAATGTTGGCCAAGGCTTGTTGGACCTGCACCTTGTCATGTTCAATACATACCTCTTTGTCTCTGACAGCATCACCTGTTTCCAGCTGACACTCGTCAATCCCGAATAGTATGATATTCGCGCTTCGCTTTTTTCTCTCTGCCAGTTCCCCTAGAATGCTCTCCATGCACGTAGATTGACTTTGCTTGGCTTTGAGAGCTTTAATTTCGTTTTTCAATTGTGAGACTGTATTTCTCAAAGCCGGCAACTGACGCACTCCCAGTTCACACTCAGGGCACAGGTACTTCAAGGTGGGAGATTGAAGTATGATTACTCTCAACTCTGTGGCCAGCAAACCACTACATTTCACACATATTTGCCTCTTACAACCGTGACTCTGTATTTTAGGGTTTTTATCGTCGAGTTTAGGTATTTCCTTATCGCATTTGAGACAGATAGGCATTTTGCAGTATTTTATTTGGTATACAATAGCACTAAGGGTATGATATTAACTGATTACGTATTCCGCAGAAAGTTTTACTGACTAACACTTTCACCACTGTTTCAGATATTAAACAACGTAAAAGCACAATTTTTAGCCACAACAATGTGATTAAACAATTAAAATAAGAATATTATTTGGTATACAATAGCACTGAGGTTATGATTTCATTGATTTACGTATTTTGCGGAAAGTTTTACGGAATAACACTTTCACCACTGTTTCAGTTATTGAACAACGTAAAAGCACTATTTTTAGCCACAAACAACGTGATTAAACAATTAAAACTGTTTATTAAAAATTTTCGCAGAGAGAACACAAGTGCACTTTTTAACGCGGGTAGACGAAAAAAAGTCCCCAAAAGGATGTCCCAGGACATTTATTATATTGCCTAGTCTCCGATACTTATTTCATTCGGTGTCTTATTGACCTTACTTGGAGAGATAAGAGTAAGAAAGCGTACCCCGGTTGCCAAAAGGAGGGCTACCTACGCGACTGGGATTAAAGCTGTTATTGGCTTAAATATGAACTCTTTATAAGATACTTTAGAAATAAAAGCACATGAATGACTACCAGCTTTGAAAATATTTGCGCTTATTAGAACCATAAGGTGCGCGCACACGTCAGACTTTCGTAGGCAGACCTCTACTACGATTTAAAGAGATGCTATTGCAATCAGCTGCAGTCAGCACCCTACGTTCCACCTAAATCAGTGTAGAAGTTGGTCTAAAAAGTCTATCATGTGCGCGTTCCGTTACACAAGCAAATTTGGTAGAATCAATTTGCTAGTTTATTATTATTGTATCCGATCACGAATATTTACAGCGTACTCGTAGTAGACTCGTTTGCCATAACTGACAGATGCAGACGGTGTCAACGCTTTGGCTGTACGCCAATCTACAGGAAACTTTAGCACAAAAGCATCCTATTGTTGTTCATTTTTAATTTAGTGTTATTTGGCTAGACCAATTGGACGCACGGATTTTTTTAATATCTACCCATAGAATTATATATATTGTGTTATTTATGTCTATGTATCTACGGTGTTTGTCTATGTATCTACCTATATTATATCTCATCACAATATTTCTGAGAAAAAGCACCTGAAAAGGTACGGGCGAGGCATAGCACACTCGTGTGTTGCAGATGACGCATTCTCGATACTGAATCTAATCACTAAACTGCTCCATTCTTCATGAGTGTGGTCCTGATAACAGCGGTTCCTGCTAGCCTAAACTGAAATACACATGAAGGAGCACTGTGTATTCTTAGTCCCACTGTTAGCTTCTTGGTAGAATACTCCGTGAGGGGTCACTACGTAGACATTGATTGATTGTACCAGGTCTTTGAAAATCAGTCATATATGAATGAACCGTTTAATTGCTGAGCAGAAACATCAAAAATAGAGAAGACAAAAACAATGTTCTGCTGACAATACTGTTCGACACCGTCAATTTTCAACTGACACCATAGGTGAAGCCTCTTTTTACCCTTACCCGAACTGCCGAAGACAGGAGGGTAATGTTTTTCGAGATAATGTATGTATGTATGTATGTATAATTCTTTGTCGCGTCCTACAGTCTGAACGGCTTGACGGATTTTGACATGCGAGATGTCATTTGATTCGTCGTGATTGTGTGAGTGACACCAGAAACATTAAAATTTCAAAAAAAATTAAATGGCTGACTTTGGCGCTAAAATGAAAACGTTGATTTTTTTTCTTGCACGCTCTACAGCCTCAACGGCTTGACGGATTTTGACATACAAGGTGTCAAACAATCAAATGGATTCGTCGTGCTTGTGTGAGTGATACCAGGTATAATAAAATTCATGGAAAATCAAAATGGTAGACTTTTATCGTTATAATTATTTGACTGCGATGAACGCAAAACTACGGAACTGATTTTAATGCGGTATTATGTGTTTATAAGGCCTTGGTCAGACTTAAATTCTTACATTTGTTTGAGTGCAATCGGTTAAGTAGCACCGGAAATATGACCAAAAATCTAATAATTAAGGTTGTATTTTGGTGATGTCCCTTAACTACACGAAAATTAATAACACCACTACTAACATAACTAAAAAGTTTTAAATAAACTTAATTATTTAGAATACAAAAAACCCGACTGCCAAGTAAACATACAACTGAAAAGCAAAAAAAGCTTGGGAACAAGCTATGGGAACACGTAGGTACCTATTTTGCAAACCACCACTCGCTTGACTTTGCTTGTTCCCGCCTGCAAATGTTGCCGACAAAGTAAAACAGTAAGTAGTTAAAGAAAATCACTAAAGAAATGTAGAGCTTGTTTTTTTGCTTTTCAGTTGTATGTTTACTTGGCAGTCGGGTTTTTTGTATTCTAAATAATTAAGTTTATTTAAAGCTTTTTTATTTTGCAGTCGGGTTTTTTGTATTTACTAATATTATAAATGCGAAAGTTTGTGAGTGTGGATGTTTGTTACTCTCTCACGCTGTAACGGCGAAACGGATCTGTCTGAAATTCGGTACAGAGGTAGATATAGGTCTGGAATAACACATAGGCTACTTTTTATCCAGGGAATAATTTCCCACGGGAAGCTGAAACGGGAACAAAACTTGACGCGGGCGTCAGCTAGTAGTAGATAGATTTAGAATTTTTCGGTACATTTTCTATAAGTACATCTGTTTAATCCAGTGTCATAATATCCAATGCCCCAGATGCATAGCTGCATCCTATATTATTCAGTATTGCGGTCGATGTGCCACTAATTTATCCAAGCTTGCACTTCAGAAGTTACGCCTTAGTGTATTCATAAACAGCTAAGAACATGCTGCGCTTTGGTCAAACAAGCCGACTTGAGACTTTAAGTTGGGTGAATATACGTATTATACTGAAAGTGTTCCGTATGCGGAATAGAAATCGCCGATAAGTGATACGTGGGCAGTAACGAGGTGTATATTTTGAAACTTATGTATTTATGCTTATCGGAAAAAGAAAATCCAAATTCTTTTGTAGGGAAAATCTGTAGTTTTACCGGGGTAAGTTTTAGAGAATAATGTAGTGCATAAACCTTGTTATTGGCACAAAGCTTTTTTAGCAAACCAATTTAGTTTTTATGTAGACGTCCAGAAGGCTGTAGATTAGCCATACATACATACATAATAGTCACGCCTTTATCTCTGAGGGGGCAGACAAAATCATATTACATTCCTATTTATTTTTGTACCACATAGTAGGTTGTGAGCCTATTGTTGTGTTGAAATAGACCGGCGTAGGTACATAGTGTCTCCCCGGTTGATGATGATGATGATGAAAATGTTTGATGCAACTTGTTCTCGGCTTTTCACAATACCCTGAGGCAAAATCGGTGAGACTTAGAAAGTTAATTTGGGAAAAAACAAGTACCTAGTTGTTGTTCAATACACAGTCTATTGAGGCGCACATCAAGCTCATAATAAATTATAGTTAATATTGTACATGCAACGGGAATAGGTACCACGCTAAGATGAAAGTTATAATGCATTGAAATTCAGTCTTTCAAACGGACAATTCTGTAGTAAATACGTTAATGGTTTTATCTAGCTACATTTTTTTTGTGAAATCTATTCTACTATTCAAACTCTTTCAATTGAAACCCATATGGAATTAGTTGTGAAAAATGTAATCCTCAGTTTTAAATCGGCTTCTAACTTTTTTTTACCATGATGCAGAATGTAAAAAATTGTCATCAGAACTAAAGATGTCAACCAAATCCATTTATCACCAGAAACGGGGTCAAATTCAATTACCAAAGACCCCAAAGGGCAGTTACATAAAACCATTCAAAAACTACTCTTACCGCCGTATTTCGGCTGAACAATTTCCTTACAAAGCTCCCTTACACCATAATCCTTGTAACATTCGTGTACAGGCAGGCGACAATATTGTACAACGAGGGGGCACATTGTAAATTGTCCATGAAACATCAACGAACTGGACCACGATCGATGCATGTACAGAGTAGCTTACGGATGTAGAGCTGACAGTAATTTCATAATAATGCATTTCGTTTTGTATCAATTACTAGCTGATGCCCGTAACTTGGCCCGCGTAATTTTTGGTTACCGTTGTAATTTATTTCCGAGATAAAAGTAGCGTTTGTGTTATGCCAGGCTATAATTTCAGCCAGCAGTTAGAGCGTGAAAGAGTAACAATCATAAAAACATACAAACATCTTCTCAAACTTTCACATTTATAATATTAGTAGGATTGTCAACAGAACTACAGGCGTGAACCATATCAATTTATCAACAGATATGGTGTCAAATTCAATTACAACAGACCCAAAAGGGCAAGTTACAAAAAACCATTCAAAAACTACTTCTATCGCCGTATTTTGGCTGAACAATTTCCTTACAAAGCTCCCCTACGCCATAATCCTTGTAACATTCGTGTACAGGCAGGCGACAATATTGTACAACGAGGGGGCACATTGTAAATTGTCCATGAAACATCAACGAACTGGACCATGATCGATGCATGTACAGAGTAGCTTATAGATAGAGCGGACAGTAATTTCATAATAATGCATATTTTTGAAGTAAAACTTCTTTAGGCGCACCTAAGGGGTAACTCAGATTTTTTTTCTGACGGAAGTAACGCTTACTATTTGATTTTTTTACTATTCGAATGAATGATATTAATATAATAACATTTGATGCCGTCAATGACAAAGAAGTTTTACTTCAATCGCGCGTAAAAGTTAGACGCACACATTCTTTTGTTACCATGGGTACTGTTACTGCCGTCTTCTTCTTGTTCTTGAGGCGCTTCTGTTAGTCGGCAGCTGTACCGCTAGCTTACCATTGAAGTTGACCCGGGTCCAAAAATATTTATAGTAGACCTAATATAAGCTTCAACTTCGTTTGGGCCAGATAATGTTGGTGGAAAATGTAAAACCTTATTATTTATTTTACACCCTACAGATGTATAAAACTATTCCAATTCAAGCCTCTGTATTAACACAGTACTCTATGAAATACTTGGACAATGTAATATCGGAGATTGTTGCAACTGTTATACTGATTACTGACATGTATAGGTATATGTGTAGCATAATATACTAGCGTCCCCTATGTATTTACTGGATAGTAATAGATAGAGTTTAAATATTTTTTGTAATATAATTTCCTTGATACATTATACACATGTTACGTAAATACATACACTGCTATATCTCCAAGAGGACTGGCAGAGATTGATCACATTCATACTTTGCTATGAGTTTTAATGGTCCGAAACAGAAAAGAAAATCAGTACTCACGGTTTTATAACTCAGTGATCTAGTTCACGCTCGCCTTACAGAGCGTTGGTCTTGATAGGCAAAGGTAACGGGTTCAAGTCCTGTATGACTGTACTGAATAATCTTTACCACCATAAATGTAGTGGCCCCGCGGACTCAGTGTTCTGTAAACGATCACATGGATGGATGACCATCCATGTGATCACTTTGTGGCATTTATTTGAGCGTTTCCGTGCTTCGGAAGGCACGTTAAGCCGATTTTCCCAGTTGCCAGTAAAATGGCAGTCGTTAAGTCAAGTTGAAGACTTTATTTTCAACAGCAGGCAGTCACAACCTGCGCCTGTCCATTTAAACACGGCAATACGGCTCACCACATATTACGTGGGACAAATTATAAAAAAGGTGAAATGTGGGCATATAATATGCCTCTGCCTACCCCTTCGGGGATAAAGGCGTGACCATATGTATGTATGTACGTACTATAAATTTAGAAAATAAAAAGGGATGTGACGCAGCAGCAGTTTATTTCAATATACTACACAATACTATACAAACGATTCTAAGCTCTTGTTTATCATTCAGAACTCCAAGACTATTTAACATGCATGGTACAAAATTAATAATTGGCCACATTTATTAAAACCCACAGGCTTGTTTAGAAAAAAATTATAAGAATTATTTGAAAGACAAACTCAATTCACAACTACCTGGCTTCTCCTTCACGATTTCTTTCGGTGGTCATTTGACTGTCAATCCGTTTCATAAAATTAACATAAGAAGAACCAGATTTCTAAGCAAACAAAACATCACAAATACAAATATCGGCGCCGCCAACCATTTGCATCCAAAACCAGAATTCGTGAATAAGCAAAATATTTGGTAGAAAATATTTTAAATCGTATTACATATCCACAAGGTTTTTATCATAAAATATGTAAATATTAAAAGCCGGCCAATAATCCGAGCATCCCTTACGACGATGTATAGTATAAAATGCCTTATTTTACTATATATGGACTCATAGAGACGTTTTCTGATCAAATATTCAGGAAGGGAAGATTTTTTCAAAGAAGAAGTCTGAAATATTGACTCACGTTATTGTGAAGTGTATCATGCTTGGTTTTTAATAATGGTTTTAGGATTCGGTGGGGAAAAGGATCACTAGTAGTATAGTTTATAGTAAAAAGTCACAACGTATTAAATCAAAATCTACAATGTGTAATTTCCATAGATTTAGAATTTTTGCTACGCTTTACTAAATCTATAGTAATGTTGGAGTAATTTTGACTAAAACAACAAAACTAAACCAAGTGGAAGTAGTACTAGCGCATGGAGATTTCCGAAACAAAAAAACGGCAAAAAAATCACGCTTGTTGTATGGAAGCCCCCTTTATTAGTTTATATCTGATTTTAATATTTGTTGTTATAGCGGCAACAGAAATACACCATCAGTGGAAATGTCAGCTGTCTAGCTAATACGATTTCCGAGATACAGCCTGGACACAGACGGACAGTGGTGTCTCAGTTATATGGTTTAATATAGTTCTTGGGTACGGAACTGGAAAAAAATAAAAATTTGGATTTTGCAACAATTGAAACTTCATTCTGCATTGAGTAATCGCCAATCTGAAATAGTAATCGAACGCTCTAAATGGTTAAAAAACTCATAATTTGGCACAATATCAATAAAAAGGCTCTATAAATCTACGCCAAAAGTGTCTATAAAGCAGCGATCACACAGACATCCGAATAACCATATTGGGGAGACGCCCCGAAAAAATCTGCTCATGATTTACCGTCATACTCTCTTTTGAGAACGCCATAAACCAGTTCCCCTGTCGTCGACAGGCTACGAAATCGACTGGCAACGCTTTACAAATATTTGGTTTGCCGAATGGTCGACTCCATTCGTCATAGATTTGTGGCCACGAATTTGACGGCGAGTAGTGATAAACGTATGAAGGTACTTACGTGTAGTTTTATGGGGATTGAGTGCAGTTGATGGCGTGGGTACGCAGTGTTTATAGTTAAGATTTAATAAATGCCAAGTGATTTACAAGTACCACAGGAAAAGGGTCGCAGGAGATTGAAAGGGGAAGGCACAGGACCGTGTATTGTGGCGTAATTTTAAAGAGGTTCAAGTCCAGCAGTGGATTGTCATGGACTGATTCACGAGTCGATATTAACAGGCAATGTATAACGTGGTATGCATAAAAAGGCATGACCATAGATTTAGAATTTTTCGCTACTCTAAATCTATGGGCATGACTTTAGATGTTTGCAACTTCAGATTTCCGAGGTATTACAACGCAATCGCCCTACCGACTCTTTTGGCTGGAACGGACGTGAAGTGAGAAGCAGGTCGTGTCTAAAGTGATGTTGAAAATTTCCAAGCTTTGAAGACTTTCAATTTGCCTTAACGACTACCATTTTAGTGACAGTAACGCAGTAATTGTTTACGGTACAGTGAGCTAGCGAGGCTCCGAACACTTCAAAAGCCTTACCGGCTGTAAAAATGGCTCTCAATAAATTTACTTTGACGTGCTGAACATAAACAAAAGCCTTTGGAACTTATCTCTTCATTTTTGTTTGTTTGCATCGAAAAGGCTCCGAAACTGCTTAACCGATTTGAAAAATTCTTTCATCGTTGGGTAGCTACACTATCTCCAGGTGACATAAAGCGTATTCCCACGGGAACAGGAGCTGCGCTTGTAAAACCGCGTGAAGTCCGTTAGTCTTTAATAATTCACATCCTGAAGTAGTTTCAAAACAAAAATTGCACCCAAATATAGAAAATCTATGGAATCAAATAAGTTATGCCACATATCTTGATATGTTATTTATCTCTGACTTATCCAACAGAAGATATACACCAGTATACAGTAAACGAATTGTGATTACATGCCAGAATAGTCTGAAGAATAAATAAACGTAGAACAGAGATGGCGATTAGATCAGACTGCGGGAGGCACGTACTATATTGGATAAATGTCAAACTTGACGTATAGCTGTGTAGTAAACCTTCTTGGTAGGTAGCAAGATGTTCGCGCGACACTGGTAATAGACTTATTGGTTGTACTCGTGTATCATAGCAAATAGTTGTAATCCTGCATAATACAATAATTATTTGAGTTGAGTGCCTCAACGGTGAAGTCGGTTTTCTTATTATTTGATTTTGAATAAGTTTGAGTTTTTACTAATTACAACCAAAATCTAACAAATAAAATTCTCGTGTCACAGTTTTCGTTGCCATACTCCTCCGAAACGGCTTGACCGATTCTCATGAAATTTTGTGAGCATATTGAGTAGGTCTGAGAATCGGCCAACATCTATTTTTCATACCCCTAAGTGACCGGGAATAACATTCCACGCGGACGGAGCCGCGGACATCAGCTAGTAAGCTATAAAAGATTTACTTGTCGTTGTATGAAGGACGCGTGTCTTGTATGGTCAAGGCCGTTAGCCCTATGGCAAGCCTTAAGCATCCTAACCTACAATTGTTCCTAGAATAAAAAGTAGCTTTTGATCGTTCACAATACATATTCTATCTCTGTACCAAATTTCAGCAGTATCGGTATAGTAGTTCAGGTGTTATGCTGATAGGTGACCTGTCACCATAGTAATAAAAAAAATACTTTCGCATTATATTAGGAAGAATATAAAACTGCCAAACACAATCGTTCTCCATGCAGTGATAGAGTCCTCAGCACAGGAAGCAGTAGCTCCCAATAAGGTGACCACTTAAGCCTCCACGACACTCCCATAACCGTAATTTTAATAAGTGCTCCACTAATGTATGAAGTTATTCCCGCTAATGTTTCCTACCTGAAACCATTATAAGGGCCATTGTTACCCTGTATGCGTTAATAACCATTTCGAAATTGGTAAACCTACCAGAAAATGACATCGTTAAGCAAATTATGACTTGTATAGGTAGGTAGGTGTTAATTAAATCGTTGGGTCAAATAACGTGCTATTTCAACTTAAGTGGAAGGAATTGATATCGTTAATGAGACTCATAAAAAAAACATTTTTAACCTTAATTAGGGTATTAGGTGTTAATGAAATCAAATGTTACATCTATCGCAAAACGATAATTACAGAGGAGGGGCAGGAATTCATTACAAGTGCTCAATTCGTCAATTCTATCCTTCAGTGATAACCTCAACTAATTATAAAAAGGAATTACGAATCGAACTCTTCAAGGGATGAAGAGGACAGGTTATAGGTACCCTCCAGATGTATAGTAATGAGCAATACTTCGCTTTACAACATACCTACTACCTAATTATTATTATTCCACTTTTTTACGTATGAAAATCCTCATGAATACTATCGGACTACTGCGGACTAAAACTACACGATGCCTATCCATCTGCCTATCAGCCGGGAGTCTCGGGTACACTTTTTTTTATAAAAGACGTTTTTTGTACTACGTTTTATAAAAGCCAATTTTTTTGTATGATAAATGACTACGTATGTAATACTACAAGTGTTACAATTGCTCTGCCGACCCTGTAAGAACCATTCATCAACATGATAATTTATCTATAAATATTTCGCCTTCACACGAGACTTCCTCAATACTGAATGGCAACAAACAAGTTCACTGACCCGAAGCATCCTCAATATTGCATGGCAACAAACAAGTTCATTGACCCTCTAGAAAAGAAAAGGGTACCTACTGTTGAGTGTTGGGTGCCTAAAGCAGATACTACTAGAAGGTACTATTTAAATTTTGCCTCCTTGCCTGCAGTGTATTGAATCTTACGTGGCGAGTTTTCTAAAGAGCTCATACCCTAAATCACACTCCCTCTCATTTTCGATCACGAACAACGTTGGGGCAGAGCTACGCTTGTAAAGTGGACAGACTTCGATCAAGAATAACTAAGTTGCTGAACCACCTCGGCCCAAGGAGTGGCGACATGTGTGGCACTACAAGTCAGCAGACTGGGATGGACTGCGAGAGTTCTATGCGTCGTACCCGTGGTGGCGGCTTTGTTATGCCTCAGAGGATCTGGATTCTTGTGCTATAGCAGTCGCTGAGGGGATCTTGGAGGGTATGGAATGCTACATTCCCAACCGCTGGATCCCTGTAGGTGCAAAAAAGCGACCGTGGTTCAATCGGCTCTGCAGAGAAGCTCTAATGCAGAAAGAATCTGCCTACAGAGCTTGGACTACGGCTCGTGCAAATTCAGATCCAAACATCTCTGAGGTAAAACGCAAATTAAATGCCGCCTCGAGGTCCAGTAAAAGAGCAATTGTCAAGGCCAAGTTCGATTTCGTCGGCAGAATTGGCGAACGGCTAGCAGGCTACCCTTCAGGAAGTCGTGAATTTTGGTCGCTTGCCAAAGCTGCCGAGGGAAACTTCTGTCGGTCAGGATTACCACCCTTGCTTAAACCCGACGGTAGTTTGGCCCAGAGTGCCAAGGAGAAAGCCGACCTTTTGGGTAATCTCTTTGCCTCTAACTCGACCGTGAGCGACGGGGGTGCTTTACCGCCGGGCATTCCGAGTTGTGGCACTTCCATGCCGGAAGTTAAATTTACACAGCGGAATGTCCGGCGGGAGCTTCAATCCCTGGACGTTCATAAGTCGAGTGGGCCAGACGGCATTCCCGCGGTGGTACTAAAGCATTGTGGTCCAGAGTTGTGTCCGGTACTTACACGTCTTTTCACACTTTCCTATTCCATGCAACAAGTCCCGGCGTCGTGGAAGATCGCGTATGTACATCCTGTACCCAAGAAGGGTGACAGGACCGACCCGGCCAATTACAGGCCTATAGCCGTCACCTCCATTTTATCCAAGGTGATGGAGCGTGTAATTAATACACAGCTCCTGGGGTACCTTGAGGAACACGACCTGCTCAGCGACCGGCAGTACGGTTTCCGTCACGGTCGCTCGACGGGCGATCTTCTTGTGTACCTAACACACCGATGGGCGGCGGCTATCGAGAGTAAGGGTGAGGCTCTAGCAGTGAGCCTCGACATCTCTAAAGCCTTTGACCGGGTCTGGCACCGTGGTCTACTTACGAAATTGCCCTCATATGGACTACCTGAGAGATTATGCGGATGGGTGTCCAGCTTCTTGGCCGGTAGAAGCATCAGGGCCGTCGTTGACGGCAGCTGTTCAGACTGCATGGCCATAAACGCTGGAGTACCGCAAGGCTCAGTGTTGTCCCCTACTCTGTTTCTGCTGCATATCAATGACATGTTGTCTATTGATGGCATTCATTGTTATGCGGACGACAGTACGGGGGACACTTGTTACACGGGCCGCCCCGGTATCTCTCGGGACACAGTAGAGGAAAATCGTGAACAGCTTGTGTCTGAAATCGAGGCTACTCTTACTAGAGTGTCCGATTGGGGTGGACAAAATCTTGTCCAGTTCAACCCTTCTAAGACACAAACGTGTTTTTTCACCGCTAAGCAAACCCCAATTACTGTAGCGTCGCAATTTCAGGGCACATCTCTTTCCATCTCCAAAAGTATAGGGATCCTTGGCGTTGACATCTCCAGTGACGTTCAGTTCCGTAGTCATTTGGAGGACAAGGCTAAGCTGGCGTCCAAGAAGCTAGGTGTGCTCAACAGGGCGCGGCGGTACTTCACTGCGGCGCAAACACTGCTTCTCTATAAGTCGCAAGTGCGGCCGCATATGGAGTACTGCTGTCACCTCTGGGCGGGAGCACCTGAATATCAGCTTCGTCCATTTGGCTCGGTGCAAAGACGAGCTGTAAGAATTGTCAACGATCCTGTACCTACAGCTGGTGTGGAACCTCTTCGCGACAGGAGAGACTTTGCCTCCTTATGCGTGTTCTACCGCCTGTACAATGGTATGTGCTCTGAGGAATTGTTTGATATGATGCCCACGGCTACGTTCTATCATCGCACCGCTCGCCACAGACAGGGAGTTCATCCTCACACTCTGCGTCCGGTGCGTTCCAGCACGGTTAGATCCGATAGGTGTTTTCTTGCGCGCACGCTTAGGTTGTGGAATGACCTCCCTGCCTCGGTTTTCCCAAACGCCTACAGTATGGGGTTCTTCAAAAGGGGTCTTAGAAGGTTTTTACAGGGTCGGCAGCGCGAGTGTGGCACCTCTGGTGTTGCAAACGTTCATAGGCTGCGGTGACCACCGGTCCTTCTGGTGGGCCGTATGCTTGTCTGCCACCTTAGTGGTATAAAAAAAAAAAAAAAAAAAAAAAAAGAATGATTCGCGAACGAACCGAAATATATTATAAAGGTCTTTGTTCTGTCGTACTATATAGTTATATACATACGCTGCTTTTCCCCCCTAGAGGATATGTAGAGGAATACAATACGGCATTTCACCAATTAAGTGGCCAGCTAAAACATACGCCTGTCCATTTCAATACATCAATAGTGTTGAAATCTCTCGTTCTTTAGTGGCACGCAGGTGCTCGTCTAGCAGGTGAGGCTGACTTAGGTCCCGTAGATAGTAGGAGTTTATTCCACCCCCATTATTAGCCATTATTTGATAATATCCTATAGTCGGAAAATAATTAAATTCTTACGCAATACGGATTCGATTCCGATAGCGATCTAATCATTAGCTTTTGCTTACAGTCCCGGCTATTTCAACAGACCGTTTGCGTTCTATTCTTAAGTAGATCCGATTAACATCGCTACTGAGCCTTTGAAAGCATTATACCCATCTTGTCCTTTTTTTCAATTGACCAGCTATACGCTTTCTTCAATGTGTAAAAAGCAAATAAATCGAGTAATATGGGAAAAGGTTTTCCATGTACTTGATCGAGATAAAAAACCATCGATGCGTATTTATTCAGTTATTCAGGAAATATCATTCATGAGAGAGCTTTTGTCTGAATTGTTTATGGACAATTCGATCAATGTCCGTCACGTTTGGTTTTGCTGTTATTTCAAGGTATAATGGTTATTATTTTTAGGGATATTTTTAAATGCACCTCTGTTTAATTTTTCTGCACACTAGGTAACTCCACTAATTTACTGAATGCAAACCAGAAAATTAAATGCTGTGCAAAAAAACCAATGGATGAACTAAACATGTCCTACTTAAAAAACTTAAATATTACTCAGAACAAGATGACCTTTTTAATCGAATTCACACCAAAAATGTGGTTCGTACATCGAATAATGATTTGTGAAACAGAAATACAAATTGCATATCAAAAATACCTACTAACTTGCACTCTAAATAGTACTTTCTTATAACGGAATAGGTTAGGTTAGGTTAGACTTTTTTTTTTTTTATCAATAAAATTTAATTTTGTAGAGGTAACTGATAAAATTGGGGTTTTACTTAGAATAAACGATGTTCCTAAAAGTAAATTAGGCGATAGATTTTCTTAAAAAAGTTTTAACATTATCGTTGAACAATGGAATTTTTAGATATACTATTCTGATAATAGTTATTCGTTCAGTTAAACAGTTCTGCAAATAGCATTAAACAGTATAATGAATTTGGTTTATTTAGTGTGCATAATTAGTGTGCAAGTCAGTATTTTTGGTTTAACTTTAAAATATTTTGTTCGGAAAAAGGGAATAAATAGATATCGATTTAAATACATGCCTTATTTTTATGACAAACAAAACTAACCTTTACTCGCGATATTCCTGAAATTTACCAATTTACTCTAATCGAGAAAAGAATTTCGATTCGAATTTACCCCCAGAGAAACTGAAGGGTCGAACGAACAATTTAAGCCCAAAATTCCCACTCACCGTACGAGCATGTAAGCGTCACTTGCAATTCTCTCCTGACATGATTGATCACCAATGTATACCTACTATGTTCATATAATATTGTTCTATAGATATTGTACAACGTTCTAGTTTTGTATGAGATAAAATCTATACCTTCGACTGTTATCCATACTAATATGGTACTGTTATAATATTATAACATTTCTATTTATAAATTCTTAGTTGTCCTTCCGCCATATCTATTTTTTGCTTACTAAGCAGTGGCTAGCGTATGGACTTTTTTACTTGTGGAAATCAGTCTCTTCTGTCAGGACTTCTGTCAGGACTCTTATCAACTAAAACCACACAAGTCCTACTACTGTCTACGGTCTAGCTCCGGGTAAACCCTCGGAAGGATGCCCCAGGATTATCCAGGATTATAACAGCCTTTGGCGGGTTCGGGTGTTAGTTAGTTAGTAAGTTATAATTTATTGCAACACCAAAATACATTTTATAAACATTTGTAATGTTATACAGAATTCGTTTTACAATTGGCGGCCTTATCGCACAGAGGCAATTTCTTACAGACAACCTTAGGATGGAGATTTTGTTACTTTGTAAGAAATAAATTTGGGGCAGAATGGCATTACACATGAATGAACTTTCTTAAATAGATAAATAACATTTAAATGTGTTTTACAGAAATACACATATATACACATAGATACATACATACCATACAGACACGCCATATATACATACCATACATATATAACATACATACATACCATGCATACATACACATGAAAACTTACAGTATTTGCGCAGTAATTACGTTCACATTGACCACCCGCAATTAGCAAACAAGTACTAGACATAGCCGATGTTTATCAAATAGTGGTTATACAAGGGTCTTGAAAGTTACTAGACGGGTGTTATCCATTCTTAAGGCGTGTGGCGTGCGTGAAACTTTGACGTCACGCTGTGTTCTTGGGGCTGCTTCTGTAGGGACGGTGAGCAGCCCCACCGTCCTCAAACTGCGGAACTCTAGTGGGAGAGTCATCTCCCGCTCCCTCCCCGCCGGATCTTTCACGAGCATGACCTGCTAGCAGAACGACGCAGTAGCGTCCCACTGGAGATCATGACTCGCACTATGGTCTCCAGCGAGAGAATGCCCACGTCCAGACCCAGCCACAAGAACCTTATTAGAACTAAAACATTTCACTTGGTTTAAATAGTAAGAAGTTACTGGCACCAAGCATACAGCATAGCTTTTCTACCCTTAGAAGCACAGAAACACTCGTAAATGGAAGTGCCATAAACGGTCACCCATCTCAGCTCTGACGGGAAGAAACTTATTGTGTTTATAATTTACATAGCACGGAGTACACTTCACCACCCTACTGGGGGGCAGCAGTACGGATTTAACGTCACTTCCAGCCCTGGAGGGGACCAGACTCCTCTACTCAAACACCACCGTGTTCTTTACCGCGCTGGAAAACGAGAGAATCCTAGTCCACTGAAATACCCCAGTCCACTGAAATACCCTAGTCCATTGAAATACCCTAGTCCATTGAAATATCCAACCAGCCTACGCCAGTGAAATGAGATATGCTGATTAGTCGGATATGAGGGTACCTACCTATGTATATTATAAAATATATCGCCAAAACCGAGCAGTGATCAATACCGAAACTTCAGTGCTTGATGTAGCTACTATATACAGGCTGGAATTTAAAGACGGTAGTTGGAGGTAAAGTACCCTTCATATTGATAACGGCAAGTTTTGCTGGAAAGGAAAGGAAACATTCCTTTATTTTCAAAAGTAAGTAAAACTGCATTCAAAGATTTTTGAAAAATCACCTGCTTGAGCCGAGAATCGAACCTGGAAGATGTGAAAAAGAAAACATCCTGTATTTTATGATACCAACCGCCAAGGGGTAAGTAGGGAAAAAAAAAATCCTTACAAAGTATCGTGCACGATTTCATCATGCCATGATTTTGACTTCTATCACTATTTGGAATATTGCTAACTCACTCCTTCCATTGCAGGGTCACAAGTGTAGCTCCACCAGAGGACCAGTATCACCTCTAATACTGTTGACAATGAATAGCCATAAGATGCCCTAAACATCACAGAGAGGCCATTCCGAAATGATCTGGCTGTGGGGACAATCCTTAAGGTATACCAATGATTTATACTACACATATTATCATAATCTATATATATAAAAATCAATGCCACTTTTCGTTGTAATTTTATAACTCAAGAACGGGCTCACCTATCCAAACCAAATCTTTAGGCTTTGTTCGGACTATTTAGTAGATGGTTTATGTGAAGTTTGCACAAAATCGGTCGAGCGGTTCTTCATTTATCACGCAAACGAAGTTGCGCGGGTCAGCTAGTATTATATATAAATAAACATAAACAACCCATATATGCCTCCCTTGACTGCCTCATTGATCCAGAGATTGAACTGTGTGACTGTGGACAATGAGGTTATGAGGTAGATTCCCACCGGAGGCAAAAATTTGTGTAATCCAGGAAACTAAATAAAATAGTTTTTGGGCTTAGTTTCCTCAATGTCGGTTGATTCAATGAAGGGTTAAATGTGTCTTTTATTTAGACATACATTCATAAGTAATATTGTTCCCAATAAAACATAATCCCTTGTAATAGAATCCGTTTGATCGAACACAACCCGGAATAGTTTCTGTAGAATCCATACTAATATTATAAAGCTGAAGAGTTTGTTTGTTTGTTTGTTTGTTTGTTTGTTTGAACGCTAGGATCTCAGGAACTACTGGTTGGATTTCGAAAATTCTTTCACAGTTTCATAGTCCATTTATCGAGGATGGCTATAGGCTATATAACATCACACTAAGACGAATAGGAGCGGATCAGCAATCAATAATGTTTTGAAAACGGGGAATATTTTTTACTGTCTGAAAGCTTCCGAGGCGTACGCTGCGTAAATGGTTAAAGTTACGTAAAAATTGTGTATTACAACATTGTTTCTCTTAAAAAGTTCTAAAAAAAAGTCCGCGACAGCATATGTCTATCTTTTAAGGTTCGCTCACAATAACCTAATTTGTCTATCTCTTAAGGTTCGCTCACGATATTATAAAACTGAAGAGTTTGTTTGTGCTCGGATCTCAGAAACTACTGGTTGCATTTCAAAAATAGTTATACAGTTTAATAGGCCATTTATTGAGGATGGCCAATGGTGATTTAACATCACGCTAAGACAAATAGGAGCGGAGCAGCCATGATTAATGTTTCGAGAACGGGGAAAATTTCTTTCTTTTGAGAGCTTTCATTGCGTATACTACATAAATGGTTAAAGTTACGTAAAAATAGTGTACTACAAATTTGTTTCTCTTAAAAAGTTATAAAAAAAAGTCCTCAACAGCAAATGCCTATCTTTTAAGGTTCATTTACAATAACCCTCTTTAAAGTATGAGCGACGCGACGGGAGTAAACGTGGTCTGCAGTGGTAACCACTCAACTGAACGATAAAAACCGGCCAAGAGCGAGTCGGACTCGCCCACGATGAGTTCCATACCAAAAAACAGACGGGCGGAAGTAAAAGCGACGGGAAACATTACATCACGTTAACACCTCTCTCTTTCTCACTCTCATATAACGTAAACGAAGTTGCGCGGGTCAGCTAGTGTTTAATAATGTTTTACGTCAACATTATTTTACTTTTAGTTTAATAACATTAGGTTATATGAACTCGAGTGATGGTCGGAATTTTTAATATCTAGAACCCAATGGCGGGGACAATATGACAATGGCCGAGAATCTCTATTGTTGATGTTTAGAGACAGACAAATGCGAAATATTTTTGAATATTGCGCTGTAAATCGTAAGAAATAAGGTTTTATTTCATGTAAAACATTTTTGGTAAGATTTTGGTGCAGTATTTTCAAAGTATAGGCATTTTCAATGGTAGGTATTGTTGGGATACAATTGGTAGATTTTTTTGGAAATCATTTGATTTGATTGATTTGATGTAAAATGCTGTACCCCATTCGGTAGGTATATAATTGGTATGGTATAGTAGTGAATTTCCTCTATTAGAAGTTTGATATAAGTCTGGCGTTGATAATATATGGTTTTCAATTTATAAAGTACTAGCTGTTCCCCGCGGCTTCGACCGCGTAGAAGTCGTTATCGCGTAAAATCATAACCCTCCTTTTGCGCAGTCGGTTAAAAAGAAGCCTATGTCCTTCCCAGGGCCTAGAACCGCCTTACGACTACGACATTAGGTACCGCAAAGATTAAACAAATTGTGTCAGTACTTTGAAAAAAGTTTACATCGAAAAAGTTACAATGAATGCAGAGCTATGAAAACAAATAAATAACAATTTTATTGGTACAATAAGAGAGAGCGCTCGGTCCGCAGCGTTTAATTCAGTTAAACGAGCTTCGCGAACTTTAAACACGATACTAAAGTTTATTCGAGGCGGTGCTCATAAGTATCTGGCACATGGATGCGGAAAACAGACAACATTATTAGTTTGGAATATTACATAAATATATATATGTTACGGCTAATACCCGAAGTGTGGCTGCACCTAGTTTTAGCCGGTCAGAACTAGGTGTAGCCACTTACTCTTGGTTAAACCTAGTAGGTACTAGCCGATTGTTTTCGGGTAAAACTAGGTCTAGCCTTCATCATGCCGGCTACAACTAGGTTCGGCCATTCCCTGTTGGATAAAACTAGGTCTATCTGATATTATTCCGGCTAGAACTAGGTCCAGACAATCCCTGTTGGATAAAACTTAGATGCGTGTCTCGCCAAGCCTATATATATGTTATGGCTAAAGGTAGCTGTGAACATAAACTTAAGATTAGCCGGCTAAACTTAGGTTAATCTTCAAGAGAAGCAGCTAAAGTTCGATAACATGTTAGTTTGCGTCGACATATTCTATCTTTAGCCGGTTAATGTGCACATTAACCGAAACGAAACGGCTATAAATGTATTCGATGGTGTTGAATGGTTATAAAAAAAAAATAACCACACAGGCTACTGGTGGTAAAAAAAAATAACCACACAGGCTACTGGTACTGGTATAAGGCGGGAGCTCCGCTACGCTTCGCTCCCGCCTTATACCAGTTATAACCATTTAGCCTTCTATCCTAACCTATCCGAGTCGAGGTGTTAACCATTATTTATAAGCGCGACGCGTCTCGCGTGAGCCAGGCGCCTGTTACTTATTTCAACTTGTTTGCATCTAGTTTTATCCAACAGGGAATGGCCGAACCTAGTTGTAGCCGGCATGATGAAGGCTAGACCTAGTTTTACCCGAAAACAATCGGCTAGTACCTACTAGGTTTAACCAAGAGTAAGTGGCTACACCTAGTTCTGACCGGCTAAAACTAGGTGCAGCCACACTTCGGGTATTAGCCGTAACATATATATATTTATGTAATATTCCAAACTAATAATGTTGTCTGTTTTCCGCATCCATGTGCCAGATACTTATGAGCACCGCCTCGAATAAACTTTAGTATCGTGTTTAAAGTTCGCGAAGCTCGTTTAACTGAATTAAACGCTGCGGACCGAGCGCTCTCTCTTATTGTACCAATAAAATTGTTATTTATTTGTTTTCATAGCTCTGCATTCATTGTAACTTTTTCGATGTAAACTTTTTTCAAAGTACTGACACAATTTGTTTAATCTTTGCGGTACCTAATGTCGTAGTCGTAAGGCGGTTCTAGGCCCTGGGAAGGACATAGGCTTCTTTTTAACCGACTGCGCAAAAGGAGGGTTATGATTTTACGCGATAACGACTTCTACGCGGTCGAAGCCGCGGGGAACAGCTAGTACTTTATAAATTGAAAACCATATATTATCAACGCCAGACTTATATCAAACTTCTAATAGAGGAAATTCACTACTATACCATACCAATTATATACCTACCGAATGGGGTACAGCATTTTACATCAAATCAATCAAATCAAATGATTTCCAAAAAAATCTACCAATTGTATCCCAACAATACCTACCATTGAAAATGCCTATACTTTGAAAATACTGCACCAAAATCTTACCAAAAATGTTTTACATGAAATAAAACCTTATTTCTTACGATTTACAGCGCAATATTCAAAAATATTTCGCATTTGTCTGTCTCTAAACATCAACAATAGAGATTCTCGGCCATTGTCATATTGTCCCCGCCATTGGGTTCTAGATATTAAAAATTCCGACCATCACTCGAGTTCATATAACCTAATGTTATTAAACTAAAAGTAAAATAATGT
This sequence comes from Miltochrista miniata, assembly GCA_933228765.1. Classification (NCBI taxonomy): domain Eukaryota; kingdom Metazoa; phylum Arthropoda; class Insecta; order Lepidoptera; family Erebidae; genus Miltochrista; species Miltochrista miniata. The sequence goes on along the minus strand of OW121763.1, from coordinate 26,522,608 downwards.
TGACGTAAAACATTATTAAACACTAGCTGACCCGCGCAACTTCGTTTACGTTATATGAGAGTGAGAAAGAGAGAGGTGTTAACGTGATGTAATGTTTCCCGTCGCTTTTACTTCCGCCCGTCTGTTTTTTGGTATGGAACTCATCGTGGGCGAGTCCGACTCGCTCTTGGCCGGTTTTTATCGTTCAGTTGAGTGGTTACCACTGCAGACCACGTTTACTCCCGTCGCGTCGCTCATACTTTAAAGAGGGTTATTGTAAATGAACCTTAAAAGATAGGCATTTGCTGTTGAGGACTTTTTTTTATAACTTTTTAAGAGAAACAAATTTGTAGTACACTATTTTTACGTAACTTTAACCATTTATGTAGTATACGCAATGAAAGCTCTCAAAAGAAAGAAATTTTCCCCGTTCTCGAAACATTAATCATGGCTGCTCCGCTCCTATTTGTCTTAGCGTGATGTTAAATCACCATTGGCCATCCTCAATAAATGGCCTATTAAACTGTATAACTATTTTTGAAATGCAACCAGTAGTTTCTGAGATCCGAGCACAAACAAACTCTTCAGTTTTATAATATCGTGAGCGAACCTTAAGAGATAGACAAATTAGGTTATTGTGAGCGAACCTTAAAAGATAGACATATGCTGTCGCGGACTTTTTTTTAGAACTTTTTAAGAGAAACAATGTTGTAATACACAATTTTTACGTAACTTTAACCATTTACGCAGCGTACGCCTCGGAAGCTTTCAGACAGTAAAAAATATTCCCCGTTTTCAAAACATTATTGATTGCTGATCCGCTCCTATTCGTCTTAGTGTGATGTTATATAGCCTATAGCCATCCTCGATAAATGGACTATGAAACTGTGAAAGAATTTTCGAAATCCAACCAGTAGTTCCTGAGATCCTAGCGTTCAAACAAACAAACAAACAAACAAACAAACAAACTCTTCAGCTTTATAATATTAGTATGGATTCTACAGAAACTATTCCGGGTTGTGTTCGATCAAACGGATTCTATTACAAGGGATTATGTTTTATTGGGGACAATATTACTTATGAATGTATGTCTAAATAAAAGACACATTTAACCCTTCATTGAATCAACCGACATTGAGGAAACTAAGCCCAAAAACTATTTTATTTAGTTTCCTGGATTACACAAATTTTTGCCTCCGGTGGGAATCTACCTCATAACCTCATTGTCCACAGTCACACAGTTCAATCTCTGGATCAATGAGGCAGTCAAGGGAGGCATATATGGGTTGTTTATGTTTATTTATATATAATACTAGCTGACCCGCGCAACTTCGTTTGCGTGATAAATGAAGAACCGCTCGACCGATTTTGTGCAAACTTCACATAAACCATCTACTAAATAGTCCGAACAAAGCCTAAAGATTTGGTTTGGATAGGTGAGCCCGTTCTTGAGTTATAAAATTACAACGAAAAGTGGCATTGATTTTTATATATATAGATTATGATAATATGTGTAGTATAAATCATTGGTATACCTTAAGGATTGTCCCCACAGCCAGATCATTTCGGAATGGCCTCTCTGTGATGTTTAGGGCATCTTATGGCTATTCATTGTCAACAGTATTAGAGGTGATACTGGTCCTCTGGTGGAGCTACACTTGTGACCCTGCAATGGAAGGAGTGAGTTAGCAATATTCCAAATAGTGATAGAAGTCAAAATCATGGCATGATGAAATCGTGCACGATACTTTGTAAGGATTTTTTTTTTCCCTACTTACCCCTTGGCGTTTAAAGTATTCTCCTTCTCTTTTAGGTATAAGTTTCTAGTTTATAATTGAGTGGGTATGTTTCACTGTATTGATTAATGGAACGATATTGCCGGAAGGCGTCAGGTGGCACGTAAGGTTGGCACTGAAAATCAGTACTGGGATGGCTGATACCCATCTCAGTTTATGCTGAGTGTCCATCCCTACTTGCGGGCACAGCGTACATATTAAATATTAATTAATTAATTAAGTTTTGTAAAATGTATGTACACTTTAGAAAAATAAGCACGTGTAGCCACGTATTAATGACACGTAACCAACATCGTGTAGTTGTCATTGTCAATGTCATATTAATGACGTTGAGTTGACGCGTGCGCATGTGTCATGCTCGGACGGCGGACATAAAATCATCGTTTTTTTTTCTTTTTTAGTGCCACGAATAATTTAACTTAACCGCTGCCTGAGCAGATTATAGTTGATGTTATTTATAAATTATTGTTAAGTACTGATTACCTATGATGTTTTATAAATTGTATGTGCGTTGTGGTCCGCAATAAATACTTTCTTTCTTTCTTTCTTTCTAGTTAAGTGCACATTTTTTTAAACAATATTTCCTTTTATTCGAGTTTTTTTTTACGCGGGGATCGCGGGGAGACGACTTCGTGTGGGACTCACGGTCTGATATGAGGGACCGTCCTACCCACTAAACCCTGCGGTGTTCCGCCTCGCCTAAACCGGGTCGCAGGATAGGCCGGTGGATAAATCACTGCGGCCCGGCAAAGGGTCGCCCCATTACGTAGGGACTCTCCACGGGGGGGGACTTGATGGTCTGCCCCCTCCCTGAACTCCTAAAGGAGTTATAAGTTCAGATGGCGTCGTACCGCTCTCGTATGCTCCTCTGTAAGCAGAGGGGGTAGAGAGCAGTCGAGCGGGTGGGCGTAGGCGCCCCCGGATCCCTTTTATTTGAGTAACTTGAAGTCAAAAAAATTATGAGATGTACCACCTAACAATGGATTGTATACCTACCACACCATACACGAGCCAAAATTTATTAGTGAGAAAATTAAAGTACAACTGTCATAATTATTATGCCATTTCTTTATGTCTAAGCCTTAAAGATTTTAAATCACCCCAACGCTGTCTACTTCTGGACCTAGACCTGTGCTATTTTCCCTATTTTTATCGTTGGAGATTTTTTTATGCCACTAAGGTGGCAGACAAGCTTAATCCTAATTTGAAAAGTGGTACATAGATAGATAGATAAATACTCTTTATTGTATAGCATAACACAAATAGACACCGAAATTAACACACAACTAAAATTACAATGTTGTACAATTGGCGTCCAAGTGGTCCCAGTAGTCTATGGATGTTTTTTTTTCTTTTGAGTTTTTAGTAATTACTTATCTCGTCTTTTGTTTAGTAAGTGGCACTACTTGTAAGCGAGATTAGCTTGATCCTTGAAGACCTTGGTAGAACTAGTTGGTAGTTACCATTATTATGAGTGTGCACCGTACACGTAGTTATGTTTCTTATTTCGAATATCTGATTCACAAAATACAATCTATCAAAAAATATTCTAGTAGAGAAAATATAGTAGTATATTTCGCTCGTCTACTTGCCAATACTTCAACACAAGCTAGGGTTAAGTCACGCAACCAAATCGATACCGTAAGCCTTCGATGACCCGATCGCAATAAAACTGTCTCTAGCGTATACCTTCGGCATAGACTTACAATTTTGTCCTACTTTAGAAAGTGGAATTCAAGTTGGGAGAAAATAGAATTCTTTTTGTATAAAACACGCAATTTGTTTTAGTATCCTATAAAGAAAAAAGTTTTATACCAACAATAGGATTTTGAGAATATATGAGGAATAAAATACCGTAGTATTTTGGTAGCCTAGTAAATAAATAGGCCGTACAGTATGTACCGGTACTTAAAAATGACTAAAAATTTTTTTTAAACTGTCGCGGGTTTTTACTCTCATACTTATAGCATTTGGGACTTCACGCGAAATACTTTTTACTTACATGCACTTTCCTTATCATACTTATACAGAGGTGCATGTTAGTAAAAATTATTTCACGTGAAGTCCCGAATTGTATAAGTATGATTGATTAAAAATGTGTCATTATATTTACTAGCTAGGTAACTCCATTATAAGAGTTTTAATGGGAGAAATAGTAAGAACAGAAAGTAGCCTGTCATCGAAAACTATTCCCATAAAAATCATATCGATCCATTGTTTCCATACAAAGTGAGAGGAGGATAAACAAACACATAAATTTTCACAATTATCTATAACATAATATTGTAAAGAGGAAATATCTGATTTGTTTGTGTGTTTGTATTGAATAGGCTTTAAATTTACAGAACCGATTTAAAAAATTCTTTCACTTATTTATTTATTTATTTTTATTTATTTATTTATTTGTTCATATTACACATTATTGCATTACAAATTTATAGTCTTTTTCTGGACAGCTCAGCAATCATGTAAACATGTCATGTTTTGACAGACGTTGTCTATGATCATAATGTTGTAAATATACTAATGCCACAGTAAGTGAATTATCATTGGGATACACCTAGTTCCCTTTTCGTTAATTTACTTCATCAGTACCTAGGTAGTTTTTTAATCCAATAATGAAGCAATTCATTCAAGTAGGCCCTATAATTTAACATTATAGTTACAGACTTTTTGTGTAGCATTCGATTAGTAATTATACTCATATCTGATAGAAGATTTGTATTTCTGGTAACGAATAAACCTAAAAACTACCTATTAAATAATTATAAAATATCCTGATGTTATCGGCTTTCTTCAGAAGTACCCATCCTCGATTCTTCAATCCTAACGTACTTACAACAGTTACGGATAACCAGGATAGGATTGACGAATCTATCTCCTCAGGGGAGGAAATTTGGATGTAGGAGAAGAAAAATATCTGTACCCTCTAGATTGTTATTTGCCTGCCTCGGTGGCATTCGGTAATATAGCTGACTGTCGCGCTGGGGTCCTGGGTTCGATTCCCGGGCAGGCCAAATAATCGTGGGATCTACCAATGTTTGTTTCGAAGAGTTGATGTTTTCTAAGTTTAATATGTATATATAAATAAATAAATTCTTTATTGCCATTAATTGGGTACATACATGAAATTGGAATAAAATACAGATATCAGTGTTCTCCCCCAAAATATTGACACTTGACAATATGTTTACACAGAACTATTAAAATATTAAAATTGCTTTCTACTAACTTATAAACTTAAAATAATTATACATAGAGAAAACGATAATATATGAAACAAAACCAAAACAAAACCTTAAAGCATGCTTAGGCTTTCGTGTGTGTGCGTGCGTGTGTGTGGGTGTGTGTACGTATGTGTGTGTGTGTGTATATGTGTGTGTGTGTGTGTGTGTATTGCATGTATGTTTATGATTTTAAAGAACTTGTAGAAGGTCTTCCGCAGATTCATATACCATTTTTTTTACCATGGTTTTAACCACTCAGTTACTACCGTTTTAAATTCTCCGTATACTTAGACATTATATGAGTATGTATAAAAAAGTTTTAACTAAATCGCAAAGAAAATGTCCAAAAGCCAAAGTACTTGAAGCAAAGTCGTTGATATACCTAATTGGAGAAAATAGAAAAACCTCGCAGAACTTCAGAACAATACACACTCATACAGTACTGTTGTACCGATTATAATTATTTAAAGTTTAAGTCCTTTTTTGTATAATTTATTATGTATATCTATTAAAGTAATTGTTGTCAAACTGATTATGATTAACCCTCTTTTCATAATCAATTAGCGAGTACAACCGTTAAACAACACTATGCCAAAGACAAACAAGACTGAGAAAAAATAATTTAATGACAAGCAAGAATGACAGGTTTAAATTTTTATCATCGAAATAGGTTTCATGAAATTATTCTATAATCTAAAGGTAAATTAGTGTCGAAATGGCCGCATAAATCTAACTATGCTTCCTTGAAACGATTATGATCAGGATTGATATTTAAATGTAAGTAATTATGGAGAGTCGAGATCCAATTTGTTTGTTTACTACATTGTTTGCATCTGTTGAATTCCACTATAGTTACACTATAACAATTTAAATCAGTCTAAATGAAATCCAAATATATTATGTACATAAAATCATATGAATAATAATAAAACAATTCAAATCAAACAACGCAATCCTTGACGTTTAACTTAATCAAATATACCTACATATAATCAATTCAAAAAACAGATTAAAACATAATAAAAACAAAATAATATAATCAAAGAAAAACAATAAAGAGAAACTGAATTAAGTACGTATTTAAAAGCAATTAAATTATAAACATAAATTAGATTAGTATAAAACACAAAATAACTTTAAATTTAGGGAAATTTCGTAATCAAATCAAAAACTCATTCATCAGCATGATCAGTAAAAATAAAAATACAAAATAAAATTAATTAAATTATTTTAGGTCAATAAAATCAAATAAAAGAATCATAACATAAGATAAATTAAACCAGAACAATAAATATATTATATTCAATGTAAAAAATAAAAATAATTTAAAGTAAGGAAGGCTAGTAAAATCATATGACATTTAGTTGTGTCAGATAAATACAAAATCAAACAGTGTCTACCTTATATGCAAAAAATGCGTAGTACCTTCGAGCTAAGAAAAATAAGGGACTCATCTGTAGCCGAACTAGGTCGTGACCTGTATCTCGGCATACAGTGCTAACACCCTCAGGCCTGTACTACAATAATATAAAGGAGGTTTAATTGTGCAAATTACCATAAGTTATGATCGCTTGTGTGTGTGTGTGTGTGTGTGTGTGTGTGTGTGTGTGTGTGTGTGTGTGTGTGTGTGTGTGCGTGTGTGTGACTCTAATAGGGTTGAATTTGGAAGATGGGTGAATAGGAAGGCGTTTGAGTCCTATTCTGGTATGCTCATTAGGTTTTCTGTACCGTCATAAGATAGGGTTAAAAAAACTCCTTTATTTTCATTTTACATTTGATCTTATTTAAAGGGAACACGCTTATGAGTTTATTAACCTCTCCATATAAATATGGTCCAAGAAACACGAAAAACCTACGCACGAAAGATGTATTAGGTCTGTAATAATTCTCGCATACCAGTCTTCCTCTTCGTCTACTACTTACAGCAGCGTCATATTTAATCAAGCTGTGTTGTTTCATAGCAATAGCTAAAAAAAACAGTTGACGAACTGTAAGAACTTCACAGTACTCATAGAGTAATTTTGTTGGGAATAGTCGGGGTTTAAAAGTACAGACTTTAAGGATAGCCCTCTGAGCAATCTCTGCCGATTTCAAAACAGTTTTTGGAGCTCCTCCCCAAGAAGAAATACAATAAGTTATTACTGTTTGGCACAAAGCAAAATATACCCGCTTCAGAAGATGCTAATCCAAAACGTGTCTCAGCCTTTTAAAAACTATTATAAGTTTTCTCACTCCAGCACTGAGTAATTTGACATGATCTTGAAAGCCAAGATTATTGTCTATTAATACTCCCAAATATTTTATGACCCTGACACGTTCTATTTGCGGACAGGCACATCGCGCGCAGTCGGAACACTGGTGAGCAACTATTTTGTGGTCTTCCAGTCTAACAGTGGGCTGTCGTATAATAAAAGTCTAATATTTTGTTTTTTCAGAGTTCAGAGTTAACAGATGACTTCGCAACCATAAATTGACATTGTTGAATCCCAATTGGGCAGCATTATAGACCCCATCCCATGTATCGGCAGAGAAGATAAGCGCCGTATCGTCTGCGTATGATATGATTTTGCCTTTGGGTATGTTGATACTTGTGAGATCATTGATATACATGAGAAATAAGGTTGGGCCCAGTATACTGCCCTGCGGAATACCATATGAGACCGGGAGATCAGTGCCAATACAGTTTCCAATCCGCACGCGCTGCACTCGTCCATTGAGATAGCTCTCAAAAAGCTTCAATTGAGTTCCTCTAATGCCAAAGTTTTCCAATTTTTTGATCAGTATCAAAGTCGAAATGGTGTCAAACGCTTTCTTAAGATCTAGAAAGATACCCAAACATTTTTGTTTTCTGTCTAGTTTGGAGCTTACAAAGTTAGTTAGATCAGAGACAGCGTCTTCGGTGGATCGACCCGCTCTAAAACCAAACTGGGTGTCTGATAAAAGTTTGTTGTGTTCCAGGTATTTGATTAGCCTTTTATTGATTATTTTTTCGAGGATCTTAGAGATGGCAGGGAGAATAGAGATTGGGCGGTAGTTAGCAATATCATTTTTATCACCACTCTTGTATATCGGTCGCACTTCAGAGGATTTCAAATGACCAGGGAAAGTTCCCGATTCCATACAGAGATTGAACATGTATGTCCAAAAGGTGACAGTTTTGTTTTAATATTTTGTTTGATATTTTATCCCTACCCACCGTGCATTCCGTTTTCAGTCCCATAGTTATTCGAGAAACCTCATCCCCATCCGTATCCTCCAAAACAAAAGACTTCAAAGTATGTGTTTCTGTCTTCGGCATTAAGATCCGATCTACATCGTTCTGAGCCAGACATTTTTCTGCTAGAGTTTTTCCAATGCCGACATAATAATCATTCACCTCATTAAGGGATTTTTCCGGTGACGAATCAATTGCCAGCAGATCAGTAGGGCTATGCTGAGATTTACTTAAACCTGTTATGCTCTTGAGGACTTTCCACAGTTTTTTTGGGTCATTTCTTGTTCTAACCACTTCTGCCTTTTCGTAAGCTAGCTTCGCTTTTTTCAAAATTGTGTTAGAAAAGTTTCGATATCGCTTATAAACCGTTTTCAAAGTATCGTTATCAGGTGAGGCCTTTGATTTCTGGTGGAGACTGTCTCTGGTTTTCAAGCATCTCAGCAAACCCGGAGTGATCCAAGGCTTTATGACTCTGTTGCGCCTGGAGGTGTTTATGACTTTGGTATTCTTTTCAATTACCCCCTGAACGTTAGTAATGAAGTAGTCAAAACAGAACTCTGGGTCCCTTGAATTATAGATGGGGTATAATTCTAGCTTATTTAAATCAGCAGAAACCGCCTCATAATTAATTTTATTGCAGGAAATATCAGTGAAAGATCTACCATGTTTAAAATCCAGGCACAACAAAACTGGGTAGTGGTCAGTTATTGCAGTTTGGGGAATAATAGCATATGCGGAGCGAGATGTCTTCAGCAACACATGATCAATACATGTCCCAGTTTCAGGGCGCGTGATTTCTGTGTGTGCTGGTAGCAAGCCATGGCACGCTGCAAGCGTCAAGTATTTCTGTCCCGCAATGCCAACTGCCGAGCTATTGATGTCTATGTTTATGTCCCCTATAACCATCACATTCTCGACATCCGCCACTCTCATTAGAGTCTCATTCAAAGATTCCATAAAAATATCCAAATCTCTGTAAGAAGGAGAGCGGTAGATCGAGACTACAGCAAATCGTTTCCCCATGCAAGCCAAGACACAGTTTCCCTCATGAAAGGGAGGTTCTTCGAGACGAAGCTGAAGTCCTTCTCGATAGTATACTACAACGCCATCGTTTTGTATCGGGTTACGCGTAGTTGCAAAATATTGAAACCCATGTATGGCCGGGATGGTAGGGTTCTGAGGGAGTCGACATTCCGTCAAAACCATTACATCGCACTCCACTCTCAATCTAGCTAGTAACACTTCAAAAGCAGGGAGATTGCAATTTATGCTGCGTATATTCTGAGTTAGAACTGTGAGTCGATTTTTCGAGAAAGGTGTTAGTAAACCAAAACAGTCGTCTATGTTACAAACCGTGCTCTTAGAAATAGCACAATTGTCGATTTCCTCCGATATTAAATTTAGATTATCAGACATAATTATTTCTTTGTATAACTTGGTCAATTATCAATGTCAAATTTATAATAAAATAGTAGCAAGATTTGTAATAGGAGCCCCGACGGCTATTGCAAGCCCCTTCCAGAGCATGATATGTGTCATTTGTGTTGGAAATAGTAGTGATTGTGTAGTATAATGTTTTTTGTGTATGGTTTATGGTAACTGGTTTAGCAGACGTATGGTTAAAAACATAAAAAAATAACAATAATAGAAATGCATGCAATAAATACAAGTTGCACGAAGTGCACAGCAGCAGCTCATAGGGTACTGAGTCTAGTCACTGGGTGAGTCTTAGATGATCAAGATCCGACTCAGAAACTATCCTTATCTGAGGATCGTTAATTTTTTTTCTTAAGAATACTGTACCGTGAGAGGTCCAGCAGAATTGGAAACCATGGCTTCGCTGAAAAGACCTAGCTTGAAAGTACAGTCTCTGCGTGTTGTGGGATAGGCTTTCGGAGATATAAACCGGCTGCACTGGCATAATCAGCTTAAAATGCGAAGTGTTTAGTTTTTCTCCTCTTGCTTTGGTCTTGTTATTTCTTATTATTTTTTGACTCCCTCGAGTACCTTTTCTTTTGTGATGACGGTGGTAAAATCAACCATAATAGGGTTCGATTCTTTTTTAGTTTTTAGTCGATATATGTCTTTTATATTAGGACCTGCAATATCGATGTTGAGTGACGCTCCCATATTAACGACTAAATTGCAGAGGTCCTCTTTAGTCTCTTTTCCTTTTTGGGGAATGTTACGGATTTCTACTGCCGTTGCCCGAGATCTACGTTCCAGCTGTTCTACCTTCTCCTGAAGCTGCTGAATGGTTCGCCTGTCCTCTCCCCGTTCCGCCTCTAAGGCTGAAATGCGGCTCAAAAATTCGTCGTATTTGTCGGACATTACCTCGACACATTGTTTTAAATCTTTATTTTGGTCAATTAAGCACTGTTGGGAAGCTACGCTAGCTCTCAAAATAATTATGCATTATATCTCACGGGAACGAAAACTACGCTAATGAAACCGCGTGACATTCGCTAGTAATGCATACTCTTATGATTATGCTTTCTTTAGGCAATGGCTCAGCATCATACATGGGACATAAAACTTTAAGGTGAAATGTGAGCGTATACTTTGGAGATAAAGGCGTGATTATATGTGTGTACGTATGTATGGACTAGCTGATGCCCGCCGCTTCGCCTGCGTAAAATTTGTTACCGTTCCCGCTTCCCGTATTTTATCCCCTTGGGGGTAGAATTTATCAAAATCTTTTCTTAGCGGATGCCTACGTCATAACATCTGCCTGCATGCCAAATTTCAGCCCGATCCGTCCAGTGGTTTGGGCTGTGCGTTGATAGATCACTATGTCAGTCAGTCAGTCACATTTGAGTTATAGATTTCATTGTCTTCTTATGGTACACCTTTTATGGAGATGATTAGTGCTCGACATCTTCTTTCTTTTCTATGCCGATGGTCCAATTTCCCCCCCATCATGAGCCATGACAACCTGACCCCACATGTTCATAATTTCCATAGACAGAACCAGTTTTCTTTAATACATATAATATTATGTTCTAATTTCCTTTTCAAAGGTTTCTAAGCGAAACAGAAACCCCATACGAAACCTTCAACCATTTCCTGGACTACACTAAATGTATTATACCCTTTGTTTAAATCTGTACGACCGTTTAGTCGCTGGGGACACATAGTCCCATTTAATACATTAACCTTCTTTTACTACCATTGAGTCAAAGGGTCGGGAAACTACGTCAATGCTTAGGTACACGATCGGGAGTTCGACGCTAATCACATAATAGCTGTAAGCTTTTGTCAAAACAGATCGATAGAGTAGGGTTTTCGAAAAACTGTATAGTGTCTCTTGAAATACTAGCTTTTGTTTTAGTAGTTTTGTATAGTCCGTTCACAGTTATATTACCTCTGACTGACAGCTCGTCGATCGTTTTCTGTGTGTTGGCATTGCAGTAAAGTCGCGCTATGAGTGCCAGTCTAAGACATTTTACCGAATTTAGTGGAGATTATAACATCCAACCTTTAGCACGAATAGTTTTGTTTTTCATGTCACAATAAACTTAACTTCACTAAGACAGTGCTCCTGTTACTATGCGATTGTATTTAAGATTTTTTTTTATGCATTTCTGAAAATAATAAATTACTACCACCACTAACGAAGGCGAAGTTGCTGCTTCCACAACGTTCCACATCTCAAATAATAGTCACACCCGAAAACAACGCCAGAAAAAGAAGAAACTAAGTTTCGACTAAAAGATTACATGGGAGAAACAAAAACTTATTGGGGTAACACAACAATCAAGATAGGCAACCTAAGTGCTAGAGGTAATATATCTCTGAACGGACTATATATCAAGGAATGTTTTCTATAGAATATAGATAGTAAGCTTCGTGAAGTTATTTGCTATTATTTATTCTGTTCCTGTTCTCGCGTTCCATGGAAACTCTTTGCGGGAAGAAAAAAGTGGCCTGTTAACACAGGTAGGTAAATTTTTAAAAGGATTCTCTCTCTATTTATTGAGCCAATAGTCCGTATAATGTCCGTATAAGCCAATTAAGACCAATCTTAAGACCAATCTCTCTTAAGACCGATCTCCGTATAAGCCTGTAAAAAGACCGAGTATCTTCGTAGCGATACTTAACCTTTTTTTCGAGTGTTGCAATATTAGCTTATACTCATTGCCATATGACTCATTACCCTTCCAACCCCTCGCTATAACCAAGACACCTTTAGCCATCTTTGATCAGTCGTGCGAATCTGTGCGACAGTATGAGTATTTTCTCCGCATCCTATGCATCCCATCTACCATCCGTCTGCTACCTTAGCTCGCATGTTGCAAGCCTTAATTTATCTATTTATTGTATCTATTCACCACACGAGGTACATGATAGGTTAGGGCCTTGGGGAATTAGGTACTTAGGGATCAGTAGGGATTTAGTGTGATAGAGAGGTACGTTAGGGTTGAACTCACATTATACGGTAGAGTAAGGTCTTAGGGTATCAGGCACGTTAGGATTCAGTAGGGACTTGCGTGCTAGGTATGTTAGGGTTCGTACTATATAATCGTGAGCATACAGTCTGTTACCACTTAGGTGACGACTGTACAATATTTCATGATTTTTTTTCCACTTTAATCAGATTTCGGTGTCTACGGTGTTGTTTCTTAGCCTCTCCCTAAATATTTTATATCGTCTTCTATTACTCGCCAAAGCACCATGTTTCCCTCAATAAAGTATCCACAGCACGGCGGATGAAAGCAGTTTAATATAAAGTCCTGCTATCAACCGCGATCCCGGTGATATAAAATTGCAGGGTAGGTACATAAAATACCCCGCAGTATGGACGAGAAATATAAATAACAACCTGAATAGAAACCAGAATGCATTCACACCGTAGCGTATCATCGTTTCTGGTCATACGAAAAATAAATAAAATTTGGTAGTAGTTTTAAATTCTCCAATGTCATGTTCAAACTTCGTTATATATATTCTACTATAAGTATGTTACTTAGGCCGGATTCGACCTAAATCGGTGTAAGGCTATACCTACTAGAGAATAACTTGTACATAATCTAAAAGTAAAGTGATTTTCCATTTTACCAACAAATAATAAGCGCAATGTAACTATGGTAACCATACTGAAGTAGATGTAACTATGGTAACAATACTGAAGTAGGGTACTTCAATACGGTTCGTTTCGTTGGTAAAATTTAATATCTCTTTACCTTTGGAATAAATACAAGTTATTCTCTAGTATAGCCTACTTTAATGATGGTCGAATCCGGTCTTTTGACTAGGTTCTAACAACCGCTTGGCAGTAACAGTATAAACATATTTTCATACTACTCCATCCGCAGAAATGGTCAAAAGACCTGCAAAGTTGAACGGTAATTCAGCATAATATATGTATATAGGTACCGGGTGTAACAAAATTGACTCTCTAAATTTCATGAGATGACTTGGCATCGGAAATCAAATAATAAAAAAGGGGGGTTAATTTTTTTATTTTTTTTTCGCACATTAGGAATTCGTTTTTTACCGCGGCAATTCGAGGTAACATGGTCGCCGTGGCGAAACAAACACGTTGTCGCTTTCTACTGCCGCTGAGTAGCGATAGAAAGGGTGATAATGAAAACTTTTAGGACCAAAACTGATTTACGGTTAAATTATTCATGCGATTTTTTTTTCAATTTCAATTTCATTTATTCATTGCATTTTTCTTCATATTTGTAATGTTTCTTGACTGATGCCACGTCACGTGACGAAATTTGGAGAGTCAGTTTTGTTACACCCAATATATTATGCTGAATATAGATATAGATACTTATTCTGACTTATTTATCTATTTAATTTATTGCAAGAGAATTTTGGAAAACTCCCACCTAAAGGCATCAGGGGCAAAGCTACGAAGAAAGATCCCTACTAATATTATAAATGCGAAAGTAACTCTGTCTGTCAGTCTCTTACGTTTTCACGACTAAACCGATGTACCGATTTTAATGAAATTTGGTATAGAGACAGTTTGAGTTCAAGGGAAAGACATAGGTAGGCTACTTTTTAACTGACTGCGCAATAGGAGGGTAATGATTTGACGAAGCCGCGGGGAACAGTTATTATTATTTAAAAAAATCAAATCACCATTCGCCAAAGAAAAACGGTGTGAATAAAACCAATGCAGTTACATCGAACGAGTTCAAATGCTTTACATTCAACATACACATAAAAACACATACTCGTAGATACTAACTTTCAGTTTTACCGATGCATGCCATTCAACCAGTATATGGAATACTTATCTATTGACTGCAGCCTTCAATTCAAACCCTTTTAGGGGACTGCAATACAACTAAAAATAGGGTAGATTTTTTTATGTTTTGTCCTTTACAGTGAATAGGCAAAGCACCGGACTAGAACCTGGTAAGTAAATAGTTTTTTAAAACGAAATTTCGGTACGTAGTAACGTGAACGACTGGACCGAATCAAAAATATTTAGCCAAAATGCTATCGAGAGCGTGGTCACTCGGTGGCAACGTGGGATAAAAAAACACTATAAATAAGGTGAAATGTGAACGTTAAAGCGCATGTCTGCCTATCCCTTCGGGGATAAAGGCGTTATTATATATTGACATCTGAAAAGGTTTCTCAAGCCGGAAAAATGATAGACCTAAACCGTAAGCAAAATCACTACCAATATCTCAGCTTTTAGGTACCTACCTAAGACATCCCAAATGCATTTAAAGAGTAATTTCTCCTTTTTGAACAAAGAACTTGCAATCAAACCGCCTCATAGCTTTTTATGGCGGTCACAGTCACAAAGTACGCGCATTTCCCGCCAAATATCTTAATTTAATTGTGTTATACTCCAACATTATACCAAGCAGAGCGTTTTAACGAAAACTCGAGTGGGGAGTTATCAAAAGAAAATTTTAATATCGTGGTTTGAGAGGGACTTTTATGTGGTTAATTTACTTTTTACACGGCTTAACAGAATGTAAAAAGACCAGTTTGGCCACACTTTATGAATGTAAGTTACGGCTATGATTTTCTTTATGATTTCTTCAAAAAAAATACTTGGGCTGGGTTTGTTGCCAATGTTAACTATAAAAATTAAGAAAAAAAAATCATTGTAAAATGATCACATCAAAATAATGACAAACAATGAACTAACCAATAGGTACTAAATACATTTCTTCACACTATCAATAGTTACAAAATATCTTAAATGTTATAATTATTTTTGCTCGCCGAGGACCATCGGCCTCCATGACCGGGGGTCTGAGGACGGTGAGAGGGTCGCTCACCGTCCTTACAAAAGCAGGCCCATGACGGCAGCGTGACGTGAGGAACTCACGCACGCCCCCCCTTAGAAGCGGGATCACGCCCAAAACCCCCCCAAAGACGCGGGATTGCACCCGAACCAACCCCTGGGCGAGGCCGCAGTGGCGGCCGTAGGTCTGTTGGGAGTCCTGGGACATCCTTCCGAGGGCTTACCCGGGGCTCGCAACCATAGGCTGTTGGGCGTTACGACAGGTTTTTTAGTCGGTAGGAGTCCGGCATCACGTAAAAAAAATGTAATAATTATTAGGTACAACTTTATACCACTAAAGTCGCAAACAAGCCTGCGAACCACCTGATCGAAATGGTCAACATAGCCACAGTTTTACCATGGCATACCTATACTTTAATAAAACATTGTCATATGCCATGGCCTATGAGTTTTCGCAACATCAGAGGTGATATTACTCGCGCTGAAAATGTTTCATATTAGAAATTAATACTCGTACTTACACTCGTACTCAATACTGTAAGTAATTGTGATCTGTTTTGAAACATTTTAAGTGTCTGCAATCACTTCTGAAATCACTTAATAATACAAGTAATGCCCCAGAACTCCCAAATAATAGACCGTTACAACTAGATTCCATAGCGATATCTTTTAATAATATGGCTCTACATAAAAAGTAAAAGAAAGCATCGGATAACAAAGCTTTAAAAGTCTCATTAAAGCAAGATTGCATAGTCGCATTATTCATTACAGAACAAAGAATACTAATATTCTTTAAGCTTCTTATTTGTTTGTTCTATGAAAACGTATGGCACGGGGGGACAGGAATTTAATGAAAACACTCAAGCAGTACCCCTCTAATCCTCTTTGAGCGGCATATTAAAAAATAAGTTTTTTATTTTTGTGTTTTCAAATTGTACGTGGAACAGCTTTGTAAGGAATGTTATTGTGAAGTCGTAAATTTATGTTTTAAGAATTAAGTACTTTTTAGGGTTTCGTAGCCAAATGGCAAAAACGGAACCCTTATAGATTCGTCATGTCTGTCTGTCTGTCTGTCTGTCTGTCCGTCCGTGTGTCACAGCCCTTTTTTCTCCGAAACTATAAGGCCTATGCTATTGCAACTTGGTAACTAGATGTATTCTGTGAACCGCATTAAGATTCTTATATAAATCTAGAAAAAAGTAGTAAATTTTGGGGGTCCCCATACTCAGAACTGAAACTCAAACATTTTTTTTTCATCAAACCCATACGTGTGGGTAATCTATAGATAGGTATTCAAAAATGCTATTGAGGTTCCTAACATATTTTTTTTCTAAAATGAATAGTTTGCGCAAGAGACACTTCCAAAGTGGAAAATTGTGTGTTCCCCCCCCCCCCCCCCTCTAACTTCTAAACTAAGAGAATGATAAATCTAAAAAAAAAATTATGATGTAAACTGCCAAAAAAACTACCAACGAAAATTAGTTTGAACGAGATAGAGCTGGTAGTTTTTTTTTAATACGTCATAAACCGCAATTTTTGGTTAGAAAAATTTATTACATTGTTAAGCGGAGTAGTGCTAATTACCAAAAATCTGGAGGGTACAGGTAATTTTTCCTATCCCACATCCAAAATTCCTTTCCTGAGGAGTTCGTTTCGTCATTCCTCCCATACAATTAGTTGGGGTTATCCTTAACGGTTGTAAGTTAGGATTGACGAATCGAGGGTGTGAGGCGGGTTCCTCTTCCCCCCTCCCCTCCTTTTATTATCATTTTAGGATGGATTTCCGCCATGTAACGCCTGATTCTATTAGTTACATCAATCAAAGTTACAACGAACTATAAGAACTTTTATGTTATGTTACTTGCTGCTACGAAACCCTTCATGGGCGAGTCCAACTCGCACTTGGCCGGTTTTTATTAAATTTGTATTTCAGAAATAATTATTGGTCCTGACGAAGTTCGTATCATCTTAGATTCAGGTTTAAAAGACTTTTCTTTTCGTGATTTGTTTTTACTTAATATATTTTCCGACCACCTGAAAAAGGTTGCAGGGATGGACTGGATGAGGAGTAAGGTCTCTCCCATTTACGCCACAACGTAAATTGGGAGAGGCCTAGCCAGCGGTGGACTGCCATAGACTGATTTGATTGATTAATTGATGGTTTCGGGGTGGAGCAAATTCAAACAACAAACAAACAAAAACAAAAATGTGTTTTATTCTACATAAAGTGACAAGTTTCACACATCATACAATGGTCACAACATAGATTATTGTAAAACCCGCCACCTTTGCAGAACATGGCCCCCTCTCAGCTTATAACTGTCTCACGGCTAGCGTGATAATAGCACTGATTTTCAGAGGAGGCCAATTCAGTTCTCGAGTCATAAGCGTGTAATAGACTCGACTTCGTTTTATGTATAATATGGATTAATGACTATCTAATTAATTGCTCATCAAAGTACTTATTAAATATCGCCTCATCTTCTTCATAGTTGCTTCCAAACTCTACCTGAACTTGGAACCTAAATTACAATCTGTGGCGACCGCCACATAGCGAAGACAAATAGAAGTCCTGCATCGCGATATGAAAATTCTCGCAACGAAAGATTAGATAAATACTGCATCCCAATTTCAGAATTCCCAACGAACGGCGATGAATCATATAATACAGCAGTACAACATCAACCATTGGCCTTCGACCTGTCAGGCGCGATCACCTAGGCTGGTCGGAGATTCTTCCCTTTCTGTGATGGAGGAATATTTCACCGCTTCCTCCACACAATAAATCTTTTCTCTTTATAATATTATCTCGGTATAGATACTTGTGTTGTCGGGAGTCTTTGGATTAACCTTCCGAGGGCGCCCCCATGGCTCCCGGTCTTAGGCAGATGAAACCATGTGGTTTTAGCCACTATGAAGTCTGACAAAGTATCCATGAAAATTTCCTCACCTAAAAACAATTTCAGTAAAACAAAACATTGCTGTAACAAAATATTACACCTGTCAAGTTTAAAAACAAATTACTCGACATTGTAATTTTTCCGACTGTCAAACTTTGCCTGTTTTTCCGAAATATATTACAAAATTAAGACGTTTCGAAACCACCAACGTTTTGTAAAACGAGAAAATTAATTTTCCATTTTTACACACTTTAGCCGTAGAGCATTTGTTAGTGAACTTGTACAAAGACAATTCTCTTACATCAAGGAATTCCAATCGGTATAGGTAATACTGATTAAATTTTTTAAATACTTAGCTTACAAAAATTATAAGTACTTTTTTTTAACATGAGGAAATTCTACATGGATGCTATGCCGAACTCTTACCGACCAAAAACCACACGTTACCTAATGCCTTCGGTTGGGACCCCGGGTAAGCCCTCGAAAGGATATCCCTAGGATTATGATAAGTACCTACCACCCGCCTGATAGAAATTATGATAACTGGTGATTTGAGGGTCTCGAGCACAGCCCATAAGACGATTGACCATTCAAGATGGCCATTCACGCTATGATTGAATAACTCGTGAAACACGTGTGCAGGCTTATCAAATAAAATAAAAAGTTAATATAAAATGGACATGTATTGGGCCAAAATAAAAAAATTATATATTAAAAAAAATATAACAAAAAACCTCATAAAAAAATAGTACCAGATTCCAATTTTAAAAATAAAATTAGTTCAAGTTACGTAGAGTTAAAATCCTTAAAGTCCATTATAGCAAGCGTAACGTAAATGTGTACGTAAATAAGATTTTCTCAGCAAATTAGATTTTAACATTGAAAATGTATGAACGTCTCATCTCAGCTGTTTCAATTTGCAATTTTGCATCGTGAGCGAATTTTGATCGAAATGAGACGTAGGATTATGCTTATTGGACTGATTTGATTTAAGAATGGCGCGAGCATCGATGTAGGTATAAATATCTGACTTCAATAGTCCTTAGACATGAAAAACTATCAAGAAAGTCACCGTTGATCGTATCTGTATCCTACTAGTACCTATTTTAAAATATTAATGTTTGTTGTGATAAATGGTGATTGAGTAACAAACATCCAACCTTCAAACAAGGCTAGGATGTTATCGGCCTCCATGACCGGGGGCCTGAGGACGGTGAGGGGACTGCTCACCGTCCTTACGGATGCAGGCCCATGACGGCATCGTGACGTGAGGAGGTCACGCACGCTAAGAAGCGGGATGACACCCGAAAATCCCCCCAATGACGTGTGATAGCACCCCCCCCCCCCCCCCCCTTATCTAGTATCTAGCAGTAGTCATCTAATAGTCTATAAAAAACTTTTTTTGTGATTTAGTTTGACGTCAAGAAGAACTTTGCATGCATGCAGTTTATTATGTAAGTTGCTTTTTAGTAGGACCTCGTGAAGCTGTTTCCATGGGACCAGGAAGCAAGGTCCTTGCTACTATTAACACTTATACAGGCACTGTTAAGTTCTGCATCACAAGAATTCGAAGACAAGTTTTTCTGTTCTCGAAAAGTATTCATGCATACAGTTTTAGTTTTTAGGGTTCAGTACCCATAGGGTAAAAACGGGACCCTATTCATGAGACTTCGCTGTCCGTCTGTCTGTCTGTCTGTCTGTCTGTCTGTCCGTCATGAGGCTGTATATCAGAAAACGTCATGGCTGGAGAGCTGAAATTTTCACAGATGATTTATTTCTGTGGCCGCTAGGACAAAAAATACTAAAATCAGAAAAAAGGGGGTTTAAAGCATGCTCTCATACAACAAACCAAATTTTTTTGCTGTTTTTTGGAACGATACCCTATGTTCGCGAGTCCAATTCGCACTTGGCCAATTGTTTACTAAAATAATAGAATGGATAATATTGCATTGTCATCTGAGTAGTGTTTTAAATTCATAAATTTGCATTTGTTCAACGAAAATGTCAACATGTAAGGAAAAATAGGGATAGATTGTACATTTAAAACCGTTAAGATATTCGTATTCCTCAGCACGACCGCACCCTCGAACGTCAAAACTATGTATCCCCTACTACTAGAACGGAACGAAACTAAATACATTTTTATTAGGTTTCGTGATAAGTAAGAAGTGATGGAGAAAGTACCTTCCTAATACTTCACTGTCCAGTTACATAATTAAAATTGATAGTTTGTTGTCATTTAATCTAAATTTAAAGGACTTCCTAATTGATGAGGTTAACTACACCGCAAAAGAAGAAAAAACATTTAATTTATATTTGTCTTCTGACTATAATGTGTGACATTATTTATATGACCTACTTTTTACTATTGACTAACTGATATTTTAATTTGTAAATTAGGAATTCGAACAATTTCACAAGATTTTTCGTAAAACTTTTATATATTTGTTTTTTGCATGCTAATATGGGGGACATAACTTGTATTTATCTATTCTATTATAAAATAGCCGTGAAGTGTAACGAAGTATTAATGGAACGAGTCTCAAACCAATCTCGTTTTTTTCTTTTGGGTTCTCAAAATACAATTTTAATAGAATTATATAGTTCAATTTATATACGGTTTTCATAGGTATATTAGCAGGTTAAAAATACGATATAGTGGTTAAGTTGTTTAAGGATTTCTGTGGGAAACCTAATTTAACCCGTGCGGATTTGCACGCGCATTCTTGGGTTTACATAAAACTTATCAGGCGGGCGTCCTCATTTTCCTGATTTTTTAAGAATGGTCACACCTATGCCTACATAGGTGGGTCTACTCCTAAGTAGACCCACCAATTACGCAGTAAGGGAGATCACCAAATAAAATAACTCACTGAGAATGTTGATTAATCATTGTATTCATTAATTACAGTTTGTTACTACTGTTCACGAGCTTAAGTTGCTACGCATAAAGATAAGCGCGATCGTGTAACGTGTGTTCTACACCATACAATACATCTGTTAATATTACGAGGTAAAACACAGAGCTCTTACAAAAGTTATAAAGTAAACAATCGTAAATATCATATTTTATGTCCCTAAAAATTGAAATAATGAAAACTCGCTGTACCTGAGTTGCGAACTCTTAGTAGGGGTCACGTCAAAAGCAGAAGGGCCTAATTGTGCGTTTAAAAAGTACACGCGGTCGGACATGGCGTGTGTGGAACAAACTCCTTTTGATGTGCCGCGGTCGTCAACCTCGTTCAAAGACTTTTTTATGTTTGCGGATATATTTTTATGTTTCACTGTATGTAATGTCTGTGGTTGATAATCGTGCGAGGGCGAAAGGGGCACTTTAGGACAAAGGGAATAGAATGATGGGAGGAAGACTTTTTTACGGAATTTACAAAAATGTACCTGAAACTTTTATACTACAAAGGAAGGTACTTGGATTATTTGATTTCTTATTACTTGGACGAGATAGAATAGCTAAAAACGTTTCAATGAAATTGAGGACTCCTACTCTACAATCTCATAAAATGTAAGGTGGCTAATTGAAAAAAACCCTTAGGACATACTATAGATAGTGTTTGGCAAAAAAGCTAAGTAGTATTAGGAATCTAATCGCTTTAGCAAAATAAAGAGTACGCACCTATTGCTTTTTTGTACATAGGTAAGTATTATTTTATTTATCGTGCTAACCTATTGAATGACTGGTTGATTCATACAGCGCAAACACGAAATGAATATACCAACAAAGTTTTTTAAAATTTTTCAAAACTTAAAATTAAACTTGTTCAGAAATTTGCATGATCAAAGATTCTGGGCACACGCATTAGAGGTAGTTCATTCCCATAACACAGTTTTATTTTAAACATGTTTAATAATCGAATTGAAAGGAACAACAAATAATGCATTTTTAAATTTTAAATATGGAAAATAACAAACACAATCCTACCCAAATTATCGAAATCCCAAACAAAACAAGGTTACAAAATCGTAAAACAACGAATACCATTCATTTGCAATAAAACGCAAACAATCCAAATACATTACGATGTCAAAACGCGTCAAATCCATTAATGCAGGGATCTGTGGAGAACACAAAAAAAAAATATGATAACAATTTCCATTTTCAAACACTCCCGGGCTAAAGGCTCAAGTACTCATGCCTCTGTAAGTAGGCTTTCGCACCCTGCATCAGACTGTATTGAAAAAAAATATCACATAGACATATAGGATGTTTTTAAATTATATAGGTAGGTACTGCTACTAAAAATGCGCTGATTTCATAGATTTGACTTCCAAAGTTACGAGACTACACCTTTTACTCCTACACTACCTCTACCTTACCTCTACATTTGGTAAATTATAAGGTTACCTATCTTAACACTACTAACTAAGCTGACCTCAACTGAACTAGCTGACCTCAAGCGGTTTCACCCGCGTAGTTTCCCTTTCGGGCGGGAATAAAATTTTAATTAAACACAGGTATAGTGTAGCTTCTTAACAGTGAAAAAAATTTTCAAATTGGTTCAGTAGCTTCGGAGCATATTTAATACAAACAAACCAACATAACCAAACAAAGAAACAATCAAATCTTTCCTTTTAGTATAGACCAGGGGTCGGCAAGGCGCGGCTCGCGAGCCGCATGCGGCTCTTTGGGTGTAGACCTGCGGCTCTTTATTTGCATACATAATTATCAAATATTTATTTTCAAGAACATTATTACCGTTTCATTTTCAAAAATACTACGAAAGTCTTACTAGTAGTTAAACAAGCAAACTCGCCTAATGGTGGTGTGCTGCGCTTGAAAGCGTTATATGGAGCACCATTTTCTTTCTAATAGAATTCTGCTGCGATGTCCGCAGCGGGCCATAGCCCAGAGAATATAATATCCTAAGAGACGACATGTCTAATTCTGACAGTCCGTCGCGGAAACTAGAGGCCGCAGTTCTGGCAGAAATCTACCGGCCCAATGCTTTGGTGCGTCAAAATGGCAAACAACCATCTTCGGAAGAGATTGAAAGCTAGCGTGTTAGAGCGCGCAATGATCTCATTCATAAATCGCGCACCAGGATAGAGCTCGGCGGTAAGCATTGAGCTCGTCTCTGCCATCTTATTTATTCTGAGGTCCTGGGTCGAAAAGCGGCACTGACATACCTACCACCTTACACAGCTCCTCACGGGGCACGTATATTTTAGTAAATACCTGCATGATGTGGTAGGCATTGAGCGCTGCACACCCTCGCTTTTTGTACGGAGTGGAGTGGCGAGCGTACCGCTCTAAGAGTCCTAAATTGGCCCGGTCGCGTCGCTGTCTATTATAGTTTACGCTATGTTAGACAGCGAAGAAAATTGGTTCGGCTGTTGTTTTGACGTCAACGGCAATGAGAAAAGCGCTGCGGGTGCCAGAGCGGGGTGGCCTAATACTTCCAATATGCCAACCTCGCACGCGTGGCCGACGATGGAAGCTTTATGACAGCCGTGAGACTGACTAAGATGCACCCCTCGTGTACAGGCGTCGCGGCAGTAATCAGGGATCGTGGTATCAAGAAAGATTTTGTGGCTCTTTAAAAATGTTGTTATTTAAAATCGTCATTTTTGGCTCTTCCGACTCAAAAGGTTGCCGACCCCTGGTATAGACCAGCGATGACTTCTAGCAAAGCATTTATTTTCTTTATTCAATCTGATCAGTCTATCACAGTCCACCGCTGGACGTAGAACGCTCCCAATTGAGAGACTAACTTACTGTACGACGTTTAGGGTTTGTTTTGAGATTACCATCTCGTCGCCTTGACGTCACCAGGCGCACCCTTTACAGGTGAGGCTTGTTTAGCCTTAAAAATTAAGGGCACCGTCGTACCATACTTCAGTAATCAAACAGATTATTGTTTTAGTTTTACTTAATATTACTTATACAAATAATTCTAAAAAGTAAAATTACATAAAACGAACATCCTATATATCCGTATCGTACCGATGTATCGAGCTATCAAACTTTACGATTTTATTTTGCAAAATCCCGTGTAATTTCACATTATCTTTTGAAGCAATTTCATGCGACCGCGTGTATCAAATTATAAAATTTTAATGAAATATTAACGCTTTATGATATTTTATTACAATTTTTATATCATCACGCGGTTGTTGTCTAGCTTATTCTCAGCAAGTGCATCCACACCTGCCTATAAGTAAAAGAAAAACATTCATTGCTAAAAATTATAGAGAAACATAATTATTACATATCTATATATTTAAGTATAAATAAAAATATTAAAGGAATAATAATAATACTAAAAGTTGTTTCGATATGTGTACCCTCATAGTGAGACAGCCTTTTCTTGAGCCCTAAGGCATCACCCGGATACAATAAGTGGAGGTCGAGAACACATGTACATGATCAAATTAGAGATAGTACAGATGGAAAGCTACATATTAAATTAGCTGAGGCTACACACACATAGACACTGCTCACAAAGTTCACAGACATGAGGTCAAAAGTTTGTGTAGTAGTTTTCGATACTGATTTGTGCGCAAGTGTACGTAGCAGAGGGTAGGTGAGAGAAAAAATACATAAATGAGATTTCCATTTGTACTGTCTAATTTGTGCTACATGCGTTACCACACGTCCGACCATGTGATTATGTCAGACTCTTACTGACTAAACTCTATCTTAGTCTATAGTGAGACAGCCTTGACTCCTCGACTTATATAGGGAGTCGAGGCCATCTAAGATCTTACGTTTGTTTCATTGCAATCGACTGCTATTCGTACAAAATTAAAAATAACTAAAAGACCGCCTATTTCATTGCCTTAGGGGTGAAACTTAGCAAAACTCTTGCTTAGTAACCTAAATTACATTATTAGGGAGGTTATCCACAACTGGCAACATTAGCGAACTGTCAAAATTTTGTAAGCTCCGTGAAATTTTATTTTAAATTAATCTTATTTATGGAAAAACCCTAATTAAAATTAGTTAAATTCATTGAAATAAATATACTAGTGCATAATTAGTGTTCAAAGTGTTAAAATACGTAATTCCAAAGTTCTGTTCGTAATTTTATGAAATGAGTAACGAATGAGTCATCTTAACCGTTAAAAGAAAGTGATTTTGACGTCAATTTTCAGAATTTATTGACTATTTCCTCGGTGCTGCATCATTATAATAGTAAAAGTGTTAAATCGACTTTGTATACCGATAATATACTTGCGTTATTACTTAAATAACAACGATCAGCTGTTAAATTGCCGGTAACATAACCTATAGTCTACTTGTAAGTAGGTTCGTAAAACTGCAAATATTGACGTGTATTGGAAGTTATAAAACTAGTAAGTATACATTTACTGTAGCTAGTAACAGACCATTTCACTACGAATAATTTAATGAATAACACATAGATTCGCAACAGGAGTGTTAAAAGTTTTACAAGTTACCCAGTGGATAGGTGTGCCGGTGAGTTTGTTTACCTGTTGTTCACTTGTATATATGTCATAATATATTCAATGCTGAAATCTGATAGGTAATTCAATCGAATCCCACCTCTCGCTTTGAAATTAATAGGTACAGTAAGTGTGTCCACCTGTTGTTCACTAGTATTTTTTTTTTTTTATACCACTAAGGTGGCAGACAAGCATACGGCCCACCAGAAGGACCGGTGGTCACCGCAGCCTATGAACGTTTGCAACACCAGAGGCGCCACACTCGCGCTGCCGACCCTGCAAAAACCTTCTAAGACCCCTTTTGAAGAACCCCATACTGTAGGCGATTGGGAAAACCGAGGCAGGGAGATCATTCCACAACCTAAGCGTGCGCGGAAGAAAACCCCTATCGGATCTAACCGTGCTGGAACGCTCCGGACGCAGAGTGTGAGGATGAATTCCCTGTCTGTGGCGAGCGGTGCGGTGATAGAACGTAGCCGTGGGCATCATATCAAACAATTCCTCAGAGCACACACCATTGTACAGTCGGTAGAACACGCATAAGGAGGCAAAGTCTCTCCTGTCGCGAAGAGGTTCCACACCACTTGTAAGTATAGGATCGTTGACAACTCTTATAGCGCGTCTTTGCACCGAGTCAAATGGACGAAGCTGATATTCAGGTGCCCCCGCCCAAAGGTGACAGCAGTACTCCATGTGCGGCCGCACTTGCGACTTATACAGAAGCAGTGTTTGCGCAGCAGTGAAGTACCGCCGCGCCCTGTTGAGCACACCTAGCTTCTTGGACGCCAGCTTAGCCTTGTCCTCCAAATGACTACGGAACTGAACGTCACTGGAGATGTCAACGCCAAGGATCCCTATACTTTTGGAGATGGAAAGAGATGTGCCCTGAAATTGCGGCGCTGCAGTAATTGGGGTTTGTTTAGCGGTGAAAAAACACGCTTGTGTCTTGGAAGGGTTGAACTGGACAAGATTTTGTCCACCCCAATCGGACACTCTAGTAAGAGTAGCCTCGATTTCAGACACAAGCTGTTCACGATTTTCCTTCACTGTGTCCCGAGAGATACCGGGGCGGCCCGTGTAACAAGTGTCCCCCGTACTGTCGTCCGCATAACAATGAATGCCGTCAATAGACAACATGTCATTGATATGCAGCAGAAACAGAGTAGGGGACAACACTGAGCCTTGCGGTACTCCAGCGTTTATGGCCATGCAGTCTGAACAGCTGCCGTCAACGACGGCCTTGATACTTCTACCGGCCAGGAAGCTAGACACCCATCCGCATAATCTCTCGGGCAGTCCATATGAGGGCAATTTCGTAAGAAGACCACGGTGCCAGACCCGGTCAAAGGCCTTAGAGATGTCAAGGCTTACTGCTAGAGCCTCGCCCTTACTCTCGATAGCCGTCGCCCATCGGTGTGTGAGGCACACCAGAAGATCGCCCGTCGAGCGACCGTGACGGAAACCGTACTGCCGGTCACTGAGCAGGTCGTGTTCCTCTAGGTACCTCAGGAGCTGTGTATTAATTACACGCTCCATCACCTTGGATAAAATGGAGGTGACGGCTATAGGCCTATAGTTGGCCGGGTTGGTCCTGTCACCCTTCTTGGGCACAGGATGCACATACGCGATCTTCCACGACGCCGGGACTTGTTGCTTGGAATATGAAAGCGTGAAAAGACGTGTAAGTACCGGACACAACTCTGGACCACACTGCTTCAGTACCACCGCGGGTATACCATCCGGCCCACTCGACTTATGAACGTCCAGAGATCGAAGCTCACGTCGGACATTCCGCTGTGTAAATTTTACTTCCGGCATGGAAGTTCCACACCACGGAATATCAGGCGGAAAAGCACCCCCGTCGCTCATGGTCGAGTTAGAGGCAAAGAGAAAATCCAAAAGGTCAGCTTTCTCCTTAGCGCTCTGGGCCAAATTACCGTCGGGTTTAAGTAAAGGTGGTAAACCTGACCGACAGAAATTACCCTCGGCAGCTTTGGCAAGCGACCAGAATTCGCGACTCCCTGAAGGGTAGCCTGCTAGCCGTTCACCAATTCTGCCGACGAAATCGAACTTAGCCCTGACAATTGCTCTTTTGCTGGCTCTCGAGGCGGCATTTAATTTGCGTTTCACCTCAGAGATGTTTGGATCTGAATTTGCACGAGCCGTGGTCCAAGCCCTGTAAGCAGATTCTTTCAACATCAAAGTTTCTCTGCAGAGCCGATTGAACCACGGTCGCTTTTTTGCTCCTACAGGGATCCAACGGTTAGGAATGTAACATTCCATGCCCTCCAAGATCCCCGAAGCGACTGCTGCAGCGCAAGAATCCAGATCCTCTGAGGCAAAACAAAGCCGCCTCCATGGGTACGACGCGAAAAACTCTCGCAGTCCATCCCAGTCTGCTGACTTATAGTGCCATACGTGTCGCCACTCCTTGGGCCGAGGTGGTTCAGGCCTTGCGAGAGGCACATACGCCCGAACGACACAGTGGTCCGACGATCCGAGCGGAGCATCCACTGAGACGTTGTATCCATCCGGACGCGTTGTCAGCAGGAGGTCCAGCAATGCACTATGCTCGTTCTCCTTGTCTGGTATCCTTGTGTGGGATTTAACCAGTTGAGAGAACCCATAGGTCAGGGCAAATTCGTGAGCAGCTTTCCCCGCAAAGTCGGTGGTCCGGGAGCCCAACCAGTCAACATGATGTCCGTTGAAATCCCCCAGAATCACTATCTCCGCAGAGGGATACTGCTCAATCACCTTGTCAGTCGCTTGTTGCAGGTGGTCAAAAAGGCGAACTGTGTCCGTGTTACCACCGCTGTGAGACCTATACACGCACGCGTAGATCCGAGTGTGGCCCCCGTGATCCAAGCGTGCCCATAACGTAGACAGGTCCCTGTCTTCGAGGCTTGAAAGACGACGACAGCAGACATCATCCCGGACGTACATACATACCCCGGCTTTCTGCCTAAAGTGGTACTCAAGCTTGTAGCCAGGGTACATTAAGCAAGATGTATCGCCCGGACGTAAGATCTGCGTCTCCGTTAAGAAAAAAAGGGTCGGCTTCGCAGTTTCAAGATGGTGGTGGACTACGTTGATGTTCGTGCGCATACCTCTGATGTTGCAAAAGTCCACTCGAAGTGTGGACGACGATGCCGCTGTGGAAACCTTTTTCTTTCTCTTTGTTTTAGCCATAGTTCTTAAAAATATGGGGAATTAAGATGGTGAAGGGGGCGCTTTTGTGCCGGTGGCGCAGGAGACTAGGCGAGGCTCGAACTGACCGAAGGCAGACAGAGGTAGTGCGGTAGATTGGCACGGCGTAAGGAAGGGCCCCCGGTCCCCCCCCCCCCCGATGCAGTAGCCGCGTCCACTCCGGTATCCTCCTCCGGCACGACCACAGCACCAGGGACTTTACACAGGCTGCTGGTTCAGCCTCCTGGGGCGGAGATTAAGTAATCCCCAGGTTCGGGTCCCGTACAGCCTGCGGGCGGTCAGCGGTCAACCGTTTCACCGGGTCTCCCTGACCGCCGTACCAATATTCCGCGCCTCGATCTGCCAATGGAGACAGATAAGCCTCTGGTCTCACCGTCACCGGCACAATGTCACCCCAATGAGCTCTGGATCCCTGCTAACCGACGGAGAACATAACCCAACCGGAGTCAGGCTACTATTACCGCGGTCTTCTGCAGGGCGGAGGTACTGCCCCAGGCGGGCTGCTCAACGAACGGAGTACCGTTAGGCCCTTCCTCCTAATGTGGGCTTTTTCGTTAATCCCTAAGATATTGGATCTTAGGGATCTGATTGAAGAAGCCACTACTGTACCCTCAGGGTGTAACGTTAACTACATGAGAAGTAACGCATGTCCCCGAAACCCCGAGGGGTAAAAGTAATATCTAATAGTATATTCTATGTTGAAAACTTACAGGTATCACACTCATACGAATAGGTACTTTTTTGTAATAAACATATCTATCTATCCATAGCTTCAGAGGCTGCTCCTTGTTTTTAATATAAAGTAGCTATTCTTGTTTAATACTACAAAATGATGACTCGAAGAGATCTGGCCCGTCAGGAACAGTCAAAACTTCAACTGGTCTTATCAGAACTGAAATCTGCCAAGGAGCAGGTTGTCCAGCTCAGTAATGAACGTGAGGACAATGAGACAGAGCTTGTCTCTGTTGTACAACACAACGGCAAACTAAAACAGCAGTTGTCCTTGCTAAGCGTGCGGTTAGATGAATTGACTGGGGAACGGGATGAACTCCTAAAAATAGTAAATCATTTTGATAAGTGCAGTGCAGAGTATGTACATGCTTTAAAACGGATAGCTGATCTAGAACATGAGCTTAGGGACTCCCACCAACAAATAACTCAGCTAGAAGAAGCGTCTCTGCAAGTTAGTACTCAACAAAACCAAACATTGTTCGACGAACTCATGGATAGGTCCCCAAGGTTAGTTACTGCTGCAAAACCTAAACAGACTGACATTATAGACCTTACAAATGATACTCCTAAACACCCTGCAGTGTCGGCCAAAGTAGGTTTAGGTCATTGTAGCAACAAAAAGTTTAAACATTATATAAAAATAAATAAGTTGATAAGAAAAAATCAAAATTTGCTTAATAATAATAAAAACTTCACCAAAAATATTAAGAATTGCCGAAATAGATTGGATATATTACATGAACTAAATTTATGCACTGAAAAGTTAGAAAGTAGTCAAAAACAGCATGCTGCAGATACACAGGAATTCAGTTATAAGTTACAACAGCTTCAAGATTCCCTGGAGTCTGTTAAGACAATGTATGATAAATCGCAGCTGATTATAAAAGAATATTCTTTGGCCATGGATAAACTCTTAAATTCAACTTCTAATTATGCTGACCGTTTTAACTCCTTAGCCGATAAAACACAATGTGACTGCAGCCAACCTGAGCCAGGGAGTACACTTGCCCTATCTGGTGACCAGATGCATAGCACATTAAAACAAATCAATAAAGGTTTTAAAAAAGATAACAGTGAAGGTAGTCGTTGGATTATGTTCAGTGATGAAATTGGGAGAGACATGGGGTCAAAATTAAACTTTTGTTCACAGGGGCAGTCCTTTATAAATCACTGCATGCCTTCTACATCCTATACCCAATTAATGAAGGCCGTATGTAGTTATAAATTTCATCAGAGAGATAATCTGGTTATTTTCATAGGAAACAGGACTGATATAACCAAACAAAAACTTATTAAATATTATAATAAATTAAACTCATTAGATTTAAATAATATTATAATTTACACACTGCCTTACTGTAAGCATATGCCAGTTGTGGAAAATAGGATTGGGTACTACTTAAATTTGTCATTGGACACATTAACACTTCATAATAAAAAAATTAGTATAATTGATACTAACACTATTGTTAGGAAAAATTATTATTTCTATATGACTAAAGGAAAGCATAAGCTTCTGGATTTTTTTAAAAGACAAGTAGCAATTTCGCTACATTATTTTATAGATACTTTAGCCAAAAATCTGGCTATCAAACCTGCTCCTTTTGAGCAGAAAAATGACATTGATATTAGAACTCTGGATAGTTGTTTATATCCAAGTAATTTAAATTAAATTATAGGACAAAAGAGCAACGTTCTTGCACTAAGCTTGACACAATGTATAAATCCATCAATGTTAAATCTAGCCATTTAGTTCTACATCAGCCACAGCATAATTTTATATCTGATTGCTCTCAGGCCGTTGAATCTATTAATCTTAAAAATAATGCTTTACACCTGGTGCACCAAAATGTTGAAGGCCTGATTGGTGGAAAAGAATTGGAATTGGAATTGTACATGAACTTGAATGGCATTGATATTTTTTGTGTAACAGAACATTGGTTAAGGCCTTATCAGGTCATGTTCAATTTCAAAAATCACCAGGTTGCTAGCTCGTTCTGTAGAATGAAATATAAACGTGGAGGCTCTTTAATTATTATTAATAAGTCAATAAAGTGTAAAGAACGTAAAGACATAGTAGCCCTCTCTGTTGAACGAGTTATTGAGATAGCCAGTATAGAGTTTGAGCGGTTCATTGTACTAAGCATATACAGTCCCCCAGATGCTCCATATCTACAGTTCGAAGAAAAACTTGAAGAAACATTGTTTAAATGCCAAAGTACTAAAAAACGGTCCTATTTTGTGGGGATCTCAATGTAGATGTTTTAGAAACTGCACGGGAACCTTTACAGAGAGAGAAAATGTTAAATTTGTTCAAGTCATTTGGTTTGTATAATATATTTTTGGAACCTACTCGTATAACTGCCACTAGTGCTACTTGTATTGATAATATTTATACTAATATAAATCCCATTAAAAAATGTATAGTGGACCCTGTAAAATCAGATCATCGCGGTCAGTTTGTTTCTTATCTGAGAAATAGTAGGGAAAATAAGAAGATAATTAGTTTTGTCCCAGTTAACACACATCGCTTGGAAACATTCAGAAGAAACTTAGTCAAGAAAATAACAGAATTGCCCAATTACACTAGTGTAGAAGAATCCTACTCTGATTAATTTAATTTGATACATGATGTGTTTGGGAAAATCTTTACCCCGAAAACTTCATCAATCGGAGGCAGCTCTGCTTTCAGTGACTGGGCAACACCCGGAATTTATAAAAGTCGCCATAAACTATATGAACTGTATTCTAAAAAATCGCATAATTTCAACCCAGAGTTTCAGGAATATGTTAAAAAATATTCAAAGATATTTAAGCAAGCCTGTACCTTGGCCAAGTCTAATTTCATTAGAAATAAAATTTTAGATTCTGCGAATGTCATTAAAACTACTTGGAACATTATAAATGCGGAACGTGGTAGGTGTACAGCGAATGAAAGAAAGTTTCATTTAAAGATAGACAATCGCCACGTTTCGGGGGAAATGGAAGTGGCGACCGAGTTCGAAAAATTTTTCAGTAATGTACCTATAGAGATTACTAACACTCTCCGGTCGTCTTCCACCTCCGCCGAGCTTTTATTAGCAGAATCTGTAGCTGCCTGTGAGGGCGCGTTCGAATTTACAGTTGTCAACTGCAACGACATCTTAAAAGCATTTAAATCTATTAATGTTAAAAAAACCGCTGACCTTAATGGGCTATCAGTAAAATCCGTATCAAGTATTATAGATGTCATTGCCCCCCACTTGGCAACTGTGTTTAACGATTGCGTCTCAAGTGGTGTATTTCCTGATTTGATGAAACACAGTAAAGTTATACCACTGTTCAAGGCTGGCAGTACTTCAGATCCGGGTAATTTCAGACCTATCTCTGTGTTGCCGACCTTGAGCAAGATATTTGAAAAACTAATACTAGAGCAGATGCTGATCTATTTTAATAGTCACAAATTGTTTCATGAGAAACAATTTGGCTTCACTAAAGGACGCTCGACTACCGATGCTGGTGTAGAGTTATTGAAATGTATTTACGAGGCCTGGGAGAATAAACAAGATGCAATTGGTGGGTTTTGCGATTTGTCTAAGGCATTTGATTGCGTCCAACATGAAACATTAATCAGGAAATTACACCATTATGGCATAAGAAGCAAGGCTCTCGATCTTCTGACTTCATATTTGAACAATAGAATTCAGAGGGTTGATGTTAATGGTACACGCTCAGAGGGCTCTGTAGTTACTATGGGCGTCCCACAGGGTTCAATACTCGGACCATTTTTATTCCTAATATATTTTAATGACCTACCCTTTTACGTGGGGGACAACAACAGGATTGTTTTGTTTGCAGATGATACTTCTTTGATTTTCAAAGTTAAAAGACAAATAGATAACTATGACGATGTCAACAACGCAATCTTGAAAGTGGTTCATTGGTTTAACACTAACAATCTTAGACTGAATGATAATAAAACTAAATGCATAAAATTTACCTTGCCTAATGTAACACAGTCAGAAACCAATGTTCAACTTAATGGTCGGGTGTTGGAACTTGTGGAATCAACGACGTTCCTAGGATTAACGGTCGATGCTGGTTTACAATGGGGTCCACATATTGTTAAACTAGCAAATAGATTAAGTTCAGCAGCATTTGCTGTACAAAAGATAAGGCACTTGACGGATGTAGATACGGCTAGAATAGTCTATTTCAGTTACTTTCATAGCATAATGTCTTACGGTATTCTACTGTGGGGCAATGCTGCAGATATGGATAAAATTTTTATTTTACAAAAGCGTGCCATTAGAGCTATATATATAGATTAGGTCCAAGGGTCTCTCTGCGCGAAAAATTCAAAGAGGTTAAAATTCTTACAGTAGCATCACAATACATTTTTGAGAATCTTATGTACGTACAAAGAAATTTACATAGTTTCGCTAAGTTAAGTGATAGACAACACTAGAAATAAAAGTAACCTTGCTGTTTATCATAGCAGATTGCACAAAATCAGCAATTCTTTCATGGGTAACTGTATAAGCTTTTACAACAGGCTACCAGACGAAATTAAAAGTATGTCCCTTAATAAATTTAAAAAGGTTGTAAAAAGTAAATTGTTCTTCAGGGGCTACTATACAATTGGTGATTATTTGTTGGATGAAGAAGCCTGGAAATGACCTGCTCTACTGGATTCTCAAAAAATTGTTAAAATGCATAGTTTTTAGATTCATTTTGTAAATAGAGCTCTAAAAAAAATAACCCGCTGAGTTTCTTGCCAGTTCTTCTCAGGTGGGTCGCATTGTGAACTGGTGGTAGATTTTGATTTATATTCTGGACGTTTTACAAGAGCATCTGTAAATGCCTATGTGAAATATTGTTTTTTTCTTTCTTTCTTTCTTTCTTTCTTTCATCCTAAAATTTCTAGTTTCTTTGCAAGAGGTCGGCTAGTTGTTCATAGGTGCGGGAGTAACCCGGTAATTAAAAAAGAATTCGTTCTGTTGTTATTCTTATTAAAATATAGACGAGAAAG
Organism: Miltochrista miniata; assembly: GCA_933228765.1. Taxonomy (NCBI): domain Eukaryota; kingdom Metazoa; phylum Arthropoda; class Insecta; order Lepidoptera; family Erebidae; genus Miltochrista; species Miltochrista miniata. The sequence continues at coordinate 26,487,895 of OW121763.1, read as the reverse complement.
ATTTTCTTGTAAACAAAAATAGCCTATACCTTCAAATTTAAAACACCTCAACACAGTTAAAAAGTTTACGAACGACCAAATTATAAGGCGGAGATGTGCTACCGTTTAGGACAAAATAAAGTCTATATGTATAGGTATACTTTTATCAGACGATATAGGCACCCTCCCTTGTTGCAAGGGATTCCGTTAAGCTGCCTTAAGCAACGTGCGCCCAATCTAGGGAGAATGATCTGAGGAGGAAAAACGACGTAAAATTTTGGATGCGCCTCTCTATAAAGGATATCAAAAGTAGGTAAGAAATTCATGAGGAGGGGATACAATTTTGGATTTAGTCCCTCTTAGTTTATGAATATTGTACTACTTTAATTATGAACTTTTTGAAGTTAAGTTGTGTTCTTAGTTTCAAGGATTCTAATTGTAATCCATCGCTAAGGTATTCAGTTCCGTCATACAGTAATACACGCAGTAGCGTCAAAATTTAATAATATTTGTTACCGCGTCTGGTGGCGATCGGAAAGCTAGACGCAGGGCAGCCAAGGGATCGAAGGAGAGGAGGTGTGCGGCGGGGGGCGACGGCCAGCTGACGAGGGCCATCAGTCGCCGGCCTCGCCACATTCGTTTACCCATCCATCGTGCACACTCGCTATAATTGGACTTAGAATATATTTTTCGTATACCTTGTACAGTTGTAAAGTCGGTAAATAAAATAAATTTTCTAAATCACATCAAGAATAAAGTATTTATTGAACAGTACCTCCTATCTAAGAGAACTAACTATCGCATACGGGAGCCAAGCACCTGCCAAGCTAAGGGACGATTATCTGCGCCAACAATATTAGTGTCTAAGTAACATCATAGCCGTGCCTTGGTCAGACGGCTTCTAGTATTTGGTGCTCGTCTAGCTAAGTTGAAGACTTAAGGCATGGTCTTAAGTATTTCAGTACCAGAAAGCCACAACCTGCGCCTGTCAATTTCAACGAACTGACTGTTATGGAGGATGGTTTCTCCGATGAGTATTTGCCGCAAGTTAAAGTCACGAGCTACTTAACTTCAAAAACAAGCATAAAAAAATACACTCTTTAGTAATATATAGGGCTATTTAAACTGTAAAGTTGTAATGGCTAAATAAGTTCTTTTAATCTGGTTGAATACCTATTTTAGAAGTCAATATACTGTGTATATAAGTATGAGGAATACATAATTATAGATGTATAGTTCACTTAATTACTATCCTTCCTTAAGTCAATGACACGATCATCATCCCTCCGGAAGACAGTCTTTGTCCTAACTTCATCATTAATTGTAAAAATACGTACCTACACGTATCTCTAGTAGACTGTAACTGATATTACACGTATATAACTACACAATTATATACCTCACCCACCGATTTACCTTTGCCTTAATGTGCAAGGGGATGATTCATTTAGAAAAGGTTCACAATATGTGGATAAATGTACCTACCCCCTGCTGCTGCGATCCCTCTACGATGTACAAATATTATACACAGGAGGTTAACTTTATGATCAACATGTTTAATAAAAGCATTGTACTTATAATGAACTAGCGACCTCTATGTTCACGAAGGTTCATGCAGGTTTATAAGGCAAAAGACTGGTAATAGAATTAATTCAATAGGACCAAAAAGGCAACATAGCGCCTTATATTTATAATCTGATTCATTTGCAGATCGTACAAGAAACGCTTTGGATACCGTAAAACAGTAACATTATTAAATGAATCATCTGTAATTCATTTCATAACCCTATCATTTATGATATTGATGTTGCTATTCCGAAAAAAATAAGGGGACGATATGAAATGAAACATTAACAAACGCAGTGAAATGATTATGAAACATACAATGTTGCATTTTTAGGCCCGCTGTACATTTATTACGTACATTAGTATTTACATCAATTTTTCTGATAAATTGTTTGGTTCAACTTCCGCATGATATCCTTGGAGATTTTCTTTTCTTATCTATATATCTTTATTGTTAAAAATTACAGAGAAACATAATTATTACATATCTATATTTACATTATTACTATCTAAACTAAACCTAAATAAGGCCCTCGTGGCATTGTGCCCAAAAGACTAGCAGCATTCCCCCTTTGAATAGCAATACCTATTCGTTGAGCGAGAAATCTGCCAGCCCTTGGGTCACCACTTGACTCCACAAGGCGCTTTTTCAAATTCTTGAAAATTTTTATTATTTTATATTTATTTTTATTTCTATATATCTTAATATATTTAAATCTCCTGTCACGATGTTTGTCCGCGATGGACTCCTAAACTACTTAACCGATTTTCAAATTTGCACACCGTGTGCAGTTTGATCCAACTTGAGAGATAGGCTAGTTTTTTTTTTGTGAAAAGCTTACATGGCTATGGCCGGGAGTACCGGGTTAGAAAAAGCTTAGCCACAGCAACGCGTGGCCTGGCCATCTAGTTATATTATAAATTTAAAAATAGAAACCATACAAAAAGGCCCTCTAGCTTGAAAATGTTTGGAATTTTACACAGAACTTGGCACCATAAATAGATCTCAATATTCTTTTGTTGGCGAAGTCGACAATGAAGCGTATTCTTAATATTGAACTTGTCGCTTATTTCACATTTGTATTATTGGTGAGATCCTTTTCAAACACCCTGTTAATAAGTATACCTACCACTCCCAATTAATTGCTGGTTCATCGCACAACCAATATTGTGTGGAACACACCCATTAGTCAAGGAGTCCCTAGTGGAGATTAGGAAAAATATAATATGTTATTAATTTTTCTCAGATCTTATACTTGTTTTTTTGGTCAACCCCCTCTCTGAGTATGTGTGAGTCTATCTTCAAAAGATAGTTGATTGCAAAATTAATGGAGCTTAACATTTTATTTGATTGACTGTATTTGTTATTGTCAATGATTTGATTCGATTTGTTGACAGTTACGATAAATGCTGAACCAACTTTTTTTTTACGTGAGGCAAATCCTACAAGAATGCTATGCCGAACTCCTACCGACTAAAAATCACACGTACCCTACCTAACAGCTTACGATTGGAAGCTCTGGGTAAGCCCTTGAAAGGATACCCAAGGACATGTTGAACTAAGTACCAACGACAAAATCCCTTCTATGAGCACTTTCGCTGATCTCGACCAGTAGGTTATAGGTGTACGAGTTTGCAGTTAAGGTTGGCTGGAGTTCTCATACCCCTATCAATCAATCAAGCCAATCTATGGCAGTCCACTGCTGGATGTAGCCCCCTCCCCAATAACGCCATATTACCGCATCCAGTCACTCCCCACGACCATTTTCAGGTCGTCGGCACCCCTAAAAATACTTATTTATACCCAAACGTTATTTACCCAACCATCACCGACGAATTACAGATATTTGAAAAAAATGAATGTATTTTTTCATTTCAAAATACTCGTAACATACTTCTTAGTGTCTCTTGCATTCAAATATTTATTCAAAGATGAAAGGAAAATGTGTAAAAGCCACGTTTACTTTCTTTACGAGTCGTGATGTGACGCTTCGCAGTATATAAATATAAGGGTGTTATCACATGAATACTGCCTCTAAAATTGCTACGATTGATTCTTATATAAGGTACTGGAAACGTTAGGAAAAGACAATAATACTAAAATGAAAACTTACTCTCACTTTCATATTCGTACGTACTCTCTCTCTCTCTTTCTCTCTCTCTCTTTCTCTCTCTCTCTCTCTCTCTCTCTCTCTCTGATAGTGAAAATATTTACAGTGAGCAAAAAATATCGCATGCAGCGGTAACGTTCACTCACATACTTCACATATTACTTTTTTAAATGTGAAAGATTTTAAAAAATCGGTTCACAAGTTCCATCGCTTTTCCCATAGTTTGTCTCTGTTCGTTTCAACGAGCGGCAAAATGTTCCACCATATTATAATGCACTGTGGGTGTAACTGATGCAGTGTGGGTGTAGCTCGGCCTACTCATTCTATGTAAGTTAAGATGAATAGTGCAAAGAAAGAAGTTCATAGAAATATTTACTCTATACAAAATTATAATTTCATGAACTGAACAATGATACCAACAGGAAGGAACTGATTCTGTATGACAGCGTGGTGTCATAAATGGAGTGGAAAAAGAGATATCACGTAATAATGAATTTTTCGAGACGGGGCACACAAAATAAATGGCATTTGTTGTGACAGATTTTTTTTTGTAATGTTGCAGTTGATTTGAAGTTTTTTCAATCAATAACAGCTTTTACGGTACTGTGCCTTCCACATCCAGTCCCTCCTTGCGACCATCCTCTGTGATCTATCTGACATGAAGCATCCTACTTTACATTTTGGTATACGATAACTAAACAAATTGCAATCTACCTAATCCCTGCGGTACGTCCTGGGACATCTTTCCGATCCGGCGCTAGACAAGCATGTGTTGTGGTTTTAGTCGGTTCGAGTCTGGCATGACATCCCCAGGGATTTCCACTCAATAAAAACACCCAGTGGTACATAAGTTCATAAAAGACAGGTTAATCTAAGTGCATAATATTCGGCAACTTTTTTTAGGTGCATAAAACGAGCAATTAAACTATATATTTATAACATCAGTAGTGTTGAACTAGAACGCGAAAGTTCTAGAAACCAATAACTAAAGAATATCAAACTATGACTCGTATCCCAAACCTCATTGCGTTCATATCAAAGATTCATTACCGTGAAGTCTCAGGGTGGTCCCAGTACGTATGTAAATATGACACAATCTAGCGACCAACTTGGGGCACAAGTTGAATGTATTCGAGAACGTTGCATATTGCATACTTATACTAATCAGCGGGAAAGTTCTGCATTCGACTCTGTCACTGTGGTATTGATCCTTGAGGCTGCTTAATTAGCATCTGTATAGAGCATAATAGAGAGCAGTGAAATGGATATGGTTGTCTAATGCTGCGTCCACATTTGTAACCATACAGCGTGTCATCGTGTCGAACTTGTAACTCGTAGCTCCAGTTACCGACACGCGAGTCTGAGACAGAAATGGCGAAATGTGCCGTGAAAATGTTACAAATGTGGACGCAGCAGCATAACATGTTAGAGTGACTAAGTATTTTGCACGGCTGGCCATTTCCACCATACCATTCATCAATATACCACGATCTCCAGTCCCAAATCAACCTGCTCATTTGTCTGATAGTGGTAGATCTGCCGATTTATAAAGATAAAAAGGCAAAGATATGACATTGCAGAGCGTGCTTCGTCAGTCTGTGGCTTACAGTGGCATGACATTATGGCATCTTTAAGCATGACACGAGTTCACAAATTACAGTAACATGTATATGAAATGATCATTTAACGTCTGCAAATCTGTAATACGTTAAATGATCAGACATATATAGACACACTCATCATTCAATCAGTATGGAATCCGAACTCCATAATGTCGATAGGGCGAGGATGCAATCGAGAAAACGCTAAGATGAAAAACAAAAACATTCATATAATAAACCGATCAACTAAAAACAACCTTAGACAATAGCCAGAACTTACTAAATGACAGAGAGTGAATTCGCGAGGGGAATAGACATATATGATGCGATGCTCTCCTCTAGGAGTAGAGGTTGAGGCGCTCCAGAGCCAATGAACGCAGGGACATCTCCATAATGTCAATATGTAAATAACTTTGGGTACAAACTTGCAACATGAAGTACCCGCATTGAAGGTACTTATTCTTGAAGTCCAGAAAAGACTAGTATCGGTGATAAGGCCTGAACTTATACAGTATCTGTTTAACATCGTGAAATTTTGAAAAATTTCTAAGCGAATACCGCAAAGATATTCTCTAACTGAAACATTAATTTCTACTTCTATACCTCTGAAATACACACACAGTAGTAAAAATAAGCCGACACGCCAAAGCTACTTGCTGTTAAAAATTTTCATGCCTTTTCCTTAAGAGTAACAGGGCTTCAGTCTTTCACAACTATTTATAAGGCTTCAGAGATATGTATAGCAAAATGATTCACTGCCTACCCACTGAAAGACTAAATGATACCGACACAAGACGAGTGAATGTAGACGTAATGGTATCGACTGAGAGCTCTCAACGCATTATATCACATTTCAAATCTCATACATAAATTATTTCGTAGCGCTAGTTCTCGTGTGTCAGAATCCGAGTAAATTACTCGCGTTATTCTATTATTATGATCACGGAATTAATCGGTATATACGTACCATCTGCATACATAGTAAAGATACTATCCTATTGGAAAAGGCATCTACAATACGCTTCTCATTTTATTTAAGTCGCTCAAAAATATCAACCGCTAACATGGAAAATGTTTAAGAATTTAATATGTAAGTAAAGAACCATACTCTGCTTAGACTACTCTTGATATGCTGCTAATAATATGTGACAAATAGTTAGCTGAGCTCATGCATTTGATATGCCGCTCTATTAGGTATAGTGATTTAGTCAAACTTACGTTTGACGCTTAAAGAAAAAGATTGTTCCGAAAAGAAGTCGATAAATCTCGCATTTTCTTGCTTAGGAGGCAGCAGCATATCAAACCGTAGATCTTGGTTGTCAGAAACATGGTACTTTGTAAGTCAAGTTCAATGCAATAAAGGGCCTATTTATTGCATACTTCTGCCTTTATCTTCAAGGGAAACTGTATTTACTTAAAATACGACCATGCCTAAATATCCCGAAGGTACAGGCAGAGATAAATTACACACTCACAGCACAAATACAATTTCTACAGTCTACAAACTTATGTAAGTCAATTCATAAATCTCAGTTCGAATTTGGTGTATAAAAATACCAGTGTCATGTGAAAGAGCATTACTACTCATATTAAGTAATTACTAAAACTTTTCTTCCACCTCAAAACTATGTGTTTTTAATTCTTAAAAATTCTAAAATATATTTATTTTTGTGGGAAGCCTCATGAGAACGAACCATACGAGGTGTATCACATTTCAACCCTTACAATGTGGGTAACTACGAAATCTGCCGTGAACCGCTACCTGACGCTCACTAGAGAGCTTTTGTTTTGAGCATAAATTTTCCAACATGTTCAGTTTTCCAACTTTAATGTACAGCAAATTCTAGCGATGACATGGATTAAATGTTGCCTAACAAACTTTGGGCACGCTGTAGATTTTGTTGTGTTTTATTTGCCTAACGAAGCAAATAGTAACTTAGTCTGCCTTAACCCGCCTAAATTAAGATTCTGTGACAAACGCGGAGTTCAAAATTGACATGATATCAACCAAGTATACGAGTAAGTAGAAAGTTGTGGGTGTGTTTATCATCCAGTAATTTAATAGGTCTTATAGATTTATCAGACACTAGAATGGACTCTAAGCCTATAATCATATTTCAGAATCTAATTCGAGGATATAAACTTTTATATGTTCTAGGCAGTTGTAAAATATAAAACAAAAGTAACACCGCAGGCTCTCAACGCGACTAGTCCTGAGATAAACTGGAAAACACTTTTTGAAATATACAAATGTAGAATCAACAATGAATTAAAAAACTTCTTTGAGAACCCAGCAGAGCAAGCTGATCATTTTCAAGCAACCTTGTCACGTAAAATTAATCATTAATTATATAGTTGGGTTATATCTGTAAGTAAATAAATTTATAACCGCAAAACGTATTTACTTACCATTAAATTTAACAAATTAACAACAAACCGTAAATTACACTGAGCACTGAAACACGGTACTCTATCAAAACACCGTATTTGTATTATGATAATAAGGTCCAGTACAAATAGTATCGATTCTGAATGAGATCAATTAAATAAATGTGTTCCGAGCTAGTAACATCGAACGAAGCGTGCTGAGCCGACCAAATAGCCTATAAAATTCATGCTCCGTTTGAATTGCTATTACTGGAACGACTAGCTGGTATACTAAACCACTGCGTATTGTATTTATTGCCTTAAAGCAAAGGTTTTATAGTTTTATTTAACGTATTGCAGTGTAGGCATTTATTTTAAAATTTGGGCTAGATGGCGTTGTGAGAGAATGTTAAACAATATTGATTAATTAATTTATTTATTTTATACGTCACTATAGGATTTTAGCTGCATATAAACGCTATAGATAGTGACAAAAGAATAAATAAACAATAGAGATTATAATACAAGTGTCACCTAGCCGAAATTACACTAATATTTTGGTGCAATACGATCAAAACAATTGGTAGGTATTACTTAATTTAAGAATCAGACCAAGTTCAGTGCCACGACAACACCAGGATGTACCTGATTTAAAACACCTTTCGTACCAGACTCTACCACTTTTGTACAAGACACATGGCTGTCCTTAAGTGGCTCTTTATGAGTGTGTGTGGTCCTTGAGTTGGAGTAGCTCTGCAAAAAGCAACTTAGCCCTGTGTGTGGCGTTAAGGGCTTGAATCCAGAAATATTTACATAACTCACAAAAAATTTGGAGTTCAGGAATTTTTAAATTCATACTAATACGAGTATTATAAAGCTGAAGAGTTTGTTTGTTTGAACGCTAGGATCTCAGGTGACGCAAACAAAATTGCGCGGGTCAGCTCTAATGAATATAAGCAACGGGAAACATTATATTAATAAAACCACACCTATCTCTTTCATACTCTCATGTGATGCAATCGAAGTTGCGCGGGTCAGCTTTGTATAGCATATAAAACATTCAGACAGTAAACAAATACTATTTACTGTCTAAATTACAAGGTTATGTGAGATCTCTGACTCCATTATAACAATATATCATGAAGCAAGTACATTTATTCGTATGCAAGTGACTATGTGGTACTAAATGAAGCACAGTAACTTAAGGACCCATACAATAAAATTACCAAACGTAATTAGTTCACAGTTTTTATGTTTGTTTATCTGGCACTAATCTACTAGCTTGTAATCGTATTCGCTAGTGAAACACCAGGCGTAATCCTCAAGAGTACTATTTATTTAAGTAGAGAATGCTTGAGCTTCAGCGGTAATGAATGTGGCATTTGGCTTAGCACTAAGTGGAACTGAAACCTTATTTAAGTCGACTCGTGTTCCGCCGACCAAAGTCTCTTTTATACGAAATTGGATGGAGGGAAAGTTTTTGATTTCACTGCTTGGGATTTAGATTTCATTACAAAAGAGGCACAAAAATTGTAACCATGTGGTTGTTTGTATTTGTACTACTTATAGACTAAATACTACATGTAGGCATGCATTATATACTTACTATAATGAACATAAATTTTAATGTGAGGAAAAAGACCTTTGAAATGTCGTCACCTTATCTTGTGGGCCAACTACCCAAGTTGCGTCCTCTTGCGTAAGTTATAACTATTGCTATATACTATTATGTTTTATGTAAAATCCCCGAAAAATCCATAAAAACCGTACTTAACCGAAATAAAAGTTTTGCTCGTTTTGATTAAAAGTTCTTTATTATTTTTACAAAAATAATCAGCTAAAATACTAAAGTACCTTGCTATTTAACATAGATGATTGATGGTGCTTTCAATTTTTTTTATTTCCTCGTGTCTCTATAAGCCAATGGCATTTAGTTCGGCACAAGCTGAGACAAAAAAGCACAACTATTAACGATCGAAATAAGCACTAAAAAGGTATTTTCATAACAAATGCACTTTTAAGAAAATAAGCAGGATTAAAGAGTGCCGAGACAAACATAGCTAGATTTCTTCTCAAAATTGTTTTCAAAAGATATTTCGTCATTGGCGAAGAATTCAAAAGTTGATTTCTTATGAAAGCATTGACATTGTTGGCCGTAAGAGATTCTCTATGTCTATTTGGAACTACTGCAACAATTTTATTTCCATTATTGAAAGTCAAATTTCAATGTTTCTTTGGGGCTGAAACCATTTTGTATCTCGTTATTAACACTTAAGATAGTTAAGGTCGTTCTACACACTAACAATACAAATTTTGTATTAATTGTATATAACTACGCATAATTTTGTGTTTAAACTATTTATAAGATTAACTTTAGTTACCAATCTTATATTTCGATTACTCGTTATTATAAGTCTATCTGTCATTCTCCCTTAATATTTGTGAAAAGGAAAAAAACTAAAGCCATACCTAGTTCAACTAATTCTTAATATCTTGCTATTCACAGAAACTGCAAAAACTTTACGAAACTCACTAAGTCACGAGAACTAACTAGAGTTAGGAATTTATGACGCGGCTTCAGAAGTTTCCGTCCTCATACCTCCTTTAGCGTTTAAGTATAAAGTAAGAACGGTTTCAACCTTACTATGTGGTTGCTGTTTATAATTTTCATATAACACCACAGATATGTCTTTATACAATTATTGTTCATTAATTAATGCACAGTTCAAGTCACCTGAAGTATAGACTCTAATTCGACACCATAGATCGTTATTACATTCTTAACTTGCACAAAATATACTTACATACATACTTATTTTAATGATAATAAATAAATGGTATAAAACCCTAGAAAAATACGCTTTTATAATGCACGAAAAAACCAAAAATAAATTATGGATCGTTCAAGTTCCCTCTATTTCTAGGCTGAAGTGTAAACTATGTGCTTTTGGTTATAATATTTGATTGTAAAAGCGTGGGGCGCTGGAACAGAAAAGACTTTCCTGGCGGAAGCTGCATGATGTCTTGTCAGATCAAGGATAAGGTCACATTTATAAAAGCGTGTTTTTCTCGTGTTTTTAAACTATTAATTTACACTGTCACGCTTTTATATATCTATTGTGACTTTTACTATTATTATATTATTTTAAATTTCGGAAATGTATTAACGATGATAGGCTTTAATTGAAATGCATAACATACTTACTTGAAAAGTAAAGTAGTTAATCACGCCTACTCATTTTCAACACCCACTTTTGCTAGTTTTTCGTGACGCCCGCGTAATAGGAGCAAACCTATTACCGTTACGGATCTCTATTAGATAATTCATAGGTTAAAGTTTCGGCAATCCGAGATATTTAGTACAATATGTAGTAATCATGTAATAAGAATACAAAAGCATATATCCCCAAGCGGGTTATCAAAGGTAACCAAAGATATCTCGTTCTCGAATAAGAACTCTACATTTTGCCACTGTTAACTTATTCCCCTCATGTATCTACTTAATTTCCTGAAAGAAGAGGCGTTCCCTTTGGCAGCATAAACGTTATGCTCTTGTGCGACCTCATGCAGCTTTCGCCAGGATTTTTATTATATACAGGGTGGAATTTAAAGACGGTAGTTGGAGGGAAAGTACCCTTAATGTTGATAATGGCAAGTTTTGCTGAAAGGAAACATTCCTTTATTTTCAAAAGTAAGTAAAACTGCATTTAAAGGTTTTTGAATAATCTCCTGTTTGAGCCGGGAATCGAACCTGGGAGATGTGAAAAAAAAAACATCCTGTATTTTATGATACCAACCGAAAGAGTCTTTAATAACGAACAATTCCTTTTTAACAACATAGTATCTTAAATTAAAGGAAGACCCAGTAAAATATGTTTTTTTATTATAAAGCTCACTATCTTAAGAAACAACAGTCTAATTGAGATTCTTCTCATTTTATTTGTAGTTGGTTAAAAAAATGTTCTAGTTTCTGTGCATGGGAATTATTCGTTCTGGTCACTTAACCAACAAACTTCAAAAAAAAAAGTAGGAGGTTCTCAATTAGACTGTTTTTTTTCTCCAGATAGTGAGTAAGCTTTACAATAAAACATATTTTACTTGATCTTCCTTTAATTTATGATACTATGTTTTTTAAAAGAAATTTATTTCTATTAAAGACTGTTTTGGTTGATATCATAAAATCAGGGATGTTTTTTTTTTCACAACTCCCAGGTTCGATTCCCAGCATTAAGGTGATTTTTCAAAAATCTTTAAATGCAGTTTTACTTACTTTTGAAAATAAAGGAATGTTTCCTTTCAGCAAAACTTGCCATTATCAATATTAAGGGTACTTTCCCTCCAACTACCGTCTTTAAATTCCACCCTGTATACCTAAGGATTAGTATTAATAGGAATTTGCTTACAAAAAAGTCTTTCTTGTTCTAGCGCCCCACGCTTTTACAATTAAATATTATTACTAAAAGCACATAGTTTACACTTCAGCCTAGAAATAGAAGGAACTTGAACGATCCATAATTTATTTTTGGTTTCTTCGTGCATTATAAAAGCGTATTTTTCTAGGGTTTTTATACCATTTATTTATTTTATACTTTTTAGTCACAACATTTATACCTTTACTAGCTGTTCCCTGCGGCTTCATTCGCGTAGAAGTCGTTACCGCACAAAATCATTACCCTCCTTTTGAGCAGTCAGTTAAACAGTAGCCTATGTCCTTCCCTTAAACTCAAACTATGTTTATAACATATTTCATCAAAATCAGTTCAGTGGTTTAGGCGTGAAAACGTAACAGACAGACAGACAGAGTTACTTTCGTATATATAATATTAGTAGGGATTTCTGTATTACATTGTGTTTTGTCTGAGTTCGACTAATGTGAAAATATTTCATTATTACTCTAATACATACATATATACATTTTATGCAGGTACCTATGTCAATATTTACACTCAATATTAACTTCAATATATAACAGGTTTGTTATAACCTTAAACCCTAATCGTGGTCAAAGTTCATTACAAGACTTTTCTAACAAATTCAAACACAGCTATGATACGATGTTCAATCATGAAGTTACAGTTCATATCTTACGACTCCATCATCAGATCAGTTTGACAGCACCATATTATTGTATTGTTATCAGAACTACAAACATCTGCCAATTTTCATGACGCTACGATCCTTGGAAGATGGTTAAATTAGTTACCTGAGATTCCATTGCATAGTTTTACAAGTCAATTAAAAAAAAAAGGTTTGTTATAACCTTGAAACCTAAGCCTGGTCAAAGTTCATTACAAGACTTTTCTGACGAATCCAAAAACAGATATAATACGATATTCCATCATGAAGTTCCAGTGCATACCTTCCGGCTCCATCATCAGATCAGTTCGACAGTACCATATTATTGTATTGTCATCAGAACTACAAACAGCTGCCAATTTTCATGACCCTACGATCCTTGGAAGCTGGTCAAATTAGCTACCTTAGATTCCACTTTTTCCATCGAAGTTTCAGTGCCTATCTTCCGGCTCCATCATCATATCAGTTTGACAGTACCATATTATTGTATTGTCATCAGAACTGCAAACAGCTGCCAATTTTCATGACCCTACGATCCTTGGAAGCTGGTTAAATTAGCTACCTTAAATTCCACTTGTTTTTAGTGCCTATCTTCCGGCTCCATCATCATATCAGTTTGACAGTACCATATTATTGTATTGTCATCAGAACTACATAAATCTACCAATTTTCATGACGCTACGATCCTTGGAAGATGGTTAAATTAGTTTCCTTAGACTCCATTGCATTGTTAGTTACATACACGACGACCTAATAAAAGCGTATTAAAAATGGTGACCCGTCACGGGACGCCAGGCAGATATGAAAAACCACACTATAAACATACCTTCAGTAAAATAACCAATTAAAAAACCTTCCTGAAATGTACTTAAGCAAAAAATGCTGGCACTAAAATAAAGTGCTTTCGCGATTCAATTCACAGTCAATTTCGCTTACCAAAAAAAATCTCTACAAAATTACAGCAGAATTTTTTCCCAGATATCATTATCGTAATATATGCATAGGTTTCGAAACCAATCGAGCCGAGACTTATCCAGTTTGCGGCGCACCCCTAAATTAAAGGGATGCTATCAGCGATCCGAAGTTCTCGATTTATAGCCCTGTCCTACCAATGTGTGATATCTTAATTATTTTACCAATCGCTGTAAGCTGGGGTTGATTGGGCCAATGTCGATACAAGTTTAAGGTTGAAGTTGTGAAATTGTTCTCGCAAGGGTTGCTCAGACGTATGTTAATTTGATTATTGGATGTAGATGAATGTACCTGGGGGATTTGGCGATGTATTATTGGGAAAGTGCCAAATAAGCTATTGTAGGTACATTTTCTGAGTAAATATTGCATACCAATACGTGCTGCATTTTAATTTTAACGTGAGAGAAAATCCTCATGGATGTTATGCCAGACTCCTACCGACTATAAAACCTCACGTATACAGCCCAACAGCCTACGGTTGAGAAAACCCCGGATAAGCCCTCCAAAGGATACCCATGTGCTGTTGCTCACTAACTTTATTATTATTGTTTGATTAACAATGATTTCTCATACTTTTAGAACTCGGGACTTCACGCGAAATAAGTTTACTTACATACATCGACGTTTCGGGCACGTTGCAACGCCCGTGGTCGCGGTCCGACTCTCGAGTCACGCCGCGAGTGCCGCGACCACGGGCGCTGCATGTAAGTAAATTTATTTCGCATGTAGTCCTGAGTTCTATAAGTAAGAGTGTAAAAAACCGCGGTAGTTTAAAAATAGCAAGAATGATTTCGTTAAACAAAAAGTATAACTACATCCTAGAAAAGTCTTAAATTTCTTTGCAGTATTCGATAGTTTTACCGGATACGGAACGTGTATTATGATGAATTACTTACTTATGCTGCATCAATTTGCATGGTCGGTTTGTCAGGCACTCTGTAAGTAGTCTATTGGATAAATTTAAACACGACAATTATGAAATTGATAATTTTTAGTCTATTAATTAATCAGCCTATGATTATGTAGAGACTACAGACATTGTATGTTATTTACGGATGAGTAACATGTGTCCGGGCTTTTAACATTTTGGTTGGGATTATAGAATGGTCATAAAATGTGTAATACCCGAGGACGTGAATACAATAAGCTTTCTTCCTATTACGTGAAACTTTCAAAACTTCTAGCAAAGTCAGGATGAGTAATTTGCCCCACACCCTCAAGAATACAAGCGTGATGGTGTGTACATTACTATCAACCTAACTAACCTCTTCATGTACAATATTTTCTATTCCCGTCCATTGTACACAGCCTTCACATGAAAACTACATAGGTATACCTAAGCCTACCAGCTACCTACGATGCGTCTCCCCTTCCCAAAATATTCTTATTAAATATAATTGCACGCAACCTGCCTTCATTCCACATCAACAGATTACGAGGGATACAATAGAATAGAAATACAATAGGCCAGTACGGGTGATTTATACCAGAGTTATTGTAAGATTGGAACGCGTACCTACTGTAAGTTACGATGCTCATCGCACTGTCGGCACCATGTGCTGGGGTCGATAAAATGGCGCATAGTGCACCAGCGATTAAATTGTCTCAAGAAAAATATTCGAAGGCAAAACATTTTTTTAAGGCCCTCCATCACCGGATGCATTCGCGTGTAATGTAACATATTAGATTCGACTTTGAGCATTACGTTACAACCTACCTCCCTGACTGACGAGCATTCGCGTGTAATGTAACATTATAGATTCGACTTTGAGCATTACGTTACGACTTTCCTCCCTGACGGACGAGCATTCGCGTGAAATGTAACATTTAGTATAGATTTTTTGTCAGCGCATTGATGTTACAAGTTGTATCAAAACGTTACAAATTGTATCATTACAAGGTGCGCATTGTAATGCTCGGTTCTCCTCCTTCACTGATGTAACCTCGTCTTGTATCATTACGAGGTGCGCATTGTAATGCTCGGTTCTGCTCCCTCACTGCTGCAATGCTCGACTCTGTAACGTTACATTACACGCGAATGCTCCCGGTCCTTTCGATATTTAGACAAATAAAACTTATCAATTAAATCATAAGATATAGCAGTATCCTGTAACGACAACAATGTATGTCTAAACCAGACACAAACTGTATATGGCAGTCCACTGTTGGACGTAGACTTCTCCCAATTTATGCCAAAACACAGTTCTCCCCCTTCAACATTCAGTCCCAGCCTGCGACCTTTTCCAGGTCGTCGATCCATCTTGCCGGTGGACGCCCTTCCCTTTGTCGTACCCTATCGTTTGCCGAGGTCGCGGTTACCAAATAAAAAAAATATGAAATGAATTTATTTGTTTTAAATTTTTTGTAAAAATGAACTTAGATTTGTCAAAATTGTCGTGTTTGAGGGTTTTAAAATGCAACAGGCCGAGAAGAACTCAAAAAACTCATTCAGACTTTTTGAAAAATCAAATACATCTATTTACTTATGTAATTTTACAATTCTAGAATGGAGCAATTTGTGTCACAGGCAGGCAGTCCTATCATTAAATAAAAATTTCTTAGACGTGTTGCCTTTTTAATTTATTTTAACACATTTTTTATAAAAATTTTAACTTTTTACACCAAAATTGGTATTCAGAATAATGTGTTAGTGTTGAACACCATTTTACCGCTCCCCGCCTTGATGCCACGTGTGCAGTCTTTATTAGCACTACCAACAAATAGGCAAGCTCACCTTACTATGTTACCCAATCTAGTTTGAAAATATAAACACTTTTGTTTGTTGGAACGAGGAAAAGCTTTCTTGCAAACAGTTTGTGTCGAGTTTAGACAGACATTGTTGTCGTTTACAGGATACTGTTATGTTACAAGTTTCATGTTGTTTTGTCTGCTGCTTCTATAGAAATTATGCTAAAATGAAAAAAAAAGCCTACTACCTACTAATATTATAAATGTGAAAGTTTGTGAAGGTGTTTGGATGTTTGGCTGTTTGGATGTTTGTTACTCAATCACGCTCTAACGGCTCAACGGATTGGGCTGAAATTTGGTACAGAGATAGCTTATAGTCTGGAAAAACACATAGGCTACTTTTCATACCGCGAAAATGCTCGCAAGGGGAGCGGGAACGGGGACCAAATCTCACGCGGGTGAAAGCGCGTGTGTCATCCAATTAAAATAAGGATTGCCTGTTGTGACTATTGTAAAAAATCGTCGTTACTTGAGCTGGTTGACAACCACTGCTGGGCATAGCTCTCCGTCAACTATCTCCACAGCGATTGGTTTTTTATACTACTGAGGTGGCAGACAAGCTTACGGCCCTCCTAATGGTTGGTTATCATAGTCTATGGATGTTTGCAGCTCCAGAAGCGCTACACACGTGCTACCGACCCGCGTGCAGGTTGTGACAACCCACAGTTGAATTGTTTTAAGCCGCCCAGGCTTTTATCTTGATCTAGTGAGAACAGGTCTTTCATTTCCACCATCCTCCTCAATCTTTATGAGGTTCCCTTGCTTATCAATTATTTTTGCCAAACCAATTTCAAAGCAATGTTCTAACATTAGTTCTTTAGAAAGATTATTAGAAAACATGACTCACCACCTTAGAGTATAAATAAGATATAGAGCGCAAGTATCCAAGAGGGACAGGAGACCGGTGCTATACGCGCTCTCTGTACCTTTTTAACCTCCGACGGAAACCCGAACGTGGTGGTATAAGTTTGACGTGTGTGTGGGTGTGTGTGTGTGTGTGTGTGTGTGTGTGTGTGTGTGTGTGTGTGTGTGTGTGTGTGTGTGTGTGTGTGTGTGTGTGTGTGTGTGTGTGTGTGTGTGTGTGTGTGTGTTTGTAAGTCTGTCTGTGGCATCGTAGCTCCCAAACGGATTAACTGATTTTGATTCTGTTTCTTTTGTTTGAAAGATGGGTTAGGGGAGAGTGTTCTTAGCTATGTTTTATAAAAATCGGTTAAGCCATTTCAAAGATATGAGTGAAAGATATGGGTGAAACTGGTGATGAAAAATTGAATGTGTTCAAATATACCCGTGTTGGGTATCAAATGAAAGGGCATAACTTAGTCATCACGATACCGCAAGTTTTATGAAAATCGGTTCAGCCATTCAAAATATATGAGGAGTGGAATGTATTTCTAATTATGTAACCACACTCCGCGCAATTCGCATTAGCTCTGAATAATTGTTGATAGACTATACGTATGTTGATATTAAATAATAAATTAGGTATTTCTATTTGCTTTTTATATGGGTAACTATGCTTAAGTTACCCATATAAAAAGAATAAAATAAAAATTAAATTAAAAATTTAAAAAACCCCCGACTTACAAAAAAAGAACAATTAAAAAACCTGTAAAAAGTAAAAAAATAACTATTATATTATGACCTATCTACCCTAAGTATTAAACCTTTATTATTATTATAGGTAGCTATATTATTTACGTATTCATATTTTTAACTAACAGTTAGTCTCGTCGGGGACCGCTCACCTATTCGTACGTCTGTCTCGCAAGATCCTAACTGTAGATGTTTTGTTTAGGCATAGAGCGGTCCCCCGACGAGACAAACTGTTAGTTTAAAATGATGGATGTAATATGCCTCTGCCTACCCGTTCGAGGATAAACTCATGGACACAATATAATAAAATGTATGTACTATGAGATAAAAATAATATGACTTAACCTGTAGTATTCAGGCAGTCTATGCGCTAAGTTTTTACTTATTCACCCATAAACTTAGAGTCCATTATGCTTTGAATATGATATGTTTATACTCAGCTTATTTACGATAGAGCAAGGAATAACACTCTATGCGTCGTAAAATAACTTCATGAATACCCGGTTAATCATATGAACTGAGTAAAATATTGTGTTTATCTCATTTAGTCTGTTTTACTCGCATAAAAGATCAACATATTTTAATCTCAGACTGTATATATAGAGTAAAGGTCATTGCACCTTTTTACTATCGACATCTTCGAAGCCAAGCCGGTCTAACCCGTCTTTGGTGGGATGCGGGGTCGTACTAACACCTTCGTGACTCCAATGCTTTGTATCCTCCTGGGCGACGGAGTAGCGAGCACTCCTCGTTTACACACCGCCCCAGCTGCAACCGCGGCTAGGATGACGGCGCGTATAGGCATTCTCAGACACCAAAAAAAAATACTGAAATAAAACCTGCCATTGGTGTGTGTGAGACAGATGAGGTCCAAAAAGAAAACTCGAAACAAAAGCTTTGTACCAACCTGTCTAGACTAGTAGTAATTAAGACCTAGAATCCTTCTAAAATTATTTAAAGAGGCCTATGTCCAGCAGTGGACTGTGATAGGTTGATTTAATTTGATTGATTAATAAAAAACCATACAAAACACGACAGCAATAAACAAATCGCTATCTATCCTAAACTTTGAGTAGAACCCAACGAATTACTTTAATACACCCCTTATCACATTCGTACAGTGCGAGCCTTAATAAATGGGTGATTCCTCGCAATTTGAGTAACAAACGCGCTCGGGTCGTTAGTGCGAATGTTTGTCATAGCCCATCGCATCGCCCATCGCCCTTAGCCCATTTTGTTAATGCATTCCTCAAGGAGAGACCGGAGAGGGACCTCCTTTGTCGGTGGAATGGCAGCAATTTCAAGTATCCACGTTTATGACGCGTTCTGTACTTTTGGCCAAGTATTGTGGATTAGTTTTGTTAGTTCTAAATTAGAAGTTGCCTTGTTGAAGCGTTAGAGATTATTTCATTACCTGTTACCGTACCTAATTGTCTATTTACAAACACACATTACAGTTTTTTAGACTCAAGCTACTTTTAATATTCGGTATGGCTCGGCTCCATTACGACGTTAAAGGTTCCGTCAAAAAATCGAAGATGGGAATTTAAAAATTTTAATAAAAAACGAAATAGACCTGAGAATCATAAGGTATTAAATATTATGTTATTCTTTCTCTGAAAGGTAGTCAGTGGCGTAATATACATATCATTTCAATACTTATATTTTGGTCCCACTACTCCCACTTAATACTAAGACGATCAACCCTTGCTTGCAAACTCTCTACCTTGGTACCTAATGGGCAAGGATACATTCACACCTATTTTCCTATAGCAGAGGCATAACACTTTCTTTTCTGTATCGGTGTCGAAACGTATAGAGGCAGGTTGCCTGCAGTTGAAATTTTTCAGGCAGTTCACTAGTTTTCTTCGCTTAACGTCTACCACATGCCATCTCAGACCCAACGAAACCAACAATTTCAGATCCAGCTAAAAAGTCAACTAAATTATTATAATAAATCAACTTTTTATTTAGCTACCACAACGTAGAAGCTTCCATTCCTATGCCAGTGGTTCCTACCAAAGAAGTTATAGATTTCTGTATCGGTGTCAAAACCTGTAGAGGCAGGTTGCCTGCAGTTGACATTTTTCAGGCAACATACAATTCTCGGACCCAATCCTTCTAAAGCACTGAAGCAAATGCCATAAACGGTCACATATCTCAGGATTGCTTACAACATACTTGCATAACCCCGTGATCACTCTCAGAAGAAAAGTTGCGAACGCTTCCAAAAACCTAAATCTTCAGCACCTTTTAAAATTGGAAATACAAGCGGAACCCTTTTAAGTAATAAAACCAGCAACTCATAAAAGTTGGAGTTTGAACACGCATATTTGTGATTCCGAACCTTACGTGTTACAAATGGAAGTGGGTTGGAAAAGAGCCAACACCCTGGCAGTACTCCAAGCCACGTCCAATTATTCATTGTTATTGCTACTTGCATTTTGGTTCAGCCTCGAGGTAACTGCGTGAGAATGCAGATAAACGAGATAGGACAACATTAGATTACTGAAATAGACAATTCCTAGTTCGAGTTTGCTGGCAACAGACTGGATAAATTTCTTCGCCAAAGAATGAGGTATAGACAATGCGTGATCAACCAGTTTTTCTTCCCTTTCTTTCCCGTGGTAGTACCATTTTTATTGTATCGCCAGTAATACGGGCTAAAAAATCCCCGTAGACTACCAGCGATCCAGTATTACCATGGGGATTTGAAAAAAAATTGAATAATAGTGACAGTTGTGCAGCGTGGACAATCAAATGAATTCCAGATCCAGCTAAAAAGTCAACTAAATTAGAATAAATCGTCTATTTAATTTATTTAGCTCCCACAACGTAGAAGCTTCTCCATTCCTATGCCAGTGGTTCCTACCAAAGAAGTTATAGAATTATGCCCAATAGTACGGTAATAGTTTCCTAACCTCTATGGCAGAGCGTGAAAAGGTTATGGACCAATATTTTTTTTTTGCCACAAATGACCTTCTTGTTACGACAAACGTCTTTGATTACTCCCATTAGGTGTAAAACTGCGGCCTGAGGACTGGTGGCTGCTCACCGTAATTACAGGCCCTAGACGACAGCGTGACGTGAGGAATTCACGAACGCCCCAAAGCCCCAAGACGCAGTATAGCGCCTGAACCCTCCCTAGGTGAGGCCGCAGGTGGTAGCCGTAGGTCTGTTGGGAGTCCTGGGGTATCGATACGTGTGTTTTTTAGTCGGTAGGAGCCCGGCATGGATGTTAGTCCATGTAGGATTTTCTTCACGTTAAAAAAAGGTGTAAAACTGCTGGTGACGCAAGACCAAACGTATTGGTGATTTATAAGAAAGTGTCTGTGTCATCAAACCACTTAGATACTATTAATGAGATAGTAGCAATCATTAGGCACTAGTCAGTCTCATTACCAGGCAGCTTTAAAAAACTACATTGGCACTTATTTTATTATAAATCGTTTTCGTATCAATTTGTCGTAAAAGACAGCACATGCGTAAATGCGAGTTTCCGTTCATCTAATTACGAATCTATGATGACGAATGTGGCTCAGGACTTATTCGTTCTAAGAACCAATACGTGATACGGGCGAAGCTAATCCGCTAAATCTCATATCCTATACTAAAACTTGCTTGAAGCTTTTGATTTTACCCGCGTGGAATTCGATAACCGTTTCCGCTTCATATGCGATCATATTCTTGGGTTAAATTACCTATGTGTTATTCCAGACTATAATCTATCCCGATACTAAATTTCAACCAAATCCGTTTAGCCGTTAGATCATGATTGAGTAACAAACAGTTGGCTATCCAAATATCCTCACAAACTTTAACATTTATAATATTATTAGCATAGGATAGAGTAGGATATTTAGTAAGATGTACAACAAAAACGTACTTTTCCTTGCAACATTACAAAGACTTAAATTAAGAGAAGAAGAAATTTAGTTGTATCTCATCTCTCATTGGCGAACGGTGCCCGGTACCGTGTGCACGTACGTACGTCTACTTAAACCTCGCTTATCGCAACAACAAAGTTATAGTGATGCACCAACTACACATCGACAAATTGTTGTCGATGTTACGATGGCACAGACCTTAGATAATTTCATCATAAGAAAATCCGATTCGTGTAGTAGCTTAGCAGGAAAAAGAACTGCCGAAGAGGATCTCAATGAACAGGAATTTCGCACTGTCAAGCGCACAGCTGCTAATGTGAAAAATGTAATGAAGTACGACCAATCTCGAGAATTACCTAGGCACAACAGGTTTGAAGTACTACCTTTAGACGATGAGCAGACTACTCCGGGTAAGTCTTTTCAACATGCAAGTACAAATATTAAGAAGAAAGGTCATATTCCACCCATAATTATTGATTTAAGACAAGATTGTACTCATAAAATGTTAATCGATTTATTAACTAATTACTCCAAGCGATTCCATTTGCAATATCGGAACGGAAAAAAGGCAGCAGTTATTTGCTACACGCCCGAAGACCACCAAGCTGTAAAAGATGGATTATTGAAGGAAGATGTTCCTTTTCTGACTTATACTCGTAAGGATGAGAAGTCCCCGAAAGTTGTAATCAAAGGATTACCCGATTATGCAAAAGATTTCCTGCCAGATGAGCTTGAAAAGCTAGGATTTCCAGGAACGATCGTAACCTTGCTTAAAACTTCTAGAGCTGTTACGGGAACATCCCCTTTATTCATGGTCCAGCTGCCAGCGGGTACAGATATTTTAAAATTTAAGAAAATCAAGTATCTGTTGAACTGTGTGGTTACAATACGCAAGTACAAACCTAAAGCCAGCAACTGCACACAGTGCTTTCGATGCCAAGGATTTGGACATTCGTCACGAAATTGTAATCTCCCTGCGAGATGCGTCAAATGTACTGGAGCACATCACACGTCCGAGTGTTCGAAGAAAGATAGGTCTGAATTGGCTCGGTGCTGTAACTGTAATGAGCAACATTCAGCCAACCATAGACAATGTGCGGTACGCCTGCAGTACATAGAACGTATTCAACAGAAGAAACTGAAGGAGCAGTGCAAACTGAGTAGGAAGGAGTTCCCACCCGCCGTTCATAAGGTGTTATCAAATTCGAGACCAAACCAAGTCACCAACTTAACTGCACAAGCATGGACTAAAACGGCCGCTGAAGTGGTTAAAACTAAGAAGGCTGACACTCATGAACAGCCTAAACTTATTACTAACGTTATTTGTGACAGCGACGAAGTCACTTCTGAAATATTGGATATTTTGGCTGCTATTCAGAAAGTTAAGAGTCAATATATGCTCTGTTCATCTCCTATTGATAAGGTTATGCTTGTCCTAACACAGTTAGGTCGTTATCTCTCTTAACTTAAAAGCACTACGTCTCCTGTCATGGAATTCCGACGGAATTCGAAACAAAATTGACGAGCTTCTGGATCTTGCGGTAGGTGCCCTATCAGTCGATGTTATTGCTATATCTGAGACCAAACTATCTGTAAATACCAGACTGTCTGCTTCTGGCTATACAATATACCGCCAAGATAAACGACCAAATGGGAAAGGCCAGGGTGTTGCCATAATGGTTTGTAATGATATACCTAATGTTGCTTTGGAAATATCTAGTACAAGGCATATTGAAGCCATTGGTATCAAAATTAGTATTTCGGGGCTGGAGCATATAATTGTTTCTGCATACCAGTCACCTAATTTACCTCTATTGCATGACGATTTAGATATACTGCTAAACCTGGGCCCACGAGTCATAATTATGGGTGATTTTAACGCCAACCATAACTACTGGCATAGTAGTTATACAAATACTCGTGGTCGCAGTTTATTTCGTCATATGTTATTAAACGACTACACCATACATGCTCCAGATACGCCTACTCAAGTTAACTATCGCGTAGATCGAAAACCGTCTAAACCTGACTTAGTAATCGCAAACAACATTAAAGAAATATCTGATGTCGTAACTACTTGTGCTTTGTCGTCTAATCATTTACCATTGTTCTTTGAAGTCGGTGGCATGGTTATTCGCCAGATACCGAAACAGTTTCAGTATGGTTTTGCTAAATGGAAAGAATATCGGTCAACTTTGAATAAAAATATAAGAATCTCTTCTCAAATTTTCAAATCTAATACTGACATCGACAAAGCCGTTGCAAATCTGTCCGACTGTATTATTAATGCCCGTGATGAACATGTTCCAACTGTAAAGACGAAAGAAAACACAAATATACTTCCTTATCAAATAAGGAAACTTATAAAACACAAAAATTATTTACGCCGCGTACAGCAATCTCTCGACAACTACGATGATAAGAAAATCATACGTTGTGAAATTAACTTTTTACAGGTTCGCATAAGGACAGAAATTAAAAAGTACCGTGACCAAATGTGGAACAATAGGCTTGCTAAGGTTGATAATCCTCGCTCCGATATCTGGCGGGTAATAAAATCGATAAAACCCAAAACTAACAATATACCTCCTTTGAAACTTAGTACTACGGTGACAACTACATCAGTTGAGCAACAATGTAATGCACTAGCAAGAACGTTTCGTGATAATATGAAACTCACCACTGATTGGTCTAGTCCCGCGGTTGAAAATATGATATGCACGTCTATGAAAAATCTAAACGATTACACTATCCCTGGACTTTTGCAACTCACTAGACCCATCGAAATTTTGCAATGTATACGCAAACTTAAACGGCGGAAATCACCTGGTGAAGATGACATAAATAATATTCTACTTAAAAATCTTTCACAAAAAGCAATTGTATTAATTTGTAAAATATTTAACGGCTGCTTGTCTCTAGGCTATTATCCGACTGCTTGGAAAATAGCTAAAATAATACCACTCAAAAAGTCGGGCAAAGATGGTACTTTGCAGAGTAGTTACCGACCGATTAGCCTCCTACCCTCCCTTGGTAAACTTCTTGAAAAAATTATTCTTGCTAGACTGTTAGCAGCCTCTAAACACATATTAATTAATGAACAGTTTGGATTTCGTGAATCACATTCTACAGTTCATCAATTGGCTCGAGTATCAGAACATATTTCTCATCATCTTAACCTAAAGCAATCTACAGGAATGTTCTTACTTGATATAGAAAAAGCCTTTGATACTGTGTGGCACGAGGGCCTTTTACACAAGCTGATCACATCCACCATACCGTTACATTTGGTAAAAATCATCCAATCTTATCTGGCCAATCGGGAGTTTTCAGTTCATATTGGTAACATCAAATCCATGCGTCAATCGGTACCCGCCGGTGTTCCTCAGGGATCAGTCCTCGGCCCGTTTTTATTCCTGATTTATATCAATGATATTCCCGTCCAAACGCGTACCAGCTTAGCGTGTTTTGCTGACGACACTGCTTCCTACACATCATCGGATGATACTGATCTCATCATAAGTCGTTTGCAGTTGTCTTTAGACTTGCTTCATTCCTTTTTTACAAAGTGGAAGCTAAAGTTGAATGCAGCCAAGACGGAAGCAATATTATTTACAGGTCAGCGCAAAATACCAAACAGAAAGCTGAAAATATCGGGTCACATGATTCCTTGGAGTAATGCGGTGCGCTATTTGGGTGTAACTATGGACTGCAAGTTGAACTGGACGAAACATGTATCAAAAATACGAGTAACAGGTGCACAAGCACTAGGTGCCTTAAGTCCCGTGTTAAATCGTAAAAGCAACCTTAGCCCCCAAACAAAATTTAAAATCTATACCACACTTGTTAGACCTTGTTTAACATACGCTTGTCCTGTATGGAGCAGTACTTGTACATCTAACTATGACTCTCTACAAACTATTCAAAATAAAGCAGTCAAAATTGCATATAACACTCCGTTTAAGACTAACCTTAAAAATCTACATATAACTAAAAATATGCCATTACTAAAATCATTTGTTATTAATTTAACAATTAAGTTTTACAAGACCACTAAAACACATGAAAATAGTTTGGTCTCAAATATCTGCAAATTGTCAATTTCAAACCTACCATATATCGATAGGTACGACGCTTGCCGCTTGTCCCAGCACTATTATTTGTTCCCCCACTGAGCGCGCGACAGTGCTGCGAGCTGCGAGTCATAACGACCATTTTAAATGACCTACTGTGTTAGTGATAGACTCCCCGCTAATGTCCATACCTTTATACCAGCGGGAGGTGAGGTAGCTCGCTCACTGCTGTGAGACTGGCTGCGTTTTTAAGATAGGTTGTTTCATAAAAATAAAAATATAAAATCTCAATATACCTCCAACATGCAATATGTTTACTTTTGTTTTAAAAAGAATTGCACGTCGTTGAAAGTGTTAATTAATTGTTATACTGTATACAATTATCTGTAGAAAAGTGAAACTAGCACTAAAGGTTCACTAATAGTTTGTTATTTTATTTTACCACTATGTGAATTATAAAGTTCAGTTCTCAACAGTAACGGAAAAAAAAGGATATAACTAGCTTTCAAAGGCGCTAATAAGCCTGCATAAAGTATGTAAGTACCTATGTTTAGTATTGTAAGTAAACACTGTACATACTTAGTAATTACTACTTTGTATACCTTTTATGTTTAATAAAGACCCTTAAAAAACAAAAACAACAGTTGTATCTCAGCACTTTCCGAAACATTCACGTGTACAAAATTAACGTTGCAATAACAGCGCTCTCGCCGCTAAAGGAGACAGTTGCAACCAACATTTTGTACTGAACATCGCAAGCAATGCCGGGAATTGCAATTACGCTTGACGTGTGACGAAAGCGCTGTATAACTATCCAAATGCGGTTTAATGCGGGAAATGAATAAAAATATTAGGGTATAGGGTAGTTCTTTTAACATTGTTTTTGTACGTGGCTGTTTATAATGATTCCGCCCACTCGAGGTATATTAATGAGGATATTTAAGGAATGAGGCCCACTATTTGTTGACTCAGTTTTCCCAAACGCCTACAGTATGGGCAGTATGGGATTCTTCAAAAGGGGACTTAGAAGGTCTGGTGTTGCAAGCGTCCATAGGCTGCGGTGACCATCGGTACATCTGGTGGGGCTGTATGCTTGTCTGCCACTCTAGTGGTATGAAAAAAACTATTATCGCCAGATAGATTGATAAAAGTAGCCCATCAGCTGAGCCTTAATTACAAGACGATACTCAATACTCAAGAAATGTTTGATTCTAGTTTTCTCCTGATCAAACGATAAAGTTTCAGGATTTTAAGGCATTTTCTAAAATACGACACTGAGTTATTATTTTTCACGCTCTGACTTGAAGAATCCAAGGTTTTTTTTTTAAAATTTAGCTCGCCAAATTGACGTCGCCACCAGCCTGATGGTAAACGTTGCGCATCTAGCGATTCGGGGCCACTCTCACAGTCCGTAAGACTTCTGACAGTGGTCCTCAATTTGGCGGCCCTATGATGTGCCTCTTCACGCTCCTCTTGAAGAACCCGGGATTGTAAGATGAGGGAAACACGAGAAGTTAAACAAGCAGAAATTTAAATTTTCTGTGATACGAAAAAGAAAACATCCTTTGAATTGATCGTTTCTAGTTTTGTCTGCCTCGTTGGTCTATAGGTCGAAATGTGTGACTGCAGATCACGAGGGTTCGATTTCCACCGGAGACAAATATTTGTGTGATCCATAAATATTTCTCTCTAATTTGCTCGATCCCCGAGAGGTAGACACCAATTTGCCTACTCTTCATCAGTTATATTCAATTCCACGTAATAGGCGGAAATAAGTGTGAAAGTCATAACTGGTCAAAAATAGAATTTGTTGAAATATAATGGAAATTATGAAATATAAAAAAATAACCAACAAGTTATAAAACCAGTTTGCTGAATATGTTCTTAGTAAAATATAATATTTTTCATTTCTCGAATAATGGTTATACTTAGCTGACAAACGAGGTGACCGTAGAGAAAATCTCTCGAAGTAAGTCGTGCTACGAGCGCTGTCGTTCAAAACAAAATGTTATTCGAAGCTTCGTAGCCATTCGTAGCATTCGTAGATTTCGTAGCAAAGGAGCTACGTTGCCATAGAACATTCATTGTTCTGTTGTTTCCTTTATGCGTATTGTACAATAGTAGAAAACATTTCGTGAGTTTAACTTCGTTCGTTCTTTGTATTCGAAATTTCAAAAGATTTTCTTGTTTTTTTTTATGAACGAGCCCTAAGAGGATCAGAACTTGTATTTTTTTATTATAGTGAATGTAAGATGACTGGTGCCAACAATGGTATATTCTTCTTAGAATATTGTTGTACAGATGATACAGAATCTGTTAAATGTATTTAATAAGGGCAGATAATAAGCCTACGCCATCGTGCTTCTTTCGACGGTTATACACATTGTGTTGTCTAATTCTTCAATATTACTATACTCGATAGAACATCTCAACAATAGGCAAAAAAGAAACGGTCCGATAGTATTGACTTTCTCCAGTCCAAGTCAATACTAATTAAGCATGTGGCCATGCATAGGATTCCGAAGACTTAATTCAGTTCGTCAGCGTTTGTAACACGCTACAACTAACCGGCTAGTCATTGACTCTCATTGGTCTCCTTTGAAGACTTTAGTTGTTCAAAAAAGCTATGACTTCCGGCCATGGTTTTGACACTTTCGTATCCAAAATAAAAGTTTATTGTTACAAATAATTTTGCCAAGCAATTGACTACAGATATCAGGCGTCTTATTATAACAAGGTATTCAGAGTCTAAGCCAACTTTATCCGTAAATGGTGCACCTGCAGACCATTGGACGATATCTCTACAGAGTTGACAATCGCAGACAAATCAAAAATAATAAACCAAATCGCAGCAACTGTTAGCAATTGACATAATTGAACTCCAAGTTCCAATTTCAAAAAGAAATCTCTAACTAAAGTGGAAAATCTGGAAGTATCACAAACCGATGAAGATTACAACACAATATTATTCCATAACATCTTTCTGCGTGTGTATTAGAGAACCAAAACACTATCCAAACACTCAAACTTACAGCAAACGAGCAGAACTAATCCTTACAGTGGCCAAATGGCACAACTCGAGCGCAAGAGATACGCGGATTACATAGGAGCGGGATTAGTAAGCGTACGGATGCGTTGCGCCACTTACTGTGTAGTGTAGGTATTGCCAGAACGTTGATGTGTGTTTAGTTCATCAATATATAGAGATATCAAATGGAATTGTTTGTTTGTAATATACAAACTTTCTGGAAGTGAAAACGCCTTCAGACGTGTACTTATAGCAATACTAGCTGAGCCCGCAACTTCGTTTACGTCACATAAGGTGTGTGAAAGGAAAGGTATTTCTTCATCAGAGTCATCAAGCAGCGTCTGAAACTGCCCTGTTTGCTTAATCATAAAATAGCTTAATGATTAAGTCTATTTTAAAATTAAGCCAACACGCCAGTTTAGGTTCACTCACATTCAAAGAAACCTGTAGGGGTTTCTTTGAATGTGAGTGAACCTAAACTTTTCAAAATATCTGATTCTTAAAAGTGTTATAACTCTTTTATTTCTAAACCGATTTACATAAAACAAACGCTAAATGTTAACTGGAGCAAACCTCAACACAATAAAAAAAACCGCATTGCAATCGGTTGAGCGGTTACTGAGATTAGCGTGCACAACCGTACAGACAAACAGATATACAGACATACAGACAAACAGACAAAAATTCTAAAAATCATTGTTTTGGGTTCTATTGCGTTCATAAAGCCCCCCTATAATATTTTTTCTTATTTATCTTCCATATCATTCCATTATCCATATAGAGATATCAAATGGAATTGTTTGTTTGTAATATAAACTTTATTGAATTAAAAACTTCTTTAGACGTGGGTAGCTATTTTCGAAGGGGAAAATGTTATGGTTTTGCATTACTCATTCTGGATCGATGTGTTGCTTAGCTGGCTGTAAACATTGGCATTTTTTTGCGGACAATACTGAAAATAACCAAATTGCAGCAGCTTTTGGTAACGGATAGAAGAGAATACCAATTAGGTACCAATCCCATGAAGTGTATCTATACCTTATATTCTTTAAAAAAAACGGCAGAAACTAGAATACTCACAAAACGATGAAGATTAAAAAGCAACTTTCTCCCATAAGATAAACAAAACACTATTCAAACACTCAAACTTACAGCCAGCAAATGAGCCGAACTAATCCTTACAGTGGCCAAATGGCACAACTCGAGCGCAAGAGATACGCAGATTACATAGGAGCGGGATTAGTAAGCGTACGGATGCGTTCCGCCACTTACTGGTATAGTTAGGATATTTGGTATGTGTCTAGTTCATCAACATAGATATATGCGAAGGGATTGTTGCTTTGTGTATAATTTCCTCTGTCGGACTATTTTACACAAAACCTGGAACAACCTGCCCGCACACGTGTTTCCGTCGCCTTACAATCCCGGGGTCTTCAACCGGAGCGTGAAGAGGCACATCACAGGGCCGCCAACTTAAGGACCACTGTCAGAAGTCTTACGGACTGTTAGAGTGGCCCCCAATCGCTAGATGCACCATGACTTACCATCAGGCTGGCGACATCAATTTGGCGAAATTAATAAAAAAATCGTTAAAGAATCAAAAAATCTTATTGACGTTGCACTGTTTTTTTTTTTAACGTGAGAGAAAATTCTTCATGGATGCTATGCCGGACTCCTACCGACTAAAAAACCTCACGTAACGCCCAACAGCCTATGGATGGGAGCCCCGGGTAAGCCCTCGGAAGGATGTCCAAGGACTCTCAACAGACCCACGGCCGCCACTGAGGATGACTTTTCACTGTTTCTCACAAATTAATAACAACATGTCTGATATTATCAACAATCGATTGAATGTTAAAGCGAAAAAAAACCGGCCAAGTGCGAGTTGGACTCGCCCATGAAGGGTTTCGTAGCAGCAAGTAACATAATATAAAAGTTCTTATAGTTCGTTGTAACTTTGATTGATGTTTTAACACGTTCGCAGTGGTAGTGATTTTTCTAACCAAAAATTACGGTTTATGACGTATTAAAAAAAAACTACCAGCTCTATCTCGTTCAAACTAATTTTCGTTGGTAGTTTTTATGGTAATGTACATTATACATTCTTTTTAGACTTATCATTCTCTTAGTTTAGAAGTTAGAGGGGGGGGGACACACATTTTTCCACTTTGGAAGTGTCTCTTGCACAAACTATTCACTTTAGGAAAAAATGATGTTAGAAACCTCAAAAGCATTTTTGAAGACCTATCTATAGATAACCCACATGTATGGTTTTGATGAAAAAAAAAATTTTGAGTTTCAGTTCTGAGTATGGGGACCCCCAAAATTTACTGCTTTTTTTCTAGTTTTATATAAGAATCTTAATGCGGTTTACAGAATACATCTAGTTACCAAGTTTCAATAGCATAGGCCTTATAGTTTCGGAGAAAAGTGGCTGTGACACACGGACGGACAGACAGACAGACAGACAGACAGACATGACGAATCTATAAGGGTTCCGTTTTTGCCATTTGGCTACGAAACCCTAAAAACACAAATTGTAATAAAAATTTTATTAAAAACGTAGACAGAGATCGCAGTGAGAGGAGAGCCTAACATTAACGATATTGCGTGCCGGCAGACGCATAAAGAACAATGAAAATGGGATTTTCTTTATTACAGCAGCCACACTGTTCCGTACATATTTAGCGCCAACCCCAGCCATAACTCGTAGTTACTACCTCCCAACTAATCATAGAGAAACTATAGAGAATAGACACGTTTTGTTCTCAGGAGGAGTTTCATTATAATTGCTAATAATGTGTTTTCATTACTTTTCATAGAGAGAATTAGGTTACTATGAGAGGTATTTTAATAAAGGAGCGAAAGCGGGATAAATGGTTCTTTAATGTGTTGCTAAGCAAAAACCCATCTACCTAGATCATTTAGTAAAACTGCGCAGTTAGAATGGAAGGGTGCGATGCGGCTAAACTTCTGTATCTTTCATGAAGCCATCTGACTTCCACTGTATCTATGAGTTAATTTACGATGTCAAAGCTCTGTAGTTAGACTATAGTGGTTCGAAAAACCTAAACTTCATTTAGAAAAGCTTACATTCTTCGTTCCCTGAATGAGAAAATAGGAATAAAATATACAAAAGTAAGTCCTGTTCAAAAATTTTGACATAAAACTACCAACTGCGAGAAATCAAATTATTTCCTACTAGCTCGGCCCCACTCCTTCCTGTTACACTACAACCGCCGCAGTAGGTTTTGAACCAACAGATGTCTGTATTTTACAAAAACGTATCTATTGAAATCCATAAGATTATTACTGCTCCTCTATCTTGGATGACATGAAAATAGGTACACAGCCTAGGTTAGTTCAGAATAACTTGGATTTCGAATGTTGTAGTAGTTCCACAATCTATACAAACGAGTTCTGCCAAGTCCTGAATCTGAAAAAAGTTGTCCACTTTATAGTATAAGTATTTCTATAGACAGTAATAAACGTCTGACTGAACTAAATTATTATGACATCAATAAGCCCCCCGATAGTCTACGAGGTGGCTCCAATATTGGCACCTTTCGAGTCATGTCTCAAGTCTAGACTTCTCGACGCCATTACTTTCTCAAGTGTCTCTATTGCGAATGGCAATATTCCAAGCACGGAAATCAGCTTAAATAAGCTTGACTTGTACTAATACAATGTTCTTAACTTTTTCGATACCTAATAGATAACGAAGGGAACTTTGAAGATTTTTATATGGAGCGTATGCACCAATTAATGAGATTACGCAGTAGGTACAGTGTTTAATTTACTATCTTCCTTCCAGAACCTTCCACTTAGCCTATAACACACATTTGTATTCAAACTGTGACACAACCAGCGTTAGTCCGAAGGATTCCCCAAGCGGGTGATACAGGCGTGAGTACGAACAAGTGACAGACAAACGGGCCTCCACAGGGATTAGTTCAACGGATCCGCTCTTGTGATGATTCAATTTAAATTTGCATACAACGGCCAATGTTGTAAGATTGATGTTGATACTCGGACGAGAATGTTTTTGTAAATCCGTTTTATAAAGAAAACAACTTTGGTAATGGTGATTGGGACTATTATTTTGTAGGATACAAAGATGATAAGGACGACAGCTAGACCGGGCCGTCGTTCTTAGGGCCACGTTTATAGAAGGCTTTATAGATCGTTTTGGAAATTCTGGCTGTCAATAAGTACCTACTTCTTCTGCATTACACAAAGTAAAATTCGATTGCCCGGGAGAGTTGCTGTTTCTTTTTCATTTCTTTTGAGCCATCCCTTTACCCCATCCGCCTTACAAAGAAGGCAGCGGAGTAGTCGCGCAAACAGTAATTTCTAACCTAAATATTATATGTAAATCCAAAGCTTGTCGAATTCTGATCAGACTTTCGGTGCTATATCCGATACTAGCACAGATATCCGATGATACTAGTATTTTGTTTAGAATTAAGGAAAATTAACACTCTTTGCGCATAGATCATGAATGGCTAGGGATGGATGAATGAACAATTTGATTATCAAATAGGTGGTAACAAAAACGTAGGTAGAAGTAGAAGATGACATAGAAGACCATAGAGTGGAAAGCGGATCCGAAAGCTTTAAGTGCTGCCGAAACTTTTAGCGCGAAATTGGAGACAAACAGATGCTACTCCGTTGTACAATTTTCCAAAATTAGTGAATTTCGAGTTTTTAGCAATTGAAAAGTTCAACAACGTACACAACTGTTGGGAAGTGATATAACGCAGTGAAACGAGACTCGTTTTCCAACAAACTTGAGAGACACTTCGAGTAAAGTCCCACCGCTTTACTAGAGTAGAACTTGTCCAATATTGAACACTTATACATGAATTTGCTGCTATTACAAGAATTTCATTAACACGGATTTGAAAATTACTTCAAAAGAAAAATGAAAGTTGAAGAAGCAAGTGAGGTGTGTATGGACCGTGCCGTGTGGCGCTCGGTTCTTTCTGCCTACCCCGCAAGGGATTTGGCGTGAAGATAGATAGATAGATAGAAAATTACTTGACTTTAGCATACCTACTCTCAAGTCAAAAAAGCCCAAGAAGAGATAAAAAAGTGCTACCGAAACTAGTGCTCAGATGATCATGTTTGCGACCGCATCTGGAAATTACGGGACCGAAACCTATAGCTTCGAAGTCCGCTTACATACTAAGAAATTGTCGCTAAAATTGTTCTATTATTCATCGTAAATTTGTAAAAAACCGTTAGATTTTAATCTATCTAACGAGATTGTAAAAACTGTCGAGATGTTACTGCAACATGTTATAGGTACATTAAGTCCGTTCTAGCTATTTGTTTAGGTACAATGGTACATAAGAAAATTGCTAAATCTTTCTATCTACAAATTATAGATAGGTAGGTACTAGGGATAAAGTGTAACGATACTTTATCCCTAGAATATTAATATTGATAGATTCCCATATTGCCTCACTTCACTTCATTACATTTCATAGAATTTGTCACATAGGTAGTTTCCTTATCTCTAAATCATTCATAACTAAATTCAAAGGTCTACTAGCGCCGTTTAAAAACTCCCGGTTTAGGGTAGGCAACCCTTCATTATCATTTAAAGTGGTGCAAACGCTCGCAATGCGATAAGAGATTATGCAAATTTGGATCAAATTGTTAGTGGGCAGAGATTTGTCGGTCTAATCCTGCGTAGCGGGGTGTCTTCCGAGTGATATAACGTATTTAATTTCTTTTTTTTATTCTAAAGAGGTTTTTGTTGATTTGAAGATTGAGGAAGCGCTCGTGGCCCCGCGGACTCAGTGTTCTGTAAACGATCACTGCAGTAAGCAACTTTCACTATGGCCGGTCCATGGATGGGTGACCATCCATGTGATCACTTTGTGGCATTTATTTGAGCGTTTCCGTACTTCGGAAGGCACGTTAAGCCGTTGGTCCCGGTTGCCAGTAAAATGGCAGTCGTTAGGTCAAGTTGAAGACTTTATTTCAACAGCAGGCATTCACAACCTGCGCGTGACCATTTAAACACGGCAATACGGCTCACCACCTATTACGTGGGACAAATTATAAAAATGGTGAAATGTGGGCATTTAATATGCCTCTGCCTTCCCCTTCGGGGATAAAGGCGTGACCATATATATGTATGTATGAAGATTGAGGTGCCTACATAAATAGCTAGGTACTTATTTTATAAAGTGTGGCGAAGGGGCAACGGGAAAGAGTAGGTAGGTAAGTACAAAATAAATGTTCTTACAACTTTCGCAAAACGATCCATTGCGTAGAGAAGAAAAACTTAAATGACATTGTTATACCAAATTGAAGGCCTTATGGGCGGCTTGAAAATTTTCAACAGCGCGTTGTCACGACCTACGCCTGTCCATTTCAACACGGCAATAGGCTCATCATTTATTACGTCGGACATAAAATTATAACGGCTCTTTCCGTGACCTATCTATACCTACTTATAAAAAAACTGTTGAGGGTCGAGAGTCTGTACATGGAAGATATTGTAAAAATTTTAAGTGTAGGGCGTTCTCTAATCGATACTGAAGCCGAAAACGTAATTTAAAATTTTCATGTCTGTCTGTCTGTCTGTCTGTATCCCGAAAGAGTATCACGCCGAAACTACTGAACCGATTTGAATGGTACTCGGAACGATCTGAGCTTAAAGTCCGAGGAAGGTTCTTGGATACTTTTGATCCCCATTTTTGCGCGGTTCCTTTGGGAGAGGGGATGAAAGACAAAACGGTTTTTTTGTTGTAACTGCTCAATGCGTGGTCCGATTCCAAAAAAAAATTCAGTGTTATAAAGGGAATACTTTAGGGAATGTTTCACACAAGTGCCAATGTTGAAGGTTTTGTAGTTCAGACATTAGAGACATCTCAACTTTTGCAAAACCTAGAATTCAAGGATTCCTTTAAATGTGAGGGTAATTCTAAACGGGCGTGTTGGCTTAATCATAAAAGAGCCTAATGATTAAGGCTATTGTAAAATAATTCAGGACTGAATTGTTTTAGAATAGACTTAATCTTTAAGCTTTTTTATGATTAAGCAAACAGGGCCGTTTCACACACGCTGCTTGATAAGTATGATGAAGAAGTACCTCTCCTTTCGCAAACCTTATGTGACGTAAACGAAGTTGCGAGGGTCAGCTAGTTGGCAATATAGGCATACAAAATAGTTTCTTTTAAAAAGTTCTTACATAGATACGGTTTTTTTATATTAAGCTCGCCAAATTGACATCGACAGCCTGATGGAAAGGCGCATCTAGCGACTGGGGGCCACTCTCACAGTCCGTAAGACTTCTGACAGTGGTCCTCAAGTTGGCGACCCTGTGATGTGCCTCTTCACGCCTTCGACCAAGTAGGGGTATAGACCGGCCCATTCATACATTATTTTTGAAGACGTTAACGTGCGCGCATGCGCTCACCTGGTCGTAGTCGGTGTTATTGTTCCGAAGGTGAAACACGTGTCAAGTAAGACATTTTACGCAAGATGCCTTCCTGTGCGTACCCGAAGTGTAAAAACACTACCCTAAATTCGAAAAAAGAATGTATGTTTGTTACAATATCTTTGTGTGTGAACTAGTCTCACTCTTCAAGTTCGTAATGTATGGCGTGGGCCCGTCTATACTATTACTTGGTCGAAGCTTCCTGCATATAATTATAGCTACCGTATAATTATCTATACATATAATAAAACTGTTGAGGGTCGTTAGTCTGTACATGGAAGATATTTTGAAAATTTTAATTGTAGGGCGTTCTCTAATCAAAAAAAATTACAATTAAAAATTTTCATGTCTGTCTGTCTGCCTGTATCTCGAATAAGTATCACGCCGAAACTACAGAATCGATTTGAATGAAACTTGGTACAGTCTGAGCTTATGATCCGAGGAAGGTTCTAGGATACTTTAGATCCCGATATTTTGCGCGGTTCCTGTGGGAGAGGGGATGAAAGACAAAATGGTTTTTTAGTTGTAACTTCTCAATGCGTGGCCCGAATCCAAAAAAAAATCAGTGTTATAAAGGAAGTACTTTAAGGATTGTTTCACACGAGTTTCAATGTTGAAGGTTTTGTAGTTCAGGAATTAGAGACATCTAAACTTTCTCAAAACCTAGAATTCAAGAGTTCCTTTGAATGTGAGTGTAAATCTAAACTGGCGTGTTTGCTTAATCATAAAAGAGCTTAATGATTAAGGCAATTGTAAAATAATTTAGTCCGAGCCGAAGGCGTGGACTGAATTGTTTTTCATACATACATACATATGGTCACGCCTTTATCCACGAAGGGGTAGGCAGAGGCATATTATATGCCCACATTTCACCTTTGTATAATTTGTCCCACGTAATAGGTGGTGAGCCGTATTGCCGTGTTTAAATGGACAGGCGCAGGTTGTGACTGCCTGCTGTTGAAATAAAGCCTTCAACTTAGCTTAACGAGTGCCATTTTACTGGCAACCGGGACCAACGGCTTAACGTG
This sequence comes from Miltochrista miniata, assembly GCA_933228765.1. Taxonomy (NCBI): domain Eukaryota; kingdom Metazoa; phylum Arthropoda; class Insecta; order Lepidoptera; family Erebidae; genus Miltochrista; species Miltochrista miniata. Next base: position 26,450,410 of record OW121763.1, on the reverse strand, counting down.
CCTTCCGAAGCACGGAAGGCACGTTAATTGTTTTAGAATGAACTTAATCTTTAAGCTTTTTTATGATTAAGCAAACAGGGCAGTTTCATACGCTCCCATGAGGCTGTTGAAAAATACCTTCTGTGGCGTAAACGAAGTTGCGAGGGTCAGCTAGTAGTAAACTAAAAACAACACCAAACTGAATTAGGCCCTTCGTACACTAGGCTACGCAAATCTTCGATACCCAAAGATTTTGGTCTCTAAGCGACTACCGCAATACAAATTCAAAGAGGTTCGTACACAGACATGCGTCGCCGACATTTTGTTCATTCGTCGCCGACGCCAGTCGCGCGCTACTTGCCGGTCGAGATCGTCGCTACTAATGTCGCTGCGATTTCCAAGATGGCAGAACAATTGACATAAATATTCAATTTGAATGTAGTATTTTTTTATACCACTAAGGTGGCAGACAAGCATACGGCCCACCAGGACCGGTGGTCACCGCTGCCTATGAACGTTTGCAACACGAAAGGAGCGACTCTCGCGCTGCCGACCCTGTAAAAACCTTCTAAGACCCCTTTTGAAGAACCCCATACTTTAGGCGTTTGGAAAAACCGAGGCAGGGAGATCATTCCACAACCTATGCGTGCGTGGAAGAAAGCCCCTATCGGATCTAACCGTGCTCGAACGCTCCGGACGTAGAGTGTGAGGATGAAATCCCTGTCTGTGGCGAGCGGTGGGATGATAGAACGTAACTGTGGGCATCATATCAAATAAGTCCTCAGGACACACACCATTGTACAGGCGGTAGAACACGCATAAGGAGGCAAAGTCTCTCCTGTCGCGAAGAGGTTCCACTTCACCTGTAAGCATAGGATCGTTGACAACTCTCACGGCTCGTCTTTGCACCGAGTCAAATGGACGAGGCTGATATTCTGGTGCCCCCGCCCAGAGGTGACAGCAGTACTCCATGTGCGGCCGCACTTGCGACTTATACAGAAGCAGTGTTTGCGCTGCAGTAAAGTACCGCCGCGCTCTGCTGAGCACACCGAGCTTCTTGGACGCCGGCTTAGCCTCGTCCACCAAATAACTCCGGAATTGAACCTCTCTGGAAATGTCAACGCCAAGGATCCCAATGCTTTCAGAGATAGTGAGAGATGTGCCCTGGAATTATGGCGGTACAGTAAATGGGGTTTTCTTAGCAGTGAATATACACGCTTGTGTCTTGGAAGGGTTAAACTGGACAAGTATCTGTTTGCTGTAATTTTTTTGTAGCTACAAACAGTCTACACTTTACATTTTTTTTTTATATGGTTGAACGCAGTATTTCCTATTACGACGATTTCTTTGCTTTTAGTAAAGATAGTAAGCCAAAATCATAGTTTCGTCACTTGTGTCAGACATTTCGTAAATTAAATTAGTCTGAGACGTGTTGTCGCTATGTCTACAGTGGCAGAATAGACAAAATTGCGTCTTGAGATATCTCGTGTGTACGGTTCGTGCGCTACCAAATATTCGCGACATAAGTTGACAACATTAGTATCGAAGATTTGCGTAGCCTAGTGTACGAAGGGCCTTACTGTTTAATGTGGTAGTACCCGCCAGATGGATCGTCGACCTGGCAAAGCTCGCAGGCTGCGACTGGATACTTTTGGCGCAGGACCGTGCTGTTGCGTAAACTGCTATAGGCTGATTTGATTTTGTAATAAAAAGACCTTCGTTTGTGAAGAAGGGGGAGGATACAACCATTTAAGGTTTAGATTAAAAGACTAAAACTACATAAAATATATAATTTTATTATCATACAATTTTGCAACAAAGCAATTTTATTGTCAACAAAATGTCAGTTATACAAATGTATATTTCAGATCCTAAGTGTTCCGTTTTCAAGACTAAGTAGAAATCGTCAGGTGAAATCCAAGCAAAGGCAACATTGATAAAGGTTTTAAATAAATTTTACACATGGTAATTTACTATGGCCTTAAATAAAAAGGCTATATAGTGTGACTTTGTGCATTAGAAAACATCTAAGTAAGATAGTACTTATTTCCTTTTATTTCCCTAGGAATTATATGATTCTTGAAGTATGATTCCCTTGGAAGGAAGGCACAGTAATATGACAATCTTCAAGTTTGCCATAAAGGAAAAATTCCTTTGCGCTCGGTAAGACTTATTCACAGTAGTCCAACAGCTTTTAAGATATTTAGCTTCTTAGGCTGAAAGCGAATTGTAAATGATATTTAGACGTAACGAGAGTTAGGCACTCTGTGAATTAATCTTACCGAGTGCAAAGGAATAAATGAATAAATAAGTTTGAAATTAGAATGATAGTGTGTTTTTTATACAAAGAGAAAAAGAATCGCAATCCAGTCTACTATTATCCATTATAGACAGCCATATTAATTTCCAGTATACTCTGCGTATAAACTGTCCAAACATTTTCTTTGATCTAATTTCTACGAAACGTATATATGGCTCAGCACTAGCACTTAGGGTTGCCAACCCTCCCGGATTGCCCGGGAGACTCCGGTAATAATGTTGACCCTCCCGACCTCCCGAGATGCGACAATTTCTCCCGGATTTTCTAAAACTTTACACAAAGTTAAGAAATTCCGTCAACTGTCAACTGGGTCCATCATCAGATCGACTCCAGGAAATTGTAATGCTTCAAAACACTTAATTAAATACATCTATACTAATATTATAAAGAGGAAAGATTTGTTTTTTTGTTTGTTTGTTTGTAACGAATAGGCTCCGGAACTACTGGACCGATTTGAAAAATTCTTTCACAGTTGGAAAGCTACACTCTTTGCGGTGAACATAGGCAATATATTATATTCCCGTATTCCCACGGGAACGGGAACTACGCGGGTGAAACCGCGTGACGTCCGCTAGTAGTTAATAAATGCACTTGTTATCTCTACAATTTTCGAAAGTTTTACTCGATTTCACCAGGATGCCATCATTAGATCCTGACTTCCTTGTAATATAAGACCAAAAGGAAAGCATCAGCATTCAAACTAAAAAAAAAAAATTTAAATCGGTTCAGCCCATCAAAAATTATGAGGTAACTAACATAAAAGAAGAAACATTGAACCTCCTTCTTTATTGAAGTCGGTAAAAAATCACGAATTGCTAAATGCTGCTACTAAAGAAAATGAATAAATAACTGATTTTCATTTTATTTTATACTAGCTGACCCGCGCAACTTCGTTTGCGTCATAAGGGAGTGAGAAAGAGAGAAGTGTGGTATAAATATTTAGTGATAATAATGTTTCCCGTCGCATTAACTCCGTCGCCTATGTTCATAAGAGCTAACCCGCACAACTTCGGTTGCGTCACATGAGAGTAAGAAAGAGAGAGGCGTGGTATTGATATGTAAAGTGATATAATGTTTTCCGTCGCATTTACTTCCGCCCGTCCTTTTTATGGTACGGATCCGACTCGCACTTGACCGGTTTTTATCGTTCATTTGGCTGGCTACCACTGCAGACCACGATTATTGCGGTCGTCGCCTCGATCATATTTTAAAACTTATTAAGAGGGTTAATGTAAGCGAACCGTAAAAGGTAGGCATATGCTGATCAGGACTTTTTTTATAACTTTTTAAGAGGAACAATTTCATAATACTCTATTTTTACGTAACTTTAACCATTTACGCCGTGTACGCAATGGAAGCTCTGAAAAGAAAGAAATTTTCCCCGTGCTCAAAACATTATTCATGGCTGCTCCGCCACTATTGGTCTTAGCGTGATGGTATATTGTCATTAACCATCCTCGATAAATTGACTATAATTCTGTAAAATTATTTTTGAAATGCAACCAGTAGTTTCTGAGATCCTAGCACAAACAAACTCTTCCGTTTTAAAATATTGTGAGCGTACCTTAAGAGATAGACAAATTAGGTTATTGTGAGCGAACCTTAAAAAATAGACATATGCTGTCGCGGACTTTTTTTAGAACTTTTTAAGAGAAACAATTTTGTAGTACACAATTTTTACGTAACTTTAACCATTTATGCAGCGTACGCTTCGGAAGCTCTCAGACGGTAAAAATTATTCCCAGTTTTTAAAACATTCTTGATTGCTGCTCCGCTCCTATTCGCCTTTGCGTGATGTTATATAGCCTATAGCCATCCTCAATAGATGGACTATCAAACTGTAAAAGAATTTCCGAAATCCTACCAGTAGTTCCTGAGATCCTAGCGTTCAAACAAACAAACAAACTCTTCAGCTTTATAATATTAGTATGGATAAAGTGAAAAAAGACAACTTGGCCCATACGGGATTTGAAGTTTTGAACCCATAACCTTTGCCTAAACCAGGGCAGGGCAAGAAAAAAGGACAATGATTTTCTCGACACCCCCCCCCCTCAAAATCTCCCGGATTCGTCGTTTCGAAAGTTGGCAACCCTACTAGCACTATTTAAAATAAAAGTACTTATTGCATTTTATATTTTACTATTTTTATGATTAAAAAAACAATGCGTTTCATATTTATAACAATCTTTTGTTCAATCTAATTTGCTTTTTCTTCCCCTGGCGATCCAACGAGGAACCATCGCGTTCGCGCGCGAACCGCCATATTGCGTACTAGTCTCTTCTTGTCGTCCAGAGATGGCGCTAAATCGAGTAACACGTCTTGCTTGAAAGGCAATAGTAGTGATGTTCTGTACGTGTTTGCTATGTCGTATAGGCATTCTAGGCTTTTTATTCTGACATCCTGAAAGATAATAAAAAGTAGTTTAGATAAACTAAAGTGGCAGACAAGCATACGGCCTACCAGTTGTACTGGTGGTCACTAAAGTTTGCTACACCAGATACGCTATCCTCGCGCTGCCGACCAAAAACCTACTGATATGAAGAGCGTGATATCGAATGATAAACAAAGTGTAAATCCACTTGTACAGTAAACGGCTTGATTGATTATGAAGTGCCTGACACTCCAGGAGTCCATTTAAATCTACTGCAAGAACGTTTGCGCACTGCCGGCTAAGCATGTTGGCCGTCGCCGTGGTTTCTCCACATTTGACAAGAATTTCTTTGGGTTTAAACTCCCGTCGATTAGTCCCAGCCACCTTCCCTCAAAACTTCTTTAAAATCAAAAGAATTACGTGCTCGAAAAATTGAAAACAACCAGCCCAGTGCGGTTCGGACTAGCGCATGGAGGGTCCCGAACCAAAATACTCCTTATTCGCATAATATCAGATTCGCAAAATATGAGATTCTCAAAATAGCAGATTTGCAATATAGCCAAAATAGTACACTTAAATTAAAAGTATAAAGTAATCAAATAGTTTTCAAAACAAATAAAGATCGGCAAAACAAATGAAGATCGGCAAAACAAATGAAGATCGGCAAAACAAATGAAGATCGGCAAAACAAATGAAGATTGGTGAAACAAATGAAGATCAGCAAAACAAATGACGATCGACAAAACAAATGACGGTCAGATAAACAAATGACGATCGAAAAAACATAACATATAATATGCAAATCAAGAAAACAAAACACTATAAGCAAGTTGACAAGGTAAAAATAGTAGTTTTCGATACAAGTGTGGGATTTCTGTTATTACAACGAGTTACGACAGGTGTTGACCCGAGCCGAAGGCGAGGGTAGACAGTCGGAACGAGTTTAAATAACAGTCCCACACGTTGTATTGAACAACTATTTTTAATACAGTTGCGAAAAAATTAAGCAATTTTATAAAATAATAAAAACACAATAAACCTAAATATCCAAAATGGCGCCAACCGTAAAATAATTATATACCTTCCTAAGCAGAGACTATGGCAGTGCACTTCATACAGCCAACTTTTTTTATATTTATAAATTTAATTTGGCCGATACTTATATTAATTTATGCTTAAATTTTTATTAAAATTACTTTTAATCTGTTATTGAAACAAGTTAGTATCATTTTTTAAAAATATTTGCATGAATCACAGACATTATTTTGACAGTTGGGAGAGAAAACGCACGAGTGCGGGAATGGTAAAGGAAAAGCACGAGTGTGTAATAGCCCTCATCCCGAACGCTAAACGTCCCTGTAATACGCCACTTTTTGAGCAACTGTATTAAAAATTACATACAGCCATAGTTTGAAAACTAGATGCGATTACACTTCAAGAAAATACATGCAAGCAATTCTCGACCTTAATGACACTCCTCTGCAAATGTGCTTTTAGGCGTTTATAGACATCACTAATCATGAATATGTATATATATAAATAAATATGCAGGTCGAGAATTGCTTCACCTATTAAGTAATCTACATGCGATTACCATTCAAAAACTTGAATGGTAATCGCATGTAGATTACAAAATATGGCTGCAAGTAATTTTTGAGCTTGTCAACTTGCTTAGTCTTTTGTTTATTCGACCATCATTTTTGTTTTGCTGCATTTATTATTTGCTTCACCGATCTTCATTTGTTTTTTCGATCTTCATTTATTTTCTCGGTCTTCATTTGTTTTGAATAATTCTTTAATTACTTTATACTTTTTAGCTCTTAGATGCTCTTCGTATACCACAACCTATAATGGATCTTTTTCCACTCGCATGTCCTAAAATATCCGCTAGCTCAGCTAGTAAAAAATAATAATTTATCGCTTTTTGTCTGCATTGTACTTCGGCTATATTGCGAATCTGCTATTTTGAGAATCTCATATTTTGCGAACATATTTTTATTTTTTATTTTTTTTATATTCAGCTCGCCAAATTGACGTCGCCACGATGGATAGCCGTGGCGCATCTTGCGATTGGGGGCCACTTCTTACAGCGGTCCTCAAGTTGGCGGCCCTGTGATGTGCCTCTTCACGCTCCTCTTAAAGAACCCTGGGTTGTAACATGAGGGAAACACGTGTGCGGGCAGGTCGTTCCAAGTTTTTATAGTTCGACAGAGGAACGATCTTTTGAAACGCTCGGTTCTGGCGAAGATTCTATTATATAAGATATTATGCGAATAAGGGCAAAATACACGAAAAATAACACGATTGTTGTATGGGAGACCTTTTTAGGAATTACTTTTTGATTTTTTAGTTAACTTTTTAGTTTTTGTTGTAACAGCAGCAACAGAAAATACAGCTGTAAGATTTGCTATTGAGCTATCACGGTTCATGCAAGCTGGTAACGGATAGACTTTCAGTGGAGTCTTCGTATTAGGGCCGGTTTTTGCTCTTTGGGTGCCGACCCCTAAAAATGTAAACCATAGATTACCTACCATAGACTTGGGATACTTCGTCAAGTTTATCAGCCTAGGTAAAAGCGTTTGCAAGCTGTGAGATACTAAAGGCTGAGCCGTTATTTGATGCGCCAACACGTCGAGGGACACCAGTAACAATTGATCGTTCTCATATAGTAGCGAATCTATTACTATTGATGAAACCTGAAAACAGAAAATGTAGGTAGTTTAGAATCTCTTTTAACTAGATCTGCAAGAAAAATATACAGTCGAATTGATAACCTCCTCCTTTTTTAAGTCGGTTAAAATTGACTTACATACATAATATAGTCACGTCTTTATCCCCAAAGGGGTAGGCAATGGCATAGTATAGGCACATTTTACAATAACATTTTTATCCTACGTAATTAACAAGAAGCCGTGAGACGGTCTGACCCGACTGCCCATCTCTAAAACGTTTATTGTGAAAGTGAAAGTTCAATCCGATTGACGTTGTCATTTTTGTTTTATTTCAAACTTTGAACAGATGATCCACGTGACCTAGTGACGTAATTTAGTGCAACGGAGTCACAGACTACAGACTATTTTATAGAGAGGGGATAAAAGGTGAGCCTGTAGTGAGCCTGTAGCACCTGAGCCTGAGCATTGTAGTGTGGAAATGGACAAGCGTAGGTTGTGACGACCCACTGTGAAAAACTTTCAAGGCGGCTTGAGTTAAGTTAAGCTTAAGCTTAAGTTAAGTTTAAGTTCTACAATTCGGCTTATTACCTGCCATTTTACTGACAACCGGGACGAACTGCTTAACGTGCCTTTCGAAGCACGGAAAATTGCTTGTATTGAACTGCAGAAAGTGGTCTTCTATCCAAAGACTGGCCATAACGAAAGTTGCTTACTGCAGTGATCGTTTACAGAACAACTGAGTTCACTGGGTCATAAGTTCTACGAAGCTAAGTATTAGAAGAATTAGGTCTCCATTATTGCTCAATTAGAGGGGACTGGCCTCGTTGTCCAGTGGTTAGTGTGCCTGACTGCGGATTCGGAAGTCTAGGGTTCGATTTCCACCCAGGATAAATCTCTACACATTGATTTATTCTGTGTCTGGGTGTAATTTATCTATAATATGTATGTATTTAAAAACATATAAGTATGTTTATCAGTCGTCTAGATCCCATAGCACAAGCTTCTATTAGTTTAATTTGGTACTAATGATTTTGTGCGAGAATGTCCACAATTTTTTTATTTAATATTTTTTTACTTAATATTTTTTTATTATAAATCTATATCTATATAAATATATATAATATCTTACCTTTCCAGCTTCATTATTAATTACAGTTTTTGGAGTTTTAGCAAGCACATACGCCCACCCCAACAGATAATCTTCCTTAACCTCCTCCGGTAAAGGAGGTAATTTATTCACCAATGCGGAAAAAGACACGAACATTCGTTGCTTGTACAATAGACTGATGCGACAATGTAGCTTCGGGCTTAAATAGTCTGAGAATTCCGTCATAATGATTCGGATTGCTTCTACGCTGTGCTTACTGTATTGTGGGTTGGGCATTATTCCGATTATCTGAAAGAAAAACGATTGTTAAATTAGCAGGTTTCGTAATATACTTGATATTTCTAATATAGACGCAAGAGACAAGTATACGGCCGTAACCTTATGCACGTTTGTAATACTAAAGGAAGTAAGACTCGCTGCCAACCTTGAAACTTCTAAGTTTGAAGATCCCATACTGAAAATCTTTGGGGAAAGCCGAAGCAGAGAATTCATTCCACAATCTAAGCGTGCGCGGAAGAAAGCCCCTATCGTATCTTACCGATACGAGCATTCCAGATGCACTGAGGATGAATGCCCTGACACTACAAGCGACAATATAGCGTTAGCAAAAAGATTTCAAAATATGTGGTCATTTTCGATGTTCTTTAACAAGGGATTCTACTCGTTGCGCGCGGATTATAGGTACCGGCGGTGTATTAATAATAGTCTCCAAACTATTCTAAGCTAAAGAGGTCAAATCATTTGGTTCCTAGGCTCAACAATAACAATAGAAGACTCAAACGTAACTAGACTTTAATAATCTAAGCTTATATTATGAGACTATTCGATTTAAGAAAAAAAAATGGCTTACCTTTTGTAACCAAAACAAGAACATATCATTGCCTCTCAATAGTAACGCTTTAGTTATCCACCCATACATATACAACAATCTTGGACACAAAGATTCGTCATTCTTACTGCACGCTGACAGCTGAGTTTTCAACAATTCATACAACAGCTCAAACTTCTGTCCATGCTCCACTTTGTTCAACATATGAGCCATCAACACACAACCTTTAGTTCTCACTATTTCTTTCTCACTTTGCAAAGCTAATTTTACAGAAAGCGACATAATCTCTGAGAAATTTGACGAATACACGCTTTGGTGTAACGGTGAATACAAACTTTCTAATACTAGAAAGTATATATCGTTCAACTGACAGTTTTCTAGAACTTTCTGCGTGTGTTTTGATAGAATGTTTTGCTGTTTTTCGGGCGGTAAACTGCTTATTGTGTTGGATACTAATGTATATCCGTGGATCAACGTATCTTCATTTCCAACTGGTATTTCTTTATACAACCAAGCCAAAACTGGCTCGATCAAACCATGATCACTTTCTATCTGTTGTACCTTTTCGCTTGTATAAAAGCTAGCCATTGATAATGACTCACTCAACGCTTCTACAACAAGATTCGACCCTCTATCGTATGCTGATATCAATTTCAATATGTCTTCTATAATAATTTTAGTAAATTCATCTATACTAGCTAAATTTGTAAGGAGGTGTAAACGTTTCTGTAAAGCTGCCTTGTCTTGAGTAAGATTGTCTACATGACAATTCCCTCTAACTACTAAAGTCATTATTAGTTCAGGATATTTTCTGGCTATAGCATGAATCGTTTCCACGCTTATACTAAGTACATCTGTGTCCTGAGAATGCTGGGCATTATGTGTTAATATCTCAACGAAAGGCAATATTAAATCTGTCGATAAAATATCTTTCACTCTTATTAAAGTCCTAAAGCCTGTAATCTGATAATCTTTTACAGGATTACTAACAGCTAAGAGGCATAATTTTGGAATTTCAGTCATTTGAGTTTTGACCGATTCTATTGCGTCCCACTTTTTGACAATCTCGAATAAATCTCCTAGGAAATCTAAGCTAGCGAATTGTAGTTTCGGGGTATTTTTAAATTCGTAATATGATACTATAGCTGGTACCATACATCTTGTGATAACTATACAAGATTCTTTAGAAGCGTTTGCAGCGGTGAGAAGCACTTTGGTTGGTTGAACGAATTGAGCTACAGTTGTTGCTTCAGTGATAGCAGTCTGATTGGCGACCAGTACATTCTTTATCAGGTTTTCAAAAGATTGGTCTGTATTCGCTATAAGTGCTAACTTGGCTATCAAAGCCGAAAGCGCTTCGTGGCTGGCCATCTTAATTTCATCGTCTGTTTTGTGATTAATTTCCCTGCTAATAGAAGACCATAAAGCTCTTAGAAATGGTGTGTATGCTTCACTTTTAAAGGTCTTGCAGCTCTCAGTCTGAAATAATGAAGCACAATATTAAGTATTGGACATAACAAAAATTATCTGAAAATGAATAGGTAGTAATATTATAACATTTTAACGTTTCTTTGTAATCAATTAACTGTGAAACTACTAGCTAAACCGCATTTGAAAATTCTCTCTCCATTAAAAAAGACGATTTCTTTGGATTTACATGATTTCTTTGGATTTACATGGGCTATGTATCTATCATAATATGCAGCCAAGGGCACGGAGCAGTAATCCTTATTAATATTATAAAGGCGAAATTAATTCTGTTTGTCTGTCTATCACGCTTTCTGCCACGCACGCCTGAAGCGCTCATGTTTGGTATAGAGATAGTTGGAGTCCACGCTACTTTTTGACCGACTACTCAAAAGGGGGGTAATGATTTTACGCGGTAACGACTTACACACGGACGAAGTCGTAGGAAACGGTTAGTAACGAATATGGCATTATATAATTTTTGTATAGATTTATGGTAAATACAGGCATTTAAGTATGCGTAAAACGGATGCTACGGAGCTGGTAGTAGTCACAGCTAGTCTTACGTAAAAAAAAGTTTGTTACTTAGCTTGATAATTATCTAGTCGATTATTCAATTATATTAAAACAAAAAAATTAAATAAAGATAGAACTAACCAAGAGTGCCAAAGAATCAATCTTTGCCAACCTTAAACTTGAATCTAGTTTCTCTATCAACATCACAAGGCACTGCTCAGCAAATTCCGGTATAGCACATAAACATGGACATAGGGCATTAGCTAAATCATTCCTTGTGACGGCAGCTGGGTCATCCGGAGAAGGATGAAAGTCAATAGGATAGTAGCATGATATCACATCGAACATTTCTTCAACCAAATGTCCTATAGGAATGGTTTTCGTGAATCTCGGAAGGAAATCGAATAGGAAGACTAGGTTGCGTGGATCTTTTTCGCCGTCCATAATGGATATCATGCCGTAAACGAGGTCTGGACCCAGGTGCTTACAATCTGAAAAAAGATAATATTTCATATTTATTTATTGAAAATATTTCATATTTCTACCTGTATAGAAAAAAAATTATGACGAAATGTGGGCATACAAGTAATATGCCTCTGTCTACTCCTTTGGGGATATCGACGATAAAGTACCAAGGATTGGTCCTCAACAGTCGATGGAAGTTCAGTCAGCACTTCCAGCAACTGACCCCAAAACTCTTGGCTTTTAGCGGAATACTGGCGAGACTTCTCCTCAACAAGATGGAATCGGGCAGTGTCAGCCGCCACCTGTGTAGCACTTGAAAGCGTTATAAGGCACAGTCTGCCTAACTATGCGTGGTCTGAATACTAATAATAAGGACATAATCTATATATATAAAATTCTCGTGTCACAGTTTTCGTTGCCAAACTCCTCCGTAACGGCTTGACCGATTCTCATGAAATTTTGTGAGCATATTGAGTAGGTCTGAGAATCGGCCAACATCTATTTTTCATACCCCTGTGACCGGGAAAAACATTGCACGCGGGCGGAGCCGCGGGCGTCAGCTAGTAATATATAATAATATATAAGGACATCTATCTGACAGTTCTAAAAGCAAATAGTAAACATCTATTTACAAATTCAATTTACTGCTCCTTTGCTTTGGTTACAATCAGCGAGTCACGAAAAAAAAAAATAGCCAAGTAATAGTCGGACTCGCCTGCGGACACCCATATGTTTTTTTTGGTTTCTAGCACATTTTAATTATAGTAACAACAGAAATACATCATGACAGATAATGAAGAGTTTGACAGAAGAGTCCGTTTGAGTTCGCAGTGATAGTCTGATTTTATTCTTAAGATATGGGACCTCCAAAAAGAATTTAATTGGACATGCTTTAAACTTGCACACAATAACGATGAGGTGAATAGTTTTAATTTACAATCTGTAGCCCTGTACGCAAGCAAGACAATTGTATCCTAAATTCTTGAATAAAACCAAGATAACATATCAAGATGTATTGTCCTCATTTCATGAATTAGAACAAGCACAGTAAATTATCAGATTTTTATAACGTCTGTCTATTATCAAAGTCAAATGTCAATCTCATATTCAGTATATTAGTGGACCAGTGCTATCAGTTCTGTGGCCTGGTGCTAAAAGGGCCAATAGCAATAATCATTGTTTTCCGTTATGAGCGTTACAACATTGCATCAACTTTCTTAATTATTATTTACGTGTTATATTGCAGTATGGCAAGAAAAAAATACTTTATTTCGATTTATGTTTATTAGTAGATTTATGAAGTAAATTCTAAAATATAAAAAAGGTTGTATTTTGGAAAATATTAACAACTTAAGCCCTTTTAGCAGTGATGATATTTATGATGTTAGTGCCTAATTATGTATAAAGTTAAAAAGGCCAATGTTGTTTTTTTAATAAATTTTATAATATATTTTTATTTTACTTCATCAGAACATTACACAATATGCTCCATTTCGGGGCCTGTCTCCATAGACTCATAAAATGGACGACAAGATGGTTGGAGGTATTCCAGAAACGATTGCAGGTCTCTGACTTTTGGTGCAGGGCGTTTAATGGGTCTCTGATTTAGGGGCATGATAGGTACCACTGATGCAGTAACTGCTGATTGTGATCGTGTCATGTTTCGGTTTCTTTTTAAACTTATCATTTTGATGAAGAAGAAATTTTCTTCAAGAAGAGGCCCACAGAAAGTGGACTTGGCGAAACCCTGACAAGGTCACAAGGAACGAGATAGACTTCATCGTATCGGACAGGAAGTGTATGTTATAGATGTTTCTGTGATTTACAGGCTTAGTCCCGGCAGTGATAACCGACTTGTCCGAGCATCTCTAAATTAAGACTTCCGCACCGAAAGGGCCCGGATGATGAAGCCTACTCTCCGACCTTCTGCACTAAATGGCCGTGCTATCCGAAAGGCTCCAACTGGACCTTCAGAATTGTTTCGACCTGCTGAATAGCACTGACAACTATCACGATAAAACCGACACAGTGGTCAAAACGCTACAGCAAGTGTCCCGAAGGTTTTTGTCCGAGAAAGGCAACGTTACAACACCAGTGTCGTCGTGGCAAGTGTAAGACAGGGTGATGTGACATCCCCGAAACTCTTCACCAATGCGCTTGAGCACGTCTTTAAGTCGCTGAACTGGGATGGTAAATATGAACGCATCTCACACCTTCGGTTTGCCGACGACAACGCTGGAATAGTTGAGTGGAATGCTGCACAGTCTAAGTGGAGAGTCTCGACGTGTTGGCCTCGGCATGAACTTGGATAAAACCAAGGTCATGTTCAACGAGCATGTCGTGCCGGGACCAATTCGAAGGATCAAGGCTAGAGGTTGTCCAGGAATACACCTACCTAGGGCAGGAAATCACAGTGAACAAGAATAACCTGGAAAAAGAAATAGCGAGAAGGATCCGCTTGGGCTGGGCAGCATTGAGTAAACTGCACCGAGGTTTCCATTCGCCTATACCACAATGCCTGAAGCCAAAAGTTTATAACCAGTGCGTCCTACCAGTTATGACCTACGGTGCCGAGACGTGGGCACTTACAATAAAGCTAGTCCACGCTCTTAAAGTTGCACAGCGAGCAATTGAACAAGCTATGCTCGGGGTGTTTCTGAGGGATAAAATCCGGAACAATGTTATCCGTAAGAGACCACTCTGGTCGTCATAGCTCGCAGAGTATGCGTTTTGAAGTGGCAGTGGACTGACCACATCTGTAGCAGAACCGATGGTCAGTAGAGCAAACGGGTTCTGGAGTAGTGATAGCGACTTAGTTCACGTGGGTTAGGACGACCCCCCAACAGATGGACCGACGACCTGATAAAGTTCGCAGGGACTGCCTCTGGATGTGGAAGGCACAGGACCGTGTATTTTGGTGAAATTTGCGAGAGGCCTCCAGCAGTGGACTGTCATAGGCTGATTTAAAAAAAAAACTTCATTATAATCGCGGATAGTTTGAAAAATAAACATTGGGTGTGACATGTGACATATGTTTGGTACGCAGGACCACGAAATAAACAACTAAAAATGCCGTTTAGTTTCACGTAAGAAAGGCCAATGTAATCTGATGCCTATTTAATAGAGATAACATTTTAATTTTTTATTTAACATTTGGTTGCAAATATGACCGAAGTTAACTTTGGCCTTTTTAACATTTGGATATAATAGTAAAAATATTACTGACTTTGTGCAAAATGGACCAATATCAACTTTGATCGTTTTAGTTCTTTCTCTATTACTAGCAAAGTAAAAAATAATAATTTCCTATCGGCTTAAGTGTACTGCAGCCCTTTTAACATGTATTTTTTATACTAAAATGTATTAAAGCGCACAGTCCATATTCTTAACTATGTTTCTTAATTATCTATGAAACAAGAATTTTTATTCGCTTTTTCTTAACTGGTTAAGAAATAAGAATATTTTATCCATTTTCCTAACTGGTTAAGAAAACCAGTTAGGAAAAGGGATAAAATATTCTTATTCCTTAACCAGTTAAGAAAGTAGACCAAAAAATCTTATTTCCTAACCAATTATGATGGAGTAAACAAAAAGTCCGTAATTATACTGTAATTCGAAATTCGCATAATGCCAGCTGTGTACCAAATTCGTCAAAAAATAATATCATAATAAAATATAATGAACTAAAAACAAAAGTCTGTACTAACACAAATCCCATACAAAAACAGTTTGAAGATATGATTTGTCAGCTTCAGGATGATGGTGTGCATTTAGTTACTGACCTACCGAAATTTAATAACATGAAAAGTGGGCTGTACAACGCGAGGAACACTAGCTTAGGTGTAACGAAGCTGAATTTTAAATTGCCTACTGAAGTAATAATACCACAAAAATTCGAATCATTTCTGTTAGCGGACTATAATGATATGGATGAGGGGACGAGAATTCTCGTGTTTTGCAACGCTGACATAAAAAATATATCTGATGACTTTGAACACTTTTTATGTGATGGAACTTTCAAGTCCTGTCCACCACCATTTTCGCAAATTTATACCATCCATGGATACAATGAAATTACAAAAAAAGTGGTCCCACTTTTTTTTGCATTTCTGCATAATAAAAACGAGAAGACGTATGCGATATTAATGCAATTAATTAAAAGTCGATTACCTACCTGGTATCCGAAAAAAATTACCATGGACTATGAGAAGTCAGCTATGAATGCAATTCATAATTTTTTTCCGAAGACCGTGATCAAAGGATGTTATTATCACTTTTGTAATAGTTTATTTAAAAAGGCAAGGGCATTAGGAATGAAATCCAGAGTCCAAAGACGACATGTTGCTAAATGTGCTGGCTTGGCGCGTTTACCCTTGAAATTCATAATGTCAGGTTATAAATATATAATGAGACGATCACCTAACTGCGAACAAGTACGTAAATTTAACTCGTACTTTAATTCTTACTGGTTAAGTGATATTACATTTATTAAAAAGTGGTGTTGCTATCAAGAAGTGATAAGAGCCACCAATGATCTTGAAGGGTGGCATGCTAGAATAAATAAATATTTAGGACGTAAAAATCCGTCTCTGGCACAAGTGTTAGAACTTTTAGTTAAAGAAACAAAGGTTCATTTCTATAGAAATAAGATTAAATCTAAAAACTATGAGACAATTGACTTGGAAATTAACTCTGCAATTGAGGACATGAATGCGAATATTATAACTGTTGGGCATTGTCTAGAGATTATTGCTCCTTATAGTTTTTAGGAAATTCTTTTTTTTTTTAATTTTTTGTTCTTTTCACTGAAAATGTTGTTGTATACATATACATGAAAAAATAATTTACAATTTAATATCTATGAATATGGACTTTTTATTTACTCTATCATAATTGGTTAGGAAATAAGATTTTTTGGTCTACTTTCCTAACTGGTTAAGGAATAAGAATATTTTATCCATTTTCCTAACTGGTTTTCTTAACCAGTTAGGAAAATGGATAAAATATTCTTATTCCTTAACCAGTTAAGAAAAAGCGAATAAAAATTCTTGTTTCATAGATAGTTAAGAAACATAGTTAAGAATATGGACTAAAGGGAATAAACTCCCAGATATAATCTGCACAAATTGTAAATGCACATGCTTGAAAAACATTTTGTTGATTCAGCTGATGTCTGATTTCAATAAATAACAATTAACCTGTCAAACAACCACGTAAGCTATTATGTACTAATAAAAAAAAGCAGTTAACTTACATTCAACATTTTTCTCCATTAGCGTCTGAATTATTAAATAAATATTATATCTGTCTTGACGTAACTGTGATTGGCATGAAACCTCTCTAAACAACGTTGCCAGAAAGTCTGCACTATAGGCTATTTTATAATTGGTCATTTGAATAATGGCTAGATATCCTTCTATAACTGACGGTATAATGCTGTGATGATCATTCAATCGGCCAATGTAAAATGTAGATATAAATTGTATCTGCATATCGGTCAAAATATTCTTTGGTAATTCCTTCAATATTTTTGTATAGAAGTGCATTCCCTTGCATCGATTTTCTACGTCTTTGTGAGTCAATACAAGACCCATGTTTTCTACTAGATGTGAGAATTCTATGTGGCCTGTGACAAGATCTGTAACATAAAATAAACAGTTAAACCATAACCAACTGTTAATGGCCATTTTTGAAATAAAAAAACTGAGCACTTGTTTTTGTTTCCAAGATTTTTTAGGCAATAAAGTATAAAAAGAATACACCTTGTGGCCCAAGTACTTGATTTTAAAACATTTATGTGAGGTGATAAGGTAATTTATGAATATTTTGAGTTAATATTCTGGTAACTGATGTTACATAAAATAATTTAAAACTTATTATGACCATACTGATCAGTGTTTTGTGAATGAACTAGCAATAAATAATTTATTCTACTGATAGCAGCCATTGCATAATTATTGTTTTTGATGATAAGCAATGGAATATAAATGAGGTTAAGGGTATAATTACTTACCAGTAACTATGCTGGACGTCCTATCAAAAATTTCATCGTTTTGCATGATAGCATCTGCTAGTTCAGGTTTAAACCACACTGAATCCATATTGGTTTTAAGGGATATTACTAGTAATTTTGCAATTAAAAACAGTATCAAACTATAAAAATCATTGTAAATATTTTACTGTAGAAACTGCAGGAACCATATGTGAGAAAAGGTGCTACGAGTTACATTAATAGTTAATAACTAAAAATCGCATTTGAATTGAAGAGGAAAGATTATTAGAGATATTGCTAGTAATATAATTTTTTAAGAATTTTGATTTGAACTTTCAGAGCATGCCACTACCACCATGCTATTGTTTATTGCTGGCTGTCAACAGTGTCAGCTGTCGATAGTCAGTGATGTCAGTCATGACTGTCAATAGAAGTGTCGAATTACTTTTAATTATTTGTTTCACAGAATACAGGCTGACGACGTAACAGACTATACTGCCTAGTAAAGACTCAGTAAAGCCGTGGAAATTTTTAATGCAGTTAGCTATGTTTGTCGAGCGAGACCATAGAGCAACGCGAACCTTAGGCGCGCGATGCTCTGTGAGCGAGACACAAATAAAAGTTGCGATTGACTGCGTTCTATCCTTTCCTAACACTTGTGCAGGTAGTCGAATCTTTAAATTTTTGAATGTATCATTTTTACACATACAACGCTCGAAACACAAAAAAGATCTACCTTTATATAATATTTTTTTTGCGGCATATGGCGATATTCGAAAACGTGATTGATAGTGGGAAATATTCATGTCAATCGAAGAGTCAGGTCTTTTACCATAGCACACAGATTTTATTTGATTATTAAAGTAATATTGTTCACTATAGCCTTATGCTTCCTCCACATTACTCGCGAAGTTCAACGAAGTTAGTCGGCGAAGTTGCCCGAGTCAAAGAAAAATTTTGACGAAGTAGGCCGAGGAGCCCCTCTACACTATCGTACTCGTCCAACTTCGTTCAACTTCGCGAGTAATGTGGAGGAAGCATTAGACTATTTAAACATTATAGCAGTAATGTACTCCGCACCGTGATTGGTGAATCGCTGCACAGCTCCGCTCCGCTCCGCTCCACCTAAGTGGAACCGCACCTTTAAAGTCTGTTCATTGATATTTTACATCTGACAGCTTCTCATTGTACGATTTTCTGTGTACATATTGTTGTCGCCCTATGAGTGCCAGCGTTTTACCCAGCCACAGCCCATTTTACCGAATATAAGTGGAGATTTTAACATCTAACCGTAAGCATAAAGTGTTATGTTTTTCATGTCATAAACAGTCATAATATGCTTAACTTAACTAAAACAGTGTTTCTTTTATTATACGATTGTATAAGAGTGTTACTTTTATATTTATTAATATCGGAAAAGAACATTCAGTACCATCACGAACGAAGGCAAAGTGGTTTGTTCCACAAAGTTCCATATCTCAAATAATGGCCACGCCCTAAAAAACACCAGCAAAAGATGAAAGTAACTTTCGACTAATGTAAAGTACATGGGAGAAACAAAAAACTTATTTTGGAACACAACACACATATCAAAGTAGGCAACGCAAAGGTTATGTGATATAATCCCATGACATTAAGATCTCTGAAAACTTGAGACTGGATATGCCGACGCATTCCACCAATTACTATGACAAATCAATTTCAGTTGAAGCCATTCGCCTTTGGAATGCATTGCCCCTTGAATATTAAACAGACTCAAACACTGAATTCATTTAAAAACCTAGTTAAAAATCATTTTGTTCCTACTTATCAATGAAACCTATGAATTATTTTCTATTCTACTATGTATGTCTATTCAATTCTGAATGTATGTATCTATTGTTTTGTTGAAATACTTTATTTTAGTCGACTACACCGCGTTGCTTGGTTGCACGTATCATTAATGTCCATTCAAAGGTTGCCTGGAAGAAATCGGCTTAAGCAATAAGGCCGCCCAATGTACATTTGATTATTTTCTTATGAATTGTGCTTGCAATCGATTTTTTTTTTGTAACAATATCGGTTTACAATAAAGTTATCTATCTATCTATCTATATTAACTGTCAACGGACGAAGTACAGAAACAAACCCACGAGCTACGTCGCTAGCTACCTACCTACTTATTAGAGACAGACTCAATACTTATCAACTTCATTATATGGGAACTTATGGGCAAGTACTTAGGTACTATATTTTTATGTTAACATACTAAAGTAGGTGTAAAATTTTTATGTTAACATCCATCCATCCATATGGTCACGCCATTATCCCCGAAGGGGTAGGCAGAGGCATATTATATGCACGCATTTTACCTTTTTAGAATTTGTCGTGGTGGTGAACCGATGTTGTGTTGAGATGGACAGGAGCAGGTTGTGACTGCCTGCTTGGCTTAACGACTGTCATTTTACTGGCAACCACTACATTTTATGTTAACAATTAAAATTAATACCTACTAGCAGACCCTCGCAATTTCGTTTAGAGATAAAACCCGTCGCCACACTGGGGCCGTCCCCGTAAGGAGACGAGGAGACAAAGAACGACAAAAGTCCAAAGTCCAAAAGTCTAAAAGTCCAAAAGTCCGAAACTCCTAAAGTCCTTAAGTCCAAAGTCCAAAGTCCAAAGTCCAAAAGTCCAAAGTCCAAAGTCCAAAAGTCCAAAACTCCAAAGTCCAAAAGATTTTAGCCTTAGGAACTTAGGCCATTTAAGAAAGAACTAATTATTCGAATCGACGGTGGTGGGGACGAGAAAAAGATGGCGCGTAACGAAAAAATGTGACGCGTAACCCAAAAAAAAATGTGACGGATTTTTTTTCCAACGGCGTTTAAGAAGTTTCACTTTAAAAAATTGTTGAAGTTTTTCAATCCAACGGAATCTCAAGTTGGCATTAATTCAGAAAAAAAAAACAAGTCATGGAAATTAAGGAATAAATTGAAATTTTGGCGAATTATTCATTATTTTTTTATATTCGCGTAATATTGGCGTAATATTAAATTGTCTTGAAGAAATTTGGTAGCAGACTAACCCGTGACTGGACCGATATACAACTATTTCAAATATATGTCTTTGTGTTTCCCCCTTCACCCGCTATGAAAACTAGCAGAATATTTTTGTATGCGGTGGTTCGCAAAGGCCAGTCCCGTGATATATGGTCTAAGAACTCAGTACATTTGATCTTTCCGCTCGCCGCGCCGCACCTAGATTTCGCTCGATCGGAAACTGCGTGGCACAACCGAAACTTCAGTGTTAACTGTCAAGTTAATGTCAATCAAATGTCAAGTGCACCACAATGTGGTGTTGTTTATGTTTATTTACACGGCACGGCACCACATTGAGAAATAATCAATTTTGAAGAAAAGTGATGCAATAGTTGTTGAAGATTACAGACAGACTTTTCTCAACAAAGAAATAATTAAAATGTCTCATAAAACGTTGATAGATTTTGTGGTAAAATATCACAAGCCACGTTTACTGAATAACGTTGTGTTTTTTCCAAGTAATGGAAATTCATATTTTGGAAGAAGATTTATTGTTCCAGCGCCAGTTTCCTCAACTCCAAAGGTATTCTCTCCAAGGAATTTCAGCACAACTGTTTCTAAATTCAATGAGATTAATCCCAATGCTAAACAGCAACAACCCCCAAGATTTCAGTTAGTTTTTACATGTAAAAAATGTAATACCAGAAATAGCAAATTTATTACTAAACAGGCCTATTACAAGGGTGTTGTAATTGTAATCTGTGATGGTTGTAATAACAAGCATTTAATAGCTGATAATTTGAATTGGTTCACTGACATGAACGGCAAGAAAAATATTGAAGATATAATGGCAGAGAAGGGTGAAACTGTACAGAAAATTACGTCATCAGATCTGGAGTTCATTGCAAAAGAGATAGTTAAAGAAGCTGCACATAATGAAACAGTCTTGTTAAGAGAAAAAGATAATGAAATAAAATGATGGGGTATAGTGGATGTGTATTAGGTATTATTTTAACAGATATGAGAATGTGTAAAATGTGTTACAAAATATATATTTACTAGCTGATGCTCGCGGCTTCGCCCGCGTGAAATTTGGTTCCCGTTCCTGCTTCCCATGGGAACGTATTCCCAGGATGAAGGGTAGCCTATGTGTTATTCCAGACTATAATCTGCCCCGAATCCAAATTTCAGCCCGATCCGTTCAGCCGTTACAGTGTGATTGAGTAACAAACATCCAAACATCTTCACAAACTTTCACATTTATAATATTAGTAGGATATAGGATAGTAGGATGTCATTAAATTATGTTACTAAGCTCCTATATCTTTTTTTTATCACACAGGAACAAACCTATCCTACCAAACTAAAATTTGGTTTACACACAACAGCACATCATGTCAGTCTTTTAATAATCTGCATGGGATGATGTGTGTGCTTATAGGATTGATTGGAGAAGTGTGGTGACCTTGCCCTTGATCCCTTCCACTCCTTTAAAATTGTATGATGAATTTCCATCATATGACACTGAATTTCTAATAGTACTACAACATTTCATCATGCAGCATGAGGAGCCCAGTCGAGACGAGAGAAAGAGAGGATGAAATGGGCAGCAGATTAGCATTTCTGGCATTCGGCATGGCTGGCGTCCCCCACAAGAGGAGCCAAGTCTCGCATTTAATTTATAGACCAGTTTACACTTGGGTAGGATTACATATTCTACCTGCTGGTGATGGGTGTACGTTACCCCAGCAAAAAAGTAGCTCCTAGACTGATTTGAGTGGAACCTATATTTAGAGCGTATTATGCCATATATGTGCGCCGAAAAAAAAATTTGTGCGTATTGACGTTGTGAAAAAAAAAGGAAAAAACGATTTCTGCTGGAGTAACGCCGTTCCAGCAGGAAAATTCTAAACGAATAATCTTAGAGAGAAATATTTTGCATGCACCGAGGGCTCATACTTTTACAAATATGTGCCCTTAAAATAAAATTTGTGCGTCTTAAGGTTTTCGTTATATTGAGTTTTTTGCTGGGGTAACGTTTTGTGAAATGCTGTATCTCGGAAACCACTACATGTGCGCCTCTAGAATAAACTTACACGAGTAGCTCTTAATTTGTGCGAATTTGTGTCATAATCAGATTCAGGAAAATGTGTATAGTTTTCAAGTAATCACGCTTTGTTGAAAATCTGAAAAAAAGTTGCACCACCTAAACGAGAACACCTACGAACTCGCTAAAAACTGTATTCGATCCTGCTCGACACTTACAGTGATCGTAAAAAGTTTCATAAGTGCACATGCATGCGTTAACGAATAATATTACTAAAACTCAAAAAAACGGCGTCAAAACTTTGACATCAAAATACAAAGACTGGCTCAACGCAAGATAAGGGAGTATAAATAAAAATTTTGTGCGTATAATTAAATAATATATGGTGAAAATTCAGCGTAAAATATTTCGTATTTAAGAAGAAATAAACATAAAACAAAACATACTAACAACGGATGGTTATCCGACTAAATTCGAATGACTACAAAAAAGCGACTGTTTAATACATATCGATGACCTTCTTAACTGAACGGATTATACCTAAAGTGTTGACCGAACAGTCGCGTTCAAAAGTTTGTAACCTAATTTTAGAGTTTAATTATGACCATATCAAATGATAGACCTTGTTGATATGTAATTATTTTTTTATTATTGACTCTTAAACTAATTATTGCATCAAATCACAGATCAAATTTCCTACCTATAAATATCAAAACAAAAATAAAATTATATTATTTATATACTATGTGTAGTCCTTATTAATTTAAATCACAGATCAGGTTTTCATTTAAGTATGAATTTACAAATAGCTAAGTCGCATAATCACAGAAAATCACAGTTTGGTATTAAATCTATCTACAGGGTAATTTTACCCGACTGCGCCAGAAGTAGGGTAATCTTTGTCGAGTGTGTGTACATATGGTTGGCGTTTTCTACAGCTTACATGGCTTGACGGATTTTAATAATCGAGGTGTCGTTAGATTCGTCTCAATTGAGATAGGTACCTACTGCATTAAGATACATAATGTTAAAAAATTACCCCCGCAGTTGAGTTTTTGTTTCATTATAATTTACTTGTTAAATCGTCAACCACCTCTCGCTGGCAGGTTCTATACATAATTCCCATCAATATTGGCATCTAAAATTAAAATGATATAAATATGTACCATGTGTAGTCCTTATTAATTTAAATCACAGATCAGGTTTTCATTTCAGTTTTAAAATACAAATAGGGGAGTCGCATAATCACAGAAAATCACAATTTGGTAATTAAATCTATCTACAGGGCTATTTTACCCGACTGCGACAGAAGAAGGGTAAAGGTTCTGTTGACTTTAGGTACATTTACACCAAGCACAGCTCTCAAAACTGTACCTAACCTTGTATAATTTTGTCTATTCCACCAAGTAGATTAATACATGTGGCATAATATTATACACTCGAGAGCAATGAATCCGGGTCACTTAAAGAATGTTAAAAATCTCGGAAACTAAAAATGATAGGTTAATGCAATAAATTGTATTTAATAGACAATGTAATACTCCTTAAATGAAAGTAAAAAAAATATGAGTCACCATACATTTTATTAACACAAAATTACATAAAGAAAAAACTGCTGATCTCTCCTTAAAACAAAAATAGGAAACATGAAATTTTTGAACTTTATTACGATTTTCTTGAATTTTAATACTTCGTATTGCCTCCTCGTGCTTCCATTACTGCGTTTACGCGGTTTGGCATGCTGTACACCAAGTTCCTTATACGATTTTGGGGAATATTCTCCCATTCCTCTGTGAGAGCAATTTTGAGCTCACGAAGCGTGATTGGGGGAGGGTTTCGTTGTTTTACGCATCTGCCTAGCTCGTCCCAAGCATGCTCGATCGGGTTGATATCCGGGCTGCGCGCTGGCCACTCCATACGAGTAATGTTCATCTCTTGAAGGTAGTCATTCACAATCCTACCTGTATGAGGTCGGGCATTGTCATGCATAAATATAGCATCCTCACCTAAATTGACCATAAATGGACCAACGTGATCATTGAGGATTTCTTCCACATATCTTACGCTAGTTAAAGAGCCGTTTTCTATGATCACCAGCTCTGTGCGACTTTCAGAAGAAATTCCGGCCCACACAAGTACAGACCCACCACCGTAGGCTACTTTTTCTTCGATGCATGCTTGCTTGAATCTTTCCCCTGGTCTTCGATACACTCTGTGTCTTCCATCGTGCTTGTAGAGCATAAATTTTGATTCGTCGGAGAACATAACTTTTGACCAATCTTCAATACTCCAATTTACGTGGCTCTGGGCATACCTTAGTCTCGAAATACGATGCCCACGCTCCAGTTTAGGGCCGTTTGCAGGTCTAAGGGGTTTTAAGTTAGATTCAGCAAGCCGACGTCTTACTGTCCATGCACTTGGGTTACTTCCTCCGAGGCGTCGAAACTGATTGGTGAGTTCAGTTCCTGTGAGAAAGCGATTTCGAAGCATGGTGTTCACCAAGTATCGGTCTTCTCGTGCTGTGGTACACCTGGTTCTGCCCGTTCCTGGTCTGCGTAGGTTAGAACCAGTTTCTTCGTAACGTCGGAGAACTCTTTGTACTGTTGACAGCGACACACCGACAGTCCTGGCTGTATCGCGCTGACTCCGGCCGGTTTCCAGCATTGTAAGTATTCTGGTGCATTCTTCAGGCGTAAGCGACATAATTTCAGCTTGATTAATGAATATAGAGCACTATCAACATGGTTTATGTACCCACATAAATGACAGATTACAAACAAAAGCAACACCAAATGCTGTAATTTCGTAGTTCCATCTTCGAAAGTGGCCCTTTTTCAAATTTGATTTTTTTATGATATAACTTTACAATAACTAAGAAGTTTTAATACCTTCATTTAAGGAGTATTACATTGTCTATTAAATACAATTTATTGCATTAACCTATCATTTTTAGTTTCCGAGATTTTTAGGATTCTTTAAGTGACCCGGATTCATTGCTCTCGAGTGTATTTACCGCGTCGTTGGATTTTACCGGTGCTGGAGGTCGTGGGTTCAATTCCCATCGGAGACAAATATTTGTGTGGCCCATAAATGTTTGTCTCAAGAGTCTGGGTGTTTCTATGTATATAGTATGTATGTATTTAAAAGTATAATTATACCTAAGTATTAATATCCGTGGTCTGATACCCATAACACAAGCAGGTTATTCCTATTACTTTAGGATCAGATAGCGTTGTGTAAAATGTCCGTGAATATTTAAAAAAAAACTGTGTCTGTGACACAAGTATGTCACGTTTTTGCTTTTTTCTACCTACTCTTTTATAAGTAGTAGGTAGTATAAACTAATTTTAATGCAAATATAATATGGATGTACTTAATCATGTGCAATTTCGCGGAAACCGCTGGTAAGAATATAATCCAAGAGCAAGTTTATTTAATTTAATAGTACTTTTCTACTTCACTGTACTCAGACACAATACGTTTCAAATTGTTCGAGAGTAAAATTAAGAAGGTCATCGATATGTATTAAACAGTCGCTTTTTTGTAGTCATTCGAATTTAGTCGGATAACCATCCGTTGTTAGTATGTTTTGTTTTTTGTTTATTTCTTCTTAAATACGAAATATTTTACGCTGAATTTTCACCATATATTATTTAATTATACGCACAAAATTTTTATTTATACTCCCTTATCTTGCGTTGAGCCAGTCTTTGTATTTTGATGTCAAAGTTTTGACGCCGTTTTTTTTTGAGTTTTAGTAATATTATTCGTTAACGCATGCATGTGCACTTATGAAACTTTTTACGATCACTGTAAGTGTCGAGCAGGATCGAATACAGTTTTTAGCGAGTTCGTAGGTGTTTTCGTTTAGGTGGTGCAACTTTTTTTCAGATTTTCAACAAAGCGTGATTACTTGAAAACTATACACATTTTCCTGAATCTGATTATGACACAAATTCGCACAAATTAAGAGCTACTCGTGTAAGTTTATTCTAGAGGCGCACATGTAGTGGTTTCCGAGATACAGCATTTCACAAAACGTTACCCCAGCAAAAAACTCAATATAACGAAAACCTTAAGACGCACAAATTTTATTTTAAGGGCACATATTTGTAAAAGTATGAGCCCTCGGTGCATGCAAAATATTTCTCTCTAAGATTATTCGTTTAGAATTTTCCTGCTGGAACGGCGTTACTCCAGCAGAAATCGTTTTTTCCTTTTTTTTCCACAACGTCAATACGCACAAATTTTTTTTTCGGCGCACATATATGGCATAATACGCTCTAAATATAGGTTCCACTCAAATCAGTCTAGGAGCTACTTTTTTGCTGGGGTAACGTACACGGTGATGGTGAGCACCACAGTACAGCTCAAGGCTATGTTACTGTTTCATCTTTGATCTATATATTGTGCATCTATTGTCTGAAGCTTACCCTGAAACAGCTTGGTGGTGCAGTGGCAAGATAACTGCCAAGCTGAGATCCCGGGTTGAATATGTATGATCTGCAAATGTTTGTTTCGGATATTTTTTCTATGTACCTATGCAATTCTAAATTTTAAAATCTAGTCATAAATTATTAAAATGTCAAGTAATAAGCTAACACTAATTGTTAGCTAAATAACCCACTCCGAGTCGTATCCCATGCAAAGGTACCCATAACACTCGCTGCATTTCCGCGCTGGATGGCAATAGCTAACCTCTGCATCAGATACGAACCGGAGCGAGAGTCACCGGTTTTTTCCCTTATTCTACGGCCTATATCTGTCACAAATTTTTTAGCTTCTATGCCCCAACTGCCCATCGTCTCGAACGCAACCGGCATGACAATGAATGTATCGTGACTCTAAGGCAGCATACTTTTCACGCTTTTTGCTTGCCGCGTCTTCAGTAGCAGCAGCCGGGGAAAGAGTCGTTCTAAATTAAATAAACTATTCTTTTACATTATTACTAGTGACCGACCGAAGTTTCGGTTTCGGTTTCGGCCAGTTTCGGCCAAAAAATCGAGTTTCGGCCGCAGTTTTGGTTTCGGCCAAAATGGGCCGAAACTTTCGGCCGGGCCGAAACTCACGTGTTCATGAGTTTTGAGTGCCTAGCTCTGCTTGTGACGTGGTTAGGGTCAGTTCAACCAGTTAATATGATACTAACCGAAGATTTACAAAGGACTTCCAATCAATAGTTATAATATTACAATTTTTACGGAATCCTAAAAAGGTGATCTAGGACATTACATAACCCTCCCTACCCCTTTGTTGTCGGTTTCGTTGACTTCGTTGGTCGTCTGTCTATCTGTCAGCAGACTCATGCACCATGATAGTTAAAAAGTTTAATTTTTTACAGATAATGTATTTCTGTTGCCGCTATAGCTACAAATAATAAAAATAGACAAATTAATAATATTAAAGGGGACAAACAACATACGTGATTTTTTGCTGATACGGAACCCTACGCGCGCTAGTCCGGCTCACTGTTGTCCAGTTTTAGTTATAGGGTGCCTTCAAATTAGAGGCGCGAGTAAGCGCCGCAGTGGCGCCACAGTGGCGCGCCAGACGTGCCACCACCAGTTTTCATACAATATTTAGAAGTGCCGTTGCAGCACCACAGACGCGCCACAACTGCGCTTCTAAAAATTGTATGAAAACTAGTGGTGGCGCGTCTAGCGCACCACTGCGGCACTTCCTCGCGCCTCTAATTTGAAGGTGCCCATATACTTCTAGAATGTAACCAAAACGAGCCGAGAGCTAGTAGCAGGGCACCGTGTGGTTTTAATCGGTAGGAGTTCGCAATAGCATCTATAAATAATTCCACACATAAAAGAAAGAAACTCATCTTTAGGTGGAGATATTTCTAAAATGAACACTTGAGAAGATTTATACCGTTGATTGATACCGTTGATTGATGGCACTTGGTGGAACTTGCTGCACCTATTGAAAAAATAACCGGCCAAGTGCTAGTCTAACTCACACGCGGAGGGGTTAAAGCCTATTAACGAGACATGAGACCTAGCCGTCCGTCTGTCTATTAGTCACGAGGTTGTATCGCTGGAACCGTGCCAGATATAGGCCTAAAATGTTCACTGTACAGTAGTCCTACCGACTAAAAACCACGCGTATCCTACCTAACAGCCTACGGTTGGGACCTCCGAGTATGCCCTCGGAATGATACATGCTACGGTCGCGACTTTGGGGGATTGTTCAGTTGTTATCCCGCTTCTTAAACGGGGCGTGGATGAATCTCTCACGTCATACCATCGTCTAAGGCCTGCTTCTGTAAAGACGGTAAGCAGCACCGTCACCGTCCTCAGGCCAGATCCGGCCGTCCTGATAGTATGGGGCGCCGCCGCAGACTATGGAACTCGGGTGGCAGAGTTCTCTCCCGTTTCCTCCTCGCCGTCTCTTTTACGAGCATGACCTGCTCACAGGAAGAGGCCTATGGCCCCGCTCCAGCGCCTCCATGGGTCATTTTAAGCAATGATGCAAGGGCCCTTGCTTCCAGGTCCCATAGAGGGGTCCCGGCTAGAAGACATGCCGCCTCAACTGAGATCGTGCGGTATCTCCTTATTACCCTGACAGCCGTCACCTTCTGCAGGCTAAGCAATCTAGCCTAGCCTAGCATAGGGGACCCCGTATAGGGCCATGTTCCGCACGATCCCAAGGTACAGTCTCCTGCAGGGAGCGTTGGGTCTCCTGATAGTGGGCAACAACCGCGAGAGTGCGGCTGATGCCCCCTCCCTCAGCTATGGGACCAAACTTTGAAAGCGGTATCCGAAGTTCCACCGGCTATCGAGTAAGTAGCCCCAGATACGTCATCGAGAGCTCGATGCCGATGCTGACGCCCCCTATGTGTAAGCTTGATCCCGCAGGTGGCCTCAGGGCTGCGTCTCGGTTGCGTTGCTCACGTGCTGTAATGAGGGTGTCGTCGTAACACGTTACGCGGACACCTCTGAGCAACGGACCACGCTGCACCTAATCGTAACCGATGTTCCACAGAAGCGGCCCTAAGACCATCCCTATGGAACACCGAACGACACATCTCACGGACCCGGCCCTAGCCAGCTCGGGTAAGTTATGGCCATCTCGGAAGGATAGCCCCGACAATTCGGAGGTATGGAGGCATTCCATGGTAAATAAGCGCCTCCCAAACGCAGCTCCAGGGCAAGGTGCTGAAAGCGTTGGCAATGTCAAGAGACACTGCCACCACCACCTCACCCTGTTCTGATGCCGATAACATAAATACCTACTGAAATCAGAAAAAAAGCATCCACACAACATACGTAATTTTTGTGCCCAATTTTTGTAACGGAACCCTCTGTGTGAAATCCGACTCGCATTTGGCTGGTTTTTTTTTCAATATGAACACGTGAGTTTCGGTTTCGGTTTCGGTTTCGGCCGAAACTGACCCTGGGGCCGAAAGTTCGGTTTCGGTTTCGGTTTCGGCCGTAAAACCAGTTTCGGTCGGACACTAATTATTACTATCTAAAAATCTAAACTAAACCGCTGGGAATGAAGGTAATTAAGGCCCCCGTGGCATTGTGCCCAAACGATTATTCCCAGTTGTTCCGTTGAAGTAGTTCCGTGGCGGAACTAGTGAGACTTTTTTTCCCAGTTGTCCCGCGGAACAAAGCATCAATAATTCAGTTCTCATTAGTTCCGCGGAACAAAGTAGAAATGAAATAATAATAAATTCATTCCCAGTAGTTCCGCGGAACAAAGCATAAATTAAAAACTAATAAATCAAGTCCCAGTAGTCCCGCGGGAGAAAGCATCTCTTACATACGAATATTTTATGTTCCCATTAGTTCCCTAAGGTGTCTTACGGCAATTTTCTAATACAATTAAAAAAAATGAAGATCGACAAAACGAATGAAGATCGGTACAACAAATGAAGACTGGCAAAACAAATGAAGATCGACAAAACAAATGAAGATTGACGAAACAAACGAAGATCGATGAAACAAATAAAGATCAATGAAACAAATGAAGATCAACAAAACAAATGACGGTTGGAAAAATAAATCACGGTTGGAAAAACAAATGACGATCGAAAAAAAAAATATGCAGATCAATAAAACAAAAGACTATAAGCAAGTTGATAAGGTCGAAAGTTTCTTGCAGCCATATTTTGTAAGCTAAATGCGATTACCATTCAAAAAATAGGTGCAAGCAATTCGCATTTTGATTACAAAACATGGCTGCAAGTAACTTTTGACCTTATCAATTTGCTTTTAGTCTTTTGTTTTATTGATCTGCATAATGTTTTTTCGATCGTTATTTGTTTTTCCAACTGTCATTTGTTTTGCTGATCTTCATTTGTTTCGGCGATCTTCATTTGCTTTTGTCGATCTTCATTTGTTTTTGTAGATCTTTATTTGTTTTGAAAATTACTTAACTACTTTATACTTTTAAAGTAGATGTTCTTCGTATAATGGATCTTTTTCCACTCGCATGTCCTAAAAGATCCATATTCATAAAAAATAAAATACTTTAAGGCTTTAAGATATTAAAGTGGACATAATATAATGTCCATAAAGATCCATGATAGTTCCGCTACGGATCTATTGGGAATAGAAAGGTCTCACTAGTTCCGCTACAAAACTACTGGGAATAGAAAAGTCTCACTAGTTCCGCCACGGAACTACTGAGAATAAAAATGTCCCAGTAGTTCCGTGGTGCGGAACTACTGGGAAAAAAAAGTCTCACTAGTTCCGCCACGGAACTATTGGGACAAAAAGTCTCACTAGTTCCGTCGCGGAACAACTGCCGCAGAACTACTGGGAATGAAGGTGCCCAAAAGACTCAGCATATCCCAGTAGTTCCATGATGGAACTACTGGGATTTTTTTGTCCCAATAGTTCCATGGAACTGTTATAATGTTTTGTTGTGTCCCAGTAGTTCCATTATAGGAATAAAGGTAGGTACAGGTAAGTGGTGATTTACTTACCAAGATAAAAATTACGATAGATAAAACTAATGAAGATCGGCAAAACAAATGAAGTTCGAAAAAACAAATGAACATCGAAAAAGCAAATGAGGATCGGAAGAAAAACTAGCAATGTTATTTTTAAACTATCGCGGTTTCTAACACTCATAGGTACTTATAGAATTCGGGACTTCACGCGAAATACTATTTACTTACTGCTCGTTCGCTCTAACTTTGCCGCTCGGCCCCATAGTAAAGTCGAATTTTTAATTATACGATGTAAATTGACAGCCAGTAATGTCACTTCTTCATACAATGTTGCGTATTTTCCATGAAGCTATAGTGGTATTTTCTATGACGAAGTGACATTAGCTACTGTCAATTTACTTCGTCGAATTAACAATTCGGGTATACGCCTCTAGCTACGCCAGCGGCAAAGTTAGAGCGAACGGGTAGTACATTCACCGACGCACAGTGGATCGATTCATACAAATCGGCGGACATAGGAATCTTGAATCACTTTTTACTGAATTTAAAAAAACTAATGATGCCAATGTGTTTATCTTAGTAATTGTAGTCGAAAACAATAGGACACAATTTTAATTAGACTTCAATTTTAAAAAAATTTCGACAGAAACTGATTTCAATGTATGGAAAAGCACATTAAAAAAGGGATGGCTTGCGATTTTCTCGTGTTTTCTTATTTTAACGCTTATAGTGACTTTGAATGGGTTGTTAGCAAAATATCTGCCAAACATTTTAGGTACCCCTAGGCACCCCTCTGGGAGCTATATGACAAAATATCATTTTTCTCATTTTCTTAAAGAAAATATGTCTAGTTCGTTTTTTTTACAGTTATAATTGTTGATAAACTACATTTTAGCTTAGTACTGACCTACCCACATCAAAAATAATATGACTAGCATACGGGATCGGGAGTTTTTAAGAAATACTTATAAGCAGGCGACTATAAGTTTATCCTACTTTTTTAGCAACATTTATGTATTGTATAGTGATTTTCCATTACTATTTGTAGAAAATAATGTATTATGTAATCAAATAAAACAATAACGCGTTATATAAAACATATATATATCATAGTCATAAAAATACAAAAACTTACTTATAAAATAAAAAGTAGTAAAATATTAGCTTAAAATAAATAAACATCTGGAACAGAAACGATTCAATTAACATTAAATATGTACATTAAATAATCAAAAAAAAAATAGAAAAGTGTAGACAAAAAAATCATTATGCGAAGCTTCCATTTCTGAATCTTCTTCTGCTTGTGCAGAGCCTAATTATTCATCAGTATCTATGTATTCAATTTCAGGAACTTCTAGAATTAGTAACTAATAAAATAACTTATGAATACTTGTGGCATGAAGTACCAAGGGTACAATTCTATGTAAAGCTCTGCCACCCTAGTACTACATGCCATCAAGTATTCATAAGTTATTATTTCACGGGCCGTTAATTATTCAACATTTATCTATAGTTCCGATAGGACTTTTTTCGGAAGAGTTATCTGAGTCAGGTAATAAGGATTTCAGAAAATACAGAGAACACCATTCACGTAAAATAAGTAGCATTTCTTGCAATGAAGATGTTCTAAATAATTTGCTGATTTCATCCAACCCAATTTTAGCACAAATACGGCCACGGATATATAAAAAAGCAAAAGAAGGCATTGTTTAAAGAAACTTTAAATCTACTAATTCTAGAAGTTTCTGAAATTGAATTTATAGGTACTGTTGAATTGTTAGTCTCTGCGCAAGCAGAAGAAGATTCAGAAACGGAAGCTTCGGATAATGATGTTTTTTGTCTACATATTTCTAATTTTGTTTGATCATTTAATGTACATAGTTTTAATTTAATAGACCTTTAATGGCTTGGCAAAAAATACTTACAATAATGTACAATCATAAACAATCAAACAACTAAACCTATCTTACCATAAATTAAAATAAAAGCAAAAAAAACTAATCATAATATATAATACATACATACATAATTACATACATGCGTCGTAGAATTCCTCCGAATCATTAATTGTCTTTGTTATATATTTTTGTTTATTTTAAGCAACTATTTTTTTAAAGTTTATGTAATTCTAATTTTGTTTGATTATTTAATGTAAATACATGATAATTGAATCGTTTCTGTTCCATATTTTATTTATTTTAAGCTATTATTTTACAACTTTTTATTTTATAAGTAAGTTTTTGTATTTTTATAACTAAAAAATATGTTTTATATAACGCGTTATTGTTTTTTTTTTATTAATACATTATTTTCTTCAATATTAATGGTAAATAACACTATACAATACATAAATGTTGCTAAAAAAGTAGGATAAACTTATAATCACCTGCTTACAAGTATCTCTCAAAAACTCCCGATCCCGTATGCTAGTCATATTATTTTTGATGTGGGTAGGTCAGTACTAAGCTAAAATGTAGTTTATTAACAATTATAACTGTAAAAAAACGAACTAGACATATTTTCTTAAAGAAAATGAGAAAAATGATATTTTGCCACATAGCTCCCAGAGGGGTGCCTAGGGGTACCTAAAATGTTTGGCAGATATTTTGCTAACAACCCATTCAAAGTCACTATAACCCTTCGTCTGTTGGCGTCTGCGTGCGTCGGTACCCGTGGCGGGCGTGTCTGTTACCCCGCGTCCCGCGGCGCGAGCGGCGTCGGTTGATGTTTTAAAATGGCGATTTCTCATAACTTTTCTATGGTAGCCATTTAAAATACTTACCTCACTGGAATCGTTATGAAACAAGCTAATGATAAAATGATAGATAAGACCAGTTCTGCCTTGTAATGTATTACAAATTTCTATTAGAAAAAAGAATTTGTAATTTTTCACCAGTTTTCTCTACAAAAATTGTAAAAAAAAAAAAAAATATGTAAAATTCCAAATTTTTTTTTTTTTAGTTTTTTAAATACATCCTATTTCACAATGTTCAACAGACACAATACAACTCGTCATACATTTTTTTTTATTTACAAGCTTTTCAAAATACGACTCATTTCGGCGACCCGACCGCCGACCGCCAAAAAAAGGTTAAGTTCATGCCATGATTCTGAGAAAACTGTGCTTCAAGTGGCTTTCATTCTTTTTTTATTCGTAAGTATGGTCCTTAAATTTTTTTTACACAGAGTTTTGTTTTACAAACGTGTTTAGTTTATTAGAAATTGAACAAAGAACCAAGCACTTAAAAAGGGGCCCAAAAGGGTGGTCGTAACTTTGTTTTTTTTTTTTTGAATTTTTTTGGTGTATTTTTTTTTCAAAAAAATTTACAATCTACAGCTACATGACTTTTCCTAATCGATAAACATAAAAAAAAGGTGTGCTGGCATACAAATATATTTCAGAAATGAATTATTTGAAATTTGAAAGTTTTGCAAAAAATGATCGAGAATTTCGACCAAATTTTACACAAAATTATTGAAATAGATTTTACATTCAATGCTTGAAAACAATAAAAGAATACATAAAAATACATAAAATAACGATAGATTGTCATCATTACAGTATTTATTCTTTGTATTTCATCCAAATGTATGGGCTTGGCGCCGCGCCGCACGTTGGATCCTGTAGTATGAGCTGGTTGGTCATTAATCAAAATTAAAAAAATGCCGGTAGATAATATTTTTTCATAGATTTAGCAAATAGAGGGTATACCACATTTATTATATGTAATTAAAGTAGTATTGGTTGTCTAGTATACTTTTTATGATACGACAAAGTTGACTATATTTGTATTTTCCTTGTAGTCAATTACGTTTTTTAAGGTTGGTGCAGTATAGAAACATTGTATTACTTTAAAAGTAACAGGGTATAATTAATAAAAAAAATCATGAGTGATGCTGAAGGTATGCAGTATTTAAAATTTATAAATTTAGTTCTTCACGATAAATTACTTCTTCATAATAAATTTTTATTTAAAAACCACTTTTTCTTCAGAAGTGCAGTTTTGATACTGTTTTTTTTCGAAAAAGTGCATTTTGTCAGGGTACTAATTAGTTCTCCGTAACTCGTTGGTTAGTGTATTTTATATAGTTGATATCAAAAGTTCAGACAAAATGCTCCTTTTCAAATGGCAGTGGTTTATAGTTTCACGGTAGTAGATTAAAAATATGAGCCAGTCGTGTCTCGGTTAGTTATTACACTTAACTGTGAAAATTTTCGTCTTTAACATGAATGAATAGTTTTGAATTGTATTGTAGCCAATTATATAGGTTATTTTTTCGTTTTTTTTCTTAGGAATAGTGGATTATCCAGTAAAAAGTAGAGATTTGTGTGAGAAATTGTTTTTAATTCAATACAAGAAATTAGATAGCAAGTTTTTAAAATTAGAGGAGATAATTATTGCAGAAACCAACTGCCCCGCTTCTGATATAACTTCCCTTAAAGAAACACTGCATATTTTTTTAAAAATCTTTTAAAATAAAATGGCAATCGTCGAACAGAATCAAAGAAAGGTTTGTAAAAAATAACTCAACGTAGCTAGATGAGACTTGCATTTTAAAAAAATATATCATTAAGCAAAGGGTGAGCCCAGGTAGGCCCCCGAAGGATTTTGAGCAGTGTAGTGACCGCAGTAAGCGTAGGAAGACCGAAGTTTTACGTGCGTCCGGTTCTGGCAGTGAACTTCTTTACTCTGCTCAAATGTATTTTCGAACTGAAGGCCACCATTCCCAATTAAATAAATTAAAAGATATTCTATCACCGAAAACCACAGTAAATGAACAAGAGGCAGTATCTCCTCAAACCACTTTGTCTATGTTTACTGCAGCGAAATAAAGTAAGAAGAACGTGGTGCAAAGCTACGCGCCTCATATCTTTTTTTATTAATTTAACTCTCGTAAAACTTCGAGAAAGGACACTCTAACGGATGTATTTAACTTGTTTTTAATTTTTTCGGATCCAGTAGTATCGTGCTTAAGGGTTGTGAAAAAATATAAAACTACTCTTCCTAGTGAGGTGTTAGAAATTATTTTACCAGATTAAAAGAATCTAGCCTTCATAAATCCATTAATTGTGATATAAATTTAAATTGTTTAGAGTAATAAAGACATTAATAAAGTTATTTTGCCTCAAAACACCTTTAATAAAGACAATTATGAAAGTTAAGGAAGCGAACGATGTTTGCCGGGAGCGTTACAAGTGGCAATCAGTGGTCTCTGCCTACCCCAGTGAGAAATAAGCGTGATTTTATGTATTTAGGTACGTATGAATGTATTATACACCTTTAAGGCTTAGCTTAAGTCTCGGAACGTAGTTAAATAATATTGACCAAACATCCCATACAACAGGATCCACCGTGCGCCGCCGTGACGCCGACGGCGCGTAAAAATACAATGAATGTTCGTTGAAAATACCAAAATCTTTATGAAATACACAATCTACGAATAAAAACTCTAACCTAGTCATGATTTTGTTAAGTTTTGAAAGTAAAAAACACCAAACACAAATGTAATTACACGCAACACAGTACCGGTCGTCGTCACTTAGCCGCGCGGAATGGTGCGCGATGGAGGGCACTTTTTAAACGAGAATCATGAGGTGCAGCTGTGACAGACAGACATACAATGTACTACATACTTGTCCCGTTTCTGTCTAAGAACACTCCATAAAAATTTGAACAGGATAGAGATAGTACTTTTTGCGCTACAAGACCGCAAACTGTCTGACGGCAAGGTATCGCTAGGAGATACTTACACAGACGCGAGACATAGCAAGGAATAGAGAATCATGAGGTGCAGCTGTGACAGACAGACATACAATGTACTACATACTTGTCCCGTTTCTGTCTAAGAACACTCCATAAAAATTTGAACAGGATAGAGATAGTACTTTTTGCGCTACAAGACCGCAAACTGTCTGACGGCAAGGTATCGCTAGGAGATACTTACACAGATGCGAGACATAGCAAGGAATAGAGAATCATGAGGTGCAGCTGTGACAGACAGACATACAATGTACTACATACTTGTCCCGTTTCTGTCTAAGAACACTCCATAAAAATTTGAGCAGGATCGGGATAGTACAGCCTGAGCTAGAAGAGCCCGAACTGTTTGAAGGAAAAGTGTTCAAATATTGAATTCAACAGATGCGGACATTTGGAAAATGTCTCATATTTTGAATCAACAGTTGAAGGGATAAGCGTTAAAATCAGAAAACACGAGACAATCGCAAGCTATTCCTTTTTTAATGTGCTTTTCCATACATTGAAATCAGTTTTTGTCGAATATTTTTTAAAATTGAAGTCTAATCAAAATTGTGTCCTATTGTTTTCGACTACAATCACTAAGATAAACACAATGGCATCATTAGTTTTTGTAAAATCAGTAAAAAGTTTTCCAAGATTCCAATGTCCGCCGATTTGTATGAATCGATCCCCTGTGCGACGTTTCGTTTGTGTCGCCGGCATTATCCTTCGTTGTAATAACAACGGAGGGTAGTTCGACAAGAAATAGCTTCGTGGTTTTTGTCGATCCTCGCCTCAGTCCAACCGCGACCACGGGCGCTGCAACGTGCTCGAAACGTCGGTGAATGTAAGTAAATAGTATTTCGCGTGAAGTCCCTAATTCTATAAGTAAAAACTAGCAACTAAGAAAATGTTATAAATAAATAAAATAAATTGCGTATCCGATGAGTATGTTACCTATAGCTTCATGTATGGAACCGATACAAGTTCCTGCGTTTACAGCTAGATGGCAGTGACTTCACTCGATTCACACTTCGCTTCACCGTGAATATCGACAGACGCACGCCAAAACTCGCACACTTTCCATTAGGTACCTACTCTATTTCACGTCGCGTCGCACTTTCCATTACTCTATTTCACGTGACGAAGACGAAGGAGAGAATGCTGTTAAGTCTCAAAAAACGTAACAATGGATGAAATGGCTATTACTGACATAAAAGGAAAAGAAAATGTTCTGTTATTGGGTGGGATATTTACCTAGCAATCTACAGCTATAGCAACAAAGGTGCAGGCAGATGTATAGGTACTTAATACGTGGTGATATCCGAGGATATTGGGGAGGATGTAGTGTGCCTTCACGAAGAGCGTTACCTGTGCTCGGGCCCTCCCCGTACCTAAGTAGCGGCGAAAGCGAAAACGCGAAACCAATCACTACCGACAAATGAGTCCCGACAGGGCTAGGGCGTCCCCCCGAAGCGACGCGTACCGGTGTGCCCCCGTCGTCAGTATGACTGCATGCGCACGCGGCGAAGGGGGCCGCCAGGCCGCCACCCTTCACGCAGCGCCAACTCTGGCGGGATGCGAGGAGCCGAGTGCCGGATAGGCACGTGGAATGTGCGTGGTGGTATGGAAGGTAAGATGAATGAATTGATAGATGTAGGTAATGAAAGAGCGATGCCTGGATGTATTGTGTGTCACAGAGACTAAGCGGAAGGGGAGCGGCATCGACGATCTTCCTGGCGGAATAATTGCTTTGTGGTCCGGAGTGGACCAAGAGGATCATGCCAGTAAGGGAGTGGGTGTCTTGCTCTCCTCCCGTTTGGCTTCTGGAGTGAAAGATTATGGATTGGCTGGCCCAAGACTCCTGTGGGTAGGTACGTATAAAACTGGGGATCACGAGTTTTTTTGGTCGCAGCCTATGCTCCCGTCAGCTCGGCTAATCCCCAAGTACTCGCGGAGTTCTGGGATTCCGTTAGGGACGTCCTCGATTTGGCTGACGGGAATGAAAAGTTGATCATGTGTGGTGATTTGAATGGATGGGTGGGGACCACGCGAGATGGCTTCGATGCTGTCCTTGGTCCGTATGGAGATAAGAGAGCGAATGATGCTGGTAAGTCAATCTTAGACGTATGCTTGGAACGAGACCTCCTTGTGGCGAACAGTTTATTCCGTCACGTCACAAAGATATCCACACGTATACCTACTTGGAGACGGCAGGAAGAAAAAAGTGTAATTGATTTGATTTTGATAGACAGTCGTCTCCGAGAGGCTATAAGGGATACAAGAGCCTATAGAGGCCCCACTCTTGAAACTGACCACTACCTGGTGGTAAGCCGGTTTGTTGGTCTTTTCAAGAAGTGAAGGCACTGGCGAGTGCGTGTCCCTTTCGGAGACTATGAAAGGATAAAGAGTGAAAAACTGGAAGATGAAAGCGTAAGGAGTATGTATGTAAGCTTAGTCAGTGAAAGGCTTGCAAACGCGAGCCTTTCCGACTTAGATGTGGATGAATGCTGGAATATTATGAAAGAAAGTATAGTGGATAGTGCAAAAGAAGCATTTGGGAGTGCAAAGAGACATGAACATTCGAATGGTGATGCCTGGTGGGATGCAGAAGTACAATCCTGCGTAGCAAGAAAGAAGAAAGCGTGGTTGGATTATGTCTCATCTTTGCAACTGAATGACAGTATGAAAGACACGAAGAAAGAAATTTACGGCCTCTGCATGAATGAAGCCAAAGCTTTAGTGAAAGAGAAGCGTGAAAGAATAAATTTGATTGCGGAAGAGAAGCTGACGAGGAACTTTGAGACAAATACCAAAATCTTTTGGAAGGAGGTCAATAAGTCTCGGAGCTGTTCGTCAGTTTCCAGAATGGATAAGATAAAGAGTAAAGCTGGGGACATTCTTGCGGACCCATTAGAGGTGTTGAGCGGTGGAATGAGTAGGTACTTTGGAGAAATGTCCCGGATGCGGGCACTGCGAGGGAGTCGATGACTGATCTTGCAGTGCAAGCATCCAGCGGAGATATTACTTCGGAAGGGATTGAATGGTCGATACGAAGCTTGAAAAATGGAAAGTCTGCGGGAATTGATAGGATATCTGCTGAAATTATCAAATTAGGTGGTCCTTGCGTCCGGGACGCCTTCTGGTCATTGAGCAATCTATGCTGGAAGACTGGAATGGTCCCAATGGACTGGAAGGGTCCCAATGGACTGGAGGCGTGCTATCATCGTGCCCTTGTATAAAGGCAAGGGCTCACGTATGGAGTGCGCCAACTATAGGGCCATCAGTTTGATCAGTATAGCAGCTAAAGTGTATGGCAAAATTATTGAAAGGAGAATGAGGGTGGAATCTGAGAGATTACTGTGGGAGGTGCAGGGTGGTTTCCGAAATGGAAGGGGATGTATGGACCAAGTTTTCTCGCTCCGCAACATTGTAGAGAAGCAGCTGGCTGTAGGCCGGAAGGTTTTCTGCAGTTTTGTGGACATGGAGAAAGCATTTGACAGAGTTGTACGGAAGGATCTCTGGGATATATTGCCAGGATACGGGATTGATGGTGCGCTGCTTCGTGCCGTGCAGTCTACATATGTGGGATGTACCTACGGCATGTGTGCGGGTGGGCGGCAGCCTGTCTCCCTGGTCTGACGTCAACATTGGCGTCAGACAGGGCTGCGTGCTGCGTGCTCTGTTGTTTGTCCTGTACCTGGACGATTGTCTTAAGAGAGTAAGATCGATGAATGTTGGATTGCGAATGGGTGACTTACTTGTGAACTGTTTGCTGTATGCAGATGATGCCGTGCTCATAGCCGAATCGCCATCAGAACTACAGTCACTAGTCACAACGATGAAAGATGATTGTCTAATGAGAGGCTTACCTACATTTGAACGCGACTAAAACGAAAGTGATGGTATTCGAAAGAGAAGAGGAAAGAACGAATGCCAGGATAACTGTAAATGATGTAGTGCTGGAACAGGTGGATGAGTTTGTATATCTTGGATGTGCATTTAGCAGGGATGGACGGTACACCGCTGATGTAGAAAAGAGGGTAACTGCGGGCAATAGTGTGAATGGAGCGTAGGCAAACTTTTAGGTACCAAGGTCTTACTTAAGTCAAAAGGCCCAGCTCGCAGTACACAATGCGGTGCTGATACCTACGCTAACGTATGGAAGCGAGAGTTGGGTATGGCAGGAAACGCATGAAAGTAGAATAAACGCGGTCGAGATGCACGCGCTACGCAAAATCTGCGGAGTAACGCTCGCAGATCGCGTTCGGAATGAAGATGTAAGAAAGAGAGTTGGTCTGAAAGAGAGTGTCGGTGTTAAAGTAAGGAAGGGCATGCTACGATTGTTCGGGCATGTGGAACGAATGGGAGATGAAAGAATGACAAAACAGATATACAACGCGAAAGTGGATGGACGTAGGAGTCGGGGAAGGCCACGACACACCTACCACGACCAAATTAATCGTGTAGTTGGAGGTGGTGTCAAGAGCCGTAGGAACCGACGCACATAGAGGTATTTGCTCGATTTAGGCGGCCAAAATTATTTTAATGCGTAATTGGTATCTAAACAAGGTAAATAAACCATAAAAATAAAAATTTATTTTAATAATACTATATTTTCCAAAAAAAAGTCACTAGTGACTTCATCAAAGATTGGTGAAGAAACTTAGAATATAATTCTAAATTTCTTCATCGCTCTTTGATGAATTTCAAGATAAAAACAATTCAATTTGATATTATTATTATTTGATTTGATTATTATTATATTTTTTTTAATAATTTGATTTTTAATTTCGATAAAGGCCCAATGTAACATCCATTAGTGACTGTAACTGAGCTTTGGCACTGGTAATCTTTACCGTACACGATTCTTGAGGTAAATAACATTTTCTTCTTGGCTTTTTCGATAGCACGGAAAATGTTCTTATTGGTCTTTCTTATAATTTCGTACCGTCCTTGTGTCAAATCAACATCTATAAACATTTGCTAAGCTTGTATAGGTGTCAAAGAGGGCTGCTCTTTACTGGATTGCGTATGCAAAAACGCCTTTCTATATTTAGTTGCTCGTGTTGAGGTGCTAGTGATATATTTTAGT
This sequence comes from Miltochrista miniata, assembly GCA_933228765.1. Classification (NCBI taxonomy): domain Eukaryota; kingdom Metazoa; phylum Arthropoda; class Insecta; order Lepidoptera; family Erebidae; genus Miltochrista; species Miltochrista miniata. Next base: position 26,407,888 of record OW121763.1, on the reverse strand, counting down.
ACACTTGATGCATCATTGTTACCGGATTTTGCCAGTCCTACTTTCACAGGATGTATTATAATCTCCTTTTCAAAGTTAGGGTGCAGTTCTTCAGTCTTTCGCCTTATGCTTCTTTCACTTGCGTCTCTGAACGACTTGGATGGTCGACCTGGTCTTTTTTGTGAAGTGCCAAGAACAGGTATTTCAAAAGTGCCCTTTTAATTAAGTTCAATCAATCAAATCAGCCTATGGCAGTTCACTGCTGGACGTTAGCCTCTCCCAAATTGAGCCACAACACAAAATTAAGTTTTATTTTATAAAATTGTCTTCCTTATATATATTATTGTTCATTTCTGATTTGAAATGGGCAAAACCACGTTTCAAATTAAGAATTTGGTCGTTAAGGTAACCCTCACATGATAAAAGTTTATCTTTTAAATAGTTTAATTTGGCATCTAAAGTAGACAAATTTTCTTTCTTCATGAGGTCAAATAAGTATTGTAGAGTCACAACTCTTACTCCTGATGCACCCTCTGAACCTAAAACAAACATACACTATGTAGAAAGCTGCTAATAAATATTTCCTATTTTAGACGAGATTTAGCTGAATGTCTTTAATCCCTTAAAAGTGTATTTATCCGGACGTTTCCGGAGATGTTTTTGATTGCATTTACTAAAAAAAGAATCAGATAATGACCTATAATAAAAATTACAGCCGGATCTACCCCGATACATAAACAAAAACACTAGCAAAGAAAAAATATTAAAATAAATTATGGTATGAAAATGAGTTTTTTTACATTACAAACAAAAATGTAGTTTGAAAGTTTATCATAATTTTATTTATGTATTTTGTAAGTCTCTTACCTTGTCCATCTGACTCCATCACTCTCAATTCGTAAGAAGTACTTGAGAATATAAAAATACACTTTGAAAGTTTCATGTTTAAAAAAGTGCCGACAACAGAAAAGTAAACTAGTTGTAACGGTCAAATTGCGACTGTTGCTACAGGGACGGGGTGCGCGGTATAAAATAATTAAATCATGGGTAAAGTGCCCGGGTTCATACTTTATTCGTGGAACTCGTTTTTATGAATGTATTAGTGTTTTTGATAATGGGACTTTTGGCCGCGTAGATCGTGCAAATACCTCTATGTGCGACGTGCATGCATGAAAAGAAAAATGAAAGTTGAAGAAGCAAGTGAGGTGTGTATGGACCGTGCCGTGTGGCGCTCGGTTCTTTCTGCCTACCCCGCAAGGGATTTGGCGTGAAGATAGTTAGTTAGTTAATTATATCCGATAATCTACCATAATAGACTAATCTTTAAGCTCATTTATGATAAAACAAACAGGACATGAAGAAATACCTCTCCCTCATGTGTATGGGGAACGTAAACGAAGCTGCGAAGGTCAGCTAGTTCACAAATATTATAAAGAGGAAAGACTTTATTGTTTGTTTGTTTGCATTCAATAGGCTCTGAAACTACTGAACCGATTTAACTGTTGGAAAGCTACACTATCCCCCTAGCTGCGCCAGTGAAACTACGTGACGTCCGGCAGTATCAAATTTACATACATATGATCACGCCTTTTATCCCCGAAGGAGTAGGCAGAGACATTATATTCCCACATTTCACCTTTTGATTTTGTCCCACGTTAGGTGGTGAGCCGTAATGCCGTGTTGATATGGACAGGCGCAGATTGCGACTGCCCGCTGTTAAACTTTTTCAAGTCTTCAATATAAATGCCTTCAACTTGGCTTAACGACTGCCAGTTTACTGGCAACCAAGACCAACGGCTTAACGTGCCTTCTGAAGCACGGAAAAGCTCGCCAATAAATGTCACAAAGTGGTCATGTGGTAGTCGTTCATCCATAACCGGCCATCGTAGATGTTGCTTACTACAGTGATCGTTTACAGAACAATGAGCCCGTGGGGCCACGAGCACTTCATCATCAAATAAAATGGCAAAATTTTACAAGATTACATGATTTATTCTCATTTATTATAAAAGAGATTACAATATAAAAATATGGCCATCCTAATTACTGAAATAATATGGATAAAATATCATATTAAATGAATTTCCTATATGGTTCTATAAAAATATGGATTTAAGGGCTGAATTTAAAAAGATAGATCTTATTAGATTAGATATTCCTTTCTGTAAAATTTGTATAGGTCTCGTTATATTACAAGAATACTTTGAAGATGGTGATGGACATTTCTAATGGGAAGCATACAACTATTTACCTGCTCAGGCAAGTTTGCTGGAACTTCAAAGGAGACAAGTAGTTTCACCAGACCTATCCAAATTTATTTTATTACAGACATAAATTCTTAAAACATATAATTCGTGTTTTATTTCTTATATCTAGTAGCCCTGATCGGTTATGTAAAAATATTTTTAATGTCTTCACATCATTAGGAAATGTAAAATATTCTTTAATTGGCACCACTTGGTAAACATACTGAATACTCTATAAAAATATAAGGCACAATACAATCACATTATGTAATACAAATTATAATCTCTTATAAATACATTACTCTTACTTGTGCGTAACTATACAACACTCTCATCTCAGTGTAAACTTCCAGTGCATCCGAAATCTCCTAGTCCGAGATCCTCGTTGACTGGCTACAAAGAGCAGTTAGGCTTAAAGCTTAGCTTAGGCTTTGTCATCAACACTGCTCAACTCCCAAATCTTTTGCCCGGTTTTCACTGCAAGCTCAGAGGGCCCTTAATGAAAATTCGATACAACTGGGGTGCAGTGACGGAAATTTATGTATGCAGTGTACATTAATGAACCCGTTAGGCTCGAAACCGGGCCTTTATTGAGGGTTAACCAAACATGGGAATCTTGAGATGTCGAACTGACTTTAAAGATCTTGGTTAACCCCTTTATTCCATAATTCTAAAATCTAATTGACAATAATCAATAATATTCGAAAGAATGCTATTTGGAATGCACAATTATTTACTTGGGAAATGTTTTTTAAAGAGAAGTGTTTTAATAGATATTACAATTAATGAACTCATAGTTCATTATATTAATGTCCAAAACACAATACTAATATTGACAAGTTCTTAAAAATATTTCAAATCTATTTTTAAAAATAAACAAAATCAGCTTTGAAATATTTCTAAAAACTCAAAGTAGATTTAAGACAGGCAAGGCAAGACCTAAATGGGAAATGAAAATCGTTAAAAAAAAATCACATCCCGGTAAGGTAGAGCATTTAACAACATACATACAATGGAATATTATGAAACGTTCTAACGCAAACATACAAACCATGAGCCTTTTCAAGAGTCATCTCGAAGAGGCTCTTGGTTGAACATAAATTCATCTATACCAGGAGTCCAGTACATGACACCACTGCCAGCACAGCACCATACTAGCTTACTATTCCAGTGCTAATTTATATTATTAGTTATTTACGTTATTTTTTATAGCAACTTACAAAGAGCAAAAACAAGCATGCAACCCACTACTGGATTGGAGTTGGGACCATGGGAGCTTGCAACACCGGAGTTGTTAAGCTTGTGTTGCCAATATTTAAAAACCTCTTATTTTAATGTTCTACAAAAGAGGAATTAGGACTTCAAACTTTTAGATCCGAAATATAATACAGACGATCTCAGAAGCTACAGGACTCATATTTTGTAATAACTTAAGGCTTTAACATAGGTCGTATGGTAAGGGATTGATCATTTGCACTGATGATAAGCCATCAGTTCTAATGATCAATGTGGAGCGAACAAGTTCTGAGTGGAGATAGAGACCGCGATGTAGAGAAAGTTGTAAGATAGAATTACACTCGGATGGTGGAGTATGTTTAAAATTGGGAGGGGCCTGCATCCAGTAGTGGACTGCGATAGGCTAATTTGAAGATTGATTGAAATAGAAATAACGTTTATTAGGATGCACTGGCTCTTTTTCGATAAAACACAAGTCAATATGGTTTTAAATCACGCCTAAAATTTAAGTGCCTTGCTGGTCTATAACCATCTTCAGTTTCACTCAAATTAAAATCTCTTCAATAGACATTGTTAATAAGGTACAATAGTGCCAATTACATTCCATGTTTAATTAAACGAAAAATGACTGAGATTTAAAATTGTGTTGCAAATAAAATAAGTAAACCTTTAAGCCTCATACAGATTCACGGCAAGACGTCTCGCCGAGAACAGGCGAGCGCTCTCGCGTCTCGCGAGACGCTATCTACGCGAGACGCTATCTCGCTATCGCGAGACGCTATCTAGCTCTCTCGAGACGGGTGAGCAACGGATTACATTCTAGCTGCTCGGATGTTCACGGGGGTTCTCGCCGTGAATCTGTATGGGGCTAATCTTTGCCAGAAATAATTTTTGGCATAAATTAATTAAGATTTTTGGATACTTGACAATGCTATAATTTACATCGTTTAGTCAGTATTAAATTTCATTAGTCTTTTTAAGTTAAGTTAAACATGAAACAAATCAGCGTGAACGTTGTCTTGGTATGGTTAATCTTATTAAAATATACAAGCAATTGAATAAACAATCACTGATAAAATTTCAGTCTTAGTAATATTTTCTTCTATTTACAAAAACGAATTATACTCTTTTTGGACGGCTTACAATTGCGTAATCAGTACCATTGCAATTGCTGTGATTGATTTCTTCCAAGCCAACTTGGTTTTGCAAAACTTGGACCTGAGCAGCGGTAGGTACTTGAGGCCCTGGCGTATTCGGTTTCCGTATAATTCCATAGCCAAGATGCGAGTCGTCAGCCAATCTTGCAGTCTGCATCACATTTTCAACCTCATCATAATCATTCCATGTATCTTTATTCTTAGCCTCACTGAGAGCCAGCGTTGTCGGTCGCGCCTCAACTTTCTTATATCGCGAGGACTTATTTAATTTGCTGGTAGAACCAAAATATTGCAACCTGTCATAACTCTCATCTTCTGGATCCACTACAGGACTTGGTAATAATATAATTCTTGATGATTCTGGACCAGAAGTATTTAAGTTGTCTTGAGACCGTGATATAAGTTTAATACAGTGCGGATTGTCGCCCAAGTTAGGCGTAAACTCTGTATGGTCTGGAGTATCTATTCCTAATGTTCTCCAAGCTTCATTCCTCACCTCAACTCTATCGTATGACTCTGAAGTTGGACTATGTTCTTTCTTTTGTTCTATTGGCTCGTAATTGTCAAGCAACTTGTACCTCCCAAAATCTATACTCTCATCAGTTGAACTTGGAATGTCTTTGCCTTTATGAAGATTAACTATTTTCCGAGGAGGTTTTAATGGTTTAGGTTTTAATGCTGGTTTTGGCATAAGCAAAGGTGCTGTATCTCTTTCAGAGCAAACACTAGGTTGGCTAGACATGGAAGTACTTTTAAATGATAGAGAACTTAAGTTCAAATCATCGGGCCTTGCAGCTACTAGGGGGCTCCTAGATCCAGGGAACAGGTTTGCACTGGCATGAATATTAAATTCACTGTGCTCAGGACTGTTTAAATTGTCACTGCCAATTACTTGCTTCATAGTTTTCATTTTTAATGATAGGCACTTAAATATTTCAGATTGATTTGGATGTTCTAAATGAAATATGCCTTCTCCAGTATCACATTTTCTGCCTGCTTCAAATGTAAATTTACCCTGTCTGTAACCATAACGTCTTACATATCTATATGGCCATGTAGCATATAATTTATTATCATTTATATCTCTTAATTCTATAGCATTCGATGTGAGCAACAGAAGATATCGGATGGATTCAAAACCACATCTAGTTGAGGCTTCTGACGGGCACATTTTCACTGAAAACACACCTTCCCCAGATGAACAATACAGATCATTATCTTCATCACAACCAAGAAGACTGGAGTCTCTCCCTCTGAAAGCTACGGACTGTAGAGCTGTCACCCATTCCAATGCTTCTGGTTCTGTCAGGGAGCTCAATTGTTGGGTGTGCGATTTAGTAAATATTGTTATCATGTTAGGACTAGAATGTGTAATTTTAATACAATTTTCGAGAGTAATAATTTTAGGTATAGCACCTGATGTTACCTCATCTTTGTTGTCATATATTTCAAGACGTTCAATTCCCTGCTTGCTGGCATTGAAGAGTATGCAGTGTTTCTGCTGCCAATTTCTCTGTGGATCAAGCAAATAATAACATTTACTACCTGACCATCTATACAAATATAAAGAAGTCTTGTGTCATATTTATCTAGACTAAACCTGCCTTATTCATTGATTCTATATGTCTACACAACCAAAGGCTTGTATCAAGATACTGCAACTTTGTAAACAGGTGTCAATTAAGGAAAGTGACGTAAAGTAAGCTAAGTAGTAATAATATCATGTATGTATGTATCTTCTTTGCCATTGACGGCATCAAATGTTATATTAATATCATTCATTCCAATTCAATACGAAAATTCAAATAGTAAGGGTTACTTCTGTCGGAAAAAAAAACTGAGTTACTCCATACTCGCGCCTAAAGAAGTTTTACTTCAAAAAGTATACACTATTCAATGAAAATCTCCACCACATCCTATATTATCAAATAGGAATTGTGTAGACTATTCTATACGTTATTTAAGCATGTTTTGTCTCTTGGTAGCTTGTAGGTGAGAGCAGTCAATTGTGATAATGCTACCACTGTCACAAACTCATTGAATGAATTACTAAGACATTATTTTAGGCACCAGATAGGTTTATCAGCTATAATAATAAATCTAAGATGAATTCATGACTCTACTATAAGGTGTTGTTTTTTAATATCATGTATGTATGTATCTTCTTTGCCATTGACGGCATCAAATGTTATATTAATATCATTCATTCCAATTCAATACGAAAATTCAAATAGTAAGGGTTACTTCTGTCGGAAAAAAAAACTGAGTTACTCCATACTCGCGCCTAAAGAAGTTTTACTTCAAAAAGTATACACTATTCAATGAAAATCTCCACCACATCCTATATTATCAAATAGGAATTGTGTAGACTATTCTATACGTTATTTAAGCATGTTTTGTCTCTTGGTAGCTTGTAGGTGAGAGCAGTCAATTGTGATAATGCTACCACTGTCACAAACTCATTGAATGAATTACTAAGACATTATTTTAGGCACCAGATAGGTTTATCAGCTATAATAATAAATCTAAGATGAATTCATGACTCTACTATAAGGTGTTGTTTTTTTTTTTCATACACTAAGGTGGCAGACAAGCCCCGATCTGATGCTATGTTACCATAGCCAATGGGTCTTAGTTACACCAGAGGCGCTATAACACCCATGAATAAGTTTGGTATGTTGTTGTTCTTCTCTTAAAGCTGGATTCGACCAAAGTCGGAGTAAGGCTATACTAGAGAATAGCTCATACTTATACTAAAAGTAAAGTGAAAGTGAAGTCACTACCAACAACTAACAAGTGCAATGTAACTATGGTAACCCATGTCCCATACTGAAGTATCTTGTATGGTTACCATAGTTACTTTATGCTTATTAGTTGTTGGTAAAATGGAAAGTCACTTTACTTTTAGAAGAGGTACAAGTTATTCTGCAGTTTAGTCTTACTCCGATTTTGGTCGAATCCGGCCTAAGAAACTTACAATATTACATTTGCTAACTAACAGTGTAAGTCAGGGATAAAATGTGAATTTACCTCTGAATTTTAAAGGTAACTTACTTATCAATGTGATAAAATTTAGGATATGTTGTTAGTGTAAAATTACTATTCATTTCATAATAAAATATAAATTTTCCCGTATACTATTTGTGGTATAGTGCATAACTGATTTTATCACAATTTCCTCGTTGTGTATAATACAAAACCACCTGTAAATACCCTGTGGCAAATATAATACACAGTTCCTTCCATTGTAATTATGAAATGTGTACTATCGAAATAAACGTGTATAAACTACTTTAACGATAACTCGATTCCCTTGTCCAACCCAACCATGTATTGAGTCATGACTTGTTTGATTACCTGTACAATCACAGAATCATACAATATTAAACCAATTGCATTCTTTAAATGCACTTATACCAAGTAATTAATAATAAATACATGAAACACAGACATACCTTCTTGGGGAATTTACTAAACATATTTCCTCCGGCAGGCGGAAATAATAAACAACCGGATTTGATCTCATCGTCCTGTTCCATTTTCTTCGTTCGATATTTCTAACAATAATAAAGCTTATTCTACTTGAATATCATTTCAAAACATGGCACCATCAAGACGTTGATGTTAGATTCTCACATATGGCTTATTACTTCAATGTTAATAGAATAATTCTTCGGATAAAAATATTAGTGCACTGCTGCTGAGCACAATGTTTTAATTTTTAATGACACACCACACAGCGACGACAGCCAGCAGCAAACACCATAGACAAAGTCCACAGATATCTACTTATTGTAAAGGGCACCCGACACGGTCAATTGGGCATGACAAGTCTACGTGCTTGAGTCAAGTTATTGACCGTTTACCACGTAGACTTGACGCTATCATCAATAAATCTACGGTTTGATGGGAATTGAAGTAGAAAAGAGCGTATTAAAAAAAAAACTGCACTTGATGCACTTTCGATTGATGTGAACTGACGAGACTTGACAAGTTTTTATTTTTATTTTTTTTTTTAACGCGGGGACTGCAGATTAGGCACTTCGCCGCCTTGTTTCGGGGGAGCAAGGCGGCTTTGTGTGGGACTCACGGTCAACATGGTACCGTCCTACCCACTAAACCCCGCGGTGTTCCGCCTCGCCTTAACCGGGTCGCAGGATAGGCCGGTGGATAAATCACTGCGGCCTGGCAAAGGGTCGCCCCGTTACATCATCGGGACTCTCCAAGGGGGGGCTTGATGGACTGCCCCCCCCCCCCCTTAAATCCTAATGGAGTTGGAAGTGCTGATTCCGTCGGTCCGCTCTCGGATGCCCCTCTGTAAGCAGAGGGGGTAGAGAGCGGCCAAGCGCGGCGCGGGCGCTAAAAGCACCCCCGGAATGACAAATTTTTATTTATTTTGCAATCGGAAAACTTCAAAACGTCAAATTCAAAAAAGTTGCGGAATCGATCAGCGTCCAAGAATGTATTCAATATTATTTAGATAAAATTTAGATAATAGTTTACCTATATATATTAGACGACCTGTTTGGTTCGGAGGCAAAAATACTGTCTTTTAATCAAGAGGTCGCGGCTTCGATCCAATATGGCCGCTGCGCCGTAATCACAAAATATCATGATGGGTATCGTTTAAGGGGATTTTTGGTATGCTGAGTACGAATCAGTTGATAATTCTGCAATCCAATATGGCCGCCGCGCCGTCATCACAAAATTTCCTGATGGGTATCGTTTAAGGGGTTTTTTGGTATGCTGAGTACGAATAACATGATAATTTTGCAATCCAATATGGCCGCTGCGATGTATTCACATAATATCATGATGGGTATCGTTTAAGGGATTTTTTGGTATGCTGAGTACGAATCACATGATAATTTTGCAATCCAATATGGCCGCCGCGCCATTATCACAAAATTCCATGATGGGTATCGTTTAAGGGGTTTTTGGTATGCTGAGTACGAATTTCAGGTTAATTTTGCAATCCAAGATGGCCGCCCCACCACCGTTGTAAATTTTCATGTTGGATATCGTTTATGGGGTTTTTTGGTATGCTGAGTACGAATTTCAGGTTAATATTGCAATCCAATATGGCCGCCGCACCACCGTTGTAAAATTTCATGATGGTTATCGTATAACGAGATTTTTGGCATGCTGAGTACGAATTTCAGGTTAATTTTGCAATCCAAAATGGCTGCCGCGCCACCGTTGTAAAATTTTATGTTGGATACCGTATAAGGGGTTTTTTGGTATGCTGAGTACGAATTTTGGATTAATTTTGCAATCCAAAAAGGCCGCCCCACCACCGTTGTAAATTTTCATGTTGGATATCGTTTATGGGGTTTTTTGGAATGCTGAGTACGAATTTCAGGTTAATATTGCAATCCAATATGGCCGCCGCACCACCGTTGTAAAATTTCATGTTGGTTATCGTATAAGGAGATTTTTGGTATGCTGAGTACGAATTTCAGGTTAATTTTGCAATCCAAAATGGCCGCCTTGCCACTGCTGTCAAATGTCATATTGGATATTATATAAGGGGTTTTTTGGTATGCTAAGTACGAATTTCGGGTTAATTTTGCAATCCAAAATGGCTGCCGCGCCACCATTGTAAAATTTCATGTTGGATACCGTATAAGGGGTTTTTTGGTATGCTGAGTACGAATTTTGGGTTAATTTTGCAATCCAAAAAGGCCGCCGTGCCACTGTTGTGAAATTTCATGTTGTATATCGTATAGAGGGTCTTTTGGTATGTTGAGTACGAATTTCAGGTTAATATTGCAATCCAATATGGCCGCTGCACCACCGTTGTAAAATTTCATGTTGGTTATCGTATAAGGAGGTTTTTGGTATGCTGAGTACGAATTTCGGGTAAATTTTGCAATCCAAAATGGCTGCCGTGCCACTGTTGAGAAATTTCATATTGGATATCGTATAAGGGGTTTTTTGGTATGCTGAGTACGAATTTCGGGTTAGTTTTGCAATCCATAATGGCTGCCGCGCCACCGTTGTAAAATTTCATGTCGGATACCGTATAAGGGGTTTTTTGGTATGCTGAGTACGAATTTTGGGTTATTTTGCAAGCAAAAAAGGCCGCCGTGCCACTGTTGTGAAATTTTATGTTGGATACCGTTTAAGGGGTTTTTGGTATGCTGAGTACGAATTTCGGGTTAATTTTGCAATACAAAATGGCCACCGTGCCACTGTTGTGAAATTTCATGTTGGATATCGTTTAAGGGGTTTTTTGGTATGCTGAGTACGAATTTCAGGTTAATTTTGCAATCCAATATGGCCGCCGCGCCGTAATCACAAAATTTTATGATGGGTATCGTTTATGAGCTTTTTTAGGCTGAGTACTATTTTAATGTAATAATAATAATAATAACACTACCATAGTCAGCAGATATTTTTTCTATAGAGTCTTTTTCTATGTGGGTAGTCGTTACAAATAAACAAATATTTTTGAGCTCCTATAATTATTTTAAATAGAAAATCATTTACTTAATTTATTACAAAAGTTTTTGGTTGAATCAAATGTTGATATAATACACTCACCAGCTGTGTGTTATCTTCATCCAACTTATCCTATTTAAAAAGATATTCACAGTTGATAAATCACTAGCACAGAAACAGTACAAGCATGGAGGCATTCAAGGATTTTGCATCCACCATGAGCGGAATTGAAGAAAGGCTGGCTGGATTTGAAGCTGATCTTCAGCGAAGCAATAAAGCCCCAAATTCTCCAAACTTGGTAAGTTTAACTACCGAATTTTCCAAGTTCAGGACCTTTGTGCTCACTACTATATCTGCTTTCCGTGCTCAAATGGAATACTTGGCACGTGAATTGGACAATGTAGAGATGCGGAGCCGCCGTAAAATACTCTTGCTGCATGGCATTCCCTGAGGAGCAGGCTGAACAAACTTCACAAGTTGTGGCAAAAGTAATATCCGATAGTTTGAAGCTGGCTGAAGTTTCGGTTAATGATATCAGGTGATGCCAAAGGATGGGACGACCTTCAGGTGCCAACAAGCCCAGACCTATCCTTGTCAAGTTTCAACAGGTGGTGGTCCGCGACAAGGTGTGGTTCACTAAAACTAAGTTTAAAGGCACAGGAATCACTCTGTCGGAGTTTCTGACCCGCACCAGACGTGAAGCATTTATGGCTGCACGTGAACGGTTTGGAGTATCCAGGAGCTGGACGCGAGGAGGTCATGTTTTCGTCCAAGGTTCGGATGGTTCACGCCATCGTGTAGCATCTGTTAGCGAGCTCAATCGTGTTGATTGTGATGTCCAAAAAGCAGCGCCCGTCGAGAAGGGTACGGCAAAGACCAGGCGAGCCGTAAATAAAAAATAAATAATCACAAGCTCCATCTTCATTCTGTCAGCGTGAACCGAATTCTCGATCATTGCGTTGTGTACTTTCTGAATCTCTTCCATTAATTACTTTCATAACTTAATTATTTACTGTGTAACATTAATGTATTGCATTTAAATTTGAATGCATAGAATTATAACGCATTCAAATTTAAATGCAATACATTAATGTTACACATGTTATAAGTCTATGTTTGAATGATTTCCTCATTAGCTTTGTCAACATAATTAATTTAATATATAGTTGATTGGTCTACAATTTGTTTTGGTTAAGAGAATGATATGCACAGAGTACCTACACAACGTCGTTTCGATCAATGCAATGTCGTGACAATTGACACGGTTGACACTTGACAGATTGGAGACTTTTTCTTCTAGCGGTCGCCTATTGAGCGGTCAAAGGGCATGGTCCATGCAGCCTAACCTGATAGATTTCATGTTTTGTGTTTTTTTTTTAATTAATTTGTTGTAGTTTAATTTTTGTCATGTTTTGTGAATATTTTTAAATTATCTTTTTTCAGCACAACTGGCGGGTGGACAGATAAGAGTGCAGAAAGTTGCTCTCATTCTTGTTTGTTGGCGTCTGTTTCTTGTACTTATAAAATAATTTTATATTTTATTTATTATTATTTTTATTTTATTAGTATTATTTTTTATTTATTTTGTACTTTTTATTTATTTTTTAATAATTAATCTATTGTATTGAATATTTATCTATTTTAAATTGGTATAATAATATGTTAGATGCATATAATTTGAGTACTGGCAACGATAGTTTTACTACAGCAAGTAACAGTAATAGTAATGCTACCATTGTGGGTCTACCGTCTTTGTCTCAAACCATTGAGGCCCAGTTTTCCGATGTACCCAAGAATTTTAATGTAGTCCATTTTAATGCACAGAGTATTCACGCCCATTTCCCAGAGATGCTGACTACTTTTAATTGCAAGAATATCCACGCCATTCTGGTTTCGGAAACGTGGCTAAATCCCTGTCTTCCTTCTATTTCTTATACTTTACCTCACTTTCATCTTATCCGTAACGATCGCCGTACCAGGGGTGGCGGTGTTGCCATCTACTTACGAGATCATATTAACTTCAACATTTTGGAAATGTCTCCTCAGCCACCGCCTTCAAATGCTGGGGAATCAATATTCATTGAGGTGGACCTTTGTCACTCAAAGGTGCTACTCGGTGTTTATTATTCCTCTTCATCCATAATTAATTTCTTTTCTTCTTTTGAAAATATTGTAGAACGTCTCTCACCCTTATACAGTCATACTATTATACTCGGCGATTTTAATACTTGTCTTCAAAAAACTGATTCTCGCTCGCTTGCTCGCGCCTCTTCTTTCAAAAGCATTGTAAATTCCTGTAACTTGTCTATCCTACCTTTAAATGTCACTCACCACTTTCCTGGTTGCGCTCCATCTCTCATTGATCTCATCCTTGTTTCTTCCACTGAATTAGTTGTTAAGCATGGTCAAAGCACAGCTGTTCAATTCTCGTATCATGACTTAATATATCTCTCTTATAACCTCCTTCGTCCTCCTAAATCTAAGCACAAAATCCTCATGCAACGCAATTTTGGTGGCATGGATATTGATAGACTACGCGACGATGCATCAAATATAAACTGGGATTCATTGGTAGCCACGAACTGTATGGATGAGAAAGTTAGGATTCTAACCAGCAAGTTAACAGATCTCTATGATCTACATGCTCCAATTCGTGCAGTGAGGGTGCGACACTTGCCGGCGCCGTGGCTTACAGCTGATATCAAATCCCTTATAGCTAAAAAAGCTGCAGCTAAATGTAAATTCCAACGTCGGGCGACACCAGAAAATCATGCAAAATACATAGCCTTGAGGAATCACTGTAGCAGGGTGTGTAGGAAAGCACAACGCCAACATATTCATAAATCGGTCCAGAACGGGGACCCAGCAAAGGTATGGAAGTTTCTAAAAACTATAGGGGTTGGAAAACCTAAACAACAAGACATTCCTAAAAACCTTGACATTGATTCACTAAATCAACATTTCTGCTCGTCGCCGTGTTATGATCAATCTAGCAAGGCAAATACTTTACAATATCTTTCATCTCTTCCAACTCCTTCTTTCCCACCGTTTCGTTTTGATCAACTATCTGCTTGTGATGTTAAGAGGTGCATAGTATCGCTTAGTTCGAACGCGGTAGGCACTGACAGCTTAAGTCGTAACATGGTCGTGCCTATTCTGGATGAAATTCTTCCTATTTTGTGCCACGTCTTTAACCACTCCATATCTAGCAGTGTATTTCCGACGACGTGGAAAGAGGCACAAATTGTCCCCATTCCCAAAAAACCTAACCCTACATCCTTTGCCGAGTACCGTCCCATTTCCATATTGCCTTTCCTTTCAAAAGTTCTAGAACGGCTTGTTCATATCCAATTAAGTACATTCCTAAACAGAAACCTTCTTCTTAACCCTTACCAATCAGGCTTTCGTCCAGGATATAGCACGGCTAGTGCGTTGATCAGTATTACTGATGATATTAGACTGGGCATGGAAAATGGGAATATCACTGTACTATCCTTACTTGATTTCAGCAACGCTTTTAATACAGTGGATTTTCAAATACTGCTCGGTATACTGCGCTCGATTAACATATCTCCAACAGTTATTGATTGGTTTCACAGTTACCTGTTTGGACGGCGGCAGCGTGTACGCATTGAAGAATCATTTTCTTCTTGGTGCGACACGACTGCGGGCGTACCACAGGGTGGCGTTCTATCTCCATTACTATTCTCCATTTTTATAAATTCCATCTCTAAATCTTTATTATCATCCTACCACCTTTATGCAGATGATCTACAGATCTATATGTAAGCTCCAGTCGATGAAATTACCGAAGCAATATCTATAATTAACTCGGATTTAAGGCGGATATGTAAGTGGAGCAGGCAATACGGACTAAGCGTGAACCCCTCCAAAACCCAAGTAGTCGTTATCGGCAGTCCAGTTATGGTGTCACGTATAGACCGTACTCAATTGCCTGACATCATGTTTAACGGTGTTGCAATACCTATTAGTGCAACTGTTAAAAATCTGGGAATCTTGGTTGATGATAAGTTGTCCTGGTCTCCCCAACTACAGGAAGTCAGCCGGAAACTGTTCGCATCCGCAGGATCCTTGCGTAGACTACGTAATTTCTCACCTACGACCACTAAAATTACGCTTGCTCAATCTCTCCTTCTCCCTATTCTAGATTACGCCGATGTCAGTTATCTCGATATCACAGAGGAGCAACTTGATAAACTCGAGCGCCTTCAAAACTTCTGTATAAGATTTATATTTGGATTACGCAAATATGATCATGTAACCGAATATCGCAAACAGCTCGAGTGGCTCCCAATTCGCCTTCGACGGAATGCTCATATCCTTTCTATGCTTTACAGTATTCTGTTCAATCCACGTTCCCCAACTTATCTCAAAGAACGATTCATGTTCCTTAATGACACACATTCAAGATCCTTGAGGTCGTCGGAAAATTTGACACTGGCTATGCCTATTCACTCTACTGGTTTTTACGATAAATCTTTCGCCATACAGGCTGTGCGGGTGTGGAATGCGCTGCCTGAAACGATTAGAAAGGCCCAGTCTTTGGCTGTCTTTAAGCGTTTGGTGAAGGAACACTATTTGACCCGGTAGGATATTCCTTAGCATAATAATTGTTTTCATGTAGTGTATGTATATATCCTCTAGCGGCCCACGCATAATTTCATAACTTCTCGATTACGGCCCAAGTCCTTTCTAAAGGACTAAAAATATTTATCAATTAACGCCCAAAAAATATTTTTTAATAAAAGGGGTGTAAGGGGCTTTTAATGGTCTAATATTTGCACCAGGGCCTAAAAAAGATTTTTAAAATGATCGTAGACTACTTAAATCAAGAAATACAATTAGTGTCTTTAAAAGGACTTTGGGCCGAAATTCAGTCATTAAACATCAAGTTTTGTAGGAGATATATGGGTACATAGGCGATCAAAGTATATAAAAGGTTATAAAAATAGCTTATAAGCAACTTTTTAGAAATATAGGACTTTTAAACGTTTGTAATATAACCAAAATTTATGTATTGGATTTTTTTTAAATTATTTTCTTTTAAATCGTAACTATTCTAAGATCATGTAATTACTAGGTGCCCTGCTGCAATAGAAGATGAAGAGAAGGCCGATGACCATTGGAGACGTTTCCACGATGACTTTCCCTGCCATAGCCCCTTTCTCTACCACAACTTCTTTATAAGCCGCATTATTGATGAGTCTAGTGGTGCCATGGGGAAAATTGAAATTCTTGGTCAATTGAGGCACGCTCATTATTTGGGGAGGGCTTAAACTCAAGGTGGGACCTGGCCCTGGCCTTATAAGTCAAGCAGTAACTATTCTACTTATATATATTGGGTGTAGAAAGTCAAATTAATAAAAAATAACATTCTCCGTTAAAGCCCAAAGTCCCTTAAAAGGCACTAAAAAATAAAACTTCACGCAAACTACGTCCTGAGGGGAATTCAGAGGGACTATTGCTTTTATACTAATAAATTATAATATATACTAATAATTCCACGATAATAAATAATTCATTCTTTAATGTAATTTAAAAGCTTTAAAATGGCGTATGTTTTATAACAAGAAATGTAACAGGTCTAGAATAAAATAAGATTGAATTGTTGCTTACTTTTACGTCGTGATGAAAATTTTCTTATTGCACTAATATCTTTATTCTTTAGGCAGATAACCTAGTCGATTCATTTCGCGACAGACTGACGAGTTTGACAAATCATACATAAAAATTCTACGGCGATAGTTTTCAAAAAAAATCAACTAAATGTTTTTGGTCCCTTAAAAAGGACGTGGGCGGTAAATAAGAAATTCATAATATTGGTCTGGGCTGTAAAGACATAAGTTAATAAGGGTATTTGAAAGGACCTTGGGCCGCTAGAGGATAAATGTGTATATGTATGTGTATATATATATGTATGTATATGTGCGTGTGTATATGTATGTATATGGATATATATTTATTATGTAGGTATGTATATTGGTATGTACCTGTATATGTATTGTATTTATGCCTAGATGTATATATATAGTATGTTCGTCCATATTCATTTACATACCAACTGGTATGTATGTATTGTTTTGTAGCTTCATATTTCTACACCTAACTACCCATCTGTCTTCAATATCTTTTTCTGTCCATCCCAAGGTTGCCTGTAAGAAATTGCTTTTTAGCGATAAGGCCGCCCTTTGTACAATATCTTACTATTATCTTTTTTTCTGTAAACTATAACTTGGTGTACAAATAAAGTTATATTCTATTCTATTCTATTCTATTCTATTCTATTCTATTCTATTCTATTCTATTCTATTCTATTCTATTCTATTCTATTCTATATCCGTAAGTACCCAATGTGAGAATCGATTAAGGAGTGCTTTGGAAGATGCGATTGTGGAATATCGGTTTGCAAGTGCAGATTGTAGACCACGTCTTCCTCGCCCATGCATAAAAGAAATAGGGCTCTGGTGTGTGCCCTGGATTCACTATTGCCCCAATATCTGGACAATAGTGAAGATCTTAGTGATACGCACTCAATCCTGTACTGTGCGGCGGTTGCAGCTTGTCGAGTAGCTAAGGTTAAATTTTACACAAATGAAACTGCTACTCGACCTAGGTCTGCAAAACCTACTTGGCAGTGTAGAATTGAGAGGCGTATTTCCGAGGCCAGGGCACTCATCGGGAAACTTATATGTTTCAGGTCGGGTAATACCCGTCCGAAGGTGATGCGCTTTGTGAAACAAGCGTTCTTTGGGACTAACATAAGTCCTCAAAGATACGCATCATGTGTCACAGAGCGCATCGATCTTCTGAAACAAAAGGTTTATGCATGGGCAAATCGCGTTAGATGCTACAAAGTGCGAGTAGATCGATTTAACCAGAATCGTATGTTCCAAAAAAACGAGAAGTGGGTTTACAGGAACTGGGAAACCCCATATCTTCCAGAGGTTAATGACGTAACTCACCCAGATGATGATACTACTAATGCATTTTGGAGGAACCTCTGGTCAAGACCTGTTGATCATACTGAGGGTGATTGGATGAGAGATGTTGAACGGTCATGTGAGAATATAACGGATATGGAACCAGTTTATATAGATGCAGAAGATGTTGCTTGTGCAGTTCGTTCGCTCCCGAATTGGAAATCAGCGGGACCGGACGGACTGCATAATTTCTGGTTAAAATGGTTCCGCAGCTCACATGGCCGTTTAGCATCACAATTTCAATCATCCCTAGATATGGGTTCACTACCCGATTTTATGACTACTGGTTTAACTCACTTACTCTACAAATCTGGTAGTGCTACGGATCCCAAAAAATAAACCCATTACATGTTTACCAACTGTCTATAGTCCAATCCTGCCCGATCTGGCAATAATGTAAACATGTCATGTTATGACAAGCGTTCTCTAAGACAGATGAGTAGAAAAATATAGTATGACAAAACATTATTTTTTTTAATATCCTGAATAAGGTATTTTAAATGAAAATAAACTATCATATAGAAGTTATTTGGTGTCAAAATGATTGTAAAAACACTGTATGACTCTAGGATACTGGAATACTCAATTGCAAGTAACTATGGATTTATAGGATCAAATGTGTTTTTTTACATTTTTGCGCAAAGCTATTGAAATACAGTATATAAACTTTTAACATCCATTTTGAGAGTCAAAATTACTAAACACATAGAAAAACATTCGATAATATCAATCTCTCAAAATGGATGTAAAAGTGGGGCCCGCGGCACTAAGCAACTCCTTTTAATCGATATGACCATCAGCCAACAGGTGCGTCGTAATCGCAAAAATCTGGCAACATGTTGGATAGATTATAAGAAGGCCTTTGATTCAGTGCCACATACATGGCTTCTGAAGGTACTTGAGCTGTATAAAACTGATACAACTCTGTGTACTTTCTTGAGGGCATGTATGGGGCAGTGGAAAACAGTCCTTTGCTATCCAGGGTGTCGTCAGTTTTGCAATAATGGTGCACCAATTAGTATCAAGCGGGGAATATTTCAAGGGGACAGTCTGAGTCCGTTGTGGTTTTGTCTAGCTCTAAATCCTCTCAGTACTATGCTAGAGAGTTCAGGGTTAGGCTATCGGTTGCGCAAAGATGGTGGGGTTATATCGCACCTCCTTTACATGGATGACCTCAAATTATTTGCCCACACTAAATTGCAACTGATGGATTTACTGGGAGTAACAGAAACTTTCAGTAGAGCCATCAGGATGGAATTTGGGGTGGACAAGGGTGCAGTCATGCATGTTAAAAGAGGTGTGATAGTGGAATCTGATGGGGTAGAACTTTCAGATTCCACTAAGCTAAACTGTCTTTCTGCAACCGAAACTTACAAATATCTGGGTATATCACAAGCATTAGGAATTTCTGATACTGGCATGAAAGAGACATTACAGGAGCGTTTCTTTGGCCGCCTGAAAAAAGTAATAAAAAGACTTTTGTCAGGCGGTAACAAGCTGCACGCCTTTAATGGGTGGGTCATGCCAGTCCTAATGTACTCTTTTGGTATACTCAGATGGACTCAGACTGAACTCAATAAAATTGATAGAAGAGTAAGAACACTGTTGACTGCATTCCGGATGCATCATCCCCGATCATCTGTAATGAGGTACAACCTCATTACAGATGATCGGGGAAATGTGGGGGTCGAGGCTTTTTAAATGCTAAGACCGTCCATAACCGAGAGGTATACAATCTTAGGGAATTCTTTCTGAAAACAGACACCAATATGCACCGTAATGTGGTCGCAGTGGACACGGGACTCACCCCGCTTGCTATGGGCAGAGAGAACTGGCGCAAACCTGTAGTAGGTAGGTGTAGGAGGTATGGAAAAGCAAGCAGCTACATGGACGTTTTTATCGGGCCTTAAATGGACCTGACATTGATTTAAAAGCGTCCGTATCTTGGCTACAGTTCGGTAATCTTTTCGGAGAAACCGAAGGTTTTGTCTTTGCCATAATGGACGAAGTTGTTATGACGAAGAACTACCGGAAACATATTCTGAAGGATGGTACAATTGACATCTGTCGGGCATGTCATTGTCCCGGAGAATCACTTAGTGCGAGGCCGCATTTGCGTTTTTCCGCGGCGTTTTCTAACCTCAAAATGTCATCAAACTGTCAAAATCAATAAAATCAAGTCAATGTTTTGATATTTTGAGGTTAGAAACCGCCGCGATAACCGCAAGTGCGGCCTCGCCCTTAGACATATAGTTTCTGGTTGTTCTCGTCTTGCCAATGGAGAATATTTGCACAGACATAACCAAGTGGCCAAGATTATACATCAGCAGCTGATATATTGGTGATAGATCGATTGGAACGCCTCGCAATAATTATCGATATCAGCATTCCTCATGATGACAACCTCTTTAACCCATTACAGCATAACGTCCGATAAATCGGACGCTAAAACATTGAAAAAAATACAGAGAAATTATTAAAATAATTGGTATGTTTTGGTTTTGAACGAATGATAAACAATGTCTTTATACGATTAACCCCATAGAATAGACTTTAGTATCATAAATAGCCTGTCATATGTCATTTGTTGAAAAGGGCGGGTAGCGGTCAGGCAAATTTGATAATACGGTAAAGTTTATTTTGAATATTTTTAAATTGTTATGGTAAAAGTAATAAATAGTATGTTCAGTCGGTTGAAATATTGTAGGTATATCTATCTAGAAATATGCTTTATTTTATATCAAAGTCTTTATTTTTTTTCTCAGGCGTGTGTTTTTGATGGTGTACGATATATCGGACGTTATGCATGGCGGGCTCTAAGTTACTGTTTCTTAGTGCTTTGCCAGCTTTGGAATGTGGTGTTGATAATGAGGAGACTAAGCATATTATTATTTATTTTGAACCGCCTATGGAAGAAAGTTGGCAGGCAATGTCTTTAGCATTGATGAGACTTCTGAGAATTGGGATAATAAGCGACTAGTACAGTTCGGGCCAACCTTGTTGAGATCTGTCCGCTAACAGACATCAACCAGTTCAAGCGCGAAGAAAGCCACATCACACATTCTGTTATGGCTTTGATTACTGAATATCTGATTATGTTTTTGTGTGTTGCTGGTATGACAGCAATGTGGTCACTGTTTGTGGCAACTAGGTAGTTATATAACGGAATCTTAGCATCTGCTACTCGTTGGTCTAACAACAAGAAAGCAAAAGTTTCGATCGCGCAACCCTCACTGATTACGAGCTACAACGAGCATATGAATAGGGTGGATAAATACGATCAAGCTGTAGGTAAAGATCTTCACACTAAAATGCGAATAAGGATATGGTGGTGGCTGATTTTTGCCTACTTCAGGGATGTGGCGCTGGTGAACAGCTGGTTACTTGCTAGGATGAAAAAATGGCTGCGATAATGAGAGTACATCGTTGATTGCATTCAGAAGGCATGCTACTTGTCCCACATGAAACGTACTTCACCGCATCAAGGTCAAAAACCAGATAAACCACTGTCAAATACACGGTATGATGGCAAATACCACTAGGTGGTAACTATCAGTGGCTTATCAATGTGGAGGAAAATCAAAGTACAAATGCTTGAAATGCGATGTGGGCGTAACCCGAAATGTTTTTTGGATTACCTACCATGTGCCTAAAACAGCATTTACTGTAATGGGCTTCAGAGACGGTCAATGTGATTTGACAGGTCTGCTAAAATATGAATGAATATGAATGAAAAATTCTTTGCATGGGTACCTAAGTGCATCAACGTGTATGTACACATGATAGGTACTCGTCAAGTCGCGTTGACCGTCTCCAGAGCCCATAAAATTATTATTTCCTTATTTTTTTTTATTTTACTAACTAATAATTGTAAATACTTAACCGTCTTTTTCTTTGAACTGTATACTACATCCAAGGAACTTCAGGTTCCATAGTGAATAGCGTCCGATATATCGGACGGGCCATAAAATTAAACTCGCATATATATGTCGTGTTATTATTGATTAAGCCTTTCAATTAACCCCCAATTAGTCCCTAAAATACATTAAAATCATAATAAGTGCGGAAACGAACTTTATGCAGTAATGGGTTAAAGCAGAAAAGGAAAAAGAAATGAAATATTTGGATTTGGCTCATGAAGTTGTTGACATGTGGCACGTTGATTCGGCAATTATTGTTCCAATTATCGTTTCGGTCCACGGTTTGATGGCAAAAAGCCTCGATAACCATCTGAAGAGGCTCTCGTTAGACGGCTGGTTCAAGGGCCTGATACAGAAGGCAGTACTTCTTGACACGGCACGCATTTTGAGAAGGTTCCTGTCTCTGAAGCCCTAACCACCGGTAGCTTGGTCCCTGCACCCGATGCCGGTGGGACACTATTTTTTTATATTTTTAAACAGATTTTTATTTTTGTAAGCACTATTTATTTAAAAATGTAAGACAATATGTTAAGAATAAAAAATAAATGGAATAATAATAATAAATCTTTATTTTCAAGCAATATTAGAGACAGTTACAGATATTTTTAACTTACTCTACGGCTCTTAGATACATACCTTAGGCAGCGCGATTGTGGCACCTCTGGTGTTGCGAACCGCCATAGGCTGCCTTGACCACCGGTACATCTGGGGGGGCTGTATGCTTGTCTGCCACTCTAGTGGTATAAAAAAAACCTTAATACTAAAAATACATATACATATAACTTAACCTAATTGACACGCACTGACGTCGACGTGTCGCGGGGCGGGGTGTCCCGTGTCAGCAGACGTCCTCTGAAGCGCCGATACTTCACCCCTCTCGGCCAGAAGTCAGCAGCCATGAAGGTGGTGATGCGGTCTGTAGTAGGAAGGTTTAATGTAATAGACCTTAATTTTACAATAAGGACCTTTTGTCATAGTATTTTCGCATTGCTAGTTTAGAAAGCCTAAACTTAATAAGCAAATTATTAAAATTTACTAGTTAGGCGAAAATGGTACTCAGCATTTCAAAAAATCCCTTTAACGATACTCATCATGAAATGTTGTGATTACGGCGCGGCGGCCATATTGGATTGCAAATTAACCTGAAATTCGTACTCAGCATTCCAAAAAACCTCTTATACGATATCCAACATGAAATTTTACAACAGTGGCAAGGCGGCCATTTTGTATTGCAAAATTAACCCAAAATTCGTACTCAGCATACTAAAAAACCCCTTATACGATATCCAACATGAAATTTTACAACAGTGGCAAGGCGGCCATTTTGGATTGCAAAATAACCCAAAATTCGTACTCAGCATACCAAAAAACCCCTTATACGATATCCAACATGAAATTTTACAGCAGTGGCACGGTGGCCATTTTGGATTGCAAAATTAACCTGAAATTCGTACTCAGCATACCAAAAAACCCTTTATACGATATCCAACATGAAATTTTACAACAGTGGCAAGGCGGCCATTTTGGATTGCAAAATAACCCAAAATTCGTACTCAGCATACCAAAAAACCCCTTATACGATATCCAATATGAATTTCTACAACAGTGGCACGGCGGCCATTTTGGATTGCAAAATTAACCTGAAATTCGTACTCAGCATACCAAAAAACCCCTTATACGATATCCAACATGAATTTTCACAACAGTGGCACGGCGGCCATTTAGGATTGCAAAATTAACCCAAAATTCGTACTCAGCATACCAAAAAGCCTCAGAAATATATCCAACATGACATTATATCTGCTAAGTCACTAGGTCACGTGGATCATTTGTTCAAAGTTAGAAATAAAACAAAAATTACAACGTCAATCGGATTGAATACTTTAAACGTTTTAGATAGGGGCCGTCGGGTTACACCGGCTCACGGCTTCTACCTATCCAAAAAAAATAAAAATAAATTGCGTGTACTTAGTGTACACATGTAAGAAGTGAAACTTCTTCATAAACTTAATTTTCACCTCACCTTAAATTAAGTCAAAAGTACAAAAGTACAAAAGTACAAAAGTCCAAAAGTCCAAAAGTCCAAAAGTCCAAAAGTCCAAAATTCCAAAAGTCCAAAGTCCAAAGTCCAAAAGTCCAAAAGTCCAAAAGTCCAAAAGTCCCAAAGTCCCAAAGTCCCAAGGTCTCAAGGTCCCAAAGTCCCAAAGTCCCAAAGTCCCAAAGTCCCAAAGTCCCAAAGTCCCAAAGTCCCAAAGTCCCAAAGTCCCAAAGTCCCAAAGTCCCAAAGTCCCAAAGTCCCAAAGTTCCAAAGTCCCAAAGTCCCAAAGTCCCAAAGTCCCAAAGTCTAAAAGTCTAAAAGTCCAAAACTCCAAAGGTCTAAAAGTCCCAAAGACCCAAAGTACCAAGGTCCCATCCAAAAGTCCAAAAGTCCAAAAGTCCAAAAGTCCCAAAGTCCCAAAGTCCCAAAGTCCCAAAGTAGCAAAGTCCCAAAGTCCCAAAGTCCCAAAGTCCCAAAGTCCCAAAGTCCCAAAGTCCCAAAGTACCAAAGTCCCAAAGTCCCAAAGTCCAAAAGTCCCAAAGTCCCAAAGTCCCAAAGTCACAAAGTCCCAAAGTCCCAAAGTCCCAAAGTCCCAAAGTCCCAAAGTCCCAAAGTCCCAAAGTCCCAAAGTCCCAAAGTCCCAAAGTCCCAAAGTCCCAAAGTCCCAAAGTCCCAAAGTCCCAAAGTCCCAAAGTCCCAAAGTCCCAAAGTCCCAAAGTCCCAAAGTCCCAAAGTCCCAAAGTTCCAAAGTCCCAAAGTCCCAAAGTCCCAAAGTCCCAAAGTCCCAAAGTCCCAAAGTCCCAAAGTCCCAAAGTCCCAAAGTCCCAAAGTCCCAAAGTCCCAAAGTCCCAAAGTCCCAAAGTCCCAAAGTCCCAAAGTCCCAAAGTCCCAAAGTCCCAAAGTCCCAAAGTCCCAAAGTTCCAAAGTCCCAAAGTCCCAAAGTCCCAAAGTCCCAAAGTCCCAAAGTCCCAAAGTCCCAAAGTCCCAAAGTCCCAAAGTCCCAAAGTCCCAAAGTCCCAAAGTCCCAAAGTCCCAAAGTCCCAAAGTCCCAAAGTCCCAAAGTCCCAAAGTCCCAAAGTCCCAAAGTCCCAAAGTCCCAAAGTCCCAAAGTCCCAAAGTCCCAAAGTCCCAAAGTCCCAAAGTCCCAAAGTCCCAAAGTCCCAAAGTCCCAAAGTCCCAAAGTCCCAAAGTCCCAAAGTCCCAAAGTCCCAAAGTCCCAAAGTCCCAAAGTCCCAAAGTCCCAAAGTCCCAAAGTCCCAAAGTCCCAAAGTCCCAAAGTCCCAAAGTCCCAAAGTCCCAAAGTCCCAAAGTCCCAAAGTCCCAAAGTCCCAAAGTCCCAAAGTCCCAAAGTCCCAAAGTCCCAAAGTCCCAAAGTCCCAAAGTCCCAAAGTTCCAAAGTCCCAAAGTCCCAAAGTCCCAAAGTCCCAAAGTCCCAAAGTCCCAAAGTCCCAAAGTCCCAAAGTACCAAAGTCCCAAAGTCCCAAAGTCCCAAAGTCCAAAAGTCCAAAAGTCCCAAAGTCCCAAACACCCAAAGTACCAAGGTCCCATCCAAAAGTCCAAAAGTCCAAAAGTCCAAAAGTCCAAAAGTCCAAAAGTCCAAAAGTCCAAAAGTCCAAAAGTCCAAAAGTCCAAAAGTCCAAAAGTCCCAAAGTCCCAAAGTTCCAAAGTCCCAAAGACCCAAAGTACCATGGTCCCATCCAAAAGTCCAAAAGTCCAAAAGTCCAAAAGTCCAAAAGCCCAAAAGTCCAAAAGTCCAAAAACCCTTAAATGACATGCTATCCCTGGATAAAGTACTCTTAATTCGAATCCACCGTGGTGGGGAACAGAACAAAGATGGCGCGTAACCAAAAATCGTGACGAGACGTAATTTTTTTTCCAACGCCGATAAAGAAGTTTCACTTCAAAAATTCCCAATAGCATTTGACATCTTAGGTCGTATGTCGACCTATTTTAAAATCCGGACCAGTGTGCGGCCGGCCAGCCGCAAATAAAAGTGCATTGATGTTACAAGTTGTATCAAAACATTACACATTGTATCATTACCAGGTGCGCAAAGCGCATTAATGTTACAAGTTGTATCAAAACATTACACACTAGCGGACGTCACGCGGTTTCAACCGCGTAGTTCCCGTTTCCGTGGGAATAGGTACGTGAATAAAATATGCCTATGCCTATGTTTACCGCAAAGAGTGTAGCTTCCCAACAGTGAAAGAATTTTTCAAAGTAGTTCCGGAGCCTATTCGGTGCAAACAAACAAACAAACAATCAATCAAATCTTTGCTCTTTATAATATTAGTAAAGATTGTATCATTACAAGGCGCGCATTGTAATGCTTCGTTCTCCTCCTTCACTGATATAACCTCGTCTTTTATCATTACAAGTTGCGCATTGCAATGCTCGGTTCTCCTCCATCACCGCTGTAATGCTCGACGCTGTAATGTTACATTACACGTGAATGCTCCCGGTGAGGGACATACATCAGACAGGACAGGACAGAGGGTACATAAAAACACGATGCTCCGGAGATCTCTGGGGAATCACCGGAGTTCGCAAAATCACCGGTGAATTTCACCGTAGCTCAAGATTCCGCTCCGATGCAAACTACTAGCGAATAGGGCCAAAAGGCAAGTGTGCGAGCCACACTTGACGGCACCTTCAATGGGCGTCAAGTATCGTCAATTCATCCTTCAAGTGAGGTCTCAATCACGTAAAGGCAAGGCAAGGCATGACAATAAAAATTGATCGTCTCGGGGGCCTCTAAGTCTGTGACAGATATGGGCAGATCACAGACACTCACATATCACCATAATTAGAATAGCAAAGACTCGTTAACCATACAGCCTATTAGAAGTCTTGCCCTTGATTAAAGTCAACATACAAATAATGGGAGTATACAGACTTGGCAGCCAACAATTTTTTACCTAATTAAAAAGCTTTTTATTAAATCTATGGAAAATGCTCAAAATATAATCATTTGAAATTCAATTTCAAATATAAAAGGCGCGTTGTTCTCTGTGATAGTGATAATATAAGAAGTATGTACTTTAAGAAAAAAATGGCCACAAATGTCACAATAAATGTCATTATTTCTATGTTGAGGTTGTCAATTTTGTCAATGTGAATGTGTACGAAACAGAAATGTATGTAAAACCATAACACAAGTTTTAAACGAATAATTTTTAACCCTAATCAACCTAAATCTAAAAAAATACTAGATACATCATGTCCAGTAACGTAAATCCTTTAGCAGGAACCGCAAATTTATTGGATGAACTAGATAGTAAGTGATTTTATATAAATAATTTAAACGTGGTACTATAGGAATTTTTGTCTCACCAAACATTACTTTATTACTCTTCTTTTATAAGAGAAACTTATGGTGCTGCTGAGGGATGGAAGAACATTGATTGGGTACCTACGCTGCGTGGATCAATTTGCAAATTTAGTTCTACACAAGACCATAGAAAGGATTCATGTAGGCAGAGAATATGGGGACATACCCAGAGGAATATTTATCGTTAGAGGAGAAAATGTAGTTCTACTTGGTGAAATCGTGAGTATTGAGCAAATTTTCTAGTTGATTTTCAAATAATTATATTCTCACTTAATAGTTACTTATTTAAAAATCAAGTCCAACCTAATATGTTTTGTAAAAGCCAGCATGCATATGATTTAGGGTTACATGTGATGATTAGAGGGGACGGGAGGATTAGGGTAGATGTGGTGGGACATCAGGAAGGTGGTGGGATGATGTACCAATGAGGAGGGCAGTAATTATATTTCACGCATAAACTGTACCACATTTTGTACCCATACACATAAGTACAAAATAGTATGATCACATATCCCATTTTTGCGAATAGCTCAAGTTGCTCCAAATCCGTCTTCGTCGGAACACTCAAATTCTTAATCTACTCAAACTCTTCAATATCCTTTACAATCCATCTTCATCTTCCTATCATAGCATAGGTAGCGGTTCTCATTTGTTCGCTCTCTTGACACTCTCTGCAGGTCTAATTTCTGCCTTCATCTGAAATTCCCTAGTTACAAAACTGATTTCTATTCTTATTCTTTCACATGCAGTCAGTTTGTGGAACTCACTACCGCCTGCCATCAGAGCCACAAAACTATCACTACTTTCAAAAGTAAAGTCTGTTAACATTATATATTGACACTTATTCCACACTATAAACCTATTTATAGTGTAGAATAAGAAATTTAAAAGTTAAGCTTAAAGTTTAAAGTTGACTGAGAAAGACAACATAGCATAGCAATCAATACATGTTACTGTCAAGTTAGGTGGATAACATGTTTGTCACAATGTTTGATTGGTTCATTATCGCACTCGCAGGGATACATTATTTTGTAAGATTAAACTAGTAAATTTCATTGTAGTTGACTGTATCGTAGTTAAGTATATTTTTTACATATTTGTCTATTTATACCTATCAATAACTTAATGAGATTTAGGTACATAATATTAGGTATATTACTTTAGTTCTAACCCATTCCTTTATTTACACACTTCTGAAAGTTCTTTTTCCTTCTTCATGTTGTCCTTTCGCTGACCTCATCCCAATGGTTCGGATCCTCCACATCTGGGCAACAGGGTAGTAACCACTCCCCTTCCTCTGTTGGGGAGTGGTGCTACTCTGGCTAATTTCGGCCGAAGCCCGAGCAGCCCACCAAGTGGGTTGCTTGGTGGTGTGTGTTGCTGCAATGCTGGGCCGCTGTCGCCTCGTCAGTTGACGAGGTGATGGCGGCAAAGCGGGAGTCGCACTGCCCGGGGGAGCGGGAGTAACGGGAAATGCTCCCGCTCCGCGGTTCAGTTTGGGTGCGCCGCAGTACGGAGATCACTGCGCGCCCCCGATTGTTTCTCAACCGTGGCTGTAAGGTCGGGGGAACCCGCCCACCAACGGTCACGTGGCGCGGGCGGTGGGCAACCTCTCTGTGTTCCGAGGTTCCCATTAGAACATGCCCGCGCCAGCCGCTTTCTACCTAATCTGCTAATAGAGGGGCTCCGAGAGCGATGGATGTGCGGGCGTGGGTTTTCGCCCCATATGGAGCTCTGGGGAGCCGCCCACCTGGCTCCCCCGAGGAAAGCCCAGATTTAACGGGGTGCCCCTAGCCAGGTCGACGTGAATAATATTCTTGATATCCCTCGGCCCGGCTACAGGGTGAGGAGGAACACCGCGGGGGTTTAGTGGGAGAACGGTCTCTTTCCGGACCGGTCCGGGAGTCCCACACAACTTCCGCGTCCCGGGGCTGGACTGACGGTGCGTAAATGCGATCACCGCGTCAAAAAAAAAAAAATTAAGTAAAATCTTTCTAAGTGAAGGACCCTCTTTGTGACACTGTAATGATTACTGTTATCTGAGTTTCAATCTAAGCGACTAGAATGACTTGGTCCCAGCAGTAGGTACCTACTGTTGCTGATTTGTGAAATATCTCTATGCAGACAACAAGTTATTTTTTATTTTCAGGACAAAGACAAAGAAGACAGTTTACCCTTGACCGAAGTTTCTGTAGACGATATCCTTGATGCTCAAAGACGGGAACAAGATGCCAAGATAGAACAACAAAAATTACTATCAAAAGCTTTGAAAGACAGAGGTCTCAATTTGCTAGCGGAAATGGGGCATGACGATATGTTCTAAATTATATTGTGCGTAAATGTTTATGTTAAGACTGTAATTAAGTAGGTTAATAAAGTCTATGTATTAATAACATTGTCTTATTTTACGCGTTTTTCTTCTAAAGGGTAGGCAGAGATCTACCTTGCGCTTACATTTCACCAGTGTAGTTGATCACGTTAGTAATGAGCTTATTACAATTTTGAAACGGACAGCTTGTGGCTACCAGTTTCTATCTGATGTTGATGTTTCCTAACAGCACCTAAGGTTTCCTACTTTGCCGGATGGCAATGAAATATAGGACCGGCGCGGCGCCATTGCTCTTGCCCTGTCAACCGCTTCAGTAGGGAACGCGGTTTATGAGTGACTAGCGGACGTCACGCGGTTTCACCCACGTAGTTGTCGTTCCCGTGGGAATACGGGAATAAAATATAGCCTATGTTCACCGCAAAGAGTGTAGATTCCCATCAGTGAAAGAATTTTTCAAATCGGTCCAGTAGTTCTGGAACCTATTTGTTACAAACAAAAAAACAAATCTTTCCTCTTTATAATATTAGTATAGATAACACTACTCTTTTGTTCTCTTGGAATACCCAGACGGTGGAGAAATCAAATTCCTAAAACCATCAGCTTGATTGACGACCGCTGCCGACCTGGGATATGTAAAAAATGGCCAAGTCCTAAGGGCGTGGGCGTCCCAGTATAATTAAGTTTGGGAAGCCCTGGTCTAAGCCATGGGTTCCCAACCTGGGCGCTGTAGAGAGTAAACACGGGTGCCGCGAGGAGCTCCACTGTACCTAGGTAAAGAAAAAAGTCTAAACAAATCATCAAAAATAATATCCTATTTACAATATTTTAATTACATACTGGCTGACCCTTGCAACTTCGTTTACGCCACATAAGATGTATGGAAGGAGAGGCATTTTTTCATAAGACTCATGGGAGCGTATCTTAGACCATATAACACGGGACTAGCCTTTGCGAACCACCGCATACAAAAATATTCTGCCAGTTTTCATACAAGTGAAGGGGGAAACACAAAGACATATAAAATTTCATTGCATTTAAAAATGTATTAATCGACAAACGCGTAATGGCTGTTGTGTGTTAATTGTTATTGTACAGTCAACTACAATGTAATGTACTAGTTTAATCATATAAAATGATGTACTGATGCACAGGCTTTTCATAAAGCCAAAAGACCAAATGGTCATGTGCAATGGCAGAAAACAATGCTTAAGTAAGGCGCATCCTGTGGTTAGATGATCTAAGGAGCGTATGAAACTGCCGTGTTTGCTTAAACATAAAAGAGCTTAAAGATTAAGTCCATTCTAAAACTTTTCAGTCCAGGCCTTCGGCGCGGACTGAATTATTTTACAATAGTCCTAATCATTAATTAGATAGGTAGGTATAAATACAGTACCTACCTAACATAACTTAGTTAAGATACCTACTGTATTTGTACATAACTCAGTTATGTTAACAAAAACAACCTCACCAGATGCACCGGTGGTCACCGCAGCCTATGGACGTTTGCAACACCAGGAGGCACCACAAACGCGCTGCTGGCCCTGTAAAAACCTTCTAAGACCACTTTTGAGGAACCCCATAGGTACTGTAGGCGTCCACAATCTAAGCGTACGCGGAAGAAAGCCTCTATCGGATCTCACCGTGCTCGAGCGTTCAGGAGGACGCAACGTGTGTGGATGAACACCCTGTCTGTGGCGAGGGGTGCGATGATAGAATGTAGCCGTAGGCATCTTAACAATCTGTACAAATTTCAGTAGTTTCCTCCAGTTTTTGGACCAAGGTTGACTCTTTATTGGGGCTGCACTACTAGTCATGTGCTAGACAGGGACTTAGAGGACGGACGAGAACTGCGATTTATAAAGAAAATAAATAATTGAGATTGCTTAAACGTTTAAGTAACCAAGCCAATTAACGAAAATGTACAATTAAAAAAAAAAACTGTTTTTGAACGAATCTATTTTTCCGTTGTGAAAAAAAAAAAACATTTGAAAACAATGTTGTTTTGTGATTCTGTGTGATATTTTTTATCAATGAATAATGTTTAATTCGTGACAAAATGTTTAATATTTATACGTAAATAAATAGCGTCACTGTTCGTGTTGATATAAATTAGTTTAAAAATGTGTCAATGCGAGAGTGTAAAGTAGTAATTAATTTTTCGTCCTACTACTACTACCAGTAACAATGACTTCACCAGACTTGACATTTATAGAAAGATTACGAAAAGAGAATTTAGACCAGTTTTTCACTTTGGTGCGCATGCATTTATCGTTTGTTGTAGATATAAATTCTGACGAGTAAGTACTATATGCGTTTATAACCTCACAACTTTGTCTCTTCCACATCTGTTGTACCCGTATACATAGATTTCTTCTGAAAAAGAATTTTTGTTCTAGTGTTGATTGTTCAACTGATAAACCAAAGCAGTTCCGGTGGAACTTTCACAAGAAAACGAAGACTTCCAATTCAAATTCTAGTCAAATAAATGTTAATGCCGCAAAGAATTCTGTTGAAGTAAACTCTATTACTGAAGATGGCATTCTGAGAGTTACAGAACTAATAGATTTTTTATCAAAACCTGACAGTGAGTACATTATATTAACTTCTGCAATTGCATATCAATTGATATTCTAGATAGAACACAGAGGAGTCTTTTTGTTAATGTTAATCATCTGTGATACAACCCTTGCTACATCTGCTGTTCTGTAAAAAGCCAATTGTTGACCAAATTATTGTTCTTTATTTATGGATAGTTAGCTGCTTTATTAGCAGAAATTTCTTATTAATGTAGGCTCACCACCTATTACATGAGACAAAAAGCTATTAGTTGAATGAAATCCTGGAGTATTCTATGCTTGTCTACTCCCACAGGGTTAATGAAACTTTCCACCAGAGAAACTCTTGTCACTTTAGCCTCGGGGAAACCTAGCTATTTTACAAACATTTTTTTCTTTAGGCAAGATGTTTTTTCAGTTATTAACAGTAGCTCATTATACTTCCTATGGTCTACCTAACTAGTGTTGCCAGGTGTCCCGATTTGGGCGGAACGTCCCGATTTTCAGGGGTCTGAGGACACATCCCGATTTGTACTTGATCAGGACGCTAAATGTCCCGATTTATGATAGCCAAGAATAATTCTGTATTAACATCATGAGCAGCAATCATTTACTTAAACTGTTTAGAAAAACAGGATGGGTTACTCATCAACGCCATGCCGAATCATACAAAAGATATAAACATGACATATGGAAAGTCCCTAATAATCTTTTGTGACGTAGGTAAATATCCACAGTGTAGTTGAATAGAGAGAAATGCGGGGTGAAACGAGGTGTTATCAATAGATTTTTTAGGAAATTTCTAAAACGATTAGGACTGCAGGCATGAAACGGGAAAAGAGCTTTACCAGTTTACTGGTTTTGGAAATTCTACCCCTCAGGGATAAATAGGAAGTTATGAGCGATTTTGGAAATAGTAGTGGTATTTTCTATTTACGTTTGGAAATCCTTCATCGATGCAATGCTAGATTCTTATAGATTAAAACTAGGCTCTTCATTACCACTGCCCACGGCCGAGAGCCCCAGGAACTAAGATTCCCTGTAGACTTTGGCTACCACCGCGACCTCACCTAGGATTTTGGGTACTATCCCACATCCTTAGGGGGTTGGTTGGGATTTGGGATGTTATCCCGCTTCTTACGTCACACCGTCGTCGTTTCGAGCCTGCTTTTATAAGAATGGCGAGCAGCTCTTTAGTTTACTTCAGGCCCCCGGTCGTGGAGGCCGATAGTTTTGGGCGAAGACTAGTCTGCGGTGCCCTCTGCAGACTGCGGAACTCAGGTGGGAGAGTTATCTCCCGTCCTCTCCCCGCTGCCTCTTTTTCTACTTTTTCCCATTGGCTCTCGCATATCATAACTCGCACGTCTCCAGCGAAAGTATGTCTACGAGGATCTGGCGCACTCCAATAATGTGTAGAGCGCTGTGTCCTCGCTGCGTTCAGTGCTGTCACTAAGCTGTGATCTGCCGGTGTATTTGCCACAGATATTTGGCGAAGCACCAGTGCCCGGTAATCATCTGTGACAACAGGTAGGAGAGGTTACCATAGCTCGTTTCCAGCCAGTCCATGACCGGTCTGATCACCTTGAGTGTGGCGTTTCCCCATTTTGCTTGCTCAGGTCGCACCTTTCAAATTTCTATGATTTTTGGCAGAGATGGGACCGCTGAGCCTCGATTTCTCGGGGCGCAGGCCTACGGCCTAGCTCCAGTGACTTTTTGCGCCATTTAAACAATGACACAAGGGCCCTCGCTTCCAGGTCCCATGGAGGAGTTCCGGTATAACGGTTAGGGCTACAATCATGAAACGAGCGTCTATATGAGCGCCAACATGGGCGTCGTTTGCTACAATCTAAAACAGGTGTTCATTTGAAAATTATAAAGCCCCGATCCCGCGACTGCTCTAATAAACCCGAACATGGCCTGTAATTTCCTGAGCGAATTTTACTAGAATTTCTTCATCATTCTAGAAGTGAGCTGTTGACCTCTAAAATTTATCCAAGCCAAGAACCATCCCGGTTACCAACCGCAACGAATCGCTAATTTTCACAAACGAGGTATTTCTGTTGCCGCTATAACAAATAATAATAAATCCGAAAAAAGGGAGATTAAGCCCCCCCCCCCCCCAAACAAAAGTGATTTTTTGCCGTTTTTCGGTACGGAACCATCTTGCGAGCGAGTCCGACTCACACTTGGCCGGTTTTTTCATTGAGTCCCGATTTAAAACCCCAAGTCCCGATTATTTTTACCCTTAGTACCGCTTTTCATCAGATAGGGCCTGGCAACACTATACCTAACCTATTATATGGAATCTATATTAGATCTCTAGATTATTTTTCTGTCCTCTATATACTCTATATTATAGAGTATATAGAGGACAGGAAAATAATCTTATTATTTCCTATTTTTTTATACTTACCACTAAGGTAGCAGACAGCCTATTGACATTTGCAAAACCAGGGGCGCTATTACTTGCGCTGCCAACCTTATAGTTTTTATAAGGTTGGTAGCGCTTATAAGACCCCTTTTGAAAAACCCCATACTATTTATAAATATGATGCAAATATATTTTCCAGATGTAACTCAGGAAGGTCTATTCAGACGGACTGGGTCTCTATCCCGGCAACAAGAACTAAAGAATCTTCTCCTGACCGGCTCTAACCTTGGTCTTGAAGATGGAAAGTTTAACGTCCATGACTGTGCATCAGTCCTTAAAGGTTTCCTTGCCGAACTACCACAGCCTTTACTGATGGATCAGTATTATCAAACATATTGTACATTGGCAGGTAAGAAAATAATTATGGGCGATCCAGACTCTCGTGGAGGCGAGGCGAGCGCGAGAGTGTGGATGACTGCCTCGACACGCCTCATGTGTGCTCCGCTCAGTGTCAGTTTTTGAGACAGAGTCAAAAGACGCGGGGTGGCGCCTAGCGAGAGTGTGGACGGCAGCAATCATGTCGCCTCCGCTCGCCTAGTCTCTGTCGAGCGCCTCCAGGAGATGCCTCCACGAGAGTCTGGATCCGCCATTAGAACAGTAATAAAGGAGGGAAGGGAGAGGAACCCATTACACACCCTCCTAAAATAATTATATGCATTAGAACTATTGAACTATTGCAAACTATTTCTTAAACTTTCATGGCTCAGTCACTTGTCTATAACCTGTGATCTAGGAACAGTATTTGTATACTTTAAAAGTCCATT
Organism: Miltochrista miniata; assembly: GCA_933228765.1. Classification (NCBI taxonomy): domain Eukaryota; kingdom Metazoa; phylum Arthropoda; class Insecta; order Lepidoptera; family Erebidae; genus Miltochrista; species Miltochrista miniata. The sequence goes on along the minus strand of OW121763.1, from coordinate 26,372,454 downwards.
AATTCAAATCAGCATCTTGCAGTCCACAACTGAAAGTAGGCTTCACTTAGTCATTCTGGGAGGATGATATTGATGTAATTCTGTACCACTGACAGGACATTTTTTTAAATAATTGTAGTTCATGTTTTTTAATCAGACTAACATACTTTGATACTCAAATTTACAGCCCAATATCCACCAAATGCAGAATCATCAGAAGTAAAACTCCTCACAGCCCTTCAACTGCTACTATTACTGCTGACCCCATCACATAGAAGTTTCTTGCAACGGTTGTTACGTCTGCTGCGGCTAGTTGCGGATAACGAAGCATCTAATAGAATGTCTCCAGATACGTTGGCCACTATGTTCACTCCACATTTGATATGTCCAAGGAAGGTAAGTGGATCTTTTTATACTGCTCCATCTAGACCAAATCAAGTTAATATAAATCAGTGTAATGGGATTTGAACATTCATATTATAGCCATTGCCATTTCCTATCAAATTTTTTATCAAATTTTGACAAAAATTTTTGTGACCCATAAATGTTTGCCTCGAGAGTCTAAGTACCTAAGTATTTAAAAGTATACAAGTATTAATATCCATGGTCTTATTTATACCCATAACACTAGCAGGTTATTGCTAGCTTACTTAGAGATCAGATAGCGTCGTTGTGCGAAAAATGTCCTTGAATCTGTCTATTACTCATACCCACGTAGAAATAGAATATTGTACCAAATCTGGTTAGACAGAAGGGGAACATTACTGATAGTGCAGGCCAGTGCTGATTCATCACAAGGTGGCCATGCTAAATCTACATCTGTGTCGCAAATCTCCCACCTGACACACGCACTCGCTTGATGAATCCATGGAATCTTATCATTTCAATTAGATCTCTTTCACCAATAAACTTTTGTCGTAATTTTCAAGCAGTACAAACTAGAAAAAAACACCCTGCATTTCGCATGCGAGGCTCTATTTTTACTTTGAATAATAAAGTAAATAACATTTCTTCCAGTTATCACCAGAAACATTCCACTCGGACTCTATAGCCTTGTCTCCGGTGATCAGCTTCATGATTCGTCATTCGTCAAACCTGTTCGATCCACCCACACAATTGACTACTGACGCTGCAGTGTACTTCACTGTGAGAGAGAAACGGAGAGCCATGTCGCCTGATGTTGATCTTGACGAGAGTATTACTGACAAGTAAGTTGGATTTTTATACTGTAAGTTTATTTTTCAAACGGACTCTATAGCCTTGTCTCCGGTGATCAGCTTCATGATTCGTCATTCGTCAAACCTGTTCGATCCACCCACGCAATTGACTACTGACGCTGCAGTGTACTTCACTGTGAGAGAGAAACGGAGAGCCATGTCGCCTGATGTTGATCTTGACGACAGTATTACTGACAAGTAAGTTGGTTTTATATGCTGTAAGTTTATTTTTCAAACGGACTCTATAGCCTTGTCTCCGGTGATCAGCTTCATGATTCGTCATTCGTCAAACCTGTTCGATCCACCCACACAGTTGACTACTGACGCAGCAGTGTACTTCACTGTGAGAGAGAAACGGAGAGCCATGTCGCCTGATGTTGATCTTGACGAGAGTATTACTGACAAGTAAGTTGGTTTTATATACTGTAAGTTTATTTTTCAAACGGACTCTATAGCCTTGTCTCCGGTGATCAGCTTCATGATTCGTCATTCGTCAAACCGGTTTGATCCACCCACACAGTTGACTACTGACGCTGCAGTGTACTTCACTGTGAGAGAGAAACGGAGAGCCATGTCGCCTGATGTTGATCTTGACGAGAGTATCACTGATAAGTAAGTGGGTTTTATATACCTAGTGTAATTGAAGCGCTTGAAGCCTTGCGAACTCGGTGTTCTGTAAATGATTACTGCAGTAAGCAACATTTACTATGGACGGTTCTGGATGGGTGACATCATTGTGCCATTTATTTACGAACGTTTCCGTGCTTCAGAAGGCACTTTAAGCAGTTGGTCCCGATCGTCAGTAAAATGACAGTCGTTAAGCCATGTTGAAGGCCTTATGGGCGACTTGAAAAATTTTAACTGTGGGTTGTCACAACCTGCGCCCGGGTCGGCAGTGCGTGTATAGCGCCTCTGATGTCGCAAACGTCTATAGGCTACGGTAACCAATCTTCCGATGGGCCGTAACCTTGTATGCCATCTAAATAGTATAGAAAAAACTATGATTATTTTTAGGAATATAGATAACTCGAGATAGCTTATTCCCACATCTTACTCCCACCACCGCTACACAAAACATTTTATTCCCACCTGAAAACATTCTTAGAACAATTTCCAAGAACGTTCTTCGGTGGGAGTAACATGTTCTGCCAGGATATAGTATAGGACTAGGTTTAGGATAAGTACCTATATCTCACTCCAGGCCATTGTTGACTATCCACTCCATTTTAAAATGCGTTGTTTATTTACCGCGTGAACGACGGGCAAACATTCCAATCCAAAGTGTATTTGTATGGTTGTTCTACTATCATGACTATTTATCAATCAATCACATCAACCTATGGTAGTCCACTGCTACTAACTGTACCACTTAATATTATAAAGAGTAGTTTGAATGCTAGTATCTCTGGAACTTAAGGTTGGATTTCAAGAAATCTGAAAGAAAGAAAGAAAAATATTTTATTCAGGACACGCACAATGAATATAAACAAAAAGTAACCTTAAACTTAAACACAGAAAACTAGTCCATTGAAGTTCGAATTTTATCTTATACTACTAAGGTGGCAGACAAGCTTACCGCCCACCGGATGGTTAGTTACCGTAGCCTATGCAGTTTGCAACATCAAAATAGTCCATTTATTGAGGAAGGCTAATATGACATCAGCTTTCAAATTTTTAAATTATTTGGTACAAAATTTGATTATGTATATTGTTATCATTCAAGGACCGCAGCCAACACAGTATACACATTTGTAGATCGCCATCGAACGCGAGTGGAAAATGAGACCAATCCTACAGACACCGCTCTGGCACAACTGTATGCTCATATACAAGCTTTACCTGACTCGCAACACAAACGGAGGCTTATCAAACATTTTAATAGGCAGAATGGATATGGTAAGAATTTTTTTTTACTCTAATGCCACTTGGAAATTTGCATAATGGTACTAGGGCAAAACTAAAAAAAAAGTTTTCAATGAATTTGTACTAGTACCATTAATATATTTCTGTTTTCACTGATTCCTTGACAAGTGTGCCGTCACTTCCCGCGCTTGAACCCATGCGAAATGAACGTGAAAATTGCTTTACGATGATACGAGTACATAATACAGCCTTGTCTTACCTAGAATATCAAATGCACTGGAAGAATTTGATTTGCTTGCAAGTACCTATTTGCATTGTTTAAATTTGAGAGTGACTACTTGTTCATGATGTTTCAATGGCAGTCGTCGCGAAGCAGGCCCATGACGGCAGCGTGACGTGAGCAACCCACGCACGCCCCCCCTTAGAAGCGGGAACACTCCCGAAACCCCCGAAAGACGCGGGATAGCACCCGAAACACCCCCTGGGCGAGGCCGCAGTGTTGGCCGTAGGTCTGTTGGGAGTCACGGGACATCCTTCCGAGGGCTTACCCGGGGCTCGCAACCACAGGCTGTTGGACGTTACGTGAGGTTTTTTAGTTGGTAAGAGTCCGGCATAACATTCTTTGAGGATTTTCCCTCACGTTAAAAAAAAAGTTGTCGCGAGAACTTAAGACTTAAATTCAAAAGTTTAGTCTTTGCTCTTTTGGGAAGCCTGATGAAAGTCGTGTCGTTATCCCGAGTTAAAATATAGAATAGACTAGAATAGAATGTCTTTTACTAATTGGTTGGAGGGTCAGCAAAAAACGCTTGACAGTGGACCTCAAGTTGATGGCTCTCAGATATGCGTTGTTAACTCTACTCATGAAAAGATTACAAGTAATTTACAAGCAATCTGCTGCTTGTAATCATAATGTTTAGTTTCCGGGTTGTTTGTAATTGGTTATTACTTATTACCTGACCTATACTATATTTGAAACCTATTCAATATAATTTTAAACGTTTACATTAATAATTTCCAGGCACCCCTATACAAATTCAGCGAACAGGTAAAGTGGCCGGCTCTAGAAGTTTCGGCGATTCTATAAAGAGGCATATATTTAACAAGGGGTTACTCAACAAAACACCTAAAAAAGGTTCCGGGTCAAATATTAATGTTATTGATGAGGTAAGAATGAATTCTGTATATTTAATATCAGATTCAAACAATTTCCAACTTCTGTATATTCATTTTATTTACTAGAACTGTTCATAAATTACCTACTTATTTGAAAACCCATTGAAAACATCAGGTTTATCAACTTCTTGGTAAATGGTTTCTTTTCTGACGATACATTTCTTTAGCTATAGAAATCTAGTTCATACGTTCATTTTAATCTAAGTTGTGCGCGTTCGCATAGTTTAAAAGTGTTAATCACGGTCTTGTACACTATCTGTATGCGACCAGAAATCTGATCGAAAAGTTCAATAATTATTAAAAAAGCATTCATTTCTCACATCTCAAGATTTTCAAGTTAATGATTTGAATGTAACGTATTTAAGAAACATATATATGTTTAAGGCGTTATAGTCTATTTAATAAATGCCTTGTACTTATACCTTATTACTTTTTAAAGATTTTTCTAAAAATATATCAAGGTTTCAGAAAATAAATTGCTCTTCTATCAAAAATTTGTCCAAACGCCATTAAGGACGCCATACATGTCATCAAATCACCAAAAACTTGAGCAATCCAATCTTTCTGTCTCACTACAAAATATAATGATCCCTTCAACTAAAGCATGTGTCTGTGTAACTAACTCTGTGATCGTGCATTGTGTATGTTTAACTTTCTCTGTGTGTCTATCCCTAACTTTCCCCCATGCTTAACGCTTACAGAAATCCTGCAAATCAAAACTAAGATTCACTGACGATAATAAAGTTGATGTATCACATAAAAATATTGTGCTTAAGAATTTAGCCAACAAAATTGCAAGCACAGAATCTTTAGATGACGAGTATGGATCCGACACAAGTAATGAAAGCACGCTATCCGAAAGTGCGCTAAATAGTCCTCGAAAAATGAGTCCAAAATTCGTTTCCGAACCTAACCTAAGTGTTCTAGATAACAATGATGAAACGCCAAAGAAAAAACGTGGAAACAGACTATTTAGATCAAAAATGGTTACGAATCATACTATGAATAAGAAATATCAGAAACGCAATGGGGCTATACGGGGTACACCAACATGCGTATCATGTTTTGACGATCAAGATACAGGTTCAGAAAACGATAGTTCTTATAAAGATTTGAACACAAATAGAAGTTCTAATGAAGATACTCCTAAAAGAATATCGGAGTGTGATTTGAAATATCTAACCAGTACTCCGGGTATGACCGATACTGTGTTTGATGAAGATTGCACCACACCTTACACAATGAATTTCCGAAGAGCCTCTATGTCACCAATAACGAAGTCTACACAAAAGTTGTCTAAAGCGATGCAGGTTTGTTCATTCGCATGTTTGCATGTTTCATTTATGCCGCTTTTATGTGTTATGTGTATGTTGTCTAAAAATGTTCTATCAACATAGAAATTCGTCTAAATTCTTTTAATTTCTACCCACAAATGTTGATATTAGTAATAGTCATCTACATTCTTTCATTAACTACTTACACAATTTCTATCAAAAATAGTATTCATTACAGACATAGAAAGTCGTCTACTTTCTTTCAAATTATTTGTTTTGAAAGGTAATTCAATAAAATATGTTTTTATTTGATAGTTAATTCAATATAAACATGTTGTTCTATTAGTTCTGAATCACGGGGTCGATCAGGATACAATAAATAAATATAATACAATCAGGCCAATATATCCGTAGATGTAGGCAGAGGTGAACTATACACTCACACTTTACCAATATACCTATCTGAGGGGGTAGGCAGAGGCATATTATACGCCTACATTTCACCTTTCGTACTTTGTCCCATGTAACAAGTGGTAAGCCCTGTTGAAGTGAACAGGCGCAGGTTATGAAAACATGCGCTCATGTTTTCATAACCTGCGCCTGTTCACTTCAACAGGGCTTACCACTTGTTACATGGGACAAAGTACGAAAGGTGAAATGTAGGCGTATAATATGCGATTTTAGATCGTACGACTTGAAAGCGTTGACTAAACTTAACTGTTACAAAATCCTTTATTTCGACTCTTGCCGTTTCTAAATATGGGACAAATGACAATTTACCAGTAAATTTCCGTCTACGCATTCAAGCCGTATTGTTAGTAATCGGTGCCTTGCTGTTGAAATAATAATAAACTTAAACCTACTTATCATTTCACAGGAATCAATAATGACACCCCGGTCCCGGAAACCTCTAATAATAACGTCAGAACAACGCGACAGCTTGCCCGAGACGGTTGAGAACAAAAATGATTCGACGAAATCAGATGGCTTGTATCAATCCATGTCATTGAAGAATGATAGCGATTTTGTGTCTTCTGATGATGAAAATGAAGTATCTAATAAGTCTACTGCATCCCGTGAAAGGTAAGGTAAATATGTAGTTACAGTAGTACCACGTTTATAAGTTACACCGATGTACCTGCGCAGAAGTCTCATATTCGAAACGCGCAAAAAAATCTTAACCAATCACAACGTTCCGCATAGACGCGTCAAACATGGCCCTTTGTTATTGGTTGCCGCCTGCGCGCCATGTTCGATGCCCGCAGCATCGCGGCGCAATGAGGAACAATGAGCGAGATAGCACTACTCTCTGAATTTATTGCATTTTCAATCTTAACTTAACGCAATAAAGTCGGTGTTTCAACAGCGTTGGCAATCGTCATTAATCGGCGCTAGCTTGCTCTCTTCTGAGCAGGCGAACTTTGTCGATGCGACTTATAAACGTGGTTCACCTGTACCAATTGCGGATCACGAGCTCGTGGTTTCTATCACAAATGAGAGATAGTACAGATGGAAACCTACATACTAAATTCGCTGAGGCTACGCACACATAGACACCGCTCACTGATTTGAAAAACTTCTCTTGTACTGTTCCACAACATTTATTATTGTAATACCTAACCGGTTTCGCCTTTCGGCATTCTCAAATGTAGTTCGAACACATGTGTTAGAAGTGTAATTACACTTCGAACACATATGTTCGAAGTGTAATTATGATCTAAATAAGTAAATTAACCTTTGAGAATGCCGAAAGGCGAAACCGGTTAGGTATTCCAATAATAAATGTTGTGGAACAGTACAAGTGAAGTTTTTCAATATGTGTAGCAAGTTCCATCAAGTGCCATCAATCAACAGTATCAATAACCACTCACTGAGTTCACAGACACAGAAGTCAAAGATTTCCATAGTCGTTTTCGATACTGATTTGTGCGCGAGTGTGCGTAGCAGAGGGTAGGTGTGAAAAAAGTACAAACATTAGATTTCCATCTGTTCTATCTAATTTGTGGTTCTATTCCCACCTAAGACAAAAAAATGTGTGATCCATAAATGTTTATCTCGAGTCTTGGTGTTTCTATGTATGTATTTAAAAATATATAAGTATTAATATCTGTCGTCTGATACCTATAACACAAGCAGGTTATTCCTAGCTTACTTTGTGATCAGATAGCGTTGTGTGAAAATGTCCGTGAATATTTTTTATTTAATGAATGTGGCAAGACTTATCTCATATTATAGATATTCTCACCCTCTTATTTTCGATCCTGAACAATGCGTGCTGGGCAGAGGTGCCACTCATACACAGTGGAGAGAATCTTCTCTCGAAAACTGAGCGATTTAAAACATCGTTCCTCGGTCGAACTATAAGAACATCGTTCATCAGTCGAACTATAAAAACTTGGAACAAACTGCCCGCAAACGTGTTTATCTCTTACAAACTTGGTTCTTCAAGCGGAGCGTGAAGTGGCACATCACAGGGCCTCCAACTTGAGGACCACTGTCAGAAGTCTTACGGACTTTGGGAGTGGCCCCCAATTAGGGTTACCATTTGTGAAGAAATGTATGCCTGATTTACATGGTAAAAACGCCTGATTTTCACGAAAAATGCCTGATTTTCTTGAAAAATGCCGCATAATAAAAGAAATATTTTTTAATAATAAATAAAACACAACACATTGATAATATATTTTTTTTTAATAAATGAAAAAGGAATTCCACTGTACGTTTTCTTACTTCTAATGATAATTATCTTATGACGCCATTTTTAACCAGTCTTTTTGAGTTAAAATATAGGTATGCACCTCTTTACAATTAATCATTTTGCCTGACATAGAACAATGCCGGCCGGGCGCCTGATCCAGTGCTAAAATGCCTGGCAAATCAGGCGAAAGCCTGGCATATGGTAACCCTACCCCCAATCGCTACATACGCCACGGTTTTCCATCTAGCGACGTCAATTTGGCGAGCCGAATCTAAAAAAACCCGCCAAGTGCGAGTCGGACTCGCGCACGGAGGGTTCCGTATAAACTAAACGCTAAAAAAATTACGTTTGGTTTATGGTAGCCCCCGCTTAATCCCCCATTTTTAGGGTTTCGTAGCCAAATGGCAAAAACGGAACCCTTATAGATTCGTCATGTCTGTCTGTCTGTCCGTCTGTCTGTCCGTCCGTGTGTCACAGCCACTTTTCTCCGAAACTATAAGGTCTATGCTATTGAAACTTGGTAGCTAGATGTATTCTGTAAACCGCATTAAGATTTTTATATAAAACTAGAAAAAAAGCAGTAAATTTTGGGGGTCCCCATACTCAGAACTGAGACTCTAAATTTTTTTTTTCATCGAACCCATATGTGTGGGGTGGGGTATCTATAGATAGGTCTTTAAAAATGCTATTGAGGTTTCTAACATAATTTTTTTCTAAAGTGAATAGTTTGCGCAAGAGACACTTCCAAAGTGGAAAAATGTGTGTCCCCCCCCTCTAACTTCTAAACTAAGAGAATGATAAATCTAAAAAAAATATATGATGTACATTGCTATAAAAACTACCAACGAAAATTAGTTTGGACGAGATAGAGCTGGTAGTTTTTTTTTAATACGTCATAAACCGCAATTTCCGGTTAGTGAAATCACTACCACTGCGAACGTGTTAAAACAACAGTCAAAGTTACAACGAACTATAAGAACTTTTATATTATGTTACTTGCTGCTACGACACCCTTCATGGGCGAGTCCAACTCGCACTTGGCCGGTTTATTACTGATTTTAGTATTAAATTTGTTGTTATAGCGGCAACAGTAATACATCATCGCTGAAAATTTCAGCTCTCTAGCTATCACGGTTCCTGAGATACAGGATCGAGACAGATAGACAGAGAGACGGACGGCGAAGGCCTTTAAGATCAGAGAATAGGGTTCCTAAAAAAAAACTGGACAAAATTCTCGACCTTGATTTGAAACCGACTTGACCGCCTCTATGGACTACAGTCTACTGCATCTATTGTAAAGTAAGGATTTAAGGAATATGACAGACAAAGCGTTGTCATTTTATACTATGTACAGCTTGGCAAAAAAAAGAAGAAAATAATGGAGGAGTCACTGTGCTGTTCATATGGCAACCCGTTAAAAAGAACCACCAATCAGTATCCAATTTCCAACAACCGTCAACAAAACCCACCAATCAAATTGTATAACGTCATTGACTGACTGACAATGTGACGTTATTGGCAGCTTTTTGACAATGTAGCCAACCTGCAAAATATTAGTTCTGTTTCTAGACTTATATATGTATTTTATTCTTTTACAGATCATATCAGTCAGCGAGTGGTTCCTTACATAGAAACGCAATAGACGCCAGATCTGTCTCTCTCAACGATGTCAGTCCTTTAAGATCAGAGAACACACGGTTCTTACTCACTCGCGAACGACCGAACATTATCGATGAACTAAACACAACACTATGTGGCAGTGAAGATGTACTACCAAAGATAACAATATCAAACGTAGACAAGAAAACTCTATCAGAACCATTCAGAGAATACCTACTAAGCAGATCAGTATTAACCGCAACACCAATCGATCTATCGATACTAAACAAATCGAGTGACGACGATAAAATAACCGATTCATTACTCTACTGTTTAGATGGGAATGTACCTTCCGATTTAACGTTATCGATTAGTAATTTGGCAGTTGACCGAGAAACTTCAATGAGGTCGCCGCTATCGAATATTAATGTGAATATAGATAAAAGTCCTAATAGGAAACGGTGTGCGAATAGTATGGTTTCTATCGATGATGCGATGGCGGAGAAAAAAGCGTTAGTTGAAAAGGAAAATTTTAAGGAACAGGTGTTTGAAATACGTGAAACTGAGTTGTAAGATCTTATATGGATGAGAAATTGGTTTTAATGAAAGTGGTTGATCCAGGCTTTACCTGGGTGCAATACACACATCTATAGAGGCATTGCCGTTCCTGCCAAGTCTGTAACACTCATAAGCTTTCGCACGAACGAATAGAAATGGGTTTCATACAACATAGCGGTAAAGGGCAGCGTACAATTTGTAAACGTACGCTTATAATTATGTCTCGTACACACAAGTTCGTCTACGAAGCTAAACAGTGGCCCTAAAGGAACTATTCGAGTCCACAAATATATTAATTTGACTGAAAGAAAGAGGATACTATAAGTATCCATTGATTCAAATTTTTCTTATGCTTCCAAGTTAAGAAGTTACCAAAATTTTATTACTGTGACGATGATTTTAATGGCTTACGCTTATGAAGTGTCGTAACTCTTTTATAAATGATTTTCAGTAATTATCGTGCTTTGTTGAGGAACACCGCTCACTTATAAGTACTCGTAGATTTGGAAACATGCATTCCTAAAGTTTTAACACATGCATACACCACAGCCTGTAATTTACGTTTTTAACATTGAGTACTTTAGTGAAATGAATATTATAATGAGGCGGTCAGCGCAAAACTGGCCTAACTCTCAATTATTCATTATTCTGATTTCAAACGGCAAATTCTCAAAACTTATTAAAATTTATTACAAAACCAGCCTATATCTTGTTTCACCATCCTTTAAAGATGGTGTTGTAATTTTTTGGTAAAAAGAAACAAGCTGGGCATTACAAAGATTTCTATATAAAATGAGGTAGATACGCTCTACAATAAGAAACGAAAGCATAAAAGCAATCCTCATACACACACATTGCTAAACCTACACTCACTAATAAACTATATTTACGTAATTGTAACTGCAATAGCAATATACAAATAGAACAAGAGTAAAAGAGAAGGCGTATGGACTCCAATTACAAGCCGAGTACCACCGAATACTCTCGAAGTTTTACGATTCTATATCACACGTACAGACTGCAGAAAAATGTTAAGTAGGTATAAAGGTATAAAATGCAAAATTAACCAATGATGTTCATATTTAAATATAAACTTAAAAAAACTGATTATATACCTATTTAATTAAGGCATGTATTTTACTCGATATCTCAATATTCCCCTTTTTCCGAACAAAATATTTCAAAGTCAAACTAAAAATACTGACTTAAACACTAATTATGTACACCAAATAAATCAAATTAAATGTACGGTTTAATGGTGTTTGCAGAACTATTTTACTGAACGAATAACTATTTTCAAAATAGTTTGTCTAACAATTCCATAGTTCAACAAACATAATATCTATACGTTTTTAAGGAAAACCATCGCCTAATTTACTTTTAGGAACATCGTTTATATAATGCTATGCTAAATAAAATCCCAATTTAATAAGTAATCAGTCATCTTCATATAATTAAATTTAATTTAGGCCACATGGAAGAGAGGCTCTGCCTGCCACAAATAAGACTGGAACTAATGAAAAGAAATGTACCTACACCATCGATATAGATAAGACTAGATGACTAACGACCGCGCCAACATCAAGCCTACCTAACGTAAGCCCACAGGCTTAGGTGAGCCAAACGTCAGTTCAGTCTGACGCCGTTACGCCAATCGTACGTACAAATTGAACCGGGCGACAAAATGGTCAAGTAGACAGTAAAAGATTGCGATTCTAAAACATAAAAACACAATTAGTCATGTAGAATTACTTTTCACACGTAATTATACTATTTACGCATTGATATCAGCGGAAATACCGCTATAATCGAATTTTGAAAATAAAATTTGTGATTGCCATTCAGTGTTACCACTAAAATATCGGTTTGGTTTACCCACATCAGTGGGAGAATTAGTAATTAATTACCTATGCAAGATACATTAATAGTATTACCTGACTAAGGCAGGGTTATGATTTTGACAGGCTATATACGTATGTCTGTATGTTCATGTATTCCCTCAGAGCTCCTCAACTAGGTACTTATTAGAACTGGACTAATGAGATATTGTTAGAAGCGTCTTGACGTTCGAATGGTTATAAGCTATATATCGTGTCACTGAATTTAATGGTGCGCCCTCTAGCGGCCATAAAGTACTGTGTTAAAATAAATTTAAGAAAAAAATATCGTGTTTGGTATTAAATGAAAGGGTTAGATGTTTTGTAAGTAAGTACCTTTTTAATGGTCTTTATAGAATACTAGCGGACGTCACGCGGTTTCACCCGCGCAGTTTCCGTTTCCGTGGGAATTCGGGAATAGAATATAGCCTATGTTCACCGCAAAGAGTGTAGCTTCCCAACAGTGAAAGAATTTTTCAAATCGGTCCAGTAGTTCCGGAGCCTATTCGTTACAAACAAACAAACAAAAAAACATATCTTTCCTCTTTATAATATTAGTATAGATATATAGAATACTAGCGGATGTCACGCGGTTTCAGTCGCGTAGTTCCCGTTCCTGTGGGAATACGGGAATAAAATATAGCCTATGTTCACCGGGAAGAGTGTAGCGTCCCAACAGTGAAATAATTTTTCAAATCGGTTCCGGAGAGTTTGTTTAGTACACCGGGAACCAACCCTAAAGACGCGGGATAGGACCCCTATGCGAGACGGCAGTGTTAGCTAAGGTCTGTCGGGATGCGATGCGATATGGTCACGCCTTTATATGTACGCAGAGGCATTTTATATGGACAAAATTCACCTTTTTTTATAAGAATATAACCTACGTCATATGTGGTGAGACGTACTGCCGTTGCCGTGTTGAGATTGACAGGCACAGGCTGTGACAGCCTGCTGTTGAAATTTTTCAACCTTGGTCAAGCCTTTCAACTTGGCTTAACGACTTCCATTTTACTGGCAACCGGGACCAACAGCAACGTGCCTTCCGAAGCACGGAAACGTCGGAAACGCTCAAATAAATGCTAGCCGGGACAACCTTCGTAGGCAGTAGCAGGGCGCAGTGTGGTTTTAGTCAGTAGGCGTTCGCAATAGCATCCATGTGTAATTTCAAACGTAAAAGAGAGAAACCCATTTTAAGGTAAAGAAATTTCTAAAATGGACATTAGAGAAGATTTATATCTACCGTTGATTAATGGCACTTGGTGAAACTTGCTGCACATATTGCAAAAAAAACCGGCCAGGTGTCAGTCGGATTCGCGCACAAAGGGGCAAACGCGAGACTCTATGACCGAGACATGAGGCTTTGCCGTCCGTCTGTCTGTTAGTCACGAGGCTGTATCGCAGGAACTGTGGTTGATAGAGCAAATTTTTTCACAGGTGATGTATGTTTCTGCCGCCATAACAAAAAATATCTACTAAAAGCAGAAAAAGAAACAAACAAACAAACGTAAATTGCCGTTTTTGTTTGGGGACCTGGACTCTGTGCTTAAATTCGACTCGCACTTGGCCGGTTTTTTTTAAATATGAAAACGTGAGTTTCGGTTTCAACCGAAATAAAATAATAAATGAAATAGGTACATAATAATTTTAAATTTGTTTAGTAATTCTATAATTATCGTGGGTAAAAATTTCATACAGTAGTCAACACTGGCCCACGTTCGTCATGTTTATGTTTTTGTCTTTGTCTAATCGCAGTGGCGTCGGTGTTCACCGTATGCGTGTGAGTGAGACAGATATATGTTTACCATCACTGCTTAAAAAGTTTCATAGTTGCGTCTTCTCAGCTCATAAGTAGCCGTGCTTTTGTCGAGACGCGATGTTCGTGCTTGCCTCTCTAATGATAATATATATAACTCTATGACCTACACTAAATGTGTGTAATATTCTATAACCACTTTCAAGGCGGCTCTCACTAGTCATTTGAACAACAGAACTTATTATAATATTCAGGAATAAATTAATGACAAATCCTAGTTTATTCAAAAATCAATGCAATTATTACTACTATTATATAGGATGTCCCACGGCAATGCCACATGGAGGGAAAGTACCTTAAATATTGTAGATTTTAATGAAAGAAGACATTATTTTAATTTAAAAAATAACATTCATGGATTTTTAAATAATTACATGGTTGAGCCGAGAATCGAATCCGCTACACGAGAAAAAATAATTACTCCGTAGCTTTATCATACCGATCGAAAGGCTTCATCATAAGGATTATTTTTTGCTAACTAACATAGAAATAAAAGGAAGACCATGAATTTTAGCATTTTTAATACAAAAGTCCCATACTGTGTTGAATACAAAGTCGCACACTTTTGATTATTTTACTCCTTGTCAATCTTTTGATCTTGCTGTGGTGGATATTTATAATAATATGTCCAAGTTCCGTTTGTAACTCGTGGACATTTTCATTTCTTGTAAACTACATTTAATATAGACGGCGGTGACCACCGGTCCTTCTGGTGGACCGTATGCTTGTCTGTCACCTTATTGGTATAAAAAATAATTTCATGTCATAACCCCATAGAAAATCTAACATTATTAGATCTGTGGATCTCGGTGGCCATCGTATTTGTCCCGATCCAGGGACGAAAGTCTTCATTGAGAACACCGGCGATGCCAGCTTTTAATTTTTCTGAACAAAATTTCACATCAAATGTTAAAATACATGGTCTTCCTTTTATTTTTGACACTATGTTACTTAGCAAAAAAAATCCTTATGATGCCTTTCGATCGGTATGATAAACCTACATGGGGTGATTATTTTTTCTTGTGTAGCGGGTTCGATTGCCGGCTCAACCATTTAAGTATTTAAAAATCTATGATTGCAGTTTAAATTGTTTTTTAAATGAAAATAATGTCTTCTTTCAGTAAAATGTTCCATCTACAATATTTAAGTTACTTTCCCTCCATGTGACATAGCCGTGGGACATCCTGTATAGCATATTCTGGAATAGGTATTGGGCATCCAATCGCTTTCCGACCGCTCCAGTCTGACAAATTCAACCCATTTTTGCTGACGTAGTTGATCTTGAGGAAAGCTAATAGAAACAAAAAAATGTAATAATATTCGTCAATGAATAAATAAATAAATAAAATAAATAAATATTCACGGACATTTCACACAACGCTATCTGATCCCAAAGAATGATGTAATAATCTCATAAAAAGTTAATATAATAATCTTAAAATAACCTGTGAAAGGTAACTGCATTTTGATGTGTAATTTTTACAAAATCTTTACACAAAATGGCATTATTATAATGACTGATTTGATCACAATCGTTGTAAGTACCTACCCAAAAAGTAAAACATAAATTAAATTTTCTTGCAAACCGTCCTTGCGTAGAACTATAACTATTCGGGGAATCCCCGTGCCTTGACGCTCGCTTGGCATATTCAGCAAGTATTATGCTGTCAAAAAACGAAGTACAACAAAAGCATTGGGGTCGTCAGATTAGTTAGGCCTGTACAATTTGGTGGCTTAATACGATTAAGAATAATCATAAAATTGATGAAAAATAATTAATTACGCTTAAATTGTGCTTACTTACCAAATAAATTTGTACTCCTTCATAAACAACCAAGTCTTAAGCACTTTTAAGACGATAATTATGTACTTTTCCACGTTAAAAATACACTTTTGTTGTTAAATCGTGGGAGATACGACAGTGACATAGTGTCAGCGCGAACTGCGCGCAACCGCGCTAACTAGCTCAGTTTATACGCTTCAAAAATTGGTGCGTAGGGCAGGTCTACCTCTTTATATAGAAGTCTTTGGGGCATTATTGTATGGAGATGGAGAATAAAATGAGAGTTAGGCACCCTTGCGCTGACGGCCTTAAATACTCGATGCCCTGAAGCGTTAACGGCACATTTAAAGCTAGTACCAACTCTAGTATATTCACCAAATTTACCCAACACGATTGCTACTATAACTTGGCAAAAATATTAGAAAATAATGCGAAGCGCCTCTGAGCAGTTGATATGGCAACCCGTTAGAAAGAACCACCAATCAGTATCCAGTTGCCAATCAACGTCAATAAAAACGACCAATCAAATTGTATTACGTCATTGTTTGACACATATATGACGTTATTGACAGCATTTCGACAATGTAGCCAGCATGCAAAATATTATACTGTGTAAAATATAGCTTGATATCTGTGACAGTTCTACAAACGTAAACAAGAATAGACTTTATGTCAACGGCATAAAGCTTTTGTGGTTGGAACGCAGAGTGAGAACACAGAGGTGCAAACTGTAAATAACAACTTTGTCTTTGACATAAAAGTCAATTTTACTTCTAAGCCCCGCAAGTTGGTAATGCGCTGGAACCTTGTCATAATGACAGCTAAGTAACGTCATCGTGACGTAGCGCGAGCGCGCGCTGGCCTCGCGAAGCTGCGTACGGTATTTTTTTTAGTACTGACTGCTCGACGGACATACGTCACCAAGTGGTCACTAAGATGGCCGCCAAGCGCAATATCAACGTGCGGGGCTTATACGTTAATATAAGTGTCACAGAGATCAAGCTATATTTTACACAGTATAGTTCCGTTTCTATTCTTTTTGCCAAGTTACAGAGTACAGTAAATAATTAAGCAATTTTTGACACATACATGCCTATGAACACATCCGTCATCTATGCATCTGCTATCTGTCAAAATTTACTTTTTAATCTACGGATACACAAGAGATAGTACAGATGGAAATCTCATGTATATACTTTTTTTCAAACCTACCCTCTGCTACGCACATTCGCGCGCAAATCAGTATCGAATACTCGCCTCAACCACAGATTAATAACTAGTTACTGCCTCAACCTCGCCTGACCTCGTGTCTGTGAACTCTGTGAGCGGTGTCTATGTGTGCGTAGCCTCAGCGAATTTAGTATGTAGGTCTCCATCTGTACTATCTCTAATTTGTGACGGATACTTCAAGCGCGTTGGGAAATAGACTAAGCCACCAGACTGACTTGTAAAATATTGTTAAACTCATGTTGTAGATGGTAGCCTACGTCCCGCAGTGGACTGCTATAGGGTGATTTGATGAATGTTGTAGATAGATAGAATGGTTTTGTTTTTGATGGAGTAATCCATATTTGTATAAAGTGCCTTAATACCACTCCATATTTTGAAGCTCTCTCTAAACTGTTAAAGGTTGAGGTCAGGGTAGAAACGGACATTGTTATTTTATAAAAAACTAGCGGACGTCACGCGGTATCCCCCGCGTAGTTTCCGTTCCCGTGGGAATACGGGAATAAAATATGTATATAATAGTCTATGTTCACCGCAAAGAGTGTAGCTTTCCAACAGTGAAAGAATTTTTCAAATCGGTCCAGTAGTTCCGGAGCGTATTCGTTACAAAAAAAAACAAACAAAAAAACAAAAAAAAATCTTTCCTCTTTATGATATTAGTATAGATAAATGTAACTAGATGCCGCCATCATCCGCATCCCATTTGAACGTATTTCAGGGATAAAAGTAGCTTATTTGTTCATCCAGACTATAATTTATCTTTGTACCAAATTTCAAATGTGAAAGAGTAACAAACATGCTTACATTCATACTCACAAACTTTCGCATTTATAATATTAGTATGGATACGTTATCGAGTCTAGCCTATTTCGTAGTTAGCATATTTTCCAATAGTTAACTACTTTATTGCTGGCGGTCCATTATCGTTCTTCTACATATAAAAGATTCGTTTGAGCCAGAGGCTTTGTGACAATGTCCCAAAAAACAAAAAAATCTAAACCAAATCTGTCTGTCTACCTTGGTCCTTCCAAATTGTAATGATAGAAAATGAAGGAGGTTGTTGCATAATAATTTATGAGATATTGCTATTATTTAGTATTACTAAGATAATTACTAGATATATTGAAACTACTGTACAGTATTGTCATGTAATTTTAGTCACAAAATATATGTACTAATTACTGCAAATTACTTACTTGTTTTATTAAATTACTCGTCAATAAAATTATGATACCCTTTTCGTATGTGTGGACTGTGGAAATCTCTCGTGGATGCTATGTCGGACTTTTACCGACTGAAACCACACGCTGTGTTTCCACTGCCGGTAAGCCCTCGGTAGAACCTCCTACCCCTATCCTCTCTTCAGAGCATTACCGTTCCACTAAGGGACAACCTGGAGATCCTCGGCATTGACCTCCAGCGTGAGCTCAATCACAAAAACTACATAGAGAGTTGTATTGGGCTGGCCTCGCGGAAACTTGGGAGTCCTAAAGGTGAGACGGTACTTCGCGCCACATCAGAGATGTTTACTGTACAAGACGCAGATTCGTCCCTGCGTCGAATACTGTTCTCACCTCTGGGATGACTCCGCGAGGTACTTACTAGACGCGTTTGAAGCTATGTAGAGACGTGCTATTCGAATAATTGGATGTTCTGTGGTGACGGGAGGCCTCGAACCGATGGCGCAGCAAAGAACCATAGCGTCCTTGGCTGCCTTCTATCGAATGTATCACTGAGAATGTTCTGAAGAGCTCTTTAACCTGATCCCACCCTCTCCTTTCCGATCTCGAACAACGCGTGCCGATACACAGTGGAGAGAATCTTCGCCAGAACAGAGCGTTTTAAAAGATCGTTCCTCTGTCGAATTATAAAAACCTGGAACGACCTGCCCGCACACGTGTTTCCTTCATCTTACAATCCCGGGTTCTTTAAGAGGAGCGTGAAGAGGCTCATCACAAGGCCGCTAACTTGAGGACCACTCACCACTGTCAGAAGTGGCCCTTAATCGCTAGATGCGCCACGGCTTTCCATCAGGCTGGTGGCGACGTCAATTTGGCAAGCTGAATATATAAAAAAAAGAATGTCCCAGTATTTCCGACAAACTGGCTGCCAGTGCGGCCTTTTACCAATGGGTTTCAGGACTATCCCGAGTCTTTACTGAGGAAATGGATTAAAGGGCAGCCGCGTTCGGTTTCTTCATGAATTCAGATTAAAAATGAGATTGAAGCGCTCGTGGCCCCGCGGACTTAGTGTTCTATAGCCGTTGGTCCCGGTTGTCAGTAAAATGGCAGTCGTTAAGCAAAGTTGAAGGCCTTTTTAGGCGACTTGAAAAATTTCAACAGCAAGCAGTCACAACCTGCGCCTGTTCATCTCAACACGGCAATACGGCTCACCACCTATTACGCGGGACAAATTCTAAAAAGGTGAGTTGTGGGAATATAGTATACCCCTTCGAGGATAAAGGTGTGACTATAATATAGTCACGCCTTTATCCCCGAAGGGGTAGGCAGAGGCATATAATATGCCCACATTTCACCTTTGTATAATTTGTCCCACGTAAAAGGTGGTGAGCCGTATTGCCGTGTTTAAATGGACAGGCGCAGGTTAGCTTAACGACTGTCATTTTACTGCCATTTTTTAATATTAGTATAGATATAATTAATAAATAAGTGTCTGTTAAGTAAACATTTAAAGAAACTGTTAAAAACCAAATAATACTTTGAGGTTGTACCACTGCTTTGGCGCGCTTTCTACAAACTCATATTAGAAAAGTGGGCTAACCCTCTTGGCCCATTTTTCTTTTGTACAGATTACTAATTTTCAGTGGTGCATAAATAGCTTGTAACAGTGCCATCTCTTAGAATAAGTGGGAAGGTTGGTTGATCCACTTTTCTCTTGAAGTAGATGCAATTTTGCACCCTTTACACAAGTAATCTAAATTATCGTTTTTTGTGGGTTGGCCCACTTATGTTCTCAACGCCTGATATGTATGTAATGTTGGTATGTCAGATTCGTAAACCTGGATCCTCCGCATACGACGGTAAAAGCAGCCCTTCATATTCATGAAATCTACGAAAAATAAACACGAATTGCACTGTAGACAGACAATTTTATTAAACTCATATTATTTTAAATGACAAATAAAATAACACCAGCCAATATAAGCAGTAGGGTGAGGTAACAATAAAATTTACAACAGCAGTGGTAGAAGTTATACATGAACCTTTGTTTGAACGACTCCTGTTCGCATCTGAAACACAAGGAATATAATTTTTGTTACTGTACTGTAACTTCATAGAAATACTAGCTCTGCTACGCCCGCGCCTTTGCCTGTGCTGTGCTGTGACACATTTCCTAATCGTTAAAACATTACACCCCCTTAGGAATGTAAGTTTGAAAATCCTTTCAATTTCATGGTGGATGAGCCCACACCCAGAAACTTATTTTTAGGGCACGCTACTCTTGTGAATTGGATAGCAAAAATTCACGCAGATGAAGCCGTAATCATTCAGTAAGACATAATCATCATCAATCATCAATCAATCATCATCAATCAATATCAATCAATACATATAATAAAATCTTAACTATCTGTTTATCTGTACATTTGTGCACGCTAATCTCAGCAACCGCTCAACCGATTGCAATGCGGTTTTCTTTATTGCGTTGCAGTTTGCTCTACTTAACATTTAGTGTTTGTTTGATGTCAATCTGTTCATAAATATAAAAGTTATATCAATGTAAAGAATCACATATAAAATGCAGCGTACGAAGTTGCAGGCAACAGCTAGCTAAAAATAATACAATTCCTCCTCAGAGACATTTAAAAGATAAAATTATCTAATTAATAAAGAGTAATCCTCTTGCAAATTGAAATGTGAAGCTTACAATGATAAAGGCAAGCAATTTTCCCCGGTTAACTGTTATTAGCTAATTAAGGTGTTTGAAATTTTCATTGCGAATTTGCCAAGCATAATGTAAAATGTGTTAACCTTTATGTTAACTTTTTGCTCTGCCTTGTCCAGATTTGAGACCTTATAATTGAGCTTTGAGACTATAGAAATATAAACAAGGTTAGATACCATCGTTTCGGGGGCTGGGGTTCGTTTTCCTATGATTGCAGGACAGTTGTGTGTGAGTGACACCAACAACGTGTAGGTATGTCTCACTTCAAACATACTGTCTACAGATTTAGGTATTGTATACTTATAAATGGGACATTGCTGCCGACTATACAAACGAGGCTCTCAGGCTATAAAACGTTCGTCGTGTGAACGTAACCATACATACCTAAAGTCACGCCTTTAACCCGGAAGGGGTAGGCAGAGCAGGTATACGCCCACATTTCACCAAATATACATGTTCCACGTAATAAGTGGTGAGCCTATTGCCGTGTTGAAATGGACAGGCGCAGGTCGTGTCGACCCGCAGTTGAAATTTTTCAAACCGCCAATTTGGCCTTCAACTTGGCTTAACTATTGTCAATATTTAGTTTCATTTCGAGTTTTCCTTATCTAAGCAATGAGGCGACTAAGGGAACAATTCGCAAAACGATTTATGAAAGTGTTCCCTTAGTCGCCTTCTTAAGACACCCTCAAGATTAATTGCGGTTATTGTACTTTTTCCCTTCGCTACACGGGGACCTTTTCGGGTCAGCGGGGCTACGTGCGCTCTAGCAGGGCAGTCATATCTAACAATGTCCAACTAAAACGCCTCTACATATATAACAGCACAAGCCCAGGTCCATTTTCAGTCAAAATTTAAAGGCTTTCAAGCAACCAATTACACTTTGGCGCCGCAATTTCAGGGCACATCTCTCACCATCTCTGAAAGTATAGGGATACTTGGTGTTGACATCTCCAGTGACGTGCAGTTCCGCAGTCACTTGGAGGACAAGGCTAAGCTGGCGTCCAGGAAGCTCGGAGTGCTCAGCAGGGCGCGACGGTACTTTACTGCGGTGCAAACACTGCTTCTTTATAAGTCGCAAGTGCGGCCGCACATGGAGTATTGCTGTCACCTCTGGGCAGGGGCACCTGAATAGGAGCTTCGTCCATTTGACTCGGTGCAAAGGCGAGCTATGAGAGTTGTCAACGATCCCATACTTGCAGGTGGTGTGGAACCTCTTAGTGACAGGAGAGACTTTGCCTCGTTGTGTGTGTTCTACCGCCTGTACAACGGTTTGTGCTCTGAAGAATTGTTTGATATGATGCCTACGGCTACATTCTATCATCGCACCGCTCGCCACAGACAGGATATTCATCCTCACACGTTGCGTCCTGAGCGCTCCAGCACGGTGAGATCCAATAGAGGCTTTCTTCCGCATACGCTTAAGTTGTGGAATGATCTTCCTGCTTCGGTTTTCCCAAACGCCTACAGTATGGGGTTCTTCAAAAGGGGACTAAGAAAGTTTTTACAGGGTCGGCAGCGCGATTGTGGCGCCTCAGGTGTTGCAAACGTCCAGAGGCTGCGGTGACCACCGGTATATCTGGTGGTGCCGTATGCTTGTCTGCCACTCTAGTGGTATAAAAAAAACACAAAAAAAAAACTGCAAGACGCTAAAATTAAGAATAAGAAGAACAACTTACTGATGTGCGTGACAGCGAGGAGTAATGGTGGCTCTATGTTTGATTTTCTTATGCTTTCCAGTATCCTTCATGATGATCGTACTATCAGAGGCGATTGACTTCAATACCTTAGGATCAGACAACCGATGTTCTACAGAAGCAACCGCTTTCTCTCGTTTTTGAAGATCTCTTTCAATTTGTTCGAGATCCTTAGCAGGTTTTGGTTTGTTCCGAGTTTTGCGCCATAGGCAGAATGCTGAAACGTCCCGGCTTGGGCTTACTTGATGTACTGCGATGCGGATTGGTAGCGGCAGGCGGTTGGCTTCCACGTCGTTGAACACGACGCGCGGTCTGTCAACAATTCCAACATTGGCCTTCAGTGCTACGTTTTTCGCTGGAAAATTGCGAATTATATATATAAAGGAAACCTTCCATTTGTCAACATTCAATCATATAATATTGTTTTAGCTGTGATCTTTGAATAATCAAGTAAAATTTCCTACAGTCAAATTGAAGGAAGAAGCACACCACGTGGTTTCACTGCTGGTCCATCGCCCAATGTGTGAGCCACTCTATGCGTTGCTGGTATTAATAAGCTTGGTCCTAGTTTTATCTGGAACCCGTTCTGTACAAGCACAATAATATTACTTTTAATATCCTGTCATCGTCATCATCTGAGAGCTAGTCCCGATGGCGTCCGAAGGCCTTGGATTCTATAACATTACCTTCTCATTAACTACTCACTGGTTTACAGATATCTATGGGAATATTATTTATTTTATTTATTTAAAACTTCAGCACTGAGAACAAGGCGGACTTAATGCCTTAGGCATTTATAGTAATTTTATTAGGAATATAGTTGTATTGGAATTTTGTTATATATATATATATATATATATATATATATATATATATATATATATATATATATATATATATATATGTATATGGAATTTTGTAGAACTAAAAGCATGGTTCAAGCCAGCCTCCCCTGCAAGTAGTGCAAAATCTCTGTATATAAAATAAAATAAAATTAACAAAACAAAATTGACTGCCTCGTTGGTCTAGAGGTCGAAATGTGCGACTGCGGATCACGAGGTCGTGGGTTCGATTCAATAATTTGTGTGATTGTTGTCTGCCATAAATGTTTGTCTGAAAAGTCTGGGCATTTCTATGTATGATAAGTATGTATTTAAAAGTATATAAGTATAAATATCCGTGGTCTGATACCCATAACACGCCGCACACCCATAGCAGGCCGTCCGCAGTTGACTGTAATAGGCTATTTTCATTGACTTATAAATAGAAGCACTCAAGCCTCGCTGGTTCAGTGTTCTGTATACCTAAACGATCACTGCAGTAAACAACTTTCTCTATAGCTGTTCCTTGGATGAGTGATCACCACGTGACCACTTTGTGACATATCCGTGTTTCGGAAAGACCAAAGATAGAACAAAAAAGAATTAAAATTTTTAAACGCTATTATCAAATTTACAAAACGTCGGTAGGTAGCTCAACCTGTCCTCGTAGCTCAAGCACAATATGTTTAATAGTGGTATTTGTGGTTATAAACGCTGTTAAATAAACTCATAGTGCGTTCATAAAAGGGTTTACTCAGTAATCGTATTTGACAGGAAATATATTGGTGTGTTTCACCCCAATATTCTATCGAGGTCATAACGTTGCCGCGTTGTGAATAGTAGGTACATTAATCTATCAAAAGTAGATAACGTGTGAACACAGCGTTAATGCGTGTCACCCGATCAGTGATATCGGAAACCGGAAAAATCGGAAAGGAGAAAAAGGAAATCGGAAATGGAAAACGACTGTCACCGAAAAAAGGGATTGGCATGTCAGATATAACACGGGTAGGGATAGGAAACACATTATGATTAAAAATTATTAGCACATAATAGAATCAGAGTATAGAATGTTAGGGGTGCGATGTGACCCTATCGAGATCTTCTGGACTCGTGCCAGCCTCACCAACTAGTAGTAAACCTGCTGACTAACGAATCTCAGTTCCATTCCGACTAGGCAACGTAGACCTACATCTAGCAGCGAACGCATCCTGGGGACATGCTTCTGAGGGCTTACTCGGGGCTCTCAATCGTAGGCAGTAGTAGGGACCGTGTTAGGTCAGGAATAGTATCCATGACGGATTTTCCTCACGTTAAAAAAGTAAGCAGAGGACGCAAGAAAAGTGATCGTGAGATTTTAGTGCAAGGCTCTATCTATTGCCTTGCGAATCTCGCAGAAATATTAAATGTAAACGAACAAGCAATATGTTCTTATGTATTACTTTGTGAAATCCATTATTTGTTTTTTTTGCGTGCGCCTGTCGACATTCAGGGTGCGCTGATTCGTATTGAATCGAGACATCCCCACCAAGCTGTAAACGCGGGAATTTGTCTCGATTTCATACAAATCGGCGATAACGCGCTCACCGAGAATGTCGACAGGCGCACGCCAAAACTCGCACTTGCCACTTATATATATTTTATGCCACTTATATATATTTTATTGCCACTTATATACAAGTTAAACTACATAAAAGTTAAATATAAGTAGCCTGTAATACAATGCTTACTTTATAGCACGGTTCTTGGTAATGCGACCTGTCTTGCCATCCGGAAAGTTGCATCGCTTGTTTTCTCGGCTATCGGCACGAACTCTTAAACTATGATTTACCATTTGTATTCATGTCACATGGTTGCATTTCACAACTGTGACATTTTGAAAATATATTACATTTCAAAGGAACAACAAAAATACACTCCTAGGATTTATATTTTTCGTCAAGCGTGGTTCAATGTCGGCTTTACTTTTTATTTTGTATGGGTTTATTATAGTCATTGCTAATAAATTTTTCGGTATAAAAATACATCAATTTCCTTACAGAACCATTGGAAATGTTTTGTGACAAGAAACAATACTTATCTGTCAATTTAGTTCTATCCAACAAGCAGCTATATAATCATTGCAGTGACTAGCAAAGAGTTTTGTAGTATAGCCTCAAGACAATGCTATAAGATCAAATAATACCTACTACACTAAAAAGCAGGGTTTCTGCCAATTGAATGAAATGAAAATGAAAATGAAAATGAAAATATATTTATTCATAATAGGTCACAAAGTAAAACGTATAAATATAAGATTATGAATCAAGATTTTCGACTCTACAGTTAGTGCCAGTTCGCAAGGCAATATGTAGAGTCTTTGAGAAAGAACCTGGCAAGAAAACTCACGGCAACTCTTTTCAAATAGTCCGCAATCAATTTTAAAATAGTCCGAATCCTGGGACATCCTTCCGAGAGCTTACCCGGTGCTTCAAACCGTAGGCCGTGGTAGAGTAACGTGTCGTTTAGTCGGTAAAAGTCAGGCATGGATCCATAAGTGATTCCCATAAATGAAAAAAGGGTCTACACCAATGAAGTTTTATTAGTAGACTCCATAACGAAGAAAAAAAAATACACCAAGTACTGTAGTACCTAGTTCAATGCGCCTTCTAACCGTAGTTGCTCGTAACTGTATAAAAGTTGTAACTTTGTAAGAACTACTTTGGGATTTCCCACTACTCTAAAGTCTGAACAACTTCTCAATAAAAAGCAAACTATCAACTAAGTATACTTGGGACAGAAAATATGGACGAAGGCACCAGTTATCTTTTTAAACTTTCAGGATAACTTTGCACAGAGTTTGCATTTTGTTCAAGAAAAAGTATGATATTGTTGAGTTACTCAATGGTTTCCACAATACCTACCTCTTTAAACAAGATGAGTGGATGTACTTAAATAAAACAAGGATAGAGTTTCTGATAGCACGTTGAAGTCTGGTTCTGAGTGTAAAGTTTTCAAAGGAAAAATTTAACTATCTTTTTAAATAATATGAAAAATGATTGCACAGAAGCAGAGATAGTCTTCTCTTGACCGTGTATGGCTGATGCAACACAGACAATATGAAAGGCCAATCTATATTGATATCTATGTGAAGTGAAAATGTTGCACCCTATTCTCTTCTTCTGCCTCCGTGGCGCATTCCGTAGTGATACCGCCTGCCGCGCTGAGGTCCCAGGTTCGATTCCCGGGTCGGTTCAAATATTTGTGTGATCCACAAATGTATAAACATTTGTGGATCACACAAATATTTGAAAACACCCAATCTCCGAATCCACTCATCTTGTAACCCGGGTCGGTTCAAATATTTGTGTGATCCACAAATGTTTATACATTTGTACACAACATCATCTAGCCCATACATTACATAGACATTATATTACATAGGCACACATATATTTGTAAATATTTGTGTGATCCACAAATGTTTATACATTTGTGGATCACACAAATATTTGAACCGACCCGGGTTACAAGATGAGTGGATTCGGAGATTGGGTGTTTTCTATGTAGGTATATTATTTATGTATTTACAAATATATGTGTGCCTATGTAATATAATGTCTATGTAATGTATGGGCTAGATGATGTTGTGTGAGAATATCTACCAATATTTATTTATTTAAAAAATCGCAAAATTATGAGCTAATTAAGTAAAGCTCTTTTTTTAATGTAGCTCTGAATTCCAATAATCGACTTCTTGTTCTAAGTAAATAAGCTCAATCGGGTTAAAACATTTGCTTTCATATCTTTGCAACGTTTTCAATTATAAGGTATGTGAGGTTGGTATAAAGACAAGGTCAGTTAGTTAATAGCTTAGAGAACAACGCGGTCGGTCCACAGTCTGTTTGCATTTCTGCACCTATACATGTTATTGTTGTTTGTTTGTTTGCAATTTCAATGTCTCAGACAGCATCAGTCGTCTGATCAATACGATGCAGTATAATATTGAATTATATAACTAACTACACAACTACCCTACACAATAGTACCTACCTACAAATCGGTTCAGTAGTTTCGGAGTCTATTCGATGCAAAAAACAAACGAACGAACAATTTAATCTTTACTCTTTGAAGTATCCCGTAACCCTTTGCCACAGGAAGAAAATTCTCCCCGGTATTCCTTTTCCAAGCACAATTAAGCTAGAATCGGTTCAGGCTTCAGGCGCGAAGGCGTAACAAGCAGACGAATTACTTTCGCATTATATTAGGCAGGAATTCATTATCATCATGTTAACCTTAAATAGGTTTATGAATAGCAAAACAAACTGCCTCAAACAATAAAAGTCAAACTGGCATACTACAATATTCACTGTGTTATGCCCAAGTAAATATTATCCAACATAGTTAATTTATATCAATAGAGACTCGCTAACAAGTTGGTCTCTGTTGTCGGGAGAACTGCAGCTAGCGGTGATTTAATTTGCAAGACGATGTAACGCTACAATATTGTTATATATTTGCTGAACATCGGATGAATAAGTTTTTGATGCGGTATTTTCACACATTTTACTTGACGGAGAGCAAATAAATATATCTGTATTTTGAAGTTGATTTATGTCTCAGTACCGGCCGAATTACCTGTTCTTAACTCCCCTTGACCAAAACACGAACTGATTTGCGGGCCAGGCTAAAACGAATACTATACCATTCGGTATAGTGCTCGAAAACGATAGCAATAGAAGGTACTCATATATCATCAGGTGAAGTGAGGTGGGATTGCTTATCTGCCAGAGTTTCATTACCAAGAAGTGCCCCAATCATGGAGTATAACAGGTAAAGCTCCAGAAGGCGCTCATGAGATCTTGAGTAGATAGTGAGATAGTGGGAGTTCCATATACTCCTTCGTCTTCCCACCAACAGAAGGAGCGGAGCAGTCCCCAAGTAGAAAAAGGTAATGAAAAGCCCTTAAACCTAACATTGTTTAACTTTGGCTCTTGGGTGTTATGAAATGGATTTAAATAAATAAACAGTGTTTGTCCGGCGGTCGAAACTTTTCTGAAAATTTCTTAAGTCTAATAATGTTTACTTACTTTGCAAGTTGCGTGAATACTTATTAGCAGTACAATGTTAATATTTGGGGGCATAGTCGACGACGACGGACGCGATGCGCCCGTGAGGAATTATTTCTCAACAAAACTACCACATCTAAATCTATCAATGTCGAGTCTAATTCACTGTCCTTATAAACATTGGTATTGGTTGGTATTTGGAATTAGGTTAAGCTGCAGTGGTTATCGTCTTACTAGTAGAATAGAATATCTGATTCTATGACGGGCTTGAGATATTATAACTGTATTAATTCTTACTGCATGCAGCGTCATAGCTGTAGAATTGATTAGATCAGTTTGGTATTTTGCTAAACTACTACACAGTGAGTAGTGGACTGACAATTCAATCCTAAGAGTAATGCATACACCTAATTCACTGATTGGTCAAAGTTTGTAGAGTATTTAAATCACTTGTAAAACTACTACTTACTTACTAAAATTTTTCGTCACTTTGTTGCCTCGATCGATGACCACTAACTAAGTCTTACACTAATTCGGTTGTACAAGAGTGCAACCTAGTTAGTAATGAACAAGAGTTCATCACGATAAGATTCTGTAGAATAGTGTAATTGGAAGGAGAATATAAGAAAAGTATAACTGGACGGAGTACTTAGCCAGCAGCTACTTTTCAATGTACCTACCTATCTGCTTGAAGTAAATCGTAGAACAAACGTTGTTGTTTATTATGTACAATGAGTAGGCCTGGCAGGTGTTGAAAAACTAAGTATGATCATGGATACGGAATACGGAGGCTTCGTAACAAAATTGTTATACTCAATTTGTGAAATACTTTGCGTTAAACTCTATCCTTCGGTCGAGTAATAGTATAGACGTGCCCATCCATACATCAGTTTTGAAGACGTTTAAAGTAAGCTTATGCGCTCACTCGGTCGTAGTCGGTGTTATTGTTCCGAAGGTGAAACACGTGTGGCAAGATAAGAATTAACGCAAAATGCCTTCCTATGCGTTCCTGAAGTGTAAAAATACTACCCTTTATTCGAAATAAGAATAAACGTGTGTATGTCGTGTCGTTGCTACAATATCTTTGTGTGTGAACTAGTCTCACTTTTTGAGTTCGTAATGTATGACGTAGGCCAGTCTTTACTTGGTCGAAGGCTGCACCCGTATTAGCTCCAAAGATTATAGAAATAATTCTGATAACAATATTCATTAAAAGTTCAGTTAATGCGATGAATATTTATGGCATACGGGAGAAAATCGTACCTATGCAAACTGTAACCCTTTTATTTAAATCAGCCATAGATAGGAAATCTGATTAAACTTTTTAATAAGGATTAACCTGAACACCTTTATGAATTTGGGACTCTCTGGGCATATTCAGTAGCTACCTAATTTAAATTATAATACCTAGTTAATTATGATGCTAACTGACATTTTTTCGTCACTGTATGACTTTGTTTTGATGTTTGTAGCTCGTTTTGAAATATTATAATTGAATTGAAATGCTTGTGAACAAGATCTATGTTCAGACTGCAGAATTTATGTTTCTGTTGAGATTTTGATTCAAGTAACTCCTATTATATAGGACCAATGATTTATAAAACTATAGATGCGTCATCAACACTGGAAAATGGCAACACGAAAGAAGGTAATTACCTGACCTACGTCGCGTCGTGTGATGGACCAGTCAGTGTTGCGACTGTAGGCTTTGCGAAAGTTCTATTAGAACTGTTTTATATTCTGTTATTA
Source organism: Miltochrista miniata (assembly GCA_933228765.1). Lineage (NCBI taxonomy): Eukaryota > Metazoa > Arthropoda > Insecta > Lepidoptera > Erebidae > Miltochrista > Miltochrista miniata. The sequence goes on along the minus strand of OW121763.1, from coordinate 26,342,172 downwards.
AAGAAACTCGTAAAAAAACATGCCATCATGTATTTTCAGAGTATGCACAAACTACACAGTAACTGCTAAATATAAAAACGTGTCATTTCATGCGAAAGTACAACAGAAATAATTTATTTATACTGTTGATTGATGGCACTTGGTGAAACCTGCTGCACATAATTAATAACCGCACTTGTACTGTTCCACAACATTTATTTATCTAACACCTGACCGGTTTCGCCTTTCGGCATTTTCAAAGGTAAAATTAACATTTATCATGACCACTACATCACTTGAAAACTCTTAAACTATAAATCAACACGTATATTACCACTACCATCATTCATGGAATAATGTAGTGGTAATATACGTGTTGATTTATCTCACTCACTCTCTCAGGGAGGTTATAATGATTGGATGGCATTGATAGCGAATGTTTGCTATTTCCTAGGTGAAGTAAGAGCCTATTATAGTCTCTATTTCTTGGTCCTCAGAATAGTTTGCAGATCATTCGAATTATCTATACTACTAATATAAAGAGGAAAGATTTGATTGTTAGTTTGCATCGAATGCGCTCTGAAACTACTGGACTGATTTGAAAAATTCTTTCACTGTTGGGAAGGTACACTCTTCCCAGTGAACATAGGCTATATTTTATTCTCGTATTCCCACGGGAATGGGAGTTACACGGGTGAAACCGCGTGACATCCTCTAGTACACACATAAAATTTAAATATGTAGTCAGCGGTTGTTGACCTGTCCGAGTGAACTTTGAACCAGCACGTGCTGATAACGCTAAAGTGCAATTAAGCGCAGTTGCGACATCATCTATATCAACTTTTGTAACTAACATTATAAACTAATTTATCTAATAGTCAAATGATATAATTTTATTATCTTTTACTTTAATTTAACATTTGCCTATGACAGCCATAGAATTATAACGTCTATGAGTAGAAATATCTATGAATAGAGCTCGGTGTCTATCGCAAGCTGAGCAAGCTAATTAATGAAATCGATTGATAAAATGCATAAGTACCTAATTACTTGTTTTTTCCCGCCACAATTTACTGCAGCTTGCGATACAAACCGACCCTAAAACTGATACGAGTAGTATTATAGAATATATTATATGTATAATCTGTGGTAGTATATCGTAACCATTCAGATGATTTTGTATCTTATTTATACATATAATAAAACTGTAGAGGGTCGAGAATCTGTATATGGAAGATATTTTCGAAAATTTAATAGTAGGGCATTTCTATCGATACGGAAGTAATTTAAAAAAAAATGTCTCTCTGTCTGTCTGTCTGTGTGTCTGTATCCCGAATAAGTATCACGCCGAAACTACTGAGTTAATGAATAGTAGCAGAGTATTGTATATAAGAATTAATAGTAGTAGAGTATTGTATAAGAGAAAGAGAGAACAATAGTAGAGTTAAACCTTAAACTTTTTTATGCATATGCAAACAGGGCAGTTTCTTACGATCCTATGAGTCTGATGAAGATACCTATACCTCTCCTTTCAAACACTTTATGTGACGTAAACGAAGTTACGTCAGCTAGTTGTAAATAATTATAAACTGTAACACATTCATCATTCAAACAGCGAAGCTCTGCAACTTCTCAAGGACAAAGTCATCTAGAGTTAATTGCATCCACAACTGAAATGGTCGCACGACTTGAAGTCACTTGAGATAATAGCTCTCAATCAATTTCACTTTAACAACCAAAACTATTTACATTTCACGTTGACTACGAGACCTGAGAGTCATAAAATGGGTGCCTATTGGTGGCATATGGCAACATGGTACATAGCACTTATCATATTTCTGGGAACCGGGTAAACTGGGTAGCTGTCAAAATTAAGCAGGTAGACACAGGCTGGCCCTGTCCGTTTCAACGCGGCTATCTCTTGGGTAAAGCAAACGTCTATAGGCTCCGGTAACGTGATCAGATTCGATATGCTTTCATAGTAGTTGAAAATCCTCTAGCAAACAGGATACTATTTATACTAATACTATCTGACCAGCGCAACTTCGGTTGCGTGATAAATGAAGATCCGCTCAACCGATTTTCTGCAAACTTCACATAAACCATCTACTAAATAGTTCGAACAAAGCCTAAACATTAGGTTTGGATAGGTGAACCCGTTCATGAGTTATAAAATTACAACGAAAAGTGGCATTGATTTTTATATATATAGATTATAATTATAATCATAATTATAAAGAGGAAAGATTTGTTTTTTATGTTTCTTTGTTTGTAACGAATAGGATCCGGAACTAATGAACCGATTTGAAAAATTCTTTTACTGTTGGGAAGCTACACTCTTTACGGTGAACATATATAACATATATTTTATTCCCGTATTCCCACGGGAACGGGAACTACGCGGGTGAAACCGCGTGACGTTCGCTAGTCAGTAATAATGCAACGTGCCTTGTTTGTGTGTGTGCAAAGACGTTTGTATTTGCCATTAACACGAGACAAGGCCGAGACTAGATTATGAATAAAATAAAATAAATAAATATTCACGGACATTTCACACCATGCTATCTAATCCCAAAGTAAGCTAGTAATAAGCTGCTTGTGTTATGGGTATCAGATCACGGATATTAATACTTATATACTTTTTATAATACATACATATTATACACAGAAACACCCAGACTTGAGACAAACATTTATGGGCCACACAAATATTTGTCTCCGGTGGGAATCGAACCCACGACCTCCAGCGCCGCAGGCGGTATCACTACCGACTGCGCCACAGAGGCAGTCAATTCAGATTCTGAAATCAGATAGGGGGCCGTCCATTAATCGCGTGAGGTTTTTTTGGGCATTTTTTGGACCCCCCCTCCCCCTTGGTAATATTTGGTGAGGTTTCAGATTACCCCTCCCCCCCTGGGCCAAATCACGTGTATTTTTAGTAACTACAAAGTTTTTTTAAAATTTTATACATAAAAGCCTCTATTGTTATTATCTATTCAAACTTCTAGCTAATCCTCGCAACTTCGTTTGCGTCACATAATAGAGACAGATATGGTATTCATATTTAAATATATTTCCCGTTGCATTTACTCCCGTCGTGCTTCTATATAATATTCATTATTTTGGAGCTAATAAAGGTGTCAGTTTGTCAAGCTTAAAATTTTACGTTAGTTTGATCGCAGTTGGCTAAATAGAAGCGAAGTTATGAACAAAAGTACAATAATCAAGGTTGAATTTCCATACGATCATTATGCTTTTGGTCACGACTATCGATATCCACGTGGACTGCGCTGCGTTTTTTTTGTTACGGGGGGAACGCGGCTTAGCACCATCATCCTAGCTGCGGGGGCAGCACCTACCCACTAAACCTCGCGGTGTCCCTCCTCATCCTACAGCCGGCATTGATATTCAAAGATTATTCACGTCAGCCCGGCCCGGCCGGGGGCCCCCAACACTTCGGAGTTCTCGCCCGCATCGCACCGCTTCTCTGGAAGCAGAGAGAGTAGAGAGCGGGTGGGCTCTGAAAGCCTTTCCGGAACAAGGAGAGAGGCCTTCCCCCAAATGATCATCGGTGGACGGGGTCATAGCTGCGTGCATCGGCTAGTCTAATATATATAACTTATAATAAAGCTATAGAGTTCAAAATCTGTACGTCAAATATATTTGGTAATTATTTACCAAGATATTATACTAGACATTCTATCTATGTAACTTCCATTACATACAATACTGAAGCTCTGAAAAATTTTTGTATGTCTTTCTGTATCACGCCAAAACTATGGATAGTACCATTTTAAATAATACTGATATAATTTGAGATTATTATTGATCGGATTGATGCCGATATTCTGCGCGGTTCCTTTGGGAGACACAATGAAAAACAAAATGATTTTTGTGTTGTACGTTCAACGCATAGGTATTCCGATTTCAATTAATTTCTGATGTAAGAAAGGAATTACGTGCTTTATGAATTATTCCATACAAGTTTTAATATTGTAGGTTTTGTTGTTCAGAAATTACAGTGATCTCAAATTCAGGGTTGTAAAGTTGCTGTTCGAAATAAATACACGTGATATCTCACTACACCCCCCACCCCCCCCTGGTGATGTTTCGTGATTTTTGGCAGACCCCCTCCCCCCCCTTTCAAGCCTCACGTGATTAATGGACGACCCCTAGGAATGCAGACTGTGTGGGTACAACCAAAAAGTTTTTTTTCGCTTTTGTTTTCAGTGGAAAACATTTTATCTATGAGAATAGATGAGACTTAAATGCAAATCCGGACGCGGTCTCTGCATCGCCGGAAATTTAAAATTTGCCTTGCTTTTGTACGCTGTCCGTTAGTCCGTATACAAAGCGATGGTCTTTGGGTATATGACAGTGCTTCTACACGGTATTTTTCAAAAGATTTCCTATTGTTTGACCTCGGTATATTTGGATTTGGACGACTATTTCGTTAAGAACAGTTAAACCTTTGAATTCAGTGAATTGGAATCAATTATCAAAGCAGTCCAGTATAGGTTTTAACCCACCCTTTTTCAGTTTACATCAAAGCACAATGTTCTGTGTACAATCCAGTCCATCTCTGTGGAAATTTCCTTGGCGGTTCTTCTAAATAGTTGGTACTGGGAGATGTCCTACCTTACCAGTCAGGGCTTCGGTCTCCACTCCAGAACTCGGTGGTTTTGACCAACCTGGTTCACCGTTTATAAACGGCAGCGAGGATCAGACATAAGCCTAAGATTACATATCACCTGCAAGAAAATGGTCTGACCAATGACCAAAGCAAGCGTTTTTTTACGTGTGGAAAGCATCAAGATACTATGCAGGACTCCTACCGACTAAAACCACAAGGTGTCCTTCATCTGCTTCCGCCAGGAGTATGGCAATACAAGAGGCTTGAATACATAAGATGATAATTTGTCTCATAATTTGGCTGCAATTTTATGTTTCAATCAAAGGTACTTTTCGTCAGTCAGTCATCAGTCCTTACTTTTTTAGATACACGATCTAGGCTATTATCTCTTCTGACGCATGGTCCACCTAAGCGGTCCATGATTAACTCGTACCACGTTGGACCACCTGGTGTTCCACAGTTAACTTTTATACCCCTGGTCCACCTAGGTGTTCCATGGTTACTTTCCATTTTTGTTATAATACCATTCCCTTTTAATAAGTGTAATATACGTTAGTACTATTAGTTATTCTGGGGTAATGGTCACTTATATTAGGTTAAAAAAAGACCAAAATAAGACTTAAACATCAAAGAACTCTTCCATAGCGCTGTAGTTAGGCGGCATTGCCACGTTGTATGGCAATGCTGAAAATTATTAGGTTTACTTTATGTTAATAAGTGTAAATAAAAACCGTGTGAGTGTTTTAACTTGAACGTGAACTGTCAATTGACGCAATATTTGTTTGTGAATAATTTGTTTATGTTAGTAGATAGTACCACTACCACGTTACGCAGTATCATTAATGACCTTTAAGTAGCATCTAAGGGTTACATGTTAAAAAAAACTAATGCGTGTGCGCCTTGGTTTGTAATTTTAGTATATAGACGTATGTTCCGAGGAGTGACCAGGGTGGCTGGTGCTAGAAGGTTAGGTAGGAACCATGTGGTTTTAGTAGGATTGAGTCTGACATGGCATTGGTGGGGTTAAAATAAGGGGTGGCTGATTTGATTGATCGATTTTTTGATTGAATATTATAATTTATTTATTAAAAACTTTATGCACAAAAAAAGTGCAGAGGTGGACTTAATGCCATAAGCATTTTCTTCCAGTCAACCTTAGGGTGATGCAGAGATAGGTAATTTAAGGTAGGTGCTTAAGGATGTTAAGAAATTTTTTTATGTAAATATGTATGATCACGGGCCCTCCCAGTCCAGACCCCACAACACTCATTCAAGTAACAACTTGAACAAATGCAGCCAGATCCAGACTAAACGAACACCCAATCACGATACTGTCATACATATATAGGTATACATACATACACATATAAATATAAATTCACAGATATACTACAAATACATAAACATAACATACATAATTATTGACAACGTAGTAAGTGAAATGAAAATAAAAGGAAAACAAGAAGTTATTTTTTTTTATTTTATGTGAGGAAGGCCCTACCTAAATGCTATACCGGACTCCTACCTCCTAAAAATCTCATGTTTCCTACCTAATGCCTACGGATGGGAGCCCCGGGTAAGCGCTCGGAAGGATGACCCCAGCACTCCCAACAAACCTTGTTGGCTGGTTGGGGGTTCGGGTGCTATACCGCGATTTTGGAGAGCTGTTCGGGTGCTATCCCGCTTCTTGGGGAGGGGCTGACTTTTAAAAACAAGAAGTTACTAATTAAAGTGCGGCTTGCTTTACCTTAGTTACAGAACTAAGGTGAACGGGAGTATATTTGGAAAACACTGATAATATAGATTATATCAGTATTTTTTAAATATACTCCCCTATCTTGAAATCAGACTGATATCATCACCCAAGTTACAAGTATCTCATTTTACATAATAGCTTACGAATATTATATTTTATCTATTCTGGCAGGAGATATTAATATTAGGTTTCGACATACAGGGGTACTTTATTCCTCTAATAATCTAACTAATATTATAAATGCTAGTGTTTGTGAGTGTAGATGGGGCTGTGTAGGAGGGGGTGGATGTTTGATGTTTATTATTCTTTCACACGGTCAAATTCAAACAGGGATAAATTATAACCTGGAATAACACATTGGCTACTTTTAGTCCCGGGAATAAGTTACCAGCAACAGAATTCGGAAACGAATTTCCATCTTATACTCATAATTAGAAGCCATAATTAATGTTTTATGGTTATCGGTAGTTCTCAATAATCGATTGTGAACTTGAAAGCTTAGATTGTAACCCTCTCCAATTGTAGAGTCTACACAAAAGGCTTTCAGTCTGTCCGTACCGGTCGGCAGTCAATGCAAAGGGTTGGGTGTCTGAAACGTATTTCAAGACGGTTTCCCTATTTGATGTCTGCCGATAGATGCTTGTCTTTGAATAGTTTGTGGCCTTGAGAACCTTGTCACATTTTGAACAGATTGGGAATATAAGTGTAAGGAATTAGGTTTGTACATTTCTGATGCCTGTGTTTACAATCTTGTACTTTTGTAGATACATAGATCTTGTTTTTGTTGTAAGTACTGGAGACGCTTTGTGGTATATTGTAGGGAATGATACTTTTAAGGGATATAATAAACCGAGCCTCAAAAGTTTTTCTCGGCCACGGCATTTAGCCTCTCATTTAATAACTAAGCCACGCGAAAATGATATAGCCTCTAAGATACTAATTCGTCCTCTTTAAAACGTCACCTAAACATTCCATTATAAGCATCAAACAAAGATCAACAATTATTTTAACTTGTCCTCCGTAATAATATATTAACACCTAATTTACTAATTCAGCCACATATTTTACATGTAATCACCATTTTATATTTTATAGCTTCTAAACAAGAAGTTACTAATTAAAGTGCGGCTTGCTTTACCTTAGTTACAGAACTAAGGTGAACGGGAGTATATTTGGAAAACACTGATAATATAGATTATATCAGTATTTTTTAAATATACTCCCCTATCTTGAAATCAGACTGATATCATCACCCAAGTTACAAGTATCTCATTTTACATAATAGCTTACGAATATTATATTTTATCTATTCTTGCAGGAGATATTAATATTAGGTTTCGACATACAGGGGTACTTTATTCCTCTAATAATCTAACTAATATTATAAATGCTAGTGTTTGTGAGTGTAGATGGGGCTGTGTAGGAGGGGGTGGATGTTTGATGTTTATTATTCTTTCACACGGTCAAATTCAAACAGGGATAAATTATAACCTGGAATAACACATTGGCTACTTTTAGTCCCGGGAATAAGTTACCAGCAACAGAATTCGGAAACGAATTTCCATCTTATACTCATAATTAGAAGCCATAATTAATGTTTTATGGTTATCGGTAGTTCTCAATAATCGATTGTGAACTTGAAAGCTTAGATTGTAACCCTCTCCAATTGTAGAGTCTACACAAAAGGCTTTCAGTCTGTCCGTACCGGTCGGCAGTCAATGCAAAGGGTTGGGTGTCTGAAACGTATTTCAAGACGGTTTCCCTATTTGATGTCTGCCGATAGATGCTTGTCTTTGAATAGTTTGTGGCCTTGAGAACCTTGTCACATTTTGAACAGATTGGGAATATAAGTGTAAGGAATTAGGTTTGTACATTTCTGATGCCTGTGTTTACAATCTTGTACTTTTGTAGATACATAGATCTTGTTTTTGTTGTAAGTACTGGAGACGCTTTGTGGTATATTGTAGGGAATGATACTTTTAAGGGATATAATAAACCGAGCCTCAAAAGTTTTTCTCGGCCACGGCATTTAGCCTCTCATTTAATAACTAAGCCACGCGAAAATGATATAGCCTCTAAGATACTAATTCGTCCTCTTTAAAACGTCACCTAAACATTCCATTATAAGCATCAAACAAAGATCAACAATTATTTTAACTTGTCCTCCGTAATAATATATTAACACCTAATTTACTAATTCAGCCACATATTTTACATGTAATCACCATTTTATATTTTATAGCTTCTAAACAAGAGCTTCAAAAAATTATAATTTAAGCCTCCACAGATAACATCAGTTTTTATATATAAAATAGATATATCATATTCTTTTTTCGTGAAAATAGCCACTGTAAGGCTAGACGCGAGTGCACAGGACGACAGCGACCGGCCATTAGCATCAATCAGAGACCACTATTTGATATCACTTTGTAACTAAAGACAGATTACGCTTACCAAACAAGAGAGTGAGGTTAAGAAAGCAAATACTAAACTCAAAATTGAGTACATTATAGACTCTCTAGAAGTGCATATCGTGAATGTCGTCATAAATTTACGATTAATGAGAAATTACTCGTTACTCACATTTGGGTTAAGTATTTGCATTCTTGGTCTCACTTGTTTGTTTGGTATCTGTCTTTAGTTCTATAATCTGTATTACATGCACACATAATATCACCCACCGAAATCTGTATGATGTCTAGGCATTATAGAGAATACCTGATACTTGCAGGCAAGGCATATGAATATGAAATAACGAGAGTATGGAAGGGTTGTTCGCTGCTTGCGAAGGTTAGGTTAGGTTGGAACAGTTACCACTAATGCGTGAAGGCGAGCGAGCGAAGCGAGCCGCGGCCGCCGAACGCCAGATGTATTACAGATAAATTTAATATTTTACAATATGTTACAATTTATAATTCCTCGATAGTTTATAATTTTGCGGTACCTACTTATAATTTTTGGTGACCCAAGACCTATTTATTTTACACATTACCGGTGGACCAGCAGGTATTCTATGAAATCCCTGGGAAATTTGTACAGTACTAGACAAAGTATGAACAATCATATAATTATTCAAAACAATTCTTAAATTGCTTCGAAGGGGCATCTGGAGTCTGGGGCAGGTATTCTTAAAGCTGTCTACACACAAAAAAAAAAAAAAAAAAACTTGTAAATATTTGACACCAATAACTACCCCTTACAAAATGATCCTTGACAAAATCTCCATCCAAAGGTTGCCTGTAAGAGATTGCTTTTTAGCGATAAGGCCGCCCTCTGTACATTTTTACTACTTTAATCTCTTTATATGTAAGTTTTGTATTGGTGTGCAATAAAGTTTATTCTAATCTAATCTAATCTAAAGAACCCGCCGGGTAAGGCCGGCGAAGACTGCAGGTAACACATAATAATAAATTAAAAAGCATTTATGCCCGAAAATCTGTCCCATGTTCCCGTGTGAAACGGACAAGCGAGTCCGTTTCAGGACTCGCTTGTCCGTTTCCACCAGATTGTGAGACCCTACACAGTTGGCTGAACGACGTGCCTTGCAAAGCAAGGAAACTCTCGCAAATCAAATGTTACAAAGTGGTCAACCATCCGAGCACCAGCAATAGCGGTAGTTGCTTACTGCAGTGATCGGTTACAGAAGACTGAGTTAGTGGCTACAAGTGGTCCTAGCTATTTAGGTAATTATTTATTAAAATTGCCACCAAAAAGCAAATTATGGCCACTAGCCATAATTTGCTTTTTGGTGGCAATTTTACTTAACTTTGATGATCCATAAATGTTGGACGAGTTACATTTTAAACATGCTGAATTAGGAAATTAGAAGCTATGATATTAATAAATAATGTCCATTTTGATGCCATTTTTAGTATTTTTCTAAAATACTGCTTACTGTTTGAATGCATGTTACAAAATTAGATGCTTAAAAATAATCACGATGCTGAATTATATTAACAGTGGCTAATAGAGAGGTTAACTGGTGGCTATAATCTATAAATTCTGACGCTCATTAATTGTGGCTGACTTATTAATTTAGGGGGCAAAGTATTTTTCCGGAGGCTAAAAATGCTATTAAAAAGAAGGTCGTTTAATTAGCACCCTATTTTTAATTTATTCAAAATAAGCTTTACAAAAATTGTTCTTTCTACATTTCCTTGCCAAACTGTGATTGGTGTCTCTAAGGTACTTTGTAAATGGTACAGTACAATACATTTAATACGTAAGTATTTTACGAAGGTAGTACCTACTACCAGAACACTGCATGTTTCTAAAACATCTACGAGATGTCGTAATAGCAAATATTTAAAATATATTGTCTTTTGTTCAAGGATAGCAAGCTTATGAACGGTTTTATGTTATTTTGTCCCTCCCCTAATTTTAAAAATATTTGATAAAATCATAAAATTGTGTAGATAAGAAAATTATTGGTTGCCACAAAGTTTAGGTAAGTACTGTATAAAGTAATATTTTTTTAAAGAATTAGCTGATATAACAATACATAATTGTATAATAATGTACACAGCTATTAGGACACCTTGTATTCCGCAATCAATTAGTATTTATCGATTGTTATTAGTTACTTTATGAACCGACAATTTCATATTTATCACTATAAGTGGCAGTTCAGACTCGTATTTCTCATTGGCACACCGATACCATCACAATATCAATGTGTTAATAAATGTTATAATAACAAAAATAATAGATTTAAGTGTAACAATAAATTAATAGCTTACATAAAATATATAAGTGTAATAATAAATTATTAAAAATGTATTTGAGATCCTCATTGTATAGCCGGTTGAGCGGTGTTCGAATTTTGAATACTACGAGTAGTTTCAAAAGATGGTATTGCGCCGAAGGAATTTCTATAATTGTGAGTATACTTTATTCATATTACAATTGTTATAGCAAACTGTTTCAGCAAAATTCACACTGACTCAGAAACACTCATTAAAATTACTGAAATTAACTATGTACCTATTTCAAAACAATTTCGAATCTTCTGATAATAACGGACAAATCAAAATAAGAATGATCAAGTTTTAACAGACTTACTTATCCATAGAGCATCACCGTCTATGGCTTATAACGGTAATATGAAGTGGCCAAGGAAATGGGACTTTTATTTATATTTATAATCTTATAAAATTAATATAAATTAATAATTTGAAATATTTTTATAAATATTTGGAGATGTTATAGGTATTTGAAATATAAAGATTACGAAAAAGAAAATCATTTTAATCAGGAAGTAGAGTAATGATTGTTGGCGGGAATGAACTCAATTTATTATCTGTGCTTGTGGCGGTCAGTTCAAAGACAATGATTATCTGGAATTTTCTCTTTATACGTCTGTGGGCTAATCAACGCAATATTTATTGCCACGACAGGGCGTTGACGTTTACAATTAGGCTCAAGTTTGAATTATGGTTTATCACGCAAACCCTCGCTAAATATCAACATATTAAGCTTAGATAATAGGACTGAAGCATAACTATTTATTAATCTGTGACTGAAGGCAGATGCTGCTTACCAAACAACAAAGCGAGTCCAAGAAAGCATAATATACTTAATTCACAAAAGAGTACTGAGTAGACTCTCTAGAGGTGAATACGTGAATAAGGTGGCCTAGTATCAGTAGTCCGATTAAATAGTCCGATGATCGAACTACTGAGACTTTTTCGACTCAGTAGTCCGATGATGCAGATGATTATAAATCATCGGACTACTGAGTCTTTTGGTCCGATTCGACATTCCGGAATACCTGGCCTATTCAAGACTAGCGGACGTCACGCAGTTTCACCCGCATAGTTCCCGTTCCCGTGAGAATACTGGAATAAAATATAGCCTATGTTCACCGCAAAGAGTGTAGCTTCCCAACAGTGAAATATTTTTTCAAATCGGTCCAATAGTTCCGGAGCCTATTCGTTACAAACAAACGAACAAAAAAACAAATCTTTCCTTTTTATAATATAAGTATAGACTAGCTGACCCTTGCAAAGTCGTTAATGTTACGTAAGGTCTATGATAATAGAAGTATTTCTTCATCAGTCTCCTAGGAGCGTATGTGTATCCTCCGATCATGAGCATATTGTGCCAAGTTTCATTCAAATTGATTCAGTAGTTTCGGCGGAATAGTAATTCGGGAAACAGACAGAGAAAATTTTAAAACAAATTTTCGGCTTCAGTAGTTCGAATAGTAAACGCCCTAAGGTGAAAATTTTCTAAATATCTTTCATGTACAGACTCTCGACCCTCTACAGTTTTATCATATTACTAGCTGACCCGCGCAACTTCGTTTGCGCCACATAAGAGAGAGTATTACCTGTTCCCGTCGCATTTTTTCCCGTCACGTTGCGTTTACTCCCGTAGCGTCTCGTCGTTAATATTCAATACTACGTGTGAGAGAGAGAGAGAGAGCGAGAAATGTTTCTCGTCGCGTGTATTCCCGTCCCATTATTTTTAAGAACAATTTCGTTTATGAAAGTTACGTGGCATTATTGTAGAAGAAAATTGATTGCCATTAAAATGGTTATTGTGCACCAACCCAAAGATAGACACATGCTATCGCGCAATTTTTTTAGAACTTTTTAAAGAGAAACAATTTTGTAATAGGTACATATTTTTTACATAACTATAAATATTTACGCAGCACACAACGAAGCTCTCAAAAGGAATAACTTTTCTCCCGGTTTTATTTTATTTTTTATTTTATTTTATTCTTTTAAAAAAACTTACAGCTAATACATCAAAGTTAAAAGAATCATAGGTACAAGAAGGCCAATTACAAGTTTTTACGTGTAAATACAGAAGTTAGAAGAATAGGGATACAAACAAAGTACGGTACACAAATAAGGTGTTAGACACAGAATAATTAATATATAATTACAATAAACACCTCTCAAAAAAAGCATCGCTCATAGTCCTCCTAAGTATTTTTGCGCTGGTGTTAAATAAGTCAAGATCTTTGTGTGACTCCGTGATTTCATTAAAATCTCTGCTGGCTCTAATGATAAATGAATTTTTGCGATACTTGGAATTCACAATAGAGACATGAAGAAGCCGCGGTTTTCTTAAAAACGAGCGATGTACGCATAGTCCAATCGCACCCAACAGCTCAGGACAGTCTACTGAACCATTTGCAATGCCGTACAATAAGGCTTGATCAGCCACACGTCTGCGCATATGTAATGGTAGCAAGTGAAATTTGTCGTGCGGTGTTCCACAGGGATCGGTGTTAGGGCCGCTCCTGTGGAACATCGGTTACGACTGGGTGCTACGTGGTCCGTTGCTCAGAGGGGTCGGCGTAACGTGTTACGCCGACGACACCCTCGTTACGGCGCGGGGAGCAACGCACCGTGCCGCAGCACTTAAGGCCACGGCAGGGGTTGCTCAGGTCGTGGGTCGGATTCGGCGGCTGGGTCTCGAGGTCGCCCTTCACAAATCCGAGGCTCTGTGCTTCCACGGACCTCGGATGGGGCCACCTGCGGGATCCAGCCTACAGGTAGGGGGCGTCAGCATCGGCATCGAGCCCTCGATGAAGTATCTGGGGCTCGTACTCGATGGCCGGTGGAACTTCGGACATCACTTCCGAAGTTTGGTCCCAAAACTGAGAGGAGCATCGGCCGCACTCGCGCGGTTGATGCCCAACATCAGGGGACCCAACGCTCCCTACAGGAGGCTGTACCTGGGGATCGTGCGAAGCATGGCTCTGTACGGGGCTCCCGTATGGGCGGAGACCCTGACGGCCAGCAATGAGGCTAGACTGCTGAGCCCGCAGAGAGTGATGGCCGTCAGGGTGATAAGAGGATACCGCACGATCTCCGGTGAGGCGGCATGTCTCCTAGCCGGGACCCCTCCATGGGACCTGGAAGCGAGAGCCCTTGCGTCACTGTTCAGATGGCGCAAGGAGGCGCTGGAGCGGGGCCAAAGGCCTGCGTCTCGAGAAATCGAGGCCCAGCGGACCCTGCTCCACCAGGAAACCGTGGAGACATGGAAGGTGCGACTTGAGCAACCAAAGGGGGGATTCGCCACAATCGCGGCCGTCAGACCGGTCATGGACGAGTGGCTGGAGAGAAGACATGGTGCTCTCTCTTACCGGTTGACACAGATGCTTGCCGGGCACGGTAGCTTCGGTAGGTATCTGTGGCGAAAACACCGGGAAACCACGGCCGAGTGTCAGCACTGCGAGGACCGCAGCGATGACACGGCGCTCCACACGCTGGTGGAGTGTACGGCGTGGGCACAACAGCGACAGGTCCTCGTAGTGGGTCTGGGCGTGGACACTCTCTCGCTTGAGGCCATGGTGCGAGCCATGCTCTCCAGTGGGAGTAAGTGGGACTGCGCCGCCTCTTTCTGCGAGCAAGTCATGCTCGCGAAGGAGGCGGCGGGCCGGGTGCGAGAGAGAACTCTCCCACCCGATTTCCGCAGTCGGCGCCCTGGGCGCCGCCGACGTGTCTTCGCCGAGGACTATCGGCCTCCATGACCGGGGGTCTGAGGACGGTGAGAGGGCCGCTCACCGTCCTTACAGAAGCAGGCCCATGACGGCAGCGTGACGTGAGCACTCACGCACGCCCCCCCTTAGAAGCGGGGTCACACCCGAAACCCCCCATAGACGCGGGATTGCACCCGAACCACCCCCTGGGCGAGGCCGCATTGGCTGCCGTAGGTCTGTTGGGAGTCACGGGACATCCTTCCTGAGGGCTTACCCGGGGCTCTCAACCATAGGCTGTTGGGCGTTACGTGAGGTTTTTTAGTCGGTAAGAGTCCGGCATAGCATCCTACGAGGATTTTCCCTCACGTTAAAAAAAAAAGCTTGAGAGGTGTCAAGGGACACCCGAATGGAACGAAGTTCCTTTCAATTAATTAGTGCAGGAACTGTAATCAAATTTTATTTAAATTTTAAAATTTTATTGTACAAAAACAAAAGCAAAAACAAAAACAGAAACAGAAACAGAAACAGAAACAGAAACAGAAACAGAAACAGAAACAGAAACAGAAACAGAAACAGAAACAGAAACAGAAACAGAAACAGAAACAGAAACAGAAACAGAAACAGAAACAGAAACAGAAACAGAAACAGAAACAGAAACAGAAACAGAAACAGAAACAGAAACAGAAACAGAAACAGAAACAGAAACAGAAACAGAAACAGAAACAGAAACAGAAACAGAAACAGAAACAGAAACAGAAACAGAAACAGAAACAGAAACAGAAACAGAAACAGAAACAGAAACAGAAACAGAAACAGAAACAGAAACAGAAACAGAAACAGAAACAGAAACAGAAACAGAAACAGAAACAGAAACAGAAACAGAAACAGAAACAGAAACAGAAACAGAAACAGAAACAGAAACAGAAACAGAAACAGAAACAGAAACAGAAACAGAAACAGAAACAGAAACAGAAACAGAAACAGAAACAGAAACAGAAACAGAAACAGAAACAGAAACAGAAACAGAAACAGAAACAGAAACAGAAACAGAAACAGAAACAGAAACAGAAACAGAAACAGAAACAGAAACAGAAACAGAAACAGAAACAGAAACAGAAACAGAAACAGAAACAGAAACAGAAACAGAAACAGAAACAGAAACAGAAACAGAAACAGAAACAGAAACAGAAACAGAAACAGAAACAGAAACAGAAACAGAAACAGAAACAGAAACAGAAACAGAAACAGAAACAGAAACAGAAACAGAAACAGAAACAGAAACAGAAACAGAAACAGAAACAGAAACAAAAACAAAAACAAAAACAAAAACAAAAACAATAATTAGTAAAGGAATTGTAATAATATTTTATTTTTTTAAATTAATAATAATATTTTTTTTATTATTAACCCCCATTTTATTACCCCCCCCTTCCCCCCTCCCCCCCTCCAACCCTCCCCTTCCCTCCATATTAAATCCCGCCCCCCCATATAAAAGGAGGGTAGAGGTACCTCTACCCTCCATACTATAGCAAAAATATATAAACGGCCGAATTGAGTAACCTCCTCCTTTTTTGAAGTCGGTTAAAAAAGTGTCGTTACAACTTTTCGTGAGAATTTTTTCCGTCTAGCCCCCTTTCACAACGCGCGATAAGGAACTTCGTTCCAAAAAAAAAAAAAAAGCAAGTGAAATTTTCGGCAACGAGTCGTGTAGTCTTGAAAATATGTTTTGGAACGGTATTGAATATACCTTACAAATTTCCTCTCAATGCCTTCTATCAGATCTGTGTAGACATTATAATGAGGATTCCACACCTGTGAGGAAAACTCGAGGTGACTGCGGACGAACGTGCAATATAAAATTTTAATTGTTTTTATGTTTCTAAAATCTGTCGATAGCCGCATGACAAATCCTAATGCTCTAGAGGCTCGTTTGACAATATTGTCTATATGTTCGTTGAATATAAGCTTAGAGTCAAAAGTAAAATACATTTATTGTTAAAAATTACAGAGAAACATAAATATTACATATCTATATTTACACTATTACTATCTAAACTAAACCTAAATAAGGCCCCCGTGGCATTGTGCCCAAAAGACTAGCAGCATTCCCCCTTTGAATAGCAATACCTATTCGTTGAGCGAGAAAACTGCCAGCCCTTGGGTCACCAGTTGACTCCACAAGGCGCTTTTTCAAATTCTTGAAAAATTTTTGCGCATTGGGACCCCATGGACCTAGGGTCTCGACACCGACTGGACAAAAACGATACGATGAGTCGAGACCCTTATATTTATTAATTTTAATATTTTCAGCCGCTTCCGCTGCTGCACTGGCTTTTAATTTTGTTTTAGGAAGATGGGACGGGGCTAGAGTGTCAACACAAGTTGCATCCCACACCAGGACCCGACCCATCTCCCACGGTATCAAAGTTATACCATCCGGTCTCTTGCCATCGTCCCTGAAAACGCCGTTTGGCTCTAAGAGCGCAGGCACATTGGCGGTGGCAAGAGCACGGCGGATGATGTCATTCAGCGCAGCGTGGCGTGAGAAGCGGCCTGCGCTCTTTAAACATGAAAGACCATGATGCCCCAAAGTGTCAACGTTAAAACCGCAGGGGCATCGATGTGAAGCGCAAAGCGTGACGCCAAGTCTCAAACCAACTGAAATTCTTAGGATGTCCGGTTCCAAAAAAGTTCCGGTGTTGGCTATAGGGAAAGCTTTCAACCAATCACCGGATTCCTTTCTACTGAGCGCTAATAATCTGGCCCGATCCGGGCCTAGACTAGCATTTAAAAAGGAGTCAAAGGTTAATTTTGACATAGCGTCGTGCCAGCTCCGTTGTAAATTTGGATGGGTGGGTAAATTTTGACCCGGACAAGCCATTAGCCAAGCATTCTTGGCATCTGTAAGGCCAGTCGTCTCATAGTCTGTAAGACAATTCGTCAGAATTTATGTACAGATGACAAAAAGGCTGGCAAAGCCACACTAGAAATTTTGCGGATCCCTAGCCCACTATATTTAATGGGAAGAGATGCCTGGGACCAAGATTGTTCGCTCAGTTGTATATTGAGAATTGATTCCAAAGAAGATTTGATTAACGAATCAATAGAAAATAAATGACTTTGATGTTTCCAAAAAGGACAACAGCGAAGCAAATAAATAGATTTGGGAACAAACATACAAAATTTCAGAATTGTGATTGCGTAATGTGAACTAATAGAATGTAGCCGATCTACATTGGATTCAAATTTTGAAATTTTTTGTGCTATTAATTCGGGAATAGCATCTTCAAATATAGGGGACCCTAGGAGGTAAAGATTCTCTCTGCTAACAATTTTAATATTCGGACATAGGGAATTGAATTTTTCAACGAGTTCCGAATTGATGTGATTATTATGAAAAAATAATTCACACTTATTAAAATTTAATTCCAAACCAATTAAATGAAATTTATTTTTAATTTCTATAAGATCTGACAGAACAGAATCTGCATCACCTCCAAGAGTCCCGTCATCTAAATACCAGACGTTAAATTTTGACTTTAAATTTTGGATGATGGGGTTAATGGCTAGGCTGAAAATGGCTGGTCCGAGGGGATCACCCTGCTGGCAACCGACTTCAGAAGAAAGTTCGTTGCATTTATACATTAATTTGGAAGGTTCGTGATAACAGTTAAGTAAATAGTTATAAATTTCAGGAACATTGCTTCTAATTTCTGACAGCAGGATGTCACGGTTTACCGAATTAAAAGCATTTTTCACATCAATTTTTAGCAAAACCTCACACTCACCTTTATTAAGGTAGGTGCGTAAGGCGTGGACCGCCGCCTCACACCCACCTTTGGTACCAAACCCTAATTGAGTCGGTTCAAATTTATGTTGTAATTTTGACAAGATGTATCGGACAGAAATTTTGGATGCTAAACGCCTAAAAGTGGACCCAACAGCAATAGGACGGACTCCTCCGTCTTTTTTAGTGAGAGCAATGAGATTAGCTCCATAGATAACAGGAGCGATCTCAGGGTTAATGTTACCAGAGAGCATGAGGTTTACTAATTTTGTTAAACAACCGATGAGGTGCTTACCTGCATCACCCACACAGTGAGAGGTTAGGTCTTTTAGGTGTTGTGGAGAAAGACCATCAAGACCAGCTGCTGATCCGACTTTAAAAGCATTAATCGCACTCACTGTGTCCTTATCCTGTGCAAGTAAACACACATCGGGTGATGTAGGCGGGTCCAGAACGTAGTCCGAGACTGGAGCTGAGGGATGTTTTGTCTGTAAAGACGTAAGGGTATCTGTTGTATCTGGAGACAGTACATCACTTGAAAAGTTATCCCTAAGTCTTTTATTGAGTTTACTCTTTTGATAATAGACCCATTCAGTGTGTAATTGTGAAGAATAGGTACAGGTTTCCGAGTAAAGGTGCATGTGTAACATTTGGATATATTTAGCTGTAGTTTATTTAACTTGCAGTAATTAGTAAATCGATCAATTGGAGTGCAGAAACATCCTCTGTGGTAGTAATAGGACACAAAATTATCAAATCATCGGCATAGAGGAGAATTTTAGACCTGGAAAAACTACGTTTTTGAAACATTTACTATTACTGCTCCACTCCTATTCGTTGTAGCGTGATGCTAAATAGCCTATGACACTCCGCAATAACGTAGCTTCCTATTGGTGAAAGAATTTTCAAAATCGGTTCAGTAGATCCCGAGATTACCCCTTACTATTTAACAAATATACAAACATATAAACTTTACTTCTTTATAATATTAGTATAGATTATGTATGGATTGAGGGTTTTGTAGTTTCGAAATTAGAGACACCTCAAATTACGCAAAACCTAGAATTTTGAATGTGAGGTTAAATCTAAACTGGCGTGTTCGCTTAACCATAAAAGAGCTTAATGATTAAGGCTTTTGTTAACGAGAGAGAAAATCCTTCATGGATGATATGCCGGACTCCTACCGACCAAAAAAAAACCTCACGTAACGCCCACCAGCCCATGGTTGGGAGCCCCAGGTAAGCCCCCGGAAGGATGTCCCAGGACATAATGATTAAGGCTATTGTAAAATTATTAAGTCCGCGCCGACAGGGCACGTTTCACACGCTGCTTGATGAGTCTGATGAAGAAATACCTCTCCTTTCATGCACCTTATGTGACGTAAACGAAGTTGCGAGGGTCATCTAATAATCTCCAAAGTACTCCCTTTGTAAGACTAAAAAATGTTTAAAATCGGACCAAGTGATGAGATATTTTGTCTTTCATCACCTCTCAAAGGAATCGCGCAAAATATCGGGATCAAAAGTATCCTAGATCCTTCCTTGGATCATAATCTCAAATTGTGCCAAGTATCATCCAAATTGATTAGGTAGTTTCGGCGTGATACTTATTTGGGATACAGACAGACAGACAAAAAAAATACGTTTTCTACTTCAGTATCGATTAGAGAACGTCCTACAATTTTTTTAAAAATTTGTTTCATGTACAGACTCTCGACCCTCTACAGTTTATTATATGTAGAAATTACCTACTAGTTACGACGTTATTACACTTTTGCATTTAGTATTTAGTTTCACTTTCGTGTTTGGTGAGCGTAATCTGCCTTCAATTCTATATCTGTGATAGTAAGTATACGAACATTTCTAGATATTTCTCCAATACTGCCAAACTTTAGAGCATAGATAAACCAGTTTAGTTTGCAGAAGTTCATGCTTTTGCAAAACAACAAACTCTAGGTTAATATTCGCCTTTGTGCTTAAAACCCGACACATGGAGTTATAATGGAGCAAGTGTGAGTTGAACTCACGCACGTATCACGTTTGTTTTGTGGGAACTCCTTAAATATTCTTTGATTTTTATTTATTTTTAGTGGTTTTGGTTATAGCGGCAGCAGAAACTTCTATCACGATTCATGAGATACTGTCTGTGAAAGACAGACGGAAAGACAGACAGCGAAATCACAATAATAGAGTTTCGTTTTACCCTTTGGGTACGGAACCCTAAATATCACTCGAGTTTCCAGTTAGTAGCAACATGGTTACAGTAATTTCAATAAAGCCGTCTAGCATTCGACAACAGAGACATCTTACATTAATAATGGGTTTATTGAAATTCCATTCGTCACGCTCTCATGATAAAGTAACATAATATATATTTAATATCTACACTTATTCTCAAACATTTGCAAAGTTTCCATGAAGTTCTAATCTGTGCTAACCTATTCTGGTATATTAGGATTCGGAACGGAAGATAGAAAGAAACCTGTGTAGGTATATTACAGAATTACAGAATTTGACTAGGGTCCGATTCTCAGGTTAGGATTATGTAGTATTCTCAGGTTAGTGTATGTATGTAAGTTTATCAGGTTTATATAAAACTGCACATGCACAAGCTTGTATTGGTATCTGAGTTACGACATAGTGGTATTATTTATATTAGTCTATACTAATATTATAAAGAGGAAAGATTTGATTGTTTATTTGCATCCAATAGACTCCGAAATTTCTGAACCGATTTTAAAAATTCTTTCACTGTTGGTAAGCTACACCGTTCCCGGGTGCCATAGGCTATATTTTATTTCCATATTCCTACGGGAACGGGAGCTACGCGGGTGAAACCGTGTGACATTCGCTGGTTTTATATAATTTGTCAGATGACGCTGAGTAAAAATATCCGAAAACATTTATTAGTAAATCAAGATCAATATTTGGCTGAGTTGTTAAATATTTTTTTCAAAAACTTTATAAATTATGGAGAATAAGAAGAATCTCTTCATCATATCACACCATAAAATAAATAAGAAAAAGGATCGTAGAAAATGAACATATTGCGCTGTGACAGTTTTACGATTATCCATTTGTTTATGCGAATAGTAATCCTATAAATAGGAAAGTTTGTAAGGATGGATGGATGTTTGGGACGCGAAAATGGCAGAAGTTCCACAGCATAAGTGCAAAATATATTGTGAATACAGTTTAATGAAGAAATATCTGAAATGAAAATTATTTGCGATGTTATTTTTTCAAAATGGACCGATGGGAATGATATACTTAACGAATATGGAAATATTCCATGAAGATATTCTAAAATCAAAGTCATTTAAGTACCTTGGTTTCCGATGGGACTTAGCTGAATTTGATATTCTAAAATTTAAATCGTTTAAGGGCCTTCTATTTCCGATGGGACTTTGCTGAATTTGATTTTATGTGTATATGTAAATTGTAATGACGGAAATTGTAATGGAAAAAAGTTAGTATACTTTGATACCTCCTTTCTCTTTTCTTTACGTGTTAAAATTCTTATGGATGTATTAAGTCGGTTGGAGTCTGACATAGCATTGCTATGTCAGACTCCTACCGACTTAATAGTACGGTGCCCCTGCCACTGCCTATGGTCAGGAGTCCCGGGTCCCTCGGAAGGACGTCCGAGGTCAACAAAACTTCTTTTATTTTAGCGCTGTATCGGGTTCAGTACCGGGTCAAACAATAATCGTAGGTAATATCCGATTATTGTTTGACCCGGTATTATTGTATTACATGAATATTATAAGTACATATAATAAATATTATATGTACTTATAATATTCATGTAGTATGAAATATACAGGGGCCGCAAGTCAGTATGATTTCATATCCATTCAGGAGATAAAGTGTCATTGGCATGCGAACTCGGATATTGACACATAAATAAAGTTCACAATAAATATCTTCAGTAAATGAGATAATAATGACCTCATTTCTGATTGTGACTGTACTCTCTCCTCCTAACCTGAATAAGCCTATGCCATACCTATTGTTCGTTTCAACACCCATGAAAGGGGCCTGAGGACGGTGAGGGGGCTGCTCACCCTCCTTACAGAAACAGGCCCTAGACGACAGTGTGACGTGCGAGATTCACGAACGCCCCCCTAAGAGGCGGCATAACAACCAAAAATCCTCCCAAAGACGCGGGACAGCACCCGAACCCCCGAGGTGAGGCCGCAGTGGTAGCCGTAGTGCTGTTGGGAGTCCTAGGGTATCCTTCCGCGGGCTTACCCGGAGCACCCAACCGTGGTCTGTTAGGCAGGATACGTGAGGTTTTTTAGTCGGTAGGAGTCCGGCATAGCATCCATGCAGGATTTACCCTCACGTTAAAAACAAAAGCACCCATGAAATTAGCCAGTTTTCTAGCCCTATGTCATCATCGGCTTTTTTCAGTCCACTGACCGTAGGTCAATTTCATTTTATAGGATTATTAACCTTATTGTCATATCACCTTACTGGCTTAATGAGCTCGCACAAGGCAGGGGTATGTTTCGAGCTTTCCTTCTCAAACAAACAGATACTGAAAAACGTCAAAAAAATAAAACAAAGATGTACCGTCAGTTCTCTACCACATTAACTCGTCTGATGATCAGCAGTCACACCACTTCCAGGGTAGGCTAGTTTATAGTAATGTAGATAGCACATTCGAATCACTTCTTGGTTTCAAATACCTCATTAGTAAACTTGACGTTATAATTTAGATACAGTGATTACTAGAGATATTCTCGTTAGTTTGTAGATAAGTATATATGTCAATTAATTTTGATCGTTACCATTTATGATAAGTACTGTAATAAGCAAATTGTTTGTATTCTCAATATATACTGAACTTTATCTGTAGACGGCATAAATTATCTGACTAGCGGTCGTGTAGCATTGTGCTGAACGTAATACTTTTAAAGAACTTTATTCGTAACTTTAAAGAACTTCCTTTGCTAGTTTGTAGTGTAAAAATGTTTCGTTTAAATAAAAATGTTGTGAATTTCGTAAGTGGAAGGAAGTATTTGACGGTTAATGTCTGGGACAAATCTGTGAGCGACAGAGCTAGAATATTAAAGGTATGTTTTTGTTTTAAATGTTTTTAACCCTTGACATTACTATAAGTGAGGTTTTTTTTCCCTTTTTTTTTATTTGGGACTTTTATACAACCGTATATGCCAGTCCCATCGTACCTTATTTACATAATGTTACACATTTATAAGTGAGGTTATAAACTGCTCTGTGCGCGTCCTAGGACATCTTTCCCAGAGCTCCCGACCATAGGCAGGGAATGTGTGGTTTTAAGCGGCAAGAGGCAGGCATAGTATCCACGACGAACTTTAATACGTAAAAAAACGGATCTGTTTGTGTTTTTTTAACGTGAGGGAATATCTTTCATGAATGCTATACCGGACTCCTACCGACTAAAAACTCTCACGTAACTTGCCCAACAGCCTACGGTTGGTTGCCCCAGGTAAGCAATCGGAAGGGTGTCCCAGGACTCCCAACAGACCTACGGCTACCACTGTGGCCTCGCCTAGTAGGGGGAAACGTAAATAGGTGAACCAATTTGAATGAATTGGATGCTGTTTTTTTCAATTGATCTCTTTATCTATCTTCCCAGCTGTTTTCCTTAGGTCAGACGTATGAGTCCATATTGCTCATTCAATTAGGTATATATCCTTATCTCAGAAAGTTTCTGTCCCTATGGAGTAATACCCCTTTATTGGGTATGATTTGTTTTGGTTATTTGATAAGTTATCTACATAATGAAACGCATTCACTGACTGGCAGACGACACATAATTATATACTTACTGATAAGTTGTAAGAATTTCTTTGATAGGTAATACCAAGAGGAAAATAACTGTCCATTTATTCCGGTTAGGTGAATTTTAATGGCGCTAAAAAACCAAATCAAAGTTTGTTACGTCTTTTACAAGTATTTGAAGATACAAGCGACATACTGTGCTGACGAATAACTAAGCTCTTTATACATGATATTCATGATGAGGGAGGGTCGGGTGATCCAATTTAATTCTAAATAGAGTTCCGCTCTGCTGCGTCGGTCAGCTTAGCCTCGGTAAAGCGGATGTTTATGAAAATGACGATTTGCAAGGAAATAAGCAGAATTTAGGGCGTCTATTATATTTGTAGATATAGTTACATTTACATATAATGGTTTATACATGGTAGTAGATTCGCTCGCGCTCGCTTTGAAGTTTAACCCTTAATGGATCATTTCCGGTCTCAATGCGTAAGTCATAATAATATTATCTGGTCTAGATTCAGTCAGCGATTTGATGTACGCATTTAATGGAAAAAGTGAAGATGGTCTTTTGTAATTCCTTGTGATTA
Organism: Miltochrista miniata; assembly: GCA_933228765.1. Classification (NCBI taxonomy): domain Eukaryota; kingdom Metazoa; phylum Arthropoda; class Insecta; order Lepidoptera; family Erebidae; genus Miltochrista; species Miltochrista miniata. Next base: position 26,317,219 of record OW121763.1, on the reverse strand, counting down.
CTTTGGTTGACGTCGTGCGAGACGTCAACATTCATAAATTCTTATAATCTTACTGTCCGAACCTCTATCATGGGGAAAAATTGTATGAAAATCTATTCAATAGTTTTTGAGTTTATCACAATCAAATAGTTCACGATTACTAACAGCTTGTGAAGTTACGATAAAGTTATATTTCATGTAATTTGTCTATTCGTATTGTCGATAAAATTTTACTGTTATACATAATATTCGTATCGAGACGCAATAACGGAAGTATAAATACCAAGATAATTACATTATCTTCAAAATATTTGCTCAAATTGTAACACTGTTCAAACATGGCTGTAGAAACTTGAATATTAATCGCGTTGTCTTATCAGCTCCATTACCACGTGCAATTACTCTTAGTAATTGATATCAGTGACCTGCAATTAGATGAATTCCGTTTATAAGTACACTAGGTATGCCCCACTGCTGCGCCTGGGAAACGCCATGTTGCACTGACTTGACCCATAAAACAAAACCTTGAATAGAACACCATGTATTAACCCATCAGACCAGCATAGAGTAGGGCAATGGCTAAAATTTGGAGAGATCTACAGCTCGCACCACATAACATTGCGTCGATGAAGTTCATTCGTGCCTCGAAAGAAAAATAAACTAAAAAACAATAAACTAAAATAAACGAAACTAAAAACAACAACATTTGTAGGTACTTTTTCAGTGCCTAGTTCTATAAACTAGGCGCTCCTCCCGCCTAGTTTACCCTGTGATACCTAATAGTGCATAATTCCAATACAAACGAATGAACTTCATAGACGCAAAGTTATGTGGCGCAAGCTGTACGTTTAGTAGTAGACGGTGATAGGCTATTTTGATTGATTGACAAAGTATGTAGGTACATTGTGGATCGTTACGAAATGCATTTCAATCAAATAAATTGTGTAATGCAGACTTCAATAGCCTGAATTGTGTCATTGTCAATAGTCAATGATGATGTTTCATTGGCAATGATTAATTCCTCATACTCACTGTCAGAAGTCGTACGGACTGTGAGAGTGGTCTCCAATTGCTAGATGCGCCATGGCTACCCATTAGGCTGGCGACGACCATTTGGCGAGCTTAATAGAAAAAAAAACACAATATAACTATACAGGCCTTTTTCTTTGAACGGGTAGTTAAAGGCAAACTATAGGAACTATAGATAATTATATACAGACATCACCACTGTCGTGATGAAATGAACACAGTCTGTTTGTTTCGTTTAGTTGTGGCTACTTATTGTTAGTATTTTCAAACCATCAATGAGGACTGCAGTGTGACTTACAGACTTCCAAGTTTCTGGCAGCTGAAATGGTTTGTAAAAAGTTCGCATAGGGTTACCTATTTTATTTGAAATTCCTCCTAGTCTAAGCTTTTATGGGCGCTCGACATTCAAACGAGAATCTCGGTGAGAACGCGAGAAAACACGAGAAACTTGAATGTGAATCGGTTCCACATTCACGGTCTCGTGATTTTCTCGTGTTCTCGGTGATATTCGCTTGTGAATGTGGAGGACATTTTACAGTGTTTGTTTACTCAATACTGAGCACTCGGATCTCCAGGAGATTCTCAAAGGAATTAACTTTTCAATGAATTCAAAACATTGAACCATAGAAACAACTTCTGTCGCTTAAACTGGAAGCCTTCCGGCTGTTTTGAACAACGTTATACATATTCCTCTTTGTTATGTTTTCTTAATACACAACGAAAACCTTTATACGAGTACGAAGTAGTCCCTTATTGATGTACATCGCGCATGAGTGACTCCACAATATATGGGGTTTGATAAGAAAGTTGAATAAGCCAAAATTCCTCTCCTAAGGGGGCGAAATTCGGGGTTGAAATTTCTCGCCATTCCGGAAATGGTTAGGGCTATCTACTGTAATTAAACTTGGTATGGACATTGTTTGCTATCGTTTTCGAAAGCTAAGAGGGTAAAATAGGAGATTTTGAACGATTTCAGAAATGCTATGGGACTTGTTCACGAGTTCACGACAGTAACTATTTCGTAATTTTCTGCAAAGATTTACTTGAAATCTCATAAGCCGAATGTTGTGAGTATATTCAGAGATTATATCAACCTGTTTTCCGAGACCAAATGCAGTCCTATTAGTATGCAACAGTTGCACTGCTCTAGTTTGAAGTTACGCTTACGCGACTTGAAGCCCTGAATAAGCTTAATGCGGGGTAAGCGACAGCTTGCACCATGCGCTTGCCATTATGCTAATTTTAAATTTCCTGAAAAACAGATTGCATTTCGTAAAAAAATATTTGTTCCATTCTGGCAGTATTTTTTATGAACGTCTTTGTATCAGATTTCGACTTTGTATTTACATTTGTCGTTTGCACTTCGGAAAACGAAGAGTTGGTAGTTGCTGAGTTCTGCAAGGTGGACTGTCGACTTTATAATGTTTTCGGGAGTGAACCCTCGGAAGGAAATTCAAGGTGAGGTTCTTTGGACTTCCTTCGTTGGACAACCGGCGAAGACTGATTAAATTTGAACAACTTCTTCGTCTGCAAATAAGGTGCCAGCAGATGACTTTTCTATCGCCCTATGAATCACCCTTAGGTATTCTGTGGGACAGAAAAAGCGACTTTATATATTACTCTATGCAAGTAAAAGATAACCGTTATGGTTATTATACTTTAATGTAAACTAGCTGACCCGGCGCGGCGCGGCAAACTCTTTTATTATTATTTTTTCTTATTATATTTTTTTTTTAAATTTTGGATAGAAACCTTGCCCTGGCTATAACTAACACAAATTAAAAAAATTGCGAAATCGGTCCAGTCATTCTGAAGTTTCGCAGATTCATTTCTATATACTGGGTGTAACAAAATTACCTCTCCAAATTTCGTCACGTGACGTGGCATCAGTCAAGAAACATTACAAAAATGAAGAAAAAAAAATCACATAAATACTTTAACCGTAAAGCCATTTTAAAGGTCCTATAAATTCCCTTTTTAACCCTTTCTATCGCAACTGAGCGGCAGTAGAAAGCGACAACGACAGCCAGACGGGTGCTCTGTGTTTGTTTTGCCACGGCGACCATGTTACCTCGAATTGCCGTGGTAAAAAATGAGTTCTTAATTTGTGACAAAAAAAAAAAGAAAAAATTTACCCCCCTTTTTTTATTAAATATTTGTATTAGATTTCCGAGAGAGTAGATGCCAAGTCATCTCATGAAATTTAGAGAGGTAATTTTGTTACACCCAGTATACAGGGTGAATTTTTGAAAAGGGCTTGGATGGCTAAATCCGAAACTATAAGGAATAGCTAAAAATGCTCAAAGGAGTCACGAGCCCGATTTTGATAAAACTTAAAACCTCATCATTAGATTTTTGAAAAACCAATAATCCTAGCTGGGAATCGAACCAATTGATTTTGAAAAAAAAAACACACCCTTTATTATTACACCATACGATAGTGTCGCTAATTAGGATCAAGTTCTGCGAAGTAATGATATACGGCAAATTTAAGGAAAGTTTGGAATTTTAATAGAATTCATATTTCATGTACCTAAATTTGTATCATAATTTGTTTCGTTCGAAATCCCAGAATAGATCGTAACTATTCCCTGTTTTAAATCATGCTCAGAATGATTCTTTGGAGAATATTCTGAACGGAATTAATAATATTGAATGCAGTACGATCCTTGAGGTCTCGAATCCAGCTATGTATTGAAAACAATGGTCTACATTTTGAACAATTAATCAGTTAACGTAAGCAAAATAAATTGTATTTTGTTAAAGATGAGCACTTTCCTTTAGTTTGCCGTATGTCATTACTTCCCAGAATAAGATCCTTAAAAGCAACACTATCGTATAGTGTAATAATATAGGGTGTGTTTTTTTATCATAATCAATGGGTTCGATTCCCAGCTAGGATTATTGATTTTTCAAAAATCTAATGATGAGGTTTTAAGTTTCATCAAAATCGGGCTCGTGACTCCTTTGAGCATTTTTCGCTATTCCTTATAGTTTCGGATTTGGCCATCCAATCCCTTTTGAAAAATTCACCCTGTATATCTCTAGATACAGAGATAGTAGGAACTATAAACAGGCAAGAACAACCGCAGTTTGTAAAACGTGTTACGTCTAATGTACTGGATATGTTATAGATATTGGTAATTAGTGATGGCACTCGACGATTACCTATTGAAGAATATATCGATGTTTTAAATTGTGGAAAAAAGTACAAGGGATTAAGCAAAAAGTGCATAATGTGTTACAAGAAATTCCACCAAGTGCCAACAATCAAGAGTAAGTATAAATGATAATATATCGATGGATTTTGACGGCCCATAAATGACGTAGAGATGGAGAAAAAGTAGATTCTCAGTAAAATATAGGATTATCACTTCTGTGCTAGAATTTAACATTTGCTGCAATTAAACGCGTTTTGTCTTCTAACTGTTATAAAGATAATAATCATAGGTAGAGTAAATTCGGGTAATATGGCACGCCATAAGCCTTTTTGGGAATAAATCATTTTTTTTTGAGGTTGATCGGTTTTTATTTTAGAATTCAGTCTTAGAACTAATAAAGAATAAATAATTAGAATTTCAAAACAATCAACATAAAGAAATAATTTACAAAAACAAAATCTGAACCTTCAACAATTGTCAAATTTTAACAATGGAAGCCATATTGGCCGCGGGAACGTTTTTAATAGTTAAAAGTCTAGCCTAAAAATGAGCAAGAAATATGTTTAAAATCTATCACAATACTACATAAGAATAGCTAATCTACAAACCTGTGTAGTACCAATGTAAAAATAACTACAATTTCAAGAAATATAATGAGTAAAACTTATTAAAAAATAAGATCACTTTACGTAATTTTCGATCGAGCGCCCGCACGGGACACACATGCACACTTCGTCTCGCGCGAGTTGACTGAGGAAGTGAGGGGCAGGGGTGCGTTGGTTTTTCGAGTCAAGCGGTCGCAAGTGTTCATTCAGTTCAGAGAAATCGCAGTAGGCCATATTGACCGACCAGGCCATATTACCCAAAATTACTCTACTATTTTCGGCACAATTTTTTTTATTTACATTGTCTTGAATAACTAAACTAATTTAAGATTTTGTAGTTTTAAAAATGATCTTTTTACTAAAACATGTCTATTATATTAATCATATACCAAAGGGAAACACTTATCATAACCAAATTTAAGCCAGTCGATATTCAGAATTTTCAAAACAACAAAATCTATCGATAGTGCAACATCCCTAATGATATTGAATATTGTCGCTTCTCTGCGGTTACACAAGGTCTGCATCAATAGCAGTATTGTGTATTTATTGATACTATTAACGTCTCCGAGATAATACAGATATAAGCAGATACTGTCTTTATGCATAAAGTTCAAATAAATAAATATCTACACGACAAGCAAGCAATATGCTTTTGTAATTACGTACTAAAGACCGCTATGACTTAAAATCCGCCATGCAAACAAGAGGTCTAGGTTCTCTTGAGGGTTACTACCGCCAAATTTTTCAATACCTTTACGTACTTGAAATATTCTACATCAGTGATTGGATGTCCCAGATTTCAGGCGACGCTGTCTTGCCAAACTAAAAAAAAACAGTTGGAATAATCTGGAAATGAAAGGGAGTTTCATCTCAGTCGATTTGACCTTTCAATGCTGGGAATAGGCATCCTCCAAGGATAGCACAACGTACGGCCTTGTGCTCCCTGCATCCATGGTCATGGAGCAAGCTCCAATTTTATGCCACCTATAAGTCAGAGGCATATTGAGACCGAGTAATGTATTTTTTTTTCATTTAACAAATTTTATACCTACTACTAATGTAATTTTTTTTTCGGAGCTAGCAGAAGAATCTCAGGTGCGCCGAATTAATCTAATGTCAAACTAAGTTTACGGGTGAAAAATTACTGCCTGACAAAAGTTATTACCTACAGAATTGTGATAGGAGAGAGTGAATTATAACAGGTCCTTTAAAATCTTCATTTCTGTGGATTTTTTTACCTGAAGTTTTATAATTAAAACAAATCGCGTTTATTAAAGGTTTTGATACTATATGTATTCTTGCTTAATATCTAGCAGATAACTAAAACATGTTTAGCAGATGGCGATGAAAGGTGATTCTGGCACAACCATACGTTGTATTGTTTAAATATTTGAAGAAATTAATTTCGTAATAATACTTTAACTATTCACGTCTCAAATAACACTAGGTTTGAATAAAAATAACCAATAGATTTTTATAAATGAGCTATTACGACACAATAGGTGACGTGTGGAATGAAAGATTTCTAGGTTTAATATATTTATTTGGAGTAACTATAATCCTATTTAATAAAATATTTCGTGCTACACTATTTCACCTAACTAGAAAAAAATGTTAGAGCATTATAACTATGATATTTAGTACCAATTTCACCGATGCCACGCAATTCTTGGTCCCGGGATATTCACCCGAGAACGAAATCAAACTTTATGAAATACGTTTTTGGACCAAATGTCAATAATATAAGCTTTTCTGTTTGTTATATTCGTTAAGTTAAATGTTGAAATTCAAGTGAAATTAGGAAGTGGTCCTGTAATTTAAAAATGTATTATGCATAATACGATTAATTATATGCCTAGGAACCAAGTTTGCTACTGCTCGTTCGCTCTAACTTTGCCGCTCGGCTCCATACTAAAGTCGAATTTTTAATTAGACGAAGTAAATTGACAGCAACTAATGTCACTTCTTCATACAAACTTGCGTATTTTCTATGACGAAGTGACATTAGCTACTGTCAATTTACTTCGTCTAATTAACAATTCGGGTATACGCCTCTACGCCAGCGGCAAAGTTAGAGCGAACGGGTAATTTTGCTGACTCATCAACACACAGAATATACATAATTTCCGTTAAACTAAAAATTGTAGTAGCTTTTAGTTTTAGCTTTAGTAAATAGCCTTTTCTTTCCAGAAACTTAGATATTTTCAAAAAACTATTTTAGAATTTCCACTCGAGTGACAAAATTAAACATTTTCACACTTTTCATAAGCGTCAAATATTTCGCCCTGGCAACAGCTAGTATCATCTTTCACAGCTCTCATTTTCAAAACTCCATTTACGCTGTACAATAATTTGTTGACAACTTTGCCCATTACTTTTATTCCGTGGCTGTGACCACGTTCAATTTCACAAATTCAAGTGAAATTAGGAAGTGGTCCAGTAATTTAAAAATTTATTATGCATAATATGATTAATTATATGTCTAGGAACCAAGTTTGCTAATTTTGCGGACTCATCAACACACAGAATATACACATTTCCTTTAAGCTAAAAATACTAGTAGCCTTTAGCTTTACTAAATAGTCCTTTCTTTCCAGGGACGTGGATATTTTCAAAAATCTAGAATTTCCACGCGAGTGACAAAACATTTTTACACTTTTATAAGCATCAAATATTTCGCCCTGGCAACAGCTAGTATCATCTTTCACGACTCTCATTTTCAAAAGTCCATTTACGCCGTACAATAATTTGTTGACAACTTTGCCCATTACTTTTATTCCGTGGTCACAGCGCTTAAGTTTTAATTGCGATGTGACGTAAAAAGGGCTCCCGCTCTATAGAAGAAACAATTTTCAAATGGTTATAACTTCGTCGCTATTAGTAATGTATAAATGTTGGCTAAATTCTATTTGCAAAAAAAGTTTTTTTCATTCATCGGGGTATGATTTTCTATTCTTCTCCATCGACTTCTCACGATATTCAGCAGAAAAGGCAATATTGTTAGGTACAGTTTAGCTGGCAAATAAAAAAAACACATTGGCACTCTGGGAATTGACTATTAGAAATGGTTAGGTATCCAAAAAATACACACGCATTTATCGTATATCAGTAACAGCATAAAATTCGATACCTACTGCGTTGACACTGCTCATATTTATGTAACAACACCAAAATTGTCATCGAAAACATAAAAAAATATCTTTAGTCTTTTATAGGACTTTTATTTCATTCGCAAACAATTGTTACCGCAGGTGTTCTATCCCACGGAGCGCATTTTAAAATATCCCTCAGTTTGTGATGTGTCCAGTGCTGTAGCAGCTAAAGTTTATGCCAGCTCGAATGTTTTTATCTAAAAAAATGTTCTATCCAGTTTTCTGGGTTGTTGAAAGCTAGCTTTAAACAATACCCGTAAAATTGGAACGTAGACTTTTTGTACGTGAAAAATATACGAATGGTTTATACGTTTACATTTAAAAAGTTTGCTACTGCTCGTTCGCTCTAACTTTGCCGCTCGGCTCCATACTAAAGTCGAATTTTTAATTAGACGAAGTAAATTGACAGCAACTAATGTCACTTCTTCATACAAACTTGCGTATTTTCTATGACGAAGTGACATTAGCTACTGTCAATTTACTTCGTCTAATTAACAATTCGGGTATACGCCTCTACGCCAGCGGCAAAGTTAGAGCGAACGGGTAATTTTGCTGACTCATCAACACACAGAATATACATAATTTCCGTTAAACTAAAAATTGTAGTAGCTTTTAGTTTTAGCTTTAGTAAATAGCCTTTTCTTTCCAGAAACTTAGATATTTTCAAAAAACTATTTTAGAATTTCCACTCGAGTGACAAAATTAAACATTTTCACACTTTTCATAAGCGTCAAATATTTCGCCCTGGCAACAGCTAGTATCATCTTTCACAGCTCTCATTTTCAAAACTCCATTTACGCTGTACAATAATTTGTTGACAACTTTGCCCATTACTTTTATTCCGTGGCTGTGACCACGTTCAATTTCACAAATTCAAGTGAAATTAGGAAGTGGTCCAGTAATTTAAAAATTTATTATGCATAATATGATTAATTATATGTCTAGGAACCAAGTTTGCTAATTTTGCGGACTCATCAACACACAGAATATACACATTTCCTTTAAGCTAAAAATACTAGTAGCCTTTAGCTTTACTAAATAGTCCTTTCTTTCCAGGGACGTGGATATTTTCAAAAATCTAGAATTTCCACGCGAGTGACAAAACATTTTTACACTTTTATAAGCATCAAATATTTCGCCCTGGCAACAGCTAGTATCATCTTTCACGACTCTCATTTTCAAAAGTCCATTTACGCCGTACAATAATTTGTTGACAACTTTGCCCATTACTTTTATTCCGTGGTCACAGCGCTTAAGTTTTAATTGCGATGTGACGTAAAAAGGGCTCCCGCTCTATAGAAGAAACAATTTTCAAATGGTTATAACTTCGTCGCTATTAGTAATGTATAAATGTTGGCTAAATTCTATTTGCAAAAAAAGTTTTTTTCATTCATCGGGGTATGATTTTCTATTCTTCTCCATCGACTTCTCACGATATTCAGCAGAAAAGGCAATATTGTTAGGTACAGTTTAGCTGGCAAATAAAAAAAACACATTGGCACTCTGGGAATTGACTATTAGAAATGGTTAGGTATCCAAAAAATACACACGCATTTATCGTATATCAGTAACAGCATAAAATTCGATACCTACTGCGTTGACACTGCTCATATTTATGTAACAACACCAAAATTGTCATCGAAAACATAAAAAAATATCTTTAGTCTTTTATAGGACTTTTATTTCATTCGCAAACAATTGTTACCGCAGGTGTTCTATCCCACGGAGCGCATTTTAAAATATCCCTCAGTTTGTGATGTGTCCAGTGCTGTAGCAGCTAAAGTTTATGCCAGCTCGAATGTTTTTATCTAAAAAAATGTTCTATCCAGTTTTCTGGGTTGTTGAAAGCTAGCTTTAAACAATACCCGTAAAATTGGAACGTAGACTTTTTGTACGTGAAAAATATACGAATGGTTTATACGTTTACATTTAAAAAGGATTCTCACTGCCATTTAGGTACCTATTCTGGACATTTCCTTCTTTTCATTATTTTATTCGATTTACATATTTTATCACCTCGTTTTAATCCCTTTAGGGGATGAATTTCAAAATCTCTTAGTGAATCTGAATGTCACAAAAGAAACAGTCTTTTCGTGTTTCTTTCTTCAGTAGTTTCGGCTAGGCGTTGATGCGTTAGTAAACCAGAGTCTTTAAAGTAGGTACTTAATAGATTTTAATTATCTAAGCCATTGCAAATGGATTTCAATCTAATTTAACCAGAAAACGTATTTATTTCTTAGACTCTGGCTTTCCTTTGTCAGCCGTGTATCTATCTAAGTAAATTGCTCAGGGATACAAATTACGTAAAAGGTGTTTTGCAAAGTTCGCGCCACAGAAATTGCTATTTCAGACGTTACGTAGGATGTAATGTACTTCAATGTTCAGTACGTTCAAAGGACGCTGAAGAAAGGATTAAATTTATTAGTCTTGGCGGCGCTTTTCGTTGTGGGCTAAATTTTGAAATAATGTCAGTTTTACATACTATAAACAATTTTATCTGGCTATCCCACAAATTTGTTAGTATATTCCATAAATATTTACTAATATTATAAAGAGGAAAGATTTGATTGTTTGTTTGTTTACATCGAATGGGTTCTGAAACTACTGAACCGATTTGATTTTTTCACTGTTGGGAAGCTAGTCTAGTACTAGCATTAGTCCCGGGCAACATAGGCTATATTTTATTCCCATGAAACGAGAGCCACGCATGACGTCCTTGTAAAAAATAAGCTCGTGTCGAAGAAAAAAGCGATACACACCCTTCACTGTCTAATTTCCATAGCAGAAAATTATATTAGCTTCATTTGGGTTAGATGCCGTTGTGTGGAAATGTACAAATATATATTTATTAAATATAATTTTATTTGTTACAGGGTCTGAATGTCGACAAGCGGAACTTGGTGAGTGCGGAGCGTAAGCAGAGAACTTTTACTGACAGATCGCAGCTGCGGTTTGCCAGACGACTGGTCATCAAGCTTGGGAGCGCTGTCATCACCAGAGAAGATGGGAAGGGATTGGCGCTGGGCAGATTAGCGTCGATTATTGAACAGGTAATTGTGGCTGTGTTGATATTTTTTTTAAAAGAACTACAAACATGTAACAGATAATACTAGTGGTTAGCTCGAGTGTAGATTAGCTTTCTCATTTCATCTATATAAGGGCATTAAATAAAGAAATTGGCGGTAATTGTATTAATACAGACACAGCTATTCGAATTTATTATTGACTAAGCTTAGTGTTTGCAGTTTACAACCGATTTTCATGAAACTGGAACCAAGACTTTTTTGTAGTCGGCGACTTTTGATTGATGACAAAATGGGGATGTAAAGGGGGACAATCAATACATATAATAAAATCGTAACAGGTCGCTGTCTGTACATGGAAGATAAATAAGAAAAAATATTATAGGGGGGCTTTATGAACGCAATAGAACCCAAAACAATGATTTTTAGAATTTTTGTCTGTTTGTCTGTATATCTGTTTGTCTGTACGGTTGTGCACGCTAATCTCAGTAACCGCTCAACCGATTGCAATGCGGTTTTTTTATTGTGTTGAGGTTTGCTCCAGGTAACATTTAGCGTTTGTTTTATGTAAATCGGTTTAGAAATAAAAGAGTTATAACTCTTTTGAGAATCAGATATTTTGAAAATTTTAATTGTAGGGGTTTCTTTGAATGTGAGTGAACCTAAACTGGCGTGTTGGCTTAAACAGGGCAGTTTCAGACGCTGTTTGATGACTCTGATGAAGAAATACCTCTCTTTCATACACCTTATGTGACGTAAACGAAGTTGCGGGCTCAGCTAGTTTTTAATAAAATATTTATGAGAATAATTTCACGCTAGGTCTTTTATGCCACTAGTCTAATTGTCTTTATTATGTTTAAAAAAATCATTAAATTAAGAAGAATATTTTCAAAGCAATTCCAAAAGTGTAGCTATAAATTACAGTCTTAAAATGAACAACAGTATCGCACTGGCTTTTAGCCTAATGAGTAGGGACTATAAACACCAACTTATTAATACTCTGTACTTACTTTTGTTCGTTTGACATAAAATCTCTTTTGAGCTTTTCGCCACCCCTGGTCTGATTTTTAATGTTCTTTTTTTAACTTTTTTTATTGAGTTTCTTTCAAATAGATTGTTTGGCCCCAGAATTAAATGTAATGGAAATTATAACGAGTTTTAGTCTAGGGAATTACATTCTAAGTGATGTTGACTAACAAATATTCATATTTATTTAGTGCCTCTGTTACGCAGTGGTATATTATATATCTATTAACTTTCATAGGCTTTCATAGTCAGATCTAAGCAAAGATATATAAAAACTATAGATACGTTACCAACACTGAAAAATGGTAAAAAAGTCAGGCAATTGCTTTACATTTCATACATGTTACCATAGATAATTTCATAGAAATTCTTTTTTTAAATGTATAACAGATCTGCTGTTTTTGAAAACCGTGATGTTCGTGCATGACGTGTATAATTTTAATACGTCGTTGGATCTAAGGGTAAAATTTTGTAAAATCACGAGAAGTGTGTTAATGTATTTTTATTAATGTAGGTATGCCTAATTTGAAGTAATTATTTTATCTCACATAAATAGTTAATTTGTTCTTACTTTTGTTACCTTTAGAGGATGAATTTCTAAAAAATCCCTTCTCAATCAAAAAAGAAAATTTGAGTTCAAATTTCGTGTTTCTATCTTCAGTAGTTTCAGCTTGGCGTTGAAGAGTTATTCAACCAGTTTCTTTAATATACAGGGTGTGGCGTAAATAGTGGTCTAACCGTCAAGGTGTGATAGAACAAGTGCCCCACTATAACATACTACAATTTCATCCAAATTTACCCAAGGGTTACAGAAAAAAAGAACTTTTTTTGAAAAATCGTCCCTTTTTCGTAAAGTTGGCTGTAGATTATAGGTAAACCGCTATTTCTGATTTCTGTTTTTTCTCTCTTATAGCTAAATACATAAGCTATCAAAAAATAATATAGTTAATAAAACTCCATCACAAACGTTTGAAATAAATATAAGTTCATCTCAATTTTCTTTCTAATTTTAAGGTATAAAAAAAATTGTTCAGCGTTTTTTACAAAAAATATGTACTACACTGATGCTACCCAAACGTTTAAAAATATGCCTATGTAATACTGATTTCAAAATGGTACCTTAAAAAGATTTCACATAAAAAGAAAATAGTAATTTTTAATAAGCTTTTATTAGGTCGTCGTGTATGTAACTAACAATGTAATGGAATCTAAGGATACTAATTTAACCATCTTCCAAGGATCGTAGCGTCATGAAAATTGGCAGATGTATGTAGTTCTGATGACAATACAATAATATGGTACTGTCAAACTGATATGATGATGGAGCCGGAAGATAGGCACAGAAAACAAGTGGAATCTAAGGTAGCTAATTTAACCAGCTTCCAAAGATCGTAGGGTCATGAAAATTGGCAGTTGTATGTAGTTCTGATGACAATACAATAATATGGTACTGTCAAACTGATATGATGATGGAGCCGGAAGATAGGCACTGAAACTTCGATGGAAAAAGTGGAATCTAAGGATACTAATTTAACCATCTTCCAAGGATTGTAGCGTCATGAAAATTGGCAGCTGTATGGAATTCTGATGACAATACAATAATATGGTACTGTCAAACTGATATGATGATGGAGCCGGAAGATAGGCACAGAAAACAAGTGGAATCTAAGGTAGCTAATTTAACCAGCTTCCAAGGATCGTAGGGTCATGAAAATTGGCAGCTGTATGTAGTTCTGATGACAATACAATAATATGGTACGGTCAAACTGATATGATGATGGAGCCGGAAGATAGGCACTGAAACTTTGATGGAAAAAGTAGAATCTAAGGTAGCTAATTTAACAAGCTTCCAAGGAACGTAGCGTTATGAAAATTGGCAGCTGTATGTAGTTCTGATGACAATACAATAATATGGTACTGTCAAACTGATATGATGATGGAGCCGGAAGATAGGCACTGGAACTTCATGATGGAATATCGTATTATATCTGTTTTTGGATTCGTCAGAAAAGTCTTGTAATGAACTTTGACCAGGCTTAGGTTTAAAGGTTATAACAAACCTTTTTTTAATTGACTTGTAAAACTATGCAATGGAATCTCAGGTAACTAATTTAAGCATCTTCCAAGAATCGTAGCGTCATGAAAATTGGCAGATGTTTGTAGTTCTGATAACAATACAATAATATGGTGCTGTCAAACTGATCTGATGATGGAGTCGTAAGATATGAACTGTAACTTCATGATTGAACATCGTATCATAGCTGTGTTTGGATTTGTTAGAAAAGTCGTGTAATGAGCTTAGACCACGATTAGGGTTTAAGGTTATAACAAACCTGTTATATATTGAAGTTAATATTGAGTGTAAATATTGACATAGGTACCTGCAGAAAATGTATATGTATTAGAGTAATAATGAAATATTTTCACATTAGTCGAACTCAGACAAGACACCATGTAATACAGAAATCCCTACTAATATTATAAATGCGAAAGTAACTCTGTCTGTCTGTCTGTTACGTTTTCATGCCTAAACCACTAAACCGATTTTGATGAAATTTGTTATAAAGATTGTTTGAGTTTAAGAGAAGGACATAGGTTACTTTTTAACTGAAAGGAGGGTAATGATTTTATGCGATAACGACTTCTACGCGGATGAAGCCGCAGGGAACAGCTAGTTAAAGTATAAATGTTGTGACTAAAAAGTATAAAATAAATAAATGGTTTAAAAAACCCCTAGAAAAATACGCTTTTATAATGCACGAAAAACCCAAAAATAAATTATGGATCGTTCAAGTTGCCTCTATTTCCCGCCTCTGTTTCAGGCAATTAAGTAGATACATGAGGGGAATACGTTAACAGTGGCAAAATGTAGAATTCTTGTTCGAAAACGAGATATCTTTGGTTACCGTTAAAAACCCGCTTGGGGATATATGCGTTTGTATTCCTATTACGTGAATACTACATATTGTACTAAATATCTCGGAATGCCGAAACTTTAAGGACCTACCAATGAATTATCTAATAGACATCCGTAACGGTAATAGGTTTGCTCCTATTACGCGGGCGTCACGAAAAACTGGCAAAAGTGGGTGTTGAAAATGCGTAGACGTGATTAATTAATCTGACAAGACTTCATGCAGCTTCCGCCAGGAAAGTCTTTCCTGTTCCAGCGCCCCACGCTTTTGCAATTAAATATTAGGTATAACTAAAAGCACATAGTTTACACTTCAGCTCAGAAATAGAGGCAACTTGAACGATCCATAATTTATTTTTGGGTTTTTTCGTGCATTATAAAAGCGTATTTTTCTAGGGTTTTTTAAACCATTTATTTATTACTTTTAAAGTTCAAAACGGGTTAAGAAAATGGCCAAAATCAACTTACATACATCACACTTTTAACGTTTTTTTTCATAGTTATAGTTCATAGTCAACATTATTATTATTTATTTAAAATCTTATAACCTAGACAGCGCCCGCGGCTCCACCCACGTGGGATTTTGTAACTATTCTCGCTTTTATTTATTTTATATATGAAATTCTGTTCCCATTCCATGACAAATTCCTAGCATGTGGAACCGCGAGCGCCATCACGGTTATGATTTTTTTAACCTATTGCGGTTTTTAACACTTCACGCGAAATACTATTTACTTACATTCACCGACGTTTCGGGCACGTTGCTGCACGTGGTCATGGTTGGACGTCCAACCGCGACTTTGATGTCGCCTGCGAGGAATTTTGTTACTATTCCCATTTCAGGTGGGATCATATCGTCCCCGTAGAGCGAAATTTAACTAACTGACACTTTTAGGTAAAATGAGTTATTGATACCATGACGATCACAATTTTTTTCTTTATTTTTCTATCTAACCGCCATTTCCCTATTTAAATAAATAACAAAGTTAGCTTATGTAAAAAGTCACTATAACTCAAGAATATAGTACAAGTATCAGGGCTTAATTGAATAAGACGTGTTATTAATTTTTACATTTACCGTTCTTGACCGAAGACAACAATCAAATGCTTTTAATTATTTTTAATCTAAAGTGTCTGAGTTTATTTGCCATTACCTACAAAAACGAAATTCATTAAGTGATTTTAGTTAGTATAAATTGCGTAAAAACGACTGAGCGAAAAGTGAATAAGTTGTTTTAGTGACATTACGTAATGTAATTTATTAAATTTTTCATTATTTTTGACAGTAATAAGTAACTATTATCATTTAGTGAGTTTACGCACACAATTATTATGTTAAATTAGAGTATTTCAACGTAACTAAAATCCTTCAATTAGTTATAACTCATGAAAAAAGGACAAACTATTCAATAATGTAGTAGCGCCCGCGACTTGAGTAGTTATTACTCGAGACGGCACGCCGCTCCCGCGCATTCCTCACCGCGTATGCGTCTCGCGACCCAACCGGGCGCCTCATTCCTGCCACAGAGTACATTTGTATATTATGAGATAGAGACGTCACTCGACTAAGTGACGACACCAGCGGTGCCAAGCAGCTTTTTCAAGAAACTTTCTGACTGCGTGGCCATGAAATAAAAATCGAGTGTAACAAATATATTTAAGTAAACTTGAATCTTTTAGAAAAATTAGTTTTAAGATCGTAAAAAATAATAATAAACTACCTTAGGCAGAAAAGTAGTCTTACTTATATAACCCTATGTAACGAAACCATACCGCGATTTAAAAAAAGGCACACCGCCATCTAGTTGTGAATTTTTAACTAAAATATTAGATTTTTTAATATTGCATACAGCGCCAACTACCACGTGTTTCTGGAAACTCTTACGTTATAATGAAACGAAATTAAATATCATGACAAGTCTCAATGTAACTGCAACGTTGAGAACCTACGTAAGTTGGTTACATTATAATTCAATGCTCAGTTCTAAGTGATAACACCATGATTCCTGCTACATGTTTCGTTAAATGAGCATGTTAATTTGATTTTCTCCTGTTTTTCGTGAAACTGTTGAATTTTTCTGAGTGAAAGATGGATCGGGGTCGATACATGTTACAATTGTTGCAAGCAAAAGAAAAAGAAGCTGCTCTAGTAAGTTTTAAACTGAATTGTGTTAATAAACTTTACTGTAGCGCCTCTATCTTAATATAGGAAGGTATAGGTAATAATATAATACTTATGTACGTGTGTTCCTTACCTTACTCTCATAAACGGCTGGACCGATTTGTATACAACTGTGTTCGTATATTTCAATGGGTTCCTGGACGGTTTAGACTCGGATACTAAGTTTGCCGAGTCAGCTAGTATTATGTACAGACCTACTTCTACACGCGTCCTTTTGTACTTAGTTTCTAAATTGTTATACTACTTTGGCGTACAATAAAGTATACAATAAATAAATAAAATACATTTTATAGATACCTACTGTTTATATGTTATTATTATTTTAGGATAGCGACGGCAGTATACATTTTACTATACCTAATGGGTTCAATATACCTAGGTAAATTTCAAGTTAACTTATGACGCTACTATTTATTGCTATTACAAAAGAGAATAATTATTAACATAAACTGCATTGCATGGCCAACTAACATACATACAGTCACACCTCTTTGCCGTTGAGGTAGACAGAGACTATCAATTTCCATTTGCTATGGACCTTGTCAACATCTTTGCTCATATACCTATTAAACTAATGATAATGATTTATTTTGTATCGTGCGGCTCGTTGCTTTTATAAGTACGTACTTTTCTGTACATCTGTTTGGTCACCTAACTCCTCCTAAACGGCCGAAGCGATTTAGATGAAATTTTGTGTATAATTCTTATATTTCAATGTTTTCCTGAATGGTTGAAAAACAAAATTGGGCTCGGTAGGTATTTACGCATGCTCTATAAATAATCGCCAGGGTGTGTTAATGAGCTTTATTAATATTGACTTGGTAATATCACTAAAGGCCGACCGCTTAACTCGCGCATCGCCCGCGCGGTAAGAAGAGAGCCGGAAGAGATGCCACCGGGTAAGTGAAAGTGCTGCGCGGAGCGTTTGATGTGAGCACCCCTTTCACCAACCCGGTAACATTTCTCCCCGCCCCCCTCCCAAAGCGCATCTGATACGCGATTTAAGCGCTCGGTCTATAACATCTATGATTTCGGTACTTCTTGCTGCTGAATATTTTTATGTAGCTTACCATAGTTTTAAGGGTTGGTTTCTATTATTTCACAGGTATTACAAAATAATGAACAAATATTTGAAGACCAGGGGTTATGTGAATCCGCCCCCGAATCTTGTATTATGAATCAGAGGGGTCTACCGAGTGTGGAGCCTCCACATTCCGCGCCTCAACCCACGAACATTGAAAATGATTTATTTACTCTGCAAGACGTAATGATACAAAATTTACAAAACTATCCGTCAGGCAGCGGTAATAATATTTCATCCTCAAACATGAGCGGCATCGAGCGGCTGAGTTCTTCACCACGGCCGGATCCATTTGCCGATGACTCGAGTAGCTCATGGGTCCCCAATAGCGATGAAGAACTCAATAAGAGGAAGAGAACATTAATCATATCGGCATCATCTGATGATAGTTCATGTGGCCAAGAGTCTAAAAATACTTCACCTGTACACGTTGAAGTCGAAGATACTCCTCCTTTTCAAAGTAACCATGATGAGGAACCCAAACTGAGACGCTGGAAAAAAAGCGATCCAAGCAAATGGAAGAAGAATGTATCCAAAAATAACATGTTTGACTGTTTACCATATGAAACTAAAAAAGGAAGAATTATGGCAGCCAAACATCCAAAGCCAGTAAAATGTCACATCAAATGTCGACACAAGTGCACAAGCATATTTGATAATTCCGACCGTATACAAATTTGCAAACTATAATATTTTTTTTTTTTTTTTATAAATAATAATATTTATTTCAAAAATTGTTTACAAAAAGATTACAATATAGGCTTATATCTATTTTATAAAATCTTAGAGTAGAATGCAATTACTTTACAATTTTCCACGAAATTTAGCGAATGGTCAGTCAGTAATGCTATTTGGTTCCATTGTATAGTAGCGCTTTATCTGATCTAGGTTTTAAAAAAAACCTGTGTTTCAGACTACACCTGTTCTGTTTTATTTTACATTTCAAGTATCTAAGTTATAATAGGATGTCTGACGTGTAACAGTTCCAGAATACAAGTCTAAAGTAAATAAAATAAAATAAAATTAATAGTTAATAAATAATAATAATTATGCTAATAATTATGCTTATAATTATGCTACGACAATATCCTATTATTTTAAAATTTCCAACAGCCCTTCCGTGTCCTCGTAATCAAGGGTCTGTAAATATTCTATAACTCTAATCTTACAGTTCCTATGGTTTAGATTATGTATGGTTAGTATTTTGTTAAGTTTTTTATATAGATAAGGTCCCAGAAACACATAGAATCTATTTGTGAAAGCATGTCTAAGTGGTGTATGCGTGAATATTACTTCTTTACGTCTCCTGTCCGACTTAGGTGCAAGCAAAGGTAGTTTGGAGTGTTGGTGTAATATAGTGTTCAGTATAAACAGTTGGCGCACCGTGAGTACTTCACATGCAATGTATAGTTGATGTGTGGGAAATCTAAAAGGTCGAAAGGTGGCTACTTTAAGGATAGCTCTTTGGGATCGTTCCAGCGGGAGCAAGATGGATCTCGCGGCACCGCCCCAGGAAGTAATACAATACGTAATAATAGATTGGCACAGCGCTAAGTACACCTGTTTTATTAATTTATATTTTGATAAGTTACGCAGATTCCTAAATATGTACATCAATTTGCGCACTCTGTTACAAAGCAAGGTAATATGTTCTCGAAAGTTTAAATTTTTATCGATTGTTACGCCTAGGTATTTTAAATTATCGTTTTTAATGAGAGTCGGACAAGGGCACGCAGTGTCAGCGAGTCTACAGCTATGTGCATAGATATCTAGGTTAGTAGTGGATTTGTTAGTGTTACTCATTGTGAACGATATGTATTTTGTTTTATGGATATTTAATGTTAGTAGATGGTCCTGGAGCCAATTATTTACTGAGTTAAAACCATTTTGTGCGTGTAGAAAAACCTCGTCTCGCGAGTTTGCTGCGAACAAAAGCGCTGTGTCATCAGCATAAGAGATCACCATACCATTTTTCAGCTGCATGCTACATAGTTCGTTCATGTATATTAAAAATAGGGTCCCTCCTAGTACACTACCTTGCGGGACTCCGTAGCCACTATTTCTCGCTTCTGCGCTTGTATATTTTCCTATTTTGACACATTGTTGTCGGTCTCGAAGATAGTCAGAGAATAAGAGTAGTTGGGTGCCTCTAATTCCAAAGGACTCGAGTTTCCGTAGTAGTATGGTACAAGAAATAGTATCGAAAGCCCTAGAAATATCCAGAAAGATCCCAACAGTATGCATACCTTTATCCAGGTTGGTAGCGACGTAGTCGGTTAGTGTAAAAACTGCTTGGTTAGTTGACCTCTCAGGCCTAAATCCAAACTGGCACTCTGAAAGTAATTTAGTTCTTTCTAGATATGCCATTAATCTATTATTAATAATTTTTTCTAGGATTTTTGATAGGCCTGTCAATACGGAAATAGGCCTGTAGTTTGAAACACTAGTCTTGTCTCCAGACTTAAAAATCGGGGTGACCACAGCTCTTTTTAGTGATTTAGGAAAAATCCCACATGTTAAGCAAAGTTGAAAAATATGAGTTAAAGGGGGTGCAATTAGATACTTATATCTTTTGAGTACATTATTAGGTATATTATCCCACCCGGTAGCACATGCATCCTTTAATCCGGTTATTAGCCGAAGAATTTCCTCAGTGTCAGTGTTGAATAACGCAAAAGAATTTAATGGTGCACTTGTTTGTGTCACGTTTGAATCATTGGGAGTTAAGTTAGAAATGGTCCTTATGGGTTTCAAAGTGCTTTCTGCCATGTTTTTTCCAGCATTAATAAAAAAGTTGTTAATTGCATTAATTGTACCATATGGATTTACATCCGATGGCAGTAGTTCGAGAGATGATTCGCGGGGCTTTGACCTAAAAGTATTAGTTTTTATAAATTTCCAAATCAATTTAGTGTTGTTCCCTGCCTTTTGAAGTTGTTGTCTATTATATTGTATTTTTAATTTTCTTAAAAGGTTATTGCAAAAATTTCTGTACCTTTTGTATGTTAATGCCAAAATTTCACTGTCAGGGGCTTGTTTTAGCTTTAGGTGTAGCCTATCTCTATGCCTTATGCAGCGAACAAGGCCCGGCGTAATCCAAGGTTTGATATTATTATATTTAGCACTGGTTGTTACAGTGACAGTATTTTTAAGTATTGCTGATTGTAATGAATTAATTAAATAGTCAATAGTGGCATTAGGATCGTCTGATGCGTAAACTGGGTCAAAATTTATGCAGCGTATGTCTTTATCAAGGTTGAGCATATTGATTCGGGTAAATTTGCTTGAACAGATTTTTCTAGGCATACGTAATTCTATTGTTAGTAATATCGTGCGATGATCCGTAACCCAGGAGTTAGTAATAAATGTTTTTGATATGTTCTTAGATTTTATAATGAAATGATCCATGCATGATCCGGTTTTGAAAGTTGGGACAGAGTGCGTAGGTAGTAGGCCATGAAAAGAACACATATTAAGGTACTTTTGTTTCTGTGTCTCGGTCTCGGTATGCTCGGGGACAATATTAATGTTTATGTCCCCTACGAGTACAATGTTTTTAAAAGATGAGTACTGTTTTAATAATAAATCTAGAGAATCCAAAAAAACTTCAATGCTTTGTGATGGCGGTCGATAGATTGCAATGATTAGTGTGTCGGGTTGCAATTTAAACAACAGGCAATTGCATCCCTGCAGTAATGGCTCTTCCACGATTGTACTTAAGTTCTTTTTGACATATACCACTAAACCGTCATTTTGATTTATATAATTACTGGATGTATGTGTTGCATATCCCTCCAGGGATGGTAAATTGTCCCTATTGCTCTCTAGCCAGCACTCGGTCAGTACAATGATGTCACAACTCATTCCCAAAGCATGTAATACAACTTCAAAGCCGTTCATGTTTTTACCTATGCTACGAATGTTTTGGGTTAGTAATGTTAGCATTTTGCCCTCTGTTGGGAGGAATTTTTTGCAGTCCTCTATGTTACAGAAATAGGTCTCAGTCACGGAAAAGCTGTCTAAATCATTTATCAGTTGATCGGATGTCATAATACTAAGTAAAAGAAAATAAAGTGCTTACAATTTATGTATAGGCGGCGCTCTCAGGCGCCTTCATAGTTTATAGAATTAATATAGTTTGATTCGGCGTATTTACGTGCTGGGCAGGTCTCATCGCCTGTCTGATGATCACTTTTCCTTTTAAATCTCTTGCACGTCGCACAAACTGGTGTCGTCGATTTGTTAGTACATTCCTTATGGGAATGCCCTACTTCCCCACAGTGGTAGCAAGTTGGAGTAGTTTCACGACAGTATTTGGCTGAGTGCCCAAATTGCTGGCAATTAAAACACCTAGTCACCGTAGTGAAGTCTCTTACGGGGCATGACGTCCAATCGAGAAAAAGACGGCCTTGGTTTATCAAGACCTTTCTGATGGCCGGAGATACCTCAATTATATAATTGCAAGTGGACAAATTCTTCTTGCCCGATTTGTGGCTCAGTTTGGTCGTTTCCAAAAAGGACTCTCGAATAAGACTAGGTATTTTTTCGGTCAAGTTCTGCTCAAAAATGCGCTCAAATACTTCCTTCTCAGTGAGGGCTACAGGGACACCAATTATAACTATCCGGGGTTGACGTTTGGCAGGTTCTTGGACTGTAAGGCCTGAGGACACTAGCTTGGTCGAGTTTCTTAATTTCTCAATATCAGATTTCCCCTCGGTGCTAATAATCACGCCCCCGTTCCGAACTTTCCTAAGGCCACGCACTTGTAACTTGAGCTCTTCGGGTGAAATAATTTTTTGTACTAGGGCTTTTGTTTCTTCGCTAGTTTTGGACTTATCACTTGGGTAAATTGCAAGAGCACTAAGGTTAGCTGGACGGATGAGGGTCTCGGAATTCTTCTTAACCATATTTGCATACAGTGAGGTCTCAGATGCTCTGACTTTAGACTCCATGACCTCTCTGAAATGTTCTAATGAATTTTCCAGATTCAGTTTTTCTTGTAAGTGCATCATTTTGTCATGGGCCTGGATAGCTTTTTGCTTCAACGACTGGTATACCACTGCCATATTGGCTGTCCCGTTCGTAACTTTACGGCAAAGATTAACAACTCGCGATTTCTGATCGGAGTTCATTTTTCCGTCCCCAACAATAGTGCAAACTTCGTCCAAAATTCCATCAATAGAGTCTAACCATTTCTGGATTTCCGGAGTAGAGATGACTTCCATAGGTGCTTCATTTCCCGGCCGTTGGACAGAGTTTGGGGCATCAACCTGTCGGGATGGTGTCGGTGGAGGACTTCTTCTTATCAACTGACTACGGCTAAACGGGCTGGATTGTGGGTTAGCCATAGTCAATGTTATAACACTTTTTAACTCTAAATCATTTTGCACAGAGATTGATTTAAGTTTTTATAAATAGTCGCAATTACGTCCACAACACACTTTACGTTCACGGCACACTTTTTAGTCTTACGTTGCACTTTATTACATTAGTTCTAAATAATTATTATCCACGATATATCGTAATTAATCACGCACACGTCTGCATTGTTCGGCCGTCCAAAAAAGATGTGAACTGTATTGGAAGTTAAGCAATTTCTCGATACAGAAACAGTTTTTGCTTTCTAAAATAACTGCAATACCTGTAAAAAGAATAACAGTTGGAATTCCTGACAACAAACGTAGATCATTCAGTTTTGGGTATCACTTTGAGAAAAATGGCACAAAACATAGAGTGTGCAAAGATTTTTTTCTTAAGACATTGTGCATTTCTAACGGACCAGTCAATAAGGCACTAAAAAATCAAGACCTGTTAGGCAACTATATCGGGCAAGATAGACGTGGCTGTCTAACGCCATTTAATAAAACAAATCCAGAGGCAGAACGCCAAATAGTGGACCATATTAACAGCTTTCCTCGATTAGAGTCCCACTATTGCAGGAAGAAGTCGAAAAGGCAATATTTAGACTGTAAATTATCTATAGCTAAAATGTATGAGCTCTACAAAGAAAAGCTTCAGTCAGAAGACATAGAACCATGTTCTCTATATGTTTACAAAAAAATTTTTGGTTCCAAATTTAACTTATCTTTTTACACCCCGAAAAAGGATTTGTGTTTGTTATGCACAAAATATGATAACTCAGGTCGACTGCAAGAGCTAAAAGAAGAATACGATGCCCATATTGCTAGAAAAAATGAATGTCAAATGGCCAAACAAGCTGACAAAGAGCGATCCATAAGTGATTCTACTTATTTAGCTGTTACAGCGGATATGCAATCCACTCTGCAAATTCCAGTCAGTGGAGTTGGAGTCCTTTATTATACTAGAAAACTAAACGTTCAAAACTATACTATTTATACAGCAAAACATCCAAATGACGCTTACTGTATTGTATGGAACGAAATTAACGGCAAAAGAGGTAGTGTAGAAATAGCCACAGCTATAAATTGGTGGATAAAGCAAATACCTGACACTATAAAAGAAGTTACGATGTATAGTGATACGTGCGCTGGTCAAAATCGTAACCAGTACATAGCAGCATTTTTGCTTCACTTGGTCCAACGATCTGATAACAATCTGGAAATATACGAACAAAAGTATTTAGAAAGCGGACATACTCATATGGAAGTGGATTCCATGCACAGTGCAATCGAAAAGGAACAAAGACATTCGGCAGTATACTCAATGATAGATTGGAAATCCATCATGGCTCGAGCAAGATCCCAACGACATACGAAATATATACCACCATACAACGTTCAAGAATTATTGTACAGCGATATGCTCGACGTAAGAGCTATAAATGAGGCATTCATTAAGAATACTACCAAGGACGAGAATGGCAATAAGGTCTTGTGGTTAAAAATTAAATGCCTCAGATTTGATAGGCAGCTCCCTGGAATAGTACAATTCCGTTATTCACATGCAGGTCCTTATCTTAAGATGGATGTTCTAAAGCCAGAAGAAAAACAAATGCGTATAAGGACAAGAAATAAACAAGGCCAAGAAATTATCAACGTCCCTGATGAGCGAGGCACTAGGGATGTTATTATAAAAAAACTACAAGAATTTTCAGTAACAAAGGCTTACCCAAACGCTCTTCCTATATCTGAAGCCAAGAAAAAAGACCTGATAAGTCTTTGCACCAAGGGAATTATTCCCCACGAGCTGCATCCATGGTACCACTCACTCCCCACGAATAAAACAGCGGTTGACAGAATAGGCCAGCCTGATACAGAAAACGATGAGGAGTACTGCGACGAACTTTTATAAATACCAAGTAAATTATGTATCTTATGTTTTAGAATTTCTAAAACAAACTGTAAACGTATAGGTACTAAGACTCCACTGTCCATCACCAGGCTGTGTCGTGATAGCTAGACAGTTGGAAGTTTTCACCGATAATGTCCAATCAATCAAATCCGCCTATGGTAGTCCATTGCTGGACGTATTTTAATTACAAATTGCGTAACATGCACGGCCCTGTCCTCTCTGCAACCATTTTCAGTTCGTCATTCCATCTTGCAGGTGGCCGTTCTAACCCACGTTTACCGAGTCGAGGTCTCCACTCTAGAACCTAGAACCTAGAACCTAGCTCCATCGGCCATCAGTTCTTCTACTTATGTGGACAGACCACTGCCACTTCAAAACGCATCCAGCGCTCGATGTGCAACTTTAAGGGCATGGACTAGCCCCACATAATAATGTTTTTCTATTAAAAATTGGAAAAATGTAATAAGAAAAAATAGCTCTTTGCAGTTGGCAGTTTTCTTTTTTCATTTATTAGAGTTCCATACCCAAAGGGTAAAAACGGGATCCTAATTATGAGAATTCGCCGTCCAACTGTCTCTCTATCTGTCCGTCACGAGGCCGTATCTCAGTAACCGTGATAGCTAGAGAGCTGAAATTTTCACAGATTAGGTATTTCTGCTGCCGCTATAACAACAAAAACTTAAATAAAAAAAAGGGGGAATAAAGAAGAATTACCACACAGCATACGTGATTTTTAACCGTTTTTTGGTACGTCACCCACTTTGCGCGAGTTGGACTCGCCTTGGTCGGGTTTTTTGTTTATTTTATCAATAAAAATTATTGTGAAACATTTTATGATTAAAATTCTTGATTTTACTGGTCGTTTTATTATTTTTTATTCTTCCTCTTTGTTAACTATGGTCAATAAAACATATAATGGTAAGTATAATAACAAGTAATAAATCACCAACTCACTTTAAATCGTTCAGTTAGTACTCTCATTTAAGTAACATTTAATTAAAGACATTTAAGTTAATCCTATAACATTTTTTAGAAGTGCAGAAAGTAACTAACTGTGATTTTCCCTAATTACTCATTATTTATGAAGAAAAAATCATATGTCTGATATCTAGTACCAAGGAAATGACCACTTTAATTTAAGTTCATTCAAAAAATTTCGATAAACATTTTATTTCAAAAGTTATGATTTTTTTTCTATAATAGAAACTTTAAACGCCCGTATCTCAAAACTAGCCTCATGTCAGTTAGTTAAATTTCGCTCTACGGGGACGATATTCCCGAGATAGAAAGCTGCTTGTGTTGTATTCCCAACTATAATCTATCGCAAAAAGAGTAATCATTCAGACATCCTGATATTCATACATCTACACTCACAACTCACAAAATCCCTCATGGAACGGGAACAGAAATCCAGATAGAAAATAAATAAAAGCGAGAATAGTTACAAAATCCCACGCGGGTGGAGCCGCGGGCGCTATCTAGGTTATAAAATTTTAAATAAATAATAATAATGTTGACTATGAACTATTACTATGAACAAAACGTTATAAGTGTGATGTATGTAAGTTGATTTTGGTCATTTTTCTAAACCCGTTTTGAACTTTAACAGTAAAAATTACTAGTTTCTTTTTATGCGATATCCTTTCATGGTACCATTTTGAAATCAGTATTACATAAGCGTATTTTTAAACGTTTGGGTAGTATCAGTGTAGTAGATATTTTTTATAAAAAACGCTGAATAATTTTAATGATACCTTAAAATTAGTGAGAAAATTGAGATGAACTTATATTTATTTCAAACGTTTGTGGTGGAATTTTATTAACTATATTATTTTTTGATAGCTTATGTATTTAGCTTTAAGAGAGAAGAAACAGAAATCAGAAATAGCGGTTTTCCTATAATCTACAGCCAACTTTACAAAAAAGGGACGATTTTTCTTTTTTTCTGCAACCCTTGGGTAAATTTGGATGAAATTGTAGTATGTTATAGATGGGCATCTGTTCTATCACACCCTGACGGTTGGACCACTATTTACGCCACACCCTGTATAAAGATATATCATTGTTAGTAACAATTTCCTTTAAAAATTTCAAAATCACGACACAACTACACTTTTATGAACGCTCTAAGCTGCCTTTAAGAACTTTGAAAGACACTTCCAGAAAATACGATCCCACCAAAAACATCCCTGTTGAAAAGGAGGCCAATTTCCTATGGGCTAATTGTTCGCCTAAAAAAGGGTTGAAATCCAATCCAATGCCAAGTTGAGATGTACTTTAAAATCGATTATAATCATCTTTATCAACAGCCTAATGCACTGGTAAACATTTGCCATTCCCAAGACTCGCCACCACACTCAGACCTCCACCTTTCGAATCCAGTCATTACCCACCACCGCATTCACGTCAACGGTCCATCTGGTCGAAATTCACTTTACCATACACCCAACTTAAAATATGGTGTAGTTGTCAAAATACGTAGGTACCTACTTGTTTAAAAATATCTAAAATAATGATACTTCTAAATTAGAACTTGGCAGTCGCAATGGTCGTCACCCATCCATATCCGGCCATAGTAAATGTTGCTTACTGCAGTGATCGTTTACAGAACACTGAGTCCGCGGGGCCACGAGCGCTTCAAAGGGGTATTTCAAGCGTCTTGTGGTTGCCCTCATTACCTATTAACACAGAGCAACGCGCGCCTTAGACAGTTCGCGTTGCTCTATAGTGTTATACAACGCGCGTCTTTAGACAGTTCCCGTTGCTCTATAGTGCTATACAACGCGTGTCTTTAGACAGTTCGCGTTGCTCTATAGTGTTTTACAACGCGCGTCTTTAGACAGGTCGCGTTGCTCTATAGTGTTAACATATCCTTGTATAGATCCTCTACGGTAGGTACAGTATATATTTCAAAAAGAGTTTGTGACTCTATGTTTAATTTCTTTTACACAATATTGATGACATTTGAATGATGACATTATAAACACGATATCTCTACGTCTACAACATAAATTGTGTGTTTGTACGTAAATTGTTTATACTGGAGAAAAATCTAAAATATGGACTATTTGTTTACTATTTCCTATGAAATAGCTATCTTTGAAATATTACACCTACCTAAAGTAATTTGCTGAAAGCGTTGTTCACTTTTTAAACAACAAATATTTACGATGAAAGTCGAAAAATAAGTTAGTATGTGACCCGTATAATGTTTAATCATGGCGACACGAAATTAATTTCATTGCGCAACATTTGATTGTGCTATACCTCCTAAAGTATTAATTTAATTTGCATGGTGAAAAGGAAATGAATGATCTTGATGAAATGTTCAAATTAAGTAACGTATTTAAATTGTGAAGGATACCTTATTATCGAATATATAAAACAAAATCGCTGAAAAACACGTTTGTTGTATGGAAGCCCCCCTTAAATATTATTATGTTTTTGTTTTTAGTATTTGTTGTTATAGCGGCAACAAAAACACATAATCTGTGAAAATTTCAACTCTCTAGCTATCACCGTTCATGAGATACAGCCTCCTGACGGACAGACAGACAGACAGACAGGCAGACAGACAGACAGACAGACGGACAGCCAAGTCTCATGAATAAAGGTAAAGAACGGGACCCCGTTCTTTACCCTTTGGGTACGGAACCCTAAAAAGGATGACTCACGCTACGCCGTGCCGGGTCCGAGCCGAGTGCCGGCCGCAGCAAGGTCAATTAATATTTATATATTTTATGTGAACAAACTCGGTTTACTAATGTTTGCCATAATTTAAAATACCATAATTTCATATGCCATACTGGTATTTGCCATAATTTCATTAGAAATAATGCTTCAATTGCCATAATCGTGAAATGACATAAAATGACTTTCACTAATTCCATTGGTCATAATCGATCAAGTGTCATAATAATTTAAATCCATAAATGTATTTGCCCTAATTTTCGTTTTCAATAATGCCATTTTCCATAACTTTTATTCACCATAATTATAAATAAAGATAATTTATACGACACAGATTTTTTTATTCACAAATTAACCTAAAACTAAACCTCATATGGCATCTACTAACCAAGCCCGACGGAGCCCCGCTTCGCGGGGCTCCTACTTCTGGGTGGTTCAAAAATATAAAACCACGAAGACTAAGGCGGGAGCGAAGCGAAGCGGAGCTCCCGCCTTAGTCTTCTAACCTAACCTATCCGAGTCGGAGTGTTAACGATAATAATTAATTTCGACCTAACAATATTATGTATTATTTTCATAATTATATCAAATTTTGATTATGTCAAGAGTCGATTATGAGATGTGTTACTTATGAAAACGAATTATTATGAGAAATGTTGTTATAGAAAGTCATTTTATGGCAAATAAAAGTTATGACTGTTGAGTTGTTAAGGCAAACGTTATTAGTATAAATGATAATAGTGCAAGTAAATATTATGATCGGGGATGATTATGGCAAACAATATTAGTGCAAATGAATTTATGGGAAACGAGAGAAGACCGAACAAACTCACGTTAAACCATAGATTTAGAATTTTTCGCGCTAAATCTATGCGTTAAACCGAGCGGCAACTGAGTGACAGCCGAACTACGGAAAGCGCTCGGAAACAACTCGGTCCCGCCTCGGCTCGGCCACGGCCTGTTGCATGAATACAGTGCCGCCGAGCTTCGCCCGAGCAGTCGTGAACATGGTGTTATCACTTAGAACTGAGCATTGAATTATAATGTAACCAACTTACGTAGGTTCTCAACGTTGCAGTTACATTGAGACTTGTCATGATATTTAATTTCGTTTCATTATAACGTAAGAGTTTCCAGAAACACGTGGTAGTTGGCGCTGTATGCAATATTAAAAAATCTAATATTTTAGTTAAAAATTCACAACTAGATGGCGGTGTGCCTTTTTTTAAATCGCGGTATGGTTTCGTTACATAGGGTTATATAAGTAAGACTACTTTTCTGCCTAAGGTAGTTTATTATTATTTTTTACGATCTTAAAACTAATTTTTCTAAAAGATTCAAGTTTACTTAAATATATTTGTTACACTCGATTTTTATTTCATGGCCACGCAGTCAGAAAGTTTCTTGAAAAAGCTGCTTGGCACCGCTGGTGTCGTCACTTAGTCGAGTGACGTCTCTATCTCATAATATACAAATGTACTCTGTGGTCGTGAATGCAACCGGCTCGGTGACCGTGCTACGGCCGACACTCGGCTCGGACCCGGCATGGTCTAGCGTGAGTCAGCCTTTAGAATGCTTGCTGATCTCTAAACTACTGGACGGATTTGATCCAAATATTTCACAAATATGAATAACAATATTCAATGTGCAGTATTGACTTTTCCATAATTTGTATGTATAGAGTATTTGATTGACATTAATCAAAACATTGACAACATCTTTCTGAAATCTGATTGAGTTTTTAAACATGATATGTGTGAAAATAAAAAGTAAATTAAATCAAAAGAGTCCTCTCATCACTAAGAAGTATTGATACAAATTCGAATCAAAACCCCGCGAAGAAAACAATTGTTACCCCCTTTTAGCCATGTTCTGGAATGAATTTCAATAAAATACGAAACACATCTTCCATCAATTATGTTAGAGATGATTTATGCAAAATTTGAAGAAGATCCGGCCAAGGAATCCTGTGGTCCCATACAAACTTTGTAACCCTTTTCCAACTCACGCTTGACCGATTTCTTAAATTTCTAAATTTTTCGTTAATCTACATATAACACCCGATCTGTGTGCGAAATTTCATAACGCTAGGACAATTGGAAGTGGCCTAGAGGTTTTGATGACCGGTCAGTGAGTGAGTCAGTCAGTGCCAAAATTAGCTATATTCACAGGGTCATATTTCAGGATCTACTGAAGCTACATCTATGAAATTTGGTACACTGCCTTAGTACTAGTATATGAATACGTACGTACAATTTTATTTCTATACTTGCAATAGGCACTGAGCTACAGGGGGGTCAAAAGTGGGTCGAAGCGGTTCGTGTAAATAGAGTACGGCGTGCGCTCGGCCTGTTGCTGGAACTTGGCCTGCGCACTACCGTGCGCTTAGATAGCGTCGCTATTCAGGACTTAGCTAGATCACACAGTAAAAGTCTTGGTCGTTTGTCGATGTATTACCGTTGAACACCTTTAATCAAATAGTATCTCCTGAAATCTTACACATCTACCTTCAAGGTAAAATAGACCTCAATGTCTTCAGCATTAGATATTTTATTAATTGTTTAAGAAATGAAAAAGTCTGACGTCGAGTCGACTTACCTGTGTTTCTGCCAAAGTAATATAAAGCTTATGTTGTAAGTGATAATGTGGATTTTGCAGGTTGCAGAGTGCCATCATGAAGGAAGGGAATGTATTATGGTGTCCAGCGGAGCAGTGGCGTTTGGTAGACAGAAGCTGACACAAGAACTACTAATGTCGCTTTCTATGAGGGAAACTTTGTCTCCGAGTGATCACACTAGAGAGGTAAGCAATCGATCAAGTCAGTCTATAGCAGTTCACTGCTGGATGTGGGCGTCTCCCAGTCCACGCCACAACACACGGTCCAGTGCCTTCCGATGCCACAACACACGGTCCAGTTCCAGCCTGCGACTTTTCTAGGTCGTCGGTGCATCTGGCGGATGGACGTCCTACCCTACGTTTGCCGGGTCGCGGTCTTTTCTTCAGAACTCTTCTGCAGACGTGGCCAGCCCACTGCCACTTTAATGTCTACGAGCTATGTTGATCATTCTATCGTAGCTCTGCCAGATAGCCTCATTTCGGAGTTTATCCTTCAGAGATGATTGATTGATGATTGATAGCTGTTTCCAATAGGAGAAAAATAAAAGCGGACCCATGGCTTCAAATATAGGTAGAGTTTAGCTAGAAGTACCTGGAAATACTCTACGATGAAGGAAAAGTAAAGTTTGAAGTCAAACCTCACTCACTAAAGTATTAATAAATAAAGACAAATATTCGATGAAGTATGTAAGCAATTTGAATAATTACAAATCGTTCTTGAAAGCAGGTTTAATTTCAAACAAACTAATATACCGCGATTTTAATTTCCAAACCTATAAAGTAAAATTGGTGAACGATTTTTTTTCTTTTTGACGAAATAAATTTTAAATAAACAAATTTAGCTCTTTCGATACAATTAATTGTTTCTACCTACAGGATGCTGGCAGTATTTTAGACCCCAGAGCGGCGGCGGCTGTCGGCCAGTCGGAACTGATGGCCATGTACGATGCTATGTTCTCTCAGTACAATGTCAAGATTGCTCAGGTGAGTTTTTGATAAGGAGCCTTAGGAATAGCTCACATTTCTTTAAAACTATATACCTAGCTTATGACGTATTTCTAGAAAACAGCACTTAGGGTGCTGACTAGTTGGTTTATATTAATGTTATTCCTGTTTCATTCTCAACAATAAATCAAACAAGTAGATACGAGTGTCTCTACCACGATAGCTATATGTGCATAAGCCAAAGTTGACAACCCCAGCGTCAGCCAGCCAGCTTAAAGTATACACATGAGGTTTCCTTCCGTACTACGTACGTACTACCTACTACGTATCTATTTTCTGGTAGGTACTGTGGCCCTGAAGCATTCGCAATTAATAAAACGAGTGTAGCGTTCGTTACTGGGTTTAATAACATCGTTACCCTCAAATACACAATATTCACAATTATTTACAACGAGATGCGCACGTACAGAACAGACCCTCAAACCGCTAACGTCACCACGACTTTCCATCAGGCGGGTTGCGTCATATTGGCGAGCAAAAGAGACACAGGGGGGAACACCCCTACGGCGTCTAGGATTTGTGTTCCATTTGAGTAGGTTTAGGGTGGCCACCTTTCTTTGCGCATAAACGCTCACCTACCACCGTCAGCAATGTTACCTCCCCTGCACAATCAGATTTGGTAAGATCCTATCAATGCCGCTTTGGATATTCCTTTTAGTAACTATTTATCGGAAAATACATAAGCCATCAGGGTAATAATATCTAACCGCTATTATTTTCTTGCCGAACATACATATATAAAATCAGTTATGAATTATTTCATAACAGCTGTTGACATGAGTTTCGAATGAAATATGCTATAAGAATATTTAAGTAGTGGTAACAATTTATAAGGTTATAGAAAAGTTTTGGAGCAATTTTGGTACTCAGACAGAATATTAAAATTCTTAACTTAAGTCACGTCAAACAGTAATAGGGCTTCAATTCTATAAACCCCAACTTATTCCAACTTGTAATAAATTTTTCATTTTTGGCACCTTCGTTTTCAAGTAAAATTTTATGATAATATTCTTTAATGTTTAAAGCTCTATCGGAAAAACTTTTCTCTTATTTAAATTTTTATGAATAGAATTACGCATTAGGTAGTATTTTGAAGCATATGAAAACATTTATTTGAGAGAATTGGCTTGGGGTAACCCAAGCTTTCGCTTTTCGTCCATTTCTCTTTGTCCAAACATTATAAGTAGGTACATAACATAGCTTGATCTAGGAATAATATTATAAAATTATGACTGACTGATTTTTATCATGCAATTTCTGATTCTAATTGTCAACTTACAGAAATACCCACTAATTCTATGTTGTAATTAACTTTAGGCAAAAAAAATAACCATAAATTTATTATTCACACATAAACGAACACCATTTTCACTATGTAATATAATGCATAGTTATGCGCAAAAATATTTGTCGTTCGAATACAAAATGCATATTTTATGAAATACAAGCGTTGTTGTCGTCTCGTCGGTTTTTGTAAAATCGCGTATAGAATAAATAGATTTTGATTTATTTCGCTTACGCAAGAGTATGCACTGAATTTTCATATAGAAAGATAGTTAGCTCTGGATATACGTGAACTATCTCTTTGAAAAAAATAACCAATCCATTTCAAAACGGCTTAAAGGCTCATCAACCAACCACATAAAGCAAAATACCTACAACACCCTCTGCCTACCCCTTTGGGGAAAAGGCGTGAATATAGAGGAAGAAGTATGGGATTTGTACGCCTGCCCATGTATGCAAATAAATAAACTAATGTGTGAAATGCCGAATCAACCATTTTTCTTTAGTATCAATTAAAAGATTAAATAAAATGAGAAAGACAGTAAAATAAAGACATAATATATGCGGACATACCTACCGATACCGGAGTGCGAAAGTTCCTAAAATTTATGCACCGCAGTTGAAGAAAATGATCTATTATATTTTATTACTTACTTACCTACCTACCGTATGAAAGACAGGCTGTAAATTCAGACAGGAAAAAGTGGTTATTTTATTGCATTTCATAGCTAGCACTACCTTGCAACCACGCGTTCGCTCACTTTCTAAACTTCTAAAATATTTACTATCCACGTTATTAAATTAGCACAGCCATATTCTAAACTGCCAGAACTGTCCCAAATTAGAACAATACTGAACTAAAGTTGGACCAAACTTTCGCTTGTCCTTATAATTATTATTCTGTGTTTCGGCTTCATGCAATATGTTTATCAAATTATCGTCAAACTATGAACAAACGGTATAACCAACGTTGTTATAGTTATTTTGTGTTTACGAATGAGCGTCTTCTTTATATTTTAATAGTCTTTTCGATAAACAAAGTCTCGTATCATTTCTGTCGCAATTCTTCGATAATGGTACGATTTCAAAGATGTCGATTTATCAAAAATTTAAGATTATTCTAATACATGACCTCATTGGTATTGTGCCTAGGCTTTGGAAAGGAAATAATTTGCAAATATTGAAATTGCAAACTGATAGACTTAAAGATTTTAGTTTAAAATGCTTTATTCTACATCAATATGAATTTGATAAAATAAGAGTGCACAAAAATGTAGAAACAAATTGCAGTATTATCACTTATAGCGATTTCAAACGAAATTGAAAACTAAGATACTTTATTTTAAGCGAACGACTGCGAACACGAACCATATTAAAATAACCAGACTCTTTAAGCCCCGATAAGATCCTAAGCTAAAAAGCTGTATACAAAAGCGTGGAAAGCGACTGCTTTATAGCTCATATCGTGTAATCGCAAAAGATTTGTGGCAGTCTCGCAAAAATCCCACCGGATTAGGTACAGTGCAGGCTGCAGCGGGCGAAGAGTTATGAGACACCGAAATAACTTAATTAAATCCGTTTTTGCACTTGTAATTTAGAAAGTCTGAGAAAGAAATTTATGGGAATTGCTCTTGGGAAGAGATTTTTTTTGTGTAAACATAGAGGAAAAGACGAGTTTAGAGATATTTTGTACGAGGAATGAAGTCTTTAAAGTTATATCATGTTATGTTTGAAGTCAGATAGCGTTGTGTGAAATGTCCGTGAATATTTATTTATTTATTTTTAAATGTTTATGTTGTTTCAATGTAGCAAATTCTTTTTTTGTCTTTTATTATACGTAGTTTTACATATATATGTTTAATATGTAAAGAGAAGTCTTTGTAGGTAAACCTTTTTAAGAAAATTCAGCAAACGGTTTAACGTGAAATTGTACACGATACAAGTCTAGGTATTTTTGTAAAGAATTACTGTCGAATTTTTATATTCAGCGCTTTGAGATGATTTGATTGAAGATTCAACGAGGCTGATTTGAATCTGAGTTTAATTTACTAAACTTTCATAGAGGCTTAGTTGTTTTGTAAAGACACAAAAAAAAAGCCATTGAGAATATTTTTTACCAAAACTAGTGCTTAAAATAGGATTCTCGCGTTTTTTTTACTCATTATTATATTCTAATCCTAAAACTTTACTGCAAAAAATGGCTAAGCTCGGCCAGCCACCTTATAGTAATTATTTATGAAGCGAATAAACGAAAAATATAACAACTGGCGATGTTTTCACAGGTCCTTGTAACAAAACCAGACTTTTACAATGAAGAAACCAAGAAGAACTTGTTTACGACATTGTCAGAACTGATCTCTTTAAACATCGTACCCATCATTAACACCAACGACGCTGTCAGCCCACCAATGTACATACACGATGACACTTTTGTACCGGGAACAGGAAAAAAGGTAAGCAAATATATGTATCAAAATTATAGAAAACCTATTCCATTATCATAGATAGTCTGCAAGTACATTAAACGTAAATGGGATTTTCCAATTCTATGTTGGAATAATAATATGTTTATTCAGGAATACAAACGCCAATTCATTACTATTCCGGAACAGACGTAAAGAAAGGACAAACATGCAAACATAGGTACTTTCAAATTATACATATTAATATGGAATTCATACAGGGTACCATTTTTAGTTACATAAAAACTTATTTATTAATTTACAAAGGTACGCTAACAGATTACTGTCAATGGTAAACATTTGAAGATTATATAAAATGATTTTAGTAGTACCTAGTTATATCCTATTTATATGAACTCATAGTAGTACCTAGTTATATCCTATTTATATGAACTCAATAACGCAACAACGGATTTGGATACAAAGGGTGCCTTTTATCCCTGTTAAAAGGTCGAGGGGGATAACTAAATAACGCTGAAAGAGTCATGGGTTTCAGTTATGAAATAAAAAGAAAACAATTTCGAACCTTAATAAAAACGGTACCTCATAAAAGCAGCATTTATAACGCTTTCATAAAAATGTACTGTGATAGGTATTGTATACGTAGTAATTTTATTCTCATTACGAATCACTTTCGTGCTCCATGATCATAAAACAAACTATTTTGTGATACCAGAATTTTGCTGAACATGGACCGATTTTACGACATCGTAATCTTTTTATTTCGTGTTTAGGGGCTACGCATTAAAGACAACGATAGTTTATCGGCACTGCTAGCTGCTGAGATTCAGTCTGATCTGCTGATTATGATGTCTGATGTCGATGGCATCTATAACAAACCTCCTTGGGAAGACGGCGCTCGAATGATGCATACTTATACGTCGGAAGAGAAGGGCCAAGTGCAATTTGGACAGAGGTCTAAAGTAAGTTAAATAATTTTTTATCAAAGTTTATATCGGAAAAGGTATGTTTATGAAATTCTGTGTTGTCGAAAATTGTTTCTGTTTTTGTGGAACTGAAAAATGATTAACCAAATGCGAGCGGGAGGAGTGAAGCGAGGGTTACATTGGTTACATTACTTTGCAATACATTGAAGGATTAAAAGTATAATTTCCCTTTAATATACCTACTCATTCAACTTATTTATTTTTGGAATTTACTTCTTCATTTCCTCCATTTGCGGATATATTATTTAGTTTTCGATTATCTTTTAAATGTCACACTTATTTCACATTTTCTAACATTTTCTTGTAATTTTAGGTCGGTACGGGAGGAATGGACGCTAAAGTGAACGCTGCTACTTGGGCCATGGCTCGTGGAGTGAGTGTAGTTATTTGTAACGGTATGCAAGAAAAGGCAATAAAAACAATTATAAGTGGACGAAAGGTCGGCACATTCTTCACTGATTGTGCGACTACCTCTCCTACATCAGTCGATGTTCTCGCAGAAAAAGGTACCTATAATAATGTCCTATTCAGATACTGTGATACAAGTAGTTTAATTTAGTTTATTCTTATTAAATATTTTTGCATTTGCAGCAAGAATTGGCAGTAGAGTACTTCAAAAATTATCACCCACTGATCGGGCGAGTGCCATATACTCTTTAGCAGAAAAACTTGTGGACAAACAAGATCTAATTCTTGAAGCAAATTCAAAAGACATAGAAAAGGCAACACTTGATGGTCTTGCTGCACCGTTACTGAGTAGATTATCGCTAAGCACTAGCAAATTACAAACATTATCAATTGGTTTAAAACAAATTGCTGATGCTAGCCACGAAAATGTGGGTAGGGTGTTGAGGAAAACCAAACTTGCGGAAAATTTGATACTTCGGCAAGTGACAGTACCAATTGGAGTGCTGTTGGTAATATTTGAGTCTAGACCAGATTCTTTACCGCAAGTAGCTGCTTTAGCCATTGCTTCTGCTAATGGACTTCTTCTAAAGGGTGGAAAGGAAGCTGCCTCATCAAACAAAGTTCTTATGGAATTGGTGAAAGAATCGTTACAAACAATCGATGCGGATGGAGCAATCTCCCTTGTGTCAACGAGGGATGAAATAAGTGATTTGCTGCGTATGGAAGACCACATAGACTTAATTATTCCTCGTGGATCATCCGATCTCGTCAGAAATATTCAGAAACAATCACAGCACATTCCTGTCCTAGGTCATGCTGAAGGAATTTGTCATGTTTACGTTGATAAAGATGCTGACCATTTAAAGACGTTGAAAATAGTACGCGATGCAAAATGTGATTATCCAGCTGCATGTAATGCTATGGAAACCCTACTTATTCACGAAGATCATATCTCCGGCTCACTATTCAATGACGTCTGCCATATGTTAAAAAAGGAAGGAGTTAAAATAAATGCTGGACCAAAATTATCTACTCAGTTGACATTTGGGCCTCCTGCAGCTGGTAGTATGAAGTTTG
Organism: Miltochrista miniata; assembly: GCA_933228765.1. Lineage (NCBI taxonomy): Eukaryota > Metazoa > Arthropoda > Insecta > Lepidoptera > Erebidae > Miltochrista > Miltochrista miniata. The sequence goes on along the minus strand of OW121763.1, from coordinate 26,278,303 downwards.
AATATGGGGCTTTGGAGTGCTGTGTTGAAGTGGTTAAAAATATGGATGACGCGATAGATCATATTCACAAATTCGGAAGTTCACATACTGATGTGATAATTACTGAAAATGGTGAGTATATTGATACATGCATCAAACTTATCATCACAGAAAGCTAAAGAGGCACAAGTGAATAATACCTTAATGCATTTTTTCGATAAAAAAGATCAGTTTCATATGGTCACGCCTTTATCCCCGAAGGGGTAGGCAGAGGCATATTTCACCTTTTTAGAATTTGTTCCATGTAATAGGTGGTGAGCCGTATTGCGGTGTTGTGACAGACCGGGACCAACGGTTTAACGTGCCTTCTGAAGCACGGAAACGCTCAAATAAATGTCACAAAGTGATCACATGGATGGACACCCATCTAAGGACTGGCCATAGTGAAAGTTGCTTACTGCAGTGATTGTTTACAGAACACCGAGCCCGCGGGGCTACGAGCGCTTTATAGCTTATTATAGTCATTTTGTAACCATAGTTTTGACTTTTTAAATTCCCGACACTGTAAATCTATATGCAATTTTCAAGTTGTTGTAATATTTCAGATAGTACAGCAAAACACTTTTTGAGTGCCGTGGATAGCGCATGTGTATTCCACAATGTATCATCGCGATTCGCAGATGGATTTCGATTTGGTCTCGGTGCTGAAGTAGGCATATCTACAGCTAGAATACATGCCAGAGGTAAGCAAGCGAACAAAAAATATATAAAATGTTATAATAGTGAAAGCAATTATAATGCAATAGGTACTGACAGAGTTTCTTGCCAGTTCTCAGGTGAGTCACGTTGTGAACTGGTGTTACTCTTATATTCTTGATATTTAGCTATTAGGTACTCCTTTTTGTTTTAGGTTAATGCGAAATGAAAAAAGAGAATGTTAATTTCTTGAATATCAACCACAAGCAAAAAACACACAGATTTATAGTCATAACAACCTGCTATAATTTTTGTTACTTGTTTATTTATTTATATATTGACACACCAACAACAGACACATTCTTATTATAGTATCATTTTAGCTATCATATTTTAAAAATACAATTATATTTTTCAGGACCAGTGGGTGTAGAAGGTCTTCTAACAACAAAGTGGATACTTGAAGGCACAGACCACACGGCAGCTGAGTTCAACGAGGGAAAAAGAAATTGGATTCACGAGAAACTGCCACTAAATTGACTAAAAAAGCCTGGACGGAAGAGATTTCGACTTAACATCAGAGATTTATTTCTGTAAAAGTGTGTGTACAATAATATTGATCAATATAGCAATAAATTGACCGTGTATGGGTAATATTGAGGTTTGAACAGACTGTATTCCGACGGAAATAAATATTGGTGCAATATTATTGACTCAATAATATTGTACGTGTATGGGGCCGGTAAGACCTTACATTAAAATAATTAAATACAGCCAAATGTTTATGTAAAAAAAAAGTTTAGTTACCATACGTTAAATGAAGGGAATTAAAGGGTTTGTGGAATTGTTACTCCGAATTGACTAGTGTAGTGTAAGACTATGTATTGAGATTATTTGTATTAATATGTAAATGAAAATAAATACGAGTAGTTTAAGTTTAATATAATAAGAAGGAATAATTTTAGTACATACAGAAAATAAATAATATGTAGGTGAATCCCCGTTCCGATACAAGTACAACCAAAGTGCGTGCAAAAGTGCACATCCTTGAATTTTAAACATAAATTTTAGAAATATGTCTGTAATATCTGTAAATAGGTTTAAGTTTTAAATAGTTAGTTGCCTTGTAACGTAAAAGTTTATAATGTTAAGTAAATAATGGAGATCTTCCAGTTAAAATATTTAGATTTCCGAATGTTAATAATTATGTTTTAGATTTAGTTTAGTTTTATGTATACTTATATATTGTAAATAGTTAATTGTTCCTTGTAATTTTTTAAGAGACATTTTTAAATGCACATCTTTATATTTTTCCTGCACACTAGGTAACTCCACTAATTAACTGAATGCATACCAGAAAGGTTAATGTACTACTTGAAAATCTAAAATTTTACACTATTATTAGAGTTAACGGGATATTTACCATGTCTTTTTGAGTTTTTCCGATATTTCGGCGCTGTTGCAAGTGCCATGATCACGGAGGAACTGAAGTATTGGCGGTTGAAAGTAAAAGTCTTAGCACATATATCGATCTACCCTCCTTCGCACTCGTTTGTGTCGTACAACACCACTACTATTGGTTTCACTTTCACTGTACCGTCGCACTGGAACTCGGTCGCGACACACAACACTCACAGTATCTACACGCGGTTTCGGTTCGATATATTTATATGCATAAAAATCTGGAAACTGTATGTTGATGATATTTTCTGTAAATTGAAGGGTAGTGAAAATGAGGTACAGCACTGTGTGACTCACTTTAACAACATTCATCGGAATATGAGCTTTACGTACGAAATGGAGAAGGATAGAACTTTTGCTTTCCTTGACGTGAAGATCAGTGTAAGAAAAGACGGTTCGTTGAGTCACTCCGTGTACAGGAAGCCCACTCACACTGATAGATATCTGCATGCTAACTCGCATCATCATCCGCGTTATTTGAACTCGGTAGTTACGTCGCTTACGGACCGCGCATATAATTTATGTGACGAGGAGCATGAGGGGAGTTGTGTTATTGAAACAACTGTTCTCGAACGATTACCATTTATTACTCTCTCTTAAAATACAAAGTAACTATATTTATACTAAAGTCTGTCATAGACTATATTACTACACCTCACCTCGGGGGTGAGAAAAAGAAAAAAAAATGTAAACATATTTTTTTTTTTGTATTTTCTAAAATATTTAAAGGCAATTTAAAACTTTGTAATTTAAAGACATTAATCTACATTTATGATACAAACGGTTTTGTTCTATTTTTATGCAAGACATAATGTTTATTATTTTTCAATATTCTGACATTAACTCCTAAATCATCTAAAACTACAAATGGTCCATGCCATTGTACATCTAACTTATTAGCTACCTCATTTTTAACTAATACTAACTGTCCGTTAACATAAGTAATATTATTAGTGGTTTTATCATAATTAGCTTTACGGTTTTGTTTACTTAATACTAGATTATTACGAGCATCTTGATGTGCTACTTGTAGCCTATACTTAAGATCTAAAGGATAACTGTCTGGGTTATACAAAGGTTCTACATACTGACTTACTCTACAAGGTAAAATACTAGCTCTACCAAAAACTAATTCGAATGGTGTGTATTTGGTTTCTGAATGAACAGTATTATTAAAACTGTAGCACCAAAATGGTAGCCACTGACTCCATGTCTCTTTTTGACCATTACATTGTAGTCTTAGGAATGAACCTAAATGTTTATGGGCATTCTCAAGCGCACCTATTGACTGGTGGTGATATGCTGTAGATGTAAGTTTATTAATATTGAAAAGTTTACATACCTGCTCCATAACCGAAGAAACAAATTCTGTTCCACGATCAGTTGCCAACCTATTTGGTATTCCAAATCTCAATATAAAGTTATTTACAAATGCTTTAGCTACACTTACCGTATCTTTGTTTTTTAGAGGATATGCCTCTACAAATTTAGTAAGTTCGCATTGAAGCGTTATTATGTAAATATTTCCTTCGCAGTCTGCTTCTAAAGGTCCTACAATATCGAGATAGATCTTATCAAAAGCATGTGAAGCCGTTGTAGTTATTTCCATGGGCGCCTTGATATACCTACAATGCTTCATTTTTTGACACAAAGTACATTTTTTAACGAATTCTTTCACATCGTTGTCTAAGCCTGGCCAGTAAAATTGTCTCTTAATATTATTTGTCATTCTACGTACACCTGCATGACCTGCTGTGGGTAGTAGATGAAAATCGTGTAAAATATAATTTCTTTCTTCTTTATCGTCAATTCGCTTAACTCCTCTTAACACATAAACTCGTGGACCGGTCCAATCTTTTCTATCTTTTATCTCTTTTAAAAACTCTTTAATAAAAGTTTCATATTCATTATTATTTTTTACTATGCATAGTTCACTTATATTTACTTTGTTACAAAAGTCTCTTAGTTTTGACACAAATTCGGCTCGCGTAAATTGTGCTTTAAAACTGAGATTTATAAATAACGTTTTTCTACCACTACTGTAAATAAAACATTCTTCTTCATTAATTACATTATTTTGTATTTTTAATGCATGTATTTCGTCCTCTCCTATAAAAGTCATTTCTACTGAATTACTTGGCTGTTTTAGTATCTCGACTACTTGTGGTTGATCAAGCCTCACGTCGTCGGGATTTCTAATACCAGGGGCATTTATTTGTTCGTCTAAATCTAAACGCCTCTTTTGTCCTCTAGTTGTTACTAACATAATTTCATCATTCATCTGTTTTAAATAATCTGATGTTACACTTATTCTTGATAATGCGTCTGCAACACTGTTGTCTTTTCCTTTCACGTATAAAATTTTAAAATTATATTCTTCTAATGCTAATCTAAATTTGAAAAGTCTGCTAGAAGGATCTTTCATCGAAAATAAATAAATTAAAGGTCTATGATCTGTCATAATAGTAAATGGTTTACCATACACATATGGCCTAAAATACTTTACGGCCCAAACAATAGCAACTAACTCCTTCTGAATAGTTGGATAGTTCAATTCCGCTTTATTGAGGGGTCTGCTAGCATATGCTACTGGCTTCATATTTTTATTGCATAGCACTGCTCCTACAGCTGTACCTGAAGCATCTGTTTGAATAATAAATTCATTTTCCTCTGAAAAATCTGGAAATTCTAATATTGGTGGAGTTATCAAAGCCTGTTTTAATGTTTCAAATGCGCTTTGACACTCTGTAGTCCAGTTGAATTGTTCATATTTTCTAGTTAATTTATTTAAGGGATAAGTTATTTTAGCAAAATTATCAATAAATTTTCGGTAATAGTTGCAAAATGCTACAAATCTTTTTACTTCATCGGTACTTGTTGGAACTGGGTACTTTTGTAGTACTTCAATTTTTGCTGGATCGGGTAAAACTCCATTTTCTGTAACTAAATGACCTAAATAAAGTATTTCTTTCTTCAAGAATTTACATTTCTCAGGATTTAATTTCAGGTTAACTTTTCTAAGTCTTTCCAGAACATCTGTCAAGTTTTTATTGTGAATACTTAAATTTCTACCAAATACTATCAAATCGTCTAAATATATGAAACATTTTTCATAAGTTAATCCTGACATCGCTACTGACATAACCCTACTAAAGGCGCTTGGGCTTAAGGCTAAGCCCATCGGCAATCTTTTCATATGGTACTGTCCTGAGGCTGTACTAAACGCAGTGTACTCTCTGCTATCTTTGTCAAGAGCTACTTGGTAATATCCTTGATTTAAATCTAAATGTGAAAAATATACTGATCCAGAAAGAGAGTCCAAAATATCAGTGATATTCGGTAAAGGAAATTTATCATTTACGATACAATTGTTAAGCTTTCTATAGTCAACTACAAGCCGCCACTTTTTACCCTTTTCACTCTTCTTGGGCACTAATAAAATAGGGCTTGACCACTCGCTTTTTGCTTCCTCTATTATATCATCGTTAATCATCTTTTGAATTTGATTATTTACTTCACTTTTCAAAGAATGAGGTAAACGATACTGTTTAACATAAACGGGGTTTATATTAGGCTTTAAAGTTATTGATTGCTCATAAATGTTAGTGGTTGTTAATTTGTCACCGGGCAAAAAGAAAACATCCGAATATTTCGAACATAATTCTTGGATAGACGTTCGTTCTTCCGAATTTAAATCATTTAATTTTAAAATATTTAATAACTTTTTGCTCGTTCTAAGCCGTTAGAGTTAGGTTTAAAATCACATAAGTTATAATCTTCAATCGGGTCCATATCCGGTTTGAACATGGGTAAGGTAAGATCATGTTCATTTGTGTTTAAAATTCTAACTGGTAATCTATTATTTTTTATTTTTCCGATACATCCCGCTAAAAAAACATTTTCCGCTAACTGTTTACTATGAATAACACAGTCTCCCTTTATGTCAATGTCCAAAAATAAATAGTGTATTGATTCACTTCGACCTGGAATGTATAACAATTCACTTGAGTAATCTAATGAGTCACGAAGTGCTACCGAATATTCCATTCCATTTTGGCATAAGGTGATGACATTATCTCTCAAGTTGATATTCAGGGCATATTGACAAAGAAAGTCTAAGCCTAATATTCCATCTGCCTTTAAAGGTATACTATCAAAAACATGAAACTTAATATTAAAATCAATAGAACATTGCTCATCACGGTGAGTCAAACTAAGGTGAACAATCCCGTTTGATTGAATCTGACCACCAATACCATTTATAATATATGCTGTATATAATGTATGCTGCGGCGGGGTCTCTGCGCAGGCTGAGAAATTTCCTTCCTATTGCAACTAAGGTTGCGCTTGTGCAATCGCTCCTTTTACCTATCCTTGATTATGCAGACGTCAGTTATCTGGATCTTAATGAGGACCAACTAGATAAACTTGAGATACTTCAGAACTTCTGTATAAGATTTATATTTGGACTGCGCAAATATGATCATGTTTCTGAATTTCGAAAAAAGCTCAAGTGGTTACCTATTCGCCTTCGCCGGAATACTCATATCCTCTCCTTATTATATAACATACTTTTCAACCCATATACTCCTTCCTATCTCAAAAAACGTTTTAATTTTCTGAGCGTTTCCCACAGTAGATTCTTGAGATCGTCGGAAAACCTGAGCTTGAGGATGCCTGGACATTCCACTAACTTTATGGACAATTCCTTCTCCGTTCAAGCAGTTCGATTATGGAATGCACTGCCAGTATCTATCAAACGTGCGCAAAGTCTAGCAACTTTCAAGACCCTTGTAAATAGCCACTATTTGAGAGACATCGGCTATGTCTAGTACTTGTTTTTTTTTTTTTATTTGTTTATTTTTATTTTTATTTTATGGGTATGTATGTATGTATGTATGTATGTATGTATGACATGTATGTATCAAATTGTATATATATATATGTATATATTTAGGTATATATGTGTATTTCTGTACAACACACAATTGAAATGTAATATTTATCTGTTTACCAAAGTGGTAACACTCAAATTTAACACCATTCTGCCCCAAATGTTTGCTTATCACAAAATCTCCATACTAGGTTGCCTGTAAGAAATTGCCTCTGTGCGATAAGGCCGCCAATTGTAAAACCATTTAAGTTTAACATTACATAAGTGTACAAAATGTATTTTGGTGTTACAATAAAGTATAACTAACTAACTAACTAACTATAATAGTCTCATCTCTAGTTACACAAATGTTATGAGGTAATGCATCTCTCTTAATAACAGATAATGACGCACCAGTATCTACTAACCAATAATATCTTCTATTTCCTAAATAAAAAGTCAAAAATTTTGCTTTACCATGTAATGCTAAAATACTATGTTTCAACTCGAAAAAACTGCATTTCTTTTGTATCTTCTTCCACTGTGTTTGAACTCATAGGCTCATTATTATAGCATTGATTAGTATAAAATACTCGTTGATTATTTCCACTACTATGAGTTTTATAACTCGATCGATTCTCGTTTGGGTGAAATCCTCCTCGGTTCATATTATTGTATGTACTTCTATTTGTACCACGGGGATGATAGAACATTCTACCACGTGAATTTGTAAAATGGTTTCTACTAGTGTTAGAAAAATTGTTAAAACTACCTCTAGTGTAATTTTTACCAAAATTATGAAAATTTTGCTGGTGCGAATTTCCTTGATAATATTTATTAACATGCATCTTACCTCTACCACGACGTGAAAACTGCATCACACTGTCACCTGCAGATGTCGATGGCGCCGCCAGCTCCTCGTCCTTAGCTGCCTGAATTGCTATCTTTAAGCTATCATAGTTACGCGCTGCTATAATAGTACCTAGGCGCGAATCACTCAATCCATCGGCAAATCTTTTAATAGCTAACTTTTCATTTAAAGGCTTCAGAACTGAAAAGTTTTCAGAGTTACCCTCTGCTTGCGATATGGTTAAATTGGTGAATAACTTTTCCAATTCTGTACCATACTGGTCGATAGTACGCCAACCCTGTGTTGCATCTTGTAACCGCGAATGAATGGCTGTGAAAGATTTTTTAGTCAGGAGATTATTTCGTAAATCTCTTACAAAATCGATTGTAGATGAATATCCTTGAGACATACGGAGTTTAGCATTCTCGGATAAACGACTCTTTAAAACAAATGTTATGAGCAGTTTTTTACCTGCCTCTGAAAGCATATCTGCGTACATTTCTATGGAGTCAATGATACTTTTGGTGCTATTCTCGTTACCATTCATAACAGGAATCAAACTACACGCCGTTTTTAAGTCAAATTCCATGATGATATCGGTATTTGGCCTCGCTTCACAATAATCACTGTCACTATCACTTTCAACTTTTGGTTTAGTACATAATTCAATTATTTCCTGGTGATAGTTATTTATTACATTTCTTAATGAATCTAAAGATGATAAAATTTTATACTTAGTATTTTGATTCTGTATAAAATAATTAATTAAGTCATTGCTCTTGTTGTATATAATTTCAGTCTCATGCAATTTATTTTTTATAATATTTCTTATATCTCGACTTTCCTTTTTTAATTAAATATTTTCTAATTACTTTAAGTTCCTCTAAACATGATAATAATTCATCTTCCATAACCCTATACAAAATAATATATTAATACATACCATAGTCCTTTATTGAGTTACAATAGTAGGGGACACGAGTGTAAGTTGATACTTCTCACAATGATACACAACACTATCTAAACTATTTTAGATTACTAATAATAAGACGATAATTAACACTACATTTAAAGTTTATAATTGTCCCTCTGTCCATTGTTTTTATACAATTTCGCGAACTATTGGTATTATAAAAAAAAACACTTCTATTTATTTTGCACTTATTCACATAATTAAGCACTTTATTTTATAGTTAAACAAATTGATACACCATAATACGCACCGATACAAAAATTATACTATTTTAATTACTTCATTGGAATACGTATCTCGTTTTCTTCACGATTGGCTCTGGAACGGGTGAATGAGTTAAATGACCGTCGGAAATTGTTTTGTTGTATTTGGTCCCGGATCCAGGAATGATGACATTTTTTATAGTTTTTCCATGCAAAATACACAAGCATAACACCGAATAAAATGCATATTACGATGAGCATGATACTTATTGTAGAAACGTGCGTTTTTAGTTCTTCAACGTGAGCAGAATTTTCACCAAGAGCATTCTGATTTACGAACACCGTATCTTTTTCGACGTTGGACCGACACATTTTGATTTAAAAGTTTATAAATTATTTTGTTGAACACATTACACGCTTTGTTTTCTATTAGGTATGTTTTATTAATTTCGCTATTCACTTTTAATGAGAGTGCATCGCGTCGCGTCACAGATCCCAAATATGGCAAGGGTTGCCATGAGGGGAGTTGTGTTATTGAAACAACTGTTCTCGAACGATTACCATTTATTACTCTCTCTTAAAATACAAAGTAACTATATTTATACTAAAGTCTGTCATAGACTATATTACTACACCTCAAGCATTTGAAAGACGAATTAAATCATATAAGCGGCGTGCTACAAAAGAATGGGTACAGTGGACGAACTTCTACAGGGTAGAAAGACAACCAGCATTTTTACCGTACATCAAGGGAGTGACGGATAAGGTCGCCAATATTCTTAAAAAAGTTTCCATAAAAACCAGCTTCACCCCTTTTAAAAGACTTTCACAATATCTACGTACACCTAAAGATAGTTCTCCACTGGACGGACCGGGAGTGTACAAAATTGATTGCAGTTGTGGTAGTTCGTACATAGGGCAAACCAAAAGAACGGTTACGTGTCGAATTAAAGAACACATCAGGGCAGTCAAAAACAACGAACCACAGAAATCTGCAATAGCTGAACACCTATTGGAGTCTGGTACAGACCACTGGATCGAATTACATAACCCAAAGATGCTGTCGACAGAACGCCATTATATACCAAGAATGGTTAGGGAAGCGATTGAAATTAAAAAATATAAAAATTTCAATCGTGAAGACGGGTTTCAGTTGCCGAGCGTCTGGCATCCAGTGGTCCGTGTGTGCATAAATAAAAGTAAATATATCCAACCGAAACCGCGTGTAGATACTGTGAGTGTTGTGTGTCGCGACCGAGTTCCAGTGCGACGGTACAGTGAAAGTGAAACCAATAGTAGTGGTGTTGTACGACACAAACGAGTGCGAAGGAGGGTAGATCGATATATGTGCTAAGACTTTTACTTTCAACCGCCAATACTTCAGTTCCTCCGTGATCATGGCACTTGCAACAGCGCCGAAATATCGGAAATACTCAAAAAGACATGGTAAATATCCCGTTAACTCTAATAATAGTGTTAGTGACCATGAAAGTTTAAATACCTAAAATTTTACACAAAACGAGATGACTTTTTTTATCGAATTTAAACCAAAAATGTGGTTCGTACACCAGATATATGATTTGCTAAACGATAATACGAATTGCTTATCAAAAATACTAACTTGCACTCTAAATTGTACAATCTTATAACGGAATAGGTTAGGTTGGGTTAGTTAGATATACTATTAGGTATGATAATAGTGATTGGTTCAGTAAAATAGATCTGCAAATACCATTAAACAGTATATTGAATTTGATTTATTTAGAGTGCATTATTAGTGTGCAAGTCAGTATTTTTGGTTTAACTTTCAAAAATTTTGATCGAAAAAAGGGAATAAACAGATATCGATTTAATATCCTATTGAAATAAATAAATCATCATTGTAAATAGCTATAAAAAGATCTGATATTTTAAGACATAAATGTTTTTATTTATCCATAGCGTTTACATATCTACCTACGTATTATATCAAATTTTAAATCAAAAGTACCCTATTTTATGATAAAAACTGTTGTATTATTTTTCAGTCCTACTTATTTTTTTAAAATTTCTGATGATTTTTGGAATTTTATATAATTTTTTTGAAGCGCTCGTGGCCCTGCAGCCTCAGTGTTCTATAAACGATCACTGTAGTATAAAGAGCACATATTTTTTGAATGGTAATCGCATCTAGATCACAAAAAATAGATGCAAGCAAATTTCAACCTTATGAGCATGCCTAATATCTATTTATTTTTTATATATTCGTGATCAGTGATATCTATAGACGCCGAAAACCAAATTTTTAGAGAAGTGTCATTAAGGTCGAGAATTGCTTGCACCTATTTTTTTTGAATGGTAATCGCGTCTAGATTACAAAATATGGCTGCAAGTAATTTTCGACCTTATCAACTTGCTTATAGTCTGTTTTATTGATCTGCATATGTTTTTCGGTCTTCATTTGTTTTTTCGATCTTCATTTGTTTTATCGGTCTTCATTTATTTTATAGACCTTCTAAAACTTGTAGCAGAGTAAAAAACTATTTTCGGTGGTTCCACAGCCAATGGAACTAAGGGTTAAATGACTTTTTCCATCGTCATGGAACTACGGAAAAGAAGGGGTAGATAACTTATGGTAAGTAGTTCTTGCAAAGAAATATTTACCAAATTATCTCTAGTTTTTTTTAACGTGAAGGAAAATCCTCATGGATGTTATGCCGGACTCCTACCGACGTAAAAACCTCACGTAACGCCCAACTGCCTATGATTGGGAGTCCCAGGTAAGCCCTTGGAAGGATGTCTCAGGACTCCCAACAGACACACGGCCGCCACTGCGGCCTCGTCCAGGGGGTGGTTCGGGTGCTAACCCGCGTCATTGGGGGGTTGCGGGTGTGATCCCGCTTGTAAGGGGGGGCGTGCGTGAGTTCCTCACGTCACGCTGCCGTCATATTTTTTTTTTCTCCTAGTTTATGAACCTTTTTACTCGAAGCCACACTGTAATAAAATCCATGTATGTACATATTGTACGTACTAGTAGGTCATCTTGTTCCTACTAACCTGAGGAACGATTGAACCGAATTACATGTTTAAAATAATAAGAACTTTTGAAATTGAAATTTGCTTTAGATTTTCTTATGTGAAAAAGGTGTGAGATTCGATCAGTTTTAAATTATTTCGTACTTCTTTTAGATCTTGCCTACAGTCAAAAATTAATTAATAGTACTACATACAGCAGCTTTGCTTGACTGGAAAGAAAAACGTTTAAATTCATTGCTCAAGTTAAATTAATGAGGCTATTCTTCATAGTCTTATTAATAAAGATTTTTACGTAGGCACACTAAATTTAAACTTCAAGTCTTATTGAAAAGAATAGAAGCCTGCCCGCAATTTTCATATTTTAATATTCAACGTTAAAGGAAGTGATGCAAGGTTGTTTCAGGAAACGTGTTCATTCTAGTTCAGCTAACATATTACTCACGGCTGTAAATTGTCGGTGTAAGCAGAAACATAGCGGCTCCCACGATTCAGTAGTTTAGTTTATCAAATTATTTTTAGTACCACAATTATAATAGTAAAGGAGAGGAGGCAAAACAACAAATGAAACTAAAAAAATGAAATAAAAAGCTCTCTAAGGTTGTATGCAACTGCTCTCGACAACTGGCCTCGATTTGGAATTAATACAAATCTTGGGCTGGCCAGTATTTAATTTGTGTTATATGAAAAAGGTTTCTCGGAGTTTAGGTGCTTCTGAATCAGTCCAAAACATCTTAAAACAAGACATGTCTTATTTAGACTAGTCTTGAATTATATTTTCTACTCATCACATTGAAGAAAGAATGGTATTGTTTTAGAAAAAACTTTATCCGCAGGCTTTTGTATTGAGCAGCTTTCATCGACGCCGACGAACCGAGAAATTGAAGGAACTTTACCAAGGCCGTATTGTAACATGAATATCTTGGCAAAAACAACATAATATTTCAGTGTATATAAATTATTTTTGGTTTAGGAGACATAAAATATAGTGGTCTTTTAGGATTGCAGCTACCTGAAAAATATTTTTTTTATTTTATGTCTATTTATGGTCGCCAAATAACGCCGCCCGCCCACCTGATAGAAAACCAGGGCGAGAGTGGCGCAATCGCGAGTCCATAAGACAACAGTTTTATCATAAGGACCCAAGTGGTGGCCCAATGATGTGACTCCGTATTTTTTAGGTCCTGATAATTGCTACAGATCCTGATGTACTGGAGTTACAAGATTACCAGTGGAAATACCTACATTACAGTACTGACATGAAGTTTTAACACAATCATGATAAATCTGTTAAATTTTACTTTGTAATCTTTGTTTTGGTCGATCGACTTCTAGCGAGAACGGTCGAGTCACACACTTTCTTGCATAAGTGCGCGCTCGTGTACAAGTGCTGACGCAGCAGCCTACTCAAACGTGCACTGCCGTCACGGCCGTCGCGATGACCTACATACAGTCGTAAGTGAATCATGCATAATTGTGCGGATTTGCGGTAAGTTATAGTTTTATAATTATAACTTGAATTTAATCATGACAACTCCAAACAAAGTAGTTCTCAAAACTGAACTCGAACATCAATTGTACTCCCGGTACAAAGAGGAACAAAATGAGCGTCTAGAACTGCAACAGCTAGTGAAAGACCTCAGTAGCCAAATCGAATCATTGCAACAACAGCTGAAAGTAATTCAGGAACAAAGGAATGTAACTGTTCAGACGGAACATTCTGCAAATAATGAGCCCCAGAAAACTGTCGAATATCAGACTGACGAAGAGGAACTTGCCAGGGAAACTGAGTGGGTTCGTGTGAAAAGTAGGAAGAAGAGGAAGTTGAACACCTCACTATCTCCTCCATCGCAAGGAGTAAGCGCTATTGAATCTCAGGTTAGTGTAGAACCTGAGAAACCAAAAGCAAAAAAGGCATCCCCACCCCCTCCAGTCATAGTAGAAGACATTAAAAACTACCAGAAGTTTTATGACCTTTTATTGACATGCTCAAATAAGGACTCCTTCATGGTGAAAATGATGAGTGGGAACACCGTCAAAGTAAATGCCTGGGACGAAGACTCCTACAGGGCAATTACTAATTTATTATTACAAAATAATTGCCTATGGCACTCGTATGAGAACAAACAAGATAGGCCGATTAGGGTCATCGTTAAAAATTTACCCTCTTCTTGTTTGCCAATTAGAATAGTGGAAGATCTGGATTCCAAAGGCTTTAAAATCCAGGAAGCCATAAATAAATTAAGTTGGAGGACTAAGGAACCTCTAAATATGTTTATGCTTTCCTTTGAAAAAGACGAAAACATAAATCAGATCTATGGTATTAAGACTATACTAGGCTGTAAGGTTGAAGTGCAGCCTTTAAAAATCATCCAAACTAATACCTCAGTGTAAAAGATGCCAAGCATATGGCCATACACAGAAATATTGTTCCAAGGAACCTAGATGTGTGAAATGTATTGGTAAACATCTGACCAAAGACTGCACTAAATCAATAGCAGAAAAACCCAAATGTGTACACTGTGGTCAGCCACACCCGGCAAACTACAGAGGGTGCATGGTAGCAAGAGAATTGCAAGAACTAAAAAACAAAGCAATTAAAAAAAAAAGTAACTACAGCTATCGTTCAGGTCCCTAGTAGTAAAAAAAAACAGGCATTACGTTTTACTCAAAATAATGTGACTTATGCCCAAATGATGAAAGAGCAGCAGCAACCGCCACAACCACTGGTACATGGTCCGCAGCCTCTCATGTCAGGAGACTCCGACACGAGCGAAAATATAAACAAAATATTAAATATTTTAACTTCTTTTGATCAAAGGTTGAAGAACCTAGAAAGTAGTGCTACCAAACTACCTTATATAACGCAAAAATGAAGAACACACTAAAAATTATGGCATGGAATGCAAACGGACTCCTAAAACATCGAAACGAGTTGCAGGCTGTTCTTGCCACAGAAGAAATTGATGTTTGCCTCATTTCCGAGTCTCACTTCACTAAAGAATCATATATCCATATTACTGGCTATAAAATATATCATGCACTGCATCCTGTCAACACTGCGAGAGGGGGAAGCACCGTCATAATAAAAGAGAACATCTACCATTACCTAGAACATACATATGAAGAAGAATTCATACAAACTGTAGCCGTAAGGGTCCAAACTAAATTTCATCAAATTACCATAGCAGCTATATACTGCCCACCAAAGCATGCTCTGAAAATAGAGCAGTACAGAAACCTACTTAAAATTCTTGGTAACACATTTATATTAGGAACTGACTTCAACGCAAAAAATACATATTGGGGATCCCGATTAACCAACAGTAAAGGAAAGGAACTGCTAAGTGCTATGAGAGAAATCAAGTGCAATGCAATTTCAACAGGAAAACCCACTTACTGGCCTACAGATAAGCAAAGAACTCCAGATCTGATCGACTTCTTTATTTACAAGAACCTATCAGTCACATTTCTCAATATACAAGAAGGACTGGATATGAATTCCGATCATTCCCCTATTATATTAACCTTAAGCGAGACAGTAATTAAAAAAAAAGCAATCCAATGTTGGTAAATAAAAACACTGACTGGGAGAGTTTCAAATTTGATTTAGACAACATTATTGATCTCAAAGTACCTTTAAAAAATAAACAGCAATTAGATAAAGAAGTGTCAAAATTTGTGACCGACATTCAAAACTGCAGCTGGCAAAATACTCCAGTCTTAAAAACTAAAGTTGCAAGCCACAGATATCCAGTAGAAATAAGAAATCTCATTGCCATTAAGAGAATTCAGAGACAAAAATGGCAAAAATCTAGATATCCGCCTGACAAAACAATATTGAACAGACTTACAAAAAGATTGAGTAAAGCGATACAAAACTATCATGATGATGCAACAAAAGACTACCTTAGTCAATTAACAAATAGTGAAAAAACCGAATATTCACTATGGAAAGTCACTAAAAGTTTAAAAAAGCCTATTGTTCATGCCTCACCCATAAAAAAAATAGATGGCAACTGGGCCAGGAGTAATGAGCAGAAAGCAACTATATTTGCAGAACACCTACAACAAATATTTCGAACTAACGACGAGGGAAGCTCTGATAACATAACATCCGATGTCATTTGCCATGATTACTTGGAAATAAAACTAGTTACTCCAAAAGAAGTCAATAATATTATCAAAAACTTGGCTAAAAAGAAATCGCCCGGATATGATCTTATCACTGGCGAAGTCCTTCAAAACCTTCCTCGTAAAGCCATAGTTAAACTTACAACCCTTATAAACGCCACATTCCGGCTAAAACATGTGCCTAGTATCTGGAAAGTTGCTGAAGTTATAATGATCCCCAAACCAGGAAAATCTCCTCAAAATGTATCATCATACAGACCAATATCACTGCTGCCAATCATTTCAAAACTATTTGAAAAGCTTCTTCTGAGACGTCGTAAGCCTATAATAGAAGAAAGAAAACTAATTCCCAATTATCAATTTGGCTTTAGAGAAAAACACTCCACGATAGACCAAGTTCACAGAATCACCAACGTCATTGAAAAAGCACTAGAGGAAAAAAAAGTCTGTTCTACAGTATTCCTAGACATAGCACAGGCATTTGATAAGGTGTGGCATAGAGGCCTTATTCATAAGCTCAGGAAACTGCTACCAAAACAATTTGCAGATATTTTAGAATCATACCTAACAGAGAGAACATTCAGAGTAAGACAAGAAGAAGCTTATTCTAGTCTCAAACAAATAAAAGCTGGAGTACCACAGGGAAGTGTACTTGGCCCTATCTTGTACCTATTGTACACCTGCGATATTCCAGATATAAAAAACAATGTTATTGCAACCTTCGCAGATGACACAGCCATCATGGCAACAGGTGCCACTCACAAAAAAGCCATTGAGAAACTTCAATCGGCCGTCAACACCATCACTGCTTGGACAAAAAAATGGAGAATTCAACTAAATTAGTCCAAATCGACTCACATAGACTTCACAAACAAAAAACCTAACTATACACCGGTAAACATTAACGGTAAAATAGTACCATATGAAAATACGGCAAAATACCTGGGTATGACGCTTGACGCAAAACTACGCTGGAAGGCACACGTCAAAAAGAAACGCCAGGAGTTAGATTTACGCTTCAAGAAAATGTACTGGCTACTCGGCAGACATTCAACATTATCAGTGTACAACAAGGTACTTCTGTACAAACAAGTACTTATGCCTGTATGGGCATATGGTATTCAGCTTTGGGGCTGTACAAAACGCACCAATGTTGAGATAATTCAAAGATTCCAAAATAAAGTACTTCGGAGTATTATAAATTAGTGACCGACCGAAGTTTCGGTTTCGGTTTCGGTTTCGGCCAGTTTCGGCCAAAAAATCGAGTTTCGGCCGCAGTTTCGGTTTCGGCCAAAATGGGCCGAAACTTTCGGCCGGGCCGAAACCCACGTGTTCATGAATTTTGAGTGTCTGGCTCTGCTTGAGACGTGGTTGGGGTCAGCCCAACCAGTTAATATATTACTAAGCGAAGATTTAAAGATTTACAAAGGACTTCCAATGAATACTTAGGTATAATAATACAACTTTATTTAAGCCACAAGCAATTACGAGTACAATCATTGAGAAGTATTAGACAGTTACCCCTGTGTTATGTCTTCGACCTCCTTTTTAGGATCCCGTTTTTACTTTTGGTTACTGAATCCTAAAGATCTAGGACATTACATAACCCTACACCTTTGTTGTCGGTTCCGTTGACTGTGTTGATCGTCTGTCTGTCTGTCAGGAGGCTGTAACTGTAGATGATGCATTTCTTTTGCCGCTATAGCAACAAATAATAAAAATAGACAAAATAATAGTATTAAAGAGGGCCTCCCATACAACAACCGTGTCTTTTTTGCCACTTTTCTTGAACGGCACCCTTCGTGCGTGAGCCCGGCTCACTCGTGCCCAGTTTTAGTTATACACTTCTAGAATGTAACCAAAACCGGTCAAGAGCTAGTAGCAGGGCATCGTGTGGTTTTATTCGGTAGGAGTTCGCAATAGCATCTATGAGTAATTCCACACGTAAAAGAAAGAAACTCATCTTTAGGTGGAGATATTTCTAAAATAAACACTTGAGAAGACTATAAGTCTTCCCGTTGATCGATGGCACTTGGTGGAACTTGCTGCACCTATTGAAAAAATAACCGGCTAAGTGCGAGTCGGACCCTCACGGCGGGGTTAAAGCGGGACCCTATTAACGAGACATAAGGCCAAGCCGACCGTCTGTCTCTTAGTCACGAGGTTGTATAGCTGGAACCACGCCGGATAGAGGCCTATTTTCACTGATGATGTATTTCTGTTTTTTTTATACCACTAAGGTGACAGACAAGCATACGGCCCACCAGAAGGACTGGTGGTCACCGCAGCCTATGAACGTTTGCAAAACCTTCTTAGACCCCTTTTGAAGAACCCCATACTGTAGGCGTTTGGGAAAACCGAGGCAGGAAGATCATTCCATAACCTAAGCGTTCGCGGAAGAAAACCCCTATCGGATCTAACCGTGCTTGAACGCCCCGGACGTAGGGTGTGAGGATGAAATCCCAGTCTATGGCGAGTGGTGATAAAACGTAGCCGTGGGCATCATGTCAAACAACTCCGTTGCCGCTATTTTTTACTCTTAAATCCTACAGAGATGCTATGCCGGAGTCCTACCGACTAAAAACCACGAATTGAGAGCCCCGAATATGCTCTCGGAATGATACATACTGCAGCCGCGTCTTTGGGGGGTTGTTCAGTTGTTATCCTGCTACTTGAGGGGGGCATGCATGAATCTCAAACTTCATGCTATCGTCTAGGGCCTGCTTCTATAAGGACGGTGAGCAGACGTCCTCAGGCCCCTGGTCAGAGGCTGATAGTATAGGGCGCGCCGTCGCAGACTGTGCAACTTGGGTGGGAGAGTTCTCTCCCGCTTCCTCCCCGGCGCCGTCTCTTTCACGAGCATGACCTGTTCATAGGAAGGCGCCTTATTGCGCCATTGAAACAATGACGCAAGGGCCCTCGCTTCCAGGTCCCATAGAGGGGTCCCGGCTAGAAGACATGCCGCCTCAACTGAGATCATGCGGTATGCCCTTATTCTTACCCTGACAGCCATCGCTTTCTG
This sequence comes from Miltochrista miniata, assembly GCA_933228765.1. Taxonomy (NCBI): domain Eukaryota; kingdom Metazoa; phylum Arthropoda; class Insecta; order Lepidoptera; family Erebidae; genus Miltochrista; species Miltochrista miniata. Next base: position 26,259,100 of record OW121763.1, on the reverse strand, counting down.
CAGGCTAAGTAATCTATAGCCGCATTGCTGGCTCAGGATCAGAATCTCCGCCCATACGGGGGCCTCATATAGGGCCCTGCTCCGCATGATCCTAAGGTACAGTCTCCTGCAGGGAGCGTTGGGTCCCCTGATATTGGGCAACAACCGCGAGAGTGCGGCTGATGCCCCCTCCCTCAGTTTTGGGACCAAACTTCGGAAGTGGTATCCGATGTTACACCGGCTATCGAGTACGATCCCCTGATACGTCATCGAGAGCTCGATGCCGATGCAGACGCCCCCTATTAAGTAAGCTGGATCCCGCAGGTGTCCTTTAGGGCTGCGTCTCGTTGCGTTGCTCCTCGCGCCGCGCTGTCATTAGGGTGTCGTCGTAACACGTTACGCACGTAACAGGTTACCCCGACACCTCTGAGCAGACCACAGAAGGATGTTCCACAGAAGCGGTCCAAGAACGATCCCTGTGGAACACCGAACGACACATCTCGCCGACCCTCTCTCGGCGATAGGCCCCGACAATTCGACGGAGGTATTGAGACATTCCATGGTAAATAAGCGCCTTTCAAACGCAGCTCCAGGGCAAGGTGTTGAAAGCGTTGGAGATTTCACCATGTGCTGTTGCCGCTATAACAAAAAATACGAAAATCAGAAAAAAACATCCACACAACAAACGTAATTTTTGTAACGGATTTCTCTGTGCGGGAATCCGACTCGCACTTGGCTGGTTTTTATTTTTTTCAATATGAACACGTGAGTTTCGGTTTCGGTTTCGGTTTCGGCCGAAACTGACCCAGGGGCCGAAAGTTCGGTTTCGGTTTCGGTTTCGGCCGGAAAACCAGTTTCGGTCGGACACTATTATAAATGCTCCCTGGTACATTAGGAATAAGGATATCCACCGGGACTTAGGAGTGGACCTTGTTATAAAGGTTATAAAAAAATATGCCGAAGCTCACGAACAAAGACTTCTAAAACATGTGAATGTCGAGGCAATTCAGCTTCTTGACACCACGGACATTTTAAGGAGACTGAAAAGGACTAAGCCTTTTGATCTAGTTTAGTGAAATTAGTGTAAAGTAGTGCAGTGAGTGCTATACTTGAAGAACACAAGAACAAAGTGACTTTCTATTATAATTAGAGACAATAAGAAAAGTGCCGATGGACACATTCTTTACTCTGTAAGCTTTAGTAAAATAAGTGAAATCTAAATTACTTATTAGCCTCAAGGCTAGATTGTAATTGTTATGAGATGACATTTGTGTTACCTCATAAAAAAAAAAAAAAAAACTTTGTAATCTTTGCAATGTCATCCAAGTGTAAATAACGCTGTAACGTTGCAATAATTTTTGGATTTTGTTTTAAAATCATAAAAAATGTAAAAGAAAATTTGCCTCCAAAGGAAAAAGCGTAGAATCCATTTAAATAAGAAATTCTGATATTAAGAGCGACGTTTTCGCATAAAAGCCGTTTTAATGTCAGGTCCAGCCACAATTAAGATAGCACTTGTACCTACCTAGGACATAATAGTTTTTTAATTTCAAATGGAGGTTTTATTTAAAATGTTGAGTCTATTTAATTTGAAATGCACAATACTTTTTGTCTTTAAGAGCCAAAACTTTAAATTATTGTGACGGTTCTTAATTGTTATAGTAACGAGAATGTTGAATAGTATGCAGAATGATAATACAATGTTTGTAGTTTGAGTAATTTATGCGACAAGTTTTGTATAGAATTTTCATGTTTCAGAATTTTAACTACATTTGATATAGGTACCGGCACTAAAGTTTTAATAAACGGCGCAAAGTTTGGTCTCGGTGGGCGTTTCTTTTACCCGGGTTACTTAACTAGTGTTCTTTGTGTACATCAGTATGCTTATATTTTTTTTTGTTTTTTGTATCGGTATGCTTCAGGTATCTTCAGGTGGTTTAAGCTATATCGCCCCATGAAAATCGTCAGATTATTTTTATTCTGTAATTCTTACTGGATTTCCTTCAAAATAAAAAACATAATCGCGCTCGAGTATTTCACAGTGACGTTTTTTTTACAATTATGCCATGCCACTCACCCATTTCCTTATGCCACGCTAAAATCATCAGATTTTTAAAATATATATTCTGTTCTGTATGTATTTAACTTCCTGGCCTTAATCTGACGCGCTCGAGTTTCTCTGAAAATTGATTTTTTTTACTAATCTGACGGGCTGTCCTCGGAACACGCGCTTATATATGAAGGGTTTATATATGGCAGGAGTACATTACAAGGAATAAGGTTTCTCCTCATATAGTTTTCTGAAGATCTGGAGTAACTCTTCAAATCCCCTCTTGGGCTCCCCTACTATAATTTTACGGAACCTAATAAGTCTGTTGAATTGAGCCAAATTATAATTAAATTAAGAGATAATTGAAATTTTACGATTTTACATTTTACGAGAAACCTAAATGTTATAAGCTTAGATTTTTGAACTATTTTATCAAAATACAGGATCCTCTCTTCAGAATTTATACAAATAAGTAGGTATTCTGATAAATTTTACTCGTGATAATATTATTGCACGCATAATTATTCCATATGCATAATTTACGTCAAAATGGCCTCGTTCAGATGCCACCATAAGGGGCTACAAGAAACGGTTTGCTTGTTTTGCATTACTGTAATACTAATAGTACAGCGAAATCTTTTCGAAAATTTCGGGCACAGTTTAGTAAACTACTCCAGCTCTTTTAATAATATAAATTATAAGCAGCTCTCTTATTTATATACTATAAAATAAAAGTGATGATTGGGGTTATAAACCCTTCCTCAGAACAGTTAGTGAACGAATAAAATACTCAGATACAAAGAACCTGAGAAATTGTGCTCGTACATACCAGTAGACAATGTTGTTCCGTATTTTATTAGTTTGTTCTCCGAGCAAAATTTAGCACCATACAATAAAAAAGAAAATTTAAGAGTATTGCCGCTGTACCCATCAACCCACCATTTTAACCCCCTGTTAAAATGGATCATTAAATTTGTGGGTTATGGGAGTTGCAAGGATAATGGGTACTAGAAAGTGAATTAGGTAAGTGGTCTATCTATATTAATATTGTGAGCGCAGAATTTTCAATTTTTTGTCAAAAGTCAGTACAGTATTTGAACCAAGTGCGAGCAAAGAAATTTTAGAAAATGAGGTTTTTGAACATACAGACAGATTATTTATTTTTCTCTTTCGTCGTCGCTTTAGGAGCACAAAGCCTAAACAATCGGCCCGTGTTAATTTTATGTGTGTTAATTTTAAACTTTGTAAGTAAAAAAAATCATTCAAATAATACATTTATTACTTATTCAAATTTTTTTTTATTATTTAAAATCATTTAATGCGAGTATTTTCTCAGCTGAAACTAAGAATGAAATAAAGATATTCGAATCAAATTCGAAACTTGTGGATATTTTTTTTTATTGATTTTATATCTAATCTTACATACTGCCTGCCCATAGTAAAAAGTTTTACCTTTGAAGAAATTTGATTCTCTTGCCGAAATGTATGTGAAACGTTTTTTTTTTTGCAATTTCTGCCTTTCCTAGTACTCAAAGCTAAAATGTTCCAGTAGAGTCTTTTAATCCCCACGTGAAATAGAATCGATTGGCATAGAAAAAAAATTGCATTTTTTTGGCTAACTGTAAGATTTTTGCAAAATCTGTGTTGTTGCAGTTCAAAATATCTCAAAAAGTTGGGGAAGGTCTCCTAAGAACGTTTTGCTGTAACTGCAACGGTTAAGGTACTTGCCGTTACCTACTGCCCCGTTTAAAAAATACACTCTGTATACAGGAGACAATCATAACCATTCAAACCAAATACCGACAGCCAGAACAGATGTTACACAGTAATAAATAAAATCTCCGCGTTCCGAGCATAATATCTTTAAAACTAAAACAGGAAATTATTTTTGATGATTATTATTTATGGAGTCCGAATAAAGTCATAAACGTCCGAGATGTAAAATATTGCTTCGGCAATTAAGGGCGCCACCTACGAGGACATTGGTCAATTTCACGAAAAAAAAAACCATTTTACGTCCCTGAATTTAAATGGACATAAATTTTAATTTCGTTCCGTAAAGGATTTTCCGCACACGAATTGAACAGGGAAAGTATTTTTAATCCCGTTTAAAATACAATGTTTACATATTGGAAAGAATTTAAGCGATGCTTAATAAAAATGTGCTGGTATTACCATTTATGACGTAATTTGTGTTTTTGATAGCTGTAATATTGGCCATGAGGATGGGTAGCTTAGGCCTTTTTTAATTTGTTAAACACACGATCTCTTTGGGGTCATGATGGAATTTTTAATTACATATTGTGTGGTGCAATATAATTATGTACACTGTGAGTAGCTAAATAGTAAAGCTAAAAAGTATCTTTGTTATTGTACAGTAAAGTACATCACACACATCGCTTCTCAGAAATAGGCGTGATTTTTGTCTGAAAACATTTTTAGATGTGTTTGTAATTAGGTAAACGAAAAGGCTTAATTTTCACTTTAATTTAATTAGATGTCTCGTAAAATTGTTGTTCTCATGCTTTTTTTTTTCATTTAACGTGAGGGAAAATCCATCATGGATGCTATGCCGGACTCCTACCGACTAAAAACCTCACATATAGCTCAGCAGCCTATGGTTAGGAGCCTGGGTAAGCCCTCGGAAGAATGTCCCAGGACTCCCAACAGACCCACGGCCGCCACTACGGCCTTGCCTAGGGGCGGTTCGGGTGCTATCCCGCGTCTTTGGGGGGTTTCTGGTGTGATCCCGTTTCTAAGGGGGAGTGAGGCGTTCGTGAATTCCTCACGTCACGCTGCCGAAACCGTGGCTATTCAGTAGGTACGTGGGTTTTATTTCCGAACTTTTATCTTGTTGACTTTGTTAATAGCTTTAGAAATTGGTACTGCAATTTTACTCCACTTATAACAATCCGTACTTTGTAATATGTAAATCCGAAAGTAATTCTGACTGTCTAACGCTTCTACGCATGATCTACGACGCCGATTTATACAAAATTTAATTTAGAGATAGAATAGAGCTTGGGATAAAAAACAGGCTACTTTTTGTCCCGGGAACAAGGTCTTGTGGTAAACAGTTATGGGAAAACTCAGCGGAGCTGTGAGGGTCAACTAGTCACAGAAAAAGGTTGCGCAGCTCTTATTATAAAAGTAAAAGTTGTTTAATTACGAAAAACATAATTACCACGGACACACATAACATACATAAAGAATACCCTAATGAGGGTACCACGCACTGAATGGCATTGTATTTTAAACTACTGAAATTCTACTAATATTATAAACTAAGTACGACGCCCTCGGCTTCGCCCTTGTAGAATTCTGTCCCCGTTATCGCATCAACACATTCCGGGGGTATATGTTCTTGAAGACTATAATCTATCCTATCAATTTCAGTCCGATACGTTTAGTCATTAGAGCGTGATTGAGTAACAAACATCCAATTTAGTCCAGGAGCCACCGCCTGTGTTTTTCATTGATTAATAACAGACTGAATCTTTGTGAGTAGTTTCCGTTCGACGAGACGCCCAAGTTTTTCCTCTGTGAAAATTCTCGATAGAGGTAGCTAATAAAGTGCGCAGCTATAAAACATGTCGATTTGATGGAGTGTTGAAATTGTCTGACTAACCGTTTATTTTTTATTACAATGTTTAAATAATTGTATTATAAACTGGGAGGAATAATTGTCCTACAAAACGGATGGTTTGTTTGAGAGCGTCCTCCACTCCGAATATGTCGAAACGACGGGGCCATAAAAATAATTAATAACAAGCTGATTTTTTGTATGCACCTTTGTAAATATTGTTATAATATAAAATGGAATGACCGCTTAGTCCTACAAATTTAGTGGTAGGATTTCTCAGTCCGACACTTCGAAGTTGTCAATTCTATGGTAATATTTTTTTCATTAATAACCGTAGGACAAAAAAAACATCAAGAGTTAGTGCATCCTTTGCCTAAATCAAACAGTGTCCTACAAAAAAATGGGTATTTATCGCTAGTCCTACAAGAAAATAAAAAAACATATGACATTATTTCGTTGCTGTTGTTTTGGTGCTTGGAGACATGACATGTATTCGCAAGCTTGATCAATACATTTTTAAACAAAATATTTTTCAAAAATAAAAAAAATAAAATAAAAAAATACAATTATTAAAATAAATAAAAACATATAGAAACAGAAGAATAAAAAAAATAATCGTCGTCGGATTCCGATGTCGACGCTTCTCCGATGCTTCTGTGTCGTCTTCATCTTCCTCGTCATCAGAAGAAATGTCATCTGATTCTACATATCGGCATAGCATCCTACGAGGATTTTCCCTCACGTTAAAAAAAAAAAAAAGACAGCTTACGCGTAGGCAAGACGCTAATAGAGAAACAGTTGGAAAAGTATGTCGGAACGTTTAAATCATTTTAATGAACTAAGTACTATTTAATAAACCTATAAATGTTAGAAAAAATGGTTGCAAGCCATTTCAACCTTATCAACTTGCCGATGGCCGATAGTCGTTAGTTTTATCTAGGTACTTTTATTTGTTGTATTGATTTCAATTTGTTTTAAAAATAAATATATTAACTGCCAGAGAACTTCTTTCTAGATCTTTCTCAGTTCCCGCCGAAAAATCCCTTGAATGTCCCCACTCAGCTGCTTACAATGTGTTGTAACTAGTTAACCACAATTTTACTGTAAATAAGAGTGCGGCAGCTCGCGCGCTACGCTTTTTTTTAACTTGGCGTCGAGCCGCTGCCGCGTGTCTTGATAAATATTCTCCGAAAAATAATTAGAAAAATAATAAATAATTAATGCGTCTTAATTTATTCAATACGCGACGGAAATTCATTCTTCCAATATTGTTGACAATTTGTGTTCCCCGATTAAAAAAAAAAGTTTCTCCAAGGGATCGAACACGGTACCTCCGCAACGAGAGTTCAGTTCTGTTCCATGCTGCTAATCGTGCTTATTCCAAGAATAGTGAAAATGGTACATGCTTATCAGGACCGCTTGATATATATTTAATTATATGTATATGTACATACTACTTTTTTTGTAGGCCAGTGATAAAATAGTGTTCTACACTTTATCCCCGATAGGAAAAAAAATAAACTAGGCTGTTATTAATGAAAAAAATATTACCATAGAATTGACAACTTCGAAGTGTCGGACTGAGAAATCCTACCACTAAATTTGTAGGACTAAACGGTCATTCCATTCTAACAATATTTACAAAGGTGCATACAAAAAATCAGCTTGTTATTAATTATTTTTATGGCCCCGTCGTTTCGACATATTCGGAGTGGAGGACGCTCTCAAACAAACCATCCGTTTTGTAGGACAATTATTCCTCCCAGTTTATAATACAATTATTTAAACATTCTAATAAAAAATAAACGGTTAGTCAGACAATTTCAACACTCCATCAAATCGACATGTTTTATAGCTGCGCACTTTATTAGCTACCTCTATCGAGAATTTTCACAAAAGAAAAACTTGGGCGTCTCGTCGAACGGAAACTACTCACAAAGATTCAGCCTGTTATTAATCAATGAAAAACACAGGCGGTGGCTCCTGGACTAATTACCTTTACAAACTTTCACATGTTTATTATTAGTATGATTATACAAACTAATGCTTACGTATTCGAGAAATAAGGCATTTTTTTTAAGCTATTGCATAGCTTCTATCGCGGGCCTTGAGCGTGGAGACCGAATCCAGAAATTCTGTCACGAAAATAACCTAACACTCTCGGCTACCTTCGGCCACGCTCGGCCACGTTCGTGTATGTCGTACTTCATATACCAACGTGTACACATGAGCGTTTGCATAACGTGTAGGGGAACATGGGCATCAGTGGATCACGGGGAACAGTGGATCATTTGTTATAACTTTGTGCCTATGGCACCCACACATATACACTTCGGGTCAGCGCACATCCTCCTACACCCCGCACTACCCGACTAGTCACCGCCACAGAGTCACAACGGAAGGCCGCGCGACAGCGCATCGGTCCATAGGCACGTACGAAAAAAAAAATTTACGTATTATTGGAAATAGTTTTGCTACCAGGTTTTTTAGATATTTCAATTTCTTTGTATATTTTATTTTAGTGTGTGTTTGAGTATCTAAAACTGTATTATACTGTGCTGTAAAAGCTCATCATATTTAAATAAAAATATTATTTCTGTTATTGGTAAATGGGTTACAGTGAATCATACTCCAATGGGGTTCATCGGATCGTGATCCACTGTTACCCGAAGGGATTCGAATTTTATATGATCCTTTTTTACGGGTCAATATGCCCCGTAATAGTCAAAAGAAAACACAGCAAGGCGGTCCCAGCTCCACCGGGAAACCGTGGAGACCTGGAAGGTGCGACTTGAGCAACCAAAGGGAGAATTCGCCACTATCGCGGCGGTCAGACCGGTCATGGACGAGTGGCTGGAGAGGAGCCACGATTCTCTCTCCTACCCTGGGCACGGGAGCTTCGGTAAGTATCTGTGGTCCTCGTGGCAGGACATTCTCTCGCTGGAGACCATGGTGCGAGCCATGATGCCCCCCCTAAGAAGTGGGATAGCACCTGAAACCCCCCCCCCACTTCTAGGTGAGACTGCAGTGGTAGTCGTAATAGGTCTGTTGGGTGTCCTGGGGTATCCTTCCGAGGGCTTACCAGGGGGGGGCTCCCAACCGTGTTACGTGGAATACGTGTGTTTTTTAGTCCGTAGGAGGCCGGCATAGCATCCATGTGGTCCTACATGACCACCACTACGGCCTCTGTATATAAGAACGGTGGGCAGCCCCCTCACTGTCCTCAGGCCCTCGGTCATGGATGGGGCGAAGAAACGTCGGCGGCGCCCTAGCCGCCGACTGCGGACCTTAGGTGGGAGAGTTCTCTTCTGCTCCCTACCCGCTGCCTCCTTCACAAGCATCGCCGGCTTGCAAAAAAGAGGCAGCTCAGTCCCACTTACCTACTCCCGCTGGAGATCATTGCTCGCACCATAGTCTCCAGCGAAAGAGTGTTCACGTCCAGACCTGCCACGAGGACCTGGCGCTGTTACTGAACCACAGTAATTATCGAAGCTCCCGTGCCCGGTAAGTATCTGTGACAACCGGTAGCAGAAAGCACCATATCTTCTCTCAGTCACTAGTACATGACAGGTCTGACCGCCGCAATTGTGGCGAATCCCCCCATTGGTTGCTCAAGTCTCACCTTCCACGTTTCCTCGTTTTCCTGGTGGAGCTGGGACCACCGAGCTTTGATTTCGCGAGACGCAGGCCCGTGGCCCCGCTCCGGCGCCTCATTGCGCGGTTGCGCCATTCAAATAGTGGCGCAAGGGCTCTCACTTCCAGGTCCCATGGAATGGTCCCGGGTAGGAGACATGCCGCCTCACCTAGGATCGTGCGGTATCTCCTTATCACCCTTAAGACCATCGCCCTCTGCGGGCTAAGTAATCTAGCCGCATTACTGGCCGTCAGGGTCTTTACCAATGCGGGGGCCCCGTATAGAGCCATGCTCCGCACGATCCCGAGGTACTGTCTTCTGTAGGGAGCGTTGGGTGGGTCCCCTGATCCCCTGATGATCGCCCCTGAAGTTTAATCCCAAAACTGAGGGGGGCATCAGCCGCACTCTCGCGACTGATGCCCCCCTCAGTTTTGGGATTAAACTTCGGAAGAGGTATCCGAAGTTCCATCGGCTATCCATACTACCCCTTATGATCCACTGTAACTCAAACCCCGATTCAAGGTAACCCATACATGTGCCACAGTCTTAGACCATATACCACGGGACTAGCCTTTGCGAACCACCGCATACAAAAATATTCTGCCAGTTTTCATACAAGTGAAGGGGGAAACACAAAGACATATAAAATTTCATTGCATTTATAAATGTATTAATCGACAAACGCGTAATGGCTGTTGTGTGTTAATTTTTATTGTACAGTCAACTACAATGAAATGTACTAGTTTAATCATGTAAAATGATGAACTGATGTACAGTGCTTTTATAAAGCCAAAAGACCAAATGGTCATGTGCAATGGCAGAAAACAATGCTTAAGTAAGGCGCATCCTGTGGTTAGATGATCTAAGGCCACAGTGGATCAATTCCCTCTCGAAGAAAAAACCGTTTTCTGACATATATTATTTTATTAATGAGGTATTTAAAAAGAGAAACTTAAAATTTAATTATGCTTTTACGTATTACATGCAAAACTTCTGTTATTGAAGCAAAAATTTACGTCAAAAACAGCTTCAAAAAAAAAGTGATCCACTGATGCCCATGTTCCCCTACCTATGTATATGAAGTGAATGAAGTAGGGTGAGGTGGCGTGGGCTGAGGTGTGTAGGGTGGGGTGAGGTGAAGTGGGGTGTGGTGTCTTTGTGTCCAAAAGTCCAGAAGTCCAAAAGTCCAAAAGTCCAAAAGTCCAAAAGTCCAAAAGTCCAAAGTCCAAAGGTCCAAAAGTCAAAAATGCCAAAAGTCCAAATGTCCACAGTCAAATAGGTACTTGGTAGGTACTTTACTTTGTTGAACATAGGCCTTAAAATATTCTTATCTTACTATAATCTTTTTCAAATTATAAATGCGAAAGTTTGTGAGTGTGGATGTTTGTTACTCTTTCACGCTCAAACCGCTGAACGGATCGGGCTGAAATTTGGTACAGAGATACATTATAGTCTGGAATAACACATAGGCTACCTTTTATCCCGGGAATAACTTCCCGCGGGAACAAATTTTACGCGGGCGAAGCTACGGGCATCAGCTAGTATAATATTATAAATGTGAAAGTTTGTTACTCTTTCACGCTCAAACGGATGAACGGATCGGGTGAAATTTGGTACACAGATACATTGTATACTGGAATAACACATAGGCTACTTTTTTATTCCGGGAATGAGTTCCCATGGGAAGGGACCAATTTTTCGCGGGCGAAGCTGCGGGTATCAGCTAGTATAGAAATAATTATACTAGCATAGTTGATAAAAAATGCTATGTAATAGCTTTACCGCGGCAGTCCCCGAGTGCCACACGTCTTTTTTTTTTTTGTTTAACACGGGGGAAAATCCTCATGGATGTTATGCCGGACTCCTACCGACTAAAAAACCTCACGTCACGCCCAACAGCCTGTGGTTGGGAGCCCTGGGGAAGCCCTCGAAAGGATGTCCCAGAAGCAATAAGGCATTACTAATAATAATACTTATGTATGTAAATTAATTAATTTATTTATTTATTTATTTACACTTTATTGCACGCCAGATAAAAAACTTAAGATAGGAACATTTGTTAAAAAAGCAGCTAAAAGCGATCTCTACCAGGCAACCTTTGGATGGAAAAAGTTGGTTGCAGGTAATGAGTGGTAGTTGTTTGGCGTACTTCTAACTCCAGTGTTTTATTGAGTTACGTACATCATAATTATGTAATTTCCTTGCTATACTTCACATATAAATACGACATAATATTTATACATATCATATATCTATGTATTATTTATACAAACATACTCTATACAAATATATATCTATAAATAAATTTATACACACACATACATATAGTCATATAATCTATACCTATATTAAAAAGAGGAAAGATTTTGATTGCTTGTTTGCATTGAATACACGCCAAAACTACTGAACCGATTTGGAAATTCTTTTACTGTTGCGAAGCAACACTATTCCCGGGTGACAGGCTATATTTATTCCCGGATTCCGCGTGATATCGGATAGTTTCTAATTTTCTAATGAAATTGTAGAACAAGGAGTCTCAAAGAAGTCAAGTCGTATTGAATATTCATGCAGTTCTTAGTTCTTCATAATTTATGCCACGGGACGTTAATGCAATTGTGGTGGAAAGTTATCTGCATCTTTGCTAAGGAAAATAACTTCTTGAAGAATGAAGTCGTCTGTTACTTGATAATTTAACTAAGTCATGACCATAAATATGAAATTTAAAGACTGCAGTTGTAAACCAGTGTGGAATCTGAAAAACATTTTAGGGTTCCGTGACCAAAGGGTAAAAATGGAACCTTATTGCTGAGACTTCCCTGTTCGTCTGTATGTTGGCTTTGTTCCGACGTAGGGCACACGATAGGGTTAATTTTAATTAAAGATTAAAAAAAATTACTCTACTAAATGTTCCCTCGTGATGCATGACTGGGTACATACCAAAATGGTTTTTGCTAGTAAATAACTCAGCTCAGTTTCTAAGCACTGATTATAACACGCAAGAACACCTGAGAAAAAATAACCCTCTAACAGTTAAGTGAAAAAATAAGAACCCTCCCAGTCCTTAAAAGGTGAAACGTTGATTTAATCGGAATTAACCTTCCAATATTCAATTGGGTCATGGGGACCTTCCAGTTTATCAAATAACGACGGGAAGGTATTCTCTTACTTAATATAATCGAAAGGGAAAATTCCATTGTCTCATGGGCTTATTTATTTGCAAAATAAAGTTGAAATGTTGCTACCATGACAGCATAGCATGAATTTTGAGAAAAGCGTTACTAAAATATCTTTGAATCAACGCCAAAATGAAAGTATATTATGTAGGTTCTTATGTGAATTGAAGTTTGTTATTTGTAAGTCCGCTAAAATTTGGGTAGTTTTGGTTTTAAAATATTAGTAAAAAAAAGAACAACGGACCTTGTTGACGCGATAGGGAAGTATTGTTTTGAAAGAATGACCTCATTATTGACTTCGCTGTTTATTTTACAATTAAAACAATTAAATAAAATTGATTGTTATTATAGTGATTTGATAACATTTATTGTTAAAAATAACAGTTAAACATAATTATTACATAAATTATATTTAAATTATTACTATCTAAATTAAACCTAAATAAGGACCCCGTGGCATCTCCATGGGACCTGGAAGCGAGAGCCCTTGCGTCACTGTTCTTTTTTTTTTTTTTTTTAATTTAAAAAATGCACATCTCTGCCGTGGGCAAAGGCAATCTACTCAGTTTGTTCTAATCAACTCTTTATGATAAATAATCTAGCCCAATGGGCCTTTTTAATCTAGTTTTTATATTACCGTATAGGTATGACATGATTTCGGGGGACCGAGGAACCTCAGCCCCGCGCGGTAGGCAGCGCTAAGACGCGGCATGCTGGCGCACCCCGGGCCCCCGGCCTCATTTCATACCCGCGTTTTTTCTGATGCATACATATATCACACTTATTCTCGTATTTTATCACACTCATTTTTTAAATTAGCTAAAGATGTAATTTCACTTCCTTTCTCACAATCACTCTTTCATTCGGTCAGTCACAATATACCTTTCACACTTTCATACTTTCGTTCCTTTCTTAAGATCACGCTTTACCTTTCGTTCAATTAACACACGAGCTCTGTAAACATTCCGTTAATCTCACTGCAACTTAGATACTGTCGTTCCTTTTACTTGTACAGTCACGCTATATACTCTCGTACTTATGCTATTAACCATTGGGATGGAAGGGGTTTGTTTAGCCCCGATATAAAAGTCTGTTGGTTCGTCCGACACATTATTCAGAATGAAATACAAACAGCGTCAAATAATAGTTGTGCACGAGGTGTTCTTTTTTTTTTTTTTTTTTTTTTTGTGCTCATAATGAATAACACAATGATGATCTTATTCCTTCTCTCTAATTTTTTTTTTTTTTTTTTCCCTCTTGCACTTATCATGAATGAACATGTTCTTACTTACTAGTTGACCTCTTACATGATATTAATTTTCTCTATTAGTATACCCATAACAATTATAACAATTGCGACCGACTCTTAATGTTTTACAATTTTCCTTCTTTTATCCAATAAAGTTACCAATAATTTGCAGATCTGGAGTATAGCCCTGTTGTTCTTAATATCCCTCTCCTTTCTGTTAATGACAATGTTATTATAATATTGGGTTAACAAACTTTCACCGCTTATTTCTAGACAGGGCTGCCTTTACAATCTTATCACCAAACTTTAAAAATGCTGCTTGATGCTGTTTAAACAGTTTCTTGAAATTTAAAACCCTAACTTCCACGCCGGTGACTAGCTCCAGATCCACCCTATCTGCAGCGTGCATGGGGCAGTCCTGTAGTAAGTGGACGACCGTCTCCTCCACCCCGGGCTCGCAGGCACACGATGGGTCCTCCTTACACTTGAAACGTGTCAAGTATTCGGAGAACCCACCGTGCCCTGTCAGCAGTTGGGTTGTGGTGCCGGCGATCGTCATCTTCCGGACGACACTGTATGCCTCCACTGCGCATGGGAGGAAAAGCTTGGTGACGGAGGCCTGCTCGCCCTCACTGTACCTTTTGTTCCATTTGTCAAGCGTACCCTGTCTCAGAGTACGCTTCACAAATGAAACAGGGTACAGTCCGTAGTCCGGTGCCTTCTTCAGCCTCAGAGCCGCCTCCTTGGCGAGCTGGTCGGCTCGCTCATTGCCCCCCAACCCCGCGTGAGCCTTGACCCAGAATAAGGAGATTTCCTTACCCTGGGCCATGCCTTTGTGAATGGCGGCTCTGGCTTCAACCGCCAGGGGATGGAGAGCATGACGGTTTATGACCGTCAGGAGAGCGGCTCTGCTATCACTGAAGATGCCGAACGTGGACGCGCCTCGCCTGAGGATCTCACTGGCCGCTTTGCATAACGCCAGGAGTTCAGCCTGATAGACGGTGCAATAGGGCGACAGAGCAAGTTTGAGGGCCTTAATTTCGGTCCGGCTATCCCAAAACGATAGCGCGGCACCGACACGGCCCTCAATCTTGCTCCCGTCCGTGAAGATGCGAATCTCAAAACGATTCGCATCTTCCAGCTGCCCTTCGTCTACCAGGCTTGTGAACCCCAATGGCGCATGCTCCGCGGGGTGAGGTGCCTCTATCGCCGGGGACATTCGCTCGACCTCCCTGTCTCCCAACCATGGCTGGTTCACTCCTCTCTTGGCCTCGTACAACGAGGCCACCTCTCGAACTCTGAGGCCCAGAGGGAGCAAGCCAGCCAAGACTAGCGCCGAGTTCAGGGAGACCGTGCGATATGCCTTACACAGCTTTTGGGCGAAACCGCGCTGTACCACGTTCAGCTGCTTTTGGACTCCAAGCTTGTCCACCGACGCGTGCCAAGCACTGGCGGCGTACAGTATCGTCGGCTCCACGGCCGCGACGTAGATCGTCCGGATCACCTCGGGGTGAAGCCCCCAGCTGATCCGGGCCATCCGCGCCAACTTCCGGTAGATGCCGATCGCCTTTCTGCATACATTGGTGACGTGTGTGTTGAATGTGAGTGCCTTGTCTATGGTTAGCCCTAGGATTTTTATTTGGGGGGACATGCCAATGTCTATCCCGCCCATGCTAAGGCGCGGGACATCGTACTTCAGCCTCCGCGTTATTACCATCGCACTGGTTTTGTGCGGTGCGAATTTTAGCTTATTTCGGATGCCCCACTCCCGCACATGTTCGAGAGAGGCATTGGCGTGTCCCTCGATCTCCAGAGCTGAGTCCCCGTCAAACATCAGCACCACATCGTCCGCGAAAGCCTGCACAAACACACCCATTCGCTCAAGTTCATACAGAAGTGGATCCAGAAGTAAGTTCCACAGTAAGGGACCTCCGATCGACCCTTTGACGCACCCTTTATCCGTAGAGCGGCTGTGCTCCTCGCCGGCGTACCGAACCCTCACTCTCCTGTCGCTAAGGTAGCTGCCGATTACTCGTCTCAAGTTTGCCGGACACTTTTCCTCAGCCAGTCGGACTTTTATAGCTGGCCACCAGGCGCTATCGAAGGCCCCCTCTATGTCCAAGGACACCAAAGTGACTATCCTCTTTTCACGGAGTTTAGCCACTATGTGCCCCATCAGGTCATAGAGGGCGTCTTCGGTGCACTTTTGGGGCATAAAGCCGTACTGGCGGGTACTCATCCGCGGCAATAAATGATACTTGTGACGAGCAATCACCATCCTCTCGTACACCTTTCCTAGAACCGGAAGCAGCCCTATCGGTCTGTACGATTTGGGAACGGTGTACGAGTCTTTGCCAGGCTTCTTCAGCACCACCACCACGGCTTCCTTCCATATCTTAGGAAAGTAGCCGTGATGGAGGCACTGATTCAGCAGCTTCAGGAAGAGTGACGGATCGGCCCCAATGGCTTGGGCACAGATATCGGCTGTAAAGCCATCCACTCCCGGTGCTTTTTTCGGGTTAAATTTCTGAAGCGCATCGAACAGTTCGCCCACCGTAAAAGGTGGGTCATCGTCATCATGATCCTCTATTGCTTTTACGGCGGTTTCGCGTATCTGTCGATGCGCCTCAGAATCCTCCTCGACTCGGTCCTCCGGGTAGAAGGTTCGAGCGAGGAGTTGTGCTGAGCCCCTAGCGTCCAGATGGGTTCCATTATGGATTAACAGGCGATCTTCCTCCCTCACTGTGGCCCTCCCTATCACTCTATAAACCCCCTCCCAGATGCCCTCCCTGTCCTGCTTTCCACAGAAATTCTTCCAACTTTCGACCTGTGCCTTTTTTACTTCAGATTCATACATCTCCTTGCATTCCAGGTACTGCACAACCACCATTTGACGCCTGTCGGGCGCTGCGTGCCTGATTCGGCGCCTTTTGGTATTGACGTCCCTTTTCAGGGAGGCTAGCCTCTCCGACCACCACGGCATAGTTAGGAGCTGTTTGCTGCGTTTCTTTGGGATGGCTTCCTTACAGGCCTCCCCTACTGAACCTGAGTACTCGACAACTGCGCTTTCCAGATCTTCTGTACTTGCCATTTGTCGAGCACCCAGGCCCCGCAGGGATAACTCCCCAGCCAACCTCGTTTTGAAGCCATCCCAATTCGCCTTTTTGGTATTAAAGAGCCTAGTGGTACGCTGTATCTGCGTACCACTGGCCCGCTCCAAGTCAAATTAAAAACTATGCAGTTGTGGTCGGAGTGGACGAGCCCTTTGTCAACCCTCCAGCCGTCGGTCAGGGGGAGCACATCGCTCGTGCAGGCCGTGACGTCAATGTAGCTGTGGTACCTCCTTCCGCCCCTGTAGGTATCGAAAGTTGGAATATTCCCTCTACTCAGGACATGGAGGTCCATCCGTTCGAGAGCGTCCGCCAGTAACCCCCCTCTTTTATTTTCAAACGGGTGCCCCCACCAGGTACTCTTTGCATTGGCATCGCCTCCGAGAAGAAGATGCTGGCCACCGATCTCACGCCTCACCCTCAACAGTTGCTCTAGGCAGGGCTCCAGAGGTGTCTTTGGTTCGCAGTAATAAGACACCAGCGTGATCTCCCAGGCACTGGTCCGGATCCCCACCACACACACATGGTCTGTGGTGAGTTGCGGGTACTGCAAGACGTCCAGCGTCGCGTCAAACACGACGATGGCCGCCTTAACAGTCCCTTCTCCTTGCCCAGCGTTCTGGAAGACCCTAACGCCCTGGTATGCCCTCATACCCCTCCCCGAGCCCACGTAGGGCTCCTGCACTAGAGCAACCGCGGCTTTAAGCCTTGAGGCCTCAATCATGAGATCGTTTGTGGCCAACCCCTTCCTCTGGAGATTAACCTGCAAAAACCTATATGGGGGCTTGTTCTCCGGGGGGCCCTCAGCAATACTGAATGGACGCCCTCGCTATCCTATCCCATTTCCCTTTCACGGGGCACATATCGTCGAAGGCACCGTGTCTCGTGTTGCCCAGCCCCTCCCGCTTGCAGTTACAACAGGACGGCTGCGCTCCGACGGCATACTCAGGGCATTGTGCCCTTAAGTGTGTCCCACCGCAATGGCTGCAGGTGGGCTCTGCCGTCTTGCAGTGCCGTCTGCTATGGCCGTACCCTAGGCACAGGGAGCATTGCATTAACGGTGATTGATCCGCAACCCTTAAAGGCTGCACATCATTATGCAACCTCCCTGCGTCTAGAGCTCGGGACCAAACTGCCGGGGAGACCCTGAGCACCACGTGGCACGTTAGTGGATTTCGTGCTGTCCTGCGATACAAGACAGCCATCCTGTCCTCCTCTGGGATCAGGCCACTGAAAGCCTCACGGTTTCGTGACCTGATCTTTTCGAGGAGTTCCTCGTCCTTGTGGACCTTGAGGACGCCATACAAGATCAGCAGTGGGTCTCTGTTCTTGATCTCTTCGACGCAGAGGCCTTTCCCCCCGAGCCTCTGTTGTGCCCGCTTTCTTTCATCCATCGTCTTGTATCCTATAATCACTCTTCTGTCCTTCGCCTTGCGTACTCTTTCAACTTTCACCCATTCATCATCCTCATCTGCAATCTTCCTCAATCGTTCCATCACCTGCTCTCCCGTATCCTTTTCATTCTCAGAGGTAACTACCACCGAGTGAAGCACCGCTGGTTCCGAGGGCTGTCGGCCACTTTGACCCGTTACCACTCCAGCGTACGTGGATAGTCCTCTTTTCTCTCTTTCTCTCTCTCGTTCATCTTGTTTTTCTATTCTCTCTCGTACCTCCATAATGATTTTACTATTTTCTTTCCTCATTTCCTCTTTCATACCTCTCTTGCTTTCTCTCGCTTTCTCTCTTTCATCTTGCTTATCGATCTTCTCTTTCATTTCTCTTATAATTCTATTATTTTCTATTAACAACATTTCATTCTCTCCAATCTTTTTCAGAACCTCCTCATTTGAGGAGCTGCGTCACTGTTCAGATGGCGCAAGGAGGCGCTGGAGCGGGGCCAAAGGCCCGCTTATCGAGAAATCGAGGCCCAGCGGTCCCTACTCCACCAGGAAACCGTGGAGACATGGAAGGTGCGACTTGAGCAACCAAAGGGGGGATTCGCCACAATCGCGGCCGTCAGACCGGTCATGGACGAGTGGCTGGAGAGGGACACGGTGCTCTCTCCTACCGGTTGACACAGATGCTTGCCGGGCACGGTAGCTTCGGTAGGTATCTGTGGCGGAAACACAGGGAAACCACGGCCGAGTGTCAGCACTGCGAGGACCGCAGCGATGACACGGCGCTCCACACACTGGTGGAGTGCACGGCGTAGGCGCAACAGCGCCAGGTCCTCGTAGTGGGTCTGGACGTGGACACTCTCTCGCTCGAGACCATGGTGCGAGCCATGCTCTCCAGCGGGAGTAAGTGGGACTGCGCCGCCTCCTTCTGCGAGCAGGTCATGCTCGTGAAGGAGGCGGCGGGACGGGTACGGGAGAGAACTCTCCCACCCGAGTTCCGCAGTCGGCGGCCTGGGCGCCGCCGACGTGTCTTCGCCGAGGACTATCGGCCACCATGACCGGGGGCCTGAGGACGGTGACAGGGCGGCTCACCGTCCTTACAGAAGCAGGCCCATGACGGCAGCGTGACGTGAGTGAGAATTCACGCACGCCCCCCCTTAGAAGCGGGATCACACCCGAAACCCCCCAAAGACGCGGGATAGCACCCGAACCACCCCTGGGCGAGGCCGCAGTAGCGGCCGTGGGTCTGTTGGGAGTCCTGGGACATCCTTCCGAGGGTTTACCCGGGGCTCCCAACCATAGACTGTTGGGCGTGACGTGAGGTTTTTTAGTCGGTAGGAGTCCGGCATAACATCCATGAGGATTTTCCCTCACGTTAAACAAAAAAAAAAAGGACCCCGTGGCATTGTGCCCAAAAGACTGGCAGACAGCATTTCCCCTTTTAATAGCAATACCTTCTGAGAGAGAAAACTTTTAGCCCTTGGGTCTCGACACCGACTGGAACAAAAAAAAGATGAAATAAACCTTAATTTTTCCTGCATATCAAATATAGAAAAAATATAGACAAGTAAAACAAGTTTGAAGTGAAACAAAAGCAATTTGAAATTCCCTGAGTATGTTCTCTGAGGACTGTTTGCTGCTGACAGTGAAATGTAAAATTTTAATGGATTTTTATTTTTGCAACACATATTTTTTCAGTTTTTAGTATGTGTTGTTGTAGCGGCAACAGAAATACATCACCTGCGAAAAATTCTGTCTAGTTATCACGGTTCATGAGATAGGTAGGTCCATGACATTATGACAGCGGAGTATCAGAAATAGGGTCCCCTCGTATTCACCCATTCGGTACAGAACCCATAAGAAATTCATACAAAGATCACTATAAAGCAAATCGGGTACCTAGGCTTCCATACGTTATGGTGAAATTAATTAAACAAACACATGGGTAAATGGGTTCAAAATAGTTCGTGGAAGAAGTCACGTGGTATGAACTAGTAAATATTACTCCTGTTCGCTTCCTACTGTGAATTGTTTAAATAAATTAAATTTCGACAAAACCAGGGTGAGGGGCTTTGATTAAAGTTTTTCTTCTCATAAACAAGTCGGTTAGTCAGCAGTGCATCACTTGCAGTTAAATCATGCATGGAAGTCGAAGATCTTAGATCTTGATAATACGAACAATGACAGATATTTTCTCTATGTATGTACCTACTTATAGTACCTATATATGTAATTTTGTAAACATAGGAGAAGTAAATGTGGTTCTTGCGAAATCAACATTGTGGCTACTACAAATATAGTATTTTTGCGCCTACCTCATTATACTGTTCTGGTTGCCACCTAGTGCATTTTGCTAGGAAATAAATGGCGAACGTACTTTACAATATTCTGTTTAACTGTGCAACCATTACGTGAAGTCGTTACTAGTGCACATCTAGTTCCACTCAAAGTTCTCAAGTCGCAGAGGTATCTAACGGCTCTTATGTATGGCGTCGGTAGGGTTGTCAAATCTGTCCATTTTAAAGGATCTAAAGGCACCGTGCAGGAAAAATTTTAGGGTTAATCTTAAATTTTCTTTTGAAGATTTGACGGCGTATCTACATTCTTATTATTGAGACTAATGTTAGAAACAAAATAGTCTTTATATGTTTAAAAAACATTACAAATATTGAAGAGTAGACATATTATATTGTCAAATCTTTATTTCCGAAGGGGTTGGAAGAGGCAAACGCCCATATAAAAGTGGTCACCAAGACCAAGAATAGCATACGAACAAACAGATTAAAATATTTCATCAATATTTTTTAACAGAAATATAAATTACCAGTATAATAGGTACCAAAATTTTGTCACTTTACTGTTCGTTTTTATACAATGGCTTATTAGCTTATTTGTACTACTGAAGTAGCAGAACCTGATCGAATGCGGCCCCTGTTATTAATTCTCGGGGCAACCCTATCGCGGTAATGAAATGGACAGGTTGTAGTTATATATGTCATCGACATTTTTCAAGCTACCCATTGGGCTTATAATTTAAGTTAAGGAATACTCTATTACTAGCAACCATGACCAAAAGCTGTGTTTGTTTTGCCACGGCGACCATGTTACCTCGAATTGCCGCGGTAAAAAATGAATTCTTAATGTGCGACAAAAAAAATAAAAAAAAATGAAGAAAATTACCCCCCTTTTTTATTAAATATTTGTATTTGATTTCCGATGCCAAGTCATCTCATGAAATTTGGAGAGGTAATTTTGTTACACC
This sequence comes from Miltochrista miniata, assembly GCA_933228765.1. NCBI lineage: Eukaryota > Metazoa > Arthropoda > Insecta > Lepidoptera > Erebidae > Miltochrista > Miltochrista miniata. The sequence goes on along the minus strand of OW121763.1, from coordinate 26,237,663 downwards.
CGGTATATGTGTGTAATAATTATGTTTCACTGTTATTTTTAACAATAAATGTTATTATCAATTTTATTTAATTGATTTAATTGTAAAATAAACAGCGCAGTCATGAGGTCATTCTTTCAAAACAACACGTCCCTATCGCGTCAACGGACCTTTCTTTTTTTTCACGAATATTTTAAAACCAAAACTACCCAAATTTTAGAGGACTAACAAATAACAAACTTTAATTCATAGAACCTACATAATATACTTTCATTTTGGCGTTGATTCAAAGATATTTTAGTAACACTTTTCTCAAAATTTATGCTATGCTATCATGGTAGCAGCATTTGAACTTTATTTTGCAAATAAATAAGCCCATGAGACAATGAAATTTTCCCTTTCGATTATATTAAGTAAGAGAATACCTTCCCGTCGTTATTTGATAAACTGGAAGGTCCCCATGACCCAATTGAATATTGTAAGGTTAATTCCGATTAAATCAGCGTTTCACCTTTTAAGGACTGGGACTGACTCGGAGGGTGCTTAATTTTCACTTTTAACTGTTAGAGGGTTATTTTTTCTCAGGTGGAATGTTCTTACGTATTACAATCAGTGATTAGAAACTGAACTAAGCTATTTTTTCCCTCGTCATGCATCACGAGGGAACATTTAGTACAGTTGCATTTTTTTTTAAATCTTTAATTAAAATTAACCCTATCGTGTGTTTTTTATTAACCCTCGGAACAAAACCAACATACAGACGAACAGGAAAGTCTCAGCAATAGAGTTCCATTTTTACCCTTTGGTTACAGAACCCTAAAATGTTTTTCAGATTCCATACTGGTTTACAACTGCAGTCTTTAAATTTCATTTTTATGTAATGACTTAGTTAAATTATCAAGTAACAGACGACTTCGTTCTTCAAGAAGTTATTTTCCTTGGCAAAGATGCAGATAACTTTCCACCACAATCGCATTAACGTCCCGTGGCATAAATTATGAAGAACTAAGAACTGCATGAATATTCAATACGACTTGACTTCTTTAAGACTCTTTGTTCTACAATTTCATTAGAAACTATCCGATATCACGCGGAATCCGGGAATAAATATAGCCTGTCACCCGGGAATAGTGTAGCTTCGCAACAGTAAAAGAATTTCCAAATCGGTTCCGATTATTTCGAAACTGACCCGAAAACCTGACCCGGTCGCGGGTTAGGTTAGGAACTTGAAATAAAATGTAATATATTATTTGTTCCGAACGTAACCCTCTTCCTAACCTGACCCGACGTCTCATTCCTATCATAACCCGAATTGCGCAAATTGGTCATTCTCTGTAATCGAAAAATGTAAAAATCGTAAAATCGTAAATGTTAATAAATCGAAATAATGTAAAATAAGAACACGTCGATAAAACAAAAAAAAAACCACGAAAGCTAAGGCGGGAGCTTCGCTCCGCTTCGCTCCCGCCTTAGCCTTCTAACCTAACCCATCCGAGTCGGGGTGTTAACCATTCATTTATTATGGTTGAATTAATCGTTCTGTTAATTATCACAAAATAGTAAATATTATATATACTGATTTGACACATATGTACTTTTTAATTTGAGAAAGATTACAGAGAATGACCAATCTGCGCAATTCGGGTTATGATAGGAACGAGACGTCGGGTCAGGTTAGGAAGAAGAGGGTTACGTTCGGAACAAATATTACATTTTTTTTCAAGTTCCTAACCTAACCCGCAACCGGGTCAGGTTTTCGGGTCAGGTTCGGAACATAGGATCGGTTCAGTAGCTTTGGCGTGTAATCAATGCAAACAAGCAATTAAAATCTTTCCTCTTTATAATATAAGTATAGATTACTTTACATACATAATTATTATTATTAGTAATGCCTTATTTCTCGAATAAGTAAGCATTTGTTTGTATAATCATCCATACTAATATTATCCATACTAATATTATAAAGCTGAAGAGTTTGTTTGTTTGTTTGTTTGTTTGTTTGAACGCTAGGATCTCAGGAGCTACTGGTTGGATTTCAAAAATTCTTTTGCAGTTTGATAGTCCATTTATCGAGGATGGCTATAGGCTATATAACATCACGCTAAGACTAGTAGGAGCGGAGCAGCAATCAAGAATGTTTTGAAAACGGGGAATATTTTTTACCATCTTTGAGCTTCTGAGGCGTACGCTGCGTAAATGGTTACAGTTACGTAAAAATTGCGTACTACAAAATTGTTTCTCTTAAAAAGTTCTACAAAAAAGTCCGCAACAGTATATGTCTATCTTTTAAGGTTCGCTCACAATAACCTAATTTGTCTATCTCTTAATTTAACTATCTCTCGCTCACGATATAATGAAACTGAAGAGTTTGTTTGTGCTAGGATCTCAGAAACTACTGGTTGCATTATTCCATTTATTGAGGCTGATCTAAAAATTGTGTATTACAAAATTGTTCCTCTTAAAAAGTTATAAAAATAAGTCCTTGACAGCATATGCCTATCTTTTAAGGTTCACTTACAATAACCCTCTTATTAAGGTGAAGTGGGACTCAAAATACATATTTTGACATATTTCGAACCAATTTTGCAATGGTGTTACCAAGGATTTCACAATTTTTTAAATGGATAATTATTATTAAGTATATTGACTAGGGTCGTCAGCTCTCCAAAACACGATTGAGTAAATTCGGCTCGATAGAAATTTATCCCAAAGTTGCCTCGAATCTGTAAATTTACCTGTGACCGCCTTGACTATAACCAATTTTATTCAGTAGTTATATAATGTACCACACTATTTTTTTTATTTCCATGTCCCTAATAAGTTACCTCGAGGCCCTATGCTGTTATTTATTTATTAAAATCATATTGTTTGAATATAAAATACGTATTGTTGAGCGGGAGTGCATTTTGCCGCTATCAGCCACCTCACAGCGCCCGCTCAGTCAGCCGACAGGCTTCGTTGAGGACACCCGTATACAACTTTGTCGCGCCCGCTGACGTAATTCGCTGCCGTAGTAACGAAAATGGGTAATAAAAAAAAACAAAAAAGGAAGTATTCAAGGCTTACGCTCAAGAGCTTGAAGCGCTCGTGGCCCCGCGGACTCAGTGTTCTGTAAACGATCACTGCAGTAAGCAACATTTACTGTGGCCGGATATGGATGGGTGACCACCACGTGGACCACATTGTGACATTTTATTTACGAGCGTTTCCGTGCTTCGGAAGGCACGATAAGCCGTTGCTCCCGGTTGGCAGTAAAATGACAGTCGTTAAGCCAAGTTGAAGGCCTTATGGGCGGCTTGAAAAATTTCAACTGTGGGTCGTCACAACCTGCGCCCGGGTCGGCAGCGCGTGTGTAGCACCTCTGGTGTTACAAACGTCTATAGGCTACGGTTACCAACCTTCCGGTGGGCCGTAAGCTTGTCTGCCACCTAAGTAGTATAAAAAAAAAAAAAAAAAAAGAGCGGAAAAATATCGCATCTGTTTGGGTAAATTTCTTTGGTGGATTATATAAGTCATAGTAACGTTTTCATACTTTCCAATACAAAGTCCGCCTGATGCCACATAATAGATAAGTCCAGAAGATTCACCTATAAATGCGCTCATGTATGTGACGCCCTTATAACATGTACATTATTTATATTAATATTTAAGTAAAATCAATGTTATTACGAGAATAATACTAATGACTGATTAATCAGTGGGCCAATTCTCCTAAATTTACAATATAACAGTAGGTATAAACCTTAATTGAGTCTATAGTAAATTAAAACTCAAAAAATTGGTATTCTCCTATCCAAAATTACAGTTTTCAATGTACGTATTGCGTATTGTTGATATTCTGGTAGTCTTACTTTACTACTAGTACGTCGTAGTTGATATAGATAGGTATTGAATTTGAAAGTTGTAAGTATGAGTTTGAATTTTAACCAACAGTGAACTGAAAATAAACAGCTTATAACCCGATACAGTCAATACAACCCTAACTTTGTTTTTAAGCTATAATGTAAAACAGTAATACAATGTTCAATGGAGAGTGGTACCTATATGTTAAGCGCTAGAAGATGATTTTGTGAATATTTGTTACTGAAAACCGGGACCAACGGCTCAGAAGCACGGAAAAGCAAAATATTCAGAAGTGCCTGATGATTTAATATAATTTACGAATTATTTAATTATGATATAATTGAAGTCTGTGAAGATGTTTGCGACAAAATCACGTTCCAACGGTTGAGCAGATCTGGCTGTAATTGGTGGCCTATTATAATTATTTTATGCTTTTCCAGACTGCAATATATTCTTGGATATATTATATATAATTTAGAAAATATTTTAAAGGCTATTTTATCCATGGATATGATCCAATGGTAGGTGGGAACGTGAACAGAATTCTACACAGCTGAAGCTGCGGGCAAGAGCTATGCGAAATGAAACGTAGAAGGTTTAATTTGGGTAATGGTAATAGTTTGGACAGGACTAAAGCCTTGTCTAGTCTAAATAACTAGTATCGAAATTTATTCCTTTATACACCCTTGCATATATGCATATAGGAATATTCGTTTTTGTATATTCTTCGGTTTCGTATCCAAACGGGACCCTATTACTGAGACTTCGAAGTCCGTTTGTCCATCTGTGTCTCATGAACTAGGCAGTTATACATTTCAAAGATGTGTTTCTGCTACCGCTGTAACAACTATAATAATCTAAATCTATACTAATACTATAAAGAGGATAGATTTGTTTTTTTTTGTAACGAATAGGCTCCGGAACTACTGGACCGATTTGAAAAATTCTTTCACTATATAGGTATTTAAACTTTCATGGTCACTAACACTATTATTAGAGTTAACGGGATATTTACCATGTCTTTTTGAGTATTTCCGATATTTCGGCGCTGTTGCAAGTGCCATGATCACGGAGGAACTGAAGTATTGGCGGTTGAAAGTAAAAGTCTTAGCACATATATCGATCTACCCTCCTTCGCACTCGTTTGTGTCGTACAACACCACTACTATTGGTTTCACTTTCACTGTACAGTCGCACTGGAACTCGGTCGCGACACACAACACTCACAGTATCTACACGCGGTTTCGGTTGGATATATTTACTTTTATTTATGCACACACGGACCACTGGATGCCAGACGCTCGGCAACTGAAACCCGTCTTCACGATTGAAATTTTTATATTTTTTAATTTCAATCGCTTCTCTAACCATTCTTGGTATATAATGGTGTTCTGTCGACAGCATCTTTGGGTTATGTAATTTGATCCAGTGGTCTGTACCAGACTCCAATAGGTGTTCAGCTATTGCAGATTTCTGTGGTTCGTTGTTTTTGACTGCCCTGATGTGTTCTTTAATTCGACACGTAACCGTTCTTTTGGTTTGCCCTATGTACGAACTACCACAACTGCAATCAATTTTGTACACTCCCGGTCTGTCCAGTGGAGAACTATCTTTAGGTGTACGTATATATTGTGAAAGTCTTTTAAAAGGGGTGAAGATAGTTTTTATGGAAACTTTTTTAAGAATATTGGCGACCTTATCCGTCACTCCCTTGATGTACGGTAAAAATGCTGGTTGTCTTTCTACCCTGTAGTTTACAGTCTTCCTCAAGCATCTTGGTGGTCTAATTCGTCCACTGTACCCATTCTTTTGTAGCACGCCGCTTATATACTTTCAACCGCCAATACTTCAGTTCCTCCGTGATCATGGCACTTGCAACAGCGCCGAAATATCGGAAATACTCAAAAAGACATGGTAAATATCCCGTTAACTCTAATAATTCTTTCACTGTTGGGAAGCTACACTCTTTGCAGTGAACATAGGCTATATTTTATTCCCGTTTTCACACGGGAACGGGAACTACTCGGGTAAAACCGCGTGACGTCCGCTAGTCTATACTAATATTATAAAGAGGAAAGATTTGTTTTTTTGTTTGTTTGTTTGTTTGTTTGTAACGAATAGGCTCCGGAACCGATTTGAAAAATTCTTTCACTGTTAGAAAGCTACACTCTTTGCGGTGAACATAGGCTATATTTTATTCCCGTATTCCCACGGGAACGGGAACTACGCGGGTGAAACCGCGTGACGTCCGCTAGTACTAGATAAAGAATGAATAAGGTTACTCCCACACCTACAACGTAATCTTTTGAAGTTTTTTTTGTTGCGAAATCCTCATAAGTGTGCCAGTCCAACTTCAACTTGGCCGTTTTTTACAGTTCCGTATCCAAAGGATAAAATGAGACGAGGAGAGAGTAACTTGATGACATGAAGTTAGTTTTGCCTTTTGAAAATGCGAAGAGGCGAAAGCAGTCAGGTGTAGAGTAAATAAATGCTGTGGAACAGTACAAGTGGTGGGTATTCAATATGCGCTGCAGGTTCCACCAAGTGCCATCAACCAAAAGTATAAATAATCTGTAATAACGCGACCCTATTACAGAGACTACGCCGTCCGTCTATCTGTCATCTCATGTACCACTGCAATCGCTAGGCATTTGAAATTTACGAATTAAATACTAAAAACAGAAAAAAAAATTAAGTTGGGCTCCCATACAGGTATATTTTTCAGTCTTTTTTGTACAGTACCGTACCATTACACAGTACAGTAAAGTACCAAAAAATAAAAACTATGAAGGAGAGGGTCAGCAGATTCTTACTTTTTCATTCAACCTGGCAAAAATCGTCACAGGTAAAAAAAATAAATTGAAGTACTTCTCAAATATATTATGTTCTATTCTTATACTTTTGACATATCATTTGTAATGACGTATTCAAGGCCTGCACAAAAAACCAGCTTGTTGGGAATCAATGCAAACTGGAATGTCTATTTTGACTGGACTATTATTATGAAAATGAATTTCATTACATGTTAGTGATAAAAACTGCATCAAAATCAATTACGTAGTTGCTCACGAGTAGAAAATCTAAGAGTTTTATCTAAACAGGGCGAAAAAATAGTTATTTAAACTTGTACTTCTGTCAACGATTTCAATTGCGTAGTGAACGGGCTAACGCGCGAAAACGTTTCCGACGCACGGAGCGTCCCGAACATCTTGCGTCTGCTTCACCCCCTCCGAATCGCTGGAGACACAATTGCACTTCGCCTTAAGTTTTAAAGTATGAGCGACGTGACGGGAGTAAACTTGGTCTGCAGTGGCAGCCAGTGAACTGAACAATAAAAACCGGCCAAGTGCGAGTCGGACTCGCACACGATGAGTTCCATACCGAAAAACGGATGGGTGGAAGTAAAAGCGACGGGAAACATTATATCACTTTAACACCTCTTTCCTTCCAACTCTCATGTGACGCAAACTAAGATAATATATGCGGTTCGGCTCTAATAAATACAAGCGACGCGACGCGAAGAGGGTAAATGCAACGGGAAACATTATAATACTCGAAATATTAATACCATACCTCTCTCTTTCTCACTCTCATGTGACGCAAACGAAGTTGCGCGGGTCAGCTAGTACGCATAGCGATAGCATAGTGTAAGGTTTCGTTGTTTATGCCTGGATTTTTGCAATGGCAATGAAGGTAGTTGAATAATGAACGAGTGGGGAATGATTATAAATAGCGGCAACGCCATTTTGTGGGGCTCAGTCGTAAACTACACGTCGCTAGATACAAACGTAAAAGTGTAATTGGGCAATGGGGAACATTGTTAGCGGTGGAAGGTGAGCGTTTATGCGCATTGTAAGGTGGCCACCTCAAATCTACAATTTGGGTCGCAAGTCCCAGGCACTGGTTGCAATGTTCTTCCTTGTGCCACGCGGTGTATAAGGTGTATGTGAAATAAAGAAGGAGTGATGATATCTGTGTTTTCTTTTGAGGTTCTACAATAAGAACAAACAGATTAAAATAAATGATCATTAATTTTTGTAAGAAACATAATATTACCAGTGTAGTAAGTACCAACATTTCGGCACATACGTTTTGTATTCACACTAGGGCTTATCAGCATTTTTTGTACTAATGAAGTCGCAGAACCTGATTAAATGTAGCACCTGTTTGTGCTTATGGCTGAATTGCCGTGTAGGGCAACCCTATCGCGGTGTTGAAATGGACATGGACAGGGTGTAGTTACATGTCGTCGACATTTTTCAAGTTTAGGCTTATAATTTAAGGGACTACTCTGTAACTAACAACCACGATCAATAGCTTAACGTTGCATTCTGAAAGACTGAAATGCTCGTATGTTAAAATTTTGTATATAGGAAACTGGGGACACTTGATCCCCCTTTTGTTGTTATCCTTAATTTCTAAATTGAGTGTCCGTTTAAAAAACCGTTGGTACTAAAATACGTGAAATTTATTTGCTTATATTTGCTGTAAGAGCCAAAGATATGAATATCTAAATTTAGTAGTTATTTGACTAAAATCAATAATAAGGAATCGTACCATGTGTCCCGTATATACGTAGGACTTGATCCCCCCGGTCTGGATGACTTGATCCTGGGGAATCAAGTCTCCCATATTTAGGGTCACATGATACCATTACCAAGGAATTAAATAAAAAATGTTTTGTCTGTTTATTCATTTTCGAAATCACATTTTTAAAAGTCCACTTTTAAAGAAATGTTTAGTCAAAATAAAAACTCACCAAAATTTTCTTTCTGCCGCAACAATTACTTACTCGTCCGCCGTTTGCCAAAGTGTCAAATGTGCCAAGTAGAAAACGTTATTAGGTACCATATACAATCGAAATTGCCACTATAAAACTAAATACGGCTTATACAAGTTCTGTAAATCTTGTGTACCTAGGATCAAGTATCCTCAGTTTCCCCTATTCCTTTTTTGAGAAAGGGCGTTATTACTTCCGACATTGCCATCTGGTTTAATTACACAGGCCTGCAAAATGAGGGTCATAACTTCCTCTCTGGAATTTGATAGCTGATTCTAAGGTATTTTGGTGCGCTGATTACGAATATGTACTTAGTTTTTCTGCATCATCTCCAGATTTTTCAAAAAAGGTACAGAAAGAAAATAGAAAAAAAGACCCAAGTTTTCTCATAAAAAATATATATTTAAAAAAGTACATTACTTTTAACTTTAAAAACGACTAAAATATAATAACAACTTGTTACTAGTCTAAATTACATGTAAATTTTATTTGTTGAACCTGGTCTTTTTTTCCTGGAACCTTCGGTTGTGCGATTTTCGGTTAAAATTCCAGTTTGGATCGTCGCGCTTCAATAACCAACAATAGTCCGCCATCATGCTAGTATTCCATGTTCCTTGATACCAGACTTCAAGCTCTTTCAAATTTCGGTAAAATCTTTCGACTTGTTCTTCGCCAACGGCTCCTAGATTTTCTGGGAAGTAATCAATATGCGAATTTAGGAAATGAAGTTTAGTGCTCGTTTATGGCCCTTTTATTATTAAAATTGTATCCAGTTATGTCACAACAACAACAGTAGCAATCTTTATCATAGTTGTTAGCCTCTCTTCGTAGCATAGGCGAAACGATTTTGAAGCTATTTTTCTGTCCTTTTGACCACTGGCGAAGTTCTAATAAACAAGTCGTACAAAGTTTATGAGGTGTCCAAGTTTTGTCTTTGGTTAATTAAAACGTCTCCATAATAACTTTTGTAAATATTTTTCACAAAGTCGGTAATGCTGTTTCGTTGTTTTATCACCATAAAATTCCCGCCAATATTACAAAAACAATTTGGAGAATTTAAACATCTTCGCGATGACATTTTAAAGTTCATGTTGCAAGATGCGCACTTCAACTGTTAATTTTCTAAATAAGTGCGGGTACTTAATAAAAAAAGCCTTTTGGATTATCTTTATTACACCCTCTTTTAATAATATTTACAACAATTAGGTAATATTACTACTAGGTAATATTTTTTATTATTTTATTACTAAATTAAGTCAAAATTACACGTTTTCAACATGGTTAATGCGGATTACTTTTACTTTTTATGTAGTAATCATCAAATTACTGATTTGCATTATTTTTTTGTCCCCTTACACGAATTAAATGCAATAAAAATTAAGCTGAAGTATTTTAATTACGTTTTATAAATTTCTAAAGGTAGACGCTCAGACATTTTGGAGCTAAATCTTAAATATTCAATATCAAAAAATCCTGACGTGATGGATTTTTTTTATTATTTTTCTCGTAATCAGCACATCAGAAACTATAGAAAATGTTACTCAGATTTCAAAGAGGAAAACCATTGCAGACCTGTGTTATTGAGTCGATTAAATTAAAATTTCGAAACATGTTTCTTTTTTCTCTATAATAATTGAGCATTATTCGAAGTTTTAAGATACATCTATGCAAAATGATTAAACAATCTGAAATTAATATAATGTAACACTCTAACGCGCCTATGATTTTAAATAAAAAGTTTGGATAAACAACATCGCATTCAAAACATTTTCCAAATTTGTTAACATACATTGAAAAATTTTCTATCATTCCCAGAGGTCTGAAACTCTTTCAACTTGATTTTTTTTGGAATTTCTTTGATAGAAACTCGGTACATAGTAATGTTGGTTTATTCAAGCCCTATTTAGCCGGTGCTGCCACCTGCGTCGATATGTTAATGTAATTACTGAACGGAGTGGGATGCCTTGTAATGTGCGTGGATGTATAATTTTAACGTTTAATCCATTTGTAGAATACATAGATAGGGTAATTTAATATCTGGGACATCCTTCCGAAGGCTTACCCGGGGCTCCCAACAATAGGTTGTTGGGCGTTACGTGAGGTTTTTTAGTCGGTAGGAGTCCGGCATAACATCCATGAGGATTTAATATTTGTGAATCAAGAGTTTTTATTTGAACACTGTCACAGAACGCCATCTAGTTCAACTTATAAAGTTTTCAATCAAACAATCAATCTATCAAATCTGCCCATGGCAGTCAACAGCTGGACGTAGGCCACTCAAAATTTACGCCGCTATACACGGTCCTGCGACTTCCGAATCCAGTCCCATCTTGTAGGTGGACTTACTACCCTACATTTGCCGAGGCTCCGCTCTTATTTTTTAACGTGAGGGAAATCCTCATGGATGCTGCGAGCACCGGGTAAGCCCTCGAAAGGATTACCCAGGACTCCCAACAGACCCACGGCCGCCACTGCGTCCTCGTCTAGGGGGTGGTTCGGGTGCTATCCCGCGTCTTTGGGGAGTTTCGGTTGTAATTCCGCTTCTAAGGGCGGGCGTGCGTGATTTCCTCACGTTACGATGCCGTCATGGGCCTGCTTCTGTAAGGACGGTGAGCAGCCCTCTCACCGTCCTCAGGCCTCCGGTCATGGAGGCCGATAGTCTTCGGCGAAGACACGTCGGCCGGGATTTCCTACCCTACATTTGAAGAGGCGTGGTCTCCGCTCTATAACTCGTTTGCATGTTTCGAATACATTCATAGGTACATAAAAAACATCCGAACTCAGAAACAAACAATAATTACAGATCATACAAATATTTGTACCGACCCGGGGTTCGAACACCGCATACACTTACCACTGCGCTACAGAGGCATTCAAGTTGTAAGTAGATTTGAGTCTTTTGCTATCAAATCGTGAATGGGATTACAAGTCAACTTCATAACTTTAATCAGTCTCGAAGTTACAGGGAAAGTTTTGATTGGATAGGACTTAGGAGCTCAAAGATTTGTACCTGCTGTTAGAGGGAGTTGATATGATTATGTTGAATGGTTGACGGAAATTATTTTATAAGTGACCTTATAAATGGTCTGTTCGGTTTTTGATCGTTTTCTCATCTTGTTCTTAAATGTAACGCACTTAATTTGTACAGACTTGCCACGTGGAAATTGAAATTAGAAATTCCTAATTTTCGATACTTTTATTGCCCATTTTACGAGTTTCCCTTTTCTTAAAGTCGTTCATATGTGTAGATGAGTTTAGAAGAAGTTTGAAATTTAGAAATATAGTTACTATTATGTTAGTATGTTAGTAATAAATAGCTTAGTTTGGCGTTCCGTATCGATTCGGTATTTAATTGATAGTAATTTACTGATCAAGTTGTCGTTTGATATGTAATCATACGATATCTTAACACATATTATACTGAATTAGTGTAGTTTCGTAGTCGATTTTAACAATAAATAAAAAAAACGAACCATTACGGAGTCACATCAACCAAATAAAAATTAACTAACTTTTGTAGGCAACTCCAAAAGTTTAAACATCTGTGTAGAAACCAAATAAATTGTTCAGAGTTAAATTGCGGTATAAACATATGCAATTTATCACCAGGATTTGCTCCCTCAATTTGGAGGCTTTCTGGAATGTCTATATTGCAGGCTACTATGAAAATTTTACTACATAATATGTATACCTACAATACACAAATTATTCGTTTAAATAAGAAGTCATTAAAGCATTTAGTAGATTATATGCAATGCACGTATTTTCATGGTGTTGGGTGCAATTTATAGGTCCTGTTGTAAGCTAAGCTAATATTTTGAATTTTATTAAACTCAATTTGGAGCACTTATTACATAAAATATTTCTATCGACTGACATTTGAATCAATTGAACCTGTGCTGTAAAGAGGAAAAATTTGATTATTTGTTTGTTTGCATCGAATAGGCTCGGAAAACTACTGATCCGATTTGAAAAATTCTTTAAATGTTGGAAACACTATCCCCGATAAAAATAGGCTGTATTTTATTCCCGTATTCCCACGGGAACGGGAGCTACGCGGGTAAAATATTACATACAATTTCTTTCAACTGACATTTGAATCTGTGAAGCTGAGCCTGTGAAAATTAATGACATCCATTATGGTTCTCGGGTCCTTTTGCGTATTCTTAAATTCGCTCATCTCTCTCGACTAGATTTTAATAGCCGTGGTCACGAACAGTCTATTAGTGATCACAGCTAAGAACTTAGTACTCCTATGCCATTTCGGCTATAATACAAACAAAACTAAATCGTCAAAGCTAGATTTGAAATTTTTGTAACATGCAAATGTTACTGAAAACCTAGCTTGTTGGTAAACAGGTTCGAGCAGTTCCCGTGAGATATGGTTGTCTAACTTAGTATCGCTTAATTAAAAGACGATTTCATAGGTCATAATGGGACAATTACTTTCTTATAAGCAAGGTATATCAAATCCAAATTTGAAGGCCCGCTTTGAAAGGGCAGCTTCTCCTACTGGCTGACATGGCTACTCACCGAGCACAATAGCTTAGAAATTTATTTCCAGTTTGTTTAAGTTAAAATATTATTCTCGTGAAAACCAAAAGCAATAACATTCGTAATAGCCTCATATATCACGTAAAACAGAGTTGGTGATATAATCTCGTAATCGCGTCTATAAAAAGTGTGACTAGGCTTTTTCTGACGTTTTCATAGCCCTTTTGGACAGCTTAACTACTTAAATAAATTTGAAATTATAACTGACTTTGAAAGTAAATAGTTTAACGCGAAAATAACGTGCGCCGTGAAAAATTCCATTAACATATTCACTCAGCTTGCGCTAGGCCAGTTCAGTACAGCTCTCAATTATAATTTTTGTTATTGAATTGACGTTGAATGTATATACTAACTAGCTGATGCCCGCAGCTTCGCCCGCGTAAAATTTGTTCCGGTTCCCGCTTCCCGTATTTTATCATCTCGGGGGTAGAATTTATCAAAATCCTTTCTTAGCGGGTGCCTACATCATAACATCTACCTGCATGCCAAATTTCAGCCCGATCCGCCCAGTGGTTTGGGCTGTGCGTTGATAGATCACTATGTCAGTCAGTCAGTCACCTTTGAGTTATATATATATTTAGATTAGATTGCTAAGGATATTGAAATTGTTCTTCTGAGGAATTATCACGTTCTGTAAAGATTTTAGAGGTTGGAATGGGATTTCTTAGTTAAAACCTATACGCCTGTATTTTGTGGGCATTGAAATCGACTAGGTTTTTAGAACATCATTGGGAAACGTGTGATATTGGTTATATTCAGCCACAAGATGCGGCCTCACATCTTCGGTGTCGTTCAGCCCCATCTCAAGACAAAATAACTCTTCAACAGAGTGCTTTCATCTGTATGAAAATAAAAACTGCGAGTCATTGAGACACATACATACATATAGTCACGTCGTTATCCCCAAAGCCGGTAGGCCGAGGCATAGAGTAGGTACCATATAATTTTATGCCCGCGTAATTGGTGGTGAGCCTATTGCCGTGTTGAAATAGACAGGCGCAGGTTGCGACGACCCACAGTTTAAACTTTTCAAGCCGCCTACAAGGCCTAAGGCATAATGTACATACATACAAACATATAATCACACCTTTATCCGTGAAGGGATAGGCAGAGGCATAGTAAAGTCCAAATTTTAATTAATAATTTTGGTCCACGTCATAGGTGGGTGAGTCTATTGCCGTGTATGTCATTGATATGGCATGTTGTTTGGTATGACAAAATCGAATAATGTTATTTCTATACTGTTTTTCAATAGCTTTGCGCAAAAATGTAAACAAACACATTTGATCCTATATATCCATAGTTACTTGCAATTGAGTATTTACCCTGATTATATTCCAGTATCCGGGAGTCATACAGTGTTCTTACAATCATTTCGACACCAAATAACTTCTTTAGGATAGTTTATTTTCATTTAAAATACCTACTCAGGATAGTAAAAAATTCAATGTTTTGTCATACTATATTTTTCTCCTCATCTGTCTTAGACAACGATTGTCAAAATATGACATGTTTACATTATTGCCAGATCGGGCAGGATGGGACTATACCTACATACGTTCTTTTTTTTTAAAATGAGGGAAAATTCTCATGGATGCTATGCCGGGCTCCTACCGACTAAAAACCTCACGTAACCCAACAGCCTATGGTTGGGAGCCCAGGATGTCCCAGGACCCTGCATACGTAGGTACACTATATACACTAGCAAGTGACTAACATAAAGGAACATAAGGTACCGAAATAAACACAAGCATTGCTGGACAGGGAGAACGGAAATTGCGCACCGACAATTGGACAATTACCTGGACTAAAGTTGGTGTAATTAAAACAACGGGAGTATGACATTATGCAACGTACGGAATTGAAATGTTTGGTTAGTTTGGTATAAAATGTTTTCGATATCCTACAGGTTTTTATTATACACTAATATACATACAATTTATATCATATTTACAAGGGAACATCGATAAAAAAAGGGGCAATAGAAAATAAGACTATGCATCAAAAAACTCTTCCACATCGCTGTCAACAACAACCGTGCCCAAAATGCTGGCGGCGTTGCCACGTTGTATGGCAATGGAGAGCCTCTGGCCCAAGTAAACACCAGCATTTTGGTCACGAGAACCGCCGACTACGCTCTATAAACGAGCTTTGCACTAGGACCCCACGGTCCAAGAGTCTCGACCCCAAACGGCTCAAATAAATACGATCCAACAAGATTTGTGTATTTTCGCCGTTTGAGGGCCTCCGCAGACGCGGCAGCAGCTCCCGCGCAGCTAGCAGTGCCTGGAACATGGGAAGGCGCAAGGGTATCCACACATGTGGCATCCCACACAAGCGGTTTTCCCATTTTCCAAGGCACCAATGACATCCCGTCGGGCCTCTTCCCATCGTCTCGAGCCAAGCCCTTGGGTTCAAGAATTGCTGGCACGCCGGCGGCGGAAAGGGCTCGACGGATGATGTCATTTATGCTAGCATGTCGCGGAAACCGACCTGCACTTTTGTAGCACGATAAACCGTGGTGACCTAGGCGGTCGACAGTTGCACCGCAGTGACAACGATGTGGAGCGATGCAGGAAGTACCGAGGCGTAAACAAGCAACAATGCGAAAAGTGCTGTTATCTAAAAGTGTGCCAATATGGCCTGAAGGTAAAGCATGAAGCCATAGACCCGACTCCCACTCCCCCACAGCCAGTAGGCGCGCTCGCTCTGCTGCACTGGATGAAGTCTCAATAAGTTCTTTTTGAACTAGCTTGCTTAGCGGCACATCCCACTGTCTCTGGGAAGAGTATACGACGGGTAGCTCTGCGCTTGGGCTAGCCATTTTCCAGGCATTCAGGGCATCAGATAAATACGGCACTTCGAAGCTAACCAGTGACGAAGATAAAATTTTCCTGGTTAGCTTATCTGTACCGTACACCGATGACAAGAATGCCGGTAAACTAATACTGGTAATTTTGCGGAAACCGAGACCACCTAGCCGAATAGGTAAGGACGCTTGTGTCCAAGCTCTGTCATCCAAGTTAATATTTAAAATATCTACTAGAGTTTCTCGGATAATTTGATCTATATTTTCCAAAAGATTTTGGTGTTTCCAAAACGGACAAGATCTAAGATAATACGTTAATTTTGGTGCAAAAGAACAATAACGAATTATAGTATAAGCGGAATGTAAATTAATTTGTAAAAGCCGCTGTTTAGTATCCCGAAAATTTTGAGTTTTTTCCTCTAAAAATGACGGAAATGAATCCTCAAAAATTGGTGACCCTAAGAGTTGAAAAGTACATTTATCTATAATTTTGATTTCAGGAAACAAATCGTTTATTTTTTGTAATACACTGAGTCGGTCTGCATTGTCCGTTATAAATAATTCACATTTCGAGAAATTTAAATCCAAGCCAATTTTGGAAAATTCTTCAATCAAAAACAGTAAATCTTGTAAAACTGTATCAATGTCACCACCAAGAGTACCATCGTCGAGATACCAAACATTAAATTTTGAATTTAGACGCCTAATGATTGGATTTATAGCTAAACTAAAAATTACCGGCCCAAGCGGGTCACCCTGCTGGCAGCCAACAGCAGATTCCAGAAGTGTGTCTTGATATAATAGTTTAGAAGGATTTCTATAGCATTGCCAAAGAAAATTGAAAATTTGGGGTATTTCTTTTTTAACTTCTGCCAGAAGGGTGTCCCTGTTAACAGAGTTAAACGCGTTTTTTATATCAACCTTAAGGACGACCTCTCCATTCCCATAATTTAGATAAGACCGGAGGGCATGTATGGCGGCTTCACAGCCCCCTCTTGAACCGAAACCCAATTGAAGGGGCTGGAACTTCTGACTTGAATCATCGCTAATGTGCCTGCAACAGATTTTAGCCACCATACGCCTATATGTGCAACCTACAGCGATGGGACGAATGCCGCCATCCTTCTTACGCAGGGCACACAAATTAGCCCCATATAAGACATCGATGACGGCTTCGTTCACATCACCGGAGAGCATTCTGTTGGCCAAATTTGATAATTCACGCAGCAGTGACTCACCCGCTTCGCCGGCGGTAGCACCTGTAAGGTCTTTGAGGTGCTGCGGAGTTAAGCTATCAAGACCACCGGCAGAACCACAGCGGAAGGAGTTCACTGCTGCGGACACCTGTTGAGCTGTAAATGATACCGAGTCGCTGCATTAGATTGCGAAACAGGGATGACTCGAATTGTCTGCCTTGGTCGGTTGTAATTCGTAGTGGACAACCAAATCTTGAAATCCAGCCGTCGTATACTGTCTTTGTTATTGTTTCAGCGGTGATGTCACGTGTAGGTATGGCTTCAATCCACTTCGTACATCGATCTATCATAGTGACTATGTATCGATATATCCTACATATAATAAAATGATAGAAAAGTCAAAATTAAACATTGGAAATATTTTAAAAAAATAGTCGCTGGGTGTACAACATTACAGAACCGACGCCGAAAATATATTAGATTTTTTTTTGTGTTTGTTTGTTTGTCGGTTTGTCTGTTTGCTTTGCTTTGTTCGGAAGGATCTCGAAAAGTACTCAATAGATTTGATTATGCTCTTTTTTAGTTTATTCATACTACAGAGGTTTATTACAGGTAATTAAATTAAACTAAATATTTACAGAATAAATTAAACTTATCTAATATAAAAATAAAAATAAACAAAGGAAAACTACGAAACTAAAATGCGTCATAAAATTTCTCCGCATCGCAGTCCTCATGTGGCAGCGTCCCCAGAAGACTGACAGCATTGCCACGTTAAATGGCAATGCTTAATCTTTGTCCCAAATAAAAGCCAGCCTTCTGGTCACGTGTAGCATCGACCAAACGGTTTCCTAATTCTCGATAGAAAATGTGAGCGCTTAGACCCCATGGCCCCATTAAAGGTCTCAGCAGAAGCGGCTGCAGCACCAGCACAACCAACAGTACCAGAAAGATGAGAAGGCGCAAGAGTGTCCACGCACGTGGCGTCCCACAATAAACACTTTTCCATCTTCCACGGCATTAACGACATACCGTCCGGTCTCTTGCCGTCGTCACGTGCCAAACCGTTTGGTTCAAGTCTAGCTGGCAGACCGGCGGCGACAAGAGCCCGGCGGATGATGTCGTTCATGCTCGCGTGCCGTGGTATTCGTCCAACGCTTCTGCTGCAAGACAAGCCATGATGTCCAAGGCGATCGACAACTACTCCACAATGGCACTGGTGCGGAGAAACACATGGCGCACCTAAACAAAGGCTCTTCCTTCGTCTAACATGGTCCCTATGTTAGACGAAGGAAGAGCATGTAGCCAAAGACCCGATTCCCACGAACCCACTGCCAGTAAACGGGCACACTCAGCAGGAGTAGTACACGAGTTTAATAAATTAACTCTCACAAGACTGCAAAGCGGCCCGTCCCACTGACGTTGTGAGAAAAGGTTACTTGGCAAGTCGGAGTTCGGACAGGCAATTTTCCAAGCGTTAACTGCTTCAATCTTGCACAAATATTAACTAAGCTATATATTATCACGCTACATATCCTAGGGGCTAAGCAGAGAGCAATTAAATTGGCATTATAACATAATTTTCACGCGTACGAAGTCGCGGGCTACAGCTAGTTTGTAATAAGATTTTCGTGTTTTTGACATCATTGGCAGTAATCTTCGACTCCGCTCGTCTGTCTGCCCGTCAAGACCCTTTATTGTGAACATGTGAAGGTATTTTGTTGAACACCATAATTATATTCAGATCTACAGTTCTTGCAGGGTCGGCAGCGAGAGCATAGCGCCTCTGGTATTGTAAGTTTCTTCGTCTACGGTGATCACTTTCACAGATCACGATTCGGCAAACGAAGGGTAGGAGGTCCACACAGACTCACCAACCTACAGTACCTGATATCTTGAAAAGGCTGGGACTGGATGAGTTATGTTTAAGACAGTGTGTTGTGGCTTAAATTGGGACAAGCCTACGACCAGCAGTGAACTCCGATAGGCAGATTCGATGGAGACTATTTTAACCTACTGGTTTATGTGGGTTAACTGTAATTTCTTCCAATTCCTTTAGTAAAGATGTCAATACCATTAATAAATAACTACTTTGTTAATGAAGTTATTTACAAAAAAAAACTTCTCCAGATTTTTCGTTAATGCCTAAAACTTAGTAACTACTGCGGAATATAAATTTGGTGGGAAAATTAAGAAACTGGAAAAGATTAAGAAACAAATTTTATGGGCCCATTTCCTTGCTTCCTGCCATAACTTAAACGTTGAAGTAAATAGTGGTCTGATAATATATTTGGCAGATAATTTACTTGGCTTAAACTTGGTTTAGTTTTGGATCTAATAGCTCAACTATTTTTTTTATTATTGAGCTCGACAAAATGACGCCGCCTGATAGATAGGCAAGGTGACATCTCAGCAAATGGGGGCCACACTCGCAGGCTTTAAGACTATTGACAGTGGCCCTCACCTGATGGCCCAAAGATATAACTCTAGATAAACATATTTACTACAACGACTACTTATTACTACTACTAATACTACTACTACTATTACTCCTACTACTACTTACTACTACGAGTACTACTACTACTACTCACTAATACTACTCCTACTTACTAATGGGGCTTCCTTAGATCTCCAGAGCCTAAGTGACCTGACATGCTACCGGTGCATCTACTGATCAAGAGAACAGGGAACGACAACTCTTGGGTTTGGGAGGTCAGACGGCAGTCGCTCTCAACGATACCGTAAATAAGAAGTCCTCCTATAACGGCGGATAAAAGCAAACCCTAAGCTCCAAATCCTGGTAGAGATTAGCAAGGAGAGAGAAATGATGAAGGAAAGAACTTTTCCTTATGTATGGGAATCCTCATGGACTCTATGTCCCATTCTTACTGACCACATACACGGGTTACCCTACAACCCGATACGACCGAGAGTCCCTCCTGCCGAGAGGCATATCCTCGGAAGTATAGGCAATTACTCCCGGTTTTTACCGGTACACTTGGTATATAACTGTAGTTGAGATTTTTTCTTTATCTGACGAGAAGAGTTCAACTACATATCCACCCGCATCAATATTTTTTTATTTGGCGGGTTTCACATAACCAGACCTTGACAAAAATATGTGTTTATCCATCTTTTGCGGTAGTCTTATAACTACCCTAAGTAGTCAGTCACACACATCATTATATTTCTACTTTTACAGACACTGTATCATATTTTCAATGTCTTTTGAAAACAACATATTATACATCTAAAAAGGTGCAGGTAAGGATCACATGTTTGCTTACAAATGTTCGCTGAAAAGATACTCATTACTGCTGTGTAAGGGGCAGAATCGATTTGGGACCGCATAAAGGAGTACGTGATACAATAACGGGAACATTTACACTTTAAATAACCGTGAATCGCCACGGTGAAAAGATTATGGTAAAATGTATTTGGAATGTTTTTGCTTTTACTGAAAGAATTGCAAGCAAAAGATGGCCACATAATGATAGTATTATACGCTTTATTATTATTTAAATATTTTTTGGCATAAATACAAGCAGTCAAGCACTGCTGATTCTGACGTTCGTAGGTTGTGGCGAGCGACGTTTGTTATATCTTATCAAAGTTAGCAGATTAAAATGTTAGAATATAATATCTATCTAAAAAGCTTATGACTTGGTAGGTGGGACAGTGATGATTCTTTTAGGCAATATGGAATGCCGTGTCATATATGGATTCCACTCCTGGATATAACTCCTCAGAATTCACGCTGTTATACTGATGTTAACTGCTGCTATAGATCTCTCTCTCAGTCTGAATTCACGATTACACCTTCAGCATCCCATACTTCTGGTCACTCCTACGCCATGAAGCTTTGCCAAACTGAGCGATTCAAAAGATCGTTTCTCTGTAGAATTTGTTTCCCTATTTTTACAACTCCGGGTTCTACAAGCGGATTATGAAGAGGCACATAACGGGGCCGCGAACTTGAGGACCATTGTCAGAAGTCGTATCGGCTGTGAGGATAACCTCCAATCGCCAAATGTCACCATAGCTTTCCATAGCGTATAGTTATTTCCAGGGCGGGTCAAAATGGCGAATATTAATATACTCCATTTGTCCCTTTATAATAAACAACACGCGTAAAATATACCTGCTTTATGATGATTTCTCTTTGAACTGATTACACTCCGTGTTCAAAGTACTGGAAACACGTAAGCTCAACTTGATCCAAAGGCATATGTTTCTTTAAGCACATCGATTCACCGTCGATCCATTTATTTACCCTCTACATTCAATCGCTTAGATTGGATGATAAGAGTATTTTAAGTGTAGCTTTTTGTGAAAGGATGCTCTTTTTCATTCGGTGAAACGACGTGTCTGTGAAGTTCAGTGTACCTACATAAAAAAATATTACAAAATGTTTCTTAAAAACAAGCTTTATAGTAAAAGTTGGTAAATGAATTTAGAGGTAATGCGTCCGGTAGACGATCAATAATTCGACATCAATCAATCTCAAAAAAAAATCAAGAATTTAAAATAGCGCCTTGTAGTGTCTATTGATGACCCAAGGGCTGGCAGTTTTCTCGTTCAGCGATAAGGTATTCAAAGGCGGATTGATGCTAGTTTTTTTGGGCACCATGCCACCGGGGCCTTATTTAGGTTTAGTTTAGATCGTAAAAACGTAAATATATAGGCATGTAATAATTATGTTTCACTGTAATTTTGAACATGAAATGTAGCTATTGAATTATTCAAATCACTAACATCAATCTCAGATCGTATAAAAATAGCAGCTTCAAGGGTGCGTGCTTTATTGTGCCGTATGCATTGACGTATAATTGAGACTTGTCAAGTCATATTTATCGTCTCCCAGACGCATAACTTAAGTTTCAATTTCATAATTTTGCCGTCGCACAGCTTTTAATTGTAAGAGAATGGAGTAGTGAAACTTCGTTTCTGACGTCAGCATATTCCAAATATACCCAATAAGCAAATACCTCGTACGTAAAATGAAATCCCTCTCTGAAAGACATTAAGTAAAAAACTATTTATCAATTTAAATTGAGCAACGAAGATCTATTCGTCAAACATGCGAGTTATTATGAGCAAAAAATAATAACTTGAACATATCGCATTTATGTTATATTGCCTTCTGCATTCATGCGAGTATTCTAGATGAGACCAATTTATTTCAGTCAGTTATACTGTTTCATAAGTCTTTCTAAACCATTAGCTTTAAATTGCAGATGAATATAATTTCACATGTCGTTAAGTAATTTATGATGTTTTTCAAATTTTGTATTTGACAGTGTATTAATCATTGCATAAGTAAATGTGAATTGTTGAATAAAAAATGTATATACTACTTCAACAATAAAAGCTTTAACATTTTTTGAATATAGCTTCTACGTTGGTAGAACGCCCCTTGGTGAAATCTTAATAAATTCTTTTCCATAGAATTGCTTAAATCGTTTAGTCATAAAGCATTTAAGCTTATTGCAGGTAATAGAGTAAGAGGTTTATGAATACCAAGATTGTTCTTTGTTCCAGTTTTAAACAGAGGTAGTTTTCATATTATTATCAGTAGGTACCTATTGTATTTTGTTCTACTGAAATCCGTCTGTTTCAATTTTGTTATTTAAAGAACCAGTCAAGTGTGTTAGGCCATAAATTATATTGTCTAATCTTAATTAAAACGATACCGTACATCTGTAGTTTCTTACATTAAAGGTTTATTAATATGTTTGCCTTTTCATTCCTAAAAAAAGTTACTTATTTGAATGAACGACTAATTCATCAACAATATTACAAACGGCAAAATAGATTTGTCCGAAAATTGACACAAAGAGAGAACTGTAATATGACGATGTAATTGATAAAGAACTCTTGGAAGAAGTCTTGGAACTTCCCGTTTAAGGGTGTAGCAAGATTTGCAATTCCAAATTCTCATTTAAACGGCTTCCAGAATTTACTACTACTTATAAAAGAACATGCCATACATATTTCACCCTTAAGACCAGACGCTATTTACCAAATGCCGTTACAAAAGATATCAAAATTACCCTAAGCACTACTTTTAATCTCATGTCACTTGCAGTTAAATCTTGTCCTTTGTCCTTAAGGGCAGACACAAATTAGTTGCAGTAATACAAATGATTACGGTAAAAGGGTTCAGCGATGCCCGACGAGTGTAATTAATCTTTCTACGAGATATGGGTATGCTGTTCTGGGTAAAAATCTAGTGGACATTGAGTTACTGAGTACTTGTCTACTGGAAATGGCACTGCAAAGAGTTTGTAGGCACGTATTATTTGAGGCACGCTCTTGAATTTGCGCAATTAGTAAATAAAAAACTTGTTTAAAACTATAAAACGACTGCGAACACAAAAATAAATGTACCTACCTTATTTTCGCACAATATTGTAATTCGGATAGAACATAGATTACTACAGCTACAGCTAATGCCTGCAGGGAGGTTCCGTTCTAATATGTATTCTATTTGAAAAGACAGGGCTGCCAACTTAAGGACCACTGAAGTCTTACGAACGGTAAGAGTCCCCAATCGCTAGAATAGATGCGCCATGGGTTTCTTCAGGCTAGCGACGTCAATTTGGCGAGCATATTATAAAAAGAAAATCAATACCAGATTTCATAGGAATCGGTTTAGTGTTTCAAGCGTGAAAACTTAACAGATAGACAAGAAACATTAACTAATTCTAGTTTATGTTCCTTAAAAACTATTTATATTGGCTGGTTATCTATTTTTGTTCGAATTATAGCCGCTATGACTTAGTTGAATTGAGTACAGTCAACAATGAATGTTGTAACATTTATTTTCTATATGTGGCAAGTCTGGTCTTGGGCTTGTCAATATATTTGAGCGTTTGAGAGCGTCATGATCGATTGATTGCTTTTTTTGCTGTGGCAACAGCTGTCTCAAGAAAACGGTCTATAGTCTATGGGACATGACTAGAGTTTTTTTGGGGAACTGACATCGGAGAGAAAAGGTTAATAAAAAAATGAGAAGAGGTTTCTTGAGATTGGATGGCTTCGGTGCTTTGATTTTCTGAGCTACTAAGTTTTATTTTAGTCACTCCAGTTGATGTTTTTTTTGTCAAACTTCTTTTCTAATTTCTACCCAGATTCTGGTAAGTTTCAATTAACTATTTGCAAAGCGGGTCGATTTTGTTTGTCGCGCAATCAGTAACTTAATTTGTCGTTTCTTTCATGACAGGGTTTTTTAGTACGGGGAAGGATTGGTCAGCCACTGTTTTGAACCACACCCGAAAACACGTGGACCACACGAGTGAGGTTGTTGCGAGAGGAGCCTGCCAACTCCACCTGGCTGTGACAACGTACGGGGTCGCTCTCAGCTCGATTCGAAGGCCAGTACTTGTCACCCATACTAATAAGTGTAGTCTAGCCGCCAAAGTTACTTCCTCACGCTGAATTAGTGTAGTGCTGTACTATTAGAACTTAAACCCATAATATTCTTGTGTATGTCTGTGCTTTCTGTATCTATGTAATCTCATTGTCTCTGTAGTGTACTGTGTACTATATAATGTGTGTACACCCTACCTGGCTGTTTTCGTCAGAGCCCTGGCCTACCCTTGCACGCACACTGGAATCTCTGTAGTAAGGCGCCCTGGGAAAGAGTTCTCTGCATAGCTACCTCGCGCTAGTTGGTGAGTAACACTGATCATCACTGTGTTATAATGTTACACTTATAATGACCATAAATTTGTATCTTTATGTACTGTGCATTATGTCGTTTAACTGACAATATTGTTGTGTGTAAGTTAATGCGTGCGATATAGAAAAATGTAACGCTTAGTCACATATTTTGTACGTCCATATTGACAGAGCATGTTGAAATCTTAATGTATTTTAAACACCTAAGGTACGCACAAATAAAATTTATCTTATCCTATCTATCTTGTCTTATCTTATCGTATAGTATCGTATATTATCTATCTTTTCTTATCTTATCAAATTACTTCGCTGTAGGGATAAAAATTAACCCCTTCATTTAATAAGTGACATTTTAAAACATCATTGGGAGTCGCATGTCCGGTCTAGGTATTATAAATCAATGCCCTCGGTTGACAAAATAATGTACTAATGAGGAGAGTTAATTATAGGGTTGAAATTTATGGTGGATAGCAGACGTTTTTACCCAGCCGACCTAAAAGGAGAGTAATGTTAATCCCGCGTGCTTATATTTTAATGTCCGTTTTTACTACGCAGCTGACATGCGGACAAATCATTGACATTTTTATTTTTAACAAACGACCATCTTACCGAAATTTCAAGCTACTGTTAGTTTTGTGTTACAGGATATAGACCACTGACATGTATACATTAGTAAACAGGAAACCTCTAAGACGAGAGAGAGAGAGAGAGAGAGAGAGAGAGAGAGGGAGAGAGGGAGAGGGAGAGTGAGAGAGAGAGAGAGTGTACTAAGATTTGTTGGTTCTACAGAGAAACGGTCCTTGGAATCGTTCGATACTGGTGAAGACTCTCTCTACTATTTGAGACTAGTACCCATAGAAATAGGAAAAAAACCGGAGCTAACTCTGCCCGGCTTGCATTGTTCAGGATCGAAAAGGAGAGGGTGGGATTGAGTTAAAGAGCTCTTCAAAACACTCACTTGAGAACAAAGGATCTAATGTCAATATTAATGATGCACTTTACAGTAGCACTTAGCTAAAACCGCTCTAGTCATCTATTTCTGCTAGAGACTTCCTTTTATAGTATGTCATCTTTTATAATGAAACACTCTGTTGCCCCCTGATCATGACTAGACTATTTTTAGATGTGTCACTGCTTTCCACACAGATTTTAAGCCCCGACGCAAAAAGACAAGTAATTTTCGTTAGTTATCTGCATGATTTTGTATCTCTATCTTAGACTATGTAACCAGAAATTAAATAGCCTAATGTCTTTGGGAGTTCTGGGACATCCTTCCGAGGGCTTCCCCGGGGCTCCCAACCACAGGCTGTTGGGCGTGACGTGAGGTTTTTTAGTCGGTAGGAGTCCGGCATAACATCCATGAGGATTTTTCCCTCACGTTAAACAAAAAAAAATTGCCTAATGTCTAAGCAGATGGACGGCTTTTAATTCTGCTTTCTTTATTTACAAAATGACATGAATTTCATATTAACATTTACTAGAATTTAGTCTCAGCCCCTATACAATATTGGATTCAACAAGAGTACCATTTCTCCAAAACAAGAAATAATTTATTTAATGAATTTTGTATCACGCGTTTGAAGATCAAAGGTCATTTCGACCAAAATATCGGGGGTGGAATGAGACTGGTTAATTTATTTTTCGCGGCCTAAATATTTTCATCGGCTGAAAGTGACGGGCTTAATTTTGATGTCGGCTCCATGTGAAAGCTTGTTAAAAATTTAGAACTCATAAAAAGTAGGTAGTGAGGTCGTAGAAAAGTTCCATCCTCGCCAGAACAAGTGATTTAATTAAATAATGTAGCAGAGATGGACGGTAACTTTCAGTTCTTAACTTTGATACTCAGTACTTGAACTTTTTGATTATGAAGCTACACAAAAAACGCTCTTTTTAGTAAAATTTTCACTTACTTATGCTAAAACTAGATGATGCTCGCCGCTTCCCGTTTGAACATATTCCCGGGATGAAAAAAATTGTGTTATTCCAAACTCTAAACTATCTCTGTACTAAATTTTAGCCCAATACGTTCACCCGTTAGAGCGTGATTAACAAACATACAAACATCCAAACATGTCAATCATCTAACATCCAAACATCTTCAAAAACTTTCGCATTTATAATATTAGTAGGATAGTAGGATTATTTTTAATTTTAACCGGGGCTTGAGGTAGGGATCATGTGGTTTTAGTCTTTTTGAATCCAACAGAACATCCGTGAGGAAATCCTTGCGGATAAAACTATGCAAGTTAAAAAATATGGGATAAACGCGGTTTTGCTTCATATCTTTTGTTGCCTTGTGTTTTGACTAGGAAAAAAAGGTAAACGTTTATCCTGGTAAAATAAATATAAATAATTATTTAAATGTTAGCTGAGCTTATGTCGCGTGGCTGAGTTCGCCTTTAAAGTTCTTTAAAGCCCCTCACTGGTTAGATGAATTTTATAATAACATACACACATTCATACATACATACATGCCGAAGGGTAGGCAGAGGCTTAGTATAAGCCCACATTATACCTTATAGTTTTATGTCCCACGTAATAGGCGGTGAGCCCATTGTCGTGTTGAAATGGACAGGCGCCGGACGTGCGACCCGCAGCTGAAATTTTTCAAGCAGCCCTAGGTGTTCAACTTGGCTTAACGATTGTCATTTACCTACTGACAACCGGGTTTCATTTCGAGTTTTTCTTCTATACGCAATGGATCGTTATGTGAAAGTGATCTCTTAGTCGCCTCTTACTTATTTTGTACTCTTTTTGATATAAATCACACGTAATAGTCATATTTCAATCATGGATGATTTATTCATACAAAATTCCGTCATGTGTATCGACGCTCATAAATTTATAATGGTGACTCATCAAATAAAATCAACTTACTCTTTTTTTCTTTTCCTTTCTTACTGCTCGAGCACTATTATATATAGCAGTTCATTTACTGACAACCGAGCATGAGCATGCTCTAAGAACATCATAATTTATCGTCTATCAGCCGCCTACAACTAGTATGGTCACTTTTTTTTTTTTTTTTTTTTACGTGAGGGAAAATCCTCATGGATGTTATGCCGGACTCCTACCGACTAAAAAACCTCACACAACGCCCAACAGCCTATGGTTGTGAGCCCCGGGTAAGCCCTCGGAAGGATGTCCCAGGACAGTATGGTCACTTAAAGGCAAAGTTTCCGTCACTGAGAGCAATAAATTAAGTAGTTTTGGAACAGCTTCAGCCTGCCAAGCGCCATTGCTCCACTTATCACGGAAATTCCCGCCCATCTTGATGATACTCCGCTACCTGCAGAAGCAAATAGATTTATCATTGTCAGTGTATTGAGAGCATTTATGTTATAACAAGCTGGCAAATTGGATATACTAAAGGAGTCATGACGAACTACATCCTACTATCCTACTAATATTACAAATGTTAAAGTTTGTAAAGATGTTTGGATGTTTAGATGTTTGGATGTTTGTTACTCAATCACGCTCTAACGGCTGAACGGATTGTGCTGAAATTTGGTACAGAAATAGCGTATAGTCTGGAATAACACATAGGCTACTTTTCATCCAGGGAATATGTTCCCACGGGTACCGAATTTATAAAAGCTTATGTTTTTATCTTTTAGTGGGTAGGATTTGTATTGAAAAGTATAAGGATTTGAAAGTCAGTAGACAAATTGTTACTTAGATGAACATGGGAGTTTTCTTACAAGACATTTTTATTCAACAATGGTTTACATTATATTTCAATGTCTGTTATGAGATACTGGAGGAACAATGATTACGTAGGGCCTTTCAAGGACCCAGGAGTTTTGTGTGTCAACTGTGATTACGTTATATGTTTTAGTTAATTACATAGGGTAAATAAAGTAAGTGATACAAACAACTTACTTGTTTGTTAAAAGTCCTAGGGAAAAAAGTGACCAAAACTCATAGTTGATAATAAAGTAACAAAGGCGCTGCAGAAGAAAACCAAGCCAAAACTGAACTGTCTTTCAACTAAACAAAACATCTTGAGTATCTATACATTAATGACGAATTACCATCCAATGAACATTAAAAAGTTCCTATTTCGTTGTTCGCTAAACCAATTGCTAACAGTACATAATTACTTTCTGAACAAAACACCCCCGCAACAGTTTTAAGGCTCATGTTTTAATCAAAGTTGCCTTTTATCTTCATCGATGTTTCGCCACAAAACCTTCAGAGATATTTCTCTCAAAAGGAAAATGGTGTGGAGTCATTGTGTTGACGCTATCGACGTATCCTTTCATCCATCATTCAAAATTGACTTGACGTCGTTAAAAGAGACAAAAACTGATACTGAATATATTGAAAAGGATACCTTACCTAATAGAGAGAAAACTTTGCAATAGATACCTATGCTTAAGTGATATTGAAAAAACAAATAATGGCAAGATGTACTCCGATAATTTCTTTCTAAAATATATATTAAAAAGTTAAGCAGTACATACGTACTGGTTTTACAGAAAAATATTATTAGCTTGTATCACTACAATTGTATTGGCTCAAATTGGTACGATTATTACAAGTATTTTTATTAAAGTTAGGTAAAAGTTTAGCAACACTACAAAACATATAACTATACAATTTCAGCTAAACATTTTCGTCATTAGATTAGAACCTATACGTAAATGTATTGAACATAAGCTGGCATTGAAACTAAGCCTCTTAGATCAACTAATCCTGTCTATCGTATTGATGAATAGAAAAAGTAATAATCTCGTGCCATAATTTGGAAAACGGGGCGCCCCTACTCAATACGACTATTTATTCCTGAATAGTCTTGATTCTATTCAAAGAAGACGAGCGGATAGTGTGCTCCATGACTATATTCAGTTAGACCATAACTCATACATAACAGTGACACAGTGATATAAATTACTCACAAAAATAGCAAAGATATTATACCAGTACTAATTATACCACAGATAACACATGTAATATAATTTATACATATAGTCAGACAAGAGTTATTCATAATTCATTTATTCATTGCTAATCACAGGTACAGAGTAAACTTATATCTAAGGTGTTACATGGTAACAACGTGCTACCATGTAACACCTTACATAGATATAACTACACACTTACAAAAACACACGCAGTACTAATCTTAGTTAGACAGAAAGTGATTCCTAAACATCCTTGTAAATGATACTAATGTCTGTGCTCGTCTTATAGATACCGGCAAAGCACACACGCAGTACTAATCTTAGTTAGACAGAAAGTGATTCCTTAACATCCTTATCAATGATACTAATGTCTGTGATAGATACCGGCAAAGCATTCATTCCACAGGCGAACCGCTTGTACAGTAAAGGATTTATTCATGAACGTTGTAGAGTGCTTTGACATTTCGAGTCTTAAATTTTTCAATGACCTTAAAAACCTTGAATATGTGTCATGAAGGAAAGTGAAACGTTCTATGTTATGAATGTATACTGTTTATTAAAGTTAATGTGTAAGTATTCGTCGAAGGTGAGCTGGGAGCCACTCGAGCTTTTTTCTGAATTTAGACACGTGATCATGTTTAGTAGTAATTAAGTATGTGTGTACTACTTAAGCAGGTGTGTATTAAGTTAAGTTTGTGTGAACAGCTGTATGTACTATTTTTTATCATTCAGGTTCTCTTAGATTGTCTTATTAACCAAATAATCAGACATTTACACTTATAACATTTTTCAATTTGTTAGGTAATTTATTGTATACTTGCGGAGCCATTGCGAAAATACTTTTATAGATAAGAGTCGCATTGCACTTTACTACATGTAGCGTACCTTTCAAGTCCGGTTCAATGCTTCCTTACAAATTTTTTACGTACCAAGTAGTTTAGGAATCACATCTCACATTCTTAAAATATTACTGCCAGCGCTCTATTATGAATAACCGTATGGTGAATAAAACATTATTCACTAGCATTTATGACACTAAAATAAAACAACCAATGACTGAATCAAATCGGAAACTTGGATGAACTTAAACTTTTGTTTCACAAAATTTGAAATGTAAACAGTATTTTCATAAAAAATCAGATATCGATTAATGTGAATAAAAAGCGTTTGCATTAGGTGAATTTACCAGTGTACTAAAGTTCAGTTAAAAATTTAATGTGAAGAAATGTTGGACTCGAGCAGGACTCGAACTGCGTCTTCTGGTTTGCCGGACCAGACGCCCTAACCGTTGGACCACTGAGACACTGATCTCGACCTTTTTCACATCAAATTTGTGATTAAGTTAGCATACTAATTACTTTTCAAAATTATCTCTAATACTTAAATGAATAAATATTTGAGATTCACACACAACATCATCTAGCCCAAATTAAGCTAATCAAAGCTTGTGCTATGGGATCTAGATGACTTATGGGATATATGATATTTCTAAATACATACGTATTATACATAGAAAATACCCAAACTCCGAAACAAACATTTGTGGATCACACAAATATTTGGACCTACCGACAAAATATACTCTCAGCCTTTATTCACACATTGAATAATAACGACTTAAACATTTGTATCTTAGATCCAGAACATTAACATTTTTAACTTTCTTACGAATAAAAGTCTCATTTTATGACCTACGTAGGTATATGATTAAGTACCTAGGTATGTTATCAAAGTTCCTTTTCATTTTCATTCTAGTCGTGAACGCCCTTCTAGTTAAAGTTCTTTCAAAGGAAGACTTAACAAGAACACTGAAAAATCAGAACAAAAGAAAGACATAAGCGGGTAGTCTGTAATCACCATTCGAGGTCCATTTACTTCCAAGGTTTCGTAATAATGCTCTTTATCAAATTGGCCTTCAAGTATTTAACTTAGACAAAATACAAAATAAAAGGCTTTGACATTAATATCCTTTGTAGATTTTAATTTATGAGCTAGCTAGCTTTTTTTTTTTTTTTTTTTATTTAACGTGAGGGAAAATCCTCATAGGATGTTATGCCGGACTCTTACCGACTAAAAAACCTCACGCCACGCCTAACAGCCTATGGTTGAGAGCCCCGGGTAAGCTCTCAGGAAGGATGTCCCGTGACTCCCAACAGACTTACGGGCGCTAATGCGGCCTCACCCAGGGGGTGGTTCGGGTGCAATCCCGCGTCTATGGGGGGTTTCGGGTGTGACCCCGATTCTAAGGGGGGGGGGGGGGGGCGTGCGTGAGTTGCTCACGTCACGCTGCCGTCATGGGCCTGCTTCTGTAAGGACGGTGAGCGGCCCTATCACCGTCCTCAGACCCCCGGTCATGGAGGCCGATAGTCCTCGGCGAAGACACGTCGGCGGCGCCCAGGGCGCCGACTGCGGAACTCGGGTGGGAGAGTTCTCTCCCGCACCCGGCCCGCCGCCTCCTTCGCGAGCATGACCTGCTCGCAGAAAGAGGCGGCGCAGTCCCACTTACTCCCGCTGGAGAGCATGGCTCGCACCATGGCCTCGAGCGAGAGAGTGTCCACGCCCAGACCCACTACGAGGACCTGGCGCTGTTGTGCCCACGCCGTGCACTCCACCAGAGTGTGGAGCGCCGTGTCATCGCTACGGTCCTCGCAGTGCTGACACTCAGCCGTGGTTTCCCGGTGTTTTCGCCACAGATACCTACCGAAGCTACCGTGCCCGGCAAGCATCTGTGTCAACCGGTAGGAGAGAGCATCGTGTCTTCTCTCCAGGCACTCGTCCATGACCGGTCTGACGGCCGCGATTGTGGCGAATCCCCCCTTTGGTTGCTCAAGTCGCACTTTCCATGTCTCCACGGTTTCCTGGTGGAGCAGGGTCCGCTGGGCCTCGATTTCTCGAGACGCAGGCCTTTGGCCCCGCTCCAGCGCCTCCTTGCGCCATCTGAACAGTGACGCAAGGGCTCTCGCTTCCAGGTCCCATGGAGGGGTCCCGGCTAGGAGACATGCCGCCTCACCGGAGATCGTGCGGTATCCTCTTATCACCCTGACGGCCATCACTCTCTGCGGGCTCAGCAGTCGAGCCTCATTGCTGGCCGTCAGGGTCTTAGCTAGCTAGCTAGCGGTTTCCTCGCAGATTTTTTTTTTTATTGGGCGCATTATGAGTTTAATTTAACTCGTTCCCAATTCTATTGTTTAAGTAATTATTATCGTAATTATCTTTATAATACAAAAAATAAATAGGTGGTAAAACGCAATCTGTGGATGTAAACGTTTTCAGTGGTCGGGAGATTCACAATTTTACGACGAGACCTTACAAATGTATCCGTACAAATAAAGCCAAAATTTTATGACACGGTGAGTCAATTCCATTCATTTTTATTATCAGACTTTCCAACGTTGGTAGTTATTTTTATGTGCTTGCGATTCAAAAAATAACAAATTATTTAATTAAAATCAAATGTGAGGGAGGGAGGATGAGTGGTCTACATCTACACTTATTATGCTATTATCACGCTACGATGCCCAAAAACTCCAATGCAGAATCATCAGTACGCCAATGTGTAAACAGCGATCCGATATTTTGGCCCAACCGCTGAAACAACGTGAGGACCGGACGAGCACCCCCTAGTTGGACCGACTACCTAGAAAAGGTCAAGGCCAAATGGAATATCATGGAGGCCAGAGAGTGCAATGTGGTCCTCTCGAGTTATTGAAGACTCAAGTAATCTGTACGGGATTTGGATATAGGCTACTTTCTATCCCCGGAGTAAGTTCCCATGGGATGCAATAACGGGAACAGCTTTCCACTACTAAAAACCACAATCGACGAATAGGAGACAGTAATATCTCCTTCTTTAAACATGCAAGCAAAATTTCTGAAAAGGTATTTCTTTTTGAGAAATTCTTGTACACAAGAGAACAGCTACAATACTTCTTTAGTATTGTCGTTCAACGTTTCACTCACGTTTCAAGTTTATTTGATAAGGTGAAATGGAATATACGTTGAAAATTCCAGATTGCATTCTTTCCCCGTCGAGATGCAAAGCACGTAGAGAAAAATGCTTTTGAAAGTATATCTGCTTTGCTTACAGTAAAATATAGCAGAATGTTGTACTGGATGTTGTGGATTGTGAACTATTTGTATAAGGCACTGTAATAATGTAAAAAAACCGTAAGATTGTAGTCTTCATAGCGACATTGTAAACTGTCGATTTTGAGAACCGTAAAAAAAACGGGTTAAGTACGAGTCGGACTTGCGCACAGCGGGTTCCGTACCAAAAAACGAAAGAAATAAACACGTTTGTTGTATGGGATTAATTTTTTTAGTATTTGTTGTTATAGTGGCAAGAAAAACAAATCATCTGTAAAAATTTCATTTCAATTTCTGGCTAGAACGGTACCTACCTGAGATACAGCCTCGTGACGGCCAGACAGACAGACGTACAGTGAAGTCTCAGTAACATAGGGTATCATTTTAACCCTAAAAATGTTAACCTAAAAGGTGTTAGGAACAGTGACCATTAACGTGGGTAGGCGAGCGAGCGTCATTTGCCCACATTAGTATAATTTTTTGCAACATTTCTTGCATTTGTTAACAATCTAACAGAAAATATTTTCGACAGTTTAAATAGGTACCTAATCGCGCAAGGTAAATATTATCAAATAAAAGTTATTACACTTTTACAGTATAATTTATGCAAATGGCTAAACATTGTAATGATATCATTTGTAAATTTAGTTCTAAAATAGCTGATGCCCGCAGCTTCGCCCGTGTAAAATTTCCGTTCCCGTTCCCACTTCCCGTAGGAACTTATTCTCGGGATAAAAAGTAGCCTATGTGTTATTCTTAGCCTATAATGTATCCCTGTATCAAATTTCAGCCTGATCCGTTCAGTCGTTCGAACGTGAAAGAGTAACAAACATCCACACTCACAAACTTTCGCATTTATAATATTCGTAAGATATAGATTGGTTTGAACAAAATGTACCTATTAACAAAAACAAAAAATAGACTATATTTCAACGGCATAAAACTTTTATGCTAGAAATCCAGATTGGAGTGAAAACACAGAGTTCCAACAGTGTTATCCCGCTTCTTAGGTGGGACGTGCGGGCGTGCGTGAATCCCTCCTCACTCAGGCCCCTGGTCATGGAGGCTGACAGACTCATATATCGAATGAATATAGGTGCAATTCTATACTTTCGTGCCGTGTAACTTTATAAGAAAAAGTGCCGGTAGATGGTGCCTACATCGCCCCAAGACGTATATAAGGTGGAAGATTTGGTTGGTTCGAGTCGGTTTCGGTGGCCGGAGGTCAAGACGTCTGCACGGTTTGCAATAAGACGCAGGTTCAAATCCTGCTCAAAACCAATTCTTCATGATCAGTTAGCATACTAATTGCTTTTCAAAAATAATATTATTTGAATTGTTATTTATTCCCATATATTTTAGCGCATTTGCTGTCAAAAACATACATACTACCCGTTCGCTCTAACTTTGCCGCTGGCGTAGAGGCGTATACCCGAATTGTTAATTATACGAAGTAAATTGACAGTAGCTAATGTCACTTCGTCATAGAAAATACGCAACACTACAAAAAGATGTGACATTAGTTGCTGTCAATTTACTTCGTCTAATCAAAAATTCGACTTTAGTATAGAGCCGAGCGGCAAAGTTAGAGCGAACGAGCAGTACGGTTAAAGTTGGATATACCAGCATCAAAATTTTCAACACACGATTCAGAGGGAGTTTTGAAGTGTGCAAAAGTTCGGTTAAAATAAAGTTGGCACATTTTGGCAGACTGTCAAATTGGAAGCTAGGGGCAGAGTGGGGTCAAGTGGAACAACCTCGGTTTCTATGATAATTACTGTATAATATAAAGAGAAAAATAGCACAGTTATTTAACGTTTTATATTTCTTTTTATATAGGAGCTGAATTAACCTAGGTATATCAGTTTGATTTATTTGATCTAAATTACAGGTAGACAATGTCCGTTGGGAGTCCTAAGGTATCTTTCCGAGAGCTTACCCATGGCTCCCAACCGTAGACTGTTCGGTAGAATACAGGGGTCTGGAATAGCATCCATGATTTTCCTCACGTTACGAAAAAAACACTGCCTAACAAAAGCAAATGTGTGATCAAAAAAGGCAAAAATCAGGATAGTTAAGGAATAATTTGTTTCTGATTTTAAAATTATATTATATAGAAATACATGACCTGTGAAAAGTTCAGCTCTCTAGCTATCTCGGTTCCCGAAAATAGCCTCGTGACGAACAGACAACCAAATAGACAGAAGGTGAATTCTCAGAAATAGGATTCCGTTTTTATCGTTTTCGTACGGAACCCTAAAGAGGATAAAAAAAGCACTTAAACCAGTATCACAAAATTTATGAGCAGTAATGAACCAGTTAGTTTCAGCAGAAAGAGAATATAAAGTTCAGTCTGATGTCGACACACGTCGATAGTTTATCTGCCTCATTATAAATGTCTTATACTTTGGTCTTGATATTTTTGAGAAACTTTGACAGTAATTGGCCTACATCTTCCGTGCACGAGGAACAGTATTTTCTTTTCTTATTTATGTTCTTGGCCGTATTGACGTGCCTGGGCGTACCAATTACTGAAACTAGGTTGGTCTTTTATGAAGTACATACAGCAGACGAGAAAGTGCCGTATCATTTGTTACAAAAATTTGTGTGAAATCGATTTAATGCTAATTTTCAGTTATCTTACGGCGCATTGTGGTAACTTTTTTCATGTAATGTGGTAACTATTTTTATATGGGGATGCAGGGTCCTACTAACATCTTAAAGACCCCAATGGGTCGGATCCTCCTCGTGGTGCATCCTGGGCAACGGAGTAGCGACCACTCCCCTTCCTCTGCGGGGGAGTTGTGCTACTCTGGCTAATTCCGGCCGAGGCGGGAGTAACCCACCTGTGGGTTGCTCGGTGGTGTCTGTTGCTGCCGGCCGTGCCGTTATTCACGGCCGGCAGCAGCAATGCTGGGTCGCCGTCGCTTCGCCACCTTTGCTGGCGAGACGATGGCGGCAAAGTGGGAGAGGCACTGCGTGGGGGGCGGGAGTTTGAGTAAATGCTCCCGCCCTGCCATGCAGTTCGGGCTGCCGGCCGTGAATAATGGCGCGACCGCCGGCAACAGTGCTGGGCCGCTGTCACCTCGCCAGTTGGCGAGGTGATGGCAGCAAAGCGGGAGGTGCACTGTGCGGGGGAGCGGGAGTAACGGATAATGCTCCCGCACTGCCGTGCAGTTCGGGGGCGCCGCGGTGAGGAGTCACTGCGCGCCCTCGATTGTTTCTTGACCGTGGGCGTAAGGTCGGGGGACCCCGCCCACCAACGGTCACATGGCGGTGGGCATCTTTCCCGTGTTCCGGGGGTGCCCATTAGCGCACGCCTGCGCCAGCCGCTCTCTGTCTCCTCTATTACAGAGGGGCGCTCGAGAGCGGTGCAGGCGTGGTCTTCAGCTCCTTAGGGAGCTTTGGGGAGCCGCCTATCTGGCTCCCCCGAGGAGAGCCCCGAATAAACGGGGTGCCCCTAGCCGGGTCGACGTGAATAATCTTTTGATATCCCTCGGCCCGGCTAAAGGGTGAGGAGGAACACCGCGGGGTTTAGTGGGTAGGACGGTCCATTCCGGACCAGGCCGGGAGTCCCACACACCATCCCAGCTGCCCCCGCAGCTGGGATGAAGGCGCGTAAAGGCGTTCCCCGCGTCAACAAAAATAAAAAACTAGTTTTATAAGTGGTAACTATTTTTATTCATGTCATTTAAAGTGTGTTAAAATTAGAGATTAGAGGTTGGAATTTTATCTATTTAACATGTGTGTTATTATTTTAAATGATTTCCGTTAACTCTGATACTAGTATTAGCGCCTATGAAAGTTTAAGTGGGTACCTAGTAGATATCTAGATTGAAGCTTATTTTGTGTGTTCTTACACACAAAATAAGCTTCTAAATATCAGTACACATAAATATTACTATCTTTCTGCTCTTGCCTGCTATTGAGTCATTGTTAGAAGTTTGACTTTTACTAAAAAATGATCTTAAGTATAGTATGACTTTTAATTTAACTTGCTCTTTTCACCAAGATTATCTGCACCAAAAAAATGTTCTCTCAGCTGGTAATTCTTTGTGGGATATTAACTCATAATTCAGTCTAGTGACGTAAGAAAAATATCCCAAGAATCTATATTTGTGTCACTTTTACAAAGTATATACCTAACCTAAATCTACTTCGAGCGAGCTGCAAACGAAAATTATTATTTACCCTTTCTACATACAATATACCTAGTTATTACTATCTTTTCAATGTTTTAAATGGAGTTACTTTCAATAGAAACAGAGTCAATTCAAGGTCTTTTGAGGTCTTAATATTAAATTTTCTAGCAAGTGCGAATTTTTAATGACGTTTTTATAACTCCAAGCATAAAATAAAAATTTTTTTTTGCTCTGTGATACGTTCTCAAAACTGGATAAATCTAAACAAGAAAGCCGTGAGATCGTTCTCACCAGACTGCCCCTCTCTAACAAGTTTATAGTGAAAGTGAAAGTTCAATCCGATCGACGTTGTCATTTTTGTTTTATTTCAAACTTTAAACAGATGATTCACGTGATCTACTGACGTAGTTTAATGCGACAGAGTCACAGCTACAGTCAAAGTCTTGCCTTAAGGCCCCTATGCACTCTATTTTATAGAGAGGAGCTAAAAGTGTTGAAGTATCTTTGGTTCCTGTGAAGAGTTACTTACTGCACAAAAACCAAAAAATAATACCCCGTCTTGTCTGCGCCAATTTGGTGCTGACAGCAGATTCAGGCAGACAGGTTAAAAAAGAGTTTTGTTTCAAGTTCTTCTCGTAACCATGCCCTCGTTAAGCATCAATGACACGGAACGAGTTTACAAGCGGCTAGTTGGCAAATTTTAGAAGCTAGCGAGGGATTAACATTGGGGTAGTCAAAAGCAGGGTTTACTAATGTTTGCCATAATTTAAAATGCCATAATTTCATATGCCATACTGGTATTTGCCATAATTTCATTAGAAATAACGCTTCAGTTGCCATAATCGTGAAATGACATAAAATGACTTTCACTAATTCCATTGGTCATAATCGATCAAGTGTCATAATAATTTAAATCCATTGTATTTGCCATAATTTTCGTTTTCAAGAATGCCATGTTCCATAACTTTTATTCACCATAATATACTTCTGGGTGGTTTAAAAAAAAACCACGAAGACTAAGCTCCGCTTCGCTTCGCTCCCGCCCTAGTCTTCTATTCAACCTATCCGAGTCGGATTGCACTGAGTCGGGGTGTTAACAATAATTAATTTCTACCTAACAGTGTTATGTATTATTTTCATATTTATATCAAATTTTGATTATGTCAAGAGTCGATTATGAGATGTGTTACTTATGGAAACTAATTATTATGATATATGTTATTATAGAAAGTCATTTTATGGCAAATAAAAGTTATCACTGTTGAGTTGTTAAGGCAAACGTTATTAGTATAAATGATAATAGTGCAAGTAAATATTATGATCGGGGATGATTATGGCAAACAAAATTAGTGCAAATGAATTTATGGAAAACGAGAGAAGACCCAAAAGCAGATTGTAAAACGCTCAATGCCACGAAGCGAGCTTATAAGCTGCTAGAAAACTCTGTGACAAGTAGCTTCTAAACTCGCTCCGTGTCATCGAGGCTTTAGTCAGCAATTAATGCACTTGCAGGTTAAGCTGACGACGACGGTTAATTATGACAACGCGGTTCTGGCATCAATTCAAATGATAATGTAGTCTTTATGGCCCACTTTAAAATTTTATTTGTTTTCTAACAAAGATAGATATTAGGATAGACTCTAAAATTTTATACGGTGCTAAAACAGCTTTGACTCGAGCATAAAATAAATTTAAAGTTTTTAACAAATCAATAAATAGTAGTTTTGAATAGTTAGGTTCACTTTATTCTATTTCTAAATAAAATTCTGAAGCCTTCTGCTACAGGTATTTTCATAATACCAAGTATAAAAATTATATTTTATATTTCTATTGTAAAATCTCGACAGCTTTTAATCTCGCAATGTAGATTACATTGTGATGATTTTTACAATAATACGGTGACATCAATGCCACCGTAATACATATCTACTGGCGATTTAAAATCGACGCTCCCCGTAATTGCTTTCAGCATTACATTTGCACCCTAACGTTTATATTCACTGTATTTATACTCGTTACGCTTTTCAGACTCATATTTACGTTGTGAATAATCTTTTTAATCGGAGCCTTTTCATTGGCGTGCGTGAATCTGTATGTTCTGTGATTTGTTAGGCATAGAAATATAGAACTTTCAGAGTTTTTAAATAAACGTGTGATTGGAGGATTTCTTGGCAAACATCAGTTCTATTGTGCTGTGTATAAATGCTCGGCCTGCAGAAATATTTGGGCTAGCAAAGTCCTAGCTGTTTGAATTTTGATTAAAATGTTTAAATAGAATTTCTTCAAAATGAGCGCTTGGTGTCTTCAATAGGCTTTCCTCATAATGCGTGGGATCAACAAACCTACTGACAAAGCGTGGGTAATTATATTATCATGTGTAATTTACCTCCGCCCATGCCCTTGGGGATGTAGGCGTAAATATATGTTGTTGTTGATGTAAAGCCTTAACAGAAACGGTCTGAAGATTAATATTTTAAAATATGTATAGAAGTCTCGTGGCTCAATTCATATTCTTTTGATGTTAGTAATAATATTATGTTCACCAAAGGTGCTTCTAGTGAAAAAGTTTCATAATTATATTTTTCACGAGAAAAATATATTTAAAATATTTAATAGTCATAGAGCAACATTACTCTCTGGACTCTAATCTGAGATCAAATGGCCGTTGTGTATATACACTACGACTGCGCAAACGAGGCAGTCTTGCTTAAAGTAACCTGTAATATGTATTAAAATGTACCTATACTAGTACAGACGTCGTCATTAGTGCTTAATACTGTAGTTTCCTTCATACAAATCCCATCTCGAACTATTTGTTGATCCTAAGCTCCAAACAAATTCAATCAATCAAATCGGCCTGCAGACATCCACTGTTGAACCATAGATAATATAATAGTATTACATAGTTGGACATAAGCCGCTCTCAGTTCACGCACGAACGCACTGTCATGCTTATACATCTACTCCTGATAGATTGATTAAACACAATAGTGAATAGAAGTCTCGATGTAATCAAAGAAAATATTATGAAGAAGGATTGATTATGACTAGTCTTATTCGTAAATCTAATGAATGATCATGCTTACGCGCTGAATGGGTACAGTTTACTGAACATAAATAGG
Organism: Miltochrista miniata; assembly: GCA_933228765.1. Classification (NCBI taxonomy): domain Eukaryota; kingdom Metazoa; phylum Arthropoda; class Insecta; order Lepidoptera; family Erebidae; genus Miltochrista; species Miltochrista miniata. Next base: position 26,196,559 of record OW121763.1, on the reverse strand, counting down.
TAATTAATCTGTATTCTGAAGACATTCTTTGTTGTTATATTTGTATTCTAATTATGTACTAGCAGACCCCCGCAACTTGGTTTACGCCACATAAGGTGTATGAAAGGAGAGGTGTTTGATCACCAGCCTCATAGGAGCGTCTGAAACTGGCGTGTTTGCTAAATAATAAAAGAGCTTAATGGTTAAGGCTATCGTCGGTATTTTGGCATGATAAATATACTGTATAAACTAAAATTATTATTGTTCATAGATACATATAGTTACGCCTTCATCCCCAAAGGGGGAAAGTAGAGACATTGTATACAGGGTGTTCATTCATTGAATACATTCGGAGTAGTCAGTATGGTCAAGTCTGTTGATATAAGACATACAAAGATCTGTTCTAAGGAACTACGTCATCGATTTTGGAGAAAAGAAGAACTGCATACATAGATTTCAAAAATAACTCTTGCACTGTTCGGGAATCAAACCCCGTCATTTTGAAAAATAAAACTAACATTACTTCTATACGTCTACATTTACCTTTTAAGTTTTTTTCCTTGTTTTCTTGTAGTCCCACTATTTCGTCCCACAAGTGTGACCACGAGAGAAAACTGTTTTTCGTGGTCTCAATACTTTTTACCCGAGCTGCCGAAGAAAGGAGGGTAATGATTTTCGAGACTATGTATGTCCAATTCTTTGTCACGTCCTACAGCTTGAACGGCTTGACGGATTTTAACATGCGAGGTGTCATTTGATTTGTCGTAATAGTGTGAGTGACATCAGGTATACAATTTTTTTTTAAATCAAAATGGCAGACTTTTGGCACTAAAACGAAAACCTTGAAAATTTTTCTAGCACGCTCTACAGCTTGAACGGCTTGACGGATTTTAACATGCGAGGTGTAATTTGATTTGTCGTAATAGTGTGAGTGACATCAGGTATACACATTTTTTTTAACAATCAAAATGGCAGACTTTTGGCACTAAAACAAAAACCTTGAAAAATTTTCTAGCACGCTCTACAGCTTGAACGGCTTTACGGATTTTGACACGCAAGGTGTCATTTGACTCGTCGTGATTGTGTGAGTGACACCAGGTATAATAAAATTCCTAAAGTATCAAAATGACGGATTTTTGCGCTATAATTATTTGACTGCGACTACTGAACCTATTTCGATGCGGTTTTATTTGTTTATAAGGTCTTAGTCAGACTTAAAATCTTACATTTGTTTGATTGCAATCGGTTGAGTAGAACCAGAAATATGACCAAAAATATCATAATTTAACTTAAATTACGGGGAAAACATTTATCTATTTTGTAAACCACCACTCGCTTGACATAGCTTGTTCCTTCTGGCAAATGTTGCCGACAAACTAAAACAGTAAGTAGCTAAAGAAAATTACAAAAGAAATATAGATCTTGTTTTTTGCTCTTCAGTTGTATTTTTACTTTGCAGTCGGGTTTTTTGTATTCTTAATAATTAAGTTTATTGTCTCACGCATTAGGTCTATAATAGTAGGTATAAGCCATAGTAAAAAAGTTTCCAGTCATATTTCAGCTATATAATAGAGGGAGAGATCATAAATATGAATATCGAAGGATTGGGATTGTTACACAGCATTTCCTGTAAACCAATCGACTGCACTTTCGTACTAAAATGCCAAACGGATTGACAGCCGACAATCGGTACATATTGTACGATTGGAGTGAAACGAAATTGCCTTTTACGGTTTCAGTTTTAGAAATTTTATTTCTATGAATTTGGTAATTTATGCACTTTTAATTGTTACCAGTTTTGCTAACAAAATAAAAAAAAGAATAAATGGAATGTAAATATTTTTTGACGACATTTGTACACAGCACCGTCTATAACCTAGAGTACTGACAGATATAATACATTATTTTCGCAATGGGAGCTCCTAATCTGTCTCTGTCCATGTCAACACGATATATTGTAACAAAGAACACGAGACAAATAAAAAAATGTCTGTAAAAAGTTATATCCGAAGAAATAAATGATGAGAATATAATATATTTTATGCTATCGATAACCAATCGGGCGTTATAATTATGTAAATGCCCAATACAAGCAGCCAGTGTTATAATAACTATTAAGTTAATGCAATTGCTCGGGCATTTTAGATAACGCCCAGCGCCTAGAGTGAGTAATAATAGCACACAATAATGAGAGACCGATATGGTAGGTAATGTTCGATATAATGCCCGGGCATTTTACATAATGTCCGCATAAATCACTTCATCCATAGCATCTATAATATATCCTTGACTTTTTTATTTTTTAAGGCTTGTGTTTAAATGCCGCCCAAAAATGTACCTATTATAAATACTACCAATAACATTCGAAACGTTTACCAAAATGGATAAAATTAAATGGTCACTAAATTGGATAAATGGTCACCAAATTACGTTTCCTCAAAACTGAAGCAACAAAACTAACTGTCGACCGTTGTCGACTGTCCAAACTGTCGGATTATTATTCGGTAAGTAGTTGGTAGATTAAGTATAAATCTATCGAAATTACCTACGAAGTATAAATAATACCAATAGGTTCTGGCGCTCGACGGCGCTCGCTTCGCGCGTTAATGGTCACAGTTCCAACCTAACCTAACCTTGATGCAAATTTTTAAATTAATCCTATGTCTCCTACCGACTAAAAACCACACATATCTTATCTGCCTACGGTTGGGAGCCCCGGATAAGCCCTCGTAAGGATACCCCAGGACTACATATCCTTGCCTTTTCTTTTTAAAATGTTCTGGAATGAGAGCTATTTTAATCACAGTGCTGTAAACAGTAAAAGCACTAACCTTAGTTTTAAACTTCCTACCCAAGTTTAAAAATGCAAACCTTTTAGCAGTAAAGTGTAGTGTTGTATTCTGAAACGAGGATTTAATAGTTTAGTTATTACTGAGTAAGAGGCGAGCCGTTGCAGGCACTAATTGTTTGTTAGTTAAAGGAATACTGAGCTCTGTTTGCAAGAGATGTTCTTTAAGGGAATTGAAATGGAACTTTTGTTTTACATTCAGACTACTAATATGACTGTGTTGTAAATGTGAAAGTTTGTTAAGATCTCTGATCTATCTGAAAATTAGTACAATAATAGATTATGCCCATGACGGAGGCGTGACGTGAGACTTTCATACATGTCTCACTTCTCAAGAAGGGGTATAACAGGAATCCTGGGACCTGGGGAAGACTAATGGGAATCCTGTGACATCCTTCCGAGGGCTTAGCCAGGACTCCCGACCGCAGGCTATGGTAGGGCACGTGTGGTTTTAGTTAGTAAGAGTCCGGAATAGCATCCATTAGAGATTTTCACATTTCATGCATTTCAAAAACATTACCCTCCTTTCTTCGGCAGTCGGGTCGTCAATTACTTATTGTGTAGGAAACAGTACCGTAGTATAGTCTATACCTACCTAGTATTTATGGTATAATGAAGACGTTATAGCGATGGCAAACCGAACACATATTATTTTTTAATCAACGAAAATTCCTGTGAGAACACGCACCGCTTGGATATTACCTAGACAGACTTTTGGTATTTTGTTCATTTCTTTTATGAAAATGCTTTGGACCTATAAGCACCTGATGTCGGTAAGTATGAATGAGAAGCAATCTAAATTCGGTACCTTTCAGTACACACCTGTTGTGGTAAGTTTATTGTTGTACGTGGGTATTCGATTTGGCATTTTTGATTAGCACAGCTAAAATACCTATTGCTATATTTACATACCAGTATCTACAGCAAGTAATTTCATTAGTGAATACTGTAAAGTAAAAAAAATAATCATTTTAGTTTCTCGTGTTATTCCAACATAGTTATCATATTTACGGCCGTTTAACTGAAGATTTACAGAGCTGTAAGCCCACATTTCACTACTATTTTGGCTTACCTGGTAATCGGAGACCCGGTAATGTATGCTAGCTACAGTCTGGTTTTACTATGCTAATGCTGTGTTTAAACGGAATAGCCTAGGTATTGGCACATTTTTTTTTTTCAAATTGTACTTTTAAATCTTGAACTTGGTTTAACGACTATAATGTTAGGTATTGGAAGCTGGCTCCATCCATTTCGTCTTTACGTGCATTCTGTAGCACGGAATCGCTCGTAAATAGAAATGCCTTTAGTGATCGATCACCAATCACATGAGTGACTATAAAGTAAAATACTTCACACAGTCACAGTGGTCAGTTTTGTTTAAAACTTACTGAAGAATTCTACTGAATCCTTTCGCACATTACACACACTGCACACATGACTAAATGCATCATATCTATACTAATATTATAAAGAGGAAAGATTTGTTTTTAAGTTTGTTTGTTTGTTTGTTTGTAACGAATAGGCTCCGGAACTACTCGACCGATTTGAAAAATTCTTTCACTGTTGGGAAGCTACACTCTTTGCGTTGAACATAGGCTATATTTTATTCCCGTATTCCCACGGGAACGGGAACTACGCGAATGAAACCACGTGACGGCCGCTAGTCTTTGATACAAATGAAAATAAAGTTATTCAAATAGGTCACAATGTAATGCTTATGAGCGTCCGAATGATTGCTTCTACATTTACATTTACTGCCAGATGCTTAACGCAATAGGTAGAGCTAGAGAAACAAGTACCTGGCAATAAAACTCCGGCCACTCTTTTCTTAACTTTCAACAGGTAATCATACAAATCATTCAACAACTTCAGTGGTGTAGTATTATAAAAACACGCAAGTTTTCCTTAAACAATATCCTTTTTTTTTTAAATGGTCTAGTAGGCACATACGAGATGGTGTTAACTATATCTCTTTCTCTACCAATGCAAGCATACTGTACTTGAATTTAAACAAACAAGAACTAAAATGTAGGAATGGACTATCAATTCAATATATAAAAGATTTTTGAAAGGAACTAATAAAAATGTTACTTAAGTTGGCGTGTGGACCTCTGTGCTTTTAAAGGTGAAAAGATGTGTTCAGACAGCGTAAGTTACAAGCGAACATCTACTATATTTTAAGAAGATGAAATTTTCAAAATAAAATGTTACACACATTTTATTTTGCCAATATAGTTTTGTAGAGGTTGACTCTATTAATAGTTTTATGAGTCGAAAAACGGCTGGGGATTCTAGTGGTACAAGATTGAGTCCTATTAGCATTGACTGGTTAATGAATTTTTCAGATCAAAGCGTACCCACCAATGATAGAAATGAGCTAGGTGCTTATTAAAAATCTTTGAAATTGCTAGAAGTCATTATATATTTTAAATAGACTAACTCAAATATACACACATTCACATTTATAGTCGAACGAAATTAAAATAATAATATAATCAATACATCAATATCAATACATATAATAAAATCGTAACAGGTCGCTGTCTGTACATTCAAGATAAATAAGAAAAAATATTATAGGGGGGCTTTATAAACGCAATAGAACCCAAAACAATGATTTATCAAATTTTTGTCTGTTTGTCTGTACGTTTGTGCACGCTAATCTCAGTAACCGCTTAACCGATTGCAATGCGGTTTTCTTTATTGTGTTAAGGTTTGCTCCGCTTAACATTTAGTGTTTATTTCATGTCAATCGGTTTATAAATAAAAAAGTTATATCACTTTAAAGAATCATACATAGACTTATGAATCTAAAAATGGGTAAATCTAAACTGGCGTGTTGGCTTAATCATAAAAGAGCTTAATGATTAAGGCTATTTCTCCTTCGGCGCTAACTGGATTGTTTTAGAACAGACTTAATCTTTAAGCTCTTTTATGATTAAGCAAACAGGGCAGTTTCACACGCTGCTTGATGAGTCAGATGAAGAAATACCTCTCCTTTCATAAACCTTATGTGACGTAAACGAAGTTGCGGGCTCAGCTAGTTTAGAATAATTACAAATGAGTAGAGTTCAAATCAAACTGAAGCAAATCAAACAAGAACAAGAAAACGAAAGTTCAATAAATATTTACGTGAAGAGAATCAATGAGGACTGCACCAACAGGGTCACATTGCATCGGAGTTATGCTAAGTGTGCACGGTAGCTGAAACTCTGCTTCTCTACAGCGCTCTCATCTGCACCTGGGTTACCGCGTACATTTGCATTGGGGAAACAGTACGTGTACATCGCTGTCATGTCACAGTGATGGCGGTGATTACATCTACATCGGTGTGATCGTGACGGCTACGCTACGTCTACACGGGGTCACGCTACGTGTATAGTCTAGGCAGGCTAAAGCATAGTGTACGCAGCGCGAAGCGACGCGACGTGTCAAAGACGTGCCCGATTTCAATCACAATGAAACGGCCTAGCGAATGATTCATTATTTGATAAATGATGAAACAGGAAAGTAATTTGATCTGTATGTTTTAAAACTATACTCTGTAAATGAGTTTCCCTTTACACCACACCCGTACGTCACGGCAGGTAACAATGAAATCCAACAAATGCGTCCCGCTATACCAATTTCCGCCTCTCTCTGCACAGAATCCATTGCAAGGCAACTTTCAGATATGCTCCACTTCATTTCTTTTGTACAATACTTTTGTTGAGGGTATTTTTCCATTGCTTTGCATATTCAGGCAAAAAGTAAAGTCAACCAAACCTGAGGAAAATAAAGAAATTTAGGTACTGCCGTGTAACATTTATGGCTATATGGATTAGAGAATATAAACATGCTCTTGTCTAGTTTTTCACATTATTTTACCTAAATAAGAGTGGAGTTGTGATACCCTCATATCCTTCATCTAAGAGCGTTGGCCTAGGGCAAGGGCTTGCGTTAAATGTAGCCTTAGCAGAGGCAGTCCCAAAGGTCTATTGATGAATGTGAATGGTAATAATGACTATGACAACTGCATTTTACGCGTAAAATTAATTGCAAATTGACGACCCTGTGACAATGGTCATATTGACATCAATAAATCACAACAACTTACCACAGATTTACGTCCAACGTATACTGTTGGACGTAAATCTCTTCCAAATTGATTTTGCGGTTGTCTTAGGACTTACTGTGCGATACTTAAAAGTGTAAATAGTTCTAACTTTATGACTAGTCCATTAGTCAGTGGGTAGCTTGGGTCAATTAGGCAGGCGAGGCTGGTTTGAGTCCCAAAGATCTCAAAGAGGCTGCATCGCACTCAAAATTCTCTTGTGGAGTTGTAAAATGGTTAAAAGAATCCCACCAGCTCTATCTATTTAAGCCCCTTTTCGTTTATATACGTCGGTCAGTTATTTGTTCTAACAACCACAGCATTTTCTGTCTGAGACCAAAATATTAATCTTGATATCGTCCAAGCTCAGCAAAACAACATAGCTATTTATTAGACACGCACCCTGTTTCCTCTAAAAGAAAATGGCCATTAGATGTATGTGAAAAAGTGAATTAAGAAATATGTATGCCATTATGTATCTTATGGGAAAAGGCTCAGGGCAGCACTTACGGTACTTTGAGTAAGTGGAATTTAGGTGATAGACTTTAGAAAAAAAATTGGTTTGTTTAAAACCTTCGTAATCTACATTTTCTCATTATGATTCTGGTAAGCAGTCTTTTGAGATTTCTAATAGTCTTTTGAGAGTGTGTTTTGAGATTTAGGGTTCAGAGATAAATACAATTTCAGCAACAATGCTTTGAAAGTAACTAGAGCAATGTGTTCAGAGGATAATTAAATAAGTCAGTTTTATAGTCTCTACGATCTTAAAGATAAAAAGAAGATATATTGGTTTGGACATTCTGTAGAAGATATTGATATTTATGAAATCTAATTGTACCAAAAGTCACAGGCAAAACCGTAGAGCACAGATTTTTACGCTACTCGTTATATCACAGCCGATAGAGCATCTCTTTATACTGTGCTAATGTTATGAAGAGGAAATACTTTATTGTTTGTTTGTAATGAATGGGCTCCGAATCTACAGAACCGATTTGAAAAATTCTTTTACTGTTGGAAAGCTACACTCTTCGCGGTGAACATAGGTTACGTTTTTTTACCACGCGGGTAAAACTGCGTGACGTCCGCTAGTTATGTATAAAATGGATTTTGTCTATAAAATTAGAGGTTCAGAAGGTTTTTACAGGGTCGGTAGCGCGAGTGTAGCGCCTCTGGTGTTGCAAACGTCCATAGGGTACGGTGACCACCGGTACATCTGGTGGGTCGTATGCTTGTCTGCCGCCTTAGTGGTATAAAAAAATTGGTATTGAAACACAAATGAAGAAGTTAATTCAACGTCTTTTTTATCAAGAAAATATTTAAATAAAGCCTTTTGTGCTAGTAAATAAACTCGAAGACAGGATTATATAAATTCTTTCACCTCACATAAAATAGTTGCAAAATTTAAATGATCGACATTATACTAACTTTGGGTATAATAACGACGTCGTAAGACATGTAAAGTAGCAATTTATTTCTACATAGAAAATTACTTCGCACTTCTTTACTGACAGTAGGTACCGTATTTTAAATTTTGAGAAAATTGCGTTGCGCTCTGAACTAAAAGTCTGGCAGACTATCTGACGGCAATGCATTAATATACAAGTAACCCAAGCTTAATGTGCGCTATAGATAATATAAACTAGAGCCAACGCTTTCAAAATCTCGTTATAAAAACGATGTCGCTGAAGACTAATTTATTTCTATTGCTTTGTTCAAAGTTCAGCTGTATTAAGGCGTGTTGGCGCCGTGTTTATTAATTCAATTGGATTCTAATTAATTCTATAACTAATTATTAAACAACAAAGGCATTAAAACTTACCGGTAAAATGTAATACCACCTTTTACGAGACTAGAAGTTGTAGCATCGTATTACAACTTTGCATACCAATTTTAAGCAATACGGTATTTCAATATTCAAATTTTAATTTTTGTCTTAAGCTTACGATTAGTAGGCACTATTGTTTTATCTGAATCTGGCCGACTGTTATATAGTCTCACTACTTAAATATAGGGTATGCTATTGGCTGTTGTGTATAAGAAACTAGCCCCAGTTAAGCAGTGTAAGCAAAACAAAACGAAACAAAAAGCAAAGAATTACACTGTCATTTATTTTATAATTAACATTTTTACCGGTATGTGTATAAAAATAAGCTGTGGTGATGATTTTTTCTAATGATAGTATTGCGGATTTACTGTGCTCTAAATAATAAAAAAAGGGTGTAGTGGGGCCCTACCAACACCTTCGGGCCCAAGTCAACCTCACGTGCAAGCTCGTGCACCTGCTGAACAACGGACGAGGCTCTGACGGCGGCGGTCCATTTCAACACGGCGATGGGCTCACCACCTGTTACGTGGGACCGAATTGTACACGGTGAAATGTGGGCCGGTATAGGCCTCTGCCTACCCCTTCGGGGATAAAGGCGTGAGTATATGTATGTATGTATGTATGTAAATAATAAAAAAAAACTTATTTCGATACTAAAATTAAAACAGAAATCTACAAAATACATCGCATTCTTCAATTCCCAATTTTCCAAGAAACTGGTAACTTTTCCACGTTATATGGCCATGTTAACATTATTTTTAATTATAAAAAGTTGCATCAGTAATAAAAACATAACTCACGTCAATAAAGATATAAGCAAATATTTGTCTGTGCCAATATAGTTATGAAGCCTGCCCTATTTTTACGGTTGACATTTGACGTCTGGTGTAATGAAATGTGTCTTTTTAAACAGCAGATAATATGATGTATCATTTCTGGGTCAAGGATGTTGTATAAAGTTCTAAGTATTGCACAATATACTGAATTAGATAATAAATTCAGTTTACTGCATTATCGTTGCAGTTACTACCTACTTGATATCCTTGGCTTGATTTGACCCCGTGTGGCGAAGGGGTCCCGAGTGGCCACAGGAAAGATTAAAAAATGTCACCACTCCAATTCCCGAGGGTGTTGCAAGAGGCGGCTAAGGGAACACTTTCGCAAAGCGATCCATTGCGTAGAGAATGGAAACTGGAAATTACACCCGGTTGTCAGTAAAATGACAATTGTTAAGCCAAGCTGAAGACCTTATGAAAGGCTTGGAAAATTTCGAATACGGGTCGTCAAAACCTGCACCTGTCCATTTCAACACGGCAATAGGCTCATCGCCTATCACTTGGGACAAAATACTATAAGGTGAAATGTGGGCTTATATGCCCATGCTACCCATGCCTACCCCTTCGTGAATAAAGGCCTGACTATATGTATGTACTTGATATCCACTGTGGGCTTCTGCGAAAAACTGACGTAACTTTCAGTCCTACGTCGCCAGCTCTAAGCACTGAAATGACCTATTTTGTATGGCGATTGTCGTCTTGGGGGAATCGTGTTAGCGTGAATTTTGTGTATGCTTGAAACATGATTTATTTACATCTCGACATCCAGGAACTAAGTCAACTTTGCCTGCTTACTGGCATCACCCAGCTAAGTGACAGACATGTCTCGATTACAAGTACCCTTTTTAGGTTAATATGCTGTCTGGCAGCTACTCTTGTTGGTCGTGGGAATAGGTATAATAGGTGAACTTTTTATTGGGGTCATCCAATATTCGAGTATAGAATAATAATTATTTCCTTATCAACGCGACCCACTAAATGAATCGTTCAATGGTCAGTTATTGTCGTATGATAAAATTATACCTACTTGATGTAAATAACTATCAAATATTCATAACAATAATACGACAAAACGAATGCGTATAACAAGTGTTTATGATAACTTAAAAGATATACCTAGTAAAGTTATAAATAGCTATAGTTATCATAACGACTGTTGTCACGAATTGCGTCTGATCTCTGAAACGAAGTGTAAAAGAATTTGTTTAAAATATAATGTAGTCATGACCATCACGCTTTATTATATTCATGATAGAGACCGATGTCCATAACGTGTTATTTAATCTTTTTATGTCAACTCTTTACTTATAACCCGCATGCAAATTTGAGAAATTTGTCAGCAACTTGTCTGCTTAATAAAGAACATTTTGGTATTATTAGCATCGGTTGCGAACTTCACTAGGTTTGTTACCACCTGGCCTAGTTTCCCGTAGATGTCATCAATGAAATCGGTCTATATCAGTTCACTGATAGACGTAGGCTTCTCAAAACGTACGACACATAGGACAATATTTTGAACTTTGAACCAATCGCGCCTAAAGGGGTTTCACACCTTCGACATTCAGACCCTGCTACCTCTTTCAGAACTCGTTTCTTTCAGCGGCTATTGGTTCTTCTACAGATGTGGCCAGCCCACGGCCTTTTTCCCTGCCGGGTGACTCTTTTTCGCAATTAATTCCTTAAAGATACTCCAAGCATAGCTCGTACAGGGAACGGACTTAAACTGATTAAAAACAGACGGTTCTTATCCATCCGTCTTCTGTCGGTCGGTCTTATTTTTGACCTTATTATAACATAGTGAATAGAAGACGCATCTGTTTAACATTTTACTTCGAGCTTTGCTCTCTGAGTAATGCTAATGCGTGTTTTTGCAAAGGCCACTTTACGGCACTTACGGGATAATGTTGGGATGGTGTTAGTATGTAATCTGAATTATCAATCTCAATAAACATAATATAAGCTCCATGTATATTTTTTTAAAGATTATGATCACTAATGATAATAATATATACAAATAATTTATTGTATTAACTCAAACAATGAATTTCATATCTAGGTTAAACAAAAGATTTTGCAGACCGCATGGCGCTTCGTTTTACACTTTATAAGATGAAACTTAGTCTGAAGATAAGTTCATAAACAAGAAGTAAATAAGTTTTATGACATTATGAATGCAAAATTATTATAGCAGAAAAATATTTTATTAGCCCATCGTAAAATAACACCAAAATCACATCTAAATGAAATAGAAACTAGAAATGAAATAGAAACGTCTCTAAACTATACCATAGTTTTTCTAACTGGTGCAGTTTAACATAGATGTATATTTTGTAGAGTTTACACAATATAATATCATTGTAGACCATATTGTTGTTGAGTATCAGTACCGTAAAATAGTCGATGTCATATAAATCCCTATTATGGAAAGAAACACTGAAAGTTTATTACGATCGTAGCACGTGGAAAATAGGTAGGTATGTCTCTGATTATCACAAATACATTGGAATGCTAGTCAAACGTATATTCAATGTATTAGAAGGCATTTACAGCTGTGCATTCAAATTTAGTAAAGTGATCAGCTTGCATTGGTTATCAAGACCCATGAAATAAAAATAGTTAATCCTTCTGGGAGATATTGTCAATTTCCTAACTAGACCATTTTCTAAAGCTATCCAATTCCCAAATAACAATAAAACAACACACAAAATAGTGACATTTTCAGTTGGTTCGCGCCACGGGCACAATCACTTAGAGTGGTTGAAACTCAAAGGTAGTAACATCCCTTTGCACGTTACGAATGTGACACATCATTATTGTTTAGTTCTACAGAAAGACTTTACTTAAACAGGTCTGAAAACGTCGGAAGTTGTTATTTGTCTGTAAGTCTATGAAATAATGGCGGACATAAAAAAATACCTACGGGTATCACCTCGCTTTGAAAAACAAATATGCATCTGCCTACCCATAAAGTCCAGTTAATTCAAGGTTTAATCAGCGGAAAAATTCCTCGTGAGCTGAATTTTTGAATACACCTTTATGACGGCATTGCACTTAATGAATATACGAAATATCGACATTGATATCGTGCCGGCTAAAAACGTTACAAAGATCACGAAAATCAATTTTCGCAAATATTTCGCAACTTATTGCTCGGAGGTCATAGATCATACAATTGTTGATCGTAAAATTATCTGCCGAGTGGTTTGACACAGTTATTATACTTGTGATATGGTTTGGACCCGCAATTACTTTACGTCACAATAGTACACTTTGTGACGTAAAGTACCTAACTGAGGGTCTAAACCACGCCTTTACATGTGTTAGATCCGTGTAATTTTTTTACAGTGCTGGTGAAAGAGAGTTAAAATTATATTGTGAAGGCTACATACAAGAAAATATAGAAATCTTCAAGGTGTTTACAATTGTCGAAATATATTTTTCAACGAGATTTTCGACGATTTTCCACGGAATAGAATCTCAGTTTCCTTTTCCAACTTATAAATTTCCTCACACTTAGAGACGTTACACATTACCCGGCACCGTTATCGTTCAACAGGCTATAGATGGTAGTTTATGTTTTCACATTACTCACGATATCGTTTCAAACATAGAGCCCCACCTTACTGAGAGGTATCGCTGTAACTTATTAAATGCTTTGTGTATTGAATATAATATATCCCAACCAGTTCCGTATAAAGCTCTGCCGTTTTTTTTTCTATTAGCCATAAGGTGGTAATAGGTAAACGTAAAGATAAAGGGGAATACTTCTTGCCGGACCCTGGTCTTTCATTTTCCGGTTGAATGCTCCAGGAGGTAGGTATAAATTGTAGCTTTGGAAGCGCTCGTGGCCCCGCGGACTCAGTGTTCTGTAAACGATCACTGCAGTAAGCAACTTTCACTATGGCCGGTCCATGAATGGCACCATCCATGTGATCACTTTGTGACATTTATTTGAGCGTTTCCGTGCTTCGGAAGGCACGTTAAGCCGTTGGTCCCGGTTGCCAGTAAAATGGCAGTCGTTAAGCAAAGTTGAAGGCTTTATTTTCAACAGCAGGCAGTCACAGCCTGTGCCTGTCCATTTAAACACGGCAATACAGCTCACCACCTATTACGTGGGACAAATTATACAAAAAGGTGAAATGTGAGCATATAATGTGCCTCTGCCTACCCCTTCGGGGATAAAGGCGTGACCATATGTATGTATGTTATTCAACGAATTATCTAATGAAAAAATCCAATTAGATTTGTAATTTTTACGATAAGTAAGTTTAAAAAATATTTTATCTTTGACTTTGACTTGAATCTATCTTGAAAGTCAAAGATTTTGTAAGTATGGATATTTAATATCTAGCCCATACTAATATTGACACAGCTGGGAGAGCGTGTGAAATGGCAAAAACTAGAAAAAGTTTACGTCCATCAGTTAACTGCTAAAGGCGGATTTGATTGAATAAAACAGAACTGATGAACTATGAGTGTATTACTATGCATCTGCCTTCCTACTCGGAGACCTAGGCGTGATTATTCATTATTATGTGAAATACAAAGGTGAAATGTGGGCATATAATATGCCTCTGCCTACCCCTTCGGGGATAAAGGCGTGACCATATGTATGTATGTATGTATGTTCGTACCTAATTATTAAGCTAAAAATGTGCTTCGGGCAATGTGGAATCACTCTTTTATTTTAGGCTATTTAATATTTTTTTATTCTTATGCTACAGTTATGGATTACCCCTCATCTGTTTCATAATTTTAATCATAATGCGTCTTAAATTAATACGATCATTCATCTTCTAAAATATAGTTAAAGAACAATATCGTTATTCAGGTTAAGTAATCGATTACAGGAACCGAACCAATTCTACGATCAATCAATCGAGACGTAGGTAGGCTATAGAATGATTGGACTTACTTTCTTAGCCTCGAATATAAATACTAACTTATACCAACGCATATAGAATGCTGAAATGTAGAGGTGGTGTACTTAGTTGTATTGATTGAAGAGTTGTACCAAACAAAATATAGTAGTTTTATATACATATTTGTACTATTACTGTTGCAAAAGGGGACAGAGTGTCCGAAACGTCGGTGCATGTACGTAAAAAGTATTTCACGTGAAGTCCCGATTTCTATAAGTATGAGTAGGTACCTACGAATTAAACATAGGAAACATCCAAACTCCGAAACAGACTTTTCAATGTCAGCCTGGGATTGGAATCCAAGACCTCGACATGGCAGTTGCATACACTTTTTATGCACCCGAGGCAGTCTATTTTCATGTGATGTGCATACGACTTGCTTAAATTAGTACCTTATATCTGCGGGCACGGCAGTGCCCCCACCAATTTGAGCAACAGGCAGCGTGGCGGCAGTAACTAAGAAATACTGAAAGATCAAACTTCTAGTTTTATTTACAACGAAGTGATAGGGGAAGAAAATGATCTGACCGGGTTCGAGAAAAGATAGTACGGCCGTGCCGCCCGCCGTATAAATACGGTATATTTCAAATTTCGTTTAGTTTGAACCAGTAGTTTAAGAATTATAACTAGTCAAAGGTTTTAAAATTCGTAATCTTTTACTTATTTAAAACATAAAAGATTTTATATAATTGATTATGGATATTGACTTGGTATTTCATGAATCTCACTACTTTTTACGGTAAAGGAAGAAGGAACAGATTTGCGCGACTTGGGTTTTTACTAGTTTTGTTTTTGATGGAATAATGTTTAGTAAGATGTATCTATTGTAGCAATTATGAAGTTCACTAATATTATAAACACGACATGTTTTGTTGACTACCTGTTTCGGATTTCCCAAACGTCTATTATTATGGGGACTTATATCTGTCGTATTGTCACGTAAATGTTTATCAGGTGGATGTTATGCTTGTCTACTAACTTAGTAATATATAAAAACAAAGCTATCACTGTAATATTTGTGTACTTTGACATTGTTATTTTTACAAGGTTATTTTTTGAAGGTGAACTCTATTTTCGGTTCATGAAAAACAGAACGAAAAATAGTAAAACTAAGAAAACTGAATTTTGCTATTTTTTTTAATCTGTTTTACTTGCCGAATAAAAACAAGAATAAAGTACTTACTAAAAGATTACACTGTATTGTTTTTTCGGCATGAAAGAGACTGAACAGACTAAAAGAAACTGAAACTTTCAATGTATTAGGTACTGTCATTTAAGTAACCTTAATAAAATTGGAATGTATGTTTGTGATGTCCAAATGTGTTTTGACTCAATTCAACAGATAAAAACAAATTCTTTACATAATTTCTTTAATTGTTACGGGGAAATCTACTAAATGGCGGATAACTCGATGCGACGCCTACATAGCCACAGCATTAGTATCCAAGTAGCACTACTTAAGTACATTGTGTCACCGTTAAGTTGTTAAAACCTTCGCATTGTAATCTATCTAATGTGATTGTATACTGTCGAAAATTATTGTGAACCGTTAAAGATTGTAACCTAAAAGTTGGTCGAAACGAAGACGCCAAATGCTCTATTAGTATTATCACAGATTATATAATATATTCTATGTATTATTGTTTGTAATATTTCTTTTTAGTTAGTTTACAATCTAACGCAAAATAATCCTCTTTTTACAGTTTCACGGTGACATATGACGTAATAATGCAATCCAATTGATGCATATTTATAAATCATTAATGTGGTATTTAAGATGCACGTGCTAGCCAATGATGAACGCGATTGATTTCCACGTTCGACTTCACGTGTTACAAGACATGCAAGCAATGTGTGTCACAACACGAGATCATGGTCTGGAATTTCTGTGTAGACTATTTGTAGTCTTCTGGGACATCCTTCCGAGGGCTTCCCCGGGGCTCCTAACCACAGGCTGTTGGGCGTGACGTGAGGTTTTTTAGTCGGTAGGAGTCCGGCATAACATACATGAGGACTTTTCCTCGCGTTAAACAAAAAAAAAAAGACTATTTGTAGTCTTAATGGGGAGTTGGTAATACTCGTAAATCTTACTAATATTATAAATGCGAAAGTTTATGAGTGTGGAGGTTTGTTACTCTTTCACGCTTTAACGGCTGAACGAATCTGGTAGAAATTTGGAACTATAAGAATAGTAATGACTACCATTTTACTGGCACCTGGGATCAACGGCTCAACGTGTCTTCCAAAGCCTGGAAACGCCCGCAAATAAATGTCACAAAGTGGTCACGTGGTGGTCGCCCATCCAAGGACCCGTCGTAGACATAATAAATATAAACAAATATTGTTGGACATTCTTACACAACATCAGCCCAAACTAAGCTATAAGCTTGTGATGGGATCTAGACGACTAATAGACATAGCTATATTTCTAAATTCATACATATCATACATAGAAAACACCCAAACTCCAAAACAAACAGGATCACAGAAATATTTGGACCGACCCGAGAGTCGTACACGACATGCCGTCAGCGGCAGGCGGTCGGTAACACCGATTGCACCGAGGCACTCAAACGTGATCGTAAACAGATCACTGAGTCCGCTTTTGAAACGCTATAAGATGATTTTTTTTGAGCAGTGAGTAGCAGAATGAAACTATTATAGTAGTCACTATTCTCTTGAAATATCCTTTTTGATCGCGAATCGATATCGTGCCTCGCTCAATCTCCTCGACGTATGCAATATCGTGGTAACATTATTTTAACATTATCCCTTTATTTCGAAATCACCTGCGCAATTCCTAGCACCTGGCTCAATTCTATTCCGATTTCTGGGTAACATTTTTTTTTCCATTTATGGAAATTCATAATGTGATTATTAAACGGTTGTAGGAACGTGACGAGTCGTTATATATCATATTAGTCTACGAATTGCCGAAAAAAGAGGGTTTCAATATTAAGTGAAACGGATACTGTGTATAATCCCAGTCATTTTCGTCTATGGTGTCTACTGTTCAATAAATATATTGTTAAATGAGTTAGGATGATCAACGCCCTCATTAGTAATTATGAAATTAACATTGACAATAAGAATGACAAACACTTTCCAGAATGAACGGGCGCAGTGTAAAGAACCCCTTTTATGCACTATGTTAAAGGATTATGATAAATTAACTCAAACAATGGCTGCTTATCTTTTATTTACTCAACACCCCAGTGTTTAGGTTGCGATAAAACATCGTAGTATCTCAAAGGAGCAGTTTGTTTTCTTGCAGTTCTGAGTTATGATTTTCACTATGATAGTTTTAGTTTTAGACTGTAAGTCACTTTTACTACCCACTACATCATCATCTGAGCGTTATTCTCGCCTTTATGGGACCGCAACTTCAAGTAGCAACTTAATGTCCCTCTTTGCGTGTTTTCTTTTTGCAAAGATCGTCCATTGAACTACTGAAAGCTTTTTGAGGTTTGATTTTAAATCGAACCCTGGAATAGGGACAAGACAGAACTGGGAAATATTTGGATGTACTCATAAATGCACAGAGCAGTTAGACGTAAATAACAAACTACGGGACATGCAAGTTATGTAAAATTTCCAGTGAATAGTAAGCCTTGTTCTTTCGTAACGGATGGCTGCGACCGATGCAATTTAGTACACTGCATCTCATTGTATGTACACACACAACAGTGGTAGTGTCCTCAGGTTAAAGCTAATTGCTACTGTCACCTTTTGGCACAAAATTTTCCGTTTGTCGATACAAAAGCGAACTGAGAGGATCATCAAAGATTTCATTCATGCCCACATTTCACCAGTAAATTTCCGTCCACGCTTCGTTCGATCGAGAATCAGGCCGCTGACACAGTTTTGCTTTTGTTTTACTCCTATTTCAGGCTCTAGGTACTGGGTACCGTAATTGCATTGATTATATTCATGTTGGGCAGAGAATAACCGGTTCTTTAAAGGCCTTATACCGACTTAGAAACCTTCTCCCTAAGGATACGAAAAAAATGCTCGTGGAGACCCTACTGTTTCCTATTTTTGATTACGGTGATGTTTGCTACCTAGATCTGAATGCAGAACATCTGAATAAGTATGACCGTCTCTTAAATAACTGCATTCGGTTTGTATTTAGCCTCCGTAAGTTTGACCATGTGTCTGAATATCGGACTCAACTGAGATGGTTACCCATTCGCCAGCGACGTGATCTGCGTGCACTTACCACACTCTTT
Source organism: Miltochrista miniata (assembly GCA_933228765.1). Taxonomy (NCBI): domain Eukaryota; kingdom Metazoa; phylum Arthropoda; class Insecta; order Lepidoptera; family Erebidae; genus Miltochrista; species Miltochrista miniata. The sequence goes on along the minus strand of OW121763.1, from coordinate 26,177,827 downwards.
TCCATTCTTTCATCCCCCTATTCACCTATCTCGCTTCTCAATTTGAGTACCTATGCAGTAACCACAACAGAAACCTTCGATCTCAAAATAACTTGCTCTTACGCTGTCCTTCTCATAGCTCCGATTTCGTTCACTCTTCTTTTATTGTTCAGTCTATATTACTCTGGAATGCTGTATTGGTCTGGCCTCGCGGAAACTGGGAATCCTGAATAAGGTGAGACGGTATTTCACGCCACATCAGAGATGTTTACTGTACAAGACGCAGATTCGTCCCTGCGTCGAGTACTGTTCTCACCTTTGGGATGACTCCGCGAGGTACTTGTTAGACGCGCTTGACGCTATGCAGAGACGTGCTATCCGAATAATTGGTTGTCCTGAGGTGACGGGAGGCCTCGAACCTTTGTCGCAGCGAAGAACCATAGCGTCCTTGGCTGCCTTCTATCGAATGTATCACGGCGAATGTTCTGAAGAGCTCTTCAACCTGATCCCACCATCTCCTTTCCGATCCCGAACAACGCGTGCCGGGCAGAGATGCCACTCATACACAGTGGAGAGAATCTTCGCCAGAACCGAGCGTTTCAAAAGATCGTTCCTCTGTCGAACTATAAAAACATGGAACGACCTGCCCGCACACGTCTTTCCCTCATCTTACAATCCCGGGTTCTTCAAGAGGAGCGTGAAGAGGCACATCACAGGGCCGCCAACTTGAGGACCACTGTAAGAAGTGGCCCCCAATCGCTAGATGCGCCACTGCTTTCTTACCATCAGGCTGGTGGCGACGTCAATTTGGCGAGCTGAATATAAAAAAAAAAAAAAAATCTAAACTTATTTTTAGGGTTCCGTACCATAAGCTTAAAATCGAGACCCTAATACTAAAGACTTCGCTGCATTTTCGTCTGTCTGTCGCTAGGCTGTCTCATGAAACGTGGTAGCTAGATAGTAGAATTTTTTGCAGATCTTGTATTTCTGTTGCTGCTGTGACAAAATATAATAAACCAAAAAAGATCAAGGGCTTCATACAACAAACATGACTCTTTTTACTGTCTTTTGGCACTGAATAATTCAGTGCCAAAAGAAGCTGTACGTTGATAGATCACTATTTCAGTCAGTCAGTCACCTTTGAGTTATATACATTTAGATATATGCCGACTGCCTTCTGTCAGGAAACAGACTCACAAAGTCTTTGTAAAATACGGGAATGGCCTCTACGTAGAATACATACGACAGGACTGAAAAGAGCCATTACAATGAACATGAACGCTCAGCTGATGAAATTTACATTCCGTTACCAGGTCTTGGTTGGACCATCTGTATTAGGAGGACAAAGCCTACAGTAGTTCGGTTTGTCCAAACGTCGTAGGCTGCGACTACCTGAAGAAGAAACTAAGTTACGATGTCAATTGCTTAGAAGAGAAGTTGTGTCAAGTAGTAGTTTAGCCATTGAATTAAGAAATGTACTTAATAAATAAATTACTTATGTAGCTCATATTATTATGCATTATGAATTTGTTAATCAGAAATCTAGGTATCTAACTAGGCATTATTATAAATGCGAATGTTTGTGAGTGTGGATGTTTGTTACCCTTTCACGCTGTAACGGCTGAACAGATCTGGCTGAAATTTGGTGCCTACAGAGATATGTCATAGTCTAGGAACAAAATTTCACGCAGGCGAAGCTGCGGGCATCAGCTAGTTTGTAATAATAACGTAAGCGAGTTATGGATTTGTTATTCTTTTACTTGTTGTACTTTATATTTAACTGGAAAACTGGCTCCTACCATGTTCTGTCTCTGCAATCAATTTCGTCAGAATCGCTTGAGTGGTTCAAGCATTAAAATGTAACAGAACGCCAGAGTTACTATCGTATTTATAATATTAGTAGAGATTTGCGGGTTTTAACCTTAGACCATATAACACGGGACTAGCCTTTGCGAACCACCGCATACAAAAATATTCTGCCAGTTTTCATACAAGTGAAGGGGGAAACACAAAGACATATAAAATTTCATTGCATTTAAAAATGTATTAATCGACAAACGCGTAATGGCTGTTGTGTGTTAATTGTTATTGTACAGTCAACTACAATGTAATGTACTAGTTTAATCATATAAAATGATGTACTGATGTACAGGCTTTTCATAAAGCCAAAAGACCAAATGGTCATGTGCAATGGCAGAAAACAATGCTTAAGTAAGGCGCATCCTGTGGTTAGATGATCTAAGGTTTTAACGGAACTCGAAAACTTGTACGGTGAATTTGCAACATTTACAAAGATCATTGGTTAACAGGAACTTCTAAAATATTTCATTTTGGTAAATTTAAACATCAAACATATTGTTCGAGCTAAGTTTTAATAGTCATTGCGGTAGGTAGAACTTTAAAGACGATGAAGTGAGATCGAAGATAGTGAATGACTAGATGACGCTAGTGGTTTCGCCCGCTTGGTTATCGATGTTATCGTTTCTGCTTCCCACACTTCCCATGTTTCATAAATTCCCGGGATATAAAATTAAGCTTAGGTATATGTTATTCCAGACTATAATTAGAGTTACTTTAGAACGTGAAAGCGTAACAAAGAACTCACAGTCATTCAGAACTCCACACACACTAACTGTCGCACTTTTAATATTAGCAAAGTTAATATAATAATATCAGTAAGATTAGTGAGATACAGTATGTTTCTACACCCTACACAAAAACAATAAATTGAATTGAATTGAATTGAATTGAAGTTGAAAAACTGTCTTAAAATGATGCAGCACAATATAATTCCTTAATCAAAAGAAAAAAGTTATAACTACCTACCGCATTAACGTAAATGAGTGAGTTTGTTTATTTCCTTCAACTTTTATGAAACTAGGCTAAAATTCTCATTTATTGAAAGAATTCTTTTACTCGTTTGATTAATTGAAAGAGATAATTTTAAATAATAATTAAGGAAAGTTTTTAACATTTAATCACAATGTTTCACGAAGTATCGCGTCAAGTCTTCTTTTTACCAAAATTAATACTTGATAGACAATGTGAAAGACTACCTAACAGACTTATTATAATGTATTTTAATGTGGACTTTTTGTGATTTTAATAATACTCAAAATATTGTTGACCTTAACTACCTGACATCAAGGACTTATTTGATTCATTTGACATTCTGATACATATTTTATTCCCTTTTAATTCTGACATTATAAATTTCCTGACATGATAATACTTATTGAAATATAAATTATTAAGAGTATTAATAAGATATCAATCTGGCCAATAATTGTTTGTTAATGATTGCATGCACAAAAATCTGCTGTTTTGTATGTATTATTTTTTTTCTCTCTCTTTGCTGTTATTTTTGCATATTGTAATGCTTTATAACATTTGCACGCTCCATTGAAGTTATAGGACAGCGCACAACCTTTTAAAACTTATAACACCTGTACTGTACCTGTTCTATGCAAATAAATTATTTGATTTGATTTGATTTGACTTGACATCAATGTAACTAATACCAATAGATGATAATTATTGCCCTTAATACAAATTTCTTACTTCGGAAAATTATTTTTTTCTTCCGAATTCCATAATATAATTTGATCGTGTTTTACTTGAAATGCACGCGAAAATTGCACATATTGCCACAAATATTTGATAAGAGAATGGCCTGAATTGAATCACATGAGTAGGTAAATGAAATATTGTTGCTAAGATAAGTAAGTATTCCTATCATAACAATAATGTATTTAGTAATTAGATAGAGCATTTCAACCCAGTTTTACCATTAGGTCATAGTACCTATTTGTTGGTTGGTTGGACCATCTGTATTAGGAGGACAAAGCCTACAGTAGTTCGGTTTGTCCAAACGTCGTAGGCTGCGACTACCTGAAGAAGAAACTAAGTTACGATGTCAATTGCTTAGAAGAGAAGTTGTGTCAAGTAGTAGTTTAGCCATTGAATTAAGAAATGTACTTAATAAATAAATTACTTATGTAGCTCATATTATTATGCATTATGAATTTGTTAATCAGAAATCTAGGTATCTAACTAGGCATTATTATAAATGCGAATGTTTGTGAGTGTGGATGTTTGTTACCCTTTCACGCTGTAACGGCTGAACAGATCTGGCTGAAATTTGGTGCCTACAGAGATATGTCATAGTCTAGGAACAAAATTTCACGCAGGCGAAGCTGCGGGCATCAGCTAGTTTGTAATAATAACGTAAGCGAGTTATGGATTTGTTATTCTTTTACTTGTTGTACTTTATATTTAACTGGAAAACTGGCTCCTACCATGTTCTGTCTCTGCAATCAATTTCGTCAGAATCGCTTGAGTGGTTCAAGCATTAAAATGTAACAGAACGCCAGAGTTACTATCGTATTTATAATATTAGTAGAGATTTGCGGGTTTTAACCTTAGACCATATAACACGGGACTAGCCTTTGCGAACCACCGCATACAAAAATATTCTGCCAGTTTTCATACAAGTGAAGGGGGAAACACAAAGACATATAAAATTTCATTGCATTTAAAAATGTATTAATCGACAAACGCGTAATGGCTGTTGTGTGTTAATTGTTATTGTACAGTCAACTACAATGTAATGTACTAGTTTAATCATATAAAATGATGTACTGATGTACAGGCTTTTCATAAAGCCAAAAGACCAAATGGTCATGTGCAATGGCAGAAAACAATGCTTAAGTAAGGCGCATCCTGTGGTTAGATGATCTAAGGTTTTAACGGAACTCGAAAACTTGTACGGTGAATTTGCAACATTTACAAAGATCATTGGTTAACAGGAACTTCTAAAATATTTCATTTTGGTAAATTTAAACATCAAACATATTGTTCGAGCTAAGTTTTAATAGTCATTGCGGTAGGTAGAACTTTAAAGACGATGAAGTGAGATCGAAGATAGTGAATGACTAGATGACGCTAGTGGTTTCGCCCGCTTGGTTATCGATGTTATCGTTTCTGCTTCCCACACTTCCCATGTTTCATAAATTCCCGGGATATAAAATTAAGCTTAGGTATATGTTATTCCAGACTATAATTAGAGTTACTTTAGAACGTGAAAGCGTAACAAAGAACTCACAGTCATTCAGAACTCCACACACACTAACTGTCGCACTTTTAATATTAGCAAAGTTAATATAATAATATCAGTAAGATTAGTGAGATACAGTATGTTTCTACACCCTACACAAAAACAATAAATTGAATTGAATTGAATTGAATTGAAGTTGAAAAACTGTCTTAAAATGATGCAGCACAATATAATTCCTTAATCAAAAGAAAAAAGTTATAACTACCTACCGCATTAACGTAAATGAGTGAGTTTGTTTATTTCCTTCAACTTTTATGAAACTAGGCTAAAATTCTCATTTATTGAAAGGATTCTTTTACTCGTTTGATTAATTGAAAGAGATAATTTTAAATAATAATTAAGGAAAGTTTTTAACATTTAATCACAATGTTTCACGAAGTATCGCGTCAAGTCTTCTTTTTACCAAAATTAATACTTGATAGACAATGTGAAAGACTACCTAACAGACTTATTATAATGTATTTTAATGTGGACTTTTTGTGATTTTAATAATACTCAAAATATTGTTGACCTTAACTACCTGACATCAAGGACTTATTTGATTCATTTGACATTCTGATACATATTTTATTCCCTTTTAATTCTGACATTATAAATTTCCTGACATGATAATACTTATTGAAATATAAATTATTAAGAGTATTAATAAGATATCAATCTGGCCAATAATTGTTTGTTAATGATTGCATGCACAAAAATCTGCTGTTTTGTATGTATTATTTTTTTTCTCTCTCTTTGCTGTTATTTTTGCATATTGTAATGCTTTATAACATTTGCACGCTCCATTGAAGTTATAGGACAGCGCACAACCTTTTAAAACTTATAACACCTGTACTGTACCTGTTCTATGCAAATAAATTATTTGATTTGATTTGATTTGACTTGACATCAATGTAACTAATACCAATAGATGATAATTATGTGTGCGTTCGCGCAGCGGAATGTTGTTGAATTTAAAGATTTTAATTATGCAGATATTTAGTATATGACGTCGTGTAATTGTGTATGGTAAAAAGAAAATTGTGTATGCAGCCATTGTGGAGAAATTCGCCAAAAACTGATTCCGCTGGGCGAACGTTCCCCTGGCGGAACTTTTTTTAAATCCATGCACTTAAAAGAAAAAAAATGTGTCCAACAATTAGTGTGTATTTGTGTGTAATTGTGTATGTATGAATAAAATTAGTGTATGCATAAACTTCGGAGAAATTCAAGTTTCCGCTACGCGAACGTTTGGCCATTAGCTAGTTTTCATATAAAGCGCTTATATAGAGAGCTGTAGATTTTTACATACGTTGTTTTGAATTTGTTTATATTTGTTTAAAAAACAGATTTAGAAAAAAATTTAGGGTTTAAAAGATAAAAATATAAACGTAAAATACGCTTATTAGGTCGTAGTTCGTAAAGTATACACTTTGGGGTCTAGATTTTCACATTTATACAAACCATGTAAGTGCCTGCAACATGTTGCCAAGTATCAATGATGTTCCGTTAGTAATTAAAGGGTTATAGGACAATTTACCATGAATAGATCACTGTTTACAAAGCAGTCAAATATCACGGCGTTCTAAAGGGATTGCATAGTAAAATGTATTCCAATAATTAGTTTATTAATTCAACTACTCACATGCAAAATTTCATCTCATTAAATTCAGTAATTAAAGAGAAACAATTAAAATACTGACAAAACATCGAAAGCCGACATAACCCGACCAAGTTCGAATGGCTACAAAAAAGCGGCCGTGCCATATATCTAAGTAACGCTCTTAACCTTCCAGTATAGTATTTATTATTATAGTACAGTTGCGTACACAAGCGTTAGGAAAAAATTAAACAATTGCATTTCTTGAATGAAAAATATTTTATAATAATAACGCCACCATCTACGATAAAAATAAATCTCCTATTAACAAGTACTTCTCAAATTAAACATCTGTGTACAAAAATATTTGTAATTACATATAATAATTATGTATTTATTATTTATTTCTCGCCATCTGTGACGTAGAAACCCAAAAATGGCGAAATGTGGGTGACACAGAAATGTCACACCTCTGCCTACCCCTTCTGGGACAACAGCCGTGAGCACATGAATTAATGAATGAAAATACAGCTCTTTGGTACTAATCATGACAATCCTTGGGCGCGCGCCCCAGTAACGACAGAACTTGGCATACAACTCATGTGCGCGCAAAGGCGCGTGTATTCTGAGCGTATCGGGAGCGCAGCTGAGGTGCTTGTCATGACTAGTCTCTTGTTTATAAAAACTTAACGTTAACAAACGCTTCCTAAACATACTCTGTCATTGGTTAGAGACAACAATAGACTTAAAATGTGTTTTAACTAAAATAGGTTTAATAAACGATTATGAATATGAGGGTAAGGATAATATGCATTTCGAGCTTCAATAAAAATTAAAATCACTGATCACATATAAATTATATCGAAACAACAGTTGTGTTATCACCTGTACCAATTCAAAACCGGTATTAGACTGTATATTTTAGAATGTTACTTAAATATATTGCACGGCCGCTTTTTTGTCGTCATTCGAACTTGGTCGGGTTATGTAGGCTTTCGATGCTTTGTCAGTATTTTAATTGTTTCTCTTTAATTACTGGACTTGATGAGATGAAATTTTGCATGTGAGTAGTTGAATTAATAAACTAATTATTGGAATACATTTTACTATGCAATCCCTTTAGAACGCCGTGATATTTGACTGCTTTGTAAACAGTGATCTATTCATGGTAAATTGTCCTATAACCCTTTAATTACTAACGGAACATCATTGATACTTGGCAACATGTTGCAGGCACTTACATGGTTTGTATAAATGTGAAAATCTAGACCCCAAAGTGTATAATATACGAACTACGACCTAATAAGCGTATTTTACGTTTATATTTTTATCTTTTAAACCCTAAATTTTTTTCTAAATCTGTTTTTTAAACAAATATAAACAAATTCAAAACAACGTATGTAAAAATCTACAGCTCTCTATATAAGCGCTTTATATGAAAACTAGCTAATGGCCAAACGTTCGCGTAGCGGAAACTTGAATTTCTCCGAAGTTTATGCATACACTAATTTTATTCATACATACACAATTACACACAAATACACACTAATTGTTGGACACATTTTTTTTCTTTTAAGTGCATGGATTTAAAAAAAGTTCCGCCAGGGGAACGTTCGCCCAGCGGAATCAGTTTTTGGCGAATTTCTCCACAATGGCTGCATACACAATTTTCTTTTTACCATACACAATTACACGACGTCTTATACTAAATATCTGCATAATTAAAATCTTTAAATTCAACAACATTCCGCTGCGCGAACGCACACGATAATTATTGCCCTTAATACAAATTTCTTACTTCGGAAAATTATTTTTTTCTTCCGAATTCCATAATATAATTTGATCGTGTTTTACTTGAAATGCACGCGAAAATTGCACATATTGCCACAAATATTTGATAAGAGAATGGCCTGAATTGAATCACATGAGTAGGTAAATGAAATATTGTTGCTAAGATAAGTAAGTATTCCTATCATAACAATAATGTATTTAGTAATTAGATAGAGCATTTCAACCCAGTTTTACCATTAGGTCATAGTACCTACTTAGATTAGACAATACAAATAAAATTAATATTGGTCGCTGGGGGGCGGAATGGGTAAATAGAGTGACTTATAAAGTTTGCACACGATCAAATTAAAGCCTCATCTAGCAACTTATGTGGGACGGGGAGAACAGAACAGACCACATTATAGAGCAGAGTGGAGCAGGGCAGCACAACAGAAGAACCAATAGGGGCTATACATACACCTAATCCAACTAATATTAAAAACAGCCCGTGAAAGTGTACCTACAAAATGTCGCCATCCCAGTTTATTCCGATGGTGTCATAAGAGGCGACTAATGGAACCCTTTTGCAAAACAATCTACTGCGTAGAGAAGGCTACCTCGAAATGAAAATCGGTTGTCAGTAAAATGACAATCATTAGCCTGGGTTGAGGGCTTATGGGCGGCTTGAAGAGTCAACTGTAGGTCGTCGCAACCTGTACCTGTCAATTTCAACACGGCAATAGGCTCACCACATATTACGTGGGACATTAAGGGGAGTGGTTGACAAAGTTTGCGAAAAAGAGGTGCAAATAAAGACGTTCTTCTCGGTATTAGTATACGAAAAATGACAGCCAAAAGTAGATTTGAAATCTACAAGATGTGTTCCAGAGGATGGTTTCATCAGAAATTGTGTATTTATTATAAATAACTAGTAAAACATCACTGAAATAGCCCATAATTTTTTAGAAGAAGTCGTTGTATGACATCTATTCATTAATGAATGATAATAAAATTTATATCAGAGACTAAAGAAAACATAGACCTCTAAAATGGTTTTCTTCAATTTCGAATTAGTATAAGTTTTAACTAATTATAACTAATAATGTATTCAAAGAATACATCACATTGCTTGCTTCTCCGCGCTCGCCCGAAAATCTAGTGCGGGGGGAGTCGTGTTGCTAGACGGACGTGTGTCGCTCTGGTCTGCAAAATATTCTCGTAAAATGTTATATTTTCCTTCATGTACAGAGTAATGCGTGTAACAGAGCCAGAGCCCGAGTTACACAATGCATACTGCATTACATGAGAATATAATGCATTTCAACTTATTTTTCGTATTGTTTTATTAAATTACTTCGAAAGGTAATCATGCTTATATTGTAAGCGGTACTTAATCATTTCAATATAAATAAATGAAGAAATATTTGTGGACATTCGCACACAACTTAAGCTATTATAACCTTGTGCTAAGGGATATAGACAACTGATGAAAATACTTATATTATAGTTATTATTAACACACTGCTTTTTTGAGACACTGCTTTCAACCTAAGCTGAAAGAATTGACTCTTTTAGCTTAATACGTCTTGTGGGTCGCCACAAGTAGGCACCATCTACCGGCAAATTGGTTAAGGTATAAAAGTGAATAAAGTGAGTGCCCGCCGAGTTTCTTGCTAGTCTATATCTATACATAATAATAAAACTGTTGAGGGTCGAGAGTCTAAATATTGAAGCTATTTAAAAAAAAAGAACGCGTTCTCTAATCGATACCTACTTAAGCCAAAATGAAATTTAAAATTTTCATGTCCGTCTGTATTCCGAATACGTATCACGCCGAAACTACTGATTTGAATGAAAATTGATCCAAGGAAGTTCAGGAGTTAGAGACGTCTCAATTTCTCTAAACCTAGAATTCAAGAGCTCCTTTGAATGTGAGGATAAATCTAAACCTGCGTGTTGCTTTATCATTTTTTTCATTCAAATCGATTCTGTAGTTTCTACGTGATACTTATTCGGCATACAGACAGACAGACAGACATGAAAATTTTAAATTGCATTTTCGGCTTCAGTATCGATTAGAGAACATCCTTCAATAAAAATTTTCAAAATATCTTCCATGTACAGACTCTCTACCCTCAACAGTTTTATTATAAGTATAGATAATTCAGGCCGCGCCGAGGGCGTGGACTGAATTGTTTTAGAATCTATTCTAAAATTTTCCACGGGGCTTAATCATTAAGCTCTTAACTATAAGAGCTTAATGATTAAGCCCCGTTTTATTATTATTGAAGGATGTTCTCTAATCGATACTGAAGCCGAAAATGCAATTTAAAATGTTCATGTCTGTCTGTCTGTCTGTATCCCGAATAAGTATCACGTAGAAACACCAGAATCGATTTGAATGAAACTTGGAACAATTAAAGCTTATAATCCGAGGAAGGTTCCTGGATGCTTTGATTCCGATATTCTGCAAGCTTCCTTTGGGAATGGGGATGAAAGACAATATGGTTTTTTAGTTGTAATTTCACAATGCGTGGTCCGATTCCAATTTTTTTTCAGTGTTATAACGGTAGTACTTTAAGGATTGTTTCACACAAGTTTCAGTGCTGAGGGTTTTGTAGTTCAGGAATTAGAGATATCTCAACTTTCTCAAAACCTATAATTCAAGGGTTCCTTGGATTGTGACGGTAAATCTAAACAGGCGTGTTGGCTGAATCATAAAAGAGCTTAATGATTAAGGCTGTTGTAAAATAATTCTGTCCGCGCCGAAGTCGGGGACTGAATTGTTTTAGAATAAACTTAATCTTTAAGCTCTTTTATGATGAAGCAAACAGGGCCTTTTCACACGCTGCTTGATGAGTCTGATGAAGAAGTGCCTCTCTTTTTGCAAACCTTATGTGACGTAAACGAAGTTGCGAGGGTCAGCTAGTTTTACAATATGCTTAATCTTTTAATTCGTTTATGATTAAGCAAACCGGGCAGTTTCACCCGCCGGTTCATGAGACTGATGAAGAAATACCTCATGTTTCATACACCTTAAGCGTCGTAAACGAAGTTGTGAGGGTCAGCTAGTTACATACATACATATGGTCACACCTTTTTCCCCGAAGAGGTAAGCAGAGGCATATTATTATGTACCCACATTTCACCTTTTTAGAATTTGTCCCACGTAATAGGCGGTGAGCTGTATTGCCGTGTTGAGATAGACAGGCGCAGGTTGTGACTGCTGCTGTTAAAATTAATCAAGTCGCCAAAACGGCCTTCAACTTCGCTTAACGACTGCCTTTTACGGGCAACCAGGACCAACGGCTTAACGTGCCTTCCGAAACACGGAAACGACGCTCAAATAACTGTCACTAAGTGGTCACATGGATGGTCACCCATTCAAGGACTGGCCATAGTGAATGAGCTTACTACAGTGATCGCTTACAGAACACTAAGTCCGCGGTGCCACGAGCGCTTCTTATTTATACATAACTAGCTGACCCTCGCAACTGCGTTTACGTCTATTTTTGTTTGTTTGTAATAATAAAATGAAATGAATTTTTTTTCCAAAGTAACAAAAATTTTAAGCGAGTGAAAGACCCCCCTGTCTGGATTTGTAATAATTTAAGTACAAAGCAATGAATATATGAACATTCGTCTTTGTGAATTCGTCACATTTAGGTTTTACGTAATGATCAATCACATTTTTTGCAGTGTATTTTTACTACACTTAAAAACAAAGGAAAATTGAAATACAAACGTTCCTTTGTTTTTAATTTACTTTTCGCCTCTCTCTATAAATTAGAGTGCAGAGGGGCTTATGGCGAGACTTTGTCTGTAGTCTGTGACTCCTTTGCATTAAACTACGTCACTAGGTTACGTGGATCATCTGTTCAAAGTTTGAAATAAAACAAAAATGACAACGTCAATCGGATTGAACTCTTACAATAAACGTTTTAGAGAGGGGCAGTCGGGTGAGACCGTCTCACAGCTTCTTGTTTATTTGGTAAAGCGAGGAACGCATTTCCGCTACTATTTTTCTTCTTCTTCCGTGGTTCTTTTACTCTGATGTCTCTGTAGTTGCGCTACTCTATGTTAGCGAGTCATATCGCCCATTTGCTCAAGGTCGTTAGCCCTGGGTATGGCCTTAAACTGTAAAGTGAAATATGGGCGTATGCCATGCATCTTCAAACCCTTTCGGGGATAAAGGCATGTATATATGTATAAAATGTATAAATGCGAAAGTTTGTGGGTGTGGATGTCTGGATGTCAAGTTGTTTGTTACCTTTGTCTAAGGCTGAACCGGCTAAACGGAGCTGGTTGAAATTTGGAATAACACATAGCCTACTTTTTGGTGTGAAACATTTAAAGCTGAGGGGTAAAATTATTTTTGCGGTGGCGATGCGATGCGATTTTGAATTTTGAAAAAGTTCCTCGATGGCGGAGCTGCGGGTGCCGTCGAGTTCTACTAATATTACGAGTATAAATGTAAAAGTTTGTGAAGACTTTTGGATGTTTAGATGTATATTACTCAATCACGCTGTAACGGCTGCACGGATCGGGCTGAAATTTGGTACAGAGATGTCTTATAGTTTGCAATAACACAGACTACTTTTCATCCGGGGAATATGTTCCCACGGGAAGCGGAAATAGGTACTGAATTACACGCAGGCGAAGCCGCGAGCGTCCCGCGTCGTCTAGTAAATCATATATATTTCGTTAAATAGTTAAATAGATGTACATGCTAGAAATTGTCTACACGTGAATTAATGTATCACATGTCACTGTGTGTGTCAGGGATAAACTTAAATATTATTTTAAACTAGCGGACGTCACGCGGTTTCACCAGCGTGGATCCCGTTCCCGAGGGAATACGGGAGTAAAATATAGCCTATGTTCACCGCAAAGAAAGCAGCTTCCCAACAGTGAAAGGATTTTTCAAATCGGTCCAGTAGCTCCGGAGCCTATTCGTTACAAACAAACAAACAAAAAAACGAAAAAAACAAATCTTTCCTCTTTATAATATTAGTATAGATAAATATAAGTTTTATCAAGTAGCTTAATATATAAATTACTTACGTGTCAACTTGTTGGTCCGCGATGAACTCCTAAACTACTAAACCGATTGCCACCAAATAAAACACACCATGTGCAGTTTAATCCAACTTGAGAGATAGGCTAGTAGCTATCCGCAGCCTGGTCCTGTAGAAATCTTTCTATTAATTATTATCTATTCGCCATTTCCTTCTCGTGCTCCTTTTTATTATTAAAAGAATAAGCGCGCTATCTTGGTTTACCAGTCGTCTTTTAATTTTCCTGTATATTTACAGTGGGTAGACAATAAATATTATTTTGCTTATCTCCTTTCTATCTAAAACAAATCTCGCCTCGCGGGGACTGCTGCGTAAACTAAACAAAATTATTATTGTTATGTATTACGTTGCTCAAATAAATGTTGCCGGAAAAAGGATTCTATATTTAATTTTTATCTGTTTACAAGTAGGTAGTATGTTCTGTCTATATGCAGAATAAGGGACAATTTATTGTAGCTACATTTTCCTTTTTTTTTTACGTGTGGAAATTCTCGTGGATGTCATGCCGGACTTCTACCGACTAAAACCACACGATGCACTGCCAGCTACCTATGGCCCAGAGCTCCCGACAGGCTTAGTCTAGGACCTAGGTTAAAGAGAAGAGAAGTGTAGATCATACATTTTACACAATAATAGTAATTGCTCTATAAAGATTTTAAAAGTAGATTTGTTAGGGTCGGCAGCGCGAGTGTGGCGCCTCTAGTGTTGCCAACATTCACAGGCTACGGGGACCACAGTCCACGATGACACACATGGTAAATATTTTTATTCCTTTCTAATCTATAGTATAGATTAGAAAGGATTTCTATACTAATATCATAAAGAGGAAAGATTGGTTTTTTTTTGTTTGTTTGTTTGTAACGAATAGGCTCCGAAACTACTGGACCGATTTGAAAAATTCTTTCACTGTTGGAAAGCTACACTCTTTGCGGTGAACATAGGCTGTATTTTATTCCCATATTCCCACGGAAACGGAAACTACGCGTGTGAAACTGCGTGACGTCCGCTAGTCTATACTAATATTATAAAGAAGTAAAGTTTGTGTGTTTGTATATTTGTTAAATTGTAAGGGGTAATCTCGGGATCTACTGAACCGATTTTAAAAATTCTTTCACCAATAGAAAGCTACGTTATTGTGGAGTGTCATAGGCTACATAGCATCACGCCACAACGAATAGGAGCGTAGCAGTCATAGTAAATGTTTCAAAAACGGGGGAAAAGTAATTCCTTTTGAGAGCTTCGTTGCGTGTGCTGCGTAAATATTTATAGTTATGTAAAAAATATGTACTACGAAATTGTTTCTCTTAAAAAAGTTCTAAAAAAATTGCGACGGGAGTAAATGCGACGGGAACAGGTAGTACTCTCTCTTATGTGGCGCAAACGAAGTTGCGCGGGTCGGCTAGTATTACATAAAGTCGTTGTCAGTTTACGATGCATAAAAATACAAGAAATGTAACTAAAATAAATTTGTTATGTCGTCATGTACAAACAACTACATCAAATAAAAGGGTCTTTGCAAATACGATCTCTTTTCATTACCCATCATAATAGAATAGAATAAACTTTATTTGTACACCAAGTTGAAAACAAGTTTACAATAATATTAACAGAATGTTGTACAAAGGGCGGCCTTATCGCTGTAAAGCAATTTCTGACAGGCTACCTTGGGATGGACTGAAAAGATGTAAATTATAAATAAAAATATTTAGCAACCGGTAGAATAACTAGATACTATCAACATTTTTAATTACATAAACATACATACTTGCATACACAAACATAAATGTATAAGTATATTTACATAAATACATATATACAAATACATACATACATACATACATACATACATACATACATACATACATACATACATACATACATACATACATACATACATACATATATATATACATATATATATACTAACATACACTTAAAAAGACAAAAAAAATTGATCTGGAAAATTATTCACCTTTTTTCAATATAAGTTAGATGAGCAAGTTCAAATAATATTCCTTCGCCAAACGCTTAAATATATCTAGAGCCTGGGCCCGTCTAATCGTTACTGGTAGTGTGTTCAACAACCGTTCAGCCTGTACAGTGAACGATTTATCGTAGAAGCAAGTGGAATGAGTGGGAACAGCCAATACCAAAGATTCCGATGACCGCAAGGATCTTGAATGTGTGTCATTTAGGAACATGAATCGTACTTTGAGATAAGTTATATATATATAGTATATATATATAACTTATTTATACATAAAAATATTATCAAAGCATACCCGCGAGCAATAACATCGAAATATTCCAAAAACACGATTAAATACATTGCGGCTTACATATACCATCTCTTGCAAAATGTTCCATTAATATACGCAATGAAGACAATACTTTATTATTATTGTAGGAATATATCGCAATAAGTATGACACACGTATAATAAGATGTATGACGTACCACGCAATAACGAGTACATAGATGCGTGTCACTGATTCTATTACAACGGAACAACTGTAGTACCCTTATCAGTCAGACTCAACGCACGTGGTCAAGCCTATATAAATAAGAGCGATCTAATTTCAGAATATCAAACATCAATAGCATTCGTCCACTACACAAGTCATTTATTCTGTGATATAAACTCTGCGTGAAGTGTCGCTTACTCGTTTGAAGGCAAAATTTCATCTTTGAAAATGGATAAACGTCAACTTATCGGCAGTGCTACTCGGTACATTGCAGGGATGAATGCAGTTCAAACTGTGTATTGGAGGAAGTCAGCAGAAGACAGCAAAAGGCTCGTCAAGACAACTCGAATGACCTTTTTCGGCAAAAACGATGGCTCCAGCAAAATTGACAATGCAGAAATGTTTGCAAGTGTACGGGAAAGGTACACCTAGACAATATTTATCCGGACTTTGCTGCCACTGTGATAGTTTAGAATAGTTATTTTTAATTTATAAATTTGAACTCCAGTGATTGTTGTGTGAAATGTGAGAAAGGTACAAAGTTATGTAAAATTAATAAATATTATAAGTATTAACGTAATTTTCTTTTAATTTCTATGTGTCAAGTTAAAGTGGTGGTGTAAATAAGCAGTCGTTTCTTTTTACAATCGTGTTTATGATCCATTAGGGTCGGAGCATTGAGCGCTCGATAATTTGACACTATCGAAAATGATGAAATACACACTAGCAACAGGTTGACTGCCTCTAAGGCGTAGTCGGTAGTGATACCGCCTGCGGCGCTGGAGGTCCTGGGTTCGATTCCTGGGTCGGTCCAAATATTTGTGTGATCCACAAATGTTTGTTTCGGAGTTTGGGTGTTTTCTATGTATAACATGTATGTATTTAGAAATATATAAGTATGTATATCAGTCGTCAAGATCACATAGCACAAGCTTAAATTTGCTTAATTTGGGCTAGATGATGCTGTGTGCGAATGTCCACAAATATTTTTTATTTTATTAGGTGAACTTGATGATGTTGATGTAAGTATAACGTTGTAGTCAGTGGTAAAGTAAAAATTATTAGGAAACTCAAGAGCAAATAGGTAAGCTTGAAAGTGGCACAAGGACTTTAGGAACAAGAGGTTTGTCACCGTGCGTGAAAAGAACTTTGTAATTATAGGTTAAGTCAAATTTGGCTAAATGGAAATATCACTAAAGTAAACCAATCTCAGGACTAAGCTTTTTGAACAATGAACATTTAGAATATTATCAGCAATGCTAAAAGACAGGACAGTCGACAAACTCGCAGCAGGCATATTTCTCTAGCTTCCTAATGACTTAAATATCTTTTTCTTTTATTTCCAAATAAAAAAAATAAAACGAATACTGTCATTTATTTTAATGACAATTAAATTTCTTCCTGTGAAAAGAACTTGGCAATGTAACTCACGTCCCTCCTAATTATAAATTAAAAACTTGTAGCTTCTCAGCTTTAATATGAAATAGAAGCATCTAGTAATTAAAAGCCTCATTACAGAAAGTTTCTAAAATGTCAAGTTACATTTGAATGTTGCTTACAAGGTGGAAACTGACTTTAAGAATTTATAGAGTGTTGGGTTTCATTTAGTTAATCGGCCTCAAGATAAAATACAAAATGTTGTATGTTATTTAAAAAGAAACCTTAGATTAACTATGCTCGCAGAAAAACTTATACAGACCAAGATGGTTTCGTCAGAGGTAAGTACTGAAAGGCGAAACAGGAGGAAAACTAGAACATTGAACTAGCTCAAAAGTGTAGACTTTAGTTAGAAATAGCCGCCTCTAGCAAACCAAAATCGCTTGAATGTTGTTTAATATTTCATAGACCTTACTTTCGTTCTATTCACGTTGCACACAGATAAAGTGAATACGTATTGACTGCACTTGTAAGTCAGTAAATACTTTATCAATTTTTTTGGGTCTAAAGAAGAGCTTGACTGATGTAGTATTCAAAGTCTGCCGGCAATCCCAGAACATCCTTATTGGGAAGCCCGGTTCAGGTTTGTGGTTTTAGTGGGTTTTATTCCGGCATAACAATCGTGAAAGTTTCTGAACATAGATTTCCTCTTACGTTTATTTATTTAAAAGCTTCACCCAATCCCAGTTAAAAACTGTTTGTTGAATAATTATGCAGAATTCAAATTTGTTATTACTGCGTGATGTTCCAAAATGTCTACCACGTAACAGGCGAACCAGGTATTTCTACAAAAGTGTTTCTCATAACTACTTCGGCCTGAACAAACAGCAATCCGGAAAAAGCCATCGTGTTATTTGGTCTTGTCAAAGAATTTCGTGACAGTTCAGGGCCTGCTTTTATATCATGGCGACTGATATTTACGCTCTCTCATAAAACTCTGCATACCTCCTGTGGAGAGCCCTGGGACATCCTTCCGAGGGCTAGCCTGCGACTCTTGGCCGTAGACATTTGTAAGGTACCCTGTGGTTTTAGTCTGTAGGAGTTCAGCATGGCATCCATGTCGGATATACACACGTTAAAAAAAGCCTTACGAAATGATTTCAGTTCTCCCAGTACCTCTACCTAACGTAAAAGTTTTCCATCAGCTCACAATGCAAGTTTTAATTCAGATAACATGAAGCCAAGATTGATGATATTCTTATGAGCTCAATTACATGTCTCTCTTGTGATGTATTACGATTCCCGTTCCTTTTTCTCCACTTCATTTACGCAAATATTGAGAGAACAAAATGGTGGTAACCTAAACAATTTATCATTCCTTTCACTGCAATTCTCACTAATATTATAAATGCAAAAATTTGATACCTGGATGGCGTGAGGATGTTTGTTACTCTCTAACAACTGAACGTAACTAGCTAAAATTTGGTACAGGGATAGATTATAGTCTAGAATAAGACATTAGCTTTTTAGGGTTCCGTAGACAATTGGCAAAAACGGAACCTTTATAGATTCGCCATGTCTGTCTGTCTGTCCGTCCGTATTTCACAGTCTTCTTCGAAACTATAAGGCCTATGCTACTGAAACTTGGTAAGTAGATGTATTCTGTAAACCGCATTAAGATTTTTATATAAAACTAGAAAAAAAGCAGTAAATTTTGGGGGTCACCATACTCAGAACTGAAACTCAAATATTTTTTTCCCCAAACCTATGCGTGTGAGGTATCTATAGATAGGTCTTCAAAATTGCTTTTGAGGTTTGTAAAATCATTTTTTTCTAAAGTGATTAGTTTGCGCAAGAGACACTTCCAAAGTGGAAAAATGTGTCCCCCCCCCCCTCTAACTTCTAAACTAAGAGAATGATAAATCTTAAAAAAAAAAATGATGTACATTGCCATAAAAACTACCAACGAAAATTGGTTTGAACGAGATAGAGTTGGTAGTTGTTTTCTTAATACGTCACAAACCGCAATTTTCGTTTAGAAAAATCACTACCACTGCGAACGTGTTAAAACATCATAAAAGTTACAACGAACTATAAGGACTTTTATATTATGTTCTAGCTGCTACGGAACCCTTCATGGGTGAATCCAACTCGCACTTGGCCGGTTTTTTATATTAAGCTCGCCAAATTGACGCTGCTAGCCTGATGGAAAGTCATGGCGCATCTAGCGATTAGTGGCCACTCTCACAGTCCGTAAGATTTCTGACGCTGGTCCTCAAGTTAACGTCCCTGTGTTGTGACTCTTCACGCTCCGCTTGAAGAACGTGGGATTGTAAAATGAGAGAAACACGTGTGCGGGCAGGTCGTTCCAGGTTTTCATACTTCGACAGAGGAACGATCTTTTGAAACGCTCAGTTCTGGCTAAGATTTTCTGCACTGAAGCTATTGTTATCCCGGGAATAAGTTCCAACAACGGGAACAGGCACAAAATTCCATGCGGGCAGAGTCGTGGGCACCATCTAGTATTCTATAAAAGATAATTATCAGAAAACATAATACGTTTTGTGAAAGATGTCCCAGTACAATAGTTCTCAGTTTCAGACAGTAAACATCTACGTGAAAGACATTTAAATGAGCTTTATACATCAGAATATCAGATCTCAGATTCACGTTATTTGGTTTAAAACTTAGAGTATAAATAAGGTTAAAATTTGCATATTCAAATAGGCTGACATATGCTACGTTAGGCATAGAGCAACGCGACCGGTACAATACACTCATAATTTCACTCATAATATTATTTTATATTTCTAAGTGTCGCGTGTAGCGACGAGAAAGAGTACAAAATGTCGCTACCGGCGTCGTAAGATGCGACTAAGGGAACATTTTCGCCAAACGATCCCGTTGCGTAGAGAAGGAAAACTAGAAATGAAACCCGGTTGTCAGTAAAATGACAATCGTTTAGCCAAGATGAAGGCCTTACGGGTAGTTTGAAAAATTTCTACTGTGGGTCGTCACGACCTACGCCTGTCCATTTTAACACGGCAATAGGCTCACCGCCTATTACGTGGTTCATAAAACTTTAATGCCCACTTTCCACTGCGAGCGAGTCGGACCCATTACGTACTCCGCTATACTCGTAACGATGATTTTCGATACATGTCATGTCCGCTTTGGTGGAAGGACATGTATGAAAATCGTCGTTACGAGTATAGCGGAGTCCGTAATGGGTCCGACTCGCTCGCAGTGGAATGCGGGCATAAGGTGTAATGTGGGCGATTACTATGCCTCTGCCTATCCCTTCGGGGATAAAGACGTGACAATATGTATGTATTTACATATACGTGTATATTTGTTATGTGGAGTATATATTGACAGACTGAGGAGACAGTCTCCGTATAGCGCCTTCCCCCATGATCAAATTCATAGGTCGTCATGCTCTATGACTTTGGGTAGAGTTGCATCGACCGATCTAACCTCATTTAAACATGATATTATGAAAACTGACTCATTTAATGTTTTGACGATTGCTATCCTCGGTATAGTCATTATTCAAGCATTGATAACCCAATTGATTACCATTATTACTAATGTTATACTGTTTGGAAAATAATTAACAGATGCAATTGATTATACTGTACTCTTTCCATACATCCTTGTTCTTAGGTATAGACCCCCTGCTGTCTACGGAAGATAACCTATGACATAATACAACAAGATCAGTAATAAATAATTCATACTGTACGTAATATTGTATTTTCAGTTCTACCTCGTCTTGTACCTCGTTAAACAAAACCATCACTGATTAGTGATTATTTTATTTGATTTGTAAACTGATTTGGTTAAATGTCCTCTTAGTTAAGTCTCGTAAGTACCATTTACTAAGGAGGAAGAGGTCATTTCTCTAAAAAAATCTTATTTTGTTAGTTTGATATCTGGTAAACTGCCTATCCCCAAAAAGGCAGTATACCAGTTGCATATAGTCCAATGCAATGGTTGGTCAGCGTATTGCCGTGTTGAAACGGTCAGGGGCAGGTAGTTTCGCAAACGGTTCTTATGACCTCAGATTAAGAATCACAAAATAAAACAATGTAGATACATCGATACATACATTCAATGTTTTCTTTATACGAGAACATTAGATTTGCTGATAAATACATACATACATACATATGGTCACGCCTTTATCCCCGAAGGGGTAGGCAGAGGCATATTATATGCCCACATTTCACCTTTTGTATAATTTGTCCCTCGTAATAGGTGGTAAGCCGTATTGCCGTGTTTAAATGGACAAGCGCATGTGGTGACTGCTTGCTGTTGAAATGAAGCCTTCAACTTAGCTTAACGACTGCCATTTTACTGGCAACCGGGACCAACGGCTTAACGTGCCTTCCGAAGCACAGAAACGCTCAAATAAATGTCACAAAGTGATCGCATGGATGGTCACCCATCCATGGACCGGCCATAGTGAAAGTTGCTTACTGCAGTGATCGTTTACAGAACACTGAGTCCGCGGGGCCACGAGCACTGATAAATCTATGTCACAATAATATCCTGACCCACTGAAGTGCTCTACTTTAAACTAAATATTTTAGTATTTTTGCACTTTAACCTCTTATCGATCAACAAGGGGCATTATTTAGTTACTGAGGAGACCTTAACATTGACACAGAATGGTTAGGAATTTAGAGATAATTTTGGAAAGCAATTAATATGCCAACTCAATCACAAATTAAATGTGAAATTTTTTGAGCTTGAGCAGAACTAGAACCTGCGTCTTCTGGTACACTTGACCAGGCATCCTAACCATTGAACCACCGAGAAAGAATCTCGGTGGTATGACGGTTAGGGCGTCTGGTTCAGTAAGCATTTTTTACAAATTTAATTAATGATATGTTAGGAATTTAGTTGTAACTTAATTTTGCTAATAAAGTGCAATGGAATTCTGCTCTACCGACATGTTTAGTTCCGTAGGAATCTCTCTAGCTATAAACTTTAAACACTATTTGCTCACTTCCTGAGTAATGACATTCCACCTCTAAATCGGCACCTGTCGTGTCAATCAATCAACCTAATCAGCCTATGGTAGTCCCCAGGACGTAGGATTCGCTCAAATTACGCCACAACACACGGTCTTGCGGCGCCCAGCAGTATCCAGGCACTCCCTGCGACCTTCTTCAGGTCGTCGGTCCATCTGCTGGGGAGTCATCATACCAGACGTGTACCAGTTCGCGATTTTCACTCCATACCTCGTTTGCTCCATTGGCATCCATCGACTGCAATATAGGTACTAAATTGTTACGAAATACACAATCATAGAGGATTATGAGATGTCTAAAGTTAGAGTTGAACAGTTGTCTATCTATATTATAGTACTATCTTAATTTAAATTCAAAGTAGGTTGCACTCAACAATTTTACATCCGAGTTATCACTTTATCTCTCAAAATTAAATAAAGTACTTTACAGAACTTTAGGGTGCAAAATCTTCACGCCAGTTTCAGCGAGTCAAGAGAATAAAAAAAACTGAGTGCAACTTTAATTACATCATTTGCAATAAATTTATCGTATATTTTTTTGCATAGGTACATTAATTAGCAAAACGTATATTACAATGTTAGTGGATACCTACTACGAAATATGTATCTTTGATAATGTTAGGTCAATGAAAACCCTTTGCTTCGAAAACTTTGTGATAATTAACGCAAATAACCCGGTAAACGCAGGGTGCGTTTACCAAACCCCTTTTTCTACAGAACTGTAACCAGCTTGTTGACAATATATTTTATGTTATGAGATTCCCAACAATACAATAGCTTGTCTTGAAATGCTTGTAAATATCATAGTAAAAAAATTGACAAGGTGTATTCCAGTACACAGATGTGGAAATTGACATAACAGCTAAATGCTGCTGACAAAAGAATATATCTATCTATATATATAAAAATCAATGCCATTTTTCGTTGTAATTTTAAAACTCAAGAACGGGCTCACCTATCCAAACCAAATGTTTAGGCTTTGTTCGGACTATTTAGTAGATGGTTTATGTGAATTTTGCACAAAATGATGGTTTATGTGAATTGTGCAAAATTCACATAAACCATCTACTAAATAGTCCGAACAAAGCCTAAACATTTGGTTTGGATAGGTGAGCCCGTTCTTGAGTTTTAAAATTACAACGAAAAATGGCATTGATTTTTATATATATAGATAGATATATTCTTTTGTCAGCAGCATCTAGCTGTTATGTCAATTTCCACATCTGTGTACTGGAATACACCTTGTCAATTTTTTTACTATGATATTTACAAGCATTTCAAGACAAGCTATTGTATTGTTGGGAATCTCATAACATAAAATATATTGTCAACAAGCTGGTTACAGTTCTGTAGAAAAAGGGGTTTGGTAAACGCACCCTGCGTTTACCGGGTTATTTGCGTTAATTATCACAAAGTTTTCGAAGCAAAGGGTTTTCATTGACCTAACATTATCAAAGATACATATTTCGTAGTAGGTATCCACTAACATTGTAATATACGTTTTGCTAATTAATGTACCTATGCAAAAAAATATACGATAAATTTATTGCAAATGATGTAATTAAAGTTGCACTCAGTTTTTTTTATTCTCTTGACTCGCTGAAACTGGCGTGAAGATTTTGCACCCTAAAGTTCTGTAAAGTACTTTATTTAATTTTGAGAGATTCTTTATTTATCACGCAAACGAAGTTGCGCCGGTCAGCTAGTTTATCATAAGTTGATATAAAAATATTGACAAAAAAACAAAAGGTTCGTTTTGTTTTTGGAATTGCTTATTTGGTTTCGCTGTCTGCTTCAGCGGGTCCCTCCCCTGAGCCTCCTCGCCTTCCAATCACCGTGAGTCAGAGACACGTTCACCCGTGGTGTGGCTCACGTACTTCGTCATCACAGCTGGCTAAGCGAAGCCCCCATAAGCCGCTGTAAGTCAGCCCTCATGTAGAAGAGTGACCTCACTGCGCCTCAGATGCCTGACTGCACCCAAAGAGAGGATTGTAGTTGTGTTGTCAACGATTAATTCTATACTCAGTCGCAACACATTTTTGGCATCCGAGACAAGCAAGGATCAACTTCCACATGACTGACCGCGGTATACGGGTCGGTCGATGAAGAGGCCCAAGGGAAGACCAACAGAATTAAAATAGCGATTCTATATATGCTAAGCAATTTTAAATATTTTAATAGTGCGATGCAGAACTCAAGCGGAAGTCATTTATTTCTATTGATACGGTATTATTATGACAAGTATATTGTAATAAAGTTGTGGCAAACATGGTCCTATGTTAACTGGCAATAATACCAGGTCGAGTTTCTGTCAGAAATTAGGAAAAAAATGTGATTGAAGTTTGCGTTTAGGACTTGTATTTCGACCAATCGCAGTGGTTCAGTTGGTGACGTCTTGGCTTTGCAGCATAAAAATGAAATATATGGGCTTGAAGTTTACATCATATTTACACCCTTACCCTTTAGAAAATAATGTTCATATTTAATATTGCGTGAGTAATTACATTATCGCAGAGTGAGTCACAGTGCGCCGGGCGATGGCATGGTGTCCACTGTACGAGGCAGAAGAATAACCGCCTGTGGTATTTTTAGATACAGACGGACGTGTTGAATTAAATTGTTACCTCTACGTGTAAGCTTACTTTTTTTAATTTTTTTAAATTTATTTATCAAATAAACAATTATTAATGGCAAAATGTACTTAAGCATTAAACCTCTGCGGTTTGTATTTAATGCTACTTATTAGTCTACATTGTTACTAATATAAATTTACAATAGTGCTTTATTACAATATTATTTACTTAGCATGTAGAGTAAAAAAAATCCGATTAAATCGGATTTAATACTTAGTAAACTTACATTATTCACTATTTTAATCTTAATAGTTTAGAAATTTCTAAGGTAGTACGCCAAATTTAATGGTTTTAAAGTTGGCGTACTAAATTTAAAACTTTCGAATTTAGCGTACTACCTTAGAAATTTCTAGACTACTAAGATTAAAATAGTGATAGCAGTACATACATACGTAATGTAGAAAAATGTATGTATGTAGAATAAAATAATATGACATTCAAAACGTTGAAACCAGTATAATCTTGATCCAATTGCATTCAAAATCTATAATAACGAAGAATCAAAGTCAGGTACCTACCTATAAAAAATTGGGATAAAATGCTCTTTATGATTACATACATACATATGATCAGGCCTTTTGTACACGAAGGGGTAGGCGGATTTCAGTTTTTAGATTTTCGTCCCACGTAAAGTGTAAAGTGAAGCGCTCGTGGCCCCGCGGACTCAGTGTTCTGTAAACGATCACTGCAGTAAGCAATTTTCACTATGGCCGGTCCATGGATGGGTGACCATCCATGTGATCACTTTGTGACATTTATTTGAGCGCTATCGTGCTTCGGAAGGCACGTTAAGCCGTTGGTCCCGGTTGCCAGTAAAATGGCGGTCGTTAAGCTAAGTTGATGGCTTTATTTTCAACAGCAGGCAGTCACAACCTGCGCCTGTCCATTTAAACACGGCAATACGGCTCACCATCTATTACGTGGGACAAATTATACAAAGGTGAATAAATGTGGGCATATAATATGCCTCTGCCTACCTCTTCGGGGATAAAGGCGTGACCATATGTATGTATGTCCCACGTAATAGGAGATGAGCCAAATTGCCGTGTTGATATGGACAGGCGCAAGTTGTAACTCCCACTGCCCACTGTTAAAATTTTAAAACAAACAAAAGAAAAGACGTTCAGGTTCCTTTTTAGAACATTCAATAGAAGAACTTAGTTACGTATTGGTTTCAAAACTAAGAATGAAAGAGAAAAATGACGTAGCTCGTGTTATAGAGCAAATCATGAAGAACTCTGAAAGTGTACCAACAGTTCACAACACACTATTTGGTGAGAAGGACTTGTCCTTTCACCAAATCGATGGTCCCTAGGTAAAGTATCGAAATTGAAAATTGGTACTTTACAGGAGAGCTGTTTGAAGTTAATTTTTTGCATAACTTTGTCATTAATGATTATTTTTTCATATAATTATAAACCATTTTCGAGAAAATTGAGTTACGATAGTATAACACGTAAATGAACTTGCTCTGTGAATCGAAACTGGCACTTTCAATAAATATTTAAATTCGTCATACCACGTACAGTATCGAAATCGGCAGTTTCGATAAAAATGCTTTAAAAAAATACCACGTACATAATGGTAAGTGCCACTTTCGTTGTACCAGGAATATGACAACCCGTCATAAACAATCAAAACTGCCCGAATCGATATATTACGTGGGAAACAGTAAAATTATTTATGTATTAAATTATTTATTTATTTATAATCGCAACGACACGACACGCATGCTCTGGCGGCGGGGCGACGCGACGGCGACGTTACGGCGTACACTCGCGGTAGTGGTAGTTCCGTCCTTGTCACACACTCGGTCATGCAGCGTAAACCCGCGAAATTTAAATTTCGTTGTTCTATAACAACGAAATTTAAATTTCGCGGGACGGATGGACTGATACGTTTCGATAAAATACGTCTCTAAAAAACGGAAAAGTAATGTTTTTTTTTATTTTTTTGTTCACGGGTCAAAAAATGAATAGCATGAATTGTCCAAAACAGTAATAAAAAAAAATTGCCTTTTTGTAATTTCGATACTTTACGTAGGGACCATCGAAATAGTCGTTCTATCGTCTAAAGGCTGTGCCTTGGCACTTGGCCTTGTAGAAAATTCATTCACAGGATTGGTCATAAATTTTCTTCAAACACTCTTCTTCAGAGTTTTCCTTTTTATATTAATATTCAAGAAAATATTTAAATCACATCAAATATAACGAACTTTCACAAACTCAAACACATAGATAGCTACGCTGATGCTAGATAGAAACGAATCAGGCAAAAAAATCGTGGTAAATCGATTTTCGCTGGTTTTGCATTTATTTGACGGTCCGAGGTTCAACCTTTCGCGGTCCGCACACGGACCGCGGTCCGCCTGTTGCCGACCCATGGTATATAGCATACTAATATTAAAAAGATTTGTTTTTTGTTTTTTTATTTTTTTGTTTGTTTGTAACGAATAGGCTCCGGAACTACTGGACTAATTTGAAAAATTCTTTCACTGTTGGGAAGCTACACTCTTTGCGGTGAACATAGGCTATATTTTATTCCCGTATCCCCACGGAAACGGGAACTACGCGGGTGAAACTGTGTGACGTTCGCTAGTAGTATATAACATAATATTACGTATTTAACAATGATCGTATCTTCAAAGACAAAGTTTATTAACGAAATTTACCCAAATCAACAATGTAGGTAGTAAGCGATTGTCTCTATACCCAGAAATTTAAATAATCCAGCCACCTTACCCGACAAACACATCGGGTCCCATTAAATTATATAAACTGGAACGTTTCGAATTTCCCTTGCCAACTCCGTTATACAATAGACTTTGGGACGCTTTTAAAATTTTGTTTTGATCAAATCTACTAATGTGATAAAAGTTGAACATTTTTCAGAAACGTTTCATTATTTATAGCCTGTTTATTGTAGTATTCGTGGTTTATACCATAATTTGTTTAATGCGAGGTAAAATCCTCTTGGATGCTAAGCCGGACTCCTACCGACTAAAAAACCTCACGTTACGCCCTACAGCCTATAGTCTGGAGTCCCGGGTAAGCCCTCGGAAGGATGTCCCAGGACTCCTAACAGACCCACGGCCGCCACTGTGGCCTCGCCTAGTGGGTGCTTCGGGTGTTATCCCGCGTCTTTGGGGGGTTCGGTTCGGGTGTGATTCTGCTTCTAAGGGGGGGGGGGGGGAGTGCGTGAATTCTTCACGTCACGCTGCCGTCATGGGCCTGCTCTCGAGCGAGAGAGTGTCCACGTCCAGACCCACTAGGAGGACCTGGCGCTGTTGCACTCCACAGCGTGCAGCGTGTGGAGCGCTGTGTCATCGCTGCGGTCCTCGCAGTGCTGACACTCGGCCATGGTTTCCCGGCCACAGATACCTACCGAAGCTACCGTGCCCGGTTAGCATCTGTGACAACCGGTAGGAGAGAGCACCGTGTGTCCTCTCCAGCCTCTCATCCATGACCGGTCTGATGGCCGCGATTGTGGTGAATCCCCCCTTTGGTTGCTCAAGTCGCACCTTCCATGTCTCCACGGTTTCCTGGTGGAGCAAGGACCAATGGGCCTCGATTTATCGAGACGCCAACCTTTGGCCCCGCTTCAGCGCCTCCTTGCGCCATCTAAACAGTGACGCAAGGGCTCTC
This sequence comes from Miltochrista miniata, assembly GCA_933228765.1. NCBI lineage: Eukaryota > Metazoa > Arthropoda > Insecta > Lepidoptera > Erebidae > Miltochrista > Miltochrista miniata. Next base: position 26,149,148 of record OW121763.1, on the reverse strand, counting down.
ACTTCCAGGTCCATGGAGGGGTCCCGGCTAGGAGACATGCCTCCTCACCGGAGATCGTGCAGGCAGGTGCACCCTTATCACCGTCAAGGTGATCCGTCGATCGAGGCCATCGTCTTCTGCGGGTTCAGTAGTCTAGCCAAATTGCTTGCCGTCAGGGTTGGTTTATGCTACAATATAATCCATTTTACTGTTTTGTTGCAAGTTGGTATAAACAAGGCCTTATTTACAGCTTGATAATGACTTTTTAAGACAGTAAAAATATATTGCACTCTCCGACTGCTGTGATCCCGTGATAGGGGTACTTAGCCTTAGATATCATTGACTAAATAATTTTTGCAAACGCTCGGACTGCAGAGATTGTATTTTGTATGTAAGATCTGTCCTGGCTGTTGGAATTTTTTTTGGTTTGAATTACAGATGGTTTTGGATCCTTTCTAACCCCGTCCTATCCTACCTTATCCATTTCCTTGTCCGTGAATCCCTTCCTACCCCATCCTGATCCGCTCCACTATCCGCCAAGCCAAGGTCGCCGTGCCGATGAGCTGCGTGGCTACGGGCGAGCGTAGTCTTAAGCGTGCCTAATTGCCCTGGGCCCGGGCGAACCCAGAACAAGGCTAGCCTTACCTGGACAAGCGGGGCTCTGTTCAGGTGGACCAATTTAATTCCCTAGCTTCTCGTGGGAACGCTATGGTAGTGAAATTTAAAACCAAAAACGGCGGCGATGTGGTTCGCCACCCATCACGTCTCGTTTCCCATCGAGGCGAAAAGTGGACTAGGGTTAGCCACTTTGCTACATTAAATGTGAGAGGAGGAATGAAAGATAAAATTGAGGAGGTATGTAAGATGATGCAAGAGAGGCATCTTGATATTTTGTGTGTGAATGAGACAAAGCGGAAAGGATGTGACACCACGACACACGGAGCCTATACGGCCTATTGGTCAGGTGTAGCCACAACCAGCACAGCATGCCAGGGGGTCGGTGTACTACTTTCCGCGAGAATGAATGAGTGTGTGACAGAGTATGAATGTGTGAGCCCAGGACTCCTTTGGCTAAGACTGAAGGTTGGACTTACCCGCATCTTTGTTTTGGGAGTGTATGCTCCGCAGGATGCGCGGTGGCACCGGTCTTCAAAAGACCAAAGCGAGAGGCAGGCATTTTGGGAGAGTATGAGTGATATTCTGGATAAATGTAAACGAAACGAGAGAATAGTGATGTTAGGTGATTTTAATGGTTGGGTGGGAGTGAAGCGCGATGGATACAAAAGTGTATTAGGAAAGTTTGGTGATGAACGAGTGAATGTAAATGGAGAAAGCTTGCTAGAAGTATGTTTGGAAAGGAATCTTGTGGTAACTAATACCATATTCAACCACAAGGATATCCACTTGTATACAAGAGAGGAGAGAGATCAGAGAAGCATGATTGACTTTGTGATAGTAGACGCAAGACTGAGAAAGAAAGTGCTAGACACTCGGGCGTACCGTGGCACCGGGATCGACACAGATCACTTCTTGGTAATTAGCCGGGTAAGGGGTCTGTTTCAGCGGTGGCGACATCGTGTGCATGAACCCGTTAGTGTACTAGAGCGAATAAAAGTTGAGAATTTACAAGAGTTAGGCATAAAAGAGGCATTTGTGAGTAAACTGAGTGAAAAATTTGAAAACCTAGATGAAATATGTGAGATTGAAGAATTATGGAAGCCGTTTAAGGAAGGACTTGTGGAAGTTGCGATTGAAGTGTGTGGGGTTAGCAAAAGACGACAAGGATGTATGGCAAAGGGAATGAGTGCGGAAGTTCTTAATGCGTTGACTGGCAAGAAGAAAGCATGGTTGGACTGGTTGGCTACAAAGGCCAATCAAAGAATGCAAAAGGCAACGGATGAGGATGTAAAAATGGCAAAGGATGAATATAAAAAGTATAAACGTGTTGCAAAAGAGACGATGATGAGAAAGAAAGAGAATGATAGAGAAAAATTTGATAAAAGGTTATCTGAAGACTTCCAACGGAATATTAAATTTTTTTGGAAGTCCATAAGAACAGTGAGGAGTCAGCAAACAATGTCGCCACTCAATCACATCAGAAACCAGGATGGAAGTTTTGTAAGAGGAGAAGAATGTGTGCTAAAGAGATGGAAGGAATATTTTGAGAGTTTATTCGAAAAAGAAGATATTATACAAGGCGATACGCGTGTTTTAGAACTGAATGAATTTGGCGATGAAAGCGAGTTAAGTATGGGAGAAATAGTGGAAGCGTTGAATTGTATGAAAGTAGGAAAGGCTGCTGGAATAGATCGGATTTCTGTCGAAATGCTGAAAGCTGGACGTGGCGTGGTAGCTTGCCAGCTGTACCGCCTTTTTAACTTTTGTTGGCGAAGTGGCAGAGTACCAGCAGAATGGTGTAAAGCTGTCATTGTGCCGCTTTACAAAGGAAAAGGGTCGCAGCAAGAGTGCAAAAACTACCGCGGCATAAGCTTGCTCAGCATCGTTGGCAAATTGTATGCAAAAGTGTTGATAAAAAGAGTGATGAATGAAACTGAAGGAAAAATGTGGGATGTGCAAGCAGGATTTATGAAAGGAAGGGGATGTACGGATCAGGTCTTTTCCTTACGATGCGTAGCTGAGAAAGTTTTGGCTAAAAGTCAAAAGGTCTATTGCATATTCTTGGACTTGGAAAAGGCCTATGACAGAGTGGTGAGGAATGAACTGTGGTCAATATTGTCCATGTATGGAGTGAACAGCAACTTGATACGGGCACTGAGGTCTCTCTATGAGGGTTCTAGTGCTTGTCTCAGGATCAACGGGGCCTGCACGGACTTCTTTCACATTGAAAAGGGTGTGAGACAGGGCTGTGTAGCGTCTCCGTGGCTGTTTAATCTATACATGGATAGTTGTCTGAAAGAACTGCAAGAGAGTATGTATGGCTTAAAAATGAATGAACTGACCGTCAAATGCCTCCTATACGCTGATGATCAGGTGATATTAGCATCATCAGCGGAGGAATTGCAGCTGATGGTTAATAGTATGAATGAGGCTCTAAAAAGTAGAGGAATGAAAGTTAATGTAAACAAGACGAAAGTTATGGTTTTTGAAAGAGAAGAAAGTATGACGAATTGCTCAATCTTCATTGAAGGGCAAAGAGTGGAACAGGTGAAAGAATTTGTATACTTGGGTTCCAAATTTGTAAGGGATGGAAAGTGTGACCAGGATATTGAGCGAAGAGTTTTAGCAGGAAATCAAGTGAATGGGGCTATGTACACCTTTATGAGCAGTCAAAATGTGTCTGAGAAGGCCAGGTTGGCTGTACATAGGGGAGTGCTCATCCCTACACTTATGTATGGTAGTGAAAGTTGGGTATGGCAGAAGAAGCATGAAAGCAAAATTAATGCAGTGGAAATGAGAAGTCTGCGAAGTATAGCTGGAGTGACTTTAATGGACAAAAAAAGAAATAGTGTGATAAGGGAAAAATGTGGTATAACAGAAGATGTAGTGACTAAGATCGAAAAAGGGATGCTTAGATGGTTTGGACACGTGGAGAGAATGGATGAGAATAGACTGACAAAGCAGATTTATGAGGCGAGAATGAATGGGCAAACTGGTAGGGGTAAACCTCGGCGTACGCATGCCGATCAAATCAGAGACGTTCTGGAAAAAGGCAAGGTCAAGAGTACCCTTAACCGGCGAGCGTGTATGAAAACAGTTATGAAAGTAGAAGAAGCGAAAGTTGTATGTCAGGATCGTAGCAAGTGGAAAGCCATAGTCTCTGCTTACCCCGATGGGAAACAAGCGTGATTATATGTATGTATGTATGTAAATATTTTTTTATACTTCGTTTATTATGAGACAAAGGATCCAAAAACTATACAACAGACCCTTGATTGATTCAAATTTTTTGTGTACTACTGAATGACTGACTACATTTTACATGCAAAAAAATCAGTTTTCATTGAAAAGTAGCATGAAGAATTGATGACACATGGACTAAGATATTTCAGAAGAATCTGGCTTTCTAATGGCAAAATTTTATTTTTAAAATCAGTACAGTAGTTTCAAAATTTATCGGCTACGACACTAATTAATTTTCATTTTATAACGAATAGTTTACGAAAGACAGCAGGTTGAAAATCACTTTATTATACGTATTCCTAACATAGTGACTGATCATACACGGACAACTTGTTAATCAATTTACATATTAATTGAAACGCTACCGAAATACTGGCCGTTTTGACAACCTTGCTTAGGGACTGCTCACGTTTGCATTTAAGTCTAAGTATTCAATAAATTTTGGAAATGGACGTACAATTTCGAAACTGTCTACAGCATTTTGACTTTTCAAAGAAATGATTATTTTCCCGCGTGTGTTCCTATATAATTGCTATCCTAATACAATATCATAATTATGTGTACAAGTTTGTGAAATTTCGGGACTTTCAGCATTATCAGATTGTAAATGGCACCGCGTGTTTTTAGACAGTAGGAGTCCGGCATAGATATCCACATGTAAAATAAAAGAAGTTGGGATAATTTTCCCTCAATAGCGCTCTAACCCTTCTTCTTCTTAGTGTGCCTCCCCAACTAGTGAAAGTTGGCAACCAGCGTGGTACAGTCCTAACCCTTGTGTTAGCGATGTAAACCTTCTTTATCAGCTGCATTATGCGCGGCACGCGTCTTTTTACTTTTTATACTGACGTTTTGTATTGTTTTTTTTGTGTGTCACCTCTACTAAAGGAATAAACTGCTCTCATTTGCAAAAATAACCATTTTTCACTTAATGAGGAGTTCCTGACCCTTTCAAGTGGTCTTCGAGCCGAATGTTTACCACTCCGCCGCGAAAAATGGTGAGGACGCGCCAACAAACGAAAAAAGAAAATGAAACAGAGCAGCAAGAGGCCACCAGCACTCAAAGATTGCCTTCAACTATACCTACATCATCTGCAGCAAGAAAATCGGGCGATGTACACATTATGGAAAAATCTTTCGATGAGGGTGTGAAGTCGGAACATATGGTCCCACTTAGACCGACTTCACAATTGTCCCAGCGAACTGTAAAGTCGAAGAGTCAGTCATCGTCGCGTTCCCTACAAGCTCAAAGAAAAAAATTGGAGCTAGAAGCAGAAAAGGCAAAGGCACAAATAAAATTGAACTTAATAGAGAAACAATTAGCGGCGGATATTGCCGACCTAGAGGAAGATTACAGTCCACCATCAGAAGTCAGCCAGTCAGATCATGGCACTGACGAAGAAATTAAAAATTGGTTTGAGCGTAACCAACGGGAGCTGAAGCATGCCCCAAAGCCGGGTAACGAAAGGAGTGAGCCGCAAGCGTCGGGTCCGTCCGACGCAGATGGTACGGCACAGCTGTTAGCCAAGGTATTTAAGGAGTTACTCACCTCTTCAGCAGCCCAGCAGAACTCAAACTTACTTGGTCGCCTTAGTACGCCAAAAGAACTACCAATATTCTATGGACATCCGAAAGACTGGCTATTATTCAAGAAAGCGTATGAAGAGTCAACAGAGATGTGTAAATTCACTGAAAGGGAAAATCTATGGCGACTGAGTAAGTGTTTACGTGGTGCCGCTCACGAAGCTGTTGCAGCACTTTTAATCAGTGCCACATCCCCTGAGATTGTGATGTCAACACAGTCCAGCTGCAATTCGGAAACGCTGATGTCATCCTTTCCCGTATAATGTCAGATGTGAAGAGGATGGGCAACTTGCCGCCGGAATACCACCGTGAAATAGTGTCATTTTCGGTCAAAATAAAGAATTATGTGGCAGCAGTAGAAGCTCTGGGTCGCAGTGAGTACTTACAGGGAATGGAAGTAGTTAATATAATATTGTCGAAGCTACCTACTACTCTTCTTTCTAAGTGGGCGGATTACAGCTACCCATTCATTACTGCTGAATCACCTAAACCTAGATTGAATTTAATGTCAGATTTTCTCACCGAAGAAGCCGTGAAAGTATCTACATGTAGTGCGATTTTACTACATTCGAAGAGAGACGGTTTTAAACAGAAACAATATGAAAAAGTGAATAATGTACAAACTGTTTCGGTATTCGAAAAGCAAAGCGATCAAAATTGTAGCTATTGTCGCACTAGTAGTCATAGACTGGACGAGTGTAAAAGGTTTAAAAAAGCGTTGCGTAAGGACAGATGGTTTCATGTAAAACGAAACCGTATTTGTTACAAATGTTTAGTAGCACATCATCGCAAGGAGGCGTGTCTAGCTTCTAACTGTAATGTAGATAACTGTGGACAAGCACATCACCCTTTACTCCATTACGTACCCATAGATATTATATATCTATGGGTACGTAATGGAGTTGTTGGAGACCTTCGATGTAATAATAAAAGAGCGGACTGTATAATAAATCGTTCTAATTCGTAATAAAAAGAAATACAATATTGTCGGCGCGAGTGTTGCGGGCGGTGTCGCTGCGCAAAGTATCGGAGACGAGTGCGGGCCCCCCGCACCCTCTCCGCCTCCGGTCTCGTCCTAGTGTGGCGCTCGTGCGCCGACATGCTGCCCCGGTTGAAGTACCCTGGTGCTTCAATTAAGTGGTAGAGGACAAATATTGTTGAAGCCTCTTACCACGGTTCCAGTCTTCATCTTTACCTCTACAACGCGTGTGACGCCATCGCTGCCTTCGTGCACCTTAACAATGCGACCCAACGGCCACAGCAGAGCGGGCAGTGCTTTGTCCTTCACAAGCACTAGTGACCCTGTTTGTAGAGTACCCGTAGACGTCGGCCACTTTGTCTTCTGCTGTAGTACACAAATATACTCATTAGTAAAGCGCTTCCAGAAGTGCTGCCGGAGAAGTTCTATGCGCTGGTAGCGTTGCAGGTGGGTGATGTCGCCGCTAGTGACCTGAGGGTGAGGAACAGACATGAGCGTTCGTCCGATCAAGAAGTGAGCAGGTGTAAGGGCAGTCAAATCTAAGGGATCAGAGGACGCTGGGGTAAGGGGTCGAGAATTGAGAATAGCCTCAATTTGACACAAACAAGTAGCCATTTCTTCGTATGTCAAATGGGTTAGTGAAAGAACTTTCTTAAGTAAAGTTTTCGTACTTTTAACGGCTGCCTCTGCAATCCCGTTAAAGTGAGGGGAGTAGGCAGGAGTGAAATGAAATACGATACCTTCTTCCGCTAAGTCTGACACAACATTTGAATTAGAAAGGAAGTCGTTGATTTCGTTGGAAGCCCCAACGAAATTTGTTCCATTATCGGACCACACACTGCGAGGTTTGCCTCGACGGGCCACAAACCTTTTGAAGGCTGCCATATACGCCTCTGTAGTCAAGGCTGTAACGAGTTCAATGTGAATAGCTTTAACAGCAAGGCACACAAAAATGCACAGGTACGTCTTAATCAGTCTACAACCGCGTCCTTTGCGGTCAGCGATCAAAATTGGCCCAGCGTAGTCGACACTACAATTCAAGAAGGGAAACTGAAGGTCTGTTCGAGCTGCCGGTAATTGTCCCATAATGGGTTGAACGTTTTCAGCCCTATATCTAAAGCATTTTATGCATTTCCTGACTGTAAGTTTGGATAAGTTTCTGCCACCAAGAGGCCAGTACCGCTGGCGTATAGTCGCTAATAGAAGCTGCGGGCCTGCATGTAAAAGCTTATGATGATTAAACTGAAATAATAATTGTGTTAAGGTATGTTTACTACATAGTAGTATGGGATGTTTTATGTCGTAGTCATAGGGGGAGTTGCTAAGTCTACCACCTACGCGTAAAATGTCATTCTGATCCAGGAATGGAGTTAACGAAATAAGGCGGTTACCTCGTGGCAGAGACTTACCCGATTTCAATAAAGAGTACTCCTCTGGGAACATTTGGAGTTGAGCTACATGTAAGATATAATCTAAAGAGCTTTTTAACTCATCTGATGATAAAAAGCTGCCACGTCTACTTTTTTTATGTTTAAAATTGTTAATAGCTCTAAATACGTATGCGACTACTCTAATTAAGCGATTAAAATTAGAATACTTAGTAATGAGGTATTGTATGATAGAACTACTACTAAGCTCGCTACTATCAACTACATGGCATACTACTTCAGGCAGATCCTGTTTCGCAACATAGTTCGGTATTTGTGGCCAATCATCTTCTGATTTTAACAGATAAGTAGGGCCAGACCACCAAAATAAACTGGTGCTGATAGCATCAGCCTTCAGCCCACGCGAAACAAGATCAGCCGGGTTTTCCTTGGTCGGCACGTAGCTCCACACACAGTCAACAGTAGACTCCTGAATTTCATTGACTCTGTTACGTACGAAAGGTTTCAGTTGGTTTGAAGTTGCTGACAGCCATGAAAGTACTATAGTGGAGTCGCACCACATGTAAATTTTATCGATCCGCATTGTAAGAGAGTCACGAACCTTAGTACACAGTCTTGTAGCCAGTAACGCACCGCACAGTTCGAGTCTCGGTATTGTAGTAGGCTTAATTGGGGCTATGCGATTTTTAGAAGTTAAAAGTTTAACAGAAATAGATCCTGACTCATCAACTGAACGAATGTATAGACACGCCCCATAAGCTTTTTCTGAAGCGTCGCAAAATACGTGAATTTCGTTGCTTATGGAGTCACTACATGAGATAAATCTAGGTACCTTTAGCTGGTTGAGGGCAGGTAAAGTGGCTACAAATGAAGACCAAAGCTCCTTTACCTCGCTAGAAACCTCATCATCCCAATCATATTTATCTGACCAAAGTCGTTGCATAATTATTTTGACCTCAACGACACAGGGTCCTACCAAGCCTAGAGGGTCAAAAATTTGGCTTATGACTGATAGAATGTGACGTTTGGTGATCTTTTTGAAAGTTTTAACTAAATTTATTGAAAATGAAAGTGAGTCAGAATTACATAGCCAATGAACACCTAGTGTTTTGGATGGAGCATTAACGTTATCGCTATTAAAATCTAATAAATTATTTGAAGTATGTATGTCAGTATTGTCTGTTATTTCTCTTAAAATACTTATGTCATTGGATTTAAACTTTCGCAAACAAAATTTAGCAGATGAGAGCTTATCAATGACACCTCGACATAGCTTAATTGTATTAGGTATTGTGTCTGATCCCCCAAGATAATCATCCACATAGAAGTCGTGTTGGATAGCACGCTTAACGTCATGGTCAGATGATGTGGAGGATAGATCGCTAAGACATTTTGTAGCTAAGTATGGTGAGCAGGCTTGGCCATAGGTCACCGTATTAAGAAAATAAACTTTAAGGGGTTCTTTTGGGTTGTAACGAAAAACAATACATTGTAATGGCCTTTGTGAAGGATTGATATCTATGGCCCTATACATTTTTTCGATATCGCCTGATATCGCGTACTTATGTTGACGAAAGCGCAATAGAATGGAGTATAGGTCGTCTTGGACCACAGGGCCTACCATTTGAATGGCATTTAACGAGACGCCTGTAGTGGAAGGTGCAGAACCGTCAAATACAGTTCTTTGTTTAGTACTTACACTCAATTCACGGGTAATTCCGTGGTGGGGTAAGAAGTAATGAACCTTATGGTTGGAAGCTTTTGTGAACTGAGAAACTGTACCTTGTTCAGTCATATGGCCTAACTGTTCATACTCCCGCATGAAATCCAGGTAGCGCTGTTTGAAGAGTGAGTCACGCTGAAAGCGTCGTTCAAGAGATAGGAAGCGACTTATTGCCATTTGAAGAGAGTCACCCAACACTTGGGGATCTTTTTTAAGAGGCATCATGACCACGTAACGCCCATTGTCGGTACGGTAGGTGGTTTCTTTAAAATGCTGTTCACAGGCATTTTCTTCTTTTTAACCGACTTCAAAAAAAGGAGGAGGTTCTCAATTCGTCTGTATGTATTTTTTTTTATGTATGTCAAGCGATATTTCCGTCAATTATAGACGGATTTCAAAATTTGTTTTTTTGTTGAATAGGGTTTACTTCTGAGGTGGTCCCATTTTCACCAGGTCAGGATCTGATGATGGGATCCAGGAGAAAACGAGGGCAACCACCGAAAATTGTAGGGACAACTAGTGCACTTGTTAACTTTTTAATTAAGTGCTTTAATGTTCTACACTTTAATGAAGGTCTGGAGTCGACCTGATGATAGAGTTGAAAGACAGTCGAGGGCATTCCTTAACAATTTACAGCAGTTACCTTGTGTTTGGGCTTGATTGATTTGTATTGATGAGAACTTTGCACCTAGATTGATAGATCCGCCTTCAAAAAAAAAGGAAGTTCTCAATGTTTTATGTATGTTCACCGATATTTCCGTCAATTATAAACGGATTTAAATTGTTTCCTTTCTTGAATAGGGTTTATTTCTGAGGTGGTCCTATTTTAATCAGATCAGGATCTGATGATCGGATCTAGGAGAAATCGAGGGCAACCACCGAAAATTGTAGGGACAACCAGTGCATTTGTTAACTTTTTAATTCAGTGCTTTAATGTACTACAATTTAATGAATATCTGGAGTCGATCTGATTATGGAACCGAAAGACAGTCGAGGGAAATCCTTAACGATTTACAGCAGCTACCTTGTGTTTGGGCTTGATTGATTTGTATTGATGATAACTTTTACCTAGATAGATATATTTTTCGGTTCACCCGTCACTTAAAATAATGAAAAAAAAATTTTCAATAAAAAATAAAACCGACTTCCAACAAATCCTGAAAAATAAAATTTACTTAGCACAAAGTAAAATGTATTTTGATTTATCAGATTGTATTCAATATAGTATTGAAGTTGGTGCCATGAATAATACCTACATAAACCTATGGGTTTACTTGGCGCCGACTTCAATATGATATTGAATAAAATCAGATAAATCAAATTACATTTTACTTTGTGATAAGTAAATTTTATTTTTCAGGATTTGTTGGAAGTCGGTTTTATTTTTTATTGAAAATTTTTTTGTATAAGAATGTTTAGTTGGTACTGAATCGAGTTCCCAAAATCGGTCAATATTCATTTCCTCTTTTACCAGATGGCAAAAGTGGGATGAAGTGTGACGACGGGATAGAAGTGAGACGTGACCAGACACAATCCAACCTAACTTAGTCTCATGAAGCTTAGGTAGATTTTTGCCTAAGTCGATAGTGCTATGTTCTAGAATGTCCCAGAACGTTTCAGTCCCTACTAAGATGTCAATGACTGACGGAATATTGAAGGTAGGGTCAGCTAGATGTAATCCCGATGGAAGAGGGATCTGTTTTTTATTGACGAACCGTGATGGCAGCATCTTAGATATCTCAGGTAATATAAGGCAATCTAAGTCAACCGTATAGTCACCGTAATAAGACTCAAGCGTGAGATTACAAGACTGTGTACTATAAGAGGTCTGATTGTTGATACCTGTTACCGTTGTGGAGCCAGCACCGTGTATAGGCAACCCAAGCTTTGACGATAAAGCTTGTGTAACAAAGTTAGCTGTACTACCGTTGTCCAGTAAGATGCGAGCGGAGTGCTTAGTGCCGTCAGCACCATGCACTTTCACCAGAGCTGTGGAAAGTAATACAACAGAATTTGAATAGTTATGTTCCAAATTGGTGGAAAGCACAACGTTCTCACTATTAGGCATGGGATTGATAGATGATGGTTTAAGTTCAGGTTCTTGGTGAAGACTTGTGTTGTGACGTGACTTACAGCGTTTACAGTGCGATAGCCTGCAAGTCTTCTCAGTATGGCCTGAACGTAAACAATTTAGACAAAGTTTCAAATGTTTTACTTTTTCTAAGCGAGCCTCAATCGGCAAGGATCTGAAAGATTCACAATTGTGAAGCAAGTGATTCTCAGAGCATAATGGACAGTTATAAGAAGAACCTATGGATTTATTTGGATTAGATGCCACAGTAAAACTTTTTGATTTTATATTTTGATTAGAATTATTTTCTGTAGATCTAGACTTAAGGTTGATTTTATTATTTTCTTCTAATTTTTCTAACAAGGTAATTTGGCTTTCTATAAATTTAATAAACTGAGTTAATGTTGGGAGTTGGGATAACGTGTTACGGTGTTCCTCCCAGTAACGACTAGTACTGTTATCTAATTTCTGAGACATCATAAAAATAACCAAAGTGTCCCAGTGTTCAGTAGGCTGTTTCAGTGTTTTAAGTGCCCTAATATTTTTGTTAGTTATATCAATTAAGTACCTTAAACTTTTACTGGACTCTTTTGTGCATGACTGTACATTAAATAATGCTTGTACGTGATTATGTACCAGTAACTGATCGTTGTCATACCGTTGACACAACAAGTCCCAAGCATTTATGTGGTTATCACTGGTAAAATCTATGTTTTTAATAACTAAAGCAGCACTACCACGTAAACAAGACCGTAAATAGTGAAATTTCATTATATCGTCATTGCACTTATTTGTATGGATTAAAGAAATGTAGGTATCCTTGAACTCGAGCCAACCCTGAACGCTGCCGTCAAAATGAGGCAAATCAATTTTCGGTAGACGTACATTTGTGTGTGCCTTACCTGGTGTCTCCTCTGAACTCGGCTTTGCCGCGAGAAAACTCCGTGCCAGCGCCACAGCAGAGTAGTACTGATCCTCGAACTCGATCCGTGTCTTAACCTCATCATCGGGCATATCAAGTAGTAACTCGATTTCAGTCTGTAAAGCGTCAAATTCACCATACAATAATTGAAATTTCTCATACCGACCTTCCAACCCAAGGTGTTGCAGGTCAGACAATACGGAAGCGGTTTTTAATGAATTTAGATGATTTGTGAAAATAGTTACTTTAGCTTTAAGGCCACTACGTCTTTTCTTTAAACTTTCCAATTTCTCGTATTGCACAGGCATGATTAATAATGCAAAGGAAATATGCAATTAATTCTAGCAGAAAAATAAAACAAGATCGTAATAGTACAATAGGATTGGAATGCAGTTAGCGACCTTGAAGATGCACCGGCCGGCTAACGTCGTCGATCAGCTGTGCGTTAGCGTAGTGCAGTAAATTTTATCGAAAAGCAAATTTATTTTCACTAAACGGCAAAGGAATGGCACTTATTATGATTAAATTGAGGCGAAAAAGCAGATTGAAAAAAAATTTGAAGTTACAATTGAAATTTGTAGGTACGTGGATAGGTATTTGGTAGGTAAGAAAAAAAAGGAATCCTGATCGGAACGAACTCACTCAGTTACTGAATCCTTCCCTTATGCAGGTTTTCTTGTCTTGAAGATCCACTTGCATGCAGCTTCAAATTGGCTAAGCGAATATTCTTGATGTAATAAGTAGGTATATTCGTGCCAGTCAAAGTCCACCAACGCCGATCACTTGCGTTATTATTCGTATTCCTTGTTATTCCGGTGAGTTCCACAAGCGAAACTATAGGACCAAACTGTTGGAGACCTTCGATGTAATAATAAAAGAGCGGACTGTATAATAAATCGTTCTAATTCGTAATAAAAAGAAATACAATATTGTCGGCGCGAGTGTTGCGGGCGGTGTCGCTGCGCAAAGTACCGGAGACGAGTGCGGGCCCCCCGCACCCTCTCCGCCTCCGGTCTCGTCCTAGTGTGGCGCTCGTGCGCCGACAGGAGTATATATTGACTTTATTATAATAAAGTCTAGATTGAACGTCAAGGCGCAGAAACGGCTCAAAAAAATGCATGTAACTGTTACATGAATTGATCTAACCTGCCGCTCAGTGCCGATCGTGTCGCTTTAACGTCACCACGTAAAACGCGCGCTAAGTAGTCTACGAAAATATAGCTAAAATGTCCTTTTGTGCAAATAAAATTTGTAGAAATTATAGTAGGAGATTAAAAACTTCTAAAAATGTCAGCTATCATCGGTAACAACCCAAAATAAAGCTTATTTTGATTTTTCTTTTCTTCATTATTAATCACGCAATATTCATCAGTGTTGCCACTTTATTGTTTTATTCTCCCAACTTAACAATTGGGAAAGGAGTAAGTATAACTAGTTTGTCTAGGAAATGATTATATTCATTTCTTATTACACTATGTACTTATTATATTATTTACTAGCGGCCCGCCCCGGCTTCGCGCGGGTATACAGTATTTCTCCACTATTTAATGGATGTTACATATAAAACCGGCCAAGTGCGAGTCGAACTTGCCCATGAAGGGTTCCGTAGCCGCGAGTAACATAGTATAAAAGTTCTTGTAGTTGGTTGTAATTCTGATTGATGTCTTAACACGTTCACATTGGTAGGTAATGATTTTTTAGGCGAAAATTGCGGTTTATGACGTAATAAAAAAAAACTACTTATTAGATCTCGTTCAAACCAATTTTCGTTGAAAGTTTTTATGCCAAGGTACAACGTATATTTTTTTCAGTTTTGTCATTCTTTTAGTTTAGAAGTGAGAGAGGGGGGGAAACATTTTTCACTTTGGAAGTGTCTCTTGCGCAAACTATTCAGTTTAGGATAAAATGATGTTAGAAACCTAATAGCACTTTTGAAGACCTATCTATAGACACGTATAATGAATTTTTTTTTGAGTTTCAGTTCTGAGTATAGTGAAATTTACTGCTTTTTTTCTAGTTTTATACAAAAATCTGAATGCGGTTCACAGAATACATCTACTTACCAAGTTTCAACAGCATAGGTCTTAAAGTTTCGGAGAAAAGTGATTGTGACATCGGACGGAGAGACAGACAGACATGACGAATCCATAAGGGTTCCATTATTTGCCATTTGGCTACGCAACCCTAAAAGGCCCAACTAAATCCATTGCGTAGTTTTAAAGATTTAAGCATACATAGGGATATAGGCACAGATAACCCGACTTTGTTTTTTTATACAATGTAGTGATTATAATGAATTGGGTCTAATAAATCAATTATGATATAAAAATTTGCATAAAATAAATGAAGGATATGAAGCTACACAACTCCTACGAGTTTTTCGGTGCATCATTGTTACATACATTATATTCGAATTCAGTAGATTCTAGGTATCCACCAAGTTAAGAAACAAAAAAGCAATAGAAAGTGTGTAACGGGCAGGTTATAGGTATACAAGATATTAATTTACCTACAACACTATGCCGTCAACGCGTGAACAATTTTATTACTTACACAAAAAAAATATACAAGTAAACACTTCAGTTTTATTTATTTGTATTAATACTCATACCCAATAAACAAATAAATATACAATATTGATAATAGTATATACATCCTTCATTATATTAGATTAATTACATAAACTATAATAAGTCTTAGTTTAATGCAATTTTAGGGAGAAGCTGGTATCATTATTTACGCACACATAAAAGCCGACGCGCAGTGTAAAGACCATGGTGATATCACTTAGAACTGAGCATTGAATTATAATGTAACCAACTTACGTAGGTTCTCAACGTTGCAGTTACATTGAGAGTTGTCATGATATTTGATTTCGTTTCATTATAACGTAAGAGTTTCCAGAAACACGTGGTAGTTGGCGCTGTATGCAATATTGAAAAATCTATTATTTTAGTTAAGAATTCACAACTAGATGGCGCTGTGCCTTTTTTTAAATCGCGGTATGGTTTCGTTACATAGGGTCATATAAGTAAGACTACTTTTCTGCCCAAGGTAGTTTATTATTACTTTTTACGATCTTAAAACTAATTTTTCTAAAAGATTCAAGTTTACTTAAATATATTTGTTACACTCGATTTTTATTTCATGGCCACGCAGTCAGAAAGTTTCTTGCAACAGCTGCTTGGCACCGCTGGTGTCGTCACTTAGTCGAGTGACGTCTCTATCTCATAATATACAAAAAAATGTACTCTGTGGTAAAGACACTGGCCGCTTGACAGCGCACGCACACATCTGCGAAATCGTAAGCCGTTTTGTTTATGTCGATTGTAGAGCGAGCGTCCATCTTGACTTTAATATATCTATGTACGTACCGCGCCCAGACAATAATACGAACGCGTCAGTAAGTACAGCAGATACACACTCTACATCTACTGAAACAGTAACGAACATAAACATAAACAGCACTGCGTTATTAAAAGTTGTACCAATAAACATTCACACACCAACCGGAGTAGTTAGCGCAACAGCTTTGTTAGACGACGGTTCAACTGTTTTATCGATAAGCGCCCCACTCGCTGCTAAGACAGGCCTTCACGGGCGTCGGCAGCATGGTGCATGGGACGACAGTGAGCTAGTATGTGATACTGAACTGACTACTATGACACTGTCCGGAAAGAATAACAAACGATTTACTATGAATGTTCGAGTAGTAAAAGAATAAAACATTCCTAATCAAACACTCACTACAATGAATTGTAATAATTTTAAGCATTTAGTTAATATTAGACATCATTTATGTACAGATTTACCTAAACCACAAGTTTTAATTGGTCAAGATAACTGCCACCTCCTCTTGCCTGAGGAAACGTTGACGGGGAGCCCTAACGAACCTTGTGCCACGCGGACCCCGCTGGGATGGTGTCTGCATGAAAGAATGCCTACGCACCTGTACGTCACTTCGCACTGTTTGTTACCAGTGACATAATGGTAAGTGAATGCATTCTTCAAGAGATACAAGATGTAAGAAAATGGTTCTCTGTTGAGTCTATGGGAGTAACGGTTAAGCCAAGGCAGAATTCCGAGGACTTGCGTGCTGAGAGTATCTTAGAACAGACTTCTACGTTGGTTGATCATCAATGGCACGTAGGTTTACCTTGGCGGGTTGAAAACTGCTTATTACCCGATTCATTCCCAAATGCGATGTCAAGACTCAAGGGAGTTGAGCAGAAGATGAAGAAGAGTAAAGAGTATGCCTTTAGGTATAAGGAACGCGTACAACACCTGTTTGACAACGATTACGCTAAACAAATAACGTCAGAGAAAGCGTGTAGCAGTTACAATGCGCAGGACACTAGGAAAATTTGGTATCTACCTCACTTTGGGGTGGATAACCCCAACAAGAAAAAACTACGACTAGTGTTTGATGCTGCAGCCAAGACGCAAGGCTTTTGTCTCAACGACTATTTATTAAAAGGACCCGACCTATTGGCGTCACTATTCGGTATTATGTTACGATTTAGAGAGAATCGAGTAGCCGTAACCGGGGACATAAAAGATATGTTTTTGCGAATTGAAATTAGATCAGAAGATCAAGATGCGCTGCGTTTCATTTATAGGTTCAGGTTCCTCACCTGAAGAGCCTGTGAACACCTATGTGATGACTTCGTTAATTTTTGGTGCCAACTGCTCACCATTTATAGCCCAATTTATTAAAAATAAAAATGCTCGACGGTACCAATCATTGATGCCCGCTGCAGTCACCGCTATATGTACTTACTAGTCACTATATGGAAAATTACATTGACAGCTTACCTGATGAAGAAACTGCATCACAACTTGCTCATGACGTCATGAACATTCATGACGTCATGAGCATGAGCATGATTCCCCCCGCCTCAGGCGTCGAAGTAAACGGACGTGTTTTAAACAGTTCACATAATTAAATTCTGTAAACAAAGTTAAAGTGTTGTAAAAGTGATATTAACCAGTGTAGTTTGCGGAAAAAGTGATCAGGCAACTATCAAGACAAAGATTTAGACTGCAAATTAAATATTATCCTACTTATATGTGCAAAATCTTTTCCAATCTTGTTCAACTTATCTCAAAATACCTGTCGTGTGTAGAAACAAACAGTGCACGGCAAGAACAAGTGTCAACTTTCACTTTCATCCTGAGTTCGTTTCGAGCTATAAAACACTCAGGAAGATACCGAACTACTATTTCGCTAACTACGTCATGGTTACCTCAGCGCTGTTGTTAACAGTGTAGTTGAAGAGTTCGAGAGATTTGTCCCACGGTTCAAATCCCAGAACAAGGGAACTTTTTGAATTTTTGTTGCTTGAAAAGTTCACTTTTATAAGTTTTGAAGTGGTATACTATAAATAAATAAATAAATAAATAAATAAATAAATAGGAGACCTGGGAGTAGTCACAGTCATGAAAGACTTTCATCTATTGCTAACAACTCCTCAATACAGCATAGTGAGTCAGCCCCTAATTTATTGGCCATAGCTTCAAACATAACGGAGCGTAAAAAAATAAAGTATGACGATGAAGAAAACAATATCTCGGAAATGATACGGGAATTGTTCTCCACCTTTTCCCGCGAGCAAGACAACCGTTTTAGTGAGCTTCAATACACCATCAACAAACTCGCTGCGCAAAATGGCGAACTAAAACAGAGTGTCACAATGATGTCGAATAAATATGACGACTTTCTGAAAAAAATTGATGCCCTTGAAAAGGAACGCAGGGAAGACAAAAAGCTTATCGGGCAGCTAGAGGAACGACTAGAGACTTTGGAACGCAAGTCCCGCCTAACTGGAGTAGAAGTTCGCAATATTCCTATAACTGTTGGGGAGACCAAGGAGACATTGTGTGATATTGTTACGAGTCTGGGTAAAACGTTGAATGTCAATATTGGCGAAGCTGGTATAAAAGACGTCTACAGGATTAACTCCAAGGATGGTACTAAGTCAATTATTGTCGATTTCTCGACCACTATTTTGAAGGACAGCTATTTAAGAGCTACAAAAAAATTTAATAAATCTAAAAATGGCAAGGAAAAATTAAATACAACTCATTTGAATTCACAGCACGATTATAAACCGATTTACATCTCCGAGTGCCTCACACAAAAATCCAACAGGCTGTTTTATCTGGCTAGGGCGTTCCAGAAAGCTCACGGATACATGTTCTGCTGGACTTCTAACGGAATTGTTTATGGAAGAGCTTGGGTTCATCGTACATTCGTATTTCCTCGGAACAGGACCTCACTAAATTGAAGAATGATGCATGACTCGTTTTAACTAAACCAAATTACCGATGCTTACTTATGGTTATTGATGCCTTGATTTATCAACTGTTTTATTGTGTTATTTGTGTTAATTTTTTAGTTAATACTAGCTGACCCGCGCAACTTCGTTTGCGTGATAAATGAAGAACCGCTCGACCGATTTTGTGCAAACTTCACATAAACCATCTACTAAATAGTCCGAACAAAGCCTAAACATTTGGTTTGGATAGGTGAGCCCGTTCTTGAGTTATAAAATTACAACGAAAAGTGGCATTGATTTTTATATATATAGATTGTTAATTTAATTTCTTTAAACCCTATACCACTACACATAACCCACAGTATAAAACAATTATTAACAAATTGTACTCAAACCCACATCATACTAAATAACTTTATCGTACACTTACAAAATATTACACACATATTATTAAAATGCTCACACTATTTACAAGCTCACTCCTTCGTCAGACACCACAACTTTAATTCCTACATGGGTAACGGTTTTATGGCTTTATTTCAGCTGGTAAATCAACCCAAATATCAATCGGATACGCTTGCATATTTATCACTTGTTTGCTCGCATTCCAGTACAAAACCAACAACTTCTAAATTCCGGAAATATTTGCCTGTAATATATAAAGTCCAAATAGATAAAATTCGATCATAACCCCCAGCAATTAATCAATAACGATATAGACGACCTTACGGTGGCTGATTTTAATATCTGTGATATTGATAACTGCCGCAACTTAATATTTACCACTAACTACTCATTGAATCTAATCAAGAAGTCAAAAATATAAGAAGTATAAATTGTAATATAGCAGAGTTCGAAACTACTGTAGCTAGATCTGGAGTTGACTGGGATATTGTTGTTTTGACTGAGTGTTGGCTCTTGAACAATTCGTCTATACCTCCTAGAAGTGGCTACCGATCGTTCAGTACAAATCCGTGGCTGGCGTGAATAAGTTGACAAGTATAAAATGTCAATTTTAGAGGGCGGCCATTTGAAAGTTTGACCGTATCTGGTAAATCGGTAAATTAGTTAAACTTAAGAGTATGTATTGTTTTCCATATTATTTTAGGTCAATTTTAAAACTATGATAGTAAATTAGACAAAATCCTTACAGTTTTGGCAATATTAGACTTGTCAAGTTGTTCACCGACGAGTTATCAAGTTAATCACCGAATTATCAACTTGTTCTCAGCAACTATAAAAGTGTTTACAGTAGTTATCAACTTAGGCACCATCAAAATAAGTATTGTTTTCTTGGGCAAGCAATGTTTTTTATAATACATGATACCTAACTGACAAAAACAAGGGAGGTAGGTACTTACTATTTGAATAAAATTATCAAAATAAAAAAAAAAAGAGGTAACTAGATAAATATTAAAATCAAATGCTATGATTCTATTAGTTTCATATGGTAAAAGGAGTAATCACTGTATAATAATCAATTGTTTCGTCCAAATCTGGATCAGTGTTAGATGCCAAGGGGTCATTATGAGAATGGACATTTCGAGAAAAGGACATTATGAGAAAGGACATTTCGAGAAAAGGACATTATGAGATGAGACCGACTGTTTTCAGTTGCAAATAAAAGGCTTTAAAAGACTCGTCGATTAAAACAAGTCCTTTTTTTTCAAATCCCAGGGACCCTGACCAGCCCTGGTCGCCATTCACCGGCGACCCCTCCTCGTGGAGAGAGACCACACATTGCCTCTTCTGTCTAATTGAGGTGCGTGCCAGAACACGTCACGCGTCACCACCCTGGGCCTGTTCCTGCCAGGGCGACAGCTAGCCCTGAGTGTCGCCCCCAGGCTCACGCTTATGGGGGACGGAGATCGTTCTGAGATCTCCGATTCCCAGCGCGTCTTCTCCTGCAGCACGGAAGATTGCTGTTCCTCTCCCGTTCCTTCTCCGCCGCATCTTTTGCAACCATCACCTCCTCACAAAACAAGGCGGCGGAGTTCCATAAACTTGCGCTGCTGACCATAGCCTGAACCATGGCCTGGAGCGTGATATTTATCACTCCTAAGGCCACTGAAAGGTCACATCGTTGATCCGTCCACTCTGGGCAATCTGCCAGAGTGTGGAGCACCGTATCCAGTAAGCAGCCAGAACAGTAGTAGCACTCTGGCGTTGGCTCCCGCCTTATCCGATGCAGGTACACACCGAAGCAACCATGCCCGGTGAGTAGCTGCGTCAGCCGATAGGAGAGGCAGCAATGGCGCCTCTCCAGCCAGTCCTTCATTACAGGCCTTATCGCCTCAACTATATCATGCCCGGCTGTTGGTTGTCCAAGTCGCTCCTTCCACTCCTCCACGACTACCTGGCGGAGCTGAGACCTCTGTCCCTCGATTTCCTGTGAAGCAGGTCTCAGATCTCGCTCCCCTGCCTCTTTGCACCACAGGTATAGTGCTGCAAGGGCCCTCGCTTCCAGGTCCCATGGAGGTGTACCGGCTAAAAGAGTTGCCGCTTCAAAAGAGACCGTGCGGTATCCTCTTATAATCCTGACGGCCAGCAGCCGCAGTGGTCGTCGCAGTATTGCCACGTTACTGGCCGTTAAATTACCTGCCCATACCGGAGCCCCGTAAAGAGCCATGGACCGCACGATCCCAGCATAGAGTCTCCTGCAAGAGGTGTCAGGCCCCCTTAAGTTAGGCAGTAGCCGTGATAACGACAACGCCACTCCCTTCAACTTGGGGGCCGCACGATCTCAGGTGAGGTGGAATGTCTCCTAGCCGGGAGCCCTCCAAGGGACCTGGAAGCGAGAGCTCTTGCGTCACTGTTTAGATGGCGCAAGGAGGCGCTGGGGCGAGGTCAAAGGCCTGCTGGTCTCGGGAAATCGAGGCCCAGCGGTCCCTGCTCCACCAGGAAACCGTGGAGACATGAAGGTGCGACTTGAGCAACCAAAGGGGGGATTCGCCACAATCGCGGCCATCAGACTGGTCATGGACGAGTGGCTGGAGAGGAGACACGGTGCTCTCTCCTACCGGTTGTCACAGATACTTACCGGGCACGGTAGCTTCGGTAGGTATTTGTGGCGAAGACACCGGGAAACCACGGCCGAGTGTAAGCACTGCGAGGACCGCAGCGATGACACAGCGATTCACACGCTGGTGGAGTGCATGGCGTGGGCGCAATAGCGCCAGGTCCTCGTAGTGGGTCTGGACGTGGACACTTTCTCGCTCGAGACCATGGTGCGAGCTATAATCTCCAGCGGAAGCAAGTGGGACTGCGCCGACTCTTTCTGCGAGTAGGTCATGCTCGTGAAGGAGCCGGCGGGACGGGTACGGGAGAGAACTCTCCCACCCGGGATCCGCAGTCGGCGGCTAGGGCGCTGCCGACGTGTCTTCGCCGAAGACTATCGGCCTCCATGACCGGGGGCCTGAGGACGGTGAGAGGGCTGCTCACCGTCCTTATAGAAGCAGGTCCATGACGGCAGCGTGACGTGTGGGATGCACGCACGTCCCCCCCCCCCATTAGAAGAACACCCGAAACCCGCCCAAAGACGCGGGATGGCACCCTAACTACCCCCTAGGCGAGGCCGTAGCGGTGGCCGTGGGTCTGTTCGGAGTCCTGGGACATCCTTCCGAGGGCTTACCCGGGGCTCCCAACCATAGGCTGTTGGGCGTTACATGAGGTTTTTTAGTCGGTAGGAGTCCGGCATAGCATCCATGAGGATTTTCCGTCACGTTAAAAAAAAACTCTGTACATTTTTTCTATCAAAAGTTCAACGCCTAAATATTTCTTACCAGTCGACTTTCTACAATAATGGCTCTCATAGCTGGGAAATGTGGCCTTTAACAAGCTTTAAATCTTGAATGATTTTTTATTTTTAGTTTGTTTACCAAATTGCGAGCTAGGAATGTGCGGCCATAACTGGACATCTCGATAAGTCACGTATTGAACAGAAATATTCAACCTGTTCATAACTTGACATCATAACTTATCATGACTTAATTTGAGGAAGACGGCTGTTTATGACTTGATATCTCATTATGTCAGAATTCAAACAGAATATTTAGTTCGACATAACTTAAATATCAATTTGTCATTTTTAATCTCTCATTTTTTCAGACAGTCATAAGTGTGTAAGTGGAGATATCCAGAAACCGACATTATCCTGGTAGCTAAGTATATCTTGATATAACCACATATCAATCTTCGTTCACAAAAAATAAATAATTGATAACTATATATAATAAATAATATAATAAATAATTGATATAGATTTGTCAAATTAGAGACGATAAAATGCGAGATGTCAACATACTACCAAGCGTGATTACAAAAAAAAAATGTAATTCAGTTGTAATTTTTTTACATATAAATTCATACCGTTAGGATCGTATTAAGCTAATAAAAAGAAAATCATACAAGTCGAGATGTCAAGTTGTTCACGCCAGCCACGGAAATACTCTAAGAAATCAAAACGACGGCGTTGTCGTGTACCACAAATCTAATCAATCTTATAGGATTTATGAACCTTCTTTGGATGGTGCGAGCTGCTTGGTGATAGTGATCAATGTACAGACGGCAGTGCTGGGTATTTATCGCCCGCCGGGTGAAAAAGATGTCCCTAAATTTCTCGAATCACTAAACAATCTTTTGCTGTCCCTAGCGTCCTATAAAAACATATTTCTCGTGGGTGACATAAATATTGATATTTCAAAAAATTCCCTAAGCAAGGATGCTGAAAACTACCTCAATATTTTGGCAACACACGGCCTTTTACCTGCTTACTACATACCCACACATGACAAGACTTGTCTAGACCACGTAATGGTCAAGTCACAATTACCTACCAGATGTTTAATTGCACAGAGGACACTAACTGATCATTACAGTCTCCTTATAAGTCTCGAACACGTCTCCTTTTCTCGTATGCTATCAAAAGTAATTAAAATAACTGACTATAAACTGCTAGACCTAAAAATTACAGCTTTAGACCTCACTGTACTTCACAAAATTAAAACCGCTCCAGAGGCCCTATCTCTATTATTACATGCACTCTATTCTTCCATAGGCAGCTGCACAAGAAGCATCACTGTCTCTAGACGGAAACGAACCATCAAGCCTTGGATTACCGCCGGTCTACTGCGATGCATGCGCAATCGGGATAATCTACACCTCAAATGTAAAAAACATCCAAATGACATCAATATTTTTTGTTTGCGGATATGGGTAAGACTACGATTTCTAGCCCTCCACAACTTAACTCTGCGGTGCGTGTACAACCACTAACACGAGTGTTGTCTCCTGTGAACTCATTTACCCTGATACCAACTGACGTTGACGAAATAACCACCATTATATCCTCTCTCAAAAGCAACTGCGCAGTGGGTCGAGACAACATATCGAGCAACCTAATAAAAAATACGTGAGTACTTTGGCTACTCCTATTACACATATATGTAACAACATATTGTCAACGGGTGTATTTCCAGTGGATCTCAAAAAATCACTCATTTATCCTATCCATAAGAGTGGCAGTAGGGACTGTGTCAATAACTATCGTCCGATCTCCATTCTGCCAACACTGTCTAAAATCTATGAGAAGGTTATAAACAAAAGACTGCTAAAATACCTAGAGACCAAAAAACTACTCTCAGAAAATTAGTACGGATTTCGGGTTAACAGATCTACAAACGATGCAGTACACCACCTAAAGGACACGATAGTTAGTAAACTTGACGGATCAAAGAAGGTCCTAACAATATTTCTTGATTTAGCGAAGGCATTTGTCACGGTCTCTGCGCCACTCTTACTGGAGAAGATGGAAAAATTGGGAATCCGCGGTACACAACTGAAATTATTCCAAAGCTACTTAGAGGATAGATATCAGCGTGTCAGAGTGAGTGAATGGATTAGCGATGACTGTGAGGTGACTGCTGGCGTTCCCCAGGGGAGCATATTGGGACCGACTTTGTTTTTAGTGTTTATTAATGATCTCTGTGAATTAAAATTGAAAAATGGACGAATCGTCACATTTGCAGACGACACCTCACTTCTCTTCTATGGGATTCTTGGGATGAGGTCTACCAACTTGCACAGGAGGGGTTCTCTATAGTCATGAATTGGTTGGCTAAAAACTTTTTAAAACTTAATACTGATAAAACTAAATTTACTTGCTCACTAACTCACACACTCGCTCGCTCACTCTCTCACACACACAGGCATAAACATATAATCCCACCATACGCACACTCTCATCTTACTCGGTACAAATAAATTAAAAATTTAAAAAACCCCCGACTCACAAAAAAAGAACAATAAAAAAAACCTGTAAAAAGTAAAAAAATAACTATTATATTATGACCTATCTACCCTAAGTATTGAACCTTTATTATTATTATAGGTAGCTTTATTATTTACGTATTCATATTTTTAACTAACAGTTGGTCTCGTCGGGGGGACCGCTCTATACCTAAATAGAGACAGACGCACGATTAGGTTATGATTAGGTGAGCGGTCCCCGACGAGACAAACTGTTAGTTAACAATATGAATACGTAAATAATATTGCTACCTATAATAATAATAAAGGTTCAATACTTAGGGTAGATAGGTCATAATATAATAGTTATTTTTTTACTTTTTACAGGTTTTTTTTATTGTTCTTTTTTTGTGAGTCTGGGGTTTTTTAAATTTTTAATTTAATTTTTTATTTCATGCTTTTTATAGGAGTTTTTTAATATCAACATACGTATAGTCTATCAACAATTATTCAGAACTAATGCGAATTGCGCGGAGTGTGGTTACAGAATTAGAAATACATTCCACTCTTCATATCTTTCGAATGGCTAAACCGATTTTCATAAAACTTGCGGTATCGTGATGTATAAGTTATGACCTTTCATTTGATATCCAACACGGGTATATTTGAACAAATTTAATTTTTCATCCCCACTTTCACCCCTCATATCTTTGAAATGGCTTATCCGATTTTTATAAAACATAGCTAAGAACACTCTCCCCTAACCCATCTTTCAAACAAAAGAAACAAAATCAAAATCGGTTCATCCGTTTGGGAGCTACGATGCCACAGACAGACTTACACACACACACACACACACACACACACACACACACACACACACACCCACACACACGTCAAACTTATAACACCCCGTCCGGGTTTCCGTCGGGGGTTAAAAACAGAATTGCCTAATCTTTTTGCCAATAGAAAATGCATGTAGGTATCAAGTAAAATATCAAGAAAAATACAGTGGATTTTTATGTAAAGTTTCAGTTTTCTACAATACATAATTATGTAACGTTCCATAATACAATTGCAAAAACAATAATTTCAAAATTCTATTGGAACTACCGCAACTTATTACTTGCACCACACTCCATATTTGTACTTGTCTTGTAGCCGGTTATCAGGCGTCTTTCGACGATTGTGTTTGTGTCGTTGAAATAATAATTGTAATGTACCCTCGACAAATACAAAAATCAAATGTTATGTTATGTATAAGCAATATTGGACTGACTAACTATAAGGAGTGGAGGGTTGATAACCCGAGATACAGAAGCAATCCTAGTTCGGGTATCAGCCCCCCATAGTATATTCTTGTGAGCTCATATCATTCATTGTCTACAATTAATCAACTTGTTATGTAAGTACTACATTATGTTGCTCCATCATGTTACTATGGCGAGAAATAAAACTTTATTTATTTATTTATTTATTTATAACGTTTTCCTTAAGTAATATATCGACTGTAAAAAATTTAAGCCATAACATCATTGCGCATTCATGTAACAACTTTTCTTCCGACTCGTGTGTATGTCCTATACTTCAAAGAGTAGATTCAATTAAGTACCTTGGTGTCATTATAGATAATAATCTGAATTTCTTCTCTCACCTAAACCTATTGGCAGCACGAATTAGAAAGCTAATGTCCATCTTTAAAAATCTTCGACAAGTTGCAGACGATGCTATTCTGAAGACTGTATACTTTTCAATTTGTCAATCGCTTATTACCTATTGTATCACGGTATGGGGAGGAGCAGCAAAATCTTTTATGATAAAAGTAGAACGAGCCCAAAGGGCGGTACTAAAGGTAGCTTATTCCCTATCATACTTTCATCCAACTTCTTCTCTGTATACAAGATGCGAAGTGCTCACGGTCCGTCAACTTTTTATTAGACAGATAATTCTTCACAAACATGCTACGTTGACATATAATTCATCTCAACTATCACAGACACGAAGAAAATACAAGATTTGCCCCACAATTTTATTCAGAACCAGCCTTTCGCATCACAGTTATTGCTTTTTGAGCAATCCCTACTAATATTATAAATGCGAAAGTAACTCTGTCTGTCTGTCTGTCTGTCTGTCTGTCTGTCTGTCTGTTACGCTTTCACGCCTAAACGGCTGGAGCGATTGAGATGAAATTTGGTATGGGGATAGTTCGAGGCCCTGGGAAGGACATAGGCTACTTTTTAACCGACTGCACAAAAGGAGTGTTATGATTTTACGTGATAACGACTTTCAGGCTGTTACGCTTTCACGCCTAAACGGCTAAAGCGATTGAGATGAAATTTGGTATGTGGATAGTTCGAGGTCCTGGAAAGGACATAGGCTACTTTTAAACCGACTGCGCAAAAGGAGTGTTATGATTTTACGTGATAACGACTTTCACGCTGTTACGCTTTCACGCCTAAACGGCTGGAGCGATTGAGATGAAATTTGGTATGGGGATAGTTCGAGGCCCTGGGAAGGACATAGGCTACTTTTTAACCGACTGCACAAAAGGAGTGTTATGATTTTACGTGATAACGACTTTCAGGCTGTTACGCTTTCACGCCTAAACGGCTGGAGCGATTGAGATGAAATATGGTATGTGGATAGTTCGAGGCCCTGGGAAGGACATAGGCTACTTTTTAACCGACTGCGCAAAAGGAGTGTTATGATTTTACGTGATAACGATTTTCACGCGATAACGACTTCTACGCGGTCGAAGTCGCGGGAACAGCTATCCCTACTAATGTTATAAATGCGAAAGTACATAACTCGGTCTGTCTGTCTGTCTGTCTGTTACGTTTTCACGCTA
Source organism: Miltochrista miniata (assembly GCA_933228765.1). Lineage (NCBI taxonomy): Eukaryota > Metazoa > Arthropoda > Insecta > Lepidoptera > Erebidae > Miltochrista > Miltochrista miniata. Next base: position 26,121,272 of record OW121763.1, on the reverse strand, counting down.
AACGGCTGGAGCGATTGAGATGAAATTGGGTATGGCGATAGTTCGAGGCCCTGTGAAGGACATAGGCTACTTTTTAACCGACTGCGCAAAAGGAGTGTTATGATTTTACGTGATAACGACTTTCACGCGATAACGACTTCTACACGGTTGAAGTCGCGGGGAACAGCTATTTTAGTTTAGTTGTAAATATTTAATCACACTACTTAGCCTAGGGGCTTGACAGAGAAGGATTAAAATCTATAGGTATACTACATGGGCAAATGACATGCTTACGAAATAGGTTAAGTTCAATTTTTATATGAGGATAGGTTTATATAAGCGTGAATCCCTCGCGTCACGCTGTTGTCTAGGGCCTGCTTCTGTAAGGACGGTGAGCGGCCTCCTCATCGACCTCAGGCCCCCGGTCATGTAGGCCGATAGTCTTAGGCGAAGACAACTAGCCGGCACTTGGGTACTTGGAACTTGGGTGGGAGAGTTCTCTCTACTTTTGAAAGTTATTAACTCTATAAGGCTAATAACTTGGTTTAACGACTGCCATTTACTGGCTACCGTTAGCGTTAGTGTTATCGTCTCAAATCTTTCGGTTATAAGTACTTAAAGTTTTCAGTCTGTGGCCCAAATCTAACAAACGTTTCGTATTCGCGCTCCACCATACTACTTAATCTTTTTATTATTAAAGGGGCCAATTAATAAAGACGTACGTCATACCGGCCTTGGACCCGCTAAAACCATGAGGTCTCTACCCATCCATCTAGCGCAGTCCTGGGGTATCCTTTAGAGGGCTTAGCAGGGGCTCCCAACCGTAGGCTGTTATACCTAACAGCCTACGGTTGGGAGTCCTACCGGATACGTGTGGTTTTTTGTCAGTAGGAGTTATAGTATATTCATGTGGGATTTACCTCACATTAAAAAAAACCATGTAGCGCATAGCTCCCCGGGTAAGTTGGAGGATGTCCTGACTTTGTCCCCACATTTTGGTTACGACTTATCTTAGAGGCTCGATAGAATACAGTTCAAAATTTGCTTACAACATAATTTCCACGCGAACGAAGTTGCGGGTAACAGCTAGTTACTTATACAATAAAGTAAACGCTTTGATTAACATCTACCCCCTAACCGGTAGACAATGCAAACATGCTCTTACGGAATACTTGTTAGGCCTAGACTATCAGTTCTCAGAAGACTTGCTGCTTGTCCCCAAATAAGTGAGTTACAACTAAACACACAACACACACACACACACACACACACACACACACACACACACACACACAGTATTAGTTTAAATTTTTATTGGATTCTAATAATGTTAATATGATTTTAATATTGTTTGAATTGCTGTTTGTAAAGCACACTTTTCTGTGATACATCTGTTGGTGGTGGGCCTGGTAATCCGTGTGACAGGGCTTCCTAGTGCGGATACCAGTCTCCCACAAAGGATTGTTGTTGTGCATTATTTGTGTAAAAATAGAACTTTGTACCTTTGTGTGGAAGAGAAAAAAATAAAATATTATATTATATTATTATATTATATTATATTATATTATATTATATTATATCTATACTAATATTAAAAAGAAGTAAAGTTTGTGTGTTTGTTAAATTGTAAGGGGTAATCTCGGGATCAACTGAACCGATTTTAAAAATTCTTTCACCAATAGAAAGCTACGTTATTGTGGAGTGTCATAGGCTATATAACATCACGCTACAACGAATAGGAACGGAGCAGTAATAGTAAATGTTTCAAAAATGGGGGAAAAGTTATTCTTTTTGGGAGCTTCGTTGCGTGTGCTGCGTAAATATTTATAGTTATGTAAAAAATAGGTACTACAAAATTGTTTCTTTTAGAAAACTTCTAAAAAAATTGCGCGATAGCATGTAGATCTTTAGGTTGGTGCACAATATCCATTTTAATGGCAATCAATTTTTTTCTACAATAATGCCACGGGATACCTCTTTCATAAACAAAATTGTTCTTAAAAATAATGCGACGGGAATACACGCGACGAGAAACCTTTCTCTCTCTCTCACGTAGTATTGAATATTAACGACGAGACGCTACGGGAGTAAACGCAACGCGACAGGAGTAAATGCGACGGGAACAGGTAATAACTCTCTCTTATGTGGCGCAAACGAAGTTGCGCGGGTCAGCTAGTTATTCATAAAGAAGGTGGATTTGAAATGCGAAACTGGACCAGCAATAGCGCGCAAGTATTGGACAGTTTCCCAAAAGATGCACTAGGGGAGGCAGCTGTCAGTTTCAAGATTGGGAAGCAATACGTCGGGGAGCGTACGCTAGGCTTGATTTGGTGTCCACATGACGATACATTAAGATTCGACGTATCTTTTAAACGGATTTCGCCAAACATTATGAATGGTACGAAACGGCCCACGATGAGAGAAACATTGACAGTAGTCATGTCGATATTTGACGTCTACGGCTTTCTATCACCCTGCACAATCAACGGTAAGATTATTTTACAGGAGATATGGAAAATAAAAATTAACTGGGATGACGATATTACCGAAACAATATTCGAGAAATGGCTCAAATGGATTACACTGTTGCAATCATTACATAGTATTTGCCTACCTAGATATTATCTGAATGCGACAGCTAGTACGAACAAAAATGAAGAAAATTCAGTTTCCATAACGCAGCCCCCAGATGCACCGAACAATGCTCACGTAAGAGAGCAACCAGTTGCGCCATCGATAACCACATTACCCTCCGGATACACGAAAGCACAGTTGCATATATTTTGCGATGCATCGACGGTTGCCTATTATGCCGTAGCGTACTGGCGATGGCTAGATAATGACTCGAATAAACGCGTTGCGTTCATTGCGAGTAAATGCCGAGTAGCGGGAAACAAACCTGCTATCAAACCCCGCTTGGAGTTGCAAGCTGCCGTTCTAGCAGCTAGATTAGCAGATACAATCACTAAAGAGCATAGAATCAAGGCTGAAAGAAGATATTTTTGATGCGATTCTACTACAGTAAAACATTGAATACATTGCAGGCAGAAGTGGAAAATATAGTCAACAGCCGACCACTGACCCATGTATCCGTAGATCCAGATACCAAAGAAACCTTAACTCCAAATCATTTTTTGCTGGGGTCATCATCTACCTTACCACATTTAGGGGTATTTGATGACACAGATCTTCAACTTAGAAAGCAGTGGCGAACTTCTCAAAGGCTAGCAGATATGTATTGGCGCAGATGGGTTAAAGAAACACTGCCAGATTTGCTACCGCGCTATAAATGGCAGGCAGAGCGGAGAAACGTACAGGTTGGAGACTTTGTAGTAGTAATAGATCCTGATGGGCCCCGCAACGTTTGGCTAAAAGGTTTGATAGAAGACGTAATACCGGGCAGAGACGGCCGCGTAAGAACAGCTAAAATTAGAACAAAAGCAGGGCTTCTTACTAGGGCTATCACGCGCATCGCTAGAGTTCCTATAAAAAATGAGTGCTGCTGATTCAGCACTAGGGTGGGGAATGTTAGCGATGTAAACCTTCTTTATCAGCTGCATTATGCGCGGCACGCGTCTTTTTACTTTTTATACTGACGTTTTGTATTGTTTTTTTTTTGTGTGTCACCTCAACTAAAGGAATAAACTGCTCTCTTTTGCAAAAATAACCATTTTTCACTTAATGAGGAAATCCTGACCCTTTCACCTTGAACCTATTCGACTGCACCAAAACGTAGGAATTTAAAAGTGGAAGAATTTTATCGGTTCTGACAGCTCGAAACCGATTATTTTTCATATTTAAATTTATAATTAGATAGAAATTGGGTATAATAAAATAGCTGATAACTTGAATTGACACAATAGACAACAAATAAATTTCTGAGACAAACGGGTACGGGAAAGCTTTAGCAGAAGCTCACTTTGGCGAGGCCACAGATTAGGAAGTTGTAAATAATATTAAAGTTAAAGTACATTGATAAAAGTTTTGCTAAAGTTATACAGGGTAGCAATAAGTAACTCTTATTTTAAATAAAATAGACAATATAACTTGAAACTAAAAGCCTTTTAAAGAGAAAGGGATATTGTCAAGGGAACCGAAAAAAAGAAAAAAGAAAGGGTCTGACTCGATAATCGTTTCGCAAAACACTCCGCATTGCAGCAATATTGTTTTTATCATGGGCTAACGATAAAATGAACTGGGACTGCCGTGAATACAATATTTAGCATCCAATATTGACGATCAAACATTACTGTTAACTCTTCAGAACATTGACTGTCTTGTTGAACAGTTCTTAGGGATTATAAGCTTTGTTTTATTTAAAAGACCGTTTAGCTGTACTGCTCGTTCGTTCAAAGTTTGACGCTCGGCTCCATACTAAAGTAGAATTTTTAATTTGACGAAGTAAATTGTCAGCAACTAATGTCACTTCTTCATACAATGTTGCTTATTTTCTATGACGAAGTGACATTAGCTACTGTCAATTTACTACGTCTAATTAAACATTCGGGTATACGCCTCTATGCCAGCGGCAAACTTATAGCGAACGTGTAAGTATATTGTATTTTTACAAAATGTATTCAGGGCATGCGAATTATACAGGGGTGTATTTTTCAAACGGGGCAGTAAGGGAAAGTACCTTAACCGTTGTAGTTACAAAACGTTTTTAGGAGACCTTTCCTAACTTTTTGAGATATTTTGAACTGCATTCACAGATTTTGCAAAAATTTAATAGTGCGCAAAAAAAAATGCAAAAAGTTCAAAAAAATTCTTTTTGTGCCAATCGATTCTATTTCATGTGGGGATCAAAAGACTCTATTGATTCATTTTAGCTTTCAGTACTAGGGGAGGCAGAAATCCTCAAAAACAAATTGCTACAATGGTCAAACATTTTGTTATGAGCAGGAAGTGGGTAGGATAGACTATAAAATAAATAAAAATCTGTGAATGCCGTTCAAAATATCTCAAAAAGTTAGGGAAGGTCTCCTAAGAACGTTTTGTTGTAACTACAACGGTTAAGGTACTTGGCCTTACTGCCCCGTTTCAAAAATACCTACACCCTTTTGAAAAATAGTAGCGTTCGCTATGAGATTTTCTCCAACATGTTTTTAATACATTAAAAGGGGGTATGTTTGTTTTGAAAAACTTTATCCTTCCGGAAACTTTTAAGATTCCAAGTAGTACGGTAGTTGTCCCATGTAATAGCCTCACTCAGTACTGTAGGCTGATGGTACCTTTTTATAATTGCTTTTACACATAAAATGTTGTACCTGTGTTAACAAATTACAGTCAAAAGTTTAATGATTAATCTATTACTTGTGTCTAATAACTTTGGTATTATTTCTATATCTTTGAGGGTGGATTCAACCAAAATTGGAGTAAGACTTTACTAGAGAATAACTTGTACATATGCTAAAAGTAAAGTAATAGATCAACTAATAGGCACAACGTAACTATGGTAACCGTACTAAAGTACTACTTCAGTATTGTTACCACAGTTACGTTATACTGAAGAACTACTTCAGTACGGTTACCATAGTTACGTTGTAAGTTGTATTCTTATAACAAGATATTTGATACATCTATAGAATACTGTGATTACTTACTCTTCGTACTGAAATTTTCCAGTGCTCCTGCCGTCTAAAAAAAATTGGACAGGATGAGATTTAATCCTCTTCCAGATCCAGTTTTTAATTAAACCGAGTCATCTGTATTTAAATACGAGCACTCTAATTGTCATTGTCAACCGCCCTTGACCTTTCGGATTATTTAAATACTTTAGACTAAAAAGGCCTTAAGTAAAGGCCGAGACGAGATAGTCCTTCAGCACATTATTCCTTATTCAAATTTCAACAAGATTATTTCGATCCTCGAATGGTGCAGCGTAGACGACAGACTATCCGTGACGCACAGTCTGTGAAAAGTTTGCGATGGCCAACGCACGTCAAGCAGTCTCTTTGTGCGCTGCAGACTCGTAACTAATTATCTAAGATATGGTCATGTCTTTATCCCCGAAGGGATGGGCAGAGGCATATTATATGCACACATTTCACCTTTTTAGCTTTTGTCCCACGTGGCGCATGTTGTGACTGCTTGCTGTTAAAAAAATTTCAAGCCGCCCATTACGCCTGCAACTAACCTAACCTGACGACTGTCATTTTAATGGCAGCGCCTTAACATGCCTTCTGAAGCATGAAATCTCACCCATACAAGGATTGGCCACAGTGAAAATTGCTGACGGCAGTGATCGTTTACAGACCACTGAGTACGTGCGGTCACGAGCACTTCTCGCAGACTTCGATCCTCGAATGGTGCAGCGTAGACGACAGACTATCCGTGACGCACAGTCTGTGAAAAGTTTGCGATGGCCAACGCACGTCAAGCAGTCTCTTTGTGCGCTGCAGACTCGTAACTAATTATCTAAGATATGGTCATGTCTTTATCCCCGAAGGGATGGGCAGAGGCATATTATATGCACACATTTCACCTTTTTAGCTTTTGTCCCACGTGGCGCATGTTGTGACTGCTTGCTGTTAAAAAAATTTCAAGCCGCCCATTACGCCTGCAACTAACCTAACCTAACGACTGTCATTTTAATGGCAGCGCCTTAACATGCCTTCTGAAGCATGAAATCTCACCCATACAAGGATTGGCCACAGTGAAAATTGCTGACGGCAGTGATCGTTTACAGACCACTGAGTACGTGCGGTCACGAGCACTTCTCGCAGACTCGGTTGCACAAAAGTCTGCCGTTTGCGTGGCACCAAACGGTGGCAGTAACCGAATACCCGCCTGAGAATTTGCATAATAGTGTGAACTCAATGTAAATTTGGCTTAATCATCTGAGAAAATACAATGTTACTGTGTGATGAGATAATAATTCCATTTTGTTTTTCCTGTCGACGAAAAACAGGAACGCAAGTTAGAAGGCTAATGACAATTTTTTGTTCATAATGAATTTTTAACAAAGTTTTATTATCGCATTATGGCAATTTCTTCCTTTTTTAATAACCCTCTGTATTACCATCCCAAAGACGTATTAGGTGGAACGAAGGCAAATGTTTCATCAGTTTTGAGCTTGGATTGAAAGCTTAGCAGTCAAAACCGTTTCGTAAGGGTGTAGATGATGCAGGGCGGCTATCCAGGACGTTCCAAATACATATACAGCTGATGTTTCGTATATATACCTACATACAATAAAGTTTTGTGTGCGCGTTCGTGTCTACTTGTTTCGGTCGACTGAAAAGTTCGGGAACTACCGGTCGTATTAAACAAAAAGCCGTAAGACGGTCTTACCCAACTGCCCCTCTCATGTTTATTGTGAAAGTGAAAGTTCAATCCGAATGACATAGTCATTTTTAGGGTTTCGTAGCCAAATGGCAAAAACGGAACCCTTATAGATTCGTCATGTCTGTCTGTCTGTCTGTCCGTCCGTGTGTCACAGCCATTTTTCTCCGAAACTATAAGGTCTATGCCATTGAAACTTGGTAACTAGATGTATTCTGTGAACCGCATTAAGATTCTTATATAAAACTAGAAAAAAAACAGTAAATTTTGGGGGTCCCCATACTCAGAACTGAAACTCAAAATTTTTTTTTTCATCAAACCCATACGTGTGGGGTATCTATAGACAGGTCTTCAAAAATGCTACTGAGGTTCCTAACATCATTTTTTTCTAAAAAGAATAGTTTGCGCAAGAGTCACTTCCAAAGTGGAAAAAAGTGTGTCCCCCCCCCCCCCTCTAACTTCTAAACTAAGAGAATGATAAATCTAAAAAAATTATATGATGTACATTGCCATAAAAACTACTAACGAAAATTAGTTCGAACGAGATAGAGCTGGTAGTTTTTTTTTAATACGTCATAAACCGCAATTTTCGGTTAGAAAAATCACTACCACTGCGAACGTATTAAAACATCAATCAAAGTTACAACGAACTATAAGAACTTTTATATTATGTTACTTGCTGCTACGAAACCCTACATGGGCGAGTCCAACTCGCACTTGGCCGGTTTATTGTTTTATTCAAACTTTGAACAGATGATCCACGTGACTTATTGACGTAATTTAATGCAACAAAGTCACAGACTACAGACACAAGTCTCGCAGACATAAGCCCCTCGGCAATCTATTTTATAGAGAGGGGCTAAAATTGTTATTATAGAAGTATGTACATCGCATCGGTAACGCCGAGCACACACTCACGCTTACTCCCGTAGCGTATTTTATTCATCAACCTTTATTCAATTCAAAAACGTTTCAAAATACTAGGTACATATTTTTCTACATATCTATACTTATAATAAAACTGTAGAGGGTCGGGAGTCTGTACATGGAAGATATTTTGAAAATTTTAAGTGTAGGGCGTTCTCTAATCGATACTGAAGCCGAAAATGCAATTTAAAATTTTCATGTCTGTCTGTCTGTCTGTATCCCGAATAAGTATCACGCCGAAACTACTGAACCGATTTGAATGATACTTTATACGATCTAAGCTTATAGTCCGAGGAAGGTTCTTAGATACTTTTGATCTCGATATTTTGCGCGGTTCCTTCAGGAGAGGGGATGAAAGGCAAAATAGGTTTTTAGCTATAATTTCTCACTGCGTGGTTCGATTTCAAATATTTTTTGGTGTCTGAAAGGGAATACTTTAAGCATTATTCCACACAATTTTCAATATTGAGGGTTATGTAGTTCAGAAATTAGGGCCATCTCAACTTTCGGTAAATCTAGAATTCAACGTTTCTTTTGAAAGTGAGTCTAAACGGGCGTGTTGGCTTAATCATAAAAGAGCTTAATGATTAAGGCAATTTTAAAATAATTCAGTCCGCGCCAAAGGCGTGGACTGAATTGTTTTAGAATAGCCATAATCTTTAAGCTCTTTTATGATTAAGCAAACAGGGCCGTTTCACACGGTGCTTGACGAGTCTGATGAAGAATTACCTCTCCTTTCGTGCACATTATGTGACGTAAACGAAGTTGCGAGGGTCAGCTAGTCTAATATATAAAATTCTCGTGTCACAGTTTTCGTTGCCATACTCCTCCGAAACGGCTTGACCGATTCTCATGAAATTTTGTGAGCATATTGAGTAGGTCTGAGAATCGGCCAACATCTATTTTTCATACCCCTGTGCCCGGAAATAACATTCCACGCGGGTGGAGCCGCGGGCATCAGCTAGTTTAATATAAATTAATAATAATTAAATTAGGTAAAATACTTAGGTTTAGGCTATTAAACTACACGTACTTACAAATAAATTTCTTAGTGTAAGCAGCTACTTAGTGCTCATGAAAATCTTACTACTAAGGTCGCGAGCAAGCCTATGTATGGGTAAGTGTAAGGACACTGGTATGTAGGTAATACATGCGTCGTTTGCCTTTCTTTCTTTTCTTGCTTGTCAATCATGACTACGCCGTGTCTAATGAACATGAACGCTCAGCTGATGAAATTTACGGTCTTGGTTGGGGAAAGCCTGCAGTAGTTCGGTTTGTCTACGATGAACTAAGTTACGATGTCATAAGTCATAAGTCATTTATTCGAAACAAAATACATTTGTGTAGAATATGTTTTCTTAAATACTAATAATAGTTATCACTCACTACATACTATACTTAATTACATAGGCACTCTGATAACATTTAACAAATTAGCATGCTTACATAAAACCAATGAGCAATTGATTAATGAGGTTTCATTTTCTTATACCAAGATACATTTATATAATACATTAAAACAAACTTAAGTCACAGTATTTCATGTCAAATAAATATGTCATTAATCAATTAAGTTGCCATAAACAAAAATACATGTCATCAAACACTCGAATTGGATATTTATTAATATTAAATTAAACACATTTTATGTCAAGCAATAATTGTCATTAACTTTATTACGTTATCAACCTAGGTAAAATCCATCATTGTGAGGGTGTCCGACTGAAATTCCTCAATACTATAATATGTTTTTTTTAGAAGAAAGGATTTCAGTTTATTCTTAAATACATTCGTATTAGATATACATTTCATATTTACTGGTAGTTTATTGAAAATATTTACTGCTTGGACCCCAGTAGTATGCTGTACGATATTCAATTTTGGTATAGTCCCGCTATGGGTGAAATCTTTCCTTCGACTTTCCTTTCTAATTAATTTTTGTTCTTTCGATTCTAAATTATCCAAATTTTTTAACAGATGTGTGAGAAGCACTAAAATATAAAGACAAGGAACAGTTAATATATTTAGATCTCTAAAGTGGTTCTTGCATGATACTGTTTGTTCATGGCTATATACGATTTCTTGAAATTTGTAATGACGAATGTCGATAATAGGACACGCATTTGTGCCATATATATGGACATGACTCAAGCTTTCGACCATGTAAGTCATTCAATTCTATTAGACAAGCTATATGCATATGGAATAAGAGGCGTTGTTTTGGACCTGATTAAATCGTATATTACAGACCGTAAACAATACACTGACATTTTAAGAATCAATTCACAGACTGAAATAGAGGAGACTCACCGATCTACCTCACGACAAATAAGGTTCGGGGTGCCACAGGGCAGTGTTTTGGGGCCTCTGTTGTTTCTGATATATATTAATGACCTCCCAAATGTAACTAGTAATCCAGTATCCCTCTTTGCAGATGATAGCACAATCTCAATCAAGTGTAGCAATAAAAATACATTCGAATCAGACATAAATTCCGCATTGAATTCTGTTGTAGACTGGTTAGATAGAAATAATTTGAAAGCCAACATTAGTAAGACAATGATAATGCAATTTAGCCAGCGTATCCCTAAAATACAGAACCTGAAGATTTGTGCAAATGGCCAATTCTTGACAGAAGTAGAATCGACAAAATTTCTGGGCCTAACTATAGATAGTAAATTGAATTGGAAAGATCATATAGAAAATTTATGCAAACGTATTAATAAATCTGTTTATGCACTACATGAACTTACTCAAGTTCTAAATGCAGATGCTCTATTAACAGCGTACCATGGTCTTGTTGCCTCTATACTGCGATACGGTGTCATATTTTGGGGAAACTCGGTACATAAGGACATGGTATTCAGGGCACAAAAACGTTGTGTAAGAGCTATGTTCTCATTAAAGGTAATTGATAGCTGCGTGCCTTTCTTTAAAAAATATAATATTTTAACTCTGCCTTCTGTTTATATATTTGAAATAGCTGTGTTTGTCAAGCGCAATTTAAACTTATTTGTACTCGCCTCAGATGCGTATGGCAGAATGCAAAGAGACAGAAGCCGTCTGTGCTTACATAATGCCCATACAGCACTTATGCATAACAGTGTTTTTGCCATGGCTCCTAAAATCTATAACAAATTGCCTAAAAATATAAAAGACTTAGACTTTGACACATTTAAACAACGCCTAAAAAGCTGCTGGCTGAAAGATGCTACTACACTATCAAAGATTTCCTATCTGAGCCAAATTTAAGATAGGACTAGGTATATGATTAATATTATTGTATTATATCTTATAATTGATTGTTATTGTATAATTTCCCATTGCATTATTAATAATTTTATTTGTATTTTAGTATGTTGTTTAATGTGGATTTTGTTAATGACATTGTAATTTGTTTTCTCTAATATTGTATCAATTCTATTATTAACTAATAATGATTTGTTTTATATCATATCTTAAAATTTGAAATTTTCTAATGACATTGTAATCACTATTATTTGACATCTTACAAATTCTATTTTGACATTATTTTAATTTTCATTACCATGAACCATTCTGTAACGCCTTTATACACTTGTTTTCTGCAGGTATGAGTTCTGTTATAATCTTTGTTGACTTATTTTATAATCTTTTGCATGCCATAGAGAGGCGATAAAACAGTGCACTTTACCAATATAAATATGTAACAACAATGTATTACCTGTTTTATGCAAAATAAATACTGATTACTGATTACTGATTACTGATTACTGATTCAATCCGTAGCATGGTGCGTATTGCTCTTTTCTGCATTGTGAAAGCCTGGTCTACATTATATTTATAACTATTTCCCCACAGTAAAATACTGTATCTTAGTTTTGATTCTACTAGTGCGTAATAGACAACCTTTAACTGACACATCGTTAGATCATCCCTCAAGCTTCGGATAGCATAACATGCTGAACTTATTGAATTAGTTATCGCAGTCAACTCCGGCTTCCAACTTAAGACTCCCAAAAATTTTATTTTTTCAACTACATCGACATATTTAGAAAGTGAAACTATCTTTAAACTGTCTTTGTTTTTTGATGTAGATTTGAATAATATACACTTAGTTTTATCAATATTTAGTTTCAAATTGTTGTTTCTAAACCACTTTTCAAAAGCTACTAGCAACAGATTTACCCGCTCCTCCAAGCTGTCAATTGTATCGGCAGATATGATTGCATTCGTATCATCTGCATAAATTACCAATTTAATATTTGGACTATCATGACTGATAAATTCAATAAGGTCGTTAAGAAATATTATAAAGAATACAGGACCCAGTACGGATCCCTGTGGAACACCCCTGACTATCGGCGTTAGCCTAGACTTTCCCAATACCTCTGTTCCTTCTGTAACGGATTTTATTTCTACATACATTTTTCTATTTTCTAAGTATGAACAAAATAATCTTAAAACATTATTCCTAACTCCGTAATGTTCCAGTTTAGTCTTTAGTAACTCATGGTCCACAGTGTCAAAAGCAGCACTGAGATCCAGAAACAGACCGGCTACCTTTTGCTTTTTGTTCAAGTTTTCAGTTATTTCCCTTACAAGTGTATCGACAGCATCGACAGTGCCCACACTTTTCTGGTAGCCAAATTGTCTCCGACTTAAAACTTCATTCGTATATAAGTGCCTTATTAATCGCGATTTTATTATTTTTTCAAATATTTTTGATAGCACTGGTAAAATTGATATTGGTCTGTAATTTGAGGGGTCACTTTTAGATCCTTTTTTTAATATAGGTAGTACTCTAGCGATTTTAAGTTGATCAGGGAATGTACCTACGTCTACGCATTTATTTAAAAATTCTGCTATAGGACAGGCCAATATATCAATATTATCTTTGATAATGGACAGAGGTACCTCATCATAGCCGCAAGAACTTTTTGAGTCCATACTTTTAACCAACTTTAACACTTCTATGGGCAAGACCGTATCAAAAATCATATTATTTTCTACTCTTGGAGCATAACTAATTAAACATTGCGTCGCAGCATTATCACTAGAGGCTTTTACACATGAGTTTTACTAAATTCTTCTAAAAATATGGCTACGATTTTCTGCGGATTGTCAATGAATGTATCACCTACTTTCAGAATGGCATTTTCACGTTCCCTACTTTTATCATTCTTTTTTCTGCGATTTACTATGCTCCATATTGTCTTGCAGGGATTTAAAGATTCTGCAATCAGTTTTTTAACTGAATTTTTTTTTGCAATTCTTATTACCTTTCTATAAGTTTGGAAATACTTTTCCCGATAATTTAAAATAGAGCTATCACATGTATCTTTATTAATAACACCTAGTAGTCTTTTAAACTTACTAGATGTTTTGACACCCTTAGTTATCCACAGAGCCTTCTCTTTACGTTGCAAATTAGTTTTTTTACGCATTCGTTTGAAAGTTTCCGAATGAAGATCCTTGAATTTTGAAATAAATGTATTGATACCTAAGCTCCAATTTTTCTCTAACAACTTGTTCCTAAATGCCGTTTTATTAGTTGTATTATAAATTCTCCTCTTACAAACTATGAAATTTATTTGCTTCTTTACGTTTGTACATGGTAACATTGCTGTACAGTATAAACCTGCGTGACCATCAGAGAAACCATTATGATCAACATTTATGTTCCTAAAACGAGCTTTAGGAATGTTTGTGACAATATTATCAATACATGAATTAGTAGAATTACGAATAAATGTCGTCGAAACAATTAGGTAGTCAAAATTATAACATTTCAAAATTGATGAAAAGAATTTCTGGTATTTGTTATTTTTTAGCACGTCAACATTGAAGTCACCACATATAATACATTGCTTTCTAAAAAAGTGTTGCAATATTTTTTCTAATTTCTCCATAAAAATGTCAAAGTTCTTCTCTACAGGGGTTCTATATACACACATTAAATTCAGATTATTTTCATAAACACATCCTGTTTAAACAGTTTTTTACATATTTCCAATTCCTCAATGTTTCTGTTATTTTCTACTAATACTAAGGTGCCCCCTCTTTTTTTAGATTGTCTTACACTATATGAGCCTATTTTGTAGTTACTCAAATAAAACTGTGTCATTGATGTTTCAGTTAAAAAATGCTCACACAGATATAACAAAACCCACAATGCAAGTCACTTAGGTATATTTCAAAATCACTCAATTTCTTGGTAATGCCACACACATTTTGGTGGTAAATATTTACTGGCTGTAGACAGTCAGTCGTAATATCTTTTTTACTCTCGATGCTATCGAAAAAAATCATTAGCATTATGTTCATTATATTCTGAGGCATTAGTATTCATTTCTACAATGTCATTGCTCGTCTGTGTAGCGCTATCTTTTAGTGTTTTGTGTAACTTGATTTTTTGTGAGAGGTACAAGGTGCTTTTATAGGTGTTATATTTATTTAAATAATCTAATCTCAATATTTCTTTTAAAAACACTCTACACTGATTCATTGCGAGAGCCGTAAACTCTGGAATAAACCTACTGTAATTCATATCAAGATAAGTAACATTTTTATATTGGCAACTAACATGTTTAAGTAAATAATTAATTTTATTTTCATTGAGATGTCTGTTATATGGGACTTCAGGTATTATTACATTTGTATTTTTATTCTTATGTAGATAATTACTTAAGAAAGTTTGGAGGTCATAAGGATTGGCGTCATTGTACCTGCCATTATTATCAGAATATCATTCTTCGTCAAATTATTAATGTCATCGCAAATAATAATGTCCTGTAGTTTGGCAACTGATTTCCAAAAACACGTGACTTTGTATTCTTGACCTAGAAGTTTTTGCAAAGTCTCTCGCATGTATTTACCACGTTGATCGGCCAGTATGATAATTTTTTTTGTAGTCATAATTTGGTTCTTGACCAAGCTCGAAGTCACTCTATCAAATTTTGAGGACTCACTATCTGAAGTTGCCACACTAGGTCTTGACTGCAGTGGAATTAGTCTAGTCTCGATCGGTGCAGATGCCTGTGATTCTCCATCTACAGCGGCGGATAAAGTTGCTATTTCTGTGCTGCCAGGCACTACTATGACCAAACCCCCTACCACTGTACTGTCTTTTGGAAGAGACAGATTAGACATATTACCGTCAACCCAAGAGCTTCTGCCGCTATCTGTTACTTGCCTTCTTGATATTTTCCTATTTTTCTGTACATGATCCCTTAGACCCTTTGATGGACTGGTACACAATTCTTTGAGCTTGTTTATTTGCCTATTCTGATTTGAAATGATTTCTTGCAATTTATTTATTTCTAGTGCCTGATTATCAATTTCATTATGTGCACTTTGTAATTGATGCTTTAAGACAGTGACTTCTGTTTTTATATTAATTATTTCTTGGGGATTGAGACGTGAACCTAAATCTAAACTCTTAACCAAAACCTCTGAATCCACAGAGTCAATTGATGTATCCCCGAAAGACTCAGTTGATAGCGATTTAACAATCGGTTTTAATCGCATCGTAACATTTGAAGTCTCTCCATGTTGTTGGTCCATGTTAACAAGTTTATATTCTGCAATCTTAATTATAAATTACGCACCACGCTGCGCGCCGTTCGGATTACTTCGCTGTGCACCTGTGTACAACGGTGCTACACTTAAAACTGATTATTGCAGGACATGGACACTTTTAATATCGTTTACACGACTTGACGATCTTGTGTTTCACTTTTATTACTAGTCTTTTGCAACAAAATCTTATATTTAATCACTTTGAAGATTTACCTTACAACTCCCTTCCACTATTTAATGACGACTGAGGAGTATTTTGCGTTAATTTTCTTGTTTCCACTTATTGTTTCTTGCTCAACTCAACTATAACTATACACTTTTCAATGACTTTGAATACTATTTATATTTATTTTTGATAAAAGTTTCGGATCTTGTGTTTGCTGTTTGATGTCGCGTTCCAGAGTGACGAGTGACGATGTCAATTGCTTAGAAGAGAAGTTGTGTCAAGTAGTAGTTTAGCCATTGAATTAAGAAATGTATTTAATAAATAAATTTACTTAGCTCATTTTATTATGCACTAGCGGACGTCACGCGGTTTCACCCGCGTAGTTCCCGTTCCCGTGGGAATACAATATTTTTTCTTCCATAAGAACCTTCTCCTGACAATACCTTACACAACAAAAAAGGAATTAGTGAAATCGGTCCACCCGTTCTGAAGTTATGCGCTTACCAACACATTTTGCGATTCATTTTTATATTATAGAAGATTTTGAATTTGGTAATCAGAAATCTATCTAACTAGGTATTATTATAAATGCGAATGTTTGTGAGTGTGGATGTTTGTTACTCTTTCGACAACGAACGGATCTGGCTGAAATTAGGTGCCTACAGAGATGTTATAGTCTAGGAACAAAATTTCACACAGGCGAAGCTGCGGGCATCAGCTAGTTATAAATAAAACTTGTAATAATCTAGTACTATTGGGAGTTACCCACTAAATAATAAACAATTCTGGTTGTATAAATCCATTTTATTCGCATCTCATAGGTATTTATGATGCTATGAGACTATTCCACAAACCCCCGCAAGTTATTTCTTCACGATTTGAATAAGCAAACGATTTTCATGCATAAGCACATGTGTTGTGTTTAAATCAGCAGTTTTTGTCTATTTTATATTGTACAAGCATTCTTCTACACTTCTACACACTAGTATTAAAATGATTAGTATATAACGAAAGCATGAAAAAACCCAACGAATCCCGAAGAAAAATCATTTCAAAATATTTTAACTTAACTGCAGTGCTGTCATCTGTACCAAACTTCAGCCTAATTAGTTCAGCCATTAGAGCCTGATTGAGTAATAAACATCCAAACATCTTAATCAGCGCTGCGCATAGATACCTTACCTACCAATTTTAGGAATAGTATGTATCTACTATAACTAGACCACATAAACTCGACATAGCAGAGTCCTCATCCATAGACGATATATGGTTTGTTTTTGTCTACAGGACGTCTCATTGAATATGTAGCAGCAATTGTAGCAAATAATCTGCAGACGATTTAGACGCTGTAAAATATTTTGCGTGAAAGTACTACGGCGGATTATAAATAAATTCAAAATCTTACATATAAAGTATGCTCACGCTTTTATACCCAAAGAGATGGGCAGAGGCATATTATACGCCTACATTGCACCTTTGAATTTTTGTCCCACGTTAATAGGTGGTGAGCCGTATTGTTACGATTATCCACTGAAAATTTTCAAATCACCCATATAGCCTTCAACTTGGTTAAACGACTGCCATATTATTGACACCCGAACCAAGAACTTAATGTGCCACAAAGCGGTCACTTAGTGGTCACCAATTCAAGGACCGGCCACAGTGAAAGTTGCTTACTGCAGTGATTGTTCACAGAACACTGAGATTGCAGGGTCACGAGAGCTTCATATCATAGCAAAATGTCCATAGACTGGCTAAGTTTATTACCCTTTCTAATGACGTGTCATAAATGGGTATATCTATTAACAAGCCCATAACACCATTAGTGTCATACCGTTATCCAAGTTAGTTATCTAATTGGTTTAACAGTGCACTGTGATGGAAATGATGTGAACGGAACGGGATCCATTCATTTTCGTTGCTGTAAATTAATCCTTTACACCATCGAAAATAATGTTGACACCCCATTACTGGACGAACAGTGCCTACTATACAGTGACTGTCAATAATAATATTATGGTCAGTCTGTAAACTCTGTATACTGTCTGAATGTAAAATTTAAATGCTAATTTAAAGGTACGATGAATGTTTTGGAAGGAACAGAGTATATACAGGATGAATTTTTCAAAAGGGAATGGATGGCCAAATCCGAAACTATAAGGAATAGCGAAAAATGCTCAAAGGAGTCACGAGCCCGATTTTGATGAAACTTAAAACCTCATCATTAGATTTTTGAAAAACCAATAATCCTAGCTGGGAATCGAACCCATTGATTATGAAAAAAAAAACACTCCCTATATTATTACACTATACGATAGTGTTGCTATTAAGGATCTTATTCTGGGAAGTAATGACATATTTTATATTTTATATAATTGGTTGTGACTTTACTTCAATAAACACCTATAACCGTCTGGAATATATATACCGATTGGGTAGGCAAAGGCATACTTTATGCCCACATGTTGCCCTTAAATTTTATACCACGTTATACCTGGTGAGTCTATTGCCATGTTGAAAAAGACAGGCGCTGGTTGTATACATGTAAATGTTTTTAAAAAATTGAGAAAATATTTTGAATTTAAATATTACCACATCAGAAAAGCGACCAGTGCTTGGAGTTTTTTCGGGAATTAAATTCCGTCCATCCGTCTGAGAGCCTCTCGTCATCGTCACGTACCATCCGTCAAGATAACCGTTAGAGAACTAGTATGATCACCACATAAATCGCAGAGTAAGCAAATTAGATTGGAAGTGGGCTGACCGCCTTATCTGTTTAGAGTCGACAGGCAAAGGAGCAGACGAGTATTGGAGTTGGACCGTGACTCGACAAAGCAGTAGAGTAGAAAGAATAGCAGTAGGCTACTATCCAGATGAAACGAGGACTAGGTACTAGATGTGGAAATAGCAAAACTGTGTGTGCGTTTCGGAGAAAATGTGAAAGACCCGAGTCCAACAGTGAAAAGCTATAGACTAATTTGATTATAATCTACTGGATCTTCCCATAACTAGTACACCTAAATGAAAGTATCTGTATTCAACAGGTCACTAAGAAACACTTACGACCGTCAAAAAGAAAGGGGATTTCGCTTTCTGACCCACCGCACTGCCAAACCACACTACTGACCACTTCGTTTAACAAATACAGTGGTGTAGTTTTTAAACCAAGTGAGTTTATTTTTAAACAAAGTATGCTAAAATGCATTTTATCTGATTAGAATCATTACACGAAGAAAATATAAACATCTTCATACAATAACTATTCTACAAACTTATTTTTTTTATCTGAATTAGGTACCTATTTCACTTATTAAATGTTATGTTGAATAGCAATCTAGCCTCGAGTCTCGATCTCAAAATAAAAATGTTTTTCTTTTTGATTTTTACAGTAAAAATTTCAATTATTTCACGTGCCATAATAAATTTTCTCTCGCAGAACAGGGCACGTGCCAACAAAAAAATTGAATTATTTTACACGAACATAGTGGGCTTCATTGCTTGAAAAGGCTTGGCACAAAACTCACAAAATAAAAGAGGTTTCATTTGTGTTATAATTTTATGATTGTTACCAACTCTGAAATATATTATAATGCGGCTAACTGTATAGTATCTAAAATAAAAATAACTGCAGATTTATTTATGCACAGTTTTGTAACGTAAAAAAATGGTATTGTTCAATGATGTGTCTGTTTGTATGTCATAAGGAAATTACAAGCATGTTTTAATGTATTTGTTGTTATAACGGCATGGCGGCAACAGAAATACAACACAAAGTACATGTAATAATTTCAGTTCTCTAGCTGTCACGGTTCCTGAGATACAGCCCTTTGAGGGACAAACGGAGAGCAAAGTCACAGTAAGAGGGTCTCGTTTATACCCTTAGGGTACAGAACCCTTAAAATGTTACTTACGTACTAAGAATTCAATAAATCATGCATATAAATAGTCACGCCTTTATTGCGCAGAGGTTCGGTATACGCCCACGTTACTCCTTATACTTTTATGTTCCACGTAATAGGTGGTCAGCCTATTGCCTTGTTGTAATGAACAGGCGCAGGTCGTCACGACCCACAGTTGAGAATTTTCAAGCCGCCCATATGGCCTTCAATTTTGCTCAACGATTGTCATTTTACTGACAACCGGGTTTCATTTTGAGTTTTTTTTTATTTATTTTTATTTATTTATTTATTTATGTACATACACACATGTAACATGAAATGGAAATAACAGAGAGAGTAAAGTACAAAGGCACTACTTATTTCAATAGAAATCTCTTCCAGTAGGCCTGAGAGATAGGAGAAGATAAAAAAAAAAAAGAATATAATTATGTGTGTGTAGGTTAATAAACTTACATAAACTATGGCTACATCTATATATATAAAAATCAATGCCACTTTTTGTTGTAATTTTATAACTCAAGAACGGGCTTACCTATCCAAACCAAATGTTTAGGGTTTGTTGGGACTATTTAGTAGATGGTTTATGTGAAGTTTGCACAAAATCGAGCGGTTCTTTATTTATCACGCAAACGAAGTTGCGCGGGGTCAGCTAGTATATTATATAGATGATACCAAATTACATATATACTATTATACAATAAACATACATATACTACATTCTATGTTATGTTAAAGAAAGGTAGTGTTCTCGCACTCTTCTTTTGAAACTAAAAATAGTTTGACACTTGTGAATGTCAGCTGGAAGTGAGTTCCATAGCCTAACCGCGTGAACAGCAAAGGAGTAGGAATAAAAGCCCGTCTTGTGAGGCGGACAAGAAAGACGGAAAGTGAGGTGTGACCGGCACAGGGCACCAGGCTTGTTCATAAAAGAGAAACGTTGCCGTAGATAAGAAGGATATGTGGGATTGTTTAGGATATTGAACAGAAGACACAATATCCGAGTATTCCTACGAAGACGGATTGGGAGCCACTTGAGTTCCGCACGAAACTGTGAGACATGATCATACTTACGTAGATTAAAAATGAAACGAATGCACAAATTTTGCAAGCGCTCAAGTTTATTTAAGAGCTCCTCAGTAGCATCCAAGTAGCAGGAGTCGGCATAGTCCAAGATGGGTTGGATTAGGGCTTGAGCCAGCGTAATTTTTGTCTCCAAAGGCAGAAGACTCTGGAGACACCTGAGCGTGTGGAAAGTAAAATGCACCTTTTTACTGACTGAGTCGACCTGTGCCTTCCAGGACAAATTCTGATCCAATATGATGCCAAGATTTTTCACAGTGCTGCTATATGGTATGGAAAAGCCATCTAGCAGAATTGGTGGAAAAGATGTTGTACCTAGGTTTCCAATCATTTGTCTACTACCGATAAGCGTGGCCTGAGACTTGCTAGGATTTATTTGTAACCCACACGATTTTGCCCACTGACTAATAGCGCCCAGGTCCCGATTCATTGCAGCAATGGCAGTCCTGTACTCGTTTAAGGCAAAATGACGGTACAGCTGCAGATCGTCAGCATAGAGATGGAATTTAGAGGAAATAACTCGTACAGCCGAGTTGATGAAAACTGAGAAGAGTAAAGGAGATAACACGCCACCCTGAGGTACGCCCGCACCGAGGTTACACCATTCTGAGTGAGATTTATTAAGTCGAACACACTGCGAGCGTCCCCGAAGATACGAGTCAAACCAGGTCACAGTGTCCGTGGAGAAATTTAGGGATTTTAGGATTCCAACGAGGATATCAAAATCCACGGAGTTAAACGCACTACTGAAATCCAGTAGCACCAAGACCGTGAGCGACTTTTTCTCCATGGCCCAGCGGATATCATCCGTGACCTTAAGAAGAGCCGTCACGGTACTGTGACCGGGCCTAAAGCCAGATTGGAAGGAACTAAGTAGGTTATTCTGTGTTAGGTAACTTGACAGTTGACGATGTACTAAATGCTCAAGGACTTTGGACAGGAAAGGAAGAATGGAAATGGGTCGATATTGTGACAATAGAGTAGGATTCGTGACCTTGGGTAGTGGAATAATAAGTGCTTGCTTCCAAGCACAAGGGAAGCAACCAGAGAACAGCGAAAAGTTAAATATATGTGTTAGGATGGGAACTAAGGAGGGTAGGATGGGATTGAACATTTTAGAGCCTAACTCATCGTTACCAACAGCAGAAGAAGTTATAGATAGGAGTGATTTCTTAACGTCATCCTCGTCAACTATCTTAAAATTGAATGGTGGACATACAGGTACCGGCAGCATTGAGAGTTCTAGCAAGGTGCTAGACTTTGTGACGGGGTCAAGTGTAGTAGGCGGGACTGAGAAATGCTTGTTTAAAGCATGCAAATCGACATCTTGACCGTTCACTGTGGGAGACTTACCGATACCATTAGCCTTGAGGAATTTCCAAATTTTGGAGGAGTCATGGGTGTCAAGAGACTTGTGGAAGTGGCGACGTTTTGCATCTCTACACAGACGAACGCAGCCGTTCCGTAAGATTCTGAAGCGATCAAAATTAGAATCAGTAGGATTACGATTATACATTTTCTTGGCCTTATCCCTTTTGCCCATTGCCACTTTTATGTCAGCAGTAATCCACGGTGCAGGGATATGTTTTGCTCTCACTCGACGTTTAGGCGCATGACAATCGTATAGATTAGATAAAATACTGTTGAAGTTGGCAATCTTATCGTCAATATTGTCACTGTTGATTATAGGCGCCCAGTCAATGTTAGCCGCATCGCGCTCCAAAGCACCCAGGTCGATGCCCTTGAAGTTTCGTAGCTCAGTGAAATGTAATCGACGTTTAGGTTTGCGAATAGAAAGAGACAGATAAAGTAAATCATGTAAAGAAAAACTGGCGGGGAGTTGACCGTGGGTCGCAACTCGATCTGGAGAGGAGACAATAATTAAATCCAGAAGAGATTTACGACAGTTACGGCCATGATGAGTAACGTCGAGAGGTAAAATGTGCAGGTTAACAGAGGAGACAATGGATTGCAGGGAATGTGTACGATTATCATCCTTGACGAGACATGTATTAAAATCACCCATTATAACTACATGCTCGTAATTAGGGCAAAGTTCATTGAGCAAAGTATCAAAGGTGTCAAAGGTGTACGATTATCATCCTTGACGAGACATGTATTAAAATCACCCATTATAACTACATGCTCGTAATTAGGGCAAAGTTCATTGAGCAAAGTATCAAAGGTGTCAAAGTAGTTGACATACATATCAGGGCTATAAAACACTCCAAGAAGGACTTTGCTGTGCCATACTGTAATTTCTATGTGTTCGATAACTCAGTGAGCTAGTGGACTGTCTTTTGGTAGTTCTTGCAGGCACACAAGACGACACAAGAAGTTCCGGAAATCGGACCGCCACCAAGAATGATTCGCCACTTACCTTGATTCTTTCCCGATCTTCCTTAGGGATGCTCCGAGGCCTTGAGATTCCCTTGAGGTTGTTTCCGAGTTGCCGTGTCGACCGAGGCACTGACACACACATGTATCGCACACAATTGTTCCGAACCGCGTCCGAGATTTGACTGGGCGGTCGATGAGTGGCCGCCCGCCTGGCGAGGCAGCGCGGGGCGGGGGGGGGGGGGAATGACGGCCAAGCGGCGATCCTTCACGATGGCCGACCGTGTCGCCGAAACATCCTGCCGCCTAACCAAGGTTCTGCCTTGGTTACCCACTAAACCACCGAAGGCAATCCACAAAGCTTAGAGACAGGTCGTAAGATGTTCCCTTGCTGAGTCCTGACCTCTACAACTCTGACAATTCCGTCCCTACCCGGAAGTAACCTAACGATCCGACCGCGTTTCCATTGGAGAGGGGGTAAATTATCCTCCTTTATCAATATCAGGTCATCGACCTTGGGAGCCTCGTTATGAGAAGTCCATTTATGCCTTTGTTGGAGTGTGTGAAGATATTCACATCTCCACCGAGACCAGAAATGCTGGGATATCTTTTGAATAAGTTGGTACCGAGACAACCGGTGCTCCGGAGTTTCCGTGTAGGGATACTCAGGAAGTGCAACGAGAGGTTGCCCTATTAGGAAATGACCGGGGGTCAATACATCAAGGTCTTCCGAGTCCGTACTAAGGGGGCAAAGCGGCCGAGAATTCATTACCGCTTCTACCTTGGTAAAAAAGGTGGTCAGCTCTTCGAAAGTGAGCTTGGCTTCTCCCAGAACCCGTTTCGCATGTGTCTTGGCACCCTTCACTGCCGACTCGAATATCCCACCGCTTGAAGGGTTTGAAGGGCAATTGAAGAGCCAAGTTATGTTTTGAGCCGTCAGCTTCCGATCAATTTCCTGGTGATGGTTCCGTAAGAATATGTATAACTCCTTTAAATATTTATCGGTTCCCGTGAAGTTTGTACCGCAGTCTGATCGGATCAAGGACGGTACGCCTCTCCTAGATACGAACCTAGTCAAGGCTGCCACGAAGGCTTCAACTGATAAGTTTGATACAATTTCTAGATGTACCGCCTTAACCGACAAGCAAATGAAAACGCATAAGTAACACTTTTGAACCCTTGCATTACGCAACGAGCTCGTTTTAACGTAAAAAGGTCCAGCGAAATCCGTGCCGACCCCGACGAAAGGTCTGACTCCGGTAACACGATCGGCAGGCAAATCCGCCATATATGGCTGTTTAGGCCGAGCCCGGTGTCGAAAACATTGAACGCATTTAAACGTTATGTGTCGCGTGACACGCCGCGCCGAGATAATCCAGTAGCGTCGTGAGAGAATCGCACTCAACGCGTTAGCTCCGACGTGACAGTAGACCTTATGATAATGATTGACTAGCAAGTCTGTGAAACTACCCCTCGCCGGTATTAATATAGGGTGCCGTGACTCATATGGAAGGGTAGAGGCGCCGATTCTGCCGCCGACACGAATAATATCATCCCTGTCCAAAAATAAATTCAACCGTCGCAATGAATTTTTAATTTCAGTACCCGTTCGAAGGTTTGTCAATTCATCGGAGAAATTTTTTGACTGCACAATACGAATTAAGCACAGATTGGCGAGTCTACGTTCCGACACCGTTAAACTACCGTAAACCTTCTCAGAGTTAATTTTTGAATTGTTTTTAAAGCGTAGTAAGTATGTAGTAACGTTTAGCAACTTTTCATATGAACTAAAACGATCTAATAAATTAAAATCCGATATCAATTCGTTCACATTAGCAACCCTAACGGCCGGCCTCAGGCCAGGTAACAAATCTGGCGGGAACTCTGGGCCCCCGGACGGCCACGTATGGGGCGGCCGCTCCAGCCAACTCGATCCCCACCACAAGGGATGGTTCAAGAGTTCTGCCGCCGAGCAACCGCGTGACGCAACGTCCGCACAATTCATCTCGCCGGGTACGTGACGCCAGTCGATGTTGGTCTTAGAGGTTATTATATCCGAAACCCGGTTTCCTTCAAAGACTTGTAATTTATGAGGTGGTGTCCGTAACCACGCCAAAACGATAGTGCTGTCGCACCAGCCTACAATTTGGTCTAATCGAACCTTATCCTCCATTGACTCGACCGTGTGATTAACCAACGTTGACAGCAACTTAGCACCATTCAACTCCAGTTTCGGTATGGTTAACTTAACCCTTAATGGCGTTATACGTGACTTAGCAATAAGTAGGCGTACGTGAGTCCGTCCGTCTGCGCCCTCCACGCGCAAGTAGACTGCTGCAGCGTAACCGACGCTGGAGCCATCACAAAACCCGTGAAGAGTATATTTAGTCGGTCCTTCCAACTTGACACACCGGGGAATGGAGATACGTTGCAGATGCGGTAAGTCAGAGATGATATCCCTCCATTGTCGCACTAAATCTATGGGGGCCGGGGCATCCCAAGCTACCCCCTTTGAGTTATCAGAAGTCGCCAATAGGGACTGTAATAAAAGTTTTATTTTAAAAACTACTGGACAGATCCACCCAAGTGAGTCGTAAAGTCTAGCCACTATTGACAGAATACTACGACGTGTGACGTCACTATCTGTGGGCAGATTTACATGGTAAGTGAAATTGTCACATTTGGGGTCCCACTGAATGCCTAAAATCTTGACAAAACCCGTTCCATCCGAATCGCGATCATCGAAACGCCGCGGTGACTCCAAGTGTTCCGTGGGTAAGTCATTCAGTAATGCTGGCATATTACTGGACCATTTCCGTAACTCATAGCCGGCCGAATTCATCAATGAGATTAACTCATCGCGAAGCTCACGCGCCTCAATCAGCGAGTCTGCGCCGCCATTCAAATCGTCAACGTATGTGTTGTCTATGAGTAACTTAGCGGCACGGGTTTTATCAACCTCATCCCGGGCGATGCCATACGCTGGTGTAAGCAGCGTATGGCTATGAAAGAGCTCGACTTCAAACCGTATGTATTTGTGTTTAACTGATAGGTAAGTAGGGGCTCCGTGGGCGACGCTCGCCAGAGAATCAACTGATATCTCCGATCGTCCGGGTGAATCCACGTCTGCCTAAACATCATTTTAATATCCGTAGTAAATACAATTTGTGGAACCCTAAATTTCATTATAATATTAGTGATATCGTTTTGCAATCGTTCTCCCGAAAACAGACAGTCGTTTAATGACACTCCCGAACTTGTTTTCTGACTGCCATTGAATACAACGCGAATTTTATTTACATCGCCCGATTTTTTAAATACTCCGTGATGTGGGAGAAAGTCATGTTCTTGCCCCGAATTAATATCAAATTGCGATACACTCATGTGTCCCAGCCTAATATATTCATTAATAAATTCAATGTATTTCTCCCGAAATTCCGGATTCCGTTGCATCCGCCTCTCAAGCGACATAAATTGCTTATAAGCGGGCTGGCGTGAGTCTCCTAATAGACGTCTATCACCTGCCGAGATAAGAGGTAAGCGCGAGATATATTTACCGTCCGGGCCTCGCGATACCGTTGAAACAAATAATTGTTCGCATTCCAAGTCCTCGGGACTTTTAATTTTATTAAGAGGGGGTTCCTCAGATCGCCAAAACCTTTCCACCGTTTCCTTGAGTGTCAACTGGTTAACCGACGATTCGGCCAGCTCCCGCGTCTCCGGCGAAACTGGTCCGAATACCGCGAAATTAAATACCGTGCCCAACGCGTAGGGCCCACCCTGACACAAAGTAATCTTTTCCCCATTTAAGATTTGACCGAGTATATTACATCCAAAAATTACGTCTATCTCTGAAGAATTCAATGAGCCGTTATCTGCGAGTTTCAACTCTTTAAAAACCAAATTTGTTCTGTTAACCGAATAAGACGTAAGCCTTCTTAAAACTGCCGCCGTTACCGCTAGTACTGGGTGTTCTGAATGTTCTGGTCTGAAATATATAACAACAACGTGTTGATATGTATTGGCTTGAATGCCACCGATACCCGTGATTTGTACATTACTATAAGACCGTTTCAATCCGAGGGTAGATACCAAATCCCCCTTTATTACCGACATTTGAGCCCCTAAATCTAAGAGAGCCCGTGCTTTAACGAATTCACCATTTTTATTCTTAATTTCAATAATAGCTGTGGGTAGAACAACATTATACGGGTTTCGATGCAAAGACGTTGAAGATGAGTCATCATGTAACCTTGATTGCTATGCTGAATATTGCTTTTGAGAATTATTACGTGACTGACCGCGCGATTCGTGCGATTCCCGCCGTTCGCATGCCTGATAGCCGTTGCGCGAGCTGACCTGAACCACACGCTCAGCTGATGAGCGCGACGGTACCTCTCTTCTTTCGCGAGGAGAGGCCGTGCGCGTGCGACGACGCGGACGGTGGCTGCGGTAGCCAGGTCCCTCCGAAGGCGAGCTAGCGCGAGACGCAGTATAGTTGTGCATGCATATTAAGTCGTTGTGACCCCGATGGCCACAGCGTTTACATGCTGTCCTTTTATCGCACGTAGATGCCGAATGCTTACCAAAACATTTAAAGCATAAGTTTTCAGCTCGCACCCAGTCTTTACGCTGACCCGCGGTTAATTTTTTAAATTTAGAACACTCCGAAATCATGTGACCGCTTATTTCACAGTATAAACAGCGCCTAGCGATTATTCGTTCATTCCTGTAAGATTCACTTTCGTTTCCGATGATGTGTATGGTGCGGCGGGTACGATTGTCCTTCAAGGTCGCGCCGTCAGCTGTTGTCGAGTCTATAAGCCGACATTCATTTTGCAAAAACTCCACAAGTTGATTGAATGTGGGTAGGGTGATTATATTTCCGCCGTACTTCTGTTCAAACCGAGTTTTAACGTCTAACGGAATTTTATTTAAGCTAATGAATAATAAAATATAAGACCATTGATCTATAGGAAGGCCTAAATTATTCAAGGCGCGCGTGGACTCCAACAGTGGGTTTAGAATTTTAGAACGCAGATCATAGGGTTTATTTAATGTAGGTAGCTGTAGGATTCTAGAAATGTGACTATCTGCTAGCATTCTGATATTTTCATATCTACCCTTAAGAATTTCTAAGCCTATGTCTAGGGATTCGTCTACCATAGGTAAATGCCGTATTAAGGTATGCGGTTCATTTAACACATGAGAAACTAAGTAATGAAATTTTTCCGTCTTTGATATATCTTTCCGTGTTAGTACTAACGAACTGAATAGGCTTATAAAACTTGTCCACTGAAAAACGTCACCATCAAATTTGCATAAATCGATTCTGGGAAGTCTTGCCGTATTTGAACTCTCGGACGGTCTATGAACCCCGTCCAAACCCGGGTAAGCCGACGAGACCGCTTCCAGCTGATTATAAGCCAACTCCGCCTCATTATAATCAGCCGTATAGATTTTAATCATTTCCGAATCTACGGTATTATCCAGCAATAACACGTACTGTTCCGACAAAAGTGCGTATCGTTCATCGAGTTTACGCAATCTCGCCGAAATAACTGCATTGGTTTGAGTTTTTCCCGCGATCATTTCTAACGTGCTTCTAAGCCATTCGACTTGAATTTTAAATTTAGTTGATGATACCTTAGCCATTTTAAATCGTTAAGACTCCAAATCGTGATGCACCCACCCCCGGGTAAGAGAAAAAAAAAATATAACGGAACCCTACAATAAATCAAATAAATTGTTCTAATAACTGAGGATAATTTCACAAATATCGCATACCGCACAATATAATACAATAACCGAACCGCAAATGACAAACAAACTTAACGACTTTAATTTGAATTGTATCCGACCGAATCGAGACTTGTGTCAGAGCTGTAGGTGGCGGTTAGGAATTTCAATTTTTAAATCTACAACCGACTTATGATTTGAAAAAATACCAACAAATATACCGAAATCCGGCTGAAATCCGCTCGAATGGACCATATATATGTTCGATAACTCAGTGAGCTAGTGGACTGTCTTTTGGTAGTTCTTGCAGGCACACAAGACGACACAAGAAGTTCCGGAAATCGGACCGCCACCAAGAATGATTCGCCACTTACCTTGATTCTTTCCCGATCTTCCTTAGGGATGCTCCGAGGCCTTGAGATTCCCTTGAGGTTGTTTCCGAGTTGCCGTGTCGACCGAGGCACTGACACACACATGTATCGCACACAATTGTTCCGAACCGCGTCCGAGATTTGACTGGGCGGTCGATGAGTGGCCGCCCGCCTGGCGAGGCAGCGCGGGGCGGGGGGGGGGGGGAATGACGGCCAAGCGGCGATCCTTCACGATGGCCGACCGTGTCGCCGAAACACTATGAACATGTACTCCGCTGAAGCGTTATAAATAGGTGGAGAGGTGCTAATAATTTTGTATGGAATATCTTCACGGAGGTACAACGCCACTCCGCCACAGCGCCTGTCATTCCTGTCATTACGAATAAGTACAAATCCGGGAAGGCCATAGACTTTAGAAGAGTGAGACGATTTCAGAAATGATTCTGAAACGAGAAGTGCATCAAGGTAGTCACTGCTAAAGGATGCTAGAATATCAGAGTGGTGAAAAGGAATACTCTGGGCATTGATGTGGGCCAAATTAAGATTTCTTGGGAAACCAGAAAAAAGGGAGGATAGCTGATCACGTAAGGTTGAGGCTGGAGAGTTGTTACTGTTCGCACTAATACAGCTTAAGTTAGAAGGAGAACACGAGAAAAAAGTATCATCATCGGTCGAGACAAAAGAGTCTTCCACAATGCAAACAAAATAACTAAAACTATTATATATATGTATATACTTAATATATAAAACCGAATATAATATATAATGCGAATAAATAAATACTTAATAACAAGTGTATAAAATATTAATATAAAAATAAGTAATATACGAACTAATGTTAAATGAACCCCGCTCGCAAGCAATGAAAGAGATTTATATTATTAAGATAAGTAGGTAGGAGACAACATAAAGAGTAAGTATTTGAAATAGAACATAGAACAGAAAATTAGATGGCAAGATTCACTGTGAACCGGTTTGTCGGAGGCAGCATGGTCTCTGACCTTAGCCGGCTTTATCACGCCTATGACAAACAAAAAAAAAAAAAAAAGAATTGAAATATTTTGTCTGTCATTGTCACTGTCATATCATACAAGCTGACAAGCATTCAACAGACAAAAACAAAATGCATGATTACAATTACATTTACAAACGCCACATCCGGTAAAAGCAATAAAGTGAAGTGAATACATAATGTAGGTACCTAATAATAAAAACCAAATGAAAGAAACATGTAAACACGAGCCAACATTATCACACAGTCCCGTCTGTAACAGGGAAAGTTCAAATATTAAACAGCGAACGGTGCCAAACTAGATCACAACGCAGACAGTTCATACTTTTCAACGACGACGGCTTCTCATTGTTGGCTTATTGGATTCCGCCTTTGGAGGCGCTGCCGGAACTTTCGCGGAAGTAGAAGGTATCGCTGGTTCAGCAATTGCCGCAGATGCATTAGTTACAGAGCTATTAGGAAATTTTACGATCAGTGCATCGAGCTCAGCTGCTGTTTCAATTTTATGGCGCACTTTTCCCGGAGTTATTATATTGATGATGCCACCCATAGTCCAGACGTGCCGCCACGTGCCGCATTTGGAAGTGTTTGCGCGCATTCATGAAGACACGGTGTCTAACCCTAGTGAGGAACTCGGAGATAGTGTATCCAGTGCTCTTTAATGAGTTTTCCTTCTCTATGCAATAGATCCTATTGCGAAAGTGACCCGACATATTTCCCTTTTTCCCGTCGCTTCACGGGGCTACTAATAATAACAATAAATTAATTCGTAGTAGTTAGATAATTCTAAAGCCGGTCGGTTCCCTACGGATATATTATACATTGTATTTTATGTTTTCATTTCATTTATATGACATAGTTATTTCTAGGTTATTTTCATAGGCGGATCCTATGAAAATAACCTAGAAATGAACCTTACTGAGCCCATAGTTTAATTAAAGCAGTTTATTTTATAAGAATTATGTTTCGTGGTTTAAAAGACGGTGAAAATAAAACTTCGTTAGCTCCCAAAAGAGAGAAAGAGACAGAGAGAGAAATAGAGAGGTGTTTTACGATTATTAATATTTTAATATTATGTTTCCTGTTGCATTTACTCACGTCGCGTTTACTCGCGAAACAGTCGCTAGAACTTATTATCTTAAAATTAATTATGATGGTTATTGTGAAGAAATCCTAAAAGTTATTATGATAGACATACTTATTCATTACTAGCTGGTCCCGCAAAACCCTGACGGCCAGCAATGTGGCCAAATTGCTGAGCCCGCAGAGAGCGATGACCATCAGGGTGATAAGGGGATACCGCACGATTTTCGGTGAAGCGACATGTCTCCTAGCCGGGACCCCTCCATGGGACCTGGAAGCGAGAGCCCTTGCGTCACTGTTCAGATGGTGCAAGGAGGCGCTGGAGCGGAGCCAAAGGCCCGCTTATCGAGAAATCGAGGCCCAGCGGTCCCTACTCCAACAGGAAACCGTGGAGACATGGAAGGTGCGACTTGAGCAACCAAAGGGGGGATTCGCCACATTCGCGACCGTCAGACTGGTCATGGACGAGTGGCTGGAGAGGAGACACGGTGCACTCGCCTACCGGTTGACACAGATGCTTGCCGAGCACGGTAGCTTCGGTAGGTATCTGTGGCGAAAACACCGGGAAACCACGGCCGAGTGTCAGCACTGCGAGGACCGCAGCGATGACACGGTGGTGGAGTGCACGGCGTGGGCGCAACAGCGCCAGGTCCTCGTAGTGGGTCTGGACGTGGACACTCTCTCGCTCGAGACCATGGTGCGAGCCATGCTCTCCAGTGGGAGTAAGTGGGAATGCGCCGCCTCTTTCTGCGAGCAGGTCATGCTCGTGAAGGAGACGGCGGGACGGGTACGGGAGAGAACTCTCCCACCCGAGTTCCGCAGTCGGCGGCCTGGGCGCTGCCGACGTGTCTTCGCCGAGGACTATCGGCCACCCTGACCGGGGGCCTGAGGACGGTGAGAGGGCAACTCACCGTCCTTACAGAAGCAGGCCCATGACGGCAGCGTGACGTGAGCAATTCACGCACGCCCCCCCTTAGAAGCGGGATCACACCCGAAACCCCCCAAAGACGCGGGATAGCACCCGAACCACCCCCTGGGCGAGGCCGCAGTGGCGGCCGTGGGTCTGTTAGGAGTTCTGGGACATCCTTCCGAGGGCTTCCCCGGGGCTCCCAACCACAGGCTGTTTGGTTGTAAGGTTTTTTAGTCGGAAGGAGTCCGACATAACACCCATGAGGATTTTCCCCTCACGTTAAACAAAAAAAAAATTAAGGGTACATGGTTTGTATGTGATGGTCCTTTTAACTAACTTAAAATAGGCTATTTTAAAATAATTGAGTCCGCGCCGAAGGCGTCTTAAAAATAACCTTAAACATTAAGCTCTTTTATGATTAAGCCATTACACGCCAGTTTAGATTTACCCATTTTTAGATTCATATGTCTATGTATGATTCTTTAAGGTGATACATCTTTTTTATTTATAAACCGATTGACATGAAATAAACACTAAATGTTAAGTGAAGCAAACTTCAATAAAATAAAGGAAACCGCATTGCAATCGGTTAAGCGGTTACTGAGATTAGCGTGCACAAACTTACAGATAAACAGACGTACAGAGAAACAGAAAAAAAAATCAAAAATACATTGTTTTGTGTTCGATTGCGTTCATAAAGTCCCCTTATAATATTTTTCTCATTTATCCTCCATTGTACAGACAGCGACCTGTTACGATTTTATTATATGTATATTGATGATTGATGTAACTTTAGCCATTTTCGCTGCGTACGTAATGGAAGCTCTCTAGTGGACAAAATTTTCACCCAAATCATTATTGAAGAGCTCCGTTGTTTAACTCCATTGATCTGCATCAGACTTTGATAATATTGTGTACAAACAGCATAGGGGGGAGGGGGGAGGTTGAGGGGGGTAAAGGGAGGGAGTGGGAGGGAGGGGGGAATGGGGGAAGGGGGAGGGGGGGTAATAAAATGGGGGTTAATAATAAAAAAAATATTATTATTAATTAAAAAAATAAAATTTTATTACAATTCCTTCACTAATTAATCGAAAGGAACTTCGTATCATCCGGGTGTCCCTTGACACCTCTCAAGTTTTTTATTTTTAAGTCGGTTAAAAAAATCAAGACCTAAGTCAAAGTTACCATTATTTAAAAACGCTTTGGTTAATACTACTGTCAGATCAAACATGATTGTGTACTATGTGGTCTGTTCTTATTCGACACTGTTACAAACGCCATTATCACGAAGGTTGCTTTATCATGGCGCTTGCATCAACTCTACTACTAATCACAAACAGTTCTCTAAAAAAAGAAACACTTAATGATAATGATGTAAAGTTTCCTTAAAATCCATTCAGTACTATTTGTGTAAGAGAATAACTACCATCAATCTAAAGTTTTCACGTTTAAAATATGTAATACTTATAATTGTCTCCACATACTTCTTTCTTTTATTGGCAGTTTTTCACGTTCGTCGTAACATCAAGCAACATAAGCTCAATACATTTTTCTACAAGATTTTAAGAGATTCTAAATACTCGCCTTTATCTTTAAGCTCCACAAACTCATAGAGAAAATTTCGTTGACAATATGCAAGGAAGTTCCTTAGGCCCCTAAGTTGATGAATTTTCTCCCTGAGAACGTAATGTTTCATTTTGACAAGATCAGCTTTAACATCTAAATTGAGAACACAAATCACTTTATATTTCTCATTATCACATATTTCACCGAAATTATTCTCCTCTGTGCTATTTAATACTGCGTATAAAATTATTATATATTTTAAGAAGCGATCCTTGTAGCTTAGAATAGTTAAAGCTAAAGCCGAAAATAGATTATATTTTTGCACGTGTTATCAGGTATATAAAAAGACAGGAAGGGATTAGATTGAAGACTATCACGTTATTTCAGGAACCCTGTACTCTGACTATCTAACTGTTTAGGAGAAAACTACCGGTTTTATGCTTCAAAAATCGAATTATCGATAAAAAAATGTAGATGGTAATATTAAAATTGGATTTAAAAATGATTAGTTTTAGGTTCCAGTAATCCTACTATCCTACTTCCTACTAATATTATAAATGTGAAAGTTTGTGAAGATGTTTGGATGTTTAGATGTTTGGATGTTTGTTACTCAATCACGCTCTAACGGCTGAATGGATCTGGTTGAAATTTGGTACAGAGGTAGAGTAGAGCCCAGAATAACACATAGGCTACTTTTTATCTCGGGAAAATGTTTCCATGGGAAGCGGTAACGGGAACCAAATTTCACGCGGGCAAAGCCGCGCGCTACAGCTAGTTATAAATAAGCTTTACTCTAGCACGTATGTTACCTCATTGCAATAGCAATAAAATGAAGTGTGCACATGCTCGAAATGGATATCCATTGTCTCGTAAAACAGTTTTTGATAGAGTTTTGAAGCTATTAAACTTAACGTGTGGGGAAGGCGTTCGTTTATATTTTGGAAATACGTTACTTCAGGAACCACACACGTGTTTCCCTCATCTTACAATCCCGGGTTCTTTAAGAGGAGCGTGAAGAGGCACATCACAGGGCCGCCAACTTGAGGACCACCGTAAGAAGTGGCCCCCAATCGCTAGATGCCCCACGGCTTTCCATCAGGCTAGTGGCGACGTCAATTTGGCGAGCCGAATATAAAAAAAAAACCATCCCTGTACTCTAACTATCTAACTGTTCAGCAGAAAACTACCGGTTTTATGCTTCAAAAATCGAATTATCGATAAAAAAGTAGATTGTAACGTTGTAGTTGGATTGAAATATTGTTAGTTTTAGGTTCCAGTAATTATAAATAAGCTTTACTCTAGCACGTATGTTACCCCATTGCAATAGCAATAAAATGAAATGTGCACAAGATATTCGACTGCATGCTCGGAATGGGTATCCAGGGTCTCGTATAACAGTTTTTGATGGAGTTTTGAAGCTATTAAACTTAACATATGGGGAAGGCGTTTGGTTTTGTTGAGTTTGGAAATATTTTTCGCGCTACAGGCATTTCTAACTTTGCGGATCTCGTAGCCATTGTAACAGAAGGGGCAATTAAACACTTCAGGACTCTGCTAATTACTTTATTCTCCATATAGACACACAATAAATTGGGCAGAGCTTCGGCTAGTCTTAGTATACAGTACAGAATGACCGACAAAATGCTCGCACTCTCTTATATACACACACTGTCTATGATACACTCGGAAAATACGTCACTTCTTATGTCAACTGTCATAGTGATTTAAGGGCGGCGTTACACTCGGCCATCCTGTAAGCAGTTGCTCCTGCAATAGGAACTGGGCGTCTGGGCTGGGCGGCTGACTGGCTCGCTGGCGTGGCTCGCTGGCGTGGCTCGCTGGCCTGGCTCGCTGGCCTGGCTCGCTGGCCTGACTCGCTGGCCTGACTCACTGGCCTGTCTCGCTGGTCTGATTCGCTGGCCTGTCTCGCTGGTCTGACTCGCTGGCCTGTCTCGCTGACCTGCTACTAGCTACTAGCTCGCAGGACTAACTCGCAGGACCAGCTCGCAGGACTAGCTCGCAGGACTAGCTCGCAGGACTAGCTCGCAGGACTAGCTCGCAGGACTAGTTCGCAGAACAAGCTTGCAGGACTAGCTCGCTGGCTGGTTTGGCGTGGCGTGGCATACCGTGGCGTGGCGTGGCATGCCGTGGCGTGGCGTGGCATGGCTTGGCTTTGCCCAGCCCGGCCCAAACAGGCTACATCTACATCCCGGTAGACTGACTTGCATTCTGTCCGGCTCATCTGTAACAATCGCTCCCGTATAGGGAACAAGAGACTTTGTTAGTGGCTGGCCAAATAAACACAAAGAAATAGACATAGCACTAATATTAGCTGGTCCAAAGATAGATTCATGAGTGGAATGTACGCGCCACTATCTACTGCGTGAGATATCTGGCATTGAAATAAATAGGTAAACTGCATGACAAATAGAAGCATCCGTTAATACTGGACCTACTTTTCGATAAAACCTTAAAGTCATTGCGTATCAGGTCATTTATGTACTTTGTGTTTTAGCAGATACTAGGAGCGAGCGCTCGGCATGGTTATATAAATAACGCAACGTAAATAACTTGCCATATTATTCTTGGTTAAATAACCTAAAACAGGGCTTACACACCGCTCTTAGAACTCATCAATTTATATGATTTTGTTAACACTTTCACATCTCATGCAAATGACTATTTACTGGCGTTGAAGGCTCAATGCCGTAAAATAAAACAACGAAATGTCATTAGTATCCCAAGGGACTCTCTGAACTTAGTCTCGCCTTAACTTCGATCTTGTCAACTACATACACAATAACAATCTTAACTATTTTCTGCAAAATGACAAAATATAAACAAGCGGATACCTCCATGGTGGTATGCACAAAAGTATTAAATGTAGTAAACACTATTCTACCGACATTCTGAAGCGGAAATACAAAGATGCTGTTGCTGGCTGCTGTATGCCTTGATAAACTGAATATCCTAACTGTATAACATTTATGTTAAGGGCTTGCTTTTTCGGCAGTCTGTCCTATTTTGGTAAAGAATAGAAATATCGCGCACGCAGGGTTATATCTCCTTACTGACATTGTCGTTACACGTAAATGAGTAGTTTACCTACAGAAACTTAATTCAACTCTTTCTCGGTGGCTATAAAGGTATACCTTTAAACAATTAATGTCTACTGTATTTAGGCACATTCTCAAAAAGAAATATCTACTAGTATCATAGAGGAACGGTTTGTATAAACTCCTAAGCTAGTAAAACGATTTTACCACTTCTTTGCCATTAGATTGCCAAGTAATTCTCGAATAACATAGCTATGCAGGCTTAGACTATTTACAGGTATCGCGTTGCTACTAAAGAGAGCGAAATAGTTATAAGATATTGTTAAAGGAATACGGCCTTTGATCAAAAATATGTTGATCGAAGAATACGGCGTACTTGCAATTAAAACAGTAAACACGGGCGAATTGTAACATGTGTCCTACAGGGTTTACAGTACGTCACTGGCTGAGTGGTAAGGCATAGCAGCGTTCAATAAAACCAATCTCATGGGCGTTAACAGATTAACTTTTTCACGTTTCAAGGGACTAGGCGTACCGTTGATGGATTTGTATCGTAGTAAACAAGTTGTGGATAGTCTGAAGCTACTCATCACTCAATCCATCCTAGTATGATAATCGGCATAAGATCACATCATTCTTGTTTCAAAACCTATTATTAGGAAAGAATAATCAAGGCGATATTGTGTATAATTTTATGCCACCTGCTTAAATGGAAAAGATCATGAAGTTTCAGGCTTAATTACGGGTATCGCAATGAGACAAATATTCTGTGTGAAATTTCTACTATAATCAATCAATTTTCGCGAATAAGTACGGACCCGCATAATAACTCTGTTAGTTCAAGTACCTACCTACACCATTATACTTAGGTGTTCAGCACTTCCGATACCTTTATCATACGTTGAGCACGGTTCCAAACATTACAATACCGAGCGGACATACTATTCTATAAAATCGAGACCCTTTTCCAATGTATATCCGAACGGCTTATGTTCATTTTACACTACCGAACTTTTCAACAACGCTCAATGGAAAATGTGACGCCACGTTACAAACTAAAGCACCATACCAGTCTTATTTTAATAACTTTAAGTAGAAATGCATAAAGATTTCTCACTACACCCACGTTATAGCTAGTTTTGTTTAACGCGACTTTGCTGGATCAATCCAAATACCATTATACGGTTCACACGTAATTGCTTCTTAGATTTTGACCGATATAATCAATCGCGTTATACAATTACATAGAAACGTAATCAAAGAGCCACATTGAATAGCTTAAAACACCTAGGTATAATCCTCTTTACGAAAATACTCCATCTAGCTAGATTTTATATCCGATTACTAACAATACACACGTTTATCTAGATTCCAAACGAATGAATAAAAGCACTACCGCCAACTACGACTTATCGAAACCATCGAAACCAAGCATGATATTTATCATAATACCTAGTACCTACATAAACGGGCTAAACAACTTACCGGCTGTTGGATTTGTTTCAGTATGCCTACCCAATAATTAATTAGGTACATATAGCCTGCAAATATCTGTATGATTTGATTATCTATCTACAGTTTTAGGATCGTAGATACAATATTGTTGCGCCTCTTTCGAATATGTAGTAAATTTTTGGAATTAACTGTGCGTTCCGATACTACCTACTAAGTGCTTGTATCTACAAAAATGTTCTGAATGTTAATGAATCTAGATTTGACTGGATAAGGGCTTTAGCAATTATAATAACAGATATCGATCGTGAACTGCAACGACATCCAGTGCATAAAAGTTATTCTATTTATTTTACCAGCATTCTAACACTAATAACGATTAATTTTAATAGACTTTCCTCGATTTAAGACTTCATAATGATAACGCAAAACCTAACGCTAGGCGGCTGTTTTACTGGCAATGACTAGAACTTATTCAGTTAAACTAGAGAAATTCAGAGGTGTGGAGTAAGACTATTTGGGCTAAGCAAAGGGCAATTAGTAGCCTAACAGGCAATGCAATTCTTTACCAACTGGCAAGGGCAATATGCAGCCTAACAGTAGTTCTTACTGGCAAGAAATGACTATAGCTCAGTTCGTAGATGAATCAGATTTAGTGACAACGAGCGGCTATTTCGAATAGGCGATAGGCAACCGGTAAATTGGTTGTCTGCAGTAGTTGTTGTAACTGGCAATGGCTATTTCGCTGCACGAATTAGAATTAGTGGCACAGACTGGCTAAACAGATAGGAAAAAGGCAATTAGTGGCACCCACCTCAAATTCTCTGTGCAGCTTTTGGCGCATCTCGGCCAATTTGTTCATAGCTGACCATCTCGGGCAGCATCTGTCTCCATAGAGCCGTCGAGCGCCGCAGCACGCTGCTACCGCGCGCTGTAGTTTAAGTGTTCCACGATGAAAATCTTCAGGACTGAAGTGCCGGCGCCGCGACGTGCGTAGTCCGGTTTTTGCAATGTGATAGTACGATTCTTGATATCGGGGCTTTTATACAGGTGGGCTCTTACTGAAGGTATATGCATGGGTAGATAGCAGGTTATTCAAGAAGAAAACTAGTTCATATTCATACGATAGTTGTGTTCTCTGGAGGCATCTTGTAAAACATTTCATAAATACCCACATTGTTTTTGGATATGCGCCGTGTAACTTTTGCTTCGATTGTCCACGTGGAATTGAGGTTTGTGAAGTATGGGCACTATTGTTGTCGATAGGACCCTCGGCCTACATCAAAGTGGATTTTTCTTCTTCAAAACTGACAGTCTTCATGGTTTCTTCTTGAAGTATCCCACTTCTGATTGTAACAGAAGGGGCAATTAAACACTTCAGGACTCTGCTAATTACTTTATTCTCCATATAGACACACAATAAATTGGGCAGAGCTTCGGCTAGTCTTAGTATACAGTACAGAATGACCGACAAAATGCTCGCACTCTCTTATATACACACACTGTCTATGATACACTCGGAAAATACGTCACTTCTTATGTCAACTGTCATAGTGATTTAAGGGCGGCGTTACACCATATAAGATTTTTTATTGCCATTGCAAGTACATTATAAATCATTATAGGTACTATTTTTGTATTTTTGTGTGAGGTAAATATAGGTCACTATGGTATTTTGTGTGCGTTATCATTTCTATCGCGAAAATGTGTGCTGAGCCGGGATGCCACCAGTAAAGAGATTTTTGCCAGGGTGACTCAGCGATTTAAGGATCATTATTTTATCACAATTTCATCAAACAGTCACAATCAATATCTTCAATCAGATTAATGTAGCCATGGTTTCCATCATGGGTAGCTGAATATAAAAATCTGGAGTGATTTTTTAGTATTTGTTAAAATAGCAATTCAAGGAAGATGGTTTTAATTGCTTGAGACCTTAAAACATTTTAACGAGCAGCGGGTAGGTATCCCTATATTTTGCATTATTTAGTTAGGATCGTGATTAATGAGTTGAATACACTCATATTTTATATCAGTTACACACTAAAAATAGATGGCTGACGTCTGTAACTAGCTTGTGCAATAAAGTATGTTGATAAAACATTCAAATTATTCACAATGTGTTTCTTACACTAACCAAGCTTTAAACTCGTTCTCTGAAAGACTATTATATATTTTGTCTCTATATGATTGTATGTATTAACAGGCAAAATACAGGTTTTGAAAGAATTTGATAAAGTTTTGATGTGATTTCTTATTTATATACCAAGTTGTTTTTTTTGTGACGTGGTTGATTGCTATAACGTTTATCTGGGAAAATACCCACTAAACAAAAAGTCAGGCTAGGCCAGAGATTGAGTCAATGCGTTATAGTGGGATGCCCAAAAATGGGCAAAAGGGGGCTCTTTTCGGGATGACATCGTATGCATCATGATATATGCAAAAATAAATATAACTTGCATGTACACAAACACTAAAACTACAAAAATAAAGTTACAAACAGCAGATAAACTCAGCTCGTGAATATGTGTGTTATCCCAGCCGATTTCGGCTATGGTGACCACTATTAATTAGGATTATTGGCTCTCTCATGTGCTCGTTGATGGCTACAATATCCCATCCTGTTTGTAAATGTGCGTGAGCAACGACTGCACGTGAGGACACCATTCACATAATTATAGGAGATGGCTGCTGCTGATCTAGCCTTAAGAGCATCTCGTTTCGCATCAAGTGCGGATTTTCTCTGCTCTTCAAATTTATCCACTTTGCTCCTCACCAAATGCCTCCACTCATGACGACAAGTAGCCCTTTCTTCCCATCTCGGGGGATCAATGTTGCATCTCTTCATGTGTCTTTTCTGAACATCCTTGAATCGTAAGAACTGGCCGCCTTGTTTCCGGCTGCCGTTTTGGAGTTCAGAAAAGAATATGCGCTTTGCCACCCTTTCATCACTTATTCGTGAGACATGTCCGCACCATCGGAGCTGACGCCGCATCAGGTACGCTTCTATGCCGTAGACCTTTGCGCGTCGAAGGACATCGGTATTTCTTACCCGATCCGACCATTTTATTTTCAGAATGTCTCGTAGGCATTTTAAGTGAAACCTGTCAAGCGTTCGTATTTGTTTCCGATAGAGCACCCACGTTTCCGAAGAATATAGAAGGTTTGGGAGAACTATGGCCCTATATATGGAAACCTTGGTCGAAAGCTTCAAATCATGTGATTGCAGGACTTGGCATCGCAATTTCCCGAAATCAGCAGATGCAGCGCTAATGCGATGATTTATTTCGGTATCAAGATCACACTTAGACGTTACTGTGCTACCGAGGTATTTAAATTTGTCGACCTGCTTTAGCTCATTATCGCCGATGTACATTTTTATTGGTTCCGCAGCTCTGTGAGAGTCCATTGCCATTACCTCAGTCTTCTTAACACTAATTTTGAGACCATAACGGCAACAGACTTCCTGAAGATTAGTAATCAGTTCTTGTAGCTCTTGTGGAGAGTTTGCTACAAAACATAGGTAATCCGCATACATAATCTCCGTTATAAGTGCGTGTGACACCTTTGTATAAGCCTTTAATCTGGTCAAGTTAAAGAGTCCTCCATCACTCCGAAAACGTATTTTGATACCAAAAGAAGCATGCTCGAGCGCCTCTCCGATAACGACATAAAAATAAAGGGCAAACAGTGTTGGTGCAAGCACACAGCCCTGTTTAACGCCACAACTGACAGAGAAGAATTCAGATTGATCTCCATTGTAGGTAACACAGCATGTCATTCCGTCGTGAAGAAGGCGAATCATTCTAACAAACTTCTCAGGACAACCCAATCTAGTCAGTAAGGTCCAAAGGGCTTTCCGCGGCACACTGTCAAATGCCTTTTCCAAATCCACAAAGCACATATACAAAGGTTCGCTTTTCTCCTGTAGCTGCCGGATGGAAAAGATGGCTTCGCAGGTGCCCCTCCCCGGATGAAAACCAAACTGAGTCTCCGGCAATATGTTCTCAGAAAGTGGTAAAAGTCTATTGAGAAGAACTCTGGCGAAAATCTTCCCGGGTACAGAGAGGAGCGATATACCCCGGTAGGAGTTGCAATCAGACCGGTCTCCTTTATTTTTATAGAGGGTCTGTATACGGGATGTTTTAAAATCGGGTGGTATTTTTTCCTCCTTCCAAATGCGATCGAAGATCTGCCAGACGTAAAAATGAAGTTGATCGCCCCCGTATTTAAGTAGTTCCCCGGCGATGTTATCAACTCCAACTGCCTTTTCATTCTTCTGTTCTTTGATGGCTTGAACAACCTCAGCCAAAGTCAGGGACTCAACAAGTGAATCATGTTGCGGCCTAGGCTGAATACCTCTGATATGATCTAAATCTACTAATCGTTCCACATTGAGCAGTTTATTAAAGTGCTCTGCCCAGCGATCTAATATGTCTTGCTTACTAGTTAGTCTTTCAGACCCGTCTAGTGATTT
This sequence comes from Miltochrista miniata, assembly GCA_933228765.1. NCBI lineage: Eukaryota > Metazoa > Arthropoda > Insecta > Lepidoptera > Erebidae > Miltochrista > Miltochrista miniata. The sequence goes on along the minus strand of OW121763.1, from coordinate 26,078,374 downwards.
CAGTGGTACACTTTTTCTAACAGAAACGCCAATTAGCTTACGCATTTTTTCATAAAACGCTCCTAGCTGGTGCGTGTCTGCAAACCACTGCATCTCTTCCGCCTTAGCAAGCCACCATCTATCTTTCATCTCCCTGGTTAGTTTTCTTATGGAACTGCCACTACGTTGGACCTCTTGTATGAGAATGTCATTACTATTATTACTACGTTTTAAGAGTGCGCGATGCTGTGCTAATGCTTTAGCAAGGGTCTCATCATTCTGGTCAAACCAGTCCTTGTTGACCCGTTTCTTAAGTCCTAGGACTTCTGTAGCCACTGTCATTATAGACGATGAAATCCGATGCCAGTTCAATGTTAGGTCACCCTGTTGAGCATCAAATGCATCTAACGTATCTATGAGCCTTTCTTGGTAATCCGTTGGAAGCTCAGTACAAGTAAGTCTGTCCAAATTGAGGGATGTTGGTTTGACCCTGCAGGGTCTACACGGAAATCGCAGTCGAAGTCTCAATTTAGTCACCAGAAGCCTGTGGTCAGTCCAGCAATGAGCGCCGCGCATGACGCGGGTGATGTGAACTTGGGAGACATCTCTTCGTCGCGTTATCGCATAATTAAGAAGGTGCCAGTGTTTGGAACGTGGGTGCATCCAGGTAGTCTTATATTTGTCACGGAGCCTAAATAAAGTGTTAGTAATGGTGAGGTCGAACTGAGCACATAAAGTAAGCAGCAACTGCCCGTTGCTATTCATATTGCCCACACCATTACTTCCAATCACGCCCGGCCATGACTCAGCATCTCTGCCAACCCTTGCGTTAAAATCGCCTAACAACAAAATTTGCTCATTCAAACGTACATTACTAAGACATTGGCAGAGTTCTTCATAAAACTGGTCCTTGACACTGTCCTCGTTACTCAAAGTCGGTGCATATACGCTAATCACGTTAAGGAAGTTGTTATTCTGAAGGTGAAGACGCAATGTAATAATACGATCCGAGATATATTGCGGACACTCCGGTAGCTTTTTTGCAATGACGGATTTAATGGTAAACCCTACGCCAGCTAACCTTCGTTCAGTTAGCGATCTTCCCTTCCAGAAGAATGTATAACCACCACCAATTTCCTCGAGCTCGCCTTGGTCAGCTAGACGTGTTTCACTTAACGCTGCTACATCTATATTGTAGCGACCAAGTTCGCGTGCTACGATAGCGGTTTTACGCTCCGGACAAGTGCTTCTGTCGTTGTCCAATAGGGTGCGCACATTCCATGCGCCGAATGTCATAATTGAAGTTTTCATAATATTTTTCCTGTGACGTCGACCATGAGTAGTGGGGTGCTCAAGCAGCCACGGTCGCTGCTACCCCAATATTTTAGGGACAAGCATTTTTTTGGGGCACCTTTTCTAGCCCCCTCCCCAGCTGAGTGGGGGAAGCAGTGCATCCCTAAATAGGGCTGCTTCGTCGCCTAAAGTGCTGCCCAATCTGCATTGTTGTCCCAACTTCAATACAGAAACGACCACTCTCCTTAGGCCGCCATACGTGCAGACTTCAGACAAAGCCGGGCGTGCACCACAACCCAACCTCTCTACCTCAACCCATCGCCGCAGGTCTTAATCATAGTCCGATAATTATAAGCAGTCGTTTGCGCGTGACATATTTAAGTGCGTAAGTGGTTGCGCTGATACAGACGCACTCCCTCGTCCTTTCCCTTCTTTGTCCAGTGGAACGGATGGCCGCTACAACTGGAGAAGAGTTTGGATGCAGTGAATGGCCGACGAATACTTTCGACCTCTACCGTCGCCCTAAGCCTTTCACAAGACTTTACTACCCCGCCACATCCACCACAACCAATCGCTTATCAGCATTGGTATGCTGTCTGCACCGGGGCAGATTTTACGCATAAGCGGGAGGTATCCGCTAATCCGGTGCCTAGGCAACCGGTCCCCTTCACCGGGTCTAGCCCACGAGTCGACGTGGTTAACCGGGGTGTGGCCGCTGCTTGCGTTACAGCTACTTGGAGCCACCGGTGAGAGATTATGGGCCGCCTGTCATTAAGTGAGCTACCTTTCGGTCGACTGAACTACACAGTTGATTGACGCCCCACTACACCCCAATCTATATAAATCGTGAATATAGTAACTATACGAACAGCTACTGGGAACTTTCAAGCACGGAGGTGGTTATATTTGATAGGCAAAGTTTTCATATTGCACTGCATCTAGGTAGTATTTATTTTTGAAGGAGTTGGAACCTGTTTCGCAGTGTCTGAGCTATTCATCTGCAATCAAAGTTCTCGTATAAGAAATCTGAAATTCTAATAATTTTAAGTTTATGGTCCTTATAATATACCGTATCCTAATTGTCAATGTCATCGAAATTTTCCGTAGCGAGGGGTTCCGTGTCGGCAGCCGTTCTCTGTGACACCTGTTATTCACTTCTCTTGGCCTGAAATCCGGATGCATAAAAGTGTTAATGCGGTTAAGTAGGCACTCTCACTACAAACGAGTCGAAGCTCACGTTATGATGAGAGTCCAGCTTCTCCACTCTCAAACCCAGCAAAAATAGTACAATATAAGCAGTGGTAGTCAAGGTCTGTTGGATATCCTGGGGCTTCCGAGGGCTTACCCTGCAATGTGTGGTTTTTAGTTAGTAAGACTCTGGCATAGCATCCATGAAGGATTTTCCTGACGTTAAAAAAAGGGTAAGTAGGTACGAGTTTTCTTTCTTTTGAGCGTACCCATTTTCGTCAGTCAGGAGGGGCATAGATCATAGATCTCAACATGACCGGGTTACAGTCTAATCCTGCCCGATCTGGCAATAATGTAAACATGTCATGTTTTGACAATCGTTGTCTAAGACAGATGAGTAGAAAAATATAGTATGACAAATCATTGAAATTTTTACTATCCTGAGTAGGTATTTTAAATCAAAATAAACTGTCATAAAGAAGTTATTTGATGTCGAAACGATTGTAAGAACACTGTATGACTATAACTATGGACATATGGGATGTGCGTTTGTTTATATTTTTGCGCAACGCTATTGAAATACAGTATACACAGATTCCAATTAGTTGCTGTAGTAATAAGAAATTTAAATGTCAATTTAATAAATAAGCTTTTATTAGGTCGTCGTGTATGTAACTAACAATGTAATGGAATCTAAGGATACTAATTTAACTATCTTCCAAGGATCGTAGCGTCATGAAAATTGGCAGATGTATGTAGTTCTGATGACAATACAATATAATGGTACTGTCAAACTGATATGATGATGGAGCCGGAAGATATGCACAGAAAACAAGTGGTATCTAAGGTAGCTAATTTAACCAGCTTCCAAGGATCGTAGGGTCATGAAAATTGGCAGTTGTATGTAGTTCTGATGACAATACAATAATATGGTACTGTCAAACTGATATGATGATGGAGCTGAAAGATAGGCACTGAAACTTCGATGGAAAAAGTGGAATCCAAGGATACTAATTTAACAATCTTCCAAGGATTGTAGCGTCGTGAAAATTGGCAGATGTATGTAGTTCTGATGACAATACAATAATATGGTACTGTCAAACTGATATGATGATGGAGCCGGAAGATATGCACAGAAAACAAGTGGAATCTAAGGTAGCTAATTTAACCAGTTTCCAAGGATCGTAGGGTCATGAAAATTGGCAGCTGTATATAGTTCTGACGATAATACAATAATATGGTACTGTCAAACTGATATGATGATGGAGCCGGAAGATAGGCACTGAAACTTCGATGGAAAAAGTGAAATCTAAGGTAGCTAATTTAACAAGCTTCCAAGGATCATAGCGTCATGAAAATTGGCAGCTGTATGTAGTTCTGATGACAATACAATAATATGGTACTGTCGAACTGATCTGATGATGGAGCCGGAAGATATGCACTGGAACTTCATGATGGAATATCGTATTATATCTATTTTTGGATTCGTCAGAAAAGTCTTGTAATGAACTTTGATCAGGCTTAGGTTTCAAGGTCATAACAAACCTTTTTTTAATTGACTTATAAAACTATGCAATGGAATCTCAGGTAACTAATTTAAGCATCTTTCAAAAATCGTAGCGTCATGAAAATTGGCAGATGTTTGTAGTTCTGATAACAATACAATAATAAGGTGCTGTCAAACTGATCTGATGATGGAGTCGTAAGATATGAACTGTAACTTCATGATTGAACATCGTATCATAGCTGTGTTTGGATTTGTTAGGAAAGTCGTGTCGAGCTTAGACCACGATTAGGGTTTAAGGTTATAACAAACCTGTTATATATTGAAGTTAATATTGAGTGTAAATATTGACATAGGTACCTGCAGAAAATGTATATGTATTAGAGAGTAATAATGAAATATTTTCACATTAGTCGAACTCAGACAAAACACCATGTAATACAGAAATCCCTACTAATATTATAAATGCGAAAGTAACTCTGTCTGTCTGTCTGTTACGTTTTCATGCCTAAACCACTAAACCGATTTTGATGAAATTTGTTATAAAGATAGTTTGAGTTAAGAGGAGGACATAGGTTACTTTTTAACTGACTGCGCGAAAGTAGGGTAATGATTTTATGCGATAATGACTTCTACGCGGATGAAGCCGCAGGGCACATTTAGTTAAGGTATAAATGTTGTGACTAAAAAGTATAAAATAAATAAATGGTTTAAAAAACCCTAGAAAAATACGCTTTTATAATGCACGAAAAAGCCCAAAAATAAATTATGGATCGTTCAAGTTGCCTCTATTTCTGGGCTGAAGTGTAAACTATGTGCTTTTAGTTATAATATTTGATTATAAAAGCGTGGGGCGCTGGAACAGGAAAGACTTTCCTGGCGGAAGCTGCATGATGTCTTGTCAGATTAAGGATAAGGTCACATTTATAAAAGCGTGTTTTTCTCGTGTTTTTAAACTATTAATTTACACTATCACGCTTTTATATTTCTATTGTAACTTTTACTATTATTAATATCATTTTAAATTTCGGAAATGTAGTAACGATGATAGGCTTTAATTGAAATACATAACATGCTTACACACTCGTGCTTTTTCATTACCATTCCCGCACTCGTGCGTTTTCTTTCCCAATTGTCAAAATAATGTCTGTGATTCATACAAATATTTCTAAAAAAAGATACTAGTTTGTTTCAATATCAGATTAAAAGTAATTTTAATTAAAATTTAAGCATAAATTAATATAAGTATCGGCCAAATTAAATTTATTAATATAAAAAAGTTGGCTGTATGAAGTGCACTGCCATAGTCTCTGCTTAGGAAGGTATATAATTATTATTTTACGGTTGGCGCCATTTTGGATATTCAGGTTTATTGTGTTTTTATTATTTTATAAAATTGCTTAATTTCTTCTCCAATATCGGCGCTGTTGAAGTTGTAGTACTGTAGTTAAAATATTCTGGTTCTATCCTTGAGGTAGGTTGTTTTGTCACTGGGCTCCCCCACTAATATTACGTAAGGTGAACCTCCGTTCACCTTACGTAATATTAGCCTGTAATTGTCTGTAAAATGCGTTGGCGTCTGGCACCGCATCACATCATAATAACCAAATACATACATGTAATCATGCCTTTATCCCCGAAGGGGTAGGCAGAGGCATAGTATACGCCCACATTTCACCTTATAGTTTTATGTCTCACGTAAAAGGTGGTGAATCTATTGCCGTATTGTAATGAACCGGCCCGCAGTTGAAATTTTTTTCAAGCCGCCTATAAGGCCTTCAACTTGGCTTAACGATTGTCATTTTACTGTCAACCGGGTTTCATTTTGAGTTTTATTTCTCTACGCAATGGATCTTATTGCGAAAGTGTTTCCTTAGTCGCCTTTTACGACACCCTCGGGATGTATAGGGGTGGTGACATTTTGTAATCTTACTCGTCGTAACACGGGACCCCCTCGCCACACCATATAGAAAATTAAAAATACTAATCTACCAATTTCCCTTGTTTATAAAATAAGATTATAAAGCCTATCTATCTATGTTTATTCGAAAAGTTAGAACAGAACAATACAAACATTATTATTCTTAGCAAATGTACTGATTCCATCTCGAATTTATTCTCCTTTCTTCCACCACAATATTTCCAGTTTAGATTTAGACTATGAATCATTAATTATAAAAATATCATCATCAAACAAAAAACAACCAGTTATGTTTGTTTCCACTATTTTAATCTTAGTAGTCTAGTTGACTCCTCTCGCGACCATAGGGCTGGCCTCTTTCTCGCTCAAAGAATTAGTATCGCAATACAACGTGGGAATGCGGCCAGCCTTATGGGAACTTTACCGGTTGACACCGATGGGGAGGAATTCTTTGACACCTGAGCGAGGCTTTGTCGGTCTTGTCACACCCCTCTCTTCTTTTTTGTTGTTAATTTTCTGTGTTTCTGTTTTTCCTGTATATGAATGTGTAGAGTATAAGTAATTTTAAATTCTCATTTTGTAAATATGTGAATAAAATAGTCTAATAGTAGTCTAGATATTTCTAAGGTAGTACTCCAATTTTGATGGTTTTTTACTAAGGACTAAATCAGATTTAATCAATTTTTTTTACCGTGCATGCTAAGTAAGCTTACACATAAGTAACAACTTACTTCAACACGTCCTTTGTTTCTAAAAATAATACACGCGGTTATGCCCCTGCCTCGTATACTGGTCACCATGCAATCGCCATCCGGCGCGCCGTGACTCACTCAGTTATTATATTGTAATAACTTACCCATTATTTAATGTCAACCCTATTTATTAACGCGTTAGGATGTAAATAGAATGTAAACTTCAAGCGCATAATTCATTTATATGCTGCAAAGCCAAGACGTCACCAACTAAACCACTGCGATTGGTCGAAATACAAGTTCTGAACGAGAACTTAAATCCCATTTTTATCCTAATTCCTGACAGAAATCCGACATGTTGTCATTGCTAGTTAACATAGCACCATGGTTGCCACTATTTTATTGCAATATACTTATTACATGAACACTGTATCACTAGAAATAAATGACTTCCGTTTGTGTTCTGCATCGCACTATTAAAGTATTTTAAATTGCTTAGCATATATAGAATCGCTATGACGATCCTGTTGGTCTTCCCTTGGGCCTCTTCATCGACCGACCCGTATACCGCGGTCAGTCATGTGGAAGTTGATCCTTGCTTGTCTCGGATGCCAAAAATGTGTTGCGACTGAGTATATATTAATCGTTTGACAATGACAACACAACTACAATCCTCTCTTTGGGTGCAGTCAGGCATCTGAGGCGCAGTGAGGTCACTCTTCTACAAGAGGGCTGACTTACAGCGGCTTATGGGGGCTTCGCTTAGCCAGCTGTGATGACGAAGTACGTTAGCCACACCACGGGTGAACGTGTCTCTGACTCACGGTGATTGGAAGGCGAGGAGGCTCAGGGGAGGGACCCGCTGAAGCAGACAGCGAAACCAAATAAGCAATTCCAAAAACAAAAACGAACCTTTTGTGATTTTTTTCCTTAATTTTTAAATACTTATGATAAATATATTCTTTTGTCACTATAATTTAGTTGTTATGTTAAATTCCATATCTGTGGACTGGAACACACATTGTCATTTTTTAAATTTGATATTTACAAACATTTCAAGACAAGCTAATATACAAGATAACGTATTGTTGGGAATTTCAAAACCAAAAATATATTGTCAACAATCTGGTTATAGGTCTGTATAAAAAAGGGTTTTGCCGTCGTCAGCAAAGGGTTTTTATTAAAGTAATTTCAATATAGGTACATATTTTGTAATATCCACTAACAATGTAATATACGTTTATTGTTTGCTCATTAATAAGTAGATATATTATGCAAAAATTTAATTGCGATCAATTAATTCAAAATGATTGAAGTTGCACTTAGTTATTTTATTCTCTTGACTCGCTGGAACTTGAGTTAAAATTTTGCACCCTAAAGTTTTACTATCTTTAGCTCTTCGAGTAGTATATTTAAGTTTAAGTGATAAAGTGAAGGCTCAGTTGTAAAATAGTTGAGTGCAACCTACTTTAAATTCAAATTGTTGAAAACACAATTACAAATAAATGCTCTAATTTACATAGACAACTCTTCAACTCTAAATAAAGACAACTCATAATCTTTTATGATTGTGTATTTCGTAACAGTTTTGTTTACTAAAACAAGTCGCAGTCGATGGATGGAGCAAACGAGTTCTCGAGTTGAAATCGCGAACTGGAACACGTGGGGTAGGATGAGTCCACGCCAGATGGACCGACGACCTGATTAAGAAGGTCGCCGCAAGACCGTGTGTTGTGGCATGATTTCAGAGCGACCTACGTCCAGACTACCATATGCTGATTTGGTTGAATGACTGACCCGACAGGTGCCGATTTAGAGGTATAAAGTCTTCACTCAGGAAGTGAGCAAATGTCTTTAAAGTTTATATCTAGAGTAATCCCTACGGAACTAAACATGTCGGTAGAGCAGAGTCCCATTGCACTTTATTATGCAAAACTAAGTTACAACTAAATTCCTTACACTATCATTAGTGATTCAAATGAAGAGTTTTTACTCATTTCTCTCTCGATGTCACTCTCGACTGCCTCTGTGGCGCAGTCGGTAACACAAGCATGTTATTCCTAGCTTACTTTGGGATCAGATAGCGTTGTGTGAGATGTCCGTTTATATTTATTTATTTTTTTAGATAAATGAGTAAAAACTCTTAATGAACCAGACGCCCTAACCGTCAGACTACCGAGACTCTCCCTCGGTGGTCCAACGGTTAGGGCGTCTGGTCAAGTGTACCAGAAGACGCAGGTTCGAGTTCTGCTCAAGCTCAAAAAAATTTCGAATTTAATTTGTGATTGAGTAGGCATATTAATTGCTTTCCAAAATTATCTCTAAATTCCTAACCATTCTGTGTCAATGTTAAGGTCTCCTCAGTAACTAGATAAGGCGACTTGTTGATCGATAAGGGGTCAAAGTGCATAAATACTAAAATATTTACTTTAAAGTAGAGCATTTTATTGGGTCAGGATATTATTGTGTCATAGATTTATCAGCAATCTAATGTTCTCTAATGAATACCTATGTAAACATGTCTTGTATTACGTGTAATATTTTTCAAAATGGAAATTGAGGTTTTTGTGATTTTAAATTTAAGACTTTATGGACCGTTTGCAAAATTCGACAGTAGGTAGAAACAACCCGCCCCTGACCGTTTCATCACGGCAATATGCTGACCAACCATTACATACTACCCGTTCGCACGTAACTTTGCCGCTGGTGTAGAGGCGTATACCCGAATTGTTAATTAGACGAAGTAAATTGACAGTAGCTAATGTCACTTCGTCATAGAAAATAGGCAACATTGTATGAAGAAGTGACAAGTTGCTGTCAATTTACTACGTCTTATTAAAAATTCGACTTTAGTATGGAGCCGAGCGGCAAAGTTAGAGCGAACGAGTAGTAAGAATAAATGCAACTGATGAACTGTCTCTTTGGGGATAAGTACTAATAATATAATTTATTATACACACGAGTTATTAATATGTGACAAAGTTTAATAATACAGTCTTACAAGCAACACATTGGTTTGAACAGTAGTCGACTGTACTAGTAAAAATTCACTGTATGACAGGTGACTGTGTATTCTACATTCGGAAACAAGTAAACGTGTGATGAATTACAATCCAAGCATCACATTAACAAAGATACATGTTAACTACTTAAAGACATTTTGCGTGTGAGTAAATAGGAGTATGATATGTGAAAATGTCCTGTAAGCAAGAAGAGTGTGCATGTGGATAGGCATATCCAACTAACAACAAGAAGCCGTGAGATCGTTCTCACCCGACTGCCCCTCTCTAACACGTTTATTGTGAAAGTTCAATCCGATTGACGTTGTCATTTTTGTTTTATTTCAAACTTTGAACAGATGATCCACATGAATTAGTGAGGTAGGTTAATGCGACAGGGACACAGACTACAGACAAAGTCTCGACATAAGCCCCTCTGCACTCTATAGAGAGGGGCTAAAATGAAATTTTTGAAGTAAAACTTCTTTAGGCGCGACTAGGCTTACTATTTGAAAAGTTTTACTTAAATCGCGCGTAAAGGTTACACGCACACACTTTTTTTTAAAAAGAAATGTCTTCTTTCACGGTAGTAAATGGTACGTTGGAGATTTGACTAATAGGACAGTTAGCCAAATCCATTTACAAGTCAAATAATTAATCAGTGATGGTTTTGTTTAACGAGGTAGGTACAAGATAAAACTGAAAATACCATAATACGTACGGTACGAATAATTTACAACTGATCTTGTTATATATTATCAAAGGTTATCATCCATAGACAGCAGGGGGTCTATACCTAAGAACAACGATGTATGGAAAGAGAGCATAATCAATTGTATCTGTTAATTACAAACCAAACAGTATAACATTAATAGTAATTATTCGTAATCAATTGGGTTATCAATGCTTTAGAACAATGACTGTGCTGAGGATAGTAACCGTCAAAACAGTTTTCATACTATCATGTTTAAATGAGGTTATATCGGTCGATGCATTTCTACCCAAAGTCATAGAGCATCACGACCTATGATTTTGACCGGGAGGGGAAGCGCTATACCTACGGAGACTGTCCCCACTGACAATACATTCTCCAAATGGTATAATAAATATACATGTACAGTCACCTCCAATATTGCATGGGCCCCTTAAGATCTATAATTCCATGCACATTTCAGTCCAAATTCACAAAAACTGCACTGCCATCTAGTGCAGTTTTTGTGAATTTGGCAACTTTACACGAATATAATATTGCATAGACACCTTAGAATCACAAAAAATGTACTAGATGGCATATTTACATTACTCAAAAGATTAATGAGTTGCTATTTTGACAATAATCGCGTTCCAGTGTGAGGTATTAAGAAAATTGGCAACGCTAGATACTTGACTTCCAATGTTATCCGAGAGATGGCGTCAATCCTCAGTGCAAAGCAATTTCGTTTCAGATTGACCATGCATTCTCAAATTTGTCTGTACATACATACATATTGTCACGTCTTTTTGCACGAGGAGATAGGCAGAGGATATTATTGTGACATATAGTAGAGTATACGCCCAAATTTCATTTTATAGTTTTATGTCCCACGTACTAGGTGGTGAGCCTATTTCCGTGTTAAAATGGACAGGCACAGGTCGTGCCGACCCGCAGTATATAATTTTAAAGCTACCCCATATGGGCTTCAACTTGGCTTAACGATTATCGTTCTACTGGCATCTGGGTTTCATTCCGAGTTTTCCTCCTCTACGCAATAGAATCGTTTTGCGAAAAAGTTCCCTTAGTCGCCTATTACAACACCCTCTGGATGAATGGGGCGGTGACATTTTGTACTCTTTTCTTTGGGACACACAGAAATCTTCAATATTTAGACATAATAATAAAATCGTAACGGGTTGCTGTTTCTACAGTAAAGATAAATATAAGAAAAAAATTAATGGGGGCTTTATGAACGCAATAGAACCCAAAAAAATGAATTTTATAATTTTTGTCTGTTTTTCTGTACGTTTGTGCACGCTAATCTCAGCAACCGCTCAATCGATTGCAACACGGTTTATATTGTATTACGTTGCAGTTTGCTTCACTTAAAATTTAGTGTTTGTTTTATGTCAATCGGTTCATAAATAAAAAGTTATATGAATCTAAAGAATCGCATATAAAATGCAGCGTACGAAGTCCTGGGCAACAGCTAGTATCTAATATGTGTATCCGAAATTATGAGTGTATTGTTTTGATTGTATTGTGCAAGTTCCATAGTGACAGCCGATTGCGTTAGTGGTGGTGTATACTGTATACAAAAGAATACAATTTCCCCCCGCAACATTTGACAACAGATTTGAATAGAGCAAACATGCTACGTCTACCTCCCTTTGTTCTGGTCGCGCTGCTCTATGCCTAACGTAGCATCTGTCAGCCTATTTGAAATGCAAATTTTAAACCAAATAACGTGAAGCTGAGATCTGATATTCTGATGTATAAAGCTCATTTAAATGTCTCTCTCGTAGATGATTAATGTCTGAAACTGAGAAACTATTGTGTTGGGATAGCTTTCACAAAACGTTTTATGTTTTGTGATAATTGTCTTTTAGAGAATACAAGATGGTGCCCGCACCTATGTCCGCGTGTAATTTTGTGCATGTTCCCATTGTTGGAACTTATTCCCGGGATAACAATTTAGCTTATGTGTTATTCCAGATCAGATAATCTATCTCTGAATCATATTTAGCTAGATACTTTCAGTCGTTAGAGCGTGAAAGAGTAACAAACATCCACACGTCATCCTGACTCTCAAACTTTTGCATTTATAACATTGCAGTGAAAGGAAGGATAAATAGTTTGAGATACCACCATTTTGTTTTCCCAATATGTGGGTCAATGAGGTGGATAAATAGGAATGGGACACATAATACATCACCTTCAAAAGATATCTATATTAGAACTTGCATTTCAAGTAAGCATATGGGAAGTTTATATGTTACGTAGAGGTACTGGGAGTACTGGGATCATTTCGTAAGGTACGCAGGTTTTTAACGTGTGTAAATCCTACATGGATGCTATGTCGGACTCCTACCGACTAAAACCACACGGTACCTTACAACTGTTTACGGCTAAGAGTCCCAGGCTAGCCCTTGGAAGGATGTCCCAGGTTTCCCAACAGAAGGTATGCAGGGTTCTATGAGAGAGCGTGGATATCAGTCGCCCTGGAATAAAAGCAGGCCATGTACTGTCACGAATTCTTTGACAAGATAGAATTCACGCCTAAATAACACACTGGCTTTGTCAGGATTGCTGTTTAGCCAGGCCGAAGTGGTTACAAGAAACACTTTTGTAGAAATACCTGGTTTGACCGTTGCAGGGTAAGCATATTGGTGCATCACGTAGGTAGGAAAAGCAAGTTTGAATTCTGTGTATTCAACAAACAGATTGGGTGAAAAATTTAGATGCTTCCACTTAAATAAACGTAAGAGGTTATTTACATTCGGAAATCCTCACGACTGTTATGCCCGAATCAAACCCATTAAAACTACACGTATTCTATCTATCTATCCAGAATCAGGCACCACAAGAAGTTGAGAAATGTTCCAGGATTAGCAGCCATGCTCTTCTTTGGACCAACCCAAAAAATTAATAAAGTTTTTATTCTTTGTAATAAGCTATGACTTAAGTTGCAGTCAATAACAGCGTACGTACATAATAAAGTGAAGGGAACGGAAGTAGGGTCTATGAAATATTAAACAACATTCAAGCGATTGCCGTCTGGGATAGGCGGTTATATCTAAATAAAGGCTAGTCCAATGTCGTAGTTTTTCTGTGCAGTACGTGTGTCTAATGAGACTATTGGTATGCATATCATCCTCTACAAGCATAGTAATCTAAGGTTCACAATTTCTTTTCTAAATAACATTAAAAAAAATGTATTTTATCTTGAGACCTATTTATAAAATGAAACCCAACACTCTAGAAATTCTTAAAGTCAATTTCCCCCTTGTAAGCTATTTTCAAATGTAACTTGACATTTTAGTTTAACTTTCTGTAATAAGGCTTTTAATTACTAGATGCTTCTATTTCATATTGAAGCTGAGAAGCTTAAAGTTTTATTTTATAATTAGAAGGGACGTGAGTTATATTGCCAAGTTCTTTTCACAAGTTCACCTAATAAAGACTATGAAGGAAATTGAATTGTAATTAAAATTAAATTAAACTACATATTCCCTTTTTATTCGTATTTTTTTTCCTTTGTGGTTGATCTAATAATAAGATCAGAGAGGAAGAAATAAAAAAAAGATATTGAAATAATTAGAAAGCTGAAAAAAATATTTCTGCTGTGAGGTGATAGACCTGTCCTGTATTTTAGCATTGCTGATATTATTCTGAATTTTCAGTGTAAAAACTTAGTCCTGAGATGGGTTTACTTTAGTGAAATACCTATCCATTGAGCCAAGTTGCAACCTATAATTTCAAAGTTCTTTCCACGCACGGTAACAAACCTCTTCTTCTTGAAGTCCTTGTGCCCCTTTCAAGCTTTCAAGTTTCAGCTTACCTGTTTGCTCTTCTTGCTGTTCAATTTCCCCAATAATTTTTACTTTACCAATGATTACAACGATATACTTACATAATCATCAAGTTTATCAATGGTTCCAACAAGAAGTATACTTAGTTTCAACAGTTTCAAACTTTATACCAGTCATTGGTAAGTTTGAATCACAAACTAGGTACCTAGGTAGGTATACCAACCTTATTAGGTTAGGTTCTGTTGAAATACTAACGTCTTTTTGTATCCTCAGTGTCACCCCAACAAGGTTTAAGTTCATATTTTCATCTCCTTGTTGACTAAAAGGGGATGAAGTGATTTGATCTCTTTTGCTTCTCTCGATCATAAGATTGAAGTTCATTTCTTTTACATTTGTAGTTGGACTATCATTTTTATATTTACTAAGAATCATCTGTTTATTTATCAAGAACTAGCGGACGTCACGCGGTTTCAGCCGCGTAGTTCCCGTTTCCGTGGGAATACGGGAATAAAATATAGCCTATGTTCACCGCAAAGAGTGTAGCTTCCCAACAGCGAAAGAATCCGGAGCCTATTCGTTACAAACAAACAAACAAACAAATAAACAAAAAAACAAAAAAAAATATAATATTAGTATAGATAACTATAGCACTGCAATTCAGTTTTACCAACATTATTGCCAGTCATATGTATATGATGATTTTCAATTTCAATAGCGTCGAATTATAAAGCGCTCAATGCTTCAACCATCATGATTAACACAACTGTAGATAAAAAAAGCTTGATCATTGACACCACCAACATACCTTGACACAAAGAGAAATTAAAAGAAAATATTGGTTAATACTTATAATATTTACTAAAATTATACATAACTTTGTTCCTTTCTCACATTTCATTTCACACAATAATCACTGGAGTTCAAATTCATAAATTAAAAATAGCTATCCTAAACTATCACAGTGGCAGCAAAGTCCAGATAAATATTATCTATGTGTACCGTTCGCGTACACTTGCAAACATTTCTGCATTGTCAATTTTGCTGGAGCCATCGTTTTTGCCGAAAAAGGTCATTCGAGTTGTCTTGACGAGCCTTTTGCTGTCTTCTGCTGACTTCCTCCAATACACAGTTTGAACTGCATTCCTTCCTGCAATGTACCGAGTAGCACTGCCGATGAGTTGGCGTTTATCCATTTTCGAAGATGAATTTTTGCCTTCAACCAAGTAAGCGACACTTGACGCAGAGTTTATATCTCAGTATGAAAGACTTGTGTAGTGGTCGAATGCTATTGATGTTTGATGTTCTGAAATTAGATCGCTCTTATTTATATAGTCTTGACCACGTGCGTTGAGTCTGACTGATAAGGGTACTACAGTTGTTCCGTTGTAATAGAATCGGTGACACGCATCTATGTACTCGTTAATGCGTGGTACGTCATACATCTTATTATACTTGTGTCATACTTATTGCGATATATTCCTACAAAATAATAATAAAGTATTGTCTTCATTGCGTATATTAATGGAACATTTTGCATGTGATTGTAAACGTGAGCCGCAATGTATTTAATCGTGTTTTGGAATATTTCGATGTTGTTGCTCGCGGGTATGCTTTGATAATATATTTTATGATGTGTAATGAAAACAGAAAATTTTATTTGCAAAGACCCTTTTTATTTGCTGTAGTTGTATGTATATGAAGACAAAACACATTAATGTTATTTATATTACTTGTGTTTTTATGCATCGTAAACTGACTACGACTTTATGTAATATGAAGTTCGGTTGTGTAAAAACGTTTTCATAATAATGTCTGTACCAAATTTGAGTCAATTTTGAGAGCGTGAATGAGTAGGTAACAAATATTCATACATCTATCCATACTTACCGTTGATAATATTAGAGAGGACTATAAAAATATTTACTATGTGTGTCATCGTGGACTGTGGTCACCGTAGCCTGTGAATGTTGACAACACCAAAGGCGCTACTCTCGCGCTGCCGACCCTAACAAATCTACTTTTAATTTTTTTTAAGAGTAATTACTACCATAGTGTAAAATGTATGATCTATTAAATAATACACTTCTTTTCTCCTTTAACCATGTAACTACAATGTCCCTAATCTGCATTTAGACAGAACGTATCACTTGTAAACAGATAAAAAAATATAGAATCCTTTTTCCGGCATCTTTTTTGCGCTACGTAATCTATAAACAAAGATAAAAATAATAATTTTGTTTAGTTTACGCAGCAGCCCCCGCGAGGCGAGATTTGTCTTAGATAGAAGGGAGATAAGCAAAATAATATTTATCGTCGTGCCACTGCAAATATACAGGAAAATTAAAAGACGACAGGTAAACCAAGATAACGTGCTTGTTTTGTCCTGGGGTATCCTTGCGAGGGCTTACCCGGGGCTCCCAACCGTAGGCTGTTAGTCAGGATACGTGGGGTTTTTTAGTCGGTAGGAGACCGACATAGAATCCATGAGGATTCCTTCACGTAAAAAAAAAGCGAGCTTATTCTTTTTTATTCAACCCGAGAAGGAAGCGGCTTATAATAACTAATAGAAAGATATTTAGAGGACCAGGCAACGCGTTGCTGTGGCTAAAGTTTTTGTAACCCGGTACTCCCGGCGGCGGTAGCCATGTAGACTTTCTACACATAAGAACTATCCTATCTCTCAAGCTGGGTCGTACTGTGCAAATTTGGTGAAAATCGGTTAAGTAGCTTAGGAGTTCATCGCGGACATACAATGTGACACGCAATTTCTATATACATGTGGGATCGTGGATGAACAGAAACTCGGATGTCTTCTAATATCTTTATTTTACTTCCACTGGATATGATATCAAACAACAGAATTAATCTTAACGAAAACACTGCGTGTACGTCTTCACCATGAACGTCGTCGTAATGTAAAATTGTACTAACTCAATCATACCATCACACCGGATCTATCTTGCATACTTCCTTTTCATTCAGTGTTGTCATCCTTTCATAATTGCCCATTCACTCCTTAATGTTACCACACATGCTAATCTACATTCCCACATACATATATATATATACATATATTAAGCTATATAAAATAACGCTTATGTTTAAAATTTATTCCCGACACACGCAGTGACATTTAAAACATTTATTCACGTGTCGACAACTTCTATCATGTGAATCAAAGAGCAATTGATTTTTATAAAATTCGATCAAACGCCGCAAATCAAATGTCATTCCACGTACTTGTAATTGCACTCAGCCATCCATTACTCGTACATGCATACATATAGTCACGTCTTTATCCCCAAAGAGGTAGACCGAGATATAGTATACTCCCATTTTACCTTTCATTTTACCTTGTAGCTTTATGGCCCACGTAATAGGCGCTGAGACCATTGCCATGTTGAAATGGACAGGCGCAGGTTGCGACGAGCCACAGTCGAAAACTTTCAAGCCAATCATAAAGCCAACTTGGCTAAAAGATTGTCTTTTTACTGACAAACGGGTTTCGTTTCAAGTTGTCCTACTATACGCAATAGATTGTTTTGAGAAAGTGTTCCATTAGTCGCCTCTTACGACACCCTCGGGATGAAATTAGGGTGTCGACATTTGTACACTTTAACGTCGCTACACGGGCTAGTTTTAATATTAATGATAAGATATATGTATTACCAGGTAATCTTCTATTTGTTCTTCTGTTGTGCTGCCCTGCTCAACTCTCGTCTGTTCTATTCTCCCACTCCCACATACGTTGCCATGTGTGGCTTTAGTTTGATTATGTACAATCATTATAAGTCTCTCTATTCACCCGCTCCGCCCCCAATGTCAAATTAATGTTATTTTGTATTGTCTAATCGAAGTCCTATGACCTAATGATATAACTGGGTTGAAATGTTATATCTAATTACTAATTATATTATTGTTGTGATAGGAACATTACTTATCTTAGCAACCATATTTCATTTACTGACTTATGTGATTCAGGCCATTTTCTGATCAAATATTTGTGGCAATGTGCAATTTTCGCGTGCATTTCAAGCAAAACACGATCAAATTATACTATGGAATTCGAAAGTAAAAAATAATTTTCCGAAGTAAAAAAAATTGTGTTACCTATGGGCAATAATTGTCATCTATTGGTATTAATTACATTGATGTCTATCAAGTATTGATTTTGGTTAAAAGAAGTCTTGACGCGATACTTCGTGAAAAATTGTGATTCAATGCATGCTTTCATTATCTCTTTCAATAAATCAAACGACTAAAAGAATCCTTTCAATAAATGAGAGTTTTAGCCTAGTTTCATGAAAAAGTTGAATGAAATAAACAAACTCACTCATTTACGTTCATTCGGTAGGTAGTTAAAACTTTTTTCTTATGATTAAGGAATTATATTGTGCTGAATCATTTTGAGACAGTTTTTCAGAAACATACTATACCCCACTAAACTTACTGATATTATTATATTAACTTTGCTAATATTAGAAGTGCGACAGTTTGTGAGTGTGGAGTTCTGAAGGACTGGATATCTGGATGTCTGTTACTCTATCACGCTCTAAAGTAACTCCAATTAAAGTCTGGAGTAACATATACCTCAGCTTAACTTTATATCCCGGGAATTTATGAAATATGGGAAGTATGGGAAGCGGGAACGAAAATCGAATTCTACGTTGGCAAAACCACGAGCGTCGTCTAATCATTCATTATCTTTGATTACACTTCATCGTCTTCAAAGTTTTACCCAACGCAATGACTGTTAAGACTTAGCTCAAACAATCTGTTTGATGTTTAAATTTACCAAAATGAAATAATTTAGAAGTTCCTGTTAACCAATCGTCTTTGCAAGTGTTACAAATTCATCGTCGAAGTTTTCCAGTTCCGTTAAAACTGGCAAATCTCTACTAGTAATATAAATACAAAAGTAACTCTGGCTTTCTGAAACGTTTTTATGCTTAAATCACTAAACCGATTCTGATGAAATTCGTTTCAGATACAAAACATAGTTAGGAAAAGGGCATAGGATAGGTAACATAACGTAGTCAGTTTTCCAGTTGAATGTACAGTACAGCAAGTAAAAAAAAAACAAAACTATAAACTCGCTTTCGTTATTATAATAATTGTATAGCATTAACGTCATTGGTGCGCACAAACTATAAACTTATAATTAGTTTATATTTTGTGCGCACCAATGACGTTAATAACTAAAAAAATAATGTTGTTTTTAGCAGTAACAACAATCGCAGTAAAATAGAAAATAATAAAAATAAACTTAGTTTACTATCTACTATATAAAAATAAGTCGGGTTTTCCTTCCTGACGCTATAACTCCAGAACGCACGAACCAATTTCCACGGTTTTGCATTCGTTGGAAAGGTCTCGGGCTCCGTGAGGTTTATAGCAAAGAAAATTCAGAAAAATTTCAACAGAAAAGCGGGAAAATCATTTTTCACATACAGCGTCATCTCTGATACATAGCATGTACTGCGTGATACATTGTTTGACAGCTACTCATTTTTCTCTGCTCAGTTAATTTCATGTGACAAACCGGTATTGTGTTCACTGTGAAATTGTGAAAAAAAAGTAAAAAAAATAATAATTCGTTTCATAACATTTCAATTGGAAACCATTAAATCAATTACGTGTATTGTGCAAATTTTTATTCAATTTCAACAGCAGGCATTTGTCTTTAAGGTGGTAAGTTGAACTGTGTAAATTATGTGGATCGTGCATTTCAGGTTAAATTCACCACTCTATCCATAATCCAAAATGCCTAGAGGACGACGTGCGAACATCAGCCGCCGCACAAGACATGCAAGCCAGCAACAAGTGTATTCACAGAACTTAAGCAAAGAAAGACAAAATATAATAAGAGAAAATGCCCGATTGAGACAACGCGTGAGCACACGAAGATCATTGGCATCATACAATCGCTTGGCATTCCAATATGATCCCACTGCGAACTACAGTGATGATGAAAATTTAGATATTGGTGACGACTATATGCCGATATTGCAATGCGTTAAAGTTCAAAAGAGAAACGGCTGGATTGTGCTGCGCAAGTGGAAAAGTCAAACTGGATCCATTACTTACACCACCGCAGCCACTGAAACCATTATTCGATGGAAGTGATCCCGATTCCAGCCATTTTCTTCAACACATCCTTGAATACAATAACTGCTTTCGCATGACTTCCTTTGGAGCTAATATCATTCGAGAAGGCGGCTTCATGCAGACTTGCAAGGTAAAAGATACAACACACATAACCAATCACTCACACCAACACAATGAATTGCAACACATAACAACTACATATATCCCCCCACGGAATACAGATCCCCATCTACACGACATTGTGACGACACAGATGGTGCATGGACCGTGCCGTGCATTAAATCCATTATCGCCTTGCATGGCTGATGGAAAGTGCACAAAACGATATCCGCGACCGTTAGGTGCTGAAACAGTCACAGGGAACGATGGATATCCAGTTTATCGGCGTTCAAAAGAAGATAATGGTCGAACTATCAAAGTTAAAGATCAAAATAAAGAGATTGAGATCGGAAATGAATTCATTGTACCATATTGACCGCTGCTATCACGAATTTTCGAAACACATACAAACGTTGAGAGTTGTCATTCAGCCAAATCAATCAAATATTTGTGCAAGTACGTCACAAAAGGCAGCGACATGGCTGTGTTTGGTATTGCGTCGGAAAATGCAAATGACAAAATCAGCAACTTCAAAATGGGCAGATACGTCAGTACTAATTAAGCACTGTGGCGATTATTGTCATTTCAAATTCATAAAAGATATCCCACAGTTTTACATTTAGCAGTGCATTTGGAAAATGGCCAAAGAGTTTACTTCACTGATGCTAATGCGGCACAACGAGCTGAGAGACCACCATCGACAACATTGACTAGCTTCTTTGCAATGTGTGAAGCAGATCCATTCGCAGCGACGCTGATGTACACTCGAGAGCAATGAATCCGGGTCACTTAAAGAATCCTAAAAATCTCGGAAACTAAAAATGCTAGGTTAATGCAATAAATTGTATTTAATAGACAATGTAATACTCCTACGGCCCTAAACTGGAGCGTGGGCATCGTATTTCGAGACTAAGGTATGCCCAGAGCCACGTAAATTGGAGTATTGAAGATTGGTCAAAAGTTATGTTCTCCGACGAATCAAAATTTATGCTCTACAAGCAAGATGGAAGACACAGAGTGTATCGAAGACCAGGGGAAAGATTCAAGCAAGCATGCATCGAAGAAAAAGTAGCCTACGGTGGTGGGTCTGTACTTGTGTGGGCCGGAATTTCTTCTGAAAGTCGCACAGAGCTGGTGATCATAGAAAACGGCTCTTTAACTAGCGTAAGATATGTGGAAGAAATCCTCAATGATCACGTTGGTCCATTTATGGTCAATTTAGGTGAGGATGCTATATTTATGCATGACAATGCCCGACCTCATACAGGTAGGATTGTGAATGACTACCTTCAAGAGATGAACATTACTCGTATGGAGTGGCCAGCGCGCAGCCCGGATATCAACCCGATCGAGCATGCTTGGGACGAGCTAGGCAGATGCGTAAAACAACGAAACCCTCCCCCAATCACGCTTCGTGAGCTCAAAATTGCTCTCACAGAGGAATGGGAGAATATTCCCCAAAATCGTATAAGGAACTTGGTGTACAGCATGCCAAACCGCGTAAACGCAGTAATGGAAGCACGAGGAGGCAATACGAAGTATTAAAATTCAAGAAAATCGTAATAAAGTTCAAAAATTTCATGTTTCCTATTTTTGTTTTAAGGAGAGATCAGCAGTTTTTTCTTTATGTAATTTTGTGTTAATAAAATGTATGGTGACTCATATTTTTTTTACTTTCATTTAAGGAGTATTACATTGTCTATTAAATACAATTTATTGCATTAACCTATCATTTTTAGTTTCCGAGATTTTTAACATTCTTTAAGTGACCCGGATTCATTGCTCTCGAGTGTACATTGAAATGCCCAAGTATTACACTTGGAATCAATCAACAAAGAAATTCCAACGTCGCAAACAAGGAACCCCAGTTCCAGATTGGCCACAGGTGTTTTCCACTGATGCACTAGGTCGCATGTATACTGTTCATCATAGAAATGATGAATGTTTTTATTTGCGACTGCTGTTGGTAAATGTACGTAGACCAAAATCATTTGCGCATTTGAAAACTGTGAATGGCAACCAATGCCAAACATATCGAGAAGCATGTGAACTATTGGGTTTGCTGGAGAACGATTCTCATTGGGAATTAACATTTGCGGATTCAGTTGTTTCAACAAATGCGTACTAAGTAACTAAAGTAACTAACTAAAGTAACTAAATATAAAAAAAAAAATGTTTCTTCATCTTTTAATCACCAAACGAAATGTTACATAAATCGAAGCCATCTGGTGGCGAAACGGAGTTCGCCGGGTTTGCTAGTTCGATTTATAAACTTCAATACGTAAGCTCGATATCTAAAATGTTTGTTTTTACTACGAAGAAAAATGATATAATTATTTGAATTTAATTTAAACAAATTTTGTTGAAAAAAGTACGTAGTAGAAATAAAATTAAAAAACGCTGAAATGACACAAAATGTTTTTTTTAAACTGGATTTAACTGGACTCGACTGTCTATAACTTTGTTATTTGAGAGCTATAATTTTGCTACTTTGAATAAAGTGTTTTAGTTGAAATAATAGCTCGCTTGGTCGGATAAATTACACAATAATAACTTCGAGAATAATATTTTGATAGAAGTTTCTTAAACCTCAAGGCCTTCTACTGAGATTAAAGTTTATTTAAGTATTAAACGGTAGTTGCTGGGAGCAGATTTCGAATAAGCCTATGGCAGTCTACTTCTGGACGTAGGGCTTTTCCATTTTATACCACATCAAACGGTCCTAGGTCTTTGTTTTAACGTGAGGAAAATTCTACATGGACGCTATGCTACTCTTACCGACTAAAACCCTGTGTTTACTGCGAGCAGGTCATGCTCGTGAGTTGATGGTCGTGTTGACGTACAATTTGCTTCGTGTTGACGTACAATTTGCTTACATTTATTGATCACACGCACACATTCAAACTGGAGTTTCCGCCCTGTGCAGGGGCTCCGATCCGTAGGCTGTTGAGCAGGATACGTGAGGATTTTTAGTCGGTAGCATCCATGAAAGATTTTCCTTTACGTTAAAAAAAAAGGGTCCCGATTTTAAGCTTTTGGTACGGAACCCTAAAAAGTTTAGATAATATTTTAATTTGTACTGGAAACAATTATTTTATGCAGGGCTTTTTGATCTAAATTTAAAGCCTAACTGTTTAGAATTATGTTTTATTTTGAGCATATTGGGTAGAATTAGGGTGGTGATACGGGCCTTACGTATAGCTAAACAAAAACTGTCCTATAAGTATAGCTATGTAATACTATTATATTATCGTTGGTATAGTTACAACTAAATACTACAATACAAATAAATACACAACACGGTCCACAATATGTCGTATTTATTGTTTTAACCGATACTTGTATCAATCGATGCAAATATTATTATGCCGACACGTCACGTAAATCCATATTTATATAATGTTTAGTGAAACCATGTTAGGTAAATAATTTAGTTACAAATAATAACAAATATGTTTTGAAGCGCTCGTAGCCTCGCTAGGTCAGTGCTCTGTAAACGAATAATGCGTTAAGCGTTTTACGCTAGGGTCGCTACTGGGACGGGTGAACGTATGCCAATACCAGTGACAGTTAAACCAAGTTAAAAGCCTTATCAACGGCTTGAAAACTTTCAACCGCAAGTTGATAGCCCCAGTCCACTTCGGTCCGTTCAAAACAGTATTAGCACAACCTAATGAACTTTCTCTTTAGATAAGATAAAATAAGATAAGATAAGATTTATTTATTAGCAAAAACATGTGTACAATACAATAAGTAAATTAAATAAATAAATATTCGCGGACATTTCACACAACGCTATCTGATCCCAAAGTAAGCTAGGAATAACCTGCTTGTGTTATGGGTATCAGACCACGGACATGGTTAAATGCTTTTTTTTTTTTTTTTTTTTATACCACTAAGGTGGCAGACAAGCACACGGCCCACCAGAAGAACCGGTGGTCACCGCAGCCTATGAACGTTTGCAACACCAGAGGCGCCACACTCGCGCTGCCGACCCTGTAAAAACCTTCTTAGACCCCTTTTGAAGAACCCCATACTGTAGGCGTTTGGGAAAACCGAGGCAGGAAGATCATTCCACAACCTAAGCGTGCGCGGAAGAAAACTCCTACCGGATCTAACCGTGCTCAAACGCTCCGGACGTAGGGTGTGCGGATGAAATCCCTGTCTATGGCGAGCGGTGCGATGATAGAAGGTAGCCGTGGGCATCATGTCAAACAATTCCTCGGAGCACATACCATTGTACAGGCGGTAGAACACGCATAAGGAGGCATAGTCTCTCCTGTCGCGAAGAGGTTCCACACCACCTGTCAGTATAGGATCGTTGACAACTCTCACAGCTCGCCTCTGCACCGAGTCAAACGGGCGAAGCTGATATTCAGGTGCCCCCGCCCAGAGGTGACAGCAGTACTCCATGTGTGGCCGCACTTGCGACTTATAGAGAAGCAGTGTTTGCGCCGCAGTAAAGTACCGCCGCGCCCTGTTGAGCACACCGAGCTTCTTGGACGCCAGCCTGGCCTTGTCCTCCAAATGACTGCGGAACTGAACGTCACTGGAGATGTCAACACCAAGGATCCCTATACTTTTAGAGATGGAAAGAGATGTGCCCTGGAATCGTGGCGCTACAGTAATTGGGGCTTTCTTAGCGGTGAAGAAACACGCCTGTGTCTTGGAGGGATTGAACTGGACAAGGTTTTGTCTACCCCAATCGGACACTCTAGTAAGAGTAGCCTCGATTTCAGACACAAGCTGTTCACGACTTTCCTCCACTGCGTCCCGAGAGATACCGGGACGGCCTGTGTAACAAGTGTCCCCTGTACTGTCGTCTGCATAACAATGAATGCCGTCAATAGACAACATGTCATTGATATGCAGCAGAAACAGGGTAGGGGACAACACTGAGCCTTGCGGTACTCCAGCGTTTATGGCCATGCAGTCAGAACAGCTGCCGTCGACAACAGCCCTGATGCTTCTATCGGCCAAAAAGCTGGACACCCATCCGCAAAATCTCTCGGTCAGTCCGTAGGAGGGCAATTTTTTAAGAAGACCACGGTGCCAGACCCGGTCAAAGGCTTTAGAAATGTCGAGGCTCACTGCTAGAGCCTCGCCCTTACTCTCGATAGCCGTCGCCCATCGGTGTGTGAGGCACACGAGAAGATCGCCCGTCGAGCGACCGTGACGGAAACCGTACTGCCGGTCACTGAGCAGGTCGTTTTCCTCAAGGTACC
This sequence comes from Miltochrista miniata, assembly GCA_933228765.1. Classification (NCBI taxonomy): domain Eukaryota; kingdom Metazoa; phylum Arthropoda; class Insecta; order Lepidoptera; family Erebidae; genus Miltochrista; species Miltochrista miniata. The sequence goes on along the minus strand of OW121763.1, from coordinate 26,052,860 downwards.
TCAGGAGCTGTGTATTAATTACACGCTCCATCACCTTAGACAATAGAGAGGTGACGGCTATAGGCCTGTAATTGGCCGGGTCGGTCCTATCACCCTTCTTGGGCACAGGATGCACATACGCGATCTTCCACGACGCCGGGACTTGTCGCATGGAATAAGAAAGCGAGAAAAGACGTGTAAGTACCGGACACAACTCTGGACCACACTGCTTAAGTACTACCGCGGGTATACCGTCTGGCCCACTCGACTTATGAACGTCCAGAGAATGAAGCTCCCGTCGGACGTCCCGCTGCGTAAATTTAACTTCCGGCATGGAAGTTCCACACCACGGAACGTCCGGCGGCACAGCACCCCCGTCGCTCATGGTCGAGTTAGAGGCAAAGAGAGAACCCAAAAGGTCGGCCTTCTTCCTGGCACTCTGGGCCAGACTACCGTCGGGTTTAAGCAAAGGTGGTAAACCTGACTGACAGAAGTTTCCCTCGGCAGCTTTGGCAAGCGACCAGAATTCACGACTTCCTGAAGGGTACCCTGCTAGCCGCTCACCAATTCTGCCGACGAAATCGAATTTAGCCCTGACAATTGCTCTTTTGCTGGCCCTCGAGGCGGCATTTAGTTTGCGTTTCACCTCAGAGATGTTAGGATCTGAATTTGCACGAGCCGTGGTCCAGGCTCTGTAGGCAGATTCTTTCAGCATCAAAGCTTCTCTGCAGAGCCGATTGAACCACGGTCGCTTTTTTGCTCCTACAGGGATCCAGCGGTTGGGAATATAGCACTCCATGCCCTCCAAGATCCCCTCAGCGACTGCTGCAGCGCAGGAATCCAGATCGTCTGAGGCAAAACAAAGCCGCCTCCACGGGTACGACGCGAAGAACTCCCGCAGTCCATCCCAGTCTGCTGACTTATAGTGCCACACATGTCGCCACTCCTTGGGCCGAGATGGTTCAGGCCTTGCGAGAGGCACATGCGCCCGAATGATACAGTGGTCCGACGATCCGAGCGGAGCATCCACTGAGACGTTGTATCCATCCGGACGCGTTGTCAGCAGGAGGTCCAGCAATGCACTATGCTCGTTCTCCTTATCTGGTATCCTCGTATGGGATTTAACCAGTTGGGAGAACCCATAGGTCAGGGCAAATTCGTGTGCAGCGTTCCCCGCAAAGTTGGTCATCCGGGAGCCCAACCAGTCAACATGATGACCGTTGAAGTCCCCCAGAATCACAATCTCCGCAGAAGGATACTGCTCAATCACCTTGTCAGTCGATTGTTGCAGGTGGTCAAAAAGGCGAACTGTGTCCGTGTTACCGCTGTGAGACCTGTACACGCACGCGTAGATCCGAGTGTGGCCCCCGTGATCCACGCGCGCCCATAACGTAGACAGGTCCCTGTCTTCAAGGCTTGTAAGACGGCGACAGCAGACATCATCACGGACGTACATACATACCCCGGCTTTCGGCTTGAAGTTGTACTCAAGCTTATAGCCAGGGTACATTAAGTAGGATGTATCGCCCGGGCATGAAATCTGCGTCTCCGTCAGGAAAAAAAGGCTTTATACTGTGACATTAGGATCAGGAGCATGACCGTATGACTACTGATGTTACAGGTATCCATTGGTAGTTTGGTACGGTATCCACTTTAATCAGCTGGGCCGTAATATATACCTGTGGTCAAAGTCTGCTATTTCAATTTTATGAGAACAGAATCATATTGCAGCTCAATAGCTACAAGAACTATCAAAATGTACCGTAGCCGACGCGCTGACTTTATATTTGAGCGATTTTGTCACAGAAATCATAAAACAGGATTATTTTCTGACACTATTGTAACAGTAGGCTCGGGCGCCTGTCAGTCAGCACTGTACAGCGAGTAGTAAAAAAATAATTGTCCATGAAAAATTTTACCTTCATTAGCTTGCACTGTTGAATTAAAATTTGCTTATATCTAAGTTAGCAGCGATGTGAAAAACAAACAAACATTTTTCCATTTAGTAATGGAGGCATGGCCCAGTTTGCATTTGGATGTCTCAGGTCAGGTAACAGTAGCATTCCATTTGATGATAAAACTTGCAATTTATATAAGCTGTTTTAACATCAAATGCTTGTTTTCATTTACAAAATACTGACAGGTCTCAGGGATAACAGGCGAACCAACCCTCCAGACGCGGGATAGCACTCGAACCCCCCCTTTTTAGGGTTTCGTAGCCAAATGGCAAAAACGGAACCCTTATAGATTCGTCATGTCTGTCTGTCTGTCTGTCTGTCTGTCTGTCTGTCTGTCTGTCCGTCCGTGTGTCACAGCCACTTTTCTCCGAAACTATAAGGCCTATGCTATTGAAACTTGGTAAGTAGATGTATTCTGTAAACCGCATTAAGATTCTTATATAAAATTAGAAAAAAAGCAATAAATTTTGGGGGTCCCCATACTTAGAACTGAAACTCTAAATTTTTTTTTTCGTCAAACCCATGCGTGTGGGGTATCTATAAATAGGTCTTCAAAAATGCTATTGAGGTTTCTAACATCATTTTTTTCTAAAGTGAATAGTTTGCGCAAGAGACACTTCCAAAGTGGAAAAATGTGTGTCCCCCCCCCTCTAACTTCTAAACTAAGAGACTGATAAATCTAAAAAGAATATATGATGGACATTGCCATAAAAACTACCAGCGAAAATTATTTCGAACGAGATAGAGCTGGTAGTTTTTTTTTAATACGCCGTATACCGCAATTTTCGGTTAGAAAAATCACTACCACTGGGAACGTGTTAAAACATCAATCAAAGTTACAACGAACTATAAGAACTTTTATATTATGTTACTTGCTGCTACGAAACCCTTCATGGGCGAGTCCAACTCGCACTTGGCCGGTTTTTTTTAGATTAACGTGAGGGAAAATCCTTCATGGATGCTATGACCGGACTCCTACCAACTAAAAAACCTTACGTAACGCCCTACAGCCTACGGTTGGGTGGGAGCCCCGGGTAAGCCCTCGGAAGGATGTTCCAGGACTCCCAACAGACCTTCGGCCACCACTGCGGCCTCGCGTATCCCACGTCTATGGGAGGTTTTGGGGTATGATGTGATCCCGCTTCATAGGGGGGGCTTCTTTTGTAAGGGCGGTGAGCAGCCCACTCACCGTTCTCAGGCCCCCGGTCATGGACGCCGATAGTCCTCGGCGAAGACATTGCACGTCGGTGGCGCCAAAGCCGCCGGCTACGGAACTGGGGTGGGTGAGTTCTCTTCCGCTCCCGCACACCCCGCCTCTTTCACGAGCATGACCTGTTCGCAGAAAGAGGCGGCGTAGAGCACCCGAACCCCCTAGGAGAAGTCGCGGTGGTCGCCTAAGTCTGCAAGGACATTATTCCGAGGTCTTCCCTGGGACAATCAGTAGACAGTTTGTATGGCATCGTGTAGGTTTAGCCGGTAGGAGTCCGGCATAGCATCCATGAAGAATTTTTACCCGCAAAAAAAAGAGGGTTTCAAAAACTTTACCCAGCCATTTTCTTCTACGGTTTCTACTATTATATGTGTATTTCCAAAGGAGCTAGCTTGATCAACAACTTATCAGTAATTGAGACATTAATATTGACAATAATAATGACAAACACTTTCCAGAATGGAGTGGCGCAAGCAAAGAACCTCTTTTATGCACTATGATAAAGGATTATGACAAATTAACCCAAACAATGGCCGCTTATCTTTTATTTACTCAACACCCCAGTGTTTAGGTAGCGATAAAACATCGTTATAATCTCAAAGGAGCAGTTTGTTTTCTTGCAGTTCTGATTTATGATTTTCACTATGATATCTAGTTTTAGTTTGGACCGTAAGTCACTCTAACTGCCTACTCCATCATCATCTGAGCGTTATTCGCAACTTCAAGTCGCAACTTTATGTTCCTTTTTGTGTTGTTACTTTTTTATACCTACTTCTAGATATGGTGTATAAACATACGGTCATACATATTACTAACAGCGATCTTTACCGGAAACCTTGTGGCCACGTAGTTCGACCGCAAAGATCAGTCCATCGGACCACTCAAAGATATTTGAGGTTTGATTTTAAACCAAACCCTGGAATAGGGACAAGACTGTACTGGAAATATATTGGGGTGTACTCGTAAATGCATAAAGCAATTAGACAGACAGACATGACAGTTATTTAAAATTTCCAGTGAATAGTTAGTCTTGTCCTTTTGTAACGTGAGTAACGTGACCGATGCAATTTAATAATAAATTATGAACGTGTTTTAAATACACTGCACCTCATTGTATACACATACAATAGTGGTAGTGTTCTATGGTTAAGACTAATTGCTACTGTCACCTTTTTGCTATCACACTGAGATACAAAATTTACGTTTGTCGATACAAAAGCGAACTGAGGGGATCGTCAACGATTCCATTTATGCCAATATGAAGATATTTCACCAGTAAATTTCCGTCCACGCTTCGTATTATAGAGAATCGGGCATTTTGCTTATTTTTGCTCCTATTTCGGGGTCTGAATAACGTTATTGGTTGATTATAATAAAATTATTCAATATTAATGAAAAGTAAATCAAGTACACTTTATGTTAATTACGTAGGTACTAGCTTAGTAGTCATCTAATTAATATTTTTGAATGCCGTAAGGCGAAACCGAAGAGTTGTTATTCAATATTTGCAGCAGGTTGCAGCAAGGGTCATCAATCAAAAGTATCATTAGCTAGATATGGAACTTATTTTTCAAATGTGTTAATAAAAAAACTATGTTGTATGTCAATTCATTGACTAATAAAATAATACAAAACGACTCGTCACGTTCCTACAACCGTTTAATAACCACGTTATGAATTTCTGTAAATGGAAAAATATATGTTACACAGAAATCGGAATAATGTTGAGCCAGGTGCTAGGAATTGCGCAGGTGATCTCGAAATAAAGGGATAATGTTAAAATAATGTTACCACGATATTGCATACGTCAAGGAGATTGAGCGAGGAACGATGTCGATTCGAAGTCAAAAAGGATATTCCAAGAAAATAGTGACTTCTGATAATAATAGTTTCATTCTGCTACTCACTGCTCAAAAAATTCATCTTACCTATTATATACTAGCTGTTGCCCGCGACTTCGTACGCGTGAAAATTATTTTACAATACCAATTTGATTGCTCTCTGCTTAGCCCCTAGGATATGTAGCGTGATAATATATAGCCTATTTTAAGACCCTACCCCTAGCTAATATTTGTTCAAAATTTGAACCAAATCCATTCAGTACTTTTCGAGATCCTTCCGGACAAAGCAAAGCAAACAGACAAACAGACAAACAGACAAACTGACAAACAGACAAAAACATTTCTAACTATATTTTCGGCTTCGGTATCTTATGTTGAACACCCAGCGAGTATTTTTTTTTTAATATTTCCAATGTACAGTTTTGACTTTTCTATCATTTTATTATATGTATAGATGTACAGTTTTGACTTTTCTATCATTTTATTATATGTACTAGCTGACCCACGCAACTTCGTTTACGTCACATAAGGTGTACGAATGGAGGGGTACTTCTTAATGAGACTCATCAAGCAGCGTGTGAAACGGCCCTGTTTGCTTAATCATAAAAGAGCTTAAAGATTAAGTCGATTCTAAAACAATTCAGTCCACGCCTTCGGCGCAGACTGAATTATTTTACAATAGCCTTAATCATTAAGCTCTTTTATGATTAAGCCAACACGCCCGTTTAGACTCACTTTCAAAAGAAACGTTGAATTCTAGATTTACCGAAAGTTGAGATGCCCCTAATTTCTCAACTATATAACCCTCAATATTGAAAATTGTATGGAATAATGCTTAAAGTACTCCCTTTCAGACACCAAACAAATATTTGAAATCGAACCATGCAGTGAGAAATTATACCGGCTGTAGATTTAGTAGTGTGCAATACTTGCACACGTGACTCTACTGCCTACACTCGTTAATATTTTGTGATAAAAAAAAACGTTTTTTTTTTTCATGTTAAATTTGATTTTATTTGCAAAGGACCTCTGCCTGTACCCACTGGCCAATAATACGTGAACATAAATTTAAGTAAGTACCTACTCAATAATTAATAATAAATCTAAAAAGCGAAAGATTGTAAATGATACTCGCATAATGCCTATTTATTATCCAGTGCTATGACCTCTAGCGTCCAGCTGATCGTTTGTAGGTATTAGGTATACTGGCTGCGTTCGAGCGTTCACCGCTCACCTTTTGCAGTTTTTTGGTACGGAACTCGCACTTGACCGGTTTTTCTGTTTCATAGGTTCACGTATTATTAGTCAGTGGAGGTTAGGCAGAGTTCCCGTTGGAATTAAAAAACGAATTCAATATGAAAAAAGACTAAAAAAAATATTTTTTTTTTATCACACAGTATTAACGAGTGTAGGCAGTAGAATCACGTGTGCAAGTACTGCACACTACTAAATCTACAGCTTGTATTATAGCTAAAAACCTATTTTGCCTTTCATCCCCTCTCCTGAAGGAACCGCGCAAAATATCGGGATCAAAAGTATCTAAGAACCTTCCTCGGACTATAAGCTTACATCGTACAAAGTATCATTCAAATCGGTTCAGTAGTTTCGGCGTGATACTTAGTCGGGATACAGACAGACAGACAGACAGACAGACAGACATGAAAATTTTAAATTACATTTTCGGCTTCAGTATCGATTAGAGAACGCCCTACACTTAAAATTTTCAAAATATCTTCCATGTACAGACTCCCGACCCTCTACAGTTTTATTATAAGTATAGATAGATATAGCGTTCCAAAAGCGAACTCAGTGTTTTGTTAATGATCTCAGCAATAAGCAACTTTAACTATGACCGGTCCTTGGATGGGTGTATGACTTTGTGACATTTATTTGCGAGCGTTTTACGTTAAGCCGTTGGTCCCGGTTGCCAGTAAAATGGTAGTCGTTGATATTATTATTTATCCCTGTTTCAAATTTCAACCTGATTCGTAAAGCCGTTAGAGCGTGAATGAGTAACAAACATCCACACATCCACACTCACAAACTTACGCATTTATAATATTAGTAAGATTTACGAGTATCACCAACTTTTCATGAATACTACAAATAGTCTACACAGAAATTCCAGACCATGATCTCGTGTTGTGACACACAATGCTTGCATGTCTTGCAACACGTGAAGTCGAACGTGGAAATCAATCGCGTTCATCATTGGCTAGCACGTGCATCTTAAATACCACATTGATGATTTATAAATATGCATGAATTGGATTGCATTTTTTTAACGCGAGGGAAAATTTATTATGTATGCTATGCCGGACTCCTACCGACTAAAAAACCTTACGTATTCTGCCTAACAGCCTACGGTTGGAAGCCCCGGGTAAGCCTTCGGAAGGATGTCCCAGTACTCCCAACAGACCTACCTCCACCACTGCGGCCTCGGCCTCGCCCCGAATTGGATTGCATTATTTTAATTTTAACGTAAAATTATAAAAGCGTTAAATTGTAATCTTCTTTGCGAGTGTATAAACTGTCGAGATTTTACAAATTCTATGATTATTTACCGTTCAATTGTAAACTTATGACAAGCAATTTTAATTTTATTTTTTTCGTGTGGAAATCCTCATGGATGCCATGGCTGGATTTCTACTCACTAAAATCACACGGTGCCTTGTTATCTGTCTGAAGGCCATTAGTCTCGGGTAAGATTTCAGAAAGAAACCCCAGGGCTCCGGAGACGCGATAACAAATATTACAAAACATAATACATTTGACGTTATGTTTCCACCTAACCTACCCATGTTTTAGGTTACCATCTTTTAAGGTTTACAACATCTCGACGATTTACGATATTATTATGTAGATTACAATTTTAAGGTTTAACAACATAAAGGTCACATAATGTACCTAATAGTCAAAGACTTCTATATAACTCAGTTTGTATAGAAGTCTTTGCTAATAGTGCTACTTAGGTACTAATGATGTGGTTATGTATACGCCATTAATTTAGTAGTAGTTTCCCCGTAACAATCAAAGAAATATGTAAAGAAAATTTCTTTAATCCGTTGAATTGAGTCAAAAACACATTGGGACATTACAAACATACATTCCAATTTTATTAAGTTTTCTTAAATGACTGTAATAAATTGAAAGTTTCAGTTTGTTTATTATTAGTATTTTACGCGCCGAAAATACAGTACAGGGTAGTAATCTTTTATTACTTTGTACTTGTTTTTTTATTCGACAAGAAAAACAGATCAAAAAATAGTAAAATGTAGTGTTCTAGGTTTTACTGCTGTACCTATGTTCTATATTCATGAACCGAAAATAAAGTTCACCTTCGAAAAATAACCTCGTAGAAATAATATAAAGTCAAGGTATACAAATATTGCAGTGATAGCTTTGTTTTTACTATATTACTAAGTTAGTAGACAATCATAACATCATCCTGATAAACATTTACGTGACAATTACACGACAAATTTAATATAATTCCCCATAATAACAGACGTCTGGGAAATCCGAAACAGGTAGTCAACAAAACAAGTCGTGTTTATAATATTAGTGAACTTCATAATATTGTCATATTAGAAACATCTTAGTGAACATTATAACATATACGGTACTAAATAAAGCAAGTATATGGTATGTTATGCATGTAAATGGTATGGTATTGTTGTGCATTGGAAGCGTATGCGACTGCCACGCTGAGGTATTAGATTACAATTCCGGGTCGGAATCAAAATGTCTGTTTCGGAGTTTGAATGTTTTCTATGTGTAATACGTAGATACCTACACATACTTATAGAATTTGGGACTTCCCGTGAAATACCTTTAACGTACATGCACCGAATTTCGAATACGTTGCAGTATGGGGTTCTTCAAAAGGGGTCTTAGAAGGTTTTTACAGGGTCGGCAGCGCGAGTGTGGCACCTCTGGTGTTGCAAACGTTCATAGGCTGCGGTGACCACCGGTCCTTCTGGTGGGCCGTATGCTTGTCTGCCATCTCAGTGGTATAAAAAAAAAGGCGCCAGTGGTCGAGGTTGGACTGTTGCATAGGGCTGAAAGGGAAACTTAAAATAAAACTCCGTACTAATGCTTCTGGCCCCTTTTGCAACTGTACTACAACTATCTACTACTAATAATTATCTATGTAACAACTCTTCGATCAACAGAAGGTATAAGTACACCACCTGCACATTTCAGCATTCTATAATATATTATGCTTTGGTACGAATTTGTATTTATATTCGAGGCTAAGAAAGTAAGTTCAATCACCCTATAGCCCTACCTACGTCTTGATTGATTGATCGAAGAAAGTGAAATCACGGTACCTATAACCGTTTACTTAACCTGAATAACGATATTGTTCTTTAACTTTATTTTCGAACATGAATGATCGTATTAATATAAGACATATTGTGATTAAAATTAAGACGCTGGTGAAGTGTAATCCATAACTGTAACAAGTCTAAGAAAGGATTGGAGAGCTTGATATCAATTTAAAAGTGATTTTACACTGTCCGAAGCACATTTTTACGTTAATATTTTTTAATAATACCTACGCATATTTATGTTTTTTTTAATAATTACGTACAATCACGCCTAGGTCTTCGAATAAGGAGGCCTTTAATAGGAAAATAAAATTCACAGTAACTATTTAAAAAACTTATCCAACGACGTCTCCTTCAAGTATCCTTCTTTATATTTATGTTTATAGAATATTAGACCTTATGGATATCTAGTACTAAGAGACCCAAAGCAGAGCTGCAAGCAGACAATAATGGCAAAACTATACACGGAACTGTTTAGGATATATTCAATGAACAAAGCATTTAATAAGTTAGAGCGATACCTCTCAGTAGGTAAGGTGGGACACTACGTTTGAAACAATATCGGTGAACGATATCGAGTAATGTGAAAACATAAACCACCATATACAGCATGTTACGATAATGGTGCCGGATAATGTGTAAGGTCTCCAAGTGTGAGGAAATTTATAAGTTGGAAAAGGAAACTGAGATTCTAGTCCATGGAAAATCGTCAAGAAATCTCGTTGAAAAATACATTTAGACATTTGTAAACACCTTCAAAAACTACATTTTCTTGTATGTGCTAAGTCGCTGCTTTTACAACATAATTTTAAGTCTATTTCGGTGGTGCTAAAAGAATTTACACGAATCTATGGATCTAACAGATGTACAGGCCTTCCGACGTAAAGTAACTGAGGGCCCAAACCACATCACAAGTACAATAAATAACTGTGTCATACCCGGCTGATAATTTTCTCTTTTAACCTCCGAGCAATAAGAAGAGAGATATTTGCGAAAAACTGATTTTCGTGACCTTTGTAACTTTTTTCACGATATCGATGTCGATTTTTCACATATTAAAAATTAGTTTCATTACAATGCCGTCAAAAAGGTGTATTCAAAAATTCAGCTCACTAGGAATTTTTCTATTGATAACACCTTAAATGACTGGACTAGATGGGGTAGGCAGAGGTATAATTGTATTTTAAAGCAAGGTGATTCCCGTAGGTACTTTTTTCATGTCCGCCATTCTTTCATAAACTTCCAAAATATTGTGAGCAAATTGCATTATTCTTTACAGGAGTTACCGACAAATAACAACTTCCGACGTTTTCAGACCTATTTAAGTAAAGTCTCTCTGTAAAACTAAAGAATAATGATGTGTCACATTCGTAACGTGCAAAGGGATGTTACTACCTTTGAGTTTCAACCACTCTAAGTGATTGTGCCCGTGGCGCGAACCAACTGGAAATGTCACAATATCGTGTGTTGTTTTATTGTTATTTAGGAATTGGAGAGCTTTGGAAAATGGTCTAGTTAGAAAATTGAAAATGTCGGGGGATTCATTATTTTTAGCATCAGTCAGCTTGTAACCACGGCTGGGGCAACCCAGTCGAAACGTCAGGTAAAGCATGTCAAATATGCATGATGGCGTCAATACCTGTGTACTATTAAAATTAATTATGTTTATTTCATGGATCTTTTGTTTAAGCAAGCTGTCGCTTTACAAAATTTAAATGCACCTACATCTGTAAATGCAATTTAGTTCGATGTATATTCAATGTTATTTAGAAATAAAGGTTCTGTTTGGAGTGTCATACGTATTTCCCAATGGATAGGCTGATAGATATATACCTATTTTTCACAAGCCACGATCGTAATAAACTTTCAGATTTTCTTTTTATAGTAGAAATTCAATATGACGTCGAAAATTATACCAACGGTACTGATACTTTTACAACTCAACAACAAAATGGTCTTCATAATAGATATACATCTATGTCAAACTGCACCAGTTTCTCTATCTTTCTAATTTTTATTTAGATGTGATTTTGGTGTCATTTTACGATGGGCTAATAAAATCTTTTTCAGCTATAATAATTTTACATTCATAATGTCATAAACCTTATTTATTTCTTGTTAATGAACTTATCTTCAGACTAAGTTTCATCTTATAAAGTGTAACACGAAAGCGCCATGCCGTCTGCAAAACCTTTTATTGAACCAAGATATGAAATTTATTGTTTGAGTTGATACAATAAAGTATTTGTACCTATACATTATTTATCATTAGTGTTTATATTCTTTAAGAAAAGAAAAATACATGGAGCTTATACCTATTAAGTTTATTGAGATTGATGAGTCAACGTACCTACATACTAACACCATCCCTAAATTATCTCGTAAGTGCAGTAGAGTAGCCTTTGCAAAAGCACGCATTACTCAGAGAGAAAGCTAGAAATAAAATGTTAAACAGATGTGTCTTCTAGTCAGGGCGGTATTATAGGGTCTAAAATAAAACCCAAGAGCGCTAGACAGATGGAAGGAACATCTAGTTTTAATCAGTTTGATCAGATCAGATATAGACCGAGCTATACTTAAAGTATCTTTAAAGAATTAACTGTAAAATGAGGTTATCCAGCAGGAAAAGAGGCCGTGGTCTGGCCACATCTGTAGAAGAACCAATGGCCGATAAAAGAAATGAGTTCTGAAAGAGGTAGCAGGGCCTGAATGTGGAAGGTGCAGGACCCCTTCTGGCGCCATTGGTCCAATTCGCGATGGGTTTAAAGTTTAAAATAATGACCAATCGTGTGTCGTAAATTTTGATAAGCCTACTTCCATCGGTGAACTGAAATAGGCTGATTGCATTGATGATATCCTCGGAGAAACTGGTCCGGCTGGTAATAAATCTAGTGAAATTCGCAACCGATGATGCTAAAAATACCAAAATGGATGTTCATTATCGAACAAACAAGTTGTAAACAAATTGGCCAAATTTGTCAGCGGGTAAAATGAAAAGACCTCGCCTAAAGAGATTAAATAACACGTGATGGACATTGATCTCTGTCGTGCATACAATATAGCGTGATACTCATGACTTCGTTTTAATTTAAAAAAGTCCTTTTCCCTAAGTACTTTATGTCAGAGATCAGACGCAATGTTGAATACAATCATTATGACAACGATACCTATTTATAACTATTTTTATCTTAAAAGTTCGATAGGGCACTCGTTCTGTTGTATATTACTGTTATAATATTTGATATTTATTTACATCAAGTAGGTATAATATAATACGACAATAGCTGACCATTGAACGGTTCATTTAGTGGGTCGCATTGATGAGTAAATAATTATATACTTAATATCTATACTTGAATAATGGATGACCCCAAAAAAAAAATCACCAATTATATTCCCATGACCAACATGAGTAGCTGCCAGACAGCATATTGACCTAAAAAGGGTACTTGTAATCGAGACATGTCTGTCACTTAGCTGGGTGATGCCAGTTAGCAGGCAAAGTTGACTTAGTTCCCGGAAGTCTAAATGTAAACCTAACTCTTCAATAAATCATGTTTCAAGTATAAACAAAACGCGAACATGATTCCCCCAAGACGACAATCGCCATACAAAATAGGTCATTTCAGTGCTTAAAGCTGGTGACGTAGGAATGAAAGTTACGTCAGTTTTTCGCGGAAGCCCACAGTGGATATCAAGTACATACATATACCCACGAAGGGGTAGGCATAGGTATAGTTTAAGCCCGCATTTCACCTTATAGTTTTATGCCCCACGTAATAGGTGGCGAGCCTATTGCCGTGTTGATATGGACAGGAGCAGGTTTTGACGACCCGCAGTCGAAATTTTTCAAGCCGTCCATAAGGTCTTCAACTTGGCTTAACAATTTTCATTTTACTGACAACCAGGTTCCATTTCGAGTTCTCCTTCTCTACGCAATGGATCGCTTTGCGAAAGTGTTCCCTTAGTCGCCTTTTACGACCCGATGAATTCGGGTGGCGACATTTTGTAATCTTTCCCGTTGCCACACGGGGGGTAATATCAAGTATCTAAAACGATAGATCAGTAAACTGAATTTATTATCTAATTCAGTATACATATTGTGCAATACCTAGAACTTTATATAACGTCCTTGACCCAGAAATGATAGGTACATCATATTATCTGCTGTTTAAAAGACACATTTCATTACACCAGACGTCAAATGTCAACCGTAAAAATAGGGCAGGCTTCTTATCTTTATTGGCACAGACAAATATTTGCTTATATCTTTATTGACGTGAGTTATGTTTTTATTTTTATTTTTGATACAAATTTTAACAAAAAATAATGTTAACATTGCCCTATATCGCGGCAAAGTTGCCACTTTTTTGTGAAAGTTGGAATTGAAGAATGCGATGTAGTTCGTAGATTTGTGTTTTTTGTTTTTATTAAAATCTGTAATTTTAGTACGTTCTAGTATCACATACATTCAATTACCCCTAAGGTGGCAGATAAGCATACGCCTCACCGGTTGTACTGCTGGCCACCGTAGCCTATGGAAGTTTGCGACACCAGAGGCGCTACACTCCCGCTGCCAACCTTTTAAAAGAAAATGTTTGTGATAAATCTAATGACAGTGTAATTCTTTGCTTTTTGTTTCTTTAGGTTTGCCTACACTGCTAAACTTGGGTTAGTTTTGTATACACCACAGCCATAGCATACCTGTGCCTATATTTAAGTAGTGAGACTATATAAAAGTTGCACCCGCCAGATTCAGACAAAACAAAAGTACTTAGTAATCGTAAGCCTAAGACAAAAAATAAAAATTGAAAGACCATATCTATTATATAAAAATAAGTCGGGTTTTCCTTCCTGACGCTATAACTTTAGAACGCACGAACCGATTTCCACGGTTTTGCATTCGTTAGAAAGGTCTCGGGCTCCGTGAGGTTTATAGCAAAGAAAATTCAGCAAAATTTCACATACAGCGCAATCGCGGGCGAAGCTGCGGGCATCAGCTAGTTGCTTATAATTGGTATGCAAAGTTGTAGTAAGCTGCTACAACTTCTAATCTCGTTAAGAGCCTACCAAATGTCTAATTGTTGAAAGAAGATAGAAGATATACATTTTAGCGTGCAAGAGAGATGCGATCGGTTTTAACGAAATAATTATATAAAAAAATAATTATAAAAAACTATAACCAATATTAAAAAAGTGGTCTAGTGCAAATGAAGATTTTACTATTGTCTTTCTTATAAATATTTTATATTATAAAAACAACTTTAAACAAGGGTTAACATATTTCGCGCCACATATTGCTCAAAAACCATACTTTTCATTGCATTTAAAGTCATTAAATATTTATCGTACAAACATGGTATTCACCAACATACTTAGTAAATTTAGCTCTCTAAACGTTTCATAAAACATATTTTACCTAACAACGGATTACATATGGTTAATATCAACGAAAGTGAAACAGGTTTTTCAAATCATACGATTTGCATAGATTTCGATGCTTAAATTCATGTCAAATTACTGATAAATTTAATAAACAAGGGATACGAAGCAATTGCAAAGGGCGTTGGCTATCTGTTTGTAGAATAACCTGATATCAGGTAGGTTCCTTTTTTTAGAGAAAAATGACTGTAAAGTTTGCTCAAATACTGAGAAATTTCACCAAAATAAAGTAGTCTTTTCACCAGCTTCTATAGTTTAAATCATTATGATAATTATGTAATATTATGTCAAAACTTCTCCTTTGACAATAAAAATATTTATTTTTAAGTAACTAGATACAGATTTTTTTTTACAAAGTATTTTGTGAACCCCTATAAATGCAGAAACGCGAACAAATACGATTTAGTACCGCCGAGAGGCTCTCAGAGAGTGGTCATGTCGCTCGATGTTCCATTTTTGAATACGAAAAAATGAACAAAAATAGTCTAATTCTAGCGTGATCATACAATCTTAGTACTTTGTGACGTATAATATAATATATATAAATATTTATGGTCGATATACAACGTGAACTTTTGTATAGTGCAAAGCTCCAGACACCCCGACTAGAGTTTCGCTTCAAAATACTGTATAAAAAAAAATAAATGAAACTAACGAAAACTGACCAAGTTATAAGCTTTTACAGTTGCACTATTTTCTTCACGAACAGCGTAGGTGTAGGTATTATACGCAAGGCAGGTAGTCACTATTCGTGTGGTATTGATAATAACATTTAACACACCATTTTCATAAGTGGTAATTATGGAACACCTGTGAGGAACCAGACCAGGATTGGGACGGCTATAAAGCCGCTAAAGCAAAATACAAGTAGCGGCTGAGATACAAAAGTACCAAGTCTTGGAGAAACCTCTGATAGAGTCAGACTAATACTAGCCAAACAAGGGACAGAACTGTCCGTATCTATAAAGAAACCTGACGGCGCGGCGGCCTGACCCACACATGAAAAGAATTATTTATACTGTTGATTGATGGCACTTGGTGGAACCTTTCGACATTTTCAAAGGCAAATTAACATTATATAATGACCACTTAATTACTCGAAAACAATAAATTAATAACATATAAATTACCACTACATCATTCTACTAACGTTAACTATCATGAAAAGAAGCCGAGAGTATTTTGATACAAACGCACTTCCCAGAATGCCAATTGCTGCAGATAAAGGGTGTTTTTTTTCGAGGTATAGAACTTTGAAATGGAATAAAACGAAGGTGATTGTTTTTATTGATATGGAAATGACTTTATTCGAAAGGAAATCTTCTGGCATTATAATTTAAATATGATTTCTGGCATATAACCGCCACGGCTGGCTCGGACGTAGTCTAATCTAGAGGTCCAATTTTCGATGACTTTCCCAACATTTGTGGCCGTATAGCGACAATATCGCTCCGAATGTTATCCTCCAAGTGGTCAATCGTTTCGGGCTTATCGGCGTAGACGAGCGACTTCACATATCTCCACAGAAAATAGTCAAGTGGCGTAAAATCGCACGACTCTGGAGGCCAATCCACGTGTCCAAAACGTGAAACTATGCGGTTACCAAACGTTTCCTTCAATAAATCAATTGTGGCACGAGCAATGTGACATGTTGCGCCGTCTTGTTGAAACCACTACTCCTGCACAACATGGTTGTTCAATTGATGAACGAAAAAGTCAGTAATCTTCGCTCTATAGCAGTCACGATTGACTGTAACATTCTGGTCAGCATCGTTTCTAAAGAAGTACGGACCAATTATTCCACCAGCCTATAAAGCACACCACACAGTCAGTTTTACTGGATGTAACGGTGTCTCAACATACACTTGAGGATCATCATCACCCCAAATATGGCAGTTTTGTTTATTGATGTATCCATTCAACCAAAAGTGAGCTGCACCGCTAAAGAAAATTCGCTTATGAAAATCACGATACGCATTTCGGAAAGAACCATGATTTTCAAAATAAATTTGCACAATTTGGAAGCATTGTTCAGGCTTCAGTCTATTTATGTTAAAATGCCAAACCATACTAAACATAAATCACTTTACAGCTGACAAAAATACCGCCGGTTAAAACAGCTAGGCCAACTTAAAGTTCTATACCTCTAAAAAAAACACCCGTTACTTATGTGGCTGGTGGAAAACGTATCCACAGAAGAAGTCCAGTGGGAGCTCGCAAGACCTGTTCTAATCTATTCTGTCAACTTACAAAATACTGAATGGGTAATTAACAGCTTCAAGTCTTTCAAATCTCCAGGACAGGATGAAGTCTTCCCTGCAGTGATAAAATGGGGGAGGACACAAGTTGATATTGTCAGTTACATAGTATCTATACGCCAGACAATGAATGGGACTGTGACCCAGACTGTGGAGAGAGGTCTAAGTGATCTTCATACCAAAACCCGGTAAAGGGATTATGTTTGTGATTCAGACCTCTGGTTAAACAGACCGATGAGCCCTTCGTCTTTTCTGCTAAAAACTCTGGAAAGATTGTGTGACAGAGACAATCGAGGGACGGCCCTTCAAAATAAACCACTGCATTCCAACCAACGCGCATAATGCCCCCGGTAAGTCTACAGACTCAGCACTACATGCAGTGGTACACAAAATAGAAGAGGTCATCCAGAATCAATCAATCAATGTGCCTCGGCACTTTCATAAACATAGAGGGAGCTTTCGACAGAAGAAGCATAACTACGGCACTGGCAAAACACCGAGTATACACGGTAGTCAGTGAATGGATAGATAACATGCTAAACAAACTCATTTTAAAGCTACAGACAAGCAGAAACCAGTGCGCAGCCATGGCCAAAGGTTGTCAACAAGGGGGCGTGGTCTCACCACTGCTAAAGAACCTTGTTGTAGACGACCTAATAACCAATCAATCAATCAATTTAACCTAGAACAGTCCCTATATACATGGATGTGGAACAAGCCAAAGCAGATGGTAAAATTAAATTATGGAGAAAAACGGATCTGTTTACAAAGCTTGACTGGTATTTTAAAATCCAAGACCAACTTCAAATCAAGTGAGAAGCTGCGTTTATTTTATCTTCTAGTGATCTTGTGTATATAATAAATATTTTTAATGAATTGTATTAAAATTACTTTCAGTCAAGCCAACATTTATCGATTTGCGGTGTAGACTGAACACTAATTTGCCCATAAGCACAGTAAATATTTCGAAAGACGACGAGTTCTGGACTACGAGGATGGAACCTAAATTGTTAAATTTTTACGACTAATGTCTGTTGCCCAAAATAATTGAGCTCAGAAAGAGCCGATAAAATAAAATAAAATAAAATTTATTCCCTTTGCAATTTAAAAAAAAAAATAGGTTTGTCAACATTTTTATGACTCTACTGGTGGTTGGGAAATGCTACATACTGAGAAGAACACCCCAAGAAACTCAGTTCGGTCCCTCCCAAAATTAATCTTAGTAGGTCTCTAATAATCGATCAATACCGATACGGAATGGCTTTTTCTTGGCGGTGTGCATTGTTATGCACATACCTCTTAATTAGTATTTGGTTGTTGTAAATGAAAAACACCTACTATCAATTAATATTTGATTTAGATCCCATAGCTCAAGCTTATAGCTTAGTTCGGGCTAGATGATGTTGTGTGAGAATATCCAACAATATTTATTGATTATTTATTAAAAATATTTTAATGTTCCTGCCAGCACTGACTCTACAGTAGGCAGCAAAACATCGGACCATGCCAAGCGCCTGCGCGTTTTTAACTATGTGTATTGTCAAATTTAAATATTTATAGTGTAAAATAGAATATTGTCCATTACTTTCTACAATTTGCGTATATTTAGATACTTTAAAAATAAACTTATGGACCGTTTTCATGTATGTGTGTATTTTATACTGTACTATCTTCACGCCAAATCCCTTGCAGGGTAGGCAGAAAGAACCGAGCGCCACACGGCACGCTCCATACACACCTCACTTGCTTCTTCAACTTTCATTTTTCTTTTCATGCATGCACGTCGGTTCCTTCGGTTCGGTATTTCTAATTGCAATATTGATATTAGTTAGGTAAATAAATGTCAACTTTATTAATTTCATGATGGCAGTGTCTATCACTACTTAATATCAATCAATTTGCAATAAAATAATCAATAATTATTAACTAATATTACTAACATAAAAATTAAATTAAAAGATTGAACGCTTAGACTAAGAATATAACACCGGTAATACATCAAGGAAAACAAAAGTATCAAACTTGTTGGTAGCAACAATTGGCACTATACGGCTATGTGCGCCGCGCCGCGCTGATTTCTTACGATCGTAAAGAAATTTGAAAACCGAATTTACGCTCTTACAAGAAATCGAGGTATTTTCAACACAAATATCTATCGAGGATTTTATCAGCAATCGTGTTTTTAGCCTAGTGCGTTTTTAGTTTATGAACTGAAGTTGTCTGTGTTAAAATTTTAATTCATTAGACCTCACGAGTCCTGAGATCTAGATCAAGGTAATAGTCTATTTGGCGTCATACAGACTCTTAAAGATGATAATTATTACATTTTGCCGGTAAGTTTTAAAGCCTTTGTTGTTTAATCTATACATATAATAAAATGATAGAAAAGTCAAAACTGTACATTGGAAATATTTAAAAAAAAATACTCGCTGGGTGTTCAACATAAGATACCGAAGCCGAAAATATAGTTAGATTTTTTTTTGTCTGTTTGTCTGTTTGTCTGTTTGTCGGTTTGTCTGTTTGTCTGTTTGCTTTGCTTTGTCCGGAAGGATCTCGAAAAGTACTGAACAGATTTGATTCAAAATTTGCAGAAATATTACTTAGGGGTGTAGTCTTAAAATAGGCTATATATTATCACGCCACATATCCTAGGGGCTAGGCAGAGAGCAATGAAATGTTTAAACCGTTGGATTGATTTAACTAAAACGTAGCAGGAATATTAGTAGGAGATAGGTTTTACACTCAGACAACATATTATTACGCTAAATTTTTTAGGAGCTCGGCAGAGAACAATGAAAATCTGTTTGTATATTTTTGCAAAATACAGAAATTACTGAATAATTTTAATTAATCTTTTATTTGAATAGCAATCTAGAGGTAGGATCTTTACAATTTACAATAGCCTTAATCATTAAGCTCTTTTATAATTAAGCCAACACGCCAGTTTAGATTTACCGTTACATTCAAAGGGATCCTTGAATTCTAGGTTTTGCGAAAGTTGGGATGTCTCTAATTCCTGAACTAGAAAACCTTTAACATGGAAACTTGTGTGAAACATTCCTTACAGTATTCCCTTTATAACACTAAAAAAAAAATTTTGGAATCCGAAAACGCATTGAGAAGTAACAACTAACATCCCTTCTCCCAAAAGAACCGCGCAAAATATCGAGATCAAAAGTATCCTAGAATCTTCCTCGGATTATAAGCTCTGATTGTACTAAGTTTCATTCAAATCCATTCAGTAACTTCGGCGTGATACTTATTCGGAATACAGACAGACAGACACACATGAAAAATGTAATTTCATTTTCGGCTTCAGTAGACTCTCGACCCTCAACAGTTTTACTATATGTATAGACTAGCTAACCCTCGCAACTTCGTTTACGTCACATAAGATCTATGAAAGGAGAGGTATTTCTTCATCAGACTCTTCAGGCAGCGTGTGAAACTGCCCTGTTTGCTTAATCAAAAAAGAGCTTAAAGATTAAGTCTATTCTAAAGCAATTCAGTCCGCGCCGAAGGCGTGGAGGTATTTCTTCATCAGACTCATCAAGCAGCGTGTGAAACTGCCCTGTTTGCTTAATCAAAAAAGAGCTTAAAGATTAAGTCTATTTTAAAGCAATTCAGTCCACGCCTTCGGCGCGGACTGAATTATTTTACAATAGCCATAACCATTAAGCAGCTCTTTTATGATTAAGCCAACACGCCACACAAACGTTGTTTATAATGAACATTCTTAAAACAACTTTACTGAAAAATGTTGAGCTTTGGCTACAGTGACATGGGTACATAAATTAAATCACCTTAAACATAATAAGTACATGCATACGGTCACGCCTTTATTCCCAAAGGGGTATCGAGGCATATTATATGTTTACCTTTTTTTAATTTGTCCCACGTAACGTAATAGGTGGTGAGCCGCATTGCCGTGTTGAAATGGACAGGCGTTAGTACTGCCTACTTTTGAAAATTATTAAATCTATAAGGTCTTCAACTTGGTTTAACGACTGCCATTTACTGGCTACCGTTAGCGTTAGTGTTATCGTCTCAACTCTTCCGATTATGCGTAAAGTTTTCAGTCTGTGGCCCTAATCTAACAAACGTTTCGTATTCGCGCTTCAACATACTACTTACTCTTATAATTATTAAAGGGGCTAATTAATAAACACGTACGTCATACCGGCCTTGGACCCACTAAAACCATGAGGTCTCTTCCTATCCATCTAGCGCAGTCCTAGAGTATCCTTTAGAGGGCTTACCCGGGGCTCCCAATCGTAGGCTGTTAGGTAGGATACGTGTGGTTTTTAGTCAGTGGGAGTCACAGTACATTCATGTGGGATTTTCCTCACATTAAAAAAATCCATCTAGCGCATAACTCCCCGGGTAAGTTGGAGGATGTCCTAAATTTGTTCCCACATTTTGGTTACGACTTATCCTAGAGGCTCAAATAGAATACGGTTCAAACTTTGCTTATTACATAATTTCCACGCGGACGAAGTCGCGGGTAACAGCTAGTAAATAATACAATTAGTTATAGAATTAATTAGAATCCAATTGAATTAATTATCACAGCGCCAACACGCCACAATACAGCTGAACTTTGAACGAATAGAAATAAATTAGTCTTCAGCGACATCGTTTTCACCGCAAGATTTTGAAAAGCGGTGCCTCTAATTTATATTGTGTAAAACACATATTAAGCTTGGGTTAATTGTAGATTAATGCAGTGTGTATAATCTCCTTTCTACGTCTACGCTAATATTATGTAGAGGAAAAACTTGTATTTTTGTGTGTATGTTTGTAATGAATAAACTCAAAAACTACTATACCGATTTGATTATTTCTTTCACTGTTGGGAAGCTACACTATCCCTGAGTAACATAGGCTATAGGTATTTTATTCCCGTGTTCTTACGGGAACGGGAACAACGCGGGTGAAACCGCCTGACGTCGGGTAGTATCATGTAAGAAGGGTATGACCAAAAATAATAATAAAGGTTAAATTTCGGTGAAGTCCTTTCACTACACAAAAAATTATGACACCACTTCTAAGATAACGAAAAAGTTTTAAATAAACTTAATTATTTAGAATACAAAAATCCCGACTGCAAAGTAAAAATACAACTGAAAAGCAAAAAAAATAAGCTCTACATTTCTTTTGAAGCTATGGAAACATTTAGCTATTTTGTAAACCACCACCTACTTGAGATAGCTTGTTCCTGCCTGCAAATTTTGCCGACAAAGTAAAACAGTAAGTAGCTAAAGAAAATTTCAAAAGAAATGTAGAGCTTGTTTTTTACTTTTCAGTTGTATTTTTACTTTGCAGTCGGGATTTTTGTATTCTAAATAATTAAGTTTATTGACGCATTTCTTTTCAGTAAGATTTAGATTCTAGAATCTATTTGTACGATTTTTTGGGAGCAATTTCTGTGGTAAATTGACACCTATCCATTGTATAATAACCTCATGACAGCCATATCTTGTTAGCTACTATGCCGCTGGTGAGACCGCAGTGGAAGCCGTAGGTCTGTTGGGAGTCCTGGTATATCCTTCCGAGGTCTTACCCGGGGCTCCCAACCGTGGGCTGTTAGGTAGGATACGTGTAAACCACATACCTAAGTCGGTAGGAGTCCGACATAGCAACCTATAGGATTTTCTTCACGTTAAAAAAAGCTGCTAGATCTACAAAGCCCTAATTTAAAAGGTTGAATGTAGAAAATGCATTTATATAAAAAAAAACAAACATTAAAAAACCTGTAAATGCAAGTGCAGTGATACACGCATCAGCACTGCATTAGCTGCTAATATATTAATTAAATTATAATAATATGTTATGTCTAACTTTTTTCTCTCATGCACGAATTAGTCTGCAAAAATACAGGAAATGCCTGTCTAAGGAAACAATTTGTAGTGAGTTTACAATTCCGGACAAAATTACGTCTGTCTTATACAAATTTGTTTAAACATCTCTAAGAAATGGATTTACGAGATAATAAATTACTTTAACTGCAAAGAAATGTCGTCTAAAAAGACGTGTTCACTTAAACGGAAGACAGCTAGTCTATTGCCATAAAGTGTCTCATTATGCCATTTATTTTTTTATTACTGCCATTATACCATGCCACTTTCTTTTAAGGGTACTCTGAAGGCAGTATAATGCTATCTGCATAGATACAGTAGTAAAACAACTTGCATATCTATGGTTATTTGCATACTTATACATACATACACATAATATATTCACGCCTTTATCCCTGAAGGGGTCCCACCATTCACACCACCACCCACATTTCACCTTACAGTTTTATGTCCTACGTAAAAGGTGCCTAGTGAACCTATTGACGTGTTGAAATGGACAGACCGGGAAAGACCATGGAAAGAGTACAGTTGAGGACTATACTCAAAGAATCGGCGTTATCAGACGAAGATTTCGATGGTTTATACATCCTACTGAAATATTCTCTTGTCGTTATTTATGCAGATATTTGATAGCTCTACACAATAGCCTATCATAAGGAACAGGTTCTCTATCCTTAGTTTTCATCCGGGATTAAAATAGATTTTAATTATTTTCTGCAGCAGTCAGATAGTCTGCCAGACGTTTAATTCAGAGCGCGTCAGTAAAGAAGTGCGAAGTAATTTTCTATGTAGAAATAAATTGCTACTTAACATGTCTTACGACGTCGTTATTATACCCAAAGTTAGTATAATGTCCACCATTGAAATTCTGCAACTATTTTATGTCAGGTGAAAGAATTTATATAATCCTGTCTTCGAGTTTATTTACTAGCACAAAAAGGCTTTATTCAAATCTTTTCTGGATAAAAAAGACGTTGAATTGACTTCTTCATTTGTGGTTCCATGCCTAATTTTGAAGAAAAAAAAAAACAATTTTATTCAGAACTAGCTGACCCGCGCAACTTCGTGATAAATAAAGAACCGCAAACGTCACATAAACCATCTACTAGATAGTCCGAACAAAGCCTAAACATTTTGTATAGATAGGTGAGCCCAGTCTTGAGTTATAAAATTACAACGAAAAGTGGCATTGATTTTTATACATAATTATAGATGGAAGATGGACTAGCGGCGTCACGTGGTTTTACCCGCGTAGTTATCATTTTCGTGGTAATACGGGAATTGCCTGTGAAATACCTCCGACTACCAATTCTGTAACACCCAGTTAACCCAATAGTCACAATCATATCAGTTCTGAACCCTAGGAAAGTAATCATGATTACAGTCTTACTACTTCTGACTTTCTGATGTACAAATATTTTTTAAACTTCAGTAGTTCCAGAGATTTACGACTACAACCAAACAAATCTTTCTTCTTTGTAAAAGGAATCATAATGAGAAAAAGTAGACCATGAAGGTTTTAAACAAGTTTTTTTTTTCTATAGCCTATTACCTAAATTCCACTTACTAAAAAGTACCGTAAGTGCTACCCTGAGCCTTTTCCCATAAGCAACATAATGGCATACATATTTCTTAATTCACTTACACACATACATCTAATGGCCATTTTCTTTTAAGGAAACAAGGTGCGTGTATATAATAAAAAATAGCTATGTTGTTTTGCTGAGCTTGGACGATATCAAGATAAATTTAATATTTTGGTCTCAGACAGAAAATGGCATTGGCTGTTAGAACAAATAACCGGTCAAAGAATATAAACGAAAAGAGACCTATTTAGAGCTGATAATATTCTTTTTACTATTTTACAACTCCGCAAGAGAATGTTGAGTGCGATGCAGCCCCATTCAGATCTTTGGAACTCAAACCAGCCTCGCCTGCCTAATTAAGTACCAAAGAACTCAAACCCAAACTACCCACATTTTTTTTAAATATTTATTTCGCCTAATTGACGTCGCCACCAGCATGGTGGTAAGCCGTGGCGCATCTAGCGATTGGGGGCCAGTCTCACAGTCCGTAAGACCTTCGACAGTGGTCCTCAAGTTTGTCTAATGGACTAGTCATAACGTTAAAACTCTTTAAACTTTATATGCCCTAATCCAAATAGTCATAAATGTTACATGGCAGTAAATTTTGCAATTTTTCTCATGTTTGGTCGACTTTATTTTTGCCTGAATATGCAAAGCAATGAAAAAATACAACAAAAGTATTGTACAAAAGAAATGAAGTGCAGCATATCTGAAAGTTGCCTTGCAATGGATTCTGTGCAGAGAGAGAGGCGGAAATTGATATAGCGGGACGCATTTGTTGGATTTCATTGTTACCTACCGTGACGTACGGGTGTGGTGTAAAGGGAAACCGGATTACAGACTATAAAATGAAGTCATTTTAATAGGTTACATTTGACAATTCAATTTAACAATAACTTGACATTCAAATTATGTACTTGTATTATTTTGCTCCATAAATTTACGAAAGAAAAAATTAATAATGGGACAGGGATTGCCTGATGATTTTTAAAATTCACATGACTTTCAAGTTTGTACCGATTCATTAGCTTTCTTATTCATCATTCTCATTATGAAAATAAAACTGACAGACGTCAAAAATGTTACCTATTAAATTGACGCCATAGTTTTAAAACATACAGATCAAATTATTTTGCTGCATCATCATTTACCAAAACATCAATCAAAATTATTTTTCATTATGACGTTTTATACACACTTATACATATACATTCATATAGTCACGCCTTTATCCCCGAAGGGGTAGGCAGAGACATAGTATACGCCCACATTATACCTTATAGTCTTATGCCCTACGTTGATAGTGAGCCTATTGCCGTGTTGATATGATCAGGCGCAGGTCGTGACGACCCGCACTTGACATTTTTCAAGCCGCACACAAGGGCTTCAACTTTGCTTAACGATTTTAATTTTACTTACAACCGGGTTTCATTTCGAGCTTTCCTTCTCTGCGCAATGTATCGTATGGCGAAAGTCTTCCCTTAGACAGCCGCTGGATGAATTGGGGTGATGAAATTTTGTACTATTACCCGTCACCACGTGAGACTTTTAAAAGTGATTGAAACCAGTTACGTTTTTGTCACGTAGCTTTGCGCTACGTACACTATGCTGTTCAGATTCAGATTCAGATTCAGATCATTTATTTCGTAAACATAGGTTAATTTTTACAGATGTTTTTGTTGGTTTGGTGGTCAGCTATGTTTGTCTTGAGACATACGAAACATTTCATTATATTTGATAAAAATAAATTATTAAATTAAATTAATTGCATGCAGACCAGAAACAATTTTATAGGACCTACTATGCTAACAATGTCAGATTTCAGAATTCACAATAATAATAAATTGTAAAATAACTTTATAACATGATAAGCCTTGCAACTTTATAATACCTAAATAAATACAATTGAATTGTCAAAATATAAGAAAGGTCAAAACAATATATGAAACCTTGCAATTTATGGGACATTACCATTACAGTTTACTATACACGTAGCGTAACCCCGAGTAGACGCAGCGTAGCCTTCACGATCACATAGTGTAACACCGATGTAGATGTAGTCACCGCCATCACTGTGGCATGGCATCGATGTACACGTTATGTTTCACTAATGCAGACGTACGCGGTAACCCAAGTCCAGATGTGAGTGCTGCAGAAAACAGTGCAGCATCTACCGTGCACACTTAGCATAACTGTAATTGTATTCTTTGTTGCATTTTCACAATGTTAATCAGATAATATAATAAAAAAATTAAAGTACCAATTGTGGACCCAGTTTCAGCACAGTAGTATGACACAAAATTACACAAAAAAGCGCTTAAATTAAGTGTGCGTTAATTTCTCACAAAAAGTCAGTTCCTAATTAATTAAATGTCAAATTGTAATCTACTATTTCATCAATAACTGGCTGTTGTCCGCGACTTCCTGCACGTGAAAATTATGTAATAATGCCAATTTGATTGCTCTCTGCTTAGCCCCTAGGATATGTAGCGTGATAATATATAGCCTATTTGAAGACCCTACTCCTAGTTAATATTTGTGCAAAATTTGATCAAATCTATTCTGTACTTTTCGAGATCCTTCCGGATAAAGCAAAGCAAACAGACAAAAAAGATTCTAACTATATTTTCGACTTTGGTATCTTATGTTGAACACACAGCGAGTATGCGAGTTTATTTTTTAAATATTTTCAATGTATAGTTTTGAATTTTCTATAATTTTATAATATGTATATGTTACGGCTAATACCCGAAGTGCGGCTGCACCTATTTTTAGCCGGTTAGAACTAGGTGTAGCCACTTACTCTTGGTTAAACCTAGTACGAGCCGATTGTTTTCGGGTAAAACTAGGTCTAGCCTTCATCATGCCGGCTACAACTAGGTCCAGCCATTCCCTGTTGGATAAAACTAGATGCAAACAAGTTGAAACAAGTAACAGGCGCCTGGCTCACGCGAGACGCGTCGCGCTTATAATAATGGTTAACACCTCGACTCGGATAGGTTAGGTTAGAAGGCTAAGGCGGGAGCTCCGCTACGCTTCGCTCCCGCCTTAGCCTTCGTGGTTATTTTTTTTTATAACCATTCAACACCATCGAATACATTTATAGCCGTTTCGTTTCGGTCAATGTGCACATTAACCGGCTAAAGATGGAATATGCCGACGCAAACTAACATGTTATCGAACTTTAGCTGCTTCTCGAAGATAAACATAAGTTTAGCCGGCTAATCTTAAGTTTATGTTCACACCTACCTTTAGCAGTAACATATATATAGGCTTGGCGGGACACGCATCTAAGTTTTATCCAACAGGGATTGTCTGGACCTAGTTCTAGCCGGAATAATATCAGATAGACCTAGTTTTATCCAACAGGGAATGGCCGAACCTAGTTGTAGCCGGCATGATGAAGTCTAGACCTAGTTTTACCCGAAAACAATCGGCTCGTACTAGGTTTAACCAAGAGTAAGTGGCTACACCTAGTTCTAACCGGCTAAAACTAGGTGCAGCCGCACTTCGGGTATTAGCCGTAACATATAGATTAGGTATTTAATATAAAAATCAAAATATTATAATAACAACTTTAATCATGTCAATGTATCCAATTATTCCGTTCGTCAATCCACGTCAACAACATTGCGAAATCAGAAATTACAAGATAATTAACAAAATAAATTGTGTTCATAGATTCAAATCAAATAACGTAATTGTTAACTCCTATGCAATGTTAGCCGCATTGATTCTCTTCACGTAGACTTTAACTGAACTTTCGTTTTCTTCTTCTTGATTGTTTCTTTATTTTGATTGAAATTACTAGAAGTTATTATTATGTATACTTCGAAGTCTATAGACGAATAAATAAATTTAACAAGATTAAGAGGAAAGTCTCAAAAGAGAAATACTTAATTTTAAAATTTATCCGACCGAAATTAGAAAAACTATGGATGGGTAGAGTCTCACTCATCCATTATTTTTCTAATTTCGGTCGGATAAATTTTAAAATTAAGTAGGTATTTCTCTTTTGAGACTTTCCTCTTAATTTTTGTATATTTATTATTTCGTCTCTAGACTTCGAAGTATATAATAACTTCTAGTAATTTCAAAGACTTTAAATAAGTCATCGGTAGGTATGCTTTGATCTGAAAAATTCATAAACTAGTCAATGCTCATACGACTCAATCTTATACCACTTGAATCACCAGCCGTTTCTTGACTCGCAAAACTATTAATAGAGCCCACCTCAACAAAACTATAGAGAGCATCCACACATTTCATTTTGAAGGTTTTCTCCTTATTAAAATATAGTAGTTATTCGCTTATAACTTACGCTGTCTGCACACATCTTTTCACTTTTAAAAGCACAGAGGTCCACACGCATTTTTATTAGCACCTTTCAATAATCTTTTATAGATTGAATTTCTAGTCCATTCCTAGATTTTTGTTTGAATGCAATCCCAGTGGCTTGCTTTGATAGATAGAAATATAGTTAACACCATCTTATTTGTACCTGCTAGACGAATTTTGTTTTAATAAAGGATATTGTTTAATGAAAACTCGCCTGTTTAAAAACCTACACCACTGAAATTGTTGAACGATTTGTATGATTAATTACTGAAAGTTAAGAAAAGAGTGGCCGTTACCACTGTATACTGTAGTTTGACTCGGCCGGATTTTAGAAATAAATGCCTACAGCCGCGCGGTACGTAAGCATGCGATAGGGATGCCCACCTACAGCATTTTAATAATATGTGACTTTGACTTTCTATTTAGTATTGCGATTGTAAATATGCACATACATACATTCATATAGTCACGCCTTTATCCCTGAAGGTGTAGGCAGAGGCATAGTATACGCCCACATTTTACCTTATAGTTTTACGTACGCGTAGGTAATAGATAGTGAGCCTAATGCAGTTGATTTTTTCAATCCGCCCACAAGGCCTTCAATTTGTATTAAGGATTGTTGTTTTACTGACAACCAAGGCTTTCATTTCGAGTAAATATGTACCTTTTTTATTTAAACAAAAAAATACTTTGTGAGTAATAATATAATATCCCCGCAACGGCTGGCGGCACGGGGTGGCGGCGTGGCGGCGCGGGCGCAGCGCCCGTTATCTACTAACGATTGAGTGAGACGGGTGTAGAAATTTGAAAACGGCGTAGACAATAATAATCGGCTCACCACATGTTTCGTCAGTGATAGAATCACGGAATTCTAGTCTTTATAATCATTGCGTTAAATTTTTGATTTACAAAATTAAAACTATTTTTCGATTTGAAAGTACTAGTCAGTCTCTAGTACCTACACTAGTACTTTTCGTACATTGTCAAGTTGTGTTAAACTTTGGAAGTTCATATTTGTCTCTATGCGTGTAATAAAAATCAAAGGTAACAAAAATGCTGTATTTTTTTTTTATAAATAAATAAATAATCACGGGCATTTTCACACAACGCTATCTGATCCCAAAGTAAGCTAGGAATAACCTGCTTGTGTTATGGGTATCAGACCACGGATATTAGTACTAATATACTTTTTAAATACATACATATTATACATAGAAACAACCAGACTCTTGAGACAAACATTTAAGGGTCACACAAATATTTGTCTCGGGTGGGAATCGACCTCCAAGCGCCGCAGGCGGTATCAATACGACCGCGCCACAGAGGCAGTCATACGGTGCTAAGTGTACTGTAACATCGGTCATCCACAAAGAAATGAATACTCTTGAAACATACCTAAATCATTGCTCTCAATTAAATAACTACGAACTGACAACGGAACTAAATGTACCACTTACACGTACTAGAGTTCTGAACTAGTTTTTTTTTTGGATATTGTACTATATTGGATCGCACCGTTCACTGACTGAGCAAGCACAAGTCTAGTTTAAAACACAAACATACCTACTTCATGTAACTACCTAGTTCACTCGTGTCAATCACTTTGTTTAACTTTAGTCAACTAGTGGTATAGTACCAATTAGTACTTAAGTAAAATCAATTTATAGTCTTACCTTTCGGAGTTTCCAAAACGTTATATCTGGGTGTGTTATTGACGAATTCATGCAACCAAAACAAGCACAATAGACACTAGTTGTCATATTAAATATTTTTAGTAAATAAAACACGCGCGGTTACTATTTAAAAAACGACACACCTTCCATTCGTCTACTCGGCACAATCGCGACTGCGGACGCTGCTTGCTTGCTGAAAGGCATGCCGAAAACGAGAATCGTAGGTATAGCTTGCGCTTCGTCCGTTTGTAGGGAGCTACAATACTGGTTAAACATATATTTATACTGTGCCGTTACCGTTCGTTTTATTACCAGGTTATTTTTTCTCCGAGTCTGCCTATTGAATTGTGAATCTGGCAGTAAATGTAAATGTAGAAGCAATCATTTGGACGTTCATAAGCGTAACATTATTGGAACATCCTTCCGAGGGCTTACCCGGGGCTCCCCACCGTAGGCTGTTGTGCGTTATGTGAGGTTTTTTAGTCGGTAGGAGTCCGGCATACCATCCATGAAGGATTTTCCCTCACGTTAAATAAAAAAGCGTAACATTTTTCATTTCAAATTTTCATCGAAGATATGATGCATTTAGTTGTGTTTGCAGTGAATGTAAAGTGTGATAGGATCCAGTAGAGATTTTCAGTAAGTTTTGAACAAAACTGACCAACTATATCTTGTTTGTGACTGTGTGAAGTATTTTACTTTGTATATTTGGTGATGTTATCGAATTCACGTCGGGTACTATTATTGTTATTTAGTTTTAGTAACTATTTGTCAATGGGTTGCAGCTGAAAATCAGCGTCGTTTGCCATTTAGGTAAAGGACATTTTGCTGAGCTGTGGTCCCTTTTGGTACAATGTCAGTGTTATCTACCTAACTTGTGAACTGAAAACCTAAACCTGTAATATTGTGGCATTTTACCAAATATTTTTTTTTCTATTCTATTCTATTCTATTCTATTATGGCATTTTTATTTACGAGTGTTTCCGTGCCACGTAAAGACGAGAAGGATGGAGTCAGCTAATAATACCTAACATTATAGTATTTAAACCAAATTGAAAGTTTAAAGGATAAATTGAAAATGTTCTAAATTTGTGCCAATACCTGGGCTAGTCCGTTTTAACGCACTACTCGTAACATAGTAAGACCAGACTGTGGTTAGCATACATTACCGGGTCTCCGAATACCAGGTAAGCCAAAATAGATCTGTAGTGAAAAGTGGGCTTACAGTATACCTCTGTAAATCTTCAGTTAAACAGTCGTAACTATGATGACTATGTTGGAATAACACGTGAAACTAAAATATATTCACTAATCGAATTACTTGCAGTTAGATAGTG
This sequence comes from Miltochrista miniata, assembly GCA_933228765.1. Taxonomy (NCBI): domain Eukaryota; kingdom Metazoa; phylum Arthropoda; class Insecta; order Lepidoptera; family Erebidae; genus Miltochrista; species Miltochrista miniata. Next base: position 26,021,046 of record OW121763.1, on the reverse strand, counting down.
GTACCTACGTAAATATAGCAATAGGCATTTTAACTTTGCTAATCAAAAACCGGCCAAGTGCGAGTTGGACTCGCCCATGAAGGGTTTCGCAGCAGCAAGTAACATAATGTAAAAGTTCTTATAGTTCGTTGTAACTTTGATTGATGCTTTGACACGTTCGCAATGGTAGTGATTTTTCTAATCGAAAATTGCGGTTTACGACGTATTAAAGAAAGAACTACCAGCTCTATCTCGTTCAAACCAATTTTCGTTGGTAGTTTTTATGGCAATGTGCATCATATATTTTTTTTAGATTTATCATTCTCTTAATTTAGTAGTTAGAGGGGGGGGGGGGGGCGCACATTTTTCCACGTTGGAAGTGTCTCTTGTGCTAACTATTTACTTTAAAAAATGATTTTAGGAACCTCAATAGCATTTTTGAAGACCTAGACTAGAAAAAATTTTGAGTTTCAGTTTTGAGTATGGCTACCCCCAAAACTTACTGCTTATTTTCTAGTTTTATACAAGAATCTTAATGCGGTTCACAGAATACATCTAGTTACCAAGTTTTAATAGCATAGTCCTTATAGTTTCGGAGGAAAGTGGCTGTGACATACGGACGGACAGACAGACAAACATGACGAATCTATAAGGGTTCCGGTTTTGCCATTTGGCTACGAAACCCTAAAAAAGCCAAATCGAATACCCACGTACAACGATAAACTTACCACGACAGGTGTGTACTGAAAGGTACTGAATTTAGATTGCTTCTCATTCATACTTACCGACACCAGGTGCTTAAAGGTCCAAAGCATTTTCATAAAAGAAATGAACCAAATACCAAAAGTCTGTCTAGGTAATATCGAGGCGGAGCTTGTGAACCTACACACAGGAATTTTCGTTGATAAAAGGAAGAAATAAGAAAGAAAGAAAGAAATAATATTTATTCGGTACATGGCCTTAACATTAAAAAAACTAAATAAAAGAAATAAATGGTTTTTAACATAAGCATGCCGAATAGGGCTTGGTTCAGCATGTGCAAGGCTACTGCCAAGCGCTGGTTTTCAACCAGCCCCTTATGAGGTCCCCCTCTCACGGATGCCAATCAGTCCAACGGTCATCCATCAGTTTTTGCACATATACATATAATAACCAAAAAACAACAACAATAATAATACCCAAAACAACACAAACACCAAAAATAACGACAACACAATGAACAACCAAATACCTAGCAACCACACAATTCCTCAAACCATTCAACTCAATGATAAACGTCTACCAAACCGCAACACTCGCATCACATCCCAACAAGGTCAAATTATCAAATAAATGACTTATCAACATTTATCATACCGAATTCCCGCTGTGCTTCGATCAAATACAGTCGCAGTTTTATCTTGAAGGTATTTATAGTTTTAATGGCTCTTAGAGGCGGAGGTATATTATTCCAAATTTTGCACCCAGCGTATCGGAAGCTTCCTCTAAATCGGAAGCTTCTTCTCTTAGGCATGCAAGATGCAATTTGCGTCTCGTCTTTATTTTTAGTACGTAATGTTGATTCAGAAACGGTGTGACGTGACTTCTAGCAGGTATGGAAAAGCAAAAACGGGCGCAGGCATTTTGTACTCTTTGAATGAGCCGCTCCGTTTGTGATGTTATGCATGAACCATACACTGTATCTCCGTAGTTAAGCCTCGACAGAACCAAGGACTCCACCAAACGCATTCGCAAATCTTCTGACAGGCAGGGTCTCATCCTATACAGCACCTTCAAGCGATAGAAGCAGCCGCGGACCGACTTACAAACGATTAAAAACAAAATGTGTTCGATTTGCCATCGCTATAACACCTTCATTACACCTTTACACATTAGGTAAATTACGGTGCTGTTTTACGTTGCAAAGATATTCGTCAAGGCACCAAACTTAATTATAACTGTAGGTACTAGACGGTTTCCGTGACTACTTTTGTACGTGTGTAAATCTGTCATGGATACTATGCCGGACTCTTATCGACTAAAGCCTTACGTGCCCTGCCACTGCCTGCGGTCCCTCGTAAGGTAAGCCCTCGGAAGGAAGTCCCAGGATTCCCATCAGCCTTTAGCTGCCACCGCGGCCTCACTTAGGGTCCGTTCACACAAACCGGCTCTGAGAGGAGAGCAGATTCTTATCACGTTGAAAACAGAGTTTTTATTATTTGAAGTAAGGTTTATTTTTGCATGTGCATTGCTTTTGTCATTGAGAATGCTTCAACGCGCTTGGTGTGAAATAATAAGAGGAGCTGGGGCCTTACTCTTGACTTTAATTCCGATCGATCGACATTGGAATTTTGATGTTTCGTACTCTTGAATTCAATACTAGCGCAATATTATTATAGAATTGCGTGGCCGTATTGGGAACTAAATGGGATTGGAATTGCTCAATCGCCCCCCATTTCGCTACTCTTGAGTACATTTGACATCTGTCTATTGCCGTAGAATTGTGTTTATTATTGTTTGTTGATTAGGATTTTCTCAATAACAAAAGTGCTACTTCGTAGATATTGTTTTACGTTTTGAGTGGTATTAATAACAATTATAGTGGTTAATATGGTGCGTTTAGTACTAATGTACAATATTTTACATCCTTACATACATATAATCATGCCCCTATCCCCGATGGGGTAGGCAGAGGCATCGTATACGGAATGGATCTTTTTACAAACGTGTTTCCTTAGTTGCCTCTTATGACACCCTTGGGATGTATTGGAGTGGCGACCAGTTAAAACTAAGACGAAACGAGGGAAGAATGATGCGATATATGGACAAGTCAATACGGCTCACCACCTATTACGTGGGACAAATTATACGAAGGTGAAATCTGGGCATATAATATGCCTCTGCCTACCCCTTCGGGGATAAAGGCGTGACCATATGTATGTATGTATGATATATAAGGTACCTACTACCCGTATGTGTTCGCTCTAAGTTTGCCGGTCGCCTCCCATACAACGCCTCTACACCAGCCTCTACACCAGCGGCAAACGAACGAACGGAAGCGAACGGGATATACCTATGTTGTTACAAGTTATTCAATCAATTATTTATTGTGGTAAATGTGGTAACAATAACTTAATATTATCACCAAATTTGTAGATTCTAGTGGCTCCGTCATTTTACGCCACTGGAAGTTACCAAAGACCTTGGACCTTGGTAAAGGACATAGGGTAAACTATAATGTACAAAGAGCACGTAATGAGAAAATAAGAAACAAATAATTATTAAAACATTATAAAATCTTTATTAAGAAGAAGAAAAAAACTTGACAAATAGGAACGTAAGGACTTAATGCATCTTTCTGGCTATCTCCCATAAAGCCTCACTGACAGCCAGGACTGCTTCAGCTAGCTTGTTCAGTGCATGCGCTGAACTCAACTCTGCTTCGACCCGTCGCGCTTCTATAATGGCGAACCGTTCTATATTTGAGTCCATCGGAACGGAAAGGCGATGCCGCGCCGCCGGCGAGGTCTCGGCAAGTCGCTTGCAAGCGGGGTGGATGATGCAGGTACTGCAATGTAATAAGACATACATTTCATTAAAAATTGGTTTTATTATTTGTTTTTTTTATGGATTCCTCCTATTGTAACTAAACCTTGAACATAAAATAACAGTGGTGCGGATTTCAAAGGGCTAGACAGTGACGGTGCCCGCAGGTACTGGAAGTTATCGCGAAAAAAGGCCTGACTCACGATGGTGTGCACCGACGGTAGGGCACACCAAAAAGGACAGCTAGATACGCACGCTTATTAGAAAGAGGGAGCGTTTTCATCCCGACGCGGGCGCCTATGAGGCGTAGTTGTTCTTTCTGGGTTTAATGCTATGTAAAACACATTAAGTATTACCTGCTAAAATTACAAGTCTGATTGAGTAAATATTTACATAAACCAATATTATTCTTAGGTGACACTCAATAAAGTTTGACACTTCATATTAGACATAGGTATTGAATAACACTTCTTAATAGGCAACGATAATGCTACATACAGCCAATAGCGTAGTTAATTTTATGATTTAGACCATTTGTTTCCATTAAATTGAATTAAAAAGATTAGAAGTAATCTACAGATCAACTATTTTTGTTATATTTATTTATTATCCTTGTATTTTAATTGATTGATCATTTTACAGTTTTTTACCAGTTTATCGTAATATGTTGAGCAACACTTATGCGGCCGGTGACGTAGCTAACTTCAAGTGGATTAGAACGATGACATTTCAATCGCGCGGCAATAGCGATTCCAATACAATGTTGTTTCAAGAGTACCAAATTAGGCGACATTAAAATTAACATTGGAATTGGATTACGCTTAAATTGATATTGAAATTAATTTGCAGAGTAAGGCCCCAGACCGGCTCCGATCGCGTACTTTTCTCGTTCGCGCAGCCGTTCGGCTCCGATTTCATACTCTTTCCCGCTCGCGCAGCCGATCGGCTCCAATTGCATGCTCTTTCTAGCTCGCGCAGCCGATCGGCTCCGATTGCGTGCTCTTTCCCGCTCGCGCAGCCGATCGGCTCCGATTGTGTGCGCGCCTCCCCACGCAGACCGCTATTTTGATAGCACAATTTAAACAGAACAGTTGTGTGCACTTATACGAAAACATGACTGATGAAAAATTAATATATTTCTTCATCGGAGCTATCTAAAACCATGTTCCGAAAAGCACCCGTTAACACCGAAAACAAAACTTGGAATACTGGTACTGCCTTTGTAGTAAATCGATGCACTCGATGCATCCGACCGGCTGCGAGCACAACCGACCGGCTGCGAGCGCATTCGACCGGCTGCGAGAGCATCCAACCGGCTGCGAGCGCATCCGACCGGCTCCGAGCGCATCCGCTTTCAGCCGGTCTGTGTGAAATAGTTGGCGGCTCCTCTCCGACCAACTCCGAGCGTATCCGATCCGGTCTGTGTGAAAAGAAAAGTGCGCGCCGATGCTCTCCGAGCCGGTCTGTGTGAACGGACCCTTAGGGGTTCGGTCACGATCCCGCGTCTTTTGTTCTGGCGTTATTCACATCTTGGGACGTGAGGCATGCATGAAACTCTCACATCATCGTCGTCGTCTCGTGAACTAAATTTCAGCTAGATCAGAGATCTTCACAAACTTTCACATTTACAACACACATAAGTAGTATGAATATAAAACAAAAGTTCTATTTCAATTCCCTAAAAAAACATCTCTTGCAAACAGAGCTCAGTATTCCTTTAACTAACAAACAATTAGTGCCTGCAACGACTCGCCTCTTACTCAGTAATAACTAAACTATTAAATCCTCGTTTCGGAATACAACACTACAATTTACTGCTAAAAGGTTCGCGTTTTTAAACTTGGGTAGGAAGTTTAAAACCATAGTGCTTTTCCTATTTACAGTACTGTGGTTAAAATAGCCCTCATTTCTGCCGTGCTATTCTCTAAAAAAACAGCCTTGCGTACAGCGCTGCCCACAGCGGCGAGTTATTCGGTTATATATTACAATACCAGAAGTCAGAATGCCTTTACTTGAAATGCATTAGCCCAAAATACCCGAAATCGAAATACCAATATTCAAAAGGCCAAGTATGTACTCTTTTGAATATTGGTATTTCGATTTCGGGTATTTTGGGCTCGCCGCTGTGGGCAGCGCTGTACGCAAGGCTGTTTTTTTAGAGAATAGCACTGCAGTACATTTCTAAAAGGTTAGGCAAGGATATGCATATGTTATAGATAAAGTGATTAGTACGGGCATTATTTATAATGCCCGGGCATTACATATATCGAACATTGTCTGCCATATCGGTCTCTCATTATTGTGTGCTATTATTTTTCGCTCCCATAGGCCCTGGGCGTTATGTAAAATGCCCGGGCAATTTCATTAACATAATAGTCATTATAGCACTGACTGCTCGTATTGGGCATTTACCTACATATAATGCCCGATTGATCATCGATAGTATAAGATATATTATATTCTCATCATAAATATATTTCTTCGGTTATCTTTTTTACGAACGAATTTTTATTTAATTTAATTTGTCTCGTGTTATTTATAACAATATATCGTATTGACATGGACAGAGATACATTAGGACCACCTATTGGGAAAATAATTCGTTTATCTGTCAGTAGCCTAGGTTATAGACGGTGCTGTGTACAAATGTCGTCAAAAAATTATGTACAGTCACCTCCAATATTGCACGGGCCCCTTAAGATCTATAATCCCATGCACATTGGAGTCCAAATTCACAAAAACTCCACTAGATGGCGCAACTTTACTCGAATATAATATTGCATAGACACCTTAGAATCACAATAAATGAACTAGATGGTATATTTACATTACTTAAAAGATTAATGAGTTGCTTTTTTGACAACAATCGCGTTCCTCTGTGAGGTATTAAAAAATCGGCAACGCTAGATACTTGACTTCCAATGTTATCCGAGAGATGGCGTCAATTCTCAGTGCAAAGCAATTTCGTTTCGGATTGACCATTCATTCTCAAATTCGTCTGTACAGTCTATTTATTGCAAGCTCACGACGGCAGCGTGAGTTCACGTACGCCTCCCCTTAGAAGCGGGATCACACCTGAAACCCCCCAAAGACGCCGGATAGCACCCGAACCGCCCCCTGGGCGAGGCCGCAGTGGTGACCGTAACTCTGTTGGGAGTACTGGGACATCCTTCCGAGGGCTTACCCGGGGCACCATAGGCTGTTGGGCGTTACGTGAGGTTTTTTAGTCGGTATGAGTCAGTCATATAGCATTCATGATTGATTTTCCGTCACGTTAAAAAAACAGTCTATTTATTAACAGACTATTTATTTTATTTTGTTTACAAAACTGATTTTAATGCCACGGGGGCCTTATTTAGGTTTAGTTTAGATAGTAATAATGTAAATATAGGAGATATTGTATAATATTTTGATGATATCAAAAGTACATAGACATTATCAAATCTATAGAAACAAAATCATAAAAATCTGCAACCGTACGAGTAAAAGGCAATTTCGTTTCACTCCAATCGTACAATATGTCGTAACGATTGTCGGCTGTCAATCCGGTTGGCAATTTACTCGTAGCACGAAAGTGCAGTCGATTGGTTTTCAGGAAATGCTGTGTAACAAACAAAATGCTTCGAAATGCATATTTATGATCTCTACCTCTATTATATTGTTGAAATATGACTGGAAGCGCTCCAAGCCCAGCTAACCTAACTTTTTTTACTATACTTAGTTATAGACCTATTGCGTGAGACAAAAAGTAATGGGACCACGAGAAAACAAGGACAAAAACTTAAAAGGTGGACGTTCGCGTGCAGAAATACATACATATATTATAATCACTCCTTTTATCCCAGAAGGGGTAGGCAGAGGCATAATACATGCCTACATTTCAACTTTTGCTTTTGTCCCACGTAATAGAATGTGAGCCGTATTGCCGTGTTGATATGGACAGGTGCAGGTAGTGACTGCCCGCTGTTTAAATTTGTCAAAATTCATAAATATTCCGAAGTCATTTGGAGGACAAGGCCAGGCTGGCGTCCAAGAAGCTCGGAGTGCTCAGTAGGGCGCGGCGGTACTTTACTGCGGCTCAAACACTGCTTCTCTACAAGTCGCAAGTGCGGCCGCACATGGAGTACTGCTGTCACCTCTGGGCGGGGGCACCTGAATACCAGCTTCATCCTTTTGACTCGGTGCAAAGGCGTGCTATGAGAGTTGTCGGCGATCCCATACTTGCAGGTTATGTGGAACCTCTTAGTGACAGGAGAGACTTTGCTTCTCTGTGTGTATTCTACCGGCTGTATAACGGTTTGTGCTCTGAGGAATTGTTTGACATGATGCCTACGGCTACATTCTATCATCGCACCGCTCGCCACAGACAGGGTGTTCATCCTCACATGTTGCATCCGGAGCGCTCGAGCACGGTTAGATCCGATAGGGGCTTTCTACCGCGCACGCTTAGGTTGTGGAATGATCTCCCTGCCTCGGTTTTCCCAAACGCCTACAGTATGGGGTTCTTCAAGAGGGGTCTTAGAAGGTTTTTACAGGGTCGGCAGCGCGAGTGTGGCGCCTCTGGTGTTGCAAACGTCCATAGGCTGCGGTGACCACCGGTACATCTGGTGGGCCGTATGCTTGTCTGCCACCTTAGTGGTATAAAAAAAAAAAAAAAAAAAAAAAAAATATATATATTCATATGGTCCCGCCTTTATCCCCGAAGGGATAGGCTGAGGCATATTATTTAATGCAACATTTCACCTTATTAGAATTTGTCCCACGTAATAAGTGGTGAGCCGTATTGCCGTATTGAGATGGACAGGCGCAGTTTGTGAGTTGTGACTGCCTGCTGTTGATATTTTTCAAGCCGCCTAAAAGGCCTTCAACTTGGCCTAACGACTGCAATTTGTCCCTGTAGTAACACAAAAATGTATCTCAATTTCCCTTAATTTAGGAAAACAGCAAATAACCGCGTGAAACGATGCATTTATGAGAATTTAGGACTACTGTTGAAAATATTTACGAAGCGGAGTTATGAACAAATATTGAGTATTCAAGGTTGGGTTTCTACAGTCACTGTTATTTTGGTCGTGATAAACGTCATCCACGTGAGCGAAGCCATGGCATTGGCTAGTGGGTTATATAAACACGCTTGGACAACGGTTAAACATTATGGACGGGTTCCTTTTTCTAAGCTATGATCATTTTGAGTTCAATTATTGTAGTGTACAACTACGAAAGCACTGTAACACAGAAACATATCTCTAAATACGTTTTAGTTTTGAGAATGCCTAGCTATCACACAAACACCTATCTGAAGATAATTTTGTGTGTTTGCTTTTGTTTTACGTGTTTTACAGATACGAAATGAATAGTCCTAGAGATACGAGTCTTCGTGACAACCCGAAACACACTATTTCCTGATCATTGGCATAGGAACTCCAAATCGATAAAAATCGAGTTACATTTTTGTGTTACTACGGGGACGAATTTTACTGGTGACCGGCACTAACGACTTAACGTATCTTCCGAAGTACGGAAACGCTCGCAAATAAATGTCACAAATTGGCTTGGTCATGCGGTGGTGACCCGTCCATAACTGGACATATTGAATGTTGCTTACCACAGTGATCGTTTACAGAACTCTGAGTCAGCGGGGTCACGTGTGTGGCGTGTAGAAATAATGTAAGTTTTATTTTTGAAAACGACCGGGTTTGTTTTCCGAGCTGTGCAAGAGTTATTTTTGATACATTATTGAAACACACACTTGCACTTACATTCCACAATTTAATTTGATTTAACACCTAACCGGTTTCGCTTTATAGCATTCTCAAAGGTATTATAATGTTCTTCCACTATTACTTCTAACACAGTATTTTTTACTAATTTGTGATGTGGGTATACAAAAATAAATGGGGTTGTCCCACAGAAGAATTTTCCCTAAAAGTGGGGAACTGCAATTTTATTGGTTAATTCAACCTTATTTACAATCCTTCAAAATTAACTATCCAATTCAAATTCAAATCGACACACAATTTAGCAATAAAATAACTTAATGCATTAATAAATTCAAGTCACTACAAAATCATTACAAAATAATTCTATGTCAAATTAAATCCAAGTTACATTAAATATTCAACAAAAATAAATGTCCAAATAAATTATATTTCATTAAATGTCAAAATTTCTATATGTACTTATTTACTATGTCCGATAAATTAATAATAAAATCGATCTGTAAAAACATTATATTTAAACTCCAGCCGATCATGTGGATGACATTACTTGAATTGAATGTAATAAATGCATTTATTTGGACATTTATTTTTGTTGAATATTTAATGTAACTTGGATTTAATTTGACATAGAATTATTTTGTAATGATTTTGTAGTGACTTGAATTTATTAATGCATTAAGTTATTTTATTGCTAAATTGTGTGTCGATTTGAATTTGAATTGGATAGTTAATTTTGAAGGATTGTAAATAAGGTTGAATTAACCGATAAAATTGCAGTTCCCCACTTTTAGGGAAAATTCTTCTGTGGGACAACCCCATTTATTTTTGTATACCCACATCACAAATTAGTAAAAAATACTGTGTTAGAAGTAATAGTGGAAGAACATTATAATACCTTTGAGAATGCTATAAAGCGAAACCGGTTAGGTGTTAAATCAAATTAAATTGTGGAATGTAAGTGCAAGTGTGTGTTTCAATAATGTATTACAACAAGTTCCATCAAGTGCCGACAATCGAAAGTATAAATAATAGTTATTTTTGAAATCTATGTATGCGTTACTCACAAGCACAAGTCCTCGCATTGTTCAGGATTTGTATAGTCGATAAGTTATTGTTATTAGTTTAGGTTTCATATCAAACCTATGTGTATCTATGAACAATAAAATTTGTGTTCATACAGTATATATATCATGCCAAAATACCGACGATGCTCTCGTCAAAACTAATCTAGAAGAGAGTTAGAAGACTTCTTTTGGCGTGGACTGAATTTCTTTTTACAATTAGCCTTCATTATTAAGCTCTTTTACGATTAAGCAAACACGCCAATTTCACATGCTCCTATGAGTCTGGTGAAGAAATACCTCTCCTTTCATACGCCTTATATGACGTAAACTAAGTTGCGGGGGTCAGCTACTGCAAAAATAAAAACAGATAAAACCACAAAGAATTTGTTCAGAATACAGATTAATTATTTATGTTCAGTAAACTGAAGCCATTCAGCGCGAGCATTCATTAGATTTACAAATAGGAATAGTCATAATCAATCCTTCATATTTCCTTGATTACATCGAGACTTCTATTCACTATTGTGTTTAATCAATCTATCAGGACTAGATGTGGAAGCCGCATGACAGTGTGTTTGGGCGTGAATTGAGAGCGGCTTATGGCCGATTTGACTGATTGAATTTGTTTGAGCTCAGGATCAACAAATAGTTTAAGATGGGATTTCTACGAAGAAAATTACAGTAAAGTCGGATTTTTAATCTCAGTCAGTAAAATGACAAGTGCAACTGTCACTGATACAAAAAAAGGGTGACCCGCTACAATAGTGATGTTCGACAATCAATAGGCTTAGACATTTTTTTAATTTATTAGGTGTGAAAGTGTTTTTTTATAGAATTTTAAATTTTATATTCTAAATATAAAATTTACGACTATAATACGACTGCCTCTGTGGCGCAGTCGGTAGTAATACCGCCTGGAGGTCGTGGGTTCGATTCCCACCGAAGACAAATATTTGTGTGACCCATAAATATTTGTTTCAAGAGTCTGGGTGTATCTATGTATTATATGTATGTATTTAAAAAGTATATAAGTATTAATATCCGTGGTCTGATACCCATAACACAAGCAGGTGATTCCTAGCTTACTTTGGGATCAGATAGCGTTGTGTGAAATGTCCGTGAATATTTATTTATTATATGTAATATCTATTACATATTTACCATACGTATTTTATGTGGGGTGCGATGGGGCCCTACCAACATCCCCGGGGTCCAAGCCAGCCTCACCTGCCAGTGGTGCACCTGCCGATTAACGGACGAGGTCGTGGCGTAGAGAAGGAATACTCGAAATGAAACCCTGTACCAACCCATTTGGCCAGCGTGGTACAGTAAGGCCAATGAAACCCTCCCAAATATGATAAGTCATACAAAGCAACGGCCCCCAGTTCCCGGCACTTCCGCTGTCCCCGATTAAGGTCGCAGGGACTGACTGGATGCGGAAGGCGCAGGACCGTATGTTGTGGCGTAATTTAGGAGAGGCCTACGTCCAGCAGTGGACTAATATAGGCTGATTTGTTTAAATGTAGATATATAAAATAAAATAAATATAAATATTCACGGACATTTCACACAACGCTATCTGATCCCAAAGTAAGCTAGGAATAACCTGCTTGTGTTATGGGTATCAGACCACGGATATTAATACTTATTTACTTTTTTTAAATACATACATAGTAACACCCAGACTCTTGAGACAAGCATGGGAAACGCGGGACCTTACCAGCATATTAAATTTGCTTGCTATTACATTATTATAAAATCTGATAAAAAAGCTTTAGAAGATATGACTTGTGGTTTTGTATTATGCAAATTACCAAATGGTCGTAGAAAAAAATAATTTAAGGACAAGCTAAAATGACAGTTTTAATTTTTGCGTTCAAAGTATTTTTCATGAAATTATTTTCAAGGTAAATTGGTGTGAAATGTTTGTATAAAACAAACTATGGTTCCTAGAGAAGTGATTATATTTAAATGTAGCTAAATAATTTTGGAGCAATCGAGATCCAAATTGTTTGTTTACTGCATTGTTTGAATGGGTTGAAATACGATATAATGTGGTTTTATGTACCTAATATTTAATTACTGTTTGATATTGGATAAAAAAATATAATCTCGACTAACTTGTTGTTGACTTAATTGTAAACCTCGATTCAACCACATCACTATTTATTTGTGACAAGAAACCCGCAACACTGAAAATGTCATTTTACTGACTCGAATTAATAATCGTAGTTTAGGTATTAGGCACTGCTTGTAGCGTCTGTAATAGTATAGGTAAATTTTATTACATGCAATACATTAAGGTTACTTTAAGGCGCGGGTCATACACAAGGGGCGTCGGACGGACAGTCGTGGGCGAAGAACGGGTGAGGTGGGGGCGCGGCGCCGCCTGTACAGCGCAAAACAGGCGTCGAACGTGTGCAGAAATGGCGAGGCGCGGGCGACCACAGAGATGCATTTGTCATTGTAGTGCGATTTCATCACGAATAATGACATTTTCTTCGTCACATGAAGACGATCTGCTAGATCTGATGCATTTAGAGATCTTACAAGTACAAAGAATCAAAAGATATGCGGTACTCCCTGTATGGCAAATAGGACGCATATAATTTTCATTCTACTTGAAAAATTCAACTGGAAAACCTAATACGCAATCCAGATCGTTTTCACGAAGTTTATAAGATGTATCCAGTGTTTTAATACAATTCTGTCCAAAGAAAGTAAACTTACATAGCTCACCATACTCATTTAGTTCTTGGGCAATCAGTCACTAAGTTTTATATTAAATTCTATGTCGTCACGCAATTTTGCATCCAAATTCGTTCCTGTATTCACTACGTTATGCCGCTATTAACACCGGGTGCGCGAAGGGTGAAGAAGCGGCGCCCGCGCCGCACGCGCTCTTCACCATCTCCATTTGTGCGGCATTTAAAATATAATATTTGAAATATATAATTATACTTCCATAAAAATATAATTATGAAACTTTTTTTTCTAGAAGCACCTTTGGCAAACATAATATTATTACTAACATCAAAAGGATATAAATTGAGTCACGAGACTTCTATACATATTTTTAAATATTGAGTTTGAGACCATTTCTTTTAGGCTATCCACATTTTCACCAACAACATATATTATCACGCCTATATCGCCGAGGGCATGGGCGGAGGTGAATTACAAAAGATGAACTCATTGTGCGGGCAAAACAGCCCCTTTTTATTGAAAAAACTTAAAGGTATTGAATAATTTCTAGTGAAACCCCATGTTTGATTATACTTCATATTTTTGACAATGGGAAGTATACTGCACAAAGTCACAGCGCGTCAGTTTCTTAAATACTTGACATAGGATTTTCATTGAACTGAAATGCAAAGATTTTTTTAAGTATTCTTTCTAGGGTCTCTAGTAAGCTAAGAACGAAAATCTATATCAGAAACAGATAATTATTGATAAAATAAATCGGCCAAGTGCGAGTTGGACTCGCCCATAAAGGGTTTCGTAGCAGCAAGTAACATAATATAAAAGTTCTTATAGTTCGTTGTAACTTTGACTGATGTTTTAACACGTTCGCAGTGGTAGTGATTTCACTAACCGGAAATTGCGGTTTATGACGTATTAAAAAAAAACTACCAGTTCTATCTCGTTCAAACTAATTTTCGTTGGTAGTTTTTATGGCAATGTACATCATATATTTTTTTTAAATTTATCAATCTCTTAGTTTAGAAGTTAAAGGGGGGGGGGGGGGGAGACACATTTTTCCACTTTGGAAGTGTCTCTTGCGCAAACTATTCAATTTAGAAAAAAATGATGTTAGAAACCTCCATAGCATTTTTGAAGACCTTTCTATAGATAGCCCACACGTATGGGTTTGATGACAAAAAAAAATTTAGAGTTTCAGTTCTGAGTATGGGGACCCCCAAAATTTACTGCTTTTTTTCTAGTTTTATATAAGAATCTTAATGCGGTTCACAGAATACATCTAGCTACCAAGTTTTAATAGCATAGACCTTATAGTTTCGGAGAAAAGTGGCTGTGACACACGGACGGACAGACAGACGGACAGACAGACAGACATGACGAATCTATAAGGGTTCCGTTTTTGCCATTTGGCTACGAAACCCTAAAAAATTGGCGAATTAAGGGTTAACGAATTAAATTTATTAAGTACTAGCTGATGCCCGCAGCTTCGCCTGCATGAAATTTGGTTCCTACACTGTCTCTAACCTATCTCTGTAGGTACCAAATTTCAGCCAGATCCGTTCAATCCTTACAGCGTGAAAGAGTAACAAACATACACATTCAAAAACATTCGTATTCGTAATAGTAGTTAAATAGATTTCTGATTAACAAATTTATAATACATATTTAAGAGTTATGTACATTTATTTATTAAAAACATATTTTCTTAATTCATTGGCTAGACTACTACTTGACTCAACTTCTCTTCTAAGCAATTGACATCGTAACTTAGTTCCTTCTTCAGGTAGTCCCAGTCATACTGTAAGCCTGCGACGTATGGTAAAACCGAACTACGGTAGACTATGTCCTCATAATACAGATGGTCCAACCAGGTTTTTCATCTGCTAAGCATTCATGTTCATTTTAATGGCTCTTTTTACTTGTCAAATGTTATCTTCGTAGAGGCCATTTCCGTTTACTACAAAGACTTAGTGATTCTGTGTTCTGCACCGAATGCAGCCAGCACTGTAGAATAAAGTTCATACCTTCCATGACCAGTCGCTTAGGGCTGCTGACAATCTTTTATTCTAATGCACAGTGGACACTACTGAAGCGTGGTCTTTAATTGTTCCTGGCTAGCCATCTTAAAATTTTCTTCTTATTTCATATATTTATTTTTTGTTATGCAAAATTTAAAAAAATTAACAATAATATTTCCGATAGTACCTACTTTCAAGCAAAATCATGAAAATGACAATGTCAAGCGGATTGAACTTCCACAAATGTTTCAAAATAAAAAGTAATTTAAATCAAAAATAAGAGTATTTAAGGAGTATTGATATCAACTCCGGAGAAAATCAGCTCCAAAATAATTTACATTCCCTATTTAGGTCGTTAACGTATAAATTTCAATAAAATAAGGAACACATCTTCCATCAATTATGTTAATAATTCTTTATGCCAAATTTTAAGTAGATCGGACCAAGGAATCCCGTTGTCCCATACAAACTTGACCCTCCTTTTTTATACCTTTGGAGGTGGAATTCGCAAAAATGATAAAATTACTTATTTCAAATTGTAACAAACAACGCTCATGCTGAATTTTATCATCGTACCGTTACCCGTTTAAGCAATAATTGATAATAACTTTATACGACTTAAGTTCGTTTTTTATTTTATAATAAGAATACGTTTCCGGGATAAAAAGTACCCAGTGTGGTGCCCAGGGTATTAAAGAATAATTATACCAAGTTTCATCGTCATCGAACCTGTAGTTTTTGCGTGATGCCTGAACAAACAGACAGACAGACAAAAATTTTTTTAATCACATTTTTGGGTTCGGTGTCGGTCTAGTAACACCCCCTGCCATTTATTTTTTCTATATTTTCAATGTACAGAATTTTCACTTCTACAGATTTATTATAAGTATAGATAAAAGAATTATATTAATTAGAAAAAAGTGTATAATAATATTTTAAAACTTATGAGACCCAGATTAAGATTTCATGAAATCAAAATATTTTTAACAAAATAAAACTGTTGAAAATTTAACAGTAATCGTGTTTTTATTTTCGAGCATTTTAGTTCATGAATGGAAGTTAGTTGTGTTTTTAACATTAACTTACTAGATCTCACGAGACCTGAGATCTAAATCAAGATAATGGTCCGTTTAGCATCATACGGACTCTTAAAGATTTTAATCAATATTCAAACAGCTAGTAATCTTCTAGTCCAAATATCTTTGGACGCTGAGCATTTACACATCATATAGCTAATGTTTGCCAACAAATTCCTCAATCAGACATATTAATAAAACACTCTGAAATCTCTATATTTCTATGCCTGACAAATCACAGAACATATACGCAATGAAAAGGCTCCGATTAAAAAGATCATTCACAATGTAAATATGAGTCTGAAAGCGTACGAGTATAAATCTCAGTATACAGTGAATATAAACGTTCATCGACAACGGGGGCATCGATTTTTAATCACTAGTAGATATGTATTACGGCGGCATTGATGTCACCGTAATATTGGAAAAATCGTCAGAATGTATTCTACCTTGCGAGATTACTGTCGAAATTTGACAATCGAATGGATTATTTTACGTTAGATTGTAATGTAACGTAAAAAATTGTGATTTGGCGCTCAGCGGCCGCTACTGAGGCCCGTTCACTTCGCTCGGCGATATCGTCACTACTCCAACCTAACCTAGCCATCTTTCAGATGAGGTGCGAAGGCGATAAACCTCCACGTCAGCGTTGCGGTTGTCTATACCTTCAGGCTAAATGCTTGTGCACCCTGGAGCAGAGATTATTTAATAGTTACCACGTAACCTGGAGCATCGGCTAATGGGTGCGGTGTGCTGCCCCCGTTAGTCCATGTCTCGATATCTCAACAGCTCGTGTCGAGGAGGTCGCAGTTGGATGAGCCTGCCTCTTTCGCTGAGGCAGGTCCCGAAAAAGCACTGACAGCGATTTCAGCAGCGTTTTGACGGAGTTGATCCCATTACACAAGCGGGTCGTGGTATTGTGGTCTCCGCGCACCAGTCTATGTGACCGGATACTTATTTTTTCCCACTGAGCGTACCGTTAGTGACAGAGTAGATAATTATTGATGGTGGCTAGCAATGAAACACACGAGCTCGTTCTCAAAATTCACTATTAACATGATAAACAACCCTCAAGATTTCATTTATTTAGACATATAATAAAACTGTTGAGGGTCGAGAGTCTGTACATGAAAGATATTTGGAAAATTTTAATTGGAGGGTGTTCTCTAATCGATACTGAAGCCGAAAATGTAATTTAAAATTTTCATGTCTGTCTGTCTGTCTGTCTGTATCCCGAATAAGTATCACGCCGAAACTACTGAATCGATTTGATTGAAATTTGGTACAATTAGAGCTTATAATCCGAGGAAGGTTCTAGGATACTTTTGATCCCGATATTTTGCGCGGTTCCTTTGGGAGAGAGGATGAAAGGCCAAACGGTTTTTTAGTAGTAACTTCTGAATGCGTGGTCCAATTCCAATTTTTTTTTCAGTGTTATAAAGGGAGTACTTTAAGAATTGTTTCACACAAGTTTCAATGTTGAGGATTTTGTAGTTCAGGAATTAGAGACATCTCCACTTTCGCAAAACCTAGAACTCAAGGGTTCCTTTGATTGTGAGGGTAACTCTAAACGGGCGTGTTGGCTTAATCATAAAAGAGCTTAATGATTAAGGCTATTGTAAAATAAGTCAGAAGGCGGGGACTGAATTGTTTTAGAATAGACGCGCTCGGTTCCTTCTGCCTACCCCGCAAGGAATTTGGCGTAAAGATAGTATAGTATAGTACATCTTCCATCAATTCTGTTAAAGATGATTTATGCAAAATTTGAAGAAGATCCGACCAATTAATCCTGTGGTCCCATACAAACTTTGTAACCCTTTTCCAATTCACGCTTGACCGATTTCTTAAATTTCTCAAATTTTCGTTAATCTACATATAACACTCGATCTGTTTGCCAAATTTCATAACGCTAGGACAAAATGGAAGTGGCCTAGAGATTTGATGACCGGTCAGTGAGTGAGTCAGTCAGTGCCAAAATTAGCTCTATACACATGGTTATATTTCAGGATCTACTGAAGCTACATCTATGAAATTTGGTACACTGCCTTAGTACTAGTACATGATTACGTACTTACAACTTCATTTCTATACTTGCAATAGGCACTGAGCTACAGGGGGGTCAAAAGTGGGTCGAAACAGTTCGTGTAAATAGTGTACGGCATGCGCGCGGCCTCTTGCTGGAACTCGGCCTGCGCACTCCCGTGCGCTTAGATAAAATTATATTTTAAAATCAGAAACCTGATTTTTTGCCGTTTTTGATCACTGATTGGCTTTTGTTAGAACAATGTCTTTTTGTAACGTGACCAAAATCCTACATGGATGCTATACCGTAACCTTGTATTCTACCTAACAGCCTACGGTTGGAAGCCCCGGGTAAGCCCTCGGAAAGATACCTCAGGACTCCCAACGGACAAGGTCTACCTGTAATTTAGATCAAATAACGCAAGCTGATACAGGTTTTTTTTTTTTGTTGACGCGGGGAACGCATTTACGCGCCTTCATTCCAGCTGCGGGGGCAGCTAGGATGGTGTGTGGGACTCCCGGCCCGGTCGTCGTCGTACCCACTAAACCCCGCGGTGTTCCTCCTCACCCTTTAGCCGGGCCGAGGGATATCAAAAGATTATTCACGTCGACCCGGCCAGGGGCGCCCCGTGAATTCGGAGCTCTCCTCGGGGGAGCCAGATGGGCGGCTCCCCAAAGCTCCCTAAGGAGCTGAAGATCATCACGCCTGCGCCACTCTCGAGCGCTCCTCTGTAATAGAGGAGACAGAGAGCGGCTGGCGCAGGCTCGCGCTAATGGGCACCCCCGGAACACGGGGAAGGTGCCCACCGCCATTTGACCGTTGGTGGGCGGGGTCCCCCGACCTTACGCCCACGGTCAAGAAACAATCGGGGGCGCGCAGTGACTCCTCACCGCGGCGCCCCCGAACTGCACGGCAGAGCGGGAGCATTATCGGTTACTCCCGCTCCCCCGCACAGTGCACCTCACGCTTTGCCGCCATCGCGACTCAGCACGCCTGACTGCCGACCATGGCTTGCACCATGACCAGCAGTGACAGGCCCCTACTGTTGCTGTACGGAGCGGCCGCACGGACGGAACGGCCGCACAGGCGGAAGAGCCGCACATGTGGCCGCTGCCGCACAGCAAACTTGCTCCAACCGGCCGCAGCCGGGAGCGAACCTCACTATCGTTGCGACGCTTCCACCGGGTATCCGTGAGCTGTCGCAACCCCGCGGACCTTGAAGGCCCGCCATACCACGACCCCCCCGTGCAATGGGGTCAACTCCGTCAAACGACGCACATTGGTGCAGGGGCGGAAAAAAGTCTTTTTTTTAACTTTGTTTCAAACGTCTACAATTTGGTACACATATACTAGAATAGATATAGATATAAGTTATACAAAACTTACGACTACATTATGAGACATTTTAATTTTATGATGTAAAAAAGGTGGGTGATCGACATTTAACAAATTTCATGCAATAAATTGTGTTGTTTCAAGTATGAATAAAACAGAAATATTAGTATACTTCGCTTTTATTCTTTGTTTAACCGTAGCTCTATTGTGTGTTATTAAATAAAACGTATAAATATTATATGATATAATAAGTATTTACTTGTAATTACACTTTTAATGAAGTAGGTAATTTGAAACCATTTGTTTTGAATTATGAGACTATAACTAATCTCCGTTACCGACCGTTAGACATTGATACACTTTACGACATTCATTAGACCCTATAGATCATATATAGATCAATTTTAGCTGCAACTATCTGCGACCTTGGAAATACCAGGTCATTATCTAATGCCGCTCTTAACGTGGAAAGGTGCAATATATTTATCATTATAATCACTAATAATTATTAATTACCTATTGTTATAAAACTGCCGAACTATATGTTAGCTTGTACAGCTGGTATAATATGCCAAATACAGTGCACAAAGTCTTAATGCACCTCAAACAAATAATAAGTGCTGCTGTCTTACCCATTGGAATGTTATCTGAGAAAGCTCAAAAAGCACGTATTAAATACTACCGTAATTATAGGTTAGGTCATTTAAGAAAATTTTCTGGTATATCCTGTAACGAAGACTTAATACTTACCTCAGATCCCCTTATCAACAGTTTACGTGCAGTACCTTATAAAAAAAAAACTATCCACTTCATGAAGACGCCTAAGTTTTGTTAGTAGATAGCACTCATCTATAAGCCTTTTTATCTGTATTTATTATGTTATTATTCATTAATATTTATTTATAATTCAGCTTAAATACTGTATCGTGTCCTTCGTAACGCAATTCATTTAAATAAATATTTTAATATATTATATTTTATCATATAAAACCATATTGTACCATGCTAACAATATTTTACCGCCCCGATTTACTATAATATATTTATGTATATTATTACACTGATACATTAGATTTATCATTTTATTAAAGTTTTATAGTTATATGTAACGTATTTTCAGTTACAAATAATATTTTCCGCATTCCCGTACTACCTGCACCACTGTGCGACGGCCGAAAAACGGTCCCAATGCTTCTACCGGCCAGAAAGTCGGGAGCATTGGGGCATCCGCCATAGCGTGTAGCGGTGCAGAGACACCGCAACACCGTGGGCCTAGCAGGCTCACCCAACTGCGACCCCCTCGCCATGGGGTCAGCTTGCCGGGATATCGGTACATCGACTTATGGGGGCAGCACGCCGCACCCATTAGCCGATGTTCCAGGGTGCACCGTCTTAGTCCAGTTGCCACTCCCCCCGGGCATATAGCCCGAAGGGATAGGAAACCGGTCCAAGCTCACGAGGAGGTTTCCCGACCTAGCACCCCAAACTGATACAGGTTAATTCAGCTCCTATATAAAATAATAATTATAAAAAGTTTAATAAACGTGCTATTTTTTCTCCTTATATTATACAGTAATTATCATAGAAACCGAGGTTGTTCCACTTGATCCCACTAAGCCCCTAGCTTCCAAATTGACAGTCTGCCAAAATGTGCCAACTTTATTTTACCCGAACTTTTGCACACTTCAAAACCTCTGAATCGTGTGTTGAAAATTTTGATGCTGGTATATCCAACTTTAACCGTATGTATGTTTTTGACAGCAAATGTGCTCAAATATATGGGAATAAAATAACAATTCGTATTAGAAATAAAATTATCCGAGCATTAAACTGATATATAATTTTGAGCACAGTTTCGATAACAAAACCGACTGAAGTGATAATTTGCAAAATCTGTAAATATCTATACAAAATGATAGAAAAGTCAAAACTGTACTTTTAAAATATAAAAAAAAATACTCGCGTAGTTAAAAAAAGTTTAAAAAATTTTTGTCTGTTTGCTTTGCTTTGTCCAGAAGGATTTCAAAAATTACGCAATATATTTGATTTAAATTTTGCACGAATATTAACTAGGGATAGGGTCTTCAAATAAGCTAAATATTATCACGCTATATATCCTAGGGGCTAAGCAGAGAGCAATCAAATTGAGTTTATAACAACATTTTCACGCGTACGAAGTCGCGGGCAACAGATTTCAGAAAGAAATTATTGATGTACCTACATCTCGCCATTACCTACTTGTTTTTTCAATATCACTTAAGTTAAGTATATAAGTATCTATTACAAAGTTTACTCAATACTTATAAGTATCAGTTTTTGTCTTGTTGAAGACGTCAAGTCAATTTTGAATGATGGATGAAAGCATGATTAAAACATGAGCCTTAAAACTGTTTTAGGGGTGTTTTGTTCAGAAAGTGATTATGTACTGTTAGCAATTAGTTTAGCGAACAACAAAATAGGAACTTTTTAATGTTCATTGGATGGGAATTCGTCATTTATGGATAGATAGAGAAGATGTTTTGTTTAGTTGTAAAAGTTTTGACTTGGTTCTCTTCTGCAGCGCCCTTGTTACTTCATTTAAACTCTGAGTTTTGGTCACTTTTTTCCCTAGGAGTTTTAACAAACAAGTAAGTTGTTTGTATCACTTAGTTTATTTACCCTATTTAATCAACTAAAAACATAACGTAGTCATAGTTGAGGTACAAAACTCTTGGGTCATTCAAAGCCCCTACATAATAATTGTCCATCCTGTATCTCATAAGACATTGAAATATAATGTAAACCGTAGTTGAATAAAAATGTCTTGTAAGAAAACTACCATGTAGTAGCATTTGTTTTCTGTAGGTTCAGCAATGTCTGGTTGTAGGTTTGACAATGATCATTGAGCGTGTGCGCACGCCCTAATGAATTCATAGTTTTTTTTTGTCTGGCAACTTGCGTTGTCTCTGTTATGGAAGTGACGCAAGTCTATGGGGATTAGTTGAACCTAACGCAACCAGATATTGCTGGAAAAACTGGTTTTAAAGAGGATTCGAGACGATTCCACGCGAGAGAGGGGAGATAAAAAGCCCTGCCTTGGTTCCAAGTGGTTTTTGCTTTACCATCTTCTCATACACCTGATTGGACATAATTGTGTGACCTCAGAGGTTATCTCAAAGAGTGAAGAATTTCAAAGAGGCACTTTTCGAACCTGAGGATTTGCTGAGGAAGATAGCCTAGGTTCTACTTTCCTCAGAAAGAATAAGTTTCTGTTCTAATTTCACCCAGAAAGCTGGTAAGTTAAGTGGTTATAATGTTCATCTAACTAATAAATTTGTCTGCTGACTTTCAAATCCTCATACTTTTCAATACAAATCCTACTCACCAAAAGATAAAATATAAGTTATTATGTTTTATGTAGTGCGTTACAACTCCTCCAGTATATTCCCCAGCTTGTTATAACGTATTCTCTCAATACACTGACATTGATAAATCGCATTGGCTTCTGCAGGTAGCGAAGTGTCATCAAGATGGGCGGGAAATTCCGTGATAAGTGGAGCAATGGCGTTTGGCAGGCTGAAACTGATCCAAAACTACTTATATTGCTCTCAGTGACGGAAACTTTCACTTTGAGTGACCATACTGGTTGTTGGCGGCTGATAGACTATAAAACATGATATTCTTAGAACAGTTACAAAAGTTTTATGAGTGATTTTAGTACAGTATATTAATCATCTATTCCTTTGAGAATGCCGTAAAGCAAAACCGGTCAGGTACAATTTATAAATATTGTCGTACAGTACAAGTATCGTTTTTCGATATGTGCAGCAAAATTCACCAAGTGCCATCAATCAACAGCTTAAATAATCAGTTAGAAAAAATTAATAAAAATAAAATTTTACCGTTCCGTATGCAAAGGGTTACGGGACCACATATTTATTACTGATACTTGCTGGTTCTAGGTCTGTCTCGAAGCTGTCTGTACTAATATTATAAAAAGGAAAGATTTGATTGTTTTTTTGCATCAAATAGTCTCCGGAACTACTGGACCGATTTGAAAAATTCTTTCTTTGTTGGGAAGCTACACTCCTTGCGCTGAACATTGGCTATATTTTATTCCCGTATTATTACGGAAACGGGAACTACGCTTGTGAAACTGCGTGACGTCCGCTAGTATCTTATAAATCGTGATAGCTAGACAGTAGAAATTTTCAAAGATGATGTATTTCTGTTGCCGCTATAACAAAAACAGAAAAAAATATTTGATAGGGGCTACCATACAACGTATTTATCCCTCCAAATGCATATGCGAATCAGATTTATGAGTGAATTATGAAGGAAGAGTCATAATTATAAATTACTGAGCGTCGACATATGACCGATTTTTTTATGTAGGTACCTAAATAAATAATCCGTGATTGAAATATGGACATAACGTATGATTCATATACAATTCAACCAACCTGTAAGGGGTTTTGAAGAACTCAAAGGCGAACCCAGCCACGTAGCATTAGCTAAGATAACATTTAAAAAAGTATTTATTTTTATGAGGATAAACGTTATACCTTTATTCCTAGTCAAAACATTACTGAACAAAAAAATTTAAGCAAAACCGCGTTTATCTGATATTTTGTCTCGTGTGGTTTTATCTGCAAGGATTTCCTCACGAATGTTCTGCCAGATTCAAAAAGACTAATACCACACGATCCCTAACCTCAAGCCCCGGTTAAAATTAAAAATAATTTTAGCAAGTAAGTTAAAAAATTTCAACAACAAGCGTATTATGTGTAGCTTCATAATCAAAAAGTTCAAGTACTCAGTATCAAAGTTAAGAACTAAAAGTTACCGTCCATCTCTGCTACATTATTTAATTAAATCACTTGTTCTGGCGAGGATAGAACTTTTCAAAAACCTCGGTACTTTTTATGAGTTCTACATTTTTAACAAGCTATCACATGGAGCCGACATCAAAATTAGGCCCGTCACTTTCAGCCGATGAAAATATTTAGGCCGCAAAAATAAATTACCCAGTATCATTCTACTCCCGATATTTTGGTCGAAATGACCTTTGATCTTTAAACACGTGATTCAAAAGTCATTAAAAAATGTATTTCTTGTTTTGGAGAAGTGGTACTCTAGTTAAATCCAATATTTTATAGGGGCCGAGACGAAATTCTAGTAAATTTTAAATATAAAATTCATGTCATATTGTCAATAAAGAACACCGAATTAAAAGCGGTCCATTTGCTTAGACATTAGGCTATTTAATTTGTTGTTACATAATCTGAGATAAGTACAGCAGATACATAATTATGCAGATAACTAACGAAAAATACTTCTCTTTTTTTGCGTCGGGGCTTAAAATCTGTGTGGCAAGCAGTGACACATCTAAAAATAGTCTAGTCATGATCAAGTGGCAACAGAGTGTTTCATTATAAAAGATGACATACTATGAAAGGAAGACTCTAGCAGAAATAGATGACTAGAGCGGTTTTAGCTAAGTGCTACTGTAAAGTGCATCATTAATATTGACATTAGATCCTTTGTTCTCAAGTGAGTGTTTTGAAGAGCTCTTTAACACAATCCCACCCTCTCCTTTTCGATCCTAAACAATGCAAGCTGGGCAGAGATAACTCCTGTTTTTTTCCCATTTCTATGGGTACTATTCTCAAATAGTGGAGAGAGTCTTCACCAGTACCGAACGGTTCCAAGGACCGTTTACCGTAGAACCATCAAATCTTTGAACTCTCTGCCCCCAATTCGTTAGATATTATTTTGGATCTTAAAGGCTTCCTGTTTACTAATGTAAGTAACACAAAGCTTATAGTAGCTTACAATTTGGGTATGATTCTTCCGGATATCAGCTGCGTAGTAAAATCGGACATTAAAATATAAACACGTGAGAAAAATATTACTCTCCTTATAGGTTGGTTGGGTAAAAACGTCTGCTATCCACCATAAAATTTCAACCCTAAAATTAACTTTCCTCATTGGTACATTATTTTGTCAACCGAAGGCATTGACTTATAATAACTAGACCGGACATGCACCTCCCATGCAATAATGTCTTAAAATGTCACTTACTAAATGTAGATGTTATTTTTATCCCGACAACGAAAGTACTTTGATAAGATAAGATAAGATGATATAAGATAAGATAAATTTTATTTGTAAAAACATGTGTAAGTACATTAGGTGTTTCAAATACGAGTACATTAAGATTTCAGTTTGTTTGATCGTATTCAATTTAACTAAGTCATAGCGGCCATAATTCGAACAAAAATAGATAAGCAGCCATTAACAATATTTTTTAAGAAACATTTACTAGAATTACTTTATGTTTCTTTTCTATCTGTTACGTTTTCACGCTTCAACCGATTCCGATTAAATCTGGTATAGATTTCTTTTTTATATTAAGCTCGTCAAATTGACATCGCCAGCCTGAAGAAAGCCATGGCGCATCCAGCGATTGGGGGCAACTATCATCGTTCGTAAGACTTCTGACAATGGTCCTTAAGTTGGCTGTCCTGTCTTTTCAAAATAGAATGCATATTATTAGAACGAAACCTCCATCATCAATGCCGGCATTAGCTAGTAATCTATGTTCTATTCGAATTACAATATTGTGCGAAAATAAGGTGGAATTTTTTTTTTGGACCTCGGTCAAAGTACTTAATCATGCTTTTACCATAAATCACGATTTTATTATATGTAAAATCGTACAAGCAATGCGTAGACAATCACACGTTAACCTTAAACCCAGGCATTGGTTGTACTTGTAATTGATTAACCAAGCATTAACTCTAATTGCCAGCCGATAACATTATTTCTTGTGAAGAAATGTGTAATATTTGATTTAGTAATAATACATAATAATCAATAAATATTTGTGGACAATATCACACAACATCATCTTGCCCAAATTAAGCTAATATTAAGTTTGTGATATGGGATCTTGTACAGGTCTAAACCGGATCTAACTGCGAGTGCTTGTTTGCTACAATGCAATGTTATTAAAATAAAACCAAAATTTGGGTATCAAATCACCTTTACTAATAAACACATCAACCTTATATAATATTAACGGAGAATCTTGATAGCGGCATTTAGTGTGACATCATTAGCACGCCATCTATCGGTAAACATTTCAACTAAACTATAATTGCTTGTACATACCGCCACCCATGGACAAGTATAGCCTTGTCCATTATAAATTTTATACAAAACCTATACTAATAATACACGTAATAATAGTAATACACTAATCCTATGTAAAGAGCAGTAAAATACTCCAAAACTGAACTACAAAATAACATAGCAAGACTCAACAATAATATGCATGGTTCGTTCATAATAAAATAGGTACTCATGTCATTCAGTGATTGGTAGAACACATAATTTATTAGCAGGTCGTTTGATAGTGCCATTTTTTACCTTTAACGTAACAACTCTCACAATGTTATCCTGACCAGAATGAGTAGCAATTACACGACCGTACTACCCGTTCGCTCTAACTTTGCCGCTGGCGTAGATGCGTATACCCAAATTGTTAATTAGACGAAGTAAATTGACACTAGCTAATGTCACTTTGTCATAGAAAATAAGCAACATTGTATGAAGAAGTGACATTAGTTGCTGTCAATTTACTTCGTCTAATTAAAAATTCGACTTTAGTATGGAGCCGAGCGGCAAAGTTAGAGCGAACGGGCAGTACAACCATTTACTAACAGGTAGGTTGTCCTCTCGCACTGTGACTACATCACCGACTCGAAGCTGCGGAACAGGAACCGCATTGCGATATCTTTTATAATACCTACTTAAATATTGACGTGACCACAAACGCCATATAGTTTGTGTAATTTTTTGTGTATATTGCCATCGTCTTAGTGAACTAGTTGTAGAATTTTCGAAATTTTGATCGGGTGGAGTAACGAGAGCCTCGCCGATCAAGAAATGTCCTGGCGTCAACACCATGATATCCTCCTCATTACTCCCAGTTACTGTCGATAGAGGTCTGGAATTCAGACAGACTTTGATCTGAGCGAGCACTGTAGTCATTTCTTCGAACGTCAGCGTAGAAGTGCCAATTGTTCTTTTTAAATGCTCTTTTACAGATCTTACCCCGGATTCCCATATTCCCCCAAATGATGGAGATAGAGGTGGAATAAAATGCCACGTACATCCGTTAGTTGCTAATGACTCCGCTACTTCTCGAACCATGGAACCTTGTTCATTTTTAAATAGTTTGTGGAGCTCACCAGCGGCTCCCGTGAAATTAGTAGCATTATCACTCCAAACTTCTGAACAATGCCCGCGCCGAGACACAAATCTTTTAAAGGCTTGAAGAAAACCTTCAGTCGTAAGTTCAGTTACCACTTCCAAGTGTATGGCTCGAGTCACTAGGCACACAAATAAGCAAATATAACCCTTGTGTGCCTTATGTCCGCGACCTTTGGCAGTTCTTATTTGAATCGGACCTGCATAATCAACACCGCTTGATCTAAATGGTCGAGAAGGAGTTGTTCTTACTGCCGGTAACTGTCCCATGAGTGGAGTCTGTGTTTTGCCGATACTTTTTACACAAGTAACGCAACGTCGAAAGCATGCCTTTACTAGTCGCCCTGCACCTAAAATCCAATACTTTGACTGTAAATAACCAAGCATCATCTGAGGACCACCATGAAAAGTTTGAGTATGCGCATCACGGACCAAAAGGGTTGCTAAATAAGAAGCCTTGGCTATCAAAATAGGATGTTTTCTTCCTTCGGTCAATGGAGAATGTACCAATCTACCACCGACGCGTAATATCTCCTCCTTATCAAGAAATGGATTGAGGGATCGCAAGTTACTTCGTTTTGGTAAGTTTATTTCTTTCTTTATCATTTCTATCTCTTCACCAAAATACCCGTTCTGACACTGTCTTATACAAATTTTCAACGTGCTGTTTAACTCCTCAGTTGTCAAGAAACTTAAACGACGCTCATGCCTTTTTGCTTTCAGGTTACAAATATAACGACGACAATAAGCAAGAACTCTCACCATTCTGGTAAACGAGGAGAATCTTTCGAATATCGAACAGTCAGCAGTAGCTATGAGACTCTTTATTTTAATGTTAGCTTGTTCTATATCTGTATCCATAGTTTTCTGCTTCTTGTACTCAATTTTTTCATTGTGTAGGAAGTCTGGCCCTCTAAACCATACTGTATTCTGTACCAATTCACCTGGGGACTGTCCACGCGATGCCACGTCTGCTGGATTACATTTCGAAGGTACATATGACCAATGATGTGAATCTAAATTCTGAATAACCTCGGATACCCGATTCGCAACAAATACCTTCCAGCGGCTTGGATGACTATTTAACCAA
Source organism: Miltochrista miniata (assembly GCA_933228765.1). Lineage (NCBI taxonomy): Eukaryota > Metazoa > Arthropoda > Insecta > Lepidoptera > Erebidae > Miltochrista > Miltochrista miniata. The sequence goes on along the minus strand of OW121763.1, from coordinate 25,992,257 downwards.
GCTAAAACGACATTAGAATCAGTCCATGCATGCAAACATGATTTACTTATTTCCATTACAGAGGATACTTCGAGCATCAATCGTGTAAGCAAAACTGCACCACATAACTCAAGACGAGGAATAGAAATTTGTTTTACTGGCGCCACCTTTGTCTTTGCAGAAATCAGCGATACACGAACATAACCCTGAGAGTCAACGACGCGAGCATATACTACCGCACCGTAAGCATCCTTTGACGCATCACAAAACCCATGTAACTCTACAACATCTCCAGCTCGGGTACCCAACCAACGTGGTATAGAAACATTACCTAACATTTTCAATTCATTCTTATACAGTTTCCATTCACTCAATATACTTGCAGGCACACTTTCATCCCAGCCTATTCCCGCCAACCATAATTTTTGCAGGACCATCGGTATTATGCACATCTACCTTGTAGTGAAAAGAGTCATCGCTGCGGTTCCAGGTGAGTCCAACTATTTTTATTACTTCATCTGTCTTTATTTTTAATCCTTCCTCTATGTCCTCTTCTCTTAGAATGTCCGTCTTTCCTTTACTTTCATGATCCTTCATCTTCTGTACTAGCTGATCGGAATTGCTTGTTCACTTTTGAAGACTAAATCCTCCCCTAGCCAGTAATATATTCAATTCTTCGTAAAGTTTTATTCCTTCATTTATATTTTCACAACCCGCCAACAAATCATCCATATAGAACTGACTCAATACTGCTTTACTTGCTAAAGGAAACTTCTCTCCTTCATCCTTGCTAAGTTGCTGTAAGGCCTTGACCGCCAAATACGGAGCAGATGCTACACCAAATGTGACCCGTAGCATCCTATAGTGTTTAATATTTTCTTCAGCTGTATCTCTCCATAATATTCGTTGCAGGTCAACATCTTCTTTGCCAATTTTAACTTGCCGATACATTTTGACGATGTCAGCAGTTACACAAATAGGTGGTATTCTCCAGCGCATAACTAAATGCCTTAACTCGGATTGAAGAGTTGGACCAACAAGTAAGTTATCATTTAAGGATAACTGGTTAGTTCCCTTGCATGAAGCGTCAAACACGGCTCTTACCTTCGTGGTTTGCTTGTCATTGCGAACTACTGCGTGATGTGGTAAATAAATAGCCTTCGGATTATTTATTTCGCAGTCTGGAACAAGTTCCATGTGATTTAGTAAGATGTACTCATTCATGACCTCCGAATACTTAGTTTTTAGTTCACCAATTTTTAACCTTTTTTCTAACGAATACAACCTCCTTTCAGCTATTCGCAAAGAATTTTTAACTTCAGGTTTGACATTCTTTAGAGGTAATCTCACTATATACCTGCCTGATGCATCTCGTTTAGTGGTTGTATTAAAATATGTTTCACAACGTTTTTCCTCTTCAGTTAGAAGCCTTTCTTTAGACAACGGTATATCGTCCTCAAGTTCCCAAAATTTTCTTAATAAATTATCATTATCTAATATATGCATTGCTTTATATGTACAGATTTCATCATCAGCTGCGTCGGTTGCACCAGATACTACCCACCCGAGTGATGTGTTTTGTGCAACTAATGAATGACTTGGACTTGTTTTTACTCCATTTTGTAGTATCTGAGCATAGACTTCGGCACCCAACAGCATGTCAACATGGTTAGGAGTGTGGTAACTTGGATCAGCTAATGTTATTTCTTGCAGCTCTTTCCAGTCTATATGCTTTAACTGTGTACAAGGCAAAAGCGAGGTAATAGATTTAATCACACATGCTTTAACATTGATCTTTACAGCTGGATCTGTGCGAGATTTGATTTCGATGAAAACAATAGCCTTTGAGCTCAATGTTTTTCCTCCACCAATTCCAGTGACCACAACATTTGACCGAGATTTCCTAACGCCCAGATGCTGCACCGCTGCTTCAGTGACGAACGACATTTGTGACCCCTGGTCCAGAAATGCACGCAAAGTATGGACGCTCCCATCTTTACCCATAGTGTTAACCAGTGCAGTTGCTAGCAAAACGGGATTATATTTTTTAGTGAAACACGTAAGCACAGGACTGGTTCTACCCGAGCTATCCTCCGCATCTACGTCTGTGCCAGGTTCAGGAGTCACAGTGCGAGCGACCATGCCTTTAGAAACGTCCTCATTCGATGGGTGCAAGAGGAAATGATGTTTAGCTCTACAAATGTTGCACCTAAAATTGGATTTACAATTTTTGGCTAAATGGTTGCTCTTTAAACAACAAAAACATATGTTATTGGTTTGTACAAATTCACGTCGACCTTCAACTGATTTCCCTCGAAACTCGCTGCAAGAATAAATGTTGTGTTCCTCCTTACAACAAGGACATTGAATACTATTAATGTGCATGGCTTTCAACTTATTATTATTTACACTTGAACTCTGATTTTTACTAGTATATACAGACTTTGGGTCCAGAAACTCGATCGCGCGAAACCTTTGAGTCAAGAACTCTTTAAATTGACTGTAAGTAGGTAGGTCCTCAGCGGCAATGGTTGAGTTGACATGGAACTCCCATTGATGCCGAGTCTCTGAATCCAATTTCGTACTTAATAAATATATTATAAGTATATCCCAACTAGTCACATCTATATTTAAGTTAGTTAGTGTGGCCAAACAATCATCAGTTGAATCAACCAGTTCCTTTAAACCACTGGCGGATTCCACACTCAACTTACGTAAATTTAACAATTTATGCAATGATTGATGACAAATGTATTTCCTATTATTGTATCTTTCTTCGAGCAACTGCCATGATCGAGAGTAATTTTCATCAGTTATGGAAATTTGACTAATTAGTTGCTCTGCTTCTCCCGTTAGGTAGCCCTTAAGGTACATCAATTTTTGAACGTTGGCTAAGGTATCATTATTATGTACTAAAGACTTAAACAAATCTCGAAAGGTATTCCACTCGGAATATTTGCCAGAGAATGGTTGAATACTTAGTTTAGGCAGTCTAACTTGGGCACTAGCCTTACTGGTCTGTTGAATACCGGCCTGCATGCTACAAAAGCCTGATAATTTTAATTTTAACTCGCCTTTGTATTCCACATATGCTTCCTCACATTTTTCACACATATCATCTTTAAAATAACTCAGTTTATTCAATTCAGTAAGTTCATAGCTACGCAATAGTTCTTTATGCCCTGCCAGGAATTCAACGCGCAACTGATCGAGAGACTCTAATCTACCTTCCACATATTCCCTAGTAAGTCTTTCCTTTGGAGATTTTTTAAAATTCACTCTCCCCTTTAGTATTCGGTTATACAAATCATTTTGGTAATTGATCAATTTATCCATTTTGTAATTATAGTACGAACAAAATTATTATTATAAATAATAAACACAAAGTTGCAAATTAGGAAAAATGTAAATTTTCTCTAAGTGTTTGAAATAATGTACAATCTTGGGTGAAATCCGGCATGGATTCCCCGTTCCTTCGTTTTTTATAAAACTATTCTAAGTGTTACAAAGACTAAAATTTTACTTGAAACTTAACTTTAAAATTATGTGAGAAAAATCTAACAAAGTGAACTACAAAAATAAACTTAGTGGACTGTAACTAAATTTAATCTAAGTTCTTGAATCTTCAAAGTTAATGTAAACAAAAGTACTCACAGTTTTCGTGCACAGTAAACTCACAATCACTAGTTGTCACCATCGACTTCCAATTTAAGAGGTGTATCCGCTTGTTGACGTCTTTATGCCAGACTAATAACAGCACCCGGCATCGCCTGCATTCAACCACGATGTACCCTGGAACTTGACAACGTCACTCCTGCACCGTCCTCGTCTTCGTATCCTGACCAGCTTCAACTAGAGCGGTCTGAGGTGCGTCACTTGCTCACTTGTGCCGCCTTGGCACCAGAGAGGTCAGACTGACCTCAACACTTGTGGTTGCGGCAGCGATCCACTGCCCCACAAGTCCGAAGAATCAAAAATCGCTGATCCCGTCAACTTTGACAGATCGGCTTCGATGGACCAAATGTACAGGTCTAAACCGGGTCTAACTGCGAGTGCTTGTTTGCTACAATGCAATGTTATTAAAATAAAACCAAAATTTGGGTATCAAATCACCTTTACTAATAAACACATCAACCTTATATAATATTAACGGAGAATCTTGATAGCGGCATTTAGTGTGACATCATTAGCACGCCATCTATCGGTAAACATTTCAACTAAACTATAATTGCTTGTACAGATCTAGATGACTGATAGACACACAATATATTTATAAATACATACATATTATACTCCAGAATATATTTACACAATATATTTATAAATACATACATATTATACTACAGAATATATTATAATAATTTGTGATTATACATAGAAAACATCCAATCCCCGAAACATACATTTGTGGATCACACAAATATTTGGACCGACTCGGGAATCGAACCTACGACCTCCAGCGCGGCAGGCGGTATCACTACCGACTGTGCCACAGAGGCAGTCTTTAGATACATTTATATTTGTGTGCGCAATCATTTTATAGTTTTAATTGAGTTTTATATACACATTCAGGAGCGTGCCTTAAAAAATACGTGCATACAAACTCTTTGCAGTGCCATTTCCAGTAGACAAGTACTCAGTAACTCAATGTCCACTAGATTTTTACCCAGAACAGCATACCCATATTTCGTAGAAAGATTAATTACACTCGTCGGGCATCGCTGAACCCTTTTACCGTAATCATTTGTATTACTGCAACTAATTTGTGTCTGCCCTTAAGGACAAAAGACAAGATTTTACTGCAAGTGACATGAGATTAAAACTAGTGCTTAGGGTAATTTTGATATCTTTTGAAGTGGCATTTGGTAAATAGCGTCTGGTATTAAGGGTGAAATATGTATGGCATGTTCTTTTTAATGTAGTAATAACTATATATCTTTATGGATTTTAATGTGTGTACATAAATTGTTAATAAATAAACAAAATAAAGTAAATTCTGGACGCCGTTTAAGTGAGAATTTGAAATTGCAAATCTTGTTATACCCCTTTTTTTACTTGCGGAAAAATCCATTATGGATGCTATGCCGGACTCCTAACGATTAAAAAACCTTACGTAACGCCCAACAGCCTATAGTTAAGAGCCCCGGGTAAGGCCTCGGAAGGATGTGCCAGGACTCCCAACAGACCAACGGCCACCACTGCAGCCTCGCTTGCCATTTAAACTGTACAATGTTGATGAATTTGTCGTTCATTCAAATAAGTACCTTTTTTTATGAAGTGAAAGGCAAACGGATTAATAAACATTTATTATAAGAAGCAACAGATGCACGGATACCGTTCATCTTTAGCTTCTTATAATAAAGGTTAAGAGTTGGGATTAGACAATATAATTAATGGCGTATCACACTTGACTGGATCTTTAAATAACAAAATTAAAACAGACGGATTTCAGTAGAACGAAATGCTGACAATAATGTGAAAACTACCTCTGTTTAAAACTGGAACAAAGAACAATCTTGGTATTCATAAACCTCTTACTCTATTATCTGCAATAAGCTTAAAAATTTATGACTAAACGATTTAAGCTATTTTATGGAAAACAATTTATTAGGTGCTTACGCATCAAATTGGCGTTTTTCGTACTGGCCACTTTAATTACGATTTTCTCCTCTTTGGTAAGGAATTCCAAATTCAAATTTTCCCAGCTATTTACTCATGTATTTATCCTTCGATGACCGTCATTCATTTGTTTTTTTCTTCTGTTTTTTTCTGTTTGCGTCACTCATTTTACAAAATGGAAAACTTAAAATATCGCATTATTTACGAGTACGAGTTCCGCCGTGGCACTAGTGCTGCGGAAACGACTAGAAGGGTGAATGATGTGTATGGCGGTCATGTTGCAAAAGAAAACACAGTTCGTTTTTGGTTCCAACGTTTTCGTTCAGGAAATGTCGACCTGCAGAACAAGCCCCGTGGACGGCCTGAGACTCAAGTTGATAATGAAGTATTGAAGGCTATTGTGGAAGCGGATCCATCGCAAACCACGTCCGAGTTAGCTGCAGGCTGCGGTGTTAGTGATAAAACTGTTTTAATTCACTTGAAGCAAATTGGGAAGATTAAAAAGCTTGAAAGGTGGGTACCTCACGAATTGACTGAAGCAAACCGGCAAAAGCGCGTCGACTGCTGCGTTACATTACTGAACCGGCACAATAATGAAGGTATTTTAAACCGAATCATTACCTGTGACGAAAAATGGATTCTTTACGATAATCGAAAGCGCTCAGCGCAATGGTTGGATCCTGGCCAGCCAGCCAAATCCTGCCCCAAGCGAAAATTAACCCCAAAAAAGTTACTTGTAAGCGTTTGGTGGACTAGTGCCGGTATTGTTCATTACAGTTTTCTCAAATCTGGCCAGACTATTACGGCTGATGTCTATTGTCAGCAATTGCAAACCATGATGGAAAAGCTAGCGGCTAAACAACCTAGGCTGGTCAATCGCTCCACGCCACTGCTGCTTCACGACAACGCTTGACCACACACTGCACAACAGACGGCTACCAAATTAGAAGAGCTTCAATTGGAATGTCTAAAACATCCTCCGTACTCCCCGGATCTTGCTCCAACAGATTACCATTTTTTTCGAAATTTGGACAACTTCTTGCAAGGGAAAAAATTCAACTCTGATGGGGCAGTCCAAATCGCCTTCACAGATTTTATTGATTCCCGTCCGACTGGTTTTTTTAGTAAAGGGATCAATGAACTACCTATGAGATGGCAAAAATGCATAGAAAACAATGGTTCATACTTTGATTAATTAAATATATTATATTTAAAAATATTCGACTTTTTGTTCCTCCTATACAAAACGCCAATTTCATATGTAAGCACCTAATATTAAGATTTCACGAAGGGGCGCTCTACCAACATAGAAGAGATATTCAAAAAATGTTAAAGCTTTTATTAGTAGTAATGTTCTAGTAGTATTTTCTTTTTATTCAACAATATACATTACTTATTCAGTGATTAATACACTGTGAAATACAAAATTTGAAAAATATCATAAATTACTTAACGACACTTGAAATAATATTCATCTGGAATTTAAAGCTGATGGTTTAAAACGACTTATGAAACAGTATGACTGACTGTAATAAATTGGTCTCATCTAGAATACTCGTATGAATGCAGAAGGCAATATAATGCCATAATTATTAGTGTCCGACCGAAACTGGTTTTCCAACCGAAACCGAACTTTCGGCCCCAGGGTCAGTTTCGGCCGAAACCGAAACCGAAACCGAAACTCACGTGTTCATTATGGAAAAAAAAAATCAGCCAAGTGCGAGTCGGATTCCCGCACAGAAGCTTCCGTTTTGTGCGATCGTGGATGCTTTTTTCTGATTTTAGTAGGTATTTTTTGTTATAGCGGCAACAGAACAGGGTGAGGTGGTGGTGGCAGTGTCGCCAAACTCACCAACGCGTTCAACGCTTTGACCTGGAGCTGCGTTTGGGAGGCGCTTATTTACCATGGAATGCCTCCATACTTCCGTTGCTCAGAGGTTTTGGCGTAACGTGTTACGTGCGTAACGTATTAAGACGACACCGTCATTACAGCCCGAGGAGCAACGCACCGAGACGCAGCCCTAAAGGCCACCTGCGAGATCCAGGTCAGCATCGGCGTCGAGCTCTCGATAAGCCCCAGATAGGGCTCGTACTCGATAGCCGGTGGAACTTCGGATACCACTTCCGAAATTTGGTCCCATAGCTGAGCAAGGGGGCCATCAGCCGCACTCTCGCCGTTGTAGCCCAATTGCAGGAGACTGTACCTTGGGATCGTGTGGAGCATGGACCTATATGGGGCCCCCTTATGGGCGGAGATCCTGATGGCCAGCAATGCGGCTAGATAGCTTAGCCCGCAGAAGTCGACGGCTTGAGGCGGCATGTCTTCTAGCCGGGACCCCTCTATGGGACCTGGAAGCAAGGGCCCTTGCGTCATTGTATAAATGGCGCAAGGAGACGCTGGAGCGAGGCCATAGGCCTCTTCCTGTGAGCAGGTCATGCTCGTGAAAAAGACGGCGGGGAGGAAGCGGAAGAGAACTCTCCTACCCGAGTTCCACAGTCTGCGGCGACGCCCCATATTATCAGCCTCCATGACCGGGGGCCTGAGGACGTTGACGGGGCTGCTCACCGTCCTTACAGAAGCAGGCCTTAGACGATAGCGTGACGTGAGAGATTCATGCATACCACCCTCAAGAAGCAGGATAACAACTGAACAACCCCCCAAAGACGCGGCCGCCGTATGCATCATTCCGAGGGCATAATCGGGGTTTCCAACCGTAGGCGGTTTGGTAGGATACGCGTAGTTTTTATTTGGTAGGACTACTATACAATGAAAATTTTAGGCCTTTATTTGGCACGGTTCCAGCGATACAGCCTCGTGACTAATAGACAGACGGACGGTTAAGCTTCATGTCTCGTTTATCGGGTCCCGCTTTAACCCGTCCGTGCCAGAGTTCGACTCCGGTTATTTTTCAATAGTTGCACCAAGTTCATCCAAGTGCCAACAATCAACGGTATAAATCTTCTCAAGTGTTTATTTTAGAAATATCTCCACCTAAAGATGAGTTTCTTTCTTTTACGTGTTGAATTACTCATAGATGCTATTGCGAACTCCTACTGACTAAAACCACACGGTGCCCTGCTACTAGGTCTTCGCTGGTATTGGTTACATTCTAGACGTATATAACTAAAACTGGACAACAGTGAGTCGAACGAAAAATTGGCAAAAAATGACATAATATTGTATGGGAATTTTAATATTATTAAATTGTCTAAGCATTTTTATTATTTGTTGCTATAGCGGCAACAGAAATACATCATCTGTAAAATTTTTAACTGTCTAACTATCACGGCGCATGAGTTACAGCCTGCTGACAGACAGAGAGACGACCAACGAAGTCAACGGAACCGACAACAAAGGGGTAGGGTTGTGTAATGTCCTAGATCACCTTTTTAGGATTCCGTAAAAAATGTATTATTAAAACTATTGATTGGAAATCCTTTGAAATCTTCTGTTAGTAATATTTTAACTGGTTGGGCTGACCCCAAACACGCCTCAAGCAGAGCCAGGCACTTAAAATTCATGAACACGTGAGTTTCGGCCCGGCCGAAAGTTTCGGCCCATTTTGGCCGAAACCGAAACTGCGGCCGAAACTCGATTTTTTGGCCGAAACTGGCCGAAACCGAAACCGAAACCGAAACTTCGGTCGGTCACTAATAATTATGTTCAATTGTTCAAGTTATTAAAAATATTTAAAAAAAATATTTTCAGGTCAATATAACTCGCATGTTTGACGAATAGTTCTTCGTTGCTCAATTTAAATTGATAAATAGTTTTGTACTCAATGTCTTTCCGAAAGGGATTACATTTTACATACGAGGTAATTACTGATTGGGTATATTGGAAATTGGGTGGATTGGAATTTACTGACGTCAGAAACGAAGCTTCACTACTCTATTCTCTTACAATTTTATTAAAAGCTGTGCGCTGGCACAATATGAAATTGAAACTTTAGTTATGCGTCCGGGAGTCGATATATATGACTAGGCAAGTCTCACGTATAAACACATCTCAATGCACACAAAAGTGCAACACACGCACGATAAAGCATATACCCTTAAAGCTATTTTCTTGCGATCTCATATTGATGTTAGTGATTTGAATAATTCAATGGTTATATATTAAAATACCAGAAATCAAAATGCCTTTACCTAAAATGCATTAGACCAAAATACCCGAATTCGAAATACCTTAACATTCAAAATACCTTATTTCAGTACACCTTACCGTAAAATGTCTAAATTTAAAATACAAATAATTATTATATCAGAATTCAAAATACAAATTTTCAAATATCCTTAATTTAAAATACCGAAAATAGAATGCAATGTGTCACTGTCACTGTCATAACTGCGTGGAATGTAACGCATATTTATATAATTATTGTCTTTTCTATAATAATTTCACCAAAATTTAAGAAACAATTATACAATCTTGTGCTAGGAATATAAAAAAAACCATAACCTACCCAGTTTATCGCTATAACCTACTGGGTATTATTAGGTATATATTGTGCTATACCAGTTCATTATATAGCGCATAGTTAATAAATGAATGATTTAAGAAATAAAGATTTATTGCCACTCACACGTTTGGTTATTTGGCTTTAACTTATTTACACCCCCCCCCCACCCCCCCCCCCCACCTAAGTGAAGCCGCAGTTGTAGCCGTAGGTCTGTTGGTCCTTGGGTATCCTTCTGAGTGCTTACCCGGGGCTCCCAACTGTAGGCTGTTATGTAGGATACGTGTGGTTTTTAGTCGGTAGGAGTCCGGCATAGTATCCATGTAGGATTTACCTCATGTTAAAACACTTTGATTCAGAGTTACAAAAGTACTACAGTGGGCTAACGAAAAATCAAAAAAATAATGTAAAAATAAGGTATTTGATAAATTTATTTTTTGGGTTTCGGTTATTCGACCGTAAGGCATTTTAAATTATTTATATTATAAATATTTGCCTTTTGAATATTGATATTTCGATTTCGGGTATTTTGGGCTACGATATTTTGAGTTAAGGCATTATAATTTCTGGTATTGTGACGGTATACCTAATTCAATACCTACATTCATTGTAATATTTTTTATGTGCACTGAACTTCACAGACACGTCGTTCCGCGTAATGAAACAGAGCATCCTTTCACAAAAAGCCACACTTAATACTCTTATCATCTAATCTAAGCGATTGAATGTAGAGGGTAAATAAATGGATCGACGGTGTATCGATGCGCTTAGAGAAATTATGCCTTTGGATTAAGAAAAGCCCACGTTTTTCAAGTACTTTAAGTATGTTTTCAGTTTAAGAAATCATCATGAAGCAAGTACCTTTTTTATGCGTGAATGTTTAATAATTGGATTACATTAGTGAGTATGATGAATGTGCCAAAAGTGTAAACATGTTTTAAAGCGAATGTAAGAAAAAACCTGTGAGCATCAGAGACCTTTCGTGTGATATCGTGAATTAAGTCTTTTTTTACGAGTCGATAATCCTCATTAATGATTATTTAATTCAAAAGTCATGCAATTTCTATTGTGGATGAAGATTAGCTAGGACTAATAGGTCCCGTCTAGGTGTCGAAGAACTCCTGCTAATCAAAGTCAACTGGTCAAGTTTTGATAAGGCTGGCATGCAATCATTTTTTGACTGTTTTTATATTCACAAAAAATCTTTTTAAATTATACTAAAGCATTTCATACCTGTTATTATGTGGGCATGTTTGCAATTCTTTCAGTAAAAGCAAAAACATTCCAAACACATTTTACCATAATCTTTTCACAGTGGCGATTCCCGGTTACTTAAATTGTACATGTTCCCGTTATTGTATCACGTACTCCTTTATGCGGTCCCAAATCGATTCTGCCCCTACACAGCAGTAATGAGTATCTTTTCAGCGAACATTTGTGAGCAAACATGTGATCGAACCTGCACCTTTTTAGATGCTTAATATGTTGTTTTCAAAAGATATTGAAAATATGGTACAGTGTCTGTAAAAGTAGAAATATAATATAATGATGTGTGTGATTGACTACTTACGGTAGTTATTAGACTACCGCAAAAGAAGGATAAACACATAATATTTATATTAGGTTTACTTAAATGACATTTAGTTGATTTATTATTATTGAATTTTAGTTGATTTTATTATTATTGCTATTTTAATTGATTAATTGCTAATATTTAATGACATATGTTCTGTTTTTTTAGCTCATGTTTATTTGATGTTAATATGTTTACAATAGAATTTTATTTACTGATTTTTTAGCGCTTGTAATGTATTTTGTGATTATTTTTTATGGGTGACAAGACCTGAATTAAATGAATATATTATATATATATATATATATATATATATATATAGGGTGTAACAAAATTACCTATCCAAATTTCGTCACGTGACGTGGCATCAGTCAAGAAACATTATAAAAATGAAGAAAAAAAAATCACATGAATACTTTAACCGTAAAGCCGTTTTAAAGGTCCTATTTTATCCAATTTTCACCCTTTCTATCGCTACTGAGCGGCAGTAGAAAGCGATAACGACAGCCAGACGGGTGCTCTGTGTTTGTTTTGCCACGGCGACCATGTTACCTCGAATTGCCGCGGTAAAAAATGAATTCTTAATGTGCAACAAAAAAATTAACAAAAAAAATGAAAAAATTTACCCCCCTTTATTATTAAATATTTGTATTTGATTTCCGATGCCAAGTCATCTCATGAAATTTGGAGAGGTAATTTTGTTACACCCAGTATATATACTAGCTGACCCTCGCAACTTCGTTTACGTCACATAAGGTGTACGAATGGAGGGGTAGGGTCAAGTGTTCAACAATGAAACACTAAAAGTTCATAACCTCGTACATCTTATGTTTTTGCTGATAGAAGTCTATAATTTTACAGGCATGTAGTCAATATGATTGGGTATCGAATGTCATTTATAGATTTTTTTTAAATAAAGTGATTTCAATCGACAAAGAAATAAAAACTAAGAAATGGGATTTGTGTCATTGTGTCCATATAGGCGTACACAATGAAACACCATATATTCAACAATGAAACACCATAAATAAACTGTGCCTAATTCAAATTTTGTTTAATGTAGGTAGTTATTAAAGAAAGAGCAGTCCGTTTCTACGTTAAATGCAGTGGCACGACGTGCCATGCTGCATGTTTCAGGCTTTTTTAATGACAGTTCTGCATGCCCTGATTTATAAGACCGTAAACATTCGATTCCAGCCATTTTCCCAGCTAACAGAATATCGAATATTGTTAATTTTTGCCATTTGGTAAGCAATACGCCCCTCGTCCTTTTTACAGCTTTGTTACGCGCCATCTTAAAATAAAAACAAATTTTAATAGATAAGGTTACACAATATCAACCAATAAAAATCTAGATTTACATAGATATCTTATGATGGTACACAATAAAACAGTGTTTCATTGTGTCCATTGTTAAACTGTTTCATTGTTGACTACCTAGGGTTTATCTAACTACCGCAATGATATATGCCAAACTACAACTAACTAGCGAAAATTATATATGCCAAAATAATCTACAAAACATGTAGAATGCAGGATAATCATAAAAAATATAATATTCCTAACCATTAAATAATGAAAAATCTTTAAAGACAGCCAGAAATACTTCAATTTTTGACGAAAATAGTAAAAATGAGCCGCAGACGCGTCTTTTCTCACGCGGTGCCGCCGCAAACTGGGATACGCCGGTGGTATCTATTGAGTGTCTTTACGCGATATATTGCACTAACTCCCAACGATGCGATTTGGAAATATTACTATGTTTTATTGTGTACCACTGTTTCATTGTTGAACACTTGACCCTACTTCTTCATGAGACTCATCAAGCAGCGTGTGAAACGGCCCTGTTTGCTTAATCATAAAAGAGCTTAAAGATTAAGTCGATTCTAAAACAATGCAGTCCACGCCTTCGGCGCGAACTGAATTATTTTACAATAGCCTTAATCATTAAGCTCTTTTATGATTAAGCCAACACGCCCGTTTAGACTCACTTTCAAAAGAAACGTTGAATTCTAGATTTACCGAAAGTTGAGATGCCCCTAATTTCTGAACTACATAACCCTCAATATTGAAAATTGTGTGGAATAATGCTTAAAGTACTCCCTTTTAGACACAAAAAAAATATTTGAAATCGAACCACGCAGTGAGAAATTATAGCTAAAAACCTATTTTGCCTTTCATCCCCTCTCCTGAAGGAACCGCGCAAAATATCGGGATCAAAAGTATCTAAGAACCTTCCTCGGACTATAAGCTTAGATCGTACAAAGTATCATTTAAATCGGTTCAGTAGTTCCAGCGTGATACTTATTCGGGATACAGACAGACAGACAGACAGGCAGACAGACAGACAGACAGACATGAAAATTTTAAATTACATTTTCGGCTTCAGTATCGATTAGAGAACGCCCTACACTTAAAATTTTCAAAATATCTTCCATGTACAGACTCCCGACCCTCTACAGTTTTATTATAAGTATAGATATATATATATATATATAGTTGGGTTTGTCGATCACAGCTACATTTATAAGATAAACTCACAACACCGTCAACAACAGTATATTGCGATTCTTTAAAGGCTAGATTTACAACACTATAAACATTAAGCATGGAACTATTTGAACAGAATAACAATCACTTATCCAGACTATAACACACGTGTTAACAAATAAATTATACCGAACACTATCACACACGAGCCTTGAGCGATGTTACCACTACAAATGACAGCTGACAAAATGAGCGAGACACGATGTGCGTCTTGCTTTTATTAGCTAGGCAGGTAGGTGGGGTGTCAGGGATTTGCCATCTCCTAACACGGCCTCTCCTGACACCAAGTCGTCCTCGACTGGTTTGTCTTGAGTCGCCTCAGCACGTAGATTGGACACGGGAGGCCCGTGTCCTGAAGGCTGCGTGCCGTTAGCAGTAATCAAGTTCATCTGAAAGTATGTGAGACATATGTATTTTGGGCACATCAATAACAAATTGCTACACAGACGTGACAAAGCAACTAAGCAGACGAACACATACACACAGCAAATAATTAAAAAAAAAGCAAGAGTATAGCATGGGAGGCGTCCCACCCATCCTTTACTGTTACTTTATGCTTAACCACAAACGCGTTGTGGTTGGAGCACTTAAACGCGTCGTCATTTGTATAGAGGTCTCCGATTAGGAACTGTCCAAGGAGCTTCAAGCTCAACATTCATCCTTTCATACTATGCACTTCATCATCTTTCAATCAATTTAGGCATCGCTCTTTTAAACTGTTCACTCATACACAGTCATAAATCACTTTTAAATAGGCAGAGACGTCTCTTAAAACTACGCAAACCCAGTGTGGTTCCTTTCTGACGTAGCCTCTTCGGTAGGAGAGACTCTCACGTCGTCAGGCGCGCGTAGACTCGTCGCATAGACAGCAGGCGCCAACCATACGTCGTATTCACTTACCACGCCGGCATCAACAGTACGTGTAAGTAGGCGGGTGACCCAGACCACAGTGTCTGTGTCCCCTCATTCGACACGCTGGCCAAACGTTCGAGAAAGGCGGGCAACACAGGGTAAAACCATACTGTTCCCTCATTCGACACGCTGGCAACAACCATACGCTCGAGAAAGGCGGGCAACACAGGTTAAAAACCATAATGTTCCCTCATTCGACACGCTGGCAACAACCATACGTGCGAGCACGGCGGGTAACACCGCATTCAAGCAGCACGCGACGCGCCATTGGTGGCACACGTCGCGCCCACGGCAGCACACGTCGCGCCCTTGGCAGCACACGTCGCGCTCTTGGCAGCACACGTCGCGCAGCTTGGCAGCGCGCTGTGCCTGCAAGCCTGAGCAGGTTCACTGCACCTTCGGGCAGCACGTGCCTTGAGCGAACACACTGCGTCATTGGCTTAACTCTGTAAAACCACCAAGGGTTAGGAAAAGGCAAGCGTACTTGCTTTTTAAAAAGTAGTAAATAGTACACAACTTCAGATACCTTTTAGATTCATAGCTGCAGGTAACGTTTGGTTACCCTGTGTGGTCCTCGCATTCCATGCGAACCAATTGACGGAGGCAAGGAGACCAAAAGTAATTCGGTTAAGTGTTTTATCGGAAACAATATGTTCGTGCTTACCCGTAGGCAAGAGGTATAAGAATCATAATTCGCTAACCAGACTACGTCACGCACAACCCTATGACAACTAGGAACAAACTGTCCCATGATGAGCTTTTAAAATATGGACCCCTTTGTTGCATCGTCTGTAGCCTATGCTATTTGTGTCCAGCTACGAGGCCTTGATATTCCATTGACCTGACCTGAATAACACTTTGACTGAGATAATTAGCATGTGGTAGTCTAACTCGTTTTCTTAACTCAATAGACAAGTTAAAATCTTGTAAGCAGATCGACTATTGAGATGCTCTGAAGGAACATACCCTTTTTACGTTTTGTTAATTTGAAAGTTACCAAGTAAAGTAATTACAAAACTGTAAGGCCTTTAAGATCACTAACAATAATTTTACTAAATGGAGTACGCTACCACACGCTTACCATCATCAACATCGGTCAATATTGCAGCTAACCTGCATCCGGATAAAACTCGGCGGCCGGTTCTGGTTTGAGAATGGTAAAAATTGGTTTACTAGTCAGACATCGTATCAAACCTTGCCTAATTTGCTATTGTTCTTGACCCCAAATAAATGCTACCCCATTTTCAATCAAACCTTGTAGCACGGCTCTGGACATGACTACGAAAGCATCCCAAAGATCTAGAAATCATCGGACCTGTAAGATTTTTGAAGAAATAGGTGAAAATTCTTATCTGTCATAAGCTCGGCCCTACCTGACCACAATTTAGTGTTAGTGAGGGTAGTAAGGTATGCGACGTCACAGCGTTCACCATCAACGCACGTTGCGCACACTAGTTGCATGCGTCGCGTATAGTAAACAACAGCGCCCGTCACGTATCGCGGACAACGGCGCGTCACGCGCATCAGCGCACATCACGTACGCGTTGCGTAGGCTAGAGCGTGCAGCTCACATCAGTGCGCATCGCGCAGACTAGCGCTTGCAGCGCACAAAATGCGCGCGTCGCGTAGATCAACGTCTGTGGCACACATCAGCGTGTGCCTTGTAGACAGGCGCGAGTAGCGCGCAGCGGCACGCGTCGCGTAGACAGGCGCGATCAGCGCACAGCGGCGCGCGTCGCGTAGGCAGGCGCGAGCAGCGCGCAGCAGCACGTGTCGTGGATCCCAGCGCTCGTCGAGGACGCCGGCGCTACTTTTCATTTCGTCCTGGAACTGGCAGCCTTGGGTTTAGATCATATCAAAATAATTTGTTCATCGTTTGTTAACAATAAACGTAACTAAAGAACAAATGTGTAATTTCTACCTGACCACCACTGACCTTCACAACTACTGAACTTGGAGAGAGGCTGCCGCCACTGAACTAGCACCGCGTTACAATCCTCTTTTTTCTTTTTTCAATATACGATTAAATCTATCAAATTAGCCTATGGCAGTCCGTTGCTGGAAATATGCCTTCATGATAACAGGTAGGTTATACGACGAAGTCACAAGTCACAAATCGCCACACATTTAGTAAGTTACCTACCCAATAATTTTTTTTTTTCATAATAACTAGAAGGATGAGGCTTGCATAGGTAGACCTACTCCCCGATGAAGCCTTTATTCAACACGCCCCTAACTATTTTACGGACCTTTGGTTTTTCTCCATACGAAAAATTATAGGGTCAGTATAGGTACAACAGAGAAGGTGTAAATGGTCACGGTAGTATGTAAATAGAAGAAATAAGGAATTGAAGTAGCAGAATCACGCCAGGTATACTCTCCGTAGCCAAGGTACGGTCAAACGTTTGGACCTCGTTGACAGGTGTACAAATGAATGGTACTTAGTTCGTGTAAATAATTATTTATCTTTTGTAGTTAATTAAACGGTCCTGATTACAATAAACGTTCATGACTGCATTTCTGTACCACTGCTAAATCTGCCTCGATAAAAATGTTATTTAACTCTGTAACAGTAACAAAAGATGTAGATGATGATAGCAATTTGGGGGGTTTAAAATGGCATGATAGGCATTTTAAAACATCAGAAGAATCCTAAGGCACGTTTTGGATCCTACTATCAATAAGCACGTTCAACAGGATGCCCAGGGTAAGAGCCACTGCAACTTCACTATTATTGTTACGAGTACTAACACGATCTGGGCACAAATTAGTCCATCACCGACTAGGTACCGACAGACTTCACTAAACGAGTATGTTCGTAAGTCCTATTTTTATAAAACGTGCACTATGTACTCTTCGCGTCGCATCGGTGGCGTCGCGACGGAACTACTAGGCGCTGTGGTGGTAAGAGGTTTCTTAGTGCAATTCCGTTCAAAATGTCCGAGATTATTACACAAATGACAGTACTTAATATTTCAGAACTTTAGCCAAATGTCGTTTCATAATTAGAAAAACAAAGAGTCCTGCAGAGGCATTTCCATTACGTATAAATCGAGAGAAACGAGACTATGGCTTCCAGCTGACACGATTTGCAGTACGGGAATTTGTGGCCGCGGCGCGGGCCTAACTTAAAGACTGTCTATTCCGCGTATGACTGAGCGGCGCGGCGGTCGCAGCTTATCGCCAAGATTACCAATAAGCAAAGGATGCCGGGCGTACTTTGCGCATGTTGAATATTTGTCAGATGTCTTATTCATTGCTACAAATAAAATTTTGGCGTAGTCCAACCTCCGAGGGCAGAGAGTGAACTCAAGTTTAAAATTAGGCCACAAGTAATAATTTGCAACCCAATCATCCCATCTCGGCGTTACCCGAGACGCATGGTAACCCTTGTTGTGAATTCTCGATCGCACCAACCGTCTAACTCGCGATTAAATTTAAAAAGACGTGTTAAAAGGCCCTCGGAGTTGATCTCACCAACCCTTTGTGGAACATCGCTCAAGTTCACGTGGTTACAAAGAAGTGTGAAGGTATCTCTAACAAGTAGCTCGATAGGGGATTACTATTACGCGTCGCGCCGTCGTATCCCATGTCACTTAGAAACGAAAGTATTTGTCACATTCAAATCGGTGCACGGCACCAAGGCGCAAAATGCTATTTTGAGTACCCTACAATTAGGTTATTTTCGATAGGCGTATCGGATGAACGTTAAGATCTCGTAGTTTTACACATAAACGGTGATATTGATCTAGGTTCTGAACTACGGTGATGAGAGACAATGTACGAGCTACTCTTCTAGGTACTACGTTTGCAAAAGCGTCGACGAACGGCGGTACCATACGTGACCTACCCCGCGAATCAATGCAAGATCGGTCGCACTCACGCGTCCTACTTGAATACGTCGATGATCACATTCTCTTGACATCGTTATCACTACCGCTTAGATCTACGCTAAGATCTGCACACAAATATCAGTGAGCGTAAAGAAAAACCCACTAAATAATAGTAGAAATGTAGGTAGAAAAATAATTGCTATTCTGTTCCTTGCGTACCTGAATACTGAGTGGGCTTCAATCTGCGTATCTTTATCCCACTTCTGAAGTTGGGTTTGTCGATCACAGCTACATTTATAAGATAAACTCACAACACCGTCAACAACAGTATATTGCGATTCTTTAAAGGCTAGATTTACAACACTATAAACATTAAGCATGGAACTATTTGAACAGAATAACAATCACTTATCCAGACTATAACACACGTGCACTATCACACACGAGCCTTGAGCGATGTTACCACTACAAATGACAGCTGACAAAATGAGCGAGACACGATGTGCGTCTTGCTTTTATTAGCTAGGCAGGTAGGTGGGGTGTCAGGGATTTGCCATCTCCTAACAATATATATTATAATATTTTTGTCAAGGTCTGGTTATGTATAACGTCTTTAACCTATAACTATGGACGTGGGGTCTCAGAGACCCCGCCTTATCTAAGTATCCTAGTATCCTACTAATATTATAAATGTGAAAGTTTGTGAAGATGTTTGGATGTTTAGATGTTTGGATGTTTGTTACTCAATCACGCTCTAACAGCTAAATGGATCTAGCTAGAATTTGGTACAGGGATAGAGTATAGTCCCGAATAACATATCGGCTACTTTTCTAATTTTAAAATGTTCCCACGGGAAACGGGAACGGGAACCAAATTTCACGCGGGCGAAGCCGCGCGCATCAGCTAGTTTCGAATATAATCATTTCCACGAGCCCCACAGCATTGAGCTGCTCAGTACTTGTCAAGTTGGTCACAAAACAACATCAATAACTTTTAATGATAAAGCTATTCCTGTCACACTCAGTGTTAAGAACTTAGGCTTAAACATTGACTCAACCTTGAGCTGTCGGGTTCAGGTGACTAATGTTTGTCAAAGACTATGGGGGAAAAGACATCCAGCATTTTTGCCGTACATAAAGGGCGTGACGGACAAGGTGGCAAATATCCTCAAAAAAGTGTCTGTAAAAACTGTTTTCACCCCTTTTAAACGACTGTCGCAATATCTACACACACCTTAAGATGATTTCCCATTGGACAAGCCGGGAGTGTACAAAATTGACTACAGCTGGGGTAGTTCGTATATTGGACAATCCAAACGAACTGTTACGTGCCGAATAAAAGAACACATCAGGGCAGTCAAAAAAAACGAGCCACAGAAATCCGCAATAGCTAAACACCTATTGGAGTCAGGTACGGGCCATTGGATTGAGATACATAACCCCAAGATGCTGTCGACAGAACGCCACTACATAGCAAGACTGGTTAGGGAAGCGATTGAAATTAAGAAGTATAAAAAATTTCAATCGTGAGGACAGATTTCAATTACCGAGCGTCTGGCTTCTAGTGGTTTGCGTATGCACAAATAATAGCAAACATATCCAACCAAAACCGCGCAATGATACGGTAAGCGTTGCATGTCGCGACCGAGGCTCAGTGCGAATTCACAGTGAAAGTGAGAGTGAATCCAATAATAGTGGTGTTGAACGACACAAAAGAGTGCGAAGAAATCGATATATATTATGTGCTCCTAAGACTTTCACTTTTAACCGCCAGAACTTCAGTTCCACCGTGATCATGGCGCTTGCAACAGCGTCGAAATATCGTAAAAACTCAATAACACATGTATGACTGTGGACTCCCGTTAACTCTAATAATACCATAAGGTTAAATGTGGGCGTATACTATGCGATGCCTCTGTCTACCCCTTCGTCGATAAAGGCGTGACTATAATGATGTATGTATGTATTGACATCTTTACCGAAGGAATTGGAAGAAAAGATAGTTGAACCCACAGAAATAAGAAAACTGAAATCATAAAACTCTTATCTGATATCTTTGGTTGAACTGAAGTTGACTTGAAAAATTTTAACAGCAGGTTAATACTGTCTCGATCGAACCAGCCTATGGCAGTTCACTGCTGGTTTTAGGCTTCACCCAATTTACACCACAACACACGGTCCTGCACAAAACCCATCCATTCGCAGCATTTTCTAGATCGTTGGTGTTTCTGTGTGTACGTCCTATCCTACGTTTGCCGAGTCGCGGTCTACACTCCATAACTCGTTTGCTCCATAAGCCGCCAATTGTTTTCTGCACTCCAAAACTCGTTTGCTCCATAAGCCACTGATTGTTTTGGTGATGTGGTCAGCCCATTGCCGCTTTAATGTGTACTTTCTGTGAGCTATGTCGACCACTCTAGTTCACTGCACTACGGCACTCATTACCAATCATGTCTGTCATATAAATAGCATAATAAGCATATCTAAATAATAAATTAAAACAACAACGAGAGTATGACATCATGCCACGAAGACGCTATAAACGTTGTCCTGGGACATCCTTCCGAGGGTTTACCCGGGGCTCCCAACCATAGGCTGTTGGGCGTTACGTGAGGTTTTTTAGTCGGTAGGAGTCCGGCATAACATCCATGTTAATCGCCATTAGCAGTAATTCTATTAAATCCTTCCGTCTGCCCGTGAAGACTCTTTATTGTGAACATGTGAAGGTATTTAGTTGAACACCATACATTCAAATCTACAGTTATTGCTAGTGGGGTAGCTTGAAAATGACGATGACATAATTATAACTTGTCCATGGCCATTTCAACACCGCGATAGTGCTGCCCCACACAACAGTTAATAACAGGAGCCACATTTGATCAGGTTCTGCTACTTCTTATGGAAGAATGCTAAGTTCTAGTGTGAAAACGAAAAGTATGTGACGAAATATAGGTCCCAACTAGTTGATGTGATTTATATCCTAATCCCTACTATAATAGAGGTGCGCGAGAGTGCTCTTACTTTTGGGCCCAAACTTTGGAAGTGGTGTCCGAACTTCCACAGGCTATCGAGTACGAGCCCTAGATACTTCATCGAGGGCTCGATGCCGCTCCATCGCGCCTTTGGATTCCTTAAAATAAACAGATTTCACAACCCTAGCGACGTTATACATAAGAGCCGTTAGATACCTCTACGACTTGAGAATTTTGAGTGGAACTAGATGTGCACTAGTAACGACTTCACGTAATGGTTGCACAGTTCAACAGAGTATTGTAAAATATGTTCGCCATTTATTTTTAGTAAAATGCACTAGGTGGCAACCAGAACTGTATAATGAGGTAGGCGAAAACAATACTATATTAATTTATTGTGGCAACAAAGTTGATTTCGCAAGAACCACATTTACTTCTCCTATGTTTACAAAATTACACATATAGGTACTATAAGTAGGTACATACACATAGAGAAAATATCTGACATTGTTCGTATTCTAAAGATCTGAGATCTTTGACTTCCATACCAGATTTAACTGCAACAGATGCACTCCTGATTAACCGACTAGTTTATGAGAAGAAAAACTTTAATCAAAAGCCTACACCCTGGTTTTATCGAAATTTAAATTATTTAGGATATAAATAAGCTTGCTCAGTGTCGTAGGCAAATTGTATGCGAAAGTTTTGATTAAAAGAGTGATGAATGACACTAAAGGAAAAATGTGGGATGTACAAGCAGGATTTATGAAAGAAAGGGGATGCACGGATCAGGTCTTTTCACTAAGATGCCTAGCTGAAAAGTTTTTGGCAAAACGCCAAAAAGTCTATTGCATCTTCGTGGACTTAGAAAAGGCCTATGACAGAGTGGTGAGGAATGAACTGTGGTCAACACTGTTCATGTATGGAGTGAACAGCAACTTGATACGAGCATTGAAATCTCTATATGAGGGCTCCAGTGCTTGTGTCAGGATCAATGGATCTTGCACAGACTTTTTTCCCATCGAAAAAGGTGCGAGACAAGGCTGTGTAGCGTCACCATGGCTGTTCAACCTTTACATGGACAGTTGTTTGAAAGATCTACAAGAGTGTGCGTATGGACTAAAAATGAATGAGCTAACCGTCAAATGCCTCCTTTATGCTGATGATCAGGTAATACTGGCATCATCGGCGGAGGAGTTGCAGTTAATGGTTAATATAATGAACGATGCGCTTAAAAGTAGAAGAATGAATGTTAATGTAAGCAAGACAAAAGTAATGGTTTTTGAAAGAGAGAAATGTATGACTGATTGCTCGATATTGATCGAAGGAAAGAGCGTGGAACAGGTGAAGGAGTTTGTTTATTTGGGTTCAAAATTTGCAAGAGATGAAAAGTGTGACAATGATATTGAAAGAAGAGTTTTGACAGGAAATCAAGTTCACACCTTTATGAACAGTCAGAACGTGTCTAAAAAGGCAAGGATGGCTGTACATAGAGAAGTGCTTGTCCCTTCACTTATGCATGGTAGTGAAAGTTGGGTGTGGCAGGAGAAGCATGAAAGTAAAATTAATGCAGTGAAAATGAGAAGTTTGCGAAGTATAGCTGGAGTGACATTGGTGGATAAAGTAAATAATAGTGTGATAAGGGAACATTGCGGCATGACAGAAGATGTAGTGACTAAGATAGAGAAAGGGATGCTCAGATGGTTTAGACATGTGGAGAGAATGGATGGAAATAGGCTGACGAAACAGATTCATGAGGCGAGAGTGAATGGGCAAACTGGTAGGAGTCGACCTCGGCATACTCAAGTCGATAGAATCGATAATCTTCTGAGAAAAGGCCAGGTCAAGAGTATCCTTAACCGAAGAGCATGTATGAAGACACTTATGAAAGTCGAAGAAGCGAAAGTTGTTTGCCAGGATCGTAACAAGTGGAAAGCCAAAGTCTCTGCCTACCCCGTTGGGAAACAGGCGTGAAGTTATGTATGTATGTATGTATGTTACATTATTTAAACATTTCACAATAGGAAGCGAACAGGAGTAATATTTACTAGTTCATACCACGTGACTTCCGCGACCTATTTTGAACCCATTAACCCATATACCTATGATTAATTAATTTTACCATAACGTATGAAAGCCTACCCGATTTGCTTTATAGTGATCTTTGTATGAATTTCTTTAGGGTTCTGTACCGAAAGGGCATATACTGGACCCTATTTCTGAGACTCCGCTGTCATAATATATGTCATGTACAGTCAGCTGCAGAGAAAAGGATACAGGGCCGCCCTGTAAGCATTGACTTTTTTCAAAAACTCTTTCATATATTTTTATGAAATTTGCATGGTTAGTACATTTGTGTAATTCTATAACTATACAAAATCTCATAAAAATAAATTAAAGATTTTCCGAGAAAATTCAATCCTTAAAGGGCGGCCCTGTTTTTTTTTATACCACCAAGGTGGCAGACAAGCATACGGCCCACCAGATGATGATGTTTACTTTCCTCTGCAGCTGACTGTTGTACCTATCTCATGAACCGTGATAACTAAACAGTGATTTTACACAGATTATGTATTTCTGTTACCGCGCCGCTATAACAAATACTAAAAACTGAAAAAATTAAATTATGTGTTGCAATACATAATAAAAACCATTAAAATTTTACATTTCACTGTCAGCAACAAACAGTCCTCAGGGAACATACTCAGGGAATTTCAAATTGCTTTTGTTTCGCTTCAGATTTGTTTTACTTGTCTATATTTTTTTCTATATTTAATACTAGCTGACCCGCGCAACTTCGTTTGCGCCACATAAGAGAGAGTATTACCTGTTCCCGTCGCATTTACTCCCGTCACGTTGCGTTTACTCCCGTAGCGTCTCGTCGTTAATATTCAATACTACGTGAGAGAGAGAGAGAGAAAGGTTTGTAGTCGCGTGTATTCCCGTCGCATTATTTTTTTAAGAACAATTTCGTTTACGAAAGAGGTATCCCGTGGCATTATTGTAGAAAAAAATTATTGCTATTAAAATGGTTATTGTGCACCAACCCAAAGATAGACACATGCTATCGCGCAATTTTTTTAAGAACTTTTTTAAGAGAAACAATTTTGTAGTAGATACATATTTTTTACATAACTATAAATATTTACGCAGCACACGCAACGAAGCTCTCAAAAGGAATAACTTTTCCAACGTTTTTGAAACATTTACTATTACTGCTCTGCTCCTGTTCGTTGCAGCGTGATGCTATATAGCCTATGACACTGCACAATAACGTAGCTTTCTATTGGTGAAAGAATTTTTAAAATCGGTTCGGTAGATCCTAAGATTACCCCTAACAATTTATTTAAGAGATAAAGAAACACACAAACTTTACTTCTTAAACAATTTACTTAGCACAAAGTTAGTATATTCTGATTTATCAGATATCATTGAATATAATACTGAAATCAGTGCCCAGTAAAACTATGTAGGCTTAGGTAGACATTATTAATCTCTCTCATAGTCATATTGGCACTGACTGCAGTATTATATTTAATGATATCTGATAAATCAGAATATACTAACTTTGTGCTAAGTAAATTTTATTTTTCAGTTTTTAGTTTTGTCTGAAGTCGGTTTCTTTTTTGTTAAAATTTTTTTTTCACTATTTTTAGTGTCGTGTGGACTGAAAATCTATCTATCTAGGTGTAAAGTTCTCGACAGTACAAATTAATCAAACCCAAACACAAAGTAACTGCTGTTTATCGTTAGGGAATTCTCTCTACTGTCTATCGTCTCCATCATCAGATCGACTCCAGACCTTCATTAAGTTGTACTACTTTAAAACCCTTAATAAAAAAAATTACAAAGGCCCTAGATGCCCCTACAATTTTTAAAAGTTCCTTTCGATATCTCCAGGATGCCATAATCAGATCCTGGCTTCCTTAAAATGGGACCACCTTGGGAGTAACTATTTTCGAACGATAAAAAAATTTTCAAATCGGTCCATAAACGACAAAGTTCTGCGCGAACAAACATAAAAAAATAATAAAAAAACGGTTGAATTGAGTAACCTCCTCCTTGTTTGAAGTCGGTTAAATAATATTAGTCATGCAGCACACGCAACGAAGCTCTCAAAAGGAATAACTTTTCCCCCGTTTTTGAAACATTTACTATTACTGCTCCGCTCTTATTCGTTGTAGCGTGATGCTATATAGCCTATGATACTCCACAATAACGTAGCTTTTTATTGGTGAAAGAATTTTTAAAATCGGTTCAGTAGATCCCGAGATTACCCCTTACAATTTAACAAATATACAAACACACAAACTTTTCCTCTTGTAATATTAGTCTCATAAATCAGAATAATTATACTAACTTTGTGCTAAGTAAATTTCATTTTTCAGTTTTTAGTTTTGTTTAAAGTCGGTTTCTTTTTTGTTAATTTTTTTTTTCACAATTTTTAGTGTTGTGTGGACTGAAAATCTATCTATCTAGGTGTGAAGTTCTCGACAGTACAAATTAATCAACCCCAAACACAAAGAAACTGCTGTATATCGTTAGGGAATTCTCTCTACTGTCTTTCGTCTCCATCATCAGATCGACTCCAGACCTTCATTAAGTTGTACTATTTTAAAACCCTTAATAAAAAAAATTACAAACGCCCTTATGACACGCCACAATAACGTAGCTTTCTATTGGTGAAAGAATTTTTAAAATCGGTTCAGTAGATCCCGAGATTACCCCTTACAATTTAACAAATATACAAACACACAAATTTTACCTCTTTATAATATTAGTATAGAAGACTAGCGGACGTCACGCGGTTTCACCCGCGTAGTTCCCGTTCCCGTGGGAATACGGGAATAAAATATAGCCTATGTTCACCGCAAAGAGTGTAGCTTCCCAACAGTAAAAGAATTTTTCAAATCGGTCTAGTAGTTCCGGAGCCTTTTCGTTACAAACAAAAAAACAAAAAAACAAATTTTCCTCTTTATAATATTACATTTAATATGCAGGCAAATATTGATTTCATCTTTATTTGTTCCAGTCGGTGTCGAGACCCTAGGTGCAGTGGGTTCCAATGCGCATAGTTTTTCAAGAATTTGAAAAGGCTCCTAGGAGAGTCTGCTGGTGACCCGATTGCTGACAGTTTTCTTTCGAGGTAATAGGTATTGCTATTAAAAGGCCGCTTGAAATGTTGCCTGCCAGTCTTTTGGGCATATGCCACGGGGGCCTTACTTAGGTTTAGTTTAGATAGTAATAATGTAACTATAATATTGATTTATATGTACCTATTTGCAATGGCAATAAAAAAATCTACTAATATTATAAAAGAAAATTTGTGAAGATGTTTGGATGTTTGTTACTCAATCACGCTCTAATGGTAGAATGGACCGGGCTGAAATTTGGAACCGGGGTAGATTATAGTCTGAAATAACACAAAGGCTACATTTCGTTCCGGAAATATTTTCCCATGGGAAGCGGGAACGGGAATCAAATTTCAAGCGGGTGAAGCTGCGAGCATTCCGCAAAGTAAGACATACCTTTTGCGCGAAAAATATTCCCAAACTCAACAAAACCGAACGCCTTCCGTTAAGTTTAATAGCTTCAAAACTCCATCAAAAACTGTTTTACGAGACCCTGGATACCCATTCCGAGCATGCAGTCGAATATCTTGCGCACATTTCATTTTATTGCTTTTGCATTGCCGTAACATACCTACGTGCTAGAGTATCTAAAGTTAATAATGCATAATTACAAGTAGGTACCTCAAAATTACTTAGGAGTGTATTTTCGGGTTTTTTTTTAATTCTTTTATTAACACAATCGATTATAGATCAATTGAGTGTCCTGAAATATTTGGTTGACTGCATTTTATCGAATCTATCACGGTGACTGATCCAAAAAGTTCTTTAATCTAATCCCTGCCTCTCCTTTCGCTAACAACACGTGCAAAAATACAATATATTAGTTTTTCGACTTTAAGCAAGTCTAAGCTACAGGGATCGCTTCTTAAAATATATAATTTAATTTACAGTAATAAATAGCACAGAGGAGAACAATTTCGGTAAAAATGTGATAATGAGAAATATAAAGTGATTTGTGTTCTCAATTTAGATGTTAAAGCTGATCTTGTCAAAATGAAAGATTACGTTTTCAGGGAGAAAATTCATCAACTTAGGGGCCTAAGGAACTTTCTTGTATTTTGCTGCCGAAATTTTCTCTATGAGTTTGTGGAGCTTAAAGATAAAGGCGAGTATTTAAAAAAATCTGTCACTTAAAATCTTGAAGAAAAATGTATTGAGCTTATGTGGACTGATGTTTCGATGAACGTGAAAAACTGCCAACAAAAGAAAGAAGTGTGTGGAGACAGGTATTACATAATATTTTTACGTGATTTTAGATTGAATGGACGTACTCGTAGTTGCTCTTTTATACAAATAGTACTGAAAGGCTTTTATGGTAACTTTACAGTGTTTCTTTATAAATGGAATTGTTTGTTCCTCTTTGATCACAGAGCTTAAAAAAATTTCGTTAACTTTCAAACAAATATCAAATGAATGACAGTTTAATAGACAATATAATTAGATTATCTAAACTTTCATGGTCACAAAGATTAGTAGTAAAGTTGATGCAAGCGCCATGAAGGCAAACTTCGTGATTATGGCATTTGTAACAGTGTCGAATAGGAACAGACCACTTATTACACAATCATTTTTGACCTGACAGTAGTTTTGACCAAAGCGTTTTCAAATAAAGGTAATTTTAATCGACATTAAAAAAATCTGTTCGTTCTATATTCGTGATTTTATCGAATACATTCGATAAAATCACGAATGTTTTGCGAAATTTTCTTGCTATGAATCATCAAGTATTGCTATTTGTGCACAATATATCAAAGTCTAATGCAGATCATTGGAGTTAAGCAACGGAACTCTTCAATATGATTCGGGTGAAAATTGTGTCCACTTGAGAGCTTCCATTGCGTAGGTACGCAGCGTAAATGGTTAAAATTACATAATGAATATGTCTATCAATATAACTTTTAAGATTTCTTCACAATAACCTTCTTAATTAATTTTAAGATAATGAATTCTAGCGACTGCGACGCGAGTAAACGCGACGTGAGTAAATGCAACGGGAAACATAATATTAAAACATTAAGAGTCGTAAAATACCTCTCTATTTCTCTCTCTCTCTCTCTCTTTCTCTCTTTCTCTCTTAAGGGAGCTTACGAAGTTTTTCAGCATGTTTATTTTACCGTCTTTTAAACCACGAAACATAAATATTTTAAGATTAACTGCTTTAATTAAACTATGAGATCAGTAAGGTTCATTTCTAGGTTATTTTCATAGGATCTGCCTATGAAAATAGCCTAGAAATAACTATTTTATATAAATGAAATGAAAACTAACAATACAATGTGGAAATAAATACAATATAAATAATATATAATACAGATAAATTGGTGCCGACCGAATTTGAATTATATAACTACTACGAATTAATTTATTGTTATTATTAGCAGCCCCAAGAAGCGAAGAGAGAGAGGGAAAAATGTCGGTCACTTTCGCAATAGGATCTATTGCGTAGAAAAGGAAAACTCTAAAATGAAACCCGGTTGTCAGTAAAATGACAATCGTTGAGCCAAGTTGAAGGCCTTACGGGCAGCTTGAAAAATTTCAACTGTGGGTCGTCACGACCTGCGCCTATCCATCCGACGTGGGACATAAAGCTATAAAGTAAAGTGGGTGAATATTATACCTCTGCGCAAGCAAGGCGTAACTATATGTAAGAAAGAAGAAAGAAAGAAAGAAAATCATTTTTATTAGGCACACAAAACTTAGTAAACTAAAAACAAGACAAGGAAAACAAATTACAATATACAAATAAAACAAAAAGAATTATTTGTGCGCCTAAAAGGCCACAGCTCAGCATAAATGCTGTAGGTTACCACAGCGCTGATTTTCAGCTGCAGCCCACTAGTTACTTACGGACATATATGCCCGAGAAGCCCATGTATGCAAAAGTACAATAAATAAATATAAATAAAGTGACTTTTTCGAAACATCATCAAGTACTCAAAGTAATACATAACCTTAATTTTCTAGAGATTAAATATTAATAAATATATTCGGGATGTACACTGCTACACAGCGCCATCCCAAATCCAATAGCCAATATTTGCTTGTCTTAGTGGCTCTATACACCTAATGAACACACTTAATAATATTAGGTACAATAAACCTACACAATATGGATACATTTCACCCAGACACAAAACAAATCAATGTGCTCATGACTCAAAGAGATTCGTCCTGGGCGGGAACCAAACCTACGACCTCAAAATCCGCAGTCAGATACTTTAACCACTATATACAACAAATAAATACACGACATGCTAACTTCAGGTGCGGGTTTTTTGTAAATCAACAAAATAAATTTTAATTTAGTCTTTAAATGTATGCACGTAAGTAACATTTTTAGGATTCTGTACCCTAAGGGTATAAATGAAACTCTTTTATTGAGACTTTTCTAACAACATGTATATAATATCGATAATTGTTTATATACGACATCATTGATAAATAAAATATAATACTTACATGTCAAACAAAATAAATAAATCTGCAGAAATTTTTATTCCAGATATTTTGCACTTAGCCACATTATTATATAAAATATCAGAGTTGGTTACAATCACAAAATTCAAACACAAATGAAACCTCCTTCATTTTGAGAGTTTTGTGCCAAGCCAATTTAAGCAATGAAACCCACTATGTTGGTGTAAAATTAATTAAACTTTTTGCTGGCACGTGCCCTGTTCTGGGAGAGAATATTTATAATGGCACGAGAAATAATTGGAATTTTTACTCGAAAAATCAAAAAGAAAAATATTTTTTGTTGACAAGAGTCCCGAGGCAAGATTGCTATTCAACATACCTACTTAACATTTAAAAAGTGAAATACCTAACTCAGATAAAATATTTAAGTTTGTAGAATAGTTATTTTATGAAGAAGTTTATATTTTCATCGCGTAATGATTCTAATCACGTAAAATGCATTCAGGATACCTACTTTGTTTAGAAATAAACTTACTTGGTTTAAAAACTACATCACTATAATTGTTAAACGAAGTGGTCAGTAATGTGGTCTGGCAGTGCGGTGAGTCAGAAAGCGAAATCCCCTTTCTTTTCGACGGTCATTCATAAGTGTTTCTTATTTGAATAAAGATATTTTCATTTAGGAGTATTAGTTATGGGAAGATCCAGTGGATTTCAACCAAATTAGTCTATAGCTTTAGACTGTTCGACTAAGGTCTTTGACATTTTTCTCCGAAACGCACACACAGTTTTGCTATTTCCACATCTATTACCTTTTTGCGATATTTTATAGGCCCTCGGTTCATCTGGATAGTGGCCTACTGCTATTCCTTCTTCTCTACTGCTTTGCCGAGGCACGGTCCAACTCCGATACTCGTCTGCTCCTTTGCCTGTCGATTTTTAGACAGATAATACGGTCAGCTCACTTCCAATCTTCCAATCACTTCAAGGCATAATTGAAGTAAAGTCAGAGTCAATAATATAGGGACAACCATAGTATTCAATTTAATCCTAGCAAATATGAAAATCAAACCTCACCTCATTTGAATAAACATCCTAAGAGAATGACAGCTGTCATATACTTTTTTCATTCCAAAACATTTATCGTGACTTTGAATTAGAATTTAAATTTTCATTCGGTGGTAGGTATACAGACTGACCGTTTAAATATTATTGACAGTCACTGTATAGTAGGTACCGTTCGTTCAGTAACGGCTTGTCAACATTCATTTTCGTTGGTGTAAAGGATTAATTTACAGCAACGAAACTGAATGGATCCCGTTTCGTTCTCATAATTTCCATCACAGTGCACTGTTAAACCAATTTCAAAACAAACTTGGATAACGGCATGACACTAATGGTGTTATGTTATAAGATATTATTATACCCGGCTTTGAAGTCATCAGGACGGGTAATGAACTTAGCCAGTCACTATGATATGAAACTACTATGATACCATGTTATGAAGCTACTATGATATGAAACACTCTGTAAACGATCACTACAGTAAGAAACTTTTATTATGGTCGGTCCTTAGATGGGCGACAACTTTGTGACAAAATGTGGCTCGTTAAGCCCTTGGTTCAGGTGTCAATAACATGACAGAGTCGTTAAGCCAAGTTGAAGGTAATATTGGCGGCTTGGGCTTATACTATAGGCGGGCACTCACAACCCACGCCTATCCAGTTCAACACGACAATACCGCTCATCTAATAATAAATTATGCTGAACATAAATTAAAAGATGCAATATGGAAGTATAATATGCCTCTGCCCATACCTTCGGGAATTAAAAGCGTGAGCATACCTGTGCATGTATAGATATTTTGAAATAAAACAGTTTCTAGCATCTAAATCGTCTGCAGATTATATGCTACACATGATGTTTTATCATATTTAACGAGACGTCCTATAGACAAAAAAAAACACGTGTGGCACTCGGGGACTGCCGCGGTAAAGCTATTACATAGCATTTTTTACCAACTATGCTAGTATAATTATTTCTATATAAGAATACTAGCTGATGCCCGCAGCTTCGCCTGCGTAAAATTTGTTACCGCGGGAAGTTATTCCCGGGATAAAAGGTAGCCTATGTGTTATTCCAGACTATAATGTATCTCCGTACCAAATTTCAGCCCGATCCGTTCAGCTGTTTGAGCGTGAAAGAGTAACAAACATCCACACTCACAAACTTTCGCATTTATAATATTAGTAAGAAGTAAGATTTTAAGGCCTATGTTCAACAAAGTAAAGTACCAAGTGCCTACTTGACTGTGGACATTTGGGCTTTTGGAATTTTGTTTTAGAACTTTTTAAGAAGAACAATTATTTTGTAATAAATTATTTTATGTAACTTCAACCATTTACGCAGAGGCGCAACGGATACTCTTATAACGATTAAATGTTTTCCGTTTTCGAAACATTCCTCATTGCTGCACCGCTCCTATTAATCTTCGCATTATGTTATGTAGCCTATAGCCACTATCAATAAATGTACCTACTTACTATCGAACAGTTTTTGAAAGCCTACCAGTAGTTTCAGTAAGGCTTGCCTTGGTATGATGTGATTCATGGTCCCTTTGCAGCGTGTGTCCAATCCAGCGCAGCAGCTACACTTCCGACGTTTGATCTGTTGGGGTCTCACTGCAGCGTTCCAATAGTCTTACGTTCGTGATGTTCTCGGGCCCATATGTACCGAGGATCCATTGGAGGCAGCGTTTGACGAAGACTTATAGCTGGTAGCTGGTGCGAAATGTCTTTACTTTAGTGACCTTCCATGTCTCGCATCCGTATAGCAGTTAGCAGTACAGTTTTAACGTTTACTTTGTTTTGAGTTTCACTCTTCGTGTCTATTTTCGCAACTGCCTACGGGGCGCAGCTGTGTAAAGGTTATTCTGGCCTTGGCGAGACTCGAAATGATGTAGGGTACTCTTCTATTCCATCAGTTTCTGACACGACACTCCCGAGGTACGTGAATTAGTGCCTCCACCACATCTCTTGCGTCTGTCGATTTTAATTTCAGTCCAGCCATTCGCTGCCTCATCCTGCTCGTTGTCATGCACGTTGTCCTGCAGACATGCATGACGGCGTGTGTGTGCCTCAGCAGGCACAGGACATCGGCATCATTAATATCCTCCAGGATATCAGTATAGGCCCCATTCTATGCCGCGCCGATTGTTCTTTGCGGTATTCAGCATTATACCATCTATTTTCTATGGATGGTTGTTAACTATCCTGTTATCTTCATAACGATCCTCTAAGGTAGGTACAGTATGTATTTTCAAAAGAGTTTGTGAACTCTATTTTTAATTTCTTTTTCAGAATATTGATGACATTTGATTGATGTCATTTTATACACGTTACGTCTACTACATTGATACATGTAATAAAATTCTAACACGCCGGTGTTTGTATGTAAATTGTTTATACTGAGGAAAATTCTATACTGAGGAATAGTTTTAACCATTAAGCTCTATTTTGATATAGCATACAGGGCAGATTTACACGCTACTTGATGAGTATGATTAATAAATACCTCTAATTTCATAGACCTTGTGTGACGTAAACAAAGTTGCGAGGGTCAGCTAGTTAAAAGATAAAACAATAGGTTTCTTCTTTCTACTTAAAAACTATTTTTACAAATTTTATGGTAATAATAGACATTCTTTGAAATATGCATATATGGTATTGTTGTGACTTTTATGACACGTTTAAAGTACATAGGTATGGGATAGATGGCGCTGGCGTCTACGTCAGCGTGAAATTTTCTTCCCGCTTCCCGTGGGAACGTACTCCCGGGTTTGGTTATCTTTATAGCAGTATTATATATAAATTAACAAAACAAAAAATAATACTGCATTGGTGATAATAATAATAAAATGTATGTAAATAGAGTACTTATTCATTTTCTTTCACTATTTTTCGTGACTTTCTACATTAATAAATGCACTTTGTTTATTTATATTTAAAACATTTTTTACACAAATTATACGAGTACAGTTCACTGTTGCACAATTTTTATTTAGACGAAGTAAATTGACAGCAACTAATGTAATTGACAGCATCGAAATTGTCATTTCACATTAAGAACTCTAAATTCGACCAACACTCTTAATTCAACTTTGGTCGAGTGGTTAAGACGCGGATCGGTACGCAGAAGGCGCAAGATCGATTCTGGGTACAAGCATCAATTTTTGGATTATTTGACATAATAATAATAATATATAACGACTGCAGAGTTCATTAATTGACGTAAACAAAAAAAATATGAATTGCTAGACTAGATACACGAACGTGGCCGAAGGTAGCCGAGAGTGTGACTCGTTTTCGTGACACAATTTCTGGATTCGGTCTCCACGCAAGGCCCGCGATAGAAGCTATGCAATAGCTTAAAAATCATACCATGTGTCAATGGACGAGTACTCAGTTATGTAGTCTAATTATAGTAGCACTACATACTATTCCTAAACTTGGTAGGAAAGGTAGAATGTAATGTGAAATAAAGAAGGTTACATACAAATCTTTATATAAGGTACTATGTAGAACTGTAAAAGCATGCTTGCCTGTACTATATGAAACGGACAGAAAATGGTGATTTAAACACAACACATGTGGTTACGTATGAAAATCGTTTGCTTATTCTAATCGCGAAGAAATAACATGCGGAATATTCTCATAGCATCATAAATATGAGATACGAATAAAATAAATTTAAACAACCAGAATTGCTTATTATTTAGCAGGCATGTATGGTATGTACCCAATGGTATGTACTTTTTACAAGTTTTATTTATAATAGACAAGGCGTTTTGAATATTAGCAAGTTTTTTTTTAATTTTTAAGCACATTTTTAGGAATTCCTTTACGAAAGGATTTTGACCGCTAAGCTATCAATCCATACTCAAAAGTGATGAGATATTTCGACTATATTCCACTTAATACGTCTTGGGGATGGTAATACAAAGGGGGTTAATTAAAGAAGAAAGAAACTGCTATAATGCGATAATAAAAAGTATAAACAAAAACTTTATTAAAAATTCATCTATACACATAATAAGATGATAGAAAAGTCAAAACTGTACATTGGAAATATAAAAAAAAAAACACTCGCTAGGTGTTCTACGTAAAATACCGAACCCGAAAATATACTTAGAAAAATATTTTTTGTCTGTTTGTCTGTTTGCTTTGCTTTGTCCGGAAGGATCTTGAATAGTAAGAATAGATTTGGTTCAAATTTTGCCTAGTCCTAGGAACTAAATCCTAGGGACTAAGCAGAGAGCAATGAAATATGTAAACCGGTGGATTGATTTAACTAAAAGGTAGCAGAAATATTAGTAAGAGATAGGTTTTACACACAGACTACATATTATTACGCTACTTAGCCTAGAGGCTTGGCAAAAAATAATTCAAATCCAATCCAAATTGGAATTATAACATAATTTGGATGTGTACGAAGTCGCGGGCAACAGCTAGTTATGAATTAAATTGTCATTAGCCTACACAGAGCATCGCGCGCTTTTACAGAGGGAGAGGCCAAAGCTAGCAAACCCCCTCTGGCAATAATTTGACATTTTGACGACTAAAAGTGCCCAGTTACCTACATAAAAACTGTTTTTTGAAGTTTCTTTCACTAGACTAAGTCTAGTTGACAGCGTGAGCGGTTGAATTGTCATTTTATAAAAATGATGAAATAATTAGATATTAATACAAAAAGAAATGTGATTAAAGAAATCTGAAAAAAAAATGGCATTATCTTATGTAATTAAGTAATTTTATAACAAGTTATTCTTATTTACACCTATTTAAACGTATAGATAATATTCAGATTTGTTTAGCAATTTTACCGGACGTCACATCAATACATGGATTGGTTGAGCGACTTGGGGTGATATGACACAAAATGTATCATGTGTGTGTAAAATTTATGAGTGTATTGTTGAAAGTGTATATATAGGCTTCGTATTGACAGTCGATTGCTATTGTAGTGCGAGTCTAAGAAAGTGTGGGTGAGGAAGATTTCCCCCCGCCACCCGCAAAATATGACAGACAAATTTGTACCGAGCAATCCTTCTATGCCGTCTCCCCTTAGACAGTTCGCGTTGCTCTATGTTAGCCTTTCTTTTTTTTGATGTGAGGGAAAATCCTCGTAGGATGCTATGCCGGACTCTTACCGACTAAAAAACCTCACGTAACGCCCAACAGCCTATGGTTGAGAGCCCCGGGTAAGCCCTCAGGAAGGATGTCCCGTTAGCCTACTAACTTGCTTTATTTTGTTTTTCGTCGACGGGAAAAACAAAATGGAATTATTATCTCATCACACAGTGACATCGTATTTTCTCAGATAATTAAGCCAAATTTACATTGAGTTCACACTATTATGCAAATTCTCAGGCGGGTATTCGGTTACTGCCACCATTTGGTACAGCCCAGGCGGCAGACTTTTGTGCAACCGAGTCTGCGAGAAGCGCTCGTGGCCCTAGTGGTCTGTAAGAGATTACTGCAGTAAGCAATTCTCACAGTGGTCGATCCTTGGATGGGTGAGCACTTTTTGATATGGCGAGAGTTCTTATGCTACAGAAGGCTCGTTATGCCGTTGCGTCAAGTTACATGCCTAATGGGCGGCTTTAAATTTTCAACAGCAAGCAGTCACAAAAGCTAAAAAGGTAAAACGTGTGCATATAATATGCCTCTGCCTACCTCTTCGTGGATAAAGACATGATCATATTATTTTATAATGTGCACAAAGAACTCGCTTGGTATGCATTGGCCATCGCAGATTTTTCATAGACTGTGCGTCTCGGATTGTCTGTCGTCTACGTTGCACCATTAGAGGATCGAAATAATCTCGTTGAAATTTGATGAAGGAATAATGTACTGAAGGACCAACTCGCCTCGGCCTTTACTTAAGGCCTTTTTAGTATAAAGTATTTAAAGAATCTGAAAGGTCAAGGGCTGTTGACAATGACAATTAGAGTGCTCGTATTTAAATACAAATGATTCGGTTTAATTAAAAACTGTATCTGGAAGAGGATTAAATCTTATCCTGTCGAATTTTTTTTAGACGGCAGGTGCACTGAAAAATTTCAGAATGAAGGGTTAGTAATCACGGTATTGTATAGATGAATGAGATTATCTTGTAAGCAGAATACAACTTCCTTACAACGTAACTATAGTAACCAAACTAAAGTAGTACTTCAGAATGGTTACCATAGTTACGTTGTGCTTATTAGTTGCTCTATCACTTTACTTTTTTTTATAACACATTTGCTTGTAAAGGGTCTCTTATTTGACCAATTTCACTAACGTAATGTATCTCATTACGGCCTAGTCCGGTAATGTAAAGTAAAACGGACGATTGCGTCTAAAACGAACGGTACTTTTTAAAAATCTTAGCAAAGAGTTTTTATGCCAGAAAAGTGGTCAACATTTTATAAATAAAATTGACTTTGGGAGATAAAATAATAATAAACTAAACATTGAATTGTTTAATTTAATTAATTTTGACAATAAATTGTGTTAAATTTTGACAATTAAATGTGAAACCAAAACAAATAATATTAATTTACTTTATTATTAATACTGGCTGTTTTTGTGCCTTTGCCTCATAATAAATAAGAAAAAAAGAAAGCGTTGTGAACAAGTAAAATTCCGCGCGCTTTATTCTGGCTATTTTTTGCTACGTTTTTTTGTTAGTTTATGAATGTCCCCGTTTTATTTATTTCCTTGTTTCCTCGCAAATATGTTATAAAACGTCGTATGACACACGTTCGCTTTGATAATTACAGCCTCTGCTTTCTTGTAGCCCTCGCCTGCGGCTCGGGCTAGCAATAACGCCTCGGCTGTAATTATCAACTTACCGAACTTGTATCATAATGTACTATTATCTACTCTGATACTATAATACAAAGATTATAACATTGAAATCAATACTATTATGACAAACATTACGCACAGGCCAAAAAAAAAGTTTTATTACGATACAGGTCTTGTATGGAAACCTATATCATAATAAAACTTTTTAATCATTACGATACACCATAAACAATCTCCAGCTGAAAAAGAAGTTTGAACCTCTACTTTAAAAAAAATTGTGTCTCCAGAGTAGTGAAAAATCCTAAATCTATGGTCTCCGCAGCCTTAAAAAAAAAAGAAACACGCATGCGCAATCGATGTTTGCGCGCCTTGGCGCCAACATTTTACATTTAAATTAAACAAAGTTTGGTTTTGTTTGTTAAATAAATTAGTTTTTGTGTAAAAACATGCCATAAAGCGAGGATGGTGGTAATTGTACACCACCAGACATTCTGAAAACTGCGTCAAACATGACCATGAACCTGTTACCGGCGAAATCAAGGAGCAACTATATATCACAACAAAATGAAATCAGGTATTATAGTATGAGAGTAGATAAAGTAGTGTATGACACTGTACATAACTTGGTCTTATAACACTCGTGTGATACTATAAAAAAACTCGCCTACGGCTCGTTTTTTTAAAACACACTCGTGTTATAAGAACCCTTATTATGCAACAGTGTCATAAACTACTATTATGTACAAGTTATTCTCAAGTATCGTCTTACTCCAATTTTGCTTGAATCCGCTCTCAAAGACTTAGAAATAATACCAAAGTTATAAGACACAAGTAATAGATTAATCATTAAACTTTTGGCTGTAATTTGTATACATACATAGGTACAAAATTTCAGTTTTGGGAAAAGTAATTATAATTTGGTACTATCTTTTTTTTTTTTTTTATGCTACTTAGGTGGCAGACAAGCTTACGGCCCACCGGAAGGTTGGTAACCGTAGCCTATAGACGTTTGCAACACCAGAGGCGCTACACACGCGCTGCCGACCCGGGCGCAGGTTGTGACGACCCACAGTTGAAATTTTTCAAGCCGCCCATAAGGCCTTCAACTTGGCTTAACGACTGTCATTTTACTGACAACCGGGACCAACGGCTTATCGTGCCTTCCAAAGCACGGAAACGCTCGTAAATAAATGTCACAAAGTGGTCCACGTGGTGGTCACCCATCCATATCCGGCCATAGTAAATGTTGCTTACTGCAGTGATCGTTTACAGAACACTGACTCCGCGGGGCCACGAGCGCTTCATCTCGCTATTACTACTGAATATAGGAACATTTCTTGTCTAATACGTCTAATAAAAATACCGTTTGAAATTCAGGAAGGGTAATGTTTTTCAAACCCACATACCCCCTTTTAATGTCAAAAATGTTGTTCATAACAATGCTCTTATTAAATTTGGTTAAAACTCATAATACATACGCTACAATTCTCAACATTTCAGCAAATATAATTCGCATTCCCTGAATACATTTTGTAAAAATGCAATATACATATACAGCTACAATCTACGCTTAAGAATTCATGGTTTCGATTTTATGAACGATCTTTAAAATAAAATAAAGCTTATAATCCCTAAGAACTGTTCCACAATGCAGTTACTATTCTGAAGAGTTAACAGTAATATTTGATCGTCAATATTGAATGCTAAATATTGTATTCACGGAAGTCCCAGTTCATTTTATCGTTAGCCCATGATAAAAACAATATTGCTGCAATGCGGAGTGTTTTGCGAAACGATTGGCGAGTCAGGCCCTTTCTTTTTTCTTTTTTTCGGTTCCCTTGACACTGTACCCTTTTCTCTTTAAAAGGCTTTTAGTTTCAAGTTATATTTTAATCTATTTCATTAAAAATAAGAGCTATTCATTGCTACCCTGTTGTTTGTTGTTTTACATTAGCAAAACTTTTATCAATATACTTTAACTTTAATATTATTTACAACTTCCTAATCTGCGGCCTCGCCATACGGAGCTTCTGCTAAAGCTTTTCCGTACCCGTTTGTATCAGAAATTTGTTTGAAGTCTTTTATGTCAATTCAAGTTATCAGCTATTTATTATAACCAATTTCTGTCAAATGATAAATTTAAATATAAAAAATAATCGATTTCGAGCAGGATTCGAACCTGCGTCTTTTTGCGCACAAGAACTCAACCATCGAAACCCTACTCAGAACTGATCAAATTTTTCCACTTTTTAATACGTCTTGGTTCAGTCAAATAGGTTCAAGGGTTAGGACTGTACCATGCTGGTTGCCAACCTTCACTAGTTGGAGAGGCACTCAAAGAAGAAGAAGGGTTAGAGGGATATTGAGTGAAAATTAACTCAACATTATTTTTTTTATATGTGGATATCACCATGACTGCCATGCCGGACTCCAACTGGCTAAAAACACACGGTGCCATTTACAATCTGTATAATGCTGCAAGTCCCGAAATTTCACAAACTTGTACCTACACATAATTATTATGACATTGCAGTAGGATAGAATATATTGGAACACACGCGGGAAGATATTATTCCATTGTAAAGTCAAAATACCGTAGATAGTTTCGAAAATGTCCATCCATTTCCAAAATTTATTGAATACTTAGACGTAAATGCAAATGTGAGCAGTCCCTAGGCAAGGTTTTGGTACACACGGCCAGTATTTTGGTAGCGTTCCAATTACTATGTAAATTGTTTGACAAGTTGTCTGTGTATGATCAGTCTAATGATAATAGCATAATTGCTAGGAATATGTACGTATAATAAAGTAAGTTTCATCTGCTTTGTTTCGTAAACTATTCGTTATAAAATGAAAATAAAGTGATGTCGCCGATAAATTCTGAAACTAGTAAACTGATTTCAAAAATCTTTTGCCATTATAACGCCAGATTTCTCTGAAATAACTTAGTCCATATGTCATCATGCTACTTTTCAAGGAAGACAATTTTGTGCATTTAAAATGTAGTCAGTCATTCAGTAGTACAAATAAATTTGAATCAAACTACGGTCTGTTGTATAGGCACTGACTGTATAGTTTTTGGATCCTTTGTCTCATGTTGAACGAAGTAGAAAATATTATTTAGTCAATGATATCTTAGACTTTTTTTTTACATATAGGCTATTCATCTCCAAACTATGAGTCCCAGCTGTACAAGTCACAGCAGTCGGAGAGCGCAATATATTTCTACTTTTTTTTTTTTTTTTTTTTTTTTTACGCGGGGACTGCAGGTTAGGCACTTCGCCGCCTTGTTTCGGGGGAACAAGACGACTTCGTGTGGGACTCACGGTCTGATATGCGGGACCGTCCTACCCACTAAACCCCGCGGTGTTCCGCCTCGTCTTAACCGGGTCACAGGATAGGCCGGTGGATAAATCACTGCGGCCCGGCAAAGGGTCGCCCCATTACGTAGGGACTCTCCACGGGGGGGACTTGATGGTCTGCCCCCCTCCCTGAACTCCTAAAGGAGTTATTCGTTCAGATGGCGTCGTACTGCTCTCGGATGCCCCTCTGTAAGCAGAGGGGGTAGAGAGCAGTCGAGCGGGTGGGCTTAAGGCGCCCCCGGATCGAAAAGGCACCCCCGGAACACGGGGAGGTGCCTACCGCTGTTTAATCATCGTGGGCGAGGTCCCCCGACCATCGCCCACGATTCAAGGAACTAGTCGGGGGCGCGCATCCACGCCGCCATGCGGCGCCCCCGAACGGGACGGCGGGGCGGGATCGTCTGACCAGCACGCTCCCGAACTCGCAACTCCTCTCGTTTAGCCGCCATCACCTCGCTAGCAAACGAGGCAACGGCGGCCCAGCACGATTGGCTGCCGACCATGGCTCGCACCACGGCCGGCAG
Organism: Miltochrista miniata; assembly: GCA_933228765.1. Taxonomy (NCBI): domain Eukaryota; kingdom Metazoa; phylum Arthropoda; class Insecta; order Lepidoptera; family Erebidae; genus Miltochrista; species Miltochrista miniata. The sequence continues at coordinate 25,950,075 of OW121763.1, read as the reverse complement.
CGACAGGTCCCTGCCGATAATACCCGAGAGGGCGATACGCGGCCCATCCCACGCCGCACACTCGGCGAGAGTGTGCTCCGCCGGCCAATATATTTCTACTGTGTTATAAAGTCAATAACACAATGGATTGGGGTAAATTTTGGTACCTAATAAACTCTGTCTTTGCAGACACAATAATTTTGTAAAATACATTATACCTCTTCGGTGAAGAAGGCGTGACTATATGTATGTATGTATGTACAATTGTAACATACTCAGTAAGATTTACGGCAGGGGGACACACACATTTTTACGGTGTATTTTTTTTTGTTAAAAATTATTTTTATTTTTATCTGATACGATGGTGATGATTATTTAGGCGCTGATGTCAAAAATAGGGTAGAATTTCAAATAAGAGAGTTAAGTGAGCGACGATCTTAACAAAGGAGTCAAGACGTTGAAGTCAAACTGTACGCGTGGATTTATTCATATTCCTCAGTTAATTCGCTTGTTCATTCACATTCCGGGACTATCGTAATAATTAGTTTCTTAAAACAATTTTGGAATTATTATTTAAGAAGTTCAAAGTCCTAGAGTTTTGGGTCCACTGTTCCGCCTTAGTGGTTATTTTAACTGAATGTTAATAATTCATAAATCAATCAATCACCATCTATCTGATTATCTCATCGCTCCCAAACATTTTAAGAGTGCGATCAACCTTACTGTACCACGTTGGCTAGACTGATTGGTTCGGGGATTTTTGTTAACCATGACCGTTTTCGTTAGTCGACAGATGCAGCACTTGTATGTGATACTGGGTTGCGAGCTGAAGATCTCGACAGAGTTTTAATGCACTAATTGTCAAAGAGCATTAACTGAGTTACAAATGTAAAGGGATGTTTAATGCATTTCGGACTAGCCGATGTTTATATATTTATGTAACCGCGTGGTTTCACTCGGGTAGTTCCTGTTACCCTGGGAATAAGTACCTACGGTAAACAAAAATAAAAAAGACGAGTGGCACTCGGGGACTGCCGCGGTAAAGCTATTACATAGCATTTTTTATCAACTATGCTAGTATAATTATTTCTATATAAGAATACTAGCTGATGCCCGCAGCTTCGCCCGCGTAAAATTTGTTCCCGCTGGAAGTTATTCCCGGGATAAAAGGTAGCCTATGTGTTATTCCAGACTATAATGTATCTCTGTACCAAATTTCAGCCCGATCCGTTCAGCGGTTTGAGCGTGAAAGAGTAACAAACATCCACACTCACAAACTTTCGCATTTATAATATTAGTAAGATAAGTAAGATTTTAAGGCCTATGTTCAACAAAGTAAAGTACCAAGTACCTACTTGACTGTCGACATTTGGGCTTTTGGACTTTTGGACTTTTGGACTTTTGGACTATTGGACTATTGGACTTTGGACTTTAGGACTTTTGGACTTTTGGACTTTTGGACTTTTGGACTTTTGGTCTTTTGGTCTTTTGGACTTTTGGACTTTTGGACTTTTGTACTTTGGACTTTTGTACTTTTTTACTTTTGGACTTTTGGACTTTGGTTTTTTGGACTTTTGGACTTTGGACTTTGGACTTTTTACTTTGGACTTTTGGACTTTTGGCCTTTTTGGACTTGAAAGTCGTACCAAAAGTCCCAATAGTCCCAAAAGTTCCAAAAGTCCCAAAAGTCCCAAAAGTCCCAAAAGTCCCAAAAGCCCCAAAAGTCCCAAAAGTCCCAAAAGTCCTAAAAGTCCCAAAAGACCCAAAAGTCCCAAAAGACCCAAAAGTCCCAAAAGTCCCAAAAGACCCAAAAGTCTTTGCTTAAATTCTGCAACACTTTTCAGTACTGCGCCATCGAGACGTATCGCAGGTACACGGAGGCTTGTTTTTTTTTTTTGAATAGGTATACCTAAAAACTTTAAAATAATTATAAAATATCCTGGTGTTATTGGCTTTCTTCAGAGGTACCCATCCTCGATTCTTCAATCCTAACGTACAACAGTTACGGATAACCGGGATAGGATTGACGAATCGAACTCCTCATCGGCGGAAATTTGGATGTAGGAGAAGAAAAATATATGTACCCTCCAGATTTTTATTTGCCTGCCTCGGTGGCATTCGGTAATATAACTGACTGTCGCGCTGGGGTCCTGGGTTCGATTCCCGGGCAGGCCAAAAAATCGTGGGATCTACCAATATTTGTTTCGAAGATTTGATGTTTTCTAAGTATAATATGTATAAATAAATAGATAAATTCTTTATTGCCATTAATTGTGTACATACATGAAATTGGAATTCCCTGATACTTGCGCTAGTACAAACTGTGTTGCAGATATCAGTGTTCTCCCCCAAAATATTGACACTTGACAATATGTTTACACAGAACTATTAAAATATTCAAATTGTTTCCTACTAACTTATAAACTTATAATAATTTTACATAGAGAAAAGATAAAATATGAAACAAAACCAATACAAAATCTTAAAGCATGCTTAGGCTTTCGTGTGTATGAGTGTCTCTGTGTGTGTGTGTGTCTGTGTGTATGTGTCTCTCTCTCTGTGTGTGTGTGTGTGTGTGTGTGTGTCTGTGTGTGTGTGTGTGCGTGTGAGTGTGCGTGAGTGTGTGTGTGTGTGTTTGTTGCATGTATGTTTATGTGAGTTGATTTTTGAGTGTGTGTGTGTGTGTGTGTGTGTGTGTGTGTGTGTGTGTGTGTGTGTGTGTGTGTGTGTTGCATGTATGTTTATGTGAGTTGATTTTAAAGAACTTGCAGAAGGTCTTCCACAGATTCATATTCCATTGGTTTTAATCACTCAGTTACTGCCGTTTTAAATTCTACGTATGTATGCATACTAAGAAATTATATGAGTATGTATAAAAAAGTTTTAATTAGATAGCAAAGAAAATGTCCAAAAGCCAAAGTACTTGAAGCAAATTCGTTGATATACCTAATTAGAGATAATAGAAAAACCTTGCAGAACTTCAGAACAATACACACTCACACAGTACTGTTTTACGATTACCGATTATAATTATTTAAAGTTAAAGTTCATTTTTAAATAATTTATTATACCTACTATTAAACTAATTGTTGTCAAACTGATTATGATTAGGTAAACCTCTTTTCATAATCAATAAGCGAGTACAACCGTTAAACAACACTATGCCAAAGACAAACAAGACTGAGAAAAAATAATTTAATGACAAGCAAGAATGACAGGTTTAAATTTTTATCATCGAAGTATTTTTCATGAAATTATTCTATAATCTAATTGTAAATTTGTGTCGAAATGGCCGCATAAATCTAACTATGGTTTCTTAAAACGAATATGATCAGGATTGATATTTAAATGTAAGTAATTATGGAGAGTCGAGATCCAATCTGTTTGTTTACTACATTGTTTGAAAGATACACGAACGTGGCCGAAGGTAGCCGAGAGTGTGATTCGTTTTCGTGACAGAATTTCTGGATTCGGTCTCCATGCAAGGCCCGCGATAGAAGCTATGCAATAGCTTAAAAAATATAACCTTTGTTACCCGGGGATAGTGCAGTTTACCAAAAGTACAAGAACATTTCAAATTGGGTCCGATGTTACAGAGCCTATTTCCTTGGGACAACTTTCCTATGTATTACCCGGAACTCCCCGTGGGCAGTGGTAAAGGACCGTGTGGTTTAGTCGGTAAGAGTCATCATAGCATTCATGACAGATTTCCAAGCGAAAAAACAAAAAACAACCGAATCTTTCCTCTTTATAAAATTTGTATAGATTTCCAGTCACTATAGTCACTGCCTATTAGGCAGTCTTTGATACATTTCCGCTACCAATTTGTAATACCAATACAATTGAACGGCTCTTTGTTTTTAGTCGTCATCCGTATCAATTAATTTCAATTATTGCGAACGAATTCACGCGAACGAAGTCATTGTTAACTGTTGTTGACACTTCAATGCACCGATTGGTGTAAATAATGAGGTGGCTAAAATTGGTGAAAGTAAATCTGTTAAAAAACTGAATAGATTTTTTTATACTACTTTGAGGGATAAACTCCGAAATGAGGTTATTCGTCAGAGACCTGAAATTTCCGGGATAGCTTGCGGAAATCGTACTACCTAACTAGATGGGCTATTATGTATGCTTGTGCCATCTTCACTCAAACCTGCATAAGGTATAAGGCCTCTCCTTTCCGATCCCGAACAACGCGTGCCGGGCAGAGTTGCCACTTATACACAGCGGAGAGCATCTTCGCCAGAACTGAGCGTTTCAAAAGATCGTTCCTGTGTCGAACTATAAAAACATGGAACGACCTGCCCGCACACGTGTTTCCCTCATCTTACAACCCCGGGTTCTTCATGAGGAGCGTGAACCACCAACTTGAGGACCACTGTCGAAAGTCTTACGGACTGTGAGACTGGCCCCCAATCGCTAGATGCGCCACAGCTTACCATCAGGCTGGTGGCGACGTCAATTTGGCGAGCTAAATATAAAAAAGGCAGTCCACACGTATGCCTCTATTAAAGTGTTAAAATCGAAGGAATAGGTTATGCTAAAATTATTCAAACAGTTTTTTCAACATAGTTTGACAATTACCATGATACTGTTATGGGAAATCAAGCATTTTGTTAGTAAAAAAAATTACAAATTGCCTTCCATAATATAACTGCCAGTAACTTAAAGATGCTTATTAGAGAAATCGCTTACACACCACTGAGCTATCATCATCTTTTAACGTCCAAAGGTTGAGGGCGACTTTCAAAGAGTAAGAAAATCCTTAAGTCGTACCTAAACGGTACGTTGGTCTACCTGTTAAGAGTGACCCTCAAGTTAATGGCCTACTAATATGTTTCACTTGAAGAACCCAGGGATGTAAAGAAGGGAAACACATTCCCCGGACCTAAAATTCAGACGAAGATTTCATTAATTGAACTACGTAATACAAGAAAGCACCTTATGTTAATATTTCCCTGTTCATAAGCAGATATACTCAGATATAACACAATCAGTTTAATCCCTATGGATTTTCCGCATCGTTTGTTGTTTCTCGCTCTGCCATTTTAAAATGAACCTCAATAAAGCTCCGTATTAGATATACGTATAAAGAGAGGTTAAGGTCATTTTACGGTAGCCTTTTCACAATTCACTGATGCAAGCTGTAGTTTTCAAGTTAGTGATATCATTTCCGTTTACCCTCATTATTATTTACTATTGCTATGGCTTTCATGCATAAGAAGAAATTCTTTAAAATCTAAAGTGGTGTGGACCTGTGCATTGAGAACTAGCAAGAGTCCAGTGGCGAGGACTGGTTATTTTCAAAAGGGAAGCTAGTAGCGCTCGTGGCCCCGCGGACTCAGTGTTCTGTAAACGATCACTGCAGTAAGCAACTTTCACTATGGCCGGTCCATGGATGGGTGACCATCCATGTGATCACTTTGTGACATTTATTTGAGCGTTTCCGTGCTTCGGAAGGCACGTTAAGCCGTTGGTCCTGGTTGCCAGTAAAATGGCAGTCGTTAAACCAAGTTGAAGGCTTTATTTCAACAGCAGGCATCACAACCTGCGCCTGTCCATTTAAACACGGCAATACGGCTCACAACGTATTACGTGGGACATATTATAAAAAGGTGAAATGTGGGCATATAATATGCCTCTGCCTACCCCTTCGGGTATACCTGTACCGGAAGCTAGTAAAAAAAATCTTACCTAGGTACATGTAGATGTCCAGAAAACACGGGGTTATGCATTGAAGAACATTGTTCCATATGTGACTCCAATACAGCATCATACGCACTTAAATATTGCAATATTTCAATATAATTACCGCGGTCATTCGACCCGGAGCTCTCATCGTGGCCGCGGAACGCTAACTCCTGTTTACCTAACAAAACTACAGTATCTATGAAACGTCTTAATAGATGACGATTGCGATCAACCTTCCTATTGTGTACTTCAAAATTATTATTCAAAAATGTCTCAATTCTGCTATTGCCAAAGTCATGAAAGCTTAAACAACTACGAATGTGTTTTTCAGTCAGAACATGTTTTTTCGTCGAATTTCCTATATTATTGATGTCCGTAAACCCTGTACGACTCCAAACGCTACTAGAATCGGAAAATAATTAACATTGGAAACAGTAAAGTTTATTGAGTTTACAAGAACCTGTCATCCAAGTATATTTATCATAAAACGAACTATGAAAATGTTTATAGGAGCAGTCTTTTCTTTTATAATCTATAGTCACAATTGAATTACATATTTTTTATTCTCAAAACTTAATTTAGTAAAAGATGTTTCTTCAGATAACAAAAAATCTATTAAACAACAATCTATATTATATGTATTAACGTCGCCATTACGCATACGAACAACCTAGATTCTTAGTAGGTATTAAAACAAAGCAAAATGTAAACTATACGTAATTACTTATCTATTCACAGCTTATATACTTATACAGTACTGCACGCACTATTCCACTCACCAATACACCATGCTATTTATCACTAACTAATTATAATTAACCAATAAACAGCAAAAAAACGACCAACAAACTAATTATTCAATAATTCTGGGAGTGCACTGCTGCATTGCATTGTTTAGAGAAAATATAAAGTAGTAAATAAAAGTTCAAAACTTCAAAATATTCGAAAGCGGCGCTAGTGTGCGTAAAGAATGTTCGACGAGCGTACTTAATTCATTAATTTTATTTAGTTATTGAAAATTCCAAATGATTGCGTCGTAAATATCATTATATAATTACATTTTATGAAAATACATATAATTAGACTCTATGAGTGATTTTATTTCGTCAACAGTAAATTTTAGTACGTTTATTGACTTTACTTTATTATTGACGATTTTTCTCCGTCTCGTATTAAGCTATTTCCGAGTGGATTTAGAACGAGGCCCGATCGCTGGCCGAACGATGGAGATTCGCAAGTATAATCTTTCGAAACACTCGGAACGTAGAGAGAGAAACCGACATTTGCGTATTATTAACGAAAGGGACGCAAATATTCAGCAATCCGGCTTATTTCTCATATTCCATGATCGTGTTTTTGGAGTTCACTGAACTTTGACTGAACTGAGCGATGCACAATATTGCACATTGCTATGTATTTTGCAGCAGGGGTTTTTCATTGAGAAGAAAATTTTATCATCTTATCTACTGACCGAGATTTAGTAATGATGTAACTTCACCTTGCTGTCAGTTCTGAAGGGGAAGCCAGCGGGAATCGGCTTCTATGGATCCTACGCCCCTGCAAGAGTCCCAAATTTAGTACTAGTCGAGATTAGTCATTTAGGAGTACTTAATGTAGAAACTGTACTGACAAAGTTTAAATTATACATATTGACGTTCTGAACAAAGTAAAACAAAATTATGATATTTAAAGCTCTAATGGTTTTCATTACGCTATTATTCAAACTTGCGTGTACTTACCGTAAGCTTTCCTTCGTAAAATTTCTCTTAACGGCAGTAGTTTTTGATTTATAGCATATTTTTATTGTTCCCCATCGGTATGAATGGTGAAGAAAAGATAATTACCAAGAAATATATTATTTGAACGCGATTCAGACATTTATCACTGATAGGGGTTATTTTTTGCAAATGTTCAGATAACTTTTTGGCACCAAGTCGCATTTAATTTATTGTTTGTGGATTTTTTGCCAACATTCATAAATGTATGCAAGATATTGTAAGAAAATAAACTATTTATCAAAGAGAGTAGGTACCTGAAATAAAAAGTAATATGTGTTTAAAGTAATGAGTATTAATTATTTAAAGAGGAAATATTTTTTTGCTTGTTGTCGACAAACTAAAACTACTGATTTCACTATTATAAATTCAAATTATACCCGAGTAAAACCCCACAAAGTTAGTGGGTAAATTGTTATCAACTTGCTTTTATTTGCTATAGAATGATTCAGACAGGGTTATACACTTGTGGAATGAATGAAGGAACTACCTGAATCGGTTTATTCAAACACCTACAGTATGCGTTTCTTTGTTGTTGTTGCAAACGTTCATATGCCATGGTAACCACTATCCAACAGGTGGGCCGTATGCACTACCTTACTGGTGTGCATGGATTATCTGAAGTGGGGGTCCCCGAATATCATCAATCAATATCAATCAATACATATAATAAAATCGTAACAGGTCGCTGTCTGTACATGGAAGATAAATAAGAAAAAATATTATAGGAGGGCTTTATGAATGTAATAGAACTGTTTGTCTGTATGTCTGTTGGTCTGTACGTTTGTGCACGCTAATCTCAGTAACCGCTTAACCGATTGCAATGCGGTTTTTCGAATTGTGTTGAGGATTGCCCCACTTAACATTTAGTGTTTATTTCATGTCAATCGGTTGATAAATAAAAAAGTTATAACACTTTTAAGAATCTATTACATCGAAGATATTTTGCAAATTTAATTGTAGGGCTTTCTTTGAATGTGAGGGTAAATCTAAACTGGCGTGTTGGCTTAATCATAAAAGAGACTCACTGAATTGTTTTAGAATAGACTTAATCTTTAAGCTCTTTTATGATTAAGCAAACAGGGCTGTTTCACACGCTGCTTTATGAGTCTGATGAAGAAGTACCTCTTCTTTCAAACACCTTATGTGAAGTTGAACGAAGTTGCGGGGTCAGCTAGTAAATAATAAAATTCTCATAATCCGTGCTTCAGAAGGCATGTTAAGCCGTTGGTCCCAGGGTTGCCATTAAAATGGCAGTTGTTAAGCCAAGCTTGAAAACAATTCAACAGTAGGCAGTCACAACCTGCACCTGTCCAACTCAACACGGCAATGCGGCTCACCACGTGGGACAAGTCTATAAAAAAAAGTAAAATGTGGGCATATTAATTGCCTCTGCCTACTCCTACTTGGTTAAAGGCGTGACCATTTGTATGTATGTACTCGTATGTAAAATTCTCATAGGGCCTCTACGACATGTCGAACGAGTAGGCATGTCCCCATGAATGACAATCAAAGACGGCAAGGTTCTCGTTTATACTCCTCTTTTAATATGTTTTTGTTTTTGCATAATATTTATATAGGAAAGGCTACATAAAAGATGCTGAGGTATTTGAACGGATAGTAAATATTTAACCCAAAAACCGCTGAGTAATCTAACGGGCACTTGAAACATGTTATATAGCACTAGCAAAACAAATATGATTGTGTGCTCCCGTATATAAATGAAAGCAACTGAAATCTTAGCTTTTAATGGATCTAGTCCATTTAGATTTTAACATTAATTAAAACTGTGAAAATGAGGAACGTTATTTTTATGTGAACATGATGATTTTTAATAAGTTTTCTGGATAGAGCAATGGTAACGTTAAAATACCTATTTGCTTTTTAGAGGAATTGTTTTAAATTTCTTTTCAAAATAAGCAGCGTCCGTATACTTGACGATACTTTTAAGCTAGATTCATTAGGTAACCCTTTGTTTTATAAGTATAATCCATTGGCTCTGCGATGGATGAAGATTCTGACTCTTCTCTTCTCTTGAGACTTAAGGTAGCATGCTGATAGGAGATACGACATACACGGGTCATGGCCCTTAGACCCTTACAATAACTAAATAAATATATGTTTCGAATGCTCAGATTTCACAAATAATATCTGTAATCACTTACAAGTAGCACACAAAAATATTGAAGAAATATATTTTTCGTATAAATTTCTTCAATATTTCCGCTTCTTACATAAAGAGATATTGATGCTCTTTTTTTAACCGACTTCAAAAAAAGGAGGAGGTTCTCAATTCGTACGCTATGTTTTTTTTTTTTTTTTTTTGTATGTATGTTACGCGATAGCGGCGCCAATTATGGATGGATTTTGAAAAATTTTTTTTTGTTTGAAAGAGGCTACTTCTGAGGTGGTCCCATATCCAGGGTATCAGGATCTGATGCTGGAATCCAGGAGAAATCGAGGGCAACCACAGAAAATTGTAGGGACAACTAGTGCGTTTGTTAACTTTTTTATTAAGTGCTTTAATGTACTACAATTTATTGAAGGTCTGGAGTCGATCTGATGATGGAACCGAAAGTCAGTCGAGGGAATTCCTTAACGATTTACAGCAGTTACCTTGTGTTTCGGCTTGATTGATTTGTGTTGATGAGAACTTTACACCTAGATAGATATACTTTTCGATCCACCCGTCACTTAAAATAATAAAATAAAAAATTTTAAATAAAAAATAGAACCGACTTCATACAAATCCTTAAAAATAAAATTTACTTAGCACAAAGTAATATGTATTTTGATTTACCAGATTTTATTCAATATAATATTGAAGTTGGTGCCATTAATAATACCTACCTAAACCTATGGGTTTACTTGGCGCCGACTTCAATATTATATTGAATAAAATCTGGTAAATCAAAATACATATTACTTTGTGCTAAGTAAATTTTATTTTTAAGGATTTGTATGAAGTCGGTTCTATTTTTTATTTAAAATTTTATCCAATTGAATATCCTGGTATTCAAATTTTTCTTTTTGTATATTGATATATTTTCATATACGCTAAACAGTGAAAGCCATATTTGACCTGACCTTTCCTAAAATGTTTTCAATTTGATCAAAATTTGTATCCCTCCCCGAGACGACTTATTCTTGTTCACCCGCTCGCTTTCGTGTCGAATCAGTTTTGTCAATCTACATAATAAATATTTTCCTCTTCTCCACACGATCTAATTATGGTATTTGCATGTGACAAAAATTAGGTAGCTTTTATAAACCAATCACTTAAATTTCATAACAATACCTAACAATTTTCTGATTTTTTAGATTTGTCACAACAAATCTTTATTGTGAAGGCCTGTCTAAAACATAGAGTAGATGAGAATCCCGCTTATTTAGAAATTGCCTTCGTAAATATGCAGGAAGCGCACAAAAATAGTTTATATAATTATTTCACACCACTTTTTTGCAGTGAGTAATAAATATTATACAATATATGTACAATCATACCAAATATTATAGGTAATAAAGGGTCTTGGACCCTCCGTAAACCTGGATCCATTGAAGAATAGACTGAATACCTACGATTAAAGAGAGAGACATACTGTCATAGCGACGCAACTATAATAGTTCCTTGTTCAGGACTCCTAAAACTAAGGTGAAGGATCATGTCTATAAAAACAAATCTATTTAAGTAAATAAGAAGATTAAGGATGACCTAACGACGATATGCATTAAAATTCACGAGGTTCTTGAGCGTCTACGTATGAACGCCGCCGCCGCGCTGAATATATCTAGGGAAGTAATAACGAAATTGTGCACCTTTTCATTTTTAGGCTTTCAAAATAATGTAGTCATTACATATCATTTTAAATCTTTACGTGAAACTAAATTTTGGCCATTTTGTTTCCCTTTTTTTTCAGCATTGGAAATTTGCTCTAGGCAATGGCTAACTTCCTCGTAAGGATGTACGAGGATAAGACAAATAGAAATACATATATATGATTACGCCTTTATCCCCGAAGGGGTAGGCATATTATTTGCCCACATTTCACCTTTGAGATTTAGTCCCACATAGCCGTATTGCCTTGTTGATATGCGCACAGGTTGTGACAGCCTGCTGATGAACTTTTTCAGGCCGCCCATAAAGCCGTCAAACTTGGCTTAACGACTGCCATTTTACTGGCAATCGGGACCAACGGTTTATCGTGCCTTCCGAAGCACGGAAACGCTCGCAAATAAATGTCAGAAAGTGGTCACGAGATGGTCACCCATCCAAGTTCGGCCACAGTAAATGTTACTACCCGTGATCGGTTCAGAACACTGAGCCACGAGCGCTTCTCACTCAAATAGAATTATAAGTTAAATTCTGTTACAAGATCTATGCACTAAATGTATTGATTGATGATGATTAAAATTTATATGTAAACAAACGAATACCTTATGATAAAATCTTGGTTATTCACTACAATACCGAGTGAGTGATCTTAGAAGTGTAATATCTCATAAATAATCTAACTTAGTCAGGTAAACATCACAATTACGTTGCGTTGATGAGCTTAGAGAATAGGGACACTGTTGCGTGACCTTGTAGTGAGAAAATACTGTCTCTATAACATTGAAAATATACAGACGGATAAAGAATCTTCTTCTTCACGGTTTTGATGGTAAACGAAATATTTTACCATATCGTGTGTTAGGCCACACCCTATCACCATCAAGATTTGGTACGGTGCACGGCATCTAACTTTGCAAGGTTTTGGAGTGAGCGGAACACTTTTTGTAGTGAGTGGAGCACTTTTCTGTGCCTCTAAGTGTACAATGCGCGAACTTACCCCCACTACTCCAAAACCTTGCCAAGTTAGATGCCGTGCACTGTAGTTACAAGCAGTCTGTGACCACGGTGATCAATCGATCAAATCAGATCAATAAAATCCACTGCTCGACGTAGACCTCGGTCAACTTTATTTCAAACTAGCTGACCCGGCGAACTTTGTTCTGCCACATCAATAGGCATTTTTTTTAATTTTATTGGATACAAACCGTGCCCTGTCTATAAGAATTAACGAAAACGGTCCAGTTGTTCTAAAGTTATGCGCGTACATAAATCATTTTGTAGATTAATTTTTATTATATTAGATAGATCCCCTTCTTTAGCTATGAGCTTGTTTGTTAGTCAGTATTGTAGTCACTTGCAGTTTATGCCGCGAAGACCTCAAAAGAGATCCATGGCATCATCACAAAAAATAAGTTTTAACGTCGAGATTTTTATCATTACTAAACAAGGTTTGGGCCTGGTATATTTTTTCGCGCGCTCCGTTCCGCTGTAGTAAGCAACATTTACTAAGGCCAACCATGGCTGGGTGACGACCACGAGACCAGTTTGTGACATTTATTGGCGAGCGTTTCCGTGCTTCGAAGGTGAAGGTTAAGCCTTTGGTCCCGGTTGCCAGTAAAGTTGCAGTCGTTAAGCCAAGTTGAAGGCCTATACGGGCGGCTTCAAAAATTTAGACAGCGGGCAGTCACAACATGCACTTGTTAAATTTTTTTTTTTATACCACTATGGTGGCAGACAAGCATACGGCCCACCAGATGTACCGGTGGTCACCGAAGCCTATGGACGTTTGAAACACCAGAGGCGCCACAATCGCGCTGCCGACCCTGTAAAAACCTTCTAAGACCCCTCTTGAAGAACCCCATTCTGTAGGCGTTTGGGAAAACCGAGGCAGAGAGATCATTCCACAACCTAAGCGTGCGCGGTAGAAAGCCCCTATCGGATCTAACCGTGCTCGAGCGCTCCGGATGCAACATGTGAGGATGAACACCCTGTCTATGTTTATATTATCAACACGGCAGAACGGCTCACCACGTATTGCGTGGGACAAAATATAAAAGGTGAAATGCTGGCATATAATATCCCTCTGCCTGCCCCTTCGGAGATAAAGGACGCGATCATGAAATCAATGTTACACTGTATCGTCGTTGCGTCTGACAAGTTCTATATGTGATTCTTACAAGGTTTTGGGAAACTCAAAAAAACATGTTTTTTTTAAACATTGTGTAATAAATCAAAAATCTATAAATGCAGTATTATGAACATTCATTATGTCACAAGGCAGTCACAAGTATCTGATTCTGTTAACTAAAACTCGTTACTGGGATCTAAAGAAGAATTTATAGTAAGCATATTTGTAGAGCTTTCACGCAGAATGTAATTTTTCATTATCTTCACTACTCCGCTCGTAGCACAGTCAAGCGTAGCACTGGTCTACGGGCTACGGTATGCGCCGCCTCGTCGACTACGGGCATAGAGCAACGCGACCACTACAATGGGAGTAGACAAAGCACGTTTGCCTCAGTCCAACCGCGACCACAGGCGCTGAAACGTGTCTGAAACGTCGGTGAATGTAAGTAAATAGAATTTCGCGTGAAGTCTAGATTTTTATAACTATGAGTTTTAAAACCGCGATAGTTAAAAAAAACAAACGCATGTTTGCTTTATAAATAACTGGCTGTCATATGCTGCGTGGGAATATCGTATTCATATACACCACTACAAAAGCAATTAGCTGTCACTATGTATCTTACACCATAGATACAGATAGGCAACTCCATGCCCCCCACTGAGCAGGCTTCCCCACCCCCGCCACAGCTGTCATTATAGTTGGCAGGTATTATGAGATAACATTTGCTTAGCCTTAGTGGTCAAACACACATTCAAGCTCTGTACGAACATAGCGTGTTTTTAGTGTAGGTGACAGAATTGAAAACGAATCATTTATATGGAGTTTTCGCCCTGTGTTTATACAAAACAATACACTCTTAATTTCAGACAGACACATATATATTTCTTATACATATAGATAGATAGATAGATAGATAACTCTTTATTGCACCATTACATACAGTATTCTTTGAAAAGACTTAACAACTAAAATGATAGTACAACGGGCGGTCTTATCGCTAATAGCGATCTCTTCCAGACAACCTCGGTATAGAAAGAGAAGAACAGGAAAGAAAAAGGTAGCTGATGGCGCACATTACATAATAAAATATACAAAACAGATAATAAAATAACACATAATATGTAGCTATGTAGTACACAGTAAGTGAATATTACGAGATAATAAAAATTATACCCACTTAAAAAACTTAGAGGAACAGGAAGTGGTTCTTAACCATATTTTTAAATATGGCTAGTGACTTCGCTCGTCGTATATCTAATGGCAGCGTATTCCACAGTCGTACTGCCAAAACGGTAAAGGATTTATCCAAGAATACTGTGGAATGTGGCGGCATTTTTAATCTCAAGTTCGCTGATGATCCTAAGCACCTTGAATGAGTATCATGAAGGAATTCAAATCTTCCTTTGAGATAGGCAGGGGTAGAAGGGTTGAACAGTATACTGTATAACAAGAAAAGGATATGGGCATTTCGGCGAAGACGAATAGGTAGCCATTCGAGCTTTTTTCGAAAAACAGAGACATGATCATATTTGCGTAGTCCAAATATAAATCTGATACATAAATTCTGGAGTCGCTCGAGCTTATCTAATTGGCATTCGGTGAGATCTGGATAGCTGTCGTCTGCATAGTCTAGGATAGGAAGTAGAAGGGTGTTTGCAAGCGCAATTTTGGTAGCAGTTGGCAATAAACTTCGCAAATGTTTCAAGGATCCAGCTGCTGCAAATAATTTACGGCTGGTCTCCTGCATTTGAGATTCCCAAGACAACTTTGAATCAATAAATATTCCCAAGTTTTTAACCCGGTCGCTATATGATATGGTAGTTCCATTGAAGATAACGAGTGGGAGTAATGACCAGTCAATCCTTGGAACCATCCAAGGGCTACCGACAATTGTGACTTGAGTCTTCAATGGGTTGACCTTGAGACCATACGATTTGCTCCATGCGCTTATACTAGCCAGGTCAGCATTTATGGCCGCCACAGCGTCAGCAATAGATGCCAATGATGCCTGGCTGTATATCTGCAAATCATCTGCATAAAGGTGATAGGAAGAACGTAGTTGATCAGAGATTGAATTAATAAATATCGCGAAGAGTAAAGGAGATAGAACGCCACCCTGTGGCACTCCAACAGATGTATTGCACCATGAAGAGAGCGTGTCTTCGATTCGTATACATTGTCGGCGCCCACACAGGTAACTGCGAAACCAATCAGTCACTATTGGAGATATGCCAAGCGATCGCAATATGTCAATCAATACGTCGAAATCAACTGTGTTGAAAGCGTTGGAAAAATCTTGCAGTGCCAGGACAGTAACCTTCCCACACTCCATGCCATATCTGATGTCATCCGTAATATTTACCAAGGCAGAAACGGTACTATGACCAGGTCGAAAACCTTATTGAAAAGGATTCAATAAATTGTTTTTCCTTATAAACATACTCAGTTGTTCATTTACAAGGCGTTCTATAACTTTGGAGAGGAAAGGTAATATAGAAATAGGTCGGTAATCGGAAAAACTGGAAGGATTTTTATTTTTAGGCAGAGGAATAATTTCGGCTGATTTCCAAAAAGAGGGGAAAATACCAGAGGATAGGGAAGAATTAAGGATATGACAGATTACAGGTAGGATCTCGTCAAGGATGGGTAGGATCATATTACGGCTTACACCATCACTTCCAACTGCATTTTTTTTTTTTTTTTTTTTTTTTTTTTTTTTTTTTTTTTTTTTTTTTTTTTTTACTCTCATCTCTACCATGGGCAGAGCCTAGTTATAACATGATAATCTACTAGCTAAATATCTTTATACTGCTAGCCCCGCAGGGCTTAAGGAACTACTTCAAGAGATGGCGGGGGGCGGGGGCGCAGACCCGTGTTTGCACTATTGATAGTCTCGGCGAACCACGGTAGCGGCTTCCCTGGGCGCATATTCGCGAGCCCATTAGAACCGACCCGTAGTGTCACCGGCCCCGTCCGTATCCATCGTGGCTAGCGCCCCAGGTCCCCGCCATCTCGAACCTAGCTAACTATATCCTCTTTCACCCAAATTCTCTTTTTCATTCCAGTTCTATCATGTATGCTTCTCGCACTTTCACGCTTTCCCGACCTTTCATTCTTTAATCTAAGCTAACTAGTCCTTAAAACTATCATCTTTCATTCTTATTCCTCTAGTACCATACTCGTCACGCTTTTATGCTTCTCGCACTTTCATACTTGCCTTTCATACTGGGGATATTGGGGGTCATTCCTTTTTAGGATAGGGTGGTGGTTTGTTTCTTTATTTATTATCAACATCTCTTAAACTCTATTTACAGTTATTTACTATACTATTTACAGAATACTAATATTTTTGATGAACAGTTTCTACAATTACTTATAAATTATTTTTGCCTTATATGCCAAATGTGTTACAGTGCTTAATTTACAAATTTATTTTCCTTATTATTACAGTCTCTTAAATTACTTTTTGACAGTTTCATTTACAGCAGTTCTATGTAATCTCTATCATCTTATCACTTTAATGTTTTATCATCTTCTTTTAATTCTTAAATTTATTACAATGTTTCGATTTCATCCCCTTAATATTATGACATTTAACTTATTCTATATACAGATACAGCTGTTTCCTTAATTACTTTCTATCTGATAACTTTTTGCTTCAGAGCAATATACAATTATATTGTCTAACAGAAATTTTACGTATCACTTGTTCCGTTTATTTACGATTTTTATTATTTTATCGCTGTATCTTAAGAACATGTTTCTGTGATTTTGCATGAACATAGGAAAATTTTCTAGTATGACTCTCAAGTTAGTGATAGTTTCCAACTCCATCCTGTCTTTCGCGTGGATTGGGCAGTCCTGCAACAGGTGGACCACTGTCTCCTCTACCCCGGGCTCACAGGCACACGATGGGTCCTCCTTACACTTGAAACGTGTCAAGTATTCGGAGAACCCACCGTGCCCTGTCAGCAGTTGGGTTGTGGTGCCGGCGATCGTCATCTTGCGGACGATCCTGTACGCCTCCACTGCGCATGGGAAGAAAAGCTTGGTGACGGAGGCCTGCTCGCCCTCACTGTACCTCTTGTTCCATTCGTCAAGCGTGCCCTGACGTAGGAGACGCTTCACGAATGAAACAGGGTACAGACCGTAGTCCGGTGCCTTCTTCAACTTCAGAGCCGCTTCCTTTGCGAGTTCATCCGCTCGCTCATTACCCTCCAATCCTGCGTGGGCCTTGACCCAGAATAAGGATATCTCCTTACCCTGGGCCCTGCCAAGATGGATTGCGGCTCTGGCTTGCACTGCCAGGGGATGGAGGGCATGACGGTTTGTAACCGTCAAGAGAGCGGCTCTGCTGTCGCTGAAGACGCCAAACGTGGACGCGCCTCGCCTGAGGGCCTCACTGGCCGCTTTGCATAGCGCCAGGAGCTCGGCCTGATAAACGGTGCAATGGGGCGACAGAGCAAGTTTGAGGGCCTTAATTTCGGCCCGGCTATCCCAAAATGATAGCGCGGCACCGACACGGCCCTCAATCTTGCTCCCGTCCGTGAAGATGCGAATATCAAAACGATTCGCATCTTCCAGCTGCCCCTCGTCTACCAGGCTTGTGAACTCCAATGGCGGATGCTCCGCGGGGTGCGGAGCCTCAATCGCTGGAGACATTCGCTCGACCTCCCAGTCTCCCAGCCATGACTGGCTCACTCCTCTCTTGGCCTCGTATAACGAGGCCACCTCATGAATTCTGAGGTCCAGAGGGAGCAAACCAGCCAAGACCAGCGCCGAGTTCAGAGAGACCGTGCGATATGCCTTGCACAGCTTTTGGGCGAAACCGCGCTGTACCACGTTCAGCTGTTTTTGAACTCCAAGCTTTTCTGCCGATGCGTGCCAAGCACTGGCGGCGTACAATATCGTCGGCTCCACGGCAGCGACGTAGATCGTCCGGATCACCTCGGGGTGAAGCCCCCAGCTGATCCGGGCCATCCGCGCCAGCTTCCGGTAGATGCCGATCGCCTTTCTGCATACGTTGGTGACGTGTGTGTTGAATGTTAGTGCCTTGTCGATGGTCAGCCCTAGGATTTTGATTTCCGTGGACATGCCAATGTCTATCCCGCCCATGTTGAGGCGTGGGACATCGTACTTAAGCTTCCGCGTGATTACCATCGCACTGGTTTTGTGCGGTGCGAATTTCAGCTTGTTTCGGATGCCCCACTCCCGCACATACACGAGAGAGGCATTGGCGTGTCCCTCGACTTCCAGAGCTGTATCTCCGTCAAACATAAGCACCACGTCGTCTGCGAAAGCCTGCGCATACACACCCATTCGCTCAAGACCTTTCAGAAGTGGATTCAGAAGCAGGTTCCACAGTAAGGGACCTCCAATCGACCCTTGGACGCACCCCTTATCCGTGGAGCGGCTGTGTTCCTCACCGGCGTACCGGACCCTCACCTTCCTGTCGCTAAGGTAGCTGCCGATTACTCGCCTCAAGTTTGCCGGACACTTTTCCTCAGCCAGTCGTACCTTTATAGCCGGCCACCAGGCGCTGTCGAAGGCCCCCTCTATGTCCAAGGACACCATAGTGACTATCCTCTTTTGACGGAGTTTAGCCACTATGTGTCCCATTAGGTCATAGAGGGCGTCCTCGGTGCTTTTCTGGGGCATAAAGCCGTACTGGCGGGTACTCATCCGCGGCAACAAATGATACTTGAGTCGAGCAATCACCATCCTCTCGTACACCTTTCCCAGAACCGGTAGTAGACCAATCGGTCTGTACGATTTGGGAACGGTGTACGAGTCCTTGCCAGGCTTCTTCAGCACCACCACCACCGCTTCCTTCCATATCTTAGGAAAGTAGCCGTGATGGAGGCACTGATTCAGCAGCTTCAGGAAGAGTGAGGGGTCGGCCCCAATGGCTCGGGCACAGATGTCGGCTGTAAAGCCGTCCGCCCCCGGTGCTTTTTTCGGGTTAAATCTCTGAATTGCATCGAACAGTTCGCCCACCGTAAAAGGTGGGTCATCGTCATGATGATCCTCTATTGCTTTTACGGCGGTTTCGCGTATCTGTCGATGCGCCTCAGTGTCCTCCTCAACTCGGTCCTCCGGATAGAAGGTTCGAGCGAGGAGTTGTGCTGAGCCCCTAGCGTCCAAATAGGTTCCATTATGGATTAATAGTCGATCTTCTTCCCTCACTGTGGCCCTTCCTATCACTCTATACACCCCTTCCCAGATGCCCTCCCTGTCCTGCTTTCCGCAGAAGTTCTTCCAACTTTCGACCTGTGCCTTTTTTACTTCAGATTCATACATCTCCTTGCATTCTAGGTACTCCACAACCACCATTTGACGTCGATCAGGCGCTGCATTCCTGATCCGGCGCCTTTTGGTATTCACGTCCCTTTTCAGGGAGGCTAACCTCTCCGACCACCACGGCATAGTTTGGAGCTGTTTTGTGCGTTTCTTTGGGATGGCTTCCACACAGGCCTCCTCCACTGAGCATGAGTACTCGACAGCTGTGCTTTCCAGATCTTCTGTACTTGCCAGCTGCCGAGCACCCAGGCCCCGTAGCGAGAACTCCTGTGCCAGCTTCGTCTTGAAGCCATCCCAATCTGCCTTTCTTGTGTTGTATCGCCTAGTGGTACGCTGTATTTGCGTACCACTGGCCCGCTCTAGGTTTAAATTAAAAACTATGCAGTTGTGGTCGGAGCTGATGAGCCCTTCGCGAACCCTCCAGCCGTCGGTCAGGGTGAGCACCTCGCTCGTGCAGGACGTGACGTCAATGTAGCTGTGGAACCTCTTTCCACCCCTATACGTGTCGAAAGTTGGAATACTCCCGCTATTCAGGACATGGAGGTCCATCTGTTCGAGAGCATCCATCAGTTGCTCCCCCCTCTTGTTTTCGAACGGGTGCCCCCACCAGGTACTTTTTGCATTTGCATCGCCTCCAAGAAGAAGGCGTTGGCCACCAATCTCACGCCTCACCTTCCGCAGCTGCTCTAGACAGGGCTCCAAAGGCGTCTTTGGCTCGCAATAGTAGGACGCCAGCGTGATCTCCCAGGCACTGGTCCGGATCCCCACCACACACACATGGTCTGTGGTGAGTTGCGGGTACTGCAAGACGTCCAGCGTCGCGTCAAACACGACGATGGCCGCCTTAACAGTCCCTTCTCCTTGCCCAGTGTTCTGGAAGACCCTGACGCCCTGGTATGCCCCCATAGCCCTTCCCGATCCCACGTAGGGCTCCTGTACCAGGGCAACCGCGATCCCAAGTCTTGAGGCCTCAATCATGAGGTCTTTGGTGGCCTGCGTCTTCTTCTGGAGGTTTGCCTGCATGAACCTGTATGGAGGCTTGTTCCCCGGGGTGCCCTCAGCAATATTGAATGGATGCCCTCGCTATCCCATCCCATTTCTCTCTCACTGGGCACATGTCGTCGAAGGCGCTGTGCCTCGTGTTTCCCAGCCTCTCCCTTCTGCAGTTGCAGCAGGACGGCTGTGCTCCGACGGCATACTCAGGGCAGTTTGCCCTTAAGTGGGTCCCACCGCAATCCAACTGCATTGGACGAGATTGACATAATGCTCCTCCTAACATCACAGGCAGTGATCTGATTAAAGGCGAATGATGAGTATTGGGGGCTTGGCAGGGATGAAAGATGATTCATTGTGCAGGTTTTGGTTGTCTTATCAATATTAGACGAGGCGGTGAAGTGTTGATTTAACAAATCCATATTTAAATCTTTAGGCAGTGCACTGTGCCGCGCTTTCCCTACCCCCATTGTTCGAAGAAATTTCCAGACTTTAGCTGGATCACTATTTTGAATAGAGTTGTGAATGTGCTGACGTTGTGCGTCCCTACACACCTTATTGCAGTGATTACGTGCACGAGTATAGTTCTCCCGGTTTGTGGCAGTTGGTCTGGTCTTATATTTAAATTTCGCCGCCGCTTTTCTAGACATAAGCTTACGAATATCATCTGTCAGCCAAGGAGATGAGGCATGTTTGAGCTTGACAGGTCGCATAGGAGCATGTTTATTGTAAAGCTGTAATAAGTTATCAGTGAAGAATCCTAACTGTTCGTCGATCGTACCGTACGCAAAGAGCGGAGTCCAGTCGATATCCGCAGCATCTTTACGGAGAGAGTCCTTGTCAATGCCAACAAAATTACGTTGCATTAAAATCTTGGGTTTGTTCTTCGGGGGCCGAATTTTGTAGGAAAGGAAAATTAGGTCGTGATAGGAGAACACGTCAGCCGGGTATTGTCCGTGTTCAGCTACGTGATCTTTGGAAGAGACTAGAATGAGATCAAGAAGACTGGGAGCACAATCTGGAAAATGATGGGTTGTAGAGAGAGGGAGAATAGAGAGGTTAAAGGATTCCACGATAGCCCGAAGTGAAGAAGAGCGGTTATCATTCTTCACAAGGCACGTGTTAAAGTCACCTAAAATTATGCTATGGCTATATGACGGAATTAAATTTTCAAGTAGTTTTTCAAAAGAAGAGAAGTAGTTTATCTTTAAGGAAGCGGAATAGTATAAGCCAAGCAGAACTATAATCTTTTTTTTTATGTATATGTATGTATAAATTATGTGTGCATAAAAGCGTAATCCTTTTGGAGTTGCTTTGACAGAGAAAATAATCTCAATGTGGCGCCTCCCCTCCCCATGAAAGTAATATCATAGGTCGTGTTGCTCTACGACTAAGGGTTTTCAGCTCTCATCAAGCGATTTTTTCGCTTTACTAATCTTGAAGTACAATGTATGGATTTTATGCTTTATGTATGAGAATATTTTGTAAAAATGAAGACGTATTTTTTATTACAAAGTATGTTCATGCTGACGAACGGCAAACCCAAAATACCGAAAAGTTGTGCTTTTATTTTCTTTTGCAATTTTCTTTTTTGTATGATTCTATTTATTATTTATTTCTATGATTTTATTATTGCTATGACTTCCATTACAGAGTACAGTCCATAAACAACGGAAAATGTTTTCGTGGATAATAAAACGTTTTAAAATAAACTCAACTCTTTGTTGTGTAATTTAAATCTCATGTGCACCTACATATTTTTACGCAATTATTTATTGAATATTCAATATTAAAATTTTACATGGTATTGATACCAACTAGCACAACGCACTTATGATTTAAAATACTATTATCACTATGCTGTATGATATTGAGTTTTATAATTTTTCAATAATTGAAAAATTATAAAACTCGAATAATAAAATGAATTGAAGTTTGTTAAGTCCTCCAAAACTCGAAAATAGATAAAAATAATATAGCTGTAATAGTTTTTAATTATTTTGTTTCGAAATATTTAGAAGTAGATATTTTATATTAAAAAGAGAAAATAGAGATACAATACAGTAGAACAAACCATTTTAATTAAATTGTGAGATATAAAATATTGACCCTCAGGCATTACAATTTCAGCTAGTATACAAGACATTTATAAAAACTTTATTTAAAAAAGAATATTGTTAAAACACTATTAGAAAACATCATTCTACCGAAAATAGATTGTTAGATATCTATCTCAAATAACCCATCTTTTACGTCAACCCAAGCCTTATCTGTGTTTTGTTCCCCTCGTTTATCATCACGATGTCACAGAATGGAGCTGACTAGTGGTAAAACTATGAGCGAAATAATTTATACTCAATTTGAAGTTTATTGTGATTGGTATGCTCCCATACCAACCACATCAGTTTCAAATTGAGTATTTATTTGGACGACTTGTAGCGACATTTACTTAGACAGTTATTTGTTGCTATGATGATTGATCCGAATGAAATTTTAGACTGCGATAGATCTATCTGGAAAACCTTGATTTATCGACACTTTATGGTTACAAAGAGATCTTCAAACCATTACAATCCATTGAGAGCATTCAGCAAGTACTGCGTAGCATCAATCATGTAGTTCAAGGAGTATTCCATGCACCTAAGAAACTAAGTCTTCTTTAAAATCACCTGTGATCCGATTCGGTGTGAAGAGAAAAGTATAAAATATGTTCAAAAAGTGTAAAAAAGATCTGCTTGCTCTACTGCATTCTCAAGCAATAAATAAATAAAAATAAATACATATTTTGTGGGACACATAACATCATCTAGCCCAAATTAAGCTAACATAAGCTTGTTTGTCTAGTT
The DNA here is from genome assembly GCA_933228765.1 of Miltochrista miniata. NCBI lineage: Eukaryota > Metazoa > Arthropoda > Insecta > Lepidoptera > Erebidae > Miltochrista > Miltochrista miniata. Next base: position 25,926,528 of record OW121763.1, on the reverse strand, counting down.
TGTGATTTTTATTTAAAATAATTGTAAACTAGCTGATGCCCGCTGCTTCGCCCGCGTAAAATTTGTTGCCGTTCCCGCTTCCTGTAGGATCTTATTCCTAGAATAAAAAGTAGCCTATGTGTTATTCCAGACAATAATGTATCCCTGTACCAAATTCAGCCAGATCCTTTTAGCCGTTCGAGCGTAAAAGAGTAACAAACATCTACACTTCCACAATCACAATCTTTCGCATTTATAATATTCGTAAGATGGAGAACTGGTGGTACTATTTTGATTTGTATTCGTGGACGACGCAAGTGCCTATGGAATTATGCGAAATAACTGTTTTTTTGACTTTTTTTAACCTCCTCATCGTGTTCACGGCTTAAAGCAGACGTAAAGTAACAAACGCGATATAACTAATTAGAAATAACAAATAATATGCATATTTAAGTCTCCTAATGTGACGTCAAGAGACTTTAATATATTTTTTGTTATTTTGGATATTATGATAATAATTTTACAGAGGCAGTGTCTGCAGAGTTGGTAGGTAATATAATAGCTAATAAATATGATTTAAAATAGGCCGTAAGTCGATATTGCAATTATGCGTTGTTGTGTAATATTAGTAAACCCTAACATAAAGCATATTAAACTACAACATTATAATTAAATTACAGGTACTAAATATTCTCATGTATAAAGTTAACTAATATGGTTTTCTATCTTTTATTTGAAGCTGTTGCTGTATGTAACTCATTATGTAGACACCTATACTTTACTTGTAGTTTTGTTCATTCCATTTAATAGAAGAAAGTCAATATTGGGCAATATACAGAGAAGAATCAAAAACCATTCTATAATTTGAACCATAACATTATATTCCGACTGTCTATCTGTATACAGATGTCGCTGTCGCATATTCACAAAAAAAAAAACATACTCTGCAGTTTCACCCTTTATTTGTTTCAGGAGTTATGAAATTTCTGCAATAAGTATATGATTGACAGTGAATTTCATCAACAAGTCGATGAAAATTGAATTTCATTACAATTGTTCTCAAATTTGGGTCGAACTTCGCTAGGTATTATGTAGCTCGCCATAATAAATTTAATCTTTATCTTCCCTCCGTCAAATTGTGTGGTATAATGTGGTAACGTAGTTCACATTCTTTTTTAATTTCTGAACAAAAAACTTCTCAAAGGAATGTTCAAAGTTTCACAATATACCTAATACCTACGTCAAATTAATATCAAGGTGGGATCATAAAGAAATATCTTTCGGAAATATTCTGCTGAACAAATTAATTTTTATGCGTTTTTCTTTGGAACAATACAAGGCGTTTGTAATAAAAAATGTGTTCAACGTTTTAAGGTTGTAAAGGAAGAGGGCAAATATGGTGTCGAATATACATTTTTATTAATAGCTAGGTGTGGCCCACGACTATAACTATGATTTAGTAGGTACAATCATTTTAGCACCGATTTAATCCTGTGAATTAATGTACATTTCCGTAATTACTTCGTTTTTTTAATAATAATAGTACAGATTTTTGCCTATTTATGTTCATACATACACCACACCTATTTCACGATAGGGATAGATAGAGACATGCTAGACTTATAGGAATTTTATCTCCGGAATACGTTCCGGAGCGTGAACAGAATTCCACACGGGCGTAAAATCGCGGGCCTCAGCTAGCGGAATAATAAGAAAGTGGACTCCAAGTCTCTTCAAAAACGGTTTAATAATGAACTTTATGCATACGAAATCCATTAGTTATTCTAATAAACTTATCATCACCATTTAAAGCCGATGTCCAATGAAAAAAAATCTATCTGTATTTCAAACTCAATCAACATCGATGCCTGTTGGATGGTAGCGGCAGAAGTCCGAAGGGTTTGTTCACAAGTCGGATCTAATGATGATGACGAAATAGCGAAATCACAATCGAATGTCAATACAACCATTAACGCAAGCACCAGACAAATAAACTAAAATTTCGTAGCTCTAAAAGCTAGTTGTCACGCGAAATAACCAATTAACGCGCCCAAATAGACTTATAGGTGAACGTTATCGGCTTTATGACTGGTGATTTTCATTGGTATTTGTATAACGACGTTGAAATTACTATGATATTATGCTCCCTTGGCAGTAATTGCTTATAGATAAACTACTATCTCTACAAAGTAATAAACTATTCCTATATACGAATATTTACTAAAGGTACGATTTTTTCTCATCATTTGTATATTCTCAAAAGGAAAATCCTGCCCAACAAACTTCAGTCGCCAAACCTGACTACTGCTGCCTGTTGATGCAGATTTAACACTATCGTTCTGCTTTATTACCCAAGGGTGACACATGGATAATGTTTCATCTGTATCTGTATAATAATAATATGTTTATGTTGTATTATTGTTAACTGTGGTTTATCTGGATTAACCGCAGGGCAATATTCTTTGTACCCTGTGTTTTCCCTAAGGCGATAACCTAAGGTCTACGGTGCCAATCGAATTCCGATTGGCTTTTTAGGAGCTTTCCTGGATCTCACTCATCTGTACGTTAGTGATACACAAGCTACTGACAAACTATAATTGTTGCAATAGATCCTGAAATCATTTTTAAGAATACTTCAACGTTACCACAGAAACTTTTAAAATAGCACATAGCTATAGCAATCCGTCAAGGATAGCCACAACTGTTGTTCGCGAGGATTGATCAATCGAAGGTGTGGAGTACCATTGTCGTACAAAGTACAAATTCTAAAGTAAATTTTTTCGAAATGAAATGCGACCCTTTTAACCACTATATTATTATGAGAACTTGGAAAGTTTTCATTTTGACTGATAATTTCGGGTCGGTTCATTGGCACTGATAATTTCGGGTTCAACATGGGAAATAGTCAAAACCAGTGCGGAAAGAGCACTCATGAATATAACCGAATGGCTCAATAAAAACCTCCTGACCCTAAATTTAAAAAAGACATGCTATATTCCTTTTGCATTGCGCCCTAAAACATCTCCAGGGTCCTCTTTCTTCATAATTGCTCACACTTGCCATGGTTCGGCAGAGCCGTGTCTCTGCTCAGAGATCACAAGAACCGAAAATGTGCGGTATCTGGGTGTACAGATTGACTCTGGTCTGCGATGGGACAAGCAGACCGAAACACTCACTACAAGGACCATGAAGCTGATTCCTATTTTTAAGGCTCTGAGAAATTCCGCAAACCCAGAAACACTAAGAATGGTGTTCTTCACGCTTTGTCAATCGATCATCGGCTATTGCATACCAATGTGGGGGGGTGCGGTGAAAACGGACATCATAACGGTTGAGAGAGCGCAAAGAGCAATACTAAAAGTCATGTCCCGTAAACACTTTCGCTACCCTACAACACAATTATATTTAGAATGTAGGATACTAACGGTTCGCCAGTTATATGTGCTACGGACACTTCTGAGGAAACACAAGAGTGTTCCTCCTTCAAATCCAAATCGTCGCACTAATTCCCTTTTAGTACAAGGCATCGAACAACTTTTGCGAAGCATCAATTTTACGTGCTTAGTGCATATATTTACAAACAAATTAATAAAAAACTTAGAATTGTTGATCTTAACAATAATCAGCTAAAATCGAATGTTACAGAGTGGCTTCTGAAGCAGGATTATTTACAGACGGAAGCTCTGTTAACATTTATAGCGTAAACCTAAATATATATTTATAGTTATTATTATTATTTTTTATTTTTTTATTTTATACATATCTTAAATAAAATACATGAACACACCAATTATACCATCATACCATCATTCGCACGCACTCCATCACTCACTCACTCACTTACTCACTCACTCACTCACTTACTCACTCACTCACTCACTTACTCACTTACTCACTCACTCACTCACTCACACACACACACACACACATACACACACCACACATACGCACCGCACACTATTGAATGTAAACTAAGACAAGGATATTATTAAAAAGGAACTGACTGAACGACAGTACACATTGTACTGATTGTATCGGTGGGAGAGGATGAGATAGGATAAGATATCTTATCTTGACTCATTTTATCTTGCCGAGTGAGGATATTTTTCTTTTGTAATTTACTTTTTTAAATCTGTCTCTTATAATACAGGATTATCCTAGTTTAAGAGGCAGGGTCTCTCAATAATAATCTTTTTAGATGGGTACGTACTAAGCTTAATCGTTGTAAGGAAACGATAATGACAAACTTATGAGGTGGTTGTTCCATATTCTTCTTGTCTTGTTATATTCGGGTGTCATTTGAGTCAAAAAGTCTTATGTTTACATGTATATGTACCCGAATTATACAAGGTTGGTTTAGTGGGATTGACTGCGCGAGTGTCACATATCTGATGTTGTAAATAAACATAAACAGAATTTTAGTATTTTCTAGTATAATTTCATTTGAAAACGGGAACAGTCTAGAACCAAATTGTATTTTAAGCTTTAATGGTTTGGATTGACATTCGTTTTTCCTTAACAGAGAAGATTAGCACAAATTTTGTTACTGCCCGTTCGCTCTAACCTTGCCGCTGGCGTAGAGGCGTGTACCCGAATTGTTGACTGGACGAAGTGGATTGGCGGTGGCTAGTGTCACTTACCTCGTCCACAGTTTACTAAATAGTTACTACGTACCTCGTCTTAGAAAATACTCAACATTGTATGAGGGAGTGACATTGCTTGCTGTCGGTTTGCTTCGTCTAGTTAAAAATTAATTAATTATTAATAACTAATTGTTTAAGTGTGAAGAAATATTGTTTTGAGTTGTGAATGATACAGTCGGCGTCGATAGTATGGAGGCGAGCGGTCTGTTCAAAATGATTCAAATAATTCTTATTTCAAAAGGAACTAAGTGTTCTACAAATGTTCTTATAATGAGCCTTATGTCATAGCAGTAAGGTTTAAATTTCTTCGTCCTTGTGATTATTTGGAATAGTCTGCTTCTCTCTATATTGTTTCACTATGACTGTTTAGCTAGATAAGTGATCAAAACGTGTCATATACTTTTCGGTAATAAAAAGTTTTTTTTTTAATTTTATTTTTTATTTAATATTATATTAAAGCCAAGCTTCCAAAAGCGTCGACCACTCTTTAGTGTACAATAACAATAACGGGTAACGCCTATGGGGTCCGGCCTACGGCCTTTAATATATAAGGTACCCCGTATTTACTAACAACTACTGACCTCTGGAACCCAACTAATGAAAATTGCGGTATTATCAGCTTGTATTACGTTTTGGGTCTATGATATTAGAACTATCTATGTAAGCTGAACATAACGAATCGTTGGTAAATTCTTGGGTTTTAATATATTGCAAACGGAGTCTTGTGTCTCCTAAAAGTGTTTTTACACAATTTATAAATTTGACTGAAAGGATTGCTCACCGATCTTGTCAGTTCTTCTCAGGTGGACTGCGTTGTGAACTAAGTGGTAATACCATTGGTCTGTATTCTCTACATTTTGCAAATGACTATTCTTATATGCGAAAAAAGTGTTTTTTGACTTTGACTTGACTGCCTCAGTAGCTCAGCGGTAAGCGCATGTGAATATTGAGACAGACCATTATGCGCCACTATTTATATTTTAGAAGAATGTAATCATTTCTTGCAATAATATTCAGAAATATTACTAAAAATAGCCATAATGCCTACATATTGTAGTAACTTGAAAGTTACATTGTATGACTTATACATGGAGCAAATGCTTGAATATCACTGTACGATAATGTTCAATAGATAGGTACTATGAGATAGGACTGTTAGAAACTGTATTTTACACCCTATTTACATTTCAGATGCCTAGCGTTTGCAATTAGCGATCAGTTTTCAGTTCTCTGACGTACATGAATATGGAATTGACAAATCAGATCCCAGAGCTTTAACCAAGCACTTTACCATTCGTAATATTCATGAGCTGTGTCGGGTGTTTATCGTCAATCAATTGATCAATCAAATCAGACTATCCACTGCCAGACGAAGGCATCTCCCAACACAATATTGAGATGCTGAAATCTGCTCAGGTCTTACTATACCAAAATGGATGTAACATGGTTTAGTTCAGTTCCTTCTAATGTCCTTGTACGTACGTCACTAGGCATTTGCAGGTGAATCTGGCTTGGATCCCGAAATACCTAGGTAGAGTTCCATTGTATGATCTGATATCTTTGTCGGACAATCTCACACAACATCATCTAGCCCAAATTAAGCTAATATAAGCTAGTGCTATGGGATCTAGAAGACTAATAGACATATGGTCACGCCTTTATCCCCGAAGGGGTAGGCAAAGGCATATTATGTATCCACATTTTACTTTTTTTTAGAAGTTGTCCCACGGAATAGGTGGCGTGCCGTATTGCCGTGTTAAGATGAACAGGCGCAGGTTGTGACTGCCTGCCGTTAAAATTTTTCAAGTCGCCTAAAAGGCCTTCAACTTGGCTTAACGACTGTCATTTTACTGATAACCGGAACCAACGGCTCAACGTGCCTTCCGAAGCACGGAAGCGCTCAAATAAATGTCACAAAGTGGTCACATGGATGGTCACCCGTCAGAAAACTGGCCATAGTGAAAGTTGCTTACTGCAGTGATCGTTTACAGAACACCGAGTCCGTGGGGCCACAAACGCTTCTCTTATTTTTTCTCTATACTTATATATTTCTAAATACATAAATATTATACATCGAAACACCCAAGCTCTGAAACAAACATTTATGTATCACACAAATATCTGAACCGACCTAGGAATCGAACCCGGACCGAATGCGCCACTGAGGCAGTCCATACCTGTATGTTAGTTTCTATTTCATACTCTAATGGCTCAACGGATCTGGCTGAAATTGGGTATAGAATATATATGGGGACATAGGCTTCTCTTCATCCTAAGAATATATTTTCATCCAAAGCGGGGATGGGAAGAAAAACGCTGGCGGAGCGTGCGACATCTAGTTTCGCATATTATTCTGTTTGTTAGTTCATAAATTATCCGAAACTAATATATCATGTGCATACAGCTTGGACTGCGAGATAATTGCGTTAATAATAGCGACGTCAACTGATTTATTTGCAGTTATATTACAATCCAAATAACTAACAAGAGAGTACAAAGACATTGATGGATTGCTGACCTTAACCCTAGACTTAAAGGCTTGTTAAAAGCAGAGGCTGTAACTTTAGGAAGGTCACTAAAGTGTCGTAGCTGAAATTTATGTTTAACTGTAAATGCCTGTATTTTAATACATCTTTGAATATTTCGGTAAAGTTATTTGGTAAACGCTTGGATTCTAATATTATAAATCTAAAAGGTTGTTACTCAATCACGTTGTAACCCCTAAACTTATTAGTTTCTGAACGTAGCCTTCTCAGCATAGAAGCGAGGAGTTGAGGACACGTGCACCAACTGTAAGTGTGATTGGTTCGAGTTTCTATGGTAAAGAGGATATATCAGAACAAGAAAAAATACTAAGGCTCAGAATAGGTAGGTATTACATATTATGTATACATATAATGTAGTCCTAAAGGTTTATGCCACTTAAAAATGTAAATATATGTTTCAATTATTGCAAAAGGTAGGTAGGAAATTGTCTGGAAACTTCCAATAATGGCTGTCATTGGCTTATTGAAACAGCCGTCGATTACTCTCTGTCAACTACTTACTGTGTATTCATTTAGATAGATGGTAAGAAGCTTGGCCTCTCCAGCGATATTCAAATTGAAATTATTTCGAGTCGTTTAAGCAGGTTATGCTATTATTTTGCAGACTGTTGACAATTTCTTGTTATGCTTTCGAATTTATGTTTTAAAGAATAGAAAGTTCTAGGAATACTCGTAATTATCAATATAATATTATATGTATTAGGTATTAGAAAGAACGGCATAGAAATAGCACCCTTCAGTGCCATAGATAACAAATGTATGTATGTTTGTCAAAATACTCTCAATGACCCCGATCGAGGCGTTTGGGAAAAAAGAGGCATTTTTCGATTAAGAATTTTAAAATCATGACAATCATATTAAGAGAATAGAAACCTTTCCCAAAACATTTTTATAAAGTACATATTTAATTAACGGTGCCTGCAATACACATTTTTACGGTACTATCTCTTAATGAGAATGCATGGAATACAATAGCGTGTACTCGCTCGTGATCCATTGTTCCCGGTCCCGAAGGTTTGTAAGCATTCCTTGCACGCTTACAATGTTCTCCCAGGGAGCAACTTCAAGACGATTAAATGTGTTAAATGTAAAGTAACTGGTGGCACCTTGCTTTTATACTAATTCGGTTTTATAATGGGCGGTACAAAATGTCATAATTTTAATTTAATTCAAACCAATGATGTGCCTACCAAAACTAAAACACCTTAGAGAAATACCCTAAAATTTAAATCTAGAGCTGGCAGCATCTGTCAATTGGGTAAAGTATATGACTGTGAATAACCCTGCCCTCAAAGATTACGGGGTATCCCCATTGCGTGGAATACTGTGTACATAATCAAAAGGACACCCTTATCCGAACGGTACACATAGAATAGAATAAAACTTTATTTGTACACCTCGTTAAAAACTATTTACAAAATTAAACATTCACTATTGTACAAAGGGCGGTCTTATCGCTAAAAAGCAATTTCTTCCACACACTTCCTTTTTCAATTATATGCCTATTTAAAGCAACGTATTCACCCCAAAAATATATATTTGCGATTTTATTAGCTAACATAAGATTGAAAGTATTCATAAAATTGAAGGACAATTTTATTCATCCTTAAGAATATTGAGAACAAAGATCATAAAAATTTTATGTCCTTCCCACAAACATCTGTTCATTTTAGAAAGGCTGGGTTTATAGTTTTTCAGATTGCTTATACATTTTAGGATCGTTTATAAATGTTTGACTTTCTACAGCCTAAAAAGGGTTCAACCCTTGCGGTTTCGTCTTTACGGTCTAGTGACGTTTCGTTTACTAAATTATCCTATTATAGGCATCTATTAAGAGCATTCCCTATTGTTAACTAAAGTATGTATGACCCTTTAGTTTAATAGAGTCAATAAGAGTGTGCATGCATATTTTTCATGATCGTGTGGTCTTTTGCAATGTGACCTTGGAAGCATCGAAACGTCTAGCGGGTGCTGCTCGGCATCATTAGCTTTTTGCACTATGTAACTAGATGATGCAGAAGACACCACTCAAGTGGAATTTTGTTCTCGTTCCTGCGTCTTCTGGGAGGGCTTATTATTTGAGCGTGTGATTTCAGACTATAATATTTTATCCCCGAACCAATATCAAAGTATGGGTCTTTGAACTTTTTGTTCATTTGGGATTATATTATGTACCTAATAGATATTTTTAGGATTGGATTTTATAGGAATGGATTTTATAGGAGCGCTCGTGGCCCATGCGGACTCAGTGTTCTGTAAACGATCACTGCAGTAAGCAACTTTCACTATGGCCGGTCCATGGATGGGCGACCATCCATGTGATCACTTTGTGTCATTTATTTAAGCGTTTCCGTGCTTCGGAAGGCACGTTAAGCCGTTGGTCCCGGTTGCCAGTAAAATGGCAGTCGTTAAGCCAAGTTGAAGGCTTTATTTCAACAGCAGGCAGTCACAACCTGCGCCTGTCCATTTAAACACGGCAATACGGCTCACAACGTATTACGTTGGACAAATTATAAAAAGGTGAAATGTGGGTATATAATATGCCTCTGCCTACCCCTTCGGGGATAAAGGCGTGATGATGAACCTAATAGATATTTTTTTAGTTTCCTGACTTTCGAACAGGTAGGTTCCGGCACCGGCCGTGGGCACAAGCAAACTGACACCAAACGAAAAGAAGACCTTAACATAATCATTAACCTCGTAAAATATATTTACTTGTACAATACGGGACGCTCATTATGAAAATTTGTGTAATTTGGTCCGTTATGTGTAAAGTTTGTATTTTGTAACGAAAAGTTATGTGTGGGATAGGTAAATAATTTCGGGGTAGCAAACGTAACATGCTTTGATTAGTCAACGAATTGTAAATATACTTACTACATGTACTGAATAATGAAATGCCTACATTTAAGAATAATGAGTACTAAAAACAAACTTTTATACAAATTTACATTGAAATTATTAGGCCTTTGTTTCAGTTACAAGTTTATTTGCGGTGAAAAATACGCGTAGGTATTTCAATGAATCAATAATAATAATAATAATGTATATCCCGCGGAAATGTGGGGGTCGTGGCTTTTTAAATGCTAAGACCCTCCATAATCGCGAGGTATACAACCTTAGGGAATACTTTCTAAAAACAGACACCAATATGCACCGTAATGTGGTCGCAGTGGACATGGGACTCACCCCGCTTGCTATGGGCAGAGAGAACTGGCGCAAACCTGTAGTACTTAGTGCTGACGATCGCAAGGAGGTATGGAAAAGCAAGCAGCTACATGGACGCTTTTATCGGGCCTTAAATGGGCCTGACATTGATTTAAAAGCGTCTGTATCTTGGTTACAGTTCGGTAATCTTTTCAGCGAAACCGAAGGTTTTGTCTTTGCCGTAATGGACGAAGTTGTTATGACTAAGAACTACCGGAAACATATTCTGAGGGATGGTACAATTGACATCTGTCAGGCATGTCATTGTCCCGGAGAATCCCTCAGACATATTGTTTCTGGTTGTTCTCGTCTTGCCAACGGAGAATATTTGCACAGACATAACCAAGTGGCCAAGATTATACATCAGCAACTTGCTCTTAAATACCATCTTGTAGATTTTGATGTACCATACTACAAATATGTGCCCGACCCAGTTCTCGAAGATGGTCAGGTCACACTATATTGGGATCGATCTATCATCACTGACAGGACTATTGTTGCCAATAAGCCTGATATAGTGGTGATAGATCGATTGGAACGCCTTGCAATAATTATCGATATCAGCATTCCTCATGATGACAACCTCTTTAAAGCAGAAAAGGACAAAGAAATTAAATATTTGGATCTGGCTCATGAGGTTGTTGACATGTGGCATGTTGATTCGGCAATTATTGTTCCAATTATCGTTTCAGTCCACGGCTTGATGGCAAAGAGCCTCGATAAACAACTAAAGAGGCTCTCGTTAGACCGCTGGATCAAGGGCCTGATACAGAAGCCAGTACTTCTCGACACGGCACGCATTGTGAGGAGGTTCCTGTCTCTGAAGCCCTAACCACCGGTAGCTTGGTCTCTGCACCCGATGCCGGTGGGACACTGTTTTTTTAATTAAATAGTTAAATTAAATAGTTTATTGATACATTAAAAATGGTGACAGGTAACAAAAGGGGTGCTTACATGCTATTGTCATTATTGGTGTTACTATGCTGGCTCCCAAACTAGGCTATTGCCTGTATCTTGGGAGGCAGCGACTTAGTCTAGGGTCTACTGAATTTGGTAATACTTAGAAGTTAGTACTTAATTAATTAATTAAATTATATTATAAATAGATAGTTCTTTGTGCAGGCTGTTCTTTTGACATATTTATCCACAAAGATGTCATCATCAATACAGAAACAAAACTTTTCGAAATCAAATTAAAGCAATTATGTCAGATACAACAATAATAATGTCGATATAAAAATATTCATAAGTTATAGAATAATTTGCAAAATATGAGTAAAATGTCTATAGATACAATAAATTAAATTCATCAAAATGTCATATAAAATGAAGAACTTATTTCTAGAAACGTATTTTATAACATTAAACATGCGTAAGAGGTGTGTTGTGTATTTAGTAAACTTTCATTATTATCCTATGCACAGGGGATAATGTTTCAAAGGGGAAAAAAGGGGGAAAATAAAGAGACAAATTTCATTTTACCATGTTTCTGCATCTTATGAGAGGGTGTAGGTGTGAGTGGATATGAGTGTGTATATTTGTTAGTGAGTATGTGTATAGTGAGTGTGTGTGTGTTGGGTTTATGTGTGGTGCGTGAGTAAGGTTTCGGTTTGGTGGTAGTCTAATTGTTGGAGCCATGCGGTGAGTTTGTGTTTTGTTTCTTGCTTACTAAGTCTTGATATGCTCTGTGATTTGTTTGCTATGTTATAAAGTTTAGAGCTCAAACAATTAAATTGTCTCCTTTCAAAGGAGGTGTTACAGGGTACGCTAGGGTACACTGGCTTTATTTTGCGACGCTTCAGGTCAGGTTGGGGTACTGTTCGGTGTTTTCTTATTACAGCTTTAAGTATGAAGAGCTGACGCACTGTGAGGACTTCAACGTCTGCGTACAATTGGGTTGTAGGGTATAGGTACGGTTTCTTTGTCATTACTTTTAATATGGCTCTTTGTGCCCTTTCTAGACCGATGATATGGGTTTTTGCTGCTCCACCCCATACCGTGATGCAGTATTGGATGATAGATTGGCTTAGTGCTATGTATACTTTTTTTAGCTTTTCTGGAGGTACGCTGTGTCTTAGGGTTTTAAAAATGTGTATTAAGCGCCTTGTCCTGTTTATCATGAGTTTTATATGTGTATCCCACTTTAGTGCACTATCTATCTCAACGCCCAAGTATTTTACGGATTGGCTTTGTGCAAGTTCACTGCAGGTACAATTGTTACGTGTCTGTCCGATACTTGTCTGTCCATTTGACTGGCAGTTGCGAGAGGTGCATGTGTGAACTTTGATACAAAAGTCTTGTGGTGGGTTAGATGTTGTTGTTAGAGCAAAGGGTATGTACGTGGATTTTGTTAGGTTTAATGTAAGCAGGTTTGTGTTTAGCCAATTCACAATTTTGGCAAGGGAGTTTTCGGCCCGCTCCCTTACCAAGTGCCAGTTTGGACCTGATATAAGGATCGCTGTGTCGTCAGCGTAGGTGTAGATTTTGGTGTGCGGTAGTGAAATCGTGCATAGATCGTTTATGTAAACTTGGAATAGAGTAGAACTTAATATACTCCCTTGCGGAACGCCGTACGACGGTGTTCGTTCATGGCTCATATAGTTACCTAACTTCACAGTTTGTTTTCTGGAGTGCAGATAGTCTTTGAAGATGTTGAAGGGTGTCCCTCTCACTCCTATTTTTTCGAGTTTTGCGAGAAGCCTTGGGACAGAGACTGTGTCGAACGCTTTAGAGAGGTCAAGGAATATGCAGAGGCATTTTACTCTGTAGTCAAGGTTTTTTACAATTGCATCTGTTAGGTCATGGACGGCGTCTTCTGTTGAAATACCTCTGCGGAAGCCGTATTGGTTTTCCGCCAATATATTTTCTTTGTTGAGGAAGGCTATTAGAGCGTTATTAAGGATTTTTTCAAGTATTTTCGATAAGACTGGTAATACTGCGATAGGGCGATAGTTACTTGCACAGGCCTTGTCACCACTCTTGTATATGGGATGAACTACTGCTTTTTTGAAGGCGGTGGGGAATACTCCGCTATTAATAGATCTGTTGCCTATATGTGTGATTGGCGGGGTTAATATCTGTCGGGATTGTTTAATTGTTTGAGTGGAAATGCTGTCCCAACCCACTGCACAGTCGGTGCGAAGCTGGAGTATGTAAGTCTCGACTTCGGCTTCTGAAACTTCCAGTAGGGCAAGCGAATTCAGAGGGCCGTAAATGTGAGTTAGGTCTTTTGACGGATTAAATGGGAGCTTGTGGGAAGATTGTATTTCATCTGCTAGATTTTTCCCTATGTTTGCAAAATATTCGCATACATTGTTGGCTGATTTTTGGGGGTCGGTAGATGTGAGCAGAAGCTCATCGCACTGGGCTTTGGATGTTTTGATATCTGTTATGGTTTTAATGGCCTTCCATAGGTTCCTGGGATTGTTTCCTGCGTTTTCAACTAAGGTTTTTTCATAGGCTGCCTTCAATTTTCGAAGTAAGGCATTGCAAAAGTTCCTATATCTTGTATATGTTGTTTTTAGGATTATATTGTTTGGGGAGTTTCTTGTTTGTTTATGCAGTTTGTCTCGATTTTTGATGCAGCGGATCAAACCTGGGGTGATCCATGGTTTTAAAATTCTAGTCTTCTTGGTTGTGTAAGTTATTTTAGTGTGTTTATGAATGATGGAACTTATTGTTGATATGAGATTATCCGCTGCAAGATTTACATCATCAGTTTGTGATATCTTCGAAAAGTCTACTGTTGCCAGGTCTGACTTTATCATTTCTTGGTTTCTGCTAATTTTTTTGATGCGGGAGCCTTGGGTGGTGTGTTTAGTTTTGTCAATAAGTAGCAATATAGGTAAGTGATCTGTTATTGCGGACTCTAGCACCAGTGTAGTAGTCAGGAGGTTTGTATTTGTAAGAATATGGTCTAAACATGTGTGTTTTCTTGTGGGATATGTATGTGTTGGGAAGAGACCTTGAGAGGCGTTGAATGTTAGGTATTCTTCCGGCCAGGTGTTTTTTTTCTTGTTGTCTGGACAGATGTCAATGTTGAAGTCGCCGATCAGTACCGTATTTTGAGAAGACTTTTGAGAGTAAACGTTGTTAAGCCTGTTTATAAAATTGTCAAAATTATCTCTTGAGCTTAGCGATGGAGAGCGATATGTGGCAACTATGGTTGTTTTGTTTTCAATTTGACACACTAGACAACTGGCGTCTTTAAAATCGGGTTCATAGATTTTGTATGTGAGGTTTTCCTTTATGTAGAGAGCAACACCGTCATTTTGGTTTGATATAACTTTTGATGTGTGTGCGTTATATCCTTCCAAGATCGGTGCGACACAGCTGGTTCCCTCTAGCCAACACTCTGTTAGTACAATAATATCAAATGCCGTTTGTGTTTGGTGGAGTAGTATACGAAGAGCGTCAAAGTTTTTGTTTATGCTACGGATGTTGACATGAAATATTTTGAGAGTTCGGGAGGCTTTATCAAAGTATCTATGGCAGTCCTCTGGGTTGCAAATATACGAGATTGGGTTAATTTCCAATTCGTTGTTAATTTGGTTTATGTCAATCATTTTTTAGGATTTTTTATATACTTAGAGTGGGTCAGTTGAGGTGCCGCCGTTGTCGTGGGCGTGTTGTAGGTGGTGCAACTGCATCGCCCATCGCTTGGGATCGCCAGTTCCGGAGATACGCAGAGATTTTGGCAGGGTTTTGCTCTGTAATGTGTGTAGGATTTGACGGGCTGCGTGTTCGTCTTCTTTGTAGTTTGTGGTGCGGATTTCGTTTGTAGATTTCGATATAACCGCGACGCATAGCTTCTGATGCTATTGTAACAGCTTACATTAATTAAATTGCACTGCTGGACAGCAAGTATGTTGTCTATGTTTCTGGTGTATGGGTTCGATATGGCATTGTTTTTGCGGTTAGGTGGTGTATAATATTGTTGAAGGATCTGGAAGCATATGATATATCCTGGAGGTATGCGATAGTGTGTGGGACTACTTTGGGGCGAGGAGTTGCGCGTTTGATAGTTGTTGAGTAGGATATTGTAGTTTGTCAAGTTGTTTTGTTGGAGTGGTGTTTCTGTGTAATATGTGTTATTAATATTTTTAAGATTTTGGGTAACCAATCTGAAACATAGTATGAGAAGATAGAGATACATGCAAATACAACACAACAAGGAAAGATCATGGCTATTGGTTCTTAATAAGATTTTTAAGAAATTCTGAAGAGGTGACAGATATCGGTTCCATTCCTTCGCACTTACGCAGGAGGATTTTGTTGTTTTGAAACCAGCAAAATCTATAATTGTGGGCGTTTGCAAACTTACGAGTTTCGTAAAATAGCTGTCTCATGCTGGTGGGTAAATGGTCTGCCACATAAATTGGCAGTGGGTCGCCTTTCTTGCCAATATGGCCAGTATTTAATTTCTCGGCACGCGGTCGTGCCTTATTGAATGTTCGGGTAGCATTCAGTATTTGGTTGCGTAATATGACACTTATCGTCTCGGCAACTATTGGTCTGCTTGTGCCTTTTTTTCCAGGCATACGGTAGACGTCCCTAAAGTCCGTCGTTTTCGCTGGAATTTGAAGTGCTTCACATGTTTTTAATACAACGGAGCTTAATTCTTCTGTGGTTTCTTTGTTGGCATAAGGTATGTTTCTTATTTCGAAACTGGAGCAGCGTGAGTTTTGTTGCAGGTCTGCTACTTTTTTCTCTAATTCAATTATGTATGCGCGATTTTCTAGGCGCTCCTTCTCTAATTTTTCGATTGAGCATTTTATTGATTCATAGGCTAGATTCATAAATTGTATAGATTTTTCGATGTCACAGTTAGACTTTTGAATATCTTTATTCTGTTGTTTTATTTCCTTGATATCGGCCGTAATTTTGCTTAAAAGAGCGCTTTGGTCTTTTTTCCAAGTATTTAGTAGGCTCATCAGCCTATCTTCCAGGTCCGTGCTTTGGTCGACAGCCGGTTTACCAGGTGAGGAGTTAGGCCGTATGCGTTTATTTCGTGATGTCTTGTTAGTAGTGGTTTCAGCTTCAATGTCAATTCTTGCAACATCGGGCGAGTGTATCGTCCGCTGGCTAGTTGTAGACATAGTTTTAGGAGGTGAGCGTTGTACTTTTGGCATTTTTTGTTTTTGTTAGTCGATGTACTGTATCTGGATTTTGTTTGCGGTATTGTAGTATTCGGGGCGGTATGTTATTCTGATAATCGACTCTCGCCTTGTCAAACAAAATCAGTTATTTATTTTTGTCAATTTTAGAACGCACTCTTAAGAATTTTTTGTGCGATAACTAAACGTGGTTCTGGTTTTCAGGTGTCATATGTCATTATTGTCAGTCAGCTCGTAGCTGTCATTTCTAGTTTGTTTATTTGCACCATGCCACGAATAAAGCTGTCTGAATTAAATTAATGAAAGTGAGAGTTGTGGGTGAAAGTGATTTTTCAAAAATACTAACGAAGTTTTGGTTGATACGTAATGTTATCCTTAAAGTTTTGCTTACTCATTCGTTTCGAACTGGTGGTAAAGTTTATGTGCTTCTTTCCGAAGGTTAAGTACTGCAGCTATCACGTGTTTTCAGATGAGGCTTTTCACTATTTCCTTATAAATATTTAATTTTACACAGTACAGATCACTATCGATTGTTTACACCGCTGGGGTTGCCAGCTATAAATTCTTTTATATTTTAAATAGATTTTTATTTTTATATTATTTATTTAAAATGTATTAAAATATGAAATGTATTAAAATATGAATGAAAAATAAATGGAATAATAATAATAATGTGAATAAAATTATGAGTAACTCTCAAAATGGATGTAGAATGGGGCTCGGGGTACTAAGGAGCTTCTCCTCATTGATATGACTGTTAGCCAACAAGTTTGTCGTAACCGTGAGAATCTATCAACATGCTGGATAGATTATAAGAAGGCGTTCGATTCTGTACCTCATACGTGGCTCTTAAGGGTGCTGGAGTTGTATAAAGTTGATACAACTCTATGCACCTTTTTACAGTCATGTATGAGGCAATGGAGGACCCTTCTTACCTATCCAGGATGTGGGGGGTTCTGCGGTGACGATGCGCCGATTAGGATTAAGCGGGGCATCTTCCAAGGTGACAGTTTGAGTCCTCTTTGGTTTTGATTAGCACTGAACCCTCTTAGTACTTTACTAGAGAGTTCAGGGCTAGGTTACAGTTTACGGGGAGGAGGTCAGGTTATATCTCACTTACTTTTCATGGACGACTTAAAGCTATTTGCCACAACAAATTCTCATTTGATTGATTTACTAAAGGTTACTGAGAACTTTAGTAATTCAATCAAAATGGAATTTGGTGTGGATAAATGTGTAGTCATGCATGTTAAGCGAGGACGGATAGTGGAATCGGAAGGTATTCAGCTTTCTGATTCCATTCATCTGACATCACTCCTCGTATCTAACACCTATAAGTACTTGGGTATGTCACAAGCGTTGGGCATCAATGAAGCTGACATGAAACAGTCGTTGCGAGAACGTTTCCTGAGTCGCCCGAGAAAAGTATTAAATAGTCTTTTATCGGGCGGCAACAAGGTGCGTGCTTATAACGGCTGGGTCATGCCACTCTTGATGTACTCCTTTGGCATACTCAAGTGGACTCAAACTGAACTAGATGCCTTAGACAGGAGAGTTCGTACACTGTTGACATCATATCGAATGCATCATCCGCGTTCATCGGTGATGAGGATGTACATCCCGCGGAAATGTGGCGGCCGAGGCTTCTTGAATGCCAAAACTCTACATAACCGCGGGGTGTGCAACCTTAGAGAATATTTTCTCCACATGAATGCGGATGTGCATCGGGATGTTGTCAAAGTGGATACTGGACTCACCCCGCTTGCCTTGGCGAAAGAGAACTGGCACAAACCTGTAATACTGTGTGTTGATGACCGGCAGGAGATATGGAAGGGCAAGGAGCTCCACGGTAGGTTTTATAAGGCTCTGCATGGATCTCATGTAGACCTTATAGCCTCTGTGGCCTGGCTACGATTCGGTGATCTCTTTGGAGAGACCGAGGGTTTTGTCTGTGCAATTGCAGATGAAGTTAACTTGACGAACAACTACCGGAAATATATACTGAGGGATGGTACTGTTATACGGAGTTTCGAAAACTGGTTTTTAAAAAAAAGAACTTTTAAAACTTCAGGCACTATGACCTTTATTCAAAGAAAGAATATAACAGGATTCTCTTGGGATCCTTAGGCAACCGCGCGATTCGGAGGATGGAGACAGACTGGCCTGTGGCTGAGCCGCTGGACAGAGCAAGGGGCTGATAATCAGAAGTCAGCATAAAAGATGGTAGGACAGCACTAAGGCTAGCATAACATGGATATAACACCTCCCCCTTTAAGAGGAGACTTTGGGGTAAAATTTAAACAAAGTCTCCACTAGATCCTTGTTCTAAGTGGAGCAACGGAAGTTGGTAAATCGTCTTCAGCGTCGTGTCTGTCGGTCATGGTAATTATCTCTGGAGTATAAACACTTTGGTTCACGTTGGTTGGGGTGGAACTCTGTTAAAGTTTAACTTGAACTGGAAAGGTCGGTTGCTGCCGGATTTACATAATCTTTTAAAACACAGGTAAATTACAAATAATAGAATGATGATTACAATAATAATTACAGTAATGGAATAATGTGTCCCGTATTTAATAATGTGAGGAGCTTGTAAGCTTTTTACATCATTTAAAAGTGATTCCAATTTAATTTTATTATCTTTGTTAAGATCATCTAAATCTATATCGTTTAAATGAATAGGGGGCACATCATTCATTAAACTATTTAGTTTTGCCGAGTTACAACAAGTGTCATTAATTAGGTTAAAGTCTGGCATATGGTTAATAGGTGAAGTAATATTTAGAACATTATATTTTGGTATTAAAGTCGTACTTTTACAATAACCAATACAATCGTTAGTAATGTGCTATATGCCAGTACCTAGTATAATAGTTTCATACTATTACATGTTAGAATTAAGACAATCGATAGAGATTTTATTAGTATCAGATTGGATATAAATCCACTTATTATTTATCAATGGTTTCCAGATGTCTAACTTTCCCAAAAGGGTTTTTGTTTCACACTGTGCGGGTTTTTGACTGTTCACTTTCGCTAATAGTTCACTTTCACATGTAAATTTCGCGTCAGTAGAATACACGTTCTCTACATCACAAATATAGTTTCCAGGTCTTATAACCTTGCACCGTTCTAGGTCGTCTAAAACACAATAGTGAGATTTGGCTTTGGTCATTGCTATATATCTAGAATTTGGAATAATTAAGCTAAAAGAATTAGGTTCTTTAACATTATGTGGAACTGGAAAAGCTATGCTATGAAACAATACATATTCTTTGGTGTTTACCAATGGCACTTGAAGAACAAACATTAACTTATGACCTATGAAATAACATGCTAACTTATAAATACTTAAAATAAAGTGTATAGAATTAAGATCTAAGGTTACAGGAAGCTCGAGGTCACTTGATAAGTGTCGGTAGTTATTGGCAAGCTCTCTATGCAGTTGTGTTGGGGTTATGATGGAAGGGTGCAACAAATTTTGACCGCTAAATAGGATGGCGTTAACGATATCCTCTAATTGAAAAGATAGAGTTAATATAGAGGTCTCTAGAGCATTAAAGATCTCATTAACGTTGGCCATTAATAAGCCTCCCTGCCTCGGTTTTCCCAAACGCCTACAGTATGGGGTTCTTCAAAAGGGGTCTTAGAAGGTTTTTACAGGGTCGGCAGCGCGAGTGTGGCACCTCTGGTGTTGCAAACGTTCATAGGCTGCGGTGACCACCGGTCCTTCTGGTGGGCCGTATGCTTGTCTGCCACCTCAGTGGTATAAAAAAAAAAAAAAATCTTAGTAATTTCTGAGATGTTTCTTATATTAAGAGAGAGATTGTCAATAGCTTCATTTAAACTAGCTTCGTTTTCTACAATTTTCTGCAAAGTGTTATTAAAACATGGTATCACTGAGTTAGTGATCAAAATGTTTTCCTTCATCAGTGAAGTCAACCGATCTTCATCATACTGTAAAGAGTTAATGGCTTCATCGTATCTCATTGCGTCGTTTTCGTCTAAAGTTCCAAATATTTGTTTTAGAACCGTGCCTATACCTCCAATCCATGCACCACGTTTGGTTCTGTTATCTACTAAGTGTGAAATGGAATTAAATTCCTTATTCAAATCGTGAAAACGGACAGTTAATGGTTGTAACACGTTGTAGCATTCTGCCATAATTTGTATAATATTTGTTTGGTTACATAAATGCCTAGTAGTGTTTAATGCAAATTCAATGTTTTGAATGTGTGGTTCAAGGTGTGAGATATCAATAGGGATTAGGATATTTAATTGTACATTATTAATTTTAAGTTTGCCAAGATGATCAAAATACAGCCCAGAGCTTGAGGTGATCGGCTGGACGAACTCTTGAGGGGATTGACCTCGAACCGGTCTGTAATTAATTAATAACTAACATTAACATTAAGGTAAAATTAGTTCTTCTCAGTATGTAACTAACTAAAGGGAATGGGTTTGATTAAACTTAAGGTAAGTAACTTAATAGTTTGATTAACTTCTAATTAATTTGATTAAGGCTAAGGTAAGTAACTTCTAGATAATTTGATTAACTTATGGTAAGTTATCTTTATTTAACTTTATATTTACAGGTCTGCACTAACGTTAGCGGGTTTCACTTGATCAAAGTGATGAGTGACGTGACTTCGGTTGATGAGTAAGGTAAGTGTATTGTTACCATTTATTTTGGCTATTTTATAGGGTCCTTTCCAAACAGGGGAAAGTGCTTTACGTAGTCTCAGATGGTTCTTTATATAGACGTAGTCGCCTACTTTGTAGTTAACTGGACGTGTACGGGTATCGTAGTATCTTTTGGAAGACTCTTTTGATCTTCTTATGAATTCAAGGGCTTTTTCTTTAGAGTGTTTCAGTCTACTTTGTAACATACGGACATAATCAGGATATGTCGCGCCGGTAGGTTCGTCGTAGACGGAATTTGGTATAAATGATTTGGTACCAAAAGTCAATTCGTAAGGTGTGTAATGGGTTGTAGAATGTACGGTTGTATTGTAGACGAGCATGGCTGTGTAAACGTATCGAGGCCAGTTCGTCTGTTCTTCGTTAAGGGTCGGTTATAGCGCACAAGTAGGCATTTGGCGCTCCCCTCGCCCCGGACGCGAGACACACCGCGCGCCGGCAGCGGCAGTGAACTCTCATGCCACAGTATACAGTAGAGTAGAAAGAAACAGCATGCTAACTTTGTTTGACGTAGTAAATGCATGTAACTTTAATATGTGTAGTGATTTATTAGAGTTTCGTAAATAAATAAGTTAATTATATTTATTATACTATTATTTTTAAGCTAAAGAGTTTGTTTGTTTGTTTAGTTGTTTGAACAATAGAGTCTAAGAGACTGCTAGTTGAATTTCAAAAGTTCCTTAACAGAATGTGTATTTTTCAAAAATATCAAAATATATAACATCACACTAAGGCGAATGAGAGCTGAGCAGCAACGAAACATTTTTCGAAAACTAGGATATTTCATTTTTTTTGAGAGTTTCCGTTGCGTACGTTTGCTAGATGGTTACAGTTGCGTAAAAAATAAAAATTACATAATAGCTGGTCATAAAAATTTCTAAAGTTTTCTAAAGTTGGTATGCTAATTATGAATCACGTGATCATTTTGCAATTCAATATGGGCGCCGCGCCATATTCACAAAATTTCATGATGGGTATCGTTTAAGCTCGGCGCTCGTGGCCCCGCGGACTCAGTGTTCTGTAAACGATCACTGCAGTAAGCAACTTTCACTATGGCCAGTCCATGGATGGGTGACCATCCATGTGATCACTTCGTGATATTTATTTGAGCGTTTCCGTGCTTCGGAAGGTGCGTTAAGTCGTTGGTCCCGGTTGCCAGTAAAATGGCAGTCGTTAAGCTTAATTAAAGGCTTTATTTCAACTGCAGGCAGTCACAACCTGCGCCTGTCCATTTAAACACGGCAATACGGCTCACCACCTATTACGTGGGACAAATTATACAAAGGTAAAATGTGGGCATATAATATGCCTCTGCCTACCCCTTCGGGGATAAAGGCGTGACCATATGTATCGTTTAACCCTTAGAGCTCCTCGCGGCGACCGGTCGCCGCGCATAATAATTAAACTTTTCCGTAAAGCCCCGCGCGGCGACCGGTCGCCGCACCTACCCAGACGACTTTAAACTTAAATTTAGCCTCCTTACGTCCTACTTTTCTATGAACAGGTTTATTGCATGTGTAGTTTATAACATTTTCTTGTTTTTGGAATCTTATAAAATGACGTCAATGGGCCAGAATTTTTTACAAAAATCGAACAGTTGAAGTTGAGAGTGGATTGCGCATGGTTGGCGTGCGTTTGTGTAGTACGTGTGTGTTTCGTGTTTTTATTATAAATAATGTGTTTGCATTATTATTTATTATTATACACAGTAAAATAAACAATATATCAATAATCCGGTTGGTGTTTACAGAATCGTTAAAATATGGTGTGGTGGTAGAGTAATAAAGGTTTTTTTGTGTTGAGTGTGTTAGATTCGTCTCGTAGAGGGTAGGTATATCAATACATACTGTCACGCCTTTTATCCCCGAAGGGATAGATGGAGGCATATTCTGTAAGGAGGGTATTAGCAAACAAGTTATGAAATGAAAAGAAATGAATATGAGATAAAAGTATCTTTATTCTCGTCAAGATTTCCGATTCTACATTTACCGCCAGATTCGCAATAGGTAGAACCTGTGAGAAAGAACCTGGCAATAAAACTCACGGCCACTCTTTTTAAAGTCACATTCTTTACAAATATTGCTATACATCTATTTCTACTATAATCTAATTCCATCAATAGTTGGTACACGTTATTACAATTAATAGCAACACGGGTCATATCTTTACAAATAGTTCAGCAGAATAGTACTTGTACATTATCTCTTAAACCAAGCCATGGGCAGTATAAAATAACCTTGAATACAATCAATCAAATCGGTCTATGGCAGTTCAGCAATGCTGGACGTAGACCTCTGCTAATTTCAACACATATATTATACATCACATCAGATCGGATAAATTACATAAGTTATTAATGAGGAACGTACCCTTAAGACGGCTGCTCAGCGACTGAGCTGGTCTGCCTAACATTGTGCCTAAACAGCATTACAAATGTTTTCTCTTCAAAATCCACCAGCAAAGTGAGTCTCCGGCCCAGATCGCTGTCTATTTATTAATCCCCGCCACTCAAATTGCTGTCACAAAACACGTGGCTTCATTTTTAATGTTTTCTTAGTAAATCTAATTTTAAATGCTGACAATGTTCGTGTTAATTGTCATTAAGAATTTAACAATAGTTTTTATTGATAACTTAATTAGTTCAACACTACATCAGGTTATACAAATCAGTGTTAACAAATTCTACAACTATTTCCATTCGAACCTTATTTCACAATATAGTAAGGTATCAGTAAAGTTGCTCATTGTAATGGTTAAAATCTATTTATAATTCCATAGATTTTAATTAGTAATTCTCGGTGCGGCGACATAACTATATAATATTACTCCATGTAACAACTACAGATATTCACCGGAAAGGCGACAACATACAATCAATAACACAGACTTACGATTTCTTTTCACGAAGACTATTCTTAACCTGATCATAGTTCTTATATAATTATACTACAATTTTATATCTATATGCTGTGCAACAATATTAATAATTTATACTATACAGTTTCTCAAAAACTCTTTTGAAACTAAACTTATATTATGCAGTACAATAAATATTGGTTTCTTCTAACGAGTTGCCATATGAACATACCTATTTATAAGCATATCTATCACGGCCATACTGACAAGTACTTCGCTCTCGAAGTACAAAATATATTATTTTTATTGACAAAATCAACCGCGTTTCAAAAAATACCACATTTTACAGTTTAGTAGAGCCAATAATGGTTTGCCCTAAAGTAACCATTAGCAATGAAACATGTGAACAATTTAGTAAAATTGTATAAATTCAACAATAAGAACAAGTTTGCAAAAACCATATTTTGGTTTCCATCATCATCATCATCATCGTCATCATCATCATCATCATCATCATCATCATCATCATCATCATCATCATCATCATCATCATCATCATCATCATCATCATCATCATCATCATCATCATCATCATCATCATCATCATCATCATCATCATCATCATCATCATCATCACATATTTATCATGGCATATTATGTACATAAATAATATTAATATAAATTTCATTAGCCACTGGCCTTGTCATAAATATATAGATATATACTTTTTTGTCTTCTTTTTTTTTTCTTCTCTTTTTTTTTTATGTTTGCCAATTGCATAGACATGTCAAGTCCTTCCACCCGCTGCTTGTGGGCACAGACTTGCACCAAACAATTGACCGACCAGCGGAAACATAATTTACCCCATATGTTTGCCAATTGCATAGACATGTCAAGTCCTTCCACCCGCTGCTTGTGGGCACAGACTTGCACCAAACAATTGACCGACCAGCGGAAACATAATTTACCCCATATGTTTGCCAATTGCATAGACATGTCAAGCCCTTCCACCCGCTGCTTGTGGTCTCAGACTTGCACCAAACAATTGACCGACCAGCGGAAACATAATTTACCCCATATGTTTGCCAATTGCATAGACATGTCAAGTCCTTCCACCCGCTGCTTGTGGGCACAGACTTGCACCAAACAATTGACCGACCAGCGGAAACATAATTTACCCCATATGTTTGCCAATTGCATAGACATGTCAAGTCCTTCCACCCGCTGCTTGTGGGCACAGACTTGCACCAAACAATTGACCGACCAGCGGAAACATAATTTACCCCATATGTTTGCCAATTGCATAGACATGTCAAGCCCTTCCACCCGCTGCTTGTGGTCTCAGACTTGCACCAAACAATTGACCGACCAGCGGAAACATAATTTACCCCATATGTTTGCCAATTGCATAGACATGTCAAGTCCTTCCACCCGCTGCTTGTGGGCACAGACTTGCACCAAACAATTGACCGACCAGCGGAAACATAATTTACCCCATATGTTTGCCAATTGCATAGACATGTCAAGCCCTTCCACCCGCTGCTTGTGGTCTCAGACTTGCACCAAACAATTGACCGACCAGCGGAAACATACGTAATGACCCTGCTTAGTTATTTCTTAAATCAAATATGTTTTTGTCTTTTATTATTTTCCTGCGTCTATTTTGCCCTGAAATATCATCTGTCACTACATACAGTAATTATAAGCAACTCTTCGATATATTAGTAACTAGTATTCACAGCAAGTACAGTATAACTAGACAACAAAAATTATGTAGGTAGTTATTATTAGCTAGTTCGTTCAAGGCGATACCGAGTCACAAAATAAAAATCTTCTAGTACCTACTTATTAAAAGAGTGGCGTATTGACGAAATATTTCATGTCACCTAATGTAGGTAACTTTCTATAAAAAAAGTTAACGAAAGGAAATCAAAATTTGATATGGAAACCTAGTTGTTATTTAAAATAAACTAGCGTATCGACGCCAATTAGGTCAAAGAACAATCGTAAGAGAAAATAATGGTAAAATGAAGAAATAGTGCCTAGTTTTGTTTGTGTTGTGTACTAAGTAGTGATACAACTTACGAATTGCTGTTAACATAGACAAGCGTTTAGTATCTTATTCATATTACCCAATGGAAAAAAATGTTGTTTTTGTTTGCATTATATAGATTCTGAAACCAATTAACCGATTTTTTTTTATTCTTTCACCAATAAAAGAACTAGCGAGTAGGTTCATAGGCTACATTTTATTCATGTATTCCTACGGGAACGGAAACAATGCGGATGAAACTGCCTAACGTCGTCGGCTAGTAGGTACTTCCCTATTTAATATTCGGTACATTGACCTCCAAGTTTATTAATCATGAGTTTAATATAGGTACTACATGTTATTGGTAGTTCTGAAAACATATTCCGATAGTAATGATGAGTTTATATGGAATCCTAGCCACAGATATTACCTCAACGAATGAATGAAAGGGAGAGAAAAGTAGAATTCTGTTTTGTCGTATCAATGATTTTTGAACCTTCTACAGAACGTTCGGCCAAACTGACATTTCATTACGTAAGGTACTAGGAATAAGAGTTACGTGGACGTACGATACTGTGGAGTGGATACGCAACGTTCTAATTGTTCGCAGGTACTTCTTGGTGTAGCCGGAAAGTACAGCTTTGACTATTGCTAAATTCTTTTGATCTACTACTAGACTACAGAAACAGATGGTAGTCCCAAACAGTGATGGTATCTCCCGAGAGATTTTACGCGCCAAGCTTCGTCTTGCCTAAATGAGTCATGCGACTAAATTCGAAAATTTTTAAATTTTTGAATATGATGCCAGTAGGTAAGGTATTAGGATATTTTTTAAAGAAGAAAAAAGAAATTCCCTCTTCGTTCTTTTAACCTTTTCTTAATAAGTCTACGTTCATAAGTAGTTACATGTTTAAGTAATGTAGGTAATAAAGCAGACATAATCCTGCAGCAACGTTATTGGCTATACCTACTCAATCCAAGCTTAAAATATATGTAGGTATATATTCATTTTAAATATCAAAAAATTTTCACTGGTATAACTTACACAATATTACACAAGAATTCACACATGATCACAAAAAACACATCATACCACTGTTGCCACCGATTGACTGGTCGAAGATCAAGAGTACCACGTCGTCGCCATCAGAGCAGCGAACGTCCCGAGGCAGCAGCAAAATCAGTCGATTCTGAAACACTGTTGCCGCCGATTGCCGCATCGAAGATCGAGAATACCACGTCGTCGTCATCAGAGCAGCGATCGCCCCGAGGCAGCAGCAAAATCCGTCGATTCTGAAACTTGTAATCAATGTATTAGCAAAGGTGGAATCTATCCCACTTCTGATGTTAGATTCGTCTCGTAGAGGGTAGGTATATCAATACATACTGTCACGCCTTTTATCCCCGAAGGGATAGCCGGAGGCATATTCTGTAAGGAGGGTATTAGCAAACAAGTTATGAAATGAAAAGAAATGAATATGAGATAAAAGTATCTTTATTCTCGTCAAGATTTCCGATTCTACATTTACCGCCAGATTCGCAATAGGTAGAACCTGTGAGAAAGAACCTGGCAATAAAACTCACGGCCACTCTTTTTAAAGTCACATTCTTTACAAATATTGCTATACATCTATTTCTACTATAATCTAATTCCATCAATAGTTGGTACACGTTATTACAATTAATAGCAACACGGGTCATATCTTTACAAATAGTTCAGCAGAATAGTACTTGTACATTATCTCTTAAACCAAGCCATGGGCAGTATAAAATAACCTTGAATACAATCAATCAAATCGGTCTATGGCAGTTCAGCAATGCTGGACGTAGACCTCTGCTAATTTCAACACATATATTATACATCACATCAGATCGGATAAATTACATAAGTTATTAATGAGGAACGTACCCTTAAGACGGCTGCTCAGCGACTGAGCTGGTCTGCCTAACATTGTGCCTAAACAGCATTACAAATGTTTTCTCTTCAAAATCCACCAGCAAAGTGAGTCTCCGGCCCAGATCGCTGTCTATTTATTAATCCCCGCCACTCAAATTGCTGTCACAAAACACGTGGCTTCATTTTTAATGTTTTCTTAGTAAATCTAATTTTAAATGCTGACAATGTTCGTGTTAATTGTCATTAAGAATTTAACAATAGTTTTTATTGATAACTTAATTAGTTCAACACTACATCAGGTTATACAAATCAGTGTTAACAAATTCTACAACTATTTCCATTCGAACCTTATTTCACAATATAGTAAGGTATCAGTAAAGTTGCTCATTGTAATGGTTAAAATCTATTTATAATTCCATAGATTTTAATTAGTAATTCTCGGTGCGGCGACATAACTATATAATATTACTCCATGTAACAACTACAGATATTCACCGGAAAGGCGACAACATACAATCAATAACACAGACTTACGATTTCTTTTCACGAAGACTATTCTTAACCTGATCATAGTTCTTATATAATTATACTACAATTTTATATCTATATGCTGTGCAACAATATTAATAATTTATACTATACAGTTTCTCAAAAACTCTTTTGAAACTAAACTTATATTATGCAGTACAATAAATATTGGTTTCTTCTAACGAGTTGCCATATGAACATACCTATTTATAAGCATATCTATCAAGTGCATGTGTACCAAGTGCGTGTGTGCGTGTGTGTTTTGTTTTTTTATTATAAATAATGTGTTTTCATTATTATTTATTATTATACACAGTAAAATAAACAATTTATCAATAATCCGGTTGCTGTTTGCAGAAATGTAAAATTTGGACTGGTAAGTGAGAAATAAATTTTTTTTTGGAAAATGAGAAATCTTTTTTCATTTTTAGGGTGGTGGAAATAGGTGCTTGCGATTATTGATTTTCGATATAAATTTTGTGTGGGTTGAAGGAGCTTGAAGGGTTAAGGGGTTTCTTGGTGTGCTGAGTACAAGTCACGTGATAATTTCGCAATCCAAAAAGGCCACCGCTGTGTAATCACAAAATTTCATGATGGGTATCGTTTAAAGGGGTTTTTGGTATGCTGAGTACGAATTACGTGATAATTTTGCAATCCAATATGGTCGCCTCGCCGTAATCACAAAATTTCATGATGGGTATCGTTTAAGGGGTGTTTGGTATGCTGAGTACGAATCACGTGATAATTTTACAATTTAATATGGTCGCCGCGCCTAAATCGCAAAATTACATGATGGGTATCGTTTAAGTGGTTTTTCGGTATGCTGAGTACGAATCACGGGATAATTTTGCAATCCAATATGGCCGCCGCGCCGTAATCGCAAAACTCCATGATGGGTATCGTTTAAGTGGTTTTTTGGTATGCTGAGTACGAATCACGGGATAATTTTGCAATCCAAAATGGCCACCGCGCCGTAATCATATAATTTCGTGATGGATATCTTTTAATGGGTTTTTTCGAATGCTGAGTACAAATAACATGATAATTTTGGAATTCAATTTGGCCGCCTAAGCTATTTACAGTAGTAAATTAAAAAGATTTGCTTATTAAGTTTAGGCCTAGCAATGCGAAAATACTATGACAACAGGATTTTTGTAAAATTAAGGCCAATGACATTAAATTGGTACCTAGCATACGAAAGAATCCCTTAATCGGTACCCATCATGAAATTTTGTGATTACGCCGCGGCGACCATATTGGATTGGAAAATTATCACGTGATTCGTACTCAGCATTCCAAAAAAACCCCAAAATAAAATAAAATAAAAATAAAATAAAATTTATTCCCTTTGAAATTTTTAAAAAATTATTTAGGTTTGTCAAAATTTTTGTGACTCTACCGGGGGTTCGGAAATGCTACAGACTGAGAAGAACACCCCAAGAAACTCAGTCCGGTCCCTCTTATTCATCTTAGTATCTAATACAGTTTTTTTTTTAAATGTAGAAAGGAGCAATTCGTGTCACTGCCAGGCAGTCTTGTCTTCTAGAAAGTCTTTAATGCTATAATAAGCTTTCTGGCACAATTTAAGCTTTACTAGTTTTTTAAATTTATTAACTGACAAACCTGTTATGGCTGTCGGCAATGTATTGTACATTCGAATACAATTACCCGCAAAAGAATTGCTTATTTTATTAAGCCTAAATCTAGGTACAGCCAATTTATTCTTATTTCTTAAGTTTAGGTTATGGATATCACTATTTTTAATAAATTTACTGTTATTTTTATGAGTATATAATAAGTTTTCATATATGTACTGTGAATACACAGTAAGGATGTTGATATCCTTAAACTTTTCTCTTAATGACTCCCGAAACCCCATACCATAGATAGCCCGGACAGCCCTTTTCTGCAACACAAAGATACATTCGATGTCGGCAGCGTTACCCCATAATAGTATGCCATAGGTCATGACACTGTGGAAGTAGCTAAAGTAGACAAGACGCGCTGTTCTAATGTCTGTCAGTTGTCGGATCTTTTTAACGGCATAGGCTGCAGAGCTCAGTCTGCCCGAGACTTTCTCGATATGAGGCCCCCACTGCAAGTTGGAGTCTAACTTTATGCCCAGAAAGACAGTTTCATCGACCAATTCTACTTGATCATCCCTAATCCTAATACTGGTGTTAACGAGCCTAACATTTGGCAAGGTGAATCTTATACATTTTGTTTTAGTTTCGTTTAACAATAAATTATTAGCGTTAAACCAGTGGACTACCCTAGAGAGGGCATTGTTTACTTCGTCAAGATCGCGTTGTCCACGTTCAACTTTAAATATTAAAGATGTGTCATCAGCAAACAAAACTACCTCGTGATCGTCTCTTATAAGGTGAGGGAGATCATTTATGTACACTAAAAATAGAAAAGGTCCCAGAATTGAACCCTGAGGCACCCCCATTGTTACAGCAGAACCATTTGACTGTTTACCATTTATAACTACTCTCTGTACTCTATCTCTAAGGTAAGAACTAATTAAATCCAAGGCCGTCCCCCGGATTCCATAATGATCAAGTTTTTGAATTAAAGTCTGATGCTGGACACAATCGAAGGCCTTAGATAAGTCGCAGAATACACCATAAGCATCATACGACTCCTCCCAGGCCTCATATATACACTCTAACAATTTGATGCCAGCATCCGTGGTAGACCGACCTCGCGTGAAACCGAATTGTTTAGTATGGAATAGTTTATTTGTATTAAAATGATTTTGCATTTGATTAAGCATTACCTTTTCAAAGATTTTACTAAACGTGGGTAGTACAGAAATAGGACGAAAATTGGACGGATCTGAGGTGCTACCCGATTTAAACAGAGGAGTTATTTTACTAAACTTCATTAAGTCAGGAAACACACCACTATCAACACAATTATTAAATATTATTGATAATTCAGGGGCAACCATTTCAATTAACGAATTAACTAAATGTACAGAAATTCCCCAGAGGTCAGCAGTTTTCTTAATATTTAAAGATTTAAAAGTTTTTATGACAGTGTGTATACTAATTTTACTGAATTTAAATATTTCATTACAGCAAGGAACATTTGCTTTTAACAAGGATTCTGCTATTGGGGTAGAAGAACCTAGGGCTCTGGTCAAATCTACAGGAATTCGAGAAAAAAATTGTTCAAATTCGTTAGCGACTTCGGCATCTGTTGTAATTATGTTACCATTTACTTTAAGTTTAAAATTATTATCATTCGATTTTGCTTGGCCTCTTTCTGCGTTAATTATTTTCCAAGTAGATTTAACTTTGTCTACACTATTGAGAATTTTATTACTTATATACTTTCTTTTGGCTGCTAAGCAGTCTGCTTTAAACTTTTTTGAATAAGTTTTAACATAATTTAGAAATTCATCTGTTCTATTAAGCTGTCTTTCTGAGTATAGTTCATACAGTTTTTGTCTACTTTTATGTATATCCTCAGTGGCCCATTCACTGAAGGCTGGCCTATCACCGATTGTGACTTCCTTAGACTTGAATACGGAGTTGAACTCATTGTAAAAGGAATCAAAAAATAACTTATACATTACATTTGGATCTAAGCCAGTGTCTAAAAATGGAAGTTTATTGCAAAGTCCAACTCGCATACGTTCCAAGCGGTCACTAGTTACTGGTCTACATAATATTTTACGTCTTTTAACTTTTTCTCTTGTGATCTTGAAAGATGCTATTTGCCCAGTATGATCTGATTTTATCTTATTTATAATACTCTTACTTTCTGGCAACATATCACTGTATATATTGTCCAGACAAGTAGCTGTTGTATCACAATATCTAGTAGGCTCTAAAAATAAGTTAGTGAGATTGTGTGATTTAAATAAATTTAAGATATCATTGGTCTGACGCGTATTTATAAGTATATTAACATTAAAATCACCGCACACTATTAGGTGTTTATTAGTTTTTCCAAGTTTAAATAGCACTTTATCCATTACTTCCTCAAACTCACAAAAGGGTGAGACTCCAGGTTTATATACGCATACTACTATGAATTGCTCCAATTCTACGCACCCCTTAAACGATACCCATCATGAAATTTTGTGATTACGGCGCAGTGGGCATATTGGATTGCAAAATTATCACGTGATTCGTACTCAGCATGCCAAAAAACCCCTTAATCGATACCCAACATGATATTTTATGATTGTGGCGCAGCAGCCATATTGTATTGCAAAATTATCACGTGATTCGTACTCAGCATAACAAAAAACCCCTTAATCGATACCCAACATGAAATTTTATGATTATGGCGCAGCAGCCATATTGGATTGCAAAATTATCACGTGATTCGTACTCAGCATACCAAAAAACCCCTTAAACGATACCCATCATGAAATTTTGTGATAACGGCGCGGCGGCCATCTTGTATTGCAAAATTAGTACGTGATTCGTACTCAGCATACCAAAAAACCGCTTAAACGATACCCATCATGATTTTTTGAGATTACGGCGCGGCGGTCATATTGGATTGCAAAATTAACACGTAATTCGTACTCAGCATACCAAAAAACCCCTTAAACGATACCCATCATGAAATTTTGTGATTACGGCGCGGCGGCCATCTTGTATTGCAAATTAGTACGTGATTCGTACTCAGCATACCAAAAAACCGCTTAAACGATACCCATCATGATTTTTTGAGATTACGGCGCGGCGGTCATATTGGATTGCAAAATTAACACGTAATTCGTACTCAGCATACCAAAAAACCCCTTAAACGATACCCATCATGAAATTTTGTGATTACGTCGTGGCCGCCATGTTGGATTGCGAAATTATCATGTAATTTGTAGACATTTTAATGCATTAGGTAGCTGGTTACCATGTCGTGAAAACACTTAAAAAGTAAAAGATCACCACATTTTTACCATGAGTCGCGTATGTATTTGTAACGGTTAATCTAATTACATTTTGCCCATTACTGATATTTTTATACTGTGGCGCGATTTCGACGTAATTTGGCATAATAATTACGAAATAGTTGCGAAAAAAACTGACACAGGTCCTGCCTCCACAAGCGCCAGGGCGAGACTGATCGGCCGTCAGCGGCGCAATTCTATTACGTTTGGTAGATATTCGTACATGATAACTATGTAAATAGTTGTTTATAGAAAAACGCACGGAAAATGTGTATAAAAACTTAATACCTTTAATTGAGTGCAAAAAAAATATATAAAATGTTAATAGTTTAGCCACAGTTTTGAAAAAACTTTTCTGAGAGAGTCAACTTTGGGATTTTTTTCTATCTAGTGAAATTTATTGGATCGTGTAACGGGCTCGGAATATGTTTAGCTTATATCCTTAACTATTATATATATATTTTTCAGATTTAAAAACCCTTTACTTTTTGACTAGGATTGTTTCAAAAAACTCAAAATCTGACCCACGCGGCCTTAATATAGGATTTGAGATATTCTTTGAGCGTCGAGTGGCTTCTCTCTAGAGCTCCTTGAGTCTGCGGATGATAGGGAGAAGACCACAGGTTTTTTATTTTCAGGAACTCGCAGGTCTTTTTAAAGAGATCTGCTGTGAAGTTAGTACCCTGATCGGTAAGTATTGTTTTAGGGATACCAAAAATGGATACATAATGAAGTAGAGATTCGGAAGTTTCTTCTGCTGTTGTGCTTCGGACTGGATATGCAGAAGAGAATTTTGTGAGGTCATCTTGAATGGTTAAAATATATTTAAGTTTCGCGGGACCTGCTTCTGGAAGAGGACCAACGACATTAAAGGATATTCTCTGGAAAGGTTCGGAAGATGTACTAGTAATTTGCATAGGTGCACGATTTACTTTTCTAAGTGCTTTGTTCTCTTGACAGGGTTTGCATTGTTTTACGTAGGATTCAATATCACTGCGCATTCCCTTCCAGTAATATCTTTCTTTAATTCTATTATACATCCGGTTGGAACCGAGATGACCTGCAATAGGAATGTCGTGGTTGTCAGCAAGTATTTTCTTGATTTCAGTTGGAGTCGGGTATAAGATGTTATTGTGATGAATTTTTATTTTGATATTAGTATCGTGAAAGAGATAGGAAAGGATGTTGCGAATTTTGATAAACGAGTGTTTTTCAAAAGGGTTTCTCAAATCGGAAATACCTATTTCAGAAACGTTGTCATGTTGTGACAGTTGGTTTCTGATGGTTCTTAATGTAACATAAATTTCTGGATAAGATGCTTCGTCAAAATGATGCACCTTGGTGAATAATAAATAAATAATTTTATTATTATATTGTATTCTTTCAAAAGAGAAGAGTTCTTTTTCGGAGTTCATGACCTGGGTATTTATTTCAGGGTTACTGAGGGTGTCTTGGATATATGAATTGGACTCGTCCAGGTCAATAGAGGTAGGAACTAGAATGGTTTTTGATGAACATTTCATTAGACTTTCGTTACATTCTTCTATGTCAGTATTAAAGGTTCGACTTCTATCAGCAATAGCTTTCAAAAATGTACCATAGTCGTCGTTAGTTGGATTAGAGTGTGAGCTTATCGACGGTTGAGGATCTGATTCAATTTGGGAGTGAGTAGAAGAGGGTAGGTCGGGTAAGTTGAACTGCTCAGGTTGAGTAGGTTCAGAAGGTTGGCATTGATCTTGCCCTTCTTGTATTGAACATCGTATTCGAATTCTTCTAGCTTTAGACGCCAGCGAATGAGTCGGGACCCAGGGTCTTTACAATTAAATAACCATTGTAATGGTTTATGGTCTGTGAGGACTTTGAACCGGTGACCATATAGGTAAGGTCTGAATGTCTTAGTACCGAAAATTATGGCAAGACATTCTTTTTCGGTGACACTATAATTACTTTCTGCTTTATTTAGTGTTCGTGAGGCATAGGAGATAGGGCGATCCTGTCCAACAGGGCCCTGGGATAGTATTGCCGATATGGCATAGTTAGAGGCATCGCAGGTTAAGAGGAATGGTTGGGTAAAATCCGGATATGCAAGGATTGGGGCAGTGACGAGTTTAGTTTTTAGGGTTTCGAAGGCAAGCTCTTGTTCGTTTTGCCAGTTAAAAGGGGTATCCTTCTTCAATAAGGATGTGAGAGGTTTAGCCAATTTGGCAAAGTTTGGAATGAATCTCCTGTAATAGGATACAAGACCCAAGAATGATTTAATGTCTTTGGGTGACTTTGGAGTAGGGAATTTGGTTACGGCTTTGGTTTTATCAGGATTTGGCTGAACTCCGTTTTCGCTAATGATGTGTCCGAGATAGACGACTTCTTTACGGAGAAATTCACATTTATCTGGCTGGAGCTTGAGATTGAATTGACGAAGTCTGTCGAAGACAGCTTTTAGATTACTGATTTGGGAACTTAGTTCATGGGAGTATATGATAATATCGTCTAGATAGACAAAACAGCGTGTACCTTTGAGACCGGAAAGACAGCTATTCATCAGCTTTTGGAACGTGCTTGGGGCGTTCTTGAGTCCAAATGGCATCCGGTTGAACTGGAAATGGCCTTGAGGAACGGAGAAAGCTGTTTTGGGAGGGTCCTCAGATGATATTTGAATTTGATGGAACCCAGAAGTAAGATCCAATGTCGAGAAATATTTACTATTTCCCAATTGGTCGAGGATTTCGGATATTTTCGGGATAGGATAGGTTTCGCCTATGGTTATGTCGTTGAGTTTGCGGTAGTCTATGACTATTCGCCATTTGAGTCTACCTTCAGAGTCTGCTTTCTTGGGGACTACCCATATTGGCGAGCTCCAAGGTAACAGGGAAGGTTCTATGATGTTCTGATCGAGCATCTTGCTGATTTGGGTTTCTACTTCCTTCTTGTGGAATTCGGGAAACCTGTAGGATTTAGTGTGAACCGGAGTATCGGTTGTGGTTTTGATTTGATGGCTAACAGCAGGGGTAAAGGTAAGTTGATCGTCGGATAAATGAAAGATATCTGAGTATTGGCTGCAGAGTTCTATTAGCGCATCGGTTTCTTCTAGGTTTAGGTGATCAAGTCTTAATGTTTGTATCACCTTGTCAGTTCGTGAACACGTGTTTTTAGGGTTATTCAACCGATAAGAATTGGGATAGAGAGGTGTGACATTTAGATTTAAGTTGGATTTGATAGTGACAGGGGATTCAGAGGTGTTGGCAACAGTGAGGTTAACACGATTATTGTCTTTAACTTTGACAATACAGTTGGATATAAGTAGGTTTTCTGAAAGACGTTGGTCTGAGATGACTCCTTCTGTAAGGTTAGTCTTTTGAATTGAACATTCGATGACGGCTTCTGTACGAGGCGGAATTACATAAAAAGGTTCTGAAAAGTGTAATTTGATTTCTAGGGTTCCTATTTTCAAGATGTCGTGGGTATAGTCTATTTTGCAACCGAAATGAGTCAAGAAGTCGGTTCCGATTATACCATCGTAAGGTAAGCTAATATTCTTCACGACATGAAATTTATGTTTGATGAATTTCTTCTGGGTTAGCTCTAATTTGAGCTGGAAGTGGCCTTCTGTTGTCGTTGGTTCATCTCCAGGGTCTATACCCTTTAGTTTAATCGGTTTCTTTATTAGGATAGGAATTTTATGGATGCTGGATTCTTTTAAAAGAGAAATGGCGGCACCTGAGTCCACCAATAGGGATAAAGGAATTTCAGATACTTGGGATTGTAACAATACATGTGGTAATAACCTCTTGGTTGTGTCGAGGTTAATTTCGAATATTGTTTGGGTTTTAGAAGGAAGTGAAGAATTAGGATTCGTGATTATGGAATTGGTTTGGGCGCTTATTTGGGGCTGGTTACCCATGTGGTCCCTATTGGATACGGAGTTATGGGCGCTCATTTGGGGCTGGTTACCCGTGTGGTCCCTTTTGGATACAGAGTTATGGGCGCTTGTTTGGGGCTGGATACCCGTGTGGTCCCTATTTGATACAGAGTTATGGGCGCTTGTTTGGGGCTGGTTACCCGTGTGGTCCCTATTTGGTACGGAGTTATGGGCGCTTATTTGGGGCTGGTTACCCGTGTGGTCCCTATTTGATACAGAGTTATGGGCGCTTGTTTGGGGCTGGTTACCCGTGTGGTCCCTATTTGATACGGAGTTATGGGCGCTTATTTGGGGCTGGTTACCCGTGTGGTCCCTATTTGATACAGAGTTATGGGCGCTTATTTGGGGCTGGTTACCCGTGTGGTCTCTATTTGATACAGAGTTATGGGCGCTTGTTTGGGGCTGGTTACCCGTGTGGTCCCTATTTGATACAGAGTTATGGGCGCTTATTTGGGGCTGGTTACCCGTGTGGTCCCTAATGAATGCAGAGTAATGGGCGCTTATTTGGGGCTGGTTACCCGTGTGGTCCCTAATGAATGCAGAGTAATGGGCGCTTATTTGGGGCTGGTTACCCGTGTGGTCCCTAGAATTAGTAGAATTAGTAAAATGGTAGGCGTCGACTTTGCGGACTGGTCTCGTGCGACACCGCGCCGAGACTCTTATTCGTTTAAATTGTCCGGTATCAACTCAGTTGTATCCGGGTCAATGGGTTCATCCGGTTGATCTACGAAGTTGATGCGTTTGAAGGGTTTTGATTGGTTTTGGCTATTAGCCGGATATTGAAGGGTTCTGAAACGGTTATTATTAAATTCGCGTTTCTTGCACACAGAGATGTCGTGCCCAGAATTTTTACAGTAACGACAAACGACGTTAGAACTTTGAGAAACAGTGGGTTGAGCTCTTTGTGACGGATATCTATAAGAATCGGAATTGGACGTACCTGGTTTCGGTTTTAACTGGATGATCTGCTTCGGGTCCATTTGTGGACGCTTATACAGTGTCTGCTGTATACGTTCTTCTGAGACTGCCAGGTTGATAGCCTCGTTCAGATTTTTAGGAGACCTACATCTCACGATGTTCGAGATACGGGGTTGTAACCCCATTAAGAAATGATGGAGGGCCAAGTCCTCCATGGCTGCGGTACGGCCAGGTAATTCTTTAACCTTAGTGTTTGATAATGAGATTTCCGTCAAGAGTTGAGAGAGGTGCGTTTCTACGCGTAATGAATATTGGCTTACATTCTCTTGCGGACTTTGCCTGCTCTCTTGGAGATCAGTAAGGAGATGTGAGTAGTGTTTGCGCTCACTGAATTGAGTTTTTAGAAACTCCTTAAGCTGCTCCCAAGATGTGAATTCTTTAATAGAACAGGCAATTTCCGCCCGTCCGTTCAGTTGACTTAGGATATATTTGAATAAAATAGGCCTACGGGCCTCTGTTGCAAGGTCATAAGCGTTGTCGCAATTTACTAGAAAAGAACTTAGAGTTTCCCTTTTTCCGTCATAAGGTTTTATAAATTTGAACAGAGTATTCAATTCAATTTCGCTCATCGTAAGAGCTACTGCGGTTTTCCTTGTGACCCGAGGGGACAAAATTGGTGACTTCGCAGAGTCGTTGTCACTTGCTACCTTCTCGGGTTCGGGGATAGTTAGTTGCAATTTACTATCTTCTTCTTCATACTGTTTTGGCATAATAGAACAAAGAATACAGAGCTAATACTAAAAATGTTACAAACAACAAAAAAATTTTTAGAGCATACACAAATTACACAAAGAATATAAAAAGGTTTAAATTGAATTGAACAAAGGGTTTGAGAATCACTGATATCTAGACCTAGTCTAAACAATGACCAAAGACTCACGACAATGTGTGGGCGACGGTGACGAATACGGCGAACAGGAACATTCCGACTGATAAAACGGTGTACTTGCGCGTTGGGAAGAGACGTTTTAATTTCTCGTGGACTGGAACACTTGATGACCTCGAATGACTTGGAATATTTTGAATGCAGAATCTCGATGATTGGACACGGAGTATGGTAATTACCACGTAGATGAATACTTGTAAGTATCTTCTGAGAGGTTCTTGAATTAGGACGAGATGGAAGAATTTTCTTCTTTACAGAATATAGAACAGATTCAAGCACAAATTAGATTCGCGACGAGACACGACGTGTGCGGATTTTGATACGGATTTTGTAGTCACAGATTTCACTGAATAACACTTGATTTCACTGGGTTACACTTCACCACAGATTTTAGGGTTCAGTAAACTTGAGTTTCGAATAGGATGCAGCGGGAGTCTGTAGCGGTTGCCTGCACTGGGAATTTTCGGATCCCACCGCTGCCACCAAAATGTTATACGGAGTTTCGAAAACTGGTTTTCAAAAAAAAAAGAACTTTTAAAACTTCAGGCACTATGACCTTTATTCAAAGAAAGAATATAACAGGATTCTCTTGGGATCCTTAGGCAACCGCGCGATTCGGAGGATGGAGACAGACTGGCCTGTGGCTGAGCCGCTGGACAGAGCAAGGGTCTGATAATCAGAAGTCAGCATAAAAGATGGTAGGACAGCACTAAGGCTAGCATAACATGGATATAACAGTACGACTGATGTATGTCGAGCGTGTCATCTTCCTGGCGAGTCCCTCAGGCATATTATTTCTGGTTGTTCTCGTCTCGCTTACGGCGAGTACTTGCACAGGCACAACCTAGTAGCCAGGATCATACATCAGCAACTTGCTCTGAAGTATTACCTGGTGGATATCGAGGTTCCATATTACAGGTATGTCGCTGAGCCAGTTCTTGAAAATGGTCATATCACATTGTACTGGGATCGATCTATTATCACAGACAGGACTGTTGTAGCCAACAAGCCTGATATTGTGGTAATAGATCGATCTGAGCGGCGAGCAATGATTGTTGATATCACAATCCCCCATGACGAGAATCTCGTGAAGGCTGAGAGCGACAAAAAAATAAAATATGTGGACTTAGCTCGCGAGATTGTCGACATGTCGGAAGTCCATACAGCAATCATTGTTCCAATAGTCATTTCCGCTAACGGTCTTATAGCTAAGAGCCTCGACCAACACCTTCAGAGGCTCGCGTTGGGCAGCTGGATCAAGGGCGTGAT
This sequence comes from Miltochrista miniata, assembly GCA_933228765.1. Taxonomy (NCBI): domain Eukaryota; kingdom Metazoa; phylum Arthropoda; class Insecta; order Lepidoptera; family Erebidae; genus Miltochrista; species Miltochrista miniata. The sequence continues at coordinate 25,886,062 of OW121763.1, read as the reverse complement.
GCAAAAAGCAGTGTTACTGGACACGGCACGCATTGTGCGGAGGTTCCTCTCTCTGGAGCCCTGACCACCGGTAGCTTGGTCCCTGTACCCGATGCCGGTGGGATACTATATTTAATATTTTTAAATGTATTTTTTTTATAACTATATTTAAAAATGTATCATATAAGTTATTTTATTGAATAAAGAGCATAATAATAATAGTTTATTTGTCTCAAAAATTGTGGTTTACATTACATGATCTTACAATTAATGCCTATAATAATGTGACATATTGGTACAGGTTACTGGTTCCCAAACTAGGCTAAAACCTGTTTTTTGGGAGACAGTGCTCAAACGGTATCATTTGTAAACTATAAGTAATTATACATGGTGAATCGTGAGTTACGGTTTGCAAACCATTTTTCTTTTTAAAAATAATTAAGTTAAGCTACATTAACAAATGTGAAAAGTGATGTGTGCGTGTGCGTGTCTGTGTGTGTGTTGTATGTGTGGTGTATGTGTGTGTGTGTGTGTGTGTGTGTGTGTGTGTGTGTGTGTGTGTGTGTGTGTGTGTGTGTGTGTGGTGTGTGTGTGTGTGTGTGTGTGTGTGTGTGTGTGTGTGTCGTATCATTATTTATTCGATATATTTAAGTAAGTTTTCAGTACCCTCATAATCCTGCTGGAGCATCCAAGCAGTTACTTTTCTTTTTACCTCATTTTTGTTCATTTTTACGATTTTAAGTTTTTTGTTTAGTGTGTTATAGATTTTACAACCTAAGCTCTGACACTGTTTCTTGGCAAAAGCTGTTCTGCACCGCACTATGGGAAAGGCGAGTTGACTATTGTGTTTATTAGGGTTTGGAGAAGGTACGCCTTGATGCATTCTAAGCAGAGGTCGGAGGACAAAGAGCTGACGCACTTTGTGTGGGATATCTTATAGGGCGCTTGCCCATAACCTATATTACAGCCCTTTGTGCTCTTTCCAATTCGAGCATCTGTGATTTAGCGTACCCTCCCCACACCGGTATGCAGTACTGAATAATTGATTGGCATAGTGCCAAATATACCATTTTTACTTGCATCTGTGTAGTCGCTTTAGTTAGGGATTTGAAAACATGTATAAGCTTCCTGGTTCTACTTTGTACCGCCGAGGTCTGGACATCCCACTTAAGCTTACTATCGATATGGACTCCTAGATACTTTGTGCTGGTAACTCTAGTTATTTCTTTACAGTTGCAGTCAGTTCTTGAGGTGCATGTGTGGGCTTTTATAGAGAAATCCTGACTAGGGGTATTGATTTTAGATAGCAAAAAGGGAATGTATGACGTCCTGCTAAGGTTAAGCGTGAGTAGGTTGCTACGGAGCCAGGTCATGATTTGTTTAAGGGAGTATTCGGCTCTCTCCCTCACCACTGACCAGTTAGGACCTTTTACTACAATCGCAGTGTCGTCAGCGTAAACAAAGATGTTAGTGTGTGGTAGAGATAAATTGCACAGGTCATTTACGTATAGTTGGAAGAGTTTCGGGCCTAGAATACTCCCTTGTGGGACGCCGTAAGACACTTCTTCCTCATCACTTATATTTTTACCTATTTTAACCATTTGCCTCCTATTTGTTAGGTAATCTTTAAAAAGCTTGTGTGTGGTACTTTGTATGCTAAGCTTCTCCATTTTATCTAACAAGATTGGAACAGAGACTGTGTCAAACGCCCTCGAGAGATCCAAAAAGATATACAGACACCTGTTATTTTGGTCTATATTTTTGGTGACAGTATTTGCCAGGACAATAACTGCATCTTCAGTAGAAAGATCTGCACGAAAACCATACTGATTTCCGGCAAGGATGTTAAATTTGTCGATGTATCCTCTCAGGACATTATTTAGTACCCTCTCAATAATCTTTGATAGAGCTGTGAGTATTGAGATTGGTCGATAATTACTGACACAGCCTCTGTCCCCAGTCTTGTAGAATGGGTGGATTATAGCTTTTTTTAAAGCATTTGGAAAAACTCCGGTAGTTATGGCAAGGTCGTTCAATGGAAAACTATTTCTTCCACCATCGAAATCGTAACAATGATATTAATAACTTCAAAAAAAGTAAATTCATGTCAGTCATTATTGAAGAGCTATTGTATCCTCCAGCGGCGCAAGGTCCTATACCCTTAATAACTTATGTCATTTTAGCCCAAACCAAAATTATGAATTTCTTATTAACCGCCCACGTCCTTCTTAAGGGACTAATAATAATTATTTGTTTTTTTTTTAATTACCACCCGTAACATTTTTCTGTTTGATTTTTTAAACTCGTCAATAAGTCGCGAAATAATTCGACTCGGTTATCTGCCTCAAGAATAAAGAAAATCGTGCAATAAGAAAATTTTTATCTCACGTCGTGAAAGTAAGCAACAATTTAATCTTATTTTATTCGAGACATCATATATTTCGTGTAATAAAACATACACGATTTTAAAGCTATTGAATTACATTTAAGAACGAATTCATTATTTTCATGGAATTATTAGTATTTATTATAATTTATTAGTAGAAAAGGAATAGTCCCTCTGAATTGGCTTCAGGACGCAGTTTGCTTGAAGTTTAACATTTTTAGTGCCTTCGGGCTTTAATAGAGTATATCAAAATAAAATTTCAGCACCTAATATAATTGTACATATAGAATAGTTACTGCATGACTTGGAAATTCAGGTCCAGGACCCACCTTGAGTTTAAGCTCCCAATCGATAATGGGCGTGTCTCAATTAACTAAAAATTCGAAATAACCTCATGGTACTCATCGCCAGACTCATCAATAATGCGGCTTACAAGAGTTTGTGCTAGAGAAAGTGGCTATGGCGGGGAAAGTCGTCATGAAAACATCTCCAATATTCATCGGCCTCCTCTTCTTCTTCCATCGCAGCAAGGCCTTTAGTAATAACATGATCTTAGAACAGTTATGGTTCTTAAGAAAATAATATTTAAAAAATTCAAACTTTTTGGTTTTTTTACAAACGTTTAGAAGTCCTATATTTCTAAAAAATTGCTAAAAAGCTATTTTTATAACCTTTTATATTGAACTCCTTTCTGCTCATAATATATCACCTACAAAACTTGACGATTAGTGACTGAATTTCGGTCCAAAGCCCTTTTAGACACAATAATTGTATTTCTTGATTTAACTAGTCTAGGATCAATTAAAAAATCTTTTCTAGCCCCTGGTGAACATATAAGACTGTTAAAAGCCTCTTACAGCCGTTTTATTAACAATTTATTTTTGGGCGTTTCTTGATAAATATTTTTAGTCCTTTAGAAAGGACTTGGGCCGTAATCGAGAAGTTATAAAATTATGCGTGGGCCACTAGAGGGTATGCTCTAACAACCTATTTAATACATACCCATCAGTCTGACGTCGGGCTACAAGTATAATATTTCACAACACAATCACTCAGGAACAATAACTAGTTTAACAAAAGGCCCGCTGTATGATGTGAAGGTTGAGCTGAGCTTTGGTAATGAAACCGTATTCACTGATAGGAACACAATACCTTTTATATTATCAATCAATACATAGTTAAACTATACAGGGAGGAAATTAAAGCCAGTGGTTTGAGAAAGCAGTTTACTTACTTTTGAAGATAAATAAATGTTTGCTTTCAGCAAAATTTACCATCATTTATATTAACCTCCTAACTTCTGAAGGTATAAAATATTTCCGATTTTTATGCAACTTAGTGTAGATGTTAGGTATGGTATGAAAACCATGGAAAAAATATTGAAAAAAATCGTAAGCTTGGAAAAGTGGGTTTTCTTGATGTACTATACATAGTACATTCGGTGTCTGTTGAGCTTAAATATTTAATTTGATGTTCTATCTGTAGTACTTTAGTTGTGAAATAGTGTAAAAAAAAGAAAGAAAATTTTAGTCTTTATTTCAAAAAATGCTTGTATACTGCTATAAAATAAGTTAAAAAGTTAAAAAAATACAAAAAAGAATGAAACTAAAAACAAAAATTTACTGAAATAATTTCTTAGTAATCACAATCTTCAAAGTAATGTTAGCACAATAACACTATTTAATTTTTCATGATAATTTTTGGCGAGCGTGAATTCCTCACGTCACGCAATTTAATTTAATATGTTATTAATCTAGCAGTTTTCTAGTGGAGAAATATCTACCATAACATAAAAATGGCTAGGTTTACGTTTCTGTAAAAGAGCTTAGGAGCCATGAAGGCGACCATGAAAGCGAAGGGACTGGTACTGGTAACGGAGGAGCTGATCCAATATTTTTTTCGACATCTGATAATGATAATGAACTAGAAAATTATTCTCTTGATATGTAGAGGGTCATAGTCAGAATCTTCTGAAAAATCATGCTCGGATTCGTCTAATATTGTCAAAATTAAGCTAAAAAATATGAACATCGATCACACCATTGGCACCTGATGTATTATGCATAGTACATCAAAACAGTTAAAAAACAGTAACTTGACCCCTGTTGTACTATATGTAGGACATCAAAATATTTGACCTTGTAGTGAAAAAACTATTGAAACCAAAACCAAAATACATCGTAAATATTATCATATACTTCATAATCCAACAGAAAACACATTGCAATCTAAAAATATTATCCTGAAGAATGAATCTTTATGAAATACTTACTATGTTTCGAACTAAGAGGCGTACACCTGCGTTGAATTTATTTCTTAGAAAAAAAATTGTCAATTTGGTGAAGGTGGTAGTATTTTTTTTAAAAGAGACGTTCACATACCATGCTATAGCAGAAAAAAAAATGCAATTTTTTTATTAGCTATCTCGTCAGATTTTTTTACTTTTGATGTACTATGTATAGTACGCCAGGGGTTAGGAGGTTAAGGGTACTTTTCCTCCAACCACTGTGTTAAATTGCATGATACTAGATGATGCCTACAGCTTTACCCGCGTGGAAAATTGTTCCTGTTCTCTCTTCCCATGGAAACTTATTACCGGGATAAAAAATATGCTATTGCAGACTTTAGTCCATGTACCAAATTTCAGCCGTTCAACGGTTAGAGCGTAAAAGAGTAACAAATATCCAGATATCCTGACATGCTGAAATCTATCACTCACAAAGTATTGTATAGTATAGTATTTTTATAATATAAGACTATCTTTTTTATTTTTGTATGACTTTCTTTTTTTAACGTGAGAAAAATCCGTCATGGATGCTATGCCGGACTCTTAACGACTAAAAACCACTCGTTCCCTACTAGTTACTACTGCCTAAGGTTGGGAGCTACGGGTAAAGTTTTGGAAAGATATCCCCTCATACCTCGGGATTCGAGTATTGCATTTTTCCTAAACACGGTCCCAAAGGAACTTGAACCCAGATTATAAACATAAACACATTTAATGTCCCAATGTTCCCGAAGTTAGTGTATGATTAAATAACTAACAAATTTATGAAACTGTTCACGTTTCACTTATTAAAGGATAATCTTACAGGAAGGGCCAAATTTTCGTCTTAATTTCAGCCTTTAATTCCAGTCAAATTATTCGGTAGAATTTCGGCATTAAATTCTACGAAACTGAGTTTCGAAGACCTATTAGATTACCAAATTCACCAATTAGACAGCGTTAATTGAAATTCCTTCAATTGAATTTATCTGGCTTTTGATATTTATCAGAGGATTAACATTTGAATATTATTAGGTATGTCTCTCTGAACATTGGGTATCTTCTTTGCTTTTCTTACTACTTAGATTATTAAAGGGCCTATGCTAATTGGATCAGTGTGTTCTCAGGTACTTAAGTCTATATAGAAATCGGGTATCTTTACGAAGATTATCGGTATTTTCATGTAGCTGGCAGTCACGACATGCACCTGCCCAATTCAACACGGCAATAGGGTCACAATGTGAGACATGTTGATAATATAAATAATATGCAATTATGCACTGCAGATAGATTCATACACATCGTGGAGAAGAATAGAAATTATATAATTTTAACAAAGTTAATTAAAAATGGATGTAATTGACTGACTGCCCATTGGTCTAGAGGTTGAAATATGCGAGCGCGAATAACGAGGCTGTGATCAATAAATATTTGTCTCGAAAGTCTAGTGTCTTTCGGTGTATGATAAATATACAAACATACATATAGTCACGCCTATATCCCCGAAGGGGTAGGCATAATATACGCCCACATTTCGCTTTATAGTTTTATGTCACACGTAATAGGAGGTGAGCCCATAGCCTATGATGTATATAAAAATCCGTAATCTGATACCTCAACCAGATTATTTCCTAGCTTACTTTGGGATCAGATAGCATTATGTGAGAATGTCCGTGAATGTTACAAAAAATTATTAATATATCAGTTTTGTCTTGGTGCTGAAACTGCATGGCACTTCACTACTAGCTGCCACTTCAGCAGGGAAGGAAAGTGCCTACGTGGTCTACATCACGTACAAATTCACCTTGCGATAAAACACGAGAAAAATAAATACAATATTTTGTACATTTATCACTATCAGCCTTATAATAAATCTTATTTTATATGAGTAGTTTATGCATTTATGGCTTCTTCTTGCGTCCGAGTTCAGAAGCTTCTTCAAATGTGTCAGGTAATTTGCATCCAAGAGTTTCAGGAGTAAGAAAGATCAATGCCCCGGATACCAGAGCAAAACCCGCAAATAATACGAAAGGTGCTTCTGGAAACCATGCAGCGCCCTGGAGAATAGAAAAGAAACCTTATACTGATCAAGACTTCACTGATACGATTAGTTTTCAAAACAATATCTCCAATCTTGACGTGAAACTAACCAATGTGTATGAAAATTGCTCATTTTGTGTAAAACTTATGTTTGAACAACTAAATTTACTTTACTTTTTTTTTTGTTACGTGAGGGAAAATCCTCATGGATGTTATGCTGGACTCCTACAGACTAAAAAACCTCACGTCACGCCCAACAGCCTGTGGTTGGGAGCCCCGGGGAAGGGTCTTCTCTCGTTTTCCATAAATTCATTTGCACTAATATTGTTTGCCATAATCATCCCCGATCATAATATTTACTTGCACTATTATCATTTATACTAATAACGTTTGCCTTAACAACTCAACAGTCATAACTTTTATTTGCCATAAAATGACTTTCTATAACAACATCAATACATCAATACATATAATAAAATCGTAACAGGTCGCTGTCTGTACATGGAAGATAAATAAGAAAAAATATTATAGGGGGGCTTAATGAACGCAATAGAACCCAAAACAATGATTTTTTGAATTTTTGTCTGTTTGTCTGTATGTCTGTATGTCTGTATATCTGTTTGTCTGTACGGTTGTGCACGCTAATATCAGTAACCGCTCAACCGATTGCAATGGGGTTTTTTTTATTGTGTTGAGGTTTGCTCCAGTTAACATTTAGCGTTTGTTTAATGTAAATCGGTTTAGAAATAAAAGAGTTATAACACTTTTAAGAATCAGATATTTTGAAAATTTTAATTGTAGGGGTTTCTTTGAATGTGAGTGAACCTAAACTGGCGTGTTGGCTTAATCATAAAAGAGTAAGTAAGTCTTAATCATTAAGCTCTTTTATGATTAAGCAAACAGGGCAGTTTCAGACGCTGCTTGATGACTCTGATGAAGAAATACCTTTCCTTTCATACACCTTATGTGACGTAAACGAAGTTGCGGGCTCAGCTAGTATATCATGATAATTAGTTTCCATAAGTAACACATCTCATAATCGACTCTTGACATAATTAAAATTTGATATAATTATGAAAATAATACATAATATTGTTTGGTCGAAATTAATTATCGTTAACACCCTGACTCAGTGCAATCCGACTCGGATAGGTTAGGTTAGAAGACTTAGGCGGGAGCGAAGCAAAGCGAAGCTCCCGCCTTAAGTCCTCGTGGTTTTTTTTTAAACCACCTAGAAGTTCGCGGGGCTCCGTCCAGCTTAGTTAGTAGACGCCATATGAGGTTTAGTTTCAGTCGTATAAATTATCTTTATTTATATTATGGTGAATAATGGTTATGGAAAATGGCATTATTGAAAACGAAAATTATGGCAAATACATTTATGGTATTAAATTATTATGACACTTGATCGATTATGACCAATGGAATTAGTGAAAGTCATTTTATGTCATTTCACGATTATGGCAACTGAAGCGTTATGTCTAATGAAATTATGGCAAATACCAGTATGGCATATGAAATTATGGCATTTTAAATTATGGCAAACATTAGTAAACCCCGGGGAAGCCCTCGGAAGGATGTCCCGCAACTCCCAACAGACCCACGGCCGCCACTGCGGCCTTGCCCAGCGGGTGGTTCGGGTGCAATCCCGCGTCTATGGAGGGGGTTCGTGTGTGATCCCGCTTCTAAGGGGGGGCGTGCGTGAATTGCTCACGTCACGCTGCCGTCATGGGCCTGCTTCTGTAAGGACAGTGAGCCGCCCTCTCACCGTCCTCAGACCCCCGGTCATGGTGGCCGATAGTCCTCGGTGAAGACACGTCGGCGGCGCCCAGGCTGCCGACTGCGGAACTCGGGTGGGAGAGTTCTCTCCCGTACCCGTCCCGCCGCCTTCTTTACGAGCATGACCTGCTCGCAGAAGGAGGCGGGGTAAATTTACTTTTATGTTTTTGTTTTCCTCTATATTATCTCAGAATAAAAAGTAAAGGTTGTAAAGGACTTCAAATAAAGTACTTAGAGAGCTTCAATTGCACGCTCACTCGTAAATACCAATTGCTCATACTTTATTCTATGTCTGCCTATTGCAGACTACACATTTGATAAAAGCTTTGTATGTCAGGCCTCAATAGAAATCCTAAGGCCAAGTCAAAATCACTTGCAACATGTTTTAGCCACTGTCTAACAGACGACTCTCTAAAGTAGTATCTAATAACTTAATCATAGCTAATATCCAAAATAAACAGTATTTGAAAAATAGAAATAAGATCTCAGGGTTCAAAGATCCCTTCAAGGTAGGGAACCTTGAAGGGATTCATGTCATCCTATTCAATATTAATATGAGTTCTTCGAATACTTACAATAGCTGGCGTAAGCGGCGCCGTTATAGAGCCAATCCTTCCAATCATGGAAGAAAATGCGAACAAACTATGACGATGACTAGTGGGATACAACTCCATTGTGTAAACATATAGCGATGTCATAACCATGGCAATTGCAAATTTGGCTATAAGGTATACCGTTAAAGATATCCCGAATTGATCTGAAAGTAATAAAATTATTAAAAACAACCATGAAAATAGAAAAGTCAAATCATCATCTCATATTTTAATAAACTTACCTAAAGGTATAAATATATATGCAATTTGACAAGCACTACAGATCCAGTATGCTAAAATCAGTACTGGTTTCCTACCAATTATCCCCAAAAGGAAAAATGCCGTCCAATAGCCAGGTATCTCAATCGCTGACACGGCTATAAAATTCACATATCGATTTCCCGACAGGCCGACAGCGTTAACAGAGAGTCCATAATAAATAAACGTATTCGTGATCCACCATATAGGTGATACAATGCAACGAATCAATATTCGTTTGTGTCGAAACACTTGGACGATTAGCAAAGGCTCTTTACTCCTTTGTTCCTCTTCTAACTCTTTAAGTTTCTCTTCTTCTAAGGCTGTATCACGTAATGCTTGTAAAGACTTCTCAGATACGTGCGTACCGTTTATTTTTGCTACTTTTCTTAGCAAAGCATCGGATTCATCAAAGCGACGTTTACTCATATACCAACGTACAGATTCAGTAATCAGCCAAATATATAAGATTGTCATAAATTGAGGAATGTGGAGAACTAGAATGAGATAATTCCATTGCTGAACACCCCAAGCAATCAGTCCTAACAATACTTGTCCTACTGAAAAGAAAGTATTCATGGCGGCTCCACCTGCGACTCGATATCTTGGGCCCATCAGCTCCATAACTGTTGAAATACGTAAGGGCTTTTTATATCTGTAGTCTTTTTATATTTAATGTAATTAATTTGTGAAAAAATATACTTACGAAGAATGTAACTGCTAGAAAAACTACCGGAGCCAAGTGCTGCTTCAAAAAAAAATGCCAGCATAAAATAGATGTACGAGGTTGACCAGGCTCTAATTAAACCTATCCATGCTGAGTTGAAGGCGTTTAGGGTTAAAGCGACACGTCGACCCCAATTATCTGAGATGAACCCAGTGATTGGAAGAGCAGCAAGTGTACCAATAGTGCCAATGGTACCTATTAGTGATCTCGTCCATTCATTACAGGCAAGGTCAAACTGCAATGATGTAAAAAATTAGCACAGCCAATTATATTTAACGATGTTGGGAGTCTTTCCTAGAGGGACTTTAGCCAATCTCATCTGCCAATAATGCACCTGCTGAATGAGCTTATGGTGCATAGAAAATGGAAATTCCGAACAATATCTCTTACTAACCCGTTTGACTAGCGTAGTATAGTAAGGTAAAATACCCTCAAATCAGGAAAATAAAGCAGCAGCAGATTCATTGATTGATATTCATTGAACACCAGGGACTATTTTTACTAAATTTAATCATATTGACAACTAAAATACAATCGTGAAGTTCATTTGCGTACTGCGTCAGAAAACTTGGCATAATTTGAGCTCAAATTTCGACTCGATATAGGTAAAAAACACTTGCAATATTTTTTTATCTATTTTAATCCCGGGAATTTCACAATGCAGGCGGAAAATAGAGCATCAATTTTGCCAGCTGATAACTTTCGAGCATACAACGCCTTAAAAAGTTAAAATTATTTTTTTTTGTTTATCTACGGAACTTCCCTTGCCTTGTTTTCTATTATGAATAACTTAGTGGTGCTCGTGGCATCGCCCACATGGAATCTGAAATTTCTACCAATTCCGCAGCCCACGAGAACGTATTCCATTATTAAGAGCATAGGTGTTATTCCAGATTCTAAATCTAAATTTGCGCCAAATTTCAATCAATCATTAGAGCTTCATTGAATAATGAACATTCAAACCACTTCACAATCTTTTACATTTTATAATATTAGTTAAATTGTTTTTACTCACATCGTATGCAACAGTTAACGTATTTTCATAAACATATTCGTCGCAATCCACCAGAGCGTTTCTATTAAAGAGATTACTGGGGCAAGTATTACTTTCTACTATACGTGATTGCGTAGAAACATTGGCGAATCGTTGGCAGTTATCAAACTCACCCGTACTGGTAGTCGGCACAGCATTGCCTAACCAATACGGTGCCCATTCTGGAGTATCTCCGTCGCATTCTGGGATCACACATCTGAAATTCACACGAAAAAAATTTGAATGTTTCAACACGGCGATACGGTTTACTACCTTTTACGTGGGACCATTACTAAAAAGGTAAAATGTTGGCACATTATATGCTCAGATTTCTGCTCACCCCTTCGGGAATAAGGCGTGACCATATTATGAGTGTGTGTGTTATAAAAGCTTACCCGGCGATGCCAACCATCATCAGGTAGGAAACGTGTGTTATTTTTAAACTATCGCGGTTTTTAACACTCATACTTATAGAATTCGGGACTTCACGCGAAATACTATTTACTTACATTTACCGACGTTTCGAGCACGTTGCAGCGCCCGTGGTCGCGATTGGACTGAGGCGAGGATCGACAAAAACCACGAAGTTATTTCTTGTCGAACTACCCTCCGTTGTTATTACAACGAAGGATAAGGCCGGCGACACACTACACTCAGTACGTCAGTCAACGTGCTCGAAACGTCGGTAAATGTAAGTAAATAGTATTTCGCGTGAAGTCCCGAATTAAATAAGTATGAGGAAACGTGTGGTTTTTAGTCAAAGTCAAAAAACATTTATTTCGCATAATCCTAATACATAGGCACTTGCGACACGTCAATGAATACAATGCAAATGTACTATTAATGCGGCCCGCTTGGCAAGAAACTCGGCGGGCTATTCTTTTTGTGCACTACATATTTAACTAAAACTCCATCAGTAGAGCAAGCAGATCACTTCCAGGCTTCCTTATCAATCAAATAATCGTCAACTCAATAATCAAAAAAGTCGATAGAAGTCCGGCAGAACATCCATGTAAGATTTTCCTCACGTTAAAATAAAAAAAAGTTCGCGATTCATAAATGAGCCCGCTGAGTTCGCGGTGGATACCGGCGATTAAATTCCCTCTGCAGGTGTCACCCGATTTCAATGAAGATACGTCGAGTTATCGAGGCTACGAGCACTTAAATTGTTATTGTTTTGTTAAAAAACTTGGCGTAAAATTCATTGTCGATTTTTGTTAAGGATTTATTGTCTAGTTCAGTAGTTATGATCAAAAGAAGAAAGTTGCTTGGTTTTGTTTATGAGCCGATTTGAATAGCATTGGCAGAAAACTTTCAATAATAACAATTAATTCTAGACGATTTAATTTCAAAAAACAAAATATTCAATTCACAAATATTTCTGAAATTGTTGTCGAAAGAATGGTTTTATTATAGGCAAAGATTTACATTAATATAGGATGTTTATGAATTTAAATGATTATGTATTTAGTATGATTGAAAACTCTGCAGTCTTATACCATCGTCTATTTGTGTATTTAATACATGTTATTTTTAAACTATCGCGGTTTTCTACACTCATACTTATAGAATTCGGGACTTCACGCTAAACACATTTACTTACATTTTCACACCGACGTTTCGAGCACGTTGCAGCGCCCGTGGTCGCGGTTGAACTGAGGCGAGGATCGACGAAAACCGTAAAGTAACTTCTTGCCAAAACTACCCTCCGCTATTGTCACAACGTTCAAGTTTATTAATCACTGCATTCCACGTCCCGGAGAGCTTATATCCATCATCCCCATTGAAATTTTTGTGTTTTTTAATTTCAATGGCTTCACGCACCATACGTGGATAATAGTGGCGATCAGTGGAGAGGACTTTTGGTTGGTGAAGTTCGATCCAGTGATTACTGCCCGTATCGAAGTGTACTGCTATTGCCGATTTGTTAAACTGACGGTTTTTCACAGCTGCAATGTGTTCTTTGACCCTTTCCGCGATGGTCCGCTTGGTTTGGCCTATGTAGGAACTACCGCAGCTGCAATCCACTTTGTAGACACCTGGTGTTTGCAGAGGAATGACGTCCTTTGGAGTTCGTACGTAGCTACCTTAACGGTTAACGGTTTAAAAATCGTCCGTATGGAGAACCGCCGTAAACACGATCCGATCTTGTCCGTTATTCCCTTTATATACAGCATATAAGCCAGTTGACGTTCCACCCCCGGCTTCACTTTCCTCGGTGCACGTCGTGTCTTCCTACTACTCGCTGCGTACCCATTCATCTTGAGTATCTCCTGAACATAGTCCAACTCCTGCTGTAAATGCTCAGGGTCGCAGAGGTCATTAGCTCGCTTGACGAGCGTCGCGCTGACTGATTTGAGATGAAGTGGGTGATGATGCGAGGAGGCGTGCAGGTATCTATTTGTGTAAGTGGGTTTGCGATACACAGTGTGGGCAAAGGAACCGTCTGCTCTCACCATTAATTTGACGTCAAGGAAAGACAACGACCTGTTGTTCTCAATCTCATAGGTAAATTGTGTTTTCACATGTAATGAGCTGAGATACTCGGTAAAACAAATCACCTGCTCCCTGTTGCCTTTTAATATGCAGAGTATATCATCTACATACCTTTTCCACAACCTGATCTGAACTCGGACATCCTTAAATGTAAGTAAATGTGTTTCGCGTGAAGTCCCGAATTCTATTAGTATGAGTATTTAATGCATATACATACAATCACGCCTAAATTTCTGAGGAAGAAGATAGAGGTGTATTATACATATATAACCTGCTGAGTTTCTTGCCAGTTCTTCTCAGGTATGTCGCGTTGTGAACTGGTGGTTGAGTTTTTGTTTTATATTCTGGACGTTTTACAAGCGCATCTGTATAATGTCTAAGTGAGTTAAATATATTTTAATTTTGATTTTGATGGTGAATTACTCACCCACACTAAGCCAGAAGTTACCAAGTAATAGGGGACAAGACTCTGAAAAAAATATCTAATCTTTTCTGTAATAGAAAGCAAAATTCCAAACAGCCAGTATAGAGGATTTATAAAGTCAGCCAATAAAGAGAGTTTTATTCAATACTAGCTGATGCCCGCAGCTTCGCCTGCGTGAAATTTAGTTCCTACACTGTCTCTAACCTATCTCTGTAGGTACCAAATTTCAGCCAGATCCGTTCAGCCATTACAGCGTGAAAGAGTAACAAACATCCACGCTCACAAACATTCGTATTCGTAATAGTAGTTAGATACATAGATTTCTGATTAACAAATTCATAATACATATTATGAGTTTTGTAAATTTATTTATTAAATACATTTCTTAATTCATTGGCTAGACTACTACTTGACTCAACTTCTCTTCTATGCAATTGACATCGTAACTTAGTTCCTTCTTCAGGTAGTCCCAGACATACTGTAAGCCTACGACGTATGGGAAAACCGAACTACAACTTCGTCCTCTTAATACAGATGGTCCAACCAAGACCTGTTAACTTAATAACCATGTAAATTTCATCTGCTAGGGGTTCATGTTCATTTTAATGGCTCTTTTTACTTGTCAAATGTGATCTTCGTAGAGGCCATTCCCGTATTTAACAAAGACTTAGTGAGTCTGTGTGCACCGAATGCAGCCAGCACTATAGAATAAAGTTCATACCTTCCATGACCAGTCGCTTAGGGCTGTTGATAACCTTTCATTCTAATGCGCAGTGGACACTACCCGAAGCGTGGTCATTCATTATTCCTGGCTAGCCATCTTCGAATTTTCTTTTTCTTTCACATATTTATTTTTTGTTATACAAAATTTAAAAACATTAACAACTATATTTCTAATAGTACTTAAATCATGAAAATGACAATGTCATTCGGATTAAACTTCCACAAATGTGTCAAAATAAAAAGTAATTTAAATCAAAAATAAGATTATTTAAGGAGTATTGATATCAACTCCGGAGAAAATCAGCTTCAAAATAATTTACATTCCCTTTTTAGGTCGATAATGCATAAATTTTAATAAAATAAGGAACACGTCTTCCATCAATTATGTTAATAATGCTATATGTCAAATTTTAAACAAATCGGACCAAGGAATCGCGTTGTCCCATACAAACTTGACCCTCCTTTTTGATACCTTTGGAGGTGGAATTTGCAAAAATGGTAAAATTACTTTTTTCAAATTGTAACAAACAACGCTCATGCTGAATTTCATCATCGTACCATTAACCGTTTAAGCAATAATTGATAATAACTTTGGGTCTAGGGATTGAACCGCAAAATTAAGTTTGGTTTGAATTCTATATACTTTTCCGGGATAAAAAGTACCCAGTGTGGTGCCCAGGCTATAAAAGAATAATTATACCAAGTTTCATCGTAATCTAACCGGTAGTTTTTGCGTGATGCCTGAACAAACAGACAGACAGACAGACAGACAGACAGACAAAAAATTTTTTAATCACATTTTTGGGTTCGGTGTCGGTCTAGTAACACCCCCTGCTATTTATTTTTTTGATATTTTGAATGTACAGAATTTTCACTTCTACAGATTTATTATAAGTATATAGATGAGCCAGTTTAGATGTTTTACATCCACAAATCAATCTCTGCGGTCGGAGCATTGATGTAACAATAATCTGCATACGAGTATGTAATATAAAAAATATATAAAAGTGTATATGTGATATATGTATTTAGAAAATGAATGATGCTTACTCGGGCGCCAGATGGTTATAGGTCCATCAACCATAATATGCCAGATAGTCAGCAGCAGTGCCCCGGAACTTCTAATCACAAGCCTGGGGCTGGAATTCAGGATGGAAACTCTGTATGAAAGTTCCAAACTTTACTCCTAGCGAAGGATCTTAATACAGTCTTAACTAACAAGGGCTTAGAATTAGGCTTAGGTTCTAGCCGCAATAAATTTAACAAGGATTCTATAAGGGTTTCTACCCATTGAAATTTCACAGAGACAACTATCACGACATCCTGCTAGTCGTCAGGTAATTAGAATGGTAAGCTACTTTATAATAGGTATATTATGTGTACAGAGGTACCTGCTGCGTTCCGGTAGATTACCTCACGCGATTTTCCCTCCGCACGTGGGTCCCACGACCACAACGGTGAGAAGAAACCAACAATGGGATTCACATTCCTGGACACACACTGTCCCCCAAGGGTACGGCGCTAAATAAGCTGAAAGGAACATCAAAACACGCATCAGTATGGGAGCACATGTTACACTCATGATGAACCTCAATCAAAATAACAAAATTACGTACCGCATTACACAATAGAAACTCCTGGGCGGATAAGCAGATAAATTAATATTCCCAAGAGATCTCCAAAGACCTGCAAAAAACACAAATCCATGAAGGTTTGGAACACGACGCTATGTGTCCATAAGTCAATCGAAAAACTATCAAAACTTACCAAAATTTATACAATAAAGTGATCAGGATGTAGGGCTGAACATCCCCTTACAACATCCAGTAAATTTGGCGCACGGATGGCCGAAATTAAAACGAATTAAAAATTCTCCGACATCGGTTCGAAGTATAGGCTGGCAATGAATCTTTTTCGCTTGACAGCTCCCTCCATTGACAACTAAACTTTTTAAAGGTTTGGCCTGAGACGCACTGTTTAGGTCTTGCACTATACAGCCTAGAGCAGTGAATGAAAATGAGTCCAAATCTAGCGTGTCTATGCACGACAAAAATAAATAAAACCATGAAATTCGAAAATAAGTATTTATTCAATCACAAAGTGCCCATGTAACGGAATAGCACGTTACATCACACCCCAACCAGAACAAAAGAAAGGAACTTTCTTTTTAGAACAATCCTGTCTAAAGAAAAAAATAATTCTAAGACAGAATATAAGTCTTAAGAATGAAATAGAACTAAAATCTTAAAAGAAGTATAAATCTTTCCAATAAGATTTAGAAAAAACAAAATGTAGAGCGAACTCTAACATGAATTTAAAGTAGACATTCCAATTCACAAACCACGAGTTATGACTAACTCCACCAGCTCCAATATATATACTAAAGTGCGGTTAAGCCTCCTGGCCACCGACTCTGTAACACAACAAACACTCTACTAATACAAGTATCTAGAGTCGACAAGACAAAAGAATACTCTACCTACACCAAACACGAATTTTGAATATCAAATATAAACACAAACTAACAAACTCACATACCTAGAGATCAGTTAAGCTATTTAGCCACTGACTCTTTCTACCAAAACATCTATCAATCTCTCTACACAAACAACGTGTGTGAAAAGAAACTGCTTACCAAAAGCAACTATACTAACTATAAGATATCCAACCGATGATCTACCGAACCTTGAGATCAGTTAAGCCACCTGGCCACTGACTCTTATTTACCAACTTACCTTTATATATACTGAAGATGCGGTTGAGCTCCGTCGCCACCGACTTCTTTCCTTACATTCCAGAATATTTACAATATCAAAGTAGAGTACACACAGTACAGTATAGTATTTGTTGTAACCACCAACTGTCAAACAGTAACTCTATAGTACTGTGACATCTAAAAACATTCCAACAAAACTTGTTGTCAAAAAGAAATAGAAGAATGTGATCGGCTCCACTCCACCGAACTCCCGAACACAAACCCTGTAAAATGACTATTGTGACCGGCACCACCCCACCGACTTTCCGAACACAAAGCATGTAATAATGACTATTGTGACCGGCACCACCCCACCGACTTTCCGAACACAAAGCATGTAATAATGACTATTGTGACCGGCACCACCCCACCGACTTTCCGAACACAAAGCATATTAATATAATAATGATACTATATTTGTGCCGCCATACGGGAACGCAAATACATACCTACAATCGTTATGACACTTGTGCCGCCATCTAGGGAACACAAGTGTATAACTAAAATTGGATTCTGTACTCATGTGAGACAGAAACCAACACACAAAACGAATACAATATACCTATACAGTTATCTTGCAAAGGTTAGCCCTACGACCTAGTCTCGGGATCAGAAGTGCTGAAGTTCAACTACTTCCACTAACCTACTATCGCAATTAAAACTATTCGAATACACAATATGTACCAGTATAGGCATATCACAAAATTAGAATAACATCATTCCGTAACACATGTAGAGAATGATAATGTTCTAACAACCCATTAAGGTTTCAACAAACAAACAATTAGATAAGATCTTTCGATGTGGGTGAAAGTTATTCATGTGAAGAAGTTAGGTTTCAATTATTCAAGAGGTAAATTTCGATAATTCCAGAAGGTAAATTGATTAAAGTTTAATCAATTAGAAATATCCTAAGTTCTTTTTAGAAAGATTCAGATCTTGATTCCAATAAAAAGCTGTGAAAGGACCTAACATACATCTCCATTCAAATTACCATTCCCTAACATACATCATACTTACAAAGGTAACATCTTCCATACCTATACCAAAACCAAGACAGAAGTCTAATATCAAAACAAGATAAGTTATTTAGTTATTTTCATAACATGGTAACAACCTGTGGTACCTTTATTTAGGTCCTACAGAAGGTAAACATTAAATGCAACTTAAGAAACCATATTACACTTAACGAACTTAGAAGCAAACTTAGCAGAACAATATGCAAAAGCATGTGACTGCACACAACTCCCCATCCACACAGTATCAACCACATCAAAAGAAATGATTCACCAGCCTATATATACTATAATAAAGTAACGTTAATTACTCTTAACAAAATATAATAGAAACGACAGGTACCTTAAAAGATTTCACAAAGTGAATGGAGTGAAGCTTTACAAGAACTTCTATACTCCGGCTTCAAATTGAATTCTATAATCAATTGAAGCATTACCACCATGCAAAGATGCATACAATATAAAATATAAGATTATCTCAAGCAAAACATGCTATACAAGTCTCCACAGTTACATCATATCCCTCTACAGAATTATTCCAGTATAATTAACATGAAATATTGCATTCCCTACAAAATTTATGTACCATGATCATCAAACACTTTCCAAGAGCAAGGATGTTTTATTTTCTTTATAGCTTCATGAATACAAACTGCATGAACCAGTGAACAAAATTAATCTTAGGTGGAACCCAACCAATGAGCTTCAAGCTTCGCTTAAATCAAGAAGTATTTCCAAAAAGAATTACAGTTTAAAGATCTCTGATGGAGAACTGGAAAATCCAAGTACAAAATTCTACATACAAAAATAGTAAATAAGGTATAAGTATCTTTATCCTTATCAAACAAAGTAAAAGCCGAATTTATATTTTAATCAACTTCAGAATTATTCAACCAATGACTGCATTCTCTCTCAATAGTTGCACAACAGGGGCATATCTAATTTCTTTGATATCGAGTCACTATCAGTTTACTCACAAACTTGTGCTCGATAGGGCCTAATCTACTGTTCCTTGGAACCAGTTTTTATTACTCCTCTGAGTTGCAAACGTCGCAAGTCTTTGAAGTTACACCTAATTTGTGACACTTAAAGCACATAACTCCAGGAAACCTCAAACAATTTTTAAATGTATGACCCGTAGTCTTACACTTCAAACAAACTAGAACTTTCTTATTACTGTCACTAGTATTACTGACAGCATTAACTTTAACAGAATTCCTAACTGGTTTAACATCTTTATGAGATGTAGACCTATGTTCAACACAATCTTCAAGATCCCGACTAAGGTAAAGAAATTCGCTAACAGAAGATATCTGTTTACCGAAAAGAAATGGTTTATATATACTTAACATGTTAAGCTTAATAACTGTTATTAAAGTATGATCTGAAATAGGAACTGACAACTTATTGTTCATGTCCATAATCTCAGTAATAAAATCTGGAAGAGACTCAAAATGTTTTTGTTTCCTAGTGCGAAGCTCATTTTCCAAAAGAAAGTCATATTCACTCTTATCAAAACGTTTCAACAAAGCAATCTTCAAATCCTGCCAAGAAGAAATCTGAGTGCGAACACTACGGAACCACTTGATTGCTGAACCCGACAAAAGATCAGTGAAAGAAGCAACTAACAAATGTTCATTAAAATTTTTAAATAGAAAATATTCCTCTATCTGAATTATAAATTCTCTAACACATGACTTACCATCATAATTAATCCTACTACGCTTCAAATCAGGTAATTTAGTAACCAAAGGTAAATGTTTTCTAATATTTTCATTCAGCGTTATGTTCAAAGATCCAAAACAAGGCAAAGCCGCTGAGCTATGAGTAACATTCATATTTTTAAGAAAAGATCCAGAAGTATCGCCTCCTGTCTCATCAATAGTAATCAAAGTATCATCAGCAACTCGCTCCTCCTTATCATCCAGCAAAGGTGGAAACTGTACACTCTTGTCCATGGCCAACAATTACCAAACAAATTCAAAACCAGAAGAAATATGTTGCAAAAGCAACTGGGATTAACGCCAAGATGAAGATGTAAAGCTAAAAGGTAAGTTATATGCACACAAAAGCTAAAAGTTTCAAAAAGTATTGAACCTTCAAGTATAAAGATAGTCAAATGCACAAATGCAACCGGACCGCACGCTCAGATGAAGATGATCAATAGCAAGATATCATCCCACAGATAAACATTCAAAAGCAAAAAAAATTCAAAAGTATTGACAAGTCAATAGCGGAAACGTTGAAGTGCAACCAAGCTTGACGCTCAAATGATGAATGTCAAAAAGCAAAATATTTTCATGTAAAAGTTTCAAAAGCTATGAAACTTTAATATTGTATGTACCATTAGCAAGTGCAAACCGAATAATGCAAATTCAAAAGTTATTTAATCAATACTATCATTACTAGAAAAATGTCTAAGTTGTCTCTCAATATTACATGTTTTTCACAATTATAACTATAAAATAACTAATGTTATCATTAAATGTTTCATAAACATACAGACAAACCGTCTTATTAAGTTCCAATAACAAGAATGTAATGAAATCTCTCATTAAACATCAAAACATCTCAAGGTCACAGAATAACATTAACCTTGTATGTAAAAGTTGAAATAGGTTATGTCACAAGAAATAACTTCTAACAATACTTATGGAATACAATTATGTCCATAATTCACATAGAATTACATAATATACATACATAATAATAATCCAGACTGAGATATATCACTGCAAGACTTGATAGTTATAAAATATTGTTGAGATTCTATACAACAAAGAATACAATAATTTGTAGTTTGTCACTAAATTACTGTACCTATCAAACAAACTATTAACAAACAAACTAAGGGGTTGCAGGATGTCATGATTAGCTGTTAGAATGTACTCAGATCCAACTCAAGTCCCTGGTCGCTGGCGACAATTGCAATATAAAAAATATATAAAAGTGTATATGTGATATATGTATTTAGAAAATGAATGATGCTTACTCGGGCGCCAGATGGTTATAGGTCCATCAACCATAATATGCCAGATAGTCAGCAGCAGTGCCCCGGAACTTCTAATCACAAGCCTGGGGCTGGAATTCAGGATGGAAACTCTGTATGAAAGTTCCAAACTTTACTCCTAGCGAAGGATCTTAATACAGTCTTAACTAACAAGGGCTTAGAATTAGGCTTAGGTTCTAGCCGCAATAAATTTAACAAGGATTCTATAAGGGTTTCTACCCATTGAAATTTCACAGAGACAACTATCACGACATCCTGCTAGTCGTCAGGTAATTAGAATGGTAAGCTACTTTATAATAGGTATATTATGTGTACAGAGGTACCTGCTGCGTTCCGGTAGATTACCTCACGCGATTTTCCCTCCGCACGTGGGTCCCACGACCACAACGGTGAGAAGAAACCAACAATGGGATTCACATTCCTGGACACACACTGTCCCCCAAGGGTACGGCGCTAAATAAGCTGAAAGGAACATCAAAACACGCATCAGTATGGGAGCACATGTTACACTCATGATGAACCTCAATCAAAATAACAAAATTACGTACCGCATTACACAATAGAAACTCCTGGGCGGATAAGCAGATAAATTAATATTCCCAAGAGATCTCCAAAGACCTGCAAAAAACACAAATCCATGAAGGTTTGGAACACGACGCTATGTGTCCATAAGTCAATCGAAAAACTACCAAAACTTACCAAAATTTATACAATAAAGTGATCAGGATGTAGGGCTGAACATCCCCTTACAACATCCAGTAAATTTGGCGCACGGATGGCCGAAATTAAAACGAATTAAAAATTCTCCGACATCGGTTCGAAGTATAGGCTGGCAATGAATCTTTTTCGCTTGACAGCTCCCTCCATTGACAACTAAACTTTTTAAAGGTTTGGCCTGAGACGCACTGTTTAGGTCTTGCACTATACAGCCTAGAGCAGTGAATGAAAATGAGTCCAAATCTAGCGTGTCTATGCACGACAAAAATAAATAAAACCATGAAATTCGAAAATAAGTATTTATTCAATCACAAAGTGCCCATGTAACGGAATAGCACGTTACAAGTACATAAATAAAAATAAATCGTGTTGCTAAGCGCAAAATGCGCGAACAACTGGATCAATTTTAATTTTTTTTGTGTGTATTTCTGTATATTTACGGATGAAATTAAAATACAGTTTAAACCAGTGTTTGAGTTTTTACGAGAACCCCTCAGATGAAATCGCTCAGGGTACCTTGTCTAATAGTATAAAGAGTTATTTGATTGTTTGTTTATAAACTACTGAACCGATTTGAAAAATTCTTTCACTATTGGGAAGCCTTTGCCCTTGCCGGGTGACATAGGCTATATTTTACTCTCTTATTCCAATGGAAACAGAAATTGCGATGAAGAAACCACGTTAATCGGCTAGTAAAAAATAAATTCAGCTTACAGACCTACTGTTGATTCGTCCAGTCGAAAAAAGATATTCCGTTGAGTTAAACGATGTAAATATGACTATCACTGCAGTTAATATCAAAGTCCTTAGCTGGAATCTTCCAAATTGTCCAATTTCATTGACAAGAATCGAGTCTAATGTTACTTTTGAGCTTTCATCGGTTTCATTTTCCCCCTTAGCTCTTTCGTTATCCATTTTAAAATCTATATCACTAACGTATTCTAGTAGAGGCACTAGTTTCTAGACTGATGCGTTTCAAAATGCTTATCTGCAAATAATTATAATCGACTTCTTTTTAGCATGCTTTTCGCCATTTATCTACACTAAATTACTGTAGTACTTATTATACTTTGATTAATATTGATATGAGTCTGATAAGACTATTGATGTCAAGTATGGTCAAGTTCATTTTGTTCTTTGTTTCTGATATCAGTACAAATGTTTCTCACAGTAAATAAAATGTAGCAATTTTTACAAAGGGCAACTCACCTTCTTTTCACCTATGTGTTTGTTATAAAGCAGTATTTTACTCGCTCTCTTCTTACTGGGACTTCTGTCATCCAGGATCTACAGCAATGATCAAGGCAAAACCAGTTACACCGAGCTCCGGAGTCTACGGAATTTTGGAACCCAAATCGATATTCATCGGAGGATAAATTAATCGAGAAGAAAAAAAAAGTAGATAACTCCACTTATCTCCTTTACTAAGTGGGAGACTAGGTAGCGCAAAGTCCGAGGTTCCCTCCGAGTACGCTTGGATTGTGAAATGAACTGCCTGCTTCAGTGTTCCCAAATGTCTACAATATACTGGTGTATTTCAAAAGAGGTTTTACTTTATTCAACGCTAGTGTAGTGCCTGTGAGGTTGCAAACATCGCTGAGATGACCTCTTTTTAAGAGGCCCCATACACGGACAATAATATTCACCAATATAGATGATTGTTCAATAAGTTGACCGTGTAGAGTTAATATTGAGGTTTGAACAATCACTAAACAAAAGTTTGACGGAGCTTAAATTTTATTGATCAATATTTTTTTCTTGCCTCGTGTAGGCTTAATATTGATCAATATTTTTCAGATCAGTGTAGTCGGATATCGGAATTTAGAATTTAGAATTTACTTCTTCGTCAGGCATATACTCGGACGAAAATAAAAATATTGAGGCAATGTTATTGAGTCAATATTATTTAAGGTGTGTGTATTCAAAAGATGGGGATTAATAATATTGAATAATAAAATATTGATCAATATTATTTTCCGCGTATGTGGCCTCTATAACAGAGGTGGTGATCTATATCTCTGTAATTACAAAGATTTTATTAAAAACATAACAGTTTAAGGTCCAATACAACAAAGACGTATTAAAATAAAAAAAATATTTTAACGTTATTATTCAAAAAGTATGGATCGTTATCCAACGGAATAATAGAGGTACCCGGAAAACAAAGTATCGCAATTAATCTTCTAGATGCATTTGAAAGTCATTCAAAGTTATCAAGATATTCAAATACCTATCTAATCTGTTTCTATAGGATAAAATCACTGCCAACTACTGTTTATCATTATAAACTCAAATTAATAGATTATTAAATACGTTTAAAAAGCACTTATCTACGTTTTAAGGGTTCCGTACCCAAAGGGTAAAATCTGGACTACTACGTACTGAGACTTCGCTGTCCCTCTGTCTATCACAAGGCTGTTTCTCAGGAATCGTGACAGTTAGCGAGCTAAAATTCTCAGAGATGATGTACCCATTTCTGTTGTCGGTATAACATCAAACTAAAACTAGAAAATGAAATAAAAAGGCTCCCATACGACAAACGATTTATTAAATTTTTGGTGCAGAACCCTCCCTGCGCAAGTCTGACTTGCACATGGCCGTTTTTAGGGTTCCGTACCCAAAGGGTAAAGAACGGGACCCTATTCATGAGACTTCGCTGTCCGTCTGTCTGTCTGTCTGTCTGTCTGTCTGTCCGTCACGAGGCTGTATCTCATGAACGGTGATAGCTAGAGAGAGATGTGTTTTTGTTGCCGCTATAACAACAAATACTGAAAACAAAAACACAATACCGTGGCTGGCGTGAATAAGTTGACAAGTATAAAATGTCAATTTTAGAGGGCGGCCATTTGAAAGTTTGACCGTTTCTGGTAAATCGGTAAATTATAGTCATCTCGGTGTAGCATGGTGCGTATGACAGTTGGCGATCGCGTTTCGTTTTACTCTTGATAGTTGCCGTGAATTACAATTATGAACTTAGTATTTCAGCTACATCCCATTCATAATATATTAAATCGTTAATCACTGTTGTATATAAAATTAAACTCAACCAGAATATTCTAGTCTACAAATAAAATGAATTTGGAAGAAAAATTTAACAAATTATTGAGTATAACGTAACACCAAAGATGTCTTTAGTGATGGGATTATATACATCTACGATGGATAGTCGATATTTTGATAAAACAAAACGTATATTGTCCGTAGTTCCAACTTTTATTGTAAACAGTATATTATTGAGTTATTATTATTAATATTTTTCCTCTTCTCGGTTACCTTCTTTTTTTTCTTGCGAAGTTACCCGGTCTTTTGATAGGCTGTACCTTATGAACGGTGATAGCTAGAGAGATGAAATTTTCACAGATTATGTGTTTTTGTTACCGCTATAATACCAAATACTAAAAAAAAAAAAAAATATATTTAAGAGGGCTCCCATACAACAAACGTATTTTTTGTCGTTTTTCGGTACGGAGACCTCTGCTCACTTGGCCGGTTTTTTAAGCTGTTTAGTTAATTCAAAAATAAATATAGCAATAATTTTCATAACAATAACAAACAGAACGTGATTTATCTCGTTTATCGTAGGATTCTAAACATGAATTGCATATCGACACATCCCTAGTAATGTGGTACTGATAGATATCAACGTCATACTGCCAACTGTCATACGCACCTTGTTACAGCGAGGCGACTATAGTTGAATTTAAGAGTATGTATTGTTTTCCATATTATTTTAGGCCAATTTTAAAACTATGATAGTAAATTAGACAAAATTCTTACAGTTTTGGCAATATTAGACTTGTCAAGTTGTTCACCGACGAGTTATCAAGTTAATCACCGAATTATCAACTTGTTCTCAGCAACTATAAAAGTGTTTAAAGTAGTTATCAACTTAGGCACCATAAAAATAAGTATTGTTTTCTTGGGCAAGCAATATTTTTATAATACATGATACCTAACTGGCAAAAACAAGGGAGGTAGGTACTTACTATTTGAACATCATTATCAAAATTAAAAAAAACGATTAAACTGGATAAATATTAAAATCAATTGCTATGATTCTATCAGTTTCATATGGTAAAAGGAGTAATCACTGTAGAATAATCAATTGGATCAGTGTTAGATGTCGAGGGGTCATTGACTGTTTTAAGTTGCAAATAAAAGTATTTAAAAGAGTCGTCGATTAAATCAAGGACATCCAACAAGTCCTCTTTTTTTTTCAATACTTATTGGTGAAGTCAGTTTTCATCGTACTGGAGCCATTTAATTGGTTGCCAGAGATATTTCTCCCCTGAGTCGTCTAGCTTTTTGATTGCAAAAGGTCACTTAGATTTTAATTCGCCAAAATACAAAAAATCCTTCAATGTCATCAATACTACCTTGAATGGTTTCTGAATTTTGCAAGTTCTTACTAGCTGCGCCCAATCATTTTAGTGATTAAATCTCATGTTGGTTATTTTGTCGCTCTTTCTATAATTGAGAGGTCAGAGTCACATTTCATATGTGTATGCCCACTTAATAGGAATTTGTGTTTAATCTTCTGCAACGTTGGGTGATTGTTGAGTAGAAACAAAAACATCACAACGTTATTTAGGAGCCCTCGATGAAGTACCTGGGGCTCGTAATCGATGGCCGGTGGAACTTCGGACATCACTTCCGAAGTTTGGTCCGAAAACTGAGGGAGGCATCAGCCGCACTAGCGCGATTGATGCCCAACATCAGGGGATCCAACGCTCCCTACCCTACAGGAGACTGTACCTAAGGATCGTGCGAAGTATGGCCATATACGGGGCCCCAGTTTGGGTGGAGACCCTGACGGCTATCAATGTGGCTAGATTGCTGAGCCCATGCTCAGCAATCTAGCCACATTGGGACCTGGAAGCGAGAGCCCTTGCGTCGCTGTTTAGATGGCGCATGGAGGCGTTGGGGCGAGGTCAAAGGTCTGCGTCTCGGGAAATCGAGGCCCAGCGGTCCCTGCTGCACCAGGAAACCATGGAGACATGAAGGTGCGACTTGAGCAACCAAAGGGGGGATTCGCCACAATCGCGGCCATCAGACCGGTCATGGACGAGTCGCTGGAGAGGAGACACGGTACTCTCTCCTACCGGTTGTTACAGATACTTACCGGGCATGGTAGCTTCGGTAGGTATCTGTGGCGAAGACACCAGGAAACCACGGCCGAGTATCAGCATTGCGATGACCGCAGCGAAGACACAGCGCTCCACACGCTGGTGGAGTGCCTGGCGTGGGCGCAACAGCGCCAGGTCCTCGTAGTGGGTCTGGACGTGGACACTCTCTCGCTCGAGACCATGGTGCGAGCCATGATCTCTAGCGGGAGTAAGTGAAAGAGGGGGCGGGGCGGGAACGAGAGAGAAATCTCCCACCCGAGTTCCGGAATCGTAGGCTAGGGCGCCGCCGACGTGTCTTCGCCGAAGGCTATCAGTGAATTATGTAAAATATAATTTGCGTGGTTTATCAGCACTATCCGATAGAACATTGGTATAATCAAAAGATAGGTATAACAGGCACTGATTATTAATTAATTACAAAATTTGACAATTTACTTTGATTTTTGTGTTACACATTTTTGCACGATTATCAGAACTAGAATGTATTTAAATGTTTATATCTGGTGCATCATATCGTACGCTTGAAAAAATTCTACTGTAAGACTAGTCGTCACGACTTGTGCCTGTCCATTTCAACACGGCAGTAGGCTCAACTCCGATTACGTGGAACATGAAACTATAAGGTGAAATGTTGAAGTATACTGTGCTTCTGCCTGACCCTTCGGTAATGGAGGCGTGACTATATGTATGTGTGATTGTGTATATCCTTCGCAGCTTGAAAAACATACTAATTTCCAAAGGTGCATAAACTTTTTTGGCGACTTGAGAACATTTCCATACAGCCAAAACATGTCCGTTTCTTCACAATTGTGAGCTTATCCCTTTGTCATGTAGGTATCCACTTACATTACTAGGTACCTACTAGTTATAATATTAGTCTCTTAACTATCATTATTTTACTCCTAATATTATTTATGTCAGTCTATACAAGCTCTGATTACCTTCTTGGCAGGAAATTGTGTTATTTGATAGTTCCAAAGTATGTCACGTAATTTTGCAAATATCAGGTGTCTCAGGTAAAGTTATGTAGGTCTTCCTTGAAACTTTATCATTTAGAATTACAATTCACTAAAATCCCTGTTTGTTTTTCCTGTAATTAATTTCCTCTGAAATCTAGGATAGAGTCTGTGGTTAGAAAATTTCTAATTTGATAAAGTATCTCATTTAAAAATATTTAACAGTTGTTTTGCTTGAGGACATAACATGAAAATAACAAAATGAACATAAAAGTAACAAAGTGAAACGAGCATTGGCTTCTTTCTTAAAAAAATATTTGCCCTATCATCTACAAAGGTTACTGTGGACAAAAAGTGGTTAGTAGAATTTTGGGCATAATATTTATTTCGCTCTTAGAGCATTCACATCACAATTTTTACGAGTGCAAAAAAAATAATAATTTTTACTTTATTTATCGGTTGGTCTGTTTGTTAAATAGGCTCAGCACTACTATACACACTTATTCTTTATATTATATTAATCATAATAGTTTTCAAGTTTTCAGTATTGTCTGATTTTAAAAACTCCCATAGATATTATTGATACCAAGTAGTAGAACCGAAATGATAGGAAAATTTGTTTACTGTATTATTCAAGTAAAGGAACATTGTTTTATTGGACGTACTACATACGTAATAACTATTTTAATCTGTGGTACTACAAAACGTTGAACCGCAGATGGAGATACCATGCAAGATTATAAAAAAAATAAAGGACAATATTGAACCTACCTAGGGAATTACAAAGGTAATGAGCCTTGAAAGGTTAGTTAAATGTCAGATATCATATTATTATATTACCTGTTAGTAAACAGCTACAAGACTATTTATGTAATTCTATGTCATAAACCCTGTGCACTGTGTGTGTGCGTGCGTGCGTGTGTGTGTGTGTGTGCAGAAAACTTTCTGCCCTGTTTAAAAAAAATATGAACAGATGAACGAAAAATTGGACAAATTTAAGTAATATCGACAATATTTACATTATGCATAGAGCATTATTAAAACAACTACCGCAATGTTTTTTAAACATTTTCGATTATTCGTTCACCTCTCATACAAACACTGGCGTTCTTGATTGTGGCAAATCCTTACAGAAGCAGGCCCATGACGGCAGCGTGACGTGAGGAATTCACGCGCGCCCCCCCTTACAAGCGGGATCACACCCGAAACCCCCCAAAGACGCGGGATAGCACCCGAAACACCCCCTGGGCGAGGCCGCAGCGGCGGCCGTGGGTCTGTTGGGAGTCCTGGGGCATCCTTCCGAGGGCTTACCCGGGGCTCCCAACCATAGGCTGTTGGACGTTACGTGAGGTTTTTAGTCGGTAGGAGTCTGGCATAACATCCATGAGGTTTTTCCCTCATAATAAACAAAAAAAAACACCTACCTAAGAACTCCTTCATAAAAATCAAACGGATGCTACGTCGTTTCACCCGCGTAGATTCCGTTCCAGTGGGATCACGGGGATAAAATACAACCTATATCACCTGGGAATAGTCTTGACGTACAATAAAGTGTAAAATGAATGAATAGTGTAGCCCTTGACAGCGAAATCATTTTTTAAATCGGTTCAGTTTCGAAGCCTTTGGCAACTACAGTCAAAATATAATTTAGAATGATTATTTTATAAAACTAGTATGTGGCAAAACATTACCAGGTCTTGTTAACTACATACATAAAACTAAAAAGCAAACATAACGTTGAATGGACTTAAAACAACTAACAACAATCGCACAAAATTATTATACTCCGCTCATATTTTGTTGACACACATAACTTTGAAATATCAACTACGTAGGTAACATCATTAAACAGTCGCGTAGCAAAAGACAAACAGTGTATTCACCATGAATGTACGAAAAATAACGGACGGATTCTTGTTAAAACCAAAATGTATGGACCTTTTCACTAAGCTCGCTGATATTTACGTTGAAACAACATGGTTTCTCGAAGTTTTTAGCTAAAAATCGTCCACAAATAATATTAATCAAATGAGCTTATGGCACTCTACTATTGGACGTAGGTTCTCCAAATTTCTGCCACAATACACGGTCTTGCACCTTACGCAACCAGTGACGTCCTCCAACCTCGCCCGCACACGTGTTTTCTTCATCTTACATTCCCGAGTTCTTCAAGCGGAGAGTGAAGAGGCACGTCACAAGGCGGCCAACCTGAGGACCATGTCAGAAGTCTTACGGACTGTGAGAGTGACCCCAATCGCTAGATACGCCATTCCTTCAGGCTGATGACGTCAATTTGGCCAGTTAAATATAGACAAAAACCTTTTGCTTGTCGTTGGTCCACCTGTGTCACACATAATACCTTTGCAGTCGCCAATTATTCCGCCCAGATTGGTTTTACTGCAAGCTCCGTCCGTTATTTTTCTTAGGTTCATGGTTTTTCCGTGAACAAGTGAGCGTTGAACAAAAGACTCATGGAATCGTCGCGTCAGAGGAAGAAGCTTTTGTTAAATGTACACGTACAAACATAAAACACTGTGAGCCGACTTTCATATATTAAGTTTTAGGCGGCTATTAAATTTGCTTTTGCTGTACAATAAATCTTGTTATGCCTTTTTCTCCAATGAAGATAGCAAAGAGCAAGAATCATTCGCTCTCATATTAATGGGGTAATTGGTGGCGGGGTCTATTGCTTAGAAACAGCCAGAAGCAGGTATATTTTTGAGGTGGAATGCATTGTCATCTTATTGCGGAGGAAGTAACGTGCTTTTGTATGAGAATTCCACCCATGAAGAGGAGCCCGTCTATTCACCAAACTTCCTAGTAGTCGAAAAGTCAAGTTGAAGCCTTTATACATAGATAGCCACAAAATTTCAATGAGGGGCCCACATCCGATCTTTGTTCAATTTGTAATGGCACTATCTTCACCGCATCTAACATGGCAGCAATTCAATGGCTGAAGTGACAGCGTATAATAATAATATACCATTGCATACCAAGGAAAACTGTCAATATGGTTGTATGAATGATGATTATATTGTCTTGGTTCGTTTAACCCTCCAACTCGAAACTAAGTATCCTCATTGTTAAATATAACGTGCGTGTGTTGAACCAACAAACCAGAATATGCCTAAAGCACGATATTTCTTTATCAAGCGACAGTATAATGTTATGAAATACTGTCCATCACTGACCCATATAAATACGTAAAATCATAGACAACTATGCGTGCTATCAAACCGCGGTGGACATGTTTTTATTTTTGTATGATAATTTATTATACGTTAGGGTAATGGGTGTCTCATGAAATGTAGATCAAACATCAGTCTGTATTATCAACATAATTATGAGCCTTCATAAAAGCAGGTCAAATAACACATATTTTTGAATTGAATTCGCTTGAATATCAGGTGATTTGTCCTATGTAACACATAGAGTAGGACAGTTTTCATTGCATGCTGCGGCCTGGGCTGCGTTACTCTATGTTTGTGACCTAACTAAACACCGGTAGATATCTAAACCCCCAAGACGGATAAGTTGGAACATTTCCTCAGCTCCAAGTGCGGCTCGAGGTGGAAAACCTAGCGGTCCAAAGTGATTCCCCAGGAATGGAAATCGACGCAGGTTCAAATCTCCCTGGCCCGTGGAAGAAGTCCATATTCAATTATGGTATTATGTTGATTGGGTACCAATTGCTTTTCAATATTATACATATGTATGAAATTAATGTTCCTGTTTCTGACATTATCAGGACTCGTCCCGACACCCTATAGATACCAATATCTTAACGGGTTCATGTAAGTAGGCCAACATAATAATGCTTAAATACTACTTAGTTTTCATTTAAAGTCTTGTTTCAAGGAGTATATTTGAGACCTAAATTTTGGTAGATTTGAGAATGTTCATCTCAGAAAGATATTACGCTGCGTAGATTTTTCATATGCTATTACTCCCGCTATTAAAGCCTCTGGGTGTTTTATCGTGTGTAACTGTCAACCTTTGCTCTATACAATATGACATTGTATGAATGTTATATAACATGAGGTTCTATATTAAATTGAACTCTTTCTACAGAAATTCGTGGAGAATCTTGTATTGTATTTAAAATTGTCTAGACGATACCTTACTAAAATTTTCTTCAAAGATCTATTCAAATTGGCTGATAAATCTAAGTACAAAGAGTCTCAGCAAACTTGCCTTTTTACCTTTTTTTCTTTTCTATCATAATTAACTGTCTCGGTGGCGCAGTGGCCAGTGTATGCGACTGCCGTCCCGAGATCTTGGGTTCGATTTGGGTTTTCTATTGTATACTATCTATGAATATTCACGGGCATCATCATTATATACCTACGTATGTTTCTCAATTGTCTATATCCTATAGCACCAGGTTATAGTAGCTTACTATATGGCGCTATGTATGACTGTGTCTACCTAACCTGAAGAATAATTGAACTGTGTTTTGAATAAACATTTTTGAATGAAATATTTTCCATGAAGACAGTGAATGGATTGGAAACACATCTGTCGATAGCCAACACATTCTCTGTTAGACCTAGAGGAAGGTCTAAACTCTTAAAACTCCACACACACGGTAAGTAAAATCTTGCAATGTCGCTTTAGTAATTTTCTATACTAATTAAGAGGAGGAAAGATTTGATTGTTCGTCGTTTGTCTGCGATGAACAAACTCTGAAACTACTGAACCGATTTGAAATATTCCTTTATTGTTGGGAAGCTACAGCAGGGTGACATAGGCAATAGGTATTTTAATCCCGTATTCCCACGGGAACGGGAGCTACGCAGGTGAAACCACGTGAAGTTCATCTTGGTCCATCACGGCAATCTTGGCCGTAATTGGAAGTTCTAAATACCGAGAGAAGCGAAATAATACCTTCTGAAAAGCAAAAACTACCGAGCTCCGTAGCTGTAGAGGCAACCATAAATAATGCTTAGGAGATGCTAATGAGAGGGGTAATTTTGCTACGTTACCCTATTATGACTTACGTTACCCTAAAATAGGCCATTGAAACTGGGTTAGTGTAACGTGAGACGTCAACAAGGAAGTGTACGAATGAAGCGTACTATCAGTACTGTCTGTCACAAACTTTGTTATTGCTACGTTAAAAGTTTGCCCACTATTACGTGACAAATGATATTTTCATTAGACTTTGGTACGATATTCAGAAAGCGATAGATAGAATGTTTTTTCGAAAATAATTGTGAATGATGAGATGGTTATAATTTCTTATCTTAAATGGTGTATGTAATGTATTTATACCTGAAGGGGTAGGCAGAGATATCTCTATGTCACAGAGATGCCTCTGCCTATCCCTGCCAACTTTGAGTCGGTGGGACTACAAGCGCGAGCCGCGAGTTCACCGCTCAGTTTCATTGTTAGGTAGAATTTGAATGTTAACAGAGCCTAGTTAACAGAGTTTCAGTTTTCAATAATGTTGACATTCACAAACAACATCATCTAGACCAAATTAAGCTATAAAGCTTGTGCTATAGGATCTAGACGACTGATATACATACTTATATATTTATAAATACATACATACATATAATACATAGAAAACACTCAAACTCCGAAACAAACATTAAAATTTGTGGATCACACAAATATTTGGTCCGACCCAGGAATCGAACCCAGGACCTCTAGCCCCGCAGGCGGTATCACTACCGACTGCGCCACAGAGGCAGGCAAATATATTCTACGCTCATTCTGCAGTGGCGACAAGAAAGGATTCGCTTCTCTACCACTACTATATTAATTTAAATCGGTACCAAAGACTTAATACACAGCCCTCTGAAGCTCTAAAACCCATTTGAAAACTGATAGTAGAGTAAGGTTATTAGCACAGTGATCGTGTACAGAACACTGAGCTAGTTGCTTCAAGCGCTTTATGTTAGCCTATACAATGTACAAAATGAATAGACTTGGTAAACCTTTATACAACGGTATGTACCGCTATATTATTATATCGTTTACCTAGAAATTGATCAATATACCTGTAGGTTGCCATTGATATGGTTCTCTGTGGGTATTGAGTAGTGACGCTAGGTCACTACTCAATACCCACAGAGATAATACTCGTCATTACAATTTGGAGAACGTCAGTCGGCTATTCAGTCAGGACTGGATCGAGCTTGTTAGTAGTTGTTGACACAGATATCATGGTGCTCTAGTCCTGTTATATAGGTATACTGATTATACTGAGTTGATAAGGACGATACTGTTTATTCCACAGTGCCTATTGAACAAAAAAACAGTTGTTAAAGAGATCGTGTTCTCGTTTAACAGGTGACACATCATTCGGTCTAGTATTACCAAAAACATCATATTACATGCTTTAAGAATTATGCTAAGTGGTCTCCGGACTCAGGATGATCTCTAGCTTAATGTAGTGATAATTTGCAGTACATTGAGTTATCGGGAAACGAGCGCTTATCTCAAGCGCTTCGCTTAGCATAAAACCCATTACCTGTATTATTTATTTATACCTATATGAATTCCAAACATGCGGTAATTGGGATTAGAAGTAGATCAAGGGCAAAGTCATAGTACAGAGGTAATTAATAATAATGAATGAGTAGGTAGCTTAATAGCCATAAATTCACCGTTAACGTTAGGCCGCGTTCTCACCACCTCAAACAGAAATAAATAATTATCGTCTCAAGCTGTTCCCATTATAACGATTTTAGTCGTCAGACGAAATTTTTATCATTTTTGAATGCGAATGATTTATCGCTTTACGTCTGTCGTGCAAGACATTCCCACTGCCATAAAAAATTGTCCTCGCCGCAAATAAAAAGGTCGTGTGGCGACGAGCACCGTGAAGCGACGGGAAAGAGTAGAAAATATCGTCACCCCAATCCGTTCCAAGGTTGTTGTAAAAGGCGACTATGGGAACACTTTCGCAAAACGATCCATTGCGTAGAAAAGGAAAACTCGAAATGAAACCCGGTTTTTCGTTACCTAAGCCAAGTTGAAAGTCTTATGGGTGGCTTGAAAAGTTTCAACTACGGTTCATCATGACCTGTGCCTGTCCACTTCAGCACGACAATAGGCTCACCACCTATTACGTGGGACATAAAACTATAAGATGAAATGTGGGCATATAATATGCGTCTGCCTACCCCTTCGGGGATAAAGGTGTTACTGTTTGTATATAAATAATTGTAAGAAAACTTTAATAAATAAATCTTCTTATATATAAAATTCTCGTGTCACAATGTTAGTTACCATACTCCTCCGAAACGGCATGTCTGATTTTTATGAAATTTTATATGCATACCTATTCACTAGGTCTGAGAATCGGCTACTATCTATTTTTCATACCCCTAAGTGACCGGAAATAAAATTCCACGCGGGCGGAGCCGCGGTCATCACCTAGTAAATAATAAAAAAATAAATTCACAAAGCTGTAAATTACTCCAAAATCTATCGCCCCGACATTATTGGAACGCGCCCTTACGAACAAAACAGCGAGATTTGAAACTACCTACGATTTCGCCACAACTAAATCTGCAATTCGGGATGTAATCTCTAATGCTCTTGATGGAAAATGGTTCCACATAAATCCACGTTTGATGTGCCCTTGTGCGGTTTGTGGGTTAACGTTTGTAGCGTGGAGTTGTACGATGAAATGTCAAGGTTTGCTAAAATTAAGTTGCAAGTTAATTTGGTAGTTATTATTAAGTTATTTTGTGAATTGTTATTTTGATTGGTAATTTACTGGGTAATATTACTAAAGCATTTAAAAACGGGCCAAGTGCGAGTCGGATTCGCGCACGAAGATTGAAAACTTTATTCAGATAACCTAGCAGGTAGTACTGTCAGATTTATTTTTTGCTTAGAAGATGAACCCAAAAAACTTATGTAAATATTTTTAGCAGCGGAATACTTAACTTTCCTTCTTATTTTCTTTTCGGGCTAATAAAGCTAAGACTGTAGTCTAGTACAGCCTGCTAAACGTAACATTAACTAGTTGTGCAGAAATAACATGTATTCTCTTTTGATGAAGAATAATAGCCAAACATTTCCTCAAAGACTTCCCATAATAAATCTCACCGCAAACTAATCAGTGTAATTAACAAAAGCAATCTCATTAATGTTGTTTATTCAGCTCCAACATTACAGTAATATAACAAGGAAGCTGCTTATCGCCAGCAAAGTGTGAAAGTCTTCTGTATTGTGACCGATTTACAAATGGCGCTATAATTCTAGCGAAAAATGCTAAATCTATGGTATGAATTGTTGTTTATTTCCTTTAATTTTGATTAACTTTGTATCCTTGGTTCTGTATGATCTAAATTAAGTGGGTCGGCACTGTCATCCTTACCACAGTCTAATTATAACCTAGCTAGGAAGACAGTATGCTATACCTCAATAAGATTGTAGTCTTTTCAACGTTGAAAATGTGTGTTGTACCTACTTGTGATAGAAATGTATTCATGGACTACAATACTATGATGATGAAAAATAAAGATTTATTTATTTATTCTATTCTTTTCTCAATATCGCCACGCGACTGTGAAAGTATTTATTTTTACGGATACATAGATTTATAGAACTTTTTAAAAGGTGAGTTATCTTACTTTGACAGCTTTGTTTTACTGGAAGAGCTTGATATTAGCAATACGGAATAAATCTTCACAAAGCTGCAGATGGAAATGGTTTAAATTGAAGACCTTATCGGCGGCTCGAGAATTTTGACGATCACCCTACCCGTACAACAGTAGGGCAAAATAGTAATGCTATTATGTGGAAGTATATTCTCCATCTACCTTCAGGGATAATGGTGTATGTATATCGACGCTGGAAAGGCTAATTGCATTAACGACCATTATATGAATTGTTCAGGAGAGGCATTTAAAGTTTCATATTTTGCAAAAAAAAATCATAACTAATTAACCACTTGAGTAATCCCATTGAAAATCAGAATGGTTATTATAAATAACGTTTACTATGAAATGTATATAAATAAAAAAATGTATGTATCCTCCATCCTAATATATTGGAGAAAATACAA
Source organism: Miltochrista miniata (assembly GCA_933228765.1). NCBI lineage: Eukaryota > Metazoa > Arthropoda > Insecta > Lepidoptera > Erebidae > Miltochrista > Miltochrista miniata. The sequence goes on along the minus strand of OW121763.1, from coordinate 25,848,747 downwards.
TGCACAACATAATTTTGGTAAGGTAAAAATGACTTAAGTTACTGTAACATCCTCATTGCGGTTCGCTAAAGACGTTTGAATGATCAAATAGCTGAATAAAACGAACTAGATAAATGTTTTATATTCTGTTCAGCATAGTTTCACATCAAAATAAAATGTTTTATCGGGCTGAATCAAGTCAAACGATGACAGCCAGATTATCTTATCCGGCATTAAACGTTAAGAGCGTTAATTCGGTTTTCAAATTTCTTTACGATCGTAAGAAATCAGCGCGGCGCGGCGCATATAGCCGTATAGTGCCAATTGTTGCTACCAACAAGTTTGATACTTTTGTTTTCCTTGATGTATTACCGGTGTCATATTCTTAGTCTAAGCGTTCAATCTTTTAATTTAATTTTTATGTTAGTAATATTAGTTAATAATTATTGATTATTTTTATACAAAACGGGATCTCGCGTGGCACTATTTTATTATTATTTAAAGGTTTCGGTACCTTCACTTTCCTCGACGTTTTGACAGGGTTACACCTATCGTGGTCCCGAGATCGCCTCGGAAAGTGAAGGTACCGAAACCTTTAATTAATAATAAAATAGTGCCACGCGAAATCCCGTTTTGTATAAAAATATGTGTTCAACGCGTGTTAGTTTAAAACAAATTTGCAAATTTATTGATATTTAGTAGTGTGTGTGTGTGTCGAGACCCTAGGTTCATGGGCATAAAGTTTTTTTTTAAATTTTGAAGAAGCGCCTTGTGGAGTCAACTCGTGACCTAAGGGCTGGCAGTTATTTCTCCCAACGTATAAGCATCGCCGTTCAAAAGGGGAATGCTGCCAGTTTTTTGGGCACAATGCCACCGGGGCCCTATTTAGATTTAGTTTAGTTTTATTCATATTGTAAATAGTTATTATGCTTTATTGTAACATTTGTCTCAATAAATAAAAGAAATATTTCGACTCTAGTAGTGATAGATACTGACATCAATAAAATTAATAAAGTTGACATTTATTTACCTAACTAATATCAATATTGAAATTACAAATACACACATACATGAAAACGGTTTCATAAGTTTATTTTTAAAGTATCTAAATATACGAAAATTGTAGAAAGTAATGGACAATATTCTATTATACACTATAAATATTTAAATTTGACAATACACATGGTTAAAAACAAATAATATTTACGTAGCAATGCGCAGGCGCTTGGCATGGTCCGATGTCTTGCTGCCTACTACAGATTCAGTGCTGGCAGGAACATTAAAATATTTTTAATAAATAATTCATAAATATTGTTGGATATTCTTACACAACATCATCTAGCCCAAACTAAGCTATAAGCTTGAGCTATGGGATCTAACTCTAATCTTAATATTGATAGTAGGTGTTTTTTATTTACAATAACCAAATATTTATTAAGAGGCATGTGCATAACAATGCACACCGCCAAGAAAAATGCTAATTAATTAGCCCTTCCGTATCGGCATTGATCGATTATTAGATACCTACTAAGATTAATTTTGGGAGGGACCGAACTGAGTTTCTTGGAGTGTTCTTCTCAGTCTGTAGCATTTCCGAACCCCCAGTAGAGTCACAAAAATGTTGACAAACCTATTTTTTTTAAATTTCAAAGGGAATAAATTTAATTTTATTTTATTTTATCGACTCTTTCTGGGGTTAATCATTTTGGGCAACAGACATTTCATTTAGACATCCCGTATGGGCCAAGTTGTCTTTTTTCACTTTATAATAAAATATTATGAAAAAGTTAGCAAACTAATTGCTTTAAATATTAAAAATCAACAGACATTTGTCGTAAAAATTTAACAATTTAGGTTCCATCCTTGTAGTCCAGTACTCGTCGTCTTTCGAAATATTTACTGTGCTTAAGGGCAAATTAGTGTTCAGTCAAGCCAACATTTATCGATTTGCGGTGTACGCAAATCGATAAATGTTGGCTTGACTGAAAGTAATTTTAATACAATTCATTAAAAATATTTATTATATACACAAGATCACTAGAAGATAAAATAAACGCAGCTTCTCACTTGAATTGAAGTCGGCCTTGGATTTTAAAATACCAGTCATGCTTTGTATTAACAGATCCGTATTTTCTCCATAATTTAATTTTACCATCTGCTTTGGATTGTTCCACATCCATGTATATAGGGACAGTTCTAGGTTAAATTGATTGATTGATTGGTTATTAGGTCGTCTACAACAAGGTTTTTTAGCAGTGGTGAGACCCCGCCCCCTTCTGGACAACCTTTGGCCATGGCTGCGCACTGGTTTCTGCTTGTCTGTAGCTTTAAAATGAGTTATTTAGCATGTTATCTATCTATTCACTGACATCGTGTATACTCGGTGTTTTGCCAGTGCCGTGGTTATGCTTCTTTTTTTTAAAAGCTCCCTCTATGTTCATGAAAGTGCCGAGGCACATTGATTGATTGATTCTGGATGACCTCTTCTATTTTGTGTACCACTGCATGTAGTGCTGAGTCTGTTGACTTGCCGGGGGCAATATGCGCGTTGGTTGGAATGCAGTGTCTTATTTTGAAGGGCCGTCTCTCGATTGTCTCTGTCACACAATCTTTCCAGAGTTTTTAGCAGAAAAGACGAAGGGCTTATCGGTCTGTATAACCAGAGGTCCGAATCACAAATATAAACCCTTTACCGGGTTTTGGTATAAAGATCACTTAGACCTCTCTCCACAGTCAGGGTCACAGTTCCATTCATTGTCTGGCGTACAGATACTATGTAGCTGACAATATCAACTTGTGTCCTCCCCCATTTTATCACTGCAGGGAAGACTTTATCCTGTCCTGGAGATTTGAAGGACTTGAAGTTGTTAATTAGGTACCCATTCAGATTTTTGTAAGTTGACAGAATAGATTAGAACAGGTCTTGCGAGCTCCCACTGGACTTCTTTTGTGGATACGTATTCCACCAGCCACATGAGTGTCTGCAGCAATTGGCATCCTGGGAAGTGCGTTTGAATCAAAATACTCTCGTCTTCTTTTCATGATAGTTTACGTTAGTAGAATGATGTAGTGGTAATTTATATGTTATTAATTTATTGTTTTCGAGTAATTAAGTGATGTAGTGGTCATTATATAATGTTTATTGGCCTTTGAAAATTGCCGAAAGGCGAAACCAGTCAGGTGTAAAATAAATAAATGTTGTGGAACAGTACAAGTGCCGTTAATGAATATGTGCAGCAGGTTCCACCAAGTGCCATCCATCAACAGTATAAATAATTCTTTTTATGGGTTGGTCAGGCCGCCGCGCCGTCAGGTTTCTTTATAGATACTGACAGTTATGTCTTTTGTTTGGCCAGTATTAGTCTGACTCTAGCAGAAGTTTCTCCAAGACTTGGTACTTCTGTATCTCAGTCGCTACTTGTATTTTGCTTTAGCGGCTTTATAGCCGTCCCAATCCTGGTCTGGTTCCTCACAGGTGTTCCATAATTACCACTTATGAAATGGGGTGTTAATATGTTATTATCAATACCACACGAATAGTGACTACCTGCCTTGCGTACAATACCTACACTACGCTGTTATAACTTGGTCAGTTTTCGTTAGATTCATTTAATTTTTTTTATACAGTATTTTGAAGCGAAACTCTAGTCGGGGTGTCTGAGCTTTGCACTATACAAAAGTTCACGTTGTATATCGACCATAAATATTTATATCCTAGTCCTAGTCCTAGTCCTAGTAATAATATTATAAATGTGAAAGTTTGTGAAGATGTTTGGATGTTTAGATGTTTGGATGTTTGTTACTCAATCACGCTCTTACGGCTGAATGGATCCAGCTGAAATTTGGTATAGGGATAGAGTATAGTCTGGAATAACACATAGGCTACTTCTTATCCCAGAAAATTGTTTTCACGGGAAGCTGGAACGGGATCCAAAATTCACGAGGGCGAAGCCGCGCGCATCAGCTAGTATATTATATTATACGTCACAAAGTACTAAGATTGTTTGGTCACGCTAGAATTAGACTATTTTTGTTAATTTTTTCGTATTCAAAAATGGAACACCGAGCGACATGACCACTCTCTGAGAGCCTCTCGGCGGTACTAAATCGTATTTGTTCGCGTATCTGCATTTATAGGGGTTCACAAAATACTTTGTAAAAAAAAATCTATATCTAGTTACTTATAAAGAAATATTTTTATTGTCAGAGGAGAAGTTCTGACATAATATTACATAATTATCATAATGATTTAAACTACAGAAGCTGGTGAAAAGACTACTTTATTGTGGTGAAAATTCTCAGTATTTGAGCAAACTTGACAGTCATTTTTCTCCAAAAAAAGGAACCTACCTGATATCAGGTTATTCTACAAACAGATAGCCTAGGCCTTTTGCAATTGCTTCGTATCCCTTGTTCATTAAATTTATCAGTTATTTGACATGAATTTAAGCATCGAAATCGATGCAAATCGTATGAATTGAAAAACCTTGTTCACTTTCGTTGATATTAACCATATGTAATCTGTTGTTAGGTAAAATATGTTTTATAAAACGTTTAGAGCGCTAAATTTACTAAGTATGTTAGTGAATACCATGTTTGTACGATAAATATTTAATGACTTTAAACGCAATGAAAAGTATGGTTCCTGAGCAAAACGTGGGGCGAAATATGTTAACCCTCTTAAGTCACTCCTAGACTTTTAGTATTATCTCCCAATATGAATGACTTATGGAAGTGATCGGTAAAATAATCTTCAAATTACATTATATTTTTATACTGATTTTTCTTAAAAATCAAGAGCGTAACTTTATGGATTATCATAAAAATAAAACTACACGATTCTGAAATGAATCCCTGTTATTAAAATGGAAAAGCTTTATTTTGTCCGTGTAACACCACACAATCGGTTTCCCCAGACTTCCCCTAAAGATGAGTATGAGTATTCCAGTAGTTTTCACGGCGTCTGGTCAAATTCTCGTTTATTAACAGGATCGTACTATCTGACGCATCCAGATACTGGAAATTTTCTTGGTTTTGTCTTGTCGTACCCATAATCTTAGATCTGCTAATTGAAATTATTTTATACTAAGCCATAAGTTGGGACTGGTCTCCAGCAGGAGCATTTCGGTCGTGAGGGGTAATCCATCACTCTTAACCAGTACTGTCAAGTACTATTCAGGCTACAATGTCCTGTAATTATCTCGGTAACTAGCCTCATAGTTCCTCTTGTTAGCTTTGACTATCTCATTCCCGATGAAAATCTCAATCTAAGATTAAACTTCTCGTTGTCATTATGCTCCTGCTCATAACGCCCTTGGTGATTTTATGAGCGATGGGAAGTTCAGTCTTAGGTTCAACCAAGCATTCATCTGGTCCCCCTGGGGCTAGATTATCTACTGTTTCGTCACCCGAAATTCCCTAGGTTCCAGGTACCCAATCTATGTACGTATACTTCGGTCTTTTCCTCCAACATGTCAAGTGACTTTCTATATTCCTTCACGATTGCTGATGTTATTATTTTTTTACTTAAATTTCAATGCCACTTCACTGTCGCTGTATATGGTTGCCTTTCCCGAGTTTGTTTGGTAGTAAATTATTTGCGCGCTCTCAGTGATTGCGGTGATTTCACACATTGACACCATTTATTTTATTATTTGGACCACTTGCAGAGCGTGGTTGTTCAGTCTCACTGGTTCAGCACTGCTTTGCATTATCTTAATTTAGGTTCGTCTCTTTGCTTTACACATTGTGCCAGAGCCTTCTTCAGAGAGAACAAAGAGTTCCCCAAAGTCGGAATATACCTATGTGTATATTATTATGAGCATCCTCTTAATTTTATTATTATTCATCTTGTTACTAGACATCACATAAGTAGCGATAGGTATCCTCCCTTACTCACGTGTATCGTGCAAGTTACGGCTGCCATCTCTGACTCCATCAGCCGGTGTCTCAGCATTTTCTGTTTAACCCATTTTTATGTCTTTGTCACTTTTTTCGCAGTTTAGGGTAGTTTCTATTAATACCGGAGAATTGAAGATTCCTTGACGTCAAATAAGTACCCTAACGCGAACTGCTTTGGTATTATGCCTAACAGCCTACGGTTGGGAGCCCCGGGTAAGCCCTCGAAAGGATAACCCAGGACTCCCAACAAATCTACGGCTACCACTGCGGCCTCATTTAGGGGGCGGGGGGTTTGAGTGCTATCCCGCATCTTTGGCGGCGTGCATGAATCCCTCACATCACGCTGTCGTCTAGGGCCTGCTTCTGTAAGGACGGTGAGCAAGCAAAGAGGCAGCGCAGTCCCACTTACTCCCTCTGGAGATCATGGCTCGTACCATCGTCTCCAGCAAGAGAGTGTCCACGTCCAGACCTGCCACGAGGACCTGGCGCTATTGCGCCCACACCGTGCATTCCACCAATGTGTAAAGCGCTGTGTCCTCGCTGCGCTCCTTGCAGTGCTGGCACTCGGCCGTGGTTTTCCGGTGTATTCGCCACAGATACTTACCGAAGCTCCCGTGGCCGGTAAGTATCTGTGACAACCGGCAGGAGAGAGCACCTTGGCTCTTCTCCAGCAACTTGTCCATGACCGGTCTGACCGCCGCGATTGCGGCGAAGACCCCTTCGGTTGCTCAAGTCGCACCTTCCAGGTCTCCATGGTTTCCTGGTGGAGCTGGTACCGCTGAGCCTCGATTTCTCGAGACGCAGGCCTGTGGCCCCGCTCCAGCGCCTCCTTGCGCCATTTGGTCTGGCTGTTTTGCAGGGCTAGAAAGACTGGATATTGCATCGTAGATGACTTTAATGATTGCGGTTTTTTATATTAACCAGATCGTAAGACGCTACGCTATGTTTGCAGATGTTAACCTTAAAAACGTCTTATAGGTCTTGCTGCGTGTGGCTGCTTTTTAGCCCCACGAAGAACGTCCGCAATCTACTTTCATTTCTGTATTCGTCTTTGAATGTGTTTATTTCTTCTTATCTTTATATTGTTTGTTATTTTTCTTTGAACACATCTATGGTATTTATGAACAGATTCAGTGGTCCGTTTGTGATAAAGATGCACATACTGACCATATGCCGAAATATTAAATATTCTCAATAACACATGGAAAATATCCCGTTAGCTGCAATACTAATAAATATACTTTTATAATTTAATCAATTTTTGTAACGTGTGAAGTGAAGTGACGCAAATTTGGAATTCAATAAGTAGGTTTTCGCATTTGTGCAAATATCGGCTGCAGATATTCGCCTTCGCAAATGTCCAGAAATTAGCATTCGTTATAATCGTGGAAGATGACACCCGTTGTCACTAGTCAATTTTGACTAGTGACAATGGGTGTAGTCTCCCAGTTTTATACCGTATAGGTGGCTGAAGTACCCACAGAACGTTTGGCTCTTAGCTAACAGCCGCGGTCTAACTGCAAACGACGACCTTGACGTATAGTCTAACCGCCAGTGTTTTATATTTGTCTTTCTTTTTTGGTGGTTTTATCACACTAATAAAATGAATTTTGCATTAAGCAGAGTAGCTTATGTGCTCTAAACACATCAAAATAAATTCAGGTAAAATTGTGTTATCGACCAATTTATTCGTAAGGGCCATCGACAAAATTGGTTTAACGTCCTAATTTTTACAATTAGAAGGAAGGTGAAAGGCTTTATACGACAATAAACTAAAATTTATTGACCAGTAAATGGACTTATTTTGAAATTCTATAATAATTACCAACCACTAAAATGTTTTATGCCGTGAAAATTTCAAAAAATGGAATGGCTAAATGTTTTAAAATAATGATTTCTTAAATCATGTGCAGGCTAAATGACTTATCAGTATTTAGCTGCTGTCATGGGCGCTTTATGAACCAAAATCAAAAAATGAGTGGATTTAAAACACAAAAATATACTAAAATATCTAAAATCACCGGTGTCTGAACGACCACCAAAGTGCTCAGATTAAATCGTTACCTAGACCATTCGAAAGAGAAAAATCAGGCGATTCTAACGATATATATAACTCATATTCGACCAAATTGGCTGTTAATGCAGTTTGCCTTTCCAGCGTCGATATGCATGTAGAGACGAATAGAAAAAAATCTAAACATTTCGCAAGAAATCAAACAAAATTATTAGATTTCTATACAAAATTCCTTTTTTTTTTTTTTAACGTGAGGGAAAATCCTCGTAGGATGCTATGCCGGACTCTTACCGACTAAAAAACCTCACGTAACGCCCAACAGCCTATGGTTGAGAGCCCCGGGTAAGCCCTCAGGAAGGATGTCCCGTGACTCCCAACAGACCTACGGCCGCCAATGCGGCCTCGCCCAGGGGGTGGTTCGGGTGCAATCCCGCGTCTATGGGGGATTTCGGGTGTGACCCCGCTTCTAAGGGGGGGCGTGCGTGAGTGCTCACGTCACGCTGCCGTCATGGGCTATGGATACAAAAAAAAATTGCTTATTTTATACATCGACATTCTGCAACGCTAATAAATCAAACAGGCAATGCCTTCGTTCATGGCATAAGTTAACTATTTCATTTAAACACCAACCCTATGTAAGCGATCCTATAGAGTTTGAAATAAACCGCGAGTGGATATTGGGGGCCAATGGGGACCCCTTATAATTTTAGATTAGAATTCTCAAAAGGCCTCGTCGTTATATCATCTCCATGATTGTAGGCCCGCCATAAGGTCTGGTATCTTCATCAAAATATATCGAAAATGTAATAAAAGTAAATTACTTTTAATTACCTATTCCTATATTCCAGACAACATCTCTTATTAGTTTTAATTCCCAAGTAAGAGAATTCTTAAATCACAAGGTATATTACTCAATTAGCGAATATCTGACAAATAAGTGATAAGTTGACATTATGTAAGCGCGACATCTCATTTGATTTTGTTTTGTTATAGGTATGTGATTGTAAAATTTTGACATTTATTTAATTCTTCGTTGACAATTTATATTTTGACATAGTTATTTCATTTTATAATCTGAGTTTATTTGTAATTAATCTGAGTAAGTACATTAAATTTATTTATAAATCTAAAAATTGTGCATGCTGTATGGCTAAGTATTGTAGCATTTATTTTTTGTGTAGCAATCTGGTACTCGGGCTTGACAATGTGTAAAGCCGCCCTTAATCAATTCATCGCTGGTTTTTTTTATCTGTGGTTTTCCTTTGACACAAGTGACAAGTTTTGTCTGTGGCAACCGATGATTTGCATTAAGGAGAAACAGGTTTTATTAAAGATTGCGAGAATATTCCAGGAGTAAGATATATGAGCTGCTTTGAGGTAGTCGGTTCCTTTTTTTGGCTTGGTGAGCTGTGCCTCGAAAAGGTTTTCGCACAGGCTCTGGCATTAGTGCCTCACCGTTTGGTAGAAGTTATAACGGAGTATTTGCTGCATTTTACCCAGAAAACTGGTGAGTCACTTCTTCTTTTGCAAACCATCTCAGTCTTCGTCTGTCACGTGGTCAGTGACTTATTTGGTTGTCTGTTTCGTGACAGGGTCGCTTATTAGGGGCTGGAGGCTGCCTCTGTATGGTGGGAGAAGCCACACCCCAATCTTACGTGGACTGCGTGAGCAGGGTGCATTTGTAAGAAGCTCGCCGTCTACACCCGGCATTTACAACAAACGGAGTTGCTCTCACCCACAACGAAGGCCAGTACTTGTCAGCTACTTGTACGTGTAGTCTAGCCGCCTAAGTCACCACTCACGTTAATTTGGTTTAGTGATGTACAATTAGTACGTAACCCGTAATTCTTCTTATGTATGTCTGTGCTTTCTGTATCTATGTAATCTCATTGTATCTGTAGTATTGTGTGTTATATAAATATATGTGTGTACACCCTACCTGGCTGTTTTCGTGAGAGCCCTGGCCTACCTTTGCACGCACACTGGAATCTCTGGAATAAGGCGCCCTGGGAAAGAGTTCTCTGCATAGCTACCTCGCGCTAGTTGGTGAGTAACACTAACATCATTGTGTTATAGTATGGCGTGAACAACTTTTAATTGTAAACAACTTATGTATCTACCCATATTTCGCAAATAATAAATGAATTTGAATTTGAACTTATACATGCAAATTTACATAATAATCATACGAGTCAGTGCAATATCAAAACGATGCAATCTAAGTAGATAATAATATTATTAGTTTATTACGTAGATAATTGATATTTTAGATTAGGTCATATTATTATCTGTTTGGCTAATTTGCATAGTCTTATCTACATTCGTTGAAATTCAATTCAGTATGCAGACTAGTACTGTGCAGTGAATACTAAAGGTATCAAATGATTGAATTCAAAACATTGTTCAAACGTTTACCGTCAAAGTCTCTCTTGACCATTCAAAACGTTTGTTTTACCAATATCAAACTACAATGTTATCAGCTATTTCAACTATTTCAATACGACAAACGCTGACTGCATCAAACGCAAACAGTTCTATTACACTTTATGCAGTTGAAGATGAAACTGAATACGATCAACAAGTCTATGGAACAAATGGTTGAGGCGAGGTTTTAATGTTAGCGATGTTCAGTTTTATATGGCAAATAACAAATGACAATAATATATTGTTAAAAATTACAGTGAAACATAAATAATGACATACATATCTACATTATTAATATCTAAACTAAACCTAAATAAGGTCCCCGAGGCATTGTGTCCAAAAGACTAGCAGCATTCCCCCTTTGAATAGCAATACCTATTTGCTGAGCGCAAAAACTGCCAGCCCTTGGGTCACCAGGTGACTCTACTATGCGCTTTTCAGATTCTTGCTTAGGTTATAGAAAGAGTTTCCTGTAATGGTATTCCCAAACATTTATAGTATGCGGTTTTTCAACAAGATGGTTTTTACGTCGTCACCAGCGTAAGTGAAATACTATTGATTTTTAAAAATGGATCGTCCAGCTTTCCTCTGTGATAGGCTACGTTAATTCTCGAATCTAGCAGAATGTAAAAAATGGTGAAGAATTTCTATCTAAAGATATCGAGAGAAATATCTCTTGTGAGGTTGAAGGTCTCGTATTTGAGGGTGTTTTTGTGAATCTAGTTAATTTACCTGATATAAAAATATCTATGTAGTTTAAACAAATGTACTCAGCAAATGTGAGACCAGAGCTTTATATGCTAGAGATAAATCCAGCTAAGGTTTCGTTCTAGCTTTCGTGTTCAATAAGTGCATTGCAAGCTATTAGCTTTTCCAGTTATTATGTTTGTCAAGCAAATGGATCTAATTGGTTGTTATTCTTTTTTAGAATTAATTTGCGAGACATTTTAACAATTTTTAACCGACTTCAAAAAAAGGAGGAGGTTCTCAATTCGTCTGTATGTATTTTTTTTATGTATGTCAAGCGATATTTCCGTCAATTATAGACGGATTTCAAAATTTATTTTTTTGTTGAATAAGGTTTACTTCTGATGTGGTCCCATTTTCACCAGGTCAGGATCTGATGATGGGCACCAGGAGAAAACGAGGGCAACCACCGAAAATTGTAGTGACAACTAGTGCACTTGTTAACTTTTTAATTAAGTGCTTTAATGTTCTACACTTTAATGAAGGTCTGGGGTCGACCTGATGATAGAGTCGAAAGACAGTCGAGGGCATTCCTTAACAATTTACAGCAGTTACCTTGTGTTTGGGCTTGATTGATTTGTATTGATGAGAACTTTGCACCTAGATTGATAGATCCGCCTTCAAAAAAAAAAGGAAGTTCTTAATGTTTTATGTATGTTCACCGATATTTCCGTCAATTATAAACGGATTTAAATTGTTTTCTTTCTTGAATAGGGTTTACTTCTGAGGTGGTCCTATTTTAATCAGATCAAGATCTGATGATAGGATCCAGGAGAAATCGAGGGCAACCACCGAAAATTGTAGGGACAACCAGTGCATTTGTTAACTTTTTAATTCAGTGCTTTAATGTACTACAATTTAATGAATATCTGGAGTCGATCTGATTATGGAACCGAAAGACAGTCGACGGAAATCCTTAACGATTTACAGCAGCTACCTTGTGTTTGGGCTTGACTTTTACCTAGATAGATATATTTTTCGATTCACCCGTCACTTAAAATAATGAAAAAAAATTTTTTATTAAAAAATAAAACCAACTTCCAACAAATCCTGTAAAATAAAATTTACTTAGCACAAAGTAAAATGTATTTTGATTTATCAGATTTTATTCAATATAGTATTGAAGTTGGTGCCATGAATAATACCTACATAAACCTATGGGTTTACTTGGCGCCGACTTCAATATGATATTGAATAAAATCAGATAAATCAAAATACATTTTACTTTGTGCTAAGTAAATTTTATTTTACAGGATTTGTTGGAAGTCGGTTTTATTTTTTAATGAAAAATTTTTTTATCGAATAGAAGTCTGGTTTTCTCACAAAGTGGCCTATGGTTAACAAAATCACTGCGCACGATGACATGAAAAGAATTTATAGTTCCGTTTTTGTTCAGTTGTCAATCAAAACAACGACTATAATATGTCGCAGTTTCATATATTTGCCAATAAAGAATTTTACCACGTGTCTTTCTTTTTCAAAGTAACGCAGACGATAGACTATCTGTGGCGTAGTCTGAGAAAATCTGCGATGGCCAATGCGCATCAAGCAGTCTCTTTGTGCGTTGCAGACTTGATCGCACAAAATTTCCTCTACCGACCTGTACAGATAGTCATTATGTATTTATAGCTCTTTGTCTTGGGTGACTAACGTTATTGCTGTGTAACACAAGTATGGCCTTGTTATCATTGTTATTGCAGCCAGATAAAAGGAATGATTACAAATTGTTGATTATTATCAAAAATCTGTACCTAATCGAGTTCAAATCGATTATAATCACAATGCAATAATATTCTTTTGATTACATAATGTTTGTCATTATACGTTTTTAAGGACCTTTCCACATCCTTATTTGGGGTCCGGATGTACTGGGAGTTACAGGCGAAATGATAAAGGTGGTTTAGTGAAATATGTTTATTTATTCCGAATTAACCCCTTAGCTTAAGCGTGATGCGCAGTAACTGCTCGACCCAGTCATACATCACGCTTACATACAAAAGTGCTTACTTTCAGTCTTTCATACTACAGAGTCCCTACAAGTTAAAAAGAAAGCTCTTCACGTTGTTATGACCATACAATTTTAGTTAGGCTGAAGACTTTATAAAGGTCTCTTTATGCTGGAATTACAGGTACCCCTACCTTATTTGTCGTATTAACAATATATACCTACGCAATAAGTATTACTTGATAGGTACGTACGTAGAAAGTTCATTTTTTAACACCTCACGAATACACAACATTTTATTATGTCTGTGAACTTAGCATATCGTTTCCTAGCATATCATAAATAAAAGTAAGTTCTCTTCGTATGCACGTGAGTTCTATAGTTCCTGATACTTTTTAGCAATAGTTCTAACCATTTTTTTCGAAAAACGTTAATTGAAAAAATGATATGCTAACTTCTCGTGGCAGATCATTTTTTTCGTTAATAGACGTTCGTTCGTAGACGTTTTTCGTAAAATCGCCAGAACTATTGCTAAAAAGTATCAGGAACTATAGAACTCATGTGCATGCGAAGAGAACTTACTTTTATTTATGATATGCTAGGAAATGATATGCTAAGTTCACATACATCATTGCATTCAGGTTATTACGGGCACGTCGCTTTTCTTTTTAACTTATTTTTCCATAGAAATCATAAAATAATAAATATTTACGGACATTACACACAACGCTATCTGATCCCAAAGCAAGCTAGGAATAACCTGCTTGTGTTATGGGTATCAGACCACGGATATTAATACTTTTATACTTTTTTTAAATACATACATAGAAATACCCAGACTCTTGAGACAAACATTTATGGGTCACACAAAGATTTATCTCTGGTGGGAATCGAACCCACGACCTCAAGCGCCGCAGGCGGTATCACTACCGACTGCGCCACAGAGGCAGTCAAGAGAGAGCAGTCAATTATAGAGCATCTTATTTTATCGGTGTGATTTCATCTGAGTCTTCGTGATTATTCACCAAAGTAACGAAAAATGTACATTTCAGACGAACAAACATTATCATAGTATAATAACTATTTCCATGCTATTAAAATAGCTAGTTTCAGAACCTACTTTAGAAGTTCTTGTTATAATAAAACTGACCAAGAGCGAGTCGGATTCGGGCACGGAGACTGTACCAAAAAATAGCAAATTATCACGTGTTGTATGGGAGCCCCAAAAATATATTTTTATGTCGTTATAGCGGCAACAGAAAATATAATATAATCATCTCCAAACAAGAAAGTCTTAAAATAGTTCTCACGAGACTGCCCCTCTCTAACACGTTTATCGTGAAGGGTGAAAGTTCAATCCGATTGACGTTGTCATTTTTGTTTTATTTCTAACTTTGAACAGATGATCCACGTAACCTAGTGACGTAGTTTAATGCACCAGATTCACAGACTACAGACAAAGTCTCGCCGTATGCCCCTCTGCACTCTATTTTATAGAGAGGGGCTAAAATTGTAGCTGTTTAGCTATCATAGTTCATTAGATACAGCCTGAGACAGACAGATGGGCAGCGCAGTCTCAGCAATAGGGACCCGTTTTTACCATAAGGCGTACGGAACCCTAAAAAGCAAATATCGTACTGAGACAGAAACTTTGAAGTTCTTGTTGTACTAATGATACAAAGGAATGTTTGCAATATTCATGCAGTAGTTTTTGCTTATGTTCATGACTCTCATACCGACTGGCATAGTTTGGACAAACATTTGTACAGAGACAACTTGGAGAGGGTTAGTGAAAGTGTTATCCTATAAGTAAATATGAAAGTTTGTGAAGAATAGATGATTTTATTTACAACTGAAAGTTACTATACACTTTCTAGGGTAGTAGTAGTACCAAATAAGATGTATGTATCAAAAAGACTTTTCCTTATCGCTGTCAACCAGAACCGAAAGCCGATGGCCTAAGTACCTATATACCAGGATTCTGTAAAGATTTTCCGATGTTTGTTACTCAAACACAATTTATTGGATGAACAGGTTGGGTTCCAATTTGGTACAGGGATAGATTATAGTCTGCAATAACACATAGGCTACTTAAAATGCTTATCCCTAGTAGACAAATGAATTTTAAAGACCATCAGCTTCCAGGGTGATGAAGGAATTTTACTGAAATTAACAGGTCTAATTCATGAGAAATGTAGTGTTCTGTTACTTTGATAATATTTCCACGACGTTCTGCGGGATTCCCATCTCTTTGAGAAAGTTTTTTAATTTTCAAATAACAGTTTTAATGTTATGTTTAGCATAATTGGGAGACAGCGAATACTGCCAGACCTTCCAACCCGTAACCCACACAAGAGGTTCATTGGAAAACAGTCGCAACACACACGTGCAGATCAGATAAGATCTCAAAGACTTTATAGGTACCCCTTGCAATCTTGATGGGTTAGTAATACTGTCCTTTGAAGGCATAATTTCAATTTAGGCCTTTCAGTCGCCAGCAGATTATGGATAATATTGTATTATACACGTTGATGACATACTGTCAACATATTGTTTAACGTGTAATGACACCAGCATTTTAGACTTTACTGGGATACTTTATTAATGTAATTTGGCTTTTTTAAATAGCTCGTCAAGGAAAATGTATTAAGAGTTAAAAAAAATTCTCTTTTAATGGCCTCTGTTTTAACGATATTAATAAAATTACTTTATTACTTATATTAATATTATGAAGAGAATAGAATAGAATATAACTTTATTTGTACACCTTGTTAAAAACTATTTACAAAATTTAAACAAAAATATTGTACAAATTGAAGAGCAATATGATAAAGTCAAAAACTGTTTAAACCAATTTTAATATTCTTTCACCATATGAAAGTCAAGTTATTGTGACCTAACCTTGGCTACCACCAAAGGATACTTCCTTTGAACTCAATTAGGTATAACAGCAATAATAAATGTCTACAAATTTGACAGTTTTCCATAATGCGCGTGGATTCTATGGTTGCTACGGGGTGGGGGTAAAATATCATAGACGAAACCTTAAGAAACAGATATCAATTAAGCGATGTACCTATTTTTAATAATATGATACCAAAACTCAACTAAAGCATGTACTCGTTCATATTATTAAGTTGATATAAAATGGTCCTTATTTAGCTCAGTACTTCAACGCTCATCAATGAACATCGTAATGACATCGCTCGGCCTCAGCGAGAGCTATATTAAATGGCTTGTGGTAAGTGTTTCACACGCTGACACAGAGCTTGCGTATCGCCATCAACACTCTCAGCATTAATTAGATACACGGAACGCTGAAAATGTTGCGGCGCGTCAGCTCCATGCATTTATTCAAGCCTGCTCCATGCATTTAATTTTAGCGTATACGCTACGTTGATATGATGACTGCGACACGTAAATTAGTTTAAATGTATGTAGCTGCAAACTAAAATTCATTTGCAATATTGAAGTGTAGGTGCTAATTGAAAACATTCATGAAACTAACTTGTACTCTACAGGGTGAATTTTTGAAAAGGGTTTGGATGGCCAAATCCGAAACTATAAGGAATAGCTTAAAATGCTCAAAGGAGTCACGAGCCCGATTTTGATAAAACTTAGAACCTCATCATTACATTTTTGAAAAACCAATAATCCTAGCTGGGAATCGAACTCATTGATTTTGAAAAAAAAACACACCCTTTATTATTACACCATACGATAGTGTCGCTGATCAGGATCAAATTCTGCGAAGTAATGATATACGGCAAATTTAAGGAAAGTTTGGAATTTTAATAGAATTCATAATTCATGTAGGGTAAACCACCCAATCGTTGGCACTCCTCCAATTATTGGCACTTTAGGTAATTTTGCCCATTTCTAACAGAAAAAGAATGCTATTTTACTTTTTAATGCATACCTACAACTACATAATGGGCAACACCGAACTGAAATAAACTAGGTTTCCCTTATTTTTCGAAATATACTCTTAACTAAAGTGCCAATAATTCATTCTAAAAGTGCCAATAATTGGGTGGTTTACCCTACCTAAATTTTGCATCATAATTTGTTTCGTTCTAATTCCCAGAATAGATCGTAACTATTCCGTGTTTTAATTTATGCTCAGAATGATTGTTTGGAGAATATTCTAAACGGAATCAATAATATTGAATGCAGTATGATCCTTGAGATCTCGAATCCAGCTATGTATTGAAAACAATAGTCTACATTTTGAACCATTAATCAGTTAACGTAAGAAAAATAAATTGTATTTTGTTAAAGATGAGCACTTTCCCCTTGTTTGCCGTATGTCATTACTTTCCAGAATAAGATCCTTAATAGCAACACTAACGTATAGTGTAATAATATAGGGTGTGTTTTTTTTTTCAAAATCAGTGGGTTCGATTCCTAGCTAGGATTATTGGTTTTTCAAAAATCTAATGATGAGGTTTTAAGTTTCATCAAAATCGGGCTCGTGACTCCTTTGAGCATTTTTCGCTATTCCTTATAGTTTCGGATTTGGCCATCCAATCCCTTTTGAAAAATTCACCCTGTATATTGAGAGTAATAAAATAAAAAAATAAACGCCCGCTACGGTGACCACCATTCCATTTGGTGGGTCGCATGCTTGTGTAACACTTAAGTGGTTTAAAAAAACTGTAGAAAGAAACTAGCTAATTATGTTTATAGTATTTTTCATGTTTATTCCCACCATTTAAAGTATCTGATGTTTTGATATTTTAAATACACCAAGCGAACGTGATTGTAAATTGTGTGGTTGTATGTTATTTTCACAGAGCAACGCAACTAGTACAAGGGAAGTTGACATATATCATGTCTGCTACATAAATACCTGTCTGTCATACGTTGCGGGTTGAATTCATATACACCACTACAAAAGCAATCGGTTGTCACTATGGAACTTACACAAAACAAATAAAACAATAGAAGGTACGTCATAGTTTCAGACTCACCCTAAATGTATGAATATTATACCTTATACCTTTTTATTCTATATTTAGAAAATTAATTAGTAAAAAGCTGTAATTAGGACAACACATAGATAATTATTTATTTATCTACACTAATATTATAAAGACCTATTACGTGGGACAATTTCTAAAAAAGGTGAAATGTGGGCATATGCTGCCCACTAGGCCTTCAACTTGGCTTAACGATTGTCATTTTACTGACAACCGGGTTTCATTTGGAGTTTTCCTTCTCTACGTACATACATACATACATAACATCACGCCTGTCTCCCAACGGGGTAGGCAGAGACTACGACTTTCCACTTGCTACGATTCTGGCAAACAACTTTCGCTTCTTCAACTTTCATAAGTGTCTTCATACATGCTCTTCGGTTAAGGGTACTCTTGACCTGGACTTTTCTCAGAAGATTATTGATTTGATCGACATGAGTATGCCGAGGTCGACCCCTACCAGTTTGCTCATTCACTCTCGCTTCATAAATCTGTTTCGTCAGCCTATTTCCATTCATTCTCTCCACATGTCCAAACCATCTGAGCATCCCTTTCTCTATCTTAGTCACTACATCTTCTGTCATACCGCAATGTTCCCTTATCACACTATTCTTTACTTTATCCCTCAATGTCACTCCAGCTATACTTCGCAAACTTCTCATTTCCACTGCATTAATTTTACTTTCATGCTTCTCCTGCCACACCCAACTTTCACTACCATGCATAAGTGTAGGGACAAGCACTCCTCTATGTACAGCCATCCTTGCCTTTGTAGACACGTTCTGACTGCTCATAAAGGTATGAATGGCTCCATTCACTTGGTTTCCTGCCAAAACTCTTCTTTCAATATCATTGTCACACTTTCCATCTCTTGCAAATTTTGAACCCAAATATACAAACTCTTTCACCTGTTCCACGCTCTTTCCTTCGATCGATATCCAGCAATCAGTCATACATTCTCTCTTTCAAAAACCATTACTTTTGTCTTGCTTACATTAACATTCATTCCTCTACTTTTAAGCGCATCGTTAATTATATTAACCATCAACTGCAACTTTGGACGAAATGGGCAGCAGAATAGGCGGTCGGATCGTCCGCTCGGCACGGCCGGCGTCCCCCACAAGAAAATAAATCAACTGCAACTCCTCCGCCGATGATGCCAGTATTACCTGATCATCAGCATAAAGGAGGCATTTGACGGTTTTCTCTACGTAATCTTACGATACCATCGGGATTTATTGGGGTGGCGACATTTTGTACTCTTACCTGCTGCAACACGGGGCGATTTTATTTATCCCACTCATCCATAATCGCTTGGTCGCAGTATAAACACCTCGTCTCGGCGTTGCATTAACCACAACTGATTCACTGTTTACATGCCAATCGCATGCATTGTTGGTTATGTATATTACAATTAGTTTCCAACGTGTGTTGTGTGAAATTACGGATTTAGTTGTTTAGTTGTGAATGGTGGATATGATTTTAATTAGGTGTAATGCACATACTCGTACTGAGATGATTAAAACTTTACTCTCATTGTTTCGCTGACTCAGTGTAAGTTCTGAACGTAAACAATTTTTGCAAGCAAGTCCCCGTTACAAGTCCTGCAACTAATCCAAGTTGAAGGCCTTATGGGTGGCTTGAAAAATTTCAACTGCGCATGTCTACAAGTGATGTCATGTGAGCATCTTGTATGCCTCGCTAACAACTTCGAGAGTAAAATCCTGACAGTTATGTATTTTTGTATTTTCTACGTATGCTAAAGGTTTCATTGCATTTTAGAAATACCAAGGACAGATAAAAGGCTATTATAGTATACGTAAGTTAATAATAATACCTGATCGATAAAGTTACTAAAACCTAAATTTCTTCACGGACTGATTCCACCTCCAACTGCAAATGGTGCATACATTCACCCTCCCAAAATAATGAACACTTTCCAGCATGCAGCTTTGATTAATTGATCTTATAATAAAAAAAAATCAATCAAATCAGAATATTGTTTTCATTTTTTATGAAGGGTTTGGCCACATTGTACCACGCTGGCTGGACGGGTTGGTATAGGTTTTATTTAATTTTTTTTGACGCTGGCTTGAGCCCCGAAACGACTGTTGGTAGGACTCTCACAACCAAAAATTATTTTGGTAATTAATTTTCTTATTCGGAATGAATGATGTTCGTTAAGGGCTAATTCGAGCCTATTCAGAACACTAACAAAGTAATATCGGATATCAAAGCTGTTAGTTTTCTGAATAGAGTGGATATTACCACCCTATTTAGCCTAGCTGCCAACTGTCAACAACAACGGATGTCTGTTGAAGACGGTCGTTAATAATGGGGCGATTTACTGCCCTATATTAATATACTGTGCGGTGTTATATCTATGAATAAACCCTGTTTTGATAAAGGTTTAATAGACCAAATAAACCAAAGGTACTAGTAATGTGCGTGTAGTGTAAATTCATTCATTCATCCCTTCTTTTAATCTATACTAATATTATAAAGAGGAAAGATGTGTTTTTTTGTTTGTTTGTTTGTTTGTTTGTAACGAATGGGCTCCGGAACTACTGGACCGATTTGAAAAATTCTTTCACTGTTGGAAAGCTACTCTCTTTGCGGGTAACATAGGCTATATTTTATTCCCGTATTTCCACGGGAACGGGAACTACGCGGGTGAAACCACGTGACGTCCGCTAGTATATTATAAATGCGAAAGTAACTCTGTCCGTCTGATACCTATGTTTTCACGTCTAAGCCGCTAAACCGATTATGATTAAATTTGGTAAAGAGATAGTTTGATGGAAAGGACATAGGCTACTTTTTAATTGACTACGCAAAAAAGGGTAATTATTTTACGCGATAACGAGTTTTACGAGGACGAAGCCGCGGGAAACAACTAAAAGCTTATAATAGCTAAGTTGGACTAGACCACGTTGTGTGAGAATGTTCACAAATACTTCTTTTTTATTGATTATTTTTTAATAATGTTAAATAACACGAGTTCATCATCATCCCCTGAGCCTTTTATCAACCCAGTTGAGGTCGTATTTCTAGTATGACTGCGATACGCCTGAATTGCATTAACTGTCATCTGACTACCAAGTCCACAACCAATTGACGAACACAAAGTGTAACACCACTTACACCATAGACCAAAATTCTATCCTAATGTATCACACTAATCTCTATCAAATTAATCACTAGTATTTATTATTTTTGTCTTACCATTGACAAAGGAATGTAATAATGGAAACCATTATCGCATTTTACTAAATAATTATTATCTCATTTAATATATTACCAGAATGGGCAGAATGACGAGAACAGGAAAAGTCAACCGAGAACAAAGTACAATTAGATTTATGAATTAATTTATTACTATGTAGCGGTGGTCTTTCAGGTTTTGCGAAATAAATGCGTGTATTATCCGAAGATTGTGATCTTTCTGTGATGCTCACGAAAGCTTTTAACATGATTGATTTTTCTAAGAAGTATTTATTCGCAAAGACTTCTATGTAAACTGAGGTAGACGCGCCGTACTCTAACAAGCGAGATTTCAAAAGTAATCCTCAAACACACACATTGCTAAGACTACACTCACTTATAAATACTATTTACGTAATTGTCACCACACACAATAGCAATATACGGATAGAACAAGAGTAGAAGAGAAGGCGTATGGACTCCAATTGCAAGTAGAGTACCTACTCTCGAAGTTTTGACTTACAACAGTGCGAACAACGCTGCTAATTAGAGCAGTTTATAGGTTTCAAAAATTGGTGCGTAGGGCATGTCTACCTCATTTTATATAGAAGTCTTTGATTATTCGCCATAGAAATCCTCACTTTTATTACGACGAATCAACCACAGAAGCGATTTAGAAGAAAATTGGTAAAGAGATAGTTTGAGTCCCTGGGATCCAATCTTAAATGGGAAAATTTTTAACCGAGACTGCGCAAAAGGAAAGTAATTATTTTATTTTTAAAATGTTGACAGCAGGTTATCAACAACTTGCGCCTGTCCATTTAAATACAGCACCATTTAAAACGACTTACCACCTATTCCATGGGGATAAAAAGGTGAAATATGGGCGTATACTATGTCTCTGCCTGCCCCTTAGACGATAAACGCCTGACTATGTGTATGTGTGTTGATTATCTTACTCCGTATTCAAATGTGAGGGATACAGGTGTGAATTTTAATCCACCAACATCTGCTATGAGAATTATTGATGTACATGAATGGATTGCCAATTAATTATTGAAAGGCAGTTAGCCCAGCTCAACTGTGTAGATGGATGAATAGCCTCGTCAGAATGTAAAGCTTTTCAAAACATTTTAAATTGAATATAAATTCTTATTCTGAGTTTGAAATATAACAATTAAATTATACGATGATAGACGAAGTGTAATTTAAGACGGATACTTTGTTTATGTAATATTTATTGTTAGTTTATTAATTTCACCAATTTTTTATATTTCATTGTTTTTATTATAAAATCTAAAAAATCAGGAATGAAGAGTAGAGATGTACAGAGGAGTAAATTGGAGTACAGCTTAGGACAATGGAGTACAAATCAGTACATTAAAGTACAGATGGATTTTCAATAAGTACCATAGTCACAAGCTACTTATATATTATTTGTTCGAAGTAATGAAACATCGATGTTTTAAATGAATAAAAATATAATTATTAGTGGACATTCACACACAACATCATCTAGCCTAAATTAAGTTTAAATAAACTTGTGCTATGGGATCTAAACGACTGATATACATACTTATATTTCTAAATACATAAATATTATATAATAGAAAACACTCAAACTCCGAAACAAATATATGGACCGACCCAGGAATCGAAACCAGGACCTCCAGCGCGGCAGGCGGTTTCACTACGCTGCAGATAGTATGAGTAATAACACATTGCTGGTTGCCTTGTTAATTACATTCCAGTTTTTTTTTCAAACTGGGCCATTATTTTGTCTAAGGGAATTTTATTCAGCTATGTTGTACATTCAGTATTTGTAGGTACTACGTCTGTAAACATTGTTACCTAAAGCGTGACCTATTTCTGTATCTTTTCCCGAGATGTTGTCAGATGTAAAACGTTCCTTGAGGATGTGCCTGCAAGTCATAAATAAAGTGAAAATATTTTTTTGTTCACAGGTGAGAATTGAATAGACTGGAATATATTGATTGTTAAATTATACAATTTAATAAATCAATCAAAAGTGTTATTGATTTATTAAACAAAATAAAAATTAAATTAAAAATTTAAAAAACCCCCGACAATCAAAAACGGAACAATAAAAAAACCTGTACAAAGTAAAAAATAACTATTATATTATGACCTATCTATCGTAAGTATTGAACCTTTATTATTATTATAGGTAGCAATATTATTTACGTATTCCAATTTTTAACTAACAGTTTGTCTCGTCGGGGGGACCGCTCTATACCTAAACAATTGAGCATATCAAGGAACTTCAAAAATATTCAACGAGTACGCGCATAACATCTACAGTTAGGATCTTGCGAGACAGACGTACGATTAGGTTATGATTAGGTGAGAGGTCCCCAACGAGACAAACTGTTAGTTAAAAATAGGAATACGTAAATAATATAGCTACTTATAATAATAATAAAGGTTCAATACTTAGGATAGATAGGTAATAATATAATAGTTATTTTTTACTTTTTACAGGTTTTTTTATTGTTCCGTTTTTGACTGTCGGGGGTTTTTTAAATTTTTAATTTAATTTTTATTTTATTCTTTTCATAGGGATAAATTAGGTATTACTTACGTTTATTAGCTAATTTATTATTTATATTGAAAAACTTCACTTGTACTGTTCCACAACATTTATTATTGTAATACCTAACCGGTTTCGGCGGAGAATGCCGAAAGGCGAAACCGGTTATAATAAATGTTGTGGAACAGTACAAGTGAAGTTTTTCAATATGTGTAGCAAGTTCCATCAAGTGCCATCAATCAACAGTATCAATAATTTATTATTTAATATCAACATACGTACTACGTAGTATAGTCTATCAACAATTATTCAGAGCTAGTGCGTATTGCGCGGTGTGTGGTTACAGAATTAGAAATACCTTCCACTGTTCATATCTTTCGAATGGCTAAACCGATTTTCATAAAACTTGTAACGGTATCGTGATGTATAAGTTATGACCTTTTATTTGATACCCATCACGGGTATATTTGAACACATTCAATTTTTAATCCTCACTTTCACCCCTCATATCTTTGAAATGGCTTAACCGATTTTCATGAAACTTAGCTAAGAACACTCTTCCTTAACCCATCTTTCGAACAAAAGAAACAGAATCAAAATCGGTTCATCCGTTTGGGAGCAACGATGCCACAGACAGACTTACAAACACACACACACACACACCCACACACACGTCAAACTTATAACACCCCGTTCGGGTTTCCGTCGGGGGTTAATTAAATTTTAATGTTTTCACTAGACCTACACCAGATCTGCATGTAATTAGTTAGGTTAGGTTAGGTTAGGTTAGGAGGACACATGTATCTCAATTTTGTAACCACCTTTAAAACCCTTGTTTGCAAAATAAAGAATAGAATACAATAGTAGTGCACCAATTTTAAAACAGTTTCTTGAGAAACCAAATGCAGATTTGTACCAATTTGCTTAATCTATAGGTACTTCATCTATATTTATATCAAGTTGGACTTGCGCACAGAGGATTACATACGGAAAACGCAAAAAAATCACATTTGAGAGGGAGACCCCGATATTTTTTTTTTCTTTTTCTAGTATTTGCCGATATAGCGGCAACGATAAATACATCATCAGCCAGTCCAACTTACATTTGACTTACTTTTTATATTCTACTCAATTTGTGTAGGTATCATACATACAGATCAATCCTTTTTATTCCCGAAGGGGTAGGCAGAGGCATATTATATGCTCACATTTCGCGACCACAAGCGCTTCCTTCATTATAATTAAATAACTCCATTTGTAATCATATTTTGGAATGCCACAATAATACGATTCTATTTTCTTAGCAGCTCTATTTGCATAATAACCCTTCAACGCTCAAGCAGCTGCATGATACAAGTTAATATACGAGAGCGAGACTCACTTCAGATGGAGTTATGATTCTAGTCATAGAGCAACACGACCAAGTACATAAGAGACGAAGGTTGTATAAAAAGGATATCTTACTAATATTATAAATGCGAAAGTTTGTGAGTGTGGATGTTTGTTACTCTTTCACACTCGGACGGCTGAACGGATCGGGCTGAAATTTGGTACAGATATATACATTATAGTCAGGAATAACACATAGGCTATTTTTATCCGAGGAATAAGTTCCCACGGGAAGCGGGAACGAAAACTATAATTATACGCGGGCGAAGCTGCAGGCAAAACTTACGTGTTTAAAAAACTACACAGCTATAACACAGCACCTACAACATCAACTACTTTATTGAATTAAAAAAAAGAAAAGGAGTGGCCGTGAGTTTATAGCCATGTTCTTTTCTCTTCGGTTCTACCAATTGCGTTGCGAATCTGGCAGTTAATGTAAATCGATTTTGTATTTTCAGTACAAGAAAAGTAGACACAGCATGTTTGTTCTATAAATATCTACGGGTCATATGTTGCCAACTGTAACCAACTGTCACTATGAAACTTACATACACAAAACAATCAAAACAATATACTCATTATTTCGGGCATACACTGTGTGATTATGCGTAATCCGTTTTGACAGAGGGGAAAGTGTCAGTATGGCTCCTCCCGTCCCGATATAAATCATAGGTCATGTTACTCTATGGCTCTAGTAAGATAACTAGTTACTTTAACTAAGAGCAGCCTGAGTGCAATACATACATACGCCTTTATCTCCGAAGGGGAAGGCAGAGGCATATTGTGTGCCCACATTTCATTTGTTAGAATTTGTACCACGTAATAGGTAGTGCGCCGTATTGCCGTGTTGAGATGGACAGGCGCAGGTTATGACTGCCTGCTGTTGAAATTTTGCTGCCTAAAAAGTCTTCAACTTGGCTAAAGACTCTAATTTTACTGGCAACCGGCACCAACGGCTTAACGTGCCTTCCGAAGCACGGAAACGCTCAAATAAATGTCACAAAGTGGTCACATGGATGGTCACCCATCCAAGGACTGGCCAGAGTGAAAGTTGCTTACTGCAGTGATTGTTTACAGAACACTGAGTTCGCGGGGCCACGAGCGCTTCTGCCTGAGAGCAAGCGCGTCTGTAATGATTATGAAGTATTTTATTTACTAAATGATATTCGATGTTAGTTGGTTATTTTTTCATATCGTACATTTTTACAAAATTGGAACAAATAAAGAAGATGCTTTTAAAGTTTTTGATTACTTATTTTAATCGTAAATAAATGGATCAGTCCTAAACTCTGGAAACGAAAATATAGGTGATATAATAATGTAGTTTGAATTCTATTTATTGAATTTAAATGTTAGTAGTTACAAGTTTATTGAAAAATTAAATTAAATGATGTGTTTGTTCATTTCATTTTCTTGTGGTTTATTGGTTTTCTGTCAAAATTATGTGAAATGGTTCTTAGTTCTAAATTTTTCAATTTTTTTAACACACGTGGACAAAGATCCTTATGTAAACAAGATGACTAGTGAATAATCAACATTATTATTTTAGTAGAACGCGCAAGTATGCGCTAATGCCCCCCGATGCATATGTTTTGTGTGACATTTTTTACATCTAGCGCAATGTATGCTATTACAAGTATGTTCTGTAGAATCTAAATAACTAACAAACCAGTGAATTATTCAAACTAGCCTCTAATACAAAGGTTAGCCTATTTTCATCCAGCGCAGAAATTTGGCGAGTACCTACTCTGAGCACCTTTGCACCGAATACCGAAATTTATCAATGTAAATTTGTTTTTGTAATCAAAGGTTACAAATTCAAACGTTTAACTATTCCTGAACCGCTGACTCGCGTACATTCAAATTCAAAACGTGCGACTTTCAAAATATCGAGTCACTGAATTTAATCAGATATTTCGAATTCCTGTGTTAATATAAAGCACAACATTAAACATTTGATTTGCTTTTACGACTCACGAGAAATTAAGGCGTTGTATAAACAGCATTCATGTTATATTTGCGAGAATGCTTAGTAATTTAATTTACGAATATATAAACTTTTATTGGATTTTTACTGTTTGAGTAGCTTTATATTTGCCTCTCATTGGAGCTGTTTGCAGCCGTAAATTTAGTAGTAACGTGGGTCTGAATTATTATTTTATAATCTTTACTCAGTATTATTATTCTCTTTAGGCGATTATTTTGTATTGCACTTATTAGTAAAAGCTTTTGTACAGAGCATACTCTTAATATAATAACTCGCAATTCTGGTGGTGACAGATGATCTTGTAGGGGTATAATCGTTAACCATTGGCATATATATCACCTTACTTAGCCAACATTCTGAGATAATAATAACATCACAGTCTACGTAGTATCTAAGCTTAGAAATACGGTGAGCTTATCAAAGTTCTAGTTTATTGTCCAGTCAAATTGGGGGTTCCTCGCTATATGAAATACTAAGCCGGATACTCGGAAACTTGAAAGCTTGGAACTAAAAGCTCGGTGTGAGAAAATGTATGTTCAGTCCGTTCGCTTGAGGCGGAAATTTAAATATAATTGCTTAAAAGGTGCCGACATAAAAATTTTTCGTGCAGTGGTTGTGCATTTGTGGGGCAGTTGACTTTACATGAGACTTATTTTGTTTAGTAAGTTAATAAAAAAGAAACAAATGTAACGATTCCTAAATATAAACTACTAGCGGACGTCACGCGGTTTCACCCGCGTAGTTCCCGTTCCCGTGGGAATACGGGAATAAAATATAGCCTATATTCACCGCAAAGAGTGTAGCTTCCCAACAGTGAAAGAATTTTTTAAATCGGTTTAGTAGTTCCGGAGCCTATTCGTTACAAACAAACAAACAAAAAAACAAATCTTTCCTCTTATAATTAGTATAGATAAGTTTATCAACATTTAAGCAACGCATGCAGCATTGCTACGTTGAAAAGTTATTACAAGCTTATGTTAATAAAGACGATCTTTGAACTGTAAACGGAACGGACGAAGCATATCCTAGCTCATAAAATTTGTACTGTGACCTATGTCGATCACAGTACAAATTTTATGTGACACAAAACACATTCTAACATTTTTTTAAATAATATTTTTATGATGATTAATACTAAATTCGATGACTATAAATAATGCGAGATGAAAGCACGAGATTATGAGACTTTTGTGAGAACATGTAGGAAGCCTCAATTATGGTGTATTAGTTTCCAACTTATTATATAAAATTTCGTGATCATCATATTTTTGCCTGAATATAAGGTCCTGGCGTTAACACTATGTAAAATATTAAACAATGTACATTTTTATGTATAAGTTGTACTCGTAAGCATAGTAAGAAACGTACCTATATGTCAAGTTTAGGTATTTTCAGCAACAATAGACGCCTGCTCAGAAACGCTCATAGCCTTAGCGAAATCAGTGATCACGGAGTAAGTAACGTTTGCTGTGTCTGGTACTCAGATGGGTGAACACTTTGTGGTATTTTCTTTTGCGAGCGGTTCCGCTTTTTGGAGGGTACGTTAAGCCGTTGGGCCAGGTTATCAATAACTAATCGTTAGGTCAGATTGAAGCCATTATGGGCTGAAAAGCTGTGAGCTTTCAGGAAATTGAAGAGATGAATAAAAAGTAATGTTGAAATTTAAAATGCTGGTTTATTGTAAATTAAAAAACTCGGGGTTGTGGTTTGTGGTCAAGCAGTTAGAGGCTTTGCGATTTCCGATAGTCTTCGCGGGGTTCCGACTTATCTTGGGTCTCCTGAAGGATGCTGCAGTTGCTGAAGCGGCCGTGCCGTCCACAACGTAGAATGGCACGGTGTTCTCAACCCGGAGCACAAGTCCAGAGGGTGAGCTTCTTGTAACCCGTAGGGTGAATGGTTCTTTAGAACCCGTAGGGTGGACCCAGGAATGTTCCAGAATAGGGGTTAGTTTGAACCCTTGTTCCCCGCATATTCCCAAAGACAGCTGGCTCCTGCTAACCATTTCAGGAGTCGGAAGTCTTACACATCTGCTTACAGCACTAATTTTACAAAGAAGTTTTTTCACACCCCTTAACTACCCCCTTATAACAGGGTGGACCAACAGCCGTTAATTTTCACAGTTTAAAAATTAAATTACGTTATACACAATTTAACTCACCCAAGGATACTCGTCGTTTGAAGCTAGACAATTATTCACCTAGGGAGAATTTCGCTCCCTATTCACCGATGAAATATTTAATCAATTATATTTAATTTTTGAGATCTTTCTTGATGCACAGATACTTTCGCGATAGTATATTTTAAATTTGTGATGTGTTCGCCGAAACTGCGCGTGCACTCCTATTTATAGCATTGAACAGCGCCTCTGGCGGCTAGTAGCGTCCCTACGTCCTACGTCATTTACCTACTTGGCGAGTTAACCCGCGCTAGTGTTTGGATGTGAGTGAGTGATGGCGCTTTCAACAATTTTCATTATAAAATAGTTTTTAATATACACAAACTAATTGTAATAATAATATGAATTAATAGATTATTTATTCGTTGCTTCACAACGTTACATACTCCCCCGCTCCGGTGAGCGTTTGACGTACCCTAACACGTCAAATGCTGCGTTCGTCCTCGAACGCCCCTACATAAGACCTACTACTCGTCTATGTGTGTGTGTATTTTAGTGTGTTGTGTGAAATGTGAATAAGGTGATGCTGGGTATAGCGAAGAGTCGGCCTTAACCTTAATGAAACCAACTCGCAGGTTGTATGTAGGTGATTCTGAAGAACTTTATGGGACAGAAAGTGAAAAGACGTATTTGAGGCTTTGGGTTGAAGGTTCAGGTAATACGCACCGCCTGAAAGTGGGGTGTGTATAATAAGGCTTTTTGCTGAAGGCTGGGATTTATACAACCGTCCCAGAGAAGAACATCCTACTAGGGCTAGTGTGACACTTCCGAATCATAGGATGAGCTATCCCCCAGGGCAAGCCTCTAGCTTCCGAGTGGTAGGAGTAGCCATATAAATAAAACAACATAAAGGTGATCTACACCTAAGACTGTTAGGGCAAGACAAATGCTGCCAAATAACAGTACACCATAAATCTGTTCGGGTAAGACTCATGCTTCCTCGTAACAGTAACCAACCTATAACATAAATCTGTTAGGGCAAGACCATGCTGCCAACTAACAGTAATCGACGAACTCTGTTAGGGATAGACCCATGCTTCCAACTAACAGTAACTCCAAACTAAACCATGAAACAGAAATGTGATAGAAAATAAATTACTTGCAGAATCCTTCGTCATGCTAGTGAACCCCTATGTCCCCATGACGAACATTGCATGTGTTTGTGTTATATATAGTTCTTTGAAAGTAGTGTGTAGTGTCCCTAACTAATAACTAGGCTATTTAGCCGTTTAACAAAACAAAATAATAAAAACTAATTGCTTATTCGCAACCTTAGTAGTAATAACAAAAACTAAGTGCTTATTCGCAACCTTAGTAGTAGACTGTTGACTGTGACTATTATGTCCACCCTAATAAATGACGAAATAAATAATATTTGGACATAATGCCAATTATATAAAAAAATTTGGGACCCTTGTGTGCCACCATAGTAGTAAAAAATTGTATGTGCGTGTGTGACTATCATGTCAACCCTAATTAGTGACGACAGTAATTAATATTTGGCCCTAACGCCAATTACATAAAAAAATTGGGACCCTTGTGTGCCACCATAGTAGTATAAAATGTATGTGCGTGCTTAAATGTATAATATGTATGTATGTACGTATGAAATCACACGTGTGTAAGTTGTGTTTTGTTTGCGAGTATAATGTTGACGTAATAATGTTGATGTAAACGTGTTATTTATCGTTGTATCTAAGGCTAGTGTTACACTACATTCCATGCTATATTAACCCGTCAGCTTTAGTCGGGACACAAGACTTAGGACTTTTGAGTCACCTTCTCTAATCTACGAATGTGACTCGCCTGTAGCTAGTCTGCCCCCTCCTTCCGCCTTTGGGAGTCACACAACATGAAATGCAAGTGTCACTATGTAAATGACAAAAAACTGCTTATTAAGTGTTGGGAATTATGTGTGATGATAATGATGATTAATATGAGATATGTATATGCTACCTAAGTAGTATGTAAGTGTAATTGTGAAATTTCCATATGAAAATGTACCTAGTTGTACAATGTGAAGAAATGTGGTACCTTATGTGCCACCTAAGTATTAATATTCTATTACGGTGTGCTAACACCCTTATATTTTCCAAAAGTTTAATTATCAAAAACACTATTGTGTAACTGTACTGATGTACTAGATACGCTATTCGCAAATTCATCTTAACGCAGTGTCTTACGGCCTTTACCGTTATCTGCATTCGTCTTTGTAATATTGAGGAATGTGAATATTTTTCGACCCACCCGCGTACTATCGGAAAAAAAATCTTCTTTTTAGGGTTCGGTGAACCGAATTACGAATTGAACCTTTATGCAAACTGAATGTTTGTATTAGGAAATACTTGAGTTAGGAAATACTTTCTTTTAGGGTTCCTTTGCTCAAATAATAAATTGGACCCTTCTAGATATTAATTGTCTGTCTGTCTGTCTGTGTTTGAAGTTAATCTAACCAGAAGTAGTAAGTAGTGATAACGAAGTGTATGATGATTGGCTGATGAAATTAAATACATGTTTGACAGCTTTAATTAATTAATACAATTTTCGACCCTAATATTATTTTTATTGAAAAGTAACTGTTCCCGCGAACGTGCCAATAGTTAATTGTATGTTAACACGTACCAACTAAAAATTTTTTTTTATAAATAGTTCCTTACTACTACGGAACCCTTAAATATTTCGAATTGTGACAAAAACGATCCACACTTGGACGGTTCTGGAAATATACTATATCGTAGTAACTAATTTTTTTATGTAAATTGTTCCTTACTACTACGTAACCCTTGAATATTTCGAATTGTGCAAAAACTCCTGTATCAAATATCCTGTATCAAACTGTTGGTGTCAGGAGTATATTTTATTCACTTCCACCCACAGTTTATATGGAAAAAAAAATTTCCGCTACTATCGAGCTAGAAAATAAAAATACTTGTAAACGTTTTGAAAGCAAAATCTGCCGTTGTTTTTTCGAAACACGAATCAAAGTTACTAATTTAAAGTGGTTTAATTAGAAGTTATACTTCAGAACTTTAACAAAGTTAAATTTAAAATTGGAAAAAAAAACTTTTACTGTAAATTTACTTAAAAGTTTTCCACAATAAAATAAATATTGAGGGTGTGAAAAATAAAATGGGGACCGTTAAAATTTGCAAAATTTACAATTCTATGTTGAGAAAAATTTCAAATTTTGCCTTGTTCTTGTTTTTGCCGAAATCTGTCTAAAATTAATAAAAAACACAAAATAAGCCGGAAAGAACAAGTTGGCAGTAGAGGTCAGGAGAGCCAAATTCCTGGGTAGTTGTGATAATTTGGTGGGAAACTACCCCGCTAACGGGCACTCTTAAGACTATTTTACACAACTCAAAATATCTTATTACTATGACCTCCCGACTCCCGTCGGAAATCGCTTTCTCGCTACTTGAAACCACGATATGGGCGCCACTGAAAAGCTGTTAGCTTTCAGGAAATTGAAGAGATGAATAAAAAGTAATGTTGAAATTTAAAATGCTGGTTAATTGTAAATTAAAAAACTCGGGGTCGTGGTTTGTAGTCAAGCAGCAAGAGGCTTTGCGTTTTCCGATAGTCTTCGCGGGGTTCCAACTTATCTTGGGTCTCCTGAAGGATGCTGCAGTTGCTGAAGCGGCCGTGCCGTCCACAACGTAGAATGGCACGGTGTTCTCAACCCGGAGCACAAGTCCAGAGGGTGAGCTTCTTGTAACTCGTAGGGTGAATGGTTCTTTAGAACCCGTAGGGTGGACCCTGGAATGTTCCAGAATAGGGGTTAGCTTGAACCCTTGTTCCCCGCATATTCCCAAAGACAGCCGGCTCCTGCTAACCATTTCAGGAGTCGGAAGTCTTACACATCTGCTTACAGCACTAATTTTACAAAGAAGTTTTTTCACAGCCCTTTTAACTACCCCCTTATAACAGGGTGGACCAACAGCCGTTAATTTTCACAGTTTAAAAATTAGATTACGTTATACACAATTTAACTCACCCAAGGATGGGGTACTCGTCGTTTGAAGCTAGACAATTATTCACCTAGGGAGAATTTCGCTCCCTATTCACCGATGAATTATTTAATCAATTATATTTAATTTTTGAGATCTTTCTTGATGCACAGATACTTTCGCGATAGTATATTTTAAATTTGTGATGTGTTCGCCGAAACTGCGCGTGCACTCCTATTTATAGCATTGAACAGCGCCTCTGGCGGCTAGTAGCGTCCCTACGTCCTACGTCATTTACCTACTTGGCGAGTTAACCCGCGCTAGTGTTTGGATGTGAGTGAGTGATGGCGCTTTCAACAATTTTCATTATAAAATAGTTTTTAATATACACAAACTAATTGTAATAATAATATGAATTAATAGATTATTTATTCGTTGCTTCACAACGTTACAGGGCTGCTTTAGAAATTTCTACAGCGGGCATCTACATTATTATTTTTTTGAATCTAATATTACGGAAATCTTAATGGTTTGCAATTTACTTTTGATTTTTTTTAAATACCAATTGTTTATTAACGTTCACGCCCAGTTATATAAATCTGGGGAAAAAGTCAATCAGTCAACTAAGCAATCATTTATTCGAAATAAAGAAACACCTTTAAACGAATAGGTCAATTGATGAATCAAAAGAAAATTCGTTTTGAATTAGTTCATTATAAAATTCACTGAACTCTAAAATTAAAGCGTTGCGGATTTAATAGACTACAGAGCTAAATTACTCATTCATTATTGAATTTAAATCAATAACGTAAATTGTTATTCTGTGATTTGATACCACATTAGTATTACGATCCAATTATTGCACTAGCTGACCCGCGCAACTTCGATTACTTTAAAGCTCGTCTTTTCTGTACTATAGTCATAAAACTTTCATATGTTTATTTAATAATATGTACATATCTATGAATTATGATTTTTTTATGCCTAAAGTACAAAAACCGGCCAAGTGCGAGTTGGACTCGCCCATGAAGGGTTTCGTAGCAGCAAGTAACATACTATAAAAGTTCTTATAGTTCGTTGTAACTTTGAT
This sequence comes from Miltochrista miniata, assembly GCA_933228765.1. Classification (NCBI taxonomy): domain Eukaryota; kingdom Metazoa; phylum Arthropoda; class Insecta; order Lepidoptera; family Erebidae; genus Miltochrista; species Miltochrista miniata. Next base: position 25,814,408 of record OW121763.1, on the reverse strand, counting down.
TGATGTTTTAACACGTTCGCAGTGGTAGTGATTATTCTTAGCGAAAATTGCGGTTTATGACATATTAAAAAAAAAAACTACCAGCTCTATCTCTTTCAAACTAATTTTAGTTGGTAGTTTTTATGGCAATGTACATCATATATTTTTTTTATATTTATCACTCTCTTAGTTTAGAAGTTAGAGGGGGGGGGGACACTCATTTTTCCACTTTGGAAGTCCCTCTTGCGCAAACTATTCACTTTAGAAAAAAATGATGTTAGAAACCTCATCAGCATTTTAGAAGACCTATCTATAGATACCCCACACGTATGGAATTGATAAAAAAAAAAATTTTGAGTTTCAGTTCTGAGTATGGGGACCCCCAAAATTGACTGCTTTTTTTCTAGTGTTATATAAGAATCTTAATGCGGTTCATAGAATACATCTAATTACTAAGTTTCAATAGCATAGGCCGTATAGTTTCGGAGAAAAGTAGCTGTGACACACGGACGGACAGACAGACGGACAGACAGACATGACGAATCTATAAGGGTTCCGTTTTTGCCATTTGGCTACGAAACCCTAAAAAGACGAATTGTAATGCTGCCCTACTTAAGCTAAATAAGGGTTAACCCACATTTTGTCATTTTTGAGTTAATAATAAAAAGTGACACAGCGCAAAATTCTCTACATTTCCCTCTAAGAACCATACCTGTATCATTATTTATTACGGAGATACAGAGTGTCAGCTAACCGTTAAGTGACACATTTTTTATAGTTTGCTTAGTTAAAAATTAGCTAACCCACAAGACTAGATTACAACAGGGGTAAAGTACCATAACTTCACGAAATCTAAATATTTTATGTTTAATTTTCTTAGCTAAAATAAAGTTATTCATTAATGCTAGTCTTATGTCCAGTAAACAGCCTATAACTCAGCTAAAGACTAGCAAAGTTTCAGCTAATCTCACAACGAAGCTACATTATAAAAGGGTTATCATCAAAAACTGTATTAAAAAACAGTTATGATCCTTTAAACCCTTTTTAAGACAATTAAAAGAAATAATTTTAAACATAATAAAAATCAGCAAATCGGGGTTAAACCTCATTACTAGACTAGAATGAAGTTATCTGGTGTTCACATTTCGTCACCGGGCATCTCGGGTAGTGTATTTAGACTTGATTCCTGTACTAACAAGAAGTTCAGGAAAATCGAATTTTGCAATTGTGTCTCACAAGAAGTTCAGCAATCAAAATATAGTAAGTATAAGAAGACATTAGTCACGAAATCCTGTAGTTCTAGGTCAACAGGAAGTGGGTACCTACATTAATAATTTTGGTTCTCATAATACTGTTGAAATATACGTATAAACAACCTTGACTTTTCCGAATTAACTTCAAAGTTGGAAAATTTTAAAGCTTCAAGGAACTCATAGACTTGTATATAATGGTGTTAAGTTCAAGTTAATATCTACCTCTTCGCATTCACGAGTTAAAGGGTCTAACACTCAGACGAACGGGCGAACGGATTGACGGACGGACGGATGTACGTACTAAACCCTCGTTGGGCTAGTCCACCTCGACTCGCACTTGTCCGATGTTATTTCAGTAACTTTTTCGTAGCCGTGTTTTTAACACGCTTTTTTTTATTATATATCTTATACATAAAAATGAATCGCAAAATGTGTTGGTAAGCGCATAACTTCAGAACGGGTGGACCGATTTCATTAATTCTTCTTTTGTTGTGTAAGGTATTGTCAGAAGGTTCCTATGGAAGAAAAAATATTGTATTCCCACGGGAACGGGAACTACGCGGGTGAAACCGCGTGACGTCCTCTAGTTATAAATACAAGTTTATTTGGTGTTTTAGTTACCCACGACTTTAACAAAATTTGACATTGTTTGTTATGAGCTCTTTACTTAAATAACTACGGTAAACAGTTTCACAACAATAGCTCACTTCGGTATCAGACGCTGCTCCATAAAAAATGTTCGTTAATTCTTACGTATAAAAATATATACATACAAAACATCACAAGTGTCCCCCGACGGGGTAGACAGGAACTACCCTATGACACTTTACTTTCTACGATCTACGCTGCGATCATGAGAAACCACTTTCGCTTCTTCTGCCTTCAGAAATATCTTTTTACATGATCTCGAAGTCGGTAGTCATATTGATCAAATCGATAATATCTCGAAAATATTATCGGTTTTATCAATATGACTACCCCGGGGTCGACCCCTACTAGTTTGTCCATTCACTCTCGCCTCATAAAATCTGTTTCGGCAGTCTGTCGATTTTCCATCCATTCTCTCCACATGTCCGAACCAATTAAGTATCACCTTCTCTATCTTAGTCACAACATCTTCTGTTAATGTTCCCAGATTACACTACTTCTTTCTGTATCTATCGATATCACTCCAGCTATACTTCGCCAGCTTCTCATTCACTGCATTAAATTTACTTTTATGTATCTTATGCCACACTCAACTTCCAGTACAATTTATTAGCTTAGGGACAAACACTCCTCTTGGAAAGTCATTCTTCACTTTTTAGACACGTTTTGACTGCCTCTTACCCTTTCTCCTGCTCTTAAAAGTGTAAAAGGCTCGTAAAGGTATGAATCATTAACCTGATTTCCTGCCAAAACTCTTCATTCAATATTATAGTCTCACTTTCCATCTCTTACAAGTTTTGAATTCATGTATAAAAACTCTTTTAAGTGTTCCAAGCCTTTTCTTTCCATAAATATCGCGCAATTTATCATACATTTCTCTTTTTCAAAAACAATTACTTGCCTCTTGTTTACATTCACATTCATATTAAAAGTAATATTACCCACTAACTGCAACTCCTTCCCCGATGATGCTAGTATTACCTTATCATCAGCTCATAGGAGAAATTTGACAGTTAGTTCAATCTTTTCTAATCCATATGCGCACTCCTACAGTTCCTACAAGCAACTGTCTATATGTATAGGTTAAACAACCACGATGTGAGACAAGGCTGTGTAGCGTCACCGAGGTACCGTCATCTTTTTCGATTGGAAAAGAGTTTGTGCAACTCCATTGATTCTGACACAAGACCGGAACCCTCATAGCGAGATTTCAATGTTCGTATCAAGTTGTTGTTCACTTCATGGACAGTATTGATCTCATTTCTCACTACTTTGTCCAAGTCTACAAAGATGCAATAGACTTTTTGCCAAAACCTCTTCAGCTAGGTATCGTAAGGAAAAGACCTGATCTGTGTATCCCCTTCCTTTATTAATATATTGTTCATATCGTAATATGTTTTGTTCCTCGATTTTATGAAACTTGATCTCATTTTCATTCCTGTTTGACAGGAAATAATTTTAATATTGACATAAGTTTTACTTTAATAATTTAAAGACAAGTTTTTGATTAAGTAGAAATTGTTATTTTGTTCAATTATTATGAAAATTTATTTGTATACACATTTTTTTCTCAATTAATCATTCACCTTTGCTTAGCTATAACAAAGTTAACAGTGATTGAGAATTTGGTAACTTATTTTTAGCTAAGTAAAATTCTATTAAATTAATTCTAAATTTCCAAAAAAGTCATAATACTTAGATAAATAAACGTTAAAATTCCTTTGCCAGAATCTTACTTATGACTGTAAACCGCATTTTTATACGGAATACTTCGTTATACAGCAGTAAAGCAGCTTAGCGCGTTTAAAGCCAAGTATTGCTAAAAAACTTTAAAGCAATTTATAAATAATAACAGCTACACGAAATTACTGCGCTTAAAATAGGTTAGGGTATGGTTAACTCTGTTTTAGTAGCGTAACTTGTCCAACTTTAACACTAAGCTGCTTAGCTAAAAGAAAAAATAAGCTTTTTAGTAATAAAAATTACATTAATTTTAGATATAAATAACATCATTTACAAGCCTTCGATATGTGCTTCAGATATATCCAAGAAATTTTACATAAACTTCCATAGTTTTTGAGAGACATCAATTTGCACGTTTTTTGATGATATCTCAAAATCGACTTGTTGGGGTTAACCCTATTTTAGCTTAAGTAGGGCAAAATGTTTATTTTATAGAAAAAAACAGTAAAATTGAAACCATCTCCATTTTTTCGAAGTCGGATCATAACGGCAATGAACAAACAGCCTTCAATGGGAACTGAGTGAGTATCTATTGCTGAAAACCGCATTAAAACCCGCTGAATAGTTAAATAGATCTAAGCGCACAAACAGAATAAGTGTTTACGTTTAAACTATGTAAAGAAGCTATCACACGTGGCTTTGCTTGCTTGATGAATTTTTTCACGTTATGAATTAGTAAATTTATAATGTAATCAAAATGGGTTTATCACACCACTGCAACTGGTGTGGCAGATATAACTACTAAGGGACAAAATGACTGTCTAAATTACAGCGGTCCCGGATGTCAGTAACATGACTGTCGTTAAGCCTTCCGAGTCCTGGGACATTCTTTCGAGAACTTACCCGGGGCTCCCAACCGTAGGCTGTTGTGCATTACGCGAGGTTTTTTAGTCGGTAGGAGTCCGAAATAGCATCCATGAAGAATTTTTCCTCACGTTGAAAAACAAAAAAAGGTCTATAATTTAGTAGGTTTGTACCATTTTTTAAAGTGGATTTTCACATCGTCACAGCTTACGCGTCGGTCGGCAGAGTTTCTTCTGGTCATCCATAGGCCATTCGAAGAAAATAGAAAGAGTCCACAGGATCATAATGCGATATTTTTTTTTTAATTTTGAAAAAGTGTCTGGTTGAGTCGACTGGTGAGCCAAAAGCTGACATTTATCTTTCCCAACGAATAGGAATCGCTCCAAAGAAAAATGCTGCCAGTCTTTTCGTTAAAATGCCATGGAGGCCTTATTAATTAAAATTAGTTTATTATAATGCTTTTATATAATTTTTAAAAATTTTATTACATAAATTCATTCATATTATTGTAATTATGTTATTTATATTTGCATACTTGTTGATCTAATTTTATCTAATAACAAAAGAGCCCGGTGACCTGTCACGTTGTTATCGGTAGCAGAAAGTTTTAATGAAGCTTTCACTCCCGCTGAAGGTCTAATCCAATCAATGTTCAGTGGGTTAGGTGCGATTGTTGTCGAGATATATTGCATAATTTACGTGACACTGTCTTACTTATCCCGGTATAAATACCCGGATTAGCCGGGAAATTTACATTTAAAATTATCGCGAATTATTTAACGTTTGACTTTAAATGAATTTTTTTTGTTAAGTGCTTTGAAAGGCACGTTAACTCGGTTTGGCCGCAAGTAGCATGACAGTCGTTAAACTAAATAAAAAACCTTATTAAAAAAATCGATTGCAGGTAACCAAACCCGTCAGTTTTAACATGGCAATAGGATCACATATAATATAGTCACGTCTTTATCCCCCAAAGGGGTACGCAGAGGCATAGTATACGCCAAAATCTTCTTATAGTCAAACAAACAAACTTTTATGTCTCACGTAATAGGTGGCGACCCTATTGCCGTGTTGAAATGGACAGGCGCAGGTTGTTACAACCCGCAGTTGAAAATTCTCAAGCCACCTTTATGGCCTTCAACTTGGCTTAACGATTGTCATTTTGGGGTAAATGTGGAAACTAATTAATATCACATTGACATTTGTAATTCTTTAAGATTAGACATGTACTATTTGATGTGTTCAAAAATCTGAAATAATAATTTTCCTTACTTTTTGGGAAGATTTAAAAGCTGATAACCTCAAAAATATTCGAGTACCGGCATTGAAAATTGTATACATAGTTTAGATGTATTCACATGATGTATTCACATGGTCATCAAGTTAGTTTGATCAAAGTTTATATTTATTTTACCTTCGAGAATGCCAAGAGGCGAAACCGGGCCTAAATAAAAACAATACAAGTGGTGTTATTTAATTATGTGCAGCAGGTTCTACCAAGTGCCATCATCCAACAGCATAAATAATCTAATTGTCATTTTATTGACAAACGGCTTTCATTTCGAGTTTGCTTATCTACACAATAGATCGTTTTGCTAAACAGTTCCCTTAGTCGCCTCTTACGACACCCTGAGAATGAATCAGGGTGGCAACATTTTTGTACTCTTTTCCGTGGCGGTATAGAGAGCTACGCGGGTGAAACTGCGTGATGTCCGCTAGTATATCTAATAAAATTCTAATATGTGTAAATTAAAACAAAATCATAATTAGAGGGCGCCTAATAGCTGAAATCCTTTTACTTCAAGCTGGGCCCAAAGATTTAAGCCTTAATACATAATCATTGGTAATGATACCAAGTTTAATTATTTTGGGATCTGTTTGTAAAATCTTTCTTTACTTATAGAGACTACCTAATTGGATGTTTATAAAATTATATGAACGTAAAATTTCATATAACCTTGTTAAAATAACATGGTACATGTAATGTAATATCATCAAAGAAAAAAAATCATGTCCAAAATAATGAACATTTTTTGATTTTTTTTTATACTAGCGGACGTCACGCGGTTTCACCCGCGTAATTCTTGTTCCTTTGGAAATACGGGATTAAATTTATAGCCTATGTCACCCGCATATAGTGCAGCTTCCCAACAGTGAATATTTTTTTGAAATCGATTAATAGTTTCGGAGCGTATTCAATGCAAACAAACAAACAATCAAATCTATCCTCTTTATAATATAATAACTTTTTTTTTAAAGTCCGATGTTGTTTTCTACCTTGAAACTTCCACAAAATTCTGAAAATTAGTTTTTAGATAAAACCAAATTTTTTGTTAGAAGCATTTTCTTTCAATATTTACAAACATCAAAACAAGGTAACATATTTTGTGTTGTGTGGTATGCGGTAACTAGAAAAAAAATCTACACTTCTATACTAATCTATACTGTTTATTACTTTGCATCGAATGCTCCGAAACTACTGAACGGATATGAAAAATCTTTTCACTATTGGCAAGCTACAGCATCGTCGTTTGACATAGGCTATATTTTATTTCCGTATTCCCACGGAAACGGGAACTACGCTGGTGAAACTGCGTTAGATCCGCTTTTTTTAAGTATTGGTACGGATTTTGGCGGGAAAAAATGTACAGCAAAGTACTTCCGCTTTACTAGATTAGACCTTACTCCAGACTTGGACAAACATGAATACGCTGCTGTTAAAAAGAATCTTAACATTAAAATGATTTATAGTTTCGCAATTTACTTGACTTTGGCATACTCTCAAGCCGAGAAATTCCAAGAAAAGGAAGTATACTGCAGCTCTTCATTGAATTGGGAGTATTAGTTAGTTGCTGTATCGCACGGCGTTTTTTGTGACATATTTATTTTTATTTATTTAATAGTTTATGTACACACATTAAAATACACAGAGATAATAGTTAGGAGAAAAAGAGTACAATGGCGCTGCTTATTTCTATTATATAGAAATCTCTTCCAGCAGGCCGGCGAGAGGAGAACGACATAATACGAACTCAGCAGCATCTTGAGTAAAGTTAACAAGAGAATAAAATTGTATTGGTTAAATGAGTCTCTAACATCAATTCAGTATTGTTTGTGAACTAATTCACTATTTTCATTTCAAGCAAAAATATGATTCACAATTGTTTGATTCTAAGTTTGGGTGTTTTTCTATGTATGAAATTTATAAGCATGTTTATCAGTCGTCTAGATACTATATCACAAGCTTATATTAGCTTAGTTTGAGCTAGACAGCGCTGTGTACAAATTGATGAACATTATGATATTTATTTTAAAACTTTTCGATCTCTCATACTTGACTTCGGAATTAGAGCAACCCAAAAAATCTTCTCCTAATTTCTGATAATATTATACTTGATAATGGTTTATATAGATGAAGCATGTTAGACAGTATCAACCTGTAGGTATATCGTAAATATTTTACAAATTCATTGGCAAACAGCAATGGAAGATACAACCCCACAAAGACGCAGGATAGCACCCGAACCCCCTAGGTGAGGCTGCAGTGGTAGCCAAGGTCTGTTGGGAATCCTGGGAATATCCTTCCGAGGGCTTACCCGGTGCTCCCAACCGTAAACAATAGGTAGGGAACGTGTGGTTTTTAGTCGACAAGAGTCCGGCATAGCATCCATGAAGGATTTTTCTCACGTTAAAAATATCGACGGAAGTCATTAGGTACTCATTTGTTTTTCAATGTATTGAAATTGACTTTTTTACTATCTTATTGGTTTTACTAAAGGGAGTAGGTACATGTATAGACGGCGCCAATTGCCAATATTAGAGTCCAGAGAAAATGGGGTTTACCGAGATTTTTTTTGCAACAAATTTATTTAAAGTAGATACTTAAAAGTCTAATAAATAATCTCGTGTCCACTTCTCGTGTCTTTAAAGGTGTTTTCTGTGCTTCCATTTGAGCTTACATGTATTATGAAGTTGTTATTTTTTATTACAAAATTTGGTTAGGCAGACCATTGTGAACGGTGACCGGTGAGCGCTGAAGCGTCTTAAGGTGGCCACCCTATCCCTACTCAAAACGGTCGCAAGTCACAGACACTCTCACAGGCTTACCCTCTGTACCACACTATGGACCCGCGCTCTCATGGTGAATCCATGGAATGCTGAGGAAACGGTCTCATACTATATGGTTTTGTTAATGTTATATAGCTGTACTGAGCATTGAATATCATTCTACTCACTAACTTCCTAAAAATCTGTCACTGATACATCATTGTTTTGCCTTAATTAGATTCTTTTTATACTACCATGGTGACGGACAAGGTCAAACGTGTATTTTTATAAAGGTAATTAATTCATAAGTATTATAATACAGTCCAATTGTATCGAAGAAGCCCACAGGGCTGAAATGAACAAGCAAAATAAACAAAGTAAAATTACGCTTATATTAATTTTACCTGAGCAGCACACTTACAAAATTTATTCAAATATTCGTTTATTTGTTTTTACTTTCTAAGTAGTGTAAGGTATTATTGACGTTCCGAGGCCATGCCCGGGAATCCCACAGGCAGATAAAAAGGTACTGTCTGGCGCTATTCCTGCAACTATCGGAGATAAAAACATATGTAACCATAATTAATTATCTATTTATACAACATAATTTCAGTACCAATACCAATAAGTTTTAGATATGTTTGCTGTACAAGACGCAGATTCGTCCCTGCGTCGAGTACTGTTCTCACCTCTGGGATGACTCCGCGAAGTACTTGTTGGACGCACTTGACGCTATGCAGAGACGTGCTGTCCGAATAATTGGTTGTCCTGAGGTGACGGGAGGCCTCGAACCGTTGGCGCAGCGAAGAACCGTAGCGTCCTTGGCTGCCTTCTACCGAATGTATCACGGCGAATGTTCTGAAGAGCTCTTCAATCTGATCCCACCATCACCTTTCCGATCCCGAACAACGCGTGCCGGGCAGAGATGCCACTCATACACAGTGGAGAGAATCTTCGCCAGAACCGAGCGTTTCAAAAGATCGTTCCTCTGTCGAACTATAAAAACTTGGAACGACCTGCCCGCACATGTGTTTCCCTCATGTTACAACCCCGGGTTCTTTCGAAGAGGCACATCACAGGGCCGCCAACTTGAGGACCGCTGTAAGAAGTGGCCCCCAATCGCAAGATGCGCCACGGCTATCCATCGTGGCGACGTCAATTTGGCGAGCCGAATATAAAAAAAAAAAAAAAAAAACCAAACAACATAAAAAAACAACGACGTGTTTAAAGGTTTGAAGCTCACCGCCTCCTCATGAATTCATTACAGAACGTAAAATAATAACCAACCAGCTTATTTAATTCAAGATAATAACACAAAGCAAACATGATGATTGAACGATCTTTTTCTGCTCGACGGGTTTGAACAAATGTGGTGGCGCCTTAACTAGAAAAAAAAATTAGCCAAGTGCGACTCGGATTCGTACACGAGGGATTCCGTACGAAAAAACTGCAAAAGATTACGTTTGTTGTATGGGAGCTCCTTTATTTTATTCAGATTTTGTAGTTATAGCGACAATAGATATCTGTGAAAATTACAGCTTTCTAGCTATCGCGGTTTCTGAGATACATATTTCGTGACGGACAGACGGACAGCGAAGTCTCAGAAATTCCATTGCAGGTCCCGTTTTTACCCTTTGAGCACGTATCCCTAAAAGCTGCCATCTCACCCGTATCTACTACGGCGTAGAGCGTTCGTAGCGGCAGTTCATAGCCGCTTGCTACGGAGTGAGCCCGTTACGACTGCGCGTAGAGCTTGCTACGAGTTCGAACGTAAAGCTAACTTTGAACTTAATATAAAGTGGTTGTGATTGGATTATTGCTAGCTTATTACTATTATAACATTTTTCGTTATTTCTATTAATTATAATTTGAACTTGTAAAATAGTGACTTGAAATTATGTACAATATGAATTCAGTGAATAAATGTTATTAATATCATCGTAGTGAAGAAATATTGTTAAAATATGAGAATTATTTTTAAAGAAGACTTTGTAAATAAGGTAAGTGATTTATTTTTTTCTTAAAATTTTATTATTCAAAAATACTTGAATCTAAAGTTATAAGTTACTTCAATCGTTGATTAAATTTTAAATATAACTGCTGGTGCAATAATCTTCACACACGAAATTAAAAATGTGAGTTTCTATTGAGGAAATAAATTAGAATATCGGACATAAGACACTCAAGTAAAATCATTAAAATGCCCTTTTTAAAATCTTCAAGTGCATTGGAGAAAATAGATCGGTGAGCTTATTAAGAGCGATCTGAGGAAGTGAGAGCTGTTTCTTTTTTTACAAAAATATACAAGCTATACTGTGAGGATGATGATCAGCTTAAGCCATTTCAATAAATCCTACAAGTGATAGAAAACATTATAGTATATATATAAATAAATATTACGAAACATTTTTCTCAGGGTACCGCTTAAATTAAACTAAGCTAATGTAAGTTTGTGCTATATGAACTAAATCACTGACTTTTAATATATTTCTTCAAAAGCACACAAACTCAGATACAATGTTTTGCTGATCTTACAAATATTTTTCGAACCTGAGACGTATGCCTGAAAATTTAAAATCAGCAGTCGTGTACATTGCTATTGCTCCACTCAGTCTTGTATGAGTTGGCGTAGATCATAAATTTGAACATGAATAATACAAGAAATTTTATAATACGAGTTTATATGTAGATGAATCAAAATGATTTTTTTACGAAGGTAGGTACATTAAATTTGTTTAAACAGTGTAAAATTAATTACCATAATTACTCATTTCTAAAAAGCATTTAACGTAAAATAAACTTAAGTTATAGTCTGGCCATAACTGCTGTGCACTCTTCATTAACTGTCAAGGTATTTTAATAAAATATCGAGATCTGTAGACTACATTTTTATGAACAAATAAGATAGTACAAATAATATATTTTTATAATGTGTACTCATGCTCTTTTTTCTCCGGCTCCCACCTCGCCGCGCATACCTCAGAGAGTGATGGTGTGGCTGTGGCGCTGATGATAGTCAGCCATGATCGGGTGCTTTTTGTTCCGCTGTCTTTAAACTGAGGGTGGGGGTATCGGGGGCCTTGGGAGTATTCTTTAGTCCGACATGAAGATTTACATACATTAGACACGCCTTTGTCTCCGAAGGGGTAGGCAAAGGCATAGTATACGCCCACATATCACCTTATAGTTTTATGTCTCACATAATAGGTGGTTAGTCTCTTGCCGTGTTGAAATGGACAGGCGCAGGTCGTGACGACCCGCAGTTGAAATTTTTCAAGCAGCCCATAAGGCCTTCAACTTGGCTTAACGATTGTCATTTTATTGACAACCGGGTTTCATTTTAAATTTTCCTTCTCTACGCAATGGATCGTTTTGTGACTGTTCCTTACGACACCCTCGGGATGTCAGGTGGCAATATTTTGTACTCTTTTCCGTTTTTGCACGAGGCCCCATCGCCACACGGAGGATGAAGATTTATTTTAATAAAATAGGGTGATGTGACTCTTTGGGATTCCTAGGACATCCTTCCGAGGGCTTACCCGGGGCTCCCAACCATAGGCGTTGTGTGAGGTTTATTAGTCGGTAGGAGTCCGGCATAGCATCCATGATGGATTTTCCCACACGTTAAAAAAAGGGTGATGTGACTATTGAAGGCGTCTTATGTTCCCAGTTAGTGATGGCCACAAGTCACTAGTCATGGCCACAAATAGCAACTTCCATCAGTCACTCGTCTATGACAAGTCAGTGCGAAATATATAGAGAAACACTTTAGATACTTGTGGCGGGACACAAGTGGCTGTAGTCGTTAATTCATCTGCGGTAGCACAAAGACAATCTTATAATACTAAGAGATTACTTTCAAATCACGTTAATGTTCAACTTACTTATAATTTAATGTTCGTACGTTACTTTCGGAGCACGTATGTGTTTAATTTACTTACCGAGATATTAAGGGTTAATGTAACTTTGAAACTAGGAGACCGTACTTAAATGTAACTTCGGTATAAATTACATTATAAAGAAGTCGAGTGATATTTTATTCATTTGGAAGTTTTAGAGCATATAATCACGCGTTTTATCTGGTAGGCTGAGTATAAGTTCTATTTAAGTAATATATTACTCATGTGGATTTAAAACTAGATAGCGGTCGCGACTTCACCCGAGTAGATTTTAGTACTCGCTTTCCTTGGCAACTTATTACCAGGATAAAAATAGCCTTTTTTTTTAGCGTGAGGGAAAGTCCTCATGGATGCTATATGCTCCGGACTAAAGAACCTCACGTCATCGATCAAATTAAAAAAATATAAAGCTTATTCTTTTCGTTCATAGGCTACGGTGACCACGGTCCATCAAATGGATGGGTGGATGGATGATGGAGATATTACGTATTATTTAAAAATCTATCCCAGACATTCAACATCCACACTCAAAAACTTTCGCGTTTATTATATTAGTAAGATTGCATAAATGCGGCATATAAGAATAGAAAGATCTTTTCCACAATATATTAAACTAAAACGTAGAATATCTATTAGAGAACAATGTGTCAGTTTCAATGAACGGTTTCTTAATACTTGAAGGAAACGACTGTATCATGTAAAAAGGTCATGTTGTAATCAATAAATGTTTTAGTAACTGCGGGTATAGGTACCTATGTATTAGATTTTAATGGATGTTAGGAGAAATGCGTATTACAAATGCTAAAAAATTCAACGGAATACGAAGGCTACCCACATAAGCTTAGGGTATTACCAAACTGAATCGAGAGATTTTGTTTCCCCAAAAGTTTACGGTATGGGAGTTTTCGGAGCTGGCTTTTGAAGGTTTTATTATAGTCAGTAGTACTTCTTTTGTTGGTAACGTTCATAGACTATGTTATCCGCTTTTGTTCTTGGTGGGACGAACCTTATTAACCCTAAAATATTTCGAGAAATGAAAATACGATGGGGAATAGCTAGCTATGCCCCTTTGTATATTGTGAACATTTACTGTTACGTAATTTTCCTTCAAATGTTTGGAGTAAAATTGCGGAACAGTAAATGTAGCTTAAGAACACCCTTAAAACAAAAGGAGTTCAGAAATGTTAGTTAGACAACTTTGATGCAAGTAAAAGTTTCAGCTTTCACAAAAAAAAGTTGTGAGTATTACACGACGAAGGACTTAAGCTTACGAAATAAATTAACTGCATTGTCAAGTAGAACAAAGTCATTGTGTACCTTTCTACACTAATATTATAAAGATGGAAAAAATGTATTTTAATGTGTGTGTATACTTGTAATGAATAAATTCAAAAATATTTTTTTTGTTCTGATTTCAAAAATTCTTTCACCAGTGGAAAGTTACATTCACCTTGAGTAATATGGACTATATTTTATATCCATATTCCCACGGGAACGGAAGCAATGCGGTTAAAAGCGCGTGACGTCCGCAAGTCTAAAATATATCAACTTTAATTGGTGCTTTTATATATCTTTTTACCTTTATGCTGAACACGTTACTCTAAATATCTCATTAATAACCTTTCCAAAACTGAGTGCGTAAAACTTCAAAAAAAATATTTTTTTTTTATACTACTTAGGTGACAGACAAGCTTACGGCCCACCGGAAGGTTGGTAACCGTAGCCTATAGACGTTTGCAACACCAGAGGCGCTACACACGCGCTGCCGACCCCGGTGCAGGCTGTGACGACCCACAGTTGAAATTTTTCAAGCCGCCCGTAAGGCCTTCAACTTGGCTTAACGACTGTCATTTTACTGACAACCGGGACCAACGGCTTATCGTGCCTTCCGAAGCACGGAAACGCTCGTAAATAAATGTCACAAAGTGGTCCACGTGGTGGTCACCCATCCATGTCCGGCCATAGTAAATGTTGCTTACTGCAGTGATCGTTACAGAACACGGAGTCCGCGGGGTCAATAATCGAAAGCAAAGAGATTACTTTATTATAATATAGCCCTAGTCCTTTTTACGGTAGCTTTGGGAAAGGTAGGGAAAAGACATTTTAAACCAATATCGCTGAACTGAATGCCTTCCGGTAATGGAATATTAAATACATCTTCCTAGTTCAGGTATCGACCCGCCATAAATCTTTTTACTGTATTTTATTCGTTTAAGTTTTTGTATCTTGATGGTGAGAAAATAAACGTTATTATTATTTCCTTTATTTACTACTTTATACATATTAATTTAGATTTTTAAATACATTAGTATAAAACAAAAAAATATATTTAAAAATATAAAAAAATAGTGTCCCACCGGTATCGAGTACAGGGACCAAGCTACCGGTGGTTAGGGCTGCAGAGACAGGAACCTCCCCACAATGCGTGCCGTGTCTAGGAGAACTGCCTTTTGCATCTGGTTCTTGACCCAACTACCTAACGCGAGCCTCTTGAGATGTTGATCGAGGCTCTTGGCAATCAGACCATGCGCTGATACGACTATCGGAACAATAATCGCTGAATCCACATCCCACATGTCGACAATCTCGTGAGCTAAATCCAAATACTTTATTTGTTTCTCCTTTTCTGCTTTCACGAGATTTCCGTCATGTGGGACGGTAATGTCAACGATTATTGCTAGGCGCTCTGATCGATCTATTACCACTATATCAGGCTTATTGGCCACAATAGTCCTGTCAGTAATAATAGATCGATCCCAATACAATGTGACACGACCATTTTCAAGAACTGGGTCGGGCACATACCTGTAATACGGTACCTCTGAATCAACAAGTTTATATTTTAGTGCAAGTTGCTGATGGACAATCCTGGCCACTTGGTTGTGTCTATGTAAATACTCCCCGTTGGCAAGACGAGGACAACCAGAAATAATATGTCTGAGAGATTCACCCGGTAGGTGGCATGCCCGACATATGTCAACCGTACCATCTCTCAAAATATACCTCCGATAGTTATTCGTCATAACAACTTCGTCAGTAATTGCACAGACAAAACCTTCGGTTTCTCCAAACAGATCACCAAAACGTAGCCAGGATACTGATGCTAGTAAATCTACATCGGGCCCATGTAAGGCCCGATAAAATCGTCCATGCAGTTCTTTACTCTGCCATATCTCCTTGCGGTCATTGGTAGTTAGTATTACTGGTTTGTGCCAGTTCTCTTTGGCAAGAGAAAGAGGGGTCAGTCCGCTGTCTATTGTTACTACATCCCGATGCATACCCACGTCCGCATGGAGGAAATATTCCCTAAGGTTGTATATCTCACGGTTGTGCAACGTCTTGATATTTAAAAAACCACGACCGCCGCATTTCCGTGGGATATACAACCTCATTACAGACGAACGCGGATGATGCATCCGGTTTGCAGTCAACAACGAACGGACTTTTCTTTTCTTTTTTATTATTATTATTATTACATCAAACATTCGCATGGAAAATTACAGATATACGTTTTCAAAATATTTTATTAAAATGTATGCTCGCAAGTTGATCAAACAAAATATATTAAGCTAAAAATTTTAATTGTTAAGGCATTGAATTGTTACGGCAATAAGGGTTTCAATGTATTATGTGCAACAATATTTCAACGCCTACAGTATGGGGTTCTTTACAAGGGGTCTACAGAAGGTTTTCACAGGGTTGGCAGCGTGAGTGTAGCGCTTTTGGTTTTGCAAACGTCCATAGGCCACGGTGACCATCGGTACATCTGGTGGGCCGTATGCTTGTCTGCCACCTTAGTGGTATAAAAAAAAAAATAACTTCGAGTTCAATTCAATACTCTTATCGGTTTCATCCTTATGGCATTATCAAAAGTAATTTAACGTGAGGCAAATCCTTCATGGATGCTATGCCGGACTCTTACCGACTGAAAAGCCTCACGTAACGTCCAACAGCCTACGGTTGGGAGCCCTGGGTAAGCCCTCGGAAGGATGTCCGATGCGTAAATACCAATTATTCTCGTATTTATATAGCATTTTTTAAATGCAAAAAATATTTGATTGCCACCCTACACTCTTTTTGTAGGCTGCTAATAATGTTGTTTTGTCCCTAATTGGGCCTAGCTAGGGCGTTATAAGACGTTTTTTTTTTATTCAATTACTATGTAAAAACATCCAACTACTCAAATAAAATTTAAGAAAATGAATTCATTTATGCATGCCGAATTCAATTACAATCTTGAGAGGACAAAGTTCAACAAGAAAGTCAAACAAGTTACGTTAAAATATTAAGGGAGTAATTTAATTTAGTTATATTTATATAGCTGCTATTGATATTAGTTCATGCTGTAGAGTTCATGGAATGGTGAGAATTGAAGGTTAAGAGTCCATATGACGCCAAATAGACTATTACTTTGATCTAGATCTCAGGACTCGTGAGGTCTGCAGAATTAAAATTTGAACACAGACAACTTCAGTGCATGAACAAAAAACCCTCTAGGCTCGAAACACGATTACTAATAAAATCCTCGATAGATTTTTGTGTTGAAAATACCTAGATTACTTTTAGTTTTGAGCTAGATCTCGTATGTTATATGTTGTTTTTATAATATAAAATATTAAATTTATAAGAAAGACAATAGTAAAATCTTCATTTGCACTAGAGCATTTTTTTCATACTGGTTATAGTTTTTTATAATTAACTTATTTCGTTAAAAGCGCACAAAAACCGATCGCATCCCTCTCTTTCTTGCACGCTAAAATGTATATCTTCTAACTTCTTTTAACAATTTAGCGTCTGGTAAGCTCTTAAGAACTTTATTGGAGAATAAAGGTACAGTTGACTTTCACTCTAGGTGATTTCTTGTGAAGAGGTGGGCTCTTATTGCTTTTCAAAGTGTCAATGCGAATAGTGTTTTGAACAACTTTGCAATACAAAATGTTTAAAATACAACGGATTGTTTATTAACAGTCACCGAACAGAACACCTTATTCAGCTGTCCATATCCAAATGGGACAGTAGGGAGAAGTGAGAAACTATGAGAATAGTGACATCAGTTCTTAGGAACTATGGCTTCGATTTTAAATTCAATTATAATGGCATTCAAACTTTTTTCTAAATACCATATCTACGTTACCAGGAATTGATCCTGGTCAATATTCGAAGTACGTATTTTAGGCGTCTCAGGTGTACTCACCTTAGGCATACAATATAATATTATATTATATTCTATACTTAGGATTTATAAAAAATGCGAATATATTATTGTATTGATCCCTAAATAGGCCATTATGTAAGTAATAACTTTGGCTCTTCACGTCAGAAACTTTCATTGTTAAACTACTACATGACAAAGTCCTACGATCCCACGCAATTACAAAATGTAGATTATGTATGTGCTCACTTTATGAGTAGATATCAGTTTCGTGTTCAAAGCGGTTTACAAATTTCAAATTTATTATTAAAAAAGTTACTAAAGTGTGAGATACAAATCTTATCCTAAGTTACTTTTTTGACAAAGTAAAGTTAAGTAATAAATTGCGGCTAAAGATCGGCCTCCTGTCATTTACAATCCCCACATTACAAGCAGTTTTCAAATTCTTTCTCAATTAATTTTTATGACATCAACTTTAGATCAAATTAAAAATTAATCCTGGTGATAATCTTAATCGTTTCTACTACGGAAGTAAAGATTGAGCTGAAATTTTAAGTTCAGTGACAATTGATTTGTTGTGGAAGAAATACTAGCCCAAAAATATCTTGAAAATGTATCTTCGTGTGTAATAGTCACATTACTTAGACTCTACGTTTTTAGGGTTCCGTACCCAAAGGGTAAAGAACGGGACCCTATTCATGAGACTTCGCTGTCCGTCTGTCTGTCTGTCTGTCTGTCCGTCACGAGGCTGTATCTCATGAACAGTGATAGCTAGAGAGTTGAAATTTTCACAGATTATGTGTTTTTGTTGCCGCTATAACAACAAATACTGAAAACAAAAACATAATAATATTTAAGGGGGGCTCCCATACAACAAACGTGTTTTTTAGCGATTTTGTCTTCTATATTCGGTAATAAGGTATCTTTCTCAATTTAAATACGTTAGTTAATTTAAACATTTCATCAAGATCATTCATTCCCTTTACACCATGCAAATTAAATGAATACTTTAGGAGGTATAGCACAATCAAATTTTAATGTTGCTCCATGAAATTAATTTCGTGTCGCCATGATTGAACATTATACGGGTCACATACTAACTTATTTTTCGACTTTCATCGTAAATATTTTTTCTTTAAAAAGTGAACAACGCTTTCAGCAGATTACTTTAGGTAGGTGTAATATTTCAAAGATAGCTATTTCATAGGAAATAGTAAACAAATAGTCCATATTTTAGATTTTTCTCCAGTATGAACAATGAAGAATGTTCACTAATTTTGAATTTTAGCTTATTGTATTCTCCGTCAAAAATAAAAAATACGTGTGAAAGAATTATTTTGATACGTCAATTACTTCCCAAGTTATAGAATTTAAAGTGAGCCCGCGACCGCTAGGCCGCGCTCTCACCGTATGACGTCACGTCATATCAGTCGCTCAGTCCGTTCGCGCTATTCAGTACCGCTGCCTTACGTTTCCCTAAAGATTCATTGATATGCCTAATCCGAGTGCTCGGAAATCCTGTGTTGTTCCAAAATGTACAAGTACTACTATCAAGACGCCAGAAAATAATGTTGTTTTTCCTAGTTCCAAAGGGCTTAAAACTGCAGAAAAAGTGGATAAATGCCATGAAGAGCATCTCTTTAACTTGGACATAGCTTAAAGCATCTCACCATGATCGTGATCGGAAAACGTTATAAACAAAAAATGTTTGCACCTTATGTAGGTACTTATTTAATTTATTGTAAATAGGTAGTTAAATAAGAATAGGTAAATAGGTGAGTACTTATTATTAAAACACCCAGACCGATACAAATATTCATGTTCATGCACGCAAATTTTTGTACCCGCGACCCTTAATTCCTAAGAAGCGTTCACTACCTCTCAACCAAACTCTTCGTCACTGAATAAAAACCGGCCAAGTGCGAGTTGGACTCGCCCATGAAGGGTTCCGTAACAGCAAGTAACATAATATAAAAGTTCTTGTAGTTCGTTGTAACTTTGATTGATGTTTTAACTCGTTCGCTGTGGCATTTATTTCGGCATTCTAGCCAAATATTGCGGTTTATGTCGCATTAAAAAAACTACTAACTAGATCTCGTTCAAACCAATTTTCGGTGGGAGTTTGCATGATTTACATCTTATTTTTTATTTAATTATCATTCTCTTAATTGAGAAGTTAGAGGGGGAGGGGGGGACTACACACAGTTTTCCCCTTGGAAGTATCTCTCGCGCAAACTATTCAGTTAAGAAAGAAAATATATTAAAAACCTCAATAGCATTTTTAAAGACCTATAGATACACAACACGTTTGACTTTGATGAAAAAAAAATTTGGAGTTTCAGTTCTAAGTATGGAGATCGCCAAAAAATATTGCTTTCTTTTTTCGATTTTTTTTGTAAAATTCATAATGCAGTTCACAGAATACAGCTACTTACCAAGTTTCAACAGCATAGGCCCTATAGTTCGGAGAAAAATAGCTGTGACATATGGTCGAACAGACAGACAGACAGATATGACGAATCCATAAGGGTTCTATTTTTTCCATTTGGCTACGGAAGCCTAAATAAGCTTTAATCTGTTCCCGATTAGGAATAAGTAGACTCATGTTATCTCTAGCTAAGTCTTTAACCTTAGCCTCCTATATCCCTAGTCCTCTTAGTTTATCCTAGTTTTATTGGTTACTAGCTGATGCCCGCAGCTTCGTCTGCGTAAAAATTCCCGCTTCCCGTGAGAACCTATTCCCGGGATAAAACGTAGCCTATGTGTTATTCCAGACTATAATGTATATCTGTACCAAATTTCAGCCCTATCCGTTTAGCCGTTTGAGCGTGAAAGAGTAACAAACATCCACTCACAAACTTTCGCATTTATAATATTAGTAAGAAGTAAGATTACACCCTTCTCACACATACTTTTACCTGGCTAGCATCACGATAAAAATAAGTTATTTAAAAAAGTTACTTTTTGGATAAATAAAACAATATAGTATAGTTATAACAAATTTTCAAAAGAGTTATAATGAAAGACGGTTAACTTAACTTTGCATTTTTACGCCTCGCATTTCGACCGAAAAGAAATCATTATTTATAGCTAAAATATGAGCAACCACAACCATCTATATTAGGTAAGTTATCTGACTGTCCTTTATCGAAGTTTTCGTATTTTTTTTTAACAATTCACTTAGCTAAAAGCGAAGAAAGAATAGGAAACACTGCGTGCGCGGGACTTTTCACTGCTACAGCTGGGCGCGGCGCGGACCGCACGGAGCGCTGCTATATCGTGACGTCATCTGCGGTTCAGTGACTGTTAGCGGGGCAACAAATTTTCGCGAACTTTGAATGATTGTAAAATCAAAACTACTGGGTATTTTTAAATAAAACAAAAACTAGTGTATTTGTATATATAAAAGCTTCACTAAAACGAAGTTTCAAGTAATTTTACATACTTATGAACATTCCTCATTTACGTACAAACACACAATTTATGTTGTAGACGTAGATATCGTGTTTATAATGTCATCATTCTAATGTCATCAATATTCTGAAAAAGAAATTGAACATAGAGTTCACAAACTCTTTTTGAAATATATACTGTACCTACCGGAGAGGATCTATGTATACAAGAATAGTTAACACTATAGAGCAACGCGAACTGTCTAAAGACGCGCGTTGTATAACACTATAGAGCAACGCGAACTGTCTAAGGCGCGCGTTACTCTGTGTTAATAGGTAATGAGGGCAACCAGTAGACGCTTGAAATACTCACAGAATATCGAGCAGTGTATTTACATAAAAAAATAATAATTAAAACAAAATGGACCTTTACTGGGACATCCTTTCGAGAGCTTACCCGGGGCTCCCAACCGTAGGCTGTTGACCGTTACGTGGGGTTTTTTAGTCGGTAGGAGTCCGGCATATCATCCATTAAGGATTTTCCATCTCGTTAAATAAAAAGAAAAAAGGGGGGCTCCTATGCAACAAATCGGTACGACTTTTTGTTGTTTTTTTGGTACGGAACCCTCCGTGCGGGAGTCCGACTCGCACTTGGCCGGTTATTAAAATTGCTGTTAATTAAAACATTAATATAAGTAATATTATAAATAAGGATGTGAATTTGTTTGACTGTTAGTCATTCTGTCAAAGCTCAAGGTATTCATCGGGGATATTTAAACTAGTGATAGTAGTAAATCTGGTGAATGCTAGGTATACGCATCGGCAACTTATTTCTCAATAAAACATGTTATTCGTTACGAACCAATATCTTTATTCTAGACTTTTCAATACAGCAATGGATCTCGACGTGATGTTTATCGGCTCTGCACAGTTAAATGTAATACTGTCTTAATGCACAAAAGTGTGTTCCATATGGCTATTGTAATATACAACAAACTACCAAAAGAATTAAAAGCAATGAACACGGGCATGTTTAAGAAAAATTTGAAACGACTTTTGGTTGGCAAATGTTACTATAGTTTGACTGATGTGATGACTTTGACTATTTAAATGACAAAAATATATTTATTATACGAAAGTGACATACGTGTGACATTATATAATCTGTGGTATGACTAATTTTTATGATTTAATTTGATTTAATTTTTAACCGACTTCAAAAAAAGGAGGAGGTTCTCAATTCGACTGTATGTATTTTAATTTTAATTTTTTATTTTAATTTTTTTTTGGATTTTTTTTTGTCACTTAAAATAATGAAAAAAAATTTTTCAATAAAAAATAAAACCGACTTAAAGCGAATCCTGAAAAATAAAATTTACTGCAGAAAGTAATATGTATTTTGATTTTATCAGATTTTATTCAATATCATTTTGAAGTCGGCGCCAAGTAAACCCATAGTTTTATGTAGGTATTATATTGATGGCACCAACTTCAATATTATATTGAATTAAATATGATAAATCAATATACATATTACTTTGTGCTAAGTAAATTTTATTTTTCAGGATTTGCTTGAAGTCGGTTTTATTTTTTATTGAAAAATTTTTTTTCATTATTTTAAGTGACAGGTGAATCGAAAAATATATCTATCTAGGTGAAAGTTCTCATCGATACAAATCAATCAAGCCCAACACAAGGTAGCTGCTGTAAATCGTTAAGGAATTCCCTCGACTGTCTTTCGGTTACATCATCAGATCGACTCCAGACATTCAATAAATTGTAGTAGCTTTAAGCACTGAATTAAAAAGTTAACAAACGCACTAGTTGTCCCTACAATTTTCGGTGGTTGCCCTCGATTTCTCCTGAATCCCATCATCAGATTCTGACCTGGTGAAATTGGGACAACCTCAGCAGTGAACTCTATCCAACAAAAATCAGATTTGAAATTCGTCTATAATTGACGAAATATCGGTGAACATACATAAAACATCGAGAACTTCCTTTTTTTTTAAGTCGGATCTATCAATCTAAGTGTAAAGTTCTCAATTCTCATCAATACAAATCAATCAAGCCCAAACACAAGGCAACTGCTGTAAATTGTTAAGGAATGCCCTCGACTGTCTTTCGACTCTATCAGATCAGATCGACTCCAGACCTTCATTAAAATGTAGAACATTAAAGCACTTAATTAAAAAGTTAACAAGAGCACTAGTTGTCCCTACAATTTTCGGTGGTTGCCCTCGTTTTCTCCTGGATCCCATCATCACATCCTGACTTGGTGAAAATGGGACCACCTCAGAAGTAAACCCTATTCAACAAAAAAAGAAATTTTGAAATCCGTCTATAATTGAAGGAAATATCGCTTGACATACATAAAAAATTTTGTAGTAATTTTATGTTTGTTTTATTAATTTGATGACTCAATTTTCTTACAACATATTTGTACACCACGCAATGTGGTAGGACATGGCGAACTGTTTCATTGTTATTTTCAACACCTGTACATAACCCATGTTTCACAAATAAATTATTATGATTATGATTATGATTTGTGCGTCTAGTAAATCAGGGTTCAAATTCTGATAGAAAAGTTTGTTTATAAACTTAAACAAACATACAATGACCCTAGACATTGTTTGTCGACATTCTAACGGTTTTGTTAGCCATAGCCCACAGGCAATACTCAATCTTCATTCTTCATAACGAAGGCGATGAAAAATAACAAAAAGTTCTAAGAGCTCGTTCGCACAATATTTATTGTTGACTTAGCTATTATATACGATTATATCGGGCTTTATTATTTAAGTTTAATTTATTGTCTGCTATAACAAAAAGAAAATTTGCATTATAATACCTCCGCGTTTCAGCTGCCGTAAGTAAACGAATTCCTCTGTATCAGAATATAGCTATACATGGTAAAAGTTCTGTGACGGAAATAATGAGAATTTCGTTTTCCTGTTCCGTCAATCGCCTTATGGGGATTCTAATTCCCAGTAAGTAGTGTTGTTTCTAAGAAGATAGTATTACATTGCTGTCATTTTTTTGACCAGACCATAGTTATTTTGACTGGACAAGCGTAGATTCATCGCAAAATCGCATTGAATCTAGCGGCGTAATATGTAAAAAAATATGTAGAAGACATGCACACGGCCAATTTGATCAAAATTAGCCTATACACAATTATTATTGTAGCACCAGAGGTGTTACACTCGCGCTGCATAGTGCCTTTCCATGTTATATCGCCCATTAGGTCTTCATGAGGCCTATTGATTTAACGTACCTTTCAGGACACAGAAATTCACCTCAATGGGTAACGCATAGATCGTTTACGAAACACATTCAGAATTTGGAAACTTTCTATGACAATAAAATGGAACTCGAAACATTATCTATACTTATAATAAATCTGTAGAGGGGTCAATTCTGTACATGAAATATATTTTCAAAATAACTATCAGGGGGTGATTAGTGATCGATACTGATGCCAAAAATGCAATCAGTAAAATTTTTGTCTGTCTGTCTGTCTGTATGTTCCTTATAGAAACAAAAACTACTCGACGGATTTTAACGAAAATTGATACAATTATTCTTCATACTCCTGGGCAGGTTATAGTATACTTTTCATCACGCTAAAACTAATAGGAGCAGAGCAGCAATCAAGAATATTTTGAAAACGGGGAATATTTTTTACTGTCTGAGAGCTTCCGAGACGTACGCTGCGTAAATGGTTACAGTTAGGTAAAAATTGTGTATTACGAAATTGTTTCTCTTAAAAAGTTCTAAAAAAAAAGTCCGCGGCAGCATATGTCTATCTTTTAAGGTTCGCTCACAATAACCTAATTTGTCTATCTTTTAAGGTTTGCTCACGATATAATGAAACTGAAGAGTTTGTTTGTACTAGGATCTCAGAAACTACTGGTTGCATTTCAAAAAATATTTTACAGTTTAATAGTCCATTTATTTAGGCTGGCTAATGGCAATATAACATCACGCTAAGACGAATAGGAGCGGAGCAGCCATGAATAATGTTTCGAGAACGGGGATTATTTCTTTCTTTTGAGAGCTTCCATTGC
This sequence comes from Miltochrista miniata, assembly GCA_933228765.1. Lineage (NCBI taxonomy): Eukaryota > Metazoa > Arthropoda > Insecta > Lepidoptera > Erebidae > Miltochrista > Miltochrista miniata. The sequence continues at coordinate 25,789,418 of OW121763.1, read as the reverse complement.
TGACGCTGCATAAATAGTTAAAGTTACGTAAAAAGTGTATACTACAAAATTGTTTCTCTTAAAAAGTTATAAAAAAAGTCCTTGACAGCATATGCCTATCTTTTAAGGTTCACTTACAATAACCCTCTAATTAAGTTTTAAAGTATGAGCGACGTGACGGGAGTAAATTTGGTCTGCAGTGGCAGCCAGTCAACTGAACGATCAAAACCGGCCAAGTGCGAGTCGGACTCGCGGGCGATGAGTTCCATACCGGAAAACGGATGGGTGGAAATAAAAGCGACGGGAAACATTATATCACTTTAACGAGAGGTGTTAAAGTCACATCCTTCTCACTCTCATGTGATGCGCCATAATGAATACAAGCGACGCGACGCGACTATAATAAGCGCGACGGGGGTAAATGCAACGGGAAACATTATAATACCTACTCGAAATATTAATACCATACCTCACTCTCATGTGACGCAAACGAAGTTGCGCGGGTCAGCTAGTTTGGTAATAAAGTTGAATACTACATTCGATAAACATCGAAGATACTCGTCACATTCAAACCTTAAATGAGTTACATCCTAGAAACAGTATTCCCTTATTCGTCTCTAGATAATTCTTTTCAGATTAGTAAACATGAATAAAACACAAATAAATTCTGGCAAAAGAAATGTTTTGTCAAATAAATAATACAATGTTTGAGTGAACAGGAAGATTTTATTGGTAATATTTTTGTCAGTCAACTTTTGTACAAACAAGAGCGATAAATAATATAATACATCAGAAACTAGTTCATATCCAATCAATACATATAATAAAATCGTAACAGGTCGCTGTCTGTACATGGAAGATAAATAAGAAAAAATATTATAGGGGGGCTTTATGAACGCAATAGAACCCAAAACAATGATTTTTAGAATTTTTGTCTGTTTGTCTGTATGTCTGTATGTCTGTATATCTGTATATCTGTTTGTCTGTACGGTTGTGCACGCTAATCTCAGTAACCGCTCAACCGATCGCAATGCGGTTTTTTTTATTGTGTTGAGGTTTGCTCCAGTTAACATTTAGCGTTTGTTTTATGTAAATCGGTTTAGAAATAAAAGAATTATAACACTTTTAAGAATCAGATATTTTGAAAATTTTAGTTGTAGGGGTTTCTTTGAATGTGAGTGAACCTAAACTGGCGTGTTGGCTTAATCATAAAAGAGCTTAATGATTAAGACTATTTTTAAACAATTCAGTCCGCGCCGAAGGCGTGGACTGAATTGTTTTAAAATAGACTTAATCATTAAGATCTTTTATGATTAAGCAAACAGGGCAGTTTCAGACGCTGCTTGATGACTCTGATGAAGAAATACCTTTCCTTTCATACACCTTATGTGACGTAAACGAAGTTGCGGGCTCAGCTAGTCCATTAATATGAACTAAACTAAATTTTAATGATTTGAATATATGAAGACATTTTTATATACATAAATGTAGCAATACGGTTTTCAACGAAATATTGGGTAGTGGTACACATTTTTGATGGTGAGCTATTGTTGTGTTGAAATGGAGAGGCTCAGCTAACCTACTGTTGAAATCTGTCAAACTACCTAAATACTCGTTTTCGATCAATATTTTACTGATAGCAGACCAACGACAGCGGCTCAACATTTTGTATTCACCAAAATACTAAATACTGCTGTAGCATTCAGGATTGTGGTGGTGATACACTCGCACTGCAGAGTGTCTTACCATGTTAAAACGCCCATAAGGCCTTCAACGTGGCCAATGGCTTCCAGCCTACCCAAACCTCCAAAATGTTTTATTATGAAAATAGCGTATTATATCGTCGTAGCTTCGACAAATCATCGTTTACAAAGTAAAGGAAGAGGCATCACTTACTAAACGACAAATAAATAGCTGGTTGGCATTACGCCTAGCTATTTTTTTCCTCGTATTTTTTTATGACACGAATACCTACGAACGCCAAAAATTTTCTACTGTAGGTATAAAACCACAAACGGAGAACTTATTTATACAAAATGTTGTAGAGATTATGAAAAATCGTTGTGTTTTGAGTCAAATGTTCAAAAAGAGAGAAAAAAATCTTGGTAAATGCTTAAAAGTAACTACCTACCTAGGCAATTGACTAAAATTTGTTAATAGTCTTGTATTATTCTAGAAATTAGTTCAATAGTACCTACTTGTCTGATTTTTGGGTTATGTTTGACGAAATTTTGAATCTTTACTTTTAGTCTAATAGCCTCCTAACTTCTGAAGGTATAAAATCTTTCCGATTTTTATAAAACTTAGTGTAGATGTTAGGTATGGTATGAAAACCATAGGAAAATTATTGAAAAAAATCGTAAGCTTGGAAAAGTGGGTTTTCTTGATGTACTATACATAGTACATTCGGTGTCTGTTGAGCTTAAATATTTAATTTGATGTTCTATGTGTAGTACTTTAGTTGTGAAATAGTGTAAAAAAAGAAAGAAAATTTTAGTCTTTATTTCAAAAAATGCTTGTATATTGCTATAAAATAAGTTAAAAAGTTAAAAACATACAAAAAAGAATGAAACTAAAAACAAAAATTTACGGAAATAATTTCTTAGTAATCTCAGAATCTTCAAAGTAATGTTAGCACAATGACACTATTTGACTTTCCATGATAATTTGTGGCGAGCGTGAATTCCTCACGTCACGCAATTTAATTTAATATGTTATTCATCAAGCAGTTTTCTAGTGGAGAAATATCTACCATAACATAAAAATGGCTAGGTTTACGTTTCTGTAAAAGAGCTTAGGAGCCATGAAGGCGAAGGGACTGGTACTGTGACGGAGGAGCTGATTCAATATTTTCTTCGACATCTGATTATGATAATGAACTAGAAATATTATACTCTTGATATGTAGAGGGTCATAGTCAGAATCTTCTGAAAAATCACGCTCGGATTCGTCTAATATTGTCAAAATTAAGCTAAAAAATATGAACATCAATAACACCATTGGCACCTGATGTACTATGCACAGTACATCAAAACAGTTTAAAAACAGTAACTTGACCCCTGTTGTACTATATGTAGGACATCAATTTTTTTTTAATATTTATATAAAAAAAAAAAATTTGACCTTGTAGTGAAAAAACTATTGAAACCAAAACCAAAATACATCGTAAATATTATCATATACTTCATAATCAAATAGAAAACACATTGCAATCTAAAAATATTATCCTGAAGAATGAATCAATATGAATTATTTACTATGTTTCGAACTAAGAAGCGTACACCTGCGTTGAAAGTGTTTCTTAGAAAGAAATTTGTCAATCTGGTGAAGGTGGTAGTATTTTTTTTTTAAAGAGACGTTCACATACCATGCTATAGCAGAAAAAGAAATGCAATTTTTTAATTAGCTATCTCGTCAGATTTTTTTACTTTAGATGTACTATGTATAGTACGCCAGGGGTTAGGAGGTTAAAATTATTTTATTATTTCAAGGGTCTTTGTATTCAAAACAGAGTGTTTACATTACTACAAAAATCAAATCTATCTATAAAATTCCCCCGGAACTGATTATGCCTTAAGTACAGATATACCTACTAATTCTATGTTCTAAATATTTTTAGCCAAAAAATAACCATATTTATTATTCACACATAAACAAACACTCTTTTCTAAAACCGTGTAACTATGTGTTATAATGCAAAGTTTATGCGCAAAAATATTTGTCGTTCGAATACAAAATGCATATTTTATGAAATACAAGCGTTGTTGGTCGCCTCGTCTGTTTTTAGGGTTCCGTAGTCAAATGTCAAAAAACGGAACCCTTATAGATTCGTCATGTCTGTCTGTCTGTCTGTCCGTCCGTGTGTCACAGGCATTTTTCTCCGAAACTATAAGACCTATGCCAATGAAACTTGGTATGTAGATGTACTCTGTGAACCGCATTAAGATTTTTACATAAAACTAGAAAAAAAACGCAGTAAATTTTGGGGGTCCCCATACTCAGAACTGAAACTGAAAAAAATTTTTTCGTCAAACCCATACGTGTGGGGTATCTATAGATAGGTCTTTAAAAATGCTATTGAGGTTTCTAACATTATTTAATGCAATGTACAGCAATAAATTACAGAAAAAAGCTATAATATATATGAACCAAGTTTAGTTTCGATAAAATAAAACTTGCAACCTGTGGAATATCTAATGTGATTACAACTTCCCCTTTCAAGTTCGCGAGAAGCTCTTTATCTTTACATGTTTTTTCGTGACCTAACTACCTCGTTTAAATCAGAGAGAAAGAAAAATTAAAACATGTATAATTATATTGATTACAAAGTTACACTTTGAATGAAAAGCTTATTGAAGCTGCATTAACATTTACTGCCAAGTGTGCAAGGCCATGGGTAGAGTCTGTGAGAAAATAACTTCCAATGAAACAAGTATTAGTTTACAAGTTCTTTTAATGCGTTTACATTTTAATTAAATTATTCTTTTTGGGTTCTGTATCTGAAAAATAAAAACGGAACCCCCTGTTACAGAGACTTCGTTGTCCGTATGTTTGTCTGTCTGAGGTTGTATGATTAAGAGTGGTTTGTATATACAAACATAGACGTACATGCAATATTTTATTGCAAAATCGGGTTATCTTCTAAAAATATTACAAGTACGTGAGCTACGTAAGCGAAGGTACGTAATCTCCGATAGTCATAAATTATTCTATTTAGTAGAAATGGGCGCGTTATAAAATCCTTTCAATAACACACAAATTGTATACAAGAACTAGATTTAGTCGAGTATTATTTATAAAGTCGAGGGAATAATCTATTTTACTCTCTTGAAAATTGTCAGCAAAATTGAGTTAGCTAGGAAATCATTGCAGGACGAAGGCAATATTAAAGGAAAAAGCATTTACCATACATTGAAAATAGATGGTTTTTACGGTTCAATAGTCTGTGGTGTGGTGGTCAACAAATCTTACTAATATTATAAATGCAATAGTTTGTGAGTGTGGATGTGCGGATGTTTGTTACTCTTTCAAGCTCAAACGGCAGAACGGATCAGGCTGAAATTTGGTACAGTGATATACTATAGTCTAGAATAACACTTAGGTTACTTTTGATCCCGGGAATAAGTTTCTACGGGAAGCGGGAACGGGAACAAAATTTTACGCTGGCGAAGCTGCGGGCATCAGCTAGTGGAATAGATTTTTTTTTGTCCTTTTGGTAAATTCCAAGGAATTGAAACACTTCTTTAGAATTGCATGATATTGGCGCATTCATTCCGTTTCGTGATACCGTATTGTTATGGTTATTTGCCGCTAAGTGCATTAGAAATAAAATTAATCTCACGAAATGCCTGCTGAAAGATGAAATGGCTGATGTCACGAACATGCTTAGAAGTGTACCTATTATTATTGGGCTATGGTTTCCCTTGGAACCAATCTGCCCGATTTACAATAACAAACTGAAATTTGCCACATTTGTGGCCTGTTATTATTGTTCCCCACTCTAGCGTAGTAACCTTTTTAAATAAAATAGAGCTCAGCAAATTCCATTCATTATCCATATTTGAGCATTGAAACACCCTTTTTTTAACACGGAGAAAATCCTACAATGATGCTATGATAGACTCTTACCGATTAAAACCACAGGTTCCCCACCTACTGCCTACGGTTTCGAGCCCCAGTTAAGACAACTTCCAACAGAAGCGATACAGCTTATCTCCTATGCAATCAGTAACAAAGAGACCTTCAATATGCTTACCCGCCCTTTTATAGCTTATCTCCCAGGAGCTGCTAATTAAAAATAACATTTAATATTTCAAATTAAGGTTATGTATGATGTTTGTTCTCGTTTCATAATTTTAGGGTTCGACTTAATGGGTACAAAACACATAGTTATCAGGTAAATTATATATATATATAAATTGTGTTGTTGACAAGGTCGGGTAACAGCCAATAAGCGCCATCTCGGTAGATTGGTAGCATTTTGTAACATTAAACAATTTAAAAATCGGTAGAGTAGGTATTGTAAAAATACTGACTACAAGTAAACAAATATTACCCTCTTTTAATAGATAGATATAGTGTAGATAAATACTGTGTAGATACCTATGTTAAATTGTAAGACGGACTTTGTGTTCTGCAAAAGATAGCTAAGTAAAGTATCTGATCTTATTTTTATCGCCATGATTACTCTTAATAGGTAACTAGGTTACTCTTAATTGGTTTGAAGCATTTTTTGCAAGCGTTTCGTGAGAAGCCGTTGGTCCCGGCTCCCACCATTATTGCAATCATTAAGACAAATTGAAGACCTTATGAGGGACTTGAAAAATTGCTGTTCTGTGTGTGCCTGTTAAAAAAAGAAAATTGATTCACTACCTTTTATCCACAGAACGACCTGCAAAGTAAAATTAGAGTGTACAATACACCTCACCAAAAGGAAGAGAGTATAGGTAGACTACTAGATACTACTTGTTTGAACTAAATCCATAAAGAAAATTTTGTTGAGAACTCGTTGTTTGAGGTCATTTTTGCCAGACAGAGGATTTACATGGGTTAAGCAATTTCAGCTGATTGATTCGCTGCGCCATTCTCTTTCTACGTCTGATTTCAAATAATAATAATGATCGAACTCCAACATACTCTGCAAGAGTAGCATTTGACAATACACTCGTAGTATGCTAAACAGTTTATAAGTTACATCGCGAGTTTGTTATGCGGTTCTCGTTTCATATGGGGTGAATTTTTGTGCTTTTATTTTATTTTTGAATTATAATATTATGAGTATTGTAACCAAACATAATATTCCATAACATGTTATATTATTACCTTGATGTTTTCCTTTTTCTCTACAATTACATATAATATAGTATTTTTCTTGGTGTATGGTTTTTATTCAACACTTTTTAACTCGATGCAAGACATTATAACTTTTCCTGGAACTTCATTGAATACGAACTTAGTGTAATTTTTCTGGTCTTTGTTTCTGTAGATCCTATTTTATCGGGGTCACAAGACAGGCGAAATATTCTCATTTTATACATAACTTAGATTGTTTTTTACCGTTACCAAATCAAGTATGCCATAAGGAAATTAGTGGAATAGAAAGCCTAGACACTTTTACATACAGTCAGTGACTTTTTAAAAATTTATTTTGATACAAATATTTTAACATCTCAATACAATCAAAAATTGTTCTTAATTTTAGTATACCTCTTAAGAAAAATTCTAATAAAACACTGCAGATAGATGACCATGGTTAGTTAAGACGTAAACGGAATAAATAAATTTTGCCTTTATTCCACAAGAAAATGCTGCTAATCAACAAAATGATCGTAATTCCCTCGAGAGGGCAGTGGTGTGAACAACATAATATTACAGATAACGGTATCGAGGTATAAAGTTGGACGGATTCTTGCAGCTACAAAACTGTCTGCCTAAAGGCAGTTGAATTGCTATACGAAATGTAACCAGCACGGTATTCGTCTAAACAACTTGAAGAATTGAGAATTGAAAAGAATTGTGGTTTTGAACGCGCAATCTGACTCCCTAATATTGCGCACGGGTTTTCTCACACTAATGAAAAATAAATTAACCTACTGTCCAAATTTCACCAACATACGAGTAGTTAAATCGCTCCACTGCATTGGTGAGTTTTGTCACATTTTTATTAGTTTTTTTTTTATATCAAGATCGCCAAATTTACGCCGCCCGCCTATTGGAAAACCATGGCAACATATGGACAAGGCGCGCAAGTTACCTATTTGATAGCAAAATATCACCCTATCAAATTTAAGATGCAAATGGATTTTCAACTTTTAGACTATCAGGTCCTTTGATGAATAAAATAAATCTTAGGTACTGGTTCATTCTTAGACAATGTTCTTAGAAATGCCCTGTATAATTTTCATTGGGCTATTTAATGTATTTACCTAAAAAGGTTGCTTTTAAGAAATTGTTTTTATTGTTTGCTTCTCAGACGGTGTCCCACCTTAATTTACTTTTTATTTCTCTTACAATAAGAATTCGTTTGTTTTTTTTTCTGTACAAAGAGGCGTAGAATAGAATTACAAAAATTATATTCTGTAACTTAAGTACTTATTTAAGTAAAAATACTACAAACGTTATTTATTTCCTTTGCGTGTCTCCATTTCAAAAGATAAAATAGAATATCTAAAAATTCTCAAATTGAAGTATTTATATGTACACTACTTTGTTAGATAAATCCATTAAAGTATATAACGTCACAGTAGGTAGGGTTAGGTTAAATTATTGGCGTTCAAAATTGGTAGTCTGAAACCTGCAACCATGGCACTGACAAATGGCATGCACGTTCTGTAATATACGGGCGAGTTCTACCGATTGACTTAGTTTCGAATAATTCAACTATTTAATTTCAAAAACTAATTAAATTACACTTAAATAAAACCGGTCAAGTGCGAGTGATTCTTGGCTTTTATTGATACGGGACCCCAGAACCAAAAAATTGCTAAAAATTGGGCAGTTTCAATAAAATTAAAGTAAAATGAACATGATGTTGCTTAAACCTTTATTTAATATTAAAATAGTGCCGCGCGAAATCCCCTTTTATAATAGATACATTATGTGTGCAACGCGTGTTAGTTTAAAACAAATGATGTTGCTGCCTGTATGTGGCATGTGTCAACATGCCAAATAATATATCACATACACGTGTACAGAGCTTATGTAGATTATGTTGCTGTGACATCAAACTGAAACGGTACATTTTCAATGAACATTACTCGCTTTCGTAATGTACGAGTTGTTATTTGAACACATAAAAGATCCTTTCGAGTTCCAAAATAAATATTATAGTCACGTCTTTTTCCTTGAATGAGTAAGCAAATGTATTTCACCAGTTAGTATTTATAAACTCAAATACTTAATATAACTGATACATTGTTACTACCTGCTGTTTGCTTTCCATGATCTCTAATGTGGTTTAACACCGAAGTTGAAAAAAGAAGAAAAAATCTTTAAAAGTCGTGAAATTGTCGTAAATATAAATGCCATTAGCGGTCACCTATCTCAGGACAAGTCGGGCTATACACTCATAGCAAACTTGACAAGGTAGAAAATAGTCAATCAATTAACCATATCAGCTTGTTGCATTGCAATACTAGATGTAGACGTGTCCAAATTACTTTGATAGCGTGATTCTTCAAACACTGCATTACGCTCATACTTATAAAATTCGGGACTTCATTGAAATACTATTAACTTACAATCACCGACGCTTCACGACGGTGCGTGAAGCCATTGAAATCAGATAACACAATCTCCGGGATGTGGAATTCAGTGAATAATAAACTTGAACGTAAAACTGTGCCAATTAAAACTGACGTAGTGAGTGTAGTGTGAGAACACTCACTACCCTATCCTTCGTTGTAATAACAACGGAGGGAAGTTCGACGAGAAATAACTTCGTGGTTTTTGTCGATCCTCGGCTCAGTCCATCCGCGACCACGGGCGCTGCAACGTGCTCGAAACGTCGGTGAATCTAAGTAAATAGTATTTCGCGTGAAGTCACGAATTCTATAAATATGAGTGTTAAAACTGCGATAGTTTAAAAATAACACTGCATTACGCTGTTTTTAATTTCCCTTCTTCATATTCTCGTTCGATTGCCTGGAGTATCCTGATGGCTTGTCGTGAAGCTAAGGTTGACATGTGTCCAATTAATTCCGTAGGGCCCCAGTGCAGTCAAATAAACTCATTATATCAAGTAACTAAACCTAATATTCTGTGATCAAAACAATGATAACTCCAAATATTCAAAGAGGCATTGAATGTAACATTTTTAAAGCTACTATCATACATTCAATAGCTTAACAATGTAAAAAATATACCAAACCAGGTGAATTGATAGAACGTGAACAGAATTTTAAGATGTAAATTGCACGCTGAATTTCAAATTTCGTCCGCGTTTTCAAAGAGCATACTTGGCAGCGTGAAGTGGGGGCTGTCACAATATTCATTTGTAACTTGTTAGTATACTACCATCATTAGTATTTTACGGTATATTTATTATTGAGTATTTCCGATATTTATTTCCGAAGGAGGGTAGATTGATATTATGTGCTGAGACTTCTACTTCCTACTGCCAATACTACAGTTTCTCCGTGATCATGGCACTTACAACAGTGCCGGAATATCGAAAACACTCAATAATACATGGTAAATATCCCGTTAACTTTAATGTTATAGTCAGTGCTCATGACAGTTAAAATATTTTTTAATACTAATACAACCATCACTGAAGATTTGACGATAATGCTTTCATCTCCAGATGCCCGTTGTCCTAGCAGACTAAAGTTCTGATTGTGTGGTGATAATATCGGTATCTACAACCACATTTTAAGTTATAGGTTATCCGGCCCCCCGAGGAGAGCGCCATAAGTCAGTCAAAGAGTCTCTAATAACCCGAGTCCTACCCTGCGCTCCATCGAACTTCCGTGGTAGTTTATTGGATAATCTACGGTCCTACACACTCTCTAGGGCTAAAAGTCTCTGTTGAGAGTTCTGGGGACATCCTTCTGAGGGCTTACCCGGGGCTTTCAACCATAGGTTGTTAGGTAGAATACATGTGGTTTTTAGTGGGTTCCGGCATAGCACCCCTGTAGGATTTTCCTTACGTTAAAAAAAGTACAAAAGTCACACACAAAGTCATCCGCTGCCCCCAGTAGAAGCTCAAAGTGCATAATAGAAATCCACTATCTACAGCAAATATAATATCATTATATGGTCAGAATACGATAATGGCGTACCAAGATAATGTTACGATAATGTACGAAGAAATAGTTATGATAAGTAGGGTAACCCTTCTTATCATAACTATTTAATGATAGGTAATTCCATCAGGTAACATAATAATATCTGTAAAACTATCCTTCATATTATAACGAGATATCGATGTCTCACACGATTGGAGCACCATCAAAAGCAATTTGCGATAATCTTTGTGAGAGGACCTCGGGATGGTTCATTATAGTAGAAATGGCCTTTTTGGCATTTCTGTGTGATTTCATATTATTTAGAAATTATTTATGTTCGAGTTTCGTGTTTTTATGTGCAACAAGAAAACTACGTCTAAAGTAATATAATTATATTGAGTTTTTGGGAATAGCCATTATTCACTTTCACATACGATAAGGTAGAGTCAGATGCAAAATGGACCATTTATGAGTTTTGTTTCTATTATTCTCGCTTGTTATTAAATAAATAATTATAAGTAATTTAAGATACTATAAAAGTTACATACTTTATATGGAAATACATATTTTGTATAGAAAATATTGTTCCAAATTACTCAGAGGTAAGTTACATTAACATAATTATAATCTATCGCTGTACCTACCAAATTACAGCCCGCAGATCCGTTAGCCGTTAGAGCGCGATCGAGTAACAAAAAAATTATTGGAAAGTAGTTAAAACCTTATTTTGATAAGGATGAAAGTAAAAGTTCGAGCTCCATAAAGTCTTTGAATTTTGTGATATCTTTCAATCACCTCTGATTCATTTTTCACTCAGATAATGTCTTACGTTCTCTAAAAACTTAAAGTTTTTGTAATACCTATTAATTCTTAAAGTTACGTACATAATCCAAACCTAATTTAGCCCAGAACCCGAATATAAAACAAAAATTCTAAGCTTAAACTTACACAAAAATTCTGGTACTAACGTGAAAAGGGACCTAAATACTTTAGGACTTTCTAAAACAATAAATCTACATTACAATAAAGCTCTATTCCCGCCGACAATTAATAATTGACTTGTGGAGTTTTGGACTTCTATTCTAAACGACCCAAGACGTTAAAAACAGTCCAAAATGAAGATAAATCCAGGCAGCTCTATCCCTTCCTCATAAATATCGGAATAGGGGCGCTTTTTATTTCATTGACTTTATGGTGTTCAATATACGGTTATAAATGACTGTTAGAAGGTAAATTATTGGGATAACGTTAGTGTTGCCACCGAATAAGTAATAGTATTTAGTACAGAAACTTCACAACGAGTGGTTCTATAAATATTAACTCTTTAGTGAACACTATAAAGTGCAATTTACGGCGTCACAGGTTCTATTACCTGGTTCTTTGCTCCTTTTTCTTACAAGTAACTCCTTTTTTCCTCTCACTAAGTAAGGTTGTCTCGTGACTAAAGAACTTTGAAGGCACTGGCTAATATGGAACATGGCTTTTGGGCGGACTGTGGCAACCCTTTTAATAAGATTCGTCCGGTCGAAACAATGGTCCACCCAGGTGGACTAAGCAGGTGGATCACGAATTCACGACCCATGAAGGGATTTTCATTATGTCGCTTGCACAGAATTCGCCTATGTATTTTAAGACTATAAGTAAATAGATTGTACACCTTCTGATATTCCAGAACCTACAACATTAGTACTGTTGTAGTAAAAGTATCTACTCTGCTATCATTATTTTGAGGGTTGGTAACCCAGAATTAGGTACGCCATTGTCACGTTACAGAAATTCTTAACTGTAATAATTTATTATTAAAAGCACTTCAGATGGCCGTTTTAAAAAAATGATTAAACATTAATAGGGATTTACTGGAACCTGCTGTAGTTTTTAAACTGGCAAAATACATCTAACTAAGTAATAACTAGAAGTGGAAAGCTAGTGATTGTTTTTTTAATGTTCATGTCTATATTGTTTGAAGAATTAAATTATTAATAAAGAATTACTGCCAAGGTAATTCTTTCAATACCACCTATGTTAGTAATCTTATTATTTTATAAAATTCCCTACATTTTGCTATGTTTAAGCTTTCTACTACATTTATTGTAGTAGCAAAAAGGATCGACAAAACCCCGTTAGTCGCTGCCTCTGCTAGTTTTGCTAAAAATACCTGAGGGCAATGAGATGAATATAATTTCCACGGTGTAAATTTACGCTAACGTTTCCGACACATGTTAAAGCAAACTTTGCTAAAAGAATAAAAATACATTGTTGGATAAGTAAACTACCATACAGTGTAGCCGTAGTTTGCACAACAAATAATCAAACAATGTTTTAAACTCAACCATTTATTAACAGTTTCTTTTTGATTTCACCGTTGAATAAAAGTACATAATCTGGTTTTGAATCAGCTTTGAAAACGTTTATAACTTTACTGATGATGAAAGGATTATAACACTTTTGAAGTCTTTTGTTATGTCATGATTGTGACAAGGTTTTATTCGACCCATCCCCACAGAACGTCAGTCACAGAACCTTGATGGTATCTAAATTGGACACTCTTTGCTACTTAATGACGTTGAAATTTTAAGCTGATGAGGCTTTGATGTCGTCGGCTGTAAAGAGCATGTCGGGTGGTGGTCAATTCTATTATCATAATTTCAAAGCTACTGTTTTTAACAAAATAGCTGTTTATATTAGTTTTGTATTTTTTGGTATTTAACTTAGGCCAGTCGTAAAAATAAAAAAAATAGAAGTCATTGTCGGTGTGCTTTTTGCTCCAACGACAAGCTGTTTTATACACTGGCAGTGTGCCTATCGTAGTGATTGGACCTGTCTGCTCCTATAGGTCGTTATTTCCGCATTTATAATATTAGTAAGAATACATCAGAATAATAACTGTCTACTGTTTAAACCGGGTACAACTTCCGGGAAACAGATAAGTAAGAAAAAAACCACCACGCGCGCGGAAAAGTTGTTAAACCAAGTTAAATACCTCGCTTTGTTCGACAATTGTGTGTTGTTTTTAATTTAAAAAAGCTCTTTACAACAAGACGAGGAAACGTAATTAAACAAGACATTATATTGAAGTGCGCGTTGCTCTGTGACTTGATTCGATCAGTCGATCAAATCGAATACAAAATTTGCAATTCAAATTAATCCACATAATCAAAAATTTATTTTTCGAAAATATAGTTTACTAGCTGATGCCCGCGGCTCCGCCCGCGTGGAATGTTATTCCCGGTCACAGGGGTATGAAAAATAGATGATGGCCGATTCTCAGACCTACTCATTATGCTCACAAAATTTCATGAGAATCGGTCAAGCCGTTTCGGAGGAGTATGGCAACGAAAACTGTGACACGAGAATTTTATATATTAGATATAAAACACGTCACCAAAAACAATCTTACGCAAAATAATAGTTGGACTAGGCTAGGGGCAAAATTTTCACTGAAACGCATACCAAACACCGACCCGTATTCGGGTAGTCTTTGTTTTGTACAAAATGATCACGAAAATGTGGGCACTTTCACGTTGCTAGTGAGCTAGGTTTAATTGGGTTTCTATTCAGCATATTCAATTCTCCCTTTTTCACCTTTTTGGATACAAATTCAGTATACATACCTACCTATATTATTAAATTGTCTTCGAAATTAAATTCTTTTGTGTGTGGGTACAATGTGTTTAGTGCTATTTTTCTGGAAAGAATTTAAATGAAAAATAAGCTCTTGGCGCTCTCGCCTTAAGTGTTTGCCGCGGGTGTTTCACTTGAAGTGTCATTCACATGTTGTTTACTCCACCATCTCTTTTATTCCCTGAGCTACATGCATTATAATTTAATCATTTATTAGCTCTACCTCTCACAACATACGAACAATCTAACTTATATTATAAATGCTAAATTTTTTTGTTGTAGATGTGTAGCTATCTGAAAGTTTGTTACTCCTTCACGTTTTAACGGTTGAATAGATCAAACTGAAACTATTTACAGGAATAAATTATAGCCTGGAATAATAAACAGGCTACTTTTTTAATCCGGACATAAGTCTCGATGGGAATCGGTAAGGGGATCAAAATTCCACGAAAACAGGAGCTACGCGGTTGAAACCGCGTGACGTCTGCTAGTTTATAATATAACAACTTATACATATAATATAACCTATATTATTATAAAAACAATACGGGAATAAAATTTAGAGCGTAGCTTCCCAACTAAGTTAGTTTTTTGACAAAGTAAAGTTAAGTAATAAATTGCGGCTGAAGATCGGCCTCCTGTCATTAACAATCCCAACATTACAAGCAGTTTTAAAATTCTTTCTCAATTAATTTTTATGACATCCACTTTAGATCAAATTAAAAATTAATCCTGGCGATAATCTTGATCGTTTCTACTACAGAAAAAAAAATTGAGCTGAAATTTTAAGTTCAGTGACAATTGATTTGTTGTGGAAGAAATACTAGCCCAAAATATCTTGAAAATGTATCTTCGTGTGTAATAGTCAAATTCCTTAGACTCTACGTTTTTAAAATTGCTGTTAATTTAAACATTAATATCCATTCTTATATACACTCATATTAATTGTAATTTTATAAATGAGAAAGTGAATTTGTTTGACTGTTAGCTATTCTGTCAAAGCTCAAGTTATTCATCGGGGATATTTAAACTAGTGATAGTAGTAAATCTGGCGAATGCTAGGTAACTTATATATAATATTCAATGCCGCTTTTCGTTGTAATTTTATAACTCAAGAACGGGCTCACCTATCCAAACCAAATGTTTAGGCTTTGTTCGGACTATTTAGTAGATGGTTTAAGTGAAGTTTGCACAAAATCGGTAGAGCGGTTCTTCATTTATCACGGAAACGAAGTTGCACGGGGTCAGCTAGTTTCTCAATAAAACATTGTATTTGTTACCAACCAATTTCTTTCTTCTAGGTTTTTCAATACAGTGCATCTAGTAAATTAGTGTTCAAATTCTTATATAAAAGTTTATTTATAAACTTACACAAACATTCTTTGACCCTAGACATTGTTTGTCGACATTCTAACGGTTTTGTTAGCCATAGCCCACAGACAATACTCAATCTTCATTCTTCATAACGAAGGCGATGAAAAATAACAAAAAGTTATAAGAGCTCGTTCGCACAATATTTATTGTTGACTTGGCTATTGTATACGATCATATCGGGCTTTATTATTTAAGTTTAATTTAGTGTCTGCTATTACAAAAAGAAAATTTGCATTATAATACCTCCGCGTTTCAGCTGCCATAAGTAAATGGATTCCTCGTTTTATTTAGACAAGAACTGAAAGAGATCTTTGCTCTGTATCAGAATATTTAATAGCTATTCATGGTAAAAGTTCTGTGACGGAAATAATGAGAATTTCGTTTTCCTGTTCCGTCAATCGCCTTATGGGGATTCTAATTCTCAGTAGTGTTGTTTCTAAGAAGATAGTAATTACATTGCTCTCATTTTCTTGGCCAGACCATAGTTATTTTCAATGGACAAGAGCGTAGATTCATCGAAAAATCGCATTGAATCTAGCGGCGTAAATTACTGATGTAGGAGACAAGCACACGGCCGATTTGATCAATGTTAGTTACCGTAGTCTGTACTGATCACAATTGTAGCACCAAGGGTGTTACACTCGCGCTGCATAGTGCCTTTCCATGTTATATCGCCCATTAGGCCTTCATGAGGCCTAATGATTTAACGTACCTTTCAGGACACGGAAATTCACCTCAATGGGTAACGCATAGGTAGATCGTTTACGGAACGCATTCAGAATCTGTAAACTTTCCATGACACAATAAAATAGAACTCGAAACAGCATTTGGTAGTAAAGTTGAATACTACATTCGATAAACGTCTAATATACTCCTCACATTCAAACCTTAAATGAGTTACATAATCCTAGAAATAATATTACCTAATTCGTCTCTAGATAATTCTTTTCAGATTAGTAAACATGAATAAAAAACAAATAATTTCTGGCAAAAGAATTGTTTTGACAAATAAATAATATCAATATTTGAGTGAACAGGAAGATTTTATTGGTAGTATTTTAGTCAGTCAACTTTTGTACAAACAAAAGCAACGATAAATAATATAATTCATCAGAAAGTAGTTCATATCCAATCTATTGGTATGAACTAAACTACATTTTAGTGATATGAAAATAAGAAGAAAATTATTAATGTATCGATAGGTACGGTTTTTTACAAATTATTAGGTAGTGGTACACATTAGGTGGTGAGCTATTGTTATGTTGAAATGAAGAGGCGCAGCTTACCTACTGTTAAAATCTGTCAAAATACCTAAATACTCGTTTTCGATTAATATTTTACTGACAGCAGATCAACGGTAGCGGATCACCATTTTTCATATTCACCAAAATAATACTATAGCAATTATGATTGTAGGGGTAATACACTCGCTCTGCAGTGTCTTACCATGTTAAAACGCCCATAATCCCTTCAAATTGGCCAATGGCTTCCAGCTTACCCAAACGTCCAAAATATTTTTTTATAAAAATATACTGTTATATCGTCGTAGCTTCGACAAATCATTGTTTACAAGGTAAAGGAAGAGGCATCACTTACTAAACGACAAATAAATTGCTGGTTGGCATAACGCCTAGCTATTTTTTTCCTCGTATATTTTTATGACACGAATACTCGTACCTACGAAGGCCGGTTTCTTTCTGCTGGAGATATTAAACCACATACGGAGCATTTAGAACGTAACTTGCTGTAACTTATTTATACCGAGCGTTATGTAAAATATTCCTTGCGTATTTCGTCAAATCTTCAAAGAGAGCATCGATTTTATTCGTCTGACGTTCAAAGCTTTAACGCGCTTCCCATACTGCTGGTCTGTCGGGCCTGGTCATTTAGAGCAGGAAATTGGATAATAACTATAGGTAATTTATCAATGTTTTAATAGTCATTTATTATGAAGATTATCGGCAATGGCCAAAATAGTCAACGCTACATTGCTTGTCTGATTTTTGGGCTATGTTTGACGATATTTGTAATCCTTGTACCTTACTATAATTTTGTAAAAATATTTTGTTATTTAAAGGGTCTTTGTTTTAAAAACAAAACTCTGTCTGTCTGTCTGTTACGCTTTCACGCCTAAACGGCTAGAGCGATTGAGATGAAATTTGGTATAGAAATAGTTCCAGGCCCTGGGAAGGACATAGGCTGCTTTTTAACCGACTGCGCTAAAGGAGGGTTATGATTTACGTGATTCTACGCGGTCGAAGCCGCTGGGTACAGCTAGTTAAAAATATATTATCTGTGACACGACACAATTTTATTCCATTTGTTTACCACTTATTGAACCGTGAAAACCAACTATTTTCAATGAATGGTAAACGCTTTTTCCTTTAATATTGCCTTCGTCCTGCAATGATTTCCAAGCTAACTCAATTTTGCTAGCAATTTTCAACTGAGTAAAATAGATTATTCCCTCGATTTTATAAATAATACTCGACTAAATCTAGTTTTTGTATACAATTTGTGTGTTATTGAAAGGATTTTATAACGCGCCCATTTCTACTGAATAGAATAATTTATGACTATCGGATATTACGTACCTACGCTTACGTAGCTCACGTACTTGTAATATTTTTAGAAGACAACCCGATTTTGCAAAAAAATATTGCATGTCCGTCTATGTTTGTATATACAAACCACTCTTAATCATACAGCCTCAGATAGACAAACATACGGACAACGAAGTCTCTGTAATAGGGGATTCCGTTTTTACTCTTCGGATACAGAACCCAAAAAAAAACATTTAATTAAATGTAAATGCATTAAAAGAACTTGTAAACTAATACTAGTTTCATTTGAGGTTCTTTTCTCACAGACTCTACCATGGCCTTGCAAACTTCATTCAAAGTGTAACTTTGTTACATATATAATTTTTTTTACAGCTGAGATATAGTGTTTTAATACTTTTGATGAATTTATTGAGTCAAAAATTACATAATTAAAAAAAAAAATTAAGATTAAAACTCATAAATTAACCCGTCCCTCACAGTATCCGGTGCAAAGGTGACCATTACACTGGCTGCACTGCCACGCTGGATAGCAATGGCCAACCTTTGCACCAGATACGAGCCGGAGCGGGAGCCACCCGTCTTGTCCATTAACCGCCTGCCCAATTCTTTGATCAAAACGTTGGCGTCTGCACCCCAACTGCCCATCGTTTCGACAGCGAAGGGAACAAATGAGTATTGGTCTGTCAAGGCCGCATATTTACGTGGTTTTTTTTCTGCAGCTTCTTCAGCAGGAGCTGCTGGAGAGCGGACGGTACGGTTCCCTTGGAACCAAACTGCCCGTATTTACAATAACATGCTGAAATTTGCCACATTTGTGTCCTGTTATTATTGTTCCCACTCTAGCGCAGTAACTTGATGTTATCAATACATGATAATAAAATCGTAACAGGTCGCTGTCTGTATATGGAAGACAAATAAGAAAAAATATTATAGGGAGGCTTAATGAACGCAGTAGAACCCAAAACAATGATTTTTAGAATTTTTATCTATTTGTCTGTATGTCTGAATGTCTGTATGTCCGTATGTCTGTATATATTACCCTCTTCTAATATTGGTGTAGATAAATACTGTGTAGATGACTATGTCAAATTGTAAGACGGACTTTGTGTTCTGCAAAAGATAGCTAAGTAAAGTATCTGATCTTATTTTTATCGCCATGATTATTCTTAATAGGTAACTAGGTTACTCCTAATAGGTTTGAAGCATTTTTTGCTAGCGTTTCGTGAGAAGCCGTTGGTCCCGGCTCCCACCATTATTGCAATCGTTAAGACAAATTGAAGACCTTATGAGGGACTTGAAAAATTGCTGTTCTGTGTGTGCCTGTTAAAAAAAGAAAATTGATTCACTACCCTTTATCCACAGAACGACCTGCAAAGTGAAATAAGAGTGTACAATACACCTCACCAAAAGGAAGAGAGTATAGGTAGACTACTAGATACTACTTGTTTGAACTGACTCCATAAAGAAAATTTTGTTAAGAACTCGTTGTTTGAGGTAATTTTTGCCAGACAGAGGATTGACATGGGTTAAGCAATTTCAGCTGATCGATTCGCTGCGCCATTCCCTTTCTACGTCTGATTTCAAATAATAATATGATCGAACTCCGACATATTCTTTAAGAGTAGCATTTGGCAATATACTCGTAGTATGCTAAACAGTTTACAAGTTACATCGCGAGTTTGTTATGCCGTTCTCGTTTCATATGGGGTGAATTTTTGTGCTTTTATTTTATTTTTGAAATATAATATTATGAATATTCTAACCAAACATAATTTTCATAACATGTTATATTATTACTGTGATGTTTTCATTTATCTCTACAATTACATACATATAGTTTTTTTTCCTGATGGTTTTATCCAGCATTCTTTAACTTCGAACTCAGTGTAATTTTTCTGGTCTTGGTTTCTGTAGATCCTTGTATATCGGAGTCACAAGACAGACGAGATGTTCCCGTTTCACACGTACTTTTATTGTTTTTTACAGCCATATGGAAATTGGTAGCACAGAATGTCGAGACACCTTTACATAATCAGTGGCATTTTAAAATGTATTTTGATGTTCATTATATCATATATTATTAACACAATGCATTTAAAAATTGTTTCTAAATTTAGGTTAACTCTCTAAAGGAATGATTTTTATAAAAACTGCAGATAGATGACCACGGCTAGTAATGACGAAAACGGTATAAATTTTGCTTCTTTTCCACAAGCAAATGCTGCAAACGTATTTTAAATATTTGCGAATACTACACCTTACTTTGAAAAATATGATGAAGCTGAGTACGTTACTGCATACATAATTCTCCCATTTCATACATAAAAAACCGGCCAAGTGCGAGTTGGACTCGCCCATAAAGGGTTTCGTAGCAGCAAGTAACATAATATAAAACGCAATAAAAGTTCTTTTAGTTCTTTGTAACTTTGATTGATGTTTTAACACCTTCGCAGTGGTAGTGATTTTTCTAACCGAAAATTGCGGTTTATGACGTATTAAAAAAAAGACGACCAACTCTATCTCGTTCAAACCAATTTTTGTTGGTAGATTTTATGGCAATGTACATCAAATATTCTTTTTAGATTTATCATTCTCTTAGTTTAGAAGTTAGAGGGGGGGGGGGGACACACATTTTTCCACTTTGGAAGTGTCTCTTGCGCAAACTATTCACGTTAGAAAAAAATTATGTTAGAAACCTCAATAGCACTATTGAAGACCTATCTAGAGATACCCCCCCACACGTATGGGTTTGATGAAAAAAAATATTTGAATTTCAGTTCTGAGTATGGGGACCCCCAAAATTTACTGCTTTTTTCTAGTTTTATATAAGAATCTTAATGCGGTTCACAGAATACATCTAATTACCAAGTTTCAATAGCATAGGCCTTATAGTTTCGGAGAAAAGTGGCTGTGACACACGGACGGACAGACAGACAGACAGACATGACGAATCTATAAGGGTTACGTTTTTGCCATTTGGCTACGAAACCCTAAAAACAATGTACCAAAATAGACACAAAGACTACAAAGTGATCCGAGGGTGCCATTTTTCATATTGAAGTACGGAACCCTAATTACTTTGCATCTACTTCACAATAGCATGACGTGTGTTGTAACATTCATAAAAATACTCCCCAATTGGGCAGATTCAATAAAAAAAAAGTAAAATGAACATGATGTTGCTGCCTGTATCTACACATGCCAAATAATTTATCACATACACGTGTACAGAGCTTACGTGGAATTATGTGGCTGTGACATCAAACTGAAACGGTACATTTTCAATTAACATTACTAGCTTTCGTAATGTATGAGTTGTTATTTGAACACATAAAATATCCTTTCGAGTCCTATAATAAATATTATAGTCACGTCTTTTTCCTTGCATGAGTAAGCAAATGTATACTTCCACATTTCACTAGTTTGTATTTATAAACTCAAGTTGAAAAAGGAAGGAAAAATCTTTAAAAATTGTGAAATTGTTATAAATAAAAATGCCATTAGCGGTCACCTATCTCAGGACAAGTAGGGCTATACACTTATAGCAAACTTGACAAGGTAGTCAATACAGCAACTAATTATATTCATACCTACAAAAATAGTCAATCAAATAACCTAAAAGTTTATAAAGAGTTTATAAAGCTTGTTGCATTGCAATGTTAAATGTAGACCTATCCAAATCATTTTGAGAGCGTGATTACTTCAAACACTGCATTACGCTCATACTTATAAAATTCGGGACTTCACGCGAAATACTATTTACTTACATTCACCGATGTTTTGCGACGGTGCGTGAAGCCATTGAAATCAGAAAACACAAAAATTTCAATAGGTAAAATGGATATATAAGCTCTCCGGGATGTGGAATTCAGTGATTAATAAACTTAAACGTAATACTGTGCCAATTAAAACTGACGTAGTGAGTGCAGTGTGTCGCCGGCCTTATCCTTCGTTGTAATAACAACGTAGGGTAGTTCGACAAGAAATAACTTCGAGGTTTTTGTCGATCCTCGTCTCAGTCCAACCGCGACCACGGGCGCTGCAACGTGCTCTAAGCGTCGGTGAATCTAAGTAAATATTATTTCGCGTGAGTCCCGAATTCAATAAGTTTAAGTGTTAAAATCTGCGATAGTTTAAAAAGAACACAGCATTACGCTGTTTTTAATTTCCCTTCTTCATGTTCTCGTTCGATAGCCTGCAGTATCCTGATGGCTTGTCATGAAGCTAAGGTTGACATGTATTCAATTAATTTAGTTAAAAAAAGAAAAAAAAAAAGGGCGCCAAAGCAGTCAAATAAACACATTACAAATATCAAGTAACTGAACCTAATATTTTGTGATCAAAACATTGATAACTCTAAATTTTCAAAGAGGCATAGAATGTAACATTTTTAAAGCTATTGCATACATGCTGCTATTGTATACATTCAATAGCTTAACAATGTAAAAATATACCAAACAAGGTGAATTGATAGAACGTGAACAGAATTTTAAGATGTAAATTGCGCGCTGAATTTCAAATTTCGTCCGCGTTTTCAAAGAGCATACTTGGCAGCGTGAAGTGGGGGCTGTCACAATATTTACTTGTAACTTGTTAGTATACAACCATCATTAGTATTTTAGTTAACGGGATATTTATTATTGAGTGTTTCCGATATTTATTTCCATAGGAGGGTAGATCAATATTATGTGCTGAGACTTCTACTTCCTACCGTCAATACTTCAGTTTCACCGTAATCATAGCGCTTGCAACAGCGCCGGAATATCGGAAACACTCCGAGGAGAGCGCCAAAAGTCAGCCAAAGAGTCTTTAATAACCTGAGACCTATCCTGCGCACCATCGAATTTCCGTGGTAGTTCATTGGATAATCTAAGGTCCTACACACTTTCTAGGGCTAAAAGTCTCTGTTAGGAGTCCTGGGTACATCCTTCTGAGGGTTTACCCAGGGCTACCAACCATAGACTGTTAGGAAGAATACGTGTGGTTTTTAGTCGCTAGGAATCCGGAATAGCACCTCTGTAGGATTTTCCTCACGTTAAAAAAAGTACATAAGTCACACAGAGAGTCATCCCGCTGCCCCCAGTAGGAAAACAAAGTGCGTAATAGAAATTTACAATAAATATAATATCACTAGCTGACCCGCGCAACTTCGTTTGCGTGATAAATGAAAAACCGCTCGACTGATTTTGTGCAAACTTCACATAAACCATCTACTAAATAGTCCGAACAAAGCCTAAAGACTTGGTTTGGATAGGTGAGCCCGTTCTTGAGTTATAAATTACAACGAAAAGTGGCATTGATTTTTATATATATAGATGTATGTTATTATGGTCAGAATATGATAATGTATTACAAAAATAATGTTACGACAATGTACGGAAATAGTTATGATAAGTACTGTAACCCTTCTTATCATAACTATTTCATGGTAGGTAATTCCATTAGGTAACATAATGATATCTGTAAAACTATCCTTTATAATAATAACGAGATATCGATCGCTCACACGATTGGAGCACCATCAAAAGCAATTTGCGATAATCTTTGTGAGAAGAGCTCGGGTTGGTTTATTATGGGAGAAATAGCCTTTTTGACATTTCTGTGTGATATCATATTAATGTGAAATTATTTATACTCGAGTTTCACGTTTTTATGTGCAACAAGAAAACTAATTCTAAAGTTATTATTATATTGAGGTTTTTGGAAATAGTATTAATTCACTTTCACATAAGATAAGGTAGAGTCAGATGCAAAATGGACCTTTTATGAGTTTTGTGTTTTTATTTTCGCTTGTTATAAAATAAATAATTATAAGTAATTTAAGACACTATTAAAAGTACATACTTTATATAAAAATACATATTTTGTATAGAAAACTTCATTCCAAATTACTCAAAGGAAAGTTACATTATTATAATTATAATCTATCGCTGTACCTACCAAATTACAGCCCGCAGATCCGTTAGCCGTTAGAGCGCGATCGAGTAACAAAAAAATTATTGGAAAGTAGTTAAATCCTTATTTTGACAAGGATGAAAGTAAAAGTTCGAGCTCCATAAAGTCTTTGAATTTTGTGATATCTTTCAATCACCTCTGATTCATTTTTCACTCAGATAATGTCTTACGTTCTCTAAAAACTTAAAGTTTTTGTAATACCTATTAATTCTTAAAGTTACGTACATAATCCAAACCTAATTTAGCCCAGAACCCGAACATAGGTAAAACAAAAATTCTAAGCTTAAACTAACACAAAAATTCTGGTACTAACGTGAAAAGGGACCTAAATACTTTAGGACTTTCTAAAACAATAAATCTACATTACAATAAAGCTCTATTCGCGCCGACAATTAATAATTGACTTGTGGTGTTTTGGACTTCTATTCTAAACGACTCAAGACGTTAAAAACAGTCCAAAATAAAGATAAATTCAGGCAACTCTATCCCTTTCTCATACTCCTCATAAATATCGGAATAAGGGCGCTTTTTATTTCATTGACTTTATGGTGTTCAATATACGGTTATAAATTACTGTTAGAAGGTAAATTCATTGGGATAACGTTAGTGTTGCCACCGAATAAGTAATAGTATATAGTACAGAAACTTCACAACGGGTGGTTCTATAAATATTAACTCTTCAGTGAACACTATAAAGTGCAATTTCCACGCCGCATGTTCTATTACCTGGTTCTTTGCTCCTTTTTCTTACAAGTAACTCCTTTTTTTTCTCACTAAGTAAGGTTGTCTCGTGACGAAAGAGCTTTGAAGGCACTGGCTAATATGTAACATGGCTTTTGGGCGGGCTGTGGCAACCCTTTTAATAAGATTCGTCCGGTCGAAACAATTGTCCACCCAGGTGGACTAAGCAGGTGGATCACGACCCATGGGCCATGAAGGGATCTTCATTATGTCGCTTGCACAGAATTCGCCTATGTATTTTAATACTATAAGTAAATAGATTGTACACCTTCTGATATTCCAGAACCTACAACATTAGTACTGTTGTAGTAAAAGTATCTACTCTGTTATCATTATTTTGAGGGTTGGTAACCCAGAATTAGGTACGTCATTGTCACGTTACAGAAATTCTAAACTGTAATAATTTATTATTAAAAGCACTTCAGATGGCCGTTTTAAAAAAAAAAGATTAAACATTAATAGGGATTTACTGGAACCTGATGTAGTTTTTAAACTGGAATAAATACAAATAACTAAGTAATAACTAGAAGTGGAAAGCTAGTGATTGTTTTTTTAATGTTCATTTCTATACTGTTTGAAGAATTAAATTATTAATAAAGCATTACTGCCAAGGTAATTTTTTCAATACCACCTATGTTAGTAATCTTATTATTTTATAAAATTCTCTACATTTTGCTATGTTAAAGCTTTCTACTACATTCATTTTAGTAGCAAAAAGGATCGACAAAACCCCGTTAGTCGCTACCTCTGCTAGTTTTGCTAAAACTACCTGAGGGCAATGAGATGAATATAATTTCCGTTGTGTAAATTTACGCTAACGTTTCCGACACATGTTAAAGCAAACTTTGCTAAAAGAATAAAAATACATTGTTGGATAAGTAAACTACCATACAGTGAAGTGGTAGTTTGCACAACAAATAATCAAACAATGTTTTAAACTCAACCATTTAGTATCAGTTTCTTTTTAATTTCACCGTTGAATAAAAGTACATAATCTTGTTTTGAAACTGCTTTGAAAACGTTTGCAACTTTACTGATGATGAAAGGATTATTTCACTTTTGAAATCTTTTGTTATGTTATTATTGTGACAGGGTTTTATTCTACCCATCCCCAGAACGTCAGTCACAGGGCTTGATGGTATCTAAATTGGACACTCTTTGCTACTCAATGACGTTGAAATTTTAAGATGATAAGGCTTTGATGTCGTCGGCTGTAAAGTGCTAGGCATGTCGGGTGGTGGTCAATTCTATTATCATAAATTTCAAAGCTACTGTTTTAACAAAATAGCTGTTTATATTAGTTTTTTATTTTTCGGTATTTAACTTAGGCCAGTCGTAAAAATAAAAAAAATAAAAGCCATTGTCGCAGTGCTTTTTGCTCCAACGACAAGCTGTTTTATACACTGGCAGTATGCCTACGTAGTGATTGGACCTATTGTCTGCTCCCATAGGTCGTTATTTCCGCATTTATAATATTTGTAAGAATGCATCAGAATAAGGCAGTCTACTGTTGAAACCGGGTACAACGGATAAGTAATAGAAAACTTCACCACGCGCGGGCGGAAAAGTTGTTAAACCAAGTTAAATACCTCACTTTGTTCGACAATTGTGTGCTGTTTGTAATTAATAAAACCTCTTCACAACAGGATGAGTAAACGTAATTATACAACACATTATATAGATGCGCGTTGCTCTCAGGGATTACATTAGATCAAATCGAGTGCAAAATTTGCACTTCAAATTAATCCACACAATAAAAAATTTTTTCTTCGAAAATATATCTATTTATATAAAAATCAATGCCACTTTTCGTTGTAATTTTATAACTCGAGATCGGGCTCACCTATCCAAACCAAATTGTTAGGCTTTGTTCAGACTATTTAGTAGATGGTTTATGTGAAGTTTGCACACAATCGGTCGAGCGGTTCTTGATTTATCACGCAAACGAAGTTGCGCGGGTCAGCTAGTTTTTTATAAAACAAGTCACCAAAAAAAGTCTTATGCAAAATAATAGTTGGACTAGGCTAGCGGCAACATTTTCACTGAAACGCATACCAAACACCGACCCGTATTCGGGTAGTCTTTGTTTGTACAAAATGATCACGAAAATGTGGGCACTTTTACTTTGCTAGTGAGCTAGGTTTAATTGGGTTTCTATTCAGCATATTAAATTCTCCCTTTTTTACCTTTTTGGATACAAATTCACTACACATACCTACCTATATTGTTAAATTGTCTTTTAAATTAAATTCTTTTGTGTGTAGGTATATTGTGTTTCGTGTTTTTTCTGGAAGGAATTTAAATGAAAAATAAGCTCTTGGTGCTCTCGCCTTAAGTGTTTGCCGCGGGTGTTTCACTGTAAGTGTCATTCACATGTTGTTTACTCCACCATCTCTTTTATTCCCTGAGCTACATGCATTATAATTTAATCATTTATTAGCTCTACCTCTCACAACATACGAACAATCTAACTTATATTATAAATGCTAAATTTTGTTGCTGTAGATGTGTAGCTATCTGAAAGTTTGTTACTCTTTTACGTTTTAACGGTTGAATAGATCAAACTGAAACTATTTACAGGAATAAATTATAGCCTGGAATAATAAGCAGGCTACTTTTTTAATCCGGACATAAGTCTCGATGGGAATCGGTAAGGGGATCAAAATTCTACGAAAACGGGAGCTACGCGGTTGAAACCGCCTGACGTCCGCTAGTTTATAATATAACAACTTAAACATATAATATAACCTATATAATATAGCAACAAAAACAAAATACGAATACGGGAATAAAATTTAATCTAGGTATGTTGACCGCAAAGAGTGTAAGTGCTTCCCAACAGAAAAAGATTTTTTTAAATCGGTCCGGTAGTTTCGGAGCCTATTCGTTGCAAACAAACAAACAATCAAATCTTTCCTCTTTATAATAGAAGTATAGATATAGCCGGAGTCTTATTTACGGCGCATATGGGATAGGTAGGTAAAACACATTTGAAACCAATACCGCTAACTGAATGACTTCCGTTAATGGAATATTAAATACATCAAACGTTTGCCGGAGAAATGTTAGAAATATTTTACCAAAATATTTATTAAGATTTATACTCACAAGTGGAACGAAGAAAATATATTAAGATGAAATTTGAATTGTTAACCTAATAACTGTTTCAATGTATTATTATACATATATGTATATGTTCTACATTATGAAAATCAAAGGACTTGTACTTTGTTCCACAACTTTAATTTCAATAAATACATACATTATTGTCAGGCCTCTATCCTCTATCCCCGAATACTATGCATCTACCTTTCATGGGATAGGCAGAGGCATAGTATACGCCCATACTTCACCTTTGATTACCATGTCCCACGTAAAAGGTGGCGAGCCTATTGCTGTGTTGAAATGGACAGGCGCAAGTCGTGACGACCCGCAGTTGAAATTTTCCAAGCTGGGTGGCGACACCTTGTACTTGTTCCCGTCACCACATGAGGCGACTTAGAATCAATGCAACACTCGAACCAGTTTCATCGTTACAGCATTTTCAAAGGTAACTAGATCGACAAAGAAAATTATGCTGATGCGCAAATATGAATTAGTTGGTAGGTATATAAAATGTTTGATCGCCACCCTGCACTCTTTTTGTACATACAAACGTATTATGTATGTATGTATTAATATTGTAATGGCAATTATACCATTGCCATTACAATATTAAACTTTAGTGGATTTAACAAACATTTTCATATTTCGATCAATCAATCAAATCAGCCTATTATAATCCACTACTGGACGTAGTTTCACAATCATTGTAATAAGGAAATGTACTTACTGTTTTTTCGAATATCTTCCATCTTCACCATGACTTTGTTCGTTAAGCCTCGATGATCAGGAGCGGGATTACAAGCTAAAAGTCAGTGAGATCGCTATCAGCTTGTAAATTCACGCGTGTCATCGAGCTGTATTACTAAATACTTTTACTGTCTTATTGTAATTCACTCGCTAGCTTTCGTCTCTGAATAGGTATGCCAATAAGGAAGTAATAACATTGGCACTTTAAGATACAACTTTTTTATACATGACCATCAAACGTATAGTCCCACGATCCAATACAATTTACAAGTTAAGATTATGTATCTGCCGGCTTTATGAGGAGAGATCAATTTCATGTTCAAAGCGGTTTACAAGTTCGAAATTTATTATTAAAAAAGTTACTAAAGTGTGAGATACAAATCTTATCCCAAGTAAAGTTAAGTTATAAATTGCGGCTAAAGATCGGCCTCCTGTCATTTACAATTCCAACATTACAAGCAGTTTTAAAATTCTTTCGCAATTAATTATTATGACATCCACTTTAGATCAAATTAAAAATTAATCCTGGCGATAATGTTGATTGGATCTACTACGGAAGTAAAGATTGACCTGAAATTTTTAATTCAGTGAAAATTTATTTGTTGTGGAAGAAATACTAGCCCAATAATATCTTGAAAATGTCTATTCGTGTGTTATATTCAAATACATAGACATTACGTTTCTAAAATTACTATTAATTTAAACATACATTCTTCAATACACATAGCAATTATTGTAATACTATGAGAAAGTGAATATGTTTGTCTGTTAGTTCTTCAGTTAATACTCAAGTTATTCATCAGGTATATATTATTTTTAGACTAGTGATAGTAGCAAATCTAGCAAATGATGAACGTATTGGCAACTTATTTCTCAATAAAACATTTTATTTGTTACAAACCAATATCTTTATTCTAGACTTTTCAATACAGTGCGTCTAGTAAATCAGGGTTCAAATTCTTATATAAAAGTTTGTTTATAAACCTAAACAAACATACAATGACCCTAGACATTGTTTGTAGACATTCTAAAGGTTTTGTTAGTCATAGCCCACAGGCAATACTCAATCTTCATTCTTCATAACGAAGGCGATGAAAAATAACAAAAAGTTATAAGAGCTCGTTCGCACAATATTTATTGTTGACTTGGCTATTGTATACGATCGTATCGGGCTTTATTATTTAAGTTTCATTAAGTGTCTGCTATTACAAAAAGAAAATTTGCATAATAATACCTCCGCGTTTGAGCTGTAATAAGTAAATGGATTCCTCGTTTTATTTAGACAAGCTCTGAAAGAGATCTTTGCTCTGTATCAGAATATTCATGGTAAAAGTTCTGTGACGGAAATAATGAGAATTTCTTTTTCCTGTTCCGTCAATCGCCTTATGGGAATTCTAATTCCCATTAGTGTTGTTTCCAAGAACATAGTAATTACATTGCTATCATTTTGTTGGCTAGACCAAAAGTGTATAATCATCGCAAGATTGCATTGACTCTAGCGGCGTAAATTACTGACGTAGGAGTCAAGCATACGGTCGATTTGATCAAAATTAGTTACCGTAGCCTGTACTGTTCACAATTCAGGGGTGTTACACTCGCGCTGCATAGTGCCTTTCCATGTTATATCGCCCATTAGGCCTTCATGAGACCTAATGATTTAACGTACCTCAGGGCACGGAAATTCACCTCAATGGGTAACGCATAGATCGTTTACGGAACACATTCAGAATCTGTAAACTTTCCATGACACAATAAATTAGAACTCGAAACAGCATTTGGCAGTAAAGTTGAATACTATATTCGATAAACGTCTATTAAACTCCTCACATTCAAACCTTAAATGAATTAGGTACATAATCCTAGAAATAGTATTACCTTATTCGTCTCTAGATAATTCTTTTCAGATTAGTAAACATGAATAAAACACAAATAATTTCTAACAAAAGAATTGTTTTGAGAAATAAATAACATCAATATTTGAGTGAACATGAAGATTTTATTGGTAGTATCAGTCAACTTTTGTACAAACAAAAGCAACGATAAATAATATAATACATCAGAAAGTAGTTCACATCCAATCTTTTGGTATGAACTAAACTAGATTTTAGTGATATGAAAATAAGAAGAAAATTATAAATGTATCAATAGGTACGGTTTTTTACAAAGTATTAGGCAGTGGTGACCTATTGTTATGTTGAAATGAAGAGGCGCAGCTTACCTACTGTTGAAATCTGTCAAACTACCTAAATACTCGTTTTCGATTAATATTTTACTGACAGCAGATCAACGGTAGCGGATCACCATTTTTCATATTCACCAAAATAATACTATAGCATTCATGATTGTAGGGGTAATACACTCGCTCTGCAGTGTCTTACCATGTTAAAACGCCCATAACCCCTTTAAACTGGCCAATGGCTTTCAGCCTACCCGAACCTCCAAAATGATTTATTATAAAAATATACTGTTATATTGTCGTCGCTTCGACAAATCATTGTTTACAAAGTAAAGGAAGAGGCATCACTTACTAAGTGACAAATAAATTGCTGGTTGGCATTACGCCTAGCTTTTTTTTTCTCGTATATTTTTATAACACGAATACCTACGAACGTCAGTTTCTTTCTGCTGGAGATGTTAAACCACAAACGGAGCATTTAGAACGTAACTTACTGTAACTTTTTATACCGAGCGTGATGAAAAATATTCGTTGCGTTTTTCTTCAAATCTTCAAAAAAGGGGAACGATTTATCGTCTGACGTTCAAAGCTTCAACCCGCTTACCATACCAGCTGGTCTGTTGGGCCTGGTCATTTAGAGCAGGAAATTGGATAGTAACTATAGGTAATTTATCAATGTTCCAATAGTCATTTATTATGAAGATTATCGGCAATGACCAAAGTAGTCAATGCTACATTGCTTGTCTGATTTTTGGGCTATGTTTGACGATATTTGTAATCCTTGTACTTTACTATAATTCTATAAAAATATTTTGTTGTTTCAAGGGTATTTTTATTCAAAACAGAGTGTTTACATCACTACAAAAATCAAATCTATCTATTTATTTTTATTTTTATATTAGATTAGTTTAATTTATTATGTAAATATTTAGTTTAATTTAATTACCTGTAATAAATCTTTATTTATTTAAATGAAATAAATTAATATTATAGTAAAATCTATCTATAAAATTCCCCCGGAACTGATTCTGCCTTAATGCAATGTACAGCAATAAATTACAGAAAAAAGCTATAATATATGAACCAAGTTTAGTTTAGATAAAATTAAACTTGCAACCTGTGGAATATCTAATGTGATTACAACTTCCCCTTTTAGGTTCGCGAGAAGCTCTTTATCTTTACATGTTTTTTCGTGACCTAACTACCTCGTTTAAATTAGAGAGAAAGAAAAATTAAAACGTGTATAATTATATTGATTACAAAGTTACACTTTGAATGAAAAGCTCATTGAAGCTGCATTAACATTTACTGCCAAGTTTGTAAGGCCATGGTAGAGTCTGTGAGAAAAGAACCTCCAATGAAACTAGTATTAGTTTACAAGTTCTTTTACTGCGATTACATTTAATTAAATTATTCCTTTTGGGTTCTGTATCTAAAAGGGTAAAAACGGAACCCCCTGTTACAGAGGCTTTGTTGTTCGTATGTTTGTCTGTCTGAGGCTGTATGATTAAGAGTTGTTTGTATTTACAAACATAGACGGACATGCGATATTCTTTTGCAAATCGGTTTATCTTCTAAAAATATTACAAGTACGTGAGCTACGTAAGCGTAGGTATACTATATTTCAATAGCTTTGCGCCAAAATGTAAACAAACACATTTGATCCTATATATCCATAGTTACTTGCAATTGAATATTTACCCTGATTATATTCCAATATCCAGGAGTCATACAGTGTTCTTACAAACATTTCGACACCAAATAACTTCTATAAGACAGTTTATTTTCATTTAAAATACCTTCTCAGGATAGTATAAATACCCTCACTCTGGAACGCGACATCAAACAGCAAACACAAGATCCGAAACTTTTATCAAAAATAATTATAAATAGTATTCAAAGTCATTGAAAAGTGTATAGTTATAGTTGAGTTAAGCAAGAAACAATAAGTGGAAACAAGAAAATTAACGCAAAATACTCCTCAGTCGTCATTAAATAGTGGAAGGGAGTTGTAAGGTAAATCTTCAAAGTGATTAAATATAAGATTTTGTTGCAAAAGACTAGTAATAAAAGTGAAACACAAGATCGTCAAGTCGTGTAAACGATATTAAAAGTGTCCATGTCCTGCAATAATCAGTTTTAAGTGTAGCACCGTTGTACTGACCGTTTATTTTCACCATTTTGAATCGACCGCCCCACCTACCTCAAAAGTACAGGGCGCGTTCCAGCTCTCAAAAGAGGCTCTCATGAAAAATTTAGCATTGACTCCGGAGCGACGCAGCACGGCGCAGTTTTACCGAATAGCGCGACGCGGCAGCGGCACAGGTGCACAGCGAAGTAATCCGAACGGCGCGCAGCGTGGTGCGTAATTTATAATTAAGATTGCAGAATATAAACTTGCTAACATGGACCAACAACATGGAGAGACTTCAAATGTTACGATGCGATTAAAACCGATTGTTAAATCGCTATCAACTGAGTCTTTCGGGGATACATCAATTGACTCTGTGGATTCAGAGGTTTTGGTTAAGAGTTTAGATTTAGGTTCACGTCTCAATCCCCAAGAAATAATTAATATAAAAACAGAAGTCACTGTCTTAAAACATCAATTACAAAGTGCACATAATGAAATTGATAATCAGGCACTAGAAATAAATAAATTGCAAGAAATCATTTCAAATCAGAATAGGCAAATAAACAAGCTCAAAGAATTGTGTACCAGTCCATCAAAGGGTCTAAGGGATCATGTACAGAAAAATAGGAAAATATCAAGAAGGCAAGTAACAGATAGCGGCAGAAGCTCTTGGGTTGACGGTAATATGTCTAATCTGTCTCTTCCAAAAGACAGTACAGTGGTAGGGGGTTTGGCCATAGTAGTGCCTGGCAGCACAGAAATAGCAACTTTATCCGCCGCTGTAGATGGAGAATCACAGGCGTCTGCACCGATCGAGACTAGACTAATTCCACTGCAGTCAATACCTAGTGTGGCAACTTCAGATAGTGAGTCCTCAAAATTTGATAGAGTGACTTCGAGCTTGGTCAAGAACCAAATCATGACTACAAAAAAAATTATCATACTGGCCGATCAACGTGGTAAATACATGCGAGAGACTTTGCAAAAACTTCTAGGTCAAGAATACAAAGTCACGTGTTTTTGGAAATCAGGTGCCAAACTACAGGACATTATTATTTGCGATGACATTAATAATTTGACGAAGAATGATATTCTGATAATAATGGCAGGTACTAATGACGCCAATCCTTATGACCTTCAAACTTTCTTAAGTAATTATCTACATAAGAATAAAAATACAAATGTAATAATACCTGAAGTCCCATATAACAGACATCTCAATGAAAATAAAATTAATTATTTACTTAAACATGTTAGTTGCCAATATAAAAATGTTACTTATCTTGATATGAATTACAGTAGGTTTATTCCAGAGTTTACGGCTCTCGCAATGAATCAGTGTAGAGTGTTTTTAAAAGAAATATTGAGATTAGATTATTTAAATAAATATAACACCTATAAAAGCACCTTGTACCTCTCACAAAAAATCAAGTTACACAAAACACTAAAAGATAGCGCTACACAGACGAGCAATGACATTGTAGAAATGAATACTAATGCCTCAGAATATAATGAACATAATGCTAATGATTTTTTTCGATAGCATCGAGAGTAAAAAAGATATTACGACTGACTGTCTACAGCCAGTAAATATTTACCACCAAAATGTGTGTGGTATTACCAAGAAATTGAGTGATTTTGAAATATACCTAGGTGACTTGCATTGTGGGTTTTGTTATATCTGTTTGACTGAGCATTTTTTAACTGAAACATCAATGACACAGTTTTATTTAAGTAACTACAAAATAGGCTCATATAGTGTAAGACAATCTAAAAAAAGAGGGGGCACCTTAGTATTAGTAGAAAATAACAGAAACATTGAGGAATTGGAAATATGTAAAAAACTGTATAAACAGGATGTGTTTGAGATCTGCGGTGTAAAAGATTATGAAAATAATCTGAATTTAATGTGTGTATATAGAACCCCTGTAGAGAAGAACTTTGACATTTTTATGGAGAAATTAGAAAAAATATTGCAACACTTTTTTAGAAAGCAATGTATTATATGTGGTGACTTCAATGTTGACGTGCTAAAAAATAACAAATACCAGAAATCCTTTTCATCAATTTTGAAATGTTATAATTATGACTACCTAATTGTTTCGACGACATTTATTCGTAATTCTACTAATTCATGTATTGATAATATTGTCACAAACATTCCTAAAGCTCGTTTTAGGAACATAAATGTTGATCATAATGGTTTCTCTGATGGTCACGCAGGTTTATACTGTACAGCAATGTTACCATGTACAAACGTAAAGAAGCAAATAAATTTCATAGTTTGTAAGAGGAGAATTTATAATACAACTAATAAAACGGCATTTAGGAACAAGTTGTTAGAGAAAAATTGGAGCTTAGGTATCAATACATTTATCTCAAAATTCAAGGATCTTCATTCGGAAACTTTCAAACGAATGCGTAAAAAAACTAATTTGCAACGTAAAGAGAAGGCTCTGTGGATAACTAAGGGTGTCAAAACATCTAGTAAGTTTAAAAGAGTACTAGGTGTTATTAATAAAGATACATGTGATAGCTCTATTTTAAATTATCGGGAAAAGTATTTCCAAACTTATAGAAAGGTAATAAGAATTGCAAAAAAAAATTCAGTTAAAAA
The DNA here is from genome assembly GCA_933228765.1 of Miltochrista miniata. Lineage (NCBI taxonomy): Eukaryota > Metazoa > Arthropoda > Insecta > Lepidoptera > Erebidae > Miltochrista > Miltochrista miniata. Next base: position 25,753,678 of record OW121763.1, on the reverse strand, counting down.
ACTGATTGCAGAATCTTTAAATCCCTGCAAGACAATATGGAGCATAGTAAATCGCAGAAAAAAGAATGATAAAAGTAGGGAAAGTGAAAATATCATTCTGAAAGTAGGTGATACAATCATTGACAATCCACAGAAAATCGTAGACATATTTTTAGAAGAATTTAGTAAAAACTCATGTGTAAAAGCCTCTAGTGATAATGCTGCGACGCAATGTTTAATTAGTTATGCTCCAAGAGTAGAAAATAATATGATTTTTGATACGGTCTTGCCCATAGAAGTGTTAAAGTTGGTTAAAAGTATGGACTCAAAAAGTTCTTGCGGCTATGATGAGGTACCTCTGTCCATTATCAAAGATAATATTGATATATTGGCCTGTCCTATAGCAGAATTTTTAAATAAATGCGTAGACGTAGGTACATTCCCTGATCAACTTAAAATCGCTAGAGTACTACCTATATTAAAAAAAGGATCTAAAAGTGACCCCTCAAATTACAGACCAATATCAATTTTACCAGTGCTATCAAAAATATTTGAAAAAATAATAAAATCGCGATTAATAAGGCACTTATATGCGAATGAAGTTTTAAGTCGGAGACAATTTGGCTACCAGAAAAGTGTGGGCACTGTCGATGCTGTCGATACACTTGTAAGGGAAATAACTGAAAACTTGAACAAAAAGCAAAAGGTAGCCGGTCTGTTTCTGGATCTCAGTGCTGCTTTTGACACTGTGGACCATGAGTTACTAAAGACTAAACTGGAACATTACGGAGTTAGGAATAATGTTTTAAGATTATTTTGTTCATACTTAGAAAATAGAAAAATGTATGTAGAAATAAAATCCGTTACAGAAGGAACAGAGGTATTGGGAAAGTCTAGGCTAACCCCGATAGTCAGGGGTGTTCCACAGGGATCCGTACTGGGTCCTGTATTCTTTATAATATTTCTTAACGACCTTATTGAATTTATCAGTCATGATAGTCCAAATATTAAATTGGTAATTTATGCAGATGATACGAATGCAATCATATCTGCCGATACAATTGACAGCTTGGAGGAGCGGGTAAATCTGTTGCTAGTAGCTTTTGAAAAGTGGTTTAGAAACAACAATTTGAAACTAAATATTGATAAAACTAAGTGTATATTATTCAAATCTACATCAAAAAACAAAGACAGTTTAAAGATAGTTTCACTTTCTAAATATGTCGATGTAGTTGAAAAAATAAAATTTTTGGGAGTACATATAGATGCATTCTTAAGTTGGAAGCCGGAGTTGACTGCGATAACTAATTCAATAAGTTCAGCATGTTATGCTATCCGAAGCTTGAGGGATGATCTAACGATGTGTCAGTTAAAGGCTGTCTATTACGCACTAGTAGAATCAAAACTAAGATACAGTATTTTACTGTGGGGAAATAGTTATAAATATAATGTAGACCAGGCTTTCACAATGCAGAAAAGAGCAATACGCACCATGCTACGGATTGAACAAACAGTATCATGCAAGAACCACTTTAGAGATCTAAATATATTAACTGTTCCTTGTCTTTATATTTTAGTGCTTCTCACACATCTGTTAAAAAAATTGGATAATTTAGAATCGAAAGAACAAAAATTAATTAGAAAGGAAAGTCGAAGGAAAGATTTGACCCATAGCGGGACTATACCAAAATTGAATGTCGTACAGCATACTACTGGGGTCCAAGCAGTAAATATTTTCAATAAACTACCAGTAAATATGAAATGTATATCTAATACGAATGTATTTAAGAATAAACTGAAATCCTTTCTTCTAAAAAAAACATATTATAGTATTGAGGAATTTCAGTCGGACACCCTCACAATGATGGATTTTACCTAGGTTGATAACGTAATAAAGTTAATGACAATTATTGCTTGACATAAAATGTGTTTAATTTAATATTAATAAATATCCAATTCGAGTGTTTGATGACATGTATTTTTGTTTATGGCAACTTAATTGATTAATGACATATTTATTTGACATGAAATACTGTGACTTAAGTTTGTTTTAATGTATTATATAAATGTATCTTGGTATAAGAAAATGAAACCTCATTAATCAATTGCTCATTGGTTTTATGTAAGCATGCTAATTTGTTAAATGTTATCAGAGTGCCTATGTAATTAAGTATAGTATGTAGTGAGTGACAACTATTATTAGTATTTAAGAAAACATATTCTACACAAATGTATTTTGTTTCGAATAAATGACTTATGACTTATGACTTAGTAAAAAAAATCAATGATTTGTCATAATATATTTTTCTACTCATCTGTCTTAGACAACGATTGTCAAAACATGACATGTTTACATTATTGCCAGATCAGGCAGGATTGGACGTCCTAAATTATTCTATTTAGTAGAAATGGGCGCGTTATAAAATCCTTGCAATAACACACAGATTGTATACAAGAACTAGATTTAGTCGAGTATTATTTATAAAATCGAGGGAATAATCTATTTTACTCAGTTGAAAATTGCTAGCAAAATTGAGTTAGCTAGGAAATCATTGCAGGACGAAGGTAATATTAAAGGAAAAAGCGTTTACCATCCATTGAACAAATATGGTTTTTACGGTTCAATAAGTGGTAAAGAAATGGAATAATATTGTGTCGTGTCACAGATAAATATTTTAAGCTATTGCATAGCTTCTATCGCGGGCCTTGAGCGTGGAGACCGAATCCAGAAATATCACGAAAATAACCTAACACTCGGCTACCTTCGGCCACGCTCGGCCACGTTCGTGTATCTCGCACTTCATATACCTACGTGAGCGGTTGTATATGAAGTGAAGTAGGATGAGGTGGGGTGGGCTGACGTGTGTAGGGTGGGGTGTAGTGAGGTGAATTGGTGTGAGGTGGGGTGGGGTGAGGTTAGGTGGAGTGGGATGGGGTGGAGTAAGGTGAGGTGGGGTCCAAAAGTCTAAAAGCCCAAAAGTCCAAAAGTCTAAAAGTGCAAAAGTCCAAAAGTGCAAAAGTGCAAAAGTGCAAAAGTGCAAAAGTCCAAAAGTCCAAAAGTCCAAAAGTCCTAAAGTCCAAAAGTCCAAAAGCCCAAAAGTCCAAAAGTCTAAAAGTGCAAAAGTCCAAAAGTGCAAAAGTGCAAAAGTCCAAAAGTCCAAAAGTCCAAAAGTCCAAAAGTCCAAAAGTCCAAAAGTCCAAAAGTCCAAAAGTCCAAAAGTCCAAAAGTCCAAAAGTCCAAAAGTCCAAAAGTCCAAAAGTCCAAAAGTCCAAAAGTCCAAAAGTCCAAAAGTCCAAAAGTCCAAAAGTCCAGAAGTCCAAAAGTCCAAAAGTCCAAAAGTCCAAAAGTCCAAAAGTCCAAAAGTCCAAAAGTCCAAAAGTCCAAAAGTCCAAAAGTCCAAAAGTCCAAAAGTCCACAGTCCAAAAGTCCAAAAGTCCAAAAGTCCAAAAGTCCAAAAGTGCAAAGTCCAGAAGTCCAAAAGTCCAAAAGTCCAAAAGTTCAAAAGTCCAAAAGTCCAAAGTACAACAGAACAAAAGTCCAAAGTCCAAATGTCCAAAAGTCCAAAAGTCCAAAAGTCCCAAAGTCCAAAAGTCCAAAAGTTCAAAGTCCAAAAGGTCAAAAGTCCAAACGTCCAAAAGTCCAAAAGCCCAAAGGCCCACAGTCAAGTAGGTACTTGGTACTTTACTTTGCTGAACATAGGCCTTAAAATATTCCTTTGTAGAAATAATTATACTAGCATAGTTGATAAAAAATGCTATGTAATAGCTTTACCGCGACAGTCATCGAGTGACTCACATCTTTTTTTTTAACTAGCTGTACCCAGCGGCTTCGACCGCGTAGAAGTAGTAATCACGTAAATCATAACCCTCCTATTGTGCAGTCGGTTAAAAAGCAGCCTATGTCCTTCCCAGGGCCTCGAACTATTCCTATACTAAATTTTATCTCAATCGCTCCAGCCGTTTAGGCGTGAAAGCGTAACAGACAGACAGACAGACAAGAGTTACTATCGCATTTAAAATATTAGTAGGGAAGTAGGGACTACAAGGGATTGAAACACTTTTTAGAATTTCATGATATTGGCGCATACATAACGTTTCGTGATACCGTATTGTTATGGTTATTTGCAGTTAAGTGCATTAAAAATGAAATTAATCTCACGAAATGCCTGTTGAAAGATGAAATGGCTGATGTCACGAACATGCTTAGAAGTGTATTATTATTGGGCTATGGTTTCCCTTGGAACCAAACTGCCCGTATTTACAATAACATACTGAAATTTGCCACATTTGTGTCCTGTTATTATTGTTCCCCACTCTAGCGCAGTAACTTGATGTTATATGGTCTATGTTTCTTTAGAAATATAAATGTTATAAACCCTTTTTAAATTGTGTTATTGACAAAGTAACAGCCCATAAGCGCCATCTAGGTAGATTGGTAGCATTTTGTAACATTAAACAATTTTAAAATCGGTAGAGTAGTAATTGTAAAAATACTGACTACAAGTAAACAAATATTACCCTCTTTTAATAGATAGATATAGTGTAAATAAATACTGGGTACCTGTGTCAAATTGTAAGACGGACTTTGTGTTCTGCAAAAGATAGCTAAGTAAAGTATCTGATCTTATTTTTATCGCCATGATTACTCTTAATAGGTAACTAGGTTACTCTTAATAGGTTTGAAGCATTTTTTGCTAGCGTTTCGTGAGAAGCCGTTGGTCCCGGCTCCCACCATTATTGCAATCATTAAGACAAATTGAAGACCTTATGAGGGACTTGAAAAATTGCTGTTCTGTGTGTGCCTGTTAAAAAAAGAAAATTGATTCACTACCTTTTATCTACAGAACGACCTGCAAAGTAAAATTAGAGTGTACAATACACCTCACCAAAAGGAAGAGAGTATAGGTAGACTACTAGATACTACTTGTTTGAACTAAATCCATAAAGAAAATGTTGTTAAGAACTCGTTGTTTGAGGTCATTTTTGCCAGACAGAGGATTGACATGGGTTAAGCAATTTCAGCTGATTGATTCGCTGCGCCATTCCCTTTCTACGTCTGATTTCAAATAATAATATGATCGAACTCCAACATACTCTGCAAGAGTAGCATTTGGCAATAATACTCGTAGTATGCTAAACAGTTTACAAGTTACATCGCGAGTTTGTTATGCGGTTCTCGTTTCATATGGGGTGAATTTTTGTGCTGTTATTTTATTTTTGAATTATAATATTATGAGTATTCTAACCAAATATAATTTCCACAACATGTTATATTATTACCGTGATGTTTTCTTTTTCTTTACAATTACATAGATACATATAGTTATTTTTTTCTGATGGTTTTTATCTAGCATTCTTTAACTTCGAACTCAATGTAATTTTTCTGGTCTTGGTTTCTGTAGATTCTTGTATATTAGAGTCACAAGACAGGCGAGATATTCCCGTTTCACACGTAGTTTTATTGTTTTTTACAGCCATAAGGAAATTGGGGGAATAGAAAGTCGAGACACCTTTACATAGGCAGTGACATTTTAAAATGTGTTTTGATGTAAATAATATATATTACTAACGCAATGCATTTAAAAATTGTTCTTGAATTTAGGTAAATTGTAAAGAAATGATTCATATAAAAAAACTGCAGATAGATGACCATGGTTAGTTAAGACGTAAACGGAATAAATTTTGCCTCTATTCCACAAGAAAATGCTGCTAATCAACAAAATGATCGTAATTCCCTGAAGAGGGTAGTGGTGTGAAAAACATAATATTACAGATAACATTATGGAGGCATAAAGTTGGACAGAAAATTTACGCCGCCCGCCTATTGGAAAACCATGGTGATATCTAGGTATTGAGGCAGGTCAGGCATCACTGTGGGCAAGGCGCGCAGGTTACATTATTGATAGCAAAATATCACCTTATCAAATTTAAGATGTAATTCAAATGGGATTTAAATTTTTACCCTATCATGTCCTTTGATGAATAAAATAAGTCTTAGGTACTAGTTCATTCTTAGACAATGTTCTTAGAAATGTCTTGTATAATTTTCATTGGGCTATTTAATGTATTTACCTAAAAAGGTTGCTCCTAAGAAATTGTTTTTATTGTTTGCCACTCAGACGGTGTTCTCGCCTTAATGTACTTTTATTTCTCTCACGACAAGAATTCGTTTGCTTTTGTTCTGTACAAAGAGGCGTAGAATAGAATTATAAATTTATATTCTGTTACTTAGGTACTTACTTACGTAAAAATACTACAAATGTTATTTATTTCCTTTGCGTATCTCATTTCAAAAGATAAAATGGAATATCCTAAAATTCTCAAATTTAGTATGTGTACACTACTCTGTTAGATAATAAATCCATTAAAGTATTCTGTCTGAAACTTCGGCTACATTACGACACAGTAGGTAGGGTTAGGTTAAATTATTGGCGTTCAAAATTGGTAGTCTGAAACCTGCAACCATGGCACTGACAAATGGCAGGCACGTTCTGTAATATACGGGCGAGTTTCTACCGATTGACTTAGTTCTGAATAGTTCAACTATTAGAATTCTAAAAACTATTTAAATTACACTTAAATAGAACCAGCCAAGTGCGAGTGATTTTTAGCTTTTATTGGTACGGGACCCCCCAGTACCAAAAAATAGCTAAACATCATGTTTGTTGTATGCGATCTCCTTCATCCCCTCCTTTTTAGGGTTTCGTAGCCAAATGGCAAAAACGGAACCCTTATAGATTCGTCATGTGTCTGTCTGTCTGTCTGTCTGTCTGTCTGTCTGTCCGTCCGTGTGTCACAGCCATTTTTCTCCGAAGCTATAAGGCCTATGCCATTGAAACTTGGTAACTAGATGTATTCTGTGAACCGCATTAAGATTCTTATATAAAACTAGAAAAAAAGTAGTAAAATTTGGGGGTCCCCATATTCAGAACTGAAACTCAAAAATTTTTTTTTCATCACAGCCATACGTGTGGGGTATCTATAGATAGGTCTTCAAAAATGCTATTGAGGTTCCTTACATTATTTTTTTCTAAAATGAATAGTTTGCGCAAGAGACACTTCCAAAGTGGAAAAATGTGTGTCCCCCCCCTCTAACTTCTAAACTAAGAGAATGATAAATCTAAAAAAAAAATATGATGTACATTGCCATAAAAACTACCAACGAAAATTGGTTCGAACGAGATAGAGCTAGTAGTTTTTTTTTAATACGTCATAAACCGCAATTTTCGGTTAGAAAAATCACTACCACTGCGAACGTGTTAAAACATCAATCAAAGTTACAACGAACTATAAGAACTTTTATATTATGTTACTTGCTGCTACGAAACCCTTCATGGGCGAGTCCAACTCGCACTTGGCCGGTTTATTCTGATTGTATAATGTATAGCGGCAACAGAAATGCATCATCTGTAAATTTTAAGTTATAACAGTACCTGAGATGTAGCCTTGAACAAACAGACGGAGAGCGTTTTCTCATAAATAGGGTTCCGTTTTTACCCTTTGCGTAGGGAACCCTAAAAACTACAAATACATAAATAAATAAGATTGTTTCACAAAAAGCATGTATAGATGAAACAGCTTTTGGCTGATTAGTAAAATTAAAAAAAAAAAGAAAACTTAATCAGAATAGGTGTAAGTTAACTTTAGAACACCTGCGTGGACCGATGGGACATAAGTTAACCATGAAACACCAAGGTGGGTCAAGGCTACATAATTAACCTTGGAACACCTAGGTGGACCAACGCAACGTGACAGCAGTTAAAAATGGAACTTCTAAGTAGACACAATAGGTGGACCAAGGGTCAGAAAGGATTGCTCCTTTATGATTTCTGAGATTTTCAGGACACAAGCTAGCTTCTCCTGCAAGAGGTGCACCAGCTGACCAGCGAAAGAGGCCATAGCGTAGAAAAGGGTAATTCAAACCAAATTACCCTCTACCACGTAATGCTTCTCTCTCCGAACTGCTTCACCCCTCTAATTAAAAAAATATTTTCATGGGCTACAGCTGACCTTGCCATGCACTTTCACTTGTTGTGGATTTCAGCGTCTCGTGATCTCTGGCCTTTGGAGGTTTGTGTCTTAGCTTTCACGGAGTCTCTTCAACACCTGTCCCTGTAGAACGAGCATCATTATGGAATATTAGTCTCGCAAATATTTGAGAATTCTACACCTTACTTCACAAAATATTTGAGGAAGCTTCACCTTACTTCATGTGCCGCATACATAATTATCCCATTTCATACATATAAACAATGTACCAAAATAGACAGATGGACAACAAAGTGATCCGAGGGTTCCATTTTTCATATTTATGTACGGAACCCTAATTACTTTGCATCTGCTTCACAATAGCATGACGTGTGTTGTAACATTCATAAAATACTCCCCAATTGGGCAGCTTCAATAAAAAAAAAGTAAAATGAACATGATGTTGCTGCCTGTATCGACACATGCCAAATAATATATCACATACACGTGTACAGAGCTTACGTAGAATTATGTGGCTGTGACATCAAACTGAAACGGTACATTTTCAATGAACATTACTCGCTTTCGTAATGTATGAGTTGTTATTTGAACACATAAAAGATCTTTTCGAGTCCTATAATAAATATTATAGTCACGTCTTTTTCCTTGAATGAGTAAGCAAATGTATACTTCCACATTTCACCAGTTTGTATTTATAAACTCACATAATGCAACTGGTACATTGCTACTTTACTACATGCTGTTTGCTTTTCATGATTTCTAACGTGTTTGATTAAGGCTATTCTAAAATGATTCAGTCCGCGCCGAACACCGAAGTTGAAAAAAGAAGAAAAAATCGTGAAATTGTCGTAAATATAAATGCCATTAGCGGTCACCTATCTCAGGACAAGTAGAGCTATACACTTATAGCAAACTTGACAAGGTAGTCAATACAGCAAGTAATTATATTTATAGTCAATAAATTAACTGTATCAGCTTGTTGCATTGCAATGCTAGATGTAGGTAGACCTGTCCAAATCATTTTGAGAGCGTGAACACTTCAAACACTTTTTTTTTAACGTGAGGGGAAAATTCGTCATGAATGCTATGCCGGACTCCTACCGACTAAAAAACCTCACGTAACACCGAACTGCCTATGGTTCGTAGCCCCAGGTAAGCCCTCGGAAGGATGTCACAGGACGCCCAACAGGGGGGGTGCCTCGGGTGCTATCCCGCGTCTTTGAGGGGTTTCAGGTGTGATCCCGCTTCTAAGGGGGTGCGTGAGTGAATCTCTCACGTCACGCTGCCATCATGGGCCTGCTTCTGTAAGGATGGTAAGCAGCCCTCTCACCGTTCTCAGGCCCTCGGTCATGGAGGCCGATAGTCTTCTGCGAAGACACGTACCGATCAAGTAACTAAACCCAATATTTTGTTATCAAAACAATGATAACTCCAAATATTCAAAGAGGCAATAGAATGTAACATTTTTAAAGCTACTACCATACATTCAATAGCTTAACAATGTAAAAAATATACCAAACAAGGTGAATTAATAAAACGTGAACTGAATTTTAAGATGTAAATTGCGCGCTGAATTTCAAATTTCGTCCGCGTTTTCAAAGAGCATACTTGGCAGCGTGAAGTGGGGGCTGTCACAATATTTACTTATAACTTGTAAGTATACAACCATCATTAGTATTTTAGTTAACGGAATATTTACTATTGAGTGTTTTAGATATTTATTTCCAAAGGAGGGTAGATTGATATTATGTGCTAAGACTTCTACTTCCTACCGTCAATAATTCAGTTTCTTCGTGATCGTGGCGCTTTCAACAGCTCCGGAAAATCGGAAACACTCAATAATACATGGTAAATATTCCGTTAACTTTATTATTAATGTCAGTGATCATGAAAGTTAAAATATTTTATTTTTAAATACTTATACAACCATCACTGAAGATTTGACGATAATGCTTTGATCTCCAGATCCCCGTTGTCCTAGCAGACTTCAGTTCTGATTGTGTGGTGGCAATATCTGTATCTACAACATTTTAAGTCATAGGTTATCCGCCCCCCCGAGGAGAGCGCCAATAGTTAGCTAAAGAGTCTCTAATAACCTGAGACCTATCCTGCGCACCATCGAATTTTCGTGGTAGTTTACTGGATAATCTACGGTTCTACACACTTTCTAGGGCTAAAAGTCTCTGTTAGGAGTCCTGGGGACATCTTTCCGAGGGTTTACCCAGGGCTATCAACCATAGGCTTTTAGGAAGAATACGTGTGGTTTTTAGTCGCTAGGAATCCGGATCGGTCATCCCGCTGCCCCCAGTAGGAAAACAATGTGCGTAATAGAAATTTACAATAAATATAATATCATGTATGTTTTTATGGTCAGAATATGATAATGTATTACAAAAATAATGTTACGACAATGTACGAAGAAATAGTTATGATAAGTAGGCTAACCCTTCTTGTCATAACTATTTCATGATAGGTAATTCCATCAGATAACATAACGATATCTGTAAAACTATCCTTTATAATAATAACGAGATATCGATCGCTCACACGATTGGAGCACCATCAAAAGCAATTTGCGATAATCTTTGTGAGAAGAGCTCGGGTTGGTTTATTATGGGAGAAATAGCCTTTTTGACATTTCTGTGTGATATCATATTAATGGGAAATTATTTATACTCGAGTTTCACGTTTTTATGTGCAACAAGAAAACTAATTCTAAAGTTATTATTATATTGAGGTTTTTGGAAATAGTATTAATTCACTTTCACATAAGATAAGGTAGAGTCAGATCCAAAATGGACCTTTTATGAGTTTTGTGTTTTTTATTTTCGCTTGTTATAAAATAAATAATTATAAGTAATTTAAGACACTATTAAAAGTACATACTTTATATAGAATTACATATTTTGTATAGAAAACTTCATTCCAAATTACTCAAAGGAAAGTTACATTAATATAATTATAATCTATCGCTGTACCTACCAAATTACAGCCCGCAGATCCGTTAGCCGTTAGAGCGCGATCGAGTAACAAAAAAAATATTGGAAAGTAGTTAAAACCTTATTTTGATAAGGATGAAAGTAAAAGTTCGAGCTCCATAAAGTCTTTGAATTTTGTGATATCTTTCAATCACCTCTGATTCATTTTTCACTCAGATAATGTCTTACGTTCTCTAAAAACTTAAAGTTTTTGTAACACCTATTAATTCTTAAAGTTACGTACATAATCCAAACCTAATTTAGCCCAGAACCCGAATATAAAACAAAAATTCTAAGCTTAAACTTACACAAAAATTCTGGTACTAACGTGAAAAGGGACCTAAATACTTTAGGACTTTCTAAAACAATAAATCTACATTACAATAAAGCTCTATTCCCGCCGACAATTATTAATTGACTTGTGGAGTTTTGGACTTCTATTCTAAACGACCCAAGACGTTAAAAACAGTCCAAAATGAAGATAAATCCAGGCAGCTCTATCCCTTCCTCATAAATATCGGAATAGGGGCGCTTTTTATTTCATTGACTTTATGGTGTTCAATATACGGTTATAAATTACTGTTAGAAGGTGAATTCATTGGGATAACGTTAGTGTTGCCACCGAATAAGTAATAGTATTTAGTACAGAAACTTCACAACGAGTGGTTCTATAAATATTAACTTTTTAGTGAACACTATAAAGTGCAATTTACGGCGTCACAGGTTCTATTACCTGGTTCTTTGCTCCTTTTTCTTACAAGTAACTCCTTTTTTTCTCACTAAGTAAGGTTGTCTCGTGACGAAAGAACTTTGAAGGCACTGGCTAATATAGAACATGGCTTTTGGGCGGGCTGTGGCAACCCTTTTAATAAGATTCGTCCGTTCGAAACAATTGTCCACCCAGGTGGACTAAGCAGGTGGATCACGACCCACGAAGGGATCTTCATTATGTCGCTTGCACAGATTTCGCCTACGTATTTTAATACTATAGGTAAATAGATTGTACACCTTCTGATATTCCAGAACCTACAATATTGGTACTGTTGTAGTAAAAGTATCTACTCTGCTATCAGATTTTGCGGGTTGGTATCCCAGAACTAGGTACGTCATTGTCACGTTACAGAAATTCTTAACTGTAATAATTTATTATTAAAAGCACTTCAGATGGCCGTTTTAAAAAAATGATTAAACATTAATAGGGATTTAGTGGAACCTGCTGTAGTTTTTAAACTGGCAAAAATACATCTAACTAAGTAATAACTAGAAGTGGAAAGCTAGTGATTGTTTTTTTAATGTTCATGTCTATATTGTTTGAAGAATTAAATTATTAATAAAGAATTACTGCCAAGGTAATTCTTTCAATACCACCTATGTTAGTAATCTTATTATTTTATAAAATTCCCTACATTTTGCTATGTTATAGCTTTTTACTACATTTATTTTAGTAGCAAAAAGGATCGACAAAACCCCGTTAGTCGCTGCCTCTGCTAGTTTTGCTAAAAATACCTGAGGGCAATGAGATGAATATAATTTCCACGGTGTAAATTTACGCTAACGTTTCCGACACATGTTAAAGCAAACTTTGCTAAAAGAATAAAAATACATTGTTGGATAAGTAAACTACCATACAGTGTAGCGGTAGTCTGCACAATAAATAATCAAACAATATTTTAAACTCAACCATTTACACAGTTTATTTTTAATTTCACCATTGAATAAAAATACATAATCTGGTTTTGAATCAGCTTTGAAAACGTTTATAACTTTACTGATGATGAAAGGATTATAACACTTTTGAAGTCTTTTGTTATGTCATGATTGTGACAAGGTTTTATTCGACCCATCCCCACAGAACGTCAGTCACAGAACCTTGATGGTATCTAAATTGGACACTCTTTGCTACTTAATGACGTTGAAATTTTAAGCTGATGAGGCTTTGATGTCGTCGGCTGTAAAGAGCATGTCGGGTGGCGGTCAATTCTATTATCATAATTTCAAAGCTACTGTTTTTAACAAAATAGCTGTTTATATTAGTTTTGTATTTTTTGGTATTTAACTTAGGCCAGTCGTAAAAATAAAAAAAATAGAAGTCATTGTCGGAGTGCTTTTTGCTCCAACGACAAGCTGTTTTATACACTGGCAGTGTGCCTATCGTAGTGATTGGACCTGTCTGCTCCTATAGGTCGTTATTTCCGCATTTATAATATTAGTAAGAATACATCAGAATACTAACTGTCTACTGTTTAAACCGGGTACAACTTCCGGGAAACAGATAAGTAAGAAAAAAACCACCACGCGCGCGGAAAAGTTGTTAAACCAAGTTAAATACCTCGCTTTGTTCGACAATTGTGTGTTGTTTTTAATTTAAAAAAGCTCTTTACAACAAGACGAGGAAACGTAATTAAACAAGACATTATATTGAAGTGCGCGTTGCTCTGTGACTTGATTCGATCAGTCGATCAAATCGAATACAAAATTTGCAATTCAAATTAATCCACATAATCAAAAATTTATTTTTCGAAAATATAGTTTACTAGCTGATGCCCGCGGCTCCGCCCGCGTGGAATGTTATTCCCGGTCACAGGGGTATGAAAAATAGATGATGGCCGATTCTCAGACCTACTCATTATGCTCACAAAATTTCATGAGAATCGGTCAAGGCGTTTCGGAGGAGTATGGCAACGAAAACTGTGACACGAGAATTTTATATATTAGATATAAAACACGTCACCAAAAACAATCTTACGCAAAATAATTTTCACTGAAACGCATACCAAACACCGACCCGTATTCGGGTAGTCTTTGTTTTGTACAAAATGATCACGAAAATGTGGGCACTTTCACGTTGCTAGTGAGCTAGGTTTAATTGGGTTTCTATTCAGCATATTCAATTGTCCCTTTTTCACCTTTTTGGATACAAATTCAGTATACATACCTACCTATATTGTTAAATTGTCTTCGAAATTAAATTCTTTTGTGTGTGGGTACATTGTGTTTAGTGCTATTTTTCTGGAAAGAATTTAAATGAAAAATAAGCTCTTGGCGCTCTCGCCTTAAGTGTTTGCCGCGGGTGTTTCACTTGAAGTGTCATTCACATGTTGTTTACTCCACCATCTCTTTTATTCCCTGAGCTACATGCATTATAATTTAATCATTTATTAGCTCTACCTCTCACAACATACGAACAATCTAACTTATATTATAAATGCTAAATTTTGTTGCTGTAGATGTGTAGCTATCTGAAAGTTTGTTACTCTTTTACGTTTTAACGGTTGAATAGATCAAACTGAAACTATTTACAGGAATAAATTATAGCCTGGAATAATAAGCAGGCTACTTTTTTAATCCGGACATAAGTCTCGATGGGAATCGGTAAGGGGATCAAAATTCTACGAAAACGGGAGCTACGCGGTTGAAACCGCCTGACGTCCGCTAGTTTATAATATAACAACTTATACATATAATATAACCTATATTATTATAAAAACAATACGGGAATAAAATTTAGAGCGTAGCTTCCCAACTAAGTTAGTTTTTTGACAAAGTAAAGTTAAGTAATAAATTGCGGCTGAAGATCGGCCTCCTGTCATTAACAATCCCAACATTACAAGCAGTTTTAAAATTCTTTCTCAATTAATTTTTATGACATCCACTTTAGATCAAATTAAAAATTAATCCTGGCGATAATCTTGATCGTTTCTACTACAGAAAAAAAAATTGAGCTGAAATTTTAAGTTCAGTGACAATTGATTTGTTGTGGAAGAAATACTAGCCCAAAATATCTTGAAAATGTATCTTCGTGTGTAATAGTCAAATTCCTTAGACTCTACGTTTTTAAAATTGCTGTTAATTTAAACATTAATATCCATTCTTATATACACTCATATTAATTGTAGTTTTATAAATGAGAAAGTGAATTTGTTTGACTGTTAGCTATTCTGTCAAAGCTCAAGTTATTCATCGGGGATATTTATTTTAAACTAGTGATAGTAGTAAATCTGGCGAATGCTAGGTAACTTATATATAATATTCAATGCCGCTTTTCGTTGTAATTTTATAACTCAAGAACGGGCTCACCTATCCAAACCAAATGTTTAGGCTTTGTTCGGACTATTTAGTAGATGGTTTAAGTGAAGTTTGCACAAAATCGGTAGAGCGGTTCTTCATTTATCACGGAAACGAAGTTGCACGGGGTCAGCTAGTTTCTCAATAAAACATTGTATTTGTTACCAACCAATTTCTTTCTTCTAGGTTTTTCAATACAGTGCATCTAGTAAATTAGTGTTCAAATTCTTATATAAAAGTTTATTTATAAACTTACACAAACATTCTTTGACCCTAGACATTGTTTGTCGACATTCTAACGGTTTTGTTAGCCATAGCCCACAGACAATACTCAATCTTCATTCTTCATAACGAAGGCGATGAAAAATAACAAAAAGTTATAAGAGCTCGTTCGCACAATATTTATTGTTGACTTGGCTATTGTATACGATCATATCGGGCTTTATTATTTAAGTTTAATTTAGTGTCTGCTATTACAAAAAGAAAATTTGCATTATAATACCTCCGCGTTTCAGCTGCCATAAGTAAATGGATTCCTCGTTTTATTTAGACAAGAACTGAAAGAGATCTTTGCTCTGTATCAGAATATTTAATAGCTATTCATGGTAAAAGTTCTGTGACGGAAATAATGAGAATTTCGTTTTCCTGTTCCGTCAATCGCCTTATGGGGATTCTAATTCTCAGTAGTGTTGTTTCTAAGAAGATAGTAATTACATTGCTCTCATTTTCTTGGCCAGACCATAGTTATTTTCAATGGACAAGAGCGTAGATTCATCGAAAAATCGCATTGAATCTAGCGGCGTAAATTACTGATGTAGGAGACAAGCACACGGCCGATTTGATCAATGTTAGTTACCGTAGTCTGTACTGATCACAATTGTAGCACCAAGGGTGTTACACTCGCGCTGCATAGTGCCTTTCCATGTTATATCGCCCATTAGGCCTTCATGAGGCCTAATGATTTAACATACCTTTCAGGACACGGAAATTCACCTCAATGGGTAACGCATAGGTAGATCGTTTACGGAACACATTCAGAATCTGTAAACTTTCCATGACACAATAAAATAGAACTCGAAACAGCATTTGGTAGTAAAGTTGAATACTACATTCGATAAACGTCTAATATACTCCTCACATTCAAACCTTAAATGAGTTACATAATCCTAGAAATAATATCACCTAATTCGTCTCTAGATAATTCTTTTCAGATTAGTAAACATGAATAAAAAACAAATAATTTCTGGCAAAAGAATTGTTTTGACAAATAAATAATATCAATATTTGAGTGAACAGGAAGATTTTATTGGTAGTATTTTAGTCAGTCAACTTTTGTACAAACAAAAGCAACGATAAATAATATAATTCATCAGAAAGTAGTTCATATCCAATCTATTGGTATGAACTAAACTACATTTTAGTGATATGAAAATAAGAAGAAAATTATTAATGTATCAATAGGTACGGTTTTTTACAAATTATTAGGTAGTGGTACACATTAGGTGGTGAGCTATTGTTATGTTGAAATGAAGAGGCGCAGCTTACCTACTGTTGAAATCTGTCAAAATACCTAAATACTCGTTTTCGATTAATATTTTACTGACAGCAGATCAACGGTAGCGGATCACCATTTTTCATATTCACCAAAATAATACTATAACAATTATGATTGTAGGGGTAATACACTCGCTCTGCAGTGTCTTACCATGTTAAAACGCCCATAATCCCTTCAAATTGGCCAATGGCTTCCAGCTTACCCAAACGTCCAAAATATTTTTTTATAAAAATATACTGTTATATCGTCGTAGCTTCGACAAATCATTGTTTACAAAGTAAAGGAAGAGGCATCACTTACTAAACGACAAATAAATTGCTGGTTGGCATAACGCCTAGCTATTTTTTTCCTCGTATATTTTTATGACACGAATACTCGTACCTACGAAGGCCGGTTTCTTACTGCTGGAGATATTAAACCACATACGGAGCATTTAGAACGTAACTTGCTGTAACTTATTTATACCGAGCGTTATGTAAAATATTCCTTGCGTATTTCGTCAAATCTTCAAAGAGAGCATCGATTTTATTCGTCTGACGTTCAAAGCTTTAACGCGCTTCCCATACTGCTGGTCTGTCGAGCCTGGTCATTTAGAGCAGGAAATTGGATAATAACTATAGGTAATTTATCAATGTTTTAATAGTCATTTATTATGAAGATTATCGGCAATGGCCAAAATAGTCAACGCTACATTGCTTGTCTGATTTTTGGGCTATGTTTGACGATATTTGTAATCCTTGTACCTTACTATAATTTTGTAAAAATATTTTGTTATTTAAAGGGTCTTTGTTTTGAAAACAAAACTCTGTCTGTCTGTCTGTTACGCTTTCACGCCTAAACGGCTAGAGCGATTGAGATGAAATTTGGTATAGAAATAGTTCCAGGCCCTGGGAAGGACATAGGCTGCTTTTTAACCGACTGCGCTAAAGGAGGGTTATGATTTACGTGATTCTACGCGGTCGAAGCCGCTGGGTACAGCTAGTTAAAAATATATTATCTGTGACACGACACAATTTTATTCCATTTGTTTACCACTTATTGAACCGTGAAAACCAACTATTTTCAATGAATGGTAAACGCTTTTTCCTTTAATATTGCCTTCGTCCTGCAATGATTTCCAAGCTAACTCAATTTTGCTAGCAATTTTCAACTGAGTAAAATAGATTATTCCCTCGATTTTATAAATAATACTCGACTAAATCTAGTTTTTGTATACAATTTGTGTGTTATTGAAAGGATTTTATAACGCGTCCATTTCTACTGAATAGAATAATTTATGACTATCGGATATTACGTACCTACGCTTACGTAGCTCACGTACTTGTAATATTTTTAGAAGACAACCCGATTTTGCAAAAAAATATTGCATGTCCGTCTATGTTTGTATATACAAACCACTCTTAATCATACAGCCTCAGATAGACAAACATACGGACAACGAAGTCTCTGTAATAGGGGGTTCCGTTTTTACTCTTCGGATACAGAACCCAAAAAAAAACATTTAATTAAATGTAAACGCATTAAAAGAACTTGTAAACTAATACTAGTTTCATTTGAGGTTCTTTTCTCACAGACTCTACCATGGCCTTGCAAACTTCATTCAAAGTGTAACTTTGTTACATATATAATTTTTTTTACAGCTGAGATATAGTGTTTTAATACTTTTGATGAATTTATTGAGTCAAAAATTACATAATTCAAAAAAAAAAATTAAGATTAAAACTCATAAATTAACCCGTCCCTCACAATATCCGGTGCAAAGGTGACCATTACACTGGCTGCACTGCCACGCTGGATAGCAATGGCCAACCTTTGCACCAGATACGAGCCGGAGCGGGAGCCACCCGTCTTGTCCATTAACCGCCTGCCCAATTCTTTGATCAAAACGTTGGCGTCTGCACCCCAACTGCCCATCGTTTCGACAGCGAAGGGAACAAATGAGTATTGGTCTGTCAAGGCCGCATATTTACGTGGTTTTTTTTCTGCTGCTTCTTCAGCAGGAGCTGCTGGAGAGCGGACGGTACGGTTCCCTTGGAACCAAACTGCCCGTATTTACAATAACATGCTGAAATTGGCCACATTTGTGTCCTGTTATTATTGTTCCCACTCTAGCGCAGTAACTTGATGTTATCAATACATGATAATAAAATCGTAACAGGTCGCTGTCTGTATATGGAAGACAAATAAGAAAAAATATTATAGGGAGGCTTAATGAACGCAGTAGAACCCAAAACAATGATTTTTAGAATTTTTATCTGTTTGTCTGTATGTCTGAATGTCTGTATGTCCGTATGTCTGTATATATTACCCTCTTCTAATATTGGTGTAGATAAATACTGTGTAGATGACTATGTCAAATTGTAAGACGGACTTTGTGTTCTGCAAAAGATAGCTAAGTAAAGTATCTGATCTTATTTTTATCGCCATGATTATTCTTAATAGGTAACTAGGTTACTCCTAATAGGTTTGAAGCATTTTTTGCTAGCGTTTCGTGAGAAGCCGTTGGTCCCGGCTCCCACCATTATTGCAATCGTTAAGACAAATTAAAGACCTTATGAGGGACTTGAAAAATTGCTGTTCTGTGTGTGCCTGTTAAAAAAAGAAAATTGATTCACTACCTTTTATCCACAGAACGACCTGCAAAGTGAAATAAGAGTGTACAATACACCTCACCAAAAGGAAGAGAGTATAGGTAGACTACTAGATACTACTTGTTTGAACTGACTCCATAAAGAAAATTTTGTTAAGAACTCGTTGTTTGAGGTAATTTTTGCCAGACAGAGGATTGACATGGGTTAAGCAATTTCAGCTGATCGATTCGCTGCGCCATTCCCTTTCTACGTCTGATTTCAAATAATAATATGATCGAACTCCGACATATTCTTTAAGAGTAGCATTTGGCAATATACTCGTAGTATGCTAAACAGTTTACAAGTTACATCGCGAGTTTGTTATGCCGTTCTCGTTTCATATGGGGTGAATTTTTGTGCTTTTATTTTATTTTTGAAATATAATATTATGAATATTCTAACCAAACATAATTTTCATAACATGTTATATTATTACTGTGATGTTTTCATTTATCTCTACAATTACATACATATAGTTTTTTTTCCTGATGGTTTTATCCAGCATTCTTTAACTTCGAACTCAGTGTAATTTTTCTGGTCTTGGTTTCTGTAGATCCTTGTATATCGGAGTCACAAGACAGACGAGATGTTCCCGTTTCACATGTACTTTTATTGTTTTTTACAGCCATATGGAAATTGGTAGCACAGAATGTCGAGACACCTTTACATAATCAGTGGCATTTTAAAATGTATTTTGATGTTCATTATATCATATATTATTAACACAATGCATTTAAAAATTGTTTCTAAATTTAGGTTAACTCTCTAAAGGAATGATTTTTATAAAAACTGCAGATAGATGACCACGGCTAGTAATGACGAAAACGGTATAAATTTTGCTTCTTTTCCACAAGCAAATGCTGCAAACGTATTTTAAATATTTGCGAATACTACACCTTACTTTGAAAAATATGATGAAGCTGAGTACGTTACTGCATACATAATTCTCCCATTTCATACATAAAAAACCGGCCAAGTGCGAGTTGGACTCGCCCATAAAGGGTTTCGTAGCAGCAAGTAACATAATATAAAACGCAATAAAAGTTCTTTTAGTTCTTTGTAACTTTGATTGATGTTTTAACACGTTCGCAGTGGTAGTGATTTTTCTAACCGAAAATTGCGGTTTATGACGTATTAAAAAAAAGACGACCAACTCTATCTCGTTCAAACCAATTTTTGTTGGTAGATTTTATGGCAATGTACATCAAATATTCTTTTTAGATTTATCATTCTCTTAGTTTAGAAGTTAGAGGGGGGGGGGGGGGGACACACATTTTTCCACTTTGGAAGTGTCTCTTGCGCAAACTATTCACGTTAGAAAAAAATTATGTTAGAAACCTCAATAGCACTATTGAAGACCTATCTAGAGATACCCCCCCACACGTATGGGTTTGATGAAAAAAAAAATTGAATTTCAGTTCTGAGTATGGGGACCCCCAAAATTTACTGCTTTTTTTCTAGTTTTATATAAGAATCTTAATGCGGTTCACAGAATACATCTAATTACCAAGTTTCAATAGCATAGGCCTTATAGTTTCGGAGAAAAGTGGCTGTGACACACGGACGGACAGACAGACAGACAGACATGACGAATCTATAAGGGTTACGTTTTTGCCATTTGGCTACGAAACCCTAAAAACAATGTACCAAAATAGACACAAAGACTACAAAGTGATCCGAGGGTGCCATTTTTCATATTGAAGTACGGAACCCTAATTACTTTGCATCTACTTCACAATAGCATGACGTGTGTTGTAACATTCATAAAAATACTCCCCAATTGGGCAGATTCAATAAAAAAAAAGTAAAATGAACATGATGTTGCTGCCTGTATCTACACATGCCAAATAATTTATCACATACACGTGTACAGAGCTTACGTGGAATTATGTGGCTGTGACATCAAACTGAAACGGTACATTTTCAATTAACATTACTAGCTTTCGTAATGTATGAGTTGTTATTTGAACACATAAAAGATCCTTTCGAGTCCTATAATAAATATTATAGTCACGTCTTTTTCCTTGCATGAGTAAGCAAATGTATACTTCCACATTTCACTAGTTTGTATTTATAAACTCAAGTTGAAAAAGGAAGGAAAAATCTTTAAAAATTGTGAAATTGTTATAAATATAAATGCCATTAGCGGTCACCTATCTCAGGACAAGTAGGGCTATACACTTATAGCAAACTTGACAAGGTAGTCAATACAGCAACTAATTATATTCATACCTACAAAAATAGTCAATCAAATAACCTAAAAGTTTATAAAGAGTTTATAAAGCTTGTTGCATTGCAATGTTAAATGTAGACCTATCCAAATCATTTTGAGAGCGTGATTACTTCAAACACTGCATTACGCTCATACTTATAAAATTCGGGACTTCACGCGAAATACTATTTACTTACATTCACCGACGTTTTGCGACGGTGCGTGTAGCCATTGAAATCAGAAAACACAAAAATTTCAATAGGTAAAATGGATATATAAGCTCTCCGGGATGTGGAATTCAGTGATTAATAAACTTAAACGTAATACTGTGCCAATTAAAACTGACGTAGTGAGTGTAGTGTGTCGCCGGCCTTATCCTTCGTTGTAATAACAACGTAGGGTAGTTCGACAAGAAATAACTTCGAGGTTTTTGTCGATCCTCGTCTCAGTCTAACCGCGACCACGGGCGCTGCAACGTGCTCTAAGCGTCGGTGAATCTAAGTAAATATTATTTCGCGTGAGTCCCGAATTCAATAAGTTTAAGTGTTAAAATCTGCGATGGTTTAAAAAGAACACAGCATTACGCTGTTTTTAATTTCCCTTCTTCATGTTCTCGTTCGATAGCCTGCAGTATCCTGATGGCTTGTCATGAAGCTAAGGTTGACATGTATTCAATTAATTTAGTTAAAAAAAGAAAAAAAAAGGGCGCCAAAGCAGTCAAATAAACACATTACAAATATCAAGTAACTGAACCTAATATTTTGTGATCAAAACATTGATAACTCTAAATTTTCAAAGAGGCATAGAATGTAAAATTTTTAAAGCTATTGCATACATGCTGCTATTGTATACATTCAATAGCTTAACAATGTAAAAATATACCAAACAAGGTGAATTGATAGAACGACAGATTTTTAAGATGTAAATTGCGCGCTGAATTTCAAATTTCGTCCACGTTTTCAAAGAGCATACTAGACAGCGTGAAGTGGGGGCTGTCATAATACTTACTTGTAACTTGTTAGTATACAACCATCATTAGTATTTTAGTTAAACGGGATATTTATTATTGAGTGTTTCCAATATTTATTTCCGAAAGAGGGTAGATTGATATTATGTGCTGAGACTTCTACTTCCTACCGCCAATACTTCAGTTTCTCCGTGATCATGGCACTTGCAACAGCGCCGGAATATCGAAAACACTTAATAAATACATGGTAAATATCCCCTTAACTTTAATACTACTGTCAGTGATCATGAAAGTTGAAATATTTTTTAATACTTATACAACCATCACTGAAGATTTGACGATAATGCTTTCATCTCCAGAATCCCGTCGACCTAGCAGACTAAAGTTCTGATTGTGTGGTGACAATATCGGTATCTACAACAACATTTTAAGTTATAGGTTATCCGGCCCCCCGAGGAGAGCGCCAAAAGTCAGCCAAAGAGTCTCTAATAACCTAAGAACTATCCTGCGCTCCATCGAATTTCCGTGGTAATTAATTGAATAATCTACGGTCCTACACACTCTTTAGGGCTAAAAGTCTCTGTTGATAGTCCTGGGGACATCCTTCCGAGGGCTTACCCGGGGCTTCCAACCATAGGTTGTTAGGTAGAATACATGTGGTTTTTAGTGGGTAGGAGTCCGGCATAGCACCCCTGTAGGATTTTCCTTACGTTAAAAAAAGTACAAAAGTCACACACAAAGTCATCCCGCTGCCCCCAGTAGAAGCTCAAAGTGCATAATAGAAATCCACAATCTACAACAAATATAATATCATTATATGGTCAGAATACGATAATGGCGTACAAAGATAATATTACGATAATGTACGAAGAAATAGTTATGATAAGTAGGGTAACCCTTCTTATCATAACTATTTAATGGTAGGTAATTCCATCAGGTAACATAATAATATCTGTAAAACTATCCTTCATATTATAACGAGATATCGATGTCTCACACGATTGGAGCACCATCAAAAGCAATTTGCGATAATCTTTGTGAGAGGACCTCGGGATGGTTCATTATAGTAGAAATGGCCTTTTTGGCATTTCTGTGTGATTTCATATTATTTAGAAATTATTTACGTTCGAGTTTCGTGTTTTTATGTGCAACAAGAAAACTACGTCTAAAGTAATATAATTATATTGAGTTTTTGGGAATAGCCATTATTCACTTTCACATACGATAAGGTAGAGTCAGATGCAAAATGGACCATTTATGAGTTTTGTTTCTATTATTCTCGCTTGTTATAAAATAAATAATTATAAGTAATTTAAGATACTATAAAAGTTACATACTTTATATGGAAATACATATTTTGTATAGAAAATATTATTCCAAATTACTCAGAGGTAAGTTACATTAATATAATTAAAATTTATCGCTGTACCGAATTACAGCCAGCAGATCTGTTCAGCCATTAGTAACAAAAAATATTGGAAAGTAGTTAAAACCTTATTTTTATAAGGATTAAAGTAAAAGTTCAAGCATTATAAAGTCTTGAACTTCGTGATATACTTCAATCACCTCTGATTCATTTTTCACTTAGATAATGTCTTACGTTCTCTAAAAACTCTTAAAGTTTTTATAATACCTATTTATTCTTAAAGTTACGTACATAATCCACACATTTTACTTATACCCTAAAACTCGACCATAAAACAAAAAATCTAAGCTTAAAGCTAACACGAAAATTCTGGTGCTATCGTGAAAAGGGATCTAAATACTTTAGGATATTCTTAAACAATAAATCTACATTACAATAAAGCCCTATTCCCACCGACAATTAATAATTGACTTGTGGAGTTTTGGGCTTATATTCTAAAGAACCCAAGCCGTTAAAAACAGTCCAAAATGAAGATAAATCCAGGCAGCTCTACCCCTTTCTTATACTCCTCATAAATATCGGAACAGGGGCGCTTTTTATTTCATTGACTTTATGGTGTTCAATATACGGTTATAAATTACTGTTAGAAGGTAAATTCATTGGGATAACGTTAGTGTTGCCACCGAATAAGTAATAGTATATCGTACGGGTAGTTCTATAAATATTAACTCTTTAGTGAACACTATAAAGTGCAACCACATGTTCCAGTACCTGGTTATTTGCCTCTCTTTCTATCACGTAACTCCTTTTATTTTACAAAGTATGACGAAAAAACTTTGAAGGCGGTGGCGAATTTGGAACATAGCTTTTGGTCGGCGTGTGGCAACCCTTTTAATAAGATCCGTCCGGTCAATACGATCTTCATTATGTCACTAGCGCAGAACCCGCCTAGCTTGATGTTGATTTTAAAACTGTATTTATTTTAATACTACAGGTAAATAGATTGTACACCTTCTGATATTCAAAAACCTACAATATTAGTACTGTTGTAATAAAAGTATCTACTCTGCTATCAGATTTTGCGGGTTGGTATCCCAGAACTAGGTACGTCATTCTCACGTTACAGAAATTCTTAACTGTAATAATTTATTTTAAAAAGCACTTCACATGGCCGTTTTTAAAAAAACATAATTAAAAATTAATAACGATTTTCTGGAACCTGCTTTAGATTTTCAACTGGCGAAAATACAACTAACTTATAACTAAAAGTGGAAAGTCTAACTGCCAAGTTAAATTTTTCGATACTACCAATGTTAGTAAACTTATTATTTTATAAAATTCTCTACATTTTGCTATGTTATAGCTTTTTACTACATTTATTTTAGTAGCAAAAAGGATCGACAAAACCCCGTTAGTCGCTACCTCTGCTAGTTTTGCTAAAACTACCTGAGGGCAATGAGATGAATATAATTTCCGCTGTGTAAATTTACGCTAACGTTTCCGACACATGTTAAAGCAAACTTTGCTAAAAGAATAAAAATACATTGTTGGATAAGTAAACTACCATACAGTGTAGCGGTAGTCTGCACAACAAATAATCAAACAATGTTTTAAACTCAACCATTTATTAACAGTTTCTTTTTGATTTCACCGTTGAATAAAAGTACATAATCTGGTTTTGAAACCGCTTTGAAAACGTTTGAAACTTTACTGATGATGAAAGGATTATTTCACTTTTGAAATCTTTTGTTACGTTATGATTGTGACAGGGTTATATTTTACCCATCCGCAGAACGTCAGTCACAGGACTTGATGGTATCTAAATTGGACACTCTTTGCTACTCAATGACGTTGAAATTTTAAGATGATGAGGCTTTGATGTCGTCGGCTGTAAAGTCTAGCACTTTACAGCAGCATGTCGGGTGGTGGTCAATTCTATTATCATAAATATCAAAGCTACTGTTTTAACAAAATAGCTGTTTATATTAGTTATGTATTTTTTGGTATTTAACTTAGGCCAGTCGTAAAAATAAAAAAAATAGAAGTCATTGTCGGAGTGCTTTTTGCTCCAACGACATGCTGTTTTATACACTGGCAGTGTGCCTACTTAGTTATTTATTATTATTCCCGCATTTATAATATTCGTAAAAATACATCAGAATAAGGCAGTCTACTGTTTATACTGGGTACAACTTCGGAAACGGATAAGTAAGAGAAAACTTCACCAAGCGGGCGGAAAAGTTTTAAAACCTAGTTAAATACCTCGCTTTGTTCGACAATTGTGTGTTGTTTTCAATTTAAAAAAAAGGTCTCGACAACAAGATGAGGAAACGTAATTAAACAAGACACTATATAGAAGTGCGCGTTGCTCTGTTACTTGATTCGATCAGTCGATCAAATCGAATACAAAATTTGCACTTGAAATTAATCCACACCATCAAACAAAAATTCGAAAATGTTTTATATAAAACAAGTTGGACTAGGCTAGCGGCAGAACTTTCACTGAAACGCATACCAAACAGCGATCGTGTTCGGGTAGTCTTTGTTTTGTATAAAATGATCACGAAAATGTGGCCACTTTTACTTTGATAGTGAGCTAGGTTTAATTGGGTTTCTATTCAGCATATTCAATTCCCCCTTTTTGATACAAATTCACTATACATACCTACCTATATTGTTAAATTGTCTTCTAAATTAAATTCTATTGTGTGTTAGGTACATTGTGTTTTGGTGCTATTTTTCTAGAAGAAATTTAAATGAAAAATAAGCTCTTGGCGCTCTCGCCCCAAGTTGTTTGCCGCGGGTGTTTCACTTGAAGTGCCATTCACATGCTGTTTACTTCACCATCTCTCTTATTCCCTGAGCTGCATGCATTATAATTTAATCATTTATTAGCTCTACCTCTCACAAAATACGAAGCAACAATATTATAAATGCTAATTTTTTTTGTTGTACATGTGTAGCTATCTGAAAGTTTGTTACTCTTTCACGTTTTAACAGTTGAACGGATCAGACTGAAACTATGTACAGTGATAAATTATAGCCTGGAATAATACAAAAACTACTTTTAAATCCGGTCATAAGTCTCAATGGGAATCGGTAACAAACATTATTTTGTGGGATGTGCCTTTGTTCTGGAGTTTGAATGTTTCTTATTGTGTGTTGTAATTAAGATAAAGGTTCTTGCAGTTTAAATTCTTTAAGCCGATTGTAAGGTCTTTTAGCTGCATCCCTTTCAAAGCATAGCAATATCAACACTTACTCAAGCTCAAAATGCATAATGCAATAATCAGTTACTAAATACTTAGCAAGTAAAACTATTCTGGGACACTCTTTCAAGGGCTTAGGTACCTGGGGCTCCCGACCGTAAGCAGTGGTAGCGCCAAGTTTTGTTTTAGTCGGGAAGGGTCCGGCATAGCATCCATGAGAGGTTTCAACACCTTAAAAAAGTTAGTAAGACTACGATCGCTTCCCTCATACATTAATAGGAAGGCAGAGAAAAACATCTTCTCAGTTTGCACCATGATATTCGGGAAACGTATTACGCACATATTTTCCTAACAGTCATCTGACACTGACTGAATATTATTTGTGTCATTATTTTGCACATATTTCGTTCTATGTATGAAAGCATCACTCTTCGTTATTGGGCTAAGGAAATTAGTCTTTGGCCTAACTCGATATTAGGAAACTTTGTCAGAAGATTTTAGGCTAGGAAACGACTGCTTAGACCGGTCATGGACGAGTAGCTGGAGAGGAGTCACGGCGCTCTCTCCTACCGGTTGTCACAGGTACTTACTGGGCACGGTAGCTTCCTTAAATGTCTGTGGCGAATACACCGGGAAATCACGGCTGAGTGCCAGCACTGCGAGGAGCTCAACGAGGACACAGCTTGAGAGCGTCAAGTCCTCGAAGAAAGTCTCGATGTGGACATTCTCTCACTGGAAACCACGGTGCGAGCCATGATCTGGCGCACTGGGACGGGACTTCGCGGCCTCTTTCGATAAGCAGGTCATGCTTGTGAAAGAGACGGCGGCGGGGAGGGAGCGGGAAACAACTCTCCCTCCCAAGTTCGCAGACGTATCTTGACCGGAGGCCTGAGGATAATGAAGGAGCTGCTTACAAAAGAAGGCCGTAGATAACAGCGTGAAGTGAGGGATTCACGCACGCTCCCCCAAGAAGCGGAATAACACCCGAACAGTCCCCGAAAGACGCGGGATAGCACCCGGAACCCCCTCCCCCCTCAGTAAGGCCGCAGTGGTAGCCGTAGGTCTGTTGGAAGTCCTGGGGTCATCCTTCCGAAGGCCTACCCGGGGTCCCAACCGTAGGCATTTGGTAGGAAATGTGTGGGTTTTAATCGGTAGAAGTCATAGCATCCATGAAGGATTTTCTCCACGTTAAAAAAAGGGAACAGCTTTAATTATCCTGTGATCGTGGGATATCCTTCAAAAGAGTTAGCCCTGGCCCCAGTTCCGAGACCAAATGGTTTTAGTCGGCTCGAGTCCGGCTGTCCGGCATAACATCTGTTAGAAATTACTACCATTATTACCTAGATGGCGCTTTTCGGCTGATAACCGGCGTAGTCAAGAACACTATTTAATAGTATATTTTACCTATATAGCTGTGTGTTTTGTATTATATTGAGCCCTAAAATAATTTAATGGGATTGTAAGCCATTGCTTTAAACTAATTTTGAGTTATAATTGAGAGAAAAGTTAATATTGAGTATTACCTGTGGTAATAATATTGTGACCTCTCTTCTTCACTGATTGCTTAGCTAGGATGTAATGCTGCTCTAATAAATGCAGATGTAATAATTATAATTGTAGTGTTATATTTTATTTCTGAAATGTACCTATTTAAACATCCGAGGGCTTGTTTTCCACGAGCTAAATAATTTGTAATCTCTTGAAATTGTATGAAGTTGCCGATACCGAAATTAGAACTACAAGTGTTTGCTGTTCATCGATTATTTTGTTTGCACAAAACTAGTGCTAATATTTATTTTCGTAATTCTACTGCAATTTATGATGTTAATTTCTTATAAGTGTCTATAAGTGGATATACAGTCTGGGCTATGCTTTGTAAATTGTTCTTGATCACATAATATGTGATCAAGAACAATTTACAAAGCATAGCCCAGACTACCGGTTTGTTATGCTTTAATGCCTAAACCAGATTTGATAAAATTTGGTACCGAAATAGAATAAATGTTAATACAGGACACAGGCTTATTATAACCCAGAAAACGAATAAAGATTAGGATTAATGATACATGCTAGATTTAAACTTGTGAAACTGGTTAGGGGAACTGGAGATACCACGAGAGCGGCGGAGCTACGTAGTTAGTGATTTACATTTTTGAAACGTAGGTACTATATTTCTGTAAGGAAGTAAATTAAATATATGGGTAGCACAATACCTGACACCAAATTTAATAAGAAATTCTAATAAAAACATTGTTACGAAAAATGTTTCATATTACTAACTCATGTCCTAATACTTAGCTCGCTAACGTCGTGTTTTATTTTTTATTACGATACACTTTGGGTTTCATTTTCATTAGGTTAATAAAAAATAAACGTATGTCGCTTGATAGCAATATACGTTTATGTAGTGAAGTATTGTGTGAACTAACTTTCACTTTAAGCATTGTAGGTGCGTGGAATCAATCAATACATATTATGTATTGATTGATTCCACGCACCTACAATCATATCCGCGCCGAAGGCGTGGACTGAATTGTTTTAAAATAGACTTAATCATTAAGCTCTTTTATGATTAAGCAAACAGGGCAGTTTCAGACGCTGCTTGATGACTTTGGTGAAGAAATACCTTTCCTTTCATACACCTTATGTGACGTAAACGAAGTTGCGGGCTCAGCTAGTTTATAATAATAACAATCCATAGTTAGGTGTGTTGTTAAGTTACTTGAGAAAAACTAAACTAATTCGGCTAATTACGAGTATATGCAAGGCATTTATAAGGAAAAAATCAGAAAGTTTTAAAGGATTCACCACCTGGACAGCTAAAAAAAGAATTGTGAAATGTCAGTCACAAATAAAGATTAAGATTATTTTTGAAAAGCAATTAGTATGCTAACTGATCATAAATTTTTATATTTGGAATAAGATCCATATTTAAAAAAAAAACACAAAGATATTTGTAAATTGTCAAATTATTGACACGTAATAATGAATCGTATCGGGTATTGAAACTATGTCACCAGCAATGCCACGGGCGCCCAACTAGTCTACATAGATTCTTTATCGTGGACATTATACTTTACATTGACATTCAAAATAATAAAAAAATGATGTATTTACAAAGGCAAGCTTAACTCCGTAATGAGTTTTCTCCCTGCGAACGTTAGAGTAGGAAGGGAAGGATAAAATGTAACATCAGGGTTAACAGTGTGCATTTGAGAATAAAGAGCTATTGTTAATATCAAATGGTCAACTTTTTATTAACCCCGATAGTCAAACGAAGTGTGTTATAAGTTTATTCTTTGTCGGTCTGTGGCAACAATGGTTCCGAACGGATGAACAAATTTTGAAGCGATTTTTTTTGTTTAAAAGCTGATGTTATCGAGATAATTTTTTCGTTTAAATTTTGAAGATT
Source organism: Miltochrista miniata (assembly GCA_933228765.1). Taxonomy (NCBI): domain Eukaryota; kingdom Metazoa; phylum Arthropoda; class Insecta; order Lepidoptera; family Erebidae; genus Miltochrista; species Miltochrista miniata. The sequence continues at coordinate 25,723,316 of OW121763.1, read as the reverse complement.
TTTAGTTTTATAGGTGTTGAAGATATATCACTAGAATCCACAGATACATTTGATTTGAAATTGAGTTACTTTTATATTATTTTTCTATCCTAAGAGGGTAGGCACAAGTATAAAAATACCCAAATTATATATCTCCAGTCCAGAAGTCTGGAGCATGCGAGGGCCCGAGGCTTCCTACCGTCGACACTCGTAGGGCACGTGTGGTTTAAGTTGGTAACAGTTCAGCATAACATCCATGAAGGACTTAAAAGGCAACTTAAGTTCCTGGACTTTTATACAGGATGACATTGGTAACTTCCTATAATCCGAATCCTTCTGCCAGGACAGATGTTACACATAATTATGTAGAAATATATAAACAGTCCAGTTTTTATAAATTAAGTCAGATTAATTTATACATCGAGGTATATGAAACCCGCAGGCTTATTACGTATGTTACAATAGGCAAGCGATAGCAATAATCTCGCGGAAAGCGCGCGATAATCGCTGTTTGTTGACTGTTTCGTATTACGTATCAACGATCGTTTTGCCATAGCCATTTAGCGACGGTGCTGCCTCTGTAGGACAATCAGTAAATTAAAAAGTGCATTTGTGCTATACTGCGGCAGCGATCTGGCGATAATTTCGTATTACGTATCGTTTTTGACAACCTCCAGGCGGCGATTTCGATATTTTACTAGTGTATGTGTGTACTGAGAGACCACTTTCATTTTTTGCCGATTTTTGCAGTTTAACTAACAATAGTGCTGCGAGCACGTGTTCGGACGCGCTTTCTAACCGATCACTAAGCTTTACAAATATTTTCGCAACTTTTACTATGCACTATTGTTAGTTAAACTGCAAAAATCCGAAAAAATAAAAGTGGTCTCTCAGCACACACACACACTAATGAAATGCCCAACAGATGTGACAGTTCCCAGTTTTCAGTGATCGCCACGTAATTGTTTATGGCGCTAGTTTCGTAGTGATAAGTGCGACGTAGCGATTAGCGAACGATTCGCTATAGAATTTAACGTAATACCATTTTTTCCGCGACCAGCGATAAATCGTGCGATGATTGCGCAATGATTGCGCGATTATCGCTGATCGCTGTTTTATACGTAATCAGCCTGCCGGTTGTTAGTAAAATGACAATCGTTAAGCCAAGTTGAAGGCCTTATGGGCGGCTTGAAAAAATTCAACTGCGGGTCGCGGCGACCTGCGCCTGTCCATTTCAACACGGCAATAGGCTCACCACCTATTACGTGGGACATAAAATTATAAGGTGAAATGTGGGCGTATACTATGCCTCTGCCTACCCCTTCGGGGATAAAGGCGTGATTATATGTATGTATGTATGTATGTATCGAGGTATAAAGTAGACTATTTAGGTATTAAGTTATATATTATGGGACCGATGCTATCGAACCATAACCAATTTCACTCAATATCGATGTTCAGACCGTATGCGTAAGGAACGTGATCTGAATATTTAACAAACAAATATTTATGGGACAATTTTATACAGCGCTTTATAGGCGAAATAAAAACTAGAGCTATTGCACCTAGAAAAATCGTTAACATCTCTACAAAAATAAATGCGAAAGTAAATCAATCCATTACACTTTCATAATTAAAACAGTGAACCGATACTGTTTAATTTCAGTACAGAAATAAATTAGACCTTTAAAATGGATATAGAAAAAAATTACCGAGGAAATAAGTTCTTATGGAAAACGAGTACTTACAGAAAACCTTACTGCATGGACGGAGCCGCAGTCATTAGCTCGTATTTATAAACTTTTGAAATCATGAAAGTTTCTCTGTCGAACTATAAAAACATGGAACGACCTGCCCGCACACGTGTTTCCCCCATCTTACCAGCCCGGGTTCTGCGTGAAGAGGCACATCACAGGGCCGCCAACTTGAGTACCACTGTCTAAAGTGGCCCCCAATCGCTAAATGCGCCACGGCTTTCTATCAGGCTGGCTATAATTTGGCGAGCTATATATTAAAAAAAAAGAAAAAAAAATGATTTTTTTTTATTATCCCGGGTTTCAGCAGGCACGTTAAGCGGCTATCCCGGTTGCCAATAACAGGACCGCTAAGCCAAGTTAAAAGAATTACGGGTGGCTTGATAATTTTAACAGCAAAACAAACTGCAGCTGCTCTTTATTTCAACAAGGCAATAGTGCACTGCACAAGTGCACATATTACTATAATTTTATGCCTCTGCTCGGGGTAAGCAGATGCATAATTATATATTTTTTGGGATCAAGGCATGACCATTATGTTTGTGTGTACTTGTATACATAATATTATAGATACACCTATTATATCTACCAAGACGCAGAACAAATAGACGTGCTCATCACGAAAAGAGATTTGTCCCGGGGTGGAATTGCCGAAGGGCAGGATTGATTTATTGAAAATATAACTTTTGCAGTCGGGTATAAGAACTTCGAATTAGAAAAACAATGTTTTCTTTTCTATACATCAATGCCTCAGTCTTATAAATTCCGCTTGGTGGTATAATTTCATTAGAGTAATCAGAAGTTTCCCAACTAGAAGTAAGTATTAGTGAGCTGTGGTAAAAGTGATGTATTAGTTTCCCACCAGAGGATTGTTTCTCAGCTTATATTACTAAATTCATCAAATACAAGTAACTTATTTCTTGAAAACCTAGAATAAACTCAATTACGAAGTTTGAAAAGAAATTACCGATTGCACTATACGGAAAGGAAACTGTTGATTAATTTTATTTATACCTACATACAGTAGCTGACCCGCAAAACTTCGTTTACGTTGCAACTCGACTTTTCTGTACTATAATACATACATACATACATTATAGTCACGCCTTTATCCCCGAAGGGGTAGATAGAGTCATAGTATACACCCACATTTCACCTTATAGTCTTATTTCATACGTTATAGGTGTTGAGCCTGTTGCCATCTTGAAATGGACAGGCAGGTCCTGACAAGGTTCAAGCCACCGATATATGGCTTTAACTAGGGTTAACGATTGTCATTTTACTGACAACCGAGTTTCATTTCGAGTTTCCTTTCTCTACACAATGGATCATTTTGCTAGTCTTCCCTAGTACTATAACGTGTAAATGTTATAGGCAATGTGTATAATGCAGGCATTCTATACAATACCTAGGCATTTTATAGAATGACGGGGTCGTTCAGACAATGTATGAAATGATATTAAATGTTTAAACTATTTTACACTTTGCCTAGGAAATGTATAGAATACCTAGCCATTGTATAGAATGCCGGTCGAAGCATAGGTAATGTGTGTAATCTATTTTTCTTCTCTATGATTTAGTACTAATCTTTTGAGAGCTACTCCTAATTTCAACTTCCAACAGCAGACAGTGCTGATCCTGAGTCCTTTCCAAGAAATTGCTGCCGAAAGTCGCCCTGTTCATTTATTACCACTTAGGAAGCAAAAACGGGAACAGAATTTTACACTAACACCCCGACTCGGATGGGTTACGGGAGCGAAGCGGAGCGGAGCACCCGCCTTAGCCTTCGTGGTTATTTTTTTTGTTTTGTCGACTAGTTCTTATTTGGTTAACGATTCTGTCTTCGAATCTGTCCATTCATTATACACATTGCCTGATGCGCTTCGGGCATTTCATACAATACATAGTCAATGTATGAAATAAATCGTGTTATACACATTGCCTGAACGTTTTAGGCAATGTATAATAATGCCTAGGCATTGTATACAATGCCGGATTATACACATTGCCTATAACATATACATACCTGCTCTTGAAACAATCTATCTATTGCTGGGAGCTGCATTAAAATTCGTTGAGTAGGACTCATAAAAAGACACTATTTTACTAATTTATTTATTTATTTATTCAATTTAAAATTACTCTTTTCGTAACTGAAATAAGGGTAAGGTATATTTATCAGAGTCAAAATAGTATTGAATGAAATACATTTTCAACATAAAATTCTATTGTATTGAGCACAAAAACAGTAAAAACAAATGAACAACTGATATACTTAAGTAGATAATGAGATAAAAAAAAACTGTCCCATGACGGCAGCGTGACGTGAGAAACTCTCGCACGCCCCCCCTTAGAAGCGGGATCACACCCGAAACCCCCTAAAGGCGCGTGTAGCACCCGAACCTCCCCCAGGGCGAGGCCGCAGTGGCGGCCATAGGTCTGTTGGGAGTCCTGGGACATCCTTCCGAGGGCTTACCCGGAGCTCACAATCATAGTCTGTTGGGCGTTACGTGAGGTTTTTTAGACGGTAGGAGTCTGGCATAACATCCATGAGGATTTTCCCTGAAGTAAAAAAAAATAAAATTAGAAAACTGTGACTATGAAGACAAAGTTATTTTACGATTACGTCAAAATTTATAAATTCGACCTATGATTGTTATTTGCACAATTGACAGCCAATAAATTTTGCGTACACTTAACATGAGTCACTAATTAACATTAAAGGTTATACTAAGATTCCTTGAAAATGGTGAACCGTAATCGATGTGACATCTAAATAGTATTACTGTGGTATCTTCGTTTAAGTGAGAAGTTGCAGCTAAATTGTTACAAAATTCATACGTTGATACCTGCTTCAAAAGCCTTAATACGCTAGAGGTCTTGTGGATTAATTTCACACGTAGAACTTATGCTTATATTAAATTACTACAGCTTTACACAAGCTCTATAAAGTTCTTACATTGAACCCAAAGCATCTGGGAATAGTTAATCACTTTGAAAACTCCTGGGAATTTCGTGACCTGAAATTCATTACCTGTGATAGCAAATTACCAAGATTATGGTATTGAATACTTGTAAGCTTTCGCTCAGATGATTTAATAGGTACTTTAAAACAATTTAAGCATTAATGAGAATTGAAGTATTTGGCATAAAAATCATTGGAATCATAATATGAGAAATCTTTTAATGATGAATCGAAGACATAGCTATTTCCTTATACCAACAATTGCTATTATTAGGTGCTTACATATGAAATTGGCGTTTTGTATAGGAGGAACAAAAAGTCGAATATTTTTAAATATAATATATTTAATTAATCAAAGTATGAACCATTGTTTTCTATGCATTTTTGCCATCTCATAGGTAGTTCATTGATCCCTTTACTAAAAAAACCAGTCGGACGGGAATCAATAAAATCTGTGAAGGCGATTTGGACTGCCCCATCAGAGTTGAATTTTTTCCCTTGCAAGAAGTTGTCCAAATTTCGAAAAAAAATGGTACTCTGTTGGAGCAAGATCCGGGGAGTACGGAGGATGTTTTAGACATTCCAATTGAAGCTCTTCTAATTTGGTAGCCGTCTGTTGTGCAGTGTGTGGTCTAGCGTTGTCGTGAAGCAGCAGTGGCGTGGAGCGATTGACCAGCCTAGGTTGTTTAGCCGCTAGCTTTTCCATCATGGTTTGCAATTGCTGCCAATAGACATCAGCCGTAATAGTCTGGCCAGATTTGAGAAAACTGTAATGAACAATACCGGCACTAGTCCACCAAACGCTTACAAGTAACTTTTTTGGGGTTAATTTTCGCTTGGGGCAGGATTTGGCTGGCTGGCCAGGATCCAACCATTGCGCTGAGCGCTTTCGATTATCGTAAAGAATCCATTTTTCGTCACAGGTAATGATTCGGTTTAAAATACCTTCATTATTGTGCCGGTTCAGTAATGTAACGCAGCAGTCGATGCGCTTTTGCCGGTTTGCTTCAGTCAATTCGTGAGGTACCCACCTTTCAAGCTTTTTAATCTTCCCAATTTGCTTCAAGTGAATTAAAACAGTTTTATCACTAACACCGCAGCCTGCAGCTAACTCGGACGTGGTTTGCGATGGATCCGCTTCCACAATAGCCTTCAATACTTCATTATCAACTTGAGTCTCAGGCCGTCCACGGGGCTTGTTCTGCAGGTCGACATTTCCTGAACGAAAACGTTGGAACCAAAAACGAACTGTGTTTTCTTTTGCAACATGACCGCCATACACATCATTCACCCTTCTAGTCGTTTCCGCAGCACTAGTGCCACGGCGGAACTCGTACTCGTAAATAATGCGATATTTTAAGTTTTCCATTTTGTAAAATGAGTGACGCAAACAGAAAATAACAGAAGAAAAAAACAAATGAATGACAGTCATCGAAGGATAAATACATGAGTAAATAGCTGGGAAAATTTGAATTTGGAATTCCTTACCAAAGAGGAGAAAATCGTAATTAAAGTGGCCAGTACGAAAAACGCCAATTTGATGTGTAAGCACCTAATATCTACTCATTCATGGGAAAAGTTCTGGCAAACTTTGTAATAACTACCTTTTTGTGTGTAATATATTTGAGTGACAGCAATATAAAAACTCATGAAAGATCGTAAATACGTACAATGTTCTTGCTCTTATGAAGAAAAGGGGCTATTCACATGCACCATTATATTCGAACAACCTATTACAGACGTATTTTCCTAGCAGTAATCCGAGAGTGGCAGAAAATTATTTGCTTCATTATCTTGCAAATACTTTTCTCCGAGAAATATGGTATGGAATAAGTGAACGCATCGATCTTAAGCCCTTGAATAAAGGAAATTAGTCGTTAGACTCGTGTCAGTATTAGAAAGCTCTAAGGAGCACAAGTAACCAATGAATGAGATAAATTTAGATAATTTACTTGCTTTTATTGGAAGATTGAATTATGTACCTATTGTCTTGAATAATCAACTCAAAGCCAAACAGAATACTGAAAATGAGTGTATACAAAAAAGGTATAGGTAGATGCCAAAATGTACATATGAAGCTTTTTCTTACATCACTCATTTACATTGCACAAATAACTTCTTTTATAACTGAACTTATCGTAATGTAATCTCTCTTACTGCTGTTATTTAAGGAATTCCTCAAGTATAGTGAAACAAAGTTATCCAATTAAACTACAGCTAAGAATATCCAATCAACTAACGATAAAACTATGTACGAGAAAAAACATTTATGCTTAGCACAAAGGAAACAAAGTAATGGAGAACTTCTAGAAAACAATTTAACAAAGTAGAATATACTTTTACATACTATTTTTTAACGTGAGGGAAAATCCATCATGAATGCTATGCCTCCTACCGACTATGACTATGACTCCTACCGACTAAAAAGACTCACGTAACGCCCAACAGCCTATGGTTAGGAGCCCCGGGCAAGCCCTCGGAAGGATGTCCCAGGATGGAAGGATGTCCCAGGACAGAATTTACTTACTATAGTCAAGAAGTGGGCACGATGTGACCCTGCCGAGGTCTTCGGAGCTCAAACCAGCTTTATCTATGAGTCGTGCATCTGCTGACTAAAGTAAGGAAAATTTGAATGGCTGTACTGATCCGTTTCTCCTGCTCCGGCTTGATATAGTAAGTCCGATTACCCTTTATTGAATAGGTACTAAAATGAAATTGGGGGTGGTCGACAAACTGATCGGAAGTGATGATCGTTGCTTAAGGACGCGTGAAACGTAATTACCTACGGACTATTTGAAAAGAGAGGCCGTGAGTTTTCTTGCCAGATTCTTTCTCAAAGGCTCTACCTATCTTGCGAATCTAGCAGTAAATGTATATTCATAGATCATGACGATCGTAAGTGTTACTTTGTGACCTATATGATTAAAGATACTTTCTTTCTTTTTTACTTTCAAATACCATAAGGCTGGTGTTACAGACGCGGTTCCAAGTCTATTGTCATATTGAAACGAACTGGTTAAGTTAATTTGAAATTAAGGTTATCAAGCCTTTCGACGAAACTATAAGGGCTCCAAGATGCAAACAATGGAACCCTAAAAATCGCAAATGCCATCTATACTCCGTAAACTCTCGTCACTATTGTCAGATATGGGCTTCAACATGAATTATCGACTACTGTGTTTCTTGCACCCACTTCGACTCGCAATGACTTCCGAAGCGTGGAAGTCGGAAGTTCTCGTTAGAAATACACAATCGGTCACTCATCTCAGGACTGACTGTAAAGTAAGATACCTAAAACAGTAATCGTTAAGAGGACACTGACCTAGAGGGAATACACTTTGAGTCAATTTATTTAAATGCCATTTGGTCGACCCTAATTATTTTGCCATCAACTACTTTAATACAAAACAAAAGAAGGAGATATTTTGAGAACCAAAACAAGGCACATCATTAGTGCTTACATCTCCATAATTATAATACACCAGTAAGTACACTAATCTGATAAAAGTACCTTTTCTTATAACTGTAAAGAAGATAATATAATTAGGTCGACAATTTTCAAATGAAAATAATTACGGTTTTATGAATTGTATTAATGTCGTACCTAATTAATAGAAAACAAGTTAAGAACTTCATGATTAGAATATTGTCCTAGCTGAACTCAATTAGCTATCGCACATAGGGATTTTAATCAGAGGTTATAATTATCGTCTAGTATTCAGATTTCAGAGAAATACAATTTAAAATTGATGCAGGTTTCTTCATTATTTATTAGTAAAGCGATATTCACAAGAATAAATACTGCTATCATGCTAGTGTGCAGTCACTCTACTATAAGTCTACTGCTACATGCTACAGTATTACAAGCACCTAATAGTAGATTTTCGTGTAATACAGGAAGCGGCAGGCTCTGACAGTTTGTTGTTAAAAATTCAACCTCCCATGAGACCTATATCTTTCTCATCAGACCTATATCTTATCTTAGATCATCAACCAGTAATCTTTTAAGATATAATAGAAACTGAGCATTTTTCGGCAGGCTTTGACTGTTTGTTGTTTAAAATTCAACCCTCCCATGAGACCTATATCTTTCTCATCAGACTTATATCTTATCTTAGCTCATCTACCAGTCATCGTTTAAAATATATCAGAAAAAGTAAAGAATTTGGGAGTAATTATGGACATCAATCTATCCTGGTGTTCCAAGGTTAATGAGGTTAGTAAAAAGGTTCATTTTACCTTCCACACTCTGAAATGCCTCCAAAACTTTCTACCCCTAAAGACTAAAATTATCCTGGCCCAGACTCTTATTCAGCCTATTCTCGACTACGCCGACGCTTGCTATTTAGATGCCACTGAGGAGCTCCTAAACAAACTTGAGAGGCTTCAAAATTTATGCATTCGTTTCATATTTAACCTCAAAAAATATGATCATGTCTCACATCTTCGCCAAAAACTCAAGTGGCTCCCTATCCGCCTTCGCCGGAACACTCGTATACTCTGTCTTCTTTATAATACCCTGTACAACCCCAATTCACCTTCCTATCTAAGCGATCGATTCTCATTCATGCGTGATCCTAATGTTCCCTGTAGATCTCATCTACGCTCTATCCTGAAATGTCTTAGACACAAATCTGATTGCTTCACAAATTCCTTCACAGTTCATGCGGCTAGACTGTGGAATTCCCTTCCGCCTAACATACGAGATTCTAAGTCAATATCAATCTTTAAAAAAAAGTTCGTTTACACTACCTCTCCTCTATCGCGTAATCTTTACTTTCTTTCCTATGTAAATATTTTGGTCATTTCAAACTAATTTTCTCATGCTTATTTATTTGTTTTAGAATAGGAATATTATAGTTATATATTTATAATATGTATATATGTATAGTTATGTGTATAATATATAATTATGTCTTGAGTATTTATGTATACAGGATCTATTATATTGGTTTGTGTATGTTTACTATATTCTTGACTGAGTTTATTATCACACTTCTACCTTTAACATACTTCTTTCTTCAAACTGTTCTTTCGCCGGACTGCTGGAAGAAATTTCTTTTTAGAAATAAGCAGTACCATTGTACTTTTTTTTTCCTTTGATTTGTATTACCTGTGTGATCATTATGTGTACATAAATTTTAAATAAAATAAAATAAATATATCGCTTGCTTACTGCAAGACCGACATATCTCAAAATCACAAGATTTTCAGATTACTATAAAAAAGAAGTCTTTTATTGGCATATTTTTTAGTACTAGAACGTCAGAAAGATAATTTTACTCGATGCCGCTAGGTGGCGACAAATGTCGTTTTTGCACGCTGTTGGTGGCGGCATCGGCTTGTTTCAATATAGTGCTATCTCAGTTACGCCAAAGTGGTCGACGCGGGCGCACGCGTCTTGTTCCTCAAGGATGTCATATTTGGAGTTAAAATGTTCTTGCAACAAATGGTAAGAACTATTTTCCGATTAATCCTTTAGTACAATATATAATTATTTTGGGTTATGACGTTATTACAATAAAGAAATAAGTTTAAATATTTGTATTATTAAACAATATGACGTTATTGCTTGTAAAACTAAGGATGTGTTTGTAATATTTTAAGTTAAGTCATTATTGTAACTATGACATTGAATTTTGTAATTTAAAACGAAGTGTCACATTTAAAATTAAACCGTCCTAGCAGAAAATATTCAGATTTTATAAGTATTATGTAAAAATATGTTACTATAGCAAGAAACGAAAAGTGTTTTTTTCAGTTTCTTATTGCTCTTTTTTCATACTAGGCGTCTCGCAAACAACTACAGTTCTCAACACTACACCACCAACGAAAATTTCTATTAGTCCTGCAAAAAAGGGAAGGAAGCGCGCTAGGAGAGAGGATCAATGGAGGCAAAATATTTTGACAAAAGCCAGAAATATATAAAATTCTTTCATTTGTTTTTAAAACTGTTTAAGATTGGATGCGAATGTTACGGAGACATTGAAGTCGTGGCTAGGGCTAGCTCAATCAGCCGACCCGTCGGCACTATACAGAGCCTCTAATAACTTCGGAATGACGTTTAAGAAGCCGTCGGAATTTTATAATCATCTAAGAGTTACTAAAATGCACGTCTGGCAAAATCAAGACACGAAATCGTTCAAACTCTTCCAAAGGATAAAAATATAGTAGAACTTGAGTCACGCCTCCAATTATACAAGAGTTCATAATGGGTTCGCAGACTGGTAGAGTGGGTTTGAGTAGTATCCGGGGACAAACAGATAAAGTCGTTACAAAATTCTTTCTGGAGCAGGATGCGAATGACGCCTATAAGGTGCACGCGATGAACCTAGAGATGCAGAACGAGTGGCTTAATCTAGGTGAGTTTTGTATTCCCATGGCCTTGCAGTGGCGTACCTTGTTCTACGACTGGTCGCCGGGTTTGCTTAGATTCTATCTGAACGCGTTTCAGTTGACCCACTTTAACCAAAGTAATCTGGTCAGGTGGGGGAAAGCCACAGATAAAACTCGAGAAGCAATTGGAACTGCTAGGCACCTGCTGGTGGGTTGCAGGACGCTATTAGACATGGGTTATTACTCACGCCAACAAAAGGGTATTGGAAATCATACGTGAGGCTGTCAGTTTGGCGGTAGCTAGAGCCACAAACATAAGAAATAAAATTGCGTTTGTAAAGGAAGGCTGTTCATAGAAAGTACATCAAAAGCCATACTCAGTTTTGATGGCTGCCGCCGATTGGACCATACTCGCAGACACGTATGAAAAACACTACAAAATCCCGGAGGATGTATGTACCTCGCCATCCAGACCCGATATATTCTTGTTTTCAAGGATACATAAGCGAGCAGTGCTTGTAGAGCTCACGGTGCCGTGGGAGACCAACATACCGAAGGACAACGCCATGAAGATAAATAAATACTTTGACATGACCAATGAGTTAACAAAAATGGCTATGCGGTTAAACTCTATTCCATAGAAGTAGGAGCAAATGGAATTCCAGCTAAAGTCCTGTATAATTTATTTTAAGACCTTGGATTGCCAAGAGCTTGAGTAAGCTCTTTACTGAAACGAATATCCAAAGCGGCATTGATAGGGTCTTACCAAATCTGGTTGGGCAGGGGAGGGAATAGTAAGGTGACCACCCTAAACCTACTCAAATGGGTCGCAAGTTCCAGACGCCGTCGGGGTGTTCCCCCCTGTGCCACGCTATGGACCCGGCGCCCGCACTTAGAATCCATGGAATGATAAGAATAAGGTCTCTAACTGATTATAGACTGAAATTACGAGACTGTTAATAATGAGTACCTGAGATATGGTTCACATTTGTGTTAAGAATTGTGTTTTTAAGTTTAAGCTTGAAGTGTCTATGTTACTTTCTATTTCGAATATTTTTTTTATATTTTAAAGATTTGATTATGCTGATTTTATAATGTTTTTAAATATTACAAAGAATGTGCCTAAGGTATTTGCAATAAGTAGTTAGTACGTAAAGAAGTTTCATTGAAAGTTGATTTAATTTCGTTATTTTTGTATTTGAAAATAAAAGTTTAAACCTGCAGAGGCTGTCTTATTTCAAGGTAACGAATTCAACCTTTTTTGCAATACCGTCATTATTTGTTTTAGATCGCGAATTCTTGCGTATTTTGTGGTGTAATAATGACTTATTTTGAGAAAATACTTTTAATATTTAGCGTTTTTCTGCAACAATGACACATGTGAGGACTATATTACTATGTTTTAAAACTACTTATAATAGGTAATATTTATTTACTTTTTAATATACGATTTTTAAAGTACAGTAAAACACTAACACATGACATATGGTTTCCCAGTATTTTATTTGTAACGTAGACGAATAAATCAAATTGATACTTTAAAACCGCTCTCCTTTAAACCTTCATTTTTTTTTGTTATGACATTCTTGCAATAAGCAAGCGATATGAAAAACTGAGCATTTTTCCTTGCAGAGAAATTTAATACCGCAAAAACCCAAAGTTCTCACTCAGGTCTAGGAGTACCTCCTAGACCTGAGATTTTTTCACAACAAGCACATTAATTTAAATGTAAATCGTTTGACATTTGTTTCATACTTACAAAATATTATTCTGTATTGCGATCGTCTCGTCGGTATTGCATAACGAATGTGTGTTTTTATAGCCGTTACTCCTATATCTTCGATCGCGGTAGAAGTTATGGACATTTATGAGAATAAGTAAACATTCATTATTCATTTTCCGTATTTACTTTCTCGAGTAAGTAAAAGTAAGCTGTAAATATTCGTAGAATAATGGTTTACTGAACTATAAAGTAGGTACTCTTCGATTAGGCATTTGCTTAATCGACGATTATACCAATTCTGTTATTAAAATAGCACGAATGTTGACTTTTATTATCGAGAATATTGTTGTAGTATTATTATTTTAGGTCCATTTTTACGGTTCCATACCAAAAGGGTAAAAAACAGGACCCTATTCATGACACTTTGTCATCCGTCTGTCTGTCTGTCCGTCACGAGGCTGTATCTCAGGAACCGTGATAGCTAGATAGCTGAATTTACACAGATGATGTATTTCTGGTGCCGCTATAAAACCAATATCAAGCTAGAAAAAACGGGGCGGTTAAGCGGAGCTCCCATACAACAAACGTAATTTTTTGCCGTTTTTTACGCGGAATGCGGGCGAGTCCAACCCACACTTGACTGGTTTTTTAAAGAAAACCATGATGATTTCTAGAGATTGGGGGCAACTCTCATGAGTTTGAATGATGAATAAAATGGGGGTTATCCTCCCGTGGATATACCCGGGACTGGCAATGGCAGATGGTAGTGCATCGTGTGGTTCTAGTCGGTAAAAGTCCGTCATAACTCCATGAGGATTTCTACATTAAAAAACCTCTACTGATTTCCCAAAAACTGCTAAACTGAATTGAATAAAAACATGTTTAAATGTTAAGTACATTGTCACCAATTACTCTTACCGGCATTTTCTGGAGTTCTACCTTCTCTAACTATCTCAAAGTACTTGCCTAAATATAAATTAAATTACAACATTTCGCAATCGGAAACACCTCCGAATTGAAATGTAAACTAGTCACTTGTTAACGTTTGAGTTTTCGACCTTCATTAGAAATTCATTGATTGATGACCCGGTTTCCAGGAAATTCACCCGCAAAGGGTTTTCGTATTTTCGTTTTCTAAGGAAATATATAATTCTTTCAAAAATCTCGTATTTCTCTTATAATTATCCGTTTGAAATATTAATATTATTTATTACTTTCGACACTAAAGGAGAACAACGGAACACCTTCTCAGTGTTAAAATATTAGTAGGTACGCGTAAAAAAGAAGAATACAGACATACTTATCAAATAGAGATATAGAATGAAAAAGTCATGAAAATCTAATCTGACCAATTTGTTTCATAAGCTTGTGGCCCCCATTTAATAGTAGAAACAAAACTATTCGCAGTGTGGGTGTATATTATAATGACCTCTGCCTATCCTTTCGAGAAACTTAGGCGTCACTGTAGTAATGTATTATGTATGTAATGTTTATTGATACCTACTGTTGATTAAAGGCACTTGATGGAACTTGCTACACATGTTGAAAACTTCACTAGTACTATGCCACAATATTTAATATTATAATACCTAACCGGTTTTGCCTTTCGGCATTCTCAAAGGCTATTTACTTATTTAGATTTTTTTTTTCAATATGTATGTAATGTATTATGTATGTAATGTTTATTGATACCTACTGTTGATTAAAGGCACTTGATGGAACTTGCTACACATGTTGAAAACTTCACTAGTACTATGCCACAATATTAATAATAATAATAATAATAAATGTCCCTGTACCCGATGCCGGTGGGACACTATTTTTTATATTTTTAAATGTACCTTTTTTATACGTATATTTATAAATGTAATTTATATGTTAATGTATTTAAATAAAGAGAAATAATAATAATAAATAATTTGTGGGCTGCTATTTTATATATTTTTAAATAGATTTTTTATTTATAATATTTTAAGTGTATTTAAAAATATATTGAATATGTGTTGTAATTAATAAAGGAAATAATAATAAATTTATTTTCTCAAAAATTGTTACATGATAAGGAACTAAAAGGTATGCCACTGTTTATTACACATAAAATTTGGGTAGGCACTCTGAATTCCAAACTAGTACATGTATGTAATGTTTATTTTAGTTTCTTTACTTAATTTCAGCTAAAACTGTCTATTTTTTTGAAAGAATAATTGTAATCATACTAGAGTAGACCTTTCAAACATTTTTGTGTCATAATTATATAGCATACAATATATAATTTGTGTGTTATGATATGGATCGGAGCTTAATGGAAGATACGCCGCTTACAAACAAGGGTAAAAGGGTCACAAAATACAATAAATGAAACGAAACGAGGGTAAGAAATGGACACAAAGTGCTATGTAAACATGACAACTTAAAAACTGGTTCAAGGCAACCATTGAAAGTTAAAACCTTTATGATACCATGTAACAACGTCACTTTTTTCTTTAAGAAAGGGCCATTTATCAAACATAATCTCTGTCTACTTAGCTTGGAAGTTATACGGGATGTTTGTTTTAAAATAGAGGATTAAAGACGAAGAAGAAAAACGTGTAAGAGCGTTACAGTTTATTTCAGTTTAAAGAAGATTTAATTCTTATTATATTCAGACAATCATCATCTTACAATCCTGGGTTCTTCGAGCAAAGCGTGAAGAGGCACATCACAGGGCCACGAACTTGAAGACCACCGTCAGAAGTCATATGAACTCGCTAGATGCTTCCATCAGACTGGCGACGTCAATTTAGCGAGCTTAATAAAAAAAAACCTTTCACCGTGTGGGCGTCATGAGTCCCAGAGGGAAACTCGCGACATGACGACCGTATGAAGCGTTAGTGCTCACCTTCACAATATTATTATGTCCCTCAGTCTAACTAGGTTTGGTAAGATCCTATCAATACCGCTTTAGATATTCATTTCAGTAAAGAGCTTTTTTCTCCGTGATGGCAGGCAATGCATACTAAATACCCACATTTCATTAAGTATATTTATCGTCTCACGTAATTGGTGAGCCTATTACCATAAATACTCATTAAGTAGCAAGAAATCTAATGGACTGTTTGATTTTTGAAATATTATAAATTATATTCAAACAAAGTACAGTAATAAATTCTCCACGCATTTCAAATCAATCACAAAAATTTTACCTTTTCTACACGAACAATATAAAAACGTAGATAAATATGTTTAAAACTCAAAAAAAGTGGTTTTAAAATGGAACCTTATAAATTTTGTGCAGCCCTGTATTTAATGATTAAGTGTAAGTACACCTTTTACATTCGACCTCTTGAAAACCTTCTTCTTCGGACTCTAACCGACTAAAACCACACGTAAAAATAATATTTTTCCCGTATAAGCAACACGATTCATAATTTATTTATTTATTTATTCGGAAACTTAACAGCTATTTTACATAACTCATGAGATAAATTTACAAGTATAGGACACTTAGCCAATAACAAAGTTTCACGACATTATTATAAAAGTCACATGCACCACTCATCCTTATTTTATAGATACAGTTTACAAACTTTTTTTTGTTAGTAGATACTACCTATCTATATCATATATATCATATTGTGTATGTTAGTTAGTGAACTGTAATAAACATACATAACAACAAAATGATCAACAGAAAAAGAAAACAAGAAAAAAAATATAATAATATAATAAAAATACAAAATTACCCGCAGGCTTTTTACGTATAAAACAGCGATCAGCGATAATTGCGCAATCGTTGCGCAATCATCGCGCGGTTTATCGCTGGTTGCAGAAAAAAATGGTATTACGTAAAATTCTATCGCGAATCGTTCGCTAATCTTTACGTTGCACTTATCACTACGAAACTAGCGCCATAAACAATTACGTGGCGATCACTGAAAACTGGGAACTGTCACATCTGTTGGGCATTTTATTAGTGTATTTGTGTACTGCGAGACCACTTTTATTTTTGCGGAGTTTTGCAGTTTAACTAACATTAGTGCATAGTAAAAGGTGCGGAAATATTTGTAAAGCTTAGTAATCGGTTAGAAAGCGCGTTCGAACACGTGCTCGCAGCACTATTGTTAGTTTAACTGCAAACATCCGCAAAAAATAAAAGTGGTCTCTCAGTAGACACATACACTAATAAAAAATGCCCATTGTAGTACAAACATATGTGACGAAAGATTTGTACTCACTTTACGTTCTAAACTCACTTTTGTTCTCCTTTTTCTTTGTGCCATTAATGGTCTTAACTCATCACACAAAATGACAAAGCTCTTTTGATAGCCTGTACTTAGTGGGCTTTGAACTTTGCTTCGCTTAGATTCAAAGCTTCAAAGTCCTGAATTTCGATTATCTGCCCTTCTAGGTTCAACCTCAAGTGCGTCAATCAAAAGAACTGCACGAGCCATTCTTACTTTACAATCAAATATTTCAGTAAACAGTAAGATCACAACTCAACACTTACACTAACTATACTCTTTACAAAACAAAATTAAGTACATGACAATTCACTACAGTAAAGTTTTTCAACGTTTATAAATTACACTTTAAGAATAATAAAATTGGCAATTTACTAAATAATTACGCAAAATAGATTATTAATACTAAGTAGAGATTAGCGAACGATCAGCAATCAGAGAAAACGCAATCGCAGTTTTGACGTTCGAAATCGCTGCCTGGAGGTTGTCAAAAACGATACGTAATACGAAATTAGCGCCAGATCGCTGCCGCAGTATAGCACAAATGCACTTTTAAATTTACTGATTGTCTTACAGAGGCAGCACCGTCGCTAGTTTGCTATGGCAAAACGATCGTTGATACGTAATACGAAACAGTCAACAAACAGCGATTATCGCGCGATTTCCGCGAGATTATCGCTATCGCTGGCCTATTGTAACATACGTAATAGCCCTGCCGGGCTTTGTGATACCCGTTATGTGTCAAAGCAGGACAAATAACCGGCCAAGTGCGAGTCGGACTCCCGCACGGAGGGTTCCGTACCAAAAAACAACAAAAATTCGTACCTATTTGTTGCATGGGAGCCCCCCTTTTTTCTTTTTATTTAACGAGATGTAAAACCCTTAATGGATGATATGCCGGACTCCTACCGACTAAAAAACCCCACGTAACGGCCAACAGCCTACGGTTGGGAGCCCCGGGTAAGCTCTCGAAAGGATGTCCCAGTAAAGGTCCATTTTGTTTTAATTATTATTTTTTTATGAAAATACACTGCTCGATATTCTGTGAGTATTTCAAGCGTCTACTGGTTGCCCTCATTACCAGTTACACAGAGCAACGCGCGCCTTAGACAGTTCGCGTTGCTCTATAGTGTTATGCAACGCGCGTCTTTAGACAGTTCGTGTTGCTCTATAGTGTTAACTATCCTTGTATAGATCCTCTACGGTAGGTACAGTATATATTTCAAAAAGAGTTTGTGAACTCTATGTTTAATTTCTTTTTCAGAATATTGATGACATCAAATGTCATCAATATTCTGAAAATGATGACATTATAAACACGATATCTACGTCTACAACATAAATCGTGTGTTCGTATGTAAATTGTTTATACTGGAGAAAAATCTAAAATATGGACTATTTGTTTGCTATTTCCTATGAAATAGCTATCTTTGAAATATTACATCTACCTTAAGTAATCTGCTGAAAGCGTTGTTCACTTTTTAAATAAAAAATATGTACGATGAAAGTCGAAAAATAAGTTAGTATGTGACCCGTATAATGTTCAATCATGGCGAGACGAAATTAATTTCATTCAGCAACATTTGATTGTGCCATACCTCCTAAAGTATTCATTTAATTTGCATGGTGTAAAGGGAATGAAGGATCTTGATGAAATGTTCAAATTAACTAACGTATTTAAATTGAGAAGGATACCTTATTACCGAATATTATATAACCTCTAGCGGCCCAAGGTCCTTTCAAATACCCTTATTAACTTATGTCATTACAGCCCAAACAAAAACTATAAATTTCTTATTTACCGCCCACGTCCTTTTTAAGGGACCAAAAACATTTCGTTGATTTTTTTTTGTAAACTACCGCCGTAGAATTTTTCTGTTTGATTTGTCAAACTCGTTAGTCTGTCGCGAAATGAATCTACTAGGTTCTCTGCCTAAAGAAAAAGAAAATAGTGCAATAAGAATATTTCCATCAAGGCGTCATCACGTCGTAAAAGTAAGCAGCAATTCAATCTTATTTTATTCTGGACATGTTACATTTCTTATTATAAAACATACACTATTTTAAAGCTATTGAATTACATTAAATAACAAATTAATTATTTTCGTTAAATTATTTGTATTTATTATAATTTATTAGTAGAAAAGCAATAGTCCCTCTGAATTCCCCTCACGACGTAGTTTGCGTGAACTTTTATATTTTTAGTGCCTTGTAAGGGACTTCGGGCTTTAACGGAGTGTGTTAATTTTTATTTATTTGACTTTCTGCAACCAATATATAGATATAGAATAGTTACTGTACGACTTAGAAGGCCAGGACCAGGTCCAACCTTGATTTTAAGCCCTTACCCAATAATGGGCGTGCCTCAATTGACCAAGAATTCCGAATTTCCCCATGGTACCGCCATACTCATCAATAATGCGGCTTACAAAGAGGTCGTGGTAAAGAAAGGGGCTATGGCAGGGAAAGTCGTCGAGGAAACGTTCCAATAGACTTCGGCCTTCTCTTCATCTTCTATCGCAGCAGGGCATCTAGTAATTACATGATCTTAGAATAGTTACGATTCAGAAGAAAATAATTTAAAAAAAAATCAAATACATACATTTTGGTTTTATTACTAACGTTTATAAGTCCTATATTTCTGAAAAGTTGCTTATAAGCTATTTTTATAAACTTTTATATACTTTAATCGCCTATGTACCATATATCTACCCATATATACCCACATATCTTCCACAAAACTTGATGTTTAATGACTGAATTTCGGCCCAACGTCCTTTTAAAGACACTAATTGTATTTCTTGATTTAACTAGTCTACGATCATTTTAAAAAACTTTTCTAGGCCCTAGTGCAAATATTAAACCATTAAAAGCCCCTTACACCCCTTTTATTAAAAATTATTTTTTGGGCGTTAATTGATAAATATTTTTAGTCCTTTAGAAGGGACTTGGGCCGTAATCGAGAAGTTATGAAAATATGCGTGGGCCGCTAGAGGATAAGACAAAATCGCTAAAAAACACGTTTGTTGTATGGAAGCCCCCCCTAAATATTATTATATTTTTGTTTTCAGTATTTGTTGTTATAGCGGCAACAAAAACACATAATCTGTATAAA
This sequence comes from Miltochrista miniata, assembly GCA_933228765.1. NCBI lineage: Eukaryota > Metazoa > Arthropoda > Insecta > Lepidoptera > Erebidae > Miltochrista > Miltochrista miniata. The sequence goes on along the minus strand of OW121763.1, from coordinate 25,703,224 downwards.
TTTCAACTCTCTAGCTATCACCGTTCATGAGATACAGCCTCCTGACGGACAGACAGACAGACAGACAGACAGACAGACAGACGGACAGCGAAGTCTCATGAATAGGGTCCCGTTCTTTACCCTTTGGGTACGGAACCCTGAAAAGTGATTCGCTGTCCTAGAGATATTTTCTTTTTGTTTACATTCCAAACTTCTCTCATTGTTTCTCAATTTTGAAAATTTTATTTAGTTTTCAATTTCGGCATGTAAATATTTAGCGACGTTTCACACGCTATTCGACGGTTAATACCTACTCGATTTTCAAATTGAAAATAACAAAAGTTTGAAACGTTTTCAATTTATAACAAAGAGATAATGAAAATAAACTCGATACCTATCATCGAGAAGAGTTTGTGAAACAAAGGCATTTGTACCAATATTGACTTTATTAGAAAGTAATTTTGGATTATTTCCATTTTAGTATGGACTTATTTCCTGTTCAACTTTATTAATCAGAAGGCTGTTTGTGGAACAGAATTTTGGTGTATTTATAAATTCGTGTCGTGGCTTCAAAGGTTTTGTATTTTGTGGTTGCTTTATGGTACCCCAGTGCCAATAGAAGCGGTGATAGTTAATTAACAGTCTGGTGAGGGATCATGCTGAGTAATTCGTACTATGAAGGTGTTTATGATTTAAGAAGATGATGAAAATCATCGACATTGTGTTTGAAAAGATCATAATAAGATCATAATACTTAGGACACAGTTATAGTATATTTTGATTTATCAGATATTATTAAATATATTTAATGCTTTAAATTTTGTTCTATATTTTTGGTGACGGGTAGACTGAAAATATGTCTATCTAAGTGTAAAGTTCTCTACGGTACAAATTAAGCAAGCCAGCCCAAACACAAGGTAACTGCTGTAAATCTTTAAGGAATTCCCTTGACTGTCTTTCGACTCCATCATCAGATGAACTCCATACCTTCATTAAACTGTAGTGCTTTAAAGCACTTCCTTAACAATGTTTGGGGGTTTCCCTCGGTTTCTCCAGGATGCCATCATCAGATCCTGTCTTCCTTTTAATGGGACCACCTTGGAAGTATCTATTTTCCAACGAAAAAAAATCTAATCGGTTCATAAATGACGAAGTTCTGCGCGAACAAACATAAAAAATATATAAATACTAGCGGTACCCTGCCACGCTTCGCTGTGACTTTTTTATGGTGGTTTTATGTACCTATGAGAAATGAGTATCAAACTAAATGATGGGTACATTTAAAAAAAATGTGTGCGTGTACTATTGTACACACGTAAGAAGTGAAACTTCTTCATGACCTTATTTTTCGCAAGAAATATCATGAAATATACATAGGAGTTAGTAGTAGTCCAAAAGTTCAAAGTCCAAAAGTTCAAAGTTCAAAAGTCCAAAGTCAAAAACTCCAAAACTCCAAAACTCCAAAACTCCAAAACTCCAAAACTCCAAAACTCCAAAACTCCAAAACTCCAAAACTCTAAAACTCCAAAACTCCAAAACTCTAAAACACCAAAACTCCAAAACTCCAAAACTCCAAAACTCCAACTCCAAAACTCCAAGACTCCAAAACTCCGAAACTCCAAAACTCCAAAACTCCAAAACTCCAAAACTCCAAAACTCTAAAACTCTAAAACTCTAAAACTCTAAAACTCTAAAACTCTAAAACTCTAAAACTCTAAAACTCTAAAACTCTAAAACTCTAAAACTCTAAAACTCTAAAACTCTAAAACTCTAAAACTCAAAAACTCTAAACTCTAAAACTCTAAAACTAAAATTAAAACTCTAAAACTCTAAAACTAAAACTAAAACTCTAAAACTCTAAACTTTAAAACTCTAAAACTCTAAAACTCTAAAACTCTAAAACTCTAAAACTCTAAAACTCTAAAACTCTAAAACTCTAAAACTCTAAAACTCTAAAACTCTAAAACTCTAAAACTCCAAAACTCCAAAACTCCAAAAATCTCAAACTCCAAAACTCTAAAACTTCAAAACTCCAGAACTCCGAAACTCCAAAACTCCAATACTCTAAAACTCTAAAACTCTAAAACTATAAAACTCTAAAACTTTAAAACTCTAAAACTCTAAAACTCTAAAACTCTAAAACTCTAAAACTCTAAAACTCTAAAACTCTAAAACTCCAAAACTCCAAAACTCCAAAACTCCAAAACTCCAAAAATCTCAAACTCCAAAACTACAAAACTCCAAAACTACAAAACTCTAAAACTCTAAAACTCTTAAACTCTAAAACTCTAAAACTCTAAAACTCTAAAACTCTAAACTCTAAACTCTAAACTCTAAAACTCTAAAACTCTAAAGCTCTAAAGCTCTAAAGCTCTAAAACTCTAAAACTCTAAAACTCTAAAACTCTAAAACTCTAAAACTCTAAAACTCTAAAACTCTAAAACTCTAAAACTCTAAAACTCTAAAACTCTAAAACTCTAAAACTCTAAAACTCTAAAACTCTAAAACTCTAAAACTCTAAAACTCTAAAACTCTAAAACTCTAAAACTCCAAAACTCCAAAACTCCAAAACTCCAAAACTCCAAAAATCTCAAACTCCAAAACTCTAAAACTTCAAAACTCCAAAACTCCGAAACTCCAAAACTCCAATACTCTAAAACTCTAAAACTCTAAAACTCTAAAACTCTAAAACTCTAAAACTCTAAAACTCCAAAACTCCAAAACTCCAAAACTCCAAAAATCTCAAACTCCAAAACTCCAAAACTACAAAACTCCAAAACTCTAAAACTCTTAAACTCTAAAACTCTAAAACTCTAAAACTCTAAAACTCTAAACTCTAAACTCTAAAACTCTAAAACTCTAAAGCTCTAAACTCTAAAACTCTAAAACTCTAAAGCTCTAAAGCTCTAAAGCTCTAAAACTCTAAACCTCTAAAACTCTAAAACTCTAAAACTCTAAAACTCTAAAACTCTAAAACTCTAAAACTCTAAAACTCTAAAACTCTAAAACTCTAAAACTCTAAAACTCTAAAACTCTAAAACTCTAAAACTTTAAAACTGTAAAACTCTAAAACTCTAAAACTCTAAAACTCTAAAACTCTAAAACTCTAAAACTCTAAAACTCTAAAACTCTAAAACTCTAAATCTCGAAAACTCTAAAACTCTAAAACTTTAAAGCTCTAAAGCTCTAAAACTCTAAACCTCTAAAACTCTAAAACTCCAAAACTCCAAAACTCCAAAACTCCAAAACTCCAAAACTCCAAAACTCCTAAAATCTCAAACTCCAAAACTCCAAAACTACAAAACTCCAAAACTCCAAAACTCTAAAACTCTAAAACTCTAAAACTCTAAAACTCTAAAACTCTAAATCTCTAAAACTCTAAAACGCTAAAACTCTAAAACTCTGAAACCCTAAAACTCCAAAACTCTAACTCCAAAAGTCCAAAATGTCAAACGCCCAATACTCGAAAAGTCCAAAAGTACAAAAGTCCAAAAGTCCAATAGTCCAAAAGGCCAAAAGTCCAAAGTCCAAAGTCCAAAGTCCAAAGTCCAAAGTCCAAAGTCCAAAAGTCCATAACTCCAAAGTCTAAAATTGTAAAAGTCCAAAAACTCCATAACTCCAAAACTCCAAAACTCCAAAATTCCAAAAGTCCAAAAATCCAAAAGTCCAAAAGTCCAATAGTCCAAAAGGCCAAAAGTCCAAAACTCCATAACTCCAAAACTATAAAATTCCAAAAGTCTAAAGTTCAAAACTCCAAAATTTCGAATGTCCAAAAAGTTCAAAAATAACATGCAAAACAAATCTGACCTCTTTATTAGGTAAGTACTCTCTTTTATTATTCTGAATGCAAGGAGGCCGCAATCAAATTTCTCTTAAAAACATCAATCTGGTAGGTACCTTCTAAATAGGTTGTTTATAATATTTTGTTCTGAAGCTGGCAGAATATAATTAAAAAAAAACGACCAACGCCATCTATTGGTAAAATCACTTTTTAAAGCTATTTTATTCTTATTGCTGTTATGATAAAAGTGTATAAAGTAGCCTAAAACCATCTCTGAATCCTATTGTATATCGTGTCCAATTTTGAGCTCAATCGATTCAGTAAATTTTGAGTTTTTAATAGATACACAAACGCACACAACATTTTTATATATATAGATACGGTCAAATTGAGTAACCTCCTCCTTTTTTTTGTTGGTAAAAATAAGTACAGTTTGAGCAATAGCAATTTATATAACTCACTTAAGTACACAAGGTTGTCACAGAAAGTTCACCGATTCTGGATTCTCGATTACATTACTTCCTAAATTCCTTCGGTCTCGTAAACGCAACCCTAACAAATACTTTCATGTAAATTTGTTGAAGCTAGATAAAATCTCAGTTCAAGGCAAATTTTGTTAACGAAATAACTAAATTAAATTAGAAATAGAGGTACTGGAGGTAAGTGAAATCGGAGGCAAATGTGTGGATCGATATCTTTGCGAACTTTCAAAGTACGTCAGCGGGAGTATTTGTATAAAATCATGAGTAGAAACTAGGGTTTTAGGGGACACACTAACGAGGTACTAATTCAAACGATTAGAGATGTCTAAGTACGTTTATTGTCACACACGTCTATTCGCTAGTGCAACCCAAATGCGACTAGCTACAAGATGGCGGACTAGTGCCGCGGTCCCTACACTCATCCCCCCCTTTTTTAATAATTTTGATACATTTAAAATGGTAAAAAAAGAAGGTTATACAATGTTACAAAATTAACAGTCTTAATCTAGTGGTACATTTGAAAGAAAAAAATAAAATTTGTATAATATGCATACAGTGTTTTCTTTATACCGAACAACAATTTCCTTATTTCTATTACACTTGTTGCATAAATTGGCCTTGATTGGTACTGTTTGCAGCTTGGCTTAACGCTGCTGCGGTAGTGTCCAATTGTTTTTGAAATACTTTCTGAGTATGTTTCTTATAATGCTGGTATAAAATGTATGAATATAATAGTACCACACTTACAATGATTATGATTGAGAGCATATTTAAATAATCCAATCTTTGCTCTGTGGCAATCTCAATAGTGGTCGCAGAGTTCGCTCCGTTTTGTGCGATAATAACATCTTGCAATTTGCTTTGATTTTTGCCCATTATGTGGCTGTAGCGCTTGTATACACTGACAAATAATAGCTAATAATCATTGTTCTTAATAAAATACTTAATGCAACATGATTGCACAATAATACGGTGTCCACGTTGTGTGGACAAGTAGGGACATTTTTCTTAACCTATACTCATTCATACTATGTAATTAATGGTGACCGCCATGACGCCCGCTCTGCAATAATTAATTCAACAACACCGTAGTGATCGGCAGCGTCGCCATGACGGCGCCGGATATCCCTTTCATTCTTAAATCGCTACTCGCATGGCCCTTTCATACTTGTATAATAATTAGTACAATGTTTCAGTTACATAATGCATAATGTAAGTATTGTTCATGAATAGTCGGATGTGAGTCTATCAAACATTGTTACTTGTGTAACTAAGATTGTACTGATTTGAGCGTGTTGACTCATGGTCACCCTATCATTACTTACGAATTTGTAGTATATTAAAACATTGCGCATTGTACTTGGTACCGCATGCGAGTTGCTGACGGGGATCAAATGTCCGAGGTGTGTACATAGTTGAGTAGGTGAGTAAGTAAGTATGAATTGTGTTTTTTATAACTTACCTAAATCTGACGGGAAGTTTGACTTGTCAGCCAGCACGGGAGAACTTTGGAACTGGCGCCGTGTTCTGTGAGGAAGAGTTATTGATAACTTCCGGTTGGCTTGTGCTACCCGATGCCGGCGGCGTAGGTGCTGGCATAACTGGTGGCACAGTGGGTTCTGTGCTATTCATTAAGTATGCAGGTTTTAGTCTATCTATAGAGATTTGACTTTGCCTGTTAGGTAACTGTACTGTAAACCATTTATCGTCCTTACTAACGACTTTGTAAGGCCCTTCGTACGGAGGCGTGAGGGGTCTGCTTACCATATCGTTTCTTACGAATACGTGGGAGCACTTGGCCAGGTCAGGATGCACGAATATTGACCTAGTATTCGAATGGCTCTTAGTTGTGGGCCGTAGCTGTTTGATCACCCGCTGTAGCTGCTGTAGGTAAATATGCGTGTTGGTGCTTACCTCTGGTGAGTCTGTATAGAAATCTCCCGGGAGGCGAATACCTTGGCCATACACCAATTGTGCTGCGCTGATAACTGTGTCGCTGCGGATAGCTGCTCGAAGCCCTAAGAGAACTGAATGTAGCTCCTCTGACCACTCACTATGGTTTAACCTTGCCATGAGGGATGCCTTCATGCTACGATGCCATCGCTCTATCATGCCGTTACATTGCGGATGGTATGGCGTGGTTCTAGTTTTCTTAATGCCTAATAAAGTCATTAAATGCTTAAATAAATCACTTTCAAATTGACGGCCCTGGTCTGTAGTGATTTTTTTGGGGTGCCAAAGCGGCAGATCCACCCTTCATAGATCACTTTTGAGACTACTTCCGCTGTAATGTTACACACCGGAAATGCTTCAGGCCATTTTGTAAACCTATCGATTATAGTTATGAGATATCTATACCCTTGTTGGGTGGTAGGCAGAGGTCCTACTATGTCTATGTGAACGTGATCGAAACGTTCGCTTGGTTGAAAAATGCCTAGTTCTGAACTAGTATGTCGCGATATCTTTGATCGCTGACAGTTAATTTAAATTAAAAAATTGTCCTACGTCCTTGTTAATGCTTGGCCAAAAATATTTTTGGGCGACAAGCTGGCGCGATAGTCGGACTCCGGGATGGCTAATATTGTGAATTGCCTCAAATGCCTGTTTCCTAAATTTTTCGGGTAAATAAGGCCTTATGTTGGCAGTAGATACCTCACAGTAAATTGTTTTACTTGAGTTCGGTATTACGCATCGCTTTAGCGTTAAATTACTTAGCTTGTTATCGCTTTGTCCCGACAACACAGTTGCTATGTAGGTATCATGTTCCTGCGCGTCACTTATTTCTGCGAAATCGAACGTCGTAGGACTGGCTACTGTTTCGACTCGCGATAGCGTGTCGGCTTCAACATTGTTGCAACCTGTTATATGTTGTATGTTTGTAGAGTATTCGCTTATATAAGAAAGCTGTCTAACTCTTCTAGGGATTTCTTTGTCACTATTATTTTTACTGAATGCGAATGTCAACGGCTTATGGTCAGTAAAAATAGTTAAAGGACGACCTTCTATGTGATTTCTAAAGTGTTGCACGGCCAAGTAGATTGCTAAAAGTTCCCTGTCGTAGGTACTATATTTTACTTGGGTACATGATAAGTGTTTGGAATAAAAACCTAATGGTATCCAAGACTTATTGGTAAATTGTTGAAGAACGGCTCCAACGCACGAGTCCGATGCGTCCGTCATGAGGCTTAGGGGCGCGTCTGGTAGTGGATATGCTAGGGTTGCGGCGTCCTTGAGACTTTCCTTGCATTTTTCGAAGGCTGCAATCCCTACGTCGGTCCATGGGACCTCAGACTTGTCTTTTTTCTTAGCTTTAGCGAGGTATTTATTGAGCTCCTTTTGTTGTTCGATGGCGTGAGGTATGTGTAACCTATAAAAATTCACCATCCCTATGAATCTCCGCAGTTGCTCCAAAGTTTTGGGACGTGGGAAGTTCATAATGGCTTTGACCTTGTCGGCTAAAGGTTTTATGCCCTTGTCGGTGACCTCATAGCCCAGGTACTCGGTTTTAGGCTGCCCAAACTCGCATTTTGCTAGATTAATTGTTAATCCGAACTCGTCAAAACGCTGAAATAATAATTCTAAGTGCTTATAATTAATTTCTGAGCATGTGCTCGCTATGATTACGTCATCTAGGTAACAAAATATTTGAGAAGTTTCTAACTTATTATTTATAGTATATGATAATTGCTCTATGCCTTTTAGTACCACGTTGTCCATGAACCTTTGATACGTCTGTGGGGCCCCACAGAGTCCGAAGGTCATCCTGGAGAACGACCATAAACCGAATGGGGTAATTATGGCTGTTTTGTCCACATCGTCAGGATGAATGGGTATGTTGTGGAAGGCACGATTTACATCTACTCTGCTAAAAATAGACTTACCTGCAAGGCCGAACGTGAAGTCCTGTATTCTAGGAATCGGGTACCTGTCAGGCTTAGTTATTGCATTTAGCCTCCTGTAGTCGCCGCACGGACGAATGTTTCCGTCTTTCTTGGGCACGACGTGGAGGGGGTTTGCCCACTCGCTGCTTGAGGGACTGCAGATGCCGGCTTCCTGCATGCACTTAAATTCCTGTTTTACCTTGTTGTACAGGTGAGCAGGTAATGGCCGGGCTTTGGCGTGGACCGGTGGGCCCGTAGTTTCTATATAATGGTACACATTATGTTTAGGACTGGCCTTAAAATTAAATGGTTTTGTTATGTTAGGATATTTAGAGAGAATGTTACAGCAATCAATTTTAGTATCAAATGTACTTAGTGTAGATTCTATGCCGTTTACTAAGTATCCATTAACCTTAAGATTGGTTACCTTATCTAACAATTTTTGAGAGCTTACATCTACAATTAATTTATAGTGGTTTAGGAAATCAGCACCTATGATAGGTTGACTCACATCCGCTATTATGAAGTCCCACTTAAAAGCTCTTCTTAGGTTTAAATTTAATTCTAAATTTATAACACCAAATGTTTGAATGTTTGAGCCATTAGCGGCGTATAATTTATAATCAACTTTGTTTTTTCTATAACTACTATGTACTTTAGAGATAGGAACAACGGAGATATTGGCTCCGGTATCTATTAAAAAGTGTAAAGCATTCTTACTGTCTAGTACGCTGAGACGATAGTTCGCAGGTTGGCGTGTCTCTTCGCAACCCGCCGTTACTCGTTTCCCTGGTTCTGGTTCCATTTGCACGGTTGTTTACAATTCTTTGCCGCTGGTCCAAAACGATAATGGGAGAAGCATAATGTGCCTTGTTGTGGCGGTATCCATTGCTTGCAGTTATGCCTATCCCTGCTGCTGGAGTTGTCTCTGGACCTGTACCCATTGTCGTAGAGTTTGTCTCTAGGTCGACTACGTACTTCTTTGCGTAATTCTGCTATCTCTGTTAGTAGACTTTGCATCTGTGAGCATATATCTGGATTGCTGCTAGATTGTGTGGTACTTACGGCCGCTGCCTCGGTTGTCAAGGGGCTATGCTGGATGCTCTCCATGACTTTGTCAGCTATGGGTGCCAGGTTTACTAATTTTTGGTCCTGACTGGCCGCAAGTACTGCCCGAACGCTTGGGGGCAATCGTGAGGTCCATATATTTTGCACCGTTTCGTCGCTAGCTTGGCAATTGCGAGCCAATTCTTTCATTTTCCTTAGTAGCTGCGACGGCTTTTGTGACCCCAAATCTAGTTCGCTTACCAATTTGTGGAACTGTCGTTCAGGGGATTCCTCGAATACCTCAAGTAGTCTGGCCTTGAGGGTTGTGTATTTGTTGTTTTCAGGTGGGTTGTAAACTATGTCCGACACCTGTTGGAGCGCGTCCCGGCCGAGTTTCGAAATCACTAGCTGGAATTTGCAGTCCTCACCTTGCTTCTGAGGGGTTATCGTCGCCTCGAATTGGGCAAACCACAGCCTGGGTAATTCTGACCAGAACTGTAGGATTCGTGCCGCTATGGAAATGGTAGCTAAGCCGTCCTCGTTTTTCGCTGCGTAGGCGGGCGTAATTTGTTGCGTGTTCATTTTCACTATATCACAGTTACTTTTATTTTTCACGACTAAATTGTTCAGCACTCCTAATTTTATTTGTTGCGTGTTCGTGAGTCGCGGGTCACCAGTTTAGGGGACACACTAACGAGGTGCTAATTCAAACGATTAGAGATGTCTAAGTACGTTTATTGTCACACACGTCTATTCGCTAGTGCAACCCAAATGCGACTAGCTACAAGATGGCGGACTAGTGCCGCGGTCCCTACAGGGTGCTTTTCCATGACTACGCTACGTTGCTATGGATCTACCAATCACATTTGTCGGTCCACAAGTAAAGTTGACAGTTTATAATGTGATCAACAATCACATTATAAACGGTCAACTTTACAATGCATCCATAGCAACGTAGCAGAACACATATCTCTGGTGGAAAAGTTTCCTTAGTGTGAAAGCCGAGAGAAGGTGGGTGCAATGTAAATACATTATGGATTTGGATATGAATTGTGTACAACATTTGCTCAATATTAAAGTTGTACGAGAAAAAGATTGAATCACATTACCAGAAATATATGGTAAATCCCGTCGTCGATGTACCTGATATTTTGTGAGAAATTTTATTATTGATAAGTAGGTTGGTAAATCCATAGTAGTAAAATTTTGTATTGAGAAAAAAATGTATGTTAATATTTTTTCGAGATTCAAAAAAAGAGTATTTTGAATGAATGAACAATCTCCAGAGTTAGAGATCTATGGAGATTGTATTTTTGTGGATGTGTAACATAATTTGCCTTCGCCGTTGAAGTTTTGGTTTGGAGGATGAAATGGAGTACAGAATGCAATATTATAGAAGGTTATAGCTTTTTCTCTGTTTAAAAGCCCAGTGATGGTAATTCAGATGCCTTATAAAACTACTGGCAACGTTTGGGTCTATAAATCTTGACTGTCTATCTTCTTTGGGATATTATCCATTATCAAATAAATAAGAATAAAGAACTAAAAATATATTACGTAAAAAATCAACAATATGTAATAGAACACAAAGTCCCAAATTGATTTATAGACATTATTAATATCCAACAACGGAAATTCTAAGCTGCATTTTAATCTATAAATATAGTTACCCTTTATTGGACATTCCGGTACCCTTTCCTTATTGTCTCGACGTAATCGGGGCACAACACATTGTTACTCTTATGGGTTCAATCTCGCCACAATGCAGATGCTATCAAGTGTCCGATTAAAATAACGGCCCCATAAATACGTAGTCATAAATCACTAAGATAAAGGTTTCAAACATTTATTAGTTGTGTGTGAAAACACTGCAATTGTTTTTCTTGTTGAACTAAATAAATGTCGGTAAAAAGAAGGCACGCAACCTATTGAAGAAAATTAAGCGAACAGACAAATTTGCCTTGTGCCCTGAGATATCTTTTAGTGATGCCGTTATTACATACATTTTGGAAATATAAGCATCTCACTCTGTACACGGGTAATAGGTAACGCATGTTTTGGCTTCTACTTCAGCTATTTTACAGACAAGACGTGATGAAGGAGGTATAGGAGAGGTGCAAACTGGGTATTTGTGCAGGTGGGTAAGAGTGCAGGTTAGTACGATCTCATCGCACACTTTGGTAAACTTGGATATGAACAGTAATATAGGTACAAGACGGTTAAGGCCTTTCACCATTCGTCAGGTACTTATCAGTATAGTATAAAGTGAGCCACACCCGGACGAGCTCTATCCCATTCGATTTTATCTGATTTCCTGCTAACTAATTGTGAAGTTTGCAGCGCAGAATATTGATAATATTGATAAAACAAGCAGGATGTTGACTTTGAACAAACCCTCGTTTCGAGGCGTTTACACTGCCGCGAAGAGAGAATTAAGTTTGGGAATTGCTTTGAGCATCCGCCCTCGGTTTTCGTTCCGTCTGGTATATCTCGGTTCGTTTCACACGAACTTTAGAATATATTTCGTTTAATTTATATTATGAAAGCCTACTTTTCCACTTATGGTAGAATTTCATTTTATATGTTACAGAACTGAAGTTCTATTATAATAGCCGCGAGTACAATAATATTATTGTGCGAAATAAAATATCTATTAACCTTGAAGATTTATATTTCAAATATTTATAAATTTACAAGATGATGTTCGCGGCTTCGTCCGTGAAGAATTCGGTGCCCGTTCCCGCTTCCCCTGTGAACACATTCCCAAGATGGGAAGCCAATGTGTTATTCTAGACTACAATCTACCAAATTTCGGGTCGATTCGTTTAGCTATTAGAGCGTGATTGAATAACTAACATCCAATAAAAATTACATTAAAATATTAGTAGGATTGCACTGCACATATACCTAAGTCCTATAGATATAATATTACCCAGGCTACGTGCCACAAAATATGGAAAATAGTGAAACTATATTTATGTACAATATTCACTAAAACTACGTTTCTTCAATCAAAACACAAAACTCTTCCCCTGCAGGGGAAAAAAGCGACCGTGGTTTAATCGGTATTGCAGAGAAGCAAGAAAGCTGAAAGAGTCTGTCTACAGGGCTTGGCCACGGCTCGCAAAAATTCAGATCCTAACATATCTGAAGTGAAACGCAAGCTGAATGCCGCCTCGAGGGCCAGCAAACGAGCAATTGCCAGGGCTAAGTTCGATTTCGTCGGCAGAATTGGTGAGCGACTAGCCGGCTACCCTTCTGGAAGTCGTGAATTCTGGTCGCTTGCCAAAGCTGCCGAGAGAAACTTCTGTCGGTCAGGATTACCACCCCTGCAGAAACGGGACGGTAGTCTGGCCCAGAGTGCCAAGGAGAAAGCCGACCTTTTGGGTTCTCTCTTTGCCTCCAACTCGACCATGAACGATGGAGGTGCGCTGCCGCCTGACGTCCCCTGGTGTGGCACTTCAATGCCAGAAATTAAATTCAGGCAGCGGGATGTCAGGCGGGAGCTTCATACCCTTGACGTGCATAAGTCGAGTGGGCCGGACGGCATTCCCGCGGTGGTGCTTAAGCGGTGTGGTGTGGAGTTGTGTCCGGTACTTACACGTCTTTTCACGCTTTCCTACTCCATGAAAAAAGTCCCGGCGTCGTGGAAGACCGCTTACGTGCATCCTGTGCCCAAGAAGGGTGACATGACCGACCCGGCCAATTACAGGCCTATAGCTGTCACCTCCCTATTATCAAAGGTGATGGAGCGTGTAATTAATGCACAGCTCCTGAGGTACCTTAAGGAACACGACCTGCTCAGTGATCGACAGTATGGTTTCCGTCACGGTCGCTCGACAGGCGAGCTTCTCGTGTACCTCACACACCGATGGGCGGCTGCTATTGAGAGCAAAGGCGAGGCTCTAGCAGTGAGCCTTGACATCTCTAAAGCTTTTGACCGGGTCTGGCACCGTGGTCTTCTAACGAAATTGCCCTCCTATGGATTGCCCGAGGATTTATGTGGATGGGTGTCCAGCTTTCTGGCCGGTAGAAGCCTCAGGGCCGTCGTTGACGGCAGCTGTTCTGAATGCATGGCCATAAACGCTGGAGTACCACAAGGCTCAGTGTTGTCCCCCACTTTGTTTCTACTGCATATCAATGACATGTTGTCCATTGACGGCATTCATTGTTATGCAGACGACAGTACGGGTGACACATGTTACACGGGCCGTCCCGGTATCTCTCGAGCTGTAGTGGAGGAAAGTCGTGAAAAACTTGTGTCCGAAATCGAGGCTACTCTCTCTCTAGAGTGTCCGATTGGGGAAGACAAAATCTTGTCCAATTCAACCCCACCAAGACTCAAGTATGTGTATTCACTGCAAAGAAAACCCCATTTACTGTGGCGCCACAATTTCAGGGCACGTCACTCACCATCTCCGAAAGTATAGGGATCCTTGGTGTTGAGATCTCCAATGTCGTTCAGTTCCGAAGTCATTTGGAGGACAAGGCCAAGCTGGCGTCCAAGAAGCTCGGAGTCCTCAGTAGGGCGCGGCGGTACTTTACTGCGGCTCAAACACTGCTTCTCTATAAGTCGCAAGTGCGGCCGCACATGGAGTACTGCTGTCACCTCTGGGCGGGGGCACCTGAATACCAGCTTCGTCCTTTTGACTCGGTACAAAGGCGTGATATGAGAGTTGTCGGCGATCCCATACTTGCAGGTTATGTGGAACCTCATAGTGACAGGAGAGACATTGCTTCTCTGTGTGTATTCTACCGGCTGTATAACGGTTTGTGCTCTGAGGAATTGTTTGACATGATGCCTACGGCTACATTCTATCATCGCACCGCTCGCCACAGACAGGGTGTTCATCCTCACATGTTGCATCCGGAGCGCTCGAGCACGGTTAGATCCGATAGGTGCTTTCTACCGCGCACGCTTAGGTTGTGGAATGATCTCCCTGCCTCGGTTTTCCCAAACGCCTACAGTATGGGGTTCTTCAAGAGGGGTCTTAGAAGGTTTTTACAGGGTCGGCAGCGCGAGTGTGGCGCCTCTGGTGTTGCAAACGTCCATAGGCTGCGGTGACCACCGGTACATCTGGTGGGCCGTATGCTTGTCTGCCACCTTAGTGGTATAAGAAAAAAACTTGTGTGAAATTTGTGAATTTTGAATGCATGCCGCATTAAAAATTCACATTTTTTCACATAAAATTTTAGTAGGCTTGCACTAAACATAATACTTACGTCCTATAGAAACATTATTACCCAAGTTACGCTCCACAAAATATACCTGGTGATATGGGCACATAGTAATGCTTCTGCCTACCGCTCTATGGAAAATAGTGTAACTATATTTATTTATACTCGCAATCTATACTTAATATTATAAAGAGGAAAGATTTGCTTTTTTGTTTTTTTGTTAGTTTGTTTGTTTGTAACGAATAGGCTCCGGAACTACTGGACTAATTCGAAAAATTCTTTCTCTGTTGGAAAGCTACACTCTTTGCGGTGAACATAGGCTATATTTTATTCCCGTATTCTTACGGGAACGGGAACTACGGGGGTGAAACCGCGTGACGTCCGCTAGTATTCAATAAAACTACGCTTCTTCAAGGAAAACACAAAACTCTTCATCTAATTTGATCCGTATTTTTAATATAATATTTTTATTTCTTATCCAAAAGCAATTTCGCCTTACGCATTGTTGAACTAAACGAAATCTGTCAGTTCAAACGTTCATTATCACGCCACAGGCAGTGAACTCTGTCCCTTTCGTAGCTTTAAAAAGTCATAGAAAAGGAAATGGAGTCCGTTTTTGGATGAAATCATCATTAATTCAGTACCTATTACTGTCATCAAGGATGTCGGAATTCAGATATTCAGAGGTAAATCAAACGATTAAAAGATATTGTCATGGTTGAGGAGGGTCTTCTGTGGATAAATGTGAAAATTTACTGTGGAAAATCATAATAAAAACTTGAGGTATAAACTTTCCGCTGGAGTAAATGCTGTAGAAAATGACACCTTTAAAGTTGTACTAATAGTTGCCCGCGACATTGTTAGCATACTCTCTACCTAAACTCTGTTAAAATTAGATTTATAATTTTGACAGCTCACGCCTATGAAGTATCGTATTTGTTTATGTCATAATATACTTCAAAAAAATATCGTAGAACATAGACAAGTACCGCCCACTTATCGTAGTGAAGCGTCTTCCAACAATACCGCATAATTGACCATAGACAAATAAATCGAATAAATCGAAATTAAGTATATTCATTTAAATGCGAGTAAAGTTAATAAGTAGGTATCTACAATATTTATTCGTAATATGATTAGCTAAGTATAGTATAAACAATATTAATGCAATTATATTTAGGTACCTACTTAATTACCTTAAATAATAAAAACAGTTTTTTTGTAACTATTGATTTAAAATTTTGCGCGATCGATAATCGAATAGATTCATTAACGATTAGATACTATGGGGTGCCCTACTAAGAGCTGTCAAAATTATCATCCTAATTTTAACAGAGTGTAGCCATGTGTGTTGACCCTACCTCTTATTTATTTTCGTACAAAAATAATTTTCATTTTGCATTTATCTTAAACAAACTTCTGTATTTCTGTACATCTGTTATTTTGAAAGCTATGTATCCTTAATTAGTACATGTTTTACAGATGATGTATTTCTGTAGCCGCTATAGCAACAAATACTTAAATCTGAAAAAAAGCGGGAGGATTAAGTGGGGCTCATAAACAACAAACGTGATTTTTTGGTACGGAACCCTCAGTGCACGTGTTGGACCTTTACTTTGCCGGTTGTTTAGGTAAATCTGCAGTGTCATTCAGAATTCCGGATCAGTGGGTACAATAATTTTGAGCAAAGTAATAATAATACATTCTTTATCGGTTAAAGATCTCGAGGGCCGACAGACAAGATAATTTTCTGTCAATAGTTAACGCAGCAGGTCGACATCCGACGGCATTTGGCAGTGAAAAGAAAAATTTAATTAAATTATCTAATATGCTCTAGCAATCGTCACGCGGTTTCCGCCTGCATAGTTCCCGAAGAAAAGTTCTAGTGGGAATACGGGAATAAAATATAGCCTTTGTTCACTGAGGATAATGTAGCTTTCCAACAGTGAAAGATTTTTTCAAATCGGTTTAGTAGTTTTGGAGCCATTTCAATGCAAACTACAAAAAATATAATATTAGTCTTTATATTAAAGATAGAAGTCAAATACGAGTATGTCGATATTTTATTCAAACAATGATGTACAAAGAGCTTTTGTTAACGCTCAATTTCTCTGAGCAAACCTTTTCGTAAAGGATTGAATAAATTGCAACTAAAGGTCTTAAGAAGTGTGTCACTAGATACAAAATAACATGAATTTTATCGTCATCTGAACAAATAGCACTTAAACTAAGTTATCCTTACATTGTCTTATACAATCAGCAGAGTATGTATTTATGTTATGTAGGAAGATTTGGGAATTAGTTTACTGATTTAGTAAATACTTACCATGGTAACTACCACTCAAAGCCGTACAGGATATCCCCTTTTAGATGTACCCAAGCCGAAAAGTTACCGGCTACTAACTTTTTTTGAGTCGTTCATGTTGTAACATCTGAATAAGTTAATTGTCGATAACTAACATTAGTTTCAGCGAACCCAAAACCTCCACAGAGTAAAAAGTATTCGATAATGTAAGAGTTTCTCTTATATTAAAACCATAAAAGTAACAAGCAAGAATAATGCATGTCACAGCTAATTTCGATGTCCAATTTATACAACAATGCAATCAACAGAAAGAAAATTTAATGACACACGAGTATTAGCTTTACATTTACATTATGCGATGTACATACGAGTAGTCATCAGTCAGGTCATCCTTCCGAGGGCTTACCCGGGGCTCCCAACCGTAGGCATTTGGTAGGGAACGTGTGGTTTTTAATCGGTAGGAGTCTGGCATCCATGTAGGATTTTACCTCACGTTAAAAATAACGAGTATTAGGTGGAAAAGGGTCGTAAACAGTAAAACGTCCAGAAACATTATTTTATCTGTAAAATTTGCGCTGGGGATACGTACGAGAGTGTCGATACTATTTCACACATGTTTAGCATTCCTCTCAATTTCTATGACATATATTTCACAGCGTTACCCCGTCCTTCCGAAGGCTTACCAAGGACTTCAGGCAATATGACGCTTGCTGGGCACCGTGTACTTTTAGCCAGCAGAAAGAACTTTCTGTACTTCTAGGCTTCAAGATTTCTTCCCAATAAATCGTACTCCGGCGATAAAGGTCCTCAATATGAACATCTTTTAGTTTTATTATCCGCTATCCATCTCGACGCTAGCTCCAATAAAATGAATACTGTAGTCTCCTCATGGCACCTTCGGTGACGCTGAAAAAACCTTTTCATATCAAAATAAATGCAAGCACAATATTCAAAGCAATTACCCTTTAACATAACGCCTTGACTTGGAAATAATACAAGATGAAACATAGTTGTAATAAAGGCTCAGAGCCAAATGTTATTTTTTGTCCTAAATGTAAGTAGAGGCAATATGTAAGCCCTCGGAAGGATGTCCCAGGACTCCCAACAGACCCACGGCTACCACTGCGGCCTCGCCTAGTTCGTGGTTCGGGTGCTATCCCGCGTCTTTTAGGGGTTTCGGGTGTGATCCCGCTTCTAGGGGGGGGGGGGGGGGGTGCGTGAATCTCTTACGTCAAACTGCCATCATGGGCCTGCTTCTGTAAGGACGGTGAGCAGCCTCCTCCCAGTCCTTGGGCTCGCGGTCATGGAGGCCGATAGTCTTCGACGAAGACGCGTCGGCAGCGCATCGGCCGCCAACTGCGGAACTCGGGTGAGAGAGTTCTCTTCCGCTCCCGCCCCGCCGCCTCTTTCACGAGTATGACCTGCTCGCAGAAAAAGGCGGCGCAGTCCTACTTACCTCCGTTGGAGACCATGGTTCGCACCATGGTCTCGAGCGAGAGAGTGTCCAGTATAGTATGGCCTTCGCCTACCCATTCTGGGATAAAAACTTTACTGTAAGTATGTATGAATAAATAAGAATGGTCAGCGACTATAGTGCATCCTGGTTACTTTGGCATATATCAGGCATCAAATATTTATAAATTATAAGTAACTCAATTCCTGGTAGTATGTTGCTGGAGATTATATTGAGCGAAACTTCCAGCTTTCATAAGAATGATGAAGGCATGTTTGTCGTGAGCGCTAAGTCCTAGAATGTTTA
The DNA here is from genome assembly GCA_933228765.1 of Miltochrista miniata. Classification (NCBI taxonomy): domain Eukaryota; kingdom Metazoa; phylum Arthropoda; class Insecta; order Lepidoptera; family Erebidae; genus Miltochrista; species Miltochrista miniata. Next base: position 25,684,812 of record OW121763.1, on the reverse strand, counting down.
GGCTACAAAATGTAGTACAATTTGAAACCTTCAGTTGTACATAATTCATAAAAAAATATGTATCAAGATTAAGATCTCTACGATTAATAAAAATGTACTCGCATTAAAAAGTTCTTGGTTCATAAAAATATTTGTTTAAATAGACAAGGTCGCCACAAAAACCTAATCACGTTAATACATTTTGTGTATTTTCTAACATAGTTTTATTCAAATTTGTGTGTCGTATTAGTCAATCAGATAAGCTCTATAACCACGAAATAAAAAAGTATTATAATTTATTGTGAAGGTTCATTTTATTCGTTATACAAATAGACCAGCGTATCCTTGTAATTATACTAACTAAAAAGTAATAACTTCAAAACGAAAAACTAGCACCTCAAATGAAAAAGCACTCGTAAAATCACTTACTTTTTTTTTCTTTTCTTTTTCTCTTACTCGGTATTCTGTACATGTTCACTATGTTAAGCATCTTACTCTAGGGCAGGTTCTAAGATGGGTGATCACTTTATGGCTATTCAATTAACGTACAATGCTTCGTAAGAAATGGTGAAATGAAGGCATCTATGTGTATAAGTCTGCCTACTCTTTCAGAGATAAAGGTGTAAATGTAATATTATAAACGCTATAATAGATTGATTGCCTCGGTGGCGCACTCGGTATCAGATATACATAGAAACACATAAGCAATTACGCCCCCCCCCCCCCCCCCAAGAAGCGGGATAACACGTGAAGAAGCCCCCTACAGACGCAGTATAGCTCCTGAACCAAAGGTGAGGCTGCAGTGGTAGCCGTGGGTCTGTTGGGAGTCCTGGGGCAGACACCCCAGGACTCCCTACGCCAGTAGAACAACCTAAGGTTGGAAGCCCCGGACAAGCTAATCCGGGGCTCCCAACCGTAGGCTGTTAGGCAGGACATGTGAGGTTTTTTAGTTGGTAGGAGTCCGGCATATCATCCATGAGGATTTTCCCTCACGTAAAACAAAAATAAAATGAGGCGTGTCCCACTATAATGACGTAAATCTGTTTCTGTGTCATAATTTCATTAGAATTGCACTCGCACGGATAACAAGCCCGTGTCGCATGACCGCCATAACACGTTGCGTAGTGTACGCCAGGGACGAGTAACCTATTTCTTTTCTTTCATATTTCTTTCATGATAAAGTCAAAATTACATTTGTAAGTTTTATGATCTGTGATCTGCTCAAAATAGAAAAAATGTATTCTAAAATCAAACGCTGATCAGATTCTATCACTATAAATGATAGTATAATTTGTGTTGTGCTTCCAAGCTTCAATTAAATTTCGAACTACCCTTTACTCTACCTCTTTTAGAGTTATAAAACCTACCTAATATTTTACACACAGCATAATAACCTTAAGGGCCTATTAAGTCAATGGACGAACTGAGCCAAAAAGCATATTTCAAACGGGTTAGAAATGAGAAGGTTCTAACCGTGTAACATAATACATTTTCTCATACCTCCCTTCCTTTCCAAGATATATCCTTAGCAACAACTCAAGTGAAGCCGTGGCTTAATTTGGGTCGCGCCAATTACTCACTATGTCTAAGACGGCAGCGTAGTTAATGGATCTTAGAATGTCACAAAAGCGACACCAATTATAACTAGAATGTCACCACTTTATGCTGCAATTTCTACAAAAGGGTTATTTCAGATATTAAATATTATCTTTAGGCTACACTAGCTGTACTTCGCCTCTATTATAATATGAACCCCGTAGTATTCATTGAATCCACACATCCCCCGGAGAAAGAGAGAATATATTTAGACAAAGATTATAAAGGAATGATATGGTTTTGTAATTTCCGGACGCTTTTTGCGGATACAAGTGGACTCAATAGAGGATCTCCAAGTATCTGAAACGTAACTTATTCCAATACAATTAAAATTTTTAAAAACAATAGAGCGCAATAAAGGAAAATTTTGAAACCTTTAAGAGTCAGCCGACAAAATTCATGAATATAAAATTGTTTTGAATTGTTTTTGATGTGTTTGTTTAAATCTGAAATATTGAGTGAGGTACAGAGGTTCTATAAATAGTTGTAAATATCAAATAAAGGAAACCGTTATTAAAAATACGTCAGCCAGTAAGTGATTAGTAAGGCTCTAACTAAAGTACTGCTGGCCATAGATAGTAGTCGGTAAGACCGGAGAAGCATCCATGAGGAATTTTCATGTGGAACAAAAAACCTCTGAAATAACAATTTATATTTAAAACTATCACAGATATTTAAAATTTTATGAGTAACTAGCTGATGTCACGATGTTTCACCCGCGTAGCTCCCGTTCCCGTGAGAATATGGGAATAAAATATAGCCTAGGTTACTCAGGGTAAATGTAGCTTTCTAATGTTGAAATAATTTTTGAAATCGGCACAGTAGTTTTTAAATTGATTCATTACAAACATACACACACACACACAAAAATACAAATTTTTCATCTTTATAATATATGAGTGTAGATAGTCGTTTAACTTGAAACATTTGTCTTTTAAATTATAAAGACGTGTGGCACTCGGGGACTGCCGCGGTAAAGCTATTACATAGCATTTTTTATCAACAATGCTAGTATAATTATTTCTATATAAGAATACTAGCTGATGCCCGCAGCATCGCCAGCGTAAAATTTGTTCCCGCGGGAAGTCATTCCCGGGATGAAAGGTAGCCTATGTGTTATTCCAGACTATAATGTATCTCTGTACCAAATTTCAGCCTGATCCGTTCAGCGGTTTGAGCGTGAAAGAGTAACAAACTTCCATACTCACAAACTTTCGCATTTATAATATTAGTAAGATTTTAAGACCTATGTTCAACAAAGTACCAAGTTTTGGACTTTGGTTTTTTGGAAAAGTCCAAAAAACCAAAGTCCAAAAGTCCAAAAGTCCAAAAGCACAAAAGTCCAAAAGCCCAAAAGGCCAAAAGTCCAAAAGTACAAAAGTCCAAAAGTCCTAAAGTCCAAAAGGCCAAAAGTCCAAAAGTCCCAAAGGCCAAAAGTTCAAAAGGCCAAAAGTCCACTCCACCTAACCTCACCCCACTCCACCTCACACCAATTCACCTCACCACACCCCACTTCACCCTACTTCACTTCATATACATAGGTACACGTTATGCAAACGCTCACGTGTACACGTTGGTATATGAAGTGCGAGATACACGAACGTGGCCGAGCGTGGCTGAAGGTAGCCGAGAGTGTTATTTATTTTCGTGACAGAATTTCTGGATTTGGTCTCCACGCTTAGGCCCGCGATAGAAGCTATGCAATAGCTTAAAAAGATTTACAAACGCAGCTACTGAACCCAAAATTTTGCATGTCCCGACACCCGCTGGGCCGCTTTTCTTTGAATTATTTATTTTATGTACAGAAAAAGCCTTATTACGTTTTCATAAAACACAGTTGTACACATGCGGCTTTCTAAAGACATCATGTAACTTAGTCTTAACTTTATTGTACTGAAAGAAATGTGAAGTTAATAAACTGTTTGCTTGTATTCCGGGCACGTAGACAACTGAACTAATTTGAGTGGGGCAGTGTGCGCTTGGTATGAAAGAAACGTTTTTGTGCTACTCAGCATCACAAAGCTTTCAGGCGTAATGTAGGGAAATGCCAAACGATATGCATGAATATGTAGGTATAACTAGATGGCGTCTACGGCTCCGCTCGAGTGCAATTTTGTTTGGGAGAGTTTTGTTTGAGAGACATCAAACATACACACAGCTACCTATACGCACTCACAAACTTTCGCACTTATATTTTAATTAGGTAGTAAGTTAATATTTTTAAAAATAATATTGAAAAAAAAAATGCTTGTGGGAGTAATTTGTGTTCACTAAGTAACGGTAGATGACGCCTTCGTTGCACCAGAAAGATATATTATTATATAATGGTTAAATATTCTATTGGGGATTCTGGGGATATCCTTCCGAGAACTTCCAACCGTAGGCAGTAGGCAAGGAACATGTTAGCCCGCATAGCATCCATGACTGATATTCCACACTTAAAAAAATGGTTAAATTATTCACCAGCAGCGTGTTTTGATAGTTTAGTGACCAAAGTACTTCCTCAAGCAAGTTATAAACGTGGCTGGATAACTTAGCGGTCAACGCCACCTCCCTCGCAGGTCGGAAGACGTGAGTTCGAATCCCTTGTCAGATATTTTTTTGTTTTTTTGTAGCAATACTAAAGGACTGTCTCTGTCGCGTAGTTGGTAGCGATACTGCCTGCGGTGCTGGAGGTCCTGGGTTCGATTCTTGGGTCGGTCCAAATATTTTTGTGATTGGAGGATCACAAAAATATTTGGATATTTGTTGGTTTCAGAGTTTAGGTGTTTTCTATGAATAATATTTATGTATTTAGAAATATATATTAAGTATGTCTATCAATCATCTAGTTCCCATAACACAAGCTTCTATTAGCTTAATTTGAACTGCCACAAATATTATTATTGTATTAGTAAATACTAAAAAAATATTGTTTGATAGCTGCCAACATGACAGAGTATGGCATTCAGATACTTTTTTAAAACTAATTAGAGAAAAAGGTAACGTGAAAGTGTGTAGCCGTGCCTTATAATTTTACCTACATTAAAAAAAGCCATCACCTATACTAAAAAATAACAAATTTACATGGTATCGTTTTATTGTTATTTGTTTTAAATGTACGCGTAGCAGTAATGGAATGTAATAATTACTTAGAAGGTAGTTAATGCTAACTTTATGGGTACTAATTATACGCTTGTAATAAATTTTTGACTTATATTTACATGAGTACCTACTAACAATAAACTTGAAAGCGAAGGTAATGAATGAGTTATGTTGATATTAATGTAGACTCGGTTGCTTGACTTGCTCTGGTCACCATTTGATCTATTCTGATTTATAAAGAGGAAAGATTTGATCGTTGATTGCATTATATAGACTTTGAAGCTTTTGAAGCTATTTAAAAAATTTTCTCATCGTTGGATAGCTATACCATCCCCAGGTGACATAGGCTATATTTTATTCCCGTATTCCCACGGGAACGGAAACATCGCGAGTAAAACTGCGTGACATCGGCTAGTTACAAATATATTCCACGTCATACGAAATGAGAGGATTACCAACAATTCTGTCCTCGACTGAGGCTGAAAAGTTTATAATCTAAAAATGTTTTGCTCATAATTCCTAACTGAGTTCTCTCTCATAAATTATGTCCAAATTTATGAGACAAACACGAGCTTAACGAATTTTATCCAGATTTGCTATATTAAAGTTCTATAAATGTACATTTGTATTAATGTTCCGTAAATATAGATTTGTTTAAATTCGAAATGACTAAAAGCTATTTCAAATATAACAACGAATAACTAAATAACACAGCAATTTGTAGAAGCACTCCCATTTTATTTCAAACGAAATTTACGTTTCGCTCATCGCAACTACTAACAATTCTGTTAAAATTGTTGTCAAATTAATTTTATTATACAGCTTTGACGGTTATTTAGAATAGCCTTTTGTGAACGACGATACCTGAATATTTTATTTACACTGTCAATGTATTTAGCTATTAACTATGCCGCTGTACTTAGTTATTCTGTGGCCTAGTGTAATTTAGTACAGTGAGCACTATGTAGCACAGTCATAAATAACAGTGCCTACCACTGTATAATTGAAAAGTGATCATACAGAAACTCAAAAATTCAAAAAGGTATTCTTGTCTCTTACTTTTTATGTGAATTTGTCGGCAATGACGCAAAAACTACTCGACAAGATTTTTATCACACAGAGTTTTGAAACTACGTATGTATTCATACTTATAAAAATTGCATATAATTTGAGTAACTTTGACGGTATGTTTATATTATTATTATAAAGAGGAAATATTTGATTGTTTGTTTGTTGGCACTATTGGAAAGTTACACTATCCGCTTACGTTCTATCACTATCCGTTAGACTATACTTTATTCTCGTATTCCCATGGGAACGGGAACTACGCGGGCGAAACCGCGTGACGTCCACTGGTTCAAGATAAATTTTTAAATCCAACTATAATCGACTATCCATGGGTGTGAGTCAGGAACCGTGATTTGTTTGCTTCGTGCACCGATTATAGACACGCTTATCGAACAAGAAAGTGGGTCCAAGAAAGCAAATACTAAACCAAAAAGTGAGTACGCAGCAGTGCTAGACACTGTTTACGGGGTGATGCAACATCTCACTATTCAATTTCCTACAGTTTTTCTATTACCTATTCGTGAGCTTTATCTTAATCTAAATGATGCTGTACTCGTATAACATCATCAAAATTGGTTAAGCTGAAATGTAGCTAGAACTTGAACTATGATTAACTAAACACCCTATACTTTGAAGAGATCAGAGTGAAATGGTTCGATTATAGTAACTAGGTTTCTGTGGGAAGCCACGGGCGTTCTTATAAAATCGCATGTTTCTACCTGATGCGAGTACCAATATGTTCGTTTTTTTTCGCACTATTTTTCCTACACGAAAAACTTATAAAACTTATTTGTAAGAAGTTTAACGCAGGTTTTTAATCAGATTAACCGAAATAAGGGGTATTATGTATTATTTTTGTTATAAACCTAGCCTGAGGCACGTTTTGGACACTTAAAATACAAACTAACCATTTAATTATTCACAAAGTTGAATTATAAAATTTTAATGTATGATCATTGATAACAACCCTTTGTTATAATTGCGTAAGCTTGGGCCTAGAATAGTGCCATATAGTGTCCCTTTATGGGTACTTATGTTAGCAACTTGTCGTTAATTACTTTGAATGTTATCGCTACAATCTAAGAATTGGAACAATGTCAAGTACAACTTAGCTGCTGTGCCATGTAAACTTTTTCTCCGTTGTTAAACTACTTTCCTTTTACTTGGCGCAATAATTAGTTTAAGTAAAATTACTGTAAGCAACATGTTCGTTTTTACGCACTCGCAAAAGAATCGATAACTCAAAAGAGTTCCGAATATTTCACGAACATGTCTCAAAATGCTAATTTATCGGAATTTTTCCTTAAGGGGCCTGTCTCAAAATGGTATGAAAAAGAAGTGCAAATGAAATAATTTTAAGTCTGCATAAGTAGAGAACAAAATGATTGCCAAAATATTTTTTATCTACAAAATATGATTTTGTTATATAATATATTATATACCGGTTGATTCTACATAATGTGGTATAGATCATAGAATCAGTCCCAAATTTTTAGATGAATGTAAATATTTTTTTTACAGTTTTTATAGATTGAAGAAAAACATACACATATAAAATAAGTTATAAAGTACTACATATCTTTGTTTGTAGGATGCCCGTTTTGTATGCTCAAGGTCGTTAGCCCTATCCACAGCCTTAAGAACTCAATTCACTTTAACACAGTTGTAGATAGGCAGAGATAAATATTGTTTAACACATTGCTCATGTTCAAAGCCTCCCTCTCAAGTAGATCAATGGGAAGCTTACGCTTTGAACGGCGGACTGCCGCCGTCTGTCGACACATGATAATGTTACAGTCATTCATATGTAAATTCTATTACCTACTAACTTTGATGTTTTATTTTCTTTCTCAGTATTTAAAAGGGTTTATTATGCCATTTGTTTTTAAGGATGACCAGTCCCTTAGCTATTGGAATCTAAATAGCTACTTTAAACAAAATTATACTCACAAAGAAAAACAAATTATCTAGTATAGTATTATGTTACATTCTTGGGGTTCAAGAATGATGACAAAAAAAATTGTTCTCCGCTAACATCAGAATATTAACAATGTGGAATCCCTTTACGCATCCTATTAGAACATATATGCCAGGAAAAAATATGCCTATGTGTTATTCCAAACCATAACCTATTCCTGTTCCAATCTTCACCCAAATGCGTTTAAAAAACATTCATACACAAATTTTTCCGCTTATAAAACTAGTAAGAAGTAAGATAAATACGTATTGAAATTGAAATCATGTTATTTAAACAGAAGTAGCTCTACCAAACTTAATTAAATAAATATGTGAAAAAGCACGTTTTGTTACAATCTACTACATACTTCAAATTATAATTACGCACATAGTATTATACCACATGTTTTACTTCACGTTGATTAAGAATAACTTTAATAGAAGAGTCTTATTTTTAATTTAAGTTTGTTTTGGCACGAAATTCTCTTCGTCTTATTTTAGTTCATAGCAATATAAAGTAAAGATTCTAAATTCTAAAACATCGTTAGACTGTAAACTGCTTTGCAATAAACAAGAACTTAATAACACGACAAATTCTTCGCGAGTCCCTTTTCCACTATAAATACTGTACTATTTATTCATAGATTTTTTTATTATGAAATTCTTTTTGAGGAACCCTTTTTCATTTTGACATTATGTTTACAAGTTAAAGATGTCTTTTAACATTTGTACACACATTAAAGTTGTATTAAGTATGTATCCGACCTACATCACGAGCATGTAAGTAAACCTTTTATATGTGAATAAGAGGTTAGATGGGAGCGGAGTTACAAAATATTGGACTAGTAATAAAGAGCTTAGTTCTTTTTCACACGTTTATAAGTTACCATTTTAGGGTTTCGTACCCAAAGGGTTAAAACAGGGGACTTCGCTATCCGTCTGTCCTTCACCAGACTGTATCTCATGAAATTTTTACAGATGATTACGGCTTACGACCAAAATAAAAATTTCTGTTGCGGCTATAACAATTATTAAAAAATATATATTTAAGGGGTTAAAACTTAGTTTTTTTTTTTTAATTTTTGGTACGGAACACCATTTTTTTTCAAACGAAACCTATCCAATGTCTTAAGTTGAGGCAGATCCAGCAATATAAAAAAATGGTTTCATTGAGTAGTTTCGGAGTTCATTGTGTACAAACACCATGAAAACGAATTTTTATATTAGTACGAGTACACAAAATAAATGCCGACATATAACGTTAAATAAACAAATTTAATACAAATTAAACCACATGGAGGACAAAAATAGCAATAAAAATCTGTTTTTCCAAATGTATGAGCATCACGCAACGCTCATAAAAAAGCGACGAGCTTGCTCCACCCATAAAACTACTCTTGTATCTTTCTAATATTATTTTGTGGGTAGGTATACCAAAATGCAAAATAAGGGGAAGTCCACATACATACATAGAGCAACTTGACCAAGGGGAATAGAAATAGCATGTTTTATGCTGCGGAGGAAAATCGTATTCATATACCTACACCACCACAAAAGCAATCGGCTGTCACTACGGAATTTACATAAAACAATTAAAGCAATACACTCATAATTTTAAACACACACACACACATTTGATATACCATTTGGAGTATGTATTGACAAAGGAGCAAATCTCCGTATGGCGCGGCCCCTCCCTATCAAAGTTATAAGTCGTGTTGCTCTATTTCCATAGATAAAATGAGACATTATGAGAAAGCTAAACCTTAATACGCTTGCTTATTGCAAGAATGTCATAACCAAAAAAATGAAGTTTTACAGGAGAGCGGTTTTAAAGTATCAATTTGATTTATTCGTCTATATTACAAATAAAATACTGGGAAACCATATGTCATGTGTTAGTGTTTTACTGTACTTTAAAAATTGTATATTAAAAAATATATAAATATTACCTATTATAAGTAGTTTTAAAACATAGTAATATAGTCCTCACTTGTGTCATTGTTGCAGAAAAAAGCTAAATATTGAAAGTATTTTCTCAAAATAAGTCATTATTACACCACAAAATACGCAAGAATTCGCGATTTAAAACAAATAATGACGGTATTGCAAAAAAAGGTTGAATTCGTTACCTTGAAATAAGACAGCCTCTGCAGGTTTAAACTTTTATTTTCAAATACAAAAATAACGAAACTAAATCAACTTTCAATAAAACTTCTTCACTTACTAACTACTTATTGAAAATATCTTAGGCACATTCTTTCTAATATTTAGGAACATTCTAAAATCAGCGTAATCAAATCTTTAAAATATAAAAAAATATTCGAAAAGGAACGTAGCATAGACACTTTAAGCTTAAACTTAAAAACACAATTCTTAACACAAATGTGAACCATATCTCAGGTACTCATTATTAACAGTCTCATAATTTCAGTCTATAATCAGTGAGAGACCTTATTCTTAGCATTCCATAGATTCTAAGTGCGGGCGCCGGGTCCATAGCATGGCGCAGGGGGGAACACCCCGAAGGTGTCTGGGGCTTGCGGCCCATTTGAGTAGGTTTAGGGTGGCCACCTTACTATTCCCTCCCCTGCCCAACCAGGTTTGGTAAGACCCTATCAATGCCGCTTTGGATATTCGTTTTAGTAAAGAGCTTACTGAAGCTCTTGCAAATCCAAGGTCTTAAAATAAATTATACAGGGCTTTAGCTGGAATTCCATTTGCTGCTACTTCTATGGAATAGAGTTTAACCGCATAGCCATTTTTGGTTATCACTTTGGTCAAGTCAAAGTATTTATTTATCTTCATGGCGTTGTGCTTCGGTATGTTGGCACTGCTCGCTTATGTATCCTTCAAAACAGGAATATGTCGGGTCTGGATGGCGAGGTACATACATCGTGCGGGATTTTGTAGTGTTTTTCATACGTGTCTGCAAGTATGGTCCAATCGGCGGCAGCCATCAAAACTGAGTATGGCTTTTGAGGTACTTTCTTTGAACAGCCTTCCTGTAAAGGGTTTGTAAAAACGCAATGTCATTTCTTATGTTTGTGGCTCTAGCTACCGCCAAACTGACAGCCTCACGTATGATTTCCAATACCCTATAGTTGGCGTGAGTTATGACCCCGGTCTAATAGGGTCCTACAACCCTATCCTAGCTACCCTAGCCTAGCAGTTCCAATTGCTTCTCAAGTTTTATCTGTGGCTTTCCCCCACCTGACCAGATTACTTTAGTCAGAGAGGGTCAACTGAAACGCATTCAGATAGAATCTAAGCAAACCCGGCGACCAGTCGTAGAACAAAGTACGCCACTGCAAGGTCATGGGAATAAAAAAACTCGCCTAGAGTAAGCCACTCGTTTTGCATCTAGGTTCATCGCGTGCACCTTATAGGCTTCATTCGCATCCTGCTCCAGAGAAGACTTGTAACGTCTTTATCTGTTTGTCCCCGGATACTACTCAAACCCACTCTACCAGTCTGCGAACCCATCATGAATTTCTTGTATAATTGGAGGCGTGACTCAAGTTCTGCTATATTTTTATCCCTTGGAAGAGTTTGAACGATTTCGTCTCTTGATTTTGCAAGACGTGCCTTTTAGTAACTCTTAGATTTTTATAGAGTTCCGACGGCTTCTTAAACGTCTTTCCGAAGTTATTAGAGGCTCTGTATAGTGCCGACGGGTCGGCTGATTGAGCTTGCCCTAGCCACGATTTCAACGTCTTCGTAACATTCGTATCCAATCGTAAACAGTTTTGAAAACAAAAGAAAGAATTTTATATAATTCTGGCCTTTTTCAAAATATTTCGCCTCCATTGATCCCCACTCCTAGCGCACATCCTTCCCTTCTTTTCAGGACTAAAAGAAATTGTCGTTGGTAGTGTAGTGTTGAGAACTGTAGTTGTTTTCGAGACGCCTAGAATGAAAATAGAACAATAAGAAACTTAAAAAAACACTTTTCGTTTCTTGCTATAGTAACATATTTTTACATAATACTTATAAAATCTGAATATTTTCTGCTAGGACGGTTTAATTTTAAATGTGACATACCGTTTTAAATTATTAAATGCAATGTCATAATTACAATAATGACTTTATGTAAAATAAAACAATCACATCCTTAGTTTTACTAGCAATAACGTCATATTGTTTAATAATACAAATATTTAAACTTATTTGTTTATTGTAATAACGTCATAGTCCAAAATAATTATATATTGTACTAAGGGATTAATCGGAAAATAGTTCTTACTATTTGTTGCAAGAATATTTTAACTCCAAATATGACATCCTTGAAGAACAAGACGCGTGCGTCCTCGTCGAACACTTTGGCGTAAGTGAGATAGTACTATATTGAAACAAGCAAGATGCCGCAACCAACAGCGTGCAAAAACGACATTTGTCGCCACCTAGCGGCATCGAGTAAAATTATCTTTCTGACGTTCTAGTACTGAAAAATATGCTAATAAAAGACTTCTTTTTATAGTAATCTGAAAATCTTGTGATTTTGAGATATGTCGGTCTTGCAATAAGCAAGCGTATTTTTTGTAAAACGTTTCTGGTTTGTAATAAAGGCCTAAACGAAACCCCTTGTAGTGCCAAAGGAAATAAAAAGCGAAGAGTACAAAACGCACTTGACCTAGTTTCTGAACGAGCATAATGGTATGGAAAGACTTGTGTACTACCGCCCATTTTTAGCAGATAATGACCACAACATACACAAATGTTTTTTCTTATTACTAGAAAAATATGTGTGTCATCTGCGTAACGTTTGGGGGCAAAAATAGAGCTAAATGTAGGCTAGAGAAGTAAGCAACAGGAGGTAAATATTATGTATTTATAAAAGTTACCACAGTAAAGCATTATTACTCCTATTTCCATATATGACAGGAGCATTATTAAATTGTGATAAAGAAAAATTGTTTATTAAACAGGTTGCAATAACGCGTAAAAATGTCGTAAGTTTTTTTTATCTCGAAAAAAAGGCGTTTAAGCTTTTGTGTAATGTAACTATGATGAGCGCATCTTATCTGAAAAGAATGTAGTACATGGTGTACATAATGTCCTGGGATATCCTTCCGAGAGCTTACCCGGGCTCACAACCATAGGCTGTTGGGCGTTACGTGAGGTTTTTTAGTCGAGGAGTCCGGCATAGCATCCATGAGGATTTTCGTTAAAAAAAAGTGCTGTACATAATATGGCAAGGTACCTATATAAAATAGAACTTTAAACAATATACCCTTATAAGTAAAAAAATATAACCACACATAAATATTACACGACTTTCAGAATAAAAGTGTATCCAAACCGAAAATAAATACATAGCCGTATTGAAATAAATATTTCAATACTGCTAACTTTATCTGTGATCCAGCTCGTAAAATATTGGAATACTGCCACTGGTCTGTAATTTAGGGCAATCTTTGCCTATATTTATTCTCATGGTATTGAAAAAGATTGAAATATACGAGTACGGAAAATACGGGAATAGAGGAACAGTTTCGGCAAATTTCAACTGCTAAATTTATTGGCACGGATAGATTCAACAATGTTTGTCGATAGGTACTGCCGAATAAATCGTCGTTACTTTTTGCTCGTCTTACACAGCAAAGTTTGTCAAGAAAATGTAAGCAATTTAATTTTTATATACCACTAAATTTACTGACAAGTGTAAGTACACAGTCCACTTGAAGAAAAGATGATCACCGTAGCCTATGGACGTCTACAATACCAGATACGCTACAGGTACTCGCGCTGCCGACCCTGTAAAACCTTGAAAGACCTCTTTTGAAGAATCCTACACTATAGGCGTTTGAGAAAACCGAAGCAGAGAGCTCATTCCACAATCTATTTCATGTTGTTACAGAAAGACCAAGCCGCACAAAAATATTTAGTCTGATCTGAAATTCGAAATTATGAAAAGGATAATTCCACACGGAGTTAAAAAGCAGTTCAAAAGTTGTATGACCTTTTTACAACCAACTGTAAAATAATCTTTTATTTGGTATTTTCTCTAGGGAAGCACCAGTAGGGACATTGTGAATGGGCCTAAAAATATAAGGAAGAAAAATAGATAAGTAAGACTTTTCATACAAAACTTTTGGACGTGAGATTGTAGTCACCATTCCATACTAGTATAACAATGAGGAGGAGTTCTATATAACATTATTTCGGTTAAATAAATGTGGTATACTTTTTATCCTACAATCTACAATATTAATCTACAAATAAGATTTCCTATAAAACACCATTAACCTCTTATTACATTTATTAAAGACACAGCTAGAACACAAGACATTATATTTCTAATGGCTACCGTTCAGCAACATATTCCAGAAAATGTTGTGCCAAAGCTGTGTTTAAACAGGCAAGTCAAATAGTTATTACAAGGCTCTCCATCTACAATACTAGTTCTAAGGCTTTAAACTGGATGTCAGCGGCGAGCGACGCGACCTCGACGGCGACTGCGGTGAGAGCGCGGCCAACGTGTACATGAGAGTGAGGTGGCACTAAGCTCACACACACGAAACCGCGCTCAGTGCGTTTTTTAGATATAAATAATAAATAAATATTTGTGAACCTTCTTTTACAATGTCATCTAGTTCAAATTAAGCTAACATAAGCTAATGCTTTAAGGATCTAGACCACTGATAGACAAACTTATATATTTCTAAATGCATACATAAAACACCCAAAATCCGAAACGATCATTTTTGGATCACACAAATATTTGGACCGACCCGGGAGAATCGAACGCAGGACCTCAGCGCGGCAGGCGGTTACACTACTGAATGCGTCAGCGAGGCAGTCCGTGATCGTTTGTTCGAAGTTGGCTACTTTTTAGGGTTTCGTAGCCAAATGGCAAAAACGGAACCCTTATAGATTCGTCATGTCTGTCTGTCTGTCTGTCTGTCCGTCTGACTGTCCGTCCGTGTGTCACAGCCACTTTTCTCCGAAACTATAAGGTCTATGCAATTGAAACTTGGAGGCTAGATGTATTCTGTGAACCACATTAAGATTCTTATATAAAACAAGAAAAAAAGCAGTAAATTTTGGGGGTCCCCATACTCAGAACTGAAACTCTAAATTTTTTTTTCATGAAACCCATACGTGTGGGGTATCTATAGATAGGTCTTCAAAAATGCTATGGAGGTTTGCAATATCATTTTTTTCTAAAGTGAATAGTTTGCGCAAGAGAAACTTCCAAAGTGGAAAAATGTGTCCCCCCCCCCCTCTAACTTCTAAACTAAGAGAATGATAAATCTAAAAAAAATATATCATGTACATTGCCATAAAAACTACCAACGAAAATTAGTTTGAACGAGATAGAGCTGGTAGTTTTTTTTTAATAACCAAAATAAACCGCAATTTCCGGTTAGTGAAATCACTACCACTGCGAACGTGTTAAAACATCAGTCAAAGTTACAACGAACTATAAGAACTTTTATATTTATGTTACTTGCTACTACGAAACCCTTCATGGGCGAGTCCAACTCGCACTTGGCCGGTTTATTAGTACTCTGGCGCTACGCTCTCGCTCCGCTTACCGCTGTGACGCACTGAGTTCTAACATTGAAGCAAACAGTCTGGGAGCGACGTTCGTCCAAAGATTGCTCCGGACGGCCGTGTGAGAGAGATTGAGAACCTATTCTTTTATTTTGTTGGTTTTGCTGAAAGGCGTCGCAATTATTGACTACTTACTTAACCTCTAAAGTCTTCTATAACATGTCCTTACATTATCCTCTAGTGGGCTAATACGGATTTCTAAAGCTATGTTATGCTATCAAGTGGGATTCGGAATTACATAATAATATAATATTATGTTTGAAAATAACAATGCTCAGATTACACTAAATTTTTTTTTAAATTTATTTATTTTATCATAGTAAGCTGCGTTGTATAAAAAGCTTTTGAATCAGAGTTCAGCCAAGTGGATCTTTATATTCTAAGATTCCACGTAACACTCTCCCATCTGTTTCCCATTGGAAAAAGAAAATATTTTATAGAATAAAATGGACTGCTGAACTCGCTTCAACAGGGTTGAACAGCAGAGGGGAGCAACAGGGAAAAGTAGGTAGGTACCTATACAATTTATATGCGTTAGGGTCCAAGTGATAAACGGGCATTATGCATAATACCAAAAAAATTATCCCGGGTCTTCATTATGCATATTATAGACCCCAGTGCTTTTATGCAAAATGTCCTCCAGTATTAGGTCATATATACCTAGCTTCTAAAAGAATGTTTTTAAGTTTTGATGAAATGCATTGATTTTATATGAAACGTACATGTAGGTACATATTTTTAGAATTATAAAGTAAATAATATAGGTTTATATTTTAGAGAAAACGAAATGAAACTTCTATGCGGTTTTTCCTAGATATCTCTTTACCTATAAGTAAATAAGATTTTCACACCTTTAATAAGACATGTCATGTCTCAAATGACTTTTAAATTTTATCTGATATAATTAATTGATACCAAAATAATAGAGTTGTTGAATTTAAATAAAATGAAACTGCGTGAGAAATAACTTCATACGAAAATGATTATTGGACTGTTTGCAAGTTCTTGATAAAGTTGGTTTTATTTAAATTATTATTGCTCGCTCGTATTCCATTATTATTTACCAAGGCCAAACTGTCGATACATGCATGTCTATACACATATTATACCTAAAAAGGAAATATTTGATTGTTTGTTCATTAGTTTGTTTTTATTGAATAGGCTCCGAAACTACTTAACCAATATGGGATTATTTTTTTTACTTTTACTACACACTATCTCCGGGTAAAGTAGGCTATATCTTTTCCCGTATTCTCACCAAAACCGTGTGACATTGGTTAGTTTTATGTATGTATTAAGAGTGCGTAGTTGTACATTGGAAACAGTTAATATTAACATTGACAGTGATCAACCCTGTGTCCGGAAACTGTAACTTAACATATAAGCCACTGCAGCCGGGCGTATAAATTATGAAAACATTGTGTAGTATCTGAAGAGAAATTCTTAATTTAACCAACTGTAAAATAATTTGCTAGATATTAATTTATTTTATTTTTCATGGGGTCCCAATGCGCAAAAATTTTTCAAGAATTTGAAAAAGCACCTTGTGGAGTCAACTGGTGACCCAAGGGCTGGCAGTTTTTCGCTCAACGAATAGGTATTGCTATTCAAAGGGGGAATGCTGCTAGTCTTTTAGGCACAATGCCACGGGGGCCTTGTTTAGGTTTAGTTTAGATAGTAATAATGTAAAGATAGATATGCAATAATTATGTTTCTCTGTAATTTTTAACAATAAATGTATATTTCATTTATTTATTTACTGTTATTTTTTTTGTTACAGGTACGTACACGTCGTACACAGAGGAAACAGGATATCGAGAAAGTAGGGCTCTACACAAAGTTTTAGAAATAAATGTACATGTAAGTATGGGGTTCTTCAAAACCCCTTTTGCGCGGCGCGCGGCTTACAAGATTTTACAGGATTGGCAGCAAGAGTGTGACGCCTCTGTTGTTGCATTGTTACGTTGACTACCGGTACAATTGGTGGACCGTATGCTTGTCTGCCACCTTAGTGGTATTAAAGAAAATGCTGGTCATAATGATCAATAACCATTTCCATTTGCACACATTTCAATGCTTTCAAGTTGAAGGAATTATGAGAGTCTTGGCAGTCCACGTCATAATTTCGAAATAATCTGGCCGACCTTCAAAATTCCGAACGCTCATTTCGCCGATGATAAATTCAACGAATGGTTGTATGGTCGACTGTTAAAACTCCGCATGGTCATTTCGCCGATGATCAGTTTTACGAATGATTGTATCGGGGTACTCTGAGTCGGGGTGTTAACCATTCACTTATTATGGTTAACACCTCGACTCGGATAGGTTAGGTTAGAAGGCTAAGGCGGGAGCCCCGCTCCGCTTCGCTCCCGCCTTAGCCTTCGTGGTTATTTTTTTTTATAACCATCCAACACCAACATCAATTTCATACAATCATTCGTAAACTGATCATCGGCGAAATGACCATTCGGAGTTTTAACAGTCGACCATACAACCATTCGTTGAATTTATCATCAGTGAAATGAGCGTTCGGAATTTTGAGGGTTGGCCATATTATTTCGATTTACCGAGGTGGGTAGCCTTAAGCTGCACTTGTCCATTTCAATTTGGAAATAGGCTTCCCACCTATTATGTGGAACAAAAAGATAAGATGAAGTGAGCCCTGGGAGATAAAGATGTGACTATTCTGTAAGTATGTATGTTTCTAAATATCACGAATGAACTATACTCGTATGCGCGTTGCTTTTTCATAACTGGTTGTCAAAGTTTCAGTAGGTGTGTTTTAACAAAATCAATGAACGAAGTCTTTACATCAATGCTTCAGTCTTATAAATTCCGCTTGGTTGTATAACTTAACTACAGTAATCAGAAGTTTCCCAACTAGGAGTAAGTAGGTATAAGTGAGCCGTGGTAAAAGTGATGTATTAGTTTCCCACCAGAGGATTGTTTCTCAGCTTATATTACTAAATTCATCAAATACAAGTAACTAATTTCCTGAAAACCTAGAACAAACTCAATTACGAAGTTTGAAAAGAAATTACCGATTGCACTATACGGAAAGGTAACTGTTAATTAATTTTATTTATACCTACAGTAGCTGACACGAGCAACTTCGTAAACGTTGAAACTCGACTTTTCTATACTAAAATACATACATACATATAGTCACGCCTTTATCCCCGAAAGGGTAGATAGAGTCATAGTATACACCCACATTTCACCTTATGGTTTTATTTCACACGTTATAGGTGTTGAGCCTATTGGCGTCTTGAAATAGACAGGCAGGTTCTGATGACCCGCAGTTGATATTTTTCAAGCCGCCAATATTATGGCCTTCAACTAGGGTTAACGATTGTCAATTTACTGACAACCGAGTTTCATTTCGAGTTTTCCTTCTCTACACAATGGATCATTTTGCTAGTCTTCCCTTGTACCGTAATGTGTATGTATTATGTATGTATGGTATATATTATGTATTATACATACCTGCTCTTGAATCACTGTATCTATTGCTGGGAGCTGCATTAAAATTCGTTGAGTAGTTAATAAGGGTCTTCTCTCGTTTTCCATAAATTCATTTGCACCAATATTGTTTGCCATAATCATCCCGATCATAATACACTCGAGAGCAATGAATCCGGGTCACTTAAAGAATGTTAAAAATCTCGGAAACTAAAAATGATAGGTTAATGCAATAAATTGTATTTAATAGACAATGTAATACTCCTTAAATGAAAGTAAAAAAAATATGAGTCACCATACATTTTATTAACACAAAATTACATAAAGAAAAAACTGCCGATCTCTCCTTAAAACAAAAATAGGAAACATGAAATTTTTGAACTTTATTACGATTTTCTTGAATTTTAATACTTCGTATTGCCTCCTCGTGCTTCCATTACTGCGTTTACGCGGTTTGGCATGCTGTACACCAAGTTCCTTATACGATTTTGGGGAATATTCTCCCATTCCTCTGTGAGAGCAATTTTGAGCTCACGAAGCGTGATTGGGGGAGGGTTTCGTTGTTTTACGCATCTGCCTAGCTCGTCCCAAGCATGCTCGATCGGGTTGATATCCGGGCTGCGCGCTGGCCACTCCATACGAGTAATGTTTATCTCTTGAAGGTAGTCATTCACAATCCTACCTGTATGAGGTCGGGCATTGTCATGCATAAATATAGCATCCTCACCTAAATTGACCATAAATGGACCAACGTGATCATTGATGATTTCTTCCACATATCTTACGCTAGTTAAAGAGGCGTTTTCTATGATCACCAGCTCTGTGCGACTTTCAGAAGAAATTCCGGCCCACACAAGTACAGACCCACCACCGTAGGCTACTTTTTCTTCGATGCATGCTTGCTTGAATCTTTCCCCTGGTCTTCGATACACTCTGTGTCTTCCATCGTGCTTGTAGAGCATAAATTTTGATTCGTCGGAGAACATAACTTTTGACCAATCTTCAATACTCCAATTTACGTGGCTCTGGGCATACCTTAGTCTCGAAATACGATGCCCACGCTCCAGTTTAGGGCCGTTTGCAGGTCTAAGGGGTTTTAAGTTAGATTCAGCAAGCCGACGTCTTACTGTCCATGCACTTGGGTTACTTCCTCCGAGGCGTCGAAACTGATTGGTGAGTTCAGTTCCTGTGAGAAAGCGATTTCGAAGCATGGTGTTCACCAAGTATCGGTCTTCTCGTGCTGTGGTACACCTGGTTCTGCCCGTTCCTGGTCTGCGTAGGTTAGAACCAGTTTCTTCGTAACGTCGGAGAACTCTTTGTACTGTTGACAGCGACACACCGACAGTCCTGGCTGTATCGCGCTGACTCCGGCCGGTTTCCAGCATTGTAAGTATTCTGGTGCATTCTTCAGGCGTAAGCGACATAATTTCAGCTTGATTAATGAATATAGAGCACTATCAACATGGTTTATGTACCCACATAAATGACAGATTACAAACAAAAGCAACACCAAATGCTGTAATTTCGTAGTTCCATCTTCGAAAGTGGCCCTTTTTCAAATTTGATTTTTTTATGATATAACTTTACAATAACTAAGAAGTTTTAATACCTTCATTTAAGGAGTATTACATTGTCTATTAAATACAATTTATTGCATTAACCTAGCATTTTTAGTTTCCGAGATTTTTAGGATTCTTTAAGTGACCCGGATTCATTGCTCTCGAGTGTATTTACTTGCACTATTATCATTTATACTAATAACGTTTGCCTTAACAACTCAACAGTGATAACTTTTATTTGCCATAAAATGACTTTCTATAATAACATATGTCATAATAATTAGTTTCCATAAGTAACACATCTCATAATCGACTCTTGACATAATCAAAATTTGATATATTTATTAAAATAATACATAATATTGTTTGGTAGAAATTAATTATTGTTAACACCCCGACTCAGTGCAATCCGACTCAGATAGGTTAGGTTAGAAGAGAAGAATACGAATACGAAATTAGTCTTCGTGGTTTTTTTTTAAACCACCCAGAAGTATATTGTGGTGAATAAAAGTTATGGAAAATGGTATTCTTGAAAACGAAAATTATGGCAAATACATTTATGGATTTAAATTATTATGACACTTGATCACTTATGGCTAATGGAATTAGTGAAAGTCATTTTATGTCATTTCACGATTATGGCAACTGAAGCGTTATTTCTATTGAAATTATGGCAAATACCAGTATGGCATACGAAATTATGGCATTTTAAATTATGGCAAACATTAGTAAACCGTTAATAAGATCCAAGTACTCAGCTATTTAACACTATTTTACTAATATAAAATTACTCTTTTCGTAACTGAAATAAGGATAGGTTATATTTATCAGAGTCAAATTCGTATTGAATGAAATACAATTTTCAACATAAAATTCTATTGTATTGAGCATAAAAACAGTAAAAACTGACTATGAAGACAAAGTTATTTCACGAACACGTCAAAAATTATAAATTCTAAACCTCTCGACCTATGATTGTTATTTGCACAATTTGACTGCCAATAAATTTTGCGTACACTTAACATGAGTCACTAATTAACATTAAAGATTATACTTAGATTCCTTGAAAATGGTGTACCGTAATCGATGTGACATCTAAATAGTATTACTGTGGTATCTTCGTGAGAAGTTGCGGCTAAATTGTTACAAAATTCATACGTTGATACCTGCTTCAAAAGCCTTAATACGCTAGAGGTCTTGTGGATTAATTTCACACGTAGATTAAATTACTACAGCTTTACACAAGCTCTATAAAGTTCTTACATTGAACCCAAAGCATCTGGGAATAGTTAATCACTTTGAAAACTCCTGGGAATTTCGTGACCTGAAATTCATTACCTGTGATAGCAAATTACCAAGATTATGGTATTGAATACTTGTAAGCTGTCTCTCAGATGGTTTAATATTATGAAGAAATTTTAGCATCTTAATTTTGAGAAAGAAGTGTTATTTTGGCCCAAAAATCATAGAACTCTTAAGAATGTGTTGTAATTATGTACCTAATGGACGAATGCGAAGTTACACAAATTTTAATAATGTAATAATCTTAAAGCAAAAATAATAATATAAAGCTATGTGCGTACCTACCTTCTCCAACAATATTGTTATAATCAACTAGTTTGATGGCAACAGTTTTGGTACACTTTTCTCATAACTACCTTTTTGTGTATAATATAATTAAGTGACAGCAATATACAAACTCATGAAAGGTCGTAAATATGTACAATGTTCTTGCTCAAAAGAAGAAAAGGGGCTATTCAATGCACTATTATATTAGAAAAAAATATTACAGACGCATTTTTCTAGCAGTAATCCGAGAGTGGCAGGAAATTATTTGCTTCATTCTTGCAAATACTTTTCTCCGAGAAATATGGTATGGAATTTGTGAACGCATCGATCTTAAGCCCTTGAATAAAGGAAATTAGTCGTTAGACTCGTGTCAGTATTAGAAAGCTCTTAGGAGCACAAGTAACCAATGAATGAGATAAATTTAGATAATTTACTTGCTTTTATTGGAAGATTGATGTACCTATTGTCTGGAATAATCAACTCATAGCCAAACAGAATACTGAAAATTAGTGTATACAAAAACGGTAGAGATGCCAAAATAATGTACATATGAATCTTTTTCTTACATCACTCATTTACATTGCACAAATAACTTCTTTTATAGCTGTACGTATCGTAATGTAATCTCTCTTACTGCTGTTATTCAAGGAATTCCTCAAGTATAGTGAAACAAAGTTATCCAATTAAACTACAGCAAAGAATATCCAATCAACTAGCGATAAAACTATTTACGAGAAAAAACATTTATGCTTAGCACGAAGGAAACAAGGTAATGGAGAACTTCTAGAAAATAATTTAACATAGTAGAAATTACTTACTATTTTTTTTAACGTGAGGGAAAATCCATCATGGATGCTATGCCTCCTACAGACTATGACTCCTACCGACTAAAAAACCTCACGTAACGCCCAACAGCCTACGGTTAGGAGCCTCGGGTAAGTCATCGGAAGGATGTCCCAGGACGTAAGGATATCTCAGGACAGAATTTACTTAGGTACTATAGTTAAGAAGTGGGCACGATGTGACCCTGCCGAGATCTTCGGAGCCCAAACCAGCTTTATCTATGAGTTGTGCACCTGCTGATTAAAGAACGAGTTCATGGCCAAACCAAGAAAAATTTGAATGCAAACCCTCTACCAATCCGTTGCTCCAGCTCCAGCTTGATACAGTAAGACCGATTACCATAATATTTTGAATAGGTACGGTAATGAAATTGGGGGTGGTTGACAAACTGATCGGAAGTGATGATCGTAGCTTACGGACGCGTGGAACGTAATTACCTACGGACTATTTGAAAAGAGAGGCCGTGAGTTTTCTTGCCAGATTCTTTATCATAGGCTCTACCTATCTTGCGAATCTGGCAGTAAATGTATATTCATAGATCATGACGATCGTAAGTGTTACTTTGTGACCTATATGATTAAAGATATTTTCTTTCTTTTTTACTTTCAAATACCATAAGGCTGGGGTTACAGACGCGGTTCCAAGTCTATTGTCAGTCATATTGAAAAGAACTGGTTAAGTCAATTTGAAATTGAGGTTATCAAGCCTTTCGACGAAACTATAAGGGCTCCGAGACGCGAACAATGGATCCCTAAAAATCACAAATGCCATCTATACTCCGTAAACTCTCGTCACTATTGTCGGATATGGGCTTCAACATGAATTATCGAATACTGTGTTTCTTGCACCCGCTTCGACTCGCAATGACTTCCGAAGCGGAAGTCGGAAGTTCTCGTTACAAATACACAATCGGTCACTCATCTCAGGACTGACTGTAAAGTAAGATACCTAAAACAGTAATCGTTAAGAGAACACTGACCTAGAGAGAATGCACTTTAAGTCAATTTATTTAAATGTCATTTGCTCGATTCTAATTATTTTGCCATCAACTACATTAATACAAAACAAAAGAAGGAGATATTTTGAGATTAAACTAACCAAAACAAGACACATCATTAGTGCCTACATCTCCATAATTATAATAAACAAGTAAACTTATCTGATTAAAGAACCTTTTTATATTACTGGAAAGAAGGTAATATAATTAGGTCGACAATTTTCAAATGAAAATTAAAATTACGTTTTTATGAATTTTATTAATGTCGTTTCTAATTAATAGAAAACAAGTTTAGGACTTTCTTTTTAACGTGAGGGAAAATCCTTCATGGATCTAGCACTCCGAGGACCGAAGTGATGACACAGCGCTTCACACGCTGGTGGAGTGCACGGCGTGGGCGCTACAGCGCCAGGTCCTCGTAGGGGGTCTGGACGTGTACACTCTCTCGCTCGAGACCATGGTGCGAGCCATGATTTCCAGCGGGAGTAAGTGGGACTGTGCCGCCTCTTTCTGCGAGCAGGTCATGCTCGTGAAAGCGGCGCGGAGCGGGAACGGGGATAACTCTCCCACCCGAGTTCCGCAGTCGGCGGCTTGGGTGCCGCCGACGTGTCTTCGCCGAGGACTATCGGCCTCCATGACCGGGGGCCTGAGGACGGTGAAAGTGGTAAACACCGTCCTTACAGAAGCAGGCCCTTGACGGCATCGTGACGTGAGGGATTCACGCACGCCCCCCCCTTAGAAGCGGGATCACACCCGAAGCCCCCCAAAGACGCGGGGTAGCACCCGAACCACCCCCTAGGTGAGGCAGCAGTGGCGGCCGTGGGTCTGCTGGGAGTCCTGGGACATCCTTCCGCAGCCTTACCCGGGGCTCCCAACCGTAGGCTGTTGGGCGTTACGTGAGGGCTTTTTTAGTTGCTCCTTCATCTTCGATCGTGGTAGAAGTTATGGACTTTTATGAGAATAAGTAAACATTAATTATTCATTTTCAGTATTTACTTACTCGAGTAAGTAAAAGTAAGCAGTAAAATATCCGTAGAATAATGGTTTACTGCGCTATTATGTAGGCACTCGTCGATTCGATCGCAAGGGCTACTATACGGTTGGTGATTACTTGATGGATAAGGAAGCCTGGAAATGACCTGCTCTGCTAGATTCTCAAAAAACTGTTAAAATGCATAGTTTTTAGATTCATTAATAAAGTTGTAAATAGAGTAGTTAAAAAAATAACCCGCTGAGTTTCTTGCCAGTTCTTCTCAGGTGGGTCGCGTTGTGAACTGGTGGTAACTTTTTGGTTTATATAAGTGACGTTTACAAGTGCATTTGTATATGCCTAAGTAAATAAATGATTTTTGATTTGATTTGATTAGGCAAATATATTTACCTACCAATTCTGTTATTAAAATAGCACGGATGTTGTCTTTTATTATCGAGAATATTGTTTTAGTATTATTATTTTAGGTCCATTTTTACGGTCCCATACAAAAAGGGTAAAAAACAGGACTCTATTCATGACACTTCGCCATCCGTCTGTCTGTCTGTCCGTCACGAGGCTGTATCTCAGGAACCGTGATATCTAGATAGCTAAAATCTACACAAATGATGTATTTCTGGTGCCGCTATAAAACCAATACTCAAACTAGCATAAAAAGGGGGGTTAAGTGGAGCTCCAATACAACAGACGTGATTTTTTGCAATTTTTGCTTTTTGATAAACCCTCTGCATGCGAGTCCGACTTACACTTTGCCGGTATTTTTACAAAAACCATGCTGACTTGTAGCGATCCGGGGCAACTGTCATAAGCTTGAATAATAAATAAAAATCTGCGATGGTGGACTAAGCCTGTCGAGAGTCCGAAGGGTTATGTACATTGTCACCAATTCCTTTTGCCGGCATTTTCTGGAGTTCTACCTACTACCTATCTCAAAGTTCCCGCCTAAATCTAAATTCAATTACAACATTTCGGAAACACTCCGAATTGAAATGTAAACTAGTCACTTGTTAACGTTTGAGTTTTCGACCTTTATTAGACCCGCGTAGGGTTTTCGTATTTTCGTTTTCCGAGGAAATATAATATTTTTTTAAAGATATTTCTCATAGAAGTAACTATCCGTTTAAAATATTAATTCCTTCCGACACTTAAGAAGAACAACGGAACAACTCAGTGTTAAAATATTAGTAGGTACCTACGAATAATGTATTCTAGTAGGTACGCTTAAAAGAAAGAATAAAGACATGCTTATCAAATAGAGAAATGAAATGAAAAAGTCATGAAATTCCAATCTGACCAATTTGATTCATAAGCTTGTGGCCCCCATTTAATAGTAGAAACAAAACTATCGGCACTGTGATGTATATTATAATGACCTCAGCCTATCCTTTCGAGAAAGTAGGCGTCAATGTAATGTATTATGTATGTATTGTTTATTTTAGTTTCTTTACTTAATTTTAGATAAAATGTCTATTTTTTTTTTCAAAGAACAATATAAATGATAGGTACTGGATGATACTAGATACCTTTCAAACATTTGTGTCATAATTATATAGCTTACAATATAAATTGTGTGTTATGATATGGATAAAAGCTTAATAATAATGAAAAATAAAAAAAAAATAAAAAAAAAATAATAAAAAAAATAAGCCGCTTACAAACAAGGGTAAAAGGGTCACAAAATACAATAAAAGAAACGAAACGAGGGTAAGAAATAGACACAAAATGTATGTAAACATGACTTAAAAACTGGTTCAAGGCAACCATTGAAAGTTAAAACCTTTATGATACCATGTAACAACGTCACTTCTTTCGTAAAGAAAAGGAAATTTATCAAACATAATCTCTGTCTACTTAGCTTGGAGGTTATACAGGCTGTTTGATTTAAAATGTTGGATTAAATACGAAGAAAAAGAAAAGGTGTAAGAGCGTTTCAATTTATTTATGATCATAAAGAGAGAATATTGATTTCTGACTAATCCTCATCTTACGATCCCGGGTTCTTCAAGCGAAGCGTGAAGAGGCACATAACAGGGCCACCAACTTGAGGACCACTGTCAGAAGTCATATGAACCTTGAGAGTCGCTAGATGCGCCATGGCTTTCCATATGAACTGTGAGAGTCGCTAGATGCGCCATGGCTTTCCATCAGACTGACGACGTCAATTTGGTGAGCTCAATATAAAAAAAAATCTTTAACAGTGTGGGCGTCGTGGGTCCCAGAGGGAAACTCGCGACATGACGACCCTATGACGCGTTAGTGATCACCTTCACAATATTATTATACTCCTACCAGGTTTGGTAAGATCCTATCAATACCGCTTTAGATATTCATTTCAGTAAAGAGCTTTATTCTCGAAGAAGGTAGGCAATGCATACTAAATACCCACATTTCATTAAGTATATTTATTGTCTCGCGTAATTGGTGGGGAGCCTATTACCATAAATACTCATTATCAAGAAATCTAATGGTCTGTTTGATCTTTGAAATATTATACATCTAAGCGCACGGCAGTGCGCAGGCCAAGTTCCAGCAACAGGCCGAGCGCATGCCGTACTCTATTTACACGAACCGCTTCGACCCACTTTTGACCCCCCTGTAGCTCAGTGCCTATTGCAAGTACAGAAATAAAATTGTACGTACATAATCATATACTAGTACTAAGGCAGTGTACCAAATTTCATAGATGTAGCTTTAGTAGATCCTGAAATATGACCCTGTGAATATAGCTAATTTTGGCACTGACTGACTCACTCACTCACTGACCGGTCATCAAAACCTCTAGGCCACTTCCAATTGTCCTAGCGTTATGAAATTTGGCACACAGATCGGGTGTTATATGTAGATTACCGAAAAATTGAGAAATTTGAGAAATCGGTCAAGCGTGAGTTGGAAAAGGGTTACAAAGTTTGTATGGGACCACAGGATTCCTTGGTCGGATCTTCTTCAAAATTTGCATAAATCATCTCTAACATAATTGATGGAAGATGTGTTTCGTATTTTATTGAAATTCATTCCAGAACAGGCTAAAAGGGGGTAACAATTGTTTTCTTCGGGGGGTTTTGATTAGAATTTGTATCAATACTTCTTAGTGATGAGAGGACTCTTTTGATTTAATTTACTTTTTATTTTAACACATGTCATGTTTAAAAACTCAATCAGATTTGAGAAAGATGTTGTCAATGTTTTGATTAATGTCAATCAAATTCTCTATACATACAAATTATGGAAAAGTCAATACTGCACATTGAATATTGTTATTCATATTTGTGAAATATTTGGATCAAATTCGTCCAGTAGTTTAGAGATCAGCAAGCATTCTAAAGGATGACTCACGCTAGACCGTGCCGGGTCCGAGCCGAGTGTCGGCCGTAGCACGGTCACCGAGCCGGTTGCATTCACGACTGCTCGGGCGAAGCTTGGTGGCACTGTATTCATGCAACGGGCCGTGGCCGAGCCGAGGCGGGACCGAGTTGTTTATGAGCGCTTTCCGTAGTTCGGCTGTCACTCAGTTGCCGCTCGGTTTAACGCGTAGATTTAGCGCGAAAAATTCTAAATCTATGGTTTAACGTGAGTTTGTTCACACAAAATATATATAATATTGACCTTGCTGCGGCCGGCACTCGGCTCGGACCCGGCACTGCGTAGCGTGAGTCATCCTTTTTAGGGTTCCGTACCAAAAGGGTAAAGAACGGGACCCAATTCATGAGACTTCGCTGTCCGTCTGTCTGTCTGTCTGTCTGTCCGTCAGGAGGCTGTATCTCATGAACGGTGATAGCTAGAGAGTTAAATTTTCACAGATTATGTGTTATTGTTGCCGCTATAACAACAAATACTGAAAACAAAAACATAATAATATTTAAGGGGGGCTTTCATACAACAAACGTGATTTTTAGCGACTTTGTCTTATATATTCGGTAATAAGGTATCCTTTACAATTTAAATACGTTAGTTAATTTGACCATTTCATCAAGATCATTCATTCCCTTTACACTATGCAAATTAAATGAATACTTTTGGAGGTACAGCACAATCAAATGTTGCTCAATGAAATTAATTTCGTGTCGCCATGATTGAACATTATACGGGTCACATACTGACTTATTTTTTGACTTTCATCGTAAATATTTGTTCTTTAAAAAGTGAACAACGCTGTGTGCGTTCGCGCAGCGGAATGTTGTTGAATTTAAAGATTTTAATTATGCAGATATTTAGTATATGACGTCGTGTAATTGTGTATGGTAAAAAAAAAATTGTGTATGCAGACATTGTGGAGAAATTCGCCAAAAACTGATTCCGCTGGGCGAACGTTGTCCTGGCGGAACTTTTTTTAAATCCATGCACTTAAAAGAAAAAAAATGTGTCCAACAATTAGTGTGTATTTGTGTGTAATTGTGTATGTATGAATAAAATTAGTGTATGCATAAACTTCGGAGAAATTAAAGTTTCCGCTACGCGAACGTTTGGCCACTAGCTAGTTTTCATATAAAGCGCTTATATAGAGAGCTGTAGATTTTTACATACGTTGTTTTGAATTTGTTTATATTTGTTTAAAAAACAGATTTAGAAAAAATTGTAGGGTTTAAAAGATAAAAATATGAACGTAAAATACGCTTATTAGGTCGTAGTTCGTAAAGTATACACTTTGGGGTCTAGATTTTCACATTTATACAAACCATGTAAGTGCCTGCAGCATGTTGCCAAGTATCCATGATGTTCCGTTAGTAATTAAAGGGTTATAGGACAATTTACCATTAATAGATCACTGTTTACAAAGCAGTCAAATATCACGGCGTTCTAAAGGAATTGCATAGTAAAATGTATTCCAATAATTAGTTTATTAATTCAACTACTCACATGCAAAATTTCATCTCATTATATTCAGTAATTAAAGAGAAACTATTAAAATACTGACAAAACATCGAAAGCCTACATAACCCGACCAAGTTCGAATGGCTACAAAAAAGCGGCCGTGCCATATATCTAAGTAACGCTCTTAACCTTCCAGTATAGTATTTATTATTATAGTACAGTTGCGTACACAAGCGTTAGGAAAAATTAAACAATTGCATTTCTTGAATGAAAAATATTTTTTAATAATAACGCCACCATCTACGATAAAAATAAATCTCCTATTAACAAGTACTTCTCTAATTAAACATCTGTGTACAAAAATATTTGTAATTACATATAATATTTATGTATTTATTATTTATTTCTCGCCACCTGTTACGTAGAAACCCAAAAATGGCGAAATGTGGGTGACACAGAAATGTCACACCTCTGCCTACCCCTTCTGGGACAAGAGCCGTGAGCATATAAATTAATGAATGAAAATACAGCTCTTTGGTACTAATCATGACAATCCTTGGGCGCGCGCCCCAGTAACGGCAGAACTTGGCATACAACTCATGTGAGGCGCGTATATTTTGAGCGTATCGGGATCGCAGCTGAGGTGCTTGTCATGACTAGTCCCTTGTTTATAAAAACTTAACGTTAACAAACGCTTGCTAAACATACTCTGTCATTGGTTAGAGACACCAATAGACTTAAAATGTGTTTTAACTAAAATAGGTTTAATAAACGATTAAGAATATGAGGGTAAGGATAATATGTATTTCGAGCTTTAATAAAAATTTAAATCACTGATCACATATAAATTATATCGAAACAACAATTGTGTTATCACCTGTGCCAATTCAAAACCGGTATTAGACTGTAAATTTACGAATGTTACTTAAATATATTGCACGGCCGCTTTTTTGTCGTCATTCGAACTTGGTCGGGTTATGTAGGCTTTCGATGCTTTGTCAGTATTTTAATTGTTTCTCTTTAATTACTGAATTTGGTAAGTTGAATTTTTGCATGTGAGTAGTTGAATTAATAAACTAATTATTGGAATACATTTTACTATGCAATTCCTTTAGAACGCCGTGATATTTGACTGCTTTGTAAACAGTGATCTATTCATGGTAAATTGTCCTATAACCCTTTAATTACTAACGGAACATCATTGATACTTGGCAACATGTTGCAGGCACTTACATGGTTTTTTTAAACGTGAAAATCTAGACCTCAAAGTGTAAACTTTACGAACAACGACCTAATAAGCGTATTCTACGTTTATATTTTTATCTTTTAAACCCTAAAATTTTTTTTTAATCTGTTTTTTAAACAAATATAAACAAATTCAAAACAACGTATGTAAAAATCTACAGCTCTCTATATAAGCGCTTTATATGAAAACTAGCTAATGGCCAAACGTTCGCGTAGCGGAAACTTGAATTTCTCCAAAGTTTATGCATACACTAATTTTATTCATACATACACAATTACACACAAATACACACTAATTGTTGGACACATTTTTTTTCTTTTAAGTGCATGGATTTAAGAAAAGTTCCGCCAGGACAACGTTCGCCCAGCGGAATCAGTTTTTGGCGAATTTCTCCACAATGACTGCATACACAATTTTCTTTTTACCATACACAATTACACGACGTCATATACTAAATATCTGCATAATTAAAATCTTTAAATTCAACAACATTCCGCTGCGCGAACGCACACAACAACGCTTTCAGCAGATTACTTTAGGTAGGTGTAATATTTCAAAGATAGCTATTTCATAGGAAATGGTAAACAAATAGTCCATATTTTAGATTCTTCTCCAGTATAAACAATTTACGTACAAACACACAATTTATGTTGTAGACGTAGATATCGTGTTTATAATGTCATTATTCAAATGTCATCAATATTCTGAAAAAGAAATTAAACATAGAGTTCACAATTTGAAATATTTACTGTACCTACCGTAGAGGATCTATACAAGGATAGTTAACACTATAGAGCAACGCGACCTGTCTAAAGACGCGCGTTGTATAACACTATAGAGCAACGCAAACTGTCTAAAGACGCGCGTTGTATAACACTATAGAGCAACGCGAACTGTCTAAAGACGCGCGTTGTATAACACTATAGAGCAACGCGAACTATCTAAGGCGCGCGTTGCTATGTGTTAATAGGTAATGAGGGCAACCAGTAGACGCTTGAAATACTCACAGAATATCGAGCATTGTATTTTCATAAAAAAATAATAATTGAAACAAAATGGACCTTTACTGGGACATCCTTTCGAGAGCTTGTCTTGTTGAGAGAGAGTATAAAATAATGTCATGTATACATAATGCACACTTTAAAGCTTATTAAAGACAAAATAGGTACAGTTTCTTGAAAAAAAGTATTGAAATCCCACCAAAAACATCCCTGTTGAAAAGGAGGCCAAGTTCCTATGGGCTAATTGTTCGCCTAAAAAAGGGTTGAAATCCAATCCAATGCCAAGTTTAGATGTACTTTAAATAATCTAAAAATATCTAAAATAATGTTACTTCTAAATTTGAACTTGGCAGGTTAATTTAATTATATACATAATAAATTTAATTATACAATTAATCAAGTGTTGCGTACTGCACGAAACCCTGCCAAGTTCAAATTTAGAAGTAACATTATTTTAGATATTTTTAGATTATTTAAAGTACATCTAAACTTGGCATTGGATTGGATTTCAACCCTTTTTTAGGCGAACAATTAGCCCATAGGAACTTGGCCTCCTTTTCAACAGGGATGTTTTTGGTGGGATTATAATCAACCAAAGTACAGAAATAAATTCTCCACGCATTTCAAATACAATAATAAAAATTTGTCCTTTTCTACACGAACATTATGATAACGTAGATAAATATGATAAAAACTCAAAAAAACTGGTTTAAAAATGGAACCTTACAAATTTTGTGCAGCCCTGTTTTTAATGATAAAAGGTAGTACCCCTTTTTCATTCGACGTCTTGAAAAGGTTACACCTGTCCCGAAGCTGAATAGTTGATTAATACTTATTAATCAACTATTCAGCTTCGGGACAGGTGTCCCGTTTGTTTATCCCATTTGTTTTAAACTTGCTCAGACTGGACACACATACTTATGTGTGTCCAGTCTGAGCAAGTTTAAAACAAATGGGACTTTAGTTCCGAAAGTTATTTAAACGTGTGGAAATCTCTCATAGATGCTACGCCTGACTTTTAATGACAAAAACCACGCGTGCCCTACATCCTGTGGCCGAGAGTCCTGGGTTTACCCTCGGTTGGATGTCCCAGGATTCCCGACAGACTTGGGCTACCACCGCGGCTATAAATGGCTTTTTATATTCTTTACATACATACACACATATTCTTTACGTGTGGATATCCCTCATGGTTGGTATGCCGGACTCTTTCCGGCTCAATACACCCGGGTAAGCCCTCGGAAGGAGGTTCCAGGATACAGCGACCAAAATTAGTTTAAATTGGTAACATCAAAGTCGGATAGTAATAAGTGCCACAAAGTTTACACCAAAATAAACTATAAGCATGTTAGTTATAAAATCAAGAATTAAAAAAATCCCCATTACAAGCAACATAATTCATAATATAATTACCCGGGCTTTGCGATACCCGTTAAGTGTTTAATGCAGGACAAAAAGTGATCCACTGTCCTAAATATATTTTCTTTTCGTTTACATTCCAAACTTTTCTCATTGTTTCTCAATTTTGAAAATTTAATTTAGTTTTCAATTTGGGCATGTAAATATTTAGCGACGTTTCACACGCTATCCGACCGTTAATACCTACTCGATTTTGAAATCGAAAATAACAAAAGTTTAGACCGTTTTCAATTTATAACAAAGAGATAATGAAAATAAACTCGATACCTATCATCGAGAAGAGTTTGTGAAACAAAGGCATTTGTACCAATATTGACTTTATTAGAAAGTTATTTTGGATTATTTCCATTTTAGTATGGACTTATTTCCTGTTCAACTTTATCAATCAGAAGGCTGTTTGTAGAACAGAATTTTGGTGTATTTATAAATTCGTGTTGTGGATTCTAGAGGTTTTGTGTTTTATTTTATTTTTTTATTTAAAATCTTTATCCACAAATTAGTACAGAGGTGGACTTAATTGCTGTAGGCATTTTCTTCCAGTCAACCTTAGGGTGATGCAGAGATAGGTAAGTTAAGGTAAATGCTTAAGGATGTTATGAAAATTTCAATGTAAAATGTTTTGTGGTTCGTGGTTGCTTCACGTCGTGGTACCCCAGTGCCAATAGAAGTGGTGATAGTTAATTGACAGTATTAGTGTAGTTTAATGCAAGATTTTGAGCTTCAAGTCTAGTGAGCGATGATGCTGAGTAATTCGTACTATGAAGGTAATTATAATGATTATGATTTAAAGATGATGAAAATCAACGACATAATTTGAAAAGATAATCATTGCTGTGCGATCTGTTTAAACGTGTGGCAATCTTGTTAAATGCTTAAAATAAAACCCAAAAAGCTTATTGTTATTTTACAATTTTATAAAACTATTCGTGAGTTAAAAAAAACCGAGCTCAAGCAAAAACTAAAAACTGAAAAATTAAATTTACTGAGTTGATTACTCTAGTTGTTAAGTTCTTGACAGTACAAATTAATGAAGCCCAAAGACAAGGTAACTGCTGTAAATCGTTAGGGATTTCCCTCGACTGTCATTCGGCTCCATCATCAGATGAACTCCAAACCTTCATTAAAATATAGTGCTTTAAAACACTTACCTACTTAAAAAGTTAACAAATGCACATTACCCTTTCAATTTCCGAAAGTTTCCCTTGATTTCTCCAGGATGCCATCATCAGATTCTGACTTCCTTGTAATAGGACCACCTTGGGAGGATCTATTTTCCAACTAAAAAAATCAAACCAGTTCATAAATGACGAAGTACTGCGCGAACAAACATAAAAAATATAATCTATACTTATAATAAATCTGTAGAAGTGAAAATTCTGTACATTCAAAATATCAAAAAAATAAATAGCAGGGGGTGTTATTAGACCGACACCGAACCCAAAAATGTGATTAAAAAAATTTTTGTCTGTCTGTCTGTCTGTCTGTCTGTCTGTCTGTCTGTTTGTTCAGGCATCACGCAAAAACTACCGGTTCGATTACGATGAAACTTGGTATAATTATTCTTTAATAGCCTGGGCACAACACTGGGTACTTTTAATCCCGGAAAAGTATATAGAATGCAAACCAAACTTAATTTTGCGGTTCGATCCCTAGACCCAAAGTTATTATCAGTTATTGCTTAAATGGTTAATGGTGCGATGATGAAACTAAGCGTGAGCGTTGTTTGTTACAATTTGAAACAAGTAATTTTAACATTTTTGCAAATTCCACCTCTAAAGGTATAAAAAACGAGGGTAAAGTTTGTATGGGACAACGTGATTCCTTGGTCCGATCTACTTAAAATTTGGCATATAGCATTATTAACATAATTGATGGAAGACGTGTTTCGTATTTTATTAAAATTTATGCTATAACGAACTAAAAAGGGAATGTAAATTATTTTGGGGCTGATTTTCTCCGGAGTTGATATCAATACTCCTTAAATACTCTTATTTTATACTTAAATTACTTTTAATTTTGACACATAATTTGTGAAAGTTCAATACAATTGACGTTTTCATTTATGTTTTATTTCAAACTTCAAACAGATGATTTTACTACATAGCAATAAAGTTAAATAAAAAGCGCTATTTTGGTATACTATTAAACAAATATGCTTTATGGAAGTATTATTGCTAATTTATTCAAATTTTGTGTGACAAAAATACATTTGTGAAAAGAAGAAGAAAATTCTAAGATGGCTAGCCAGAAAAAAATTAAAGACCACGCTTCAGGTAGTATCCACTGGTCAATAAAATAACACCGCATGTTACCATCCATCCTTACGACAAAAATTGTCAGCAGCCCTAAGCGACTGGTCATGGAAGGCATGAACTTTATTCTACATATAGTGCCGACTACATTCTGTCAGAAAACAGACTCACTAAGTCTTTGTAAAATACGGGAATGGCCTTTACGTAGACTACATTCGACAGGACTGAAAAGAGCCATTACAATGAACATGAACGCTCAGCTGATGAAATTTACATTGTTATTACGTTACCAGGCCTTGGTTGGACCATCTGTATTAGGAGGAGAAAGCCTACAGTAAATCGGTTTGTCCAAACGTCGTAGGCTGGGACTACCTGAAGAAGGAACTTAGTTACGATGTCAATTGCTTAGAAGAGAAGTTGTGTCAAGTAGTAGTTTAGCCATTGAATTAAGAAAAGTATTTAAAAAATAAATTTACTTAGCTCATATTATTATTATGCATTATGAATTTGTTAATCAGAAATCTATCCAACTAGGTATTATTATAAATGCGAATGTTTGCGAGTGTGGATGTTTGTTACTCTTTCACGCTGTAACGGCTGAACGGATCTGGCTGAAATTTGGTGCCTACATAGATATGTTATTGTCTAGGAAGAAAATTTTACGCAGGCGAAGCTGCGGGCATCAGCTAGTATAAAATATAATTATAAATGTGAAAGTTTGTGAAGATGTTTGGATGTTTGTTACTCAATCACGCTCTAACGGCTGAATGGATCAGGCTGAAATTTCGTACAGGGATAGAGTATAGTCTACTAGGCTACTTTTCATCCCGGGAAAATGTTCCCACAGGAAGCGGGAACGGGAACCAAAATTCACGCGGGCGAAGCCGCGCGCATCAGCTAGTATAAAATGTACGGTCAAATTGAGTAACCTCCTACTTTTTTTTGTCGGTAAAAATAAGTACAGTTTGAGCAATAGCAATTTATATAACTCACTTAAGTTCACAAGGTTGTCACAGAAAGTTCACTGATTTGTAATTCTCGATTACATTACTTCCTAAATTCCTTCGGTCTCGTAAACGCAACCTTAACAAATACTTTCATGTAAATTGGTTGAAGCTAGATAAAATCTCAGTTCAAGGCAAATTTTGTTAACGAAATAACTAAATTAAGTTAGAAATAGAGGTACTGAGGTAAGTGAAATCGGAGGCAAATGTGTGGATTGTTATCATTGCGAACTTTCAAAGTACGTAAGCGGGAGTATTTGTATAAAATCACGAGTAGAAACTTTAGGGTGCTTTTCCACTACGCTACGTAGCTATGGATCTACCAAACACATTTCTAGGTCCACAAGTAAAGTTGACCATTTATAATGTGATCAACAATGACATTATAAACGGTCAACTTTACAATGCATCCATAGCAACGTAGCAGAGCACATCTCTGGTGGAAAAGTACTCTTAGTGTGAGAGCCGAGAGAAGGTGGATGAAATGTAAATACATTGTGGATTTGTATTTGAATTGTATACAACATTTTTGCTCCAATATTAAAGTTGTATGAGGAAAAGATTGAAAGACTTCACCGGAAATATACAGTAAGCCCGTCGTCAGTGTACCTAATACTTCGTCTGAAGTAATAATTTTAATATTGGTAAGTAGGTTGGTAATTTCTATAGAAGTAAAATATATTAGTAACATACATTTTTTAGAGATTTAAAATACTCTAATTCCTGTGTAATGTGTAAAATTTGTTCTCGCTGTGTGAGTTTGGGAGTCGAATACAGAATGTTATTTACGGAAGGTTATAGCTTATTTGATCTAATTTGTAATTTTCATCTAATTTGATCCGTATTTTTAATATACTATTTTTATTTCTTATCCAAAAGCAATTTCGCCTTACGCATTGTTGAACTAAACGAAATCTGTCAGTTCAAACGTTCATTATAACGCCACAGGCAGTGAACTCTGTCCCTTTCGTAGCTTTAAAAAGTCATAGAAAAGGAAATGGAGTCCGTTTTTGGATGAAATCATCATTAATTCAGTACCTATTACTGTCATCAAGGATGCCGGAATTTAGATATTCAGAGGTAAATCGAACGATTAAAAGATATTGTCATGGTTGAGGAGGGTCTCCTGTGGCTAAATGTGAAAATTTACTGTGGAAAATCATAATAAAAACTTGAGGCATAAACTTTCCACTGGAGTAAATGCTGTAGAAAATGACACCTTTAAAGTTGTACTAATAGTTGCCCGCGACATTGTACGCATACTCTCTACCTAGCCCATGTGTGTTGACCCTACCTCTTGTTTATTTTCGTACAAAAATACATTTCATTTTGCATTTATCTTAAACAAACCTCTGTATATCTGTACATTTGTTATTTAGAAAGCTATGTACTTAATTAGTACATGTTTTACAGATTATGTATTGCTGTAGCCGCTATAGCAACAAATACTTAAATCAGAAAAAGTTAATTTTTGGTACGAAACCCTCAAAGCACATGTTGGACTCTTACTTTGCCGGTTGTTTAGATAAATCTGCAGTGCCATTCAGAATTCCGGGTCAGTGGGTACAATAACTTTATCGGTTAAAGATCTCGAGGGACGACAGACAAGATAATTTCCTGTCAATAGATAACGCAGCAGGTCGACATCCGACGGCAGTTTGCACTGAACAGAATAATTTAATTAAATTATCTAATATGCTCTAGCAATCGTCACGCGGTTTCCGCCTGCATAGTTCCCGAAGAAAAGTTCTAGTGGGAATACGGGAATAAAATATAGCCTTTGTTCACTGAGGATAATGTAGCTTTCCAACAGTGAAAGATTTTTTCAAATCGGTTTAGTAGTTTTGGAGCCATTTCAATGCAAACTACAAAAAATATAATATTAGTCTTTATAGTATAGATAGAAGTCAAATACGAGTATGTCGATATTTTATTCAAACAATGATGTACAAAGAGCTTTTGTTAACGCTCAATTTCTCTGAGCAAACCTTTTCGTAAAGGATTGAATAAATTGCAACTAAAGGTCTTAAGAAGTGTGTCACTAGATACAAAATAACATGAATTTTATCGTCATCTGAACAAATAACACTTAAACTAAGTTATCCTTACATTGTCTAATACAATCAGCAGAGTATGTATTTATGTTATGTAGGAAGCTTTGGGAATTAGTTTACTGATTAAGTAAATACTTACCGTGGTAACTACCACTCAAAGCCGTACAGGATATCCCCTTTTAGATGTACCCAAGCCGAAAAGTTAGCGGCTACTAACTTTTTTTGAGTCGTTCATGTTGTAACATCTGAATAAGTTCATTGTCGACAACTAACATTAGTTTCAGCAAACCCAAAACCTCTTCAGATTAAAAAGTATTCGGCAACTGTTAGAGTTTCATGTGATGAGAGACATGAGAGAGAGAGAGTACGGTTTCCGTCACAGTCGCTTGACTGGCGATCTCCTTGTGTACCTCACACACCGCTGGGCGACGGCTATCGAGAGTAAGGGTGAGGCCCTAGCAGCTAGCCTCGACATCTCTAAGGCCTTTGACCGGGTCTGGCACGGTGGTCTTCTTACGAAATTGCCCTCCTATGGACTGCTCGAGAGCTTATGCGGATGGGGGTCCAGCTTTTTGGCCGGTAGAAGCATCAGGGCCGTCGTTGACGGCAGCTGTTCTGACTGCATGGCCATAAACGCTGGAGTACCTCAGGGCTAAGTGTTGTCCCCTACACTGTTTCTGCTGCATATCAATGACATGTTGTCTATTGACGGCATTTATTGTTATGCGGACGACAGTACGGGCGATACTTTTTACACGGGCCGCCCCGGTATATTTCGGGCTATAGTGGAGGAAAGCCGTGAAAAACTTGTGTCTGAAATCGAGACTACTCTCACCAGAGTGTCCGATTGGGGTAAACAAAATCTTGTTCAATTCAACCCTACCAAGACACAAGTTTGTGTATTTACTGCCAAGCAAACCTCATTGATTGTAGCGCCGCAACTTCAGGGCACATCTCTCCCCATCTCTGACAGTATAGGTATTCTAGTTGTTGACATCTCTAGTGACGTTCAGTTCCGAAGTTATTCGGAGAACAAGGCCAGGCTGGCGTCCAGGAAGCTCGGTGTGCTCAACAGGGCGCGGCGGTACTTTTCTGCGGCGCAAACACAGCTACTCTATAAGTCGCAAGTGCGGCCGCACATGGAGTACTGCTGAGTACCTTTGGGCGGGGGCACCTGACTATCAGCTTCGACCGTTCGACTGGGTGCAAAAACAAGCCATGAGAGTTGTCAACGATCCTATGCTTGCAGGTGGTGTGGAACCTCTTTGCGACAGGAGAGACTTTGCCTCCTTGTACGTCGGTCATTCTCAGCCGGCTCAAATAGGCGAGTCCGCGTCGAAAACCAATACCTATAGATTACTTATCAATATAATTTTTTTCTATAAATTGTACGGTCAAAAATATTAGGGGGGGCCTGTGGTTTTTTTAGATTAATTACGTAAAAGTTAGTTTAAAAAAATTAAAACTACGAAAATATTGACCTCGGTGTCGCGTCCGGTCCCGTATTGCAGCGAAAATTATTTTTATCTTTTTTTCTCCAATATAGGTGTTATGTATGCATATATTCACAAATAACTTGATAACTATTTACTCTATTTATAACATTACTAAGCCATTATCGGCATTACTAGACAAGTTACAACTGGTTGTCTTTACGTCCGACGTTCAGAATTGACTTCAGTGGCGCGCACCGATTTGTTCATTACTCTGTATCTCTAGCGACTGCAAGAATAGTTGTTCGAGTAATACAAACTGTCAGTTACACCGCACCGGTGGTAAGGACTAGACGTCTGTGTGTCATCGCCCCACTGTTTTATTAAGGTACGTAATCATTTTCGGTGGCTTGGTATACACCTAAAATTGATTTCGGTGCATCCATTTTGTCTTCAATTATTTGAACAAATAATGTAAAGCTATATTAAAAGTGTGTGTTTTATGTATAAGATTTCAGTAAAAAAGATAAGTATTCATAATACAGATTACTTTTAAAAATATATAGGATTTTGCTAAATATTTTGATTTCAGTGCCCTTGATTCCGGTGTTTTTTAGTGGAAATATTTGCACGGAGATCAATATTTAAAAGCACCGAAATCAATCAATAATTTTTTTATTTGCATTTTTCAACTACCTTGTTGGTCTGGAGGTAGAAATGTACGACTGCGAATAACGAGGTCTTGGGTTCGATTCCCACCAGAGTCAAATATCTGTGTGATCCATAATGATTTCAATCCATGTTGATTTCGGTGGACACCATTAAAAAAAAGTGAAATTCCTTCATAACTATTCAGTCTATACAGTTCCCTCAACTACTGAAATGTTTTAAATTAACACTAGATTTGATATTTCATGTAAGTAAAACCTTAGTTGAAAAAAAAAATTGTACACCGAAGTCAAACAAATAATGAGCCGCCTGATAATGACCCACGTGTTCTGCCGCCTGTACAATGGTTTGTGCTCTAAAGAATTATTTGAAATGATGCCTACGGCCACTTTCTATCATCGCACCGCTCGCCATAGGCCGGGTGTTCATCCTCACACTTTGCGTCCGGAGCGTTTGAGCATGGTTAGATCCGGTAGGGGCTTTCTCCCGCGTACTCTTAGATTGTGGAATGATCTCCCTGCCTCGGTTTTCCCAAACGCCTACGGTATGGGGTTCTTCAAAAGGGGTCTTAGAAGGTTTTTACAGTGTCGGCAGCGCGAGTGTAGCGCCTCCGGTGTTGCAAGCGTCCATAGACAGCGGTGACCACCAGTCCATCTGGTGGGCCGTATGCTTGTCTGCCACCTTAGTGGTATAAAAAAAATAAAAAATAAAATTCACCTCAACGCTAGCTCCGATAAAGTGAATCCCGTAATCTCCGCATGGCACCATCGGTGACGCTGAAAAAACCTATTAATATTAAAAAAAATGCAAGCTCCATATTTAAAGCAATTACCCTTTAACACAACGCCTTTACTTGGAAATAATACAAGATGAAACATTGTTGTAATATAGGCTCAGAGCCAAATGTAATTTTTTTTCCCTAATGTAAGTAGAGGCAATATGAGACCAAACTACAACCACCATTATTATAAGTTTTATTGCAAGTGCTATTAAAGTTATTATCAC
Source organism: Miltochrista miniata (assembly GCA_933228765.1). NCBI lineage: Eukaryota > Metazoa > Arthropoda > Insecta > Lepidoptera > Erebidae > Miltochrista > Miltochrista miniata. The sequence continues at coordinate 25,643,256 of OW121763.1, read as the reverse complement.
AGTTTCGTCTTTGTATAAATGACCTAGAATCTTTGATAAAACGGAGCTCTGTGTACAGTTGGAAAAGGAAAGAGAGGAAAATGAAAATCTATTGATAAACGCTCTGAATGACACAAAAAAATTAAAATGCGAATTATCAAGACTTCATGTTAGTTATGATGACATTGTTGCGGAGCGGGACCACCTTCAGTCAATTGTAGATAGGTTCCAAGAGTGCAGTGACGAGTATGAGAAAACCTTGAGGAGGACTACCTTTCTGGAACAGGAGCTAAGGGATGCCCAGGGACAGATCTCACACCTGGAAGAAGCTGCTGAGAAAGTTACTGCCCACCAAACGGATAATCTTTTTAGTGAGTTAATGAGTGGTATCCCGCAGTTTATTCCTTCTGCAAATTCTCAAAACCTGGACTTGACTACTATAGATCTTACAGGTGACAGTCCATATCAACAGGACAAGTCGGTTTTGTTTTGCAGCAGAAATAAACTAAAAAAATATCTAAAAATTAAAAAGTTCATACAAAAATCAAAAAAGCAATTAAAATTCCATAAAATGTTAATCAAGAAGTGTAAAAATATAGGTTCTTGTTTAAAATTTAGAGAACAAGCTAAATTGTCAATGTTAGAACTAGAAAAAAGCCATTTAAAATATTGCACTGACACACAAAAATTAGAGTCAAAAATACAAAGTTTGCAATTTGAGCTACAATATATGACTAAAAAATATGAATGGTCCCTTAAGGACTTTACTAAATGTTCTTTAACAATAGACAAGGTTCTCAAAACATCAAATGATAACACTGAGCGCCTTAATTGTTTCCTAAATGACCACTTATGCAATATTAACTGCCCTAAAGCAATTGAACCGGTGGAGGCCCAGGGCGAACCGGTTACCGCTGAGCCCCTAGCTCCCATTACCACATGCTCGCCCAGTACATCAGTGGATATATTGTGTGACAGTGTAAATAATAGTAATAGTTGTACTAAATTAATTGTATTTAGTGATGATATTGGTACCAATCTAAGTTCATTTTTAAAACAAAACTCAAATTCAAGTTATTACTCGGTTATTAATAATTGCTATCCGAGTGCTTCATTAAGTGGTATTATGCAAAAGATATTAGAATATAAATTTGAAGCTAACAGTAAAATAATAATTTTCTGTGCAAACAGGGGGAAAATTAGCAATGATGATTTGTCCCTATACATGAATTACATCTTAAACTTAAATGTCATACAAGTTGTAATGTTCACACTTCCATTTATAAAAGGTGTGCCAGATTCGGAAAATTCATTTAGATATAAGATGAATTTACGTTTAAATTTAATAAGTCAGTATAATAATAAATTTAATATAATTGACTTTAATTCTGTATTTAACACAAACTTGTCACATAGCAAGTTTATAGTCTATAATAATCACAAGGGTAGGTACTGTCTACCCAAATATTATAAAAGACAAATAGCAAGTTTGCTATTTAATTATTTTTATTCTGTAGCCAAAAACTTGGCTGACAAAACTGCTTTATTTGAGCAGAGTAGATTTAGGACTTTGGAATCTGTTCCAAGTAATTTAAATTAACTGCTGGGACAACAGAGGAATTACCCTCTAGCCAAAATTGTAAATTAATAGAGTTAAATTTAATTGCAAACCGTAATTTTATCGGAAACTGTCCTCCGAACAAAACTAAATTAAAAAATGTAAATTACATCAGCCTGGTGCATTATAATATTGCAACATTAACACAGGTCAAAGAGTTTGAATTGGAGCTGTTCATGAGCTCAGAAAATATTGAAATTGTTTGTCTTACAGAACATATGCGTAAGGAGTATGAGCTCATGTTCAGTTTCAGTAGTCACCGGGTTGGTAGTGCGTTCTGCAGGGTCAACACAACACGGGGGGGTTCGTTGATTTTATTAAATAAGAAATTAAAATATAAGGAACGGAAAGATGTTGTTCCCTCTCTGTAGAGTGTACAGTTGAAATATCGTGCGTAGAATTGGAGCAATTCATAGTAGTATGCGTATATAAACCTGGAGTCTCACCCTTTTGTGAGTTTGAGGAAGTAATGGATAAAGTGCTATTTAAACTTGGAAAAACTAATAAACACCTAATAGTGTGCGGTGATTTTAATGTTAATATACTTATAAATACGCGTCAGACCAATGATATCTTAAATTTATTTAAATCACACAATCTCACTAATTTATTTTTAGAGCCTACTAGATATTGTGATACAACAGCTACTTGTCTGGACAATATATACAGTGATACTCGTATGTTGCCAGAAAGTAAGAGTATTATAAATAAGATAAAATCAGATCATACTGGGCAAATAGCATCTTTCAAGATCACAAGAGAAAAAGTTAAAAGACGTAAAATATTATGTAGACCAGTAACTAGTGACCGCTTGGAACGTATGCGAGTTGGACTTTGCAATAAACTTCCATTTTTAGACACTGGCTTAGATCCAAATGTAATGTATAAGTTATTTTTTGATTCCTTTTACAATGAGTTCAACTCCGTATTCAAGTCTAAGGAAGTCACAATCGGTGATAGGCCAGCCTTCAGTGAATGGGCCACTGAGGAAATACATAAAAGTAGACAAAAACTGTATGAACTATACTCAGAAAGACAGCTTAATAGAACAGATGAATTTCTAAATTATGTTAAAACTTATTCAAAAAAGTTTAAAGCAGACTGCTTAGCAGCCAAAAGAAAGTATATAAGTAATAAAATTCCGGACTGAGTTTCTTGGGGTGTTCTTCTCGGTCTGTAGCATTTCCGAACCCCCGGTAGAGTCACAAAAATTTTGACAAACCTAAATATTTTTTTAAAAATTTCAAAGGGAATAAATTTTATTTTATTTTATTTTATTTTAATGCTGTAAGTTACTCAGAGCACATCTTCAGCATAAATAAAATCAAGGCAATAACCTCATTCGGTGGAACTAAAAGTAATGATGAAATGCGCGCATATAGTCATATTTTAAAGTGAGGGAAAATCCTTAATGGATACAATGCCGGACTCCTACCGACTAAAAACCATACGTAACACCCAACAGCCTATAGTTGGGAGCCCCGTGTAAGCCCTCGGTAGGATTTCCCAGGACTCCCAACAGACCCACGGCTACCACTGCGGTCTCACCTAGTTTGTGGTTCGGGTGCTATCTCGCGTCTTTTGGGGGTTTCGGGTGTGATCCCGCTTCTAAGGGGGGGCGTGCGTGATTCTCTTACGTCAAACTGACATCATGGGCCTCCTTCGGTAAGGACGGTGAGCAGCCTCTTCACCGTCCTCGGCCTCGCGGTCATGGAGGCCGATAGTCTTCGACGAAGACGCGTCGGCAGCGCCTCCGCCGCCAACTGCGGAACTCGGGTGGGAGAGTTCTCTCCCGCTCCCGCCCCGGCCGCCGCCTCTTTCACGAGTATGACGCTCGCAGAAAGAGGCGGCGCAGTCCCACTTACCTCCGTTGGAGACCATGGTGCGAGCCAGTGCCGAGCGAGAGAGTGTCCAGTAATGTATGCCTTCGCCTACCCATTCTGGGATAAAAACTTTACTGTAAGTATGTATGAATAAATAAGAATGGTCAGCGACTATAGTGCATCCTGGTTACTTTGGCATATATCAGGCATCAAATATTTATAAATTATAAGTAACTCAATGCCTGGTAGTATGTTGCTAGAGATTATATTGAGCGAAACTTCCAGCTTTCATAATAATGATGAAGGCATGTTTGTCGTGAGCGCTAAGTCCTAGAATGTTTAGGCTACAAAATGTAGTACAATTTGAAACCTTCATTGTACATAATTCATTAAAAAATATGTATCAAGATTAAGATCTCTACGATTAATAAAAATGTACTCGCATTAAAAAGTTCTTGGTTACTAAAAATATTTGTTTAAATCACGTTACTACTTTTTGTGTATTTTCTAACATAGTTTTATTCAAATTTGTGTGTCGTATTAGTCAATCAGATAAGCTCTACAACCACAAAATAAAAAAGTATTACAATTTATTGTGAAGGTTGATTTTATTCGTTATACAAATAGACCAGCGTATCCTTGTAATTATACTAACTAAAAAGTAATAACTTCAAAACGAAAAACTAGCACCTCAGATGAGAAAGCACTTGTAAAATCACTTACTCGGTAGTCTGTAGATGTTCACTATGTTAAGCATCTTACTCTAGGGCTGGTTCTAAGATGGGTGATCACTTTATGGCAAAAAAATTAACGTACAATGCTTCGTAAGAAATGTTAAGTTGTGGTTCCTGGTCATTAATATAGCAGTCTTAAGTCAATGTGAAGTGTTTACGTTTATATTCCTGTGTCACTAATTCCTAGTGCCGCGCTAGATGGCGTTGGGCGCTTTTGCTACATCGCGATATGGTTTGGTCGCGCCTATATTTAATGTGACGAGTTTCCCGTTGAGGGCCTAGATGGCGCTGTACACTATTGTGCATCGCGGTATTAGTCTCGGTGCGTCCAAGCCTATTTAAATTTAGGTTGTGTATTATAAAAAAACCTCCATTGTTTTGAATCGTACCAAGTTAAATATACTCAGTATTACGAAGCTGTTGTATTATTTAAAGGACCCAGTTTTTCGTTCATGGTCCTTGTGAGTCGGGTTGTGACGACGTTTTTGCAGTATTTGTGGTAGTCTTCGAGACTACCAGTCAGGTTTACCGGTCAGTGGATCGCTGGCCAGAACATATACCCTGCTGACAAGGGGGACGCTACGTGCTGCGTCTCGTCGGCAGAGGAACCGGGAAGAGGTCCCGGAGGAAGCAGAACGTCGCCGCCAGAGGGCGCCACCAGCGTGACAGCTACACATCGTGTATAAGTGAGTGAGTGCAGTGTGCGAGATAAATTGTGAGTACATTTTCGAATTTATTAATAAAAGTAAAGTTTGAAGAATTTGAACCTTAAAGTCAAGACTAGTGAAACTTAGAACTATTTGGAAGGATTTGGACTTTGATTATTTTAAGTAGTTTTAGACTTGTGTTAGTTTTAAGTTAAAAGTGGTTTTGACGGGGAATCCACGCCCGTTTTCTATCAGAATAAAAGTTTCAAACACTAGTAAAATTTTAAGAAATTGTCTAGGACTTAGAATTGTTTTCACTTAAGTTGTACTAGTTGCAACACTTCTAAAATTTCAAGAGTTATTTTGAGACACTAAATACTTTCAGCTCAAATTATCTTAGTTGCAATTAGATGTGACTAGTTTACATAATATTAAGGAATTTCTTGGTAAAGTAAAAAGCTATTAACTGTGAATTTTAATTTAATTTGAGATATTAGATAACGCTATGATTTGATGATTTGTGTATTGAATAGTTGTTGTTGTGGTACTCATTGATAAAATCGGTACATTATTTGTGTTATTTGAACAGTAAAATTATTTTTTTGTTTTTATATAATTCTTTACCTGCTTAGCTACGAGATTAAAAAATGGAATCGTTGATTAATCTTCAGTAGGGCATTAAGTCTAAAATGTTAAAAGCTAAATCTAATTTTAACACGTTCACGGACAGAAACCATTCCTAAAAAATTGTGATATGACACACAAATTTTCCATACAAAATAGTATCACGCCTGCGGACGGACTGCCACATTATTAGATTTTTCAAGTAAGTGTTGCGGCAGTAACGGCCAAAGACGTAACCGTTCGATCGAATAAGTAGGTAGGATCGCCCGGCCACAGAAGGAGTGTCACGACATGATGTCCTTCAATGTGTGCGTGAGAGACTTAACTTGTGTGCACGCGTCGGAGTGCTTGATGTGACACTAGCTGTCTGTATTACAGCCTAAAACGGCACAGAGTCACGCCGTTCCTATGGGTGTAATGAAAAATCTTCGGCTGTGAACGTAATTCCACTTTTGATACATTTAAAATCACCGGCTACAGCCGTAGTGCCATATTATGAGAGTCAGGATGTACGGTTATCGACGTACTGTCCGTGAACGTGTTAAGAAGACTTCGAAGGAAAGATTAACGGTTTCATATATTGAAGCGAGAGTTGAAAATTTAGAGAAACAGTGGGCATTGTTTTCGGAGACTCACACTCAAATTATAAGTTCAGAAAAAAAGCAGAACTTAGTTGCTCTGATTACATAAAAAATGATGTGTATGATACTGTCGAAGAATTTTATATACTTTTTAAAAGCGAATTGAAAGACATGTTGTCTAGCAGAACTTCCAGCAATTCGTCTTCAGAGTTAAAGTCTTGTGATCATAGTGCTAAGGTAGGCAATAGAGTCAAGCTGCACGAGATTAAAATTCCACGAAAACAAGACCCTAGATGACGCACAAAGGCTGTTTTATCTAAAAGGGCACTTGACTGGGGAAGCTGAGCAATTGTTGCGTAACATTCAGGTGAATTCTGATAACTATGTAATTGCTTGGGCTAAATTAAATAAAATGTACCACAATAAGAGATTTTTGACTAGGGGTATTTTAGGGCGATTGTTAAATACAAAGACTTTAACTTCAGAATCTGCTTCAGAAATTAAGGATTTAATTAATACTACATCTGAATGCTTAGAGTCCATTAAAGCTTTAGGGGTAAACATATCGTCTTGGGATATTTTGATCATTTATATAATCAGCGCTAAACTTGACCCTGACACAAGAAAAGCTTGGGAGCTAAAGGTGTCATCAGATACAACCGATGAACTCTCCACGTTTGAGGAATTTTCCGACTTTTTAACGGGTAGGTTTAGAGGCCTAGAGAATTTAGAGACAAAACCTCGAATTGAGAAAAAGTCTAATACTAAGTCATTCCATATTGTTAAAGCAAAGGGTACTAGTTCTTGTGCGTATTGTGCTGCCGATCATCACATAGCTTCTTGCAAGGCCTTTATCAAGAAATCTAGTGAAAGTCGACGAGAATTTGCTATGAATAAACAATTATGTTTTGTTTGTTTAAATAGCAACCACTCTGCCAAATATTGCAAACATTTCATACGGTGTAAGATGTGCAAAAGGCGCCATAATTATTTATTACACCCTAGTGGTGTTTCTGGGTCAACGGATGAAGGTACGGTTCAGGGAGCACCCTCATCGGGTATACAGAGGAAGGAGGAAACTGTTTCTAACAGTCATGAGCATACCGCGCAAGCGGAGGGGTCTAGTGAGCCACTGGTCTCTTGTCTTTCGACAGGGAACTGTGGTAAAACAGTTTTATTAACTACAGCTGTCGTGCAAGCTGAGTCGAAAGACGGACGTTTTCGTATGATTAGGGCTTTACTAGACCAAGGGTCGCAGGGATCTTTTATTACCGAAGGTACAGTGCAGTCCTTAGGTTGAAAGAAGATTGCGACAAACAACACCATTACTGGTGTCGGTGGACACAATAATAAGGTAGTGTCTTCGTCTACAGTTCAGGTCAATATAAGGTCTAGAGTCGATCCTCGATTTAAAATTAAAGTTAATGCCTATGTCTTGACGTCGGTTACGTCCCTTCTCCCAGTTGCGAATGTAACTAGGGTGCAACGGGTAAACTTGACTGTCGGAGATTTGGCTGATCCTGAGTATCACAGACCTAATAAAATTGACATTTTATTAGGTGCTGAAGTATACAGCCAAGTCATTAAAGTAGGCATTAACCGGAGTAACTGTGGGTCCCTCTTAGCGCAAGACACCGCCTTCGGGTGGGTGTTATCTGGCGTATGTGACGTAGACAGCCCAACAATAATATCTTCTCACATTACCGTAATGCATTGTAGTCTAGGTGCTGACGACTTAATTAAGAGGTTTGGGGATCTAGAAGCCAAACCATCTTATGTTAAGAAAATGCTAACGGAGGAAGAGCTTCGGTGCGAGAAGTTGTTTACAGATACCACTAAGCGGTATAACAGCGGCCGATACAATCTGCGGCTACTGTTTCGTGATCCGTACTGCGGAGATGGCGAGTCTAAGAAAAGCTCTGAAAAAATAATTGAACGTTTAGAATTTAAATTAGTAAACAGCATTGATTTAACATTAAATTATGCAAGGGTTATTACAGAATTTTTGTCATATAATTATTTGAAAAAAATTACTGTGTTAGAAAAAACAATTCAAGAAGCTGTTTACTTACCTCGCCACGTAGTAGTTCGCGAGAACATGGCCATAATGAATGTCAGCAATTTATGGTATTCGTCCTGCAGGGGTCTCAAAGGTAGATGTCATAATGATAAATTATTGGTTGGTCCATCCCTGCAAGCTGAACACGGCCACACTATTATAAGGAAGAGAAGGAGTTCAGGTAAGGAGTTAAGAATTAAGGTGTCGGGTACAAAAAAGATAATAGGACTTACCTGGAATCCGTCTGAAGATATCTTGCCACGTATCGTAGATCTGGTTCCTATGATTACACCTGTAAAAATAAGCAAAATTATTTCGGATAGTTCTAGGTTATTATACACTTTTGGCTGGCTAGCGCCGTGTGTATCGGCGCGCCTCGGTGGCGCAGTCGGTAGTGTAACCGACAAGTGCGCTGAGGTTTTGGGTTCGATTTACGGGTCTAAATAATATCTACCACATATATACATAGAAACACATAAGCAATTACGCCGGATAACACGCGAAAACGCCCCCTAAAGACGCGGTATAGCTCCTGAACCAAAGATGAGGCCGCAGTGGTAGCCGTAGGTCTGTTGGGAGTCCTGGGGTGTATACCCCAGGACTCCCTACGCCAGTAGAACAACAACCGTAGGCTGTTAGGCAGGACATGTGAGGTTTTTTAGTCGGTAGGAGTCCGACATATCATCGATGAGGATTTTCACTCACGTAAATCAAAAATAAAATGAGGCGTGTCCGGCTATAATGACGTAAATCTGTTTCTGTGTCATAATTTCATTAGAATTGCAATCGCACGGATAACAAGCCCGTGTCGCATGACCGCCATAACACGTTGCGTAGTGTACGCCAGGGACGAGTAACCTATTATTTATTTTGCCACGTGCCCGCAACATTCATACTTCTTTCATGATAAAGACGAAGTTACATTCGTAAGTTTTGTCATCTGTGATCTGCTCAAAATAAAAAAATGTATTCTAAAATCAAACGAGGATCAGATTATATATGATAGTATCATTTGTTGTACTTCCAATCTTTAAATATATTTCGTACTACCTTTTACGCGACCTCTTTTAGAGTTATATACAGGTAGGTACACCTAATATACAGCATATTAAGGGCCTATTAAGTCAATGGATGAACTGAGCCAAAAAGCGCCAATTACTCACTATGTCTAAGACGGCAGCGTAGTTAATGGATCTTAGAATGTCACAAAAGCGACACCAATTATAACTAGAATGTCACCACTTTATGCTGCAATTTCTACAAATGGGTTATTTTAGAAATTTAATATTATCTTTATGCTACACTAGCTGTACATTGCCTCTATTATGTTACAGACCCTGTAGTATCCATTTTACCCACACATCCTCCGGAGAAAGAGGGAATATATTTAGACCAAGATTCTCTCCCTACAGGAGACTGTACCTGGGGATCGTGCGAAGCATGGCCCTATACGGGGCTCCCGTATGGGCGGAGACCCTGACGGCCATCAATGTGGCTAGACTGCTGAGCCCGCAGAGAGTGATGGCCGTCAGGGTGATAAGAGGATACCGCACGATCTCCGGTGAGGCGGCATGTCTCCTAGCCGGGACCCCTCCATGGGACCTGGAAGCGAGAGCCCTTGCGTCACTGTTCAGATGGCGCAAGGAGGCGCTGGAGCGGGGCCAAAGGCCCGCTTATCGAGAAATCGAGGCCCAGCGGTCCCTACTCCACCAGGAAACCGTGGAGACATGGAAGGTGCGACTTGAGCAACCAAAGGGGGGATTCGCCACAATCGCGGCCGTCACACCGGTCATGGACGAGTGGCTGGAGAGGAGACACGGTGCTCTCTCCTACCGGTTGACACAGATGCTTGCCGGGCACGGTAGCTTCGGTAGGTATCTGTGGCGGAAACACCGGGAAACCACGGCCGAGTGTCAGCACTGCGAGGACCGCAGCGATGACACGGCGCTCCACACACTGGTGGAGTGCACGGCGTGGGCGCAACAGCGCCAGGTCCTCGTAGTGGGTCTGGACGTGGACACTCTCTCGCTCGAGACCATGGTGCGAGCCATGCTCTCCAGCGGGAGTAAGTGGGACTGCGCCGCCTCCTTCTGCGAGCAGGTCATGCTCGTGAAGGAGGCGGCGGGACGGGTACGGGAGAGAACTCTCCCACCCGAGTTCCGCAGTCGGCGGCCTGGGCGCCGCCGACGTGTCTTCGCCGAGGACTATCGGCCACCATGACCGGGGGCCTGAGGACGGTGACAGGGCGGCTCACCGTCCTTACAGAAGCAGGCCCATGACGGCAGCGTGACGTGAGTGAGACAATTCACGCACGTCCCCCCTTAGAAGCGGGATCACACCCGAAACCCCCCAAAGACGCGGGATGTCACCCGAACCACCCCCTGGGCGAGGCCGCAGTAGCGGCCGTGGGTCTGTTGGGAGTCCTGGGACATCCTTCCGAGGGTTTACCCGGGGCTCCCAACCATAGACTGTTGGGCGTGACGTGAGGTTTTTTAGTCGGTAGGAGTCCGGCATAACATCCATGAGGATTTTCCCTCACGTTAAACAAAAAAAAAAAATACCAAGATTCTAAAGGAGTTATTTGAAATGGTTCTGCAGTTCCAGGCCGTTTTTGCGGATACAAGGGGACTCAATAAAAGAATTTCCAAGTATCTTAAACGCAACTTATGTATTCCACTAAAATCCTAATTTAAAATAGAAGGCGAGCGCAATAAGAGAAATTTTGAGACCTAAAAGAATCAGTCGACAAAAATGAAGACGTGCAGTATAAATTGTTTTGTTCATGTCTGAAACATTGGGTGAAGTACAGAGGTTCTCTGGATAGTTGTAAATAATAGCGAAAGGAAACCTTTACTAGTAAATACGTCAGCCTGTACGTGATTAGTAAGGCTCTGTAGTACCCCGACCATGGGTATTGATAGGGCACCGGGCATAGGCATTCATGAGAGATTTCCATACGTAACAAATAACCTCTAAAATAACAATTAATATTTAAAACTATCACAGATATTTTAAATTTTATGAGTAACTAGCTGATGTCACGCTGTTTCACCCGCGTAGCTCCCGTTCCCGTGAGAATAATGGAAATAAAATATAGCCTAGGTTACTTAGGTCACCCTAAGTAACCTAGGCTATATTTTATTCCCATTATTCTCATGTAGCTTTCTAATGCTGAAAGATTTTTTGAAATCGGCACAGTAGTTTTTGAATTTATTCATTACAAACATACACACACACAAACATACAAATTTTTCATCTTTGTAATATGAGTGTAGATAGTCCTTCAACTTAAAACATTTATCTTTCAAATTAAAAAGAATTTACAAATGCAGCTACTGAACCCAACATTTTGCATGTCCCGACACCCGCTGGGCCGCTTTTCTTTGAATTATTTATTTTATGTTTTTTTTTTTTTTTTTTTTTTTTATACTACTTAGGTGGCAGACAAGCTTACGGCCCACCGGAAGGTTGGTAACCGTAGCCTATAGACGTTTGCAACACTAGAGGCGCTACACACGCGCTGCCGACCCGGGCGCAGGTTGTGACGACCCACAGTTGAAATTTTTCAAGCCGCCCGTAAGGCCTTCAACTAGGCTTAACGACTGTCATTTTACTGACAACCGGGACCAACGGCTTATCGTGCCTTCCGAAGCACGGAAACGCTCGTAAATAAATGTCACAAAGTGGTCCACGTGGTGGTCACCCATCCATGTCCGGCCATAGTAAATGTTGCTTACTGCAGTGATCGTTTACAGAACACTGAGTCCGCGGGGCCACGAGCGCTTCAAAAAAAAGCCTTATTACGTTTTCATAAAACACAGTTGTACACATGCGGCTTTCTAAAGACATCATGTTACTTAGTCTTTACTTTATTGTACTGAAAGAAATGTGAAGTTAATAAACTGTTTGCTTGTATTCCGGGCACGTAGACAACTGAACTAATTTGAGTGGGGCAGTGTGCGCTTGGTATGAAAGAAACGTTTTTGTGCTACTCAGCATCATAAAGCTTTCAAGCGTAATGTAGGGAAATACCAAACGACATGAATGAATATGTAGGTATATCTAGATGGCGTCTACGGCTTCGCCCGAGTGCAATTTTGTTTAGAAGCGTTTTGTTTGAGAGAGTAACAAACATCCAGACATCTACTTACAAACTTTCGCACTAATATTTTAATTAGTATCTAAGTTAATATTTTTAAAATAATATTGAAATAAATATGTATATGGGAGTAATAGTGCTCATTAAGTACCGGTAGATGACGCCTACGTAGCACCAAAAACATAATTATTATAATAGGTATGGTAAAATATTCTATTGGGAATCCTGGGGATATACTTCCGAGGGCTACAATCCGTAGACAGTAGGCAGGAAACGTGTAGGTTTTGTGTGTGTGTATGACGGATTTTCCACACATAAAAAAATGGTAAAATTGTTCACCAGCAACGTGTTTTGATAGTTTAGTGACCAAAGTACTTCCTCCGGCAAGTTATAAACGTGGCTGGATAACTTAGCGGTCAACGCCACCTCCCTCGCAGGTCGGAATACGTGAGTTCGAATCCCTTTCCACATATTTTTATGTTTTTTTGTAGCAATACTTAAGGACTGTCTCTGTGGCGTAGTCGGTAGCAATACCGTCTGCGGCGCTGGAGGTCCTGGGTTCGATTCCTGGGTCGGTCCAAGTATTTTGTAGTCTTCTAATGCTGGTTTCGGAGTTTAGGTGTTTTCTATATAAAATATTTATGTACCTATATAGAAATATATAAGTATGTCTATCAGTTGTCTGGTTCCGATAGCACAAGCTTCTATTAGCTTAATTTGAATTTCCACAAATATTATTATTATATTATTAAATACTAAAAATATATTATTTGATAGCTGCCAACATGACAGAGTATGGCATTCAGATACTTTTTTTAAACTAATTAGAGAAAAAGGTAACATGAAAGTGTGTAGCCGTGCCTTATAATTTTACCCACATTAAAAAAAGCCATTACCTATATTAAAAAAGGAACCAATTTACATATCGTTTTATTGTTATTTGTTTTAAATGTACGCGCAGCAATGGAATGTAATAATTACTTGGAAGGTAGTTAATGCTAACTTTATTGGTACTAATTATACGCTTGTAATAATTTTTTGACTTATATTTACATGAGTACTAACAATAAACTTGAAAGCGAAGGTAATAAAAGAGTTAGTTTGATATTAATGTAGACTCGATTCCTTACTCTGGTCACCTTATTTAATCTATACTAATTTATAAAGAGGAAAGATTTGATCGTCGATTGCATTATATAGACTCTGAAGCTTTTGAAGCGATTTGAAATGTTTTCTCATTGTGGATAGCTATACCATCCCCGGGTGACATAGGCTATATTTTATTCCCGTATTCCCACGGGAAGGGAAACATCGCGAGTAAAACTGCGTGACATCGGCTAGTTACAAATATATTCCCCGACATACGAAATGAGAGGATTACAAACAATTCTGTTCCGACTGTGGCTGAAAAGTTTATAATCTAAAAAATGTTTTGCTCATAATTTCTAACAGAGTTCTCTCTTATAAATTATGTCCAAATTTATGAGACAAACACGAGCTTAACGAATTTTATCCAGATTTGCTATATTCCTGTTCTGTAAATATAAATTTGTTTAAATTCGAAATGACTAAAAGCTATTTCAAATATAACAACGAATAACTAAATAACAGAGCAATTCGTAGAAGCACTCCCATTTTATTTCAAACGAAATTTACGTTTCGCTCATCGCAACTACTAACAATTCTGTTAAAATTGTTGTCAAATTAATTTTATTTTACGGCTTTGACGGTTATTTAGAATAGCCTTTTGTGAACGACGATACCTGAATATTTTATTTACACTGTCAATGTATTCAGTTATTAACTATGCCGCTGTACTTAGTTATTCTATGGCCTAGTGTAATTTAGTACAGGCAGCTATGTAGTACAGTCATAAATAACAGTGTCTACCACTGTATTATTGAAAAGTGGTCATACAGATACTCAAAAATTCAAAAAGGAATTCTTAACTGTTACTTTTTATGTCAATTTGTCCGTAATTGACGCAAAAACTACTGGATAAGATTTTTATCACACAGAGTTTTGAAACTGCCTATCTATTCATACTTATAAACATTGCATATAATTGCAAATGAGTAATTTTGACGGCATACCTATACTATTATAGAGGAAAGATTTAATTGTTTGATTGTTTGCTTCCATCAAATAGGCTCCGAAACAACTGAATCGATTTGAAAAATTCTTTAACTATTGGAAAGTTACGCTATCTTCGGATGACGTAGTGTAGTATAGATATAAGTGTGTATGTACTCCATAGCTCGTAAGACTATATATTTGATGTTCCTTTAATAAATAATCAGTAATATTCCGTCACTCGTTGTGTCTTATTACTCACAACCCTACATGGCGACCGTGCTTAAATGGGCATGCAGGCCAATATGCGTCGCGTTTGAATAGTCACGCGAAATTCTATTTTGTATTCCGGTTATTGTTCGATTGAGTTTCAAATAGAGAAAATCGCGATGTGTCAGTCCCAACAACAACAGAAGGAAATAGTTCTCGCCCAGAACGCTGCTGGTGCTGGAAACAATTCCAACTTGCAGGATGAGCTAGGGTCTCACTTAAGTACCCAAACCGCTATCTCCATTGTAATTGTCATTTTACTGGGAGTCGTGTTCCTAGTCATGGCGTACAAGGCATATAAGAAGTGCCATACGCGCTGGATGCGCCAAGAAATGAACGCCCAAGTGTTTCGAGGCTTGAGGTGGTCCGGACGTCGTCGGAGTACTGTACAACCTAAAGCAGCTGAGTGCGCGTTATAAAAGTTACAGAAGGGAGTTATAGTAATTTATGTAACCTTATGATATATATAAATCGCGTATGTATGTGTGCGTGTGTCAAGTGCAGAAAAGTTATTTCAAAATATTTGTGGGTGATTTTATGAACTAATAAAAGCGAATGGCTGAAAAACTGAACAATATATACAGTGAACTGTGTGCAATACGGAAATATTTAATAAAAGTAGGCCCTACCCGTAGACGTGACTCTAAGGTATGTAGTATAAAATTAAGAGAATCGAACACTTTATTTTTATCTTTTGAAAAATTACTGAAGAACGTAGACAATAATATTAGAGATTTTAAATATGAGGAAATAGATTTAATTAATAATTATAAGATTAAAATAAATGAAATTTATTTACAAATAAGAGATTTATGTGAAAAGAATAGTGACAGCTCTGACTCTGAAAGGGCAAGTCAAGAGGAAAATTGTATTCAAGGGAAAAATATTAATTATACATCAAAAATGGCTAAATTTGAATTAAAAGTTGCTCTAAACTTGATACCTAGTATAACAAATAGTGATGAAGCTAGCCTTAAACAGATAATCGATAGCATAGAGTATTATAGTTCTTTATTGGATGAGCAATCGAAAAAACAGCTTATTACTTTTGTATTAAAAAGTCGGTTGTCTCAAGCAGCTAAATTAAGATTATGTACGGACTATGACTCAGTTGAAGACTTACTGAAAGTTACACACTTATATAACACTTAGTCTTTAAAAATTATTTTGTTTTTCTTCATGATAACATTTTATTTTTTTATAGGTATAGATAACATAGATACTTACTGTTTTAATTTTAATTAGTAATAAAAAATTATGTGTAATTTAATAATTTTTTATTTTTTTTTATGTGGGAGATGTAGTATAGATATAAGTGTGTATGTACTCCATAGCTCGTAAGACTATATATTTGATGTTCCTTTAATAAATAATCAGTAATATTCCGTCACTCGTTGTGTCTTATTACTCACAACCCTACAGTAGCTTAGATTTTATAGCAGTAGACTATATTTTATTCTCGTATTCCCATGGAAACGAGAACTACGCGGGCGAAACCGCGTGACGTCCACTGGTTCAAGATAAATTTTTAATACCAACTATAATCGACTATCCATGGGTGTGATTGATGACCGTGATTTATTTTCTTCATGCATCGATTATAGACACGCTTATCGAACAAGAAAGTGGGTCCTAGAAAGCAAATACTTAAGCCAAAAGTGAGTACGCAGCAGTGCTAGACACTGTTTACGGGGTGATGCAACATTCCACTATACAATTTCCTACAGTTTTTCTATGACCTATCTATCCGTGAGCTTTATCTCAATCTAAATGATGCTGTACTCGTATAACATCATCAAAATTGGTTAAGTTGAAATGTAGCTAGAACTTGAACTATGATTAACTAAACACCATATACTTTGAAGAGATCAGAGTGAAATGGTTGGATTATAGTAACAAGGTTTCTGTGGGAAGCCACGGGCGTTCTTATAAAATCGCAATATTTGTACCTAACGCGAGTACCAACATTCATTTTTTCTCGAACTATTTTTCCTACACGAAAAACTTACAACTTATTTGTAAGAAGTTTCACGCAGGTTTTTAATCAGACTAACCAAAATAACGGGTATTATGTATTACATTTGTCAGAAACCTAGCCTGAGGCACGTTTTGGACACTTAAAAACTAACGATTTCATTATTCACCAAGTCAACTAATAAAATTTAAATGTGTGATCATTGATAACCTAACCCTTTGTTATAATTGCGTTAGCTTGGCCCTAGAATAGTGCCCTATAGTGTCCCTTTATGGGTACTAATGTTAGCAAGTTGTAGTAAATTACTTTGAATGTTATCGCTACAATCTAAGAACCTAAATTGTAACAATGTCAAGTACAACTTAGCTGCTATAATGTGCTATGTAAACTATTTCTCCATTGTTAAACCACTTTCATATTACTCAGCTCAATAATTTGTTATTAAAGTAAAATTATTGTGAGCAACGTGTTCGTTTTTACGCACTCGCAAAAGAATTTAACGTTCTCAATAACTCATTGGAGTTCTAAATATTTCACGAACATGTCTCCAAATGCTAATTTATCGGTTATTTCCTCAAGGGGTCTGTCTCAAAAAAATACGAAAAAGAGGTACAAATAAAAAAAGTTTTGTCGGCATGAGTAGCCGACAAATGATAGTCAAAATATTTTTTTTATCTACAAGATGTGTAGCAAAATAATATTGTTTTGTTATAAATTGTATACCTATTGATTCTAGATATTGTGTAAAAATATCATAGAACCAGTCCCAAATATTCAGATGAAGGAAATATTATGCTATTTATAATTTTTATCGAATGATAGAATAATTATATTTTACTGAAGAAAACATGCACCTATAATTAGATTTTTTCGGTATTCAATAAGTATGAGTATTTACTTATCACAAATAAAATAAGCTATAAAATACTACATAATATTTTTGTTTGAAGGACGCGTGTTTTGTAGGCTGAAGGTCGTTCGCCCTATCCACGGCCTTAAGAACTCAATTCACTTTAACACAGTTGTAGATAGGTAGAGATAAATTTTGTTTAATACATTGCTCATGTTCAAAGCCTCCCTCTCAAGTAGATCAATGGGAAGCTTACGCTTTGAACGGCGGACTGCCGCCGTCTGTCGACACATGGTAATGTTACAGTCATTCATATTATGTAAATTCTATTACCTACTAACTTCGATGTTTTATTTTCTTTCTAAGTATTTAAAAGGGTATACTATGCCATTTGTTTTTAAGAATGACCGGTCCCTTAGATACTGGAATCTACATTGCAACTTTATACAAAATTATACTCACAAAAAAACAAGTTATCTAGTAGGTATAATAATGCTACATTCTTGGGGTTCAAGATTGATGACAAAAAAAATGTCCTCCGCTAACATCAGAACATTAACAATCTGGAATCCTGTTACCCTTTATGCATCCCATGTGATCTAATTCTAGGAATAAAAATTCACTTATGTGTTATTCCAAACTATAATCTATCCCTGTACCAATCTTCACTCAGATGCGTTCAGCCGTTAGAGCGTGAAAGAATAACAAAAATTCACATTCACAAACTTTCTCATTCATAATATTAATAAAACAGAGTATTTAAATTGCGATCGTGCTATTTCACATATTTATTTAATTAAGTTTGGTAAAGGCACCTCCTTTTACCAAACTTAATTAAATAAAAAAGTATGTGAAAAAGCACATTTCGTTCCAATCTACTACATACTTCGTAATATATTATCTATATATATAAAAATCAATGCCACTTTTCGTTGTAATTTTATAACTCGAGATCGGGCTCACCTATCCAAACCAAATTTTTAGGCTTTGTTCGGGCTATTTAGTAGATGGTTTATGTGAAGTTTGCACAAAATCGGTGAAGCGGTTCTTCATTTATAACATTTTTTGTAACAAAATGAATTCAATAAATAAAGGATCATTTTGTTTATGGGGATTCTCTGTCAAATTGAAACTTTTTACAGAAAGTGATTGTGCTGTCAAATTTAAACTTTTTTCAGTATTGACAGTACAAACATGTTGTTATGTCATTCAAGCGGTCATTTCATTTTGGGCGTGCTTCGATTAAAGCAAATTTGTCAGCGATAATTTATTGCTTTGTGTTTATTTTTTAAAACATTTTGTTGAGTGCTTTCATACAAATGGTGAGTTTTGATTTGTTCAAATGTACTATGTATACGCTAAAACACTGAGAAAAGTACACGCACATAGTGTACCTTTCTTATGCCCGGTTTCTGAGTTGATGTTAACGGCAGTTTATCTATTCAATAGCGCTATTGGTTCGATAACTTACGAGAGCGCGTTTCCGAACACCGCAACATCAGATAAACTCCGTTTATTCTAAGTTTAACTTAACTGACGCTTGGTGGCCGTTTATCGAACCCATAACTATTTAGAATCGGTTTTTGTAACAAATAACACGTACTTTTAGGTTATATTGAAGTTATATTCATCTATTATTACTTACGTAGCTGATAATAAACGAAAAAGAGTTTTAAAATAAATAATGCAGTCAATTATGAGTAGCTCGTCAGAATCTGATTTGGAAGTTCTGGAGTGGATTTCTAATATATCAGTGCCTAGAAACTTACGAGAAAGAAGAAATCCATTTGAAATGTTTTCGGATACAGAATTTCAAGCAAGATATAGATTTAATAAAAACACTGTGATTTATCTAAGTGAAATTTATTACGTTTATTATTACCATGCTCCATTTTGTTCATTTCGATAATTTTATTGGAAACGAATCTCAATATTATACAAATGTACTGTGTGAACCACGTGTGGATACAAACGAAAACGATAAAAGTTTTTAAATTCTAAAAATAATAGATATGTACGGTCGGAAGCAAGTAGAGTTTTATGACAATTTGTTTGGCTTTGGCGTCTAGTCTGTCAAACAATGTCATTGTGTCAACTTGTGACAATGGCGTCCGCCTACATACAGCCAATGATAAAAATAATGTATACAAAAATATGTTATTTAAAATTAGAAATAGCCCTAATCATTTTAGTTATAATATAAATAATATATTTTGGCATAAAATAATTTTATTACATGTTTTAAACGCTTTAATAACACTACATTCAATTAACTTGTGAAACACGCCATCTAGTGAGTTGATTAGTAACTGACTATCCATCCGATAGTTATTGAAGTGGATAAAGTGTATTCAGAAACGCAGTGACAGTTAACTAAAGTTTATCTATTCCATATCTTTATCGAATCAATAGCTAACTGAGAGTTATTTGGTAGCTTCAGAAACCGGGCATTAGTGTTTTAGCGAGCCGTTTCATAGCGTTTACAGGCTTTATTTGAATTAAATTGTCAAACGCATTTACACACATATACGCACATGTATAAATACTGATGCACCACTATTAATGTAGCAATTTGTTTTTAATTTGATTTATTATTTTTTATATGAAGGAAAAATGCCACGAGCCAGACGAACAAATATAAGTCGGCGAACGCGTAATGCAAATGATGTGGCATTGATAAGACGATCACAGACTGAAGATGAACGCGGACAAGCTAATGCATCGCAGCGTGAACGTAATGCACGAAATAGATCTGTTGACCCTGCACCTGTACTGAATCTTTCACGGCAATCACGAATACGTCGTGCTGTTTTTTTTTTTTTTTTTTTTTTTTTTTTTTTTTTTTTATTTCATTGCAAATACAGGTATACAAGATGTTGTGAGTTACAGTTATGTATAGTATCACCATATTTAACCTTGCGGCATGCAACATTCAGCATAATAAAATTAAATACAATTTAACGTTGGGCTCATTTAAAGATTCATAATGTCAATTTTGTATATAAATGTCAAAGAATTACCAAAATGTCAATATTTACTTTACAGTCATGCAAGTTCATAAATCAAAATAATAAAATGTCAGTGTACATAAATCTCAGGCTGTCACAATTAACCTACATTTTCAATATTGGATAGAATTTCATTTTTATTAAGTGCATTAGATCTGATTAGATACTCGAAAGAACACAACATTAATTCATAGATTACATTTTTCTAAAATTGTGACCCATTTTGGAATTTATCCTTCAAATATTCTTCAACAGAGTAATAACATTTCTGCAAAAGCATTTGCTGCAGTGTTCTTTTGACACTTTTGTGGTTAGAGTCTTCTAGGATAGTTTTTGGCAAATGGTTATATATCCTAGGGGCCATACAGAAAATGCTTTTACTAAGATATGCTGTAGAATGTGGAGTTGTTCGAATTTTTAAATTATGCCTGCTGCTTTTCAGTTTTTCAAACATCTCTAGATGCTTTTTCACAAACAATGTAGTTTCTAAAATATAAATACACGGTAAAGTCAAAATATTCAGTCTAATGAAAAATGGTCGACAACTTTCAGTTTGTTTTATTTTACAAATAGCTCGTATACATTTCTTTTGCGCTTTAAATACATATTCTACATCTGTACTATTACCCCAGAAAAGTATACCATATCTCAGAATTGACGATACATAACCATGGTATGCGGTTAAGACAGTAGATGTGTGTGATGTTTTAGAAAGCATATAAAGAGCATATGAGTGCTGATTAATCCTCGAGCATAAACCTTCAATGTGGCTCTTCCAGTTCAGACTTTCGTCAATAGTTATACCTAAAAATCTTGTCATTTGTACTTGTTTAATATCAGTTTCATTAAATTGCACACTTATTTTGTCTAATTTATCAACTCTATTTTTAAAAGTCATAACATTAGTCTTTTGAATATTAACCATTAAGTTATTTGCGGTTAACCAACCTATAGTACTGCACAAAGTGTTACTTATGTCACGTTCAACATCTTGTTTATTGTTACCTTTAAAGAGTATAGTGCTATCATCAGCAAAAAGCACAGTTTTATGAGGCAGGACAGCTTTAGGAAAGTCATTGATATAGATTATGAATAGCAGCGGCCCCAGTACACTGCCCTGTGGAACACCGGCTACAACAGTTTGTTGCTCTGAATAATAATTCATAACTGTTTTTTTAAGTGGACATAACCTAGAGATATTAGTTAACTGCATTCTGTTAGTCAGATAGGATTTTATCAGTTCATGTGTGTTTCCTCTAATACCATATGCATATAGTTTGTTAAGTAGAATCATGTGATCCACACAGTCAAAGGCCTTAGATAAATCCATATATAAAGCGCAAGCTAGATTTTGCTTATCTATTTCAGTCATTATTGACCTAAGGAATTTAAAAATAGCAATATTTATATCTTTCTTTTTTCTAAATCCAGCTTGTTCATCCACTAATAAATGTTTACTTTCAAAATAATTATACAAGCACTCATGGATAACTTTCTCAAATACTTTCGATATGACAGGAACCAAAGCAATTGGTCTATAGCAACTTATATCATGTTTGTTATCTTTTTTAAAAAGTGGTTTTATCACTGTTAGTTTTAGTTCTGCAGGGAAAACACCATGACATATACATAAGTTTATAATGTGGCTCAGTACATATGAAAGTTTCATTGAAACTCGTTTCAGAATATGAACAGATATCCCATCATAGCCAGTACTGTTTGTTGGTTTAAGATTCATAATAATTTTATTTATATCATTAGGCAGCGATGGGGGCATGAACAAGGAATGTAGGTTAACGCTAGAGTGGCTTTGCAACGAGTTCGAATTTATCTTTGATACCTGATTTATAAAGTGGTCATTAAAAACATTCGCTAATTTTTTAGGTTCCCTGATAATATTATTATTTACAACTAGATATTCAATATTATCTCTGGGAACATTTAACTTATTCTTTTTTATTATTGTCCAAGTTGCTTTACATTTATTTTTTGATTTGTTGATGAAGTCTCCATTATGAGCTTTCTGGGTAAGCTTTATTATTTGGTCTAATCTTGATTTTAATTCTGTGTACCTTTTTTTACTATGATCAGTTCGATTTTTACGATATTGCCACAGTAATGCTCTCTTTCTTCTGCAGCAAAGTTTGATACCCTTTGTTATCCACTTTGGTTTTGTGTTTGTATGAATTTTTATTTTTACTAAAGGAAAGTAGCGGTCATAAATGAGTCTAAAGTTTTCATAGAATAATGTAAATGATTTATTGGGATCTTGGCTTTCAAATATTTCTTGAAAGCTAAGCCCGTTAATACAATCTGTAAATTTAACAATGTTATCTTCATGATAGTTACGCCTCTCAATGTACCAGTACTTAAGTTCATGTAATTGATTAACAGGAATTTGAAAAAATTGGGCAGTATGATCAGAGAGTGCAAACTCAAAGATTTCATGCCCATGACTGCGTGAATTATAGAGAAAATTATCAAGGCAGCGTCCACTTGCTAATCGTGTAGGTTCTCTGAAGGCAATTTTAAGTCCATTACATTTCAACATATCTTCAAACTGCCTAGAGTCACGACTTTTTTCAAGTATGTTGATATTAAAGTCACCACAAACTATTATTTTTCTTTTGGAATTAACAAAGCGTCCTAGTAATGTATTGAATGTTACAAAAAACGTGTTCAGATCCTCTACATTTGTTCTTGGGGGTCTGTACACACATATTATGTTGAGTTTATGGTCTGATAGTTCAATACCAGAACATTCAATAATATTTTCTATACAAAAGCTACTAATGTCTTTTAGGGGACTAAACAACAATGAATTATGCACAAATACACATGAACCACCTCTGCGTGCCTTTCTACAGAAAATAGAGCCCAGCCTATAGTTTGGGATATTCATAAGCTTACTATCAGCATTTTTTAGGTTATGCTCGGTGACGCACAGCACTCCAACGTGTTTTCGATCCTTTCTCAGTGTTTCAAGTGCCGTGGTGAGTAAATCTGACTTACTATTCAAACCGTCAATATTTTGATGCAGTATGTTCAGATACTTAGCTACGAAAAAAATTACTGTGCTGACTACCAACAATGTTTACACCCGAACTACAATCAGTCTGAACACATGTAACCTGAAAGTCTGTTTGTGTACCTACAGAGCGACTTGAATGTACAGGTTTATAAGATACACTTTTCATGCAAAATAAATAGTCATTATACCGGTGTAAATAGTCAATTCTTAATACCTCTTTTAACAAATATCCTGCCACAATCCGTGGGAGTGCACCACGATGTGGGATCCTCATACTATACCCCATATCAATATAAGACACATTGGAAAACCTGGAGCATAATAGTTTTATCTCATAGTTTAATTTGGATTCATTTAAAAAATTATTGAATGGTACTTCACAAATTATTACATTAGTATTATTAGTTATATTATACAAAAAATTTGTTAAACAAATTTGAAAATTATAGGGTGACTTGTCATACATACCACCTAATACAATAACATAGTCTCTGTTATTTAAAGACTTAATTTTACAATGCTCTGACTTGAGAACTTCCTGTAGAGGTGCTTCTGATTTCCAAAAACATGATACCTGAAATCTATCACCAATTAGGCGCTGCAGTGTATGCTGTAAATGACGCCCCTGATCATCCGCTATGATAATGATATTTGATCTTGTTTCAGGTTGTTGGAACTTCATAGAATTTTGTGAGACACGGGTATCTATTACAGATGGTAAAACCTTATTAATCTCAACTTTTGAACAGTTATCATGTTGTGCATTTGTCAGTTTATTTATGGTACAACTTTTTGGTAAATTTAAGTCCCTAGAGCACTTTTCAGCGCTATGTGGAATAGAAGTGACATGAGTGTGATGCTGATCTTGATCAGTAATTGTATCCATTCTTGGAACAGTGTTCCTATGTATATTTTCCATATCCCGTTCAGAATTGGTATGTGTACTTAACCTAAGCGATTTATTAAATTTGGTTGGTGTAGAATAGCGTACCTTCCGCTGCTTACGGGATAATGGTGTCTTATTATGGTCAAGTGTTTTATATGTATCACAAATTTGCCTACTTTTGCTGAGGTCACACTTCAGACGATAGTTCTCAGAGTTTAAGTTTTCTATTTCTTGGTGTGCAATAGCTAACTCTTTCGTTAGGTCATCTATTTTCTCCTTAAGTTCAAACATAGTTCTGGAATCATTTACTGATGTATTCGGCAGACTCATCACACTTGTATCAAAAAGAATGGTATCTTTAATGGATATATCGCTTAGGGAGTGGGATACTACCTGTTGATGTTTACGGGAACGATATGTGACATTGCATTCAGGCTCCATACTTGAAATGCCCACGTAAAAACTTGAACAGAAAATCACTTTTCCAAAATGGTAGGTATGTTTGAATATTGAAAATTTTCGAAACTATCTGCAGATCATTTTGAGAATTCACTACTTGTAACAGATGAAACTTGGCCAGTCCAATGATATTGTGCTTTTTAAACTCCAATAAAGCACTAAAATAGTGTTTCGGCAATTTTAAATCCCAATTAGACCGCAATCAGAAACACAATTTGCAAGGTTCATATTTTCACAATTTGGACAGCCATCAGCTGCAAATAATATCACTACTTAGTCACTGGTTCTTATTTAATTACTTTCACATCATGATATTATATTTTAAACTATTTATATTAAATTATTGCATTTTATTGAAAATTTTGTCAGAGAGACATGTCATCTCAGAGTTTAAGTTTTGGCTGAAATGATGCGTGCTGCTTTTAATTACAACAGTGAGATTGATTATAGTAGGTACGGATACATTGGAATGATGGACGCAATATGTCCACATTGTGATGCGGCTAATTTTCCAGGTGAAACGCCCGGCATGTGTTGTGCTAATGGCAAAGTGAGATTGCCAGCATTAGAAATTCCACCCGAACCATTGTATTCATTTATTTTTGAGTAATATTCAACAATACAATTCGGCATTTCAAATGACTTCTTTTGGTGCTACTAAAATTATTAGAGATAATTTTATGCCGACGTTTAAGGTAAATACTTTAACAGGATTGAATCTGAATCAAAAAGGATTCAATAGTTTTAAAAATTCTGATTCAACATCTATCTAAAGTTGCATACATGTTACAGATTCAGGGCCAGATTTATCATCAAGCTGGTTCGTTATTGCCATACCCCGACGCTGATCATCAATTTTTGCAAATTTATTTTATTGGTGATGAAAATCGTGAATTGGATCAACGTTGTGCAATTGTTTCGAATACAAGACGAGAAATTATTCGTGAGCTGCAAAGGTTTTTCCATCAGTATAATGGATTAGTTCAATTGTTTAAAATTGCTCTCGATCGTATGCCATCTTATAATCATAAAATCGTAATAAAGGCTGATAGAACACCTTTTGGAGAGCATGCAAGGCGATTTAATGTACCGACAATTGATGAGGTTGCAATTGTAATTCTTGGTGATCAGTTTCAATCCCGAGATATTGTACTTCATCGCAGAAATGAGCAATTGCAACGTGTTTCGGAACTTCATCGTAGTTACGATGCATTACAATATCCAATATTGCATTGGAAAGGCGACGATGGCTACCATATCAATATACCAATGATTGATCCACGAACAGGTGAATAATTGACCTATTTCCAGTGTGTTGATATTTCATTTGTATAATTTCAAAAGTCACATTTTTTACTTATTTTCAGGTCTACATGTACAGAAAAAAGTTAGTGCCATGAATTTTTATTCGTTTCAATTGATGGTTCGTCCACAAGAACAAAATTATATCTTGAGATGTGGTAAACTATATCATCAGTACATCGTTGATATGTATGCAAAAATAGAAACTGAACGTCTTAATTTTATTCGTTTCAACCAAGCAAAATTGAGATCCGAAGAATATATTCATTTGCAAGATGCGATAGCGAATGATGCTAATGTTAATGACATCGGACGTTTAACTATATTGCCATCTTCGTATATTGGTAGCCCACAACATATGAACGAATATGCACAAGACGCAATGTCTTATGTACGAAAATACGGTCGACCGGATCTGTTCATTACATTTACATGTAATCCGCAGTGGGATGACATCAAAAACAATTTATTTGAAGGACAGTCAACAACTGATCGTCATGACATTACAGCACGTGTTTTTCGGCAAAAATTGAAAGCACTTATGGATTTAACTGTAAAATGATGTGTATTTGGAGAGGTGCGGTGCCATATGTACTCCATCGAATGGCAAAAACGGGGATTGCCGCACGCACATATATTAATTTGGCTGGTTCATAAAATAACTCCGGATCAAATCGATAATGTTATATCAGCTGAAATTCCTGATCAAACTATTGATCCTGAGTTATTTCACGTTGTCATTAAAAACATGATACATGGTCCGTGCGGAGAACTAAATATAAATTCGCCATGTATGATTGATGGAAAGTGTTCGAAACGATACCCAAGGCAATTGACTTCAGACACAATAACGGGCAATGACGGATATCCGTTGTATCGACGTAGATCTCCTCATGATAATGGCAAAACGGCAACCATTAGAATGCGTAACCAGGACGTTGAAGTTGATAATCGTTGGGTGCTTCCGTATTGTCCATTATTATCGAAAATATTCAATGCTCATATAAATGTAGAGTATTGTAATTCAGTCAAATCCATTAAATATATTTGCAAGTATGTAAATAAAGGGAGCGATATGGCTGTTTTCGGTGTTGCTGGTGATAATAGATATGATGAAATTACTCAGTACCAAATGGGGCGCTACATTAGTAGTAATGAAGCTGTCTGGAGAATTCTGTCGTTTCCAATGCACGAAAGACATCCTGTGGTTGTTCACTTGGCTGTGCATCTTGAGAACGGCCAACGTGTTTATTTTAATGCAGCAAATGTATTGGAAAGAGCAGCACAACCACCAGCGACTACGTTGACCGCATTTTTCAAATTATGCGAAACTGATACATTTGCGACAAATTTGTTATATTCCGAAGTGCCTCAGTATTACACATGGAATGTGTCTTCGAAAAAAATTCAAAGACGTAAACAAGGAACAGCAGTCGATGAGCATCCAGGCATTTTCCAAACAGATACAATTGGAAGAATATATACAGTACATCCAAGCAATGCTGAGTGTTTTTATTTACGATTGTTATTAGTTAACGTCATTGGTCCAAAATCATTTCAAGAATTGAGAACAGTCAACGGTCGTTTGTGTCAAACATATCGTGAAGCATGTCAAGTCCTGCATTTGTTGGAGGATGATGCACATTGGGATTCAACACTTCATGATGCATCTACTTCAGCTCATCCACAACAAATACGAATGCTATTTGCCATTATATTATCAACATGTATGCCATCAAATCCACTTGAATTATGGAATAAATATAAACAATATACGGCAGAAGATATTTTAGTTCGTATGCGACATCATGCAAGAAATCCTGATTTGTTGATTACTTTGGAAATGTACAACGAAGTTTTGATAATAATTGAAGATATGTGTCTAACGATTGCAAATAAAGCATTAGTACAATTAGGTATGACCGCACCAAACCGTGAGATGCATGATTTGTTTGATCGTGAATTGCAACGTGAGCAGGAATTCAATTCTAATGATTTGCGTTTATTTGTACAATCGAATATAACAAAATTGAATATTCAGCAAAAACATGTATATGACACAATCATACAAGCCGTTTCCAATAATGTAGGTGGATTATATTTCTTGGATGCACCTGGTGGTACAGGCAAAACGTTCGTCATATCATTGATTTTAGCGACTATTCGATCGGAACAGAAAATTGCATTGACACTTGCATCTTCAGGAATTGCTGCTACATTATTAGAAGGTGGTCGGACCGCACACTCTGCATTAAAATTGCCATTGAATGTACAGATGATTGAAACTCCAACTTGCAATATTACGAGAAATTCTGCTATGGCAAAAGTTCTGCGATTAACGTCAATTATTTTATGGGATGAGTGTACAATGGCGAATAAAAAATCACTAGAAGCATTTAATCGAACAATGCAAGAATTACGTGGTAATCAACAGCTTTTTGGTGGTGCTTTGATATTACTGTCAGGGGATTTTCGTCAAACATTGCCTGTCATTCCTCGATCAACTCCTGCTGATGAAATAAATGCATGTTTGAAGTCATCAGTTCTTTGGAGATATGTAAAAAAATTAACACTGAACATTAATATGCGTATTCACCTACAAAATGATCCGGCAGCCCATGAGTTTTCAAAACAATTGTTAGAAATTGGTGATGGCAAAATACAAATCGACAATACCAACGGATTGATTGCTGTACCGAACAATTTTTGTACGATTGCTTATTCGATAGATGAATTGATTGAATGAGTTTTTCCGAATATTCTTCACAATTACAAAAATCATGATTGGTTGAGAGAACGCGCCATTTTAGCACCGAGGAACGTTCATATCAATGCCATTAATTTTCAAATTCAAGCGAAACTGCCAGGTGTTGTCACGACATATAAATCAATGGATAGTGTTATGAATCAAGATGAGGCAATGAATTATCCAATTGAATTTTTAAATTCTTTGGAACCCGCTGGTATGCCACCACATTGCTTGAATCTGAAAGTTGGTTCTTTGATTATATTATTGCGAAATATTAATCCACCAAAACTGTGTAATGGCACTAGATTGGCAGTAAAAAAGTTGTTGCCAAATTTGATAGAAGCTACGATCTTAACTGCTAAATCAAAAGGAGAAGTTTGTTTGATACCGCGTATCCCTATGATTCCAACTGATATGCCATTTGAATTCAAACGATTACAATATCCTGTGCGTTTATCATTTGCGATGTCCATCAACAAGGCCCAAGGGCAAACACTTCACGTTTGTGGTGTGAATTTGGAGGAATCATGTTTTTCACATGGCCAACTTTATGTTGCCTGTTCCAGAGTCGGTACCCCCAGCCGTTTGTTTATTCATGCTCAAAATGGAAAAACAAAAAATATTGTTTATCCAAATGTTTTGGATTAAGTTTTGAAAGCTAGCAATTTTTTTTTTTTTATTTGAATTACTTAATGAATTTGATGTTCCAATTATTATTTACTAGCTGACCCGGCGAACTTCGTACCGCCTAACAGTCAATGAATGTCGTGTTACCTTTTAGCTGAACTAATTTAGGCTTTGATGAACGTGATACAATTATACAAAATAATATTAATATAGATAGAAACATAAAAGTATTTTATTATGATGAATGATGATGAAAACATACAGAATGAGAATAAAAATTAAAAAATAATAATAATTAAGTAATTCAAACTCATGGCAGAAAAAAATGATAGAATACTATGTTGTGCAGATTGGAATACACTCGGATTAATTCATTAATGGGATTTTCATTCAAGCACCTCGTGGTAAACGACATTCTTTGTTTTTTGGTCAGGCGCAAGAACAAATAAAGCGGATGGTTTGCCGACACGTGAGCATGCCACGTACAATTGACCATAAGAAAAACATGCATTTTCTAGATTGAGGCCACAAATAGTCAAGGATTGGCCCTGTGATTTGTTGATCGTCATGGCGAAGGCAAGACGAATCGGGAATCGAATTCGTTCAAACTCAAATGGCATATCCGTTGGGATCATCGGAATCCTTGGAATAAGAACTTCCTCATCTTTAAATTTTCCTTTAAGTATCGACGCGTGAATCACATTGCTCATCAGTTTTTTTATCACCAAACGCGTTCCATTGCACAGTTTTGGTAATTTCTAAGCATGATGACTACCGAGCCAACCTTAAGTTTTAAATTGTGCGGTGGTAAATCAGGCACATCCAAGGAGTTTAAAAATTCACTTGAATAATTAGTGGCTTCTTCTTCGTTTGTTACACAGTCGATAGATTTGAATGAATACAGAGTACCTACGATTTGATTTTGAATTATAAAATTGAGGTCA
This sequence comes from Miltochrista miniata, assembly GCA_933228765.1. Classification (NCBI taxonomy): domain Eukaryota; kingdom Metazoa; phylum Arthropoda; class Insecta; order Lepidoptera; family Erebidae; genus Miltochrista; species Miltochrista miniata. The sequence goes on along the minus strand of OW121763.1, from coordinate 25,612,918 downwards.
TCTACATCTTTATTTTTAGCAGCCAAAATTGCTCGCTCACTTAACCATTTAGTATTTTTGTGGTTAGCAATGATATCCGGGAAGACTTTGTTGATAACCTCGTCTTTTGATGATACAAAATTGCAAACATTTGGAGGAAATGAAATCAAACCGCTCGATTTGTCAACAGGAACTTGGCCATTACCGATAGTCAGCAATTGCTTCGAGAAATCATCAGCAGATAGATCGTTCAACAATGCAACTCTCATATTTACAGACAGTTAAAGTTTCTTTACATATCGCCACAGATTTGATGCTTTGAGGCAAGCGTTTATTTCGTCGGCAGCAGTAGATCTTGCAATGACTGGTAGTGTTTATCGGAAATCGCCAGATAATAAAATCATTGCACCACCAAAACATCTCAAATCATTAGCGTTTGTGCGCCATTGTGCATTCATCCCATATGAAGATTTTTGATGCTACTAAAACTTTGGTCATTGCGGAGTGTTTCGAAATGTTACATGTCGGTTGTTCAGTAGTTTGAAGGTTTAATGGCAATTTTAACGCTGAGTGAGCCGTACGGCATCCGTCTAACAATGTGGCCGCTATTCCAGAAGAAGCTATTGCTACCGCAATTTCGGATCTCGCACGTTCAGTGGCCAAAATCAATGACATGAGGAAAGTCTTCCCAGTTCCACCGGGGGCATCCAAAAAAATAAGCCACCATTTCCATCATCAATTGCATTAATCAGTGTATTCTTCCCTCTGCTTAGGATTCAATAGAGGTACATTCGTTTGGACTGATTGGATTAGTTCATGTGGATCATACTCACGTTCACGTTCCTATTCTCTATTAAATGCGTCATTCATTCCGCGATCTGGCGCTGGCATTCCTAACCTAACTAACAAACTGCCGCACATGAGGTAACACATATCTTCGATCAAGAGCAAAGTTTGGTTATGCATCTCCTCATTCACCTCAAGATCGGAATCTAATATTAATACTGAATGTACACTCAAAAAACAAAAAACCACTTTCGACACATAGACAATAGCTCAAAGAGTATATAACCACTACAAAGCTTATCAAGAAAAATTATAGACACCCTATAAAAAGACATTTACACTTTTGTTAACCTGTAAATAAATCTTAGGTATTATTTTCGGAAATTAAAAATTAAATAATATCGAGTTTTCATTGCTTTTATGATTTATTATGCTATTCGGGGCGGAGACAAATCCAACGAATCAATAACCATGAATATTGGTTCAGCAGATCTCGAGTTATAAATGTTGTAACAAACCCGTCTTTGTTTTATATATTAAGAAGATTATTACTTCAATTCATTTATTTATTGTACACTTTATTGTACACCACTTAAATAAATAGAGGACATAGATTCCGTACAAGAGGAAGGTACAATTGGCGGCCTTATCACTAAAAGAGATTTCTACCAGGCAACCTTTAGATGGAGAAAATTAGTTTAAGGTAATGAGTGGCAGTTGCTTGGCGTACTTCTTTTTAATAAATAAACAATTCTGTCTACTTATTTCCTAATCATACCTCCATCATATAAAATATTTATACGTAGCGAAGCACGTACCGGGCCGCTAGTTATACATATAATATTTTACCACATGTTTTACTTCACGTTAATAAAGAATAATTAGTGTTATTTTTAATTTAAGTTTATTTGGCACGAAATTCTCTTTGTCTTATTTTAGTTCATAGCAATATAAAGTAAAGATTCTAATATCGTTACACTGTAAACTGCTTTGCAATAAACAAGAACTTAATAACACGACAAATTCTTCGCGAGTCCCTTTTGTCACTATAAATAGTACCTACAGTATTCATGGAATTTTATATTATGAAATTCTTTTTGAGGAATCCTTTTCACTTTGACATTATGTTTACAAGTTAAAGTTGTCTTGTAACATTTGTACACATATGAAAGTTGTATTAAGTATGTATCCGACCTACATCACGAGCCATGTAAACCTTTTATATGTGAATATGATGTTAGATGGGAGCGGAGTTACAAAATATTGGACTAGTAATAAAGAGCTTAGTTCCTTTTCACACGTTTATAAGTTACCATTTTAGGGTTTCATACCCAAAGGGTTAAAACAGGAGACTTTGCTATCCGTCTGTCCTTCACCAGACTGTATCTCATGAAATTTTCACAGATGATTACGGCTTACATCCAAAATAAAAATTTATGTTGCGGCTATAACAATAATTAAAAAAATATATTTAAGGGGTTTTTTTTTCTTTTTACGTGAGGGAAAATCCTCAGAGGATGTTATGCCGGACTCTTACCGACTAAAAAACCTCACGTAACGCCCAACAGCCTGTGGTTGGGAGCCCCGGGTAAGCCCTCGGAAGGATGTCCCGGGACTCACAACAGACCTACGCTACGGTCGCCATTGCGGCCTCGCCCAAGGGGTGGTACGGGTGCTATCCCGCGTCTTTGGAGGGTTTCGGGTGTTATCCCGCTTCTAAGGGGGGGGGGGGGCATGCGTGAGTTGCTCACGTCACGCTGCCTTCATGGGCCTGCTTCTGTAAGGACGGTGAGCGACCCTCTCACCGTCCTCAGACCCCTATATTTAAGGGGTTGCAAAACATAAAACTTTTTTTTTAAATTTTTGGTATGGAACACCATTTTTTTCAAACGAAACCTATCCAATGTCTTAAGTTGGAGCAAATCCAGCAATATAAAAAAAATGGTAAAAAAAGATCATTGAGTAGTCCATAAAACTACTCTAGCATCTTTCTTATATTATTTTGTGGGTATACCAAAATGCAAAATATGCCAAATAAGGCGAAGTCCACATAAATACATAGAGCAACTCGACCAGTACAAGGGGAGTAGACATACTATGTTTATTCTATACATATCTGTCTGTCAATTTTGCGGGAGAAAATCGTATTCATAATATGCCGCTACAAAAGCAATAGGCTGTCACTATGGAATTTACACAAAACAATTAAATCAATACACTCATAATTTTAGGAACACATATAATATACTAGCTGACCCGCGCAACTTCGTTTGCGTGATAAATGAAGAACCGCTCGACCGATTTTGTGCAAACTTCACATAAACCATCTACTAAATAGTCCGAACAAAGCCTAAACATTTGGTTTGGATAGGTGAGTCCGTTCTTGAGTTATAAAATTACAATGAAAAGTGTCATTGATTTTTATATATATAGATTTGTTATACTATTTGGAGTATGTATTGACAAAGGGAAATATCTCCCTATCAAAGTCATAGTTTGTATTGCTGTATATGCATATAACGATATGTGCATATAACAATAAAATGAGACATTATAAGAAAGCTAAATCTTTATATTTTACGTAAAACGTTTCTAGTTTGTAATTAAGGCCTGTACGAAACCCCTTGTAGTGCCAAAGGAAATGAAAAAAGAAGAGTACAAAACGCACTTGACCTAGTTTCTGAACGAGCATAATGGTATGGAAAGACTTGTATATACTACCGCTCATTTGTAGCAGATAATGACCACAACATACACAAATGTTTTTTTCTTATTACTAGAAAAATATGTGTGTCATCTGTGTAACGTTTGCGGGCAAAAATAGAGCCAAATGTAGACTAGATAAATGTAAGCAAGAGGAGGTAAATATAAACAGTTGATAGTTGCCGCAATGTAGCATTATTACTCCTATAAATTATAATATTTCCATCTATAACAGGAGTATTATTAAATTGTGAGATTAAAAACTTACGAGGATGCAAAAACGCGTTAAATTGTCATATGATTTTTATATCTCGAGAAAAGGCGTTAAAGGTTATCATAGTCACATTAAAGAAAAACTTATCTGAAAAGAATGTGGTATTACGTATTACGGTGTTCAATAGTAAGGTAAAATACAATAAAACTATAAACAATACCCTTATAAGGAAGATAATATAACCACACATAAATATTACACGAGTCTCAGTATAAAGTGTATCCAAACCGAAAATTAATACATACCTAGCAGTATTGAAATAAATGTTTCAATACTGCTAACTTTATCTGTGATCCAGCTCGTAAAATATTGGAATACTGCCACTGGCCTGTAATTTAGGGCAATCTTTGCCTATATTTATTCTCATGGTATTGAAAAAGATTGAAATATACGCGTACGGAAAATACGGGAATAGAGGAACAGTTTCGGCAAATTGCAACTGCTAAATTTATTGGCACGGATAGATTCAACAATGTTTGTCGATAAATACTGCCGAATAAATCGTCGTTACTTTTTGCTCGTCTTACACAGCAAAGTTCGTTAAGAAATTGTTAGCATTTAATTTTTAAGCTATTGCATAGCTTCTATCGCGGGCCTTGCGTGGAGACCGAATCCAGAAATTGTGTCACGAAAACGAGTCACACTCTCGGCTACCTTCGGCCACGTTCGTGTATCTAGTCTAGCAATTCATAATTTTTTTGTTTACGTCAATTATGAACTCTGCAGTCGTTATATATTATTATTATTATGTCAAATAATCCAAAAATAGATGCTTGTACCCAGAATCGATCTTGCGCCTTCTGCGTACCGATCCACGTCTTAACCACTCGACCAAAGTTGAATTAAGAGTGTTGGTCGAATTTAGAGTTCTTAATGTGAAATGACAATTTCGATGCTGTCAATTACATTAGTTGCTGTCAATTTACTTCGTCTAAATAAAAATTCGACTATAGGTGTATAGGTATTCATCATCTATGTACAACAGTGAACTGTACTCGTATAATTTGTGTAAAAAGTGTTTTAAATATAAATAAACAAAGTGCATTTATTAATGTAGAAAGTCACGAAAAATAGTGAAAGAAAATGAGTGAGTACTCTATATACATACATTTTATTATTATTATCACCAATGCAGTATCATTTTTTGTTTTGTTAATTTATATATAATACTGCTATAAAGATAACCAAACCCGGGAGTACGTTCCCATGGGAAGCGGGAAGAAAATTTCACGCTGACGTAGCCGCGAGCGCCATCTATCCCATACCTATGTACTTTAAACGTGTCATAAAAGTCACAACAATACCATACATGCATATTTCAAAGAATGTCTATTACCATAAAATTTGTAAAAATAGTTTTTAAGTAGAAAGAAGAAACCTATTGTTTTATCTTCTAACTAGCTGACCCTCGCAACTTTGTTTACGTCACACAAGGTCTATGAAATTAGAGGTATTTATTAATCATACTCATCAAGTAGCGTGTAAATCTGCCCTGTATGCTATATCAAAATAGAGCTTAATGGTTAAAACTATTCCTCAGTATAGAATTTTCCTCAGTATAAACAATTTACATACAAACACCGGCGTGTTAGAATTTTATTACATGTATCAATGTAGTAGACGTAACGTGTATAAAATGACATCAATCAAATGTCATCAATATTCTGAAAAAGAAATTAAAAATAGAGTTCACAAACTCTTTTGAAAATACATACTGTACCTACCTTAGAGGATCGTTATGAAGATAACAGGATAGTTAACAACCATCCATAGAAAATAGATGGTATAATGCTGAATACCGCAAAGAACAATCGGCGCGGCATAGAATGGGGCCTATACTGATATCCTGGAGGATATTAATGATGCCGATGTCCTGTGCCTGCTGAGGCACACACACGCCGTCATGCATGTCTGCAGGACAACGTGCAGGACAACGAGCAGGATGAGGCAGCGAATGGCTGGACTGAAATTAAAATCGACAGACGCAAGAGATGTGGTGGAGGCACTAATTCACGTACCTCGGGAGTGTCGTGTCAGAAACTGATGGAATAGAAGAGTACCCTACTGTAACGTTGTGAAACAACGGGTGCAAATAGGGGTTCAACATTAGGGGTTTAGAATTAAAATCTAGGTCAACATATGAAAGCGCCATCTACCGAGTAAGTGTCGCAACGGCGGAAGCCTTATTCGTATTTAAAAAGCGGTCTTGACGATTGAGTAGTTTCGAGTGGTGCCGCTAGAGGCGCTGTACAAAAATATAAAAACAACCGCGCGCAAATTTAAAAGCCCCATTACTCAAATAATCTAAATATAAGACACTGTGCGTAGGTGCATCAGAGTATAATTTCAAAGTGAAAAAATATTATAGGGAGCCAAGTACTCCCAAAGTGATCAGCGATTTAGCTGCGAGCGTCAATAACCCCATCATTGGGTGAGTCAAATTAATTATAATGAATCTAGATTTTTAAAACAGTGAAAATTAACGGCTGTTGGTCAACCCTGTTATGGGAGGGTAGATTACAGGGGTGTGAAAAAAAGGTCTCTGTAAACTTAGTATATAACCAAACATTGTAAGGCAGCCGACTCCTGAATGGTTTAACAGGGACCGGCTGTCTTAGCAATGGGCGGGAAAAAAGGGTTCCAGCTAACCCGTCTTCTGGAACATTCCAGGGTCCACCCTACGGGCGACAAGTGTTCGTCCACCCTACGGGTTGTCGAGATCCATCCTTCGGGTTCCAAGAAGGAACGTTTACCCTACGGGCTACCAACCATCATTCTCCCTACGGGCGACAAGCTTTCGTCCACCCTGCGGTTTGAAAACACCGTGCCAGCCGAGTTTGTGGACGGCACGGCTACCTGGCGAACGGCAGCGGTCTACAGGAAGACCAATACTAAGATAAGTCGGAACCCTGCGAAATCAATCGGGAATCGCTAAAATCCTTGCTGCCTGAAGTTACCACACCCACGACCCCCAAGTGCTTAATTTAAATAAATTATTGATTTTCATGTTCTAAATTCTATAGTATTATTTCTCTCTTCTCCTCTTCCTGAAAGCATACAGCTTTTCACTACATCATTTCGAGTCTCGCCAAGGCCAGAATAACCTTTACACAGCTGCGCCCCGTAGGCAGTTGCGAAAATAGACACGAAGAGTGAAACTCAAAACAAAGTAAACGTTAAAACTGTACTGCTAACTGCTATACGGATGCGAGACATGGAAGGTCACTAAAGTAAAGACATTTCGCACCAGCTACCAGCTATAAGTCTTCGTCAAACGCTGCCTCCAATGGATCCTCGGTACATATGGGCCCGAGAACATCACGAACGTAAGACTATTGGAACGCTGCAGTGAGACCCCAACAGATCAAACGTCGGAAGTGTAGCTGCTGCGCTGGATTGGACACACGCTGCAAAGGGACCATGAATCACATCATACCAAGGCAAGCCTTACTGAAACTACTGGTAGGCTTTCAAAAACTGTTCGATAGTAAGTAGGTACATTTATTGATAGTGGCTATAGGCTACATAACATAATGCGAAGATTAATAGGAGTGGTGCAGCAATGAGGAATGTTTCGAAAACGGAAAACATTTAATCGTTATAAGAGTATCCGTTGCGCCTCTGCGTAAATGGTTGAAGTTACATAAAAATAATTTATTACAAAATAATTGTTCTTCTTAAAAAGTTCTAAAACAAAATTCCAAAAGCCCAAATGTCCACAGTCAAGTAGGCACTTGGTACTTTACTTTGTTGAACATAGGCCTTAAAATCTTACTTCTTACTAATATTATAAATGCGAAAGTTTGTGAGTGTGGATGTTTGTTACTCTTTCACGCTCAAACTGCTAAACGGATCGGGCTGAAATTTGGTACGGAGATACATTATAGTCTGGAATAACACATAGGCTACCTTTTATCCCGGGAATAACTTCCCGCGGTAACAAATTTTACGCAGGCGAAGCTGCGGGCATCAGCTAGTATTCTTATATAGAAATAATTATACTAGCATAGTTGGTAAAAAATGCTATGTAATAGCTTTACCGCGGCAGTCCCCGAGTGCCACACGTCTTTTTTTTTATACTAAAATACTGACAAGTGTAAGTACACAGTACATTTGAAGAAAAGTTGGTCACCGTAGCATATGGATGTTTACAATACCAGATACGCTATAGCTACTCGCACTGCTGACCCTGTAAAAACCTTCTCAGACCCCTTTTGGAGAACCCCTCACTATAGGCGTTTGAGGAAACCGAAGCAGAGAGCTCATTCAACAATCTATTTCATGTTGTTACAGAAAGACCAAGTCGCACAAAAATATTTAGTCTGATCTGAAATTCGAGCTTATGAAAAGAATAATTCCACATGGTGGTAAAAAGCAGTTCAAAAGCTGTATGACCTTTTTACAACCGACTGTAAAATAATCGTTTATTTGGTATTTACTCTAGGGAAGCACCAGTAGGGACAATATAAATGGGCCTAAAAATATAAGGAAGAAAAATAGATACGTAAGACTTTTCATACCAGACCTTTGGGACGTGAGATTGTTGTCACCATTCTATACTACTATAAAAATGAGGAGGAGGTTCCATATAACATTATTTCTGTTAAATAAATGTGGTATACTTTTTATCCTACAATCTGATAGCTGTGAATACACACTAAGCCTAAACCTTTGATTTTTGATGTTGTATAGTCTAAGAATAAAATAATAATATTGATTCAATATGTACATACTTATCGTTAAACTAAATATTTACAGAATAAATTAAACTAATCTAATATAAAAATAAAAATAAACAAAGGAAAACTAAGAAACTAAAATGCGTCATAAAATTACAATTACAATATTAATCTACAAAGAAGATTTCCTATAAAACACCATTAACCTCCTATAAAATTTATTTAAGACACAGCTAAAACACAAGATATTATATTTCTAATGGCTGCTGTTCAGCAACATATTCCAGTAAATGTTGTATCAAAGCTGTGTATAAACAGGCAAGTCAAATAGTTATTACAAGGCTCTCCATCTACAATACTAGCTCTAAAGCCTCACACTGGATGGCAGCGGTGAGCGACGCGACCGCGACGGCGACTGCGGTGAGAGCGCGGCCAACGTGTACATGAGAGTGGCACTGAACTCACACACACGAAACCGCACTCAGTGCGTTTGTTAGATATACTCGTAAATAAAAAATAAATATTTGTGGACATTCTCTCACAATGTCAAAGTCTAATAGGTTTAAAGATTTTATTTTCAAAAAGACAATTACATTGCCACTTACATGAAAACATAAATTATAGTACAATAAATAGGCGATGTGATGTAGAACAATATTGAAGAATATAATATAACTTTACAAAGAAAGAAACATTGGTATAACAATTCTGTTATCAAGTTAATCATTATCGGTTACATAAAGTGCTAGTTGTGACTTAAAAATATTAAAAGAGTTAATTTTTTTGATGAATGGTGGCAATTTATTGTAAAGCTGTGCTCCTTCAAAGGTGATGCTTTTCTTTCCATAGCCGGTTCGCACTTTAGGTAATACCAATAAACTGGGTCGTCGAAGGCTTCGTTTGCAGATCTGAGATTTTTTTATAAACGTCAGGTCGGTATGTATGGTTTTGTCTAAAATTTTCCTCATGATGAGACAAGTAGTGTATTTATATAGTTGCTTAATGTTCATTACTTTAGTTTCCTTGTATATTTTATAGGTTGGTGTTAGGCGCGGGTATCCAAAAAGCATTTTTATAATTTTATTCTGTAGTCTTTGTAGTTTTTGTAATTTAGTCTTAGCTGCATTACCCCAGATTTCAATTAAATACAGCAAGTGGGATTTGACTAATGAGTTATATATAGTGTAGCGCAACCTTCTGGGTATACAAGGTGAAATGTTTCGAAGAGATCCAGAAAGTGACGAGAGTTTATTTTGTATGTGGTCGATTTGTTTAGTCCATGTTAAATAGTTGTCTATTCTTAAGCCAAGGTATTTTTCAGAGGTTTTCTGTTCCAGAGGGATGTTGTCAATTGTTAGTGGGTCGTGAGATGGTATAATTTTGTTTTTTGCCTTAAATACAACGTAGCTTGTTTTAGAGGGATTCACAGTAAGTAGGTTATGTTTAAACCATTCTGAGACTAGGTTTAGATCTTCTTGTGCTTTGGATATAATATCATGTATATTAGCCCCGAAGTAAAACAGACATGTATCGTCTGCATACAATGTTATGTGGCCGTGTAGTGTAAGTTCTGTGATGTTGTTCATGTAAATCAAGAATAAGAGAGGTCCCAATATGGACCCTTGCGGCACACCATGCGTGACCGGTAAAGCACCACTTTGAAACTGATCAATCTTGACCACTTGTAGTCTATTTGATAAATATGATTTAAATATCTTATGCGCACTACCTTTGACACCTATATGCGCAAGTTTTTCTAACAGTAATTTGTGACTTACGGTGTCAAATGCTTTTTTTAAGTCTATAAATATACCCAAAACTATTTGCTTTTTATCTATACTATGTCTTATTTTCGTTGTTAAATCTATTGTTGCTATGGTGGTATTACTTTTTGGTCTAAAACCGTATTGTCGTTCGGTCATAAATTGAATAGAACTCAAATAACTTGACAGGCGGCGATGGATAACTTTTTCTAAAACTTTTGACAATACTGGTAGAACTGAAATTGGACGGTAGTTTCCTGGGTCAGTTTTGGAGCCACATTTATGAATTGGGGTAACTTTCGCGACTTTTAGGGTATCAGGAAACTCTCCGTCATTCATGAGTTGATTAAAACATTGTGCCAAGCTATTAGTTACTAGATTTTGGAGGCATTTTATCACTTTTGTGCTAATCCTGTCCATTCCAGCACTGGAGTTTGAGTCCAGGCTCATTATTATTTTACTAATTTCGTCACCGGTACATGGGGCGAGTGCAGTAAGCTCGTGGTCATATTTTATTAGTGCATTGTTGGAGCAGTTATGATACTTGTTAGGAATATTATCAGCTAGTTCAGATCCTATCGTTGAAAAGTATGCATTAAAAGCCTCACAAATTTCCCCTGCATCACTAATTAATTTGGAGTTCACGATGAGTTTTGGAGGAGCACAGCGTTGCTTTATTTTATTACTAGCGAGATTATTAATCAGGGACCACATTTTTTTAGGGTCTTTGACTGAATTTTGAAATAATTTAAAATAGTAGACACTTTTTGCGTTTTGGATTTGTTTGGACACCGTTTGTCTCTTGATTATAAACTCTTCCCGTAGCGTCTCATCCATTTGATTATTTTTTAACTGGGTCCATAGATAGTTTCTTTGACTGATCGCTGTGATTATATCGTGATTAATCCAGTCATCTTGAGGTAGATTCAAAATTTTGATCTTTTTTACTCTATTTGCCTGTACACATTGCTTCAATTTGGTTTCCAGTTGACTGTAACTCAAATCTTCTCCAGAACCTTGTGATTCCATTAAAGTGTATAAATTCTTATAATGTATTGCCTCGTAGAATGTACGTAATTTTGAAGGTGGTTTGAATTTGTTTAGTTGGAAATAGATTTGCTTGTGATCTGACATACTGGAATTAATTATAGCCATATTAAAATGGTTATCTTTCAGATTCGTGCTTACATGGTCTAAAATTGATTTCCTCGTAGTGGAGTGTCTTGTACAGTACATTTGGTTGCTTTTGTTTAATAGTCTATAGCCGGATTCGTTCACAATTTGTTTGTATCGTCTTAATTTACTGTCTTTTTTCAGAAGGTCAATGTTGAAATCACCAAATACTATAGCTCTTTTATGTTGTTCTAATTGATTTTCATAGGTTTCTAAGAAATTTTGAAGATTTGTGTCGCCTGGGTAGTATACTAGGCCAACCACTAGTGCAAACTTTTCGATCTCTAGCCATAAATAGTTATTTCCATCATGATAGGTGGATTCAATGAGATTATGGTTTAAGTTATTGTGAATGTAAGCTGAGACTCCACCTCCTTTTCTATCGGTCCTGAAGTTGTAGTAGTGTATATAATTTGTAATTTGTAGTTGATTGGCTTGATTTTCTGTTCGTATCCATGTTTCTGTAATTAGAATGACATGCACTGTTGTTGGTATTGATTGAATGATACATTTCAATTCATCTAGTTTGCCTTTCTTGCGGATACTGCAAGCATTTAAATACAGAAACGATAGGCGTGATTTTTCAGCTTGAATTAGTTTGTAATCACTAACTATTTGATAATTCATTTCATTATTCAAGGAATCGCTTTTTGTTGGCGGTTGGAGTTTTTTGAGACGGTTTCAACTATTTTTGGGATGCCATTAACATATTTTATTGTGAGGTTTTGTTCACCGTTTTCAATACGTCGTGATAGTTCTCCTTTTAATTCCCATAGGTATTTTTGCTGGGCTGGCGTTTGGTCTGAAAAAATCTTTACATGGTTTGGAACTTTGTCCTTGTTGCGCAGTAGCGCCATGACCATGTCTGGTTTTTCAAAACAAACTTTAAGTCTGCGTACTTTTCCTGGGTTGTATTTGCCAATTCGAAAAATTTTCGATGGCTTTGGTATGTTCTTGTCAACTACTGACATAATGCTTAAAACTTCGGACTCTTCTTGGAGCATTCTTCCTTGAGTGTTAGTAGATCTTGGCTCTGGTATACCGACGATGATAAGATTGCATTCTCTCCTTTTTCGTTCTTGAAACTCGCGAATTACTTGCTCATTTGTTAGCAGTTGGTTGGTAGCGCCATGTGTGTTTAGACTCATCTGGGAGATGTTAGTTTCAAGAAGTTTTAATTTGTTCTCACCGAGTGATACTTTTGCCTCTAATTTAGATAAGTCCGTTTTAATAGAACGTTGCTCCGAAGCCATTATTGACGTTGAGGATTTGATATCTTGGACTTGGTTGCTCATTTCTGCTATAGTGGAGCTAATTGATTCTCTCGTGAGCTCATGGGCGGTGCGCAGCTCAGTAATTTCGCTTTTGACGTCGACTATACTCTGACTAACCTGATTCATTATCTGTGTATTTGTAGTAATGTAAGTTTCAAGCAGGGAGGTGATACGCGACAGCTCGTCCCGTACCAAAGTAAGCTCACCCGAGCAATGACATTCACGATCGTCAGGTTGTTTACGTTTTCTGAAAGTGATTTGTGTTTCGGAGGTTTCCCCACTCATTTTTGACAAATCAGGCTGAGAGCCACCACCAGTAATAGTAGTAGGTGGAGACCGCATAATATTCATTTTTGGTCTTGTTTAACAGTGACCAGAAAATTAACTATAAAGGCCCAAAGCTCTGGGACTTTTTTTGTTTTTCTTGACGCGGACTCTAGGAGATTAACTTCTTACCTGGGACTTCTTTTCATTGGTAGCGCGGACTGTAGGTAAAACCTTTTGTCTATGGTTATTTTGTAGGTAGTTTTATTTACTTGCGGGTATTGTTGATTTTTTCCGATGACGTTTAAGTAGATCTTGAGACTTTATTTTCCTTGAAAACTGTTATTTATCTATACACTGACACTTAAATAACACTGTTCTTTGTGTGTCCACGCACTGCTTGTACGTTTCATAAGTACGCCAATGTGAAATCTTTGAACTTTTGCAAAGAGAATAAAAGAATGTTTTGAATCGCGTCCACTTCACTTCGCCGAACAATCTAGTTCAAATTAAGCTAACATAAGCTTGTGCTTCAAGGATCTAGACGACTGATAGACAAACTTATATATTTCTAAATGCATACATAAAACACAAAAAAAAGCACCCAAAATCCGAAACGAACATTTTTGGATAACACAAATATTTGAACCGACCCGGGGGAATCGAACGCAGGACCTCAGCGCGGCAGGCGGTTACACTACTGAATACGTCAGCGAGAGAGTCAGTTATCGTTTGTTCGAAGTTGCCTACTTTCTAGTACTCTGGCGCTACGCTCTCGCTCCGCTTGCCGCTGTGACGCACTGAGTTCTAACATTGAAGCAAACAGTCTGGGAGCGACGTTTGTCCAAAGATTGCTACGGACGGCCGTGTGAGAGAGATTGAGAACCTCTTCTTTTATTTTGTTGGTTTTGCTGAAAGGCGTCGATTTATTGACTACTTACTTAACCTCTAAAGTCTACTATGACATGTCCTTACATTATCCTCTAGTGGGCTAATACGGATTTCTAAAGGTATGTTATGCTATCAAGTAGGATTCGGAATTACATAATAACATAATATTATGTTTGAAAATAACAATGCTCAGATTACACTAAAAAAATCTTTAAATTTATTTACTTTATCAAAGTAAGCTGCGTTGGATACAAAGCTTTTGAATCAAAGTTCAGCCAAGTGGATCTTTATAGTCTAAGATTCCACGTAACCCTCTCCCATTGAAAAAAAGAAAATATTTTATAGAATGAAATGGACTGCTGAACTCGCTTCAACGGGGTTGAATAGCAGAGGGAGCAACAGGGGAAAGTAGGTAGGTACCTACACAATTTATATGAGTTAGGGCCCAAGTGATAAACGGCCATTATGCATAATAAAGACTCAAGTGCTTCTATGCAAAATGTCCTCCAGTATCCTACTTCCTACTAATATTATAAACTAGCTGACCCGCGCAACTTCGTTTGCGGCACATGAGAGTGAGAAAGAGAGAGGTATGGTATTAATATTTTGAGTAATATAATGTTTCCCGTCGCATTTACTCTCGTCGCGTTGGTACGGAACTCATGTGTGTCCGACTCGCACTTGGCCGGTTTTTATCGTTCAGTTGATTGGCTACCACTGCAGACCAGGTTTACTCCCGTCGCGTTGCTCATACTTTAAAACTTATTAAAAGGGATTATTGTAAGTGAACCTTAAAAGATAGGCATATGCTGTTGAGGTAAATTTTTCATAACTTTTGAAGGCGAACATTTTTGTGATACACAATTTTCGCGTAACTTTAACTATTTAAGCAACGTACGCAATGGAAGCTCACAAAAGAAAGAAATTTTCCCCGTTCTCGAAACATTATTTATGGCTGCTCCGCTCCTATTCGTCTTAGCGTGATGTTATATCGCAATTAGCCATCCTCAATAAATGAACTTTGAATCGTAAAATAATTTTCGAAATGCAAGCGGTAGTTTCTGAGATCCTAGGACAAACAAACTCTTCAGTTTTATAATATTGTAAGCGAACCTTAAGAAATAGACAAATTAGGTTATTGTGAGCGAACCTTAAAAGATAGACATATGCTGTCGCAGACTTTTTTTTAGAACTTTTTAAGAGAAACAATATTTTGAGAGATATTAAGAGAAACAATATGAATTTTTACGTAACTTTAACCATTTACGCAGCGTACGCCTCGGAAGCTCTCAGACGGTCAAAAATATTCCCCGTTTTCGAAACATTCTTGATTGCTGCTTCGTTCCTATTCGTCTTAGCGTGATGTTATATAGCCTATAGCCATCCTCAATAAATGGACTTGCAAACTGTAAAAGAATTTTTCAAATCCAACCGGTAGTTCCTGAGATCCTAGCGTTCAAACAAACAAACAAACTCTTCAGCTTTATAATATTAGTATGGATGTGAAAGTTTGTGAAGATGTTTGGATGTTTGGATGTTTGTTACTTAATCACGCTCTAACGGCTGAATGGATCTGGCTGAAATTTGGTACAGGGGTAGATTATAGTCTGGAATAACACATAGGCACTTTTTATCCCGGGAAAATGTTCCCACGGGAAGCGGGAACGGGAACCAAATTTCACGCGGGCGAAGCCGCGCGCATCAGCTAGGTTATATTTATCTAGCTTATAAAAAAATGTTTTTAAGTTACAATTTTGGTGAAATGCATTGATTTTATATGAGACGTAGATATAAAGAGATATTATAAAGTAAATAATATACAATTATAAAGTAAATAATATAGGTATAAATTTTAGAGAAACTAAATGAAACTTCTAAGTAGTTTTTTTTTCTAGATATCTCTTTACCTATAGGTAAAGAGATATCTAGAAAAAAAAACTACTACTAGGACTTATAAGTAAGTGAGATTTTCACACCTTTAAAAGTCATAATTCTAATATACCTAACTTGCATTTGGCGCCCATGTCTCAAATAAATTTTCAATGTCGTCTGATAAATAGAGTTGTTCAATTTAAATAAAAATGAAACTGCGCGTGAAACAACTTTTGACAAAAAATATTATTGAACTGTTTATGAGTTCTTGAGTAATTTGGGCTCATTTAGATTATTGCTTGCCAGCATTCCACGTATTCCACTATTATTTACAAAGGGTACACACTGTCCTACGACTAGCATGTTTATACTTATATTGTTTGAGGAAAGATTTGATTGTTTGTTAATTAGTTTGTTTTTATAGAATAGGCTCCGAAACTACTTAAGCAATTTTAGATATTTTTTTTACATTTATTATTATAAAGTTACATTATACCCGGGTAAAATAGGTTATATTTTTTCCCGTATTGCCACGGAAACAGTTACTACGTGGGTATAACCCACGTAGTAACTAAATGACTACTAAATGAGTACGTAGTTGTACATTAGAAACGTTCACTATTAACTTTGATAGTGTGATCAACCCTGTGTCCGGAAACTGTAACTTAGCTATGTTATTGCTAACATATGAGCCACTCCGGCCAACGTATACATTATGAAAACATTGTGTAGTATGTATCTGAAGAGAAATTAATTTAATATTTACGGACATTTCACACAACGCTATCTGAGCCCCAAGTAAGCAAGGAATAACATGCTTGTGTAATGAGTATCCGACCACGGATATTAATACAAATATAATTGTAAATACATACGTATCATACATAGAAACACCCAGACTCTTGAGACAAACATTTATGGGTCACCCAAATTTTTGTTTCCGGTGGGAATCGAACCCACGAACTCCTGATTCGCAGTCGCACATTTCGTCAACCGTAAATAATTTGCTATATTTTAATTTATATATTTATTGTTATTTTTTGTTACAGGTACGTACACAGAGGAAACAGGATATCGAGATAGTAGGGCTCTTATTAAAGTTTTGAAAATAAATGTACTTGTAAGTATGGGGCTCTTCAAAAGTGGTCTTAGAAGGTTTTACAGGGTCGGCAGCGCAAGTATTACGCCTCTGGTGTTGCAAATCCATAGGCTACGGTGACTACCGGTACAATAGGTGGGCCTTATCTGCCACCTCAGTGGTATAAAAAAATGTAAAGCTGGTCATAATGATCAATGGCTATTACCGTTTGCGCACGTTACTGTGCTAATTTGAAGGCATTATGAGAGTCTTGACATTTTACCGAGGCGGGTAGCCATAATCTGCACTTGTCCATTTCAATACGGAAATAGGTTTCCCACCCATTATGTGGAACAAACAGAAAAGATGAAGTGACCCCTGGGGGATAAAGGTGTGACTATGCTGTTAGTATGTATGTTTTTAAATGTCACGAATAAACTAACTCGTATGCGCGTTGCTTTTTCATAACTGGTTGTCAAAGTTTTCAGTAGGTTTGTTTTTCAAATACCCATATTAGCTATTTTGATACTGATAACACAATCATTGTCATGTTAAGTATTTATAGTCACTGTACAGGTAAGCGTCTACAATAATTTTGCCATCATCTTAGAAAAATATTTTGTTAAAATAACCTTGTGAGGAGGACTTAATAGGCACGGCTTTTCTAAGCAATGGGCATTTTAAGTCCCAATAAATTTAAAGAAACAAAATAAATGAACGAAGTCTGTACATCAATGCCTCAGTCTTATAAATTCCGCTTGGTCGTATAATTTCAGTAGGGTAATCAGAAGTTTCCCAACTAGAAGTAAGAATTAGTGAACTGTGGTAAAAGTGATGTATTAGTTTCCCACCAGAGGATTGTTTCTCAGCTTATATTACTAAATTCATCAAATATAAGTAACTAATTTCCTGAAAACCTAGAACAAACTCAATTACGAAGTTTGAAAAGAAATTACCGGTTGCACTATACGGCAAGGAAACTGTTGAGTAATTTTTTTATACCTACAGCAGCTGAACCGCACAGCTTTATTTATGTTGCAGATTGTTTAAACAAACCCTCCTCTTGAATTTCTGTATCTATTGCTGAAAACTGCAATAAAGTACTTTAAAATGTCTAAGGACTCAGAGAGAAAAAGTGTTTTTATTTTACACTAGCGGACGTCACGCGGTTTCACCCGCGTAGTTCCCGTTCCCGTGGGAATATGGGAATTAAATATAGCCTATGTTCACAGCAAAAAGTGTAGCTTCCTGATAGTGAAAGAAATTTCCAAACCGGTTTCAATCGGTCGGGAGTCCAAACAAACAAAAAACAAATCTTTTCTCTTTACAATATTTTAGTATAGACTACGTACAAAAGATACCACGGGATTTACTGACCTTTTTAAAAGATAAGAGGCATACAAATTTATCGTTATAGGTAGTAGAAGGCTTACTTGGGGCTTCCAACCGTGGGCAGTGGTAGGGCATGTGTAGTTCTAGTTGGTTAGGGTCCGGCATAGCATCCATGACGGATTTTCACACGTACAGAGCAGGTTGTAGTTGTCAAAATTGTTCAAGAGCTTACAGCTACCATGTAACTTGCAACTGGGTTCAATAGCATAAGGTGCCTTTTGAATGCTATATACCTTTGATTTGATTAACCATTTTGTAAGACGTCAAACTTAATATTACTCCTAGTACATGACTACTAAACCGGAGCCATTCCCTGTCATGGTGTTCTTGTAATTTATTTGTAAGGAAAAGTAATATTTATTTTATTTACGTCTAATCGAAACTTGTAGCGGGTATACGACGTTAGTTCGAAAATAATACAATAAGTAAGTAGGTATTTAATTATCGCATGTTCATTGAATTATTTACTCTTGAGTGTAATAGCACACGCTTTACATTGTGTAAAAATATCCCAAAAATGTTTAAAAATTACTTTTTTAACTGAAATAAGCGTAGCTACGCTTATTGCAGATACAGGTTATATTAATCAGAGTATATTAATCAGTATATTAATCAGTAGGTTTTATTAATCAGAGTCGAAATCGTATTGAATAAAATACAACTTTGAACATAAAATTCTATTGTAATGAACTCAAAAACAGTGAAAATAAATGAACAGTTGATATTCTTAGATAATGTGAATACTGTGACTATGAAGACACAAATTTATTTTACGGTCACGTCAAAACTACACTCGGTACACAAACATTTAGGAGTACATGGCCTCAGCCATGACATTTATTCCTGTTTAATAGCCTTTGAAAAGCTTTTTTTATGATGTTGATTAAAGAGGATTTTTCCAATAGAGTCAGACAGTTTCTTAACATAATATTTAAGATACAAATTGAAAGACCAAAACGTTACCGTTTTGGCCTTTCAATCAGATCAAGAGGCGTTATACTTACGTATAACGCCTCTTCCAACTATTTTAAAAATAAAAAACAAAGTTATTACTGCGCCTAGCAGGGCAGTTTCACTTACCTACTTTGCTTACCAATTTTAAAAGCCAATCCTCTTGACCAATGATTGTTGTCTGCATGAGACTTTAACAAGTTTTGCGTCACCTTGACCTGACAGTCACCATTTTAATCGTCGAAGATTTTACTAAGATTCATTCAAATAAGTTTACCGCGATCGATGTGACTTAACTCAAGACACCACAATAATAATTTGTAGGTAAATTATTATTGTGGTATCTTGGTTTAAGTGGGATGTTGTACCTAAATCGTTACAAAATTCATACGTTGATACCTGCTTCAAAAGCCTTAATACGCTAGAAGTCTTGTGGATTAATTTCACACGTAGAACTTATGCTTACATTAAATTACTATAGCTTTACACAAGCTCTATAAAGTTCTTACATTGAACCCAAAGCATCTGGGAATACTTAATCACTTTGAAAACTCCTGGGAATTTCGTGACCTGAAATTCATTACCTGTGATAGCAAATTACCAAGATTATAGTATTGAATACTTGTAAGCTGTCTGTCAGATGGTTTAATATTATGAAGAAATTTAAGCATCTAAATTTTGAGAAAGAAGTGTTATTTCGGCACAAAAATCATAGAATTCTTAAGAATGTATTGTAATTATGTACCTTCTAGACGATTGCGATGTTTCACAAGTTATAATAATGTACTAATCTGAAAGCAAAAATAATAATACAAAGCTATGTGCGTACCTACCTTCTCCAACAAAATTGTTATAATCAACTAGTTTGATGGCAACAGTTTTGGTACACTTTTCCCATGACTACCTTTTTGTGTATAATATAATTGAGTGACAGCAATATACAAACTCATGAAAGGTCGTAAATACGTACAATGTTCTTGCTCAAAAGAAGAAAAGGGGCTATTCACATGCACCATTATATTCGAACAACTTATTACAGACGTATTTTCCTAGTAGTAATCCGAGAGTGGCAGAAAATTATTTGCTTCATTATCTTGCAAATACTTTTCTCCGAGAAATATGGTATGAAATAAGTGAACGCAGCGATCTTATAAGCGAATCTATAGCGAATAAAAGAAATTAGTAGTTAGACTCGTGGCAGTATTAGAAAGCTCTTAGGAGCAGTAACCAATGAAGGAGATAAATTTAGATAATTTACTTGCTTTTATTTGAAGATTGAATTATGTACCTATTGTCTTGAATAATCAACTCATAGCCAAACAGAATACTGAAAATGAGTGTATACAAAAACGGTATAGATGCCAAAATGTTGTACATATGAAGCTTTTTCTTACATCATTCATTTACATTGCACAAATAACTTCTTTTATAGCTGTACTTATCGTAATGTAATCTCTCTTACTGCTGTTATTCAAGGAATTCCTCAAGTATAGTGAAACAAAGTTATCCAATTAAACTACAGCTAAGAATATCCAATCAACTAGCGATAAAACTATATACGAGAAAAAACCGGCCAAGTGCGAGTTGGACTCGCCCATGAAGGGTTTCGTAGCAGCAAGTAACATAATATAAAAGTTCTTATAGTTCGTTGTATCTTTGATTGATGTTTAACACGTTCGCAGTGGTAGTGATTTTTCTAACCGAAAATTTGCTGTTTATGACGTATTAAAAAAAAACTACCAGCTCTATCTCGTTCAAACCAATTTTCGTTGGTAGTTTTTATGGCAATGTACATCATATATTTTTTTTACATTTATCACTCTCTTAGTTTAGAAGTTAGAGGGGGGGGACACTCATTTTTCCACTTTGGAAGTCCCTCTTGCGCAAACTATTCACTTTAGAAAAAAATGATTTTAGAAACCTCAACAGCATTTTGGAAGACCTATCTATAGATAGCCCACACGGATGGGTTTGATGAAAAAAATAAATTTGAGTTTCAGTTCTGAGTATGGGGACCCCCAAAACTTACTGCTTTTTTTCTAGTGTTATATAAGAATCTTAATGCGGTTTACAGAATACATCTAGTTACCAAGTTTCAATAGCATAGGCCTTATAGTTTCGGAGAAAAGTAGCTGTGACACACGGACGGACCGACAGACGGACAGACAGACAGACAGACATGACGAATCTATAAGGGTTCCGTTTTTGCCATTTGGCTACGAAACCCTAAAAAACATTTATGCTTAGCACGAAGGAAACAAAGTAATGGTAAACTTCTAGAAAACAATTTAACAAAGTAGAATTTACTTACTATAGTTAAGAAGTGGGCACGATGTAACCCTGCCGAGATCTTGGGAGCCCAAACCAGCTCTATCTGTGAGTCGTGCACCTGCTGACTTAAGAACGAGTTCATGGCAAAACGAAGGAAAACTTAAATGCAAACCCTGTACGAACCCGTTTCTCCAGCTCCAGCTTGATACAGTAAGACCAATTACCCTATATTAAATAGGTACGTTAATGAAATTGGGGGTGGTTGACAAACTGATCGGAAGTGATGATCGTAGCTTAAGGACGTGTGAAACGTGATTACCTAAGGACTATTTGAAAAAAAAAGGCCATGAGTTTTCTTGCGAGATTCTTTTTCACAGGCTCTACCTGTCTTGCGAATCTGGCAGTAAATGTAAATTCATAGATCATGACGATCGTAAGTGTTACTTTTTGACCTATATGATTAAAAATACTTTCTTTCTTTTTTACTTTCAAACACCATAAGGTGTTACAGACGCGTTTCCGAGTCTTTTGTCATATTGAAACGAACAGGTTATGTCGATTTGATATTGAAGTTTTCAAATCTCGACTAAACTATAAGGGTTCCAAGACGCGAACAATGGAAACGTAAAAATCACAAATGCCATCATGCTCGTCCATCGTGCTTCAACATGAATTATCGACTACTGTATTTCTTGCACCCACTTCGATTCGCTATGCGGAAGTCGGAAGCTCTCGTTAGAAGGACACAATCAGTCACCCATCTCAGGACTGACTGTAAAGTAAGGTACCTAAAACTGTAATCGTTATGGGGACACTGGTCTAGAGGGAATACGTTTTAAGTCAATTAATTTAAATGCCATTTGGTCGACCCTAATTATTTTGCCATCAACTTCATACAAAACAAAACAAGGAGATCTTTTGAGATTAATCTAATCAAAACAAGGAATATCATTAGTGCCTACATCTCCATAATTATAATAAACATGTAAACTTATCTGATTTAAGTACCTTTTCATATTACTGTAAAGAAGGCAATATAATTAGGTCAACAAATTTTCAAATGAAAATAATAATGTACATAATTAATTAAGTTTTTATGAATTTTATTAATGTCGTACCTAATTAATAAAAAACAAGTTTAGGACTTCATGATTAGATTATTTGTCCTAGCTAATATCAATGACTATCGCACATAGGCATTTTAATCAGAGGTTATAATGAACGTCTAGTATTTAGATTTCAGGGAACAACAATTAAAAATTGATGCAGGTTCTTTATTATTTATTACTAAAACGATATTCACAAGATTAGATACTGCTAGTGTGCAGTCACTCTAATATTATAATAGTAATAAGTCTACCATTACATGCTATACAGTAGTACAAACACCTAATAGATGATTTTCGTGTAATACAGGAAGTGGAAGGCTTTGCCTGTTTGTTGTTGTAAATTAAACCCTCCCATGACACCTATATCTTTCTCATCAGACCTATATCTTATCATCGACCAGTTACCTTTTTACTTTTAGTAATCTGTGCTTTTAGAATATATAGAAAACTGAGAATTTTTCTATGCAGAGAAATAACATACCACAAAAACCCAAAGTAGGTACTCCTAGACCTGATCTTTTTTTTTTCATAACAAGCACATATTGTTACAAATCCATTAACGATGTAAATGTAAATCGTTTGACATTCGTTCCATACTTTTTTTTTTGTTTTTTTAACGTGAGGGAAAATCCTCATAGGATGTTATGCCGGACTCTTACCGACTAAAAAACCTCACGTAACGTCCAACAGCCTGTGGTTGGGAGCCCCGGGTAAGCCCTCAGAAGGATGTCCCGGGACTCCCTACAGACCTACCGGCCTCGCCCAGGGGGTGTTTCGGGTGCTATCCCGCGTCTTTGGGGGGTTTCGGGTGTGATCCCGCTTCTAAGGGGGGGCGTGCGTGGGTTGCTCACGTCACGCTGCCGTCATGGGCCTGCTTCTGTAAGGACGGTGAGCGACCCTCTCACCGTCCTCAGACCCCCGGTCATGGAGGCCGATAGTCCTCGGCGAAGATACGTCGGCGGCGCCCAGGCCGCCGACTGCGGAATTCGGGTGGGAGAGCTCTCTCCCGCACCCGCCCCGCCGCCTCCTTTACGAGCATGACCTGCTCGCAGAAAGAGGCGGCGCAGTCCCACTTGCTCCCGCTGGAGAGCATGGCTCGCACCATGGCCTCGAGTGAGAGAGTGTCCACGCCCAGACCCACTACGAGGACTTGGCGCTGTTGCGCCCACGCCGTGCACTCCACCAGTGTGTGGAGCGCTGTGTCATAGCTCTGGTCCTCGCAGTGCTGACACTCGGCCGTGGCTTCCCGGTGTTTGCGCCACAGATACCTACCGAAGCTACCGTGCTCGGCAAGCATCTGTGTCAACCGGTAGGAAAGAACACCGTGTCTCCTCTCCAGCCACTCGTCCATGACCGGTCTGACGGCCGCGATTGTGGCAAATCCCCCCTTTGGTTGCTCAATTCGCACCTTCCATGTCTCCACGGTTTCCTGGTGGAGCAGGGACCGCTGGGCCTCGATTTCTCGAGCCGCAGGCCTTTGGCCCCACCCCAGCGCCTCTTTGCGCCATCTGAACAGTGACGCAAGGGCTCTCGCTTCCAGGTCCCATGGAGGGGTCCCGGCTAGGAGACATGCCGCCTCACCGGAGATCGTGCGGTATCCTCTTATCACCCTGACGGCCATCAATCTCTGCGGCCTTAGCAGTCTAGCCACATTGCTGGCCGTCAGGGTCTCCGCCCATACGGGAGCTCCGTATAGGGCCATGCTGCGCACGATCCCCAGGTAATTCGTTCCATACTTACAAAATATTAAGAATTCTGTATTACGATCATGTAGTCGATCCTGCAGAACGAATGTGTGTTTTTATAGCCGTTACTCCTAAATCTTCGATCGTGGTAGAAGTTATGGACATTATGGACATGGATCATGAGAATAAGTAACCGTTCATTATTCTCTTTCAATATTTACTTACTTGAGTAAGTAAAAACTTCTGTTATTAAAATAGCACGGATGTTGTCTTTTAATATCGAGAGACTCAAATATTGTTTGAGTATTATTATTTTAAGTACATTTTTAGAGTTTTGCACTAAAAGGGTAAATAACCGGCCAAGTGCGAGTTGGACTCCACCATGAAGGGTTTCGTAGCAGCAAGTAACATAATATAAAAGTTCTTTTAGTTCGTTGACCTCAATATCATTTTTAAAGACCTATCTATTGATACCCCACACGTATGGATTTGATGAAAAAAAAATTTTGAGTTTCAGTTCAGAGTATGGGGACCCCAAAAATATACTGCTTTTTTTTAGTTTTATATAAGAATCTTAATGCGGTTCACAGAATACATCTAGTTACCAAGTTTCAAAAGCATAGGCCTTATAGTTTCGGAGAAAAGTGGCTGTGACACACGGACGGACAGACAGACAGACAGACAAACAGACAGACAGACATGACAAATCTATAAGGGTTCCGTTTTTGCCATTTGGCTACGAAACCCTAAAAAACGGGACCCTATTCATGACACTTCACCGTGCATCTGTCTGTCTGTCGGTCACGTGGCTGTATCTCAGGAACCGTGATAGCTAGGAAGCCGAAATTTACACAGATGATGTATACCTAGTGCCGCTATAAAACAAATACTCAAACTAAAATATAAAGGGGGGTTAAGTGGAGCTCCAATACAACAAACGTGATTTATTGCAATTTTTGCCATTTTTGATACGAAACCCTTCGCATGCGAGTCCGACTTATACTTTGCCGGTATTTTTACAAAAAACCATGCTGACTTGTAGCGATCCGGGGCAACTCTCATGAGTTTGAATAATGAATAAAAATCTGCGATGGTGGACTAAGCCTGTCGGGATTCATAGGGTTATCCTTCCAAGGGCATATCCGGGACTCCCAGGCAATGACAGATGGTAGTGCACCGTGTGGTTCTAGTCGGTAAAAGTCCGACATAACTCCATGAGGATTTCTACATTTAAAAAAAACCTCTCATACACAGTGTACATACCCGACATAAAGATAACCTTGCTTGTCATCAGTGTAGACTGAAAAAAGTCAGTAATTCCTTCCTGGGTAACTGTATACGTTTTTAC
Organism: Miltochrista miniata; assembly: GCA_933228765.1. Lineage (NCBI taxonomy): Eukaryota > Metazoa > Arthropoda > Insecta > Lepidoptera > Erebidae > Miltochrista > Miltochrista miniata. Next base: position 25,587,426 of record OW121763.1, on the reverse strand, counting down.
AACAGGCTTCCAAATGAAATAAAAAGTATGCCCTTAAATAAGTTTAAAAAGTGTATAAAAAGTAAATTGTACCGCAGGGGCTACTATTCAATTGACGATTATTTGCTTGACAAGGAAGCCTGGAAATGATCTGCTTGCTCTATTGCATTCTCAAGCAATAGTTTGTGATTTTTAGTTTAAATTTTGTAAATAGAGCACAAAAAGAAAAGCCCGTCGAGTTTCTTGCCAGTTCTTCTCAAGCGGGCCGCGTTTCGAACTGTTGGTACTATTTGCACTGTATTCATTGACGTGTCGCAATGAATACAGTGCAAATAGTACATGTATTAGGATTATGCGAAATAAATGTTTTTTTGAGTTTGAGTTTTGAGTTCTACTGATTTCTCAAAAACTGCTAAACTAAATTGAATTAAAACATGTTTAAATGTACATTGTCACCAATTCCTTTTACCGGCATTTTCTGGAGTACTACCTAGTAACTATCGCAATATACCTACCTAAATCTAAATTAAATTACAACATTTCGCAATCGGAAACACCTCCGAATTGAAATGTAAACTAGTCACTTGTTAACGTTTGAGTTTTCGACCTACATTAGAAATTCATTGATTGATGACCCGGTTTCCAGGAAATTCACCCGCAAAGGGTTTTCGTATTTTCGTTTTGTAAGGAAATATATAATTCTTTTAAAAATATTTCTCTTATAATTATGCGTTTGAAATATTAATATTATTTATTACTTTCGACACTAAAGAAGAACAACGGAACAACTTCTCAGTGTTAAAATATTAGTAGGTACGCGTAAAAAGGAAGAATACAGACATACTTATCAAATAGAGATATGAAATGAAAAAGTCATGAAAATCTAATCTGATCAATTTGTTTCATAAGCTTGTGGCCCCCATTTAATAGAAGAAACAAAACTATTGGCAGTGTGGGTGTATATTATAATGACCTCTGCCTATTCTTTCGAGAAAGTAGGCGTCACTGTAATGTATTATGTATGTAATGTTTATTGATACCTACTGTTGATTAAAGGCACTTGATGGAACTTGCTACACATGTTGAAAACTTCACTAGTACTATGCCAAAATATTTATTATTATAATACCTAACCGGTTTTGCCTTTCGGCATTCTCAAAGGCTATTTACTTATTTAGATTTTTTTTTTTCAATATGTATGTAATGTTTATTTTAGTTTCTTTACTTAATTTCAGCTAAAACTGTCTATTTTTTGAAAGAATAATTGTAATGATACTAGAGTAGACCTTTCAAACATTTTTGTGTCATAATTATATAGCATACAATATATAATTTGTGTGTTATGATATGGATCGGAGCTTAATGGAAGATACGCCGCTTACAAACAAGGGTAAAAGGGTCACAAAATACAATAAATGAAACGAAACGAGGGTAAGAAATGGACACAAAGTGCTATGTAAACATGACAACTTAAAAACTGGTTCAAGGCAACCATTGAAAGTTAAAACCTTTATGATACCATGTAACAACGTCACTTTTTTCTATAAGAAAGGGCCATTTATCAAACATAATCTCTGTCTACTTAGCTTGGAAGTTATACGGGATGTTTGTTTTAAAATAGAGGATTAAAGACGAAGAAGAAAAACGTGTAAGAGCGTTACAGTTTATTTTAGTTTAAAGAAGATTTAATTCTCATTATATTCAGACAATCATCATCATACAATCCTGGGTTCTTCGAGCAAAGCGTGAAGAGGCACATCACAGGGCCACGAACTTGAAGACCACCGTCAGAAGTCATATGAACTCGCTAGATGCTTCCATCAGACTGGCGACGTCAATTTAGCGAGCTTAATAAAAAAAAACCTTTCACCGTGTGGGCGTCATGAGTCCCAGAGGGAAACTCGCGACATGACGACCGCATGACGCGTTAGTCCACAATTTTTATGCCCCTCTGTCTAACCTGGTTTGGTAAGACCCTATCAATACCGCTTTAGATATTCATTTCAGTAAAGAGCTTTATTCTCGAAGAAGGTAGGCAATGCATACTAAATACCCACATTTCATTAAGTTATATTTATTGTCTCGCGTAATTGGTGGGGAGCCTATTACCATAAATACTCATTATCAAGAAATCTAATGGTCTGTTTGATCTTTGAAATATTATACATTATGATCAACCAAAGTACAGAAATAAATTCTCCACGCATTTCAAATACAATTATAAAAATTTGTCCTTTTCTACACGAACATTATGAAAACGTAGATAAATATGTTTAAAACTCAAAAAAAACTGGTTTAAAAATGGAACATTACAAATTTTGTGCAGCCCTGTTTTTAATGATAAAAGGTAAGTACCCCTTTTTCATTCGACGTCTTGAAAAGGTTACACCTGTCCCGAAGCTGAATAGTTGATTAATAAGTATGTGTGTCCAGTCTGAGCGAGTTTAAAACAAATGGGACTTTAGTTCCGTAAGTTCTATTTTACGTGTGGTAATCTCTCATGGATGCTACGCCGGACTTTTACCGACTAAAACCACGCTTGCCCTACATCCTGCGGCCGAGAGTCTTGGGTTTACCCTCGGTTGGATGTCCCAGGATTAACGACAGACTTTGGCTACCACCGCGGCTATAAATGGCTTTTTTATATTCTTTACGTGTGGATATCCCTCATGGTTGGTATGCCGGACTCTTTCCAGCTCAATACACCCGGGTAAGCTCTCGGAAGGAGGTTCCAGGATACAGCGACCAAAATTAGTTTAAATTTTTAACATCAAGGTCGGATAGTAATAAGTACCACAAAGTTTATACCAAAATAAGCTATAAGCATGTTAGTTATAAAATCAAGAATTAAAGAAATCCCCATTACAAGCAACACAATTCATAATATAATTACCCGGGCTTTGCGATACCCGTTATGTGTTTAATGCAGGACAAAAAGTGATCCACTGTCCTAAAGATATTTTCTTTTTGTTTACATTTTAAACTTTTCTCATTGTTTCTCAATTTCGAAAATTTAATTTAGTTTTCTATTTCGGCATGTAAATATTTAGCGACGTTTCACACGCTATCCGACGGTTAATACCTACTCGATTTTCAAATTAAAAATAACAAAAGTTTGAAACGTTTTCAATTTATAACAAAGAGATAATGAAAATAAACTCGATACCTATCATCGAGAAGAGTTTGAGAAACAAAGGCATTTGTACCAATATTGACTTTATTAGAAAGTAATTTTGGATTATTTCCATTTTAGTATGGACTTATTTCCTGTTCAACTTTATCAATCAGAAGGCTGTTTGTATAATAGAATTTTGGTGTATTTATAAATTCGTGTCGTGGCTTCAGAGGTTTTGTATTTTGTGGTGCCTTATGGTACCCCAGTGCCAATAGAAGTGGTGATAGTTAATTAACAGTCTGGTGAGGGATCATGCTGAGTAATTCGTACTATGAAGGTGATTATGATTTAAGAAGTCAAATGGTTCTGCTGTAACAATGGGGGTGCCTCAGGGTTCAATTCTGGGACCTTTTCTATTTTTAGTGTACATAAATGATCTCCCTCACCTTATAAGAGACGATCACGAGGTAGTTTTGTTTGCTGATGACACATCTTTAATATTTAAAGTTGAACGTGGACAACGCGATCTTGAGGAAGTAAACAATGCCCTCTCTAGGGTAGTCCACTGGTTTAACGCTAATAATTTATTGTTAAATGAAACTAAAACAAAATGTATTAGATTCACCTTGCCAAATGTTAGGCTCGTTAACACCAGTATTAAGATTAGGGATGATCAAGTAGAATTGGTCGATGAAACTGTCTTTCTGGGCATAAAGTTAGACTCCAACTTGCAGTGGGGGCCTCATATCGAGAAAGTCTCGGGCAGACTGAGCTCTGCAGCCTATGCCGTTAAAAAGATCCGACAACTGACAGATATTAGAACAGCGCGTCTTGTCTACTGTAGCTATTTCCACAGTGTCATGACCTATGGCATACTATTATGGGGTAACGCTGCCGACATCGAATGTTTCTTTGTGTTGCAGAAAAGGGCTGTCCGAGCTATCTATGGTATGGGGTTTCGGGAGTCATTAAGAGAAAATTTTAAGGATATCAACATTCTTACTGTGTATTCACAGTACATATATGAAAACTTATTATATACTCATAAAAATAACAGTAAATTTATTAAAAATAGTGATATGCATAACCTAAACTTAAGAAATAAGAATAAATTGGCTGTACCTAGATTTAGGCTTAATAAAATAAGCAATTCTTTTGCGGGCAATTGTTTTCGAGTGTACAATACGTTGCCGACAGCCATAACAGGTTTGTCAGTTAATAAATTTAAAAAACTAGTAAAACTTAAATTGTGCCAGAAAGCTTATTATAGCATTAAAGACTTTCTAGAAGACAAGACTGCCTGGCAGTGACATGAATTGCTCCTTTCTACATTAAAAAAAAAGTGTATTAGATACTAAGATGAATAAGAGGGACCGGACTGAGTTTCTTGGGGTGTTCTTCTCAGTCTGTAGCATTTCCGAACCCCCGGTAGAGTCACAAAAATTTTGACAAACCTAAATATTTTTTTAAAAATTTCAAAGGGAATAAAAAAAAAAGAAGATTGTGACAGAGACATTGTGTTTTGAAAAGATCATAATACTTAGCACACAATAATAGTATATTTTGATTTATCAGATATTATTAAATATATGTAATGTTTTAATTTTTTTTTCATTATTATTAGTGACGAGTGGACTGAAAATATGTCTATCTAAGTGTAAAGTTCTCTTCAGTAAAAATTAAGAAAGCCCAAACACAAGGTAACTGCTGTAAATCGTTAAGGTATTCTCTTGACTGTCTTTCGGCTCCATCATCAGATGAACTCCCATACCTTCATTAAATTGTAGTGCTTTAAAGCACTTCCTTAACAATGTTTGGGAGAACCTTGGAAGTATCTAATTTCAACCAAAAACTTATTTCAAATCGGTTCATGAATGACGAAGTTCTGCGCGAACAAACAAAAAAAAATACCTATACGGTCGAGTTGAGTAACCTCCTCCTTTTTTTTTTGTCGGTAAAAATAAGTACAGTTTGAGCAATAGCAATTTATATAACTCACTTAAGTTTACAAGGTTGTCGCAGAAAGTTCACTGATTCGTGATTCTCGATTACATTACTTCCTAAATTCCTTCGGTCTCGTAAACGCAACCCTAACAAATACTTTCATGTAAATTTGTTGAAACTAGATAAAATCTCAGTTCAAGGCAAATTTTGTTAACGAAATAACTAAATTAAATTAGAAATAGAGGTACTGGAGGTAAGTGAAATCGGGGGTAAATGCGTGGATTGTTATCTTTGCGAACTTTCAAAGTACGTAAGCGGCAGTATTTGTATAAAATCATGAGTAGAAACTTTAGGGTGCTTTTCCACTACGCTACGTTGCTATGGATCTACCAATTACATTTGTAGGTCCACAAGTAGAGTGGAGACTTTACAATGCATCCATAGCAACGTAGCAGAACACATATCTCTGGTGGAAAAGTACCCTTAGTGTGAAAGCCGAGAGAAGGTGCGTGCAATGTAAATACATTGTGGATTTGGATATGAATTGTGTCCAACATTTGCTCAATATTAAAGTTGTACGAGGAAAAGATTGAATGATTTTACCAGAAATATATTGTAGTCGTCGATGTACCTGATATTTGTGTGAAATTTTAATATTGGTAAGTAGGTATTCCATAGTAGTAAAATTTTGTAATGAGAAAAAAATGTATATTAATTTATTTTCGAGATTCAAAATACTCTAACTCTGGAGATTGTATTTTTGAGGATATGTAACATTTACCTTGGCTGTTGAAGCTTTGGTTTGGAGTATGAAATGGAGTACAGAATGCAATATTACAGAAGGTTATAACTTTTTCTCTGTTTAAGAGACCAGTGATGGTAATTCAGTTGCTTCATAAACCAACTGGCGATGTTTAGGTCTATAAATCTTAACTGTCTATCTTCTTTAGGATATTAGCCATTATCAAATAAATAAAAATAAATAAATAAAAATATATTACGTAAAAAATCAACAATATCTAATGGAAAACAAAATCCGAAAATGATTTATGGACATATTAATATCCAACAACGGAAATTCTAAGCTTATTGGACATTCCGGTACACTTTCCTTACAGTGGGCGCACACTAGGCGACAAGTCGCCGCGACATGTCGCCGCGACTGTCGCCCAGTGTGCGCCTACATCGGGCGACTTGACGCCGCGACATGTCGCCGCGACTGTCGCCGTCGTGCGCGACATGTCGCGGCGACAGACGTCGTACAAAAAGTTGTCGCTCGGCGACTGTCGCCGTGTCGCTGCGACTCCCCTTGCTTGTCGCCGAGTCGCGGCGACATGTCGCGCAGTGTGCGATGCTTAGAACAAAATGTATGTAAATTGGCGCCCGCAGCTTGTCGCCGCGACACACAGAAATCAGAAAAAAGGAGAAATGGCATGCGCGCGTATCGGTGTCCGTACAATCTGACAAAAATGGTCAGGTTAGTCGTGAGCGGCGTGTCAGAGTGATCAGTCTTGAGTTGATTGCGACAGTGAAATAGTTCAAAATGCCGCCTTGTTCCCTCTCTGTATGTAAAAACCGAAGTAACATAAAAAACTTTACTACCCATGGCATCACTTACCATATGTAAATACAAGTAATTCATTGTATTTATCATTAAATTCAATTAAAAACAACAGCCGACACATATTTGTTACTGCTTACTGTGATATAGCAGTATTACCGCAGTAGACGTAGACTCTTATTGTGTTCAAAATACATGTCGTGCTGAGTAGTACTAACTAAGTTCGATACCACATACCACGACGCAATGGATAGAACGCGGGTTACGCGGGAAAGAATCGTACTCGATTCATGAGTCGAATAATACGCTCGCTGCATGGAGAAGCGAGTTAGGGATGTACCGGCATGTGGTCATTCAAATCAAATATCGGGAAGTTATCGATAACATTTTCCTAGGAATATTTTATTTTATAGATTGGTGAGTGAATGTTAAATATTTTTAAAACATATTTCAATTATATTACAGTGCACAAAAAATGTAAACCAGAACAATACAGTAAGTTTATTTGAAATAAAGTGAAGGTTAGTGAGTTACCTACATAGTTAGGAATGTGTTAAGTGCTTTACTGTGCTTGTGTTACCTTTTAATAAATATCCCTTTTATTCCCATTCTAATGGCTTGATGGGTATTACTTATATTTTTTGCACGCTTACAGTGTTTTAAATGCACATTTATGTATGGCATGAATTCGATATTGGTTTTGAAGCTTTCTATGGGATTATTTTGGAAATTTCTTTTTAATTAAAATAAGGGAAGGCGTTTACAACAAATTATCATCCAAATATGTATATATTTTTAAAAAAATCTAGACCCAATAAAGCGACGATTAAATTAACTATTAACTGGTTTTTGTTACTTTTCTTGTTGCAAATCACCCTCTATTATGCAAGATCAAAGCAATATGTTTTCCAATTAAGATTTGCTATTAAAAATTTACTATTTTTGGGTTTTCACAGCCTTCGCATGTGAGGTTTAAAAGTAACATTGCAATTAGATGCTTTTATCAAAAATGTGCCTTGCGTTGTCTTTACAGATTTCCAAAAGATCCAACTTTTAAAAAGAAATGGATCGATGCTACAGGGCGGCCAGATAATTGGTTCCCCACAAAAAATAGTACCATATGCTCAGTTCATTTTGAGCCTGAAATGTTTCAGCCTCTAAAAATAAAGCGGAGTTTTGTTTTGTCATGTAGCCGTTTCTAAGTAGAAATGAGATTTCACCAGCAAATCTCGGCCTACAAGGGGTAGGCCGAGAAATGGTATTATAGGGTTGATAACTACAATTTTTTTTAAATCATCAAGTTTGTGTGTATTAAAATGGTAATATGCGTACACTTAAGTACACATGATTGAAATTCAGAGTATAGTTAATAATCCTAATTCAAAATTTTAAGGGACCTAGATTATAAGAAACTATTACATACATACATACATATGGCCACGCCTTTATCCCCGAAGTGGTACGCAGAGGCATATTATATGCCCACATTTCACCTTTGTATAATTTGTCCCACGTAATAGGTAGTGAGCCGTATTGCCGTGTTTAAATAGACAGGCGCAGGTTGTGACTGCCTGCTGTTGAAATAAAACCTTCAACTTAGCTTAACGACTGCCATTTTACTGGCAACCGGGACCAACGGCTTAACGTGCCTTCCGAAGCACGGAAACGCTCAAATAAATGTCACAAAGTGATCACATGGATGGTCACCCATCCATGGACCGGCCATAGTGAAAGTTGCTTACTGCAGTGATCGTTTACAGAACACTGAGTCCGCGGGCCACGAGCGCTTCTTTATTACTATTATTCAAAATAAAAGGTCCTATGCGTTGCTATAGTTATGTAGCGGATCATAAAAATGTGACATTATTTATTTCATTTACTTAGTACTAAGTTTGTGATTGACTTCATGTTAATTAAATGAGTAAACACAGTATTATTTGTTTTTGATCTAACCACGCATAGATACAATACATAATACAGGTCACTATTATAGTTATAAAACATTTAGGTACTTCCCAATAAGTATATCACAAATGTTTTTTCACATACATTATTCTCTAAAACTGTATACAACTATCGATACTGTACCAATTCTTAAAATATTGCCCCATCACTAGAGCTATTTCATTGGCAGAGAAACCGACTTTTTTGGCCAATGATTTTGTTTGCAGCAGCGGAGCTGAGGTGTGATTGGTTTTTACTATTGCGATGATTGGTCGGGTTGATTGCGTTGAGCACGGAGTGGGGCTCAGTTAGCGACACCCGGTTTTCATACATTTCCTTACTCAACAGCATATCTCCTTTTTTCTGATATCTGTGCCGCGACATGTCGCCGCGACAAGACGCTCAGTGTGCGCCCACTGTTATTGTCTCAACGTAATCGGGTCACAACACATTGTTACTCTTACGGGTTCAATCTCGCCACAATGCAGATGCTATCAAGTGTCCGATTAAAATAACGACCCTATAAATACGTGGTCATAAATCACTAAGATAAAGGTTTCAAACATTTATTAGTTGTGTGTGAAAACACTGCAAGTCATTGTTTTTCTTGTTAATCTTAATATAATATGTCGGTAAAAAGAAGGAACTCACGCTATTGAAGAAAATTAAGTGAACAGAAAAATTTGCCCTGTGCCCTTTTCTTTTTTTTTACTGTGAGGGAAAATCCTCACGGATGCTATGCCGGACTCCTAACGATTAAAAACTTTACGTAACGCCCAACAGCCTGAGATATCTTTCAGTGATGCCGTTATTACATACATTTAAACAAAAATAAGCATCTCACTCCGTACACGGGGTATAGGTAACGCATATTTTGGCTTTTTCTTTAGCTATTTTACCGGCAAAATGTGATGGTGTACTCGTAAGTAAGGTGCAAACTGTCTGTAAATAATGCAACTTAGCACTCTCTCGTGATTCGATAAACTTGAATTTGAACAGCTTGAACAAGGCAGTAAAGGTCTTTGTGGAGGAAAGGTTGGGAATGTTCCTCCAACACACAAAGGGAGGATCCTCCGACCAGGCTAGGTGATCGCGCCTGGCGGGCCGAAGCCCAACGGTTGATGTTGGACTGTTGGTTATATCATTCATCGCCATGTGAACTCTGACATCGCGATTCAGCATTTATCTATTCTTCGTTGTGAGATCTTTCATATCGCGATGCAGGACTTCTGTTAATGTTCGCTATGTGGCGGTCGCCACATCACTCCCCTCCGAGACCGGAGGTCGATTGCGAGTATGAGTCTGGTGTCTTGTAGTCTGTTGTCAGATGCGCCAGTGCCAGTTCGTGTAGTTCCATTTAGTTGGAACTGTACTCCGCTAGTTCCAGTGAGTCGGAACTGTGCCGCTGATTTCAGTGAGTCGAAATCGTATGCCGCTGATTCCAGTGAGTCGGAATCGAATACTGCTAGTCCCAGTGAGTCGGGGCTAAGTGCAATGGTGCGGTGCGCGGTGCTGCGGTACCCTCAGTGAGTCGGGGCGGTTCGATGCGTAGGCTGCTGCGTAGACGGGAGAGATGCGCTCTTCTTACAAGTACCGTAGTGCAGTGTTCGGTGCCTAGACGCTGATGTGGCCGAAGAGGTAACCAGGCTGGAGCGGTCGCTGCTAGCTTGTGGTATCCCTGTAGAGGCCGTAGATGCTGGCTGGCTGAGACTGTTTACCGGGCATACTGGAGTGCTGTAAAGGTGGCGATGATGATGATGATGATGATGATGATGCTGCTGCTCTGCTTCGTGAAGGCTGCTTTCAATCACGTCGGGGTCACCTATGTGGAGGAAAGGTTGGGAATGTTCCTCCAACACACAAAGGGAGGATCCTCCGACCAGGCTAGGTGATCGCGCCTGGCGGGCCGAAGCCCAACGGTTGATGTTGGACTGTTGGTTATATCATTCATCGCCATGTGAACTCTGACATCGCGATTCAGGATTTATCTATTCTTCGTTGTGAGATCTTTCATATCGCGATGCAGGACTTCTGTTAATGTTCGCTATGTGGCGGTCGCCACAGTCTTTTTAATAAAGTCAACCAAACTTGGACGGGCCAATCTTTATTTTTAACCGACTTCAAAAAAGGAGGAGGTTCTCAATTCGTCTGTAGGTTTTTTTTTATTTAACAGTTCATGACACATGAAAATACCTACATAAAGAGGCTTTTTACAGGGATGCTATGCCGGCCTCCTACCGACTAAAACCCGTCTACAGTTGGGAACCCCGGGTAACCTCTCGAAATGATGTCCCTAGGACTCCCAACAGCCATTTTTTTTTGTTTTTTTTTTATCCCACTAGAGTGGCAGACATGCATACGGCCCCACCAGATGTACCGGCGGTCACCGCAGCCTATGGACGTTTGCAACACCAGAGGCGCCACAATCGCGCTGCCGACTCTGTAAAAACCTTCTAAGTCCCTTTTGAAGTACCCCATACTGCAGGCCTTTGGGAAACCCGAAGCAAGGAGATCATTCCACAACCTAAGCGTACGCGGAAGAAAGCCTCTATTAGATCTCACCGTGCTCGATGCTCAGGGCGCAACGTGTGAGGATGAACACCCTGTCTAACGAGCCATAAAGAGGATGGGAGAAAAAGAGTACAATTTACTATCCTATCCGAATTCATCTGATTTTCCTCTAACTAATTGTGAAGTTTGCAGCGCAGAATATTGATAATATTGATAAAACAAGCAGGATGTTGACTTTGAACAAACCCTCGTTTCGAGGCGTTTACACAGCCGCGAAGAGAGAATTAAGCGTGGGAAATGCTTTGAGCATCCGCCCGCGGTTTTGGCGTTCCGTCTGGTATATCTCGGTTCGTTTCACACGAACTTTAGAATATATTTCGTTTAATTTATATTACGAAAGCCTACTTTTCCACTTATGGTAGAATTTCATTTTATATGTTACAGAACTGAAGATATAGCCGCGAGTACAATAATATTATTGTGCGAAATAAAATATATATTAACCTTGAAGATTTATATTTCAAATATTTATAAAATTACAAGATGATGTGCGCGGCTTCATCTGCAAAGAATTCGTTGCCCATTCCCGTTTCCCATGGGAACACATTCCCAAAATGGAAAGCCTATGACTAGCCTTTGTGTTATTCTAGACTACAATCTACCCCTGTACCAAATTTCAGCTCGATTCGTTCATCTGTTAGAGAGAGGTTTAATAACTGACATGCATTAAAAATTCACAAATTTTCACAGTAAAATATTAGTAGGATTGCACTACACATTATACTTTCGACCTATAGATACATTTTTACCCAAGTAACGTGCCGCAAAATATACCTAGTGATATGGGCATATACTAATGCTTCTGCCTACCGCTCTATGGCAAATAGTGTAACTATATTTATGTATATAAAACTACGCTTCTTCAAGCAAAACACAAAACTCTTCATCTAATTTGATCCGTATTTTTAATATAATATTTTTATTTCTTATCCAAAGGCATATGTTCACTGTAGATAGCTTTCCAACAGTGAAAGATTTTTCAAATCGAATTAGTAGTTTCTGAGCCATTTCAATGCAAACATAAAAATGATCAAATCTTTCCTCTTTATAATATAAGTATTGATAGAAGTTAAATACGAGTATGTCGATATTTTATTCAAACAATGATGTACAAAGATCTTTTGTCAACGCTGAGTTTCTCTGAGCAAACCTTTTCCTAAAGGATTGAATAAATTGTAACTAAAGGTTTCGATGTCCTTTACACAACGATACAGCCAACAGAAAGAAAATTTAATAACACACGAGTATTAGCTTTACATTTACTTTATGCGATGTACATAAAGTAAATGGTCCCCCGCCAGATGGACCGATGACCTGAAAAAGGTCGCAGGGACTGGTTGGATGCGGAAGGCGCAGGACCGTCTGTTGTGGCGTGATTTGGGAGAGGCCTACGTCCAGCAGTGGACTGAGATAGGCTGATTTGATTGATGAACATACGAGTAGTCATCAGTCAGGTCATCCTTCCGAGGGCTTTCCCGGGGCTCCCAAAATATTCAAAGCAATTACCCTTTAACATAACGCCTTGACTTGGAAATAATACAAGATGAAACATTGTACTAATAAAGGCTCAGAGCCAAATGTTATTTTTTGTCCCTAATGTAAGTGGAGGCAATATGAGACCAAACTACAACCACCATTATTATAAGTTTTATTGCAAGTGCTATTAGAGTTATTAACACAGTTTCGTCTTTGTATAAACGCTGTACCTAAGTTACTCAGAGCACATCTTTAGCATAAATAAAATCAAGGCAATAAGCTCACCTCACCTCAATCAGCTCATTCGGTAAAAGTAATGATGAAATGTGCGCATATAGTTTCTTTTTTAAGTGAGGGAAAATCCTTCATGAATACTATGCCGGACTCCTACCGACTAAAAAACCTCACGTAACGCCCAACAGCCTATAGTTGGGAGCCCCGGGTAAGCCCTCGGAAGGATGTCCCAGGACTCCCAACAGACCCACGACTACCACTACGGCCTCGCCTAGGAGGGTTTCGGTGCTATCCCGCATCTTTTGGGGGATTTCGGGTGTCATCCCACTTCTTAGGGGAGGCGTGGGTGAATCTCTCACTTCGCACTGCCGTCATGGGCCTGCTTCTGTAAGGACGGTGAGCCGCCTCCTCACCGCCCTCAGGCTCCCGGTCATGGAGGCCGATAGTTTTCGGCAAAGACACGTCAGAGGCGCCTTAGCCGACTGCGGAACTCGGATGGGAGAGTTCTCTCCCGTTCCCGTCCCGCCGCCTCTTTCACGAGCATGACCTGCTCGCAGAAAGTGACGGCGCAGTCCCACTTACTCCCGCTGAGAACAATGACTCGCACCCTGGTCTCGAGCGAGAGTGTTCAGTTTAGTATGCCTTCACCTACCCATTTTATTTATTTATTTATTTACTTAATTTTGGGATAAAAGTTTTACTGTAAGTATGTATGAATAAATAAGAACGGTCAATTCCTGATAGTATTTTGTTAGAGATTATATTCAGAGAAACTTCCAGCTTTCATAAAATGATGAACGCATGTTTGTTGTGAGCGCTAAGTCCTATAATATTTAGGCTACAAAATGTGTACAACTTGAAACCTTCACTTGTACATAATTCATAAAAAAATATGTATCAAGATTAACATCTCTGCGATTAATAAAAATGTTCTCACATTAAAAATTTCTTGGTTACTAAAAATATTTGTTTAAATAGACAAGGTCGCCACAAAAACCTAATCACGTTACTACATTTTGTGTATTTTCTAACATAGTTTTATTCAAATTTGTGTGTTGTTTTAGTCAATCAGATAAGCTCTATATCCACGAAATAAAAAAGTATTACAATTTATTGTGAAGGTTGCTTTTATTCGTTATACAAATAGACCAGCGTATTCTTGTAATTATACTAACTAAAAAGTATTAACTTCAAAACGAAAAACTACAACCTCAAATGAGGAAGCACACTAAAAATCGCTTACTCTGTGTTCTGTAAAAAGGTTCACTGTTTTAAGCATCTTATTCTAGGGTTGATTCTAAGATGGGTGATCACTTTATAGCAATTCAATTAACGTACCATGCTTCGGAAGAAATGATAAGTTGTGATTCCTGGTCATTAATATAGCAGTATTAAATCAATGTGAAAGCTTTATGGGCGGCTTAAAAATTTGCCAAATTGTGTCTATCTGGTGAAATGTAGGCATATAAGTGTACATCTGCCTACTCTTTCAGAGATAAAGCTATAAATGTAATATTATAAACGCTACGATAGATTGACTGCCTCGGTGGCGCAGTCGTTTGTGTAACCGACACGTGCGCTGAGGTTTTGGGATCGATTTCCGGGTCAAAATAATATCTACCACAAGATATATATAGAAACACATAAGCAATTACGCCCCCCACCCCAAAGAAGTGGCATAACACGCGAAAAAGCCCTCCAAAATAGCTCCTGAACCAAAGGTGAGGCTGCAGTGGTAGCCGTAGGTCTGTTGGGAGTCCTGCGGTGAATACCTCAGGACTCCCTACGCCAGTAGAACAACCTAAGGTTGGAAGCCCCGGACAAGCTAATCCGGGGCTCCCAACCTGTTAGGCAAGACATGTGAGGTTTTTTAGTCGGTAGGAGTCCGGCATATCATAATAATTTCATTAGAATTGCAATCGCACAGATAACAAGCCCGTGTCGCATGACCGCCATAACACGTTGCGTAGTGTACGCAAGGGACGAGTAACCTATTTCTTTTATTTTCACACGTGCCCGCGACATTCATACTTCTTTCAGGATAAAGTCGAAGTTACATTCGTAAGTTTTATGATCTATTGTGATCTGCTCAAAATAAAAAAAAATATTCTAAAATCAAACGACGATCAGATTATATCACTATAAATGATAGTATCATTTGTGTTGTACTTCCAATCTTTAATATCATACATTTATTGTTAAAAATTACAGAGAAACATAATTATTACATATCTATATTTACATTATTACTATCTAAACTAAACCTAAATAAGGCCCCCGTGGCATTGTGCCCAAAAGACTAGCAGCATTCCCCCTTTGAATAGCAATACCTATTCGTTGAGCGAGAAAACTGCCAGCCCTTGGGTCACCAGTTGACTCCACAAGGCGCTTTTTCAAATTCTTGAAAAATTTTTGCGCATTGGGACCCCATGGACCTAGGGTCTCGACACCGACTGGACAAAAACGATACGATGAGTCGAGACCCTTATATTTATTAATTTTAATATTTTCAGCCGCTTCCGCTGCTGCACTGGCTTTTAATTTTGTTTTAGGAAGATGGGACGAGGCCAGGACCCGACCCATCTCCCACGGTATCAAAGTTATACCATCCGGTCTCTTGCCATCGTCCCTGAAAACGCCGTTTGGCTCTAAGAGCGCAGGCACATTGGCGGTGGCAAGAGCACGGCGGATGATGTCGTTCAGCGCAGCGTGGCGTGAGAAGCGGCCTGCGCTCTTTAAACATGAAAGACCATGATGCCCCAAAGTGTCAACGTTAAAACCGCAGGGGCATCGATGTGGAGCGCAAAGCGTGACGCCAAGTCTCAAACCAACTGAAATTCTTAGGATGTCCGGTTCCAAAAAAGTTCCGGTGTTGGCTGTAGGGAAAGCTTTCAACCAATCACCGGATTCCTTTCTACTGAGCGCTAATAATCTGGCCCGATCCGGGCATAAGCTAGCATTTAGCAAGGAGTCAAAGGTTAATTTAGATTTAGCGTCGTCCCAGCTCCGTTGTAAATTTGGATGGGTGGGTAAATTTTGTACCGGACAAGCCATTAGCCAAGCATTCTTGGCATCTGTAAGGCCAGTCGTCTCATAGTCTGTAAGACAATTCGTCAGAATTTTACCTACGAGACTCGACGTGGCATGTACAGATGACAAAAACCGGCCAAGTGCGAGTTGGACTCGCCCATGAAGGGTTTCATTGCAGCAAGTAACATAATAGAAAAGTTCTTATAGTTCGTTGTAACTTTGATTGATGTTTTAACACGTTCGCAGTGGTAGTGATTTTTGTAACCGAAAATTGCGTTTTATGACGTATTAAAAAAAAAACTACCAGCTCTATCTCGGTCAAACCAATTTTCGTTGGTAGTTTTTATAGCAATGTACATCATATATTTTTTTTAGATTTATCATTCTCTTAGTTAAGAAGTTAGAGGGGGGGGGGGGACGCACATTTTTCCACTTTGGAAGTGTCTCTTGCTCAAACTATTCACTTTATAAAAAAAATATTTTAGGAATCTTAAAAGCATTTTTAAAGACCTATCTATAGATACCCCACACGTATGGGCTTGATGAAAAAAAAAAATTTGAGTTTCAGTTCTGAGTATGGGGACCCCCAAAATTTACTGCTTTTTTTCTAGTTTTATATAAGAATCTTAATGCGGTTCACTGAATACATCTAGTTACCAAGTTTCAAAAGCATTACCTTATAGCACCTTATAGTTTCGGAGAAAAGTGGCTGTGACACACGGACGGACAGACAGACGGACAGACAGACAGACAGACATGACGAATCTATAAGGGTTCCGTTTTTGCTATTTGGCTACGAAACCCTAAAAAGGCTGGCAAAGCCATACTAGAAATTTTGCGGATCCCTAGCCCACTATATTTAATGGGAAGAGATGCCTGGGTCCAAGATTGTTCGCTCAGTTGTATATTGAGAATTGATTCCAAAGAAGATTTGATTAGCGAATCAATAGAAAATAAATGACTTTGATGTTTCCAAAAAGGACAACAGCGAAGCAAATAAATAGATTTGGGAACAAATATACAAAATTTCAGAATTGTGATTGCGTAATGTGAACTAATAGAATGTAGCCGATCTACATTGGATGCAAATTTTGAAATTTTTTGTGCTATTAATTCGGGAATAGCATCTTCAAATATAGGGGACCCTAGGAGGTAAAGATTCTCTCTGCTAACAATTTTAATATTCGAACATAGGGAATTGAATTTTTCAACGTGTTCCAAATCGTTGTGATTATGATGAATATATAATTCACACTTATTAAAATTTAATTCCAAACCAATTAAATGAAATTTATTTTTAATTTCTATAAGATCTGACAGAACAGAAACTGCATCACCTCCAAGAGTCCCGTCATCTAAATACCAGACGTTAAATTTTGACTTTAAATTTTGAATGATGGGGTTAATGGCTAGGCTGAAAATGGCTGGTCCGAGGGGATCACCCTGCTGGCAACCGACTTCAGAAGAAAGTTCGTTGCATTTATACATTAATTTGGAAGGTTCGTGATAACAGTTAAGTAAATAGTTATAAATTTCAGGAACATTGCTTCTAATTTCTGACAGCAGGATGTCACGGTTTACCGAATTAAAAGCATTTTTGACATCAATTTTCAGCAAAACCTCACACTCACCTTTATTAAGGTAGGTGCGTAAGGCGTGGACCGCCGCTTCACACCCACCTTTGGTACCAAACCCTAATTGAGTCGCTTCAAATTTTTGTTGCAATTTGACAAGATGTAACGGACAGAAATTTTGGATGCCAAACGCCTAAAAGTGGACCCAACAGCAATAGGACGGACTCCTCCGTCTTTTTTAGTGAGGGCAATGAGATTAGCTCCATAGATAACAGGAGCGATCTCAGGGTTAATGTTACCAGAGAGCATGAGGTTTACTAATTTTGTTAAACAACCGATGAGGTGCTTACCTGCATCACCCACGCAGTGAGAGGTTAGGTCTTTTAGGTGTTGTGGAGAAAGACCATCAAGACCAGCAGCTGATCCGACTTTAAAAGCATTAATCGCACTCACTGTGTCCTTATCCTGTGCAAGTAAACACACAATCTATCTATCTTTAATTATATTTCGTACTACCTTTACGCTACCTCTTTTAGAGTTATATATAGGTAGGTACACCTAATATACAGCATATTAAGGGCCTATTAAGTCAATGGATGAACTGAGCCAAAAAGCATATTTCAATCAGGTTAGAAATGACAAGGTTCTAACCGTGTAATATAGGTAATACATTTTCTAATACCTCCCTTCCTTTCCAAGATATATCCTTAGCAACAACTCAAGTGAAGCCGTGGCTTGATTTGGGTCGCGCCAATTACTCACTATGTCTAAGACGGCAGCGTAGTTAATGGATCTTAGAATGTCACAAAAGCGACACCAATTATAACTAGAATTTCACCACTTTATGCTGCAATTTCTACAAAAGGGTTATTTCAGAAATTTAATATTATCTTTATGCTACACTAGCTGTACATTGCCTCTATTATGTTACAGACCCTGTAGTATCCATTTTACCCACACATCCTCCGGAGAAAGAGGGAATATATTTAGACCAAGATTCTGAAGGAGTTATTTGAAATGGTTCTGCAGTTCCAGGCTCTTTTTGCAGATACAAGGGGACTCAATAAAATAATTTCCAAGTATCTTAAACGCAACTTATGTATTCCACTAAAATCCTAATTTAAAATAGAGGGCGAGCGCAATAAGAGCAATTTTGAGACCTAAAAGAGTCAGTCGACAAAAGAAGATGTGTAGGTATAAATTGTTTTGTTCATGTCTGAAATATTGGGTGAAGTACTCTGGACAGTTGTAAATATCAACGGAAGAAAACCTTTACGAGTAAATACGTCAGCCTGTACGTGATTAGTAAGGCTCTGAAGTATTCCGACCATAGGTATTGGTAGGGTCCGGGTGGTGGTGGCATAGCATCCATGAGAGAATTCCATAGCAAGAAACCTCTGAAATAACAATTTTAACTTCAAAACGTCACTGAATTATTTTAAAGTTAAGTAATAGTCCACCGATTTGAAACATTTATCTTTCTAAATAAAAAGATTTACAAACGCAGCTACTGAACCCAACATTTTGGGCCGCTTTTCTTTGAATTATTTATTTTATGTACAGAAAAAGCCTTATTACGTTTTCATAAAACACAATTGTACACATGCGGCTTTCTAAAGACATCATGTAACTTAGTCTTTACTGTATTGTACTGAAAGAAATGTGAAGTTAATAAACTGTTTGCTTGTATTCCGGGCACGTAGACAAATGAACTAATTTGAGTGGGGCAGTGTGCGCTTGGTATGAAAGAAACGTTTTTGTGCTACTCAGCATCTTATAGCTTTCAAGCGTAATGTAGGGAAATACCAAACGATGTGCATGAATATGTAGGTATAACTAGATGGCGTCTACGGCTCCGCTCGAGTGCAATTTTGTTTGGGAGAGTTTTGTTTGAGACAGTAACAAACATCCAGACATACAAATATCTACACATCCCTACTCACAAACTTTCGCACTAATGTTTTAATTAGTGAGTTAATAATTTTTAAATAATATTGAATAACATATGTATATGGAGAGCCTGCATAGCATCTATGACAGATTTTCCTCACATAAAATAAGGGTTAAATTATTCACCAGCAGCGTGTTTTGATAGTTTAGTGACCAAAGTACTTCCTCCAGCAAGTTATAAACGTGGCTGGATAACTTAGCGGTCAACACCACCTCCCTCGCAGGTCGGAAGACGTGAGTTCGAATCCCTTTCCAGATATTTTTATGTTTTTTTGTAGCAATACTAAAAGACTGTCTCTGTGGCGTAGTCGGTAGCGATACCGCCTGCGGACCTGGAGGTCCTGGGTTCGATTCCTAGGTCGGTCCAAATATTTTTGTGATCCTCCAATGTTGGTTTCAGAGTATAGGTGTTCTCTATGTACAATATTCATGTATTTAGAAATATATATTAAGTATGTCTATCAGTCATCTAGTTCCCATAACACAAGCTTCTATTAGCTTAATTTGAATTGCCACGAATATTATTATTATATTATTAAATACTAAAAAAATATTGTTTGATAGCTGCCAACATGACAGAGTATGGCATTCAGATACTTTTTTTAAACTAATTAGAGAAAAAGGTAAGGTGAAAGTGTGTAGCCGTGCCTTATAATTTTACCTACATTAAAACAGCCATCACCTATATTAAAAAGGAACAAATTTACATATCGTTTTATTGTTATTTGTTTTAAATGTACGCGTAGCAATGGAATGTAATAATTACTTGGAAGGTAGTTAATGCTAACTTTATTGGTACTGATTATACGCTTGTAATAAATTTTTGACTCATATTTACATGAGCACTAACAATAAACTTGAAAGCGAAGGTAATGAAAGAGTAAGGTTGATATTAATGTAGACTCGATTCCTTACTCTGGTCACCATTTTATCTATACTAATTTATAAAGAGGAAAGATTTGATCGTCGATTGCATTAAATAGAGTCCGAAGCTTCTGAAGCGATTTAAAAAAAAATCTCATTGTTGGATAGCTATATACTGTATTTCAATAGCTTTGCTCAAAAATCCTATATATCCATAGTTTCTTGCAATTGAGTATTCACCCTGATTATATTCCAGTATCCAGGAGTCATACAGTTTTCTTACAATCATTTCGACACCAAATAACTTCTTTATGATAGTTTATTTTCATTTAAAATACCTACTCAGGATAGTAAAAAATTCAATGATTTGTCATACTAATTTTTTCTACTCATCTGTCTTAGACAACGATTGTCAAAACATACCATGTCTGGGTGACATAGGCTATATTTTATTTCCGTATTCCCACGGGAACGGAAACATCGCGAGTAAAACTGCGTGACATCGGCTAGTTACAAATATATTCCACGACATACGAAATGAGAGGATTACAAACAATTCTGTCCTCGACTGAGGCTGAAAAGTTTATAATCTAAAAATGTTTTGCTCATAATTCCTACCTGAGTTCTCTCTCATAAATTATGTCCAAATTTATGAGACGAACACGAGCTTAACGAATTTTATCCAGATTTGCTATATTAATGTTCAATTTCTTTAAATTCGAAATGACTAAAAGCTATTTCAAATATAACAACGAATAACTAAATAACAGAGCAATTCGTAGAAGCACTCCCATTTTATTTCAAACGAAATTTACGTTTCGCTCATCGCAACTACTAACAATTCTGTTAAAATTGTTGTCAAATTAATTTTATTATACAGCTTTGACGGTTATTTAGAATAGCCTTTTGTGAACGACGATACCTGAATATTTTATTTACACTGTCAATGTATTCAGTTATTAACTATGCCGTTGTACTTAGTTATTCTGTAGCCTAGTGTAATTTAGTACAGTGGGCACTATGTAGTACAGTCATAAATAACAGTGTCTACCACTGTATTATTGAAAAGTGGTCATACAGATATTCAAAAATTCAAAAAGGAATTCTATCTGTTACTTTTTATGTGAATTCGTACGCAATTGACGCAAAAACTACTGGAAAAGATTTTTATCACACAGAGTTTTGAAACTGCCTATCTTTTATATTCATACTTATATAAATTGCATATAATATGAGTAACTTTGACGGTATGTCTATACTATTATTATAAAGACGAAATATTTGATTGTTTGTTTGTTTGCTTGCATCGAATACGCTCCGAAACCACTGTATCGATCTGAAAAATTATTTCACTATTACACTCTTCTAACAATCTTCTTCTGCACTGTCCAACTCACACTTCAAATCTCCATTCATCCATCCATTACATCCATATTCATCCGTCCATTCTTCTTTTCCGGTTCGATCCATTCTTCTTTGGAATGCCCTTCCTCTCGAAATTAGGACATTGATCGACCGTTTTTCGTTTAAAAACAGAGTACGTGAACTTTATAGGGTTCCATAGGCAGAACCTTAATTTTAATTAATTTTGTTTAGTATTGTCCTGTTTATATTTATTTATAATACATATTTATTTATAGTTAGGTATATCTATTTAATATGTAATGTATCTAAATATTTTATAATTGTAAGGTATTTATCATTTTTATTTTTTTTATTTTTATATAATTATGATGTAGATTTTTTATTATCTTTATAATTGATATATTTATGTACCTATGTACTTAGTAACAATGAGTTCTCAATATTATTATTATTTTTGTTGAAGCTTTTTATTCAGACCATGTTATTCTTATAACTTTCTTCGTCATACTTTGAGCACCTACTTTAACTAATCTCTGCATCACCCAAAAGTTGACTGGTAGAAAATGCCTTTGGCATTAAGTCCGCCTTTGTACAAATAGATTTTGTGCAGAAAGTTTAAATAAATAAATAAATATTAGAAAGTTACACTATCCGCTGATGACGTAGGCTAGATTTTATAGCAGTAGGCTATATATTATTCTTGTATTCCCACGGGAACGAACTACGGAGTTGAAACCGCGTGACGTCCACTAGTTCAATATAAATTTATAAAACCAACTAAAATCCCCTTCGGCCGCCATCGCAACACGTATCCTACCTAACAAACTGCGTTTGGGAGCGTCGGATAAGCCCTCGTAAGGATACCCCAGGACTCCCAACAGACCCACGGTTACCACTGCGGCCTCATCGACTATCCATGGGTGTGAGTCAGGCACCGTGATTTGTTTGCTTCGTGCATCGATTATAGACACGCTTATCGAACAAGAAAGTGAGGCCAAGAAAGCAAATACTAAACCCAAAAGTGAGTACGCGGCAGTACTAGACACTGTTTACGGGGTGGCGCAACATCCCACTATTCAATTTCCTACAGTTTTTCTATTACCTATTCGTGAGCTTTATCTCAATCTAAATGATGCTGTTCTCGTATAACATCATCAAAATTGGTTAAGCTGAAATGTAGCTAGAACTTGAACTATGATTAACTAAACACCCTATACTTTGAAGAGATCAGAGTGAAATGGTCGGATTATAGTAACAAGGTTTCGGTGGAAAGCCATGGGCGTTCTTATAAAATCGCATATTTCTACCTACTGCGAGTACCAACATGTTCGTTTTTTCCCGAACTATTTTTTCTACACGAAAAACTCACAACTTATTTGTAAGAACTTTTATTATACGCAGGTTTTTAATCAGACTAACCGAAATAACGGGTATTATGTATTACTTTTGTCAGAAACCTAGCCTGAGGCACGTTTTGGACACTTAAAAACTAACGATTTCATTATTCACGAAGTCAACTAATAAAATTTAAATGTGTGATCATTGATAACCTAACCCTTTGTTATAATTGCGTAAGCTTGGCCCTAGAATAGTGCCCTATAGTGTCCCTTTATGGGTACTTATGTTAGCAAGTTGTCGTAAATTACTTTGAATGTTATCGCTACAATCTAAGAACCTAAATTGTAACAATGTCAAGTACAACTTAGCTGCTATAATGTGCCATGTAAACTATTTCTCCATTGTTAAACTACTTTCATTTTGCTCAGGTCAATAATTTGTTATTAAAGTAAAATAATTGTGAGCAACGTGTTCGTTTTTACGCACTCGCAAAAGAATTTTACGTTCTCAATAACTCATTGGAGTTCCAAATATTTTACGAACATTTCTCCAAATGCTAATTTATCGGTTATTTCCTCAAGGGGCCTGTCTCAAAAAAATACGAAAAAGAGGTACAAATAAAAAAAGTTTAGTCAGAATGAGTAGCCGACAAATGATAGTCAAAATATTTTTTTAATCTACAATAAAAAAAGCTATAAAATACTACATAATATTTTTGTTTGAAGGACGCGTGTTTTGTAGGCTTAACGTAGTTCGCCCTATCCACGGCCTTAAGTACTCAATTCACTTTAACACTGTTGTAGATAGGTAGAGATAAATTTTGTTTAACACATTGCTCATGTTCAAAGCCTCCCTCTCAAGTAGATCAATGGGAAGCTTACGCTTTGAACGGCGGACTACCGCCGCGTCTGTCGACACATGATAATGTTACAGTCATTCATATGTAAATTCTTTTACCTACTAACTTTGATGTTTTATTTTCTTTCTCAGTATTTAAAAGGGTTTATTATGCCATTTGTTTTTAAGAATGACCGGTCCCTTAGGTACTGGAATCTAAATTGCTACTTTATACAAAATTATACTTACAAAAAAACAAGTTATCTAGTACATAATAATATGCTATATTCTTGGGGTTCAAGATTGATGACAAAAAAATTGTCCTCCGCTAACATCATAATATTAATAATGTGGAATCCTGTTACCCTTTCCGCATCCTATGAGAACATATTTCAGGAAAAAGTATGCCTATGATTTATTCCAAAAAAACCCCCGACTCACAAAAAAGAACAATAAAAAAACCTGTAAAAAGTAAAAAAATAACTATTATATTATAACCTATCTACCAACTGTTAGTTAAAAATATGAATACGTAAATAATATAGCTACCTATAATAATAATAAAGGTTCAATACTTAGGGTAGATAGGTCATAATATAATAGTTATTTTTTTACTTTTTACAGGTTTTTTTATTGTTCTTTTTTGTGAGTCGGGGGTTTTTTAAATTTTTAATTTAATTTTTTATTTCATGCTTTTTATAGGGGTTTTTTAATATCAACATGCGTATAGTCTATCAACAATTATTCAGAACTAATGCGAATTGCGCGGAGTGTGGTTACAGAATTAGAAATACATTCCACTCTTCATATCTTTCAAATGGCTACACCGATTTTCATAAAACTTACGGTATCGTAATGTATAAGTTACGACCTTTCATTTGATACCCAACACGGGTATATTTAAACAAATTTAATTTTTAATCCCCACTTTCACACCTCATATCTTTGAAATGGCTTAACCTATTTTTATAAAACATAGCTAAGAACACTCTCCCGTAACCCATCTTTCAAACAAAAGAAACAGAATCAAAATCGGTTCATTCGTTTGGGAGCTACGATGCCACAGACAGACTTACACACACACACACACACACACACACACACACACACACCCACACACACGTCAAACTTATAACACCCCGTCCGGGTTTCCGTCGGGGGTTAAAAATATAACCTACTAGCGGACGTCACGCGGTTTCACCCGCGTAGTTCCCGTTCCCGTGGGAATAAAATATAGTCTATGTTCACCGTAAAGAGTGTAGCTTCCCAACAGTGAAAGAATTTTTTAAATCGGTCCAGTAGTTTCGAAGCCTATTCGTTACAAACAAACAAACAAAAAAACAATTTTTTTCTCTTTAAAATATTAGTATAGATTCCTATTCGAATCTTCGCCCAGATGCGTATAAAAAACATTCATACACATTTTTTCCGCTTATAAATAATACAATTAAGAAGTAAGTTATATAAATACAAATTGAAATTAAAATAATGTTATTTAAACAGAAGTACCTCTACCAAACTTAATTAAATAAATATGTGAAAAAGCACATTTCGTCCCAATTAACTATATACTTCATAATATTATTACACACATAGTATTTTAACCACATGTTTTACTTCACGTTGATAAAGAATAACTTTAATAGAAGAGTGTTATTTTTAATATAAGTTTGTTTTGGCACGAAATTCTCTTTGTCTTATTTAGTTCAAAGCAACATAAAGTAAAAATTCTAATATCGCTAGACTGTAAACTGCTTTGCAATAAACAAGAACTTAATAACACGACAAATTCTTCGCGAGTCCCTTTTCCATTATAAATAGTACAGTATTCATAGAATTTTATATTATGAAATTCTTTTTGAGGAACCCTTTTCACTTTGACATTATGTTTACAAGTTAAAGTTGTCTTTTAACATTTGTACACACATGAAAGTCGTATTTAGTATGTATCCGACCTACATCACAAGCATGTAAGTAAACATTTTAAATGTGAATATGAGGTTAGATGGGACGGGTCTACTAAATATTGGACTAGTAATCAAGAGCTCAGTTCTTTCTCCAATGTTTAAAAATTACAGTATTAGGTTTTCGCTATCCGTCTGTCTGTCGGTCACCAAACAGTATCTCCAGAAATTATTAGAGATAATTACGACTTACGTCCAAAATAAATACTTCTGTTGCGGCTATAACAAACATTAAACTTTTTTTTTTACACCATTTTTTTAAACGAAACCTGTCCTATGTCATGGAACAAATCCAGCAATATAAAAAAATGGTAAAAAAAAATCATTGAGTAGTTTCGGAGTTTATTGTGTACAAACACCATAAAAGCGAATTCTTATAGTACACAGAATAAATGCCTGCATAAAACGTTAAAAAAACAAATTAAACTACATGAAGGACAAAAATAGCAATAAAAATATGTTTTTCCAAATGTATAAGCATCACGCAACGCTCATAAAAAAGCGAAGAGCCTGCTCCATCCATAAAACTACTCTAGCATCTTTCTTATATTATTTTGTGGGTTTACCAAAATGCAAAATATGCCAAATAAGGCGAAGTCCACATACATACATAGAGCAACTCGACCAGTACAAGGGGAGTAGACATAGTATGTTTATTCTATACATATCTGTCTGACAATTTTGCGGGGGAAAATCGTATTCATAATATGCCGCTACAGAAGCAATAGGCTGTCACTATGGAATTTACACAAAACAATTAAATCAATACACTCATAATTTTAGGAACACATATAATATACTAGCTGACCCGCGCAACTTCGTTTGCGTGATAAATGAAGAACCGCCCGACCGATTTTGTGCAAACTTCACATAAACCATCTACTAAATAGTCCGAACGAAGCCTAAACATTTGGTTTGGATAGGTGAGCCCGTTCTTGAGTTATAAAATTACAACGAAAAGTGTCATTGATTTTTATATATATATAGATTTGTTATACTATTTGGAGTAAGTATTGACAAAGGGAAATATCTCCCTATCATAGTCATAGTTTGTATTGCTGTATATGCATATAACGATATGCATATACAATAAAATGAGACATTATAAGAAAGCTAAATCTTTATATTTTACGTAAAACGTTTCTAGTTTGTAATGAAGGCCTGTACGAAACCCCTTGTAGTGCCAAAGGAAATGAAAAAAGAAGAGTACAAAACGCACTTGACCTAGTTTCTGAACGAGCATAATGGTATGGAAAGACTTGTATATACTACCGCTCATTTGTAGCAAATAATGACCACAACATACACAAATGTTTTTTCTTATTACTAGAAAAATATGTGTGTCATTTGTGTTACGTTTGGGGGCAAAAATAGAGCCAAATGTAGACTAGATAAATGTAAGCAAGAGGAGGTAAATATAAAATTTTTGATAGTTGCCACAATGTAGCATTATTACTCCTATAAATTATAATATCTATAACAGGAGTATTAATAAATTGTGAGATTAAAAACTTAAGAGGTTGCAATAACGCGTTAAATTGTCATTATGATTTTTATATCTTGAGAAAAGGCGTTAAAGGTTATCAAAGTCACATTATCGATTAAAGTGAAGGAATTGTAATAAAATTTTATTTTAATTTTAAAATTTTATTGTAAGCAAAAACAAAAACAGAAAAAAAAGGGAGTGCGTGTAACCTTTACGCGCGACTGAAACTGAACAGAGCGAAACTCCTATTTGCTTTGGTGTTGCTCGTAGAGTTCATGTTCATACCCTGGCTAGCACTATCACTACCACTATCACTACCACTATCATTATCACTATCACTATCACTACCACTACCACTACCACTACCACTATCATTACTACTATTACTACCACTATCACTACCACTATCACTACCACTATCACTACCACTACCACTATCACTACTACTACCACTATCACTACCACTATCACTACCACTATCACTACCACTATCACTACCACTATCACTACCACTATCACTACCACTATCACTACCACTATCACTACCACTATCACTACCAAAAGTGTCGTTACAACTTTTCGTGAGAATTTTTTCCGTCTAGCCCCATTTCACAACGCGCGATAAGGAACTTCGTTCCAAAAATGTGGTATTACGTATTACGGTATTCAATGGTAAGGTATATACAATAGAACTATAAACAATTCCCTTATAAGGAAGAAAATATAACCACACATAAATATTACACAAGTCTCAGTATAAAGTATATCCAAATCGAAAATAAATACATTGCAGAATTGATATAAATATTTCAATACTGCTAACTTTATCTGTGATCCAGCTCGTAATATGTTGGAATACTGCCACAGGTCTGTAATTTAGGACAATCTTTGCCTATATTTATTCTCATGGTATTGGAAAAGATTGGAATATACGAGTACGGGATATACGGGAATAGAGGAACAGTTTCGGCAAATTGCAACTGCTAAATTTATTGGCACGGATAGATTCAACAATGTTTGTCAATAGGTTCTGCCGAATAAATCGTCGTTACTTTTTGCTCGTCTTACACAGCATAGTTTGTTAAGAAATTGTAAGCTATTTTTTTTTTGTATTAATATACTGACCAGTATAAGTATACAGTCCACTTGAAGAAAAGTTGGTCACCGTAGCCTATGGATGTTTACAATACCCGCTACGCTATAGGTGCTCGCGCTGCCGACCCTGTAAAAACCTTCTCAGACCCCTTTTGGAAAACCCCTCACTGTAGGCGTTTGAGAAAACCGAAGCAGAGAGCTCATTCCACAATCTATTTCATGTTGTTACAGAAAGACCAAGCCGCACAAAAGTATTTAGTCTGATCTAAAATTCGAACTTATGAAAAGTTAAAAAGCAGTTCAAAAGTTGTATGACCTTTTTACAACCGACTGTAAAATAATCTTTTATTTGGTATTTACTCTAGGGAAGCACCAGTAGGGACAATATGAATGGGCCTAAAAATATAAGGAAGAAAAATAGATAAGTAAGACTTTTCATACTAGACCTATGGGACGTGAGATTGTTGTCACCATTCTATACTAGAAGGAATAAAAATGAGGAGTAGGTTCTACGTAACATTATTTTTGTTAAATAAATGTGGAATACTTTTTATCCTACAATCTACAATATTAATCAACAAAGAAGATTTCCTATAAAACACCATTAACCTCCTATTAAATTTATTTAAGACACAGCTAGAACACAAGACATTATATTTCTAATGGCTACCGTTCAGCAACATATTCCAGTAAATGTTGAGCCAAAGCTGTGTATAAACAAGCAAGTCAAATAATTATTACAAGGCTCTCCATCTACAATACTAGTTCTAAGGCCTCAAACTGGATGTCAGCGGCGAGCGACGTGGCCTCGACGGCGACTGCGGTGAGAGCGCGGCCATCGTGTACATGAGAGTGAGGTGGCACTAAGCTCACACACACGAAACCACGCTCAGTGCGTTTGTTAGACATAAATAATTAATAAATATTTGTGGACATGTTCTTACAATGTCATCTAGTTCAAATAAAGCCAACATAAGCTTGTGCTTCAAGGATCTAGACGACTGATAGACACACTTATATATTTCTAAATGCATACATAAAACACATAAAAAACACCCAAAATCCGAAACGAACATTTTTGGATAACACGAATATTTGGACCGACCCGAGGGAATCGAACGCAGGACCTCAGCGGGGCAGGCGGTTACACTACTGAATGCGTTACCGATGCTGTCTGTTATCGTTTATTCGAAGTTGCCTACTTTCTAGTACTCTGACGCCACGCTCTCGCCCCGCTTGCCGCTGTGATGCACTGAGTTCGAACATTGAAGCAAACAGTCTGGGAGCGACGTTTGTCCAAAGATTGCTCTGGACGGCCGCGCGAGAGAGATTGAGAACCTATTCTTTTATTTTGTTGGTTTTGCTGAAAGGCGTCGCAATTATTGACTACTTACTTTACCTCTAAAGTCTACTATAACATGTCCTTACATTATCTTCTAGTGAGCTAATACGGATTTCTAAAGCTATGTTACATAATAATATAATATTATGTTTGAAAAAAAAAATGCTCAGATTACACTAAATATTTTCTTTTAATTTATTTACTTTATCAAAGTAAGCTGTGTTGTATACGAAACTTTTGAATCAAAGTTCAGCCAAGTGAATCTTTATAGTCTAAGATTTCACGTAACCCTCTCCCATTGGAAAAAGAAAATATTTTATAGAATAAAATGAACTGCTGAACTCGCTTCAACAGGGTTGAACAGCAGAGGGGAGCAACAGGGGAAAGTAGGTAGGTACCTACACAATTTATATGAGCGGGGCCGGCGCCCATTATCGGCATCGGCAAGGAAAAGGATCCTTCAGCATCCTACATGCAAGCGCACACTGCATGCTGCAACGTTCTTAGGGATGACGAGGCGTCCCGCACCGTCCTGTAGCTTGCCTAAGCGTCTCAATATCGTATTTCTCGCCATAACAGTCTCAGAGTTGTTACAAGCTAGTTGTCTGAATTGTGCTTAATATGGTGGACTGTGATCTAGTGTTCATAGCAACTCTTGCTGAAGAAGAAGAGAAATCTACCGTACCGCGTACCGAAGGCTGCCAAAGGATGCCGAAGCATCCCGAAGCATTCTCAAGGCTGCCGATACAGCAGCCTCAAGCATACCGAAGCGGTATTTTTGTTATTACGACCACATATCACGGAAATTTCTACTTTATTGCCATTATATTATAGTATATTGCTATTTGCCACCAAAAAATCCTTTTCCTTGCCGATGCCGATAATGGGCTCCGGCCCTAATAAAGGGTCCAAGTGATAAACGGCCATTATGCATAATACCATAAAAATTATCCCGCAGGCTTATTACGTATGTTACAATAGGCAAGCGATAGCGATAATCTCGCGGAAATCGCTCAATAATCGCTGTTTGTTGATTGTTTCATATTACGTATCAACGATCGTTTTGCCATAGCCAACTAGCGACGGTGCTGCCTCTGTAGGACAATCAGTAAATTAAAAATTGCATTTGTGCTATACTGCGGCAGCGATCTGGCGATAATTTCGTATTACGTATCGTTTTTGACAACCTCCAAGCAGCGATTTCGATATTTTATTAGTGTATGTTTGTACTGAGAGACCACTTTCATTTTTTGCGGATTTTTGCAGTTTAACTAACAATAGTGCTGCGAGCACGTGTTCGGACGCGCTTTCTAACCGATCACTAAGCTTTACAAATATTTTCGCAACTTTTACTATGCACTATTGTTAGTTAAACTGCAAAAAATCGAAAAAATTAAAGTGGTCTCTCAGCACACACGTACACTAATGAAATGCCCAACAGATGTGACAGTTCCCAGTGTTCAGTGATCGCCACGTAATTGTTTATGGCGCTAGTTTCGTAGTGATAAGTGCGACGTAGCGATTAGCGAACGATTCGCTATAGAATTCAACGTAATACCATTTTTTCCGCGACCAGCGATAAATCGTGCGATGATTGCGCAATGATTGCGCGATTATCGCTGATCGCTGTTTTATACGTAATCAGCCTGCCGGGCCTTCATTATGCATAATAAAGACTCAAGTGCTTCTATGCAAAATGTCCTCCAATATTAGGTTATATTTATCTAGCTTCTAAAAAAATGTTTTTAAGTTAATGATTTTGGTGAAATGCATTGATTTTATATGATACGTAGATATAAAGAGATAATTATCTTTACAATTATAAAGTAAATAATATAGGTATGAATTTTAGAGAAAACTAAATGAAACTTTCAAGTAGTTTTTTTTATAGATATCTCTTTACCTATAAGTAAGTAAGATTCTCACACCTTTAAAAGTCATAATTCTAATATACCTAACTTGCATTTGGCGCCCATGTCTCAAATAAATTTTCAATGTCGTCTGATAAATAAATTGATACGAAAATAGAGTTGTTCAATTTAAATAAAAATCAAACTGCGCGTGAAACAACTTTTGACGAAAAATAATATTGAACTGTTTATGAGTTCTTGAGTAATTTGGGCTCATTTAGATTATTGCTTGCCAGCATTCCACGTATTCCACTATTATTTACAAAGGGTACCTACACACTGTCCTACGGCTAGCATGTTTATAACGGGTGTTTTTTTTAGAGGTATAGAACTTTAAGTTGGCCTAGCTGTTTTAACCGGCGGTATTTTTGTCAGCTGTAAAGTGATTTATGTTTAGTATGGTTTGGCATTTTAACATAAATAGACTGAAGCCTGAACAATGCTTCCAAATTGTGCAAATTTATTCTGAAAATCATGGTTCTGTCCGAAATGCGTATCGTGATTTTCATAAGCGAATTTTCTTTAGCGGTGCAGCTCACTTTTGGTTGAATGGATACATCAATAAACAAAACTGCCATATTTGGGATGATGATGATCCTCAAGTGTATGTTGAGACACCGTTACATCCAGTAAAACTGACTGTGTGGTGTGCTTTATAGGCTGGTGGAATAATTGGTCCGTACTTCTTTAGAAACGATGCTGACCAGAATGTTACAGTCAATCGTGACTGCTATAGAGCGAAGATTACTGACTTTTTCGTTCATCAATTGAACAACCATGATGTGCAGGAGTAGTGGTTTCAACAAGACGGCGCAACATGTTACATAGCTCGTGCCACAATTGATTTATTGAAGGAAACGTTTGGTTACCGCATAGTTTCACGTTTTG
Organism: Miltochrista miniata; assembly: GCA_933228765.1. Lineage (NCBI taxonomy): Eukaryota > Metazoa > Arthropoda > Insecta > Lepidoptera > Erebidae > Miltochrista > Miltochrista miniata. Next base: position 25,554,959 of record OW121763.1, on the reverse strand, counting down.
GACACGTGGATTGGCCTCCAGAGTCGTGCGATTTTACGCCACTTGACTATTTTCTGTGGAGATATGTGAAATCGCTCGTCTACGCCGATAAGCCCGAAACGATTGACCACTTGGAGGATAACAGTCGGCGCGATATTGTCGCTATACGGCCACAAATGTTGGGAAAGTCATCGAAAATTGGACCTCTAGATTAGACTACGTCCGAGCCAGCCATGGCGGTTATATGCCAGAAATCATATTTAAATTATAATGCCAGAAGATTTCCTTTCGAATAAAGTCATTTCCATATCAATAAAAACAATCACTTTCGTTTTATTCCATTTCAAAGTTCTATACCTCGAAAAAAAACACCCTTTACTTATATTATTAAGAGGAAAGATTTGATTGTTTGTTTATTAGTTGGTTTTTATCGAATAGGCTCCGAAACTACTTAAGCAATTTTAGAAACATTTTTTACATTTATTATTAGAAAGTTACATTATACCCTGGTAAAACAGGCTATATTTTTTCCCGTATTGCTTCGGGAACAGTTACTACTTGGGTATAACCATGTGACATTGACTAGTTTTACGTAAATGAGTGCGTAGTTGTACATTAGAAACGTTCACTATTAACTTTGATAGTGTGATCAACCCTTTTTCCAGAAACTGTAACTTAGCTATGTTATTGCTAACATATGAGCCACTCCGGCCGACGTATACATTATGAAAACATTGTGTAGTATGTATTTGAAGAGAAATTAATTTAATATTTACGGACATTTCACACAACGCTATCTGAGCCCCAAGTAAGCAAGGAATAACATGCTTGTGTAATGAGTATCCGACCACGGATATTAATACAAATATAATTGTAAATACATACGTATTATACATAGAAACACCCAGACTCTTGAGACAAACATTTATGGGTCACCCAAATTTTTGTTTCCGGTGGGAATCGAACCCACGAACTCCTGATTCGCAGTCGCACATTTCGTCAACCGTAAATAATTTGCTATATTTTAATTTATATATTTATTGTTATTTTTTGTTACAGGTACGTACACAGAGGAAACAGGATATCGAGATAGTAGGGCTCTTATTAAAGTTTTGAAAATAAATGTACATGTAAGTATGGGGCTCTTCAAAAGTGGTCTTAGAAGGTTTTACAGGGTCGGCAGCGCAAGTATTACGCCTCTGGTGTTGCAAATCCATAGGCTACGGTGACTACCGGTACAATAGGTGGGCCTTATCTGCCACCTCAGTGGTATAAAAAAATGTAAAGCTGGTCATAATGATCAATGGCTCTTACCGTTTGCGCACGTTACTGTGCTAATTTGAAGGTATTATAAGAGTCTTGACATTTTACCGAGGCGGGTAGCCATAGTCTGCACTTGTCCATTTCAATACGGAAATAGGTTTCCCACCAATTATGTGAAAAAAAAGAAAAGATGAAGTGAGCCCTGGGGGATAAAGGTGTGAGTATTCTGTTAGTATGTATGTTTTTAAATGTCACGAATGAAACTTTACTCGTATGCGCGTTGCTATTTCATAACTGGTTGTCAAAGTTTTAGTTTTGTTTTTTAAATCCCACATTAGCTATTTTAATAATGATAACACAATCATTGTCATGTCATTTAAAGTCACTGTACAGGTAAGCCGTAAGCATCTATAATATTTTTGCAATTATCTTACAAAAATATTTTTGCAATAAGTTACTCAAAAAGTTAAAATAACCATGTGAGGAGGACCTAATAGGCACCGCTTTTCTATACAACAAGCATTTTTTGGCGCTCATAAATTTAAAGAAACTAAATCAATGAACAAAGTAGAGAAAAACATATTTTCCTATTGCTACAACCATAAATTGTATTTATTTGCTGTTTTATGTTGTGTGTAGTAATTGATTTGCCATGTTAGAGTTTTCAACTAACTACAACAGTTATAGTACTAAAGTTGCTCAATAAACCGTCTTGAAAGAAAGAAAATACTTCTTACTTCTTTAATATGTTATGTGAGCAGAACGTTGTAGCTATTTGATGCATTTTACTTTTAATGTTTTTACAAACTTACCATAATATTTACGAAAATTTTCTATACACCTTTATCATTTCATTGCACACATAGGTCGATCGAATTATTAAAGTAGTCGTTTTAATAGATAACATATGCCAATTCAATTTCAATAGCATTTAACTTGTCTTATTTATTTACGAAAGAAAAAAAGTATAATGGGACAGGGATTCGCCTGATGATTTTTAAAATTCACATTTATTTTTTTCAAGACGATCGTATCGATTCATTTACTTTCTCATTCATCATTCTCATTATGAAGATAACAATGACAGACGTGCTACCTATTTAAATAACGCTACTTTACTAGGTATACTTTTCAACTTACATAGTTGATAATATCATTTTGGAGATAAAAAAATATCCTTTATACTTTTGACTTTATACCTATGTCAAAATGTAGTGTCGCTGTCGTGTTAATGAATAAATGCTTATGACAAGTTTTTTACCAGGCTTATTATTCAATTTCTTACCATAAACGCCACACCTAAAAACCGGCGAATAAAAGTAAGGGTAATAAATCAATTTAGATGAGAACGCACTTAGTACAGCACAATGTAAGCGGGAGCAAAATTTAATTACGCGTTCCCAATACGCATATAGATAATACCTTTTTATGTCTGTTGAGTTAATTGCGTGGAGGCTTGAAATATCATGATGCGGCTCTTTGCAGGGACAACCTACAAGGTTCAAGTTCAAATTGAAGTATAAATCGATCATAAATGTATTAAAATGAGATGTCAGGGCGCTGTCAGCTGAAACATAGTTATGAAGTCTAATTCATGATGATTTCTTAATCTTTTTCGCGTGTTTATTCATTTCTACGCAAAAAAATCCAGTAATCATGGGGGCCTGAGGACGGTGAGGGGACTGCTGACCGTCCTTACAAAAGCAGGCCCTAGATGACAGCGTGACGTGAGTGATTCACGCCCCCTCCCCGCTAAGAAGCGGCATAACACCCGAAAAGCTCCCAAAAGATGCGTGAGAGCACCCGAACCCCCCTCCCTCTAGGTGATGCCGCAGTGGTAGCCGTAGGTCTGTTGGGGTCCTGGGGTATCCTTACGAGGTCTTACCCGGGGTTTCCAACTGTAGGCTGTTAGACAGGATAGGTGAGGTTTTTAGTGTTGAAAAAAAAACTCAGTTTATCAATATGAATTTTACAACCAGTATAAAGTTTACGGCAATTATAATACTAGACACTATTGTTTTGCACCATTTCAGTATTGCAACGTTATATCTGTATTTTTTTTAAATGTCTATTCTAATACGCTAAATAAAGATTGATATTATTATCAATCTCGATAAAAAACTTGAGCGATTTCGAAAACAAAAATGTTTCAAAGTGTTAGTTTATAATGAATATTACAATACAGTAGCAACTTGCAATCATATTTACAAAAAGCTTGCCTTCAGAAGTTCGATCCGTCTCAATAGTTAAAGATTACCTACCTGCGTGCGCTAGTATTAATCGTAACTGTTACTGTGTGTGGTGGGTTCTACCACAAATAAGAGATAGTACAGATGGAAACCTACATACTAAATTCGCTGAGGCTACGCACAAATAGACCACTCATTCACAGACACGAGTTCAAGCGGTCTCAACCGAATTTTCGATACTAATTTGTGTGCGAGTGTGTGTAGCAGAGGGTAGGTGAGAAAAAAAGTACATGACATGAGTTTTCCATCTGTACTATCTCTAATTTGTGGTTCTACCCTCTCCTCATTTATAACCGTTCTATGATGGATATTCGCCATTAAATGCCTGATTCCATTTCTTTTTCACTCACAAGAGTATAAAATATAGCTTTACTAGCTGATGCGCGCGGCTTCGCCCGCGTGAAATTTGGTCCCCGTTCCCGCTTCCCGTGGGAACATTTTCCCGGGATAAAAAGTAGCCTATGTGTTATTCCGGACTATACTCTATCCCTGTACCAAATTTCAGACAGAACCATTCAGTCGTTAGAGCGTGATTGAGTAACAAACATCCAAACATCTAAACATCCAAACATCTTCACAAACTTTCACATTTATAATATTAGTAGGAAGTAGGATTTATACGTAACAACACTCTTGCTCTCCTAATCTAATAAATGTCATTCACTAAGCATTAGCAAAAGAAAGTATTACACATTACCATTTTATGCTACTAGATGTGGGTCTACTGGATTCTTTTAACCTAATTAAACGCATGGAAGTGTATCTATAGTTTGTTCGCTATAGGTTTGTTTCTAGCGTAGAGGCGTAGTAGGGGAGACGACCGGCAAACTTAGAGCGAACGGGTAGTACCTTTATAGAGCCTTCACCAAGTATACGCATAGTTTAGCCATTTAAAGGAACTTGGAAATGATTTAACAAGGTTTACGTAGTAGTTACGCTTTAATAATTTCAAAGAGTTATCCTTAGCAGTCCGAAAGCGGTATATGGGCCTTTTGATATTAAATATTAAATTTGAGCCGCAATTTCATCATTCATAGGCCTTTGTTCATTCCTTGATTACTCTCTGAGACCGTTTTAATTTAGTTTGTAAAAAGTGCCCTTTTTTAAAGAGCATTATTTTCTTTTCCTGTTGTACCTTTTTTACATTTCCTTTCTTTTAATTCTGTTTTTCCCTCATCAAGGCCACTTTAATCAAAATTAAGAATTAATTTTTGCTTTGACGAAACGTTTTATGTGCTTTCACTTGAAATATTTTGTGGAATACGGAAACCTAATTTCTTGACTTTGTTTTTCTATTGTAACCATGAAACACGGTAAAAAAGTAGGTTAGAAGTTTTTATAAACGGTCTGTCTTAGCGAATATGTTTTTTTCAGAAAATGTCAACTTACTTTTTTTAATTACTACAATATATTATTATTTTTTTTACATAAAATAAGTTTAGAAGCATACATGCAAAGAATACAAATACAGTCAGGATTGAAATTGGTTATCTAAACTAAGTACAATAATATGGTAGTACTAGCTGCTCTCCTAGATAGGCTACAAGTAACCTGTGTTAAAGAAAAACAGTGCCCTTCCCTTAGAATGGTAGGTATGTTAGTACAATTATTGCATTTGTTTTCTTTCTTTGTGAAAATATCAATATTTTATGACATCATGTTCATGCTTAATGCTTTTTATATTGTGCTTATATTAAATAATGGTTTACCATTACATAAGTTATTAGGTACATAGTAAAAAGACATAATCAACGGTAAAAAAATTTACACTGGAAATATTAGAAACTTTTGCCGTTTTGTTATGTGTTTTTATTACTTAATTACGACCGAATGAGTTACATCAATGGAAGAAGAAATTTTAATTTTTATTATAAACGTTAAAGAATAAGGCCTGATCCTCTTCAATATTTTTCATGAAAATCATCACATCCTTTGTTATCGAATCATAATACCATGGGGCAACATGGTCTTTTGCATGTTTGACTATTGCATACAAGATAAAGCATATTTTGTGAATGGTTTTACGTATTTCCTTTCATCTATTTAGTTTTCTTTCATTAAATTTATGATTTATCAATAAATTGTATTAAGAATTATGCTCGCGGAGTAAAAAATCCAGATACTTAGCCTAATGTCAGCTATGATGAATTGTGTACAGACAAATAACATCGTAAAGAATTTCGACAGAAATGTGTCAAAACAAGCCTGTTTAATACTTCATTTTGATTAATAGCTTGATAATTGAATTATTTTCTAGAAATTTTTTGGAACATTTGCCATGATTAATTGGTCGTTAAATGGTTTAAATATCTATTATTTCTGCCCTTTTAGCTATTTTTGTATTTCATTTATTTTTTGTTATTAAATCACTACCAATTATATGTTATTTTTTAGATTTGCACAAGGCTAACTAGGTACTAAACTGAAAACTCGGCAAACCGTTCCTTTTCTACATTGTCTTTTTTTCTGTTCTTAAAAATACATATTTATTAAATAATACTGCTTTACAAAAAAAATATAAAATACATTTACAATTTTTTTTTTAGATTTTTCGTAAATCAATAAAATTTTTGCGGAATTTCAACTCTAGAAGTGACATTGAAATAGTCGAGTCGGATTGGAATTGAGAGTTAGGTCGGTCAGTGTCAGTTCAGCGAGATTTGACAGATATTCTCGCTTTGACTGCCACAGACATTCCACTTTTTCAAGTATATCAATCAGGATGGAGAGGCTCTTTGAATCGCAAATTGAAATTAATAATCCTGGGACATCACTCCGAGGGCTTATCCGAATACCTCAGTTGTTAGAATCCTGCATAGCATCTCTGAGTGTTAGCCTTCACTAACAAATTGATTTATTATTTTATTCCTTCATAACGAACCTTATAGCATCTATTAGGAATTCCACACGTATAGAAACAAGAAGCCGTGAGATCGTTCTCACCTGACTTCCCCTCTCTAACACGTTTATTGTGAAAGTGAAAGTTGAATCCGAATATCGTTGTCATTTTTGTTTTATTTCAAACTTTGAACAGATGATCCACGTGACCTAGTGACGTAGTTTAGTACGACAGAGTCACAGCTAGAGACAAAGTCTCGCCATAACTCCTCTGCACTCTATTTTACAGAGAGGGGCTAAAAGTTAAAACAACTAACGGTTGGTATTATATCTATAAACTCCACAACACTACCGAATAACAGTAGGCTAACGTTAACCCTTGCAATAGGGTCAAATCTAAGCCCATATTCTCAATATAAATAAAATAAGGCCCCGTAAGCTATAGTTAGCAATCCGAGGAAAAGATTTCCCCAAGGCACCACAATACTGAACGTAACAGGTAAAATATTCTACCCTACATTCACAAACTGCTGATGTGTGATAATGGTATAAGGTAAATATTAATATGATAGGACGAAGACCTTAGGGTGAAAGCATTTATAATTTTTGCAAACTTTTTTTTTCTATGAATATATATCAAATACAGATTTTTTTATTGTGGATAATTTCCGGTGACAACATAATGTCGGCAGCGCGAGTGTGGCACCGCTGATTTGCAAACGTGACCACTTTGTGTGTCATATAGTGGTATAAAACAAAAAATAAACCTTATTGCGGAGCTCTAACAAAACTACTGGCAAAATGTGGGTGCATAATTTATCTCTGCCTACCTGTTATAGGAAGTAAAGTATAACATTTCAACCTTAAATTTTCGTGCACGTATTCACGTCATATGAACCGAGAATCAGCGCCCTGAAGAAATTAAAACTTGAGATCTTTTTTATTATTATTATTTTTAACGTGAGGAAAATCCTACAGGGATGCTATGCCGGACTACTAGTATCGAATAAAAACCACACGTATCCTACCTAACAGCCTACGGTTGGGAGCCCCGGGTAAGCCCTCGGAAGGATGTAACTAGGTTTCCGGAGGGTTGTTCGGGTGTTATCTCGCTTCTTGCGTAGAGTGGCGTGCATGATTTTCTCATGTCACGCTGTAATGTGAAATGTGAAAACTTGAGATCCTGGAAAAATATTTTTAAAGTTCTCGTATTATGTCAGCGTTACGCATCTTACGTATAACGTCCATGCTGGAAATAGTGACCCTTTGTGGCTTTTACATAACATTATTACTCTGTTGAAGGAATAGTAAAGTTTTATTTAACTAGAATTATGTACTTAGTTTACAACCTCTTTTTACCCGAACTGCCGAAGAAAGGAGGGTAATGTTTTTCGAGACTATGTATGTATGTATGTCCAATTCTTTGTCACGTCCTACAGCCTGAACGGCTTGACGGATTTTGATATGCGAGGTGTCATTTGATTCGTCGTGATTGTGTGAGTGACACCAGGTACATAATAATTTCTAAAAAATCAAAATGGCAGACTTTTGGCGCTAAAATGAAATCGTAGATATTTTACATGCTCTACAGCCTCAATGGCTTGACGGATTTCGATAAACAAGGAATCATTTGATTTGTCGTGATTGTGTGAGTGACACCAGGCACATTAAAATTTCTAAAAAATCAAAATGGCAGACTTATGGCGCCAAAATGAAAATGTAGATTTTTTTTCCTGTACGCTCTACAGCCTTAAAGGCTTGACGGACTTTGACATACAAGGTGTTATTTGATTTGTCATGATTGTATGAGTGACACCAGGTATAATAAAATTCCTAAAAATCAAAATGGCGTATTTTAGGCTCTATAATTATTTGACTGCGAGGGGCGCGCAAAAACTACTGAACCGATTTTGATGTGAATCGGATGCGGTATTATTATATGTACCTAGTAAGTATTATAAGGTCTTGGTCAGACCTAAAATCAAATATTTGTTTGAGTGCAATTGGTTGAGTAGAACCGGAAATATGACCAAAAATATAATAATTAACCCTTCCCACGTTTTATGATACATGTAAGCACAGAAGCAAATTGGCGCGACGCGATTCCGTTCTTCATTTGAACATAACAGCCGTCAACAGAGACTGTCATCATTGGTCGTTGATATTAATTTTTTGTTTCATTTTTTTTAATTTTTAATTTTTTGAAACATGTAAATAGTTAGATAAACTTATTCTGAAGCCGGGAAGGTATAATTTATACTATATTACTGTCATTACATTCTGAAATTCTTCGTTTTTTTCGAAAGCCCTATCAAGCGTTTTTGCAAATCGAGGCCTGGCGCGTGAGGGGTAGGTTGAATTTTGGAAATGTCCCTTCACCACACGAAAATTAATTACTTCACTACTAATATAACTGAAAACGCGTAAACTCATTTACTCCGAGGTAGGAGTGCAGCAGGGAGATCCACTGGGGCCATTGATCTTCAGCTTAGCCATTCATAAGGTTATTGCAGAGCTGAAGTCGTCCCTAAACCTATGGTACCTGGATGATGGCATAATTGGGGGGCCACCGGTGGATGTTCTTCGGGACCTAGAAGTTCTCATACCTCGACTGAAGACACTAGGTCTGGACGTAAACCCCGCAAAGTGTGAGTTCTTCCCTTGCTGCACTGAAGTAAGCTCCCATTTCGCCCGCTTTAGCGAGCTTTTACCAGGCCTCAATTCCCTTTCTTCTAACTCCTTTTTTCTCTTGGGCTCCCCTATCTTTCTCGGTGCTGTGCCGGGAGCAATTGATTCCCGGAGGCAACTTCTTCTTGCAGCACAGCGGCGTCTCGAGGAACTGTCAGCACATGTCGCCATAGTGTTGCTGCGTATGTGCTTTGCACTCCCCAAAATTAATTACCTCCTGAGGACTGCACCTACATGGCTGTGCAGTCAAGAGGTATCTTCATTCGATGACTCATTGAGGGGGGTTGTCGAGTCAATTCTCAACGTCTCACTTAGTGAGTCGCAGTGGCTCCAGGCATCATCTCCGGTCCGGTATGGGGGTCTCGGGATACGGCGTGCTCGGGATGTGGGCTTGCCGGCTTTTATTGCATCGGCGCATGGGGTGGCGGGGCTCGTTGCTACTATACTCCAGTCAGATGGCAGCGAGTTCAGGGTACCCTATGTGTCTGGGGCGATTACGGCCTGGTCTGCTCTAGCCTCGGGAGCGCCGTGCCCGAGCGGTCCTCAGGTCCAGCGTGCGTGGTGTGACGTCCTCGCACATCAAAATTTTGAGTCATTGGTGGGTGTTGCCACGGGGACAGACCTTGCCAGATTGCGTGCAGTGGCGCAGCCCGAGTCTGGGGCGTGGCTTTACGCGCTTCCTTCACCCCACGTAGGTACTTTGTTGGACGACGACTCTTTGCGGGTGGCTGTGGCTCTCCGACTTGGCTGCAGGGTTTGCGAACCTCACATATGCATCTGCGGTGCCCGGGTGGAGAGCGATGGTCATCACGGATTGAGTTGTCGTCGATGCATGGGCAGGCATCCGCGTCACCATGCTCTTAATGATTTAATCCGACGAGCGCTGGTGTCGGCTGATGTACCGTGTGTGCTCGAACCACCAGGATTGTCCCGCACTGATGGCAAAAGACCAGATGGTCTGACCCTAGTGCCTTGGAGGAATGGCAGGTGCTTGGTGTGGGACGCAACATGCGTCAATACTTTCGCTGCCAGTCACCTTGCTCGCACTGTTCACACACCGGCAGCCGCAGCAGAGGATGCCGCCTACAAAAAGCGACTAAAATACGCGGGGATAGAGTCGCAATACCTTGTAGTACCGGTGGCCGTGGAAACTATGGGCTGTTGGGGGGTCGAGGCCAAGGCTTTGATTTCGGAGATAGGGCGTAGAGTACGTGATAAGACTCGGGATGCCCGCGCCCGGTCATATCTGGTGCAAAGGATAGCCATAGCCATACAGAGAGGCAACGCCGCGAGTGTATTGGGCACATTTGGGCCAGGTATGGGCGGGGGTGGGTTATCCCGTACAGAATAGGTAGGTAGGTTAACTTGACCAGGTCCAGTCATGAAGGAACGCGTGAATATATTTTTTTTTTGTGTTTAATTGTGTGTGTAAATTGTATGTTGACATTTTGTAATATAATAAATTAATTTTTTAAGTAAAATATAACTGAAAAGTTTTAAATAAACTTAATTATTAAGAATACAAAAAACCCGACTGCCAAGTAAACATACAACTGAAAAGCAAGAAACAAGCTCTACATTTCTTTTGTGATTTTCTTTAGCCACTTACTGTTTTACTTTGTCGGCAACATTTGCAGGCGGGAACAAGCAATGGGAACATGTAGCTATTTTGTAAACCACCATCAACTTGACATGAAATGGTAGCTAGAGCTGAAATTTGCATAGATGATTTATTTTTGTTGGTAACAAATACTCAATCTAAAAAAAATAACAATATTTCAGGGCTCCCATACAAAAAACGTGATATTTTACCATTTTTTCTCTATGCGCGAGTCCGACTCGCATTTGGCCGGTTGTTTCAATAAAGTAAAGAAAACTGCCAATTTGTTGACATTTATTTATTCGTGCTCTGCTCTCTTGGGTAGTAATATGATGACACACAGCCTATAATACTTCTGGACAACTAAAGGTGAAAGGCTTTTTAAAATCAGTTGAGTAGTTCAGTTTCAGTTCCTGTTTTTGTGGGAATATGGGATTAAAATATAGTATATTATGTTCACCGGGGATAACGTCGCTTCTCAACAATAAAAAAGTTTCAGTTAAGTAGTTTCGGAGCCAATTCAATGCAAATCTATAGGATTGTCGTCTACCGTCATTTAAAACCATGGCAAAAAAGTGTGCGAAAACCAAATTTTACATAGCAGAAAAATAAGAACACGAAAAATAAATAAACCATTTTTAATACTCATATCACGTTAGTGAGAATTGAAATATTACGATTTGGTTTCCGAATGATTTCCCACAGAATCAAGCAACCACAGCCAATTATTCATGACAGAGCAACGTCGTTTTACATTAAATAAATTGGCAGATTTGATTTTTTATTGTAGTTGTATGATTTCGTTTTACCGGAGATACTCTTGAATTGCTTTGCCTAAAATAGTCACCCATCGCAGGATTGACTTTGCGTAAGTCGCTTAGCGCATTAATCGTTTACAATCGTGACTTTACGAGTGCCACAACATGTAATATAACATATTGTGGCACTCGTAAAGTCAACTTAAGGGAACTTGAAGGTTTACACTAGATTTTGAGCTGCCTACCACATTAAAAATCTTCTTAAACCTCTTTTGAAACCTCCAGGGAGCTCAATTAACAATCAAAGCGCTATTTTACTTGACTCTGCCTAAACTAGTTAACACCCTAAATCGCCCAAAATGGCCTCTTCATCAACTGCTGACAATGGCTAGCTCATAAATAAACTTTTATGACATTATTTCGCCATTATGCTTACGACGTTTATCTTCAAACCGGCCATAAAGACAAAACTGCTGAACCTTTTATTAAATAACGTATGCCAGGCAGATAGTTATCAGCCCTTCAGGAGTGAAACGCTCCCCGACTGTAAGTAGATTATAGAGAGACAATAGCTCTTCCATATTGAAGTTTTAATTACTTTCCAAATGACATTCGTCCAAGGGATGAGAGCCTTATTGCAAGTATTTTAAATCCATGTTTGCATCAAGCTTATAACTGCCAGATTTGATAGAATGCTGAAATCTGCATAACGTCTTGACTGTCAGCTCTGATAGTGGTCACACAGTAGATCTATAACTTTTTAATTGTTATTATTGTCAAAATGATGTCATCCTTCAATATTTGACAGTAGTAACGATATAACATGAGTATTAACACTGTAGTTCTACTGTAACTGTAGTACTGTAAATGAGGTGAGGTGCAATTAGGTGAGGTCACAGTGGTAGCCGTTAGTTAATTGGGAGTCCTGAGGACATCCTTCCGAGGGCTTACCCGGTTACTTACGTGTGGTTTATAGTCGGTAGGAGTTCAGCATAGCATCCCTGTAGGACTTTTCTCTCGTTAAAAAAAGTACTACTAAATGATCACTGTAAAAGTTAAGTAGGTGTCTATTGCCGAGGCTGGTCAAAAAATGGTTTAAAATATTGCACCATTTCCTTTGATGAGCTTGTCGGAATGTCGGTTGGCAGCAAGTCCAGCAAAAATGGAGTTAATAAGCTATTTTGAAAGTCATATGTATACATACATACATACATAACATCACGCCTGTCTCCCAACGGGGTAGGCAGAGACTATGACTTTCCACTTGCGACGATTCTGGCAAACAACTTTCGCTTCTTCAACTTTCATAAGTGTCTTCATACATGCTCTTCGGTTAAGGGTATTCTTGACCTGGCCTTTTTTCAGAAGATTATCGATTTGATCGATATGAGTATGCCGAGGTCGACCCCTACCAGTTTGCTCATTCACTTTTGCTTCATAAATCTGTTTTGACAGCCTATTTCCATCCATTCTCTCCACATGTCCAAACCATCTGAGCATCCCTTTCTCTATCTTAGTCACTACATCTTCTGTCATACCGCAATGTTCCCTTATCACACCATTCTTTACTTTATCCCTCAATGTCACTCCAGCTATTATATACTTCGCAAACTTCTCATTTCCACTGCATTAATTTTACTTTCATGCTTCTCCTGCCACACCCAACTTTCACTACCATGCATAAGTGTAGGGACAAGCACTCCTCTATGTACAGCCATTCTTGCCTTTTTAGACACGTTCTGACTGCTCATAAAGGTGTGAATGGCTCCATTCACTTGATTTCCTGCCAAAACTCTTCTTTCAATATCATTGTCACACTTTCCATCTCTTGCAAATTTTGAACCCAAATATACAAACTCTTTCACCTGTTCCACGCTCTATCCTTCGATCGATATCGAGCAATCAGTCATACATTTCTCTCTTTCAAAAACCATTACTTTTGTCTTGCTTACATTAACATTCATTCCTCTACTTTTAAGCGCACCGTTCATTATATTAACCATCAATTGCAACTCATCCGCCGATGATGCCAGTATTACCTGATCATCAGCATAAAGGAGGCATTTGACGGTTAGCTCATTCATTTTTAATCCATACGCACACTCTTGTAGTTCTTTCAAGCAACTGTCCATGTAAAGGTTGAACAGCCATGGTGACGCTACACAGCCTTGTCTCACACCTTTTTCGATGGAAAAAAAGTCTGTGCAAGCTCCATTGATCCTGACACAAGCACTGGAGCCCTCGTATAGAGATTTCAAGGCTCGTATCAAGTTGCTGTTCACTCCATACATAGACAGTGTTGACCACAGTTCATTCCTCACCACTCTGTCATAGGCCTTTTCCAAGTCCACGAAGATGCAATAGACTTATTGACGTTTTGCCAAAAACTTTTCAACTAGGCATCTTAATGAAAAGACCTGATCCGTGCATCCCCTTCCTTTCATAAATCCTGCTTGTACATCCCACATTTTTCCTTCGTTTCATTCATCACTCTTTTAATCAAATCTTTCGCATACAATTTGCCTACGACACTGAGCAAGCTTATGCCGCGGTAGTTTTTGCACTCTTGCTGTGACCCTTTACCTTTGTACAGCGGCACTATGACAGATTTGCACCATTCTTCTGGTACTCTGCCATTTCGCCAGCAAAGATTAAAAAGGCGGTACAGCTGCCAAGCTACCACGCCACGACCCGCTTTCAGCATCTCGACAGAAATTCTATCAATCCCAACAGCCTTTCCTAATTTCATACTATTCAACACTTCCACAATTTCTTCCATACTTAAGTGGCTTTCATTCTCAAGTTCATTCATTTCCGAAACATGAGTCTCCATTTGCATATCCTCTTTTTCAAATAAACTTTCAAAATATTCCTTCCACGTTTTTAACACACATTCCTCTCCTATCACAAGACTGCCATTACGGTTTCTGATTTGCTTAAATTGTGAGGTTGTCTTTTCAGTCCTCATTGTTCTTATAGACTTCCAAAAGAATTTTATGTTTTGTTGGAAGTCATCAGATAACCTGTTATGAAAGTCATCCTCATCATTCTCTCTCTTACTTTTTATGACTTCTTTCGCAACACGCTGATACCTTTTATACTCATCCTTTGCCATTTTTACATCCTCATCCGTTGCCTTCTGCATTCTTTGGTTGGCCATTGTAGCCAACCAGTTCAACCATGCTTTGCTTCTTATCAGACAAAACTTTTAACACTTCAGCACACATACTCTTTACCTGACATCCTTGTCTCCTTTTGCTTATCGCACATACTTCTACTGCAACTTTTACGAGACCTTCCTTAATCGGCTTCCAAAATTCTTCAATCTCACATATTTCCTCTAAATTTACAAATTTCTCGCTCAATTTACTTACAAATTCCTCTTTCACGCGTATATCTTTCAAATTTTCGACTTTAATGCGCTCCAATACACCTATGGGTTTATGCACACGATGCCGCCACAGCTGAAACAGACCTCTTACTCGGCTAATTACCAAGAAGTGATTTGTGTCAATTCCGGCACCGCGGTATGCCCGGGTGTCCAGAACATTCTTTCTCATTCTTGCGTCTACTATCACAAAATCAATCATGCTTCTCTGGCTTTCTTGTGTCCTTGTATACAAGTGGATATCTTTGTGGTTAAATATGGTGTTGGTTACCACAAGATTCCTCTCCAAACATACTTCTAGCAAACTTTCGCCATTTTCATTCACTCGCTCATCCCCAAACTTACCCAATACACTTTCATATCCATCACGCTTCACTCCAACCCATCCATTAAAATCACCTAACATTACAATCCTTTCGTTTCGTTTGCATTTACCCAGAATATCATTCACACTCTCCCAGAATGCCTGCCTCTCACTTTGATCTTTTGAGGTCATATGTATAGCCGGTTTAAAATGTCAGCAGCGGGTAGTCGCAACCTGCAACTGTTTATTTCATTACGGCAAAAGCTTCACCAACTATTACGTGGGACAAAATACGAAAAGTGAAATCTATAGGTGCCGAACTAAATTATGAAAAATTAGATCGTATGTTTGCATTGAATTGGCTCCGAAACTACTGAATCGATTTGAAAAATTATTTCAGCTACACTATCCCCGAGTAACATAGGCTTTGTTTTATTTGTGTATTACCACGAAAACGGGAGCTACGCAGATGAAACCGCGAAGTTCGATTGTGGAAAATAAAGGCGTTTAGTAATGGGAAATTCGGGGATAAAAGTGTGACTTATAATATTGCTATGTCGTTCACGGTATGATGTCAGGTCTTCGTGTTGCTTTTTTTTTGTTTAACGTGAGGGAAAATCCTCATGGATGTTATGCCGGACTCCTACCGACTAAAAAACCTCACGGCATGCCCAACAGCCGATGGGTCGCGGTAAGTGTACAGTACACAACTAGAGTTCTAGAGTCGTTGCTAGCGTGTGCAATATAGCATGTCGTAATTACACTAATTGTACAACGATTAACAGTCACGAGAGAATTTTTTATTAGCATAGTAAAACGTTCATAAAAGAGTGGCACGTCTGCCCTGCCCAAAAAGTTATCCGTAAAGGAAGCATGACCTCGTGGGTATGGCAAACACGCAGATAGGTAGACAGGTTTACAATTTACTTACCTATTTTATGTGTTCTATGTGTTAGAGTTAGTACAAACTTATCAAAGCTGTCGGCGGCCGTGTTTCACCACTCATATAAATATCTTTATAATATTAATAAATAATTAATTTATAGTAGGCTCACACTGGGCGACCGTCGCTGCGACTACCGTGTAGATAGACCGTAGTCACGGTCTATCTACTCGAGAACTCGCTTGTTCCATCGGCAATCGGTTCTTTTACAGATGTGGCCAGCCCACAGACACTTCTAAACCCATGCTTTTGACTATTATATTGACTTTTAATACTATATCTTTTATCAGGTTAAATTATAACAACTTTCGTATAAAAAACAAAAGTATCATTCCTCTTACCTACCACTAACAAAGATACAAACTATTGAAAAACTTTGAAGTGCGGATACTCTGAAGTTGAGCCTATTTGATAGAAAAGTCGGCGCAAAGTTTTTAACCGACTTCAAAAAAGGAGGAGATTCTCAATTCGTACGCTATGTTTCTTTTTTTGTATGTATGTTACGCGATAGCGGCGCCAATTATGGATGGATTTTAAAAATTCTTTTTTTGTTTGATAGAGGCTACTTCTGAGGTGGTCCCATATCCAGGGTTTCAGCATCTGATGCTGGGATCCAGGAGAAATCGAGGGCAACCACCGAAAATTGTAGGGACAACAAGTGCATTTGTTAACTTTTTGATTAAGTGCTTTAATGTACTACAATTTAATGAAGGTCTGGAGTCGATCTGATGATGTAACCGAAAGACAGCCGAGGGAATTCCTTAACGGTTTACAGCAGTTACGTTGTGTTTCGGCTTGATTGATTTATGTTGATGAGAACTTTACACCTTGATATATATACTTTTCGGTCCACCCGTCACTTAAAATAATAAAAAAAACATTTTAATAAAAAAATAGAACCGACTTCATACAAATCCTTAAAAATTAAAGGCGATTGCCCACCTTTCAATGGACCGCCGTTTCATAACAAATAATTTAGTATGACAGTGAAAATTAGATATTAAATTGGATGGATATCGTACTTTCATAGGAAATAAAAAATATTCTGTTATTTTGTAGGGTTTTCTCTCATTCTTCGCTTTGCTGTTCAAATTAGAGGTTAGTTTTGAAGCAAATGCCCATCCATTCGTCAACAATTTGTCCAAAAAATGCTAATCGTTACATAGATGAACGTGGGTTTAATTAAAAAAAGATAGAAGTAATACTTCCAACACACTAATATATAACTCTGAAAATGTGTAAACTTATCACATTTCAACTTATTCAGATAATGTAGTAAATAAACAAATGGGATCTCGGTTGTTCCATAGTTACTTACAATTTAAATATCAATCCTGATCATAATCACTTTATAGGAATCATACATTGTTTTATACAAACATTTCACACCAATTTACCTTTAGAATATAAAATAATTTCATGAAAAATACTTCGGTGATAAAACATTTTAACTGTCATTTTTCCTTGTTGTTGTTGCTTTATTCGTCCAAAGGACAGGCGAAGGTATTTAAAACCATACTGCCAACTCTTGTATTATTTAATATTCAGCCGCTTATGTCATTTTTCTCGGTCCTCGTCCTCTAAGTCAAAGTCAAGTACGGTCCTAAGTTAAAGTCAGTCTTTTCTAGTAAAGCGGTGGGACTTTACTAGAAGTGTCTCAGGAGTTTGTCGAAAAATTAAAGAATTTTAAAACGTTTCACTGCGTTACATCACTTTCCAACACTTGTGCACGTTGTCGAACTTTTAGGTTTAAAAATCCACCATTATTACTCATAAAACACTCATAATACACTAATTTTGGAAAAATTTACAACGGAGTAGTCCGCTTGTTTCCAATTTCCCGCGCAAACGCCCATTTTTTCCTTGTCATTAAATTATTTTTTCTCAGTCTTGTTTGTCTTTGGTATAGTGTTGTAAATCGGTTGTGAAAAAATGAAAAAAAATGAAAAAAAAAAATGAAAAAAAAAATGTTTTATTTGTATCACAATTTACAGTGAGTTGTTCAATGGACGTCTTCTTTTAGGCATAACAATGCCTGTAATAGAAAACGTCGCTCCATCCACATACTACAAACTATGTTAACATCAGGAATTATTTAATAGACCAGAAAGAAAGCTCAGGCTTGGTAGGCCCAGCAATGGCTGTACCAGAGTAAATTATTAGCTAATAACTTGTACAACATACTAGACAAACTAGCCACTTAGAGAAGGTAATATCTTACTAAATTAGGAACAATGTTTACACAAATAGGATTTTCAAAATAGGTACAATGTGTAAAAGTAGTTACATCGTGAACAATTTTAACTGTCACGGCATATAGGCTAGAAGCCCAGCAATGCCTGTGCCGTATACAATATTAAACATACTTTACGAACAAGGTAATCGTTTACTATGCTCAAATCTTTCTATCTTTCTACACATACAAAATAAAGTAGATACTTAGGGAAGGTATCTCTTACTAAAATAGGAATGTTTAGATACTTAAACAGGGAAATTACTAAAATAGGAACAATGTTTAATTATCACATTAACAAGCAGTTTGAGTGTGTTTGTGTGAGTGTGAGTGAGTGTGTCGATGTGATCGTGCGTGTGTATGTGTGTGTGTGTATGAGTGTGTGTGTGCATTGAATGTGTGTGTAAGTATTTTCACATTAAGTATAAGTATTGTGACAGTCAGCATGATGGATGTACCCTAACAAGAAAGATGGAATTTCTAGTCCTATGATAGGCCCAGCAATGGCTGTACCAGAGTAAATTACGAGATAATAACTTGTATACATACTAGACAAACTAGCTACTTAGAGAAGGTAACATCTTACTAAATTAGGAACAATGTTTACACAAACAGGATTTTCAAAATAGGTAGGTACAATGTGTAAAAGTAGTTACATCACAAAAATTTTAACGGTCACGGCATACAGGCTAAAATCCCAGCAATGCCTGTGCCATATACATACTTTACGAACAAGGTTCATAGAGAAGGTAATCTTTTACTAAGCTCAGGTAAATTTTTATATAAACTAGGAAATTACTAGATAAAGAACAATGTAATGTCAATACATCAAAACGCTTAACAGTCTCGGTGTATTTGCTTGACCAATTAGGCCAAAAAGCTTAGGCCTAATTGGTCAAGCAATCCCCGTACCAGAGTGAATACTATAGGTGCCCACCAGACAAAAGTTTGTATACATACAAGACAAAGTAGATACAGAGAAGGTAATCTCTTACTAAAATAGGAACAGTGTTTAGATACTTAAACAGGGAAATTACTAAAATAGGAACAATGTTTAAATATCACCTTGTTGGTATGGTTATACTCATAGATTGTATGGTATGTATGGTTGTACTCATAGATTTAGAAAGTAGCGAAAAATTCTAAATCTATGGTTGTACTCGCTAATTGATTTTAAAATGAGGTCATCGTCAACGTCGAGGCAGAGGATGTATCAAAGAAAGTGAACAATTCACACAGCGTGGCATTTTTATCTGATCTACTGCAAAACCGCACATTCGTTACCGAAAAGACGTTTTGTTCCAAAGTTTTCAATTTTTGACAGTTCGTATTTCGTTCAAAGAGCTAGCTTCTAGCATTTTTCACAAATTCACAAGCGGCATGGTCTCGTATCTGATGGACTCGCAACACGGTGAATAACATTGAGTCAAGACTGATATTTTATTTTTAAATAAAATAAAAAACGTTTATTTTTAATCACTAGCCAAGATTTCTACTATAGTTAGAATGCTATTTTATATGAAAAAAGAAATAATCGGCTAGTAATAGTACCTACTTCTATGTCAACCATAGATTTAGAATTTGTCGATACTAAGTCTAAAATCTCAACAACATTGTTGCATAAACTAATCCTTTTGAAACTATCTATGATAATGTGCATTTGAGTATGTATAGGCCCCGCACATTGATATTTGCGATTGGCGGCCATCTTCGTCACGTCAGTACCATTCATTTGGTCAGTCCGCTACGCTTAAAAACGATAACACCACGAATTATATCAAACTTTAAACGCCACAAAAGATTTTGATCGAGTGAATTAAAAGATTGTTAAAAAAATATTCCATGATTTATCAATTTACTTAGATAGCCATACACTTTTTATTTAGGTTTTTCAAAAAGAAACGATCTGTGGGCGTTCTCCTTTACTTAGCACAAAGTAATATGTATTTTGATTTATCACATTTTATTCAATATAATATTGAAGTTGGTGCCATTAATAATACCTACCTAAACCTATGGGTTTACTTGGCGCCGACTTCAATATGATATTGAATAAAATCTGGTAAATCAAAATACATATAACTTTGTGCTAAGTAAATTTAATTTTTAAGTATTTGTATGAAGTCGGTTCTATTTTTTTATTAAAATGTTTTTTCTAGTTAGAGTTGTGGTAAAGAAAATGTTAAGGAAGTTATTAAAAGAACCTGATAACTTCTTTTGGGACTTGTTTTTATTTGGTTAATAGGTAATTTTATACTGTTTGTCCGTCTGTGTGTCACTCTCACACTCACCTTACCACACGCTATCTCGTCACCATAGCTAGACAACTGAAATTGTGTAATACTTATAGAATTCGGGACTTCACGCGAAATACTTAGATACTTACATTTACCGACGTTTCGAGCACGTTGCAGCGCCCGTGGTCGCGGTTGGACTGAGGCGAAAATTGACAAAAACCACGAAGTTATTTCTTGTCGAACTACCCTCCGTTGTTATTACAACGAAGGATAAGGCCGGCGAGGAGTATTTTGCTTAGAATTTTCTCCAGTTTATATCTCAATAGGTAGCAGTAAGGTTTATTGGAATCGAACCCTCTAAAACCATACAATACTTTTTCGCAATAGGATTTTTTTTATAAGGGTTGGCATTATATCAACCTAGAAAGAGCCAGAAATCCTGTGATCTCCAGTTGTATGGCTGTTCATTCTACATAATGAAGCGCTCGTGGGGATTTGCGGCTTTTAAGTTGCTTCTCAGCTTACACCAAGTGTATTTAAAGCGTGGAATATGGTGTGAACCAGTATAAAACATCGAAGTTGCTAAGAAACTCTTCCTAAGCGTGCCTCAACTTATTGTGCACGCGTAGTAGGTACTTACTGAAATATTATACTCATTTCTGGTGCGTTTCTACGTCAACTGCTGGACTTATCGTACTCTTTTCCAGAGAGTTACTCTTTGCAATTGACTTTCTTGAGAGAACTTTCTTCATTCTTTCGGTGTAAGTAAATAGAAGTATATTGGGTGAAGTCCTGACTATATGTATAGTATGAGTGTAATAAACGGCAAAAGTTTTAAAATAACACCTAGTTACTATCAATTGACTTTATTATACTTGCGTCTTTCCTGATCCCTATATATTATCGTATTCCGAACTGTAAGATACGGATCATCGCCTTTTTCGACACACGTGGTGACTGCGGCAAATATTAAGGCCCTACCTCTTATCTCTGCATATATTATGCTCAAAGTGTTGCAGAGTAAGTTTGGCGCCAATATTTGAAACATTTATTTTTCAAAGCGCCAAAGAAGTTTTTTTGGCGCTCTGATAAACTGCCTCTGAAGAAATTTCTCAATAAAAGGGATTATAGTGAAGTTTCTTTTTAATCCCTTTTATTGAGGAATTCAGTTTGTCTCTTATATCCAATGCAATTAGGGTAATTGTGAATTGGTCCTGTTCGTTTGAATTAATATTCCAAGGATGAGGTGTCGAATTTACATTTGATGAAACTTAGGAATTCTTCGTATGTAGGTACGAGTATCATGAGAATCGCATCTCCGTAAAGTTAAATAATATATTTCTCACTTTCGGTAAACAAGTACGAGAGTAAAAGCTTTAGGAAAGTGCGTTCTGAGAGCTTAGATTGTTTGTGCCTGACTCATTAGTCAATCGAGACGCGCGTCAAGTTCACATTCGCTCGAGTAACTACAGATTTGTATGAGCTTCACGTACATTTTAGTAAAGTTTCGTACGATCCGTCGAAATTCTGAAAGCCAACTATAAATAGCTGTCTGTGAGTATGTTACGATACGTTTTACTCTTATCACTTTTCCCAAGTAAAGCTATTGCTCTTTTAATATTGAGGGCTTAAAATAAAAGAACTACTAAGGCTACTACGTAAGCCTTACTAAGTAAGTATGTTTATCGGCTGTCAGATAGCTGATGTTTAAAGGAGTTACTTAGACTACGTTAATGCTCGTGAATATTTATTGAAAAATCTATAGGTAATATTTTTTTCAAAACAGGATAATTCAATAAAAGGGGGATAATTTAAAGCAGGTGGCAAAAATTCCTTTACGAAGAGATGGTCTCTTACAAACGTATATGTGAATAGGCAATAGACATTGCTTTACATGGCTTTTGTGTACAAATAATATTCAAAAGTTATATACGTAAACTTCGTATTATTTTATATTTACAATAAAATATTTGTTCAAACTAAAGCTCTGTTTTAGGCAGCCTATTCCTGTAACCGTACATACAAAATATATAATTAGTATTCAGTCAACCCATCGTGCATCGGTGTATTCGGTTTTCCTTCATGAAGTTTTGAAAATGTTTTTTACCCTTATTTGGTATGCTTTCTGCTCCCTGCCCACGCATAACTCATTTAAAATAGGTAGTTTATTTCAGTATCAACCGAATCTTTTTTAACATTCTGAAATTTTAATTAATTGTATAAAAAGTCACACACGATAAATTGGTCACATCATTAATTGATAAAGGCTGTATTAATCTCGACAATTCAATTGATTTTTCAATTTTTTTTTTAAATATCTAGCTCATTAATCTATCATATCTAGCCCGACTGTTGGAAAGGAAAATTTCATATTTATTGAGGATTTAACATATCATCAGAGTGGAGACAATACCTCATCCTCAGGGTGGACATAACATCCTTAGAGTGAAAGTGGTATTTTTCGTTTAATTTATTTAATAAATTACAATCAATCAAGTAAGTCAATCACGACTTTTTTTCATCATTTTGAGAGTCATATTTTACTTGGTCAGATGGATTGGTATAGGGTGCAGTTTTTTTTTTTTGGGAATCGTGCGAAGCATGGCCCTGTACGGGGCTCCCGTATGGGCGGAGACCCTGACGGCCAGCAATGAGGCTCGACTGCTGAGCCCGCAGAGAGTGATGGCCGTCAGGGTGATAAGAGGATACCGCACGATCTCCGGTGAGGCGGCATGTCTCCTAGCCGGGACCCCTCCATGGGACCTGGAAGCGAGAGCCCTTGCGTCACTGTTCAGATGGCGCAAGGAGGCGCTGGAGCGGGGCCAAAGGCCTGCGTCTCGAGAAATCGAGGCCCAGCGGACCCTGCTCCACCAGGAAACCGTGGAGACATGGAAGGTGCGACTTGAGCAACCAAAGGGGGGATTTGCCACAATCGCGGCCATCAGACCGGTCATGGACGAGTGGCTGGAGAGAAGACACGGTGCTCTCTCCTACCGGTTGACACAGATGCTTGCCGGGCACGGTAGCTTCGGTAGGTATCTGTGGCGAAAACACCGGGAAACCACGGCCGAGTGTCAGCACTGCGAGGACCGCAGCGATGACACGGCGCTCCTCACTCTGGTGGAGTGCACGGCGTGGGCACAACAGCGCCAGGTCCTCGTAGTGGGTCTGGGCGTGGACACTCTCTCGCTCGAGGCCATGGTGCGAGCCATGCTCTCCAGCGGGAGTAAGTGGGACTGCGCCGCCTCTTTCTGCGAGCAGGTCATGCTCGCGAAGGAGGCGGCGGGCCGGGTGCGGGAGAGAACTCTCCCACCCGAGTTCCGCAGTCGGCGCCCTGGGCGCCGCCGACGTGTCTTCGCCGAGGACTATCGGCCTCCATGACCGGGGGTCTGAGGACGGTGAGAGGGCCGCTCACCGTCCTTACAGAAGCAGGCCCATGACGGCAGCGTGACGTGAGCAACTCACGCACGCCCCCCCCCCCCCCCTTAGAAGCGGGGTCACACCCGAAACCTCCCATAGACGCGGGATTGCACCCGAACCACCCCCTGGGCGAGGCCGCATTGGCAGCCGTTGGTCTGTTGGGAGTCACGGGACATCCTTCCTGAGGGCTTACCCGGGGCTCTCAACCATAGGCTGTTAGGCGTGGCGTGAGGTTTTTAGTCGGTAAGAGTCCGGCGTAACATCCTATGAGGATTTTCCCTCACGTTAAACAAAAAAAAAAAAAAAGGGTGCAGTTTTTTTTTCAATATTCCTTCACTTCTACATGCTGCATGCCCTCGTTATTTATTCAGCAGGTGCAGCAGATGCGGCTAACCTAACTCAAATTATTTTATAAGAGCCCCAGCACACCCCGCATTTGATCGATTTATTTAATCGAATATTCATTAAATTTAAAGGTTACGCTAAAAACGTATTATTAAATTTTAATCAATTTCCACGAAATTCTGTAGTCATTCACTAACAAATTGAACTGCTCAAATTAAAAATTCTGTCAGCCATCAAGGGGTGCATCACAGACGTAACTACCCACAGTCAACAACCCTGATCGCTTTTAGATCCAGCAAACGAGCGACGAATTAATGAAAGTGGCGGAACATTGCTTTCTTTCAATTAGATTGGGAATAGATTTTTACGGCTTTTTGTGACGTTTTTAGCTTTTAAAACGATTTTGATAGCTGCAAACATAAATACAAAGGTAAACAACGGCATATTATATGCCCACATTTCACCTTGAGATTTCGTTCCACGTAATAAATAGGTGGTGAACCGTATTGCCGTCTTGATATGAATAGGCGCAGGTTCCGACTACCCGCTGTTGAAATTTATCATGCCGCACTTAAAGGCCTTCAACTTGGCTGAATGACTGCTATTCTACTGGCAACCAGGACCAACGGCTTAACGTGCCTTCCCAAGCATGGAAAATCTCGCAAATAAATGTCACAAAGTGGTCACGTAGTAGTCACCTATCTACCGGACAGGCAATAGTAAATTTTTGCTTAGGTACTGCTGTAATCGATTATAGAACGCTGAGTCCTCGGGGCCATGTACCTATAGCTACAGGAGCATCAAAAACTTAAACCGCTAACTATGTTTTCTTTTACAGAACTTTCTTTAAAAGAAATTGAATATCATACACTTTGACTGGTTCTGAGATGGATGACCACTCTATTTACACTTTAGAGTAATTATTTCAGAGTAAATTAGACTTTCATCTATCACCACAGGCGGGATAAGGAATGACGTTTTTGGTATCCAATTTGCAAAGTAGCAGCAATACATTCGCTTCTTTATTTAGCCCCGGGCTTCTCTCACTAAACCTCATAAATAACAAGCTTTATTCTTAGACCGAACGGCTATAAAAAGGTACCAGGATGTCCTGTATCGGCTCTTCAAAAGGCCATCTTGTGTCAGTCGTTTCCGATCATATATCATTGCGTTATTGTTAGTGAGTGCGACGTCAAGGGGCCCTTGGGTATTATGTGTGGACCTCTCTTGACCCAGAAGCTGGTTGAATGGAGCCAGACGGTATTGTGTCTTAAATTCATATTTTGCACTACATATACCGTATGACATACGATGTACACTTTTGAAACTACGTAAATGAGGCTACAAAATTATTACATAAAGCTATCAATGCCAAAGTACTTCCACATCAGATGCAGCATTTAGATTGAGGAATATTTTCGTTATTTTCATGTACACACTCTTACACACATTCCCAGTTATTGTTTTTATATTATTGTAGTTTGACATAAGGACTCCGCACGTCCGAAATTGATGTGATGATTTGATTAATAATGCTTGATACAAAAATAGTGTGTAATGTTCGTCGTGAGCAGCATGTAATTTCAATAGCTTTAATGCTTGGCAGTCGTACTAGCATTTGCACGACTACCAAGCATCATAAGTCTATAGCTATTTCAATTCACTCAGAGGTTATTTTTCTTTATTTCAAGGAACTCCTGAATTCAGTACTGTCTAGTAGTCACACATTTTATTCTGCTTATCCTTGAAATTCATTTAATGTGTGAATTAGTTAACTCTGCAGAACATTATGAAGTTAACTTTGTGGTGAAAACTGCTCACTACAAAGTTTCACAACGTAAAGTGCTTTCAAACAGGAATGTAATCTGTGTACCCCAAACTTGACACATTTGGTCGACGCAGCTAACCTTGGACCCAAGAATTTTCTGAAAACTGACTCATGAAGTTTACTATTAAATCTGAACTTAAACTTGTGTAATATAGAAACTTAGGTACAATTTAAGATTAAGCCGATCCAATATTTCGAACACCTAGAAATAACTTTTAATAATGTGGAGACGAGTCATGCTATTTTTATAAGTTGCCTCTGCCGCAGACCTCTCGCCTCGCTCGCTCACCTTTGCGCCTTAATAGTCACTGTTGTAACCTAACATAACCATCTTTATAATAATTCAATTAAAATCTAACGTACTTCAAATTAAAATCTTCCTTGCAAGAAGCAAGGAAGATTTTAAAGTAACGCTTTTGACGAGTTTTTGTTGATATAAGATTCAATTTTTTTTCTTTAAGAATAATCATACAATAATCTCAATTAAAGGAAAAAGTCCTTTAATTGAGATTATTGTACCAAAAGTCAAATAATGTTTTTTAATTTCTAGTTATTTATTGTCATTATCTAACATAACAATTAAAAGGGATACCACAGAACAATAATAGCAACGATGGATGAGTTGCTATGAAATGATAAATTTGAAAAAGATGGCATCTATTTACTAACATTCTGTTTAGTCACGCACAAATCGGCGACGTGACCTACCTTCCTAAAAATAATTTATGTGCTTTAATTCGAAAAGAAATTGCGATAGTCATGCTTTCCTATGTTTACGAATTTCACTGAAACCGTGAATAATGAAACAGACAGACGAACGGCGAATTCCCGTTTTTACCCGTTTGTTACGCAACCCTAAACACATATCATTTTAATTATGTGTGAATATTAAAAGAAACAATTCATTTGTGTTTCATGATTTATTGATTTTCTCTGTAGAAAAATACATAGATAAATATTCACGGACATTTCACACAACGCTATCTGATCCCAAAGTAAGCTAGGAATAACCTGCTTGTATTATGGGGACCACGGATATTGATACTTATATATTTTTTAAATACATACATATTATACATAGAAACACCCAGACTCTTGAGACAAACATTTGTCTCCGGTGGGAATCGAACCCAGGACCTCCAGCGCCGCTGGCGGTATCACTACCGACTGCGCCACAGAGGCAGTCAATAGAAATAGAAATAGAAAATAATAGTTGAAAATGAAAATTGAAACCTAAATTTAAAATTTATAACATTTTGTAGGAATATGCGTGGGTGTATTATGAAAGAAAATACCAAATGCAACTGGAAATATATTAATTTTATTTCGAGAGCGCGCACATACATTTTCGGAGTTATGGAAGGAAGGGAAGCAGAGCCACCTGTGACAGAATTAGGAACTAAAATGGTTGCGTTCCAATATTATACATTTCAACACCCACCCCTGGAACACAACCCCATTTTTGTGACACAATATAAATGTTTATCCACAGTAGTACCCTTAGTCAAATTATCAGCTATCATTTCGTCACCATAATATCACATACAAAAACTTGCATGAAAATTGAAACCTAAATTTAAAATTTGTAACATTTAAAAAAAGCAGTGCCTAAAGCTGTTTTTAATGCACTTCTGTTGAATTTCCAAGTCTAGTATACATTATTATAATTGTTTATTGTCTCATTATGTTTAAAAAAAGTGTGTGCGTATATTGTAATTGCCATTGGCAGCATTAAATTTATTTCATTCATTCATTTCTTAATATCATTCATTCGAATTTTCAAAATTCAAATAGCGTCACTTCCGTAAAAATCTGAGTTACACCCTAGTCGCGCCTAAAGAAGTTTTACTTCATGAAATGTTTTCTTATTCTTTTTTTTCAAGCGAAACTCGGTTTAATCTACATAGAGACAAGGTGTCGTTACTGCCGATTGAACCAAGTAAATAAACCCATTCTCATTCAATACCGGTGACGTCAAATTGAGTAATGCGGTCCCTAGACGAACATGTGCCATGACATGCACATGACATCCACATCCACACTCACAACTTTCGCATTTATAATATTAGTAAGATTTCAAGTACCTATAGAGTATTAATTAGTTACATACACGACGACCTAATAAAAGCGTATTAAAAACCGCGATATTTTACAAAACAAAATTGAAATGAAACATATTCATATCATATTCTTATCTATTTTTTCAAAAATATCTGACAAAGTAATTCTATGGAACAAAACTGCTTTATTATGTTATAAACTATTAATGAAACATACAGTCAAAATAAAGATTATTAGGTATCCCAAGCCATTGAACTAATTGCCTCAGTAGCGTATTCTGAGATACTTGATAAATATAAAAAACTGACCTTTATTTTTTATCGAACCCGTAATATATTGTATGTGACTCCAAAACAATAATCATGTGTACGGAAACCACAATAATTAAGTAATTTATAATGTACTTGTTACCACAAAACACAATTTTACACACTTTCACGATGTATTTAGTACTTGAAGTAGATAATTATTCATAATTAACTAAAAAACAGCAACATCTTAGAAACTATAAGCAATGTTTTGATTTGATTCGCATGTGAAATGAAGAAATGAACAACCCATCAAATTAAAAACACACTTCGCTGGAAAACGTTTTGACGTGCGTTAGGTGCATTTAAATTGGTCGAGTCGTCAAGGCCAGCCGCCAGCGACAATCAAAACAAAGAAATACGTTGTCCTTTTCTATTAATATGACTGTCTCGCTTATAAACCACGAGTTGGTCGGCTTCCTAGACGCGAAAATCGACGAATCAAATCTCCAAAAAATGTGAGAGAAAAGGACGCATATATTTGCGTAGTACTAACGAAAGAGACACAAAATGATCAGAAAGCCGGGCTTATCGTGATGTCAGAGATAGGGTCTTTGAACTTTGAGATTTAAATTGATTTCTATGACTTTTGTAGCAGACGAAAATGCCGACTTACCATGTAAATTTGCAAATATTTTTATATTTAAATGAGTGTTCGAGAATATATTATTGTGTTTATTAGTTATGAGTAAATATTACATGTCACTGCCAGATCCGAAAAGGGAAGCCACAAGGAATCGGCTTGTATGGACAATTCGCCCCTGCTGTATCTGTAGACTGAGTTTCTTGGGGTGTTCTTCTCAGTCTTTAGCATTTCCGAACCCCCGGTTGAGTCACAAAAATTTTGACAAACCTAAATAATTTTTTAAAAATTTCAAAGGGAATAAATTTTATTTTATTTTATTTATTTTATTTTATGCATTACGTACTGTCATGCAGGCATAATCGTTTATAGTCAAATCCTACCTGATTTGGCAAAAATGTAAACATGTCATGTTATGACAATCGTTGTCTAAGAGAGATAAATAAATAAATAAAATAAATAAATAAATATTCACGGACATTTCACACAACGCTATCTGATCCCAAAGTAAGCTAGGAATAACCTGCTTGTGTTATGGGTATCAGACCACGGATATTAATACTTATATACTTTTAAATACATACATATTATACATAGAAACACCCAGACTCTTGAAACAAACATTTATGGGATGAGTAGAAAAACATAGTATGACAAATCATTGAATTTTTTACTATCCTGAGTAGATATCTTAAATGAAAATAAACTGTCATAAAGAAGTTATTTGGTGTCGAAATGATTGTAAGAACACTGATTGACTACTGGATACTAGAATATAATTAGGGCGGATACTTAATTGCAAGTAACAATGGATATATAGGATCAAATGTGTTTCTACGTCAAGTCACTAGTCACAACGATGAAAGATGATTGTCTAATGAGAGGCTTACATTTGAACGCAACTAAAACGAAAGTGATGGTATTCGAAAGAGAAGAGGACACAACGAATGCCAGGATAACTGTAAATGATGTAGTGCTGGAACAGGTGGATGAGTTTGTATATCTTGGATGTGCATTTAGCAGAGATGGACGGTACACCGCTGATGTAGAAAAGAGGGCAACTGCGGGCACTAGTGTGAATGGAGCGTTAGGCAAACTTTTAGGTACCAAGGCCTTAAGTCAAAAGGCCCAGCTCGCAGTACATAATGCGGTGCTGATACCTACGCTAACGTATGGAAGCGAGAGTTGGGTATGGCAGGAAACGCATGAAAGTAGAATAAACGCGGTCGAGATGCGCGCGCTACGCAAAATCAGCGTCGTAACGCTCGCAGATCGCGTTCGGAATGAAGATGTAAGAAAGAGAGTTGGTCTGAAAGAGAGTGTCGGTGTTAAAGTAAGGAAGGGCATGCTACGATGGTTCGGGCATGTGGAACGAATGGGAGATGAAAGAATGACAAAACAGATATACAACGCGAAAGTGGATGGACGTAGGAGTCGGTGAAGGCCACGACACACCTACCACGACCAAATTAATCGTGTGTTAGTTGAAGGTGGTGTCAAGAGCCGTAGGAACCGACGTGCATGCATAAAAAGAAAAATGAAAGTTGAAGAAGCAAGTGAGATGTGTATGGACCGTGCCGTGTGGCGCTCGGTTCTTTCTGCCTACCCCGCAAGGGATTTGGCGTGAAGATAGTAGTAGCAGAATGTGTTTGTTTACATTTTTGCGCAAAGCTATTGAAATACAGTATAGTTGTGTGCTACGTACCTACATGATAGTTAAATTTTATTGATAAAAATGAAATTCGCAGATTTCATGTCAATCATTTCATTCAACACATCTATGCGATCATGCATGCTTGACAGCCGTAATGTCGCATGATCGTCTAGGGAACACATATTAAGCTGCTCTTTGCAAACACATTTCTATTACGTTGGTGCAAAGAGATAATTATACGTGTCGGTGCATCCAGTTGACTCCATTGTGCGGTAAAGTCTTATATTGAAAAGGGATTGTACATGAATATTGAAAAAATATGTAGTTCTGTTGGTTGAAGAAATGTTGGATTGAGTTAAAACTACATTCTTTAGAAAAAAGTAGGAAGTTCTTGCGTATATGGACAAACAAATAATATTATTTTGTAGTATTAGCGTTTTAGAATTCGTAAAATTGGAATTTTAGAGTGAAAATCGAAATACCGAGGCTTCATTATTTTTAATGTTAGCGTAGTTTATACAAAATTTATTAATCTGAATAATTCTCAGATACTTACTTATATAGTTTTTTGTACTTACCTCAAGGTATTATTACCTAAATTTGAACTACATAAAATAATAAAAAGTGCAAAATTCTGCCACTTTTAATGTCGATAACAATCTTTAGTTAGTTATAAATTAATTTAGATAGACTTTAACTTAAAGTAGACTATCTCGATAACCTTTCATAGAAGGTTAAACAAAAAATAACTTTGCTTTCAGAGCTCATTATGTACCTAAGCTAGTACCATTAGTCGGTTTTAGTGCTTTACTGAATACAGGTAACAGGATAACTAAATAAAATTTATGTCTGTCTCCCAAAATACTTTGACTTTTCAATTTTCTAAAAGAGGATAAAGACAATATTCTATTATTGATCATGATTTCTAAAAGATAATGAATGTTATATTAAGCTAGTTTTGTTACACTAACGAAGTCATGAATAATAAAATAACTCATATAGTTTAATCTATAATTTTTGTGATCGAGATTACGTAGTGAATGAAAATTAATAATTATATTGAACACTAAGCTCGTCTCTGATACCGTTTGGCAGTCGAAAATTTGTGAAAGATCAGATACCGCATGACCTCAGGTGAGGTGGCATGTCTCCTAGTCGGGACCCCTCCATGGGACCTGGAAGCGAGAAATCGAGGCCCAGCGATCCCTGCTTCACCAGGAAATCGTGGAGATATGGAAAGTGCAACTTGAGCAACCAAAGGGGGGATTCGCCATAATCGCGGCCATCAGACCGGTCAAGGACCGAGTGGCTGGAGAGAAGACAAGGTGCTCTCCCATACCATTACTTAAATTATCATCGTTAACTGGAACTTCCTCAGTATTATTAGACAAAGTATCATTTGCATCTATATAGTTTTCAGCAATGTCACTCTCGAATATTTCATCTTTTACGTTTAAGGTATCATTTTCCAAATCCCTATCCTTTTCATCATCAAGTTTTTCTAAGCAAATTAAGTGTGTATTTTCTTCGACGACCTGTACATGTCTAGCATTAATTATTCTATTGTTTAGCAAAACTCTATATCCATTTTCATTATAACCTACAAGTACACCTAGTTGAGCTTTATCATCCCATTTACTTTTTCTTAAAACTTCTGGAACCCTAACATAAACTCTACTACCATAAATCTTCAAATGCTCAACATTTGGTTTAATACCAAAAAATATTTCATAAGGAGTTTTATTTTCTACTGTATTAGCAATAGTTCGGTTCTTTAAATAAGCTGCTGTTTTGATAACTTCGGGCCAATACCTTCTATGAATTTTAGCTTCCTTCATTAAGCATCTTCCTATGTCCATAGCAGATCTGTTATACCTCTCCGCTACTCCATTTAATTCATGGACATAGGGTGGACATGGTAACAACTCTATTCCCTTTTGTCTAATGAAATTGTAAATATCTCGATTTAAGAACTCTTTGCCATTATCACACTGTAATTTTTTAACCTTTTATTAAACTTATTTTCAACTAAATTGACAAATTCTATAAAACAATTTGCAGTTTCTGATTTACTTTAAATACAAAAAATTCTTGTACACTTGCTATAGTCATCGATAAATGTCACAAAATATTTTTCTCCACCATAACCCGTTGTGCTATGTGGACCATTTAAATCTGTATGTATTAATTCCAAAATTTCAGTAGTTTTAGTTCTATTGTTTTCAAAAGGTACATTAGACATTTTGCTTTCAATACAATTTGAGCATTTCATTTCTGTACTTTCTATTCTGTCTGGCAAACCTTGTACTAATTTATTAATAACCAACTTATTTAAATACTGAAAATTTACATGACCAAGTGCCCTATGCCATTTTTCTTTATGGGTCAGCTTCGTCGAGTTCACATACATGTTATTACTGATAATTTTTGTAACAAAACTTTTTATGCAGTACAAGTTATCTATTTTGTTAGCAACAACAATTAATTCTCTTGATTGATTATAAATTTTTGCATTATCATCTCTTGCTACGATAGTACAACTTTTAGTTATTCTTGAAAAGCTTAATAAATTCTGCTTAATACCTTTAACAAAATATACATTTTTTAGATCTACATGTTTCTCATTGTAATAATTTTTGAAATATATTTTAACGGTGCCTACTTTAGTTGCTTTCAACAATTTACCATCTGGAAGTTTCACATCAATACGAATTTTTAAATCTACATAGTTATAAAAACATGTATCAGTCATTATAATATGATCGGTACACCCGCTATCTAATAACCAATTGATTTCAAAAGTATCATTACTACTATTACACGCCATTACTTGATGAGTTTCGGGATTACATACCTGAGCTGTCCATGACTCAGCCACAGGACCGTCTCGCTGATGGCTCGATGACTCACCTCTGGGATGACTATGACCTCTACCTCGGCCACGACCTGGTTGAGAAGGGAATTTAAATAAACCTGCTTGCCGTTGCTTGTTTCCTCTTTGCGTTACTTGATGATATTGATTATTTAGATGTCTTCCTAGGTAGTTTTTCTGACCATACCAACAATCCTTTTTGAGATGGCCGGTCTTTCCACAGACAAAACACTGTGCTTTAGTTTTTGTTGAGAACATACTCATATTACTTTTCTGATCTGGAACACAGGTATTCATATTTTTCTCTTTTATTTTTGACTTAACATAATCTACTGTTCTTTGTTCTTCTGGAATAACATCAATAAAATCTCCAATATAACTGTAACTTGAAGGCAAGGCTCTCAGCAAGTATCTCATCTTCTCTGGCTCAGATATAGATCCACCAGCCATTTTGAAATCATTTGTTGTTTTCTCGAAATCGACAAAAAAAATCTTCTATTGTATTATAGTCTTTCAATTTAATCTCTTCAATTTTTCCTCTACAGATTATCTGCATGGCAGTGGACTGGGTCAAATAAATTTTATCGAACTTTTGTATCATTGCGTAAGCCGTCGAACATTCACTAATATATTCTAATTGTTTATCAGAAATGGTACTCAATATTATTGTTCTTGCTTTTAAATCCATTTTCCTCCACGCCGCTTCCTGATTTACGTATTTGACAGGCATTTCGCAAATGGCGGGCTCGTTGCACTCTTTGTATTCTAATAAGGTTAACAATCTCAATTTCCAACTTGAATAATTTACACCATCAAAAATGGGTATCATAATATCTTCTATTTTTGCTTGTTTAGCCATTCTGGTGATTTATATACTTATACAAGTTTAGTGATACGAAATGAAAACTATTTGCACGTGGCGGCTTGTCGATCACACTTCACTGTCTTTTTATCTTTTACAATAGAAACTAACGAAATCACTTATTTCACTTTTCTAACCACGCTCTGCTACCATGTTGGAGTAGTGGATAGAAATAAATGCTATTTATATTATTTTAAGCAGGTTTATTGACTGAAACTTAATTTTAGTTACAGCGAGCTACATGTCGTGGCAAAAAGGAAACAAGCAAGGGGCGCCATGTTGGTCAACCTTAGTGTTGCCAATTTTATGCTTTAAACAGAAATAGGTGGCGCCTCTGTTGCTATGAGAAAATACAGGTAATAACATTTACTTACAGATTATAACAGTAATAATGACAAAAAAATGTAATAATTATGTTTCACTGTAATTTTTAAACATGCATAAAAGTTCATTACATTTCTTGTTTTCAAAAAGATAAACTACTTACTCAATTAATTACATTACATGGGGCCTACTATGAGGCCCAAAACAGCCTCACCTGTGTGTGCAAATGAGGTCATAGCAAAGAGAAGGAAACCTCTAAATGAACACTGTGTAGTGCAGGGCATCTAATTTGGCAAGGTTTTGGAGTAGTGGGGGTAAGTTCTCGCATCGTACACTTAGAGGCACAAAAAAGTGCTCCACTCCAGAAAGTGTTCCGCTCACTACAAAACCTTGCCAAGTTAGATGCCGTGCACTGTACCACCTCTTCTGGCCGACATTGTACAGTAGAGCGAATCAACCTCCTAATCCAATGTCCAGCAAAAAATCTGTGATACGACAGATGTTAATACTTTAGCAAAATAAATTTCGTTCATGCCCTTTGAACGTCTCATCTTTTAAAGTATTCAGCGCTTCTTAGTAAAATGAATCGCATATATCTCAACACGTAATGTGCAATTCTAAATTATGAAGACATAAATTTACCGAGGGTGGTTTCAGGCGTCCCTGCCTGGGCGTCTCAAAACCTTTGTACTTGCAAAATTCAGAAGTATCAAAGCTTAGCATTTTTGTTTCTATCTACAGGAATCAGAAACATTCTAGACTCTACATTTATTATTTTCCAGTAGTTAGGGAATACTGAAGTCATTATTGGTGAGAAAATGTTTTGACCAGACGCTCTGTTCTGATCGCATAACCCTATTTTGGGTAAATAAGATGTCTTGTTCCACGAAACCTAAGACAGGTTCCCGTAAAAATTATCTAAGTTTTTTTTAACTCATATTGCATAGCTAGCTAGCTATTAAAGCAAGTCTTCAAAACAAAGCAACATTTTAGGTAAATGTGACAATAACAGTCTGCCTGTATATTCCGTAAAAGAAAAGTGGCCACGTAAAATGCTACCAGTTTCCAAAACTATTAGTGTAATAGCATTTCAGGAGAAAGTATGCTATTATAACTTAGGCACTAGTAACGAGTAAAAGTTGTGAGGTTCCCGTACATTGAAACAACCCTTGGAACTAGTTGTCCTCATAAACCGAACAACGCATGTTCATCAAGTGTTTGATGGTTTGTCTCCGGTAAGTGCTGAAATGGTTGTTTCTTCTTAATATTATTATCTGATCTACATAGGTAAGTGCGGTCACGGGTAATCCACAGATGCACAGGTGCGCGGCTAAGCACAATAGTCGTTATATTATACGACTCTCTAAGAACTGTTGGTATATATACACACATCTGTGATCATCAATGTCGAGTAATGTTTTTAGACAATGATTAATCATATTTATTCGAATAGAATGAAGTGTGTGAATATTTAAAATTTCGTTAGAATTTATTTTATTGGTGATGCCAAACTAACCGATATAATTATATTTCACAACTTTATGGTTTCGCATTAAGTTTTTGGTGATACTGTATGTTTTGTTTACGCATTCTTAAACAAAACAAACATCGATGATACAAACTACTATCGGTGCAAATGATAAGATTTAAAAAGAAGATACAATAATTAAAAAAAAAAAAATATTTTTGAAAAATCTCACACAACATTATCTAGCCCAAATTACGCTAATATAAGCTTGTGCTATGGGGTCTAGGCGACTGATGGACATATTTATAAATTTGTAAATATATGCATTATTAAACACAGAAAACTACTTCGAAACAAACATAGTGGATCACAGAAATATTTTGACCGCCCCATAGGTTGCTTGAACATATTTTTTTGTAATCTAATGTAATGATAACAAGCGAATCTCGATGATGTCCACTAGCGGGTAATGTTTTGTTTTATCAATCTTCATTTTGTTTGTCGACTCTAGTGAATTAGCGGGGAAAAGCGGACATGAAATTTTTCAACATTTCACATTGCCTCACACAGATGAGGCAAAGTAGAAATATTCGAATTTTTCACATAAAATGGCAACTTCATGTCGTGGGTTTCTTACATTAAGTGTACCTTCACAATTCTACGTACGCTTCAAAGAGAAGTGAACTAACTAGGTTGTTCCGGATATGTAATTCTGTACGAGCAAGGTAGAATGTTTTAATTGCGACTTGCGACAACTGACATGTATAAGTTTAAGCTCATATTTTAGTCTTGCTTCATAAAGTTTTTCAACAAATGATATATTCAGAAACTTTGTTTAAAATTTCATTAATTATAAACCTAAAATTTATAAGGTATTTGTAACATATTATGTTTAACATCCACTGAGCATTAAAGGAACTTAATGTAATATAATTAATTCAGTTTTAAAGCTCAAGTTCTTTCAAACTAACTGTAGAAGTAATTTTTGAAGCTTATAATACTTTTATACGTATAATTTTAAAGACCCAGAAATATTTAAATTACTGACAAGATACCGAGCACTAAATGTTCCTCGGTTTTCCCAAACACCAATATGGTTATTGAAAAGGGTCATAGAAGATTTCTGCAGGGTCAGCAGCGAGTGCAGCAGCTTTAGGGCTGCAACCGTTCGTGATTTGGATGGATAGGACGGTACACCTGTTTCACTTAATCGAATTAAGAATTAAAACTTCAAAATTAAAATAGGTACAATATACCAAAACTTAGTATGAGATTGAGTTTCTTATGTGTGAAAATTCTACATGAATGCTATCATAGCATCCATGTAGAATTTCCATGTAGAAGTCTAGCATAATGCCAGACTCATATTGACTAAAAACCACACGAATTCCCTCG
This sequence comes from Miltochrista miniata, assembly GCA_933228765.1. NCBI lineage: Eukaryota > Metazoa > Arthropoda > Insecta > Lepidoptera > Erebidae > Miltochrista > Miltochrista miniata. The sequence goes on along the minus strand of OW121763.1, from coordinate 25,517,359 downwards.
GAAGGATACATACATTATAGTCACGCCTACATCCCTGAAGACAGGCACGGGCATAATAAACTTTCACATTTCACCTAATAGTTTTATGTGGTGAGGCTATTGGCGTGTTGAAATGGACAGGCGCAGGTCGCTACGATCCATAGTTGAAAATGTTCAAGCCGCATTGTCATTTTACTGATAACCGGGTTTTAGTTCGAGTTTTTTTTCTCTATGTAATGGCCCCGTGTTGAGACGTGTAAGAGTACAAAATGGCGCCACCCCAATACATACCGGGGGTGTCGTAAGAGGCAACTAAGGGAACCATTTTGCAAACAGAGCCATTGCGTAGAGAAGGAAAACTCGAAATGAAATGTCGGTAAAAAGGGGTACACTATATTAATACGAAAAACTTAATTCCGAAAGTCACAATCACGAATTTCATAATTCCGAATTTCATAAGTCCGAATGATTCGAAATCCCGAAAGTCAAAAATCCGATGTTTCATAAATCCTTTTTATTAAAAGTCATAATTTTAAAATTCCGAATGTTTACAATTCCGACTGTCAGAATGCCGAATTCCGAATCATTAAAAATCCGCCATATTACAAATACGAACTCTGATTATCAAAAATCCGAAATATCTTAAATACGAAGGGTGAATGTCGTTTCCACCCGTTCCTGTTTTAACCCGAAAACTTATCATTAAAGACGATTATTCCTAAGGTTCCTAAGCCCAGCCGCCGACGGGTTTAGAATGCATCTACGGCTCTCATAGCAATATATGTCATATTAAGCACCACACTTCTAGACTGTTTGCGTCACTGCAATATTCTGTATGCTCAAAATGGACTGTTTTAGGTTGTTTTGGTAATATTTCAACGCTAGGTTCTAAATTATAATATTGTTAAAACATACTTTCACTTTCATAAGTTAGCGGAACAGAAAAGTCAGAAAACTAAAATATGTTTGTTATTGTCGAGTTTGACGTTTGAAGTGTCAGTGACGTTGACAGTTTCCGTCCATACAGAGCTAATGCCGTCTACACACATGCGAATCAGTTAACAATGATCGTTAAGAATTTTTGTTTCAATGAAATTAATTAAAATAATAAAGTTAAATTACTTAATTACATAATATTTAATTGTATGTGGCGAGGCTATATTTTTTTTACGTGTCCGGAAGTTGTGGTGGCTGTTAATAAGTTACAATTTTTTTTTTTACTTTGTTCTATTTGCAAATTTCTTCATTGTTAGTCTTGTAGTTTTTTTTTTTTATGTAATTCTCCTCTCAAATTCGTGACGATGTCTTGTAAGAATGTGAAAATTTCTGCCACTACATCAGCGAGTTGAGATACGAGGAGTCTTTATTTTTGTTTTATTCTTGATAGTTATAAACTTATTTATTTATATTATAATATTTATTAATTTGCATGGAAAACACGGATGACCTTTGCAACTTAAATAGTAGTTTTTTCTCTTGCTCTTCTGCCTCTGATAGTTTCCACAGCGTGGATATCGGTACTCCTGCTTCACATTCTTCTGCTTCTCTGACTCTGCACGATCACCTTTCCTCTTATTCTTCAAGTTATCCTAAAAACCTCAATCTAGCGCATATTAATGCACAGAGTGTAACCGGTCACTACTCCGATATTCTGGCGTCGTTTAGCAACTCCTCTCTTGACGCTATCCTCATTTCTGAAACCTTTTTAAAGCCATCTATTCTTTCTACACAGTGCTCACTACCAGGCTACGTATTAATCCGTAATGATGTGGTGGTGTAGGAATTTACTTGCGTGCTGATATTCCACATAAGGTGGTTAATGCATCTCCTTCTGTCTACTCAGAATCAGCGGAACACCTTTTCTTAGAAATATCTTAACTACACACTAAATTCCTCCTAGGTGTATTTTACAGTCCTGACTCGAGTATCGATTATTTTAACTCTCTTGATTCCCTTCTACATGACCTCACCCCATCCTATAGTCACGTAGTCATAATGGGTGACTTCAATACTTGTCTGTTAAAAGATGATTCCCGATCTCGCAAATTAATATCTCTATTAACTGCCTTCAATCTGCATCTTCTGCCACTATCTTCAACTCACCATGTTCCTAATCGCAGGCCCTCTTTACTTGACCTCATCATAGTTTCTTCTCCCAATGATGTGTGTGTCCACGGTCAGCTGACCGCGCCCTTTTCCTTTCACGGCTTACTATACCTTTCTTTTCGTGTTCGTCCCCCCAAACGTAAGCCGCAAATCTGTTTTTTTCGTAATTTCAGGGGTATGGATCTGGAGACATTACAAATTGATGCATGCTCTGCTGATTGGTCGCTAGTATTTAACTCCACCAATGTTAATGATATGGTTAACAAATTCAATACAATCATTATATCCTTATATGGCTGACATGCACCTAACAAACGTGTCCACATAAAACATTGCCCAGCTCCTTGGTTGAATGCCACTATAAAAAACCTAATGGGACGTCGAGATAAAGCAAAAAGACGACTCCGGAATAGCCCTTCGGAACAAAACTTGTTAGCTTACAAGTCTCTGCGGAACCGCTGCAGTCGGATGTGTAGAGATGCAAGGAGACGCCACGTCTATGATTCTCTTAACTGTCGAAATTCTGCTGACACCTGGAGGTTTCTTAGGTCGGTTGGTATCGGCAAATCTCCAGTTTCCGATCCAAAAGACATTGATATCAACGCGTTGAACTATCACTTTTCACGTCCACCTGTCTCTTTGGATGCAACTGTCAAAAATGCCACTTTACTCAAACTATCGGATGTGCCTGTGCCTCAGACCTCTCCTTTTCAGTTCCAGTCGGTCTCAGAGATAGACGTTAAGAGATCTCTCCTCTCCATTACCTCATCGGCTTCGGGAAACGATAGCATATGCTCAAGAATGATACTTCCTATTCTGCCTATCATACTTCCTGTCATGACCTATATCTTCAATTTTTCATTATTCTCTGGCACCTTTCCTGAGGTTTGGAAGTCAGCGTATGTTGTTCCTTTACCTAAAACAATGAATCCCAGCTTGTTTACTGATTACCGACCTATCTCCATACTTCCTTTTCTCGCCAAAGTTCTTGAGCATATTGTTCATCGACAGTTCTCCATCTTTCTATCCTCTTCTAACTCCTTAAGTTCCTACCAGTCGGGTTTTCGCTCAGGGCATAGCACTGTCACTACGCTTATCAAAGTAACGGATGACATTCGCTGGGCTATGGAGCGAAAGGAGTTAACTCTCCTAGTCTTAATTGATTTCAGCAATGCATTCAACTCTGTGGATTTCGATGTACTACTTGGTACCTTGAAGTATATAAATGTCTCTCCTTCTGCTATCTCTTGGTTTGACTCTTACCTTCGGGGACGCTCTCAGTGTGTCCGTATTGGTCAGACGTCGTCGGAGTTGTGCGGACTACCTGCGGGTGTTCCTCAGGGTGGCGTTCTATCTCCTCTTTTATTTTCTGTCTTCATCAATTCTGCTACAAGTCTTATTTCCAGTAACTTCCATCTCTATGCTGACGACCTGCAGCTGTACCGCCATTTTTCAGCTACTGACGCCCATTTTGGAATATCATCAATCAATCAAGATTTGGATCGACTGAGTGACTGGGCTAATTCGGTTGGATTACGTATAAACCCTACAAAGTCGCAAGCTATCGTTATTGGTAGTAAATATCAATGAAGCGTTCTTCCGGTATCTGGACTGAATCCAGTTCTTCTAGCCGGCATTCAGATCCCGTACGCGGATACTGTAAGAAATCTGGGTGTAATTATGGACACCCCGTTATCCTGGAGCGCTCACATTAGTGATGTCAGTAAGAAAGTGCATTTTTCATTTCACTCTCTGAAATGCCTTCAGAATCTCCTGCCCCTGAAAACGAAAATTAGTCTTGCTCAAACTATTATTCAACCCATTATTGACTACGCTGATGCTTGCTATTTAGACGCCACCGAGGAGCTTCTTAACAAACTTGAGAGGTTGCAAAATTTATGTATACGTTTCATTTTTAATCTTAGAAAATATGATCATGTTTCGCACTTTCGCAAAGAACTCAAGTGGCTCCCAATCCGTCTTCGCCGGAACACTCGAATCCTCTGCCTCCTTTTCAATATCCTTCACAATCCATCCTCTCCGTCTTATCTGAGGGAGCGGTTTTCCTTTTTTCGCTCTCCTGATGCTCCCTGTCGCTCTAATCTACGCTCAATTCTCAAAACTCCGAATCATAAAACCGATTTCTACTCATATTCCTTCTCAGTGCATGCAGTCAGATTGTGGAACTCTCTTCCGCCTGCTGTCAGAGACAGCAGAACTATAACTACTTTTAAAAGGAAAGTCCGTGATTACTATTTGTCTACACTTTAAACTTATTTATTCATGTAAGCATATTTATGTTTCTAAGTATATTTATTAGTGACCGACCGAAGTTTCGGTTTCGGTTTCGGCCAGTTTCGGCCAAAAAATCGAGTTTCGGCCGCAGTTTCGGTTTCGGCCAAAATGGGCCGAAACTTTCGGCCTGGCCGAAACTCACGTGTTCATAAATTTTGAGTGCCTGGCCCTGCTTGTGACGTGGTTGGGGTCAGCCCAACCAGTTAATGTTACTAACCGAAGATTTACATATTTACAAAGGACTTCCAATCAACAGTTTTAAAAATATAATTTTTACAGAATCCTAAAAAGGTGATCTAGGACATTACATAACCCTACCACTTTGTTGTCGGTTTCATTGACTTCGTTGGTCGTCTATCTGTCTGTCAGCAGGCTGTAACTCACGCACCGTGATAGTTACGGTTAACATTTTTGTAGATGATGTATTTCTGCTGCGGAAGAAATAACAAAAATAGTCAAATTAATAATGTTAAAGGGGACCCCCCTTTAACATTATTAATTTGACTAATTCCCATACAACATACGTGATTTTTTGCCACTTTTCTTGTACGGACGCTAGTCCGACTCACTGTTGTCCAATTTTTGTTATATTCTTCTAGAATGTAACCAAAACCAGCCATGAGCTAGTAGCAGGGCACCGTGTGGTTTTAGTCGGTAGGAGTTCGCAATAGCATCTATGAGTAATTCCACACGTAGAAGAAAGAAAGTCATCTTTAGGTGGAGGGAGATATTTTTAAATTGACCACTTGGGAAGATTTATACCGTTGATTGATGGCACTTGGTGGAAATTGCTGCACCTATTGAAAAAATAACCGGCCAAGTGCGAGTCGAACTCTCGCACGGAGGGGTTAAAGCGGGACCCTATGCAGGGTGGAATTTAAAGACGGTAGTTGGAGGGAAAGTACCCTTAATATTGATAATGGCAAGTTTTGCTGAAAGGAAACATTCCTTTATTTTCAAAAGAAAGTAAAACTGCATTTAAAGATTTTTGAAAAATCGCCTGTTTGAGCCGGGAATCAAACCTGGGAAATGTAAAAAAAAACATCATTATATTATAATATATTTCTTATTTATATATATATTTATACATATATTATTTATCTATTTAATAGAATTTACCTCCCCCCTCCCCTTTGTATATGTGTGTTAATTGAATCCTATCCTGTTGTTTTGTTTTACACATTTTTACTTTTTCTTTTCTTATTTTTCACGCTCTCCTCTCGCCGGTCTGCTGGTAGATATTTCTTTTAGAAATAAGCAGTACCATTGTACCTGTGTTTCCTCCTCCTGTTTGTTTTTTTTTTGTATTGTAGTGTGTACATAAATAAATAAATAAATTATTTTTGTTCCCGATTCCACCCGTTTTATTAATAAAGTATAGTCAAGTCTAACTACCGAAAATATTATTTCCAAGTGAGTGGAAGGCAAACGATAAAACAAAAAAAAAATCCGAGTCGGGGTACTCTGAGTCGGGGTGTTAACCATTCACTTATTATGGCAAACAGCTCCGCTCCGCTTCGCTCCCGCCCACTTAAACGACTCCGCTTTAACACCCCTCCCACCCAACACTGCCCTAAAAGAAGACTACTGCTCGCAGTCTACGCGGCGACAGCTAGCACGCACCCAGCAGTCCACGCGGCGACAGCTAGCAGACGGCCAGCTGTCCACCCGCCGACCGCTCTCGCCTTTCGCAATAGACACAGTTCGCGATCGGTGCCGGCGCGGCGACTGCTAGCAGTAAGCGCGCGGGCAGCGCGCCGACCGCTCGTCTACAACGCACACCCAGCGAGGCGTCCACTCCCGAGCAGTCTGACGGCGGTAAGCTCGCTGACAGCGAGCTGTCTGCTAATTGATGATGGCAATGTAAAATATATCTAAAGAGCATGTTTAAAGCCTATATTTAAATTATATTATTTTTGCCGGGTGGAAGCGGAGTCGTTAAAGTGGGCTTTGACCTTTAGCCTTCTAACCTAACCTATCCGAGTCGGGGTACTCTGAGTCGGGGTGTTAACCATTCACTTATTATGGTAAAAACCTCGATTCGGATAGGTTTGGTTAGAAGGCTAAGGCGAAAGCGAAGTGGAGCGGAGCTCCGGCCTTAGCCATCGTGGTTATTTTTATTTGTTTTGTCGTTTACCTTCCACTCACTTGGAAATAATATCTTCGGTAGTTAGACTTGACCGTACTTTATTAAAACAACTTAAACAGTAAATTTTCGTATATTTGGAATTCTGAATAATGTTTTTCGGGAAAATAACAGTCCGGTCTTTTGATTATTCATACATGAAATTAGGAAAAATAAAAATTCGTACTTATGACTTTCGGATAAATGAATATCCTTTTGAATATTTGAATTCATTTCATAGGAATCTTCGGAATTTTGAACATCGGGATATTGAAATTCGGAAAAACATATTTTGGAATTTTTGGGTGTAAAAAGACAATCGATAAGCCACGTTGAAGGCCTTATGGGCGGCTTGAAAAATGTCAACTGTGGGTCGGAGCGACCTACGCCTTTCCATTTCAACACGGCAATAGGCTCACCAGTCACTCATACCTCCCACAAAACCTCATGCAGACCATTGTAGTGCCAGTGGTAAAAAATAAAACGGGTGATCTTGGTAATAAAAACAATTACAGGCCAATTTCACTTGCGACTATACTGGCCAAGGTATTGGACAGTCTGCTTGATATACAGTTGGATAAATTTGTGAACTTGCACGATAATCAATTTGGTTTTCGTCCTAAATTGTCGACAGAGAGTGCCATACTGTGTCTCAAGCATACCGTCAGGTACTACACCCAGCGTAGAACTCCAGTTTATGCCTGTTTTCTTGACTTGTCCAGGGCATTTGATCTGGTGTCGTACGAGATACTATGGAAAAAGCTAGAGAACATTAACATACCCCCTAATATTGTGAACATCTTTAGGTATTGGTATGCACACCAGGTCAATAGAGTCAGGTGGGCGGATGCAATGTCGGAACCATACAAAATGAAGTGTGGAGTGAGACAGGGGGGGTTAACCTCACCCACATTGTTTAACATCTACATGAATGAGCTGATTGTTGCGCTCAGCAGTATGCATGTTGGCTGCCACGTTGATGATATCTCTGTAAACAACTTGAGTTATGCAGATGACATGGTACTGCTGAGCGCATCGATCTGTGGATTACGTAGATTGTTGCGGGTATGTGAGAAATATGCGGGGAGTCACGGCCTTATCAACAATGCTGACAAGAGTCAGTACATGGTATTTCGGCACGGGGCCAGCAGTCCACAAACTATACCACCCATTGCTTTGAATGGAGTAAACCTTGTCAGAGTAGATAAATTTAAATATCTGGGGCACTGGCTAACACCCGATTTAAAAGATAATGTGGATATAGAACGGGAACGGAGGGCGCTGTCAGTAAGGGCTAACATGATTGCCCGCAGGTTTGCTCGTTGCACAGATACTATAAAAAATATGCTTTTTAAAACATATTGCACATCTTTATACACATGCAGCTTGTGGGCCGACTACCCGCAGACTGCCTACGGTGCCCTCCGTGTCCAATATAACAACGCGTTTAGGGCTGTGTTGGGGTTGCCTCGTTTTTGTAGAGCCTCGGGCATGTTTGCGGATGCGCGCGCCGACTGTATCCACACCACCATGCGCAAGCGGTGCGCGTCCTTGGTGCGCAGGGTGAGGACTAGCTCTAACACGGTCCTGGCGATGATTGCTGGTCGTATTGACTGTGGTTACATACGGCATTGTTGTAACCGACATCTAAGTTGCAACATTGTGGTATGAGATCGGCTGTGGATTTAGGTATTTATTATGTGTGTTGTCTTATGATAATTATTTTCTATTATATAATGTCCTAATAATGTAATAATAATATAATAATATATTATAATTATTTATTATAATTTTGTTATTTATTATTGTTATTTTGTTTTATGTATTTTTATCATGAATTTATTTTAATTTATTGACTATTTTATGGTATGAATTTGTAATTAATATTAATTTGACATTTTAGAAATTTTAATAACGTGAATTTATTTATTATGATTTTGTTATTTATTATTATTATTCTGTTTTTATGTATTTTAATCATGAATTTGTTTTAATTTTTGACTTTTTTTTAATGTATGAATTTGTAATTAATATTAATTTATTATTTTTGAAATTTACAATATTTTTTATTATTTAATATTTATTGAATTTTAAAAATTTTCATGTGTATTTTATGTTATTTTGATTGTGATATTATTGTTAAGTTCTATGGGTTTATGATGCCCGAAATAAATGAATTTATTTATTTCTTTATTTATAATATGCCTCTGCCTACCCCTTCGGGGATAAAGGCGTGACTATATGTATGATTGTAATGGATCGTTTTGCCAAAGTGTTCCCTTAGTCCCCTACAGACACCCTACCACTGCATACGACCTACATTTCTTAAGCTTGGTAGATAGGTCAGATTCATTTTAATTTAACTAACCTTTTACCAAAGGAAAATGTGTCTCTGCCAGGCGGAAGTTTACAGTGATAATGTAGATACATAATCCCTTGGGTTAAAACTTAGGAGCTCACTGTCACAAGTTCAAATAATATATGTACGTGGTAAATAGTTAATCAGTTAATCTCACGTAAGGCAAAATAATGACAAATGGAATTTCTCCGCCTTCCCATAGAAATTACTAAATGGTGCCCGCGGCTACCTACACCTGCGTGGAGTTCTGTTCCATTACCGGATCATAATAATATGAGAACGTATTTCAAGAGTAATTCCAAACACTACATCTATCTCTGTTCTAGATTTCAGTTAGATCTGTTTAGCCGTTAGAGGATGATTGAATATCAAACATCTATATATCTTCACAATTTTTCACATTTATAACAACTCGAATTTTACGGACTCGATATCAGTCCCTACCAGCTGTAAAAAGTAACAGGTACCTCGTAAACAATACTTTAAAAAGATTTTTGAAAACACACAAGATTGCTCGGTCAGGTCATCACAGATCTCGAAAAAATCTTAAGCAAAGAATATTCACTTTTTTTCAGTGATATAAGCTGTCCTGTAAGCAATTTCTATAAAGTATTAAACACGTTATTTTGTAACCAATATATTATATTATTCTACTTATAAAAATAATGCAACAACGTTAGTAGCCTTCGTAAATAGTAGTATCCTGGCAGGGTCGCCATATGATATCGGGCTAATTGTAGGAATGAAAGGCACTAAGACTGATACAATACTGAGCGTTTATTTATTTTATTTTATTTTATTTTATTTTATTATGAATAACATCTTACTAATATTATAAATGTGAATGTTTGTGAGTGTGGATGTTTGTTACTCTTTCACGCCCGAACGGCTGAACAGATCTGACTGAAATTTGGTACAGGGATACATTATAGTCTGGAATAACACATAGGCTACTTTTTAAAGTTCCCATGGGAAGTGGGAAATAAAATTTCACGCTGACGTAGCCGCGAGCGCCATCTCTGAACCATACCTATGTACTTAAAACATGTCATACACGTCACAACAATACCATAAATGTACATTTCAAAGAATATCTATTATTACCATAAAAATTGTAAAAATAGTTTTTAAGTAGTTAAGAAGAAACCTAGGTACTCTTTTATCTTTTAACTAGCTGACCCTCGCATCTTCGTTTACGTCACATAAGGTCTATTAAAGTTGAGGTATTTCTTAATCAGACTCATCATACAGCGTGTGAATCGGCCCAGTTTGCTTAATTAAAAAAGAGCTTAATGATTAAGGCTATTCTAAAATAATTCAGTCCGCGCCAAAGGCGTGCGTGGGCTACAAAACACTCAAAATTGAAAAAAGTTTGAAACAATCTTTAACGTACACCCTTTATGACGCTGAAAAATTTTTTGAAATCGTACCTCGCATAGGGAAGTTACAACTAAAAATCATTTTGACTTTCATCCCCTCTCCTAAAGGAAGCGTACTAATTATCGGGATCAAAAGTATCCTAGAACCTTCTTCGGATCATTAGCTCAGATTGTACCAAGTTTCATTCAAATCGATTCAGTAGTTTCGGCGTGATACTGATTCGGGATCGGGATGCAGACAGACAGACAGACTTGAAAAATTAAAATTACTTTTTCGGCTTCAGTATCGATGAGAGAACACCCTACAATTAAAATTTTTAAAATATTTTCCAAGTACAGTAGGTACGACCCTCAACAGTTCTAATGTATGTATAGTGTAATAGATCTTACTAATATTATAAACGCGAAAGTTTGTGAGTGTGGATGTTTGTTACTCTTTCACGCTCAAACGGCTAAACGGATCGGGCTGAAATTGGTGCAGATTATAATGATACAGATTATACATTATAGCCTGGAGTAACACATAGGCTACTATTTATCCCGGGAGTACATTCCCATGGGAAGTGGGAAGTAAAATTTCACGCTGACGTAGCCGCGAGCGCCATCTATCCCATACCTATGTACTTTAAACGTGTCATAAAAGTCACAACAATACCATAAAATGCACATTTCAAAGACATAAAATCTGTAAAAATAGTTTTTAAGTAGGTAAGAAGAAACCTATTGTTTTATCTTTTAACTAGCTGACCCTCGTAACTTTGTTTATGTCTCATAAGGTCTATGAAATTAGAGGTATTTATTAATCATACTCATCAAGTGGCGTGTGAATCTGCCCTGTTTGCTTAATCAAAATAAAGCTTAATGATTAAAGCTATTCCTCAGTATAGAATTTTCCTCAGTATAAACAATTTACATACAAACACCGACGTCTTAGAATTTTATTACATGTATCAATGTAGTAGACGTAACGTGTATAAAATGACATCAATCAAATGTCATCAATATTCTGAAAAAGAAATTAAAAATAGAGTTCACAAACTCTTTTGAAAATACATACTGTACCTACCTTAGAGGATCGTTATGAAGATAACAGGATAGGTAGTTAACAACCATCCATAGAAAATAGATGGTATAATGCTGAATACCGCAAAGAACAAGCGGCATGGCATAGAATGGGGACTATCCTGATATCCTGGAGGATTTAAATGACGCCGATGACCTGTGCCTGCTAAGACACACACACGCCGTCATGCATGTCTGCAGGACAACGTGCAGGATGAGGCAGCGAGTGGCTGGACTGAAATTAAAATCGACAGACGCAGGAGGTGTGGTGGAGGCACTAATTCACGTACCGGGAGTGTCGTGTCAGAAACTGATGGGATAGAAGAGTAGGTACCCTACATCATTGCAAGACTCGCCAAGGCAGCTGCGCCCCGTAGGCAGTCGCGAAAATGGACTCGAAGAGTGAAACTCAAAACAAAGTAAACGTTAAAACTGTACTGCTAACTGCTATACGGATGCGAGACATGGAAGGTCACATTTCGGACCAGCTACCAGCTAAAAGTCTTCGTCAACCGCTGCCTCCAACGGATCCTCGGTATATACGGGCCCGAGAAAATCACGAACGTAAGCCTATTGGAACGCTGCAGTGAGACCCCTATTCACCAACAGATCAAACGTCGGAAGTGTAGCTGGTACTGGACACACGCTGCAAAGGGACCATGATCACATCATACCTCTGCGTAAAGGGATAAAGTTACATAAAAATAATTTATTACAAAATTATGCCTCTTAAAAAGTTCTAAAACAAAATACCTATTTATTTATTTATCTTTTCAGTTCGCTCACAGTTAAATTTTTTTAAAGTGAGAAAATTCCTGCATATATGCTATGCCGAACGCTTAAAGACTAAAAACCACACGTAAACAGCCTACGGTTGTTAAGCCTTCGGTAGTCAACCCAGAACTTCCAACAGACCTACGGCTACCACTATGGCCTCACCTAAGTGGGTTTGGGTGCTATCTCGCGTTTTTGGGAGTTAGTTTTGGGAGTAAACGCAATAGGGGTAAATGACGGGAAACATGATATCAAAATAATAGTACTCTTTCTCTCTGACTCTCTTATGAACGCAAACGAAGTTGCGCGGGTCAGCTAGTACAATATATAGGTACAAGTTACACCACTACAAGACGACCTAGTATTTTAATATTTTAAATCGCAATTGACATCGATACTATACGATAGTGCAGTTCTAATACTCGAATAATCGATATTCTATAAATCTTTCATGACTATCTACGTGGTGTCGCAACCACTTGCACAATATATAGGTCACGTTTCACTTATCTATTAGCGTACAGGTATAAATTATTATCCAACTGATATAGAAGGAAGTACTATCCCTATGAGGGTGGTTATAAATCTATACTATTATATAAAGAGAGAAAGGGACTGACTGACTCATCAACGTAGAGACGAAATCCCTGGACCAAGAATGATGAAATTTGAATAGAAAATACCTTTAATTAACTAGGTAAGTAATACGAAAGGATTTTTGGAAATTCCACCATTAGGTGGTAAAATAAGGTATAAACAGTTGTATGGAAATTCGTCATCTTCAAAGTTAGCATCATTAAATTAAGTATACCGGTTTCTGGTGTAGAATACAACTAAAGTAAATTTGGGAATTTCGTTTTATCTGAAATGGTTTATGGTACGAAAAATCTTTAATAACATATTTTTTCATAGATCAACAAATTTCGTCTTAGATTTTTATCATAAAACTAACCGTTTCGTTAAAGATTTCAAATAGTCGTTATTACTAACTTTGAAAAGTTTTTTTGCACACATGGTATCAATGGGCACTTTTTACGATTTCATTATAATGCTGGTTCATGCAAATTTCTCTACGCAAGGGTGAATGTCAAAATTGTTCTGACTATTGGCAACGCCAGATTTTTTACTTGGAAGAGTTCAGACATAAGGTTTAATAGATATACACTTAACAACAACTTAACTGAAGGTTTTATAGATATACACTTAACATTTTTTTTTACCATCAACAATATTCTTATTTCTATAATTAAGTAACCAATTTTGTTACTTGAACAATGCTGATGATCGGCATGCGTAAATCTAACCTTAAAATTCAAGGCTCCAAGAAAACATCGATAGCCATTATCTCAAATTTGCTGTTCCAAGGATATTCGGCAGCAAAAAGGGTGAAGAGAAAGGTCTAGCATCGTATGTTCTGTCAAGCGAATAATTTATTGAAGACACGCTGTACCCCTTCACTAGTGATGTAGGAAAAATGTTCCACAAGTCAGATCTAATCAGGCCTTAATATACATTATATTCACAGCGATAGACAACATATATTTATACTGTGGCTGAGCTGATCTTTGCACGACATCGGTTATCTCCATGAATTGTGGAGGCAGTAAAAGATGGATTACCGCTTTCATGCACTGTAACTTACACATAGGCATTCTTTTTTTATTATAGAATTTGTATGTTTATGATTGAGTGCTAAGTAAATTATTATTAACGTGGCTGAGGAAATGCAGTTATTATATTGGGTACACATGAAGCAGTTAGTAATTAGCATAAATGGCAATAATACAGCCGTTTAGATAGTATCGATCGGTGTCGATTTTATAGCTTCAGTAAACTGTGCTAACATTATAGTAATAATACAGAGTCCACTGTTACATTATTAAACTGCTTGTGTTATGGGTATCAGACCACGGGTATTAATACTTATTAACTTTTAGATATATATGTACTTATCATACATAGAAATACCCAGAATCCCGAGACAAATATTTATGGATCACACAACTTTTTTGTCTGCGGCACGACCTCGTGATCCCCAGTCGCAAATTTCGATCTCTAGACCAACGGGTCAGTTGATAGTTTAAAACTGTTTCAAAAAAGACTTTTCTTTTGTTACAGAATCATTCCACATCGAAACATGAAGAAGCCATACAAATGGAACTTCCTTGTAAAGATTTCAAGCAGAAGGTAAGTTTGAGTTAATATTTCAAGTGCATTTACTTACAGAGACAGTATCTATTTATACAATGTATTATTCCTTTTATTGTTTCAGAAAATTGAAAAATGAAAAAGTTCGTGAAGGAGTTGTGCCCTATCCACACAAGAAAAATTATTTGCAGCTTCTAACTAAATATTTCGGATAACTTTCATCACTTTTACATATTGTTGTAACCAACGTGAAATGTAGATAATTGAATCCACAAAATGGGGCAGGGAGCCACACGCGTCGACTCTAACTACACATCAATAAATACAAGTGTAGAGATAGTACTAAATGATGGAGATGCTTGTGCCGTTGCTGACGACCCAAAATACCCCAGTAGTTTTGGAATCACGCTGGCTGTTCCGGAATGGGAGGCAATATGCACAGCAATAGTTCTAACATTGATAATAATATCAACTATAGTAGGAAATATTCTAGTAATTCTGAGCGTTTTTACTTATAAGCCACTGAGGATTGTCCAAAACTTTTTCATTGTATCCCTTGCAGTAGCGGATTTGACAGTAGCAATTTTAGTATTACCTCTAAATGTGGCATATTCTATTCTAGGACAATGGGTGTTTGGTATATACGTATGTAAAATGTGGCTGACATGCGATATCATGTGTTGTACATCGTCCATATTAAATTTATGCGCGATTGCTTTAGACAGGTATTGGGCAATTACAGATCCTATCAACTATGCCCAAAAAAGAACCCTAGAAAGGGTGCTCTTAATGATTGGAGTTGTTTGGATACTATCATTAGTTATTAGCTCACCACCATTGCTTGGATGGAATGACTGGCCAGACGTATTTGAACCTGACACACCTTGTCGTTTAACGTCACAACCCGGTTTTGTAGTTTTTTCTTCATCTGGATCCTTTTATATACCGTTGGTTATAATGACAGTAGTATACTTTGAAATATATTTAGCTACAAAAAAACGTCTTCGAGACCGTGCTAAAGCTACGAAAATAAGCACAATTTCAAGTGGTCATAACCGATTTACAAATAAAGATAATGACCACCATGATCAAGATTCTGTAAGTTCTGAAGCCAATCATAATGAACATCAGGGGGTAACTCGTTTAGTCTCAGATCCAGAAAAGAAAAAGAGAACTAAGAAATTAACACCAAAGAAAAAACCAAAGAAAAGGTATTGGAGTAAGGATGATAAGTGTCAAAATAAATTGATAATACCAATTTTATCCAACGAAAATTCAGTAACAGATGCAGCAGAAAACTTAGAGAACCGAAATACATCATCAGAAAGTAATTCGAAGGAAACTCACGAAGAAGATTTGATTGAAGTCAATGAAACTGAAAAATCAATAAAAAATCATAAACGTCCTAAACCCAACCAACAAAGTGCTGTTTACCAGTTTATTGAGGAAAAACAAAGGATTTCTTTGACGCGAGAGCGTCGTGCCGCTAGAACGCTGGGGATTATTATGGGTGTATTTGTGGTTTGTTGGCTGCCTTTCTTTGTAATTTATCTTGTGATACCGTTTTGTGTTAGCTGTTGTTTATCAAATAAGTTCATCAATTTCATAACTTGGTTAGGTTACATCAATTCAGCGCTAAATCCTTTAATATATACTATATTTAATATGGACTTTAGGCGTGCGTTTAAAAAGTTACTGTGTATGAAAGCGTAGTCGTGCCAAATACTAAAATTATTATGTAGAGTTTTGTGCTTACAATAAATAAAGACGCTAATTTGCTCAAAATAATTTCTATTATGATTAAGTAATTACGAAAATTAGAAAATAAGACCTGAATTTGTAAATTTAAATGTATATAAAAGTGCTGAAAAATGTCTATCAAAGTAGTTAAGTTATGTTTTATTTAACGATAGTTTCTATGAATCGATGCATTTTACTAACAAAATATTTCAGAATAGTGAAGTGTAAATATCAAATGGTTGAAAGTGCATAGCACATATAAAATTCTCAATGTATGTATGGTAAAAAAATGAATATTAACCTAACTTCGGCAAATCATAACCAACGAATACTTTTTAATACTACGTAATCATAATTGTACATACATATCTTGGTCCATTGTATATAAGTACTAAAGTAATAAAATTGTAAATGATTGTGTCATTAAACGTTCATACTCGAATCTTTATTCATTAGATATTGTAGTCAAAATGTTCAAAATCATTAGAAGAAATGTATTGTTTCAATGTCGATATTTATACCAATATTCCCTTAAAATAGATTGAGCCCATATTCTAAAGGAATATTGAATGAACTGTTTCTTTTGTTACTTCTTTACTATAATAAAAAAATAATTGATGATTTTTTCTTTTTATTTATTCTACTTCTGTACAAGTCGCAAGTGCGGCCCTATTATTTAATTTTAACGTGAGGGTAAATTCTCATGGATACTATGCCGGACTCCTACCGACTAAAAAACCTCACGTAACGCACAACAGCCTATGGTTGGGAGCCCCGGGTAAGTCCTCGGAAGGATGTCCCAGGACACCTAACAGACCCACGGCCGCCGCTGCGGCATCGCCTAAGGGGGGGGGGGGAGTGCGCCCCTTACCCGGAGTTTTACCTTTTAACTGATGCACCTGAATATCATCTCCACTAGTTCAACTTAGTACAAAGGCGAGATATGAGGGTCAACATGATGTTCGCGGCTTCGCCTGCGTGAAATTCTGTACCCGTTCCCGCTTCCAGAGGAAAAATATTCCCGAGATGAAAAGCCTTTGAGTTATTCCGGACTATAAGCTATCTTGGTACCAAATTTCAGCCCAATCCGTTCAGCCGGTAGAGCGTGATTGAGTAACAAACATGCAAACATCTTCACAAACAACCACATTTATAATATTAGTAGTATAGTAGTATTATTATTTCGAGTCCCTTCGTGATAGGAGTGACTGCCTGTTTGCATGATCTACAGCCTGTACAATATGGTTTGTACTCAGAGGAATACTTTGATATGCTGCTAACGGCTACTTTATATCAGCGCACCGCCCGCAACATACCTACAGGATGTTCATCCTAACACTTTGCGTCCGGAGCATACAGTAAAGTTCGATAGAGCGATAAAGCGTGATATGCAGTAAGCAAAGTGTCCCTACTAACAGATTTGCTTAACATGTATAATGCATATGCATATCTATTTATTGTATTACATACTGTATCGATTTGAACGTTCCACTTTAAAGTGCTTTCAATATGTAAGCCAAAAAATTTTGTAACATTGATCTCATTTATCTTTTTTCCAGTATATTCTAAATTTAAATTTATATTTCGCTCTTTTTGACTAAAATTCATTATCTGAGTTATTAGATAGGTGCAGCGGTGACGAAAAGAAATTAAAATGAAATGAAAATTTTGAAACAACTCACGGCGGTTAAAATGTAATTGAAAAAAGGATAAAATAATTTAAAAACGCCCCCGACTTAAAAATTTAAAAACCTCCGACATGAAACATTTTTTTTAATAATAATAAAAACCTCACTGGTAAAGCACTCTATGTGAGTACTTTACCAGTTATCGGAACGATCCCAGGTCCCTTGACACGACAACGCTATCATAACATTTTGGAGGTATTTTTCATTTCCGGGGTTTTTAAATTTTGAAGTCGGGGGCGTTTTAAAATTATTTTATCCTTTTTTTCAATTATGTTTAACAGTCGTGGGTCTTTTCAAAATTTTAATTTTGTTTTTTCGGTTCTCAAATCATCCAATTCGACCCTCTAACGGTCGCCATACTTGTAACAAATGACTTGAACTTTTCTGTCATCATATCCCAGTCTATATACCTGTTTTTTGCGGAATTTCAACTCTAAAAGTGATATTCACATAGTGAGTCGGATTGGAATTGAGAGTTGTGTCCGTCAGTGTCAGTTCTGAGAGATTTGACAGATATTCTCGCTTTGACTGCCACAGACATTAAACTTATTTCAAGTATATCAATCTGGATGGAGAGGCTCTTTGAATCGTAAATTGAAATAACTTATCATGGGACATCCATCCAAAGGGCTTACCCGAATCTGCTCGTGTGGTTTTAATCCGTAAGAATCCGGCATAGCATCTGTGAGTGTTCACTAACAAATAGTCTTTTTTTAACGTGAGGGAAAATCCTTCATGTATGCTATACCGGACTCGTACCGACTAAAAACCTTCACGTAACACCCAACAGCCTACGGTTGGGAGCCCCGGGTGAGCCCTCGGAAGGATGTCCCAGGACAACAAATTGGTTTATAATTTTTTACCTTCATATCAAACCTTACAGCATCCATTAGGATATCCATACGTTTAAAAGAAGTTAAAACAACTAACGGTTGGTAATAATTCTATTAACTCCACAACACTCTACCGAATAACAGTAGACTAACGTTAACCCTTGCAATAGGGTCAAATCTAAGCCCATATTCTCAATGTAAATAAAATAAGACCCCGTAAGCTACAGTTAGCAATCCGAGGAAAAGATTTCCCCAAGGCACCACAATACTGAACGTAACAGGTAATATATTCTACCCTACATTCACAAACTGCTGATGTGTGATAATGGTATAAGGTAAATACTAATATGATAGGACAAAGACCTTAGGGTAGAAGCATTTATAATTTTTGCCAACATTTTTGCGTACAGAACATGTTTTCTTATTGTGTATATTTCCGGTGACAACATAATGTCGGCAGCGTGAGTGTGGCACCGCTGATTTGCATCCGTGATCACTTTGTGTGTCATATGCTTCTCTGTCACTCTAGTGGTATAAAACAAAAAAATAAACCTTATTGCGGAGCTCTAACAAGACTACTGGCAAAACGTGGGTGCATAATTTATCTCTGCCTACCTGTTATAGGAAGTAAAGTATATGGATATGATGTGACATATGGTAGCAAGTAGTTTTAGAATAGAATAAACTTTATTGCACTGCACTACTAATGAAAAACGAGTTATACTAGATAGTACTATCGAATAAAATCCATACGTATCCTACCTAACAGCCTATGGTTGGGAGCCCCGGGTAAGTCGGAAGGATGTAACTAGGACGTCCAACAAACCTACGGCTACCACTGCGGCCTCACCTTCGGGTGCTATCCCGCATTTTTGGGGGGTTGTTCGGGTGTTATCTCGCTTATAGCGTGGAGTGGCGTGCATGATTTCCTAATGTCACGCTGTAATGTTAAATGTGGAAGCTTGAGATCCGGGAAAAAATATTTTTAAAGTTCTCGTATTATGTCAGCGTTACGCATCTTACGTAACGTCCTTGCTGGAAATAGTGACCCTTTGTGGCTTTTACATAAATTACACTTATCAACTTGATTTCTAACTATTGCGTGTATCATTAATCCCGTCTAATAACTCAACTAGACTGTCATGCAAAGATATAAAAATGTCCAAATTTAATTAATATTTTATAATTGTAAAAGGAGCTTGAAGGTTTACGCTAGATTTTGCGCTGCCTAGCCAATTAAAATCTTCTTAAATCTCTTTTGAAGAACTCCAGGGAGCTCAATTAACAATCAAAGAGCTATTTTACTTGACTCTGCTTAGTCTTAACTAGTTAACACCCTTCATCGCCCAAAATTGCCTATTCATCAACTGCTGACAATGACTGGCTCGTAAATAAACTTTTATGACATAATTTCGCCATTATACTTACGACGTTTATCTTCAAACCGGTCATAAAGACAATACTGCTGTACCTTTTATTAAATAACGTATGCCTGTGATAGTTATCAGCCTTTCAGGAGTGAAACGCTTCTCGACTGTAAGTAGATTATAGAGAGACAATAGCCCTCCCATATTGTAGTTTTAATTATTTTCCAGTGACTTTCGTCTAAATGAATATAAACCTTATTGCGAGTAATTTAGATCCATGTTTGCTTTAAGCTTATAACTGCCAGATTTGACAGAATGTTGATATCTGCATAAGTATTGACTGTAACGGCCTGGCCACGGGGATCGGCGGTGGCGGCGGCGGCGACGGTGGCGGAGGCGACTAATCGTGCGGCATCGTTTGCAGGCCACGGGGTAGTCGCGTTCGCCGCCGCGACCAGTAAGTTGATCACTGGCCTAGTCGCCGCGACTGCCACCCGACGCCGTGGCTTGCGCCGTACTGATTCATGCATTTGTTTCACTCGCTCGCCGCACCGCCAGTCGCCGTGTCGTTCGCTCGGTACATTTCGCCGGTCGCATCGCCGGTCGCCGTGCCGCGTGGCATGCTCAGTACATTTCTATTCATTTGTTTGAGTCGCAAGACGCTTCGCCGGTCGCGCCGCACAAATTTTCGCCATGGCGACTGCCCCGTGGCCAGGCCGTAAGCTCTGATCGTGGCCACACGGTAGAGCTCTGTCTATATTCTTTAATTGTTATTATTGTCAAAATTATGTCATCCTTCAATATTTAAGTGTATTAACTGTAGTCCTACTGTAACAGTAGTACTGTAAATGAGGTGAGGTGCAGTTAGGTGAAGCCGCAGTAGGTCTGTTGGGAGTCCTGGGAACATCCTTCCGAGGGCTTACCCGGTTACTTACGTATGATTTTTAGTCGGTAGGAGGTCAGCGTAGCATCCCTGTAGGACTTTACTCTCGTTAAAAAAAGTACTAGTAACTACTAAAAGTATAGTGTAATGGGGCCCTACCAACACCTTCGGGCCCAAGTCAACCTCACGTGCAAGCTCGTGCACCTGCTGAACAACGGACGAGGCTCTGACGGCGGCGGTCCATTTCAACACGGCGATGGGCTCACCACCTGTTACGTGGGACCGAATTGTGCACGGTGAAATGTGGGCCGGTATAGGCCTCTGCCTACCCCTTCGGGGATAAAGGCGTGAGTATATGTATGTATGTATGTAAAAAAAGTACTGTACCTAAATAATCACTGTGAAAGTTAAGTAGGTGTCTATAGCTGTGGCTTCTTTTTTTTTTTTTTTACGTGAGGGATAATCCTCATGGATGTTATGCCGGACTCCTACCGACTAAAAAACCTCACGCAACGCCCAGCAGGTTCTTCAGGTCTTCCATTTATCTAGTGGGGCCTCGTCCTATCCCATAATTACCAAGTCATGTATGTTCTCCAGAACTCGCTTGCTCCATCGGTCATCGATCCTTTTACAGATGTGGCCAGCCCACAGATACTTCTAAACGCATGCTCTTGACTACTGTGTTGACTTTTAATATTATTTATTTCATCAGGTTAAATTATATCAACTTTTATATAAAAAAAAAACAAAAGTATCATTCCTCTTACCTGCCACAACAAGGATACAAACTATTGAAAAACTTTGAAGTGCGGATATTTGAAGTTCAGCCTATTTGATAGAGAAGTCGGCGCAAAGTTTTTCTAGTTAGAGTTGTGGTAAAGAAAATGTTAGGGAAGTTATTATAAGAACCTGATAACTTCTTTTGGAACTTGTTTTTATTTGGTTAATAGGTAATGTTATACTGTTTGTCCGTCTGAGTGTCTCTCACCATGCCACACACTCTCACGTCTCCGTAGCTAGACTGTTAAAATTTTCAAATAAATTATGTTGGTTGTTACACCCACAGTTGCCACTAAAACAACAAATACTAAAATCTTGAAGGTATTTTAGGTGGCCTCCTATAAAAAAATATAATTCTTTGTCGATTTCGGTACGGAACCCGTCGCCGTGTGGGAATCCGTCTTATACTTGACCGGTTCATTGCAACAACATCAAGTCACATAGTTTTAACCCAGTAATGCCTAGCGTGTCCATATGGACACACAAATCGTGGTTAAATAAAAGAGTTGTTATGGTAGTATTTTTTGACTTTTGTAATTATTTTATTAGTCTAACTCTGCATTCAAATGCCAAATTTTAATACAGTGTAAACATCACTGTTACAATAATTTTAGTTTTCCAAGCATATTCATTTATTTGCCGCCTTTAACCAGTACGCAGAAAAAATAGACCCGAGATGGGAGTAAGTAGTTGTTATTTTTATACTATAAATTATATTCATGTTATTATAGCACAAATTTATTGCGATAGTGTGTATTTATTTATATAAAAGCATAAAATACTGCCAGAATGTAATTTCCTATGTAATATATAGCACTGAACTTCATGTGTCCATATGGACACGCTAAGCTTTAGCCATAGCATAAAATATGTTTCGTTTTACTTTTAGATTGTTCGATTTTGACTAGTTTCTAGGTAGAGACACCATATATCAAGCGTCAGATGTGAGAAGAGTAAAAAGGTGGTGGTGGTAGTGTCGTCTACAGTGATATCGGTGGTTGTTATCAAACCAAATGAGGAAAAAGTCGAGAGGTTATCATGATTTAGTCATTAGAAAATGTTTTTTATCAAACCTTTTGGGTAACAGCTATACATAATAAAACAATAATCCCAAAAGTACCATCACATGCATGTGGCACCACCACCTTTATCCACAAGCCTTACTCTTCAGAAGAATTCAAAAATATATAGGAAAAGATAGGATTGTCAACTACTACATTACATTTAGTAGACTCATCTAAAGACTCGTGGACAAATACATACTTATAGGTACTTATAGAAATATGTAGATAAATATATTAGAGAGGAAGTGGTTAGTATCCCTATTTGTATGGAAGCTGGAGGCTTGTAATAATAATGCTTGTGATTTTCAAAATAAGATGCCACAGCTGGAGCTTCGTAGAGCAAGAGTATTGATATCTTACCCAAAAAAACTTTTGGAGTCGGTGCCAAAGGTGCAGGTAGATCATATACCTTCAAACTATACGGTAGGTTTGATAAGATATATCATTATGTACGGAAAATTGCGTAAAAAAAGATGTACGGACCCAAATGCAAAACAATAAGTTCGATGACCTCAGGTATTGATTGTACTGTACCTACTAAAAATAATAATAAACTTTTATATTATTATTTAAAAATGTCTCGTTTATGTTTTTAAACAAATAGCAATAAATTTAGGTTACCAATTACCAAAAAAAATCTGCTTATGTTCTTGTCTTTTCAGCTATTGCAAGTGCTTAGTGTGTCCATTTGGACACGTGATTTTTTTTAAACTTCCAAATTATTTATAAAAATAAAATGTATGATTTATGTCTAGAAATACCTCATTAAATCATATTTAATGTCTAGATTTACCAAAATCTCAAAAAAAAATAATTCGGGCATTACTGGGTTAATGAGGGTGTTAGACCTTCATAAACATAATACTTGTACTCGTAAGTTTGTTTTACGACGATCAATAGAAATAACAAAATAATATCTATCTGAGAAAAGGAACATCCTTTATTTTAGCAAAAAATGGTCTAAATGTCAACTAAAGGCCGTTTGTCCATTACAGATAAAAGAAGATACAAATTTGTCAGGCTCTGTGAATACGGACCGCCATTAAACGTCTATACAGATGTTTTCTGGCAAAATGTGTCTGTAAAATTGTGAGCAGTAAGTAATAATAGTAAATTTTTGGTCCAATTCTAAATACAGGAGAGGTATTTTACTTAGAATTTTCTCCAGTTAATATCTTAATGGACTGGCACTGATGGTAGCAGTAAGGTTTTTTCGAATCGAACCCTCTAAAACCATACAATACTTTTTCACAATAGGATTTTGTTTATAAGGATTGGCATATATCAGCCTAGAAAGAGCCAGCAATCCTGTCGTCTCCAGTCGTATGGGTGTTTATTCCACATAATGAAGCGCTCGTGGGGATTCACGGCATTTAAGTTGCTTCTCAGCTTACACCAAGTGTATTTAAAGCGTGGAGTATGGTGTGAACCAGTATAAAACATCGAGGGTACTAAGAAACTCTTCCTAAGCGTGCACGCGCAGTATGTAGGTACTTACTGAAATATTGTCAACTGCTGGACTTATCGTACTCTTTTCCAGAGAGTTACTCTTTGCAATTGATTTTCTTGAGAGAACTTTCTTCAGTCTTTCGGTGTAAGTAAATAAAAGTATTTCGCGTGAAGTCCCGACTATAAATGTATTGTATGAGTGTGATAAACGGCAATAGTTTAAAAATAACACCTAGTTACTATCTATTGACTTTATTATACTTGCGTCTTTCCTGATCCCTATACAGGATGAATTTTTAAAAAGGGCTTGGATGGCCAACTCCGAAACTATAAGAAGAAGCTAAAAATGCTCAAAGGAGTCACTAGCCCGATTTTGATAAAACATCCTTTATTATTACACCACACAATAGTATCGCTGATAAGGATCAAATTCTGCGAAATAATGATATACGGCAAATTTAAGGAAAGTTTGAAATTTTAATAGAATTCATATTTCATGTACCTAAATTTTGTATCAGTTTGTTTCGTTCGAAATCCCAGAATAGAACGTAACTATTCCGTGTTTTAAATCATGCTCAGAATGATTATTTGCAGAATATTCTAAACGTAATCAATAATATTGAATGCAGTACTATCCTTGAGGTCTCGAATCCAGCTATGTATTGAAAACAATGGTCTACATTTTGAACAATTAATCAGTCAACTTAAGCAAAATAAATTATATTTTGTTAAAGATGAGCACTTTCCTGTAGTTTGCGGTATGTTATTACTTCCCAGAATAAGATCCTTAATAGCAACACTATCGTGTGGTGTAATAATATAGGGTGTGTTTCTTTTTCATAATCAATGGGTTCGATTCCCAGTTAGGATTATTGGTTTTTCAAAAATCTAATGATGAGGTTTTCAGTTTCATCAAAATCGGGCTCGTAACTCCTTTGAGCATTTTTCGCTATTCCTTATAGTTTCGGATTTGGCCATCCAATCCCTTTTGAAAAATTCACCCTGTATATTATCGTATTATGAACTGTAAGATACGGATCATCGCCTTTTTCGACACACGTGGTGACTGCGGCAAATATTAAGGCCCTACCTCTTATCTCTGATATTATGCTCAAAGTGTTGCAGAGTAAGTTTGGCGCCAATATTTGAAACATTTTAAGGGATTAAAGTGAAACTTCACTTTAATCCCTTTTATTGAGGAATTCAGTTTGTCTCTTATATCCAATGCAATTAGGGTAATTGTGAACTGGTCCCGTTCGTTTGAATCAATATTCCAAGAATGAGGTGTCGAATTTACATTTGATGAAACTTAGGAATTCTTCGTATGTACGAGTATCATGAGAATCGCATCTCCGTGAAGTTAAATAATATATTTCTCACTTTCGGCAAACAAGTGCGAGAGTAAAAGCTTTAGGAAAGTGCGTTCTGAGAGCTTAGATTGTTAGTGCCTGACTCATTAGTCAATCGAGACGCGCGTCGAGTTCACATTCGCTCGAGTAACTACAGATTTGTATGAGCCTCACGTACATTTTCGTAAAGTTTCCTACGATCCGTCGAAATTCTAAAAGCCATCTATAAATAGCTGTCTGTAAGTATGTTACGATACGTTTTACCCTTATCACTTTTCACTAGTAAAGCTATTGCTCTTTTAACATTGAGGGCTTAAATAAAAGAACTACTGGCGTAAGCCTTACTAAGTAAGTATGTTTATCGGTTATCAGATAGTTTAAAGGAGTGACATAGGCTACATTTATTTTATGGAATTTTTACTACACTAGCTGACTCGCGCAACTTCGTTTGCGTCACATGAGAGTGAGAAAGAGAGTGGTATAGTATTAATATTTTAAGTAATACAATCCCGTCGCGCTTACTCCCGTCGCGTGTCTTATATTTATTAGAGGTGTGGTAGGTATTAATATTTAAAGTGATATAATTTTTCCCGTCGCGTCACGTCGCTTATATTCGTTACCATTACACAACTTTGTTGAAGTGATATAATGTTTCCCGTCGCATTTATTTTTGTCCGGTTTTTGGTACGGAACTCATCGTGTGCGAGTCCGAATTGCACTTGTTTCACGACTTTCAGTTGACTGAATCGACTATCGTCGAGTTGCTCCGCTCATATTTAAAAAAATATAATTTTACGATACGTATAATTTGAAAAGGAATAAATTTTATTTTATTTTAAGTTATATTCGTAAACTTCGTATTATTTTATATTTGCAATAAAATATTTGTTCAAACTAAAGCTCTATTTTAGGCAGCCTATTCCTGTAACTGTACATACAAATATATAATTAGTATTCAGTCAACCCATCGGTGTATTCGGTTTTCCTTCATCAAGTTTTGAAATTGTTTTTTACCCTTATTTGGTATGCTTTCTGCTCCCTACCCACGCATAACTCATTTAAAATAGGTAGTTTATTTCATTATCAACCGAATCTTTTTTAACATTCTGTAATGTTAAAAAATTGTATAAAAAGTCACACCCGATAAATTGGTCACAACATTAATTGATAAAGACTGCATCAATCTCGACAATTATAAATAAATATCTTTTATTTGCTAGAAATATGGTTCACAGGATGACATGTTTCTATAATTAGGATCAAGACATATTTCGCCTGGAAAACAAGCATGCAAAATTATTGTAAACAGTTATAATTCACTTCTACTTAACTATCTCGAACAATTGTATGTCGATGGCCAATAATTTTCTCAACAAATATTATTAAATTAAATTAAATAAAGGCTGGCCTCTTTCTCGCTCAGAGAATAAGCATTGCCATCCAACGTGGCAATGCGGCCAGCCTTATGCCAGTCGATTGTGATGGGGAGGAATTCTTCGACACCTAGACGAGTGTTACAACAGTCTTGTGTATTTTTCCTTTCTGTTTATTCTTCTCCCATTTTTCTGTAAATATTTAATTCCTAGTTATAATTCTAATATTTAATGATTGTATATATTTTTATGTTGTACTTAATAATAATATTATAAATTAAATTAGTTTAAATATTATTTAAATATTATGAACTTTTCCATATCCATTAAATCAATTCGCTTTTTAGTTCAATACAAAACATCAAATAAATAATGTTACACTATAGATTAAAAATTACGAATTTGAACAAAATACAGATAAGTATGTCAAATCAATGAAACAAAAAATAATTAACTAAATAATACAAATCTGATACACAATGTCAAATATTAAAATAAATTGCAGATAAAACATTTACACTAACATGTCAATGACAATTATAAAATAGATTTAAATAAAATACAGGGACACAATTAAAGAATGTCAATAAAATAAAAATATAATAAAATAATGTCGGTAAAGGGAGCTTAATAGAATTTTAAAAATAAAGGAAATATAAGTAGGCAAATTAACTTGACCTTTTAATAAGCACAGTAACGGCTTGAACTTTTATTCAGGAAATCGGTGGTTGTATAGAAACCTTCCTGTATTAACCATTGCTTCAACACCTGGCAAAATTTTTTAAATGGTAAATGCCACATGTGCCTTGGCAATGAATTATATATAAGTGGCGCCATGTAAACGCAGCTCTTTTTAAAAAGTTTCAGTTTGGGCGCAGGCATTTTTTTTGCTAAGTGTGTTACTTGTCGCTTACCCATCTTGTCGTTATTTTGAAACAAATGACCATGAAGTTTGACAAATTTTGCGACTTCGTATATGTAAATACTAGGTATCGTAAGAAGTTTTCCTGTCTTAAATACTAGTCTACAGGATTCAGACCATTCCATATTAAATAAGACGCGGATGCGTTTTTTCTGTGCCACAAAAACTCTTTGCAGTTTACATGAGTTTCCCCATATTACTATACCATAACGAATTATAGAGCATATGTATGAATGGTAAATCATAATAGCACTCTGTCTTCCCGTTACATCTTTAACTTTACGTAGAGCGAAAACAAATCTATTTATTTTTGTACATAAACTGTCAATATGTTCCTTCCATGTAAAATGTGCGTCTAAAGTTATACCCAAAAATTTTGTGGAAACTACTTGTTTGATTGGGACATTATCATAGTTAATATTTAAATTTATAAGTTTACTTTTATGCGTTTTAAATTGTATAAGTTTTATTTTTTCGACATTGATTCTTAATCTATTCGTATCTAGCCATTGTATAACATCTTTTAGTGTCTTGTTAATGTCAGTCTCGTACAAATCAATACTTTTAGAGTCCAAAATTATAGTTGTGTCGTCTGCAAACAAAACACTGTCATGACTGAGAGCTCGTGGAAGATCATTCACATACATCAAGAATAGCAAGGGTCCCAAAATGCTACCCTGGGGTACCCCCACAGGATTGATTCTTGGGTGTGAATCGACATTATCGACATTGTTGGTCTTATTATAAAATTTTGTTATTCTCGTAAACTGTCTCCTATTACTTAAAAATTATTCGAACCACGATAAAGCAGAGCCTCCTATACCATACTTATCTAATTTTAATAGCATTGTAGAATGATTTACAAAGTCAAAAGCTTTACTCAGATCTAAAAATAGTGCTGATGTCGGGACTTTTGAGTTAATATTAGTAAGAACGGATTTAACTAAAGTGTAGGTAGCCAATTGTGTAGATTTCCACTTCCTAAATCCGAACTGTTCGTGTGCCAGAATGTCATGTTTGTCTATAAAGCTCAATACTCTCGTATACATAAGTCTTTCGAAAACCTTTGATAGTACTGGGGTAAGAGCTATTGGTCTATAATTATTAAGATCGAGTCTGGAGCCTTTTTTGTGTAAGGGCTTAATTATAGATATTTTCAGTCTATCGGGGAAACATCCCTGCTGGAAAGATAGATTGACTATATGTGCTAGAGGCTCAGCTATAAACTGTGCAATGTTTTTCAAAATGACGGTACCAATATTGTCATACCCGGCAGATTTGGTGTTCTTTAAGGATTTAATAACTTCAAATATTTCTAATGGAGTAGTAGGTATAAGAAAAATGCTTGAACTGACAGTATTTATGCTGTACTTGTCATAGCCCGATGCATAAATACGATCATCATTTTAAGTGATGTTGACAAAAAAAATTATTAAATGAATCGGCTATATCAGAGCCCAAAGTAATCAAAGTACCATTTTCCGTTATACTATCTATATGTCTGTTATTTTTTGTAGTGCCCACACATTGTTCCACTATATCCCACGTAGCTTTGCCTTTGTTTTTAGAGTTCGCAATATGTTTCAAGTTATGTAACAACTGGACAGTGTTTACACATTTTTTCATTAATCTTGAATATTTATTATAATTATTTTTATTTTTTTCGTTTTTATTTAAATAGTATTTATATCTAAGAGTACGTTTTGTTTTACTATTAATCTTGAGACCTTTTGTAATCCATTTTGGTTTACAAGCTACAGTATTAATCTTTATTGATTTAATGGGAAAACAAAGTTTATAAGATAGAGTCACTTCATCGTGAAATAAATTAAAAGCCTGCTCTGTACTTTCTATGTTATAGATTTCAGAGAAGGATAATCTGCTAATACAGTCAACAAATCTATTAATATTGCTTTTACTGAGGTCATTAAGCGTGATGAAGTAATGGCTACGTGGGCTTTCTTTTTGATTAATTTTGAACTCTATAGCTTGTGCGGTGTTGTGGTCCGATAAGAAAAAATTATAGATCTTGCCTATGGCTGAAGGTATGTTACTAATTATATTATCAATACACCTACTGAGCCGAGTTGGTTGGTTGATATGGCACTCCATTCCATAATTTGAAATTAGTTCCAAGAATTGGGTACTGTGTTTATTTTTTGTCAATATATTAATATTAAAGTCGCCACTAATTTACGAGTTAGATTTTACGAGTTTTAAACGGAAGTTTACTAAGAACATCATTAAATTTTTCAAAGAAAACCATAATGTCGGAGTCAGGAGTTCTGTAAACACATATTTTAATAAGTTTTAAATTGACAATTTCTGTACCACAGATCTCAAAGTGCTTCTCTATACTCATGTTTTTTATTTCTTTTAATTCTATACCATGTATATCGTTTCTTAACAGTATACATGTTCCTCCCCTACTTTGCGGTACTCGTTTTTGTTTTTGTTTAGGCCGCTTTGGTCGACAGTAGATAGAGGATATGTGCATACTACCTATATTTAGGAACCGTTCCTCCCCATGTGCCATAAAATGTTCACTCAGACACAACGCCATGACACTATTATCTGCCTCATACAGTTCCTGTAGCACTAAGATAAGGTCCTCCATTTTGGAAATGGCACCTGCAATGTTTTAGTGTAAAATACAGTAGCTAGTCACTGTTTGACTGCTTTGTCGGACGAAAAATCTCACTAGTTCCGCCACGGAACTACTTCAACGGAACAACTGGGAATAATCGGAAAAAACAAGTCGTCACACTCAGCTGTTGTAGACACTTCTATTGGTTGTTCATTATTTATTTTTTTAATATTTAGCTTATCAAATGATGCCGCCCTAATTAATAGGAAAATATTTTTGTTAAGGATTAGATTTAACGTTATTCTCAGAGTAGAGACTATACCAGTATGTCTGTATGAAGATTGTTTTTTTATATAAATGATCAATTTAGTTTGGCGATCACGCTTTTTTTCATCATTTTGAGAGCCTTATTTTTGGTTAGCTGGATTGGTATATGGTGCAGTTTTTTTTTTTCAATTTTCCTTTTCTTCTACATCCTGCATGTCCTCGTTCTTTATTCAGCAGGTGCAGCAGATGCGGCTTACTTAACTCAAATTATCTCATAAAAGCCTGAGCACACCCCGCATTTGATCCATTTATTTAATCGAATATTCATAAAATTTAAAGGTTTCGCTAAAAACGTATCACTAAATTTTAATCAATTTCCACGAAATTCTGTAGTCATTCACTAACAAATTGAACTGCTCAAATTAAAAATTCTGTCAGCCACCAAGGGGTGTATCACAGACGTAACTACCCACAGTCGACAACCCTAATCACTTTTAGATCCAGACAGCGACGAATTTATGAAAGTGGCGGAACATTGCTTTCTTTCAAATAGATTGGGAATTGATTAGTACGGCGTTTTGTGACGTTTTTAGCCTTTGAAACGCTCTTAATAGCTACAAACATACATACATGGGTAAGAAATGGCATATTATATGCCCACATTTCACCATTTAGTAGTACATATTCAGATTTTGTCCAACGAACCTGCGCAGTTTGCGACTGCCCACTGTTGAAATATTTCATGCCGTCCATAAAGGTCTTCAACTTGGCTTAATGACTGCAATTTTCTGGGAACCGGGACCAACGGCTTAACGTGCCTTCCGAACTTCCGAAGCACGAACACGGTCGCAAATTATTGTCACAATGTGGTCACATAGTAGTCACCAATCTACCGGGACTGGCCATAGTAAATTTTGCTTACTGCTGTAATCGTTTATAGAACACTGAGTCCGTGGGGCCACGAGCGCTAAATACCTACAGCTACAGGAGCATCAAAAGTTTAAACTTCCAACTAGTTTTTCTTTTACAGAACTTTCTGAAAAAGAAGTTGAACATCATACACTTTGACTGGTTCTGAGATGGGTGACCACTCCATTTACACTTCAGAGTAATTATTTATTGTGCCGTGTGGCGCTCGGTTCTTTCTGCCTACCCCGCAAGGGATTTGGCGTGAAGATAGTAGTAGTAGTAGTAATTATTTCAGAGTATTAGACTTTCATCTACCATGACAGGCGGAATAAGGAATAAGGTTTTTGGTATCCAATTTGCAAAGTAGCAGCAATATATTGGCTACTTTATTTAGCCCCGGGCTTCTCTCACTAAACCTCATAAATAACAAGCTTTATTGTTAGACCAAACGGCTATAAAAAGGTACCAGGATGTCCTGTATCGACTCTTCAAGTGGCCATCTTGTGTCAGACGTTTCCGATCATATATCATTGCGTTATTGTTAGTGAGTGCGACGTCAAGGGGCCCTTGGGTATTGTGTGTGGACCTCTCTTGACCCAGAAGCTGGATGAATGGAGCCAGACTGTATTGTGTCTTAAATTCATATTTTTGCACTACATATACCGTATGACACACGATGTACACTTTTGAAACTACGTAAATGAGACTACAAAATTATTACGTAAAGCTAATCAACGCCAAAGTACGTCCATATCTGGTGCAGCTTTCAGGTTGTGGAATATTTTCGTTATTTTCATGTTGTGTACATGAAAATAACGAAAATCACACACAGATTCCCAGTTTTTGTTTTTATATTATTGTAGTTTGACATAAGGACTCCGCAATTCCGAAATTGGTGTGATGATTTGATTAATAATGCTTGATACAAAAATAGTTTGTGATGTTTCTCGTAAGCAGCATGTAATTTCAGTAGCTTGCATTTGAATAGCAACAGACTTTTAATGCTTGGCAGTCGTACTAGCATTGGCACGACTGCCAAGCATCAGAAGTCTTATACTTAGCTATTCAATTTCACTCAGAGGTTATTGTTCGTTTTTTTCAAGGTACTCCTGAATTCACTACTGTTTAGTAGTCATACATTTTTATTCTGGTTATCCTTGAAATTTAATCATTTGCTTTGTGAATAAGTTAACCATTGCAGAACATATTAAGTTTACTTTGTGGTGAAAACTCCTCACTATAAAGTTTCACAACGTAAAGTGCTTTCAAACAAGAATGTAATCTGTGTACCCCAAACTTCGCACATTTATTGGTCGACGCAGCTAACCTTGGACCTAAGACTTTTCTGAAAACTGACTCATGAAGTTCACTATTATATCTGAACTTTAGCTTGTGTAATATAGGAACTTAGGTACATTTTAAGATCAAGTCGATCCATTAGTTCGAACACCTAGCTCGAAATAACGAGCCTGGAACGTTAATACGAAACTCGTTTGTTTGAATAATTTGTTGACAGAATCATTTTTGGCAGAAGTCTCCTTTTATAGAAAGCACGGTTGGTAGAAAACACTACTCGTAGAAAACACGGTTCGCCGAAGAATAACCTTCCATAGAAAGCACGGTTGGCAGAAATCACTATTCGTAGAAAGCACGGTTCGCCGAAGTATTGGTTGATAGAATCATTTTTGCACAGATGTCATGGTTCTTCGAAAGCACTATAATCATATATGTAATCCGATGTATCTGGAAATAGTGGTTTCTATCAAAAAAGCTTTCGGAATGAAGTTTTATCTAAGAACAAAGGTTTCTGCCAACCGCGCTTTCTATGGACCAAGGCTTCTATGAATAATGATTCTATCAACAATTAATTCGGCGAACCGTGCTATCTATGTACAGAGGTTTCTGCCTATAGTGCTTTCGAAGAACCATGACATCTGTGCAAAAATGATTCTATCAACCTATACTTCGGCGAACCGTGCTTTCTACAAATAGTGATATCTGCCAACCGTGCTTTCTATGGAAGGATATTCTTCGGCGAACCGTGCTTTCTACGAGTAGTGATTTCTGCCAACCGTGCTTTCTACGAAAGGAGACGTCTGCCAAAAATGATTCTGTCAACAGGTTATTCGAACAAACGAGTTTCGGATTAACGTTCCAGGCTCAGAAATAACTTTAGATAATGTGGAGACAAGTCGTGTTATTTTTATAAGTTTTCTCTGCCGCAGACCTCTCGCCTTGCTCGCTCACCTTCACGCCTTAATAGTCACTTTTGTAACCTAACATAACCATCTTTATAATAATACAAAAATTACAATTTAACGTACTTCTTGCAAGGAAGGTTTTAATGTAACGCTTTTGACGAGTTTTTGTTGATATTAGATTCAATTTTTTTTCTATAATTGAGATTATTATACCAAAAGTCAAATAATTTGTACATTCCTCGTTATTTATTGTCATTATCTGACATGACAATTAAAAGGGATACCACAGAACAATAATAGCAACGATGGATGAGTTGCTATAAAATTATAAATTAGAAAAAGATGGCATCTATTTACTAACATTCTCTTTAGTCACGCACAAACCGGTGACGTGACCTACCTTCCTAAAAATAATTAAATTTAATTCGAAAAGAAATTGCGATAGTCATGCTTTTGTGTGTTTACGTATATCACTAAAACCGTAAATAATGAAACAGACAGACGGACGCGTTGGTTACGCTACCCTAAAAGCATATTATTTTAATCATGTGTGAATATTAAAAGAAACAATTATTTTGTGTTTCGTGATTCATTGATTTTCTCTCTAGAAAAATAATGGTTGAAAATTAAAACTGATTATTTTTGAAAAGCAATTAGTATGGTATCTGATCATAAAATTGATACCTACATTTAAAATGTATAATATTTAAAAAAAGCAGTGCATAAAGCTGTTTTTAATGCACTTCTGTCGAATTTCCAAGTCTAGTATACATTATTATAATTGTTTAATGCCTCATTATGTGTAAAAAAAGTGTGTGCGTGTAGTGTAACCTTTACGCGCGATTGAAGTAAAACTTCTTTGCCATTGACGGCATCAAATGTTATATTAATATCATTCATTCGAATTTTCAAAATTCAAATAGCGTTACTTCCGTCAGAAAAAAAATCTGAGTTACGCGCCTAAAGAAAGTTTACTTCATTAAATGTTTTCTTATTTTTTCTTTAAAGCGAAACTCGGTTTAATCTACATAGAGACAAGGTGTCGTTACTGCCGATTGAACTAAGTAAATATACCCATTCTCATTCAATACCGGTGACGTCAAATCGAGTAATGCGGTCCCTAGACGAACATGAATGTGCCATGACATGCATTAAGTACTGTCATGAGTGCATAATCGTTTAGTTGTGTGCTACCTACATTATAGTTAAATTTTATTGTAAAAAATGAAATTCGTACATAGATTTCATGTCAATTATTTCATTCAACACATCACGTAATGCCGCATAATAGTCTAGGAAGCGCATTATCCGGTCCTTGCGAACACATTTCTATTGCGTTGGTGCAATGAGGTAATTATACGTGTCGGTGCATCCAGTTGGCTCCCATTGTGCGGTAGTCTTTTATTGAAAGGGGATTGTACATGAATATTAGAAAAATGTGTAGTTCTGTTGGTTGAAAAAAATTGGATTGAGTTAAAACTACATTCTTTGGAAAAAAAGTAGGAAGTTCTTGCGTATATGCACAAACAAATTATATTATTTTGTAGTACTTATTAGCGTTTTAGAATTTGTAATTTTAGAGTGAAAATCGAAATACCGAGACTTCATAATTTTTCATATTAGCGTAGTTTATACAAAATTTATTAATTTTAATAATTCTCAGATACTTACTAATATAGTTTTACTTACCTCAAGGTATTATTCACTAAATTTGAGCTACATAAAATAATAAAAGGAGCAAAAATTCTGCCACTTTTTGATGTCGATAGCAATCTTTAGTTCATTATAAATTAATATAGACAGACTTTAAGTTAAAGTAGACTATCTCGATAACCTTTCATAGAAGGTTAAGCTAGAAATAACTTTGCTTTGAGCTCATTATGTACCTAAGCTACTACAATTCGTCGGTTTTAGAGCTTTACCGAGTACAGGTAACAGGATAACTAAATAAAATTCATGTCTATCTCCTAAAATACTTTGACTTTTCAACTTTCTAAAAGTGAATGAAGACAATTCTATTATTTAATATGATTTCTAAAAGATAATGGATGTTGTAATAAGCTAGTTTTGTTACACTAACAAAGTCATGAAAAATAAAGTAACTCATGTCGTTTAATCTATTATTTTTGTAATCGAGATTACATATTTGAAAATTAATAATTATATTGAAAACTAAGCTCGTCCCTGATGCCGTTTAGGGGACAGAAATTTGTGGAAACTTGCCGTTTTCAAGGCGCTCATATTATGGCCACAAACTTGGGTATCATCAATTCTATGAATTCCCAGTCGTACCCTTGAGTTTATCTATACTAATATCATAAAGAGGAAAGAATTGATGGCTTGTTTGTTGGTTCGTTTGCATCGAATAGACTTCGATACTAGATACTGTAGAAATTCTTTTACTGTTGGGAAGCTACACTATCCCTGATGAACATAGGCTATATTTTATTTCTATATACCCCCAGGAAAGGGAGCTTTGTGGGGGAAACCACGTGACGTCCCCTAGTTAGATAAAAACGAAGTTTAGAAATTGTAATTAATACAGAAAAGCGCAGCATGATTTTTTTCAACATTCCATTTGACCCATTGCACTGCTGGGGTAAAATGTAATTACGAAGATCATATATGGTTAAAATGTTTATCTACTCTGATACTATAATACAAATATTATAAAATTTAAATTAAAACTCTTATGACAAACATTACGCACAGGCCAAAAAAAAAGTTTTATTACGATACAGGTCTTGTATGGCACCTATATCATTAAATAACTTTTTGATCATAACGATACACCTTTACAACCTCCAGCTGGACCAAGAAGGTTAGACTTGGACCTCTACTATTAAAAAAAGGTAGTGCCTCCGCAGCTGGCGCCGCGCCGGCCGCCAATTCGGAAGGAAAAAAAAAACAGGCATGCGCAATCGATGTTTGCGCCTTGGAGCCAACATTATACATTTAAATTAAACAAAGTTTTGTTTTGTTTGTAAAATAATATATTTTTTGTGTAAAAACATGTCTGAAAGCGAAGTTAGTGGTAACCGTACACCACCAGCCATTCTGGAAGCTCAGTCAAACATGACCATGAACCTGTTACCGGCAAAATCTAGGAGCTACTATAGTAAATGTTACTAAATTTGTTGTTATATTTAGCGTTTTATTTGCAATATTATTTTATGTATTATAGTATGAGAGTAGATAAAGTAGT
The DNA here is from genome assembly GCA_933228765.1 of Miltochrista miniata. Lineage (NCBI taxonomy): Eukaryota > Metazoa > Arthropoda > Insecta > Lepidoptera > Erebidae > Miltochrista > Miltochrista miniata. The sequence goes on along the minus strand of OW121763.1, from coordinate 25,480,515 downwards.
GTATGGCACTGTACATAACTTGGTCTTATAACACTCGTGTGATACTATAAAAAAACCATTATGCAACAGTATTATAAACTACTATTAAAAAACCGGCCAAGTCGTAATCGCACGCGGAGGGTACCGCACCAAATAACGGCAGAAAATCCCGTTTGTTCTAGTAACCACCCCTTTAATTCCCTCTTTTTTTTGATTTCATAATTTTTTGTCATAGTGGTAACAAAAATACATCAAAATGATAAAAATTCAGCGCTCTAGCTATCACGGTTCCTGAGATACTGCCTCATGACGGACAGACAGACAGACAGACAGGTGGTCAGCAAAATCTCATGAATAGGTCCCGTTTTTACCCTTTGGGCACGGTACTTTAAAAATGCATTTAATTATACACGCTATGGAAACACTTATTGCACAACCCGTCAAAGTATAAAATAATAATCGTTATACTGAACTCTTCTTCTGTAGTCGAACAGAACACGTTAGTTATAAAGGGTTCCCAACTATTGTTGAACGAATCGTTTGGACTTTGTGGCGTTAAGCGTCTTCAAGTCCGGAACTTTGTTTATTAGTTTCCGAACTTGGAGCACGCTTAGCTAAGCTTAATATATTTTGTTAGAACTTATTCAGACTTTATAAGATCTCACTTCTCAATGAGTTTGGAGTTCTATGTTGGTTGCACCGATCTTATCTTAAAGAAATTGAATTCACTTTTTTTTGTTTTTGTTATTGCTTTCCTGATTTTAAATTTCTCATTAAGTGCATTGATTTAAGGCAATCTTAAAGAGCTATGTAAGTGAAATTTTGTCTTGCTATTACTGTACTGGGAATCACGCGTTGCTTTAAAATTTCTTTGAAGAGAAACAAACAATATTTTGGAAAGCAGATCCGGAGATCAAAGTATTTACCTATTGCCTTTACTTTCAATTTATTATTCTTCTGATTTTTATTTCAATTTTATTTTTTTATAACATTATGTGATATTAATTGTTATAGGTATTATTAAGAAATTGAATTCAATTTTTTTTCCTATTGCTTTTCTGAATTTAAACTTCTCATTACGCGCATTGATTTAAGGAAATCTCAAAGAGCTATGTGAGTGAAATTTTGTCTTTGTATCACTGTACTGGGAATCACGCGTTGCTTTAAAATTTCTTTGAAGAGAAACAAACAATATTTTGGAAAGCAGATCCGGAGAACAAAAGTATTTACCAATGGCCTTTACTTTCAATTTACTATTCTTCTGATTTTATCTTCAATTTTAATTTGAATAACATTATGTAATATTAATTGTTATATTATAAATCGTGAAAACAATAAAATACTGCATACCAACTACATGTAGTACAGTTAAATTACTGCTATAAACATTTTGTTTAAAGCCGTCCCAATTATTATTTTTGCGGGCCACGAGCTGATTGATTGGAAACAAGCTTAATGAGATCGAGTGTTGAGTTTAACGTAATTATCGCTCGAATATGTAATTTTTCGAGGTAGTTATTACTCTTCTCTAAATAGTAATCTACTAGATGATGCTCGTGACTTTGCCCGTGTGAAATTCGATACCCGATTCTGCTTCCCGTGGGAACATTTTCCCGTGATGAAAAGTAGCCTATGTGTTATTCCAGACCATAAGCTATCTTTGTGCTAAATTTCAGCACAATCTTCAGCCCTTGCAGCGTGAATGAGTAACAAACATCCAAACATCTACACAAACTTTCACATTTATAATATTAAGTAGGATACTTATAATATAAAGAGAAAGATTTGATTCTTTGATTGTTTATTTGTCTGCATCGAATAGGCTCCGAAAATACTCAATCGAAAGAAAGAAAGAAAGAAAGAAAAATTTTATTCAGCATTCGCATTAAGGATACTTAGGTACATTCAAATTATAAGAGAATAAAAAAAAACATTATCGTATTTGCTATCCCCAAAGCGTGCCGAATGGGGCCTGGTTCAGCGTGTGCTAGACTGCTGCCTAGCGCTGGTTTTCAACCAGACCCCTAACGAGCCACGGATGTCAACCGGTCTCCATTCATCAAATAAGTAACAAAAAATAGTAAAAAAACAGCAACCAAAACAGTAACAGAAAAAACATTCTTTGTATAAAAATAATAATAAACAAAAAAATTTTGAAAAAGCAATATCGAACAACATAATTAGAGTACAAAAGAAAACCTATAATTTTATCAAAAATACGAACATACACGAATGATAGTCGCGTGAGCATCATCCCTACTGTTCTGTTCCACGATGGCGCGGGCGGGCCGCGGGCGACGCGGCGCAGTGGCGGGGCCGCGGGGTCAACGCGGCCCCGCGCCCCCGCGGCGCTCTCTCGGCGTTCGCGCGCGACCGCGACTGCCTTGTCTATTCCGATCACTGATCGCGGAACGGTGAGCGTCAGGATGGACGGTCACTACCCATAGATCGCATCGAAACAGTTATAGCTAGTTGCTACCTAGTTGCTACTAGTTGCTACCAATCATTAAATAGTTGCTACCTTTGATTTAAACAAGATAAACGAGTTTTTAAGGTGACCGGCCATTCTGACATCAGGATGGCCGGTCACCTATGCAGGGAGGAAAAACTAAGCAAATGAATTGAGTTTTTTTATAAGCAATAGTTGCTACCAGGTTGCTACCTTCATATATGTCGGTTTAGACCTCGTAGCATTTAAGGATTCATAGTTATAGTAATTTACTATTTTGATGGCGAAGCGCCTGTAGGAAATAAATGAGCAAATGAACAAAATACAATTTGGTAAGTTTATAAGCAGGCGTTATCAGTTTTTATTTATTTTATCTGTTATAAATGTGGAATATAATTATGTAGTTGAGATTCCCAAACTTACTTAAAAGTGTATATTGCAATAATAAAACAGAAAGGCAATATGAATATTTGTAATTGTAATTTAATTAAAAAATAACATACATATCGACGGTACAATGGAAAAACACTTTAAGCGACACTTTGGTCGATAATGAGTTATATATATTTGGAATCAGCGAATTTTTCCGATTGGTCTTGGTTTCGTAGCGATCTGAGCTTATTTTTTTCAGACGCTAAATAAAGTGACACAAAATTATAGCGAATTTGGTTAAATTACCGCTTAGTTAGAGTGGACGATCATCCACAGACGGACGGTCAGTCCGTCCCGGACTCCTTATTAAGATTGTTATTTGATGTGTTTTTCTCTTTTTGTTTCGAATATCCCAAGTCACTTAAATCGTTTATCTCCGTCGTAGGAAATGCGGCGTTAATCACTACAGGTGTTTTGGCTCACTCTTGTATCACTAGTGCGTAGTCGCTACATTCGTTTTTCCTTGCTTTCATTGTATTTGTAAGATTGTTAATGTTAACGATAATAAAGTTAATGTGTTTTACATTCACGATCATTATGACATATTATGGATTTTAGTATTTTTTTGCAATTGCAGAAAGATCGATAGTGTCGGTTAAAGTAACACCTTTTGATGGTGTAACTTTAACCGACACTATCGATTCTTTTTGCAATTGTTTACAGAAACTATTAAATTAACCGACATGGTCTTTTATTCCCACAACATCAGTTCATTTAAAATTATGTACTTAAGTTACCTATTCAACTCACGTCGCTACATACAATGTATTAAAGTGTAAGTGTAAGCATGAACCCTGTTTCTGGCAAGCGGTGTAATCATAGAAAGTAACCGTGGGCTGTGTCATTTTCATATTAACCTATTTGTCAGAACACTAACCATTGTACAGGCAGTAGTTCACTCAAAAGATGGTGGAGTTTTCCTATCGTAGAACGACTCTACTCCGCCTGTAATTATGTGATGGTTAATAACTCTCATAGCATGCTTTTGTATCAATTCGAATGGGTGAAGCTGATATTCAGGTACTTCTTTTCAGCATTCAGCACTTTACTTACAACTTATAAATAAGCAGTGTTTGCACCAGTGAAGTACCAACATACCCTGCTAAGCACACCGAACTTTAACGGCGCAGCTTAGCCTTGTCGTTCAAATGACGGTACCGAACGTCACTAGAAACCTCAACTCCAAGGAGCCCTAAACTGTTTTGAAATTGAGATTGACGTGCCCTGAACTAGTAATGCCACAGTAAATTAACAAATTTGAGTATTTGTAGGGTTAAATTGGACATGATTTAGGTAGTTTACTCTGAAATTTGCAGCATTGAATTTGCGTTCACTTTAGAGATATTAGAATCAAAATTAGCGCCCACCGTGGTCCAAGCTCTGTAAAATCTGATTATTGAAAACACGATTTGAAAACAATGTTTACTTTAAGCGACAATCGTCATTATTTAGGTAGTCGACTAAATTAAATGAACCGAATTTGTGGGAATAAAAGACGATGTCGGTTCACTTAATAGTTTCTGTAAACATTTTGATGGTGTTACTTTAAGCGACACTATCGATTCTTTCTGCAATTGCAAAAAAAAACTGAAATCCATAATATGTCATAATGATCGTGAAGGCAAAACACATTAACTTTATTAATACTCTCAATAAACTCTTACAGATACAATGAAAGCAAGGAGAAACGAATGTAGCGACTAGGCACTAGTGATACAAGAGTGAGCCAAAACACTTCTAGTGCTTTACGTCGCATTTCCTATGATGGAGAAAAACGATTTAAGTTACTTGGGATATCCGAAACAGAAAAAGAAAACACATCAAATAATAATCTTAATAAGGAGTCGATACTCTAACCGGTAATTTGACTAAATTCGCTACAATTTTGTGTCACTTCATTTAGCGTCTGAAAAAAATAAGCCATTACTTGAAGCGACACCAAAGAGGTCAGATCGCTACGAAACCAAGACCAATCGGAAAAATTCGCTGATTCCAAATATATACAACTCATTATCGACCAAAGTGTCGCTTAAAGTGTTTTTCCATTGTACCGTCGATATGTATGTTATTTTTTAATTAAATTACAATTACAAATATTCATATTGCCTTTCTGTTTTATTATTGCAATATACACTTTTAAGTAAGTTTGGGAATCTCAACTACATAATTATATTCCACATTTATAACAGATAAAATAAATAAAAACTGATAACGCCTGCTTATAAACTTACCAAATTGTATTTTGTTCATTTGCTCATTTATTTCCTACAGGCGCTTCGCCATCAAAATAGTAAATTACTATAACTATGAATCCTTAAATGCTACGAGGTCTAAACCGACATATATGAAGGTAGCAACCTGGTAGCAACTATTGCTTATAAAAAAACTCAATTCATTTGCTTAGTTTTTCCTCCCTGCATAGGTGACCGGCCATCCTGATGTCAGAATGGCCGGTCACCTTAAAAACTCGTTTATCTTGTTTAAATCAAAGGTAGCAACTATTTAATGATTGGTAGCAACTAGTAGCAACTAGGTAGCAACTAGCTATAACTGTTTCGATGCGATCTATGGGTAGTGACCGTCCATCCTGACGCTCACGCGGAACGAACATTTATATTCATGTAAACAAATTACCAAGATTTCCGTCTGCACGAAAAGTGTCATCTGAGTGCACCATACTAACAGCGGTGGTACGACTTTACAAAAATAAATAAAAAAATAATTTGCCAGTTCCAAACTTGTCTCACGTGAACAGTGCCTGTCTCAGTAAGTAAACCGCTCAGTACCTATATATCGTCACAAGAAGATATATATAGACAGATGCATATAAATATATATAGGTACTTATTCACTATAGGTATAGGCACTATTCGCTATAGGTATAGGTACTTATTGGCTATAGGTATATTATAATTAGCTTAACCTTACGTTCTTGACATTTCAGATTTCGTGATAACAACGTGATTGACTTGTAAATCTAATAGATTTACAGTCATTCAATACCCGATTCGACAATGCTCACAATAGCCAACAATAACAATAGCCAGACAAGCCTAGCCGTTCCCCTACTTGCGCGAGATTCCCCGACCTACGCGCGCCCCGCGTGAGACACAACAAGGAGGTAAGCTATCTGAAATATACTTAAACTGTTTGTAGGTATGCACATTACAAGTATGCGCTGTACAGTATGACTTATGTCTACATAAAAACACGCTGTTAACAAGTTGACAGAAGTCAGTAGTTCATTAGATTATTCATTTGTACTACATTAATTATACACCTGTAATGTATTTGTATAAAATAATAATAATAATTGTATATTTTAGGTCTCCCACGAGTCCCACAACCCCTGCTGCAGCCAAGCAACTCAAGCGCAAGCACCAAGTCGGTTCCCAGACAGTAAAAGATGAAAAGTAAAAAAAAGATAAGAAAACACGCACATACCAGTGCGCATATTCGTATCGCATCACCCACATCAATGTATATATAATCGATTTAAAAAATTCTATTACTATTCGAAAGCTACACTTTCCGCGGGTGACACGAATATTTTCAACAACAAATTGCCGATGTGCGCCTATCCATTTCAACACGGCAATATGCTGAAAGTTAAAAAAAAATGTATATTTCATTCACATAATTAGGAAGAATTATATATTATTACTAACTGACTTTGAGCATTAAAATGATTTCTTTCATTAGCTTAGAATAAATAAGGGCTCATAATAAACGTCAATCGTTTAACATTCTACGTACCTATCTAGTTGTAATAATAAAACTTTGCAACTCTATTAAAGTTATTGAATTACTTAGGTTTCGGTCTACGTGAATTTGATTACTACTTTGTTTATTATCTAGTAAAATAAGAATATTTTGGAGCTGTGGCTTTTGAAACGACGCAATTTAAATAAATGAATATAATTTAATGCCATCGTCTTTTGCCAGGGAAAATGCAGAAATTTCTCTAAATTATTTCTCTACAAAAATATTATCAACGCAACGTAAGATATTATCAAGACAAAACCACGTCGCTTAATGAAATTTATGTACTTGCAAACACACGCCTAATGTCGTTATCAACTTAAAAGACAATGACTTATTACTCTGAGTAATTAATTTTACATTCGTTGTAAGAATATAAAACATTTGCAGCAATATAACAGATTTTTTAAGAATTTGATAAAGCGCCTAGTAGAGTCGACTGTTGACCCAAGGGCTGGCAGTTTTCTCTCTATAGGTACTATTCAAATGGGAAATACTATTCAAATGGGGAACGCTGCTAGTCTGGACAATGCCACGCGGGTCTTATTTAGGTTTAGTTTAGGTAGTAATAATGACAAAAAAAAAATGTAATAATTATGTTTCACTGTAATTTTTAACATGCATAAAAATTCATTACATATTCTTATTTTCAATAAGATAAACTACTTACTCAATTAATTACATAACATGAGGCCTACTATGAGGCCCAAAACAGTCTCACCTGTGTGTGCAGATGAGGTCATAGCACAGAGAAGGAAACCTCTAAATGAACATTGTGTAGTGCACGGCATCTAATTTGGCAAGGTTTTGGAGTAGTGGGGGTAAGTTCGCGCATCGTACACTGAAATGAAATATCTTTTGAGAGGCACAAAAAAGTGCTCCACTCCAAAAAGTGCTCCGCTCACTACAAAACCTTGCCAAGTTAGATGCCGTGCACTGTACCACCTCTTCTGGCCGACGTTATACAGAAGAGCGAATCAACCTCCCAATTCAATGTTCAGCAATTAATCTTTGATACGACAGATGAATACTTTAGCAAAATAAATTTCGTTTATGCCCTTTGAACGTCTCATCTTTTAAAGTATTCAGCGCTGCTTAGTAAAATGAATCGCATATATCTCAACACGTAATGTGCAATTCTAAATTATGTAGACATAAATTTACCGAGGGTGGTTTCAGGCGTCTCTGCCTGGGCGTTTCAAAACCTTTGTACTTGCAAAAATTCAGATATTTCAAAGCTTAGCATTTTTGTTTCTATCTACAGGAATCAGGAACATTCTAGACTCTACATTTATTAAATTCAAGTACTTCGGAAATACTTAAGCACTTATTAGGGAGAAAATGTTTTGACCAGATGCTCTGTTCTGATCTCATAAGATTATTTTAGGCAAATAAGATGTCTTGTTCCACGAACCCTAAGTCAGGTTCTCGTAAAAATTATCTAAGTTTTTCTTAACTCATATAGCATAGCTAGCTAGCTATTATAGCAAGTCTTCAAAACAAAGCAACATTTTAGGTAAATGTGACAATAACAGTCTACTTGTATATTCCGTAAAAGAAAAGTGGCCAAGTAAAATGCTACCAGTTCCCAACGGTACTATTAGTGTAATGGCATTTCAGGAGAATTAATGCTATTAGAACTTAGGCACTAGTAACGAGTAGAAAGGTTCCCGTAAATTGACACAACCCTTGAAACTAGTTGTCCTCATAAACCGAACAACGCATGTTTATCAAGTGTTTTGATGGTTTGTCTCCGGTAAGTGCTGAAATGGTTGTTTCTTCTCAATATTATTATCTGATCTAAGTGCGGTCACGGGCAATCCATAGATGCACAGGTGCGCGGATAAGCACAATAGTCGTTATATTATACAACTCTCTAATAACTGTTTGTACATATACACACATCTGTGATCAACGTCGAGTAATGTTTTTAGACATTGATAAATCATATTTATTTGAATAATGAAGTGTATGAATGTTTAAAATTTTCATTAAACTTATTTTATTGGCAATGCCAAACTAACCGATAATTTATTATCTTTCACTGTAATAAAATAATAATAATAATAATAATAATATATTCTTTATTGTACACCAAAGCTTATAAATATTAACACAATATAGGAGGTATTCTACGGTACAATGGGCGGCCTTATTGCTAGAAGCAATTTCTGCCAGGCAACCTTTAGATGGACTGGACTGTGTTATACTTTAATAATGGGGTTTCAGGTTTGGTGTCACATAATACTTATTAGCAAACTAAAATAAAATAAAATCGATCAATATATACCTACATAAATACATACATACCTACACATATACACACATAAATACAAAAATATATATACTTAAATACATATATACATACAGACATACAACTATACATATGTTATTACACTTCCTACACATAATATACGCACAAAAACTCAGTATACCGGTGGTTTAAATTGAAAGATAGTATTCTTTCACCCTTACCTTAAATGCGTCCAACGTTTGTGCACGCCTGATATGGACCGGTAGTGTATTCCACAGCCGTACTGCTTCAACAGTAAAGGATTTATTGGCAAATTTTGTCGAATGTGCTGGCATATGCAATCGCAAGTTCTTTGAAGACCTCAGGAATCTGGAATGAGTATCACACTGGAACTCAAAGCGTCCCTTGAGGTAGGAAGGAGCTAGTGGGTTAAATAAAATAGTATAGAGCAAAGAAAGAATATGAGTATTTCGTCGAAAGCGAATTGGGAGCCACTTGAGTTGATTGCGGTATTCAGAAACGTGGTCATATTTGCGTAAACCAAATATAAACCTTATACAGAAGTTTTGAAGGCGCTCAAGCTTATCTAGTTGCTCCTGCGTGAGATCAAGGTAGCTGGCATCGGCATAGTCTAATATGGGAAGTAGTAGTGATTGTGCAAGCGAAATCTTCGTCGGTATCGGGAGAAGGTCACGCAATCTTCGCAAATAGCCTGCCGAGGCAAACAATTTGCGATTGACTTCCTGTAGCTGAGGCCCCCAGGACAGAGTACTATCGATAAATATACCCAGGTTTTTCACTGTATCACTGACAGGTAGCGGCATGCCATTGAAGGTAATTTGTGGTAACTGAGGCCAGGGAACTCGAGATATCATCCAGTTACTACCTATAAGAATTACCTGAGTTTTTGTTGGATTCACCTGCAAACCGTAGCTATTACTCCATGCACATATTTGTTCCAAATCACTATTGGTCGCGCTAAAAAACCTCATGTATGTGACTGAGTGCAGCCTGTGAGTAAATTTGTAAATCATCTGCATAAAGGTGGTAGGATGAAACTAGTTGCTTTGTGATGGAATTAATAAATATTGCGAACAAGAGAGGAGATAAAACGCCACCCTGCGGTACACCAACCGAGATATTGTTCCAAGAAGAAACCGAGTCATCAATACAAATACGTTGCCGGCGTCCAGTCAGGTAACTGCGAAACCAATCAATCACTGGCGGAGATATGTTAATAGAGCGTAGAATCTCAAGCAGAATGCGGAAATCCACAGTACCAAAAGCATTACTGAAGTCCAGTAACGTCAGCAATGTAAGCTTTCCACTCTCCATTCCCATTCTGATGTCATCTGTAATATTAACAAGGGCAGTAACAGTGCTATGCCCCGGGCGGAAACCCGATTGGTAGGAATTTAGAAGACAGTTTTTGTTGAGAAAGGAGTTAAGTTGAGTGTGAACAAGGCGCTCAAGGATTTTAGATAGAAACGGTAAGATAGAGATAGGACGGTAATGAGAGAAACACGAAGGACTAGATTTTTTAGGTAAAGGTATAATTTGGGCTTCTTTCCACATCGATGGAAAAATGCCACTGGAAATGGAATGGTTCAGAATATTACAGATAATTGGTAGTAAGACATCTAGAATCGGAAGGATCATCCTGCGGCTAATACAGTCATTACCAACAGCATTAGACGCTATAGATATTATGCTCCTCTTAACATCACAAGCGGTGAATTGATTAAAATTAAAAGATTGATATTCAGGAGTTGGTAGCTGTGAAAGGTGAGTAATAGTATTAGTTTTGGTATTAGCGTCAAAACTCGATGTATTTGAGAAATGCTTATTTAAAGCGTCGAGGTCAATATTCCTGGAATTAACTTCTTGTTTCGACTTACCAACTCCCAAGGTTCTTAGAAATTTCCAGATTTTAGCTGGATCTCCGTTTTCTATGGATATTTGAATGTGCTGGCGTTGTGCGTTCCTACACACCTTATTGCAGAGATTTCGTATCCTAACATAGCTTTCGCGGTTATATTCGGTGGGTTGATATTTAAATTTTGTTTTAGCTCGACCTTTTTTATTAATTAAATCTTTTATTTCATTAGTGAGCCACGGCGATGGAGGATGTTTAATTTTTACTGGACGGACAGGTGCGTGAATATCGTAGAGGCTGACCAATTTGTTAGTTAAAAATCGAACCTTGTCGTCAACTAGAACACAATTGTACAACGAAGCCCAATCTATGCTACTTGCATCTTCTCTAAGTTTTTCACCATTCATCCGACTGAAGTTACGCTGCATTAACACCTTAGACTTTGCCTTGGGGGGGCGAGCTTTATAAGAGAGAAAAATAAGGTCATGAAAGGAAAAGATATCAGCTGTGCATTGGCCGTGTTTTACTACAAGCTCAGGAGACGAAACTATAATAAGGTCTAGAAGGGAAGGAGCACAGTCAGGAAAATGGTGGGTAGTATCCAAAGGAAGAACAGAAAGATTACAAGCTTCTAAAATATTCCATAGCTTGACAGATCGAGACAGAGAAAGAGAGTCATTCTTAACAAGACAAGTATTAAAGTCTCCTAGTATTATAGTGTGTCGATAAGATGGCACTAGGTTTTCCAGCAAAAGTTCGAAGGAAGAGAAATAATCCACTCGGTAGGAGGGGCTGTAGTAAACACCAAGAAGTGCCTTAGTGTGATTGAGTTCGACTTCAATAAAAATATACTCGCCCGAATTTGACGGCGGTGGCTGCGCTGATACCCGTAAAATATTGTAAGGGATATGCGATTTTAAATAAATACCAACACCGCCACCACGGCCCATCGAGCGATCATTCCTTATTAGGTGGTATCCTGGCAAAGTGACAGGAAGAGAAGGCAAATCTGGTGTCAACCATGTCTCTGATACAAAAATTGCATCGATATGTTTATTGTTGAGGTAAGCCAGCATACCAGGAAAATGGGCGGAAATACTCTGAGCATTAATATGCAAAACATTGAAGTTATGAGGCACATCAGAGAAATGCGATTCGAGCACTTCTGCAAGTGAAGGAGTAACCACTGCGCTATTATTTAGTGTACGTGTTGAGCAAATAAGAAAACTGTCATCATTGCCTTCCGATTCTGACATAATCTATATTTGTATTGTAAAAATAAAAATAATAATATAAATAATAATAATAATAAATAAATAAAATAAATCAATTAATAGAATAAATATTAATTATATATAAGTATAATAAAATAATATAAAATGAGAGGGTTAGGTTCACAGTCCGGTTCACCTACCAGCTGAGTGCAAATACAAATTAAAACATTATTATAAACAAGAAAAAGAAAAATAAATAAATTCGCATTCAGGGTTTTGACGTAATGAGAACATTATTGACTCGATTATAAGACTAGGCTGTATCCGTCCAATTGCCTTTGCCGATTCCAAGATGGTTGAAAATTAATAAACTAATTGACAGTAATGACAAGAGATTTACAAGAGACAGTGACATGATAGCAGAATAAACAAAAATTATTGTTTCTTTGTCGTCGGTGTTTGGAAAATAAAATAAAGAAAGTGAAATTACTGTGACTATAGAGAGTGAAAGTGGTGAACAACAATTTGCAATAATATATAACAAGTTATAGCATAAACATTACCCGAAATTAAGTACACACGACGCGACGGTGTCAGCCAATGATAAACACATAGTACACTTATTTTTTGATCGTCACTGTGCGTCTTGGCTTCGCACTGGCAGCCGTTGATTTTGGAACTATAACGGCTTTGTCAGCTTCCGCTGAGGCAGCCGCAGGCGCAGGCGCAGGGATTCGTATCCTATCTAACTCCTGAAGCGAGGCGATGCGATGACGTGACCCATCAGACGCTGTTACATGGATGTGCCCCTCTCTCGTCCAGCACTTGTCTAATCCGTACCGCTCTCGTGCTGCCATGAACGTCTCGTGCCTGGTCTTCGTTAGAAACTCCGATATTGTAATGCCAGATCCTTTAAGTTTCGATTTTGAATACCAAATACTGTCACGATCAGCAACCTTGCAAAACTTGACAAGTATTGGTCTAGGCTTATGGGGGGAAGATGGGCGCCCCATTCTGTGGCATCGCTGAACATCGGAAGCAACAAAATCAGAAACCTGCAACTGCTGCTTCGCTACACCCACAACTATCTCCGCTGTGTCCTCAGAAGCACGCTCCTTCACACCATGCAGGAGGAGCATTTTGCGACGGCTGCGAGTCTCCAAACTATCCACCTTGCGTGTCAGATGGTCAACTTGTTGCTGAAGGAGATTCAAGGCAGATGATATGAAGGACTTAAAAGCCGCAAACTCCGACACTAAATTTGCAGTGTCCGGTGCAGCGCTGCTTGCCAGCTTCGTTTCAAAGACCATCATCTGTTTATGAAACATTGATTTTAAGCTGGCCATTGACTCCTGTACGTTTGGTTCCATGTTCTTCAGTGAAATTATAAGTGCTGTAGTAGTTTTGAAGAGAGATAACACTCACACTGGTAGGTGACTTCTATTATTGTATGATTTTTATCATGAAAGTGAATACTGATAGTTAAATAATTAAAAAATTAATATTTAATATAGAGTGATTCAAAACAAGTCTATATGCCACAACTACCCACTATCATATCCAAAAATAATAAAATAGCATTTTTTGGTCATAATATTACTTGTTTTGTTTAGGCTTTCCTAAACAAATTTTAAACAAACATCAATTATACAAACTACTTTTGGTGAAAATGATAAGTATAAAAAAAAAAGATTATTGGAACATATTTTTTGTAATCTATTGTGATAACTATTTCAAAAAATATATGCAAGCGAATCTCGATGATGTCCACTGGCGGATAATGTTTTGTATGGTCTTCTCTCGTTCTCCATAAATTCATTTGTACTAATATTGTTTGCCATAATCATCCCCGATCATAATATTTACTTGCACTGTTATCAATTATACTAATAACGTTTGCCTTAAGACCTCAACAATGATAACTTTTAGTTTGCCATAAAATTACTTTCTATAACAACACAAAACATAATAATTAGTTTCCATAAGTAACATATCTCATAATCGACTCTTGACATAATCAAAATTTGATATAAATATGAAAATAATACATAATATTGTTAGGTCGAAATTAATTATCTTTAACACCCCGACTCAGTGCAATCCGACTCGGATAGGGTAGGTTAGAAGACTAAGGCGGGAGCGAAGCGAAGCGGAGCTCCCGCCTTAGTCTTCGTGGTCTTTTTTTAAACCACCCAGAAGTAGCTTAGTTAGTAGAGCTTAGCAGTCGTCGAGCTTAGTTAGTAGACACCATATTATGAGGTGTAGTTTTAGGTTTAATCTATTATATAAAAATAAGTCGGGTTTTCCTTCCTGACGCTATAACTCGGAAGAAGAAGAACGGGAAGAAGGCAAGTTAAAAATTTAATAAATATTATTCGTGTTCATAAGGTCGATTAACGTCTAAAAGCACATTTTTAGAGAAAGGTCATTAAGGTCGAGATTTGCTTGCACCTATTTTTTTGAATGGCAATCGCATCTAGATTACAAAATATGGCTGCAAGTAATTTTTGACATTATCAACTTGCTTATAGTCTTTTGTTTTAGTGATCTCCATTTGTTTTTTCGATCGTCATTTGTTTATCCGACCGTCATTTGTACTGTCGATCTTCATTTGTTTCGCCGATCTTCATTTGTTTTGCCGATCTAGACCTATTATAATAAAGACAAGCCCTTACGTGCACATTCTGCGTTGTGTACATTTTGCGTAATTTACATTCTGCGTTTTGTACATTTTACTTGTGGTGCTCATTTTGCGTTTTATATATTCTGTTCCGAAGGAATCTTCCCCTCATAGCCCACTGTCACAATACCACTCACTGTACCGTTTCACACCAGAGGTTAAAGAAACTGCAAAAATAGATGGCAATACCAAAGATTTGCTTACGGCGCGTACGGCGCGTGCGGCGCGTACGGCGCGTATGTGCGAGGCTATCAGGAAATGCGGCGCGTACGGTGCTGACAAATGTGCGATCAGCTTAAATTATCTTTGATAATGATAATATTTATTCACATATAAATAGAGTACATTAGGTGTTCACTAGTTACATAGATTACAGATCTTCTATTTAGCCACACAGGCATGTGAAATATACATAAACATTAGTTACAATCATGTCACGCAGTAACATCAGTGATCAGACAATTTATCATGCACAGAAATGAGACACTTGCATGCAATTAATAAACCTAGATACTAGCACATTTCCTTAATTTCATAAAAACTTTTTTTATATTATGGTGAATAAAAGTTATGGAAAATGGCATTATTGAAAACGAAAATTATGGCAAATACATTTATGGATTTAAATTATTATGACACTTGATCGATTATGACCAATGGAATTAGTGAAAGTCATTTTATGTCAGTTCACGATTATGGCAACTGAAGCGTTATTTCTAATGAAATTATGGCAAATACCAGTATGGCTAATGAAATTATGACAAACATTAGTAAACCGTTTTGTATTATCGATCTTCATTTTGTTTCGTCGACCCTAGTGAATCAGTGGAGAAAAGCGGACATGATTTTTTTCAACGTTTCACATTGCCTCACACTGATGATGGGGCAAAGTAGCAAAACACAAATTTTTCACATAAAATGGCAACTTCGTATCGTGGGTTTCTTACATTAAGTCTTCTTCTATCGTGTCAATGATCCACTTTTCTTTTTTTTTTTTTTTTTGACTTCTCAGATAGTTTGGGCATAAAACGTTGCCATCTTAACCGCACTGTCAGTGGCCTCGTTAAGGTCGCTCTTCGTGCAGGAGGTAGGATATAGGGAGCATGAAAGCAAATGCAACTTGGACTGCACTGGGGCTCCGCAGTCACATGCGGTTAAACCCGGGTCTCTCATTCCCCACCTGCATAAATTTTGTCTTGACCGGCCCACCAGGGTGCGTAAACGATTGAGAGACCTCCATACCGGCCACCTGAGGTCGTTTCCGGGAGGTAATTTCTCCTGGGGCTGTAGGAAATCAGTAGGAGGTGGGAGTTTCTGTTTCCACAGTGAGGTCCTTATAGCTACCGGGTGTTCGCGTGCAGCTTTCGTTTTGCGGATGAAACTCTTGCGACTTTTTAAGCGGACTCTAGGTGGTTGGTGACCATATAGGCAATGTCGGGAGTCCGTTTCTTGGTTTGACTTACATTAAGTGTATCTACCTTCACAAGTCTACGTACGCTTCAAAGCAAAGTGAACTAACTAGGTTGTTCCGGATATGTTATTCTCAACTAGCAAGGTAGAATGTTTTAATTGCGACTTGCGACAACTGACATGTACAAATTTAAGCTCATATTTTAGTCTTGTTTCATAAAGTTTTTCAACAAATGATATATTCAGAAACTTTGTTTAAAATTTTATTAATTATAAACCTAAAATTTATAAGGTATTTGTAACATATTATGTTCAACATCCACCGAGCATTAAAGGAGCTTAATATAATATAATTAATTCAGTTTTAAAGCTCAAGTACTTTCAAACTAACTGTAGAAGTAATTTTTGGAGCTTATACTACTTTTATACGTATAATTTAAAAGACCCAGGAATATTTAAATTAGTGACAAGATACCGAGCACTAAATGTACCTCGGTTTTCACTAACACCAATAGGGTTCTTGAAAAGGGTCATAGAAGATTTCTGCAGGGTCAGCAGCAACCGTCACCTTTAGGGCTGCATGCAACCGTTCGTTATTTGGATGGATATGGCGGTATACCTGTTTATCGAATAAAGAGTGAAAATACTTCAAAATTAAAATACGTTATACCAAAACTTAGTATGAGTTTGAGTTTTATACGTGTAGAAATTCTACATGGATGCTATCGTAGCATCCATGTAGAATTTCCATGTCTAGCATAATGCTAGAATCATATTGACTAAAACCACACGAACTCCCTCGGAAGAATACATACATTATAGTCACGCCTTCATCCCTAAAGAAGTAGGCACGGGCATAATAAACATTCACATTTCACCTAATCCCTACTAATCTATCTACATATCTATATATATATAAATATTCATAACTCAAAGGTGACGTGACTGACTGACATAGTGATCTATCAACGCACAGCCCAAACCACTGGACGGATCGGGCTGAAATTTGGCGTGTAGGTAGATGTTATGACGTAGGCATACGCTAAGAAAGGATTTTGATAAATTCTACCCCCAAGGGGATAAAATACGGGAAGCGGGAATGGGAACAAATTTTACGCGGGCGAAGCTGCGGGTATCAGCTACTATATTATAAATGCGAAAGTAACTCTATCTGTCTGTCTGTTACGCTTTCACGCCTAAACGGCTGAAGCGATTG
The DNA here is from genome assembly GCA_933228765.1 of Miltochrista miniata. Taxonomy (NCBI): domain Eukaryota; kingdom Metazoa; phylum Arthropoda; class Insecta; order Lepidoptera; family Erebidae; genus Miltochrista; species Miltochrista miniata. Next base: position 25,463,243 of record OW121763.1, on the reverse strand, counting down.
AGATGAAATTTGGTATAAAAATAGAAATATAGAAAAGGCCCAGGGAACGACACAGGCTACTTTTTACCGACTGCGCAAAAGGAGGGTTATGATTTTACGTGATAAACGACTTCTACGCGGTCGAAGCCGCGGGGAACAGCTAGTAGTTTTATGTTCCACGTAATAGGTGGTGAGCCTATTGCCGTGTTGAAATGGACAGGTGCAGGTCGCAACATTTTAAACTATGGGTCGCCATAGTTAAAAATGTTCAAGCCGCATTGTCATTTTACTGACAACCGGGGTTTAGTTCGAGTTTTTCTTCTCTATGTAATGACCCCGTGTGGCGACGGGGTCCCGTGTTGCGACGGGTAAAGAGTGCAAAATGTCGCCACCCCAAGACATCCTTAGGGTGTCGTAAGAGGCGACTAAGGGAACACTTTCACAAACAGAGCCATTGCGTAGAGAAGGAAAACTTGAAATGAAACCCGGCGGTCAGTAAAATGACAATCGTTAAGCCAAGTTGAAGGCCTTATGGGCTACTTGAAAGGTCCGGGCGACCTGCACCTTTCCATTTTAACACGGTAATAGGCTCAGCACTCACCACCAATTACATGGGACGTAAAACTATAAGGTGAAATGTGGGCGTATACCATGCTTCTGCCTACCCCTTCAGGGATAAAGGCGTGACTATATGTATGTTTGTAATGGATCGTTTTGCGAAAGTGTTCCCTTAGTCTTCTCTTACGACACCCTACCACTGTATACGACCTACATTTCATAAGTTAGGCAGACAGGTTAGGTTCATTTTAATTAGGCTAACGTATTACCAAAGGAAAATGTATCTCTGCCAGGCGGAAGTTCACAGCGATAATGTAGGTACACAATCCGTGTAACGTTGCTAAGCAACGAATAAAAGTTCTATTAATTCGTTTTATTATTTTAATTATAATTAAGTATTTGGAAAGTTTATATCTACTACTAGCTAGTAGTTTATATCTACTTTAAATATAAAATCTATCTCTGTTCTAGATTTCAGTTAGATCCGTTTAGCCGTTAGAGCATGATTGAATACCAAACATCTAAATATCTTCACAATTTTTCACATTTATAATTATTAACAACTCGAATTTTACAGACTCGATATCAGTCCCCACCAGCTGTAAAAAGTAACAGGTACCTCGTAAATTATATTTCAAAAAGATTTCTGAAAACACACAAGATTGCTTTCATTGCTCGGTCAGGTCATCATAGATCTCGAAAAAATCTTAAGCAAAGAATATTCAAGCAGGCCCATGACGGCAGCGTGACGTGAGCAACTCACGCACGCCCCCCCTTAGAAGCGGGGTCACACCCGAAACCCCCCATAGACGCGGGATTGCACCCGAACCACCCCCTGGGCGTGGCCGCAGTGGCGGCCGTGGGTCTGTTGGGAGTCACAGGACATCCTTCCTGAGGGCTTACCCGGGGCTCTCAACCAAAGGCTGTTGGGCGTTACGTGAGGTTTTTTAGTCGGTAAGAGTCCGGCTTAACATCCTACGAGGATTTTCCCTCACGTTAAAAAAAAAAGAAAAAAAAGCAAAGAATATTCACTTTTTTCAGTGATATAAGCTATCCTTTCAACAGAACGTTGCTAGTTCATTAAGCAATATATATATTATTCTACTTATAAAAATAATGCAACAGCGTTAGTAGTCTTCGTAAATATTAGACGACTTAGCATTTGAATATTTTAAATCGTAATAAAATTGACATCGATAATATACGATAGTGCAGTTCTAATACTCGAATAATCGATATTCTATAAATCTTTCATGACTATCTACGTGGTGTCGCAACCACTTGCACAATATATAGGTCACGTTTCACTTATCTATTATCGTGCAGGTATAATTTATTGTCCAACTGATATAGAAGGAGGTACTATCCCTATAAGGGTGGTTATAAATGTAAAATACAAGTAAAGTAAATTTGTGAATTTTATTTTATCTGAAATGGTTAATGTTACGAAAAATCTTCAAAGACATTTTTTTAAACATCAACAAATTTCGTGTTACATTTTTATCACAAAACTAACCGTTTCGATGAAGAATTTTAAATAGTCGTTACAGCTAACTTTGAAAAGTTTTTTGCACACATGGTATCAACGGGCACCTTTTACGATTACATTATAATGGTCCTACAGTTCATGCAAATTTCTCTACGCAAGGGTGAATGTCAAAATTGTTCTGACTATTGGCAACGTTTTTCATTTTCATTTTTTACTTGGAAGAGTTCAAACATAAGGTTTTATAGATATACACTTAACATTTTGTATAAAGAACTATTTTTTTGCTAACAACAATATTCATATTTCTAATATTAAGTAACCAATTTGTGTTACTTGAACAATACTGATGATGAGCATGAGTAAATAACCTTAAAATTCAAGGCTCCAAGAAAACGTCGATAACCATTATCTCAAATTTGCTGTTCCAAGGATATTGGGCAGCAAAAAGGGTAAAGAGAGAGGTCTAGTCTAGCATCGTATGTTCTGTCAAGCGAATAATTTATTGAAGACACGCTGTACCCCTTCACTAGTGATGTAGGAAAATGTTCTGCAAGTCAGATCTAATCAGGCCTTAATATACATTATATTCATAGCGATAGATAGGCTGAGCTGATCTTTGCACGACATCGGTTATCTCCATGAATTGTGGAGGCGGTAAAAGATGGATTACCGCTTTCATGCACTGTAACTTACACATAGGCTTTCTTTTTTTATTATAGAATTTGTATGTTTATGATTGAGTGCTAAGTAAATTATTATTAACGTGACTGATGAAATGCAGTTATTATATTGGGTACACATGAAGCAGTTAGTAATTTGCATAAATGGCAATAATACAGCCGTTTAGATAGTTTCGATCGGTGTCGATTTTATAGCTTCAGTAAACTGTGCTAATATTATAGTAACTAGCTGTTACCCGCGACTTCGTCCGCGTGGAAATTATGCTATAAGCAAAGTTTGAACCGTATTGTATCGAGCCTCTAGGATAAGTCGTAACCAAAATGTGGGAACAAATTTAGGACATCCTCCAAATTACCCGGGGAGTTACGCGCTAGATGGATTTTTTTAACGTGAGGAAAATCCCACATGAATGTACTATGACTCCTACTGACTAAAAACCACACGTATCCTACCTAACAGCCTACGGTTGGGAACCCCGGGTAAGCCCTCTAAAGGATACCCCAGGACTGCGCTAGATGGATAGGAAGAGACCTCATGGTTTTAGTGGGTCCAAGGCCGGTATTGGTCTAAGAGCCAGCGGCCCCCAGGCATTCGGTAAAGTATAAAAGCTGTAAGTTTCTCAATGTATATCCCCAACACAGATAAGAACGAACCCCGTCTACGAAACTTGGGTCGCGGTGGCTTTCGCAGGTATCTGGTAGTAAAGGTGTGTAAAATTGTGTGTTAAATTTGTTAAAGTATAAAACTCAGTTTTTACATATTTTACTTATAATAATCCTAAAAGTCACCTTGTCGAAAGCCAGACACTTTGTACGGTTGCAACCCTCTGCCAGACACCCTTAAAGTATATTTCATTATTACTATACTTACGGTATAGTATAAAAGCTGCAATTTATATATGTTATTTGGAGAACTATCAAATGATGTTTTCTCAATAGCCAGACAGTTTCAGTAGTTCCTTAAAAAGTTAAAGTCTAATGTAGGTGCGAGCGCGAGGGATATTATGTGTCAGCGGGTGCGAGTGAAATACCGCGTTCGGTCCACTGCGACGTTTTATTGCGCATCAGCTGTCATTAATAGTGTACTAGATGATGCGCGCGGCTTCGCCCGCGTGAAAATCGTTACCCGTTCCCGCTTCCCGTGAGAACATTTTCCCGGGATGAAAAGTCTATGTGTTATTCCAGATTATAAGCTATCTCTGTACCAAATTTCAGTCAAATCCGTTCAGCCGTTAGAGCGTGATTGAGTAACAAACATCCAAGTATCCAAACATCTTCACAAACTTTCACATTTATAATATTAGTAGGAAGTAGGATAATGAGAACTATTTTCTAGATTTACTATGAAAATTCACTATGAACAATAACCATTAATAACCATTTTTATCCTTTAGGTACGCAACCAAAATAAGGAAAAATTAAAGCGCTCATGGCCCCGCGGACTCAGTGTTCTGTAAACTGTCACTGCAGTAAGCAACATTTACTATGGCCGGATATGGATGGGTGACCACCACGTGGACCACTTTGTGATTTGTGATATTTATTAACGAGCGTTTCCGTGCTTCTGAAGGCATTATAAGCCGTTGGTCCGGGTTGTCAGTAAAATGATAGTCGTTAAGCCAAATTGAAGGCCTAATAGTCGTCAAAACCTGCGCCCCGGTCGGCAGCGCGTGTGTAGCTCCTCTGGTGTTGCAAACGTCTATAGGCTACGGTTACCAACCTTCCGGTGGGCCGTAAGCTTGTCTGCCACCTAAGTAGTATAAAAAAAACCTTGGATCCAGCTCTTCACCCAACTGAATCTGAAACTGGCGAAGAAGACAATATTGATAACGACCAACCCACAGATTGGAGCAGCGGTGATGAGGACACTCAAGATATCGACGACCACGAGTCATAGAATATCTTCGAAATATTTTTCCATTAATTATTGTAGGTATTAGATTAATTATATTATTCCAATAACTATTATTAAAATAATTATTTAAGTATATTATTGGAGTGTTAATTTAATGATTCCTAAACACAAAAATTTTATGAAAGAATTTTCTAAACATTTATTCGTTGATTCTTAGTTATTGTACATAGTGAATTTTCATAGTAAATCTAGAAAATAGTTCTCATTATACACAATAAATGACAGCTGATGTGCAGTAAAACGTCGCAGTGGACCGAACGCGGTATTTCACTCGCACCCGCTGACACATAATATCCCTCGCGCTCGCACCTACATTAGACTTTAACTTTTTAAGGAACTACTGAAACTGTCTGGCTATTGAGAAAACATCATTTGATAGTTCTCCAAATAACATATATAAATTGCAGCTTTTATACTATACCGTAAGTATAGTAATAATGAAATATACTTTAAGGGTGTCTGGCAGAGGGTTGCAACCGTACGAAGTGTCTGGCTTTCGACAAGGTGACTTTTAGGATTATTATAAGTAAAATATGTAAAAACTGAGTTTTATACTTTAACAAATTTAACACACAATTTTACACACCTTTACTACCTGATACCTGCGAAAGCCACCGCGATCCAAGTTTCGTAGACGGGGTTCGTTCTTATCTGTGTTGGGGACATACATTGAGAAACTTACAGCTTTTATACTTTACCGAATGCCTGGGGGCCGCTGGCTCTTGCTCTATATGACGTACGTGTTCATTAATTAGCCGCTTTAATAATAAAAAGAGTAAGTAGTATGGTGAAGCGCGAATACGAAACGTTTGTTTGGCTTAATGCAAACACGTTTGTAGATGCAATAACAGACACCATTTCCTCGTTCTCTGGAGCTGATAAGATTGTTCTTCTTGGCGATTTTAACATAAATCTACTGGATACAGAGGACTATAAGACGAAGCTACTGCACTCCTTCCTGGTAAGTATGAGCATGGTCAATTTGGTAGACAAACCTACACATTTTACAGACCACAGTGCAACATTGATTGATCTGATCTGTACAGATGCTGAAGTGGCCGACATATCAGTGTGGCATATACCAGACCTTGGTAGGCATGCCATGATTACAGCCGAATTTAAACTAAGAATTGAAAAACCTGCGCCCCAGTGGATTGTGTACAGACCTCTAAGAGACATATTGATAAACAAGTTTGAGGGGGACCTTGGCAGCATAAATTGGGACTCTATTAGGGATCTGGGTCATGTGGATTACATGGTTGAAGCTTTGAGCACTTGCATTGTCTCATTGTTTGACTTGCATGCACCGGTAAAAAGAATTCTTGTAAAAGAGAAATGTTACCCATGGATTACCAGTACTGTCAAAGATATGATGCGCTTACGTGATAAATATTACCAGAAATTTAAAGCCTCTAATCGAGAGTCTCACAGCAGATCGTATGTATTACTTAAATATTTAGTTAGGGGTGCTATTGAAAGTGAGAAGCGGGCTTATTTTAAAACCCATATCAATGACAGTATTGATAATCCAAGGCGACTGTGGAAACAACTCAAGTCAAATATTATGATGAACAGTAAGAGTGTTCCTGAATTGCCTGACTTCTGTAGTAACCCTGACATACTCTGCAAACATTTTTTAAATGTACCTGGCAGTAATGAAGCATCCATCTCTGACCTCACTTTTTTTGAATGGAACCGATTTAACACCGATACATTCCAACTAGAGTTAGTGACGCAGAGAGAGGTTGAGAAAATAATTAGAAATCTAAAATCAAATGCCATGGGTGTGGATGAGATTTCCCTGGATATGCTGCTGATGACTCTTCCTCAAACTCTCAGTATTGTGACTCATATTATCAATACATCAATCACAACCTCAACGTTCCCAGCATCATGGAAAACAGCTAGAGTGAGACCAATTCCCAAGGTACCGTGTCCTACTGGACCTAAGGACCTTAGGCCCATTAGCATACTACCCTGTCTGTCTAAGGTCCTGGAGAGAGTAGTCAGTAATCAATTTACGAAGTACTTGGAACACTCAAATGTGTTGCCAGTGAGACAGTCTGGCTTTCGTAGAGGGCACAGCACAGCAACAGCATTATTAGATGTTGTAGACGATATCTTGCAGGCTCAGGACCAGGGCATGGGTACGGTGCTGACTCTATTGGACTTCAGTCGTGCTTTTGATGGGATAAGTATTGCACTCCTTATGTCTAAACTTGCTTACTATGGCTGCTCGGACGGGGTAATCAGGTGGTTTAATAGTTACCTTAGTAAGAGATATCAATTTGTCCAGGTAATGGATGATAAAACTGGTTGCTATGTGGATTCTGCTCATTATCCAGTGACCAGGGGCGTTCCTCAGGGCTCGATCCTCGGGCCACTGCTCTTTATCCTTTACTGCGCGGATATCACCAGCACAATCGTTAACTGCCAGTACCATATGTATGCTGATGACTTACAGCTACACCTATCATTCTCTGCCTCTGACTGTCTTGAATCTGTAAGTGGAGTAAATGAGGACTTAGCTAAAATTGCAAACTGGGCTCAGAGAAACTCTCTGGTTATCAACCCAGAGAAGTCTAAGTTTATTGTTATGGGTTCAAGAAATGTGAGAAGTCAGATTCTGCAGTATTAGTTGGACCTGAGGATTAATAACTGTCCTATAGAGCGGGTATCTGTGGCGCGCAATCTGGGGGTAACACTTGACGAGCAGCTTCGTTTTGAGACTCATGTAATGAATGCAGTTAGAAACTGTTTTTATAGACTAAGATTACTGTACAGAATACGCCCATACATCAGTGTCAGCATACGAACACTGCTCTGTGAATCATTGATTCTTTCTAAACTTAACTATGCTGACACTGTGTATGGTAGTTGTCTTCTGAAGAGAACTGAAAAAATGATACAGAGAGTTCAGAATGCTTGCGCTCGCTTTTGTTTTGCAATCCCACCGCGTGCACATGTGACGCCCTTCCTAAATAGTGGCAATATTATGAAAATGGCGGAACGACGCGAGTTGCATCTTGCTACGCTGTTGTTCGGAGTGGTGAGGACTGGTAGACCACAATATTTGTATGAAAAATTATCTTGGTCAAGGGATGTAAACGCATACAAGACAAGAGCGTGTACTTACCTAACGTTAACGCCAAAACACAATACAGCGGCGTATAGAGGAGCATTTAAATTCTTTGCCAGTCGTATTTGGAACGACCTTCCACCGCCATTATACGCCGTAAAGTCGGTACACACGTTTAAAAGGAGATACAAGTTGTTCTTAATGGGTAAACAAAAAGGCGTGTGTTAAAAAAACACGATTGTAGCACTCGGGCGGTTTCTTTATCATGTTTTGTATTGTATCAATGTGGTCTCTATCTCAATTTCAATAAATGTTATTTGTAATTAGGTAGGTTAGATTGTGTGGAACACTTTTATTTTAGAGTTACATAGCGGACAGTCTTGGAACTTTGAGTCGAGCATGGAGCGAAATCTGACAACTTGAAAAGTTGACAGTGACGTTACTCTTGCTTATTGCTCTTGTCAGTTGGTTCTGGTATTGTTTGTTTTTATTGTACATTGATGTTTTGGCTTTTGGCCCACTCAACAGTTGATGTTTTAATGAATGGTAATGTATTAATTTATTAATGATGAAAGTAGAATAAAATCAATGTTTATGTAATATTTTTTGTTTAAAATACTGAGTAATTTGTTTAATAATGTTTTTATTTTATTTTATTTTATATAATGTAATGTTTTGTATAATATGCAATGCACTCACTGTAGTAATTTAATTTAATGTGATAAATTAAATTAATGTGAACAATTTGAAATGTTAGGGTAATGAAATAGCATAATGTAAATAATTTTATTTTATTTTTTTTTTATTTTTAATTTCATTTAGTTTTTATTTGTTTTTATTAATTTATTTTTTTTATTTGATTTGCATGTAAAATTTAGGTATAAAACAATTTTATATTGGTACAATGGTCAGCGTGATGTCACTAAGCATCGTAAGGAGTAAGGACCATCTGAAAACCAGCGCTGCATACCATTTCTATGAATGGTATGTAGCATATGCTGAGATGGCTGCCTTTTCGGGTGCATGCACTGGGTACCTATTTATATTTTTGTACAACTATAATCTGTTATAAATGTAATGCGCTTGAATAAATTTATTTCTTTCTTTCTTCTTTCTTTCTTTGTTAGATTAGGGCCACAGACTGAAAACTTTAAGCATAACCGGAAGAGTTGGGACGATACCACTAACGCTAACGGTAGCCAGTAAATGGCAGTCGTTAAACCAAGTTGAAGACCTTATAGATTTAATAATTTTCAAAAGTAGGCAGTACCTACGCCTGTCCATTTCAACACGGAATTATAAAAAGGTAAACATTAATATGCCTCGATACCCCTTTGGGGAAAAAGGCGTGACCGTATGCATATACTTATTATGTTTAAGGTGATTTAATTTATGTACCTTTGTCACTGTAGCCAAAGCTCAACATTTTCAAGTAAAGTTATATTTTTAAGAATGTTCATTATAAACAACGTTTGTGTGGCGTGTTGGCTTAATCATAAAAGAGTTTAATGGTTAAGGCTATTGTAAAATAATTCAGTCTGACTGAATTGTTTTAGAATGGACTTAATCTTTAAGCTTTTTTATGATTAAGCAAACAGGGCAGTTTCATACGCTCCCATGAGTCTGAAGAAAAAATACCTGTCCTTTCATACACCTTATGTGGCGTAAACAAAGTTGCGAGGGTCAGCTAGTTTAATTTAAATTTTTCATGTCTGTCTGTCTGTCTGAAACCCGAATAAGTATCACGCCGAAACTACTGATTCGATTTGAATGAAATTTGGTACAATCTGAGCTTATGATCCGAGAAAGGTTCTAGGATACTTTTGATCCCGATATTTTGCGCGGTTCCTTTGGGAGAGGGGATGAATTGATTTAGAATAGACTTAATCTTTAAGCTCTTTTTGATTAAGCAAACAGGGCAGTTTCACACGCTGTTTGATGAGTCTGATGAAGAAATACCTCTCCTTTCATAGATTTTATGTTACGTAAACAAAGTTGCGAGGGTCAACTAGTCTAAACATATAATAAAACTGTTGAGGGTCGAGATTTAAATTCTTCATTTTCGGCTTCAGTAGACACTGAAGCCGAAAATGAAAAATTTAAATTTTTCATGTGTGTATGTCTGTCTGTATTCCGAATAAGTATCACGCCGAAGTTACGGAATCGATTTAAATGAAACTTGGTACAATCAGAGCTTATAATCCGAGGAAGGTTCTAGGATACTTTGGATCTCGATATTTTGCGCGGTTCGTTTGGGAGAAGGGATGAAAGACAAAACGGTTTTTTAGTTGTAACTTCTCAATGGGTTTTCCGATTCCAAAATTTTTTTTTAGTGTTATACATATATACTTTAAGGAATGTTTTACACAAGTTTCCATGTTAAAGGTTGTCTAGTTCAGGAATTAGAGACATCTCAACTTTCGCAAAACCTAGAATTCAAGGATCCCTTTGAATGTGAGGGTAAATCTAAACTGGCGTGTTAGCTTAATCATAAAAGAGCTTAACAATTAAGGCTATTGTAAAATAATTCAGTCCGCGCCGAAGGTGTGGAATGAATTGTTTTAGACTGGACTTAACCTTTAAGCTCATTTATGATAACGGGAGAGAACTCTCCCACCCGAGCTCCGCAGTCAGCGGCTTGGGCGCCGGTCTTTGCCGAAGACTATCGGCCTCCATGACCGGGGGCCTGAGGACGGTGAGAGGCCTGCTCACCGTCCTTACAGAAGCAAGCCCATGACGGCAGCGTGATGGCAGGAATTCACGCACGCCCCCCCTTAGAAGCGGGATCGCACCCGAAACCCCCCAAAGACGCGGCATAGCACCCGAACCACCTCCTAGGCCCTCGCCTAGGAGGTGGTTCGGGTGCTATGCCGCGGCCGCCACTGCGTCCTCACGCAGTGGCGGCCGTGGGTCTGCTGGGAGTCCTGGGACATCCTTCTGAGGGCTTACCCGGGGCTCCCAACCATAGGCTGTTAGGCGTTACGTGAGGTTTTTTTAGTCGGTAGGAGTCCGGCATAGCATCCACGATGGATTTTCCTTTACGTTAAAAAAAGTATAGGTACCTATATACTACATATTACATGGCTTGTACAATAGTATAGCGTAGCCTGAAATTTGATTTCTATTAGTGTGAGCTATGAGATCTAGAAAACTGATAAACTTACTAATTATGTTATATACTAAATGCATATTAAAAAAAACACGTAAGCTAATGAATTTGATTATTGTTCTTTATCAAGCCTATAAATTACTACTATTAATCTTCACAGTTAGGTATTTTTGATTTTTGCCCGTAAATACATTAAAAATTAATAAATTTTGTGTCTGTCAAGCCCTTAGAATAATGAAATGAAAGAATATGAAATTTAATTTCATTGACTGGCTCTGTGGCGTAGTCTGTGTAGTGATACCGCCTGCCGCGCCGGTGGGCTTGGTTCGATTTCTGGGTTGTTCCAATTATTTGTGTGATCCACAAATGTTTGTTTCGGAGTTTGGGTGTTTTCTATGTATAATATGTATGTATTTAGAAATTTATAAGTATGTATATCAGTCGTCTGGATATCGTAGCAAACACAGAATTTAATTTTTCTCTATCGGGCCTCCAAGATATTTAGCGTGATAATATGTAGCCGATGTGTAAAACCGAGCTCATACTAATATTCCTGCAACGTTTTAGTTTAATCAATCTACATACTTACATATTTCATTACCCCCTAAAGATCCTACCTATAGATTGCTATTCAAGTAAAAGAATAATTAAAATTATTTAGTAGTTTCTGTATTTTGCAAAAATATACAAACAGATTTTCATTGTTCTCTGCCGAGCTCCTAAAATATTTAGCGTAATAATACGTTGTCTGAGTGTAAAACCTATGATTTACTAATATTCCTGCCACGTTTTAGTTAAATCAATCCAACGGTTTACACATTTCATTGCTCTCTGCTTGGCCCCTAGGATATGTAGCGTGATAATATATAGCCTATTTGAAGACTACACCCCTAAGTAATATTTGTGCAAAATTTGAACCAAATCTGTTCAGTACTTTTTGAGATCCTTCCGGACAAAGCAAAGCAAACAGACAAACAGACAAAAAAAATTCTGACTATATTTTCGGATTCGGTATCTTATGTTGAACACCCAGCGAGTATTTTTTTTCAAATATTTCCAATGTACAGTTTTGGCTTTTCTATCATTTTATTATATCTTACTAATATTATAAATGTGAATGTTTGTGAGTGTGGATGTTTGTTACTCTTTCACGCCCGAACGGCTGAACAGATCTGACTGAAATTTGGTACAGGGATACATTATAGTCTGGAATAACACATAGGCTACTTTTTAAAGTTCCCATGGGAAGTGGGAAATAAAATTTCACGCTGACGTAGCCGCGAGCGCCATCTCTGAACCATACCTATGTACTTAAAACATGTCATACACGTCACAACAATACCATAAATGTACATTTCAAAGAATGTCTATTATTACCATAAAAATTGTAAAAATAGTTTTTAAGTAGTTAAGAAGAAACCTAGGTACTCATTTATCTTTTAACTAGCTGACCCTCGCATCTTCGTTTACGTCACATAAGGTCTATTAAAGTTGAGGTATTTCTTAATCAGACTCATCATACAGCGTGTGAATCTGCCCAGTTTGCTTAATTAAAAAAGAGCTTAATGATTAAGGCTATTCTAAAATAATTCAGTCCGCGCCAAAGGCGTGCGTGGGCTACAAAACACTCAAAATTGAAAAAAGTTTGAAACAATCTTTAACGTACACCCTTTATGACGCTGAAAAATTTTTTGAAATCGTACCTCGCATAGGGAAGTTACAACTAAAAATCATTTTGACTTTCATCCCCTCTCCTAAAGGAAGCGTACTAATTATCGGGATCAAAAGTATCCTAGAACCTTCCTCGGATCATTAGCTCAGATTGTACCAAGTTTCATTCAAATCGATTCAGTAGTTTCGGCGTGATACTGATTCGGGATCGGGATGCAGACAGACAGACAGACTTGAAAAATTAAAATTACTTTTTCGGCTTCAGTATCGATGAGAGAACACCCTACAATTAAAATTTTTAAAATATTTTCCAAGTACAGTAGGTACGACCCTCAACAGTTCTAATGTATGTATAGTGTAATAGATCTTACTAATATTATAAACGCGAAAGTTTGTGAGTGTGGATGTTTGTTACTCTTTCACGCTCAAACGGCTAAACGGATCGGGCTGAAATTGGTGCAGATTATAATGATACAGATTATACATTATAGCCTGGAGTAACACATAGGCTACTATTTATCCCGGGAGTACATTCCCATGGGAAGTGGGAAGTAAAATTTCACGCTGACGTAGCCGCGAGCGCCATCTATCCCATACCTATGTACTTTAAACGTGTCATAAAAGTCACAACAATACCATAAAATGCACATTTCAAAGACATAAAATCTGTAAAAATAGTTTTTAAGTAGGTAAGAAGAAACCTATTGTTTTATCTTTTAACTAGCTGACCCTCGCAACTTTGTTTATGTCTCATAAGGTCTATGAAATTAGAGGTATTTATTAATCATACTCATCAAGTGGCGTGTGAATCTGCCCTGTTTGCTTAATCAAAATAAAGCTTAATGATTAAAGCTATTCCTCAGTATAGAATTTTCCTCAGTATAAACAATTTACATACAAACACCGACGTCTTAGAATTTTATTACATGTATCAATGTAGTAGACGTAACGTGTATAAAATGACATCAATCAAATGTCATCAATATTCTGAAAAAGAAATTAAAAATAGAGTTCACAAACTCTTTTGAAAATACATACTGTACCTACCTTAGAGGATCGTTATGAAGATAACAGGATAGGTAGTTAACAACCATCCATAGAAAATAGATGGTATAATGCTGAATACCGCAAAGAACAAGCGGCATGGCATAGAATGGGGACTATCCTGATATCCTGGAGGATTTAAATGACGCCGATTACCTGTGCCTGCTAAGACACACACACGCCGTCATGCATGTCTGCAGGACAACGTGCAGGATGAGGCAGCGAGTGGCTGGACTGAAATTAAAATCGACAGACGCAGGAGATGTGGTGGAGGCACTAATTCACGTACCGGGAGTGTCGTGTCAGAAACTGATGGGATAGAAGAGTAGGTACCCTACATCATTGCAAGACTCGCCAAGGCAGCTGCGCCCCGTAGGCAGTCGCGAAAATGGACTCGAAGAGTGAAACTCAAAACAAAGTAAACGTTAAAACTGTACTGCTAACTGCTATACGGATGCGAGACATGGAAGATCACATTTCGGACCAGCTACCAGCTAAAAGTCTTCGTCAACCGCTGCCTCCAACGGATCCTCGGTATATACGGGCCCGAGAAAATCACGAACGTAAGCCTATTGGAACGCTGCAGTGAGACCCCTATTCACCAACAGATCAAACGTCGGAAGTGTAGCTGGTACTGGACACACGCTGCAAAGGGACCATGATCACATCATACCTCTGCGTAAAGGGATAAAGTTACATAAAAATAATTTATTACAAAATTATTCCTCTTAAAAAGTTCTAAAACAAAATACCTATTTATTTATTTATCTTTTAAGTTCGCTCACAGTTAAATTTTTTTAACCCTACAAGGCTCAATTTTTTTTTATTGTCTGATTAAATTATATGTGATGTGGTTAGTGTTCAGAAGTTGGGGAAAAGCAATGAAAATGATGAAAATCAAATATTTTAGTAAAAAATCGAAATTTTATTTCGGTTCCACATGTGGTACACTGAGCCTTAACTTTATTTTTTGGTAATCAATTAGAACATTTTAGGAATAGTTTAGTTTATGAATTAGCGCGTATGTGTGCCTGTGTGTATATATATTTATGTGTTTGTGTATGAGTGTATGTGTGTAGGTATGGTATGTCTGTATGAAAAAGTGTGGTAAATGTGTGTGGGGAGTGTAAATGTGTGAGAGTGGGCGTGCAATGTAAGGGATAATTATAAACTATTATTATAATACTAAATCAGCAAATATATATCAAAATAAATTATAGCTTTGTTGACGGAATTGCCTAAAACAATTTTTATAATATTTAGCCATAGTTTAACTGAGCATTTTGCACAAGATACGTAGGTTTTTCCTTTGCAGCTAGGATATTTACTCCGCAGCCTTTTTTTTACCCCAAACTGGAAAATCACAGTATCCATCATGTCTGATGTCAACCGGGGGCAGGATCGATGTATTTGGCTTCATTCTCTCATTTCAATTTCATCGGGTAAACTTGATGGTCTACTTCTTTTCTTCGTAAGCGATGGCCCCTGCATACACAGAACTTGTCGAAATTGTAGTCTCGTATCTTGAGTGGGGTATCTGTTTGCGTGTGCTCTCATACTCTTCTGTACAGTAACCAGCTATTTATGTCAATAACATCAAGAAGATAGTAAAATAGCCTCAAATACCATTTTCTAGTCCGAATTTTTATTTTGTATTTACCTAAGAACGAATCCAGTAAGTCCACACCACCCATATGCTGATTATAAGTTTTGATTACTTGGGGACAATCTATTTGCAGATATTTCTTCTGCTTTTTGCAATACCTTTTTACAGATTGTAATGGTTGTTGACCTACAAAAGATGACGACAAAATAAGAGGTTTGTTATCATACCATAAAACATTTGCAATAGCAGTTCCATCAACATCAGCCACCCATTTTCGAGAAATCCTTTCTTCACGTTATCTTTTTTTAGGTCCTTCAGAGAACGTAATAAAAGATCTTTTTCTAAACGACCTTTGTTCACAGTTCCTAACGATTTTTGTATCCCCTCTTTGGCCAAAATGAATCCACTAAGTGATTGACTGTACACTAAATTTTGGTGATGTCATCACCACTCTGAGCTTCCAAATGGTCTTCTTCAGCCTCACTACTGGAGGATATACCAAGATAATCTTGGATTTGATGGTCATGTAACAGTCTACGTGACATTGTCTAAAAAAAACGAAGAATTCGTAAGCACATTTGTAGTACATATACATACATCAAAATGATAGCTAAAGCTCACGGTACCATATGTGGCACATCCATAAAAATACAATTTTACTATACAAATACTAAAATAATAAAAAAATATGGCTTACCTCGGTTCAATAAAGACTTTCCACGTATCGCAATATTTTTTTCCCGTTGAAAATCGTTTATTTATTATTTTTAAAAAATTTATGAAATTTCGCAAACAACGAATGTGACACTTTACCTCAAAGTTTGCACTTTTGCTGACCGCTCAGTAAAAGTAACGACATCTTTTCAAAAAGTCTTAACTTATATCGTTACTACTATTGTAGTGTACCTATAAATAATCAACAGATGTCACTACGAGTATTGATTAAGTCAGTAGGAAGGATAAAAGTGGTTGTACCGTATGTGGCACTAGGTGCTCTGTAGGGTTAAAGTGAGAAAATTCCTGCATATATGCTATGCCGAACGCTTAAAGACTAAAAACCACACGTAAACAGCCTACGGTTGTTAAGCCTTCGGTAGTCAACCCAGAACTTCCAACAGACCTACGGCTACCACTATGGCCTCACCTAAGTGGGTTTGGGTGCTATCTCGCGTTTTTGGGAGTTAGTTTTGGGAGTAAACGCAACAGGGGTAAATGACGGGAAACATGATATCAAAATAATAGTACTCTTTCTCTCTGACTCTCTTATGAACGCAAACGAAGTTGCGCGGGTCAGCTAGTGTTTATATAATACAGAGTCCACTGTTACATTATTAAACTGCTTGTGTTATCAGACCACGGGTATTGATACTTATTAACTTTTAGATATATATATGTACTTATCATACATAGAAATACCCAGAATCCCGAGACAAATATTTATGGATCACACAACTTTTTTGACTGCGGTGGGTATCTATCGAACTCACGACCTCGTGATCCCCAGTCGCAAATTTCAATCTCTAGACCAACGGGTCAGTTGATAGTTTTAAACTGTTTCAAAAAAGACTTTTCTTTTGTTACAGGATTATTCCACATCGAAACATGAAGAAGCCATACAAATGGAACTTCCTTGTAAAGATTTCAAGCAGAAGGTAAGTTTGAGTTAATATTTCAAGTGCATTTACTTACAGAGACAGTATCTATTCATATAATGTATTATTCCTTTTATTGTTTCAGAAAACTGAAAAATGAAAAAGTTCGTGAAGGAGTTGTGCCCTATCCACACAAGACAAATTATTTGCAGCTTCTAAATAAATATTTCGGATAACTTTCATCACTTTTGCATATTGTTGTAAGCAACGTGAAATGTAGATAATTGAATCCACAAAATCGGGCAGGGAGCCACACGCGTCGACTCTAACTACACATCGATAAATACAAGTGAAAAGATAATACTAAATGATGGAGATGATTGTGCCGTTGCTGACGACCCAAAATACCCCAGTAGTTTTGGTGATTCCAAAACTACTGGGGTATTTTGGGTCGCTTGATGTTCCGGAATGGGAGGCAATATGCACAGCAATAGTTCTAACATTGATAAGTAGGAAATATTCTAGTAATTCTAAGCGTTTTTACGTATAAGGGATTACTCTCAACGAGTCACCCTAAAACGGGTCACAGTGTGACTCGTTGAGAAAAAAACTCGCAAGGAGTAACAGTGTGACCCGTTGTTGACATTTTATTCTCATCTAGTACCACTGGGTCTTGTAGTGTGACTCGTTAGGAAAAAATCGTCGTATCGAGTAACAGTGCTACTCGATGCGAGTTTTAATTCTCATCTAGTATCACGAGTGTTACTCGTTCGGAAAAACTAATCTCTACTAGTAACAGTGTGACTCGTTGTGGAATTTTTATTCTTATCTAGTAGTTAGTACATCATACATATACATAGTATAAGTATTATAATAAGTTAAACAGAGATGTACAAAATGGTTTTAAAAAAGCATTTAAATACAAAATGCAAAATACTTTTCAGATTTACTATTTCAAATGCAAAATACCAAATAGCTTTGCGTTTTGTATTTCAAATGCTAAATGCAAAATAGGTATTTTCAAAGTACTTTTTTAAAATAAAATACCTTTTTACCAAATTTCACATATTTTTATTTATTTTAGGTATTTATCATGAGAAATAGAGACACAATGCCGAGCCGAATAAAAACGTCTGATAACATGTCACCTTATGAGGATGACCATTTGGTCATATTTATCAGTACACATATCAATAAATTCTGTTATGTTATTATTAATAATAATACTCACTTAAAATAATGTAAAAAACTAGACTAACGAAAAGAGAGCTATGGCTCCATTTTGTGAATTGTGTGGCCATTTATTTTGGTTGATTGTGTATCTAGTTCTTATTTTATTATTATTATACTTTTCTTTTATTAGGTAATAACAACTGGACTGGTATTGTTAAAAAGTGAAAAAAATAAACATCAATATTTATTTATTACGCGTTTTAGCAATACCGGTTGTTCGAATATATCATCACTGCCTCTGTGGCGCGGTCGCGGTAGTGATACCGCCTGCGGCGCTGGGGTTCGATTCCACCGGAGACAAATATTTGTGTGACCCATAAATGTTTGTCTCAAGAGTCTGGGTGTTTCTATGTATAATATGTATGTATTTAGAAGTATATAGGTATTAATATCCGTGGTCTGATACCCATAACACAAGCAGGTTATTCCTAGCTTACTTTGGGATCAGACAGCGTTGTATGAAATGTCCGTGAATATTTATTTATTATTTATTATCACTAATTTTTCTTCTGTGAGGTCTCATAATCATTCGACCGTTTTTTTTAACGTGAGGGAAAAGCCATCATGGATGCTATGCCGGACTCCTACCGACTAAAAAACCTCACGTAACGCCCAACAGTCTATGGCTGGGAGCCACGGGTAAGCCCTCGGAAGGATGTGCCAGGACTTGGAGTCTTCTGACCCACTGCCACCATTGCGACTTCGCCTAGGGTGTTGTTCGGATGCTATCCAGCGTCTTTGGTGGGTTTCGGGTATGATCCCGCTTTTAGGGGGACGTGCGTGAATTTCTTACGTCAGGCTGCCTTCATGGGCCTGCTTCTGTAAGGACAGTGAGCAGCCCTCTCACCGTCCTCAGGCCCCCGGTCATGGAGGCCGACAGTCTTCTGCGAAGACACGTTGGCGGCGCCCAAGCCGTCGCCGACTTGACTGCGGAACTCGGGTGGGAAAGTTCTCTCGCGTTCCCGCCCCGCCGGCGCAGCCTCTTTCACGAGCATGACCTGCTCGCAGAAAGAGGCGGCGCAGTCCCACTTACTCCCGCTGGAGATCATGGCTAACACCATGGTCTCGAGCGAGAGAGTGATCTTCCCACCGTACGTACAATTTCGTTCATTTCATTTTGTTTGGCTGGTGATGTTGGCTGAACTTAATCACAAAGTATTTTGCATTTTGAAATGAATGTTAAAAATGCAAAATACATCTCGAAAGGTATTTCAAATAAAATACAAAATGCTTTTTAATAAAAGGCATTTAAATTCAAAATACAAAATAGGTATTTTGCATTTTGTATTTGCATTTTAAATAGAAGTATTTCAAATAAATCACATCTCTGAAGTTAAATATGTATGCCGAATATGATGAAAATAAAAAAAAAATAACAAAAAAAGACAAACTTCAAATAAAACTAAATACTGAAAAATAAAACTTACTCAGCACAAAGTCAGTATATTCTGATTTATCAGATATCATTAAATATAATACTGAAATCGGTGCCCAGTAAAACTATATAGGCTTAGGTAGGCATTATTAATCTCTCAGTCATATTGGCACCGACTTTCGTTATTTTTTTTTATTTTCTACTTTTTAGTGTACATAAATAGAAAAGTACCTATTTATGAGTTTTATTATGTACAGAGGCATCAAAAACAGAATTTTTGCCGTAAATTTGATGATTAACCTCGATTTTACCAAGATCCCAGCATCAGATCCTGATACCCTGGATACGGGACCAATTCAGAAGTAGCCTCTTTCAAACAAAAAAAAAATCAAAATCCATCCATAAATTGGCGCCGCTATCGCGTAACATACATACAAAAAAAATAGCGTACGAATTGAGAACCTCCTCCTTTTTTTAAGTTGATTAACAAATTTTCATGTCACTTTATTGACTTTTAATACTGAATGACACAAGCTTTCTTTGTTGTTTCATAGTAAATCGTTTATCAATGTTTCTTTAAATATAATAATAAAATCTTGTCCAGAATAGCTATTGTAATTTACATATTAAACACATTATACTTAGCAAACAATGAAAACTCTGAATAATATTTTTGCTCAAATATTTATTTGGTTCAATCTGGTAATCAAATACGGAACCTCAGCAGGGTTCTGAGGTACCCAGTAAAGAGGAGTATGAGAGTGCACCTTTGCCGGCCTTGCATTGTACGGGATCGAAAAACCGAACAATCAATACCTATTCTTAATATCATTTTTTTTTTTATAATTTTTGGGTAACTTCTCTAAAAGACAAGTAAATTAATAACTTTTGGAGAAGTTACTAATAGAATCTTGTTAGTTAATTACAAAAATAATATATTACGAGTACTTACAAGTGTTACTTCAAGAGAATAAAAATTCCACAACGAGCCACACTGTTACTAGTAGAGACTTGTTTTTCCGAACGAGTAACAATCGTGATACTAGATGAGAATTAAAACTCGCATCGAGTAGCACTGTTACTCGATACGACGATTTTTTCCTAACGAGTCACACTACAAGACCCAGTGGTACTAGATGAGAATAAAATGTCAACAACGGGTCACACTGTTACTCCTTGCGAGTTTTTTTCTCAACGAGTCACACTGTGACTCGTTTTAGGGTACTCGATGAGAATAAAGGCGTATAAGCCACTAAGGATTGTCCAAAACTTTTTCATTGTATCCCTTGCAGTAGCGGATTTGACAGTAGCAATTTTAGTATTGCCTCTAAATGTGGCATATTCTATTCTAGGACAATGGGTGTTTGGTATATACGTATGTAAAATGTGGCTGACATGCGATATCATGTGTTGTACATCGTCCATATTAAGTTTATGCGCGATTGCTTTAGACAGGTATTGGGCAATTACAGATCCTATAAACTATGCCCAGAAAAGAACTCTGGAAAGGGTGCTCTTAATGATTGGAGTTGTTTGGATACTATCATTAGTTATTAGCTCACCACCATTGGTTATACCGTTGGTTATAATGACAGTAGTATACTTTGAAATATATTTAGCCACAAAAAAACGTCTTCGAGACCGTGCTAAAGCTACGAAAATAAGCACAATTTCAAGTGGTCATAACCGATTTACAAATAAAGATAATGACCACCATTATCAAGATTCTGTAAGTTCTGAAGTCAATCATAATGAACATCAGGGGGAAACTCGGTTAGTCTCAGATCCAGAAAAGAAAAAGAGAACTAAGAAATTAACACCAAAGAAAAAACCAAAGAAACGGTATTGGAGTAAGGATGATAAGTGTCAAAATAAATTGATAATACCAATTTTATCCAACGAAAATTCAGTAACAGATGCACCAGAAAACTTAGAGAACCGAAATACATCATCAGAAAGAAATTCGAAGGAAACTCACGAAGAAGATTTGATTGAAGTCTCATTGACTTCAATCAAATCTTCTTTGAAAAATCAACTGAAAAATCTATAAAAAATCATAAACGTCCTAAACCTAACCAACAAAGTGCTGTTTACCAGTTTATTGAGGAAAAACAAAGGATTTCTTTGACGCGGGAGCGTCGTGCCGCTAGAACGCTGGGGATTATTATGGGTGTATTTGTGGTTTGTTGGCTGCCTTTCTTTGTAATTTATCTTGTGATACCGTTTTGTGTTAGCTGTTGTTTATCAAATAAGTTCATCAATTTCATAACTTGGTTAGGTTACATCAATTCAGCGCTAAACCCTTTAATATATACTATATTTAACATGGATTACAGGCGTGCATTTAAAAAGTTACTGTGCATGAAAGCGTAGTCGTGCCAAATACTAAAATTATTATATAGAGTTTTGTGCTTACAATAAGTAAAGACGCTAATTTGCTCAAAATAATTTCTATTATCATTAAGTAATTACGAAAATTAGAAAATAAGACCTGAATTTGTAAATTAAAATGTATATAAAAGTGAAGAAATATGTCTATCAAAGTAGTAAACTCATTATGTTAGTTTCTATGAATCGATGCATTTTACTAACAAAATATTACGGAGTAGTGAAGTGTAAATATCAAATGGTTGAAAGTGCATAGCACGTATAAAATTCTTAATGTATGTATGGTAAATAATGAAAATTACCCTAACTTCGGCAAATCATAACCAACGAATATTTTTTAACATTACGTAATCATAATTGTACATACATATCTTGGTCCATGTATATAAGTACTAAAGTAATAACATTGCAAATGATTGTGTCATTAAACGTTCATACTCGAAACTTTATTCATTAGATATTGTAGTCAATATGTTCAAAATCATTAGAAGAAATGTATTGTTTCAATGTCTATATTTATACCAATATTCCCTTAAAATAGATTGAGCCCATATTCTAAAGGAATATGGAATGAACTTTTTCTTTTGTTACCTACTTCTTTACTACAAATAATTGATGATTTTTGTTTTATTTATTCTTCTTCTCTTCAAGTCGCAAGTGCAGCCCTTCTTTTTACCCTTACCCGGAGTTTTACCTTTTAACTGATGCACCTGAATATCATCTCAACTAGTTCAACTTAGTACAAAGGCCAGCTATGAGGGTCCACAATCTTCAATTTATACTCAACTAGATGATGCTGCGTGAAATTAAGCTATCTTGGTACCAAATTTCAGCCCAATCCGTTCAGCCGTTAGAGCGTGAATGAGTAACAAACATTCAAACATCTTCACAAACTTTCGCATTAAATGTGAAAGTTTGTGAAGATGTTTGAATGTTTGTTTTGTAATATTAGTTGGAAGTAGGATTATGATTTCGAGTCCCTTCGTGACAGGAGAGCCTTTGCCTGTTCGCGTGGTCTACTGTACAACGGTTTGTACTCAGAAGAAAAGTTTGATATGCTGCTAACTGCTACTTTATATCAGCGCACCGCTCACAACATGCAAAATGTTCATCCTAACACTTGGCGTCTGGAGCGTACGTACGTACGCGGAAAGGTTTGATAAGGGCTTCAAACAGGTACAGTATTCGATTTTTCAAAACGACCTTTGTCTACGGTGACCACAATCAATCAGTCCGACTCTATAAGCCACCGTTAGAATGTCTTTTTTTCTAACTTTACTGGTAAAAAAATAAGATGATTCAAGATTTCAAGGAATCCAACTTTATGTTGCCTCCGACTTTGTACGCTGCATTTTATATGTGGTTCTTTAGATTTATATAACTTTTTTTATTTATGAACCGATTGAACGCACATGAAACAACCATTAAATGTTAAGTGAAGTAAATCGCAAAGCAATAAAGAAAATCGCGTTGCAATCGGTTGAGTGGTTGCTGAGATCAGTGTGCACAAACGTACAGACAAACAGACAGTTACGATTGTATTATATTTAAGTATATAATTTAACCGAACCTTATGGTTACCACATATTTCGTGGGATAAAAACTGTATGATGAAATATGAGCAATTACTTTGTCTCCGCCTACCCCTTTGGGAATGTAAGCGTGACTATCCCTACTTAATTTTATAAATGCGAAAGTAACTCTGTCTGTCTGTCTGTTACGCTGTTACGCCTAAACCGCTGAAGCGATTTAGATTAGGTTTCGCATAAGAGATAGTTTGAGTCTCTGGGAAGGATTATGCTACTTTTTAACCAACTACGCAAAAAGAGGGTACCTAAAGATTTTACGCGATAACAACGAAGCCGCGGGGTACAGCTAGTAAGTATAATAATATGTACAAAATGATTTTACCCCTTACATAGAGTCCGGTGACGGTCATATGAATTCTCCCTATTACGCGAGGCTAACAAACCTACTGGTAAACTGTGTCTATATAGATCACGTCTACCTACCCCATCAGGGACATAATGTTATGTTTACGTTACTAGAACTGGAAAGGTGTCCATTTTGCCACCCCCCTTAAAGAACCGCGGATAGTAAGAGGACTGGCTGACTTAGGTTCTGAAGGTGCGAATAAAAACGCAATAGTTAATAAATAATAACATACATAGACAACACAAAGTCTTGTGTGTTGTCTGTGACGAGGGGTTATAATAGCAAAAATAATAATTGTAGCAGTGGTGCATTCGATAGTTACCTAACTCAATAGTGGGAACATTGACGTAGATTAGTACCTTTTTATGTCAGTGAATTTTATGCAGGAACCACTTACTTACATATGATGATGCCGCTTATTTTCAATGATCACGCCTTTTATCCCCGCAAAAATATATTATCCATCATGGATGCCATACCGGACTCCTACCGACTAATAAACCTCACGTAACGCCCAACAGCTTATGGTGGGGAGCCCCGAGTAAGCCCTCGAAAGGATCTCCTAGGACTCCCAACAGACCCACGGCCTATCACTGCGGCCTCGCCTACGGGGTGGGTCGGGTGCTTTCCCGCGTTTTTAGGGGATGTCGGGTGTGATCCCGCTTCTTCGGGGGGGTGTGCGTAAACTCCTCACGTCACGCTGCCGTCATGGGCCTGCTTCTGTAAGGACGGTGAGCAGCCCTCTCAGTGTCCTCATTCCCTCGGTCATGGAGGCCAATATTCTACGGCACCAGATTCCGACAATGCCGAAAAAAGTCGAACAAAGGGACATCATTTACAATATCTTTAGCAACGTCAAACTCACAAGGATCTCGCATTAAGGGCGTATCCGGGAAATTATCACAGTTTTGTAAATTCTCTGTGATTAACCTGTCGATTTCAATGTTATATCTATTATTACCAATGTGTTTAAAAGGTGCCTAGCAAATATTGTTCTGCTTTGACGTAAGTAACACAAACGTTCACAAAACAAAATCAGATAAAATGTCATCAAAATACGTGACAGTTGAACAAAAATATGTACAAACTCTGCGTTGCGAAAATTTTGAAATCTATGGCTGTGACAGATCATAAATGAATTCGATTGATTTGGATTAATAGGTAGATGGGATGCATGCCTAATGTTATTGTTGTTTAGCACAATGAGCGTTTTCTCGTGATAAATACAATTAAACTGATTATAATGCTTGCTGCAGTCTACTGCTGGAGGTAGACCTACCCTCCCCGATTCTCGCGATTTCTGCACTCAGACCTTCCTTTTCCAGATTAGTATTTGTAGTAAGAGTATTTTTTTGGTTATTAAACTACAAAGCACCAACAAAATACTCATAAGTAAACAAACATAATGATACTGAAGAGTGAAATTGCTACCACGAAAATAAAATGGTACACCGACAGATGCCATAAAGTTTCACAACACATCCTCTGCAGCAGTAATGGCAGAATAGCAGCCATCAATAAGGTGCGTCGGGTTGTAAGATAAAAATAAAACAAAAAGAAATGAAACCCTTGTACACCATGTTTGAGGAAAAATGAAGTCATTTGTTGCGTGAGTAGGGATGAAATGAAAATGAAGTTGTCTTTTTATACAGTATGTCACACATTGTCTTCAACCATTGCTGCAGATACTTGCCCAACTTGCCTTTATCAGAAGACAATAAAACCGGCCAAGTGCGAGCCCATGAAGGGTTCCTTAGCAGCAAGTAACATACCTAATATAAAAGTTTTTGTTGTTCGTTGTAACTTTGATTGATGTTCGTAGTGGTAATGATTTTTACAGGCGAAAATTGCGGTTTATGACGTATTAACAAAAAATTACCAACCATCTCGTTCAAACCAATTTTCGTTGGTACTTTTTATGGCAATGTATATTACATATTTTTTTTAGATTTATCATTCTCTTAGTTTAGAAGTTAGAGGGGAATTTTTCCACTTTGGAAGTGTCTCTTACGCAAACTATTCAGTTTAGAAAAAAAATATGTTAGGTACCTCAATAACATTTTAAACACCTATCTATAGATACCCCACACGTATGGGTTAGACGAAAAAAAAATTTTTCAGTTTCGGTTCTGAGTATAGGGACCCCCAAAATTTCCTGCTTTTTTTCTAGTTTATATAAAAATCTTAATGCGGTTCACAGAATACATCTACTTACCAAGTTTCAATGGCATAGGTCTTATAGTTTCGTAGAAAAATGGCTGTGACACACGGACGGACAGACAGACAGACATGAAGAATCTATAAGGGTTCCGTTTTTTGCCATTCGGCTACGGAACTCTAAAAAAGGAGTGTGTATTTAACCAAATCTATTTAATCATATCAACCTATGGCAGTCCACTGCTGGACGTAGGCTTCTCTCAATACACGACACTGTTGGGGAGGGTATTTGGCTTTTTCTACCACGCTGGTCAGATGGGTTGAAATAGGTTTCGTTTCGAATTTACTTTTTCAGTGTCCCATGACCTTGTCCGTTACCCAGTAGGTTTTTTTTTAAACAAAAAAGGTTTACCCAGTGTTGAGCCCCGACGTTGTAGGTCGGGCTCCTTCGCACCCATTATGATGCTAAAAATAATGCTTTTATTACAGTATAATTATACTAATCGCATCATGTTTAGTCACTATTATCAATACTAGTTTCTTCCATGGTTTATATTATGTGAATATAATTATCAGTAACTAATAATAATCCGCTATATAAATAGTTATTTAGTATGTATGCAACCTAAAATTTCTGACAAGCGCTCGTTGGCATTTGTCGAATAAATTTGAAAACACAAAGTTTAAATATAATTTATTTGATAACTAAACTTAAATGATTTCTAATGGAAAATGAATAAAGTGTCTTGATATATGTGGGGTATAAACCTTGATTTAAAATTATGCCCTCTACTGCAGCCGTTGCCGATTTGCCAGTACTTTATAACATGCACTAAAGTCTGAACAACACGGAGCGAGTTTACAAAGTACAAGCCAGCGAGCAGCTTGTAAAGTCGCTCCATGTTTTTATTAATATTATTATTATATGTCATCGAGGGTTTAAGCTTTTTATTTATGTGAGAAAAATCCTACATGAATATTATCATACCAACTAAAAACCACACGTATCCTACCTAACAGCCTACGGATGGAAGCCCCGGGTAAGCCCTTGGAAGAATAACCCCTCCAAAATTGATAAGTATTGGTTTTCTGCTGAACGAAAGTTGCTTGTAAGCTCACTCTATGTCATCGAGGTTTTAACCCTGAAGAATTGAATAATTTCAGTTTTATGTGTAACGAAAGTATTTCAATTCATTTCAAAAGAATATTGTATGTAGGTATTGGCATCATAGTTCACATATGAATCTTACTAAGAAGTACTCCATATAAATAAATAAATATTCTCGAACACCATCAATGACACCATCAATGAGACTTCGCTGTCCGTCTGTCTGTCTGTCTGTCACGAGAATGTATCTAAAGAATCATGATAGCTAGAGAGCTGAAAATTTCACAGATGATGTATTTCTGATGCCACTATAACAAGTATTATAAAAAAAAAGGGGGATTGAGGGGGTGCTCCCATGCAACAAACGTGATGTTTTTTTTTGCCGGATATTGGTACGGAACCCACTGTGCGCCAGTTTCATTCGCACTTGGCCGGTTTTTGTATGTTACTGAATCATATTACAATCGTTGACCGCATCAGGCGTGGTATGAGAAATTAGAAAGAGATTCAATCTGATGTTACAGTTATGTGACGCCTAAAGAACAATGACTCTTCACACGCATTGTTATTTGTTATCATTTCAGTTAAATTTAAAAGCACACAAAAAATTATTTTATAAAAGTAAACAGGTAGGTATAACGTAACGAGACGTCACCCGATGAGAGCACCCTTTAAAGGACAATGCTCTGTTAAAGGCAAACAGTAGGTTTCCAACATTCGCCTGATCATCTTTCGAGGAATAAAAAAGAAACACATTGTTCAAAATTACAGAGAAACATAATTATTACATCTTCTATACAGGATGAATTTTTGAAAAGGGCTTGGATAGCCAACTCCGAAACTATAAGGAATAGCTAAAAATGCTCAAAGGAGTCACGAGTCCGATTTTGATAAAACTTAAAACCTCATCATTAGATTTTTGAAAAACCAGTAATCCTAGCTGGGAATCGAATCCATTGATTTTGAAAAAAAAAACACACCCTTTATTATTACACCATACGATAGTGTCGCTGATAAGGATCTTATTCTGGAAAGTAAGGGTAGGTATACGGCAAATTAAAGGAAAGTGCTCATTTTTAACAAAATACAATTTATTTTGCTTACGTTGACTTCAAAATGTAGACCATTTTTTTTATATAAATCAATGCCACTTTTCGTTGTAATTTTATAACTCAAGAACGGGCTCACCTTTTTTTTTTTTACGTGAGGGAAAATCCTCATGGATGTTGCTTTAAAATTTTCCAGTGTTCAGATAGTTTGTTATTGTTTAAGCGAAAGTTAAAGAATTTTCCACTGTTCATATAGATTGTTACTGTTTAAATGAAAGTCAAAAGGTTTTCCATTGTTCAGACAGATAGTTTATTGTTTAAGCGAAAGTTAAAAGATTTTTCAAATACAGTTTGTTATTGTACCAACTAAAGCTACAAGATTTTCCGGTGTTCAGATAGTTTGTTATTGTTTAAGCGAAAGTTAAAAGATTTCCTATTATTCAGGTATACCGTTAGTTACTATTTAAGTAAAAGTCAAAAGACTTGTTCAGGTATAAGCCACTACTAGTAAGCGAAACTTGAATGGACTTCCTATTGTTGAGATTGATGGCGGTGACTTTTGACGATTTAAAGTGGAGAAAGTTCATTTCTTTATTGATGAAGTTAGTTGAACATAGAAATTCTTGAAGAGAAAATATTTAAATCGTGATGGGTTATCTTTCACTACAGACTAACTGATGTTCTAATTTGTAAATGTATTAGATATTATAAAGTATCAGATAAATGAAAGTTTCTGAAATTATGTAAAATTGTGTCAAACACGACACATGGAAAACTAGAACATGGTAAAAATGTTTTTTTTTTATATGTCATTGATAGATTGTATTGAGTTACATTGGATTGGTTAAATTGATCTAATTTATTTAGAAGGTTATCACCAGCTCAGTTGAGTGTTCAATTTGTTTATCGATTTGCCATTGCATTAAAGGGTATTCTGTAATATTAATCTTGACGGGCAGAGTGTAAGGTTTCACCAGATGCGTGTATGAGGACATACACGTCGTCAGGATGGACGAGTGTAAGGTTTCATTGTTTTGCCTGGATTTTTGCAATGGCAATGAAGGTAGATTGAAAATTCAACTGGTGGGGATTGTTAATAAAAAGCGACAACGCCATTTTGTGCGGCTCAGTCGTAAACTACACGTCGCTAGATAGAAACGTAAAAGTGTAATTGGGCAATGGGGAGCATTGTTGACGGTGGAAGGTGATCGTTTATGCGCATAGTAAGGTGGCCACCCTAAACCTGCTTGTATGGGTCGCAAGCCCCAGACACTGTTGCAATGTTCTTCCTTGTGCCACGTGGTGTATAAGTTTTATTTGTTATGTGAAAAATAAAGAAGAAGTGATGATATCTCTGTGTTTTCTTCTGAGGTTTTACATCTCCGGACTCCTACCGACTAAAAAACCTCACGTAACGCCCAACAGCCTATGGTTGTGAGCCCTGTGTGAGCCCTCGGAAGGATGTCCCAGGACAGAACGGGCTCACCTACCCAACCCAAATGTTTAGGCTTTGTTTGGACTAGGTATATAGGAGATGGTTTATGTAAAGTTTACACAAAATCGGTCGAGCGGTTCTTCATTTACCTATCACGCAAACGAAGTTGCGCGAGTCAGCTAGTAATCTATATATTTACATTGTTACAATCTAAACTAAACCTAAATAAGGCCCCCGTGGCATTGTGCCCAAAATACTAGCAGAATTCCCCCTTTGAATAACAATACCTATTCGCTGAGCAAGAAAACTGCCAGCCCTTGGGTCACCATTATAAAAAGGGTCTAGAAATTAACATTATCCATTACACTATATAGAGCTTTGGAAGCAGCAGTCAGCAACTATTAAAGTTATCTAAAAGTAACAAATTCCACTGATAGTTGAATATTTTATTACTGTACAAATTGTTCACCATATTTTTAACATACTTATATGGACCTGTAGATTTATAATAATAATGCTGTAATGTAAATTTCCAATTCCCTTACCCCTTAAATCGTCTGCGGAATATGGATTTGTCCCTGGACACACATGAAAAAAAGTTTACACAAAATCGGTCGAGCGGTTCTTCATTTACCTATCACGCAAACGAAGTTGCGCGAGTCAGCTAGTAATCTATATAATTACATTGTTACAATCTAAACTAAACCTAAATAAGGCCCCCGTGGCATTGTGCCCAAAATACTAGCAGAATTCCCCCTTTGAATAACAATACCTATTCGCTGAGCAAGAAAACTGCCAGCCCTTGGGTCACCATTATAAAAAGGGTCTAGAAATTAACATTATCCATTACACTATATAGAGCTTTGGAAGCAGCAGTCAGCAACTATTAAAGTTATCTAAAAGTAACAAATTCCACTGATAGTTGAATATTTTATTACTGTACAAATTGTTCACCATATTTTTAAACATACTTATATGGACCTGTAGATTTATAATAATAATGCTGTAATGTAAATTTCCAATTCCCTTACCCCTTAAATCGTCTGCGGAATATGGATTTGTCCCTGGACACACATGAAAAAATTCAACCATTTTTTATTAATAGTCCTGCCCTTAATAATATTTTATAACAACGTATTTATTCATCAAAGCTAAATAACTATGTCAATTGACAATAAGATTTTTAACACCTTAATTTGTCGAAAAAAAAACCATTAAGAAAAACAAATATCTACATCAAATGGTAAAGTGCTCTTGAACGACGAACCTAAGTGATTTTATCAAACGTCATTAATATTAAGTATTAATCTTGCCTTTGAATTTGAACTTGAAAGTGCAAACAAATTAGAGCGTTTTTACACTCTATTAGACTCGATTGGATTCTGAGTAACTCTGCAGTGTGAACAATTATTTGTCTTATTAAGTAAAACGAAACCTTTGAATGAAGCTACAGGTAGCTTATATGTATATGGTGCAATATCTTAAAGGCTTTGAGGTATATTTCAAAGCCCTGAGGTAGTAGTTGAAAGGCAATAAGTTGCAAGCATGTTCAAAAACGCCTGCGTAATTTATCTGCGCAAGTATCGGATTAGTAGGATTGTGCAACTTAGCGGTTAGGCTAGAAGTTCTTTCTTTTCATTTACACGTGTTTCTCTTATCTTACAATCCCGGGTTCTTCAAGTGGAGCGTGAAGAGGCACGTCACAAGGCCGCCAACTTGAGGACCACTGCCAGAAGTCTTAGACTGTGAGAGTTGCCCGCAAGCGCTAGATGCGCCATGGCTTTCCATCAGGCTGGCAATGCGACGTCAATTTGGGGAGCTTAATATTCACGTTAATCTATTTTGATAATTATACCTATTATCACGTCGCTATAAACAAATTATAAAATACGCCTATGTGTATACTTTCGCCACGTTGATCATAATTAAGTAGGTACTTACTTTATCTCTAAAACTAGCGAACAATTTCTGGCATTAATTTTCCCTAAATTACCGTAAATACTTGCAAGGTCTATTGCTTTCGCAGTCACAGTGAAGTTGAGGGGGTGTGATGAAAATAATAATGTAAAATAAACAAACTGTATAACAACCTTTGTAAATTACTTCCACTTTATTTTATTTGAACCATCTTTTAAGAACTATCTAGTCGACTGTTTATTTTTCATATTTCGTTTCTAATTAATTGGTTATTGGAAAAATAATAAATCTGTTCTTTTACTCTATGAAGCATATTCCGATTTGTTAGAATTTTTGAAAATGGGTCCTAAAGTTATTAATGTAAACTGCAAGTTTGCTGGAAGCTTTGTGCAAATGAAATTATTACAGGGTCCGCCACTGTCTCATACTCCACCAGTCTCCCGTTGAATCCCACACCTCGGAGTTGCTACTTAATTAGTTTCAAATATGTACTTTATACACATACATTACACTTTCATCCCCTATTTTACACCCTTTTCGGTTAGGTTAGAATATTGTAAAGTACTGAACGACAATATTATTGACTTATTTGGCGACAATAGCTAATTATTTTTTATCTTCCATACATAATTTGCCACATCGTTTCACCCCTTAGGGGATGAATATTGGAAAATCCCTTCGTAGTAGGTAGATCTCCATGACACAAAAGAAGATTACTGATTTCAAATTGAATACTTCTTCTTTTATCTTTAGTAGTTTCAGGTATTGATGAGTCAGTCAACCACAATAGTTGCAAAAAATAAATTCAATGCCCATTTCCATCAGATAATGGAAGTTGTTCTCTTAACATTTGTCCGTGAAGTACGTTTATGGTTACAAGCAGCCATAAAATTGGTAAACCGTGAACAATATACCGAGGACCGGGTTCCGTTTGATCAACTTCCTAAGAAATTAGTTTGTGCAGTGGTAAGTTTAATGGAATTCGGTTCAGTGAATTTACTGCCGCTGTTTCCTATTTATTTCCTCTGGATAGTAGTAAATACATAGGTTGTATGCCACGGGGTTCACGTGAGATACAACTGCACATATACACAAATATGGTCACACCTTTAACCCCGTAGGGTAGGCTGAGGTATATTACATGCCCAAATTTCTACTGTTTTATAGAATTCGTCCCGCAGAAATAGACACGTGTAGGTTGTGACTAACAGCTGTTGAAATTGTCAAGTCACCCACAAGGCCTTCAACTTGCCTAAACGACTGCCATTTTTCAGGCAACCGCGACCAACGGCTTATCGTGCTTTTCGAAGCACGGATACGCTCGCAAACACAACTAAATATAAATAAATAGAATTATTACTTTTGAGAATTTCTCTAATAATCCGGATTAGCCCAAATTGCGCGAATATAGGTATCAGTTTTGGGATTTAGACAACTGATAAACATAGGTGGCGGGTGGATAACGCGTCGGCACGGATCGCCGAAGACGCAAGTTCGAATCCTGCTCGAGACCAATTCATTTTCCATATTTAAAATTTATGATCAGTTGGCATACTAATTGCTTTTCAAAAATAATCTTAATGTTCGGCCTGGTTTCATCATAAATCGAATGAATATAGGTGCAATTCTATACATTCGTGCCGTGTAACTTTCTAAAAAATGCCGGTAGATGGTGCCTACGTCGCCCCAAGACGTATAATAAGGTGGAAAATTTGGTTGGTTTCCGAGTAGGTTTCGGTGGCGGGTGGATAACGCGTCGCCGTCGGCACGGATCGCCGAAGACGCAGGTTCGAATCCTGCTCGAGACCAATTCTTTTTCCATATTTAAAATTTATGATAAACATACGTTAAACGCCTAGGTGAGACTGCGGTGGTAGCCAAAGTCTGTTGGGAATCCTAGGACACTCTTCTGAGGGCGTTCACGGGGCAGTGGTAAGGCACGTGTAGTTTTAGTTGGTAGGAAACCGACATTTCATGAGTATTTTTAATACTGTTGATTGATGGCACTTAGTGGAACCTGCTGCACATATTGAATAAAGGCACTTGTACTGAACATTTTGTTTATTTTACACCTGGCCTTTCGGCATTTTCAAAATGAATTAGGTGATGTAGTTATGTGGTAAATATATATGTTCATTTGCCTTTGAAAATGCCGAAAGGCGAAACCGGTCAAGTGTAAAATAAATAAAAGTTTGTGGAACAGTACAAGTGCCGTTATTTAATATGGCATTTCATGAGCATGAGAGATTTCCACTTGTATAAAAAAATACATGCTTTATATGTTCATAATAATTATTATTATGTTTATCAATGGTCTAGATCTCAAACACTATATTTCTTTTTTTTTTATATTAAGCTCGCCAAATTGACGTCGCCACGATGGATAGCCGTGGCGCATCTTGCGATTGGTGGCCACTTCTTACAGCGGTCCTCAAGTTGGCGGCCCTGTGATGTGCCTCTTCACGCTCCTCTTAAAGAACCCGGGGTTGTAAGATGAAGGAAAACACGTGTGCGGGCAGGTCGTTTCAAGTTTTTATAGTTCGACAGAGGAACGATCTTTTGAAACGCTCGGTTCTGGCGAAGATTCTCTCCACTGTGTATGAGTGGCATCTCCGTCCGGCACGCGTTGTTCGGGATCGGAAAGGTGATGGTGGGATCAGATTGAAGAGCTCTTCAGAACATTCGCCGTGATACATTCGGTAGAAGGCAGCCAAGGACGCTACGGTTCTTCGCTGCGCCAACGGTTCGAGGCCTCCCGTCACCTCAGGACAACCAATTATTCGGACAGCACGTCTCTGCATAGCGTCAAGTGCGTCCAACAAGTACCTCGCGGAGTCATCCCAGAGGTGAGAACAGTACTCGACGCAGGGACGAATCTGCGTCTTGTACAGCAAACATCTCTGATGTGGCGTGAAGTACCGTCTCACCTTATTTAGGACTCCGAGTTTCCGCGAGGCCAGCCCAATACAACTCTCTATGTAGTTTTTGTGATTGAGCTCACGCCGGACGTCTATACCGAGAATCTCCAGGTTGTCCTTTAGTGGAACCGTAATGTTCTGAAGAGAGGGTAGGGGTAGGAATGGGGACTTCTTAGCTGTAAACGCACACACCTGCGTTTTTCTGGCATTGAACTCGACCAGGTTGTCTGAACCCCATTGGGCAATGCGACCCAGGTCACGGTCGAGATCCGCCACGAGTTGCCGTCTCTTTTCGTCCACGTCACCACGCCCCTCCGCTGGGCGGCCAGAATAGCTCCCATGCAGAGTACTGTCATCCGCATAACAATGAATGCACCCAAGGGACAGCACACCATATACGGAAAAGTTCCAATCTACGAAATAAACATTTGAGATTCACACAAATATTTTAGCAGTCACATCACACCACTGCGTCACAAAGGTATTTGTAACCAGTTGGGGCTAAATCGTCAATAAATTAATTTTGAGCTACCCAAATTCACAGCGGGTTACATGAGTTCGTCTTTTTTTAATATCAATAAAATATTTTATCAAGTATGTAACCAGTTAAATCAAGTTATTTTACTCATAGCTAACTCGAAGATGCCAAAGTTCAAAAATTTTTATCCCCGACTTTTGAAAATAATGCGCCATCAATAAAGCAATACCAGTTTTAAGTAATACTAGCTGATGCCCGCGACTCCGCTCGCGTTTTGTGTTGTTCGTTATGTATCGTAAGCGTCAGCTGCTGCAACTATCTGTAACTGGTTCAGGGGTTAAAGTGTCATTGAGTTACAAACATTCAATCCAGAAAACATTGTTAGATTTTAAAATTTTCTTATAAACAAACCTTATATTTACAACAACTAACACAGAGAAAAAGATTGATCTAAATTGGTGAAGGAGTTCAGAAGCTATGCACGTGCAGACATTTCGGCATTATTTTTATATAGATAAGGTCATCAACATAACGTCCTTTAACTAAATTAGTTTTAATAGTTTAGGCAGATCACACATTATATATATCAGGCTTTGGGCTTTGTAGCTGTGATATGAACAGCTGCTCTCGTTTCTCTTGACTTATTACTATTTTTAAACGTGGCATCATCAAAAAGTATGCAGCATCGAAATCCTGCTTCCAATTAAGCACAGTTCATAAATACCAATTTAAAAAAACCTCCTGTCAAAAGACATAAATTTTAAGTTGCTTTTTTTTGGAATTCAAAAATTATTAATAAGATAAATGAATAAAGGTTAATAAGACATTTTGCTATTCAAAGCATTTCATAGTTGGATGTTTTTCTAAAATTAAACGTAATGATTTAGTTGATTTGCGCTTTTAGACATTTTGCTACTTAGAACTTCTGATCAAGAAACAAAAATTCAGGTTCTCAGAATTTGATAAATTACTGAAACTGCAGTTTTTATGCTTATACCCACAGGTACAATTCATTTAAGCACAACATAGTTATCTTAGTTGGTACAAGTATATTCACAGATATTCACAGACATCACACACAACGCTATCTGATCCCAAAATAAGCTAGGAATAACCTGCTCGTGTTATGGGTATCAGACCACGGATATTAATACTTATATACTTTTAAATACATACATATAATACATAGAAACACCCAGACTCTTGAGACAAACATTTATGGGTCACACAAATATTTGTCTCCGGTGGGAATCGAACCCACGACCTCCAGCGCCGCAGGCGGTATCACTTCCGACTGCGCCACAGAGGCAGTCAATAATAAGTCGTTACTATTATGTCGTTACTATTATGTCGTTACTATCATTCAAACATCAAAATAAGAGATCTGTAGATCTAAAAATATATTAATCAGCATCCAAAGGTTATAAAGATTTACAAACCTCACATTTTTATTCAAATGAAGGAGACATTGATTTAAAGGTTATCAAAAATACTTTATTAATATTATCACAGCCTTAATTACAAAATTCTTAATAGTAAAGAAGTAAAATGTGAACTAAAAAAACTTATTTCAATGCATGTATGGAAATAATGTACTCGTAGTTACTCTTCATTACTGGGATAATTGATTAAAAGTTTTCTGAAACTACACATCGAAGTTGGCACAAGTATATTTAACACAAGCAAGATTATGAATTTTTAAGATATAACATTAGCCATCTGTCAGAATTTAATTCTTAATCTGCGAGTTCAAAGTATATGTACATAATGTGTGTACCTATAGGTACACACACACCCAATATTAATGGAAAAGCTAGTGCTTTTTTTAGTATTGACACTTATTCAAATACATTATGATAGAAAAATAATACTTATGCAGTATTAGGGATTGCAATCCGGAGTCATTTTGAATCCGGCCGGATCCGTACCGGATTTCTCAAATCCGGCCGGGTCCGACCGGATCCGGCCGGATTGAGTTAACCGGGATAACTTGCTTTCTTTTTTTATTTCGACATGAACTGTTAATGAAGTGTAAAATTAAAGCGATACTGCTTATACGGAAGATTTTTTTAAAAGAGTAAAAATTCATCTTCCGAGACTAAATCTAAAATCTTAAAGTTAGTCCGGTCAAGAAAGCAGTTGTAGAGTGCGTGAACGGGAACCTAAGCTGTTTCTTAAGAAATTCATTCAGGGTGTTTAGGGAGAAAACATACTGAAAATCCCATCATCTATAAGGCGTGCCAGAAAAAGGGGGCGGGTGTGACTAAGATACCAATATCCCGAAATCGGTGCTTTGTAGCAAAAAATAAAATGATGAATTTAATATGCTAAGATAAAATGAAACCTTATAAATTATCAATAACTTTGGTTCTAAACACTTTTTCATAATTCCAACCGTTTATGAACTACACGCTCCAAAATATAGGTATGGAAAATAAAGCAATTCTGCGTGATCGTTCGTTCGTCCCTGAGTATCATTGTGGGAAAACTTTGTATCAGAACTTACATCCATGTAAGCAAAAATTTCTTCTGCTCGTATAACCTCTGCAACAAAAATAGCTCTAGGGATCTAGCTTTCTGGATATTTGGGTAACTGACAGGTTTTAGAAATAATTATTAGCAGTCTTTGTGATATTTTGCTTCTTCAGCAAACGATATCATTGATACGGGACAAACGATCAAAAACTTCGTTACCCCAGGCATTATTTTTCAAATCACATACCTCACTGATACTATACCTGTTTATATTTCATTTAAAATCACAACCGAATGTACAATTCTCCTTATGTTCAACACGCATTGAATATAAGGAAAATTGTACATGTAGCTAAAAAACGGTTGGGAATTAGAGAAATGTATGTAATCAAAGTAATGGAGAATTTTGTAAGTTTTCATTGCATATTCGAACATGTTTTGCTACAACGCACTGCTTTTGGGATATTGGCGAAAAACTTAAAAATAGGACCTTTGTCACGACCCTCTCTCCACCTCACATCCTAGATGTCGGAACTTTTTTTCTCATGGTAACCTGTAAGTTACACACTGAAGAGGGATTCAAACGACTCGCGCGCAGTGCAGACACTTCACATTTGTACCATCCTTGGCGACGGCACGGTTATTTTAGCAAAATATGCAAATTCCGGGTCCGGACACCGGATCCGGTGTATTGGTGCCGGATCCGGAAGTCCCCAAATGATGCCGGATCCGCCGGATTACCGGATCCGGTTTTCCGGATTGCAATCCCTATGCAGTATAAGATCAATAGATTAGTTGAAATTTTATCTATTAATCTTGACTTTGACGGCATCTTGAAGTAATTAACAGAACGATTTACACCTTTAAAACATTTTTCTTGTTCATTGCAAAGTAATAGTTCTCTTTATACTGTGGTAATAGTGCCGATAAAAATTGTTAAACCATACCGCCAAGATCTGTATCGTTACATTATTTATATTCAAACGACTGACTGGTTGAATACAATCTCATTTATTACACTGAACATCTTTATATATTATTACATACAGGGGTTATATAGATT
Organism: Miltochrista miniata; assembly: GCA_933228765.1. Lineage (NCBI taxonomy): Eukaryota > Metazoa > Arthropoda > Insecta > Lepidoptera > Erebidae > Miltochrista > Miltochrista miniata. The sequence goes on along the minus strand of OW121763.1, from coordinate 25,424,990 downwards.
TATAACTAAACCTTCACACTGTTTCACGTCTTTCATATTTTTTCTACTGTTACTATTACATTCATAGTGTGTATACGTGAAAATGTAAACAAAAAAATAATAATCATTATCAATTTTTAAAGAATTTCTGTACATTTTTTTACCTCGATATCCTTATCGACTTCTCCATAACATTACAATCAATAGCTTATAATTATATAAAATGTCAAAAACACTTAATTATGTTTTATCACATACTTCATTCATGGCATTGCTCTATCTAAATAAATAAGATCGTAATTAATAAATTAATTAACTTAATATAAAATAAGAAATTGACTACTTAGATCTGCCTAGTCAATTTCATCATAAAAATATACTTCCTTGTTTATTTTATACCAGACTAGCGGATGTCACGCGGTTTCACGCGCGTAGCTCCCGTTCCCGTAGGAATAAGGGAATAAAATATAGCCTATGTCACCCGGGGATACTGTAACTTCCCAACAGTGAAAGAATTTTTCAAAACGGTTCAGTGGTTTAGAACCCAATGCGATGCAAACAAACATACAAACTATAAAATTTTTCCTATTTTTAATATTAGAATAGATTTTACTCGCGGTTTTTCTCGGGTGAAATTCGGTTCCGGATACCGCCTCCCATTGGAACATATTCCCGGAGTGAAAAGTCTAATTAAGTTTCCATTACTGTACCAAATTTCAGCCAGATACATTTAGTCGTTAGGGCGTGATTCAAATATCTTTACAAACATTTTTTTTGTTCTAAGTTTTATTTTTTATTAGTTATTAGTATAGATTAGTTTGATACTTCGGTAACTATACAAGAGAAAATGCAACATAATTATTCTTACCGTTAGTCTAGGATTAATCAATAATGCTTATCGTATATATACGTAGCGTAGCTTAATTTCATTAACAGTTCCTCAACGCAACAGGATCTTTGATCCCGGGATAAAAAGTTGCTTAAGATTACTTTGCCAAGCTCCATTTTACCTTTGCGCCAAATTTCATTAGTTCACTGCGTAGTAACTAAATGGTCTAATGCTGGGTCCACATTTGTGTCATATCATCGACTAGTGTAGTGTGTAATCGTGTCGAACATGTAACGCTCAATGTGGACGGGCCTAGGTTATGCCGCCTGGTTGTGCTGTCAGTGTTAAGCCTGTCACAGACGTAGCTATAATATATTAACATATCGAGATACCTATACTAATATTATAAAAACCAAAATTTGATTGTTTTTTTGTAGGTATGCCAGTTTTTTTGCATTGAATATGCCCGAAAGTACTGAACCGATTTGGATAATTCTTTCATTATTTTGATGAAAGCTCGGGTGACTTATGCTATATTTTATTCTCGTATTCGCACGGAAATGGGAACCACGCCGGTGCAATCGCAGGACATTGACTATTATATTATATTATAGCAACGGCACACACGGGAGTTAAACTTTAATATATTTTTAATCTCACTCGGTCTACACAATCGCCTTTAAAATATATCGAGATATAATCTGTAGACATATTTTGTTGAGCGCATAGAAATTTGTTATAGCTCCGTGTGTGGACTCTCGTAAATTTAGTTAGAAGATATGTCGTAATTTGCCTTGCTATGTTTCTTATTCATTTATATTGGTTATAGTTAGGTACGTATGTGACGGGCTTTATATTGTGCTGACAGGCAGCTGCAAGTTTTAAATATCGTATGTAAGGAACGGGTCATAAATCTTTTCTTTTTTTTTAAAATAAGTATATACTTCCCGTTCGCTCTAAGTTTGCCGGCCGCTTTCCCTACTACGCCTCTACACCAGCCATAAAGCCAGCAGCAAACTTGGAGCGAACGGGCTGTAGACATTATCTCATTGGTAGTAACTATGCATTTCGTACTGTGACTGGTATGTATTGTAGATAATACGAGTACATACATACATATGGTCACGCCTTTATCCCCGAAGGGATAGGCAGAGGCATATTATATGCCCACATTTCACCTTATTTTTGAATTTGTGCCAGGTGGTGAGTCGTATTGCCGTGTTGAGATGGAGAGGCGCAGGTTGTGACTGCCTGCTGTTGAAAGTTTTCAAGCTGCCTATAAAGGCTCTCAACTTGGCTTAACGACTGCCATTTAACTGGCAACCGGGACCATCGGCTTAACGTGCCTTCCGAAGCACGGAAACGCTCAAATAAATGTCACCAAGTTGCCACATGGATGGTCACCCATCCAAGGACTGGCCGTAATGAAAGTTGCTTACTGCTGATCGTTTACAGAACGCTGGGTACGCGGGGCCACGAGCGCTTCTTGTCTTGTAGGTATTAAAGATATAAAAAACCGGCCAAGTGCGAGTCAGACAGTCTGACTCGCACTTGGCCGGTTTTTTCCGCACGGAGGGCTCCGTTGCGGAAAATCACGTCTGTTATATAAATTATGATTAAGGGGGGCTCTTAATCATAATTTTACTAGATGATGTTCGCCCGCGTGAAATTCGGTACCCATTCCCGCTTCCCGTGGGAACATATTTCCGGGCTGTCAATAGTGGTCTCTGTTATTCCAGACTATAAGCTATCTGTACCAAATTTTAGCCCAATCCGTTAGAACGTGATTGAGTAACAATCATCCAAACATCTTCACAAACAAACCAGGGAAGTAGGGTGTATTTGTTATAACAACAAGTACTAAAAGTTATTATTATTAAAGCGGCAAAACTAAAACCTACATCATCTGTGAAAATGTCAACTTTGTAGCTATCAGGGTTCATGAGATACAGCCTCGTGATGGACAGACAAACAGACGGACGGAGAAATCTCATGAATAGGGTCCCATTTTTTTACCCTTTAGGTACGGAACCCGAAGAATCGTAACATTAAATTAGATTTTAAAATCGGGCACAGCGATGATTTATAAAATTATTGTCACAAAGGAATCAGGTGGTAATCACCATCCAAAGAATTGCCATAGCTAAAGTTGTTTGCTTCAGTGATCGTTTATGGAACACAAAGTCATCGGGGCGACGGGCGCTCCAAACTCCAGTGATTCACTCTGTACCCCGTTTCTGAGTTTGTCCCGTTCAGTGTTCCTCAACGCGGGTCATAAATGCAAGTGCGGACAATGAACAGCACCGAATACCCTATGAAAGTACACACCAAAACCCATTTTCGATTTCACGACCATTTCCACGTGTATTTGATGTGTGTCCGTATACAAACAGCGTCTACACTGGGCATGACTACTAGTTAGTAACGCCATAAATCACCGTGACGTTTATTCTATGTCAAGCATTTTTTTCGGGTGTTCGGCATGGATAGCCCCGAAGCTGCAGTTTTCATGGTATCAAAACGCAAGTCTGACACAGTAGTGGAGAAACGTGCTGTCCAAATGTAACAAATGTGGACGCAGCATAATGCTGCGATTGGTGATTTTTGGCATTACTAACTAGTAGTCACGCCCAGTGTAGACGCTGTTTGTAACCGGACACACATCAAATACACGGGGAACGGGTCGTGAAATCGAAAATGGGTTTTGGTGTGTACTTTCATAGGGTATTCGGTGCTACTCATTATGTGCGTCACCGGGAGACGTCCGCACTTGCATTTATGACCCGCGTTGAGGAACACTGGACGACACAAACACAGAGACGGGGTACAGAGTGAACCACTGGAGTTTAGAGCGCTCGTCGCCCCGGTGACTTTGTGTTCCATAAACGATCACTGAAGCAAGCAACTTTAGCTATGGCAATTCATTGGATGGTGATCACCACCTGATCTCTTTGTGATAATAATTTTATACTTCATCGCTGTGCCCGATTTTAAGATTTAATTTAATTTTACGATTCTTAGGGTTCCGTACCTATAGGGTAAAAAAATGGGACCCTATTCATGAGATTTCTCCGTCCGTCTGTTTGTCTGTCCATCACGAGGCTGTATCTCAGGAACCGTGATAGCTAGAAAGTTGACATTTTCACAGATGATTTTACCGCTTTAATAATAATTACTTTTAGTACTTGTTATTATAAGTAACAAATACATCCTACTTCCGTGGTTTGTGAAGATGTTTGTGAAGATGTTTGGATGCTTGTTACTCAATCACGCTCTAACGGCTGAACGGATTGGGCAAAAATTTTGTACAGATAGCTTATATTCTGGAATAACAGAGGCTACTATTGTCAGCCCAGAAACATGTTCCCACGGGAAGCGGGAATGGGTACCGACCGGTAAAATTATGATTAAGGGGGCTCCCATATAACAGACGTTATTTTCCGCAACGGAGCCCTCTGTGCGGATAAAACCGGCCAAGTGCGATCTCAAGATGCGCTCGTGGCCCCGCGTACCCAGCGTTCCGTAAACGATCACAGCAGTAAGCAACTTTGACTACGGCCAGTCCTTGGATGGGTGACCATGACCATCCATGTGACAACTTTGTGACATTTATTTGAGCGTCTCCGTGCTACGGAAGGCGCATTAAGCCGATGGTCCCGGTTGCCAGTAAAATGGCAGTCGTTAAGCCAAGTTGAGGGCCTTTTTAGGCAGCTTGAAAACTTTCAACAGCAGGCAGTCACAACCTGCGCCTCTCCATCTCAACACGGCAAATACGACTCACCGCCTATTACCTGGCACAAATTCTAAAATAAGGTGAAATATAGGCATATAATATGCCTCTGCCTACCCCTTCGGGGATAAAGGCGTGACCATATGTATGTATGTATTATCTACAATACTTAACAGTCACAGTACGAAATGCATAGGTACTATCAATGAGATAATGTCTACAGCCCGTTCGCTCCAAGTTTGCTGCTGGCTTTATGGCCGGTGTAGAAGCGTAGTAGGGAAAGCGGCCGGCAAACTTAGAGCGAACGGGAAGTATGTTCTTATTTAAAAAAAAAGAAAAGATCCAAGACCCGTTCCTTGCATTGCAGCTGCCTGTCAGAACAATATAAAACCCGTCACATACGTACCTATCTATAATATAAATGAATATGAAACATAGACATATCTTCTAACTTAATTTACTGGAGTCCACACACGAAGCTATAACAAATTTCTATGCCCTCAACAAAATATGTCGACAGATTATATCTCGATATATTTTAAAGGCGATTGTGGAGACCGAGTGAGATTAAAAATATGTTACAGTTTAACTCCCGTGTGTATTGCTTGCTATAATATAATATCTATGTTAGCCAATGTCACACGGTGGCATTTCCGTGGGAATACGGGAATAAAATATACCATCCCGAGCCTTTATCAAAACAATGAAAGAATTATCCAAATCGGTTCAGTACTTTTGGGCATATTCAATGCAGAAAAACTAACAAACAAACAATCAAATTTTTCTCTTTATAATATTAGTATAGGTACGATATGTTAACATATTATAGCTACGTCTGTGACAGGCTTAACACTGACAGCACAACCAGGCGGCATAACCTAGGCCCGTCCACATTGAGCGTTACATGTTCGTCACGATTACACACTACACTAGTCGATGATATGACACAAATGTGGACCCAGCATTAGGTTCACTGACACACAGAGTTACGATCGTATTATATAGTAAGGTATATTAGAAGGGTAAGGATTAACTACGAGTATTATGAAACCTGTTCAAAAAAATATTATTCTCAGTTAGAATAAAAGTGAAACCGTCAAATTTTATGATTGTGATCGGCCTAAGAACCAAATAGCAAACAAGTCTTGCAAAATTATTGAAAAAAGAATAACATTTTAGTCCTCGGTCATGTCATTGTTTTGTTCCCGTTGCCAATTTTAAAACATGACGTAAGCTACTTTTGATCCCGAAAAAACATCTTTTCCTAAGGATAACCAAATTTCTCACGATCAGAGCACTAATTAAGTGTATCAAATGGTATTTTTTTAAATATCAATGTACTCGTATGTTTTTATTAAAAATAGTTTTTGTATTTTATTTCTGTATCGCTCAACATCGTCTGATATACTTATTGCTTACATCTATTGAAATTACAGTATAAATCTCTGTATCGCTCAACATCGCCTTTAATATTGTTTATATCTATTTAAATTACACTAAAACTAAATCTTTGAATAATAAACACTAGAAATCTATACTAAACTTTGACTAAATACAGTCTATCAAAATACAGACTACGTCGATAGTAAAAAAAAATCCTTTTAAAGACTTGTCAATTAGTATAAATCAAAACATACCAGCAAATACGGTAATGATCTTATAACCTTGCTCACGGCCACATCATAAAACACTTAAGAACATAAAACACTTATGTAATAAAACTATGTTTTGTTAGTATAAACATAATTGCACTAATAATGATTTGAAGTCAGCTCATTATAATTATGACACTTTGCACACAGATGCAAATTATTTGATTCAGGTCTCGCTAAAACTGTGAGAGGAGGCCCTTGCCTTACATATCAGGAACCAATTCGCAATGTCTTAGATATATCACAAATCTTATGCATCACGAAAGAAAAAACCACTATTAGTGGATTCAACTGGTATCAATGTAGAATAAGTAACTTCTTTGGCCTCATCATCGTCGTCACCAATTCTCACATCAGCAACTTGCCAAACATCGATATTATCATCTCCATCAATTTCATTTTCTGATGCTTTCCGGGGATCATAATTAGTAGGGCCTTCAAAGGCTATTGAGGTCGGGTCATCCGGGTTCGGTCGATACAACGTCCTTGGCTCAACTAAGTTCAACAAGGTCAAAATCACGATCACAATAATTAATTTCCACATTTTTGATACGACTTTGTGAGTCGACGAGTTGTAAACAAATGAACGAACAGGTTATGCCGACTTCGGCTTTTTATTTGCGAATGAATGAATCTCGGTGAGTTATTCCACAATATTTATGACCGATGAGTAGGTTATTTCATCAAGTTGCTCATTTATGAATCATGCGTAGAAACGATATCGTATTTTCATTTGATTGTGTAAATGAATGCTTCTAATTATAAATAAACTTTATGTTATTATTTCTATTGCTTTTAAATAATGTTAATGTTTTATAAGCAAAATTGTTTGCTCTTAATCTTTTAATTATGTTTTTAGACCACTAAAAGTATTAGGCTAATTTAAAGATGCATTCACAAGGATTGTTTGCATATACAAATGCTTGACATTTAAGTCTATCAGATTGAAAACTCTCTATCTAACCTACCAACAATGTGAACTTGATAACAGTTAAATGACGAATAAGATATTAAAATAATTATAGGTAACCCAGTTTGTAATTATTAGGATATTTTTCTAGTTAAAAAAACCGACTTCAAACAAAAACTAAAAAAATGAAAAATAAAATTAACTTAGCACAAAGTAATGGGTAAGTATATTTAGATTTATCAGATATTATTGAATGTAATACTGAAATCAGTGCCAAGTAAACCTATAGGTTTAGTATTATTAATCTCTCATAGAAATAGTCGGTGCCAACGACTTCAATACAGACGAATTGAGAACCTCCTCCTTTTTTTAAAAGTCGGTTAAAAATACGAATGAACGAAGTATTTCGATTTCATATATTTTAATTTCAAATACATAACTTAACTATGGAAATGAATTCCAATAACAAATCCGGTTACGTGACCCCACAATTATTTGCAGAATGACACCATTGTTCAGGTGAAGTCCCATAAACTGGTGTTTTCCTGCAGTTCAACACCTACTTACAACATGGCACACATTACAGAGATCATACAGGTAATTTAATTCCACTTTTCTTTACAATTGATGTTCATTAGGGCTTGGTTCCCAAAGAGTAAAACCGGGACTGTCAGTCTGTGTGTCACCATGCAGTGTCACTCATGAACGGTGAAGGCTGGGCAGTTGAAATATTTGCAGTTGATATTACTGTTACCCTTATATCAACTAAAAACAAAAATAAATATTATCTAAAGGGGGCTCCCATAAAACAAACGCGGTATTTGTGCCGTTTTTGATACGAAACCCTCCTCCGAATCGCACTTGGCCGTTTTTTTGCTGATACAGTGGACGAAACGAAAACCACATGCCGAAATATCATGACCAATGTTCTCTGATAGATCTGATGATCTTATATAGCTAAAGTCATACAATAATAATAATACTAAAATAATAATAATCTTTTTTCGAGTAACCACACTCATAATTGTTAGTAAAATCAATACTTATCGACAAACAATAATTAATTAGGTACCTAATTGATTGTCAAATGTCAGGATTTCCGTAGTAATATCCACATTTTAGTCAAAACGATATATATGTTAGTCAAATTTGGTAAAAATGTCAGTTTATAAATGTTAAACCTGCTAGCGATTGGATTTTACATTTAAAATTTAATTAAAACGGGAAAATTGAAACGGATGAGTTTTTAAAGCTCTTTTACCGTTAGCTACCTACTTCATAAATATGGTTAGGTAGGTACCCAATTAATTTTACTTGCCGGAAAATACCCTACGTAATTAAGACAAATTTTTGTAAATTTACATATTTTTGTAAGTGGTTTTATTTCAGTTTATCTATATAGTTAACAAGACTGATTAGAGCGAGGTTTAGGAGAAAATGAGTACTCCGTTGGTATGGTGGCCGTTCAGTGCGACTGCTGATAACGAGGTCGTGAGTTTGATTCCCACTGCGGTAGAATTTTTTACAACATTTGTCCCGAGAGCTCATGGGTGTTTTCAAATGTATTATTATTAAGTACATAAGTATTAATGACCGTTGTACCAGTACTAGAATCAGGTGAACCGCATCTTTGTCTGCCACCACAGAAATCAAAAAACATAAGAAACAGATAACTTTTCTGATATCTGTTTTTGCCACCTTAGTGGTACAAAAACACTGATCTGATAACAAATACATGTTCCATTTTATTGGGAAATCCTTTGAGCACTTTTTATCGCTTCGAGCTTCATAGTTGCAAAAATCCCTTTCTTAGTAGATGACTTACAGGTTATGAATCCTTTTTCCTACTAACTAATACTATAAATGTGAAAGTTTGTGAAGATGTTTGTATGTTCGTTACTCAATCACGCTCTAACGGCTAAATGGATCTGCCGGAAATTGGGTACAGGGATAGAGTATAGTTCAGAATAACACATAGGCTACTTTTTATCCCGGGAAAATGTTCCCACGGGAAGCGGGAACGTAAATAGTTAAGTTGGCATTTTTAAGTGTGGAAACCCCTCACGGATGCTATGCCGGACTCTTACTTACTTAGACTAAAATCACACTTGCCTACGGTCGTGAGGATTTTTTTTTGACACGGGGAACGAATACGCCGTCATCACAGCCGCTGGGGCAACTGGGACGGTATGTGGAACTCCCGGCCGGTTCGGAAGGGACCATCCCTGTTAGTGAACCCGCACCCCTTCCTCGAAAGGACGTTCCAGGATAGTTATAATGGCCTGACATGAACAGTATAATTACTTTCAAAGATAGATTTTTTCCAGAATGACCATTTTTACTCTTTTTTTAGCTTCTAAAATTGGAATTTCAGTTTCAAAGAGTTAATTAACTTTTAAGAACGATTAAAAAGAGACCTTTTATAATTATCCGAGTGTAAAAAATTAAAAATTGTCTTCTGAGATATTCAACTGAGTAACTCCATTGTTAATGAGGCTCTAACGAACGGATATGAATCAAAATTACCTACATAATTTAACTACGTCCGCTATACTTTTGTTTTTTAGTTTGTAAGTTTTGTAGCTTGTACTTAATAAAACTGCACTGTCATCTTGTCTTAATATTTAAAGTTATTTGGGTTCCTTACCTCGAAAGGGAATACGGAACCCAGGATCTTTTTATTGTCCGTCTATCCGTCCATATACATCCTTTATTTCGGCAACGAATAGAAATATATCTATGTAGAGTTCATAATGAAACCACACTCAAGCGCCATCGCCAGTCTACAGTCCCTAAAAATTGTAAAAAAAAATTAAACAATTTTTTGGCACTAAAATTAACGTTTCGATATTCTCAAAGCATCAAATCGTTTCATCATATCGAATTTTCTATTTATAAAAATATACCCACAAATTGTACAAAGCCCTCGATGCGCGGGTTCGACTCGCTTTTGTCCGGTTTATATTTTGTGTTAATTTCTTTATATTCGGGTTCGTAATATTATGTCACAGGTGCAACCGTAGGGTACAGCTAGTTATTAATAAACACATTCCAACTAATGATGACCTCGGTTATATATGGATTTAAAGATGGTCAAGCTGTACGACTATCTAATATTTACCGAGTCAATTGTAGTACTGCAAATATCAAAACCTGTACGCGTTAAAATATGTATTAGTTGAACACACTTCATTGAGTTGTGTATAGAATTATTATTTTAACCGAATTTCAAAAAGTTGAGCTGATAGGAATCGAAATATGTTTCGATTCAAGAGCTCACGTGCCTATAAAGAGATTGATCGACTATTTGTTTTCTTTTTTTCGTTTTTTTAACGTGAGGAAAATTCTACATGGATGCTACCGACTAAAAACCAAACGTAACCTATCTAACAGCCTCGGTTGCGACTGTTTCTCTAACCAAAGATCTAATATTCATCTTTAGGTTTAATTTTGGAACAAATGTTTTGGAAACAGTAGGGGTAATTCTATGCCTAGAAGTGAATGTTACGAACGTAGTGGGATCTGGGCTATTAAAAACTTATCATTTGTTTTAATGGGTAATTTTGATGAAACCCATACTGATTTTTTTTTTATTCTGAGGTTAAGAGCTCATTCTACCACCTAAAAGTTTGTAGAAGAAAGTCTTATCGGACACTGTCCTGCATAAGTAGGAAAACGCCCAAAAGTGCACAACCTCTTATGTATACCTAATAGTAGGTTTAATTTGTAATTATGTATGTAAAAATCTAACTCATAAGTTAGTTGATTTCAAACTGCTCTATAATATTATTTTTTATGTAGCTAGCAAGGGCTACCGTGTCCATTGGTTAATGTATGGTGTCCTGGGACATCCTTCCGGTCCTGGGATATCCTTCCAAGGGCTTTCCCGGGACTCCCAACCATAGGCTGTTGGGCGTAACGTGAGGTATTTTAGTCGGTTGGAGTCCGGCATAACATCCATGAGGATTTTCCCTTACCTTAAAAAAGAATACAATATTGTTATGTGTCTGAAGTCGCCTTTAGATATTCTGTATATCAGAACATCAACTTAGCAATACGTCTATTTCTATGATTTTTTTGCATAATAATTTAATACACATTACATCAGGATGAATTATAATTCAGACACGGCATTATAGTATGCACTGTTATACAGGATCATAGGGAATATTGGACCTACATTGTGAAGGCCACAAAATGCTGGCTTTAAGTAGATTTCTTAAACTACTTTGAAAAACAATATGGCTGGTAGTATCTCGGAGATTTATAAGAGGCTATATCCTAATAATTTAAGGAACTTTGTGCATCTCGTATTCTAATAATGGTTATGCGACTTTTGAAGACCAGTTTAATACGAGTAACTTGAATGGAATTTACAAAATACTTTATAGCATCAGTGTGTATACCTATACATTTTTATAATGACGATTTGCTAATTATATTTACCAGCTATACAGGCCGTACCTAATTTTGATAGTTCGACTTTTTGCTACTTGGACATTACTTAGACATTAGTAAGGCCACAATTGTACCTACATCCTGTTTCAAATGTTAACCACAAAGAAGTGTAGGGTAACCTTATAGTTTTTAATTAGAAAATAATTTATTTTGGGACAGTCTCAAACTGCGCTAGTTAGCGCTTATACACCCAAGTTAAGCTAAGCTGTACTTTAGAGTCGAGGGAACTGATAAACATATTTCTTTACTTCTACTTAAATACATTAAATACAAAGAAAACATTCAAACCTGGAATAAAACATTTCCTGGATTCAAATTCACATCCTGTTTCAAATGTTAACCACAAAGAAGTGTAGGGTAACCTTATAGTTTTTAATTAGAAAATAATTTATTTTGGGACAGTCTCAAACTGCGCTATATAGCGCTTAAATTAAGCTAAGCGCACACCCAAATTAAGGTAAGCTGTACTTTAGAGTCGAGGCAACTGATAAACATATTTCTTTACTTCTACTTAAATACATTAAATACAAAGAAAACATTCAAACCTCGAATAAAACATTTCCTGGATTCAAATTCAAAGCCTCAGACCAGTCGCCTACATTTTTCCACTGCGACACCAAGACAAAAAAAAAACTTTGAAGTAATGATTTGCAATTTACTATAATAGATGATAAGCATTATGAGATAATCTTGTGGTTATGCATGATATAAGTATGAATCAAAATGCGGGTCATCCAAATTTATATTTTAAGTAGGGGATGCCCCTGGCTTTTTTTACCGTTATAAATTAAAAATCGTCCCCGTGCGATTCTGAGTCATTATTTATTTAAATCATTATGACATGTTTTTGTTACTTTCGAAACACGTGGAGTAGGACGACCTCCCGCCAGACTTAAAAAAAATCGCAGGGCCCAGGGAGTGACTGGATGCGGAAGTCCCAGGACCGTGTATTGAGGCTTAAATTGGGGGAGGCCTACGCCCCTTCTGACCCACGTTGTTACATCAGTATAACTACCGATCATAGATATGCTCCGTTGTTACATCAGTGTAACTACCGATCATAGGTATGCTCCGTTGTTACATCAGTGTAACCAATCAGTGTAACCATGGGTCAGAAGCTTAGACTATTTAGCTTAGACTAGTTCTAAGCTCAGAAGGGACCTACGCTCAGCAGTGTACTGCCAGCGACTGATTTGATGATGAGACAGATTTAAGCATTGTTAAATGCATTTAATTTCAAAACATAGAAATTCGTTTTGCAAAGACTGCATAATACATAGATAATACTATAAATAACTCGACCCTCTTCATTCGGGGACAACAGGCAGGTATAATAACATGAATCTATCCTTCAAACTTGTCACCTAATATAAACGATGTGGTCGTATGAATTCCCTTCAGTACCGTTTTCTCGTAGACACATCCCATTATCCTTTAATTCCCACAAGATCGTCTGACATGAATTTGTAGGTATAGTGGAATTCAACAGATGTAAATAATATAGTAAACAAAGCAATTGGATCTTGACTGCTCCATAATTACTTACATTTAATTATCAATCCTGATCATAGTCGTTTCAAGGAACTCTAGTTAGATTTATGCGGACATTTCGACACTAATAAACCTTTAGATTATAGAATAATTTCATGAAAAATACTCGGATGGTAAAATTTAAGACTGTCATTTTTGCTTGTCATTAAATTATTTTTTCTCAGACTTGTTTGTCTTTGCCATAGTGTTGTAAAACTGTTGTACTGGCCAATTGATTTTAAAAGGAGGTCATTGTTTTATCAATCTGTCAGTTCGAAAAAATGTACTTACTTTAATAATATAACTTATTGACCCAGAGAGCGACGAGTGCGAGTCTTTGCCCCTTTCACACGTACCGGTTGCCGGGTGCCGGGTACCCGGGTGTATGGCCGTGTACTATAGCTTTCACACGTAACTGCGTGATTTGCCCGGCAGCCGCTTGCATTCGCCGCCGGTTACCCGGCACCGGCTACCCGGCAACCGGTACGTGTGAAAAGGCACTTTGAGTTTGGGTCTTCGATTCTACAGTATAGACGATTTTGCTTTCGTCCGTATGTGTGTGTGCATGTCAGTTTCGGTCTAGAAGACGCATTTGTTAACCAATTTTCTCCAAACTTGGCAAACATGTTCTTTGATTTAAAATCATTGATCTACGAAAAGATAAAAATACAACTTTTGTCGAAAGTTTTTTTAACAGGGCGGAAAATAAGGGAGAAAAAGGGCCCCGTTATATATGATGGGATCATAAGGGATATAATTCCTCACAGGTTGTTTTTTCCTGGGCGCTCGCGAGGTCTACTCTTCGCAGAAGTACTTGTTTTAAATTGGGACTAACTAAGTATTTGTGCGACCCAGAAATCGTCAGAAGGATCCGGTTAGGCTTAGTACCGTGTGGAGGAGTAAGTTTAAAGAGGCTAACGTCCATCAGTGAACTGCCAAAAAGATAATCTATTGTTTCGAACGCCATAAACATTTAAATATGAATAAAAAGAAAAGAAATAATGATTCTTTAGGGTAGACTGGGTACGGTTGACGGTGGATCGTTAAAATATTCAGTCATTTTTTACACAACGCTATCTGAGGGGCAAGTGCGAGTTTTTGCGTGAGCTTGTCGACATTCACGGCTCACCAATTCGTTTGGAATCAAGACCACGCCACCTAGCTGTAAACGCTGGAACTTGTCTCGATCCCATACAAATCGGTGATAACGCGCTCGTTCGTGAATGTCGACAGGCGCTCACCGAAACTCGCACTTGCCCCTCAGATCCCAAAGTAAGCTAGGAATGACCTGCTTGTGTTATGGGTGTTTGACCACGAATATTAATACGACCTTTGATAATGCTATTATAGCGAAATATGTCAGGTGTTTTTAAAATTTAAATAAAAGTGGAATAGTACAAGTGAATTTTCGTAATGTATTAAAACAAGTTCCGTCAAGTGCCAACAATCAAAAGTATAACGGATATTATATCAAATTTTGTGACCTAATGTGCTTTTATTGCGCTTGTTCAAAAAGCTTTAATTTTTTACTACTTTGCTTCGAATATACCTGTCACCATGTCATTATAATGGCCTAGTTCCCTTTCTTTGGATTTAAAAACCCCACATTAGAAATCTCTCAAAATGTCTTAGTCTACTTCTGTAAGAACGGCGAGCAGCCAACGAGGCGTCTACACATTTTATCATCCCTAAACTAATATATTATTGTAAATAAATGATTATACTATTAAATTTTCTAAAAGTTTCTTTTTTTTTAAAGATCCTTTAATTAAATTAATATAAAAAGTTATTGCACATAATATAAATAGATATACCGAATTACATGATTTGATGAATTTGGCGATTGATTAACCGAAGTAAATGAATGTACGGTGAACTAGATATAACTCAATGATTACTTACATAATTAAAATCAGTTTAGTTACAACACTATGATCATAGACAACTTCTGTCAAAACATGACATGTTTACATGATTGCTGAGCTGTCCAGAAAAAGACTATAATGTAGGTAGTAACTTCGACCAAGTAATAGTATAGACGGGCCCACGTCCTACATTCACACACAAAGATATTGTAGCAACGACACGACATGCACACATAGATTCTTTTTTCGAATTTAGGGTAGTGTTTTTACACTTCGAGAACGCACAGGAAGGCATCTTGAATAAAATGTCTTATTGTGACACGTGTTTCACTTTTGGAACAATAATACCGACTACGACCAAGTGAGCGCATGTGCTCACTTTAACGTCTTCAAAACTAATGTAAGGATGGGCCGGTCTATTCAATTCAATTCAACTTTATTTGCATTCATGTGTGTACTGTACAGTTGTTACTTATAAATAGTAGGTCTCAACATGAAGCCCTGTTTGGGCACAGCAATGGTTGGTAAGGTAACATTGTGTTATACATTACTCTTTTTCAAAGTAGGTAGGTGTTACATACTATCAATTCTAAATAATTATACATTTAAAATTTTATACAATTATACATAAAAAATTCAAAGAAATAGAAAATCTAAATAAAAAAATTAACAATAACAATTAGGTATGTACCTATGTACATGTTTTGTAGTTTTAACTTACATAATGCATTTCAATATCCAATAAAAATTTATTTGTAAGTATGACAAAGAAAAATAAAGTGTTTATTTTGTTTATTTAAGTTACCTTTTAAAAATATATAATAAGTTGTATATGATTTTATTGGATACCTAAATTAAATTTTACAAGTCTATTTGAACATAATAAGGACAAGAATAGGATTGAGTTTATAATTACAATTACTTAACATAAATAGGTATTACTTGGTCGAAGGGTAGTAATACATTCATAGAATGTTGTTAGGACGTTTGACCCTTGTAAACTAAAACTGTTTAGGTCAATCAGATTACAAAACCGTTTTGTATGTACAAATTATGTTGCCTAGTTTTGTTATTATTCGTAAGTAATAAGTTGAAGGGATGAGTGTTATCATCAACAGAATCTAGGGATACATTATGCCAAAACTAAGCGTGGCTTGTCAACATCGTTTTAGTTTGGTATGATCCCATGCAGCCTCTCACCACCTAGAACCTAAAATCATCAGGTGTTATTCCATTTACCTAAGACCGGGACCCCTAGGTGCTCACAGGATTTGTCTTCTCTCTCAGGGTAAGTGTAGTAAGGGACTCCGGAGCTGGTATTTGTAATTTGGGTAGTTTTTCTTGTGTTGCATTCTCTTCTTCTTCTTCTTCTTTTAATTAATGGCCCTCCGTTTATTAACGATTTTGCCAGTCTCCAGTAAAATTAATAGATACAAATAAAATCAGTAAAAAATGGCGATACGCCAGTCTCAAGTCCAGACTCCAGTCTCAAATTATCCGCTTCTTTGATGAACGGCAACAGTGGGTTCCAACCCACTGTTGCCTCAATCTCAGAGAGCGGCTAAAACTCCAGTTCTAGCCGCTCTCTGATATTTTCTGATTGCATAAGCTATCTGCCAGTGTAAGTCCCGTCCAAATCGGTCCAGCCGTTCCAGAGATTAGCCGGAACTAACAGACAGACAGACAAAAATTTTGAAATATATATTTTGGTATGTGTACCATATATATTCATTATGCATGTAATAGAAAGCGGTTATTTTAATATTACAAACAGACACTTCAATTTTATTTATTTGTAAAGAATAGTTACGAATTTTCTTCAAACCAACTCTCGTATTAGCACAATGCGGAAACTCCATACAAGTTTTCATGATTTGTTTTCAATTCTATCACCTACCTACTCTAAAAAACTAGTTTTGTTTATACAGAGCCTAAATATGTGTGTGACCACCAAGGTTAAAAGTATTCATACACGTTCCGATTTGGTTGGACCCGACCAAATCGCCGCCGACGGAGCAACCAATCCAATATTGCTACAGACGTTCCGACGGTCGGACATCCAACCATCAGTTGCCTAAGCTCTGTCGTAGTGTACCGACGTCATGCCACCCGCTCTTTTAAAGCAAGCGCCACAACTATAGAGGCTATCGCTATAGTTGTGGCAGCTACATTAGTGCCCCAAAAGAAAAAAAGAAAGAATAGAAAAGAATGGGCAAAATTTTATTTAAGGAAGCATAATTATTCAAGTATAATTGAGTACCTATGCTTAATTTTTTATTTACTACAATATATCAGTAAACTATGCCTCTGCCTACCCCTTCGAGGATAAAGGCGTGATTATATGTATGTATGTTTTATTACAATAATCCTTGTGGGTTAAGTCTTACAGACAAGGAAAGTATTTTATAATATAAGTCTAAAAGGTTCACTATTATTTCGCGTTCTGTTATCGCATTCTCCGCGTCGTTAATTTTGACATCCTCCATCGGCTGTGTCGCGAATGGGTCTGAGCTGCATTCGGTCAGATGGAACGCTCCAGACGTACCGATTTGCTCGGATGGTTGGCTTGTCGGATATGTCGGCGATCCAACCACGTCCGACCGATATTAATAATATTTATGTCGGGCCGACCGCCTTACACACTTTCCGATTTGGTTGGTGTCGGGTGGTTGGATCCAACCAAATCGGAACGTGTGTTAATACTTTAAGCAAAGGTTTCCTCAAAATACCCTCCAACAATATGGGAGCTATGGCGGGGGTGGGAAGGTTGCTCAGTGGGGGGCAGGGAGTTGCTTATCTGTATGTAATACTTTAATATTATCTTTACCTATATGAAAGTTTCGGATGAATAGATAATTCTCCACTCCTCCACCCTCCTTTGGGATTTAGGCGTTTGTATGTTATGAAAAGGAAAAATCTGTTTATACAAATATTTTTTTTAGAATAGAAGGAAAAAGGGCATTGTAATCAGTCATTTTGGTCCCTAGATAAAATTTAAAAGAAATATCAAAAATGTTTTTCCATTTTGTGAACTTTTTCAGTATTGTTACACTAGCCGTGAATTTTTCATTGGAGTTGAGGAAAATTTTGTAAATCTCTAGATGATAACCATCAGCGTGTTGAGGTATATAATATTATACTTAAATAGTACGAAATCCTCTTTAGTTCATGTTCATTTTATAACAAAAAAATTGCTAGGTACCTAGATTACGTAACCTACTAGAGCACAGAGAGGATTCTGTAAGTGACCTTACATCTATTACTTTATATGTGAAGTTTTTCATACTTTAGCTGTTATAATATAATTTCGTTATGCGAATTTTGACTGGATGTCTCTAATATGTCAAATGATGAACTTTTGATTCTATAACACAGAGAGATCGCTGCTTTTACAATTTATTTTCAGGTGATAATTTGCACATTTTCCTTGAAAACTAAACCGTAGAAAAGCTTCATTTTAACGTGAGGAAAACCCTACATGGATTCTATGCCGGACTCCTACTGACTAAAACCACACGTATCCTACCTAACCTCCTATGGTTGCGAGCCCCGGGTAAGCCATCGGAAGGATACCCCAGGACACCGTAAGAAAGGTGTGAAAAATAATCTCTGTCTGTATGCTAAATATCATCAAAATAGTTATAGCCCCTTCCGAAAACGTTCTTTGCTCATTGTGATAAATTATAATGTATTCTACTAATATTATAAATGTGAAAGTTTGTGAAGATGTTTGGATGTTTAGACGTTTGGATGTTTGTTACTCAATCACGCTCTAACGGCTGAATGGATAAGGCTGAAATTTGGTACAGGGATAGAGTTTAGTCTAATATAACACATATGCAACTTATTATCTCGGGAAAATGTTTTTTATAAATTTAATTCGAAAATTAGTCCATCAATTCATTCGTCATTTTATTATTAATCACGTGTGAGAAAAAATAACAAGTTCATAGGTAGTTTAAGATTTTTTCTCTTTTTGTTGCTTGAAACTGTTTTAATGCATTTTTTTAAAGTATTAATTTATTTAATATAAAAAGTGGTTGTTCTAAAGACACGAGCCACGAGACGAGCCGAGATCAAAACGCCAGCAATAATATTCACAAGGTTTTAAAACACTCCAAACCTTCTTTTGGCTGTTGGTCATAGAAGTAATTAAGTAATATTAGCAACTAAACAATTTGCAGGTCTTTCAACTTCCAACATAGATATAATTATACTTAAATTCCATAGCAATTAAAATTCTTACAGTATACTATAATAGTCAAATGTGAGTAATGCAATAGACATTTTAAAGGCATCGTGGTAATTTTGGTTACGTCAGTGAACCAACTATACTTTAAAATGAGTCAATTTTTTTTTGTATAATTATGCAATTTGGACGATGATACTTGTATAGACGTTCCTACTAACCACGGACAATACAACCTAAGAGACTTAAAATCTGTCTCTACAATATGCTTCGTGAATTTATAATCGATTCAGAGTTACAGGTTTTGCACTTGATGTTAAAAGCACCGCTTCAAAGATAAGCATGTGTTTGTAATTAAAACTGTGTGATTTTTTTATACCACTAAGGTGGCAGATAAGCATACGGCCTACCAAACTGGTGGTCACCATAGCCTATGAACGTTTGCAACACCAGAGGCGCCACACTGGCGCTGCCGACCCCGTAGCAACCTTCTAAGACCCCTTTTGAAGAACCCCATACTGTAGACGTTTGGTGGGTTTGGTGTTGGCGTGTGGCGTAAATCATAGATTTGCTGTAATTAGTTTATTAGGCGCTATTAAGCGTAGGTATAATGGTTATACTTAGGTCGGTATAAGGGGTGTGTCCTTAATAGTGTCATAGTAGGGATATTTGATGGAAGGAGATATGGTGGGATTTAAGCTATATATAAGCGTGCGCATTAGTAGAATAGAAAAAATCAGGAACTAACTAAAAATTTTTAATTTACTTCATACGGTCGAAGAAATTTTACATCAAAGTAAATTATTATATAAAATATATTTCCACTGAAATAATCAATGAGTGGCTTAATAGCCCAAGTATTTAACTAAATTTTTATATTTGTGAAAACGGAAGCTCTGGTAAGCATCAATCATCAATTTTATTAAGTAAATTAATTGTGGGTAATTTTTATGTAAAAAAGTATATTTTAAGTAAATTTATTTTATCAGGCAGGCGTTTGTGAAATTTAGAAAAGGGGGTAATGTTCTTTGTATATTAAATGTTTTAAAATGGGGTTAAAAATAATGTAAGGGAAAGTTTAGGGAAATCTATGGTTGAAGAGGGTGTATATAAAATATAATGTTTGTTCTTTTCAGAATGAGCTTCCAAGTCTTTGTTTAAAAACCCTGCCTATACCCGTAAGGCAGCTATTTATGAATAATATATGCGTAGAGCCATAGTCTTATATTGTACATATTCCTGAAGGAAGGAAGTCCCATCCCTGAAGGATTCGGATGAGTACCTAGTTTTTAAGTTAGATATAAGTTTTAATATTGTGGAAGTGAAATAAAAATAATAATACTCTGTAGTATTTGCATTATTGACTCCAGGACAAATTATATACCCTCACCTAAACTACTGAACCGCCTGGGAACTCCTGGGATCACTATCGACTTCCCAGAAGCGTGTAATGGCGCCCGAACTTAATTAATTGTCCTGGAGTTGATAGCTTATTTGGGTATTACAGATTTGCTGGGTCTAGTGACTCCTATATAATTAATAATTTTTATTGTAAGGTGTTTCCCGCTAGCAGGTAGCCTCCCCCGAAATTAGTGCTACCTCAAGGATTAGACGCCCTTGGCCTATGCTAGTCTGGATGCCCGAATTTTGAACTTTTTGTTTGCATTTAACATTTTTTGGCTAAACGGGTATTCCGAAATTTGAAAATTTGCTAACTACATTTTTATTAACGTAGCTTGTCCCCAAATTTAATTACAGTTATTTTATTTGAAACTGTAATAGTAGAATATCTTTTATTATATAATTGTTGGCTTATAGTCATATTCATATTTTGTATTGTTCATCGTAAGGAAACAATTCTACCCTCATTGTTTTTGACAATTCCTTGTAATAAATTTAACGCAAAAAATATACCCACATTAATAAAATTGTTACGAACCTTATTGTAGAAGTAAAATTGTTGTTAACGTTTTAAAGATATTTAATGCAAAACATTCACGGTAGGTTTTGTTTTGTATAATTTGTGTATTGTTTCAGGAAATGCGAATGATATTGTAGTTCTATGTGAATAGAGAAAGTGATTTGTGTATTAAAAATTGTGAGTGATTCGGTGCTTACCAGAGCCGTTTAATATGGATATCAATAAAATTAGATATTTCTTGCTCAATAAAAATTAATTAACGTATGAAGTAGTTATTCGCGGTTTTGAGCCGGTTTCTACGGCAAAAATAGTATGGGGTTCTTTAAAAAGGGTCGTAAAAGGGTTTTACACGGTCGGCAGCATGAGTTTGTCGCCTATGGTAAGGCAAATGTTCATAGGCTGCGGTGACCGCCAGTCCTTCTGGTGGGCCGTATGTTTGTTTGCCACCTTCATAAAGTTATATATTTTCTATATCGATAGCCACCTTAGTAATATAAAAAATCTTTGGGGTAGGTTACAAAGTTCATCATTACATCATTTCAAAAATGCTGCATAGTAGTTAGCAATACGAATATTTAAAATATATAATTACAAAGAATAATTAATTACAATCTGCATAAAATAATTCAATAAATTAACTTCATAACCAAAAATATTTTTCTAAGTAAATCGTAGTATCATTTTATTTTTCTCATAAGTATGGGTAGTTGTGAAGATCATGTGAATATCGTTAGGGTTCTTACAGACTGCATTTCATATCATAATTCCATAAGCGTAAGGACAGGATACGGTTTTAATGAATAATGTTGAGATTTAGTGTAAAATAAAGCTAAATTCTCTTGTATATAAGAATTGCGTCATCATGTGATTGTATTGATGACACAAGTGTGCATGGGTATTTTATGAGCGTGAAATGTATGAGGATGTATGAATGTATGAAAGGTATGAATATGAGAGTATGAAAGGCACATTATTCAAAGGAATGGGTGAGTCTAGTGAGTTATGAAAGTTTGAAATAGTCAGTAGGTACTTTGCATATATAAAAAAAAAAAAACTTCTCTCCCCTATTCTAAAACAAAATTAACGTCATTTTTTAAATTTTATCAAATTAAATTAGAGTTAGTTAGAACAAGAATAACAATGTCAGGTCAATTATTTAAAAATGAATGTTGAGTTACTTTAGGATGTTGTCGCGGACAGTCAAACATACACGAGAAATTTAAGTCAGTGTGTAAGAGACCTTATGAATAATTGTGAAAATTTATGAGGGTACCTCGAAATATTGTTAAGCTTGAGGTCACATTGTGAATTCATTGTCATGTTATGTGAAAGTTGTGTACGTGCCATGAGTTTATAAAATTACAAAGTATTAAGAATTAGGAAGTTATGAAAGTTTTATGCAAATGCATTATGTTAATAGTGATGCATACGTTTTGAAAACGTTATTACATATTGGATTTGGATTTCAGTGAAATGTTAAGGTTGGTAAATGTGATTTTTTTTCTGGGTTGTTTGTATATTTTTGGTTAGAATTCTGGTAGGATGATTCTGTAGGTGTATTCAGTGCTATATTTCTGATTCTTGGTTTTTTTGTAGTAAATACTGCCACTCGGAAGCGGTAAGCTTGCCCTCGCAGATTTACGTGGTACTATAGGAAGCTCTTAAAGGCTTGCTTATCATATGCAAATATATTGCATTCAGTTATATAGACATATACAATGTTATTACATCGTTGTATATGTTGTTATATAAATTTTGTTCTCTGAGACGGTTATAGAAATCTCAGTCTTCAATTTAAGCCATATTCTATATTACATTCAGGCGGTTCGTATTACCTGGATTTCTTAATATTAAGCCTTAAATACGTCTTTTCTTCTATCTATCTTGTGAACACCATCAGAATTACTCTATTGGAATATTTAAATTATTTATTTTGGGAGACATTATCTAAGTAATACAGTTGTTATAGATTGATTGTTATATACTAATTCAAATTTTTTAAATTGAATTAGTATTCTTAAATTTTGTCTATAGGGACAAAATTTTCTCTTGGGGAGGGGATATTGTGGCGTAAATCATAGATTTGCTGTAATTAGTTTATTAGGCGCTATTAAGCGTAGGTATAATGGTTATACTTAGGTCGGTATAAGGGGTGTGTCCTTAATAGTGTCATAGTAGGGATATTTGATGGAAGGAGATATGGTGGGATTTAAGCTATATATAAGCGTGCGCATTAGTAGAATAGAAAAAATCAGGAACTAACTAAAAATTTTTAATTTACTTCATACGGTCGAAGAAATTTTACATCAAAGTAAATTATTATATAAAATATATTTCCACTGAAATAATCAATGAGTGGCTTAATAGCCCAAGTATTTAACTAAATTTTTATATTTGTGAAAACGGAAGCTCTGGTAAGCATCAATCATCAATTTTATTAAGTAAATTAATTGTGGGTAATTTTTATGTAAAAAAGTATATTTTAAGTAAATTTATTTTATCAGGCAGGCGTTTGTGAAATTTAGAAAAGGGGGTAATGTTCTTTGTATATTAAATGTTTTAAAATGGGGTTAAAAATAATGTAAGGGAAAGTTTAGGGAAATCTATGGTTGAAGAGGGTGTATATAAAATATAATGTTTGTTCTTTTCAGAATGAGCTTCCAAGTCTTTGTTTAAAAACCCTGCCTATACCCGTAAGGCAGCTATTTATGAATAATATATGCGTAGAGCCATAGTCTTATATTGTACATATTCCTGAAGGAAGGAAGTCCCATCCCTGAAGGATTCGGATGAGTACCTAGTTTTTAAGTTAGATATAAGTTTTAATATTGTGGAAGTGAAATAAAAATAATAATACTCTGTAGTATTTGCATTATTGACTCCAGGACAAATTATATACCCTCACCTAAACTACTGAACCGCCTGGGAACTCCTGGGATCACTATCGACTTCCCAGAAGCGTGTCAGGCGTGATATCTTGAAATTGGGAGAGGTCTACGTCCAGGAGTGGACTGCCATAGGCTGATCTGATTGATTGACACGTATATTACTGTTTGAGCTTTAATTCAGAACCTTCGTTAACCACCCCGAGACCACATTTATCATTAAGCTTTCGTGGAACAACTCAGGTGTAACCTATTTTCAGCAAAGGTCACTGCAAGACTAGTGTCCTGTGAATTTCTCCACAAGATACGATACACAAGGGTTTTCAAGTAAATTATGATGCCGGCAGAGTAAAGTACGAAGTTATAGTAAAGTTTGCAACGCTCTCAAGTTCTGCAGAATATTGTAGCTAATTATGGTAATATGAACCTAGTAACTAAGGTATTATAGTTTAGTTTTGTAAAACACGGGTTCACTAGACAGTATATTGTCATAAAATAATTACCTAACTATCTCGATTTCATTACACTACCAGCCTAGTTTGAATGCTTCAAGCCCCTTACCTATTCAATAGACGACGGTACTTCAATTATCGCTTAGAAAATCTAACTTATCAGATTAGGAGGGATTGATTACTGTACTGTATAATTGATGAAGTCGCGACGCTCTCATCTGAATGCATAAATTTGACGTGAGAACGTCTTATAATCCGATGGAGACGGCTGCACGCACGAAACATCAAGACGTAGGCGGTGTTACCTTGCTCTTAGGTGTTCCATTTAAGGCTAAATTGTTACGTTCAACTATCGTCAGTAAACCAACTTTACAGACAACCGATTTTTACACAGCCATCTAGCTCAAACTTAGGTAATAATGGCCTGTGCTGTGTCATCTTGTCTACCTATAAATAAACCTAAATACATTTATTATAAGTTCCAAAACTCGTTGTTACCAAACCCTAAAACTATGACAAACTGCTGCAATATTAACAATTCATGCAATTTGACCACATACGGTATTTGTAGATAGTAAGGCGGTTAATAAACTTACTCACACATAACAAATCACACCGTTCACATTGTTTCATAATTAATAATGTGCAATTATGTACATATCTATATTATGTGGTATGACTAAATAGTATGCACATTCAAAATAGAATGCTTCATCCATGACAAATCAAGGTTACTTCCGTATTTTTTTAAAGCCTGTGACTTAGAAATCTACAAGTCGAGAAGTTTAATATTTTTCTATTACCTAATCCGTTTCTGAGAAAGAAGCCTTGACAGTCAACAGACAGTTAATAAGTTTATGACCTTGCCTGTTTCCGAGGTCTTTAAACTTGAATAATTTTAAGTAAATGATTTTTTATTACCTATCTACGTAGGTAAATTGCTAAAATGTGTAAATAATCTACTATTTTATTGCACAAAATACCTATTCGTTTTTATAACACCGGACTTACAATATTTTTTTAGGAAGTGCAGGCAAACAAATTAATTTTCAAGTAAATACCTCTACTACTAGGTACTCTATAAGGTCCTTTGTAATACCTCTACAAAGGACCTTATCCTCGTAATACGTAACAATATAAGGACAAACCAAATAATTCATTAAAATGATCAAACAGTCTCTGAAGAATAGACGATCTATCAAAGAAAAAAAAACACCGAGAATAATCGACTTTTCAAACAATCTCTGATTGAAACGAGCGACGATGACTCGTATAACGACATTTGAAAGACTTCAGAATAATAAACGCAGTTTACTTGAAGAAAATAGGAAATTAAATACTTAGCTCGATAGATGGAATTATTATACTCTAAAGCCATAGATCGACTACCTCGGTGGAGAATCCGGTAGTGTGAATATTTGTGTGATCTACAAATGTTGTTTCCGAGTTTGGGTGTTTTCTATGTTCTAGATCCCATAGCATAAGCTTATATTAGCCTAATATGGGCTAGATAACCTTGTGTAAGATCGTCGACAAATATTATTATAGAGCAACACCTCCATTGTCTTTTATTTGGAGGAGAGGCGCCATTCGGAGACTTTCTCCTCTGTCAATGCCTACTCCAAATGGCATAAGAAATATATGTATTTATATGTGTGTCTGAAATTATGAGTGTATTGTTTTAATGGTTTTGTTAAATTTCTATAGGGACAGCCAATTGTTTTGTAGTGATGTACTGATCCCCCCCCCCCCCCCCCCCCCGCGGCAATATGATATATATATATAGAGCAAACATGCTATGTCTACTCCCTTGTACCGGTCACGTTGCTCGATGGCTTACAGCTCAGTGAAATAATATTCCATTCATTGAACAGCTTGTGAAGCTGTTTATAAATTCAGTGACAATAACATTTCGGGATAATTGAAATTGCTGTAACTTCGCAAATATTGTTAAAAGCGAACTGAGTTTTATTACAATTTGGTAGGTTAATTTCCTTAAAGGTGAACGGTAACAAAGCCGACGTACCTATGTGCGGGTCTGGTCCCATTGTATGATTATCATATATTATGTACGTTCCTATATCATGTTTGCAGAGGTAAAGAACCGGATCTTCAGTAATGAGGGTGACATTAACATAATCATTTTGAATATTACACTGGCCCGTGCTGCACTATTTATTATGCTTACATTTTACTTACCTTCTACGTAAAGATGCCTACATGAAAACTTGTCTAATATCAGCGGTGGATCTTTACGAACTGCGCGTGTCCATTTCAACACGGCAAAACGCTCACCACCTATTACGTGGTACAGAAAACTACAAGGTGAAATGTGGGCGTTTACTATGCCTCTGCCTACCCCTTCGGGGATAAAGACGTGACTGTATGTATGTATCTATGTCGAGTCGAGGTTACGTCGGTCGTTAAATGTAATTTGAAAAATGTTATTAGTATTGTTTTTTTTAACTATGTTTATGCGTAATTGCGAAATAAGTAATGTTTAAACAGGCAAAAATATCTTCGTAATATATATAACTAGCTGACCCGCGCAACTTCGTTTGCGCTTACCTGTTTACGTCGTCCCCCGTTTTTGAAACATTTACTATTACTGCTCCGCTCCTATCAGTTGTAGCGTGATGCTATATAGCCTATGACACTCCACAATAACGTAGCTTTCTATTGGTGAAAGATTTTTTAAAATCGGTTCAGTAGATCCCGAGATTACCCCTTACAATTTAACAAACACAACAAACTTTACCTCTTTATAATATTAGTATAAACATTTACTATTACTGCTCCGCTCCTATCAGTTGTAGCGTGATGCTATATAGCCTATGACACTCCACAATAACGTAGCTTTCTATTGGTAAAAGATTTTTTAAAATCGGTTCAGTAGATCCCGAGATTACCCCTTACAATTTAACAAACACACAAACTTTACCTCTTTATAATATTAGTATAGATATATAGTAGAAATACCTGCGACCCCGCCAGCGTTAAAATTGGCAGTCGTTCGTAGTCGCTCATACGTGTTTTCTCTTGAAATTTGAGGTATTTCCGAGATTAAAAGGTATTGTACTTTCCGAATAATTATCTGTATAATTAAAAATCACCTGCATCAATTGCTTACCAACGGTGAACTTACCTTATTTTACGTTTGGAAATCCCTCACGGATGCCTGACTCTTGGCAACTAGAACCGCACACATGCCTTTGTACCTATTTGTAACTTTCTAAATTTTTAGACGTTTTCAGATTTGACTTTTGGAGTAAAATTAAGATCGATGTGTTTAAACACATCGATCTTACATAAGGCCTGAATTTATAGTTATGATATGAGCACATAGTTGCAGTCAAACTTTTAATTTAGAAATACTGATTACCTTTCTTTTAACATATTCTTTTCTTTTATATCACACTTGAACCAAATAAATCCACATAGTCCCTACTGAGTCTGTCCCACGTCTAGCTTCTGCCACCTCGGGTATCTTCAGGGAAGGATGGATGTCCCAGGACTCTAGATTTCAGCGCAATAATTAGCTGAAAAGTAATAAACAGTTAGTAGCTTCACGAGATTTTTATAAGCAAACTAGCCTTTGTTTTCTTTTACAAGGGTGCTATGCCGGACTCCTACCACAAGTATCCTACCTAACAGCCTACACAGTTGGGAGCCTCAGGTAAGCCCTAGGAAGGATGTACCCAGGACTCCCAACAGACCTACGACTACCACTGCGGCCTCACCTAGGAAGCAAACCAACTTACCTGCGCAGTTTCGTATAAAATGGTCTGCTCATATTGGTTGTACCCTGTTTTATAGCCTGGCTATCAAATATTAGAAGAGACTTTGACTTCTAGCAATTCGGTAATTATAAACGGAATGGCTGTTTTATGTTTACTAAATCAAAGCTTAGTGAATTTTCTGAACTTTTATTTTTGAACCGCATTTAGTCAGTACCAAAATCCTATCAAGTAGATGGCATTAAAAATATCATAGAGTTTCTAAATTTAATAAATAAATGGTTTAAAAAACCCTAGAAAAATACGCTTTTATAATGCACGAAAAACCCCAAAAATAAATTATGGATCGTTCAAGTTGCCTCTATTTCTGGGCTGAAGTGTAAACTATGTGCTTTTAGTTATAATATTTGATTATAAAAGCGTGGGGCGCTGGAACAGGAAAGACTTTCTTGGCGGAAGCTGCATGATGTCTTGTCAGATTAAGGATAAGGTCACATTTATAAAAGCGTGTCTTTCTCGTGTTTTTAAACTATTAATTTACACTGTCACGCTTTTATATATCTACTGTGACTTTTATTATTATTAATATCATTTTAAATTTCGGAAATGTATTAAAGATGATAGCTTTAATTGAAATACATAACATACTTACTTGAAAAGTAAAGTAGTCACGCCTACGCATTTTCTACACCCACTTTTGCCAGTTTTTCGTGACGCCCGCGTAATAGGAGCAAACCTATTACCGTTACGGATCTCTATTAGATAATTCATTGGTAGGTCCTTAAAGTTTCGGCATTCCGAGATATTTAGTACAATATGTAGTAATCACGTAATAGGAATACAAAAGCATATATCCCCAAGCGGGTTTTTAACGGTAACCAAAGATATCTCGTTCTCGAACAAGAACTCTACATTTTGCCACTGTTAACGTATTCACCTCATGTATCTACTTAATAGCCTGAAAGAAGAGGCGTTCCCTCTGGCAGCATAAACGTTATGCTCTTATGCGGCTCATGCAGCTTTCGCCAGGATTTTTATTATATAAGGATTTGTATTAATAGGAATATGCTTACAAAAAAGTCTTTCTTGTTCTAGCGCCCCACGCTTTTATAATCAAATATTATAACTAAAAGCACATAGTTTACACTTCAGCCCAGAAATAGAGGCAACTTGAACGATCCATAATTTATTTTTGGGGGTTTTCGTGCATTATAAAAGCGTATTTTTCTAGGGTTTTTTAAACCATTTATTTATTTTATACTTTTTAGTCACAACATTTATACCTTAACTAGCTGTTCCCTGAAGCTTCATCCGCGTAGAAGTCGTTATCGCATAAAATCATTACCCTCCTTTCGCGCAGTCAGTTAAAAAGTAACCTATGTCCTTCTCTTAAACTCAAACTATCTTTATAACAAATTTCATCAAAATCGGTTCAGCGGTTTAGGCATGAAAACGTAACAGACAGACAGACAGAGTTACTTTCGCATTTATAATGTTAGTAGGGATTTCTGTATTACATGGTGTTTTGTCTGAGTTCGACTAATGTGAAAATATTTCATTATTACTCTAATACATATACATTTTCTGCAGGTACCTATGTCAATATTTACACTCAATATTAACTTCAATATATAACAGGTTTGTTATAACCTTAAACCCTAATCGTGGTCTAAGCTCATTACACGACTTTTCTAACAAATCCAAACACAGCTATGATACGATGTTCAATCATGAAGTTACAGTTCATATCTTACGACTCCATCATCAGATCAGTTTGACAGCACCATATTATTGTATTATTATCAGAACTACAAACATCTGCCAATTTTCATGACGCTACGATCCTTGGAAGATGGTTAAATTAGTTACCTGAGATTCCATTGCATAGTTTTACAAGTCATTTAAAAAAAGGTTTGTTATAACCCTGAAACTTAAGCCTGGTCAAAGTTCATTACAAGACTTTTCTGACGAATCCAAAAACAGATATAATACGATATTCCATCATGAAGTTCCAGTGCATATCTTCCGGCTCCATCATCATATCAGTTTGACAGTACCATATTATTGTATTGTCATCAGAACTACATACAGCTGCCAATTTTCATGACCCTACGATCCTTGGAAGCTGGTTAAATTAGCTACCTTAGAATCCACTTGTTTTCTGTGCCTATCTTCCGGCTCCATCATCATATCAGTTTGACAGTACCATATTATTGTATTGTCATCAGAACTACATACATCTGCCAATTTTCATGACGCTACAATCCTTGGAAGATGGTTAAATTAGTATCCTTAGATTCCACTTTTTCCATCGAAGTTTCAGTGCCTATCTTCCGGCTCCATTATCATATCGGTTTGACAGTACCATATTATTGTATTGTCATCAAAACTACATACAACTGCCAATTTTCATGACCCTACGATCCTTGGAAGCTGGTTAAATTAGCTACCTTAGATTCCACTAGTTTTCTGTGTCTATCTTCCGGCTCCATCATCATATCAGTTTGACAGTACCATATTATTGTATTGTCATCAGAACTACATACAGCTGCCAATTTTCATGACCCTACGATCCTTGGAAGCTGGTTAAATTAGCTACCTTAGAATCCACTTGTTTTCTGTGCCTATCTTCCGGCTCCATCATCATATCAGTTTGACCGTATCATATTATTGTATTGTCATCAGAACTACATACATCTGCCAATTTTCATGACGCTACAATCCTTGGAAGATGGTTAAATTAGTATCCTTAGATTCCACTTTTTCCATCGAAGTTTCAGTGCCTATCTTCCGGCTCCATTATCATATCGGTTTGACAGTACCATATTATTGTATTGTCATCAGAACTACATACAACTGCCAATTTTCATGACCCTACGATCCTTGGAAGCTGGTTAAATTAGCTACCTTAGATTCCACTTGTTTTCTGTGTTTATCTTCCGGCTCCATCATCATATCAGTTTGACAGTACCATATTATTGTATTGTCATCAGAACTACATACATCTGCCAATTTTCATGACGCTACGATCCTTGGAAGATGGTTAAATTAGTATCCTTAGATTCCATTACATTGTTAGTTACATACACGACGACCTAATAAAAGCTTATTAAAAATCAAAAAAAGAGTGAAAAAGTTTGCCGCAGATCCATATAAGGATCATAGATTTTGCATCGAAATGGTGGACTATGTAAATTGATCCGACCGTCAAGCTACCCACAATTTGAGAATTGTAAAGAAAGTGTATATTTCATTGGTTATATTATTTTATTGAGAAGTGCTCTGCTCACAATGCGTATAGCCCAGTTTCAATCGCGAGCTGAGCAGGGTTATTGATGATTCCTCTAAAACCCATCTCATCAAAAATGAAAATGATTGAAAGAAGAAAGAAAGAAAGTAGGAAGAAATATTTGTTTTGAACACGCACATTACACCATTGCATGAAAAGACATGGCCATAAAAATACAAGGTATACTAAACATTTTTTTCCGTGCGAGTCCTAAGTGGGTCACCATCTCAGCATAAATGCTGGTAGTAGGTACAGCATAATGTTGCTGAAAAGCTATGGGGCTATCAATATTTAATGTTAGGCGTCTGAATTATTTCGGTCTGTGGTAAGCTTGAGTGAGGTTAATCGCATTTAGTTAATTTACATTATCTTTATTTATACGTGGAAAAATATAATAGACCGAAAGAATGTCTCCATTAAAATGTTGTGTGTTTTTTATGCATGTGGAAATTCCTCATGAATGCTGTGTCAGACTATTGGTGCTCTACCACCACCTAAAGCCGGGAGTCCCGATTAAGCTCTTGGAAGGTTGTCCCAGGGTTCCCGACAGACTTTGGCTACCACTGCGAACTCACCCTGGGTACTATCCCGCGTTTTTGTGCTATAAACATCCGGAACTGAAGTTACAACCAAGTACATCAATCAAATCAAATGAGCCTGTTACAGTACATTGCTGGGCGTAGGATTTTCCTAATTTCATTATGAGGGGGTGATTCGCCTTAGTATGCGGTCAGACGTTTAGCTATAGGATTTTCTTTCGGGTTTTCCTTTTATTTGCTATGACCTTGTTAGTAAGTCAGCTGGAACACCACTATCAATTAAAATAGTCTGAGCTCTAAGGTTAGTAAACAAATGTCTGCAATCTAGGTATATTATTTCTTGAATCAGTCAAAAGTCATAATGTTTAGATTGCAGATTGTGGAAGTTCATTTAATTGAACCATGTACTAGTGGCATTAATAAACTCAGCTATGCATTCGATATACTAGTAACTTTTCATGAGTTTTGTCATCTGGTGCTAAAAAATCATCGTGGGGATTTTAATAGAATATAATCCTACTTAATATTATAAATGCGAAAGTTTGTGAGTGTGGATGTTTGTTACTCTTTCACGCTCAAACCGCTGAACGGATCGGGCTGAAATTTGGTACAGAGATACGTTATAGTCTGAAATAACATATAGGCTACCTTTTATCTCGGGAATAACTTCCCGCGGGAACAAATTTTACGCGGGCGAAGCTGCGGGCATCAGCTAGTTTAAATATATAATTTTCACACTATACTTTAGTACTCGTACACGACCTACCTAGATCAATGTAGGTACTGTAAACACAGACAACAGTCAGTAATTAAATGTTTGACAATTTGTGCTATAATATCTACTTACGAGAATTTTTATTCTTTGGAAGGCGATGAAGCCGGTGAACTTGACTGTCTGTAACAGGATGTTATACCAGATTCGAATCGACTAAAATCACATGGGCCCCAAAGAGTACTCGGAAGGATGTCCCATTGTTAAATGCCTGGCTATCATTAATTAATGGTATCGGTAGGTACGTGTCGACGTGGGTAGCTCCGATTTCCTTAGTTTTTGTCAGGTGACCATTTATCTTGCTGTAATTGTTCATCCGCAGATTAAATTCATTAGACTCAAATAATTAATGGTAGTTACCGTAGATATCAGAGAACAAATTTTCTTTGTAAACATTAATTAAAACGAAAACGCCGCAAAGTTCCTGTTCGGTCTCGTATTTATTTGTAACTGGAATGAAAAGCTCCTTTCATTTTTGTTTCGAACTAATTTCAAGGATAATAAATTTGAAGCTACCTATCGCAGATTTTATAGAGGTATCTATCGACCCGAAATTGTCACATCGCATGTGCGAATCTTTGGGAGTCCTGGGGTATCCTTCCGAGGGCTTACCCGGGGCTCCCAACCGTAGACTGTTAGGCAGGATCCGTGAGGTTTTTTTGTCGGTAGGAGTCCGGCATAGCTACCATGCAGGATATACCTCACATTAAAAATAAATATGTGTGTATTTTTAAATGAGTTACAATGTCACTGGTCTCATAGTGCTTGTTCTTGAAAGACCAATGACATGACATACATGACAAAATCGTCGCCATGACACATTGCGTGATAGTGTCAGGGAATCACACACTTCAAGTGGCAGATATTTTCATACTTCATTTATGATAAGTGAGGTTACATCCGTTTTTAGATCCATAGAGATGTGGAAAGGACTTTATTTCGTCTACTTTTTCCGCGCAAATTCTCTATTAAAAAAAAAATAACGTAAATCAAAACAAAGAATAAAAACCTTTACTTCAATAAATGGTCAGCCATCTCGTTTACAAAACACTGACCAAAATCTCTAGGACATCCTTCCCTGGAGTTTTCTTGGGACGCCCTGAGCCAAACAGAGAGTAGAAAAAGTTTCATAATCAGCGTGCCAGCAGCTGACATCACCGCAGCAAGGACCTTTTCTAGAATACACACATTTCTCTCCTGTCCAACATAATGTCTGCTGAAATTCCAGAACCAGGATCAGCTCATACATTATGTATTGTTGGAAGATAATAATCTGATAATAATACTCACAGTAATAATCGCCCGAGCAATCAAATTTTCAACGCAATGCATATTATCTAAGGAAATTCATCTCAAAAAGAACCCACGAGCGGTCTAATAGTGATTGCGAGAAATATATTCTCGGAGCTTTAAATATTTAAACCTTGTTGTATCTCACTTTGACATCGTAATGAGATGAAATGAGATTTAGTACGAAATCTCGTAACGTTTTTGTCTTTAGACATTTTTGTTATCTCGATGTCGACGCGTAAAGTACTTACAATATATTAAATTGTCAAGGGGTTAAATTGTCTCTGCTTTTACCAAGTTGCTTACTTTCGATTGATATTTGATTATACTCGTAACATTTAGTTCTTTGACATTTCAATTGGATTTACCGTAAGCAATGAAAGCAGGATTGACATAGTATTAACATGTCTATTTTAAAAGGTCTGTTTTAAGACATAAATATTAGATTATTATATGAATCTTATAGGTACCTAAGCTATATGCGATGTCGTACTGATGCTACGCTATGCTTCTCTCAAAGGCCACTGTCATGAGCAGTCGTGACCGTCGTGACCTAGAAATGAGCCAACAAAATATTTTCATATTTCGTATAATACAATAATGACAAATTGATAAGTTATATTACTATTTTTCAGTGTCTAAAGTAAATTTTATTTTATCTACATAGGCACATCAACAGAATTTAATAAGGATACATTGTTTTAAAAATTAAGCATGATTTTATAAAATTCTGCAATAAATAATTTATAAACGGGCTGAAAGCTTTTCATTCTTTGTAAACAAAATGTTAAGAAAATACGACACCAAAATTCTTAGAATTTCATCTCCAGGTTAAAAAGAATACTTAACAATTTTTTTTATTATATTTAATCAGTAAAAAGGGTTTTCTTTTTCAATCTACTGGATGAGAATTTTTTTTTACTAGTTACTGGGTCGGTCGTCTTTTGGATCGAAATTAAATGTTACGAACAGTCTGTATATTTTAAAACAATGTGTGTTACAAACGCGCTATTGCTCGACTTTGACTTATCAGCCCAACATTGAATAAAACATATCGTCACATCATCGTCAGTTGGAGATACAGTAAAACGGCTTAAGTGTAGATATCGTGTTATAACTCAGAAAAAAAGACCGATTTTTTTCAGATGATTACAAAGACCCGGAATTACTGGATCTACTAGCTAGATGATGGTAAGCAACGAATCTGAAGGAGGTTTCTTGAGATTTGTTCTAGTTCAGAGGTTGCGACGTGGCTTTTGTAGAATTAATAAAAATGAACATACATCAGTTTAGTGACGCTATAGTCAAGCCCTCTTCATTTTAATTTCCCGGCATTTTCCTCTTATTATATGTGGCAGACGTCAAAAAAGCCATGAAATCTGCGAACAACGCAAGCACAAAATTTCCTTAACATCACCAACATCATCAATATCAATACATACAATAAAATCGTAACAGGTCGCTGTCTGTACATAGAAGATAAATAAGAAAAAATATTATAGGGGGGCTTTATGAACGCAATAGAACCCAAAACAATGATTTTTAGAATTTTTGTCTGTTTGTCTGTATGTCTGTATATCTGTTTGTCTGTACGGTTGTGCACGCTAATGTCAGTAACCGCTCAACCGATTGCAATGCGGTTTTTTTATTGTGTTGAAGTTTGCTCCAGTTAACATTTAGCGTTTGTTTTATGTAAATCGGTTTAGAAATAAAAGAGTTATAACACTTTTAAGAATCAGATATTTTGAAAATTTTAATTGTAAGGGTTTCTTTGAATGTGAGTGAACCTAAACTGGCGTGTTGGCTTAATCATAAAAGAGCTCTTTTATGATTAAGAAAACAGGGCAGTTTCAGACGCTGCTTGATGACTTTGATGAAGAAATACCTTTCTTTTCATACTTTTTTTTTTTTTTTTTGTATTTTTATAACTCAAGAACGGGCTAACCTATCCAAACCAAATGTTTAGGCTTTGTTCGGACTATTTAGTAGATGGTTTATGTGAAGTTTGCATAATATCGGTCGAGCGGTTCGTCATTTATCACGCAAACGAAGTTGCGCGGGTCAGCTTGTTTATAATAAACACACTCAAAAGGACGTTTGACCATCTGAAAATCAGCCTCAGACGTACCTAGAAGATGGTAAAATAAAACTAATCCAAGTTACACGTTTTTTCGTTTAATTAACCCTCATTTCAACAAAAAAAAGTATGATAAAGCGAGAATATTATGTGATGTTTCCTTAATTGGCTGACTTATTAAATTGTGGTTTTTAATGTAAAACATTTTTACAAAAATTCTTTTGGAGCTACTGGATGTGGTTAAGTGGTTTTGTGATTATTATGTTTCCTTTTTAGTCTTTTCATTACAACAGAATAGGTGATTTACTTCGATTACTTATTAATCCGACATCCTGGTTGCATTCATAAACTCGACCTTGGATTTTGAGTTCACTCTGGATTTCTGATTGGCTGCTTACTGAACTTAATGAACTTAACGTATCTAGCATTGCAACAAAAAATTTGACGATATCACAACACCTTACTGTGCGACGAGGAGTTTTTAAACGGACATTTCATCCGATACTTGTTTGTCAACCAACAGATACAAAGCGCTCTGTCTCCCTCGGGAGTTAATCCCGAGGGAGACAGAGCGCTTTGTATGATACTCAGGGCCTCTCCGGAATAGAGGCAGTTTCTAGCCACTAAACCACTACTTTATTCCACCTCGTCTGAACCTCATAGCACGGCAGACCAGTCGAGAAAACTGAGTAGAACAGACGAATCACTGAGATCTGCCTGGAGAAGACCTAACAAAATGAATCTCTTCGATGATTAAGTTGGGCTGCCCCTCGCAATAAACAGTTATTATCAGATTGACCTAGGTCATCGGTATGGAATTCCCTAATACAATTATTTCGAAATCTTCCCACAGCTCACATCGTGATTAATGAAAATTGACTATATTATATGCAACTATTATTATGTTGTTCACTTGGGTGCCAATCAAATTTTGACTATAAAATTGTTTTATATGGTAAAAAGGTTGTCGTCATAATGTTTCAAAAAAAGGTGATATACGTCTCTTCGGTAATTCCAACATCATATTGGTATGGAAAGTGATTTAAATGCAGTGATTCATAAAGAAATAATTTCTTTTTTTAAAACCTACTCAATGTATTTACCTGTCCACCTTACGCACATGTACAAAAATACCTATCGTCATTATAAAATTAACGGACATACAAACCTCATGACCTCAGGATATATATCTTCTATATTTGAACGAACTACAATGAATCGAAAAGTGAAAAACCATTATTTATGAAAAAACATCGGACCTTGCTCTTTCGCTACATATTTCGGAGCGGGACACAATAATGGTTTACATTTTTATAATAGTGGAGCGATGCCCGACGGAGTTTCATGAATTACCGAACTGAACAACGAACACTGCTTCAAACTTCAACACAATAACGTCCTCGTAGGATATTGTGCCTTTATACAATTTTAATACGAATAAATTTGTCTGTTTACGTGCTTACAAAGATGATCTGAGTTATATTTAAGCGTTTTAGGCATCGTCAACGGAATGAAAGGACGATGCATAAAAAAATTCCACTTAAGCAATCTATAACAATGACCGTCAACGGTTATAAATTGCTTAAGTGGAAATTTTTATCAGGCCATTTTTTACAGAATTCTTTGTGTACAGTTTGTTAACTTTTATATTCTACAAAAATAGAATACAATGTTGTTATCAATATGACCTTCAATAAAATGTGACCAAGAGAACCTTTTGCACAGTCATCTCTTTTTCTATTATTATTATTTTAAATATATCTTACCTAGCTCGTCAAATTGTAAACCTTATCAATTCAGTTAGTTTGTTTTACAATTTTCGTGACTATGTGAAAGAGGCACCTCCATTTCAATGCAAAAGATCCCGCCTTCTCCTTTAGGAACCCACCGTTGATGTCCTTCACAACATTCGTTGAGGTATTTACGGTAAAAAGCGGCCAGGTCTACAAAAGATGGATATTTTTGATGACTTCATAGCAACCTATATGCGAGAAGCTGTGGCTGTAAAGCATTGAGAGCATACTGCAAGTACTGTGTGCGTTTAAAGATACCTTTGCTACGGAGGATGAAGAAATTTCTCATCTAGTCGACCGAAGTCATATTAATTCTGCCTAGAGACCGTATTCTTAGCATTCCATGGATTCTCCGTGCGGGCGCCGGGTCCATAGCGTGGCACAGGGGGGAACACCCCGACGGCGTCTGGTGCTTGCGACCCATTCGAGTAGGTTTAGGGTGGCCACCTTACTATGCGCATAAACGATCACCTTCCACCGTCAACAATTTCCCCCCCCCCTGCCCAACCAGATTTGGTAAGATCCTATCAATGCCGCTTTGGATACTCGTTTTAGTAAAGAGCTTATTGAAGCTCTTGGCAATCCAAGGTCCTTAAATAAATTATACAAGGATTTAGCTGGAATTCCCCTTGCTCCTACTTCTACGGCATAGAGTTTAACCACATAGCCATTTTTGGTTAACTCATTGGTCAAGTCAAAGTATTTATTTGTCTTCATGGCGTGGTCCTTCGGTATGTTGGTCTCCCACGGCACCGTCAGCTCCACGAGCACCGCACGCCTGTGTATCCTCGAAAACACGAATATGTCGGGTCTGGATGACGAGGCACATACATCCTCCGGGATTTTGTAGTGTTTTTCATACGAGTCTGAGAGTATAGTCCAATCGGCGGCAGCCATCAAAATTGAGTATGGCTTTTGAGGTACTTTCTTTGAACAGCCTTCCTTTACAAACGCAATGTCATTTCTTTTGTTTGTGGTTAATCCCTTTTTCGCTCTCGCTACCGCCAAACTGACAGCCTCACGTATGATTTCCAATACCCTATCGTGTCGGCGTGAGTAATGACCCCGGTCTAGTAACGTCCTACAACCTACCAGCAGGTGCCTAGCAGTTCCAATCGCTTCTCCACATGCATTACATGTTTTATATCTGTGGCTTTCCCCCACCTGACCAGATTACTTGGGTCGGGGAGGGTCAATTGAAACGCGTTCAGGTAGAACTTAAGCAAAGCCGGCGACCAGTCGTACAATAAGGTACGCTACTGCAAGGCCATGGGAATACAAAATTCGCCCAGAGTAAGCCATTCATTCTGCTTCTCCAGGTTCATCGCGTGCACCTTATAGGCATCGCTCTCATCCTGCTCCAGAAAAGATTTTGTAATGTCTTTATCTGTTTGTCTCCGGATACTACCCAACCCCGCTCGACCAGTCCGCGAACCCACCATGAATTTCTTGTGGAATTGGAGGCGTGACTCAAGTTCTGCTATATTTTTATCCTTTGGAAGAGTTTGAATGATTTTGTCTCTTGATTTTGCCAAGACGTGCATTTTAGTAACTCTTAGATGTTTATAGAGTTCCGACGGCTTCTTAAACGTCATTCCGAAGTTATTAGAGGCTCTGTATAATGCCGACGGGTCGGCCGATTGAGCTAGCCCTAGCCACGACTTCAACGTCTTCGTAACATTCGTATTCAATTTTCTGAGAAAGTTTTGGCTCATATCGTACACAAGAAACAGCCAGTTTAGACGTGATGTTAAATAGTTGTCGTAAATCCATGCTTTCTTGACGTTACCTATTGGTTGTTGGTCTACCTTTTATATGTCAACAATGAAACTTTCAATTATGTCGTCCAAAGCTGGAGTACAACCTCTGTTATCTATCTTTCTGCCAAGAAATTTGAAAGGCACGGTTTCCGATATAATAAAACTTTTTCCCCGCCTATATCAAGCCCGGGGTCATATGACGTAAACTTAGTACCCCGCCTACCCAGACATAGACAGTAGCATTTGCTAGGTTTTGTCCTCATTCCATCTGTCCATGTACAGAATTCATCCACTTTACGCAGTAGGTCTTGGCACTGCTTTGGGCTGCGAGTCAGGATTGCGAGGTCGTCTGCAAACGCCAGGATGGACTCTGTATATTTGCCATTTAATTTAAACCGATATCCCCACTTCTTCTCATGAGTAATAATACTGTCAATTAAAATATTTATTACTATATTGAAAACTATTGGTGATAAACAGCAACCCTGGAACAAACCTACTCTATACTTTAAGGGTGGCGTATGTCCTTCTTTTGTGGTTATAGTGTGTAACGTAACGGGAGTCAAGGGTGTCGGTGTGGACTTCCCAAGTCCCGTGTTACAATAGTTTGATTTGTAAAAGAAGATTACCTGGATAACAGCAGCCGGAGATACAGTGGACCTTTTAGGTTAAGGGCCGTGTTGTCTTGCTAGTAAACCCCTGCTGCAGTGAGTTCGTGAAAGAAAAACCAGTGTATATTATTTTCACCACGTTTAATGGTCTACAATACAAAAACCACAGGCTTTGTGGTATATCAAACGCACTACTTAGCCTATATATATGGCAGGATGCACCAGTATTACTCCAGTTAGAATACTTATATCTACACACACTTTACTTACTTGCTATAAACTTATATCAAATCTATTGACCTGGCCGGCTCTTGCGCCGATGCGATGAAATTATTTCATTTGACACAATTAACTAAACATCACCTTGTGACGTGGCTAACCAAAATATACTTTAATCTAGCGACCTAGAGATGGATCCATTCTGGTTAACATTATTATAATCTATGATTTAAAGGCTAAATAAATCTAGTTACATTCTCGGATCGTTATGCAGCCTCCTGAAGGGGAACTACGTTGTTAAACTGTCGGTGGACTATCGCGTAGGCACCGCTAACCAACGAGATGCAGTAATCAACCTCGCGTATGGATGTATAAGAAGAATCCTGGTGGCCCTCCTTGGTGCCAAGTAGTGAAAAAGAAATGCACGTGGCGTAAAAAAGAGAATAAAAAATGCCGGTGCGAGAACCGGTTACCGCTACAAAGCCGGGCTCGTCAGCGGCGCGCAGTCCCGTCTGTGGATCACGCGTCCCACGCTGATGGGTTCACGGGGAAGAATTCCTCCGTGTTGGGATTCCGCCAAGGGACGGACAGGTATTCCCAGCAATAATAGGTAGGTACTCCAAAGACCCGCTACAACAAAAGTTACGCGTCATTAGCAATCAGCACGCACTTCACAGACCGCGATTATTACAAGGTCTATCTAGCTTATAAATACCTTTTTGCGGGTCCTGTGATGGTACGAATTGCTCTTGAAGAGACACCTTACGGGTCTTCTCGCTCGAGAGAAAAAAATGCCGACTGCCTCCATCTTTGCTTTTCGTCTCTTCCCCTTCCCACCAAGCCAAACCCGCTTGGTCAGTTACATCTACGGTCCGTTTCATTTCACTCATCCCTCACGTTCCGTTCGTGACTTTTATTCCTCCACTTCTCATACGCCATACACGATTAGGGCTTTATCGCATTAACGCCATGTCATTAACTGAAGCTAAAACTATCCTGTACATTAACCATCCTATCCTCTTAAGCGAATATTTTATCCACTATTTGACATAATGTTCTACGTTACGCGGAACGTGAATTCTGGTGTGACCACTCCGAAATTGATCCGCTCGTAAACTATATATAAATTATCATTAGTTCCAAATCTGTTTACTAATTTAATATACCTATTATTTACTCTAATCTAGATTTATTGTACACTAAATAAAACTATTTTTTTTTTATGTTCTTTTTTTTTTATTCCTAAACTATTTCGTTGACAAGGATCAGTCATTGTCACTGTCAAAATGACAATGTCAGATTCACGACGTCTAACCTATGTGTATGTGTAGTATTGTGACTGGATGTAAACACGGAATAAAACGACAGAAAGATATCGAGTTTAATATCTTTGTGTTAATGTGCTTAATGTATGAAATCCTCGTTATCACGAGACAAAAAGAGAGTATTATACTAGAACGTATGGATAATGTGTTGGTGAGTATTGCAGAGTGTTACAATACCCCCTTTCTCGGGAAAAGAGGTAAACCGACAGGTTTACCGAAAGAAACAGCCGGGGTAACCGGGAAAAAGTGGTTACTTAACCGACTCCAAAAAGGATTAAAAAAATACCGAGAAATAAAAGAATAAAACTTCAGAACGCTGCTAGCAATAGTTATTCTTCTGACTGCCCTTTAGAATGATCACAGCTGGATAGGTATTCCTTTCAAAACGCGTACTTCACTCTTCCATACCTCACACAGTATTTCATATTTATCTATGTACATTCATTCGTCATCCTTTCCATATTAATAATAATTATAATAATACATATAATAATATTTAAAGCTTATTTTCCACCTATCATTCAGTCATGCACTTATCCTTCCCTTTTTTATTTGCTCCTATCATTCCATAATTATTTACATGCTGTCATTCATCAGTCTTATATTCTGTAAGAGTTTTTCATACTTTGGCCAATCGTACTGTCGGTCAATCATTTGACTGTCAAGAAAAACAACTTTTTTGCTCATGCGTTGTTAAGTATCATATCATATAAACATTAACTGTAAGAATAAGAACACAATGCAAAAACACAAACGGCAAAGCAATTATTAATTGCATACATTAGTTTCGATAAATGCTTGCCTAGCCCTACGATCAAAAAAAAATCTTGGGTTTGGAGTAAATACCACTAGACAAGCAACAATATCGGACAGGGTGTGTAAATAATTTAATCTACACGCAAGATGTCCCTTACATGAAATTTACCAACAGATCCCGACGATAACTCGCGTAGCTCACACACTACATCTGACAACCTCCTTTCAACCGTGCACTTCACAAATTTCGGCGCCAGCTTGGCGGAGAAATACTTCGCTGCGTTAGATTGTACGAAGTTCCTTCGCCAGACCACATCGCCTATTTTCGCTGTGAAGTGTCGTCGTCTTAGGTTATAACGTTGTGAATTTTTCTGGTACGCCTGAGTTAATGCATCTACTACCTTGTCAAAATTTTTTCCCAATTCCAACAACGATGATGCCGCTGCGCTTCTATCGCCTATGGTCAGATCATCAGCTGATGCTGGCAAATCCCTAAGAATTGAATGGAATTGACCGTCAGTGACTATTTCACGACCGGTGGCCAAGAAGCACGGTGTGTATCCCGTTGCTAGGTTCACCGTGCTATTCAGTGATAGCTGAATTTGCTGAAGGTATTTGGACCAATTACGTTGATCTCGTTCAACTAGTATGGATAAACAGACTTCAGCGGTTTTGTTATACCGTTCGACTGTATTCGCTTGCGGTGCATAATGCGCCGTATAGAAAATTCGAGGGATAGAATATCCATCGCAAAATGATTTAAACGATTTGCTTTTAAATATGGTAGCGTTGTCACAAATAAGAATCGCGGGGGTTCCCCATTTCAAGATCAATTCCTTTTCCAAAAATGAAGTGACCGTTTGAGTGGTTGCAGTACGGAGGGGGTGAAGCCATACAAATTTTGAGAAAACGTCTACAACTGACAGAATGTATATATGACCCGAATATGCTTTAGGTAATGGGCCTATAATATCTATTGACAACGTGTGCATCGGAACGTCCACCTCCTTTTGATTTGTCATGAGTCCGTGAGGTGGTGAATTTGAGTGTTTATATGCTTTACACTTGTCACACCGTGTGACAAATTCCTTAACATTTTCAAACATATTTGGCCAATAATAATGTTCCCTAATTTTCAAATACGTTTTTTGAACTCCTGGGTGTACACTACAGAAGGAGTCATGGTTTTCCTTGATGCATTCATCGACCAGCTCTTTAGGAATTACTAACCTCCAATTGTTTTTTGAAGTACAAGAGCCACCTTTGCAAAATCTAAACAAATTGTTGCCTAGGATCTGAAAATTTTTGAAACGAGTAGGCATAGTTTTACAGCCGTTATACATCTTCTTATACCACTCATCAGAAGTTGAAGAAAGTTCTTGATTGAAAGTAATAGCATCGACCGAAATTCGGGATAGTGCATCTGGTACGACATTAAGCTTACCTGCCTTATGGCAAATGTCAAAATTAAAAGTGGATATCTGCATTGCCCATCTGGCCAACCTGCCTGAGGGGTTATTTAAAGACTTAAGCCACTTTAAACTCATATGGTCAGTGATGACCGTGAACTTAGTACCTTCTATGTAAGCACGAAAATGATTTATGGAATCCACTACCGCGAGCAGTTCACGCTCTGTTGTACTGTAATTTCTCTCAGGTTTTGCCAGTAAACGTGAAAAGAAAGCCACA
Source organism: Miltochrista miniata (assembly GCA_933228765.1). Lineage (NCBI taxonomy): Eukaryota > Metazoa > Arthropoda > Insecta > Lepidoptera > Erebidae > Miltochrista > Miltochrista miniata. The sequence goes on along the minus strand of OW121763.1, from coordinate 25,380,733 downwards.
GGACGCTCGATTCCATCTATGTCCTGCGTCAAAACACTACCAATGCCTACGGATGATGCGTCGCAATGAAGCACGAAAGGTTTCGAAAATTCTGGCGACGCCAAAACTGGAGCTGTTATTAAAGCATTTTTAAGGGTATTGAAAGAATCCTCAGCTGCTTCGGACCATTGGATGCCGTCACTGCCTTTCTTCTTACCCACCAACGCTGTCATAGGTGCTATGATGGTGGAAAAATCCTTAACAAACCTACGATAGTATGAACATAGACCTATAAATCCTCGTAGCTGCTTGGCAGTTTTAGGCTGTGGGAAATTCTGAATGCTGCTCAGCTTCTCTGGGTCAGTGCGCAAACCTTGTGTATTGATGATGTATCCCAAGTATCTAAGCTCTCCTTTGCAAAATTCGCACTTTTTTAAGTTGATAGTGAGACCAGCGTCACTAAGCGACCTCTTTACAGCAGCAAGTATCTCCATATGTTCAGAAAATGACTCTGTGGCAATCAGAAGATCGTCCAGATAACAAAAAACTTTTCCGTCAAATTTGTGCAGAAATAGCGAATCAACTAGCCTTTGCATTTCCGCTCCCGCATTGGATAATCCGAATGGCATTCTTTTAAAATGAAAAAGACCTCTATTAGGGACTACGAAAGCTGTTTTCTCACAAGAAGTACCTTTGCCGTCTATTCCATCCTGACTTGACAAACTGACCTGCCAAAAACTCGATGATAAATCAATTGAACTAAGATAATGTGCTCCTCGCAGATTGTCCAAAATCGAATTTATATAAGGAAGTGGGTACGAGTCTTTAACCGTGACATCATTGAGCTTACGCGCGTCGAGGCAGAATCTCCATGATCCATCTTTCTTTGGGATCATGACAACCGGGTTGGACCATGGTGACCTCGACGGTTCGATGACATCGAGCCTCAACATCTCGTCCACCTCCCTATTCAATGCTGTCAACTTAGCAGGCGATAAAGGGTAATATCTTTGTTTAATAGGCTCTCCCTGTGTAATAATTTTATGTGTAACGATATGCGTTTTCCCTAAACCTTTTTTTTCTGATGAAATTGACTCAAAGTCATTCATTACTTTTTGTAGATGTTTGGCTTGTTGAGATGTTAGATCATCTCTGGGTATTAAAGCTTTCACCTCACACAACGCACTGCAAGCACTATAACTTGTGGAGTTGCCTCTCCTCACGACATCTCCAAACTTAAAAATGTCCACTAGACCAAATGCATCAGCGAAATCCATACCGCACAAGATTTCGTGATGTATGTCAGGGCAAACTAAAAAAGTAAAGTGGGCAGTTATCCCATTACAAGTTATTGGCAAAGACATTATGCCAATGACTTTAATTTGTGATAAATCCGCTAAAAATACTGCTGGCACGACTGAAGCATCCCTAGCATGTAATGTCCATCCAAGTCTTTGAAAATATCGATGCTTATTCGCACCTAAAACTGATAAATGTGCCCCAGGATCGAGCAATGCTTCGAAATTACGGTCCTTTATTGTGAATTTAACAAACAACCGATTATCCCCTACGAATGACGATATTTCAGGCGAAGAGACTGTTTGTGTGTGTAACGACTTGCTCGGGGGCCCCATCAGTTTTTTTTATTAAGTGTCTGTGTAGTAGACTGCGAGCGCAAGCCTGTGTTACATTGGGTGCAGTTCCTAATCGTCACCCTCTTAGCACCGCACTTGAAACATATTATGCCTGGTATTGACCTACACACCTTATAACTATGGCCGACTTTTTTACATTTAAGGCAAGTAATAGGTGAGCCGCGCCTGTCAGGTAATTTGCCGACGCTGACTGCATTGAGTTCGCGCTTGCCAACCGGTTTAGATTGACATAAAACACCAGAATAAGCCTCATAATTCTTGGACACGTTGACCAATTGGTCAAAGGTAGTAATATCATTGATGGCTAATAGTTGGGCGTATGTAGGTAGCAAATTGTGTTTTATAATTTCAAGTAGGTTGTCGCTTGTAATAGGATATGTTAGTCTATTGTTTAAATCCTGGATATCTAAAATAAAGAATGATACAGACTGACCTAGCTTCTGCTTTTTTTCACGAATCTGTCTCTCTATGTTGTAGTTGTAATCCTTTGATTGAAAGAATTTTCGAAATTCAACGCAAATATCAAACCAAGAGTTAATTTTATGATGGATTGTTCTATGAAACTTGAGTGCGGTGTCAGATAACAGTTCTGAAAAACCTCTTACTAATGTTGTATCGTCAATCTGTCGTGCGATACGTGTTTCATTAACCCTAAGGAGGAAGTCGTCAATATCTGACTCTCCGTTATACTTGAGTTTAAGGGAAGCTAAATTCAATGATTTGTAGTACACATGCGCACTGGGGGGCGGTGCAACTACTTGTGTTATACCATTACCTTGGTTCATGTTGTCAAAAATTTCGCTAGTTTTAATGGGGAATGTCTTATGTGCGTGTGCTATCGGTTCTTGTGCCACGTATGTCTCTTGTGTGTTGCTGTGAGAGGCAGCATAATGGGTGGTCGTATTAGAGACTATGGATGTCGCAAACGTTTCGGGAGCCAAAGATGAAGTCCGGTTCACGTTGACTCGGGGACGTGTATTTACGGTATCCATAGGTATGTGTACCTCTAAAGGTCGTGTATACGGGCTAGAAGTTACCTGCATAACGTTCCGACTATGCACCGGTGAAGCAAATTCACTTGCATCAGTATCTGGAGTTTTTGACATTTTTTATAAATAAGTTCTTAATATCTAGTTTGTATTTAGCCTAAAATGCTCTAGTCGTAGTAGTAGTAATGGTATAATCACTGTAGCAATGCCACAGACACAATAACAACAAAGTTATGTTTCAAAAGTATGTTCGTAAAAATTACTATGAAAAAATTCAATTTTGTTAATAAAAACAAAACCTGCAACTATTTAGTCCTGATCCTTGTGTATTTAAGCTCTAAAGGGTGTGCAAGATCAGATAAAACTATAAAAACAACCAATATGTTGATATTTAAAAAGTTGATTTTTGTCGGGAGAACGATAAGACAAAAAAACTCAAATTTGCTCACAAAATCGAAAATTGACACAAGACCCCATCCGGTCCTAGTGTTTATCAATGCAGAATGGTGCACCGAATCAGATAGAAGTTTAAAAATCACCAATATGTTGATACTTAAAAAGTTGATTTTTGCCGGGATGAGAACGACAACTCATAAAACACAAATCTGTTCACAAAAACAAAATTTGCACATATTTTGGTTTGGTTTCTTACTGTCATTAACTCTAAGCAGTGTAAGCAATTATATTAAACACTTAAACCATCCAGATGTCAATATTTAAAAAATGTTGTTAGTTCTGGATGAAACTTTTGTTAAAGAAAAAAAACTTAAATTTGCATAAAAAAGTCAAAATTTACACATTTTGTGGTCTGGTCTTCACGGATATGAATTCTTAATAGGGTGAGTGACCAGATTCAATATCTATAAACCATCAATATGTCAATATTTAAAATTTTGACATATTCCTGAGGGAACGGTGAAGTATGAACTATTAATTTTCTTAAAGTAAAGCTACTGCTTTCAAGCCTAGATACAACAATAAAAATTGTATCCCTCAAAAGATAAACACAAAGGAAATTCCCCCCCGAAGCTCAATTGCAACAATGGTTACCAACTAATTTCAATTGAATTCAGGCGCTGTACATGCAGCACTTTAATAGGTAATCACAATAAAATAAAGTTCGGGCGCCATGTAACGTAACGGGAGTCAAGGGTGTCGGTGTGGACTTCCCAAGTCCCGTGTTACAATAGTTTGATTTGTAAAAGAAGATTACCTGGATAACAGCAGCCGGAGATACAGTGGACCTTTTAGGTTAAGGGCCGTGTTGTCTTGCTAGTAAACCCCTGCTGCAGTGAGTTCGTGAAAGAAAAACCAGTGTATATTATTTTCACCACGTTTAATGGTCTACAATACAAAAACCACAGGCTTTGTGGTATATCAAACGCACTACTTAGCCTATATATATGGCAGGATGCACCAGTATTACTCCAGTTAGAATACTTATATCTACACACACTTTACTTACTTGCTATAAACTTATATCAAATCTATTGACCTGGCCGGCTCTTGCGCCGATGCGATGAAATTATTTCATTTGACACAATTAACTAAACATCACCTTGTGACGTGGCTAACCAAAATATACTTTAATCTAGCGACCTAGAGATGGATCCATTCTGGTTAACATTATTATAATCTATGATTTAAAGGCTAAATAAATCTAGTTACATTCTCGGATCGTTATGCAGCCTCCTGAAGGTGAACTACGTTGTTAAACTGTCGGTGGACTATCGCGTAGGCACCGCTAACCAACGAGATGCAGTAATCAACCTCGCGTATGGATGTATAAGAAGAATCCTGGTGGCCCTCCTTGGTGCCAAGTAGTGAAAAAGAAATGCACGTGGCGTAAAAAAGAGAATAAAAAATGCCGGTGCGAGAACCGGTTACCGCTACAAAGCCGGGCTCGTCAGCGGCGCGCAGTCCCGTCTGTGGATCACGCGTCCCACGCTGATGGGTTCACGGGGAAGAATTCCTCCGTGTTGGGATTCCGCCAAGGGACGGACAGGTATTCCCAGCAATAATAGGTAGGTACTCCAAAGACCCGCTACAACAAAAGTTACGCGTCATTAGCAATCAGCACGCACTTCACAGACCGCGATTATTACAAGGTCTATCTAGCTTATAAATACCTTTTTGCGGGTCCTGTGATGGTACGAATTGCTCTTGAAGAGACACCTTACGGGTCTTCTCGCTCGAGAGAAAAAAATGCCGACTGCCTCCATCTTTGCTTTTCGTCTCTTCCCCTTCCCACCAAGCCAAACCCGCTTGGTCAGTTACATCTACGGTCCGTTTCATTTCACTCATCCCTCACGTTCCGTTCGTGACTTTTATTCCTCCACTTCTCATACGCCATACACGATTAGGGCTTTATCGCATTAACGCCATGTCATTAACTGAAGCTAAAACTATCCTGTACATTAACCATCCTATCCTCTTAAGCGAATATTTTATCCACTATTTGACATAATGTTCTACGTTACGCGGAACGTGAATTCTGGTGTGACCACTCCGAAATTGATCCGCTCGTAAACTATATATAAATTATCATTAGTTCCAAATCTGTTTACTAATTTAATATACCTATTATTTACTCTAATCTAGATTTATTGTACACTAAATAAAACTATTTTTTTTTTATGTTCTTTTTTTTTTATTCCTAAACTATTTCGTTGACAAGGATCAGTCATTGTCACTGTCAAAATGACAATGTCAGATTCACGACGTCTAACCTATGTGTATGTGTAGTATTGTGACTGGATGTAAACACGGAATAAAACGACAGAAAGATATCGAGTTTAATATCTTTGTGTTAATGTGCTTAATGTATGAAATCCTCGTTATCACGAGACAAAAAGAGAGTATTATACTAGAACGTATGGATAATGTGTTGGTGAGTATTGCAGAGTGTTACAAGTGTGGATATAGTAGTTGGTTATTGCTGTGATTTTGTCTAATATTTTTCGACATTCTTCATTGATCCTTGACAAGGAGCTTTATTGCTGTGATTTTGTCGAATATTTTTCGACATTCTATAATGACACTTTGACAAGGAGTAAAGAAGGACGATGACCCAACTCACTCTTCCGACACAATAAAAATAAATAAATCTTGACCTCAAAATATGTTTAAGGAAACATTTTTGTAAGAAAACAATCCGTAAAGGTTTGCGAAAAACTTTAGTCAACATAGATTTCCCACAGAAGGGTCAGCGGTGTTTACAATCTGTGGACTGAAAAGGCAACGACTGTGGAATTCAAAATTAGAAAGCATTGTTACAATACAATGGGCTATGTTACATCTACCTTCGGTTACCTATTACAAATAGTACCTACTTGTGCGTTGTACCCGTTAATTCCTTATGTAAATGATTTACATATCGAAACTTAAAGCGAATCTGTATAAGACAAGAAAGCCGTAAGATCGTTCTCACCAGACTGCCCCTCTCTAACGCGTTTATTGTGAAAGTGAAAGTTCAATCCGATTGACGATGTCATTTTTGTGTTATTTCAAACTTTGAACAGATGATCCACGTGACCTAGTGACGTAGTTTAATGCGACAGAGTCACAGCTACAGACAAAGTCTCTGCACTCTATTTTATAGAGATGGGCTAAAAATTGCCAGAGTTTTTATTTTTTTAATGAAACACTTTCGAAAGCAAGTGAGACGTGTCAGCACAATCCTATTTGGATTTTACATAGAAAAAAAGCCTAGAAAGAGAAAGGTATATGTACCTATCTACTATATCATAACATTATTTCATCAAAACATTGCAGGGCTTCTAAATAAAATAGGAAAAATAGAAATATGCTTAGATGAGTTTAGATCAAAAAGAAGAGATGTTCAAATTCTGTGCTTTACTGAAACTTTTGTGAAACTCGGTGAGGAGTTCAATATAATTATGCATTCATAACTTTAAAGTAGCAAGTTCCTTTTCAAGGCAAGATAAAAGTCGTGGTGGCGTATGTATCATGATTGACCGCTCGTTGGAGCACAAGCCGTTACAGATATGTAGTAATATGTCTATTGAAAATACTTTTGAATGTTGATATACCTCCTCTTCAGTGTTTTGGTAAATGCCTTTATAGAATACCTGGTGCTGATTTGACAATCTTTTTTGACAAGTTAGAAACACTAATGCATGAATTAAATGTTAGGTATAATAAACGGATAATTATTACTGGAGATCTTAATATAAATATACGTAAAAGTAGTGACAAATCCTCTAAATTAAAGAACTTTCTTTTCAATTACAACCTCAATTCGCACATCACACAACCAACACGGCAGAAAAATTGTATTGATCATATACACAGTAACATAGAAGACGCCATAGGCAAAGTGCATCACCTTTTTTTGTCTGACCACGATACTGGCCAAACACTGGATTTTCCTGTTAAAAATGGAATATCTAATCAACTAAATACATATTTATACAGGCGCGATTTTAGTGCAGATAACATAAATCAATTTAAACGGTGTCTTTCGAGTTTGTCGTGGTCGGATGTATTAAACGAGGAACACGATTGTAACCACGCGTATAATCTATTTTACGAAACTTTTGTTATGTTTTACGATTTGTGTTTTCCGGTTAATAAGATTAAAATTAGGAAGCATAAAACCACCCCAAAATGGATATCAAAAGGAATTAAAAAATCTTCCATTACCAAAAGAAAATTAAGATATGCATACTACAGGAACAAAAATGAGACCACTAAGTTGAATTACATTAATTACAATAACTTGTTAAAGGCATGTATCATAGTCTCCAGAAGAAATATAAACAGCAAGCATATTTCTGACTTAGCTAACAAGTGTAAAGCTGCATGGGACATAATTGGAATATACTGGTCAATTTAAAGAGTTATCCAGAAATACAACAAATAAACTGCGATGGGCAGTCTGTGACGGAACCAACTGAATTTGCTAACTTGTTCAATAAATTTTACATATCAAAAACAAACTTCCCAAATAATTGTACGCCTAACTATAAATTAGTCAGCAGTATTAACTCGACCATTTTTTTGGTGCCATGTTCTGAGAGTGAAGTAGGAAAAGCGATCATGTCACTTAAAAATACACATGCAGTAGGGTACGATAAAATTTCTACTAAAATCATAAAGCGTACTTGTAATGAGATCTCACAAGTACTTTCTCATGTGATAAACCTCTCATTCTATTGTGGTGTTTTCCCTGAAATGCTGAAGACCTCTATTGTAAAGCCAATGCACAAGAAAGATAGTAGAAATGAACTAAACAATTATCGCCCTATTATACTTATACCTGTATTCTCTAAGGTTTTTGAAAAGCTAATGCACGTACGGATTACAAACTTTTTCAATAAACATAATATAATTGCAAAAGAGCAGAATGGTTTTCAAAAAAATAAATCAACCACTCAGGCAATCTTCTCCCTCGTGCAAAGTATAACAGAGGCACTGGACAAAAAACGGCTAGTCTCCGCCATATTTTTTGATATGTCCAGTGCGTTTGATTTTGTGGATCATGGAATACTTTTAAACAAGTGCGAGGCTTACGGAATCAGAGGTAGAGCCTTGGAATGGTTACGCAGCTATCTGAGCGACCGTAAGCAATGTGTAGAGATAACGCGCGTAAATAATGAACACGTCACTACATCCTATAGCTCTACATATGAATATAACAGAGTCGGTGTCCCACAGGGGAGTGTTTTGGGACCACTCTTGTTCTTGCTGTACATAAACGATATTCCAAAAGCCACACATCATAAGTGTACATTATTCGCGGATGATATTTCAGTTGTAGTTTCTCAAAACAAGAACATTGAGGATGATTTTGAACAGGCTCTGAAGGATACTATTCAAAATGTCTCTACTTGGTTAAAGTCAAACAATCTAACTGCCAATTTGTCGAAGACCAACATAATTCAATTTAAACATTATAACGGTATAGTACCAAATATAAACATTAAATTCGGACATCAAGAAATCGCGCAGGAGGATGAAACAAAATTTTTAGGTGTTACACTTGACAAACATTGCAACTGGAAAGCACATGTAAAAACCGTATGCAGTCGCATAAACAGATTCGTTTTTGCTCTTAGAAGGACTAGGAAACTCGCAAATGAAAGGACAGTTTTAGTAGCGTATCATGGGTACGTAAGGTCTTTATTGAGATACGCAATAGTATTGTGGGGCAATTCAACTATAATAAATAATGCGTTTGTGGCGCAGAAGAAATGTGTCAGGGCGGTTTGTGGTGCGGCTCCACTTGACTCATGTACGCCTCTCTTCAGGAAACTAAACATATTAACTCTCACGTCCATATACATACAAGAAATAGGTATATTTGTTAAAGGTCATCCGGACCTATTTCAAAGAGTTTGTGAACACAAAAGGTACTTAAGTAGAGATCCTAGCAAGCTGTGGTTGCCAATGACGTTTACAACTCTAAAAAAGAAAAATAGTTACTGTATGTGTATAAGAGTGTTTAATAAAATACCTAAGAACATTAGGAATCTACCACTAACTAGTTTCAGAGGTACATTAAATAAATGGCTTATGGAGAAATGTTTTTTTATACCTTAGAGGAATTTATGACATGTAACAATTACCGTTGATTTTTTGAAAGTGTTGTTAAACTATTATTATTATCAAACTGACATAGAATTTTACATTATTGACGTGAGTTTTACATTGCGAATTGGCTTTTAAATTGACATTTATAAAAAATATTAATCATGTTGTTGATATTAATTGTTTTAATAAAATATGATGTTATAGGATAATTATATTTTAAATGTTATAGTTAAATAATGCATGCTTAAAATTACAATTTTGCACACCGACTGCGGTGAAACATGCTGTACTGTTTACTATCTAAGATCCATGTAATAACCATGTTTCGAGCAAATAAAGATATTCTATTCTATACAGGATTTCCATCTCAGGATGTAATATTTCAAAAATATTATTATACTTCTTATGATTTGACTGCTACTTATTATCAAAAATGCTGATATATGCCACAATATGTTTATTAATTGGTTTGTACTTGCTTGAAGTCATAATAAATCAATGATCAATCATGGATTGCGAGATTATTAAATTGGGTATGATTTTAGATCTGAAGAATGTCATAGGCTACTTTTTGTCCCGAAAAACCTTACAAAATTTATGATAAATCAAATTTCAAAGAATTTGTTTATTAAAATGTAGAATGCTGAAAATATTGACTTTGTTGAGAAGCAATTCTACATATTTAAGCTGCATGTTATTTCTATGTAAATTTAATAACGATAAATTATAATGAGCATAGAAATATTTTCAACATACTGAAACTAATCTTGTTTAAAGTACATTCGACAAGACTCAAGAGAACTGTCAAAACTTCTAGTTCATTACGCAACCCTAAGTCTACAATAACTCAATTAGTTGTTCCTCGTAAATCTTAATTAATTCCACACGCGTCAACACGCGTGCTTTACTAATAACTATAAAAAAGAAACAATTATATCCTTAAATACATCATCATAACGAATAGAGTCTATAAGGAAAAACATTAAAACTACTCGATTAATAAATGATGAATAGGATATAATTTGTAATTATTGATGGTATTAAATAAATAAATAAATATATTCACGGACATTTCACACAACGCTATCTGATCCCAAAATAAGCTAGGAATAACCTGCTTGTGTTATGGGTATCAGATCACGGATATTAATACTTATATACTTTTTAAATACATACATATTATACATAGAAACACCCAGACTCTTGAGACAAACATTTATGGGTCACACAAATATTTGTCTCCGGTGGGAATCGAACCCACGACCTCCTGCGCCTCAGGCGGTATCACTACCGACTGCGCCACAGAGGCAGTCAATGTTAGATGAATGTGTATCAATTAGTACGTATTTAATTTAATGCATTTCTGTGGAATGCAATAGATTTCTGTTGTCCGCACTATTTCATCATACCCATATTTTTACGTGTGGAAAATCCGTCATCGATGCTATTATGATTTTACCGACTAAAACCCAACACGTTCTCTACCTACTGCTTACCCGGGGCTCCTAGCCGTAGGAGCCTCGAGTAAGCCCTCGGAGGTAAGAATATCCCCAGGATTGATCGGACCTCTACAACTTCCGAACGGCTTGGAGGATCTTTGCGATGAAGAAATAGGGAATATGCATAAAATTTATATTGCGTCAAAAACCATTTTTTTTTTCACTTTTTATTATCATTTAATTATAAATTAAAGGTTTTTTTTATTTATTTATTATTTAAAACCTGTAAAATACTGCATTAAAAGTGAAAATCCTGAGAGCGAAATTCAAACGTGCAAAACGCTTCACCATTCGACACGAAATGTAACGTCATTTGACTCACACAACATTCAACTTATAGGCGTCAATATGTATAAAGGTCATTGACCCAAACAAACAGTACAAGCATACACGGATTGACAAGTGTCATCTTTTGTCATTAAAATGGCGCCAATATTGGTGGCGTTTCGAGTGCTCAGGTTTAATCAATGTTTTAATTTTTTTTTGTTGTTGTTTGAAATTTGAATTTGAAGAATAATTTGATCATTTTAAGGCTTACTTAAATATTATTTTTATTTTATAATGATGTGAGGAATTCATTTAAGTTTTAAAAAAATCATGAATATTCCCTATTATCATTGTTGGGACACGTTCGAGAATTATTGTCAACCGAAAGTGGGTGTAAATTCCTATTGCTCCCAAACCGCTAAGAGGATTCTTACGATGAATACATAATGTATTGTTAGGACATGACATCTGCGGAAGGTACTTATCCTTGATTAGCGGTTGACCTAGGTCAACGGAAAGTGGGTGTGAATTGCTAAACATATGTTAACGTCAAAAATGAAGGAGTGGAACGGCTTCACGCCTTTCTAAGATCCGAGCTGATTAATAGTTGCATAGTTGCATAAGATTTACTCTGAAAGGGTAATATAGCAATGAAAGTTTTTGCTGTGTTTCAAATCACTTCGCAAATCAGAGCGTTGTCTTTGTATGGTAAAGGCATATGCTATTCTATGAGTACGTATTCAAATCTGAACCAATTTGTACACTTCGCTTTAAAGAACGTATAGATATAAACCGTCATTACAAACATTATGACTTCACGTACTCTGAAATCTGAACACGTTCTTGTAATGCTCAAGACGCTTTCTCATTTCATTTTAAGTTAAAACTATGATACTTCGTGACAAAAAACATTGTAATATGGGGCCCGGTTCATGCTTAAGGTACTAGTTAAAACGTGAATTGCTTATGGATCGTGACTGTGCAGGTATCTAGTTTAAAAATTTACAAACAATCAAGAAATCGATTTTTCAAAGAATTCAAAAGGCTAGTTCTCAAACATTTTCCGCATGCAACACAAAGATCTAAACAGACACCATCGCGAGGAATTTAACACAAATGATCTTCTAGATTTGCTTCACCACTGCCATTTAGATCAGGATTTACACTCACCCTAAAACTTACAAAACTCACTAATTAAGAATAGATCAGAATTCGCGAATTTCAATTTAGAAACTTAAATAACTCTTTTAATAAATCGAGAGGAGTCTATACTCTAGTCTATACTAGTCTATACTCCTCCCGAACATTTATAAATCACTGCTATTCAAAACCCTTGGTCTAGTTGGTGGTAATGGCGTGGAAGTTCAACATACTCGCAATTCACATAATATTTACACAAATCACGCAGCAACGGATAGTGTTTTGGCCACATCAGCGGTTATTGGAGAATTAGGGTACGCACAAGTGTTTGAGTATCAGTTGCGGGCAAAGGAGATTGCCCATTATTTAATGGGCCGCCGCACAGTAGATCGATCCCATACAAATGCTTGGACATCTTATAGGGTCGCATGTTAGTAAGAATATATCTTAAAATAAAGAGTATATACGCGTTCTATAACTCCTACTTAAGGGGACCCTACTGTTAATAAAATATTATTCTTATATCATGTACCTATTTTTAACCGACTTCAAAAAAGGAGAAGGATCTCAATTCATCTGTATGTTTTTTTATGTATGTTCACCGATGTTTCGGTCAATTATCGACGGATTTAATTTTTTTTTCTTTTGTTAAATAGGGTTTACTTCTGCAGTGGTCCCATTTTCACCAGGTCAGGATCTGATGATGGGATCCAGGAGAAATTGAAGGCAACTACTGAAAATTGTAGGGCAACTATTGCGTTTGTTAACTTTTTAATTAAGGGCTTTAATGCACTACAATTTAATGAAGGTCTGGAGTCAATCTGATGATGGAACCGAAAGACAGTCGAGGGAATTCCTTAACGATTTACAGCAATTACCTTGTGTTTGGGCTCGATTGATTTGTTTTGATGAGAACTTTACACTTAGATAGATATATTTTCGGCCCACCCTTCACTTAAAATAATGAAATATTTTTTTTATAAAAAAATAATACCGACTTCAAACAAATCCTAAATAATAAAATTTACTTAGCACAAAGTAAGATGAATTTTGATTTATCAGATTTTAATCAATATAATATTGAAGTTGGTACCATTAATAATATCTACTTAAACTTATGGGTTTACTTGGCGCCGACTTTAATATGATCTATACATATAATAAAACTGTTGAGGGTCGAGAGTCTGTATATGGAAGATAGTTAAAAAAATAATTATTTTAGGGCGTTCTCTAATCGATACTGAAGCCGAAAATGAAATTTAATTTTTTTATGTCTGTCTTTCTGTATCCCTAATAAGTATCACGCCGAAACTACTGAATTGATTTGAGTGAAATTTGGTACAATCTGAGCTTATAGCCTTAGAAGGCTTCTAGGATACTTTTGATTCCGATAATTTGCGCGGTACCTTTGGGAGAGGGGGTGAAAGACGAAATGGTTTTTTAGTGGTAACTTTCAAATGCGTGATCCGATTTCAAAAATGTTTTCAGTGTCACAAAGAGAATATTTTAAGGATTTTTACACACAAGTTTCAATGTTAAAGGTTTTGTAGTTCAGGAAATAGAGGCATCTCAACTATCACAAAACCTAGAATTCAACGGTTCCTTCGAATTTGTGGGTAAATCTAATCTGGCGTGTTGGCTTAATCATAAAAGAGTAATGTTAAATGATTCAGTGAGGCGTGGGCTTAATTGTTTTAGAATAGACTTAATCTTTAAGCTCTTTTATGATAAAGCAAACAGGGCAGTTTCATACGCTGCTTGACGAGTCTGATGAATAAATACTCCTCCTTTCATACACCATTTGTGACTAAAACGAAGTTGCGAGGGTCAGATAGTATTGAATAATATCTGACAAATCAAAATACGTATATTTTTTTACGTTTAATAGAAATTTTGCTGTTTAAAATAAAGTACGCGTTTTATATAATTTTATTTTTCTCAATAACGCGGACACATGCGGCTCTTAAAAGTAGCAAGAAGTATCGAGTATTTATTGGTTTATTTACCCTCATCAATATTTTTTTGGAATTATGTGGAAGTAGTAACAAAAACTCAACTTTTGTTCGAAAATAAAAGTAATATTATTTTTTCTTCAAATCGGTATTAAATGGCTGTTACAATTTACAAATATCATAAAAATGTGAAGCCTAATATATATCCTGTTTATTCATATTTAACAAAGTAAAAGAAAACCACGAATTTTGTAAATAAATAAAATTAAAGTACGAGTTAATTTCTCCAGAAAAAGATCGGGTGTGTTTTGAACCTATTTTATGTAATAATAAGCGTGTTTTGAGGTGTTTATCTACCCATATTAGATGAAGTATGTATTCGTCTTTCGATATCACATCACATCTACTCGAATTGATTAGTTTGCATATTGAGCCAGACGTCCAGGCATTTGTATGGGATCGATCCACTGTGCGCCGTTTCGTAACAAATAATTTTGTATGACAGCGAAAATTTGATATTAAATTGGATGGATATCGTACTTTCATAGGAAATAAAAAATATTCTCTTATTTTGTGGGGTTTTCTCTCATTCTTCGTTTTGCTGTTCAAATTAGAGGTTAGTTTCGAAGTAAATGAACCATCAATCCGTCAAATCAATTTTGTCCAGAAAGGGCTAATCATTACATGGATGAACATGGATTTAATTCAATAATCTAGATATAAGATAGAAGTAATAGTTCCAACACTAATAAATAACCCTGAAAATGTAATACCTACCTAGTTATCTATACATCAATGTTTAAATGTTATCTCTATCGGTTCATCTAGTTGCGATAAAACTTTGTCAACCTATAGCTTGCACTTGCGTGAAAGTCATAGACATAATTTGAACCAGGCAGGTAGCACTGCAATCTGGGTATAGGACTGTGCCGTGCCAAGCCAGGGTGGGTCAGCTAGTACTTATTAGGTTATGCAGGTTTGTGTAGGAAGAACAAAATGAAAATGCTAGAATATTTTTAAGCAGTTTTATTCATCTATGATGTCTATATCATCACCCTCATATTCATGAAATATGTTGTCCAAAAATGCAGCTGGCGGATTAATGTATCTAAATCGAGCCCAACTTAGGTACCACAATGTAGTCAGAATGTGGGCATAGCATCCGGTGGGATGCTGTGCCTAGCCTACCAAACAATAATTGTTTGGTAGGCTTTCGTACGGTGGGATCCTCTGCCATTGTCACATTGATGAAAAATACAAATCCGCGAAGTCGCAGCAGCCCTTTTGTATATATTTGACGATATATTAGGAATATGTACAACATTTGGAACATGGTACACTTGATATGTGGGTTGTGGTGGTGGTGTAGGTATAGGCCTTAAGGGAGTAGCAGATTGTGAAACACTGTCTAACTGTTGTCTTGAAGTTGTGAGGACTTCCATATTCTCATGTGGTGTAACAGCACCTTCATGTATAACCTGCTGCCGCCTACTCTGATGGTACTGGGTCTGTCTCCTTACAGTTCTATACGCAGTTGTCCAACAAGGCAGGCAAACTTTTTGAAGTCTGTGAACCTGTAAGCAAAGAAAATAAAGTTAAAACCGACTTTAATTTATGTCATTTAAAAAAGGCTCTGAAAAGGTGTTCTGTTAATATAAACTAAGGTTATTTTACTGCATTGCACGCGGTTTCACCCACATAGCCCCCGTTTCCGTGACAATACGGAAATAAAATATAACCTATGTTCGCCGGGAAGAGTGTAGCTTCCCAACAGTGAAAGAAGTTTTCAAATCGTTCCTGTAGTTTCAGAGCCTATTCGATGGAAACAGACAAACAATCAAATATTTTCTCTTTATAATATTATTATAGATTATAGATGTCACAGACTTGAAGAAGGCTGTGAAAGAATGCCTTGAGGCATAGTATTATTAAAAGTATATTTACCTGTTGATTAGGTATACATGACATGATGAGATTTCCTTCAGGGCTATTAATTATCACTTTATGCGTCTTAGCTCTCAGTATGGAAGACCCACAGGCTAAGCACACTTGCTGATGTCCATAAGCTCGTACGGCTGCTGATTCACTAGATGAGCTTTGAGATGCTCTTTGTAATATTACAAAACATTCTCGACAAAGAAAATCCTCCACCAATATCTGCAAATAAATAAAATAAAATTATAAACATACTAGCCTAATATTTTCTGTTATGATATTGAATGGGAAAAATCTACTTTATTGTAACACATTACTGATATGGAAAACACAAGATCAGGTAAAAACCTTTAGCACAATTGGTTATTGTCATGCTTCATTATGTATTTACTTAAACATAACTAATTTACTATTACAAATACATTTAAAGTATGTTACAAGTACAGAATACAAAACTTAATTGAATAAGATATAGGTACTAACCACTTCTGGATCAATTCAGAATCGTAAAATTCGAATCATGACGTCTGTTGCCTCCACGACTCGATGTCGAGGCAGAGGATGTACCAAAGATAGTGAACAATTCACACACCGTGGCATTTTTATCTAATTTACTGCAAAACCGCACATTCGACACCGAAAAGACTTTTTGTTCAAAATTTTTAAATTTTTGACAGTTCGTATTATGCCGCACATTGATATTTGCGAATGGCGGCCATCTTCGTCACGTCAGTCCGCGGTGCGTAAAAAGATTACACCACGAATTATATCAAAGTTTAAACGCCACAAAATATATTATTCGAGTGAATGAAAAGATTGTTAAAAAAATATTACATGATTTATCAATTTACTTAGGTAGCCATACACTTTTTACTTAGGTTTTTTAAAAAGAAACGACGCCTGGGCGTTCTCCTTTGAGGATTAATATTCTACTCGTAGTGTTCGGTCACGTTAGGTAAGCTGTAATTATTTACTTACACATACCTACGTGATCATAAACCGTATTAGTGTGAGGTAATTAGGGCATACGTGGCAACACGGTCTGATTATAATGTTTATTCATCAATTCCCGTATTCATCTTCGGAATAATAGGTTTGTACACATTGTGTTACTAAATTAACAGATTGTCTTTGAATTTGAATATTGTAAGAAAACAATTCATGCCGCAGTACAAACTATGTTAACTGGCTTAGTTTCTGTTTGAAACTTAATTCAGGCGCGATGTACAGAATGATACCATTGATAACGCTTCAGTCGAAAGGCTGCTCTCATTCTTTTCTTTGGGACTTTTATTGCTTGTTAATGACTGGGCATTGACTATACGTATCACCTCACGTTGTAGAGCTGTCTACTTTCTGCTTGTTTTAATAAGTGACAGCAAAACAAACTGATGAGTTTCTCACGCAAGCTGCCAGAAGTGTAGGGAGATGGCATGTTTTCGTGTATGATATCGTCCGCTATAGTAATCAGTTGGTAGATCCTCAGAGATACGGTCATTATTATTTGGTTACATTCGGCCTGTCTCTGAAGCAACCACTTCTTCGAGGCTTCTATGAAAAACGAGAAGGTTCCATATCAAGTTGTATGTCACTTAGTCTCATTTATGAACATAATAAATGTTCTCATAGACAAGAAGTTCACGTAAAGTGCTTTCATTCAAAGTTCTGCTCCATTTACTCCGCAATGAGCACATGTTTGCTCATATTAGTGCCAAATCACACATCTCTTAACGTCAACATAATCAAGCTTCGTCGTAACTTGCTCTAATGATGCCGTCAGTTTGTTTGTTGTTTCCCTCTGAGAGTTCGGTTTATGATTACAGTAAATATGCACACGTGGAGCCTGGAGGTGTTTACTGTGTTATAATTTCGGGTTCAACTTAAATAGGTCATGGTAGATACTACAGGCAGGTAAATTGAGCAACACCTCAGTTATTTGCTTTATTACAATTGCTCCTGCAAACACTCTAATTTTCTGCAAAAAATCGAAGATTTCAAATAACCTAAAAGATAGGTGAGATTGGAAAATAAACGTATTTAATCATCTACCATCAACGCACGAAGACGAGCAAGCGAAGCGAGTAGACCGCGCGCGGTCGCCTTCAGATTCCCTATTATTTTTGGAATTTACATTTTTACTACTTTACTTTTACTCACAATCTAAAAAAAAATTCTTATTATATTAATATATACTATAAAAATATCTTAGTAGGTACACTTCAAAAGTTGTCACTACAAATTTTTTGTTCATCTGCGTCGAATTTTAAAGTCGCAACTAGAGCGCAGGGAATTCGTGAAACATAATCTCCCTAATGATCTCAACGATCGCTGTGTAATTACATCTTACTAATTGAGGAAAGATCTTTGCAATAATTAAAGACTGAGAGGATAACATTTCTACGTTAATTCTAATCCTTTATTTGAATTTATTGACGCCAAACAGTTGCCCTACATAATATAACTAGTAGTTCCTGAAATCCTAGCGTTCAAACAAACTCTTCAGCTTTATAATATTAGAATGGATTATAACCAGCTAGCAAATTTCTTGGAAGTTGAAAACAAAGATTGTCAAATGAAAGTATAACAATTTCAATAGAGAAATTAATTTCCTTGCATATATGATCAATTTCAATTTCATTTATTCATTGCGAAATACATACATACATACATAACATCACGCCTGTTTCCCAACGGGGTAGGCAGAGACTATAGCTTTCCACTTGCTACGATCCTGGCAAACAACTTTCGCTTCTTCAACTTTCATAAGTGTCTTCATACATGCTCTTCGGTTAAGGGTACTCTTGACCTGGCCTTTTCTCAGAAGATTATCGATTTTATCGACTTGAGTATGCCGAGGTCGACCCCTACAAGTTTGCCCATTCACTCTCGCCTCATAAATCTGTTTCGTCAGCCTATTTCCATCCATTCTCTCCACATGTCCAAACCATCTGAACATCCCTTTCTCTATCTTAGTCACTACATCTTCTGTCATGCCGCAATGTTCCCTTATCACACTATTATTTACTTTATCTATCAATGTCACTCCAGCTATACTTCGCAAACTTCTCATTTCCACTGCATTAATTTTACTTTCATGCTTCTCCTGCCACACCCAGCTTTCACTACCATGCATAAGTGTAGGGACAAGCACTCCTCTATGTACAGCCATCCTTGCCTTTTTAGACACGTTCTGACTGTTCATAAAGGTGTGAATGGCTCCATTCACTTGATTTCCTGCCAAAACTCTTCTTTCAATATCATTGTCACACTTTCCATCTCTTGCAAATTTTGAACCCAAATAAACAAACTCTTTCACCTGTTCCACGCTCTTTCCTTCGATCAATATCGAGTAATCAGTCATACATTTCTCTCTTTCAAAAACCATTACTTTTGTCTTGCTTACATTAACATTCATTCCTCTACTTTTAAGCGCATCGTTTATTATATTAACCATCAACTGCAACTCCTCCGCCGATGATGCTAGTATTACCTGATCATCAGCATAAAGGAGGCATTACATACATACATCCCACATTTTTCCTTCAGTTTCATTCATCACTCTTTTAATCAAAACTTTCGCATACAATTTGCCTACGACACTGAGCAAGCTTATCCCGCGGTAGTTTTTGCACTCTTGCTGTGACCCTTTATCTTTGTACAACGGCACTATGACCGATTTGCACCATTCTTCTGATACTCTGCCATTTCGCCAGCAAAGATTGAAAAGGCGGTACAGCTGGTAAGCTACCACGCCACGACCCGCTTTCAGCATCTTGACAGAAATTCTATCAATCCCAGCAGCCTTTCCTAATTTCATACTATTCAACGCTTTCACAATTTCTTCCATACTTAAGTGGCTTTCATTATCAAGTTCATTCATTTCCGAGACATGAGTCTCCCTTTGCATATCCTCTTTTTCAAATAAACTTTCAAAATATTCCTTCCACCTTTTTAACACACATTCCTCTCCTATCACAAAACTGACATCATGGTTTCTGATTTGTTTAAATTGTGAGGTAGTCTGTTCAGTCCTCATTGTTCTTATAGACTTCCAAAAGAATTTTATATTCTGTTGGAAGTCATCAGATAACCTGTTATGAAAGTCATCCTCATCATTCTCTCTCTTACTTTTTATCACTTCTTTCGCAACACTCTTATACCTTTTATACTCATCCTTTGCCATTTTTACATCCTCATCCGTTGCCTTCTGCATTCTTTGATTGGCCATTGTAGCCAGCCAGTTCAACCATGCTTGCTTCTTATCAGACAAAACTTTTAAAACTTCTGCACACATACTCTTTACCTGACATCCATGTCGCCTTTTGCTTATCCCACATACTTCCACTGCAACTTTTACGAGACCTTCCTTAATCATCTTCCATAATTCTTCAATCTCACATATTTCCTCTGAGTTTTCCAATTTCTCGCTCAATTTACTCACAAATTCCTCTCTCACGCTTATATCTTTCAAATCGACCTTAATGCGCTCCAGTACACTAATGGGCTTATGCGTACGATGCCGCCACCGCTGAAACAGACCTCTTACTCGGCTAATCACCAAGAAGTGATCTGTGTCAATACCGGCACCGCGGTATGCCCGGGTGTCCAGGACATTCTTTATCATTCTTGCGTCTACTATCACAAAATCAATCATGCTTCTCTGACTTTCTTGTTTCCTTGTATACAAGTGGATATCTTTGTGGTTAAAGATGGTGTTGGTTACCACAAGTTTCCTCTCCAAACATACTTCTAGCAGACTTTCGCCATTTTCATTCACTCGCTAATCCCCAAACTTTCCCAATACACTTTCATATCCATCACGCTTCACTCCAACCCATCCATTAAAATCACCTAACATTACAATCCTTTCATTTCGTTTGCATTTACCCAGAATATCATTCACACTCTCCCAGAATGCCTGCCTCTCACTCTGGTCTTTTGAGGACCGGCGCCACCGCGCATCTTGAGGAGCATACACTCCTAACACAAAGATGCGGGTGAGTCCAACCTTTAGCCTCACCCAAACGAGTCTTGGGCTCTCACATTCATAATCTGTCACACATTCATTCATTCTCGCGGAAAGTACTACACCGACACCCTGGCACGCCGCGCTGGTTGTGGCTACGCCTGACCAGTAGGCCGTATAAGCTCCATGTGTCGTGGTGTCGCATCCCTTCCGCTTTGTCTCATTCACACACAAAATATCCAATCGTCTCTCTCGCATAATCTTGCATACCTCCTCAATTTTATCATTCATACCTCCTCTTACATTCAACGTAGCAAAGCGGCTATCCAAAGCCCACTTTTCGCCCCGATGGGAGACGTGACGTGACGGGTTGCGAACCACATCGCCGTCATTCTGGGTGTTTAAATTTATCAATTCCATTGCGTTCCCACGAGTAGCAAGGGAAAAACATGTCCACCTGAACAGAGCCCCGCTTGTCCAAGTAAGGCTAACCTTATTCTGGGTTCGCCCGGTCCCAGGGTAATAAGCACGCTAATACTAGGCTCGCCCCTAGTCACGCAGCACATAGGCACGGCAACCTTGGCTTGGCGGAGAGAGGATGGGATCGGGATGATGAAATCAGAAAGGGATTTCAGGATAGGAAAAGGCTGTTATAGGAGAGGGACTGGGATAAGGAAAACTTTTCATAACCTTCTGTCTTTCAAAACCAATAGCCAACAGCCAGGACAGTTGTGTTGACAATATTCTCTGCAGTCCGAGCATTGCGAAATATGGGTACATTATGTTGTTTACATTTAAAAGTAGTTCACGTCATACTTAGCTTTACAGCATGCAATAGTTTTAGGTTATCAATTCAAATTACCTACTGTACAAACTTACATTTAAATACTCAGATTAATTATAAATGGACTCAGATTATACAATGAAATAACTATGTCAAAATATAAATTGTCAACGAAGAATTAAATGAATGTCAAAATTTTACAATTAAATGAAACAAAACAAAATGAAATAAAATGTCACGCTTAAACAATATCACTTATTAGTCAGATATTCGCTAATTGAGTAATATGCCTTGTGATTTAAGAATTCTCTTACTTGGGACTTAAAACTAATAAGAGATGTTGTCTGTAATATCGGTATAGGTAATTTGTTATATAGGCGCGGTAACATACAAAATACACTTTTATTAAGATCCAAAGAACACCACCACTTCACCTGCAACTACAGTAACATCATATATTTTATTGAATAGGTCTGAGATAAGTAAAGTATCCCTTTGTATAATATAGGAAGTAATACCATTATCTTGCACATACATGTTTCCCGTTAATTTGAGGTAGTAGTCCATAAAAGGAATGATGGAATTTTATACATTACTAGCTGATGCCCGCAGCTTTGCCCGCGTAAAATTTGTTCCCGTGGGAACTTATTCCCGAGATAAAAAGTAGCCTATGTGTTATTCCAGACTATAATATATCTCTGTACCAAATTTCAGCCCGATCTGTTCAGCGGTTTGAGCGTGAAAGAGTAACAAACATCCACACTCACAAACTTTCGCATTTATAATATTAGTAAGAAGTAAGATTCATGCCAGCCAGCCTGAATTTTGCGCAAAGAGAATGAACTATTGAATTCATTCTTCTCCAATATAGTTTTCCTCGTTAATAGAAAATGGTTTTCGGACTAAGACTGAACACTGTGGAGTCAGCTAAGTAAGCTCATGAAGCGATGCTGCGTGTGAGGACAAATGTGAAGAGTCTAGAGAATGAGATTCTAGTGGACTTGGTGAAATTCCATTTTGGGTTGTTATTCTTTTACATAGTAGTTTATATTATTCTTGACTGTTACGAATTTTAAGATAGACAAACAGGCAATTTATTACTAGTCTTGGCAAAGAGGAGTTCTCCATTCTTCTGTTTGATTCTTTAAAAATAAAAAAGGGAGTTAACTAAATGAACTTCTTTTTAATAGCATCATTGGTCTCCAAAAAAATACTTTGCCTCCTACATGTCAATATACAGGATGTTGATCTGCATTTGTGCATTACTTGCACACATGACTGTACTGCCTACACTCGTTGATATTTCGGTATAAAACGAGACACCTTTTTTTACACTTTTTTTTTCTGCTTAAATTCTTTTCTATTTGCTACGGGAACTCTACTGCTTATACTAAACCAATATTAAGTGAAAAAACGGGGCAGTAAAATTAAGTTCTTAATAATTATTAAATAAAATAAATTTAAAAAGCAACTCGTATGAATCGGTTCTAAATATTCTAATAATACTATTACCTACATAGGTACATTTTCACCGTTCATTCAAAACCGTTTCTTCTTTGCCTACAGTTTAGTAGGCACATACAAATGTGTAGGCATAGGCAAAGGAGGCCTGCGGTGGCGGCGCGGCGCGTGTAAGTTACCCCTCCAACCCCCGCGCAGGAGCGAGCGGCTCAGGCGGCGCCTTTGATCGGTGAATTTGAAATTTTGAATTAATTAGTCGCTCGCCCGCGTTCAGCGTGAGTATAACCGCACGCGCCGATATCTACGTAACGTCCGTAACAACACCGGTAACGATGTCAGAGCGTTACAGTAACGTTGAGTTGGTGGAAATGGTGCGCCTTTACGCTATTTCTAATAATAACGTTGTTGATGGAATTCGCATGTTCAGGGAAATGTTTCCAGACCGACCAATACCATCTCGTCGCATGATGCTTGCCGCCACACAGCGCTTAAGGGATCACCGACAGTTCCAGGTTCCTCGACATGCACAAGGTCGTGGTACACAAGGCCTATCAGCTGATCGGCAAGAGCAGATTCTCAATTATTTTGAGGAAGAACCTCGAGCCAGTACGCGTGAAGCCGGTCGCCGTTTCGGTGTTCATCATACCACAGTGTGGAAGCTGCTGAATCGCGAACTAATGCATCCGTTCCATTTCCGACGTGTTCAAGAGTTGCATCCGCAGGACAATAACGCTCGGACAGTTTTTTGTCACTGGCTCCTTGAACATCAGGACGTGAACATATTGTGGTCCGACGAATCATTGTTTACGCGCGTGGGCGTTTATAACGTCCACAATGAACATTGGTGGGCTCACCGACAACACAACCCACATGTTACTACGCGGGACTCGTTCCAGGTCCGGTTTAGTCTGAATGTGTGGGCTGGTATCATCGGTGATCCTCTACTTGGCCCATATTTTATTGACGGTCGTTTGAACAGTGCTACATACTTGGTGCTACTCCGACATGTGGTTAATGAGATGCTCGATGACATTCCACTCGCATTTCATAGGGACTTGTACTTCCAACAGAACGGTGCGCCACCTCACTATGGACGCCAAGTGCGCGAATATTTAAGTGAAGTGTTTGGTACGCAGTGGATAGGCCGTGGTGGACCGGTAGCCTGGCCGCCGCGTTCACTCGACCTAACGCCCTTAGACTTTTATTTGTGGGGAGAAATTAAAAGACTTGTTTACAATGAAGACATTGTGAGTGTTACACAATTACGTGAAAGAATTGTTTTGGCATTTGAACAAATAAAAACAATGTGCTAGTGCTTCGCAGCTTAAAACGCAACTTAGTGCGCCGCGCCAATCTGTGCATAGACACTGGGGGTGAGCATTTTGAACAATTATTGCGTGTTACATGATTTTGTAAATAGGTATTTAAGCTTTGATTCTCAATTAATTCTGTAAATAAGTTGATTTAAAATTTTTAACTACGCCAGAAATGCTTCATTTCAGAATACTTTTCTCATACCTAATGTTTACTAACAGTACTTAATGTTTTTGTTTGCAATTGCATGATAAATAGCGTGTTTCTGCCGGTCCTAAGCCCTTGAAGTAGGAAGGAGTCTTTTAAATCAACATAAACTCATCATCAAATCATTAATATCAAATCAAAAAAGTACATAAAGGTCACCGAACTTGTCAGCTGGAACTAAAAACTCATGAAACCTAATAACTAATGACTCCTCTACACTGCCCGCAAAGTTCATAGGCGAAGTACTCTAGAAACTTTGTCTTAGTTCGAAAAAAGTGCGTCACTACACACTCAGTGGTGTCAGTAGCCTGCGCACGCACATTGCCGCCGTTTGTAATGAACAAAGAAATTTGTGTGGCAGAGTTTCCAGGAACAACATAATTTGCTCCTGACGACTGTTTGACGCTGATAATTGGATCACATACACCAAAGCACTAATTATAGCTTAAATCACGCGCCGGCAAAGCACCGGCACACACGATGTCGGCCAAGTAGTGTAGAGAGGTACTTCGTGAACGCACTTCCCGCATCTTTGGGCCCATTGACTGAGGCGCAAAAATCGACAGCAAATAAAGTCGCCTGAGGGGAGGTATAGTTTTTGACGAGGTAAGCCGAAGTGCCTCTTTACACTATCGTATTCATTTAACTTCGTTCAACTTCGCGGGCAGTGTAGAGGAGCCATGAGATGCGATACGTAGCCGCAATATCTAGGTACCTACTATTGTCTAGCTTTAAGCCCAGGCCACACCGCCAGCGGGCGGGCGAGCGAGCTAGGCGGGCGGGTGAATTGAGATATTGAAGTTATGCAAACTACGCGACATTGCCGAGCTAAACTATGGGGTTTACACCAAAAACTACATACGGAAGGGCGAACCGGGTAGTGCGGATGAGACTAGACACGTGGACACTGCTATTCGAATGACAAGCGACGACTAGTCTGAGTACCCGAAACGGGGAGGACGGTAGTTAAGCTAGCGAAGCGGGCGCGCCTAACGACGAAAACGAGTAGCTTCGCTCGCATCAG
This sequence comes from Miltochrista miniata, assembly GCA_933228765.1. Lineage (NCBI taxonomy): Eukaryota > Metazoa > Arthropoda > Insecta > Lepidoptera > Erebidae > Miltochrista > Miltochrista miniata. Next base: position 25,355,006 of record OW121763.1, on the reverse strand, counting down.
CCACGTAGGTTATTCGGCAGCTCGCAGTGTGCCTAGCTCGCTCACCCGCCCGCTGGCAGTGTGACTTGCGCTTTAGCGTTGGCTCGGCGACGTAAACATTAATTAAATACACGGGTGAAGATTTTTTCTTCGTAAATCAAATTTCACTAAAAACAGGATTTTTGGGGTTTTGTTATCTACTTATGTTTGTGTTGCTTGCAATTGATAATACCTATAGTACACTACGCACTGAAGGAGGCTTGTGCTCGACCAAATCAACAGCTTGTATAATATAATAGTCATAAAATTAAGTCAGTCACAATTAATCAGCATCTGAATTTATAAAGTTACTAGCGGACGTCACGCGGTTTCACCCGCGTAGTTCCCGTTCCCGTGGGAATACGGGAATAAAATATAGCCTATGTTACCCGCAAAGAGTATAGCTTTCTAACAGTGAAAGAATTTTTCGAATCGGTCCAGTAGTTCCGGAGCCTATTCGTTACAAACAAACAAACAAACAAACAAACAAAAAACAAATCTTTCCTCTTTATAATATTAGTATAGATTCGTCGTTTAAGGACTCATAATTATACAAGCTTCGTTATTTCCAAAGTAAGCTGATTGAATCACCAATAAGCCGTGGTTTTGATCTTCCTTCACCAGTAAACATCTGAAGTCTATGACGAGTGAAATTTGAATGATGAATAACAAGCGGTATTGTTCACAACATAAAACCATGTTTTCGACATTTTACGAGATATCATGCCGTAAACAAGCTGCTTTCCAACGTCGTTGAGGAAAGCTGTAATTACGTGACTTATATAGTATTTTCTTATCCAATTTGGGATATGTACAATGAATCAGTCTACAATCATCATTAATTAAGGTCAACATGGATGAGTAGTACGCCACAATCGTAGCGATAAAGCGTGCGCAACTGAAAAACAGTTTTGTGTTTTGTGGATATTGGTGGTCTAATTGTAACTAATGTTTATGCCAAACAAAATGTACCTAGGAATAAATTCATATTTGGAATAAAAACACGAATGCCAGCAATGTTTGGTTTATTAGTCAGCATACAAATATACGCCTGAACAAAAGTATCACCTAATAAAAGTTTTTAAGACAAAACAACCGGTAAAATTTGATCATTATTAAAGACTAGAGGACGTCACGCGGTTTCACCTGCGTAGCTCCCGTTCCTGTGGGAATACGGGTATAAAACATAGCCTATGTTCACTGGAGCGAGCGTAACTTCCCAACACTGAAAGAATTTTTAAAATCGGTCTAGTAGTTTCGGAGCCTATTCGATGCACACAAACAAACAAACAAACATACAAACAAACAAACAATTACATCTTTTTTCTTTATAATATTAGTGTAGATAACATAAATTTGAAATTGGATGCAACTGACGGAATACTCTTTAACAGCACAAGTTGAAGAGATTAAAATGAACGAAGGACGATTAGGGGTTGACAAGGATAAATGATAATTAATTATATTTATAGGCTTTAGTCGGAAGCCGTGAAATATTGATTTACTAAAATAATAAAGAATTTATTAAATGTTTCAATGTTACATGTTTCTAAGATATTGCAAATGGACGAAAATGTTTAACGAAGAGCGGTGGTTTTGTTTGAAGCGTTTGTCAAAGTATTTATTATTACTACTGAAATTTTTAATTAGATGTTGGATCTTTGGTTTATATTCTTTCATTTGAGAAACAATGAAGTTTAACAAATATCAAACGGTTAAATAAAAATCATTAATAAACATCATTGTTTACAGGATGATTTTCAGGCTTTTAAAGAATCATAATTATTAATTTGAATACGTGGTGTAGTACGGTAAGGTCAAAAATGTTCTTCAATATTTAATTTGATTGTTGATTGACGTTTTAATTTCAATATTGTATCCCCCGCGGTATTGTGAACCTAAGTTATACAGCTTAGGTCATAGAGCAACACGACCAGTGAAAGGAGAGTAGACATAGCATATTTGTTCTAGTAGCATTTTTGTATGTATATACAGTAATGCTACTAGAACAAATATATTTTTTTTATACCACTCGAGTGGCAGACAAGCATACGGCCCCACCAGATGTACCGGTGGTTACCGCAGCCGATGGACGTTTGCAACACCAGAGGCGCCACAATCGCGCTGCCGACTCTTTAAAAACCTTCTAAGTCCCCTTTTGAAGAACCCCATACTGTAGGCGTTTGGGAAAACCGAAGCAGGAAGATCATTCCACAACCTAAGCGTACGCGGAAGAAAGCCTCTACCAGATCTCACCGTGCTCGAGCGCTCAGGACGCAACGTGTGAGGATGAATACCCTGTCTATGGCGAGCGGTGCGATGATAGAATGTAGCCGTAGGCATCATATCAAACAATTCTTCAGAGCACAAACCGTTGTACAGGCGGTAGAACACACACAGAGAAGCAAAGTCTCTCCTGTCACTAAGAGGTTCCACACCACCTGCAAGTATGGGATCGTTGACAACTCTCATAGCTCGCCTTTGCACCGAGTCAAATGGACGAAGCTGGTATTCGGGTGCCCCCGCCCAGAGGTGACAGCAGTACTCCATATGCGGACGCACTTGCGACTTATAGAGAAGCAGTGCTTGCGCCGCAGTAAAGTACCGCCTCGCCCTTCTGAGCACTCCGAGCTTCCTGGACGCCAGCTTGGCCTTGCCCTCCAAGTGACTGCGGAACTGCACATCACTGGAGATGTCAACACCAAGGATCCCTATACTTTCAGAGATGGTGAGAGATGTGCCCTGAAATTGTGGCGCCACAGTGAATGGGGTCTTTTTTGCGGTGAAAACACAAACTTGTGTCTTGGTAGGGTTGAATTGGACAAGATTTTGTCGACCCCAATCGGACACTCTATTGAGAGTAGCCTCGACTTCAGACACAAGTTGTTCACGACTTTCTTCCACTGCAACCCGAGAGTTACCGGGGCGGCCCGCGTAATAAGTGTCGCCCGTACTGTCGTCCGCATAACAATGAATGCCGTCAATAGACAACATGTCATTGATATGCAGCAGAAACAAAGTAGGGGACAACACTGAGCCTTGTGGTACTCCAGCGGTTATGGCCATGCAGTCAGAACAGCTGCCGTCAACGACGGCCCTGATGCTTCTACCGGCCAGAAAGCTGGACACCCATCCGTATAAACTCTCGGGCAGTCCATAGGAGGGCAATTTCGTAAGAAGACCACGGTGCCAGACCCGGTCAAAGGCTTTCGAGATGTCGAGGCTCGCTGCTAGAGCCTCACCCTTACTCTCGATAGCCGCCGCCCAGCGGTGTGTGAGGTACACAAGAAGATCGCCCGTCGAGCGACCGTGACGGAAACCTTACTGCCGGTCACTGAGCAGGTCATGTTCCTCAAGGTACCTCAGAAGCTGTGTATTAATCACACGCTCCATCACCTTAGATAAAAGGGAGGTGACGGCTATAGGCCTATAATTGGCCGGGTCGGTCCTGTCACCCTTCTTGGGCACAGGATGCACGTGCGCGATCTTCCACGACGCCGGGACTTGCTTCATGGAGTATGAAAGCGTGAAAAGACGTGTAAGTACCGGACACAACTCCGGACCACACGCAATTCTGCCTACGCTATCGAATTTAGCCCTGGCAACCGCTCTTTTACTGGCCCTCGAAGCGGCATTCAGTTTGCGTTTCACTTCAGAGATGCTAGGATCTGAGTTAGCGCGAGCCGTGGTCCAAGCTCTGTAGGCAGTTTCTTTCAACATCCTAGTTTTTCTACAAAGCCGATTAAACCACGGTCGTTTCCTAGCTCCTGCCGGGATCCAGCGGTTAGGAATATAACATTCCATACCCGCCAAGATCCCCTCAGCTACTGCTGCTGTCTGATGAAAATATGTATAATGAAATACGCTTATGCACAAAATACAATGTACTTTTGATCATTTACATTTAGATGAGCTATAACGTTTGTCGCAAAAATAAAATGTAGTTTTCATCAAGTATCCAATTATATAAAAGGTAACTCTATTTCTGACAAACTGCAAATGATATGTTTGTAGCGTCAGTTTTCAACAACTTTTGTTTAACTTGATTAAAACATCTAATAAGTTAAAACTTACATACGTAGAAAATTCACGTGGAAGTGCTGAAACTTGACTCATTTTAAGTAGGTACATGAGGTAACTATTTCTGAAATGTTTCATACATTTTAATGAGATATGTAGTACATTGAAGCTACCATTATTACAGATTGTTTACCATTTGTAAGTAAATATAAATAAGGCGCACATTATGTTAGCTAGTTCTAGTTAGTAAAACCATTTCCAGTCAGCGCTATTTGACTAACGGTTATTATATCTTCAACCTGAAAAAAAGAATTACTATCCTGTTATGTAAAGGGGTGACCATCCGACTGCCAGTCTGAGGCTCAAATCAAATATTTCAAGCATGTTTTGAAATTTGGGTGTATTTTTTGTACAACATGTGAATGTGTTATGACTGACCTCGTGTTCTAGTTGTTAGTGTGCCTTACTAAGTATTCGGAGGTGGGTGGGACAAATCTCTTCGTGAGATGAGCACATTGATTTGATCTGTGTCTGGGTGTAATTTTATCTATAACTAGCTACTGCCCGCTACTTCGTTCGCGAGGTGGTTTTAATAACTAACCAATCGACTTTGACCTGTCCAATGCATAGGTCTTCTATTAAAACATAGGTCAAGCTGTATCATCATTTCCTCTCAACCGTTTTTAATGAAACATACAGAGTTATTTAAGTTGGAATAATACCTACAAAATCCTAACAGTGCAGTTATGATCAAGCTACTTAATTTTGCTCCAACCCCGAACAAATATAAAAACAAACAGACACGAAGAAAAAAATTATAGATTTGGACTCAGAAGCCCTAAATTAGTCGAATACAGTTATTTTATCTTGTATGTACCGTCACAGCTATTTTTACAATTTTATATTAGTAGAGAAGAAAATATGTATGTATTTAGAAATATATAAGGATGTTTATCAGTCGTCTAGATCCCATAGCACAAGCTTATAGCTTAATTTGGGCTAGATGATGCTCTAAGAGAGTGTCCGAAATATTTGTTATGTAAGTAAAAACCAGTGGAATAAATAAAAGCATGTAGCGATCCCAAAGGGATTAACTTTATCCAAAACAGTATTATAATATACGTACATAAATATATTATGTAATGAGTTTAAGGAAGCTCCTTTACAACATTATACTAAAGTAATTTCCTTCTTGTCTTTGTGTCTAATGGATATTGAGCTTGAGTGTAGTTAAGATTGTCGTAAGTAATTGTATTTCTCTCTGAACCATTTGAAGTTAAGTAATGACACGCAACCTCCATACAAATTATTTGTTTTTAATTCTCTCACACACACTAAAAACACGTTATGTTTGTATAGAGCTTGAATGTGTGTGTGACTACTAAGACTAAGAAAATACATACATACATAACATCACGCCTGTCTCCCAACGGGGTAGGCAGAGACTATGACTTTCCACTTGCTACGATTCTGGCAAACAACTTTCGCTTCTTCAACTTTCATAAGTGTCTTCATACATGCTCTTCGGTTAAGGGTACTCTTGACCTGGCCTTTTTTCAGAAGATTATCGATTTGATCGATATGAGTATGCCGAGGTCGACCACAACCAGTTTGGTCATTCACTCTCGCTTCATAAATCTGTTTTGTCAGCCTATTTCCATCCATTCTCTCCACATGTCCAAACCATCTGAGCATCCCTTTCTCTATCTTAGTCACTACATCTTCTGTCATACCGCAATGTTCCCTTATCACACTATTCTTTACTTTATCCCTCAATGTCACTCCAGCTATACTTCGCAAACTTCTCATTTCCACTGCATTAATTTTACTTTCATGCTTCTCCTGCCACACCCAACTTTCACTACCATGCATAAGTGTAGGGACAAGCACTCCTCTATGTACAGCCATCCTTGCCTTTTTAGACACGTTCTGACTGCTCATAAAGGTGTGAATGGCTCCATTCACTTGATTTCCTGCCAAAACTCTTCTTTCAATATCATTGTCACACTTTCCATCTCTTGCAAATTTTGAACCCAAATATGCAAACTCTTTCACCTGTTCCACGCTCTTTCCTTCGATCGATATCGAGCAATCAGTCATACATTTCTCTCTTTCAAAAACCATTACTTTTGTCTTGCTTACATTAACACTCATTCCTCTACTTTTAAGCGCATCATTCATTATATTAACCGTAAATTGCAACTCATTCGCCGATGATGCCAGTATTACCTGATCATCAGCATAAAGGAGGCATTTGACGGTTAGCTCATTCATTTTTAATCCATACGCGCACTCTTGTAGTTCTTTCAAGCAACTGTCCATGTATAGGTTGAACAGCCATGGTGACACTACACAGCCTTGTCTCACACCTTTTTCGATGGGAAAAAAGTCTGTGCAAGCTCCATTGATCCTGACACAAGCACTGGAGCCCTCGTATAGAGATTTCAAGGCTCGTATCAAGTTGCTGTTCACTCCATACATGGACAGTGTTGACCACAGTTCATTCCTCACCACTCTGTCATAGGCCTTTTCCAAGTCCACGAAGATGCAATAGACTTTTTGACGTTTTGCCAAAAACTTTTCAACTAGGCATCTTAATGAAAAGACCTGATCCGTGCATCCCCTTCCTTTCATAAATCCTGCTTGTACATCCCACATTTTTCCTTCAGTTTATTCATCACTCTTTTAATCAAAACTTTCGCATACAATTAGCCTACGACACTGAGCAAGCTTATGCCGCGGTAGTTTTTGCACTCTTGCTGTGACCCTTTACCTTTGTACAGCGGCACTATGACAGATTTGCACCATTCTTCTGGTACTCTGCCATTTCGCCAGCAAAGATTAAAAAGGCGGTACAGCTGGCAAGCTAACACGCCACGACCCGCTTTCAGCATCTCGACAGAAATTCTATCAATCCCAGCAGCCTTTCCTAATTTCATACTATTCAACGCTTCCACAATTTCTTCCATACTTAAGTGGCTTTCATTCTCAAGTTCATTCATTTCCGAAACATGAGTCTCCATTTGCATATCCTCTTTTTCAAATAAACTTTCAAAATATTCCTTCCACGTTTTTAACCCACATTCCTCTCCTATCACAAGACTGCCATTACGGTTTCTGATTTGCTTAAATTGTGAGGTTGATTGAAAAGATTCAGTCCTCATTGTACTTATAGACTTCCAAAAGAATTTTATGTTTTGTTGGAAGTCATCAGATAACCTGTTATGAAAGTCATCCTCATCATTCTCTCTCTTACTTTTTATGACTTCTTTCGCAACACGCTTATACCTATTATACTAATCCTTTGCCATTTTTACATCCTCATCCGTTGCCTTCTGCATTCTTTGGTTGGCCATTGTAGCCAACCTTGCTTCTTATCAGACAAAACTTTTAAAACTTCAGCACACATACTCTTTACCTGACATCCTTGTCTCCTTTTGCTTATCCCACATACTTCTACTTCAACTTTTACGAGACCTTCCTTAATCGGCTTCCATAATTCTTCAATCTCACATATTTTTTCTAAATTTACAAATTTCTCGCTCAATTTACTTACAAATTCCTTTTTCACGCGTATATCTAGAAAATGGTACCTCAAAATACCCTCCAACTATAATGATAGCAATGTCGGGGGTGGGGAAGGTGCTCAGTGAGGGGCAGGGAGTTGCCTATCTGTATGTAATACTATTATATTATCTTTGGTAAGGTATCAGAGTATAGACAGATAATGTTGGCTGATATTTCACCATACAGTCAAATTCTTATTCAACTTTAATAACAATCATCATTTAATGTCAATCAGATATAAAAACAAAACATTTATTGTTCAAAATTACAGAGAAACATAATAATTACATATTTACATTATTACTATCTAAACTAAACCTAAATAAGGCCCCCGTGGCATTGTGCCCAAAAGACTAGCAGCATTCCCCCTTTGAATAGCAATACCTATTCGCTGAGCGAGAAAACTGCCAGCCTTTGGGTCACCAGTCGACTCTTCAAGGCGCTTTTTCAAATTCTTGAAAAATGTTTGCGCATTGGGACCCCATGGACCTATGGTCTGGACACCGACTGGACAAAAACGATACGATGAGCCGAGACCCTTATATTTATTAATAGAATATTAATTATTTATCAGATATTAATGTTTTAATGTTTGTTCACTTTCCATTTGGAAGTAATTGAAACTAAATTTTATATTACTAAGGTGACTGACAAGCATACGGTTTGACTGATCGAAATAATTGTGTGGTGTGGTGGTAAATAAAGGCATTATTCTTGCTGCCGATTGTTTTGCCACGTGCAATGTTGAAACAGAAATTTTCATCACGGCATTTTGAGACATCCCATAAAACATAGTAAAACTTGTTAGGTAAGACGATACAATGACCTTTTTGCCGGTTAAGAATTTTTGGGAACATTAGGCATAAAAGTCGTCTAGAAAGTATTTATTTTAAGATATTAGGAACTTTATAAGAATTCCACGCCGGCGCCGTCAATAAAACGAACCTTTACAATTTTCGTCACGTGCGGAATCACTTAATTCGCCCCAAAGATCTGTCTTTGGTATGTCAGTACCTACGTCTATTGCGAAATATCTCGCTTAGATCTTTTTCCATTTTAGGGATAAAAATACATGACCACTTTTTGAATTAAATATTAATAAAAATACTACTATAACAAGCACACAGTTAATCTAACCACGGATACAGAAAGACATACAGAAACTGAAGTGGGCTCGAACTATTCAAAGAAATGGTTCCTACCCTACTTGCTTCGTTGGTCTAAAGTTCGAAATCTGCGACTGCGGATCACGAGGACGTGGGTTCGATTTCCACCGGAGACAAAAATTTTTGTGATCCATAAACGTTTGTCTCGAGAGTCTGGGTGTTTCTATATGATAAGTATAAGTTTTAAAAAGTATATGAGTATTAACCCTGGAACCCTACATGGGGTGCTGGTGAACCCCAGACCGATTTGTTTTGTGAATATCTCAGTTACCTTACTAACTACAGATTTGCGCGTTACAGTACTTTAGTTTGGTGATTAGTGCTTGCGATTAATCAACGCCGCGACGACAGTCGTATAGTATGGTCACCTGTACAAGTGCTGTGGGGTGCATCTGCACCCCAGTGTAGGAAAATAGGCAATAAGTGTTGGTAGTATTTTTATTCACTACTTGCTTTGGTTTTGTAGAAGTATTTGTATACACGCATGAATATATATTGTATGTATGTATTTATATACATACATATGTATGTATATATATATGTATATATGTATTTATATACATACATACAATATATATTCATGCGTGTATACAAATACTTCTACAAAACCAAAGCAAGTAGTGAATAAAAATACTACCAACACTTATTGCCTATTTTCCTACACTGGGGTGCTTGTGTTATGGGTATTACGAAAATTAACCCTTAAGCCCTACACCTATTTTGCCAACCGATTTTCCTACAGGGAGTGCTGGAGTACCCCAAATTGAAATTTCTGTAATTGTTAAAAAAATGCATCAATTATTAAATAGTATGTTTTAATAATATTAATTAGGAACATAAGATATCAAATTAGTCTTAATATATGAAATCAGTCTTAATTTGAGCACCTTGTGGAAACTTTGATCTGATGCTCTAAGAAAATTAGTATTTTGCACCTAAGGCACAAAGTCTTGGACAAAGGGCACAATGTCCTTGGCTTGAAGGTGCAGTAGTAGGATCTGAAGATTCTTGAGATTTTTTGAGGATAGCTCCAATAGACTTTTTCAGATCCCGCCTCAAAGATGGTACTTATGTGCAATTGACAGCAATAATTCATTTTTACATTAAAACTAAAGGTGGTTTAGATGTTTTTCATGCTTGGGCAAAAAAATGTTCCGTCGAAAGAGAAAACAGACATTGGCCACTGTGTTTATTTTACCAGTTACTAAATATGTTGCTGGAATTAACTCGTGGGTTTTCATTAGGTACTCAACAGTTTTGCAACAGGAAATACAAAGTTCAGACGTACATTTCTAAAACAATTAGGCTCAATTGTGAACATTTGCAAAAGCGTTACCGGGTACCATCTTTGAGGCGGGATCTGAAAAAGTCTATTGGAGCTATCCTCAAAAAATCTCAAGAATCTTCAGATCCTACTACTGCACCTTCAAGCCAAGGACATTGTGCCCTTTGTCCAAGACTTTGTGCCTTAGGTGCAAAATACTAATTTTCTTAGAGCATCAGATCAAAGTTTCCACAAGGTGCTCAAATTAAGACTGATTTCATATATTAAGACTAATTTGATATCTTATGTTCCTAATTAATATTATTAAAACATACTATTTAATAATTGATGCATTTTTTTAACAATTACAGAAATTTCAATTTGGGGTACTCCAGCACTCCCTGTAGGAAAATCGGTTGGCAAAATAGGTGTAGGGCTTAAGGGTTAATTTTCGTAATACCCATAACACAAGTAGGTTATTCCTAGCTTACTTTGGGATCAGATAGCGTTGTGTAAAAATGTCCGTGAATATTTGGTTATTAATTGACACTGTCACTTCGAAACTGTAACCCACTCGAACTATTCGAAGTAATTGTTCCTGTTGCGATCCGGTCGTTCGTGAAGAAGAAGACAAAATTGAACTGTTTGAAAATTACTATTCGTTTGTAGGTAGGAAATGCAAATAAATTGGGGTGAAGCCTGCAAGGTGTAATGAGTAGTGATTGGACAACCGTTTATGGCAGCTAAGTTTCGAAGGGGTGTAATTAGGTGCATGATTGGTGCAGGTGGAGAGTTTTTTTTTTTTTGACGCGGGGACTGCAGGTTAGGCACTTCGCCGCCTTGTTTCGGGGGAGCAAGACGGCTTCTCACTCACGACTCACGACTCACGGCCCGACATGTGGGACCGTCCTACTCACTAAACCCCGCGGTGTTCCGCCTCGCCTTAACCGGGTCGCAGGATAGGCCGGTGGATAAATCACTGCGGCCCGGCAAAGGGTCGCCCCATTACGTAGGGACTCTTCACGGGGGGGACTTGATGGTCTGCCCCCTCCCTGAACTCCTAAAGGAGTTATATAAGCACAAATGGCGTCGTACCGCTCTCGGATGCCCCTCTGTTAGCAGAGGGGGTAGAGAGCGGTCGAGCGGGTGGGCGTTCAAGGCGCCCCCGAAACGAAAAAGGCACCCCCAGAACAGGCCTACCTCTGCTTGATCATCGTGGGCGAGGTCCCCCGACCACCGCCCACGATTCTAGGAACTAGTCGGGGGCGCGCATCCACGCCGCTATGCGGCGCCCCCGAACGGGACGGCGGGGCGGGAGCGTCTGACCAGCACGCTCCCGCACTCGCTACTCCTCCCGTTTGGCCGCCATCACCTCGCTAGCAAACGAGGCAACGGCGACCCAGCACGATTGGCTGCCGACCATGGCTCGCACCACGGCCGGCAACGACAGGTCCCTGCCGATAATGCCTGAGAGGGCGACACGCGGCCCATCCCACGCCGCACACTCGGCGAGAGTGTGTTCCGCCGTGTCTACGGCGCCGCTCGAGCAGTGACGGCACACAGGATCCGACTCCACGCCCACCACCTCCCACACCACAGATACTTTGCAAAACAGCCATGTCCTGTGAGGAGCTGCGTGAGGTGGTACGCCGGTGCTCCGTGTGTCCTCTCCACCCAAGCGCGAAGGACGGGCCGGACGGCCCCCACAAGCCGCACGCTCGCGGAAGGATCCTCCAACCTATTGGTCCACTCCTGAAAGAGATCGTCGCGAGCCGACCTTCTCCAGCGATCGATGTCTTCCGGGTGCGGACAACCTCCACTACTACGCATCAGGGCGCTCTCCTCGTAGACCTTCTTGAGGACTCCCGCCTCGAGATCCCAGGGGGGGCTACCGCCAATGAGGCACGCCACCTCGTAGGAGACCACGCTGCGGTCGTCGCAGTAGACATTTGTTGCTAGCGCAGAGGGCGTCCGACCATATAGGCGCTCCGTAGAGCGCCTTGGAACGAACTACACCGTCATAGAGGCGGCGACAGGCGCTTCCTGGCCCCCTCATATTGGGGAGTAGCCCAGCTAGCATTCCAGCATATGACAGTAACGCAGGTGGAGAGTATGACTCTATACATAATTATGTACTACTACTCGATACACAATTTAATCGATTTTATCGTAGCATTGACAGATATGAAAATCAGCGTCAACATTTTGTCACTGTGCATATTTTAATAATTGTAATGTAATCCTTACTGACAAAACCACCCGTATTCAAACCCCCCTGCCTTCCCCGCTGTCCCCACAAAAGCACATACAGTTTGTCTATAAAGTCGTGAAATTAAATGAGGGCGCTGCTGAATGCATGTATGCAACCCTATATAGTACGACCAAAATGATTTTGATACGAGGAGTTCGTTCCGAGTAAAATCTTACTAATAAATCTTACAATAAATTGCCAAAAACTATTCGGTCTGCCAAAAATAGCATGGTTTTTAAAAATAACCTGAAATCTTTTCTATTAAATAAAGCATATTATTCAATAAATGATTACCTTTCTGATAGAACATTGTAACTACATACCTAGTTGACATTACTGTAAATTACCTATTTTTATGACATTTTTGTAAGTTTGACATGCACTATTTTGACATTTTAACTATTTTAATTTTATTAATTAGATATTAATTTGTTTCAAATAAATTTATAATGATACCAAGTAAATTTCAATGTTTAATATGTATAATTTTCAGTACCTAATTATAATTAATATTTGTACACCGCTTACAAGCGGTAGATCATAGCGTACTTCATACCTAACCAATTATAATATCTTGTACAAACCTATGTATCACAAATAAATGATTTTGATTTGATTTGATTTGACTAATATTATAAATGCGACAGTTTGTGAGTGTGGATGTTTATTACTCTTACACGCTCGAACGGTTAAAGGGATCTGGCTGAAATTTGGTACAGGGATACATTATAATCTGGAATAACCATGGCTACTTTTTATTCCGGGAATAAGTTCTTACGGGAAGCGCGAACGGGAACAATACAAATATTATAAATGCGAAAGCTTATGAGTGTGGATGTGAGACTCTTTCACGCTCGAACAGTTGAACTGATCTGGCTGAAATTTGGTACAGGGATACATTATAGTCTGTAATAACACATAGGCTACTTTTCATCCCGGGAATAAGTTCCTACGGGAAGCGGGAACGAGAACAAATTCGACACGGGCGAAGCTGCGGGCATCAGCTAGTGAGTTAATAAATAAAACACATTATACATGTTTAATTTTGTTTCTGTTTTATTGAATCAGATCCAGAATAAAGTTATTGAACCAGATCCAGAAGCCCCGGTCTAATAGCGTCTTACAACCCACCAGCAGGTGCCTAGCAGTCCCAATTGCTTCGCCACAATCATGTAATTACATGTTTTATCTGTAACTTTCCCCCATCTGACAAGGATTTTTTTGGCGCAGTGTACAAATATTAAAATCGTCTATTTCTTTCTTCGCCAACATTTCTGTGTTTCCCAAGAGTTTCAAACTTACCTTCATTATTAAAACCTTCGTTAAATATTCGCCTAACTGTACTCTCTGATTTTCCTGAAAAGAGTAAAAAAAGAAAATTAATTACCTAATGGAAACAAACTATTGACATGAAGCAATTAATTCAAAATAAAAAATTGGTAGAAAACCAGATTGAACTGAGTATCAAAAATGTAGGTCGTACTATAAAATTACCTACTAATAATGTTATTCTAACCACTGACTTACATATAGATTGTAAGGTTGTGATTCTAACCTAAAAATATGCTAATGCCTTTTTTGTCTCCAAATCGTAAATTCAGTAAATTTGTAACTTCAGACAGATCCAAAACAAACAATAACACGATTACATACCCACCAAAGATGCTGTTCGCTAATAAACATCCTCGAAATCCCACAACAATTGTCCAGCTTGGTACTCCGCGAAACATCACTGGAAAACTTTAAAAATCACTTCCTGCGCACCACTCCGATTTTCTTTACTCATTTCTCAAACCTTTATGCGTAGTTTGGTCTCAATTTGTTGCAGTTTAATCCAAACATTAAAGTTACGTGAGAGAGTAAACGAAATTCGACGATAGCATTGACAACTGACGTACTTATGTTTCTTGTTGCCAGTGTTGCCACACACATAACTATTTTTAGTTCCTCAAACATTCATTTCACGACTTTATAGACAAACAAAAAAAAGCCCAGTGACGTCTTCCTTATTTTTTACCCGAACTGCCGAAGACAGGAGGGTAATGTTTTCGAGATAATGTTTTAATAATTTATGCCAAGCTTGCAACTTATTCGACCAACAAATAACACAAAACTTTATTATTTAGGCTTTAAGGAAGAAAATATTGTCAAAGTATACAAAGTTGGAAAGTTTTATAACAAAAGTAAAACACTAACTAGGAAAATTGTGTGTAAATATTTCTTTCTAAATTATGATTGGTATTGAAACGGCTTAGGATTTAAAAACTTCAGATAGTTGAGCCCCTAGAACGCGTCTCATCCTTTTGTGGCACAACATTATAATTTAACTGTGACTGAGTATAAGTGCTAACAATTTTCAGTTAAAAGATTAATAGAAATCTAATCGTGGTTAGAGGAAAAGTAGTCGAGGAAACTGTTGAGTAGGTATCTATTAGAAATCAAGTAAACTAAGTGTTCCAGATGAAAACTTCTGAGTATTGACTGATTGTTAACCATCTACACTCGAGAGCAATGAATCCGGGTCACTTAAAGAATCCTAAAAATCTCGGAAACTAAAAATGCTAGGTTAATGCAATAAATTGTATTTAATAGACAATGTAATACTCCTTAAATGAAGGTATTAAAACTTCTTAGTTATTGTAAAGTTATATCATAAAAAAATCAAATTTGAAAAAGGGCCACTTTCGAAGATGGAACTACGAAATTACAGCATTTGGTGTTGCTTTTGTTTGTAATCTGTCATTTATGTGGGTACATAAACCATGTTGATAGTGCTCTATATTCATTAATCAAGCTGAAATTATGTCGCTTACGCCTGAAGAATGCACCAGAATACTTACAATGCTGGAAACCGGCCGGAGTCAGCGCGATACAGCCAGGACTGTCGGTGTGTCGCTGTCAACAGTACAAAGAGTTCTCCGACGTTACGAAGAAACTGGTTCTAACCTACGCAGACCAGGAACGGGCAGAACCAGGTGTACCACAGCACGAGAAGACCGATACTTGGTGAACACCATGCTTCGAAATCGCTTTCTCACAGGAACTGAACTCACCAATCAGTTTCGACGCCTCGGAGGAAGTAACCCAAGTGCATGGACAAGTGCATAAAACCCCTTAGACCTGCAAACGGCCCTAAACTGGAGCGTGGGCATCGTATTTCGAGACTAAGGTATGCCCAGAGCCACGTAAATTGGAGTATTGAAGATTGGTCAAAAGTTATGTTCTCCGACGAATCAAAATTTATGCTCTACAAGCACGATGGAAGACACAGAGTGTATCGAAGACCAGGGGAAAGATTCAAGCAAGCATGCATCGAAGAAAAAGTAGCCTACGGTGGTGGGTCTGTACTTGTGTGGGCCGGAATTTCTTCTGAAAGTCGCACAGAGCTGGTGATCATAGAAAACGGCTCTTTAACTAGCGTAAGATATGTGGAAGAAATCCTCAATGATCACGTTGGTCCATTTATGGTCAATTTAGGTGAGGATGCTATATTTA
The DNA here is from genome assembly GCA_933228765.1 of Miltochrista miniata. Classification (NCBI taxonomy): domain Eukaryota; kingdom Metazoa; phylum Arthropoda; class Insecta; order Lepidoptera; family Erebidae; genus Miltochrista; species Miltochrista miniata. Next base: position 25,339,225 of record OW121763.1, on the reverse strand, counting down.
TGCATGACAATGCCCGACCTCATACAGGTAGGATTGTGAATGACTACCTTCAAGAGATGAACATTACTCGTATGGAGTGGCCAGCGCGCAGCCCGGATATCAACCCGATCGAGCATGCTTGGGACGAGCTAGGCAGATGCGTAAAACAACGAAACCCTCCCCCAATCACGCTTCGTGAGCTCAAAATTGCTCTCACAGAGGAATGGGAGAATATTCCCCAAAATCGTATAAGGAACTTGGTGTACAGCATGCCAAACCGCGTAAACGCAGTAATGGAAGCACGAGGAGGCAATACGAAGTATTAAAATTCAAGAAAATCGTAATAAAGTTCAAAAATTTCATGTTTCCTATTTTTGTTTTAAGGAGAGATCGGCAGTTTTTTCTTTATGTAATTTTGTGTTAATAAAATGTATGGTGACTCATATTTTTTTTACTTTCATTTAAGGAGTATTACATTGTCTATTAAATACATTTTATTGCATTAACCTATCATTTTTAGTTTCCGAGATTTTTAACATTCTTTAAGTGACCCGGATTCATTGCTCTCGAGTGTATATATATAAAAATCAATGCCACTTTTCGTTGTAATTTTATAACTCAAGAACGGGCTCACCTATGCAAACCAAATGTTTAGGCTTTGTTCGGACTATTTAGTAGATGGTTTATGTGAAGTTTGCACAAAATCGGTCGAGCGGTTCTTCATCTATCACGCAAACGAAGTTGCGCGGGTCAGCTAGTTTATTAGAAAAAAATGTTTGCTGAAGGAGTTAACACAACTCCCATAGTAAATCCAGCCAAATCATTGACAATTCATTTTATATTATCGCATTCAACACGCAGTATGTATTGCTTAGAAAATTGTGTACGTAAAATATTCCATGCATCTAATAATATCTCAACGTCAAGCAAGCAAGAGGGTCGGCAGCGCGAGTGTGGCGCCTCTGGTGTTGCAAACTTTCATAGGCTGCGGTGACCACCGGTCCTTCTGGTGGGCCGTATGCTTGTCTGCCACCTTAGTGGTATAAAAAAAAAGCTTGAGCACCTATTTAGAGTTCCGTACCAAATGGTTACAAGCGAGACCCTATTACTATTACTGAGACTTTGCCGTCCGTCTGTCTGTCATTTATGAGGTTGTATCACAGAAACGGTGATAGCTGAAAACAAATAATTTTCACAGATTATGTATTTCTGTTGCCACAACAAAAAAAGAAATTTGATAAAAATTAAGGGATATACAACAAACGTGATATTTTGGCTCGGAACCCGTGAACGAATCGTACTTGGCCGGTCCTTTCACTCACCTATCGCAAAGTGATATGAATTCGAATCACACCATACTATAGGTATTACTTACATGACAAATATATTCCAAACACAATGATCAAAAAATAAATAGAGTACACGATCGTCAAGCACTATTAAACTTAGTATTACAATACACGTAAGTCCATCCAACGATAGTCAATAAAATAAAAACTGCTCCATAAAACTGCTCCAGAGAAAGCTTCACGGATGACCTAGGCAAAGTACTTTTAAAGCTTGTTCAAGACAACTCTTTTATAACATAATGGCTCTTATCTGAATTTAATGGTCAACCTCTTGGAATGCCAATGTTGAACCGTTTTTGTATTTACATACATATAAAGTGACGCCTTTATCCACAAAGAGTTAGGCAGAGGCATGCTACATGCCTAAATTTCAGCATTTATTTTTTATCATGGACACACGCACCAAGTATCTACTCGGTTCGTGTCGAGAGGAGTCGAGCAGAGACTAAGCTTACCACCTGGTGAGCCTATTCTCGTGTCACTATGGATAGAAGCAGTTTGTGACTACTCGCCGTTGAAACTTTTCAAGCTGCCTGAAAGTCTTTAATTTGGCTAAACGGCCGACATGTTACTAAAAATCAGCTGAAGATCAGCGCTGCACGTTACAACAATCTTTGATGTGTAGCATTATGCTGAGGTGGCAACCGTTATTAGCCCATCCTAGTTCATTAATATTGTTATTTTTTTGTTTTTTGTGTCTTTTATTGTACAGTTGATTTTCATAAGTTTTTGTTCTATATTTTTATTTATTTCATTTAAGTTCATGATCTGATATTACATTGGGCCATGAATAAATACTTTTCTTTTTTTCTTTCTTTCTTTAAACACCGGGACTACCTTCCACCCAAAGCACGGAAATGCCCGTTAATGGAAATGCCACGAAGTGGTCACCCATCTAAGGACTAGCCATAGAGTAAGATGCAGAGATCCATATTTTTATTACATTTAGCACCCGCCTCAAAAAACCCGAAAATCCGCCATGGCGACATTTTAGCGAGTTAAAGTAAACTATGACAGTCCTCAAAACCATTAACTCTGGTCCTCATTAATTTATAACAAATAATTTTCAGGTGACGCGTTTTACAAATCAATTAATATGGGTTGTATGTGATTCATTCATTTACATTAAATTTAATCTGTGGATTGCTTAGAATTCTCATTGAAATAAAAGCAATTTGTCAAATCTACTGTTAAGCCTCATTCAATTATATCAAAATAAAATACCATTTCAATTTATTTTAAGAATAGGTAGGTATAAAGTTGAAAACAATTTTTTATACGAATTGTGCGATAGGATAAGCTTACAGTCTGACCGACTGACTGTCTGGCAATATTTCTTTTTTCAATTCAAATAAATATTTTCTCTAAATATAACGGTTTCTGAGATATAGTCTGGAGATAGACAGCCAGACAGGCAGCGGAGTTTCAGTAATAGGGTTCCAATTTTATTCTTTGGATTCAGAACCCTTAAAATAACCATAAAATTGTACTTAATAAATTAAGTACTTCATACCTATACAAAATTTCATAATGTGTTCAAAAATGTTCACAATTTTTTAATAAAATAATATCTTCCAGTAAGAATGTGAACGGAGATATTTATTATTTATGTTTCTCAAAACATTTCTAAGCGTAGGCATCCCAACGGAGGCCTTACTCTCTTATCATACGGTGGATAAAACCTAACTACTCATTAAAATTCCAACCCGTCTAATACCCGTCTAACTTATGTATACTTGCTCCAGGAACATACCAACACTGCATGATGCTTGTGCATTGGGAATATTTCTCGCTCTGAGATTTCAGATGTCTGTCGATGATTATTTATGCAACGGAAGCTGGCAAAAGGAATAAACTAACTTCAACAGAAGTACAAGTAGTGCACCTTCTCTTTACTTTCTGGTAAGAAAAATCCTACATGGATGTTATGCCGGACTCCTACTCACTAAAAACCACACATATCCTGTCTAGCTGTCCACGGTTCGAAGCCCCGGGTAAGCCCTCGGAAGGATATCCCAGGACTCCCAACAGACCTAAGGCCACCTTGTGCACCTTTTCTAGGTACAGAGAAGGTCGTAGCGATGGAAATCACGACAGTAAGTTAGTACAGGGTTTATTTACCTTTAACTTTAAAATTCCTGCCAACTTCCTGAGAAAAGGTGGCCTGCTAAAAATTTTTGTATAACAAGTACGGGAAAGTTATTGGCAAGGCATCTTAGAATTTTAGTAAGTATACTAAATATGCCAAGAACGTTGACGATATAAATATGTAAGTTATGCACTCAGTTGAACTGAGCGAAAGGGTTCTCAGTTAAATTAAACGCATATCTCTTTTCATGAGAGATAAAATGGAATGTTATGTCAGTTGTTACGAATAATATGAATTTAAAAAAATGTTGTTTCCTTAGCTTTACAAATGTTTGTTTCCATAGCTTTACACAAGGAGATAGATCATTTTATTATGCAGCTATGACGATGACGTAGGTCAAACCTTGCTTCTTTGAATAAAGAAGTGTTAAGGAGACGCCTCTTGAATTGAATTTGCTCTGTTCAGTTGACATTTGTCTTAGAATTTCAACGTCTCGCTTCCACGCATACAATATGCAATGCGATCGCAAACGAGACAAGTTTTCAATTCCAAAGTGTAAATTGAAATTCTTTCAATTTAACATGACGTAGTCTAACCCTCTCCGTCTCGAAACATAATGTAAAATGAAAAAATAGGTACAAGTCAAGGTATATACAAGTTTTTCATATCCATACTTATATCATAGTAGAATTATATATAGTAGGGTATCTCCGACCCCGACCGCACGATACTTACCTATAGTATCAGGGCTGTCACTTTTAGTTTATTCAATCGTCGTAAATGACAGGTTAATTTAAACAATTGGACATTCTCATACAACATCATCTAGTCCAAATTAGGCCAGTTTAAGCTTGTGCTATGGGATCTAGACAACTGATAGACATATGTACTTATATATTTCTAAATAAATACATAGTAGGTATACAAAAACATCAAAACTCTGATACAAAACTTTGAGGAACACACAATTTATTCGATTCCACCCGAATCCAACCTGGGACCTCAGCACAACATTCCCATGTTAATGATGGCAACATTTTATGGATCACAGAATTAATGTGAAAATTTCAGCTTTCTAACTATCACGGTTCCTGAGATACAGTCTCATGACGGAAGAACAGACAAAGTTCAAAGACAGCAAACGGACAACGTAGTCTCATAAATAGACTCCCGTTTTTATCCTTTGGGTAGGGAACCTTAAAAACGACCGAAATTCTAGAATATTTTAGCTTTTCCTTAATTCATACACTAAACACTATAAATTTGCATTCTTTTGAAGGTTCTATATTCGTTTGAAGTGCCACCAAAGTAAAGTTTCGATTATCAGTCAGTCAGTGTTCACTCACTGCATACATACATATAGTCACGCCTTTATCCCAAAAGGGGTAGTCAGAGGCGTAGTATACGCCCACGTCTCACCTTTTAGTTTCATGTCCCGCGAAATAGGTGGTGAGCCTATTGCCGTGTTGAAATGGACGGGTAGTGTTCTGTTAAAAGATACTAAATTTACTTCAAACTTCTAGTTTTATCCACAAAGAAATTATAAGGGGTCGAAAACGAACTGAGTGGGTTCGAAGCAGTGGGAGTAGAACTCGCGCAGCGAGGGTTCCGTACCAAAAAACGGCAAAATTCATGTTTGTTGTATTCCATGCAACAAACGTTCCCCTAATACAATATTATTTTTCTGATTTTAGTATTTGTTGTGATAGCGGCAACAGAAATACATCATCTGTAAAAATTCAGTTCTCTAGCTATCACGGTTCCTGCGATACACACATTTTGTGGGACAGACAGACAGACGTACAGCGAAGGGTCATGTATTGGGTCCTGTTTTACACTCTTTGGGTACGGAACCCTAATAAATACGAAGTCTAATAGGTATTGAACGAATTCGTACGTAAGCATTGAACTTATATTACTACGTCCATAATAATCTCAAGGTGCCTACCTTGAGAGTATTATGGACGTAGCAGGTACGTAAGTGAATTATTCAAACTCACCTTTCTTCTTCTTTTGTTACCTATCGTGAATTCGTGAATAACGATAGATAATGAGGGAGTTTAAAAATTACTGTTGAGGCATCCAAAAACAGAGCAATATATATCGTCCTTACTTCTTTATAGGCATTGTCATATTTATCTAATGGCGACAGGTTGTGGCGACGAGGTCCCGTGTTGCGACAGGTAAGAGTACAAAATGTCGCCACCCCAATACATCCCAAGGGTGTCGTAAGAGGCGACTAAGGGAACACCTTCGCAAAAAGATCCATTACGTAGAGAAGGAAATCTCAAAATGTAACCCGGTTGTCAGTAAAATGACATTCGTAATCCAAGTTGAAGGATTTATGCTTGGCTTGAAAATTTTCAACTGCGGGTCGTGGCGACCTGCGCCTGTCCATCTACTCATCTCAGGCTCATCACCTATTACGTGAGGCATAAAACTAAAATGAGAAATGGGGGCGTATACTATGCCTCTGTCTACTCCAACGGGGATAAAGGCGTGATTATATGTATGTATGTAAATAAAGATAGCAGGCATATGACACATACATTTTACGTAATCACGCGCACGCGGTTCGCGGCAACACTGATTGAACGCTTGGTTTACCTGCTGGGAACGTTCCGACTAGTACTGATTTTTAAATGTGTGCGTGACGCGCGGCTCGTTCTGACGCGACGCGTCCGTAGGCACTGCGCACGCACACAAGTATACCGCGCTCGGTACCTTTGATATAATTTTGTTTGAAGATGCCTAACTCTATTAAACTCTGCTTATATTACAAAGGTGAAATGAGCTTTTTTGTCCTTCTTCGTGTAGTATGAAAATAATCTTCCTTTCATAGGTAGGTATGGTAGGTTTGTAGAATAACACACACAAGATCTTTGCTAAATTATGGTAACGGACGATACCTAAGTTTTGTCTTTTTCAAGGCTTCATTACTTATTAAAAAAAAGGTTTTACTAAATGTAAAATCCCAACTCTACTAAAAGAAACGATTCGTTTTGGAACCATCCGGGCCGCCCAAAAACAACGTTATCAGTTTTTTCTGTTCTAGAACACCTGGATTGTTATAAAAGATGAAATCAAAAATACCTACCTTGCGTTCCGTGAAAAATAATTTATAAAGATTTTTAAGACACATACAAGCCAGAAACATAACCCTCTCCTTGCATTTGGGTAAAAATTGCAATTCATCTTCAGCTGTCATCTGTGATACACATGATTAATTTCAAACAATATTGCTTTATGAATTTATGTTCAAAATGAAAAAAAAATCATTAAGCCAGATTTACGATGTTATTTTCATGCTTTTAATGTCGCATACGTAAAGTTTAGGCATTAAATCGGTGAGTGAATAAAAAAGAGTGCGTGATAATGATAATGTAACTTTAAAACGTCACCGCGTCATTTCCAAAAAAACATCATGTAAATAGCCTATCGCATTCCTCTGGACTACCTACCATACATTTGAAAAACACGATAAATATATTTAACGTCTATTGGGACGGGCTATCACTCAAAAGTAAAGGATCACCATTTAACTAGAGGTGTTTCTGATTTTAGGCTGTAAAAAAACAGAAATAGAATAGAATAGAATAGAATAAACTTTATTGTACACCAATTTAAAAACATACAGAAGAGAACGATATTATAATTTTATAAATGCACAGAGGGTGGCCTTATCGCTAAAAAGCAATCTCTTACAGGTAACCTTTAAAACCTTATAAAACCTTAGAAAACCTTTAGAAAGGTTGAACATATGACATTTGTCTTAAACAGTCAGGTTTTACAAAAATACATTTAGTATCTTTTACAAATGCAATTCACCTACAGTAGTCTAAGTTAAAACAGTGTTGTAAATTTTACATAATGAAAAGTAAAATTAGCATTTAATTTAATTTCCCTTCAACTCCGTGTCTCCGTATGACTTTACTTAGGTACTTAGTTAAGTTCCCAACTTGTACCCAGCCAGATGGCACTTAACAAGCTCTTAACCAAGTTTACTCGGCACATTCAAGTTGTACTGTGATCCCTACTTAATTTCATAAAACACATAATATCTGAAGGAATCTGTGAAGGAATGATGAGGGTTTTAAACTAAATATTTTAATTTTAATGGAAATCAAAACAAAATGCTTAAATGACTTCACCCTTAGAAACTACATAGTAAGATTTGTTAAAATCTTGCTGGGTTAGATATTTTGACTGAATAATAATTGGAGGGCAATTTCCATTCGAAGTCAGGTTACATTTGATAGGTATTCTATAGTCATTGAAATAAAAATAATTCTGAACTGCTTATTTCTCCTTGTGAAAAATGAAGTCTTGCACACTAAAACAATTCCCAAGTGGAATATTCCCACGAATGCCAAGACGGACTCGAACCAACTAAAACCCACGGTCCCCACCTAACCGTTTATGTCTAACGTCAGCCTATCACAGGCGTAGCTATTATATACATTATTAAAAAACATAGGAAGGCATATTACGACGTATTTTCTATATAAATTGTCGAGTGACCACACACGCGACTACAATATATATTTCTATGATGACACCAAAATTTGTCGTTAAATATTTGCTTGAAAGGACGGCCATAGACCGAGTGTAGGCAAAATATATATTATAGTATAGCTCCCGTGTATGTTATAGCTAGCTATATGATATAATATATTTTGATACATTAATATCATACTATAGCAACGTAGGTACCTGATGGGCTTAAAACTAGCAAGTAACGGGTTCAAGTATGTATGTAATAAAATGTAAGTATTTCCACAGCGAATATTCTAGTTTTGCTGTAAGTATATTTGAGTTTGTTCAACAAACCGTAATTGCACTGTTCATAATCCTACTTACTTACTTAGTCTGTAAAAATATTATGTTAAGTAGACTAGTACTTACCTTACTCTGGAATTGTTAGTTACCATGATTGCAAAAATTTGTTATATGTAGTTTTAGTTACTGAAATAGAGTTTTCTGACGTTGTCTTTTTTTATAGTTTAGTTAGAGGTACTATAGAGTCGTACAAAGAATGTTTCCTTACAGTAATATTTTTTTACTTTATGTTTTTTTTATCTATTTGCGTCTGGTCCGGTTAGCCAGAAGACGCAAGTTCGAGTCCTTCTCGAGACGAATAACTTTTTCACATTTTTTAGTTTAGGCGAAAGACCCTAGAAACATGTACTAATGAGAATCATGTAGAATTCTTCCGTACCTACATATATACTGAACAAGCTGACCCGCGTAACTTCGTTCGCGTGATAAATGAAGAACCGCTCCACAGTGAACCAGAATCCCAATCTAGCTGGACAATATTATTTAAGAGTTGTGTTACGTTCCAACCGCTTTATATCCACAGAATGTGGTATATTACGATTTTAAAAATAACAAAACCCCATATAATTAAATTAAAAAAAATACAACTGAAGCTGACGCCCGTTATTAAATATTTCGTATGTGTATGAAGGTCAAGTAAAACTGGATGATTTAGATAAGTTTAATTGTGGTTTCCTTTAATATAGATAGATTTTTCACCGCTTTAGATTAGTCTTGGCAGTAGTTTTGTGTTAATATAATAGATTTATGCTAGGATGCTTATTTATACAATATTAATATAATGAGACCACTTTACTTAGGTATATTGGCTTAAATTTTTTTCCAACACTTATTCGGAGCATAGAGCAATGCGACTAGTAGGTACAAGGGGAGTAGCCATAGCATGTTTACCCCATACATTCTGACATGTCTGACACATTTTGTAGGGGAAAATCATATTCATATACACCACTACAAAAGCAATCGACTGTCACTATGGAACTTACACAAAAAATTAAAACATATACTCATAACTTCAGACATACACATTTATATAGCGTGTGTGTATAAGCGTACACTTTTAAGAGTCCGCTTTGATAGAAGGAAAACTCTCAGTATGGCACCTCCCCTGCCAGTGAGCGTCATATGATTTGGAGTCATCACAACTGGGCAAACTTACATTTGCTAAACAGTCCAGGTGTTTTACTTTTCAAACGAAATCCAATAAGAAAAGATGTTATTGGATTTCGTTAGAAAAGTAAAAAATCTTAGAAAAGTCATGTTTCTTTTTTTTTCAGGAACCCGGTGGAGTTCAAAAGCTATTAGTTTAGCTGTTGATTTCTGGAGTCTAAGGCCAAGTTGTTCAAAGCCAATTAACACCAATCGACCTTGCTTCAAAACCTTTTCGAGTTTTTCCACACAGAACCCATTTTTTTCTAAGTTCGTACAAAGTCGGCAATTATTTTTAAATATTTTGCACAGATTACTCCGTTATTTTATTTACTAAATTAAATCTCATTATATTCTCGCATAGACCTGAACGTTTAGTGTCTTGGGTATTTTAGCAACTGGTAGAAAAACTTCCTTCGCGATACCTTCACTTCCTTTTCTGCAATAAAATCAAAGTTGTGCTATCGTGAGGCGCTTATAAATTACTATTTTTGAAAGTAAAGATATGTGGCTCTTTCATATATAAAAATTAGCCCGGGGTCATGAGGGGGCAAGTAGTTTCTGGTCTATGAAATGCGGAAAAACGTATAAAATTAAGAATTTTTATTTTATTTGACATGAATAGTAATTAATTAATAGGTATTCAGAATAAATTTATTGTGAATTATGTAAAACATACCTTCTACTTCACGATGCATAATAAAAATTATCACAATCATCTCTAGTATTTACCTCGAGACCTGACTTATTACCCGCAAGAAAGTGAATAATTTCATCGTAAATAACCCGTTTGTACGGAGACGATTTAAAATTATTAAATTATCAGAGGGTACTTGATAAAAAAAATGGCTGAATCGTTGCCTCTGGTTTATAGCCTACTGTTTTTATTAGAAGAATGATAGAAATGAGACGACCCTTTTTGTCCAGCTAGATTGGGATTCTGGTTCACAGTGCGCTCGGCCGATTTTGTGCAAACTTCACATAAACCATCTACTAAATAGTCCGAACAAAGCCTAAACATTTGGTTTGGATGGATGAGCCCGTTCTTGAGTTATAAAATTACAACGAAAAGTGGCATTGATTTTTATATATATAGATAATTACACATAGTACGTATCCACATACATGGTAGATTCATTCCAATACGTCGTCACGTCCCTTGTCAAATTTGTGTTGTCAGGGTCGACTAGGAATGTTTTGTCACTGTTATAGCGTCACACCTTGTACACATAAATGTTTATTACACAAATTTGTGACAGTTGGCTATATTACTCACAAATTACGTTTCTGCGAAATTTTTGGCCGCCAATTATTACATTTTCATAGGTGTAAAAGAGTTTTTATTACGGTGTACGAAATAAAATTAAATACGATTAGACCGAGATCTTGAAATTGAAACCAGCCTTACAGCCTTATCTATACTACTGGGGCGCCTGCTAACTAGCGCACAACGTCAAAGAGAAGGAAGACTGAAACAAAAGCCTTTGGCCTGTTCTGTCCTGTAATGTCCCTGTGAAAAAATGGAAAGAAGTCTACATCCAGCAATGGACAGGGAAAGGTTGATTTGATTGATTTTTTAAACCACTAAGATGAGCAGACAAGCACGCGGCCCACGTGATGACAATTAGACACAGTGCCCTATGGAAATGCAACACTCACACTGCCGACCCTGAATTGATACCTTTTGCTTGTTACTTTTTACAATTTTTACACAAACAGCGAAAAGAATGTCAAATATCATAGAAAATCGATCATCTAACATACAAAAGTTATATTAGTGATAACTTACTTTTGTGAATGAACATCATTCAAGTATGACCTTTAGGTCCAGATGGCGCTATGAAAAAATGTGACCCAATATTTATTTCTTTATAGATATATTTCTATAAACATAATATATCTATGCAATAGCTATAAATAGAAGTACAACCAACACCCACGTTCAGCGTCTTTATAAATATAAAGACACCCGTTCATCACAGAGGCGACCGCAAGGAATGTAGCGAAATAGCTGCGTTTCGTCTTCCTAACGTTGATAAAGACATCACGTCCTTTCAATATTGATCATGTCATTCATCTGCTAAGCCTCGACCCGAATAAAACATTATTCATAAACAACATTTTTGACAACTTCACATCTCTGTGTATATATTTTTTCTGTGCGTGTGTATGTGAATAAACTCCTCCTAAGCGGTTGAACGACATGGAATTTTTAAATTGTAAATTTGGAAATGGTATAGATTTACAATTCGGTTCACTGGAAATTGTGTGATTCTGGTCTATGTGTGTTTTACAATATTTTTATTATCCATATTTTAATGCTCATAAATTGCCTCAGCTTTAAAGATATAAATGCTATTTTGTTGAGCTACTGTTTAAGTTGGAAGGATGTCAACAAGAGTTTCTAATAGCACACATATAAGGTAAACTCAATAAATATTACAACGAGAACATTAAAATCAAATTTGATATCGCGAAGTCTCATCCGGAAATAAAGCCGGTGACCAAGTCAAAAGAATGTAGCAGCAATTTTATTTTAATCTATTTCCAAAGGCAAAAGTTCGTCGCTGTGCGATTTTACGCGACCGTATTTTGTGTTTGGATTTGCTTTAAACTTTTGCAATTTTTTATTGTTTGTCTGCTTTAGAATTTGATTTATTTACTGAAGGCACAGTTCCAACGTATCTTTTTTGAGTTTTGTTATTGTTCGTCGTTTTGGGTTACCAGTTTTAAAATTAATTGCTTCCGTGCGATACTTTTGTGTGAATTTTGTGTTTTTGTTGGATACTATAGCTACTGGTATTATTAGTATTGCTATTCTTTCATTAAAAAAATTCGACATTGAATTTTAGGAGAGATGTAAAATTTTATTATGAAAATTTGACCTTAAAATTTATTTTACCTTAAATCTAGCATAGAGATTAAAAAACGTTGGAACGTTATAGCATTGCAGTCATGAGCTTGAAGTTTTCTTCTTTACGAAAAGTAAATCAGTGCAGACTTTATCTACCGTAAAGGCGTACAAATGAACACAATTCTGCGGAATGAGTGTAAATAACAACAGCAGTCATAAAGCAAAGATTGTTTACTTAAAACGGCAATTTTCGGTTGAAATTACACGCGTTCAGCATACATACGGTATTCTAAGATAATAAAGCTTAGTGTTTTGGAAGGTTTTCGAGATTTATTTGTCATTAATGTGTACGTTTATTGCAAACTTTGAAATTTTGAAACATTTCTTTGTCTTAAATGAACTTAGACACATTTTTGGTGCTTAACAATGCGTTGCGACATTGTTTACTTTCGAAAAACATCGAATTCTAGATTATTGAGCTATGAATGTTTATTGTTAGTTGAGTTTAAATTGTCCCATTTCTGTAACATTCCTCCAACCTCTTTACTTCAGATATAAAAGAATCTACAAGTAAGCATTCCTAAATTACTAAAACCATTGAGTCGATATAATCTTACAATAAATAGTTATAATAAATAAATATTTGTGGACATTCTCAAACAACATCATACAGCCGAAATTAAGCTTATTTATTTTAATATGATATTTGCTTGTGTTGTGGGCTTGTGGGACATAGACGACTGATAAACATAATTATTATAATTTTCTAAATACATACATATTATTAAAGATTCATTACACCCAGACGCAGAACAAATAAATGTGCTCTACACCCAAAAAATATTTGTCTTGGGTGGAAATCGAAACCGTGATCTCCGAATTTGTAGTCAGACACACTAACCACAGAACCACGAGGCCAGTCAAAGTCAATACAATCCTATTATGGGTGCTTTATACTTTAGTTACCAACTTATTCATGAAGGTTGAAAAAAAATTAAGATTATATTTATTAATGACTAGCTGATGCCCGCAGCTTCGCCCGCGTAAAATTTGTTCCCGTTCTCGCTTCCCGTATTTTATCCCGTTGGGGGTAGAATTTACCGAAATCCTTTCTTAGCGGATGCCTACGTCATAACATCTACCTGCATGCAAAATTTCAGCCCGTTCCGTCCATTGGTTTGGGCTGTGCGTTGATAGATCACTATGTCAGTCAGTCAGTCACCTTTGAGTTATATATATTTAGATAGAAGATGCCAAACATAATTAAAATGATAAAATAAGATGAGCTTACGCTAACTTAACAAGATACTAGTATATTAAGAAGTAAAGATAAACTCAAGTCAGAAAGTAAATCGACAGTAGCGACTAAGTAAGTTGTCTTGTCTTTAGAGGTTCATAAGTAAGTTGTCTTGTCTTTAGAGGGTAACCATATTATAACTTGCCACCTATCACGATGTGATTCGTCTGGGGGATTATATTTATGAATCAGTAGCTGCAACGCTATCAGCAGAATGAAATAGGTAGTCTGTTTAATTATAAAGATTTCAGAGTGTTTTATTGTTTTTTTTTGTTTTCGCATATTTTACTATTTTTTATACTGATATTGAATGTACAATGTACGAACACGCTGAATCTCATATCATGCATTTTTTTAAAAGGATATAACACGGTGGACTATATTTAGAATGTAAATTATTTTTAATTCAAATTATAAGTTTATTGTAATAATATTTCAAACACAATGCTCTATATTGAATAAATAAATAAAGCTTAAGTTTAAAAGTTCGATTAAAATTCGAATAGGTACTTTAATTAAATAAGATGTCAGTAGTGTTAATAACGTAGAACAGTAGGATATTTCATTAGTATGGTACCAGGAAGACCCCTTGGGAAATGACCCCAAAATAACCCACTAAACACGGTGTTTCTTTTAGGGTGTCAAGCCGCCACTAGCTGGTAGCAGGGTTCCATACCTATCGATTTAACCCCCATGTATGTTTTACGATTTTTTGTAGTTATCGAGATATAATGTTCTGCATAATTCCCTATTTTTTTATTATCGATTAAAATTTTTACATCTTGTATCAAAGTTAGGAAGGAGATTATTTTGTCCATAATACTGCAATCAATAGGCATTATAATAATAAAAAAATATCCAAGAAAAGTCGAATCAAAAAGAAGTTTTAATTAATAATTATATTTCATAAAAAATAATTATATCTCGAAAACTACAAAAAATCGTAGAACATACATGGGGGTTAAATCGATAGGTATGGAACCCTGCTACCAGCTAGTGGCGGCTTGACACCCTAAAAGAAACACCCAGTATACCCTAATAAATGTTAGCCTCTAATCGTCTAGGTCATGGGCATACGAAGTTATTCAGTATCCAGCTAATATTGTTTGGGTATCTGCTGAAAAAGAGTATAGGGCTCGCGGTAAAAATTGTGACATGAAAACTCACTGGCAGAGATGAGAAAAAAGTTTATTACATACCCTAATACACACATCACACGTCCTATTAAATGTATAGCCAGACATAGACTATAGGACACAATCAACTTCCTTACTAATATTATAAGTTCCAAGTAGAGATGGGCCGACTACTCTGTTGATACTCGGTACTCGCCGCACTCGGCGGGTTTTTTGATACTCGTACTCGGCCAAATAACTCGGTTTTAATGCCGAGTATACTCGGTTTAAGTAAAGCAATATATTTAGGTGGATATAATTAAAACATTGCACCTGGACAAGGAAATCGCTAGAAGGATCCGTTTGGGCTGGGCAGCCTTCAGCAAGCTACGTCGCGTTTTCAATTCGCCTATACCGCAGTCTGAAGACGAAAGTGCGTACTACCAGTTATGACATATGGTGCTGAGACGTGGACACTTACGGTAGGGCTAGTCCATGGCCTCAAAATTGCACAGTGAGCTATGGAACGAGCCATGCTTAGAGTATCTCTGAGGGATAAACTCCGAAATGAAGTTATTCGGCGGAGAACCGGAGTGGTCGACATAGCTCGCAGAATAAGCACATGTGGCAATGGGCTGGCCACATCTATAAACGTAGGGTAGGACGTCCACCCGCCAGATGGACCGACGACCTGGTGAAGGTCGCAGGTCGAGACTGGATGCGAAAGGCACAGGACTGTGTACTGTGGCGTGAACTGGGAGAGGCCTACGTCCAGCAGTGGGCTGCTAGAAGCTGAGTTATTTGATTGGTTGGTAATTAATACAACAGGGTTAATCAAAAAGTATTTATTACTAATTACAATTACATATTTGTTTGTAAACTAGATGAAAGGCGCAGGCGGGGTGAGGGGTGTATCAACGCGAGTTGGCCGTTCGTGCCGCGTGAACCTGTTTGTACTTGTTTTTTAGGCCCGAAACGGGAATTTGATTGAACCGAGTTACTCGGTTGGAAAAAAATTGAACCGAGTAAAACTCTGTACTCGTTACTCGGCAAAAGTGTCACTCGGCGCATCTCTAGTTCCAAGTTCATAACTATGGGTAGATGTTAAGATGTTTGAAGAATTGAAATTTTCTACAGGGATACCTAAAGTTTTAGGGTTCCGTACCTAAAGGGTAAAAATGGGACCCTACTCACGAGACTTCGTCGTCTGTCCATCACGTGGCTGTATCTCAAAAACCTTGATAGCTAGAGAGCTGGAATGTATAAATATCACCCATTGCGCTAGTCCAACTTGCACTTAGCCGGGTTTTTTTTATATTTGTATTCCCAAAATGATGCCACCTGCTTGATAGAAAGCCTATCGACTCTCACAGTTTACAAAACTATCGACATGGTCCTCAAGTGCCTCTTCGTGTTCCTATTGAAGAACTCGGGCTAGTCACAGGAGGGAAGCACGTGCGCTGGCAGGTCGTTCCAATATTTAATGGCTTGACAGAGAATTGATCTTTTAAATTTTACAGTCTGTAATAACATAGATTTGTGAACGGGATTCCACGCGGACAAAGCCACTGACTCTAGTTACGTATAATAAATTAAATAAATAAATTTTGGGGATATTCTCACACAACATCATCAAGCCCAAATTAAGCTAATATAAGCTTGTGCTATGGGATCTAAACCGTCTGATAAATAACACCCTGACCAGAACAAGTCAATGTGCTCATCACACAAAGAGATTTGTCCTGGGTGGGAATTAAACCCACGACCTCCAAATTCGTAGTCAGACACACCAACCACTAAACCACGAGGCCAGTCAAATATTTTTCCATGTCACTAACAAATAAGCTCTTTCAGTTGAAGCTCCAATAACAAAAACCCAAAACACAAAATTTTTAATGGATGTCGCTTGAATTATGGCTCAATACTTTGCGTTACAGGATTTTCCATTTTGGGTGTCCATGGCCAATACTGTATTCATAAATCACAAACTTGTGAGAGCCATATGTAACATGAGAACTGATTGGAAAAACATCAACGCAGTTATGGAGTTTAAATGATTTGAGGAGGAGTTATTTTATAAATACAGCTTGAAAGCTTTCTGAAAACTTAAAAAATATATGATGTACACCAGCTTTAAAAGAAGAAATATTATTCTTATTATGTAACTGGATTCGAAACTTGGTTTTGGATGTGGCCGAATGGTAAAAACTCAGAGTCTACTCCATTAATGAAACGTACCCTAAAACCGACCGCTAGCGGCATTTCCATTTACAACCGTTTCCGCACTTCGTAAGGCACGCTAAGCCGTTGATCCCGGCTACAAGTAATATGGCAGTCGTTAAGCCAAATAAAAGGCCGAAATTGCGTCTATCAACACGGTCACCCATTACGTGAGATATAATACAACTGAAAAAATGTAAGCTATAAAGTGTGTTGTCTACATCTTCGGTTGCATGTATATTTTCTTAGAATTTGAATTATCAGGCTCTCTGGATTAGACTGCCTTGTTGGTCTAGTCTAGAGGTCGAAAAGTGCGACTGCGGATCACGAAGTCGTGGGTTCGATTCCGAGACAAAAATTTGTGTGATCCATTTTTTTTGTCTTGATAAGACTCTCAAGACAAAAAAATATGGATCAGAAACACAGTTTGTATACAGAAACACCCAGACGGGTGTTTCTGTATACATTATATTATAATGAACTATGTTTTTAAAAGTAAAGTATTGATATCCGTGGTCTGATACCTATAAAACAAGCAGGTTATACCTAGCTTACTTTGGGATCAGATAGCGTAGAGTATTATTATATTTATACTAGCGGTACCCTGCCACGCTACGCTGTGACTTTTTATGGTGGTTTTATGTACCTATGAGAAATGAGTAACAAACTAAATGATGGGTACCTACATTAAAAAAAAATGTATGCGTGTACTACGTAAGAAGTGAAACTTCTTCATGACCTTATTTTTCGAAAGAAATATCATGAAATATACATAGGAGTTAGTAGTCCAAAAGTTCAAAAGTTCAAAGTCAAAAAGTCAAAAAGTCAAAAAGTCAAAAAGTCCAATAGTCCAATAGTTCAAAAGTCCAATAGTCTAAAATTCCAAAAGTCCAAATTCCAAAACTACAAAGTCTAAAAGTCTAAAATTCTAAAAGTCCAAAAGTCCAAAAGTTCAAAACTCCAAAACTCCAAAAGTCTAAAGTCCAAAACTCCAAAATTCCAAAAGTCCGAAACTCCAAAAGTATAAAAGTTCAAAACTCAAAACTCCAAAACTCCAAAACTCCAAAGCTTCAAAAGTCCAAAGCTCCAAAAGTCCAAAAGGTCAAAAGCCCAAAAGTCCAAAAGTACAAAAGCCCAAAACCCCAAAAGAGATAATCCAAGGAGACTGTGGAAACAACTCAAGTCAAATATTGTGATGAACAGTAAGAGTGTTCCTGAATTGCCTGACTTCTGTAGTGACCCTGACATACTCTGCAAACATTTTTTAAATGTACCTGGCAGAAATGAAGTATCCATCTCTGACCTCACTTTTTTTGAATGGAACCGATTTAACACCGATACATTCCAACTAGAGTTAGTGACGCAGAGAGAGGTTGAGAAAATAATTAGGAATCTAAAATCAAATACCATGGGTATAGATGAGATTTCCCTGGATATGCTGCTGATGACTCTTCCTCAAACTCTCAGTATTGTGACTCATATTATCAATACATCAATCACAACCTCAACGTTCCCAGCATCATGGAAAATAGCTAGAGTGAGACCAATTCCCAAGGTACCGTGTCCTACTGGACCGAAGGACCTTAGGCCCATTAGCATACTACCCTGTCTGTCTAAGGTCCTGGAGAGAGTAGTCAGTAATCAATTTACGAAGTACTTGGAACACCCAAATGTATTGCCAGTGAGACAGTCTGGCTTTCGTAGAGGGCACAGCACAGCAACAGCATTATTAGATGTTGTAGACGATATCTTGCAGGCTCAGGACCAGGGCATGGGTACGGTGCTGACTCAATTGGACTTCAGTCGTGCGTTTGATGGGATAAGTATTGCACTCCTTATGTCTAAACTTGCTTACTATGGCTGCTCGGACGGGGTAATCAGGTGGTTTAATAGTTACCTTTGTAAGAGATATCAATTTGTCCAGGTCTTGGATGATAAAACTGGTTGCCTCGGGCCACTGCTCTTTATCCTTTACTGCGCGGATATCACCAGCACAATCGTTAACTGCCAGTACCATATGTATGCTGATGACCTACAGCTACACCTATCATTCTCTGCCTCTGACTGTCTTGAATCTGTAAGTAGAGTAAATGAGGACTTAGCTAAAGTTGCAAACTGGGCTCAGAGAAACTCTCTGGTTCTCAACCCAGAGAAGTCTAAGTTTATTATTATGGGTTCAAGACATGTGAGAAGTCAGATTCTGCAGTATCAGTTGGACCTGAGGATTAATAACTGTCTTATAGAGCGGGTATCATAAATATAAATATGTATCGTAAGATAGCATAAGAAAATTATTGTAATGTTATTATGTATGTTTATGGTGTACAATAAAGCATATTTGTATTGTGTATTGTATTGTATCTGTGGCGCGCAATCTGGGGGTAACACTTGACGAGCAGCTTCGTTTTGAGACTCATGTAATTTATGCAGTTAGAAACTGTTTTTATAGACTAAGATTACTGTACAGAATACGCCCATACATCAGTGTCAGCATACGAACACTGCTCTGTGAATCATTGATTCTTTCTAAACTTAACTATGCTGACACTGTGTATGGTAGTTGTCTTCTGAAGAGAACTGAAAAAATGATACAGAGGGTTCAAAATGCTTGCGCTCGCTTTTGTTTTGCAATCCCACCGCGTGCACATGTGACGCCCTTCCTAAATAGTGGCAATATTATGAAAATGGCGGAACGACGCAAGTTGCATCTTGCTACGCTGTTGTTCGGAGTGGTGAGGACTGGTAGACCACAATATTTGTATGAAAAATTATCTTGGTCAAGGGATGTAAACGCATATAAGACAAGAGCGTGTACTTACCTAATGTTAACGCCAAATCACAATACAGCTGCGTATAGAGGAGCATTTAAATTCTTTGCCAGTCGTATTAAATTAACTTTTAATTTCATTTAATTTTCATTTGTTTTTTTTTTTTTTTTTTATTCGATTTGCGTGTAAAATTTAGTTATAAAATAAATTTATATTCGTACAATGGTGAGCGTGATGTCACTAAGCATCGTAAGGAGTAAGGACCATCTGAAAACCAGCGCTGCATACCTTTTCTATGAATGGTATGTAGCATACGCTGAGATGGCTGCCTTTTCGGGTGCATGCACTGGGTATTTATATTTTTGTACTATTATAATCTCTTTTGAATGCAATGCGCTTGAATAAATTTATTTCTTTCTTTCTTTCTTTCTTTCAAAAGCCCAAAAGCCCAAAAGTCCAAAAATCCAAAAGTCCAAAAGATCAATAGTCCAAAAGTCCAAAGTCCAAAAGTTCAAAATTACAAAGTCTAAAAGTCTAAAATTCTAAAAGTCCAAAAGTCCAAAACTCCATAACTCCAAAATTCCAAAACTCCAAAAGTCCAAAAGTCTAAAACTACATAAATATAAATGTCCAAAGTCCAAAAGTTCAAAGCTCCAAGCGTCCAAAGTCCAAAACTCCAAACTCTACAACTCCAAAACTCCAACTCCAAAAGCACAAAAGGTCAGAAGCCCAAAACTCCAAAAGTACAAAAGTCCAATAGTCCAATACTCCAAAAGTCCAAAGTCCAAAACTACTAAGTCAAAAAGTCCCATGAGTTCAAAAATCCAATAGTCCAATAGTCCAAGAGTCCAAAAGTCCAAAAGTCCAAAAGTCCAAAGTCCAAAACTACAAAGTCTAAAATTCTAAAAGTCCATAATTCCGAATGTCCAAAAAGTTCAAAAATAACATGCAAAACATAAAGGGAAAGGATCTGACCTCTTTATTAGGTAAGTACTCTCTTTTATTATTCTGAATGCAAGGAGGCCGCAATCAAACTTCTCTTAAAAACATCAATCTGGTAGGTACGTTCTAAATAGGTAGTTTATAATTATTTTGTTCTGAAGCTGGCAGAATACAATTTAAAAAAACGACCAGCGCCATCTATTGGTAAAATCACTTTTTAAAGCTATTTTATTTTTATTGCTGTTATGATAAAAGTGTATAAAGTAGCCTAAAACCATCTCTGGA
Organism: Miltochrista miniata; assembly: GCA_933228765.1. Lineage (NCBI taxonomy): Eukaryota > Metazoa > Arthropoda > Insecta > Lepidoptera > Erebidae > Miltochrista > Miltochrista miniata. The sequence continues at coordinate 25,318,339 of OW121763.1, read as the reverse complement.
TCCTATTGTATATCGTGTCCAATTTTGAGCTTAGTCGATTCAGTAAGTTTTCGGTTTTTAATAGATACTTAAACGCACACAACATTTATATATATATATATATATATATATATATATATATATATATATATATATAGATATAGATAGATTACGTTAGAATTACATTTTACTTTGACGTTATTACCACTATCATTGTTAAAACTGCTTAAATTTTATCAGTAGATAAATTACTAATAAAATTTCACAAATTTTACTATCGTCTCAATTCAAATACAGACAATTTAAATCTAAATAAGCTGTCTAATTCACTAATTCTTGTCCCAAAACACTTTTAAAAGGATTTGAGACGCCAGTCTCGTTAGCTTTGACAGAGTCGAAGCGTTTTTATGGATTAAATCATTACGACCTGTATCTTTTACTCCTACCGTGTTTTTCCTGTCGTCCCTTGACGGTTTTTAGGTAAATTTATTTCCTGTACGTTTACATTAAAAGACTTTCGGGTGCTATCCATCTTTCCGCTTGAGTGCATGTTAGAATTGAAGTAAATACCTGACATTGTGTGTGCCTAATGTCAAAGAAAATTCCATTTCAACCGTTCATTTCATTTTTGCCGCGTAAGATTGTTTTGGTTTTTGTTCACTGACTATGTCATTCGAATTACAATCGACCTGTACACTCAAAGTTATGAGGTAACATTATAAAAAAGAAAAAATACCTTTGAATTGAGAACTTCTTCCTTTTTTTGATGTCTGTTAAAAAGAAAATTTTCTTTTTAACCGTTTTATATATATAAATGTTGTGTGCGTTTAAGTATCTATTAAAAACCGAAAACTTACTGAATCGACTAAGCTCAAAATTGGACACGATATACAATAGGATCCAGAGATGGTTTTAGGCTACTTTATACACTTTTATCATAACAGCAATAAAAATAAAATAGCTTTAAAAAGTGATTTTACCAATAGATGGCGCTGATCGTTTTTTTAAATTGTATTCTGCCAGCTTCAGAACAAAATAATTATAAACTACCTATTTAGAACGTACCTACCAGATTGATGTTTTTAAGAGAAGTTTGATTGCGGCCTCCTTGCATTCAGAATAATAAAAGAGAGTACTTACCTAATAAAGAGGTCAGATCCTTTCCCTTTATGTTTTGCATGTTATTTTTGAACTTTTTGGACATTCGGAATTATGGACTTTTAGAATTTTAGACTTTGTAGTTTTGGACTTTGGACTTTTGGACTTTTGGACTTTTGGACTCTTGGACTATTGGACTATTGGATTTTTGAACTCATGGGACTTTTTGACTTAGTAGTTTTGGACTTTGGACTTTTGGAGTATTGGACTATTGGACTTTTGTACTTTTGGAGTTTTGGGCTTCTGACCTTTTGTGCTTTTGGAGTTGGAGTTTTGGAGTTGTAGAGTTTGGAGTTTTGGACTTTGGACGCTTGGAGCTTTGAACTTTTGGACTTTGGACATTTATATTTATGTAGTTTTAGACTTTTGGACTTTTGGAGTTTTGGAATTTTGGAGTTATGGAGTTTTGGACTTTTGGACTTTTAGAATTTTAGACTTTTAGACTTTGTAATTTTGAACTTTTGGACTTTGGACTTTTGGACTATTGATCTTTTGGACTTTTGGATTTTTGGACTTTTGGGCTTTTGGGCTTTTGAAAGAAAGAAAGAAAGAAAGAAATAAATTTATTCAAGCGCATTGCATTCAAAAGAGATTATAATAGTACAAAAATATAAATACCCAGTGCATGCACCCGAAAAGGCAGCCATCTCAGCGTATGCTACATACCATTCATAGAAAAGGTATGCAGCGCTGGTTTTCAGATGGTCCTTACTCCTTACGATGCTTAGTGACATCACGCTCACCATTGTACGAATATAAATTTATTTTATAACTAAATTTTACACGCAAATCGAATAAAAAAAAAAAAAAAAAACAAATGAAAATTAAATGAAATTAAAAGTTAATTTAATACGACTGGCAAAGAATTTAAATGCTCCTCTATACGCAGCTGTATTGTGATTTGGCGTTAACATTAGGTAAGTACACGCTCTTGTCTTATATGCGTTTACATCCCTTGACCAAGATAATTTTTCATACAAATATTGTGGTCTACCAGTCCTCACCACTCCGAACAACAGCGTAGCAAGATGCAACTTGCGTCGTTCCGCCATTTTCATAATATTGCCACTATTTAGGAAGGGCGTCACATGTGCACGCGGTGGGATTGCAAAACAAAAGCGAGCGCAAGCATTTTGAACCCTCTGTATCATTTTTTCAGTTCTCTTCAGAAGACAACTACCATACACAGTGTCAGCATAGTTAAGTTTAGAAAGTTCCCGTGGGAATACAGAAATAAAATATAGCTTATGACATAAGCTATATTTTGCATTGTGCACCGGGGATAGTATAGCTTCCCTATAGTAAAAGAATTTATCAAATTTGTTCCGTAGTTTTGGAGCCTATTCGATGCAAACAAACAAGTAATTCTATTCTCTTTACAATATTAGTAGAGATAGTCTAGTAGAACTCCAACCCAAATTTGGGATTTTTTTTTGGTAATGCGAGGGATGCATTTACACATCATCATCCCTGCACCTGGGGCAGTTTGGACGATGTTGATTCCCTGCCGGTTCGTACTACCTAAAGAGCTGAAGAACCAAGCCCTCACCTCCGGCACTCTGGACCACCCCTCGAAAACGAAGATGATGCCCGCCGCCATAAATGACCATCACCGTCGATGGGTGTATCCTGCTTCTCAATATAGGCGAAGTGGAACAAAGTGGTAGTTAAGAAGGTAGGAGTAGTCGTTTTTTGGTGAATGTTACAGGAGCCAAAACACTTATATTAGGGTAGAACGATCCCTGGGTTATCCTTCTCAGAGAGCATACCCGGGACTCCAAGCCATAGGAAGATGGTAGTGCATCGTGTGATTTTAGTTGGTCCATGAGGATTTCCACACGTAAAAAAAGGAAGGGTAGAACGGTGTCAAAGAGTTCTAATGAGTATTCCGAGTGCTAACATGATCATGTGCCGGGCCCTCACACTGTTCCACGCCTACTCAGCGTGGATCTTCTGTAAGCCAATCACTCCTTGCACAAAAAAGAAAAGTTACAGTAACAGGCAAACTTCTAATATCTATACCACCAACTAAAAAGTTATTAGTTTACACAATAAAATGACAATAATAAAAAAATGCGTTTTTAATGACACAATATTTTTGCACGTAAGTGTACATGCGCAAACTTTCACCACCACCTCACGCGTTGCTCAAGTTGTTTGCCGAGTACTGTACAAAATATGTTTGACCTATCGATAGAAGTAAATACATAAATAAACTCAGTGTTCTCAATTAAAGAGACAAAAATAAAAATGTTTTCTAAACACACAAAACATAATATTTTCATGTACTTAGGTATTTCAAAGAAAATAATATCGATACTTGCTCCTTTAAATTAACAGAGAGTATGCTATTCGTATGTTAAAATAAATGAAAATTGTTTCGAGTGGCTTGAGGCATCTGCTAAATTACACCATGCCCTTTTCTTTATTTCGTTCCTCATCTTCCGACCCTTCCTTCAGGAACTATTAAGGCTCCGCCGTTTGTTCTGTTTGTTAATGATGAGATCCCGTAATTAAATAAATAAATATTCATAGACGTTCTGACACAACATCATCTAGCCCAAATTAAGCTAATACAAGCTTGTGCTATAGTATCTAGACGACTGATAGGCATACTTATATATTTTTAAATACATTTACATTTTATACACAGAAAACACCCAAACTCGCAATCAAACATTCGTGGATTACACAAATATTTGGTTCAACTTGGCCTGATTACTGCCATGTTTTCGGCAACCTGGACCAATAACTTAAAGAGTCTTCCGAAGAAAGGAAATGCTCATAAAAGAAAATGTCCCAAATTAGTCGCCCACCTGAGGACCCAGCCATTGCAAAAGATGTCTAAAATAGAGGGACCACAAACACTTTCTATTTTTGAAAATTTTGAAACTTTATTTTGTATACCGTGTGGCAACGGAGCTCCGTATCATACGCCTGAAAATTGGCCGACAATTCTAACCTGACTACGACTTCAAGGAGTAGACAAATATATCCTCGTGAAATTCATTTCAAAACTGCCTACTCATCTTAAAATAGATTAATATTTAGTTAAGCCCATCTCTAACAAAAATATTCAGATCTAGTTAAGATGTATATAATCCATAGAGGAAACATTAAGCTATAATCCAAAATTACGGTCCTATTTTAAAATAATTTCTCTAAAAATTACTTTGTAATTTTCAAAAGCGTAAGATGATGCCGCTCAATTTAAAGTAATTTGTCTTAAGGGCGTCACGACAGCGCCAAGGAAACTTCACAACAATGATGCTTAAAATGGACACCTACCTTCCAGTACAAAACTGTTGTACTTTACAATAGTTCAAATTATTTGACTTAAGAACCACTTTAAGGCTGCAATATGACCTTGACACATCCTAAGGCAATTCGAACGATTGCAGCGTACGCTTTTGCCCGATTTCATTCGATTCTAATATATTATATTACTGTTATAAAATCTGTGGGGTTTTAAGAAAAAATCCATAAGTAAAATATTGTTCTAAAGACCTATATCTATTTCATGACAAGTTTTTATGAGGATTAAACTAATTAACTATTTAACGTATTCCTAATCGTATTTTGATGCGTTAAAAAAGCAAGATTATGTAATAAATTACAATAATATAGTTTTATCAGATCAAATCGAAGAATATTTCCTAGTATAAAGTTCACCCCAAGATGAGTCTCTTTCGAACATACAAGCCTTAATGTGCTTATTGTTAAAATGTATTCAAATAATCTTAATATTTTATACCACTAGTGCCATCTATGATGTGCGGTATGGACTAATCTCAAGTATTGTTCTACCTGTCAATGTATGAAATAAATGAGTTGTGGAGTAACCGCCGTTGTATTATTATCAGGTTATGTGGCCCAGGCAAATCTTTTCAAAAATCTCAGTAATTATTAGTGTAAATTGTCTAAAAGTAGTGTTATTATCTCAAAAATGTCTACCGCGAGTTATATAGTTAATGTGCCGAAGTTAAAAGGACGTGAGAACTATGATGACTGGTCATTTGCCGTCAAGAATTTTTTGCTGTTGGAAGGTATTGATATTGATCATATTACGCCTGACTTGAGTGAAGCTGACCAAAGAAAAGCTAAAGCTAAACTTGTGATGACCGTGGATCCATCGCTTTACGTGCACATTAAAAGCGAAAATACAATTATGACTGTATGGGAAAAGCTAAAGCAGTTATTCGACGACACAGGATTCTCACGAAAAATCAGTTTGCTACGAACATTGATAAATATTCGTCTTGAAAAGTGTGAATCAATGACAAATTATGTGTCTCAGATTGTGGAAACTGCTCAACGTTTAAAAGGCACAGGATTCGAAATCAATGAAGAATGGATTGGATCATTGCTATTAGCGGGTCTTCCAGAAAAGTTTTCGCCAATGATAATGGCCATAGAACATTCGGGTCTAACCGTAAGTTCTGACGTCATCAAGACAAAACTTCTCGATATGACTAGTGATGTCGGTAGCAATGGAGATGAATCTGCATTTTGGTCAAGCAGACCAGCGAGAAATGGCAACACTGCTTACGGCAAGTCAAAACAAACGTCAAAGTCAAACACGAACAAAACGCCAAAACTGTCAATGTCAACTGGTAAACAAATAAAATGCTACAAGTGCAAGAAGTTTGGTCACTATAAAAACCAATGCACTGAGAAAATAAACGACGCAGGTGCCTTTAGTGTAGCTTTCCTGAACGGAGAATTCTGCACCGATGATTGGTACATAGACAGTGGCGCAAGTACCCATATGACTGCGAAACGAGAATGTTTGTTAGAAGTTCGAGAAGTACACGAAATACGTGAGATAGTTGTTGCAAATAAGATGTCTATGCCAGTTACATGTACAGGCGATACACAGATTACGACGTGTGTGAAAGATTCTCAGTTTGACATACCGGTGCGAAACATTTTGTGCATTCCTAACCTCACCACAAATCTTTTGTCAGTTAGCCAGTTGATAGCAAACGGAAACAAAGTGTCATTTAGTAGATATGGTTGTTTTATCCGTAATCAACAGAATGTGCTAATAGGAATAGCTAATCTACATAATGGAGTGTACAAATTAAGCATAGTGAAGTCAGAGAAGTTGCTTGCAGCAACAGCAGTTCACAACATAGATGCCAGGCTATGGCACAGAAGACTGGCACATATCAATAGCAGTGACCTAGAAAAAATGAAACATGGAGTTGTAGAAGGAGTCACCTACAAAGAAAAGGCTGACATATCAAAAGTCAATTGCGAGGTGTGTTGTGAAGCAAAACAAGTTCGTTTACCGTTCCCATCTTCAAACCACAGAAGTGACACATTGTTAGAAGTTGTGCACTCAGATTTGTGTGGTCCTATGGAGACTAGATCCATTGGCGGAGCAAAGTATTTTCTTCTCTTTGTGGATGATGCTAGTCGAATGGCATTTGTTTATTTTTGAAAGAGAAAAATCAAGTGTTATTGTTTTTCAAAGAATTCCTGAGTATGGTTGAAAAACAAACTGGAAACAAAGTTAAAAGTCTTAGGATAGATAATGAAGGTGAATTTTGCTCACAACAGATGGAAACATTCTTGAAGGCATCAGGTATTGTCCATCAGAAAACTAATGCGTACACTCCGGAACAAAATGGTCTTTGCGAGGGGTTCAATAGAACTGTAGTTGAACGTGCAAAATGTTTGCTCTTTGAGGCTGACCTGAATAAGAGTTTCTGGGCTGAAGCAGTTAATACGGCTGTTTACCTGAAAAATAGGTCGCCAGCATCAGGTCTAGGAGAGATGACACCATTTGAGAAATGGACAGGGAATAAACCCGATCTCAGTCATGTTAGAGTATTCGGAAGTCCTGTAATGGTGCACGTACCCAAGATTAAGAGACAAAAATGGGATAAGAAAGCCATAAAATTTATTTTGGTGGGCTATCCTGAAAATATAAAAGGATATAGGTTATACAATCCTGAAACAAGAAAACTTACTACTAGCCGAGATGTGACTATAATGGAAAAGAAGGAAAAATATACTGAAATGGCTAAGATTGTAGTACAAGAAGGAAATGTAGAGCGGGATCAATTATCAGATCAAGAAGATACAGATAAATCAAATGATACTGTCTTGGATAAGAATGACCCTACTTATCTATGTGACACATCAATTTCTAGCTTATCATCGGATGATTATACCCTATGTGCAGAGGAAAATGATTCCATTGCAAACGAAGTACCCATTGTAAGTGGTAAGCGTACCCGAAAACCAGTTGAGAGGTATGGTATTACTAACCTCTGTGTTTCAGATGACTTGGGCACTTGCAGTGAAGACATTACTTATGAGGAGGCGATGAATGGAGCTGAAAGTAAGATGTGGAGACAGGCTATGAAAGAAGAGTTAAAAGCTTTCGAAGACAATCAAGCCTGGGAAGTTGTGACTGACAAGGAAGCAGATAGAGTGGTTCAATGCAAGTGGGTCTTCAAAAGAAAGTTTGAGAGCAATAACAAGGTGAGATATAGGCCTGGTAGCAGAGCGTGGTTAAAAGATATAGGGCTCGCTTAGTCGCTAAGGGCTTCACCCAAGTAGAAGGTGTCGACTACAAGGAAACATATTCACCTGTGTTAAGACACTCAACTTTGAGAATGTTATTTGCTTTAAGTGTAAAACTAAATTTCAAAATTACCCATCTTGATGTAAGTACTGCATTTTTAAATGGCTACCTTGATGAAACAGTTTTTATGCAAGTTCCACCCAATTTAGAATGTCCCAGTAACAGTGTACTCAAATTAAAACGTGCAATTTACGGTCTTAAACAATCAGCAAGGCAGTGGAACAAGAGAGTAAATGATTGTTTGTTAAGTCAGGGATATATTAAATCTAAATTGGAGCCATGTTTGTATAGTAAAAAAGTAAAAACTGAACAAATTTTAATTACTGTATTTGTTGATGATTTTTTCATATTTTCCAGTAGCAAGGCATTGACAGATGAACTGAAATGTAGTTTAATGTCTAATTTTAAAACTAAAGACTTAGGAAAAGTTAAAAGGTGCTTAGGTATGAGAGTTCAAGTATATGAAAATGGAAGTATATCATTGGATCAGGAGCATTTTGTAGATTATATTTTGAATAAATTTGGGATGTCTAACTGTAATGTTGTTGATACTCCTATTGAATGTAATTTAAAATTAGAAAAATCAGAGAATGCTTGTAAACAATATCCATATCAGCAATTGATAGGAAGCCTTATGTATTTGTCCATACTTACTCGCCCAGATATTAGTTATAGTGCCAGCTATTTAAGTCAATTTAATAATAGTTTTTCTGATGTTCACTGGAAACATGCAAAGAGAATATTGAAATATTTAAAGAAAACAAAGTCTTATGGTTTAATGTTTACAAATGATAGTAAAAATTTAGAAGGATTTGTAGACTCTGATTGGGCATCAAACGCTATTGACAGGAGATCCTATACAGGTTTCTGTTTTAAAATGTCTGGTACTGTAATATCACATGAATGTAAGAAACAGCCAACCGTAGCTTTATCCAGTACAGAGGCCGAATACATGGCAATAAGCGAGGCCTGTAAGGAGGCTATTTATTTAAAGAATTTGCTGTCTGAAATTATAAATTGTGATTATACTGTTATTATTTACAATGATAACCAGGGCGCAAGGCAGTTGTCTGAAAACCCATTGTATCATAAGAGGTCTAAACACATAGATGTACGCCACCATTTTGTTAGGGAAACCGTTAGTAATAAGCTGGTAAAAATTGTACATCTGCCAACTACTGAAATGCCGGCTGACCTATTGACAAAAGGACTAAGTAGTTTGAAGCATTACTTTTATGTTAAGAAGTTGGGTATTCAGAGTATTGTTTCAGTATAGTTTATATTCACTCATTATTTTATGAATATGAGATTATTTTAATAAGAGGAGATGTTAAAATGTATTCAAATAATCTTAATATTTATACCACTAGTGCCATCTATGATGTGCGGTATGGACTAATCTCAAGTATTGTTCTACCTGTCAATGTATGAAATAAATGAGTTGTGGAGTAACCGCCGTTGTATTATTATCACTTATTCTGCGAGCTATCATAACCATTCTGGTTCTCCACCGAATAACCTCATTTCGGAGTTTATCCCTTAGAGATACTCCAAGCATGGCTCGTTCCATAGCTCGCTGTGCAACTTTAGGCATGAACTGGCCCCAACGTAAGTGTCTACGTCTCGGCACCGTATGTGATAACTGGTAGGACGCAACTTTAGGCTTTTTATTACGTAACCCTAAACATTATCTGCTAAGAAAAAGAGTTTACAAATTGCACTCCTAATAAGTAAATAATCAATAAGCTATATCATCACGTTCCTACCCAAAGGAGAGGAGTTAATAATCATAGATGTCGAAAAATCGAGCAGACAGCTAAACTAAAAAAAAAGTAATTTGAATATTTTTTGGCCTATTTTAAATATTTTTTTGTTTTATAAAGACGTAAAGGATTCATTTAAGTCAAAAAAAAATCATGCATATTCCCTATTCAAGTTATGTCACGAACGCAGTCAAGAGGCACAACTAGTCTTTAGTGGTTGCAAGGAAAGTTATAACACGATCTGAGAAATATCTGAACTTCCTGAATATCTACTATAGGATTCTTTGAAAAGGGTCTTAAAGGGTTTTTGCAGAGTCAATTTACTTATACCGTTTGGTGCTGTAATTTGTTCACAGGCTGACCACTTTCCAAAAGGTAGATCTATGCTTGTCTGCCACCTTTAGTGATATAAAAAATATACCTGACGGTCGGAATTCCTGAAACCATTTAGATAGGTATACCGACCATTTCCTTGGTCTTACTATGTTAAACCCTTGACATTTGACTTTATTGTAATTAAAAGGCACCCTTATAATTTTTAATTTGTCAGTTGAACTGCTTCCAAAACGATTTGACTTGCTAAATAACATCTTGAAGACTCTTTGTGAAAAGCTTGAGAAAGTAAAGGGCTCTTATATAATTTTGTAAGAAACTTGGTGTTTTAATGAGTGCTTCAAAAACCAGCCATATTCAATTTATAGGCGTTCTTGCGTACCTGTGTAGGGAAGATCAAGAAAGGAAAGAAAATGTTCCTTCCTTTTTTGATCTTAAAAAATCTTAGTAGATTTTTTATTTATTACTGCTCGTGCTCCACAACTTTGCCTGTGAATATGGACCTCGCTACACCTATCTAACCCATACGGCTTCTGTGAATAGCGTACACCTACTCTTAAACTACGCGATAATCAGCTACTTACTGTCATGAATCCCAAATCTGGCATGCATTACCGTGTCAGTCGTCGTTTTCTTTTCTATTGCCCGCGTATACATTAAGGCATTTAATATTACTGCTGTGATCCCTTAGATAATAGAATGTTGATTCATAGCTTGTTACTTATTTCAGAATAATTTAACTTTCTAATAATCAAAGAATTTTTTAAAACCGGTTCTACAGTTTGATTGATTACGAATGAAACTAACCTTTCCTGTTTATAATGTTAGTTTAACTTAACATTACGAGTCCTATTGGCTCCCCCAGGGGATCAACTAGGGGAAACACGAAACCACGTCGTATGTTCAGTCTCATAAACTAAAGCAGCGGTAAGTATTTAACTTTGAAACTCGGACGGCTTCGGACTCGGAAGCATAAAGCTCGGACGGCAGTGATTGCATTAGGTTTTGGTGGCTGAATTTGTCCGGATTACAGAATGTTTGTATATTTTCTTCTGTATATGTATAGGTATTTGGTGCTTCGTCACGGCAATAAGCTTGTCCCCTGTTACGCGGATTCAAAAAAACTACTGGTTAAGTGTGGGTATGTGCCCCCCAAAGACGCGGGATAGCACCCGAACCCGCCCTAGGTGAGGCCGCAGTGGTAGCCGTAGATCTGTTGGGAGTGTCCTTCCAAGCGTTTACCCGGGGCTTCCAACCGTGCACTTATCCTACCGAACAGCGGTAGGATAAGTGTGGTGTTTAGTCGGTAGGAGTCCGGCATGCCATCCCTGTAGGATTTTCCTCACATTAAAAAAAATGGGTATGTAATTCTACTTTCAAATCAAATCAAATCAAATAATTTATTTGCATAGAACAGGTACAGTACAGGTGTTATATGTTTTAAAAGGTTGTGCGCTATCCTATAATTTCAATGGAGCGTGCAAATGTTATAAAGCATTACAATATTATTTTGCAAAAATTACAGCAAAGAGAAAAAAAAAATTAATACATACAAAACAGCAGATTTTTGTGCATGCAATCATTAACAAACAATTATTGGCCAGATTGATATTTTATTAATACTCTTAATCTATTGTAACGTTGTGCAACAACGTGTGCATAAATTAATTAATATTAGATGATTAAAATTGAAATTTAGATCAATATATGAAAGCGCCATCTGCCGACAACTAGTCACATCAACACAGCACTGACGTACCCAGATTGACGTCAGACGTAGGGACGCGACTTGCCGCCAGAGGCGCTGTCCAAACCTATAAATAGGACCGCGCGCGAAGTTCAAAGAAACCATTTTCATAAATTCAAATTATACTCGTCGCGAAGGTGTCTGTGCGTAACAAATTTATCCAAGTAATTTAAATCTAATTCTAATTTTTATAGGGAGTTAAATTCTCCCTGAGTGAACAGTTGTTTAGCTGCAAGCGTCAAGTACCCCATCATTGGGTGAGTGAAATTATTTATAATGTAATCTAAATTTTAAAACAGTGAAAATTAACGGCTGTTGGTCAACCCTGTTATAGGAGGGTAGTTTACAGGGGTGTGAAAAATCATATCTGTAAAATTAGTACTGTAAGCAGACAATGTAAGACTCCCGATTCCTGCAACGGTTGGCAGGGATCGGCTGTCTTAGCGAATAGGCGGGAACAAAGGGTTCCAGCTAACCCGTCATCTGGAACATTCCAGGGTCCACCCTACGGGTTCCAGAAGTCCACCCTACGGGTTCCAGAAGTCCACCCTACGGGTTCCAGAAGTCCACCCTACGGGTTCCAGAAGTCCACCCAACGGGTTCCAGAAGTCCACCTACGGGTTCCAGAAGTCCACCCTACGGGTTCCAGAAGTCCACCCTACGGGTTCCAGAAGTCCACCCTACGGGATCCAGAAATTCACCCTACGGGTTTGAAGAAACAGTCTACCCTTCGAGTTCTACGAGAACCTTCCACCCTACGGGTTGTCAAGATCTACCCTGCGGGTTGCGGAAATCCACCCTACGGGTTGAGAACACCGTGCCAGCCAAAGTTGTGGACGGCACGGCTACGTCGCTGACGGCGTCAATCCAAGAAGGCCAACCCAAGATAAGTCGAACCCTGCGAAATCCTTCGGGAATCGCTAAAACCCTTGCTGCCTGAAAGTACCACACCCACGACCCCCAAGTGCTTAAATCTAATTCGAATAAATTATTAATTTTTATGTTCTAAATTCTATCTTTTCATTTCTCTCTCCTTTCCTGAAAGCTACAGCTTTTCAGTGGCGCCTATATCGTGGTTTCAGGTAGCGAGAAAGCGATTTCCGACGGGAGTCGGTATAGTTATAAGGAATTTTAAGTTGTGCAAAATAGTTTTAAGAGTGCCCGTTAGCGGGGTAGTTTCCCTCAAAATTACTACAACTACCCAGGAATTTGGCTCTCCTGACCTCTGCTGCCAACTTGTTCTTTCCGGCTTATTTTGTGTGTTTTTAGTTATTTTAGTCAGATTTCGGCAAACTCAAGAACAAGGCCAAATTTGAATTTTTTATCAACATAAATTGTAAATTTTCCAAATTTTAACGGTCCCCAATTTATTTTTCACACCCTCAAGCATTTATTTTATGGTAAAAAAAATTTTTTTTCAAAGAATTTACAGTAAAAGTTTTGTATTTCAATTTTAAATATTACACTTGATAAAGTTCTGAAGTAAAACTTCTGATTTGAAACGCTTACACTAATTTTCGTAAGTAAGTTGTATAGCATATATTCATCGTAAAAAGTAGTCAAAGTATATCACCACCACAATTTTTATTTTTACTGCGTCAAACCGCCTCAATTTGTGTATTATTTTGTTGTATTTCCTGTATGTGAATTTACAGCCAGACCAACAGCCGATAATCACACTTCTGGGTAACAATCCCTATTGAATTTTCACTTTAGTAAAACGGTAGACCAAATATTTTACGAATTTGCACTTCACGTAAATAATAAAAGATTTATAATTGTTTCACTTTTCGAATTACGTAGAATTCGGATACACTGAAATAAAACTGTAAGAAAAAACATTCCAAACGTAGATTACGCAGTGAAAACATTCTTGCCAAAAACAATTTTAAACTAATAACTTTGATTCGTGTTCTGAATAAACAACGGCAGATTTTGCTTTCATAACGTTTACAAGTAAGTTGATTTACTAGCTCGATAGTAGCGGAAATTTTTTTTTTCATATAAACTGTGGGTGGAAATGAATTAAATACACTCCTGACACCAACAATCTGATACAAAATATTTCCAGAATCGTCCAAGTACGAATCGGTTTTTCAAACAATTAGAAATATTCAAGGGTTCCGAAGTAGTAAGTAACAATTTACATAAAAAGTTAGTTACTACTATATAATTTATTTCAAGAACCGTCCAAGTGCGAATCGTCTTTGACACAGTTCGTAATAATTAAGGGTTCCGTAGTAGTAAGGAACTATTTAAAAAAAAAAATTTAGTTGGAACGAGTCAATATACGATTGATTCTTGGCACGCTCGTGGGAATCGTTACATTTAAATAAAAACAAGATTAAGGTCAAAACTTGCATCAATCCATTAAAACTGTCAAACATTTAGCTAACTTCATCAACCCATCATCATACACCTCACTTTCACTACTTACTGCTTCGGATTAGATCATATTCAAACACAGACAGACAGGCAGACAATTGATATCTAGAAGGGTACAATTTTTATTTGAGTGAAGGAACCCTATAAGGTAATATTTCCAAACTTAAGTATTTCCTAAAGCAAATACTAAGTTCATAAAGGTTCAATTTATAATTCGGTTCAGCGAACCCTAAAAAGAACAAATTTATTTTTCGTTATTCTGCGGGTGGGTCGGGAAATAGACACATTCCTCAATATTACAAAGACGAATGCAGATAACGGTAAAGGCCGTAACACACTGCATTAAGATGCATTTGCGAATAGCGTATCTAGTATATCAGTACAGTTACTCAATAGTGTTTTTGATAATTAAACTTTTGGAAAATATAAGGGTGTTAGCACACCGTCATAGAATATTAATACTTAGGTGGCACATAAGGTACCACATTTCTTCACATTGTACAACTAGGTACACTTTCATACGGAAGTTTCACAATTACACTTACATAATAATTAGGTAGTATATAGTCACCACACATTCATCATAATTATCTTCACACACAATTCCCAACACTTAACAAGCAGTTCTTTTTTGTTTGTTTATATAGTGACACTTGCATTTCATGTTGTGTGACTCCCGAAGGCGGAAGGAGGGGGCAGACTAGCTACAGGCGAGTCACATTCGTAGATTAGAGAAAGTGACTCAAATGTCCTAAGTTTTGTTTCCCGACTAAAGCTGACGGGTTAATATAGCATGGAATGTAGTGTGACACTGGCCTTAGATACAACGATAGAAAACACGTTTACATCAACTTTATTACGTCAACATTAGACGCGCTAGCAAAACACAACTTACACAATTTTAATTTCATACGTACATACATACATATTATTCATTTAAGCACGCACATAAATTTTTTACTACTATGGTGGTACATAAGGGTCCCATTTTTTTTCATATAATTGGCATAATGGCCAAAGATGCATTTATCTTCGTCATTTATTAGGGTTGACAGGATAGTCACACACGCACATACATTTTTACTACTATGGTGGCACACAAGGGTCCCAGTTTTTTTTTTATATAATTGGCATAATGGCCAAAGATGCATTTATTTTCGTCATTCAATAGGGTTGACTTAATAGTCACAACAATCTACTACTAAGGTTGCGAATAAGCACTTAGTTTCTGTTATTACTGCTAAGGTTGCGAATAAGCACTTAGTTTTTTTTATTTTATTTTTTTAAAGGGCTAAATAGCCTAGTAATTAGTTAGGGACACTACACACTACACACGACTTACAAATAACTACATGTAACATCGTGACAAACACATGCCGTGTTCGTCATGGGGACATAGGGGTTAATTAGCATCACGAAGGATTCTGCAAGTAAATTATGTTCTATCACTTTTCTGTTTCTTGGTTTAGTTGGGAGTTTTCTGTTAGTTGGAAGCATGGGTCTATCCCTAACAGAGTTCGTCGTTTGCTGTTAGTTGGCAGAATGGTCTTGCCCTAACAGAATTATGTTGTAGGTTATTACTGTTACGAGGAAGCATGAGTCTTACCCGAACAGATATATGGTGTACTGTTATTTGGCAGCATTTGTCTTGCCCTAACAGTTTTAGGTGTAGATCACCTTTGTGTTACGTTTATTTTCGTCATATGGCTACTCCTACCAGTCAGAAGCTAGAGGCTTGCCCTGGGGGATAGTCCATCCTATGAGTCGGAAGTGCCACACTAGCCCTAGTAGGATGTTCTTCTCTGGGACGGTTGTATAACTCCCAGCCTTCAGCTAAAAGCCTTATTATACACACCCCACTTTCAGGCAGTGCGTATTACCTGAACCTTCAACCCAAAGCCTCAAATACGTCTTTTCTCTCTCTGTCCCATAAAGTTCTTCAGAATCACCTACGTACAACCTGCGAGTTGGTTTCATTAAGGTTAAGGCCGACTCTTCGCTATACCCAGCATCACCTCATTCACACAGCACACTAACATACACACACACATAGACGAGTAGTAGGTCTTATGCTAGGGGCGTTCGGGAACGAACGCAGCATTTGACGTGTTAGGGTACGTCAAACGCTCACCGGAGTGGGGGAGTATGTAACGTTGTGCAACAACGTGTGCATAAATTAATTAATATTAGATGATTAAAATTGAAATTTAGATCAATATATGAAAGCGCCATCTGCCGACAACTAGTCACTTCAACACAGCACTGACGTACCCAGATTGACGTCAGACGTAGGGACGCGACTTGCCGCCAGAGTCGCTGTCCAAACCTATAAATAGGACCGCGCGCGAAGTTCAAAGAAACCATTTTCATAAATTCAAATTATACTCGTCGCGAAGGTGTCTGTGCGTAACAAATTTATCCAAGTAATTTAAATCTAATTCTAATTTTATAGGGATCTAAATTCTCCCTGAGTGAACAGTTGTTTAGCTGCAAGCGTCAAGTACCCCATCATTGGGTGAGTGAAATTATTTATAATGTAATCTAAATTTTAAAACAGTGAAAATTAACGGCTGTTGGTCAACCCTGTTATAGGAGGGTAGTTTACAGGGGTGTGAAAAATCATATCTATAAAATTAGTACTGTAAGCAGACAATGTAAGACTCCCGATTCCTGCAATGGTTGGCAGGGATCGGCTGTCTTAGCGAATAGGCGGGAACAAAGGGTTCCAGCTAACCCGTCATCTGGAACATTCCAGGGTCCACCCTACGGGTTCCAGAAGTCCACCCTACGGGTTCCAGAAGTCCACCCTACGGGTTCCAGAAGTCCACCCTACGGGTTCCAGAAGTCCACCCTACGGGTTCCAGAAGTCCACCCTATGGGTTCCAGAAGTCCACCCTACGGGATCCAGAAATTCACCCTACGGGTTTGAAGAAACAGTCTACCCTTCGAGTTCTACGAGAACCTTCCACCCTACGGGTTGTCAAGATCTACCCTGCGGGTTGCGGAAATCCACCCTACGGGTTGAGAACACCGTGCCAGCCAAAGTTGTGGACGGCACGGCTACGTCGCTGACGGCGTCAATCCAAGAAGGCCAACCCAAGATAAGTCGAACCCTGCGAAATCCTTCGGGAATCGCTAAAACCCTTGCTGCCTGAAAGTACCACACCCACGACCCCCAAGTGCTTAAATCTAATTCGAATAAATTATTAATTTTTATGTTCTAAATTCTATCTTTTCATTTCTCTCTCCTTTCCTGAAAGCTACAGCTTTTCACTATACTAATATTATAAAGAAGTAAAAATTGTGTGTTTGTTAAATTGTAAGGGGTAATCTCGGGATCTACTGAACCGATTTTAAAAATTCTTTCACCAATAGAAAGCTACGTTATTGTGAAGTGTCATAGGCTATAGCATCACGCTGCAACGAATAGGAGCGGAGCAGTAATAGTAAATGTTTCAATAACGGGGGATAAGTTATTCCTTTTGAAAGTTTCGTTGCGTGTGCTGCGTAAAATAAATAAAATATTTATAGTTATGGATTGAATATTAACGAGGAGACGCTACGGGAGTAAACGCAACGCGACGGGAGTAAATGCGACGGGAACAGGTAACTCTCTCTTATGTGGCGCAAACGAAGTTGCGCGGGTCAGCTAGTAATTTATATTTCAATAAGTAATATCATGTCAGGAAATTTATAATGTCAGAATTAAAAGGGAATAAAATATGTATTAGAATGTCAAATAAATCAAATAAGTCCTTGATGTCAGGTAGTTAAGGTCACCAATATTTTGAGTATTATTAAAATCACAAAAAAGTCCACATTAAAATACATTATAATAAGTCTGTTAGGTAGTCTTTCACATTGTAGTAACATTTTTTTGTCAGTAAATCTTTCAATCTTTGTTTAAAAATTAACATATTTGATTCCTTAATATCGCCCGGCAGCCTGTTATATATTTTAGGAGCCATGGCGAACACACTATTATGCATTAGAGTAGTCTTTGCTCTGTACATGCATAGACGACTCTTGTCTCTTTGAGCTCGGCCAGATACCTCGGAGGCGAGCACAAATAGTTTTGGATTCATCCTAACGAATACAGCAACTTCAAAGATATAGATTGCGGGCAGGGTCATTATATTATATTGTTTAAAGTAGGGCATGCAGCTGTCAGTTACTTTTAACGAGAACATCGCTCTTAAACATCGCTTCTGTACCTTAAAGATCTTTTCCTTATCAACTGAGTTTCCCCAAAAAATTACTCCGTACCTCAGAACCGACGCCACTAGACCATGGTATGCAGTCAAGAGTGCATCCGTACCCAATACCTGTGCAAGCTCATGAAGTGCGTATGCCGACTTACTGAGTCGCTTGCATAGCTGCTCAATATGTGGTTTCCATGTTATTTTGTTATCAATTATTAATCCAAGAAACTTGACAGAGGCTACTTCTTGTACAGGCTGTGTATTAGCACATATTTTTAAATTTTTAAGTGAGGCAGCACGTTGACTAAATTGCATAAACACTGTTTTACCTACATTTATTCTTAGATTATTTACATCCATCCAGTCAATTATTGCGTTTAGTGAAGTATTAATATCAGATTCATACGAGTCCATATGATTACCTTTAACCGTTACTGTACTATCATCTGCGAATAAAGCCATTGGGTTTCCTGTAGCATTCGGTAGGTCATTGATATATAGCAAGAACAACAAAGGCCCCAACACGCTACCCTGAGGGACGCCAAATAACATCTTACGCGGTTTAGAACGATATACTTCTTCTATTTTGGTCATTCTATTAATTCCTACAATTTCCGTAAATTGAGTACGATCACTAATGTACGATTTAATTAAATCCAGAACATTACCCCTAACGCCATATGCATATAGCTTACTGAAAAGGGTGGCATGATTTACATAGTCAAATGCCCTTGTCATATCCATATATATGGAGCAAACCGGCTGTCTATTATCAACACATTTGAGAACATGTGCCAGGAAGTCATAGATAGCCATATTTATTGACATACCACTTCTAAAACCTTTTTGTTCCCTTGCCAGAATATCAAAAGTTTCAAAATAATTGCTTAGTTCATTGTATATATATTTCTCAAATATCTTGGACAGAATGGGCACCAGTGCAATAGGTCTGTAGTTTCCGATATTGTCTTTATTTTCTTTTTTAAATATAGGTTTTATGATTACAGTCTTAAGCTTATCTGGAAAAACTCCAGCCGCTATGCATAAATTTATGATATAGCTTATGTGTTGACATATGTTTGATGCTACGTATTTAATAACTTTAGTACATATCTCATCATATCCTACGCTATTTGTGTTCTTTAGATTTCCTATAACTTGTAGTATATCAATTGGCGCACAGGGTTTCAGAAACACTGAATTCAGCCTGGAACGTACAATTATGAAGAGAAGCTTAATTTATGCTCAAATATTTTACTATTAGGAAAAATTCGGTCTATGAAGTAGTTATTAAAAGCATTACATATTCTATTGGGATCAGTCAGGATATCGTCATTATATTTTATGTAGGATATGGATTCGTTTGGTACGTTTTGCTTTTTATTATTTATAATTTTCCAGGCAGCTTTGACTTTATTCTGGGCAGTATTGATAAAGTGGTTGTTTTGTGCACGCTGAGTCAATTTTATTACTTTTCTGTACCTCACTGAGTATTGTTTAAATTTTATTTTATTTGCAACTGTGCGTTTTTTCTGGTATTGCCATAGTAATATACGTTTCCGTTTGCTGCACATTCTTACACCGGTGCGTGCACAAAACAACCACTTTATCAATACTGCCCAGAATAAAGTCAAAGCTGCCTGGAAAATTATAAATAATAAAAAGCAAAACGTACCAAACGAATCCATATCCTACATAAAATATAATGACGATATGCTGACTGATCCCAATAGAATATGTAATGCTTTTAATAACTACTTCATAGACCGAATTTTTCCTAATAGTAAAATATTTGAGCATAAATTAAGCTTCTCTTCATAATTGTACGTTCCAGGCTGAATTCAGTGTTTCTGAAACCCTGTGCGCCAATTGATATACTACAAGTTATAGGAAATCTAAAGAACACAAATAGCGTAGGATATGATGAGATATGTACTAAAGTTATTAAATACGTAGCATCAAACATTGTCAACACATAAGCTATATCATAAATTTATGCATAGCGGCTGGAGTTCAATCATAAAACCTATATTTAAAAAAGAAAATAAAGACAATATCGAGAACTACTACAGACCTATTGCACTGGTGCCCATTCTGTCCAAGATATTTGAGAAATATATATACAATGAACTAAGCAAATATTTTGAAACTTTTGATATTCTGGCAAGGGAACAAAAAGGTTTTAGAAGTGGTATGTCAATAAATATGGCTATCTATGACTTCCTGGCACATGGCACATTACTTATAATTTCAGCATCCTCGCTGTCCGACAGATGCGGTAGGCTATGGCTAGTGTCATCTAGGGGGTTCTCAATGCATATAGTTTCATTATTCTCAGTATATGATAAGTGACGAGTACGGGACTTTCTGAACGTGATATTTTCAAAGAAATTCATTTTTTAATATTGTTCCTTTGTATTCTAATTCATTAAGATTATAGACAGGCAAGTTCCATAAACACTAGTATGCAGGTTTGAAGTATATTGCATTTAAGTCGAGCGTACTTCAAGACTAGCCTCTCATGTCATTAATTAACGTTGAATTTTTCAAATACTCGTAGTCGCATGTCCAGTTTTCAGATTTATTGATTCAGTTAATGCTTCATTAGTTAGAGGTTTTCGACCCAATTTGCACTTTGATTAACTTTGTTATGCGGGTAAATCTGTCATATATTTATGTATTTTTTCACTTACTTTG
Source organism: Miltochrista miniata (assembly GCA_933228765.1). Classification (NCBI taxonomy): domain Eukaryota; kingdom Metazoa; phylum Arthropoda; class Insecta; order Lepidoptera; family Erebidae; genus Miltochrista; species Miltochrista miniata. Next base: position 25,297,477 of record OW121763.1, on the reverse strand, counting down.
CATATAATTGTTTGATGTATTTTACAATTTTTAAAGCACAGTTAACTTTTAGAGATTAATTATACACATTCACTATTTATTGTTTCACTGATTTATGATATTAATTGGTTGTTTAAACACAACTAAACACTATTTAATCAATTAATACACAGAGCTCTTTTGGTAAGATGTTTGCTAAGCAGCGCTACCTGGCGGCGTGACTTTGCCTACCCCCTTAGAAATTTAGGCGAGAATGTGTGTGTATGTAAAGTTTTAAACTAAAACCGGGACCACAGCTGCGAAAGTACGAGTTCTCGTCGTTATTGAAAGACATCTCCAACCAACTCAAGAAATGTATGGATGTTAATTTTCCAAACATCCTCCAAAATTTGCATTTTACGTGTGCTGCCAGTGCCTACTTACAAAATGTTTGAAAGTTCACAATTTGAGCGTTGCTTGTCAACTCTCGTGAATAAATGAATATTCTAAACACTAGGTAGTAGGTAGTAGGTAGGTAGGTACCAACAATGTTACAGTTGACAAACAAAAAGGCTGTACAAACTTCTGACCAAACACGAATTCCAGACTCTTGTGCTTTACGATAAATTATTTAATAAATTACAGGCAGAGTGGAAGAGAGTGTGTCTGCTTTGTATGAGGAAGGTACTGAAATCAATTTCTATTGCGAATTATTCGTAAAAAAAAAAACAAAAAAGTTTGTACTTTAATACCTAGGTAAATAAATAAATAAATAAATAAATATTCACGGACATCTCACACAACGCTATCTGATCCCAAAGTAAGCTAGGAATAACCTGCTTGTGTTATGGGTATCAGACCACGGATATTATTATTTAAATACTTTTAAATACATACTACTTAAATACTTTTAAATACATACATATTATACATAGAAACACCCAGACTCTTGAGACAAACATTTATGGGTCACACAAATATTTGTCTCCGGTGGGAATCGAACCCACGACCTCCAGCGCCGCAGCCGCAGGCGGTATCATTACCGACTGCGCCACAGAGGCAGTCAAAAAAGGTAGGTACTTCAATCAATCTAATTAATATCTACTACGCCCAAATTTGACCATTCACTCGGTGCTCTAGTCCTATTTCCAGATCTTACTAATTTTACCTTTTGTGTATTGTAAATTTTTTCTCCTCTTTATGTCACACTAGCTGATGCCCGCAGCTTCGCCCGCGTAAAATTTGTTCCCGTTCCCGCTTTGCATATTATCCCCTTGGGGGTAGAATTTATCAAAATCCTTTCTTAGCGGATGCCTACGTCATAACATCTACCAGCATGCCAAATTTGGGCATTTGGGCTGTGCGTTGATAGATCACTATGTCAGTCAGTCAGTCACCTTTGAGTTATATATTATTATATTTAGATTTTGTCCTTATTTTTATAAGATCTTTGTAGAATAATAATTAACTAAGGCCGAGAGAACACTGAGTGTGTTGACCACTCGATTCGTCCATTTAGTGTGTAACAGTAAAGGATTTCGCGAGGTTACAGGAACGAAATACAAACGAATAGAACTCCTCAAGAGAACAAGTAGGTACTTTTTTGTTCAGATTGTTATTAATGTGCAGTTCTCCGCTTGCCAACGTGACATTCATTAATTAATGTCACGTTGCAAAGCGGAATATTGCCTCTTCCCTTCATTATTACCGTTCTTAGCATGAATGTTTATTGATTGTAGGGACTTTTTTTGTCGTCGGCTATTTTACATTAGAAGGAAAATGGGGCGAGACAGGGAAAGCTTCACTTTAGCGTCATTTATCAGCCAATTTGAATAAAAACATGGAGAAAATGATCAAAACTGAATTCTGTACAAGTTGGCATCAAAGGTATTTTTAAAACATTTCGTCAAACAAACAAAGACACTAGTCTTCTAGTCGTCACAGATTGCCGTCTTAAATACCAACTTTGTTTTGATTAATGCCACTGTTTTCTGATAGGCCCACCAAGGCTTTGGTCTTTGGACTTGCCCGAATTTATTTCATTTTGTAAAATCGAAGACAATTCATTTAAATTATACCCATGATATGTATTAGTCAGACTACGTTATCTCAAAGTGAATATCTAGATATCAAAATGTAATTAAACACCAACTACATAGTTAAGTCACCCTGTTATTTGTATATTACCCTCTTGAGACCCAATAGTAATTACAAAATCGTAATTGAAGTACCTATTTCGTTTTTATATTGTTCCTTCGGGAATAGCCTTATCACGCACAGACCCATTCTTATGTTAAATGAATAAAACTAGTCACTGTCCTGTCCATCGATCTCTGTACTACGTACGTCGCTGAACTATACTAATTAAATCGACCACGGAATTCACCCGCTTTCAGCAAGAATTTTGTGTACACCGTTTTTAGGGTTCCGTACCCAAAGGGTAAAGAACGGGACCCTATTCATGAGACTTCGCTGTCCGTCTGCTGTCTATCTGTCTGTCCGTCTGTCTGTCCATCAGGAGGCTGTATCTCATGAACGGTGATAGCTAGAGAGCTGAAATTTTCACAGATTATGTTTTTTTTTGTTGCCGCTATAACAAAAAATACTAAAAACAAAAACATAATAATATTTAAGGGGGCTCCCATACAACCAACGTGTTTTTCGCCATTTTATCTTATGTATTAGATAATAAGGTATCTTCGTCAATTAAAATACGTTAGGCCCTCGGAAGGTTGTCCCAGGATTCCCAAAAGACTTTGGCTACCACTGCAGCCTCACCTAGGGGCTCGGGTACTATCCCGTGTCTTTGAGCTAAACATCCGGGATTTAAGTTACAGCCAAGTATATCAATCACATCAAATGAGCCTGTCCCAGTACATTACTGGGTGTAGGATTTTCCTGATTTCATTATGAGGGGGTCATTCGCCCTAGCATGCGGTCAGACGCGTTGCTATAGATTCTTTCGGGTTTTCCTTCTATTCGCCATGACCTAGTTAGTCAGCTGGAATACCACTATCAATTAATAATGGTCTAAGCTCTGATGATTTCGGTTTAGCTCCACCCAGTTTGGTTAATAAAGAAATATCTGCATTCTAGGTGTAGAATCAGTCAAAACTCAATGTTCAGATTGCAGATTGTGAAAGTTCATTTCATGCTAGTGTCATCGATTCAGTTATGCATTCGATATACCAGTAACTTTTCATGAGTTTTGTCATCTAGTGCTGAAAATTCTGTATTCAAAAAAAAACGTAAATCAAAACAAAGAATAAAAAAATTTATATCAATAAATGGTCAGCTATCTCGTTTACAAAACACTGACCAAAATCTCTGGGACATCCTTCCCTGGAGTTTTCTTGGGACGCCCTGAGCCAAACAGAGAAGTAAAGACCGTGGAGTTTCATAAACGGCGTGCCAGTAGCTGACATCACCGCAGCAAGGACCTTTTCTAGAATACGCACATTTCTCTCCTGTCCAACATGATGTCTGCTGAAATTCCAAAACCATGATCAGATTATGTATTGTTGGAAGATAATAGTCAGATAATAATACTCACTGTAATAATCGCCCAAACGATCAAATTTTCAATGCAATACCATATTATCTAAAGAAATTCATCTCAAACAGAACCCACGAGCGGTCTAATAGTTATTGCGAGAAATATATTCTCGGAGCTTTAAATATTTAAACCCTGTTGTGTCTCACTTTGACATCGTAATGATATGAAATGAGATTTAGTACAAAATCTCGTAACGTTTTTGTCTTAAGACATTTTTGTTATCTCGATGTCGACGCGTAAAGTACTTACAATATATTAAATAGTCAAGGAGTTAAATTGGCTCTGCTTTTACCAAATTGCTTACTTTCTATTGGTATATGATTATAACATTTAGTTTTTTGACATTTCTATTGGATTTACCGTAAGCAATGAGCAGGATTGAGATAATATTAACATGTCTATTTTTAATGTATGTTTTAAGAGTATGTATAATCATAAATATTGTATTATCATAATTATGAATCTTATAGATACCTAAGCTATATGCGATTTCGTACTGATGCTACACTATGCTTCTCTCAAAGGCCACTGACCTGTGCAGTCGTGGCCTACAAATGAGCAGACAATAGTAAATTGTATAACAAGGGAGCAAAACAGTATTTTGACGGCGAGGGCGCTACTTTGAATCACGAGCGAAGCGAAGGATTCTGGAATAGAATCCCGCAAGGGATTCTAACGTAGAATCCTGAGCGCGGTGAGGGATTCAAAGTACACCGCCCGAGGGAAATATAATTTGCTCTCGAGAATATTAATACTCTACTTTTCATTCCCTTTCTATGAGAAAATAGTAGATTGTACTACAAGTGCATAAAAGAAGCCATTTTATACGAGATGTTTATCCGCCCGAGCCAAAGGCGAGGGTGGATATTAAGTCGAGGATAAAATGGGTTTTATGATCGAGTTATACACTCTGCTTTTCACTTCGATTGCAAGGAAATGAAACAGTGATATTGTAAATAAAAGTCTTTAATTAAAATATTTAAAAAAAATATAACATATATATATCTCTTTAATTATTTTTCTTTTTTTAATCATTCTACATGAAGCATTAGGCATGGGTAACGAGACCTATACTGCCTAATCATAAGTTCATTTTATAATATTTTTTCACTCATATTACTATCTGATTTTTAATGTTTCTTAATTTATATAGAACACAGAAAGTACAAATTAAATGTAACAAAAAAAAACAAGTTATTTAATAGCGTTTTATTATGTTTGGTTCATAGAGTAACACGATCTTCATGGTACCGTCTCTACGGTCTAGTATGGCCATATTATTTTAGAAGAAGAAAAAGAACTTTATGCACTAGAGCATAAAATGTGGTTTCAGTCCGCATACACCCAGCATAAACAAGAACTTTACGAGCATAAGAAGTGAAAAATAAATTTTGGACGACGCGACGCGACGTACTTTCCTTCTATAGTTATTGTTTCAGGAGTTCATGCATTTTCACTTTCATAACTCGACGTAGAACTTATTATATTTGCAGAATATAATAAAAATATGTTTACCTGATTACAAGAATATATAATGAAGAACACGAACGATAAATAGCGCCCTTTAGTTTTTTTTAGCTAGCACAGGACACCGCGCTGTGCAGCCAACACTTACCAGCCAGTAATCCATACAATTTCCGTTCGATTTCTATGAATTTTTTAACTTCCAAATTCAAATCACTTTGCCGTCCGCTAAAAAGCTCTTAACAGAAAAGAGCTATTTTGCTTTATATTTAGCTCGCCAAATTGACGTCGCCACCAGCCTGATGGAAAGCCGTGGCGCATCTAGCGATTGCGGGCCACTTCTGACAGTGGTCCTCAAGTTGGCGGCCCAGTGATGTGCCTCTTCACGCTCCTCTTGAAGAACCCGGGATTGTAAGATGAGAGAAACACGTGTGCGGGCAGATCGTTCCATGTTTTTATAGTTCGACAGAGGAACGATCTTTTGAAACTCTCAGTTCTGGCGAAGATTCTCTCCACTGTGTGTGAGTGGCATCTTTGCCCGGCAAGTGTTGTTCGGGATCGGAAAGGAGAGGGTGGGATCAGGTTTTCAGGGATCAGGTATTCATATTTTGTATAATACAATAATGACAAATTGATAAGTTATATTACTATTTTCAGTGTCTAAAGTGAATTTTATGTTATCTACATAGGCACATCAATAGAATTTAATAGGGATACATTGTTTTAAAAATTAAGCATGATTTTATGAAAACCTTTAAGTTGCAATAAATAATTTATAAACGGGCTGAAAGCTTTTCATTCTTTGTAAACAAAATGTTAAGAAAATACGACACCAAAATTCTTAGAATTTCATCTCCAGGTTAAAAAGAATACTTAACAATTTTTTTTTATTATATTTAATTAGTATAAAATTTAAAAAACCCCCGACTCACAAAAAAAGAACAATAAAAAAACCTGTAAAAAGTAAAAAAATAACTATTATATTATGACCTATCTACCCTAAGTATTGAACCTTTATTATTATTATAGATAGCTATATTATTTACGTATTCATATTTATAACTAACAGTTGGTCTCGTCGGGGGGACCGCTCTGTACCTAAATAGAGACAGACGCACGATTAGGTTATGATTAGGTGAGCGGTCCCCGACGAGACAAACTGTTAGTTAACAATATGAATACGTAAATAATATAGCTACCTATAATAATAATAAAGGTTCAATACTTAGGGTAGATAGGTCATAATATAATAGTTATTTTTTTACTTTTTACAGGTTTTTTTATTGTTCTTTTTTTGTGAGTCGGGGGTTTTTTAAATTTTAAATTTAATTTTTTATTTCATGCTTTTTATAGGAGTTTTTTAATATCAACATACGTATAGTCTATCAACAATTATTCAGAACTAATGCGAAATGCGCGGAGTGTGGTTACAGAATTAGAAATACATTCCAATCTTCATATCTTTCGAATGGCTAAACCGATTTTCATAAAACTTGCGGTATCGTGATGTATCTTTCATTTGATACCCAACACGGGTATATTTGAACAAATTTAATTTTTCATCCCCACTTTCACCCCTCATATCTTTGAAATGGCTTAACCGATTTTTATAAAACATAGCTAAGAACACTCTCCTCTAACCCATCTTTCAAACAAAAGAAACAGAATCAAAATCGGTTCATCCGTTTGGGAGCTACGATGCCACAGACAGACTTACACACACACACACACACACACACACACACACACACACACCACACACGTCAAACTTATAACACCCCGTCCGGGTTTCCGTCGGGGGTTAAAAAAGGGTTTTCTTTTTCAATCTACTGGATGAGTATATTTTTAGTTACTGGGTCGTTCGTCTTTTGGATCGAACAGTCTGCGTATTTTAAAACAATGTGTGCGCTATTGCTCGACTTTGACTTATCAGCCCAACATTGAATATGGGTAAAAATAAAGCATATCGTCACATCATCGTCAGTTGGAGATACAGTAGAACGGCTTACGTGTAGATATCGTGTATTAACTCAGATAAAAAGACCGATTTTTCTCAGATGATCACAAAGACCCGGAATTACTGGATCTACTAGCTAGATGATGGTAAGCAACGAATCTGAAGGAGGTTTCTTGAGATTTGTTCTAGTTCAGAGGTTGCAACGTGGCTTTTGTAGAATTATTAAATGAAATATATCAGTTTAGTGACGCTGTAGTCAAGCCCTCTTCATTTTAATTTCCTGGCATTTTCCTCTTATTATATGTGGCAGACGTCAAAAAAGCCATGAAATCTGCGAACAACGCAAGCACATAATTTCCTTAACATCACCAACAATTATAATAAAAACACTCAAAAGAACGTTTGACCATCTGAAAATCAGCCTCAGACGTACCTAGAAGATGGTAAAATAAAACTAATCCTAGTTACACGTTTTTCGTTTAATTAACCCTCATTTTAACAAAAAAAAAGTATGATAAAGCGAGTATAATCTGTGATGTTTTCCTTAATTAGCTGTCTTATTAAATTGTGGTATGTAGTAAAGAAAATTTTTACACTAATTATTTTGGAGCTACTGGATGCGATTTCCTCTTTAGTCTTTTCATTACAACAGAATAGGTGATTTACTTCGATTACTTATTTATCCGACATCCTGGTTGCATTCATAATTTCGACTTTGGATTTTGAGTTCACTCTGGATTTCTGATTGGCTGCTTACTGACCTTAATAAATTTAACGTATCTAGCCTTGCAACTAAAAATTTGACCATATCACAACAGAAACCTTACTGTGCAACGAGGAGTTTTTAAACGGACATTTCATCCGGGACTTGTTTGTTGACCAACAGATTTAACTCCCGAGGGTGACAGAGCGCTTTGTATGATAGTCAGGGCCTCTCCGGAATAGAGGCAGTTTCTAGCCACTAAACCACTACTTTATTCCACCTCGTCTTAATCTCATAGCACGGCAGACCAGTCGAGAAAACTGAGTAGAACAGACGAATCACTGAGATCTGCCTGGAGAAGACCTAAGAAAATGGATCTCTTCGATGACTAAATTGGGCTGCCCCTCGCAATTAACAGTTATCATCAGATTGACCTAGGTCATCGGTATGGAATTTCCTAATACAATGAGTACGAGATCTTCACACAACTCACATCGTGATTAATTAAAATTACCTAAATTATATGCAACTATTGTTATGAGAATATTATATTGTTCACTTGGGTGCCAATCAAATTTTGACTATAAAATTGTTTTATATGATAAAAAGGTCGTCGTCACATGTTTCAAAAAAAGGTGATATACGTCTATTCGGTAATTCCAACATCATATTGGTAAGCGATTTAAATGCAGTGATTCATAAATAAATAATTTCTTTATGGTGGATTTTTTTAAAACCCACTTAATTTATTTACCTGTCTACCTTACTCACATGTACAAAAATACCTATCGTCATTATGAAATTAACGGACAAACAAACCTCATTGATTTGAATCTAATAACGCAATCTGATACTTCCGCCTATTTCTACAGGATAAATATCTTCTATATTTGAGCGAACTACAATGAATCGAAAAGTGAAAAACCATTATTTATGAAAAAAAATGGGACCTTGCTCTTTTCGCTACATATTTCGAAGCGGGACACAATAATGGTTTACGTTTTTATAATATTGGAGCGATGCCCGACGAAGTTTCATTGATAACATAAATTGACTGCCTCTGTGGCGCGGTCGGTAGTGATACCGCCTGCGGCGCTGGAGGTCGTGGGTTCGATTCCCACCGGAGACAAATATTTGTGTGAACCATAAATGTTTGTTTCAAGAGTCTGGGTGTTTCTATGTATAATATGTATGTATTTAAAAGTATATATGTATTAATATCCGTGGTCTGATACCCATAACACAAGCAGGTTATTCCTAGCTTACTTTGGGATCAGATAGCGTTGTGTGAAATGTCCGTGAATATTTATTTGAATATTTATATTTATTTATAACCAAACTTTTCACTGCTTCAAACTTCAACACAATAACGTCCTGGTAGGATATTGTGCATTTATACAATTTAATACGAATACATTTGCCTGTTTACGTGCTTACAAAGATGATCAGAGTTAGATAGGCGTTTTAGGCAACGTCCTTTCATTCCGTTAGGGGTCATTGTTATAGATTGCTTAAGTGGAAATTTTTATCAGGCCATTTTTTACGGAATTCTTTGTGTACAGTTTGTTAACTTTTATATTCTACAAGAATAAAATACAATGTTGTGATCAATTAAGACCTTTAATAAATTGTGATTAAGAGAACCTTTTGCACAGTCATCTCTTTTTCTAATATTATTGTTTTAAATATACCATACCTAGCTCGTCATTGTATTGTTTAACAATTTTCGTGACTATGTGAAAAAGGCACCTCCATTTCCGCATGTTTTCGAGATCGAAATGCAGGAGACCCGCTTTCTCCTTAAGGAACCCACCGTTGTTGATGTGGTAGTTCTTCTTCACGACATTCGTGGAGGTATATTCGCTTAAAAGCGGCCAAGGTCTACAATGGGGATTTTTTATGACTTCAGAGCAATCTATATACGAGAAGCTGTGGCTGTGAAGCATTGAGAGCATACTGCAAGTACCGTGTGCGTTTAAAGTTACCTTTGCTACGGAGGATGAAGAAATCTCTCATCTAGTCGACTGAAGTCATATTAAGTCTGCCCATAATAAAGTGGTTTTATTGTTGTGATTTTGTCTTATATTTTTCGACATTCTATAATGACACTTTGACAAGAAGTAAAGAAGGACGATGACCCAATTCACTATTACGACACAATAAAAATAAATAAATCTTGACCTCAAAATATGCTCAAGGAAACATTTTTGTAAGAAAACAATCTGTAAAGGTTTGTGAAAAACTTTAGTAAACAGAGATTTCCCACAGAAGGGTCAGTGGTGTTTACAATCTGTGGACTGAAAAGGCAACGACTGTAGAATTCAAAATTAGAAAGCATTGTTACAATACAATGGGCTATGTTACATCTACCTTCAGTTACCTGTTACAAATAGTACTTGTGTGTTTTAGCCGTTCATTCCTTATGTAAATGATTTAAATATCAAAACTTAAAGCGAATCTGTATAAGACAAGAAAGCCGTGATATCGTTCTCACCAGACTGCCCCTCTTTAACGCGTTTATTGTGATACCGCAGCTATATTCAGCCTTTTGAGAAATTGATTTTTAGAGATAAGGCTGCTCTCTGTACTTTTATAACAAGAAAGCGGTGAGATCGTTCACGTCAGACTGCCCCACTCTAACACGTTTATTGTGCAAGTGAAAGTTCAATCCGATTGACGTTGTAATTTTTGTTTTATTTCAAACTCTAAACAGATGATCCACGTGACCTAGTGACGTAGATTAATTCAACAGAGTCACAGCTACAGACAAAGTCTCTGCACTCTATTTTATAGAGATGGGCTAAACATTGCCAGAGTTTTTAAATTTTTAATGAAATACTTTCGAAAGCAAGGGAGACGTGTCAGCACAATCCTATCTGGATTTTACATAGAAAAATAGCCTAGAATGAGGGAGGTATATGTACGTATCTACTATACAGGATTTACATCTCAGGATGTAATATTTCAAAAATATTATTATACTTATTATGATTTGACTGCTACTTATTATCAAAAATGCTAATATAGGCCACAATATGTTTATCAATTGGTTTTTACTTGCTTAAAGTCATAATAAATCAAAGATCAATCATGGATTGCGTGATTTTTAAATTGGGTATGATTTTAGATCTGAAGAATGTCATAGGCTTCTTTTTGTCCCGTAAAACCTTACAAAACTTATGATATATCAAATTTTAAAGAATGTTTTTATCAAAATGTAGAATTCTGAAAATATTGACTTTGTTGAGGAGCAATTCTTCATATTTAAGCTGCATGTTATTTCTATGTAAATTTAATAACGATAAATTATATGATTATAAAAATATTTTCAACATACTGAAACTAATCTTAGTTTAAAGTACATTTGACAAGACTCAAGAGAACTGTCAAAACTTCTAGTTCATTACGGAACCCTAAGTCTACAATAACTCAATTAGTTGTTCCTCGTAAATCTTAATTAATTCCACACGCGTCAACACGCGTGCTTTACTAATAACTATAAAAAAGGAACAATTATATCCATAAATACATCATAGTACACAATAGAGTCTATAAGGAAAAATATAAAACTACTTGATTACTATGATGAATAGGATAAAATTTGTAATTATTAATAAAACTAAACATTAGATAAACGTATACCAATTAGTACGCGTTTAAATTTATTACATTTCTGCGGAATGCTAAAGATTTGTGTTGTCCGCATTATTTCATCGTATCCCTTTTAGTTTAGTGTAAAGGAAAATCCGTCAAGGATTCTATGCCGGATTCTTACCGATTAAAAACCACACGTACCTATTGCCTAAGGTTGGCAGCCCCGGGTAAACCCCTTCGGAAGGATATCCTCAGGATTGATCGGACCTCTAAAGCTCCCGAACGGCTTGGAGGATCCTGGTGATGAAGATTATTATCATTGTTGTGACACGTCTTAGAAAGATTGTCAACCTAAAGTGAATGTAAATTTCTATCGCTCCGAAACGGCTAGGAGGATTAGTACTACTGGGAATAGGTCACATAATGAACACATAACACATAATGTATGTATTGTTAGGACATGATGTCCGCGGAAGGTACTTATCCTTGATTAGCGGTTGACCTAGGTTAACGGAAAGTGGGTGTGAATTGCTAAACATATGTTATCGTCAGAAATGAACGAGTGTGAACGGCTTCACGCCTTTCTAAGATCCGAGCTAATTAATAGTTGCATAAGGTTTTCTCTGAAAGGGTAATATAGAAAATAAAATTTTCGCAGTGTTTCAAATCACTTCGCAAATCAGAGCGCTGTCTTTGTATGGTAAAGGCCACGCTATTCTATGAGTACGTATTCAAATCTGAACCAATTTGTACACTTCGCTGTAAAGAATATACTACAAACATTATGACTTCACGTACTCTGAAATCTGTTTTCTGAACACGTTCTTGTAATGCTGGAGAAGCTTTCTCATCAAAGTGTCAAAGTTTAAACTTAAAATGAAATCATTTTAAGTTTAAACTTTGACACTTTGAGACAAAGAACATTGTAATTTGGGGCCCGGTTCATTTTTAAGGTACTAGTTAAAAAGTGGATTGCTTATAGACCGTGCCTGTGCAGGTAGCTAGTTTGTAAATTTACAAACAATCAGGAAATCGATTTTTCAAATAATTTAAAAAGCTTGTTCTTAAACATTTTCCACCTATAACACAAAGATCTAAACAGACACCATCGCGAGGTATTCAACACAAATGAACTAGATTTGCTTCACCACTGCCATTTAGATCAGGATTTATACACACCTTTAAACTTACAAAACTCACTAATTAAGAATAGTTCAGAATTTCAATTAAGAAACTTAAAGCTCTCTTTAAATAAATCCTCCCGAAATTTATAAATGACTGCTATTCAAAACCTTTGGTGTAGTTGGTGGTAATGGCGTGGAAGTTCAACATACTCGCACTTCACATAATATTCACACAAATCACGCAGCAACGGATAGTGTTTGGCCACATCAGTGGTTATTGGAGAATTAGGGTACTCACAACTGTTTGAGTATCAGTTGCGGGCAAATTTGAGGATTAATTATTGGAGGTCGCATATTATAGATGCACTGGCATGTGTGAATAATCTTTTATACATGTCTATCACCAATTTAAATAAGCGTTACGGCCTTGTTTATGTTTTTTATGTGTCACTAGCTTGTAAAGTATTAACCACGAATATAGTTCTATCAGACTACACTGCTACTCTTGTTATTACCCCTTATTTTACAATAGGTTATGGGCCCAGAACATTACTGTCAGAATCAAATCTGAGCAAGAAGTATTGGGCCGAGGCTGTTAATACTGTTGTATACCTAAAGAACAGAAGCCCCACGAAAGCATTGAACAATGCAGTACCAGAGAAAGTTTGGACTGGAAAAGATGTGGATGTTAGTCATCTGAAAATCTTTGGTTATTTGTCGTATAGATTGATACCAAAACAAAAGAGACGCAAACAGGACATGAAGACGGAACCGATGATTTTTATTGGATATCCAGATAATCAGAAGGGTTATCGTCTAATGAATCCTAAGACAGGTGAAGTGACAACTGCGAGAGATGTCAAATTTCTGGAAAACGTTTTTCTTCAAAAAGAGAACGTGGAAAAGTCGGAAGTGATAATAAACTTGAATACAGATACTGTTCCTACCAGTTTATCCAACGGATCTACAAGCAGATCTGAACCCTTGGAGGCTCACGATGATGTGTACCGTGATGCTGTAGACGAGAACGTAGAAGTATTGGAGGAGATAGGGCCTGAACCTCCTGAATCTGTAGTACCAGAGCACGTACCTGATGATGTATTGACTGAATCAGAAAGAAGGTATCCAGTAAGAGAACGGAGACAAGTCGATCGGTACGGATGCAATGTTATGTATGCCAAGGAGAGCAATCTTGATGGTGATCCATTGACTATTAATGAATTATGGCAAAAAGCGATAGACGATGAACTTATGTCACTAAATGAGAACCAGACTTGGACGTTGGTGGATCTTCCAGCTGATAAGAAGCCTATCCAGTGCAAATGGGTGTTCAAAATCAAGAGAGATAGCGATGGCAAGGTAACAAAGTACAAGGCTAGACTAGTAGCAAAAGGCTTCACACAGGTATGTGGTGTAGACTATACTGAGACTTATTCTCCAGTAGTTAGAAGCTGTACTCTACGTTTGTTGTTCTCGCTAGCTGTTGAATACAGTTGGTTTATTGACCAATGGGACGTCACGACCGCCTTTTTATATGGTAAAATTAAAGAGGATATTTACATGTTCCAACCAAAAGGAGCAGTAGTCAAAGGTCAAAAAACCAGAGTATGTAAGCTGCAGCGTTCTTTGTATGGATTGAAACAAGCTTCGAAAGCTTGGTTCAAGGAATTGGACAAAGTGATGTTGAATTTAGGTTTTGTGCAATCAAAAATAGAACCGTGTTTGTATCAAAAGGAACTTAAAAATAATAAGAAGTTAATTGTCGTTATTTACGTAGATGATCTTTTTATTTTTGGAAATTGTGAACAAGAAAAGCAATAATTGAAAACTGGTGTACTTGACAAGTTTAAAGTGAAAGATTTAGGCGCGGCTAGGCATGTTTTAGGCATGAGGCTGAGAAGAGAGAAAGATGTTATTTGTCTAGATCAGCAACAGTTCATTTCGGACATATTGAATGAATTTAACATGACAGACGCTAAGCCAGTTTCGACTCCCATGGAAGTCGTAATGAAATTAGAAAGATCGACAAATTCCCATTGCGATCTGCCATATCAAAGCTTAATAGGGTGTCTTAACTATTTGGCATGTAATACGCGACCAGATATAGCACATGCAGTGAGTGTAGTTAGTTAGTTAGTTATACTTTATTGTAACACCAAAATACATTTTGTAAACTTACGTAAACTGAAACTTAAATGGTTTTACAATTGGCGGCCTTATCGCACAGAGGCAATTTCTTATAGGCAACCTAGCATGGAGATTTAGTTATAAGCAAACATTTAGGGCAGAATGGTGCTACAATTGAGTGCACTTTGGTAAATAGATAAATATTACATTTCAAATGTGTGTTTTACAGAAATACTCATCCAGATACATACATACCTAATTATATAAATATATACAAACAGATACTTACATGTCATACATACATACATACATACATACCTACATACATACATACATATATACAAACATATATACATACATACCCATGAAAAACCGTCAAGCAGAAAACAAGTACTAGACATAGCCAATGTCTCTCAAGTAGTGATTATTTACAAGTGTCTTAAAAGTTGCTAGACTTTGCGCACGTTTAATAGATACTGGCAGCGCATTCCATTACCGAACTGCTTGAACGGAAAAGGATTTGTCCATAAAGTTAGTGGAATGACTAGGCATCCTCAATCTCAGATTTTCCGATGATCTCAGGAATCTACTGTGGGTAACGCTCAGAAAATCAAAACGTTTTTTGAGGTAGGAAGGAGTATATGGGTTGAAAAGTATGTTATATAATAAGGAGAGGATATGAGTATTCCGGCGAAGGCGAATAGGTAACCACTTGAGCTTTTTTCGAAATTCAGAAACATGATCATATTTGCGTAGTCCAAATATAAATCTTATACAGAAGTTCTGAAGTCTCTCAAGTTTATCTAGTTGGTCCTCATTAAGATCCAGATAACTGACGTCTGCATAATCAAGGATAGGTAAAAGGAGCGATTGCACAAGCGCAACCTTAGTAGCAATAGGAAGGAAATTTCTAAGCCTGCGCAGAGACCCCGCCGCAGCATACATTTTACGGCTCATTTCTTGTATTTGAGGCCCCCAGGACAAGCGCGAGTCCAAGTAAATACCCAAGTTCTTTACCTTATCACTGTATGATATTTTAACGCCGTTGCATATTACTTTAGGTACATGTGACCAGTCAGTCTTAGGCATCATCCTGGAGCCACCAACGATCATGACCTGGGTCTTAGAAGGATTCACCTTTAGGCCATACGACTCACTCCATCCACAAATAATCTGCAGATCGTCATTCAATTTGCCAACAGCTTGGCTCAACCTGTCCAGTGGGGCTTGAGAGTACTTTCACAATTTAATTCATGTTATGACGAAATACACTTTAAATGTGCGAAACGGGTCTTAAGGTATTTGAAGGGCACGTCTAACCTTTGTCTCACTTTTAGGAAGTCGGGAGATTTAGACTTACGAGGCTATGTTGATGCAGATTGGGGAGGAGCACTTGATAGAAAATCTTTCACAGGATTAATTTTCAAATTAGGTAAAAATGTATTATCATGGGAGAGTAGGAAGCAAGCGACGGTATCCTTGTCCTCCACAGAGGCAGAGTACGTAGGATTGAGTCAAGCTTCGAAGGAAGCTCTTTATTTACGTAGTTTACTGAACAGTTTGACAGCTGTGGATAGTAAAGCGGTAGTAATTAATAATGACAATCAGTCGGCGCATAAAATTGCAGCTAACAAAATGATGCATAATAGAACAAATTTTATTCGTGAGTGTGTACTGGCTAAAAAAGTTGAAATAAAGTACATGTCAACTGATAAGATGATAGCGGACATCTTAAGTAAAAGTGTTCACAGCCCGAAGCTTAGAGAATTTGTAATGGATTTATCCCTGTCAAATTATTCTATTAAGGGGGTGGATGAGTAGTTAGATGTTTTGATGTTTTATGTTTTGATGTTTTATGTTTTCTATATGTTTTAAGTAATAGATAATTTTCTACGCATGTGTAATAGATTAAGGGGGCGTATTGGAGGTCGCATATTATAGATGCACTGGCATGTGTGAATAATCTTTTATACATGTCTGTCACCAATTTAAATAAGCGTAGTTACGGCCTTGTTTATGTTTTTTATGTGTCACTAGCTTGTAAAGTATTAACCACGAATATAGTTCTATCAGACTACACTGCTACTCTTGTTATTACCCCTTATTTTACAATATTAATATTCTACTCGTAGTGTTCGGTCACGTTAGGTATGCTGTAATTATTTACTTACACATACCTATGTGATCATAAACCGTATTAGTCTGAGGTAATTAGGGTATACGTGGCAACACGGTCTGATTATAATGTTTATTCATCAATTCCCGTATTCATCTTCGGTATAATAGATGTGTACACATTGTGTTATTAAATTAATTTGAATTTGTATAATTTAAGCAAACAATTCGCGCTGAAATACAAATTTATATATATTCACCATCTCAGTTTCAGTATAGAACTTAATTTCAGGCGCGATGTACAAAATGATATCATTGATAACGCTTCAGTTGAAAGGCTGCTCTTGCTACATTTAATGTTCTCTCAGTTCTATTCTTTGGAACTTTTATTGCTTGTTTATGACTGGGCATTTCTATACGTATCACCTGACGTTTCAGAGTTGTTTACTTTCCGCTTGTTCTAATAAGTAACAGCTAAACATACCAATAAGTTTCTCACGCAAGCTGCCAGAAGTGTAGGGAAATGGTATGTTTTCGTGAATGATATCGTCCGCTATAGTAATCAGTTGGTAGATCCTCAGAGTTACGGTCATTATTATGTGCTTACATTCGGCCTGTCTCTGAAGAAACCACTTCTTCGATGCTTCTATGAAAAACGAGAAGGTTCCTTATCAAGTTGTATGTCGCTTAGTCTCATTTATGAACATAATAATTAATGTTCTCATAGACAAGAAGTTCACGTAATGCGCTGTCATTCAAAGTTCCGCGCCATTTACTCTGCAATGAGGACATGTTTGCTCATATTAGTGCCAAATCACACATCTCTTAATGTCAACATAATCAAGCTTCGTCGTAACTTGCTCTAATGATGCCGTCAGTTTGTTTGTTGTTACCCTCTGAGAGTTCGGTTTATGATTACAGTAAATATGCACACGTGGATCCCGGAGGTGTTTACTGTGTTATAATTTAGGGTTCAACTTAAACAGTCTTGGTAGATACTACAGGCAGGTAAATTGAGCAACACCTCAGTTATTTGCTTTATTACAATTGCTCCTGCAAACACTATAATTTTCTGCAAAAATTCGAAGTTTTCAAATAACCTTAAAGATAGGTGAGATTGGAACAGTGAACGTTAATACACAAGTAAATAAACCTATTTAATCATCTACCATCAACGCATGAAGACGAGCGAGCGAAGCGAGTAGACCGCGCGCGGCCGGCTTCAGATTCCCTATTAATTATTTTTTGGAATTTTTATTTTCATTAGTTTACTTATACAATCTTAAAAAAATAATCGGGTATATTGTAATCCTTTGACAATTTATACAATTTTTATAGTTACATTTTTAATTATTCAGTAATATAAAATAGAAATTCCTATTATGTAGATACACTTCAAAAGTTGTCACGACAAATTTTGAAGTTGCGACTTTAAAGTTCATCGGTGTCGAATTTTAAAGTCGCAACTAAAGCGCAGGGAATTCGTGAAATATAATCTCTCTAATGATCACAACGATCGCTGTGTAATTACATCTTACTAATTGAGGAAAGATCTTTGCTATAATTAAAGACAGAGAGGATAAAAATTCTACGTTAATTGTAATCCTTTATTTGAAATTTTAGTTTAAAATTTTTCACTTGCCCTACTATAACTAGTTGTTCCTGAAATCCTAGCGTTCAAACAAACTCTTCAGCTTTATAATATTAGAACGGATCACCAGCTAGCACTTGGTAATTAAAAACAAAGATTGTCAAATGAATGCATAACTCTAAAGCCACACATATACATACAATTTCAATAGAGAAATTAATTTCCTTGCATGTGACCCAAAGAACACCACCACTTCACCTGCAACTACAGTAACATCATTTTTTATTGAATAGGTCTGAGATAAGCAAAGTATCCCTTTGTAAAATATAGGAAATATTACCATTATCTTGCACATACATGTTTCCCGTTCATTTGAGATAGTAGTCCATAAAAGGAATGATGGAACTTTATACATTATTCATCGTTTAGGGACTCATAATTATACAAGCTTCGTTATTTCCAAAGTGAGCTGATTGAATCACCAATAAGCCGTGGTTTTGATCTTCCTTCATCAGTAAACATCTGAAGTCTATGACGAGTGAAATTTGAATGATGAATAACAAGCGGTATTGTTCATAACATAAAAACATGTTTTCGACATTTTACGAGATATCATGTCGTAAACAAGCTTTCCAACAGCGTTGAGGAAAGCTGTAATTACGTGACTAATATAGTATTTTCTTATCCAATTTGGGTTATGTTCAATGAATCAGTCTACAATCATCATTAATTATGGTCAACATGGATGAGTAGTAAGCCACAATCGTAGCGATAAAGCGTGCCCAACTGAAAAACAGTTTGGTGAGACATATTGGTGGGCTAATTGTAACTAATGTTCATTTACCTAGGAATATATTCATATTTGCAATAAAAACACGAATGCCAGCAATGTTTGGTTTATAAGTCAGCATACAAATATACGCCTGAACAAAAAATGTATCACCTAATATAAGTTTTTAAGAGCCTACCAGACGCCAAATTGTTGAAAGAAGATAGAAGATATACATTTGAGAGTGCAAGACAGAGAGAGATGCGATCGGTTTTTATGCGTTTTTAACGAAATAAATTAATTATTAAAAAACTATAACCAATATTAAAAAAGTGGTCTAGTGCAATTAAGATTTTACTATTGTCTTTCTTATAAATATTTTGTAACGGGTGTTTTTTTTAGAGGTATAGAACTTTAAGTTGGCATAACTGTTTTAACTGGCGGTATTTTTGTCAGCTGAAAAGTGATTTATGTTAAGTTTGGTTTGGCATTTCAACATGAATAGATTGACGCCTGAACAATGCTTCCAAATTGTGCAAATTTATTTTGAAAATCATGGTTCTGTCCGAAATACGTATCGTGATTTTCATAAGCGAATTTTGTTTAGCGGTGCAACTCACTTTTGGTTGAATGGATACGTCAATAAACAAAACTGCCATATTTGGGGTGATGATAATCCTCAAGTGTTTGTTGAGACACCGTTACATCCAGAAAAACTGAATGTGTGGTGTGTTTTATGGGCTGGTGGAATAATTTGTCCGTACTTCTTTAGAAACGATGCTGACCAGAACGTTACAGTCAATCGTGACTGCTATAGAGCTATGATTACTGACTTTTTCGTTCATCAATTGAACAACCATGATGTGCAGGAGTAGTGGTTGCAACAAGACGGCGCAACATGTCACATAGCTCGTGCCACAATTGATTTATTGAAGGAAACGTTTGGTTACCGCATAGTTTCACGTTTTGGACCGGTAGGTTGGCCTCCAGAGTCGTGCGATTTTACGCCACTTGACTATTTTCTGTGGAGATATGTGAAGTCGCTCGTCTACGCCGATAAGCCCGAAACGATTGACCACTTGGAGGACAACATTCGGCGCGTTATTGCCGATATACGGCCACAAATGTTGGCAAAGTCATCGAAAATTGGACCTCTAGATTAGACTACGTCCGAGCCAGCCGTGGCGGTTATATGCCAGAAATCATATTTAAACTATAATGCCAGAAGATTTTCTTTCGAATAAAGTCATTTTCATATCAATAAAAACAATCACCTTCGTTTTATTCCATTTCAAAGTTCTATACCTCTAAAAAAAACACCCTTTATTATAAAAACAACTTAAAATTCATGAGATCTAGGTTAAAATTTCAAGAAATCGAAGTATTTTCAACACAAAAATCTATCGAGGATTTTATCCGCAATCGTGTTTTTAGCCTAGTGCGGTTTTAGTTTATGATCTGAAGTTGTCTGTGTTAAAATTTTAATTCATTAGACCTCAGGAGTCCTGAGATTTAGATCAAGGTAATAGTCTATTTGGAGTCATACAGACTCTTAAGACAAAAACCGGTAAAATTCGATCATTATTAAAGATGACATAAATTTGAAATTGGATGCAACTGACGTAATATTCTATAATAGCACAAGTTGAAGAGATTAAAATGAACGAAGGACGATGAGAGGTTGACAAGGATAAATGATAATTTATTATATTTATAGGCTTTAGTCGGTAGCCGTGAAATATTGATTTACTTAAATAATAAAGAATTTATTAAAGGTTTCATGGTTAGGTACATGTTTCTAAGATATTGTAAATGGCTGAAAATGTTTAACGAAGAGTGGCGGTTTTGTTTGAAGCGTTTGTCAAAATATTTACTATTACTACTGAAAATTTTAATTGGATGTAAGATCTTTGGTTTTCATTCTTTCATTTGGGAAACAATAATGTTTAACGAATATCAAACGGTTAAATAAAAATCATCAATAAACATCATTGTTTACAGGATGATTTTCAGGCTTTTAAAGAATCATAATTAATTCGAATACGTGGTGTAGTACGGTAAGGTCAAAATTGTTCTTCATTATTTAATTTGATTGTTGATTGAAGTTTTAAATGAAAATGCTCCCGTTTTAATTTCAATATTGTAATCCCCGCGGTATTATGAACCTAAGTTATACAACTTAGGCCATAGAGCAACACGACCAGTAAAAGGAGAGTAGACGTAGCATATTTGTTCTAGTAGCATTTTTGTATGTATATACAGAAATGCTAATAAAACAAATATGCCATGTCTGATGAAAATATGTATGATGAAATACGCTTATATACGTGCACAAGCGCATTCCTTGTAGAGGACACACAGAAGGGACTGTCTCAGTATGGTGCCTTTCTTCCCAAAAAGAGTCATAGGTCGTGTTGCTCTATGACTTAGGTAGATTAAAAACAGTGTACTTTTGATCATGAAATATGATCCCAAAGTCAGTTTTCAACAACATTTATTTAGCTTGATTAAAACATCGAATAAGTTAAAACTTACATACGTTGAAAACTCACGTGGAAGTGCTGAAACTTGACTCATTTTAAGTACATGAGGTAACTATTTCTGAAATTTTTCATACATTTTAATGAGATATCTAGTACATTGAAGCTACCCCACATTATTACAGTTTGTTTACCATTTGTGAGTAAATATGAATAAGGCGCATATTGTGTTAGCTAGTTCTATATAAAACCATTTCCAGTCAGCGCTATTTGACTAACGGTTATTATATCTTCAACCTGAAAAATAAGGGTTTATTACAGGTAATTAAATTAAACTAAATATTTACAGAATAAATTAAATAAATCTAATATAAAAATAAACAAAGGAAAACTATGAAACTAAAATGCGTCATAAAATTTCTCCGCATCGCAGTCCTCATGTGGCAGCGTCCCCAGAAGACTGGCAGCATTGCCACGTTGAATGGCAATGCTTAATCTTTGTCCCAAATAAAAGCAAGTTCTGGTCACGTGTAGCATCGACCAAACGCTTTCCTAACTCTCGAAAGAAAATGTGAGCGCTTGGACCCCATGGCCCCAAGGTCTCGACCCCAAACGGCTCAAATACATAATCTCCCGAGAGATTACAGTATTTTTGCCGTTTAAGAGTCTCAGCAGAAGCGGCTGCAGCACCAGCACAACCAACGGTACCGGAAAGATGAGAAGGCGCAAGAGTGTCCACGCACGTGGCGTCCCACACTAAACACTTTCCCATCTTCCACGGCATTAACGACATACCGTCCGGTCTCTTGCCGTCGTCACGTGCTAAACCGTTTGGTTCGAGTCTAGCTGGCAGACCGGCGGCGACAAGAGCCCGGCGGATGATTTCGTTCATGCTCGCGTGCCGTGGTATTCGTCCAACGCTTCTGCTGCAAGACAAGCCATGATGTTCAAGGCGATCGACAACTACTCCACAATGGCACTGGTGCGGAGAAACACATAGCGCACCTAAACGAAGGCAAGAAGCAATGCGGAAAGTACTATCGTCTAACATGGTCTCTATGTTAGACGAAGGAAGAGCATGTAGCCAAAGACCCGATTCCCACGCACCCACTGCCAGTAAACGGGCATGCTCAGCAGGAGTTGTACACGAGATTAATAAATTAACTCTCACAAGACTGCAAAGCGGCCCGTCCCACTGACGTTGTGAGAAAAGGTTCCCTGGCAAGTCGGAGTTCGGACAGGCAATTTTCCAAGCGTTAACTGCTTCAATCTTACACAGTATTTCGGAACTAACTAGTGTAGGTGCAAGAATTTTCCTAGTTAGATCCTCCGTACTGTGGACTGAGGACAGGTATGCTGGTAAACTAATATCAGAAATTTTGCGAATGCCGAGGCCACCCAAACGAATCGGTAGAGTCGCTTGCAGTGCCGCTCGGTCATCCAAGGCCACATTTAAAATTTTACTTAAAGTACTTAAAATAATTTCATCAATTTTAGTCAAAAGAGAAGAATATTTTCAAAACTGAGAAGATCTAAGAACAGAAGTAAATTTAGGTACAAATAAACAAAATCGGAGAATGGTGAAAGCCGAATGAATATTAATATTAAGTAGGCGATCTGAAATAGCACAAAAATTTTGATTTTTTTCTTCTATGTAATTATTGTAGGCATCTTCAAAAACTGGGGACCCAAGGAGGCGAAGTGAGTCTTTTTCAACAATTTTGATACCGGGGGCTAATGAATTAAATTTAGCAAAATATAGAGTGCTTGTCCAATAAATCATTCATAAAAACTTCGCATTTATTTGTATTAAGTTCTTAACCGATTGATGCAAATTTAGTTTTCAAAAAAGCCAAGTCTTGCATAACAGACTCAACATCTCCTAAAGTCCCATCATCTAAATACCATACATTAAATTTTGAATTTAATTGCTGAACAATAGGATGAATAGCTAAACTGAAAATTAACGGTCCGAGGGGGTCACCTTGTTGGCATCCAACGGCAGATTCCAAAACGTTATCCTGATATAGTAATTTTGTGGGGTACCTGTAACATTGCCAAAGAAAATTGTAAACTTTAGGAATTTCTAATTTAGCTTGGGTCAACAAGGTATCCCTGAACACCGAGTTAAAAGCATTCTTCACGTCAACCTTGAGGATCTCCTCACTTTTTCCAAGGCCAAGGTATGTAGCTAGAGCATGTATGGCAGCCTCACAGCCCCCCTTTGAACCAAATCCGATTTGGAGGGGCTGAAACTGCTCTGCTAAGTGTTCCTAGTAAAAATTACAACACATTTTGGCTGCCATACGTCCATAAGTACACCCTACGGCAATGGGGCGAATGCCACCATCCTTCTTATAGAGAGCACACAGCCCCATATAAGATGTATGTGATGTCATTTACCACACTGCCGGAGAGCATAAGGTTCAACAAAGCCGTTATTTCTCCCAGAAGTAACTCGCCAGCATCCCCTGCGCTTGGGCCCACAAGATCTTTTAGATGCTGCGGGGACAAGCCATCGAGACCACCAGCAGAGCCACTTCGGAAAGAATTAATAGCAGTCAATACATCCTTGGCCGTTACCCTGAGGCAATCAGCGCTCGAGTCTGGTGCCTCAGGGAAAAGAAGGTCATCCACAGGCGCTGGGTGCTGACTCCGCAGGGCCGCGAGTGTTTTTGGAGTGCACGACGCCACCACATCACTACTGAAAAGCAGTCTCGATGCTCCACTTATGTCACCATCCCTTAATTTTGATTCAACCAAATTGTACAAATTATTATTACGCACTTTGGAAAATTTTGAATCTAAAATGTTAGCCGAAATATTGCAATTTGTTTTTATTTGAGCAGTTAAAGACTTTACAGAAGTATTTTTGTCCTTATTTATGTGAAGAATTTTGAATGGGAAGGTGAGTAGCTGCTCCCAAGCCGATTTAGAATTTTCACGGACTGCAAGACCCAAGTAACTAGCTAAACATTTAGCTACTGTAGGTCTTGCACTCCGCGTAATCCTCTTTAAAACAGGAACCGATTTTTTTAATTTAGCAAGTGTTTTCCAAAAGGTAATTTCGACACTATCATCACCAACAATAATGGGAGAAACGGGTAGAGGAGGATTCGGAAATACATGTTGGAGTTTGTGTACTTTCCCAACATGTATTTTCAAGCCCCGCTCACCCCTGAAAAATCGGGCTTGGGAACAGTGAGAGCAGCGAACTAATTCAAAGAGCGATGAAGTAGGTTGACTTACCTCGACATTGCTGCAATTTAACAATAAAAAATGTAAAAAAAACATAATAATAAAAGTCTGACAGAATAAATGACGCTAATAACGCCTGCGCCTTCACCGCACTGTGGTCTATTCTTGTTGAAGAAAGAGGCTTGTGTGTGGAAGATAGATAAGTAAAGAAAATGCGCCACTTCTTGCTTTAAAAATTGGGATTCAGATTCAGGTCGCACTTTTGAAGAATCTCTTGGTAAGATATATCTTTCGTATATTTCCAGAGTCGCTAATATTACCATATTAATAAGCATAAGAAGAAGAAAATGTCAGCACTTGAAAATGTCGGAACCAGAATAAAGACGAGAACAAACGACTTTCAATGCTGAAAAATTTGGTTTTATATGATTCGAAGTCATTAAGAGCAATATTGTGAGTAATTTATCAATACTGTAACGTTATATATTAAGTAATATTTTAATTTTATTTCTTTGATTTTGATGACATTTTCATTTTTTTTTTTCCTTAATCTTGAAAAATAAGAATTACTATCCTGATAGTAAAGGGGTGACCAATCGACTGCCAGTCTGAGGTCCCCGGCTCAAATCAAATATTTCAAGTATGTTTTGAAATTTGGGTGTCTTTTTTGTACAACATGTGAATGTGTTATGACTGACCTCGTGGTCTAGTGGTTAGTGTGCCGAACTAAGTATTTGGAGGTGGGTGGGACAAATCTCTTTGTGTGATGAGCACATTGATTTGATCTGTGTCTGGGTGTAATTTTATCTATAACTAGCTACTGCCCGCTACTTCGTTCGCGAGGTGGTTTTAATAACTAACCAATCGACTTTGACCTGTCCAATGCATAGGTCTTATATTAAAACATAGGTCAAGCTGTATTATCATTTCCTCTGAACCGATTTTAATGAAACTTACAGGGTTATTTAAGTTGGAAAAATACCTTCAAAATCCTAACAGTGCAGTTATGATCAAGCAACTGAATTTTGCTCCAACCCTGAACAAATAAACAAACAAACAGACACGACGAAAAAAATTATAGATTTGGACTCAGAAGCCCTAAATTAGTCGAATACAGTTATTTTTTTAAAAATTTATCTTTAATGTCCCGTCACAGCTATTTTTACAATTTTATAATAGTAGAGAAGATAATATGTATGTATTTAGAAATATATAAGTATGTTTATCAGTCGTCTAGATCCCATAGCACAAGCTTATAGCTTAATTTGGGCTAGATGATGCTAAGAGACTGTCCGAAATATTTTTTATATAAGTAAAAACCAGTGGAATAAATAAAAGCATGTAGGGATCCCAAAGGGATTAACTTTATCCAAAACAATATTATAATATACGTACATACATATATTATGTAATGAGTTTAAGGAAACTCCTTTACAACATTATACTAAAGTAATTTCCTTCTTGTCTTTGTGTCAAATGGATATTGAGCTTGAGTGCAGTTAAGATTGTGGTAATTGTATTTCTCTCTGAACCATTTTGAAGTTAAGTAATGACACAGGGCGGAAACTCTATACAAATGATTAGTTTTCAATTCTGTCACACACACTAACAACACGTTATGTTTGTTTAAAGCTTGAATGGGTGTGTGACTACTAAGGCTAAGCAAATGGTCCCTCAAAATACCCTCCAACTATAATGATAGCTGTGGCGCGGGTGGGGAAGGTGCTCAGTGGGGGGCAGGGAGTTGCTTCTCTGTATGTAATACTATTAAATTATCTTTAGTAAGGTATCAGAGTATAGACACATTATGTTGGCTGATATTACACACTTCAGTCAAATTCTTATTCAACTATAATAACAATTATCATTTTCAATACAGATATTAATATTTTAGTGTTTTTTCACTTTCCACTCGGAAGTAATTGTAACTAAATTTTATTCTACTGAGGTGACTGACAAGCATACGGTTTGCCTGATCGAAAGTAATTGTGTGGTGTGGTGGTAAAAAGTGCCATTATTCGTACTGCCGATTGTTCTGCCACATGCTATGTTGAAGCAGACAGTTACAACACTGCTTTTGATGTCTCTCATAAAACTGTACCAATACTTGTTAGGTAAGACAATACAATGATGTTTTGGCTGGGTAAGACTATTTGGGAACATTAGGCATAGAAGTCATATAGCAAGAATTTATTTTAGTACATTAGGAACTTTATAAGAATTCCACGACATCAATAAAACGAACCTTTACAATTTTCGTCACGCACGGAATCACTTAATTCGCCCCAAAGATCTGTCTTGGGTATGTCAGTCCCTACGTCTTTTGCGAAATATCTCGCTTAGATCTTTCTCCATTTTAAGGGCAAAAAATCATGAACACTTTTTGAATTAAATATTAATAAAAATAATAACACGCACGTAGTTAATCTAACCACGGATACAGAAAGACATACAGAAACTGTAGTGGGCTCAAACTATTCAAAGAAATGTGTGGGATCTGGTACCTCGGCTGGACTGGTGACGGGAGTTGGAGCAGGTGATTGAGTAGTCTCTTGTTGTTCGTATGAATATTTATTTAATTGTGCCGTTACAAATGTAGCGAGTCAATGCTTATATATAATTTGATTAGCGCCATCTAACGGCGCGTGGGAGTACTAGGTAGGTCCTAGGCTATATGGTTTAGTGTGTACTCAATACTAAATGGTCAATACCACGTAGTTCGGATAAAGGCCGTTAGATGGCGCTGTCAACGAGTTGACATGCTCCCAGCGAGCAACGAGTATAACAAAATAGTATCTATATTATATAGTATAGTATATAGTACCTATTTTCTAATAATAGCCACTGGGGGGCAGGGTGTCTCGGACACCGCTGCGCCGCCGGCGCCGCTAAGGGCAGCGTGTTCAGTGAACCCTCTATTACACAGGTTGGCCAATAGATAGAGTGACCGGCAGTACGGTTTCCGTCACGGTCGCTCGACGGGCGATCTTCTCGTGTGCCTCACACACCGATGGGCGACGGCTATCGAGAGTAAGGGCGAGGCTCTAGCAGTGAGCCTCGACATTTCTAAAGCCTTTGACCAGGTCTGGCACCGTGGTCTTCTTAATAAATTGCCCTCCTACGGACTGACCGAAAGATTATGCGGATGGGTGTCCAGCTTTTTGGCCGGTAGAAGCATCAGGGCTGTTGTCGACGGCAGCTGTTCTGACTGCATGGCCATTAACGCTGGAGTACCGCAAGGCTCAGTGTTGTCCCCTACTCTGTTTCTGCTGCATATCAATGACATGTTGTCTATTGACGGCATTCATTGTTATGCAGACGACAGTACGGGGGATACTTGTTACACAGGCCGCCCCGGTATCTCTCGGGACGCAGTGGAAGAAAGTCGTGAACAGCTTGTGTCTGAAATCGAGGCTACTCTTACTAGAGTGTCCGATTGGGGTAGACAAAATCTTGTTCAGTTCAACCCCTCCAAGACACAGGCGTGTTTCTTCACCGCTAAGAAAGCCCCAATTACTGTAGCGCCACAATTCCAGGGCACATCTCTTTCCATCTCTAAATGTATAGGGATCCTTGGTGTTGATATCTCCAGTGACGTTCAGTTCCGCAGGCATTTGGAGGACAAGGCCAAGCTAGCGTCCAAGAAGCTCGGTGTGCTCAACAGGGCGCGGCGGTACTTTACTGCGGCGCAAACACTGCTTCTCTATAAGTCGCAAGTGCGGCCACACATGAAGTACTGCTGTCACCTCTGGGCGGGGGCACCTGAATATCAGCTTCGTCCATTTGACTCGGTGCAGAGGCGAGCTGTGAGAGTTGTCAACGATCCTTTACTGACAGGTGGTGTTGAACCTCTTTGCGACAGGAGAGACTTTGCCTCCTTATGCGTGTTCTACCGCCTGTACAATGGTATCTGCTCTGAGGAATTGTTTGACATGATGCCCACGGCTACGTTCTATCATCACACCGCTCGCCATAGACTGGGATTTCATCCTCACACCCTACGTCCGGAGCGTTCGAGCACGGTTAGATCCGATAGGGGATTTCTTCCGCGCACGCTTAGGTTGTGGAATGATCTTCCTGCCTCGGTTTTCCCAAACGCCTACAGTATGGGGTTCTTCAAAAGATGAGAGTCAAAGTGGCGGGTGTACCATTGCGAATCATGTTGTACCACTTACCAAAAAAATGTACCTAAAATGTACTAAATTGTACCTAGGTCTAAAAAATGTGTACCCGATTCAGAACGAAATTATTTCGGAACTAAAATACACCCGCCATATTGACATCAATACGGCGGGTGTACTATAATATTTTATTACTTAACCATTATTCATAAAACATAATTACACCAAAAAATTGTACCTAAAAAGCACCTTAAGTAAAAAAAAAACAATCTCGATCCGTTGGATAGTTTCTGAAAAATAAAAGTCTCCTCAAAGCCGGCTCGGTGGAAACTGGAGACCGAGCCTGGTATCAGATTGAATTGTCCATGGATCACGTCGAGTTTGTATCCACTGATACCGGGATCCGTTTCACTCAAAAAGTATATTAATACTAGCGGTACCCGGTACCCTGCCACGCTTTGCTGTGACTTTTTTACGGTGGTTTTATGTACCTCTGAGAAATGAGTAACAAACCACAGGTACATTACAAAAAAAAATAATGTTGAGCCGTAACCAAAATTATAAATCTTTCTGAAAATCCAATTAACATCCAAATCAATAGAAGCTTCACTTGAAAAAAAAATCTATTCTGTGATCAATGTTCAGTTTTTAAAACATCGTGCGCACGCTTCAAAAACATAAATTCACTCTAATAATATTTCCCGACGCGCCAAAACTCTAACTTCAAAAATTAAAGAGCTCAGTCGATTCAGTAAATTTTGAGTTTTTAATAAGTACTTAAACGCACACAACATTTATATAGGATACTAGCTGACCCGCGCAACTTCGTTTGCGCCACATAAGAAAGAGTATTACCTGTTCCCGTCGCATTTACTCCCATCGCGTTGCGTTTACGCCCGTAGCGTCTCGTCGTTAATATACAATACCTACTACGTGAGAGAGATAGAGAGAGAGAGCGAGAGAGAAAGGTTGTTCTTAAATATAATGCGACGGGAATACACGCGTTCTCGTCGCGTGTATAACCGTCGCATTATTTTTAATTAATTTTTAATTTCGTTTATGAAAGAGGTATCCCGTGGTATTGTTGTAGAAAAAATTGATTGCCATTAAAATGGTTATTGTGCACCAACCCAAAGATAGACACAATGCTATCGCGCAATTTTTTTAGAACTTTTTTAAGAGAAACAATTTTGTACTACATATTTTTTTTACATAGCTATAAATATTTACGCAGCACACGCAACGAAACTCTCAAAAGGAATAACTTTTCCCCCGTTTTTGAAACATTTACTATTACTGCTCCGCTCCTATTCGTTGTAGCGTGATGCTATATAGCCTATGACACTCCACAATAACGTAGCTTTGTATTGGTGAAAGAATTTTTAAAATCGGTTCAGTAGATCCCGAGATTACCCCTTACAATTTAACAAACACACAAACTTTACCTCTTTATAATATTAGTATAGATTTATATATGATTATTAGCCGCCGATCACGGTATCCGTGGCTACCAGAAAAAGTGTTGATTATGATTCAAAACAGATCACGATTTACCAACTTCCCAATTTACCAACTTCAAGTTTGTGAGGATACCGCGCAATGCGACTTTTTTTTATAACCACCTAAGTTACCACCATTCACTTGGTAAGTTTGATGTACATTTTATTCAGAACAATCTGTGTTATAATAAGAATTTGGAGTGGTTTTGTTTAGGTGGTTATAAAAAAATAACCACAAACGCTAATGCGGGAGCTCCGCTGCGCTCCGCTCCCGCCTTAGCCTTCTAACCTAAACTATCCAATTTGAAAATGAAATAAATGTGTGTGTGAGTGATCGGTTTCGAATCATAATAAACACTATTTCATTTCAATAATATTAATATATTTTTTGAGTGAAACGGATCCAGGTACCAGTGGATACAACTCCACGTGATCCGTGGACAATTCAATCTGATACCGGGCTCGGTGAAGACAAAGCCGTTTTATTTCTCAGAAACTATCCAACGGATCAAGAGTGTGTTTTTTTTACTTAAGGTACTTTTCAGGTACAATTTTTTGATGTAATTATATCTTATAAACAATGGTTAAGTAATAAAATATTATAGTACACCCGCCGTATTGATGTCAATATGGCGGGTGTATTTTAGTTCCGAAATAATTTCGTTTTGAATCGGGTACACATTTTTTAGACCTAGGTACAATTTAGTACATTTTAGGTACATTTTTTTGGTAAGTGGTACAACATGATTCGCAATGGTACACCCGCCACTTTGACTCTCATCTTCAAAAGGGGTCTAAGAAGGTTTTTACAGGGTCGGCAGCGCGAGTGTGGCGCCTCTGGTGTTGCAAACGTTCATAGGCTGCGGTGACCACCAGTCCTCCTGGTGGGCCGTATGCTTGTCTGCCACCTTAGTGGTATAAAAAAAAAAAAAAAAAAAAAAAAAGATGGCGCTATTCTACAACATTTTCTAATAATAGCCACTGGGGGGCAGGGTGTCTCGGACACCGCTGCGCCGCCGGCGCCGCTAAGGGCAGAGTGTTCAGTGAACCCTCTATTACACAGGTTGGCCAATAGATGGCGCTATTCTTCTACAACATGATAACGGGTTATATCGTTATCAGGCTTGGGCCACTGACCCATTTTTATGTAATCACATAGGTCAGTGCTCCAAGGCAAGCATTGATCTATCAATGCAGATACACTCCTGCAATCAAACCCTCTTGTGTGTTTGGATACGTAGGCTTATTTGGGTTAAGTTAAAAGAAATAGTGAAGAAATCGAGACAAGAGCATGGGTTTGACTGGAAGGGTGCATTAGGTGTATTGAGTACTCATCATTATCTGGTGTAATGATCATTACCCAATTGTTAAATGAAACAAGAGAAAATAATTGGTTTATTAGAATTTCACATAGCAAGCGGTTCCTAATGAAATAGAACTATCTTAGCAATATTATCATACTTAGAGATATAACGCAGATTACACAGAAACGATTCTTAATCATAGGCCCCAGTGGCGAGGGGTGGTTATTTTCAAAAGGGAAGCTAGTAGCGCTCGTGGCCCCGCGGACTCAGTGTTCTGTAAACGATCACTGCAGTAAGCAACTTTCACTATGGCCGGTCCATGGATGGGTGACCATCCATGTGATCGCTTTGTGACATTTATTTGAGCGTTTCCGTGCTTCGGAAGTCACGTTAAGCCGTTGGTCCCGGTTGCCAGTAAAATGGCAGTCGTTAAGCCAAGTTGAAGGCTTTATTTCAACAGCAGGCAGTCACAACCTGCGCCTGTCCATTTAAACACGGCAATACGGTTCACAATGTATTACGTGGGACAAATTATAAAAAGGTGAAATGTGGGCATATGATATGCCTCTGCCTACCCCTTCGGGTATACCTGAACCGGAATCTAGTAAAAAAAATCTTACCTAGGTACATGTAGATGTATCCTGTAGACGTTACATATAGGTATATATTTTTGCGTATTTAACACGTGGGTCGTGATGTTCCGACTTTTGCCACCTCCATTATACACGTAAGCATTGATGTTGTATATTTGACAATGTCTTACGTGCATGATAAAGGTGGCTTTTAAAAAAGCCTTTTGGTGAAGCGCATGCTGAAAAGGAATTAGATAAAATGCTATTTCTACAACTGCTGTAACTGATAGCTACAAGCTCTAAATATTTTACCTACAAGCTTATACTTCATACACCTAACGAAGATTACGCTATTTAGCACAATTACCAACCTTACTTGCCTAAGCTAGAACTATTGAACTAACTAACTATTATTTACTATTAACGATCCTAAACCTAAAGAAACATATTTTCAAATAATCAACATAATCTTTAAATTATTTATATTCTAAAGCTATTCTTCTATTCTTTTTATTAAAATGAGCTAAAACATCATCATAAAAATTCGATTGACTTTTTAAAGTCATTAACAATCGCTTTTCTACTGATATAATTCCCAAATCAGATAACCTTTCCTCTTTTTGAGAATTACGCATGTAAGTGTGAATGCGTTTCAAAGCCGAGAAAGATCTTTCCGCGGTTGCCACGGTGACGGGTAGGGTTAAATAGATACTACATAGAATTAAAACTTGAGGAAAAACTTCATTAAGTACCGATAGTTTTAATTTAAGATAAAGTTGAGAAACGTCTAAGTTATTCAATGATTGTGTTGTATATAATACTTTTAGCTCATTTTTTAAAGCACTAAAGTCAAATATTCCTGGAAACCTAATTATCAAAGCAGATATTTTATCTTCTGGAAACAATCGGCTATACGAGCTGAATTTCGATTTATTCAATAAATCCAGAAAAGTTAGCTGAGATAGTGACTGATACCTAAGCTTTATTTGCGAAGAAATATTGTCTACAATTTCAATGTACAGGCGTCTATAAGATGTTTTTAAATCTACTTCCGAACTTAAACGACGTCGTCGTTGCGGTGGCTCATTGAACTCTAAAATACTATCATAAATAAATTCAAAATTATCCTTAAAATCATTTCCTAACCATATTTCGAAACTATCTTTTTCTCTTTTTGCAAGCTCAAAATCAATTTGTTTCGACTGAAGCAAATTGAAAAGAATATCAGTTTTTCCAAAAATATCTGACAAAGTATGTAATAAAAAGCAGAATTGCATATCTTCTAACTTATTGATGAAACATTCAGCCATAGATAAGGACTCATTATCCCAAGCATTTGGATTTTCTAAAATGATGTTAAATGTATTTATAATATCTGATCTGCAATTAAATATAACATTAATAATTCGCGAATGATAATGCCAGCGCGTATCAGATACGCCTGGCAAACGACGGTCACACGTTTCTTTCAATAAGTTAGACCTTTTTGTAGATTTATTAAGAAAACGAATAATACTATTTACGTGACCTAAAAAAGTCTTAACCTCTCTAATATTTTCGAGGGAACGGCTAAGAACTAAATTTAACACGTGTGCATGACAAGGCACAAACAATGCCATTGGACATGCTTCTCGTATTTTTGCCTGTACCCCTCCGTGCTCGCCCGACATGACAGCAGCCCCATCGTAAGACTGACCTACCAATTTACTTCTACAGCAATAGTTATCGAGAATATCTAATAACTGACTTGATAAAACGTCGGCAGTCCGACTGCCACTAACATCATAAAATCCAAGAAAACGTTCTTCAATGCCATTTTCCGTTAAATATCGAATTATTACTGACATCTGCTCCCTATGACTGACGTCAGGTGTTTCGTCAATCATAGCAGAAACGAATGAAGCCTTATTTATTTCAAATTTTATCCCATCGCGCACTACGGATGCAATACAATGAATCAAATCATTCTGTATATCACTAGAGAGTCCAGAAATCACGGGGTTATGCATTGAAGAACATTGTTCCATATGTGACTCCAATACAGCATCATACGCACTTAAATATTGCAATGTTTCAATATAATTACCGCGGTTATTCGACCCGGAGCTCTCATCGTGGCCGCGAAACGCTAATTCCTGTTTACCTAACAAAACTACAGTATCTATGAAACGTCTTAATAGATGACGATTGCGATCAATCTTCCTATTGTGTACTTCAAAATTATTATTCAAAAATGTCTCAATTCTGCTATTGCCAAAGTCATGAAAGCTTAAACAACTACGAATGTGTTTTTCAGTCAGAACATGTTTTTTCGTCGAATTTCCTATATTATTGATGTCCGTAAACCCTGTACGACTCCAAACGCTACTAGAATCGGAAAATAATAAACATTGGAAACAGTAAAGTTTATTGAGTTTACAAGAACCTGTCATCCAAGTATATTTATCATAAAACGAACTATGAAAATGTTTATAGGAACCGTCTTTTCTTTTATAATCTATAGTCACAATTGGGCGAGCAGGGCCTAAACGAATTACATATTTTTTATTCTCAAAACTTAATTTAGAAAAAGATGTTTCCTCAGATAGCAAAAAATCTGTTAAACAACAATCTATATGTATTAACGCCGCCATTACGCATACGAACAAACTAGATTCTTAGTAGGTATTAAAACCAAGCAAAATGTAAACTATACGTAATTACTTATCTATTTACAGCTTAAATACTTATACAGTACTGCACGCACTATTCCACTCACCAATACACCATGCTATTTATCACTAACTAATTATAATTAACCAATAAAGGGCAAAAAAACTACCAACAAAGTAATTATTGAATAATTCTGGGAGTGCACTGCTGCATTGTTTAGAGAAAATATTATAAAGGAGTAAATAATAAGTTCAAAATATTCGAAAGCGGCGCTAGTGTGCATAAAGAATTTTCGACGAGCGTACTTAATTCATTAATTTTATTTAGTTATTGAAAATTCCAAATGATTGCGTCGTAAATATCATTATATAATTACGTTGTATGAAAATACGTATAATTAGACTCTATGAGTGATTTTATTTCGTCAACAGTAAATTTTAGTACGTTTATTGACTTTACTTTAATATTGACGATTTTTCTCCGTCTCGTGTTAAGCTATTTCCGAGTGGATTTAGAACGAGGCCCGATCGCTGGCCGAACGATGGAGATTCGCAAGTATAATCTTTCGAAACACTCGGAACGTAGAGAGAGAAACCGACATTTGCGTATTATTAACGAAAGGGACGCCAATATTCAGCAATCCGGCTTATTTCTCATATTCCATGATTGCGTTTTTGGAGTTCACTGAACTTTGACTGAACTGAGCGATGCACAATATTGCACATTGCTATGTATTTTGCAGCAGGGGTTTTTCGTTGAGAAGAAAATTTTATCATCTTATCTCCTGACCGAGATTTAGTAATGATGTAACTTCACCTTGCTACCTTGCTGTCAGTTCTGAAGGGGAAGCCAGCGGGAATCGGCTTGTACGGAGTCTACGCCCCTGATAGGCCCTACTTAGCTACTTAAACTATTATCAAATAGTTATTCAGTTTGAAATAGGAAGTGGACATAACATATTGAATGCGCGTTTTATGATAGTCTTCTCAGTTTTTATAGTTGCTACTCGTGCTATTCCATCTTGACCGTCGTGGGTATGCGTGATGCGGCCCAGTCTCCACAGGCATGGCGGTAAACGGTCGTCTTTGACAAGTACCATTGTACCCGCTGCGAGGCCAGGACCTTTACAACTGCGCCATTTCGTTCGTTCTTGCAACGTTCCGATGTAATCCTTCGACCATCGTCTCCAGAAGTCCTGCTGGATCTGCTGCAGTTGCTGGTAGTGACTTAGTCTGTTGACAGGTACATCAGAATAGTTATAATCTGGCAGCGTCGTGATAGATCTACCTATCAAGAAGTGAGCAGGCGTTAATGCTGAGAAGTCGGTATCATTAGTGCTTAGAGGACACAGAGGTCTAGAGTTTAAAATCCCTTTGATTTGAACTAATATAGTGAGGAATTCCTCGTAGGTTAGTAGGGCTTGTCCTAGAACCCTTTTTAAATGTCCCTTACAGCTGGATATGGCCCTTTCGTGGAGCCCCCCCATATGTGGGGTATACACAGGTAAATATTTCCATACAATGCCTTCGTTCGCACAGGATGACGTAAGTTCGCTAGAATATTCGTGTAAAAATGTATACAACTCACGGAGTTCCTTGTTAGCCCCATGGAAGGTGGTAGCATTATCACTAACCAGCTCCCGGGGTTTACCTCGTCGAGAGATGAACCTACGCAGCGCTGCTAAGAACGTCGGTGTGTCTAAGCCTGAAACCAACTCGATATGAACCGCCTTCGTAACGAAACAAACAAACAATGCTATATAGCATTTGGAAGTCCTATAACCGCGTCCCCTCCCGCTCCTGATAGTGAAGGGACCTGCATAGTCGATACCCGTAGTCAGGAAGGGATTCGACGGAGTTACTCGAGAAGTCGGTAGGTTACCCATAATAGGTTTGTATGTGTTAGGTTTCGCTCTAAAACATTGTATACATTTATGTACTATTTTTGTTACGAGTGTCTTGCCATGAGTTGGCCAGAATCGTTCTCTTAAGCTTGACAGTAATAATTGTGGTCCAGCGTGTAATAATTTTATGTGTTCGGTTTGGCATATTAAATGAGTTAAAGTGTGTTTATGGTGTAATAGAATGGGGTGCTTTTTATCATGGTCGTAGGGTGAGTGTACCAAACGACCACCTACTCGTATTATGTTTTCGTGCATGAATGGGTTTAAACCTAAAATATTCGAAGATTGGTGTATCTTTTTATTATTTTTTAAGAGGTTATATTCCACGGGAAATGATTCCATTTGGGCATGTTTTATTAGAGTTAGTAGTGAATTGTTTAATTCATCTACTTGAAGAGGTCCTCTGAGGTGATGTCCCTTCAATATTCGCGTGAACCTAATTACGTAGGCAAATATCCGTATTAGTTTGTTTGTATTTGACCACTTTTCGAATAAATGAGAAAAAAAAATATTATTTTGAAATATTTGGGAATGGTTACATATTGTTTCATTTTCTAATATCGGTGACTTAGGTATAATTTGTGATGGCCACTCGGAACGTGGTTTTGAAAGCCAGAATGGCCCCTGCCACCACAACTGCGTAGTTTGCAACTTGTCGGCAGGTACGCCCCTAGATATAAGGTCGGCGGGATTTTGACTGGAAGCGACCCAGCGCCAGTCCTCCTTACGTGTTAATGTTTGAATTTCTTTTACTCGGTTACTTACAAATTTATTTAATTTTTCTGTAGATAACATTTTTATCCATGATAAGACAACATTTGAATCCGACCAAAGATAAATGTTGTTAAATTCGATTTTCAGTGCATTAATTACGTTTTTATAAAGATTAGCAAGTAATGTCGCGGCCCTTAATTCGAGTTTCGGAATAGTTTCTTGTCTAGCTATTCTAGACTTTGCGCACAACAATTGTATGAAAATGTTTCCTTTACTATCAGTGGAGCGTAGGTAGATTACCGCGCCGTAGGCATTCATCGAGCTATCGGCGAATCCATGCAACTGTAGATCTATGTAACCGTGCGCGATTGTACATCTAGGTACTTTTATAGAATTTAAACATAACAAACTGTTATAGTAGGTAGTCCACTGTGTATGTAGTTCGGAATGAACATTTTCATCCCAACTGGAGTTCATTGACCATAGGTTTTTTATGTATAGTTTGGCAATGATTATAGTAGGTGCGAGTAGTCCTAATGGGTCAAAAATTTCAGAGGCCATGGACAGAATTATTCGTTTAGATAATAAATTCGGTATAGTTCGCTTTTGTACTGAATAGGTGATGGAGATAGTGTTTTGAATATCGGGGGAGTTAGACTTCCACTTTCGCAAAGTGAAGCACGCGCTTCGTAGTATTTGGTCGATCTGTACTGCGGTTTCGATCACTTTTTGTTTGTTGTCACCCGTATGTAGCAGATCGTCCATATAGAAATCGGTAATAATCGCCGTGTAGGCATTCGGAAATTTTTGTTTGTTTTCTTCAGCTAATTGAAGTAAACAACGTGTGGCTATGTACGGGGCACATTTTAGACCAAAACTTAGAGTGGTTAATAAATAGGTATGTATAGGCTCGGTAGGTGTATCGCGCCATAATATACACTGTAGGTTAGTTTGATTGGGGTTTACGGAAATTTTTCGATACATTTTTTCGATGTCGGCACTAATCACATATTTATTTTTTCGAAATCGGAGTAGAATATTGACGAGATCGTCCTGAACGGTTGTACCCTTATGTTGTATATCGTTTAATGAAATTCCTGTACTTGTCTTGAAAGAGGCATCTATCACTACTCGAAGCGGAGTTGTTGTTTTTTGTGTATTTATAACAGCATGATGTGGCAAATAATTACAGTTATCGTGGTTATTGTATTTTCGAATCATGTGACCTGACTGTTCAAACTCTTTCATTACTTGTACGTATTGTTGTTTAAATGTAGGGTGTTTTTGGAATTTAGTTTCTAAAGTTTTGAATCGTTTAAATACTGTAGGCCTAGATTGGCCTAGCATTGAGGTAGGTGATTTAAAGGGTATATCTACTACAAAACTTCCATCAGTATTTCGAGTGTGATTTTCAAAGATTTTTTCGCACTCCGAGATATCATCATGTGGAAGATGATTAGTGATAGGTTCTGTTTGGTTCCAGAATTTTCGTAGTTCGTTAGTGTGTGTGAGGTTGCATCGCGTTTTGTTTGTAGGATTAGGGGTAAAAATGGCCCCGGAGACTACCCAACCTAGGTGGGTATTTTGTAGTATAGGTAGGCCTTTGCCTAGCCTATACTGACCTGAACATAAAAGTTCATAGAATAGTTCGGCACCTAATAACATGTCTATCGGCTTTGTGTTGGATGTGGGCGTGTCGGCTAGCTTATACCCTTTCGGGAACTTTATGTTTTTATAATCTAAAATATTTTGGGATAAGTTGCAAATGGTGGGTACAACCAGGCACGTCACGGCAATATTATACTCACTAGTTCGCGAGTATAACTTTAGATTAACAGAATGATCAATATTGGTTGTTTGTTCGTTGAAACCTAATACTGTCATGTTTAGAAGTTGCATCGGAAGCCTCAGCCGGGAGGCTACGCTTGCGGTTATAAAATTCGATTGTGATCCCGAATCTAATAAGATTCGGAGGGTATGTAACCGATTCTCGGAATCGGTCACCTTGACCATAGCTGTGGGTAAAATGACAATTTTCGATTGTGTATGTAATGTAGGTGTCGAGATTTGATTTGTATGTAGGCTTAGGCCCTTCGTACACTAGGCTACGCAAATCTTCGATACCCAAAGATTTTGGTCTCTAAGCGACTACCGCAATACAAATTCAAAGAGGTTCGTACACAGACATGCGTCGCCGACATTTTGTTCATTAGTCGCCGACGCCAGTCGCGCGCTACCTGCCGGTCGAGATCGTCGCTACTAATGTCGCTGCGATTTCCAAGATGGCAGAACAATTGACATAAATATTCAATTTGAATTTAGTATTTTTTATACCACTAAGGTGGCAGACAAGCATACGGCCCACCAGGACCGGTGGTCACCGCAGCCTATGAACGTTTGCAACACGAAAGGAGCGACTCTCGCGCTGCCGACCCTGTAAAAACCTTCTAAGAACCCCATACTTTAGGCGTTTGGAAAAACCGAGGCAGGGAGATCATTCCACAACCTAAGCGTGCGTGGAAGAAAGCCCCTATCGGATCTAACCGTGCTCGAACGCTCCGGACGTAGAGTGTGAGGATGAAATCCCTGTCTGTGGCGAGCGGTGCGATGATAGAACGTAACTGTGGGCATCATATCAAATAAGTCCTCAGGACACACACCATTGTACAGGCGGTAGAACACGCATAAGGAGGCAAAGTCTCTCCTGTCGCGAAGAGGTTCCACTTCACCTGTAAGCATAGGATCGTTGACAACTCTCACGGCTCGCCTTTGCACCGAGTCAAATGGACGAGGCTGATATTCTGGTGCCCCCGCCCAGAGGTGACAGCAGTACTCCATGTGCGGCCGCACTTGCGACTTATACAGAAGCAGTGTTTGCGCTGCAGTAAAGTACCGCCGCGCTCTGCTGAGCACACCGAGCTTCTTGGACGCCGGCTTAGCCTCGTCCACCAAATGACTCCGGAATTGAACCTCTCTGGAAATGTCAACGCCAAGGATCCCAATGCTTTCAGAGATAGTGAGAGATGTGCCCTGGAATTATGGCGGTACAGTAAATGGGGTTTTCTTAGCAGTGAATATACACGCTTGTGTCTTGGAAGGGTTAAACTGGACAAGTATCTGTTTGCTGTAATTTTTTTGTAGCTACAAACAGTCTACACTTTACATTTTTTTTTTATATGGTTGAACGCAGTATTTCCTATTACTACGATTTCTTTGCTTTTAGTAAAGATAGTAAGCCAAAATCATAGTTTCGTCACTTGTGTCAGACATTTCGTAAATTAAATTAGTCTGAGACGTGTTGTCGCTATGTCTACAGTGGCAGAATAGACAAAATTGCGTCTTGAGATATC
Source organism: Miltochrista miniata (assembly GCA_933228765.1). NCBI lineage: Eukaryota > Metazoa > Arthropoda > Insecta > Lepidoptera > Erebidae > Miltochrista > Miltochrista miniata. The sequence goes on along the minus strand of OW121763.1, from coordinate 25,256,726 downwards.
TCGTGTGTACGGTTCGTGCGCTACCAAATATTCGCGACATAAGTTGACAACATTAGTATCGAAGATTTGCGTAGCCTAGTGTACGAAGGGCCTTAAAGATTGCATTGGTTGCGTACCGGGTTCGTTCCCGTGTAGCGTAGAAATAGGGTTTGTATCGGTTGTATGATTGTTTCGTGTAGGTAAGTGTAATAGCGTGTGGTGTTTTCCCATACATGTCTTACAGTAACTGCTTCGACAATTAAGAACAGTATGTCCTAGTCTTAGGCAATTTATGCATATTCGTTTTGTTTTTGTAGCTTGAATGCGTGCTTGAATGGGAAGTGCTAGGAAAGTTGGACACTGAGTAATGAAATGGTTTTGTTGACAATACGGGCATCGATTATGAGTGTGTGTAGGTAAACGAGAAGTGCTTACCATGTCATAGGCAGAGTCGGGTTTGGACGTAGTTACCAGGGTCTTCCTCGTGCTTGAATTTGTCTGCGATTTATCACTGGCTGCATCCAGGCTCAAGGACTCCAGAAAGTCAGCCCGTGATCGCAGGAATGACTTGAAGACCTGTAACGTAGGCAGTTCACTCGAATTAGTTTTCGATTCCCATTTTCTTTGGGTGTGGGTATCTAGTTTAGGGAGTATTAAAAATATTAAAAGTATATCCCAACCCTCAGTTGCGACATTTAAATTATTCAGTACCCGTAAATGTCTAGATATATTGTCCACTAATTCCCGGATAGCGTTAGCATTTGGAGGAACGTTCCCGATGTTCAGAAGTGCCCTCAAATGATTTGTGACGAGTTTCTTCGGGTTATTGTACCGCTCGCACAATAGTTGCCAAGCGATGACGTAGTTTTCTTCGCAATATTCTAGCGAACTTATTACATTTAAAGCACCCTGTTTTAAGCTACTCCTTAGGTATTTAAGCTTCTGAATCGCTTTCAGATTGCTTTGGTTAATAAGCGCATCGAAGGAGTCCCTGAACTCCAACCATTGAGTAATATCTCCCGTAAAAGTGGGTAATGAAATTTCGGGTAATTTTATATTTTCGCGAAATTCCAAACTTTCTTCGTTTGGTTTCTTGGGCTCGTTCGATGCACTAGAAACCTGATTATAATCAGATTCGAAAGATTTTGCGATGGCTAAACTTTCATAGTAGTGATTTTCGAATAATTCGCGTTCTTTTAATTGTGACTCGTAGTCACTGCACAATGTCTCAACCTTGTCCTGGAGTAAATCGAATTCAGTAAAGTTTGATTGTACCCTTTGTATTCGCATTTGAAGGTCAATGCATAACTCTGCTGATAACGGGCGAGATAAGGTTGACACATGTTTACGGAATAGGGTTAGCTTGCCTTTCAACACACCACGCTTGCGAATTAGATCATTTAATTCTTTAGTTTCTAGTTTGTTAAGTTCGATAGACATTTTTATTAATTTTTTACTAAGTAGGTACCTAGGTATGAGAAAATTTACGAAATAAAATTATAATTTACACTTAAATTGTTGAGAATAGGGAAAAACTAGCCACAAAATAGAGAAAATAGATTAGATTGGGATCTTTAAGCACTAACAACACAAAATATCAGCAAAAATGAACCAACTCACGTGATAGGTAGATACTTATCGTATTTTCTGATGCGGTCGGTAGGTAGGAGCCTCGGGAATTTGCCGCCTGAAGAAGCCGCTCGGGACGTCTCGGCTGCGGATATTGACTTCCACCGGACTGCACCGTGAAGAGTAGTTGAAGTCTCGGACTTGCGTATGCCCCTTGAACTCGGTCAAAGAAGGCTCGAAAAAATTCACGTTTTCCGTCGCGTGAAGCCGCCGAAGATCCCTCTGCACTCCTGATGTTGTTTGCAGTTTACTGGAGGTTTCGGTTCAAACTCGTAGGCGGGGTCACCAAAATGTGGGATCTGGTACCTCGGCTGGACTGGTGACGGGAGTTGGAGCAGGTGATTGAGTAGTCTCTTGTTGTTCGTATGAATATTTATTTAATTGTGCCGTTACAAATGCAGCGAGTCGATGCTTATATATAATTTGATTAGCGCCATCTAACGGTGCGTGGGAGTACTAGGTAGGTCCTAGGCTATATGGTTTAGTGTGTACTCAATACTAAATGGTCAATACCACGTAGTTCGGATAAAGGCCGTTAGATGGCGCTGTCAACGAGTTGACAAAATGGTTCCTACCCTACTTGATTCGTTGGTCTAAAGTTCGAAATCTGCGACTGCGGATCACGAGGACGTGGGTTCGATATCCACCGCAGATAATAATTTGTGTGATCCATAAACGTTTGTCTCGAGAGTCTGGGTGTTTCTAAATATAATAAGTATGTGTTTCAAAAAGTATAGTATTAATTTACATGGCTTTACGAGTATACCCATAACACAAGCAGGTTATTCCTAGCTTACTTTGGCATCAGATAGCGTTGTGTAAAAATTTCCGTTAATATTTTTATTAATTCATTTATTTATTGCGCCACTTACTGGCACCTCTAAACCGTTACCCACTCGAACTATTCAAAGAAATTGTTCCTTTTGCGATCCGGGTCGTTCGTGAAGAAGAAGACAAAATTGAACTGTTTGAAAATAACTATTTGTTTATAGGTAGGAAATACAGATAAATTGGGGTGAAGCCTGCAAGGTGTAACGGTTGTATGTAACTGTAATGAGTAGTGATTGGACAAACGTTTATGACAGGTTGGTGACGTTGGTGAGTAATTAGGTGCATGATTGGTGCAGGTGGAGAATATGACTCCATACATTGATACTGCCATAGATTTAGAATATTTCGCTACTCTTCTAAATCTATGGGTACTACTACTCGACACACAATTTAGTCGACACGCGTTGACAAATATGACAATCGGCGTCATCATTACGTCATTGTGCAAGTTTGCATATCATATATTTAGGATTTTTCGCTACTCTCAAATCTCAAAAAACTTGTAACTACCCGTAACCACCCCCCCCCCCTACCATCCCCGCTGTCCCCACAGAAGGCTATACGGACAGCAAAGTTTTAGTAATAGTCCTTATGAACAGCCCAATGACGCCTATCTTATTTTCTAATATTTTTGTCAAGCTTGCAACTTGACTGACAAATAACACAAACTTTATCATCCTTTAAGAAAGATAATATTGTCGAAGTAGATCTACAAAGTCGGGAAGTTTTATAATAATAGTTAAAGATTAACTAGGAAAATTGGTACTAACTGTTATGTGCATACTTCGTAAAAGGTGATTCTATCTTATAACACTCGACTCGACAACAATTGTATTGAGTGAGATGGGTTGAAGACTCCCGAATAAAATACGTGGTTTGCAACAATATTATACAGTTTCGTTCATTTTCAATGGTTTGAATGTAAATGTTTGACGGCCTCTGTGGCGCTGTCGGTAGTGATACCGCTTGCGGCGCTGGAGCTCGTGGGTTCGATTCCCACCGGAGATAAATATTTGTGTGACCCATAAATATTTGTTTCAAGAGTCTGGGTGTTTCTATGTATAATATGTATGTAGTTATAAAAAAATGTATATTAGTATTAATATCCGTGGTCTGATACCCAAAACAGAAGCAGGTTATTCCTAGCTTACTTTGGGATCAGATAGCGTTGTGCGAAATGTTCGTGAATATTTATTTATTTATGAATATTTAATTCTCTGATAGTTCCGAACTGACAAAGGATCTATACCTAACCTAGCAGTTGTGTTACAGCGGCAATATTAATATCAGTGTTTACTTTTATTCTAAAAAACAGGCCAAGGGCGAGTTGGACTCGCCCATGAAGGGTTCCGTAGCAGCAAGTAACATATAATATAAAAGTTCTTATACTTCGTTGTTACTTTGATTGATGTTTTAACACGTTCGCAGTGGTAGTGATTCTTCTAACAGAAAATTGCGGTTTATGACGTATTAAAAAAAAACTACCAGCTCTATCTCGTTCAAACCAATTTTCGTTGGTAGTTTTTATGGCAATGTACATCATATATTTTTTTTAGATTTATCATTCGCTTAATTTAGAAGTTAGAGGGGGGGGGGGGGGGGGACACACATTTTTCCACTTTGGAAGTGTCTCTTGCGCAAACTATTCACTTAAGGAAAAAATGATTTTAGAAACCTCAATAGCATTTTTGAAGACCTATAAATAAATACCCCACATATACATGTGGGGTTTCATCAAATTTTGAGTTTCAGTTCTGAGTATGGGGACCCCCAAATTTCACTGCTTTTTTTCTAGTTTTATATAAGAATCTTAATGCGGTTCAAAGAATACATCTAGTTACCAAGTTTTAATAGCATAGGCCTTATAGTTTCGGAGAAAAGTGGCTGTGACACACGGACGGACAGACAGACAAACATGACGAATCTATAAGGGTTCCGTTTTTGCCATTAGGCTGCGAAACCCTAAAAAGCTAATGAATTCTATGGCAATATTCAGAATCCTTTCTATCGGTATTTACATTATTTTGTGATGTTAGGTATTGTGTACATTATGTATTTCTTTAAATACGACTATTTATCTTAATATACTCGTACCTACATACGAGTACATACATATGGTCATGCCTTTTATCCCCTAAGGGGTAGGCAGAGGCATATTACATACACATATATGCCCACGTTTCACCTTTTAGATTTCGTCCCACGTAATAGGTGGTGAGCCGAATTCCCTTGTTTATATGGACAGGCGCAGGTTGTGCCTGCCCGCTGTTGAAATTTTTCAAGTCGCCCAAAGGCGTTTAGACATTATACCGGCAAGCTAATAAATGTGACAAAATGGTCACGTGGTTATCATTCATACATGGACCGGCTATAGTAAATGTTGTTTAACTGCAATTATCGTTTACAGAACACTGAGTCCGCGGGGCCACGTATTCTGTAACATACCTCCGACAGACGTTTCTCTGCCGGATGAGCCGCCAACAGAACGTTTTGATTATGAGTTTTTCACCGACAGAACCTTTCAACTACGAACGTTTCGCCGACAGAATGATTAGTTCGACGACATAATCGCTCACCAAATAAGAACTCTTCGACAAAATCGTTGACAAAAAAAATAACCGCGAAGGCTAAGGCGGGAGCTCCGCTCCGCCTCGCTCCCGCCAGCCTTTTAACCTAACCTATTCAAGTCGGGGTGTTAACCATTCACTAATTTTGGTTGAATTAATCGTTTTATCGACGAAACGTTCGTAGTTGAAAGGTTCTGTCGGTGAACAACTCATAATCGAAACGTTCTGTCGGCGGCTCATCCGGTAGAGAAACGTCTGTCGGAGGTATGTTTCAGAGCCCACGAGTGCTTCGCAAATTTATTATGAAACTACATAATCTGAAAAGAGATGTCAATATTTCTTTCTTAATTATGAGTGGTTGGATTATTATATCTTAGGATTTTAAAACGTCAGATACTTCAGTCCATATAATGCGTCTCATACTTTGTAGCACAACATTATCAACTTTTAGCCTGCACTAAGTACCGACCTACTATTTTCAGTTAAAATATTTATTAGAAATCTACATAGGTATACAGAGCGGAAATTATAGACCGTGGTTGGAGGAAAAGTAGTTGATTAAGCTGTTGTATATCTATTAGAACTCAAGCAAACCAAGTGTTCCTGATCAAAAAAATTGAGTTTGGAGTGACAGTTAACCATTTCATTTTATTCTAAAAATGGTTTACTGAAGGAGTTAATACAATGCCCATTTTAAATCCAGCTAAATCATTGAAAGTTAATTTTGTTGCTGTCTGCAGTACATTTTAAACTATCGAGAACTTAATATACAGTAGGTTTTAATAACTGTATTTAGTAGGTTTTTTTTTGTTTAACGTGAGGCAAAATCCATCATGGATGCTATGCCGGACTACTACCGACTAAAAAAACCTCCCGTAACGCCCAACAGCCTATGGTTGGGAGCCTCGGGTAAGCCCTCGGAAGGATGTCCCAGGAGTAGGTTAGGTAAGGTTGGGAGCCCCGGGCAAGACCTCGGAAGGATGTCCCAGGACTCCCAACAGGCCTACGGCTACCACTGCGGCCTCGCCTGTGGGGGTGGCTCGGGTGCTATCCCGCGAATTTGGGGAGTTCGGGTGTGTCCTCAAGAAGACCCGGGACTGTAAGATGAGGGAAACACGTAAACTGGGGGTGGGGTGAGTGGCTCACATTGTTTTATCTGGACCATTGCTTGAGTGACAGTAACAATGTATAATGCATATCATTTTTATTTTAAAATGAAGAATAACATGTACACAGTAGTAAGGACGTTCTGATGATTCATCGAAAATTATGTGGTTACATACAATACTGTACAACTAGTTTCTGTTTTTCTAACGTCAATCTATTGTATGCATTACCTATATGCTGATGGACACCAATTCGACTCACCACTTAAATCTTTTTCCACACAAGACGTGAAGCCGTAACTTCTAAAATATAAAATTATTACTAAGCTGTAATTCTCAGTAATTCATTTCAAGTGACATAAATCCTCTCAGTATGATTCACTGCCGGTTTCATCCCGCAGATTATTTCTCTTTTACTAATACTTTAAACGACGGAGCGTAAAATCAGATTATAATTTGGGACAATTATGTTAAACTGTAAAAATAGACGCCTTTTCGTGAAAATTATTACCGTTTATAACATTGAAATAGCCTACGCAAGCCTCCGAGACTGCCCTGTAGCCTTCCAGTTGATTTATTCTTGTACCGGCTATCATCTGAAACGTATTTAGTTGAATGCCTAGTACCATTTAAACAGTATTAGTACCGAGTAACCTTGTGCACCTTTTTGGGGTTACGTACACAACAGAGTAAAAGCGGGACCCTATACTGAGACTTCGCTGTCCCTCTGTCTGTCTTTCATGAGGATGTATCTCAGGAACAATGATATGTAAGGAATTGAAATTTTCAAAGATGATGTATTTCTGTTGCTGCTATAATAGCAAATATAGAAATCAGAAAAAAAAGAGGGCTCCTATACAACAAACGTGATTTTTTGACACAGAAGCCTCCGTAGGCGAATCCAGCTCGCACTTAGCCGGTTCTTTCATTTACCTATCGCGAAGAAATGGCTGCATGAAGTGCAGCTTTATATGAATTCGTATCATGATGTGATTTATATTACTTACCTAACAAATATTCCAAACACAATGATCACAAAATAAATAGAGTACTCAATCGTCAAGCACTATTACACTAGGTATTACAATACATGTAAGTCCATCCAACGATACTCAATAAAAAAAATTTTTCAATAAAAATAAAACCGACTTCCAACAAATCCTGAAAAATAAAATTTACTTAGCACAAAGTAAAATGTATTTTGATTTATAAGATTTTATTCAATATCATATTGAAGTCGGCGCCAAGTAAACCCATAGGTTTATGTAGGTATTATTCATGGCACCAACTTCAATACTATATTGAATAAAATCTGATAAATCAAAATACATTTTACCTTGGTGTTGACATCTCCAGTGATGTGCAGTTCCGCAGTCACTTGGAGGGCAAGGCCAAGCTGGCGTCCAGGAAACTCGGAGTGCTCAGAAGAGCGCGGCGGTACTTTACTGCGGCGCAAGCACTGCTTCTCTATAAGTCGCAAGTGCGTCCGCATATGGAGTACTGCTGTCACCTCTGGGCGGGGGCACCCGAATACCAGCTTCGTCCATTCGACTCGGTGCAAAGGCGAGCTATGAGAGTTGTCAACGATCCCATACTTGCAGGTGGTGTGGAACCTCTTAGTGACAGGAGAGACTTTGCTTCTCTATGTGTGTTCTACCGCCTGTACAACGGTTTGTGCTCTGAAGAATTGTTTGATATGATGCCTACGGCTACATTCTATCATCGCACCGCTCGCCATAGACAGGGTGTTCATCCTCACACGTTGCGTCCTGAGCGCTCGAGCACGGTGAGATCTAATAGAGGCTTTCTTCCGCGTACGCTTAGGTTGTGGAATGATCTCCCTGCTTCGGTTTTCCCGGACGCCTACAGTATGGGGTTCTTCAAAAGGGGACTTAGAAGGTTTTTAAAGAGTCGGCAGCGCGCTTGTGGCGCCTCTGGTGTTGCAAACGTCCATAGGCTGCGGTGACCACCGGTACATCTGGGGGGGCCGTATGCTTGTCTGCCACTCTAGTGTATAAAAAAAAAAAAAAAAAATCTTGTGCTAAGTAAATTTTATTTTTCAGGATTTGTTGGAAGTCGGTTTTATTTTTATTGAAAAATTTTTTTTCATTATTTTAAGTGACGGGTGAACCGAAAAATATATCTATCTAGGTAAAAGTTTTCATCAATACAAATCAATCAAGCCCAAACACAAGGTAGCTGCTGTAAATCGTTAAGGATTTCCCTCGACTGTATTTCGGTTCCATAATCAGATCGACTCCAGATATTCATTAAATTGTAGTACATTAAAGCACTGAATTAAAAAGTTAACAAATGCACTGGTTGTCCCTACAATTTTCGGTGGTTGCCCTCGATTTCTCCTGGATCCCATCATCAGATCCTGATCTGATTAAAATAGGACCACCTCAGAAGTAAACCCTATTCAAGAAAGAAAACAATTTAAATCCGTTTATAATTGACGGAAATATCGGTGAACATACCTACATAAAAAATTGAGAACTTCCTTTATTTTTTAAAGGCGGATCTATCAATCTAGGTGCAAAGTTCTCATCAATACAAATCAATCAAGCCCAAACACAAGGTATCTGCTGTAAATTGTTAAGGAATGCCCTCGACTGTTTTTCGACTCTATCATCAGGTCGACTCCAGACCTTCATTAAAGAGTAGAACATTAAAGCACTTAATTAAAAAGTTAACAAGTGCACTAGTTGTCCCTACAATTTTCGGTGGTTGCCCGCGTTTTCTCCTGGATGCCATCATCAGATCCTGACCTGGTGAAAATGGGACCACCTCAGAAGTAAACCCTATTCAACAAAAAAATAAATTTCGAAATCCGTCTATAATTGACGGAAATATCGCTTAACATACATAAAAAAAATACATACAGACGAATTGAGAACCTCCTCCTTTTTTTGAAGTCGGTTAAAAATAAAAACTGCTTCAGAGAAAGCTTCACGGATGACCTAGGCAAAGTACTTTTAAAGCTTGTCCAAGACATCTATCTCTTTTATAGCATAATGGCTCTTATCTGAATTTATTGGTCAACCTCTTAGAATGTATCATATCGTTTTTGTATTTACATACTTAAAAAGCGAGCGAAAGAGGCATACTACATGCCCACATTTCAGCATTTCTTTTTTGCCACGTACGCACGCACCCAATACCTACTTGGTGTGTGCGTCGAGACGAGAATAGGCTTACGACCTGGTGAGTCTATTCTCGTGTTACTATGGACAGAAGCAGTTTGTGACCGTTGTTGAAACTTTTCGAAAAACGTTGTTGAAGCTGTTGTCATTAAGTAGACTAAACGGAGGACATGTTAATAAAACCGGGACTATTGTGTCTTCCCTTCGAAGCACAGAAATCTCATAAATGGAAATGCCACGAAGTGGGACTAGCCATAGAGCCGTCTGAGGACTAGCCATAGAGTAAGATGCAGAGATCCATATTTTTATTAAATTTAGCACCCGCCTCAAAGAAAGCCATGGCGACATTTAGCGAGTTAAAGTATACTATGACAGTCCTCAAGACCATTAACTCTGGTACCCATTAATTTATGACACAAATAATTTTCAGGTGACAAGTTTTACAATTTAATTAATTTGTTTTGTATGTACCTATTTCATTCATTTAGATTAAAATTAATCTGCAGATTGCTTAGAATTCTCATTGAAATAAAAGCAATTTGTCAAATCTCTTGTTAAACCTCATTCAATTATATCAAAATAAAATACCATTTCAATTTATTATAAGAACAGGTAGGTATTTATTATGGTGTGTAAATCCTCATGGATGCTATGCCGATCTTCTACCGACTAAAACCACACGTTGCCTTGCCCTCTGTCTAAGGCCAGGAGTCCCAGGTCAGCCCTCGGAAGGATAACCCCCAGGGCTCATGACACAGACTTCGTCCACCATCGCGGACTCTCCATATGGTTAAAAATAGGTTGGTAGGTTGGTACAAAGGTGAAACTCATTTTTTATACAAATTGTGCGGTAGAATAAGCTTACGGCCTGACCCATCAATCAACCCATCGTGGTCCCCGTACCCTATGAAAGACAGTAGCACCACAAGTGCTATACTTGCACGTCAAGAAGAATCTTCCGGGAACCTTTCAAAGAATTACATACCGTTGAAGTTAAAGAAAATTCCTTATCGCAGTGTACGGGGTTTTTCAAATCCAGTGCATTGTTCAAATACCTATTTTCTCTAGATAATATAACGGTTTCTGAGATACAGTCTGGAGATAGACAGCCAGACGGGCAGCGGAGTTTCAGTAATAGGGTTCCAATTTCATCCTTTTGGATTCGGAACCGTAAAAATAACCATAAAATTGTTCATAATAACATAAATACTTCATACCTATACAAAATTTCATAATGTGTACAAAAATGTTCACAACATTTTCATAAAAGAATATCTTCCAGTAGGAATGTGAACGGAGATATTTATGTTTCTCACAACATTTTCTAAGCTTATGCATCCTAACGGAGGACTTACTCTCTTATCATACGGTGGATGAAACCAAACTCATTAAAATTCCAACCCGTCTAATACCCGTCTAACTTATGTATATTTACTTCAGAAACATGGCAACACTGCATGATGCTTATGCGGTGGGAATATTTCTCGCTCTGAGATTTTAGATGTTTGTCGATGATTATTTATGCAACGGAAGCTGGCAATAGGAATAAACTAGCTTCAACAGAAGTACAAGTAGTGCACCTTCTCTTTATTTTTTGGTAAGGAAAATCCTACATGGATGTTATGCCGGACTCCTACCGACTAAAAACCACACGTATCCTGCCTAACTGCCCACGGTTGAGAGCCCCGGGTCAGCTCTCGGAAGGATACCTCAGGACTCATAACATACCTACGGCTACCTGGTGCACCTTCTCTAGGTACGGAGGAGGTCCTAGCGATGGAAATCACGACAGTATGTTGGTACATGGTTTTATTTCGAGTATAACTTTAAAATTCCTGCCAACTTCCTGACAAAAGGTGACTTGCCAAAAATTTTACTATACCAAATACGGTAAATTTGTTGGCAAGGCACCTTAGAATTTTAGTAAGTATACTAAATATGCCAAGAACGTTAAAGATATAAATATGTTAGTTATGCGCTCAGTATAACCACAGTATAAATATGTTGTTTAACGTATAACTGAGCCAAAGGGTTCTCAGCTAAACTAAACACATACCTATCTCTTTTTATGACAGATAAAATGGAAACCAGTACAGTATTTTTATGCTATGTCAATTGTTGCGAATAATATGAATGCAAAAAAAAATCGTTTATTTCCGTAGCTTTTCATGTATTTTAACAAGGAAATAGATAATTTTAATATGCAGCTATGACGTAGGTCAAAGCTTGCTTCTTTTAATAAAGAAATCTTATGAAGAGCCTCTTGAATTGAATTTGCTCTCTGTTCAGTTTGCATTTGTCTTAGAATTTCAACATCTCGCCTCCACGCATACAATATGTAATGCAATCGCAAACGAGACAAGTTTTCAATTTAAAAGTGTAAATTGAAATTCTTTCAATTTAGCATGACGTAGTCTAACCCCTCTCGAAATATAATGTAAAATGTCTTTATAGGTATTTAAGTACAAGTCACGTAGAAGAGATGATTCCTTTTTTACATGAAAACATCATATCCATTTTTTGTGGACAATCTCACACAGCATCATATAGCCCAACTTAAGCTAGTATAAGCTTGTGCTATGGGATCTTGACGACTGATTAGACATACCTATCTTATTTATAAATACATACATGTTATACATAGAAAACACCCAAACTCTGAAACAAACATTTGTGGATCATATAAATATTTAAACCGACCCAGGAATCGAACCCAGGAGCTCCAGAGTGGTAGGCGGTCACACTACCGACTGCGTCACAGAGGCAGTCTATATTAATTTACAACGCTAAAAATTTTAAGAAAATAAAGTGAAAGATTTTCTGTACCTAACTTATAAGAATAAAAGGTTTTGAAGCCATCTTGAAAATCAACCATTTTAGTTTTATTTCTAACCTCCCTGGTACACTTAGGTTGCTAAGATGGAATCACTTGATTATAAAAAATATATACATACAGATTAACAAGATACGTGACACGCGAGTAATAAATAACCCTTTTCTTGCTGTAGGCTAAAAATAACAATGCATTATCAGCCGTCATCTGTGAAAAACATAATTAATTTAATACAATTGCTTTTAAAATATGTTTAAAATGAAAGATAAAATCATTAAACAAGATTGACGACGTTATTAAGATGCTTTTAATCTCGCATGCGTAAAGTTTAGGCATTAAATTATAATTCTGTGAGTGAATAAAAAAGAGTGCTTGATAATGTTAATGTAACTTTAAAACGACGCCGCGTCATTTCCAAAGAAACTTCATGTAACTATTTAGCCTATCCTCACATCCTTCCATCCAATAAAAAAAATATGGTTTAACGTCAAATGGGACGGGCTATCATTCATAAGTAGGATAACCCTTTAACTGAAGTTGTTCCTGATTTTAGGCTGTAAAAAAACACAAATGTTAAACATAAATATGACATTCTTCTTAAATAGTCAGGTTTTACAAAAACATTTAGTAACCTTTACAAATGCAATTCACCTACACAGTAGTCTAAGTTAAAACAGTGTTGTAAATTTTACTTAATGAAAAGTAAATTTGCATTTAAATTCATTTCCCTTCAACTCCGTGTCTCCGTATGACTTCTTGGGTAGGTACCTTACACTTAGTTAAGTTTCCAACTTGTACCTAGCCAGATGGCACTTAAAACAAGTTTACCCGGCACATTCAAGTTGTACTGTGATACCTACTTAATTTCATAAAACACATACACGCTGGAGTACCACAAGGCTCAGTGTTGTCCCCCACTTTGTTTCTGCTGCATATCAATGACATGTTGTCTATTGACGGCATTCATTGTTATGCAGACGACAGTAGGTACGGGTGACACTTGTTACACGGGCCGTCCCGGTATCTCTCGGGCTGTAGTGGAGGAAAGTCGTGAAAAACTTGTGTCCGAAATCGAGGCTACTGTCTCTAGAGTGTCCGATTGGGGAAGACAAAATCTTGTCCAATTCAACCCCACCAAGACTCAAGTATGTGTATTCACCGCAAAGAAAACCCCATTTACTGTGGCGCCACAATTTCAGGGCACGTCACTCACCATCTCCGAAAGTATAGGGATCCTTGGTGTTGAAATCTCCAATGTCGTTCAGTTCCGAAGTCATTTGGAGGACAAGGCCAAGCTGGCGTCCAAGAAGCTTGGAGTGCTCAATAGGGCGCGACGGTACTTTACTGCGGCTCAAACACTCACATGGAGTACTGCTGTCACCTCTGGGCGGGGGCACCTGAATACCAGCTTCGTCCTTTTGACTCGGTACAAAGGCGTGCTATGAGAGTTGTCGACGATCCCATACTTGCAGGTGATGTAGAACCTCTTAGTGACAGGAGAGACTTTGCTTCTCTGTGTGTATTCTACCGGCTGTATAACGGTTTGTGCTCTGAGGAATTGTTTGACATGATGCCTACGGCTACATTCTATCATCGCACCGCTCGCCACAGACAAGGTGTTCATCCTCACATGTTGCATCCGGAGCGCTCGAGCACGGTTAGATCCGATAGGGGCTTTCTACCGCGCACGCTTAGGTTGTGGAATGATCTCCCTGCCTCGGTTTTCCCAAACGCCTACAGTATGGGGTTCTTCAAGAGGGGTCTTAGAATGTTTTTACAGGGTCGGCAGCGCGAGTGTGGCGCCTCTGGTGTTGCAAACGTCCATAGGCTGCGGTGACCACCGGTACATCTGGTGGGCCGTATGCTTGTCTGCCACCTTAGTGGTATAAAAAAAAAACACATAATATCTGAAGGAATCTGTAAAAGAATGATGAGGGTTTCAAACTAAGTATTTTAATTTTCATGGAAATCAAAACGAAATGCTTCACCCTTAGAAACTACATAGTAAGATTTGTTGAAATCTTGCTGGGTTAGATATTTTGACTGAATAATTGGAGGGCAATTTCCATTCGAAGTCAGGTTAAAATTGAAAGGTATTCTATTAGTCATCGAAATAAAAAAAATCTGAACTGCTTATTTCTCCTTGTGAAAAGAATGCTCTCACAAAGTCTTGCACACTAAAACAATTCCCAAGTGGAATGTTCCCACGAATGACAAGACGGACTCGAACCAACTAAAACCACACGATCCCCACCTAACCGTCTACGTCTAACGTCGGCCTATCACAGACGTAGCTATTATATACACTATTAAATAAAACCGGCCAAGTGCGAGTTGGACTCGCCCATGAAGGGTTTCGTAGCAGTAAGTAACATAATATAAATGTTCTTATAGTTCGTTGTAACTTTGATTGATGTTTTAACACGTTCGCAGTGGTAGTGATTTTTCTAACCGAAAATTGCGGTTTATGACGTATTAAAAATAAACTACCAGCTCTATCTCGTTCAAACTAATTTTCGTTGGTAGTTTTTATTGCAATGTACATTATATATTCTTTTCAGATTTATCATTCACTTAGTTTAGAAGTTAGAGGGGGGGGGGGGGGGACACTCATTTTTCCACTTTGGAAGTGTCTCTTGCGCAAACTATTCACTTGAGAAAAAAATGATGTCAGAAAACTCAATAGCATTTTTGAAGACCTATCTATAAATATCCCACACGTATGGTTTTGATGAAAAAAAAATTAGTTTCAGTTCTGAGTATGGGGACCACCAAAATTTACTGCTTTTTTTCTAGTTTTATATAAGAATCTTAATGCGGTTCACAGAATACATCTAGTTACCACGTTTCAATAGCATAGGCCTTAAAGTTTCGGAGAAAAGTGGCTGTGACACACGGACGGACAGACAGACAGACAGACATGACGAATCTATAAGGGTTCCGTTTTTGCCATTTGGCTACGAAACCCTAAAAACATAGGAAGGCATATCATGACGAATTTTCTATATAAATTGTCGAGTGACCACACACGCGACTACTGCTCGTTCGCTCTAACTTTGCCGCTCGGCTCCATACTAAAGTCAAATTTTTAATAAGACGAAGTAAATTGACAGCAACTAATGTCACTTCTTCATACAATGTTGCTTATTTTCTATGACGAAGTGACATTAGCTACTGTCAATTTACTTCGTGTAATTAAAAATTCGGGTATACGCCCCTACGCCAGCGGCAAAGTTAGAGCGAACGGGTAGTACAAAATATATTTCTAGGATGTCACCAAACTTTGTGTGATTTGTTAAATATTTGCTTGAAAGGACGGCCGTAGACCGAGGTAGGCGACGAATATATATAGTATTGCTCCCGTGTATGATATAGCTTGCCATATGATATTATACAGGGTGAATTTTTCAAAAGGGATTGGATGGCCAAATCCGAAACTATAAGGAATAGCGAAAAATGCTCAAAGGAGTCACGAGCCCGATTTTGATGAAACTGAAAACCTCATCATTAGATTTTTGAAAAACCAATAATCCTAGCTGGGAATCGAACCCATTGATTATGAAAAAAAAACCACACCCTATATTATTTCACCATACGATAGTATTGCTATGAAGGATCTTATTCTGGGAAGTAATGATACACGACAAACTAAAGGAAAGTGCTCATCTTTAACAAAATACAGTTTATTTTGCTTACGTTGACTGATTAATTGTTCAAAATGTAGACCATTGTTTTCAATACATAGCTGGATTCAAGATCTCAAAGATAGTACTGCATTCAATATTATTGATTTCATTTAGAATATTCTCCAAATAATCATTCTGAGCATGATTTAAAACACGGAATAGTTACGATCTATTCTGGGATTTTGAACGAAACAAACTATGATACAAAATTTAGGTACATGAAATAAGGATTCTATTAAAATTCCAAACTTAGCTTAAATTTGCCGTATATCATTACTTCACAGAATTTGATCCTTATCAGTGACACTATCGTATGGTGTAATAATAAAGGGTGTGTTTTTTTTTCAAAATCAATGGGTTCGATTCCCAGCTAGGATTACTGGTTTTTCAAAAATCTAATGATGAGGTTTTAAGTTTTATCAAAATCGGGCTCGTGACTCCTTTAAGCATTTTTAGCTATTCCTTATAGTTTCGGAGTTGGCCATCCAAGCCCTTTTCAAAAATTCATCCTGTATATCTACTAGCTGTTGCCCGCGACTTCGTACGCGTGAAAATTTGTTATAATGCCAATTTGATTGCTCTCTGCTCAGCCCCTAGGATATGTAGCCTGATAATATATAGCCTATTTGAAGACCCTACCCCTAGTTAATATTTGTGCAAAATTTGAATCAAATCTATTGAGTACTTTTCGAGATCCTTCCGGACAAAGCAAAGCAAACAGACAAACAGACAAACCGACAAACAGACAAAAATTTTTCTAACTACATTTTCGGCTTCGGTATCTTATGTTGAACACCCAGCGAGTATTTTTTTTTAAATATTTCCAATGTACAGTTTTGACTTTTCTATCATTTTATTATATGTATAGATACTAATATTATAAAGAGGTAAAGTTTGTGTGTTTGTTAAATTGTAAGGGGTCCGGGATCTACTGAACCGATTTTAAAAATTCTTTTACCAATAGAAAGCTACGTGATTGTGGAGTGTCATAGGCTATATAACATCACGCTACAACAAATAGGAGCGGAGCAGTAATAGTAAATGTTTCAAAAACGGGCGAAAAGTTATTCCTTTTGAGAACTTCGTTGCGAGTGCTGCGTAAATATTTATAGTTATGTAAAAAATATGTACTACAAAATTGTTTCTTTTAAAAAAGTTCTAAAAAAATTGCGCGATAGCATATGTCTATCTTTGGGTTGGTGCACAATAACCATTTTAATGGCAATCATTTTTTTTCTACAATGATGCCACGGAATACCTCTTTCATAAATGATATTGTTCTTAAAAATAATGCGACGGGAATACACACGATGAGAAACCTTTCTCTCTCTTTCTCTCTCTCACGTAGTATTGAATATTAACGACGAGACGCTACGAGAGTAAACGCAACGCGACAGGAGGAAATGCGACGGGAACAGGTAATACTCTCTCTTAAGTGGCGCAAACGAAGTTGCGCGGGTCAGCTAGTATTTAGATATATTAACATTATACTACAGCTACGTAGATTCCTGACGGGCTTTAAACAAGCAATTAAATGTTTAAGTATGTAACCAGTAATAAAATGTAAGTATCTCCACAGCGAATATTCTAGTTTTGCTGTAAGTATATTTGAGTTTGTTCAACAAACCGTAATTGCACTCTTCATACTCCTACTTACTTACTTAGTCTGTAAAAATATTATTTTAAGTAGACTAGTACTTACTTACTCTGGAATTGTTAGTTTCTATGATTGCAAAATTTTGCTATAAGTAGTTTTAGTTACTGAAATAGAGCTTTCTGCCCTTGACTTTGTTATAGTTTAGTTAAAAGTACTATAGAGTCGTACAATAATTACGCATAGTACGTATCCACATACATGGAAGATTCATTCCAATACGTCGTCACTTCCCTTGTGAAATGTGTGTTGTCAGGGTCGACTAGAAATGTTTTGTCACTGTTATAGCATCACACCTTTTACATATAAATGTTTATTACCTACACAAATTTGTAACAGTTGGCTATATTACTAGCAAATTACATGTCTCAGAAATTCTTGTATGCCAGTGACTAAATTTTCATAGCGGTAAAAGGGTTTTTATTCCGATATACGAAATATAATTGAATACGATGAAAATCTTGAAATTGAAACCAGCCTTACAGCCTTACCTTTACTCGTACAAGTTGTGCGCCTGCTAACTAGCGCACGACGTCAAAGAGAAGGAAGACTGAAACAAAAGCCTATGGCCTGTCCTGTCCTGTAATGTCCGTGAAAAAATGAAAAGACGTCTACATCCAGCAGTGGACAGGGAAAGGTTGATTTGATTGCTTTTTTAAACCACTAAGATGAGCAGACAAGCACGCGGCCCACTTGACGACAATTAGACACTATAGAAATGCAACACTGTGACACTCGCACTGCCGACCCTGAATTCATACCTTTTGCTTGCTACTTTTTACAATTTTTACACAAACAGCGAAAAAAATGTCCATTATCATAGGAAATCGATCCCCTAACATACAAAAGCTATGTTAGTAATATCTTTCTTTTGTGAATGAACATCATTCAAATATGAGCTTTAGCTCCAGATGGCACTGTGAAAAATGTGACTCAATATTTAATTCTTTATACATAATATCTATGCAATAGCTATAGATAGAAGTACAACCAACACCCACGTTCAGCGTCTTTATATAAATGTACCCGTTCATCACAGAGGCGACCGCACGGAATGTAGCGAAATAGCTGCGTTTCGTCTTCCTAACGTTGATAAAGACATCACGTCCTTTCAATATTGATCATGTCATTCATCTGCTAAGCGTCGACCCGAATGAAACATTATTCATAAACAACATTTTTGACAACTTCACATCTCTGTGTATATATTTTTTCTGTGCGTGTGTATGTGAATAAACTCCTCCTAAGCAGTTGAACGATTTCAAATTTTTTAAATTGTGTATTTGGGAATGGTTTAGATTTATAATTCGGTTCCCTGGAAATTGTTTAATTCTGGTCTGTGTTGTGTCCCTTTTGAGTGAAGTGCCTAAAATACACCGGCCCTGAGTCGTGACCACTGGTGACCGAAATTCATTTGATCATTTGACGTGTGACCGAAAAAAACTTAGGCCATTCTACCACTAATCGAATGAACTATTGACCAAAAGAGTTTTTATCGAACAAACGTTTGGTATTTTTACTACTGATCGAATGAACGTTTGGTCGAAAAACAGTAGACTCAAGAATATTTTAAGAAACAAAACCGAAATAAGTAAAATTCGGTACTGGCACTCGCCGGAAGCTGCCGCGCAAAGACTTTCTTTGCTGCCGCGGCACGCTCGCTTCGCTTGCTCGGCTCGTGCGTTGTGGTCGCAGTTCTAACCCAACCTAACCTAGCCATTTTGATTCAGTTTTGTTTAAAGCCTATTATCGTTAATACATTTCCGAAATTTAAAATGACATTAATAATAGTAAAAGTCACAATAATAGATATATAAAAGCGTGACAGTGTAAATTAATAGTTTAAAAACACACAAAAACACGCTTTTATAAATGTGACCTTATCCTTAATCTGACAAGACATCATGCAGCTTTCGCCAGGAAAGTCTTTCCTGTTCCAGCGCCCCACGCTTTTGCAATCAAATATTATACCTAAAAGCACATAGTTTACACTCCAGCCCAGAAATAGAGGCAACTTGAACGATCCATAATTTATTTTTGGTTTTTTCGTGCACTGTTAAAGCGTATTTTTCTAGGGTTTTTTAAACCATTTATTTATTTTATACTTTTTAGTCACAACATTTATACCTTTACTAGCTGTTCCCTGCGGCTTCATCCGCGTAGAAGTCGTTATCGCATAAAATCATTACCCTCCTTTCGCGCAGTCAGTTAAAAAGTGGCCTATGTCCTTCCCTTAAACTCAAACTATCTTTATAACAAATTTCATCAAAATCGGTTCAGTGGTTTATAGGCGTGAAAACGTAACAGACAGATAGACAGAGTTACTTTCGCATTTATAATATTAGTAGGAATTTCTGTATTACATGATGTTTTGTCTAAGTTCGACTAATGTGAAAATATGTCATTATTACTCTAATACATATACATTTTACGCAGGTACCTATGTCAATATTTACACTCAATATTAACTTCAATATTTAACAGGTTTGTTATAATCTTAAACCCTAATCGTGTTCAAAGTTCATTACACGACTTTTCTAACAAATCCAAACACAGCTATGATACGATGTTTAATTATGAAGTTACAGTTCATTTCTTACGACTCCATCATCAGATCAGTTTGACAGCACCACGTTATTGTATTGTTATCAGAACTACAAACACTACCAATTTTCATGACGCTACGATCCTTGGAAGATAGTTAAATTAGTTACCTGAGATTTCATTGCATAGTTTTACAAGTCAATTAAAAAAAGGTTTGTTATAACCTTGAAACCTAAGCCTGGTCAAAGTTCATTACAAGACTTTTCTGACGAATCCAAAAACAGATATAATACGATATTCCACCATGAAGTTCCAGTGCATATACTCCGGCTCCATCATCAGATCAGTTCGACAGTACCATATTATTATATTGTCATCAGAACTACTTACAGCTGCCAATTTTCATGACGCTACGATCCTTGGAAGCTGGTTAAATTAGCTACCTTAGATTCCACTTTTTCCATCGAAGTTTCAGTGCCTATCTTCCGGCTCCATCATCATATTAGTTTGACAGTACCATATTATTGTATTGTCATCAGAACTACATACAACCGCCAATTTTCATGACCCTACGATCCTTGGAAGCTGGTTAAATTAGCTACCTTAGATTCCACTCGTTTTCAGTGCCTATCTTCCGGCTCCATCATCATATCAGTTTGACAGTACCATATTATTGTATTGTCATCAGAACTACATACATCCGCCTATTTTCATGACGCTACGATCCTTGGAAGATGGTTAAATTAGTTTCCTTAGATTCCATTACATTGTTGGTTACATACACGACGACCTAATAAAAGCGTATTAAAAATACCAAATGTTTGTTCGATAAAAACTCTTTTGGTTAATAAATTGTTCATTCGATCAGTAGTAGAATGGCCTAATGTTTTTTCGGTCACACGTCAAAATATGATCAAATGAATTTCGGTCACCAGTGGTAAACCGCTAAGTCGTTCATAGGGAGCTGCTGAAAGCTTTAACAATATTTTTATTTTGCATATTTTAATGCTCATAAATTGCCTAAACTTTAGCGATATAAATGATATTTTGTTGAGCTACCGTTTAAGTAGGAAGGAAGTCAACAAGAATTTCTAATCTAAGGTAAACTCAATAAATATTACAACGAGAACATTAAAATCAATTTTGATATCGCGAAGTCTCATCCGGAAATAAAGTCGGTGACCAAGTCAAAAGAATAAAAATAAATAAATAAAATAAATATTCACGGACATTTCACACAACGCTATCTGATCCCAAAGTAAGCTAGGAATGACCTGCTTGTGTTATGGGTATCAGACCACGGATATTAATACTTATATACTTTTAAATACATACTTATTATACATAGAAACACCCAGACTCTTGAGACTAACATTTATGGGTCACACAAATATTAATAGAATGTAGCAGCAATTTTATTTTAATCTATTTCCAAAGGCAGAAGTTCGTCGCTGTGCGATTTTACGCGACCGTATTTTGTGTTTGGATTTGCTTTAAGCTTTTGCAATTTTGTATTGTTTTGTCTGGTTTAGAATTTGATTTATTTACTGAAGGCACAGTTCCAGCGTCTCTTTTTTGAGTTTTGTTATTGTTCGTCGTTTTGGGCTACCAGTTTTAAAATTAATTGTTTCCGTGCGATACTTTTGTGTGAATTTTGTGGTTTTTTTTGGATACTATAGCTACTGGTATTATTAGCATTGCCATTCTTTCATTGAAAAATTTTGACATTGAATTTTTGGAGAGATGTAAAATTTTATTATGAAAATTTGACCTTAAAATTTCTTTTACCTTAAATCTAGCATAGAGACTAAAAAAAGTTGAAACGTTATAGCATTGCAGTCATAAGCTTGAAGTTTTCTTCTTTACGAAAAGTAAATCAGTGCAGACTTTATCTACCGTAAAGGCGTACAAATGAACACAATTCTGCGGAATGAGTGTAAATAACAACAACAGTCTTACAGCAAAGAGTGTTTACTTAAAACGGCAATTTTCGGTTGAAATTACACGCGTTCAGCATACATACGGTATTCTAAGATAATAAAGCCTAGTGTTTTGGAAGGTTTTCGAGATTTATTTGTCATTAATGTGTAAGTTTATTGCAAACTTTCAAATTTTGAAACATTTCTTTCTCTTAAATGGACTTAGACACATTTTTGGTGCTTAACAATGCGTTGCTACATTGTTTACATTCAAAAAACATCGAATTCTAGATTATTGAGCTATAAATGTTTATTGATAGTTGAGTTTAAATCGTCCGATTTCTTTTACATTTAGACCTCTTTGTTTTAGATATAAAAACAACCTACAAGTAAGCATTCCTAAATTACTTCAACCATTTAGTCGATATATTCTTACAATAAATAGTTGTAACAAATAAATATTTGTGGACATTCTCATACAACATCTGTCATATAGCCGAAATTAAGCTTATTTATTTTAATATGATATTGCTTGTGCTGTGGGACATATATATTAAAGATTCATTACACCCAGACGCAGAACAAATAAATGTGCTCTTCACACAAAAATATTTGTCCTGGGTGGGTCTCGAAAACACGATTTCCGAATACGTAGTCAGCCAGACTAACCACTGGACCACGAGGCCAGTCAAAGTCAATACAATCCTATTATGGGTGCTTTATACTTTAGTTACCAACTTTATTTATTCATGAAGGTTGAAAAAAAAATTTAAGATTATATTTATTAATGATGCCAAACATAATCAAAATTATAAAATAAGATGAGCTTACGCTAACTTAACAAGATACTAGTATATTAAGAAGTAAAGATAAACTCAAGTCAGATAGTAAATCAACAAGTAAGTTGTCTTGTCTTTAGAGTTTCGCTAACCATATTAGAACGTGCCACGTATCACGAAGTGATTCATCTGGGGATTGTATTTATGAACCAGTAGCTAAAACGGTATTAGTAGAATGTAATGATCTGTTTAATATTATGATTTCAGAGTTTTATTGTCCTTTTTTTTATAATAGTACAATTTTATGGCACGCTTAGTCTTATAGCATGCAATTTTTTAGTAGTTTATTAATACTGATATGACTTTATTAATACAGTACAATTTTATGGCACGCTTAGTCTTATAGCATGCAATTTTTTTGAAAGACAATGGGCCGTATTGAAATGTTGATTATTTTTAACTATGCAATTTATTTGTAATCATTTCAAGGACAATGTTCTATTGTTGATGAATAAATAAATAAAGCTTAAGTTTAAAAGTTTCCTGAAAATTCAAATAGGTACTTTAATTAAATAAGATGTCAGTAGTGTTAATAATGTAGCACAGTAGGATATTTCATTAGTATGGTACATGGAGGTCCTCCCTATACCATGCTAATAAAATATCCAATCTTGGGATATGACCTCAAAATAACCCACTATATACCCAAATAAATGTTTGCCTCTAATCGTCTATGTCATGGACATACAAAGTTATTCAATATCCAGCCTATATTGTTTGGGTATCTGCTGAAAAAGAATATAAGGCTCGCGGTAAGAATTGTGCCATGAAAACTCACTGGCATAGATGAAAAAAAAGTTTATTACAGACCCTAATACACACATTAGGTACACGTCCCATTAAATGTATAGCCAGACAGAGACTATTGGAGACAATCAACTTCCTTACTAATAATATAAGTTCCAAGTTCATAACTATGGGCGGATGTTAAAATGTTTGAAGAATTGAAATTTTCTACAGGGATATCAAGAGTTTAGGGTTCCGTACCCAAAGGGTAAAAATGGGACCCTAATCATGAGACTTCGCCGTCTGTCTATCTGTCCATCACGAGTCTGTATCTCAGGAACCGTGATAGCTAGTGAGCTGAAATGTACTTCTATTGCTGCTATGAAAACAAATTCTAAAATCACCTCTGTGTGCGAGTCCAACTGGCACTTGGTCGGGTTTTTTATATTTGTATTCCCTTTTAGTTAAGCTTCTATTGACCCCCCACACATGTCCCAAAAATAAAATTGCGTCCTCTAAGAAATGCAATATTCGGTCCTTAAATTGTAACATTTCAATGGACTATATATTATGTTTTTGTAAATGCTGTGAATCATTTTCAATATTGTTGTTGTTCTGTAAACGATCACTACAGTAAGCTGTAGTGGTCCTTGGATGGCTGACGACCACGTAACCACTTTGTAACATTTATTTTCGAGCGTTTTCATGCTTCAGAATACACGTTACATACTTAGTCCTGGTTTTCAGTAACATGACACTCGCTATGCGTTGGTCGTCACAACCTGCGCCTGTGTTAGCAGCGCGTATCTAGCGCCTCTAGTGATGCAAACAACAACCACATCTAATGGGCCGCAACCTAGTCTGCCACAGTATAAAAACATCACAGTTTACTCCTCTCCATTCCGTTGAAATCCGCGTCAGTAGAAATGTACCCTAAAACTGACCGCTGGCGGCATTCTTATTTACAAGCGTTTCCGTACTTCGTAAGGCAC
Organism: Miltochrista miniata; assembly: GCA_933228765.1. Lineage (NCBI taxonomy): Eukaryota > Metazoa > Arthropoda > Insecta > Lepidoptera > Erebidae > Miltochrista > Miltochrista miniata. The sequence continues at coordinate 25,232,275 of OW121763.1, read as the reverse complement.
GCTAAGCCGTTGATCCCGGCTACAAGTAACATAGCAGTCGTTAAGCCAAATTAAGGCCGAAATTGCGTCTATTAACAAGGTCACCACATATTACGTAAGATAAAATACAACTGAAAAAATGTAAGCTATAAAGGATGTTGTCTACATCTTCGGCTGCATGTATACTTTTTTAGAATTTGAACTATCAGGCTCTTTGGATAAGACTGCCTCGTTGGTCTAGAGGTCGAAAAGTGCGAGTGCGGATCATGAGGTCGTGGGTTTGATACCGAGACAAAAATTTGTGTGATTCATATTTTTTTGTCTTGAGAGTCTGGGTGTTTCTATGTATAATAAACTATGTTTTTAAAAGTATAAAAGTATAGTATTGATATCCGTGGTCTGATACCAATAACACAAGCAGGTTATATCTAGCTTACTTTGGGATCAGATAGTGTTCTGGGAAAATGTTCGTGAATATTTATAGTTTTACTAGCTGTTGCCCGCGACTTCGTACGCGTGAAAATTTGTTATAATGCCAATTTGATTGCTCTCTGCTCAGCCCCTAGGATATGTAGCCTGATAATATATAGCCTATTTGAAGACCCTACCCCTAGTTAATATTTGTGCAAAATTTGAATCAAATCTATTGAGTACTTTTCGAGATCCTTCCGGACAAAGCAAAGCAAACAGACAAACAGACAAACCGACAAACAGACAAAAATTTTTCTAACTACATTTTCGGCTTCGGTATCTTATGTTGAACACCCAGCGAGTATTTTTTTTTAAATATTTCCAATGTACAGTTTTGACTTTTCTATCATTTTATTATATGTATAGATTACTTTAGAATTCAATTTTACTTTGACGTCATTACTACTGTCATTGTTGAAACTTCTTAAATTTTATCAGTAGATAAAGTACTAGTAAAAATGCTCACAAATTTTACTTTCGTCTCAAGTCAAATACAGACAATTTAAATCTAAATAAGCAGTCTTATGCGCTTGTTCTCTTGTTCCAAAACACTTTGAAGAAGATTTTAGACGCCACTCTCGTTAGCTTTGACGGATTCAAAGCGCTTTTTTGGATTAAATCATTACGACCTGTATCTTTTACTCCTGCCGTGTTTTACCGGTCGTCCCTTGACGGTTTTTAGGCAAATTTATTTCCTGTACGTTTACATTAAAAGACTTTCGGGTGCTATTCATCTTGCCGCTTGAGTGCGTGTTAGAATTGGAGTAAATACCTGACATTGTGTGTGCCTAATGTCAAAGACAATTCCATTTCAATCGTTCATTTCATTTTTGCCGCTGAAGATTGTTTTGGTTTATAATCACTGACTGTGTAATTCGAATTATAATCGACCTGTATATTTCCTCCTCCGAACTCCAATCCATATTTTGGATTTTTTTTGTAATGTCATTGAGGTATTATTACTACGTATACATTATAACTCGATGGGTAATGTGAGGAATGCATTTATCCACCATCATTCCTGCAGCCGGTTCGTATTACCTAAAGAGCTGAAGAACCAAGCCCTCACCTCCATGCCCGCCGCCATAAATGACCGTCACCGTCGCTAAGTATATCCTACGCCTCAGTAGAGATGAAGTGGAACAAAGTGGAACTTAAGAAGATAGGAGTAGTCGTTTTTTGGTGAATGTTACAGGAGTCAAAACACTTATATTAGGTTAAGACGATCCCTGGGGTTATCCTTCTCCAAGGGCATACCCGGGACTCCGGGAGCCATAGGCAGATGTGTTTTAGTTGGTCCATGAGGATTCCCACACGTAAAAAGATGGAAGGGTAGAACGGTGTCAAAGAGTTTTAATGAGTATTCTCAGTGCTAACATGATCAAGTGCTGGGTGATCCCTCACACTGTTCCACGCCTACTCAGCGTGGATCTTCTGTAAGCCGATCACTCCTTGCACAAAAAAGAAAAGGTACCGTAACCGGCAAACTTCTTGAGCAACGACCTTGACTTTCGTGATCTCTTTTCTCTCTATACCACCAACTAAAAAGTTATTAGTCAACACAATAAAATGACAATAATAAAAAAATAGCGTTTTTAATGACACAATATTTTTGCACGTAAGTGTACATGCGCAAACTTACACCCACCACCTCACGCGTTGCTCAAGTTGTTTGCCGAGTACTGTACAAAATATGTTTGACCTATCGATAGAAGTAAATACATAAATAAACTCAGTGTTCTCAATTAAAGAGACAAAAATAAAAATGTTTTCTAAACACACAAAACATAATATTTTCATGTAGGTAATTCAAAGAAAATAATATCGATACTATGCTCCTTTAAATTAACAGAGAGTGTGCTATTCGTATGTTAAAATAAATAAAAATTGTTTCGAGTTGCTTAAGGCATCTGCTAAATTATACCATGCCATTTTCTTTATTTAGTTCCTCATCTTCCGACCCTTCCTTCAAGAACTATTAAGGCGCCGCCGTTTGTTCTGTTTGTTAATGATGAGATCCCGTAATTAAATAAATAAATATTCATAGACGTTCTGACACAACATCATCTAGGAGCTCACGTCATAATTTCGAAATAATCTGGCCGACCCTCAAAATTCCGAACGCTCATTTCGCCGATGATAAATTCAACGAATGGTTGTATGGTCGACTGTTAAAACTCCGAATGGTCATTTCGCCGATGATCAGTTTTACGAATGATTGTATGAAATTGATGTTGGTGTTGGATGGTTTTTAAAAAAAATAACCACGAAGGCTAAGGCGGGAGCGAAGCGGAGCGGAGCTCCCGCCTTAGCCTTCTAACCTAACCTATCCAATTCGAGGTGTTAACCATAATAAGTGAATGGTTAACACCCCGACTCAGAGTACCCCGATACAATCATTCGTAAAACTGGTCATCGGCGAAATGAGCGTTCGGAATTTTAATGGTCGGCCAGATTATTTAGAAATTATGACGTGGACTGATCATCTAGCCCAAATTAAGCTAATACAAGCTTGTGCTATGGGATCTAGACGACTGATAGGCAGACTTATATATTTTTAAATACATATACATTTATACATATATATAGGTACACTGAAAACACCCAAACTCGCAATAAACATTCGTGGAAAACACAAATATTTGAACCGATCCAGGAATCTGCGCCACCGAGGCCGTCTACAAATTGGTCTACACTCAACCGTTATTCCTGGAGATTTCAATAAAATTGGTATAGAGATAGTTTGAGTCACTGACGAACCCGCGGGGAACAGCTAGTAAAATATAATTCTTATATTTCGTTTTAAATTTCAAAACAACAACCAAAGATAAAACATAATTATCACAGTTGGACACAAAACAATAAAAAATAGTACCTAAAGTATTTAACCATTTTTACACAAAAGTTTTCGTAACTAAATTGAAAATTACAAGACTCAAAGTGAAATTCAGGCGGAAATATTACGTTTTTACTCCAGAAAAGTAAATTGTGATACCTTTTAGAAGCACAATAGAAACATTTACTCGCAAGGGTTACGTTCAATATTATGTCTGTAACCACAGATTGTGACCGCAAATACAAGTACAGAAATACATCGGCCAAGTTCGAGTCAGATTCTGGCACGGGGGCCCGCGACAAAAAATGACACAAATATCACGTTTGGTGTACGGAAGCAACCCTTGTTTTTTTCTGATTTTAGTATAGGTATGTTGTTATAGCGGCAACAGAAATACAGCATCTGTGAAAATATCAGCTCTCTGACAGACAGAAGTCTCATGAATAGGGTCCCGTTTTTCCCCTTTGAGTACGGAACCCAAAAACTTCTTGTTCGCATCGAATAAACGTGCAAAAGTATCTTAGATAATTTTAGTTTTCCTAGATATTATACCAGTAAGTATGCAATTCAAAAGGTTAAAAGTTAGTAATAGCAATATAATTATACCTGCTAACAAAAAAACAGTAATAATTTAAACTAAACGTTTTATTTCTCAAATAAAGACGACATTTTTACTAGTTCGTTTATTCGATGCGACGTTCAAAATGTTTACCGCACTATAAAAACATGCAAATGGTGTTTGGTAAACAAATTCAGTTAACCCTCAAACACTTCGTGTAGTTCGTATTTAAGTTGGTTTCAGAGTAGGTACTCTCAAAGAAGGGTTAAGTTTGAACACAATGAAAAATGTATACAAAGGAAATAAGTTCCGCAAAGCAATTTGACTTTGTAATGAGCATGCCCAAGTCACATTCAAGTTTGGTTAAAAAACTAAAAATGTTACAGGACGCTGCTCGGCCAAGATTGGGCCTACATACCTACATTTTTTTTAATAAGCTCGCCAAATTGACGTTGATAGCCTGATGGAAAGCAGTGGCGCATCTGGCGATTGGGGGCCGCTCTCACACTCTGTAAGATTTAGTACCGACAGGAAATAAGATTATGTACTTATATTGCATTGATCACTTTGTGACATTTATTTGAGCGTTTCCGTGCTTCGGAAGGCACGTTAAGCCGTTGGTCCCGGTTGCCAGTAAAATGGCAGTCGTTAAGCTGAGTTGAAGGCTTTATTTCAACAGCAGGCAGTCACAACCTGCGCCTGTCCATTTAAACACGGCAATACGGCTCACCACCTATTACGTGGGACAAATTATACAAAAGGTGAAATGTGGGCATATAATATGCCTCTGCCTACCCCTTCGGGGACAAAGGCGTGACCATATGTATGTATGTATGTATGTACATACTTATATTGAAACTAGCTGATGCGCGCGGCTTCGCCCGCGTGAAATTTGGTTCCGGTTCCCGCTTCCCGTGAAAACATTTTTCCAGGATGAAAAGCCTATGTGTTATTCCGAACTATACTCTACCCCTGTACCAAATTTCAGCCAGATCCATTCAGCCGTTAGAGCGTGATTGAGTAACAAACATCCAAACATCCAAACATCTTCACAAACTTTCACATTTATAATATTAGTAGGATAGTAGGATTATCATAATACTAAATTGGATGCGGAAAGCGCAGGACCGAGAATCCTGGGGAAATCCTTTCTGAGGGCTTACCCGGGGCTCTCAATCGTCCGCGGATTCTGGCGTAAAATGTGAGAGGCCTGCGTTCAGCTGTGGATTGCTATCGGGTGATGATTTGATTATCAATCAAATCAGCCTATGGCAGTCTACTCCTGGATGAATGCCTCTCCCAATTTCCGCCACTACACACGATCCTGCGCCTTCCGCAACCATTCCCAGCCTGCGACGATTTCTGCAAGTATTTTTGGTATTATAACTATTGGGTATAAAAATGGCGTAGCGCCTCTGATATTGTTAACGTCCATAGGCGGCGGTGCCCAGTAGTTGCCACCTTGATGGTATAATATAGATAATTATAAACTTAAGAAAAAAGGTAAGATATCTGTAGGTATAAGTTAATAACACTTTGCTTTCGAAGAAATATTAAAAAAGCAACAAGAGTGTACAAGAAAAGTCGCTATAAAACATTATCGTTAGCATAGTAAAAGCAGGTACCAAACCAACCTATTTTTATCAGAACTCATTTATCTAAGTGGTTCCATAACAATTATGAAAAATTCTTACATAATTCCTTTGTTTCTTGTTCTCTTTGTAACATTTTTAATCAAAAGAAAACAATGTTTTTGGAACTCAAACGATTAATTTTTCAAGAAAGTGATACTTGTGTTTCAATTAAATAATGTTATTGTTTTTGTAATAAACGAAAATCAACTTACTGATTTCCGACGCCACGGATTTAATTTAATTTCTTTTAATAGAAAATTTCAATTATTTCAACATCAATCTAAATAAATACGTATACAATTATTGTAGTAAATTGGAGTCATTTTATAACTAGTTAATACTCCTGTGTTTGGTCACGAATTATCGTCACATTGTAGGATTGTTGAAATGGACAGACACAGGCTGTGATCGTTCTGTGTACCCGCTGTTGAAGGCTTTTCAAGTCGCCTATAAGGCCTTCAACTGGGCCTGATTACTGCCATGTTTTCGGCAACCTAGACCAATAACTTAAAGAGTCTTCCGAAGAAAAGAAATGCTCATAAAAGAAAATGTCCCAAATTGGATGCCCACCTGAGGACCCAGCCATTGCAAAAGATGCCTAAAATAGAGGGAGCACTAGCGTTTCCTATTTTTAAAAATTTTGAAACTATATTTTGTATACCGTGTGGCAACGGAGCTCCGTATCATACGCCTGAAAATTGCCCGACAATTCTAACCTGACTACGACTTCAAGGAGTAGACAAATAAATCCTCGTGAAATTAATTTCAAAACTGCCTACTCATCTTAGGTATAATATATTAATATTTAGGTAAGCCCATCTCTAACAAAAATTGTCAGATCTAGTTAAGATGTATAGGGGTAATCCAATATTACGATCCCATTGTAAAATAATTTCTCTAAAAATAAATTATTACATTATTTTCAAAAGCGTAAGATTATGCAGCTCAATTTAAAGTAATTTGTCTTTAGGGCGTCACGACAGCGTCAAGGAAATTTCACAACAATGGTGTTTTAAAATGGACACCTACCTTCCAGTACAAAACTGTTGTACTTTACAACTGTTCAAATTTTCAGGGTTAAGTACTCAAAGGGAACCTATTACTGAGATCGTCTGGTAATGAAACGTTGGGACAGGGTCCCGCTTTAAACTTTTATTCATCAATCAATCAACTCAGCCTATGGTAGTCTACTTCTGGACGTAGGCCTCTCCTACGTTCACGCCACAGTACACGGTCCTGTGCCTTTCACATCTAGTCCCGGCCTGCGACCTTTACATGGTCGCCGTTTCATCTGGCGGGTTCACTACGTTTCTCGAGTCGCGGTCAACTCTCAAGTGCTCGTTATCTCCATCGGCCGTCGGTTTTTTACAGATGTGGTCAGCCCATTGCCACTTTAATGTGCTTATTCTGCGAGCTAACATAGCTCGCAGAATAAGCCACTTTGGTTCTCCGCCAATAACCTCATTTCGGGGTTTATCCCTCAGAGATACTCCAAACATGACTCGTTCCATAGCTCGCTGTGCAACTTTGGGAGCATGAACTGGCCCCACCGTAAGTGTCTACGTCTCGGCACCTTATGTCATAACTGGTAGGACGTAACTTTTATTACGTAACCCTAAAAAGTAGGTATCTGATAAGAAAAAAGGGTTTAAAAATTGCACTCCTAATAAGTAAATAATCAATAAGCTATATCATCACGTTCCTACCCAAAGGAGAGGAGTTAATAATCATAGATGTCGAGAAATCGGGCAAACAGCAAAAAAAAAAAAAATTTAAATATTTTTAGGTCTATTTTAAATATTTTTCTGTTTTATAAAGACGCAAAGGATTCATTTAAGTCAAAAAAAAAATCATGCATGTTCCCTATTCAAGTTATGTCACGAACGCAGTCAAGAGGCACAACTAGTCTTTAGTAGTTGCAAGGAAAGGTATAACACGATCTGAGAAATATCTGAACTTCCTAAATATCTGCTATAGGATTCTTCGATAAGGGTATTAGAAGGTTTTTGCAGAGTCATCAGCGTTAATTTACTTAGACCGTTTCTTGCTGTAATTGTCCACAGGCTGACCACTTTCCAACAGGTAGATCTATGCTTGTTTGCCACCATTAGTGCCATAAAAAATATACCTACCTACCGGTCAGAATTCCTGAAATCATTTAGATAGGTATACCGACCATTTCCTTGGCCCTACCTCTATATGTTCCTGTCTATAATGTTGATGTTAAACCCTTGACATTTGACTTTATTGTAATTAAAAGGCACCCTTATAATTTTTAATTTGTCAGTTGAACTGCTTCCAAAACGATTTGACTTGCTAAATAACATCTTGAAGACTCTTTGTGAAAAGCTTGAGAAAGTAAAGGGCTCTTATATAATTTTGTAAGAAACTTGGTGTTTTAATGAGTGCTTCAAAAACCAGGCATATTCAATTTCTAGGCGTTCTTGTGTACCTGTGTAGGGAAGATCAAGAAAGGAAAGAAAATGTACCTATCTTAATAGATAGGTACATTTTCCTTCCTTTTTTGATCTTAAAAAATCTTAGTAGATTTTTTATTTTTTACTTATTACTGCTCGTGCTCCACAACTTTGCCTGTGAATACGGACCTCGCTACACCTATCTAACCCATACGGCTTCTGTCAATCGCGTACACCTACTCGTGTACTACGCGATAATCACCTACTATACTGTCTTGAATCCCAAATCAGTAGCATGCATTACCGTGTCAGTCGTTGTTTTCTTTTCTATAATAATAATAATAATAATGTTTATTGAGAAAATGGTTACATTAGCTTTGTACACAAATTTTATAGATACCAAACTATGACAATTTTTTTCAGTCAGTAAAATTACATTTCCAGCGTTGCAGGTTTTGACAGCGGAAACGATTACCCTTTATTGTTTCAGCAACAGCTGCACTTGCCATTTCACTGACCGAGATCAACAATCTTATCTTAGTGTAGTTTCCAAGCGAATCTGGGTAAGTACAAAGTTAGGCTTTCATCCGGTACTGCCCTCCTAGCTAGACTACTGAATAGCCTGTGTTAAGGAGAGCAGATTTGTGTGTGATCCCTGTAAGCAGCACCTCGAGTGCTACTTACATAGACCACCCAACGAAACTATTAATTGACACCAGACTTGAGACAACGTACATAATACGACCCTTCTACACTTTTAGCAAGGTAAAAAACACATAGTAATACATTTAAGTCTGTGATACATAAAGAGAGACAGTTGTGTAATCGTATTGTGTCTCTGTGCGTGTTTCTATTGTCCGCGTATACATAATGGCATTTATTATTACTGCTGTGCTCCCTTAGGTAATAGCATATTGATTCATAGCTTATGTTACTTATTTCAGAATAATTTGACTTTCTAATAATCAAAGATTTTTTAAAACCGGTTCTGTAGTTCTACAGTTTGATTGATTACAAATGAAACTAACCTTTCCTGTTTATAAATAATGTTAGTTTACCAGGGGATCAACTAGGGGAAACACGAAACCACGTCGTATGTTCAGTCTCATAAACTAAAGCAGCGGTATTTAACTTTGAAACTTTGATGCTCGGACGGCAGAGATTGCATTAGGTTTTGGTAGCTGAATTGGTCCAGATTACAGAATGTTAATAGATTATCTTCTGTACATAGGTATAGGTTAAATAAAAAGTGTGTGTATGTAATTCTACTTTACCGACCCCCTTAGAGATATAGGCGTAATGTATTTAAGTAACTTTTAAACTAAAACCGAGAGCACAGGTGCGGAAGTACAAGTTCTTGTCGTTATTGAAAGACATCTCCAACCAACTCATATAATGTATGGATGTTATTTTCCAAACATCCTCCAAGATTTGCATTTTACCTGGGCTGCCAGTGCCTACTTACGAAAGGTTTGAAAGCTCACAATTTGAACGTTGCTTGTCGACTCATGTGAATAAATGAATATTCCAAACACTAGGTAGTAGGTAGGTACCTACAATGTTACAGTTAACAAACAGAAACGCTGTATAAACTTCTAGCTAAACACTAATTCCGCGCCGCCTCTTTCTGCGAGCAGGTCATGCTCGTGAAAGAGGCGGCGGGGCGGGTACGGGAGAGAACTCTTCCCCCCGAGTTCCGCAGTCGGCGGCCTGGACGCCGCCGACGTGTCTTCGCCGAGGACTATCGGCCTCCATGACCGGGGGTCTGAGGACGGTGAGAGAGTCGCTCGCCGTCCTTACAGAAGCAGGCCCATGACGGCAGCGTGACGTGAGGAACTCACGCACGACCCCCCTTAGAAGCGGGATCACACCCAAAACCCACCCCCAAAGACGCGGATTAGCACCCGAACCACCCCCTGGGCGAGGCTGCAGAGGCGGCTGTAGGTCTGTTGGGAGTCCTGGGACATCCTTCCGAGGGCTTACCCGGGGCTCACAACCATAGGCTGTTGGGCGTTGCGTGAGGTTTTTTAGTCGGTAGGAGTCCGGCATAACATCCATGAGGATTTTCCCTCACGTAAAAAAAAAAAAAAAAAAAAAACTAATTCCGGAATCTTGTACTGTATTTGTTGAGAATAATTTACGATAAATTAATAACTAATTACCAGGCAGAGTGGGAACGCGTGTATCTGCTATGTAGGAGGAAGGAACTGAAATCAATTTCTGTACTTAGCGAATTATTCTATTTATTAATAATAACAGGTACTTTAATCAATTAAATTAATATCTACTGCTCCCAAATTTCACAATTCACTCGGAGTTAGGCGTGCTTTCATTGCGCTTTAGCCCACACCATACGGATTATCAGCGAGCGACTGAGGGTCTGGGATTTCCTATATCCAGATTACTAAATTTATCTATTGGGTGAATCAAAATTGATTCTCCAAATTTCGTCATGTGACGTGGCATCAGTCAAGAAACATTACAAAAATGAAGAAAAAAAAATCACATGAATATTTTAACCGTAAATCCGTTTTAAAGGTCCTATAAATTTTCATTATCACCCTTTCTATCGCTACTGAGCGGCAGTAGAAAGCGACAATGACAGCCAGACGGGTGCTTCGTGTTTGTTTTGCCACGGCGACCATGTTACCTCGAATTGCCGCGGTAAAAAACGAATTCTTAATGTGCGACAAATTTTTTTTTTTTTAAATAAAAAAATTAACCCCCCTTTTTTATTAAATATTTTTATTTGATTTCCGATGCTAAGTCATCTCATGAAATTTGGTGAGGTAATTTTGTTACACCCAGTATTGTGTATTGTAAATTTTTTCTCCTTTTTATGTCAAATTTTGTCACTTATTTTTCATGAGATCTTTGTAGAATAATAATGAACTAGTGCAAAGAACACTCGTCAACACACTCGATTCGTCCGAACGAAATGCAAACGAATAGAACTCCTCAAGAGAACAAGTAGGTACTTTTTTGTCCAGATTTTTATTAATGTGCAGTTCTCCGCTTGCCAACGTGACATTCATTAATTAATGTCACGTTGCAAAGCGAAATATTGCCTCTTCCCTTCATTATTACCGTTCTTAGCATAAATGTTTATTGATTGTAGGGACTTTTTTTGTCGTCGGCTATTTTACATTAGAAGGAAAATGGGGCGAAACGGGGGATGCTTCACTTTAGCGTCATTTATCAGCCAATTTGAATTGAAATATGGAGAAAGTGATCAAAACTGAGTTCTAGAGAAGTTGACATCAAAGGTATTTTTAAAACATTTCGTCCAACAAACAAAGACACTTATGGTTGTCACAGATTGTCGTCTTAAATACCAACTTTGATTTGATTAGTGCCACTGTTTTCTGATAGGCACAAGGCTTTGTCTTTGGACTTGCCCGAATTTATTTTATTTTGTATGATCGACGACAATTTATTTAAATTGTACCCATGATATGTATGAGCCAGACTACGTTATCTCAAAGTGAATATCTAGATATCAATAACGTAATTAAACACAAACTCGTTAAGTCATCGTGTTATTTATATATTACCCTCTTGAGACTCAGTAGTAATTACAAAATCGCAATTGAAGTACCTAATTCGTTTTGATATTGTTTCTTCGGGTACGGCCTTATCACGCACAGAGCTTTTGTTATGTTAAATGAATAAAAGTACACACTGTCGTGTGCCTAAACTTTACTAATTAGACCTACAATACAAGGGAACCTCACCTAGCTAGTTAGAACCTAACCTAGCAAGTTAGCTGCAGGCGCAGCTAACTTTTACCAATATGGTTGTTTTCGGAAAGAGTACTGTGTGTTAAAAATCTTTTGTAGGCAATTAATGATTAAACTTTTCTTCTGAATTTTATTTGAATAAAAATATAGCTAAGTCTCCAACAACTAACATTTTGCCCTTATTTACCTCACAATCAAAAATCACCGACAACGAAATAACATAATCATTGAACGCCAAAATAACTATCGTCAAAATAAATAGAACAGACTTACAGAAAACACATTCAAAAATGCTTATTTTTTTTAAACGCCAATTAGGAAATTTGAGATTATACACTAGGATTACGAGGTATCACGACTGGGACCTAACAAATTATCGATATTATAATGAATCAGAAATATTGTCTCGTTGTCAGAAAAAATGACCTGAGGGGCGAAGTCAATTATAAACTGAAGAATTTGATTTTTTGGTTGGATGCTCTAATCTTAGTAGACTTTAATCCGATTTGAAAATTTCTTTTTGGTTTAGCTTTAACGATTGTTGTGGAAGTCTAGAGATCAACATGTACTACCCAAGAAGGCTGAGCAATAGTAAAGTACTTTTTTCGTAAAATAAAATCTATTACATAGGCACGGACATTTTTTTTATCTTTTTACGGATGGGAATCCGTCGTGGATGCTAAGCCGGATCTTACTGACTAAAACCACACGTTCCCTGCTATGCTACCTATGGTTGGGAGCCCCGGGTAAGCCCTCGGAAGGATGTCCAAGGATTCCCAACAGAGCTTGGCCACCACTGCGGCCTCGCCTAGGGGGTGGTTCGGGTGCTATCCCTCGTCTTTGGGGTTGTTCGGGTGCTATCCCGATTCCGCCCCTCCCCGCCGCGCCGTCCTCAGGCACCAATCTTTTACGGGCATAGGTTACAGGAATGGAGTGTCTATGGGCTCCGATGGATGTTTGAGTTAAAATCGGGAGGATCCGCTAGTAACTAAATAAAACATAAACAGTTTTTATCTATACTAATATTAAAGAACGTTTGTGAGGTTGTGAGTTTGTGCGTTGTAAGGGATAATCTCTGGATCTAATAAACCAATTTTCAAAATTATTTCACCAATAGAAAGCTACGTTATTGTGGAATGTCATAGGCTAAATCATCACGCTACAATAAAAAGGAGCTCAGCAGCAATGAAAAATGTATCACAAACGAAATTGTGAGGGTCAGCTAGTGACAAAATAAAATTCAATTAGAAAATGGCCATTTATTTTCAGTTTGTGGAAAAATATTTAGCCTACTTGAGAAATCTCCTAACGCGAGTTTGAACATATTTCCGTTACAAGTTTCTATCCCTTAAGGCTATTTAGTCACAGAACTTTAAAAGCCTTTTCGCTCCGTAATACTTGTGTGGCAACGTCGTTACATAGTTTAGGTTATAGTCCCAACTGGTATAAAACCTTCTAAGACTCCTTTTGAAGAAGCCAAACTGTAAGTAGGTACTTAACCATACCTTAACATTCATCTTATGTAGGTACATTGTACATCATATAGTCACATATGCTTCACATTGACCCTTTCCATAAAACTAGAGACCCACTGGTCGTCGAAATTCGACCGCAGTAAGTTTAAAAAAATGGAATCCCGCACTTCGGCTCCATCTGTATCAATTTTGACGTCCATCTGCTACTGCAATTTCCTTAAAACAATGTACAAAGATTTCGGTTAACACAGATAAAATTTATAATTCCTACAGTATCCCTACTGATAGGTATTATTGCGAAATTAACTCTGTCTATCTGTCTGTTACGCTTTCACGCCTAAACCTCTGAAGCGGTTTAGACGAAATTTCGTATAGAGACAGTTTGAGTCCCTGGGAAGGTAAAATGTTCGTAGGTAAGTTCACAATGAAACAACCGTATAGTATCGTTACTGGTTTAATACTGGCGTTACCCTCCGACACATGCAGCTACACAATATACATAGTTATATGTAATTTATAAAGATGGGTACATACAGAACATCCCTCCAACATTAATCTGTAAACCTGCAACAACAACATGAATATACTTAATCTAATAACATTATCTAGGTACTTCAAATATTTCTTATAATCTGTCTGTTTGCGGGGGCGTTTAGAGCGTCCAATCGGACTGGCAATCTCTGCACTTGATTGACAATCAGTAATAATATCCTGCCTGTGGGTGGCTGGCTCTGCCAATTGGACGTCCTATGTGATCACCTCGCAAACCTCCGCCTTTTTCTGATAGTTTTCGGAACTTTGATTCACCACGGTAGTGTCCCCAACCGAACATACCACATCATTACCTTCTCCACAATCGGTTGCGACCTGCACCTCCTGTCCCGTAACAGCAGGTATTAATGAAAATGATGGGGGAGATGCGGGCGGCAAGTTCACGGAAGCGGAGGCCTGCTCGGCCATCGGCGCCACTGAAGGCACCGGCTGCGGTGGCGACGCAGGCGGTGAAACGTCAACGTCTGGCAATGATGAGGTGGCAGTACTTGACGCTTCTACATTTTTATAATTATTTTCTCTAGCCTTAGTATACTTTCTCATTTGATCTATAGGTCTGTTACATTTAGTATAGTAATCCTTAAAGTAAATTTCAAACATTCTATTTCCTACCTGTCTTATTACAGTACCTATTCTCCAAATACTTCGCCGCGCAACATACCACTTCGCCCAAACCGTATCACCCACACAGAAACATCGGTTTAGTTTTAATGGTTCTAATTCTATGTTTTGGTCTGTAGAACTATTAGTTGGCAAAACCAAATCTAACCTGCACCTTAAGTTTCGACCTAACATTAACATAGCCGGTGTAGAACCTGTAGCACAATGAATTGTATTTCTATAATTAAACAAAAAGGTCTGTAATTTTCAATTATTTTTCTTTGACAAATGTTGCCTTCTGAAAATATGCATTTTATCATTTTTTTACAGGTTTTTACAGAATTTTCAGCAAGGCCATTGCTTTGAGGATGATAAATAGGCGATGTAAGGTGTTCAATACCATTAACGCGACAAAATTTATGAAATTCTGCTGAACTTATCTTTACATCGTTATCTGATACAATTACATTAGGCACACCAAACCTAGAAAATATTTCTTTCAATTTTATAATGAGCGCCTGTGTAGAAGTACCACAGTCCATATGAACACATTCCAACCACTTAGAAAATGCATCAACAATAACTAAGTAATCCGCTTGGCCTATAGTCATGTAATCTATGTGTATGCGGTGCCAGGGGGCAGGGGGCCGCGGCCAGGGCGCGGGCGGCGCGCTCGGCGGCGCGCTGCGCACCGCGGCGCACGCGCTGCACGCCAGCACCTGCCGCTCGATGTCCCGGTCTATGCCTGGCCACCACATTCTACTACGCGCTAGACTTTTTGTTTTTATTATTCCGAAATGACCCGCATGTAACTCTTTCCGCATTATATCTCTAAAAACATTAGGAATAACTATTCTATGACCGCGGAACAAGCAACCGTCTATAACCTCTAAATCCGTTTTGCATTGGAAATAAGGCGCTACGGATTTACAGTCAATCTTCCTAGGCCACCCGTGGGTCATATATTTTATTACCGTACAGTCAGCTTCAGAGTAAAGGATACACATTCTTTTTTCAATTCAAAGTGTTTAAGTTTTTCGATTCTGCATCTAATTGATGTGGTGGTCTAATGGTTAAAACAGTTGCGTTACCAAATCAGTAGGCCCGAGTTCGAATCTTCGTGGGAGCAATAATCTTTTTGCTTTTATTTGTTAAATTTCATAGATCATCTCTCGCCAAGCAAAGTGTTTAAGTTTTTCGAATCTGCGCTAACTGCTGTGGTGGTCTAATGGTTAAAACAGTTGCCTAACCAAATTAGTAGGCCCGAGTTCGAATCTTCGTGGGAGCAATTCTTTTTGCTTTTATTTTTTAAATTTCATCGATCACCTCTCGCTAAGTTTTATTTATGACATTAAATGTTTAAGTGGATTACGGGCTATTAAAATAATTAGTTTGCATGAAAATAATGTTTTATTTCATAGCATTAATGGAAAATATAGATTGAGTATACAGTATTGCATCAGTCTATATTAAATTACGTTTACAAAATTTATCTATAAACTAAGATTATTATATATATTATAACAAAACACAAAATAGATACCCTGAGGGGTTGTGCTTAGAATATAATATTTGATATAATTCTATATTCCTTTAAACATACAATATTCTTCCGTTTAAAGTTGTGAATAAAAGTATCAATATTATCATTTTGTGCTTGTGAATCAGAGAGGAAGAACCAACAATCACTTTTTGCGAAGTTTTATTAACAACATGAATGTTAATTTAGATATGAGCGTTTAAAAAGAAACAAATAGGTATGTTGCATTAACAATGCTCATTTATTACTCGAATTACATTTCTGGGAATTCGTGAAATCCATTTATTGGTTCAGTATACAGTATTCATCTTGTAAATATAAAATTGGGGCTATAAACTTTGTAAACTTAAAACTAAGATAATTAGCTAACACAAAATTGATTCCTTTGGTGAGGTTTAGATCGTTTAACTGTAGATGTAGTTATTCTTTTTGTTATTTATTTACATTAAGGTCATTTTGGAAACAAATGTAAAATCGTTGTCATTTCTGCCTGTGAATCATACAGGAAGAATCAACATGCCAAACCATAAACGTATAGCAATAAACATCTTCCTCTTATATCACATTCACTGACAACTCGTTCATGACTGTGAGGTCAGATGGTTTATATTATTTACACACTAAATCTTTAATACAAGAGTAACTGGATTAATGATAATTATGGTTGTTTATTCTACAAGATTGACACTACTATAGGAACTATAATAGTATATGATAAGGAACACAATTTATGTGCCTAGTAAAAATGGACTGTTAATAGCGGAGGGGATAGCCATCACTGTCTATCACCTCTTGAAGTCTATTTTTCATGCCTGAAACCATATTGGAACAGGCAGCACTATATCTCATTAGCTCCCAAGTTTTGTTTACCTCTATATCCAAATTTTTTTTTGTCCTAATTTCACTGGGGTCCCTGTTTAAAACCATCTGACCCCACAGATTTTCAATTGGATTTAGGTCTGGGCTTTTAGCCGGCCACTCAAAAACTGTTACATCGCTTTGAGCCACCAGCCATTCTTGCACGATTCGGGACCGATGCACAGAAGAATTATCCTGAACTAAGAATATCTGGCCTTCAGGATATGCGACCCGGACTGTCGGCAACATCACGTCTTTCAAAACTTCCATGCGGCCGCCTATTTCTACTAGCTCACCTGGGCCCATCGAAGACATCCATCCCCAGTAACCTAAAACAGTCAACCTTTTGAAATCTGTTGCCTTACAAGTATAGGTCAATTATAACAATTAAACAATTTTAAAAATTATACATATTTACCTAGTGTTAAGCGCCCGCTTGTTCTCAAATCTAATACATTTTTAGGGTTGAACCTCTCCCCGCTTCTTCGCCGTAAGATATGACGTCCATCCTTATCTGACTTAAAACATTTTTCGTCGGTAAAAATAACAATTTCGTTTTCCCAATCGAAATTTAAATACCGAGTTGCAAAATTTAGTCTGCCTGTGCGGTGAACGTCGGTAATTTTTATTTTTCTGGCTGGCTTATAATGATGGATGTTAGCAGCATGTAAGTGACGTCTAACAGTGCTAAGCGACACTCCAGAAGTTTCAGCAGTTGATCGTGTAGTTTTGAAGGGTGCCGCAGAGTGAAGTTCCACAATATTACGGTGTCGTTCTGATTCATTGGTGTAAGCAATAGGCCGGGGGCCATGCCGATCACACTTCACATCACCGGTCTCTTGATACCTTCGTATCCATCTATAAACTGTTTTTCTCTGCAATAAAAACGATTATATTAGCACAACATAATAAACACTACATGATCGCAACAACAAACAAAGATTGTAATGTCTATAACGTAGATATATATCTTACCGATAGGCCCATATCTAGTGGTATTTTGCTTATGCTTTGTTGCTGTTCCCAAAGAACAATAATTTTAGCCTTTGTAAAGACTGTTAATCGGACCATTATCCTCCTAACCCCTGGCGTACTATACATAGTACATCAAAAGTAAAAAAATCTGACGAGATAGCTAATTAAAAAATTGCATTTTTTTTTCTGCTATAGCATGGTATGTGAACGTCTCTTTTAAAAAAAAATACTACCACCTTCACCAAATTGACAATTTTTTTTCTAAGAAATACTTTCAACGCAGGTGTACGACTCTTAGTTCGAAACAAAGTAAGTAATTCATAAAGATTCATTCTTCAGGATAATATTTTTTTTAGATTGCAATGTGTTTTCTGTTGGATTATGAAGTATATGATAATATTTACGATGTATTTTGGTTTTGGTTTCAATAGTTTTTTCACTACAAAGTCAAATATTTTGATGTCCTACATATAGTACAACAGGGGTCAAGTTACTGTTTTTTAACTGTTTTGATGTACTATGCATAATACATCAGGTGCCAATGGTGTGATCGATGTTCATATTTTTTAGCTTAATTTTGACAATATTAGACGAATCCGAGCATGATTTTTCAGAAGATTCTGACTATGACCCTCTACATATCAAGAGAATAATTTTCTAGTTCATTATCATTATCAGATGTCGAAGAAAATATTGAATCAGCTCCTCCGTTACCAGTACCAGTCCCTTCGCCTTCATGGTCGCCTTCATGGCTCCTAAGCTCTTTTACAGAAACGTAAACCTAGCCATTTTTATGTTATGGTAGATATTTCTCCACTAGAAAACTGCTAGATTAATAACATATTAAATTAAATTGCGTGACGTGAGGAATTCACGCTCGCCAAAAATTATCATGAAAAATTAAATAGTGTTATTGTGCTAACATTACTTTGAAGATTCTGATTACTAAGAAATTATTTCCGTAAATTTTTGTTTTTAGTTTCATTCTTTTTTGTATTTTTTTAACTTTTTAACTTATTTTATAGCAGTATACAAGCATTTTTTGAAATAAAGACTAAAATTTTCTTTCTTTTTTTACACTATTTCACAACTAAAGTACTACAGATAGAACATCAAATTAAATATTTAAGCTCAACAGACACCGAATGTACTATGTATAGTACATCAAGAAAACCCACTTTTCCAAGCTTACGATTTTTTTCAATATTTTTTCCATGGTTTTCATACCATACCTAACATCTACACTAAGTTTCATAAAAATCGGAAATATTTTATACCTTCAGAAGTTAGGAGGTTAAATCAGTAGAAAAACTTTTTAAAAACACAAAAAAAAGGACGAGGATATTTAATATACTTAGCTAGCGGAGCGAATCACACAAAACGTAACGATTTAAATGTAAAAAATGAAGTTACCCACTCCGCGCCGTTTGATTAGTCAGGCTAAGCAGTATTAGTCTTTATGTATGCTGAATTCCACCTTAATTTTTGTAATATCCGTAAAAATAGACGGTAGGGTGCTAGTTTAAAACTTAACCATTATTACACGCAGCTCAAATTGAAATTTCAACCTTATTCTCAAACTGTTAAGACCAATAAAAACATAAATCTTGTTTGACGAATCGATCAAATCTTATCCGTAATTTCACCGCTTTTAATAACTGACTGTATAGCCTAGTCGTCTAAAGCACCGGTCGGCAGTAAAACGGCGCCTGAGCATGTGGGTTCCGATTCACCACCGCTCATTGCATACTTTTTGTAAGTTATTCTTGGTTTAAAGCAATTTTCGACCAGATGTCGAAAATACACAATAATTGAAATCCTGCAAATACGAGTATATTGCATAATAATAATATTTGGAGAGCTGTTCCAGTAGCGGGGAAGGGAGCGGCCGCGGGGATAGGCACGTGACGCACTCGTCACGTGGGTCATAATCTTTACGTACTAGTTGTATCCCTTTCTCCGAAGCTGACTGTTTACGTCAGATGTGACGGCCTTCTTAATGTCACGGAACATAACTGGTTCTCCGCTCTCTTCTAGGAAAAAGAAATATCTAGAACTGGCGTCCTCGCTGCTATCACAAGACGAACGCGATAAGGGTGACCGGGAAAAATAGTCGGCAATCTCATTACTTTTTCCATTTATATACTTCGGCGTGAAGTTATATGCAGATAAAATTATCGCATATCTCTGGAGTCTCAGCGCAGCCGTCACCGATACGCCCTTACCATTGCCAAAAATAGATAGCAAGGGCCTGTGGTCAGTCTTCAAAATAAATGGTTCCCGTCGCCCGTACACATATTGGTGAAAATGTTTTACCCCAAAAATAATTGCCGTAGCTTCTTTTTGTATTTGACTATAGTTTCTTTCACTTACCGTTAAGGAGCGCGAGGCGAAGGCTATAGGGCGTTCGCGTCCGTCCGGGTCCTGGTGAGCCAGCACGGCGCCGAGCCCCGCCGGGCCCGCGTCCACCGTGAGCACGAGCAGCGCTTCCGGGTCGAAGTGCGCCAACACTCGGTCGCTAGACAGCGCGCGCTTCACGCTGTCAAACGCTGCCTATTGACGCTCACCCCATTGCCATTTCACCCCCGAACGTAACAATTCGTGTAACGGATTCATAAGTGCCGATGCACTCGGAATAAAATTCCTATAATAATTTACTACACCTAGGAACCGTTTGACTCCCAACACGTCGGTAGGTGCAGGCGCGTCAAGAATAGCTTCCACCTTGGCGGGACTAGTCCTTAACCCTTCCTTCTCAATTAAGTAACCTAAATAAGTTACGCTCTTTTCAAAAAAAACACATTTCTCTTTTTGCAACCTTAACCCGGCCTCCTGTAATCTATGTAACACCTTCCGTAACCTAGAAAGATGTACCTGTTTTGTGGGCCCCGTAACACAGATATCGTCCAGCCAGACGCTTACCCCTTCTAATCCTGCCAACAGAGTTTCCATAGCTTTTTGAAAAATAGCTGGGGCCCCGGCTAAACCATAGACAAGACGGCTATAAGAAAATAAACCTCTATGTGTGTTTATTGTACATAGTTTTTGGGAGGGCTTCGATAATCTAAATTGGTTATAAGCGTTACTTAAATCTAATTTAGAATAGTGCTCCCCGCCTGATAACTTACTGAAAACCTCCTCTATACGCGGCAAGGTATACTTATCTATTTCTAAATCCTTGTTTAAAGTACATGAGAAATCACCTGCAATTTTTAACTTGCCATTTTCCTTCAACACGGGAACAATGGGTGTGGCGTAATCAGAATAACTAACAGGCACTAATATTCCTAACCCGACTAACCTGTCAAGTTCGGCGCTAACCCTATCTCTCAGTGCAAACGGTACGGTACGGGATTTAAAAAATTTTGGTGATGCATTTTCTTTGAGTTTTAATTCGACTTCAAATTTATTAAAACAACCTAATTCGTCCTTCCAGACGTCTGGAAACTGTTTCAATATTTGTTGTACTTCCACACAACTCCCATTATAATGAGTCATATGATTAGTGGTTGTCCCAAAATAAATCTTAAATTTCGTCATAAAATCACGACCTAGTAACGGGGGTCCGCCACCCTCTAAGACATATAATTTAACTTTATCTTTCAAATTTGAATATGTTATCTGTGCTATAAAATATCCTAGTGGTGTGATTTTATGACCATTATACAGGCATAATTTTAAGTCACTATCATACAGTTTAAATTTAGAAAAATATTGAGTATACAACTGATTTGATATAACAGAACTACCCGCCCCGGTATCTAGCTCCATGTACATTTCTATACCATTTAATAAAACACATATTTTAATAGGTTTATAGTTGACATACCTCAGGTTATATAATTCACACTCATTACAGTCTCCGTGTGAGGAATCCGATCCAACTGTGTCGATATTGTACAACTTTGATGTTCTCATCATGCATACCTTTTTCAGATGACCCTTCTGACCGCAACTTGAACACTTATAATTTTTACATCTGCACTTTATTGCGATGTGATTCTTCAAACTTTCCTGGCTACAGGCTTACTGCCACTAATTTTCGCCAGAGCGTCGGGGGCCCCCGAGGTTCGCGGGGCACCTCTGGCGCCAGTGCGTACATAGAACACCGGCTCCTGCTTCACGGCGACGGCAACCGCGTCAGCGCCTGCGCTGGGGTCCGCCCGTGCTTGTCGCGCACACGACGCCTTCTGTGCGACTTCCAGCGCCTCCGCCAGCGTTAATTTTTTTGAATCACGCTCAAAAAGCTTATCACGTTCGTGGCCTGCCTTGAAGCCGAGCACAAAACGGTCACGTAAAAGTATGTCCAGCTCTGGGCCAAACTCACAATACACGGCTAACCCTCGCAGACGTGCCATCCATTCCTCTATACTTTCTCCGTCGGCTCTCACGGCTTCATAGAACTTCGCCCGGTCTGCGAATGTCGATCTTTTTGGCGTGAAATGTTTGTCGAGTACTTCAACCAGTTCACTATACGGTACTTCCTCGAGCTCCCTTGGATGCACGAGATTTCGAAGCAAGCGGTAGGAATCGTCCGACAAATGCGTTAACAGCACCGCACTTTGTTTAACGTCCGATATGCCGTTTAACTTTATTAACCTGTTTTAATTTACCGTACAAAACGTCCCACTCGTGAATCTTATAATCGAAAACACTTAAATTTCCAAGAAAACTAGTCATTTTTAGTATTCAAGAAAAAAAAGTCACTTTTAACAATATACGTAGGTAATTTGCACTCGTCGCCAGATAAAATGTTCGTAGGTAAGTTCACAATGAAACAACCGTATAGTATCGTTACTGGTTTAATACTGGCGTTACCCTCCGACACATGCAGCTACACAATATACATAGTTATATGTAATTTATAAAGATAGGTACATACAGAACAGAAGGACATAGGCTACTTTTTAATCGACTAAGCAAAAAGCGGGTATTGATTTTACGCGATTACGACTTCTACGCCGACCAAGCCGCGGGGAACAGTTAGTTAATATATTAAGATATATTATTTGTCTTGAGAAGACCACCTACAGTACTTTCTAGGTAAAAGTTTCTGCTACATTTGTTCAGAAAAATACACGACATTGTAAAATTACCTTTGAAGTTTATTGAAGACTTTCTTTCACTGTGACAAGTGGGACTACTTACTGGGAAGGAACCGACCTCACATAATTTCCCTAGAGATTTTGTGTTTCACCAACAACCTTATAATATTTGTGAGTAGTAAAACGTTCGGACAACTTAATTACAAACATGTCCTCTCAATATAACTGTGTCCGTGTGACCACTGTGAGTTCTGTAAATACCCAGTTACTTACGGGGAGGGCCCGAACATAGGTAACGCTCTTCGTGAAGGCACACTACATTCCCCCCAAAAACACAAATTGTAATCGTATAAAAATAGAAACTAAAATTGAGATCTTTTACACATCGAGCTTAAACTTAGGTAATGTTGGCCTGTGCTGTGGCATCTTGTCTACCTGTAAATATACCTTTTACTATAATACTCTTCTCACATTGTTTCATAATTAATAATGTGCAATTATGTACCTAACAATATTATGTGGTATGACTAAATAGAATGCTTAATCCATGACAAATTAAAATTTATGAGGCACAGACCTAAAAAAATACGGAAGTTACCTTGATAGCTTCCGTATTTTTTTTTGTTCTGTGACTTAGAAATTTACAAGTCACAGTTTAATATTTTTCTATTAATCCGTTTCTGAGTAAGAAGCCTTGACAATCAAGAGACAAATAATAAGTGTATGACCTTGCCTGTTTCCGAGGTCTTTAAACTTGAATAATTTCAAGTTAATGTTTTTTTATTACCTATCTACGTAGGTAAATCGCTAGAATGTGTGAATAATCTATTATTTTCATTGCACAAAATACCTATTAGTTTTTATAACACCGGACATACAATATTTGTTTAGGCAATGCAGGCAAAGAAACTCATTTTCAAGTACATGCCCCTACTACTAGGTACCCTATAAGGTCCTTTGTAATACCTCTACAAAGGACCTTATCCTCGTAATACGTAACAATATAAGGACAACCCAAATAATTCATTAAAATGATCAAACAGTCTCTAAAGAATAGACGATCTATTAAAGAAAAAACACCGAGAATAATCGACTTTTCAAACAATGCTGCCCTGATTGAAACGACGATGACCCGAGTAACGACTTTTGAAAGACTTCAGAATAATAAACGCGGATTACTTGAAGAAAATAGGAAATTAAATACTTAGTTCGATAGATCAAATTAATATACTGGAACGGTATGCTTCAACCATAGAGCATGATCTCCAATGTCTTTTATCTGTATTTTATTCATCTGATTTCGACACAATGTTTAAAGAAAAAAAATCGGTTGTCTGTAAAGTTTACTGACGATAGTTGAACGTGACAACTCAGCCTTAAGTGGAACGCCTCAGAGCGAGGTAACGCCGCATACGTCCTGTTTTTCGTGCGTGCAGCCGGCTCCATCGAATTATAAGACGTTGTCACGTCAAAAATTAAATTGAATTTATCTGGAGGGGAGGCGCCATACGGAGACTTTCCTCTCTGTCAATGCGTACCCTAAATGGTATAAGAAATATAATGTATTTATGTGTGTGTCTAAAATTATGAGTGTATTGTTTTAATTGTTTTGTTTAAGCTCCAAAGTGACAGCCGATTGCTTTTGTATTAACAAAGATATTATTCAATATTCGTAATGTATAAGAATACGATTTCCTCCTGCAATAATATAGGTAATTATGTGTAGAACAAATATGCTTGTTTACTCCCCTTGTACTGGTCGCGTTGCGATATGGCTTCAACCTAAATGAAATAAGCTGTTCATAAATTCAGTGACAATAATATTTCGGGATAATTGAAATTGCTGTAACTTCGCAAACATTG
This sequence comes from Miltochrista miniata, assembly GCA_933228765.1. Taxonomy (NCBI): domain Eukaryota; kingdom Metazoa; phylum Arthropoda; class Insecta; order Lepidoptera; family Erebidae; genus Miltochrista; species Miltochrista miniata. The sequence goes on along the minus strand of OW121763.1, from coordinate 25,207,731 downwards.
TTAAAAGCGAGCTGAGTTTTATTACAATTTGGTTGGTTAATTTCCTTAAAGGTGAACGGTAACAAAGCCGACGTACGTGCGGGTCCCATTGTATGAATATCATATAATACGAGTATGTACGTTCCTGTAACATGTTTGCAGAAGTAAAGAACCGGATATTCAGTAATGAGGGTGACATTAACATAATCATTTTGAATATTTCACTAGTGAGCACTGCATAATTCATATTGTGCACATGTACACATTTCACGCAAATCCACGTTATATTGTAAATGTTTTGGTATGTGGCTATTAGTATTCTGCCAATTTTTTTTTAAATACAAAACTACATGAACCGCTCAACTTAGTTTACTATAATGCATGTTTTATACAGTAAACCTTCCTCTTAAAACACTATCGATTGCTGAAAAATGAATAAAAATCCGTTGAGAAGGTTAAAAGATCTAAGGACACATACAGAATAAGCATATTCATTTATACCTACTATTTAATGATGCTGTGAAAATATGTCTAATGTATTACATAATTAGTTCACATAAGCCTTGCTCATACATAAATATTGAAATATAGTATGTCAAGTCAAGTTTACGTTCGGTCATACTTTAAAAAAATTTATTAGTAAATTTCTTTTTTACCTATGTTTATGTTTAATTGCGAAATAATTAATGTTTAAACAGGTAAAAATACTTTTGCAATTTTTAATACTAAAAATACCCTAGACCCCGCGAGCGTTAAAACTGGCAGTCGTAATCGCTCATACGTGTTTTTTTTTCGTGAAAATTAGAGGTATTTCCGATATTGCATAAAATGTTATTGTACTTTCCACATAATTATGTATATGCTTAATTAAAAATCACCTCGATCAATTGCTTTCTAACGGTGAACTTACCTTTTTTTACGTTTGGAAATACCTCACGGATGCTATGGCTGACTCACGGCAACTAGAACCACACACGTCACGTGCCTTATTACCTATTTGTAACTTTCATAATTTTTCGACGTTTTCAGATTTGACTTTTGGAGTAAAATTAAGCTCGATGTGTTTAAAGTTACATAAGGCCTGAATTTATAGTTATGGTATGAGCACATAGTTGCAGTCAAACTTTTAATTTAGAAATAATGATTGTCTTTCTTTTAACATATTCTTTTCTTTTATATCACACTTGAACCAAATAAATCCACATAGTCCTTACTGAGTCTATCCCACGTCTAGCTTCTGCCACCTCGGGTATCTTCAGGGAAGGATGGATGTCCCAGGGCTAAGAATCCCAGCGTAATAGTTAGCTGAAAAGTAATAAACTGCTAGTAGCTTCACAAGATTATTATAAGCAAACTAGCCTTTGTTTTCTTGTGAGAAAAATCCTACAAGGATGCAATGCGGGCCTCCTACCACACGTATCCTACCTAACAGCCTACAGTTGGGAGACTCAGGACGCCCAAGAGACCTACGGCTACCACTGCGGCCTCACCTAGGAAGCAAACCAGCTTACCTGCGCTGTTTCGTATAAAATGGTCTGCTCATATTGGTTGTACCCTGTTTCATAGCCTGGCTATCAAATATTAGAAGAGACTTTGACTTCTAACAATTCGGTTATTATAAACGGAACGACTGTTTTATGTTTTACTAAATCAAAGCTTTCTGAATTTTCTAAACTTGTATTTTTGGACCCCATTTAATACCAAAATCCTCTTATATAGATTGAAAACATCGTAGAGTTTCTAAATTTAAAAATCAAAAAAGAGTGGAAAAGTTTGCCGCAGATCCATCAGGATCATAGATTTTGCATCGAAATGGTGAACTATGTAAATTGATCCGACCGTCAAGCTACCCGCAATTTGAGAATTGTACAGAAAGTGTATATTTCAGTGGTTCTATTTATTGAGAAATGCTCTGCTAACAATGTGTATAGCCCAGTTTCAATCGTGAGCTGAGCAGGGTTATTTGTGATTCCTCTAAAACCCATCTCATCAAAAATGAAAATGATGAAAGAAAGAAGGAAGAAACATTCATTTTGAACATGCACATTACACCATTGCATGAAAAGACATGGCCATAAAAACACAAGGTATACAAAACATTTTTTTCCGTGCGAGTCCTAAGTGGGTCACCATCTCAGCATAAATGCTAGTAGTAGGTACAGCATAATGTTGCTGAAAAGCTATGAGGCTATCAATATTTAATGTTAGGCGTCTGGATTATTTCGGACTGTGGGAAGCTTGAGTGAGGTTAATCGCATTCAGTTAATTTACATTATCTTTATTTATACGTGGAAAAATATAATAGACCGAAAGAATGTCTCCATTAAAATGTTGTGTTTTTTATGCATGTGGAAATTCCTCATGAATGCTGTGCCAGACTACTGGTGCTCGGTAGAGCGTGGGTGATAACGAGAGGTGGTGGTAACCACCTAAAGCCGGGAGTCCCGATTAAGGTCTTGGAAGGTTGTTCCAGGGTTCCCGACAGACTTGGCTACCACTGCAAACTCACCCCTGGTACTATCCCGCGTTTTTGTGCTAAACATCCGGAATTGAAGTTACAACCATGTACATCAATCAAATCAAATGAGCCAGTCACAGTACATTGCTGGGCGTAGGATTTTCCTAATTTCATTATGAGGGGGTGATTTGCCTTAGTATGCGGTCAGACGCTTTGCTATAGGAATTTCTTTCGGGTTTTCCTCCTATTCGCCATGACCTTGTTAGCAAGTCAGCTGGAGCACCACTATCAATTAAAATTGTCTGAGCTCTGATGATTTCGGTAGGTAGGACTCCACACACTAAGGTTATTAAACAAATGTCTGCATTCTAGGTGAATTATTTCTCGAATCGATCAAAACTCAAAATGTTTAGATTGCAGATAGTGAAAGTTCATATAATAGAACTAGAACCATGTACTAGTGGCATTAATAAACTCAGTTATGCATTCGATATACTATACTAGTAACTTTTCATGAGTTTTGTCATCTGGTGCTAAAAAATCATCGTGGGGATTTTAATAAAATATATTTTAAATATATAATTTTCACACTATACTTTAGTACTCGTACACTACCTACCTAGATCAATGTAGGTACTGTAAACACAGACAACAGTCAGTAATAAAATGTTTGACAATTTGTGCTATAATAACTACTTACGAGATATATTATTCTTTGGAAGGCGATGAAGCCGGTGAACTTGACTGTCTGTAACAGGATGTTATACCAGATTCGAATCGACTAAAATCACATGGGCCCCAAAGAGTACTCGGAAGGATGTACCATTGTTAAATGCCTGGCTATCATTAATTAATGGTATCGGTACGTGTCGACGTGGGTAGCTCCGATTTCCTTAGTTTTTGTCAGATGACCATTTATCTTGCTGTAATTGTTCATCCGCAGATTAAATTCATTTGACTCAAATAATTAATGGTAGTTACAGTAGATATCAGAGAACAAATTTTCATTGTAAACATTAATTGAAACGAAAACGCCGCAAAGTTCCTGTTCGGTCTCGTATTTATTTGTAACTAAAATGAAAAGCTCTTTTCATTTTTGTTTCGAACTAATTTCAAGGATAATAAATTTGAAGCTACCTATCGCAGATTTTATAGAGGTATCTATCGACCCGAAATTGTCACATCGCATGTGCGAATCTTTGGGAGTCCTGGGGTATCCTTCCGAGGGCTTACCCGGGGCTCCCAACCGTAGACTGTTAGGCAGGATACGTGAGGTTTTTTTGTCGGTAGGAGGCCGGCATAGCTACCATGCAGGATATACCTCACATTAAAAAAAAATGTGTGTATTTTTAAATGAGTTACAATGTCACTGGTCTCATAGTGCTTGTTCTTGAAAGACCAATGAAATGACATACATGACAAAATCGTCGCCATGATATTTTCATACTTCATTTATGATGAGTGAGGTTACATCCGTCTTTAGATCCATAGAGATGTGGAAAGGACTTTATTTCGTCTACTTTTTCTGCGCCAATTCTGTATTCAAAAAAAATTACGTAAATCAAAACAAAGAATAAAAAATTTTACATCAATAAATGGTCAGCCATCTCGTTTACAAAACACTGACCAAAATCTCTAGGACATCCTTCCCTGGAGTTTTCTTGGGACGCCCTGAGCCAAAGAGAGAAGTAGAAACCACGGAGTTTCATAATCGGCGTGCCAGTTGCTGATATCACCGCAGCAAGAACCTTTTCTAGAATACACACATTTCTCTCCTGTCCAACATAATGTCTGCTGAAATTCCAGAACCAGGATCAGCTCATACATTATGTATTGTTAGAAGATAATAGTCTGATAATAATACTACGCACAGAGATCTGTTAAGTAGGTTAGTACGTATTCTTAGACTGCGCAATTTATTTTGTAAGTCACAGTAATAATCGCCAGGGCGATTTAATTTTCAACGCAATACATATTTTAAGAAATTCATCCCTCAAAAACAACCCACGAGCGGTTTAATAGTGATTGCGAGAAATATATTCTCGGAGCTTTAAATATTTAAACCTTGTTGTGTCTCACTTTGACATCGTAATGAGATGAAATGAGATTTAGTACGAAATCTCGTAACGTTTTTGTCTTAAGACATTTTTGTTATCTTGATGTCGATGCGTAAAGCACTTACAATATATTAAATTGTCAAGGGGTTAAATTGTCTCTGCTTTTACCAAATTGCTTACTTTCTATTGGTATTTGATTATAACATTTAGTTCTTTGACATTTCTACTGGATTTACCGTAAGCAATGAAAGCAGGATTGAGATAATATTAACATGGCTTTTTTAAAATGTATGTTTTAAGAGTATTTAAATCATAAATATTAGATTATCATAATTATGAATCTTATAGGTACCTAAGCTATATGCGATTTCGTACTGATGCTACGCTATGCTTCTCTCAAAGGCCACCGTCATGAGCAGGCGTGGCCTACAAATGAGCAGACAAAATATATTAATATTTTGTATAATACAATAATGACAAATTGATAAGTTATATTACTATTTTTCAGTGTCTAAAGTGAATTTTATTTTATCTACATAGGCACATCATCAGAATTTAATAGGGATACATTGTTTTAAAAATTAAGCATGATTTTATTCAATCCTGCAATAAATAATTTAAAAACAGGCTGAAAGCTTTTCAATTTTCATTCTTTGTAAACAAAATGTTAAGAAAATACTACACCAAAATTTTTAGAATTTCATCTTCAGGTTAAAAAGAATACTTAACAAATTTGTTTTATTATGTTTAATTAGTAAAAAGGGTTTTCTTTTTCAATCAACTGGATGAGAATATTTTTAGTCACTTGGTCAGTCGTCATTTGAACGAAATTAAATGTTACGAACAGTGTGCGTATTTTAAAACAATGTGTGTTACAAACGCGTTATTGCTCAACTTAGACTTATCAGTCCAACTTTGATATGGGTACAAATAAGGCATGTCGTCACATTATCGCACAACTGGAAATACCGTAGAACGGCTTAAGTGTAGATATCGTGTAAAGAACTCAGAAAAAAAGACCGATTTTTCAGATAATCGCAAAGACTGGTTCCAGAACTACTGGATCCGCTAGCTAGATGATGGTAAGCGACGAATCTGAAGGAGGTTTCTTGAGATTTGTTCTAGATCGGAGGTTGCAACGTGGCTTTTGCAGAATTAATAAATGAACTTTATCTTCTATCTATAGTCAAGCCCTCTTTATTTTAATTTCCCGGCATTTTCCTCTTAATAACATGTGGCAGACGTCAAAAAAGCCATTAAATCAGCGAACAACGCAAGCACAAAATTTCCTTATTGACCATCTGAAAATCAGCCTCAGACGTATGTACCTAGAAGATTATAAAATAAAACTAATTCAAATTACATGTTTTTCATTTATTTAACCCTCATTTCAACAAAAAAAGTATGATAACGTGAGTATATTCTGTGATGTTTTCCTTAATTGGCTGTCATATTAAATTATGGTTTGTAGTGAAGAAAATTTATTTATTTATTTATTTAAACAATAAATTATTCACAAGTTTGTGTCAGCACTGACTTCCAAAATAGCGTGAGCTGTGTGCTGGAAATCAGTTCCTTCTCAAAATAATAGGTACATAGTGGAACTGTTACAATATTTGGTACAAAATATTACATAAATATAAATGCATGCGTGCGTGCGTGTGTGCGAGTGTGTGTGAGTGCGTATGTGTGTGTATTGTGATCAAATATTTACTATTTTGGTCGTACCAGTATATTCTCTACATCATTGTAGTCCAAATCCTTGAGCCACAATTTGATTTTTACAATAATTCTTTTGGAGCTACTGTATGTGGTTTAGCGGTTTTGTGATTATTATATCCTCTTTAGTCTTTTTATTACAACAGAATAGGTGATTTACTTTGATTACTTATTTATCCGATATATTGGTTGCATTCATAATCTCGACTTTGGATTTTGATTTCACTCTGGATTTATGATTGGCTGCTTACTGACTTAATGAACTCAACGTACCTACCCTTGCAACAAAAAAATTGACGATACCTATCACAACAGAAACCTTACTGTGCCACGAGGAGGGTTTATACTGACATTTTCATCCAGGACTTATTTGTCTACCAGCAGACTTAACTCCCGAGGGTGACAGAGCGCTTTGTATGACACTCCTGGCCCTGGGATAGCAAAAGAGGCAGTTATAGCCATTAAACCACTATAACTTTATTCCACCTTGTCCCAACCTAATCGCACGGCTGACCAGTCGAGCAAACCGAGTAGAACAGGCGAATTACTGAGACCAGGCCTGGAGAAGACCTAAGAATTTGGATCTCCTCGGTGACTAAGTTGGGCTGCCCCTCGCAATTAACAGTTATCAGCAGATTGACCTCGGTCATCGGTATGGAATTTCTTAATACAAGTTGTACGAGACCCTCATACAGCTCACATCGTGATTAATTGAAATTACCTATATTATATGCAACTATTATTATGAGAATTTATATTGTTCACTTGAGTGCCAATCAAATTTTGACTATAAAATTGTTTTAAATGTTAAAAAGGTTGTCGTCACATAATGTTTCAAAAAAGGTGATATACGTCTCTTTGGTAATTCCAACATCATATTGGTAAGCGATTTAAATGCAGTGATTCATAAAAAAAAAAATTTCTTTATGGTGGATTTTTATTTAAACCCACTCAATGTATTTACCTGTCCACCTTACACACATGTACAAAAATACCTATCGTCATTATGAAATTAACGGACAAAAAAACCTCATGACCTCAGGATATATATCTTCTATATTTGAACGAACTACAATGAATCGAAAAGTGAAAAACCATTACTTATGAAAAAACATCGGACCTTGCTCTTTTCGCTACATATTTCGGAGCGGGACACAATAATGGTTTACATTTTTATAATATTGGAGCGATGCCCGACGGAGTTTCATGAATTACCGAACTGAACAACGAACACTGCTTCAAACTTCAACACAATAACGTCCTGCTAGGATATTGTGCCTTTATACAATTTTAATACGAATAAATTTGCCTGTTTACGTGCGTACAAAGATGATCTGAGTTATATTTAAGCGTTTTAGGCATCGTCAACGGAATGAAAGGACGATGCATAAAAAAAATCCACTTAAGCAATCTATTACAATGACCGTCAACAGTTACAAATTGCTTAAGTGGAAATTTTTATCAGGCCATTTTTTACGAAATTCTTTGAGTACAGTTTGTTAACTTTTATATTCAACAAAAATAGAATACAATGTTGTTATCAATATGACCTTCAATAAAATGTGACCAAGAGAACCTTTTGCACAGTCATCTCTTTTTCTATTATTATTATTTTAAATATATCTTACCTAGCTCGTCAAATTGTAAACCTTATCAAGTCAGTTAGTTTGTTTTACAATTTTCGTGACTATGTGAAAGAGGCACCTCCATTTCAATGCAAAAGATCCCGCCCTGTCCTTTAGGAACCCACCGTTGATATCCTTCATAACATTCGTTGAGGTATTTTCGGTAAAAAGCGGCCAGGTCTACTACAGATGGATATTTTTGATGACTTCAGAGCAAGCTATATGCGAGAAGCTGTGGCTGTAAAGCATTAAGAGCATACTGCAAGTACTGTGTGCGTTTAAAGTTACCTTTGCTACGGAGGACGAAGAAATATCTCATCTAGTCGACCGAAGTCATATTAATTCTGCCTGTAATATAGTGGTTTTATTGCTGTGATTTTGTCTAATATTTTTCGACATTCTATAATGACACTTTGACAAGAAGTAAAGAAGGACGATGACCCAACTCACTTTTCCGACACAATAAAAATAAATAAATCTTGACCTCAAAATATGTTTAAGGAAACATTTTTGTAAGAAAACAATCTGTAAAGGTTTGTGAAAACTTTAGTTAACAGAGATTTCCCACAGAAGGGTCAGTGGTGTTTACAATCTGTGGACTGAAAAGGCAACGACTGTAGAATTCAAAATTAGAAAGCATTGTTACAATACAATGGGCTATGTTACATCTACCTTCAGTTACCTGTTACAAATAGTACTTGTGTGTTTTACCCGTTAATTCCTTATGTAAATGATTTAAATATCAAAACTTAAAGCGAATCTGTTTAAGATAAGAAAGCCGTGAGATCATTTTCACCAGACTGCCCCTCTCTAACGCGTTTATTGTGAAAGTAAAAGTTCAATCCGATTGCCGTTGTCATTTTTGTTCGATTTCAAACTCTAAACAGATAATTCACGTGACCTAGTGACGTAGCTTAATGCGACAGAGTCACAGCTACAGACAAAGTCTCTGCACTCTATTTTAATCCGCCGTGCTCTTGCCACCGCCAATGTGCCTGCGCACTTAGAGCCAAACGGCGTTTTCAGGGACGATGGCAAGAGACCGGATGGTATAACTTTGATACCGTGGGAGATGGGTCGGGTCCTGGTGTGGGATGCAACTTGTGTTGACACTCTAGCCCCGTCCCATCTTCCTAAAACAAAATTAAAAGCCAGTGCAGCAGCGGAAGCGGTTGAAAATATTAAAATTAATAAATATAAGGGTCTCTACTCATCGTATCGTTTTTGTTCAGTCGGTGTCGAGACCCTAGATCCATGGGGTCCCAATGCGCAAAAATTTTTCAAGAATTTGAAAAAGCGCCTTGTGGAGTCAACTGGTGACCCAAGGGCTGGCAGTTTTCTCGCTCAACGAATAGGCATTGCTATTCAAAGGGGGAATGCTGCTAGTTCTTTGGGCACAATGCCACGGGGGCCTTATTTAGGTTTAGTTTAGATAGTAATAATGTAAATATAGATATGTAATAATTATGTTTCTCTGTAATTTTTAACAATAAATGTATTTATTTTAAATAGATGGGCTAAACATTGCCAAAGTTTTTAAATTTTTAATGAAATACTTTCGAAAGCTAGGGAGACGTGTCAGCACATTCCTATCTGGATTTTACATAGAAAAAAAATAGCCTAGAATGGGAGAGGTATATGCATTATATTATGTACCTATCTACTACTATACAGGATTTCCATCTCAGGATGTAATATTTCAAAAATATTATTAATACTTTTTTTTTATATTCAGCTCGCCAAATTGACGTCGCCACCAGCCTGATGGTAAGCCGTGGCGCATCTAGCGATTGAGGGCCAGTCTCACAGTCCTTAAGACTTTCGACATGCAATATGTTTATCAATAGGTTTTTACTTGCTTAAAGTCATAATAAATCAATGATCAATCATGGATTGCGAGATTTTTAAATTGGGTATGATTTTAGATCTGAAGAATGTCACAGGCTTCTTTTTGTCTCGAAAAACCTTACAAAACTTATAATAAATCAGATTTTAAAGAATGTTTTTATCAAAATGCGGAATGCTGAAAATATTGACTTTGTTAAGGAGCAATTCTTCATGTTTAAGCTGTATGTTATTTCTATGTACATACTGAAACTAATCTTCGTTTAAAGTACATTCGACAAGACTCAAGAAAACTGTCAGAACTTCTAGTTCATTACGGAACCCTAAGTCTACAATAACTCAATTAGTTGTTCCTCGTAAATCTTAATTACTTAGTCCACGCGCGTCAACACGCGTGCTTTACTAATAACTATAAAAAAGAAACAATTATATCCTTAAATATATCATCATAAAGAATAGAGTCTATAAGGAAAAACATTAAAACTACTCGATTACTATGATGAATAGGATATAATTTGTAATTATTAATGATATAAAATGTTAGATGAATGTATACCAATTAGTAGATACGCATTTATACTTAATGCATTTCTGTGGAATGCAATAGATTGCTGTTGTCCGCACTATTTCATCATACCCATATTTTACGTGTGGAAAACCCGTCATTGATGCTATTTTGACTTTTACCGACTAAAAACCAACACGTTCTCTACCTACTGCTTACCCGGGGCTCGAGTAAGACCTCGGAGGGAAGAACATCCCCAGGATTGATCGAACCTCTACAACTTCCGAACGGCTTGGAGGATCCTTGCGATGAAGAAATTATCATTGTTGGGACACGTTCGAGAATGATTGTCCACCGAAAGTGGGTGTGAATTCCTATAGCTCCCAAACGGCTAAGAGGATTCTTATGATGAATACATAATGTATTGTTAGAACATGACGTCTGCGGAAGGTACTTATCCTTGATTAGCGGTTGACCTAGGTCAACGGAAAGTGGGTGTGAATTGCTAAACATATGTTAACGTCAAAAATGAAGGAGTGTGAACGACTTTACGCCTTTCTAAGATCCGAGCTGATTAATAGTTGCATAGTTGCATAAGATTTACTCTGAAAGGGTAATATAGCAATGAAAGGTTTCGCTGTGTTTCAAATCACTTCACAAATCAGAGCGTTGTCTTTGTATGGTAAAGGCTACGCTATTCTATGAGTACGTATTCAAATCTGAATCAATTTGTACACTTCGCTTTAAAGAATGTATGGATATAAAACGTCACTACAAACATTATGATTTCACGAACTCTGAAATCTGTACACGTTCTTGTAATGCTCAAGAAGCTTTCTCATTTCATTTTAAGTTTAAACTTTGACACTTGGAGACAAAGAACATTGTAATTTGGGGCCTGGTTCATTCTTAGGGTACTAGTTAAAAAGTGGATTGCTTATAAACCGTGCCTGTGCAGGTATCTAGTTTGAAAATTTACAAACAATCAAGACATCGATTTTTCAAATAATTCAAAACGCTAGTTCTCAAACATTTTCCACCTGCAACAAAGATCTAAACAGGCACCATCGCGAGGTATTCAACACAAATGATCTAGATTTGCTTCACCACTGCCATTTAGATCAGGATTTACACTCACCGTAAAACTTACAAAACTCACTAATTAAGAATAGTTCAGAATTCACGAATTTCAATTTAGAAACTTAAATCCCTCTTTGAATAAATCCCACTATAGAGTCCTCCCGACATTTATCAATCACTGTTATTCAAAACCCTTGGTCTAGTTGGTAGTAATGGCGTGGAAGTTCAACATACTCGCACTTTACATAATATTCACACAAATCACGCAGCAACGGATAGTGTTTTGGCCACATCAGCGGTTATTGGAGAATTAGGGTACTCACAACTGTTTGAGTATCAGTTGCGGGCAAATTTGAGGATTAATATTCCACTCGTAGTGTTCGGTCACGTTAGGTAAGCTGTAATTATTTACTTACACATACCTACGTGATCATAAACCGTTTTAGTGTGAGGTAATTAGGGCATACGTGGCAACACGGTCTGATTATAATGTTTATTCATCAATTCCCGTTTTCATCTTCGGAATAATAGGTGTATACACATTGTGTTACTAAATTAACAGATTGTCTTTGAATTTGAATATTGTAAGAAAACAATTCATGCCGCAGTACAAACTCTGTTAACTGGCTTAGTTTCTGTTTAAAACTTAATTTAGGCGCGATGTACAGAATGATACCATTCATAACGATTCAGTCGAAAGGCTGCTCTGGCTACATTTCATATTCTCTCATTCTTTTCTTTGGAACTTTTATTGCTTGTTTATGCCTGGGCATTTACTATACGTATCACCTCACGTTGTAGAGCTGTCTACTTTCTGCTTGTTTTAATAAGTGACAGCAAAACAAACCGATAAGTTTCTCACGCAAGCTGCCAGAAGTGTAGGGAAATGGTATGTTTTCGTGTATGATAGCGTCCGCTATAGTAATCAGTTGGTAGATCCTCAGAGCTACGGTCATTATTATGTGGTTACATTCGGCCTGTCTATGAAGCAACCACTTTTTCGAGGCTTCTATGAAAAACGAGATGGTTCCTTATCAAGTTGTATGTCACTTAGTCTCATTTATGAACATAATAATTAATGTTCTCGTAGACAAAAAGTTCCCGTAATGCGCTGTCATTCAAAGTTCTTCTCCATTTACTCTGCAATGAGGACATGTTTGCTCATATTAGTGCCAAATCACACATCTCTTATTGTCAACATAATCAAGCTTCGTCGTAACTTGCTCTAATGATGCCGTCAGTTTGTTTGTTGTTTCCCTCGGAGAGTTCGGTTTATGATTACAGTAAATATGCACACGTGGAGCCTGGAGGTGTTTACTGTGTTATAATTTAGGGTTCAACTTAAACAGTCTTGGTAGATACTACAGGCAGGTAAATTGAGCAACACCTCAATTATTTGCTTTATTACAATTGCTCCTGCAAACACTATAATTTTCTGCAAAAATTCGAAGATTTCAAATAACCTTAAAGATAGGTGAAATTGGAACAGTGAACGTTAATACACAAGTAAATAAACCTATTTAATCATCTACCATCAACGCACGAAGACGAGCGAGCGAAGCGAGTAGACCGCGCGCGGCCGGCTTCAGATTCCCTATTAATTATTTTTTGGAATTTTTATTTTCATTAGTTTACTTATACAATCTTTAAATAATAATCGGGTACATTGTAATCCTTTGACAATTTATACAATTTTTATAGTTACATTATTAATTATTCAATAATATAAAATAGAAATTCCTATTATGTAGATACACTTCAAAAGTTGTCACGACAAATTTTGAAGTTAAGTTAAAGTTCATCGGTGTCGAATTTTAAAGTCGCAACTAAAGCGCAGGGAATTCGTGAAATATAATCTCCCTAATGATCTCAACGATCGCTGTGTAATTACATCTTACTAATTGAGGAAAGATCTTTGCTATAATTAAAGACAGAGAGGATAAAATTTCTACGTTAATTTCTATCCTTTATTTGAATTTTTTGACGCCAAACAGTTGCCCGACATAATTTAACTAGTAGTTCCTGAAATCCTAGCGTTCAAACAAACTCTTCAGCTTTATAATATTAGTATGGATTATAACCAGCTACCAAATTTCTTGGTAGTTGAAACAAAGATTGTCAAATGAACGTATAACTCTAAAGCCACACATCTTACTTTATCCGAAATCTACAATTTCAATAAAGAAATTATTTTTTCCTTGCATGTGACCTAAAGAACACCACCCCCTCATCTGCAACTACAGTAACATAATTTTTTTATTGAATAGGTCCGAGATAAGCAAAGTATCGCTTTATAAAATACTAGGTGTTCCCCGCGGCTTCGACCGCGTAGAAGTCTTTATCGCGTAAGAGTCGTTATATCGTAAAATAATAACCCTCCTTTTGCACAGTCAGTTACAAAGTAGCCTTTGTCCTTACAAGGGCTTCGAACTATCCCTATGCCTAATTTTATCACAATCGCTCCAGCCGTTTAGGCGTGAAAGCGTTACATACAGACAGAGTTACTTTCATTTATAATATTAGTAGTGATTATAACCAGCTCGTTAATTTCTTGGCATTCGATATCAAAGATTGTCAAATGCGTGTCTAATTTTAAAGCCACACATCTAACTTTATCCGTAATCTACAATTTCAATAAAGAAATTCATTTCCTGCAAGGAAATGAATTTCTTTATTGAAATTGTATATTACGTCATGTCATATTATAAAGTGTAGGTATTCATTTTGGTTTTGCAATCGTGTGACCCAAAGAACACCACCCTCTCACCTGCAACTTTAGTGACATCGGTTTTTATTGAATGAGTCTGAGATAAGCAAAGTATCCCTTTATAAAATATAGGAAGTAATGCCATTACCTTGCACATACATGTTTCCCGTTTATTTGAGGTGTAGTCCATAGAAGGAATGATGGAACTTTATAAGTTATTTGTCGTTTAGGGACTCATAATCATACAAGCTTCGTTATTTTCAAATTGACTTGAATCACCAATTACACGTGGTTTTGATCTTCCTTCACCAGTAAACATCTGAAGTCTATGACGAGTGAAATTTGAATGATGAATAACAAGCGGTATTGTTCACAACATAAAAACATGTTTTCGACATTTTACGAGATATCATGCCGTAAACAAGCTGCTTTCCAACAGCGTTGAGGAAAGCTGTAATTACGTGACTTATATAGTATTTTCTTATTCAATTTGGGTTATGTTCAATGAATCAGTCTACAATCATCATTAATTATGGTCAACATGGATGAGTAGTACGCCACAATCGTAGCGATAAAGCGTGCGCAACTGAAAAACAGTTTGGTGAGACATATTGGTGGGCTAATTGTAACTAATGTTCACGCCAAACAAAATGTACCTAGGAATATATTCATATTTGCAATAAAAACACGAATGCCAGCAATGTTTGGTCTATTAGTCAGCATACAAATATACGCCTGAACAAGAAAATTATTAATATAAGTTTTTAAGACAAAAAACCGGTAAAATTTGATCATTATGAAAGATGACATAAATTTGAAATTGGATGCAACTGACGTAATACTCTTTAACAGCACGAGTTGAAGAGATTAAAATGAACGAAGGACGATTAGGGGTTGACAAGGATAAATGATAATTAATTATATTTATAGGCTTTAGTCGGAAGCCGTGAAATATTGATTTACTTAAATAATAAAGAATTTATTAAACGTTTCATTGTTACATATTTCTAAGAAATTGTAAATGGCTGAAAATATTCAACAAAGAGCGGCGGTTTTGTTGGAAGCGTTTGTCAAAGTATTTATTATTACTACTGAAAATTTCAATTGGATGTAAGATCTTTGGTTTTCATTCTTTCATTTGAGAAACAATAATGTTTAACGAATATCAAACGGTTAAATAAAAATCATCAATAAACATCATTGTTTACAGGATGATTTTCAGGCTTTTAAAGAATCATAATTAATTTGAATACGTGGTGTAGTACGGTAAGGTCAAAATTGTTCTTCATTATTTGAAGTTTTAAATGAAAATGCTCCCGTTTTAATTTCAATATTGTAATCCCCACGGTATTATGAACCTAAGTTATACAACTTAGGCCATAGAGCAACACGGCCAGTAAAAGGAGAGTAGACGTAGCATATTAATTGTTCTAGTAGCATTTTTGTATGTATATACAGAAATGCTACTGGAACAAATATGCTACGTCTGATGAAAATATGTTTATTGAAATACGCTTATGCAGGTACGTGCATAAGCGTATTCCTTTTAGAGGACACTTTGACAAAGGGGACTGTCTCAGTATGGTGCCTCCCTTCCCAATAAGAGTCATAGGTCGTGATGCTCTATGACTTATCTTTATGATTAAAACATCGAATAAAAGTTAAAACTTATATACATATATGTAGAACTCACGTGGTAGTGCTGAAACTTGACTCATTTTTAGTATATCAGGTAACTATTTCTGAAATGTTTCATACATTTTAATGAGATATGTAGTACATTGAAGCTATCCCACATTATTACAGTTTGTTTACCATATGAGAGTAAATATGAATAAGGCGCACATTGTGTTAGCTAGTTCTATATTAAAACCATTTCCAGTCAACGCTATTTGACTAACGGTTATTATATCTTCAACCTGAAAAATAAGAATTACTATCCTGTTATGTAATCAAATATTTCAAGTGTATTTTGGAATTTGAGTGTCTTTTTTGTACAATATGTGTATGTTTTATGACTGGCCTCGTGGTCTAATGGTTAGTGTGCCTGACTAAGGATTCGGAGGTCGTGGGTTCGCTTCCCACTCAGGACAAATCTTTTTTTGTGATGAACACATTGATTTGTTCTGTGTCTGGGTGTAATTTTATCTATAAATATGTATGTGTTTAGAAATATATAAGTATGTTTATCAGTCCAAGCTTATAGATTAATTTGGGCTAGATGATGCTAAGAGAGTGTCCGAAATATTTGTTATGTAAGTAAAAACCAGTGGAATAAATAAAAATTTTATCCAAAACAATATTATAATATACATACATATTATAAGTAATGCGCTTAAGGAAACTCTTTTACAACATTATACTAAAATAATTTCCTTCTTGTCTTTGTGTCAAATGGATATTGAGCTTGAGTGTAGAAAAGATTGTGGTAATTGTATTTCTCTCTGAACCATTTGAAGTTAAGTAATGACATGTCATACTATTATATTATCTTTGGTAAGGTATCAGAATATACACAGATAATGTTGGCTGATATTTCACCATACAGTCAAATTCTTATTCAACTTTAATAACAATTATCATTTTTAATACAGATATTAATATTTTAATGTTATTTCTAATTGAAACTAAATTTTATTTATTTATTTATTTTTATTTATTTATTTATTCAAGCATACTCTTTTCACTACCCTTACAGGACCCTTACCCCAACACAGTAGTGAAGTTACAATAAAATTAAAATTAAATTAAATTTAAAACAAGTACATTAAAATTAAAATTACTCACAATTACATTAAATAATAATAATAATAGAATAGGATTAAAAATTTCACATTACTCTTATTAATCGACTTCTTTCCTTAACTAAAGTGAAATTATAAAATATAAAAATTACCTATAAACCTAGTCACATTGAAATATCATCAAAAATTCTAATATTAAATTGTCATATTATACATTATACTTACATACAACTTTACTATTATAGACAACTAGACAACTCGAGTACAATCATAAAATCGCGTGAAATATAAATTATAATCATTATTGCATACCTATCAAATTAAAATGTCAAAGGATATTAAATGTATTAAAAATGTCAAAATTTACATGTCAATAAATTTCAAAAAGTCAAATTAAATTATAATAATGATGAGATAAAAAATAAAAACAAATAGTCAAAAGATTAAAATGTCAACAAACTAAGTAAATTAAAAATCCATATCTACTTACATACTATAACAGATTACAATCAATATGACCTTTGCAAGTTCACCCAATCGACAGGAGAATATGTCAATTCTACTGCTTACCTCATTGATAATGTGGATGGAGCGGACCATCGGTGATTTCTTAAGTAAATTGGTCTTAGCCATTGGCACCGCCAGTAGTTGCGGACGACGCCGTCTCCACACATACTTATCCGGTACACTGAGATTCAGCTGCACAAGCACTCCCGGGTTATATGTATTACCCCGCAGTATATTTACCAGATAAGAAGCAAGGGTAAACTCTCGCCTCACCCCTAACTGGTTGTATCCGACCATACCTAGTACAAATAACGTAGGATACATCAGTGGATAAAAAGGATACACACCATACAGCTTCATGTACAAATACCTAGTAAATTTATTTTGTATTTTCTCTAACATTAATTTGTACTTATCTTCATGCGGTGACCATATGACAGAACTATGTTCCAGGTGGCTCCTAACCAATGTATCGAACAAGACCCTGATCGTACTGATACTGGTAAATCCTTGAGACTGTCTCAGCACGAAACCCAAATTTCTGTATGCCTTTTTGCAAACACTGGAGATGTGATCACGAAAAGACACGTCAGCCGTCATTAAAACCCCTAAATCCCGTACCTGCGTGACACGTTGCATAATTTCTGTCCCTATTCTGTACTGAAAGGTTATAGGTCTTCGGACACGAGTGAAAGATATAACCGCACTCTTAGATGTATTAAATGATAGATAATTATCCTCTGCCCACCTCACGACACTATCTATATCCTCTTGCAAGCGTTCACAGTCGGGTTCTCCACGAATCTCAATCAACAACTTCAGATCATCGGCAAACAATAAGCATGAACTGTGTTTAACTACTTCTGGTAGGTCGTTAATCATTATGAGAAACTCCAGAGGCCCTAAATTACTTCCTTGGCTCACGCCAGATCTGGTAAAATAAGGCTCCGATACGCACCCATTGTATTCCACATACTGCTGTCGGTCTTTCATATAGCTTGCAAAAAAATTGAGCATGTGTTCAGTGCATCCGATCGCTGCAAGCTTGGTCAGTAAAACATCATTCTGGACAACGTCGAAAGCTTTTTTAAAATCAAAATACGCTGCATCGATCTGCCCACGAGAATCCACAGCAGGTACCACCTGCGCCATAAAATTCAGGAGATTGCTGGTAGTACTACAACCGCGACGGAATCCGTGTTGTGCGTCCGATATCAGCCCTCGCACCTGTGCCTGCATACTACGCTGAATAGCTGATTCGAACACCTTGGCTGGAGTCGACAACACTGCAACCGGTCTATAGCCTGCCACGTCTGAGCCTGACCTACCCTTAGGTATGGGAATGACCTTAGTGGTTTTCCAATACGTTGGAAAGATCTCCGACATCAGACTAATGTTAAATATGTGCTGAAGAGGACTTGCCAGCACTCTATTACAGTCCTTAAACAAAAATGGAGGTATACCATCAGGCCCGGTTGACCGCTTCGGTTTTAGACTAGCGAGAGCTCGGCTAACATCCGCCCAGCTCAGAGCGTCGAGCTTCACGCACACGCCGGAGTCAACACGTGCCGATGCCGCTCTCATAGACGCCTTAACATCTAGCAGTGGTGGTGAGGCAATATAAACAGATCTAAAAAACTGAGAAAAGTGCTCCACACTTTCAGAGTCTGATAAGGGCTCCCCATCTTTTAAAATAGTCTGTCTCTCACGTTTACCCCTTTTATTTTTAATATACTGCCAAAAAGACCTGGGCTCGTTCTTAAACTGGCATTGAATATTGTTAATATAAAGTTTATATGCCGATGCTGTTGCATTTTTAATACGCGTCCTGCACTCGGCAAACTCCCTATAATCCGTAACCAGTTTGGTTTGTTTGTACCGTTTGTGAAGCCTAGATTTAAGTTGAAGATCTTTTATTATGGCACTCGTGTACCACTCAGGGTATTTATATTTGGACTGTACATAAGCCTTCTTTTTTGGTACACACTGATTCAAAATATTATTTAATGTATTATAAAAATAATTAACAGCTTCTTCTATGTCTATTATTTCATACAATGCCGACCAATCGACCGACGCTAAACTAGCATATAACAGTTGATAATTAGCCTTATAAAAATTCCACTGCGGTCGCAAACAAGGCGCGCCGCCACCGAGCGCGTGCTGACTCGCAGGAGCGCCCGCAACAGGCGCCACGCTCCGACCGCACGGCGCCGGCGGCGTCACGATGTTCCAACCTATAACAAGCGGGGGATGATGCGGGTCTACCGGCACTATGGCCTCCTCCGCTGTCAACACTGTCACCCCGGCGCCGTCTATACCCGCATTCAATACCAAATCGAGCTGACGACCCAAACAATTAGGTATTTTATTATTTTGAGTGAACTCGCAATAGGTCAAAAAATATTCGAAATAATTACTGACATTTGCAGGACAAGAATACAAATTAAAGTCACCAATTACAATAACATTCCTATATCTCGTAGACAATTCCTCTATTATACCAAACAAACCCATATAATCATTTTCGGAACTTGATGGCGGTATATAAACCACACAGCATAAAAATAACAGTCTACTCTTCAAATGTACGGTTGCGCAAACTATTTCAAAAGCACAATCACTTATATCTATTAAGGACGGTCGTCCGGCTGTGTGCGAACCGCGCGCTCCACCACCGAACAAAGGCACCCGTCGTAACTCGAATCGGTGTGTGGCCACGAGAAACGCGCCTCCCATTTTCCGACCGTCTGTTCGATCACATCGAAGTATCTGGTATCCTACAGGAACTAACTCCGCGTCATAGATTGATTCGTTGCAACTACTCTCAGTAATGGCGTATAGGTCTGAATTTAATAGACTTATATTGCTTTTAAAAGTATCCAACTTGGTGCGCAGACCTCGAACGTTTTGATAATATATCTCAATTCTATCTTTATTGTGCTGATTTTTTAAATGAGTTTCGAAACCAAATCCATTCGCTATATTCTGTATTTACCGGCCATGCATCAGATACCATTAATTTATCAAACATATGTCCTTGTACTCCAATTCTAAACGATGAGTAATCTCTCTCGGTCTTGTGTTTTAGTTTGACAATTTTTAGATCGACGTCAGAACCACATACTTTTTTTACATGATTTGTCATAGTTTCCACTGTAGTGTCTGAATGTAAGCGCCACACATGCAGATATTTCTTTCGTTCTATGGCTTGTATAGCCATTAATGCGGTATTTCTACCGGTTTCCACTCCCCCAGAAAACCGACCTTGAGTTTTATTTTTATTTTTATTGTGCTCCAACGTCAAATCAGTCAACCTGTCAACGTCGTGCTGTGGTAATTTTTCACTAATGGCTGAATCACTCTGTTGAGACTGTGAAGCTGATTTCGTGGCCCCTCCTCCTTTTTATATTACTAAGGTGACTGAGAAGCATACCTACGGTTTGCCTGATCGAAAGTAATTGTGTGGTGTGGTGGTAAATAGTGGCATTATTCTTGCTGCCGATTGTTTTTCCACGTGCAGTGTCGTAACAGAAATTTTCAACACGGCATTTTGAGACAGCCCATAAACCATAGTAAAACTTGTTAGGTGAGACGATACAATGACCTTTTTGCCGGGTAAGATTTAAGATTAGTAAGATAACACCAATACTTCAGGAAACCCTTGACACTGTAAACAATTGGCTCAAGGACCATAACTTAGAAATTAACTACAGCAAAACTAAAACTATTCAATTTAGACCATATCAGAGCACCCGCATAAACGTAGACACAACATACAATAACATACAGCTAGAAACAGTAGATACATTCAAATTACTTGGTATAACTATAGACACACACATAAGAAACAGTAGATACATTCAAATTACTTGGTATAACTATAGACACACACATAAACTGGAAGACACACATAGAACATATTCAAAATAAACTATCTAGATTCACATATGCTCTATTCCAATTAAAATGCAGCACAAACAAAGAAACCGCATTATCAGCATACTACGCATACGCATACTCCTGGCTTAGATACGGCATTATGTTATGGGGAAATAGTGTACACTCTCAGGACTTGTTTATAATGCAAAAAAAATGTATTAGAATTATCTTCCAGATTGAGAATCGTGACAGTTGTAGGCCCTACTTTATTAAATACGATATCCTCACACTGCCATCACTATACATTTTCGACATTTGCATATTTGTACACAGTAACATAGACCACTTCACAAAAATAAAAGACACTCACACTTTAAATACACGCCACAGAGACAGACTATATCTACCACTATCAAGAATCAAAATGTTAAACGAGAGCCCCTACTACATGGCTGTAAGAATTTATAATCATTTACCTGTTCACATAAAAACAGAAACCAAAATTAGGTACACTATTCAATAAAAAACTAAAAACTTTCTTAATAAAAAAATGTTTCTACTCATTAAAAGAGTACACGGAAACAAAGCACAAATAACCAACTTACAAAATAAAATAATATTTTTTGAAACAATTAAACGGCTAAACCTAAAACGCCTTATCTATCTTGGTAGTGCAGTGATGAGTTTACGAGATTGTCGTGATGAGGCCCCGAGTTCGAATCTCGGGTTCAAAATTATAGTCGTAGCTTTTTTTTTTAATTTTCGGTGTTTTTCTACGTAAAATATGTATTTACTAAGCATTATAATCTATGAAAGTGTGTTTAACAGCAGCACAAGATCAGGATGATATAAATTTTCTATATAAATATTGTAATAAAAATATGTCGGCCCGATATAATTATAGTTACCTATCTACATGTTAAATTTAAATTATTATTGTAACATAATATTAAAAAATGTTTGATTCTAAGTAACTACCTACCTTTCAAACAAAAATATGTACTTACCATTTTGCAATGCCTGAAAAGGGCAACTAAGTTGTGTCAATTATATTATATTAAGACCTTTATATGTACACTTGGTTGGCAATAAAGATATGACTATGACTATGACTAAGAATTTTTTGGGAACATCAATCAATCAATCAGTACATATAATAAAATCGTAACAAGTCGCTGTCTGTACATGGAAGATAAATAAGCAAAAATATTATAGGGGGGCTTTATGAACGCAATAGAACCCAAAACAATGATTTTAAGAATTTTTGTATGTTTGTCTGTATATCTGTTTGTCTGTACGTTTGTACACGCTAATCTCAGTAACCGCTTAACTGATTGCAATGCGGTTTTTTTTATTGTGTTGAGGTTTGTTCCACTTAACATTTAGTGTTTATTTCATGTCAATCGGTTTATAAATAAAAAAGTTATTTCACTTTAAAATCGTACATAGACATATGAATCTAAAATGGGTAAATAAAACTGGCGTGTTGGCTTAATCATATTAGAGCTTAATGATTAAGGCTATTTTAAAACAATTCAGTCCGCGCTAAAGGCCTCTCCTTTCATACATCTTATGTGACGTAAACGAAGTTGCGGGTTCAGCTAGTTAGGCATAAAGGTCGTCTAGAAAGTATTTATTTTAAATATTAGGAACTTTATAAGAATTCCACGACATCAATAAAACGAACCTTTACAATTTTCGTCACGTACGGAATCACTTAATTCGCCCCAAAGGTCTGTCTTTGGTACGTCAGTACCTACGTCTTTTGCGAAATATCTCGCTTAGATCTTTCTCTATTTTAGGTGTAAAAAATTATAAACTTTTGTGTATAGGTATCTTATTTTATTTTAGTTAACAAACACGTAGGTCGATTTAACCACGGATACAGAAAGACATACAGAAACTGTAGTGGGCTCGAACTATTCAAAGAAATGGTTCCTACCCTACTTGCTTCGTTGGTCTAAAGTTCGAAATCTGTGACTGCGGATCACGAGGACGTGGGTTCGATTTCCACCGGAGACAAAAAATTGTGTTGACACTGTCACCTTGAAACTGTAACCTACTCGAACTATTCGAAGTAATTGTTCCTGTTGCGATCCGGGTCGTTCGTGAAGAAGAAGACAAAATTGAACTGTTTGAAAATTGCTATTCGTTTGTGTAGGTAGGAAATAAAGATAAATTGGGGTGAACCCACTGACCTGTAATAATAATCGCTGGACTGGCTATTCCATACAAAATGACAGCTACTTTTTTGTGCCGATTCAAAGCGCCGCCGTCGAGTACACTGAGAACTAAATAAGTTTGCAAATGGCCATGGTTTGTTTATTTCAGAAGGAGTTTATGTGTGAAATTTGGAATATTTTTAAGTTATTACTGTGATTGCTATAAATTTGAAGTGTTTTGATATATAAATTTAGTTTATTGTGAATTAAGTAGATATTTATCATGAGATCGTGTGTATATTGTAAAACAAGATACGAGAAGGGCTGTGGCGTCTCTTTTCACAAGTAAGTAAATCTAAGAATCTAATTCTTAAACAATTATTATAAAACCATAATTTAGGTTTTTTTTACTATCATAAGCGAATACCCTTCGAGTTTCGGGGATTTTACGAATATTTTTATAACCTATAATGTTTAATAGGGATGTCAAAATGAATATCGATAATTTTCTGTCCAATGCTCAAATTCGTAGTTTAAAAAACAAGAGGCATGGTAAAAGTACTTTAATAATTTAATGAACATATTAAAATTATTAATAAACACTTAAAATTGTAGTAGATAATCGAAACAGTAACGAACTAGCGTGTGAAATATAACTTAGCATCTTTGGTTAATTATTTATATATTGGACATAGTCGTTAGAAACACACATCAATCAGATATATTCTTAGTGGACACAAGCCTATTTTAAGAGAATCTACTTTGTTTTTCAATGTTTTTAAAATATGTGATAATTTTCTTTTAAAAATTATACAGATGTGCATTTAAAAACATCCCGTAATAAATGTGTGATTTCATATTTTTTAAAATCGCTTCCCTCCTGTGTACTTACCTACTGGAAACAAACAAAACTACTATAAATCCTAATCCTAATTAACCTGTCACTTAACAAAATTCCTCTCTGGGCACGGCTGCTTCGGGAAGTAAATGGGAAATAGTTGCCATTGAGGCGGAATAGCAAGTTGGCATTGGCTCCTTCGGGGAGCACGCTCGCACGGCTCACGTTAAGCGAGGCGTCCACCAGGCGGACCGGGCCGCAGCGCAGAGCAAAAATTCGCGTGCCGTACGTTTCATATGAAATTGTGTAGCATCTGCCTTTACTAGAGGCGGGCCGCAACGAAACACAGTTTCATTAAAAATTTATGGCATGCGGATTTTTGCGTTGCGGCCCGGCCCGGCCCATCCGCCTATTGGACGCCTAGCTTTAAGTTCTAACATAACCCAATTATGATTAAAGACAACCTTAATGACTGTGTGGGCTGTGTCCGGTGTAATTTTTCAGCCGATTTACAATAGTATCACTACTTTGGCAACATACCTGCGACCACTGTTTAAGCAAACAAACTCTTTTTTTTTATATTAAGCTCGACAAACTGAATTCGCGAGCCTGATGGTTAGCCTACTTAGGTACTTTAAAGTAGTCATTCATATTATGTAAACATCATTGGTACAAAAAAAAAATAACATTGTAGTCGATATCTGGTAAAGTTTTTATCGACACCAAGACAGGTGTTGTACATCACTAGTATTAGTTCCAAGTACATTCGCTAGCTGCCGTCAGCGCCAAATGGCGATTTTCAATTAGGCACAATTTTATGGAACCGATCACCAGTCCAGATACTATTACAGGTCAGTGGGTGAACCCTGCAAGGTGTAACGTTTGTGTGTAACTGTAATGAGTAGTAATTGGACAAACGTTTATGGCAGGTTAGTGACGTAGGTGAGTAATTAGGTGCATGATTGGTGCAGGTGGAGAGTATGACTATAATGTACTACTACTCGATACACAATTTAATCGATTTTATCGTAACATTGACAGATATGAAAATCAGCGTGAACATTTTGTCACTGTGCATATTTTAATTATAATGTAATCCCTACTGACAAAACCATTAGAAAGTTTTATAATAAAAGTTAAAGACTAACTAGGAAAATTGCTAGGTAGGTACTAACCTTTATGTGCAAAAGGTGATTCTATCTTATTTCTCTCGACTCGACAGCAATTGTATTGAGTGATGGGTTGAAGACTCCCGAAATATATATGTGGTTTGCTACAATATTATACAGTTTCGTTTATTTTCAATGGTTTCATTGTAATTCTCTGATAGTTCCAACTGACAAAGGATCTATACCTACCTAGAAGTTGTGTTACAGCGCCAATATTTATATCAGTGTTAACTTTTATACTAAAAAAGCTAATGAAATCCTCTGACTGGACTGGCTTGGTTTGACATTTGACGGAGTGGAGTGTTTAAAAGTCGCGACCGTGTTTTTATACGAAAACGAGTGAAATATTACCTACCTTATAGCTAAAGTGTCTGAAATCACCGAAGCCGAACCTGTGGAACACAAAAACACTAAAATCCGAAGATAAAAACAATAATAACGAGTGAAAAAGTGCAGAAGAACTACCACAGTACTGTTATATATCAATAACTACCTATAAAATCACCAACTTTCGATTTCCTGTTTACCCACATCTGGACAGCGCGGTTGACGTTGTCAAGTGACATATAGGAAAGGTGTTGCCCACAAGCAATATATTTCTACGTACGAACGGTGCTGTCTACCGTCTCAGATCTGCTACAGCCGTCTGACGTCACCGCATCACAGTGCTACGACTAGCTACGAACGTAGCGTACAATTGCAGCGGCTACGGAACGACACTATCATCTCTGAGGTATCAATTTGGTTTCAAGTTGTTTATTATTCTATAACATTGAGAACAAAATGGCAAATGTACAGCGCACTCCTCCTAAAGCGGCAAGAACTTCTAATAAAAACATGTCTCAGACGCAATCTGAACCAGATATAAATTCTGCTACTATGATGAGTGACTTTGTCAACACAACTAGAAATAAACGCCCTCGACAGGACTCCCCACAGCAATCGGCTGATGCTTCCTTAACAAAGATGATAGCAAATCAGACATCCGTAATGACACAATTGGTCTCGGATATCGCGGAAATAAAGAAACAGAACATACAAATTCAAACTACAAATGCAGAAATTTGCAAATCGAATGAAGAAATGGTAAAATCCATGTCTTTTATTAATAATCAATTTGAAGACATAAAAAAGGAGGTGGAGGATTTGCGAAGAGAGCGAGAAGAGCAAAAGCATTACATTGAAAGATTAGAAAAAAAACTTCAGGACCTACAGCTTGCATCAAGATCATCTGGGATCGAAATCCGCAATATACCTCAACCAAACAATGAATCTGCTTCGGGCCTTGTCAGGACGTTGTGTGAGATTGGTAAAACCGTGGGAGTACAACTCTCTGAAACAGAAATACGAGATATCTATCGCCTGCCCCAAAAAGCCTCGAGCTCCACCCCAACCCCACGTCCAATTATAGCTGAGCTGACTTCAGTCCAAAAGAAAATGAACATCCTATCCGCGATACGCACTTTCAACAAAGACAAAAACAAGGACGACAAACTGAACACCACACTTATTGGCCTTTCAGGAACACAAAAACCCATATTTATTGACGAGCAACTGCCCCCCACCACAAAAAAGCTCTTTTACCAAGCTCGGGAGTTCGCAGGAAAAAATGGCTTCAAATTTTGCTGGGTTTCGAATGGAAATATTTTTCTGCGAAAAATAGAGGGAGAAAAACAAATCCTTATTACCTCAGAAAAGTCTCTTCAAGACGCGAAGTCCAGTAACAACTGACTAGCTCTCTTAAGGGGCTACAGTTTCCCTGCATGTTTTACTTATATACTGTCAGATCTTTATTTGTTACTTTTTTATATAATACTACTAATAACTGTTATCAATTTTGTTATTGCATATAAATATATCGCCACAAGTAACACAAACACACACACTTTGACGGATTTCTTAGGACGTCTCTTCCCTAAATTATACAAAACAATTACTACACCCCATAATTTGTACACAAAGCCCACAAACATAATTCATAAGTTATACACGCTTATGCATATACATATTGACTTTAGAATGACCAATCTTACTTTCTCAATGCGTAAGGAAACTAACATTACAAATAAGATTAAAACAGTTTATTTAAAAATAATGTTTAAAAGAATATATACAAACACATTCATCCAACAAATTCTACCAAACATACCACAATCACTTAATCTAAAATTATACAAAATTTTCACTACCCACTATTGTTCTTTCATATCATTACCACTTACAAGTCACAAGGGATCAAGTTGTTCTGCCTACTTCAATTCCACATTAACTGTGCCACTCATGCGCGCTGGGTTGGTGCATTCTTGGGAACAATTGCTTCCCAAGCGTGCTCCAGCTTATAGAGCGCGCGTACCCTGTGCAATAGTTCTTGACATGTCTACTGTTATAAATGGCTACAATTAATAATATAAGTAGTGAACTTGATTCACTAAACATAGGCAACTCATTTCTATGTAATCCCGACGACTGCCACAAATTACTGCTACCCGCTCCCGGCGATCCAACTATCATCCATCTAAATATACGCAGTATAAACCAAAACTTTAACCAATTACAAACACTTCTTAATACGACAAAAATTAATTTTGATCTTATTGTTTTGACAGAATGCTGGCTCTCTGTAGTTATTAACCTACCAATTATACAAGGGTTCCAATCATATCGCACGCAAACAAACTGCAACCAAAACGACGGCATCGTAATTTACGCAAGAACTGAACTGCAGGTCTCAGTAAGTGAACCCAACTTTGGGGGCGGCAATTGTCTTGTTTGTACCACTAATAACAAAAAGTTGGCTATTGTCTCCGTCTATCGATCACACTGCTACAACTCAAAAGAACACTTTGAGCTTTTCTTAGACAGCTTAAATCGCATTTATGTCAATCTCTCCGCATGGCAAAATATTGTCATGATTGGAGATTTAAACATCGATATAAGGCAGAATACCAAAGACGAACGTAAATTCGACTACTTAACACAAAACATATCCCATGGTCTCCTCCCAACTCACACCTTTCCCACTCGAGATGATAGATGCATTGACCATATATTCGTTAAAACAAAAAATACTAACATATCCACACTAGTTCTGGAATCACATATTACTGACCACAAACCCATCTTACTAACTATTCCCAACATTAACATCGGACGGACAACTCTAAAGCACTTCTCTAAACATGTAAATTATGATGCAATAAAATTAGAATTAGAAAGTATAGACTTCACAAACCTACTTAACATAGATGAACCTAACACACTAATGGATTTATTTATCCATACTATACAAACAGTAACAGCTAAGCATACAAGATTGATTCCAATCACTAGACGACAAAAACTAATAAAACCATGGATGACACGTGGGCTCCTAAAATGTATTAAAAACAGAGACAAATTACACACACAATCAAGAAATGCTCCCGAAAATATTGTACTAAAAATTACATATACACGCTATCGAAACTTCTGCAACTCGCTACTTCGTAAACTTAAAACTGCCTATGAAAAATGTGAACTCGAGAAAGTGAAAAATAACCCAAAAGCCCTGTGGAAAACTATTAAAGATATTACACATACTAATCCTCCTAAGTCTAGTGCTTCTGAACTCCTGAATATCCGTGACAACCCCAGAGCATCCATCAATGAAGTGTGCTATAAACTGAGCAATGTGGGTAAAGACCTGGCCAACAACATTTTTTCACGTTTGCACATCACGTCAAGCCGTAGGGACGTCCCAAACAGTGCAGGCGTAAACAATCTCCACCACCCACCCTGTAACTCTTTAGTATTACTGGACGCAGATAAACCAGAAGTGGAGTCACTCATTCTCCAGCTACGAGATGATTCGGCCGTGGGATGGGACGGTATAACACCCTTAGTTTTAAAACACTGCCGGGACTCTTTGATACCACCTCTAACCCATATAATAAATGTATGCTTGAGAAAGGGCATATTTCCGGATGCTTTGAAAAAGGCAATAGTCCACCCAATACACAAAGGTGGTGATAAAAACTGTCTTGACAACTACAGACCAATTTCGGTTCTGAGTCAACTCTCGAAGTTGTTTGAGAGAGTTCTTAGTAACCGTCTTGAGAGTTTCTTAGACCAACATGGAATTATCTCCAATAACCAATATGGTTTTCGTAGAGGAATATCTACCGAAGATGCGGTAATGAACTTCGCACAATCAGTGGCTGGGTATCTTGATAAACAAACGAAATGCCTTGGTATCTTTTTGGACCTTTCTAAGGCATTTGATACAGTCTCCGTAACCTTACTCCTTTCAAAACTGGAACGAGTTGGTGTAAGAGACATTGCCTTTGAAATTTTTAAAAGTTACCTTCAGAATCGGATACAAAGGGTTAAAATTGAACAATATCTCAGTGACGAAGAAAGTTTAAGTTACGGTGTCCCACAGGGAAGCATTCTTGGCCCTATTTTGTTCCAAATCTATATAAATGATTTGTGCAATATGCCACTCACAAATTCAAAAATATTTGCCTATGCTGACGACACTGCGATTCTAGTTTATGGTTCTTCATGGGACCGCGTCAGGGCCATTTCACAGATTACTTTAAATAATATAACCTCGTGGCTTAATAATAACCTTCTCACGTTAAATCTTAAAAAATCTAGTTATGTTCCCTTCGCTCTTCTTCAAAACACCTTACCTTCATCTTTCTCAATAGTAGCTCACATATGCTCTCAGAATTCATTTCCTTGTACATGTCCGACCCTAACTAGAAATGAAGATGTGAAGTACC
Organism: Miltochrista miniata; assembly: GCA_933228765.1. Classification (NCBI taxonomy): domain Eukaryota; kingdom Metazoa; phylum Arthropoda; class Insecta; order Lepidoptera; family Erebidae; genus Miltochrista; species Miltochrista miniata. The sequence goes on along the minus strand of OW121763.1, from coordinate 25,177,688 downwards.
TTGGTATACAAATTGATTCAAGTTTGAGTTGGAATAAACATCTTAACCTACTCACTACTAGGGCAATGAGACTTATACACATCTTCAAGGCACTCCGTGCATCGGCTGACCTTGACACGTTAAAGATGGTATTTTGCTCTCTGTGCCAATCAATAATAGGATACTGTATTCCAGTGTGGGGGGGAGCAACAAAAACGAACTTTCTGAAAATTGAGAGAGCGCAGAGAGCAGTCCTCAAAGTTATGACGCGAAAACCATTCCGATACCCAACAACCCAGCTATACCTGGACTGCAAGATACTAACGGTTCGTCAGCTTTATATCCTTCGCTCGATCCTTAGGAGGCATTCTAGTGTCGCTCCCTCGAACCCTACCAAACGTACAAACTACCCGGCCATGACCCGACACAGAACCACATTCGCAAAACACCAATTCTACATACTGAGCACCCATTTATATAAACAAATTCATAAAAAAATAAACATAATAGATCTTAACAAGAACGAAATTAAATTAAAATTAACGTCCTGGCTCCTTAATCAGGACTACATAGGAACAGAATCTTTGTTAACATTCATATCATAATAATCAAATCAACATCAGATAAGTATAACGTAATATAATGTAACGTGGAACAGACACAGCACACACACGCACTCTCTCTCACACACACACATACACACACACACACACACACACACACGCACATACACACACACACACACACACACACACACACACACACACACACACACACACACACACATAACCACTTATTTTCCCTATCTCTAAATAGTAGAAAGGCAACACTCCACCCTAAACGTTTGGTTCGCAAACATAGTCGCCACTGATACTGCCTCTTATGATACAGGTCATCCTAGTTTAAGAGGCAGGGTTCTCATAAATTGTAACATATAATTATTGTACTTATTTTAAGTTTCACAGTTTATGTCACATATATGCCTATCATTAGGATTTGTATTGTGTTACACTGTATCTTTTTTCTCATGAAAATAAATTTATCTTTATCTTTATCTTTAATCTATGGCAATATTCAGAATCCTTTATATCGTTATTTACATTTTTTATTGTGATGTTATGTATTGTGTACATTATGTCTTTCTTTAAATACGACTATTTATCTTAATATACTCGTACCTACATACGAGTACATACATATGGTCATGCCTTTTATCCCCTAAGGGGTTGGAAGAGGCATATTACATACACATATGCCCACGTTTCACCTTTTAGATTTCATCCCACGTAATAGGTGGTGAGCCGAATTCCCTTGTATATATGGACAGGCGCAGGTTGTGCCTGCCTGCTGTTGAAATTTTTCAAGTCGCCCAAAGGCGTTTAGACATTATACCGGCAAGCTAATAAATGTGACAAAGTGGTCACGTCCCAACAAGCAAAAAAGTATCATAACACATTTGTTATAGGAATAAGACACTTATAAGATTCTTATATTGATTTTGGCGTTCGCAATTACTCTTACATGCTCTCAGAAAATGCTATTTGGTATTTGATCACGATTATTCTGATAATTAGCCTTTTAAGGGCTTATAATACTATGTATACAGATCACTATAAGCCGCACCCTCTTGTAAAAGCTTTTAGTAAGAGCAATCAGACTTAAGAATGAAGGTTCTTATAACCAGCACTTGTAAGCGCTTTTAAGATTGCTTATTAGGCTACTATAGATCTGAATCTCCTATTAAAGTTGCCCATAAGTGTAAATACACTTGATTCCATTTACACTTGTTACTTAGTTTTATAAGCGCTAATAAGTACAATAGTTGTATCCGTTACAAATAAAGTAGTTTTATAAAACCATTTGTAAGTCGTAATTGAATCTAGTTTAATGCGAGCTTATAATGATACTACTTTTACTAATAACATACTTGCCACATGCTATTTTTTTTTTTTTTTTTTTTTTTAACGTGAGGGAAAATCCTCGTAGGATGCTATGCCGGACTCTTACCGACTAAAAAACCTCACGTAACGCCCAACAGCCTATGGTTGAGAGCCCCGGGTAAGCCCTCAGGAAGGATGTCCCGTGACTCCCAACAGACCTACGGCCGCCAATGCGGCCTCGCCCAGGGGGTGGTTCGGGTGCAATCCCGCGTCTATGGGGGGTTTCGGGTGTGACCCCGCTTCAAAGGGGGGGCGTGCGTGAGTGCTCACGTCACGCTGCCGTTGCCACATGCTATTATAAGTGTAATGATTTTATACGAGCTAAGTTCAATACTGATATTGTCAAAGAAACACTTGTTGATTCGTTGGTAAAGTCAGTATAAGATTATTTACCTTGCAATAGGTGGTTTGGGCCAAAATAGTTCTTTTGATTCGCAGTACGACCTTGTGAAGTTCAAGTCACAAAACCTGGCAAGGGTTCCGTATATTGGACTATGGCTCAAATACAGAAGAAGTATCACCAAACCACTTAGGTGGTGATTATGCTCATGAATAAATATGACAAACTTGTACTGTTAGTATTAGAGCAAAAGCGCATTAACTCAGAAAAATATTAATTACTTACACAAATCGTCAATAAATACATACCTGCTTATATTCATGAACACACTACAGGTGTTATTTCAATATTAGGTTGTATATTTAGCGTTTTTCTTATTTCACCACGGATCCCCAAAAGATAAAAACATGGCGAGTGAATGCAGCGACTATGAGACATTATAGAACCGAGTTTGTCTATAGTGGAATAGTAGAACACTTCCAAATGCCAAACTAAAAATGGCTACCGAAAATGACTAATGGGGAACATTTTGTTATTTTAAAATAATGAATACGAACTCATAATTACTTATTTTAAGAAGGGCTTTAAGATTTTCACCAGAAACTTGGTATGTTGCACGAGAAATACGAGTTCCCAGTACGTTTTTGATTAACATCATGAAATACGAGGACTCTGAAAAATTATCATATAACTTGCCTTATTAATGTCCAAAATATTATTAGTAAGTATTTTAATAAAGTTTTTAGTATTATGTACACGGAGTGTGTAAAACTCCCAATATTGATAACTGAATGATTGACTGAACTAAATGAACGAAATGAGAACTTGTAGAACAGTTGTAAAGTGCATAACAATCTAGTTTAGTTTTCTAAGAGACTATTAATAGATTTGGCAGGATTGTATGGTTTTACAAAATGCCGCTACACGGCTGTTACAGTCGTTAGTTGAATTCCATGAGGGTACTATTAGACTGTTAAAAAACTGAATACACTAATAAAGTGGGCCCTTTTCCGGGCTTGTAAGCTCTTATGAGTTCGTTATAAGTCTATTGAAAATTGGTCTAAGGATAATTATAAAACCGCTTTTTGCTCGTTGGGGTGGTTATCATTCATACAAGGACCGGCTACAGTAAATGTTGTTTAACTGCAAGTTTTTCACCGACAGAACCTTTCAACTACGAACGTTTCGCCGACAGAATGATTAGTTCGACGACATAATCGTTCACCAAATAAGAACTCGTTGACAAAATTGTTGACAAAAAAAAATAACCGCGAAGGCTAAGGCGGGAGCTCCGCTCCGCCTCGCTTACGCCAGCCTTCTAACCTAACCTATTCGAGTCGGGGTGTTAACCATTCACTTATTTTGGTTGAATTAATCGTTCTATCGGCAAAACGTTCGTAGTTGAAAGGTTCTGACGCTAAACAACTCATAATCGAAACGTTCTGTCGGCGGCTCATCCGGTAGAGAAACGTCTGTCGGAGGTATGTTTCAGAGCCGGGGCCACGAGTGCTTCGCAAATTTATTATGAAACTACATAATCTGAAAAGAGATGTCAATATTTCTTTCTTAATTATGAATGGTTGGATTGTTATATCTCAGGATTTTAAAACGTCAGATACTTCAGTCCATATAATGCGTCTCATACTTTGTAGCACAACATTATCAACTTTTAGCGTGCACTAAGTACCGACCGACTATTTTCAGTTAAAATATTTATTAGAAATCTACATATACAGTGCGGAAATTATAGACCGTGGTTGGAAGAAAAGTAGTTGATTAAGCTGTTGTGTGTCTATTAGAACTCAAGCAAACCAAGTGTTCCTGATCAAAAATTTGAGTTTGGAGTGATAGTTAACCATTTCATTTTATTCTAAAAATGGTTTGCTGAAAGAGTTAATAAAATACCCATTTTAAATCTAGCTAAATCATTGAAAGGTAATTTTGTTGCAATTTAAACTCGAGAAGTTAATATGCAGTAAGTAGGTTTTATTAACTGTATTTAGTAGGTTTTTTTTGTGTAACGTGAGGCAAAATCCATCATGGATGCTATGCCGGACTCCTACCGACTAAAAAACCTCACGTAACGCCCAACAGCCTATGGTTGGGAGCCTCGGGTAAGCCCTCGGAAGGATGTCCCAGGAGTAGGTTAGGTATGGTTGGGAGCCCCGGACAAGACCTCGGAAGGATGTCCCAGGACTCCCAACAGACCTACGGCTACCACTGCGGCCTCGCCTAGGGGGTGACTCGGGTGCTATCCCACGAATTTGGGAGGTTTCGGGTGTGATCCCGCTTCTTAGGGGGACCTTTGGTGGTCCTCAAGAAGACCCGGGACTGTAAGATGAGGAAAACACGTAAATGGGGGAGAGGTGAGGGGCTCACATTATTTTATCTGGACCATTGCTTGAGTGACAGTAACAATGTATAATGCATATAATATTTATTTAAAATGAAGAATAACATGTACACAGTAGTAGGAATAAGGACGTTCTGATGATTCATCGAAAATTATCTGGTTACATACAATACTGTACAACTAGTTTCCGTTTTTCTAACGTAAATCTATTGTATGCATTACGTACATGTTGATGGACATCAATTCAACTCACCACTTAAATCTTTTTCCACACAAGACGTGAAGCCGTAACTTCTAAAATATAAAATTATTACTAAGCTGTAATTCTCAGTAATTCATTTCAAGTGACATAAATCCTCTCAGTATGATTCACTGCCGGTTTCATCCCGCAGATTTTTTCTCTTTTACTAATACTTTAAACGACGGAGCGTAAAATCAGATCATAATTTGGGACAATTATGTTAAACTGTAAAAATAGACGCCTTTTCGTGAAAATTATTACCGTTTATAACATTGAAATAGCCTACGCAAGCCTCCGAGACTGCCCTGTAGCCTTCCAGTTGATTTATTCTTGTACCGGCTATCATCTGAAACGTATTTAGTTGAATGCCTAGTACCATTTAAACAGTATTAGTACCGAGTAACCTTGTGCACCTTTTTGGGGTTCCGTACACAAAAGAGTAAAATCGGGACCCTATACTGAGACTTCGCTGTCCCTCTGCCTGTCTTTCATGAGGATGTATCTCAGGAACAATGATATCTAAGGAATTGAAATATTCAAAAATGATGTATTTCTGTTGCTGCTATAATAACAAATATAGAAATCAAAAACAAAGAGGGCTCCCGTGCAACAAACGTGATTTTTTGACACAGAAGCCTCCGTAGGCGAATCCGGCTCGCACTTAGCCGGTTCTTTCATTTACCTAACGCGAAGAAATGGCTGCATTAAGTCCAGCTTTATATGAATTTGTATCACATCATGATTTATATTACTTACCTAACAAATATTCCAAACACAATCATCATAAAATAAATAGACTTTACATTCGTCAAGCACCATTAAACTTGGTATTACAATACACGTAAGTCCATCCAACGATAGTCATTAAAATAAAAACTGCTCCATAAAACTGCTCCAGAGAAAGTTTCGCGGACGACCTAGGCAAAGTACTTTTAAAGCTTGTCCAAGACATGTCTTTTATATTTATATACATAATATAATTAATATAATATAATTAATAAGTTATAGTTTAAGTTTTTCAATTATGTATTAGTATACCTATTAAGTATTTTTATTTGTGTAATGTTATGTTATGGGCCATGTTGCCTGAAATAAATCTTTATTATTATTCCTCTTTATTTAAATATACCTATAACATATCAAATTACATTTTTAATTATACATAATTATTATATAAGTACATTTAAAATATAAAAAAATAGTATCCCTCCGGCATCGGGTACAGGGACCAAGCTACCGGTGGTCAGAGCTCCAGAGACGGGAATCGCCTCACTATACGCAATGGCTCTTATCTGAATTTAATGGTCAACCTCTTAGAATGTAAGTATCATACCGTTTTTGTATTAACATAATTACATATAAAGTGACGCCTTTATTCACGAAGGGTTAGCCAGGGGCATACTACATGCCCACATTTCAGCATTTCTTTTTAGCCGCGTACGCACGCACCAAATACCTGCTTGGTGTGTATGATATGAGAATAGACTTACGGACAGAAGCAGTTTGTGACCGTTGTTGAAACTTTTCGAAAAACGGTCTTTAAGTAGACTAAACGGCGGACATGTTACTAAAACCGGGACTATTGTGTCTTCCCTTCGAAACACAGAAATGCTCATTAATGGATATGCCACAAAGTGGTCACCCATCTGTGGACTAGCCATAGAGTAAAATGCAGATATCCATATTTTTATAAAATTTAGCATCCGCCTCAAGAAAATCCATGGCGACATATAGTGAGTTAAAGGATACTATGACAGTCCCCAAGACCATTAACTCTGGTCCTCATTAATTTATGACACAAATAATTTTCAGGTGACGATTTTTACAATTTAATTAATTTGTTTTGTATGTTTTACATTCATTTATATTAAATTTAATCTGCGGATTGCTTAGAATTCTCATTGAAATAAAAGCAATTTGTCAAATCTCCTGTTAAACCTCATTCAATCATATAAAAATAAAATACCATTTCAATTAATTTTAAGAATAGGTAGGCATAAAGATGAAAATCATGTTTTATACGAATTGTGCGATAGGATAAGCTTACAATCTGACCGACTGACTGTCTGGCAATATTTCTTTTTTCAATTCAAAAACATATTTTCTCTAGATCGGAACCGTAAAAATAACCCTAAAATTGTACATAATAACATAAATACTTCATACCTATACTAAATTTCATAATGTGTACAAAAATGTTCACAACATTTTCATAAAAGAATATCTTCAGTAGCAATGTGAACGGAGATATTTATGTTTCTCACAACATTTTCTAAGCTTATGCATCCTAACGGAGGACTTATTCTCTTATCATACGGTGGATGAAGCCAAACAACTCATTAAAATTCCAACCCGTCTAATACCCGTCTAACTTATGTATATTTACTCCAGAAACATGGCAACACTGCATGATGCTTATGCGGTGGGAATATTTCTTGCTCTGAGATTTCAGATGTCTGTCGATGTTAAAATATCAAATCTGTTCTCTCCCGTACTCTCCCCGCCGCCTCTTACACGAGCATGACCTGCTCGCAGAAAGAGGCAGCGGAGTTCCACTTACTCCCACTAGAGATCATGGCTCGCACCATGGTCTCCAGCGAGAGGGAGTCCACGTCCAGACCTGCCACGACGACCTGGCGCGCCGGCCTGTTGCGCCCACGCCGTGTTTGTGGGGAATTCCCCCTTTGGTTGCTCAAGTCGCACCGTCTAGGTTTTCACGGTTTCCTGGTGAAGGTAAGAAGGGACCACCTAGCCTCGATTTCTAGACGTAGACTAGTAGAGTAGACTAGACTAGTAGAGTAGACTAGTAGAGTAGTTCGAGACGTAGGCCTATGGCCCCGCTCCAGTGCCTTCTTGCGTCATTTAAATAGTGCCTTAAGGGCTCTCTCTTCCAGGTCCCATGGAGGGCTCCCGCATCCCGGCTAGGAGACATGCAGCCTCACCTGAGATCGTGCGGTATCCCCTTATCACCCTGACGGCCATCGCCTTCTGCGGGCTAAACGATCTAACCGCATCGCTGGCCGTCAGGGTCTCCGGTCACACGGGGGCCCCGTTTAGGGACATGCTCCGCACGATCCCGAGGTATAAGGAATAAAACTAGCTTCAATAGAAGTACAAGTGGTGCCATTTCTCTAGGTACGGAGGAGGTCCTAGCGATCGAAGTCACGACAGTTAGTTGGTAGAGGGTTGTATTTCGAGTATAACTTTAGAATTCCTGCCAACTTCCTGACAAAAGGTGGCTTGCCAAAAATTTACTATACCAAATACGGTAAAGTTGGCAAGGCGCCTTAGAATTCTAGTAGGTATACTAAATATGCCAAGAACGTTGACGATATAAATATGAAAGGTATGCGCTCAGTTAAACTGAGCGAAAGGGCTAAACGCATATCTCTTTTTATGAGAGATACATAAAATGCCATTTTATGTCAATTGTTACGAATATGATGAATTCAACAAATTTGTTAGTTTCCGTAGTTTTTTATGTATTTTGACAAGGAGATAGATCGTTTTACTATGTAGCTATGACGTAGGTCAAAGCACTGTATACTGTAGTTTGACTCGGCCGGGTTTTAGAAATAAATGCCTACAGCCGCGCGGTACGTAAGCATGCGATAGGGCTGCCCACCTGCAGCATTTTAATAATATGTGCCTACTTTGATTTTCTATTTAGTATTGCAATTGTAAATATGTGCATACATACATTTATATAGTCAAGCCTTTATCCCTGAAGGTGTAGGCAGAGGCATAGTATACGCCCACATTTTACTTTTTAGTTTTACGTACGCGTATACACGGTGTTTCTTTTAGGGTGTCAAGCCGCCACTAGCTGGTAGCAGGGTTCCATACCTATCGATTTAACCCCCATGTATGTTCTACGATTTTTTGTAGTTTTCGAGATATAATGTTCTGCATAATTCCCTATTTTTTTATTATCGATTAAAATTTTTACATCTTGTATCAAAGTTAGGAAGGAGATTATTTTGTCCATAATACTGAAATCAATAGGCATTATAATAATAAAAAATATCCAAGAAAAGTCGAACCAAAAACAAGAAAGCCACGTGGACACGTAATTATAAAAAATAACGAAAAAGAACTATATCTCGAAAACTACAAAAAATCGTAGAACATACATGGGGGTTAAATCGATAGGTATGGAACCCTGCTACTAGCTAGTGGCGGCTTGACACCCTAAAAGAAACACCCAGTATATAGTGAGCATAATGCAGTTCAATTTTTTCAATCCGCCCACAAGGCCTTCATCTGTATTAAGGATTGCCGTTTTACTGACAACCGGCTTCAATTTCGAGTAAATATGTACCTTTTTTATTTAAACAAAAAATACTATAATAATAATATAATATCCCCGCAACGGATGGCGGCGCGGGGCGGCGGCGTGGCGTTACCCACTAACCGTACTACCGTTATCTACTAACGATGGAGTGAGACGGGTATAGAAATTTAAAAACGAGTAAGCGGCGTAGACAATAATAATCGGCTCATCACATGTTTCGTCAGTGATAGAATCACGAAATTCTAGTCTTTATAATCATTGCGTTAAATTTTTGATTTACAAAATTAAAACTATTTTTCGATTTGAAAGTACTAGTCAGTCTCTTGTATACTAGTACTTTTCGTACATTGTCAAGTTGTGTTAAATTGTGGAAGTTCATATTTGTCTCTATGCGTGTAATAAAAATCAAAGGTAACAAAAATGCTGTCAATCAAAGTCATACGGTTTGTTTCTTTGTGGATTACCGATGTTACAGTACAGTCAAGAGCAATAATATGTATACATTGTCAAGGCTCCTAAAATATTTAAACACCTTTGGCTCCAAAACAAAGTGCTCAACGTGAAGAGCATAAAATTGGAACCACGGCTTCACATCATAAATATATATACACTCATTGAGGAAGAAAGGAACAAAATTATGTATGCACGTTTTGCATCAATATAATACACAATGTATCCACCAAAAATAAGTATACAACTGAAATTTCATAACTGCGTATACAAACAAATTCTTTAAAATTGTGAGAAACGAATGCATGCTAGAGTTCCTGTCTGTAGGTCGGGCACTTTCGCGAACCATACGAATGTCCAAATCCACCGATCTGTTTTCTCAGAGTAATTCTTTATTATTCGTTGTGGGACTTATATATATGTACAGAAATGCCAAAATTTGTTTGTTTGTTTTCTTAAAAGTGCCTTATAATAATATTAGTATTAATAAAACGATCTGAAACCTTTGCATGAGTTGTTTGGTATCGCAAACCCGAATGTGTTTTATTTAACCGACTCCAAAATAGAGGAGGAGTGTAAGGATAAGTATGAATGTAAAAAACTGCGATAGTTTAAAAATAACATTGGTATATTTCATTCAAAATTTAGTTCTGATGGGTAAGTTTATGAGGACTTCAGTGTTTTGGTGAATCAGACAGATCCTAGAATACTGTCACAGGGGCAGATCACTGTCAAGGAGTTTTAGTGAGAACTCCCAGTGCTATCGTGATCAGGTACTGGGCGACCCTCACACGAGCCCATGCCTCGCCAGCATGGGTAGTCCGTAAGTGGAGCACTCCTTGTAAAAAAAAAGGTTCATGAAGACTTAAGGGGACTCCTCAAACATTCTTGGTACACGTATGGTGATAATGGTATTTATTAAATACTAGTTGGTCCCCGCAGCTTCGACCGCGTAGAAGTCGTTATCGCGTAAAATCATAACCCTCATTTTGCGCAGTCGGTTAAAAAGTAGCCTATGTCCTTCCCAGGACCTCAAACTATCCCTGTCCCAAATTTCATCTCAATTGCTCCAGCCGTTTTGGCGTGAAAGCGTAACAGACAGACAGACAGAGTTACTTTCGCAATTATAATATTAGTAGGGATTTACAACACCAAATTACTAAAAGTTATTTTTGAGAGTCGGTGCCAGCAAAATATTAATATAAACCTATGCAATTTTGAGTAAGTATATAATATTTTTTTCCGTTCAGTATTCTTTTCGTCTAAGGTTCTATTTATATATTAAATCAAATATCCAATTTGAAGGTTTTCATCAAAAGTGGATACATATTTATGCAGCACCGTTCAGATACATGTTATTGCCGGAGAAGTTGAATATAATTTAATGGAATATTAGATGAGTACATCATATGAATCAACCCGTGAATACATGTTATTGATGCAAACGGGCATACATAGTTTTGTTCCTTTCTTAATGGACATAATTTAATTAAGCAATGTGTGTATATATATTTATGATGTGAACTCGTGGTTACAATTTTATGCTCTTCACGTTGAGCACTTCGTTTTGGAGCCAAAGGTGTTTAAATATTTTAGGAGCCTTGACAATGTATACATATTATTGCTTTTGACTGTACACGCTAAGTGTGAATGAATACTCTTGAAACATACCTAAATCATTGCTCTCAATTAAATAACTACGAACTGACAACGGAACTAAATGTACTACCTACACGTACTAGAGTTCTGAACTAGTTTTTTTTTGGATATTGTACTATATTGCATCGCACCGTTCACTGACTGAGCAAGCACAAGTCTAGTTTTAAACACAAACATACCTACTTCATGTAACTACCCAGGTCACTCGTGTCAATCACTTTGTTTAACTTTAGTCAACTAGTAGTATAGTACCAATTAGTACTTCAGTAAAATCAATTTATAGTCTTACCTTTTGGAGTTTCCAGGTAATCTAAAAAACGTTATCTCTGGGTATTGACGAATTCATGCAACCAAAACAAGCACAATAGACTCTAGTTGTCATATTAAATATTTTTAGTAAATAAAACACGCGCGGTTACTATCTAAAAAACGACACGCCGTCCATTCGTCTACTCGGCACAATCGCCTGCTAACGTGCTGAAAGGCGTGCCGAAAACGAGAATCGTAGGTATAGCTTGCGCTTCGTCCGTTTGTAGGGAGCTACAATACTGGTTAGTAGTACTCTTTATACTGTGGTCAAAGCGTGCTTTCTTGAAGAAACAAATCTTAAGGAGACGCCTCTTGAATTGAATTTGCTCTCTGTTCAGTTTGCATTTGTCTTAGAATTTCAACACCTTGCTTCCACGCATACAATATGCAATGCAATTGCAAACGAGACAAGTTTTCAATTCCAAAGTGTAAATTGAAATTCTTTTAATTTAACATGACGTAGTCTAACCCTCTCCGTCTCGAAACATAATGTAAAATGAAAATGAGGTACAAGTCAATGTACAAGTTTTTCATATCCATACTAATATTACAAAGGTAAAATGTGCTATTTTGTCCACCGGTACATCTGGTGGGGCCGTATGCTTATCTGCCACTCTAGTAGTAAAAAAAAATCGAAAAAAATAATCCTTTCATAGGTATTATCGGGAAGACGTTTGTAGAATAACACACACAAGATCTTTGCTAAATTCTGGTAACGGACGATAAGTTTTGTCTTTTTCAAGGCTTCATTACTTATTAAAAAAAAAGGATTTACAAAATGTAAAATCCCAACTCTACTAAAAGAAACAATTCGTTTTGGAACCATCCGTGCCCCCAAAATCAACGTTATTACTTTTTTTTCTATTCTAGAACACCTGGATTGTTATAAAAGATGGAATCAAAAATACCTTGCGTCAGGCCTCCGTCGCTCGCTCAAAACCGCGCGCTATGTACCTACCGCTCGGCATATCCCTGGGGATGCAACTGGCAGAGGGCTGCCGTCCTGCCGAACGCCCGACTGAACGCTCGCATCGCACCGTACCGCACGTTTCCCGCGCTTACGCTTCGAAATACCGAAACCACTTAATTATTGTGCAGTGGATTGGTGTAATAGTACAATAACAAAAGAAAATTTGTCGTTTTTTAAATTGCCGAGAGACGAAGAAAGCTGAGTAATATTTTAAATCTTATCGTCGTTGCGCCTGACAAGTTCCAGATGTGATTTTTACAAGGTTTTGGGAAACTCAAAAAAACAGGTTTTTTCAAAAAGTGTGTAAGTAATCAAAAATCTGTAAATGCAGTATTATGAACATTAATTTTTTACATATGTTAGATATACATTTGAAATGCAATGTTGCATATATTTGAAGAAATTATTATTTTTTCTGTAAATCTGCACATACCCGTTTTGGCACTGTGCATGCAAATTATATATGTGCCATTTTCATGCACATAAGGGATAATGTTAACACGGTTTTTTCAAAAACTAGTCTATTATGTGACATTTCGGTATTAAACATTCTGTGTACTACTTTCATTTTCACAATTATTGGTCGATCTTTTTGTAATGTATTAGTATTAATTAAAACTTCTGTCATTAATCGTAAAAGTTAAATTAAAAGTATGTTAAAATACCTAAAAGTCACAATATAAACTCCTCTATAAAGTCCTTAAGGTGAAGTGGGACTCAAAATACATAATTTTGACATATTTCGAACCAATTTTGCAACGGTGTTAACAAAGATTTCACAATTTTTTAAATGGATAATTATTATTAAGTATATTGACCAGGGATGTCAGCTCTCCAAAACACGATTGAGTAAATTCGGCTCGATAGAAAATAATCCCAAAGTTCCCTCGAATCTGTAAATTTACCTGTGACCGCCTTGACTATAATCAATTTCATTCAGTAGTTATATAATGTACAACACTAATTTTTTATTTCCATGTCCCTAATAAGTTACCTCGAGGTCCTATGCAGTTATTTATTAATTAAAAACATATTGCTTTAATAAAAAAAACGTTTTGTTGAGCGGGAGTGCATTTTGCCGCTATCAGCCACCTCACAGAGCCCGCTCAGTCAGCCGACAGGCTTCGTTGAGGACACCCGTATACAACTTTGTCACGCCCGCTGACGTAATTCGCTGCCGTAATAACGAAAACAGGTAATAAAAAAAACCAAAAAAGGAAGTATTCAAGGCTTAAGCTCAAGAGCGTAAAAATATCGCATCTGTTTGGGGAAGTTTCTTTGGTGTATTATATAAGTCATAGTAACGTTTTCATACTTTCCAATACAAAGTTTGCCTGATGCCACATAATAGATAAGTCCAGAAGATTCACCTATAAATGCGCTCATGTATGTGACGCCCTGACCGAGCGTATAACATGTACATTATTTAAATAAATATTTTTAAAATTTTGAAGAAACGTCTTGTGGAGTCAACTGGTGACCTAAGGGCGGGCAGTTATTTCTCCAACGAATAGGCATCGCCGTTCAAAGGGGGAATGCTGCCAGTCTTTTGGGCACAATGCCACGGGGGCCCTATTTAGATTTAGTTTAGTTAGATTTATTCATATTGTAAATAGTTATTATGCTTTATTGTAACATTTGTCATATTTAAGTAAAATCAATGTCATTACGAGTATAATACTAATGACTGATAAATCAGTGGGCCAATTCTCCTAAATCTATACTTATAATAAAACTGTTGAGGGTCGAGAGTCTGTACATGGGAGATATTTTGAAAATTTTAATGGTAGGGCGTTCTCTAATCGATACTGAAGCCGAAAATGTAATTTAAAATTTTCATGTCTGTCTGTCTGTCTGTCTGTCTGTCTGTCTGTATCCCGAATAAGTATCACGCCGAAACTACTGAATCGATTTGAATGAAACTTGGCACAATCAGAGCTTATAATCCGAGAAAGGTTCTAGGATACTTTTGATCCCGATATTTTGCGTGGTTTTCTTTGGGAGAGGGGATGAAAGACAAAACGGTTTTTCAGTTGTAACTTCTCAACGCGTGGTCCGATTTCAAATATTGTTTTAGTGTTGGAAAGGGAGTACTTGAAGAATCATTTCACACATGTTTCGATATTGAAGGTTTTGTAGTTCAGGAATTAGAGACATCTCAACTTTCGCAAAACCTAGATTTCAATGGTTCCTTTGAATGTAAGGGTTATTCCCACAGACAAACCGATTACACGGTTTTGTGGGGCAATGTAAATATAAAAAAATGTAAAATATTTCTAATAAATAAATAAAAAAAAATAAAAAATTCTAAACGGGCGTGTTGGCTTAATCATAAAAGAGTTTAACAATTCAGTCCGCGCCGAAGGCGGGGACTGAATTGTTTTAGAATAGACTTAATCTTTAAGCTCTTTTATGATTAAGCAAACAGGGCCGTTTCACACGCTGCTTGATGAGTCTAATGAAGAAGTGCCTCTCCTTTAGCGAACCTTATGTGACGTAAACGAAGTTGCGAGGGTCAGCTAGTTTACAATATAACAGTATATAATAAACCTTAATTGAGTCTATAATAAATTAAACTTCTATCCAAAATTACAGCTTTCAAGGCACGTATTGCGTATTGTTGATATTCTCGTAGTCTTACTTTACTAGTCGTACGTCGTAGTTGATGTAGGTAGGTATTGAATTTGAAGTTGTAAGTATGAGTTTCTTTTTTTTTATATTTAGCTCGCCAAATTGACGTCGTCACCAGCCTGATGAAAAGCATCTAGCGATTGGGGGCCACTTCTGACAGTGGTCCTCAAGTTGGCGGCCCTGTGATGTGCCTCTTCACGCTCCTTTTGAAGAACCTGGGATTGTAAGATGAGGGAATCACGTGTGCGGGCAGGTCGTTCCATGTTTTTATAGTTCGACAGAGAAACGATCGTTTGAAACGTTCAGTTCTGGCGAAGATTCTCTCCACTGTGTGTGAGTGTCATCTTTGCCCGGCACGTGTTGTTCGGGATCGGAAAGAAGAGGGTGGGATCAGGTTGAAGAGCTCTTCAGAACATTCGCTGTGATACATTCGATAGAAGGCAGCCAAGGACGCTATGGTTCTTCGCGGCGCCAAAACGGTTCGAGGCCTCCCGTCACCTCAGTTTGAATTTTAACCAACAGTGAACTGAAAATAAACAGCTTCCATACAACTCGATACAGTCAATACAACCCTAACTTTGTTTTTAAGCCATAATGTAAAATAGTAATTCAATGTTCAATGGATAGTGGTACCTATATGTTAAGCGCTAGAAGATGATTTTGTGAATATATGTTACTGAAAAGGCCGGATGATTTATTATGACTTACGAATTATTTAATTATGATATATAAAAGAACGCGACTAAAACGAAAGTGATGGTATTCGAAAGAGAAGAGGACAGAACGAATGCCAGGATAACTGTAAATGATGTAGTGCTGGAACAGGTTGATGAGTTTGTATATCTTGGATGTGCATTTAGCAGGGATGGACGGTACACCGCTGATGTAGAAAAGAGGGTATCTGCGGGAAATAGTGTGAATGGAGCGTTAGGCAAACTTTTAGGTACCAAGGCCTTAAGTCAAAAGGCCCAGCTCGCAGTACACAATGCGGTGCTGATACCTACGCTAACGTATGGAAGCGAGAGTTGGGTATGGCAGGAAACGCATGAAAGTAGAATAAACGCGGTCGAGATGCGCGCGCTACGCAAAATCTGCGGAGTAACGCTCGCAGATCGCGTTCGGAATGAAGATGTAAGAAAGAGAGTTGGTCTGAAAGAGAGTGTCGGTGTTAAAGTAAGGAAGGGCATGCTACGATGGTTCGGGCATGTGGAACGAATGGGAGATGAAAGAATGACAAAACAGATATACAACGCGAAAGTGGATGGACGTAGGAGTCGGGGAAGGCCACGACACACCTACCACGACCAAATTAATCACGTGTTAGTGGAGGGTAGTGTCAAGAGCCGTAGGAACCGACGTGCATGCATGAAAAGAAAAATGAAAGTTGAAGAGGCGAGTGAGGTGTGTATGGACCGTGCCGTGTGGCGATCGGTTCTTTCTGCCAACCCCGCAAGGGATTTGGCGTGAAGATAGTATAGTATAGTATATATGAAAGTCTTTGAAGATGTTAGTGACAAAATCACGTTCCAACGGTTGAGCAGATCTGGCTGTAATTGGTGGCCTATTATAATTATTTTATGCTTTTCCAGACTGCAATGTATTCCTGGACATATTATACACTAGCTGACGCCCGCAGCTCTGCCCGCGTCTAGTTATGTTCCTGTTTCCGCTTTCCGTGGGAACTGATTGCCGGTATAAAAAGTGGCCTATGTGTTATTCCAGGCCTATATCTACCCTTGTACTAAATTTCAGCTAGATCCGTTTAGCCGTTAGAGCGTGAAAGAGTAACAAACATCTACACTCACAAACTTTCGCATTTATAATATTAAGTAAGAAGTAAGATAATTTAAAAAATAGCATAAAGGCTATTTTATCCCTGGATGTGACCCAATGGTAGTAGGAAACGCGAACAGAATTATACACAGCTGAAGCTGCGGGCAATAGCTATGCGAAGTGAAACGTAGAATGTTTAATTTAGGAAATGGTAATCATTTGGACATGACTAAAGCCTAGTCTAGTTTAAATAACTAGTATCGAAATTTATTCCTTTACACCCTTGCATATATGCAAATAGTAATATTCGTTTTTGTATATTCTTCGTTTTCTTAGCCAAACGGGACCCTATTACTGAGACTTTGAAGTCCGTTTGTTCATCTGTATCTCATGAACTAGGCAGTAATACATTTCAAAGATATGTTTCTGCTCCCGCTGTAACGACTATAATAACACTAGATAAAGAAAAAAATAAGTTTACTCCCATACAACGTAATCTTCTGGCGTTTTTTTTGTTACGAAATCCTCATCAGTGTGCCAGTCCAACTTGAACCTCGGCCGTTTTTACAGTTCCGTATCCAAAGAGTAAAAATGGAACTTGCCTTTTGAAAATGCTAAGAGGCAAAAGCGGTCAGGTGTAGAGTAAATAAATGCTGTAAAACAGTACAAGTGGTGGTTATTCAATATGCGCTGCAGGTTCCACCAAGTGCCAACAGTATAAATAATCTGTAATAACGCGACCCTATTACTGAGACTATCTATCTGTCATCTTATGCACCACTGCAATAGCTAGGCATTTGAAATTTACGAATCCTAAGAACAGAAAAATATATTAAGGAGGGCTCCCATACAGGTATATTTTTCAGTCTTTTTTTTGTACAGAACCCTCCTTTTTCCTTTTCAGTAAGTACCAAAAAATAAAAACAAAGGATAGGGGCAGCAGATTCTTACTTTTTCAATAATCCTGGCAAAAATCGTCACAGGTAAAAAAATAAATTGAAGCACTTCTTAAATATATTATGTTCTATTCTTATTATGAAAATGAATTTCATTACATGTTAGTGATAAAAAATGCATCAAAATCAATTACGTAGTTGCTCACGAGTAGAAGATCTAAAGAGGTTTATCTAAACCGGGCGAAAAAATTGTTATGTAAACTTGTACTTCTGTCAATGATTTCAATTGCGTACCTAGTGAACGGGTTAACGCGCGAAAACGTTTCGGACGCACGGCGCGTCCCGAACATCTTGCGTCTGCTTCACCCCCTCCGAATCGCTTGAGACACAATTGCACTTCGCCTTAATCCACTTACACGAGTCCAATGCAGAGTGCAGAACAAAATAGATGGAGCTTAAGAGGACGTATGACGCCAAATAGACTATTATCTTGATCTAGATCTCAGGACTCCTGAGGTCTAATGAACTAACATTACAACACAAGCAACTTCAGTTCATGAACTAAAGATCTACTAGCCTGAAAACACGATTACTAAAAAAAACCTCGATACTTTTAATTTTTGAAAACACCTCGTTTTAGTTAAACTTTAGGCTGGATCTCTATAATTATCTATTATTTGGATATTATTTTTAATGTATAAGAAAGACAATACTAAAAACTTCATTTACACTAGTCGGTTTTTTTAATATTTATAAAAGTTTTCTTTTTATCTGTAATTATCTGTTTTTTAGCTTTCATATCATTTCGCTAAACGCGCTCCAAACCTTCTTTCTCTTTCATTCCTCGCGAAATCTGTATGCGCTATCCTTTACCGATTACGTTTAGTCTGGCTGCGCGCCTTGTAGGAAGCGGACCTATGCCCGATTGCGTCACACAATGCTCAATTACGACATCGATAGATCGATTAAAAAGCTTTTGAATTCCTGAAGTTGGGGGGAGGGGGGGGGCTGTAGGTGCATAAAATCTTAATTTGTGTAAATAATAAATGTCACTAATTATAAAAGTTATACATATAAAGTCCAAAAAATGATTAAAAAGGAACATAAAAAACGTTTTTCGCTCGTAGAATGAAAGAAATAAAAAGCTAAGAACCGTATTGATTGTTTACTATCTGATATAAATTTTCTTCATCTTACTTAGTTTCTTCACGATGGCTTGTAGAAACTGGGGTGTTACTTTTGAACCTAGGTCGGTATGATTTGGCATAATATTATCTCCTCGATTTGTTGCCACCGAGAATCATCGTAGTTCTCAATGGCGTTACGGAATGCCTGTACCAGGACCTCGTTCGTTGGTCAGCACCTGCACTGCTTCAAGTGACGTCGGCTTGGGCCTAGAAGATCTTCATGGGGCCCAGACCTTTTCTGCATATTAGCATCTGCCCAGCTGCCTTCAAGCCCAAACATATTTCAAACCCGACGCAGCTTTTATTGGCTGCCAGGAGCAGCAGCTATGAATTGAATTTTCATCCCCATTGGCAAAGTTGAGAGCGACTGCTGTCTTACCTCCCCAAGTCCGATAGGTTGTCTAATTGAACTGGACGCTTTCTAGGAACAATAATAATAAACCGGCCAAGTGAGAGTTGAACTCGCCCATGAAGGGTTCCGTAGCAGCAAGTAACATAATATAAAAGTTCGTGTGGTTCGTTGTAACTTTCATTGATGTTCGCAGTGGTAGTGATTTTTCTCGGCGAAAATTGCGGTATATGACGTTTAAAAAAAAAGAACTACCATCTTGATTTCGTTCAAACCAATTTTCTTTGGTAGATTTTATGCCAATGTACATTATATATATTTTTTAGATTTATCATTCTCTTAGTTTAGAAGTTAGAGGAGGGGGGGGGGACACACATTTTTCCACTTTGGAAGTGTCTCTTGCGCAAACTATTCACTTTAGAAAAAAAATATGTTATGAACCTCAATAGCAGTTTTGGGGACCTATCTATTGATACCCCACACGTATGGGTTTGATAAAAAAAAAAATTTTGAGTTTCAGTTCTGAGTATATATTAGGTGCTTACACATCAAATTGGCGTTTTTCGTACTGGCCACTTTAATTACGATTTTCTCCTCTTTGGTAAGGAATTCCAAATTCAAATTTTCCCAGCTATTTACTCATGTATATCCTTCGATGACCGTCATTCATTTGTTTTTTTCTGTTTGCGTCACTCATTTTACAAAATGGAAAACTTAAAATATCGCATTATTTACGAGTACGAGTTCCGCCGTGGCACTAGTGCTGCGGAAACGACTAGAAGGGTGAATGATGTGTATGGCGGTCATGTTGCAAAAGAAAACACAGTTCGTTTTTGGTTCCAACGTTTTCGTTCAGGAAATGTCGACCTGCAGAACAAGCCCCGTGGACGGCCTGAGACTAAAGTTGATAATGAAGTATTGAAGGCTATTGTGGAAGCGGATCCATCGCAAACCACGTCCGAGTTAGCTGCAGGCTGCGGTGTTAGTGATAAAACTGTTTTAATTCACTTGAAGCAAATTGGGAAGATTAAAAAGCTTGAAAGGTGGGTACCTCACGAATTGACTGAAGCAAACCGGCAAAAGCGCGTCGACTGCTGCGTTACATTACTGAACCGGCACAATAATGAAGGTATTTTAAACCGAATCATTACCTGTGACGAAAAATGGATTCTTTACGATAATCGAAAGCGCTCAGCGCAATGGTTGGATCCTGGCCAGCCAGCCAAATCCTGCCCCAAGCGAAAATTAACCCCAAAAAAGTTACTTGTAAGCGTTTGGTGGACTAGTGCCGGTATTGTTCATTACAGTTTTCTCAAATCTGGCCAGACTATTACGGCTGATGTCTATTGTCAGCAATTGCAAACCATGATGGAAAAGCTAGCGGCTAAACAACCTAGGCTGGTCAATCGCTCCACGCCACTGCTGCTTCACGACAACGCTAGACCACACACTGCACAACAGACGGCTACCAAATTAGAAGAGCTTCAATTGGAATGTCTAAAACATCCTCCGTACTCACCGGATCTTGCTCCAACAGATTACCATTTTTTTCGAAATTTGGACAACTTCTTGCAAGGGAAAAAATTCAACTCTGATGGGGCAGTCCAAATCGCCTTCACAGATTTTATTGATTCCCGTCCGACTGGTTTTTTTAGTAAAGGGATCAATGAACTACCTATGAGATGGCAAAAATGCATAGAAAACAATGGTTCATACTTTGATTAATTAAATATATTATATTTAAAAATATTCGAATTTTTGTTCCTCCTATACAAAACGCCAATTTCATATGTAAGCACCTAATATATTGCTCAGGTCGTGGGTCGGATTCGGCGGCTGGGTCTTGAGGTCGCCCTTCACAAATCCGAGGCTCTGTGCTTCCACGGACCTCGGATGGGGCCACCTGCGGGATCCAGCCTACAGGTGGGGGGCGTCAGCATCGGCATCGAGCCCTCGATGAAGTATCTGGGGCTCGTACTCGATGGCCGGTGGAACTTCGGACACCATTTCCGAAGTTTGGTCCCAAAACTGAGGGGAGCATCGGCCGCACTCGCGCGGCTGATGCCCAACATCAGGGGACCCAACGCTCCCTACAGGAGGCTGTACCTTGGGATCGTGCGAAGCATGGCCCTGTACGGGGCTCCCGTATGGGCGGAGACCCTGACGGCCAGCAATGAGGCTAGACTGATGAGCCCGCAGAGAGTGATGGCCGTCAGGGTGATAAGAGGATACCGCACGATCTCCGGTGAGGCGGCATGTCTCCTAGCCGGGACCCCTCCATGGGACCTGGAAGCGAGAGCCCTTGCGTCACTGTTCAGATGGCGCAAGGAGGCGCTGGAGCGGGGCCAAAGGCCTGCGTCTCGAGAAATCGAGGCCCAGCGGACCCTGCTCCACCAGGAAACCCTGGAGACATGGAAGATGCGACTTGAGCAACCTAAGGGGGGATTCGCCACAATCGCGGCCGTCAGACCGGTCATGGACGAGTGGCTGGAGAGAAGACACGGTGCTCTCTCCTACCGGTTGACACAGATGCTTGCCGGGCACGGTAGCTTCGGTAGGTATCTGTGGCGAAAACACCGGGAAACCACGGCCGAATGTCAGCACTGCGAGGACCGCAGCGATGACACGGCGCTCCACACGCTGGTGGAGTGCACGGCGTGGGCACAACAGCGACAGGTCCTCGTAGTGGGTCTGGGCGTGGACACCCTCTCGCTTGAGGCCATGGTGCGAGCCATGCTCTCCAGCGGGAGTAAGTGGGACTGCGCCGCCTCGTTCTGCGAGCAGGTCATGCTCGCGAAGGAGGCGGCGGGCCGGGTGCGGGAGAGAACTCTCCCACCCGAGTTCCGCAGTCGGCGCCCCGGGCGCCGCCGACGTGTCTTCGCCGAGGACTATCGGCCTCCATGACCGGGGGTCTGAGGACGGTGGGAGGGCCGCTCACCGTCCTTACAGAAGCAGGCCCATGACGGCAGCGTGACGTGAGCACTTACGCACGCCCCCCCTTAGAAGCGGGGTCACACCCGAAACCCCCCATAGACGCGGGATTGCACCCGAACCACCCCCTGGGCGAGGCCGCATTGGCGGCCGTAGGTCTGTTGGGAGTCACGGGACATCCTTCCTGAGGGCTTACCCGGGGCTCTCAACCATAGGCTGTTGGGCGTTACGTGAGGTTTTTTAGTCGGTAAGAGTCCGGCATAGCATCCTACGAGGATTTTCCCTCACGTTAAAAAAAAAAAAAAAAAAAAAAAAAAAAAGCACCTAATATAAAACAATGGAGTCGGCTAATTCAAGTACAAATTTAAAGACAGTGTAAGTATTTTAAAAAATCTTTAAAATATAACACTGTCTTTAGGCTTTCGATTTAATAGTAGAAAATTGCCGGTGATATTTTCAAAACTATTGTTTAAAAATACTTGTTGATTCACATAAAAGAATAATCATTTTATTGAAGGTACTAATGAAAGAAAAATGAGTTTTTACTGAATGATGATGCTGTTGGGCGCAACAGCGCCAGGTCCTCGTGGTGGGTCTGGACGTGGACACTCTCTCGCTCGAGACCATGGTGCGAGCCATGCTCTCCAGCGGGAGTAAGTGGGACTGCGCCGCCTCTCTCTGCGAGCAGGTTATGCTCTTGAAAGAGGCGGTGGGGCGGGTACGGGAGAAATCTTTCCCACCCGAGTTCCGCAGTTGGTGCCTAGGCATCGGCGATTTGTCTTCGCCGAAGACTATCGGCCTCCATGACCGTGGGCCTGAGGACGGCGAGAGGGCTACTCACTGTCCTTACAGAAGCAGGCCCATGACGGCAGCGTGACGTGAGAAGTTCACGCACGCCCTTAGAAGCGGGATCACACCCGAAACCTCCCAAAGACGCGGTATAGTATAGCACCCACACCGTCCCCTGGGCGAGGCCGCAATTGTGGCCGTAGGTCTGTTAGAAGTCCTGGAACATCCTTCCGAGGGCTTACCCGGGGCTCCCAACCATAGGGTGTTGGGCGTTACGTGAGGTTTTTTAGTCGGTAGAAGTCATGATGGATTTTATCTCACGTTACAAAAAATAGTTAGTATCTTTTTCTGCATTCAGTCTTTTCAAGAAGTGGAGGCACTGCCGAGTGCGTGTCCCTCTCGGAGACTTTGAAAGGATAAAGAGTCAAAAACTGGAAGATGAAAGCGTAAGGAGTATGTATGTAGGCTTAATCAGTGAAAGGCTTGCAAACTCGAGCCTTTCCGACTTAGATGTGAATGAATGCTGGAATATTATGAAAGAAAGTATAGTGGATAGTGCAAAAGAAGCATGTGGGAGTGCAAAGAGACATGAACATTCGAAAGGTGATGCCTGGTGGGATGCAGACGTTCAATCCTGCGTAGCAAGAAAGAAGAAAGCGTGTTTGGATTACGTCTCATCTCATCATCTTGCCAGGATTTGGGATTGATGGTGCGCTGCTTCGTGCCGTGTAGTCTACATATGTGGGATGTACGGCATGTGTGCGGGTGGGCGGCAGCCTGTCTCCCTGGTCTGACGTCAACATTGGCGTCAGAGAGGGTTGCGTGCTGTCAGCCCTGCTGTTTGTCCTGTACCTGGACGATTGTCTTATGAGAGTAAGATCGATGAATGTTGGATTGCGAATGGGTGACTTACTTGTGAATGTGAACTGTTTGCTGTATGCAGATGATGCCGTGCTCATAGCCGAATCGCCATCAGAACTACAGTCTCTAGTCACAGCGATGAAAGATGATAGTCTAATGAGAGGCTTACATTTGAACGCGACTAAAACGAAAGTGATGGTATTCGAAAGAGAAGAGGACAGAACTAATGCCAGGATAACTGTAAATGATGTAGTGCTGGAACAGGTGGATAAGTTTGTATATCTTGAATGTGCATTAAGCAGGGATGGACGGTACACCACTGATGTAGAAAGGAGGGTAACTGCGGGAAATAGAGTGAATGGAGCGTTAGGCAAACTTTTGGGTACCAAAACCCTAAGTCAAAAGGCCCAGCTCGCAGTACACAGTGCGGTGCTGATACCTACGCTAATGTATGGAAGCGAGAGTTAGGTATGGCAGGAAACGCATGAAAGTAGAATAAACGCGGTCGAGATGCGTGCGCTACGCAAAATCTGCGGAGTAACGCTCGCAGATCGCGTTCGGAATAAAGATGTAAGAAAGAGAGTTGGTCTGGAAGAGAGTGTCGGTGTTAAAGTAAGGAAGGACATGCTACGATGGTTCGGGCATGTGGAGCGAATGGGAGATGAAAGAATGACAAAACAGATATACAACGCGAAAGTGGATGGACGTAGGAGTCGGGGAATGCCACGACACACCTACCACGACCAAATTAATCGTGTGTTAGTTGAAGGTGGTGTCAAGAGCCGAAGGAACCGACGTGCATGCATGAAAAGAAAAATGAAAGTTGAAGAAGCAAGTGAGGTGTGTATGGACCGTGCCGTGTGGCGCTCGGTTCTTTCTGCCTACCCCGCAAGGGATTTGGCGTGAAGGTAGATAGATAGATAGTATCTTTTTCATCATCAGTAAAAAAGGATTATTCGTTCTTCATAATTCGCCTTGATGCGGTGGTGCATTCGGTAGTATAACCGATGGCCGTGCTGAGGCCCTGATTTTATTCTGGGGTCGGGCCGAATATTCGTGTGATCCACAAAATGATGTTTCGGAGTTTGGGTGCTCGATAGTCCGTTTGTTGAGGAAGGTTTATAACATTACACTTCAACGAAGAGGAGCAACTATGAATAAAGTTTCGAAAACGGGAAAATTTATTCCTTTTGAGAGTATACGTTGCGTGCGCTAAGTAAATATAATTAAAGTTACATAAAAATTGTGAATTGCGAAATTGTTCATTTTAAAGTTCTATAAAAATTCTCCTCCTATTTTTATAAGTATTATAATACGGTCAATTTTTTAAAAAATTAAACCAAAAACCGAGTAAAACTATTCACACAATTATCTACTCCATTCTATTCATTGTTCGCCAGTGCGTTGTGATCCGCCCCTACTTGCGTTACTATCATAATCTGTCACCGCCTGACGCGGCGCCGCGTGAATATGGCGCGCGATCTGTAGCAAAGGGGCGCGGGGGTAGCGGCAGTGAATCATGCGATTTGGTTAGGGTCAGGCAAGCTCTTAAACTTTTGAATAATTACGTACGATCATATGTCTGTAGCAACCGTGCTCAGTTTTATGCCTATTCTTAATTAGGTAATCAAATTCAGGCAGTCCGATGCTGGACATAGACCTCGCCCGAAGTATGCCGTAACATAGGGGCCTACGTCTTCCGCATTCAGTCACTCTCTGTGACCTTTTCAGGCGGTCGAGCCATCAGGAGAGGGGTTCGTCCTATCCTACGTTCATCAAGCTCGGCTATCGTTTCTTCTATAGATGTGTACCTACCATCAAAACGCATGCTCTGAGAGCTATGTCGACAACTCTGGTATTCTGACGGATAACATTGTTTCAAATCAGGTTTCAAGGTAAGTAGCCTCCTGGGCAACCACAAGCCTCAATCTTTTGACTAGGATTAGTCCCTGCTACGTCGTTTCTTTACAGTGAGGCAATTTGTCACACTATTGTCGAGAACAACTTGTAAACAACGCTCGCGCACAAGTGACATTGGGCTGGTCTTGTCACCTTTTTTTAAAAGATCAGAGTCACCACACTCCCTCTCCCCACTTTAGCTGTCTGTTCCAACCGGAGAATGAAATTTAATACACTTTTAGGACCAGAGTCCCGCCAAATTTAAGGTGCTGTTTATTAATTCCGTCCTCTCAAGGGGATTTATTATTTTTGAGTTGCTTGAGAGCCGCGCTTACTTCGCTCTGATCGATATCTGGTACATTGGTGCGTTAATGAAGCCCTGTGGCCATCATTATTAGGCCACGTAGGCTAATTAGTCCGTGATAATTTTAGGTCTCTGTAAAAGCAGTCCATTTCCTCGAGAATATTAATGAAATTACCTTGAGGGTACAATTTTGCTACCTGTGGCTGTTTGCTGCTGTTCAACTGTTGGGTACAGATCTTAGTGCCCCTGTTCTGCTCAATCGTAGTCTCGAAAACCCTGGCGTTATTACGTCTGAGGTCGTGTCTTAGCAGCATTAGAATTTTCCCGACTAATCTTCATAACTTCGAGAGTCTCGAGCTTTGAACACCTTTTTTGCCATTGCTGGACAAAAATCTTTGAGCACTTGTTGTAACGTTTTTACCACTGTGTCGGTTTCATCGTTGTGAGTGGTTTCTAGCAAATCGAAACTATTTCGAAGTTTCAATTGAAACCTTTTCGATCCCATTTATATGTGGAGCGTAGTAGGTCGAAGAACAGGCTTTAAAACCTGGGTTCTTTTTCAAAATACTGGGACAAGTCAGTGATCACAACCGGCATTAAACCACCTGACAATCACAAAGTCATCACTTTGGTCCGTTATGATAAAGACTTTATATTAATTGTGACTTTGTCGGGGCTTCACCAAATCTACTTTGTATGGGGCCTCATATTAAAGAAAGAATTCTCCAAGAAGTGACCCTGAGATTGAAGGGAAAATCAACAAGTAGGTATGTGCCCCAGTCATTCGGTGTATCACGGTTTTGCCGCGACCTTATACCCTATAGTTTTGCGTTGAAAATCCCCATTAACATTGTAGTTGGCAGTGTCTTGTAATATCTTCGCTATGTCTTCGTACACAGCTTCGATTGCCTCTTTCGTGCTTCTCGAGGTAGTGGCAAACACCTGTATCACATTCAGGGAGTTTCTGTCGGTGAGTTCCAGTATAAGATATGCTACCCGAGTCAAAACATTGCTGATTTCCACGCCACTGCTAATGAGGTAAAAATCGACACCACCATCGGAGGTCCGTTCATCACTTTGCTAAAAATAGAGCATTTCATCTGGTGTGAGTGTTAGCGTGTTCTAGTGTTCCTTGATTGAAGTATATAAGTGAAGATACCCTTTATTCGGATCTCGCACAAGTCTAGTGTGTCTTTGCAACTCAGTTCTACCTCGAGTTTGATAAGATGCTCGTTCAGCTATGGAGTGTACCTAAAGTGCGTCGTTATATGAAGCCAGCATCAGTCGTAAATGGTAGCCTGTCTTAGCCCGTAAATTCTTTGCACTTCCCTCCCGCCATTTTTGCGACCGCTACCGCGACCGGAACAGCGGAACTGCAGGGAACTGGGGGCCGTTTATTTTTATTATTTCATATTGGTAGGGGTTACTGTACGACGTTGACCAGACGGCTAATGCATAGTGCTTTATTTTGTTTGTTCTTCTCTTCGTCATGACCTCATTCGTTCATCAGCAGGAGCACCACTCGCAGGTGAGACCGGAAAGTGACCCCTATATTGTCGGTAGGACTCTATCCACAACAAAACTTATCAAATAATAATAATAAATAAATAAAAAGCACATTACTTACGAATTTCGCCACACTTTTCTTTTCAATACTAATTAAAATGATGGTTAACGTCACCTTAGACCATGTTTTTCGCCATAATGTTACATATTTATCATGTTTTCCGCGCGATATTTGCAAGATCGCATATTCCATATGTGCGTGTGTGCACATAACGTTTTTTTCCAAAGCTTAAAACACATACGGAATATTGCAAAATTGGTTCTAAGCTAAATATTGCATAACGGATTTTACTAGCATGTGTAGATTGAGACGGAGATTATAAATATGCAAAAATCGAAAAATCAAAAAAATGCACATAATGAAAATGAAACTTGTCAGGCGCAACGACGTTATCAATTTAAATGTTTTCACCATATTTTATTTGTAGCAGTACATAAGTAGGTAGGTGATAAGTATGTAAATCGTAAACTAAGGAGTTATTTGAGTCAGGTATTATAAAATTGTTGTTTTTTATAGGCAATTCAATGTTTTATAGAATTTGTAGGTAAATAGGTTTTATAGGTAGTCGAAGCGCTCGTGGCCTCGGGGACTCAGTGTTCTGTAATCGATCACTGTAGTAAGCAACTTTCACTATGGCCAGTTCTTGGATGGGTGACCATTCATGTGACCACTTTGTGACTTTTATTTGAGCGTCTCCGTGCTTCGGAAGGCACGTTAGGCCGTTGGTCCCGGTTGCCAATAAAATAGCAGTCAGCCAAGTTGAAGGCCTTTTTAGGCGGTTTCAAAAATTTAAACAGCAGATGGTCACAACTTGTACTTGGTACAAACTATAGAAAAATGAAATGTGGGCATCTAATATGCCTCTGCCTTCCCCTTCGGAGATCAACGCGTGACCATATGTATGTGTGTGTAACATAGTAAAATAGGATGGCCGGGTGAGATAGGTGAATAGCCGGTACTTACGCTAAAGGTAATGTCAGTTAAATTTAGATTTCTTTGATATTTTAGTTATTTTTGTTTATAAGATAAACAATATAAATATATTGGTATACCTACCTACTGTGATTCATAATTTATTTTTGGTTTTTACGTGCATTTATAAAAGCGTGTTTTTCTAGGGTTTTTTTAAACCATTCATTTTTTTTCCTTACATTCCATTACATTGTTACTTACATACACGTCGACCTAATAAAAGCGTATTAAAACATGGTTGATTCGTAACATTTGTTTTATTATAAACATCCTTATAGGTTCAACCCTAGCGCATTCTTACGATGACGTCACTCGCACAGCGGGCAACACAGTCTCGTCTCGACGCTATGAGCGCGTGTTTAAGGTACAATTCTTCTCGTTCTGAGCAGCAGGTATTATTATTAAAATTTTGTAGGCTAATATAGCGTAGGTATTGTCGCTTTTGTATGGGAGTGATGTATCTGTTACGTAGTAACTATTTAGTAATCTGTGCTTGCGTTCCGTAAAAAATAATTTATAAAGATTTTTAAGATACATACAAGCCAGAAACATAACCCTCTCCTTGCATTTGGGTAAAAATTGCAATTCATCTTCAGCTGTCATCTGTGATGCACATGATTAATTTTAAACAATATTGCTTTATGAAATTATGTTCAAAATGAAAGAAAAAACCATGAAGTAAGATTTACGATGTTGTTTTCATGCTTTTAATCTCGCATACGTAAAGTTTAGGTTAGTAGTTTATATAATTCTGTGAGTGAATAAAAAAGAGTGCGTGATAATGATAATGTAACTTTAAAACGTCGCCGCGTCATTTCCAAAAAAACATTATGTAAGTAAATAGCCTATCTTATTCCTCTGTACTACCTTCCATACAATTAAAAAACACGACAAATTTGTTTTAACCTCTATTGGGTCGGGATATCACTCATAAGTAAAGGATAACTCTTTAACTGGAGGTGTTTCTGATGTTAGGATGTAAAAAAAACACAAAATAATGTTGAACAAGACATTCGTCTTAAATAGTCAGATTTTACAAATACATTTAGTACCTTTTACAAATAGTTTAAGTTAAAACAGTGTAGTAAATTTTACATAATGAAAAGTAAAATTTGCATTTAATTTAATTTCCCTTCAACTCCGTGTCTCCGTATGACTTTACTTAGGTAGGTACTTAGTTAAGTTTCCAACTTGTACCCAGCCAGATGGCACTTAACAAGCTCTTAACCAAGTTTACTCGGCACATTCAAGTTGTACTGTGATCCCTACTTAATTTCATAAAACACATAATATCTGAAGGACTGATGAGGCTTTTAAACTTAATATTTTAATTTTAATGGAAATCAAAACAAAATGCTTAAATGACTTCACCCTTAGAAACTACATAGTAAGATTTAGATATTTTGACTGAATAATAATTGGAGGGCAATTTCCATTCGAAGTCAGGTTAAATTTGATAGGTATTCTATAGTCATTGAAATAAAAATAATTCTGAACTGCCTATTTCTCCTTGTGAAAAATGAAGTCTTGCACACTAAAACAATTCCCAAGTAGAATATTCCCACGAATGCCAAGCCAGACTCGAACCAACTAAAACCCACGGTCCCCACCTAACCGTCTACGTCCAACGTCAGCCTATCACAGACGTAGCTATTATATACATTATCAAAAAACATAGGAAGGCATATTATGACGTATTTTCTATATAAATTGTCGAGTGACCACACACCCGACTACAATATATATTTCTATGATATCACCAAATTTGTCGTTAAATATTTGCTTGAAAGGGCGGCCGTAGACCGAGGTAGGCAATATATATATTATAGTATAGCTCAAGAGTATGATATAGCTTGCCATTATGATATTATATATTTAGATATATTAACATTATACTACAGCTACGTAGATACCTGACGGGCTTAAAACTAGCAAGTAAATGTTAAAGTATGTAACCAGTAATAAAATGTAAGTATTTCCACAGCGAATATTCTAGTTTTGCTGTAAGTATATTTGAGTTTGTTCAACAAACCGTAATTGCACTCTTCATAATCCTACTTAATTACTTAGTCTGTAAAAATATTATGTTAAGTAGACTAGTAATTACCATACTCTAGAATCGTTAGTTTCCATGATTGCAAAATTTTGTCATAAGTAGTTTTAGTTACTGAAATAGAGTTTTCTGCCGTCGACTTTTTATAGTTTAGTTAGAGGTACTATAGAGTCGTACAAAGAATGTTTCCTTACAGTAATATTATTTTACTTTATGTTTTTTTTTTATTTATTTGCGTCTGGTCCGGTTAGCCATAAGACGCAAGTTCGAGTCCTGCTCAAGACGAATAACTTTTCATATTTTTTAGTTTAGGCAAAAGACCCAAGAAACATCTACTAATGAGAATCATGTAGAATTCTTCCGTACCTACATATATCTAGGACGTATCCACATACATGGAAGATTCATTCCAATACGTCGTCACGTCCCTTGTCAAATTTGTGTTGTCAGGGTCGACTAGGAATGTTTTGTCACTTTTATAGCATCACACCTTGTACACATAAATGTTTATTACACAACATTGTGACAGCTGGCTATATTACTCGCAAATTACATTTTTGCGAAATTTTTGGACGCCAGTTACTACATTTTCATAGGGGTAAAAGGGTTTATAATACGATATACGAAATAAAATTAAATACGATGAGACCGAGATCTTGAAATTGAAACCAGCCTTACCTGCACAAGTGGGGCGCCTGCTAACTAGCGCACAACGTCAAAGAGAAGGAAGACTGAAACAAAAGCCTTTAGCCTGTCCTGTCCTGTAATGTCCCTGTGAAAAAATGGAAAAAAGTCTACATCCAGCAGTGGACAGGGAAAGGTTGATTTGATTGATTTTTTAAACCACTAAAATGAGCAGACAAGCAGGCGGCCCACTTGACGACAATTAGTCACAGTACCCTATGGAAATGCAAGACTGCGACACTTGCACTGCTGACCCTGAATTTGACACCTTTTGCTTGCTATTTTTTAAAATTTTTACATAAATAGTCAAAAGAATTTCAAATATCATAGGAAATCGATCCTCTAACATACAAAAGTTATGTTAGTGATAACTTACTTTTGTGAATGAACATCATTAAAATATGACCTTTAGCTCCAGATGGCGCTGTGAAAAATGTGACTCAATATTTATTTCTTTATAGATATCTTTCTATAAACATAATATATCTATGCAATAGCTATATTTAGATAGAAGTACAACCAACACCCACGATCAGCGTCTTTATATAAATGTACCCGTTCATCACAGAGGCGACCGCAGGCCGCGCAGGGAATGTAGCGAAATAGCTGCGTTTCGTCTTCCTAACGTTGATAAAGACATCACGTCCTTTCAATATTGATCATGTCATTCATCTGCTAAGCCTCGACCCGAATAAAAACATATTCATAAACAATATTTTTGACAACTTTACATCTATGTGTATATATTTTTTCTGTGCGTGTGTATGTGAATAAGCTCCTCCTAAGCGGTTGAACGATATAGATTTTTTTGATTGTGAATTTGGAAATAGTTTAGATTTACAATTCGGTTCACTGGAAATTGTGTAATTATGGTCTATGTGTGTTTTACAATATTTTTACTATCGATATTTTAATGCTCATAAATTGCCTCAGCTTTAAAGATATAAATGTTATTTTGTTGAGCTACTGTTTAAGTTGGAAGGATGTCAACAAGAATTTCTAATAGCACACATCTAAGGTAAACTCAATAAATATTACAAACGAGAGAGAACATTAAAATCAAATTTGATATGGCGAAGTCTCATCCGGAAATAAAGTCGGTGACCAAGTCAAAAGAATGAAGCAGCAATTTTATTTTAATCTGTTTCCAAAGGCAGAAGTTCGTCGCTGTGCGATTTTACGCGACCGTATTTTGTGTTTGGATTTGCTTTAAACTTTTGCAATTTTGTATTGTTTTGTCGGCTTTAGAATTTGATTTATTTACTGAAGGCACAGTTCCAAAGTCTCTTTTTTGAGTTTTGTTATTGTTCCTCGTTTTGGGTTACCAGTTTTAAAATTAATTGTTTCCGTGCGACACTTTTGTGTGTATTTTGTGTTTTTGTTGGATACTATAGCTCCTGGTATAAGCAATGCCATTCTTTCATTTTAAAAATTTGACACTGAATTTTTGGAGAGATATAAAATGTTAAAAATTTGACCAGTCACCTTAAATCTAGCATAGAGACTATTAAAAATCTTGCAACGCAATAGCATTGCAGTCATGAGCTTGAAGTTTTTTTCTTTACGAAAAGTAAATGAATGCCGACTTTATGTACCGTAAAGGCGTACAAATGAACACAATTCTGCGGAATGAGTGTAAATAACAACAACAGTCATAAAGCAAAGATTGTTTACTTAAAACAGCAATTTTCGGTTGAAATTACACGCGTTCAGCATACATACGGTGCCTATTCTTAGATAATAAAGCTTAGTGTTTTGGAAGGTCTTTGAGATTTATTCGTCATTAATGTGTACGTTTATAGCAAACTTTAAATTTAGAAACACTCGTTTCTCTTAAATGGGCTTACACACATTTTTCATGTTTAACAATGCGTTGCGACATTGTTTACTTTCGAAAAACATCGAATTCTAGAGATTATTGAGCTATGAATGTTTATTGTTAGTTGTGTTTAAATCGTCCTATTTCTTTTACATTTAGACCTCTTTGTTTTAGATATAAAACAACCTACAAGTAAGCATTCTTAAATTATTGCAACCATTGAGTCAATATAATCTTACAATAAATAGTTATAATAAATAAATATTTGTGGACATTCTCAAACAACATCATATATCTGAAATTAAGCTTATTTATTTTACAATGATATTTGCTTGTGCTGTGGGACCTAGACGACTGATAAACATTATTATTATATTTCTAAAAACATACATATTAAAGATTCATTACACCCAGACACAGAACAAATCAACGTGCTCATCACACAAAGATATCTGTCCTGGGTGGGAATCGAAAACACGACCTCCGAATACGTATTCAGGCAGACTGACCACTGGACCACGAGGCCAGTCAAAGTCAATACAATCACATTAGGGTGCTTTATACTTTAATAACCTACTTTATGTTTACATGAAGGTTGATAAAATTTTTAAGATAATATTTATCAATGATGTCAAATATAATCAAAGTGATAAAATAAGATGACTGTAGCATACTAATTTATTGTGTAATTGCGAAGTATTTGAAAAGAGTGACCGTGAGTTTTCTTGCCAGGTTCTTTCTCACAGGCTCTACATATTGTTTGGCGAATCAGGAGTAAATGTAGAATCAGAAAATTGTTTTTATTAACTTTTGTAAAAGGTAGATGTAGCATATTGAAATATATGTTTATTCCATGAGATGACGTGCCGGGGTGGGGAGCTGAACGAGCGGACTGCTCGCTAGGCATTCTATCCCCGACCGCCATACGTGTGTGTAATTAGCTAACGAAGTGGTTTATTGTTTTATACCTTTACATCGAACCCTACAATGAGCTTACACTAACTAAACAAGATACTAGAATATTAAGAAGTAAAGATAAACTCAAGTCAGAAAGTAAATCAACAGTAGCGACTAAGTAAGTTGTCTTGTCTTTAGAGTTTCGCTAACTACATTAGAACGTGCCACGTATCACGATGTGATTCATCTGGGGATTGTATTTATGAACCAGTAGCTCCAACGCTATCAGCAGAATGAAATGGTCTGTTTAATTATAATGATTACAGAGTGTTGTATTGTTGTTTTTTTGGTTTTGCATATTTAACTATTTATTTATACTGATATGACTTTATAGTCTTTTTCTGGACAGCTCAGCAATCATGTAAACATGTCATGTGTTGACAGAAGTTGTCTATGATCATAGTGTTGTAACTATACTGATTCTATGTATGTAAATAATCATTGAGTTTTATCTAGTTCACCGTACATTCATTTACTTCGGTATATCAATCGCCAAATTCATCAAATCATGAAATTCGGTATATCAATATATATTATGTGCAATAATTTTTTTATATTAATTTAATTAAAGGATCTTTAAAAAAAGAAACTTTTAGAAAATTTAATAGTACATAAATATAATCATTTATTTACAATAATATATTACTTTAGGACTGAATATTTTAACCATCCACCGTCAACCGTACCCAGTCTACCCTAAAGAATCATTTTTTTTTCTATTTATTCATATTTAAATGTTTATGGCGTTCGAAACATTAGATTATCTTTTTGGCAGCTCGCTGATGAACGTTAGCCTCTTTAAATTTACTCCTCCACACGGTACTAAGCCTAACCGGATCCTTCTGACGATTTCTGGGTCGCACAAATACTTATTTAGTCCCAATTTTTTAAAAGTACTTCTGCGAAGAGTAGGCCTCGCGAGCGCCCAGGAAAAAACAACTTGTGAGGAATTATATCCCTTATGATCCCATCATATATAACGGGGACCTTTTTCTCCCTTATTTTCCGCCCTATTAAAAAAACTTTTGACAAAAGTTGTATTTTTATCTTTTTGTAGATCAATGATTTTAAATCAAAGAACATGTGTGCCAAGTTTGGAGATAATTGGTTAACAAATGCGTCTTCTAGACCGAAACTGACATGTACACACACATACGGACGAAAGCAAAATCGTCTATACTGTGGAATCGAAGACCCAAACTCAAAGTGCCTTTTCACACGTACCGGTTGCCGGGTAGCCGGTGCCGGGTAACCGGCGCGGCGGCGGCGGTGAATGCAAGCGGTTGGCGGGCAAATCACTCCGGTACGTGTGAAAGCTATAGTACACGGCCATATACCCACCCTACCCGGCACCCGGCAACCGGTACTTGTGAAAAGGGGCAAAGACTCGCATCTCCATATATTCAATATACTCTGTGGACTAGCACTCTTCGCTCTCTGGGTCAATAAGTTATATTATATAAAGGTAGTACATTTTTTCGAACTGACGGATTGATAAAACAATGATCTCCTTTTAAAATCAATTGGCCAGTACAACAGTTTTACAACACTATGGCAAAGACAAACAAGTCTGAGAAAAAATAATTTAATGACAAGCAAAAATGACAGTCTTAAATTTTTACCATCCGAGTATTTTTCATGAAATTATTCTATAATCTAAAGGTTTATTAGTGTCGAAATGTCCGCATAAATCTAACTAGAGTTCCTTGAAACGACTATGATCAGGATTGATAATTAAATGTAAGTAATTATGGAGTAGTCGAGATCCAATTTCTTTGTTTACTATATTTTTTAAGTCTGTTGAATTCCACTATACTAATGAATGTACAATGTTATGGCACGCTAAATCTCATATCATGCATGTTTTTAAAAGGATATAATACGGTGGACTATATTTAGAATGTTAATTATTTTTAATTCAAATAACTATGCAATTTTTATTGTAATCATATTTCAAACACAATGTTCTATCATAATTTCATAATTTCCTAATTTATTTCATAATTACAAATTACACAGTTTAAGGTTTACAGCTATTTGATAAGGCTATATTGTGTGCTTTCAGACAAATGTATTAAGAGCCTCTGTAATCGAACTAGGCAATGCCTGTATTTCGACTATCAGCGCCCATCCCTCTTAACGCAATTTCACACCACACGCTGGTGGAGTGCACGGCGTGGGCACAACAGCGACAGGTCCTCGTAGTGGGTCTGGGCGTGGACACCCTCTCGCTTGAGGCCATGGTGCGAGCCATGCTCTCCAGCGGGAGTAAGTGGGACTGCGCCGCCTCGTTCTGCGAGCAGGTCATGCTCGCGAAGGAGGCGGCGGGCCGGGTGCGGGAGAGAACTCTCCCACCCGAGTTCCGCAGTCGGCGCCCCGGGCGCCGCCGACGTGTCTTCGCCGAGGACTATCGGCCTCCATGACCGGGGGTCTGAGGACGGTGGGAGGGCCGCTCACCGTCCTTACAGAAGCAGGCCCATGACGGCAGCGTGACGTGAGCACTTACGCACGCCCCCCCTTAGAAGCGGGGTCACACCCGAAACCCCCCATAGACGCGGGATTGCACCCGAACCACCCCCTGGGCGAGGCCGCATTGGCGGCCGTAGGTCTGTTGGGAGTCACGGGACATCCTTCCTGAGGGCTTACCCGGGGCTCTCAACCATAGGCTGTTGGGCGTTACGTGAGGTTTTTTAGTCGGTAAGAGTCCGGCATAGCATCCTACGAGGATTTTCCCTCACGTTAAAAAAAAAAAAAAAAAAAAAAAAAACGCAATTTCACAAAAAATTGTACTTGTTAGAACAATAACTTTTCTTAGCACTTAAAACTACAAGACATAAAATAAACCCAACACCATATAATAAATGTGTGTGTGTGTATGTGTGTGTGTGTGTGTGTGTGTGTGTGTGTGTGTGTGTGTGTGTGTGTGTGTGTGTGTGTGTGTGTGTATGTGTGTGTGTGTGTGTACGTGTGTGTGTGTACGTGTGTGCCAACTTTCGATTGTGTGCTTTCTATTTAGGAATAAACAGGAGTTGTTCGGTCTCTTCATAGGTTATTTTTGTAGGTATGCAATTACTTTTCTTTTGCATTTCTCTCTAGTTAGTGGATATATGTTGAGAATTTTATTTATTTTATTGTACAGAAACGGCCCAACGAAGTCGGAAAATTGTGTACTAAATTTGGTTTTGTAATTCACTGACCTCTCACATACCGCATATTTGCGCCTCTTGTTAAATTGAGGATTATATGTTAATGTGCAATGTTTTTGGAGTATTATTCTCAGCATAAACAACTGCCTCACCGTTAGAACTTCACAAGGCTGGTATAGTGCCGCAGTGGGAAAAAGCCTTGGTTTATTGATGCTAGTCTTAAGGACAGCTCTTTGGGCAATCTCAATGGATTTCATGGAAGTTCTATAAATACCACCCCATGAAGTAATGCAATACGTAAGGAGCGATTGACATAGTGCGTAATATATTTGTTTCATCACTGGTGGTTCAGTTATATGCCTCAATTTTTAAAATATGTAAATAAGCTTACGCACCCTGGCACACAGATGTTTGATGTGCTCTTTAAAATTAATGTTACTATCTATCGTGACTCCAAGGTATTTTACGGTGTTTACACGTTCTATCGGTGGACAATTACAGCTGTTGCTTTCTTCAATGCCACATTTGTGCGGCATAATGTTACGGTTCACACCGTATCCTGCAGAAGTTCTTATGCTGAAGCATATATATTTTGTTTTTTCTAAATTCAACGTTAATATATTGCTCTGTAGCCACCCTCTTACCTTACTAAAGCCTTGTTGGGCCGCTTTATACACTTCGTCCCATGTATCAGCGGCAAAAACTAAGGCTGTGTCATCGGCGAAGGAAATGATCTCGCCCCGAGTAAGTTTCAGCCGAGTGAGTTCGTTCAGATATGTCAGGAACAGAGTAGGTCCCAGCACACTGCCCCGAGGTACCCCATGAGTTACCGGGAGGTATGTACTTTTATACCCGCCCACTCGAACACACTGAGATCTCCCAGTAAGGTAACTTTTCAAAAGAGAGTGCTGAGATCCTCTCACGCCGAGTTTCTCTATCTTGTCCAACAGGATGGAGACAGAAATCGTATCAAAGGCCTTTGCTAGGTCCAAAAACACTGTAATACACTTTTTTCCCTTCGACAGATTACAGCTTAAGAAGCTTATCAATCTGTCCACAGCGTCTCCAGTGCTCTTTCCTTGCCGAAAGCCATATTGATTTGTTGAAATAAGTTTATTTGTCTCTAAATAATTTACGAGTCTAATGTTACTAACTTTTTCTAAAATTTTTGAAATACTCGGTAAGATAGATATAGGCCTGTAATTGCTGATAGTATCTCTGTCTCCGCCCTTATATATAGGACAAACCTCGGTCCTTTTCAGACAATCCGGGAAAATTCCAGTTCTTAGACAGTCGTTGAATATTTTAACGAGTGGTGGCCCTAGGATATTTATGTGCTGTTTGAGAGTACCGCAAGATATTCCATCCCATCCTGTCGCACTGCCTATTTTTAATCCACTCACAATATTTTTGACTTCTTGCTCGTCTGTCTCTAGGAGGACCAACGAATAGAGTATGCTTATGGTTTCTGGTATTGCATGGATGAGTTCGAAGAAGGCTTATCTTTGTTATTTTTTTCAATAATTTTATCAGCTAGTGTGGCCCCGACATTTATAAAATGGGTGTTAACTTGGTGCAGTGAGTCTTCAGGTGATGACGATAACGATAAGAGTTCCTTAGGATGAGAAGTCTTCTTTGTAGTGTCTGTAATGGTCCTAATTACTTTCCATAACATTTTGTTATCTTTTTTACATACATACATACATACATATACTCACGCCTTTATCCCCGAAGGGGTAGGCAGAGGCCTATACCGGCCCACATTTCACCGTGTACAATTTGGTCCCACGTGACAGGTGGTGAGCCCATCGCCGTGTTGAAATGGACCGCCGCCGTCAGAGCCTCGTCCGTTGTTCAGCAGGTGCACGAGCTTGCACGTGAGGTTGACTTGGGCCCGATGGTGCTGGTAGGGCCCCACTACACCCTTATCTTTTTTTACCGTTCTTATTTGTTCTTTCTCATAGTCTACCTTTAACTTTCGTAGTAAGTTGTTGCAAAAATTTCTGTAACGTTTATAAGTTATAGTTAACGTTAAATTTCCAGGAGAACTTTTAGCTTTTTTATGTAGCTTGTCCCAATTTCGAATACACTTTAGTTAACCAGGTGTTATCCATGGCTTAATGATTCGTTGTCGGCGTGAAAGTGTAGAAACAGTAGTATTCTTTTCTATTACTTTACATAGACATTTAATTACACAATTCATGCAAAAATTTGGATTATCTGAGAAGTAGATAGCGGCAAAATCCATTTTAGAGATATAGATCTGTAAGCCATTAGAATTTAATTTCGTAAAAGATGTAACGGCATATTGCCGCACAGGTCTTAGGTCCATACTCAACAAAACTGGATAATGATCCGTCAGTGTAGTTTGTGGCACAATAGTGATAGCTGGAAGACTTGTTTTCAAAAGAATATGATCTAAACAAGTTCCACTACGACTTCGCGTAATAAAAGTGTAAGCAGGTAGAAGACCCCGCATAGCTGCTAAATTAAGGTAACACTCACCCTCCCCATCAATATTATCTGCGCATATAGTTATATTAATATCTCCTATGACCACAATATTTACGTATGAGGAGAGTGTGTGCAAAATCTCATCAAGGCCAGCGAGGAATGGTTCCAAATTTTTATATGAAGGGGAACGGTATACAGCTGGCTAGGGCCGGGTAGCTGGCTAGGGCCGGGTCGGCGAGATGTGTCGTGCGGTGTTCCACAGGGATCGGTTTTAGGGCCGCTCCTGTGGAACATCGGTTACGACTGGGTGCTGCGTGGTCCGTTGCTCAGAGGGGTCGGCGTAACATGTTACGCCGACGACACCCTCGTTACGGCGCGGGGAGCAACGCACCGTGCCGCAGCACTTAAGGCCACGGCAGGGGTTGCTCAGGTCGTGGGTCGGATTCGGCGGCTGGGTCTTGAGGTCGCCCTTCACAAATCCGAGGCTCTGTGCTTCCACGGACCTCGGATGGGGCCACCTGCGGGATCCAGTCTACAGGTGGGGGGCGTCAGCATCGGCATCGAGCCCTCGATGAAGTATCTGGGGCTCGTACTCGATGGCCGGTGGAACTTCGGACATCATTTCCGAAGTTTGGTCCCAAAACTGAGGGGAGCATCGGCCGCACTCGCGCGGCTGATGCCCAACATCAGGGGACCCAACGCTCCCTACAGGAGACTGTACCTTGGGATCGTGCGAAGCATGGCCCTGTACGGGGCTCCCGTATGGGCGGAGACCCTGACGGCCAGCAATGTGGCTAGACTGATGAGCCCGCAGAGAGTGATGGCCGTCAGGGTGATAAGAGGTTACCGCACGATCTCCGGTGAGGCGGCATGTCTCCTTGCCGGGACCCCTCCATGGGACCTGGAAGCGAGAGCCCTTGCGTCACTGTTCAGATGGCGCAAGGAGGCGCTGGAGCGGGGCCAAAGGCCTGCGTCTCGAGAAATCGAGGCCCAGCGGACCCTGCTCCACCAGGAAACCCTGGAGACATGGAAGATGCGACTTGAGCAACCAAAGGGGGGATTCGCCACAATCGCGGCCGTCAGACCGGTCATGGACGAGTGGCTGGAGAGAAGACACGGTGCTCTCTCCTACCGGTTGACACAGATGCTTGCCGGGCACGGTAGCTTCGGTAGGTATCTGTGGCGAAAACACCGGGAAACCACGGCCGAATGTCAGCACTGCGAGGACCGCAGCGATGACACGGCGCTCCACACGCTGGTGGAGTGCACGGCGTGGGCACAACAGCGACAGGTCCTCGTAGTGGGTCTGGGCGTGGACACTCTCTCGCTTGAGGCCATGGTGCGAGCCATGCTCTCCAGCGGGAGTAAGTGGGACTGCGCCGCCTCTTTCTGCGAGCAGGTCATGCTCGCGAAGGAGGCGGCGGGCCGGGTGCGGGAGAGAACTCTCCCACCCGAGTTCCGCAGTCGGCGCCCTGGGCGCCGCCGACGTGTCTTTGCCGAGGACTATCGGCCTCCATGACCGGGGGTCTGAGGACGGTGAGAGGGCCGCTCACCGTCCTTACAGAAGCAGGCCCATGACGGCAGCGTGACGTGAGCACTCACGCACGCCCCCCCTTAGAAGCGGGGTCACACCCGAAACCCCCCATAGACGCGGGATTGCACCCGAACCACCCCCTGGGCGAGGCCGCATTGGCGGCCGTAGGTCTGTTGGGAGTCACGGGACATCCTTCCTGAGGGCTTACCCGGGGCTCTCAACCATAGGCTGTTGGGCGTTACGTGAGGTTTTTTAGTCGGTAAGAGTCCGGCATAGCATCCTACGAGGATTTTCCCTCACGTTAAAAAAAAAAAAAAAAAAAAAAAGGGGAACGGTATACCGCCACCATCGTTTTGTATGGGGTTTATCTGTGTCGCTATATGGGAGTAGCCCGGCAAAATAGGTATACGAGGTGTGTCTCGAATTCAACATTCTGTTAGAATAAGAATGTCACACTCATTTTTTAATCTAGTTAGAATAGCTTCTAGGCCAGGTAAGTTGCATGTTATGCTTCGTATATTTTGTGTCAAAATAAGAAGACGCTGTGATGGGAGTTCAGATGTAAGTATGTTATTACATTCTTCCAAGTTTGTTGTGTATGAGTGAGATACAGATATCTGATCAATGGCTTCACCAAGTTTCACTATTTCACCAAAGAGCTCGGATTTAGGTATTTTTTATGGATAATTTTTCACAGTGATAGTTATATAGGGATGAATAGTTACTTGAGATTAGATCCTCCCGGTATTGCTCGTGTATAGAAAGGTGGGTAATTTTGTCCTTGTTGCATTTGGTTGAGAGTATGTGTAATATATAGGTTTTTATTCCTGTCTGTTTGTTGTGTTTTTGCGTAAATGTATGAGATATGTGAATGTGCTGTGTGTATAAAAAATAGACCGAGATATGGTAACACAATGTGTGGCGCTTGATTGTGGTATGGGTGTATTTAATGTGTATATCTAAATGTAATGCATGCTGCCTGTAGCGGCCATAAATAGGCCCTATCACAAATACATGAAATCGATGTATAATAAATCGACTGGTACTAAATAATTTACAGTTAGTTTTCATTTTGCTCGTTGGTAGTCACTTCACCGCTATGGTTTTTCTCAGTTTGTCAAGATCACCTTGATTATTTATTCGAATGTGTGAAGAGTTTTCATCCTGCTTTATGTATACAATTCCATTCGCTGTCCAACAAAATTTCACTTGGTGACTCTTTTGAAACTGCCTTGCCAGATAAAATAATTTTTGAGTTTTATTAGTCAAAGTTTCCGATATGTACAATGGTTTATGTTGGTATTCGCTATTTATATGTGTAGTATTCAATTTGTTACATTTCTGCTTGGATTTGTTGAAGCTCTTGACTGAATTGAGAAGCTTTTCCTTCATCAGCACAGTTGTAAATTCCACTGTGACGGGGTTTGCATCATCCTTCGATTTTGTTCTATATATATCCTTGATGGAGTTGCTGTCTATGGTTATATTTAATGTCTTGCCCAGCTGAACTACTTTATTTTGAAGAGATTCTTTTGTTTCTCCAGTTTGCTTGGGCATGTTTCGGATTTCAATGCCGGATCCACGAGCTTTGCGCTCCAGGTTTTCCAATTTCATCTCTAGTTCATTTATAGTAGCTTTATCTGATTGATTTTCTTTTGCGAGAGCAGATATTCGCGATAAGAATTCATCATATTTTTGGGATATCAATTCGATGCTTGCCTTTAATTGACTGAATCGCTTTTCTTGTTGAACGGAGAACTCGATAAACATTTTTTTTATTGTTGCCTGTAGATCGGTATCTTCATCATCACATTTCCTCTTCTTCCGTCCTACTATGTTGGCTAGTGAGCTGAGATCTGGCGCGGATTCACAATGTTGCAGAGGAGAACTACTCTTAGATGTCGTGGGTTTCTCAGGTATGCTCCGTGGGGTCCCAGACTTATCTATCTTCGCCGCCGGTGACGCGGGTGGAGTACGCTTTAGCGGCATATTAATTTAATTATAAAATAATAAATTGAACTGGAACGTTTTCCGCAGTACTTTTTTTTAGCGGTATGCTTTACTAGCGATGCGTGAAATGGAACGAACACCTCACTATAAAATGACAGGAGGCTGGAGACTGGAGATTGCCTGTTGACAGTTGTTCTTTGTGGTCGCACACACGGTACGTCAGTTCAGACAGTTGACATTTAGTTGTTTTGTAGAACGACTCACCAACTATGTTCCTTTCGTATGTTGTTGTCTTTCTTGCACATTGACCTCCAAGAACACTTTCTTACTTTATGTGCGCCAAGTACTCCTTTGACTTTAAATATTTATAATTTTTATTACATACACTATATTTTATTTAATTTACGTTTTAAAACACAATGGTCACGAATAGACGTGCACTTGCTCTCGCGGTCCGGAGGGAAGGGGGGGATCGAAAACATATTTAAAGCTTTTATAGTTTAAAAGTTCGTTTAAAATTCGAATGGTAGGTATAAGACGTCAGTAGTGTTAATAATGTAGCACAGTAAGATATTTCATTAGTATGGTACAAGGAGGACCCCTTGGGAAATGACCCCAAAATAACCCACCATATACCCCAATAAATGTTTGCCTCTAATCGTCTACGTCATGGACATACAAAGTTATTCAGTATCCAGCCAATATTGTTTGGGTATCTGCTGAAAAAGAGTATAAGGCTCGTGGTAAGAATTGTGCCACGAAAATTCACTGGCATAGATGAAAAAAAAGTTTATTACAGACCCTAATACACACATCACTCGTCCTATTAAATGTATAGCCAGACAGAGACTATTGAAGACAATCAACTTCCTTACCAATATTATAAGTTCCAAGTTCATAAGTATGGGTAGATGTTAAAATGTTCAAAGAATTGAAATTTTCTACAGGGATACCAAGAGTTTTAGGGTTCCGTACCTAAGGGGTAAAAATGGGACCCTATTCACGAGACTTCGTCGTCTGTCCATCACGAGGCTGTATCTCCAAAACCTTGATGGCTAGAGAGCTGGAATGTAGGTACTTCTATTGCTGCTATAAAAACAAATACTAATATCACCCATTGCGCTAGTCCAACTGGCACTTGAACGGGTTTTTTATATTCGTATTCCCA
Organism: Miltochrista miniata; assembly: GCA_933228765.1. Lineage (NCBI taxonomy): Eukaryota > Metazoa > Arthropoda > Insecta > Lepidoptera > Erebidae > Miltochrista > Miltochrista miniata. The sequence goes on along the minus strand of OW121763.1, from coordinate 25,133,229 downwards.
AAATGATGCCACCTACTTGATAGAAAGCCTATTGACTCTCACAGTTTACAAGACTATCGACATGGTCCTCAAGTGCCTTTTCGTGCTCCGATTTTTTAAGAACTCGGGGTTGTTAGAGGAAGGAAACACATGTGCTGACAGGTCGTTCCATTTTTAACCGACTTAAACAAAAGGAGGAGGTTCTCAATTCGTCTGTATGTTGTATGTTAAGCGATATTTCCGTCTAATATAGACGGATTTCAAAATTTCTTTTTTGTTTAATAGGGTTTACTTCTGAGGTGGTCCCATTTTCACCAGGTCAGGATCTGATGATGGGATCCGGGAGAAAAAGAGGGCAACCACCGAAAATTGTAGGGACAACTAGAGCGCTTATTAACTTTTTTATTAATTGCTATAATGTTCTACACTTTAATGAAGGTCTGGAGTCGACTTGATGATAGAGTCGAAAGACAGTCGAGGGCATTCCTTAACAGTTTACAGAAGTTACTTTGTGTTTGGGCTTGATTGATTTGTATTGATAAGAACTTTACACCTAGATTGATAGATCCGACTTAAAAAAAAGGAAGTTCTCAATGTTTTATAGTGTCCGACCGAAACTGGTTTTCCGGCCGAAACCGAAACCGAAACCGAACTTTCGGCCCCAGGGTCAGTTTCGGCCGAAACCGAAACCGAAACCGAAACTCACGTGTTCATATTGAAAAAAAAAAAAAAAACCTGCCAAGTGCGAGTCGGATTCCACACAGAGGGTACCGTTACAAAAATTGGGCACAAAAATTACGTTTGTTGTGTTGATGCTTGCTTTTTTCCGATTTTAGTAGGTATTTTTTGTTATCGGCATCAGAACAGGGTGAGGTGGTGGTGGCAGTGTCTCTTGCCCTAGAGCTGCGTTTGGGAGGCGCTAATTTACCATGGAATGCCTCCATACCTCCGTCGAATTGTCGGGGCCTATCTTTCCGAGAGGGCCATAACTTATTCGAGCAGGGCTGGGTCCGCGAGATGTGTCGTTTGGTGTTCCATAGGGGTCGGTCTTAGGATGTGGAACATCGGTTACGATTGGGTGCTGCGTGGTCTGTTTCTCAGAGGTGTCGGCGTAACGTGTTCCGTGCGTAACGTGTTACGACGACACCCTCATTACAGCGCGAGGAGCAACGCACCGAGACGCAGCTCTGAGGCCACCTGCGGGATCCAGCTTACATATAGGGGGCGTCAGCATCGGCATCGAGCTCTCGATGACGTGTCAGGGGCTCGTACTCGAGAGTCGGTGGAACTTCGGATACCACTTCTAAAGCTTGGTCCCATAGCTGAGGGAGGGGGCATCAGCCGCACTCTCGCGGTTGTTGCACAATATCAGGAGACCCAACGCTCCCTGCAGGAGACTGTATCTTAGGATCGTGCGGAGCATGGCCCTATACGGGGCCCCCGTATGGGCGGAGATCCTGATGGCCAGCGATGCGGCTAGATTGCTTAGTTCGCAGAAGGCGACGGCAGGCTGTCAGGGTGATAAGGAGATACCGCACGATCTCGGTTGAGGCGGCATGTCTTCTAGCCGGGACCCCTCTATGGGACCTAGAAGCAAGGGCCCTTGCATCATTGTTTAAAATGGCGCAAGGAGGCGATGGAGCGGGGTCACAGGCCTCTTCCTGTGAGCAGGTCATGCTCGTAAAAGAGACGGCGGGGAGGAATCATATCGAGGGCATACTCGGGACTGCCAACCGTAGGCTGTTATTAGTCGTAGATACGCGTGGTTTTTAGTCGGTAGGACTACTGTACAGTGAAAATTTTAGGCCTATATCTGGCACGGTTCCAGCGATACAACCTCGTGACTAATAGACAGACGGACGGCTAGACCTCATGTCTCGTTAATAGGCTTTAACCCCTCCGTGTGTGAGTTACGCTCACCACCTATTACATGGGACAAATTATACAAAAGGTGAAATGTGGGCACATAATATGCCTCTGCCTACCCCTTCGGGGATAAAGGCGTGACCATATGTATGTATGTATGTATGTGTGTGAGTTAGACTCGCACTTAGCCGGTTATTTTTTCAATAGGTGCAGCAAGTTCCACCAAGTGCCATCAATCAACGGTATAAATAAATCTTCTCAAGTGTTCATCTTAGAAATATCTCCACCTATACAGTTTCTTTCTTTTACGTGTGTAATTACTCATAGATGCTATTGCGAACTTCTACCGACTAAAACCACACGGTGCCCTGCTCACAGCTCTTGGCTTGTTTTGGTTACATTCTAGAAGTATATAACTAAACCTGAACAACAGTGAGCCGGACTAGCGCGCGTAGGGTTCCGTACAAGAAAATCAGCAAAAAAATTTGTTGTTTGTCTATTTTTATTATTTGTAGCTATAGCGGCAACAGAAATACATCATCTGTAAAAATATAAACTGGCTAACTATCACGGTGCATGAGTCTGCTGACAGACAGACAGACGACCAACGAAGTCAACGGAACCAACAACAAAGGGGTAGGGTTATGTAATGTCCTAGATCACCTTTTTAGGATTCCGAAAAAATGTATTATTATAACTATTGATTGGAAGTCCTTTGTAAATCTGTAAATCTTCGGTTAGTAACATATTGACTGGTCGGGCTGACCCTAACCACGTCACAAGCAGAGCTACCCGTTTAAATTTCATGAACACGTGAGTTTCGGCCAGGCCGAAAGTTTCGGCCCATTTTGGCCGAAACCGAAACTGCGGCCGAAACTGGATTTTTTGGCCGAAACTGGCCGAAACCGAAACCGAAACCGAAACTTCGGTCGGTCACTAATGTTTTATGTATGTTCACCAATATGTCGTCAATTATAGACGAATTTCAAATCTGCTTTTTGTTGGATAGAGTTCACTTCTGAGGTGGTGCCAATTTCACCAGGTCAGGATCTGATGATAGGATTCAGGAGAAATCGAAGGCAACCACCGAAAATTGTAGGGACAACTAGTGCGTTTCTTAACTTCTTAATTCAGTGTTATAATGTACTACAATTTAATGAATGTCTGGAGTCGATCTGATGATGGAACCGAAAGACAGTCGAGGGAATTCCTTAACGATTTACAGCAGCTACCTTGTGTTTGGGCTTCATTGATTTGTATTGATGAGAACTTTCACCAAGATATATTTCTAGAATATATTTTTCGGTTCACCCGTCACTTAAAACAATGAAGAAAAAAAATTTTCAATAAAAAATAAAACCGACTTCAAACAAATCCTGAAAAATAAAATTTACTTAACATAAAGTAATATGTATTTCGATTCATCAGATTTGATGCAATATAATATTGAAGTTGGTGCCATGAATAATACCTACATAAAACTATGGGTTTACTTGGCGCCGACTTCAATATGATATTGAATAAAATCTAAATACATATTACTTTGTGTTAAGTAAATTTTATTTTTCGGGATTTGTTTGAAGTCGGTTTTATTTTTTATTGAAAAAAAAATTTTTAATGGCTTGACTGAGAATCGATCTTTGAAATTTTACAGTCTGGAATAACATAGGATTTGTGAGCAGAATTCCACGCGGACAAAGCCACTAGTTACCTATAGTAAATATTAATAAATAAATTTAGGGACATTCTCACTATACATCATCCAGCCGAAATTAAGCTAAAATAAGCTTGTGCTATGGGATCTAACACGTCTGATAAACATACTTATGTATTATTAAATCATACATAATTACAGATAAATAACACCCTGACCAGAACAAGTCAATGTGCTCATCACACAAAGAGATTTGTCCTGGGTGGGAATTGAACCCACGACCTCCGAATCCGTAGTCAAGCACACTAACCACTGAACCACGAGGCCAGTCAAATATATTTCCATGTCACCAACAATAATCTCTTTCAGTTGAAGCTCTAATAACAAAAACCCAAATCGCAAAAATTTTAATGGATGTCGCTTGAATTATGGCTCAATACTTTGCGTTACAGGATTTTCCATTTTATGTGTCCATGGCTAATGCTGTATTCATAAATCACAAACTTGTGAGAGCCATTATGTAACATGAAAACTGATTGGAAAAACATTACCGCAGTTATAGAGCTTAAATTATTTGAGGAGGAGTTATGTATTTTATATATACAGCTAAGTAGGTAATGCACAATAAAGTGTTTGTTAATAACAATATACACTGATTTGCAAAAAAAACGGGCGGTTTTGATTTTCATTCATCTTTAAAAAGATACAATACCAAAAAGATTTCAATCGTTTGTACACGTTACTGGCCGGTTTTAAAAATGCAGTGGTCTTTAAAAAAGTACGTTCTAAATTCAAATTGTCATTTGATGCTCATTTTTACAGAAAACCCCTTTTTATCCTACATTTTGGCGCGAAGTTCCAGAAGTTAACATCGACTTTCACAACTTTTATTCAATTTTTATCGATTAATTTCATGTCCTTGACTGTCAAAGCTTTATTAATTGCTGTTTGGCTGTATCAAAAATGGTAGATAAAGTAGTAAAAGCTACCAAAATTATCGCGCTGCTTGAAGAGGGTTGCAGCCAATGTTTCGTGGCTAGGAGGCTAAATGTTAGTCGCTCGACGGTCCAAAGGACCTGGCAGCGATATCAGGAGACTGGTTCCGTCGAGAGAAGGCCTGGTTCTGGAAGAAAACCATGTACCCAACCACGGGATGATCGTTTTCTTGTGAGTCGCGCATTGAGAAATCGCAAATCTTCGTATGTGGATCTTAAGAACAACCTCCAAGAAGTAAGAAATGTGCATATTAGTCTATGGACAGTCAGGAGGAGGCTTCTCGCTGCCAATATACGCAGTCATCGCCCGGCCCGCGGCCCCAAATTACTTCGTGAGCACACAGTTCACAGGCTTAGGTTCGCTAGAAATTGTGAATCATGGACTCAAGAAGATTGAAATAGGGTTTTGTTCTCTGATGAAGCCAGGATATCTCTGTTCTGTGAAGATCGACGTCAGCGAGTGCTAAGAAGACAAGGAGAGCGCTTTGCAGATGCATGTTTCGGAAGAAATCACACCTTATGGTGGGGGCTCTGTTATGTTTTGGGCAGGAATAAATTCCATGGAACGTACCTACAGAGTTAGTCTTCATTGAAAACGGCTCACTGACTGGGCATCGATACATAACGGAAGTTCTAATTCCTCATGCACAACCCGCATTGGCGGCTCTAGGTCAAGACTCGATTTTTATGGACGACAATGCTCGCGCCCACCGATCCCGCAATGTTAATGCGTATGTGCAAGAGGTCGGCATTCGTCGTTTGAATTGGCCAGCTCGAAGTCCCGACCTCAATCCCATAGAACATATCTGGGACGTTCTAAAACGGCGTGTGAGATCAGTACACCCGGCTCCGCAGACCATCAGAGAGCTGAAGAATGTGATTACTGCGGAGTGGGAACGTATTCCGCAAGCAAGTATCCGGGATATACTCGCTAGCATGCCCAGACGAATTCTAGCTGTGATTTTAGCTAGAGGGGGTCACACTCGATACTAAACATTTATCTGCTTTTACTTTATTAAAGAAAAACAAACAAAAAAACTTTTTTATTTTTACTTCATGAGCATATGCACTACTAGCGAACATACACTACTAGCGAGGTTTAGCATTATTTCCCATAAATTGTATCAAAATTTTATGAAATACTGATGAAAACGATTATTTTCTTATTAATTTACCAAATTGTGAGGTGAAAACTACCTATAATTATCAAACAAAGCAATATTAACATTTGAAATGGTTCATTGCTTAGGTGCCCGTTTTTTTTGCAAATGAGTGTATTATGTGTTTGTAAATGACCTGCTGTGAATCATTTTCAATATTGTTGTTGTTCTGTAAACGATCACTACAGTAAGCTATGGTGGTCCTTGGATGGCTGACCACCACCTAACCACTTTGTAACATTTATTATCGAGCGTTTTCATGCTTCAGAATACACGTTACATACTTAGTCCTAGTTTTCAGTAACATGACACTCGCCATGCGTTGGTCGTCACAACCTGCGCCTGTGTTAGCAGCGCGTATCAAGCGCCTCTAATGATGCAAACGTATTAAGCTACGATCAACAACCACATCCAATGGGCCGCAACCTAGTCTGCCACAGTATAAAAACATCACAGTTTACTCCTCTTCATTCCGTTGAACTCCACGTCAGTAGAAATGTACCCTAAAACCGAGCGCTTGCGGCATTCTTATTTACAAGCCTATCCGTACTTCGTAAGGCACGTTAAGCCGGTTAAGCCAAATTAAAGGCCGAAATTGCGCCTATCAACATGGCTACCACCTATTACGTGAGATATAATACAACTCTGAAAAAATGTGACCTATATAGTGTGTAGTCTACTCCTTTTTTTAACATGAGGATAATCCTGTAGGGATGCTATGCCGAACTCCTACTGACTAAAACCACACGTATCCTACCTAACAGCCTACGGTTGGGAGCCCCGGGTAAGCCGAAGGATGTTCCCATGACTCCCTACAGACCTTCGGTCTAGGGCCTACTTCTGTAAAGACGGTGAGCAGCCCCCTAACCGTCCTCAGGCCCCCGGTCATGGAGGGCGATAGTCTTGGGCGAAGACACGTCGGCGGCGCCTCCACTACAGCCTGCGGAACTCGGGTTTTTCTACCGCTTCGACTGCATGTATTCTTACACTTTCTTAAAATTTTTGAATTTAAACTATCAGGCTCGCTATTAATAATGTATTACTTACTTTAGAATTCCCTTTAACTTTGACGCCCACTGTTTTGTTTAAACCACTTAAATTTGATTAGAAGATAAAGTACCTTTTAGTAAAAAGTACTTAAAGATCAATGACATTAACTGCTCACAAATTTTACTTTAGTCTCAATTCAAATACAGATAATTTAAATCTAAAAAAGCTGTCTAATGCGCTAATTCTTGTCCCAAAACACTTTTAAGAGGATTTTTAACGCCACTCTCGTTAGCTTTGACGGAGTCGAAGCGTTTTTTTGGATTAAATCATTACGACCTTACTCCTGTCGGGTTTTCCGGTCGTCCCTTGACGGTTTTTAGGCAAATTTATTTCCTGTACGTTTACATTAAGAAACTTTCGGGTGCTATCCATCTTGCCGCTTGAGTGCGTGTTAGAATTGAAGTAAATACCTGACATTGTGTGTGCCTAATGTCAAAAAAAAATCCATTTCAACAGTTCATTTTATTTTTGCCGCCGAAGATTGTTTTGGTTTATGTTCACTGACTGTGTAATTCGAATTATAATCGACCTGAATATTTCCTCCTCCGAACTCCAATCCAAATTTTGATTTTTTTTTGTAGTGTCATTGAGATATTATTACTACGTAGTACATTATAACTCAATGGGTAATGTGATGAATGCATTTATCCACCATCATTCCTGCAGCCGGTTCGTATTACCTAAAGAGCTGAAGAACCACTCACCTCCATGCCCGCCGCCATAAATGACCGTCACCGTCGCTAAGTATATCCTACTCTTCAGTAGAGATGAAGTGGAACAAAGTGGTACTTAAGAAGATAGGAGTAGTCGTGTTTGGTGAATTTTACAGGAGTCAAAACACTTATATTAGGGTAGAACGATCCTGGGGTTATCCTTCTCAGAGAGCATACCCGGGACTCCCGGCCATAGGCAGATGGTAGTGCATCGTGTGGTTTTAGTTGGTCCAAGAGGATTCCCACACGTAAAAAAAGGAAGGGTAGAACGGTGTCAAAGAGTTCTAATGAGTATTCCGAGTGCTAACATGATCATGTGCCGGGCCCTCACACTGTTCCACGCCTACTCAGCGTGGATCTTCTGTAAGCCAATCACTCCTTGCACAAAAAAGAAAAGATACAGTAACCGGCAAACTTCTAATATCTATACCACCAACTAAAAAGTTATTAGTCAACACAATAAAATGACAATAATAAAAAATAGCGTTTTTAATGACACAATATTTTTGCACGTAAGTGTACATGCGTAAACATTCTCCCACCACCTCACGCGTTGCTCAAGTTGTTTGTCGAGTACTGTACAAAATATGTTTGACCTATTGATAGAAGTAAATACATAAATAAACTCAGTGTTCTCAATAAAAGAGTCGAAAATAAAAATGTTTTTTAAACACACAAAACATAATATTTTCATGTAGGTATTTCAAAGAAAATAATATCGATACTATGCTCCTTTAAATTAATAGAGAGTATGCTATTCGTATGTTAAAATAAATGAAAATTGTTACGAGTTCCTTAAAAAAAAAGCATCTGCTAAATTACACCATGCCATTTTCTTCATTTCGTTCCTCATCTTCCGACCCTTTCCTCAGGAACCATTAAGGCTCCGCCGTATGCTCTGTTTGTTAATGATGAGATCCCGTAATTAAATAAATAAATATTCATAGACGTTCTGACACAACATCATCTAGCCCAAATTAAGCTAATATTAAGCTGGTGCTATGGGATCTAGACGACTGATAGGCATACTTATATATTTTTAAATAAGTACATATACATTTTATACATCGCAGACACCCAAACTCGCAATCAAACATTCGTGGATTACACAAATATTTAGACCGACCCAGGAATCTTCGCCACCGAGGCCGTCTACAAATTGGTACACACTCAACCGTTATTCCTGGAGATTTCAATAAAATTGGTATAGAGATAGTTTGAGTCACTGAGAAGGACATTATAGGCTACTTTTTAACCGATTGCGCAAAAGGAGGGTAGGTGTTCCCAACGACTTCTACGCGGACGAAGCCGCGGGGAACAGCTAGTAAAACATAATTCTTATATTTCGTTTTAAATCTCAAAACAACAACAAAAGATAAAACATAATTATCACAGTTGGACACAAAACAATAAAAATTAGTAAAGTATTTAACATTTGGGGAGGATGTAGTGTGCCTTCACGAAGAGCGTTACCTGTGCTCGGGCCCTCCCCGTAAGTAGCGGCGAAAGCGAAAACGCGAAACCAATCACTACCGAGAAATGGGTCCCGACAGGGCTAGGGCGTCCCCCCGAGGCGACGCATACCGGTGTGCCCCCGTCGGTATGACTGCATGCGCACGCGGCGAAGGGGGCCGCCACCCTTCACGCAGCGCCAACTCTGGCGGGATGCGAGGAGCCGAGTGCCGGATAGGCACGTGGAATGTGCGTGGTGGTATGGAAGGTAAGATGAATGAATTGATAGATGTAATGAAAGAGCGATGCCTGGATGTATTGTGTGTCACAGAGACGAAGCGGAAAGGGAGCGGCATCGACGATCTTCCTGGCGGCATAATTGCTTTGTGGTCCGGAGTGGACCAAGAGGATCATGCCAGTAAGGGAGTGGGTGTCTTGCTCTCCTCCCGTTTGGCTTCTGGAGTGAAAGATTATGGATTGGCAGGCCCAAGACTCCTGTGGGTACGTATAAAACTGGGGATCACGAGAGTTTTTTTGGTCGCAGCCTATGCTCCCGTCAGCTCGGCTAATCCCCAAGTGCTCGCGGAGTTCTGGAATTCCGTTAGGGACGTCCTCGATTTGGCTGAGGGGAATGAAAAGTTGATCATGTGTGGTGATTTGAATGGATGGGTGGGGACTAAGCGAGATGGCTTCGAGGCTGTCCTTGGTCCGCATGGAGATAAGAGAGCGAATGATGCTGGTAAGTCAATCTTAGACGTATGCTTGGAACGAGACCTCCTTGTGGCGAACAGTTTATTCCGTCACAAAGATATCCACACGTATACTTGGAGACGGAAGAAAGAAAAAAGTGTAATTGATTTGATTTTGATAGACAGTCGTCTCCGAGAGGCTATAAGGGATACAAGAGCCTACAGAGGCCCCACTCTTGAAACTGACCACTACCTGGTGGTAAGCCGGTTTGTTGGTCTTTTCAAGAAGTGGAGGCACTGGCGAGTGCGTGTCCCCTTCGGAGACTATGAAAGGATAAAGAGTGAAAAACTGGAAGATGAAAGCGTAAGGAGTATGTATGTAGGCTTAGTCAGTGAAAGGCTTGCAAACGCGAGCCTTTCCGACTTAGATGTGGATGAATGCTGGAATATTATGAAAGAAAGTATAGTGGATAGTGCAAAAGAAGCATGTGGGAGTGCAAAGAGACATGAACATTCGAAAGGTGATGCCTGGTGGGATGCAGAGGTACAATCCTGCGTAGCAAGAAAGAAGAAAGCGTGGTTGGATTATGTCTCATCTTTGCAACTGAATGACAGTATGAAAGACACGAAGAAAGAAATTTACCGCCTCTGCAAGAATGAAGCCAAAGCTTTAGTGAAAGAGAAGCGTGAAAGAATAAATTTGATTGCGGAAGAGAAGCTGACGAGGAACTTCGAGACAAATACCAAACTCTTTTGGAGGGAGGTCAAGAAGTCTCGGAGCTGTTCGTCAGTTTCCAGAATGGATAAGATAAAGAGTAAAGCTGGGGACATTCTTGCGGACCCATTAGAGGTGTTAGAGCGGTGGAATGAGTACTTTGGAGAAATGTATGAATATCTCCCGGATGCGGGCACTGCGAGGGAGTCGATGACTGATCTTGCGGTGCAAGCATCAAGCGGAGATATTACTTTGGAAGAGATTGAATGGTCGATACGAAGCTTGAAAAATGGAAAGTCTGCGGGAATTGATAGGATATCTGCTGAAATGATCAAATTAGGTGGTCCTTGCGTCCGAGACGCCTTCTGGTCATTGAGCAATCTATGCTGGAAGACTGGAAGGGTCCCAATGGACTGGAGGCGTGCTATCATCGTGCCCTTGTATAAAGGCAAGGGCTCACGTATGGAGTGCGCCAACTATAGGGCCATCAGTTTGATCAGTATAGCAGCTAAAGTGTATGGCAAAATTATTGAAAGGAGAATGAGGGTGGAATCTGACGGATTACTGTGGGAGGCGCAGGGTGGTTTCCGAAATGGAAGGGGATGTATGGACCAAGTTTTCTCTCTCCGCAACATCGTAGAGAAGCAGCTGGCTGTAGGCCGGAAGGTTTTCTGCGGTTTTGTGGACATGGAGAAAGCATTTGACAGAGTTGTACGGAAGGATCTCTGGGATATATTGCCAGGATACGGGATTGATGGTGCGCTGCTTCGTGCTGTGCAGTCTACATATGTGGGATGTACGGCATGTGTGCGGGTGGGCGGCAGCCTGTCTCCCTGGTTTGACGTCAACATTGGCGTCAGACAGGGCTGCGTGCTGTCGGCTCTGCTGTTTGTCCTGTACCTGGACGATTGTCTTAAGAGAGTAAGATCGATGAATGTTGGATTGCGAATGGGTGACTTACTTGTGAACTGTTTGCTGTATGCAGATGATGCCGTGCTTATAGCCGAATCGCCATCAGAACTACAGTCACTAATCACAACGATGAAAGATGATTGTCTAATGAGAGGCTTACATTTGAACGCGACTAAAACGAAAGTGATGGTATTCGAAAGAGAAGAGGACAGAACGAATGCCAGGATAACTGTAAATGATGTAGTGCTGGAACAGGTGGATGAGTTTGTATATCTTGGATGTGCATTTAGCAGGGATGGACGGTACACCGCTGATGTAGAAAAGAGGGTAACTGCGGGCAATAGTGTGAATGGAGCGTTAGGCAAACTTTTAGGTACCAAGGGCTTAAGTCAAAAGGCCCAGCTCGCAGTACACAATGCGGTGCTGATACCTACGCTAACGTATGGAAGCGAGAGTTGGGTATGGCAGGAAACGCATGAAAGTAGAATAAACGCGGTCGAGATGCGCGCGCTACGCAAAATCTGCGGAGTAACGCTCGCAGATCGCGTTCGGAATGAAGATGTAAGAAAGAGAGTTGGTCTGAAAGAGAGTGTCGGTGTTAAAGTAAGGAAGGGCATGCTACGATGGTTCGGGCATGTGGAACGAATGGGAGATGAAAGAATGACAAAACAGATATACAACGCGAAAGTGGATGGACGTAGGAGTCGGGGAAGGCCACGACTCACCTACCACGACCAAATTAATCGTGTGTTAGTTGAAGGTGGTGTCAAGAGCCGTAGGAACCGACGTGCATGCATGAAAAGAAAAATGAAAGTTGAAGAAGCAAGTGAGGTGTGTATGGACCGTGCCGTGTGGCGCTCGGTTCTTTCTGCCTACCCCGCAAGGGATTTGGCGTGAAGATAGTTAGTTAGTTAGTTAGTTAGTTATTTAACAATTTTTACGCAAAAGTTTGTCGTGACTAAATTGAAAATTACAATACTCAAAGTGAAATTCAGGCGGAAATATTACCTTTTTACTCCACAAAAGTAAATTGTGATACCTTTTAGAAGCACAAAAGAAACATTTACTCGCAAGGGTTACGTTCAATATTATGTATGTAACCACTGATTGTGTCCGCAAATACAAGTACAGAAATACATCGGCCAAGTGCGAGTCGGAATCTATCACGGAGGATCCGGTGCCAAAAATGACAAAAAAACACGTTTTTTCTGATTTTTGTATAGGTATGTTGTTCTAGCGTCAACAGAAATACTGCATCTGTGAAAATTTCAGCTCTCAGACAGACAGAAGTCTCACGAATAGGGTCCCGTTTTTGCCCTTTGAGTAGGGAACCCAAAAACTTCATGTTCGTACAGAATAAACGTGCAAAAGTATCTTAGATAATTTTAGTTTTCCTAGACATTATACCAGTAAGTATGCAATTCAAAAGGTTAAAACTTAGGAATAACAATATAGACCTGCTAACAAAAAAACAGTAATAATTAAAACTAAACGTTTTATTTTCTCAAATAAAGACGACATTTTTATGTACTAGTTCGTTTATTCGATGCGACCTTCGAAATGTTTACCGCACTATAAAAACATGCAAATGGTGTTTGGTAAACAAATTCAGTTAACCCTCAAACACTTCGTGTAGTTCGTATTTAAGTTGGTTTCAGAGTAGGTACTCTCAAAGAAGGGTTAAGTTTGAACACCATGAAAAATGTATACAAAGGAAATAAGTTCCGCAAAGCAATTTGACTTTGTAATGAGCATGCCCAAGTCACATTCAAGTTTGGTTAAAATTCCTAAAAAATGTTACAGGACGCCGTTCGCCCAAGATTGGGGCTACATAAATTAGTTTTTTTTTCACTTAGCTCGCCAAATTGACGTCACCAGCCTGATGGAAAGCCGTGGCGCATATAGCGATTAGGAGCCGCTCTCACAGTCCGTAAGACAGTGGTCCTCAAGTTGGCGGCCCTGTGATGTGCCTCTTCACGCTTTATCAGTGATATAGTACCGACAGGAAATAAGATTATGTACTTATATTGCAATTATCATGATACTAAGCTGGATGCCGAAAGCGCAGGACCGAGAATCCTGGCGATATCCTTCCGAGGGCCTACCCGGGGCTCTCAATCGTCCATGGATTCTTGCTTAAAATGAGAGAGGCCTGGGTTCAGCTGTGAATTGCTATCGGGTGATTATTTGATTTTCAATCAAATCAGCCTATCGCAGTCTACTCCTGAACGTGGGCCTCTCCCAATTTACGCCACAACACTCGATCCTGCGCCTTCCGCAACCATTCCCAGCCTGCGACGATATCTGCAAGTGTTTTTGGTATTGTAACTATTGGGTATAAAATAGCGTAGCGCCTCTGATGTTGTTAACGTCGATAGGGTGCGGTGACCAATATATCTCGAAGGCCGCATGTCTGCAACCTTAGTGGTATTAAAAATAGATATATAAACTTAAGAAATAAAGGTAAGATATTATATAACTCATACCTATATAACTATAGGTATGAGTTAATAACACTTCTCTTTCGAAGAAATATTAAAAAAACCGGCTAAGTGCGAGTCGGACTCCCGCTCGGAGGGTTCCGTACCAAAAAACAACAAAAAGTCGTACCTATTTGTGGCATGGGAGCCCCCCTTTTTTCTTTTTATTTAACGAGATGGAAAATCCACGGAAATCCAAAAAATGGATGATATGCCGGACTCCTACCGACCAAAAAACCCCACGTAACGGCCAACAGCCTACGGTTGGGGGCCCCGGGTAAGCTCTCGAATGGATGCCCCAGTAAAGGTTCATTTTGTTTTAATTATTATTTTTTTATGAAAATACACTGCTCGATATTCTGTGAGTATTTCAAGCGTCTACTGGTTGCCCCCATTACCTATTAACACAGAGCAACGCGCGCCTTAGACAGTTCGCGTTGCTCTATAGTGTTATACAACGCGCGTCTTTAGACAGTTCGCGTTGCTCTATAGTGTTAACTATCCTTGTATAGATCCTCTACGGTAGGTACAGTATATATTTCAAAAAGAGTTTCTGAACTCTATGTTTAATTTCTTTTTCAGAATATTGATGACATTCGAATGATGACATTATAATCACGATATCTACGTCTACAACATAAATAGTGTGTTTGTACGTAAATTGTTTATACTGGAGAAAAATCTAAAATATGGACTATTTGTTTACTATTTCCTATGAAATAGCTATCGTTGAAATATTACACCTACCTAAAGTAATCTAGTGAAAGCGTTGTTCACTTTTTAAAGAAAAAATATTTACGATGAAAGTCGAAAAATAAGTTAGTATGTGACCCGTATAATGTTCAATCATGGCGACACGAAATTAATTTCATTGAGCAACATTTGATTGTGCTATACCTCCTAAAGTATTCATTTAATTTGCATGGTGTAAAGGGAATGAATGATCTTGATGAAATGTTCAAATTAATTAACGTATTTAAATTGAGAAGGATACCTTTTTACCGAATATATAAGACAAAATCGCTAAAAAACACGTTTGTTGTATGGAAGCCCCCCTTAAATATTATTATGTTCTTATTTTCAGTATTTGTTGTTATAGCGGCAATAAAAACACATAATCTGTGAAAATTTCAACTCTCTAGCTATCACCGTTCATGAGATACAGCCTCCTGACGGACAGACAGACAGACAGTCAGACAGACGGACAGCGAAGTCTCATGAATAGGGTCCCGTTCTTTACCCTTTGGGTACGGAACCCTAAAAAGCAACAAGAGTGTACAAGATAGTCGCTATAAAATATTACCGTTAGCATATCCAACCTATTTTTATCAGAACTCATTTAACTAAGTGGTTTTATAACAATTCTGAAAAATTCTTACATAATTCTTTTGTTTCTTGTTCTCTTTGAAACGTATTTTAATCAAAAGAAAACAATGTTTTTGGAACTCAAACGATTAATTTTCCAAGAAAGTGATACTTGTGTTTCAATTAAATACTGTTATTGTTTTTGTAATAAACGAAATCAACTTACTGATTTCCGGCGCACCGGATTTAATTTAATTTCTTTTAGAAAATTTTAATTATTTTAACATCAATCTAAATAAGTACGTATACAATTATTGCAGTAAATTGGAGTCATTTTATAACTAGTTGATACTCCTGAGTTTGGTCACGTGAGAATTATCGTCACATTGTAGGATTGTTGAAATGGACAGACACAGGCTGTGACCGATCTGTGTACCCGCTGTTGAAGGCTTTTCAAGTCGCCTGTAAGGCCTTCAACTTGTCCTGATTACTGCCATGTCAATAGCTTAAACAGTCTTCCAAAGCAAGGAAATGCTCACAAATGAAATTGTTCGAAAGTCGTCACCCCCATGAGGACCCAGCCATTGCAAAAGATGCCTAAAATAGCGCAGACACAAGCGCTTCCTATTTTTGAAAATTTTGAATCTTAATTTTGTATACCGTGTGGCAGCGGAGCTCCGTGTAGCTACGGTTAATATTACAAAATGTCGCCACCCCAATACATCCAAAACTCAATAAATAGCTTTAAAACAAATATTTCCTTTCGTATCTACGCCTGAAAATTTACCGACAATTCTTACCCGACTACGACTTCAAGGAGTAGACAAATATATCTTAGTGAAATTAATTTCAAAACTGCCAATTTTTTCAAAAATGCTAAGTCATTATGCACCTACTCATCTTAAAATAGATTAATATTTAGTTAAGCCCATCTCTAACAAAAATAGTCAGATCTAGTTAAGATGTATAGGGGGTAATCCAATATTACGGTCCTGTTTTAAAATAATTTCTTTAAAAACTAAGTACTCTGTAATTTTCAAAAGCGTAAGATGATGCAGCTCAATTTAAAATAATTTGTCTTTAGGGCGTCACGACAGCGTCAAGGGAATTTCACAACAATGATGTTTAAAATGGACACCTACCTTCGCATCTAGTTCCAGCCTGCGACCTTTACCAGGTCGTCGTTTCATCTGGCGGGTGGACGTCCTCACTACGTTTCGCGAGTCGCGGTCTCCACTCAAGAGCTCGTTTGCTCCATCGGCCGTCGGTTTTTTACAGATGTGGCCACTTTAATGTGCTTATTCTGCGAGCTACGTTGACCACTCTGGTTCTCCGCCGAATAACCTCATTTCCGATTTTATCCCTCAGAGATACTCCAAGCATGGCTCGTTCCATAGCTCGCTGTGCAACTTTGGGGGCATGAACTGGCCCCACTATAAGTGTCTGCGTCTCAGCACCGTATGTCATAAGTGGTCGGACGCAACTTTTATTACGTAACCCTAAAAAATCTGCTAAGAAAAAGAGTTTAAAAATTGCACTCCTAATAAGTAAAAATCAATAAGCTATATCATCACGTTCCTACCCAAAGGAGAGGAGTTAATAATCATATATGTAGAGAAATCGGGCAGACAGTTTTACCCGGGGCTCCCAACCATAGACTGTTGGGCGTGACGTGAGGTTTTTTAGTCGGTAGGAGTCCGGCATAACATCCATGAGGATTTTCCCTCACGTTAAACAAAAAAAAAAATCGGGCAGACAGCTAAACTAAAAAAAAAAAATTTGAATATTTTTATCCATATTTTAAATATTTTTCTATTTTTTTGATTCATTTAAGTCATAAAAAAATAATACATATTCCCTATTCAAGTTATATCACGAACGCAGTCAAGAGGCACAACTAGATAGGATTCTTCGAAAAGAGTCTTAGAGGGATCAGCGTTAATTTACTTCGATCTATGCTTGTCTGCCACCATTAGCGATATAATAAATATACCGCTCGGAATTTCTGAAATCATTTAGATAGGTATACCGACCACTTCCTTGGTCATACTATGTTAAACCCTTGACATTTGACTTTATTGTAATTAAAAGGCACCCTTATAATTTTTAATTTGTCAGTTGAACTGCTTCCAAAACGATTTGACTTGCTAAATAACATCTTGAAGACTCTTTGTGAAAAGCTTGAGAAAGTAAAGGGCTCTTATATAATTTTGTAAGAAACTTGGTGTTTTAATGAGTGCTTCAAAAACCAGCCATATTCAATTTCTAGGCGTTCTTGCGTACCTGTGTAGGGAAGATCAAGAAAGGAAAGAAAATGTACCTATCTTAATAGATAGGTACATTTTCCTTCCTTTTTTGGTCTTAAAAAATCTTAGTAGATTTTTTATTTTTTACTTATTACTGCTCGTTCTCCACAACTTTGCCTGTGAATATGGACCTCGCTACACCTATCTGACCCATACGGCTTCTGTCAATCGCGTACACCTATTCATGTACTACGCGATAATCACCTACCTATCGATATATGTCTTGAATCTCAAATCAGTAGCATGCATTAACGTGTCAGTCGTTGTCTTCTTTTATATTGTTCGCGTATACATTATGGCATTTATTATTACTGCTGTGCTCCCTTAGGTAATAGCATATTGATTCATAGCTTATGTTACTTATTTCAGAATAATTTGACTTTCTAATAATCAAAGATTTTAAAACCGGTTCAGTAGTTCTACAGTTTGATTGATTACAAATGTAACTAACCTTTCCTGTTTATAATGTTAGTTTAACTTAACATTGCGAGTCGTATTGGCTCGCCTAGGGGATCAACTAGGGGAAACACGAAACCACGTCGTATGTTCAGTCTCATAAACTAAAGCAGCGGTATTTAACTTTGAAACTTTGATGCTCGGACGGCAGAGATTGCATTAGGTTTTGGTAGCTGAATTGGTCCAGATTACAGAATGTTAATAGATTTTCTTCTGTACATAGGTATAGGTTAAATAAAAAGTGTGTGTATGTAATTCTACTTTACCGACCCCCTTAGAGATATAGGCGTAATCATAGAATTATAACGCAAAGAAACCCAATACGCGCGAGCGCGTGAAGCCATTTCAAGGCAGCTGATACCAGCTGCCTACATCAATCGGCGCTTTAGTACCGGACATCTAGTGTCAGTGCAAAGAGCTCGCGTAATTTTCGTCTAAAAATGACGTATTCTGCAGTGAAAGGATGCCACAATTCATCTGAAAATTGTTCCAAACGCCTAAAGATCACATTGCATAGGTTAGTACTGCAAAATATGTTACATTTTCGTTAAAAACACCTCATTTAAAGAAACAAAAATCGTACATTTTAGTGACGTCATTTTCATAGACGATGTTGCAAGCAATGAGAATAAAATTTTCCCACATTTTCTCTTATTTGCTTCAATATCGGTTTTAGGAACTGTTATTGTTATAAAAATACTCTTATCACATACATACATATGCTTACGCCTTTACTCCCGAAGGGGTAGGCAGAGGCATTGTATACGCCCACATTTCACCTTTTTAGAATTTGTTCCACGTAATAGGGGCTGAGCCGTAATGCCATGTTGAGATGATGCAGGTTGTGACTGCCTGCTGTTGAAATTTTTCAAGCCGCCTCAAAAGGCCTTCAACTTTGCTTCATGACTGCCATTTTACTGGAAACCGGAAACAACAGCTTAACGGCCTTCTGAAGCACAGAAACGCTCAAATAAATGTCACAAAGTGGTCACATGGATGGTCACTCATCCAAGGACTGGCCATAGTGAAAGTTGCTTACTGCAGTGATCGTTTACAGATCAGATCGTTTATAGATCACTGAGTACGCGGGGCCACAAGCGCTTCATATCTACTTAAATAATTTTATTTGCAAAATTTTGTGGGTGGGTACCACATAATTTAGTAAAATATTGTAATTAAAACAAGTTTATTAATTTAATAAGTAAGGTAAGCCTTCGGAAGGATGTCCCAGGGCTCCCGGCAGACTTAGGCAACCACCTTGGCCTCGCTTAGAGGGTTCGGGTGCTATCCCGCCACTTGGGGAAGGGGGTAGAGTTAGTTACTATTCCACCACCATGAATGCTTCTGGAAAAACGTCGAGTAGCCAACTCGTCCTTCTCAGGCCTTCGGTCAGGGAGGCTGGTAGTAATAATATATTACTTACTACAACAGTTTGAAATACAAATTATTACTGATTTTAGAATTTGTTGGTATAGTGGCAGCAGAAATACATCATCTCGGAAAATTTCAGCTCTATGGCTATTACGGTTTCTGAGATGGAACCTCGAAATAGACAGACAGACAGCGAGACGGACGGCTGAACCTCATAAATAGGGTTCCTTATTTACCTTTTGGCTACGGAACTCTAGAAGTATATACTATAGGTATGCCTACTAGTAAAAACTTAAACTGTTTATTATACTGGTTAGTAGGTAAGTCGTTTTACACTTACCCCCTTATTCATAATCGTTTATTAAACCTATTTTAGTTAAAACACACTTTAAGTATATTGCTATCTCTAACCAATGACAGAGTATGGTTAAAGACAGCAATAGACTTAAAGTGTGTTTTAACTAAAATAGGTTTAATAAACGATTATGAATATGGGGGTTAGTGTTTAATTTAGCTTTTTTTTAAACTACATATTAATAAAATATGGGAGACCATTCTGCTTACCCCGCGAAGAGTATAGCATATAGATAAATAGAGTTAAATGTTAAATTAAATGTATACAAACAATTTTATTTTTTTCCCATTTATAGGGTAAATTTTATTTCCTGGCAACATTTTCTGTAAGCTTGTGTGAGTGTCACCGAGTATAAAGACGAGTAGTTTACACCTACATTAATATTGGTTCGGCTTCGCGGGAGCGTACGTATAATTGAGCGACTCTCAGTCTATGTGTTATAAGTCTATGGGCGTAATGTGTTTAAGTAACTTTTAAACTAAAGCCGAGAGCACAGGTGCGGAAGTACAAGTTCTTGTCGTTATTGAAAGACATCTCCAACCAACTCATATAATGTATGGATGTTATTTTCCAAACATCCTCCAAGATTTGCATTTTACCTGGGCTGCCAGTGCCTACTTACAAAATGTTTGAAAGCTCACAATTTGAACGTTGCTTGTCGACTCACGTGAATAAATGAATATTCCAAACACTAGATAGTAGGTAGGTACCTACAATGTTACAGTTGACAAACAGAAACGCTGTACAAACTTCTAGCTAAACACTAATTCCGGAATCTTGTACTGTATTTGTTGAGAATAATTTACGATAAATTAATAACTAATTACCAGGCAGAGTGGGAACGCGTGTATCTGCTATGTTGGAGGAAGGAACTGAAATCAATTTCTGTACTTAGCGAATTATTCTTTTTATTAATAACAGGTACTTTAATCAATCAAATTAATATCTAAGTACTGCTCCCAAATTTCACAATTCACTCGGAGTTCGGCGAGCTTTCATTGCGCTTTAGCCCACACCATACGGATTATCAGCGAGCGACTGAGGGTCTGGGATTTCCTATTTCCAGATTACTAAATTTATCTATTGGGTGGAACAAAATTGATTCTCCAAATTTCGTCACGTGACGAGGCATCAGTCAAGAAACATTACAAAAATGAAGAAAAAAAATCACATGAATACTTTAACCGTAAATCCGTTTTAAAGGTCCTATAAATTTTCATTATCACACGGCGACCATGTTACCTCGAATTGCCGCGGTAAAAAACGAATTCTTAATGTGCGACATTTTTTTTTTTAATAAAAAAATTAACCCCCCTTTTTTATTAAATATTTGTATTTGATTTCCGATGCCAAGTCATCTCATGAAATTTGGAGAGGTAATTTTGTTACACCCAGTATTGTGTATTGTAATTTTTTTCTCCTTTTTATGTCAAATTTTGTCACTTATTTTTCATGAGACCTTTGTAGAATAATAATGAACTAGTGCAAAGAACACTCGTCAACACACTCGATTCGTCCTAACGAAATACAAACGAATAGAACTCCTCAAGAGAATAAGTAGGTACTTTTTTGTCCAGATTGTTATTAATGTGCAGTTCTCCGCTTGCCAACGTGACATTCATTAATTAATGTCACGTTGCAAAGCGGAATATTGCCTCTTCCCTTCATTATTACCGTTCTTAGCATAAATGTTTATTGATTGTAGGGACTTTTTTTGTCCTCGGCTATTTTACATTAGAAGGAAAATGGGGCGAAACGGGGGAAGCTTCACTTTAGCGTCATTTATCAGCCAATTTGAATGGAAATATGGAGAAAGTGATCAAAACTGAGTTCTAGATAAGTTGACATCAAAGGTATCTTTAAAACATTTCGTCCAACAAACAAAGACACATACGGTTGTCACAGATTGTCGTCTTAAATACCAACTTTGATTTGATTAGTGCCACTGTTTTCTGATAGGCACAAGGCTTTGTCTTTGGACTCGCCCGAATTTATTTTATTTTGTATGATCGAGGACAATTCATTTAAATTGTACTCATGATATGTATTAGCCAAACTACGTTATCTCAAAATGAATATCTAGATATCAATAAATTATTAAACACAAACTAGTTAAGTCACCGTGTTATTTATATATATTACCCTCTTGAGACTCAGTAGTAATTACAAAATCGTAATTGAAGTACCTTATTCGTTTTTATATTGTTCCTACGGGTACGGCCTTATCAGGCACAGAGCCATTGTTATATTATATGAATAAAAGTACACACTGTCGTGTGCCTGAACTTTATTAATTAGACCTACAATACAACGGAACCTCACCCGCCTGCAGATTATTTTTACCAATATGGCTAGCTGTTTTCGGAAAGAGTACTGTGTGTTGAAAATCTTTGGAAGGCAATTAATGATTGAACTTTTCTTCTGAATTTTATCTAAGCTCCTGAGCTTTGAATTTAATTTGAATAAAAATATAGTTAAGTCACCAACAACTATCATTTTTCCTCTATTTTCTTCTCAATCAAAAATCACCGACAACGAAATAACATAATCAATGAATGCCAAAATATCCATCGTCAAAATAAATAGAAATTATTATAGAACGCCAATTAGAAAATTTGAGATTATACACTAGGATTTCGAGGTATTACGACTGGGGCCTAACAAATTATCGATATTATAATGAATCAAAAATATTGTCTCGTTGTCAGAAAAAATGCCCTGAGGGGCGAAGTCAATTATAAACTGAAGAATTTGATTTTTTGGTTGGATGATATAATCTTAGTAGACTTTATTCCGATTTGAAAATTTCTTTTTGGTTTAGCTTTTACGATTATTGTGAATGTCTAGAGATCAACATGTACTACCCAAGAAGGCTGAGCAATAGTTAAGTAATTTTTTCGTAAAATAAAATCTATTACATAGGTACGGATTTTTTTTTTTATCTTTTTACGGATAGGAATCCGTCGTGGATGCTAAGCCGGATCTTACTGACAAAAACCACACGTTCCCTGCTATGCTACCTATGGTTGGGAGCCCCGGGTAAGCCCTCGGAAGGATGTCCAAGGATTCCCAACAGAGCTTGGCCACCACTGCGGCCTCGCCTAGGGGGTGGTTCGGGTGCTATCCCTCGTCTTTGGGGTTGTTAGGGTGCCATCCCGATTCCGCCCCTCCCCGCCGCGCCGTCCTCAGGCACCAATCTTTTACGGGCATAGGTTATAGGAATGGAGTGTCTCGGGGCTCCGATGGATGTTTCAGTCAAAATTGGGAGGATCCGCTAGTAACTAAATAAAACATAAACAGCTTTTATCTATACTAATATTATAAAGAGGTAAGGTTTGTGAGGTTGTGAGTTTGTGACGTTGTAAGGGGATCTACTAAATCAATTTTCAAAATGATTTCATCAATAGAAAGCTACGTTATTGTGGAGTGTCATAGGCTACATCATCACGTTACAATAAAAAGGAGCTGAGCAGCAATGAAAAATGTAACACAAACGAAGTTGTGAGGGTCAGCTAGTGACAAAATAAAATTGAATTAGAAAACGGCCATTTATTTTCAGTTTGTGGAAAAATGTTTAGCCCAATTGAGAATTCTCCTAATGCGAGTTTCAACATATTTTCCGTAACAAGTTTCAATCCCTTAAGGCTATTTAGTCACAGAACTTTAAAAGCCTTTTCGCTCCGTAATACTTGTGTGGCAACGTCGTTGTCGAAAAAGCCATACCTACCTACATAGTTTAGGTTATAGTCCCAACTTGTATAAAACCTTCTAAGACTCCTTTTAAAGAACCCATGCTGTAAGTAGGTACTTAACCATACCTTAACATTCATCGTATGTAGGTACATTGTACATCATATAGTCGCATATCCTTCACATTGACCTTTTCCATAAAACTAGAGACCCACTGGTCGTCGAAATTCGACCGTAGTAAGTTTAAAAAAAATGGCTTCCTGCACTTCGGCTCCATCTGAGTAAATTTTGACGCTCATCTGCTACTGCATTTCCTTAAAACAATGTACAAAGATTTCGCTTAACACAGATAAAATTTATAATTCCTACAGTATCCCTACTGATAGGTATTATTGCGAAATTAACTCTGTCTGTCTGTCTGTTACGCTTTCGCGCCTAAACCTCTGAAGCGGTTTATACGAAATCACGTATAGAGACAGTTTGAGTCCCTGGGAAAGACATAGGCTACTTTTTAATCGACTAAGCAAAAAGCGGGTATTGATATTACGCGATTACGACTTCTACGCCGACGAAGCCGCGGGGAACAGTTAGTTAATATATAAAGATATATTATTTGTCTTCAGAAGACCACCTACAGTACTTTCTAAGTAAAAGTTTCTGCCACATTTGTTCAGAAAAATACACGACATTGTAAAATTACCTTTGAAGTTTATTGAAGACTTTCTTTCACTGTGACAAGTGGGACTACTTACTGGGAAGGAACCGACCTCACATAATTTCCCTAGAGATTTGATGTTTCACCAACAACCTTATAATATTTATGAGAGGTAAAACGTTCGGACAACTTAATTACAAACATGTCCTCTCAATATACAAGATGGCGCTCGTAGTTTCGCTTTCGTGGAATTTTGTTGAATCCCTTACCTGCTTCTCATAGGAACTTATTCCCAGGATAAAAAGTAGTGTGTGTGTTATTCTAGACTATAATCTATCTCCGCGCCAAATTTGAGCCAGATACGTGCAGCCGAAAGAGAGAAAGAGTTATAAACTATTGGTCTTATTTATTTTGATAGTTGCATTGATGATTGCAACAGGCTTTCGGAGTCCCTGTGTCTCCACTACCAGTGAAGTGGGACCAACAGGAATTTGTGAGTACCTACTCATGTCCCCATTATTCATTTAACTAAAATTATTATAAAAAGAAAAGATTTCGTTGTTTATTTCAACTTTGAGCATTACGTTAAACTTACCTCCCTGACTGACGAACATTCGCATGTAATGTAACATTTAAGATTTTTCGTTCGATCAAAACATTACATATTGTATCATTACAAGGTGCGCATTGTAATGCTCGGTTCTCCTCCCTCACTGCTGTAATGCTCGACTCTGTAACGTTACATTACACGCGAATGCTCCCGGTGAGGGAGCGCCTTGATGTGAAATGTGACAAGACAACCGAATCAGTACCGAATCCATTAGACATGTGATTAAAATTGATTATGGTTCCAAAGTTTAATCATTAACTCCAAACACATATGTATTCCTTTAATTCAATTTCCAGTTCATATATCTCACAAATTATCACGTATCTATCTCCTAAGGCACTACGGTAAATTAAGTTCTGTTTTCGATCAATTGAGCTTTTACCACAACTGTGCGAATGCCTGGAATCCAAGTTTGTTGACCATGCAGTCAGTTGATTGAACTGGCGCCTCTTCAAGGAAACTTCACAACCACTTATCGACAGGGGTGCTTTAATTATTTCTTGAAAGGAACAACTTTCTAAACACTTTTGGGTATCGAAGCTTCTGAACTGCGTTGAAAAGCTAGCTCTCAGAATTATTAGTACCCATTATACAATTATTAGTACACCCAATAAACATGGACTGTTTACTTATCTTACCTTACTTCTTACATTATTATAAACTAGCGGCCCGCTCCGGCTTCGCACGGATATACAGTATTACTCCACTATTTAATGGATGTTATTATACATATAAACCTTCCTCTTGAATCACTCTATCTATTAAAAAAAACCGCATCAAAATCCGTTGCGTAGTTTTAAAGATTTAAGCATACAAAGGGACATAGGGACAGAAAAAGCGACTTTGTTTTATACTATGTAATGATGCGATAATTTGTGGGTGTGAAAGTTCGTTACTATTTCACGCTCTAGCGGCTGAACGGATATGGCTGAAATTTTGTACAGGGATAGATTATAGTCTGGAATAATACAGAAGCTTCCTGGAACTATTGAAAACGGAAACGGGAATCATTTACCAAGTGGTTCCGCGAGCGCCATTTACGTTTTTTAAAAGATAGATCGCGAAAATTATGCCAAAAATGTGAACCATTCTTACACAGTTCATAAGACTGATTTTTTTATGTGAGGGAAAATCCTTATGGATGTTATGTCGGACTCCTACCGACTAAAAAACCTCACGTAACCCCCAACAGCCTATGGTTGTGAGCCCCGGGTAAGCCCTCGGAAAGATGTCCCAGGACGAATTCATAAGACTGTTGGCAGTAGCTCAATGATGGGTACACCTTTAGATTTGGCCCACGTAGGTTGTGAGCCGTTTTCCCCTTTTGAACAGACAGGCGCAAGTTGAGTCTGCCTTCTGTTGAATTTTTTCAAGTCGCCCATTCAACTTTGCTAAACGACAACCATTTCTCATACCTCCCGAAGCACGGAAACGCTCGCAAATAAAAATGATAGTCATTGAACTTGTGAAATATTATGGTTCCGTCTATCCCCCTTGAGAAATGGCGTTACTATATTTATTTATACAATTAAATCCTGATGTACTACCTTTATTCGCTAATTATATTCAAATATTCTAAATTCAAACTCCCTGTGGAAATCAGAACGTGTATTAAATTTGCGACTCGGGTTTGATTGTACGACAAAAGGATTTATTTAAATGTGATCGTGACCTGTAGAATACGTGAATACTATTAAATTATATATGAGAGTATACCTACCCCCTTGTTTCTTTCTTTCTTTCTTCCCCCAAAACACGCCACAACACGCGGTCCTGCGCCTTCCAATCCAGTCGATCCCTGCAACCTTTCTCAGGTGGGATCGTAAGAACTTACGTGCTCAATATATTATTACATATTATAATAATAGTACCTACTAATATATTACTATCTGAAAACTCCTTTAATGCGTACTAAAACCGGTCAAGTGCAAGTCAGATTTGCGCACAGAGGGTTCCGTACCAAAAACGGTAAATAAATTACGTTTGTTGTATGGGAGCCCCCTTAAGGCTTGTATATTCGAAAGAGACTCATCTTGGAGTGAACTTTATACTAGGCAACATTCTTTGATTTGATCTGATAAAACTATATTATTGTAATTTATTAGATACTCTTGCTTTTTAACGGTTCACAACACGATTATGAAAACTTTGTTTCATCGAAATCGCTCATGAAAAATGAGAAATATTACAAAAATCTTAACAAGTAATGTACTTTTTTTATCTAAATAAATTTGTTTAATCCTCATAAAAACTTGTCATAAAATAGATATACGTCTTTAGAACAAAATTTTACGGCTACATTTTTTCTTAAACCCCTCAGATTTTAATAGTAGTAATATAACGTATTAGAATCGAATGAAATCCGGCAAAAGCGTACGCTGCAATCCTTCGAATTGTCTTAGGACTTGTCAAGGTCGAATACAGAAGCCTTAATCCCCCTTTTACCGGATTTTAGTATTTTTTGTCATAGCGGCAACAGAAATTCATCATCTTTAAACATTTCAGCTTTCTAGCTATTAAAGTTCCTGAGATACAGCCTCATAACGGACTGACAGACAGACGGACAGCGAAGTCTCATGAATGGGTCCCGTTTTTACCCTTTGGGTATGAAAACCTAAAATTTTAAATTAACATAGTATTTAGTTTTATTTTGCTGTCAACCAGCAGACACACATGCCTTCTAAATCAAAAATCTGTCTTTGAAATATAAAAATGAGTCGAATTTTTCTTCGTAGTAATTTAAGTAAAAGTTCTTGATTTCGAAACAATTGGAAATGATTTGTGGCGTTCAAACTTTTTTCCAACTTTGCAAGTAATAAATTATTGTCTAGTAACGAGTTTTTATATGAGGTTGTCAAAAAATCTTATTACATTTTTTACGAATTCAATCTCGTTCTACAAAATTGGTTCAAATTGTATTCGTGTTTTCAAACTACAATATTCGATTATTTTTACATTTTCGGAACATGTGTCATGTGAAAAAATAATTTAAGGGTTTATCAATTCTTGGTACAGTCAACAACAATGAAATGTATTAATTTAATTATACAAAATGACGTGTCTCTGCGAGTGCCATAATGAAGTAACCAAACATGGAATCCACCGAACTTGACAGTAAAATGTATGCGTGTAAAGAGCAATAATTATGTATCCTAATAAATTTATTTATTGCCTTCCTCCGCGCCTCTGTTTTTCCTCATACAGTATGGGGGTTCCATAGAAATCTTATAAGATTGGCAGGGTTTGGCTTCTGGTATTGCAAACGTTCATAGGCTACGGTGACATTTACCATAAGGAAGATCATAAGCTTGTATGCCATTTTAGTTGTATAAAAAAATGAACGTACAAAGGCAGAACTGTTGAAAGCGATTTCTTAAGCAAGTTAAGTGACTTATGGAAACTTATGTTATACACAACAAAGTCATGATTCTTAACTGCACATAGCAGTTTCTTAGAGAAAAGGAAAATACCTACTTTTCATCAAAACCATGATATTAAAAACAGAACCGGCATACTTCCAATAAAATTATTACCGAAACACCACCCTCCTCTTTGTATACAAAGGTAACATTAATTTTAACCAACACAAGTATTCTCTATCTGTTCAAAATATTTTCGTTACAAAATTGGATAAAATAACATCGACGTATGGTAACATTGACCGAGCGATACACATTCTTCAATGTAGTGAAGAGAAAATTTATGTAGGTATTGGAATATTGCTCACCTGTACATTTGCATTTGGAAACCTAATATTTTTCGTCATATTGATGATAAGCGGACTTCACGCGGTTTTACCCGCAAATTTCCCGTTCCCGTGGGTATACCGGAGTAAAATACAGCTCTGGTCATGTGGGGGTAGTGTAACTTTCCAACAGTGAAAGATATTTTTAAATTGATGCAGTAGTTTCGGAGCATATTTAATGTCAACAATCAAACCCAGTCGATGATGCCTACATCGCCGTCGCCTTATGATGTACGAGGTGAAATCTTTCACATTAAACTTGAAACAGTCAAATCTTTCCTCTTTATAATATAAGTACCTATAGACAAACATATATTTGTACAGTCATACCAAGATATTTTACCATATTGAAACATTTTGTCATCCTGAGCACACCGAAGATGTATTGCCTAACGATAAATTGCTCTCAGATATCGAAAATTGATCTCTTGTTGTGGGTGCGTTCAATCATTTTGTAGTCCTTTCAGTATTTTAATTTATCAGAGCTGCCTGTAAAATTATTTCCTCATTTTATGTTTACAAATTCCAAAGATATGGACAAAATTGTTAAACTACATCTTTTAACTATTCTTGTAAACGATATTTTGTATACATATCTACCTAACCTATGCTATTTCAAATTGACCTGAAGAATGTCGTAGAAGGTGACTGGATGCGGAAGCGTAGGATCTTGTAATATGAAGTAATTTGGGAGAGATTGGTATATGACACATGGCTCGAAGGAAATCACCATTTTATTGAGTTTGATTTTGATCTAGAGATTTTAAAATTATATCAGACTAGCTGTTCCTCGGCTTCGACCGCGTAGAAGTTGTTATCGCGTAAAATCATATCCCTCCTTTAGCGCAGTCGGTTAAAGGGTAGTCTATACCCTCGGTTCCCAAAGTGGGTTCCGCGGAACCTAGGGGTTCCGTGGACCAGTCATAAGGGTTCCGCCAAAATTACGACCCACTGCTGTTGAAATAATACCTTTAGGATTTCACACAATTTTCTAAAATTAAAGCAGTAGCTGACAATGAAGATAAGTCATCAGTATTGTCATGAGTCATGACAGCACGTATGCCCATGACTCATGACAATAAGTGTGTTGTAGTTCTAGCTGGGTGTACGGTAAGGTTACGTCCACCCCAATTGGACACTTGTGTGAGAGTAGTCTCGATTTCAGACACAAATTGTTCACGACTTTCTTCCACTACGCACCAAGGGATAATGGCTCGGCCTGTGTAAAAAGTGTCGCCCGTACTATCGTCCGTAAAACAATTAATGCCGCCAATAGACAGCAACACATTAATATGCAGCAAAAATAGATGGGGCGACAACACCAAGCCTTGTGATACTCCAGCATTTAGGGCCATGAAGTCAGAACAGTTACTGCTTGCTGATGCTTCTACCGACCAAAAAGCTAGACACCCATTCACAAAACCCCTTGGGCAGTCCATAGGAAGACAATTTGGTAAGAAGACCACGGTGCCAGACCCGGTCAAAGGCCTTAGAAATATCGAGGCCCACTGCTAGAACCTCGCCTTAACTTTCGATAGCCGTCGCCCAGCGGTGTGTGGGGCACACAAGAAGACCACCAGTCGAACTACTTGGGTACAGGATGCACGTGCGCAGTCTTCCACTAAGCCGGAAAGCCTTGTTTCATGGAATATGAAAGCGTGTGTGGAGGAAAGGTTGGGAATGTTCCTCCAACACACAAAGGGAGGATCCTCCGACCAGGCTAGGTGATCGCGCCTGGCGGGCCGGGTTATATCATTCATCATCGTGAGAATTCTGATATCGCGATTCAGGATTTATCTATACTTCGTTGCGAGAACTTTCATATCGCGATGCAGGACTTCAACTGTTCTTCGCTATGTGGCGGTCGCCACATCACTCCCCTCCGAGACCGGAGGTCGATTGCGAGTATGAGTCTGGTATCTTGTAGTCTGTTGTCAGATGCGCCAGTGCCAGTTCGTGTAGTTCCATTTAGTTGGAACTGTACTCCGCTAGTTCCAGTGAGTCGGAACTGTGCCGCTGATTTCAGTGAGTCGAAATCGTATGCCGCTGATTCCAGTGAGTCGGAATCAAATACTGCTAGTCCCAGTGAGTCGGGGCTAAGTACAATGATGCGGTGCGCGGTGCTGCGGTACCCTCAGTGAGTCGGGGCGGTTCGATGCGTAGGCTGCTGCGTAGACGGGAGAGATGCGCTCTTCTTACAAGTACCGTAGTGCAGTGTTCGGTGCCTAGACGCTGATGTGGCCGAAGAGGTAACCAGGCTGGAGCGGTCGCTGCTAGCTTGTGGTATCCCTGTAGAGGCTGTAGATGCTGGCTGGCTGAGACTGTTTACCGAACATACTGGAGTGCTGTAAAGGTGGTGATGATGATGCTGCTGCTCTGCTTCGTGAAGGGTGCTTTCAATCACGTCGGGGTCACCAATGTGGAGGAAAGGTTGGGAATGTTCCTCCAACACACAAAGGGAGGATCCTCCGACCAGGCTAGGTGATCGCGCCTGGCGGGCCGAAGCCCAACGGTTGATGTTGGACTGTTGGTTATATCATTCATCATCGTGAGAATTCTGATATCGCGATTCAGGATTTATCTATACTTCGTTGCGAGAACTTTCATATCGCGATGCAGGACTTCAACTGTTCTTCGCTATGTGGCGGTCGCCACACGTGAAAAGACGTGTAAGTACTGGACACAACCCAGGACCACACTGATTTAGTAACACCGCGGGTATGCAGTCTGGCCCACTCGACTTATAAACGTCAAGGGATTGAAGCTCCTGCCTAACGTCGCGCTGCCAGAAGCTGCTCGGGTGCTCACCAGGGGGTGCCAGGCGGCGAAGAACCTCCATCGTTTACATTTTCTTCCATCGTTCGTAAAATTGACGTTCATAGACGAGTTGGAGGCAAAGAGAGCACCCAGAAGGTCGGCGTTCTCCTTGGCACTCTGAGCCAGGCTACCATCCGATTTAAGTAGGGGTGGCAAACCCGACCGACAAAAGTTTCCCTAGGCAACTTTGGCAAGCGACCAGAATTCACGACACCCAGAACGGTTGCCTGCCAGTCTGTGTCACCGCTGTGAGACCTGTACAAACACGCGTAAATCCCAATGTGCTGGGCGATCCGCGCGTGCCCACAAAGTAGATAGTTCTCTTTGTTCAAGACTCCTGAGACAGCGACAACAGATATCATCCCGGATGTGCTCCAGCTTGTAGCCAGGGAACATTAAGTAAGATGTTATGGTCCTAATAGGA
Organism: Miltochrista miniata; assembly: GCA_933228765.1. NCBI lineage: Eukaryota > Metazoa > Arthropoda > Insecta > Lepidoptera > Erebidae > Miltochrista > Miltochrista miniata. Next base: position 25,101,830 of record OW121763.1, on the reverse strand, counting down.
TATTTGCGTCTCCATCAAGAAAAATAGGGTCAGCTGCGCATTTTCCAAATGGTGGTGGACTGCGTTGACGTTATCTGATGTAACGTAAGTCCATCTGAAGTGTGGATGACGATGCCACTGTTAAACGTTCCTTATTATTCCTTTTTCTTGCCATGGTGTTTAGAAAAGAGAAATTTAAGAAGGTTAAGTGGTACCTGTGTACCGGTGGCGCAAGAGACAAAGCGAGGTTCCAGTAGTCCAAAAGCCAGCACGAGTAATGCGGTCGATTGTCACGGTGTACGGAAGGGCCCCGGGTCCCCCTTAATGCAGTGACCGCGTCTACTCCGGTATCCTCCTCCGGCACAATAACAGCACCAGGGACTTTACACAGGCTGCTGGTTCATCCTCTTGGGGTGGAGATTAATTAATCCCCAGGTTTGGCTGACGTACAGCCTGCGGGCGGCCAGTGGCCATTTTTTAATTTTTTATAATTACGGAGTACCGTTATGCCCACCCTCTAAAGCCAGCACGGGTAATGCGGTCGATTGTCACGGTGCACGGAAGGGCCCCCGGTCCCCCTTAATGCAGTGACCGCGTCTACTCCAGTATCCTCCTCCGGCAGAATCACAGCACCAGGGACTTTACACAGGCTGCTGGTTCATTCTCTTGGGGCGGAGATTAATTAATCCCCAGGTTTGGCTGACGTACAGCCTGCGGGCGGCCAGTGGCCATTTTTTAATTTTTTATTAATAACGGAGTACCGTTATGCCCACCCTCTTAATGTGGACTTTTTCGTAATACCAAAGATATTTGATCTTAAGGAGCTAATTTAAAAAGCCAAATTTACTGTGTTCAAAGGGTGCTGCGTTATGTCCATGAAGTAACTTTTATCCCTTGATCCCCGAGGGTACAGGGATAGATCATGGTCTGCTTAGCCTAGCTCTTAGTAACGCTCTTCAACCTAATCCTACCCTGTCGTTTTTGATCCCGAATAAAGCATGCCGGCCAGACGTAGCCGCTCCTACATTGGAGAGTACTTCGCCAGAACTGAGCGATTCAAAAGATCACTCGAACTATGAAAGTTTAGAACGACCTGCTCGCGCACGTAGGTACTTCTCTTACCCCTTATAGCCCCGGGTTCTTCAAGCAAAGCGTGAAGTGGCAAATAACGGGTCGCCATCTTGGGGACCACTGCGTCAGAAGTCTTAGGTACACTGTGAGAGTGGCCCGCAATCGCTAAATGCCGCTATGCCTTTCTGTTAGGCGGGCTACGTCAATTTGGTGAATATTATAAAAAGAAAGCCTTTTTTATACCGGCAAAACGCTTCCATGGGAAGCAGGTACGGCAACAGGATTTCACGCAGGCGGAACCGCGGGCATTACCTAGCTAGTTTGTTATAATCTTTTATGGGGTTCCGTAGAATAAAACATATTTGTTTGGTGTTCCGTTGCGTTAAAAGTTTAGGAAGCTCTGGTCTATACTATACAGGGTGGAATTTAAAGACGGTAGTTGGAGGGAAAGTACCCTTAATTTTGATAATGGCAAGTTTTGCTAAAAGGAGACATTCCTTTATTTTCAAAAGTAAGTAAAACTGCATTTAAAGATTTTTGAAAAATCACCTGTTTGAGCCGGGAATCGAACCTGGGAGATGTGAAAAAAAAAACATCCTGTATTTTATGATACCAACCGAAAGAGTCTTTAATAAGGAACGATTTCCTTCAGAAATCATAGTATCTTAAATTGACGGAATACCAAGTAAAATATGTTTTTAATGTAAAGCTTACTCACTATCTGAAAAAAAAAGTCTAATTGAGATTCTTCTCATTTTTTTGAAGTTGGTTAAAAATATGTTCTAGTTTCAGTGAATGGAAACATTCGTTCTGATCACTTAACCAACCTTAAAAAATAAAGTAGGAGGTTCTCAATTAGACTGTTTTTTTTCTCCAGATAGTGAGTAAGCTTCACAAGAAAACATATTTTACTTGATCTTCCTTTAATTTAAGATACTATGGTGTTTAAGGTAAGCTCAAGAGTACCCTTAACCGGCGAGCGTGTATGAAGACAGTTATGAAAGTAGAAGAAGCGAAAGGTGTATGCCAGGATCGTAGCAAGTGGAAAGCCATAGTCTCTGCTTACCCCGATGGGAGACAAGCGTGATTATATGTATGTATGTTTTTTAAAAGAAATTTATCCCTATTAAAGACTGTTTTTGTTGGTATCATAAAATAAAGGTGTTTTTTTTTTCACATCTCCCAGGTTCGATTCTCGGCTCAAGCAGGTGATTTTTCAAAAATCTTTAAATGCAGTTTTACTAACTTTTGAAAATAAAGGAATGTTTCCTTTCAGCAAAACTTGCCATTATCAATATTAAGGGTACTTTACCTCCAACTACCGTCTTTAAATTCCACCCTGTATACCTTTTCAAAGCCTCGAACTATATCTATACCAAAATACAAACTCACGGAATATTTCAGCAATCTTGATAAGGCAAACTGTTTGCTCATGTTTCTTAGCTTAACAATAAATTAAATTTACTGAAAATGTAATAATACTAACTTAAAACGTTCAAACATCATTTTTTTTTTCATATTAAATGATATTTTCGCTTCGCAAGCATTTTCATAACAGTTATTACAACGAAAGTTGGTAAATTACGTTAGAAAGTATTACATTTCATTTTATTTTTATTATTAAAAGCAATATATTCTAGCAAAGTTTACTGGGACTTGCGACCCATTCGAGTAGGTTTAGGGTGGCCACCTTACTATGCGCATAAACGATCACCTTCCACCGTCAATAATGTCCCCCCCCCCCCCCCCCTGCCCAACCAGATTTGGTAAGATCCTATCAATGCCACTTTGGATACTCGTTTTAGTAAAGAGCTTACTGAAGCTCTTGGCAATCCAAGGTCCTTAAATAAATTATACAGGGATTTAGCTGGAATAACCCTTGCTCCTACTTCTACGGCATAGAGTTTAACCACATAGCCATTTTTGGTTAACTCATTGGTCAAGTCAAAGTATTTATTTGTCTTCATTGCGTGGTCCTTCGGTATGTTGGTCTCCCACGGCACCGTCAGCTCCACGAGCACCGCACGCCTGTGTATCCTCGAAAACAGGAATATGTCGGGTCTGGATGACGAGGCACATACATCTTCCGGGATTTTGTAGTGTTTTTCATACGTGTCTGAGAGTATAGTCCAATCGGCGGCAGCCATCAAAATTGAGTATGGCTTTTGAGGTACTTTCTTTGAACAGCCTTCCTTTACAAACGCAATGTCATTTCTTTTGTTTGTGGTTAATCCCTTTTTCGCTCTCGCTACCGCCAAACTGACAGCCTCAAACAATATAACATTTCTAAACCTAAGTAATTTTATAAGGCATAAATGAACTTCAGGTCTTTTTGAGTAGGTATTGTATCAGGTATGTACTTATAGAACAATTTTTAAAATTCTTTCAAGGCAAGTTTTTTTGAAGTAACATCCCTACTTCCCTACTAATATTATAAAGGCGAAAGTAACTCTGTTTGTCTGTCTGTCTGTTACGCTTTCACGCCTAAACCGCTGAACCGATTTCGTTGAAATTTGGTATAGAGATAGTTTGAGTCCAAGGGAAGGACATAGGCAACTTTTTAACTGACTGCGCAAAGGAGGGTAATGATTTTACGCGATAACTACTTCTACGCGGTCGAAGCCGCGGGGAACAGCTAGTTAATAAAAAGTCTGGCATATTGTGCATGTGTTCAATGGTCACTGCGGGGCTGGGTCCGTAGTATGCCGCAGACAAAGCCAGATTGCACAGCTTGTACACATTTTAATAACCAGAGATGTTCTAATTTAGTTTAACATTCAATAGAAATGGTCTTGACAATCCTCGGTGAGATCTTCAAACGTAACTACCTCATTCAATGCCGCATAATAATCAATAAGGTACCCGAAGATTACCTCCTAGCTGCGGTTCACACCCCACACCCCCTAGATCACGTTGACAGTGCATAAAGCTATAATTCAAATCAATATCAAACTACAGGCTGTGAAGGACATAACTACTAGACAGGATTATCCACTAAATTCACCGTAGTAAAGCAGATTTCCACCGTGAAAGTATAAAATGAAAGACGGTGAGCTCAACGGGTTTTTATAAAACTAGCGGACTAGCGGACGTCACGCGGTTTCACCCGCGTAGTTCCCGTTCCCGTGGGTATACGGGAATAAAAATAGCCTTTGTTCACCGCAAAGAGTGTAGCTTCCCAACAGTGAAAGAATTTTTCAAATCGGTCCAGTAGTTCCGGAGCCTATTCGTTACAAACAAACAAACAAAAAAACAAAAAACAAATCTTTCCTCTCTATAATATTAGTATAGATGAAAGGGATGGATTGTTTACCGCCTACCAAGAGTATAAAAATTAATATGAGGAGTGAGGCAATACCTACTTTTTTTTTGTTTAACGTGAGGGAAAATCCTCATGGATGTTATGCCGGACTCCTACCGACTGAAAATCCTCACGTAACGCCCAACAGTCTATGCTTGGAAGCCCCTGGTAAGCCCTCTGAAGGATGTCCCAGGACAGGCAATACCAACTTTATTTTCGTTTCTCATTTTTGTTGAGATGAGTATAGCGGCCAGTCCCTTCATTTCGACTATTAATTCATAAGACTATGCATGTAGTTTACTGCTGCGAGTTAATAATGGGATAATGATGTTTGACGCACAGCTCACGGTGGAAACCGGGCTTTAGATACTGGATACTAAATAATTAACGGCTGACTTTGATGCTCCTTGTTTATACAACACACCCCAATTAGTAGTTAGTAGCTACTAAGTAATATTGACGTAGGACGAAGCAAAAGAACATCATTATACCTACACCCACTTGAAGAGGATTAATCCTAATTTGTTTCATTATTGGTAAAATTCAATTTATCCCTCAGATATCGCTGTGTTCATATTAAAACGAAGATATCTGGTCCCGCCTTAGATCATCTAACCACAGGATGCGCCTTACTTAACCCTAGAACCGTACCCTGGGGTACAACTGAAAAAAAATAATAATTTTATCTATAACTTTTTTGTTTTAAAACGGATCTTTTCGCACCTCCGCGTATTTACGGGGGGCGGGGGATCGTGTCAAAGCATCGGCCAGGCGCGAGTCCTGTTAGCATGCGATCGTGGCAAGCCTGAGTGGAGTACTACAGCACCCCTGGGTAAGCATCTACAAAATGCATGCACAAATAAGTATTGGCGGTATTTTAAAAAAGCACAACCTTCTAGTGCTCCATCCACTTCAGATTCAAAATCTGGTCGGTGTTCCTTTTGTCCCAGGTCAAAAGACCCCCTTTTGAACGAAGTACCTAAATTGCACAATGCCTATGAAGCAAATTGCCTAAAGTCTATGTCTAAAACGCAGGATGCCTATAAAGTTTTAATGTCTATAAGGTTATAATGCCTACGAAGCAAAATGGCTATGTTGTTTAATGTCTACAAAGTATAATGCCGGTGATAGTTAATTGCCTACAAATCAATTAGAGTATGACAGCATCATTATGCACTTTACTCAAAAAGGATTCATTACATTATTTCGTTTAATCACATTTTACAAAATTGATGTGAAACAATTTGTCACAAAGTGTTGTCATAAATGGTAAACCAATTTGGCCGACCGTACCTGAATGGAACCGTACCTGAAGCGCTCGTGACCCCGCGGTTTCAGTGTTCTGTAAACGATCACTGTAGTAAGCAACTTTCACTATGGCCAGTACTTGGAAGGGTGACCATCCATGTGACCACTTTGTGACATTTATTTGAGCGTTTCCGTGCTTCGGAAGGCACGTTAAGCCATTGGTCCCGGTTGCCAGTAAAATAGCAGTAGTTAAGTCAAGCTGAAGACCTTTTAGGAGGCTTGAAAAATTTCAACAGCCAGCAGTCACAACCTGCGCCTGTCTATATTAATACGGCTAACCACCTATCACGTGGAAAAATTCTAAAAAGATGAAATGTGGGCATAATATACCTAGTAGGCCCACATTTCACCTTTGTCTACCCCTTCGGGGACCAAGGCGTGATTTTAAGTATACCTGAATACCCCCGTACCTTGTATTGTGCTGGCTATCTTCATTTTAGGCATTTCCATTCTTAGGCATTAAACATTGTTGTCAAAGTATGTTGTAGGCAAATTAAGTTTTTAGGCATCGTGCAATTTAGGTACTTCGAGTTTCAGGTATTTCGCGTTTTAGGTAGTATGCAGCAGTGGCATCGTGCAATTTAGGTACTTCGCTCAAAAGGGAAAAGACTTACGGTCTTTTCCCTTTTGAGCGAAGTACCGTAAATTTTTTGAGAAAAGACCGTAAATCAAGCACTCGATGTGAAAAATGTAAAATATTTATATGTTTAGAGCACCAATAGAAGATTTGCCAAAACTGTTAATATAAGTTTGGTAATTTTTTGTTTAATTATGTAACGTGAGACTGAAATAAGTGCCATAAAAGTCTATGTATGTTGATTATATTAATGAATGTCTATTCTTATGAAAAAAATATTTTCTTTAACGGGGTACACTAGTACCCCTGGGTACTGTTATTTAAAGCTTATGGGTACGGTTCTAGGGTTAAGCATTGTTTTCTGCCATTGCACATGACCATTTGGTCTTTTGGCTTTATGAAAAGCCTGTACATCAGTACATCATTTTATATGATTAAACTAGTACATTACATTGTAGTTGACTGTACAATAACAATTAACACACAACAGCCATTACGCGTTTGTCGATTAATACATTTTTAAATGCAATGAAATTTTATATGTCTTTGTGTTTCCCCCTTCACTTGTATGAAAACTGACAGAATATTTTTGTATGCGGTGGTTCGCAAAGGCTAGTCCCGTGTTATATGGTCTAAGAGTCCCGCAGCTATATTGAGCCTTTTGAGAAATTGATTTTTAGAGATAAGGCTGCTCTCTGTACTTTTATAACAAGAAAGCCTTGAGATCGTTCTCACCAGATGGCCCCTCTCTAACACGTTTATTGTGAAAGTGAAAGTTCAATCCGATAGTCTTTTTTTTTTAACTTTGAACAGATGATCCACGCGACCTAGTGACGTAGTTTAAGGCAACAGAGTCACAGACTACAGACAAGTCTCGCCATAAGCCCCTCTGCACTCTATTTTATAGAGAGGGACTAAAATTGTATCTCTGTAAATGATTATTTTATATTGGTGTTTTATAAAGTTTATTATATTTTATTCTATTCAATGAACTTGTCTCTTGACTAATAGATATTGGTTGAAATCATGTGAACATTCTTTTGACATTTTTCGAGTTCATTGCGTTCGGATTCACACAGACAGACATGACAGGTGACTTAGCTTTACACATATTTTATATAGGCTGATGTTTTATTCACTAAATAAAATGGAGTAAACAAAATTTATCGTTATAGTAAAAAATATTTAACTCAACACTATGTTCATAGATTCTCTCTAGAGAGAATCCATTATTTCCCGTCTGAGGTAATTTCCTCGCATTGAGTACCGGGAAAACTAAATTGCTTCAAAAATAAAAATATATTATACTCTTCACTCTAGTTAGGTGTTTTGTTTGAAGTTGTCTATGTAGGCAATAAAAACAAAGGGTAATGAAGTCCGTAATTTATGGTAAATTGTGGAAGAGAGCGGCCGTACTCTAAGGGTACTTTCCACCAGCGATGTGATATGCTACGTTGCTATGGATGCGTTTGAAATTCACCAATCATATTCGTCAGTCTCACAATTTGACAATATCAACTGTCAACGTTACATGTGAACCGACGAATATGATTGGAGGATATCAACGCATCGACAGCAGTGTAGCATAGCACATCTCTAGGAGGGAAACTGGTCTTGATTCGAAAGGCGGGGCGGCCGGCAAACTCCCCATCAGGGTACCGGCCGATCGTGTTGCTCGACGAGGTGTGCAAGCTCTTTGAGCGCATTATTGCACAACGCCTCGTCGGGCACCTTACACGTATGGGGCCTGATCTGGCGGATAGCCAGTTTGGCTTTCGTCAGGGGCGCTCCACCGTGGGCGCGATCATGCGCATTAGAGGCCTGACGGAGGAAGCAGTCTCACGGGGTGAGGTGGTGATGGCGGTGTCTCTTGACATCGCCAACGCCTTCAACACCTTGCCCTGGAGCTGCGTTAGGGAGGCGCTTATTTACCATGGAGTGCCTCCCTACCTCCGTCGAATTATCGGGGCCTATCTCTCCGAGAGGGCCATTACTTACCCGAGCTGGCTAGGGCCGGGTCGGCGTGATGTGTCGTGCGGTGTTCCACAGGGATCGGTATTAGGACCACTCCTGTGGAACATCGGTTACGATTGGGTGCTGCGGGGTCCGTTGCTTAGAGGGTTCAGCGTAACGTGTTACGCCGACGACACCCTCGTTACGGCGCGGGGAGCAACGCACCGTGACGCAGCACTAAAGGCCACGGCAGGGGTTGCTCAAGTTGTGGGTCGGATTCGGCGGCTGGGTCTCGTGGTCGCACTTCATAAATCTGAGGCTCTGTGCTTCCACAGACTTCGGATAGGGCCACCTGCGGGATCCATCCTACAGGTAGAGGGCGTCAGCATCGGCATCGAGCCCTCAATGAAGTATCTGGGGCTCGTACTCGATGGCCGGTGGAACTTCGGACATCACTTCCGAAGTTTGGTCCCAAAACTGAGGGGAGCATCAGCCGCACTCGCGCGGCTGATGCCCAACATCAGGGGACCCAACACTCCCTACAGGAGACTGTACCTGGGGATCGTGCGAAGCATGGCCCTATACGGGGCACCCGTATGGGCGGAGACCCTGACGGCCAGCAATGTGGCTAAATTGCTGAGCCCGCAGAGAGCGATGGCCATCAGGGTGATAAGAGGATACCGCACGATCTCCGGTGAGGCGGCATGTCTCCTAGCCGGAACCCCTCCATGGGACCTGGAAGCGAGAGCCCTTGCGTCACTGTTCAGATGGCGCAAGGAGGCGCTGGAGCGGGGCCAAAGGCCTGCGTCTCGAGAAATCGAGGCCCAGCGGTCCTTGCTCCACCAGGAAACCGTGGAGACATGGAAGGTGCGACTTGAGCAACCAAAGGGGGGATTCGCCACAATCGCGGCCGTCAGACCGGTCATGGACGAGTGGCTGGAGAGAAGACACGGTGCTCTCTCCTACCGGTTGTCGCAGATACTTAACGGGCACGGTAGCTTCGGTAGGTATCTGTGGCGAAGACACCGGGAAACCACGGCTGAATGTCAGCACTGCGAGGACCGCAGCGATGACACAGCTCTCTATACGCTAGTGTAGTGCACGGCGTGGGCGCAACAGCGCCAGGTCCTCGAAGTGGGTCTGGACGTGGACACTCTCTCGCTCGAGACCATGGTGCAAGCCATGCTCTCCAGCGGGAGTAAGTGGGACTGCGCCGCCTCTTTCTGCGAGCAGATCATGCTCGTGAAGGAGGCGGCTGGGCGGGTACGGGAGAGAACTCTTCCACCCGAGTTCCGCAGTCAGCGGCCTGGGCGCCGCCGACGTGTCTTCGCCGAGGACTATTTGCCTCCATGACCGGGGGTCTGGGGACGGTGAGAGGGTAGCTCACCGTCCTTACAGAAGCAGGCCCATGACGGCAGCGTGACGTGAGAAACTCACGCACGCCCCCCCCTTAGAAGCGGGATCACACCCGAAACCCCCCAAAGACGCGGCTAGCACCCGAACCTCCCCCTGGGCGTGGCCGCATTGGCGGCTGTAGGTCTGTTGGGAGTCCTGGGACATCCTTCCGAGGGCTTACCCGGGGCTCTCAACCATAGGCTGTTGGGCGTTACGTGAGGTTTTTTAGTCGGTAGGAGTCCGGCATAACATCCACGAGGATTTTCCCTAACGTAAAAAAAAAAGCACATCTCTAGGAGCAAGGTAACTTTATGGTGAAGTTGTCGGACATGTTTTCTCGCAGTTTGAGTTCTATATCGACCATTATACTGCCGGCGTGAAGCCCCTTCTAATATAAACTAGGTCAGTTCGAAGGAGAAATGGGACTATTAAGAACTAGCTCCCCTGCGGGTTTGCCTATGATTGACTACAAAACGTATTATACCCATTCATGCTTATTTTTATATTGTGCATTAAAAGCTAGTATATATGACAGATCTGTGGACATAGATTATTGTTTTATATCCTTTAATCCCTTTAATAGCAGCTATGATGATATGCTTAGATTACTCGATGGTGAAAGAGGTTCTAAGATCGGTTAACTACATATTTCCGGAGTTTATCGATTACGAAGTAACCAGTCATTCCTCTATATAATATTAGTACCTATACCAGAATACCAGTATTACTGTTTGCAATCATATTTTTTGAACAAAAAGGAAGGCTCTATACTCCGTGAGCAGAATATGTAGAAGGCAGCAGAACGCGATATATAAATTTCCCTTGTAACTCACACTCGCTCCTGTTTTGCATACATTATAATAAACCTGTAATAGAATTACAGAGCTCATAAAGAGATGAAGTTACATGGGTGGTGAAAATTAAGCCTGTTTTTGTTCAAGAAATATCAAAATTGGAATTAACACTAATTAATGGTTGGGTTGGTTTACAGTAGACACAAATATTGACTGCCTCGATAATGAAGTGGCAAGTGTTAGCGACTGCTGTGCTTAGAGTACCCTTTTTTGTATTAAGCTCGCCAAATTGAAGTCGCCAGCCTGATGGAAAGTCATTGCGCATCTAGCGGTTAGGGGCAACTCTCACAGTCCGTAAGACTTCTGACAGTAGTACTCAAGTTAGCGGCTCTGTGATGTGCCTCTTCACGCTCCGCTTGAAGAACCCGCGATTGTAAGATGAGGGAAACACAAGCGCGGCTTGTCGTTCCAAGTTTTTATAGTTTGACAGAGAAACGATCTTTTGAAATGCTCAGTTCTGGCGAAGATTCTCTCTACTGTGTACGGGTTCGGGACCGGAAAGGAGAGGACGGGATCAGGTTGAAGAGCTCTCACAACACTAACACTGGGTACGTATTTGAATACCTAAAATTATAATACCTAAAGTTAAATAACCTAAGTTCAAAATACCTAAAATCTAAATACCTAATGGTGGGTTGACCTAAATTTAAAAATACCGAAAGTTTAAAATGGCTAAGTATTTGAATACTTAAAATTATAATACCTAAAGTTAAATAACCTAAGTTCAAAATACCTAATGGTTGTTTGACTTACGAAATAATATGTGGTACGGCTTAAAGAAAAGGGACACTGCTCACACCGACTCGGATAGGTTAGGTTAGAAGGCTAAGGCGGGAGCTCCGCTCCGCTCCGCTCCCGCCTTAGCCTTTTTTTTAATAACCACTCATACAAGGATTGTCTGCTGCAATCCTGAAGTTCCAAATCCTTGTACGTGTGGTTATAAAAAAAATAACCACAGGTGAGGTGAGGAGACTGCCTCTGTGGCGCAGTCGGTAGTGATACCGCCTGTGGCGCTGGAGGTCGTGGGTTCGATTCCCACCGGAGACAAATATTTGTGTGACCCATAAATGTTTGTCTCAAGAGTCTGGGTGTTTCTATGTATAATATGTATGTATTTAAAAGTATATAAGTATTAACATCCGTGGTCTGATACCCATAACACAAGCAGGTTATTCCTAGCTTACTTTGGGATCAGATAACGTTGTGTGAAATGTCCGTGAATATTTATTTATTAATATTTATAGGTTGCAGTGGTAGTGAACATCTGTTGCAAACACTGGGACATCCTTACGGGATTCTCGGAAGGATGTCCCAGAGTTGTATTCAGTAACATCTATGCGATCCAAACGTAAAAAAGGCACCTTGACGTTGTAGTTGACGTCCTGGAAACTATTACAGATATTTTACTCGGCGCTTCCATCTCTTTACTACACACTATTTACAATATGAGATACTCACTATAATATTATTATATACCCTGCAGGTAACTTGATAACTTCTCAAATTTTCTGAAGAAAAAGGTCTAATTTGTCAATTGTAATTCGAAGACCGCCGACGGCTTTATTACGGATTCATAATGGGCTCTCGACAGCCGCAAATTGCCAACACCCAGTGACTACGGGGTCTATCGATTCCTACTGAACTTCTTATTGTCGGAGAAATTGGATCCCCGACCTTTTGCTTAGCAACGACCTCGCGGCTATGTACGAATGTTAAAGAAAAACGTTGTCTGTCGATTATATTTCTAAACTTCGTTTTGAGTAATACATTAAATATTAGAAACGTCATATTTCTTGTGTTTTAATTTCTGCATACTGCATTATATTTGCGTAAGAAGCTGTAGCTGTTAAACTTGTATGAAACTGTTACTTGAAAAAACTTTCTTCGAATAGTATATTTTCTGAGTGTTGGTCTAAACTAAACTTGTAGATAACCTACAACACGATCCGGATACAGACACAGACATCTGTTTATATAAAAAAAAAACCTGCGGCGTGGCAGCGTATATTGTGGCATAAAATGTTAAAGCTTTTTTTCTCAAACTTGCTCTTTAAACTGTAGAGAATTTATTTGATCAGTGTTTGTGTGGCAGCAGTTTGCATCATAGATAAACTAGTTGTAAATGATTGTTGTGTAAACAAAACATCATGTGATTTCCGATTGACTAATGGCCAATCGGAGGTGCTTTTGCATCTCTGGAATTGACTTAACGGATCGATCAAACAGATTGGAAGCTATGCGTGTAACAAGAACCAAAATGACTGCCTCTGTGGCGCAGTCGGTAGTGATACATAGAATATATTATATAATCTGTGGTGATACCGCCTGCGGCGCTAGAGGTCGTGGGTTCGATTTTTACCGGAGACAAATATTTGTACATATATATATACATATGGTCACGCCTTTATTCCCGAAGGGGTAGGCAGAGGCATATTATATGCCCACATTTCACCTTTTTGTATAATTTGTCCCACGTAATAGGTGGTGAGCCGTATTGCCGTGTTTAAATGGACAGGCGCAGGTTGTGACTACCTGCTGTTGAAATAAAGCCTTCAACTTAGCTTAACGACTGCCATTTTACTGGCAACCGGGACCAACGGCTTAACGTGCCTTCCGAAGCACGGAAACGCTCAAATAAATGTCACAAAGTGATCACATGGATGGTCACCCATCTATGGACCGGCCATAGTGAAAGTTGCTTACTGCAGTGATCGTTTACAGAACACTGAGTCCGCGGGGCCACGAGCGCTTCCACAAATATTTGTGTGACCCATAAATGTTTGTCTCAAGAGTCCGGGTGTTTCTATGTATAATATGTATGTATTTAAAAAGTATATAACTATTAATATCCATGGTCTGATACTCATAACACAAGCAGGTTATTCCTAGCTTACTTTGGGATCAGATAGCGTTGTGTGAAATGTCTGTGAATATTTATTTAAAAAAAAAAGCAAGTAAGGAATGCAAGAAGGTAGAGGATTGGGCTAGTCAAAAAAGTTGATATTAAGTTTACAATTTTAACGTTGCATGTACGTGTATTACGCCATCGACATGATTATTATTTACATAATCTAGCTTCAATTATGCAGACACTGAAAGTTTATTAGAATTAGTAGTGTAGTTTAATAATTTATATATAAATACTATATAAAAATGTACACAATAAATACACACACACACACACAAGCACGCACGCAACCGCGCATGCACGCAGGCACGCACGCCCGCACGCACGAACTAACGCACGCACTACTGTCCGTCTGTCTGACTGTCTGTCTGTCCGCCATGAAGCTGTATCTCAGGAACCGTGACAGCAAGAGAACTTAAATTCACACAGATGTCATATTTCTGTTGCCGCTATAAAAACAAATAGGTACTAAAATCAGAAAAATAATAATATTTAAAGGGGGGGGGGGGCTCCTATACAACACTCGTCATTTTTGCCGTTTTTTTTTGTACGGAACCCAGCGCTTGCGAGTCCGACTCGCACTTGGCCGATTTTATAATTCGTTTATTAAATTTCTATTCGATATTAAATTTAGCAAAAGCTTTTTCAAATGTCTTCATATACTTAACTTAGCAAAATAATAATGTCTTTTATGCGTCACTGAACGTGATATTAAAAACCAAATCGAAACATTAATCAAATTTGACATCAACCTAAATTTATCGAAATAGAATGAAAATAAATATTTTATAATTTGATTGATGAACACAATTATTTACGTAAATAATTTATCTTCAACTATATATTTTGATATTGAAAGAAATATTTCATTGTTAATTATCTTTGTAAATAATTTGGGTCCGATTTTCTTTGATTGTCAATTATCTTTTGCAAACGAAACATTTTATCTCTGAAAGAAATTATTATCTTAATAAGTACCTACCAACTTTTATGTCAAAAATCTGAAGCTAAATTTCCTTCGATATTAATTTGTTTTACATTTGTTGGAAGAAAATCAACAAAATTATAATTGGCAACAAGCTTTTGATTAACCTGAACGCTGTGGTGATTTCAAAAATCTAATTTTGTAAACGATTTTTTCATGGTCTTGCTGTTACCAATGGAGTTTTACTGTTTGAAGAATACTGAGCTAGTGGAGCGATGATCACTACGTTAAGTAGCTAAACCATGGTCAATTATGTGATGCAGTAGCCGGTAGCCACATTATGTCGCAGTCTATTTCAACACGATAATAGAGTTGGCAGAAAGAGTGTAATACGGCTGAAACTGCAAATGCATGTAAGTACGAGTACGTGCATAGGTGACCGACAGGACTAAAGATCTCTTTCTTGTATGTCATCCAAGTTCAATTTAGGGATACTAATGTAAAAATATAATTTGAAAGAGACATTGTGGCAGCGGTAACGGCATCCATGACGGAGGAGTATGTTCAACCGTCAACAACATCGTCTTTGAACTTTAATCACATGTCAACCTTTTTTTATTACCTTTCAGGTGATAAATGTTGTATTCAGATGATAGCAAATAAAACGCGTACCTACGCAGTACAGTGGAAACCGTCTGGTAAAAAAATCTAAGGTTAAGAGGTCACTTAAGGTTAAGTGGTCACTAAATTGACTGCCTCTGTAGCGCCGTCGGTAGTGATACCGCCTGCGGAGCTGGAGGTCGTGGGTTCGATTCCCACCGGAGACAAATATTCATGTGACCCATAAATGTTTGTCTCAAGAGTCTGGGTGTTTCTATGTATAATAGGTATGTATGTATGTATTAAAAAAGTATATAAGTATTAATATCTGTGATCTGATACCCATAACACAAGCAGGTTATTCCTAGCTTACTTTGGGATCAGATAGCGTTGTGTGACATGTCTGTGAATATTTATTTATCATTTATTTATTTATTTATTAAACCTCATTTCATGCGATATATGAATTAAGTAGTAAGAGTATAAATAAGGTTGATATTCCATATTGGAGGAGAATGCATTCAGACTAATACCCAATTAAAATTAGACTTTAAAATTTAAATTGCAATGGAATAACATGTTGTTAAGATAATACCAGCTAATAAATGGAAAAAAAAAAATCTTTGTAACTACTATTACCTTACTGACATTAGTTCAATCAACCGTGCAAAGGACTTCCTTTATACATTTTATATCAACCTCACATTTCACGCATTAGACCTCAAACAGGATCTCAAATACAAGCGGAGCGACTGCGGCGAGAGTGATAATATATATAGATATAAGCGATAACAAACGTGTGCCGTAACAACCGAGTGCGGTTTCCATGTGTGCAAGCGCAGTGCCGCTTCTCTGGTAGCCGTAGCCTCAATTGTCACTTTTTTATCTTATACTAGCTGACCCTCGCAACTTCGTTTACGTCACATAAGATGTACGAAAGGAGGGGTACTTCTTCATGAGTCTCATCAAGCAGCGTGTGAAACGGCCCTGTTTGCTTAATCATAAAAGAGCTTAGAGATTAAGTCTATTCTAAAACAATTCAATCCACGCCTTCGGCGCGGACTGAATTATTTTACAATAGCCTTAATCATTAACCTCTCAACCGTGTTGTGCCGTATCCGTCCATACCCCACCATTTGTGTTGTCCCGTATCCGTCCCAAGAATACCGGCTCTAAATTTACGCAAATAAAACGCTAATGCTCTTGAAAATAGGTTCTTTTATTGCTTGATATTGTATCTATGATCATCAATTTTACTATTCAGTAGTGCCATCGTTAAAAAAAAAAAATATCAGTCTAACAATTCGACAAACGCCGATTTGCAATATTTGAAATCTGTTTTTAGGAGTGATTTATTGTTGGAATCCAGAGAGTTTACTTATCAATTGATTGGAAAATTATCTAGGAATGTGTAAAAATAAAAATAACCAAATTCTGTGAACTAATTTATTGACAAAATCGTTCATGTTTTGCAACAGGTAATGTTCGGTAATATTATAAAAAACATGATTTTATAAATAAATGTTCATGAATAACATTATTCACTTATTTATCTTCCTAAAACAGTCATTGTTCATATTATGATTCATATAAATTTTCCTTGAATTTTGAGAAATTCGAAGAGCAGTTGCGCGCTCCCAGCGGCCTGTGTAACTTGCCACAGACGACGGGTACAATTTTGTTGCCCCTTCCACATACGAGGGGTTAAGCTCTTTTATGATTAAGCCAACACGCCCTTTTGAATTTACCCTCACATTCAAAAGAACCCTTGAATTCTAGGTTTATCGAAAGTTGAGATGCTCCTAATTTCTGAACTACATAACCCTCAATATCGAAACTTGTGTGGGATAATCCTATAAATACTCCCTTTCCAACACTAAAACAATATTTGAAATTGGACCACGCGTTGAGAAATTACAAATGAACAACCATTTTGTCTTTCATCCGCTCTCCAGCAGGAACCACGCCAAGTATCGGGATCAAAAGTATTCTAGAACCTTCCTCAAACTATAAGCTCGGAATGTACCAAATATCATTTAATTCGGATCAGTAGTTTTGACGTGATACTTATTCGGGATACAGACAGACAGACATGAAAAAATTAAATTACATTTTCGGCATCAGTATCGATTAGAAAACGCCCTACAATTAAAATTTTCAAAATATCTTCCATGTACAGACTCTCAACCCTCAACAGTTTTATTATAAGTATAGATATAAACGATAACAAACGTGTGCCGTAACAAACGAGTGCGGTTTCCATGTGTGCGAGCGCAGTGCCGCTTCTCTTGTACTCTGGCGCCGCGCTCTCGCCGCAATCGCCGTTGCCTCAATAGTCGCTTTTTTTATCTTATATTAGTCAGGGGTTTTTATCACAGAAGGATATGTCAACCTCATCGTATCCTCAACAATTGTTGAAACTACAACATTTACAACAATTGTTTATGTAGCTAATCATGCACTTCAAATGAAGCGAGTCACTCCTGAACCACCAAATCCAAACGATAACTTGTTAGCACTCATAGATAGAATCGTTTGGATCAGACATCTAGTCTATTTAGATTTGGTTCGCTCTGCAGTGTCTCGCGTTCATCCTTATTCTGGACATATTTCAACAGCATCGCTGGTCGCTAACATCCAGTGTGAGGCCTTACCCGCTCACGAACAGATCAAGCGGCCATTAAAAGCACTTTCACGTCGCACTATCGGTCGTGACGCAATTTATTTCGAAAAATTACCTCGCGTAGTTGCCGCTTGGCAGTGAGCTTTGATGAAAATTTTAGTAAACGTCCGCTTTATGCCAGAAAAAGCTATTAAACGAACATTTTTAACGAGTTCGGTTTTATGCATCACTCTATTTTCGCATAAAGTTCTACGTGAGCCAGTTTTGTCGGAGTATTGAAGCGAGATCAAAATGTTTTTTTTGAAGGATGCTACCGTAATTCATAAAATTCTCGCTACCCAGCTTAGCGTCTGTAGTTTAATGCTCAGGCATCGAACTCGAGCCACGAGAAGCAAAGAACGGAACCTTAATCAAAAAGATACCGTCTAATTACAATGAATGTGCCAATATTACACAGTAACTGGTGAATTAATACTCTGAAACAGCAGTGGTGCAAAATTAACCAGTAAATAAAGTTTTTTTTTTATAATTTAGCTCGCCAAGGTGAGGTCAATTCATGGAATTCGAAGTCATAGCGTTATTGAACTCCTTTATTATTTAGACTAACTGCACACGTCTGGCATACCGATCAGGAATTCAGAGTTAGAATTCCGCACGGCTGGCGCATCCCGCGCAACGTCCGTCTTTTTGCACGAAAAAGCATTTGAACCGAACTTCCGATTTCCTCTTTCCGGAATACTAAGAACATCTGCACCTTGTTAATCATTCTGTACCTATTTCGCGGAGTGGAGCATTCTAGAGCAAGAGCCAGCGGCCCCCAGGCATTTGTTAAAGTATAAAAGCTGTAAGTTTCTCAATGTATGTCCCCAACACAGGTAAGAACGAACCCCGCCTATGAAACTTGAGTCGCGGTGGCTTTCGCAGATATCAGGTAGTAAAGGTGTGTAAAATTGTGTGTTAAATTTGGTAAAGTATAAAACTCAGTTTTTACATATTTTACTTATAATAATCCTAAAAGTCACCTTGTCGAAAGCCAGACACTTTGTACGGTTGCAACCCTCTGCCAGACACCCTTAAAGTATATTTAATTATTACTATACTTACGGTATAGTATAAAAGCTGCAATTTATATATGTTATTTGGAGAACTATCAAATGATGTTTTCTCAATAGCCAGACAGTTTCAGTAGTTCCTTTATGTTGCCAGGCACATCAAAAGTTAATGTAGATGCGAGCGCCAGGGATATATCGACGGAAGCAAAGAGCAAACGGACATCTGCATTTTCGCGAAAATCGTTTTTTTACATTATTGAATTAAGAATTTTGTCTTCCATTTGGCCATATTTATTATATTTTTAAATATTTAGTGGTATTTTGGAGCGTATAAAAAGACAGACGGGCATTATACACTTGTACGTGTATGCGTCGAAAAATTTGGCGCGTCTCACTTCTTAAAAACAAAGGTATCAGATACTTGACCGTTTCGTCACGGGAGGTTGACGTATTAAAGCTTGCGTACTAATTATTCTTAAATCTGTGATTTATTCAACTACATTCCGTAGTACAGTGTTATTATAATAACATAGCAGAAGGAATAAGTTATTGTCAAATTTGGCACAAAATAGAAATCACAGACAGGGAATCCATCCTCACACTCTACGTCCGGAGCGTTCGAGCACGGTTAGATCCGATAGGGGCTTTCTTTGTGGAACGATCTCCCTGCCTCGGTTTTCCCAAACGCCTACAGTGAGGGGGTTTTACAGGGTCGGCAGCGCAAGAGTGGCGCCTCTGGTGTTGCAAACGTTCATAGGCTGCGGTGAACACCGGACCTTCTGGTGGGCCGTATGCTTGTCTAAAATCAAATTAATGTTTACAACACAGCGAAGATCTCACAAATTTGATGGAAAATACAATCATCGAACAATCCCATGAGGGTTCTTTTTTTTAACGTGAGGGAAAGTCCTCACAGATGTTATGAGGGACTCTTACCGACTAATAAACCTCACGTAACGTCCAGCAGCCTATGGTTGGGAGCCCAGGGTAAGCCCTCGGAAGGATGTCCCAGGACTCCCTACGGACCTATGGCCCAGGGGGTGGTTCGGGTGCTATCTCGCGTCTTTGGGTGCGGTGATGAGGACACTCAAGATATTGACGACCACGATTCATAGAATATCTTTGAAATATTTTTCCATTAATTATTGTATTAGATTAATTATATTATTCCAATAACTATTATTAAAATAATTATTTAAATATATTATTTAATTGTTAATTTAATGATTCCTAAACACAGAAATTTTATAAAAGAATTTTCTAAACATTTATTCGTTGATCCTTAGTTATGGTACATAATGAATTTTCATAGTAAATCTAGAAAATAGTTCTCATTATACACAATAAATGATAGCTGATGCGCAGTATACCGTTGCAGTGGACCGAACGCGGTATTTCACTCGCACCCTCAGACACACATATCCCTCGCGCTCGCACCTACATTAGACTTTTGATGTGCCTGGCAACATAAAGGAACTACTGAAACTGTCTGGCTATTGAGAAAACATCATTTGATAGTTCTCCAAATAACATATATAAATTGCAGCTTTTATACTATACCGTAAGTATAGTAATAATTAAATATACTTTAAGGGTGTCTGGCAGAGGGTTGCAACCGTACAAAGTGTCTGGCTTTCGACAAGGTGACTTTTAGGATTATTATAAGTAAAATATGTAAAAACTGAGTTTTATACTTTACCAAATTTAACACACAATTTTACACACCTTTACTACCTGATACCTGCGAAAGCCACCGCGACTCAAGTTTCATAGGCGGGGTTCGTTCTTACCTGTGTTGGGGACATACATTGAGAAACTTACAGCTTTTATACTTTAACGAATGCCTGGGGGCCGCTGGCTCTTAGACCATTCAGAGTATCGAATCTGAATTCCTGATCGAGAAACTTAATCAAGAAACCCAACGTGTGCATCAAGCCTTAACGTGCCAACAATTATTTTTACATTATCTATATACTAGCTGATGCGCGCGGCTTCGCCCGCGTGAAATTTGGTTCCCGTTCCCGCTTTCTGTGGAAACATTTTCCCGGAATAAAAAGTAGCCTATGTGTTATTCCGGACTATACTCTATCCCTGTGCCAAATTTCAGTCAGATCCATTCAGCCGTTAGAGCGTGATTGAGTAACAAACATCCAAACATCTAAACATCCAAACATCTTCACAAACTTTCACATTTATAATATTAGTAGGAAGTAGGATAGTAGGATATAAAAATCAATGCCACTTTTCGTTGTAATTTTATAACTCAAGAACAAGATCACTTGTCCAAACCAAATGTTTAGGCTTGGTTCGGACTATTTAGTAGATGGTTTATGTAAAGTTTGCACAAAATCGGTCGAGCGGTTCTTCATTTAACACATTTTTTGTAACAAATTAATAAAAAAATGCGATGGGAACGGGTGAAAACTCTCTATTATGTGACGCAAACGAAGTTGCGCGGGTCAGCTAGTTATTTATAACGTCAACAACAACTTATTGTATCATGAATGGTTGAAAGAGGCGCTGCTCAACAAACTCAATGGTGTTTCAAAATTCGAGAACCTACACTCGACTTTCATAAAAACTTTTCCAATATTCCACAGAAACATTTTTAAGCCAAATGTTTCAACTCAGGCCCTTTCACGGTTGGATTTATATTTTCTGCCATATCGTTGTGAACTTAATTGATAAAAAAAACTGTTCCTGGAATTTCCAAGCAGTTACTTCAAATCCTACAGCAGAACAGGGTTAGCTCTGTTAGACTACGATGGAAGTGTCACAACTAGTAGGAATTAGCAACTGTAAAAGCTATGCAATTTTTAAAAAAAGTAAATTTGGAATTGAAGGTTGCCTGTAAGAAATCACACTTAGCGATAAGGCCGCCTATTGTATATTTTAAACCTGTATTCCATATTCATGTAAATGTTTATACGTGTACAATAAAATAAAGCATATTCTTTTCTATTCTATTAAACTAGTTGAGTAACTATTGATTTAGTTAGCAATACTACAACTTCGTGTCCAGCATAAGGTTTCCTGTAACGTTAAAAATGAAGGATTCTTACTGTGTATTATTTTCTAAAACTGTTGAGTCTTACACATATCTAAGTCAAAGATGCGACAATCAAGTCATGAACTTTCCAAAAACGGGTTTATGTCCAAATTTTATTGTATCTATATAATATGAAAAAAAAAAAACGTTTTCTGCAGAAATTTATTTTTTTTAAATAATTAGCTCACCAAAATGAGCCGCGCACGCCTGTCTGATGGAAAGTCAAAACGATATCTTAGGATTGGGGGGCGACTCTTTCACAGTTACACATTTCTCAGTCTTAACTTATGGGTTTAGAATTTACCTACTCTATTCTCAATAAATAAACTAAACAATTTTCGCTCACTCTTTAGACAAAGTGCGGGAAACTTTTCTTTCATCCGAAGTAACTTAATGAGTTTCACGTCATGTATCGCTAAAGTCGGAAATGAAAAACTTGGTCGACCTGCAATAAGTTACTTAGACTACGAAATTGGGGTAATAAATAATGCTATTCTGTGTGATAATAATTCTAAATATGTCTGCTACAACGTCCATAGATTCTAGTGCCTGCCACCTATTTTCTTAATCTTACTAATATTATGAACACTAAAGGTTGTGAGTGTGGTGTGGTGTGGATATTTGGATGTTTGTTACTCTTTCACGCTTTAACGGCTGAACGGAGCTGGTACAGGGATTGCTTAATAGTCTGTAATAACACATAGGCTACTTTTTATCCCGGAAATAAGTTTCCATGGAAGCGAGAACGAGAGCAAAATTCGCTTCTAGTACTAATGTATGATGTATCAGTACATATTATAAAACAAAGTCGCTTTCTTTGTCCCAATGTATGCTTAAATCTTTAAACCTGCGCAACGGATTTTGATGCGGTTTTTTTCAATAGATAGAGTGATGGAAGAGGATGGTTTATAATGTATAATAACATCCATTAAATAGTATTTGTATTTAGTATCAGCATTGCACCCGTGCGAAACCGGGGCGGGTCGTTTGTATTAATAAAAAAACAAGGCCAGGTAGCATTCGATACTCCTAACAGACTTGATTTACTTTGCTATTAAGTGACTCCTTTGTAGGGAAGTGATTGATCACACTTAATCATACGAAAGTTTTACTTGAATAAGTTATGACAGCGAACTTATTGATTTTGATCTCAGATTAGGCACTTCATTATCACAAGACTGTCTCTGATCACCTGACACCTGAACCCCCCCCCCCCACCCCAAGACGCGGGATAGCACCTGAACCATCCCCTAGACGAGGCCGCATTGGCGGCCGTGGGTCTGTTGGGAGTCCTGGGACATCCTTCCGAGGGCTTACACGGGGCTCCCAACTATAGGCTGTTGGGCGTTACGTGAGGTCTTTTAGTCGGTAGGAGTCCGGCATAGCATCCATGAGGGTTTTCCCTCATTATTTTTTAAATATTTTTATAACTGTTGATTTTCACTTACTCCTATTACGGAAAGGCCTAAAGTAAAAACAGCTTTAATTACCACATTAACATCATTCTGCCCTAAGGCGTAATGCGCCTCTTGTGTATGTATGAAAGCTTTTTCTTGCTCGCATAAAGTTTCACCGCTCTCCCTCCCTTTATTCTGAAATATTACGTTCACCTTTGGTTTATTTCGGCAGCTGGACATGATGCTCGCGTAGCCTCGAGAATTGTTATAAATGTATGTATAATCCGACCGCAACGAGTAGAATCCAGAACCTTGTCAAAGAAAATGGAAAATGACAGATTTTCTTTAACAAGGTTCCGGATTCTACTCGTTGCGCGCGGATTATATACCCATTGTATTCTGGGGTCATCCTTCCGAGGGCTTACCCGGGGCTCCCAACCGAAAACATTAGGAAGGAATCGTGTGGTTTCTAGTCGTTAGGAGCTCGGCATAGCATCCATGTAGGATGATCCTCATGTTAAAAAAGAAAATACCCATTGTCACGACTTTTTTTCATACTTAAGCAAAGTAAGTATGTCCTCGGTGTTATTTCCCAGGCTATCGCTGTCTGTCTGCATAAGTAATAGGTTGCCCAATTTGTCACTGACTTAATCACATAAAGTAATTAACTTTCATTACTACCTTTGAAAAAAAATACAGAAGCTTTTATTTTATCCATTAAATTGTATAAGAAATTAAACCAATTTATCTTAATGAATTCAAATTGAATTAACATACAAATTGGCGACCTGCCGGCAGAATAAGTCTAATACATTTTCAAATCTTCAGACAAATTCAATTTTAAAGGGCAAATGGCAGTTAAGTGTATACAATAGGTGTATTTTAGAAGACTGTTATTAGTAACGGGGGTTAAAATTCATTATAAACCTTTGTGATGGCAATTATTATTGTTAGATGTTTATAAATGATACAGATTCTCATTATTATGACTTAGATATCTAAAAACGTTTACAGAAAGAGAAGCTTTGTTTTTTGGCGCAGTGAAATTTCATTTATATCTGTGCCCTGTTACAAAGACTGCGAGGCAACTTTGTGTGACACTCGAAGCCCTGTAGAGGGGACTCACTACTAACTAAACTTCCACTACATTTCGCCTTGCCTCTACCAAATCACAAAATAGGTGTTAAGCCACTGCTAATCAGCAAAGAAACGCTCCGAAACGGGGCACCCCTGGCGGGATCATAAATAAGTTAACGGGTTTAGAAGAAAGACGGGAGCAAAACTGGCGAGGCGAAATTTTATCCAGTGATTACATTTATAACAAAATACAAATTTATAGCTAGTTCAGCCAAGACAATACGCGTTATAAATCTCAGAAATATAATGTACTAGCTGACCCGCGCAACTTCGTTTGCGTTCATAAGAAAGAGAGAGACAGAGAGAAAGAGCGCTATTATTTTGATATCATGTTTCCCGTCATTTACCCCCGTTGCGTTTACTCCCGTCGCATCGCTACCATTCATTATTTTAGAAATAATTAACGTTACTGTGATCGAAAACCTCCCAAAAACGCGAGATAGCACTCAAACCCACTTAGGTGAGGCCATAGTGGTAGCCGTAGGTCTGTTGGAATTTCTGGCTTTTTTTTTTTTTTTTTTTATTCACACATCTCTGCCGTGGGCAAAGGCAATTTGATCCGATTTTTTAACTGGCTATATTTAATTTGTTATCTAGCCCTACTGGGCTTATTCACTTTAGATCAAAATATACAGTCTAAGTATGAGGTGATTTCGGGGATCCGGGAAACCTCAGCCCCCCGCATTAGGCATCGCCAAGACGTGGTCCGCCAGCGCACCCCGGAACCCCGACCTCCCCTCATACCCTCGTTTTGTCTGTTGCATACCATTATCATTCTCACTCTTCTATTTTATCACACTCATTATGACAAAATTTACTTTATATGCATTTTTTCATTCCTTTCTCATTCATCATTCTTTTCATTCATCTCTCTAGCGTTCAATCCGTCTACCACAAAATTCCTTTTATACTTTCGATTCTTTCTTACTTCACGTTTTACCTTTCATACTTTACACATCAGCTTTGTATCCTTTCTGTTAAACTGTCTATATTTGAAATTTGACGTTCCTTTCTTACTCTCATACTATACCTTTCGCACTTGTTCTCTTAACCATGAGATGGATGGGGCCTTGCTTGGCGCTTTCCTGTAGCGGTCCGGTTATAAACATGTAACAGTTTAGTAGACGAATAAGTTTACACGTAGTAATGCAAGTTTTTTTTTTTTTTTTTTTTTTTTCTCTTGCATTTTACATTGCCTTAAATAGTAGCATTTCCTAAATATAACATTCTCTGTAAATATATAGCTATAGTAAAAAGAAAAAACTTATAATGAACAACATCTGGATCTGGAGTACGGCCCCTGCTCTTATCTCACACATTTTTTGTTAATGACAATATTATTATTATATCGGGTCAACAACTTTTACCTCTTATTTCTAGTTACTGCCGCCTTCACAATCTTTTCGCCAAACTTCAGAAATGCTCCTCGATGATTTTTTAACAATTCTTTAAAATGTTGAGTTCTTATTTCTACGCCAGTGACTGTCTCCAGATCCACCCTATCTGCAGCGTGCATCGGGCAGTCCTGCAGTAAGTGGACGACCGTCTCCTCCACCCCGGGCTCGCAGGCACACGATGGGTCCTCCCTACACTTGAAGCGTGTCAAGTATTCGGAGAACCCACCGTGCCCTGTCAGCAGTTGGGTTGTGGTGCCAGCGATCGTCATCCTCCGGACGACACTGTATGCCTCCACTGCGCATGGGAGGAAAAGCTTGGTGACGGAGGCCTGCTCGCCCTCACTGTACCTTTTGTTCCATCTGTCAAGCGTACCCTGTCTCAGAGCACGCTTCACAGATGAAACAGGGTACAGTCCGTAGTCCGGTGCCTTCTTCAGCCTCAGAGCCGCCTCCTTGGCGAGCTGGTCGGCTCGCTCATTACCCTCCAACCCCGCGTGAGCCTTGACCCAGAATAAGGAGATTTCCTTACCCTGGGCCATGCCTTTGTGAATGGCGGCTCTGGCTTGGAATTTCTGGGTTGACTACCGAGGGCTTACCCGGGGCTCCCAACCGTAGGCTGTTAAGCAAGATACGTGTGGTTTTTAGTCTTTAAGAGTCCGGCATAGCATATATAAGTAGGAATTTCCTCACTCTAAAAAAATGTAACTGTGACCGAACCTAAGGATAAATAAATAAATAGGTATTTTGTTTTAGAACTTTTTAAGCGTAAAAATTATTTTGTAATAAATTATTTTTATGTAACTTCAACCATTTACGCAGAGGCGCAACGGATACTCTTATAACGATTAAATGTTTTCCGTTTTCAAAACATTTCTCATTTCTCATTTCTATTTCTATAGGCTACATAACATAATGCTAAGATTAATAGCACCGCTCCTATTAATCTTAGCATTATGTTATGTAGCCTATAGCCATTCTCAATAAATGTACCTACTTACTATCGAACAGTTTTTGAAACCCTACCAGTAGTTTCAGTAAGGCTTGCCTTGGTATGATGTGATCATGGTCCCTTTGCAGCGTGTGTCCAATCCAGCGCAGCAGCTACACTTCCGACGTTTGATCTATTGGTGGATAGGGGTCTCACTGCAGCGTTCCAATAGTCTTACGTTCGTGATGTTCTCGGGCCTGTATATACCGAGGATCCATTGGAGGCAGCGTTTGACGAAGACTTATAGCTGGTAGCTGGTGCGAAATGTCTTTAGTGACCTTCCATGTCTCGCATCCGTATAGCAGTTAGCAGTACAGTTTTAACGTTTACTTTGTTTTGAGTTTCACTCTTCATGTCCATTTTCGCGACTGCCGGGGCGCAGCTGTGTAAAGGTTGTTCTGGCCTTGGCGAGACTCGAAATGATGTAGGGTACTCTTCTATCCCATCAGTTTCTGACACGACACACCCGAGGTACGTGAATTAGTGCCTCCACGTACAGTACGTATTTTCAAAAGAGTTTGTGAACTCTATTTTTAATTTCTTTTTCAGAATATTGATGACATTTGATTGATGTCATTTTATACACGTTACGTCTACTACATTGATACATGTAATAAAATTCTAACACGCCGGTGTTTGTATGTAAATTGTTTATACTAAGGAAAATTCTATACTGAGGAATAGCTTTAACCATTAAGCTCTATTTTGATTAAGCAAACAGGGCAGATTCACACGCTACTTGATGAGTATGATTAATAAATACCTCTAAATTCATAGACCTTGTGAGACGTAAACAAAGTTGCGAGGGTCAGCTAGTTAAATAAAACAATAGGTTTCTTCTTATCTACTTAAAAACTATTTTTACAAATTTTATGGTAATAATAGACATTCTTTGAAATGTGCATTTATGGTATTGTTGTGACTTTTATGACACGTTTAAAGTACATAGGTATGGGATAGATGGCGCTCGCGGCTACGTCAGCGTGAAATTTTCTTCCCGCTTCCCATGGGAACGTACTCCCGGGATAAAAAGTAGCCTATGTGTTATTCCAGACTATAATGTATCTCTGTACCAAATTTCAGCCCCATCCGTTCAGCCGCTTGAGCGTGAAAGAGTAACAAACATCCACACTCACAAACTTTCGCATTTATAATATTAGTTACGCCCTGGCCACGGGGCAGTCGCCATGGCGAAAATTTGTGCGGCGCGACCGGCGAAGCGTCTTGCGACTCAACCAAATGAATAGAAATGTACTGAGCATGCCACGGGGCACGGCGACCGGCGATGCGACCGGCGAAATGTACCGAGCGAATTTCACGGCGACTGGCGGTGCGGCGTGCGAGTGGAACAAATACATGAATTAGTACGTAGGGATGCAATATCGTTACTAAAAAATATCGATATTGAAATATCGATATTTTTCAAAATAAAATATCGATATTGAAAATATCGATGTTTATAAACGATATATCGATATTGATGAACGATATATCGATATATCTATTTTTTTGCCGCTCTTGTTTTTTTTAAAGAATAATGATCGCACGTAAAAAATCTTGATTATTCTACTTTTGTTCATAACTCCGCTTTTTTTCAACCGTTTGCCATGGAACAAAGCTCAGATTTAAGCTTAATAGGCCCCCGAGACGATCATGCCTTGCAATTGTCAATCACGTAAAATATGAATGAAAGTTGCTTCTGTGTGCGTGATTGCTTTGCATGTGTGTGTGCATCGACGTATACGTGCACATGAAATTCTACGTTATTGACAATTGCCAATTGATCATGTCGGGACCCCTTAACAAGATGTCTCTATTAAAAAACACATAAATTTCCGTTCAGCAGTATTTGCGTCCATAGCGAACAAACAGGCATAAGGACCAACAGACAAGAATTAATAAAAACGTTGTGTGCAGTATCGTTTGTTAAGATATTATAATTCAAGTATTATTTTTGTACAGACACAACCACTTTACACTTTAATAATACGAGTAGTAGAGACAGAAAACACTCAAACTTTGAAAAATGTATTTGGCCGATTGTCTTACCCGGGAATCGAACCCAAGTAAGACAATCGGCCAAATACCTCAGCGTAGCAGTCGCATGCACTATCACAATAAACTTGTAAATAACACATGAAATTAATTTCATCTTAACTCAGTTTCATTTACCAAAACCCAAGTGTCTTGGCATATCAAGATAAATACCCAAATCTTTTATTTAAAATATTCAATTAATTATAATTTTTGATTGAGTAATATCGCTCATAACGAAATCATCTCACGCTCAAGAATATATCGTCGAAATTTTGGGTTTCAATATGGATATTAAAATATCGATATTTATCACCGATATATCGATATTTCAAAAATATCGATATATCGTTTGCATCCCTATTAGTACGGCGCATGCCACGGCGGCGGCGTCGGGCGGCAGTCGCGGCGACTAGGCCTGGTGCAGTGTTGGGCATTAATCAATTAATTTTTTAATTTTCAAATGAGCTATTATTTTTCAATTTACCTACCCCAAAAATAGGGATATTTTTTTTACAATACTGTTTTTATGTATTGTAATATCAATATTTACAAGAAATAATAAGAAAAAGAACTCTCTATTTTTGGGGTAAAATTGGAAATTGAATTATCATTTGATACGTTGTAATTTGTAATCTAAAATATAATTGATACATTTATTCAACAAAAATCTGCCTCAAATCTGCCTCTGTGGCGCAGTCGGTAGTGATACCGCCTGCGGCGCTGGAGGTCGTGGGTTCAATTCCCACCGGAGACAAATGTTTGTGTGACCCATAAATGTTTGTCTCAAGAGACTGGGTGTTTCTATGTATAATATGTATGTATTTAAAAGTATATAAATAAGTATTAATATCCGTGGTCTGATACCCATAACACAAGCAGGTTATTTCTAGCTTACTTTGGGATCAGATAGCGTTGTGTGAAATGTTTTTGTGTGAAATGAAATTTTTCTGGATACGTTCTGTATTTCTCGTACTTCTTGTGAAATTCTCCATCTATACCTCGATTCCTATTTACAGCATGTACTCCACAATCTCTTCCAAAAATTATATCTTGAGCAAAAAAACTATTACTTTCTAAGCAATATCGAGATAACTTAGATAAAGACATTTTGCTCTCGGACTTCCTTACTGGTCGCGGCGGCGAACGCGACTGCCCCGTGGCCTGCAAACGATGCCGCACGATTAGTCGCCTCGCCCGCCGCACCGCCGTTCGCGCCGCCGTGCCCCGTGGCCAGGCCGTAAGATTGGTTGTCAGATGTCATCGATATAAGATATTTCACATTAAACATCGGTACTACAGTAGGTACTATTAATATCTTTGCTACCACTATTATTATTATGAATGTCTGGAAAAACGACTTGGAATGATTTGAACACATGAAGGTTCTTTACTAATAAGTAAAGCAGTATAGTACCTATAATTAGTGTAGTAATAGAAGTTGAAGTATATTACCTGTATCGCCAGCTATTCTATTTAATCCTACATAATATACTTACATAGTGGTGCTTGTGATGCTATAACGCAACATGGTAGCAGTAATGAAATAGACAGAAACAGTCTCTGTGTGGCTGCAGGATGCAATACGTTGTCACATAAACATTTGTACAGTTGCTTGTTAATGCAAACACACTCAATTCAATTTCCATCTCGTACTATAAAACTAAACTAACAGGACACAGGCTAGCTCTATTTACCTTTTACGTCGGCCTTGTATCCTCTATTCTTGATTCCTGCATCAACCTGTAAAGTCAATTTTTGTACGGTGGAAGTAACCCACAACAATGAAAATTGAGAAAGTTCTACGTTTGGTTTGATTGTTTGATTATTCGGAAGCCATCAGCCATTAGTAATATTATAAAATGAACAGATCTGATTGTGTGCTTGGATCGAATAGGCACCGAAACTACTGAACCGATTTGAAAATGTCTTTCACTAGATAGCCACACTATCCGCGGGTGATATAGGCTATATTATATTCCCGTATTTCTACGGAAACGGGAACTACGTGGGTGAAACGTTCGCTAGTGGTACGGTACACACAATTACAACCATCAATACACAAATTTCATAATACATCCGTTAGAAACGTGGATTACAAATTATAAAGAAATGAAAATAAGTATGCCCTTCTCCGCCTCCAAAGAAATTACGTGGTAGGAAACATAAATTTTAATTAGTATTAAAGATAGCGGGATATTTACCATGTATTGTTGTGAGTTTCCGATATTTCGGCGCTGTTACAAGCACCATGATCACGGAGGAACTCAATTCAATTTCCATCTCGTACTATAAAACTAAACTAACAGGACACAGGCGCTGTTATTCATCCTGAATAACAGCGCCGAAATATCGGAAACTCACAACAATACATGGTAAATATCCCGCTAACTTTAATACTAATGTCAGTGACCATGAAAGTTTAAATACCTATATTAATTTTAATGTTTACATTAATAAAAAGTACCTTAAAAGGATACGACTTTCTTTATAACCTGCTCAATCTCAATCTCAATAGTATTGGCTTCCAGTTGGCAGTTACGTCCAAATGGCGAAACGTAACCAATGCAGTCGAATTGACAACGAGTTGACGGTTACGTGAATGTACGAAACGCCGCATCAAGCAGTTGGAGATTTTCTTACATTTATTATTTTCTGTGAACACTTAATGACTATCCATCGGAGGAAAATGTAGTGTAACGATGTAACAGTTTTGTTGTCAAAGTCCCCAGTTACTGAAAATGAAAGAAAAATAAATAATAAAAATAATAATTAAATAATAATAATATTTAATAATAATTATTTAATTATAATTTCATTGCTGAGGTATACCTAAAATCTGCCCTACATTCACTAGTTTCCACTAGAGCCCCATACTTGGACACCTTCTTCTTAAGGAAACAATGACATGGAACAAATTTTAAAATAAAAAGTCCGTCAAATATTGCACTTCACTAAAAAATAACAATAGTCTTCCAAGTATCCGTATCATGATCAGATTTACTAAAATGTCCAGTAGTGGACTCTTTCAATGTAGCATACAGTCGAGCCCTATAGGAAGAGAACATTTGTGTATATCACCAATATGATCCACAAAAGCTACATGGCTAATTGACGGTAGTCCTCAAATTGGCGGCCCTATGATGTGCCTCTTCACGCTCCGCTTGTAGAACTCGGGGCTGTAAGATGAGGGAAACACGTGCGCCAGCAGTTCAATCCAGGACCCTTTATAAGTTAAATAAAAAGCTTAGTATGTCTGGATGGAGGACGCTGGAAAACGAATTTCAAGCTAAAACCCACAAAGGACCTGCTCAGAATGTACTACCAAAAGCGATGAGAAGAGAGACGAATAGTAACTGGCCGCAGTTTTTACACAATGAATGACATGAGACATGCGGGGTGGCGTTATTTTACACCAAAACAAAAAAAATCATAACAAATTTTCATCTTTCCTAATACACAATATGCTCATAAATTATGGCCACTTGCCGCAGTGTTGCCTGCAGGCAACACTCCCTGTTTTTGTAGTTTTTTCCCAAAATAAGAAAAAAAAAAAAATCCAGAAATACGTGTATTTTATTTTTCTGATGTCAATTTGAATCCAAAAAATCAAATGAATCGCATTTCTTGAGTGATAGAGGGTTAAAAGAATACGACTTTCTTTCTGAGTGATAACTTTTGCCATTAATTTCTCGTAATCCTCACCGCGTAAATTTAAGTTATAAAATATAACCCACGTAATTTTATCACGCCAAAGTAGGAACACAAAGAGATGTCATAAATATTGAAGCTACGACTCGGTGAAAAGCTCAACATCTTCAGAATAATAACTTTTCCTTTGAAGTTGTCAAAACAGCCGCAGACCTCAAATATCTCGTTCGTCAAACCTAAAAACAAATTCATAAAAGATTTACAAAGTAGGATTAGCAAGTGACATTTTAGAACACCGTGGGAGTTACTGGTATTAGGTATATTTATACTATTATTTATACAGTTGGTTGATGGCATTTGGTGGAACCTGCTGCACAGTAAATAAAGTAAATAAATGATTGTGTATGTGTGTATGAAATAAAGTAAACTGTGCAAAGTAAATGAATGTTGTGGAGCAGTGCAAGTGGTCTTATTTAATATGCATACTTGTACTACTTCTTTTTGATAAATAAAATATATACAAATGAGTCCAAAAAAGTGCAAGTCCGATTCGTCCACAACAATTTCGTGCCTACAAAAAAACGATAAAGAAAATCGAACCTCATATTTTTTTCTTATTTTAAGATTTCTGTTATAACGGCAACAGAAATGATTCTGTAACATACCTCCGACAAACATTTCTCTGCCGGATAAGCCGCCGACAGAACGTTTCGATTACGAGTTGTTCACCGACAGAACCTTTCAACTACGAACGTTTTGCCGACAAAACGATTAATTCATGGGTGATTCAACGACAGAATCGTTCACCAAATAAGAATTCGTCGACAAACATTTTTTAGGCGTGGTTTGTCACAAGTACCTAATGACTAAATTTTTAAGGATGATGATGAAAATTTAACCCTTCGGATACGGAATCCTAAAAAGAACAAATAACATACTTAATTCAATGTAGAGCTAGTTGCAGTGCAAGCTATGCTATGAATAATGTCAAATTGAGTTTTCTTCCAGGAAAACGCGCAAATATTTTGCATAAAATGTGCAAGCGACAAAGCGAAACTTCTTTTTCCACTCTGCGGGCCTAAAAAGGCAATATTAAATGATTAATAATATGAAACAAACAATTTATATAATTTGAAATACAGAACATACAAAGCATACCAAACATTTTACGTTTCATAATATGAAACATACAATGTTGCCTTTTTAGGCCCTCAGGTGTTGTCTGATAAACGGAATATTGCCGAGGAAGTGAGATGAACATACACTCGAGAGCAATGAATCCGGGTCACTTAAAGAATCCTAAAAATCTCGGAAACTAAAAATGCTAGGTTAATGCAATAAATTGTATTTAATAGACAATGTAATACTCCTTAAATGAAGGTATTAAAACTTCTTAGTTATTGTAAAGTTATATCATAAAAAAATCAAATTTGAAAAAGGGCCACTTTCGAAGATGGAACTACGAAATTACAGCATTTGGTGTTGCTTTTGTTTGTAATCTGTCATTTATGTGGGTACATAAACCATGTTGATAGTGCTCTATATTCATTAATCAAGCTGAAATTATGTCGCTTACGCCTGAAGAATGCACCAGAATACTTACAATGCTGGAAACCGGCCGGAGTCAGCGCGATACAGCCAGGACTGTCGGTGTGTCGCTGTCAACAGTACAAAGAGTTCTCCGACGTTACGAAGAAACTGGTTCTACCCTACGCAGACCAGGAACGGGCAGAACCAGGTGTACCACAGCACGAGAAGACCGATACTTGGTGAACACCATGCTTCGAAATCGCTTTCTCACAGGAACTGAACTCACCAATCAGTTTCGACGCCTCGGAGGAAGTAACCCAAGTGCATGGACAGTAAGACGTCGGCTTGCTGAATCTAACTTAAAACCCCTTAGACCTGCAAACGGCCCTAAACTGGAGCGTGGGCATCGTATTTCGAGACTAAGGTATGCCCAGAGCCACGTAAATTGGAGTATTGAAGATTGGTCAAAAGTTATGTTCTCCGACGAATCAAAATTTATGCTCTACAAGCACGATGGAAGACACAGAGTGTATCGAAGACCAGGGGAAAGATTCAAGCAAGCATGCATCGAAGAAAAAGTAGCCTACGGTGGTGGGTCTGTACTTGTGTGGGCCGGAATTTCTTCTGAAAGTCGCACAGAGCTGGTGATCATAGAAAACGGCTCTTTAACTAGCGTAAGATATGTGGAAGAAATCCTCAATGATCACGTTGGTCCATTTATGGTCAATTTAGGTGAGGATGCTATATTTATGCATGACAATGCCCGACCTCATACAGGTAGGATTGTGAATGACTACCTTCAAGAGATGAACATTACTCGTATGGAGTGGCCAGCGCGCAGCCCGGATATCAACCCGATCGAGCATGCTTGGGACGAGCTAGGCAGATGCGTAAAACAACGAAACCCTCCCCCAATCACGCTTCGTGAGCTCAAAATTGCTCTCACAGAGGAATGGGAGAATATTCCCCGAAATCGTATAAGGAACTTGGTGTACAGCATGCCAAACCGCGTAAACGCAGTAATGGAAGCACGAGGAGGCAATACGAAGTATTAAAATTCAAGAAAATCGTAATAAAGTTCAAAAATTTCATGTTTCCTATTTTTGTTTTAAGGAGAGATCAGCAGTTTTTTCTTTATGTAATTTTGTGTTAATAAAATGTATGGTGACTCATATTTTTTTTACTTTCATTTAAGGAGTATTACATTGTCTATTAAATACAATTTATTGCATTAACCTATCATTTTTAGTTTCCGAGATTTTTAACATTCTTTAAGTGACCCGGATTCATTGCTCTCGAGTGTAATATTTCCTTGATATATCACACTCCAGAACCGTATATAAGCTCCTTATCAGTTTGGCTTCGAAAACACAGTAAAAAGAAAAATGGAACGGCAATAAATAACGCTATTACTTACGTAAGCAATCTTTTTTCGATTGAAAATAAAAACTTACGCATTATTAGTCTTTTTTTTATTTGATATATTTTTCAAACTTTTTTTTTTAAATTACATTTAATGCTCATTCAGTGAACCAATTCTCATGTTTTTCGGGAAGTAAGTAATATTAGTGTGTTTATAGAAATCGTCGAAAGTAGTTTTCAGGTTAGCTACTACGCTCCATCGGAATACGCTCGCAAACAGAAATATTGCAAAGTGGCCAACCATCTGAGTACCTGTCATAGTGAAAACTGCTTACAATACACTAGCAGGGCTATGATGTAAGAAGTGAAATTAAAAGATAAATATATAGGTACATATTTACTATGATTAGTACCTACTCAAACATTTTATCAGATCGCTTACGTTACGACACTTAGCAATCTGACAACTTACCTGACACCAACAGCTGCTGACGCGTCAAGCAGTTTTCTAAAACCATAATACAAGATAAACTTAGACGTAATATTAAATTACTTATTGAAAATATTTTGTCTTGAACTTCGCAAAGATTCTCTGAAACTGAATACTTACTAAAGACTTTTGCTTGAAAATCCTCGTGGGATTATGAACAGCCGGCCAAAAAAGATTTTTACTTGGTTGACCTACCAACAAAGTTTTAATTTTAACGGGATTATTTTTTTCTTTTAAAGATCACAGTTCGTCGTTGTCTTAAAAAAGAAAATTAGATGAGGAAGAAATAAAAGTGAAATTCCTCCCAAAATCAATTGGAGAGTTATATGACTTTGTGACTCGTTAAAAATATTATTGAATAATAATAATGATATATGTATTCTAGTACTACATGAGCTGAAAAGGTTGAGAGGCCTATCTACAAAAAAAATAGTTGTATCAATAGCACCAAACTCTTTATTGGTGCTATTGATACTGGATATGGCTATTTCTTACATTTTCAGTAACTGGGGACTTTGACAACAAAACTGTTACATCGTTACACTACATTTTCCTCCGATGGATAGTCATTAAGTGTTCACAGAAAATAATAAATGTAAGAAAATCTCCAACTGCTTGATGCGGCGTTTCGTACATTCACGTAACCGTCAACTCGTTGTCAATTCGACTGCATTGGTTACGTTTCGCCATTTGGACGTAACTGCCAACTGGAAGCCAATACTATTGAGATTGAAAGATAAGTAAGCAGGTTATAAAGGCAAATCTGCTGTATAACTAAAGCGACAGTCGGTCGAGTAGACGAATTCTTAAAAAAGAAAGAAATTTATTTATTTCGAAAGGGAGACCATAACGTCCCAGATCATTCAGAGCAACCTAGAAAAGGACAGTCTGATTTGATTGATTGATTGATATTTCTCCGGTAGCTTTTACCTTAACGCCCCAGATCATTCAGAGCAACCTAGAAAAGAACAGTCTGATTTGATTGATTGATTGATATTTCTCCGGTAGCTTTTAACTACAACATTTAGTATTTGTATTACGTTATGATAATAAACTGAACAAAGAGTTTTTATGGGCATTCTAATGTCGATGGTCATAAAACATTTTACCTCAGCAATGAATTTCGAAATTATTTTTTTCGAAAGTTTTCATATTTTGGCCTAACGCTCACAAGTAAGCAATTCGTATGCCAACACAATTTCAAACAGTATTTCCAAGTTTTGTGTAGATATTGTTAGCGTGATGAAATTATGAAATGGGAGTTTCAGCTAAGGTTTTTACTTCCTTTACTATATACAAGCAGTAGAAAGTCTCAACTATAAAAAAAACTCTATTTTCCGATTCCGCAAAAAATACGAGTGTAACCTACCTATAATAAATCCCTTTTTGCCCATAACATCGTCTCAGTTTAGTGAAATTGGGCAGTACAGTTACAATATCTCTGACAGACCATGATTTTCACACTGTTTATTAAACCAAACTAAAAACCTGCGGATTCCATTGTTGATATTTTAACTTTAAACACATTTTATAGTTGATATATTAAATTTAAATACATTTTATCAAACATTGCTTAAAAATAGCAATTCAAAAGTTCATATTCACGAGACCTCATTAATATAATCTAGAGCTTGCCAAGTCGATGTATCAAAGCTCCTAGAAACGTCTGCTTTAGCGATATCAGAGCATCGGATCGATGACCTGTAACTTATTAAAAGTATCACTGAACAAGTAAAAAGGTATTTAGATTTATCCGCAAACGTAGAGTACGTTTCTCCTCCAGATACACCGACGACCTGGAAAAGGTCGCAGGCAGGGCCTTGATTTGGAAACCGCAATAAGGATCAGCGAGTGATAAAATATTTTTCACTCGCTGATGCTCAATATTCTTACATTATGTACTTTTTGCTGAAACATTACACATAACACACTAATTTATTTCACCATTTTAATTACTAAATACATATAACCTAACCAGTTTCGCTTTACTTACAGCATTTTCAAATATAATTTAACTGTTTATACACATTTGCCTTCATGATCGGGGGCCTAAGGGTTGGCGGTGTTGCTGCTCACCGTCCTTACAGAAGCAGGTCCAAGACGACAGCATGGCGTGAAAGTTTCACGCATGTCACACGCCCCAGGAAGCGAGATAACGCCCGAACACCCCAAAGACGCGGGAAAGTACTTGAATCTACGAAAGTCCGGCATCCATTCATCCTTGACGGATTTCCACACAAAAAAAAAGAAGTGGGTATAGATTGGGATGCATTATCTCCTTCTCTTTAAATATATTTATACAGGAAACAAGGAGAGTTCAAAATTTATTTCATAGGGCTCAAACTTTCATTTCATTTTCATAGCTAGGTAGTAGTCCCGAGTGGGTCTGGCCTTTCGTTGTTTAGTAATTTATGATCTAATATAAAAAGAATAGTGTGGAAGATATTTCTGTTTTATACTCACAATAAAATCGGTCCATCGCAAGGGAAAAGGAAAATGCCCTCACAGTGATAAAGCAATATTGATAGCCTTAAATTGTAGGTTAACTGTCACAGCCGTAACACAAACATATACCCATTTTTCATAGTTCATTAAAATTTTTAAGAGACGAAAAATTGTCATACATGGAAATTTGGTCAATAATCTGAAATGAATGACATAAATGATCAGGAAATTACAATTACCTGTGAACACCTCATCTGGCAGGCGGCGGAAATTGAAGGGAACAGGGAGAAGCCGTAACTTATTGAATACTAGCTGTACCCCGCGGCTTCGACCGCGTAAAAGTCTTTATCGCGTAAGAGTCGTTATATTGTAATATCATACCCCTTCTTTTGCGCAGTCGGTTAAAAAGTAGTCTATGTCCTTCCCAGGGCCTTGAACTATCCTTATACCAAGTTTCATTTCAATCGCTCCAGCCGTTTAGGCGTGAAAGCGTAAGACAGACAGAGTTACTTTCCCATCTATACTAATATTACAAAGCTGAAGAGTTTGTTTGTTTGTTCGTTTGTTTGTTTGTTTGTTTGTATGGTTGAACGCTAGGATCTCAGGAACTACTGGTTGGATTTCAAAAATTCTTTAACAGTTTAATAGTCCATTTATTAAGGATGGCTATAGACTATACAACATCACGCTAAGACGAATAGGGGCGAAGCAGCAATCAATAATGTTTCGAAAACGGGGAATATTTTTTACCGTCTGAGAGCTTCCGAGGCGTACGCTGCGTAAATAGTTAAAGATACGTAAAAATTGTTCAGGTTCATCATCACGCCTTTATCCCCGTAAAACTCTTAAAAAGTTCTAAAAAAAAGTCCGCGGCAGCATATGTCTATCTCTTAAGGTTCGCTCACAATAACCTAATTTGTCGGTTTCGTGAGGTTCGCTTACAATATTATAAAACTGAAGAGTTTGTTTGTCCTAGGATCTCAGAAACTACTGGTTGCATTTCTAAAATTATTTTACAGTTTAATAGTCCATTTATTGAGGATGGCTAATGGTGATATAAAATCACGCTAATGCGAATAGGAGCGGAGCAGCCATAAATAATGTTTCGAGAACGGGGAAAATTTCTTTCTTTTGAGAGCTTTCACTGCGTACGTTGCGTAAATGGTTAAAGTTACGTGAAAAATTGTATTACAAAATTTTTTCCCTTAAAAAGTTACAAAAAAATATCTTTAACAGCAAATGCCTATCTTTTAGGGTTCACTTACAATAACCCCTTTTAATAGATAGTTTTGAAGTATGAGCTACGCGACGGGAGTAGGTAAATGTGGTCGGCAGTGGTAGCCAATCACGGAACGATAAAAACCGGCCAAGTGCGAGTCGGACATACATGAGTTCCGTACCAAAAAAAAAAGGACGGGTGGAAGTAAATGCAACGGGAAACATTATATCACTTTACATATTAATACCACACCTCTCTCCTTCTCAATCTCATGTGATGCAAACGAAGTTGTGTGGGTCAGCTCTAATGTATATAAGCGACGCGACGGGACTAGGCGCGACGAGAGTAAATGCGACGGGAAACATTATATTACTCAAAATATTAATACCATACCTCTCTTTTTCTAACTCTCATGTGCCGGAAACGAAGTTGCGCGGGTCAGCTGGTTAGCATATTAGTAGGGAAAGATCGTTTAACCCGGCGTCTGCTAGGTTGGGTCATAATGACCCGTGATGTTTTTAAATGCGGGTATTTATGAAAATAATAGAGTAACGTTACCACGCTTCTCAGTAGCTGCGGTTAGTGCCCCGCCTCCCTCGTTTCTTATGTCAACTTAGACGGTGTGCGCCTGCGCAGAAAGATAGACGCGGTCAAACAACAAAAAGGTAAATATGACCCAACTATACATTCGATGATACCATTTCGTGCCAATTACGTTGAGTTCATTATTTGATTATTTCGTTTATTTATTTGTACCGTCATTGCGTATTGCATTATATTTTGTTATTCTTCGGTTATATTTGAATAATGGATAAAGAGAAACGCGAAAGGCAGCGAATTCTGAAAATATTAGAAGAAAGCGGCTCGGAAGAGGGTGAAAATTCTTCATAATACGAGGAAAATGATCACGTTAGCGAGAAACATCAGAGGAGCTCCCTGCTAAATGCCGTGGTGTTTGTAAACAAATGCCAGATATTTCCCACTATAAAAGACAGGGAAACTACCCATACCTGTCAAAGATGCAACAAAATCATCTGCCCTGAAGACATAATTTCTTTCTGTGGCGGTTGCGCAGATGACGGTGCTAATAGTGATTAGCACTAAGATTCTTTATGATTTTTACATATATTTACTTAAATATCTGACATTTGTCATACCAAAAAATTAAAAACAAGTGATAATTAGTAGTTTTTTGTTATTTTATTAGTAAGTTTTTAGATGTTGAATTTT
Source organism: Miltochrista miniata (assembly GCA_933228765.1). Lineage (NCBI taxonomy): Eukaryota > Metazoa > Arthropoda > Insecta > Lepidoptera > Erebidae > Miltochrista > Miltochrista miniata. Next base: position 25,061,355 of record OW121763.1, on the reverse strand, counting down.
TTGTTGTAAATTTTATTCCGATTTCTTGAATACATAAAAACATCTATAAATAACTTAATTTTTACATTTTATCTCCAAAATATTATAATTTAAGAAATATTTATCAAGTTAAACACAAATTCGCTCTAAATTTAATTGAAATGGTAAAAATCAGCTACGATTTAAAATCGGGTAATTATGACCCACCATGCAGTTGCTGTACATATTTTCTACCATGCTGACGCCGGGTTAACAATTATTATACATAGCTACATGAACATACTGGAAGAAGAACTCGTGGCTGTGCAGACTCAGTGTCCTGTAAACGACAAAAGTTGTTCACTGCAGTGGTGCATTAAACAACTTTTGCTATAGCCTATCCTTGAATGGGAAACCACCGCATGACCACTTTGTGACATTAAATGGTAATAAATATTATTTGCGAGAGCATTCATGTTGGGAATGGTCTCGGTTTTCAGTAACATAATCGTTAAGCCAAGCCTTATGGGCGTCTTGATAATTTTCAACACTGCGTCGGCGTCACAACCTGCACCTGGGTTGGCAGCGCCTGTGCAGCGTCTTTGATGTTCAACAACCGTGAGGTGAGCAGTCAGCTTGTTCATCACCATACTAGTGCAAAAAAGTAAGGGCGTTTTTGCAAAATTCTAAGGGGATTAGTGCGAGTAGGCAATTCCACTGATTAGACAAGGTGACATGAGTGATGTCACTAAAAGTCAACCCTCGTCGTGTCACCATGTTTTAGTCTGATGTCTTGACCTGTACAAAATTTATAATCAGTTTCTAGATATTTTTACCCCCCGCCTCCTTCTGCGAGCAGGTCATGCTCGTGAAGGAGGCGGCGGGACGGGTACGGGAGAGAACTCTCCCACCCGAGTTCCGCAGTCGGCGGCCTGGGCGCCGCCGACGTGTCTTCGCCGAGGACTATCGGCCACCATGACCGGAGGCCTGAGGACGGTGACAGGGCGGCTCACCGTCCTTACAGAAGCAGGCCCATGACGGCAGCGTGACGTGAGTGAGACAATTCACGCACGCCCCCCCTTAGAAGCGGGATCACACCCGAAACCCCCCAAAGACGCGGGATAGCACCCGAACCACCCCCTGGGCGAGGCTGCAGTAGCGGCCGTGGGTCTGTTGGGAGTCCTGGGACATCCTTCCGAGGGTTTTTCGGGGGCTCCCAGCCATAGACTGTTGGGCGTGACGTGAGGTTTTTTAGTCGGTAGGAGTCCGGCATAACATCCATTAGGATTTTCCCTCACGATAAACAAAAAAAAAAGGTATTTTTACCTTAGAGAATTTGGTATACATTTCCTATATCAGAGTGGATATTTTGTATTTAACGTAGATAGGAAATGAAATGAGAAAATATATTATCTTTGATTTTTATAGACACAGTCTCAGTGTAATGTTTATCAAACAACCGAAACGAGGAGTTCGCTACCCAAAGCCAGTAGGTAGGTTGTCCAGGTGATCCAGTGGAGCGAATTAGTTTTATTGGATGGATCACTTATTATGAAATAAATAGTGTCTCATATTAATAAATTAGAGTTTGTGTGTGGGTTCAGTGGGTCCATGTAATTTATTTATAGAATCTCATACTTGTCTTTACAGAATACGAACGACGAATACGTAAAAAGAAAAAATGAATTACATGACTATATTAGAGCGGATCTAAACACAGTCGGTCAAGTTGACAAGACATTGGTACGGCGCGGCGTTTAGCAACTATATGGTATTATTTTAGTGAAATTCTAGTAATTTTATGATTTATGCCGAAATAATTGCCTCACTAATTAACATGTGATTTTTTAAGAAACCTTTGAGAACCCAATCAAGCCATAATGGATTCTACAATAAATATTAATAATCATTGATATTAGTAATTTGTACTACAAAGAATAATAAAAGTACATGTATCTTTCTAATGGTCTCTAAATACTCAAATATGCTCAAGAAGTCGTGTTCTTTTGCAACAGATGGATAAACATCAAAACAGACTGAACGCCTAAAGTGTAATTGCCCCCTGTATTATAATATGTTCTACTATTTTTGTTCAACTAATAGAACAAAAAATGGAATATTTTCTCCATTGTTCTACTAAAAATAATAATAGAACAATGTGGAATTAAAATTCCTTTTTATTCAATTACTGATTGTATCAATAAAACATAGTAAACTTTTTATTGCACGATGTTGTACTGTTCCTATTAGTAGAACAAACTGGATTTATATTTTTAGTCCAATCAAGGTTTGACTCAAAAGGGGGTATTGAATGCGCAAGCAAGAATCTAAGCGATGTCTTGTCAAATCAGTATATTGCAGTAAATTTTAGATAAGTATAAACAACAGTGTAAAGAATCTAAAGTTCAAGAGAATAATTTTTACTATAACTCACCATTTTTTGGATATTCACAAAAGACCGTTTTGGGAATTCTAGACTTGGGGACTTTTAATATTATTATGTTTTCTACCTAAGCACCCTTGGATAAGTGCTTAGGTTCCTGATCACGCACTTTACAACAGAACTAGGTACCTACTTTATTGATTGGACTATTTAGTCCGTTGTTTGTGATGGGTATAGCGACATAGAGTATTGCATTAAATTTCATCAAAAATTGACGAGCTTTTGTGTACAAACAACGGGGCAGACGTAGTAACTTACATTAAATTTCATCATTCGGTGTGTGGGTTCCCCGGCCTTGGAGCAAAGAAACGCCCAACTAGGCAAGGCAACTTATTAGCTCTGAAATGGTGGTTGATAATTGTTTTACCTATAAACATAATTATATTAACCACAATGTAACCCTATTTGCCATTGCCGGGTTACAGTGGAATTTTTGAATTACCCAATTTAATCAGAATAATATGTTAACATAGAAAAATATTCTTATTTTTGTTGTACCTCTTTGTTGCTTTAACAAATATAAGTACCTAGTTGTAAGAAAATCTTTTCTGGTTATACGAGATATTGTTAAAGCAAAAAAGTTCATTGTTGGAGTACCGTTATTTAATTATGAGGTCTAGTTCGGCAGATTCACTGTATCAAAATATATGTTTTCTTTTGTGTTCCTACTTATTGGAGGTACATTATACCCGGGTTATTTCGAAAATTGTTACTCAAAGAATAAATGCTAATTTCGTTTTTCTTTTTGAATTGATTGGCTACTTTCAAAACCAATTTCTTCTTATAATCACTGACCAAAATTGTACGTACTACAACAATAAGCTTTATGTTACACTTTTTACTACTTTACTAGAATGTTCTATTAAGGCTGTCCGCCTTAATAGAACAATATGAATTATTACAGCTGCATTAAGTGACTGTCCTCCTACTTTACCGCTTTCATCGAGTTGAAGTTGACGAGAGAACGAATGGCCCCAGACACGGTCGAACTACATCTGCAATGTCTTCAGCATAGAATAATTATTGCGGAAAAATAGGTACATCGATCGAGAGATTCTGACTGAAGATTGAATCACAGGTAGTTTTCACGATCATGCATGAAACCTTAAATTTAGGAAACTTTGATTAGCGATGGACGCCTCGTTATCACACCACAGAGAAGAAAATTTATAGGTAAATATGAATTATGCATTAATTGTGTGTCCTCCTACTTTAACAACAGTTATTTACTGCTTTCATCGAGTCGAAGTTGATGAGATAGCGAATGGCCCCAAACAACGTCGAACCACATCTACATCTGCAATGCCATCAGGATAGAATGATTATTGCGGAAAATAGGTACATCAATCAAGAGATTCAGACTGAAGATTGAATTACAGTTAGTTTTCACGATCATGCATGAAACCTTAAAGTTAAAAAACTTTGATTAGCGATGGACACCTCGTTATCACACCACAGAGAAGAAAATGTATACGTAGGTAATATATGCATAATGCAAAAGTTTGAAGGAATTCCTTTCTCGCATTTGACTTCCCGCTAGTTACATTTTTTTAAATGTTTTTTTCTGGTAAATAGTACTTCGGTAAATCTCCTACTACCTACTTAGCTTTTATCACCTACCAGTTATTTTTTATTCCATGAACAATTTTGGAACAGACTCCGTCCATTATCTATAGGTAGGTACTTAGAGTTTATGTAAAAATTTAATGATCACCTACAAAATATATTTCCAACATTTTCTTAAATATATTTGAATAAGATTATCCTTCGATCGCATTTCCGGAGACGAAATCATCCCATTAGGGGAGGTATTTTATATGATTTTACTGACAATTTGATGCTTTGATGATTTTACATTTATTGTTACTGGTTATTTGATGACCACATTTACTGAATGATGTTTTAAAATGTCTTATTCTATGAGTACTAGTACTAAGGGGAAACCTTGTTTGCTTGCAAACAATAAACTCTGAAACTACTGAACCGATTTCAAAAATACAATGTAAATAACATAAATGCGAAGGTTTGTAAGTATGTATGGATGTTGCACGCTCTAAGGGCTGAACGGATCCGGTTGATAAAATTCGTACAGGTATAGAACAAAAATTGAAATAACACATTGTTTATATTTTATCCATGAAATTTCCATGGGACATTTCCCATGGAAATTTCATGGATAAAATATTTCCCCAATTGTTCCTATTCCCATTGAAATAGGAACAATTCCACGCAGGCAGAGACGCAGGGGGCCATGTAGACTTCTATAAAATAATACTAATTGCATCTACTGGCATACTAAACAAAAAGCAAGCATATTTTTCAGTGTTCTGTAAACGATCACTGCAGTAAGCAACATTTACTATGGCTGGATATGGATGGGTGACCACCACGTGGACCACTTTGTGACATTTATTTACGAGCGTTTCCGTGCTTCGGAAGGCACGATAAGCTGTTGGTCCCGGTTGTCGGTAAAATGACAGTCGTTAAGCCAAGTTGAAGGCCTTATGGGCGGCTTGAAAAATTTCAACTGTGGGTCGTCACAACCTGCGCCCGGGTCGGCAGCGCGTGTGTAACGCCTCTGGTGTTGCAAACGTCTATAGGCTACGGTTACCAACCTTCAGGTGGGCCGTAAGCTTGTCTGCCACCTAAGTAGTATAAAAAAAAAAATATATTACAGTTATCAATAAATGGATGGGTGAATATATCGATAAAGATTGGACGATTAGAACGGATGGGAACCCCTCTTAATAGATTATACCCAAAGGCAATAAGGGATTTGGGGAGATATTCGGCAGATGCAATAACATTGTCTACTTTAATATCTACCTATTCCGTGAAGGAAATGTGGAAATCTTACTAACATTATACTGCGAAAGTTTGTGAGAGTGGATGTTTGACGGGTTGTCACTCTTTCACGCTCTAACGGGTGAAATTTAGTACAACAATAAATAATTATATTTCGGAATAATCCTTAAGATACACGGGGAGCATGAGTGGGAACAAAGTGCCACGCAGGTGGAGCCGCGGACGCTGTTTGGTTTTTCTACAAGTGTGGTTTATTACGAACTTATCTAGCCTTTTTAATCAAATTAAAACAAAAATTCGTAATAAGCGGTAAAGAGTGATTATGATAATAATGCCATGGTACATTCGGTAGAAAGCAGCGCTATTGTATACTGCTATCTATACTAATAATAGGGGTTAAAGTATGAAATTGCCGTTTTATTGCAATAGGTTCTTTGAATTGACATGGAATCTTCGTGGTTTGAGGTTTTCGAATGAAACTTTTTTAACATAGTTTCTATGATGTTCATCTTTTAAAAAATGTGAAACATTTGAATATCGACTTTCAATAGTTTTTGATATTCAACTTATGTTCAACTTAGACAAGAAAGATGGATACTGCGAAAATTCGAGCAATTTTTGAATACGAGTTCCGACGCGGAAGTAACGCGGCAGAAACAACCCGCAATATCAATGAATTAAGAGAGATGGTGGAAGCCGATCCTAGTCAAACTACTCAGGAATTAGCGGCATGGTTTAACGTTACCTTACCCACAATATTGACGCATTTGCATCAAATCAATAAAATAAAAAATACGAAAAATGGGTGCCTCACGAACGATTTGACCGATCTGCAGAAAGAAACGCGTGTTGAAACTTGTGTTGCCTTTTTGAATCGGTACAGAAATGAAGGAATATTAGATCGAATTGTGACATATGATGAAAAGTGGATACTTTATGATAGCCGTAAAAGAAAAATGCAATGGCTGACCCCAGGTCAAACGCCACAACAGTGTCCTAAAGCGAAACTTACCAATATAAAGGTAATGGTAACTGTTTGGTGGTCTCAGCATGGTGTTATTCACTATAGTTTTGTCCGATCTGGTCAAGCAATAACGGCAGATGTCTATTGTGCCGAACTCCGTGCAATGTTGGTAAAACTAGCAGTAAAACAGCCCCGACTCATGAATCAATCTTCATGACAACGCGAGACCTCATACAGCACGAGAAACCATTTTAACCCTACAGGAACTGCGCTTAGAAACCATTCGTCATCTTCCGTATTCGCCAGACCTTGCTCCAACGGACTACCATTTTTTTCGTGATTTGGACAATTATCTACGTGACAAGAAGTTTTAAAATACTTTCACAGAGTTTGTGCAGTCTAGATCCTTACAGTTCTATCGCAAAGGCATAAATGACCTTCCTATTAGATGGCAGCAATGTATAAACAATAATGGTAACTATTTTGAATAAATAAGTTTGTTAAAAATTAAAAAATAAACAATTTAGATTTTCGGAACTAATCGGCAATTTCATACTTTAACCCCTAATTTTATTAAGAGGAAAGATTTGATTTTTTGTTTGTTTGTTTGCATCGAATAGGCACTGAAATTACTAAACCTATTTGAAAAATACTTGCGCTGTTGGGAAGCTACACTATCCCCGGTGAACAAAGGCTGTATTGTATTCCCGTATTCTCACGGGAACGAGAGGTACGTGGGTGAAACCGCGTGATGTCCGCTAGATGTTCAATATATATTTTTTTTTGTTTAACGTGAGAGAAAATCCTCATGGATGTTATGCCGGACTCCTACCGACTAAAAAATCCTCACGTAACGCCCAACAGCCTATGGTTGGTAGCCCCGGGGAAGCCCTCGGAAGGATGTCCCAGGACTCCCAACAGACCTTAGGCCGCCACTGCGGCCTCGCCCAGGGGGTGGTTCAGGTGCTATCCCGCGTCTTTGGGGGGTTTCGGGTGAGATCCCGCTTCTAAAGGGGGGCGTGCGTGGGTTGCCCACGTCAGGCTGCCGTCATGGGCCTGCTTCTTTAAGGACGGTGAGTGACCCTCTCACCGTCCTCAGACCCTCGGTCATGGAGGCCGATAGTCCTCGGCGAAGACACGTGGGCGGCGCCCAGGCCGCCGACTGTGGAACTCGGGTGGGAGAGTACTCTCCCTTACCCGCCCTACCGCCTCCTTCACGAGTATGACCTGCTCGCAGAAAGAGGCGGCGCAAATCCACTTACTCCCGCTGGAGAGCATGGCTCGCACCATGGTCTCGAGCGAGAGAGTGTCCACGTCCAGACTCACTACGAGGACCTGGCGCTATTGCGCCCACGCTGTGCACTCCACCAGCGTGTGGAGCGCCGTGTCATCGCTGCGGTCCTCGCAGTGCTGACACAGATGTTCTATATTGCCCCAGGCGTTCAGCGACTCAACTCTGCAACAATGTTAGTTATTTGTGAGCCCTCTGCAAATCTTTTTATATTTCTGTTTCTAGTATTTGCATAATAGCGGCCTTAGATTATAGAGTAAGCGGCTTTAGAAATACATAATCTGTGAAAATTTGAACTCTTAATGTGAACTCTAGCTATAACCGATCACGAGATACAGCAAATAGACAGACAGATGGACAACTGAATCTCAATAATCTGATAATAGGGTTCCATTTTTACCCCTTGGCTACAAAACCCTAAAAAGTAGGAAAAAAGTGTGGGTAGTTGTTGAGTCAACACAAAATTCAAATTGCTCCCATATTTTAATTAAATTAAAATAGTAAAACGTCTTTGTTATACTCGTAAATGTTAACAATAAGTTGTTAAAGGACAATACCTGCCAGTGTGTAATCCATTACAGCATCACCCAAAAATAAAACAATTTTTTCGTTATGGAGTCACTTCAGGAGTCAATTAGTTCAATGCGGGAGGCCTTATTTAAGCGGATGGCTGGCTTCGAGGCTGAGCTCCCTAAGACACAGGGCACATCATCACTTGTGAATTTAGCAGCAGAGTTTGCACAATTTAGGCTGTTCGTGATTGACGTGATGGGTAGCCTCCAAAGGCAAGTTGCTATATTGTCTCGTAATAATGATGCCATGGAGATGCGTTCTCGCAGAAAAATGTTACTGGTGCATGGCATACCTGAAGCGGAAACGGAACATACATCAAATGTTCTAATCAAAACAATTAATGAACAAGTGAAAACTAATATAGCACCAGAAGATATTCGTCGCTGTCATAGGATGGGTCGCCCTTCATCTGATCATAAGCCAAGGCCTGTTGTGGTGAAGTTTGTAAATGTAGCAGTACGTGACACCTTATGGTATGCAAAAACCAAGCTCAAGGGTACGGGTTTTACGCTATCAGAGTTTTTGACGAAGGAGCGTCACCAAACTTTTATGGCTGCACGTCAGAGATTCGGAGTGAGCAATTGCTGGACCAAAGAGGGCTTCATTCATTTAATTCACAAAGGTGTTCGTCATCGGATTGTCAGCATGGAAGAGTTGAATAAAATTGAAAATTTTGATGTGGAAAAGCCGCCCACACCAAAACCAACAACAAAATCCAGAAGAGTTATCAATTCCAAGAAATGATTCTTATCTCAGTACGGTCATTCTGAATCCGGGTATGTAATGAATAGTTTTCTCTTTTGTTTCCTTTGTTTACAATATGGCTGATGCACTAATGTAATCACATTTTCTTAAGACTTAGGTGACTTCACTATACTTATGTGGGTAATTTGCAATGAACTGAAATTAATAATAACTTTGTAAATATTATTTAGATTCATTTACCGGCTTCAGTCAGTGCAATGCTATCAAACTTACAAATGTCACAAATGTCATGTCATTGTCTATCAAAAATGTTTTACTTTAAATGTCAATGTCAAAGCTTATATGGCACCTAGGCTTTTAAGATATAATACTTGGTTATTGTAAAGGGGCGTGAGTGTAGTCGCAAATTATTATTATGGCTTGTATATTATTGTAAGTAGATTATTATTTAAGGTATAAATTTGTTAGAAAACATGCCCGGATTATTGTGTTTATTGTACAGTGTAATTTTATTTTTTAACTATTATTGGAAGTTTGATTGGGTTTATTTATCGCTAACACAACTGGCAGGTGGAAAGAACGTTTAGCTTGTCAGAAAAAGTAATTTATTTTTATTTTACTTTTATTTATATTAATTCATTTTTCTGAATTATATTACTATTATATATATTACATATTATTATTCGGTTATATTTAAGTATCTAGTATTTAAAAAAAAATAGTTATTTACATAGGTTTTTAATTATTTTACAAAGGTTTAATGCTTGAATCGGAAAACGGCAGTGATACTGAAAGTTTTTATTCGGTAAATAGCTCTGAAGATAGCTTCGTTAGTATTCCATCTCTGTCTGAAAGCCTCAAGGCTAGGTTTTCTGATGTTTCTCGACATTTTAATGTGGTTCATATCAATGCCCAAAGTATTCCGGCTCATCAATCTGAAATGCTGGCCACCTTTGACTGTAAGAATATTCATGCTATCCTTGTTTCAGAATCATGGCTAAAACCTGTTCATTCTACCAGTACTTATTCCCTTCCTGGGTTCCAACTCATCAGAAACGATCGGAGAAATCACGAGGTTCGCGAAGTACGCGGTGGTGGTGTTGCCATATTCCTACGATCAGATATACCTTTTTCTGTTATAAGTATGTCGCAACAACCGCCACCTCCTGATGCCGGTGAGCATTTGTTTCTGGAAGTTGAACTCAACCACACAAAAGTCCTACTCGGCGTTTATTATTGTCCGTCCATGAATGTTAATTTCTTCTCTTCATTCGAATCACTTTTGATGAATCTCACACCTTCTTACAGTCATACCATAATCATGGGGGATTTGAATACATGTTTACGGAAGAATGACTCTCGTTCCTCCTCTCTTCTCAATATTACAAATTCTTGTAATCTTTCTATTCTTCCCACAGATGTAACTCACCACTTTCCAAATTCAAATCCTACACTTATTGATCTTATAATTGTCTCCTCTCCTAATCTGGTCGCTAAGTACGGGCAGTACCCGGCTGACCAGTTTTCATATCATGACCTCCTTTACCTTTCTTATAAAATCTGTCCTCCTAAAGCCAAGCCCAAAATCTTTTTGCAGCGTAATTTTTGTAGCATGAATCTTGGTAATTTACGTGAAGATGCTAGCATTATAGACTGGACACCACTAGTCACTTCCGAATCTGTGGACGACCAAGTTACATATTTCACATCGAGCATCATCCAACTATTTGACAAACATGCACCTGTTCGGGCGATTAAGATGAAGTATCCGCCGTCTCCTTGGCTAACTGCTGATATTAAATCCTTGATTTCGAAAAAAGCTGCTGCTAAATACCGCTATAAAATAAATCCTACAACTTTAAATTTTGAAAAATATGTTTTAGCACGGAATCGTTGCGGTAGGGCGTGTAGGAATGCACAACGCCAGCACATTCATACTTCAGTTCAAAACAGCGACCCATCAAAGGTCTGGAAGTTTCTAGGAACACTGGGGGTTGGAAAATCGCGTCTAGAATTGAATCCTAAAGATATTAATATTGAGGTTCTAAACCAGCATTTCACTGCCTTGTCCAATTTTGATAGGACCCAGAAGGCACAGACCATTCAATTTCTTTCAACTTTTCCAACTCCGAACCATTCAACTTTTGTCTTCGATCTATTTACCGCTAGTGATGTCAAGAAGAGCATTATGGCGATCACGTCCAAAGCTGTTGGTAGCGACTGTGTGGGCCGTAACATGATCCTTCCTATCCTCGACGAAATCCTTCCCATCATTTGCTACATGTTTAACTTTTCTTTAACGAGTGGCATTTTCCCATCGTCATGGAAAGACGCTTTAATTACTCCTTTACCAAAAAAATCCAATCCTCAATTATTAACAGATTACCGTCCGATATCCATCCTACCATTCCTCTCTAAAGTCCTTGAACGCCTCGTACATATCCAATTAAGTTCCTTCATTCGTAAAAATAACCTCCTCAATCCTTTACAGTCTGGGTTTCGTCCCAGTCACGGTACTGCCACGGCTTTGGTTAAAATTACTGATGATATTCGATCTGGTATGGAAAAAGGCATGTTAACTGTTTTATGCTTACTGGATTTCAGTAATGCATTCAACACGGTTGATTTTGACGTTTTACTTGCGATACTCTGCTCTCTTAACATATCTCCTCCGGAAATAGAATGGTTTCGCAGTTACCTGTGTGGCCGCCGACAGCGTATTCGTATTGAGGATCACGTCTCTAGTTGGTGCAATACTAAAGTCGGTGTGCCCCAGGGTGGCGTTCTTTCTCCTCTCCTTTTCGCTTTATTTATAAATTCTATATCAAATCAACTAAATTCTTCCTACCACCTTTATGCAGACGATCTCCAAATCTACATACAGACGCCCTTAGATCAGCTATCGGAAGCGGTGGATACTATCAATGAGGACTTGTCAAAAATATCGTCATGGAGTAGATCTCATGGTCTACAAGTCAACCCATCCAAAACGCAGGTTATCATTATTGGCAGTCCTAAAACATCAGCGAAAATAAATTGGTCACAGATTCCACAATTTGTTTTTAATGGCACAATAATACCTGTAAGTGACAAGGTGAAAAATCTGGGAATAGTCATTGATTCCAATTTATCATGGGATTCGCAACTCCAGGAATTAAGTAGGAAGCTGTTTGCTTCTGCTGGTTCTGTTAGGAGACTGCAGCGTTTCCTTCCTACAGCTACAAAAATTGCGCTTGCAAACACCTTGCTTCTTCCAATCCTTGATTATGCAGATGTCAGTTACTTAGATCTCGCCGAGAACCAACTTAATAAACTTGAGCGTCTCCAAAATGTTTGCATTAGATTCATATTTGGCTTGCGCAAGTATGATCACGTTTCAGAGTTTCGAACACAGCTCAAGTGGTTACCCATACGACTTCGCCGGAATACTCATGTTCTATCCTTATTATATAACATTTTGTTTAACCCATTTACACCTTCCTATTTAAAAGAGCGTTTTAAATTCCTCCATGAAACACATGACAGATGTTTAAGGTCATCGGAAAGCTTAGAATTAAAAATGCCACCACATTCCACTAATTTCTTTGATCGTTCTTTTACCGTTACAGCTGTTCGATTGTGGAATAAATTACCTCTCTCAATTAGACAGGCCCAGACATTGCAGAAGTTTAAAACAAATGTTAAAACCTATTACTTATCAGAAATTTGTTAAAAGTTCATTTGGCTTTTAGATATTAAATATAATATTGATATTTATTTGGATATTTGAATGTACGTACTTATATTAATTTATAGTGTAGGTATTTATGATTTGTGTATATATATTTCACGTAAGTATGTACTTTGTTTATATTGAAATATTTATTGTGTATAGGTATAGCAATACCTAATTTGACGCCAACAACTACCAGTTTAGTTCCTATCAAAATATTTCTCCATCCAAAGGTTGCCTGGCAGAAATTGCTTTAAGCGATAAGGCCGCCCATTGTATTGCTATTTTGTATCAAATTTCTGTATTACAATACTATCTTGGCGTACAATAAAGTGTATAATAAATAAAATAATAAATAAAAGTAATGCTTCCTCACGCGAAAATAGGCTGCCTTTCTATTACACGTCACATTGTCAATTGTCATTGATTGTCATGGATGCCGGCTTAAATTCGGTGGCGAATGAAACTGAAGGCACCTTGATTCGAGACAGGTCACTAGTCATGTGTGAATATTACATTTGAAACTGTATTAGGAGTCTGATCTACGTATTAGCGGTTACTGACTGTAGTGATAAGGACGGTATGGCTTTATTCAAACTTGTTTTAATCTTTCTTTATGAAATTCAATCGTGTATTTTTCTGTAGGACGAGTTAAGGGGCCTGGTTTAGAAAATAAAGAAAATGATTTCGTTTGCACTTCGCAAAAATCATTTGTGTAAGAATACGAAAAGTAATAGCCAAAAGTAGATTTTTAACCTATAAAATGTGTGTCAAAATCCCTACTAATATTATAAATGCGAAAGTAGCTCTGTCTGTCTGTCTGTCTGTTATGCTTTCACGCCTAAACGGCTGGAGCGATTGAGATGAAATTTGGTATAAGGATAGTTCGAGGCCCTAGGAAGGTCATAGGCTACTTTTTAACCAACTGCGCGAAAGGAGCGTTATCATTTTACGCGATAACCGATTTCTGCGCAGTCGAAGCCGCGGGGATCAGCTAGTATGTTATAATTGTAAAATGTATATTAATTATACGCAACGTGCAAAATGATCATAAAATCAACCCCAAATTTTTTGATGAATTCATTTTATGACATCAATAGAAAAAAAATATGCCAATCTTATAAATATAAAAATGTTCTGTGCGTATGTGTACGCTTTAAAAACTCAAAATCCACTGCATCGATTGAGCTCAAAATTTGAAACGATTGATTATTTGATTATTTTTACATTTTTTGTTACAATATTTGAAACGATGAACAATTATAGGTTTCTGTGATGGTTTTAGGCTTCTTTTTACACTTTCTCAGCGACAACAATAAAACAGCTTTAAAAAGTGATTTTTCCTATAGAGGGCTCTTTTCGCTTTTTTTAAATTATATTGTGCAGGCTACAGAACAAAATATTATAAACAGCTTTACTAATATCAGTTTTCTACACAATATATTTTTTTAAAGAGAACAACGGTACACGGCCTCCTTGCATTCCGAGTTAGAGACTTTTGCATTATATTTAGATTTTTTTTTTGTTGCTTGCGCACGTTTATTTTAAGAACATTTTCCTTGAGGAGGAGGTTTCCCATCGCATTATCGTAGAACCAATTTTATTTCAATTAAAATGGTTATTGTGAACTACCTAGCTCTAAACGATAGAGACATCCTGTCTAGAACTTTTTTTAGAACTTTTTAATATAAATAGTTTTATGAGTCATCATCATTTTTACATAACTTTAACCATTTACGCAGTGCACGCAACGGAAGCTCTCAAATGAAATATGTTATTCTCAGTTTTTGAAACATTTATCATTACTGCTCCGCTCCTATTCGTTGAAGCGTGATGCTACATAGCCTATCCTCGATATCTGAACTATCAAAATGTAAAATATTTTTTGAATTCCAACCAGTAATTCCTGAGATCCTAGCGTTAAACAAACAAACAAACAGAATCAAACAAACAAACTCTTCAGCTTTATTAGTATGGATTTAGGTGGCATTATCGATACAAAACAAAACAAAAAAAACAGTGTGTGCGTGTAACCTTTACGTGCCATTGAAGTAAAACTTCTTTGCCATTGACGGCATCACAAGTTATATTAATACTAGCTGATGCCCTCGGCTCCGCCCGCGTGGAATGTTATTCCCGGCCACATAGGGGTATGAAAAATAGATAGTAGCCGATTCTCAGACCTAGCGAATATGCACATCAAAATTTGAGCCTGGAACGTTAATCCGAAACTCGTTTGTTCGAATAAATTGTTGACAGAATCATTTTTCGCAGACGTCTCCTTTCTTAGAAAGCACGGATGAGTTCATAACAGTCGGTCATGCCGTTTTGAAGGAGTATGGTAACTAACGTTGTGACACGAGAATTTTATATATATGTATAAGATCATTCATTCGAATTTTGAACAGCGGAGACTATGTTTCCACTATTCAAAATTCAAATAGTAAGCGTTACTTCCGTCAGAAAAAAAATCTGAGTTACTGTCTAGTCGCGCCTAAAGAAGTTTTACTCCAACAACTTTGACTAGAGTAGGAACTCAGCTTTATGTGATCAAAAACATTTTGGGGCGGCGCATGTAAGAATAATTTGATTGAGCTGGAAAGAGCTAAAGGGCAGTTTTAAAAGTGAGTCACTTCCTATGTTCCTCACTAGAGACATAAATTTACCAAATTGTGTATGTGCGAGAATTTACAGTGCGCCAACAATTTATTGCCAACACTGTCTTGAAACAACACTCCCTTATACCACAGTTTACAGATTCTCTTTTTATTGTGCTTATACTCCCGAGAGATAATAGCTATATTTTGTTCCCGTATTCCCATGGTATCGAGATCAACGTGGCTGAAACCGCGTGAAATCGGCTAGTTGTGTTATAAAAATCATCATCACATTATTTTAGCAATATTGTATTGTGTGATTACTATTCCATGCAATTTTGTAATTCAAAACTAAACGAACAATGTTGATATCTGTACACTACAATCCACCCTGTTTGACCTAGTTATTACGTTGTGTGCTACGTATGTGAAACATTATGCTTGGTCAAGTGTTTCAATTGTCGTCATTACTGTAGATATATATTCAATTCTAACAGTATAAGCCGGTTGTGAGAGCTAGGCATAATTAATTGCTATAATTTCCAGCAGGTTTGCAGGCTGATATATATCTGTTTGATCATATAATTGTGTAAACACTTTTCAATTTTCGTACAACACGTTATCTCGGACTCACAAAATCTCAAATAACTCGATGGGGCTCTACTGATACCTTTGGGGCCCCACCTGCAATTGGTCGTGAAAAACTTGAAACAAAAATTGTATGAACCTGTTGAGCCGGCGCAGTAAGGCCACTCATCCTCGACTAATAAAATTGAGAGTGGCCGGCACTGGACCACAGTATATATATGTATACAGTGACTGGACTGTTCTAAGATGATTTAATTCAATTGATTGACAAACAGGGTTGCAAGAATTAGAGATTAGTTTGATTTTTTTTTATTATTTTTGGCATACGTTTGACAGAAGTTTGAATTCAATAATAAAATGGACCAAAATATGCTGTCCCGTTTATCAATTTGATAAAGTGCCTACGAAAACTTTGCTGTGAAAAGTTTTCAAATAGAAATAAAAATTGATCTCTTTAATAGAAGTTCAACACATTTTTATAAAATTTATTTTGAATAGTTAGAAAAATACATCTATGAATCCTGTAAGAGCTATTTATTTTCTAATAATTGTTATCCAGAACATTGTGTTTTTAATGTTATGTAATTTATATTTCATGTTTTACTACGTTATTTTCTATTTATAAACGTCTCATATTCTCTATCACAAAAAAAGACTATAGAAAAGAGCTTCCTGGGCGGATTCGAAAAGAGCAAGTATAGAGAATGAAACAAGGAAAATATAAAATTTCCTTTGTATCTATAAAGTTTCTACCGAGTTTCATTTCAGCGCATGTATGCATAATTAAGAAGTTCGTAAGGATTGAATACTTAATTCTCGTAACGAAATGAAATTAATTTACTTACTTAGCAGGGTATCCCGTGAAACAAGTTGTTAGGATTTTTTTTTAAGAATTTATACCTACTACAGAATCATAGGTGTGGTAGGTATAACACGGTGCCCTTCAATCTGCTTAGCCAGGAGTTCCAGGTATGCCCTCGGACGGATAGCCCCTGGGCTGTTTACTGAACCCTGAGGTAGCGAGGCTTCGCTTTGAACGCTTTAGTATGTGAGAAGGTATAAGGAATGATATAGCCATCGTCTGAATCACATAGCCTGGACATATACATTAGGAAAGCAGATTTTTTTTTACTTCAGCTCTAATTATTAGCTTACAGTACACGGCATCCAACTTGGCAATGTTTTGGAAGTGGGGGTAAGTTCGCGCATCGTACACTAAGAGGCACAAAAAAGTGCTCCACTCCAAAAAGTGCTACGCTCACTCCAAAACCTTGCCAAGTAATGATATCTATACATTTCAAGTACGTATCAAGCTTTTGTTAAATAACTTTGGAGTACCTGATGAGTCTAATTATATTCCAACGGAGTAAAAATATCCAAAGAAATAAGTAGGTATAAGCCTATTATAAAGTTCTGGGACATCCTTCCGAGGGCTTACCCAGGGCTCCCAACCGTAGGCTGTTGGGCGTTACGTGAGGTTTTTTTAGTAGGTAGGAGTCCGGTATAGCATCCATGAAGAATTTTCCCTCACGTTAATAAAAAAAATGCCTATTTAGGTGAATGTGAAGCTTCGTAACAAAGGTAGTCAGTATTAAGAGGTGTGTACCTAATGGGTTGTTTTGTATTTTGACTTTAAGACTTGTTTGACTCGAACAAACAAAGAAATATTTAAGACTTAGTTGATGTTTACTTTAAGAGTATTATCGAACTTTTTAAATATGTCTGTTTGCGTAACACAAGTTTTTGTATACATATATTCATTGCAAATATTCAGAGTAGAAAGCAAAGACTCAAAGGAAGTTTCCTGGAGCCTTTGCAAATGGTAAGATTCAAATCCCAAAATGGCTGACTACCGGAGTAAGTTCGTGCTTAGAATATCGCAACTATGCAGCGGTGGCTTCAATAATAAGAATATTAATACCTAGGTACCTACACGAGTATCTATACACATAGATAATAAAATGTTAGAAAAGTCAAAACTGCACCTACACTGGAAATATTTAAAAAAATCACTCGCTGGGTGTTTAACATAAAATACCGAAGCCGAAAAAAAAAAAAAAATATATGTTTGTTTGCTTTGCTTTGTCCGGAAGGATCTCGAAAAGTACTCAAGAGATTTTATTCAAATTTTGCACATATATTTACTAGAGGTAGAGTCTTCAAATAGGCTATATACTATCACGCTACATATCCTAGGGGCTAAGCAGAGAGCAATCAAATTGGCATTATAACATAATTTTCAGGCGTACGAAGTTGCGGGCAACAGCTAGTAGGTATTATAATAAATTCGATGCTATTAATTATCCTAAGGCATATGTCTCTAATTTCTGAAGAAAGATTTCAAAGAGTTTAATATATCTCTCGTGTATAAGAAATTTCTTCTGAAAATATGTAGATTGATTCTAAATCCATTTGTCTCCATAGTAGAGCTTCAAATATACATCATAGCGACCCGTTTGGGATTTCCATTCTTGTAAAAAGATGTTACGACTTAAACCTATATAAGGCTGTAATGTGTTGTTGCAATTACTATTATCTATGCTTGAAGCTATGCGTGAAATCAAAGAACACTAACTAATTGTGAATTTAATCTAATTTGTGAATTTTAATTTTAATCTCTCATGGAAAATGGTCGCATATTATTTTAGAACTATGACCCAATTATGACTTTTGATAGTGTAGAGTATCAGCGTCGGACTGACCATACATGCAGGGTGGCATTTGCCAGTCGGGCCCCGGCCTACGCGGGCCCCCACGGCCCTCTTGGCAACTGTAGGGTAGGAGGCCCGCCCTGGCTAGGTTCCAGATCTTGCGAACTAAATTTAAATTAAATCAGATAGTTCGTTCATACAATTAGAGAAAATGAAATAAATAAATTGAGAAATAGTTGAATGGTACTCGCAAAAGGACGCAGCCGCGTCTCACTAACTCCCGCTGATGATCATAGCTCGCACCATGGTCGCCAGCGAGAGAAAATGCTCCTCCAGACTTGCTACGAGAACCAGGTTCCTCTCCAGACAGTCGTCCTTGACCTCTGACGACTCATCTGATCGACCCGATTGTGGTATTTCCCTACCTTAGTTGTTCAGGTGAAAAAACTTATGTGTCCACAAGTTCCTGGCGGAGCTGAGACCGCTGAGCCTTGATTTCTCGGAGCGCAGACCTATGATTTGGCTCCAGCGCATCCTTCGCCTTTTAAACAATGGCGCGAGGGCCCTCGCTTCCAGGAGACGTGCCGTCTCAACGAAGATCGTGTGGCCATCGCCTTCTTCGGCTATGTTATCTAGCCGCATTGCGCTAGTTAGGATCTCCGCCTAAATGGGGGTACCGAATAGGGCCATACTTCGCACGATCCCGAGGTACAGTACAGGGAGTGTTAGGTCCCCTTATGTTGGGCAATAACCGCGAGAGTGCAACTATTTGCCCAGCCCCTTTTGTGTTTTGGGTTCAAACTGCGGAAATGGTGTCCAAAGGTCCATCGGCTACCTATCGAGTAGGAGCCCCAGAAATTTCATCGGATGCCAATGCGAACGCTCCCTACTTGTATGCTGAATTTCGTAGGCAGCCCCTTCGCGTCGGATTTGTGAAGGGAAACCGTCAGACCAAGCCACCGTATTCGACCCACGACTTGAGCAACACCTGCAGAGGCCTTTGCTTCTCGCGCCTTAACGAGGGTGACGTCAGCGTAGCACTATAAACGCGCACCTCTAAACACCGGACCATGTAGTGGCGCCAGCGTCAATAATACTATGTGAGAGCACTTCCAATTTATAAAAAATAAGTGCCTATTTTCAAACCTCCTTAATTTCTCCTTAACCCTCTTAATTCACACCAAATAGCACGAATAAACTAAAGTACGCTAAAATAAATGCAAAGACAATTCAATTTCAGAAAAGTCACCTCAATGCTTCCAAAATTGATATTATATAGTTAACAACTGAAGTACCTTAATGACGGTGAAAGGGATTCGATTCGACCCACAGGATCGTAAGAGCGACGCTGTTTGGAATATTAAACAGACTTATTGACTGAGGAAATTGATAGGAGCTCTAGGTACGCTTCTAGTTTCGTTTATAACGGGAAATGAAATGTGCTGAATATCGTCAAATAATCGCCAAATGAGACGTTTTTAAGCTATTGCATAGCTTCTATCGCGGGCCTTGCGTGGAGACCGAATCCAGAAATTGTGTCACGAAAACGAATCACACTCTCGGCTACCTTCGGCCACGTTCGTGTATCTCGTCTCGCACTTCATAATTTTTTTGTTTACGTCAATTATGAACTCTGCAGTCGTTATATATTATGTCAAAGAATCCAAAAATTGATGCTTGTACCCAGAATCGATCTTGCGCCTTCTGCGTACCGATCCGCGTCTTAACCACTCGACCAAAGTTGAACTAAGAGTGCTGGTCGAATTTAGAGTTCTTAATGTGAAATGACAATTTCGATGCTGTCAATTACATTAGTTGCTGTCAATTTACTTCGTCTAAATAAAAATTCGACTATAGGCGTATAGGTATTCATCATCTATGTACAACAGTGAACTGTACTCGTATAATTTGTGTAAAAAGTGTTTTAAATATGAATAAACAAAGTGCATTTATTAACGAAGAAAGTCACGAAAAATAGTAAAAGAAAATGAGTGAGTACTCTATATACATACATTTTATTATTATTATCACCAATGCAGTATTATTTTTTGTTTTGTTAATTTATATATAATACTGCTATAAAGATAACCAAACCCGGGAGTACGTTCCCATGGGAAGCGGGAAGAAAATTTCACGCTGACGTAGCCGCGAGCGCCATCTATCCCATACCTATGTACTTTAAACGTGTCATAAAAGTCACAACAATACCATACATGCATATTTCAAAGAATGTCTATTATTACCATAAAATTTGTAAAAATAGTTTTTAAGTAGATAAGAAGAAACCTATTGTTTTATCTTTTAACTAGCTGACCCTCGCAACTTTGTTTACGTCACACAAGGTCTATGAAATTAGAGGTATTTATTAATCATACTCATCAAGTAGCGTGTGAATCTGCCCTGCTAGCTTAATCAAAATAGAGCTTAATGGTTAAAGCTATTCCTCAGTATAGAATTTTCCTCAGTATAAACAATTTACATACAAACACCGGCGTGTTAGAATTTTATTACATGTATCAATGTAGTAGACGTAACGTGTATAAAATGACATCAATCAAATGTCATCAATATTCTGAAAAAGAAATTAAAAATAGAGTTCACAAACTCTTTTGAAAATACATACTGTACCTACCTTAGAGGATCGTTATGAAGATAACAGGATAGTTAGCAACCATCCATAGAAAATAGATGGTATAATGCTGAATACCGCAAAGAACAATCGGCGCGGCAAAGAATGGGGAATTTAAATGATGCCGATGTCCTGTGCCTGCTGAGGCACACACATGCCGTCATGCATGTCTGCAGGAAAACGTGCAGGACAACGAGCAGGATGAGGCAGCGAATGGCTGGACTGAAATTAAAATCGTCATACGCAAGAGATGTGGTGGAGGCACTAATTCACGTTCCTCGGGAGTGTCGTGTCAGAAACTGATGGGATAGAAGAGTACCCTACATCATTTCGAGTCTCGCCAAGGCCAGAACAACCTTTACACAGCTGCGCCCCGTAGGCAGTTGCTAAAATGGACACGAAGAGTGAAACTCAAAACAAAGTAAACGTTAAAACTGTACTGCTAACTGCTATACGGATGCGAGACATGGAAGGTCACTAAAGACATTTCGCACCAGCTACCAGCTATAAGTCTTCGTCAAACGCTGCCTCCAATGGATCCTCGGTACATACGGGCCCGAGATCATCACGAATGTAAGACTATTGGAACGCTGCAGTGAGACCCCTATTTACCAACAGATCAAACGTCGGAAGTGTAGCTGCTGCGCTGGATTGGACACACGCTGCAAAGGGACCATGATCACATCATACCAAGGCAAGCCTTACTGAAACTACTGGTAGGGTTTCAAAAACTGTTCGATAGTAAGTAGGTACGTTTATTGATAGTGGCTATAGGCTACATAACATAATGCTAAGATTAATAGGAGCGGTGCAGCAATGAGGAATGTTTCGAAAACGGAAAACATTTAATCGTTATAAGAGTATCCGTTGCGCCTCTGCGTAAATGGTTGAAGTTACATAAAAATAATTTATTACAAAATAATTGTTCTTCTTAAAAAGTTCTAAAACAAAATACCTATTAAGCTATTGCATAGCTTCTATCGCGGGCCTTGCGTGGAGACCAAATCCAGAAATTGTGTCACGAAAATAAATCACACTCTCGGCTACCTTCGGCCACGCTCGGCCGCGTTCGTGTATCTCGCACTTCATATACCAACGTGTACACGTGAGCGTTTGCATAACGTGTACCTATGTATATGAAGTGAAGTAGGGTGAAGTGGGGTGGGCTGAGGTGTGTAGGGTGGGGTGAAGTGAAGTGGGGTGTGGTGAGGTGAATTGGTGTGAGGTGGGGTGGGGTGAGGTGGGGTGGGGTCCAAAGTCCCAAAAGTCCAAAAGCCCAAAAGGCCAAAAGTCCAAAAGGCCAACAGTCCAAAAGCCCAAATGTCCACAGTCAAGTAGGTTCTTGGTACTTATTACTGGTAATACTTTGTTGAACATAACCTTAAAATCTTACTTCTTACTAATATTATAAATGCGAAAGTTTGTGAGTGTGGATGTTTGTTACTCTTTCACGCTCAAACCGCTGAACGGATCGGGCTGAAATTTGGTACAGAGATACATTATAGTCTGGAATAACACATAGGCTACCTTTTATCCCGGGAATAACTTCCCGCGGTAACAAATTTTACGCGGGCGAAGCGCGGGCATCAGCTAGTATTCTTATATAGAAATAATTATACTAGCATAGTTGGTAAAAAATGCTATGTAATAGCTTTACCGCGGCAGTCCCCGAGTGCCACACGTCTTTTTTTTTTCTTTTTTTTTTTTTAATATTGCGGCGGGCGCAGCAAAGCTCCGAAGAGGCACCCAGCGGTCCTTGCTCCACCAGGAAACCGTGGAGACATGGAAGGTGCGACTTGAGCAACCAAAGGGGGGATTCGCCACAATCGCGGCCGTCAGACCGGTCATGGACGAGTGGCTGGAGATAAGACACGGTGCTCTCTCCTACCGGTTGTCGCAGATACTTACCGGGCACGGTAGCTTCGGTAGGTATCTGTGGCGAAGACACCGGGAAACCACGGCTGAATGTCAGCACTGCGAGGACCGCAGCTATGACACAGCGCTCCATACGCTAGTGGAGTGCACGGCGTGGGCGCAATAGCGCCAGGTCCTCGTAGTGGGTCTGGACGTAGACACTCTCTCGCTCGAGACCATGGTGCGAGCCATGGTCTCCAGCGGGAGTAAGTGGGACTGCGTCGCCTCTTTCTGCGAGCAGATCATGCTCGTGAAGGAGGCGGCGGGGCGGGTACGGGAGAGAACTCTCCCACCCGAGTTCCGCAGTCGGCGGCCTGGGCGCCACCGACGTGTCTTCGCCGAGGACTATCGGCCTCCATGACCGGGGGTCTGAGGACGGTGAGAGTTTTTTAGTCAGTAGGAGTCCGGCATAACATCCATGAGGATTTTCCCTCACAAAAAAAAAAGCTCCGAAGAGGCAACGTGGAAATTATTTTTTTTTTTATATCTCCCGGTAATTTTTTCAGGTACTAACTCCCGTAATTTGCACCAAATGAATAAGTATAGGTACCTACTTATTCATAATATTAGTAGTATAAAATATGCAAAACATAATTTGATTCCAGAAACGTCACCTCAATGCTTCCAAAATTGATATTATAAACTTAATAACCGAAGTGCCTTAATGACGGTGAAAAGTTCCACCCACAGGATCATAGGGGCGACGCTGTTCGGAATATTAATTACACTTATTAACTCAGGAAATTGATAGGAGCTGTAGGTATGCTTCTGGTTTTGTTCATAACGAGAAATGAAATTTGCTGAATTTCTGAACGAAAAAGTAAATTAATAAAAGTAAATAAATATTCAACACATTATCGTCTAGCCTTTTTTTGTGCTATGGAATCCATCCAACTGATAAGTATAATACTTATATATTTTGAAATACAAACAAACATTTGTGATTCACAGTAATATTTATTTTGAAACGACTTGGGAAGCGAACCCAGGACCTCAGAGCGCGGCGGTCGGTTACACTTCCAAATGAGCTACCGAGGCAGTCAAATTACTCATTACTTTATTTTGCCAATTCTTGAAAAGTATTTTCATAAAGAAAGCAAATCAAAATGAGGAATGTTTTTTAAACCAGGGTTTGTAACCGTTTTGTAATAAATTGGATGAGTTTTGATTGATGTTTTACTTAATTTACTTACAAGCCTTATAATTTGGAATAATTTTTACTTCAATTATAAGGTTGTTAAACTGTAAAGACGCTATGTCGGTAGTCCGTAGGTACTAATAAATTTGATTGTAAAGACAATAGGCAAATACATAAACATACTACTATCATAGATTTAGAATTTTTCGCTACTCTCAATAGATACACATAGCGTGCGAGTGAGACCTCATTTATTAGTACACATAGCTCGAGAGGAAAAGAGATAGCAACTTGTGTACTCTTAATTTATCACCCTAGCACCCGTGGTGATAATATGTCATTCATATTTTACAATATTCTGTAGTGATCTTACGAACAAAATGCAAAATTTAATATTTTCTACGATGGTGTCGAGTTCAGTGTGTGAATTTGATATTAAATAACATATATAGATATTCATATATTCATTTTCACACATAGATATTTCTTTTTTGGTTTCGTTTTCTATCTGACACTGTTTATCTTGTACATTCTAAATCTATGACTACCATATTTTCAAATTACGCCGTGACTAACATTACCAATACCACATATTTCTGCTTAAACATGAGGTCAGCTTTACAATCGCGGCTGACAGACCGGTCATGGACAAAAATGGACGAAGCTTCAGTAAGTATCTGTAGCAAATACACCACAAAGCAAAGAAACCGCGGCTGAGTGGCAGTACTGCGGGGAGCGCAGCGAGGACACATTAGTGGAGTGCACAGCGTGGGCGCCAGGCCCTCGTGGCAGGCCTGGACGTGGACATTCTCTCGCTGGAGACCATGATGTCGAAGTGTCTTCGCCCAAAACTATCGGCCTCCATGACCGGGGGCCTGACGAGACGGTGAGGGGGCTGCTCACCGTCCTTACAGAAGCAGGGCCTAGACGACAGCGTGACATGAGGGATTCACGCAAGACCCCTCTAAGAAGCAGGATGACACCCGATAAACCCCCCCCCCCCCTCAAGTTGCGGGATAGCACCTGAACCCTCCTAGGTGATACCGCAGTGGTAGCCAAAGGTCTGTTGGAAGACCTGGGATATCCTTCCAAGGGCCCCGGGCTCCCAATCGCAAGCTGTTAGGTATGATACGTGTGGTTTTTAATCGGTAGGAGTCCGGCATAGTATCCCTGTAGGAATTTTCTCACGTTAAAAGCAAGGTATAATATTACAGGCATACTTTATAATAAGAATTAATTATATACTCTATTGGAAAGTCAGGCGTGTGGTGATTCACAACCTGACTTTCCTAAAGACTATCATTGTAAGCAAATGTAGAGAGTCATTTTTATGGTGATCTACTCCCTACTCAATAAAAATAGAAATCATAAAAATCCATTCAACCCTTTTTAAGCTATAAAGTAGCAAGCAAACAGACAGACATTGATCAAATTTAAAAAATATATAAGTCGTGTTCTTTTTCTGATATCTAGTACCGCAAAATATTTCAATTTAACCTTAGCATCTTTATTAATATAGATAAAGGGACATAAAAGGTACCTATGTATAGATATGTATAGAAAAAGCAACAGTAGTAGCCTGATTAATCACGCATCTCAAAACGTTACAGAAATTTAACTCTAATCTAGCATAATTACGCAGACATTCAGTAAGAAAACTTTTGAAAACGTCCATCCTAAAGTTAAATTAGATACTTACTGTTTTTAGAAGTGAGGTTACAAATTAATTATATAAGGGATGAGCCAAAATAATTTGTATTCAGTAAAATGTCATTCAATTAAATTGTTTGCTTCGGGGTAACTCTTATACCAGTTTATATTCATCGCCTTGCTGTGTACAACTAAGCTTGGGGCAATTACACTTTAGGCGGTCTGTTTTGTTGTTTAATCCATCTGTTTCAAAAGAACACAGCTTCTTCAGAATATTTGAGTATTTAGACACCAGAGAAAGATCACGTGTTTCCTGATTCTTTGTTGTATTAGGTACTGGTATCAGTGCTCATTTAAATTTGTATAACCAATTTGGATTGAGTGGTTGAGTTCTTCAAGTTTTTCGAGGAATTGCTTTGGCATAAACCACAAAATGACTAGACGGGTATTATAGTTGATGACCCCGTACTCGATAGTCTTGTTATCCTATCATGTACTGAAGTACTACCCGTTCGCTTCACTACGACTCTACACTGGCATCTACGCCATCGGCAAACTTAGAGCGAACGGGCAATATGTGTATGTACTTTGGATCAATGCCTTGTATGTATTGAGATTTCTCAGCACCCAGTAACCGCTT
This sequence comes from Miltochrista miniata, assembly GCA_933228765.1. Classification (NCBI taxonomy): domain Eukaryota; kingdom Metazoa; phylum Arthropoda; class Insecta; order Lepidoptera; family Erebidae; genus Miltochrista; species Miltochrista miniata. Next base: position 25,035,097 of record OW121763.1, on the reverse strand, counting down.
TTTGGCACCTCTTCATTGTTCGTATTTTATAAGAACTATGCATTCTGTCAAGTCAGGTACCTATAAGATTTTATAAAATAAAATATAAATATGGACCCACTGGATCGACATACAAACACTATTAATACGGCGAACTAAAGTCATTCCAAAATATCAAATAAATAATTGATCCAAATAAAACCAATCTGCTCCACTGGATCGACTAGACAACCTACTGGTAGCGAACTATTCGTTTCGGCTGTTTGATCCACATAACACTGTGTTTATTAAAATGAAAGATATATTTTCACATTTCATTTCCTATCCACGTCAAATACAAAATATCCACTGTGATATAGTAAATGTCTACCAAATTCTTTAAGGTAAAAATACCTAGAAACTGATTATAAATTTCGTACAGGTCAAGACATCAGACTTAAACATGGTGACATGACGAGGTTGACTTTTAGTGACGTCACTAGTGTCACCTTGTGAAACCGTACGTAACCAGGGGAATTGTCTACTCGCACTATTTTTTAGAGTTTCATACATCATGCAAAGAATTAAGCAAAAATTCCTTACTTTTTCTATACCACTAAGGTGATGGACAAGCTGACGACCCTCCTCACGTTAGGTGAACACCAGAGACGCTACACACGCGCTGCCAACCCAGGTGCAGGCTGCGATGATCCAGTGTTGAAAATTTTCAAGAAGCTATTAAGGCTTGGCTTAACGACTGTTATGTTATTGACAACCGAGACAACTCCAAACATGAATAAAATTTATTAACATTTAATGTTACAAAGTGGTCAAGTGGTGACCACTTTGTAACATTAAACCATAGCAAAAGTTATTTACTGTACCACTGCACTGCTGTAAACAACTTTCGTCGTTTACAGGACACTGAGTCCGTGGGGCCACGACTACTTTCCAGTATGTTCATGTAGCTATGTTTAATTTCTATATTAAACGATCTATATTCAATAAGTTACGGCTTCTGCCTGTTTCCTTCAATTTCCGCCGTCTGCCAGATGAGGTGTTTGCAGGTAATTGTAATTTCCTGATCATTTATGTCATTCATTTTAGATTACTTACCATATTTTCGTGCAATATTATATGCATTACAAACAATTTTTTCTGATTCTCCTAATATTTAGAACGAGTCATGAAAAAACGTGCATCTTTGTGTCAAGACTGTGTCAGTTAACCTACAATTTAAGGCTATCAATATTGTTTTACCGCTGTGAGGGCATTTTTCTTTTTCCTTGCGACGAGATGGGCCGATTTTATAGTGAACATAAAACAGGAATATCTTCTACACTATTTTCTTTTTATATTAGGTCATAAATTATAAACAACGAAAGGCCAGACCCGCTCGCGAGTACTAGCATAAGAAAATTAAATGAACAGGTCCTATTAAATAAATTTGAACTGTCATAATTTCCTGTTTATCTCTTTACAAGAGTTTTAAAATAATACTCTATACAATAAAGATATTCAAAGAGAACGGAGGGCATCCTAATCTTTACCCACTTTTTTTTTTAAGTGTGGAAATCCGTCATAGATGTCTTTGGGGGTTTTTCGTGCGTTATCCCGCTTCGTGGGGCGTGTGGCGTACGTGAAACTTTCACGTCACGCTGTCGTAATCCCCCCCCCCCCTCCCCGCTGTCCTTAGGTAAGACGAATGTGTATGAATAGTTAAGTTACCTTTGACAATGCTGTAAAGCGGAAGTTATAAGTATTTATTAATAATTAAAACTGTGTGCATAATGTAAAAATCTCATGTGTGCTAATGCATAAATAATTTTTCACTCACTGATCCTCAATGCGCTTCCCGAATCAAGGCCCTACCGGAGATCTTTTCCTGGTCGTTGGTCTATTTGGATGGTAAACGTACTCTACATTTGAAACGTTCTCTCGTACTTGTTCAATTATACTTTTAGTAAGTTACAGGTTATCAATCCTATGCTTATCGCTAAAGCACACGTTTCTAGGAGCTTTGATGCATCGACTTGGCAAGCTCTAGATTATATCAATAGGTCTCGTGAATATGAATTACTATTTTTTCAAGCAATGTTGGATAAAATGTCTTTAAATTTAAAATATCAACTGTGGATTCCGTATAGTTTTAGTAGTAGAACTGTTAATTAGAGAGTATGGAAATCATGTTCTATCAAATATATTGTAACTGTACTGCCAAATTCTACTAAACTGAGAGGCTAATCTGGGCGATATGGGATTTATCAGTTTTTTTATAGTTTAGATCTTCTACTGTTTGTATTTAGTTAAGGAAGTGAAACCTTAGCTAAAGTTATCATTTGATATTTTCATCACGCTCACAACACACAAAACTTGAAAATACCTACTGTTAAAAATATGTTTTGGCATACGAATTGCTTACTTGTAAGCGTTAGGCGAAAATATAATAAAAACCGGTCAAGTGCGAGTTGGACTCGCCCATGAAGGGTTTCGTAGCAGCAAGTAACATAATATAAAAGTTCTTATAGTTCGTTGTAACTTTGATTGATGTTGATTTTTCTAACCGATAATTGCGGTTTATGACGTATTAAAAAAAACTACCAGCTCTATCTCGTTCAAACCAATTTTCGTTGGTAGTTTTTATGGCAATGTACATCATATAATTCTTTTTAGATTTATCATTCTCTTAGTTTAGAAGTTAGAGGGGGGGGGGGGGGGACACATTTTTCCACTTTGGAAGTGTCTCTTGCGCAAACTATTCACTTTAGAAAAAAATGATGTTAGAAACCTCAATTACTTACATTTTTAAGACCTATCTATAGATATGCCACACGTATGGGTTAGATGAAAAAAAAATTGAGTTTCAGTTCTGAGTATGGGGACCCCCAAAATTTACTGCTTTTTTCTAGTTTTATATAGGAATCTTAATGCGGTTTACAGAATACATCTACTTACCAAGTTTCAATAGCATAGGCCTTATAGTTTCGGAGAAAAGTGGCTGTGACTCACGGACGGACAGACAGACAGACATGACGAATCTATAAGGGTTCCGTTTTTGCCATTTGGCTACGAAACCCTAAAAACAAAAGTAGGTACTGATATTCTTTGCAAAGGTGAAATGTTTTATGAGCGTCGACATTAGAATGCTCTTTGTTCAATATATTATTTTCATAAAGCAATACAAATGCTAAATATTGAACCTACAAGCCACCGGAAAAACGTCAATCAATTAAATCAGGCTGTTCTTTTCTAGGCTATTCTGACTCATCTGGTTATGGTCTCCCTTTCAAGGTATAGTTGTTTAAGAAATAAACAATTATTCTTTCTTTCTTTCAGAATTCGTCTACTCGACCGGCTGTCGCATCAGTTATTCAGCAGATTTTAATTGCCATTTTAACCTGCGTACTCTGTGAGTTATGTCGATCTTTTATTCTCAATTCAGCTTCCAGTTGGCAGTTACGTTCAAATGGCGAAACGTAACCAATGCAATCGAATTGACGACGAGTTGAGGGTTATGTGAAAAATACGAAACGCCGCATCAATCGCAGCTGGAGATTGTTCATTAATATTTCCTGTGAACTGATGCACTTACGATACGACGTAACGATGCAACAGTTTTGTTGTCAAAGTCGCCAGTGGCTGAAAATGTAAGAAATAGCTATAGCAATAAAGAGTTGGGTGCTATTGGTAAAACTATCAGATTTGAGTATAACACTGTAGATAGGCCTCTCAACCTCTTTAGCTCATGTAATACTAGAATATATCATTATAAATCAATAATATTTTTATCCAGTTACTCTCTCCAATTGATTTTAGAAGTTATTTCACTTTTATTTCTTTCTCATCCAATTTTCTTTTCTAAGCCAACGATGAACTGTGATCTTTAAAAGAAAAAATAATAATCCCGTGAAAATTAAAACTTGGTTGGTAGGTCAACCCAGTAAAAATCTTTTTTGGTCGGCTGTTCATAATCCCACGAGGATTTTCAAGCAAAAGTCTTTAGTAAGTATTCAGTTTCAGAGAATCTTTGCGAAGTTCAAGACAAAATATTTCCATCAAGTAATTTAATATTACGTCTCAGGTTTATCCTATATTATGGTTTTAGAAAACTGCTTGACGCGTCAACAGTTGTTGGTGGCAGGAAAGTTGTCAGATTGCTTAGTGTCGTATCTTAAGTGATCTGATAAAATGTTTGAGTAGGTACTATGTATAATGAATATATACCTACCTATATATTTATCTTATATTACCACGTCGTATATCATAGCACCGCTGACACAGTGTTTTGTAAGAATTTTTCGCTATGACAGATGTACTCAGATGGTTGGCCACTTTGCGATAGTTCTACATATTAGGTCTTTACCTATGAAATTTCGATTAATTCAAATAAAAAAAACATGAAATAGAATTAAAAGGTTTTTTTCATGTTTTTTTTTATTTTTATTAATCAAAGTAATCACCATGCAATCAATGCATCTTTTTCTGCGGCAGTTTATTGATGCCCTTTTAAAGGAATCAGCTGGACGGGAGGCAACAAATTCTCTCGGGTATTGAATTTCTTTCCCGCCAAGAAGTTATCCAAATTCTGGGAAAAGTAATAGTCAGTAGGTGCAAGGTCTGGTGAGTATGGCGGATGACGGAGAGCTTTCAAGCCCAGTTTTTGCAACTTGGAGACCGTCTGCTGTGCAGTATAAGGTCGCGCATTGTCGTGCAGGAGCAGCGGAGACGAGCGATTGACCATTGCTGGTTGGAGATGTGCCAGCTTCTCCATCATTGTGTTCAGTTCTTCACAGTACACATAATAATATGCAGTAATGCTAACCCCGTTTGGTAAAAAGCTGTGATGAATCACACCAGCGCTAGACCCCCAAACAGTGACCATCACTTTTCTAGGGGTAAGTTTTCGTTTAGGGCATTGTTAAAGTGCTGAACCAGGATCCAACCAACTTGCTGAGCGCTTGCGGTTATCAAACAGAATCCATTTTTCATCGCAAGTAACCATGCGGTTCAAATTCTTTCATTTGTGTGTCTGTTGAGCAATGCAAGGCATGTCTCGACGCGTACTTCGCGCTGGCGATCATTGAGTTCTTAGGGCACCCATTTGTCAAGTTTTTTACCTTGCCAATTTGACGTAAATGGACCAATATTGGTTTGTCGCTAACGTCGAAAGCTGCTGCTAATTCAGCCGTCGATTATGCATCATCGGCTTCCACAATCGCCTTTAATTCGTCATTGTCGACCAAAGTCTTCAGACGACCGCGAGGTTCATTTTTCAGGTCGAAATTTCCAGAACGGAAGCGAGTGAACCAATAACAGGCGATGCATTGGTTTGTAGTGTTAGCTCCGTATACGTCGTTGATGTTGCGTGCGTCGTGTTGTTTTTAACGTATCCATGATGACGAACAAGATTGAAATGCGATAAAATCGTCACACTAATCAATAAGCAAATGACTACTTTTGGAAAATGTATTCCATGTTTTTAAAATAAAATGAATTTGAAATTAAAATTCTTAGCCAAACAAAAATTGTTTTGATTTGAAATGGCCAGGAGGCCTATTCTGTTTCAACGAACAACGAAGTTCGGGCCGAAGTTTCGTATAAAACCTACTAAGGTTCCATACGTTCCGCAATTTGCGGACGAAACGAAGTTGTTTGACGTTAAACCTACTCTAATTCACCTATTCTGTTTCAACGAACAACGAAGTTCGGGCCGAAGTTTAGTATAAAACCCACTACGGTTCCATTCGTTCCGCAAATTGCGGACGAAACGAAGTTGTTTGACGTTAAACCTACTCTAATTCACAAATCGTACGAACGAAAATTCAACTTTGACAGATAATTTTTCGGAAAATTAACCTAAAATTGACGAAACCAAAAGTGTCACCGTTTGATTTTCGTTTCCTTGTATATTTTGTAAGAATTTTAAATAACATGTCTAGAATGTTACTCATTGAGGCTGCTCTACGTGAGGTACGATTAAAGCGTAGAAGAAATCGTCGTAGACTGCCAAATTAAGTCAATTATATGATTATTTCCGAAGTAGAGTTAATTGCAAACTATAGGCTCAGTCGGCAACTGTTTGAGGAGTTGTGCTAAGAAATAGTTAGCTACGGGAGAGAGCCCTCTCACACGAGATCCGCAGTCAGCGGCGGGAGCGCCTTCGCCCAAGACTATCCGCCTTCATGACCGGGGGCCTGAGGATAGTGAGGGGACTGCCCACCGTCCGTGGTAGCCATAGGTCTGTTGGGAGTCCTGGGGTATCCTTTCGAGGGTTTACCGAGAGTTTCCAACCGTAGGCTGTTAGGCAGGATACGTGTAGTTTTTTTGTCGGTAGAGGTCCGGCATAGCATCCATGGGGATTTTATCTCACGTTAAGAAAAATAGCCCCCTTGGCATTGGGCCCAAAAGACTGGGAGCATTCCCCTTTGAATAGCGATGCCTATTCTTTGGGAGAAGTAACTGCTAGCCCTTGGGTCACCAGTCGACTGGACCAAAAAGTATGTGCGTTGGATCCCATGCACCGTAGGTCCATGGTGTGCAACGCGGTCTCGACACCAACTGGAAGAAAACTGAAAATAAAACGAAAACAATTATTATTATTGTCTTGCCCAACTTTTATTAACTGATACAATCTATAAACTATTTGTCTTTCATCCTTTCCTATTATATAGTATCTCCTATCTTATTTGTCTCTAATATCTTGAATCAGTTCCAACAGAGCAGCTTGAATCTGCATCAGTATATTCATGATCCCAACGAGCTTGGTATTTCTAAGTGTCATTCTCTGCACGCTCTCCCTCTATATCAAACAATCTCAGTCTCATATCATAGCCAGAAGATTGTCCCCTCCACCTAGGGGCAGTTGGTACAGAAGCTGCAAAATAAAATAAATTCACATTAAAAATAAGTTACTCAACAACAGATAATATCTCACGTGTGTGTGTGATATTCAATGGAATAAATAACATTCAACTGCACTGTAATATGAATTGTTTACTTACAAAGGTTTTTATGTTTGTTTATATGTATAAACGATATAATATGTTTTAGATATAGATTTCAAATAATAATAATTTTAATTTTCATTACATTAATGTTGGTTGACATGAAACAAACGTCAGATACATTTTTTAACGTAAGGTTAAATAAAAAAAAAAAAAAAATAAATAAATAAAAGCTTTATTCGGCACGCACAAATAAAATGACATAGGTACAATATGAACAAGTAAAAATTACACTGTGCGTGCCCGAAAAGGTCGTCATCTCAGCTTTGCTGCACTAACAGTACGTGTACTGTTAGGCAGCGCTGGTTTTCAGATGACGCCTTTAGGGGACGTCACGTACGCGTACGTAGCCAACAGGCGCAGTAGTAATACTTATTAAAACAAAAAGTACAACAACTTATCGATAAAAACATATTATCAAAATCGAAAACAGTACAGTTTACTGGATAGAAAGGAAAAAATGAACATTCTATTTGGCAAGAATAGTAGTAAATAAAGGAGGCGCCACTGTGCCTTCCGTACTTTATGCTGAGAGATCAGCAACCAAGCCATAAACCAATTTTATAAATAATAAATCGATGTAGCACACAGACCGAAATAAATACAATTTATTTCGGTCTATACAGAACCACAGTTAGAGAACATTTCGTACCTTTTAAATCTATGCTGGGAACCATCAGAAACCAAAAACCAAATACAAAAATTACCCACTTATCTATGGCTTAATTACTTCTTATCTATGCTTACATGTTATTCCACTTTCCCTTCCCTGTATTGACAAATTTGACAATTGACATAGCTAAAATGAAAATTGAAAGTATTTATGAGTGAAAGCATTACAAATTTTCTGGATTACATAAAAAACATTTTCGACCCCGTCTCATCTGATTATATTGTTAGACTATTTCTACAACATGTACCGGCTGCAAGAAGACATCCACGCAATTAGCGCCACAAACATAAAAAGTATGAAAAGCATCATTGAAACCTGTACAAACGCCATTTGAATCAATCGGTAAGTTTTCAATATTTTGTTAAATATAGTTCATAAATATAAAATATTATACAAATTACATTGGAAATTATCAATTTTGTATCGTTTAACACAAACACTAAACTAATGAAATTAATATTTTCATAACGTTAAATAACCTATTTCAACTATGTAAACATAACCAAACCGGTCCTACAGGTTTTGCTGTCGACAACAACAATTTCGTACGAGTACATTTTAATAAATCGATGTATTGCCGCGCAGCTGTGCCAACAAATACAGTACATGCAAGGGAGAAACACGCATGAAGCCACGTTTTATGATACTTGTGTATCATTATCGCGTGTGATACACAAGGTGAGTTAGACCTCTTTCTGCTTTTCTAACAAGTAAGCCTTATATTTCGTTTTAAAAGAGTGGATCGACTTCAGTGCACGGAGTGGTGGTGGTAAAACGTTCCATAAGCTATTTGCCATAAATTTGAAGCTTCCTCTGTACTTCGTTAATTTGTGTCGTGGTATCAGCATGAGGTAAGCAGAAGCACGTGTATTATGCCTATTTACATTCTTTGACCATGCTAGCTTATTGAACAGATATAGAGGTCTGCGTGTTTGCACCAAGCCAAACAGCAGAGTGGCAAGGTGCAAGTCCCTGCGCTCTGACATCTTTAGCATGTTACCCTCATTAAGAAAGGGGGTAACGTGTGCTCGTGGTGGTATATGGAAACAAAATCTTGCACAGGAATTCTGCACTCGTTGTATCAGCCTCTCTGTACGTTTCAAAAGACAACCACCATACACAGTGTCAGCATAGTTGAGCTTGGATAGGATAAGTGACTCGCATAGTAGTATTCTGATGCTGACACTGATGTATGGCCGTATCCTATAGAGTAGCTTTAACCTGAAAAAGCAGTTCCGAACTCCTTGCAAGACATGCGTTTCAAAGTGTAATTCTTCATCAAAAACAACACCAAGATTCCGTACCTCTGACACCTGCTGCACACCACATCCATCAATACAGATGTTCAATGGTACTTGCTTCATCCGTTCCACCATTTTCTTAGTTCCAGTCACCATAAATTTTGATTTCCCAGGGTTCAGCACCAAAGCATTTCTTCTAGACCATTCTGCTATATTTCTCAAATCCTCATTAATCTTGTTTACAGATACCTCATAGTCGTCTGGTGGAAAAGAGAAATAAGGTTATGACATTTGCATCTCTAGTTTGTCTATATCAAAATGGTTGAAAATATACAATTTTATAGAATGTTTTTTTAGAGGTATAGAACTTTGAAATGGGATAAAACGAAGGTGATTGTTTTTATTGATATGAAAATGACTTTATTCGAAAGGAAATCTTCTGGCATTATAATTTAAATATGATTTTTGGCATATAACCGCCACGGCTGGCTCGGACGTAGTCTAATCTAGAGGTCCAATTTTCGAGGACTTTCCCAACATTAGTGGCCGTATATCGACAATAACGCGCCGAATGTTGTCCTCCAAGTGGTCAATCGTTTCGGGCTTATCGGCGTAGACGAGCGACTTCACATATCTCCACAGAAAATAGTCAAGTGGCGTAAAATCGCACGATCCTGGAGGCCAATCCACGCGTCCAAAACGTGAAACTATGCGGTAACCAAACGTTTCCTTCAATAAATCAATTGTGGCACGAGCTATGTGACATGTTGCGCCGTCTTGTTGAACCCCTGCTCCTGCAGATCATGGTTGTTCAATTGATGAACGAAAAAGTCAGTAATCATCGCTCTATAGCAGTCACGATTGACTGTAACGTTCTGGTCAGCATCGTTTCTAAAGAAGTACGGACCAATTATTCCACCAGCCTATAAAGCACACCACACAGTCAGTTTTTCTGGATGTAACGGTCTCTCAGCATACACTTGAGGATCATCATCACCCTAAATATGGCAGTTTTGTTTATTGACGTATCCATTCAAACAAAAGTGAGCTGCACCGCTAAACAAAATTCGCTTATGAAAATCACGATACGCATTTCGGACAGAACCATGATTTTCAAAATAAATTTGCACAATTTGGAAGCATTGTTCAGGCGTCAGTCTATTCATGTTGAAATGCCAAACCAAACTAAACATAAATCACTTCACAGCTGACAAAAATACCGCCAGTTAAAACAGTTATGCCAACTTAAAGTTCTATACCTCTAAAAAAAACACCCGTTATATATAATACCTTTTTATTCTTATTTTCTGCATACATTTTACAAGAAATGTATAATAAACCACTTGTTACATGTAAAACTTTTAATTAAAATTTACTTGTTTTTAAATTTTAATAAAAGTGATAACCGTAATTACCGGAATAAGACATCAGCAGACCTCCCTATCATTGTCGTTCACGAAATGTGTCTATGCATCCGAAGTTCGGGCTCCGATCCGCAAATGATACAGAATATGCTCAGCCACGAAACTTCGTTTTGTTTTCGTTCGTTAACGAAGTTTCGTTTTCGTAGAAAGAGAGTAGGCCTCCAGTACTGCAGAACGGCAATTACATAGGTAAAGACCTATTATTTGCCAGTGTATTCCGATTCCGATGGAGCATAGTGTAGCTAACCTGAAAACGATTTCTATCGACGATTTCTATATACATCAATATTACCTACTTCTCAATAAACATGAAAATCAGTTCATTGAATAACCAATATTTAAAAAATCAAATTTTGTAAATTATAACCAAAATAAAAGTAATTAATAGGTATGTTTTTATTTTCGATCAAAATAAATTATTGTTTACCTACGTTACTGCGTTATTTATTGCCATTCTATTTTCCTCTAAACTCTGTTTTCGAAGCAAAACTGATAAGGAGCTTATATACGGTTCTGGAGTGTGATATATCAAGGAAATATTATGTTCATCTAACTTCCTCGGCAATATTCCGCTTATCAGACAACATCTGAGTAGAAAAAGCACTTGCACGTTTTTTTATGCTGTAGTGTTTGCGCGTTTTTCCTGGAAAAAAAAACTTAATTCAGGACATTTCACACAACGCTATCTGATCCCAAAGTAAGCTAGGAATAACCTGCTTGTTTTATGGGTATCAGACCACGGATATTATAAATTTGACATTATGCATAGCTTGCACTGCAATTAGCTCTACATTGCATTATGTAATTCGTCCTTTTAATGATTCCGTATCCGTACTAAAACTGGACCCTATTAACTGTCCCTTTATCTGTCTGCCCCGGGGCTGTATCCAGAGAGATAAAATTTTCACAGACGATGTATTTTTGCTGCGGTTTTACCAGCAAAATGAAAAAAAAAAAGAATATCAGGCTTCCATACAACAAACGTGATATTATTATCGTTTTTTGGTAGGCACGGATCTGTTGTGGTGAATCAGAATTGCACTTTTTGGACTCATTTATATACATTTTATTCATCAAAAAGAAGTAGTATACCTAATACCTACCCATAATATATCTATTAACAAGGTGTTCTAAAATGTCATTTGCAAATCATCTACCTACTATGTAATTCTTTTATGAATAAAATTTGTTTTTAGGTTTGACGAACGAGATATTTGAGGTCTGCGGCTGTTTTGATAACTTCAAAGGAACAGTTATTATTCTGAAGATTTTGAGCTTTTCACCGAGTCGTAGCTTCAATATTTATGACATCTCTTTGTGTTCCTACTGTGGCGTGATAAAATTACGTGGGTGATATTTTATAACTTAAATTTACGCGGCGAGGATTACGAGAAAGAAATGGCAAAAGTTATCACTCAGAAAGAAAGTCGTATCCTTTTAAGGTACTTTTTATTGATGTAAACATTAAAATTAATGTTTCGTGCCACATAATTTCTTTGGAGGTGGAGTAGGGCTAACTTATTTTCATTTCTTTATAACTTGTAGTCGACGTAACAAACGGATGTGTTATGATATTTGTGTATGAATGGTTGTAAATGTAGATACTACTAGCGAACGTTACGCGGTTTCACCCGCGTAATTCCCGTATTCCGTAGTAATACGGGAATATAATATAGCTTATGTCACCCGCGGATAGACAAGCTTTCTAATAGTGAAAAAAAAATTTAAATCAGTTCAGTAGTTTCAGTGCCTATTCGATACAAGCATACAATCAAATCTGTCATCTTTACAATATTAGTACTTATATATGATGGCTTTTTCTTTTTTTAACGATAGTAAAATTCCATCATAGATGCTATGCCGAACTCCTACCGACTAAAAAACACCACCTAAAGTCCAACAGCCTATAGTTGGGAGCCCCGAGTAAGCCCTCGGAAGGATGTTCCAGGACAAAGTAGGTATAGATGATGACAGCCGAATAAACAATCAATCAAATTAAACAGTACAAAAAGTGACTTTACGGGTTTGTGCAGGAATTATAGAGTAGCATTCTACATAGAGGATACTCGGCAGAGGTAAAAGGTAAATAGAGCTAGCCTGAAGTGTGTCCTGTAAGTTTAGTTTTATAGTACGAGATGGAAATTCAATTGTGTGTTTGCATTGACAAGCAACTGAACAAATGTTTAGTAAATAAACCGAAAGTATTTAAATCATTCCATTAGTGCAAGTCATTTTCTCAGACTTATATTTAGTAAGTTATACTCGAACGAGTACCAAAGACAATAATAGTACTGCAATGTAAAAATAAATTATATATCGACGACATCTGATAACCAATACATTTTGTTTCTGCGATTTAAAACGCGTATTGTCTTGGCTGAAACAGCTATAAATATGTATTTTTATTATAAATGTAATCACTTGATAAAATCGCCTCACCAGTTTTGCTCCCGTCTTTCTTCTAACCCCTTATTTATGATCCCGCCAGGGGTGCCCCGTTTCGGAGCGTCCCTTTGCTGATGAGCAGTGGCTTAACACCTTGTGACTTGGTAGAGGCAAGACGAAATGTAGTGGAAGTTTAGTTAGTAGTGAGACCCCTCTACAGAGCTTGGAGTGTCACACAAAGTTGCCTCGCAGCCTTTGTAACAGGGCACAGATATAAATTAAATTTCACCGCGCCAATAAACAAAACTTCTGTTTCTGTTCAAGGTTTATGTTTCAAAAATACTTACTTAAAATTTGAGAATATCTGAGTCATTTATCCATACTAATATTATAAAGCTGAAGAGTTTGTTTGTTTGTTTGAACGCTAGGATCTCAGGAACTACTGGTTGGATTAAAAAAATATTTTACAGTTTTATAGTCCATTTATTGAGGATGGCTATAGGCTATATAGCACCATGCTAAGACAAGTAGGAGCGGAGCAGCCATTAATAATGTTTCGAAAACGGGGAATTATTTTTACCGTTTGAGAGCTTCCGAGGTGTACGCTGCGTAAATGGTTAAAGTTACGTAAAAATTGTGTATTACAATATTGTTTCTCTTAAAAAGTTCTAAAAAAAAGTCCGCAACAGCATATGTCTATCTTTTAAGGTTCGCTCACAATAACCTAATTTGTCTGTTTCTTAAGGTTCGCTTACAATATTATAAAACTGAAGAGTTTGTTTGTCCTAGGATCTCAGAAACTACTGGTTGCATTTCGAAAATTATTTTACAAATTGAGGATGGCTAATTGCGATATAACATCACGCTAAGACGAATAGGAGCGAAGCAGCCATAAATAATGTTTCGAGAACGGGGAAAATTTTTTTTTAGAGCTTCCATTGCGTACGTTGCCTAAATGGTTAAAGTTGCGTGAAAATTGTGTATTACAACAATGTACCCCTTCAAAAGTTATAAAGAAATGTCCTCAACAGCATATACCTATCTTTTAAAGTTCAGTTACAATAATCCTTTTTAATAAGTTTTAAAGTATGAGCGACGCGACGGGAGCGGGAGCAAACGTGGTTTGCAGTGGTAGTCAATCAAGTGAACGATAAAAACCGGCCAAGTGCGATTGGACACACATGAGTTCCGTACCAAAAAAAGGATGGGCGGAAATAAATGCGACGGGAAACATTATATCACTTTAGATATTAATACCACACCTCTCTCCTTCTCACTCTAATGTGATGCAAACTAAGTTGTGCGGGTCAGCTCTAATGAATGTAAGCGACGCGATTACGCGACGGGAGTAAATGCGAAGGGAAACATTATATCACCATAAATATTTATACTACACCTCTCTCTTTCTCGCTCATGTGACGCAAACAAAGTTGTGCTGGTCAGCTCTAATGTATATAAGCGACGCGACGGGACTAGGCGCGACGAGAGTAAATGCGACGGGAAACATTGTATAACTCAAAATATTAATACCATACCTCTCTCTTTCTAACTCTCATATGCCGCCAACGAAGTTGCGCGGGTCAGCTAGTATTTTATAACATCTAACAATAATAATTGCCATCGTCGCAAAGGTTTGCTTATGAATTTTAGCCCCCGTTACTAATAACAGTCTTCCAAAATACACCTATTGTATACACTTAACTGCCATTTGCCCTTTAAAATTGAATTTGTCTAAATATTTGAAAATGTATTAGACTTATTCTGCCGTCAGGTCGCCAATTTGTATGTTAATTCAATTTGAATTCATTAAGATAAATTGGTTTTACTTCTTATACAATTTTATGGATATAAAAGCTTCTGTTTTCTTTCAAACGTAGTAATAAAAGTTAATTACTTATGTGATTAAGTCAGTGATAAATTGGGCAACCTATTACTTATGCAGATAGACAGCGATAGCCTGGGAACTCATACCGAGAACTTACTTACTTTGCTTAAGCAAGTGAAAAAAGAAAGACCTAACAAAGGGAATACTTACATAAATTTATACCAATTCTCGTGGCTGCGAGTATCATGTCCAGCCAACGAAATAAACCAAAGGTGAACGTAATATTTCAGAATAAAGGGAGGGCGAGCGGTGAAACTTTATGCGAGCAAGAAAAAGCTTTCATACATACACAAGGGGCGCATTACGCCTTAGGGCAGAATGATGTTAATGTGGTAATTAAAGCAGTTTTTACTTTAGGCCTTTCTGTAATAGGAGTGAGTGAAAATCTGCTGTTATAAAAATATTTTAAAAATGTTCAATTAGTAAAGATTTTCAAAACTTGTAATTGTTTAAAATCTTAGTGAACAAGTAATTTATCATTAGAGGATATCACCCTGTTTAACACGCGTATATTCCGTTCCTGTGGGAATACGGGAATAAAATATAGAATACTAGCTGTGCCCCCCGGCTTCGCCCGGGATTTACTTCGATAAACTTATATCCTATTTATCCCATTAGGGCTGGAATATCGAATATAGATTATTGATTGAGTGGTACCCAATTCTATAACCTTCGGGGTAGATTTTCGAAAAATCCTGAAACCCATGTTCATTTATTTTTATTTAGAAGCAGGTACCTATACGAAATTTGAAGTAAATGTGTTTGAAAATGAAGAAGTTCCCACACGAACTTACATGCCCTGTTTTACCACTATACTTAATAGATTTTTCTATCAAATCCCTGATATACGTGTCTACTGTTTTTGTAAAAAAAATGCATGTATGTAATTTCATGCTGCTAAGTTTAAAAATGGCAAAGATCTATACAACATTTTATATCTTATTTTGCCACCTTAACGGTGGAATTTCCAAAAATCCTTTCTTATCGGTAGCCTACTATATAAAGGTAGCTAGAGGACCTGGCGCTGTTGCGCTCACGCTGTGCACTCCACCAGGGTGTGGAGCGCTGTGTTCTCGCAGCGTTGCAGTTGCAGTGCTGGCACTCAGCCGTGGTTTCCCGGGGTATTCGCCTCAGATAATTACCGAAGCTCCCGTGCCCGGTAAGCATCTGTGACAAACGGGAGGAGAGAGCGCCATGGCTCCTTTCCAGCTACTCGTCCATTACCGGTCTGACCGCAGCGATTATCGCGATTTCCCCCCTTGGTTGCTCAAGTCGCACCTTCCAGGTTTCCATGATTTGCTATCCGAGCTGGAACTGCCGATTTCTCAACATGCAGGCCTATTTGCCCCGCTCCAGCGCCTCCTTGCGCCATTTAAACAATGACGCAATGCTCAAATGAAGGGGTCCCGGCTAGGAGACATGCTGTCTCAATTGAGACCGTGCAATATCCCCTTATCACCCTGACAGCAATCGCCTTCTGCAGGCTAAGCAATCTAGCCGCATTGCGGGCCGTCGGAAATTGGACATTTACTATTTGTTTACGATCGTTAAGCCATTAAGGCGTGAAAGAGTAACAAACGACCATACATCCTACTTATAGACTTTCTTGTTTATATTGTTATTAAGAAGGATAAGAATTACAATTAAATATAGTACCTAGACGTTTATTTTCAGCATTTAAATAAATCAGGTCTGTTAAATATACGGCGAACTATAGCTGTGACCCACTTACTTACCCTTTACGTTAGTAAGAAGAGTAGTGAAATATAATATATGATAATGAAGTGCCTAATCTGAGAACAAATCAATACGTTCGCTGTCACCACTTATTCAAGTAAAACTCTCGTATGATTAAGTGTGATCGATCACATCCCTACAAAGGTATGACTTAATAGCAAAGTAAATCAAGTCTGTTAGGATTATCGAATGCCATCAGGACTTGTTTTTTTATTACTATACATCATACTTTAGTACTAGAAGAGAATTTTTGTTCTCGTTCTCGCTTCCCATAGAAACTTATTTCAGTGATAAAAAGTAGCCTTTGTGTTATTACAGATTATTAAGCAATCCCTGTACCAGCTCCGTTCAGCCGTTAAAGCGTCACACAGTAACAAACATTCAGATATGCACACTCACAACCTTCAGCGTTTATAAAAAAAGTAGGTGGCAGGTACTAAAATCTATGGACGTTGCAGACTTATTTAGAATTTTCACACATAACAGCATTATTTATTGCCCCAATTTCATAGTCTAAGTATCTCATTGCAGGCCGACCACGTTTTTTCATTTCCGACTTTAGCGATACATGACGTGAAACTCATTAAGTTACTTCGGATGAAAGAAAAGTTTCCCGCACTTTGTCTAAAGAGTGAGCGAATTTCTGTTTAGTTTATTTATTGAGATTAGAGTAGGTAAATTCTAAACCCATAAGTAAGACTGAGAAATGTGGAACTGTGAAAGAGTCGCCCCCCAATCGCAAGGTATCGTTTTGACTTTCCATCAGACGGGCGTGGGCGGGGTCATTTTCGTGAGCAAAATGTTTTAAAAATGAAATTTCCACAGAAAACGTTTTCATATTATATAGATGCAATAAAATTTGTACATAAAGTGGTTAGACTAAGCTCGATTTTGGAAAGTTCATGACTTGATTGTTGAATCTTTTACTTAGATATGTATAACAGTTTTAGAAAATAATACAGCGTAAGAATCCTTCGCTTTTAACGTTACATGACGTTACATGAAATTGTTCGCAGGACACGAAGTTGTAGTATTGCTAAATCAATAGGTAATCAACTAGTTTAATAGAATAGAATAGAATAGAAAAGAAAATACTATACTATACTATACTATACTATACTATGCTATGCTACGCTACGCTACGCTACGCTACGCTACGCTACGCTACGCTACGCTACGCTACGCTACGCTACGCTACGCTACGCTACGCTACTCTACACTACACTACACTACACTACACTACACTACACTACACTACACTACACTACACTACACTACACTACACTACACTACACTACACTACACTACACTACACTACACTACACTACACTACACTACACTACACTACACTACACTACACTACACTACACTACACTACACTACACTACACTACACTACACTACACTACACTACACTACACTACACTACACTACACTACACTACACTACACTACACTACACTACACTACACTACACTACACTACACTACACTACACTACACTACACTACACTACACTACACTACACTACACTACACTACACTACACTACACTACACTACACTACACTACACTACACTACACTACACTACACTACACTACACTACACTACACTACACTACACTACACTACACTACACTACACTACACTACACTACACTACACTACACTACACTACACTACACTACACTACACTACACTACACTACACTACACTACACTACACTACACTACACTACACTACACTACACTACACTACACTACACTACACTACACTACACTACACTACACTACACTACACTACACTACACTACACTACACTACACTACACTACACTACACTACACTACACTACACTACACTACACTACACTACACTACACTACACTACACTACACTACACTACACTACACTACACTACACTACACTACACTACACTACACTACACTACACTACACTACACTACACTACACTACACTACACTACACTACACTACACTACACTACACTACACTACACTACACTACACTATACTATACTATACTATACTATACTATACTATCTTCACGCCAAATCCCTTGCGGGGTAGGCAGAAAGAACCGAGCGCCACACGGCACGGTCCATACACACCTCACTTGCTTCTTCAACTTTCATTTTTCTTTTTATGCATGCACAACGGTTCCTACGGCTTTTGACACCACCTTCAACTAGCACACGATTAATTTGGTCGTGGTAGGTGTGTCGTGGCCTTCCCCGACTCCTACGTCCATCCACTTTCGCGTTGTATATCTGTTTTGTCATTCTTTAATCTCCCATTCGTTCCACATGCCCGAACCATCGTAGCATGCCCTTCCTTACTTTAACACCGACACTCTCTTTCAGACCAACTCTCTTTCTTACATCTTCATTCCGAACGCGATCTGCGAGCGTTACTCCGCAGATTTTGCGTAGCGCGCGCATCTCGACCGCGTTTATTCTACTTTCATGAGTTTCCTGCCATACCCAACTCTCGCTTCCATACGTTAGCGTAGGTACCAGCACCGCATTGTGTACTACGAGCAGGGCCTTTAGACTTAAGGCCTTGGTACCTAAAAGTTTGCCTAACGCTCCATTCACACTATTGCCCGCAGTTACCCTCTTTTCTACATCAGTGGTGTACCGTCCATCCCTGCTAAATGCACATCCAAGATATACAAACTCATCCACCTGTTCCAGCACTACATCATTTACAGTTATCCTGGCATTCGTTCTGTCCTCTTCTCTTTCGAATACCATCACTTTCGTTTGAGTCGCGTTCGTTAGAAAAGAATATGCTTTATAATACACTAATTAAAATTTACATTTTTTTTTAATATTAAGCTCGCCAAATTGACGTCGCCACTAATAGAAAGCCGTGGCGCGTCTAGCAATTGGGGGCCACTCTCACAGTTCGTAAGACTTCTGACAGTGGTCCTCAAGTTGGCGGCCCTGTAATGTGTCTCTTCACGCTCCGCTTGAAGAACCCGGGATTGTAAGATGAGGGAAACATGGTGCGGGCAGGTGTGAATATGAAAATACAGGTTAAAAATGTACAATGGGCGGCCATATCGCTAAGTACGATTTCTTCCAGGCAACTCCTTATACATGCTGGTTCCTACTATTTGTGAAACTTCTCCCGTAGTCTAACAGAGCTAGCCCTGTTCTGCTGTAGGATTAAAAGTAACTCCTTGGAAATTCCAGGAACAGTTTTTCATCAATTTAGTTCACAACGATATGGGCAGAAAATAATTAAATCCAATCGTGAAAGAACCTGAGTTGAAACATTTGGCTTAAAAATGTTTCTGTAGAATATTGGAAAAGTTTTTATGAAAGTCGAGTGTAGGTACTCGAATTTGAAACACCATTGAGTTTGTTGAGCAGCGTCTCTTGTTACTCATTCAATGATAGTGGCTGACACAATAAGTTGTTGACGTTATAAATAATACAGAAAAATAGTTGTTGGCACTGCAAGGCAGGTTGCACACGTTGGGTTTTCTGATTATGTTTCTTGATCAGGAATTCAAAATACGAATGTTTAACAAGGCGCAGATGTTCTTAGTATTTCGGAAAGAATAAATCAGACGTTTGATTCAAATGCTTTTCGTGGACAAAAACAGACGTTGAGCGGATTGCGCCAGCCATGCGGAATTCTAACTCTGAATTCCTTATCGGGAAACAAACGTGTGCAGTCAGTCTAAATACTACAGGAGTTTTATTTCGCTATGACTTCGAATCCCATTAAGCGGGTGATTGGCGTAACCTTGGCACACTAAATTATAAAAAAAACCTAATTTAATGGCCAATTTGCTCCACTGCTGTTTCAAGGTATTAATTCTCCAGTTATCGTTGTAACATTGGCACATTCATTGTACATACACATGATTAAGGTGCCGTTCTTTGCTTCCTGTGACTCGAGTTCATTGCCTGAGCGGACGCTCGTAAGGTGCTTATGGACGCCCAGTAAGGTAATAAGTAGCAATAGTAGCTAAGCTGGGTTAGCGAGAATTTTATAGAATATAGACTATTATTTTATCTATCAATAAAATCATTGTTTTTTTTAAATACTCCGACAAAACTGACTCACGTAGAACTTTACTTGAAAACTAGAGTGATGCATAAAACCGAGCTCGTTAAAAAGGTTCATATAACGACTTTTATTGACATAAAGCGGACGTAAACTAAAATTTTCATCAAAGCTTACTGCCAAGCAGCAAATACGCGAGGTAATTTTTCGAAATAAATTGCGTCACGACCGATAGTGCGACGTGAAAGTGCTTTTAATGGCCGCTTGATATGTCCGTGAGCGGGTAATGCCTTAAACTGGATGTGAGCGACGGGCGGGGCGACGGTGATTGCGGCGCCAAAATACAAGGGAGGCGGCACTGCGTTCGCACACAAGCACGCACTCGTTGCATTTGTTATCGTTTGTTCGAAGTTGCGTAAAGTCCGTTCTCAGTTTATTTACCTCTGACAGATCGTTTTCTGTATGTTGGTATAGCAGTAAAGTCCCCCTATGAGTGCCAGCTTAAGACATTTTGCCGCGTAATAGGGGAGATTATAAGATGTACAGTACACGTTAGCACTAACAATTTTTTTTTTATATAAATATCTAATTGTCAATATACATAACTTCACTAAACACATGATTCTGATACTATAAGATTGTACTTAAGTTTTATTTTTATTGATATGGATATTTATAAATGACACTCATTACCATCACCAAGTAGGGCCAAGTTGCTCCTTCCACATCTCAAATAATTTCCGCGCCCGAAAAACGGCAACATAAAAGAAAATAAGTTTCGACTTTAAGATTAGAGTACATGGGATAAACAAAATCTTAGTGATATCACGAAAATCAAGCAAGCCAACATCAGCGCTAGAGGTAAATTAATTATGAACCGACTATACTCTCTTGTGCCCTGGCGCCGCACCACAGATTAAATGTAACGTAACAGATACATCACTCCCATACTTAACCTAATATTTTATAACTTCTTATTCACATAACAATTATGTTTAGATAATTTTAATAGTGAGAAGTAAGATCAAAAAAATCAAGACTAAATAAAACTAAAGATTATTTTACGCTGGAAACGAACAATAGCTATGCACACTTCGCTCGGTCTGGCGGGTGGTGCCTTTTGCCGGTTGGCCACAGACTGCGGCTAACAGCATACTCAGGGCTAAGTGCTTCCCTGGGACATCCTTCCGAGGGCTTACCCGGGACTCCCGGCCGTAGACAGTTGTAGGGCATCGTGTTGTTTTAGTCGATAGGAGTCCGGCATAGCATCCATAGAGGATTTCCACACGTAAAAAAAGAGGTAAGCGCTTATAACACGACTTGTAGCGAGTGACGGAGGCCTGGCCGCAACGTCGCACTCTAGCCGCAGTCGCCATCGCTCCGCTTGTCGTTGACATACAGTTTGAGCTCTAATGCGTGAAATGTGAGGTTGATATAAAATGTATAAAGGAAGTCCCTTGCACGGTTGATTGAACTAATGGCAGTAAGGTTATAGTAGTTACAAAGATTTAGTGACCACTCATACATCTTAACATAAGATTTTTC
The DNA here is from genome assembly GCA_933228765.1 of Miltochrista miniata. Classification (NCBI taxonomy): domain Eukaryota; kingdom Metazoa; phylum Arthropoda; class Insecta; order Lepidoptera; family Erebidae; genus Miltochrista; species Miltochrista miniata. The sequence goes on along the minus strand of OW121763.1, from coordinate 25,013,212 downwards.
CACCAGGCGGTTTCCACTGTCCTGCGTAGGTACGCGTTTTATTTGCCATGCTATGTATTTATCACTTGAAAGTTAATAAAAAAAAGTTTAAATGTGGGAAAATTTTCAAGACGATGTTAATGATGGTTGAACTAATTCCTCCGTCATGGATGCCGCTGTCGCGATGACGCTATCATTTTATATTTTCACATTAGTATGCCTAAAATCAACTGTATTGAAATGTACAAGAAGAGTTCTTTAGTCCTGTCCGTCACCTATGTACTCGTACTTACACCCATTTGCAACTCCAGCGGAGTTACACTCTTTCTGCAGACTCTATCATCTTGTTGGAAAATAGACAGCGATAGGTCGCGGTTACCTGCTGCTGAAATTTTTTTTTATTGAGATTTAGAACATTCTATTATGGGCTGCAGAGACGATCAAGCGACTTGACTCAAGTCTGTTGAAATGAAAATGAAAGTAGATTCAGTGTGCGTGCTTTCTTTGCACATGTGTGTACATCGACGTGTATGTACAGTCAACTACAATGAAATGTACTCGTTTAATCTTACAAAATGATGTATCCCTGCGAGTGCCATAATGAACTAACCAAACATTGTGACAAACATGGTATCCACCGAACTTGACATTAACATGTATTGCTTGGTATGCATGCTATGCAAGCTATTTATTTTTTTATTTTAAAGTTGACTTTCTTACCCAACTATAAAATAAAAAATTAATGTATTGCCATACATAATTATTGCTTTTTACACGTATACATGTTACTGTCAAATTCGGTGGATACCATGTTTGGTTAGTTCATTATGGCACTCGCAAGGATACATCATTTTGTAAGATTAAACGAGTACATTTCATTGTAGTTGACTGTACACAGGAGACTTGTCAAGTCGGTTGATCGTCTCCACAGCCCATAAGGCCTTTAACTTTGTTGAATAATGACCACGTTACTGGCATCAGTGCCGTGGCGAGCCTTCGAGAAATGGCACAAATTATAGTCACACATCACATATTTAATTTTAGTTTGAGACAGGTACTTAATGTAGTGATCATAGCTCCACTAGCTCAGTGTTTCTGCAATCAGTAAAAGTCAATCGGCTACAGCAAGAGAGTGAAAAAATCGTTTCAAATTTGATTTTCTGGTTACACCAGAGCGGTCAGGTTCATCAGAAGCATTTTTTTTCTTTTTTGTTTAACGTGAGGGAAAATCCTCATGGATGTTATGCCGGACTCCTACCGACTAAAAAACCTCACGTAACGCCCAACAGCCTATGGTTGGGAGCCCCGGGTAAGCCCTCGGAAGAATGTCCCAGGACTCCCAACAGACCCACGGTCGCCACTGCGGCCTCGCCCAGGGGGTGGTTCGGGTGCTATCCCGCGTCTTTGGAGGGTTTCGGGTGTGATCCCGCTTCTAAGGGTGCACACCCCGTGCGTGAGTTCCTGACGTCACGCTGCCGTCATGGGCCTGCTTCTGTAAGGGCGGTGAGTTTCCCTCTCACCGTCCTCAGGCCCCCGGTCATGGAGGCCGATAGTCCTTTCATCAAAAGCTTGTTTTTACTTTCATCAAATGTAAGACAAATAATATCGAAGAAAATTTAGCCTAGATATTGAAATAAAAGTTGGTAGGTACTTATTAAGATACATTTGTTTCAGAGATAAAATGGTTTTCGTTTACAATAGATAATTGAATTAGTAGTCAATCAAAGAAACATTGGACTCAAATTTACAAAGATAATAACAATCAAATATTTTTCTTTTACTCGTAAATATTTGATTGAAATATTTTGATGATAATTATTAACATAAATAATTGTGTACATCACAATTACAATCAATCTAATTGTCAAATATTATTTTCATTTTATTTTGAAAAATTTAAGTTGATGTCAAATTTGATTAATGTTATCAGTGTAGTTTTTAGGGTTTCGTAGCCAAATGGCAAAAACGGAACCCTTATAGATTCGTCATGTGTGTCTGTCCGTCAGTCTGTCCGTCCGTGTGTCACAGCCATTTTTCTCCGAAACTATAAGGCCTATGCTATTGAAACTTGGTTACTAGATGTATTCTGTGAACCGCATTAAGATTCTTATATAAAACTAAAAAAAAAGTAATAAATTTTGGAGGTCCCCAGAGGTCAGAACTGAAACTCAAAAATTTTTTTTTCATCCAGCCCATATGTGTGGGATATCTATAGATAGGTCTTCAAAAATGTTATTGAGGTTTGTAACATAATTTTTTTTCTAAAATGAATAGTTTGCGCAATAGACACTTCCAAAGTGGAAAAATGTGTCCCCCCCCCCCCCCCTCTAACTTCTAAACTAAGAGAATGATAAATCTAAAAAAATATATGATGTACATTGCCATAAAAACTACCAACGAAAATTAGTTTGAACGAGATAGAGCTGATAGTTTTTTTTTAATACGTCATAAACTGCAATTTTCGGTTAGCAAAATCACTACCACTGCGAACGTGATAAAACATCAATCAAAGTTACAACAAACTTTTATATTATGTTACTTGCTGCTGCGAAACCCTTCAAGGGCGAGAGCAACTCGCACTTTGCCGGTTTTTATTAATATCAAGTTGAGTGACGCATATGAAAATACTATTTTCAAAGTTATATACTAAATTTAAAAATACAGAATGAATCGAAAGATGCGCTCGTAGCCCCGCTGATTCATTGTTCTGTAAACGATATTTGCAGTAAGCAACTTTCGCTACGGCTGGTCGTTGAATGGTGACCATCACGAGATCACTTTGTGACATTTTATTTGCGAGAGTTTCCGTACTTCGAAAGGCACTTTAAGCCGTTGGTCTCGGCTCTCAGTAATATGGCAGTCGTTAAGCCAAGCTGAAGGCCTTATGGGCGGCTTGAAAATTTTGCAAGTGCTGGTCGTCATGACCTGCAACTGATCATTTCAACACGGCAATAGACTCGCCACCTGTTACGTGGGACATAAAATTATAAGGTGAAATGTAGGCGTATACCTACTATGCGTATACCTTTGCCTACCCCTTCGGGGTAAAAGACCTGGCTATTATTAAGTATTTTCTAGATAATCACACAAAAATTGAGTTACTGCGGACTCTATTTTGTGAGTAAAACTTTTTTTTCTACTTACCAATGTGTTTCAAGTTAGCGTTTACTACTTTTGTGACGTTAAACATTTTCAACTTAAAAAAACAAACTTTAGAAAAATCTTCTATCAGCAATAAAAATTAAGACAAAAAGAAATCCTTATTTATTCTGTACTATATGACGCCCGCGGCTTTGCCCGCGTGAATTTTGGTTCCCGCTTACCATGGAAACATATTCATTAGGTAGAACATGATTGTGTTACAAACATCTTCACAAACTTTTACATTTACAATATTAGGAGAAATATGATATCTTCTTTTTCTCCCTCAGGGTTAGTACGATAACTTCCGAGAATTAATATTATTTCCAATCCTCCGGGGTATTTGTCAATAGCGTAAATTGTACATGCAAGTGTAAAAAATTTGCTTAATTTTATTATTTACGTTCATAAAATTTAAAAAAATTTGCTTAATTTTGTGGTTTAACATCTACCTTTTTGAATGGCCGCAACTCTCTACCTTCTTGCATTCCGTAGATATATCGTGTTGTTTCGATCCTTCTTACACGCGTAACTCCTAATCGGTTTGACCAATTTGAACTTGATAAGTCAATTACGAGACGTGCAACAGCACTTTCGATTGTAAACAAATCAACCGAAAGTCATAGAGGGGCCATTCGTTGTGTTTACACAACAGTCATTTACAGCTAGTCTACCCATAGATCTATCTATCTAAGTCAAGCCCCACAATCACAATCACTAATCTAAGAAATAATTTCCCTACAATTTTCCAAAAAACCAGCTTTCGAAAATATATATAATTTTATGTCACACTATACGCTGCCGCGGTTATCTATACAGATCTCTATATTCTGAGCGTGTTGAAAATCTTCTAATAGTCTTGTTTAGTTTAGATTTAGACCAACACTCAGGAAATGTACTATTCGAAGAAGGTTTTTCCAAGTAACTGTTTCATCAAGTTTAACAGCTACGGCTTCTTACGCCAATATATATTATAATGTAGTAGGTATGCAGATATTAAATAAAATGAAAAAAGAAGTTTCTAAAATTTTAAGTTCTTACGTACTCTAAACGGAGTTAAGAAATAAATATAATCGACAGACAACGTTTTTCTTTAACACCCGTACATAGCCGCGAGGTCGTTGCTAAGCAAAAGGTCGGCGATCTAATTTCTCCAACAATAAGAAGTTCAGCAGGAATCGATAGACCCCGAAGTCACTGGGTGCTGGCAATTTGCGGCTGTCGAGAGCCCATTATGAATCCGTAATATAGCCGTCGGCGGTCTTCGAATTACAATTGACAAATTAGACATTTTTCTTAGAAAAATTGGGAAGTTATCAAGTTACCTGCAGGGTATACATATAATAATATTATAGTACGTATCTTATATTGTAAATAACACAAACATAGTAAAGACATGCAAGCGCCGAGTATATATATATAAATATCTGGAATAGCTTTCTGGACGTAAACTACAACGTCAAGGTGCTTTTTACATTTGGACTTCATGGATGCTACTGAATACAACCACACAGTGCCCTACAAAGTGTCTATGACCGAGAGTCCCGGAAGGATGTCCCAGGGTTCCCTACAGATGTTAACTACCACTGCGACCTCACCTAGACGTTAGGGTCTAGGTAGGTGATACATGCTACCCGAATTATTGGTTATCTTGAGGTGACGGGAGGCCTCAAGCCGTTGGAGCAGCGAAGAAGCATAGTGTCGTTAGCTGCCTTCTACCGAATATATCATGGCGAGTGTTCTGAAGAGCTCTTCAACCTAATCCCGCCCTCTTCTTTCCGATCCCGAACAACATGTGCTGGGCAGAGGTGCCACACATACACAGTAGAGAGAATCTTCGCCAAAACTGATCATTTCAAAAGAAAGTTCCTCTGTCGAACTATAAAAACCTGTAACGACCTGCCCGCTCACGTGTTACCCTCATCTTGCAATCCCGGGTTCTTCAAGCGGAGCGTGAACAGGCACATCACAGGGTCACCAACTTGAGGACCACTGTCAGAAGTCTTAAGGACTGTGAGAGTGGTCCCCAATCGCAGGATTCGCCATAACTTTCCATCAGGCAGGCGACTTTAATTTGGCGAGCTTCATATAAAAAAATGGTACTTGAATCACAGCTCTAAGCACAGCAGTCGCTCACTTGCCACTTCACCATCGAGGCAGTCAATATAATATATAGGTATAATAGGCACAAGTCTACTTCAAACCAACCCAACCATTAATCAGTGTTAATTCCAATTCTAATATTTCTTGAACAAAATAGGCTTAATTTTCACCACCCATGTAACTTCATCTCTTTGTGAGCTCTGTAATTCCATTACAGGTTAATTATAATGTATGCAAAACAGGCGCGAGTGTGAGTTACAAGGGAAATTTATATATCGCGTTCTGCTGCCTCCTAAAGAGCCTTCCTTTTTGTTCAAAAAATATGATTGCAGACAGTACTATTATATACTGTTATACTTATATCTATACTAATATTATAAAGAGGTAAAGTTTGTGTGTTTGTATATTTGTTAAATTGTAAGGGGTAATCTCGGGATCTACTGAACCGATTTTAAAAATTCTTTCACCAATAGAAAGCTACGTTATTGTGGAGTGTCATAGGCTATATAACATCACGCTACAACGAATAGGAGCGGAGCAGTAATAGTAAATGTTTCAAAAACGGGGGAAAAGTTATTCCTTTTGAGAGCTTCGTTGCGTATGCTGCGTGACTAATATTATTTAATCGACTTCAAACAAGGAGGAGGTTACTCAATTCAACCGTTTATTTTTATTTTTTATTTTTTTTATGTTTGTTCGCGCAGAACTCCGTCGTTTATGGACGGATTTGAATTTTTTTTTTCGTTCGAAAATAAATACTCCCAAGGTGGTCCCATTTTAAGGAAGCCAGGATCTGATTATGGCATCCTGGAGAAATCGAAAGGAACTTTTCAAAATTGTAGAGGCATCTAGGGCGTTTGTAATTTTTTTTATTAAGGGTTTTAAAGTAATACAACTTAATGAAGGTTTTTTTTTTTTTTTTTTTTTTTTTTTTTTTTATACCACTAAGGTGGCAGACAAGCACACGGCCCACCAGAAGAACCGGTGGTCACCGCAGCCTATGAACGTTTGCAACACCAGAGGCGCCACACTCGCGCTGCCGACCCTGTAAAAACCTTCTTAGACCCCTTTTGAAGAACCCCATACTGTAGGCGTTTGGGAAAACCGAGGCAGGAAGATCATTCCACAACCCAAGCGTGCGCGGAAGAAAACCCCTACCGGATCTAACCGTGCTCAAACGCTCCGGACGTAGGGTGTGAGGATGAAATCCCTGTCTATGGCGAGCGGTGCGATGATAGAACGTAGCCGTGGGCATCATGTCAAACAATTCCTCGGAGCACATACCATTGTACAGGCGGTAGAACACGCATAAGGAGGCATAGTCTCTCCTGTCGCGAAGAGGTTCCACACCACCTGTCAGTATAGGATCGTTGACAACTCTCACAGCTCGCCTCTGCACCGAGTCAAATGGGCGAAGCTGATATTCAGGTGCCCCCGCCCAGAGGTGACAGCAGTACTCCATGTGTGGCCGCACTTGCGACTTATAGAGAAGCAGTGTTTGCGCCGCAGTAAAGTACCGCCGCGCCCTGTTGAGCACACCGAGCTTCTTGGACGCCAGCCTGGCCTTGTCCTCCAAATGACTGCGAAACTGAACGTCACTGGAGATGTCAACACCAAGGATCCCTATACTTTTAGAGATGGAAAGAGATGTGCCCTGGAATCGTGGCGCTACAGTAATTGGGGCTTTCTTAGCGGTGAAGAAACACGCCTGTGTCTTGGAGGGATTGAACTGGACAAGGTTTTGTCTACCCCAATCGGACACTCTAGTAAGAGTAGCCTCGATTTCAGACACAAGCTGTTCACGACTTTCCTCCACTGCGTCCCGAGAGATACCGGGACGGCCTGTGTAACAAGTGTCCCCTGTACTGTCGTCTGCATAACAATGAATACCGTCAATAGACAACATGTCATTGATATGCAGTAGAAAAAGGGTAGGGGACAACACTGAGCCTTGCGGTACTCCAGCGTTTATGGCCATGCAGTCAGAACAGCTGCCGTCGACAACAGCCCTGATGCTTCTATCGGCCAAAAAGCTGGACACCCATCCGCAAAATCTCTCGGTCAGTCCGTAGGAGGGCAATTTTTTAAGAAGACCACGGTGCCAGACCCGGTCAAAGGCTTTAGAAATGTCGAGGCTCACTGCTAGAGCCTCGCCCTTACTCTCGATAGCCGTCGCCCATCGGTGTGTGAGGCACACGATAAGATCGCCCGTCGAGCGACCGTGACGGAAACCGTACTGCCGGTCACTGAGCAGGTCGTTTTCCTCAAGGTACCTCAGGAGCTGTGTATTAATTACACGCTCCATCACCTTAGACAATAGTGAGGTAACGGCTATAGGCCTGTAATTGGCCGGGTCGGTCCTATCACCCTTCTTGGGCACAGGATGCACATACGCGATCTTCCACGACGCCGGGACTTGTCGCATGGAATAAGAAAGCGAGAAAAGACGTGTAAGTACCGGACACAACTCTGGACCACACTGCTTAAGTACTACCGCGGGTATACCGTCTGGCCCACTCGACTTATGAACGTCCAGAGAACGAAGCTCCCGTCGGACATCCCGCTGCGTAAATTTAACTTCCGGCATGGAAGTTCCACACCACGGAACATCCGGCGGCACAGCACCCCCGTCGCTCATGGTCGAGTTAGAGGCAAAGAGAGAACCCAAAAGGTCGGCCTTCTCCCTGGCACTCTGGGCCAGACTACCGTCGGGTTTATGCAAGGGTGGTAAACCTGACTGACAGAAGTTTCCCTCGGCAGCTTTGGCAAGCGACCAGAATTCACGACTCCCTGAAGGGTACCCTGCTAGCCGCTCACCAATTCTGCCGACGAAATCGAATTTAGCCCTGACAATTGCTCTTTTGCTGGCCCTCGAGGCGGCATTTAATTTGCGTTTCACCTCAGAGATGTTAGGATCTGAATTTGCACGAGCCGTGGTCCAGGCTCTGTAGGCAGATTCTTTCAGCATCAAAGCTTCTCTGCAGAGCCGATTGAACCACGGTCGCTTTTTTGCTCCTACAGGGATCCAGCGGTTGGGAATATAGCACTCCATGCCCTCCAAGATCCCCTCAGCGACTGCTGCAGCGCAAGAATCCAGATCTTCTGAGGCAAAACAAAGCCGCCTCCACGGGTACGACGCGAAGAACTCCCGCAGTCCATCCCAGTCTGCTGACTTATAGTGCCACACATGTCGCCACTCCTTGGGCCGAGGTGGTTCAGGCCTTGCGAGAGGCACATGCGCCCGAATGATACAGTGGTCCGACGATCCGAGCGGAGCATCCACTGAGACGTTGTATCCATCCGGACGCGTTGTCAGCAGGAGGTCCAGCAATGCACTATGCTCGTTCTCCTTATCTGGTATCCTCGTATGGGATTTAACCAGTTGGGAGAACCCATAGGTCAGGGCAAATTCGTGTGCAGCGTTCCCCGCAAAGTTGGTCATCCGGGAGCCCAACCAGTCAACATGATGACCGTTGAAGTCCCCCAGAATCACAATCTCCGCAGAAGGATACTGCTCAATCACCTTGGTCTGAAGTCGATCTGATGATGGAGACGAAAGACAGTAGAGAGAATTCCGTAACGATATACAGCAGTTACTTTGTGTTTGGGTTTGATTAATTTGTACTGTCGAGAACTTTACACCTAGATAGATAGATTTTCAGTCCACACGACACTAAAAATAGTGAAAAAATAAATTTTAACAAAAAGAAACCGACTTGAAATAAAACTAAAAACTGAAAAATAAAATTTACTGAGCACATAGTTAGTATATTCTGATTTATCAGATATCATTAAATATAATACTGAAGTCAGTGCCAATATGACTATGAGAGAGATTAATAATGTCTTCTTAAGCCTACATAGTTTTACTGGGCACTGATTTCAGTATTATATTCAATGATATCTGATAAATCAGAATATACTAACTTTGTGCTAAGTAAATTTTTTAAGAAGTAAAGTATGTGTGTTTGTATATTTGTTAAATAAATTGTAAGGGGTAATCTTAGGATCTACCGAACTGATTTTAAAAATTCTTTCACCAATAGAAAGTTACGTTATTGTGGAGTGTCATAGGCTATATAGCATCACGCTACAACGAATAGGAGCAGAGCAATAATAGTAAATGTTTCAAAAACGTTATAGAAGTTATTCCTTTTGAGAGCTTCGTTGCGTGTGCTGCGTAAATATTTACAGTTATGTAAAAAATATGTACCTACTACAAAATTGTTACTCTTAAAAAAGTTCTAAAAAAATTGCGCGATAGCATTTTGCTGCCGAGGGAAACTTCTGTCGGTCAGGATTACCACCCTTGCTTAAACCCGACGGTAGTTTGGCCCAGAGTGCCTAGGAGAAAGCCGACCTTTTGGGTAATCTCTTTGCCTCTAACTCGACCATGAGCGACGGGGGTGCAATACCGCCGTGCATTCCGAGTTGTGGCACTTCCATGCCGGAAGTTAAATTTACACAGCGGAATGTCCGGCGGGAGCTTCAATCCCTGGACGTTCATAAGTCGAGTGGGCCAGACGGCATTCCCGCGGTGGTACTAAAGCATTGTGGTCCAGAGTTGTGTCCGGTACTTACACGTCTTTTCGCACTTTCCTATTCCATGCGACAAGTCCCGGCGTCGTGGAAGATCGCGTATGTACATCCTGTACCCAAGAAGGGTGACAGGACCGACCCGGCCAATTACAGGCCTATAGCCGTCACCTCCCTTTTATCCAAGGTGATGGAGCGTGTAATTAATACACAGCTCCTGGGGTACCTTGAGGAACACGACCTGCTCAGCGACCGGCAGTACGGTTTCCGTCACGGTCGCTCGACGGGCGATCTTCTTGTGTACCTAACACACCGATGGGCGGCGGCTATCGAGAGTAAGGGTGAGGCTCTAGCAGTGAGCCTCGACATCTCTAAAGCCTTTGACCGGGTCTGGCACCGTGGTCTTCTTACGAAATTGCCCTCATATGGACTACCTGAGAGATTATGCGGATGGGTGTCCAGCTTCTTGGCCGGTAGAAGCATCAGGGCCGTCGTTGACGGCAGCTGTTCAGACTGCATGGCCATAAACGCTGGAGTCCCGCAAGGCTCAGTGTTGTCCCCTACTCTGTTTCTGCTGCATATCAATGACATGTTGTCTATTGATGGCATTCATTGTTATGCGGACGACAGTACGGGGGACACTTGTTACACGGGCCGCCCCGGTATCTCTCGGGACACAGTAGAGGAAAATCGTGAACAGCTTGTGTCTGAAATCGAGGCTACTCTTACTAGAGTGTCCGATTGGGGTGGACAAAATCTTGTCCAGTTCAACCCTTCCAAGACACAAGCGTGTTTTTTCACCGCTAAGCAAACCCCAATTACTGTAGCGCCGCAATTTCAGGGCACATCTCTTTCCATCGCCAAAAGTATAGGGATCCTTGGCGTTGACATCTCCAGTGACGTTCAGTTCCGTAGTCATTTGGAGGACAAGGCAAAGCTGGCGTCCAAGAAGCTAGGTGTGCTCAACAGGGCGCGGCGGTACTTCACTGCGGCGCAAACACTGCTTCTCTATAAATCGCAAGTGCGGCCGCATATGGAGTACTGCTGTCACCTCTGGGCGGGAGCACCTGAATATCAGCTTCGTCCATTTGGCTCGGTGCAAAGACGAGCTGTAAGAATTGTCAACGATCCTGTACTTACAGCTGGTGTGGAACCTCTTCGCGACAGGAGAGACTTTGCCTCCTTATGCGTGTTCTACCGCCTGTACAATGGTATGTGCTCTGAGGAATTGTTTGATATGATGCCCACGGCTACGTTCTATCATCGCACCGCTCGCCCCAGACAGGGAGTTCATCCTCACACTCTGCGTCCGGTGCGTTCCAGCACGGTTAGATCCGATAGGTGTTTTCTTCCACGCACGCTTAGGTTGTGGAATGACCTCCCTGCCTCGGTTTTCCCAAACGCCTACAGTATGGGGTTCTTCAAAAGGGGTCTTAGAAGGTTTTTACAGGGTCGGCAGCGCGAGTGTGGCACCTCTGGTGTTGCAAACGTTCATAGGCTGCGGTGACCACCGGTCCTTCTGGTGGGCCGTATGCTTGTCTGCCACCTTAGTGGTATAAAAAAAAAAAAAAAAAAAAAAGCATGTGTCTATCTTTGGGTTGGTGCACAATAACCATTTTAATGGCAATCAATTTTTTCTACAATAATGCCACGGAAATTGTTCTTAAAAATAATGCGACGGGAATACACGCGACGACAAACCTTTCTCTGTCTCTCTCTCTCACGTAGTATTGAATATTAACGACGAGACGCTACGGGAGTAAACGCAACGTGACGGGAGTAAGTGCGACGGGAACAGGTAATACTGTCTCTTATGTGGCGCAAACGAAGTTGCGCGGGTCAGCTAGTTACCTATATAGAGGAAAGATTGGTTTATTCGTAAAAGATTTCATAATAGATTCGTAATAGAACTCCGGAACCATGTAGTTAACCGATCCTAAAACTTCTTTTGCCATCAAGTAATCTAGGCATATCATCGTGCTAATATCATAGGGAACGAGGCAAAAACAAATATCAACAGATGGCATATATGCTTCCTTTAAATGTACAATATAAAGATATACCGGCAAATACGGCCATGTAGGGGTATAATACGTTTCGTAGTCAATCATAGGCGAACCCGCAGGGCGCGCTAGTTCTTAATAGACCCATTACCCCTTCCAACTGACCTAGTTTCTATTAGAAGTGGCTTCACACCGGGAGTATATTGGTCGGGGATAGAGCTCAAACTGCGAGAAACCATGTCCGACAACTTCACCATAAAAGTGTGCCTTTCCACCAGAGATGTGCTTTGTATTGCTATAGATGCGTATATATAATATCCACCAATTGCATTCGTCGGTCCAAATTGTAATGTAACATTGACAATTGATATTGACAAATTGTGAGACTAAAAAATAATATGATTGGTGTATTTCAAACGAGTAGTAGCAGAGTACGGCTCTTTCTTAATTTTACTTTATCATTATGGACTTCATTTCAAGTTTACTCGTTGCTTGTCTAGATAGACAACTTTAAACAAAACATTTAGGTACCTAGAATAAAGTGTATTGAAATAGATTTTATTTTTGTAGCAATTAACTTTTCCCTGTATTCAACGCGAGGTAATTTCCGTCGTATGTGACTGCGAATCTATGTAGCTAGTGGAAATATTTTTTCAGAGAACTATGGGTTTTATTTATTTAGGTACTACATTTTATTTTAGTAACTAAAATAGCAGCCTTATATAATGTGTAAAGATAAGTCCCCTGTCATGTCTGTCTGTGTGAATCTGAACGCGATGAACTCGAAAAATGTCAAACGAATGTTCACATGATTTTAACCAATATCTTTTAGTCAAGAGACAAGTTCATAGAATGGATTATAATAGAATAAACTTCATAACCCACCACTATGAAATAATAATTATTTTTATAGCGATTACAATTTTATAAAAGTACAGAGAGCAGCCTTTTCTCTAAAAATCAATTTCTCAAAAGGCTCAATATAGCTGCTGGACCAAATACCTATCTTCGTTTTAATATGAAGACTCTGATATCTGAGGGATAAATTTAATTTATACCAATAATGAAACTAATTAGGATTAATCCTCTTCAAGTAGGTGTGGGTAGGTATAATGATGTTCATTTGCTTCGTCCTACGTCAATATTACTTAGTAGCTACTAACTACTAATTGGGGTGTGTTGTATAAACAAGGAGCATCAAAGTCAGCCGTTAATTATTTAGTATTCGGTATCTAAAGTCCGGTTTCCACAGTGAGCTGTGCGTCAAACCGCAGAATCCCATTATTAACTCGCAGCAGTAAACAGAGGGGCAAGTGCGAGTTTTTGCGTGATCTTGTCGACATTCACGGCGCGGCAGCGCGCCAATTCGTATGGAATCGAGACCCCGCCACCTAGCTGTAAATGCGAGAACTTGTCTCGATTCCATACAAATCGGCCATAACGCGCTCACTCGTGAATGTCGACAGGCGCTCGCCGAAACTCGCACTTGCCCCTCTGCATGCATAGTCTTATCAATAAATAGTCAAAATGAAGGGACTGGGCGCTCATTTATCATTATAGGTACTCATCTCAACAAAAATGAGAAACGAAAATGAAGTAGGTATTGCCTCACTCCTCATATTCATTTTTAAACTCTTTGTTGGTCGTAAACAATCCATCCCTTTCATTACCATAATTATACGAAGCCGTTCTGCTCACTATCTTCCGTTAGGTTTATACATACTTTCGCGGTGAAAACCTACCCTACGATGACTTTAGTGGATAATCCTGTCTAGTAATATGTCGTTCAAAGTTTGTAGTTTGATATTAATTTGAATTATAGCTTTATGCACTGCCGACGTGATCTAGGGGGTGTGGGGTGTGAACCGCAGCTGGGAGATAATCTTTGGTTACCTTATTGATTATTATGTGACATTGAATGAGGAAGTGAACTGTCAATACCGTGTCTATTGAATTTTAAACTATATTAGAGCATCTGGTCAGTATAATAGTCCACAAGCTGTGCCCTAGTCCCTATGGCATTATGTGCGGCATACTACGAACCCGGCACCCACCCCACAACTTGCCTTTCTAAATAGTGAAAGAATTTTAAAAAATCGTCGGCCGGAACTTCATTTTTGCCTTATAAAATACCAAGGTTTAGCAATGTTACATCATATTATCAGAAACCTACTACGTATAAACTTTCCTACAACATATTGCTTTTAATAATGATTTTGTTTTCCTAACTGAAATGTAATATTTGGCATTACTTTCTAACGTAATTTACCAACTTTCGTTTTAATAACTGTTACGACAATGCCTGCGAAGCGAAAACATCATTTAAATGAAAAAATAAATGATGTTTGAACGTTTTATTAATCTCAATTTAGTTAATATTTATTCATTTTCAGTACATTAAATTTATTGTTAAGCTAAGAAACATGAGCAAACAGTTTGCCTTATCAAGATTTCTGAAATATACCGTGAGTTTGTATTTTCGGCTTCAACCGAGTTTTATAATAATTAGATATCTTATAGAAATTTCAAAATCTCTAAATCAAAATCAAACTGAATAAACTGGTGATTTCTTTCAAGCCAAGTGTCAAACTTATTAACCCAATTCAAAATAAATCAATTAAATTAGCCTTTGGCAGTTGGTAGTCCACTGCCGGACCTCGGCCACTACCAAATTACGCCACAATACACTGTGTACAAAAAATATCGTTTACAAGAATAGTAAAAAGATGTATCTCAACAATTTGGTCCATATCTATGAAATCACTAGCTGACCAGCGCGACTTCGTTTGCGTCACATAAGAGATAGTAATTTACCCGTTTCCGTCGCATTTACTCTGAGTGACCAAAAAAAAGCTCTTAAAAAAGCGCGCTGAAACGGGATAAAAGTATCCTATGTCCGTCTCCTGGTTCTAAGCTACCTCCCCACCAATTTTCAGCCAAATCGGTACAGCCGTTCTTGAGTTATAAATAGTGTAACTAACACGACTTTCTTCTATACTAATATTATAAAGAGGAAAGATTTGTTTTTTTGTTTGTTTGTTTGTTTGTTTGTTTGTTTGTAACGAATAGGCTTCGGAACTACTGGACCGATTTGAAAAATTCTTTCACTGTTGGAAAGCTACACTCTTTGCGGGTAACATAGGCTATATTTTATTCCCGTATTCCCACGGGAACGGGAACTACGCGGGTGAAACCGCGTGACGTCTGCTAGTTTATAATATAGACAATGATTTGAAAAAACAAACCGACCAAATAGTTATTTTAAAGGGCAATAAATAAATAATAACACTGAAAGGACCACAAAATGATTGAACGCACCTACAACAAGAGATCCATTTTCGATATCATATAGCAATTTATTGTTAGGCAATACATCTTCGGTGTGCTCAGGATGGCGAAATGTTTCAATATGGTAAATATCTTGGTATGACTGTACAAATTTATATTTGTCTATTACTAGTATTATAAAGAGGAAAGATTTGAATTTTTCAAGTTTAATTTGAATAATTCTTTCACCTCATGCGTCGTAAGGCAACGTAGGCATCATCTACCGGATTTGATTGTTTGTTTGTTTATATTAAATAGGCTCCAAAACTACTGCACCAACTTAAAAAAAATCTTTAACTGCTGTTAAGCTACACTATCCCTGTGTAATCCCACGGGAACGGAAACTTTGCGGGTAAACCCGTGTAAGGTCCGCTAGTCATCGATATTGCGTCAAATATTAGGTTCCCAAATGCAAATGTACAGGTGAGCAATATTCCAATACCTACATAAATTTCCCTTCCCGTACATTGAAGAATGTGTATCGCTCGGTCAATGTTACCATACGTCGGAATTATTTCACCCAATTTTGTAACGAAAATATTTCGAACAGATAGAGAATACTTGTGTTGTTTAAAATTAATGTTACCTTTGTATACAAAGAGGAGGGTGGCGTTTCGGTTATAATTAAATTGGAAGTGTGTCGGTTCTGTTTACATATAAAATCATAATTTTACCATGAAATGTAGGTAGGTATGTTTTTTCTTTATCGCAGTTTAGAATCACACTTTTTAGGGTTCCGTAGCCAAATGGCAAAAAACGGAACCCTTATAGATTCGTCATGTCTGTCTGTCCGTATGTTACAGCCACTTTTCTCCAAAACTATAAGGCCTATAAACTTAGAAAGTACTGCTCGTTCGCTCTAACTTTGCCGCTCGGCTCCATACTAAAGTCGAATTTTTAATTAGACGAAGTAAATTGACAGCAACTAATGTCACTTCTTCATACAATGTTGCGTATTTTCTATGACGAAGTGACATTAGCTACTGTCAATTTACTTCGTCTAATTAACAATTCGGGTATACGCCTCTACGCCAGCGGCAAAGTTAGAGCGAACGGGTAGTAGATGTATTCTGTAAACCGCATTACGATTTTGGAACGAAGTTCCTTATCGCGCGTTGTGAAAGGGGGCTAGACGGAAAAAATTCTCACGAAAAGTTGTAACGACACTTTTTTGGAACGAAGTTCCTTATAGCTATAGTATGGAGGGTAGAGGTACCGACCGAGAGGGGGGAAGGGGGGGGGGGAAGGGGGGGGGGGAGTGGGGGGGGAAGGGGCGGGGGGTGGAGGGAGGGAAAGGGGAGGGGGGGAAGGGGGGAAAGGGGGGGTAATAAAATGGGGGTTAATAATAAAAAAATATTATTATTAATTAAAAAAAAAAATTATTACAAATCCTTCACTAATTAATCGAAAGGAACTTCGTTCCATCCGGGTGTCCCTTGCCACCTCTCAAGTTTTTTTACATAAAACTAGAAAAAAAGCCGATACTCAGAACTGAATATCAAAATTTTTTTTCATCAAACCCCTACGTGTGGGATATCTATAGATAGGTCTTTAAAAATGCTATTGAGGTTTCCAACATCATTTTTTTCTAAAGAGACACTTCCAAAGTGGAAAATTGGGTACCCCCCCCCTCCCCTCTAACTTTCAAAATAAATCTAAAAAACTGCAAGAACTTTTATATTATGTTACTTGCTGCTACGGAACCCTTTATGGGCGAGTCAAACTCGCACTTGGCCAGTTTTTATTTTGTGTATAATATAAGTTTACACAAGTCATATGTAGGTACAATAATCGCTTTTCAACAATTCTCTATTTCGTAAGATTATTTTTTTATGCAACTTAGGTGGCAGAGAAGCTTATTAAACCTTATGGTATATATAGTCACCCTAGGGTTATATATTAAAATACCAGAAATCAAAATGCCTTTACTTAAAATGCATTAGACCAAAATACCCGAATTCGAAATACCTTAACATTCAAAATACCTTATTTCAGTACACCTTACCGTAAAATGTCTAAATTTAAAATACAAATAATTATTATTAGTGACCGACCGAAGTTTCGGTTTCGGTTTCGGTTTCGGCCAGTTTCGGCCAAAAAATCGAGTTTCGGCCGCAGTTTCGGTTTCGGCCAAAATGGGCCGAAACTTTCGGCCGGGCCGAAACTCACGTGTTCATGAATTTTGAGTGCCTCACTCTGCTTGTGATGTGGTTGGGGTCAGCCCAACCAGTTAATATGTTACTAACTGAAGATTTACAGATTTACAAAGGACTTCAAATCAATAGTTATAATAATACAATTTTTACGGAATCCTAAAAAGGTGATCTAGGACATTACATAACCCTACCCTTAGTTGTCGTTTTCGTTGACTTTGTTGGTCGTCTGTCTGTCTGTCGGTAGGCTGTAACTCATGCACCGTGAACCGTGATAGTTATACGGTTAAAAATTTTGCAGATTTCTGTTGCCGCTATAGCAACAAATTAATAATATTAAAGGGGGCCTCCTATACAACATACGTGATTTTTTGCCGCTTTTCTTGTACGGACCCCTACGTGCGTTAGTCAGACTCACTGTTGTCCAGTTTTAGTTATATACTTTTAGAATGTATCCAAAACCAGCCAAGAGCTAGAAGCATCACCGACGACCGACCGACCGAGAGTCGGTAGGAATTCGCAATAGCATCTATGAGTGATTCCACACGTAGAAGAAAGAAACTCATCTTTAGGTGGAGATAGGTATTTCTAAAATGAACACTTGAGAAGATTTATACCGTTGATTGATGGCACGTGGTGAAACTTGCTTGCACCTATTGAAAAAATAACCGGCCAAGTGCAAGTCGAACTCTCGCACGGAGGGGTTAAAGCGGGACCCCTATAAACGAGACATGAGGCCTAGCTGTCCGGAACCGGGTCAGATAGAGGCCTAAAATTTTAAGGGGACGGTTAGCAGCCCTATCACCGTGTATGGGGCGTCACCGCAGACTGTGGAATTCGGGTGGGAGAGCTCTCTCCTGCTTCCTCCCCGCCGTCTCTTTCACGAGCACGACCTGCTCACAGGAAGAGGCCTATGGCCCCGCTCCAGCGCGTCCTTGCGCCATTTAAACAATGACGCAAGGGCCCTCGCTTTCTCGCTTCCAGGTCCCATAGAGGGGTCCCGGCTAAAAGACATACCGCCTCAACTGAGATCATGCGGTATCCCCTTATCACCCTGACAGCCGTCGCCTTCTGCGGGCTAAGCACTCTAGCCGCATTGCTGGCCATCAGAATCTCCGACCATACGGGGGCCCCGTTAGGCCCCGTATAGGGCCATGCTCCACACGATCCCAAGGTACAGTCTCCTGCAGGGAGCGTTGGGTCTCCTGATATGGGGCTCCCTCAGCTGTAGGAGCAAACTTCGGAAGTGGTATCCGAAGTTCCACCGGCTATCGAGTACGAGCCCCAGATACGTTATCGAGAGCTCGATGTCGATGCTGACGCCCCCTTTATGTAAGCTGGATCCCGCAGGTGGCCTTTAGGGCTGCGTCTCAGTGCGTTGCTCCTCGCGCTGTAATGAGGGTGTCGTCGTAACACGTTACGCCGACACCTCTAGAGCAACGGACCAAGCAGCACCCAATCGTAACCGATGTTCCATAGAAGCGGTCCTAAGACCGATCCCTATGGAACGCCGAACGACACATCTCGACGACCCTGCCCTAGCCAGCTCTGGTAGGATAAGGCCCTCTCGGAAAGATAGGCTCCGACGATTCGACGGAGGTATGGGGGCATGCCATGGTAAATAAGCGTCTCCCAAACGCATCTCCAGGGCAAGGTGTTGAAAGCGTTGGCGATGTCAAGAGACCGAGAGATGCAACCACCACCTCACCCTGTTATATCGCCGCTATAACAAAAAATACCTACTAAAATCAGAAAAAAGCATCCACACAACAAGCGGAAATTTTTGTAACGGAACCCTCTCTGCGGGCATCCGACTCGCACTTGGCTGCTTTTTTTTTTCAATATGAACACGTGAGTTTCGGTTTCGGTTTCGGTTTCGGCCGAAACTGACCCTGGGGCCGAAAGTTCGGTTTCGGTTTCGGTTTCGGCCGGAAAACCAGTTTCGGTCGGACACTAATTATTATATCAGAATTCAAAATACAAATTTTCAAATGTCCTTAATTTAAAATACCGAAAATAGAATACAATGTGTCACTCGTTTTGTTATTTGGCTTTAACTTTTTTACACGCCCCCCCCCCCCCCACCTAAGTGACGTCGCAGTTGTAGCCCTAGGTCTGTTGGTCCTTGGGTATCCTTCTGAGGGCTTACCCGGGGCTCCCAACTGTAGGCTGTTATGTAGGATACGTGTGGTTTTTAGTCGGTAGGAGTCCGGCATAGTATCCATGTAGGATTTACCTCATGTTAAAACACTTTGATTCAGAGTTACAAAAGTACTACAGTGGGCTAACGAAAAATCAAAAAAAAATAACCACGAAGGCTAAGGCGGGAGCTCCGCTTCGCTTCGCTCCCGCCTTAGTCTTCTAACCTAACCTATCCAAGTCGGTATACCTACTCTGAGTCGGGGTGTTAACCATTCACAGATATATAGCATCCATGTAGGATTTAAATCATGTTAAAAAAAAGGTATTTTGTGTTTGAACATTTTAGGATAAGGTATTTGATAAATTTATATTTTGGGTTTCGGTTATTCGGCCGTAAGGCATTTTAAATTATTTATATTATAAATATTTGCCTTTTGAATATTGATATTTCGATTTCGGGTATTTTGGGCTATACGATATTTTGAGTTAAGACATTATAATTTCTGGTATTATGACGGTATACCCACCCTAGCCTATGAACGTTTGCAACACCAGAGTCGCCAAACTCTTACAGCATGGTAAAGAATTTCATCGCGTTTCAGTACGTCTCCGTAGCTCAAGTGGTTTGAGCATTGCCCTGGTTTAGGCAAAGGTTACGAGTTCAAGCCCCGTCTTATAATAAAAACATGACAATGATTTGATGACTGCCTCGGTGGGGCATTCGGTAGTGTTACCGACTTTCGCGCTTTAGGTCCTGGGTTCGATTCCCGGGTCGGTTCAAACATTTGTGCGATTCACAAATGTTTCTATCCGAGTTTGGCTGTTATCTATGTATAATATGTATGTATTTAGAAATATATAAATATTTTCATCAGTCGTCTAGATCCCATAGCACAAGCTTTTTATATGCCACCTTTATTAATATCAAGTTACAAGGTGACCATTGCAAAAAAAAAAATACAGCAAATAGCATTTTTGTATTGTATGAAAATTTACGCTTGTTTTTTTTGTTAACGTGAGGGAAAATCCTCATGAATGTTATGCCGGACTTCTACCGACTAAAAAACCTCACGTAACGCCATACAGCCTATGGTTGGTAGCCCCGGGGAAGCCCTCGGAAGGATGTCCCAGGACTCCCAACAGACCTTAGGCCGCCATAGCGGTCTCGCCCAGGGGGTGGTTCGGGTGTTATCCCGCGTCTTTGGGGGGTTTCGGGTGTGGTCCCGCTTCTAGGGGGGGGGGGGCGTGCGTGGGTTGCTCACGTCACGCTGCCGTCATGGGCCTGCTTCTGTAAGGACGGTGAGTGACCCTCTCACCGTCCTCAGACCCGCCGCTCACCGTCCTCAGACCCGCCGCCGACTGCGGAACTCGGGTGGGAGAGTTCTCTCCCTTACCTGCTCTGCCGCCTCCTTCACGAGCATGACCTGCTTGCAGAAAGAGGCGGCGTAGTCCCACTTACACCGGCTGGAGAGCATGGCTCGCACCATGGTCTCAAGCGAGAGAGTGTCCACGCCCAGACCCACCCACTACGAGGACCTGGCGCTGTTGCGCCCACGCCGTGCACTCCACCAACGCGTGGAGCGCCGTGTCATCGCTGCGGTCCTCGCAGTGCTGACACTCGGCCGTGGTTTCCCGGTGTTTTCGCCACAGATACCTACCGAAACTACCGAGCCCGGCAAGCATCTGTGTCAACCAGTAGGAGAGAGCACCGTGTCTCCTCTCCAGCCACTCATCCATGACCGGTCTGACGGCCGCGATTGTGGCGAATCCCCCCTTTGGTTGCTCAAATCGCACCTTCCATGTCTCCACGGTTTCCTGGTGGAGCTGGGACCGCTGGGCCTCGATTTCTCGATAAGCAGACCTTTGGCCCCGCTCCAGCGCCTCCTTGTGCCATCTGAACAGTGACGCAAGGGCTCTCGCTTCCAGGTCCCATGGAGGGGTCCTGAGGAGACATGCCGCCTCACCGGAGATCGTGCGGTATCCTCTTATTACCCTGACGGCCATCGCTCTCTGCGGGCTCAGCAATCTAGCCACATTGCTGGCCGTCAGGGTGAAAATTTAGGCTTAGGCCATGGTGAAAAAACGCAGCTTATCCTCCTGGCGCCGGGCGTCCTCGAAACTGTATTTTCAACTTCATTACAACATTAGACGATGATGGATGACTTCCGACAAATTGTTCCTGGACCAAGCTTTTTTTTTTAACGTGAGGGAAAATCCTTCATGGATGCTATGCCAAACTCCGTCCGACTAAAATACCTCACGTATTGCCACAGCCTACAGTTAGGAGCCCCGGGTAAGCCCACAGAAGTATGTCCCAGGATTCCCAACAGACCTACGGCTACCACTGCGGCCTCAGTGGGGTGGTTCGGGTGCTATCCCGCGTCTTTGGGGGGTTTTTGGGTGTCATCCCGCTTCTTAGGAGGGGGGGGCGTGCGTAAATCCCTCACGTCACGCTGCCGTCGTGGGCGTGTTTCTGTAAGGACGGTGAGCAGCCTTCTCACCGTCACCTGGACCAAGCTTCCGACCCAGAAGCATGGTCCAGGAACAATTTGTTCCCGCCTAGGCATCACGATTCATGCACTTGTCATCATAGTGTAATGCTCTAATGAAATTGAAAATTGAATTTGTTAAGTTCTTATGAGCTCTAGAGGCATAATCAAGAACTTAATAAAGAAAATGCGGTGTTATAAGAATATAGAAGTTATATTATTATAAGTATTTGTACATACGTTATTTTTCTATAAGAACTAAAGATAACTACCACATTGCTAAGCGACCATGTCTATTGAATCATTTTTTCTTAACAAAATCAAACTAGAGACAAGGTCTCTTAACAGAATTGTACTTTTTCACATGACACATGCTCCGAAAATGTAAAAATAATCGCATACTGAAAATACGAATACAATTTGAATTTAACAAATTTTGTCGAATCGCGTTTGAATTCGTAAAAAATCTTGTAAGACTTTTGACAACCTCATATAAAACTCATTACAAGACAATAAAATTTATTACTTGCAAAGTTCGAAAAAAAGTTTGAACGCCACAAATCATTTCCAATTGTTTCAAAATCAAGAACTTTTACTAAAATTACTTTTTTTTTATATACAAGCTGTTGATTTGGTCGTGCACAAGCCTCCTTCAGTGCGTAGTGTACTATAGGTATTATCGATTGCAAGCAACACAGCAACACAGTAGATAACAAAACCCCAAAAATCCGGTTTTTAGTGAAATATGATTTACGAATAAAAAATCTTCACCCGTGTATTTAATGTTTACGTCGCCGAGCCAACGCTAAAGCGCAAGTCACACTGTCAGCGGGCGGGTGAGCGAGCTAGGCACACTGCGAGCTGCCGAATAACCTACGTGGCTGATGCGAGCGAAGCTACTCGTTTTCGTCGTTAGGCGCGCCCGCTTCGCTAGCTTAACTACCGTCCTCCCCGTTTCGGGTACTCAGACTAGTCGTCGCTTGTCATTCGAATAGCAGTGTCCACGTGTCTAGTCTCATCCGCACTACCCGGTTCGCCCTTCCGTATGTAGTTTTTGGTGTAAACCCCATAGTTTAGCTCGGCAATGTCGCGTAGTTTGCATAACTTCAATATCTCACTTCACCCGCCCGCCTAGCTCGCTCGCCCGCCCGCTGGCGGTGTGGCCTGGGCTTAAAGCTAGACAATAGTAGGTACCTAGATAATGCGGCTACGTACTGCTCGTTCACTCTAACTTTGCCGCTCGGCTCCATACTAAAGTCGAATTTTTAATTAGACGAAGTAATTGACAGCAATTAATGTCACTTCTTCATACAATGTTGCTTATTTTCTATGACGAAGTGACATTAGCTACTGTCAATTTACTTCGTGTAATTAACAATTCGGGTATACGCCTCTACGCCAACGGCAAAGTTCGAGCGAACGGGTAGTATCGCATCTCATGGCTCCTCTACACTGCCCGCGAAGTTGAACGAAGTTAAATGAATACGATAGTTTAAAGAGGCACTTCGGCTTACCTCGTCAAAAACTATACCTCCCCTCAGGCGACTTTATTTGCTGTCGATTTTTGCGCCTCAGTCAATGGGCCCAAAGATGCGGGAAGTGCGTTCACGAAGTACCTCTCTACACTACTTGGCCGACATCGTGTGTGCCGGTGCTTTGCCGGCGCGTGATTTAAGCTATAATTAGTGCTTTGGTGTATGTGATCCAATTATCAGCGTCAAACAGTGGTCAGGAGCAAATTATGTTGTTCCTGGAAACTCTGCCACACAAATTTCTTTGTTCATTACAAACGGCGGCAATATGCGTGCGCAGGCTACTGACACCACTGAGTGTGTAGTGACGCACTTTTTTCGAACTTAGACAAAGTTTCTAGAGTACTTCGCCTATGAACTTTGCGGGCAGTGTAGAGGAGCCATTAGTTATTAGGTTTCATGAGTTTTTAGTTCCAGCTGACAAGATCGGTGACCTTTATGTACTTTTTTGATTTGATATTAATGATTTGATGATGAGTTTATGTTGATTTAAAAGATTCCTTCCTACTTCAAGGGCTTAGGACCGGCAGAAACACGCTATTTATCATGCAATTGCAAACAAAAACATTAAGTACTGTTAGTAAACATTAGGTATGAGAAAAGTATTCTGAAATGAAGCATTTCTGGCGTAGTTAAAAATTTTAAATCAACTTATTTACAGAATTAATTGAGAATCAAAGCCTTTTACCTATTTATTAATACCTATTTACAAAGTCATGTAACACGCAATAATTGTTCAAAATGCTCACCCCCAGTATCTATGCACAGATTGGCGCGGCGCACTAAGTTGCGTTTTAAGCTGCGAAGCACTAGCACATTTGTTTTTATTTGTTCAAATGCCAAAACAATTCTTTCACGTAATTGTGTAACACTCACAATGTCTTCATTGTAAACAAGTCTTTTAATATCTCCCCACAAATAAAAGTCTAAGGGCGTTAGGTCGGGTGAACGCGGCGGCCAGGCTACCGGTCCACCACGGCCTATCCACTGCGTACCAAACATTTCACTTAAATATTCGCGCACTTGGCGTCCATAGTGAGGTGGCGCACCGTCCTGTTGGAAGTACAAGTCCCTATGAAATGCGAGTGGAATGTCATCGAGCATCTCATTAACCACATGTCGGAGTAGCACCAAGTATGTAGCACTGTTCAAACGACCGTCAATAAAATATGGGCCAAGTAGATGATCACCGATGATACCAGCCCACACATTCAGACTAAACCGGACCTGGAACGAGTCCCGCGTAGTAACATGTGGGTTGTGTTGTCGGTGAGCCCACCAATGTTCATTGTGGACGTTATAAACGCCCACGCGCGTAAACAATGATTCGTCGGACCACAAAATGTTCACGTCCTGATGTTCAAGGAGCCAGTGACAAAAAACTGTCCGAGCGTTATTGTCCTGCGGATGCAACTCTTGAACACGTCGGAAATGGAACGGATGCATTAGTTCGCGATTCAGCAGCTTCCACACTGTGGTATGATGAACACCGAAACGGCGACCGGCTTCACGCGTACTGGCTCGAGGTGCTTCCTCAAAATAATTGAGAATCTGCTCTTGCCGATCAGCTGATAGGCCTTGTGTACCACGACCTTGTGCATGTCGAGGAAGTACGTAGATATCGGCGCGTGCGGTTATACTCACGCTGAACGCGGGCGAGCGACTAATTAATTCAAAATTTCAAATTCACCGATCAAAGGCGCCGCCTGACCCGCTCGCTCCTGCGCGGGGGTTGGAGGGGTAACTTACACGCGCCGCGCCGCCACCGCCTCCTTTGCCTATGCCTACACATTTGTATGTGCCTACTAAACTGTAGGCAAAGAAGAAACGGTTTTGAATGAACGGTGAAAATGTACCTATGTAGGTAATAGTATTATTAGAATATTTAGAACCGATTCATACGAGTTGCTTTTTAAATTTATTTTATTTAATAATTATTAAGAACTTAATTTTACTGCCCCATTTTTTCACTTAATATTGGTTTAGTATAAGCAGTAGAGTTCCCGTAGCAAATAGAAAAGAATTTAAGCAGAAAAAAAAAAGTGTAAAAAAAGGTGTCTCGTTTTATCCCGAAATATCAACGAGTGTAGGCAGTACAGTCATGTGTGCAAGTAATGCACAAATGCAGATCAACATCCTGTATTTCAGAGGAACGATCTTTTTACTACAAAGAAAAATTCGACTGCTTTTTATATTTCAAAGACAGATTTTTGATTTAGATGGCATGCATGTCTGATGGTTGACTGCAAACTAATATATAGTTTTTTTTTTGTGTAATGTAATGTTAATTTTATTTATGATCATTCTCCACACAAAATGGGATCTATTTATGTTGGGTTGACAAATTAACCAGTAGGTACACATCTGTCTCGGAAGAGAGCTCCTTCCCAGTGCCTTTTCCGGGTGGCAGACTTTTCCTCCGGCCTATCTTGTTATCCGGTAGAAGAGAGAGAGAAATAATTTGGTAATCTGCCCCCTCTTTAGATCTAGAAGTACTATACAAGTATCTTCCTTGCTTCTTATCCCGCATCAGTTACAGCCGAACCTGACACGTATACCAAAGACTTGGGCAAATGTGAAAAGTGTAAAACTCGGTACAGGATAATCTGGAGTTTTGCCTACCTCTTGAAAGAGCGACTACAGCAGCGCAACTTAGTCCTCCAATGTGTGTGTTCCAATGTTTAAATTAACTAGTTCGGTTTCTTTGGATGCACATTGGTTATATGGCAGACTAGCTGATGCCCGCAACTTCGTCCGCGTAAAATTTGTTCTCATTCACACTTCCCGTGGGAACTTATTCCCGGAAAAAAAAGTAGCCTATGTGTTATTTCAGACTATAATGTAAATCGGTCCAGCTGTTCCAGAGATTAACCGGAACAAACAAACAGACAGACAGACAGACAATAATGTTAAAAATATATATTTTGGTAAGTGTACCTACCGTAAATACATTCATAAGCATGTAGTAGAAAGCGGTTATTTTAATATTACAAACAGACACACTAATTTTATTTATTTGTATAGATAATGAGTAAAAGTTGTATTACGTAGATGTTCCTATTGGAAATCATGTTGGAGATTTAACGTAAATAGTGAACGGCTTATGAGCCTGAGGGTAGTTTTTGATGAACTAACTAATACGAATTGTCTCTTGGGGTGGTTAAAGCTACATGGTGGGATCAAAACTCATTCAAAACATACAAAGTCTGGGTAAATTATATGACAGGGGTCGGAGACTGATATTTGACATCTAAATATGCAAATAATAATAATTATCAAAACTGTTTAGAGCAAAAAACAATGTCCCTGCAAATAATGATGATTTGTTATTTTACTCGTTGTCTACAAGACATCGGTTTAAGAGATAATATCGCCATTTGTAAATATTAATAGATACGTCGATAATCCTTAGTATTCATTTAACATTGGTGTACCATAAAGAATTGTAATTGTAATTTCAGTTATTCAGTGTGTTAATCTATACCAATATTCTAAAGATTAAAGATTTGATTGTTTGCTTGTTTGTTTGCATCGAATAGGCTCCGAAACTACTGGACCGATTTAAAAAATCTTTCACTGTTGGGAAACTACTCTATTCCCGGGTAACATAGGCTATATTTCATTCCCATATTACCACGGGAACGGGAGCTACGCGAGTGAAACTGACGTCCGCTAGTTCAATAACATTCACGTATTCTTCAGGTCACAATCACATTTAAATAAATCATTTCGTCGTACAATAAAGGCCCAGTCGCAAATTTAATACATTTTGATTTCCACCGGGAGTTTGAATTTAGAATATTTGAATATGATTAGTGAATGAAAAATTTTTCAATAAAAAATAAAACCGACTTCAAACAATATTGTTATGTTTGTTTGTTGTTTGTCCAACAATATTTATAGTTTTATGTAGGTATTATTCATGGCACCAACTTCAATATTATATTGAATAAAATCTGATAAATCAAAACATATATTACTTTGTGCTAAGTAAATTTTATTTTTCAGGATTTCTTTGAAGTCGGTTTTATTTTTAATTGAAAAATTTTTTTTTCAATATTTTAAGTGACGGGTGAACCGAAAAATATATCTAAGTGAAAGTTCTCATCAATACAAATCAATCAAGCCCAAACACAAGGCAGGTGCTGTAAATCGTTAAGGAATTCCCTCGACTGTCTTTCGCTTCAATCATCAGATCGACTCTAGGCATACATACATAGGCATACATTAAAGCACTGAATTAAAAAGTTAACAAACGCACTAGTTGTCCCTACAATTTTCGGTGGTTGCCCTCGATTTCTCCTGGATCCCATCATCAGATCCTGATCTGGTTAAAATGGGACCACCTCAGAAGTGAACTCTATCCAATTAAAACAGATTTGAATTTCGTCTATAATTGACGAAATATCGGTGAACATACAAAAAACATTGAGAACTTCCTTTTTTTTTTAAGTCGGATCTATCAATCCATGTGTAAAGTTCTCATCAATACAAATCAATCAAGCCCAAACACAAGGTAACTCCTGTAAATTGTTAAGGAATGCCCTCGACTGTCTTTCGACTCTATCATCAGGTCGACTCCAGACCTTCATTAAAGTGTAGAACATTAAAGCACTTAATTAAAAAGTGAACAAGCGCACTAGTTGTCCCTACAATTTTCAGTGGTTGCCCTCGTTTTCTCCTGGATCCCATCATCAGATCCTGACCTGGTGAAAATGGGACCACCTCAGAAGTAAACCCTATTCAAGAAAAAAATAAATTTTGAAATCCGTCTATTATTGACGGAAATATCGCTTAACATACATAAAAAAATACATAGAGACGAATAGAATAGAATAGAATAGAATAAACTTTATTGTACACCAATATAAAACATACAGAAAAGAAAGATATTACAATTTTATACGTGTACAGAGGGCGGCCTTATCGCTAAAAAGCAATCTCTTACAGGCAACCTTTGGATGGAAAAGACTGTTAAGAATCACAGGATATGGGTGGTCATTAGTGTAACGAAGTTTCGGATGTGATTTATTAATACACGTCATAAATTTGAACGTTTAAACATTCCACGTCATCAACATATACCTACATGTCAATAAAACCATAAATAACATACACAAATACATGCATACACAACTATATACATAAAGAATAGGTTAATAATAATATATATATATATATATATAAATATATATACCTACACATAAATACACAATTACATACGAGTACATGCATAGATACTATAATGCTAAATAATATTCTTTAACCAGTCTTTTGAAAACATTTAGAGACTGCGCGCGCCTTATGTTTATTGGTAAGGCATTCCACAACCGTACAGCTTGTACTGCGAAGGACTTGTCATAAAAAGATGTGGAATGACTAGGAATTTCTAATTGCAGTGATACTGATGACCTTAGAGATCTCAAATGTGTGTCATTGAGAAACTTAAAACGTTCTTTTAGATAAACGGGAGTAAAGGGGTTAAAGAGAGTGCTATAAAGCATAGAAAGAATATGAGTGTTCCGACGAAGACGAATCGGGAGCCACTCAAGCTGTCTTCGAAACTGAGATACGTGATCATATTTGCGTAACCCAAATATAAATCTAATACAAAAATTTTGAAGTCGCTCAAGTTTGTCTAGCTGCTCCTCAGTGATATCGAGATAGCTAACATCTGCATAGTCGAGTACAGGAAGGAGAAGGGTTTCTGCAAGCGCCCTTTTAGTGGCAGTTGGCAGGAAGTTACGTAATCTACGCAGTGAGCCTGCAGAAGCAAAAAGCTTTCGGCTAACCTCTCTCATTTGGGGACGCCAAGATAGTGTACTGTCGATCAAAATACCCAAGTCCTTTACCTCACTGCTAACTTGCAAGGCAACACCATCAAATTCGATATTCGGAAGGGTTGTCCATTGCACTTTATTTATCATTTGTGTACTCCCGACCAAAATAACTTGAGTCTTAGAGGGGTTCACCTTTAAGCCATATTTTCTGCTCCATTGACTGATGTACGCTAAGTCAGTATTAAGTATAGTAAATGCTGTAGATAGTTCAGACCATGAGGCTTGATTGTAGGTTTGAAGATCATCTGCATAAAGGTGGTAGGAAGAAAATAAATGTTTCGAGATCGAATTTATAAAAATAGTGAACAGCAAAGGAGAAAGCACGCCACCCTGTGGAACGCCGACAGAAGTATTACACCAAGTAGAAAAAGATTCTTCAACGCAAACTCGTTGCCGGCGTCCAAACAGGTAACTATGAAACCAATCAATCACTGGTGGGGATATGTTAAAGGAGCGTAACATACCGAGCAGGATAAGGAAATCTACTGTATTGAAGGCGTTGGTAAAATCTAATAATGTGAGTACTGTGAGATTTCCCATCTCCATGCCAAGACGAATATCATCAGTCACCTTAATTAATGCGCTGGTCGTACTGTGGCCTGACCGAAAGCCTGATTGAAAAGGATTTAGGAGGTTGTGTCTATTTAGATACGCATTTAATTGGGAGTGAACAAGTTTTTCTAGGACTTTAGAGAGGAAAGGTAATATGGAAATAGGACGATATTCGGAGAAGGATGCTGGGTTTGATTTTTTTAGGCAAAGGAATGATATGTGCGTCTTTCCAGGCTTTCGGAAACTCGGCGTAGATGAGAGAGTGGTTAAAAATGTGACATACAATTGACAGGATTTCGTCAATGACAGTCAGTACCATCTTCCGACTAATGTTGTCACCACCAATCGCATTTGAGCCTATCGACATTATACTCCTTTTAACATCACACGCAGATAATTGATCGAAATTGAACGGCGAATGGTCAGGAGTTGGAAGCGATGAAAGAAACTGCAATGTATTGTCTCTATTAGACTGGTCTAATGTGGACGAAGATGAGAAATGATTGTTAAGTAAATTAATATCAAGTGAGTTTGATATCAGATTTTGACGTTGCTTTCCAACTCCTAATGTTCTGAGAAATTTCCAGACCTTGGCAGGATCTCCGTTCTCGACCGAATTATAAATGTACTGGCGTTGCGCTTTCCTACACACCTTACTGCAGAGATTTCGTAACGCAATGTATTTCTCCCTGTTTATATCTGTCGGCCGTATATTGTATCTGCATTTTGCAGCAGCTTTTTTTGAAAGGAGATTTTTTATGTCGGCTGTAAGCCAGGGAGACGGAAAATGCTTAACCTTTACTGCCCGTACTGGCGCATGCAAGTCGTAAAGCTCCACAATTTTTTCATTTAAGTATTTAACTTTAGCATCAATCGTCTGTGCTTCATACAACGGATCCCAGTTGATGTTGCTAGCATCCTCACGGAGTTTGACTAGGTTCATGCCACTAAAATTGCGCTGCATAAGGAGTTTAGGCTTTCGTTTCGGAGGACGAACTTTATATGAGAGAAATATCAAGTCATGACAAGAAAAAGCGTTAGCTGGATACTGACCGTGTTTAGCAACAAGGTCCGTAGAAGAGACAAGTATTAAATCAAGAAGAGTTGGAGGGTGACCAGGAGCGTGATGGGTAGCACTAGAAGGCAAGACAGATAGATTACAGGCTTCGACTATGCTTAGAAAAGAAGAAGAACGGGAATCTTGCTTTAAGAGACAAGTATTAAAGTCTCCCATAATAATAGTTTGACTATAATTGGGTGAAAGTCGTTCAACTAAATTTTCAAACGAAGAGAAAAAGTTAATGTGCATAGAGGGGCAATAATATACTCCAAGTAATAATTTGATATGGGCGAGTTCAATTTCCAAGAAGAGATGCTCACCAGCGGTTGATGGCGGCGGTTGTGGAGATAAGTCGACAATATTATATGGTATGTTATTTCGTAAATAGATCGCAACACCGCCACACTTTGGGCCGATGCGATCATTTCTAATCAGATTGAACTCAGGAAGAGAGTAGCACCTAGAAAGTAGACAAGGCTTAAGAAAGGTTTCAGAGATAAGAATAGCATGGATATTTTTACAGTTAAAGGTCGTCAGCATACTCGGGAAATGGGCGTGAACACTCTGTGCATTTATATGGACTACATTGAAATTCTTCGGTACATCAGCAAACTGGGTCTGAACAACGTCAGCTAATGAAGGCATGTATGAGAAACTATCATTAAGACTACTCGCTGTAACAAAGCTTTCATTGTCACTTTCTATGCTTCCCATCAAAAGTATAAAATTAAAAATATATATTAAGAAATATAAATATACTAAAATAAAAAGTATAATAAATATCTACCACGGAGTAATATAATATGTATATATAAATTATAATATAATACAAGTACCACAACAGTACTTCTGATTATTTTATACAAATATCCACCCGCCAGCTGCGTGTTACAAATATGTGTTTTTATTATTTTATTAATTACTAGAGACTAACATAAAAAATAAAAAGCAATAGACAATAGTACAAACGGTACCACAGTCACGGCAGGCCGGCACCCACAATAATAACAAAACTGATTCCCATTATTGACACCACTATCTATGCTGTATGGAATAGCCCTATCGCTGCACAAGATTGGTAACAAGAAAAAAAAAAAAAAAAAAAAAAAAGCGTAAATCTATTTTGACAGCTGACACTTGACAGTGAAAATCAAAACAAGAAAGCGGTGCTAAAAAATAAACACAAGAGAAGGTATAACTTGTAAAGTGAAGTTAAATAACCAGGGTAGTGAGTAACAAGAATTTCTGTATATAAGTACCTGACCTTACGCAACAGCGGTAGAAGCATTAACAAACGTAAACATTACTTTTTGACCACGGCACGTCTGGATTTGGTTGAAACCTTGACCACAGGAGCGGATGATTTATGACTATTACTGTCAAGCTGATTTAAGTCACCCAAACTTGCTACACGATGACGTGTTCCGTCGGCATCCAGGACATAAACATGGCCTTCCCTGGTCCAACATTTGTTGATCCCGAAACGCTCACGTGCCGCCAGGAATACCTCGTGCCGGGTGCGTGTCACGAACTCAGAAAGTGTAATCCCTGTGCCTTTCAACTTCGACTTCGTAAACCACACTTTATGACGAACATCCAAGTGACGAAACTTCAACAAGATGGGTCGTGGCTTATTGGCACTAGAAGGTCGGCCCATCCTATGGCATCTGCTGATGTCATCCGCCGTGAAAGTTTGAAGGCCAAGATGTTCCGTGACTATTTTCAACACAGTATGGGATGCTTCCTCGTTCTTTGGCTCCTGAACACCGTGCAACATGAGCATCTTACGTCGGCTCCTTAGCTCAATATTGTCAACCTGACGAGCCAGGAACTCAAATTGTTGGCGGAATGCGGAAAGTGTAGTCATCACAAAACTTTTAAATGTATTATACTCAGCTGTGAGGCCCGCCAGAGTAGGAGTATTTGATGGACCCTTCCCCACATTTTGAAGCTCCAGTTCAAAATTTGCCATACGCTCATCAAGACCCGCCACTGCTGCCGAAAAAGTTTCCCTGAAAGTATCCATCTTCGTTGCTGAAGTGATCTCAAAACTGTGACACAAAGATGTGATGTGAAACAAGTTCCAGTAATTATTGAGTGGAGATTTCACACAGCCAGTAAGTGTATTATAAATACATATGTTTCTCTATAGTTATATGTGCTGAAACGTGTTATTACTATTTTAAATAACTTTATAAATATAAGAGCAAAAAAATACGTGTTATCGTTAACTTCCCGTTTTTTTTTTTTTTTTTTTTTTTTTTTTTTTTTTTTTTTCGACGAATCGAGAACCTTCTCCTTTTTTGAAGTCGGTTAATAAAGGAAATACATCAGAGTTTAAATGTAAACATAAACATAGTCACGCCCTTTTCTCAAGGGAAGTAAAGGAAAGCATAATATTTCACAAGTTAATGTCTATTACTGTGTAATTATAGATTCTTTTCCTCTTCGTTCTCTAAAAATTTTTAGATATTTTGAATGGAGAACGACTTTTGGAACGCTCTGCTAGCGCATATAGTGACCTCCTCTTATAATTCTGGTTTCTTAGAGAAGAGCGTGAAGAGAAACATCGTTGGGCCGCCAACTAAAAAGTAACTCTCAACAGTCTAGTGGTGAGCGTGAGAGTGGCCCCAATTTCTTTATAATAAGGTCTCCAAATTGACGTTGCCAGACTGATAGAAAACCATGGCGCATCTAGCGATTGAATTCTGACAGTGGTCCTCAACTTGGCGGCCCTGTGATGTGCCTCTTCACGCTCTGATTGGAGAAGTCGGCATTGTAAGATGAGGGAAACACATGTGCGAGTAGATCGTTCCAGGTTTTTATAATTCGACAGAGGAACGATCTTTTGAAAAGCTCAGTTCTGGAGAATATTCTTTCCACCGTGTAGGTATAAGTGACACCCTCCCGGCACGCCGCCGCCGTTTCGCTAAATATTGCCTTTACTAAATTAGACGGAATGCATCATTCTGGCGAGCTTATTTTTCAAAATATATGTAGAAAGCCCATGCTGCTTATTAAGAAAATTGACTGACTTCTAATAACACTGAGAGCTAGTTTTTCTACTCGGCTCAGAAGCTTCGATACCCAAAAGTGTTTAGAAACTCGTCCCTTTCATGAAATAATTAAAGCAACCCTGTCGATAAGTGGTTGTAAAGTTTCTTTGAAGAGGCGCTAGTTCAATCAATTGACTGCAGGGTCAACAAACTTAGATTCCAGGCATTCACACAGTTGTGTTGAAAGCTCGTTTGATCGGAAATGGAACTTAATTTACCGTAGTGCCTTAGGAGATAGATACGTGATAGTTTGTGGGATATATGAACTGGAAATTGAATGAAAGGAATCTATATATATAAAAATCAATGCCACTTTTCGTTGTAATTTTATAACTCGAGATCGGGCTCACCTATCCAAACCTAATATTTAGGCTTTGTTCGAACTATTTAGTAGATGGTTTATGTGAAGTTTGCACAAAATCGGTCGAGCGGTTCTTGATTTATCACGCAAACGAAGTTGCGCGGGTCAGCTAGTACATTATGTGTTTGAAGTTAATGATTAAACTTTGGAACCATTATCAATGTTAATCACATGTCTAATGGATTCGGTACTGATTCGGTTGTCTTGTCGCACTTCACATTACACTTAAGTAAATGTAAAATTATATAAACATTAATACCATTGACATAAATTTCATTTCTTTTCTGGTGTAATACCCATGTGGCGACGGGGTCCCATGTTGCGACGGGTAAGAGTACAAAATGTCCACCCCAATACATCCCGAGGGTGTCGTGAGGCGACTAGGGGAACACTTTCGCAAAAAGATTCGGTGCGTAGAGAAGGAAAACTCGAAATCAAACCCGATTGTCAGAAAATTGAAAATCGTTAAGCCAAATTGAAGGCCTTATGGGCGGTTTAAAAATTTTCAACTGCGGGTCGCGGTGACCTGCGCCTGTCCATTTCAACATGGCAATAGGCTCACCACCAAAATACGTGGGATTTAAAACTATAAGGTGTAATATGGGCATACGTGTTAAGACTAATAGTGGTTCAACTCGGCCGTTTTGCGGAGCAACGATGCGGTGCGGTATGTCGGAGAGCGGGGTCACCCCCCTAACCGCGACGCCTGATGTGCGCCCGCTACTAACGAATGGCAGTTGAGGTACGCCTGTTCCGGAGTAAAAACAAAAACATAATAATATTAAAGGGGGGCTCCCATACAACAAACGTGTTTTTTCGCCATTTTATCTTATATATTAGTTAATAAGGTATCCTTCTCAATTTAAATACGTTAGTTGGCTTAAACATATAATCAAGATTATTTCTTCCCTTTACACCATGCAAATTAAATGAATACTTTAGGAGGTATAGCAAAGTCAAATATTGCTAACCTAACCTAACCTAACCTATCCAAGTCGGATTGAGCGGGGTTAATCCTGTAGTGTACATATTTTGAGAAAGGGACTTTTGAGAAAAGGACATTTAGCGAAAAGGACATTTTGAGAAAAGGACATTTTGAGAAAAGAACATTTCGAGATAAGGACATTCTGAGAAAAGAACATTTCGAGAAAAGGACATTTCGAGAAAAGGACAATTTGCGAAAGGACATTATGAGAATGGACATTTCGAGAAAAGGACATTATGAGAAAGGACATTTCGACAAAAGGACATTATGAGATGAGACGTTAATTTCGTGTCACCATGGTTGAAGATTAAACGGGTCACATACTAATTTATTTTTCGACTTTCATCGTAAATATTTTTTCTGTAAAAAGTTAACATCACTTTCAGCAGATGACTTTAGGTAATTATAATATTTCAAAGATAGCAGTTTCATAGGAAACGGAAAACAAAAAGCCCATAGGTATTTCTCATTTTTTCCAGTTTATACATTTCACTTACAAACACACAATTCAATTACATGTACCGATGTTGTCTACAGACTTATCGTGTTAATAATGTCATCATTCAAATGTCATCAATATTCTGAAAAAATTTTTCAATAAAAAATACAACCGACTTCGAACAAATCCTGAAAAATAAAATTTACTTAGCATAAAGTAATATGTATTTTGATTTATCAGATTTTTTATTCAATATCATATTGAAGTCGGCGCCAAGTAAATTCATAGGTTTAGGTAGGTATTATTCATGGCACCAACTTCAATATTATATTGAATAAAATCTGATAAATCAAAATACGTATTACTTTATGCTAAGTAAATTTTATTTTTCAGGATTTGTTCGAAGTCGGTTGTATTTTTTATTGAAAAATTTTTTTTCAATATTTTAAGTGACGGGTGAACCGAAAAATATATCTATCTAGGTGAAAGTTCTCATTAATACAAATCAATCAAGCCCCAACACAAGGTAGCTGCTCTGTAAATCGTCAAGGAATTCCCTCGACTGTCTTTTGGTTCCATCATCGGATTGACTCCAGACCTTCATTAACTGTAGTACATTAAAGCACTGAATTAAAAAGTTAACAAACGCACTAGTTGTCCCTCTAATTATCGGTGGTTGCCCTCGATTTATCCAGGATCCCATAATCAGATCATAACTTGGTTAAAATGGGACCTCCTCAGAAGTAAACCCTATTCAACAAAAAAAAATTAAATCCGTCTATAATTGACGGAAATATCGGTGAACATACATAAAACATTGAGAACTTTTTTTTTAAGTCTGATCTATCAATCTAGGTGTAAAGTTCTCATCAATACAAATCAATCAAGCCCAAACACAAGATAACTGCTGTAAATTTTTAAGGAATGCCCTTGACTGTCTTTCGACTCTATCATCAGATCGACGCCAGACTTTCATTAAAGTGTAGAACATTAAAGCACTTAATTAAAAAGTTTACATGCGCACTAGTTGTCCCTACAATTTTCCGTGGTTGCCCTCGATTTCTCCTGGATCCCTTCATCAGATCCTGACCTGGTGAAAATGGGACCACCTCAGAAGTAAACCCTATTCAACAAAAAAAAAATTTTTGAAATCCGTCTATAATTGACGTAAATATCGCTTGACATACATAAAAAAAAATACATACAGACGAATTGAGAACCTCCTCCTTTTTTTGAAGTCGGTTAAAAAGAAATTAAACATAGAGAAATACATACTGTACTCACCGAAGAGGATCTATATGAGGATAACAGGATAGTTAACAACATAGAGCAACACGAACTGTCCAATGCGCGCGTTGC
This sequence comes from Miltochrista miniata, assembly GCA_933228765.1. Classification (NCBI taxonomy): domain Eukaryota; kingdom Metazoa; phylum Arthropoda; class Insecta; order Lepidoptera; family Erebidae; genus Miltochrista; species Miltochrista miniata. The sequence goes on along the minus strand of OW121763.1, from coordinate 24,976,155 downwards.
TCTGTGGCTAACAAACACCATAGAGCAATACTTGTTTTATAATATGTAGTGATATTATGTTAAAAGGGCAACCAAGAGACGTTTGAAATATTCACAGAATATTGAGCAGTCTATTTACATAAAAATTAATCTAATTAAAACAAAAATGAACATTTACTGGGACATCTTTCCGAAGACTAACCCAGGGCTCCCAACCGTAGGCTGTTAGGCGTTACGTGAGGTTTTTTAGTCGGTAGGAGTCCGGAAAAGCATCCATGAAGGAATTTCCCTCACGTCAAATAAAAAAAAAATAAAAAGGGGGGCTCCTATGCAACAAATAAGCCTTTTTGTTGTTTTTTTGGTTCGGAACCCTCCGTGCGCGAGTCCGACTCGCACTTGGCCGTGAAAAGCTGAAGGCTTTCAGGAAGAGAGAGAGAAATGAAAAGATTGAATTTAAAATGTAAATAATTAGTAGTTTATTAGAATTGAGCACTTGGGGGTCGTGGGTGTGGCAACTTCGGGCAGCAAGTACGGTTTCCGAAGGCCTTCGCAGGGTTCGACTTATCTTGTGGCTCCAGGATGTCGATGCAGTCCGCCAGGTAGCCGTGTCTTCCACAATTTCGGCCGGCACGGTATTCCCAACCCGCAGGGCGGATGTTCGCTCGTAGAACTCGAAGGGTGGATTTTACCAACCCGTAGGGTAGACGGTTTCTTGGACCCGTAGGGTGAATGTTCCTTCGTGGAACCTGAAGGGTGGACTTCTTGAACCCGTAGGGTGGACCCTGGAATGTTCCATATGACGGGTTAGCTGGAACCCTTTTTCCCGCCCATTGCTAAGACAGCCGACCACTGTTAAACCATTTGGGAGTCGGTAGCCTTACAATGTTTGGTTCTATCCTAAGTTTACAGAGACCTTTTTTTTCACACCCCTGTAATCTACCCTCCCATAACAGGGTCGACCAACAGCCGTTAATTTTCACTATTTTAAAATCTAGAATCATAATAATTAATTTAACTCACCCAATGATGGGGCCTTCTATTTATAGCTATTTGCTCCTTATCCTTGACAAATATTTACGAGGATATTTGCGATGATATAAACGATTATTTTTAAACTGATGTGATTCTCACAATTTCCAATTACACTGATCCGTTCGTGATCTATTTTAAATATTAATCTGGCGGTCCTCCTGCATTGACGCAATGCCTTATATATCAATGAAATAGCGCCTCTAGTGGCACCGCTCGAAACTACTCAATCGTCAAGACCGTATCACTGCCTATAGCTTCCGTCGTTGCGACACTAACTCGGTAGATGGCGCTTTCATTTATTAATCTAAGTTTTCATTTTAAAACCCCTAACGTTGAACCCCTATTTGCACCCGTTGTTTCACAACGTTACATACTCCCCCTCCCCGGTGAGCGTTTGACGTACCCTAACACGTCAAATGCTGCGTTCGTCCTCGAACGCCCCTAACATAATACCTACTACTCGTCTATGTGTGTGTGTATGTTAGTGTGTTGTGTGAATGAGGTGATGCTGGGTGTAGCGAAGAGTCGGCCTTAACCTTAATGAAACCAACTCGCAGGATGTATTTAGGTGATTCTGAAGGATCTTATGGGACAGAAAGAGAAAAGACGTATTTGAGGCTTTGGGTTGAAGGTTCAGGTAATACGCACCGCCTGAAAGTGGGGTGTGTATAATAAGGCTTTTTACTGAAGGCTGGGATTTATACAACCGTCCCAGAGAAGAACATCCTACTAGGGCTAGTGTAACACTTCCGACTCATAGGATGGACTATCCCCCAGGGCAAGCCTCTAGCTTCCGAGTGGTAGGAGTAGCCATATGACGAAAATGAACATAACATAAAGGTGACTTACACCTAATACTGTTAGGGCAAGACAAATGCTGCCAAATAACAGTACCCTATATCTGTTCGGGTGAGACTCATGCTTCCTCGTAACAGTACTAAACCTACACCATAAATCTGTTCGGGTAAGCTTCATGCTTCCTCGTAACAGTAACCTACAACATAATTCTGTTAGGGCAAGACCATGCTGCCAACTAACAGTAAACGACGAACTCTGTTAGGGATAGACTCATGCTTCCAACTAACAGAAAACTCCCAACTATACCAAGAAACAGAAAAGTGATAGAAAATAATTTACTTGCAGAATCCTCCGTGATGCTAATTAACCCCTATATCCCCATGACGAACACGGCATGTGTTTGTCACTTTGTCATGTGTAGTTACTTGAAAGTCGTGTGTAATGTGTAGTGTCCCTATCTAATTGCTAGTCTATTTAGCCCTTTAACAAAATAACATAAAAAAAACTAAGTGCTTATTTGCAATCTTAGTAGCAATAACAAAACTAAGTGCTTATTCGCAACTTTAGTAGAAGAATGTTGACTATGACTATTATGTCAACCCTAATAAATAACGAAGATAAACGTTCTCTGGCCATTATGCCAAATCTCCAAAAAAATATGGTACCCTTGTATGCCACCATGGCAGTGTAAAATGTATGTGCGTGCTTAAATAAATAATATGTATGTATGTACGTATGAAATCTCCCCTGTGCAAGTTTTGTTTTGTTTGCGCGTAAGCTGCTGACGTAATCGTGTTGATGTAAACGTGTTATTTATCGTTGCATCTAAGGCCAGTGTCACACTACATTCCATGCTATATAATAACCCGTCAGCTTTGGTCGGGAACCAAAACTTAAGACCTTTGAGTCACTTTCTATAATCTATGAAAGTGATTCGCCTGTAACCAGTTTGACTCCTACTTCCGCCTTTGGGAGTCACCACATGAAGTTCAAGTGTCACTATGTAAACAAACAAACAAAAAAAAAAACTGCTTATGAAGTGTTTGGAATTGTGTGTGAAGATAGTTGTGATGAATATGTGATGACCATCTACTACCTAATTATTATGTAAGTGTAATTGTGAAACTTCCGTATGATAATGTGTATGCGTGTAACATGACCCGAAATGTGGTACCTATATGCCACCTAAGTATTAATATTATATTACTGTGTGCTAACACCCTTATATTTTCCAAAAAAATAATTATCAAAAACACTATTGTGTAACTGTACTGATGTACTATATAAACTATTAGCAAATGCATCTCAATGCAGTGTGTTACGGCCTTTACCGTTATCTGCATTCGTCTTTGTAACATTGAGGAATGTGAATATTTTTCGATACACCCGCTGAATAACGAAAAAATAAATTCTACTTTTTAGGGTTCGTTGAACTAAATTTTAAATTGAACCTTTATAAAACTTAGTATTTGCTTTAGGAAATACTTAAGTTTGGAAATCTCACCTTTTAGGGTTCCTTCACTCAAATAATAGATTGGACCCTTCTAGAAATTAATTGTCTGTCTGTCTGTCTGTGTTTAAATGTAATCTAATCCAAAACTGTAAGTAGTGAGTGGTGAAAGTGAAGTGTGTGATGATGGGTTGATGAAATTAACTAAATGTTTTACAGTTTTACTCGAATAATGCAATTTTCGACGCTACTATTATTTTTATTGAAATGTAACTATTCCCACGAACGTGCTAAGAGTTAATTGTATATTAACTCGTACCAACTATTTTTTTTTTTAGATAGTTGCTTACTACTACGGAACCCTTAAATATTTCGAACTGTGTCAACACGATTCGCACTTGGATGGTTCTGGAAATAAACTGTATCGTAGTAACTAACTTTTTATGTAAATTGTTCCTTACCACTACGGAACCCTTGAATATTTCGAATTGTTTGAAAAACCGATTCGTACTTGGACGCTTCTGGAAATGTTTTGTATGAGACTGTTGGTGTCCGGAGTGTATTATATTCACTTCCACCCACAGTTTATATGGAAAAAAAAAATTTCTTCTAATATCGAGCTAGTAAATCAACTTACTCGTAAACGTTATGAAAGCAACATCTGCCGTTGTTTATTTAGAACCCGAATCAAAGTTAATAGTTTACTATTGTTTTTTGGCAAGAATGTTTTCACTGCGTAATCTACGTTTGGAATGTTTTTTCTTACAGTTGTATTTCAGTGTATCAGAATTCGACGTAATTCGAAAAGTGAATCAATTATGAATCTTTTATAATTTACGTGAAGTGAAATTCGTAAAATCTTTGTTCTAACGTTTTACTAGCGTGAAATTTCCATAGGGATTGTTACCCAGAAGTGTGATTATCGGCTGTTGGTCTCGCTGTAAATTCACATATGGGAAATACAACAAAATAATACACAAATTGAGGCGGTTTGACGCCGTACAAAAATAAAAATTGTGGTGGTGATATCCTGTGACTACTTTTTACGATGAATATAGGCAATACAAATCACTTACTAATATTAATGTAAGCGTTTCAAATGTGAAGTTTTACTTCAGACTTTAATAAAGTAATATTTAAAATTGGAACAAAACAAAAAACTTTTACTTGAAATTTACTTAAAATTTTTCCACCATAAAATTAATATCTGAGGGTGTGAAAAATAAATTGGGGACCGTTAAAATTTGGAAAAATTACAATTTATGTTGAGAAAAAATTCAAATTTTGCCTTGTTCTTGTTTATGCCGAAATCTGTCTAAAATCACTAAAAAAAACGCACAAAATAAGCCGGAAAGAACAAGTTGGCAGCAGAGGTCAGGAGAGCCAAATTCCTGGGTAGTTGTAATAATTTGGAGGGAAACTACCCCGCTAACGGGCACTCTTAAGACTATTTTACACAAGTTGAATATCTTATAATTATGACCTCCCGACTCCCGTCGGAAATCGCTTTCTCGCTACCCGAAACCACGATATGGGCGCCACTGAAAAGCTGAAGGCTTTCAGGAAGAGAGAGAGAAATGAAAAGATTGAATTTAAAATGTAAATAATTAGTAGTTTATTAGAATTGAGCACTTGGGGGTCGTGGGTGTGGCAACTTCGGGCAGCAAGTACGGTTTCCGAAGGCCTTCGCAGGGTTCGACTTATCTTGTGGCTCCAGGATGTCAATGCAGTCCGCCAGGTAGCCGTGTCTTCCACAATTTCGGCCGGCACGGTATTCCCAACCCGCAGGGCGGATGTTCGCTCGTAGAACTCGAAGGGTGGATTTTACCAACCCGTAGGGTAGACGGTTTCTTGGACCCGTAGGGTGAATGTTCCTTCGTGGAACCTGAAGGGTGGACTTCTTGAACCCGTAGGGTGGACCCTGGAATGTTCCATATGACGGGTTAGCTGGAACCCTTTTTCCCGCCCATTGCTAAGACAGCCGACCACTGTTAAACCATTTGGGAGTCGGTAGCCTTACAATGTTTGGTTCTATCCTAAGTTTACAGAGACCTTTTTTTTCACACCCCTGTAATCTACCCTCCCATAACAGGGTCGACCAACAGCCGTTAATTTTCACTATTTTAAAATCTAGAATCATAATAATTAATTTAACTCACCCAATGATGGGGTCTTCTATTTATAGCTATTTGCTCCTTATCCTTGACAAATATTTACGAGGATATTTGCGATGATATAAACGATTATTTTTAAACTGATGTGATTCTCACAATTTCCAATTACACTGATCCGTTCGTGATCTATTTTAAATATTAATCTGGCGGTCCTCCTGCATTGACGCAATGCCTTATATATCAATGAAATAGCGCCTCTAGTGGCACCGCTCGAAACTACTCAATCGTCAAGACCGTATCACTGCCTATAGCTTCCGTCGTTGCGACACTAACTCGGTAGATGGCGCTTTCATTTATTAATCTAAGTTTTCATTTTAAAACCCCTAACGTTGAACCCCTATTTGCACCCGTTGTTTCACAACGTTACAGCCGGTTTTATTTAATTTTATAACAACTTATTTCACAGGATACCTTGCTAAGTGAGTAAATTCATTTCATTTCTAAACGAGAAGTGAGTAATCAATCCTTACGGACCTCTTAATTAGGAGTCTACTCGCATGCGCTGAAATGAAACTCGATAGAAACTTTGTGGCGAAGGAAATTTTAAATTTTCCTTGTTTCATTCTTTATTTTTACTCGTTCGAATCCGCCCATGAAGCTCTTTTCTATGGGCTGTTTTCGTGACAGAGAATATGAGACGATTATAAATATAAAATAAACGTAGTAAAGAATAACATATAAAAATAGGTGGATCAGTAAATCAACCTACACAATATTCTATCTGGAAAACAATTTTATAGAAAATAGCTCTCACTAGATTCATAGACATATTTTGCTAAGTATTCAAATTAAATTTTATGAAAATGTGTTGAACTTCTATTAAAGAGATCAATATTTATTTCTATTTGAAAACTTTTTACAGCAAAGTTTTAAAAATACTTTATGAATTGATAAACTTGATAGAATATTTTATTGCATTTTATTATTTCACTTCAAACTTCTGTCAATCGAATACCAAAAATAATATAATAAATATTTGAAAATCACACCAACCTCAACTCAATGAGGGTTAAGGCTGCCGTATTTGACCTTGACAAATCCTAAGGCAATTCGAAGAATTGCAGCGAATGCTTTTGACGGATTTCATTCGATTCTAATACTACTTACTGAAATATTACTGATAAAAAATCTCAGGGGTTTTAAGAAAAAATCTAGCCGTAAAATATTGTTCTAAAGACCTATATCTATTTTATGACAAGTTTTTATGAGGATTAAATTAATTTATTTAGATAAAAAATGTACATTACTTGCTAAGATTTTTGCAATACTTCTCATCGAGAGCGATTTCGATCAAATAAAGTATTCCTAATCGTGTTTTGAACCATAAAAAAAGCAAAAATATCTAATAAATTACAATAATATAGTTTTACCAGATCAAATCAAAGAACATTTCCTCGTATAACGTTCACCCTAAGATGAGTCTCTTTCGAATATAGGAACAAGCCTTAAGGGAGTTAGATAACTTGTACAGGAACATATTAAAGCAATATAGAAAGCACGAAAAACAACAAAAAAAAAATTTATTACAAACTGGAAAAAACGAGCGATAATTAAAATAGTACACTTTAAAACAAATTTTCATTCATATTTGTTATAACAAAACGCCAAACACTAACCATATTCATAACGAGTTTTTATGAAAACGAGTTTTCATTTAGAACAGTCCACAATAAGGACAAAAAATATAATAATCTTTGCTGTTGTCCGTGTCTTCGTCCGCGAAAAGATAACAGACATTGTGTATCAATGCATACAGATAACGCTACTTTTTATCGCTGTAGCAAGTTCAAATTCACAGTCATTCCAGCCGTCTGAAGCAAATTCTAAGCGAACTCACAGCTTACAAGACCGATAAAAAGTTGCATTACTCTCATCATGCTCCAACCAGATACTTATGAAACTACACAAACTGTCGTACTCCACTTAACTATTAATTTCTGTAACCACGCTCTGTTGGTCAATTAATATATTATGATTAAACCACCGTAATAATATAAGTCTACTGCTAACCTCTCCCAACTTATTCACGCTGGCTTGTCGGGTTGATAAAGCTTTTACTTTGTAGAGTTTGTAGCATACACTATTACCAAAGATATTACATACAGATCGGCAACTCCCTGCCTCCCACCAAGTAAGCTCCCCCAACCCCCCACCAAAATTTAAGTGTCGTTTGCCGTGTCAGTACTTGAGAGAGTGTCACTGCGTTGCATTACGTATTACTACCTACGTACTTTGTGCTATTGCTTTGGTTTAATTTGTGCTTAGCCGAAGGTAGACTTGAAAAAAAGTACCTACATACATGAGATTGCGTTCTGTTCCTTATTATTTAATTTGCATAGCTAGTGTCCCTAGTATACTCACACACACATTCAAGCTAGTATGGGTGAAAACGATCATTTTTGTATGGAGTTTCCACCCTGTGCTATTACTTACATACCACGACTCGGTACACGTGGGGTCGGCCGTCTACCCGTTAGATGAACCGATGACCTGGAGAAGGTCGCGGGGAGTGCCTGGATGCAGAAGGCGCATAGCCGTGTATTGTGGTGGCGGAATTCGGGAGTAGTGGACTGCCATAGGCTGATTTGGTTGATTGACATACATAAATAGGTGATCAAACACAACCTGCAAACCTGCAATCATTAGAGCAATTCATTATGCATAGCTCTCCCACTCGACCTATACTGGTAGAATTGAGTATAGATCCACAGTAATAACGACAATTGAGACACTTGACCAAGCATATGTTTCACACACGTAGTACACAACGTAATAACTAGGTCAAACAGGGTAGATATCAACATTGTGTGTTTAGTTTTGAATTAGGTACATTGCATTGCGGAAATTGTATTGCATGAGACATACAAGATTCTTACAAGGTAGTACTGCAAAACGCGGTCGACACATAATGACCGAACGTTGTGATTTTCATGACACAACATTTTAAAAAAACATGGAAAAAATTCTTTAATGAATTTATTTATATAATATACAATTTAAAGTTACTATACACTTTATAAAAAAGAAAAGGAAAAATCTTTAAAGTAGGTTGGTAGGTACATTTGCATTATCTTTTATTGCAGTTCATCATTATTCGATATCCCGTATACTTCAATATTAGTGCTAGTAATCACGAAAGCTTAAAATATGATTTATATGACCAGTGAACATCAACCCAAGTTCCGATAATAAGTGACCCTTTTTTCATTACACATTGAATATAATTCACTGATTTCAGCCGTAAATCTTTCAACTTAGTGACTTGAATCCTTGACGCGTAAAAATGATAGAGAAATAATAAGGTTGCTGTGAAATTTATGAGCCACTGCCTTCGTAGATTACTTTTACCAGACCAATGACCAACAGGTCCCTTGTTTCCAATACATTGAGGGGTTTTCATTCTTTGTTTTGGTAAATTTGAAGATGGCAAGTGTGACTTCCTAGAGAGAGAGCTCGCAGGAATTTTAGAGTAGATACCATTTTGAGGCAAGCTGAAAACTAGTCTTATGTAGTGTCGGGTATTATGGGAGTGGTTGAAAGATATAAGTAAGTGAAAGGTATAAGTATGTCCATTTACAGGATATCGATGGAAATTTTAAACATACATGCATTCTGAACAATATTGGAATTGAAAATAACAAAGAAATACATAAAAATCTATGATGCCGGTATCTACATTTCAAAGCCATTGAACAACGATGATCGGAACTCTGAGTCTGAGAAATACATGTACCTTATATTCTCTTCTTCGTCATATACAGACGGTCATTCTAAGTAACGTTATTTAGTATAATTTGCCAATAAAATTATGTTCAATAGGCGAATACGCTCCCGTAATAGCTACGTAGTACATTTTATCGTATTAATTGAGTACAAAAAATAACAATGTCGAAATTACGAGCTTTTTGCATACACACAAACATTCTCGATGCAATATGAGTTGGGAGTCCTGGGGTTCCGAGTTTCCGAGGGCTTACCCGGGGTTTCCAACCGACTGCGGAGGACTTCATCGTCTAGCTTAAATATAATAGGTAAGGTACTAAGCAGATTATCGTGTAAATCTAATATCAAACTTGTTCAATCAATTGAACTATTAAAATTAGTATTCCCGGTAAGGCAAATCAGTGAATAAAATCTGTCTGATTCAGTTCAGTTAACTGAGTTGGACAAGTGAACTAGTGGGAATAAACACATCCTTTACACGTATCCTAAAGGGATAGGTACTTGTATATTTTTATTCTAAAGGCGTTCGTACTTACATGTTCTATTTTGCGATCTTCAGCACTTTTTATTGAAGAGATGTTTACAGTAAATGATATTTTTACAATAAAGATTAGAATAGTGTTTGAGTAAAAGGAAGCTTTGACCTAAAAGTTGAGAGGAAGGAGAGTTTATTTAAAACTTTCTTAAAATCAAATCTTGAAATGCAGTCCGAATTTGACATTAAGTGAGCTGTAGACGTAAATAGCCTGAATGTACCTAATTTTAAAGAAAATGTATGATATTTGTAGAAAATGCCTGCAAATCATCGTTAAGTAATGATTAAGTATTTTTATTTTTAGAAACAAACTAGGTATGATTCTCTAACAGAGTACGTGAAGTACCTATAACTTACTATAGAAAGTTTTGTGAAAGATTGAGTAGGGACATATACTCGTTTAAAAATCATAACGAAACTTATGTATAGATAATTACCATGATAAGATCTCCAGCGGGAGTAAGTGGGACTGCGCCGCATCTTTCTGCGAGCAGCTCATGCTCGTGAAAGTGGAGCAGGGCGGTAACGGAAGAGAACTCTTCCACCCGAGTTCCGCAGTCGGCGGCTTGGGCGCCGCCGACGTGTCTTCGCTGAAGACTATCGACCTCCATGACTCGTACAGAACCAACAGTCACCGTTCGTACAGAAGCAGGCCCATGACGGCAGCGTGATGTGAGAGATTCACGCACGTCCCCCCCCCCCCCCCCTCGTTAGAAGCGGGACCACACCCGGTAGCCGGTAGCCGTAGGTCTGTTGGGAGTCATGGAATATCCTTCCGAGGGATAACCCGGGGCTCCCAACCATAGGCTGTTGGGCGTTACGTGAGGTTTTTCAGTCGGTAGGAGTCCGGCATAGCATCCATGATGGGTATTCCCTCACGTTTTTTTAACGTAAATCAGCGAACGGTTAATTTAACGTAAATTAACCGTTCAATTTCAAAATCTATGCCATCTTCGTGAGCATTCCTAACCAGGGGCCATAGTTCACGTCGGCTACGTTATATTTTAATTTTGATCCCATTTTTGTAATTAGCGTCTTAAAATAATATGAAACCAATACCCGTATTGATATTTTGAACTATCAACCCTATTAGGGACTTTCCCCCTCTTAGGGGTAGAATTTTCAAAAAACCAGAAACATGTGTTTACCTACTCATTTATCTTTAAGAATACTCCTGTGAAATTTAGAATAAAATAGTCTAACTAATCTTGTTTCCCTATACAAACTTTGAACCCCCATTTCACCCCTTTCGGGGATGAATTTTGAAAAATCCTTTCTTAGTGAACCCTTAGACTATATAAGAAACCTACTTGTCAAATTTGGGTATTCTTGTAAGTGTTCAAGCATAGTGTGGATGTGGACCTATGGATAAATTATTCTCCTGTAGCACAGTGTCGATAACCAACCATACGTAACACGGTGAGCAGCTTTTTTTTTTTTTTTTTTTTTTAACGTGAGGGAAAATCCTCGTAGGATGCTATGCCGGACTCTTACCGACTAAAAAACCTCACGTAACGCCCAACAGCCTATGGTTGAGAGCCCCGGGTAAGCCCTCAGGAAGGATGTCCCGTGACTCCCAACAGACCTACGGCCGCCAATGCGGCCTCGCCCAGGGGGTGGTTCGGGTGCAATCCCGCGTCTATGGGGGATTTCGGGTGTGACCCCGCTTCTAAGGGGGGGCGTGCGTGAGTGCTCACGTCACGCTGCCGTCATGGGCCTGCTTCTGTAAGGACGGTGAGCGGCCCTCTCACCGTCCTCAGACCCCCGGTCATGGAGGCCGATAGTCCTCGGCGAAGACACGTCGGCGGCGCCCAGGGCGCCGACTGCGGAACTCGGGTGGAAGAGTTCTCTCCCGCACCCGGCCCGCCGCCTCCTTCGCGAGCATGACCTGCTCGCAGAAAGAGGCGGCGCAGTCCCACTTACTCCCGCTGGAGAGCATGGCTCGCACCATGGCCTCGAGCGAGAGAGTGTCCACGCCCAGACCCACTACGAGGACCTGTCGCTGTTGTGCCCACGCCGTGCACTCCACCAGCGTGTGGAGCGCCGTGTCATCGCTGCGGTCCTCGCAGTGCTGACACTCGGCCGTGGTTTCCCGGTGTTTTCGCCACAGATACCTACCGAAGCTACCGTGCCCGGCAAGCATCTGTGTCAACCGGTAGGAGAGAGCACCGTGTCTTCTCTCCAGCCACTCGTCCATGACCGGTCTGACGGCCGCGATTGTGGCGAATCCCCCCTTTGGTTGCTCAAGTCGCATCTTCCATGTCTCCAGGGTTTCCTGGTGGAGCAGGGTCCGCTGGGCCTCGATTTCTCGAGACGCAGGCCTTTGGCCCCGCTTCAGCGCCTCCTTGCGCCATCTGAACAGTGACGCAAGGGCTCTCGCTTCCAGGTCCCATGGAGGGGTCCCGGCTAGGAGACATGCCGCCTCACCGGAGATCGTGCGGTATCCTCTTATCACCCTGACGGCCATCACTCTCTGCGGGCTCATCAGTCTAGCCACATTGCTGGCCGTCAACACGGTGAGCAGCTAGAAATTTGCTCGTAACAGTTTTTTTGTACTCGTAGTAACTTTTGAACGGAAGGTCTGATTTGAATGAAGTAAAAGGGAATTTACTTCTAGATAAATGCCCTTGATGATAAAACTATATATTTGGATAAGGGTTAAAATCATGATTCAAATTTCAACTACTTTTGTTCCTGTTGTTGCAATAATTAAATTTGAGAAAACAAAACCTGTTCATACTTATAGAATTCAGGACTTCACGCGAAATAATTTACGAGGATCGACAACTTCGTGGTTTTTGTCGATCCTCGCCTCAGTCCAACCGCGACCACGGGCGCTGCAACGTGCTCGAAACGTCGGTGAATTTAAGTAAATAGTATTTCGCGTGAAGTCCCGAATTCTATAATAATGAGTGTTAGAAACCGCGATAGTTTAAAAATAACAAAACCTGTTGTAGTGGAAATACTATAAAAGTTGCGTATATCGCCTTGCTGACTTTTTTGTAGACATTAAAAAGACCTATAAACCTATAGTACATCATTTTGTTCTATCATCAATATTTTTCGCAGCGCACGCCTAAAAAGATTTTCATTTCTCCATATTTTTTTTTTTTTTTTACAAATTGCGATTTTATTACGGATCTCTAATTTTTTTGAAAATAAATTTAGCCTATGTTACTCAGTGATAATGTAGCTTTATAATGAAAAAGGAATTTTTGAAAACGTTCCAGTAGTTTTTAAGTTTATTCGTTACATACGAGAATACAGAAATACAAATCTTTCCTCTTTATAATATTAGTACAGAGTATAGAAGTAAAGATAAATCAGCTTTAGTAGTTATGAATTCAACCCAGATGCAAATTATTTGTTAAGCAGTTTTAAACTTTTTAGTATCGACCAGAATGAGCCTATAGAATTTAAATTAAACGAATGATGGTTTAAACGAATTATTAAGTTGGGTTTAATACAAGATTTCTTAATTTGTAAAAAAATATGGAGAAATGAAAATCTTTTTATGCGTGCGCTGCAAAAACTATTGATGATAGAACAAAATGATGTACTATGAAGGCCTTCGGCACGGACTGAATTGAAAAACCGCATTGCAATCGGTTAAGCGGTTATCGAGATTAGCGTGCACAGACGTACAGACAAACAGATATATAGACATACAGATATACAGACAAACAGACAAATTTTCTAAAAATCATTGTTTTGGGTTCTATTGCGGTCATAAAACCCCCCTATTTTTTTTTCTTATTTATCTTCCATGTACAGACAGCGACCTGTTACGATTTTATTATAGATATGTATTGATCCCACTCCGGTAACCTTCCAAATAGGGAGTTATACTTTGCCGAAGAATATCACGGGCAAAGCTAGTAAATGCACAAAATATTTTGGATTATCTACGTGACAAATTTCAACTGTCAAACGATTAGCACAAAGTAAAGAACCGGGCAGTAATGGTGCTCATTGCTCATTCTATAGTCCAATCCTGCTCGATCTGGCAATAATGTAAACATGTCATGTTTTGACAATCGTTGTCTAAGACAGATTAGTAGAAAAATATAGAATGACAAATCATTGAATTTTTTACTAACCTGAGTAGGTATTTTCAATGAAAATAAACTATTAATAAAGAAGTTATTTTTTGTCGAAATGATTGTAAGAACACTGTATGACTCGTGGATACTGGAATATAATCAGGGTGAATACTCAATATTGCAAGTAACTATGGATATATAGGATCAAATGTGTTTGTTTATATTTTTGCGCAAAGCTATTGAAATACAGTATAGATTAACTCGATGCCCGGTAGTTAAGATAAACTGGCACCCGGAAACCGACTGATCGGAACGCTCAATCACGATTATCTCGTTCAAATGATTTTCTAGCAGTTGGAGATCTTTTCTAAAATAGTAATTCTGGACTCTTATTCCATTTTGTCAACATGTAGACGTAGACTGCCACGGGCTGATTTGATGCCATTTTTTACACCTATACACGTCAGGCCCGGTTTACATTGGTTACTCATTTGGTGAAGTGATAAGTAAGAATAGTTTGTTTGCATCAAATACACTCCGAAACTACAGGACCGATTTAAAATCTTCTTTCACTGTTGGGAAGCTACACTTTTCATGGTGAATATAGGCTATATTTTATTTCCGTATTACCACAGGAACGGGAGCTTCGTGGGTGAAACCACAAGATGTCCTCCAGTATCCTATAAGTTTCAGTTAAAAATCATCAAGATTCGTTTTTAAATAACAAGACAATAATTTTCACCCCTTTTCTCCCCCATTTCCCCCCCCCCCCCCATATAAAAAACCTATCGATAAAAGATGTATTTTAAATGAAAGAGCACGTGTGCCAAGTTTGGTGAAAATCGGTTAAGAAATGCGTCCCCTAGATCGGGATACATACAGACATACGGACGAAAGCAAAATTATCCAGTCGAATCAGAGACTCACGCTCCTTTCACTCGCTCGGTCAATAATATTTGAGAACTAGAACATAAATATAAGACCCGAGATTTATTGAACTTAAATAAGTGTTAAAAGGGATTTATGGAGATTCAAGCTATTCCACTACTGCTTTTTATACTCTCGATAGATGGCGCTGTGCTGAATTCTGAATCCCGCTATGGTTTCGTCACAGACAGTAATAATAACGAACGTTGTGATATTCTCACAATAAGTACACACACTGAATTTAATTTTATAATCCAATATATATTTTGGAATACTTTTTGAAGGGACATATTTATTGTGTCACCAAATATATAAACATACATATTTATTAAGTAATATTTATCTATTATATAAAAATAAGTCGAGTTTTCCTTCCTGACGCTATAACTCCAGAACGCACAAACCGATTTCCACGGTTTTGCATTCGTTGGAAAGGTCTCGGACTCCGTGAGGTTTATAGCAAAGAAAATTCAGGAAAAATTTCAACAGAAAAGCGGGAAAATCATTTTCACATACAGCGCCATCGCGGGCGAAGCTGCGGGCATCAGCTAGTTATTTATATATTATATAATATATAAAATATATAATATAAAATATCAAATAATAATATTATATACTAGCGGACGTCACGCGGTTTCACCCGCGTAGTTCCCGTTCCCGTGGAAATACGAAAATAAAATATATGCCTATGTTCACCGCAAAGAGTGTAGCTTCCCAACAGTGAAAGAATTTTTCAAATTGGTCCAGTAGTTTTTGAGTATATTCGTTACATACAAATCTTTCCTCTTTATTATAAACTAGCGGACGGCACGCGGTTTCACCCACATAGTTCCCGTTCCCGTGGGAATACGGGAATAAAATATAGTCTATGTTCACCGCAAAGAGTGTAGCTTCCCAACAGTAAAAGAATTTTTTAAATCGGTCCAGTAGTTCCGGAGCCTATTCGTTACAAACAAACAAACAAACAAAAAAACAAATCTTTCCTCTTTATAATATTAGTATAGATAAATAAAATAAATATTGTTGGACATTCTCACACAACACCATCTAGCCCAAACTAAGCTATAAGCTTGTGCTATAGGATCTAGATAATGTTAGTATAGATTAGTATAGATATGGATATAGAATAGATGTACTAAATAGAGTTGTTGAAAAGGTGTTGAAGTTGTGTTTTTTGTTATGTTTTCTTTAGAAAACTTAAATGTTGTGCATAAAGTGGAGAACATTTTTTTTATTTGTTCTTAAGTCTCTACTTTCTTTTTAAAATAAAAACTGTTCCAGAGTAGGTATGTAGGTAATAATCACTGTTGCAATGCACTTTATTGTATTCTCTTACGGGATATTTGTATTATACTTATTATAGCACTTTTGAAACAACTTTTTTTTTGTCACGGACTTGTGACGGATGACGTCATTTACACGATACTAAGGTTGTTAACAAAAATCTGCGCTTGGTGTGGAAAATCTCTGCATCATAGCATTATGCTGAGAAACGACCTGCTTTCACCAGTTGCAGTGGTTATCGATTTGTTTTGTTGTAAAGTATGACACTGTATCTACACCTATTATTGTTCTTGTGTTAGTAATTAATTTGATGTTTATTTAGTAGACTAAATTATGTTGACAACTTGTGATGTGACACTGACAACATAAGTAACACTGTTGACAGTCACAGTCAGTCATTTTTTTTTCTTTTTTGATGTACACCTACGCTTTTGTTACTGCAGCTGGCAGAAATAAATTGTTTTACTTACTTCTTCTTCTACATATTTTTGTCATAGATGATTTTTGACATGACAACGTCTTATAATTCGATGGAGCCCGCTGCACGAACGAAAAAAGATGACTTAATATGTCGTTACCTCCCTCACGTTACCTCGCTCTGCCTCGCTATGAGGCGTTCCATTTATTTTAGTAATGTTTAATTCAACAGATGGCACTATATGACGGATTGATGTGTTTTTATATTCCTTTTTGTTTTGTAATGTTAATTTTATTTTATTTTTATTTGTATTTGTGTTTGTATTTTCTTATGCCGTTGTCACGTTCAACCATCGTCAGTAAACCGACTTTACAGACAACCGATTTTTTTATTGCAACTTTTATTACGATTGGTCGAGAAATACGAATGGTAAAGGAGAACTAACACACACATATAAGAATATTTGACCATCTGACTCTCCTTCACTACGTTTGTTGATGGCTCAAGTGAATGGGTGGGTAAATATTTTCCAACGATAAGGTTAAGTAAATTTAATTATCCAGGATCAGACCCTCATTTCTACTGTTGGCCATTTCATTTTACTGTGAAATAATTAAAACTGTAGCGATAGATTAGTCAAAGGGTTCCTTTACGTACCTACAGTTCGAGGAATAAGCGTCTATGTTTACAGAGGCTGCGTAATAATTAATTAGGTATTATACTGGTCGAGAATTAGCTTCACTCCATTTTATCTCAAAATTCTATGACCGTTTTGTCATGAACGATTTGAACGAATGAGTGCTCTTTTTAGGGTTCCGTACCCTAAGGGTAAAACGGGTTTCTCAAAAGGTAATTTTAGGTACGGTCTAAATGACACAAGTCGCGTAGGACAGCTAGTACACACATCTTACTAATATTATAAATGCGAAAGTTTGTGAGTGTGGATGTTTGTTACTCTTTCACGCTCAAACCTCTGAACGGATCGAGCTGAAATTTGGTACAGAGATACATTATAGTCTGGAATAACACATAGGCTACTTTTTATACCGGGAATAAGCTCGCACGGGAACAACCTTTACGCGGGCGAAGCTGCGGCCATCAGCTAGTTTAAAATATCTACGTGATACTCGTAAACACAAACACATAATTAACTCTTCTTTCATTCATCTTTCACTCAAATTAATTGCGTCTGTCCATTTCAACGCGGCAATAGATAGGCTCACCACCTATTTACTATTTAGGTGGGACATAAAAGTATAATCTGAAATGTGAACGTATACTATGCCTCTGCCTACTCCTTCCGGGATAAAGGCGTGACTATATATAATACTAGCGGACTTCACGCGGTTTCACCCGCGTAGTTCCCGTTTCTGTGGGAATACGGGAATAAAATATAGCCCATGTTCACCGCAAAGAGTGTAGCTTCCCAACAGTGAAAGAATTTTTCAAATCGGTCCAGTAGTTCCGGAGCCTATTCGTTACAAACAAACAAACAAAAAAACAAATCTTTCCTCTTTATAATATTAGTATAGATGTATTATGAAATTAATGATAGACAGTCAGAGATTATCATAATTTGCGCTACTTCACCTACAAGAGGTACCTACTCATTCCATGACACGTTTACAGGCTCCAGGCATCCCATTAGCGCCGATAATTGCTAACCTGCCCGAAGGCATTTGATTGACATTACCAATACTGCCTAAAGCACTTCGTCAAAGTGGCATTATATTAAACTGATTAACATGTGTTTGCTTTACATGTATTACTAGCTATTGCCTGCGACTCTGCCCACATATAATGCTTTCCGATAATACGTCATCTCATTCCCTATTTCATCTCCTTCAAACACATTTTTACAAGGTTCTAGATATAGTAAATCTATAAAAAAAAGGAGACTTTCCAACAAACTAGCTGTTCCCCGCGGCTTCGACCGCGTAGAAGTCGTTATCACGTATAAGTCGTTATCGCGTAAAATCATAACCCTCCTTTTGCGCAGTCGGTTGAAAAGTAGCCTATGTCTATTCCAGGGCCTCGAACTATCCCTATACCAAATTTTAGCTCAATCGCTCAAGCCGTTTAGGCGTGAAAGCGGTAACAGACAGACAGAGTTACTTTCGCATTTATAATATTAGTAGGGATATTATCGGAATCAGTTATGGTTCGGGATACCGTAGCAGAAAGCCAGAGTTTCTTCCTAATATATAAATGGGAAAGTGGTCTGTCAAAAAGTGACATAAGATACCTAGAGATTTCTAAAATACTAGTATCGACAAAATTATGAGAGAATTCACTTTCGTGTTAACCCCTGATTTATGCGAAATCCTTCCTATTCCCAGAGGAACGTGTGCAAATCTATATCTACCTATTACCTAATACTTAAAGCGAAAACTTCGTAGGTACCTTTTAAAGGAAATTACGAGAACGAATAGAATGTGTGACAAAGTTAAAGTTTAAAAGGACGAGAACAATAAAAGCTTTTTATTTTATACGTCTTCAGTGAACAGGTCCTTGTATACTTGAAACACGCCTTAAGTCTTATCCTTCATTTATCGACTTCTGTACAAATATTTAAAGCTCTTCTTAGCAGGAGGCAGCATACGACTCTAAGCTTGAATATTTCATTGCAAGTAAGTACCGTGGTGGCGGTATATAATGAGGCTTACATACGTGTAGGTACTATACAGATTAATCAGAAATCAATGTGGAATCTCATTGATTTCATTTTCAAAGTTAACACATCAATTGTTATGGTGCTTACTTGTGGAAGATTTATAATATCACACAAGATTCAGCCAACAAAAATATGATACAAGGTCATTATTGATAGCCTGCTGCTACAACTCCGAAACTCCGATTACAATTGGGTCGGTATGCTGTCGGCAATACGAAACCCTTCTTTGTCACTATCGTATACCAGGGACTCAGTCTGCTATTTCAATTGAGTCTGAAAAGAATCGTAATCGTCGCTCAATAGCTACGAAAACTATCAAATTGTACAGTAGCCAACGCGTCGTCAGCCTTATATCGAGCTACGACTACGATTCTTTGAAATAGCAGATTTGGTCTCCAGAAATCCATCCTTAGCCTATTTCGAACAAATGTTTGTTCCGACATTATAACACCTTTTAATAGCGTCATTTGCTCACGTATACTGATGACATGCCGATGGCGGATACAAATAGAGAAAAAGTGTATTTTTTTCAAACGGAGTCGTTTGAAAACGGCAACTTAAAGTAAAATGACCAAAAACCATTACTTAGCCTGCGAGTTGCATCAGACGTCTATTCGCCTGTGCATGCGAACTGCTTTAGCATAGTACTTCACACGTCTGGGTGACATCGACAATGATGTCAAAGCACGTATTTCTGCCGTGCAGTCGAAGTAATGTGGCTCGGTCGTAACCGAGAGTCCTCAATTCCATTATTGTCGCGAAATGATTTTATCACGTCTGGAACGTTTTAAGCAAAACAGTTCGTTTCCGTTGACCTATTTTTGCAACGGAGAGAATAGCGACAATATTTAGTGCCGAGTGCAGAATCTTGTAGACTCGCCAGGCGTTTTCCACCCGATTGCACTTTGAATCGATTGATCTGATGCACCTTTACTTTAATTCGCTTCCATTTAAACTCCATTCTTCGCACACAGATATAAAATTCAAGACCCTTTTTAAAATTACCATTACTATCTTCTTTTACGTTGAATAAAATGAGGAGATAATTCAAGATTATGGAAATCATTATGAGTTTTCGATTTAATTTGGGAGAGGTTCGATAAAATAAATGGTAATGCTTTTTGGAATGATAATGTGAATAATCATCCGACAAGGCGAGGTAATAAATGTATGCCTCATACCATTAGTAGGTACCATTACTATAAATGTTTCAATAGCTGAAAAAATTTTTCAAGAATTTGAAAAAGCGCCTTGTGGAGTCAACTGGTGACCCAAGGGCTGGCAGTTTTCTCGCTCAGCGAATAGGTATTGCTATTCAAAGGGGAATGCTGCTGGTCTTTTGAGCACAATGCCACGGGGGCCTTATTTAGGTTTAGTTTAGATAGTAATAATGTAAATATAGATATGTAATAATTATGTTTCTCTGTAATTTTTCACAATAAATGTACATTTCTTACTTCAATAGCTTAACTACGTAATAAAAAGTCATCACTTTGTAGCCCATGTAGCGACGGGAAATATTACAAAATGTCACCACTGCAATTCATCCCGAGGCCGCGATGGTGTCGTGGGAAAACTTTCGCACGATCCAATACGAAGAGAAGGAAAAGAAATGAAACCCGGTTGTCAGTAAAATGAAAATCGGTAAGCCAAGTTGAAAGCCTCATTTATGGCTTGAAAATTTTCAACTGTGGGTTGTCACAACCTGCGCCTGTCTATTTCAACACGTCAATAGGCTCAACACCTATTACGTGGAATATAAAACTATAACGTGAAATGTGGGCGTATGCTATGCCTCTGCCTACCCTTCGGAGATAAAGGCGTGACTATATGTATGTACTTTGTAGACATTTTTTTTTTAACATGAGGGAAAATCCTCAAGGATGCTATGCCGGACTCCTACCGACTAAAAAACCTCACGTTACGCCCAACAGCCTATGGTGTGGAGTCCCGGGTAAGCCCTCGGAAGGATGTCCCAGGAGTCCCAATAGACCCACGGCCGCCCAGGGGGTGATTCGGGTGCTATCCCGCGTCTTTGGGGGGTTTCGGGTGTGATCCCGCTTCTAAGGGGGGGCGTGCGTGAATTCCTCACGTCACGCTGCCGTCATGGGCCTGCTTCTGTAAGGACGGTGAGCGACCCTCTTAACGTCCTCAGGCACTTTGTAGACATGCGAGTTGAGAGAGAGTTTGTAAGAGCGATTGAACTACATGCTTAGCTTACTAAAAAGATATGCTAAACAGTGAAAAACCAACTGTGGAACAGTGACTTGATAGACGTGAAAATCTTGAAAAAAAGTCTGATTATAATTTCTACATAGTGATTACCTTGTCTGGTCGGGGACATGATATTGCTCCCAAAGGTTGACTATACGATAAACTTCTTACTAACTTCTTAAAAACTACTTAAGTACATTGATTCGTAAGTAGTGAAAAATATAAAACAATGTAGGTACTGGTATCTAATATATTTCTTTATATAAAAGCTTTTTACATCATCGCTCAGACTTTTAAAAGTTTCTAGGGCTAACGACCGTGATGATACACAAAACACGCGCCCTTCAAGCTTGAAAATGTAGCATTTTATAGCTTGTTTTAGTTGTATTAAGTTAATACTCATATTTATTAAAAATCGAAGAAAAAACTAATTTTAGATGTGACAACGGCAAAGCTCGGAAACAACTCGGTCCCGCCTCGGCTCGGACCCGGCACGGTCTAGCGTGAGTCATCCTTTAATTTCATAAAAAAAGAATAAAACACTTTTGAATAAAGCTACATATACCCTCCTTATCACTACTAATACGTAATACGTAGATCCGACTAATACGTAGATCCGACTAATACGTAGATCCGACTCCTAATACAGTTACAAATGTAGTATTCACACATGACTAGTGACGTCCCTCAAATCAAGGTGCCTTCAGTTTCATACGTCACTGAGTTTAAGCCGGCATCCATGACAATTGACAATGTGACGTGTAATAGAAAGGAGGCTATCATTTTCGCGTGAGGAAACATTACTTTTAGGTTCCGTACCCAAGAGTAAAAATGGAACCCTATTATTGAGATTCCGTTGTCCATCTGTCTGTCTGCTTGCTAGAAATTTTCACAGATTATATATTTCTGTTGCCGCTATTCACAAATACTAAAAACAGAAATACTCGTATAAAAACATTTTAAGAGTGCTCCCAAATAACCAACGTAATTTATTTGCCATTTTTTGGTACGGAACCCTCCGTGTGCGAATATTACCCGCATTTAGCTGGTTTTTTACGTTTGGATATAAAAATCGGACTCCGTTTGGTTGCTATGTACTCTAAAAAACTAAATGAAAGTAGAGTTGAGCCGCTGAACGCTGGGGCAATATAGAACAACAGCAGAATACAATAGCGTTCGGCTTAGGCTACGTTCTACCGAATGTACCATGGCATTATTCTCATAATCACACTTTACCGTTTATTACGATTTTTTTGTTTCAATTTATTAAATTGGATAGATAAGTTCGCTGTAAACCATACTTATAGAAAAACCCAACGGCGCGGCGTCCGCGGGTCCACTTTGTTCCCACACCAACTTACCATGACCTTATGGATTCAGACTATATATAATTATCTTTGTACTTAGTTTCAGCCCGATCCATTCAGCCGTTAGAGCGTGAAAGAGTA
The DNA here is from genome assembly GCA_933228765.1 of Miltochrista miniata. NCBI lineage: Eukaryota > Metazoa > Arthropoda > Insecta > Lepidoptera > Erebidae > Miltochrista > Miltochrista miniata. Next base: position 24,953,456 of record OW121763.1, on the reverse strand, counting down.
ACAACCCTTCAGACATCTACACTCACAAACTTTCGCAGTATAATGTTAGTATGATATCCACATTTCCTTGACGGAATGGGTATATATTAAAGTTGACAATATTATTGCATCTGCCGAATATCTCCCCAAATCCCTTATTGCCTCTGGGTATAATCTAATAAGAAGGGTTCCCATCCGTTTTAATCGTCTAATCTTTATCGATATATTCACCCATCCATTTAGGTATTGATACTTGTAACATTTTCCTGCTTTTCGATAAGTATGCCAGTAGGTGCAATGGGTTTTATTTTATAGAATACGCGCCCGGGTCCTGCGTGGAATCCTGTTCCCATTCCCGTATCTCATGGGAATTTCAGGGATAAAATAAAAAAAATCACCTTAGTTCAGGCGTTTAGGAAAACCGAGGCAGGATCATCGGCAGAGGGCTGCCACACACCAGACCGAGCGAAGTGCGCACAGCCAATGAACATTTCCCGCGTAAAATAATATTTTGCTTTATTTAGTCTTGCTTTTTTTTTTCATCTTACTTCTCACTAATATTCTAAAATTAAATGCGAAAATGTTTGAGTGCGGATGTGTAGATTTGTGGATGTTTGTTACTCTTTCACTCTCTAACGGCTTAACGGATCTGGCTGAAATTTGATACAGGGATAGACTGTAGTCTAAAATAACCCATAGGTTACTTTTTATTCCGGGAATAAGTTTTCGCTAGATGGCGCCAGTTTTCGCTAGATGGCGCCACCATCTATACCTATCGTGGGATTGTTACTCTGCACAAAAATAGCAATTAAAATTGTAAACTGTATATATTTTATGTTACAAAGTGAATTATAATATGCAATAGGATACATGGAATTAGAAAAGTGATAAGTGCTTAGTTTTGAAGTACATTATAGACCAGGAAAAGAAGAACAAATACAAACACTTCTGTAGTGACGAAATGATTCTGTGAAAATAGTATCCATAGTGTACTTTTGATGGTAACTTGGATGCTATAAAACAACCATTTAAACATTTTGTGAGTGCAGTGTGGGGTTTAGTGACATAGTTAAATGGTATTATCTGTAAATTTTGATATACATTTATGTTTTAAACATTGCGGGCGGGAGTAGATTTATATTTCTCATTCTGTTAGAAAACGGCATTTAATATTTTGTGAAGCAGCGACATCTGTTATCGGGTGGCTGTGTGCTCATCCGTCACATCTGTCTAAATCGCTGAATCGCACACCATTGACGGCGACATCTGTTGTCGAATAGCTACAACTAAATAAAATAATAAATCATTTTACAGTAGAAACCCGATTAACCGGACTAATTGTTGTCGATAGGCATTCGGATAATCGAAAATCCGGATAATCGAATGTATGAAGAATTTATAAATTAAGGGTACCCTGATATTTTCAAAACATCTGGGTTTTTTTTTATTTCCTATGAGGAGCAAAGGTATTTTGTGGGTCCCGGTAGCATTAGCACAAACTAATATTGTTACTCGCTCTTTGCTTGTTTTATATCCGGGAGCTGAATTCTCTCGCCTAGAAGCTAAAGATTTTGAAGGTAACGACTTCCAGTTTAATCCAGTTTCATCAGCATTATAAACAAAATCCAAGTCAGTTATTTTCATTCAATTTCTTCTTAAAATTATCATTAAGAGAGTTTGCTGCATCTACATTAGCTGAAACTTTTTCACCTTGTGTTTCCAATTCACGAATTCCATGACGTGATTTAAATCTGTACAACCATCCGTTACTTGCCACAAACGATTCATCGCCGCCTAATTTTTTATTCAACTGTAATGCTTTTTCACAGAGCAAAGGTCCAGATATTGGTTGCCCAGTTGATCGTTTTTGTAAAAACCAACAGTACAAGCTTCTTCTAAAAGTTCATTTTTCGGTCTCAACGGTCGGCAAACGAACTAAAACTATAACGAATAAACGAAACGCGCGGGGCTTCGATCCCGATCCCACACGGCGCGGGCGGAATATGCAAGTTTCAACACGATGATACTTGCATAAATTCGACTTGTAGGTAGATATAAATTGGTCGCGGTTGGTAGTCCGGATAATCGCGAATCCGTAAAACTGAGGGCCGGATAAACGAGTTTCTACTGTATTTATAAAAGATGAATAAGTGCGGAGGCTGTGGCCGTTTTGCGTCGCAAACAGATACCGTGAAGTGTAAGAAATGTCTTAACCACTTCCATAGGTCCTGTGTGGGCATACTTGCAAGGGACAGGGTCCCTTTGGAGTGGCATTGCCCTGAATGCAAACGACCATCTGTTGCAAGGCAGAGAAATGATGAGACACCCGTCCGTGCGATCCACCCCGACAGAGTGAGCGACTCGGAAACTGGTCCCATGTCACCCGATCGGCCTATACTTTCTCGGAAGAGTGAGGAGTCGCATGAAGGGTTTGGTGGTCGAGAATTTGGCCTGTTAATGGAGGAAATTAAGGCGTTTCGTATGGACGTTAAGAAATTTCAAAGACAGATGGAGCTGGAGATGGCAGCCTTAAGAGAGTCCGTGCAGACGTGCGGTTCCCGCGTCGATGAAATCGAGGCCAGACTGCAGGCACTAGAGGAGAGTAAAACTGTGTCGGGCTCTGAGCCCACGGGACCCCTAGAGGCGGTAGTCGAGGCACTGAGGCAGGAGCTCAATGATAGGGACCAGGAGCTGCTGGCCAACGATATAGAGGTCTCAAATATACCGGAGATCAATGTTGAGAACCCCGTTCACCTGGTTAAGACCCTGGCAGCGAAGTTAGGTGTAGCCTTGGACGAGCGAGACGTGGTGAAATCACAAGCCCGGGGCTGGAACTCAGGATGGAAACTCTGAAGGAATGTTCCAAACTTTATTCCTAGCGAAGGAGCGAATACATTCTTATTTATACTAATGGCTTAGAATAAGATTAAGGTTAGGGTTTAGCCGCAATAAATCTAACAAGGTTTCTATACTGAAATTTACGAGACAACTATCATGACATCCTTCTAGTCATTAGGTGATTAAAAAAAGGGTAATCCAATCTATATTATGTGTACAGGGGTACCTGCTGTCTTCCGATAGGAAAACTCACGCGATCCTCACTCTGCACATGGGTTTCACGAGCAACCCGATCAAAAGCATCCCGGAACGGGTCTGATTAAAAGTTCCGGGGCCCTACTGCTGACTATCTGGCATATTATGGTTGATGGACCTATAACCATCTGGCGCCCGAGATAAGTACTGTATTCATCATAGTAAACCACATTTATTTTTTATATTACATACCCATAACACAAGCAGGTTATTCCTAGCTTACTTTGGGATCAGATAGCGTTGTGTAAGATGTCCGTGAATATTTATTTATTTATTTACTATGTATTATAAGTATGTATTCAAAGGGAAAAGTATATACTGGTTGATATCCGTGGTCTGATGCCCATAAGGTTGACCCTGGCTTGAATATTTGATTTTCTGCACATCCACACCACATTTTTCATAGTTTGTAACCTAGGATGTTTTGTTGTACCTATGAATTGGAAATAATGTATATAATTTGAATTAATTCTATGGAAAGTTTGATTTAGACTGGATGATGTTGTGAGAGAACGTCTGCGTATTTTTTGTTTTGTTTTATTATAATCTGTAATTTATGTAACAATAACCAAAACTAACCTCAAAGTCTCCGTACTAGATGATATGTACCTATTTGTTGTTTGTTTTGTCTATTTCTTCCAACAATAACTTTTAACCATTGTAAGTTGTTAAGTTACGACATGATGGCTGGCCTATTTCATGCCTCCTTTCTTTATTTTCCTCCCGTCTTTTATTTTGCAATAATTGTTTGTAATTATGATACTGGGTGCACTGAGGTTGTTTTTGTTTGTCACAAATTGTCACTTTGTGGATGGTCGCACTTTGAACGCGCGAAGCGAAGTCGCTCGGAGCGCGGGGCGCTGACATGACACTGACATAACATGTCAATTTGACGCTTGTGCGGGCAGGTGCGGGATCTGTTTTTTTTTTTTTTTTTTTGTCTTTATTTTTTAAGATTAAGATTTAGAATCTCTACAGTTTTATAATTTATTGTGTATTGTGTATTATTATTATTTTTTAATGGGCACAAACGGGAGCGCGTGCGGAACATGATTTTGTTTGTTTGTTTTTTTTTCTTTGGGTCAAGACCGTGCCTCCGAACTCCTAAGAGGCCGCTTTTGAAAAACAGCGTCGTTGCGTGAGGGGAGGGACACGCTTCCTTTCACGTGGCGACATTATGCTGAAAGGCGGCGTGGGGTACGAAGTTATTTTTAAGCTAATTTTTTATTTAACTCTAAGTACTTATACTTTTTTTTTCTCTTTTCTTTGTTATTAGTTTTTATCATAAGTCATTTTCAATGTACCTACCACCTGTTTGTCGGAATTAAATATATTTTTCTTTCTTTCTTCTTTCATTGGAAGCGGGAAAAGGAATAGACTTTTACGCGGGCTAAGCTGCGAGCATCAGCTAGTTATAATATAATTCTTATGTAAAGAAGAAGAAGTTATAAAATATAATAAACTTTTTTTTCAGACATTGTGTTTATTGTTTTTTGTAGTTATATGTATTTTTGTTCCGTGCTTACAACCCTAATGTTGTCAATAGTTGTCACTCGATGACGCAATCGTACGATGTGCGCACGAATCTCGACTCTCGGAATACGTCGTAGGGAATGTTGTCCACTATAGCGATACGTTATAGCTAATATTTTTGAGGTTAAGTATGGGAGTGATGTATCTGTTACGTAGTAACTATTATTTAATCTGTGGTCGAACGCGAGGAAGGAATTCTGTCAAACTTTTGTAGTACTTATCTTTACATTTTCTTCTCTGTGGTGTGATAACGAGGTCTCCATCGCAAATCAAGTTTCCTAACTTTAAGGTTTTATGCATGATCGTGAAAATTACCTGTGATTCAATCTTCAGTCTGAATCTCTCATTTGATGTACCTATTTTTCCGCAATAATCACTCTATCCTGAATTCATGATGGCATTGCCGATGTAGTTCGACCGTGTCTAGAACCATTCGTTCTCTCGTCAACTTCATCTCGATGATAGCAGTAAATAAGTGTTGTTAAAGTAAGAGTATACTCACTAAATGCAGCTGTAATCCTATTTCCTACTAATATTATAAATGCGAAAGTTTGTGGGTGTGGATGTTTGTTACTCTTTCACGCTCGAACGGCTGAACGGATCTGGCTGAAATTTGGTACAGGAATACATTATAGTCTGGAATAACATATAAGCTACTTTTTATTCCGGGAATAAGTTCCTACGGGAAGCGGGACCGGAAACAAATTTTACGCGGGTGAAGCTGCGGGCATCAGCTAGTAATTCATATTAAGGCCATCCCATTCTAATAAAGTACTAAAGTGTGTAACATGAATGTTATTGTTATAGTACTGTGTACAATATTGTGTTCAATAAAAAGAAATTAGTTTTGAAAGTAGCCATCAATCCAAAAAGAAAAACGGAATTCGCATTTATTCTTTGAGTAATAATTTTCGAAGTAACCTAAGTATAATGTACCTCCAATAAGTAGGAACACAAAAGAAAACATTATATATTTTGATACAGTGAATCTGCCGAACTAGACCTCATAATTAAATAACGTTACTCCAACAATGAACCTTTTTGCTTTAACAATATCTCATATAACGAGAAAAGATTTTCTTACAACTAAGTACTTATATTTGTTAAAGCAACACGCAGGTACTACAACAATGATATAAAAACTATAGATACGTTATAGACACTTGAAAATGGCAACACGTAAAGTAGGTAATTACCTGAAAATCTGTGACGCGGCTGTAGGGTTAGCGAAAGTTCTATTAGCACTGTTTTAAATTCTGTTAGTAAAGAAAACTCGAAAAAAACATGCCTTCATGTATTTTTAGATGATGCACAAGCTACACAGCTTACTGTTCAATATAAAAACGTGTCATTTCATGCGTAAGTACAATAGAATTAATAATATTGTTTCATTTTCTCGGATCGATAAAATGGCGGCAAGCATAATGAATGCACAAAAAAATGTACTCTATAGTCTGTGGTTTGGCGCCCGCGACCCGTAAGGTTACGTCCGCACAGGCAGGCGGCTTGCTTGGCGCCTAGCGCCTAGCGGCTTGCATCCTGGCTACTTGCTAGGATACATGGTGGCCGCACTGAAAGGTGGTTTGCGTGGTGGGTCGCTAGGTGCCTTGGTCACTTGCTTGTCGGCACGTTGAAGAGATTTCACTTTCAAAAATAGCTATATACTGCTCTATATTGGGTTCATACATATGATCACGCCTTTTATCCACGAAGGGGTAGACAGAGGCATTTTAGATGCCCACATTTCACCTTTGAGATTTTGTCCCACGTAATAGGTGGTGAGCCGTATTGCCATGTTGATATGGACAGGCGCAGGCAAGGACTGCCAGTAGTGCCAGCTGTTAAAAATTTTCAAGCCGCCTAAAAAGGCCCTCAACTTGGCTTAGGTACTGCCTCGACTGCTATTTTACTGGCAACCGCCGGGACCAAGGACTTTTCGAAGCACGGAAAATAAATGTCACACAGTGGTCACGAGACGGTCACCCATCCATGAACGGCCACAGTAAATGTTGCTTACTACAGTGATCGTTTACACAACACTGAGTCCGCGGGGCCACGAGCGCTTCATATTGGGTTCATGACATAAATAAGACACGGTCAAGTCATGGGGATTTTTTTGTTCTATATAAGCAATTGCATAATTTGCACTAAAAAATTACGAAGATTTGCGTATGGCCAGAGACACATTTGATCTACTTCTCAGTAAAGTTAAAGGAAAATTAACTCATTCGGATACTCATCTATTTATGACTAGCTGTGTCCGCGACTTCGTCCGCGTAGAATGTAATGAAAAATTTAGTTTATTTAGTTTTTTTTTCTAAAAAAAAAGATTTTTTCTAAAATAAAAGTAGCCTAAGTTACTACTTATTACAGAAGCTATCTGCCAGTGAAAGTCCTCTCCAAATCGGTCCAGCCGTTCCAGAGATTAGCCGGAGGCCAGAACAAACAGACAGACAAAAATTTTAAAAGTATATATTTTGGTATGTGTACCGTAATACATTCATATGCATGCAGTAGAAAGCGGTTATTTTAATATTACAAACAGACACTCCAATTGAATTTATTTGTATGTATGGATGTGATTAATATTTCGTATATTTTTTTCTTCAAAATGCCTCGCGCCTGGCGACAAAAAACCAACATGTTTGTTTACTTGGATACACGCTAAGCTCCTCGCTAGGCGCCAAGCGCGCAGTGCGGCCGGTCGCGAACATTCAAGTATGTCCGTTTTCCTAAGCGACTCGCTAGGTGACTCGCTAGGCGCTAGGCACCAAGCAAGCCGCCTGCCTGTGCGGACGTAACCTAAGGGTATGTCGGGGAAATTTTGTACTATATATTTATTTTGCTATTTGAATATTTTTTTTATTTAGGTAATTATATTTATTTAAAAAAAATAATGAAACATAATAATAATAAGATTATTAAAATGATTTTAATTACAAATATTTGGATTACTTACTAGTTACTAAATTATTACTCATTAAATAAATGTTTCTGTATGATATTGTTATATTTTTATTTTATGACTTAAATTACGTTAATAAATAATTACTGATCCGATAAACTACATTAACATTTTATAAATTTAAATAATACGTAGGTACTTTACCCGTAAATACATTAACCATAAGTATTATGTCTCAGTAAGTGAAATTCAAGTTTCCCTTTTTCCCCACATTCCTCTGATATTGACTTCATGCATGCTACCACAGATAATTTACAGAATTCTTTTTTCAAAGGACATCATTCATTTTGGACCAAAAACTGAAAGTGCCGGCCAGAAAAAGAAAATGTGATATTCGCATAGAACACACAATTTCTAGCAAAAAATACTACTACGTTAACCCTGTGCGTGCTATGGTTTTTTAGTTACATGCTTTTAAAATTCGTGAAAAATGTTATATCGAAGGTGTCATTCTACTTGATATGAGCAGTTGAATAGTGATTTATTTTATTAATTATGTCTTTCAGCACACATATAAGCACACATACATATAATTAAACCTGTTTCTCCGAAGGGTGAGGCAGACGCAGAAGCATATTTTATGCCCAATTTTGATTTCTCGTTCCTACATAAAGAAGCATGTAAAATAAAGATAAAGAGTATTTTATTTCGACAGAGTCAAAGGCCTTCTCGTAGTCCGCAAAAGCCATACACAGCGGCTGATTGTACTCGTTTGTTTTCTGCACAATCTGCCGTACAGTATGGATGTGGTCCACGGTTCTGAAGCCTTTTCGAAATCCGGCTTGCTCCTTTAGCTGAAACTCGTCGAGCCTTCCGGCGAGGCGGTTTGTGATTACTCTCAAGAACAACTTGTAAACATGGCTCAGGAGTGAGATGGGTCTGTAATTCCTCAGCAAGGTCTTATCACCTTTCTTGAAGAACAGAGCCACGCTTCAGGTGTTTGTCCCTGTTGGAGGACGGTATTAAACAAACTCATCAGCTCGTTGAGAACCGGAGCCCCCCCCCCCCGCCTTCAGTAGTTCAGTTGTAATTCCGTCCTCCCCAGGGGACTTGTTGTTTTTAAGTTGCCCGAGAGCCGCCCTCACCTCGCCCTGATCGATGTCCGAAATGTCCTCGCTATAGCGGCGCGATAGTGGGACTCGGTGGTCACAATCAGTAGGGTCCTACTCGTCGGCCTTTTTGTCCGTGATGCATAAAGGTCTCTGTAAAAGCTCTTTATTTCCTCTAGAATCTCGAACCTTCAGGTCACAGTTCTGCCATCCGCTGTCTTCAGTTTCATCAGACGGGGTCTTCCAAGCTGTTGGGCAATTACTTTGGTACCCCTGTTCTGCTCGATCGCTGCCTCGACGATGCTGGTGTTATAGCGTCTAAGGTCGCGTCGTATCAGCTTTCGTCTTCTGAGATTTAGATCCCGCTGGTCTGACGAAGACGAGTGCGTAGATGGCGCTTCCCGTCTTATTCTCATAAGTTCGAGAGTCTCGGGCGAGAGCTTAGAGCACCTGTTATTGCTTTTTCCGAACAAAACCCTTCGGGACACTTGCTGTAACGTCCTGACCACATTGTCGGCCTTATCGTGAATATTGCCAATGGTTTCCAGCAGATCAAAACGATTTTGAAGTTCTAACTGGAACTTCTCAGCCCCTGAGGCTAACTGGAGCGCGGTAGGTCGGAGAGTAGGCTTCATCATACGGGCTCTTTCAGCTCGGAAGTCCAAATTCAGAGATGCTCGTACAAGTCGGTGATCACCACCGGTATTAAACCTGTTAACCACAGAAACATCTCTAAATATAGACTGCCTGTCCGTCATGATGAAGTCTATCTCGTTCCTTGTGACCTTGTCGGGGCATCGCCAAGTCCATTTTCTGTGGGGCTTCTTCTTAAAGATAGAGTTCATCAAGAAGAGTCTCTGAGACCAAGAAAACTGACAAGCATATGGCCCCGGTCATTTCAGCGCCCTACACTAAAGGGGCCGATATTCGTTTCGCCGCCTTCTTGAACTCCCACTTTGGCATTGAAGTCCTCCATCACAACGCTGTAGTGAGTCTTGGCAGTACCATGTAGTGCTTTTGCTATGTCCTCATACACGGTCTCAACTGCCTCGACAGTGCTTTTATAGGTCGGAGCGTACACTTGTATCACCTTCAGGGTGTACCTGTTGGTGAGTCTCAGTATTGAGTACGCTACCCGATGGGAAACACTGCTGATCTCCACAAAACTGCAAACGAGGTCCTTTTTCACCATAAAGCCAATCCCGCCCTCGAAAGAATGTCTTCCGTCACCTTCCCGAAAGTAAAACAGGTCGCCTGATGCAAGGGTTAGCGTGTCCTCCCCCTTCTTCGGACCTCGCACAATACTGGATGTGCCAGTTGATACGACCTAGTTCTACCTCGAGTTCGGTGAGCCTCTCGTCCAGGCGCAGAGTAATTCCATTAAACGTAGCCAGGGTCAGTTTTGTATGGCAGCCTCCCGTAACCCGGAGATTCTTAGCACCCCCCCTCCCGCCGTCACTCCGACCGCTGCCGTGATCGCGAAAAGCGGGAGTGCCGTGAACTGGGGGCTGTTGTTTTGTTGTGTGTATTATAGGAAGATATTTGGCCTTACTGTATCACGCTGGCCAGACGGGTTGGTACAGGGTTTAGTTTCGAATTTTCCTTTTTTGTGTGCCATGACCTCGTCCGTTTATCAGCAGGTGCACCACTCGCAGGTGAGGCTGGCTTGGACCCCGGGGTTGGTGGTAGGGCCCTATCGCACCCATCGGGCGTCGGAAGGTGGCGGGGTAATTCGCCAGGTACCTGTCGCTTGAGTCTGGGCGGCTGCGCGCGCGGCACCTTTGTCACAGTATACAGGGTGGAATTTAAAGACGGTAGTTGGAGGTAAAGTACCCTTAATATTGATAATGGCAAGTTTTGCTGAAAGGAAACATTCCTTTATTTTCAAAAGTAAGTAAAACTGCATTTAAAGATTTTTGAAAAATCACCTGCTTGAGCCGAGAATCGAACCTAGGAGATGTGAAAAAAAAAACATCCTGTATTTTATGATACCAACCGAAATAGTCTTTAATAAGGAACAATTTCTTTGAAACAACATAGTATCTTAAATTAAAGGAAGACCAAGTAAAATATGTTTTTATTGTAAAGCTTACTTACTATCTAAAGAAAAAAAACAGTCTTATTGAGATTCTTTTCCTTTTTTTTGAAGTTGGTTAAAAAAATGTTTTAGTTTCTGTGAATGGGAATATTTGTTCTGGTCACTTAAACAAACAACTTAAACAAAAAAAATAGGAGTTTCTAAATTAGATGTTTTTTTTCTTCAGATGAGTGAGCTTTACAATAAAAACATATTTAACTTGATCTTTCTTTATTTTAAGATACTATTTTGTTTCAAAGAAATTGTTTCTTATTAAAGACTATTTCGGTTGGTATCATAAAATATAGGATGTTTTTTTTTTTCACATTTCCCAGGTTCGATTCCCGGCTCAAGCTGGTCATTTTACAAAAATCTTTGAATGCAGTTTTACTTACTTTTGAAAATAAAGGAATGTTTCCTTTCAGCAAAACTTGCCATTTCCAATATTAAGGGTACTTTCCCTCCAACTACCGTCTTTAAATTCCATCCTGTATATATGTTTGTAGTATGCCTTTGTCTAAGGTTTTTGAAACAAGTTTGGATTTGTTGTGAATCGTTAGGTACGTTTTGTTTGTGCGTAGGTACGTAGATAATTAATAAAATGATAATTCTTTCTTATTACATTAGAATAACGTAAAAACAAATCACTATTCAAGTGATAAAATGTATCAAAATACATCATCAAAATAACATTTTTCTCGTATTTTAAAAGCATGTAACAACAAAACCATAGCAGGCACAGGGTTAATGTAATAGTATTTTTTGCTAGAAATTGTGTGTTCTATCCGAATATTAGATTTTTTTTTTCTGGCCGGCACTTTCAAAATTGGCCCAAAAATGTATGAAACGTGAATGATCTCCTTTATAAAAGTTTAGCTGTTTTTAAAAGCCGAAATGTTAGTGTATAACGTGTCTATATTATGATACGTCTTTGTACTACAATAATAAGAATATTTTTCTATGTTACCATATTCTGATTACAGCGGTGTTCCGAAAATTCCGTACTAACCCGGCAATGGCAAATAGGGTTACATGTGACTATTAAATGAGATAGAAAATTACTGAAAACATTACCATTTCAGAGCTATAACGCGAAATACATAAAAAACTTTATAAAGGTCATTATTGCCAGAACTTATGTCAGTTTAAGGCACAAATTAATGGCCTTACTCTGTCTTCTCTTGTATAGATTCAAGATCATGCAATAAGTCTAGGAACCCGAAGAGCTTTGTTGGGAGTCCTGGGACATCCTTCCGAGGACTTACCCGGGGCTCCCAACCATAGGCTTGTGGGCGTTACGAGAGGTTTTTTAGTCGGTAGGAGTCTGACATAGCACATCCATGATGGATTTTCCCTCACGTTAAAAAAATACCCGAAGAGCTTTGAAAATATGTATAATTTAAAAAATAATAAGATTATATTTTGCAATATATTGTAATAATGATGGTCACCGTCGCTTTCGTACTTTGCTCTGATTTCGGCTTTAGTCAATAAAATCAGCCAACTCTCTCTCTTGAACTACACTCTTCAAACGTGTTGGTACTTCAATGGGACACCTCTCATAAACCAACCATTTTTATCATTGAAAATTCTTTGTTAACTCTCACCGACTAAAATCACAAGGTACCACTGGCTACGGCCGGGAGCCCCGGGTAAGTCCTCGGAAGAATGTCCAAGGATTTCCGAACAAATGTATCATTCTTTTTTTTAATTAAACGTGAGGGAAAATCCCCGTGGATGCTATACCGGACTCCTACCGACTAAAAAACCTCACGTTACGCCCAACAGCCTATGGTTGGGAGCCCCAGGTTAGCCCTCGAAAGGATGTCCCAGGAAATGTATCAGTCTAATACCTATTACTTTTTATGTTTGTCAAAATATAAGACTTTGTTGCAATAGCGAATTGCTGCTAGTGACCGACCGAAGTTTCGGTTTCGGCCAGTTTCGGCCAAAAAATCGAGTTTCGGCCGCAGTTTCGGTTTCGGCCAAAATGGGCCGAAACTTTCGGCCGGGCCGAAACTCACGTGATCATAAATTTTGAGTGCCTGGCTCTGCTAGTGACGTGGTTAGGGTCAACTCAACCAGTTAATATGTTACTAACCGAAGATTTACAAAAGACTTCCAATCAATAGGTAGTTATAATAAAACAATTTTTACGGAATTCTAAAAAGGTGATCCAGGACATTACATAACCCTACCCCTTTGTTGTCGGTTCCGTTGACTTCGTTGGTCCTCTGTCTGTCTGTCAGCAGACTTGCACCGTGATAGTTAGACAGTTAATTTTTTTACAGATGATGAATTTCTGTTGACGCTATAGCTACATAGACAAATTAATAATAATAAAGGGGGCCTCCCAAACAACATACGTGATTTTTTGCTGCTTTTCTTGTACGGAACCCTACGCGCGCTAGTTCGGCTCACTGTTGTCCAGTCCAGTTTTAGTTATATACTTCTAGAATGTAACCAAAACCAGCCAAGAGCTAGTAGCAGGGCACCGTGTGGTTTTAGTCAGTAGGAGTTCACAATAGCATCTATGAGCAATTCCACGCGTAAAAGAAAGAAACTCATCTTTAGGTGGAGATATTTCTAAAATGAACACTTGAGAAGATTTATACCGTTGATTGATACTGTTAATTGATGGCACTTGGTGGAACTTGCAGCACCTATTGAAAAAATAACCGGCCAAGTGCGAGTCTAACTCACATACGGAGGGGTTAAAGCCTATTCGAGACATGAGGCCTAGCCGTCCGTCTGTCTGTTAGTCACGAGGCTGTATCGCTGGAACTGTGCCAGATATAGGCCTTAAATTTTCACCGTATAGTAGTCCTACCGACTAAAAACCACGCGTATCCTACCTAGCCTACGGTTGAGAGCCCCGAGTATGCCCTCGGAATGATGCATACAGCGGCCGCGGGGGGGGGAGGGGTTATTGCTTTGGGGGGTTGTTCCGTTGTTATCCCGCTTCTTGAGCGGGGCGTGGATGAATCTCTCACGTCATGCTATCGGCCTGCCATGCCTCGCGCGTGTGGCGGGCGATGCGCGCACCGGGATACTCTTCGCCCCTCGCCGCCCCTTCCACGCGCTTCATAAAGACCTGCAGACGGTCGCTGCCCTCTCTTACTACCACGGCTGATCCACAGGTGATGTACCTCGCTCCATCATCACCTCGTGGCTGGATCTGGTGGTCTAGGAAACCTACGGAACCTTCCCCTACTTACTCACTAATTGTGCATCAGTGTTTTGTACCTATTTTAATAAACGCAGATAAGCTGCAATATTATACCAACCAATTTTTCTCAATTATCTCCTTGGTAATCCTCACTATATTTGGACTTGATAGGGTGGCTGACCCACCTATCACGTGACAATGGCCGGCTTCTGTAAAGACGATAAGCAGCCCCGTCACCGGTCTTAGGCCCCCGGTCATGGAGACTGATAGTTTGGGGCGCCGCCGCAGACTGTGGAACTCGAGAAGCTGAGTTCTCTCCCGCTTCCTCCCCGCCGTCTCTTTTACGAGCATGACCTGCTCACAGGAAGAGGCCTACGGCCTCGTTCCAGCACCTCCTTGCGCCATTTTAAACAATCATGCAAGGGCCCTTGCCTTCAGGTCCCATAGAGGGGTCCCGGATAGAAGACATGCCGCCTCAACTGAGATCGTGCGGTATCTCCTTATCACCCTGATAGCCGTCGCCTTCCGCGGGCTAAGCAATCTAGCCGCATTGCTGGTCATCAGGATCTCCGCCCATACGGGGGCCCCGTATAGGGCAAAGTACAGTCTCCTGCAGGCAGCGTTGGGTCTCCTGATATTGGGCAACAACTGCGAGAGTGCGGCTGATGTCCCTCCCTCAGCTATGGGACCAAACTTCGGAAGTGGTATCTGAAGTTCCATCGGCTATCAAGTACGAGCCCCAGATACGTCATCGAGAGCTCGATGCCGATGCTGACGCCCCCTTTATGTAAGCTGGCTCCCGCAGGTGGCCTCAGGGCTGCGTCTCGGTGCATTGCTCCTCGCGCTGTAATGAGGGTGTCGTCGTAACACGTTACGCACCTAACACGTTACGCCGACACCTCTGTGCAACGGACCACGCAGCACCCAATCGTAACCGATGTTCCATAGAAGCGGTTCTAAGACCGATCCCTATGGAACACCGAACGACACATCTCGCGGACCCAGCCCTAGCCAGCTCGGGTAAGTTTTGGCCCTCTCGGAAAGATAGGCCCCGACAATTCGACGGAGGTATGGAGGCATTCCATGGTTAATAAGCGCCTCCCAAACGCAGCTCCAGGGCAAGGTGCTGAAAGCGTTGGCGATGTCAAGAGACATTGCCAACACCACCTCACCCTGTTCTGATGCCGATAACAAAATATACCTACTAGATCAGAAAAAAGCAGCCACACAACAAACGAAATTTTTGTGCCTAATTTTTGTTACGGAACCCTCTGTGCGGAATCCGACTTGCACTTGGCTGGTTTTTTTTTTCAACATGAACACGTGAGTTTCGGTTTCGGTTTCGGTTTCGGCCGAAACTGACCCTGGGGCCGAAAGTTCGGTTTCGGTTTCGGTTTCGGCCGGAAAACCAGTTTCGGTCGGACACTAATTGCTGCACACACCTAACAAATATTATAAATGCGGAGTATCTCGCCTAAAAAATCAGCCCCATTTTAGGACCTACAAAAAATCTGACGTTGGACCTTTAAGAACTATGCCCACTCAGAATAAATTCATCTACAGCTATTAAATTTCCATTTTGTAGAACTGATAAAATCTAGAAACTCCAATAACACTAAGAAAAGATTAGGTACGCAATAATAAATCTCCTATGTCTGGGAAATTTTTTTTTTTTTATTATTTTTTAATTTATTAATTAGTTGACTGCCTCTGTGGCGCAGTCGGTAGTGATACCGCCTGCGGCGCTGGAGGTCGTGGGTTCGATTCCCACCGGAGACAAATATTTGTGTGACCCATAAACGTTTGTCTCAAGAGTCTGGGTGTTTCTATGTATAATATGTATGCATTTAAAAGTATATAAGTATTAATATCCGTAGTCTGATACCCATAACACAAGCAGGTTATTCCTAGCTTACTTTGGGATCAGATAGCGTTGTGTGAAATGTCCGTCAATATTTATTTATTTATTATTTATTTATTAAATTATTATTCCTCCATGTACTACACTCGAGAGCAATGAATCCGGGTCACTTAAAGAATGTTAAAAATGTATTAAAAATGTATTAAATTAATTAATTAAAATGTATTAAACTATGAAGATATTCGTAGTTCATAAAAGCTCGAACGGATTGATAGTAAAATATGACCTTATTCGATTTTATCTAACTGCCAATATGACCCTAGGGGTCAAGTATACCCAGTTATAGCGTTCGTAGATAGCTATAATAAAGATTCAGTGTCAATTTAGATATTTCGTTGCTGTTCTTGTTGTTTAGATGACGTTCAGCTAACTACATCGGGTTTTCGATTCGCCTGAAGATGAAAGTCTACAACCAGTGAGTCCTACCTGTTATGACTTATGGCGCAGAGACGTGGACACTTACAGTGGGGCTAGTCCGTACCCTCAAAGTTGCGCAGCGAGCTATGGAACGGGCTGTGCTTGGAGTATAGTGATAAACTACTAAAGTGGTCGACATAGCACGTAGAATTAGCACATTAAAGTGGCAGTAGCAGTGGCACGTCTGCAGAAAAACCGCCAGCCGATGGAGCAAACGAGTTCTAGAGTGAAGACCGCGACTCGACAAACATGGTAGGACGTCCACCCGCCAGATGGAACAATAACTTGGAAGAGTTGCAGGCTGAGACTGTACGCGGAAAGCGCAGGACCGTATCACATTATAAAGAGAAAAAAACTACCTGTTGCGGCGTAAATTAGGAGAGGTCTACGTCCAGCAGCTGAGCCGCAGTGGTAGGCTGACATAGACTGATTTGATTGATTGATTAATTGTACCCAAAGAGCAAAAAGGAACACTGTTACTGAGACTTTGTTGTCCATCTGTCACCGCGCTGTATTTCATAAACCCTGATAGCAAAGCAGCTGAAATTTTTACTGATTATCACTGACACAATAATAACCAAATACCCATACAACAAACGTACTTTTTTCTTAATTTTTTGGTACGGAGTCTGCCGTGTGTGCATGCGAATCACACTTGATCGGTTTTTTTTTTAAATTTCATTGAAGTGTTCCGGTTGAGTACTATATTTGTAGGAACAAAGAACTTGTTGACCTGAATATAGGTGAATGTCGACTTGACTAAAGACTGGTGAAGGGGAAATTTTTCAATGAAATGAAAAGTCTGTGGCCTCTAAAAAGTACTCATATAACATTTTCATGTATTTTACAGTGACAACATCCATGATCACTACTATTTAATCAAGCAAATGAGATGTGATTTGCAAACTGTACAAGTGTACATACATTAAATAAAAATTGTGACAAAAAATGTGAATTGAATATTTTTTGAAAATAATACGTGCTGTATTCAGGAACATCCTTGCGAGGTGTTCCCGACGCGTCCGGTGATAGACGGGTAGGTAGATAGAGACCGTGTCGTTGTAGTCGGTTCGAGTCTGACATTGCATCCGTGGTGTGACATTCTGACATTTCCACATAAAAAAATACTATGTACTTTCTCTCTACGTTCTACAAAGGATAACGAAAGTAGAGAAAGTAGTTTACAGATTTCTTTGTCTGTTAGAAGGTTTGTTCGAGATAACCTCCTCAATGGATTTATTTCAAATTTTGAGCGGATTTTACCGATAGTACTATCTTGGGTTGGGTATACACATTATTACAAAGGATGGAAAAAAAGACTGTCGTTGGAGGAAACGTACCCTAAATGTTGATAATGACATTTTTTCTAAAAAGAAACATTCCTTTATTTTCATAAATAAGTAAAACTGCATTTAAAGATTATTGAAAAATCACCTGCTTGAGCCGGGAGTCAAAGCGGAGAGATGTGAAAAAAAGTCACACCTGTATTTTATGATACAAACGCAAAGAGTCGAGAGAGTTAAGTATCTTAAATTAAAAGAAGACCAAAAAATATTTTATTATTGTACCTCCTCCTCTACTTTTGAAAATAAAGGAATGGTTCCCTTCAGCAAAATTGGCCATCATCAATATTACTTACTTAAATTAAAGGAAGACCAAAAAATATTTTATTATTTTACCTCCTACTTTTGAAAATAAAGGAATGGTTCCCTTCAGCAAAATTTGCCATCATCAATATTAAGGGTACTTTTTCTCCAACCACGGTGTTTTTGGTCCACCCTGTATATTTCTACAACTGCACTCCACGTCTAGGGACTACCTATGTAGAGATCTAGACAGAAGGACATATGTAAAAGTGGTGAATTTATCATTTAGGTATAAGTGTGTATATGCTGAGGATATTGAAAAGATTATTGATAACTTACAACTGCGCAAGGCGCCTGCCATAGACATGATAAGGGTGCAAGATGTAAAGTACTTAAAGGATAGTTTAAGTCCGATATTGGCTAATTTTGTAAATATGTGCCTTAAATAATAATAATAATAAATCATCATTTATTTCAGGCATTTATATCCCATATGACACAAAGAACAAAAAGTAAGTATATTAATTAATTGTAAAACAGTCCATGCAAGAATACATTATTAAAAATATAAAAATATCAATCATTAATATTCAGTAATTGCAAACATTAATTTAATCAAAAACAGATATTAAAATTCAATAAAAATAAAAATTAAAAATATCAATCATTAAAATTCAATAAAA
Organism: Miltochrista miniata; assembly: GCA_933228765.1. Taxonomy (NCBI): domain Eukaryota; kingdom Metazoa; phylum Arthropoda; class Insecta; order Lepidoptera; family Erebidae; genus Miltochrista; species Miltochrista miniata. Next base: position 24,934,984 of record OW121763.1, on the reverse strand, counting down.
AATATAATTCTTTAAAATTCAGTCATTGCAATAGGTACATTAATTTAATCGAAAACAGATATCATTAAAATTCAATAAAAATTAAAATTAAAAATATCAATCATTAAAATTCAGTCATTACATTACTTACATTAATTTAATCAAAAATAAATATTTAATATCTTGAGAATTAGAATTCAATCAATAATGAATAACTAAAAACAATTAATAAGTACATAACAGGTATAAATAATTCCAAATTCAGATATGAAAAATGTCAGCAATTAAAAAAGTTACAGTAAAATTCATAATTATTAGATGTCAAAACTATGTATTGTAACGTTTGCCCTTCCTGTGCTTTAACTCGAAGTTGAAGCAGCTAAGCCGTATGCCCCAACGAGCTAACCGGCCAGTTGGATTGTTCAATGATATAAACCATTTTAGTGCCGAATGGTCAGTATACACCGTGAATTTGTGACCATTGTCTAGGTAGCATCTCCAATGTTCTAATGCGGCTATCACCGCCAAGCATTCTCGTTCTGTTACACTATAATTCTTTTCCGGCCCGCTCAGTGACCGACTCATATATGCTATTGGGTGTTCTACTCCCTCGTGTAGTTGTGTTAACATGGCACCAATGCCAAAGTTGCTTGCGTCTGTATGTACCTGAAATGGTTCGTCGTATTTTGGACATTTGAGTACCGGGCTTTTTATTAAGTGTGCTTTTAATTCCATGAACGCCCTTTCCGCCTCTGTGTTCCAATGAAAAGCCGGGGCTCCTTTCTTTGTTGTAGTGAGTTTGTTAAGAGGTGCAGCAATCGTACTGAAGTTGGGTATAAACCGTCTGTACCATGACGCAGTGCCTAAGAACCTCTTAACGTCCTTCTTTGTTGTTGGTACCGGGAATTTCAGGATTGAGTTGACTTTCTCCGGATCTGTTCTGAGACCCAGACCATCCACAATGTACCCCAGGAACTTTAGCCTGTCCTTGAAGAAATTAGATTTTTCTAGATTGATGGTTAGATTTGCCCTTTTTAATATTTGTTGAACTCTTGAAATGAGTGACACATGTTCTTCGAATGTAGATGACGCTATCACTATGTCATCTATGTAGCAGAACACCTTGTTTTGAAACTGTGGCCCAAATAGATTGTCCATTAGTCTTTGTTGTGAGCTGCTTGAGTTGCTTAGTCCAAATGGTAAAACCTTGTAATGGTGTGCTCCTCGTCCTGGGATGAAGAAGGCTGTTTTTTCCCGGTCTTTTGTTGCTAAAGGAATTTGCCAGAAAGCTTTGGAGAGATCCAGTGTTGTTAGATACTTCACTTCTCTCAAGTTGTCTAATATCTCTGATATGTATGGCAGGCTGTATGCGTCCTTTTTTGTGACTGCATTGAGCTTGCGACTGTCTAGGCAGAAACGGGGCTTGCCGTCTTTTTTATTGACGATTAGTACGGGGCTTGACCAAGGGCTCTGACTAGGCTCGATGACGTCAGCCTTTAGCATCTCGTCTACTTGTTCTGATACTATTCGCGTTTTTTCAGGGGACATTCTATAGGTTCGTTGTTTGATTGGCTTGCTGTCTCCCGTATCGATGGTGTGTTCTATTAGATGTGTTCTGCCTAGCCCTACTTTCTCATATGATATTTCGGCACATCTGGATATCATTTTTTCTGCTATTAAGCGTTGTTGTTTCGTGAGACTACGCCAGTCATACAGTTTGTTTTGCTCTTCGGATATTAATGACAATTTAGGGTCATCGTCCACTAATATGGGTATATGTCCGAAGTATTTGGGACATAGGTTAAATCTGAGCCAGAAATCTATACCTAAAATTAGGTTTGTGGTTATGTTAGGCACTATATACGCCGTAATTATGTGAGTTCTGTCTTCGAATTTGATGGGTAATTTTATCTTCCCTTGTACAACGGTTGTGTGTCCGCCGGCCGTTGTAACCGTTGTACTTATGTTTTCCTCTATCTTATATCCTAAATTTTGTAACACTCTGTGCGAGTTGTTACCTAAAATTGTGATTGCGGCTCCTGTGTCCAACAATCCATATGCTTCTAACTGTGGGTTTGACATAATTGTTATTTTGGCGTAAGGCCTGGGGTCATTTGTAGGTAATGGGGAGAGTATACAAGATTCCTTCTGACTTGTAATTTCGTTTTTGCATCTTGTAGACCTAACTTCTTTTGTCCCACCTTTGTAACCATACGACTCATTCGTATTTCGGCATGCCATAGTCAAATGATACCTGGAACCACACTTCGAACATGGCCGTGTGTCGTCCGATGTTGTCGCCGCCACAGTGTTTTGCGATCTGAAGTTACGACTGTCGCGGCTGTAACCTGTGCTGTAAGCGTTCCTGTTCCCGTAGGTATTGGTCGCAATTCTGCTGCTTGGGAAGTTACTGCGGTTTCTGTTAAAGCTGTTGTAACTTTGCCTTGTAGATGTTGAGGTCTTGCTCGCAGTCTTTCCATTTGTAAATGCGAATTCCGCTGCTACCATCCCTTCAGATGCTGTTGGAGGCTCGGTAAAGAACGCTCTGCGTGCCACCATGTCCTCATGTTTTTTGCATATGTTTTTTACTTGTTCCAACGAGACTATATCTCCATTGGTTGCTAGGATGTTGTCGTAGACGGGTCTGATGTTGTTTAAGATAATGTGTAACTTTTCCGTTTCAGACACCTTGTTGCTTAGACGAGCAAACATTCCATCCATGATGGCCAGGTACACCACTATTCCTTCTCCGTTTCCCTGAGTGCGTTGTCGAATTTCTTGCCATAGGCGGTATTCGTAGTTGCTGACTCCGAAATCCTGTATTAGCGCATTCGTTAGATCTTGCCAGCACGCAAATTTATCGCGATTACTGCGGTACCAATGCCTAGCGTTGCCTGTGAATAGTTCAGAGGCTGCTGTTAACAATCTCTTGTCGTCGATTTCTCGAGCCTGCCTAAAATCCTCCACCCGCTCAATGAAAGAATGTACCTCCGAATTCCCGTCGTATTTAAATTTGGATAGCTCCGTAAGAAAGCATCGCTCATATATTACGGGAAGATTTAGAAAGTGACTCTCTTTCAGGTTGTTGCTATTTGCTTTCTCTTTAATGTCCGCGAGGGTGTCTGCCTCCTGCGCTTCATTGGTAGGGGCAGCAATGCTCTCGTCCGCATCATCAAATTCGCTGGTGTTTGATGCATGCGAATAACTTTCGGATATGGCTTTCAATCTCTTGTATGTAGTTTTGAAAGTGAGATGAAAGTCGTCGTATCTTTCTTTTAGATCTGATTCCTCTGGGGGAATGATTCTAGCGAACCTAGACTCCATGTGAGCACATAAGGCTTTGGAGCTAGTCAATAATGCTAGTATGTATTTGTCCTGAAGGGACGCCACGTTCTTCTCCAACACGGCCAGCGAGGAATACAATCCTACTAAGTCTTCCTCCAATTCTAAAGGGGAGACCTGTAAGTCCTCTTCGTCCGTGGTTAACTTTAATTTTTTAATTTGTTGCCTGAGGGCTGCCACCGTTGAACCAGGTTCCTCTCCCCGGATCTTAACTTCATATGCAAGTTCCGCCTTTGGAAGTGATGTGAAATTTGATTTGAATGCCATTGTACTGACTATTTCAATTACTATTGCCGGGAATCTTTAGTGATGATGATTATTTACCAATATCTAGTGTATTTATCTGCTACTTATTTTATATGAAGTGTTAATTTTATGTAAACAACGAATGTTCGCTATATTCGCTAACGAATTCTGTTGTAGTGAACGACGGCCCTTATCGTTGTCTGTTTACGTATTGTTGAATGTTAAGGAATGTGAATATTTTTCGATTCACCCGCCGAATAACGAAAAATAAATTCTACTTTTTAGGGTTCGTTGAACCGAATTATAAATTGAACCTTTATAAAACTTAGTATTTGCTTTAGGAATTACTTAAGTTTGGAAGTGTTTCTTTTTAGGGTTCCTTCACTCAATTAATAGATTGGACCCTTCTAGAAATTAATTGTCTGTCTGTCTGTCTGTGTGTTTAATGTAATCTAATCCGACGCAGTGAGTAATGAAAGTGAAGTGTGTGATGATGGGTTGACGAAATTTACTAAATGTTTTTCAGTTTTGCACGAATAATGCAATTTTCTACGCTGCTATTATTTTTATTGAAATGTAACTATTTTCACGAACGTGGTAAGAGTTAATTGTATATTGACTCGTACCAACTATTTTTTTTTTTTATAGTTATTTACTACTACGGAACCCTTAAATATTTCGAACTGTGTTAAAACGATTCGCACTTGGATGGTTCTGGAAATAATCTGTATCGTAGTAACTAACTTTTTTATGTAGATTGTTCCTTACCACTACGGAACCCTTGAATATTTCGAATTGGTTGAAAACCGATTCGTACTTGGACGATTCTGGAAATATTCTGTATCAGACTGTTGGTGTCCGGAGTGTATTTTATTCACTTCCACCCACAGTTTATATGGAAAAAAAAATTTCTTCTAATATCGAGCTAGTAAATCAACTTACTCGTAAACGTTATGAAAGCAACATCTGCCGTTGTTTATTTAGAACCCGAATCAAAGTTAATAGTTTACTATTGTTTTTTGGCAAGAATGTTTTCGCTGCGTAATCTACGTTTGGAATGTTTTTTCTTACAGTTATATTTCAGTGTATCAGAATTCGACGTAATTCGAAAAGTGAATCAATTATGAATCTTTTATAATTTACGTGAAGTGAAATTCGTAAAATCTTTGTTCTAACGTTTTACTAGCGTGAAATTTCAATAGGGATTGTTACCCAGAAGTGTGATTATCGGCTGTTGGTCTCGCTGTAAATTCACATATGGGAAATACAACAAAATAATACACAAATTGAGGCGGTTTGACGCCGTACAAAAATAAAAATTGTGGTGGTGATATCCTGTGACTACTTTTTACGATGAATATAGGCAATACAAATCACTTACTAATATTAATGTAAGCGTTTCAAATGTGAAGTTTTACTTCAGACTTTAATAAAGTAATATTTAAAATTGGAACAAAACAAAAAACTTTTACTTGAAATTTACTTAAAATTTTTCCACCATAAAATAAATACTTGAGGGTGTGAAAAATAAATTTGGGGACCGTTAAAATTTGGAAAAATTACAATTATGTTGAGAAAAATTCAAATTTTGCCTTGTTCTTGAGTTTATGCCGAAATCTGACTAAAATAACTAATAACACACAAAATAAGCCGGAAAGAACAAGTTGGCAGCAGAGGTCAGGAGAGCCAAATTCCTGGGTAGTTGTAATAATTTGGAGGGAAACTACCCCGCTAACGGGCACTCTTAAGACTATTTTACACAAGTTGAATATCTTATAATTATGACCTCCCGACTCCCGTCGGAAATCGCTTTCTCGCTACCCGAAACCACGATATGGGCGCCACTGAAAAGCTGAAGGCTTTCAGGAAGAGAGAGAGAAATGAAAAGATTGAATTTAAAATGTAAATAATTAATAGTTTATTAGAATTGAGCACTTGGGGGTCGTGGGTGTGGCAACTTCGGGCAGCAAGTACGGTTTCCGAAGGCCTTCGCAGGGTTCGACTTATCTTGTGGCTCCAGGATGTCGATGCAGTCCGCCAGGTAGCCGTGTCTTCCACAATTTCGGCCGGCACGGTATTCCCAACCCGCAGGGCGGATGTTCGCTCGTAGAACTCGAAGGGTGGATTTTACCAACCCGTAGGGTAGACGGTTTCTTGGACCCGTAGGGTGAATGTTCCTTCGTGGAACCTGAAGGGTGGACTTCTTGAACCCGTAGGGTGGACCCTGGAATGTTCCATATGACGGGTTAGCTGGAACCCTTTTTCCCGCCCATTGCTAAGACAGCCGACCACTGTTAAACCATTTGGGAGTCGGTTGCCTTACAATGGTTGGTTCTATCCTAAGTTTACAGAGACCTTTTTTTTCACACCCCTGTAATCTACCCTCCCATAACAGGGTCGACCAACAGCCGTTAATTTTCACTATTTTAAAATCTAGAATCATAATAATTAATTTAACTCACCCAATGATGGGGTCTTCTATTTATAGCTATTTGCTCCTTATCCTTGACAAATATTTACGAGGATATTTGCGATGATATAAACGATTATTTTTAAACTGATGTGATTCTCACAATTTCCAATTACACTGATACGTTCGTGATCTATTTTAAATATTAATCTGGCGGTCCTCCTGCATTGACGCAATGCCTTATATATCAATGAAATAGCGCCTCTAGTGGCACCGCTCGAAACTACTCAATCGTCAAGACCGTATCACTGCCTATAGCTTCCGTCGTTGCGACACTAACTCGGTAGATGGCGCTTTCATTTATTAATCTAAGTTTTCATTTTAAAACCCCTAACGTTGAACCCCTATTTGCACCCGTTGTTTCACAACGTTACAGTATGTAATCAAATATCAATTTAAGTATATATAAATGTAAAACAAATAAATTAACTTTGCTATTAAGAATATATTATATAATCTGTGCTGTTACCATTCCTACCACAGTCACGTTACAGGCCGCATGTAGGCCTCGTATTTACAGGCTTCATATACAGCACTCACTGTCGCGTTTGTTGACATTCGGACACGGTCCATAAAGGAAAAAGCCCTCTTACGCATCACCGCATAAAAGTCATCAACCCTGCTCGTAGCAAACATGCCAGACGCACTACACCGCCACTGGAGTCCTAGCATAGCTCTGAAAGCATTGTTGTATTGCACGCGTAATGCGTGATAGCTACGTTGAGTGTACTTTTTCCATAGTTGACATGTGTAGAACGACTGACAGTAGGCCCCGAACAGGGTGACTTTTACAGCGTCACTGCATCGAGCGAACCTGCGAGCGAGCATATTGCTCACTGCAGCTATACTCCTTCTCTGCCTTTCCATGTCTTCATCATCCTTTAAATCATCCCTGACTATGTGCCCCAGGTACTTAAATTTTGTGACATACTTGAGTTGTTTGCCATTTAGCGTGACAGGGGGAGCAAACGTTTGTGATTTATCACTTCTGAAAATCATTAACTCCGTTTTCCCTACGTTGTAAGAAAGTTTGTGAGACATGGCATACTTTTCACATATTGCTATTAGTTTTTTCAGACCGTTAATAGAGGGACTCAACAGGACCATATCGTCCGCGTAACTGAGATTGTTTACGGGTTGATTGTTAATGTAACAGCCGACTTCGGACCTGTCCAGTTCCTCTATCAGGCCGTTCACATAGAGGTTAAACAGAGTTGTTGACGTCAGACCCCCCTGCCTCACCCCGCATTCAAGTGTATAATCACTGGAGAGGCTACTACCCCATCTCACGACGTTGGTCTGCCTGCCGTACCAATATCTAAACAGGTTGGTGACATTTCGCGGTATACCTGTCTTGTCCATCTTTGTCCACAGCAGATTATAATTGATGGTATCAAATGCGCGACTTAGATCAAGGAAGCAGGCATATATGCCCGTTTTTCTTTCCAAATAATAAGATACGGTGTTTTTTAACGTAAAAATAGCCATGTCCGTAGACAAACCGGCACGGAATCCGAACTGTGAGCTATGCAAATTAATTTGTTTAAGCAGTTGGGGATGCAGAAGTCTTTCAAAAATTTTTGATGTGACCGTCGCAAGTGAAATAGGGCGATAGTTACTCCCACTCGATGGGTCTGCCCCATTTTTAGGTACGGGAACAACGACAGTTTTCATAAACTCTTTAGGCAGATAGCAGTGCGTCAAACTTAAATTAAAAAACTTACAAAGCAAATTCAACAGTAGTGGGCCACCATTCAATACATGTTCAATGCTTAGACCGTCATGCAAATCGCCCATTTGCCTCTCTTCATATTTTGTACGCATTCAAGTAAACATTCCGGCGTAAAGACTATATTATTGATGTCTGATAGTAGTGGCTCGGGCGCACAGGCATGACGGCCGGCGCACGATGAGTCATCGGTCGGCCCGATAGGCGAGCTCGCTTGAAACTGACGTGCAAACATTTGTGCTATGTCTTGCGGGCTTTGAATATTATTGACGGTTAAAGGTAATGAAGGCTTAAATGATAATTTGTTAGTTGACTTCCAAAATTTTGAAAAATTGTTAGTACATCTTTGTTGAGATATTATATCCATTTTTATTTGATTTTCGTTATTTTGACACCATTTTAGTTTATTTTTAAACCTTCTCTTACTGTCACACATATTGTTGTAAATATCGCCATATCTAGGCCTGCCATGCAATAACCACGACTGGAAAGCCAATTTTGCCTGTGAATGCAAATCCTTCACGTGATAGTTCCAACCTGTAATCTGTTTATTTTTGGCGTTATTACGATTGTGATCACCAAAATATGATGACTGTGCCGCGCTGCGCATGCTATTGATAATCAGTTCATATAGTTTGTCAATTAGTTTATAGTGATTATGGTTATTACACGTCAAGTCCACGCAATCAATCTCACCCAGGCTCAAAACAGCCTTTTGCAAGTGCCTCGCACATAGCTCATTGTACAGAGAAATCTGACGTTTGTTTCTCTGTCCCCACACAACCCCCTCGTTTATAAAATTATTGTTATCAATTGTAACTTTCGCCGGTATTACTGTAAGGTCACAATCAATTATCATCGGATAGTGATCCGACCACGAAACGTCTGTCATAACACGAACACTTCTTATAACATTCCAAGCTGCTGACGTCACGACGCAGTGGTCCAACCAACTGCATGTACCATGCGCCTCGCTCACAAAAGTGAAAGTATTTGATGACTCACCCAGAACACGATAATCAGCACAGACCCATTCCTGTTCCGCACAGTATAAGAGCAGCTCGTCGCCAAACATGCACCTGGCGCTGACGTCCGCATTGTAGTCCCCGAGCATCACAGCACATTCTACCCCGCTATCCTCTAGAACTGAGCCAATTACACCCAGACACTCCGTGAATTCGGGCAGGTTTTCCGGGCATTCCGTTGGCATGTACACCGACGTAACAAGAATAGACCGTTCGGCAAGGGTTATTTTAACTGCCACTATCCGCTTTGAGCTGGTTTTAAGCGGTTGAACCTGCGTAAACAACGACCTTCTCCACAGGAGTGCCACTCCGCCGTAGGGTCTCCCTTTAAGTGTTGCTAAAGAAGCGTCCATTGGTGAGACAGCGTGGTAATCGAAGTCCTTATGTATCTGACCCAAGAAGCCAAGGTCGTGCTGCATCAACCATAGCTCCTGCAGCGCAATTATATCATTCTCCTCGCACAGCTTCCGAACGTGTTTTTCAGATCGTTTCACAGATTTACAATTAAAGCTAACAAATTTAACGTTGCGGCGCATTCTTGACGGGATGAAATTATTTTTCTACTTTTTTTTTTTTTTGTAGGTATAAGATAAAAATAAGTTTAACTGTAACGGATTTGTACTAATTAGCAAAATATAAGTATGCGGTGCCCTTAGGTATTTGACTGCGCTGTTCTATCTACCTGAGAACTCCTGCTGTTTTTGTATACTCTGAATACAATATTTTCAGGCCAAAATTCTTCATTAAGTACATACTCTAAATCTTTTTTGGATACCATCACTTTAAAGGACTTGAAATTCGTGATTTTAACTTGCTTGAGAGTTTCAATACTGTGGACATTTCGGCCTTTGTCGGAAAAATAATTGAAAATGTCGGTTTCAGAACAGTCAGTTGCGAATCTTGAGATGTAGATTGGTACAATATGTTCTGCAACTTTCAAGGACGTCGATGAGTTTGTACCTCGCTTATTCCTGGACTGGTGCCTGCGTTCGTGTATCGTGTCATTGTAGTTTTCTATTCTTCGGATTTTTCTTTTTCTGGTAACAGTGGTAAAACCTCACCCGCGGCTCCCATGGGAGATAAACAATCCCCCTGGTTACCTTTGTTGTTTAGTACCACCTGCCTGAAGTTCAGAACCGAGTTTTTCGGAGTATTAGTCGTTGCTGGCTGACTAACCGTTAGTGGCTGCATAGCTTCATGATTTTTGTTACAGGTTTGAGATTCTGATATTAGTGGGTATGTTGTAGGTCTTATTGTGGGTGTACGGTAATTTGATCGGATTTCCAAGTTTTCCTTTTATAAGTTGACGATTTCGCTTTCCAATACTGCGACTCGCTCACGGGTTTCATGTTTGTGCAGCTCCACGTCATTTTTTATTGTTGAGAGTTGCTTTAGCAGGCTACTTACATCTAGGTGGTCAAACATAGAGTTATATATTATCATTAGAGAGGCAAGCACGAACATCGCGTCTCGACAAAAGCACGGCTACTTATGAGCTATGAAGACGCAACTATGAAACTTTTTAAGCAGTGATGGTAAATATATATCTGTCTCACTCACACGCGTACGGTGAACACCGCCGCCGCTGCGATTAGACAAAGACAAAAACATAAACATGACAAACGTGGGCCAGTGTTGACTACTGTATGAAAGTTTTACCCACGATGATTATAGAATTACTAAACAAATTTAAAATTATTATGTACCTATTTCATTTATTATTTTATTTCGGTTGAAACCGAAACTCACAGAGTTTAGCACACGAATTTAAGCACAGAGGGTCCCCATACAAAATCGGCAATTTACGTTTGTTGTGTGGGGTCTTTTTCTGCTTTTAGTAGGTATTTTTTGCTACGGCGGCAGAAACATATATCACCTGTGAAAAATTTGTTCTATCTACCACGGTTCCTGCGATACGGCCTCGTGACTAACAGACAGACGGACGGCAAAGCCTCATGTCTCGTTCATAGAGTCTCGCGTTTACCCCTCCGTGCGCGAATTCAACGCACACCTGGCCGGTCTTTTTTGCAATATGTGCAGCAAGTTTCACCAAGTACCATTAATCAACGGTAGATATAAATTTTCTCAGGTCTCCATTTTAGAAATTTCTCTACCTTAAGATGGGTTTCTCTCTTTTACGTTTGAAATTACGCATGGATGCTATTTCGAACGCCTACTGACTAAAACCACACTGCGCCCTGCTACTGCCTACGAAGGGTGTCCCGGCTGGCATTTATTTGAGCGTTTCCGACGTTTCCGTGCTTTGGAAGGCGCGTTAAGCTGTTGGTCCCGGTTGCCAGTAAAATGGCAGTCGTTAAGCCAAGTTGAAAGACTTGACCAAGGTTGAAAAATTTCAACAGCAGGCTGTCACAACCTATGCCTGTCCATCTCAACACGGCAGCGGCAGTACGTCTCACCACATATGACGTGGGTTACATTCTTATAAAAAAGGTGAATTTTGGGCATATAATATATGCCTCTGCCTACCTCTTCGGGGATAAAGGCGTGACCATATCGCATCGCATCCCGACAGACCTTGGCTAACACTGCCGTCTCGCATAGGGGTCCTATCCCGCGTCTTTACGGTTGGTTCCGGGCGTAGTAAACAAACTCTCTCCGAAACTACTGGACCGATTTAAAAATATATTTCACTCTTGGGAAGCAACACTCTTCCCGGTGAACATAGGCTATATTTTATTCCCGTATTCCCACGGGAACGGGAACTACGCGGCTGAAACCGCGTGACGACCGCTAGTATTCTATATAGACCATTAAAAAGGCACTTACTTACAAAACGTCTAACCCTTTCATTTAACCTTCGGTCAGTCGCGCCATTTTACTTAACGAGGTTTGTCGCGTGGGGTTCTTGAGAACCTCAATGAAAAATAGCATGTAAAATAGGAAATTATAAGTCTATTATATAAAAATAAGTCGGGTTTTCCTTCCTGACGCTATAACTTTAGAATGCACGAACCGATTTCCACGGTTTTGCATTCGTTGGAAAGGTCTCGGGCTCCGTGAGGTTTATAGCAAAGAAAATTCAGCAAAATTTCACATACAGGGCCATCGCGGGCGAAGCTGCGGGCATCAGCTAGTAATTCATATAATTTATCATTACATTATTACGTGTTTGTCAAACTACAATAAAACAATGATAAATTATTAAGCAATTTGTATTTAATTACTTATTAAACTTATAATCTAAAAGTAGGAGCCTATATTTCTCACTCTGAGATCACTCTTACAAAAAATAAATAAAATAAAGAAATCTACTCCGTAATTATTTACTTTATACTTTTTTGGCATCATATAGAAATAATCAACTTTGTAACATATAATATATAAGGAATAAATAAAAAAAATCGCAACTTTACGAAATTGTATGCTCGTCGCGTGGGGTCTTTGAGAGCCCTTGCGTTCAAAACAGGTCCGTATCACACGGCGCTTACGAGCGAATTGAAGTTAGCCACCTTCCGCGCCAACTACAATCTAACTTAGGAGGGTACATAAACTACTGCACTGCTACAATAGATTTAAATAAGAAAATTGTGCATTTTTGTAATGTTCGGGCTTTCAAAGACCCCACGCGACGGACCGAAGGTTAATACCAAACACGATATTTTTTTCTTAAATTTATTTTAACACAGTACTTTATGGCCGCTAGAGGGCGCACCATTAAATTCAGTGACACGATATATAGCTTATAACCAGTCGAACGTCAAGGCGCTTCTAACAATATCTCATTAGTCCAGTTCTAATAAGTAACTAGTTAAGGAGCTCTGAGGGAATACTTGAACATACATAGATATACGTGTATAGCCTCTCAAAATCATAACCCTGCCTTAGTCGGGTAATATTATTAATGTATCTTACATAGGTAATTAATTACTAATTCTCCCACTGATGTGGGTAAACCAAACCGATATTTTAGTGGTAACACTGAATGGCAATCACAAATTTTATTTTCAAAATTCGATTATAGCGGTATTTACGCTGATATCAATGCGTAAATAGTATAATTACGTGTGAAAAGTAATTCTACATGACTAATTGTGTTTTTATGTTTTAGAATCGCAATCTTTTACTGTGCATTTGCCCATTTTGTCGCCCGGTTCAATTTGTACGTACGATTGGCCTAACGGCGTCAGACTGAACTGACGTTTGGCTCACCTAAGCCTGTGGGCTTACGTTAGGTAGGCTTGATGTTGGCGCGGTCGTTAGTCATCTAGTCTTATCTATATCGATGTGGTCAAAGGTCACCGATGGCAATTTGTTTAAATCCTTTGCCACAAACGTCGGTAGTTTTTCGGTTTCCTTTATAATCTTTATAATGTCAGCACAGTTACTGGAGTTTCTCTTGTCTCCCTTTCTGATAACTTTGCGAACACTCGCCAGTTCACATAATACGGTTTTGGCTTGCTCAATATCTTCATCGGCGTACCATGAGCAACATATTTGAATTATAGAAATTTCGTCCATAACATCGCACTTATTTTGCACAAAGCACAGCAGTTCGTTGATTACATGGCTATTACACTCGCCCGACATTATTTTTTCATTACATCTTTCGACCACTATTTTGTTACAAATCACCCGCGGCGTACGAAACGTTGAATGCAACGATATGCAGCTAGTACTTAGCTCACTATGCGCGCGTGTGTCACCGAGCGACGCGAGAGGCGAATGAGTGGCGAATGCTTAAAAGTGGAACGTTTCCGATTTATTGAAAAAGGCGGTAATTCGACCAATTTTCAAGCACGGTAGTCATCTTGTGTACTCAAACTATAGACCGATAGCTATACTCTCCGTCATAAATAAAATTGTAGAAAAGTCCATTGTTCCACAAATAAATAATTTCTTAGAGCAGCATAACTTACTGTCCGGTGCACAGCACGGGTTTAGGACGAATAGAAGAACTCTAACGGCACTTAGCTTATTTTCTGACACTATAAACAGGCACTTAGATAACGGGAGACAGGTCTTAGCGTTATTTATAGACTACTAGCTGACCCGCGCAACTTCGTTTGCGCCACCTAAGAGAGTATTACCTGTTCCCGTCGCATTTCCCCCCGTTTTTGAAACATTTACTATTACTGCTCCGCTCCTATTCGTTGTAGCGTGATGTTATATAGCCTATGACACTCCACAATAACGTAGCTTTCTATTGGTGAAAGAATTTTTAAAATCGGTTTAGTAGATCCCGAGATTACCTCTTACAATTTAACAAACACACAAACTTTACTTCTTTATAATATTAGTATAGATAAAAAGGCATAATGATACATTGGATCACGATACATTGCTACAGGCTATGGAGGAGTGTGGAATTCGAGGTCCGACCAATGAGTTTTTCAGGAGTTACTTGGCAAACCGAACAATACGAACGTCGGTCAGCGGAGTGGTGGGAGAAGAGGCTAGTGTCACTCTGGGGGTACCGACCGGGTCCGTGTATGGTCCGGTCGGCTATATCATGCATGTAAATAGCGTAAACAATGTGATAAAAAACTGTGAGATGTACATGTATGCAGACGATATGTGCTTAATATTCGCATCAAAAATAGTGGCTGAGTTGCAGAACAGTATACAAACAGATTTAGATAATGTAACAAAATGGGCTCATGACAACGGCATAATTATAAATATGGCTAAAACGAAGTGCATGCACATACATTCACCATACAATGCTAAGGCAAAATTGGTACAACCTTGTGATATGTATATTACCGGGCACAGCTATGACTGCTTGCATGATGGGAAGAAAAATTGTAAATGTTTAAAGTTGGAATTTGTTAGTACATTTAGATATTTAGGATTAACAGTAGATAGAAATTTTAATTGGAGAACACAAGTAACGGAAATTTGTAGCAAATTAAGAAGAATAGTGGGAAAGTTTTATCATTTAAAATACATTTTAGACAGAAAGACACTTTTTATAGTATATTATGGACTAGCTGACTCTTTGATAAATTATGGTCTTCACGTGTATGGACGCACCTTTATTACACATATTAGAGATATTAAAAATCTTCAAATTAGATTGTTAAAGTACCTTGTAAGTAAGAAAGAGAAAATGAAGTGTAAAGGAGAATATGATAAGCTGTTTGTAGTTTGCAAAACTTTGCCTGTAGATATAAAAGTAAAATACTTGATAGCAGTGGAACAATATTATAGGGATGAATTTAAAATAAAAGTAAGCAATAGATTTGAGACGAGAAGTGTAACAAAAGGTAAGCTAGTAGTGCCAAAAGTGAATAATTATTATGGCAAAAGATGTACAAAGTATTTAGTACCAAAAATATTTAATAGTGTAGATTTCCTAAGAAAAGAACCAAAGTTAAGTAAGCGAGTAGTAAAATTAAAATTAAAAGCATTTTTCATAAATGAATATAGCAAAAAGTTGTGTTAGGGTGGTGAATATTATGGTACCAATAGATGTAACTTTAGGTATATGATGAGAACAATGTGATATGAGTGATTACATAATCGCCAACAAACTGCCATGCAGTTTGGCGAATATATTTGATATGTATACCTATGTAATACTGTTCTTTCGTTAATAAAAAAAAAAAAAAAAGATTAACTAAAACTTCTACCAAAACATAATTATCACGCGTACGAAGTCACGAGCAACAACTAGTTAAGTTGTAATTTTACCTTCTTGGTTCTTGGTTTAGACGTTCGGATTAAATGTGACGTCATCGTCTAATTAACAGATTGACAGCGAATATTGAATTTGTAGTTTGTATACAATTTTGGATATTTGACTGTGAAATTAATTAAACATAGTTTCAAAGTTTTATGATTAAGACAAGTAGGTAACTAACTAAATTTATCGTTATTAAGATTTTGTAGGAGCGTGATAGCTATCAGGATCATCAATGTACTAAGTACTTAGTATACAATAAATAAAGTAGGTACTTACTTTAATCCCTACTAATATAAAAATGCGAGATCAATGCTATTTTTCCGTCATGCGTTCACGCTACTTTTATCAAAACTATAGTTCGAAGGGGTGAAACTTAAGGATGAGATGGAAATTGATATCGGGAAAACTTCTAAACTTAAGCGGAGCTAGCGGCTATAAATAGTTATTACATACGGTGTTCTATAATGTATCTATAATCGTAAATGATAACACAAGATCTTTCATATCATCATCTTGTACTACCTATGACTCCACAATAAAATCTATTGAATTTGAATTAGAGAATTAGATGCAAAAGTCAGTATACTAACTCCAGGGGGCCGAGTCTGCTATTACAATCGCATCAGAATAGAATAGATATCGTAGCAAAATAGAAGCTCATCGGTACAATTTGACAGTTTTCGTATTCTCTAACTCGATAGCTTCTATCTTGTTTCTATTGAAGTGCGATTATGGTCGACCGATGGCCTCTCGATAGAATCGCCAGTGTATTTGACATTTATGCGTAGTCTGATAATATTTGATGGGATTTGTTTTGGAAGTCGCGTAATTAATGTTTGACAGCTAGAAATAGAAAGTGCGAGCCTGGTTATTTTCGTTCGGTATACATACAATATTATTGTTTAAATTAATCAATTTGCAGATAAACTAAATAGAAGCAAGTTTACAATTTACATCAAAATGATGAAGATTGATTAATTGTGAGACATAGCCTAAGTAACATTTTATCCGAAGCGGACTTTATTTATTTCACCTACAAAACAAGACCATAAAGAGCCTCATGGAAGAACGTGAAACATAATAAATTGTTGTACTTATTGTATTATAGTACATTGGATGGTTGTAGTGCTATAATGAGTCTCCAAAAAGTGAATCTAGAGCTGTGAGTGAGCCATTGTCGCATGGTCAATGAACTTTATTAGTTATAGATACATAGATGGCAACTATTTCAAGTAGCCAACTCAACAAGATCAGCAAAATAGTATGAAGACATGTATGCAATTGACATGCATCTATTTTCTGTAAGTACTGTCCAATATTCTTTACAATCACTCATATCTAAAATACAAGTCACATTTCTAATACTTACAGTAGGTAGTTATTATTGTTTTAGTACATAGGTACTTACCTATGTACACTCAATTCCCAATATACTTATTTGTTTTTTACAGTTTTTATTAACATTTAAAGTTTACCCGGGTGCACAGCATATTTTCACCGTTTCACCCACATAGCTCCTGTTCTCAAGGGAATATGAGACTAAAATATAGCCTATGTTCACCAGGAAGAGTCTAGCTTCCCAACACTGAAAGAATTTATTAATTGGTCCAGAAGTTTTGGAGCCTATTCCGATGCAAAGAAACAAACATCCTAATCTTTCCTCATACCTAATAATATTGGTATAGAGACTGCAGGTTTTAAATTATATAGGCATCCCTAATGACTTATATACCTATAAACTCTCAAGAAACTGCAATAAGTCAGGTGTTAAATGGGAATATTAGAGTATAGGTACTTAGGTATAAATAAAAAATCAATCACTTTTTGAACTCTACTGTAGGGTACCATTCCAAGCAAACCCCTGTAAGTAGTGTTGATGGGAGTATGAGACTTCATTACTAATTGGTCAATATTCTAACAGATCATTTAAATTCTGGGTTTTCAAACTATCTTCCGGTTCCAAATTTAAAGTAACTGGCAAGTACCTAGTGCACCAGTACACCGACGGACAAGGACTGGGTTGGTTGGAGAGCAGCCCGATGATAGTCACATTCACATCTAACAATGCTGATACAAAACTGGTCAACTCACAGTGCTCCTAATACCCTAATAAATGTGATTCAGATCATCAAGCTTGGTGAAGATGATTAAGTCCTTACCATTTTATGTTAATTGCAGATGTTTGCTGTGAGGACATTCATTACATTATGGTCTCAAAATAGCAGGGAAGATTGTTAATGCATGTTGTGCATGGCATAACTGTGTTATAAAACATCTGTAGTACTTCCTATCTCTCCTTTAGAAGAAGAACTCACAATGGCCATGGAAACATGAGGTGGGTAAATAAGAGTTGACAAAATTGGTAAAATTATTTATTTAAATCAATTTTTGACACTTAAAATCACAGTAAATCACAGTCATTTAATATTTCTATCAGATAAATCTCATTTCCTTTTAACAACATCTTGAAATCACTTTTTAATCATCAATCATAATTCACAAGCTTGCAATAGCTGAAATAAAACTAATTGTATTGTAATCTATTTCAGGATACTCGAGTTGAAAATTGAAGTGTTAACCCTGATCTTCAAGCAGCGTGGCTATTACAATAGTATTTTTGGCAAGATGAAGATAATGTAAAAACAATAATTGTAAAATATGAATATTAAAAATATTTTTCCATATTTCATCATTTTTAATGTTTCCAAATCCAAAATAAGCTATCAAATAACCCTATTACAGTCTACCACTATGCTCAGACCTAGGCCTTACCCAATTTCATTTTGAGGAGGTATTAATAGAAATATTGTTGTTGGACATTCTCACACAACACCGTCTAGCCCAAACTAAGCTATAAACTTGTGCTATGGGATCTAGACGCCTGATAGACATACTTATATTTCTATATACATACTTATTATAGATAAATTACACCCAGACACAACAAAGCAATATGATCATCACACAAAGAGATTTGTCCTGGGTGGGAATCGAACCCACAACCTCCGAATCCGTAGACAGGGAGTACCTGACTACACATTAGAGTTACAGTTAGTATGTGATTAGTGTAGTAACCACGAGGCCAGTCAAAACAACAAATTGACATTAGTCTAGCTCTAGTGCATTGGTCACTGGAATCGAAGGCATGGCTTCTCATCATGGCAGGCTTGGATGGCCAAGATCTCTGTATATGCACATTACTCTTTCATAATCCAACATACTAGCTGTAGTTGACGGCTTTACCTGGGTCATACTATGAACCCATACATGCCAGTAAATACAAGATTTATTAAAATTATCACTGCTCAGCTTCCTTGAGTATTAACAAAATGATAATAGCATATTTATTTTTACTATCCATCATATTATCTATCACACACGGGCACTAATAAAAGCTGTCTGTATTGAGATTGTTTGGCTATATCATACATAGTTGCTGTGGAATACCGTGATTTCACAATGATGAAATAACTTTTTAAGTCCGTTGAGTAGTTAGGTACACTAGTGTTAATCAATTTAAAAACCAACTTTCATATGACAGAGTAGTTGTTTGTAGATAAAAACTTTCACTATTCACAATCTTGATTTATCATGAGGTTATTGTTCAATATTTTTTCTGTAAAGATGTAAAGTATTTGTAGAAGACTTGAATAAACTGCTGTTATATATGTATATGAAAATATACAGTTTCCTGTGTTTATTCTATGAATTTTAGCATCCAAAGCCATTTCTTCAAAATGAAATTCATTGCTGGACCAGTTTTTTACAATTGAGTTTTGTCTCAAATTTCTAGGATATAGTTCTTCCAACCGCGTCTCGGCAACCGTGGGGTACCACCCGTTAGATGGACCGACGACCCTGGTAAAGGTCGTAGGCTGGGACTGAATGCAGAAGGCGCAGGACCGTGAATTGTGGCGTAAATTGGCAAAGGCCTACGTCCAGCAGTGGACTGCGATAGGCTGATTTGATTGATAGTTCTTCTGGATAACACTGTCACTCTTTGCTTTGAAGCCGTTTATAAAGTTCACGTTTGTTTATAGGTAAAGTTCACAATTTTACATCGTAATTCTCTACAAAAGTCTCTTTTAAGTTTAGGTAATTTGTAAATAACCTAAAAATCACCTACTAGTACCATAGTACTGACTGACAAGAGTCAAAACAACCAAAATAAAGGCCTTGTCTCTGCTTTTGCGATTCTATTTATATTCTATCGATGTTCTATAGTGGCGATAGACAAGATTTACGCGACTAGCAGATTTAGGACCAATCGCTTTAATATCGTAATAGAATCGCACTGGACCGGCTTTTTGATGGAAAATAGCAGACTCGGCCCCCAGGTCAAGTGCCAGTCGAATTTGCGCACAGAGAATTATTTGGCAAAACGTATTACGTTTCTCGAATGCCCCCTTAAATACTAGCCTTTTTAAAATTTGTTGACAACAGGAATAGATAAACTGAAAATTTCAGCCCTCTAGCTATCACCGTTCATGAGCTACAGCCTCGTGATAGACAGACGAACAGCGATGTCTCAGTAAAAAGGACCCGTTTATACCCTTTCGGTACAGTACCCTAAAAAGTATGGCTATATAGGAGGAAAAAGATGGCAATAAAAATAATGGCTTTCATAAACTTAAACTGATTCGTTTATTTTCCGACTAGAGAACACCGGTGGTTCCACCTGTGTGTAATTTGGCTATCTCATAAACTAATATTCCCGTGGGAATTAATGCTTTTTCCAAGACAGATAATAACTTGTAAAATAAATACAGTATTTCAATTCGTTCGATTCTTAAGACGTGCAACAAGGACAAATGAACAAACGCACGTTCACATTAATAGTATTAGTAAGTATTCAAGTAGGCATGGCAGGTCACGTTTGCACCATAAAGAACTCCATAACGGCTGCATTATTACCCTGACACAGTCTTCGGCGGTAATTGTAACACCAAATGTATTTTGGGGATGAAGCCCGCGTTTCTAAATGTCATTTCGTTTGTAATGGTGTAAGCAGCTGTTTGTAGAGAATTGACCCAATTTCGTGTGTTGTGCTGTTTTGTAATAATTGAATAGGATCACAATCGTAGTAGAACCGATGGCCAGTCTTCGCCGAGGACTATCGGCCTCCATGACCGGGGGCCTGAGGACGGTGAGAGGGCCGCTCACCGTCCTTACAGAAGCAGGCCCATGACGGCAGCGTGACGTGAGCAACTCACGCACGCCCCCCCTTAGAAGCGGGGTCACACCCGAAACCCCCCATAGACGTGGGATTGCACCCGAAACCCCCCATAGACGCGGGATTGCACCCGAACCACCCCCTGGGCGAGGCCGCATTGGCGGCCGTAGACCGTAGGTCTGTTGGGAGTCACGGGACATCCTTCCTGAGGGCTTACCCGGGGCTCTCAACCATAGGCTGTTGAGCGTTACGTGAGGTTTTTTAGTCGGTAAGAGTCCGGCATAGCATCCTACGAGGATTTTCCCTCACTTCAAAAAAAAAAAAGACGTGTGGCACTCGGGGACTGCCGCGGTAAAGCTATTACATAGCATTTTTTACCGACTATGCTAGTATAATTATTTCTATATAAGAATACTAGCTGATGCCCGCAGCTTCGCCCGCGTAAAATTTGTTACCGCGGGAAGTTATTCCCGGGATAAAAGGTAGCCTATGTGTTATTCCAGACTATAATGTATCTCTGTTACCAAATTTCAGCCCGATCCGTTCAGCGGTTTGAGCGTGAAAGAGTAACAAACATCCACACTCACAAACATTCGCATTTATAATATTAGTAAGATTTTAAGGCCTATGTTCAACAAAGTAAAGTACCAAGTACCTACTTGACTGTGGACATTTGGGCTTTTGGACTTTTGGCCTATTGGCCTTTTGGACTTTTGGACTTTTGGCCTTTTGGACTTTTGGACTTTTGGACTTTTGGACTTTTGTACTATTGGACTTTTGTACTATTGGACTTTTGGACTTTTGGACTTTTGGACTTTTGGACTTTTGGACTTTTGGACTTTTGGACTTTTGGACTTTTGGACTTTTGGACTTTTGGACTTTTGGACTTTTGGACTTTTGGACTTTTGGACTTTTGGACTTTTGGACTTTTGGACTTTTGGACTTTTGGACTTTTGGACTTTTGGACTTTTGGACTTTTGGACTTTTGGACTTTTGGACTAAAGTCCAAAAGGCCAAAAGGCAGGAATCTTAGCATTATGTTATGTAGCCTATAGCCACTATCAATTAATGTACCTACTTACTATCGAACAGTTTTTGAAACCCTACCAGTAGTTTCAGTAAGACTTGCCTTGGTATGATGTGATCGTGGTCCCTTTGCAGCGTGTGTCCAATCTAGCGCAGCAGCTACACTTCCGACGTTTGATCTGTTGGTGGATAGGGGTCTCACTGCAGCGTTCCAATAGTCTTACGTTCGTGATGTTCTCGGGCCCGTATGTACCGAGGATCCATTGGAGGCAGCGTTTGACGAAGACTTATAGCTGGTAGATGGTGCGAAATGTCTTTAGTGACCTTCCATGTCTCGCATCCGTATAGCAGTTAGCAGTACAGTTTTAACGTTTACTTTGTTTTGAGTTTCACTCTTCGTGTCTTTTGGACTTTTGGACTAAAGTCCAAAAGGCCAAAAGGCAGGAATCTTAGCATTATGTTATGTAGCCTATAGCCACTATCAATTAATGTACCTACTTACTATCGAACAGTTTTTGAAACCCTACCAGTAGTTTCAGTAAGACTTGCCTTGGTATGATGTGATCGTGGTCCCTTTGCAGCGTGTGTCCAATCTAGCGCAGCAGCTACACTTCCGACGTTTGATCTGTTGGTCTCACTGCAGCGTTCCAATAGTCTTACGTTCGTGATGTTCTCGGGCCCGTATGTACCGAGGATTCATTGGAGGCAGCGTTTGACGAAGACTTATAGCTGGTAGCTGGTGCGAAATGTCTTTAGTGACCTTCCATGTCTCGCATCCGTATAGCAGTTAGCAGTACAGTTTTAACGTTTACTTTGTTTTGAGTTTCACTCTTCGTGTCCATTTTCGCAACTGCCCACGGGGCGCGGCTGTGTAAAGGTTGTTCTGGCCTTGGCGAGACTCGAAATGATGTAAGGTACTCTTCTATCCCATCAGTTTCTGACACGACACTCCCGAGGTACGTGAATTAGTGCCTCCACCACATCTCTTGCGTCTGTCGATTTTAATTTCAGTCCAGCCATTCGCTGCCTCATCCTGCTCGTTGTCCTGCACGTTGTCCTGCAGACATGCATGACGGCGTGTGTGTGCCTCAGCAGGCACAGGACATCGGCATCATTTAAATCCTCCAGGATATCAGTATAGGCCCCATTCTATGCCGCGCCGATTGTTCTTTGCGGTATTCAGCATTATACCATCTATTTTCTATGGATGGTTGTTAACTATCCTGTTATCTTCATAACGATCCTCTAAGGTAGGTACAGTACGTATTTTCAAAAGAGTTTGTGAACTCTATTTTTAATTTCTTTTTCAGAATATTGATGACATTTGATTGATGTCATTTTATACACGTTACGTCTACTACATTGATACATGTAATACAATTCTAACACGCCGGTGTTTGTATGTAAATTGTTTATACTGAGGAAAATTCTATACTGAGGAATAGCTTTAACCATTAAGCTCTATTTTGATTAAGCAAACAGGGCAGATTCACACGCTACTTGATGAGTATGATTAATAAATACCTCTAATTTCATAGATCTTGTGTGACGTAAACAAAGTTGCGAGGGTCAGCTAGTTAAAAGATAAAACAATAGGTTTCTTCTTAAAAACTATTTTTACAAATTTTATGGTAATAATAGACATTCTTTGAAATATGCATGTATGGTATTGTTGTGACTTTTATGACACGTTTAAAGTACATAGGTATGAGATAGATGGCGCTCGCGGCTACGTCAGCGTGAAATTTTCTTCCCGCTTCCCATGGGAACGTACTCCCGGGTTTGGTTATCTTTATAGCAGTATTATATATAAATTAACAAAACAAAAAATAATACTGCATTGGTGATAATAATAATAAAATGTATGTATATAAAGTACTCACCTCTTATATTTGCTCCATGGTACTCACTCATTTTCTTTCACTATTTTTCGTGACTTTCTTCATTAATAACTGCACTTTGTTTATTCATATTTAAAACACTTTTTACACAAATTATACGAGTACAGTTCACTGTTGTACATAGATGATGAATACCTATACACCTATAGTCGAATTTTTATTTAGACGAAGTAAATTGACAGCAACTAATGTAATTGACAGCATCGAAATTGTCATTTCACATTATGAACTCTAAATTCGACCAGCACTCTTAATTCAACTTTGGTCGAGTGGTTAAGACGCGGATCGGTACGCAGAAGGCGCAAGATCGATTCTGGGTACAAGCATCAATTTTTGGATTATTTGACACAATATAATAATATATAACGACTGCAGAGTTCATAATTGACGTAAACAAAAAATTTATGAAGTGCGAGACGAGATACACGAACGTGGCCGAAGGTAGCCGAGAGTGTGACTCGTTTTCGTGACACAATTTCTGGATTCGGTCTCCACGCAAGGCCCGCGATAGAAGCTATGCAATAGCTTAAAAAAGAACCGATGGCCAATGGAGCACACAAGTTCTGGAGTAGAGACCGCGACTTAGTAAGCGTGGGGTAGGGCGAACTCTTGCTTAATAGACCGGCGACCAGAAAAATATTGCAGGTAGTGACTGGGATGTGAAAGGCGCATTACCGGTACCTATATTGTGGCGTAATTTGAGAGAAACATGCGTCCAGCTCTGACTGCCATAAGCTGATTTGGTTGAATAGAATTATGACAATTCACGCACTGAGAAGCTTGCAGTCACCTAAAGAGGAAAGGGAAGGGTAAATGATTGCAGTATTTTATGCTTAGCTCGTCAAAAGGCTCTGCTCATCTGTTAGAAACCCATAGAAGCCATGTAAATTGAGTTCGAGACAAAATTAATTATGAGTCTTTTCCCGATTGGCATGAAGAAATTGCAGTTATAAGAGGAAGAAATCACATGCATTGGCAGAGCGATCCAAGTTTTCTCTTTAGTGACAGTGACCAGAGGTGCCCACCACGTGTTAACGTTGAAAAGTAGAAGGTAGGATTAAGTTGAAGAGCTCTTCTGAACACTCGCTATGATAGATTCGGTAGAATGCAGCCAAGGAAGCAAATAGTTGTACCAAACGTCACTTCGTGATCGAATTTGTCTTCTACTCCCACCTGTTCTTAACTAAGTTATCCACAAAGGACCTGAAAGCCTCATCATCGACAACTGAAAAAATAAATGAATCCGAGTGGAAGTGGGTCCTTCAAACTGGCAGTGCAACTAATTATCTTTCTTGAAATTCAGCTGAACTCGGAGTGGGCAGATGTGCTACTGGAGACTTCTAGTGATATGCGCTTGTCGAATAGCTCAGCTTGTCATAGAGTTTTTCCTGAAGGCAAGGTTCACCAGTGCCAACCCTTAGTTTGTTTTATAGTACCTAAGCTTTGTTTTCGTTACCTTTCCGCTTGACATTTTTCCATTTTGTCATTTGCCATAGTCGGTTAAAAAAGGGATATTTCACAAAAACAAGAGTTACACAGAATTGTGTAGCTATAATATCGGATTTGTACACTTATGTAATAGATTAACACTCTTTGATTTCAGAAACGTCGCTACAAGTGCTTTCTCTATAATCTGATCCATTTCGATGATTTTTCATTTTAGTTCCCATTCTTGGCCTCAATGTGCTGACCAGTCTCGATGTCTGTAGTTCTTATTCTTGCTGTAAGTATATACATTTATAGGCAATTACTCCTCTCAATCCCACTAGAGTTCTTTCCTGTACGTATATACGACCCAACCACCCATAAAAGAAGTAATGAAAAAAGATATACAAAAGGCTACCTCTGTCACAACCGTCGGCAACTTTTTTATGTAGCCAAAGGCTATCACGAATCTAGTGATAACGTATATTCTTAGTAAATATACAGTTATCCTCTCATTTGGACCGGTAGTCATATAAAAAGCAGAAATCAGCCAAAATGGTGTGAAATTTTTCAAATCACTTATAGACGCTCTTTGAACTTTCTCCGGCTGGTTTACCACAGCTGCTATCGGTGCTAAAATTAACTGTTTCATCGCTAAAATAGCGGAATATAGAAAATAACTTCGTATTAAACTGGAAGATACTCCACAGGAAGCCATTGGAACAAACTTCGTCGATTTTATGTTTTGTTACTTAAAGAAAATCCCAGAGGGTATTGTATTTTCACAGCACTGAACGAAGAGAATAATATTAACATGGTACAAATGTAATTTGATTTCGGACATTCGGACAATTCAATTTATTCACACTTGAAAACATAACAAACAGATAATTATAAAATTATCACTACAGCTACTGTCAGAATCTAAAATATTCTTGAGTCTATTGCAGGAACTGCCTTTTGGTTCCATATGATTGAAACAATGCTCACATTGCAATATCAGCCCAGCCTTTAAACTAGCAGTCCACTGCTGGACGTAGACCTCTCCCAATTTACCTCACAACTGCAGTCCTTACCATGGAGCAAATATAAGAGTCTTATATTTGCTCCATGGTCCGTACCTTTTTGTACTTAGGCTGAGGCCACACTTGCGGTTACCGCGGCGGTTTCTAACCTCAAAGTGCGGTGCGGCCCCGGGCTTATAGTACCTAAATAGTCTAAATTACCAACATATCAAAATCGTTACCAAGTTTTTCCTCTATGGCAATTACGGGAACGAATAATACAGATCAGTATCTGTCGTATATATAGATATTTTGCTCTATGGTGTCTGTGTTATGACATAAGCCGAAAATAATATGCATGTGTTTACAGTTAAAAAGTTCAGTTCTAAACCGATACTTCGTGAATAAATATAAAATATCGATTTCAATATGTTTGGATAGATTGTGTATTGACCATTTCAGTCTGCAAAAACGCAATGCTGGTTTAATAAGTTCACATAGAAAGGCTGGGTAAAATAAAAGAAAAAAATGTTAATCTTCAAAGAGAAAGCTTATCAAATTAGTACAATAAACTTGGATAGTAAGCTAATAAAAGCTTTCATGGTCCATTCCGCTTTACTTGCGATGAAACTCCTAGCTTTACACCCCTTGTCGGCCATGACTTGGGTCCGAAAAGGAATATTCAAGAACCCAGACATAGTTAGAAGAGCGTATTTATATGAATTGAAGAATTTAGCCCCGTATTGGATAGCTGCAGCGCTCTACGTAACAACTAATCCAATACTGGCAAATGCAATATCGCTATTCAGAATGTACACAGCTGCTCGAATGATTATAATGCTTGGATATGCAACGAAGCCATTACCGACCTTGTTCACCGACTTTGCTCTCATTCTGTCTTACTTTATAACAATATATATGTCTTTGTATGTAGTATATTCTTATCGAACAGCTCTATAAAATCGACTTATACAAATCAAATACCAACTTGTTTGAATCAGCTGTGCAAAGACTGGTTGAATCGTTTTAAGAAACTTAAACGGAAATTGCTTTTTAGATTGTGTTGAGTTCAATCGGGAGCGTAAGGAAACGATTGACTTTGTATTATTGATATAAAACTGTATTACGACTAGAAAGAAAATCAGAATGTTCACTAGACGGAAAGTTTTAAACTGTTTGACTTTGTTTGAAATCCTTACAAAAGAACTTTGACTTCCTACTCTGCTATTTCGTTATAAAGCTATGGGTACGGTTTCTTTGTCATGTAGAAATCTTCACCATAATAGGTATAGGTATGCAATGAACTTGGCGTCGCCACTTGAGCATGTTTTCTGGTTGTATCTAAAGCGAAGTCACAGATTGGTAACCCTAGACCATCTGTTTCCTCTCTTGTTATGAATGTAACCAGGAAAGTCATCTTCACATTTCGCGACGAAAATCGAACAAGTGTCTGACATGCCTGGGCGGGGTGTGAGAAGAAGTAGACCTAAAAAGTAAAGCACAACAACTACTGAAAGCTGGTGACACTGTCGTGAAAATGTTGAAAGAAAAAAATTGCTAAAAATAAAAATAGTGTTGCTCGGGTTTGTCTGGCAGGATTTGCTTCACTATCTGCGCAGCCTCGAGATTTTCTTTCAGTCCTTTGGCTGTATTGGTAGTTCGGCTCGTCAAGTAAAATTTATATGTGCTCATCATGGATACGTAACTGAATATGGAGAGTAGATAAAGGTGCTGATGCACAGGAGTGATATCCAAACTTGAACCGAGAAAGAGACCGTCTTTATTTTTCGCTGGTGGTTATTTTTAAAGGTTCGTCACACAGGCCTTACCCTAAGGCATACAACGATACATTTATGCATGAATTCCTTAGATCATCTAACCACAGGATGCGCCTTACTTAAGCATTGTTTTCTGCCATTGCACATGACCATTTGGTCTTTTGGCTTTATGAAAAGCCTGTACATCAGTACATCATGTTATATGATTAAACTAGTACATTACATTGTAGTTGACTGTACAATAACAATTAACACACAACAGCCATTACGCGTTTGTCGATTAATACATTTTTAAATGCAATGAAATTTTATATGTCTTTGTGTTTCCCCCTTTACTTGTATGAAAACTGGCAGAATATTTTTGTATGCGGTGGTTCGCAAAGGCTAGTCCCGTGTTATATGGTCTAAGATGAATTCCAAACGACACATGCTCAAGCCGAGCACGCAAACAAACACGCACAGTGTATGTCAGCGCTCAAAGAAAATTACATCTATCCGTCCACACGTAGCGCACAGCGCTGCGGCTACGTTCGCTACGCAATCGTAGCATTCGTAGCACCAAACCGATTATCAGTATAATAATTTTTTATAGTATTTGAAAATTCTGTAGTCATTAGTAACATGCTATAAATAAAACACTTATGAAGCATAATTAAAAAATATATACAAATTTAACTCATTAAAATGGTGCCACTAGCTTGATGTGTCGTGATTACATACAAATACTGGCAGTGACCCTCAAGTTGAAGGTCTCAAGGTAAGTCTTTTCATACGTCACTTGGACAATACTAGTTTGTAAGAAAATAAAAACTCATCACTGAAGAGAATTACAAGTTTTTACGATAGGGCACTGACCGTCGATTTGGTCCAACACATTTTATAACAGTAATATCCAATTACCAAATTATAGCTTAATTTGGTATTTGGATTTTATATGGTAATAGGACTTCTAATATGAGTTTTCAATTTCAGGAAGTTCCCGGGGCGTTCTGAGTTTACAGTAAATGGCTATGAGAAACTAAACCCTATAGTTGGAGCAGTAATTCTGTTTTGTGGTTTTACCTTGCGTTGTACAATATTCGGATTAAACCGTAAACCTGCAAATAAGTTCATTATTCTGTGTAGTTTTGCCCACAACTCTGTGAACATTGCTCTGGGACTAGTTTACCGTTGCATTAGAATTTCCTCAACGAATTTCTAACCAGTGTGCAGGGTGCTTTTGTGGATTATTTTATAGTAAACTAGATGATGCCGGCGTCTCCGCTCACATGAAATTTTGCTCATTCCCGCTTCATATGGGAACTTATTCCCGGAATGAAAACGCCTCTATCCCCGAAAGGGAATGCAGAGGCATAGTATACGCCCACATTTCACCTTATAGTTTTATGTCCCACGTAAGAGCTGGTGAGCCGATTGCGATGTTGAAATGGACAGGCGCAAGTCGTGACGACCCGCAGTTGAAATTTTCCAACCCGCCCATAAGGCCTTCGCTTGGATTAACGATTGTCATTTTTCTGTCAACCGGGTTTCATTTCAAGTTTTCCTTCTCTACGCAATGGATTTTTTGCGTAAGTGTTCCCTTAGTCGCCTCATAAGACACCCTCGGGATTAATTGTGGTGGCAACATTTTGTATTCTTTCCCGTCGCAACACAGGGCTCCGTCGCCACATTTACAAGTGTACTACTATAGTACTTGCTATAGCAATCTCTCAAAAATAAGTGAAAAATGTTAACAACAATCTTATGAATCTCAAACCAAATTCAAGTGGCTCATAGTTTCAATAAACCGAAAATCAAATTGCTTCCAGTCCATAAGTTGAATGTTACATTGCTCATATATCTATCACATACTTCACCGTTGAATGCCACTCATAAAATCAATTGGGTGAATCATACATCTTCATTCACTCGTCTATTCCAGGGAAAATATTGAATCCATTTTTGTCTCATTTTCCTTAAAGTGGAAAGAAAAGAGCTTTGAAGTGGGTTTCGTAACGAAGTGTATGAGAATGGAGATCTCTCAATATTTATTACCAATTTATTAAGTAATATACGATACGATACAGTCACGCTTAAATATCTCCGAAGCGGTAGGCAGAGTTGAATTACACTGTCACACTTTGCGAGTAGTTTTGTTAGTACCACGTAATATGTGTCAAGCCTTTTGTTGTCGCCGGGAGAAGACCCTTCCGTAATTCGGACCAAAATTCCATTCAGGAACAGATGCCACATCCACAAATATCTACAAACTCTGCAGTCCGAGAATTTTCATAAAAGTCCTGAAATCAACTTCTACATCTTTTTAAACAAAAAGTTGCTAACCCAGTTTATCCAGTTTCATCCCAGTATTGACTGTTAATTGTATACAAAGCTTTTAAACAAAATATACTTCCTTAAGTCGATAACTTTTTCACTTTAAAAACAACGGAGGCTCATGAGGCTTTAGGCTTTTCATGTTGTCTTTGGATCTCCGTTGTTAATATGAGAAGCGTTTCAGATGCTTCGGGAGATGAGATATACTTTTTTAAATAATTAGTTCGCAAAAATAACCGCCGCTCACCAGATATAAAATAGAATCATGGCGACATCAAGCGAACTGTGGGCCACTCTCAAACTCCACAAAACTATTGACTGTTCACCCTCAAATTGGCGGCCCAATTGCGCTCCGCTGAAAGATAAGGGTTTTAGGAGAAGGAAAACACTTGCAATGGAAGAGCCTACCAATTTTCAACTGTATAAGATTGTCACCTCTAGACGTTATTCCGAACCAACCTCGTCTTTCTTCTGGCTATACTATAGTAACCTACTTACTTATGCCGCATGCACTACAACTTTTTCATGCCTTTATATATACCAGCAGACCAGCATGCGGCCCACCGTCTCCAAAGTTGCAAGTAAAACTCTTGTACTGCCGACTACAAAAGCCTAATCTTTAAAATAACTCCAACAACTTCATTCTGTAGGGAATAACGTGCAGGGAGATTCTTGCACTATTTATTTTTCAAAAAGCGTGCGAGGTAGCAAGCGCCACCTTATAAATTATACCTAATAATAAAATGAGAACACACTCACTGATTAGGTTCAAGTTGATTGGAAATGTATTAACAAAATATACACGATTTTTCATAAATGTTTTTACCTGCACTGAAACATATTTGAGCAACTATCTGCCGATCTCGTCACAATGATTCCTTGTCGATATGATTACAATGAACATCTATATTGATATACTACAGCGCAGCCCATATACCCGGTTACAATAATAGATACACAATTAGCGCCATCAGTAATCTTCTTTGGTAACTGGATTACGTATCCTGCAGCGATCACAAGCCTGGCTATAACGAATAATCGGAGTAAGCTCAAAGCAGTATTGGCATTAGGATTTGTGGCTAAATATAGAGCTGCCACTATCCAGAACGGTGTTAGGTGCTTCAAGTCGCTTACACTTGCGCGAATTAATTTGTCTGGAGGACACATGGACATAGTTGATAAAGCGGCTAAGCCCAGCAATTTCAAAGCTAAAATAGCGGAGTAAAGATTGAACGATGACATTAAATCTGGACAACAAGCCATGTTTTGTCGATTTTTTTGTGCTTTTTATTTATAGGTTACACATATTTACATAAACACCATAATTTGACAGTGACGGTAAATGTATCACAGAGTAAAATAGAGCAGCGCAGACTATAACACATAGGTACCGTTATAATTTCTCCTTTCTTACTACCAGTGGTACTACTGGTAGTACCACGAGTAAAAAAATTACCCGTGGTACTACCAAGTGGTCCCAGTAGTTATTCCTGTTTACTGTAAACTTATTCCTTATCCTTGTTATTATTTCGGCTTCAGCCATAATCTGTTTCATTAAGTTTGATTTTCTTGAATAAAATCTGTAGTTAGAGGTCGTCCATTAATCGCGTGAGGTTTTTTTGGGCATTTTTGGACTCCCCCCTCCCCCTTGGTGATATTTGGTGAGGTTTCAGATTACCCCTCCCCCCCTGGGCCGAATCACGTGTATTTTTAGTAACTACAAAGATTTTTTTTAAATTTTATATAGGTCCCTAGGTATTGTATAATCTATCTATCTATACGAATATTAGCTGACCCGCGCAACTTCGTTTGCATCACATAATAGAGAGAGATATGATATTAATTATTATTTTAATATATTTCCCGTCGCATTTACTCCCGGTGTATAATATTCATTATTTAGAAACTAATTAAGAAGGTGTCAGTTTGTCAAGCTTAAAATCTTACGTTTGTTTGATCGCAGTTGGTTAAATAGAAAAAAAGTTATGGACAAAGCTAGAATAATCAAGGTTGAATTTCCATGCGATCATTAAGCTTTTGGTCACGACTATCGATATCCACGTGGACAAAGCTGCGTTTATTTTTTTGGTTACGGGGGGAATGCGGTTGGACACCGTCATTCCAGCTGCTAGGGCAGCCGGGATGGTGTGTGGGGCTCCCGGTCCCGGAAAGAGACCGCCCTATCCACTAAACCCCGCGGTTCCTCCTCATCCTATAGCCGGGCCGAAGGATTTCGCCCGCATCGCACCGCTCTCGGACGCCTCTCTGGAAGCAGAGAGGGTAGAGAGCGGTCAAGTGGGTGGGCGCTGAAGGCATCTCCGGAACACGGAGAGGGGCCCATCATCGGTGGATGGGGTCCCACGACCTTCACCCACCAGTGGACAGAGCTGCGTGCATCGGCTAGTCTAGGATATATGTATAACTTATAAGAAGGCTATAGAGAGTCGAAAATCTGTACATCGAATATATTTGATAATTCTTTTCCAAGATTTTTTTTACTGGACATTCTATGTAACTTCCATTACATCCGATACTAAAGCTAAAATTGTTTATTTTTTGTA
This sequence comes from Miltochrista miniata, assembly GCA_933228765.1. NCBI lineage: Eukaryota > Metazoa > Arthropoda > Insecta > Lepidoptera > Erebidae > Miltochrista > Miltochrista miniata. The sequence continues at coordinate 24,902,366 of OW121763.1, read as the reverse complement.
TGTCTTTCTGTATCACGCCACAACTATAGTAGGTACCATTTAAAATAATACTGACATAATTTGAGATTATTATTGATAGGATTGATGCCTATAATCTGCGCGGTTCCTTTGGGAGAGACGATGAAAGACAAAATTATTTTTGTGTTGTATGATCAACGCATAAGTATTCCTATTTCAATAATTTCTGATGTAAGAAAGGAATTAAGTGCTTAAATGAATTATTCCATACAAGTTTTAATACCGTAGGTTTTGTTGTTCAGAAATAAGAGAGATCGCAAATTCAGGGTTGTAAAGTTGTTGTTCAAAATAAATACACGTGCTATCTCAATACACCCCCCACCCCCCCTGGTGATGTTTCGTGATTTTTGTCAGACCCCCTCCCCCCCCCCCTTTTTGAGCCTCACGTGATTAATGGACGACCCCTTACTAGCGAAAAATACTAAATCTATGGTATGTAGTTATATAGTCATGTTTATTTTTTGATACTTCTAATGTGGCAGACAAGATTACGGCACACCCGATGTAATGTGGTCTAAATAAATAAAAAATAAAATAAAAAATGTTTATAAATATATAATAGGTCTAAGAACGTTTGCAACACCAGACGCGCTACACTCGCGCTGCCGATTGCAACTCTGCAAGAATCTTCTAAGACCCCTTTTGAAGAACTCCATACTGCGCTTGGGAAAACCAAAATAATTGTCTTTGTTATTTTTTTATTACAGTTATTGACCAGCAACAGCAAGAGTTATCAGAGCATCATTTTATAAACGCTCAAAGCTTTCCCTAAGCATGCCTCCAGCGTAAAAAGAATGATCAGCAATTATTACAAAAAATAAATTTATTGTTGAATTTCAGGGTTCCTTACCCAAATACCCATTGGGTAAGGACGGGACCCTATTCATTAGACTTCACCGTTCGTCTGTCTGTCCATCACAGGGCTCTAACTCAGGAACCGTAATATAGAGAGCTGAAATTTACACAGATGATGTATTTCTGTTGCCGCTATAACAACCGACACAAAAATCAGAAAAGGGGGGAATAAGGGGGACTCCCATACAACAAACGTGATTTTTTGCCGTTTTTTGGTACGTAGCCCTCTGTCCGACTCGCACTTAGCCGGATTTGTAATCGTATCAAATGTAATTTTAAACTATTTGACCATGTGTCTTTTGAGTACAAATTTATATCTTCAAAAGTATTTAATAGAAGCTCTATAGATTGTTGGGTCAAACTAACGTTACTAGTACATTCATCAGTATTTCGCATGCGGGGGCTCTGCCTAAGCTTAATCCGTGGGATGTTTGTAGTGGTCTCAGGAAGTTACTCTATTGTTTCTTTTGTAAGTTCTTCTAAAAAGGAGTGGCTTAAGTAGGCTTCGTTTCTCATTGTATTGTTCTGCGAAAGGATTTTGGGAGAACAAAAGCTACTTAGGTACCTATTCAAGTTTTAATTCTATATTGAAAAGTGCTTAATGTTAAATTTTTGTGGTTTTGTATTTTGACTCAATATTTTTAAATATCTTGTTTACCTGAGCCATCCTTTCGAGGAATTAAAGAAATTCAGCTGAAGATGCTCAAGATGGATAATGTACAGTCAGTTCAAAACTGGAATGACATTCGTAAGGATTATTGTAGGTCTTTGGGATTTCCACACATTTCAAAAATATCCAAAGGCAATTCCAATGGGAAGTACTACTTATCTGCCATCTCTGTAGAATAAAAAATATTATTCGACAAGATAGAACTCCAATCAGGCTATAATTAGTATAAAAAATCCAATCGAGATTGATCTTGGGGTCACTAACGCAAGTCATGCTATAATTAGAGCTGCTCATAGACAAGGAAGAAATTTCTTTTACGTAATTTTAAGTTCGGTATTAAAATGTCTTTGGCGTGACTCGGGGAAAAACCTTGCTTGTGAAGCTAACTTTGCTCGTTTTATACAATCCATATCCTATATATAACTGAGACACTGTTTGTTTGTTCATTATTTGTCCTTCTGTCTTTGTCGTAGAAAGCACTGGATCGACATAATTTACCCATATCCTTCCTTTGCGTCGTGCAGTTCGGTAAAAAATTACGTATGACTACCTCGATGGCGCAGTAGTAATCCACTACCTAAATGGGTCCATGAGTATTTCAAAATCCTGTTGGACCCCTTACTGGAACTTAGCAGTGGAAAAAATTGTAAATCTGTGAGTGGAACCAACAGTCCGAAAGGATTTATCCAAACAGGCCATGCTGATGTTTCAGATTCAAATTCCGTGGTCATAACAAATATTTTCAGCTTAAATGTGTATTTGATACATCAAATTCAAAGGTGAGGAACATTTTAGAGACAGCTTCTTTTAGCGAAGCAGACATTTACGTCCAACAATATTTATTTATTTTCGGAAATGTAAATTACGAGCCCATTTTTAACGACAGGAAATCCTACATAGATGCTATGCCGGACTCCTACCGACTAAAAACCACACGTTCCCTACCTACTGCTACGGTTGGGAGCTCCGGGTAAGCCCTCGGAAGGATGACCCCAGGATTCTTAACAGAAATTTTGAGGCAACGAGCAACAGAGTTGACAGTAGTCAATATTAGCCTGTTGAAGTTGTAGCTCCCTTGGACAAGCTCCTGGGGGAGACATTAGCTACTTTTCAGTGTTAATTTTTGCCCCTGAAGAGGCAGAGACCCTAGGTACTTTTTTTGTGTGGAAATCCCTTATGGATGCTATCTCTTGGACTAGACTCTTACAGACTAAAATCCCCCGTGCTCTAACCATTGCCCACGGTCGAGAGCCTCGGGTAAGCCCTCGAAAGGACGTCCCAGGAAGACCGTAGGTCTAGATTTTTAATTATATTTAATGGGTTCATACTGGCTAGAAAAATAAGAGGTTCTTCATTAATTTATTGCTCCAGTAGTCTTTTTTCTAATCAAGAAAGGATTTCTCAGACCCACGAATATTATAAAAATGAAAGTTTGTGACGGTGTTTTCTGTCAATCACGCTCTACCCGGAACCAATTTGACTGAAATCCGGTATACAGATAACCGACACCGTATAATACCACATATTTTATACCGATAACAAATCCCTGTGGGGCCCTAGCTGCCCTAGCTGCCCCTATTACCCGTGGTCCGACGGCTACGCCCCACACTGGTGGGTGCACGGGGAATATATTTTCCCCGTAGTCCAACCGCACTGAAGAAAATTCAAATTTATTCTACCTGTAGGGAAACGGTTGCGAAAATTTCACCACGCCGCCGCCGCCCGGTGAAATCCTTTGACTTTATAAGAAGCTGAAGAGTGACCAATGCTCATCTGTTATAACCCTTTCTTGCCCGTGGTATGTACTACCAGTGGTACTTCTGGTAGTACCACACTGGTAAAGAAATTATACGTCGTACTGCCAAGCGATCCAATAGTACCACGGATAAATTTAATTCATATTTTTATTTATGCATAGATACGTCTATGATGACTTGATTTGTTGTTGAACGGTTTGTACTGTAAATTAATGAAATACTAGTAATTTGGAGAAAGTTTTGAAACAGTTTATTATATAATGCGTGGGAAAAAACGAAGTTTGGGTAAAAATCTCTACTCAAAATGAAACCAATATAAATATTTGTTATAGTGATTACATTTGCTGACTTATTTAGTAGTTCCATCATTGAAGTACGCAAAGGAACTACTGGAATAAAGCGTTTTTATTCACCAATATTGTTTCTACAATTGATTTCTGATACCTACGTACCGAAATCAATCGTCGAAACAATATTGATGAGTTTGCAATAGGAAAAATCTCCTGAAAGTTTTTCATGACTCCCGTTATCAGTATAATTGCAAATTTTGATCGTAAAATAAGAGACATAGACGATATTTAGTTTTTAGAATAAAAATCGAAATTATACAACTATCCATACCAAAATGGAGCAAAACAATGTTTTAAGTCACACTGTTACGGTCAAAATTTGCAAAACAAGTAAAAGTTTTTTTACATATTATACGATTCTTTCATCTCGAATATAAATAACAGGTTCGTCAACGTCCGAATCGTATTCTTCAATTCGTGTATTAGTATTCTGGGCTTCTAGATCTATATCACTTTTCTGTGGACTGGGACATTCATTCTTCTGAGATGATGTTTCCGCATCCTGAAAAAGTAAATAGGTAAGTTGTTAAAAAAATAAGCTTTGGTCCACTACTGGAAGACCTGGGACATCCTGCCGAGGACTTACCCGGGACTCCCGGCCGTAGACAGTTGTACGGCATCGAAGGCATCGTGTAGTTTTAGTAGGTAGAAGTCATTTATAAAGCATTTCCACACTAAAAAAAACAATAAGGGCTTTTGTTCCACTTGATCTATGCAGATTGTTTAGGGGTGGATGGGCTTTTAATTATCAGGGTTTTCCATCGGACCTAACGTGGATTCAGATTTATGGTGCCAGTTGATAATAGTTCGATAAATATAATTATAGTAGCAGTTATTCTTTTTCCAACTTTTCCTTGAATTAACTTCTGTTTATTTCGAAGCGGGTCCTAAGACGTATAAAGCATTTAAAGATAATTAAGCTCTTTAAGCTTTATTTTCTTGTACCGCAGAAATTGTTTTGACTGTTGTATTTTTATTCGTATTTACTGAGTTTAATTGCTGTATTTCCTCCTGTAATATAGAGCCGGGTGCCGCCAAAAGGCTTGCATCATATAAACAATGGGCAATGCGTGGGAGGGGAGCCCATTCAACCTCTACCTACCTTGTCAGCGATATAGACGTGATCGTATTATGTCTGAAAGCTCTGTACATCAAGTTTATAATGTACTAGCGGACTTCACGCGGTTTAACCCGCGTAGCTACCGTTCCCCTGGGAATATGGGAATAAAATATAGACTTTGTTACCCGGGGATCATGTAGCTTACCAACAGTGGAAGATTTTTTCAAATCGGTCAAGTATTTACTGAGCCTAGTGCAAACAAACAAACAATGAAATCTATTCTCTTTACAGTATTTGTATACTTGGATTTAAGTAATTATTATTACTTACACACGGGATGTTTAATGTATAGTCATCAGGTCTTAAATTATAGTACTGAGATATAACGCAACCCAACATATTTCTGTATTTTATTTTTGTCCTCGTGAATCACGTCTATATATTTCAATAGAAATATTTGTTGGAAAATTTTAAAAACTAGTAATTTAACGTTCTATATTTACTAATAATTTTAATATTGTATTTTGGTTGCCTAGAACAGCTAGAATGTCTAATGTCTAAATGAAATATAAATGACCTATATGCCTATATGACACATTCGCAAAAAAAATTGCAATTGATAAAAGTTCTTAAAATAAGGTTGGTAGCATAATTATTAAAATATCACTATGTGGGGTGTGTATCGAACTGTCGTGCGGTGTTCCACAGGGATCGGTATTAGGGCCGCTCCTGTGGAACGTCGGTTACGACTGGGTGCTGCGTGGTCCGTTGTTCAAAGGGGTCGGCGTAACGTGTTAGGCCGACCCCTCGTTACGTCGCGGCGCGGGGTTCAACGCACCGAGACGCAGCTCTAAAGGCCACGGCACCGGTTGCTCAAGTCATGGGTCGGATTCGGCGGCTGGGTCTCGAGGTCACCCTTCACAAATCCGAGGCTCTGTGCTTCCACGGTCCTCGGATGGGGCCACCGGCGGGATCCAGCCTACAGGTAGGAGGTGTCAGCATCGGCATCGAGCCCCTTTTCTAATTTTATTGTTATAGCTTATTTGTTTTATAGCGGCAATAGAAATATATCATCTGTGAAAATTTCAGCTCTCTAGCTATGACGGATCTTGAGATACAGCTTCACGACGGACAGACAAACAGACAGACAGACGGACGGCGAAGTTTTTTACCGTTTTTGAGATAGTGTCGTTCGTTGTCACCTTTAAGGCTGGAAATTTCAAAAAACACTTTGTTTTTTCTTAATACTATTACAAATAATATTTATGTTTGCTTTTCTCCCACCCGCCAGATAAGAGTAAAAGTCATCCTAAATTCCATAATCTTTTAATTGAACTTGTTCTGAAATTTAGTAAGTAACATTAAAATTTCTAATTGAAAAGTTTTTACACGATTCTATTACTTAGCTACTTTTGTAACTTAGTTCTTTGTTTAATCAAATCTCAGAAATTATTTCTATCATACTAGAAAATGGGGTATCTATTTTAAGATTACAAGATTAAATTGACTGTCGTTAAGCCAAGGTGAAGGCCTGTCCTGGGACATCCTTCCGAGGGCTTACCCGGGGCTCTCAACCATAGGCTGTTGGGCGTTACGTGAGGTTTTTTAGTCGGTAGGAGTCCGGCATAACATCCATGAGGACTTTCCATCACGTTAAAAAAAAAGGTGAAGGCCTTATGGGTGGCTTGAAAAATTTCAACTGTGGGTGGTCACAACCTGCACTCAGGTCCGCAGCGCGTGTGTAGCGCTTCTGGTGTTGCAAACGTCCATAGGCTACGGGAACCAACCATTAGGTGGGCCGTAAGCTTGTCTGTCACCTCAGGAGGAGGGAAAATAGAAATAGAGAGTGAAAATATAATCATGAATATACTTGACTCCTGAAATAGTCTGAATATCTAAAATTATCAGTTCTGTACATATGGGAAGACAACAAAAACAAATACTTACTTATTTTTCGTTCTTAATCGGTTGAGAGTGATCGGCGACGGTTCCAGGGTTTTATGTGTTCATGCTGAGTAATTAGAATAAATAAATAAATAAATAAATATTCACGGACATTAGTTCTTATGTGGTTTAAATGTGGCTTGTTTCATTATCTTGTGCACGGACAAATCTAATAATGAGAACTAAGTGGCGCCATGTGCCTGCGAAATGCGGTGACACTGTAGTAGTAGCGTAGAAAAAAAATGTACCGTTTTATTATTTAAATTTTAACGTACTTACGTCCTATTTGTTTGTTAAATTATCATATTTATCATTATATCTTTACCAACAATTTAATTATAATTATAGTATTAATATGTAGAATTAAATTTTCCCTGTATCCCCTTGTCAAAAAACCCTGTAAAATTCGGAAAGGGTAGTGGCGCCATCTTGACATTCGGCACTCTCTGAAAATCAGCGCTGTTAATGTTAATTGACAGCATTAAGCTGAGAGAGGGCCGAATTCTGTGCAGGATGGGCACAGTATGAAATTTCACGGGGCTGTATATGTGATTCATGTATTTTATCAGTCTTTATTAGTGTGTTCTTGTATCATTGATTTTAAATTTATTTTATTGCGGTGGTGGGTTATTTTTCAAAACTTTTTTTTTTTAATTTATTTTATATTGTGTAAAGTAAGCCTCTATTTTATGTTGTGTCTGTTCTGTTTCTAGAATAAAATAATTTTCTTTCTTTCTTTCTTTCAGGAGTTAAAAAAATCCATCTAACAACCTACAGGTATGTGGTATGTAAATACCCGTCATGCTACTTATATATATACTAGCTGATGCCCGCAGCTTCGCCCGTGTAATTTTTTTTCTCGTTCCCACTTCCCGTGGGAACTTATCCGCGGGATAAAAAGTAGCCTATAATTTAGCTCTGTACCAAATTTCAGCCAGATACGTTCAGCCGTTCGAGCGTGAAAGGGTAACAAACATCCACACAGCCACACTCACAAACTTTCGCATTTATAATATTAGTAAGAAGTAAGAAATAAGACTACGAGTTGTGAGAACTTTTTTGTACTCTGAATTATTAAATCGTACAAGTAAAGATCATTATTACATCCTTCACAATCAGTTACGTGGCTGGAGTCAAATAAAATAAAATCCAATTAACTACTAGTATAAATAAAACTGCAATAGAAACGATGTATGTTTCTATTGCCAATATTTGTTTTGTAGTCACCGCGTTGCTAGTTTTTCCGCAAATGTAAACATAGGTTTTTCGTTAGATAGTTTTCATGTGGAAACTATCCTTCATTCTGAATGAAAAAACTGTGAAGCTCTTAGGGTACTTCCATCTATATGGAAAAATGTGCAATAGATAATTTAAGTGTCTCTATATGATGTTATAGAGAAGACTTCATCAAATCCACCAATGACAATCTACTGCTGGCCGGTACGTCTCTCCCAATTTACACCACGACATACGGTTTGTGCCGTTTGCATCCAGTTCTTCCCCTGTTTCCTCGTGATCCCACTATTTCGTCCCACTAGTGGGGCCTCAAAGGAAAGCTGTTTCTCGTGGTCCCCATCAATGATTATAAAACTAGCACCATAGAGTAAAGTAATATACTGGTACTATTCGGTATTCTACCTACTGTATACCCAAGCCCATAAGAGGATAGACACGTTAAAAATTCACCTTGTATAGGCAAGAGGAGTTAAATTAAATGCAGCCATGAATAAAACATTAGGCAGAGCGTATATTACTAGACTTATCTAAAGGAACGTGGCGTGCTATTTCCATATTTCCACCGAGGAATAAATATGAAAAGCTGCTCTGAACCAGTGTGTAGGGCAATTAAAATATTTAGCGCTTAATGTGGTACACATGTGCGCGCTTATTTTATCACTATATTACGTGAATATTAACGTTTATTTCTGGTTTGAGCCGAAACTCTTGTTTTGAAGCGCGGAGTCTGGTTCTTTACTACTTTTACTATCTTTAAAATGCTTGATTGGTTAATTACTAGTAAGCACTTTATCCTCTAAAACATCGAGCGATCTACGAGTTCTACGACCCGTAAGAGCACACTTTATGCTCACCTAGCCTGGAGGATGCTGCAAAATGTGCCCACATCAGTAGAGCCTACTTAAACGTCCATGTGCTTGAAATATTAGGCAAATACGGGAGTTCTCCATGCCGGTCTCGCCACGTGACGCCGCATAATTCAACTTCAGCTTCATGCAAGCACAGGATATGTACAAAAGAACAGGTACATTGATGATCTGCCCTTTTAGCGTTTTGATTATATGATATCAGCAACCTGACGCTACTTGTCCAAGCGCAAGATATGCTTATCTCCCTTGACGATTCGTGCAATAGTCAGATCAAACCTTAACCATTTATAACATATTAATGCATTCTTTTAAGTGCCGCACGTTGACTTTGAACAAGAAGTTATTCATCTTGTTAAAATAATTGTAACTGAATTTACTGAATAACGTATTATGTGTATAGTGCTATTGTAATTTTTGAATGCATACAACAGCATGCCAATCTACATGCAAACAAACATAGAGACCTTATTCTTAGGGCTCGTTTAAGGAGATGCGGCGCGTCGAGCGGTGCGGTCCGCGGAGCGGGCCGCCAGAAACACAAACATAATTCGCACGTCCTCAAAAAAACTGTCATAACCCAAAAATAGTAGTTTTGAGATATAAGCATTTAAAGTTTTTTTTTGACTTATCAATGCTATAGTGATTAAATGGCTTATTGTTGACATCAAATGACTCATTCATTTGGTGCTATATTTAGAAGCCAAGAGGAGAGTATTGTAAAAAGCACAATTTTGTAAATAATATTATGACTATTTCAACAAAAATTAAAAAAAAGGGTATGATATGACACTTTTTTACATTCAATTAGGTTCAATAAAACAAAATTGCAATCTAATCACTGCTTTATTTGTATTTTCACAATAATTATAATAGCTAAACAACATTTCTTTAAACTCAATAGGCATTACATAATTTAAATATTAAACTAAAAATTATAAAATCAGCCTTTTAGCATTGTTAATCTTAACGGTGCGAGCGGTGCTACGGTCACTTGACACGCGGAAAGCCAGTGGTCCTGATGGCATTCCGGCGGTGGTGTTGAGGAAATGTGCAACCGAATTGTCTCCAACGCTCACACGCCTGTATCGCCTTTCATACTCGTCGTGGGAAGTGCTAGAGGCTTGGAAGGAGGCGAACATCCTACCGATCCCCAAGAAAGAGTATCGGTCGGACGTTCGCCTACCTAACTACCGCCCCATAGCCGTAACCACTGTCATCTGCCAGGTGTTCGAGCTAATTATCAACATGCGCTGCCTGCAGGATCACTCGCTTATTAGCGATCGTCAATATGGCTTTAGGCTGAAACAATTAACGGGTAACCTCCTAGCATACATAACACACACCTGGGGTGACGCTATGGAGAGGCACGGCGCGTCTCTCGCTATTGATCTAGACATCGCTAAAGCCTTTGATAGGGTATGGCATGCGTCGCTTCTTTCCAAGCTGCCGGTTTATGTCTCTCGCCTCAGTTGTGCCGCTTGTTGGCCAGCATTAGCTTTAAATGGCTTCCGGCTTTTTGCGAGTAAATGCTATAGTACCACAAGAATCGATATTGTCCCCAACTCTCTTCCTTCTGCATATCAATGACATGCTGTCCCCTGGGTGTATGCATTGTTATGCGGATGATAGTACTCTGCATGCGAGCTATTCTGGCCGGCAAGTGGATGGGCGACATGACGTGGAGGAGATGAGACGGCAACTTGTGGCGGATCTCGACCGGGACCTGGGAGTGGGACGCATTGCCAAATGGGGTTCAGACAACCTGGTCGAGTTCATTGCCCAAATAACACAGGCGTGTGCGTTTACAGCTACGAAGTCCCCATTCCTACCCCTACCCCTACCCTCTCTTCAGAGCATTCCGATTCCACTAAACTACAACCTGGAGATCCTCGGTATAGACGTCCGGCGTGAGCTCAATCACAAAAACAACATAGAGAGTTGTATTAGGCTGGCCTCGCGGAAACTAGGAGTCCTAAGTAAGGTGAGACGGTACTTCACGCCACATCAAAGATGTTTACTATACAAGACGCAGATTCGTCCCTGCTTTGAATACTGTTCTCACCTTTGGGATGACTCCACGAAGTACTTACTAGACGCGCTTGACGCTATGCAGAGACGTGCTATCCGAATAATTGGTTGTCTTGAGGTGACGGGAGGCCTCGAACCGTTAGCGTAGCGAAGAACCATAGAGTTCTTAGCTGCCTTGTACCGAATGTATCAGGGCGAGTGTTTTGAGGAGCTCTTCAACCTGATCCCACCCTCTTCATTCCGATCCCCAACAACGCGAGCCATGCAATGTTACCACTCATACACAGTAGGGAATTTTCGCCAGAACGAAGTGTTTCAAAAGATCGTTGAAACATTACTATTTGAATCTTACTGTTTTGTTCTGCTGAAAAATTATAGTTTTCTTCGTGACTGTTTCCTAGTCGTAGCCTCTTTCAGTAGGTACAGCTTTCTTAATACATGTCTGCAATAGTTGTAGGTAACGTAAAAATATAACATTAGAATTATAGTAATAATAGTTATGTAGTTAAAACAGTACAATACAATGGATTAACAGGTAACCAAAATACAATGCGACTGTTATTCATTCATTTGTCAATTTGAATTAACAAATAAATATTGCGAAAAATAGTCGTATTATATATATGGCATCGTATTTATAACTGAATATAAATAAAATTTAAAAAATAAATTTAAAAAAAGTACCATAACTCATATTACAACTGTTTTCTGTTCATCAAAATTGTGAACGTAGAAATAATTTGACGATTATATTGCCATAACTTGTGGTATGACACTTTTTTACATTACATAATAACATAACTTCAATTGTGTTTGTAGTAAAAGACAGAATTATTTTATCTTACGACAGTTTTTGCCCCTTTGAAACAAAATAATTGCCAAAAGTCTTACCTTCAATATAGTTGTATCACAGCTTAAGACGTTTTTCAGCAGCTTAAATACGCGTTCACCTGTTACAAGCAGTGATGCGGCACTGTTGAGGATTGGGTCAAGTCGATTATCGTTCTCTAAAAAACTGTCAGTTGTGCCATCTAGCGACTTTTTTTAACGTTATCGTTGTGGCGGTTTTATTGAATGATTTAGTATGGAAAACTGAACTTAAGTATAGCAATATCTAAAAATGTAATATTTCTGTGTTATGACAGTTTTTCAGAGGACGTGCGAATTATGGAAATGTTTGGAGCGTTCAAGGAGAAGCGTTTTTGCAAGCGTTGGTTTGAGTATGTAGCTACCCAAGCAACGTGTGGCGCCGCGTCGGACGCGGAAAATGAAGCGACAGGCGACGCCGCGGACGATGCGGCGGATAAACCAGCCAGTTTCGCAATGAGGAAACTACATTTCTTTAAAGGAACCCTTTTTAATGTGGTCTGAACATTAATCAAAATAATCATCTACTTTTTTTACAGCACAGTACCAATTTATTCTTTTATACTATTCAAATTAATACGTACTTAGGTACTATCAAACATAAAGGTTCTATTTCATACTAACCAAATAAAAATTCGATTAAGTAGGTACAGAATAAATAATAGTCACTCGGTTTTATTATTCTAACATCTCATAACTCAAATAGCACCGAGACATATATACAAATAAATAAAATTAGAGTGTCTGTTTGTAATATTAAAATAACCGCTTTCTACTACATGCATATGAATGTATATACGGTACACATACCAAAATATATATTTTTAAAATTTTTGTCTGTCTGTTTGTTCCGGCTAATCTCTGGATCGGCTGGACCAAATTGGACGGGACTTTCACTGGCAGATAGCTTATGTAATAAGGAGTAACTTAGGCTACTTTTTATCCTAGGAATAAGTTCCCACGGGAAGCTTTTACGAAAACAAATTATACGCAGGCGAAGCTGCGGGCATCAGCTAGTTCAGAATAAAATTGAAACCCAATAAAACCGAACTAATAAAAATATACACGTAGTAGGCCAGCTGAAAATATATGGTTGGTAGGTACTCGTAGATCTCGTACATTATTATATTATCGTCGGAAAAAAATCTGTGGTAATTGAAGTGTCGTATAATACTGATTCATATTGAATGCAATTTTTCTTATTGTTTCTCTTTTCTTATTGTTTAATTATTTCAATAATTGAATTTAGTATTTAAAACCTGCCAAGTACGTATCGGACTCATGCATAGAGGGTTCCGTACCAAAAACACAGCAAAAAAACCGGTTCTTTTTGTATGGGAGCGATCCTTGGTTATTTTTTTATGTTTGAGTATATACCTACCTGTAACGGCAAAAGAAATACATCACGGTTCGTGAGATACTGCCTTGTGACAGACAGACAAACACACAACGGAGTCTCAGTAATAAGTAGACTTCGCGTCCCCGGGACCTTTGGGTTTTCACTTCACTTTGAGTTTGGGATTTCACTTATAGTAGGTACTTACTTCAGTGTACTTTTAATTAGTTTTTACTATCCCCCGTCCACTTGGATCCATTGCAATCAGTCTCTGAAGTAAATGCAAAGATACTTCTAAAATTAGTTTAATACATAATGAGATCCTTGGTGCTGTCGCTACCGACGAAGCTCTACCCAAAGAGTTTTCACTCAACAAAGAACTCCAGAAAATAATAAAATACTTCACTTTTGACTATAAAAAGGGTTGGCTGCTGCAATATTCCTGAATAAATGAATTTTGAAATTGAATTTATTAAGATTGTGGAATCAGTCTAAAGTTCCGTATCTACTCTAAAATTGACTAAATTTGAATCAGAATTACTTGAAACATCTTTTATTCCTTTTTAGCTTCTGTTCGTACGAATACCTTTGCACCTTTAAATCCTTTAGGTAGGTACCTACTTTGTAATTTATTTTTGTTCACTGAAACATTTTTTTCCATTACTTAATTGCAAAGCTCCAATGAATGCTTTTAGAGTTCCGTAATTACTAAATAATGATCTTATCTTCTCTGTTTTCTAAGATATATTACACACTAGCTGAGCCCGCAACTTCGTTTACGTCACATAAGGTGTATGAAAGGAAAGGTATTTCTTCATCAGAGTCATCAAGCAGCGTCTGAAACTGCCCTGTTTGCTTAATCATAAAAGAGCCTTTTTTATTTATTTTTTTTTTCTTTTTATTTTATTTTATAATTAAGCCAACACGCCAGTTTAGGTTTACTCACATTCAAAGAAACCCCTACAATAAAAAATTTCAAAATATCTGATTCTTAAAAGTGTTATAACTCTTTTATTTCTAAACCGATTTACATAAAACAAACGCTAAATGTTAACTGGAGCAAACCTCAACACAATAAAAAAAACCGCATTGCAATCGGTTGAGCGGTTACTGAGATTAGCGTGCACAACCGTACAGACAAACAGATATACAGACATACAGACATGCAGACAAACAGACAAAAATTCTAAAAACCATTGTTTTGGGTTCTATTGCGTTCATAAAGCCCCCCTATAATATTTTTTCTTATTAATCTTCCATGTACAGACAGCGACCTGTTACGATTTTATTATATGTATTGATTGATTGATAAATAACGCGAAATGGCTTTTAAAGAAAAACCCCATTCCTTTACGGGAAGGGATGGTTGGAAAACGATATGAAACTCTTAAAGTTATGGTACTTTTAATGTTATTTGATAAAAAATGTGTAATTACTACTTTCTCTTTACTTTTGCAACAAAACATCAACTGCAACGTTACATAAAATAAGTATTTAAATAGATAGGTACGTTTTGGTTTTGGGATAAGAATAAGTGTACGAAGGAAGTGACTTACCTTATGAATACATGGGTACACGCGTTTCATATATTAGGGGTTGTGTCTACCGACTCTGAAATTTCTAACCAACTTGAGGGATACCTTTAATACTCTTTATCTACCTGTGAATAAGTTCTGCTTCTACAGATAAAAAATCTAATATCTAGGAATACCGAGATTTTCGGAGCCCGAGCCGGCCTTACTCACAAGTGGTGCACCTATTAACTAGGTAGGTACGTACGAGGCAATGAGAAATAGAAAGATTATTTCAAACAAAACCATATAAGTCAAAACGTCTGACTAGCGTGGTTGAGATGATAAAGCCAGCCACCTGCCACATATAGAGGCGTTCCGTCAGAAGACTGAGAAGTAGCTCTTTTGGCAGCGTGTAGGGTAGGTGTCTCTTGGTTTTAGTTCACCGTTCACCTCAGGGAAAGCAAGAGAACGGTCGAATAGGCACACTACTCTACATTTTAAAAATATAATATTATCTCTAGATTATTTTCTGACCGTATAAGCAGAGATGATACGCAAAATAAAGCAGTGTTTTACATACGGAGTTATCAGTGGAATACCTAGTATGAAACAGTGTTTTTATTACCACACAAACTACAATGACATTCGTATGTCGACGTCTTTTATATTGCAGCTAGAAGTTTTATAGATTACTAGCTTTTGGCTAAGACTTCGTGCACATCAAATCATACTAAAATAAACTTGATTTATGGGATCTAGACAACTGATAAACATATTTGTATACTAGCTGACCCTCGCAACTTCGTTTACGTCACATAAGGTCTATGAAAGGAGAGGTATTTCTTCATCAGACGCCTAGGAGCGTGTGAAACTGTCCTGTTTGCTTAATCAGAAAAGAACTTAAAGATTCAGTCTATTCTAAATATTGAATTATTTTACAATACCGTTAATCTTTAAGTTCTTTTATGACTAAGTAAACACGCCATTCTAGAATGACTCTTGCATTCAAAGGAATCCTTAAATAATAGATTTAGCGAAAGTTGAGATGTCTCTAATTTCTGAACTACATAGGTAACTCTCAATATTGAAACTTGTGTTGAACAATCCGTATAGTACTCCCTTTATAACACTAAAAAAATATTTCTAATCTGATCACGCGTTGAGAACTTACAACTGAAAATCCATTTTGTCTTTCATTCCCACTCCCGGGACAACCGCGCAAAATATCGGGATCAAAAGTATCCTAGATCCTTCCTCGGACTATAAGCTCGGAATGTACCAAGTATCATTCAATTTGGTTCAGTAGTTTCGGCGTGATACTTATTTGGGAAAGATCGTAAAAATAGGTGGATAGTTAGGACATAAAAACATATAAATTGATGATTTTTATCGTTTTTAATATGTCCAGGCAATTGGGTAAATTATTTTGATTTTTTTACACACAATCGTGTAAACAAATACTTGATTAATCATGAATTTAAAAAAATAATTTTAAGATTTCGGTACAAAAAACGACCAACAGATGGCGCTCATCGTTTTAAATTCAAGATAGCGTTTGGTTCCCTAAAAGTTTATACTGGTTGAATTTATAGTCGTTCTGGACCCGAGAGGGGGTTACTCGGAATCAATAATGGAACCATTTCGGAGTGTCAAAACAGCTGTGCAGGTTATAATAAAAAAATGACTTCTATGTAATCTTTATCACTCGTTCGAGTTGAAACATTAGTAGCGCTTCGATTATTCATTGAACTTTTCAATGAATGAAATTCCGAAACCCATAGGTACCTACGCCGCGGCGCGTGTCGTGTCTCCATATGATCAGTTCATAGACCGAATGCATCGTTTCGATAATAATAGGTACTTAGATAATAATAAAGGACTCCAATTTCTCCTTCATACTTTACGCGGGCTTAGGACCGGGGATACTTTAATATTGTTCTATTTTACGGTGAATTAATAAGGTTTATGTAATAATAATGAAAATAAACACGAAC
Source organism: Miltochrista miniata (assembly GCA_933228765.1). NCBI lineage: Eukaryota > Metazoa > Arthropoda > Insecta > Lepidoptera > Erebidae > Miltochrista > Miltochrista miniata. Next base: position 24,885,868 of record OW121763.1, on the reverse strand, counting down.
AAATAGGGAGTATTTCCGGCGTATTTAAAAAATTGGAGCTATTTACAAAATAATCAACTTAAATACCTAGACCTACCTATTCACAGTTTATTTAGACTTCCCTGTACCTTAGCAACTGCTCAAAATGGAGTCCAGAACGTTCGATACACAAACGGGCACGTTTTAGGCTATTGTCTTTTAATTTATTCAATGTGTCTCTGTCACTTTTCACTATTTCAAAGGCGTCCACTATCGCACTGTGTAATTCATCACGAGATTCGTACTCTCGAGTGTAAACTAATCGTTTTATTTCCAACCACAAATAAAAGTCGATCGCGACGACAATACTGCGCGCGAGTTATAGTCGAACTGCGCGCCGCGGTCGCCGGTCGGCGGCGCGGTCGGCCGAGCGCATTTACCTACCTACAATACGTAACTAGTCGAGTACCTACCGACGTTACTTGGCAACGAGTCCACGTGGACCGATGCGTTCATGCGTTGTGATTGGTCGAATTTTCCCGGCGCGTTGACTCTTCGTACTGATTGGAACGTTAGACATTGAATGAAAAATTGTAGTAGAAAATCGCAGTAAACGTATTTCGTGAAATTTAAAGGAATAACCAGGTGTTCTCGTTTTGATTTTGGCAAACGATGTAGATTTTGACATTTTCGTAATTTTTTATTGTTGATTTTCAAATTGACAGTGCCGATCGGTTCTGTTATCGAAACTGGGCCTAAACCTTTCCGTTCCAAAACGACTATAAATTCAACCAGTATAAAAAAGGTGTCATCTGGCCTACTGTATACGAATTTATTATATGTATAGATTTCTACTCACACTTCGAAACAAACATTTGTAGTTTACACAAATAATTGATCCGACCTGGATATCGAACCCAGGACCTCAGAACGCCAGTCAGTTACAATACTGACTACGCCACCGAAGCAGTAATTTTCCAAGCTCTAATCTATTTGTATACGAAATTTCATCAGAACCGGTTCAGTTATAACCAAACTCTGCTTTATTAGATGTTGAATTAAGTATTTGAAAGTTTTTTAAAACAATAAAAAAAATATTCAATAAAATACACTCGAGAGCAATGAATCCGGGTCACTTAAAGAATGTTAAAAATCTCGGAAACTAAAAATGATAGGTTAATGCAATAAATTGTATTTAATAGACAATGTAATACTCCTTAAATGAAAGTAAAAAAAATATGAGTCACCATACATTTTATTAACACAAAATTACATAAAGAAAAAACTGCCGATCTCTCCTTAAAACAAAAATAGGAAACATGAAATTTTTGAACTTTATTACGATTTTCTTGAATTTTAATACTTCGTATTGCCTCCTCGTGCTTCCATTACTGCGTTTACGCGGTTTGGCATGCTGTACACCAAGTTCCTTATACGATTTTGGGGAATATTCTCCCATTCCTCTGTGAGAGCAATTTTGAGCTCACGAAGCGTGATTGGGGGAGGGTTTCGTTGTTTTACGCATCTGCCTAGCTCGTCCCAAGCATGCTCGATCGGGTTGATATCCGGGCTGCGCGCTGGCCACTCCATACGAGTAATGTTCATCTCTTGAAGGTAGTCATTCACAATCCTACCTGTATGAGGTCGGGCATTGTCATGCATAAATATAGCATCCTCACCTAAATTGACCATAAATGGACCAACGTGATCATTGAGGATTTCTTCCACATATCTTACGCTAGTTAAAGAGCCGTTTTCTATGATCACCAGCTCTGTGCGACTTTCAGAAGAAATTCCGGCCCACACAAGTACAGACCCACCACCGTAGGCTACTTTTTCTTCGATGCATGCTTGCTTGAATCTTTCCCCTGGTCTTCGATACACTCTGTGTCTTCCATCGTGCTTGTAGAGCATAAATTTTGATTCGTCGGAGAACATAACTTTTGACCAATCTTCAATACTCCAATTTACGTGGCTCTGGGCATACCTTAGTCTCGAAATACGATGCCCACGCTCCAGTTTAGGGCCGTTTGCAGGTCTAAGGGGTTTTAAGTTAGATTCAGCAAGCCGACGTCTTACTGTCCATGCACTTGGGTTACTTCCTCCGAGGCGTCGAAACTTATTGGTGAGTTCAGTTCCTGTGAGAAAGCGATTTCGAAGCATGGTGTTCACCAAGTATCGGTCTTCTCGTGCTGTGGTACACCTGGTTCTGCCCGTTCCTGGTCTGCGTAGGTTAGAACCAGTTTCTTCGTAACGTCGGAGAACTCTTTGTACTGTTGACAGCGACACACCGACAGTCCTGGCTGTATCGCGCTGACTCCGGCCGGTTTCCAGCATTGTAAGTATTCTGGTGCATTCTTCAGGCGTAAGCGACATAATTTCAGCTTGATTAATGAATATAGAGCACTATCAACATGGTTTATGTACCCACATAAATGACAGATTACAAACAAAAGCAACACCAAATGCTGTAATTTCGTAGTTCCATCTTCGAAAGTGGCCCTTTTTCAAATTTGATTTTTTTATGATATAACTTTACAATAACTAAGAAGTTTTAATACCTTCATTTAAGGAGTATTACATTGTCTATTAAATACAATTTATTGCATTAACCTAGCATTTTTAGTTTCCGAGATTTTTAGGATTCTTTAAGTGACCCGGATTCATTGCTCTCGAGTGTATTAGACAAATGGTACATTAAAGCATAAGAACTATTTACAAAATGAATAAAACTAAATTAAATCTAAATAGGGCCCCCGTGGCATTGTGCCCAAAAGACTGGCAGCATTACCCCTTTAAATGGCGATGCCTATTCGTTGGGAGAAAAGGTTTTTTTGGGATGGATTAAATTAAATGAACCCTATAATGAACTGGTTTTAGTACCTCATGGGCAAATTAAGATAAGACTATTCTAAACTTTATTTTTATCTGATAAAGAATCAATCCATAATTTCTGGTATGAAACAATTAATTTTCACACCAAATGGTACAGTTGAATCGGCAAATAATGAAGTTAATAATGCATAACGTAAAACCTAGTCTAGATTTCAAATTATACCAGTAATAATGACAAAAGTAAAGGAATTCAGTTGAAGACTTAATTACCACGATTCTTGGAAATGCCTGAAATTTCTATAGCCCATTAATTTTGATTATTTACTTAATAGGTTCTTAAGATCTATAAGGAATGGGGTTTATAGAACCTTCCATATAAACCATTTATAAGGCGTGTTGTCTATGTGCTCAATATACAGATATTATAAGATGCTACAAGGCGTAAGCTTCCAGGAAGTTGGTAGTTTGAGAAATGCCTATTTCTTTTTCTTGTGTGTCCTTCCAACTTCCTACAACTGGGAATCCTAGGTACTACCTCAAAAGGATAAACTTAAGACTCCCGATCCAGAAGTTCCCGTTTTAAAAGTTTGTCTCGGTGGTGCAGTGGGATAGTGTATGCGTCTGTTGTTGGTGACGTTACAGGTTCGAATTTTGGTGGGAACAATTTGAGTGATACGCAAATATAGGTAAGTAATAAAAGGTTCCTTTGTCCACTAAAATCAATGAAGCTTGGATGTTTTCTATATATAATATTTTTAACTCATACTTATAGAATTCGGAACTTTTTACTTAGGCACAGACACGTTGCAGCGCCCGTGGTCGCCTTAATTTACAGTGTTTTTTTTAACGTTAGGCAAATCCTGCATGGATGCTATTACTTCTACCGACTAAAAACTACACGTATCCTACCTAACAGCCTCGTGGGACATCCTTTCGAGGGCTGACCCGGGGCTCCCAACCGTAGGCTGTTGAGCGTTACGTGAGTTTTTTAGTCGGTAGGACTCCGGCATAACATCCATGAGGATTATCCCTCACGTTAAAAAAAAAGAAAAACAAAACAGCCTACGGTTGGCCATCTCAGGTAAGCCCTCGGAAGGATAAGTACCCTAGTAATTTACAGTGTGACAAATAAACACCGAGGCTTTTTCTTTAATGTGTGGAAAATCCGTCATGGATGCTATGCCGGCAGGGCCTGATTTAGGGTTCCGCGCGCCCTAAGCTAGCTATGAATATGCGCCCCCAGCTGCAACTAATTACATTACAAGTCCTACCTACAAAAGACACTTTACGTAAGCTGATCCTACGTTCCTAATCGTTATTCTTTGTTAATTTGAAAATAAAATATAACCCGATCCTGAGACTTCTTATGAACTTATGACCCATGGTTTACTGAGGAGTTGGGTATTCCGCAGACTACTTGATGCATCAGCCAGTAAAAGCGTGATAAAAATACCATTAAAGTACCTAAAAGTACCTCGGTACATCCAGTTTCCGATAAATCGAACCAGTGAATCTTGGTAAAATCCCTTCATAACTCAGGAAGTGAGCTGATGATATGCACAATTTACAGATAAGAACGGCTCGAAAGCCGATGTGCTGGGGATGGCCCCGGCACATTGGCTTTCGAGCATAGAAATCTGGAAAATTGGCTCATCTGTTGGGCTGCTATGATGCCACCGACAGACACACACATACAAAGATACACAGGTCAAACTTATAACACTTCTCGTTTTTCGGCGGGGTTAATTAAATCGTCAGTAATTAGGTAGACGAAATACGAAAGGTACCAAATAAGGTACTAGAGCTAAGCTGAATGTAACGGCTCGATTTGTCCGGGTGATTACCTACCATCTGGACATTTCGACATAAAACAAGAGATCTGTTGTTTTTCCGGTAATTACATCTATTTCTTCTTCCAAAAAACTTTCCTGACTGTCACGAAACAAAAGAAAAATAACAAACAGTCCTAGAATCTGCTTTAACCTTCCGGTGTCCCCGATATGATGGAACATTACTGATCACTTCCGGCAACTTGAACTAAACTGGACTAAACCCGAATCTCCCCAAGAAATCAGATAAAACCCAAACCCACGGGAGGAACTGCGATGGCGTACAAAGTCTGTTTCGTAGACTTTGTACGCCATCGCATGGTGTATCGGGGAGGGGAAATAGGTGCTATCCTATTTCTTTGAGGAGTGAAGAGTCACGCCATCTTCCTGATCTGCTTCTGTAAGAATGGCAAGATGACAACTCGCCGTACTTGGGAGGGAGTTCCTCTCCCGCTGCCTCTATCGCAAATATGACTTGCTCGCAAAAAGACTCAGTGGCGTCCTATTTTCCATGACCATGGCTCTCACCACGGTCTCCAGCGTGAGAACATCTACGCCCAGGCCCGCAACGAGGTTGCAGTACATAAGTTGAGCGTATCCTCGCTGCAATCACCGTAGTGCTGACACTCGGATGTTAACTTCCGCCGCAGATACTTACTCGTACTGATGCACTTGTGTCCAGTAAGTATCTGTGACATTCGGTAGGTGAGGCTGCGATGGTGCCTTTCCAGCCACTCCTCCTTGACTGGTTTCACCGTCTCAACAGTACCGTCTCACACTTTTTTTATACCACCAAAGTGGCAGACAAGCATACGGCCCACCAGATATACCGGTGGTCACGCACAAGGAGGCAAAGTCTCTCCGGTCGCGAAGAGGTTCCACACCACCTGCAAGCATGGGATCGTTGACCACTCTCTGCACCGAGTCGAACAAAAGACTTCAGTCAATTCATTCTGATATTCAGGTGCCCCCGCCCAGCAGTGGCAGCTGTACTCCATGTGCGGCCGCACTTGTGACTTAAACAGAAGCACTGTTTGCGCCGCAGTAAAGTACCGCTGCGCCCTGTTGAGCACACCGAGCGGCTTGGACGCCAGCTTAGCCTTATTTCTCCAAATCACTTCGGAACTGAACGTCATTGGAGATGTCAACACCAAGGATACATATACTGTCAGAGATGGAGAGAGTTGTGCCCTGAAATTGTGAATTTAGAACAGCTGCCGTCAATAACGACCCTGATGCTTCTACCGGCCAAAAAGCTGGACACCCATTCACTTTGGTTCCTGGGTGCCCTGAACGCGACACGGGTGGAGCTGTCGTATTTACTACCACGCAGGACCACGCTGCCAGAGAGATGGGCACAGGAATTTAATTTTAACGCACGTATTTGTATTATCACTAAATTACCAAATATTATTATGTGCTTTGGTGTTACAAAATGTTAAATAACAATTTTAAATATGTTGTTAGGAGTTGTTACAATCTGTTAAAAATTGCTAGATGGTTTGTGTGCTCCTTTTCGGGAGCACCGTAAGTCACGGCCCAGCGCCGATCCCAACGCCAGGCGCCCCCTTGATCCTGGCGCCCTAAGCTTCAGCTTAGTTAGCTTATGGGTAAATCAGGCCCTGTATGCCGGACTCTTACCGACTAAAAACCACACGTTCCCTACTAGTTACTACTGCCTACGGTTGGGAGCCACGGGTAACCCCCGAAAGGATGTTTGGGGGTCTGGTGTTATAGTGTGTATGCGTATGGAAGATGCGGAGAGATGAATCAAAGATAGGTTGCGTGTTAATTTGGTCACTGTAATTTCCGGCAATATATTATCACGTTCACAAACAAGTTACTACGCTAAGTGAACGCGCGAGGGTGAGGCAGGGACACACAAGCGAGCGGGCACGTTGGTTAGGGACCACTGTCGAGTTTGAGACGTTTGCGCTCTCGTTCGACATTTGCGTACTCAGCAATAATGTATAGCTTGTGTGTGTGCCTACAGATGTCCCCAGGATTAAACACTTAGGTTAGGTTAGCTAACCTACCAATACCATAGATTTCGAATTTTTCGATCAATACGATTTGTCGTGCTTCATTACAAATTCTGGGTAGATATCCGATTCAGATTCCACTTTTAAAATCGGCCAGCATTTTGGTATCTAAATTGGAAATTTAAGAGTGTGGTCAAATACAGTTGGTTCCAGTTTGATACGTGTGTGTTTTATGCAAATGGACGGGCGCGGGCGTATCGACTTACTTTCAAACCGTATTGAATTTCGAACGGCGCGAATTTATTGACACGAGTGTACCTACCAGAAAATTCTATTTGGCTATGCTATGGATTCCATGGCCTGCGTTAATATTGATCTGGATGGCATGTTTGTAGACTGAAAAGTAACTACAAACGGGTTACAAAAATGTCGCTCTTTGGTAACTGAATTTATTGACTTTTATTAGCAATGGGATACCTACTGATCGGTGGTCAGTTCTTATAACTGGTTGTCATTTAATTTGTATACTATAGAGGCTTAGCTATATCTACGTAAGTACAATTAATCACGTCATTATCTCCGAGGAAGCAGGCATAGGTGAATCCGATGTTCACACTATGCTAGTATTTTTGTTACTCTACCAATGGCTCCACTAATGTGTGGTGTACTGTGTCCTCGCAGTGCTGGCTTTCAGCCGTGGTTGCCCGATGTATTCGCCACAGATACTTGCCGAAGCTCCCCTGCCCGGTAAGTACCTATCTGTGACAACCGGTAGGAGATAGCGCTGTGGCTCATCTACAGCCACTCGTCCATGACCGGTCAACCGCCGCGATTGTGGCGATTCTCCCCAACTGGTTGCTCAAGTCGCACCTTTCAGGTCTCCATGGTTTCCTGGTGGGGCTGGGACCGCTGAGCCTCGATTTCTCGAGACGCAGGCCTATGGCCCCGCTCCAGCGCCTCTTTGCGCCATTTACACAATGACGCAATAACCCTCGCTTTCAGGTCCCTTCGAGGGGTTCCGGCTAGGAAACATGCCATCTCTGTGATCGCGCGGTATCCCCTTATCCCCCTGAGGCCATCACCTTCTGTGGGTTAAGCAATCTAGCCTCATATTTCATCACCCTGTAAAATCACTATCTTTTCGTGAAAACTGCATGAAAATTCATTCAAGACAGTCGCCGTGGGCGAAATAGTTATAATACTACTCAAAATACTAAGGTACTATTTGTGGCAGGGTAGGTTGGTTATTATTCTAGTTCTTTATCTTCTTTGCCGTAAAGGTCTATAAAACTGCATTGCAAATCCTACATTATCATAATAATCTGTAAGGAATATCCTCACGCTAATAATGGCTTTATGACTGTTCATTTTTCATTTGCACAGGTAGATTCCTCACCTCTCATCTGTGCCGTGACGGAATTTCGATAAACGCCGCTGGCCCCAACGAGACGTTCCGATGCAAAAATTGACGTTCTTCACATGGTTCAGTTGCGATAGGTAGGTATTATCTGTGGATAAAACTCGGGAACTTTGGCAATGGAAAACAAATTGTGACAAAAATGGTCACAACAATGACTTATTTATTAAACACGAACATCACGGCTTTAGAAACAGCGGAACTATTAGAAATTAAAAAAAAAAATTAATAAATTATTATCTGTAGTAGCATGCATGATGTCCCAGCGGCGAAGGCTGAATTTTTTCAAAAGGAAAGCCGGTGAAAAAAATAATATCCAGTTGGTCACACCTGTAGTGTAGGTATTTTGCGTATTTATTAAATGGTGGCGCGCGGCGGTGTAATACCTTTTGTGTTTTGTTTGCCACCTGTACTATACTCGTAAGATCCATGTATTTAATTCAAAACAATGTCTTACGTGCATGATAAATTGGCTTATAAAAAAGTATCATAAATTATCTACTATGACTAAAAAGATATTCAAATTTACACTAACTGAAAAGGTCTTAACCGACCTTAGGTGTAAATAATAGACTGTATATCCTTGTACTAATTTTTTTTTTATTAAAACAATATTCACAGCTTTATATGTCTGCTCAGGTAACGAAACCATACCGCGATCTAGATACTATATACAAAAAAGTGATGCCATCTAGTTACATATTTTGAACTAAAACCTGACTTGAACACTAACCATGTTTTGAAATTATTCTACTACTCTCTGCAAGCTCATACCTACCTATTTCAAATTGTCTCGATTGAAGTTAATTGAAAATAATTCATAAATTTGGGACTTAGACGCGAAATAGGTATAGGTACTTCTAATGTTTTTAATAATATGCATGTACTAGCTAATGCCCGCAGTTTCACCCGCGTAAAATTAGTTCCCGTGGGAAGTTACTCCCGGGATAAACAGTAGCCTATGTGTTATTCCAGACTATAATGGATATCTGTATCAAATTTCAGCCCGATCCGTTCAGCCGTTCGAGCCTGAAAGAGTAACAAACATCCACATTCACACTCACAAACTTTCACATTTATAATATTAGTAAGATTTCAAGTACCTATAGAGTATTAAAAACCGCGATATTTTACAATACAAAATTGAAATAAACACATACTTCTTATCTATTTTTTCAAAAATATCTGACAAAGTGATTCTATGGAACAAAACTGCTTTATTATGTTATAAACTATTAATGAAACATTCAGCCAAAATAAAGATTATTAGGTATCCCAAGCCATTGAACTAATATCACTAGCGTATTCTGAGATACCTACTTGATAAATATAAAAAAACACTGACCTTTATTTTTTATCGAACCCGTAATACCAAAGGCCTACGTCCATCAGTGAGCATTATGTGACTCCAAAACAATAATCATGTGTACAGAAATCACAACAAAATACAGAACACAAAACACAATTTTACACACTTTCACGATGTATTTAGTACTTGAAGTAGATAATTATTTATAATTAACTAATAAACAGCACAATACTTTATAAAGTCAATTGAAACTATGTTATGTTTCATTATTATTCACGGGAAACGCATGTGAAATGAAGTAATAACAACTAGTGACCGACCGAAGTTTCGGTGTCGGTTTCGGTTTCGGCCAGTTTCGGCCAAAAAATCGAGTTTCGGCCGCAGTTTCGGTTTCGGCCAAAATGGGCCGAAACTTTCGGCCGGGCCGAAACTCACGTGTTCATGAATTTTGAGTGCCTGGCTCTGCTTGTGATGTGGTTGGGGTCAGCCCAACCAGTTAATATGTTACTAACCGAAGACTTACAGATTTACAAAGGACTTCCAATCAATAGTTATAATAATACAATTTTTATGGAATCCTAAAAAGGAGATCTACGACATTACATAACCCTACCCCTTTGTTGTCGTTTTCGTTGACTTTGTTGGTCGTCTGTCTATCTGTCGGCAGACTGTAACTCATGCACCGTGAACCGTGATAGTAAAAAATTTTGCAGATTTTTGTTGCCGCTATAGCAACAAATTAATAATATTAAAGGGGGTCTCCTATACAACTACGTGATTTTTTGCCGCTTTTCTTGTACGGACCCCTACGTGCGTTAGTCCGACTCACTGTTGTCCAGTTTTAGTTATATACCTACTTCTAGAATATACATTCTAGCTGGTTTTGAATACAAAACCAGCCAAGAGCTAGTAGCAGGGCACCGTGTGGTTTTAGTCGGTAGAAGTTCGCAACCAATAGCATCTATGAGTAATTCCACACGTAGAAGAAAGAAACTCATCTTTAGGTGGAGATATTTTTAAAATGAACACTTGAGAAGATTTATACTGTTGATTGATGGCACTTGGTGAAACTTGCTGCACCCATTGAAAAAATAACCGGCCAAGTGCAAGTCAAACTCTCGCACGGAGGGTATAAAGCGGGACCCTATAAACGAGACATGAGGCCTAGCTGTCCGGAACCGGGTCAGATAGAGGCCTAAAATTTTAACTGTACAGTAGTCCTACCGACTAAAAACCACACGTATCCTACCTAACATCCTACGGTTGGGAGCCCTGAGTATGCCCTTGGAATGATGCATACTGCGGCCGCGTCTTTGGGGGGTTATTCAGTTATTATCCCGCTTCTTGATGATGTGCATGAATCTCTTACGTCACGCTATCATCTAAGGCCCGCTTCTGTAAGGACGGTTAGCAGCCCTGTCACCGTGTATGGGGCTCCACCGCAGACTGTGGAATTTTGGTGGGAGAGTTCTCTCCCGCTTCATCCCCGCCGTCTTTTTCACGAGCACGACCTGCTCACAGGAAGAGGCCTATAGCCCCGCTCCAACGCCTCCTTCCTCGCTTTCAGGTCCCATAGAGGGGTCCCGGCTAGAAGACAAGCCGCCTCAACTGAAGTCGTGCGGTACCCCCTTATCACCCTGACAGCCGTCGCCTTCTGCGAGCTAAGCACTCTAGCCGCATTGCTGGCCATCAGGATCTCCGACCATACGGGGGCCCCGTTAGGCCCCGTATAGGGTCATGCTACGCACGATCCCAAGGTACAGTCTCCTGCAGGGAGCGTTGGGTCTCCTGATATTGGGCTCCCTCGGCTATAGGACCAAACTTCGGAAGTGGTATCCGAAGTTCCACCGGCTATCGAGTACGAGCCCCAGATACGTCATCGAGAGCTCGATGCCGATGCTGTCGCCCCCTTTATGTAAGCTGGATCTCGCAGGTGACCTTTAGGGCTGCGTCTCGGTGCGTTGCTCCTCGCGCTGTAATGAGGGTGTCGTCGTAACACGTTACGGCGACACCTCTAGAGCAACGGACCAAGCAGTACCCAATCGTAACCGATGTTCCATAGAAGCGGTCCTAAGACCGATCCCTATGGAACGCCGAACGACACATCTCGACGACCCTGCCCTAGCCATAGGCCCCGACAATTCGACGGAGGTATGGAGGCATGTCATGGTAAATAAGCGCCTCCCAAACGCATCTCCAGGGCAAGGTGTTGAAAGCGTTGGCGATGTCAAGAGACCGAGAGATGCAACCACCACCTCACCCTGTTATATTGCCGCTATATCAAAAAATACCTACTTAAATCAGAAAAAAGCATCCACACAACAAACGGAAACTATTGTACCCAATTTTTGTAACGGAACTCTCTCTGCGGGCATCCGACTCGCACTTGGCTGTTTTTTTTTTTTTTTTTCAATATGAACACGTGAGTTTCGGTTTCGGTTTCGGTTTCGGCCGAAACTGACCCTGGGGCCGAAAGTTCGGTTTCGGTTTCGGCCGGAAAACCAGTTTCGGTCGGACACTAATAACAACACATCAAATTAAAAACACACTTCGATGCAAAACGTTTCGACGTGTGTTAGGTGCATTTAAATTGGTCGAGTTTTCAAGTCAAATACGTTGTCCTTTTCTATTAATATGACTGTCTCAGGAGTAAGCCACGAACTCATGGCTTACTTTAGGCGAAAATCCACGAATCAAATCTTGAAAAAATGTGAGAGAATAGGACGCATATATACATTTGCGTAGTACTAACGAAGCAGACGCAAAATGATCAGGAAGCCGGGCTTACCGCGTGATGTCAGAGATAGGGTCTTTGAACTTTGGCTCGAAAATTTATTGCTATGACTTTTGTAGCAGGGGTTGAGACGAAAATGCCGACTTACCATGTAAATTTGCAAATATTTTTATATTTGAATGAGTGTTCGAGAATATATAATTGTGTTTATTAGTTATGAGTAAATATTACATGTCACTGCCCGATCTGAAAAGGGAAGCCACAAGGAATGGGCTTCTATGGACAATTCGCCAAATGTCCCTATCAGAGGAATGTGGGGAGAAGGGGAAACTTGAATTTCACTTACTGAGACATATAAAATATTACTTTACCCGTAATTTAATAATTTTCGGGTAAAGTAATATTTTTATTTCACTATTAAGTAAAGTAAATATTAATGCAAGATAATTATAAATTTCGGAAATCATCTGTGAAATTTTCATATCTCTAATTATCACGGTTCCTGAGATACAGCCTCGTGACGGTCTAACAAACAGACTGACGGCGAAGTCTCATGATTAGGTCCCGTTTTTAGGGTTTCGTAGCCAAATGGCAAAAACAAAACCCTTATGGATTCGTCATGTCTGTCTGTCTGTCTGTCTGGCCGTCCGTGTGTCACAGCCATTTTTCTCCCGTGTGTCCTGTGTGTCCCCCCCCCCCCCCTCTAATTTCTAAACTAAGAGAATGATAAATCTAAAAAAAATATATGATGTACATTGCCATAAAAACTAAAAACTACCAACGAAAATTGGTTTGAACGAGATAGAGCTGGTACTTTTTTTTTAATACGTCATAAACCGCAATTTTACTTGCTGCTACGAAACCCTTCATGGGCGAGTCCAACTCGCACTTGGCCGTTTTTTTTACCCTTCAGGCCTGGAACTCTAAAAACAAACCCCTGTCTTGTAGGTGACATAAGACTACACTATACTATTGCGCTAATTAAGAATAGCAAATTATAAGGTCTAATGTAGGTATAGTAGGTACTATACCTACGTTACTATATATAGAATAAGGTTTACTATAGGTAGGTACCTATAGTAAACCTTATTCTGTCATGCTCAGGTACGGTTGCAATGTTTCACATAAAAAAAAATAGACATTTCTTTAACAAAATGGGCACAAAATCTAGAGTTGGAGTCCAAATGGTTACATCTTGTTCTGCAGAATAAAATCAGGACTAGGACTTCAAGCCAAGATAGACACTTGTAAACCAACTAGGTAGGTAAGTACTATATACCTTCTTGAATAATAAAAGTAAGTACCTCCGTTCCGTTAAGGTAGGAAGTAGGTCTCAGGTGAGATGTTCCACTTTTAACCTTAATTAAGTGAAGTTGCAAAAAGAGGTAATTAACGGCACCTCCTAAGTACTTGGTACTAAATTGGAAACTTTTGCAATTCATTTTGGGGCAGCTGCATTGCTTTGTTGAATTACGATAATGTGAAGCTTGAAATTGATAAAAGTTTGACAACTAGAGCTCTACTACCTTAGTTCTGATAAATGATACATACTTATACAACTTCAACAAGTTCATTCATTGTAGTCAAAAATAATACACGCGATTATTCCCCTGTCTGTCTTACGTTATGATAATGACGTATTAACTTAAGTAGGTACACATTAATAAATTTCAACCCTATTTTTTAAACATAGGACTGAAAGTAGCATGTAAGTTTCAAACGTATATTCATTTCGATGCTACAAAGCAAAACGTCACCAACTGAACCACTGCGATTGGTCGAAATAAAAGTGTTATACGAGAACTTTAATCACATTTTTTTCACGATTTCTGACATAATTCCGACCTGGTATCATTGCCAGCAGTGGCGAATTGTCCATAGAAGCCCATTCCTTGTGGCTTCCCTTTTCAGATCGGGCAGTGACATGTAATATTTACTCATAACTAATAAACACAATTATATATTCTCGAACACTCATTCAAATATAAAAATATTTGCAAATTTACATGGTAAGTCGGCATTTTCGTCTCAACCCCTGCTACAAAAGTCATAGCAATAAATTTTCGAGTCAAAGTTCAAAGACCCTATCTCTGACATCACGCGGTAAGCCCGGCTTCCTGATCATTTTGCGTCTGCTTCGTTAGTACTACGCAAATGTATATATGCGTCCTATTCTCTCACATTTTTTCAAGATTTGATTCGTGGATTTTCGCCTAAAGTAAGCCATGAGTTCGTGGCTTACACCTGAGACAGTCATATTAATAGAAAAGGACAACGTATTTGACTTGAAAACTCGACCAATTTAAATGCACCTAACGCACGTCGAAACGTTTTGCATCGAAGTGTGTTTTTAATTTGATGTGTTGTTATTACTTCATTTCACATGCGTTTCCCGTGAATAATAATAAAACATAACATAGTTTCAATTGACTTTATAAAGTATTGTGCTGTTTATTAGTTAATTATAAATAATTATCTACTTCAAGTACTAAATACATCGTGAAAGTGTGTAAAATTGTGTTTTGTGTTCTGTATTTTGTTGTGATTTCTGTACACATGATTATTGTTTTGGAGTCACATAATGCTCACTGATGGACGTAGGCCTTCGGTATTACGGGTTCGATAAAAAATAAAGGTCAGTGTTTTTTTATATTTATCAAGTAGGTATCTCAGAATACGCTAGTGATATTAGTTCAATGGCTTGGGATACCTAATAATCTTTATTTTGGCTGAATGTTTCATTAATAGTTTATAACATAATAAAGCAGTTTTGTTCCATAGAATCACTTTGTCAGATATTTTTGAAAAAATAGATAAGAAGTATGTTTTTATTTTAATTTTGTATTGTAAAATATCGCGGTTTTTAATACTCTATAGGTACTTGAAATCTTACTAATATTATAAATGTGAAAGTTTGTGAGTGTGAATGTGGATGTTTGTTACTCTTTCAGGCTCGAACGGCTGAACGGATCGGGCTGAAATTTGATACAGATATCCATTATAATCTGGAATAACACATAGGCTACTGTTTATCCCGGGAGTAACTTCCCACGGGAACTAATTTTACGCGGGTGAAACTGCGGGCATTAGCTAGTACATGCATATTATTAAAAACATTAGAAGTACCTATACCTATTTCGCGTCTAAGTCCCAAATTTATGAATTATTTTCAATTAACTTCAATCGAGACAATTTGAAATAGGTAGGTATGAGCTTGCAGAGAGTAGTAGAATAATTTCAAAACATGGTTAGTGTTCAAGTCAGGTTTTAGTTCAAAATATGTAACTAGATGGCATCACTTTTTTGTATATAGTATCTAGATCGCGGTATGGTTTCGTTACCTGAGCAGACATATATAGCTGTGAATATTATTTTAATAAAAAAAATTTTAGTGCAAGGATATACAGTCTATTATTTACACCTAAGGTCGGTTAAGACCTTTTCAGTTAGTGTAAATTTGAGTATCTTTTTAGTCATCAGTAGATAACTTATGATACTTTTTTATAAGCCAATTTATCATGCACGTAAGACATTGTTTTGAATTAAATACATGGATCTTACGAGTATAGTACAGGTGGCAAACAAAACACAAAAGGCATTACACCGCCGCGCGCCACCATTTAATAAATACGCAAAATACCTACACTACAGGTGTGACCAACTGGATATTATTTTTTTCACCGGCTTTCCTTTTGAAAAAATTCAGCTTCGCCGCTGATTGCCAGTTAACATAGGACAATGTTTGGCCACTATATGATTGCAATATACGTATCACACCGACCCGTATACCGCGGTCAGTCATGTGAAAATGATCCTTGCATCTCGGATGGCATAAATGTGTTGCGACAAAGTAAAGAAGTTAATCGTCGACAACACAACTTCAATCCTCTCTTTGGGTGCAGTCAGGCATCTGAGGCGCAGTGAGGTCACTCTTCTACAAAGGGCTGACTTACAGCGGCTTATGGGGGCTTCGCTTAGCCAGCTGTGATGACGAAGTACGTTAGCCACACCACGGGTGAACGTGTCCTCTGACTCACGGTGATTGGAAGGTGAGGAGTCCCAAAGGGGGGACCCGCTGAAGCAGACATCGAAATCAAATAAGCAAAACCGAAGTACCTTTTGCATTTTGTTTTTATTTCTATCTGTAAGCAATAGGTTCTAGTCTGTCAGAACAGAAACCTTTTGTTCACAAGTGAATGTAGATATCGCTTTAATTTTTTTACAGATCTAATAAGTATGATACCTTGTAAGCTTCATACATACATACATATCGACGGTAAAAAGGGAAAAACACTTTGGTCGAAAATGAGTTACCTATATACCTACATATTTGGAATCAGTAAATTTTTTCCGCGTCGATTTGTCTTGGGTTCGTAGCGATCTGACCACTTTGGTGACGCTTCAAGGAATGGCACTTAGGCTTATTTTTTTCAGACGCTAAATGAAATGACACTAAATTGTAGCGAATTTGGTCAAATTACCGCTTGAAGTACCGACTCCATAGCAAGATTGTTATTCGAGTGATGTATAACTCGATTAATCAACTCGACTCAAACCGATTTGTCAGTAGATCGATTCAAATCGGTTTATAGGTAGGTACAAACCGGTTCGTACGGGCTCGTTTGTGGCGCGAATTTCGACGTCTGTGAAGTTGTGTTGCGAGTTGCGACGTGTTGCTGTGTTGGTAGCTTCGAGTTGGTTTAAGCGCGATTATATTTAACGTGTTGCGACTTGCATTGCGAAGGCGTCGAGGTTTATGTGAAGTTAGTGTTTCTTTATAGGTGAAAACTAATGTTGAGTGTTTTTCTGGACTTTATGTTGTGTTCCGTTTGATTATATAATTTATGAACTTTAATTTTATAAACTTCATTTATTGTTTTTATTGAAAGTGTTTTTTTTTTGTCTTTATTTTTATCGGTGAGTGCAAGACGTGTGTTGATAATGCCTGGAAACAGAAAAAAATCTGTCGTATGGGAACACTTTTCTCAGCCGGAAAATGGCTTTGTGAAATGTAATATTTGTTCTCACTCATATAAGTACGTCGGAAATACAAGTACATTTATGGCCCACTTAAAAAGTAAACACCCGCAGGTACAAATAGAATCTTCAGGAGGTCCAAGAACATCTACGTCTGAAACACAAGTTAATAGATCTTCTGCATCCTTTGACTTACCATCAGAATTAGAATCAGTGAGTGAACATGCTATTAAACGTCCTTGTCGACAGTTGAGGCTTGTTGCTCCTTCTAAAATTGACCAAAAAACCATTGATGATGCTCTTATAGATATGATTGTTGTTGATTACCAGCCTCTTCAAATTGTTGAAAACGAAGGATTTCGTCGTTTTGTACATAAATTGAACCCTGATTATAAAGTACCTTCTCGCAGTACTGTGGTCCAATTACTGGAAAAAAAATATAATATTCACTCTGCATCTTTAAAAGAAGAACTACGCGACGTTGATAACCTCGCAATTACGACAGATGGTTGGACGTCCGATAGCAACCAATCTTTTTTTAGTATTACAGCTCACTATATAATGGATGCTAAGTTACAGGCACGTGTCATTGCAATAAGTGAATTGACGACACCACATACTGCAGCAAATATCTCCCAAGCAATCAGAAGCATTCTTGACGAATGGGGTATTTTCGATAAAGTTGTATCAATCGTAACTGACAACGCATCAACAATGAAAAAGGCTGTGAAAGACCATCTAATAAAACGTAACCATTTGTGTGTTGCACATACATTGAACCTAGCAGTCAAAGACTGCCTAGAGAAGCAAAATGAAAGCAGTACTGCAGAAGCAGAAATAAACAGCGAGCTGTTAGATTTATTAAGCAAATGTCGTGGTATTGTTAATCACTTTAAACACAGCACTAAATCGGCCAATAAATTGAGAGATATGCAAAGTTCTCTGAATCAGGAGATTTTAAAACTTAAGAAAGATGTGGCAACAAGGTGGAATTCATCTTATTACATGATGGAACGACTACAAAAAATAAAGGTACCTTTATCAGCAACGTTACCACTATTAGACGTACCTCTAGAAAATTTAAGACCTGATGAATATTCGTTACTCGATGACTGCATCGAAATACTTGCACCTGTTGAGAAGATAACGGTGATTCTATCTGGTGAGTTATATCCCACAATGTCGAGTATTATTCCTCTAGTACGAGGGTTGCAGCATGCATTAACATTGAAAACTATGAAAACACAGCCTGGATTAAAGCTTCAACAGTTGCTTATTACAGTAGTGAACAGACGGCTCAATGTTTTTGAAGACAATCGGACGGCGGCAAAGGCAACTTTTCTTGATCCAAGATTCAAGAAAAAAGCATTTGGTGTTGATACTAACGCAGAAAATGCTCAGAAATGGGTTATTGAAGAATTAAAAGAAACTATTTCTGTGGTAGGATTTAACCAAGCAGAACCAGCACCAACAACATCCAATGCATCTGTTGAAAATGAAATATGGAATGTGTTAGATTCAAAAATATCCGAAACAGCTACCATGCAGACTCCCTTTACCTCCGCTGTTACTACTGTCAAACAATACGTAGATCTCCCTTATCTAAAACTACAAGAAGATCCATTATTGTGGTGGGAAGACAAGAAATACATTTTCCCGGAGCTCTATAAACTGGCACACAAATATTTATGTATTCCCGCAACCTCAGTCCCGTCTGAGCGATTATTTTCAAAAGCAGGCTTAGTCTGTAATGATAGGAGAAACAGGTTGAAGCCTAAGAAGGTTGATCAAATTATTTTTCTAAATAGCGTTAGAAAAGGAAAGCTAGACTGATTACTAGGAATAAGATTTCAATTTTTTTCTATTGTCCTAAAGTTCAAAATGTTGATCTCATAATTTAGTTGGTAAGAAGGTACCTAAATTTCGTAATGAATACATTTTTTTTTTATTTTACTTCATCTTTTTATTTTTCACATTGTATTGATTTTGTACGGCTGACCGATTTGAAAACGATTAATAGCGCTTCTTTCAAACCGAGTTATCAGAGTCGAAATGAAGCTGATGAAGAAGTACGTACTACCTACGAATTTATACGTAGGTTACTATAGGTATAAATTTAAAACGACCGCAAGTCGGTTTGAATCGGTTTAAACCGAGTTGCCTCTTTTTTCAAACCGAGGTAACCGAGTTGCAATTTGAAGCGAGTCGCCCATCGCTTCGATGTGCTTTTCCTTTTCTGTTGGTTTCGAATATCTTAAGTCACTTAAATCGTTTTTCTCCGTCATAGGAAATGCTGTGTAATGCCCTACAGGTGTTTTGGCTCACTCTCGTATCACTAGTGCCTAGTCGCTAAATTCGTTTTTCCCTGCTTTCATTGTATTTTTAAGATGGAGTTATTACATATAGTTTCGGAGAAGAATTGCTGGTGACATACGGACGGACAGACAGACAGACATGACGAATCTATACCTAAGGTTTCCGTTTTTTGCCATTTGGCTACATAACCCTAAAAAAGTTTCCGAAATAATGTTTGTCTTTGGAACATTAGAACCAATTATTGAAGAATGATCATATGGGCTCCCGACACGGGTCAATATATTGAGTCAAGTCCATCAAGTCTGATATTTATGAATGGAAAATGTTTCAGTGTGCGTGATTTCTTTGCATGTGCATGTGCATCGACGTGTATGTACACATGATATTGACGAGGCATGACAATTGCCAAATTGATCGTATCGAGACCCTAATAGTTTATAAGTGTAAACTTTAAGGGCGACCGATGACGGACCGCGCTTTTGGTCGGACCACAAGTTTGTATGTTTATACATATATTGTTAGGAATCACTGTCGGCACCTTTTGAAAGTTGAGTGAATATTAGTGTCCGACCGAAACTGGTTTTCCGGCCGAAACCGAAACCGAAACCGAACTTTCGGCCCCAGGGTCAGTTTCGGCCGAAACCTATACCATATTTAAAATAAAAACAGCCAAGTGCGAGTCGGATTTCCGCACAGAGAAATCCGTTACAAAAATTATGTTTTTGAGTGGATGTTTTTTTCTGATTTTAGTTGGTATTTTTTGTTATAGCGGCAACAGCACATGGTGAATTGGTTGGTGGTGGCAGTGTCTTTTGTAATCTCCAACGCTTTCAACACCTTGCCCTGGAGCTGCGTTTGGGAGGCGCTTAATAATTATGGAATGCCTCAATACCTCCGTCGAATTGTCGGACCCTATCTTTCCGAGAACGCCATAACTTACCCGAGCTAGGGCAGGGTCGGCGAGATGTGTCGTTCAGTGTTCCACAGGGATCGTTCTTAGGACCGCTTCTGTGGAACATCGGTTACGATTGGGTGCTGCGTGGTCCGTTGCTCAGAGGTGTCGGCGTAACCTGTTACGTGCGTAACGTGTTACGACGACACCCTAATTACAGCGCGAGGAGCAGCTGCAGGATCCAGCTTACATATAGGGGGCGTCAGCATCGGCATCGAGCTCTCGACGACGTATCCGGGGCTCGTACTCGATAGCCGGTGTAACTTCGGATACCACTTCCGAAGTTTGGTCCCAAAACTGAGGGAGGGGGTATCAGCCGCACTCTCGCGGTGGTTGCCCAATATCAGGGGAGCCAACGCTCCCTGCAGGAGACTGTACCTTGGGATCATGCGGAGTACCTTGGGATCATGCGGAGCACGGCCCTATATGAGGCCTCCGTATGGGCGGAGATCCTGATGGCCAGCAATGCGGCTAGATTGCTTAGCCCGCAGAAGGCGATGGCTGTCAGGGTAAGGATAAGGAGATACCGCATGAACTCAGTTGAGGCGGCATGTCTTCTAGCCGGGACCCCTCTATGGGACCTGGAAGCGAGGGCCCTTGCGTCATTGTTTAAATGGCGCAAGAAGGCGCTGGAGCGGGGCCACAGGCCTCTTTCTGTGAAGGTCATGCTCGTAAAAGAGACGGCGCCGGGGAGGAAGTGGGACAGAACTCTCCCACCCAAGTTGCACAGTCTGCGACGGCGCGCCCTATACTATCAGCCTCTATGACCAGGGGCCTGAGGATGTCTGCTCACCGTCCTTATAGAAGCAGGCCCTAGACGATAGCGTGAAATGTGAGATTCATGCACGCACCCCTCAAGTAGCGGGATAACAACTGAACAACCCCCCAAAAACGCGGCCGCAGTATGCATCATTCCGAGGGCATACTCAGCGCTCCCAACGCGTGGTTTTAGTCGGTAGGACCGGTGCCCTACCGACCTTAGGGAGCATGGCATCCCTGTAGGATTACCTACCGCACGTTAAAAAAAATAGATCTAATACAAAATATATAGAAATACATCATCAGTGAAAATTTTAGGCCTCTATCTGGCTCGGTTCCAGCGATACAACCTCATGACTAAGAGACAGACGGATGGCTAGGCCTCATGTCTCGTTAAAGGGTCCCACTTTAACCCCTCCGTGTGAGAGTTCGACTCGCACTTAGCCGGTTATTTTTTTAATAGGTGCAGCAAGTTCCACCAAGTGCCAACAATCAACGGTATAAATCTTCTAAAGTGTTTATTTTAGAAATATCTCCACCTAAAGGAGTTTCTTTCTATTACGTGTGGAATTACACATGGATGCTATTTCGAACTCCCCTCCGACTAAAACTACACGGTGCCCTGCTACTAGCTCTTGACCGGTTTTGGTTACATTCTAGAAGTGTATTAACTAAAACTGGACAAGAGTGAGCCGGACTCGCGCACGTAGGGTTCCGTACAAGAAAAGCGGCAAAAAGTCACTTATGTTGTATGGGAGGACCTTTAATACTATATTTTTGTCTATTTTTATTATTTGTCGCAATAGCGGCAACAGCAATACATCATCTGTAAAAAAAATAACTGTCTAACTATCATGGTGGATGAGTTACAGCCTGCTGACAGACAGACAGACGACCAACACAGTCAACGAAACCGACAACAAAGGAGTAGGGTTATGTAATGTCCTAGATCTTTAGGATTCAGTAACCAAAAGTAAAAACGGGATCCTAAAAAGGAGGTCTAAGAAATAACACAGGGGTAACTGTCTAATACTTTTCAATGATTGTAATTGCTTGTGGTTTAAATAAAGGTAAAGTGTAAATCTCTAAATCTTCGGCTAGTAATATATTAACTGGTTGGGCTGACCCCAACCATGTCGCGAGCAGAGCCAGACAGTCAAAATTCATGAACACGTGAGTTTCGGCCCGGCCGAAAGTTTCGGCCAATTTTGGCCGAAACCGAAACTGCGGCCGAAACTCGATTTTTTGGCCGAAACTGGCCGAAACCGAAACCGAAACCGAAACTTCGGTCGGTCACTAGTGAATATCAATTACGTAGTTTCTCAAAAAGTTAATCACAAACGATTGGAGCGGTAAACTGTGGCATTGTACAAGTAATAGGTACATACCCAAGTATTTTTATTTCTTTGCTGCAGTTCATTTAAAAGCGACATCGATTTTTCTTCAGCTTTAGTCTGTCTTCGCATAATTATATTTGTTTTTCCCCACTCGATAGTTTTGGCCTATCCATCCGAAGATCAGCCACAGCGAAAGATGCTCGCTACAGTGATGATATAGAGACAAATTAGCCAGCCAGCGCATTCTTTTCAGATCATAACCTACCTTAATGGGCTCCGGACACGGTCAAGCGACTTGAGTCAATATCACAAGCGTGCACGCGCACTAAAGTGACGTCATTTTAATAGGTTACATTTGACGTCTGTCAGTTCGTACATTTATTATTTATATATATATACGTATAAAGAAAATCGCAAAATTACTCGTATCTGTCATTATTACAATAAATATGTAATCGTAATTAAAAATGTTAAGCAATTGTGCAGTTCTAACTAAACGAAAAAATATTTGAAGCGCTCGTGGCCCCGCGGACTCAGTGTTCTGTAAACGATCACTGCAGTAAGCAACATTTACTATGGCCGGACATGGATGGGTGACCACCACGTGGACCACTTTGTGACATTTATTTACGAGCGTTTCCGTGCTTCGGAAGGCACGATAAGCCGTTGGTCCCGGTTGTCGGTAAAATGACAGTCGTTAAGCCAAGTTGAAGGCCTTACGGGCGGCTTGAAAATTTTCAACTGTGGGTCGTCACAACCTGCGCCCGGGTCGGCAGCGCGTGTGTAGCGCCTCTGGTGTTGCAAACGTCTATAGGCTACGGTTACCAACCTTCCGGTGGGCCGTAAGCTTGTCTGCCACCTAAGTAGTATAAAAAAAAAAATATTATTTTATGCCAGCCTTTACAAGGTTGCGTGATTGAATTTGGATGAATTGCCAAATGTTACCTATTAAATCTTAAATACTCGTGATTTTCGGTACTTGATGGAACTTTTTGTAATAGATACATTATTAAAAACACAATCACTTGTATTTTTCTACTTCCTATTTTAGTTTTCATTTTCACAAGTTTTTAATAATGTGTTAGATAACTACCTATTAAAATTACTCCCCTTTAGAAGCTATTTTCATATGATCTGAGATTTATTGACGCCAAGTTATTGATGGTTATTGACCGTGTATGGAGCCTATATAATTTCTTCGGTTTGCAGCCCGGTCTAGCAATAATTACAAAGACAAAAAATTTATATTATGATTCCTAAGAAACATAAAACAAACGTCTTCGCGACGCAGCGACAAAATGAAGAGTGAGAGCTTGCACGTGTGTCACCAATCGGCGCAAGGAAGTTCGCGACCTTAAACTTTACAAAAAAGTAACACGAGATTATTTGTTGGTTAAAGATAATAATCTCTATGAAGTATATTATTGATCGAAACTATAAAGTCTACATACAAGGAAATAGGTAATCAGAGGTACATAACTAAAACCAAAGATAATAAAATAGTATTACATACAGATCGGCAACTCACTATCGCGCCACAGCTGTCAATAGAGTTGACGGTCGTGCTGACGTACAATTTGCTTACATTTATTGATCACATGCACACATTAGGGCGAGCGCCCACTGCTTTGCGATCCGATGCGTTCCGATCCGTTTGCCGTGCCGTAAGAGGCCCCTGAGACGATCAATTATTATTGTCATGCCTTTACGTGATTGAGATCTCACTTGAAAGATGAATTGACGATACTTGACGCCCATTGAAGGTGCCGTCAAGTGTGGCTCGCACACTTGCCTTTTGGCCCTATTCGCTAGTAGTTTGCATCGGAGCTGAATCTTGAGCTACGGTGAAATTCACCGGTGATTTTGCGATCGTGTTTTTATGTACCCTCTGTCCTGTCCTGTCTGATGTATGGCCCTCACCGGGAGCATTCGCGTGTAATGTAACATTACAGCGTCGAGCATTACAGCGGTGAAGGAGGAGAACCGAGCATTGCAATGCGCAACTTGTAATGATAAAAGACGAGGTTATAGCAGTGAAGGAGGAGAACGAAGCATTACAATGCGCGCCTTGTAATGATACAATCTTTACTAATATTATAAAGAGGAAAGATTTGATTGTTTGTTTGTTTGTTTGCATCGAATAGGCTCCGGAACTACTTTGAAAAATTCTTTCACTGTTGGGAAGCTACACTCTTTGCGGTAAACATAGGCATAGGCATATTTTATTCCCGTACCTATTCCCACGGAAACGGGAACTACGCGGTTGAAACCGCGTGACGTCCGCTAGTGTGTAATGTTTTGATACAACTTGTAACATCAATGCACTTTTATTTGCGGCTGGCCGGCCGCACACTGGTCCGGATTTTAAAATAGGTCGACATACGACCTAAGATGTCAAATGCTATTGGGAATTTTTTGAAGTGAAACTTCTTTATCGGCGTTGGAAAAAAAATTGCGTCACGTCACGTCACGTCACGATTTTTGGTTACGCGCCATCTTTGTTCTGTTCCCCACCACGGTGGATTCGAATTAAGAGTACTTTATCCAGGGATAGCATGTCATTTAAGGGTTTTTGGACTTTTGGGCTTTTGGACTTTTGAACTTTTGGATGGGACATTGGTACTTTGGGTCTTTGGGACTTTGGAACTTTGAGACTTTGGGACTTTTGAACTTTTGAACTTTTGAACTTTTGGACTTTTGGACTTTTGGACTTTTGGATGGGACATTATGAAAATTCACTTGTACTATTCCACTTTTATTTTAATTTAAAAATACCTGACCGGTTTCGCTTTTAAAGCATTATCAAAGGTTCGTTTTGGATGGGACCTTGGTACTTTGGGTCTTTGGGACTTTGGAACTTTGGGACTTTGGGACTTTTGGACTTTTGGACTTTTGGACTTTTGGACTTTTGGACTTTTGGACTTTTGGACTTTTGGACTTTTGGACTTTTGGACTTTTGGACTTTTGGACTTTTGGACTTTTGGACTTTTGGACTTTTGGACTTTTGGACTTTTGGACTTTTGGACTTTTGGACTTTTGGACTTTTGGACTTTTGGACTTTTGGACTTTTGGACTTTTGGAGTTTTGGAGTTTTGGAGTTTTGGACTTTTGGAGTTTTGGACTTTTGGACTTTTGGAGTTTTGGACTTTTGGACTTTTGGACTTTTGGACTTTTGGACTTTTGGACTTTTGGACTTTTTGGACTTTTTGGACTTTTAGACTTTGGGACTTTGGGACTTTGGGACTTTGGGACTTTTGTACTTTTTGACTTAATTTAAGGTGAGGTGAAAATTAAGTTTATGAAGAAGTTTCACTTCTTACGTGTGTACACTAAGTACACGCAATTTTTTTTTTAATTAGGTAGAAGCCGTGAGCCGGTGTAACCCGACGTCCCCTATTTAAAACGTTTAAAGTATTCAATCCGATTGACGTTGTCATTTTTGTTTTATTTCTAACTTTGAACAAATGATCCACGTGACCTAGTGACTTAGCAGATATAATGTCATGTTGGATATTTTTCTGAGGCTTTTTGGTATGCTGAGTACGAATTTTGGGTTAATTTTGCAATCCAAGATGGCCGCCACACCACCGTTGTAAAATTTCATATTGGATACCGTATAAGGGGTGTTTTGGTATGCTGAGTACGAATTTTGGGTTAATTTTGCAATCCAAAATGGCCGCCGTGCCACTGTTGTGAAAATTCATGTTGGATATCGTGTAAGGGGTTTTTTGGTATGCTGAGTACGAATTTCAGGTTAATTTTGCAATCCAAAATGCCCGCCGTGCCACTGTTGTAAGAATTCATATTGGATATCGTATAAGGGGTTTTTTGGTATGCTGAGTACGAATTTTGGGTTATTTTGCAATCCAAAATGGCCGCCTTGCCACTGTTGTAAAATTTCATGTTGGATATCGTATAAGGGGTTTTTTGGTATGCTGAGTACGAATTTTGGGTTATTTTGCAATACAAAATGGCCGCCTTGCCACTGTTGTAAAATTTCATGTTGGGTATCGTATAAGAGGTTTTTTGGAATGCTGAGTACGAATTTCAGGTTAATTTTGCAATCCAATATGGCCGCCGCGCCGTAATCACAACATTTCATGATGAGTATCGTTAAAGGGATTTTTTGAAATGCTGAGTACCATTTTCGCCTAACTAGTAAATTTTAATAATTTGCTTATTAAGTTATGGCTTTCTAAACTAGCAATGCGAAAATACTATGACAAAAGGTCCTTATTGTAAAATTAAGGTCTATTACATTAAACCTTCCTACTACAGACCGCATCACCACCTTCATGGCTGCTGACTTCTGGCCGAGAGGGGTGAAGTATCGGCGCTTCAGAGGACGTCTGCTGACACGGGACACCCCGCCCCGCAACACGTCGACGTCAGTGCGTGTCAATTAGGTTAAGTTATATGTATATGTATTTTTAGTATTAAGGTTTTTTTTTATACCACTAGAGTGGCAGACAAGCATACAGCCCCCCAAGATGTACCGGTGGTCAAGGCAGCCTATGGCGGTTCGCAACACCAGAGGCGCCACAATCGCGCTGCCTAAGGTATGTATCTATGAGCCGTAGAGTAAGTTAAAAATATCTGTAACTGTCTCTAATATGCTTGAAAATAAAGATTTATTATTATTATTCCATTTATTTTTTATTCTTAACATATTGTCTTACATTTTTAAATAAATAATGCTTACAAAAATAAAAATCTATTTAAAAATATAAATAAATAGTGTCCCACCGGCATCGGGTGCAGGGACCAAGCTACCGGTGGTTAGGGCTTCAGAGACAGGAACCTCCTCAAAATGCGTGCCGTGTCAAGAAGTACTGCCTTCTGTATCAGGCCCTTGAACCAGCCGTCTAACGAG
The DNA here is from genome assembly GCA_933228765.1 of Miltochrista miniata. Taxonomy (NCBI): domain Eukaryota; kingdom Metazoa; phylum Arthropoda; class Insecta; order Lepidoptera; family Erebidae; genus Miltochrista; species Miltochrista miniata. The sequence continues at coordinate 24,858,590 of OW121763.1, read as the reverse complement.
AGCCTCTTCAGATGGTTATCGAGGCTCTTTGCCATCAAACCGTGGACCGAAACGATAATTGGAACAATAATTGCCGAATCAACATGCCACATGTCAACAACTTCATGAGCCAAATCCAAATATGATTCGGCGGGAAACTTTCAGACAAGCGTTATAATGTGTTTTAATAATTTTTCAAAACTAGTGTTATTTTGAGTGTTTATGTGTAATTTATGGTGGATTATTAAACATAAAGGTTCGACAACGTGCAGAAGTGTTGGAAAGTGATAAAGCGCAGTGAAACGCGAGTTTTTAGGTTTGTCGACGAATTCCACAGCAAGCTCTAGTAAGGTACCACCGCCTTACTAGAGTAGAACTTAGTCCAAAATTGGACATACATGAATACGCTGCTCATAAGAAGAATCATAACATGAAAATGATTTATTTTTTCACAAAGAAAACTTGACATTGGCATACTCTCAAACCGAGAAAGTCCAAGAACATGAAGAAAAAAAAAAAAAATCCAAATATTTCATTTCTTTTTCCTTTTCTGCTTTAAAGAGGTTGTCATCATGAGGAATGCTGATATCGATAATTATTGCGAGGCGTTCCAATCGATCTATCACCACTATATCAGCTGCTGATGTATTATCTTGGCCACTTGGTTATGTCTGTGCAAATATTCTCCATTGGCAAGACGAGAACAACCAGAAACTATATGTCTAAGGGCGAGGCCGCACTTGTGGTTATCGCGGCGGTTTCTAACCTCAAAATATCAAAACATTGACTTGATTTCATTGATTTTGACAGTTTGATGACATTTTGAGGTTAGAAACCGCCGCGGAAAAACGCAAATGCTGCCTCGCACTAAGTGATTCTCCGGGACAATGACATGCCCGACAGATGTCAATGGTACCATCCTTCAGAATATGTTTCCGGTAGTTCTTCGTCATAACAACTTCGTCCATTATGGCAAAGACAAAACCTTCGGTTTCTCCGAAAAGATTACCGAACTGTAGCCAAGATACGGACGCTTTTAAATCAATGTCAGGTCCATTTAAGGCCCGATAAAAACGTCCATGTAGCTGCTTGCTTTTCCATACCTCTTTGCGATCTTCAGTACTAAGTACTACAGTTTGCGCCAGTTCTCTCTGCCCATAGCAAGCGGGGTGAGTCCCGTGTCCACTGCGACCACATTACGGTGCATATTGGTGTCTGTTTTCAGAAAGAATTCCCTAAGTTTGTATACCTCGCGGTTATGGAGGGTCTTAGCATTTAAAAAGCCTCGACCCCCACATTTCCCCGATCATCTGTAATGAGGTTGTACCTCATTACAGATGATCGGGGATGATGCATCCGGAATGCAGTCAACAGTGTTCTTACTCTTCTATCAATTTTATTGAGTTCAGTCTGAGTCCATCTGAGTATACCAAAAGAGTACATTAGGACTGGCATGACCTACCCATTAAAGGCGTGCAGCTTGTTACCGCCTGACAAAAGTCTTTTTATTACTTTTTTCAGGCGGCCAAAGAAACGCTCCTGTAATGTCTCTTTCATGCCAGTATCAGAAATTCCTAATGCTTGTGATATACCCAGATATTTGTAAGTTTCGCTAGCAGAAAGACAGTTTAGCTTAGTGGAATCTGAAAGTTCTACACCATCAGATTCCACTATCACACCTCTTTTAACATGCATGACTGCACACTTGTCCACCCCAAATTCCATCCTGATGGCTCTACTGAAAGTTTCTGTTACTCCCAGTAAATCCATCAGTTGCAATTTAGTGTGGGCAAATAGGGTAAACCACCCAATTATTTATTGGCACTTTTAGAATGAATTATTGGCACTTTAGTTAAGAGTATATTTCGAAAAATAAAGGAAACCTAGTTTATTTCAGTTCGGTGTTGCCCATTATGTAGTTGTAGGTATGCATTAAAAAGTAAAATAGCATTCTTTTTCTGTTAGAAATGGGCAAAATTACCTAAAGTGCCAATAATTGGAGGAGTGCCAACGATTGGGTGGTTTACCCTAATTTGAGGTCATCCATGTAAAGGAGGTGCGATATAACCCCACCATCTTTGCGCAACCGATAGCCTAACCCAGAACTCTCTAGCATAGTACTGAGAGGATTTAGAGCTAGACAAAACCACAACGGACTCAGACTGTCCCCTTGAAATATTCCCCGCTTGATACTAATTGGTGCACCATTATTGCAAAACCGACGACACCCTGGATAGCAAAGGACTGTTTTCCACTGCCCCATACATGCCCTCAAGAAAGTACACAGAGTTGTATCAGTTTTATACAGCTCAAGTACCTTCAGAAGCCATGTATGTGGCACTGAATCAAAGGCCTTCTTATAATCTATCCAACATGTCGCCAGATTTTTGCGATTACGACGCACCTGTTGGCTGATGGTCATATCGATTAAATGTTTTTCTATGTGTTTAGTAATTTTGACTTTCAAAATGGATGTTAAAAGTTTATATACTGTATTTCAATAGCTTTGCGCAAAAATGTAAACAAACACATTTGATCCTATAAATCCATAGTTACTTGCAATTGAGTATTCCAGTATCCAAGAGTCATACAGTGTTTTTACAATCTTATTCTCTTAAAAATCATTTTGACACCAAATAACTTCTATATGATAGTTTATTTTCATTTAAAATACCTTATTCAGGATATTTAAAAAAATAATGTTTTGTCATACTATATTTTTCTACTCATCTGTCTTAGAGAACGCTTGTCAAAACATGACATGTTTACATTATTGCCAGATCGGGCAGGATTGGACTATAGACAGTTGGTAAACATGTAATGGGTTTATAATTTTTGGGATCCGTAGCACTACCAGATTTGTAGAGTAAGTGAGTTAAACCAGTAGTCATAAAATCGGGTAGTGAACCCATATCTAGGGATGATTGAAATTGTGATGCTAAACGGCCATGTGAGCTGCGGAACCATTTTAACCAGAGATTATGCAGTCCGTCCGGTCCCGCTGATTTCCAATTCGGGAGCGAACGAACTGCACAAGCAACATCTTCTGCATCTATATAAACTGGTTCCATATCCGTTATATTCTCACATGACCGTTCAACATCTCTCATCCAATCACCCTCAGTATGATCAACAGGTCTTGACCAGAGGTTCCTCCAAAATGCATTAGTAGTATCATCATCTGGGTGAGTTACGTCATTAACCTCTGGAAGATATGGGGTTTCCCAGTTCCTGTAAACCCACTTCTCGTTTTTTTGGAACATACGATTCTGGTTAAATCGATCTACTCGCACTTTATAGCGTCTAACGCGATTTGCCCATGCATAAACCTTTTGTTTCAGAAGATCGATGCGCTCTGTGACACATGATGCGTATCTTTGAGGACTTATGTTAGTCCCAAAGAACGCTTGTTTCACAAAGCGCATCACCTTCGGACGGGTATTACCCGACCTGAAACATATAAGTTTCCCGATGAGTGCCCTGGCCTCGGAAATACGCCTCTCAATCCTACACTGCCAAGTAGGTTTTGCAGACCTAGGTCGAGTAGCAGTTTCATTTGTGTAAAATTTAACCTTAGCTACTCGACAAGCTGCAACCGCCGCACAGTACAGGATTGAGTGCGTATCACTAAGATCTTCACTATTGTCCAGATATTGGTGCAATAGTGAATCCAGGGCACACACCAGAGCCCGATTTCTTATATGCATTGGCATACGAGGAAGACGTGGTCTACAATCTGCACTTGCAAACCGATATTCCACAATCGCATCTTCCAAAGCACTCCTTAATCGATTCTCACATTGGGTACTTACGGATATAGTCTCATCATCAACAACTTCCTCAGCAACTACAGGTGTACTAACTGGTGGTGTACGAATTTGTGACGAGGTACACACAACTTGCGACGAAGTAGTAGCCTCTCAAGTGTCGGACTATCAAGCTTATTACAACGCTGGATAGCACGCACCTGATCCGATAATCGCTGTGCTGACACGTTGACAGCTGGTTCAAGTTCCTGAAATACAGAAAGTAAACGGCCACGGTACGCAGTGAGGTTAGCACCTAGCTCTGAAGCCGCAAAATATGCCCGCATGACGTTTCCATTAATTTCTTTAGTCCACTTCATGCGGTGCACATTACCACCGGCAGCGGGGGCCCTATTCGAGGCCGGTGGGCCTCGGGGTCCCAAGCTAGCTGGCGGCCGGCCTCTCCCCTGCCGACGTACAGGTAGTGGCGACGTCGGTGGGGAGAAATACTCGTCACTGCTACTGGTGGAGCTCGACATTTCGCAGGCAGGTAAAGCAGTATCCTTAGGGTGCGAAGTGGAGCCGCCTGACGAGTCCGGGGATGGTGTGAGTGCATTTTGTCTGCTTTTGGCCCTAGTCAACATGATTTTTCCATTTAATTTGTATCCATTTTCGTGTTATTTTTCAATTGACATTTGCAGCTGTCATGTCATTATAATATTGTAGTATTTTTCCAAAATTTCCATAGTATTTCCATTGAATATTGAAATTATAGGTTCTATTACTTCTATTCTTGATTTTCTGAAATATTTATAGTAAATATTCGCTGTTTTATGAATAAAATTTAATAAAAATATTTTAGTTGAAAAAATATCTGCTGACTATGGTAGTGTTATTATTATTATTATTACATTAAAATAGTACTCAGCCTAAAAAAGCTCATAAACGATACCCATCATGAAATTTTGTGATTACGGCGCGGCGGCCATATTGGATTGCAAAATTAACCTGAAATTCGTACTCAGCATACCAAAATACCCCTTAAACGATATCCAACATGAAATTTCACAACAGTGGCACGGTGGCCGTTTTGGATTGCAAAATTAACCCAAAATTCGTACTCAGCATACCAAAAAACCCCTTATACGGTATCCAACATGAAATTTTACAACAATGGCGCGGCAGCCATTTTGGATTGCAAAATTAACCCGAAATTCGTACTTAGCATACCAAAAAACCCCTTATACGGTATCCAATATGAAATTTCACAACAGTGGCACAGCGGCCATTTTGGATTGCAAAATTTACCTGAAATTCGTACTCAGCATACCAAAAACCTCCTTATACGATAACCAACATGAAATTTTACAACGGTGGTGCAGCGGCCATATTGGATTGCAATATTAAAATGAAATTCGTACTCTGCATACCAAAAAACCCCTTAAACGATATCCAACATGAAATTTCACAACAGCGGCACGGTAGCCATTTTGGATTGCAAAATTAACCCCAAAATTCGTACTTAGCATACCAAAAAAACCCTTTATACGATTTCCAACATGAAATTTCACAACAGTGGCAGGGCGGCCTTTTTGGATTGCAAAATTAACCCGAAATTCGTACTCAGCATACCAAAAAACCCCTTATACGATATCCAATATGAAATTTCGCAACAGTGGCACAGCGGCCATTTTGGATTGCAAAATTTACCTGAAATTCGTACTCAGCATACCAAAAACCTCCTTATACGATAATCAACATGAAATTTTACAACGGTGGAGCGGCAGTCATTTTGGATTGCAAAATTAACCCGAAATTCGTACTTAGCATACCAAAAAACCCCTTAAACGATATCCAACATGAAATTTCACAACAGTGGCACGGTAGCCATTTTGGATTGCAAAATTAACCCGAAATTCGTACTTAGCATACCAAAAAAACCCTTATACGATATCCAACATGAAATTTCACAACAGTGGCACGGCGGCCTTTTTGGATTGCAAAATTAACCCAAAATTCGTACTCAGCATACCAAAAAACCCCTTATACGGTATCCAACATGAAATTTTACAACGGTGGCGCGGCAGTCATTTTGGATTGCAAAATTAACCCGAAATTCGTACTTAGCATACCAAAAAACCCCTTATATGATATCCAATATGAAATTTGACAACAGTGGCACGGCGGCCATATTGGATTGCAAAATTAACCTGAAATTCGTACTCAGCATACCAAAAATCTCCTTATACGATAACCAACATGAAATTTTACAACGGTGGTGCGGCGGCCATATTGGATTGCAACATTGACCTGAAATTCGTACTCAGCATACCAAAAAACCCCAAAAACGATATCCAACATGAAAATTTACAACGGTGGTGGGGCGGCCATTTTGGATTGCAAAATTAACCCGAAATTCGTGCTCAGCATACCAAAAACCCCCTTCAACGATACCCATCATGGAATTTTGTGATAATGGCGCGGCGGCCATATTGGATTGCAAAATTATCATGTGATTCGTACTCAGCATACCAAAAAATCCCTTAAACGATACCCATCATGATATTATGTGAATACATCGCAGCGGCCATATTGGATTGCAAAATTATCATGTGATTCGTACTCAGCATACCAAAAAACCCCTTAAACGATACCCATCAGGAAATTTTGTGATGACGGCGCGGCGGCCATATTGGATTGCAGAATTATCAACTGATTCGTACTCAGCATACCAAAAATCCCCTTAAACGATACCCATCATGATATTTTGTGATTACGGCGCAGCGGCCATATTGGATCGAAGCCGCGACCTCTTGATTAAAAGACAGTATTTTTTGCCTCCGAACCAAACAGGTCGTCTAATATATATAGGTAAACTATTATCTAAATAATATTGAATACATTCTTGGACGCTGATCGATTCCGCAACTTTTTTGAATTTGACGTTTTGAAGTTTTCCGATTGCAAAATAAATAAAAACTTGTCATTCCGGGGGTGCTTTGAGCGCCCGCCCCGCGCTTGGCCGCTCTCTACCCCCTCTGCTTACAGAGGGGCATCCGAGAGCAGACCGACGGAATCAGCACTTCCAACTCCATTAGGATTTAAGGGGGGGGGGGGGGGGCAGTCCATCAAGCCCCCCCGTGGAGAGTCCCGATGATGTAACGGGGCGACCCTTTGCCGGGCCGCAGTGATTTATCCACCGGCCTATCCTGCGACCCGGTTAAGGCGAGGCGGAACACCGCGGGGTTTAGTGGGTAGGACGGTACCATGTTGACCGCGAGTCCCACACAAAGCCGCCTTGCTCCCCCGAAACAAGGCGGAGAAGGGCCTAATCTGTAGTCCCCGCGTTAAAAAAAAAAATAAAAATAAAAACTTGTCAAGTCCCGTCAGTTCACATCAATCGAAAGTGCATCAAGTGCCGTTTTTTTTTTAATACGCTCTTTTCTACTTCAATTCCCATCAAACCGTAGATTTATTGATGATAGCGTCAAGTCTACGTGGTAAACGGTCAATAACTTGACTCAAGCACGTAGACTTGTCATGCCCAATTGACCGTGTCGGGTGCCCTTAACGCAAACGCAAGTATGGGTGCGCACACTGCTGCAAAAGAATCGCACGTTTCGCCAGCACTTTTTTTTTTTATTGTTTTGTGGCTTGGTTATTTAGACCCGAAAATGTTTTGATAGGAATCGATTGGTTATAGGAATTTCAACTTTTTAATCGATGTTTAACGCTATTTATGAGACTTCGCCGTCCATCTGTCTGTCTGTCCATCACGAGGCTGTATCTCATGAACGTAGATAGCTAGCGAGCGGTTTTTTTGAAGTGAAACTTCTCTCGGCGTTGGAAAAAAATTTGCGTCACGTCACGTCACGATTTTTGGTTACGCGCCATCTTTGTTCTCTTCCCCACCGCGGTGGATTCGAATTAAGAGTACTTTATCCAGGGATAGCATGTCATTTAAGGATTTTTGGACTAAGGGAGTTAGGGACTTAGGGACTTAGGGACTTAGGGACTTTTGGACTTGTGGACTTTGGTACTTTGGGACTTTGGGACCTTGGGACCTTGGGACCTTGGGACTTTGGGACTTTGAGACTTTGAGACTTTGGGACTTTTACTTTGGAACTTTGACTATGGAACTTTTGGACTTTTGGACTTTTGTACTTTGGAACTTTGGGACTTTGGGACTTTGGGACTTTGGGACTTTTGGCCTTTGGGACTTTGGGACCTTGGGACTTTGGGACTTTTGGATTTTTGGACTTTTGGACTTTGGGACTTTTGTACTTTTGGACTTTTGTACTTTTGGACTTTCGGACGTTGGGACTTTGTTTGGGACTTTTGGACTATTGGACTTTTGGACTTTGGGACTTTTGGACTTTTGGACTTTGGGACTTTGGGACTTTGGGACTTTTGGACTTTGGGACTTTGGGACTTTTGGACTTTTGGACTTTTGGAATTTTGGACTTTTGGACTTTTGGACTTTTGGACTTTTGTACTTTTGGACTTTTGGACTTTTGGACTTTTGGACTTTTGGACTTTTGGACTTTTGGACTTTTGGACTTTTGGACTTTTGGACTTTTGGACTTTTGGACTTTGGGACATTTGGATTTTTGGAATTTTTGGACTTATGGACTTTGGGACTTTGGGACTTTTGGACTTTGGGACTTTGGGACTTTGGTACTTTGGGACTTTGGGACTTTGGGACTTTGGGACTTTGGGACTTTGGGACTTTGGGACTTTGGGACTTTGGGACTTTGGGACTTTGGGACTTTGGGACTTTGGGACTTTTGGACTTTTGGACTTTTGGACTTTTGGACTTTTGGACTTTTGGACTTTTGGACTTTGGGACTTTGGGACTTTATTTTAAGTGAGGTGAAAATTAAGTTTATGAAGAAGTTTCACTTCTTACGTGTGTACACTAGTACACGCAATTTTTTTTACAGATTATGTGTTTCTTTTGGCGCTAAACAATAAAAAATACTAAAATATTTATATTATTATTTAAGGTCTCCGATCTCCAATACAGCAAACATTTTTGACGTTTTTTGGAACGGAACTCAAGTAAGATTTAAATCACTTTTCATGCTCCGATTGAGCTTAAACTTGGAATACTTATTTAACTGCAATGACAATACTATAAGATGGTATGCTGGACCTGGTGTGAAGGTAAAATCTCAAGGTCGTCATAGTATCAACTTCTCAACAAAAAAAAGTCCAAGCCTCTAAGGGGTTTTTCCGTATACTGAGTACGAATTACATGAAAATTCGGCAATCCAATGTGGCTGAAGCGCTGCAATTACAAAATTTCATGATGAGTATAGTTTCAGGGGTTTTTTTAATACGTTGAGTACGAATTACATGATAATTTAGCATTACAATATGGCCGCCGGGCTGTAAATACAAAATGTCATGATGGGTATCGTTTTAGGGGTTTTTTAGTACGCTGAGTACGAATTATATGATAATTTTGCAATCCAATATGGCCACCGGGCTGTAATTACAAAATTTCATGATGGGTATCGTTTAAGGGGTTTTTCGTATGCTGAGTACGAATTACATTATAAAATTGCAATCCAATATGGCCGTCGCGCCGTAATAACAAAATTTCATGATGCGTATCGTTTAAGGCGTTTTTTAGTATGCTGAGTACGAATTACATGACAATTTTGTAATCCAACATGGCCGCCGCACTGTAATTACAAAATTTCATGATAGGTATGGTTTAAAGGGTTTTTTAGTATGCTGAGTACGAATTACATGATAATTTTGCAGTTCAATATGGCTGCTGCGCCGTAATCAAAAAACTTCATGATGGGTATCGTTTAAGGGGTTTTTTGGTATGCTCATACAAATTAAATGGTAATTTAGCGATCAAATATGGCCGCCGCGCCGTAATAACAAAATTTTATGATGCATATCGTTTTAGGGGTTTTTCAGTATGCTGAGTACGAATTACATGACAATTTTGTAATCCAATATGGCTGCCGCACTGTAATTACAAAATTCCATGATGGATGTGGTTTAAAGGGTTTTTTAGTGTGCTGAGTACAAATTACATTATAAAATTGCAATCCAATATGGCAGTCGCGCCGTTATAACAAAATTTCATGATGCATATCGTTTTAGGGGTTTTTTAGTATGCTGAGTACGAATTACATGACAATTTTGTAATCCAATATGGCCGCCGCACTGTAATTACAAAATTTCATGATAAGTATGGTTTAAAGCGTTTTTTAGTATGCTGAGTACGAATTACATAATAATTTTGCAGTCCAATATGGCCGCTGCGTCGTAATCACAAAACTTCATGATGGGTATCATTTAAGGGGTTTTTTGGTATGCTGTGTACGAATCACAAGTCAATTTTGCAGTCCAATATGGCCGCTGCGCCGTAATCACAAAATTTCATGATGGGTATCGTTTAAGGGGTTTTTCGTATGCTGAGTACTAATTACATTATAAAATTGCAATCCAATATGGCCGTCGCGCCGTAATAACAAAATTTCATGATGCGTATCGTTTAAGGCGTTTTTTAGTATGCTGAGTACGAATTACATGACAATTTTGTAATCCAACATGGCCGCCGCACTGTAATTACAAAATTTCATGATAGGTATGGTTTAAAGGGTTTTTTAGTATGCTGAGTACGAATTACATGATAATTTTGCAGTTCAATATGGCTGCTGCGCCGTAATCAAAAAACTTCATGATGGGTATCGTTTAAGGGGTTTTTTGGTATGCTCATACAAATTAAATGGTAATTTAGCGATCAAATATGGCCGCCGCGCCGTAATAACAAAATTTTATGATGCATATCGTTTTAGGGGTTTTTCAGTATGCTGAGTACGAATTACATGACAATTTTGTAATCCAATATGGCTGCCGCACTGTAATTACAAAATTCCATGATGGATATGGTTTAAAGGGTTTTTTAGTGTGCTGAGTACAAATTACATTATAAAATTGCAATCCAATATGGCAGTCGCGCCGTTATAACAAAATTTCATGATGCATATCGTTTTAGGGGTTTTTTAGTATGCTGAGTACGAATTACATGACAATTTTGTAATCCAATATGGCCGCCGCACTGTAATTACAAAATTTCATGATAAGTATGGTTTAAAGCGTTTTTTAGTATGCTGAGTACGAATTACATAATAATTTTGCAGTCCAATATGGCCGCTGCGTCGTAATCACAAAACTTCATGATGGGTATCATTTAAGGGGTTTTTTGGTATGCTGTGTACGAATCACAAGTCAATTTTGCAGTCCAATATGGCCGCTGCGCCGTAATCACAAAATTTCATGATGGGTATCGTTTAAGGGGTTTTTTGGTATGCTAATTACAAATTCAATGGTAATTTAGCGATCCAATATGGCCGCCGCGCCATAATATAAAAAAATCATAATGGGTATCGTTTAAGGGGCTTTTTCGTATGCTGAGTACGAATTACATAATAGTAGGATCTCGGACTCTGCCTGGGCGACACGCCGTAGAGGAAAAGAGACGGCAACTCGTGGCGGATCTTGACCGGGACCTGGGTCACATTGCCCAATGGGGTTCAGACAACCTGGTCGAGTTCAATGCCGGGAAAGCACAGGCGGGTGCGTTTACAGCTAAGAAGTCCCCATTCCCACCCCTACCCTCTCTTCAGAACATTACGGTTCCACTAAAGGACAACCTGAAGATCCTCGGTATAGACGTCCAGCGTGAGCTCAATCACAAAAAATCCATAGAGCGTTGTATTGGGCTGGCCTCGCGGAAACTAGGAGTCCTAAATAAGGGTAGATGGTACTTCACGCCACATCAGAGATGTCTAGTGTACAAGACGCAGATTCGCTCCTGCGTCGAATACTGTTCTCACCTTTGGGATGACTCTGCGAGGTACTTGCTGGACACCCTTGATGCTATGCAGAGACGTGCTATCCGAATAATTGGTCGTCCTGAGGTGACGGGAGGCCTAGAACCGTTGGCGCAGCGAAGAACCATACCATCCTTGGCGGCCTTCTAACGAATGTATCACGGCGAATGTTCTGTGCAGCTCTTCAACCTGATCCCACCCTCTCCTTTCCGATCCCGAACAACGCGTACCGGGCAGAGATGCTACTCATACACAGTGGAGAGAATATTCGCCAGAACAGAGCGTTTTCAAAAGATCGTTCCTATGCTGAATTATAAAAACCTGGAACGACCTGCCCGCACACGTGTTTCCCTCATCTTACAACCCCGGGTTCTGTAAGAGGAGCGTGAAGAGGATCATCACAAAGCCGCTAACTTGAGGACCACTGTCAAAAGTGGCCCTTAATCGCTAGATACGCCACGGTTTTCTATCAGGCTAGTGGCGACGTCAATTTGGCGAGTTAAATATAAAAAAAAAAACAAAAGTATTTTTAATTTAAGTTGTTTGATATATTATGTCAGTAAGTTCAGAACTTTTAACTTACCTACTTATCATGTTTGTGAAAAAAAAGTAGTTACATAGAATTTTATGTTTAAATGCGATTTTTGATACATTTGAACCCTCTTTTAAATCTCTGGTGAATAATAAGCACTTACTCACTAAAACCACACGTGCCCGATCACTGCACGGTCAGAAACCATGGGTAGGCCCTCAAAAGGATTTGCCAGGATTTCCCTTGACTACCATTGCGGCCTCTCCTAAGGGGTTAGAGTCTTTTGCTTTGACTGCCTCTGTGGCGCAGTCGATAGTGATACCGCCTGCGGCGCTGGAGGTCGTGGGTTCGATTCCCACCGGAGACAAATATTTGTGTGACCCATAAATGTTTGTCTCAAGAGCCTGGGTGTTTCTATGTATAATATGAATGCATTTAAAAAGTATTTAAGTATTAATATCCGTGGTCTGGTACCCATAACATAAGCAGGTTATTCCTAGCTTACTTTGGGATCAGATAGCATTGTATGAAATGTCCGCGAATATTTATATTTATCTTACTTCTTACTAATATTATAAATGCGAAAGTTTGTGAGTGTGGATGTTTGTTACTTTTTCACGCTCAAACCGCTGAACGGATCGGGCTGAAATTTGGTACAGGGATACATTATAGTTTGGAATAACACATAGGGTACCTTTTATCCCGGGAATAACTTCCCGCGGGAACAAATTTTACGCGGGCGAAGCTGCGGGCATCAGCTAGTTTATATATATTTTATATTATTATTTTATGACTTTAGGGGTTGTTCGGGTGTTTAGCCGCTTCTTGGGACGATCGGCGCGCGTAAAACTTTCACGCCACGCTGCATTATTGAACCTCCTTTTGTAAGCAGAAGGTGAGCGGTGGTGGACGGTGAGCAGTCCCCTCGCCGTCCTAAGGCCCCCGGTCATGAAGGCCGATAGTCTTGGGCGCAGAGAAGTCTACAGCGCCTTCATCGCAGACTGTGGAGTTCGGGTGGGTGATGGCCTGATTGAAACTTTTTCCCACCCTTGTGGGACCTCGATTTCCAGCGCCTCTATGCGACATTTAAACAATGAGTCGAGAGGCATCGCTTCTAGGTTCCAAAGAGGGGTCCCAACTTGGAGATATTCCATGCAGTATCCTCTTATTACTCTGACGGCTCCTCGTTCCCCTTACTTGGGAACCTAATACGAGAATGCCGCTGTTCAACCCCCCCCCCCCCCCCCCCTTTCAGTTTTGAGATTACACTTTGGTAACGGTGTCCGAAATTCCATCCGCTAATAAGTACGAGCCCCAGATACTTCATCAAGGGCTCGATACCGATGCTAATGCCCCCTACTTGTATGCTGGATCTATAATGTGGCTCTTCCAATGTCAGTAAAAGCACAAGGTCTCAGATTTGGGAGGGGCGACCACTAAACCCAACCGTCATAGAAGACTTCCAACGATAAAGTTATTCGGAGAATAAGCACTCGGAAGCAGTCGTTAGATGCTGAGTTCCGATTTACTCCAATATTAAGATGGGCCACTATCAAAGGCCAGATGTGGCCCACGGGCCACTGTTCGAATATAGCGGCCTTAAACGAAACCCATAATGAAATTTTGTAACTACGGCGCGTCGGCTACTTTTGAATAGCAAAATTATTATGTAATTCGTACTCAGCATACGAAAAAACCCCTTAAACGATACCCAGTATGATTTTTTCATATTACGGCGCGGTGGCCATATTGGATCGCTAAATTACCATTGAATTTGTTATTAGTATACCAAAAAACCCCTTAAACGATACCCATCATAAAATTTTGTGATTACGGCGCAGCGGCCATATTGGATTGTAAAATTGACACGTGATTCGTACACAGCATACCAAAAAACCCCTTAAACGATACCCATCATGAAGTTTTGTAATTTCGGCGCAGCGGCCATATTGGACTGCAAAATAATCATGTAATTCGTACTCAGCATACTAAAAAACGCTTTAAACCATACTTATCATGAAATTCTGTAATTACAGTGCGGCGGCCATATTGGATTACAAAATTGTCATGTAATTCGTACTCAGCATATTAAAAAACCCCTAAAACGATATGCATCATGAAATTTTGTTATTACGGCGCGACGGCCATATTGGATTGGAATTTTATAATGTAATTTGTACTCAGCACACTAAAAAACCCTTTGAACCATATCCATCATGGAATTTTGTAATTACAGTGCGGCGGCCATATTGGATTACAAAATTGACATGTAATTCGTACTCAGCATACTAAAAAACCCCTAAAACGATATGCATCATGAAATTTTGTTATTACGGAGCGGCGGCCATATTGGATTGCAATTTCATAATGTAATTCGTACTCAGCATACGAAAAACCCTTAAAACGATGCCCGTCATGAAATTTTGTAATTACGGCGCGGCGGCCATATTGGATTACAAATTATTATGTTCGTAATTGGTACTCAGCATACTAAAAACTCTTAACTGATCCATTAGCCATCGTCCATTACCCATCACCAGTCACCCATCAGATGACCCATCATATGATCATCCATCACCTATCAACCTTCACCTGTAAAATTTCCGCTACATCTATATGCTTGTCTGCCATTTTAGTAGTATTTAAAAAAAATCGGCTAAGTGTGAGTCGCATCCGCGCACAGGGGGTACCGTTCCGTACGACCATTCTAAAGCCCAAATACCGCTTATCCTTTTTTAATTACTATTGTGACCTTCATCAGGACTTGGCACCATCATCAGACTTGGCTTACCAAATTTTATATTTTTGCCTTGTACGCATCAACACGATTCTAAGGAGCCTAAACACTGCGGATTTATTTTTATAATTAGTATGGTGAACTTCACCAGGACTTGACTCCATCATCGGACTTGGTTGACTAAATGTGATGTATTTGCCATGTACGCATCAAGACCATTCTATGGAGCCCAAACACTTATATGTCTGTATATTTAGTTATTTTCATGACCTTCACTTTGACTTGGCTCCATCATCAGACTTGGTTCACCATCCCCTATTATATATTTGCCAAGTACACAAAAACACCAGTCTAAACGTCAAAACGCTATGGGATTATCTTGTTTCGTTGAGAAGTTTGGTACTAAAAAAAAAAAAAAATACCATCATATTGTACTCTCCCCGAAACTACAGATGTATTTTAAATTTCAGCTCATTCGGAGCATGAGAAGTGGGTCAAATCTTACTTGCAAAATTTGTACCCTACATACCTACACACATACATAGCAAGTTAAATAAAAGCTTGTTAAAAAAGTTTTAATTATAATAAAAATAATTTTCATACTTGATTTACATTTTTTTTCTAAACTTACCAATCATATAAAATAATTTCTTCGCTGTATAAGTATTTGTAATATAAAATCCTTGAAATCAAATTAAACTTACTAACTATACTGTTTGCAGACATGGACATTGCTACGTCAAAGACAATTATTAAAAAAAAAAAGTCGCCGCAGCCAGCCGCCGCAAAAATTTGCGGCAGTCGTACGATTTTTTATCAGCAGTGTGCGCACTTCTATGAATCTCTATGTGTTACAGATTTGCGGCAAACGCAACGCACCGGAACGCAAAGCGGTGGGCGCTCGCCCTTAGGGCGAGCGCCCACTGCTTTGCGATCCGATGCGTTCCGATCCGTTTGCCGTGCCGCAACGCAAACGCAAGTATGGGTGCGCACACTGCTGCAAAAGAATCGCACGTTTTGCAAGCACTTTTTTTTTTTAATTGTTTTGTGGCTTGGTTATTCAGACCCGAAAATGTTTTGTTAAGAATCGATTGGTTATAGGAGTTTCAACTTTTTAATCGATGTTTAACGCTATTTATGAGACTTCGCCGTCCATCTGTCTGTCTGTCCATCACGAGGCTGTATCTCATGGACGTAGATAGCTGGAGAGCGAATTTTTTTTACAGATTATGTGATTCTTTTGGCGCTAAACAATAAAAATACTAAAAATAGATTATTAATATCAATATTTATGGTCTCCGATCTCCAATGCAGCAAACATGATTTTTGAAGTTTTTTGGAACGGAACTCAAGTAAGATTTAAACCACTTCTCATGCTCCGATTGAGCTTAAACTTGGAATACTTATTTCACTACAATGACAATACTATGAGATGGTATGCTGGACCTAGTGTGAAGGTAAAATCTCAAGGTCGTCGTAGTATCAACTTCTCAACAAAAAAAAAAGTCCAAGCCTCTAAGGGGTTTTTCCGTTTACTGAGTACGAATTACATGAAAATTCGGCAATCCAATATGGCTGAAGCACTGTAATTACAAAATTTCATGATGGGTATCGTTTCACGGGTTTTTTTAGTACGCTGAGTACGAATTACATGATAATTTAGCATAACAATATGGCCACCGGACTGTAAATACAAAATTTCATGATGGGTATCGTTTTAGAGGTTTTTTAGTACGCTGAGTACGAATTACATGATAATTTTGCAATCCAATATGGCCACCGGGCTGTAATTACAAAATTTCATGATGAATATCATTTTAGGGGTTTTTTAGTATGCTGATTACGAATTAAATGATAGTTTTGCAATCCAATATGGTCATAACGTCCTAATTACAAAGTTTCATGATAATTATCGTTTACGGGGTTTTTTGGTATGCTGAGTACGAATCACATGATAATTTAGAAATCCAAAATGGCCGCCACACCGTAATTACAAAATTTCATGATGGATATCGTTTACAGGGTTTTTGGTATGCTGAGTACGAATGACATAATAATTTTGCCATCCAATGTGGTAACCGTGCCGTGAACACAAAATTTCATGATGGGTATCGTTTAAGGGGTATTTTCGTATGCTGAGTTCGAATCACTTGATAATTTAGCAATCCAAAATGGCTGCCGCGCCGTAATTACAAAATTTCATGATGGGTATCGTTTAAGGGGTTTTTTGGTATGCCGACTACGAATCACATGATAATTTTGCAATCCAATATGGCCGCCGCGCTTAAATCACAAAATTTCATGACGGGTATCGTTTAAGGGGGTTTTTGGTATGCTGAGTACGAATCACATGATAATTTTGCAATCCAATATGGCCGCCGCGCCGAAATAACAAAATTTCATGATGGGTATCGTTTAAGGGGGTTTTTTGTATGCTGAGTACGAATCACATGATAATTTTGCAATCCAATATGGCCGCCGCGCCGAAATAACAAAATTTCATGATGGGTATCGTTTAAGGGGGTTTTTTGTATGCTGAGTACGAATCACATGATAATTTTGCAATCCAATATGGCCGCCGCGCCGAAATTACAAAATTTCAGGATGGGTATCGTTTAAAGGGGTTTTTGGTACGTTGAGTACGAATCACATGATAATTTTGCAATCCGATATGGCCGCCGCGCCGAGATCAAAAATTTCCTGATGGGTATCGTTTAAGGGGGTTTTTGGTATGCTAAGTACTAATCACATGATATTCATGCTCAGCCCGAAATTCATACTCAGCATACTAAAAAACCCCTTATACGATATTCAACATGAAATTTTACAACGGTGGTGCGACGTCTATTTTGGATTCCGAAATTAACCTGAAATTCGTACTCAGAATACTAAAAACCCCCTTATACACTAATGTCTCTACAACTCTGTTCATTTTGTGCCTGGATCGGATCAAAAGCTTAACCCCACCCGAGACATCGCCAAGACGGGCATGTCGAACTAAGATTCTTTTTATTATACAACCTTCTTAATTCCCCTTTTTTAAAAAACAACCATGGCTGCAAAAAAGAAAAATAAAAAGGTATCCACAGCGGCGTCCACACTTCAAGTGGACTTTTGCAACATCAAAGGCATGCGCGCGAACATCAACGTAGTCCACCACCATCTTGAAACTGCGAAGCCGACCCTTTTTTTCTTGACGGAGACGCAGATCTCATGCCCGAAAGATACATCTGACTTGATGTACCCTGGCTACAAGCTGGAGTACAACTTCAGGCGGAAAGCCGGGGTGTGTATGTACGTCCGGGATGATGTCTGCTGTCGCCGTCTTACAAGCCTCGAAGACAGGGACCTGTCTACGTTATGGGCGCGCGTGGATCACGGGGGCCACACCCGGATCTACGCGTGCGTGTATAGGTCTCACAGCGGTAATACGGACACAGTTCGCCTTTATGACCACCTGCAGCAATCGACTGACAGGGTGATTGAGCAGTGTCCCTCCGCTGAGATAGTGGTTTTGGGAGATTTCAACGGTCATCATGTTGACTGGTTGGGCTCCCGGACCACCGACTTTGCGGGAAAAGCTGCTCACGAATTTGCCTTGACCTATGGGTTCTCCCAGCTGGTTAAATCCCATACAAGGATACCAGACAAGGAGAACGAGCATAGTGCATTGCTGGACCTTCTGCTGACAACGCGTCCGGACGGATACAACGTTTCGGTGGATGCTCCGCTAGGATCGTCGGACCACTGTGTCGTTCGGACGCATGTGCCTCTCGCAAGGCCTGAACCACCTCGGCCCATGGAGTGGCGACATGTGTGGCACTACAAGTCAGCAGACTGGGATGGACTGCGAGAGTTCTATGCGTCGTACCCGTGGCGGCGGCTTTGTTTTGCCTCAGAGGATCTGGATTCTTGTGCTGTAGCAGTCGCTGAGGGGATCTTGGAGGGTATGGAATGCTACATTCCCAACCGATGGATCCCTGTAGGTGCAAAAAAGCGACCGTGGTTCAATCGCACTGCGGCGCAAACACTGCTTCTCTATTAGTCGCAAGTGCGGCCGCATATGGAGTACTGCTGTCACCTCTGGGCGGGAGCACCTGAATATCAGCTTCGTCCATTTGACTCGGTGCAAAGGCGAGCTGTAAGAATTGTCAACGATCCTGTACTTACAGCTGGTGTGGAACCTCTTCGCGACAGGAGAGACTTTGCCTCCTTATGCTTGTTCTACCGCCTGTACAATGGTATGTGCTCTGAGGAATTGTTTGATATGATGCCTACGGCTACGTTCTATCATCGCACCGCTCGCCACAGACAGGGAGTTCATCCTCACACTCTGCGTCCGGTGCGTTCTAGCACGGTTAGATCCGATAGGTGTTTTCTTCCGCGCACGCTTAGGTTGTGGAATGACCTCCCTGCCTCGGTTTTCCCAAACGCCTACAGTATGGGGATCTTCAAAAGGGGTCTTAGAAGGTTTTTACAGGGTCGGCAGCGCGAATGTGGCACCTCTGGTGTTGCAAACGTTCATAGGCTGCGGTGACCACCGGTCCTTCTGGTGGGCCGTATGCTTGTCTGCCACCTTAGTGGTATAAAAAAAAAAAAAAAAAAAAAACAATCGTATGTAGTCAGGAAACCACGTGAACCCTGAAATGGATATTCCAGGGCCCTAACTAGCTCTGGTCGCCAACCGTTGGTGACCCCATTACCATTGCTCACGGGTAATTCAAGTACATATTCTAAAATATAACGAAATAACCAACTTGAATAGAGCTCTGCTTAGATAATAGTTCGCACGTATTGTCACCTCCCAGGTTATGATTGTAAGAAAATGAAGATTGATATGGTATTTTCGGCGCCCAGTACGTCTTTTGTGGCACAAGAATATTCTTTTTCTTCCGTTCCATCTCCGCTTTTTTTGCACACATTACCTCCTTACAAAACAAGGCGCCGGAGTTCCACCTATTGCACTATTGACCATAGCCAAAACTATGGTCTGTAGACTCTGTTGTGTAAGGTTAAAGCTCTTATAGCCAGTATGTCGTAGTTCCGTCCACCATGGGCAATCTGTCAGCATAACAATTGAGTCTGTACCATTGCAAGCAGTGAACTCCCAGAGAGATCTTGGAGTTACAATAACCAGCAACCTGAAATGGGATGAACACATAATAAATATAACTTGAGGCCAAGGCTCAAGGCTGCTAACTTGAGGACCATTGTCAGAAGTGGCCCTTAATCGCTAGATGCGCCACGGCTTTCCATCAGGCTAGTGGCGACGTCAATTTGGCGAGTTAAATTTTGAAGCGCTCGTGGCCCCGCGGACTCAGTGTTCTGTAAACGATCACTGCAGTAAGCAACGTTTACTATGGCCGGATATGGATGGGTGACCAGCACGTGGACCACTTTGTGACATTTATTTACGAGCGTTTCCGTGCTTCGGAAGGCACGATAAGCCGTTGGTCCCGGTTGTCAGTAAAATGACAGTCGTTAAGCCAAGTTGAAGGCCTTACGGGCGGCTTGAAAAATTTCAACTGTGGGTCGTCACAACCTGCGCCCGGGTCGGCAGCGCGTGTGTAGCGCCTCTGGTGTTGCAAACGTCTATAGGCTACGGTTACCAACCTTCCGGTGGGCCGTAAGCTTGTCTGCCACCTAAGTAGTATAAAAAAAAAAAAAAAAGAAAAAACCGAAAGTATTTTTAATTTAAGTTGTTTGATATATGTTATGTCATTAAGTTCAGAGCTTTTAACTTATCATGTTTGTGAAAAAAAAGTAGTTACAAAGAATTTTATGTTTAAATGTAATTTTTGATACATTTGAACCCTTTTTGAAATCTCTGGTGAATGATAAGCACTTACTGACTAAAACCGCACGTGCCCGATCACTCCACGGTCAGAAACCATGGGTAGGCCCTCAAAAGGATTTGCCAGGATTTCCCTTGACTACCATTGCGGCCTCTCCTAAGGGGTTAGTCTTTTTCTTTGACTGCCTCTGTGGCGCAGTCGATAGTGATACCGCCTGCGGCGCTGGAGGTCGTGGGTTCGATTCCCACCGGAGACAAATATTTGTGTGACCCATAAATGTTTGTCTCAGGAGTCTGGGTGTTTCTATATATAATATGCATGAATTTAAAAAGTATATAAGTATTAATATCCGTGGTCTGATACCCATAACACAAGCAGGTTATTCCTAGCTTACTTTTGGATCAGATAGCATTGTTTGAAATGTCCGTGAATATTTATATTTATTTATTTATATTTTATATTATTATTTTATGTCTTTAGGGGTTGTTCGGGTGTTATCTCGCTTCTTGGGACGATCGGGGCGCGTAAATCTTTCACATCACGCTGCTTTATTGAACCTGCTTTTGTAAGCAGAAGGTGAGCGGTGGTGGACGGTGAGCAGCCCCTTCGCCGTCCTAAGGCCCCCGGTCATGAAGGCCGATAGTCTTGGGCGCAGATAAGTCTACGGCGCCTTCATCGCAGACTGTGGAGTCCGGGTGGGTGATGGCCTGATTGAAACTTTTTACAACCCTGGTGGGACCTCGATTTTTCGAGACGCAGGTTTCCAGTGCCTCCATGCTACATTTAAACAATGAGTCGAGAGGCCTCGCTTCTAGGTCCCAAGGAGGCGTCCAAACTTGGAGATATTCCATGCAGTATCCTCTTAATACTCTGACGGCTCCTCGTTCCCCTTACTTGGGAACCTAATACGAGAATGCTGCTGTACGACCCCCATCCCCCCTCCCCTTTCAGTTTTGAGATCACACTTTGGTAATGGTGTCCGAAATTCCATCCGCTAATACGTACGAGCCCCAGATACTTCATCAAGGCTACTTGTATACTGGATCTATTATGTGGCTCTTCCGATGTCAGTAAAAGCACAAAGTCTCAGATTTGGGAGGGGTGACCACTAAATCCAACCGTCTTCTATGACGGTTGGATTTAGTGGTAGTTGTAGTTACTTCCAACGATTAAGCTTTTCGGAGAATAAGCCCTCTGAAGCAGTCGTTAGCTGCTGCGTTCCGATTTAGGCCAATATTAAGATGGGCCACTATCAAAGGCCAGATGTAGCCCACGGGCCACTGTTCGAATATAGCGGCCTTAAACGATACCCATCATGAAATTTTTTAATTACGGCGCGTCGGCTACTTTTGAATAGCAAAACTATTATGTAATTCGTACTCAGCATATAAAAAAAAACCCCTTAAACGATACCCATTATGAAATTTTGTGATTACGGCGCGGCGGCCATATTGGATCGCTAAATTACCATTGAATTTGTAATTAGCATACCAAAAAACCCCTTAAACGATACACGTCATGAAATTTTGTAATTACGGCGCGTCGGCTACTTTTGAATAGCAAAACTATTATGTAATTCGTACTCAGCATATAAAAAAAAACCCTTAAACGATACCCATTATGAAATTTTGTGATTACGGCGCGGCGGCCATATTGGATCGCTAAATTACCATTGAATTTGTAATTAGCATACCAAAAAGCCCCTTAAACGATACCCATCATGAAATTTTATGATTACGGCGCAGCGGCCATATTGGATTGCAAAATTGACTTGTGATTCGTACACGGCATACCAAAAAACCCCTTAAACGAGACCCGTCATGAAATTTTGTAATTACGGCGCGTCGGCTACTTTTGAATAGCAAAACTATTATGTAATTCGTACTCAGCATATAAAAAAAACCCCTTAAACGATACCCATTATGAAATTTTGTGATTGCGGCGCAGCGGCCATATTGGATCGCTAAATTACCATTGAATTTGTAATTAGCATACCTAAAAACCACTTAAACGATACCCATCATGAAATTTTATGATTACGGTGCAGCGGCCATATTGGATTGCAAAATTGACTTGTGATTCGTACACGGCACACCAAAAAACCCCTTAAACGATACCCATCATGAAGTTTTGTGATTACGGCGCAGCGGCCATATTGGATTGCAAAATTGACATGTGATTCGTACATAGCATACCAAAAAACCCCTTAAACGATACCCATCATGAAGTTTTGTGATTACGGCGCGGCGGCCATATTGGACTGCAAAATTATCATGCAATTCGTACTCAGCATATTAAAAAACCCTTTAAACCATACCCATCATGAAATTTTGTAATTACAATGCGGCGGCCATATTGGATTACAAAATTGTCATGTAATTCGTACTCAGCGAACTAAAAAACCCCTAAAACGATACGCATTAGGAAATTTGGTTTTTACGGCGCGACGGCCATATTGGATTGCAAAATTATCATGTAATTCGTACTCAGCTTATTAAAAAACCCTTTAAACCATACCCATCATGATGTTTTGTAATTACAGTGCGGCGGCCATTTTGGATTACAAAATTGTCATGTAATTCGTACTCAGCATACTAAAAAACCCCCAAAACGATATGCATCATGAAATTTTGTTATTACGGCGCGGCGGCCATACTGGATCGCTAAATTACCATTTAATTTGTAATTAGCATACCCAAAAACCCCTTAAATATTACCCATCATGAAGTTTTGTGATTACGGCGTAGTGGCCATATTGGATTGCAAAATTGACTTGTGATTCGTACACGGCATACCAAAAAACCCCTTAAACGATACCCATCATGAAATTTTGTGATCACGGCGCAGCGGCCATATTGGATTGCAAAATTGACATGTGATTCGTACATAGCATACCAAAAAACCCCTAAAACGATACGCATCAGGAAATTTGGTTTTTACGGCGCGACGGCCATATTGATTGGATTGCAAAATTATCATGTAATTCGTACTCAGCATATTACAAAACCCTTTAAACCATACCCATCATGATATTTTGTAATTACTGTGCGGCGGCCATATTGGATTACAAATTATTATATTCCTAATTGGTACTCAGCATACGAAAAAACTCTTAAATGACCCATTAGCCATCGTCCATTACTCATCACCTGTCACCCATCTGATGACCCATCATCCATCATCCATCATCTATCAACCTTCACCTGTCAAATTTCCGCTACATCAATATGCTGGTCTGCCATTTTAGTAGTATTTAAAAAAATGAAAACCGGCTAAGTGTGTGCCGGCCCCGCGAACAGGGGGTACCTTTCCGTACGACCATTCTAAAGCCCAAATACCGCTTATCTTTTTTAATTACTACTGTGACCTTCATCAGGACTTGGCACCATCATCAGACATGGTTTACTAAATTTTATATTTTTACCTTGTACGCATCAACACGATTCTAAAGAGCCCAAACACTGCGGATTTATTTTCATAATTAGTATGGTGAACTTCTCCAGGACTTGGCTCCATCATCGGACTTGGTTCACTAAATATGATGTTTTTGCCATGTACGCATCAAGACTATTCTATAGAGCCCAAACACTTATATGTCTATATTTAGTTATTTTCATGACCTTCACTTTGACTTGGCTCCATCATCACACTTGGTTTACTATCCTCCATGATCTTTTTCCATGTACGCGTCTAGACCATTCAAAAAGCCCAAACGCTATGGGTTTATCTTTTTTAATTAGTATGGCGACCTTCACCAGAACTGGACTTCATCATCAGACTTGGTTCACCATCCCCTATGATTTATTTGCCAGTACACAAAAACACCTGTCTAAACGTCCAAACGCTATGGGATTATCTTGTTTCGTTGAGAAGTTGGTACTACGTCGACCTTCAGGGTTCGCCTTTACACCAGGTCTAAAATACCATCATATTGTACTCTCCTCGAAACTACAGATGTATTTTAAATTTCAGCTCATTCGGAGCATGAGAAGTGGGTCAAATCTTACTTGCAAAATTTGTACCCTACATACCTACACACATACATAGCAAGTTAAATAAAAGCTTATTAAAAAGCTTTAATTATAATAAAAATAATTTTCATAGTTAATATACATTTTTTTCTAAAATTACTAATAATTTATATAATATAAAATCCTTGAAATCAAATTAAACTAACTAACTATACTGTTTGCAGACATGGACATTGCTACGTCAAACCCAATTATTAAAAAAAAAAGTCGCCGCAGCCAGCCGCCGCAAAAATTTGCGGCAGACGTACGATTTTTTATCAGCAGTGTGCGCACTTCTATGAATCTCCATATGTTACAGATTTGCGGCAAACGCAACGCACCGGAACGCAAAGCAGTGGGCGCTCGCCCTTAGGGCGAGCGCCCACTGCTTTGCGATCCGGTGCGTTTGTTGTATTTGACAGCTTTTTCTTTTTTAATTTGGCATGGCTTCAAATTGAGAACATTGGTGAATGAACTAAAAACTGGATTCATAAAGGTCGCCTTACACGCTTATTTAGCCGGATCACGAGGACCACGAGGGACAACTGACTGTTTCTCATGGTCCTATTACGAAAACGGATGTCAATATTTTAATCTTGATGTTTTTGCTTATATACACTTTTTCAATAGGTATAACATTAAATTTTAAAATAAAACAAATAAGGAAGTCAGTCTTCATTTAACTTATCGATTTTAATTTTTTGTCAATCTTCATTTGTTTTTCCAATTTTCACATGTTTCACTGATCTTCATTTGTTTTGAAAATTAGCGCATACCTTGTTATATACAGAATGTATATAAAAAGTAGGGACCACGAGGGAGAACTGCTTTCTCGTGGTCCCACTATTTCGTCACACTAATGGTACCACGAGAAAACATGGGTAAATGTGTGTGCAACTGTACAAGGTTCGTGGTATGATCGTGAAGTTAGAGCCGGAGGTGGTTTTTGGACGCGAACTCGAAGACATGAATTTGGTGTATAAGTTGTGTGCATTAAGTTGCTCTAGCTATCAACTTAATGCATATTTAGCCACCAGATGACATTATTTTATCTACAGACTGTCGGATATGGTCTGGAAGCGAACCGAACGTTTCTCATTTCAGAACGCAGCTTGGATGGTTACCCATACGACGTCGCCGGGATGCTCATATTCTTTCACAGCTGTTTAACATATTATTTAACCCTTCAACTCCTTCCTATCTTAAGGAACGATTCAAGTTCCTTTGCGATACGCATGTGAAATGTCTGAGGTCATCAAAAAACTTAAGATTGAAGATGCCGTCTCACTCGTCAACTTTTTATGACAAATCTTTTACAGTCACTGCGATCCGACTATGGAATCGACTACCCGTAAAAATAAGGCGAGCGCAGACAATTACGAAATTTAAAGATATGGTTAAGGAACACTATCTATCAAAGTAGATTAGCTATATGTATGTGTGTATATAAATTTATTTATGGTTATGTGTTTGTATATAGATTTATATATATATTTATTTATAGATATATATTTGTTTATAGATATATATTTGTATAGAGTATGTTTATGTAAATAATACATAGATATATAATATGTATATATTATGTCGTATTTATATGTTAAGTATAGCAGGGAAATGACAATTATGATGTACGAAACTCAATTAAACACTGTAATTAGAAGTACGCCAAACAACAACCACTCATTACCTGCAACCAACTTTTTCCATCCAAAGGTTGCCTGGTAGAGATCGCTTTTAGCGATAAGGCCGCCCATTGTACTGCTTTGAACAAATGTTCCTATTTTAAGTTTTTTTATCTGGCGTGCAATAAAGTGTAAATAAATAAATAAATAAACAAATCCGTGAGTCACTCGAACCAAATCCAAAAAGTATTGTGTTACAGATACAGGTTTTTGTGACAAATAAAGCTACCGATGTTGACGAGTATTGAATTTGTCTCTTCTATTAAGTAAGTACCAACCAATTCCTACCCTCCGTTCAGGACCTTACGGTTCCACTAAAGCATAACCTGGACAGGACACCCTTGACATGAGCTCAATATGAGCGTAGGCTCAATTGTAAAAAACTATATTGAGAGATTGCGGAACGCGAGCCTAATGCTCGCCTTGCGGAAATTAGGGTTTAAGGGGCCCCACTAACAACAAGACTCAGGGGCCTTAGTGACCTCACCGGCACGCGGTACACCTTCCGAACAACGGACGACGCTCCGCGTATTTAGGTACCCACATGGTGGCCTAGGCTCCCATGTGGTACAAGGTGGTACAATATTGGTCCGGGGGGTACCACCGTGCAGTTGTGAAAAGCCCCCCAAGTAACCCAGCCCCGGTTGGGTTGCGTTCGGGGTTCAGCAGCTGCACAGCCTGGCCCGGGGCGATGTTTGATGCAGCAGGTGGGGACCAGTAGGCGGTACGTGGTGCCTAGTGTGGCTGACGGATGTTGACCCCCCGGCCAGGGAGACCCGTAGAAACGGTCTTGCCGCTGGCTGCCCGTGGCATATTATAGGGGCCTAACAGGGACTAACCACCCTGGGAGGCTGCCCTACCAGGCCACGCATTATCCCGATGTGGTCCGTCGTGCGGGATGGTGACCGGAAGGGGACCCGGCGGCCACACCCTTCCGTCCGGCGGGTCGACTTCCTTCTAAACACACAGTCATAGATAAAGCTAAGCCCCTACGACTTGTCACTCACTGCTGCAGCAAATGTCGCTCCGTCTTCACGTCTCCCTTTAACCCAATCATGGCAGCGCAAAATAAAAATAGAGGTTTCACAGCGGCCGCTGCGACGATTCCCCAAAACGCACTATTCGAGGTGGAATTCGCTAACATCCGCGGACTCCAAGCCAACCTCGACGCCGTCTTTCACCATCAAGAGACGGCACGGTCTGCTGTGATGTTCCTAACGGAGACGCAAACACGCCGCCCTGCCGATCAGTAGTACCTTTGTCGTGACTTCAATGGTCACCACACTGAGTAGCTGGGGTCCCTCAAGACTGATCCTGCGGGACAGGCCGCCCACGCGTTCGCTCTCTCCCATGGTTTGACCCAAATGGTACTCGGGATTACGCGCATACCGGACAGGTCAGACCATGGACCCGCCCTTCTGGACTTACTGCTGACGAGTAATCCAGTACGAGAATACTTTGCAACCATCCCGTGGATTTAGCGCTGCTTTGCAGAGAGGGCTTCATCGGAAAGCGCCTCTGCTGTTGCTGGTGAGATAACATTAGGTATGGAATACTACATTCCATACACTGATGTCGCCAGCATCCGCAAAGCCCGCCCCTGGTTCGCGGGTGAGTGTGCCGTAGCCTTTCAGCCAACACAGGCGGCTTACCGCACCTGGATCAGGGCTCGGGCTGTGCGCAACCCGAATGTGGCTCACCTCAAGGCAGCGTACAACATAGCCACTCGGTCGAGTAAGAGAGCTATCAGGAGAGCGGACGCCCAGCGCGTCACGCGGCTTGGTCAGGAGCTCACGTCACATCCGACGGGCAGCCGTGGATACTGGCAACTGTCCAAAGCCGTGCAGGCCAACTTTTGCAAGCCCTCGCTGCCGCCGCTGCGCTATCCTGACGGATCAGTGGCTCACAAAGCCCAAGAGAAAGCTGAAATGCTGGCCAATCTCTTTTCGGCTAGCTCCCGGGTCGATGACTGTGGCAAGCAACCTCTCACTTTCGCAGACTGTGGAACCACGATGCCGGATATTCATATCCAGCAATGCGATGTGCGGGGTGCGCGGCAGCAGAGATGCCACTCATACACAGTGGAGAGAATTTTCGCTAGAACCCAGCGTTTTAAAAGACGTTCCTCTGTCGAACTATAAAAACATGGAACGACCTGCCCGCTCACGTTTTTCCCTCATCTTACAATCCCGGGTTCTTGAAGAGGAACGTGAAGACGCACATCACAGGGCAGCCAACTTGAGGGCCACTGTCTAAAGTCTTAAGGACTGTGACACTGGCCCCCAATCGCTAGATGCACCACGGCTTACCATCAGGTTGGTGGCGACGTCAATTTGGCGAGCTAAATAAAAAAAAAAGAAATCTTAATTAAGGTGAGGCGGTTCTACGCGCCGCATCAGAGATATTTGCCTGCGTCGGAAAATGTTTTCACCTTTGGAATGACACCGCGAGGTACTTACTCGTCACGCTAGGTGCTATGCAGAGATGTGCTGTCCAATACGATTGATAGTCCTGATGTGATGTAAAAGCCCCACGAACACTTTTACACACATTTACCGGGTGTTTTCTCGTGGTACCACTAGTGTGACAAAATAGTGGGACCACGAGAAGTTTCGAGAGTTTTCTGTTCTACTAAGTATGTCCTGTTTTCAAAACAAATGACGATCGACAAAACAAATGAAGATCTTTAAACAAAGAATGACAAAACAAATCAAGATCAGTGGAACATGTGAAGATCAGAGAAAAAAAATTAAGAATTACAAAAATTTATATCAATAAAATAATGAACACCGACTTTTTTAGTTATTTAATATTAAATTTTAAAATTTAATTTAATGTTATACCTATCTAAAAGGAGTATATAAGCAGGTAACATCAGGACCAAACAGTTGACATCCGATATCGTAGTGAGACCACGACACGAGAAACGAGGGAGAACTCCCTCGTGGTCCCACTAGTGGTTCAAAATAGTGGGACCACGCAAAACACCGACATTTATTCGATATCCACCTCGCGATTCTCACGAAAGTGTGAAACGGCATTATGCCGGCTAAATTAGCGTGTAAAGCGACCTTAATGAATCCAGTTTTTAGTTCATTCACCAATGATCTCAGTTTATAGCCAGGCCAAATTAAAAAAGAAAAAACGCAAACGCACCGGATCGCAAAGCAGTGGGCGCTCGCTGGGCGAGCGCCCACTGCTTTCCGATCCGGTGCGTTTGTTGTATTTGACAGCTTTTTCTTTTTTAATTTGGCATGGCTTCAAATTGAGAACATTGGTGAATGAACTAAAAACTGGATTCATAAAGGTCGCCTTACACGCTTATTTAGCCGGATCACGAGGACCACGAGGGACAACTGACTGTTTCTCGTGGTCCTATTACGAAAACGGATGTCAATATTTTAATCTTGATGTTTTTTGCTTATATACACTTTTTCAATAGGTATAACATTAAATTTTAAAATAAAACAAATAAGGAAGTCAGTCTTCATTTAATTTACCGATTTTAATTTTTTGTCAATCTTCATTTGTTTTTCCAATTTTCACATGTTTCACTGATCTTCATTTGTTTTGAAAATTAGCGCATACCTAGTTATATACAGAATGTAGATAAAAAGTAGGGACCACGAGGGAGAACTGCTTTCTCGTGGTCCCACTATTTCGTCACACTAATGGTACCACGAGAAAACATGGGTAAATGTGTGTGCAACTGTACAAGTGTTCGTGGTATGATCGTGAAGTTAGAGCCGGAGGTGGTTTTTGGACGCGAACTCGAAGACATGAATTTGGTGTATAAGTTGTGTGCATTAAGTTGCTCTAGCTATCAACTTAATGCATATTTAGCCACCAGGGGGCCGAGTCTGCTATTTTCCATCAAAAAGCCGGTCCAGTGCGATTCTATTTCGATCTTTTCTTTCTTTTTCTTTCTTTTCTTTCTTTCTTTATATTAAAGCGATTGGTCTTAAATTTGCTAGTCGCGTAAATCTTGTCTATCGCCACTATAGAACATCGATAGAATATAAATAGAATCGCAAAAGCAGAGACAAGGGCTTTATTTTTGTTGTTTTGACTCTTGTCAGTCAGTACTAGTAGGTGTTTTTTAGGTTATCTACAAATTACATAAAAGAGACTTTTGTAGAGAATTACAATGTAAAATTGTGACTTTACCTATAAACAAACGTGAACTTTATAAACGGCTTCAAAGCAAAGAGTGACAGTGTTATCCAGAAGAACTATCAATCAAATCAGCCTATCGCAGTCCACTGCTTGACGTAGGCCTTTGCCAATTTACGCCACAATTCACAGTCCTGCGCCTTCTGCATTCAGTCCCAGCCTACGACCTTTACCAGGGTCGTCGGTCCATCTAACGGGTGACCCCACGGTTGCCGAGACGCGGTTGGAAGAACTATTTAGAAAGTTGAGACAAAACTCAAATGTAAAAAACTGGTCCAGCAATGAATTTCATTTTGAAGAAAGGGCTTTGGATGCTAAAATTCATAGATTAAACACAGGAGACTGTATATTTTCATATACATATATAACAGCAGATTCAAGTCTTCTACAAATACATCTTTACAGAAAAAATATTGAACAATAACCTCATGATAACTCAAGATTGTGAATAGTGAAAGTTTTTATCTACAAACAACTACTCTGTCATATGGAAGTTGGTTTTTAAATTGATTAACACTAGTGTAACTACTCAACGGACTTAAAAAGTTATTTCATCATTGTGAAATCATGGTATTCCACAGCAACTATGTGATATAGCCAAACAATCTCAATACAGACAGCTTTTATTAGTGCTCGTGTGTGATAGATAATATGATGGATACTAAAAATAAATATGCTATTATCATTTTGTTAAAACTCAAGGAAGCTGAGCAGTGATAATTTTAATAGATCTTGTATTTACTGGCATGTATGGGTTCATAGTATGACACAGGTAAAGCCGTCAACTACAGCTAATATGTTGGATTATGAAAGAGTAATGTGCATGTACAGAGATCTTGGCCATCCAAGCCTGCCATGAGGAGAAGCCATGCCTTCGATTCCAATGACCAATGCACTAGAGCTAGACTAATGTCAATTTGTTGTTTTGACTGGCCTCGTGGTTACTACTCTAACCACTAACATGTAACTCACATACTAACTGTAACTGTAATGTGTAGTCAGGTACTCTGTCTACGGATTCAGAGGTTGTGGGTTCGATTCCCACCCAGGTCAAATCTCTTTGTGTGATGATCATATTGCTTTGTTGCGTCTGGGTGTAATTTATCTATAATAAGTATGTATATAGAAATATAAGTATGTCTATCAGGCGTCTAGATCCCATAGCACAAGTTTATAGCTTAGTTTAGGCTAGACGGTGTTGTGTGAGAATGTCCAACAACAATATTTCTATTAATACCTCCTCAAAATGAAATTGGGTAAGGCCTAGGTCTGAGCATAGTGGTAGACTGTAATAGGGTTATTTGATAGTGGGAACATTAAAAATGATGAAATATGGAAAAATATTTTTAATATTCATATTTTACAATTATTGTTTTTACATTATCTTCATCTTGCCAAAAATGCTATTGTAATAGCCACGCTGCTTGAAGATCAGGGTTAACTCTTCAATTTTCAACTCGAGTATCCTGAAATAGATTAATACAATTAGTTTTATTTCAGCTATTGCAAGCTTGTGAATTATGATTGATGATTAAAAAGTGATTTCAAAATGTTGTTAAAAGGAAATGAGATTTATCTGATAGAAATATTAAATGACTGTGATTTTAAGTGTCAAACATTGATTTAAATAAACAATTTTACCAATTTTGTCAACTCTTATTTACCCACCTCATGTTTCCATGGCCATTGTGAGTTCTTCTTCTAAAGGAGAGATAGGAAGTACTACAGATGTTTTATAACACAGTTATGCCATGCACAACATGCATTAACAATCTTCCCCTATTTTGAGACCATAATGTAATGAATGTACTCGCAGCAAATATCTGCAATTAACATAAAATGGTAAGGACTTAATCATCTTCACCAAGCTTGATGATCTGGATCACATTTATTAGGGTATTAGGAGCACTGTGAGTTGACCAGTTTTGTATCAGCATTGTTAGATGTGAATGTGACTTTCATCGGGCTGCTCTCCAACCAAACCAGTCCTTGTCCGTCGGTGTACTGGTGCACTAGATACTTGCCAGTTACTTTAAATTTGGAACCGGAAGATAGTTTGTAAACTCAGAATTTAAATGATCTGTTAGAATATTGACCAATTAGTAATGAAGTCTCATACTCCCATCAACACTACTTACAGGTGGGGTTTGCTTGGAATGGTACCCTACAGTAGAGTTCAAAAAGTGATTGATTTTTTATTTATACCCAAGTATACTCTAATATTCCCATTTAACACCTGACTTATTTCAGTTTCTTGAGAGTTTATAGGTATATAAGTCATTAGGGATGCCTATATAATTTAAAACCTGCAGTCTCTATACCAATATTATTAGGTATGAGGAAAGATTAGGATGTTTGTTTGTTTGCATCGGAATAGGCTCCAAAACTTCTGAACCGATTAATAAATTCTTTCAGTGTTGGGAAGCTAGACTCTTCCCGGTGAACATAGGCTATATTTTAGTCCCATAATCCCTTGGGAACAGGAGCTATGTGGGTGAAATGGTGAAAATATGCTGTGCACCCGGGTAAACTGGGTATTTTAAATGTTCATAAAAACTGTAAAAAACAATTAAGTAAGTATATTGGGAATTGAGTGTACATAGGTAAGTACCTATGTACTAAAACAATAATAATTACCTACTGTAAGTATTAGAAATGTGACTTGTATTTTAGATATGAGTGATTGTAAAGAATATTGGACAGTACTTACAGAAAATAGATGCATGTCAATTGCATACATGTCTTCATACTATTTTGCTGATCTTGTTGAGTTGGCTACTTGGAATAGTTGCCATCTATGTATCTATAACTAATAAAGTTCATTGACCCTGCGACAATGGCTCACTCACAGCTCTAAATTCACTTTTTGGAGACTTATAGCACTACGACCATCCAATGTATGAGTGAAATAAATAAAGTCTGCTTCGGATAAAATGTTAGGCTATGTCTTACTATTAATCAATCTTCATCATTTTGATGTAAATTGTAAACTTGCTTTTATTTAGTTTATCTGCAAATTGGTTAATTTAAACAATAATACTTATTGTATGTATACCGAACGAATATAACCAGCCTCGCACTTTCTATTTCTAGCTGTCAAACATTAATTACGCGACTTCCAAAACAAATCCCATCAATTATTAGCAGACTACGCATAAATGTCAAATACACTGGCGATTCTATCGAGAGGCCATCGGTCGACCATAATCGCACTTCAATAGAAACAAGATAGAAGCTATCGAGTTAGCGAATACGAAAACTGTCAAATTGTACCGATGAGCTTCTATTTTGCTACGATATCTATTCTATTCTGATGCGATTGAAATAGCAGACTCGGCCCCCAGGGGGCCGAGTCTGCTATTTTCCATCAAAAAGCCGGTCCAGTGCGATTCGATTACGATATTAAAGCGATTGGTCCTAAATTTGCTAGTCGCGTAAATCTTGTCTATCGCCACTATAGAACATCGATAGAATATAAATAGAATCGCAAAAGCAGAGACAAGGGCTTTATTTTTGTTGTTTTGACTCTTGTCACTCAGTACTAGTAGGTGTTTTTTAGGTTATCTACAAATTACATAAAAGAGACTTTTGTAGAGAATTACAATGTAAAATTGTGAACTTTACCTATAAACAAACGTGAACTTTATAAACGGCTTCAAAGCAAAGAGTGACAGTGTTATCCAGAAGAACTATCAATCAAATCAGCCTATCGCAGTCCACTGCTTGACGTAGGCCTTTGCCAATTTACGCCACAATTCACAGTCCTGCGCCTTCTGCATTCAGTCCCAGCCTACGACCTTTACCAGGGTCGTCGGTCCATCTAACGGGTGACCCCACGGTTGCCGAGACGCGGTTGGAGGAACTATACAGAAATTTGAGACAAAACTCAAATGTAAAAAACTGGTCCATCAATGAATTTTATTTTGAAGAAAGGGCTTTGGATGCTAAAATTCATAGATTAAACACAGGAGACTGTATATTTTCATATACATATATAACAGCAGATTCAAGTCTTCTACAAATACATCTTTACAGAAAAAATATTGAACAATAACCTCATGATAACTCAAGATTGTGAATAGTGAAAGTTTTTATCTACAAACAACTACTCTGTCATATGGAAGTTGGTTTTTAAATTGATTAACACTAGTGTAACTACTCAACGGACTTAAAAAGTTATTTCATCATTGTGAAATCATGGTATTCCACAGCAACTATGTGATTAGCCAAACAATCTCAATACAGACAGCTTTTATTAGTGCTCGTGTGTGATAGATAATATGATGGATACTAAAAATAAATATGCTATTATCATTTTGTTAAAACTCAAGGAAGCTGAGCAGTGATAATTTTAATAGATCTTGTATTTACTGGCATGTATGGGTTCATAGTATGACACAGGTAAAGCCGTCAACTACAGCTAGTATGTTGGATTATGAAAGAGTAATGTGCATGTACAGAGATCTTGGCCATCCAAGCCTGCCATGAGGAGAAGCCATGCCTTCGATTCCAATGACCAATGCACTAGAGCTAGACTAATGTCAATTTGTTGTTTTGACTGGCCTCGTGGTTACTACTCTAACCACTAACATGTAACTCACATACTAACTGTAACTGTAATGTGTAGTCAAGTACTCCGTCTACGGATTCAGAGGTTGTGGGTTCGATTCCCACCCAGGTCAAATCTCTTTGTGTGATGATTATATTGCTTTGTTGCGTCTGGGTGTAATTTATCTATAATAAGTATGTATATAGAAATATAAGTATGTCTATCAGGCGTCTAGATCCCATAGCACAAGTTTATAGCTTAGTTTGGGCTAGACGGTGTTGTGTGAGAATGTCCAACAACAATATTTCTATTAATACCTCCTCAAAATGAAATTGGGTAAGGCCTAGGTCTGAGCATAGTGGTAGACTGTAATAGGGTTATTTGATAGTGGGAACATTAAAAATGATGAAATATGGAAAAATATTTTTAATATTCATATTTTACAATTATTGTTTTTACATTATCTTCATCTTGCCAAAAATACTATTGTAATAGCCACGCTGCTTGAAGATCAGGGTTAACACTTCAATTTTCAACTCGA
Organism: Miltochrista miniata; assembly: GCA_933228765.1. Classification (NCBI taxonomy): domain Eukaryota; kingdom Metazoa; phylum Arthropoda; class Insecta; order Lepidoptera; family Erebidae; genus Miltochrista; species Miltochrista miniata. The sequence goes on along the minus strand of OW121763.1, from coordinate 24,822,981 downwards.
GTATCCTGAAATAGATTACAATACAATTAGTTTTATTTCAGCTATTGCAAGCTTGTGAATTATGATTGATGATTAAAAAGTGATTTCAAAATGTTGTTAAAAGGAAATGAGATTTATCTGATAGAAATATTAAATGACTGTGATTTTAAGTGTCAAACATTGATTTAAATAAACAATTTTACCAATTTTGTCAACTCTTATTTACCCACCTCATGTTTCCATGGCCATTGTGAGTTCTTCTTCTAAAGGAGAGATAGGAAGTACTACAGATGTTTTATAACACAGTTATGCCATGCACAACATGCATTAACAATCTTCCCTGCTATTTTGAGACCATAATGTAATGAATGTACTCGCAGCAAATATCTGCAATTAACATAAAATGGTAAGGACTTAATCATCTTCACCAAGCTTGATGATCTGGATCACATTTATTAGGGTATTAGGAGCACTGTGAGTTGACCAGTTTTGTATCAGCATTGTTAGATGTGAATGTGACTTTCATCGGGCTGCTCTCCAACCAAACCAGTCCTTGTCCGTCGGTGTACTGGTGCACTAGGTACTTGCCAGTTACTTTAAATTTGGAACAGGAAGATAGTTTGTAAACTCAGAATTTAAATGATCTGTTAGAATATTGACCAATTAGTAATGAAGTCTCATACTCCCATCAACACTACTTACAGGTGGGGTTTGCTTGGAATGGTACCCTACAGTAGAGTTCAAAAAGTGATTGATTTTTTATTTATACCCAAGTATACTCTAATATTCCCATTTAACACCTGACTTATTTCAGTTTCTTGAGAGTTTATAGGTATATAAGTCATTAGGGATGCCTATATAATTTAAAACCTGCAGTCTCTATACCAATATTATTAGGTATGAGGAAAGATTAGGATGTTTGTTTGTTTGCATCGGAATAGGCTCCAAAACTTCTGGACCGATTAATAAATTCTTTCAGTGTTGGGAAGCTAGACTCTTCCCGGTGAACATAGGCTATATTTTAGTCCCATATTCCCTTGGGAACAGGAGCTATGTGGGTGAAACGGTGAAAATATGCTGTGCACCCGGGTAAACTGGGTATTTTAAATGTTCATAAAAACTGTAAAAAACAATTAAGTAAGTATATTGGGAATTGAGTGTACATAGGTAAGTACCTATGTACTAAAACAATAATAACTACCTACTGTAAGTATTAGAAATGTGACTTGTATTTTAGATATGAGTGATTGTAAAGAATATTGGACAGTACTTACAGAAAATAGATGCATGTCAATTGCATACATGTCTTCATACTATTTTGCTGATCTTGTTGAGTTTGACTGCCTGCCTCTGTGGCGCAATCGGTAGTGATACCGCCTGTGGCGCTGGAGGTCGTGGGTTCGATTCCCACCGAAGACAAATATTTGTGTGACCCATAAATGTTTGTCTCAAGAGTCTGGGTGTTTCTATGTATAATATGTATGTATTTAAAAGTATATAAGTATTAATATCCGTGGTCTGATACCCATAACACAAGCAGGTTATTCCTAGCTTACTTTGGAATCAGATAGCGTTGTGTGAGATGTCCGTGAATATTTATATTTATTTATTATTTATTAGTTGGCTACTTGGAATAGTTGCCATCTATGTATCTATAACTAATAAAGTTCATTGACCCTGCGACAATGGCTCACTCACAGCTCTAAATTCACTTTTTGGAGACTTATTATAGCACTACGACCATCCAATGTATGAGTGAAATAAATAAAGTCTGCTTCGGATAAAACTTACAATTAATCAATCTTCATAATTTTGATGTAAATTGTAAACTTGCTTCTATTTAGTTTATCTGCAAATTGGTTAGGTAGGTAATTTAAACAATAATACCTATTGTATGTATACCGAACGAAAATAACCAGCCTCGCACTTTCTATTTCTAGCTGTCAAACATTAATTACGCGACTTCCAAAACAAATCCCATCAAATATTAGCACTTAGCAGACTACGCATAAATGTCAAATACACTGGCGATTCTATCGAGAGGCCATCGGTCGACCATAATCGCACTTCAATAGAAACAAGATAGAAGCTATCGAGTTAGCGAATACGAAAACTGTCAAATTGTACCGATGAGCTTCTATTTTGCTACGATATCTATTCTATTCTGATGCGATTGAAATCATGAAGCTATAGATAAACATGGAGGCCACACTTCGAATACCTACTTGAAGCGTAGTCTGTATATTACTGTCTTGCTCTGTGTGGGCTCTACGTCTCTTTCTAAGTAGGGTAGCCCTATTTTTATTTTTGCCAGGATACTTCATTTTCTATATATTCTTTATTGTACACAATAAAGACAATATATATTCATAATACAATTAGATGTACAATACATACATACATAAGGTCACGCCTTTATCCCCGAAGGGGTAGTCAGAGGTATATTATCATTTCACCTTTTTAAGAATTGGTCCCACGGAATAGGTGGTGAAAATTTATTATATAAATTAGATGTACAAAGGCGAGATTAACTATTTTCTCTGTTTTTTACGAAGGCTGATAGGTAGTATTCTCTGCAGATTGCATAGGTACATTGCGAATAACGAAGCTATTCATCCACGTGGGTTATTTTTCTAGGTTAATCAACTGTACGTCTCGCGCACTGCGGCTTTCCGTGGCAGGCTGTGACGTAAGCTGCCGCTGCAGCATGTCGTAGCTCGCAGTCTGCCGCGGCAGCTCGTGGTAGTTCACAGTCTGCCGATGTCTCTTCATGTCAAAATAAAGAAATGTTAGTGCTAAAGTCATTGGAATAAGATTTTAAATAATTTGATCGTGTGGCTCTCCGCTTAGGCTGCAAGGTGTGTGAACCTCACGAATGCATCTACGGTGCCATGGTGGAGAGCGATGGTCATCATGCTTTGAGTTGTCGCTGCACCGGTAGGCATCCGCGTATCCACGCTCTTAATTAGTTAATCCGGCGGGCTCTGGGTCGGCTGAGGTCCCCTGTATCCTTGAACCACCACTGTCTGGTCTGACCCTTGTGCCATGGAAGAACAACAAGTGCTTAGTGTGGGACGCAACATGCATCAGCACTTTCGCCGCCAGTCACTTGGCTCGTACCGTCCATTCACCGGCGGCGGCAGCTGTAGAAACGATGGGCAGTTGCGGGAGTGATACTAAGGCTCTGGTCTCGGAGATCGGCCGTAGGCTACAGGACAAGACGCATGACTCCCACGTCTGGTCGTACCTGGTACATATCCAGCGGATACAGCGGATCCTGGTACATATGGATAGCTATCCAGCGCGGCAACGCTGCTAGTGTATTGGGCACCTTTGCGCCTGGTATGATCAGTGGTGGTATGTTCAGTAGGCATTAGTTTAGTAGTTTAGTTATTTAATCTATTTATTTTCTTTTTATGTATGTATTTTTAAGTTGATTATTGGACAATAAATTAGGAACAGGATAATTGGACAATAAGTTAGGAACTGTTGATGGTTTTAAGCGCTTTGTTACTACATCATAATCGGTTTTTTGAAAATGCAAATTGCAAATCCTGGCGCTTTCATAGAACTTCATTTTTTTTTAAATATGGAAAAGGAGGCACCATCTACCAGCACTTTTAAGAAAGTTACACGACACGAATGTATAGAATTGCACCTATATCCATTCGTTTATAAGGTACGCGAGAAAATAAAATTTATGATCCGTTAGCATACTAATTGCTTTTATAAATAACCGGCCAAGTGCGAGTCGGGCTCCCGCACGGAGGGTTCCGCACCAAAAAACAACGAAAAGTCGTATTTGTTGCATGGGAGCCCACCTTTTTTCTTTTTATTTAACGAGAGGGAAAATCCTTAATGGATGACTCCTACCGACTAAAACACGCCTTACACAGTTCGCGTTGCTCTATAGTGTTATACAACGCGCGTCTTTCGACAGTTCGCGTTGCTCTATAGTGTTATACAACGCGCGTCTTTACACAGTTCGCGTTGCTATAAAGTGTTAACTTTCCTTGTAAAGGTAGGTAGGTACCATAGATTTAGAATTTTTCGCTACTGTAGGTACAGTATAATATTTCAAAAAGAGTTTGCGAACTCTATGTTTAATTTCTTTTTCAGAATATTGATGACATTTTAAACACGATATACAACTACTGTCTACAATATAAATTGTGTGTTTGTACGTAAATTGTTTATACTGGAGAAAAATCTAAAATAAGGACTATTTGTTTACTACTTCCTATGAAATATCTATCTTTGAAATATTACACCTACCTAAAGTAGCCTGCTGAAAGCGTTGTTCACTTTTAAAGAAAAAATACTTACGATGAAAGTCGAAAAATAAGTTAGTATGTGACCCGTATAATGTTGAATGAATTCAAATATAACAAGTTTTTACATGATATTTTACCAAATTGTGGATAAATTGATAAAATAAACTAAGATTGATAAATTATATCGTTTGTGGAAAGATTGTGCACAATTTTACGAAGAAAATCTCCAAAGTATGTACCTACAAAGTGAATCAAGAATCAAGTCATTGAAAGTAAAATGCAAAAGTTGTTGGAAATTCAACATAATAAGTATGCGGACGCGGCGTGGAATCAATATTAACAAAAACAACTGAGAAAAGTGCAATAATATTGAAATTGTGCCATCTAATTTGTGAGCTTACATTAATTGAATTTTCAATAAAAACACTCCCACCGCCATTAATAAATAAAAAAATGTCGAATATTACAATAAGAAGACCGTTAAGAAGAACAAAGTCAGACCTGGACGTGTCAGATCTTTCTGTGAACGAAACAATAGATAACATATCCTTTGAGGGATCAAACCTGTCGTCTAAAAGTATTCCAGAAACATCAACTGTGAGCTTGCTCGATTTTCATCAACTACAACAAGAATTAATTTCACTGCAACATGAACTTACCATTGCGCATAGGGAAGTGGCAAGTCTGAACTGTGAGTGCAGCGAGCTTAAAATAGAATTAACACAAAAGAACAACCAAATTGAGCTCTTAAAACAATTATCCGCCAATACTCCAGTAAAGACCTTACATGGAACACCTATTTTAAAAACTCTGACCAATGTTCGTAGAAGGGTTAATCGTCTTTCGACCTTGCACACTATGAATGACAAACTGAAAAGCCCTACTGAAACGCCTAAAAGTCACACTGGATTGACACAAGGAAAAACTATCCAATCTCCATCATTAATTTGCAAGCAGCAATCAGTCTCCACAGAGGTGCATGAGCTGTCAAGGACATTTTCATCAAGTCACAGTATAGAAACACAAAATAATTGCATGACAAGTGTAGATACTAATACTGAAAACAGGCGAATATACATAATTGGCGATGAAGAGTTCCGGTTTCTCACTCCTGAAATGCATAAGAGTATAAACTGCCAGGAAGGTAACAATTATAATATTATGGGGTTAATAAAACCATGGGCTACTAGCCGTGAAGTATTAAATTCATGTTTAAGCATTTATAGTCAGTTAGGGGTGGGTGATATTGTGATACTTTCTTTGGGTTCCAATGACAGGAATCCATACAGATTATTTTCAGATCTAAATAATATGCTTCATTTTTTGCAATTCCAAAAGGTATTTATTGTTAGTGTTCAACGTAACCCGAACCTGAATGAACTGTTACTAAATCAAAATATAAAATTGTTTTGTAGAAATTATAGTAACTGTACATTTGTTGATGTTAATTGTAGTCATGTGTATATTACTAACCCCCGCAAATATGCTAAAATGTTGTGTCATAAACTACAGGTTGAGATAGATTATTATTTGATATGTAATAAACGGCTTATTCCATCCCATCAGGCTAGGAGGCATGCTGTGAAGTCAGAATGCCATCTTAAATCTACCACTAAGACTATACACCCTATACCTATAAAGAGGGGTACCATACCATACTACTTCAGCTCTAAACAAATCCTGTCAAACTCCTATGAGAAAGGGGGAACTAGCACCAACCTTGCCGTAGCCAACAAAACACCTACCCAAACAATAAATCTCACAAGTAATGATAACTTTTTTCGTTCCCAACCCTAAAGGTGATCTAACAATATTTCATCAAAACATTGCTGGTGCCATTAATAAAACAGAAAAAATAATACTAGCCTTATCGGAATTCTCGCGCAATAATAAGGATATTACTATTATATGCCTGACAGAATCATTTATAGAAAAAGGTACAGAACATTTATTTAAACTTCCTGGGTATAAATTGGCATCATCATACAGTCGACCGAAGAATAGAGGAGGTGTATGTATTCTGGTAAAGAGGTATATGGAATGTAAGCAACTTTCACATATTATGGACCTTTCTTGTGACAAACATTTTGAATGTACAGGTATTGAACTAATAGCAGAAAAAATAAAGATTATCTGTATTTACAGGACTCCTGACAGTAATCCGCATATTTTTTTAGAAAATCTGGAAAAAGTACTTTTGAGGGTCACAAGCAGATCTAAAAAAGTTATTTTATGCGGAGACTGGAATCTTGACACACTTAAGCCCTCAAAAAACAGTTTACATCTTCTTGACTTATTAAAAAATTTTAATATGAATGTGCATATAGATTCACCAACACGGCAATTAACTTGCATTGACCAATTTGCTACTAATATCAAGCAAAATATTCAGGGTGAAGTTCACTATCTGGCACTATCAGATCATGACACGGGCCAGACGTTAACTTTAAAAAGCTGTATTAATAAAAAAATTGAATACTGGTATGAACATGTAAGGGATTATAGGGAAGATAACATAGTTAAATTCTGTAATAGCATTTCCTCTATTAACTTTGCACTCATATGTAGTAAACTTGACCTGAATCAATCATTTCAGGAATTTCACAGTTTAGTAACACTATTTTACAAACTAAATTTTCCATTAATTAAAATTAAAAGGTCTCATAAAAGAAAGTCAGCTTCCTGGATAACCAAGGGAATTAAAAAATCCAGTATCAAAAAGAGACACCTTTATTTGAAATACAAACATGCTCATTCAAACAAAAAGCACAATAAAAAAGTATACAAAAAATACAGTACAATATTAAAAGCATGCATTCATAAGTCACAACAAATACAGAGTAAAAAATACATAGATAACAAGAAAAACAAATGTAAAGCCGTATGGGACATTATAAATGAGAATATAGGACGGGATTTTGGTGCAACTGACATTAATACAATCGTAAACGGAAAAGACATATATAATGATCCAATGAAAATAAGTGAACTATTCAACAATTATTTTATAAATTTGACACACTTAAGTGATTTTAGTTTTGCAACTCGCGACATAGGTAACTACATTAAATTTGATAATCCCAATACAATTTTTCTGAAACCAACTGATTCTCAAGAAATATTTAAAATTATTAACGACCTTAATAACACGGCATCGGTAGGCATTGATGGTATTAGTACAAGAATACTCAAGGCCTGTGCAAGGGATATCAGCGCGCCGTTGAGTGCCATCATAAACACCTCTCTTGAAGAAGGTACTTTCCCAAATATTTTAAAACAGTCTATTGTAAAGCCGTTGTTCAAAAAGGGGGATGAAAAAGAATTGGGCAATTATCGTCCTATAACCCTAATTCCAGTATTATCAAAAATTTTTGAAAAGGTCATGTTAAAAAGACTATATGAATATGTCGCTGACATGGGTATTCTCAAAAGGGAACAATTCGGTTTTAGGAAAAACAGTACCACATCATTGGCTTGCTTTGATCTGGTCAAGGGAATTACCGAAGCTATTGATGCTGGTGTGCCAGTGACCGCCATTTTCCTTGATATGAGCAAGGCCTTCGACTTTGTTCACCATGAAATTCTGTTATATAAATTGAACAGATACGGAATTAGAGGAAAGGCTAATGACTGGATTAAAAGTTACCTTTCTGATAGAAGTCAATGCGTAGAAATATCAAAAATCAATTATTCTGATAAAAGTAAACATAACTATAGATCCCGTTACCAAAAAAATATGTTTGGTGTCCCGCAAGGCAGCGTGTTGGGCCCGTTTTTGTTTTTATTGTATATAAATGATCTCCCAAATGTTACTGACCATAAAACTGTACTATTTGCGGATGATACGACACTTGTCGTGAAATGTAAAAATATTAATTCTTACGAACAAGATATAAATGCCGCGTTATGTGAAGTTATAAAATGGCTAAATATTAATAACCTTAAGATCAACATACATAAAACTAAACTTATTCAATTTCAAACTCACAAACGTCGAAAACTGGATATAACTGTATGCAATGATAATGTAAAACTCGAAGAGGTAAGTTCTATCAAATTCCTGGGAATAATTCTGGACAAACATTGTGATTGGAAGGGTCATGTGGAATATGTTTGCGATAAGCTTCACAAATTTGTATATGCTATAAAAAGGGTACGGGCTACGGTATCCACTGCAGCAGCTCTTAGTGCTTATCATGGCTATGTATCCTCTGTATTGGCTTATGGTCTTTTGCTTTGGGGAAATTCCGTTGAAATAGAGAGTGTGTTTAAGGCTCAGAAAAGGTGTGTGAGAGCGATATGTGGTGCGTGGTCTATGGATAGCTGCAAACCCATTTTTAAACGTTACCGTATACTGCCACTAGCCTGTATGTACATAAGGGAGGTTTGTGTCTTTGTTAGGGAGCATGGAGAATACTTTGATCTTCAATCAGAAGTAACACAAAGAAATGTAATACCGAGAAATAGATATAAGCTGTATCAACCTCCATGTAAACTTGTATTGTTCAAAAGGAATTCCTTTATGAATTCGATTAAGGTATACAACAAATTACCCAATACTTTCAAAGATTTGCCCATCAAAATATTTAAGAGTAGGTTGTCTAAATGGCTTTTACAGCATTGTTTTTATACTTTAAATGAATATATGACATATAGTGAACAATTGATCTAATGTTTTAAACGAAATTATGTATTAGTGAGATTCATCGGTGACATTTTATATAAGGTTGACTTGGTGATTCAGGATACTGATTAAAATTGAAATTTCTCTTATCTTAAGACTTTGACATCTGTGGACATGCCTAGTGAAAACGACACTGAATTTTTTTTTTTTTTTTATAACTGCCATTAATAATCTATTGACCATGTATTATGAAATTATTAATTTGTTGATGTAAGTATGTAAATGCCTTTATAAATTTACTTTGCACACCATACTTATGGTAGAATGTATGAGACTAATTTATGTATAATAACACCTTGCTGTAACTACATTCTGGCAATAAAGATATTTCATTTCATTTCATTTCATTTCAATCATGGCGACACGAAAATAATTTCATTCAGCAACATTTGATTGTGCTATACCTCCTAAAGTATTCATTTAATTTGCATGGTGTAAAGGGAATGAATGATCTTAATGAAATGTTCAAATTAACTAACGTATTTAAATTGAGAAGGATACCTTATTACCTAATATATAAGACAAAATCGCGAAAAAACACGTTTGTTGTATGGAAGCCCCCTTAAATATTATTATGTTTTTGTTTTTAGTATTTGTTGTTATAGCGGCAACAAAAACACATAATCTGTGAAAATTTCAACTCTGTAACTATCACCGTTCATGAGATACAGCCTCCTGACGGACAGACAGACAGACAGACAGACAGACAGACAGACGGACAGCGAAGTCTCATGAATAGGGTCCCGTTCTTTACCCTTTGGGTACGGAACCCTAAAAACTAGCGGATGTCACGCGGTTTCACCCGCGTAGTTCCCGTTCCCGTGGGAATACGGGAATAAAATATAGCCTATGTTCACCGCAAAGAGTGTAGCTTCCCAACAGTGAAATAATTTTTCAAATCGGTACAGTAGTTCCGGAGCCTATTCATTACAAACAAACAAACAAACAAAAAAACAAAAAACAAATCTTTCCTCTTTATAATATTAGTTTAGATATCTTAACTTAATTTTTAATGTTACAATGGATAACCATATTTCTCGCTGAATACTATTTTTAGGAAACCTAAAACAATTATTCATCATTAACATACGATAACAATACTTAGCTTATTTTATTTACTCTAATAATGACATTCGTGTTTCTTCTAATAATACACAGGAAGTCCCAGATAAATCCTCAATATAGTCACACTACTTCACAACGTTTCCTATTGTGTGAAAACAATGAAGTCAACCGCCATTCTATTGTTCGTTGACACTTTGACAGTTGACATGTAGTACCAATGTTGCCACATTACAGAATCCTTAGAAAATGGGAATGTAATTCACTGATTCGACAACCCAATCATGCATATTATGGTATAAAATATTTCAATTTACGCATTAAATAATCGTAGTCGAACTATAGAGCTATTTATAAATTATTTTACTTGCATTTTTGGTTGGTATGGTCTATTTCTATTATTTTCTAGGAGATACTAATAAGAAGATAGCAGCACTGCACAATTCCCTAGAAAGAGAAGGTTAGCCCACAGAGAGTGAGATAGAGATACGTAGGTATTTGACTCAAGCGGTTGTTCGAAGTGTGGCCTCCATGTTTACCTATAGCTTCATGATTGAAATAGCAGACTCGGCCCCAGATGACATTATTTTATCTACAGACTGTCGGATATGGTCTGGAAGCGAACCAAATCCGTGAGTCGCTCAAACCAAATCAGTGCGTGTATTGTGTTACAGATACAGGTTTTTGTGACAAATAAAGCTAAGTACCGATGTTGACGAGTATTGAATTTGTCTCTTCTATTAAGTAAGTACCAACCAATTCCTACCCTCTGTTCAGGACCTTACGGTTCCACTAAAGCATAACCTGGACAGGACACCCTTGGCATGAGCTCAATATGAGCGTAGGGTCAATTGTAAAAAACTATATTGAGAGATTGCGGAACGCGAGCCTAATGCTCGCCTTGCGGAAATTAGGGTTTAAGGGGCCCCACTAACAACAAGACTCAGGGGCCCTAGTGACCTCACCGGCACGCGGTGCACCTTCCGAACAACGGACGACGCTCCGCGTATTTAGGTACCCACATGGTGGCCTAGGCTCCCATGTGGTACAAGGTGGTACAATATTGGTCCGGGGGGTACCACCGTGCAGTTGTGAAAAGACCCCCAAGTAAGCTGCAGCAAATGTCGCTCCGTCTTCACGTCTCCCTTTAACCCAATCATGGCAGCGCAAAATAAAAATAGAGGTTTCACAGCGGCCGCTGCGACCATTCCCCAAAACGCACTATTCGAGGTGGAATTCGCTAACATCCGCGGACTACAAGCCAACCTCGACGCCGTCTTTCACCATCAAGAGACGGCACGGCCTGCTGTGATGTTCCTAACGGAGACGCAAACACACCGCCCTGCCGATCAGTCGTACCTTTGTTACCGGCTATATCATCGAGGAACTATTTCGAGATAAAGCCGGGGTGTGCGCGTTCGTTAGGGCGGATGTTTGCTGTCACCGGCTGCGCTGCCTTGAGAACCCTTCCTTCTCCGTCTTTTGGCTGCACGTAGATCACGGCTCTATGAGTCAGATCTACGTCTGTTTCTATCGACCCCACACAGGGACAGCTGAGATAACGAGGCTGTATCAGCACCTCAGCGAGGGGGCTGATGGCGCGCAGGTGCGGTTCCCGGACGCGAGTTGGTTTTTCTGGGGGACTTCAATGGTCACCACACTGAGTAGCTGGGGTCCCTCAAGACTGATCCTGCGGGACAGGCCGCCCACGCGTTCGCTCTCTCCCATGGTCTGACCCAAATGGTACTCGGGATTACGCGCATACCGGACAGGTCAGACCATGGACCCGCCCTTCTAGACTTACTGCTGACGAGTAATCCAGTACGAGAATATATTGCAACCATCCCGTGGATTTAGCGCTGCTTTGCAGAGAGGGCTTCATCGGAAAGCGCCTCTGCTGTTGCTGGTGAGATAACATTAGGTATGGAATACTACATTCCATACACTGATGACGCTAGCATCCGCAAAGCCCGCCCCTGGTTCGCTGGTGAGTGTGCCGTAGCCTTTCAGCCAACACAGGCGGCTTACCGCACCTGGATCAGGGCTCGGGCTGTGCGCAACCCGAATGTGGCTCACCTCAAGGCAGCGTACAACATAGCCACTCGGTCGAGTAAGAGAGCTATCAGGAGAGCGGACGCCCAGCGCGTCACGCGGCTTGGTCAGGAGCTCACGTCACATCCGACGGGCAGCCGTGGATACTGGCAACTGGCCAAAGCCGTGCAGGCCAACTTTTGCAAGCCCTCGCTGCCGCCGCTGCGCTATCCTGACGGATCAGTGGCTCACAAAGCCCAAGAGAAAGCTGAAATGCTGGCCAATCTCTTTTCGACTAGCTCCCGGGCCGATGACTGTGGCAAGCAACCTCTCACTTTCGCAGACTGTGGAACCACGATGCCGGATATTCATATCCAGCAATGCGATGTGCGGGGTGTGCGGCAGCAGAGATGCCACTCATACACAGTGGAGAGAATTTTCGCTAGAACCCAGCGTTTTAAAAGACGTTCCTCTGTCGAACTATAAAAACATGGAACGACCTGCCCGCTCACGTTTTTCCCTCATCTAACAATCCCGGGTTCTTGAAGAGGAACGTGAAGACGCACATCACAGGGCCGCCAACTTGAGGGCCACTGTCTAAAGTCTTAAGGACTGTGACACTGGCCCCCAATCGCTAGATGCACCACGGCTTACCATCAGGTTGGTGGCGACGTCAATTTGGCGAGCTAAATAAAAAAAAAAGGAATCTTAATTAAGGTGAGGCGGTTCTACGCGCCGCATCAGAGATATTTGCCTGCGTCGGAAAATGTTTTCACCTTTGGAATGACACCGCGAGGTACTTACTCGTCACGCTAGGTGCTATGCAGAGATGTGCTGTCCAATACGATTGATGGTCCTGATGTGATGTAAAAGCCCCACGAACACTTTTACACACATTTACCCGGTGTTTTCTCGTGGTACCACTAGTGTGACAAAATAGTGGGACCACGAGAAAGCAGTTTACTGTTCTACTAAGTATGTCCTGTTTTCAAAACAAATGACGATCGACAAAACAAATGAAGATCTTTAAACAAAGAATGACAAAACAAATCAAGATCAGTGGAACATGTGAAGATCAGAGAAAAAAAATTAAGAATTACAAAAATTTATATCAATAAAATAATGAACACCGACTTTTTTAGTTATTTAACATTAAATTTTAAAATTTAATTTAATGTTATACCTATCTAAAAGGAGTATATAAGCAGGTAACATCAGGACCAAACAGTTGACATCCGATATCGTAGTGAGACCACGACACGAGAAACAGTTCTCCCTCGTGGTCCCACTAGTGGTTCAAAATAGTGGGACCACGCAAAACACCGACATTTATTCGATATCCACCTCGCGATTCTCACGAAAGTGTGAAACGGCATTATGCCGGCTAAATAAGCGTGTGAAGCGACCTTAATGAATCCAGTTTTTAGTTCATTCACCAATGATCTCAGTTTATAGCCAGGCCAAATTAAAAAAGAAAAAACGCAAACGCACCGGATCGCAAAGCAGTGGGCGCTCGCCCGGGCGAGCGCCCACCGCTTTGCGTTCCGGTGCGTTGCGTTTGCCGCAAATCTGTAACACATAGAGATTCATAGAAGTGCGCACACTGCTGATAAAAAATCGTACGACTGCCGCAAATTTTTGCGGCGGCTGGCTGCGGCGACTTTTTTTTTTCATAATTGGCTTTGACGTAGCAATGTCCATGTCTGCAAACAGTATAGTTAGTTAGTTTAATTTGATTTCAAGGATTTTATATTACAAATACTTAGACAGCGAGGAAATTATTTTATATGATTGGTAAGTTTAGAAAAAAAATGTATATCAACTATGAAAATTAGTTTTATTATAATTAAAACTTTTTTAACCAGCTTTTAGTTAACTTGCTATGTATGTGTGTAGGTATGTAGGGTACAAATTTTGCAAGTAAGATTTGACCCACTTCTCATGCTCCGAATGAGCTGAAATTTAAAATACATCTGTAGTTTCGGGGAGAGTACAATATGATGGTATTTTAGACCTGGTGTAAAGGCGAACCCTGAAGGTCGCCATAGTACCAACTTCTCAACGAAACAAGATAATCCCATAGCGTTTTGACGTTTAGACAGGTGTATTTGTGTACTTGGCAAATAAATCATAGGGGTCATCTGGTGAAGGTCGCCATACTAATTAAAAAAGATAAACCCATAGCGTTTGGGCTTTTGAATGGTCTAGATGCGTACATGGCAAAAAGATCACGGAGGATAGTAAACCAAGTGTGATGATGGAGCCAAGTCAAAGTGAAGGTCATTAAAATAACTATATATATAGACATATAAGTGTTTGGGCTCTATAGAATGGTCTTGATGCGTACATGGCAAAAACATCATATTTAGTAAACCAAGTCCAATGATGGAGCCAAGTCCTGGTGAAGTTCACCATACTATATATAAAAATAAATCCGCAGTGTTTGGGGTCTTTAGAATCGTGTTGATGCGTACAAGGCAAAATATAAAAATTGGTAAACCAAGTCTGATGATGGCGCCAAGTCCTGATGAAGGTCACAATAGTAATTAAAAAAGATAAGCGGTATTTGGTCTTTAGAATGGTCGTACGGAACGGAACCGCCTGTGCGCGGGTCCGACTCACACTTAGCTGGTTTTAATTTTTTTAAATACTACTAAAATGGCAGACAAGCATATAGATGTAGCGGAAATTTACAGGTGAAGGTTGATAGGTAATGGATGATCATCTGATGGGTCATCTGATGGGTGACGGGTGATGGGTAATGGACGATGGCTAATGGGTCATTTAAGAGTTTTTTCGTATGCTGAGTACCAATGACGAACATAATAATTTGTAATCCAATATGGCCGCCGCGCCGTAATTACAAAATTTCATGATGGGCATCGTTTTAGGGGTTTTTCGTATGCTGAGTACGAATTTAATGATAATTTTGCAGTCCAATATGGCCGCTGCGCCGTAATCACAAAACTTCATGATGGGTATCGTTTAAGGGGTTTTTTGGTATGCCGACTACGAATCACATGATAATTTTGCAATCCAATATGGTCAGCGTAACGTAATCACAAAATTTCATGATGGGTATCGTTTAAGGGGTTTTTTGGTATGCTAATTACAAATTAAATGGTAATTTAGCGATCCAATATGGCCGCCGCGCAGTATAATAACAAAATTTCATGATGCATATCGTTTTTGGGGTTTTTTAGTATGCTGAGTACGAATTACATGATAATTTTGCAGTCCAATGTGGCCGCTGCGCCTTAATCACAAAACTTCATGATGGGTATCGTTTAAGGGGTTTTTTGGTATGCTATGTACGAATCACATGTCAATTTTGCAATCCAATATGGCCGCTGCGCCGTAATCTCAAAATTTCATGATGGATATCGTTTAAGGGTTTTTTGGTATGCTAATTACAAAATTAAATGGTAATTTAGCGAACTAATATGGCCGCTTTCGTATCGTTGAAGGGGTTTTTCGTATGCTGAGCACGAATCAGATGATAATTTTGCAATCCAATATGGCCGCTGCGCCGTAATCACAAAACTTCATGATGGGTATCGTTTAAGGGGTTTTTTGGTATGCTGTGTACGAATCACGTGTCAATTTTGCAATCCAATATGGCCGCTGCGCCGTAATCACAAAAATTCATGATGGGTATCGTTTAAGGGGTTTTTTGGTATGCCGTGTACGAATCACAAGTCAATTTTGCAATCCAATGTGGCCGCTGCGCCGTAATCACAAAATTTCATGATGGGTAAAGTTTAAGAGGTTTTTTGGTATGCCGTGTACGAATCACAAGTCAATTTTGCAATCCAATATGGCCGCTGCGCCGTAATCACAAAAATTCATGATGGGTTTCGTTTAAGGGATTTTTTGGTATGCCGTGTACGAATCACAAGTCAATTTTGCAATCCAATGTGGCCGCTGCGCCGTAATCACAAAATTTCATGATGGGTATCGTATAAGGGGTTTTTTGGTGTGCTGTGTATGAATCACGTGTCAATTTTGCAATCCAAAATGGCCGCTGCGCCGTAATTACAAAAATTCATGATGGGTATCGTTTAAGAGGTTTTTTGGTATGCCGTGTACGAATCACAAGTAAATTTTGCAATCCAATATGGCCGCTGCGCCGTAATCACAAAAATTCATGATGGGTATCGTTTAAGGGGTTTTTTGGTATGCCGTGTACGAATCACAAGTCAATTTTGCAATCCAATATGGCCGCTGCGCCGTAATTACAAAATTTCATGATGGGTATCGTTTAAGGGGTTTTTGGTATGCTAATTACAAATTCAATGGTAATTTAGCTATCCAATATGGCCGCCGCGCCGTAATATAAAAAAATCATAATGGGTATCATTTAAGGGTTTTTTCGTATGCTGAGTACGAATTACATAATAGTTTTGATATTCAAAAGTAGCCGACGCGCCGTAATTACAAAATTTCATGATGGTTATCGTTTAAGGCGAATTTCGAACAGTGGCCCCAGGGCCACATCTGGCCTTTGGATTGCTAGCGCACTGAGACTTATTGAGTTTTATAGTGTGACCTCTGAGATGTTTATTTGGGTTCACTCAATTGTGAACATATCCCGAAGGTCTTCTACATTGTAATGCTTATTTAGTATTTTGTAGGTCTCTATGAGGTCACCTCTATTCCTTCTCTGTTCCAATATTGATAAGTTTAGTTCTAAAAGGCGTCTGAACTTTTTCTAACATTAGAATATCTTTTTTGAAATATGGACTCCATATCTGGTCTTATAAGTCCCGGCGTTGTGGAAGATTGCGTATGTACATCCTGTACCCAAAAAGGGTGACAGGACCGACCCGGCCAATTACAGGCCTATAGCCGTCACCTCCCTTTTATCCAAGGTGATTGAGCGTGTTATTAATACACAGCTCCTGGGGTACCTTGAGGAACACGATCTGCTCAGTGACCGGCAGTACGGTTTCCGTCACGGTCGCTCGACGGGCGATCTTCTTGTGTACCTAACACACCGATGGGCGGCGGCTATCGAGAGTAAGGGTGAGGCTCTAGCAGTGAGTCTCGACATCTCTAAAGCCTTTGACCGGGTCTGGCACCGTGTTCTTCTTACGAAATTGCCCTCATTTGGACTACCCGAGAGATTATGTGGATGGGTGTCCAGCTTCTTGGCCGGTAGAAGCATCAGGGCCGTCGTTGACGGCAGCTGTTCAGACTGCATGGCCATAAATGCTGGAGTACCGCAAGGCTCAGTGTTGTCCCCTACTCTGTTTCTGCTGCATATCAATGACATGTTGTCTATTGACGGCATTCATTGTTATGCGGACGACAGTACGGGGGACACATGTTACACGGGCCGCCCCGGTATCTCTCGGGACACAGTGGAGGAAAATCGTGAACAGCTTGTGTCTGAAATCGAGGCTACTCTTACTAGAGTGTCCGATTGGGGTGGACAAAATCTTGTCCAGTTCAACCCTTCCAAGACACAAGCTTGTTTTTTCACCGCTAAGCAAACCCCAATTACTGTAGCGCCACAATTTCAGGGCACATCTCTTTCCATCTCCAAAAGTATAGGGATCCTTGGCGTTGACATCTCCAGTGACGTTCAGTTCCGTAGTCATTTGGAGGACAAGGCTAAGCTGGCGTCCAAGAAGGTGTGCTCAACAGGGCGCGGCGGTACTTCACTGCGGCGCAAACACTGCTTCTCTATAAGTCGCATGTGCGGCCGCATATGGAGTACTGCTGTCACCTCTGGGCGGGAGCACCTGAATATCAGCTTCGTCCATTGGACTCGGTGCAAAGACGAGCTGTAAGAGTTGTCAACGATCCTGTACTTACAGCTGGTGTGGAACCTCTTCGCGACAGGAGAGGCTTTGCCTCCTTAAGCGTGTTCTACCGCCTGTACAATGGTATGTGCTCTGAGGAATTGTTTGATATGATGCCAACGGCTACGTTCTATCATCGCACCGCTCGCCACAGACAGGGAGTTCATCCTCACACTCTGCGTCCGGTGCGTTCCAGCACGGTTAGATCCGATAGGTGTTTTCTTCCGCGCACGCTTAGGTTGTGGAATGACCTCCCTGCCTCGGTTTTCCCAAACGCCTACAGTATGGGGTTCTTCAAAAGGGGTCTTAGAAGGTTTTTGCAGGGTCGGCAGCGCGAGTGTGGCACCTCAGGTGTTGCAAACGTTCATAGGCTGCGGTGACCACCGGTCTTTCTGGTGGGCCGTATGCTTGTCTGCCACCTTAGTGGTATAAAAAAAATGTAGATAAATAGGTCCCTGGTAATAACATAGAATGCTTTTCTAATCATGTATTATACTGAATTTGCCCTTTTAGTTATATTTATTATGTGTTCATCCCATTTCAGGTTGCTGGTTATTGTAACTCCAAGATCTCTCTGGGAGTTCACTGCTTGCAATGGTACAGACTCAATTGTTATGCTGACAGATTGTCCATGGTGGATGGAACTACGACTTACTGGCTATAAGAGCGGGAACCTTACACAACAGAGTCTACAGACCATAGTTTTGGCTATGGTCAATAGTGCAATAGGTGGAACTCCGCCGCCTTGTTTTGTAAAGAGGTAATGTGTGCAAAAAAGGCGGAGATGGAACG
The DNA here is from genome assembly GCA_933228765.1 of Miltochrista miniata. Classification (NCBI taxonomy): domain Eukaryota; kingdom Metazoa; phylum Arthropoda; class Insecta; order Lepidoptera; family Erebidae; genus Miltochrista; species Miltochrista miniata. Next base: position 24,804,352 of record OW121763.1, on the reverse strand, counting down.
GAAGAAAAATAATACTTTCTTATGCCACAAAAGACGTACGGGGTGCCGAAAATACCATTTCAATCTTCATTTTCTTACAATCATAACCTGGGAGGTGACAATACGTGCGAACTATTATCTAAGCAGAGCTCGATTCAAGTTGGTTATTTCGTTATATTTTAGAATATGTACTTGAATTACCCGTAAGCAATGGTAATGGGTCACCAAGGGTTGGCGACCAGAGCTAGTTAGGGCCCTTGAATATCCATTTCAGGGTTCACGTGGTTTCCTGGCTACATACGATTGTATGTAGAATAAAAAGAATCTTAGTTCGACATGAACATCTTGGCGATGTCTCGGGTGGGTTAAGCTTATGATCAGACATTAGTGGAAACTTGCATATCAGATTGCAAGTTAAGGATTTTTTCTTAAGTTTTTCTAGAATCTGTGCAAAGTAGCCACCTTCTATTGATTTTGTGTAATAAATAACGGAAGATTTTTCTACAGAAACGCGAAATATACCTAATAGATATTAACAAATATACTAAATATGTGTTCTTCATACACGGCATAATATATTCAAGGCATATCAAAAAAAATAATTACACTGTAAAGGTTGAAAAAAATTTTGCACCAGCAATTCTGAAAATCATCGCGGGTGCAACCAACCCCTATTCATTTAACATTAATTTCCATTTTAATAACATTATACTTTAAGAAAAGATTGATTTATGTCAGCCTTAAATATCTATTTATTTTCAGACGTTTAAAAACGTTAGACCTTTATTTCGGTGTAATAGACAAAATTTTATCTTTTTCATTGCGGGTGCAACAAAGAAGTACACTGTTTCTTGCGGTCTGCAACAAAGTAATACCCTGTTTCTTGCGGTCAATGATGCTTACAAAATGAAAACATACTTAAATTTATTGACAAATATGAGATAAGAAAATACTGCCAGTACATGTTTAATAATCTCGATACTCATGATGAAGTTTTATAATTACGGCGCGGCGGCCATTTCGGATTGCTAGATTATCATCAAAGTACTCAGCATACGGAAATACCCCTTAAACGATATCCATAACGAAACTTTGTTATTACGGCGCGGCGGCCATGTTGGATTGCTAAATTCTCATGTGATTCTTACTCAGCATACCAAAAAACCCCTTAAACGATTTACAAAATGAAATTTTGTAATTACGGCGAGGCGGCCATTTTGGATTGCTAAATCATCATGTAATTCGTACTCAGCGTATGAAAATATCCCTTAAACGATACACATCATGAAATTTTGTTATTACGGCGCGGTGGCCATTTTGGATTGCTGAATTATCAAGTGATTTGTACTCAGCATACGAAAATACCCCCTAAACGATACCCATCATGAAATTTTGTGTTAACGGCACGCTGACCATATTGGATTGCAACATGTGATTCGTAGTCAGCATACCAAAAAACCACTTAAACGATACCCATCATGAAATTTGGTAATTACGGCGCGGCGGCCATTTTGAATTGCTAAATTATCAAGTGATTCGTACTCAGCATACGAAAATACCCCTTAAACGATACCCATCATAAAATTTTGTGTTCACGGCACGGTGACCATATTGGATGGCTAAATTATTATGTGATTCGTACTCAGCATACCAAAAAACCCCTTAAACGATACCCATCATGAAATTTGGTAATTACGGCGCGGCGGCCATTTTGGATTGCTAAATCATCAAGTGATTCATACTCAGCATACCAAAAAACCCCTTAAACGATACCCATCATGAAATTTGGTAATTACGGCGCGGTGGCCATTTTGGATTGCTGAATTATCAAGTGATTTGTACTCAGCATACGAAAATACCCCCTAAACGATACCCATCATGAAATTTTGTGTTAACGGCACGCTGACCATATTGGATTGCAAAATTATCATGTGATTCGTAGTCAGCATACCAAAAAACCCCTTAAACTATACCCATCATGAAATTTGGTAATTACGGCGGCAATTTTGGATTGCTAAATTATCAAGTGATTCGTACTCAGCATACGAAAATACCCCTTACACGATACTCATCATGAAATTTAGTAATTACGACGTGGCGGCCATTTTGGATTTCTAAATTGTCATGTGATTCGTACTCAGCATACCAAAAAAACCCGTAAACGATATCCATCATGAAATTTAGTAATTACGGCGTGGCGGCCATTTTGGATTTCTAAATTATCATGTGATTCGTACTCAGCATACCAAAAAACCCCGTAAACGATACGTATCATGAAATTTTGTAATTAGACGGGATGACCACATTGGATTGCAAAGCTATCATTGAAGTCGTACTCAGCATACTAAAAAACCTCTAAAACGATACTCATCATGAAATTTTGTAATTACAGCGCTTCGGGCATATTGGATTGCACGATTATCATGTAATTCGTACTCAGCATACGAGAAAACCCCTTAAACGATACCCATCATGAATTTTTGTAATTTCAGCCCGGTGGCCAATTGGATTGCAAAATTATCATGTAATTCGCACTCAGCGTACAAAAAACCCCTAAAACGATACCCATCATGAAATTTTGTATTTACAGCCCGGCGGCCATATTGTAATGCTAAATTATCATGTAATTCGTACTCAGCGTACTAAAAAACCCCTAAAACGATACCCTTCCTGAAATTTTGTAATTACAGCGCTTCAGCCATATTGGATTTCCAAATTTTCATATAATTCGTACTCAGTATATGGAAAAACCCCTTAGAGGCTTGGACTTTTTTTTGTTGAGAAGTTGATACTGTGACGACCTTGAGATTTTACCTTCACACCAGGTCCAGCATACCATCTTATAGTATTGTCATTGCAGTTAAATAAGTATTCCAAGTTTAAGCTCAATCGGAGCATGAGAAGTGGTTTAAATCTTACTTGAGTTCCGTTCCAAAAAAACGTCAAAAATCATGTTTGCTGTATTGGAGATTGGAGACCTTAAATATTAATATTAATAGTCAGTTTTTAGTATTTTTTATTGTTTAGCGCCAAAAGAAACACTTAATCTGTAAAAACAATCCGCTCTCTAGCTATCTACGTTCATGAGATACAGCCTCGTGATGGACAGACAGACAGATGGACGGCGAAGTCTCATAAATAGCGTTAAACATCGATTAAAAAGTTGAAATTCCTGTAACCAATCGATTCCTATCAAAACATTTCGGGTCTATGTAACCAAGCCATAAAACAATTTAAAAAAAAAGTGCTGGCAAACTGTGGGCAAAACGTGCGATTCTTTTGCAGCAGTGTGCGCACCCATACTTGCGTTTGCGTTGCGGCACGGCAAACGGATCGGAACGCATCGGATCGCAAAGCAGTGGGCGCTCGCCCTTAAAGCTGGAGTTTCCGCCCTCTGCTAAAACGGAGTATTCTACCCAGACCATAAAAAAATTAAAAACTACTCACAACCATAAACGGGGCATTCCCAACTTCCCAACATTCTCCTTCTATTTTCAAGTGCATTTAAATAATGGGCTCCCGACACGATCATGCCTTGCAATTGTCAATCACGTTAAATATGAATGGAAGTTGCTTCAGTGTTCGTAATCTCTTTGCATGTGTGTGTGCATCGACGTATATGTACACATGATATTTAACGTGCTTGATAATTGCCAATTGATCATGTCAGGACCTCTTAAGGGTTCATTCATCAATCAAAATAATCAGATCACAAAATTATTTCATGACCGCATTAAAAAAATTACTACCTGAACTACGATGCAAAACACTAATTAAAATAGCCTACAAAGTTGTAATTTCGTTTGGCTCTGCCTAATGCTGTAACATACGTTGCTTAGTTACAACAATTTTTATTATTACACTGAAAGAGTGCATTATCTTGAAATAATTGTGAATTTGTGACCATAATTCTGAAATAGCACGATAATGAACGTTTCAGAGGTCAATAAAAGCAGAATTTACTTCTAGAGCTGGTAACGTAGTGATTAGTGGGCTCCCGACACTGGTCAATATATTGAGTCAAGTCTGATATTTATGAATGGAAAATGTTTCAGTGTGCGTGATTTCTTTGCATGTGTGTGTGCATCGACGTGTATGTACAAATGATATTGACGAGGCATGACAATTGCCAATTGATCGTGTCGGGACCCCTTAAAATATTCTCTTTGTGGCTTGGCTGTATGTCTTTAACTAATTTTTTGAGGTGGTCACCCCAATCGTCACGTCAAATGCAAATTCATTTCGTTTTTTCTCTTGCTTGTCAGCAATCGGTAGAAGCGTAGTAATTTTTGATAAATATCATAAAATATAACTATTTAAACATGAAGAGTGTAATATTTATTTGTTTGTTGTCACTCTCGATGTGCTTCAGTGCACCAACTCAGGAAGGTAAGAAACCGATATTGCAATCTGGCTTATTTTATTAAAATGTTCTTTCTGTCGAGCCGAGATGCGTAATAATCCGTGCACTGTGTTTTTATGAAATTATGGTTTTACGACTCTTTCAAAGTTAGTCTACAAGTCATATTATTTATTATGGCGTAATATTTATCCTATGTAGTTTATCAAGGTCAAGGAAAATATTCTAAGAATTCTCGATAGCTGGTTAATTATTTATGACGCGGCAGTGTTATTACAATTCTAGCTCATATTATAGGTAATTCAATAATAGCAGTAACTGGTTATTGAACTCAATTAGTCCAATTGACACGATATCTGAATTTAAAACCCGATATCTCTGCTGAATCATTCTTTATAGACCCATACATCAGAGACAGTAAGATTTTACCTGTTTGCAAATTGAAGTAAACCCAGCTTAGTATTTTTAGCTTCCATTTCTGAAATTGTAACAATAGGCTCATTATAATGGGGCTAACAGTTATTTGCTGTTAGATTTGTATGTTTAACAGGTTTTATTGTTGGCATTGTTTAAGTATAGAATATAATAGCAACATTGTAAATTTTAAATAAGTAAATTTATATCCATAATCATTAATCTCTGACTTGTTGTATGACAATATTAAGACAAGTACTTTGTTGTATGACTTGATTCCGGATCAAAGCGTTGTTGTCATAACAATTAACTTATTAAAAATCATCAGATATAATGGTAACAAGGAAAATGGCTTAACTTTAGATTAGCTGCCATCGAGTTTGAGGTTCATATTTTTTATACACAAAGCTAATATTATTAGAAGCCTCCACGCGAAGTTTTAACTTACGGAGATTAATGGTTAACGAGAAAAAAAATAATGAAAATCGTAAAAAAACACCAATAATTTGTCACTTTTCACCACAGAACACAAACACTCCCAATGTTTTTGACATTCGGCTCGTCCAATACGTTTTGTTTTACGTAACATTAACGCACAACAATGTTTTACTTCATTTAAAAAATTAATTAATAATTATATTTAGTTATTAAGTTAAATTTTATGCATATTTTATTATATTACGTATATTTATATAAATGAACGCTATTAAATATTATAATAATTTAATGACGGTTGCCGATATGTGAAACTAAACGTAAAACGTCGTACGCATTCTATGGGTTGGTCAAGGTCAACCCTTTCAAATGACACCCTATTTGTGAATTTGTGTCTTGTGTAGGAGACGCGTAGTTTTTTTTTTTCAACCCCAGGTCGGCATTTGAATTACGCATCCCTAATTCAACCATAATTAGTACATAATTTGTTAACACCCCCGACTCGGATAGGTTAGGTTAGAAGGCTAAGGCGGGAGCGAAGCGGAGCGGAGCTCCCGCCTTAGCCTTCGTGGTTATTTTTTTTTTGGCTTGTCGACGAGTTCTTATTTGGAGAACGATTACTTATGTCGTCGATTTTATTGAACATAACCTCAAAAAATAAAAATCTAAATTCAAGGTAACTATTGATTTCCTAACTTTGGGGTGGGGTCAGGGGGATTCCCCCCTCCCCCTCCATTTTCCATCTTCCAATTTCGACCTTGAAATCGATTTCAAAACAAGAAAATGCGAAAGTTAGGTTAGAATATAAAAAAAATCATAACTCAAAAAGGGGGGGCGTCCGCAACTTTTCCGTCAAGGGGGGGGTTCTACACACCCCCCTCCCCCCTCCAGCCCCCCTCCCACCACTTAAATCGTGGGATAGTAATCCGAAGTCCTACCAGGAAAATCAATAACTTTGTTTGGAATGTGACTTTTTAAACATTTGACCGTAGCCTTGCGGGACATTAATTACACTGGCTGAGTTACCACCCAGAATCCGTTGGAATTTCTTCAGTGCTTTATAACTACTTTACAGAGTATTCTTATTGGAGTAAAGACAACCTGCACCTAGTATATCCATTAATGTTGCTACCATCCTATTTATACATTGACAAACCGATCTGTACTACTTCCACACAGCTTGGTTTCTCTGTACCACAATATTTTCTTAATTATTTGGGGAACTTATGGCTATAATACAAATGGTTGGAATGGAAAACATATACCAATTACAAGCTACCACAGATGGTTGGTGAAAAATGTAAAAATAAAGTTGGAACCATTTTCTACCATAAACAGTGGTCACGGAATGGAATAAGTTGCCTAAACATGTTGTGGGTGCACCCACTGTTAATTCCTTTATAACGGTCTGGACATAGTTTACAGATCTATAGATTACATACACACACATCAGTTCACTGAGCTGCTAGTGTGCTTAAATAATCTTTCACTGTCTTTTGTTGAAAACTGCATTAAAATCTGATATCTCTGAAGCTTTTTCATGTACAGATGAAGATGCAATGACTCTACTCAGTTCATGGTTAATTTTATGAGAATTCGTATTTGTTTATTTAAAGTGAAAATATACTAAATGCTTACTATCTCTAACCAGTTTGTCCCCATTCTAAAAACCTAGCTTAGAATTGTTTTCTTTTGATAACATTCAGGTGACATGCTGTCTAAGAGTATTTAAACGGTTTACCACTGTTGACCGAAATTCATTTGATCATTTGACGTGTGACCGAAAAAACATTAAGCCATTCTACTAGTGATCGAATGAACAATTGACCATTTGGTATTTTTACTACTGATCGAATGAACGTTTGGCCGAAAAGCAGTTGACTAAAGAATATTTTAACAAGGGCTGAATCAAAATGGCTAGGTTAGGTTAGGTTAGAACTGCGACCATAACGCACGAGCCGAGCGAGCGAAGCGAGCGTGCCGCGGCAGCGGCCGGCGAGTGCCAGAACCGAATTCTACTTATTTCACTTTTATTCGTTAAAATATTCTTTAGTCAACTGTTTTTCGACCAAACGTTCAATCGACCAGTAGTAAAAATACCAAATGTCTGTTCGATAAAAACTCTATTGGTCAATTGTTCATTCGATCAGTAGTAGAATGGCATAATGTTTTTTCGGTCACACGTGAAATGATCAAATGAATTTCGGTCACCAGTGGTAAACCCGTATTTAAATATTCTTACATTGCAGTACCTATTTGAAATAAGTTTCATGTATTGTGTGAGTGGTAATAATGATTTTCAGTGGAAAAGACTGGCATGTAATATACCTAATTAACCAGACCATGTTAAATACATGGTTTCTGCAGTCTATGACATTATAATAACATTGGTTTTATATGCAATGATGAAGCATAGTCCTGGTATTATGGTACCATGAAAAGTGGATACATAATATAACAAAAGCAAGAAATGAAGTATACCATCTTATGGTGTTTTGTCTATAACATAACTGTGATATAAATTCAGATGAGACAGAAATGTATATCGCTTGTATTTTTTACTCCAATGTTACATTAGTCATTACACGTCACATAAAATTATTGTAAATTTTCTTATCTATGTTGCTGATAGCCAACCCAGGGTTCTAAAGTGAGGCACTTCTCAGTATACAAATTATTATTTCTTATTAATCCCAATAGATAGATATCTACTATTAATGTGTACTTGTAACATATCGTGATGCCTACTATTAATATGTGTAGGTACTTGTAACATTATCGTTTCTTAAAACTGTGTAAAATTCAGTCTTGAACCTTGACCTTTATATCTCACATGAACGTCATGAACCCTTTTATTTTATATGAAATAGCAGATTTATAATAAAATACTGCACATTTAGTTTCATCTTCTAGAATTTGCTATAGAGGTGTAGAAGATCAGCTGTGCCCTACAGCTTCGCCTGTGTATAACGAACCCCATACGATCCATTGAACTCATGCATTATCAATAATTTATGGAGATTGGTCAGATTTTTTGACATTATTAGGTACCACAAAATAAGTATACCGCTCGGAAACCTTGGGTTCTTCTACTTCATGTCATTGTTCTTTAATATGACTTTCTAACGGCGAAAGAATTTTTAAAACCGGCAAAATAGTTTCAGACTATCGATTAGGTACAAACAAGTCTTCCTCAGCCTATAGGTACTAGAGGACGTCACGCGGTTCCACCCGCGTAGTTCCCGTTCCTATGGGAATACGGGAATGAATTAAATATAGCATAATATATGTCACCCGGGGGTAGTGTAGCTTCCCAACTGAGAAATTTTTTTCAAATTGGTTTAGTCGTTTCGAAGCCTATTCAATACAACCAAACAAACATACAAACAATCAAATCATTCCTCTTTAAAATAAGTGTCGATAACGAAGTTTTGATAAAAATATCAGGTATTAATGGGATTCTAACTCGAAAATAATGTTTTGTGGCAACAGATGGTAATTTATTATTAGATTGATGAGACCATCACTGTCATTAGTGAAGTGGACATTTTTCTTGTCCTCAAGACTTCTGTAATTAAATTTAATTAGGTATGCGGATTATGAAGGTGTCGAGTTTCCAAGTCGCGTATAAGCTGTCACGTGAATTTATCACGGCAAATTGTGAGACTAGGTGTCAACTAGTATCTTCATTATTAAAAGTATTAAAACTCGCTGAAATGTATACTTACCTTTACATGTAATTAGTGTTGGAGGGCTGGACTATACATAGTTGCAAAGTTACTTACGTAAGAATTCTGTGGTAGAAATAAGAAGTATTCGTCATGAGGAACGGGTGGGTGCTTATCGGCATCCGTGTTAATCGTAGAATCAGGATCTTTGTACCTACCTACCTACCTGTTTTACTCTTAGCTAGTTGTAAGGTCACGGGCAGATCTTCGTTTTCGTACCATAAGTGTACCTGTATAATTATCAGGTCACAATTGACAATAGGTATGGATTGTATCTCAATGCTGTGCTAAAGCCATTCGTCCATTCAATGATCTAGTTTGAAGTTATCATTATAAAATAATAATTTGTTCCATATTTCAGTTACGACTGCAAAACCACCGGCAACACCAGACGCTTCACCAGTCCCTACTAACAAAGATGCCACCACCAAGGCCCCAGCTGTGACGGAACCAACTGCAGCACACGAGAGTGATGCAGCCAAAGCTGTAACGACTTTGACTCCGCCGACTACCAAAAGCGATAAACCAGATGATAATAAAACGGTGAATAAAGATGACGGCAAGTCGACTACAACAATTGATCCCAAGAAAGCTGAAACGAAACCGACAGTCGCCCCAGTCTCACCTACTACCGTCAGTACAACCACTGCACCAGTTACTACCTCAACAGATGCTCCTAAAAAGGATGACACAAAACCAGACGACAAAGGCAAAATCGCCACTACGGAAAAGGTTGAAGCGTCTACTCCTCATCCTGCGATTGTTCAGGCATCAAGATCGTAAGTACTCCTTGTATATCTATTACAATATCGATTCAAGTTATCCATGGGCCGATTTCCGAAATCGAAACCATGTGAAGTTTGAGGAAGCCTTATTTCTCGAAAACAAAATACCGAGTTGGTTATTGTGTGCATGTAGGTTTTAGGCAGCTCTCTTGGTTTTCGAGTTTAATAGGAGATGAGAGTATTTGTTAATATTCTATGCTGTCGTAAGTAGTATATTGGGTGATATTTGCTCCACTACTATTTGATAAGATTACTTTAAAGCACGTCCATCGGCAATACATTCACAGGATTGCCCATAAGATTTTGATCTTATCCATCCGTCATCAAATCATAATATCATGTCCCTAAACCTGAATTCAATTTGTCAGTCCTGGGACATCCTTGTCATCCTTCCGTGGGCTTACCCGGGGCTTACAACGATAGGCTGTTGGGCGTTACGTGAGGGTTTTTAGTCGGCAGGAGTCCGGCATAACATCCATGAGGATTTTACCTCACGAAAAAAAAATCAGCTTTATGCCAACTATACCCTTTTTCGAAATGTACTATAATTTCATTAATATACGTATACTGGGTATGGATAGATGTATGTTACGATAGGGCGTTGTCCTAATTAAAAGAACAATGCATTGCAGTGTCCAGTAGGGGCTTCCTCCCAAATTAAAGGGGTTGAATAAGTGAGATGGGAGTGTAGAAACTTTATATGTTTTTGTTCTGTTCTATTTTGACTATCAATAAATAAATCTCAAACGAGGAAAAGCATTACGTAAGCTTATATTATCATGCTAGCTTGAGGTTTTATTGTACCAGTTTCAAATATTGGTATGCAAAACTGTTAATTCCGGGTGGAAATCTTTATTCTAGTACGAATTTATTGACTTAAATAAAACAACGTCAACAATACAGCCTATAACCTGGTAATAATATGCTATTACCTATACAGGGTGAATTTTTGAAAAGGGCTTGGATGGCCACTTCCGAAATTATAAGGATTAGCTAAAAATGCTCAAAGGCGTCACGAGCCCGATTTTGATGAAACTTAAAACCTCATCATTGGATTTTTGTAAAACCGATAATCCTAGCTGGGAATCGAACCCGTTGGTTGTGAAAAAAACACACCCTTTATTATTACACCATACGATACCTAGTGTCGCTGTTAAGGGTAAAATTCTGCGAAGTAATGATATACGGCAAATTTAAGGAAAATTTGGAGTTTTAATAGAATTCATATTTCATGTAGGTACCAAAATTTTGTATCGTTCGACATCCCAGAAAAAATCGTAACTATTCCGTGTTTTAAACTATGCTCAAAATGATTCTTTGGAGAATATTCTAAACGGAATCAATAAAATGTGTAATATTGAATGCAGTACCATCCTTGAGGTCTCAAATCCAGCTATGTATTGAAAACAATTATCTACATTTTGAACAGTTAATCAGTTAATTAACGTAAGAAAAATAAAATGTATTTTGTCAAAGATGAGCTCTGTCCTTTAGTTTCCCAGAATAAGGTCCTTAATAGCAACACTATCGTATGGCGTACCTAATAATATAGGGTGTTTTTTTTTCAAAATCATTGGATTCGATTTCCAGCTAGGATTATTGGTTTTTCAAAAATCTAATGATGAGGTTTTAAGTTTCATCAAAATCGAGCTCGTGACTCCTTTGAGCATTTTTCGCTATTCCTTATAGTTTCGGATTTGGCCATCCAATCCCTTTTGAAAAATTCGCCCTGTATATAACAGTGACAAAACAACATGTAAAACTGTATCTAAGCAAATTCAATAAATAATACATATATATACTATAAACTGTAGGTATTATGTAAGCATATGGAAGTCATATTTTATATTGCTTCAACTATCAAACAATAAGAAAGTACCAGGAAATACGAAACAACACCTAGTTTATTTCAATTTTATTCTGAAATTGTATATTTACCGGAACTGTACCTTGTCCACTTGGTCGTTTATTTTTTAATTTAGGGACCTATTGCTTTTTATATTTTATACCCGCGGGTATTGAATCGTGACCTGACTCTTCATTTAAACAATGCCGATTTTGTCAAGCTAAGCATTTGAAATTTTCTACTATTCTTTCACATCTTTTTCAATGAAAACCAGGCAAGTGTGTACACGCAATAAACCCCTCATCAAGTGATCATGCCCATATGAAAACAGGCAAAACACTAATTGCATTGATCACATTCGGAAGTATTAATTATTTACCTACCAAAATATAGAACTTTAAAAAAATCGTTTATCCCCTGTAAAATAAATACCCCCTAAAGAATAATTAAATCGCACTGCTCTGATATAGCTTAAAGCAGCAGCAAGTGCTTGAAATTTTGTATTTTCTCAAAATTTAAGCAAAAAATTAGCAGTTCAACCAAGATTTCTAGAAGCATTTGCCAGCACATCTACCCACATTTCACCAGCTGGTATTTACTCCCATACAAGGTGGTGAGCCTATTGCTGGGTTGAGACGGACAGGGGCAGGCTTAAGGCCTGCAACTTGGCTGTGCCTTCTGAAACTCGAATACGCTCTTAAATGGCAATGCCACTGACTGCTATCCATCATATAACTAACTGCCCATAGAGCCAAACGCAGTGATCGTTGGCAGAAAGCTATAAACAAATCGGGCTACCAGCACTGCTACATACAAGTATTAAAATATTTATATCAATACATATAATAAAATCGCAACGGGTCGCTGTCTGTACATGGAAGATAAATAAGAAAAAATATTATAGGGGGGCTTTATGAACGCAATAGAACCCAAAACAATGATTTTTAGAATTTTTGTCTGTTTGTCTGTATGTCTGTATGTCTGTATATCTGTTTGTCTGTACGGTTGTGCACGCTAATCTCAGTAACCGCTCAACCGATTGCAATGCGGTTTTTTTTATTGTGTTGAGGTTTGCTCCAGTTAACATTTAGCGTTTGTTTTATGTAAATCGGTTGAGAAATAAAAGAGTTATAACACTTTTAAGAATCAGATATTTTGAAAATTTTAATTGTAGGGGTTTCTTTGAATGTGAGTGAACCTAAACTGGCGTGTTGGCTTAATCATAAAAGAGCTTAATGATTAAGACTATTTTTAAACAATTCAGTCCGCGCCGAAGGCGTGGACTGAATTGTTTTAAAATAGACTTAATCATTAAGCTCTTTTATGATTAAGCAAACAGGACAGTTTCAGACGCTGCTTGATGACTCTGATGAAGAAATACCTTTCCTTTCATACACCTTATGTGACGTAAACGAAGTTGCGGGCTCAGCTAGTTATGTACTAAAATGGTTAGTAGTCACGAATACCATTTTAACATTTGATGTTGGATGATACGTATTTATATAAACAATAGACACTGTTTTTCTAGCACACCAGATTTTAGTACATTACATGAGTATTTTGTTTTTGACTCGTGAGCGTGACGCGTTTTTTGACAACAAAACTATGTCAGAATGATAACTGAAATAAAATGTTTTTATTTTTTCATTACAGATTCGATGGAGCAAGTTTTATTGGCGGTATCATACTGACTCTCGGTCTCCTCGCAATCGGTTTTATGGGGTTCAAATACTACAAAAATCAAACCGAAAGAAACTATCACACTCTCTAAATTACTTTAAGTTCACCTTTTCAGTATAAGTGCACCTAGTTACATTATATGCGGTCTTTTCACTATATATTATAATATATTTACATCTCGATAACCATACATTTTAATGCACCCGACGCGACCATTTACATAGTTTGAACTATTTATAACTCGTCTGAGAAATATTTCAAGGTTATAATTTGGTACGCCTATCACGCGCCGTAGGTACTCGGTACTTTCTAACAGTTGAACTTGTGTTGTTGCAAGGGGTAAACAGGGAAGTAGGCGAACAATTTCCATACTATATATGTTCCTGATTGCGCCCATATTACCTGCTCTTAGAAGTACATGAATAGACAAACTGTTAGCAGTACTAAGACTGTGGTAATAGTATACGATTTACACATTTAATATCAAAAATATAATTAAGCGTACTGATTCCATATTAAATTGATTAAGGCCGCTTGCGGAGTATAATACAGTAATTATATCGAGATATAATATATTATATTATATAACAGTGAAAAATACGCTTAAGAACTATTTTATAATGGGGAGATTATATGTTGTTTTAGATTTTTGCAATATAAGTGCACTATAAAAAAATATAGGAAAATTAATCTATACGGAATTCCAATTTTAGAAAAATGATACGAAACATTCTGGATGATAGTAATCTCAATTATTTTATTATTTTTATGACAACGGCAGCTGATCGAAGAAGGGCCTCGAATGTGCCTACATTACATTGCTTATTTCAAAATCACTAAAACGGGAATTTCGTGTAAATGTTAAATTTAAAATTATATATTTTATAGTTTGTCCGAATTATGAGGTGGATGGTCGTTAGATCTAATTTTAAAAAGCCGAATCTAAATTTGATTTCTCATTAAACTACGTAGCTTAAGTATTGTCTAGATATTGGCATTTATTTTTCTATTGCATGTTTATCTCTAACTAGATATATTTGATTTAGTCTCCATATAAATGTTCGTAATATATATGTTGTCTGTAAATTCGATACTTAAGTTTTTGTTTTCCTAGCTATTGAGATTCTAAAGTATATCTATTTATCTATATAAGTCGAAACAGTCACTGGAGATTTATATTCCATCTTTGTGTGCAATTTAGATGTAGTTGTGATGTTCTGTTTGTGAACTGTGCCATGTTTCGGACTACAATGTTGGACGACACCGCGATATTATTTCCGTATGGAGCTTTCTTACACACTATTTCAAAGATACTATTATAGCTATAAGTATATTTATTAATTATAAGTGTTATTATAAGGAAACGCAATGTGATGATGAAAATTAGGGTCTATAAGTAGTACCTATACTGGTTTGGCATAATTAAGTGTATCGAATCTCGTATAATATAAATCTGAGTCTCAGCTCGAGGATCTCGAAGGAATATCACAAGCTTTTTTGTGCCAAACCGCTACTAAATTGAACCACAATATATATACCTCATACCGCCTAACCGCTGTGCTTTGTCTCTTAGGTCACTATGCGACTAAACCATTCCATAGAATCCTTTCCCATATATTTGATCATCGTTATCGCTTGGTAGTGCTTTTAATAGTACTGGGTGGCGCGAGACTTCGGTTGAACGTCTATAAGCATAGTGCGAGCGTTTCGAGCGCCTTTAAAGACTTTGAGCGCCGATTTTAAGCATAGAATAGAGACATTGCCACCCAGCCGTAAACGCGGGAACTTGTCTGGACTCCATACTGATTCACTCTCTAAAACTCGCACTAGACTCTCAGAACCATAAAACGCCCTGGTAAGCGTTTACGGTGATTATTAACTTGACAAACTGTAGCAGTTATAATTACTTTGGACATACGGTTGAACAACATCTGACCGCACCGCATCAACCTTGCTTCTACATCTATCCCTGAGAGCGGGAGTGAGACCGCGCTCCCGCTATCATTCTCACTCTAGCAAAATACGGTCTTATTAACAGAAAAGGATTGAAGTATAAAAAAGTGCAGTGCGGTGAGAGTGTAGCTCAACCCTTAGTTTCATTTTGCGGGGAAGAGACCGGCGGTTAGGTGACCAAAATGTGGCTTTTGTCATCGCATATGACTGGCCCTTGTCACATGAGTAAATAACTTTCAATCGGAGACTTATTGCTTGCTCTACATTACTCGCGAAGTTGAACGAAGTTCGTCGGCGAAGTTGCCCGAGGCAAAGAAAATTTCTGACGAAGTAGGCCGAGGTGCCCCTCTACACTCTCGTACTCGTCCAACTTCGTTCAGCATTAGACTGGCGTACCGCCACTTTTTAGCGACGTAATTTGTATCTATTTTCCTACTGTATGTTGACGGAATCGTTGGTAAACGAAGCTCCAAAAAAAAGAAAAGAATCGCTTGCATCACTACAAGCACGCGGGATGTGTCAACTGGCCGCTCGTCACGTACGCGGGGAGACTGCCACACACTGGACTCGCCATCTATGCAATTATTGGCCAGTAGACACATACACACATGCTTGCCCCCCTTAGACAAGTGGCGCAAACGAAACGAGCTTGAATGTGATTGCGCTTTCGTTGCTTTTTACGCTTGTGCCACTTGTCTAAGGGGGCAGACGTGCTTCTAGTGCTGCAACGGATTCGCGCGTTTGTTCAGAGCTTAGTCTCTGTTCCGTTATTTACTCATGTGCCCTTGTGGAGGTTATAACAACTCTGTATATTTCGTTTGAGATTATAGCATGCCGTTTGTAAACTGGAAAAGCTGATTCCATCCTAAAGTGCTCTTAAATCTGTTTTTGGGATAGTTATTCGAAAGGTTTACACGCCATTTATTCTCTGAAATTTAATACTGCTACTACTTGTCTGTCAATGGTTATGTTAAATAAAGGTAAACATATATTTATTAGTTTTATTGCATTTAAAATAAAATACATAAGCCTTACAATTAAATCACAATCACGTCTACATGAACAATATTTACATACAATTGATTTTATTCTATATTACTTAATTATTAAATTAATTAATCATCAGTCTCAAGTTAAAAAAAAAAAGTAATCTGGAAGATAATTCATATCCTGTAATAAAATGCATTCTTCAGCCTTATTAATTCAATCAACTTTGGGAAATCTCGAGCAACTTTTGCTGGCCTCGTAGTACTATGGGGTTGGACCAAGGAATATTCTAGCTTTTTTGATTATGCAAACGTTTTTATAATATTTTGTTATAAAGTGAAAAAGTTGCTCTCGTTAGATAGCTCTGTGCCTAAAGGATAGAGCATTGTCTGGTTTAGGCAAAGGTTGCGTGTTTAAGTCCCGGGTGGGCCAAGTTGTCTTTTTTTCACTTTGTAATAAAATATATTTTATATATGTACCAAATCTCTACGCGGGTGATATCTTCTCGAAATCAAAGCTACGAAGTCCCTCTGGGAGACAGTTTAATCTAATTTCCACCTTTTATAATAAAATTGATGTCTGTTTGTAATTATCAATTAAAATCCTTTCTCTAAATGCATGAAAGTATATAGGTACGGTATGTACTTAGATTAATAAAATCAATTTCAAAGTGAAAATCTTGGGAACTGCGGCTGCACATATAAAGAGTAACATCACAAATTAGAGATAGTACGGATGGAAACCTTTATACTAAATTCGCTGAGGCTACGCACACATACAGGTCAGGCGGTTTCAGCCGAATTTTCCCCTTAGTCGCGTTTGGTGCTATAAGAGTTTGGTCCAATTGTCAATAACAGGTAAAAAATCTGTCCAATTCGCGATTAGTCCAATACGCTACGTCCAATTTGAGGTTTTATTTAAATAAAACGACATAATGGTAATATTTGTTTGGATAGGTTAGGTTAGAAGGTTAAATGTGCGTTAGGACCACGGGTGTACAGCACGGAATCGAGCTGCTCCTCTACACAAAGATGGTACCTGCGGTGTACCTCAGTGTACCCTTATTGAAATCCGGTGTACTTCTTTTGATAAAAAAATATATAGTACAATGTGTACACCCGCCATCCTACAGTTAGGACTGCGGGTGTGCATATTTTCCCATCAGGAGATGCGTATTTTATATATGTTTTTTTTTGTAAATATGTGTACCTGCAGTGTACCTTAGTATACCATTGTGTGCGTTCGCGCAGCGGAATGTTGTTGAATTTAAAGATTTTAATTATGCAGATATTTAGTGTATGACGTCGTGTAATTGTGTATGGTAAAAGAAAATTTGTGTATGCAGCCATTGTGGAGAAATTCGCTAAAAACTGATTCCGCTGGGCGAACGTTGACCTGGCGGCACTTTTTTTAAATCCATGCACTTAGAAGGAAAAAAATGGGTGCAACAATTAGTGTGTATTTGTGTGTAATTGTGTATGTATGAATAAAATTAGTGTATGCATTGACTTCGGAGAAATTCAAGTTTCCGCTACGCGAACGTTTGGCCATTAGCTAGTTTTCATATAAAGCGCTTATTTAGAGAGCTGTAGATTTTTACATACGTTGTTTTGAATTTGTTTATATTTGTTTAAGAAACCGATTTAGAAAAAAACGTAGGGTTTAAAAGATAAAAATATAAACGTAAAATACGCTTATTAGATCGTAGTTCGTAAAGTATGCACTTTGGGGTCTAGATTTTCACGTTTATTCAAAGCTTGTAAGTGCTCGCAACACGTTGCCAAGTATCAATTAAGTTCCGTAAGTAATTAAAGGGTTATAGGACAATTTACCTTGAATATATCACTGTTTACAAAGCAGTCAAATATCACGACGTCCTAAGTGAATTGCATAGTAAAATTTATTTCAATAGTTAGTTTATTAATTCAACTACTCATATGCAAAATTTCATCTCATTAAATTCAGTAATTAAAGAGAAACAATTAAAATACTGACAAAGCATCGAAAGCCTACATAACCCGACCAAGTTCGAATAGCCACAAAAAAGCGGCCGCGCAATATATTTAGGTAACATTCCAAAATTTACAGTCTAATACCGGTTTTGAATTGGTACAGGTGATAACACAATTGTTGTTTCGATATAATTTATAGGCTGCTAATTAAAGAATATTTAATATTTTGAAAATACCTTTTTATACCAATGTTTTAGTTTATAAGCACATTATAAATGGTGATTTTTAGGTATATTAGGCAGACTCTCAAATCTGAACATCTGAATAGTCTAGTTATTTGATCAGTGATTTAAATTTTTATTGAAGCTCAAAATACTTAATATCCTTACCCTCATATTCATCATCGTTTATTAAACCTATTTTAGTTAAAACACATTTTAAGTCTATTGCTGTCTCTAACCAATGACAGTATGTTTAGCAAGCGTTTGTTAACGTTAAGTTTTTATGAACAAGGGACTAGTCATGAGAAGCACCTCAGCTGCGCTCCTGATACGCTCGAAATACACGCGCCTGTGCGCGCACATGAGTTGTATGCCAAGTTCTGCCGTTACTGGGGCGCGCGCCCAAGGATTGTCATGTTAGTCGCTTAGAGCTGTATTTTCATTCATTCATTCATATGCTTACGGCTGTTGGCCTAGAAAGGGTAGGCAGAGGTGTGACATTTCTGTGTCACCCACATTATGCCATTTTTGGGTTTCTACGTTACAGGTGGCGAGAAATAAATAATAAATACATAATTATTATATTTAATTATAAATATTTTTGTTATTATATGTAATTATAAATATTTTTGTACACAGATGTTTAATTAGAGAAGTACTTGTTAACAGAAGATTTATTTTTATCGTAGATAGTGGCGTTATTATTAAAAAAATATTTTTCGTTCAAGAAATGCAATTGTTTTATTTTTTCCTAACGCTTGTGTACGCAACTGTACCATACTAATAAATACTATACTGGAAGGTTAAGAACGTTACTAAGATATATGGCACGGCCGCTTTTTTGTAGCCATTCGAACTTGGTCGGGTTATGTAGGCTTTCGATGCTTAGTCAGTATTTTAATTGTTTCTCTTTAATTACTGAATTTAATGAGATGAAATTTTGCATGTGAGTAGTTGAATTAATAAACTAATTATTGGAATACATTTTACTATGCAATTCCTTTAGAACGTCGTGATATTTGACTGCTTTGTAAACAGTGATCTATTCACGGTAAATTGTCCTATAACCCTTTAATTACTAACGGAACTTCATTGATACTTGGCAACATGTTGCAGGCACTTACAAGGTTTGTATAAACGTGAAAATCTAGACCCCAAAGTGCATACTTTACGAACTACGATCTAATTAGCGTATTTTACGTTTATATTTTTATCTTTTAAGCCCTAGGTTTTTTTCTAAATCGGTTTTTCAAACAAATATAAACAAATTCAAAACAACGTATGTAAAAATCTACAGCTCTCTATATAAGCGCTTTATATGAAAACTAGCTAATGGCCAAACGTTCGCGTAGCGGAAACTTGAATTTCTCCGAAGTCAATGCATACACTAATTTTATTCATACATACACAATTACACACAAATACACACTAATTGTTGGACTCATTTTTTTTCTTCTAAGTGCATGGATTTAAAAAAAGTGCCGCCAGGACAACGTTCGCCCAGCGGAATCAGTTTTTAGCGAATTTCTCCACAATGGCTGCACACACAAATTTTCTTTTACCATACACAATTACACGACGTCATACACTAAATATCTGCATAATTAAAATCTTTAAATTCAACAACATTCCGCTGCGCGAACGCACACTATACCATTAATAAAATTCAATTTACCTTCTCGGATAAAATATTATATAATTAAGTATGTACACCCGCCATTCTAAGTTTAGAACTGCGGGTGTCCATTTTTTTTTTCTCAGCAAGCAGATGCAAATTTTCCCTTTTTTTTCTTTTTTTTAATGCGTACCTACTGTGTACCTGCATATAAAAATATTAAATATAACTAACTAGCTGTTCCCCGCGGCTTCGACCGCATAAAATTCGTTATCGCGTAAAATCATAACCCTCCTTTTGCGCAGTCGGTTAAAAAGTAGCCTATGTCCTTTCCAGGGCCTTGAACTATCTTTATACCAAATTTCATCTCAATCGATCCAGCTGTTTAGGCTGAAAGCGTAACAGACAAGACGGAGTTACTTTCGCATTTATTATATTAAGTAGGGCTATATTGGTACATTATTAGGCTAGAAAAACATAACCCTTCTTCTTCGCAGACGAGTAAATAATATACTTAAAGCATTTTACCAGCAACAGAGTGGTCTGAGCATGGAATTCTAAACTTCCAGAGATTGTGGTATCTGAAAGTACGAGTAATAAAAGTTGAGACAACGGGGTTCCTCAAACCCCGTTGTCTCAACTTTTATTACTCGTATTTTCAACATACCTACTAATATATCCCTATCCCTACTAATATTATAAATGCGAAAGTAACTCTGTCTATCTGTCTGTCTGTTACGCTTTCACGCCTAAACAGCTGGATCGATTGAGATGAAATTTGGTATAGAGATAGTTCAAGGCCCTGGAAAGGACATAGGCTACTTTTTAACCGACTGCGCAAAAGGAGGGTTATGATTTTACGCGATAACGACTTTTATGCGGTCGAAGCCGCGGGGAACAGCTAGTTAGTTAAATTTAATATTTTTATATGCAGGTACACAGTAGGTACGCATTAAAAAAAGAAAAAAAAAAGTTAAATATGCATCTGCTTGCTGAGAAAAAAAATGTACACCCGCAGTTCTAAACTTAGAATGGCGGGTGTACATACTTAATTATATAATATTTTATCCGAGAAGGTAAATTGAATTTTATTAATGGTATACTAAGGTACACTGCAGGTACACATATTTACAAAAAAAACATATATAAAATACGCATCTCCTGATGAGAAAATATGCACACCCGCAGTCCTAACTGTAGGATGGCGGGTGTACACATTGTACTATATATTTTTTTATCAAAAGAAGTACACCGGATTTCATTAAGGGTACACTGAGGTACACCGCAGGTACCATCTTTGTGTAGAGGAGCAGCTTGATTCCGTGCTGTACACCCGAGGTCCTAACGCACATAAGGTTAAGGCGGGAGCGGAGCTTCCGCATTAGCCTTCGTGGTTATTTTTTTATAACCACCTAAGTTACCACCATTCACTTGGTATTAAGTTTGATGTACCTATATGTTATTCAGAACAATCAGTGTAATAATTAGAATTTGGCGTGGTTTTGTTTAGGTGGTTATAAAAAAATTACCACGAAGGCAGCTCCCGCTTGGCCTTCTAACCTCACCTATCCAAGTCGGATTGCGTGGTATCCTCACAAGAAAAAATTGACCAATGTCTTATTGGACCAATCGCGTATTGGACCAATAGCGAATTGGACAAATCGCTAATTGGACTAACCGCGAATTAGGTGGAGTGGACCAAACGCGACTAGGGAATTTCCGATACTGATTTGTGCGCGAGTGGGTGTAGCAGAGGGTAGGTGTGAAAAAAAAAGTATTATTTTCTATCTGTACCTACTATTGTATTATCTCTAATTTGTGTTAACATCGTCAACAAACCGGAGTTCCTGAGCTAATATTTAGCATGTTGGCGACATTGTCAAAAACGTCACACAAGTCAGTTATTTGACTTCGGGACATCCTGAGGGCTTACCCGGGGCTCTCAACCATAGGCTGTTGGGCGTTACGTGAGGTTTTTTAGTCGGTAAGAGTCCGCCATAGCATCCTACGAGGATTTTCCCTCACATCAAAAAAAAAGGGCTAGACACGGTCAAAAGCACATTATTATTTACTCTTTTTTGCCAACCTGTAAGTACTTATCATCACGCTACTGCCCAAGGGAGCAGAGCAGTTATCATAGATGTCAGGTACTCCCTATTTAGGGCCATTATGTACCGCTTTTTTGTTCAATTTGCCTTTGCACTTTTGGATAATAAATGCATACAAAGAGCTGGCACAGCCAAACCTTTTCAGCTGGGCCGCCCTTGTAACTTGAAAAAGGTAACTTAAACCTGAGGAATGTACTGCATAAATATGATTACTAAATAATAATTTTAATGTTAATTAACAAATTACGATTTAGTTAGCATAATTGTTTTTCAAAAATCATTTCCCGTTGTCTAGTTTTGTAAGTAATCATTTTTCTAAATACCAGGACCAAATCATCTAATACCGAGACTCTCGATTTTTTTTAAAGTTTTTTCAATATATCCATTTATTTTACAAAAACTTTTCCTATTACCCTGCTATTGAGAAAGTCGGTTTGTACTCTGAGCTCGTTTTACGTATTATAAAAAAAAATAACATCACAATACAACATCTAGTTACATGAACCTAAATTGACTAGTAAAAATTACACCTCTGTATCGAGCTTTGAGAACAACTGATAAATAAATTTACTAACCGCGGGTCCTATTTTCCTACCATCATCTCCATATTTCAAATGAGCCAATAGCGTTTCCCCTTCCCTGCGGTCGCATCTCTGATATTTCACAATCAAAGATCTAGGAGTATTGTACTCTGCAGTGATAGCTAAAGCCTTCTCTACGGAGACACCTTTAAGTTGTAACAATAGTTTGATGAATGTTTCGGTGACTGTCAAAGGTTTGGTCTTTGAAGATGCCTTATTGAAGTAATCAAATGACATCAGTAAGTCTTCGGTCGCGTCGTTGCTGCAGCCTTTGAGATCCTTATCCTGGAGAAAAAAAAGTTTTCAGTGAGCAGAGGCAAATCTTTACACCGTGGAATGGTCTGTGTCTCAATCTTCTAAATATTGATGTCATATTCGACTGCCTCTGTGGCGCGGTCGGTAGCGATACCGCCTGCGGCGCTGGAGATCGTGGGTTCGAGTCCCACCGGAGACAAATATTTGTGTGACCCATAAATGTTTGTCTCAAGAGTCTGGGTGTTTCTATGTATAATATGTATGTATTTAAAAGTTTATAAGTATTAATATCCGTGGTCTGATACCCATAACACAAGCAGGTTATTCCTAGCTTACTTTGTGATCAGATAGCGTTGTGTGAAATGTCCGTGAATATTTATTTTATATAATAACTAGCGGACGGCACGCGGTTTCACCAGCGTAGTTCCCGTTCCCGTGGGAATACGGGAATAAAATATAGCCTATGTGCACCGCAAAGAGTGTAGCTTCCCAACAGTGAAAGAATTTTTCAAATCGGTCCAGTAGTTACGGAGCTTATTCGTTACAAACAAAAAACAAAGAAACAAATCTTTCATCTTTATAATATTAGTAGGTATAGACACAGTATAAATATATGTTTATATGTATATACAGTATAAATATATGTATATACAGTGGTATAGATAATGAGGTATGTTTAATAATATTTATAGTTGTTTGTATGTATAATTATATTTTCATTTAATGTTTAATGAAAAGGTATGTATTAGGATAGCAAATCATACAACGCCGCGGTTTCTGTAGTTCACCATTAAAGTGTAGCACAAACGACAGACTTTCGTGCGATCGAGTCTGCGGCGCACAGAGACCGCTTGACGCGCCTGCCTTCACTGATTTATTCACAGATAGTGCGTCACGGATAGTCTGTCGCCTACTCTGCACCTAAAGCGTAAAATAAAGAAAATTACCTTATATCGAATAGTCAGTCTTTTAGTCATCATAGCCAAAAACCGTGCACTATTAGTCAGGGAATCAGTAAGGTGGACTTTGAATTCATCCACAATCCGTGTGTTTGCTAAAGCCTGCATTAGTGATTGTAAAGGCAACCCCACATGCTTATTACTGCCATAATTTTCAATCAAATATATCACATTTTTGAGACCACATTTTCGTAAACGGAACTTCTGCTCATGGAACCTGCCATCTTTTATACTGGCACCGAGATCATCCATCCTTTTTCTTTCCACAATGTAGGGTAGAACTAATTCTAGTTCCGTATACACTTTGTGCCTTGCTATCCATGTGAAATCTCCAACTTTCAAGCTTCGGTACTCATGCTTCAAGTCAGGATATTTGTTAAATTGAGCCACTGTTGGATCTTTCTTTTTGGATACCCTGGAAACATTGTAATTTTTATTTCATTAATTGTTCTAGCAAGTCGTGAAGGTAGGTGATACCTTATGTCAGAAAAGGGATATGCATAGAAATATTACAAGATCTTACAATGGTGGGATGGGTTAGGCCCAAAGGGATAAGGATAAGTTATTCATAACACTCACTCATAAAAATCAGGACTGGTTAGGAAATAAAAATAGGGTTAAAAAGCCTCAAGTTCCTTCAGCATAGTATGAAAGGCAGCAATGTAAAAGAGTTGTTGCAATACCAGTAGTTACTAAAATAGCATTCAAACAAAAATTAATATTACTACAGGCTGGACTCGCGCACAAAAAACGGCAAAAAATTATGTTTGTTGTATGGGAGCCCCTCTTAATTCCCCTTTTTTACTGATTTCAGTATCTGTTGTCATAGTGGCAACAGAAATACATCATCTGTGAAAATTTCAGCTCTAGCAATCATGGTTCCTGAGATACAGTCTCATGACGGACAGACAGACAGACGGACAGCGAAATCTCATGAGGGGTCCCATTTTTACCCTAAAAAGTATTAGAAATGCCTATTATACTCAGCAGCGCCACACTATCCTACAAAATGACAATTTTTTTTTTTTTATTATTTTCACAATTTAGAAAACTTACAGCTAAACATAGATAATAAAATAAATAAAAAGCCGTTTATTTCTTGCTTCTTTTCGGGAAATTTAAATACAAAACAATGAAAATTCCAATGCCATGCATGCAAAATTTTTCACATTTACAATTTTGTTTCCGATTCTACATTTTTAAAGTAGTCAGTTGTAGTTAAGAAATGTCAGAAAAGGAGGTTTTGCACATTGATATCATATAAAAATCTACCTATGTTTAAACATAGATAGTGAATAAAAATCCTACTATCCTACTTCCTACTAATATTATAAATGTGAAAGTTTGTGAAGATGTTTGGACGTTTGTTACTCAATCAAGCTCGCTCTAACGCCTGAACGGATTGGGCTGAAATTGGATTGGTACAGAGATAGCTTATAGTCTGGAATAACTCATAGGCTACTAGGAAGGGGTACCGAATTTCACGTGGGCGAAGACGCAAGCATCATCTAGTTTAACATGAAGACCAAAATGGTCATGTTTGATCACATTATCATGCTTGGTCACAGGTTCAGATATGACCATAATTATAATCCTACTAATCCTACTTTCTACTAATATTATAAATGTGACAGTTTGTGAAGATGTTTGGATGTTTGTTGCTCAATCACACTCTAACAGCTGAACGGATTGAGCTGAAATTTGGTACAGAGATAGCTTATAGTCGGTAATAACACATAGGCTTTTCATCCTGGGAAATGTTCCCATGAGAAACAGGAACAAGTATCGAATTTACCGTGGCCTGAGCTGCAAGCATCATCTAGTATTTTAAATAAACAAGACACATACCCACTTGTTTCATTTTTATCAATCAGTAATATTATATCAAATGAGCCTGGCAGCAAATCAATCACAATGTTATTTCCTTTCTGGGATAGGCTTGGGCCAACATGTTTTAAAATATTGTTGTCTTTACTACTGCCAACGGTGCTTGTAGATGGCACATCATTGAATATAATATCATTCATTGAAGGAATATTTTTACTTTCTTCTACTAGTTTTTTAGCAAGTTTCATTCCTTTTAGAGACAATTTATATCTAACTTCTTTGTTTCTTGTTACTTTAATAACAAGTTCTTTTGTCACAAGTGTGGTCATGCCCGACCAGGCTGTATAATAAGTTCCTGGTTTAGGCCTTCTGAATGATTCTTCAGCATGCCTTTGAGCCTTATCAATTATTTCATCTTTCAATAATGAATTATCACTTAGAGTTTCAATATAGTCATCAATAAATGCCATTATTATGGCATATGCTCCCGATCTATGTGCAGGTACATAATTATTTTCTTTACCTTTCTTTTTGGCACATCCAAGTGATGTTGAATTATTAATTGGGTTTGTTTCGACAGTCTTGTTTACCTCACACTCAACATTGACAACAACAGGACTGCTATGAGAATTCTTAGATTGTGTACTTCTATTCTCAATATTCATAATATTAGACATTGGTGAACTACAAGCAGTATTCACATCTGTAGATTGCGAACTAGATGAACTACTGGATTCCCTTGCTAAAGCTAAATTCTGATTATAAACATCTAATCGCTGATCTATATGAGCACACAACCTCTTTTCAAATCCTTTCAATATAATACATTCAGCACCAGATTGAAGTGGTAAGGGATATTTTGATAATGATTCTAATGCTTCTTTTAACATAGACTCAAGCTTGCTGCCCTTTGCTTTTGCTTCCTCATATAATTCCTCAAGCCATTCTTGAAACAAAGGGTTCGGCCGTGCCCTTTTGTAAGTAATTCTCTTAGTACTGCTAGCATTCATTTTTCATTTTAATTAGTCAATAGTTGAAGCTCCACATACATGTTTTTATCTTCCCTAGTTAAAACAAGCTGTGTGTATTGTTAGTTAAAACAAGCTGTGTGTATTTTTTCTGTAAAAATACTGAAGATCTTAATTCTACACAATATCACATGGAATAACTTTGTAAACATAATAATAACTTAAACTTTGACTTCAGCTTAGTGTAACTAAAGAATAGCAACACAAACCATAATTAACAGTTCAACCATTGCACTGCAAATATTAATAAAACATTATTAGTGCAGTGTAGTTTGCGAAATTACAAGCAAAACAAGAAAAAGAAAACAATAAAATTTCCGACTCCAAATTCTGAATTTCTGACGTTATTGACAGTTGACAGCATTCGACAATGTAGCCAGCTTGGAAAATGTTAGTTCCGTGTCTGTATTTTTTTCGCCAAGATAATGGGCTGCGAAGACAGTCAAGCAACTTGAGATCTGTTTAAATGTGAATGAAAGAAGCTTCAGCATGCTTTCTCCGCACGTGTGTGTGCATCGACGTACAAACAGAACACATTTAATATGGGCTCACGCACGACACGAGTCAATATATTGAGCCAAGTCCATTGACATTTGACATAATATGTTCTACCGATAGACAGTAACGTCTGTACATTGAATATGTACGCGCTGAGCGAGAATGGACTCGCCCAACGGGGGCGATAAAACACATAATTATTTTAGTATGAATAATACGGTCTAACTAAACGTTGTATAATTATATTATTTAGCATTAACTCTAAATATGTTTTCTTCTGTGCATTGCGTTTACAACAATATATCACAATAAATTAAAATATATCTCCGAAGTCCGAATACGATACTAATGGACTCGCCCAAAAATGTTGTCGTCCAAATTGACGGGTGCTATAAATCACATATTATTTTAGTATGAATATTACGGTCTAAACGTATAATTATTTTACTTAGCTTTAACTTTAATTTTTTTTCCTCTGTACATTGCGTTTACAACACCTTGATTGATAATTCTACCACAATAAGAAGAAGTTCAGCCGCGGGCCCGATACAGGTCGGTCGTGTGTCGCTTTCGCAGTCAGTGTTTTCGTAAATTCCAAATTTTTATGATTCTCGGTGCTGTTCATCCATCCTTTGTTAGACAGAGATCAACATAGTGTGCATTATTCTGACTCGAAGACATACAAAAACTGTACACTGTGGTGTTAGCGGAATTTGAAACCCCGACCATCGAGTGTTGCAAGAGCTGCCGTATACCGCTGAACCACAATAACTATCAACAAATTGTGCAAAACACTGTACCTATTGCGTCATTTCGACGAATGCAGCGACGTCACCGAGTTTGCTACAGCTACACACCTGCTACGCTCTACGCTCTGTAGCACTTGTTTAAAATTTCTTCATCGCTACGCCAGAAAAATAAATAACTCGTGTTGTTGGATCTACTGCGTAATCAAGTCGCATAAGATCGCGCAATGTCACTTCAACGTACACCGCCGAAGACTTCTCCGACTTCACTTCAGCATACTCAATCGGATTCAGATTTGCCAAGCTCATTGTCTGAAACAACTTTCGTTAATACAACCAGAAACAAGCGAACCCGCACAGACCCACACTCAACGGAAAGATCAAACGAAAATGAAGGATTAAAAGAAGCTCTTATGGGTATGTTGAACGGGTGGAAGATAGATTTTGACGCTAAACTGAATGAAATGAGCAAAACCCAAAACGTACTTATTACGAAACTCTCCAATGACATAGTGGAATTGAAAAAACAAACAATGCAAATACAGAAATCCAACGATGAGATGGTGATTTCACTGTCCTTTATCAACAAGCAGTATGAGGAAATGAAAATGAGTGTAGACAACATGAGAAAAGTGTGCTCGGAACAGCGTACGTCCATCGAAAGTTTAGAAAGAAAGGTGCATGACCTCCAAATAAAGTCTCGCTCGTCTACCATCGAAATACGGAATATACCCCAGTCAGAGATAGAAACCCATGCGTATTTGGCATCCACTGTATGTAAGATCGGTCAAACCACAGGGATTGACATCTCCCCCTCCGATCTCCGCGATGTATACCGCATTCCAGGTAAACCTGGAACAACTCGCCCTATTGTAGCGGAGTTTCAAACGGTAAAAATGAAGATGGATACAATTACATCGGTACGAAATTTCAACAACAAAACATCATCGTTTGAAGATAAACTAAGCACACAGCTCCTCTCTATCCCCGGTAAGAAACAACCTGTATATGTCGCAGATCACCTCCCTGCCAGTTCGAAGAAACTGTTTTATTTGGCGCGAGAATTTGCCAAGCAACATGTGTATCGTTTCTGCTGGTCCACAAATGGAAATATTTTCTTACGCAAGGCTCAAGGGGAAAGTCAGATACTAATCTCTTCCGAAAAGTGTCTATCAGATCTTGGAAAAAAGATCTGACTAGTTTACACTTGTAAAACTAACCTATTTCTGGACTATTATGTTAAATTAAATACTTTATCTTTTATAATATCTTTCAAACTTGTTAAAATTAATCAATTAACTGTTTTTAATACATTTAAGAAAATTTTCATACACAAAACAAAAATCGAAATGTATCAATATACACCTCGCAAATACATACACTTATGCAATCTAACAAGAACACCATCCACACATAACAACCACACAACACACAAACTTACACCCACCATTATAACTGTACAAATAAAACTTCACATAGTCATACATTTAAAAAACAGAGCTCAAAAAAACCACGTTTCACTTGAATCGTATTGTTTAATTACCCAAAAATGTCTGTTTTAATGGATATCAGCAATGAACTAGACTGTACAACGTACTCAAACTCCTATACCTGCAAACCTGAACACTGCACTAATTACTTAAAAAATAATCAGTCAAAAATTAAATTAATTCATATGAATATCTGTAGCATAAACAAAAATTTCGATGAACTCCGCATGTTGCTTATAAAAACCAAACTTAAGTACGACATCATAGTCCTAACGGAATGTTGGCTCAGTAAAGTCGTAAATTATCCCATCCTAGATGGATTTTCAGTACATTTCACAAAATCAACAATAAATCAAAACGATGGTGTAGTCATCTATATCAACACAAATATGAAGTACACAATTAGCGAACCGCCGTTTAAAGATGGAACATGTTTAGTCTGTAAAATTGATGATATTACTATTATCGCAATTTATCGCTCCCCATCACTAAAAACAATAAATAACTTTGAGAACTTTATCGATGGTCTAAACTGGGTATTTACTAACAATAACTCCAGAAATCTATTTTTGGTCGGTGATATGAATATTGACATAAGTACGAACAGTACTGACAATTTCTCAGAAGAATACCTCACATTTAATGCTACCCACGGTCTTTACCCTACACACAATAGTCCCACGCGAGCTAGTTTAAAATGTGTGGACCACATCCTAACGAATTCCATCCTTCCATCAACTACACTTTTATTAAAGTCATCCATTACAGATCACCTGCCATTAATACTAGTCATCGACAAATATATAAAAAAACACAAAGAAACATACACCAAGACGACCATCGATCACAGTAAAGTAAATGCAGACCTTGAAAAATCAGACTTTTCCCATATTTTGTCCTGCAGAGATGCGAACTTAGCAGCCGATAGCTTACTGAATATACTCATGACCACAATCAATAGACATAAAAATGTAACCACAATAACAAGAAAAAACAGGATTCTGAAGCCATGGATGACTGCAGGACTAATACGATGCACTAGAAATCGAGATAGTCTTCACATGAAATCCAAAAAAATGCCAGAGAACATGACTCTAAAAACAACATACACCCGATATAGAAACTACTGTAATGCTCTACTCCGCAGACTAAAAACGGAATACGAAAGATCTCAAATAGAAAAGGCCGGAAATAATACAAAAGAACTATGGAAAACCGTCAAAAATATCACAAACACTAAGAAAATAAATACCGCCCCCTTAGAATTACTGCAAACACATTCAAACCCCTCAACCTCTCTAAACCATGTGTTGAAATATTTCAGTGAACTCGGACAGAACTTAGCCGACAAAATACTATCTGCCAATAGTCAGCAATCACCATTGACTCCATCCCTACCGTACAACATACACAGCCCGTCAAACTCAATATCTATCACAGAAGTATCAGAATCTGAAGTCGAAGCTATCATTCTACAACTTCGCACCAATTGTGCTGTGGGGTGGGATGGTATCCCGTCTCAGATTCTAAAGTTGGCTAGAGGGAGCTTGATTCCTCCAATAACCCATATATGCAATCTAGCCATAAAAACTGGGGTATTTCCCACAGTGTTTAAAAAAGCAGTAGTCCACCCGATCTATAAGAGTGGGGACAGAGATAGTGTTAGCAATTTTAGACCCATTGCAGTGCTAAGTTCATTATCAAAGATTTTAGAAAAGGTACTTAATAACTCACTCCAACGATTCCTCAACAAATACAATCTATTGGCACAAAACCAGTATGGTTTTCGTTCAGGTGTCTCAACCGAAGATGCCATACTCGACCTTACAACAAGTATTAGCAAAAGCCTGGACAGTGGAACCAAGTCCCTGTGCATATTTCTGGATCTCTCTAAAGCCTTTGACACAGTCTCTGTCCCGATCCTTTTAGAAAAGTTAGAAAAGATAGGTATTCGAGGTCTACCACATCAAATCTTTAAAGACTATCTGACAAATCGAAAACAATCAGTAAAGATAGACTGCCATATTAGTGAAGAAACCACAGTAAATTACGGCGTTCCACAAGGGAGCATCTTAGGCCCGACTCTCTTTCTGCTCTACATTAATGATCTCTGTACTCTTAATCTACCTAATACTAAAATCTTTACCTACGCAGATGATACAGCTATCTTAGTAAACGGACCCAACTGGCAAATAGTAAAAGAGAGAGCAGAATACTCCTTGTCTATAATAAAACACTGGCTAAATAAAAACTTACTTACACTAAACTTGGCAAAAACGAATTATATACCGTTTTCTATTACAGCAGTTGGAAGTCCACCTCAAAACTTTTCACTAAAGGCACACACCTGCACAACACCAGCTGTATGCACCTGCAATGAAATTACTAGGGTAGATTCCATCAAATATCTAGGCGTGTTGATAGATAGTGGATTAAGGTGGGACAAGCATGTTGAATTGATGGCCAGTCGTGTGAGACGCCTAATTCATTTATTCAAATCGTTGCGTGATATTATCACTCCGGAAAAGCTAAAATTAATTTATCTAGCGCTCGGACAGTCCATCATTCAATACTGTATTAGTGTATGGGGAGGGGCAGCCAAAACTATTTTAATCATCTTGGAACGAGCACAGAGAGCTGTATTAAAAGTACTATCAAAAAGACCTTACAGGTACCCTACTGTAACGCTCTACTCGGACATGAAAGTTTTGACAGTGCGTCAACTGTATATTCTTCGACTAGCCTCAAAAAAGCACCGAACTCTCTCAGTCCCTGATCCAAATAGACGGAGCAAGAAAAATATCATCCCTAGTATACGCTGCAAAACCTCCTTTGGCAGACGACAGTTTTATAGTCTAAGCTGCAAAATTTACAATTTAATTAACAAAAAACTAAATATCGCGGGCCTAAATCATCACAAAGCAATTAATAAAGTAAAGAACTGGATACCACAACTCGACTACTTAATGACTGAAGAATTATTGAAGCATGTGGTATAAGTTTCAAAAAGATTGCCTCAATATAAAACTAGAGCTCTTAGCATACACAGACATACAACACACACGCCACGCACACACACACACACACACACACACACACACACACACACACACACACACACACACACACACACACACACACACACACACACACACACACACAACGCACTTGTTCTTTTCTTTAAATTTGTAAGTTATGTTGCCAATATATATATGATAAACCAGTGTTAAAGTATGTATGAAATTAAAATAATATATAAATAGTACCTATATTCCTTTATACGTCGAACTCTGCTGTGCAGAGCGATATCACGGCACTTTTTGACTCATATTTTAATTAATCATAATCTCCACGACTGAACGCTGTCCTCCATAATACAGGCTCTTGCCTAGTATGGAATACAGTATCAGCACTTTTTGTGAACACTCTGTGTAACTTTAGTGTAAAATATTGTATTCATTGTAAAATACTTGTGTCAAATAAACATTTTTTTTTTTTTTTTTATAATAATTTAAAATATCTTCGTCACGTGCGTGTCATTCGCAATATGGCACAAACCGAACTAACAAGCGATGAGTACATTTACCGCAGTTGAGTGGTACACGGCGCTTGTTCTGATCGCCGCATCTAGTACGTAGATAGATCGATGGTCAAGTCTGATATTTATGAATGGAAGTTGCTTCAGTGTGCGTGATTTCTTTGCATGTGTGTGCATCGATGTGTATGTATATAATATATGATATTGACGGGGCATGACAATTGCAGTTTGACCGTGTCGCTATCCCTTTAGATGACAAGTTATTGATGGCTATCGTCCGTTCACAGTTATTTTACCTCTGACAGATCAATTTTTGTGGATTGGTATTACAGATAAATCGCCAGCTCAGGACATTTTCCGCATATTAGTGGAGACTATAATATAATTATGATGTGACCGTATCACTAAGATAAGAGTTTTTTTTTTTAAGTAAATATCCATTTAGTCAATATACTTAACTTTACTGAACAAGTGGATCCGTTACTATACGATTGTACTTTATATTCCATTTTGAATCCTTCTTTAGGCGCGACTAGGGGTAACTCAGATTTTTTTTCTGACGGAAGTTTGAATTTTACGTAGTTTCTGCTATTCAAAATTCGAATGAATGATATTAATATAACATTTGATGCCGTCAATGGCAAAGAAGTTTTACTTCAATCGCACGTAATGGTTACACGCACACACTTTTTCATTTATAAAAATTAAAAATACCCTCATTACCGCTTGACCGTTTCTGAAACCCATTAGGCTAATTTTACGAAAAAACTAGAATAATTGGTTGTCCTGAGGTGACGGGAGGCCTCGAACCTTTGTCGCAGCGAAGAACCATAGCGTCCTTGGCTGCCTTCTATCGAATGTATCACGGCGAATGTTCTGAAGAGCTCTTCAACCTGATCCCACCATCTCCTTTCCGATCCCGAACAACGCGTGCCGGGCAGAGATGCCACTCATACACAGTGGAGAGAATCTTCGCCAGAACCGAGCGTTTTAAAAGATCGTTCCTCTGTCGAACTATAAAAACATGGAACGACCTGCCCGCACACGTCTTTCCCTCATCTTACAATCCCGGGTTCTTCAAGAGGAGCGTGAAGAGGCACATCACAGGGCCGCCAACTTGAGGACCACTGTAAGAAGTGGCCCCCAATCGCTAGATGCGCCACTGCTTTCTTACCATCAGGCTGGTGGCGACGTCAATTTGGCGAGCTGAATATAAAAAAAAAAAAAAAAAAAAAAAAAAACAATAAAAACGTACGTTTGTGCACGCTAATCTCAGTAACCGCTCAACCGATTGCAATGCGTTTTTTTTATCGTGTTGAGGTTTGCTCCACTTAACATTTAGCGTTTATTTCATGTCAATAGGTTTATAAAAAAAAATATAAGTCTTTAAGCATCAGATATTATGAAATGGTAGGGGTTTCTTTGAATGTGAGGGTAAATCTAAATTGGCGTGTTGGCTTAATCATAAAAGAGCTTAATGATTAAGACTATTTTAAAATAATTCGTTCGTAGCCCCGCGGACTCAGTGTTCTGTAAACGATCACTGCAGTAAGCAACTTTCACTATGGCCGGTCCATGGATGGGTGACCATCCATGTGATCACTTTGTGACATTTATTTGAGCGCTTCCGTGCTTCGGAAGTCACGTTAAGCCGTTGGTCCCGGTTGCCAGTAAAATGGCAGTCGTTAAGCTAAGTTGCAGGCTTTATTTCAACAGCAGGCAGTCACAACCTGCGCCTGTCCATTTAAACACGACAATACGGCTCACCACCTATTACGTGGGACAAACTATACAAAGGTGAAATGTGGGCATATAATATGCCTCTGCCTACCCCTTCGGGGATAAAGGCGTGTCCATATGTATGTATGTAAAATAATTCAGTCCGCGCCGGAGGCGTGGTCTGAGTTGTTTTAAAATAGACTTAATCTTTAAGCTCTTTTATGATTAAGCAAACAGGGCAGTTTCACAAGCTGCTTGATGAGTCTGGTGAAGAATTACCTCTCCTTTCATACACCTTAGGTGAGGTAAACGAAGTTGCGGGGTCAGCTAGTAGATACATATAGTTAGTACAGACACGAGCATTGTAAACATTGCCAAGGCTTCCTAAATATGTAAACACTGAAAAGCTGATGGCTTTCAGGTAATGAGATGAAGAGAGAAATAAGAAGAGGTGACGGGTAAAATATAAAAATAACAATTTTTTGAACTGAAAATAAGCTCGGGGTCGTGGGTATTTTCAAGTAGCAAGGTGGTACAATTTCCGAAGGTCCAAAATAAAAATAAAATAAAATAAAATAAAATAAAATTTATTCCCTTTGAAATTTTAAAAAAAAATATTTAGGTTTGTCAAAATTTTTGTGACTCTACCGGGGGTTCGGAAATACTACAGACTGAGAAGAACACCCCAAGAAACTCAGTCTGGTCCCTTCTCTTCTAGTATCTTAGTATCTAATACAGTTTTTTTTTAATGTAGAAAGGAGCAATTCGTGTCACTGCCAGGCAGCCTTGTCTTCTAGAAAGTCTTTAATGCTATAATAAGCTTTATGGCACAATTTAAGTTTTATTAGTTTTTTAAATTTATTAACTGACAAACCTGTTATGGCTGTCGGCAATGTATTGTACATTCGAATACAATTGCCCGCAAAAGAATTGCTTATTTTATTAAGCCTAAATCTAGGTACAGCCAATTTATTCTTATTTCAATATACTGACTTATCTTTGGGGGATGTAGCGATGGCCCTCTCGCAGATTCCCTCTGAAGAGTCTTGCTGTGTGGTATGAACTATTCTGATGTCGAGCACCGTCGTCACCAGAGTGGACTGATTCAGCCTCAAAGTGGATCTCGCAGTCCCAAGGGTGGACGTCACAGTCCAAAGGGTGGACGTTGCAGTCCAAGGGGTGGACGTCGCAGTCCAAAGGGTGGACGTCGCAGTCCAAAGGGTGGACCCTGTAAAGTTCCATCGGGGGAATTAGCTCCTGCTTGCTTTCCCCACTATTCTCCCCAGAGACCAGTCGGCTCCCGTTCTGCGATGAGCAGCCCCGGAAGTCGAGAGGTCTCACAACCCTTGTTTTAAAATTAACTGTTACAATTTAAATCTTTTTCACAACCGCCCTCGGCAACCCCTATATTTTCCTGAGACCAGCACCCCTCAATTTGCACTTTTCACGATTAGCTAAATTTATATTTAATCAAACTTACCCGGTTTGGGGTTTTGTGACGTTTGGAGTTAGGAGCCATTGCTCCCTACCTCTGTCGAATACTAAACTATTCCTTTTAAATTATGACTACTTCTTATCTTGTCTCTCACTATGTCAATGGATAACTTAGTCCGTGAGCGAATTTAAATATTGAACTGGCGGTGCTAATGCACTGATGCAAAGCTTTATATACTAACGAATAGCGCCTCAGGTGGCACAATTCGATCCTAACTCAAAGCCACGACCGCTAGTGTGACTATGAAACTGAACATTCTGTCGTTGCGACACGTGCTCGGTAGATGGCGCTTTTATTTAACATGGTATTTTGACCTAACATTCTATTTCAATTATCTAATTTAATTAATTTATTTAAACGTTGTTTCACAACGTTACAACACCTTCGACTCCAAAACAAAGTGCTCAACGTGAAGAGCATAAAATTGTAACCACGGGTTCGCATCATAAATATGTATACACTCATTGCTTCATTAAATTATGTCCACTAAGAAAGGAACAAAACTATGTATGCACGTTTGCATCAGTATTATGCACAATGTATCCACGAATAATATGTATACAACTAAAATTTCATAACTCCGTATACAAACAAATTCTTTAAAATTGTGAGAAACGAATGCATGCTAGAGTTCCTGTCTGTAGGACGGGCACCTTCGCAAACCATACGAATATCACCGATCTATTTTCTCAGAGAAATTCTTTATGATTCTTTGTGAAGTTTATATATATTTACAAAAATGCTAAAGTTTGTTTGTTTGTTTTCTTTAAAGTGCTGTATAATAATATTAGTGTTAGTTAATCGATCTGAAACCTTTGCAGTTGTTTAGTATCGCAAACCCGAATGTGTTTTAACAGACTTCAAAAAAGTTTTTTTTTATATTTGTTACCTCATAACTCCGTCATTTACAAACCGAAATAAACTTTTTTTTATTTAAAAGGATACATTTCCAGATAAGTATTTTTTGTTTTTTTTCAAAATTTAGTTATGATGAGTTAGGTTTATGAGGACTTCAGTGTTTTGGTGAATTAGACAGAGCCCAGAACAAAATCACAGGGGCAGATCGGTGTCAAGGAGTTTTAGTGACTATTCTGGGAATAGTCATGCTATCGTGATCAGGCGCTGGGCGACCCTCACATGAGCCCATGTCTCACCAGCCAAGAGTAAGCGGAGCTCTCCTTCTAAAAAAAAGGTTTATGAGGACTTGAGGGAACTCCTCACACATTATAGGTACACATATGGTGATTTTGGTATTTATTAAATACTAGCTGTTCCCCGCGGCTTTGACCTAGTAGAAGTCGTTATCGCGTAAAATCATAACTCCCCTTTTGCGCAGTAGCCTATGTCCTTCTCAGGGTCTGAAACTACCCCTAAACCAAATTTCATCTCAATCGCTCCAGCCGTTTAGGTGTGAAAGCGTAATAGTCAGACAAACAGACAGAGTTACTTTTGCATTTTTAATATTAGTAGGGATTTACAACATCAAATTACTAAGAGTTATTTTTGAGAGTCGGTGACAGCAAAATGTCAATGTAAATCTATGCAATTTTGAGTATATTATAATATATTTTCAGTTTAGTATTCTTTTTGTCTAAGGTTCTATTTAGATATTAAATCAAATATCTAATTTGAAGGTTTTCATCAGAAGTGGATACATATTTATGCAGCACCGTTCAGATACATGTTATTGCTGGAGAAGTACATAAGATGAGTACATCATATGAATCAACGCGTGAATACATGTTATTGATGCAAACGTGAAAACATAGTTTTGTTCCATTGTTAATGGACATAATTTAATGAAGCAATGAGTGTATATATAATTATATATATATTGTTTATACATGTACGTCGATGCACACACATGCAAAGAAACTACGCACACTGAAGCAACTTCCATTCATATTATTTTAACGTGCATAACAATTGCCAATTGATCGTGTCGGGACCCCTTAAAGGGCTGGCGACACGGTCCAACTGCACTTCTTGGCATGCATGCCTCGTCAACATAATGTGTACATACACGTCGAAGCACAATGCACATGCAAAGAAATCACGCACACTGAAGCAACTTCCATTCATAAATATCAGACTTGACTCAATACAATTGACCGTGTCGCTAGCCCATAAGAGGCCCATACACGTACAAGGCGGATGTTTCGTCACCGCCCCGCGCCCCTCTAAACTCTATTCTCTTTGGTTTTCATTCACCGTCACAATTTCACATCACTCACTTCAGTCAGTCATCATTCATCTGTGGCTTTGAATAGAGTAAAAAGAAAAAAGTTGTGACAAAACACAGTGGTTTCGTTTTCTTGTGGCAAGATCAATTTTAACAAGGATTTAATATTTCTGTTTTAAAATGTGTTTAGTGCAATACTGAAAGAAACTAGTGTAGTGAAAGACTGCAAAATGTCTCTCGAAATACCGTTAATGACCACCGATGAGGTAAAATTGCTAAAGGATATTACAATTTGTTTTTACAAATACGTCAGTGTCGTAATCGTTTTACTTTTATTTAAATCAGGTGATTGAGCTGGATCCTGGCCAATTGCCATCGGGTGATGAAGTCCTCAGTATATTACAAAAGGAGCGATCCCAGCTTAATGTGTGGATTAACGTCGCTGTAAGTAAACTTAACCTCAAAATTTATTTATGCCAAATAATCCAATTTTTTACGTCTATGATGGCCAATTTAATGTAAAATTATTAAACTACTCTGATTGTATCCTAAGAAAAATCTTTAAAACATTGTATGATACCATACCAGTCAAAAAAGTAGCACTTTAGGCGTTTTTTTTTATCTCAGACAGTTATTTCAAAAGTGTAAATAGAAAGTTTACAAACTAATACTAATTATAACCAGATGTAGTGCTCCACCTATGATAACAATTTGTTGATTCATATCTTTTTATTTTAAACTACAGCTTTTTCGATCGTGTTTCCATTACATGTTTTTATAATTCACCATTAATTTGTGTTTATTCGAAGTTGGAAGGAATAGTAGAAATGTGTATGAATGTTTCCATTACTGTCTGTACATGTGTGAACAGAACTACAGTTAACTGCATGCATGCATTTTATTTAGTTGAATATTTTGAATACTATAATGGCGGCATTAAATTTTGTTCCCGATCCCACTTCTCCTGGGAACCTATTCAATAAGAAGTAGCCATGAGTTATTGTAGACTAAAGTCAATTCCTGTACCAAATTTTAGCAGTTAGAGCCTGAATCAGTCATCCAGAAAACAACACTCACAAACTTTCACTAAGGTTTTTGTAACCTGGTAATCCCGGCTATAGCAAAGTAGGCTTTCCCTAAAAAAATGCAGCTCAGTTGTCTTTTAACTGCTATCGAGTTGGGGGTTGATAACCTTTTTACAGATTGGTTAAATTATTATAAGCGCACATGCAAAATCTTAAAATGCAGAGATGCATAGTTATTGAGAAAAAAAATATTGAAATTGCTTAATAATTGTAAGCATACGACACCATTTTTATTGTCACTGTCAAAAGTGTCAAACTGCAATCATAATATTGGTCGCCAACACGCTTCAAAATAAATGCGATGAATCTACATATCTAATTGGTGAATTTTAAAATTTCGTGAAGTGTAAACATGGCGTGATAATATGTTGCAATGTTCCCTAGCGTGTCTCATTTTATAGGGCCTGGTGACACATTGTAACAGAATCTAATAAGACAGATACAAATAAGATAGATTAGTTCAAACTTGGGTCAAAGAACAGAGTTTATTTACCCCGACTCCACCTGTTACGAGTCTGTCCTATCCCTAGAGTGTGTTTATAGAACCGGAGCGGGTAGGGAGAGCCTTTGCCTGCTATAACGAATCATAGGCATCAAACGAGCCAAAGCGGCTGAGGCTGGTCGTCAGACATAGCTGTGGAGGCGAGGATTGATGCCTGCGATTTGTTATGCAAGTGCGCAGCGGCTGCTCTACCCGCAGCGCTGGAGACGTTGCAGAGTCAAAATTTAAACAGAAATCCCCCTATTTTTTCTGACCCCTATAGAGGTAAACCCCTTCCCTACCAAGGAGACTTACAATACACTTGTGTTTGAAATTACTAAATTAATATCCTACGATAACAAAATTATTTTTCATTGAAAAATATTAAAATATCTCAAAATGAGGGGCCCCGCAACTGATTCTTTTAGGATGAGGGGATTAGTAGATCCCTCCCCAAACTTCCCCCAGCCCCTTCCCATAAAATAGACATAAGTAATAACCACTAAAATAAGGAAAATTTGCTCAGAATTAAAATTTAATCTCTCAAAAAAGGGGGGTTCCGCAACTTTTCCGTTTAGGGGGGTATAGCAATCACCTCTTCCCTCCAGCCCCCTCCCGCCCCCAAAATCGACAGCAAAAATAAAAAAAGAAAAGGAAATTCATACCAAAAATACAGTCGAAATTCAATACCAGAACCAGGGCTAATTGAGTTCTTTAGTAGATATTGTGATGGCTCATTGTCAGTTGATTGAAAGTGTTATCTTTCTTTGTCTTTGCATAACATACCAAATACCCATTGTTTACGATTACTTTTTACCACTCCCTTACAAGAATAATTAGACCCTGACAGAGCAGCTACCTCAATATCCCCCTCATAATCTTACAACAGTGCCTTCCCCTTGTGAAGTGAGAATAGGCATGCTAGTAGACTGTAAACTTATCTGACCTAATTTGGGCTCACCATGTAGCCCAAATTAGGAGTGTGTAAGTAACAAAATGCTCAAAAGTAAATTAAATTGCATGGAGATTACATCATAACTATTCCCAAACTCAATAATCAAAAACTGTTTTTCCATTCTTCCATTCAGGTTGCGTACTACAAAATAGACAAGATTCATGATTTTCTTAAAATATTGGAAACATCTCGCACAGATGCCAACATTGACTATCGGGATTTTGAAAGGGACCAAATGCGGGCCCTCGATATGTTGGCTGCATACTATGTGCAGGAGGCCAACAAGGAGAAAAACAAGGACAAGAAAAAAGAATTGTTTACCAAAGCAACTCTTCTTTATACAATGGCTGATAAAATCATCATGTATGATCAAGTGAGTTCTTCAATCATATTTTTGTTGTTTTAG
The DNA here is from genome assembly GCA_933228765.1 of Miltochrista miniata. Classification (NCBI taxonomy): domain Eukaryota; kingdom Metazoa; phylum Arthropoda; class Insecta; order Lepidoptera; family Erebidae; genus Miltochrista; species Miltochrista miniata. Next base: position 24,763,044 of record OW121763.1, on the reverse strand, counting down.
AAGAGTACTAAATAATATGTCTGTCGATTAACTAACCTATCTTTACTGTTATTCAGAATCATCTTCTCGGCCGTGCATACTTCTGTCTCCTTGAAGGTGATAAAATGGAGCAAGCTGATGCACAGTTCAATTTTGTACTGAACCAGTCACCAAACAATGTACCATCATTGCTAGGTAAAGCGTGTATCGCTTTTAACCGTAAAGACTACAGAGGAGCATTAGCTTTTTACAAGAAGGCTCTTAGGACAAATCCTGACAGTCCAGCTGCCTTACGCCTTGGTATGGGTCATTGTTTCATGAAGTTGAATAACCCTGAAAAAGCTAGGTAAGAATATAATTTTATCATTGAAATATGTCGTAGCTAGACAACAGAATAATCTTGTATTCACACATTTTGTATCAATTCTAATTTTAGACTGGCGTTTGAAAGAGCTCTGCAACTAGACTCGCAATGTGTAGGAGCCTTAGTTGGGTTGTCTATTCTAAAGTTGAATTTGCAAGAGAATGAGTCTAATAAGATGGCTGTGATCATGTTGTCCAAAGCGTATGCGATTGACGCTAAAAATCCTATGGTTTTAAATCATCTGGCTAACCATTTCTTCTTTAAAAAGGTATGTATGATTTTAATTCTTCCAAAATTTGTATGAAACAATATTTACAGGAATCATAGTCAATGTTTGCTGCATTCTTTTATAAAAGATTTTCTCTAAAGCATGTCAGATTAAGGATAAAGTTTCTTAGCTATGCCATACTTATTAGAACAGGTTATTGAAGGCTTTTTGATCAATTTTCGATTTAAAATATATCTCTAAAATATATTCTATTGTTTAATCCACAGGACTACAGCAAGGTACAGCACCTTGCTTTACACGCATTCCACAATACTGAAAATGAGGCTATGCGAGCAGAGAGTTGTCACCACTTGGCGCGAGCGTTCCACGCCCAGGGTGACTGCGACCAAGCCTTTCAGTATTACTACCAGGCCACACAGTTCGCGCCACCCAACTTTGTTCTACCGCATTACGGACTAGGGCAGATGTATATTTATAGAGGGGACACTGAGAACGTGAGTGTGGACAAGACACTATCTTAATCTTTTTATTTAGAAAATTCCTTTAATATGATTCATGAAGCACAGATTAGAATAGTAAAAATATCCCTGTCACATTAATTTAAGACTTGTATTTAAGTTTAAAGACTTTTAAATTTTAAAAAGCCATTTGTAGTTTGTCAAATCATTCTTTTCTTTAATTTTCAATGTATAAAATTACTCTGTCTTTTAACCATTCTTCAATTTTATACCTTTAGAAAATTATTTGTTAATAATGAATCCATGATTTTTATAGGCGGCTCAATGCTTCGAGAAAGTTCTTAAAGCTCAACCAGGCAACTATGAAACAATGAAGATTTTAGGCTCGCTGTATGCGAATTCACCATCACAGTCCAAACGAGATATTGCTCGACAGCATCTGAAGAAAGTCACAGAACAATTTCCTGATGATGTTGAAGCTTGGATCGAGTTGGCGCAAATTTTGGAGCAGAATGACTTGCAGGTAACACTTCAGTTACATTTTAGAATTCTATTCCCCTTCCTAGATCCCATAGGAATGTCTTTCAGTAAAATTAGCCCATATGTTATTTCGGACTAAAACATATCCCTGTACCAAATAGGCAAATATCAGCAGATTGACTATGGCCGTGTTTTGGACGCATAAAGGTGCGGTTCCACATAGGCGGAGAAGAGAAGAGCTGTGCCGCGATTCACCAATCACATGGCTTAAAATCCACATCTCTTCCGTGCGGAGCAGGGAAGAGATGTGGATTTTAAGTGGAAACGTGTAAGCATTGTGATTGGTGAATCGCGGCACAGCTCGTCTCCGCTCCGCCTGAGTGTAACCGCATCTTAAAACTGGTTCTTTTATAACTAGTTCGCTAAAATTATACCTCCCGTCTGATGGAAAGCCAAATCAGCCAAAGCCACATTAGGGGTCACTCTCACAGTTCTCAAATCTATTGACAGTGGCCTTGAAAGTGGCGGCTGAATGATGCTGCCAACTTCAAGGCCACTGTTCTTTAAGCGGAACCTCTTCACGCTGCGCTTAAAGAACACGGGGTGATAAGAGGGAAACATAAATTAATATTTTGCTCAAGTTTTAAATAATTTCAGGGCTCATTAAGCGCGTACAGCACTGCAATGAAGATTCTCAAGGAAAAAGTGAATGCGGACATACCGGCTGAGATATTAAACAATGTGGCAGCCTTGCATTACAGGCTGGGGAACTTGACTGAAGCTAAAAGTTATTTGGAGGAAGCTTTGGAAAGGTACAGTTCTGCTACCAGTTTTATTAAAACTACAATTTTGTGTGTCTATGAAGTATGAACATTAAGATATACTTCCTAGAATTATACATACAAATAATTATATTTTTGTGTTTAGGGAGAAAGCTGATGCAGAGTCCCTTGACACGCAATATTACAACTCAATCGCTGTCACCACAATGTACAATCTGGCCAGGCTGAACGAAGCCTTATGTATGTACAACAAAGCTGAAAAGTTATACAAGGACATATTGAAAGAACATCCCAACTACATTGATTGTTATTTAAGGTAAGCATTTGAAATAAATCTTGGATAACGATTAGCTATTATTCTCCGACTGCTCCGAAATGCTGTTTCTAGATCGCACCTGTCAATTTGTGATGACTAGTAAAGAAATTAGAAATAAGCATGTCATGAGTGACTAATTTTAGCCTAAAATTAATGCGTAATTGGCATAATTGTTAATTTTTTTCTATTATCACTCGTTAAAAAGCTCAATAAAAGATATTAAAATTTGACATAAATTGTATGCAATTTCAAAAGTCACATTGCCCATTCGATCACCTGTCAGAAATGCAATTTCTAAGCGACTGGACATTAGCTGAATTTTGTATACTTCGACGGAATAAATAGGGTGGAGAGATTTCTATACTTGCCACTGCAGGCAATAAAGGGCATTAGTGGTAAACAAAGACATTGGGATCAAACAGATTTTTGTATGAAGCCACAAGCACGATAGCATTGACAATATCTATGCATATTGTCAATGCTATCATGCTTGTGGCTTCTTAGAAAAACCTTAGTGCGACTCAATATTGTCCAGCAAAAATTTGCAGACTGTTTTATAACACTAAATGTATTTTCACCAGGTTGGGATGTATGGCAAGAGACAAAGGTCAGATCTACGAGGCCTCCGATTGGTTCAAAGAAGCGTTGAAAGTAAACACAGAACATCCGGACACTTGGTCATTGTTGGGCAACTTGCATTTAGCTCAGCAAGAGTGGGGGCCGGGCCAGAAGAAGTTTGAGAGGATATTGCAAAACCCTACTACTTCGAATGATGCTTATTCTTTGATCGCTCTTGGTAAGTTTAGTACCTAATTTTGTTTTGATGTCTAGTATCCTATGTTTCTTTTCTTTGTGTCCCAAAAAGTATAGTAATTTTAAAATGTGTCATAAAGGATGACTCACGCTAGACCGTGCCGGGTCCGAGCCGAGGCGGGACCGAGTTGTTTCCGAGCTTTGCCGTTGTCCGTTGCTCGGCCGTCACTCGGTTGCCGTTCGGTATAGCGTGAGTGTGTTCATACAAAATATATGTAACATTTAGTTGACCGTGCTACTTCCGACACTCGGCTCGCACCCGGCACAATGTCGCGTGGGTTATCCTTAATGTCTAGCAAAAGTAAGTTTAGCACCATTCTCTACCTTCAAATAATTAACAGTTCAATGCTAGTTATATTAAGATATTCTAGCACATATAAAACAAACTTATTATCCAATTAGGCATAATATTAACGTCGTACGACTGTGATTGTCGGGTCATGGCCTTGAAGGAGCCATTAACAAGTCATACTCTCCCCACACCTCACCAACATTTGGCGATTATGTTCTCATAGCGGGGTTCACTAAAGCATTGTCTTTTAGGTTGTATTGTCTGTGTGTTCTAGTATTATTATCAATTAATAATGAAATTATCATCAATCATCAATCAATCAATCAATACATATAATAAAATCGTAACTGTCAGTTAGTCTGTACGTTTGTGCACGCTAATCTCAGCAACCGCTCAACCGATTGCAATGCGGTTTTCTTTATTGCGTTGCGGTTGGCCCCACTTAACACATAAGTGTTTGTTTCATGTCAATCAATTCATAAATAAAAAAGTTATATCAATCTAAAGAATCACATATAAAATGCAGCGTACGAAGTCGCAGGCAGACAGCTAGTTTCAATAATATAAATTGCTGTTCTATCAAAAAATTGAATAAGTCTCACTCACTACTTCAAGAAGATTGAGAAGTTAATTATTTCTTCCCTTTGCAGGTAACGTTTGGTTACAAACTCTCCACCAGCCGACTCGCGAGAAAGACAGAGAGAAGCGTCACCAAGAGCGCGCTCTGGCTATGTACATTCAAGTGCTGAAGACCGATCCCAAGAACATTTGGGCCGCTAACGGGATTGGCTGTGTACTCGGACATAAGGTATGGCTGAATATTTATATTTGTACTAGGTGGTACTCGCGTGACATTCTGTTCCCGTTCTTATTCCTGGGATAAAGATTATTCCAGACTCTGAAATAAAACATAGGCTACCTTTCTGGAATCCCATGGGATAGGTCTGCAGACCTATCACTGTACGAAGATTCAACCAGATCCGTCCCTAATTGAATAACAGACATCCAAATATCTTCACAAACTTTGAAACTTTCACACGTTTATAATACTGGTTGAATTTAAAGTCGTTCTGGAACGGAAAGGTTTAGTTTCGATAACAGAACCGATCGGCACTGTCAATTTGAAAATCAACAAAAAAAATTACGAAAATGTTCCCTGCGTCGAATACTGTTCTCACCTTTGGGATGACTCCGCGAGGTGTTTACTAGACGCGCTTGACGCTATGCAGAGACGTCTCTGCATAGCGTCAAGCGCTTCGTAATCCATTAAATTTATTTAAGTTTTCTTAAAACTTCTTAATTTTCACTATACTTATAGTGGAAATTAAGAATTTTTAAGAAAACTGCACAAACGAAAAGTTCTCTAGTGTATACAGCATTTTTAAATGAATTTAATGGATTACGATGTACAATATGACCTTTTCCCACCATAACAAACTTATTTATCATAAAACAATTCGACAGGGTTGCATCAACGAAGCACGCGACATATTCGCTCAAGTGCGAGAAGCGACCGCAGATTTCCCCGACGTGTGGATGAACATCGCACACATCTATGTTGAACAGAAACAGTACATCAATGCTATACAAATGGTAAGTTTACCAAATTGATTTATAGTATCAGTGTCTGGCTTCGCTTGTGGTATTTAGCCTAAACATGCCTGTATTTACAGCAATAATAAAAATCTGCCGCCAAATCTGTTGTCACTTATGGTTACTGTTTTGCACCCCGGTAGGAGCGTTTACAGTAATATGACGATACAGTACTACCACGTTTATAAGTCGCATCGGCTTTATTCGGCTGCGCAGAATAGCTCATCCCACTGACGAATTAAACCGAATGAAAATTGCAAAGCAATTTCGAACTTATTGCTACTAATTTAAGGTCGAAAATAACAACACGTGAACAGGATGTGTACGACAGAGCAATGAACGCGACTACACCGTTGTCTAGGCAGACTGACTGCCGAGCTATACATGGCGCGTACGCATCAGCCAATAGCAGGCAAGTATTTTCGCGGGAATATGTGGCGCGCTGTGATTGGTAGATATAATATTCGCGCCTTACAAAAAATTGAGTTCTGCGCAGGTACATCGGTGTAACTTATAAAACTGGTAGTACTGTACATAATGTTACTTCTGGATCATTTGACTGACTAATGTTGCTTTTATTTTTCAAATCGATTTAATTTATTTCTCGTTTTCAAACAAACAAATCTTTCTTCTTGTGGGTTGTGTATTTTAGCGCATAGATTGGTTCTTAAAGTTGCCTTGACTCTGACCTCACTAAAATTCCAGTCTTTAGACGCACCTTTCGGCTGTATTGTCCTACAGTTCGGGTGGCACTTAACATTTGCCCGCTCTTAGACCCGTATGCGGGGTTACCACATTCTGATCGGACCGCGAATTTTGACTGTGCCTTCCAAACTGCCGTACATTTTGCACGTTTGTTCGCCATGTCAGTTTGGATTGACTCTGGTAATTCCTTCGTTCCGAATTGTATGTGTAAACCCAGCTAATGTTTGGAAGCTACTGGTATATCTAGCTAATGATTGTGTATGTCTACAGTACGAGAACTGCATCCGCAAATTCCGAATGCACCACGACGTGGAATGGCTGACGTGGCTCGCCCGCGCTCAAACGCTTGCGGGCCGAGCGGGCGACGCTCGCATCACGTTGCTACGGGCGAGACGAGTGGCGCCACACGACGCCGCGCTCGCTTACAATACTGCGCTTACTCTGAGACGAAGGGCTGCTTTGGTGTTGAAGGATGATAGGTAAGATATGGTTGAAGTTTGTAAAAATTGTGTATGATGACATTGTTGCTCTTTAAAAGTTCTAAGTATCTAAAGTTTTGCAATGGTCGTGTTGCTCTATGGTAATAGCATTAATCAATCAATCCATCAAATCACCCTACGACAGTCCTCTGCTGGACAGGCTTCTTCCAAATTACGCTACAACACACAGTCCTGTGCAAGCAACATTGCGATGGATTTTTTTTTCTGTGGAACATAGAAACAGTTTCACTGTCTAACCCTGTGCTTGCAAAATTATGACACATACCTCCTCAAATATGTTTATGCCGTCTCGGTCCATTTGGCGTGGAATTGTTCTACCCTATGAGTACCATATTGCGGTCTCCTCACTTCCAAATACAGTTTAGATTCCACAGACAGAGTTACATACATACATATGGTCACGCTTTTATCCCCGAAGGGGTAGACAGAGGCATATTATAATGTCCACATTTCACCTGTTTAGAATTTGTCCACGTAATAGGTGGTGAGCCGTATTGCCGTGTTGAGATGGACAGGCGCAGGTTGTGACTGCCTGCTGATGAAATTTTTCGAGCCGCCTAAAATGGCCTTCAACTTGGCGTAACGACTGCCATTTTACCGGCAACCGAGACCAACGGCTTAATGAGCCTTCCGAAGCACGGAAACGCTCAAATAAATGTCACAAAGTGGTCACGTGGATGGTCATCCATCCAAGGACTGGTCATAGTGAAAGTTGCTTACTGCAGTGATCGTTCACAGAACACTTGAGTCCAGGGCCACGAACGCTTCTATACAGACAGGGTTATTCAGAATAAAGCTCAAACAGGGTTACTCTTTGTAAAGTCTTTTTGTCTGAACGGTTTCCGTTTGTCTCCGCCGTTTATTGCTTGAAAAATTACAAGATAAAAGTTACATATTACAACGGTATGTATTGCACAGATCGGACTTACGCCTAGTCCTCCGCGCGGTCCACGAACTCCACGTGTCCCACCGCCACTTCACGCGCCTGGCGGAGGCGGGCGGAGTTGCCGGGGCTACGGGCGCTGCCGGGGCTGCAGGCGCTCCCAGCACGGCGGCGGCGAATGAGGCGCGGACGTGCGCCGACCTGCTGTCTCAGGCGCAGTGGCACGTCGCCAGGGCCAGGAGGCAGCATGACGAGGAGGTGACGCTGAGGGATCGCCAGAGGGAGCAGAGAGAGGCGTTCCGGAAGCAACAGGTGCGTATTATTTATTTATTAATTATTAAAGTCTCCTTACAACCAATGATATATAAAAACTATAGATACGTTACCAACACTGAAAAATGGCAAAAAGAAAAGTCAGGCAATTGCCTTACTTTTCATACATGCTACCATAGATAATTTCATAGAAATTCTTTTTTGAAATTTATAAAAGTTCTGCTGTTTTTGAAAGCCGTGATGTTCCGTGCATGACGTGTCTAATTATAATACGTCGTTGCTTACAACCATTCTTACAGGCTAGACTTAATACAATGGTAACAGAACTTGTTTAACTATCTTCACGCCAAATCCCTTGCGGGGTAGGCAGAAAGAACCGAGCGCCACACGGCACGGTCCATACACACCTCACTTGCTTCTTCAACTTTCATTTTTCTTTTCATGCATGCACGTCGGGTTCCTACGGCTCTTGACACCACCCTCAACTAACACACGATTAATTTGGTCGTGGTAGGTGTGTCGTGGCGTTCCCCGACTCCTACGTCCATCCACTTTCGCGTTGTATATCTTTTTTGTCATTCTTTCATCTCCCATTCTTTCCACATGCCCAAACCATCGTTGCACCAGTAACCAACTCTCTTTCTTACATCTTCATTCCGAACGCGATCTGCGAGCGTTACTCCGCAGATTTTGAGAACTTATTTACATCTTAAATTATGTTACAGATTCATATATTCTGTATAGTGAGATATTTAGTTAAATAATTTTGGCAATTTTACTAATAAATACCTACAGAAAAATATACATACATGCGCCTCTGGTGTTGCAATCGTCCATAGACTATGGTGACCACCAGTACATATGGTGGGCCCATATGCTTATCTGCCACATTATTTCGATTTCAACCGTTTCCTATAACCTCAAAATTATTAATTAAAACTTTTACCTTTAACAGGAAGAGGAACGCAAGAGACGCGAAGAACTACAACAGAAGAGTACAGTGGAGATGTTACAAAAACGTCAAGAGTATATCGAAAAGACGAAGAACGCTTTGCTGTTCGCTGACATGCCTGCTGAGAGCAAATCTAAAGGTGGTCGGGGAAGGAAGAGGGATGAATATGTGTCGGATTCTGGCAGTGGGAGTGATAGACCTAGGCCCGAAGGAGAAACGTGAGTATTATATAATGGGATATTTTTAAATGTACATCTATATATTTTTTCTGCACACTAGGTAACTCCACTAATTAACTGAATGCATACCAGAAATCTGAATGCTGTGCAAAAAAACCAATTGATTAACTAAACATGTACTACTTAAAAAACTAAAATTTTACACAAAACGAGATGACCTTTTTTATCGAATTTAAACCAAAAATGTGGTTTGTACACCGGATAGAAGATTTGCTAAACAAAAATACGAATTGCTTATCAAAAATACTAACATGCACTCTAAATTTTACAATCTGATAACTGAATAGGTTAGGTTAGGTTAGATTTTTAATTTTTTGATTAATAAAATTTAATTTTGTAAAGATGACTGATTAAATTGGGTTTTTAATTGGAATAAAAGATGTTCCTAAAAGTAAATTAGATGATGGTTTTCCTTAAAAAAAATTAATATGTTTGTTAAGCGATGGAATTTTTAGATATACTATTTTAATAATAGTGATTTGTTCAGTAAAATAGTTCTGCAAATACCATTAAACTAAGTGTGCATAATTAGTGTGCAAGTCAGTATTTTTGATTTAACTTTGTAATATTTTGTTCGAAAAAAGGAAATAAACAGATATCGATTTAAATACATGCCTTATATAATTCTGTAGTGATTTCTACTGTGAACTAGATGGCGCCCGCGTGGAATTTTGTTCCCGTGCCCGCTTCCCTTAGAAACTTATTCTCGGGATTGAAAGTAGCCTATGTGTTATTCCAGACTATAATCTATCTCTGTGCCAAATTTCAGTCAGATCCGTTCAGCCGTTAGAGCGTGATTGAGTAACAAACATTCAGATATTACACATTCACACACAAAAACTTTCTTATTTATCTACTAGCTGATGCGCGCGGCTCCGCCCTCGTGAAATTTGGTTCCCGTTCCCGCTTCCCGTGGGAACATTTTCCCGGGATAAAAAGTTATTCCGGACTATATACTCTGTACCAAATTTCAGCCAAATCCGTTCAGCCGTTAGAGCGTGATTGAGTAACAAATATCCAAAAATCTTCACAAACTTTCACATTTATTATATTAGTAGGAAGTAGGATACTAATATTATAACGAGGAAAGATTTGTTTGCTTGTTTGTTATTTTGTATCGAATAGGCGCCGAAACTACTGGACCGATTTGAAAAATTCTTTCACTGTTGGGAAGCTATACTCTTTGCGGTGAACATAGGCTATATTTTATTCCCGTATTCCCGCGGGAACGGGAACTACGCGGGTGAAACCGCGTGACGTCCGCTAGTAATATTAGTAAGATTGTGTTTGTTAGTCTGTCTTTCACATTGCAAGGAATGAATTGACAAGAATTTTTGTCGGTCAAGCTAGAGTTTAGAGAATGGTTACTTAAGTCTATCTCTCTATTGTAGGTACGATTAGCTTTCATTTGTCCCAGCAAACATCTTAGTCTCATTTTTTTCCCTTTCTTTATTATTTATTTATTCCACAAAACATCTATCATTACAGGTTTCCCTAATGCAATAGAATTACAGACTTAATTCTTACTTCTTCTCCAAATCTTGTACATTCGCACGGTCAGCTTTTAGCGCCGGCATTTTCACATCATGATTTAATTAATCTGTCTTATTTTCTAAAACCTCCTAAACTTAAACCTAAAGTACTGCATAGGCGTTGTTTTGGGCGCATGGATGTTAATAAATTGTGCGACGATGCTGCTGAGATCGACTGGGCGCTTTTGAGAGAAGCTGCCACAGTCGATGAAAAAGTTCTGCACTTTAATAAAACTTTAAATTACCTCTACGACATTCATGCTCCTGTTAGGAGGGTGAAGTTAAAGCATCCCCCAGCGCCGTGGCTCACAAATGAAGTGCGAATTGCTATGAGACGCAGAGACAGGGCTTTTCATAAATTTAAAAAACACCGTACGGACATACATTGGAGCTCTTACAAAACAGCAAGGAATCGGTGTAATCAGGTGATACGGAACGCTAAACGCCGACACATCTTCGACAACATAACTTATTCATCACCAGCGCATGTATGGAAGTTTCTTGGGACTCTGGGAATCGGTAAACCAAGGCAGATGGAGCTACCTAAGACAATTGAGTTAGATGCTATTAATCGTCATTTCTCCACCTCTCTCGCAATTGATGGCCTAACCAAGAGTCAAACGGTTGACTTCGTAGCCGGATTAACCATTCCCAGCTATTCACCTTTTCAGTTTTCTCCAGTCACGTCGGTTGAGATCAAAAGGATTATTTTGGCCATCAAATCAAAGGCAGTGGGCTGTGACGATATTAGTCGTCGGATGATCATGTTTATCCTAGACCTACTTCTTCCTGCTATCTCTCACATTATTAACTTTTCCCTAACTTCTGGTCAAGTTCCAATCTTGTGGCGTAAAGCTTACGTTCGTCCCCTTCCCAAAATTTCCAATCCCTCACTTCCTAAACACTTTCGTCCAATCTCTATCCTTCCTTTTCTATCGAAAGTGCTGGAGGCATGCGTGCATAGGCAGTTGTCCAACTTTGTACACAGGAATGCCATTCTTAATCCCCTACAATCAGGATTTAGACCTGGACATAGCACGACTACAGCACTCCTAAAAGTAACAGGCGACGTCAGGGATGGGATGGAAAAAGGTAAGGCCACAGTAATGGTCTTAGTGGACTTTTCCAATGCCTTTAATTGCGTTAACCACGACATACTTTTGTCCATCCTTGCCCATATAAAGATCTCTTCGGACGAGCTGGATTGGTTTTCTTCATATCTTCGGGGTCGCCAGCAGTCAGTTTGTGTCGATGAGATGTCGTCGAGTTGGTGCAATCTTGACTCTGGGGTCCCTCAAGGCGGCATACTATCTCCTCTTCTTTTTTCGATATTTATCAACCTCTTAACCACCGATCTTCAGTGTACGTATCACTTGTATGCTGATGACTTGCAGTTATATAGCCAAGCCCCTGTGGACAATTTGTCAGAGGCCATTGATTGTGTAAATGCTGATTTGGACTTGATAAGTAGATGGTGTGATAGATTTGGGCTGGCCGTCAACCCTGACAAATGCCAAAGCATAATTATCGGCACTTATCACATGATTAACCGTTTGAATGAACTGACTCTTCCGTTGATAACCTTTAACGGAAGAGTAATTCCTATTAATGAGAGTGTTAAAAATCTGGGTTTACACATAGATTCAACCTTGAATTGGCGGGTTCAGGTCACTAAGGTCTGCCAAAGGGTGACTGGGACACTTCGGGCTCTTTATCGTCTTAAGAATTTTCTGCCAGCCAAAACCAAGACAATGCTTATGCAGACTTTAATTTTTCCTATTTTCGACTATGGTGATGTGTGCTATCTCGACCTGAATGCAGATCTGCTCAATAAACTCGACCGGCTTCTCAATAATTGCATTCGATTCGTCTACAATCTTAGGAAGTACGACCACGTATCGGTTTTTCGTGAGGAGCTGGGTTGGTTACCGATTCGACGACGACGTAGTCTGCGAGCTGTCTGTTTAATTTTTTCACTTCTAAAGTCTCCCAATGCTCCTACTTACTTAAAATCCCATCTACATCTACTTGGCTCCAATCATGACAAACATCTACGCTCTTCTAACAATCTTCTTCTGCACTGTCCAACTCACACTTCAAATCTCGTCCATTCTTCTTTCCCGGTGCGATCCATTCTTCTTTGGAATGCCCTTCCTCTCGAAATTAGGACATTGAACGACCGTTTTTCGTTTAAAAACAGAGTACGTGAACTTTATAGGGTTCCATAGGCAGAACCTTAATCTTAATTTTAATTAATTTTGTTTAGTATTGTCCTGTTTGTATTTATTTATAATACATATTTATTTATAGTTATATCTATTTAATATGTAATGTATCTAAATATTTTATATTTGTAAGGTATTTATCATTTTTATTTTTTTATTTTTATATAATTACGATGTAGATTTATATTATCTTTATAATATGATATATTTATGTACCTATGTACTTAGTAACTAGAGTCCGACCGAAACTGGTTTTCCGGCCGAAACCGAAACCGGAACCGAACTTTCGGCCCCTGGGTCAGTTTCGGCCGAAACCGAAACCGAAACCGAAACTCACGTGTTCATATTGAAAAAAAAAACCAGCCAAGTGCGAGTCGGATTCGCACAGAGAAATCCGTTACAAAAATTACGTTTGTAGTGTGGATGTTTTTTTCTGATTTTAGTAGGTATATTTGTTATAGCGGCAACAGCACATGGTGAAGTGGTTGGTGGTGGCAGTGTCTTTTGAAATCTCCAACGCTTTCAACACCTTGCCCTGGAGCTGCGTTTGGGAGGCGCTTATTTACCATGGAATGCCTCAATACTTCCGTCGAATTGTCGGGACCTATCTTTCCGAGAGGGCTATAACTTACCCGAGAGAGGGTCGGCGAGATGTGTGTCGTTCGGTGTTCCACAGGAAACGTTCTTGGGCCGCTTTTGTGGAACATCGGTTGTGATTGGGTGCTGCGTGGTCCGTTGCTCAGAGGTGTCGGGGTAACCTGTTTCGTGCGTAACGTGTTACGACGACACCGTAATTACAGCGCAGCGCGAGGAGCAACGCAACGCAGCCCTAAAGGACACCTGCGGGATCCAGCTTACATATAGGGGGCGTCAGCATCGGCATCGAGCTCTCGATGACGTATTAGGGGCTCGTACTCGATAGCCGGTGTAACTTCGGATACCACTTCCGAAGTTTGGTCCCCAAACTGAGGGAGGGGGCATCAGCCGCACTCTCGCGGTTGTTGCCCAATATCAGGGGACCCAACGCTCCCTGCAGGAGACTGTACCTTGGGATCATGCGGAGCAGGGCTCTATATGAGGCCCCCGTATGGGCGAAGATCCTGATGGCCAGCAATGCGGCTAGATTGCTTAACCCGCATAAGGCGATGGCTGTCAGGGTAAGGATAAGGGGATACCGCTTGATCTCAGTTGAGGCGGCATGTCTTCTAGCCGGGACCCCTCTATGGGACCTGGGAACGAGGGCCCTTGCGTCATTGTATAAATGGCGCAAGAAGGCACTGGAGAGGTACCCTCTTCCTATGAACAGGTCATGCTCGTGAAAGAGACGGCGCCGGGGAGGAAGCGGGAGAGAACTCTCCCACCTAAGTTGCACAGTCTGCGGGCCTGAAGACGTCTGCTCACCGTCCTTATAGAAGCAGGCCCTAGACGATAGCATGAAGTGTGAGATTCATGCATGCCCCCCTCAAGTAGCGGGATAACGACTGAACAACCCCCCAAAGTCGCGGCTGCAGTATTTATCATTCCGAGGGCATACTCGGGGCTCCCAATGCGTGGTTTTTAGTCGGTAGGACTCCGGCATAGCATCTCTGTAGGATTTAAGAGTAAAACGCTGTAAACGCTTACGGTCATACTTTTGTTTTCTATGATATTTACTGTGTAATAAATTCTGATTAGCCTCTTTTTGAGAGGTTTGTAGTCTATATTTTAATTCTAAGGGATAATCGTCATGATTATAAAGTGGATCTATTTTATTCTGACTTAAATTAGATGGGATGTTGCATATTTTACCGTATAATAATTCAAAGGGTGTATATTTAGTGGAATCATGCACAGATGTGTTGTAAGTAAAACACCAAAAGGGCAGCCATGTACTCCATGACCCGGGATGGTTATCGGTTTGAATCCTTAAAAAATTACCTAAATGTTTATGGGTATTTTCCAAGGACCCTATAGACTGATGATGGTAGGCAGTAGATTGTAAAGTAGATATTTCTAGAAGTTTACACGTTTCTTTAAAAACTGATGATAAAAATTCAGAACCCCTGTCAGTCGCGATTCTGTCAGGAATTCCGTATCTTAGAATAAAGTTATTTACAAAAGTTTTAGCTATTTCTAGAGAACATTTAGTTTTCAAAGGAAATGCTTCAACATACTTACTAAGTTCACATTGTATAGTTAAAATATAAGAATAATTATAATCGTCTCTATCTAGGGGACCTACAACATCTAAAAAGACCTTTTCCATCGCCGATTTGGCTGTGGTTGTAATAACCAAAGGCTCTTTAATGTAATGGGAATTATGTTTATGTCTTTGACATTTGTCACACTTTTTTATAAAATTTGTCACATCCTTTTCAAGACCAGGCCAAAAGTAATATTTTCTGATATTTTTATACATTCGTCTGATACCAGCGTGGCCACTAGATGGTAAAAGATGAAAATCATTCAATATTACCCTTTGGTCGTCTTTATCAGTTATTCTTCTAATATTATTTAAAATACATAAACGGGGTCCGGACCAATTAGTGTAGTTTTTTATTTCTAACACTACCTTTTTTATAAAATCATCATATATTTTATTTCGTATAAAAATTAATTCGTACACGTTTATTTTACTACAAAAATATCTCAGCTCTCTC
Source organism: Miltochrista miniata (assembly GCA_933228765.1). Lineage (NCBI taxonomy): Eukaryota > Metazoa > Arthropoda > Insecta > Lepidoptera > Erebidae > Miltochrista > Miltochrista miniata. The sequence continues at coordinate 24,747,790 of OW121763.1, read as the reverse complement.
ACAAAAGCGGTTGACGTCAGTTGTGATCGAGATACTGGATTTATATACAACGTCATTTTCGCTGACGAGTAACAGAACATATTATTCTCTAAGTCTATTTCGTTGGAACTACGTAGTTTATTCAACTTATTAAGATCGATAAATTGCAATTCTACAGAAATTTTCGGTTTACTATGAATTTCTACAACTTTCGGTTGCGCAGGCCGATCGTTGGTAGGAACCATAGCACTCGGAGAACTCTGAGAATCAAGCAACTTCATTCTTTGAGCTCGCGTCATAACCGTAATTAAACCTTCATGCATATTTTTCAATTCAGTTGATGTTATAGTAGGCAGTCGTGACATTGCATCGGCTGCTACATTGTCAGATCCCTTTATGTATTGAATTTCAAAATTATACTCCTCGAGTAAAAGTCTAAATTTCATAAGGCGGCTTGATGGATCTCTCATCCCAAACAAATAAATAAGTGGTTTATGATCAGTTTCAATTACAAAATTTCTGCCGTATAAATAAGGGCGGAAATGTTTTACAGCCCACACAATCGCCAAAAACTCTTTTTCGATGGTGGGATAGTTAACCTCGGCTTTGTTTAGATTCCTGCTTGCGAAAGCTTTAGGTTTGTTATTTGAATTACACAAAACTGCACCTAGTGAATATTTCGAAGCGTCAGTTTGCAGTACAAATTTATTGTTTTCGGAGAAGTCCGGATATTGTAAAATTGGAGGGGATGATATAATAGATTTCAATGTAGAAAATGCAGTTTGACACCTAGAATCCCAAATAAAGGGCGTATTTTTCTTCGTTAATTGAGTCAGGGGATGGGCTATGCACTCAGATCTTGGCGGTAGGGTCAAACAATTATTGTTATTGGTACTATTATTTTGCAATGGTAAAATAATATTATTATGCAGGTTTTTCTGTAAAGTCAATGTTAAACAATTAAGATTCAAAACGGCGTTATATTTTGCGAGAAAGTCATGTCCTAAAATAGCATGCGCCTTACATGGTAAGGAATTAAAAACATAAAACTTATGATCTAATGTTTCTCCAGCTAAGTTACAAGTGTTGCTAAGCGTTATATAAACATATCCGATTGCAGTTACTGTGCCTCTGATTCCGCTTATCTTAATGTTTTCTTTGTGGATCGGTATGTTTAAGGCACTGATATGTTTATACTTAATAGCGCTTATTGAAGCTCCCGTGTCAACTAAGAATGAGTAATTATAGGTACCAACATATAACTGTATATTACAAGTATTGTCTGTTGAACAAATATAATCATTAGTTTTGTTGTTCACGAAAAAAAATTAATTCGTTATTCTCTCTGGGTTCCTCCTCAACAACACGGATGTTTGCATTATGGCGCCTATTTTGATGACCTCTAAAATTATTAGACCTATTATTGAAATTAGGGTACTTACCTCGGTACCACGTCGATCTCCCACGATTGGGTGAATTCTGATAGGCACCACCACTTCGGTGACCTGGACTACCACGATTATTGTAGCTAAAGGTATTATTATTAAAAGGAACACCTCGATTTGGTCGGTTGAATGTCCCAGACCTAAAATTACCCCTATAAAAAGTACCTGAAAACTTATTTCGGTTATTTTTAACCATAGATAATAGATTATTCTCCGATTGCAATGGCGGAGCAACTTCTTCGTCCAACGCTGCTTGTATAGCATCCTTTAAACTTTCAAAATTACGGGCGGCTATTATAGTGCTAAGTCGCCTATTACGCAAACCATCAGCAAAACGCTTAATCGCCTGATTTTCATTTAAAGGGCGTAAAATATTGAGAGATTCGGACTTGCCTCCAGCTTGGGCAATAGTTAAATCCATAAACAGTTCCGTCAGCTCTTTGCCATAGTCATCAATAGACTTCTGCTCCTGTCGCAAAGTCTGCAATTTGTTTTGCAAAGCAACTGCGCTTTTCTTCGGTAAAAGAATCGCTCGCATATCTGTCAATAACGCGTCAATAGAGGTATAATTAGACGAAAGTTTCAACTTCGCTACTTGTGACAGTCTACTCTTTAATATAAAATTAATTAAATTGAACTTACATGTATCGTTTTCTAACATGGAACTATAGTAATCAATGCCGTCTATTAGTCGTCTAGTAGTCGATTCTTTGTCGTCCATGACTGGTAACAAACTCAAGGCCGTCTTTAAGTTAAACTCCATTTTTGTAAATGATTTCGACTCTACTATTTTACTATTTGAGGCTTTAACGTGAGTCTTATTACAAAATTGCTTAATATCTAAATATAATTCCTTAATTTTATCCCTATACTCCTGAATTATTAATATTACTGCTGCAAAATTTCTCATCAAAATTTAAAGTAACATACTGATTATAGACACTTTTTGCTTTATTTAACCTTTCTTGTAACAACTCTGGTGTCCTACGATCATAATTCAATTTGATCAAGTTTTCTTTAATTAATTTCAATGTATCTAGTATATGCTTGAGCTCTTGGGCCATAATATTCCATTATAACTACAATACAATTCCTTTAAAGTAACGAAAACATAAAATATAATGTTATATTAAAAGTTCATTAAAATACAAGTATGAAAATTAAAATTACCCAGTTACACCACATAATGACCTTGTCCGACACTTTCCGTTTCTTCTTTGTTATTGGATAGGTCCACACAATCACATAATTTTCTTAGTGTTTATCACAATTTGACGAATTAATTTTCTGTCCTCCTTCAGACGTAGAGTATCTTACATCATATACAGTATCTCTGCGTCGAGCAAATGACCTCTTCAGATTGTCACGAACTATTTGGTCATTGATCCATCCATGGTGACATTTTTTGTAGCATCGCAAAACGAAGTAGGCGCCGACCAACAGGCACAGTCCAAGAAGAATCACCATAACAATACATATAGTGGATAGGTGGAATTGTAGCTGATCCGTAGTAGCTCCATTTGTTGCACCAATACCATTTTGGTTAATGGTAAGATCTTGGGGTTTTGAATTTGAATTGCACATTTTTAATTTATGGAAGTAAGTTCACTTTCGGTCCTATATACACGCGCGGCGGCACAAAATGCTTTAAGTTACACATTGTCTTAGTAGGCACTTCGACCGAATGCAATCCGAAACCAAGACATGGCAGGGTCGCCATATAAGGTTGGGTGTCGGGATACTAATCAAACGACTGTCTGCTGAATACTATCTCATTTATTACAATGAACATCTTTATATATTATTACACAAAGAGGTTTTATAGATCTATAACTATACCTTCACAATAGCGGCAACAGAAATACTCCATCAGTGAAAATTTTAGGCCTCTATCTGGCGCGGTCCCAGCGATGCAACCTCGTGACTAAGAGACAGACGGTCGGCTTGGCCTTATGTCTCGTTAATAGGGCCCCGCTTTAACCCCTTCGTGTGAGAGTCCGACTCGCACTTAGCCGGTTATTTTTTCCATAGGTGCAGCAAGTTCCACCAAGTGACATCGATCAACGGTATAAATTTTCTCAAGTGTTTATTTTAGAAATATCTCCACCTAAAGATGAGTTTCTTTCTTTAACGTGTGGAATTACTCATAGATGCAATTACGAACTCCTACCGACTAAAACCACATGGTGCCCTGCTACTAGCTCTTGGCCGGTTTTGGTTACATTCTAGAAGAGTATAACTAAAACTGGGCACGAGTGAGCCGGACTCGCGCACGAAGGGTTCCATACAAGAAAAGCGGCAAAAATTCACGGTAGTTGTATGGAAGGCCCCCTTTAATACTATTATTTTGTCTATTTTTATTATTTGTTGTTATAGCGGCAAAAGAAATACATTATCTGTAAAAAAAATAACTGTCTAACTATCACGGTGGATGAGTTAAAGCCTCCTGACAGACAGACAGACGATCAACACACTCAACGGAACCGACAACATAGGGGTAGGGTTATGTAATGTCCTAGATCTTTAGGATTCAGTAACCAAAAGCAAAAATGGGATCCTAAAAAGGAGGTCGAAGATATAACACAGGGGTAACTGTCTAATACTTCTCAATGATTGTACTCGTAATTGCTTGTGGCTTAAATAAAGTTCTATTATTATAACTATTGATTGGAAGTTCTTAGTAAATCTCTAAATCTTCGGTTAGTAATATATTAACTGGCAGGGCTGACCCCAATCACGTAACAAGCAGAGCCAGACACTCAAAATTCATGAACACGTGGGTTTCGGCCCGGCCGAAAGTTTCGGCCCATTTTGGCCGAAACCGAAACTGCGGCCGAAACTCGATTTTTTGGCCGAAACTGGCCGAAACCGAAACCGAAACCGAAACTTCGGTCGGTCACTATTAGTAACAATGAGTTCTCAATATTATTATTATTTTTGTTGAAGCTTTTAATTCAGACCATGTTATTCTTATAACTTTCTTCGTCATACTTTGAGCACCTACTTTAAATAATCTCTGCATCACCCAAAGGTTGACTGGTAGAAAATGCCTTTGGCATTAAGTCCGCCTTTGTACAAATAGATTTTGTGCAGAAAGTTTAAATAAATAAAAAAAATAAAAAATTACAAAATCAACAATAAATACTATTTACAATAATTATACAACTTAAATAAAAATTCCAATATGTATATCCTATTTACAATATGTATACACCAGTTATGGTATGTGCATAAAATATGTATGAGTATTCTAAAGTGAAGTATTCTAAAGTCACTCACTCTGATACATAGCAGCACATACAAAGTTATCCTAGTGAACTCACTCAAAAAAATTATGTCCCAATACACGCGATAACTTTACGTATATTTATACTCTTGTCATTGGAGATTACAGGGCCATACTTGGTTTAAAATAACAGTACTTATAAATATTGCATTATTACGTTTGTTCTAGTCGCGAGAAGCAACGCAAGCGCAAACGCGAGCCCGGCGAGGGTAAAAGCAAGAGCAAGAGTAAAGGCAAGTCGCGCAAACGGAGAGACAAGGACAATGGCTCTGGCAGTGATAGCGAACCGCGCAAGAAACGTGGCAGAAAGAAGGTAGGTAGCTCTTTTATTTGACATTTTTTTTAGGGTTCCGTAGCCAAAGGGTAAAAATAGGACCCTTGTGACTATAATTTAGACTTTTCTGTCCGTCTGTCTGACTGTTACCTGTTTCCAGGAGACCGTGATAGGTAGAGTTTAAATTTTCACAGCTGATGTATTTCTTGTTGCCACTACACCTACAAATAAGTACTACAAGTTTTAAAAAAGACTCCCGGTTTTATTAATAAGATCATTTATTGCTTTCGATCCTGATTTATAGAAGTCACAATAATGGGAGTGTGTGTGGAAATAATCCCAGTAAAGAACTCAATTGAATGACTATTTCCGACAGCCAGTGATTTTCACGAGTAGAAAACCCGACTGATATCATTTCAGACTCGTATCGATTTAAACCACACGATCCCTACCTAGCTATCTATCACTAAACTCATTGTTATTTTTTTTTAAACAGGGATTGGGACAAAGGGAAAAAGGACGTGCGGCTAAACAAGCCGAGCAGCTTAGCGCAAAACAACGAGCGAAAATTGTTTCCAAAGAGACAATATCGACTTCCGAGTCGGAGTCGGATAAGGATTCCAGGAAGTCACGGAGCCGCAGTCGCAGCGGTAGCGGAAGTCGCAGCGGAAGTGGAAGTCGCAGCCGAAGTCCGCCAGCTAATAAAGGAAGGAAGCGGATTATGTCGGCTTCTGATAGCGATAGGTGAGTGATACTGCAATACTCATGTCTAGTTATTCAGAAATCCTAGTTTTGTCGTACGATTAGCCATCGAACGGCATCTTGATAAGTAATAAATCTTATCTATATAAAATATATATTAGGCTTGTTTATGTATTCTAACAGTTCTACATTGATTGAACTCAAATTTAAACAAAAATCACTACTAACTATTAGTATCTCCAAGGAAACGGGGTTACTACGCGGGTGGAACCGCGAGGCATCCAATAGTGTATGTTTAAAATGGCTGACTAACAGAGACATCAAACCCGTTGCAAATTTTCATACGATTGTTTTTTTTTCATGCAGGTCTAAGAGTCGCTCTCGTTCGAGATCTAAGAGCCGTTCGAGATCCAAGAGTCGTTCGAGATCCAAGAGTGGTTCGAGATCCAAGAGCCGTTCGAGATCCAAGAGTGGTTCGAGGTCGAAAAGTCGTTCCCGTTCGAGATCCAAAAGCGGATCCCGTGCCTCAAGGTCCAAGTCAAGATCTAAATCGAGGTCCAAGTCCAGATCTAAATCGAGGTCTAAGTCTAGATCTAAATCGAGGTCCAAGTCCAAATCTAAATCGAGGTCTAAGTCTAGATCTAAATCGAGATCCAAGTCTAGATCTAAATCAAGGTCCAAGTCCAGATCTAAATCAAGATCTGTCTCCAGATCGAGGTCCAAGTCGAGATCCAAGTCTAGATCTAGATCCAAATCTAGGTCTAGATCTAAATCCGGTTCCAGGTCGAGATCGGGTTCCAGAAATTCGAGACCTGACACACCGGTTTCTCGAAAATCTGTATCTGCGAGTGAAGACGAAGCGTAGTTTGTATCTACTATTTAATTTTGCAGAAAATTGCTTTAGAATATTGTTTCTTATTATTTGACGAGAAACTATGTCCTTCCAAACGATTTAAAAGGCCATTCCAACAAAATACCCCTGAAATTTTAAGGTTAAAAAAAAACATTTAATAGCCTAGTAAAACATCTGAAATTTAAAGACGTCTTATAAGAAGAAGCTTGGGTGCAAAAGTTGGCTTGTAGCGAAAATTGTACCTCGGTTACGTGAAATATAAAATCTCATGGGTATTTTGCCGGAATGTCTTGTAACAGAAATCTTTCAAAACCCGGACTCGTACTTTTGGCCGCTATCGTAACCGTGCTTTGTAACCAGTTACCTAATAAGGGATTGTCATCTTGTCTCGTAACCAAGTTAACAAACAAAGATGTTTAATTCTGTCTTCGTAACTATTTTGTAACCATCTTGATTAGATTTTCTTTGTCGATTTTCATTTGTTTTCACCGATCTTCGATATTCAATTGTTTTGTTTGGTTTCATTTGTATGTTTGTAAAGATAATCTTATTAAATACAAAAATATATCTATCTAATTTTGTAACTTGGTAACGAGACAAAAATACTTGGCATTTTTTCTTACGTAACTGGTTTTTTTAATGTGAGGGAAAATCCTTCATGGAAGCTATGCCGGACTCCTACCGACTAAGAAACCTCACGTAACGCCCAACAGCCTACGGTTGGGAGCCCCGGGTAATACGTAACTGGTTACAAAGCACGGTTACGATGGCGGCCGAAAGGGGTTGCGAGAAGTGATCATAAATTATATACAGCATTTACCTGTTCCACTCCTCATCCAGTAGTAATTAACGCATCCTGACCGACCTTAGGATCAGTCATTAGAGGGAACATGAGCAGCGTTTTTCCATACAAACGTATTCCCCTATTCTTTTACTGAATAATCCTCTAGAATAATTCTCTTTTCTGCGTATACTTATGCCCGCCTTCCACTGCGAGCGAGTCGGACCCCGGACACCGCTATACTCGTAACGATGATTTTCGATACATGTCATGTCCGCTTTGGTGGAAGGACATGTATGTAAATCGTCGTTACGAGTATAGCGGAGTCCGTAATGGGTCCGACTCGCTCGCAGTGGAAGGCGGGCATAAATAATTTAAAAAAATATGACCTTTTGAAAATTGCGAAAATTACCTATTGTTATCGCTGTGGTTGCACTACCAGAGTTTACCAAGCAAGTTCAAAAAGCTTTTAACTTGAAAAAATAATAGCAACCTGGACATCTTTCTTAAAACAACCTTATTTATTTATGGCTAGTGTGAATAAGATTTTAACGAAAAAATGTAAGGAAAAGGGACAACTGTACATCTTTGTCTCTCTCGTATTTTCCTACTCCAAAAAAAGTTCTAGAATAAAGTTTAACTACATCCGCGTGTGAATTTACACTCGATTTTTTTATTAGTCTAGCGCTAGGTAAAGTTTAAGTTCTGTAAATAAGTTATTCTCTAAAAGATTCATGACCATGTAAGAAATAAACAATGACATTTATTTGTGTTTTCAACATATTTTTCGATTGTGTAATAAGTGAAACATGTGTATGAATTTTGTCTACATTAGACAAATGATTCTGGTAAATCATATGTCGGGTGTAGTCTAAGAAAATTTCCCCTTTCAAAATAGTTTTAGTTAGAATGCACTACCTTTATACTCTGTAAAATATAGCTTGACCTCTGTGACTGTTGTACAAACGTAAACAAGAATAGACTATGTCAACGGCATAAAGCTTTTGTGGTTGGAATGCAGAGAGTGAGAACACAGAGGTGCAAACTGTTAATAACAACTTTATGCCTTTGGAATAAAAGTCAATTTTGTTTACGTTAATATAACTGCCACAGAGATCAAGCTATAATTTACAGAGTATAATTTAGGACATAACATTGGCGTGTGTCGCTATTGTGCACTAAAATATTGTTTTTTATAAAATGTACAGTATTAGAATAAAATGTGAAATATACTTACAATGTTTTATTTATTTTAAACATTTCTTTTTGTTAATTGATTCGCGAACAGTGCGAGGTTTGAACGAAGGCTCCAACGATCGTAGCTCCAGCTCTCAGCCTAAACAGCCATCAGCACATAGCTGCATTATGCTACCTTAAAAAAGTAGGAGTGTACCTGTAGACGCCCCGCGCGGACGCATCACGTTCGCCGCTTTGACGCCGTACGTCACACTTATAAAATGGAATCTTACATCATAGTAATAGGCACAGTAGTAGGCCACGTTTATAAGTTACACCGATGTACCTGCGCAGGAGTCTCACATTCGAAACGCGCGAAAAAATCTTAACCAATCACAACGCTCTCTGCATAGACGCGCCAAACATGGCCCTTTGTTATTGGTTGCGCCTGCGCGCCATGTTCGATGCCCGCAGCATCGCGGTGCAATGAGCGAGATAGCACTACTCTCTGGATTTATTGCATTTTCAATCATAACGCAACGTAATAAAGTCGGTGCAACGGTTCAACAGCGTTGGCAATCGTAATTAATCGGTGTTAGCTTGCTCTCTTCTGAGCAGGCGAATTTTGTCGATGTGACTTATAAACGTGGTACTGTAACTATTTTTATCTACTCTGATACTATAATACAAAGATTATAAAATTGAAATCAATACTCTTATGACAAACATTACGCACAGGCTAAAAAAAAGTTTTATTACGTTATAAGTCTTGTATGGACACCTATAACATAATATAACTTTTTAATCATTACGATACACCATAGACAACCTCCAGCGGGAAAAAGAAGTTTGAATCTCTAGGTACTTTAAAAAAAAAATGACTCCGCTGCCTGAAAAAAAAAAGAAACACGCAATGACACGCATGCGCAATCGATGTTTGCGCCTTGGCGCCAACATTTTACATTTAAATTAAGCAAAGTTTGGTTTTGTTTGTAAAATAAATTAGTTTTTGTGTAACAACATGTCTTAAAGCGAGGATGGTGGTAATTGTACACCACTAGACATTCTGGAAACGGCGTCAAACATGACCATGAATCTGTTACCGGCGAAATCAAGGAGCAACTATATATCAGAAAATGAAATCAGGTATTATATATAGGCCTCTTGGATATCGTGCCGAAGCTACGGCAACGCCAACTGTCGGTTAGCGGCGACAACTCGAGGTCGTTCTTCACATAACAGTGAACATATGATTTGCATATAAGTCGCTACAAATTTGAGATTATTGTTTTGTTTAACGTAAAAAGAAATTGTTTTCGTGATATTATGAGCCGAATTATAATCAAGTGTGGATTCCAGAATATTTATGCAGAGTTCTTTTGCGAAAAATCTGTATCGAAAGTTCGTAGTCGTTAGTAAATACACGAAACAATGAGATATTCTTTCAATTTCATTGTAATTTTTTGTACGTAAATATTTGTAAGATTATCGCATTACTAATAACACGATGATCAAATCAATTAATTATTAATTATAGGGCATAGGTAAATTATATCAAAACCAACATGTTCAGGAGGTCGTCGATATTCATGATGCAGCAAGTGGAGAACAAATCATCAGTGGAAATAATCCACCGTACGATGTGAAAGTAGAGGTATCTATGTTTTAATTATTAAATCAATCAATAGTTGAATAATAATCTGAAAAAATCTATTTACAACAACTTTTCAACCATATTCGATTCCTGGGTCGGTCCAAATATTTGTGTGATCCACAAATGTTTGTTTCGGAGTTTGGGTGTTTTCTATGTATAATATGTATGTATTTAGAAATATATAAGTATGTCTATCAGTCGTCTAGATCCCATAGCACAAGATTATAGCTTAGTTTGGGCTAGATGATGTTGTGTGAGAATGTCCAACAATATTTATTTTTATTTTATTTTATATACATGCAAAGCAGAAATGGAAAATGAAGATGTATCTCCTTATCAAAGAAATATAAATAGGTTTCGAAGGAATAAGTATTGGTCATTGAAATTAGATTTTCAGTAAACTGCATTTTTCATATCGGTATAAAGGAACATTTACATTTTCTTGTAATCTATTATATAAAAATAAGTCGGGTTTTCCTTCCTGACGCTATAACTCCAGAACGCACGAACCGATTTCCACGGTTTTGCCTTCGTTGGAAAGGTCTCGGGCTCCGTGAGGTTTATAGCAAAGAAAATTCAGCAAAATTTCACATACAGCGCCATCGCGGGCGAAGCTGCGGGCATCAGCTAGTATATAATAATTGGTGAAGAATATTTCATAAGAATAAGCATGAAATATCGAATCAATAATAATTTTATTCATTTAGGTATTATTTATGTAATTGTTTTTCATCTACACTCGAGAGCAATGAATCCGGGTCACTTAAAGAATCCTAAAAATCTCGGAAACTAAAAATGCTAGGTTAATGCAATAAATTGTATTTAATAGACAATGTAATACTCCTTAAATGAAGGTATTAAAACTTCTTAGTTATTGTAAAGTTATATCATAAAAAAATCAAATTTGAAAAAGGGCCACTTTCGAAGATGTAACTACGAAATTACAGCATTTGGTGTTGCTTTTGTTTGTAATCTGTCATTTATGTGTGTCCATTTCGATTGCTCGGCCAATATGTCGTAGAAAAAAGAAACTTATGTCAGCATTTCGAAGGAATTCGTAGAAAACGAACAGTGAAAACCGCAAATTCGAAGAGTCAATATTTAGAAAGTTATAAGGGTTTAACCGTGGCCGCCACGGTTTTTCTTAAATGGAGCTTAAACGGAGCTTAGTAGAAGTCCCATTCTTTTTGCTAATTACAGATACCATTTCGAAGAATATGTAGACAGTATGAATAAAGCCTCAAATTAAGAACTAAATGACGTATAGAACTTAAAACCAATAATCGAAGGAAAAAATAGGGTGACCAAGATTTATAGTGTGTGAATCCAGGCTTTTTACTATTTTAATATCATAGTGTAAATATATTTATATAGCAAGTAGCTTTTCTTGTAAAAAGAGCTACTGATTGTTTCAATTGAATTCCAATTCAATTCAATTGAGAATTAGTGATTCGAATTAGTCTTACGAAAATGTGCTTGTAAGCTTTTAAGTAAAATAGGTTTATTAAAAAGAAAACATATTTGCTGGCGAATGGCAATCATTCATTCTACATGGCGCTGTGTGAAATAGATATTCCACTACATTTAATATTGGTTTTTGGTGCAGGACCTCCTCACTCCCACAGTTCAACAATCCCAACCACAGCAACCACCAAAAGGAAACAAACCTTAGCAAATCACCACGACGATAACGAACTGCCCAACCCAAAGAAGACAAATGAACGGGACGATAATTCGCCTGATGGCATTTGTAACTTTTTCTAAGATGAAGCGGTCCACAACTATTCTGAGCATTTTCCGTACTTATTTATATAAGGTGTTATTTACTAACTAGAAGTATTCTTCTATAAATGTAGGTATTAAAATGTCGTTTATAAAAAAAGTAAAGTAAGTAGGTACATATCAGTAAAGTATTGACTTTCGATTACATTACATTAATTAAGTACTATACGTAAAAACACCATACAGTACCTCATTACCTACCAACTTAAATATTGGGTAAAAAATATTAGTATTGCGGAAATACCTTACTTGATATTGTTATTGTCCAGACTACCAACGTTATAGGTTAATATTACTTGAATAGTGGTATTTAGATTCAATTTACGTAAAACTAAAGCATTTGAAATTAAATCAGCAATTAAAAATGGTCGAAAACAAGGACGTATCATAGCTATACACATCGACATCGCGACTTTAAAAAACAAATAAACTTTTATAAATTTGAAAAAAGAATTCTATAAATTATCTGTAGTAGCATGCATGAAGTAAACATATTTGCTGGCGAAAGAAAAAAAGTCAATATCAGAGGAACGTGGAGTAAAAAGGAAACTTGAATTTCACTTACTGAGACATATGATTACCTACTTAATGTGTTTACGGGTAAAAAGTAATAATTAAATTTATAAAATGTTAGTGCTGTTTATCGGATTAGTAATTACTGGCGTAATTTAAGTCATAAAATCAAACTATAACAATACCATAAAGAAACATCTATTTAATAAGTAATAATTCAGTACATAATAAGTAATCAAAATATTTTTAATTTCAATCATTTTAATAAATAAATTGACCCATAAATGTTTGTCTCAAGAGTCTGGGTGTATCTATGTATAATATGTATGTATTTAAAAGTATATAAGTATTAATATCCGTGGTGGATCGTGGATACCCATAACACAAGCAGGTTATTCCTAGCTTACTTTGAGATCAGATAGCGTTGTGTGAGATGTCCGTGAATATTTATTTATTTATATCCTAGAAGTAAACTTCTCTATTCAAATTCAAACCAAGGGACTACAACTATTTGCTTTTTACGATTAAAAGTATAGCAATATACGTGACATTAAAAAGTCTTATTAACCGACTTCAAAAAAGAGGAGGTTCTCAATTCGTACGCTATGTTTTTTTTATGTATAAGTATTACGCGATAGCGGCGCCGATTTTGATTTTTTTTGTTTGAATGAGGTTACTTTTGAGGTGGTCCCATATCCAGGGTATCAAGATCTGATGCTGGGATCCAGGAGAAATCGAGGGCAACCACCGAAAATTGTTGGGACAACTAGTGCGTTTGCTAACTTTTTGATTAAGTGCTTTAATAAGTAAGTATACCTACTACAATTTAATAAAGGTCTGGAGTCGATATGATGATGGAACTGAAAGACAGTTGAGGGAATTTCTTAACGATTTACAGCAGTTACCTTGTGTTTCGGCTTGATTGATTTGTGTTGATGAGAACTTTACACCTAGATATACTTATCGGTCTACCCGTCACTTAAAATAATAATAAAAAAATAATTAAACAATAGAACCGACTTCATACAAATCCTTAAAAATAAAATATACCTAGCACATAGTGATATGTATTTTGATTTATCAGATTTTATTCAATTTAATATGGAAGTTGTTGCCATTAATAATACCTACCTACCTATACCTATGGGTTTACTTGGCGCCGACTTCAATATGATATTGAATAAAATCTGGTAAATCAAAATAATAACTTTGTGCTAGGTAAATATTTTAAGGGTTTAGGTAAATTGGTATGAATTCGGTTCAGTTTTATTTTTGGGAATATCTCGTCGACGCAACGTAAATCATGGTCACCCTTCTTTTAACTCGAGTTACAGGGTTTAAGTTCTGTAACTCGTGATTTTCAAGCATTAGAACTTCATTCATGATATCTACATATTCTTCGAAATCGTATCAATGATTAGCAAAAATAATGAGACCTCTACCAAATTCTGTTTAAGCTCCACTTTAAGAAACACGTGGCCGCGCGGTTCGCCCTTACGTAAGTGCTGCAGAACGAGAAGTTCAAACTTTAGGGCTATATTTTTCAAATCTACTTTTTCTTCGAAATCGTATCAGTGATTAGCAAAAAGAATTAGACTTCTACAATGCTCCGTTAATGAGAACTGGTGGCCGCGCGGTTCGCTTTATGCGGACTGCGCGGCCATAACTTTGGAGTGCCGTATGTCGTGAAGTTCAAATAGTAGGGCTTTATTTTTATAATCTACATTTTCTTCGAAATCGTATCAGTGATTAGCAAAAAGAATTAGACTTGTACGTAGCTCCGTTCAAGAGAACTGGTGGCCGCGCAGTTGAATTCATGCGGACTGCGCGGCCACGGTTAAACCCTTATAACTTTCTAAATATTGACTCTTCGAATTTGCGGTTTTCACTGTTCGTTTTCTACGAATTCCTTCGAAATGCTGACATAAGTTTCTTTTTTCTACGACATATTGGCCGAGCAATCGAAATGGACACCATTTATGTGGGTACATAAACCATGTTGATAGTGCTCTATATTCATTAATCAAGCTGAAATTATGTCGCTTACGCCTGAAGAATGCACCAGAATACTTACAATGCTGGAAACCGGCCGGAGTCAGCGCGATACAGCCAGGACTGTCGGTGTGTCGCTGTCAACAGTACAAAGAGTTCTCCGACGTTACGAAGAAACTGGTTCTAACCTACGCAGACCAGGAACGGGCAGAACCAGGTGTACCACAGCACGAGAAGACCGATACTTGGTGAACACCATGCTTCGAAATCGCTTTCTCACAGGAACTGAACTCACCAATCAGTTTCGACGCCTCGGAGGAAGTAACCCAAGTGCATGGACAGTAAGACGTCGGCTTGCTGAATCTAACTTAAAACCCCTTAGACCTGCAAACGGCCCTAAACTGGAGCGTGGGCATCGTATTTCGAGACTAAGGTAGGTATGCCCAGAGCCACGTAAATTGGAGTATTGAAGATTGGTCAAAAGTTATGTTCTCCGACGAATCAAAATTTATGCTCTACAAGCACGATGGAAGACACAGAGTGTATCGAAGACCAGGGGAAAGATTCAAGCAAGCATGCATCGAAGAAAAAGTAGCCTACGGTGGTGGGTCTGTACTTGTGTGGGCCGGAATTTCTTCTGAAAGTCGCACAGAGCTGGTGATCATAGAAAACGGCTCTTTAACTAGCGTAAGATATGTGGAAGAAATCCTCAATGATCACGTTGGTCCATTTATGGTCAATTTAGGTGAGGATGCTATATTTATGCATGACAATGCCCGACCTCATACAGGTAGGATTGTGAATGACTACCTTCAAGAGATGAACATTACTCGTATGGAGTGGCCAGCGCGCAGCCCGGATATCAACCCGATCGAGCATGCTTGGGACGAGCTAGGCAGATGCGTAAAACAACGAAACCCTCCCCCAATCACGCTTCGTGAGCTCAAAATTGCTCTCACAGAGGAATGGGAGAATATTCCCCAAAATCGTATAAGGAACTTGGTGTACAGCATGCCAAACCGCGTAAACGCAGTAATGGAAGCACGAGGAGGCAATACGAAGTATTAAAATTCAAGAAAATCGTAATAAAGTTCAAAAATTTCATGTTTCCTATTTTTGTTTTAAGGAGAGATCAGCAGTTTTTTCTTTATGTAATTTTGTGTTAATAAAATGTATGGTGACTCATATTTTTTTTACTTTCATTTAAGGAGTATTACATTGTCTATTAAATACAATTTATTGCATTAACCTATCATTTTTAGTTTCCGAGATTTTTAACATTCTTTAAGTGACCCGGATTCATTGCTCTCGAGTGTATAATATATTATAGATAATAAAACAAGGAAATAAAAAATAACTTGCACGTGATTCTCTAAAAATGTCCATACGAGATTAAAAATTAAACATGATTAACATAGTGCATGTTTGTTTCGATATTTATTTGTGCTAGTAAAATAAAATTAGTTAAATAATAGTAAAATAAAACATACAACACACGAACAGAAAATTTTACGTTTGTATAATGTTCGATACGTTATAATTATCAAATCGTTATATTATTTATACTTACATTATTCTGACGGCTTTTATCCACTCATCTCTTTTTTTAATTTCCCAATTTCGTCTCGGAAACGAATAAAACGCTTGCATCTCACAACACAACAGTATCTCGTACCACCCATTTTTCGTTTTTTGAGAGACCACTTTTGAACGTTTTTGAGAGAATTACAAACGTAAACCGTACAGCTGACCGCACTCTAACGTCCGCGTGTTGCCTAAATCGGCCACAACGCGGCGCCACTAGAGTTGTCCAAGAGGCGTATAGTATATGAGGGTAGATAAAGTAGTGTATGACACTCACTGACCTGTAATGCGATTATTATTACAGGTCTGTGATGACACTGTACATAACTTGGGTCTTATAACACTCGTGTGATACTATAAAAAAACTCGCCTTCGGCTCGTTTTTTTAAAACACGCTCGTGTTATAAGAACCCTTATTATGCAACAGTGTCATAAACTACTATTTACTTGCTAAAGCCGACGAATGCTGAAGATGAAGAGTGGCTCCCAACAGTGAGCATAAAATCTAGCGAGTGATTGATTAATGAGATAGTTAAAAGCAGATTGTAAAAGGTATATTTTTAAATGCACATCAGTTTAGTTTTTCTGCACACTAGGTAACTCCACAAATTTACTGAATGCAAACCATAAAATAAATGCTGTGCAAAAATCCAATTGATTAACAAAACATGTCCTACTTAAAAAACTTAAATATTACTCAGAACTAGATGACCATCGAATTCACACCGAAAATGTGGTTCGTACATCGAATAAATGATTTGTAAAACAGAAATATGAATTGTATATCAAAAATACTAGCTTGCACTCTAAATTGTATAATCTTACTAGCTGACCCGCGCAACTTCGTTTGCGTGATAAATGAAGAACCCCTCGACCGATTTTGTGCAAACTTCACATAAACCATCTACTAAATAGTCCGAATAAAGCCTAAACATTTGGTTTGAATAGGTGAGCCCGTTCTTGAGTTATAAAATTATAACGAAAAGTGGCATTGATTTTTATATATATAGATAACGAATTAGGTTAGGTTAAACTTTTATTTTTTTGATCAATAAAATTTATTTTGTAGAGGTGACTGATTAAATTGGGGTTTTACTTAGAACAAACAATGTTCCTAAAAGCACTGTACAAAAGTAAATTAGGCAATGGTTTTCCTTAAAAAAGTTTTAATATTTTTGTTGAACTAAGGAATTGTTAGATATACCTACTATTTTGATAATAGTTATTCGTTCAGTAAAACAGTTATGCAAATACCATAAATCAGTATAATGAATTTGATTTGTTTAGTGTGCAAGTCAGTATTTTTGGTTTAACTTCAGAATATTTAGTTTAGAAAAAGGGAATATACAGATATCGATTTAAATACCTGCCATTGTAAAATAGCTCGATGACATAAACAAGATGCGTACATACTCACTGGATTAGATAGAAGTACGGCAACCTGAATGGTATAATTGAACGTTTGGAGGTTAAAATAATAAAATTAATTCATGAAAACATTGTATAATTAAGTTACAATTATTATATTTAAAGTACACGCTTAAATTATTTTGTGTTATATTTCATAAACTTAAAATATATCTAGCTGTTAACTTGCAACAATTTAATAAATAGCTTAAATATTTTATAATTAACGTATAACACAACCATCATATTGGTGAAATAACTTTGTTAGAAAATCTTACAACAGAACTTTTGAGAAATATATTCAATTCCATTTAATCGTTCATATTACTGACAAGATTTATCTAATGGACTAAGATCACTATTTATTTAAATCTTACTTTATATTTTCAATAATTGAGCGTCATAACGTGGATAGATGAATTTATTTAACAAGCAAATATACATTTTAATGATTGAAAACGGAACTTGATTGATAAAATCGACGGAATTATAGCTACGTTCATAAGGGCTAGGCAGTACAAAATATGTGCGACTTATCGTGAATAATGCATTTCATATAAATCAAGAAGTATCTATTATACCTTCTATCGAGTTATAAAAAGGCTTTCCTAGAGTCCGTTCAGAGATATATATTACCTCTAGCACTTAGGTTGCCTATCTTGATTGCTGTGTTACCCCAATAAGTTTTTGTTTCTCCCATGTAATCTAACTTTTAGTCGGAACTTACTTTCTTCTTTTGCTATCGTTTTTTTTCGGGTGTGACCATTAATTGTGATGTGGAACGTTGTGGAAGCAGCAACTTCACCTCCGTTGGTATGGTAGTGAATGTTTCTTTTCAGATATTCATAAAAAAAAATCTCAAATCCAATTGTATAGTTTTATGAGCACTGTTTTAGTAAAGTTAAGTAGATTATGACATGAAAAACAAAAGTCTTCGTGCTAACGGTTGAATGTTATAATCTCCACTATATTCGGTAAAATGTCGTAGGCTGGCACTCATAGGGGGACTTTACTACTATGCCAACACACAGGAAATGATCGACCAGCTGTCAGTCAGAGGTAATATAACTGAACGGACTATAATCGAAATCAATCTACTGACTAGGTAATATTAAATTTTCTCCAAAAATGTTATATAGGACCTCTTAGATTAAAAAAAAACATGGTATATAAAGGTGTACTGAATACTGAGGATCAAAACTTGCTTCAAAAATTCGATTATGTGGCAGTTTTCGTTATCATTTTCAGTTAAGGGTATTAAAATGGAACTTTACAAATTACTTACATACCTTAAAAATTGTATTAAAGTAATAGAGGGCGCTTGCTGAGGAGTATGCTTTGTGGACACTAATAACACAAATTAGATAGTACAGATGAAAATTTCATGTATGTACTTTTTTTCACACCTACCCTCTGCTACGCACACTCGCGCACAAATCTGTATCGAAAACTACTATGAAAATCTTTGACCTGAATGAACTCTTGAGCGGTGTCTATATGTGCGTCGCCTCAGCGAATTTAGTATGTAGGTTTCTATCTGCACTATCTCTAATTTGTGCTAATAAGCGCTCCGTACAGTAAATTATGTTTGTAAAAACTATCTTGTCGTTAATTCTGATTTTCTGTTAACTTTAGTTCCACTATAAATCAAATCAGCCTACGGCAATCCACAGCTGTACGTGCCTCTTCCAATTTACGCCACAACACACGGCCCTTGCCTTCCGCAACCAGTCCTAGCCTGCTACCTTTCACTTTCGTTCTGGAAGTAACTGTTGTGTACTTTAAAGCCACAGATAAATCAACCTAAAAGACAAAGCTTTCGTAAACTCCGCTATGAAAACGTAATCGCTTATTGGTGGGGTGCGGGGAGAGGCTGACTAGTTACTATTGGCTCCTTCTAGGCCACGCCCTGACAATCACAGTCGTATGACGTTAATCATATCATTACCTTTGCCTTAACGTTGGTGAGTGCGTAACCCAGATAAGCGTTGTCTATTAGGTTGTATTGCCTGTGTCTAACGAAACCAGTATTGAAATTTAACATTAGCTCACTCTATTACATCAATACTCTAAAATATCAACTAGGTACATGGTTTAGGATAAATGTGCGCTAACATTACGCTAAAGGACTAACGTAGTTGGTGTATTTAATAGTGAGTTATACATATAATATGTAGCGATTTATTAGTTATGATTACACTAATACGTAACGAATAGCTAATTTCCCAGTCATATCTTCGATTTTAAGTACAATATCTAACATTATACTTATAAGTAGAATACGTGACATTCAAAAAAAGAGTTTTATTTAGGCGCTTTACAGACGAGGGGCGGGCAGGTCTTTTTGACCACGACGTAATAAAGACCGCGTCTGCCCGTCGATGCCCGCGACTGCCCTTACCACGAAAATGTGTCCGACGGAACCAAGCGACGCGGTCTATTTGCCCTTCATGTGCGTTGGTAGTATAGGATTCCCTTTGCGTTATTGTTCGCGTGACTGGCCCGGCCCGCCCCATCGTTTGCAAAGCGCTTGGGTTGCTACAAAGACAGCGTGTCGCAGCGTAAACGTTGACAGTGCCGGCCCGCTTGTGTGTGTAGCAACCCTTTACAGAGAATTCTGGTTTGCTTATGTGTGTACCCTTACAGACACGAATTACGAACTTCTTATTAATTCCTTGTTTTACTAAGGAACCATAATGAGTATTCAGATCTAAAATTGTATTAAAATTGCATCTTATGTTAGTGATTACAATCATTCCGGTCCCTATAAATTGTAGGAAGTACTATTTTTTTGTTTTAGTGCATCTTTATAATGTAGTTACGAGTAAATTATGGGTTGAGCTATACCTGACCGCGCCTCATCGTACTTTCTTATATTTATTTTATACTGTTACTTAGGACCGTAATTTACTAGAGTGAGAAAGAGTGCAGGGCCGCGACAACATGCGACGGAATAGTCGATTCTGCGGCGCTCCCGCTTTCTTTCTCCACAATTCTGCTGTTTTATGTTAATGTATTTGCTGCTAATCGGCCAATGGCGTGTAGTATGAGCAATACCGATGAATTCTCGAAATAAAAATGGCAAAGGCAAAAAATGTTTAATACTCGGAGAATTTATCGGTACTTGAAATCCTTCAGCCGTGGAATTTCGGCAAAAATAAAAAAGAATCGTATTGTTCTAATATGGAGCATGTAATAAAATTTTACAGGAAAGGAGGAGAGCATTATAGATATTTTACCGGATTAAGTAGGTATTGTCGAATTTCGGGTAGTGAACGAGGTTTCAATAATTTCAAGTAAATGTAAGTTGCAATGCAATGACAGATTTATGCCCGCCTTCCACTGCGAGCGAGTCGGACCTATTACGGACTCCGCTATACTCGTAACGACGATTTTCATACATGTCCTTCCACCAAAGCGGACATGACATGTATCGAAAATCATCGTTACGAGTATAGCGGAGTCCGTAATGGGTCCGACTCGCTCGCAGTGGAAGGCGGGCATTAAGCCTGGTTTCTGCCACGAGCTGAGCGGACCCATTAATGAATCCGCTTTATCTGGCAACAGTCAACTGTGAACTTGCTTTTCCACCACCCCTCCACAGTTTATGCCCGCCTTCCACTGTGAGCGAGTCGGACCCATTACGGACTCCGCTATGCTCGTAACGATGATTTTCGATACATGTCATGTCCGCTTTGATGGAAGGACATGTATGAAAATCGTCGTTACGAGTATAGCGGAGTTCGTATTTGGTCCGACTCGCTCGAAGTGGAAGGCGAGCATTTACTGTTCCGAGTTAAATGGATTCTATAATGGGCCTGCTCAGCTCATAGTAGAAATGAAATAAATGAACTGACTGACCTTTATAAGCTAACATAAAATATCAGAATTGTCTTTAAACGTTTTTAAACGCATAATAGTTCAGCAGAATAATTTATTCTAACCCACTTCTCCGTATATTGACTAGAAATAAAATATCACAAGAAATATCGTGCCTACTATTAAAACAAATTTAAGTATATATTTTCTATACTTATAAGGTAAGGAAAGTGGCCCGTTATAACAACCAGAATATAATAATAATATGAGCATTAACTATTGTGTTAACACAATATTATGTGAATATACAGTATCAAATCAAGTTACCGAATCGTTCCAACTACACTCATGGACAAAATTAGGGGAACGCAAAGAAATGTTCAGGTAGTAATAAAATAAACGATTTATTTATGTTTAATACAGTTTCATTTGAGTATTCTTAATTAATTTAACTTTTTAAAATACAGAAATGTACAATTTACTTATTAACGAGAATGTTAAGGAAACAATGAAATTTAATCTTATCATGAAATTTATGGAATGTCTGGTTTCTTCTCTAGTAAAAGTTAACATGACCACTCGTAGGTACATTCAGTATTTGGTGTTACCTCCTCTTGCTGTTAAAACTGCCTCCAATCGTCTGGGCATACTTTTTATTAATTCGGCTATGAAATTTTGTGGCATTTGGTCCCATTCTTCTACCAACGCCGTTTTAAGTTGTCGTAAGTTGGTTATTGCAGGGATTCTTTTTTTTATTTGTCTTCCCAGTTTATCCCAGACATGTTCAATCGGGTTTAAGTCTGGCGAGCGGGCTGGCCATTCCAAAACATCGATTTCGAACCCTTGAAGGTATCTTGAAACTACAGCGGCGGTGTGTGGCCGAGCATTATCATGCATCAGTAGAAAATTATCACCTATGTATGGGACAAATGGTATCACAATTTCTTCTAAAATGTTAGTTACGTAGCGTGCTGCTGTCAGAGATCCATTGTCGAAGACGTGGAGCTCCGTACGTCCTCCTAAGGAAATGCCGCCCCATACCATCACTGACCCTCCACCGTAAGGTTCTCTTCCGACAATGTCACACTGTGCATATCTTTCTCCTGGTCGTCTCCACACTTTCACCCTTCCATCATCTGGCTTAAGGCAAAATCTGGACTCATCAGTGAATAATACTCTTCCCCAGTCATTGTCATTTCAGTGACGGTGAATGCGAGCAAAGTTACTCCGAGCTACACGATGACCTGTGGTAAGAAGAGGTCCTTGGGCAGGTATAAATGCCCCTATTCCGGCTGCTTTAGGTCTTCTTCGTATCGTTTTAGTGCTAACTGCCACATTTCGGACTTCTTGGAGCCTTGCTCTTACCTCAGAAGACGTCGAGGTACGATTTCTTAGCACACTGCTTACGATAAATCTATCGTCCCTAGCTGTGGTCTTCTTTTTTCTCGACAGATGCAGAGGACAAGGGTCCTCTGCATCTTGTGTACTCGCCTGTCTGCCGGTATCGTTTTACGTTGCGAAAGATAACTGATTTGGAAACTCGCAACATTTGAGCCACTTGATTGTAAGTGTAACCTTGTTCGATTAAAGTTACAACTTTGGACACCTGTGCTACGTTGAGATCCGGCATCATCACTTCAGTCTTTTTAAAAAGTCTCTAAGTAACACTCTGACGAATAATTTTTGTAAAAAAAAAGATTTACTAAAGTTTTCAAATACGAAAATAAACTCTTCAATTGTTCTCTTACGAAGTTACGACACACATTTATTACATTACTACGTAGAGAAAAAAAAAACAAATGATATTCTGAAACAAAAAACGATAAAATGTCTTTCTTTAAATAATACAAATGCTGTTATAGGTGGCCAGTGTGTAAGTATACTAAGTATAAAAAAATTAACGTAGTCGACCTTTTTTTTTGCATTCCTCTAAATTTGTCCTTGAGTGTATTTGGGAGCTACGTAGCAAAAATAAACCACACAGTTTGAAAAGTCAGACTGGCACGGGCAGGAAAGGATTAAGGGAATATTTTTATCTGTTCCGGACATACAAATTCCAACATTCATAACATGTTATACACGTAATGTAACATGTTATTATCATGAATATAATAACACGTAACATTTACACAAGTTTTATATCCAGACAATTTCAATTAAATTTAAAATCTATTACAATAGGCATTCGGTTCCATAGTCCCCTAGAATTCTTTAATCTACAGTTAAAAAGAGGACTATAAATAACTCTACATCTCCTTAACATTACTTACATTCTAACAGGCTTCTTTAGTGATCTGTGCGCCATTCGTTTGTGCAAATGTTACGATTCCATTGGGAATGTTCTGAGGGCCGCCTAGAAAGGAGGTGAATGTAGTGTCCCTACTCATAGGCGGTTCTAAAGCCTCTATAGGTATGCAGTCCAGTTCTGGTACTGTGTATTCCCTGGAAAGAGTAGACAAACGTTTGAGGATTATATACATATATATTACATATAGATATTTTATAATGTGGAAGAATTTCTAACTCGAGCAGGTCGTCTTTTTCCATGCCAGGATATTGCTTTAGACTGCTAGGCTATCGAGTGACGCTCGGAGTTGATGAAATATTCCAAATTGATATGTCTTGGAGCGACGTCTAATACATGTCAGCATACTATTTCCTTTTCAAAGTTAGTACACCAAGATGATGAGATTTTGTACCAAGAAACAGAATGCTTTTCTTCGAGCATTGCCCCCCTCCCACCTAATACTGATTGATTAAAACCTCAGGCCGAGGATCTGATGAAATTTTGTTTGCAGGGTGGTGAAACAGTCTCTTTCACAAAAAAAAGTTTATCGAAATCGTAGCTACCAGATATTTTGAGCATTTCTGAAGTTTCTAACATTCCTGTGGATAGAGTGCTAAAAATACTTACATAGAAACATTATCCTGACACTGTACTGAATCATTAACCAACTGCGGCAGTCTGTCGGGCATTAAGGGCAGCGGCCTTGTCGGTCTAGCGCTGAACAAGAACACTCCCACCATCGCCAGCATATAAGAAAGGAAATACAGGCCGTGGAACTGGAAAACAAAAAGTTCATTTTATACAGACAGAAAGTGGTCATTATACAGGTGGAATTTAAAGACCGTGGTTGAAGGTAAAGTACCCTTAACATTGATAATGGCAAGTTTTGCTGAAAGAAAACATTCCTTTATTTTCAAAAGTGAAGATTTTTGATAAATCACCTGCTTGAGCCGGGTATTGAATCTGGGAGATGTTTTTTTTTTTTTTTTTTTTTTTTTTTTTTCTCATTAATTCTTCTAGCATGCGATCAGTCCAAGGACTATAAGCAGCTGTTTTCAGTAGGTCTTTGTCGAGTCAGATATGCCTCTCCAGTGACAGGCTATCTTTCATGTTAATTAGGTCTGATCCCATGTGTGAGCTCTTTTCAACCTTCTCTTTGTCAGAGGGTTCTTGAGTGCCAGTGCCAAGCTATTTACATGTGTAAGTATTCTTTCCCGATATGATTTGCATCTATGTTCTACTTCCTCCCTAATGGTAGGCATTTCCAGGTATTGGTGCAATTCATCATTTCTGGTGAACCATGGTGCATTGACAATAGTTTTTAAGGCATTATTTTGATATCTCTGGAGGATTTCCAAGTTACTGTTCTTTGAGGTGCCCCATAATTCAATTCCATAACTCCATGTAGGTTTCAGTACTGTTTTGTAGATCAGTAGCTTATTGTTTACTGACAATTTTGAGGTTCTTCCTAGAAGCCACTGCAATGACCTTTGCTTCTGGTTCACAATGTCTCTTTTCTTTTGTATATGGCAGCGCCAAGTTTGTCTGCGATCCAAGTAGAAACCAAGATATTTAACAACATCCGTATGAGGTAGTATTTCATGACCAAGTGTGACAGATGGACAGTTTTGACGTCTAAGTGTGAATGTTATCTGGTTCGACTTTGCAGCACTGGCCTTTATTCGCCAATTCCTCATCCAGGTGCATAGTTTATCCAGGTGTATTTGCAAATTTTGAGACGCTTGTTCCGGCTCTCTATGGGATGTCAGGGCCGCCGTGTCGTCGGCGAACGTAGCTGTCACCACATTTTCAGTTTCTGGGACATCAGCTGTGTAAATCAGATATAGGATTGGCCCCAGGACCGAGCCCTGTGGGACTCCAGCAGCAATATCATGGAGGGGTGACATTGCCTCGTTTATTTTTACGAAGAACATACGGCCGTCCAAATAGGATCTGAGCAAAGCGTACAAGTTATGGGAAAAAAGCTTTTTAAGCTTGAAGAAGAGGCCCCGGTGCCAAACTCTATCAAAAGCTTGTTGGACATCATCTGGGAGATGTAAAAAAATATATATTTTATGATACCAACCGAAAGAGTCTATTATAACAAACCATATCTTTTAATCAACAAAGAAATTGTTATTATAAAAGACTCTTTCGGGTACTTCACCTCCATCCAACCACGGTCTTTAAATTCAACCCTGTATTAGTAAGCACTCATAGATTAAGTAAAGTTTGACCCATGGTTGCCTGTCAATACACATATGCTGCTGACCCCTTATAAATATAATTTTAATATATTTAGTTTGGTAGCTCACTCTACCCTGTAACTGCTTTATATCTTTCGTCACAATCCATTGACACAAAAAACAATTTTAACTGTTTGTTTTATTATGAGTATAGAACCTGCACCTGTCCATATCAACACGGCAATATGGCTCACCACCTATTATGTTGGACAAAAATGTAAAAGGTGAAATGTGAATATATAATATGCCCCCTACCCCTTCATCGTATATATGTATGTATTTTTTTTTCCTACACATTACACATACTTATATAAAACTGATGAATTTAAAGAGCTTATGCTACTATGATCAATTTCCAACTAGCGGATCATAAACATCTTTATAATATCCCATCACATTACAAAATCATGTAAAATTAAACATTTCCTTACCTTAAACTGAAATATGAACATCCCCGCAATGAGCGTATAGTAATCCGACGATAGAAACGATAAATGCAATATTATGGCACCAGCATCCCTCAGCATAAAACATTGTAATATTTGAAATATAAATTGTACACAGCAATAGCTACCCAACTGGATAATTGTGTCTGCTTCATACCAATTGAAAGCCATGAGCTCGTTAAATTCTAGAAAGAAGGTTTGTGTACTTGATACTATGCACCCGATTAGACCAAGTAGGGCTAGATAATCTGAGCAAGATTGGGTTTTCAGCATCATTTCTTGGAGTACAGTGACCATGGCATAGAGTAGAGACCCGCCGAGACATAGCATATCACCAACTAATTGGTTTTTACCTGAAACATCAAGGTACATTTTATAAATCCTGACCTAGTCAAAATACAATTGTATCTCACATGACTCCATTGTTACATTTACCTATGATACTGCTAATTTACAAATAACAGCCACATTTTAGCAGCATTTTATAAACCAATGGCAAAATGGCTCTATGAATGCCTGGTGGTGCCAGAAAGTATGTTCTAAACCTCATATGGACTAGATGATACAATTTGCTGGTGTTTGCATTCAGAACCCCACTCCTTTGTTGTATGTGGTAAAATTCTTTTGGCGATTTGGTCATTGAAATTGAACAGGAAATCATTAAATAAATAGCTTTATGTACGTCTCACCATATAAACTTTAACTTTTTCAAATGTTTTATGTTTCCAATCAATTCACATATTTTATTTTATGGTCTTCATTTATTAATCAATATAAATAAAATGTATGGTAACATACCATCAGCTGGAGCACCCTCGACATCTGCCCACACAACACACACTACAGCCATCAGACCCATAGTTGCACCTGCCACATGGACTACTCCCAGCCGCTGACCACGCCATGCACCCCCGACTAATGCAGCCCCCACGCCACTGCAGGCTAACAGCTGTCAGCTTAGTACCGAGGTAAATCTTTGAGACCGGACTAGCAGCCAGTTAGCCTCCACATCCAGGGTGCAAGCAATGATCGCTACCCACCATCTTCTGTAAATAGTAAAGAACTAATATATTTAACTGTATACAGGGGAAACTGAAATCGCTATAAGCTGCTGCTGCATGCTTTCCAGTGATTAAAATGTTTTAAAAAGACAAAGCTTACTCAATGAGCTAAATATTTAAATATGCAAAATTAATAAGTTACTATTTTTTTATAATTATAAGTAAGTTTTTTTTGTACCTTTACAGTAATTTAATTTATTAAACACTATGTTTTTGATCTACTATGCAAAAAATAACTTAAAAATGGTTAAAATGACTTATAAGGCACTTGCACTGAACTTACTTGGAGAGTTTCTCTAGTCCATTGCACAGGAATGAGGGAGTGAATAATATGAACAGTGTTAAGTACGGCACCACCAGTTGTGCGGTTGTAGGGAATTGCCATGTAGCACTTTGCAGTAATGTTGTCAATATACATTTTCCACTCAGGAGCAAGGATATCACTTGGCCCAAAAGTATACTTCGCCATACTCTCCTAAAATTATAAACAGCAGTTATTTATAATATTATTACATAGGTACCAATTTCATTTTCTACAGTATTCAAGTTACTAGCCATCGCCCCAACTCCCAAAAGTAGGACTCGATTTTATCACTGAAAGTTCGGTTTTCCATTTTCCTCCTTGACTTATTCGATATAATTAACTACCAATTGTTCCGTTTCAGATACAAATAGAACTGATTGATAGTCTCATTATTATAATAAACAGCCATAATTTTTCAGTAACTACAGCCCCGAAAGCAAAACAAAATTTGACAAAGGGCAGATTGTCAAATTGTGACTTTAGCACTTGAGTTTGACACTTGACTTCAATTAAAAATAAAAAGGCTTGGTCGTTTTCAAAATCACGCTTTGCTGGTTACTCACACACATAAAAAAAACACATTTTACTTTGTAATGCATTTTAAACGTAGAGGGAGAATATACCTAGAGAAGACATTAAATAATGTTAGTCATGAGTGAAAGTGACACATATATAATATTTACACAAGAGTAAGCGAGACAGACGCCACGTTTTTTATCTCGCTCACCGTATGCGTTTTCATTTGTTTGGGACCTCTTTCGTTGGTCCCAAACAAAAGCGTGTTCGATAGTGTTTTGTCGAAAAATTGGTGATAGTGACTTATTTGTGAAGTTAGAAGTTGTTTGGAGCTTATAAAAGTGTAAATATTTTCTTAATAATGGTGCGTTGTTGTGTTAAAGACTACAAATCGCCCAGAACGGAAAACTCCGAACATAACCTTTCATCGGTAAGTAAGCCCATTTATGCTGTTTTGTATGTATATAATGATATAATTTACTTCGTAGATTAGTATTCACTATCTTTGCGCCTTAATTTACATACTTTTAAGTATATTTCTCGAATTATTTTTTTGTATTATCCGACAGAATTATGTAGCTCATATACATTAAGACGGCCATGTTGTATAGGGGTCAATCATCCATGTCCGTATAATCGGGGGAGTGTGACCAGTGTTTGATAAAGTTTACCCAACAATATTGAAATTTATAGCTATCGTTTTATTTACTTTTAGGCACAGATTACTAAATAGTTACTACGTAACAGATACATCACTCCCATACAAAAGCGACAATACCTACGCTATATTAGCCTACAAAATTTTAATAATAATACCTGCTGCTCAGAACGAGAAGAATTGTACCTTAAACACGCGCTCATAGCGTCGAGACTGTGTTGCCCGCTGTGCGAGTGACGTTATCGTAAGAATGCGCTAGGGTTGAACCTGTAATGATTGTTGTAATAAAACAAATGTTGCGAATTAACCATGTTTTAATACGCTTTTAGTAGGTCGACGTGTATGTAACTAACAATGTAATGGAATTTAAGGAAAAAAAATATGAATGGTTTAAAGAAACCCTAGAAAAACACGCTTTTATATGTGCACGTAAAAACCAAAAATAAATTATGAATCATAGTAGGTAGGTATATCTATATATTTATTTATATTGTTTATCTTATGCCTACCCATAACTAAAATATCAAAGAAATCTAAATTTAACTGACATTACCTTTAGCCGTTAGCGTAAGTACCGGCTATTCACCTATCTCACCCGGCAATCCCACCTTACTATGTTACACACACATACATATGGTCACGCGTAGATCTCCGAAGGGGAAGGCAGAGGCATATTAGATGCCCGCATTTCATTTTTTTATAGTTTGTACCAAGTACAGGTTGTGACCCTCTGCTGTTTAAATTTTTCAAACCGCCTAAAAAGGCCTTCAACTTGGCTGACTGCTATTTTATTGGCAACCGGGACCAACGGCCTAACGTGCCTTCCGAAGCACGGAAACGCAAAAATAAAGGTAACAAAGTGGTCACATGAATGGTCACCCATCCAAGAACTGGCCATAGTGAAAGTTGCTTACTACAGTGATCGATTACAGAACACTGAGTCCCCATATAAAACATTGAATTGCCTATAAAAAACAACAATTTTATAATACCTGACTCAAATAACTCCTTAATTTAAGATTTACATACTTATCACCTACCTACTTATGTTCAAACAAATAAATGGTAAAAACATTCAAATTGATAAAGGCCATCACAAACGTAGCTATAATATGTATATATTAATATGAAATATAGCTAGGCATATTACGACATATTTTCGATACAAATTTTCGAAGGACCACACACGCTGCTATAATATATATTTCTATGACGTCATCAAAATATGTCGACAGATATAGCTTGGTATATTTTAGCATATTACTATATATTATGTATCGCCTCTGTGCTTCAATAACGTGACATATCAGAAAAGTCGATATTTTTTTTATTTGATAATTAAAACCGCCGTGTTTGATTTTATTTTCTCAAAAAACGAGGTGTGTTTTACGCGTAAAATACCTAATCTGTGAGTGAAAGAGATAGCGCCACTGTGTCAGATCGCAATATCACGTTGTCTCTTTATGCAGAGAGTTTTGTAGCGAAAACGAAACATAACAGTAGCCACTACGCAATTGCAGAGGAATGTGCTCTCGAATTTCTGCAAAAACGTGACATAACGATGATACCACGGTTTGATTGCAAAGGTTAGGTTCAATTTAATTATGCTTTTTAGTTTTACAATGTGATCTATAATTTTGACACACTGATGTAGAAAAATAGTGCGGGAGCTGATTGTTATTATTATGTATGTCACACTGCTGTCGAAAGAATGTGAGTTTTGTTTTGTGTTAACTTAAGATGTAACATTGTAGGTGATGAATTTTTTTCTAATACAAAATTTAAGCTGTTGATAATTGTTAATGTCCCGTTTTTGAACGAAAGGAAAAGTATTTATTTTGTAATATTCCCAAATGATACGTTGTACATACTAAAACTAATAGCTATTTTTACCAAATTTTGCAGATGGACTCTAGATATAATATAGAAAACAAACTTGCAATAGCGACAAATAATGCGAATATTCTTGAACCAGATACAAGTGCGGGTAAATATTTGAGTGTACCTATTGCCATATTATCTTAGTTATTAAACTAGAGGAACTACTAAGATTTGCTCACTGCACGCCTAGCTTAAATATTAGTTCTATCTTACAGTCTTTAAATAATGCACAAAAATGTAGGGAATAAGTTTGGATATCAGTTCATTTGTAACACTGTTAAATTAAGGATTATAATTTTGACCCTACTTAATATTTTTACTTGCATTTCAATTAATATAGGTACTTAAATGCTATGTATTCCATTCAATGGTCTTTAGTCAATTGAGCGGCATCCTTGGAAGACGCTACGATAAGTGGGCGGTACTCCTCTATGTGCTACGGTAATTTATGAGGTATTCTTGATGTAAACATAGTGAGCTGTCAAAATTATCATCCCAAATATAATAGAGTGTTTATTTAATTTAATTTTTATCTGATTCCCAAGAAAGGTGATCGGTCCAATCTTGCCAACTTTCGTCCCATAGCGCCGTGACCACAATTGTATGTAAAATATTTGAGCTGATAATCAACAAAATGCTCATGTGTTACCTCGAGGATCACTCGCTACCCCATGATCCACAATACCGCTTTAGGCCAAAACGGTCTACGGGTGACCTCCTGGAGGGTAGGAGACGCATGTTTGGGGTGAGGCTATGGAGAGGCACGGCGAGTCATTGGCAATAGTTCTCGATATCGCGAGAGCCTTTGATGGACTATGGCATGCGTCGCCACTTTCGAAGCTTCCTAAATATGGACTACCACCCCAATTGCGTAGCTGGATGGACCAACTTTCTGCACGTACGACAGATACGGGTCCTCTGTGACGGCTAGGCTTTCTGTTTTATGCAGGTTAATTTCGGGGTAACACAAGGATCTATATTGACCCCAACCCTCTTTCTTCTGGTCGGTTTGCTCGGGAGGATACATTGCTATGCAGACGATAGCACTCTGCACGGAAGTTACTCGACCCGTCCAGCGGCCGGGAGAACCAACGTAGAGGAGAAGAGATGGCAACTTGTTGCTGATCTCGACGGGGACCTGGAACGCGTTTCCCTATGTGGATCCGATAGCCTGGTCGAGTTCAATGCCCTTAAAACACAGGCGTGTGCGTTTACAGCTAAAAATCCCCTTTCCAACCTTTACCCTCTCATCAGAATACGATGATTTCTCTTGCGGACAATCTGGGCATCCATGGCATAAACGTCCGGCGTGAGCTCAATCACAAGAGTTATATTGAAAGAATTTTTGAACTGAGCGGAATAGCTAAAAAACTAAAAAAAAAAAAAAATACCAAACTGTGAATGTTTGTTTTTAAGATAATAATTATAAGTAAAATTATGGTTCTATTACAAAGCACAGTGATGTTACCACTAGTTAACTTTATAGTTGATTTATTTTGATTTGATTAGTTATTTCGTTCCTTGTTTTGACTACTTAAGTCTTGCTCATTATAATGTTTCATTACGTATATTTTTTTATTATTATGTTTTGTTTGGAAATACCAATACATAAGTGTTATTGTTGTCTGTCAAATATTTTAAACACTATTGAATATGTTCTGCCTATTAATTTACTGTTATATGATGAGAATAATTAAAATAATAATGCTGCCCAATTATTGTCGAAGTATGATTGTTTTTTTTTTATATTTGGTTGTCATGTTGACTACACCCTGCCTGATGGATGTTATATTAAAAGGATACCGATTTTATAAATTGTGATTCTCTTTAAGTGAACAATACAAATTGTGGTTATTTGCAGTATTAAATTTATTTTTGGCATAGAAATTATAATAAGTGCGGTTGCAGTTTCTCTTTTCCTAATAAAAAATATTTTTAAATCTTAAAGTTTTTGCTTAAACAATGTTTATTTATGACGTAACTCAGTGTCATAACAATTGTAATATTATCTACAACGCGACAACTTAGGTTGTAACGCTTATATTACAGATTATTTTCAAGAATAACGTGATATATATTACCCTTTTTCAAATTGAAGCCAATTTCTGGTTAAATGTTCAAATTGACAAGGTTTTCAGACAGTTAAATTGTTATGTCAAATAATAAAGCAAGGATCAACGGTAAAAAATATCTTTGTTTCTCGAAAATTGTACTTTTTAAGTAAAAAATCACTCTCCTGTAAAATTACAGTTTTCGCGATAACACATTATTGAAGCAAAGAGGCGGTATATTAATATATATTTTCGTATATTTTGAAGATAAAGGATGTTCCGTTTGTTTACCGAACATTCGGGGAGAGTGTCATCATCAGTGGTAGTACTTCTATTGTATGACTAAAGCAAGTAAGTGGTAAATTAATCTTAATAAAATTAATCTTGCTACAATCTTCCTGGAATCTTGAAATGAAGATCTTAAAGGTATGAGCTGGAACTCGGCAGCAAGCAGCACTGCTGTCGCTGCAGTGCTGCCGCTGAGGTGCTGCGCAGCAATGCTGTCTGCAGCGTTGATTTTGAGCACAGCAGCAGTATGGCGCTGCACGTGGTGGCACATACATACATATAGTCACGCCTTTTTCTCCGAAGGGATAGGCAGAGGCATATTATATGCCCACATTTCACCTTTAAGATTTTGTTCCATGTAATGTGGCGTGAATTGGGAGAGGCCTACGTCCAGCACTAGACTGCTATAGGCTAGGTTGATGAATACTGCAATGCAGCACTGCTGCCGAGCAGTACTGCGTGCTGCCGAGTTCGGACTCATACCTTAATCTTAATGGAAGAAATTAATAAAATTCGTTATAACAAACGAAGATCGACAAAACAATTGATGATCGATGTAAAGTGAAGTCGCAAAGCGTCTATACGTTGACTCCTTTCATGAACATTAGGCTGGCCTATTTCTCACTCAAAGAATTCCTTTGTAATTAAATGGGATTCTTGCCTTTTTTGTTTTTATTGGGACAGGTAGGTACGCTGAAATTTGTACATCCTGTATATAAAATAAGCATTAAAACCGTGCGCTTGCAAGGACGGCCGCAGATCGAGTGACCACGAGTGAGGGCAAAATATATATTATAGTATAGCTCCCGTGTGTGATAGCTTGCTATAATATAATATATATTTCGGTATATTAATATATATTATAGCTAGGTTTGTGGTGGCCTTAAGATTTAAAATATTACTCAGCTTTCTTTGTCTCTCGGCAATTTAAAAAACGACAAATTTTCTTTTGTTTTTGTACTATTACACCCATCCACTGCACAATAATTACGTGGTTTCGGTATTTCGAAGCGTAAGCGCGGGAAACGTGCGGTGCGGTGCGATGCGAGCGCTCAGTCGGGCGTTCGGCAGCCCTCTGCCAGTTGTATCCCCAGGGAGATGCCGAGCGGTAGGTACATAGCGCGCGATTTTGAGCGAGTGACGGAGGCCTGTTTTAGGTTTCCAGAGGATATAAGTATGAGAGTTTTATGGATTCAAGCAACAGGCAGAAAACATTGGCAACCTGACAAGAATGCTCGGATTTGTTCAAAACATTTTGAATCCTGTTGTTTTCGGAAGGCAAAAACAAGGACTTATTTGACTCCAAATTCGATTCCTTCACTCTCTGTTTTTCATGTAAGTTATTAATCTATACTAATATTATAAAAAGCAGAGGATTTTTGTTTATTTGTAATGAATGGGCTCCGAAACTACTAGATCTATTTTAATCATTTTTTCACTAATAGAATCCCACATTATCACATCACTGAGTAACATAGGCTATAGAATATCAAGATAACGCTACTTCCTGCCAAAGACGGGTAGTGACCATAAATGCCGGCGTAGCCGCACATAGAAAGCTAGTTATAGATATACCGGGTGTAACATTCGGAACGGTCAGTATGGGCAAGTCTGTAAATTTATGAGATACAAAGATCTGTTCTTAGGAACCATGTCATCGATTTTAGAGAAAATAAGAACTGCATATTTTTTTTTTAATCTCTTGCACTGTCCGGGAATCAAACCCGGTCGTTTTGAAAATAAAACTTACATTATTTCTAATTAGGTAAATATTGATTGTATAGGTCATATGGAGTTAATAGTATTTCAATTCCCCAGCTGTGCAAGAGATTATTTCAAATCTAGGTATGCAGTTTTTGTTTTCTCTAACATCGATGACATGGTTTCTATAAATAATAAATAAATATGCACGGACATCTCACACAACGCTATCTGATCCCAAAGTAAGCTAGGAATAACCTGCTTGTGTTATGGGTATCAGACCACGGATATTAATACTTATATACTTTTTAAATACATACATATTATACATAGAAACACCCAGACCCTTGAGACAAACATTTATGGGTCACACAAATATTTGTCTCCGGTGGGAATCGAACCCACGACCTACAGCGCCGCTCTGGCGCAGTCGGTAGTGATACCGCATCACTACCGACTGCGCCACAGAGTTTCTAAGAACAGATCTTTGTACTTCTTATATTATCAGTGTTGCCCAATGTTACACTCTGTATACTTGTACTAATTATATTAGTAATCAATAATCAATAGTAATAAGCATATACTTACTTTTTTTACAGGATAACAAAAAGAGTATAGTTTTATTTGAGCAGCCTAGTACTAGTCAACTGCCTGTGGTAAGTTTACCAACGTACATACACTCAAGCTTTCAAGATAAGTGTGTAAGTTAATTTGTTGTTGTTGGAGTTATCCTCTTAGTAGTAAAATTTTGAAAAAACTGATACACTTGTTCGTTTATTTCTTAAAAGACACAGGTTTAACAAATTTTGTGCATCTAGATCTGAAAATGACGGACTTTCATACAAACTTCCATCTCTTATTTTACCCCTTTAGTAGCACAATTTCCAAAAATACTTTCTTAGTGGATCCCTAGACCATACAAGGAACCTACTTGCCAAATTTGGACTTTCTAGTCCCAGCGGTTTGGGCTGTGCGTTGATTATGATTATCATTCAGTCAGGACATTCACATTTTTATATTTTTTTTTTGAAAATCTTATGTAACTAAGTATGTACAAAAAAAAATCTAGTTTCGTTACCAGACACAAAAATAAGTTTCTTGCCAGTTCTTCTCAAGCAGGCCGCGTTCCGAACTGGTGGTACTAACTTTTTTTGTATTCATGGACGTGTCGCATCGCAAGTGCCTATGTATTAGAAATGCGAAATAAATGTTTTTTTAAATTTTGAATTTTGAGTTTTATTTCCCACGTAAAAGGTGCTGAGCCCATTGCCTTCTTGAAATGGACAGGTCGCCGCGACCCGCAGTTGAAAATTTTCAAGCCGCCCATAAGGCCTTCAACTTGGCGTTAGGATTGTAATTTTACTCACAATCGGGTGATATAATATGTGGTTATAAACGTTCAAGCAGACGCACCTGGACTATAAAAGTAGCCTATGTCTTAATCTGGGCTGTTAGCTACCTCAATACCAATTTTTTGGTATAGTAGCTTCTTTATATGAATTTACCTATTTCTCAGTTAAAACATTTGGCGTGAGTGGGTAACACCGATGTCATAATAGCGCTATCTCAAAAGGTATACGCCGATGACTTCTTTATGTATATTCTCCCTCTACGATTTTAAACAAGCAGTAAAAGTAGTCTAAGCTACTTCATCAGTTATCAGTCAGGTCAAATCATATTTCAGGGATTAGCCGGTTTTAGACAGGCACAGAGAAAAGAATAACCAATTTGATACAATTTATTTTGCATTAAAATCTTTTGCTTGGTTTTTTAAAATAGATCATTTGCCCATTTTATTGATGAGATTCAAAATAAAGTTAAACGTCAAGTCAGTCAATCAACTGTGGCAACTGTCAATTGTCTTGTCAATTTGTCATGCATGTCAAACATGTTTTCTTTTTCTCAAAACTTGCGTTGCGTTGCGTGCTTGTTTGTTTGTATTTTTATTTTCAAGTTGTGAGGATTTTAAGTTTCGCTCCTGGTCCTGATTCAAGAATCACTCCGTCATCTGAATAATAACATTTGATATTGTTTTCTAATTGTCAACATATTATCACAATGGGAGATGGTATGTTTATATCTCTTTTCTCCAAGTTCCTAAAGCAGCGTTTAAATTTTATATAATTCACTTTCAAATCTTTGGTTTCAGAGGACGTTATTCGCAGAAGGCTTCTTATAGATGGAGACGGAACTGGAGATGACAGAAGATTAAATGTGCTCCTTAAAACTCTCATAAAATGGTGTAATAGTACAGACGATAAACCGGAAGACAGGTTAGAATCTAATAGTGTTTTGTTCCTTAATGTAATTTCTATTTGTGTTAATATAAACATTGATGGATACAAGTGCTAGTAATCAATAAGCCATATGCTGCTTACTGATGAAACATGACTGCAGGCAACTTATCTTCTAAGGTACAGTCACGAGCAATAATATGTATACATTGTCACGGCTCCGAAAATATGTAAACACCTTCAGCTCCAAAACGAAGTGCTCAACGTGAAGAGCATAAAATTGTAACCACAAGTTTACATCATAAATATATATACACTCATTGAGGAAGAAAGGAACAAAACTATGTATGCACAATTTGCATCAATATAATACACAATGTATCCAACAATAATATGTATACAACAAAAATTTCATAACTGCGTATACAAACAAATTCTTTAAAATTGTGAAAAGCTAATGCATGCTAGTTGTTCTTGTTTGAAGGTCGGCCACCTTCGCAAACCATATGAATATCACCGATCTTTTTTCTCAGAGAAATGCCTTATTATTCTTTGTGGGGCTTATATATGTACGTACAAAAATGGCAAAGTTTGTTTTCTTTAAAGTGCCGTATAATAATGTTAGTGTTAGTTAAGCGATCTGAAACCTTTGCACGGGTTGTTTGGTATAGCAAACCCGAATGTGTTTTATTTGAGAGTAGGTTTATTTTTTTTCAATGTTTGTTACCTCATAACTCCGTCATTTACAAACCTGGAATAAACTTTTTTTATAAAAAGATATATTACCAGATTTTTTTTTTTCAAAATTTTGTTCCGATGGGTAGGTTTATGAGGAGTTCAGTGTTTTGTTGAATTAGACAGATCCTAGAACACCGTTACAGGGGCAGATCTGTGACAAGGAGTTTTAGTAAGAATTCCCAGCGCCATCGTGATTAGGGCGACCCTTACACGAGCTCATGCCTCGCCAGCATGGGTAGTCCATAAGCGGAGCTCTCCTTGTAAAAAAAAAATTGCGTGTACTTAGTGTACACACGTAAGAAGTGAAACTTCTTCATAAACTTAATTTTCACCTCACCTTAAATTAAGTCAAAAAGTCAAAAAGTCCAAAAGTCCAAAAGTCCAAAAGTCCAAAAGTCCAAAAGTCCAAAAGTCCAAAAGTCCAAAAGTCCAAAAGTCCAAAAGTCCAAAAGTCCAAAAGTCCAAAAGTCCAAAAGTCCAAAAGTCCAAAAGTCCAAAAGTCCAAAAGTCCAAAAGTCCAAAAGTACAAAAGTACAAAAGTCCAAAAGTCCAAAAGTCCAAAAGTCCAAAAGTCCAAAAGTCCAAAAGTCCAAAAGTCCAAAAGTCCAAAAGTCCAAAAGTCCAAAAGTCCAAAAGTCCAAAAGTCCAAAAGTCCAATAGTCCAAAAGTCCAAAAGTCCAAAAGTCCAAAAGTCCAAAAGTCCAAAAGTCCAAAAGTCCAAAAGTCCAAAAGTCCAAAAGTCCAAAAGTCCAAAAGTCCAAAAGTCCAAAAGTCCAAAAGTCCAAAAGTCCAAAAGTCCAAAAGTCCAAAAGTCCAAAAGTCCAAAAGTCCAAAAGTCCAAAAGTCCAAAAGTCCAAAAGTCCAAAGTCCAAAGTCCCAAAGACCCAAAGTACCAAGGTCCCATCTAAAAGTCCAAAAGTCCCAAAGGCCAAAAGGCCAAAAGGCCAAAAGTCCAAAAGTCTGAAAGTCTGAAAGTCTGAAAGTCTGAAAGTCTGAAAGTCTGAAAGTCTAAAAGTCTAAAAGTCTAAAAGTCTAAAAGTCTAAAAGTCTAAAAGTCTAAAAGTCTAAAAGTCTAAAAGTCTAAAAGTCTAAAAGTCTAAAAGTCTAAAAGTCTAAAAGTCTAAAAGTCTAAAAGTCTAAAAGTCTAAAAGTCTAAAAGTCTAAAAGTCTAAAAGTCTAAAAGTCTAAAAGTCTAAAAGTCTAAAAGTCTAAAAGTCTAAAAGTCTAAAAGTCTAAAAGTCTAAAAGTCTAAAAGTCTAAAAGTCTAAAAGTCTAAAAGTCTAAAAGTCTAAAAGTCTAAAAGTCTAAAAGTCTAAAAGTCTAAAAGTCTAAAAGTCTAAAAGTCTAAAAGTCTAAAAGTCTAAAAGTCTAAAAGTCTAAAAGTCTAAAAGTCTAAAAGTCTAAAAGTCTAAAAGTCTAAAAGTCTAAAAGTCTAAAAGTCTAAAAGTCTAAAAGTCTAAAAGTCTAAAAGTCTAAAACTCCAAAAGTCTAAAACTCCAAAAGTCTAAAACTCCAAAAGTCCAAAAGTCCCAAAGACCCAAAGTACCAAGGTCCCATCCAAAAGTCCAAAAGCCCAAAAGTCCCAAAGGCCAAAAGTCCAAAAGTCCAAAAGTCAAAGTCCAGTCCTATACTCAAATTTCATCTCAATCGCTCTAGCCGTTTAGGCGTGAAGGCGTAACAGACAGACAGAGTTACTTTTGCATTTATAAGAGACTTAGCTGACCCGCGCATCTTCGTTTGCGCCACATAAGAGAGAGTACATATTACCTGTTCCCGTCGCATTTACTCCCGTCGCGTTGCGTTTTGCTCCCGTAGCGTCTCGTTGTTAATATTCAATACTACGTGAGAGAGAGAGGTTTCTCGTCGTGTGTATTCCCGTCGCATTATTTTTAAGAACAATTTCGTTTATGAAAGAGGTATCCCGTGCCATTATTGGGGCATTCCATTGTGACTGGTGGAACATTTGACTCCAGAATTTGACTAACTGTAAATGATAATTATGTACTCAGTACTGATACGATGGTGTAGTTTATTTTATGATGTAGATAGATAGTTAATGATTACGTTCCCATAAAAATAAAACCCAAATCATTTGAAACTTCTATGTAATTATCATTTAAACGCATGTGACTGGTGGGACACTGAAAAATCCCTCTCTGCTACCTTTACGCACTTAGGAATGAATTTCAGCCCAACTACTTCATTTTCAAGTTAGCTTTTTCTGTGGGATAAAATATATTAAATACACTATCGTACTTATGAATAAGTAGACGGATGACATTTACTGAAATGAAAATATATGTGTTCAGATTTGTGACTGGTGGGACAGCTTTTTGTGACTGGTGGGACAAGTCAAAATTATGTGAAAATAGTTGTTGTTTAAATTCAGTTTTATTATTGTTCTGAACGTTAACAATGTATTTATTTATAAATTTAATCGTCAGCATTACAAGACAGTAGACTAAAACAAGAAAAAAAAATGAAAACTTAAGAAATGTTAATGATATTTTTAAATTCGTAGAATATCCTGTCACCCATCATCCTTATTTCAGGATCAGGAAGGATTTCCGCTATTTGGTCCATTTTAACATAAGAAACATCCGTTTCATTCATGGTGAACAGCTTTGGTTGGTCACCTGGAATGGCTTTTAGGAACATGACCATGATGTCTTCGTCTTTTTCATTTTGACATACTGCTATATATCTGTGCTCCTTGACATGACCTCTTCTTCCCTTTGCCTCCATTGTGACTACGACGTAAGTACCGTTCTTGATATCTTTTGAATCAGAGGATTTATGCAAACATGAAGTGTCTGAATTGGGTTTTGGTTTTGGGTATGTACTTTGCCCAACTATTTCTTCTGGGTTAACATCCACTTCATGTTCACTGTCACTCAAAAAAACATGAATAGTTTAATCGTCCGTCTTGCGTCATCAAAACCTTTTTTGATTGAGAAGAGGTTGCAGTCAGGGCATAAATTATGCATTTGTGTGACCCTTGGGATTTAAAATAGTGGTGTCTCTGAATATAGGGAATCGGTTTAACATATTGCCACCTATCGATATGGTCTTCTTTGTGTACTTCAATATCATCATGACGCAACCTTTCCTTTTCTTTAAAAGCTTCTCTCTTGTTCGACTTTTGCTCACACTCTTGTTTATTTTTTTCTCTACGTTTTCTGTCCCATTCTTTTTCTTTTTCCTGTGCTATCTTCCATTTATCAGGGTTCTCCTTCATTATCTCTCGTGATTTCCTTATTCTCTCTGCGGCATTCATCTTAAACAAGCAAACAAATACCCAGTCAACCCACCCATCACCGCAAAGGCATGCATTCATACGAAGCTCATAGAGAAAATAAGCAAATTACCTATCACCCAATTAATATTAATTTTAGTTAAAGACAAGCACAAACCATTCCGTTTTAGGTCTAAACAAAAAACGCAAGTTAAATAAGAAATCTGCATGCTAACTTTCGTTACATATCAATTGTTAGCCAATGTCCCACCAGTCACTGTGACTGGTGGGACTTATTTGAAAACTCTAAAGAAACCATACAAATTACTTTTTAACCATTAAAATATGTTTTAATAGTACACCACGTCTTCATTGTTACTTCTGGAAAAAACGGAATATGGAAAGTCATATTTGAGGTTAGGAAAACAACTTTTATCTCTTTTTGCGTGACTGGTGGGACAGGCGAGATGACTTAGTTCAAAGAACGAATACACAAAAAGTTACATACCTTTACACAATATTTTTATGTAGTAATTGAGTTTTTTCTATGTTTTCACTAAATTACAAGCGCCGAGTTCTTATAACCGTCACAATGACCGAAAACAGTGTTGCCAACCTAATCAAAATTTTATCCCAAAGCAATTATGGAGGGAAGTAAAAGTTTCCGTAGACAAAAGTGACATTTGTTAATTTTTTTTTTAAATTTCTGTACAGATTCATGGAATATAGTTATTTGGCTATAGGATATTAATAAAATAAGTATGATTTATTGAATTTAAAAATTTATGTAGTTTTCCTGTTTTCGATGGAATGCCCCTATTGTAGAAAAAAGCTATTCTCATTAACATGGTTATTGTGCACCAACCCAAAGATAGACACATGCTAGCGCGCAATTTTTTTTGAACTTTTTATCAGAAACAATTTTGTAGTACATATTTTTTACAAAACTATAAATATTTACGCAGCATACGCAACGAAGCTCTCAAAAGGAATAACTTTTCCCCCGTTTTAGAAACATTTACTACTACTGCTCCGCTCCTATTCGTTGTAGCGGGATGCTATATGTATAGCCTATGACACTCCACAGTAACGTAGCTTTCTATTGGTAAAAGAATTTTTAACATCGGTTCAGTAGATCCCGAGATTACCCCTTACAATCTAACAAACACACAAACTTTACTTCTTTATAATATTAGTATAGAAGTATAGATATAGATTTACAACATCAAATTACTAAAAGTTATTTTTGAGAGTCGGTGCCAGCAAAATATCAATATAAACCTATGCAATTTTGAGTATTATAATTTTTTTTTTCAGTTCAGTATTCTTTTTGTCTAAGGTTCTATATAGATATTAAATCAAATATCTAATTTGAACGTTTTCATCAAAGGTCGATACATATTTATGCAGGCCCGTTAAGATACATGTTATTGTCGGGGACGTTAAATATAATTTAATGGAATTTAAGATGAGTATATCATATGAATCAACGCGTGAATACATGTTATTGAAGCAATGAGTGTATATATATTTATGATGTGAACTCGTGGTTACAATTTTATGCTCTTCGAGCCGAAGGTGTTTACATATTTTAGGAGCCGTGACAATGTATACAT
The DNA here is from genome assembly GCA_933228765.1 of Miltochrista miniata. Taxonomy (NCBI): domain Eukaryota; kingdom Metazoa; phylum Arthropoda; class Insecta; order Lepidoptera; family Erebidae; genus Miltochrista; species Miltochrista miniata. The sequence goes on along the minus strand of OW121763.1, from coordinate 24,705,281 downwards.
ATTATTGCTCTTGACTGTACCTAGTATACTGACTAAGATTTCATTGCAGTCCTCTACTTAATACAGGTCCCTTTACTTATGTAACCAATGTGCTATTACTAGGAAATAAATCTTGTAACCTGGTTGTGTTATTTACATCAATATTTATACAAATTTTGCCTGTTTCAGTAAATCAACACATGATAGAATGTTAGCACAACTAGCGCAATGTGAATTTGCAGTAACTAAGTCACAGCTGGGATCAGAAATGATGGCGGCGGAATTAAAAAGCTATGAAAACTTATCAAAAATATTGGAAAACGGCATAGAGGTTGCTAAAGAGAATATAGAAAAAAGCAAATCGGACTTGGCTCAGGCAAAGACTGTTAGAAAAAATCGTATAGAGTATGATGTACTTGCAAAGGTAATAAGTGACCAGCCAGATAGGAAAGAAACCTTAGAAAGGCTTGGTACATTAAAAACAGAACTCTCCGGCTTAGAGTCATCAAAACAGCAGTTGGAAAGCCGGTTAGCTTTAAGAAAGAAACAGTTTCATGTATTGGTTACTTCAATACATCAGTTGCAAGCGTTATTGGACGAACCGGATGATATTAATGATGATGAGGATGTTGATATGAAGGAAACTGTAAATGATGCTTAGAATTATACTGAGGCTGTTTTTGCATCTCTCTTTTATACTTTGACTAGCTGTTCCTTGCCCCTTCATCCACGTAGTTGTTATCGCGTAAAATCATTACCCTCTTTTTGCGTAGTCTGTTAAAAAGTATCCTATGTCCTTCCCAGGGACTCAAACTATCTCTATACGAAATTTCATCTAAATTGCTTCACCGGATTAGGCCTGAAAGCGTAACAGACAGACAGACAGAGTTACTTTCGCATTTATTTATAATATTAGTAGGAATGATTAGAAGAGAGATGGAGAAAGAGAACACTAAACAAGATATGCAAGACCTATAGATATCAATATTACTAAAGTGCAGGCTACACTACCAGCTAACAAGCATGGCAAACATCATCTCATCTCTTTCAACCAACATTAGCTGAATAAATGATGCATTATTACCCATCTTTAAACTGAACTTTCAATTAGTTTGTATAGATTTCCTTGACTGAATACTGCAGTGTGCCCTGCCTTTTAATGAAGCAACTTTATCATAGTTTACATTTTATATAAGTGTACTGCTGACTTAATTCTTTTATAAACAATTTGGTAACCATCAAAAGACTTTCATTTCATTTGAACCTTATTTGACTCGATATAAGTGGATTGATTTGTAGAAAAGTACACAGGCTTCACCACTTGAGTCACTGGTGTCATGGGTATATTGGAATTAAATAGACAAAATTTCTACAGCAATATAATATGACATTGTCATATATGGGTTGAGGATCCTTGATTGGTTGATCATATATGGGTTGAGGAGGGAGAGTGAATAGCCATCAATTCAACTCTCTGAAATTTGATTGTAAAAACCATAGATTTAGAATTTTTTGCTACAAAACACTGCACAAAACAAAACGCTGTCTGTGTTGAAGTTACGAAAATTACAGTCTTAGAACTTCAATCAATGGAATCAGCGTACGGCAGTTCACTGCTTGACCACAAATTAGATAGTAGGTACAGATGGAAATCTTATGTATGTACTTTTTTCACACCTACCCTCGTCTACGCACACTCGAGCACAAATCAGTATCGAAAACTATGAAAATATTTGACCTATCTAATTTGTTGCTTGACGTAGGCCGTTTCCAATTTACGCAACAATACACCGTCCTCGCCTTCCGCCTCCAGTCACCCTTGTGAACTTTTCTCGTCCGACGTCGACTACGACGAACGTCGGTGCATCTTAAAACTTGGTAGGTACCTACATTGGCTACATTCAAAACAACGACTTCCTTCTGTGGACCTACAAGTGAAGACTATGGAGCATGGCGACTTGTTTTTGTTCATTTGTTCATGTACTTCCCTAATGTTTCTGAAACATTTCATTTCATGATGATGTTCCCATTGGATTTAATTTGCAATGCCTTTTTAAGGCACTGTCCGCAACGCGATATTTCATCGCGCACCTTAGTCTGACAAACTATTTTCTATATAATACTAGCTGTTGCCCGCAGCTTCGCCCGCGATGGGGCTGTATGTGAAAAATGATTTTCCCGCTTTTCTGTTGAAATTTTTTCTGAATTTTCTTTGCTATAAACCTCACGGAGCCCGAGACCTTTCCAACGAATGCAAAACCGTGGAAATCGGTTCGTGCGTTCTGGAGTTATAGCGTCAGGAAGGAAAACCCGACTTATTTTTATATAATAGATAACTGCTTTCTAGTAGGTAGGTACTAAAATTCTCTGAGATGGGATGCGGACATGACGAAACTAAGGGTTCCTTACTAACTACGGAACCTTAAAATAACAGATTTTTTATGGTACCTAAACGTTTCACGGCCTACAGACTGATAGAAGAAAATCCCTTACAGCGCAGAAACGTAATGTTACTCTACATTTTTAAAGCGGAATACAACTTTATCACTTTTCCAGTGAATTACATAGATATCTAATTCAATTAACTACATACGTTCCAAATGCCTGAAATAGCTACCTGCCCACCCGGCAGTGGCGGTTCCCTGCTCTTCCCGCAAAACATGCACGTTGGTTGCCACGGCATTACAATTTGAAATCATTATTTAGGTACGTAGTTCTATGTATAAAGTGCACGCAAGAAATGTAAACGACTGGTTAACTTTATGTGAATTTGGCATTCTTTAGTCTTGAAATGACGTAAGTAGGTACCCAGATATTACCAATTATGTACCTATGTATGGCTAGTCGCCAGGCTTGCTCAATTTCTATCATAATGCATTCCAGTTGACCCTCCCCGACCAAGCAATCTTCCCTTGTTTTCCTGTGTACATCCCCTTGTTCCTTGTCAGATAGGAAAAGCCACAGATAACACTGTCAATAATTGTTACTCGAATGGCGTCACCGTAATGGTAAACGCAGAGAGAGGGAGACACCCCGCAAGGTGGACAGATGACTAAGTTGTTAAGGTCGTGGGAGCCTGCTGGATGGGGGCAGCACAAGACCGAACGTTGTGGCGATCCTTGGGGGAGGCCTATGCCCAGCAGTGTGCGTCAAATCGGCTGAGATGATACAGTATTATGTGGCGAGGTAACCGGTAAGTAGGTACTGCTAGGCTGTTCAGAGTTTCAGACAGAAGCGAAAAATACAAGACCGGGATCAGTAGATACTCGCGCCGCGCCGACATGATAGGGTAGGTACCTATCTATATTAACCATATGTGAGGCTATAAGTTTTGGCGGTAGCTAGAGCACGAAAGTGATTAACAACGAAAAAACAATAATAAAATACGTTTGTGAAGAAAACTGTTCTGTTTAAAGGAATCGCCCCGGACTTACTCAGTTTTGATAGCTGCCTCGATTGGATCGTAGGAGGCACGTATGAGAAATATGACAAAATCCCAAGGGATATCTATGCCTCACCAATTTCGCCTTCCAGACCCAATATATTCCTGTTTTTCGAGGCTACATAAGCTAGTAGACCTCCTTCGGTACCCGTGGGAAAATGACCTAAGTAGGTAGGTCCCTAAAAACCAGACTATGAGATATTTAACTTTGACTTAACCAACAAACAAATGAGTTAACCAAAATGGCTTTGTGGTAAAACTCTATGCTGTAGAAGGGAGACTAAGAGGAATTTCAGTTGAATGCCTGTTTAACTTGTTGCAAAGCAGTGCAATTGCAAAGAGCTTCAGTAAGCTCCTTACTAAAACGAATATCCAAAGCGGCCACGTTAGGATCTCACAAAATCTTGTTAGGCAGAGGGGAGTAAATTACTGACGGTGCAGATAAAGCATTGAGCATGCATTACAAGCCACCCTACGTTAAACCTACATCTGAATTATTAAAATGCTAAGAATTGAGTCTCCTAACCTACTAAATATTTTTTTACAAATTGGTCAGACTAATTTTGGTAAGAAATCGAAACCTTTCGATCATATGTCTAAAATTCTAGATGCCGGCTACTGCCGAGTACCTATTATTGAATTGTGTGGGTGTGTAATACACTTCTGCCTTCATCCCACGGGAATATAAGCATGATTGTAGGTATGTATGCTGTAAACACAAATTATTAGGTAAGTTTCCCAATTTCTTTCATAAAGGTCATCAACATAATGTACAATTGTGTCACAACAAAGCTCATTACAACTTTAGTAGCTGGAACATATAATAAATAATTTCACAAACTGAGTGACAAACTTTCGTCTACCTATTTACTCACCTTGAAAATGAACAAACAGCTGGTTTCACGTATAATGTCCACACAGAGGTGATAAATATTTCACTGTGGCAGGTACCCCGAGGTAATTACACACGTGGTGTGTCATGTCACAACTCGTGATAGGGCAACGCATGCAAGGTAATTGAAGTTTGTTTTACTTTGGCTACCTATGGGAATAGACTTCCTTTAATACTGCAAAGGAACAGGTAGCGTAGCGTGCGGTTCACTTATGTAAAGTGATGTTACGCGATTACCTACCCTTTCAAGTATGTAAGGCGTAAGTGTAGGTGTATATGTCAACGGCCAGTACCTACCTGAAGTCTTGGAGTATAGATTACATACATATATAAGGGGTAGGTAGAGGCATAATATACGCCTACGCTTATAGTTTTATATCCCATGGGTTGTGAGCCTATTGACATGTTGAAATGGACAGGCGCAGGCTGCAACGACCCTAAATTGAAATTTTTCAAGTCGCCTATAAGGCCTTTAACTGTCATTTACTGACAACCGGGTTTCATTACGAGTTTTCTTTCTCTAGGGCCTAGGCATTAATAGGTCGTTTTGCGAAAGTGTTCCCTTGAACACTTTCACAAAAGCATCCATTGCTTTTCACCGTGTTGTCAGCAGCGCCTAAGGAGGCGCTCTTACGACAACCTCGGGATGAGATTGGGTGGTGACATTTTGTACTCTTTCCCGTCCCCACACGGGGTATAGTTAATCGAATTAAAATTTGCTACGGCTACGAGTATGCTACGAGCTACGAAGTCTACGAGTAATTTCGTATTTCTGCCTCATAATCTCAAACGTTCGTTCAGGTTTCCGAAGTTTATTCAAGAAATCATCCAATATTCTATTGCCTTTCGTGATTAAGAGTCACAGAGACAATATCAGGAAATGTTTAGAATATTTTATTAGCTTAGAGGTGACCTTCGACAGTTAATCGAGTAGGTAATACCTATACGGTATTAGGATATGGTTATTGGAGTCTGCTTTATGGTCAATTATGTTTGAGATGGTATCGCGAGAGAACTTGTGGAGTTACAAATGTACTTAGATTTCAATGCACACATTAGCTCGGTATCAAAAACTGCTACGGCTACGAAAAGCTACGAGCTACGAAGTCTAGTCCAAATTATAAGCTGTGTTGTCTAACTCTAGTGTGTGAATAATGTTTACTTCAATATATCTACGTATATGTACCTATTATATCGATATTTTTATTGAAAAGTCTTACAGCAATTTAAAAAAACAAACTTCAGTCAAGATTAATTACCATCCACACGTAGTTAAGTCGATTGTTTGTTTGGCCCACAAACATGTGATTGGTGGTAAACAAAAAGTTCCTGAATGTCCTGTAAGATAAATAAAACAGGTTTACAAATGTATTACAATAAACTCGTACCCTCATCTTACTCGCTCTCACGAAGACAAATGCTCAGACTAAATATATATCAAATTTCTTTTCTCGCTCTTTAGCTGACGTTTCAAAACAACAAGGATTTTCGGTCATTGCTCCCTGACAAAGAATGGTAGTAGACAGCATTGTGGCGTGGTTCATTTATATCAATGTTATTCTACTACCTATACGAAATCAGGACGTGAGGTTTTGAAATCGTCTATACATTTATTAACTAGGTAGATATACCCTAGGGCAAGAGTTGGCAAGTAATTTTAAGTGGGGTTCGACTAATGTATTTTTTTCATTGATTTACATGATAACTTTTTTATACCATTAAGGTGGCAGACAAGCATACGGCCCACCAGATGTACCGGTGGCTACCGCAGCCTATAGACGCTTGCAACACCAGAGGTGCCACACTCGTGCTGCCAAAATTTTTTTTTTTTTTTTACAGCTACAAGGGATTGTGACCTCAGTAAGTATATAGTTTTAATTTAGACACCTCTACGCGCTCACGAGATAAAGGGTCTTACGGAGAACAGACAGACGTATGTATGGACGAACATCAATGTGATCCTATAAGGGTATGTACCGTTTTCTTTTTGAAGTACGAAATATTAAAAAGAAAAGAATAAAAATACATCCAGACGTTTTCACGTGATTAAATAATAAGTAGTCAGACATACATTAGCACCTAATATTCCAAGGTACTATAATTTAGAAGGTGTCATCGGTTTATGTGATATGACTTAATAATAATGTTCTCTTTTAGTGACAACCTAAATAAATTATTTAATTTCCTTATGTAACTCGTAGGCGTTGCGTGTCTTGCCCGGGCGTTCTCCGTTCCCTAATATACTAATCAAAGAATGTGTTGTCGAAAAGTCAATAAAAGCAAATTAATTAATAATCCACCTGCGGAACGTACATTCAACGAGAAAATTCGACGTATTCTAGACTAACTATGTAACGATACCACTGATCTTCTTACAATTGCACAGTTTAAAAAGCTGAACGGATTTGATAACAAGCTAGAGTTCCGATGTTCGACATTAGTTTCTTAAAAGTAACTTTATGCACTTCTTTTCATATCTATAACTCTTTCAAATTTCACGTTCTTACGTTCTCGCAATTTTCTTGAAAAGAAATACAAATTGAAAGTGGTCGCTTCTGGCTCATGAAACCAAAAGAAGTCACACTTACACAGTGCAAAAGAGTAATTAGAGACAACCGTAGCTAGTCCAATACATACATACAAGACCAAGGCAGTACGAGTATTATATCTGTTGAACCATATAGACACTTGAAAAGCACTACGAGCGAAGTGCCTCCTCTTACGACCACAAGTTTTTCAAACGATGTGTGGGAAGACACACCATCAGCGCTATTTTTTTGTTGACTTTGATAGCTTTTCTCGACTCTCACCATGACTTTTCATTAGATGGGCCGCGTTATTTGAGTAGTTTAGTATACAAAACAATGAAATCTCTACCTATACTCTAAGTGATAAAAATAAAACATTTTTCGGAAGTCCGTTAAGAAAGCAATTTGTTATCGACTATATGCTTCTATATCCAGCAGTAAAGCCGACCTCTAAAATAAAAGTGTGCACTCCGGTATCAATATTTCTTACGGTCGTAAATTCTGACTAAAACACAAAAACGTGAAACTTACCTACAGTATAGAACCCATGCAATATTCTCAATGAGGTAAAACAAGACATAAATAAGCAATTTCTTAAAAAGGAACGTCCTCGATATGAATTTTATCGCTCGATCCAGCTCTTTACCAAATATTTCAATATTGAATTCATCCCTTCACTGTCGGAGAATTTTCCATCTAACCCTCCCAATCCTCACCGGTATTAAAGGGTCGGATAGTAGTAAGTAGGATGATACGAACTTCCAAAGTTGCAGCAGTTTATAACATCTTTATAGGAAAGGAAGAGATATAGTTTTCAACCTTCCAAGAGAATTGTACCAAAGTGACTCTGAGAAAAGCGGTTCACGTGTTGTCAAAGAAACTAATGAGCATATAACTAAACAAATATAATAGTACGGTCTACATTTGCTTTTTCTATGTTCTTACATACTCGTAGATCTATGTTCATTACCGCAATGGCTCCATCCGGAAATATTGGCGAGGTGGCAGCTGTGCGCCCCCCAGGGGCCAGGGTACGTAAGTGAGCGTCTCTAGCCGCCCACACTCAATGTACCCGCGGCGAGAACAAAATAATCTACTCCGCAGTCGCCCCTATATCACGCGCCATTGCGCGTAATAAACTTTTATCAAAACATTTTGATCACTATTTAATTGTTCTCAGCCGAAATTTATTTTAACTTTGGAAAAGGCACTTATAAAAATGTGTTTAAATATACTTAAACACATTGTTATAAGTGTGTACGTAATGTAGGTACATAAGTATATATAAATTTTGCACATAAGTAATTCATTTTCTTCATTGTTTATTTACAGTGTTGTATTGGGAAGCATATAAGGATGCTGTAAATATTTTTAAATGTAAGTGGTGGTTTTTTAATGTATGGCATATGGCAGTGTACCTCCAAAATTTCTAAAACAATATTGGTATAAAGGTTTCACGGTTTTAACTTGAGCACAGAAAATCTTATAAAAAGCTCCTAAACTTTGCGAGCAAAAGATACACACATTTTGCTCGCGACAGTACATACATGTGGTCAAAAACTGAAAGTTTAACGCGCAAGCTCACAGAGCCTTTCATATAACGCCGGCACTTAGTCAACGCGCCGCTGTCGAACGCACGCCGCCACTCGTCACACAACGCTGCAACTTACGCACGTATCGTAAGATAAAATGCCTTCTTGGTGGGACTATTTACACTTTAATAGACAGTACAATAACAAACGGAACCTAGAAGAAGGCCTTTTCCAAATCGCTTCGCAAACTTGTAATATCTTGGTGAAAGTCAACAACACGAATAACATTAATTTGACGAGAAATGACCGAAGTGACGAATATGGGTGCGCGGGTCCCCCTAAGGGAAAAAGTTCGATGCAGGTTTGCGTCCCCAAATACAAGAAAAATTCTCTAACATCCAGCTGCAATCCAGGACTATCGGTAAGTACCCTTATATTTTAGAACTTTTGCATGCTTTCAATGAGATTAAACCATTTAAAAAGTATTTTCACTAATATTTTACTATATTAGCAAAAATATTACTGCAAACGACACTTTAAAATTAAATTTGAAATTTAAATGATATTTTATTAAATAAATAAAGTAAAACTGTTATGCGTGTCGCTACAAAAAGTTTTACACATTATTGTCGGCCTTGTCTTCAGTTTAAAAGATGCATAGGCGCGCAATGCATGTGCAGTTCACTTTTATATTGCATCGGTTCCATTTAATATCCAATAATAGTTCAAACATATCCTTTCGCCTGTGTTGTGAATGTGAATTGTGTCGACCAGAAAGGAATATTTGCAAGCTGATTTCACTTGAGGTGGGTGACTTGCTATTTTGTTACGTAGAATGGTTTGGTCTTTATTATATTGTGTGGCGGCGATGCCATAGCTTGTACTAGCTACCTATATCGATTTTACACGTGAAGAAAGACATCGCGGACTCGCGGTGGCAGTAGACGCCATCAGGCCTCGTCGGGCGACCTTGTTCCAATTATCCATTTTATACATAACAGTTTGGTTCGAACAACTTTTCGGGTAAGTTTCTACGATGCTTTCTGGCTTGGTTTGAAGTTGCAGTCTGAGCACGTTCCTTGAAAGAAGTTATTTATTGTCGGAATAAAGTTCTTGTCGTATTTTTATTGCATATAGGTACCAAGATCCTTTATTGAGATATAGGAAACTTAACTGCATATTTCACTATACACTAGATAGCTGCATTCCTTTGCTCATTAAACTTGTTTTAATTTTCTTGAAATTTTTTATTTTCAAATAAGGCTGCAGAGCTATTTCAGTTAATATTTTAAATACCTACTAAATATTACTTACAATGTTTATTACACATATAAAAGAAAATAAATAGGATTATAATAAGTGTTTGACTGGCATAACAATATTTTAAATTACAAAACACACCTAGGTAGATGGTGCTATGTAAAAATAGCCCACAGTATTTATTATTTTCGTAATGTGACACAATGAAACGCAATTTTCCGCCAAACTCAACTATATGTCTATCTATCATTTCATTTGGGGTGGGTTTATCTACTAACAGCAAAACATATCGTAAAAGATAAAAAATATGGCTGTAATTTGTGAGTTTACCTACATCGTTTGTAAGGCTGATGACCCGAAGTGCTTCCCATTTAGTGGAAAACGTAACCGTGCCGGAGAAGGTTTTATCCCTTTTTTACTACTAAGGTGGCAGACGAGACCATAGACATTAATACAGCACCACCTGGTGAAAGGCGCTACACAAGACCCCTACGATGTCAAATACCGTAGCTACTATCGCAGAAGTTTGTACACAATTTTTACTGCGTGGACTTTCCCAGAGCGTCGAGGCAGGAGGCGTAGAAACCACAAGGCGTTTCTTAATGTATCGTAGACGAAAAAATGTAATGGTAATTTGTAACAAATTAACAATACTAATCATTTCCGCGTCAGCAGTTGCGTTATGCTAAGTAATTCAATGTCATATGTCTTCCAAAAGCTTTGATATTTTCATATCACATTTATATTTTTCTACTTTTGGAAATCCTCATGGATGTCATGCCGGATACCTACCGGATAAAGACAAACGATGTTCAGCAACTTTAAATTTGCGATTCAGTTTAAAATTTCACAAAATCGAGTATTTTTAACAGAAAGAAACTATCGACAATTTCATCAGTAATGGTGTTTTTGGTTTCGAGAAGGATTAGTTCTTGATCTGCGTTGCTTGTTTAACGGTAGTTCATTAGACCTCACGAGTCCTCAGACCGAGATAATAGCCTATTTAGCGTCATACGAACTCTTAAGCCCTCGGAATATCACCTGTATCTATGTAATAAAAGTGAACATTCCCCACACGGCATTACAATTTACTAAAGTATTTGTACCTATGGTTATATTTTTAACTACGTCGTTGTGTTAATGACGACTAAAACTGTGTTGCTTTGTCACGTCAATGTATTTTGTAACGGGTTTTAGGGTTCCGCAGTTCTGTGTTATCTATGCATATTATAAGTGAAGCGAAATGTTGTACTCCTATTATAAATAACTAGCTGTTCCCCGCAACCGACAGGACGACTTCTACGCGGACGAACCGCGTAGAAGTCGTTATCGCGTAAAATCATTACCCTCCTTGTGCACAGTCAGTTGAAAAGTAGCCTATATCCTTCCCTGGGACTCAAACTATCTCTATACCAAAGTTCATCTAAATCGGTTCAGTTGTTTAGGCGTGAAAGCGTAACAGACAGACAGAGTTACTTTCGCATTTTTATTATTAGTAGGGTAGTAGGGATTAGTAGGGATGTGAAATTTGATACCCAGTTAAAGATTTATTTGCAGAACCAAAGCACAGTTTGGTACGACCTTACGACGCAAAAAGTTTGTGTAGTAAAATTATGAAAACACTGTTCTGTGTATATCTGTTGCTACTCTCCAATGGTATTTAATTAATGTTTGACTAAAATGTCCAAAGCTTCACCCGAGTTCTCACGTTTTTCGCCGGGGAGTATTCCTTCCTTCTAAGAACCCGGTTTCGAAGAACGGATCGAAATTTTGAAATGAATTGATATTTACTTGAATTTTTAGGACATTCTTAACAAAAAACAATGTGGAGACCTTCTTTTAGGTAATGATAATACATGTAACGGAAAACCTTCAATTAAATCGATTACCGTCAGAAAAAGCCAGACTCAATCAATTTAAAAATGTCAGTGTTTTTTATTCAAGCTGTAAAGAGGCAAATTACCCATCGATACAAGATCTTGTCCCTGGCCTAGATAGCATGTATGTGCCTTACCATAGATAGGTACCTATAGCTTAGGCGAAACCTTCCGTGTTTTACATTCAGTATAATAAGTGTTTCGTGCAAGCTTTGGCGTAAATAGAACATTGTATGTAAAACAGTATTGGCGTCCTGGGTTTCGTTACAGCTATCTTCTCCAACTAATATGTTGTTTGTTGTGCTATTTATTTAAGGTACTTAATAATTATTTACTATCCTTACTAATATCATAAAAGAGAAAGTTTGTAAATACGGATGGATGATTGTCACTTTGTAACGGCTAAACGTATCTAGCTGAAATTCGGTGCAGAGATAGGTTTTATAGTTTGGAATAACACACGGCTACTTTTTATCCGATATCTAAGGCGCGTTGAGAATTTATGGGACACGTGGTAATGACAGGTAATGAACAATTTTGACAAATAAATCTATGAAACACGAATTTTTTCGAAAGCGCATTTCGAAAAAATAAGTAGATGTGCAGAATATTAGTTGATTGAAATTTTGTTATCACAGTAAATAAATAAATAAATACTGTTTTAAATATACATTATATGTTGAACAAACGTTTTTGAACTAAATGAAAGCTAAAGGTACTCGTACCTACATAGATTGATTGATTTATTGAGGTAGTAACAATAAATACGAAACATTTAACTTCAGCATTCCTAATAATCCAGTGGTCAGAGTACCTGTCTACGAAACCAGAGGTCATAGGTTCGATTCTTACTTTTTGTGTAATGAGCACGTTGATTTTTATGTGCCCAGGTGCATGTATAACATATATTCAGTGTATATTTAAAAACATATGAGTATGTGTCAAATTGGCTTAATTTTGCTAGCGCTAAGTTACAATCAAATTCATTAAAGTGATTGACAATTAATGCTATTTAACACGTCATTAATAAGCTTAATCATTTCTTACGAAAAACAAAGTAATTGTCTATCGACTGAGGAAAAAGGTTTATAAATTAAGTAATTAAAGTTCTTGTATTGGAGAAAGAATGTAGTATTCATGGGTGCATGAAGAAAGGAAAGTCCTGAATCACTCATTAACTCGGTCCTCGTAGTACTAACTCGAAACCTTGACACTGCTGATTTTTTTTCCAAGAATTCCTTTGTCATACAAACAAAGGATAGAAAATGGATATTGGAAGTCTGTTTTTTTAGTCACCTTAGTGAGGAAATTTTAGTCTTTTCTATGCAGGCCCATGAATAATATCACTCTGTGAAGCCCTTTTAGGAAACTGTTAACTACTATACTAGATAATAACTTAGTCTGTGACTTAGAGGGCGTTTTGAGGTTCGATACCCAAAAGGTACTTTTTATTTTTTTTTACGTGAGTGAAAGTCCTCATGGATGTTATGCCGGACTCCTACTGACTAAAAAACCTCACGTAACGCCCAACAGCCTATGGTTGTGAACCCCGGGTAAGCCCTCGGAAGGATGTCCCAGGACTCCCAACAGACCTGCGGCCTCGCCCAGGGGGTGATTCGGGTGCTAACCCGCGTCTTGGGGGGTTTCGGGTGTGATCCCGCTTCTAAGGGAGGGGCGTGCGTGAGTTTCTCACGTCACGCTGCCGTCATGGGCCTGCTTCTTTAAGGATGGTGAGCGACCCTCGCACCGTCCTCAGACCCCCGGTCATGGAGGCCGATAGTCCTCACCGAAGACACGTCGGCGGCGCCCAGGCCGCCGACTGCGGAACTCGGGTGGGAGAGTTCTCTCCCGTTCCCGCCCCGCCGCCTCCTTCACGAGCATAATCTACTCGCAGAAAAAGGCGGCGCAGTCCCACTTACTCCCACTGGAGATCATGGCTCGCACCATAGTCTCGAGCGAGAGAGTATCCACGTCCAGACCCACTACGAAGACCTGACGCTGTTGCGCCCACGCCGTGCACTCCACTAGCGTATGGAGCGCTGAATGGTACGGGATTATTAATGCGCCGTCCGTCTATCTGTTGGTTACGAGACTGTATCACAGAAACCGTGGTAGTTAGAGAGCTGATTTTATTTTACAGATTATACAGTTATTTCTGTCGCCGCTAGAACAACAGATACTAAAATCTGTAAAATAATTTTACTAAATTGGGACTTCCATACAACAAACGTGATTTCGTGCACGGGTCCGACTCGCACCTGGCCTGTTTTTTATTCTATAAATGCAACGCAACGCAACGCTTTAATTTAATAGAAACAAAGTCCATCGTAGAGCGTCACATTTCGTTTCGTAGCCGTGCCACACGCTGTAGCTAATTACGCGTAGGCGTCGTAGCAAATTCCATACCGAAGTACTTTAGCGGCGCTATTAAACTTGGTCGGTACTCGTATGAAAAGCTCCGATAAGGATTATTTATTGCACATAATATGGAACACTCTGCGCTAAGTCAATATACTATTAGGCTGTAGGTCTATACTACTCGTCTATACTATTATATAAAGATAGAAAGGGACTGACTGACTCATCAACGTAGAGACGAAATCCCTGGACCTAGAATGATGAAACTTTGACAGTAGATACCTTTAACTAACTAGGAAGTTTAGGAAATTTCGCCATTTAAGTGGTACAATAAGTTACAAACGGTTGTATGGAAATTGTCATTTTCAAAGTTAACCTTATGAAAATACGCACACCTTTTATTGCAATACTAAGATATGTGTCTGTTATTTTGTAATCAGAAACAAAATAATAGATACGTATATCTTAGTATTGCAAAATTTTACCAAAATGGGGGTATAATAGGGGTGTAATTTTTTAAGGGAAATCTTCATTTTCAAAGAAAACTTTAAAATTCGAAAAATCCTGCATGCAATTAAAATGAATGAGCATGTGTTTCAGATTTTTCGAAATTCTACCTCTAAGTATGCACATCAAACAACCATGAACGCCCAGCCGAAACCCTTAGACCTAGAAAAACTCCTGCGGCTCCCAACCGTAGGCTCTTAGGTGGGATACGTGTTGTTTTTAGTCGGCAGGAGTCCAGCATAGCATACTTGTAGGATTCTCCTTCACGTTAAAAAAAGACCTAGAAGAACACTTCTGCATTTCTGACATTAGCAGATGTTTAGCAGTTTACACCCAACTCCGTGAAATCACAAGTGGCTCAAAACTTTCCTCAGATATGTCCAAAAATAATATATCTTCATCGGAAGAAACCTGAACCCCGTTTAGGAGTTATAGCGTAGCAACCAAATAGTGAAAATCACAAATAGTGAAAACGTTCACACCACCCAAATTTATAGCATTCCACAGAAATTCAATCAATATCAGTTTATTTTGTAGGTATTATTGAACTTTTGTATCGAAGCGTGAGTCCTCAAGAGCTCATTACAATGATTAAATTTTTACGAGCTGTTTCTGACATCAAAAGAACCATTAACAGTACTCGTAAAGTCGTAAACTAATTATGTATTTTATTTCGTCATTAATGCTACAGTATTAGACAGTGCCCTGATATTTAATGTCTTTTAATTTTTTAAAGTGATTGGTTTGTACGTCCGTAAGTTCAAAGGCTTCTGACCCTGATTGTGAAATCTTCGATTTGAGTCCCACCATATTTTATGATCGAGTGCTTTCCGGATATAGGTACCGTCTCCTTGGCAGTGTATTTATCAGGCGTAATTTAAATACTATGAAAAACATTTTAAGCTTACATATTATTATGTACACTTTCAGATTTATAAATTTTTTTAACACTTAGGGTACCTACTTAGTTTGCGTGACGTGCCTTTTCCATGAGCTAAGTGTAACACTAGCATGGCCTAAAAATCTACAAATACCTAACTTGGCAGAATATGTAGAAAGTAGGCAGATTAGGTAGATTGAATTAAATATCCCTTCTCATCGAGGTGAAATTCTAGAACATAATATAATTCCTATTGTAGTACTTTAAATAGCCCTAAGATCGATCCACTGAATTATTGAGATAGTAGGTATTTATAGGTAAAGATATAGGTAATTAATAGTTTATGCTATTTTACATTATGCTAGGAGTTGTCTTTCCGATTCTTCCAGTAAAATGTAATCACTAGGAAATAACGTGTGTGGAACTTCAGAACTTTTCAGATTACCTAGAAAGCGCAGCTACCTACCTCGACATGTGAGAATAGTCTCGGAATGCATCAGTGACCTTTGGTGTATTTGTTAATCCTGGAGAGCATCCTGGGATGATTAACAATTCTATATGAGGTGGCACTGCGATCCCTTTAAGCAACACCCACATTAATAAGTAGAGTGCTAGCTTTTACTGATAAACATAAAGGGTAGGTATACCGATGCAAAAGAGCTTAACAAACTTCGTAAGATAATGAACATCTTTTACTTACATAAAATGTATTACCCCCGTTTGTGCCCCCGTCCTTGGAATTATCATCTTTTATGTAGGAATTAAGGAAAAATGTCCAAAAAACACGTGATCCAAAGCTCCGTAGTAGTTTGAGTAGTAGTATTATACTTTTAAACTATAAATATTTTAACGTGGGAATCGGTGAACGGCCTTTTAATGTGGTCATTTATGTACAATTGTACAATGTACTTACTTTATGTAATAGAAAAGCTAACATTTACATTTATCATAATAGCTTTAGTTATTGCATTAGGTACCTACCTCACCTGCTGACCAACGGCCGAGCAAACTACACAGGTGCCCTTATGGGGTCGGAAGGTCAGGTAAAAACAGTACCGAGTCAAATAAAAAGCCAAGCTACTAGCAGCGAGTAAAAGCCGATCACAAGCTCCAAGTTCAGGTATGGTTAGTAAGCCACTAGGATAACCCTAAAATGAAGAGAAGGGTTTCTATCACTAACTGTGTCATTGGTACCTTGTGACATCCTTCAGAGGAAAATATACATGGATGTTATGCGTACCGACTAAAAACCACACGTATCCCACCTAACAGCCTACGGTTGGGAGCCCCGGGTAGGCTCCCGGAAGGATACCCCAGGACTCCCAACAGACCTCCTTGTATTGCCTTGTTCCTCACATTTAGACAAGAAAGTACCTACAACTAAAACTGCTGAGCAGTTCCGTGAATATCAATCTGTATGAAAGTGTGTCCGCTAGTACCAATTTTACAAAATCTACGATTGACATCGATTGGATCGAATTTCACAAACGGAATCCATTTGTGAAAGTCGCGTATCCATCCCCTTACTACCAAACCAAAATGACAAGTAGTAAAAAGTTGGTAAAAATTTTTTTAAAGAATCATACAACTGGTAAAACGTGCGCAACTTGTGTACTTTTGAAAAGCTTCGTTAAGATCTCAAACTATTACCACAGTATATAACTAGAACTTACTTTACAACGCCCAGAAAATACCTAACTCAAATATTTCACTGTCACTTGACCGGATGCAGTACTTAATGTCATAGGGCGCCTAAAAGCCTTTCCACGTCGCCTTGGGGCTGAACGGATGAAGAGCTTAGCCTTGGATAGGGCTCTGAGTGGGGCTGAAGCCCTGTTTAGTACACAGTTAATCTTTTAGTAGTTATTCGGGGTATGTGGTAGATTTATTTTTAATCCTTATTTTTTTTAAAAAATGTGGTAGTATATTCTATTATATCAGTAGCGAAAAATTATAAATCTATGATTATATCTATATTGGAGTGAGTATTGTAAATCTACTTGAAGAAAAAATAATAGTAGAGCCCCGATTTATGTATCTATAGTTATGATAAGTGGATACGAAATTGAAATAACAATTACATACTTTCTGAATTATCAGTATTACACAAATTTGTGAACAAGAGCTGAAGAGAAATGTTAACAGTCTTTTTGAAGTAAAACTTCTTTAAGCGCGACTAGGGAGTAACTCTGATTTTTTTTCTGACGGAAGTAACGCTTACTATTTGAATTTTGAATAGCGTTTCCGCTATTCGCGTAATTCGAATGAATGATATTATTACAACATTTGATGCTGTCAATGGCAAAGAAGTTTTACTTCAATCGCGCGTAAAGGTTACACGCACACATTTTTTTTTAACGTGAGGCATATCCTACATCGATGCTATGCCGGATTCCTATCGACTAAAAACTACACGTTTCCTACCTAATGCCTACCGTCGGGAGTCCCGGGTAAGCCCTCGGATGAAGGATGACCTCAGGACTCCTAACAGACCTACGGCTACCACTGCGGCCTCACCACTAGGCTTGCCAACTTCAAAATGCGGATTTGCGGGAAATGTTGATTTCAAATGCGGGACAAGGATTTAAAAAGCGGGATCGTACGAATTTTGTTCAGAATACTAAAAAACGTAAACTTTACTGAATTTCACGCGGGCGAGCATCATTTAGTTTAAATATAATTTCCGTACGCTTTTTGCTATGTTGTAAGTTTTACACGACAACGCATTTTCTTTCTCCAAACGCATGATACTGTAATTGACTAATTGTGCTGATTTTTTTTTAAGTTGTCAAAAAACTAAGGTATCATTCGGTCTTTTTACTTATCCTCGTCAAAAAATTTCTACATAGTAATTGAAAAGTTTTCTCCAAGAAACGAAAAATAACTTTTTAAGGCAGGAAACGCGTTTAGAATTTTCTCGACAGGAGGATGTAATGAGCGCCATCTTGTTACTTGTTATCACATGTCTCACTATTGTATTTGAATACTGTAGATTAGCATCAGCAAAAAATTCTTTAAGTGTTTGAACTCTCTGTGCACGATACGACAGGTGACCATATACTTTTAAAACCAAAGTTTCCACATCAAATTCACATTTTGCACCAGCATGCGCAGCAGCATTTCCGTTCGCCATTTTGGTTCCGTAAATGTGTAAAAAGGGAATTATTTCTCCCGAAATTATCATTATTAGAGGAATACGCAGATGCGTTTCGAAAATCAAAAGGGGCCTGGTTTAGAAAATGACGAAAAAGAGGTGCAAATAAAAGCATTTATTGTCTGGATAGGTAGACGGAAAATTATAGCCAAAAAATATTTTAAATCTAGGTACAAGATTTGTATCAAAATATGCTTTTGTTGTACAGTATATTAAGTATACATAATGTCTAAAACGATCATAAAGTCAGCCCCAAATTTTTAGATGAATGCATTTTACGACTTTATTTTTTATCGACGCGCAATATAAAAATATATCAACTTAAAAAGAAAATATACATCTATAATTTGGTTTTCTTCGATTTTGAATAAGTAAGAAAATTAACAAAAATAAGATCTAAAATACAACAGCTTGAAGGACGCGAGTTTTGTATGGTCAAGGTCGTTAGCCCTATGAACGGCCTTAATGTTATTGTATATTTCTATCGCTTTCTTATTGGGGTCTTCATAGAAATCAAGTAAACATGTGCGAATACCCTCCTCTGGACAGTAGAATCTTACAACATAGGAAATAACTTCACATTTCCGTGATTTGATGCATCGCTACAAATACTGTAAACGTAAACGTTTGTTGCTAGATCAAGAAAAGCGGGATATCACGCGTCCCGCTCAGGGTGTGAGCGGAACGTCTTGTTATGGGTCTCAGAAACGGGACGTCCCGCGTATAGCGGGACGGTTGGCAACCCTACTCACCACGCTGTCAAATATTAACAGCCTAATACACAACTTTTGTCGCAACTGAAGAAAGAAAGGATCATTAATTAAATTTTTTGCGAAATAAAAGTTTTTAATTGATTTACGATTAAAAGTTTACTTTTATTACCTGATGATGACTATTCATGAGACTTCGCCGTCCACCTGGCTTTCCTACTGTGATGAAGGCTGTATATCAGGAACCATGATAGCTAGAGAGCTGAAATTTTCTCAGATTATGTATTTTTGTTGCCGTTATAACAACAAATACTTAATACAGGTAGTTAAGGGGGCTTCCATACAACGAACGTAATTTTATTGCTGTTTTATGGAATGCAATCCTCTGTGCAAGAATCTGACTCGCACTTTGACAGTTTTGTTAATATTTAAACTTTCTCTCGCATCTTATGTACCTAATATATCTATTAACTTATCATATTATACCCACTGTCAAGGTAAAAGGCATGTAAAATTCCAAAATGTATTTCGATAATTCAAAATCGTACCTACAAATATAAGATCTTACATTGAAATTGCCAGTTCAATATTAGAACAGCTGCAGCGTGTTTCGAGACACAAATTTATATCTGTAAGGTATCCCTGAATATCGTATTAAGGCTTCAATATAAGAAGCTATGCAGGTATCGGTTAATAAAGCTTTTATATTTAAAAAATTCAGACGTTTTTGAAGGATTTTTTGTTATATTTTGGACCATCCCACGAGTATTAAAGAATTGAATAATTATAATAAATAAATAGCTTATAGCTAACAGACATGTTATTGTTATTGTACAAGTCAGAAACATGTTGTGTGTTGTCCACAAATATTTATTTATTATTATCTCTGTATAAAATTGTCTTTTTCACTCTACAATACAAAAATAGAAATGAAATTGCACTATTTATATAATTTCGCTAACTAATTTCCACTGAGCTCTGGAGCTTTCCTTTCGAGGAAGTACTCAGGACTTTCGGCCGAAGACAGATGGAACTCCCCCGTATGGTTAAAGTCGGTAGGAGTCCGGCATAGCATCCATTAGGATTTCCACACGAATAATTATATAATCACGAATATAAAAATAAGTCATTTTGAAGTTTATTTTAAAGACTGTTATTGATTTGGTAAAGATACTCTTAAGTATCTCAATAGACTAGGTCAAACTAACTAGAAATGGTGAATAATTTATCAGTTCTAACGTGCGCTGAAAGCTTTGCTCTAATACTAGAACCTGTCGCATTGAGTGCTTCCAAATAATTTATTGGTTTATTAAAATACATGTGTACAATACTCGTAAGCCATGAAAGATGAGAATTTTACATAGAAAGTGATCAAATAATTGGCAATATGACGGAAATGAAGATAATATTTGTATTACGGTTGGTACCTAACTCAGTGAGATTCATACGAAAACATAAAGTACCAACAGAATACTATGGCGTATATGTATATACCTACAATAAATACTAATAAAGTTATTATAAATCTAGTGCTGGACCAGCTTCGAAAGTAATTAATTTTCCAATTCAATGAAAGCACTTTAAGCACTTCTTCACCGTTTAAATTTCTAAGTTTATACCTACGTACCTGCCTATTTATCTAATTTATGTACCATGTAATATTAGGACATGATGAAGAAAGTGAATGTAAACAGAAGAAAACATCAAGCGGAACGTGATGAGGCACATCACAGGACCACCAACTTGAGGACCACAATCAGAAGTCTTACAGACTGTGAGAGTGGCCCCCAATAGCTAGATGTGGCACGTTTCCCATCAGTGGCGATCTGAATTTGGCGAGGGTCTACTGGGTCTGACTCATTTATCTCAAGTCTCGTGACATTATACAGCTATCCTAATCATTTTCAACGTTCAGACAAAATTTATAATATTACACATTAGGTATGACATAGGTCAAGTTAGGAAGCCCCTATTTAACGGACTGTTTCAGACCGCAACCTTTTTCCTTATTCTATTAATTCTAAGTATTTTCTTTCACTTAATAAGGGTCTGGAGTGTTATTGACACCTCGTGACGGCCTACAAGGTAGTCATTAGTTACCTACCTCATGTTGGTTGAGTATCCTTAGGCTACTCAACCAACATGCTAGCTAGAGAATAAATCTTAATTTATTCTTTGTGTATTCTTATTCTAAGTTTCCTAATCGGTGTACAAATATAACATACCTATTATATTTTATTGATGAAAATTGAAAAGTTCGTAAAAAAATTCTTCATAATTTTCAATTGAAAGTAATGTTTTGTGGTAAGCCCGCACTGTGGTTCGTGGCATGGATATAAACGTGCATGAAAGCTTCTATACCGAACGCATGTGTATCTACTTATAACACATTTTATTTTTATCCTACCTACAATGATACATTGAACTTCTGTATTCAACAAAGGAAACGTGCCTCGAAATTGCAAATTCAATAATACGAGAGCACCTGCTCTATGTAGCCAGAAGTTATCTTTTTATCCGATAATGTTTGTAAAAGGCAACTTATTCTTAGCGTGTTACAGCCTACCCGAACACCAACCCGAACCAGGGCCGAGCCCGAGCCGGCCACTTACCCTGTCTGGTCACCAGATGCATAGGATACAAAAACAGGTCAATCTAGGTCTTATAAAAGATAACAGCGAAAATAGTCGATGGATCATGTTCAGTGATGAAATTGGAAGAGACATGGGGTCAAAATTAAATTTTTGTACACAGGGGCAGTCCTTTATAAATCACTGCATGCCTTCTTCATCCTATACACAAATAATGAAGTCCATATGTAGTTATAAATTTCAACAGAAAGACAATCTGGTCATTTTCATAGGAAACAGGATAGGTATAACCAAACAAAAACTTATTAAATATTATAATAAATTAAACTCCTTAGATTTAAATAATATTATTATTTACACACTGCCTTACTGTAAGCTTATGCCAGCTGCAGAAAATAGGATTAGATACCATTTAAATTTGTTATTGGACACAATAACATGTCATAATATAAAGTTTCATATAATTGACACTAACACTATTGTTAGAAAAAATTATTATTTTTATTTGACTAAAGGAAAGCATAAGCTTCTGGATTATTTTAAAAGACAGGTAGCAATGTCGCTACATTATTTTATAGATATGTTAGCCAAAAATCTGGCTATACCTGCTCCTTTTGAGCAAAAAATTGACATTGATATTAGAACCCTGGATAGCTGTTTATATCCAAGTAATTTAAATTAGTATATAAGACAAAAGAGCAACGTTCTTGCACTAAACTTGACACAATGTATAATAAATCAAGGAATGTTAAATCTAGCCATTTAGTTCTACAACAGCCACATCAAAATTTTATATCTGATTGCTCTCAGGCCGTTGAATCTATTAATCTTAAATATAATACTTTAAACCTGGTGCACCAAAATGTTGAAGGCCTGATTGGTGGAAAAGAATTGGAATTGGAATTGTACATGGACTTGAATGGCATTGATATTTTTTGTGTAACAGAACATTGGTTAAGGCCTTATCAAGTCATGTTCAATTTCAAAAATCACCGGGTTGCTAGCTCGTTCTGTAGAATAAAATATAAACGGGGAGGCTCTTTAATTATTATTAATAAGTCAATAAAGTGTAAAGAACGTAAAGACATAGTAGACCTCTCTGTTGAACGAGTTATTGAGATAGCCAGTATAGAGTTTGAGCGGTTCATTGTACTAAGCGTATACAGTCCCCCGGATGCTCCATATGCACAGTTCGAAGAGAAACTTGAAGAAGCATTGTTTAAATGCCAAAGTACAAAAAAAACCGTCCTATTTTGTGGGGACTTCAATGTAGACATTTTAGAAACTGCACGGGAACCTTTACAGAGAGAGAAAATGTTAAATTTGTTCAAGTCATTTGGTTTGTATAATATATTTTTGGAACCTACTCGTATAACTGCAACTAGTGCTACTTGTATTGATAATATTTTTACTAATATAAATCCCATTAAAAAATGTATAGTGGACCCTGTAAAATCAGATCATCGTGGCCAGTCTGTTTCTTATCTGAGAAATAGTAGGGAAACTAAGAAGATTATTAGTTTTGTCCCAGTTAACACACATCGCTTGGAAACCTTTAGAAGAAACTTAGTCAAGAAAATAACAGAATTGCCTGATTACATTAGCGTAGAAGAATCCTACTCTGATTTATTTAATTTGATACATACTGTGTTTGGGAAAATCTTTACCCCGAAAACATTATCAATCGGAGGCAGTTCTGCTTTCAGTGACTGGGCTACACCCGGAATTTATAAAAGTCGCCATAAACTATATGAACTGTATTCTGAAAAATCATATAATTTCAACCCAGAGTTTCAGCAATATGTTAAGAAATACTCAAAGATATTTAAGCAAGCCTGTACCTTAGCCAAGTCTAATTTCATTAGAAATAAAATTTATGATTCTGCGAATGTAATTAAAACTACTTGGAACATTATCAATGCGGAATGTGGTAGGTGTACAACGAATGTAAGAAAGTTTCATTTAAATATAAACAATCGCCACGTATCGGGGGATTTGGAAGTGGCGACCGAGTTTGAAAAATTTTTCAGTAATGTTCCAATAGAGATAACTGACACTCTCCAGTCGTCTTCCACCTCCGCCGAGCTATTATTAGCAGAATCTGTAGCTGCCTGTGAAGGCGCGTTCGAATTCACCGTTGTCAACTGCAACGACATCATAAAAGCTTTTAGATCTATTAATGTTAAAAAAACCGCTGACCTTTGGGGGTTATCAGTAAAATCCATATCAAGTATTATAGATGTCATTGCCCCCCACTTGGCAACTGTGTTTAACGATTGCGTCTCTAGTGGTGTATTTCCTGATTTGATGAAACACAGTAAAGTTATACCACTATTCAAGGCTGGCACCGCTTCAGATCCGGGTAATTTCAGACCTATCTCGGTGTTGCCGACCTTGAGCAAGATATTTGAAAAATTGATACTAGAGCAGATGCTGATCTTTTTTAACAGTCACAAATTATTTCATGAGAAACAATTTGGCTTCACTAAAGGACGTTCTACTACCGATGCTGGTTTAGAGTTATTGAAATGTATTTATGACGCCTGGGAGGATAAACAAGATGCAATTGGTGTGTTTTGTGATCTGTCTAAGGCATTTGATTGCGTCCAACATAAAACATTAATCAGGAAATTACACCATTATGGCATAAGAAACAAGGCTCTCGACCTTCTGACTTCATATTTGAACAATAGAATTCAGCGGGTCGATGTTAATGGTGCACGCTCAGAGGGATCTGTAGTTACTATGGGCGTCCCGCAGGGTTCAATACTCGGACCATTTTTATTCCTTATATATTTTAATGACTTACCCTTTTACGTGGGGGACAACAACAGGATTGTTTTGTTTGCAGATGATACTTCTTTGATTTTCAAAGTAAAAAGACAAATAGATAACTATGACGATGTCAACAACGCAATCTTGAAAGTGGTTCATTGGTTTAACACTAACAATCTTAAACTAAATGATAATAAAACTAAATGTATTAAATTTACCTTGCCTAATGTAGCACAGTCAGAAACCAATGTTCAACTTAATGGTCGAGAGTTGGAACTTGTGGAACAAACCACATTCCTAGGGTTAACGGTTGATGCTGGTTTACAATGGGGTCCACATATTGTAAAACTAGCTAGTAGATTAAGTTCAGCAGCATTTGCTGTACAAAAAATAAGGCACTTGACTGATGTAGATACGGCTAGAATAGTTTATTTCAGTTACTTTCACAGTATAATGTCTTATGGTATTCTACTGTGGGGCAATGCTGCAGATATAAATAAAATTTTTATTTTACAAAAGCGGGCCATAAGAGCTATATATAGACTAGGTCCAAGGGTCTCTCTGCGCGAAAAATTCAAAGAGGTTAATATTCTTACTGTAGCATCACAATATATTTTTGAAAACCTTATGTATGTACAAAGAAATCTACATAGTTTCGCTAAGTTAAGTGATAGACACAATGTCAACACTAGAAATAAAAATAACCTTGCTGTTTTTCATAGCAGATTGCACAAAACCAGCAATTCTTTCATGGGTAACTGTATACGCTTTTACAACAGGCTTCCAGACGAAATTAAAAGTATGTCCCTTAATAAGTTTAAAAGATCTGTTAAAAGTAAATTGAACTGCAGGGGCTACTATACAATCAATGATTATTTGTTGGATAAGGAAGCCTGGAAATGACCTGCTCTGCTGGATTCTCAAAAAAATTGTTAAAATGCCTAGTTTTTAGATTCTTTAAAATTGTAAATAGAGCAAAAAAAGAACAACCCGCTGAGTTTCTTGCCAGTTCTTCTCAGGTGGGTCGCGTTGTGAACTGGTGGTAGAGTTTTTGTTTTGTATTCTGGACGTTTTGCAAGCGCATCTGTATAATGCCTATGTGAAATAAATATATTTTTGATTTGATTTGATTTGTTGTCACGTTTCCAACTAGTTTATGTATCCTCTCATTGATATAATATAGGGAGACGTGCCATTCTAATTCTAGCGTTGAACGTGAGTTTGTTGACATATAAATAGCATTGTAGGTACCTACCATTTTAGGAAAGCAATTTCAAGTGCCTACCTAACTAACTCTTTGAACTATAGATAGCATTAGCAACTTCGTGATCAGTGTCAATTTGAGTTTAATAATAATAATAAATATTTGAAAAAATAATATGGTTACAATGGCACGGGGGCCTTATTTAGGTTTAGTTTAGATAGTAATAATGTAAATATAGATATGTAATAATTATGTTTCTCTGTAATTTTTAACAATAAATGTATATGGTTTAAATATAGGTATTAATCAGTGTTAGGTTACTTAGGTTAGGTTAGGTTACTCCTAAATTATGGTTGTATTTTGTCAGTAGCTAACCCGCGCAATTTCGTCTACGTCGTAAGAGAGAAAGAGAGAGAGAAAGGTGTAAGCGTATCAAACTGTCATGTTTGCTTTATCATAAAATAACTTAAAGATTAAAATCTATTTTTAGTCATTCAGTCCACGCCTATTTTATTTAACAATAGACTTTAAACATAATGGCCGTCTAAGAATTCAAAGTTAGTAGATAGCACACGGGATCATTTCTATTTTAGTGTGGAAATCCCTCATGAATGCTATTGCCGACTAAAACCACACGGTGCCCGACCACTGCGCGGAACCCACATTTTGTCACTAAAATATACACAACTAAAGTCCAATTAGCACAAATGACATATCTACCACAACGCTACTGCAGAACACTGAATTAATAATGGCTAGTCTAATGGAATTGAACACAGCAGAGATGGAAATATATTATTAAAGCTAAGTTTAAAGTTTACCGTATGATGGAAGTACCTACATGCAGTTTTGCGAGAGCTTTCATATTATTATATTTATTTGAATATGCTTTCATATGCTTTTCATCGTATTTCAGGGATATTGTAAGCCTTTCAGGGATAAAAAGCATGATTACACTCGTATGTATGTAGAATATATTATTTATTTTATTTATTAGGTTTCTCTTTTGCTCGGGTATCTTCTTTTTCTTACGAAGATACTCGGTCATTTGGTATACTTACATGGGAACATATGGGTCCAACATGCAGATACCCTTTGAGAAGTTTACTCTAATAATAAATGGGACACCCACTGTAGGTTATTCACGTCATTATTATTATTATGAAAGTACATAATATTAATGTCGTAAACAACCTACGTAACGTTTTAGTTACAAATCGAATCTTAAAAACAAATTCTACTTATTAAGTTTCCAAAGTTCACAAATGACAAACAAAGCAATCGTTGCTACGAATGCCTCATTCAGCAGCATTACCCATTAACATTGGCAAAGTTAAATTAGTATTGCCAACTTTGACCAAGTATTCAATATAACGGAGCAAAGGCAAAGTTACAATATACATACGAGAGTACGATACCAAAGGAAATTAGTCTTGTATCGGTATAGAAAATCTTGTAAGAGAACAAGAACTGTCTAAAGACCGTAATACAAAATGATACTCCAAACTCAAGGAAGGTTTTAGATGACGTAAAGAGTTTCATTATTTCCGAAGGCTAACCCAGGATCGCCACCGTAGGCAGTCACCGTGTGGTTATAGCCGCTAGGAGTCCGGCATAGCATACAGGATTTACATACCTACATAGGATGATGACATAGCATACAAGAAAAAAAAATCTGTCGTATTTAAAAAAAAAATTGTGTTATAAAATTTCTCGATATTACTACATTATAACCTATTTTAAATTATTCATAAACATATTCTTTGAGGAAACACGGCAACAGAAAACGTGGAAACTGGCTAGTGTAACAGCAATGAACTGGAAACGCTGCGGCGAGTGTACGTACTGATATAACTCGAGAAGATGTAAATATCCTGTTTTAAACAGGTACCTAGGTGTACGTGAGCTTTTACAATTTTTTTGGAAAAGGACAATTGTGTATATCACGAACATTCATGTCGAATTCTGAATATCATCATAAATATTATCTACCTAAAATATTTTTATCTTTATTGACTGCTATAACAATGCCTACGTCATTGAACCTACTTGGTTTTAAACACTTCACAACTGACAACAATGTAAAGAGCAGATAACATCGTTCAATAAACGCCTCCACAGTTGTAAAGAACGTTGCTCCACTTTTTATGAAAGGTTTCTGAAGTCTAAAAGCAAATAAATACAACTAAAAATCGGCCAAATGCGAGTCGGAATCGCGCACGAAGGGTTCCGTACCAGAAATCGACAAAAAATTGGGTTAAATATATGAGAACCCCCCTTAATGATTATTATTTTTCTGTACTTATTTGCTGTTATAGTGGACACAGAAATACATCGTCTGTGAAAATTTCAGCTCTCTAGCTATCACGGTTTCTAAGATACAGCCTAGTGACGGATAGACCGACAGACAGACAGACAGACAGACAGACGGACGGCAAAGTCTCATGAATAGGGTCCCGGTTCTACCCTTTGGGTACGGAACCCTAAAAAGTAACCTGGTACAACAGTTGATTCAGCGCCAGTCAGCTATCTCTGTTGGCTTCAAAGGTTTTGTGTGTGTATGTCTGTGTGAATTGACGAAACTTAAATAGAACAAGTACTTACCTAAATTTAATCATTAAGGTTTCTAAAGGGTGTACCACTACCTACATTAACCTAATATGCGTGTAAAACAAATTGGTGTTCAATAAATTAAATTGTCAAAAAAAATCAATTACAAAAAAATCCATCAAATTGCTGCGATATTAAGTATAAAAATGTGCAATATTGAATTCATTAATAACTTTACTACATTTTTGTGCTAAAGGAACTTTTTTTTTTAGGATAGATACCTTCATGCTGATATAAAGTAAGTACTTATGTAAATGTTTGCAAAATGTTATCAGAATTAACATGTTTACCTGGTCACTTCACCATCTCAGAAACCATCTGAAACATTTTCAAACTGAAAGTAATTTGAATACGTTCCTGACAAATCATCGTATTATTTTTTATGCCATAGTAATTCCGATCAACCTTGAGTTGAACCATGGCATGATAAAAGGCCATCTATATCGAGTAATTACTAGGAAGAAGGTAAGGAGAGGTATTGGCCTTGATATCGATAATTTTACTAGGTACTGTTGGTTTTGTTTCGTATTTACTACTAATGTCTGTTACATTACTTACAAACTTTCCATAAATATGTATTAAACCAACATGTCTTATTAATTATTATGTTGTATTTTTTTTTACGTGAGTGAAAATCCTCAAAGGATGTTATGCCGGACTCTTACCGACTAAAAAACCTCACGTAACGTCCAACAGCCTGTGGTTGGTAGCCCCGGGTAAGCCCTCGGAAGGATGTCCCGGGACTATTATCTATTATATAAAAATAAGTCGGGTTTTCCTTCCTGACGCTATAACTCCAGAACGCACGAACCGATTTCCACGGTTTTGCATTCGTTGGAAAGGTCTCGGGCTCCGTGAGGTTTATAGCAAAGAAAATTCACCAAAATTTCACATACAGCGCCATCGCGGGCGAAGCTGCGGGCATCAGCTAGTGTTGTATTATAGAAATGAAGTCGATTATATAGAAAGATCAAAGCAATGGACGATGTTCTACCAGTTCCTTTAAAAAAATTCTACCTATATTATTTGATGTTTGCTCATAGGCGCCGGAGGCGACGACAACATGATTGGCCAAGAATCTGCATCTAGGATTATTTTCAAGGATGGTGTTTCTGCATCTGAACTTACTAAAATATATGATTTTTCTATGCCCTTTCTTGCCTGCCAGAACATTTTTTCTTGCCAAGGGGGTGCAAGTGTACCTCCTTCCCACTCATCTGAGGCCCACCCATAGCGCAAGTTGCTTCACGTAGTGATCATAAGCAGAACACTGAAAACTACAAAAACACTACCTAAACCGCTGAAACAAACCAAATGTACCACTTATAAATAAACGATGATGAAACAATTTATGTTGTTCAATTGCTGTTCAGCTATTTTCGAGCGCAATAGTGTTTAGCTTTTTTTTTGACAATCAGGTATAGAAGTAATAGGCTGCAGAAACAAATACATAATATTGTTCAGCTATAAGCATAAAATTGTAAGATTTGTTTAAAAGCTATTTTTTAAGAATAATAGTAAGTAGGTACTGGTCCTGGTAAGCGATTTATGATGCAACGTAGTTCATGGGTTACGGCGCACTCAGACGAATGACTTGTAAGTCGACTTTTACAACAACTTGAGTAGAAGACGCTTAATATTGCACTCAGTAGATACCTACGTTTTATTGAATTATCAAATTAATGCGGTCCCTGGATCATGCGACATAACGCAGCAAGTAATACATATGTTACGGCTAATACCCGAAGTGCGGCTGCACCTAGTTTTAGCCGGTTAGAACTAGGTGAAGCCACTTACTCTTGGTTAAACCTAGTACGAGCCGATTGTTTTCGGGTAAAACTAGGTCTAGCCTTCATCTTGCCGGCTACAACTAGGTTCGGCCATTCCCTGTTGGATAAAACTTAGATGCGTGTCCCGCCAAGCCTATATATGTATATGTTACGGCTAAAGGTAGGTGTGAACATAAACTTAAGATTAGTCGGCTAAACTTAGGTTTATCTTCGAAAAGCAGCTAAAGTTCGATAACATGTTAGTTTGCGTCGGCATATTCCATCTTTAGCCGGTTAATGTGCACATTAACCGAATCGAAACGGCTATAAATGTATTCGAATGCTTATAAAAAAAAATAACCACTAAGGCTAAGGTAGCGGAGCTCCCGCCTTAGCCTTCTAACCTAACCTATCCGAGTCGAAGTGGTAACCATAATAAGCGCGACGCGTCTCGCATGAGCCAGGCGCCTGTTACCTACTTGTTTCAACTTGTTTGCATATAGTTTTATCCAACAGGGAATGGCTGGACCTAGTTGTAGCCAGCATGATGAAGGCTAAACCCAGTTTTACCCGAAAACAATCGGCTCATACTAGGTTTAACCAAGAGTAAGTGGCTACACCTAGTTCTAACCGACTAAAACTAGGTGCAGCCGCACTTCGGTTATTAGCCGTAACACATACATATCTAGGAGCGGGCATGCATGCATGATCATTTGTGTTGATTGAAGTGATTGACATGCAAACTACGTGCCGTCATGCATGCATGATCATTTACTTGCCTTGATTAAAGTATTGCATTGATTGCATGATCATGCCGCATATTAGTCAAGTGATCGTATGAAAAGTCGACTTGCAAAAGTCGTTCGTGCGTGCGCGCCGTTATGATAATTTAGATATAATATGTTTATCTACATTTGATTTGAAACGCTCCTGGCCGCGTGGGACTCAGTGTTCTGCAGTAAGCAATTTTCACTATGGCTAGTCCTTGCGATGGGTGACCATCCATGTGACTACTTTGTGACGTTTACGCTGTTGGTCCCGGCTGCCAGTAAAATGGCGGTCGTTTAAGCTACGTTGAAATTCTCTTTAGGCGGCTTTCAAATTCCAAAATTTCAACAGCAGGCAGTCACAACCTGCGCCTGTCCATACCAACACGGCAATACGGCTCACCACCTATTGCGTGGGACAAATTATAAAGAGGTGAAATGTGGGTATATAATAATACGCCTCTGCCTACCCCTTCGGGGATAAGGGCGTGACCATAATTATGCATGTATGTATAATTTGACGCTGACTGTATGTAGCATACCTTTTTCAAAATCAACGAATCACAACCGTGCCATCTGTTGAAATTCTGTTAAAATTAAGTTCCACATGTCGCCGCTAGATGGCAGTGATCGATTTATAATCAAGCTAGCGTTGTTTTCACAGATTTCTTACTATAGCTTTGAATCTTTTTCGATAAGTTTATGGAAAGCCATATAGTGGAATTCAACAGACTTAAATAATATAGTAAATATAGTTATAGATCTATTCATTTTTTACATGTTTCGCTTCCTCCTATTAAAGAAGGAAATCCGGAACTTATTATTAAGATAGCTAAATTAAAATAAATGAAATCGAGTTGATTTCAATTCGTTTATTTATGTAAACGAAAAAATAAAAGACATGAAATTCAATCTTGCCTGTTACTTCTAATTTAATGCGGCAGTAGTGACTAATTTGCAGTACTACCCGTTCGCTCTAACTTTGCCGCTGGCGTAGAGGCGTATACCCGAATTGTTAATTAGACGAAGTAAATTAACAGTAGCTAATGTCACTTCGTCATAGAAAATACGCAACATTCTAACGCTACGTCCTAGGTAGGCGGTTTGAAGCGAACGCGATTCTGAAGCGGTGACACGCGAATTCAACGCGACGCGGTGCGACGCGGCGGCTATGTCCTACGTGCACGCGAATCGTCTCGCACAGCCGCCACCGACCGGCGAGGCTGCCGTTCAGTTGGCACTTTGCATCAGCCTAATGCAACTGCTATAGATCAAAAAAATGTATGGAGTTCTAGATTTTAGGTTTTCAGAGGCTGGTTTCCGCAAATCAACGTCATTTCTGCGCCTATTTTGGTGGGGGGTTTTGGTATGGCTATTGCCATCCCAGTTCTTCCAATAAGTCTAGCAGACTCGTCACGTTGCCGGAGACTTCCTGAAGCGACCTTGGTGTACCGAAGTGTCTAGCCCTGTATCCTTACCAGTTATGGGCATTCCATAAGAATCTGACTGGAAGTTCGTCCGTCTGCAAAGGGTCTGTGACACCTGAATTAAAGAGATGATTGTTAAGTAGACTGTGACCGCAGCTTTTTAAGCTATTGCATAGCTTCTATCGCGGGCCTTGCGTGGAGACCGAATCCAGAAATTGTGTCACGAAAATAAATCACACTCTCGGCTACCGTTGGCCACGCTCGGCCACGTTCGTGTATCTCGCACTTCATATACCAACGTGTACACGTGAGCGTTTGCATAACGTGTACCTATGTATATGAAGTGAAGTAGGGTGAAGTGGGGTGGGCTGAGGTGTGTAGGGTGGGGTGTGGTGAGGTGAATTGGTGTGAGGTGGGGTGGGGTGAGGTTAGGTGGAGTGGAATTTTGGCCTTTTGGACTTTGGGACTTTTGGACTTTTGGCCTTTTGGACTTTAGGACTTTTGGACTTTTGTACTTTTGGACTTTTGGACTTTTGGACTTTGGACTTTGGACTTTGGACTTGTGACTTTTGGACTTTTGATCCTGCTTTTTGTTGGCAAGTCCAAAAGTCCCAAATGTCCCAAAAGTCCCAATAGTAACAAAAGTCCCAAAAGATCCAAAAGTCCCAAAAGTCCCAAAAGTCCCAAAAGTCCCAATAGTCCCAAAAGTCCCAAAAGTCCAAAAGTCCAAAAGTCCCAAAAGTCCCAAAGGTCCAAAAGTCCAAAAGTCCAAAAGTCCAAAAGGCCAAAAGTCCAAAAGTCCAAATGCTGAAATTTGGTACAGAGATACATTATAGTCTGGAATAACACATAGGCTACCTTTTATCCCGGGAATAGCTTCCCGCGGGAACAAATTTTACGCGGGCGAAGCTGCGGGCATCAGCTAGTATTCTTATATAGAGGAAGTGGGAGTAATTTTGTATACTTACTTAGAAAGGCATAATCGACGATAATAAATTTACTTCTTATACTATACTTACTTCTCATAAAATAGGACGTTCTTGAATTACATTGATTAAAATTTCTATTTCCAACATTATAAAAAACACGGCGGCACCGCATCCAGTTCGCGCGCAAATATCAAACCAACTGATCGCGTTCGCTTCATTTCGCGCCGCCCCGCACCGCACCGCACCACGGTGGTTCCGCCAATAGGTCATAAATGCTTAAATTCCGTCATCAATTACCCCAATTTAATTATATATAATGTTTAACCGATAGACAAGCTACCCTAAAATACAAATATGTCACCCATTTTACCTAATTATCACTTATTTCTCGACCTCTCTGAAGTGAACACATCATTACGTTGCGCTCGCCTTATCAGTAACTCATTAGCACTGCTGTTTGTGTAACTGAATTTTCGGAACTGCATGGTTTTTGAGGGGGGTTTATAAAATGGATTTCTTAGATCAAGGTATGTTATTACTAATTAGCTATATTTTTAAGTTTTGTTTTACTTATTATGACGTATTTTTACGTGCTACGCCACACAGTATTTCTACCAAATTTGTATGTTATAGTTGACTTCACATAGACCTACAAAAAATTTCAACCATAATCGAATACTCTCACATATCTTATATTAAAGATCGAACTGTCTATTTTGAAAATATAAAAGGTTTTTCTGCGCCCTTTTGCATCTTTAGTTGCTATATAGGCTCTACGACTGCGTAGGCTTGTCTACGAAACACATGTTAATTATTAATGTCTTTTTTTCAGGAACTTCGATTAAATGTACTTTCTCAAGGATGCATTTTTTTGAGATTTGGTCTACCATGGCTAGAGCTATTCCTCAAAAACATCAACACGTGTTAGTAACTATTCTAGCTTTACTGGTAGAGGCCAAAAATGTAGAAATTAGGAACTTAGATAGTAAAATACTCAGTTTATGTTAAAGTCATGATAGATTTTGATAAGTTGTCTCTAGAAGTGAATCAAAATTTTGGCAAAATTACTCAGATTGGTTCAATTAAATTGAATGTTTCAAATTAGTAAGGGGTAATGAGAAGTGCATTCAAGAAAACGCGAACCAGCCCGGGCCATCTTCCGAACGCGGACATTCCAGGAAAGATTTTTAAAATTTGTCTAAGCTCTCGAAACGTTGAAGTTTGGCAGAATTATCACAAGTAGATGACTCTGCTGTGAATTCACTTATCAATACTAGCAACACTGAATATAAATTCGAATAAATTTAATGAATATTTTTTGCAAACCGCTCGACTTTTGATTCAAGAATATCCGTGGTATAATCTCCCAGCTTCCGTTCACTAAGTCCTCATCCACGGTAAAATGAAGTAGCACAGTAGGTTTTATTATATAACAGGGTAATTATCCGAAGAGCCAGCAGAAACTAACAACAAAAATTATAAGGCTTTCAGAAAAAATGTCACGAGTAGGTACTTACGTATACAGACTTATTTAACAGACTTTTACTCAGCTCAAACCCATTCATTACTGGTCTTCGGAAACTTCGGAAACTGGTAAGAAAAAGAGCGTTATGTCGAGGTAGGTTTTAAGGATTAATAAAGAATGTAGTTTAAATTGAAATTAGGTTTGTTGTTGTAGTGATTTAGCTTAGTTGTGGTTATGATTACGTTAGTAAATATTTTTTTTTTATAAATAAAAGACAAGAAAACTAAAACTACAATTTGTAGTTTTAGTTTTTTTTGTCTTTTATATATAAAAAAATATTATATTTACCGATAACCCCTTCACAAACGGCGTTGATATCATATTCAGATATATTTCCGACGCGGGAGAATAAATCTCAAATGTTGAGTATTAAAATTTTTACTAAGCAGTACCATTTTGTATATTTTACTGTATATTATGTATTAAATTATGTAAATAAAGCATTAGTGTACATTCGTGAAGTATTTCTTTTATTATTTACCCTCAGAAAAAATCCCATTTAACAAATTTGATAAAGTAAGGTATTAATGACCGCGCTTGTTCGGCGCTTGGACCACCGTGCGCACTTGCGTTTGGTCACTTATGACACTTCAATAGGTTTCAACTGTTTGTTGGTATCGCGCCGCGCCGCGCCGCTTTGCGTTCGCTTACGTAGGACGTCGCCTAGAAGAAGTGACATAAGTTGCTGTCAATTTACTTCGTCTAATCAAAAATTCGACTTTAGTATGGAGCCGAACGGCAAAGTTAGAGCGAACGGGCAGTACGGATTATTCTCAGTAGTTCTCCAAACTAAGAACAGACTAGACTAGATATCACAGTTCGTGAAAACAGCCAGTTGACAGACCTACAGACAGACGGATAGACACTCAATCTGAGTAATCAGGTCCCGTTTTTACCCATTGGGTACGGAACCCTTAAAACTACAGTGGAACAAGATAAAACAACAAAATGGGCAGCAATCGATAGATCTATGACTCAATGAGATGATCTAACGCCTCGATTTCTTACTAGCTGACCCGTGCAACTTCGTTTGCGCCACATAAGGTAGGTATTACCTGTTCCCGTCGCATTTACTCTCGTAGCGTCTCGTCGTTAATATTCAATACTACGTGAAGGAGAGAGAGAGAGAGAAAGATTTCTCGTCGCGTGTATTCCCGTCGCATTATTTTTAAGAACAATTTCGTTTGAAAGAGATATCCCGTGGCATAATTGTAAAAAAAAAATGATTGCCATTAAAATGGTTATTGTGCACCAACCCAAAGATAGACACATGCTATCGCGCAATTTTTTAGAACTTTTTTAAGAGAAACAATTTTGTAGTACATATTTTTTACATAACTATAAATATTTACGCAGAACACGCAACGAAGCTCTCAAAAGGAATAACTTTTCCCCCGTTTTTGAAACATTTACTATTACTGCTCCGCTCCTATTCGTTGTAGCGTGATGCTATATAGCCTATGACACTCCACAATAACGTAGCTTTCTATTGGTGAAAGAATTTTTAAAATCGGTTTAGTAGATCCCGAGATTACCCCTTACAATTTAACAAACACACAAACTTTACTTCTTTATAATATTAGTATATAGAAGTATAGATAACCGACTAGCGGACATCACGCGGTTTGACTCGTGTAGCTCCCGTACCCGTGGGAATACAGGGATAAAATATAGCTTATGTTCACCACAAAGAGTGTAGCTTCCCAACAGTGAAAGAATTTTTCAAATCGGTCCAGTAGTTCCGAAGCCTATTCGATGCAAACAAACAATCAAATTTTTCCTCTTTATAGACTAGCGGACATCATGCGGTTTCGAATACGGTATTTAAATGTAGCCTACTAGCTGTTCCCCACAGCTCACGGTGGTTCCGTAGTAGGTCACAGGGCGTCAACCACAACATTTGAATTACAGCACAATACTTTATTTAAATCACTCACTATTTGTCACACTTCGTGAGGAAGTGAGGATATTAACAAAATTTCTATAAGTTATTATTTGCATATAACTTTGTGCATCGAAAGTGAACTCATTATTAATCTGCTCATTTACGTAATTAGCGAGTATTATTTACCACAGTGACGCTTCTTTTTCCAAGAATTACGTGTTGAAGAACAGGGTTTTTTTTCAATGAATATTTAAAATGAGGTATGTGTTACACATTTTGAGCATTATTGCAAATATTGAAAGTATGGTTTTTTTTTTAAATCGGTGCTACGTCAATGATATTAGGACATTCTTGATTTTTTGTTATTTTCACTACTTTGAAGGTTTAACTACTTTTTAACAGTGACTTCTGTATGTGGTTTGTATAGAAATGTATGTAAATGTCCCATATTTATTTATTGTTAACATTTGGGTACTTCTAGCTGCTTTTGTAAGTGTAGTCGAGGGTCTACGTCAGACTTTAAGTCGTAGCAGATGTCTACGAGATATCATTGTTTATTTTTTACCACTAAACTATTTGGTTTTGTTATAGGTACAACATGTAAGTTCTTTCACAAGGTTGCTTGTATTGTAGATATACTTGGCTGTCTATATAGAATGATACTTTCAAAGCTACAGATGTCGTCAAGTTCTTCAAAGCCTGAGGCGATTGATCCCAGATATAGAAGATGTTAACACTGAGGAATTGGAAAATTGTATTTCCAATCTTTACAAAGGGTTGGCAAGCTATTGGCAATCAATTAATCAGGCTGCATCTTGAATAATCAATAAATACAGTGACTGATAGACACAAGATTGCAAACAGTCAGCTGCGCCTGCTGCGCTGCTGACTGTCGTAACATTAAGCAGTGTGATCTTCTATCTATAAGCGGTCTACAGCACAGAGGAGACTGGATGCAGACTGCAGCAAGAGATCACTATAATGTTGGTAGACTGAGTTAGGATAATTCAGCGAAAAAGTCTTTACTAACCTCGGCTAGTAAAGACTCGTCCAGCCGAACTAATACCACTTTTTTTTAATTTACCCTGATGAAGTGTTATCTATTATCACTTATTTATTGCCAAAGGAATTTATAAATTCAAAGTCCCTGCTATCTTATTAGCCTTGGAAGAGAAGAAGCGGTAATATCCTGTAGTCACAAACACCGGTCATAAGATCGGTAATTCAAATTAAGGAAAGCATAAGCTTCCATATATTTCTAGTAATTACTAAGAAAGAAGAAGAAGTATGTTCTTTTAGCTTAGGTATAAAATGTATTGTCCCTTTAAAAATGTATTAGATTTTGTGTTCAATTACGTAAAAGACTTTAGTTTACAATAAAATTATTTAATATGCATAGATGTTTTTAAATGTCTCTAACTCTTAACTTTTTAAAAATTTAAAACTAATTAATTGTAATTTTATTTGATTTATATTTGTGTATGTAGTGAGTAAAAGATTAGTTCAAAGGTATTATTGTAACATTTATTTAAGCTGCGGAGTGGCTGTAATGCATTGTTCTCATAAATAAAATATTACAGGAAATAACTGATTTTATTGAATAAATTAATTATTCAATAAAATCATTATTTATAGAGATTAGATTATTATTTCAATGCAATAAATTGTATTTTTATTAATATTTATCTTAATTATTCACATAAAACTATTATCAAATGCATAATTATGAAATTCAGTAGTTATTCGTTGCACGTAACCCCTACCCCTACGACCGCCGTTCTTAGAGCGCGGGACCACTGTGCAGCTGTTCGTCCGCGTAGAAGTCGTTTTCACGTAAAATCATTACCCTTCTATTGCGCAGGTGGTTGTAAAGTAGCCTATGTCCTTGCCAGGGATTCATCCTACCGTTATCCCCTAAATAACTCTGTACTGAACCCTGTTGGCCATCGAAATACGTACCTCAAATGTCAAATTCATTAGTTTTCCATTTCGATACACGGATCACCGACATAGTTGAGAGAATCGCCCGACTTGAGTGGCAGTGGGTGGGTTACATCGCACTTAGAACTGATGGCCGATGGGACTGAAAAGTGCTAGAGTGGTGACCACGTACCGGAAAAAGTGTGGTAGGCCTTTATTAGGTCATCTATCCACCTTGCGAGAGACCTCGCAAGGTGGATAGATGACCCTAATAAAGGTCGCGGGAGCCTGTGTTGGATGGGGGCAGCATACGACCGAACATTGTGGCGATCCTTGGAGGAGGCCTGTGCCCAGCGGCTCTGAAACATACCTCCGACAGACGTTTAATCTCCGACGACAATTGATCGTTCTGTCGACGAAACGTTCGTAGTTGAAAGGTTCTGTCGGTGAACAACTCATAAGCAAAACGTTCTGTCGGCAGCTCATCCGGCAGAGAAACGTCTGTCGGAGGTATGTTACAGAATCGTGCCCAGCAGTGGGCGCCAAGTTGACTACAATGATGATGATAGATATTAATATTATACCTAGACATTAAATCAATATTTGACCGTTACAAGGTCACAAATAATTTATTTATTTCCAAACCCTTCCAAAATAAACTTGGGATTACACCGATTTATCACAATTCCGTCGGTGTGAACATCGACGTCTATAAGAGGACCGACTCACGCTATTCGACAATTATATGGAACCACTAATTGCGGCACTAAAACCAAAGACTTCTATATAAAGAGGTAGACATGCCCTACGCACCAATTTTTGAAGCGTATAAACTGAGCTAGTTAGCGCGGTTGCGCCCAGTTCGCGCTGACACTATGTCACTGTCGTATCTCCCACGATTTAACAACAAAATTGTATTTTTAACGTGGAAAAGTACATAATTATCGTCATAAAAGTGCTTAAGACTTGGTAGTTTACGAAGGAGCACAAATTTATTTGGTAATTACGCACAATTTATGCGTAATTAATTATTTTTCATCAATTTTATGATTATTCTTAATCGTATTAACCCACCAAATTGTACAGGCCTAACTAATCTGACAACCCCAATGCTTTTGTTGTACTTCGTTTTTTGACAGCATAATACTTGCTGAATATGCCAAGCGAGCGTCAAAGCACGGGGATTCCCCGAATAGTTATAGTTCTACGCAAGTACGGTTTGCAACAAAATTTAATTTATGTTTTACTTTTTGGGTAGGTACTTACAACAATTGTGATCAAATCAGTCATTTAATGCCATCTTATGTACCTACTAAGATTTTGTAAAAATTACACATCAAAATGCAGTTACCTTTCACAGGTTATTTTAAGATTATTAGTGTCTAAACACACTATGCCGAATTAACGCGACCGAAGTTCGGCGGCTGGTTTTACGTTCCAACGTATTCGGCTGATATGACACACCATAAGTGCCGAACTTACGCGGCGGAAATTCAGTTCCACAACTTTCTGTGTGTATTCAGTGTTCTCGAGCGCTGTCGTGGCATCGTGTCGTGTTATGTAATGTAACCGTGTATGTTATGTAACAGAACTTCGGTCGCGTAAATTGTATGCTCACAGAATAAGTTGCCGCTAAACTTACGCCGAGTTACGCACGACCGAAGTTACGTTGTACGCTATGACGCGACGTAATTTCGGCATAGTGTGTCGTCAGTAATTCAAATAGCATTGCAGGCGTAATTGTGCTGAACTTCGGTCGCGTAAATTCGGCATAGTGTGTTGAGACACTTAGGTATATTAACTTTTTATGAGATTATTACATCACTAGCTGATGCCCGCAGCTTCGCCCGCGTAAAATTTGTTACCGCGGGAAGTTATTCCCGGGATAAAAGGTAGCCTATGTGTTATTCCAGACTATAATGTATCTCTTTACCAAATTTCAGCCCGATCCGTTCAGCGGTTTGAGCGTGAAAGAGTAACAAACATCCACACTCACAAACTTTCGCATTTATAATATTAGTAAGATTCATTGACGAATATTATTACATTTTTTTTGTTTCCATTAGCTTTCCTCAAGATCAACTACGTCAGCAAAAATGGGATGAATTTGTCAGACTGGAGCGGTCGGAAAGCGATTGGATACCCAATTCCTATTCCAGAATATGCTATACGGGGTGTCCTACGGCTATGTCACATTGAGGGAAAGTAACTTAAATATTGTAGAAGGAACATTTTACTGAAAGAAAACATTATTTTAATTTAAAAAACAATTTAAACTGCATTCATAGATTTTTAAATACTTACATGGTTGAGCCGGGAATCGAACCCGCTACACAAGAAAAAATAATCACCCCGTAGGTTTAACAAACCGATCGAAAGGCTTCATCATAAGGATTTTTTTTGCTAAGTAACATAGTGTCAAAAATAAAAGGAAGACCATGAATTTAAACATTTGATGTGAAATTTTGTTCAGAAAAAATGAAAAGCTGGCATCGCCGGTGTTCTCAATAAAGACTTTCATCCCTGGATCACAGATCTAATAATGTTAGATTTTTTATGGGGTTATGACATGATTTTTTTTATATCAATAAGGTGGCAGACAAGCATACGGTCCACCAGAAGGACCGGTGGTCACCGCAGCCTATATTAAATGTAGTTTACAAGAAATGAAAATGTCCACGAGTTACGAACAGAACTTGGTCATATTATTATAAATATCCACCACAGCAAGATCAAAAGATTGACAAGGAGTAAAATAATCAAAAGTGTGTGACTTTATATTCAACAGTATGGGACTTTTGTATTAAAAATGCTAAAATTCATGGTCTTCCTTTTATTTCTGACACTGTTAGTTAGCAAAAAATAATCCTTATGATGAAGCCTTTCGATCGGTATGATAAAGCTACGGAGTAATTATTTTTTCTCGTGTAGCGAATTCGATTCCCGGCTCAACCATGTTATTATTTAACAATCTATGAATGCAGTTTAAGTTATTTTTTAAATTAAAATAATGTCTTCTTTCATTAAAATGTTCCATCTACAATATTTAAGGTACTTTCCCTCCATGTGGCATTGCCGTGGGACACCCTATATAAAAGTAGTAATAATTGCATTGATTTTTAAATAAACTAGGATTTGTCATTAATTTATTCTTGAATAATATAATAGGTTCTGTTGTTCAAATGACTAGTGAGAGCCGCCTTGAAAGTGGTTATAGAATATTACACACATTTAGTGTACATTTCTTTTCTTTAGTTCTAGTCTTATTTGTGGCAGGCAGAGCCTCTCTTCCTTGTGGCCTTAATTAAATTTAATTATATGAAGATGACTGATTACTTATTAAATTGGGATTTTATTTAGCATAAACGATGTTCCTAAAAGTAAATTAGGCGATGGTTTTCCTTAAAAACGTATAGATATTATGTTTGTTGAACTATGGAATTGTTAGACAAACTACACTCGAGAGCAATGAATCCGGGTCACTTAAAGAATGTTAAAAATCTCGGAAACTAAAAATGATAGGTTAATGCAATAAATTGTATTTAATAGACAATGTAATACTCCTTAAATGAAAGTAAAAAAAATATGAGTCACCATACATTTTATTAACACAAAATTACATAAAGAAAAAAACTGCCGATCTCTCCTTAAAACAAAAATAGGAAACATGAAATTTTTGAACTTTATTACGATTTTCTTGAATTTTAATACTTCGTATTGCCTCCTCGTGCTTCCATTACTGCGTTTACGCGGTTTGGCATGCTGTACACCAAGTTCCTTATACGATTTTGGGGAATATTCTCCCATTCCTCTGTGAGAGCAATTTTGAGCTCACGAAGCGTGATTGGGGGAGGGTTTCGTTGTTTTACGCATCTGCCTAGCTCGTCCCAAGCATGCTCGATCGGGTTGATATCCGGGCTGCGCGCTGGCCACTCCATACGAGTAATGTTCATCTTTTGAAGGTAGTCATTCACAATCCTACCTGTATGAGGTCGGGCATTGTCATGCATAAATATAGCATCCTCACCTAAATTGACCATAAATGGACCAACGTGATCATTGAGGATTTCTTCCACATATCTTACGCTAGTTAAAGAGCCGTTTTCTATGATCACCAGCTCTGTGCGACTTTCAGAAGAAATTCCGGCCCACACAAGTACAGACCCACCACCGTAGGCTACTTTTTCTTCGATGCATGCTTGCTTGAATCTTTCCCCTGGTCTTCGATACACTCTGTGTCTTCCATCGTGCTTGTAGAGCATAAATTTTGATTCGTCGGAGAACATAACTTTTGACCAATCTTCAATACTCCAATTTACGTGGCTCTGGGCATACCTTAGTCTCGAAATAAGATGCCCACGCTCCAGTTTAGGGCCGTTTGCAGGTCTAAGGGGTTTTAAGTTAGATTCAGCAAGCCGACGTCTTACTGTCCATGCACTTGGGTTACTTCCTCCGAGGCGTCGAAACTGATTGGTGAGTTCAGTTCCTGTGAGAAAGCGATTTCGAAGCATGGTGTTCACCAAGTATCGGTCTTCTCGTGCTGTGGTACACCTGGTTCTGCCCGTTCCTGGTCTGCGTAGGTTAGAACCAGTTTCTTCGTAACGTCGGAGAACTCTTTGTACTGTTGACAGCGACACACCGACAGTCCTGGCTGTATCGCGCTGACTCCGGCCGGTTTCCAGCATTGTAAGTATTCTGGTGCATTCTTCAGGCGTAAGCGACATAATTTCAGCTTGATTAATGAATATAGAGCACTATCAACATGGTTTATGTACCCACATAAATGACAGATTACAAACAAAAGCAACACCAAATGCTGTAATTTCGTAGTTCCATCTTCGAAAGTGGCCCTTTTTCAAATTTGATTTTTTTATGATATAACTTTACAATAACTAAGAAGTTTTAATACCTTCATTTAAGGAGTATTACATTGTCTATTAAATACAATTTATTGCATTAACCTAGCATTTTTAGTTTCCGAGATTTTTAGGATTCTTTAAGTGACCCGGATTCATTGCTCTCGAGTGTATTTAGACAATAGTTATTCGTTCAGTAAAATAGTTCTGCAAACACCATTAAACAGTACATTTAGTTTGATTTATTTGGTGTACATAATTAGTGTTCAAGTCAGTATTTTTAGTTTGACTTTGAAATATTTTGTTCGGAAAAGGGGAATATTCAGATATCTATTAAAATACATGCCTTAATTAAATAGGTATGTATATAATCAGTTTTTTAAGTTTATATTTAAATATGAACATCATTGGTAAATTTTGCATTTTATACCTTTATACCTACTTAACATTTTTCTGCAGTCAGTACGTGTGATACAGAATCGTAAAACTTCGAGGGTATTCGGTGGTACTCGGCTTGTAATTGGAGTCCATACGCC
This sequence comes from Miltochrista miniata, assembly GCA_933228765.1. Taxonomy (NCBI): domain Eukaryota; kingdom Metazoa; phylum Arthropoda; class Insecta; order Lepidoptera; family Erebidae; genus Miltochrista; species Miltochrista miniata. Next base: position 24,661,368 of record OW121763.1, on the reverse strand, counting down.
TTCTCTTTTACTCTTGTTCTATTTGTATATTGCTATTGCAGTTACAATTACGTAAATATAGTTTATGAGTGAGTGTAGTTTTAGCAATGTGTGTGTATGAGGATTGCTTTTATGCTATCGTTTCTTATAGTAGAGCGTATCTACCTCATTTTATATAGAAATCTTTGACTAAAACACCTAAAGGTTCGTGCTATGAATAATAAGAGTTTAGTACGAGGGTACCAAATTGGACTCCTGTAAGGTAGTAAGCCTACGACCTAGGTACCGACTTGTAAACAACGACGCAGTTTGCAAAAGGAAAATAAATAAATGAGGTAAGACTTTTAAAGCTTTCATAAATAAATCTAATTCGAATGTGAATTCTTCCGTGACATGTTAACTAATAACATAACTTGTTCTGATACCTTTTACATTTGCGTCCTTTTAAACGGCTATGAATTTTGAAATAATTATATATTGTTTGCTTTTAGGGTTCTATAGTAAAAAAAGGTCTGTATAGCCATGCCATGTCCACCATGTCTGTGTGTCCGTGTCCGTTCATTTAGTTCTGTACGCGTTATGTCAGTCAGAGACCCTTCGCTGCGCACTAAGTGTAATGCACGCCGAAAAGAATATTTTTTTACATGTCTGAATTCGAACCGACTAAAATCATACGGATCCTACCTTTCGTCTTGTGCCGGGCGCCCTCAAAAGGATGTCCCAGAATTCCTGGCAGATTGGCAACCTCTGCGGCCTCGCCTAAGAGTTTGGGTGCTTTGGGTCCAGCTTCTTGTGGCATAAGGCGTGCGTAAAAGGAAATATTTTTATAATTTTATTTTAAGCACATAGGAGCCTTTTAGTTATCATCTACCTCATAATGTGTAATACCTGTGCGAAAATCTTTGAAAATATTGTAGATTTACTGATGCAATTTTTCTGTTAAGGGATTTTGTGAAATATTAAACTCTAATGATGATTTCTGTGAGTCAAATATCTCATCCCCCTACCAGATAAACGCCTGTTTCTGGGGTATCCTACCGGAGGCTTATCAGGGGCTCCCAACCGTAGGCTGTTAGGTAGGAGCATGCGCGTGGTTTTTTAGTCGGTAGGAGTCCGGCATAGCATCCCTGCAGGATTTTCTTAACGTAAAAAAAAGATAGTCGCCTGTTTGTCAGCGGGTTAACATCACAGTAGTAAGTCATTAAGTCAAGTGATAGTGGACCAACTGTTGACTTCAAAAGTGTTTTTATGGAAATATCTACAAATGAATGCGTCACAGAACAACACAACCTATGACCTTGTACTGATAGCATTGCTCTATGACTGCGACGTTCCTCGTAGCCCGATACGCATTTTACTATTTTTAAGGTGTTTCCTATGTTAATGTTAGTTCTACGTTTTATTTAAAACGAAGCTAATTATACTTAATGGTATGAAATTTCTAATGGTCTTATGTAACTTGTTTTGACTGCCTCCGAGGCACACTGGTAGTGTTGGCTTCCATTGCTGGGCTTTCGGGTTCGAATTATTGGATGGATCTCAGCATATACATAATATACACTTCAAACAAGGTACAAAGACGGCCTGAATTGACCGTTAATCCATTTATCCATTCATCATCCGTTAATCCTGAAGGCCGTTATCCACCAAAGATTTCTAAGAATCTTGAAGGAATAGCGGTGGTTTAAAGTAAACTACGGTCTTAAAGGCAAAGTCGTTGCTCAGTATAAGTACAAATAATTTACACCCTAATAGTATATTGACTTAGCTCTAAGTGATATATAATAATGTGCCACATAAAACAATCCTTATCGGAGCTTTTGAATGTACCAACCGAGTTTAATAGCGCCGCTGAACTATGACTACGCAGTTATTTTGATATGGTTTGATATGGAATATGCTACGACGCCTACGCGTAGCTACGAATCGAAAGGCGGAGTGCTACAGTTTCTGTTCAAATAGAGTTTTAAAGCGTTTGTAGCCTAGTGGACTGAAGAGACATAAGATGGGTGACAGTTTATCCTACTAATATTATATACTGATAGATGTTAGTTACTCAATCACGCTCTTGCGGCTGAACGGATCTTGCTGAAGGATTGCCGATCTTCATTTGTTTTGTCGATCTTTATTTGTTTTGTCGATCTTTATTTGTTTTGTTGATCTTCATTTATTTTACCGATCTTACCGAGACACTGGCTGGCGACAGACAGACGAATAGACAGACAATCTGTGCAAGGAACCTTAAAAACCTGCTCAGGAACCAATCCGGATCCATGTTCCAGGAATTGAAAGTGTACAAGTTAGGAGGTGGAAAAGACAGAATAGGAAATGACGAATTTATAATAGACTATCTGAGATGTAGAAAAATTAAGAATGAAGGAATGGCCAATTCAGGAAAAGGACAACTTAGGAGTGGACAATTTAGGAAGTGGACAAGTTTGGAAGTGGTCAAGTTAGGAAATGGACTAAGTCGACCGGAAGGGAATTATGGTAAAGGGTAAAGCCATGGGAAGAAGGAGCGGGAACCAAATTCCCTCGTGCGAAGCCGCGAGCATAAAGTTGTTAGGGTTCCGTACCCAAAGGGTAAAAACGAGATAGTATTCATGAGACTTTACTGTCCGTCTGTCTGACTATCTGTCTGTCTGTCTGTCCATCACGAGGCTGAATCTCAGGAACCGTGATAGCTAGAGGGCTGAAATTTACAGATGATATATTTCTTCATAATATATAATTATAAACATTCATATTTTAGAATCCCTCGTAATATTCTAAATTAAGTAATTTACCGTCGAATATGCCAGTGAGTGTACCAATTGATATCATATTGACAAAGTAAAACAGTAAGTAGCTAAAGAAAATCACAAAAGAAATGTAGAGCTTGTTTTTTGCTTTTCAGTTGTATGTTTACTTGGCAGTCGGGTTTTTTGTATTCTAAATAGGCAATTAAGTTTATTTTTTACAAAATTTACTTCCCATCAGCTAAAAGGAACCCTGAAACGCAAAGAAATCAAAAATAGGGTGCACTAAATACTTTCTCCTTCTCTCACATAGGTACCTACTTTACATGAAAGCAAAAGTCACGCGTTTTCCCACAGGACTCCGAAGAGGCATCCTACACGCCATTTTACTAAGTAACTGTATTTTGTCCTCATAATAGGTCATGAGCCTATAATGCTCTGTTTGAATCCCGGAGTCCCCTTTTGCTGTCTAAAAGAACTACAATTTAATTTAGTTTATTTTTCGGTTTTACATGAAACTAACGGACGTCACGCGGTTTCACCCGAGTAGTTCCCGTTCCCGTAGGAATACGGGAATAAAGTATAACCTACGTTTACTGGAAATAAATAGTGTAGCTTCCTAACCGTGAAAGAATTTTTCAAATCTGTTTCGGAGCCTATTCAATGCAAACAAACAATCAAATCTTTCCTCTTTATAATATTGGTATAGACTACTGCCGTTTTTCTTCGATAAAAAGCCGTGGTCCTCATCGGTCAATCAGTTAGTATTTTACTTGATAAACCTGGGGTTTTAAGAGGGGATAAACGCATCCACAATCACAGCACAGCACACCAAGATTTTTTGGTTTGTTGTCATCGCTTGGATATGGTGAACATTCTCCCCACTGCACTGCCTGACAGTAGGTATCATGTCATGAGAGTTCGGGATCGAAAAGCAGAGCGCAGCATTGTAGGATTGTAAGTCATTATTATAGAAATACTAGCTGATGCCCGCGGCTCCGCCCGCATGGATTGTTATTCCCGGTCACATGGGTATGAAAAATAGATGTTGGCCGATTCTCAGACCTACTCAATATGCTCACAAAATTTCATGAGAATCGGTCAATCCGTTTCGGAGGAGTATGGCAACGAAAACTGTGACACGAGAATTTTATATATTAGATTTACGTTGATATTGAGTTGAAGAGGGACATTGAAGTACCTACTTAGCAGTTTATAAGTGAGACCTTTATGGGGTCGCATACTTTTCTCATAGGTACCATCCCATAGTTGCCTGTATATTAAAACTAAGACATTGGTGTGATAAATCTATTAGGTAGGTACCTAAATAAAATCACCTCTTGTAAAACTCTAAAGGTACCAATTGAATACTTTAACATAGGTACATAATAGTTTTTGTGGAATAGGTAGGTACATTATTTGAATGGGCTGTTTCAAATTATAATGTAACCTTTTATATAGAAGTTAGAGAATAATAATGAAAAACCTCATTTCAACGAAAAATATTCAAAGGTTCACACATTTGAACAAAGAGGAAGGCTTTACAATAGCTTTTGTAGTCGTCGTTATTAACATAATACGTGTTAAATTAATTCTGGTGATATTAATAGATGCATTGGTTTTTGTACAAATCTGGCGATACAATCCTTTTCGGGCGTAAAGACCTTGAAAGAGCTATTCTAATCATAGTCATCGAAAATATTAGATTAATGTACGACTATATTGATATTCTACATTCAAGTCGATAGTATGGTTGGGAGCTTACCAACAGGGGTATGGCCATGACTTAAACTTAAACGTCAGGCCAGCGTGGTGTGGTAAGGTCAATAAATCATCCTTCCAAAATGAAAGAGTCTGGAGCCATTGGCGCAGCAAAGAACTATTACATCTTTGGCTGCATTCTACCGTATCTATCACGGTGAGTGTTCTGAACAACTCTTCAACCTAATCCCACCCTCTCTTTTCCGATTCCGAACAACGCGTGCTGGACAGAGGTGCCACTCTCACACAGTGGAGAGAATCTTTGCTAGAACTGGACGATTCAAAAGATCGTTTCTCTGTCGAACCATAAATACCTGGAACGACCTGCCAGTGCACGTGTTTCCCTCCTCTTACAATCCTGGAATCTTCAAGAGGAGCGTAAAGAGGCACATCATAGGGCCGCAAATTTGAGACTGGGACGGTGGACCCCAATCGCTAGATGTCGCTGTGACTTTCCATCAGGCGGCGGCATCATTTTGGCGAGCTAAATAAAAAAAATAAAAAATGATGGCTCATATCATTACGCGTTACTGGATTACGCCCACGCAGTGTCTGTGGTTTTGGAGATTTTATGTATGCTGAGATCAATCACTGATAAACTCCGCACACGTAGAATTTTGCTCCTTTTCCCATGTGAAGTAATTCCCATAACTAATAACCTAAGTGGTATTCCTGACTATTCTATTCTTGTACCAAATTTCAGTCCCTTAAGCGTGAAAGGGCATAAAAATACATTCACTCATCCACACTGAATTTTTACAAACAGTGAAAATAGAGTGAAACCTACGCTCAACATTCAGGGGGCCGAGTCTGCTATTTTCCATCAAAAAGCCGGTCCAGTGCGATTCTATTACGATATTAAAGCGATTGGTCCTAAATTTGCTAGTCGCGTAAATCTTGTCTATCGCCACTATAGAACATCGATAGAATATAAATAGAATCGCAAAAGCAGAGACAAGGGCTTTATTTTTGTTGTTTTGACTCTTGTCATCAGTCAGTACTAGTAGGTGTATTTTAGGTTATCTACAAATTACCTAAGACTTTTGTAGAGAATTACAATGTAAAATTGTGAACTTTACCTATAAACAAACGTGAACTTTATAAACGGCTTCAAAGCAAAGAGTGACAGTGTTATCCAGAAGAACTATCAATCAAATCAGCCTATCGCAGTCCACTGCTTGACGTAGGCCTTTGCCAATTTACGCCGCAATTCACAATCCTGCGCCTTCTGCATTCAGTCCCAGCCTACGACCTTTACCAGGGTCGTCGGTCCATCTAACGGGTGACCCCACGGTTGCCGAGACGCGGTTGCAAGAACTTCATATACATATATAACAGCAGATTCAAGTCTTCTACAAATACATCTTTACAGAAAAAATATTGAACAATAACCGCATGATAACTCAAGATTGTGAATAATGAAAGTTTTTATCTACAAACAACTACTCTGTCATAAGAAAGTTGGTTTTTAAATTGATTAACACTAGTGTAACTACTCAACGGACTTAAAAAGTTATTTCATCATTGTGAAATCACGGTATTCCACAGCAACTATGTGACATAGCCAAACTATCTCAATACAGACAGCTTTTATTAGTGCTCGTGTGTGATAGATAATATGATGGATAGTAAAAATAAATATGCTATTATCATTTTGTTAAAACTCAAGGAAGCTGAGCAGTGATAATTTTAATAGATCTTTTATTTACTGGCATGTATGGGTTCATAGTATGACACAGGTAAAGCCGTCAACTACAGCTAGTATGTTGGATTATGAAAGAGTAATGTGCATGTACAGAGATCTTGGCCATCCAAGCCTGCCATGATGAGAAGCCATGCCTTCGATTCCAATGACCAATGCACTAGAGCTAGACTAATGTCAATTTGTTGTTTTGACTGGCCTCGTGGTTACTACTCTAACCACTAACATGTAACTCACATACTAACTGTAACTGTAATGTGTAGTCAGGTACTCCGTCTACGGATTGAGAGGTTGTGGGTTCGATTCCCACCCAGGACAAATCTCTTTGTGTGATGATCATATTGCTTTGTTGTGTCTGTTTGTTGTTGAGTTGGCTACTTGGAATAGTTGCCATCTATGTATCTATAACTAATAAAGTTCATTGACCCTGCGACAATGGCTCACTCACAGCTCTAAATTCACTTTTTGGAGACTTATTATAGCACTACGACCATCCAATGTATGAGTGAAATAAATAAAGTCTGCTTCGGATAAAATGATAGGCTACCTATGTCTTACAATTAATCAATCTTCATCATTTTGATGTAAATTGTAAACTTGCTTCTATTTAGTTTATCTGCAAATTGGTTAATTTAAACAGTAATACCTATTGTATGTATACCGAACGAAAATAACCAGCCTCGCACTTTCTATTTCTAGCTGTCAAACATTAATTACGCGACTTCCAAAACAAATCCCATCAATTATTAGCAGACTACGCATAAATGTCAAATATACTGGCGATTCTATCGAGAGGCCATCGGTCGACCATAATCGCACTTCAATAGAAACAAGATAGAAGCTATTGAGTTAGCGACTACGAAAACTGTCAAATTGTACCGATGAGCTTCTATTTTGCTACGATATCTATTCTATTCTGATGCGATTGAAATAGCAGACTCGGCCCCCAGTTGTCTGCGATAGGTTGATAGCTTGTAAAAATATTAAACATGGCTACGCAATATAAATATAGGTACTGGGTGTAACAAAATTACCTCTCCAAATTTCATGAGATGACTTGGCATCGAAATATTTGATTTTCGATGCCAAGTCAAATATTTAATAAAAAAGTACCGTACTATCACGGTGAGTGTTCTGAACAACTCTTCAACCTAATCCCACCCTCTCTTTTCCGATTCCGAACAACGCGTGCTGGACAGAGGTGCCACTCTCACACAGTGGAGAGAATCTTTGCTAGAACTGGACGATTCAAAAGATCGTTTCTCTGTCGAACCATAAATACCTGGAACGACCTGCCAGTGCACGTGTTTCCCTCCTCTTACAATCCTGGAATCTTCAAGAGGAGCGTAAAGAGGCACATCATAGGGCCGCAAATTTGAGACTGGGACGGTGGACCCCAATCGCTAGATGTCGCTGTGACTTTCCATCAGGCGGCGGCATCATTTTGGCGAGCTAAATAAAAAAAATAAAAAATGATGGCTCATATCATTACGCGTTACTGGATTACGCCCACGCAGTGTCTGTGGTTTTGGAGATTTTATGTATGCTGAGATCAATCACTGATAAACTCCGCACACGTAGAATTTTGCTCCTTTTCCCATGTGAAGTAATTCCCATAACTAATAACCTAAGTGGTATTCCTGACTATTCTATTCTTGTACCAAATTTCAGTCCCTTAAGCGTGAAAGGGCATAAAAATACATTCACTCATCCACACTGAATTTTTACAAACAGTGAAAATAGAGTGAAACCTACGCTCAACATTAGTTGTCTGCGATAGGTTGATAGCTTGTAAAAATATTAAACATGGCTACGCAATATAAATATAGGTAGGTACTGGGTGTAACAAAATTACCTCTCCAAATTTCATGAGATGACTTGGCATCGAAATATTTGATTTTCGATGCCAAGTCAAATATTTAATAAAAAAGGGGGGTAATTTTTTTCATTTTTGAAGTGAAACTTCTTTATCGGCGTTGGAAAAAAATTTGCGTCACGTCACGTCACGTCACGTCACGTCACGTCACGATTTTTGGTTACGCGCCATCTTTGTTCTGTTCCCCACCACGGTGGATTCGAATTAAGAGTACTTTATCCAGGGATAGCATGTCATTTAAGGGTTTTTGGACTTTTGGACTTTTGGGCTTTTGGACTTTTGGACTTTTGGATGGGACATTGGTACTTTGGGTCTTTGGGACTTTGGAACTTTGAGACTTTGGGACTTTTGAACTTTTGAACTTTTGGACTTTTGGATGGGACCTTGGTACTTTGGGTCTTTGGGACTTTGGGACTTTTGGACTTTGGGTCTTTGGGACTTTGGGACTTTTGGACTTTTGGACTTTGGGACTTTGGGACTTTGGGACTTTGGGACTTTGGGACTTTGGGACTTTGGGACTTTGGGACTTTGGGACTTTGGGACTTTGGGACTTTGGGACTTTGGGACTTTGGGACTTTGGGACTTTGGGACTTTGGGACTTTGGGACTTTGGGACTTTGGGACTTTGGGACTTTGGGACTTTGGGACTTTGGGACTTTGGGACTTTGGGACTTTGGGACTTTGGGACTTTGGGACCTTGGGACTTTGGGACATTGGGACTTTGGGACTTTGGGACTTTGGGACCTTGGGACCTTGGGACCTTGGGACCTTGGGACCTTGGGCTTTGGGACTTTGGGACTTTGGGACTTTGGGACTTTGGGACTTTGGGACTTTGGGACTTTGGGACTTTGGGACTTTGGGACTTTGGGACTTTGGGACTTTGGGACTTTGGGACTTTGGGACTTTGGGACCTTGGGACTTTGGGACATTGGGACTTTGGGACTTTGGGACTTTGGGACCTTGGGACCTTGGGACCTTGGGACCTTGGGACCTTGGGACCTTGGGACCTTGGGCTTTGGGACTTTGGGACTTTGGGACTTTGGGACTTTGGGACTTTGGGACTTTGGGACTTTGGGACCTTGGGACTTTGGGACATTGGGACTTTGGGACTTTGGGACTTTGGGACCTTGGGACCTTGGGACCTTGGGACCTTGGGACCTTGGGACCTAGGGCTTTGGGACTTTGGGACTTTGGGACTTTGGGACTTTGGGACTTTGGGACTTTGGGACTTTGGGACCTTGGGACCTTGGGACTTTGGGACCTTGGGACCTTGGGAGCTTGGGCTTTGGGACTTTGGGACTTTGGGACTTTGGGACTTTGGGACTTTGGGACTTTGGGACCTTGGGACCTTGGGACTTTGGGACTTTGGGACTTTGGTACTTTGGGACTTTGGGACTTTGGGACTATGGGACCTTGGGACCTTGGGACCTTGGGACCTTGGGACCTTGGGACCTTGGGACCTTGGGACCTTGGGACCTTGGGACTTTGGGACTTTGGTACTTTGGGACCTTGGGACCTTGGGACCTTGGGACCTTGTGACCTTGGGACCTTGGGACCTTGGGACCTTGGGACTTTGGGACTTTGGTACTTTGGGACTTTGGGACTTTGGGACTTTGGGACTTTGGGACTTTGGGACTTTGGGACTTTGGGACTTTGGGACCTTGGGACCTTGGGACCTTGGGACCTTGGGACCTTGGGACCTTGGGACCTTGGGACCTTGGGACCTTGGGACCTTGGGACCTTGGGACCTTGGGACCTTGGGACCTTGGGACCTTGGGACCTTGGGACCTTGGGACTTTGGGACTTTGGGACTTTGGGACTTTGGGACTTTGGGACTTTGGGACTTTGGGACTTTGGGACTTTGGGACCTTGGGACCTTGGGACTTTGGGACCTTGGGACCTTGGGAGCTTGGGCTTTGGGACTTTGGGACTTTGGGACTTTGGGACTTTGGGACTTTGGGACCTTGGGACCTTGGGACTTTGGGACTTTGGGACTTTGGTACTTTGGGACTTTGGGACTTTGGGACCTATGGGACCTTGGGACCTTGGGACCTTGGGACCTTGGGACCTTGGGACCTTGGGACCTTGGGACCTTGGGACCTTGGGACCTTGGGACCTTGGGACCTTGGGACTTTGGGACTTTGGTACTTTGGGACCTTGGGACCTTGGGACCTTGGGACCTTGTGACCTTGGGACCTTGGGACCTTGGGACCTTGGGACCTTGGGACCTTGGGACCTTGGGACTTTGGGACTTTGGTACTTTGGGACTTTGGGACTTTGGGACCTTGGGACCTTGGGACCTTGGGACCTTGGGACCTTGGGACCTTGGGACCTTGGGACCTTGGGACCTTGGGACCTTGGGACCTTGGGACCTTGGGACCTTGGGACCTTGGGACCTTGGGACCTTGGGACCTTGGGACCTTGGGACCTTGGGACCTTGGGACCTTGGGACCTTGGGACCTTGGGACCTTGGGACCTTGGGACCTTGGGACCTTGGGACCTTGGGACCTTGGGACCTTGGGACCTTGGGACCTTGGGACCTTGGGACCTTGGGACCTTGGGACCTTGGGACCTTGGGACCTTGGGACCTTGGGACTTTGGGACTTTGGGACTTTGGGACTTTGGGACTTTGGGACTTTGGGACTTTGGGACTTTGGGACTTTGGGACTTTGGGACTTTGGGACTTTGGGACTTTGGGACTTTGGGACTTTGGGACTTTGGGACTTTGGGACTTTGGGACTTTGGGACTTTGGGACTTTGGGACTTTGGGACTTTGGGACTTTGGGACTTTGGGACTTTGGGACTTTGGGACTTTGGGACTTTGGGACTTTGGGACTTTGGGACTTTGGGACTTTGGGACTTTGGGACTTTGGGACTTTGGGACTTTGGGACTTTGGGACTTTGGGACTTTGGGACTTTGGGACTTTGGGACTTTGGGACTTTGGGACTTTGGGACTTTGGGACTTTGGGACTTTGGGACTTTGGGACTTTGGGACTTTGGGACTTTGGGACTTTGGGACTTTGGGACTTTGGGACTTTGGGACTTTGGGACTTTGGGACTTTGGGACTTTGGGACTTTGGGACTTTGGGACTTTGGGACTTTGGGACTTTGGGACTTTGGGACTTTGGGACTTTGGGACTTTGGGACTTTGGGACTTTGGGACTTTGGGACTTTGGGACTTTGGGACTTTGGGACTTTGGGACTTTGGGACTTTGGGACTTTGGGACTTTGGGACTTTGGGACTTTGGGACTTTGGGACTTTGGGACTTTGGGACTTTGGGACTTTGGGACTTTGGGACTTTGGGACTTTGGGACTTTGGGACTTTGGGACTTTGGGACTTTGGGACTTTGGGACTTTGGGACTTTGGGACTTTGGGACTTTGGGACTTTGGGACTTTGGGACTTTGGGACTTTGGGACTTTGGGACTTTGGGACTTTGGGACTTTGGGACTTTGGGACTTTGGGACTTTGGGACTTTGGGACTTTGGGACTTTGGGACTTTGGGACTTTGGGACTTTGGGACTTTGGGACTTTGGGACTTTGGGACTTTGGGACTTTGGGACTTTGGGACTTTGGGACTTTGGGACTTTGGGACTTTGGGACTTTGGGACTTTGGGACTTTGGGACTTTGGGACTTAGGGACTTAGGGACCTTGGGACTTAGGGACTTAGGGACGTAGGGACTTAGGGACTTAGGGACTTTTAGACTTTGGTACTTTGGGACTTTGGAACTTTGGGACTTTGGGACTTTTGGACTTTTGGACTTTGGTACTTTGGGACTTTGGAACTTTGGGACTTTGGGACTTTGGAACTTTGGGACTTTGGGACTTTTGGACTTTTGGACTTTGGACTTTTGGACTTTTGGACTTTTGGACATTTGGACTTTGGGACTTTGGGACTTTGGGACTTTTGGACTTTTGAACTTTTTGACTTAGGGACTTAGGGACTTAGGGACCTTGGGACTTTGGGACTTTGGGACTTTGGGACTTAGAGACTTAGGGACTTAGGGACTTTTAGACTTTGGTACTTTGGGACTTTGGAACTTTGGGACTTTGGGACTTTTGGACTTTATTTAAGGTGAGGTGAAAATTAAGTTTATGAAGAAGTTTCACTTCTTACGTGTGTACACTAGTACACGCAATTTTTTTTTTTTAAATTTTTTGTCGCATAATAAGAATTCATTTTTTACCGTGGCAATTCGAGGTAACATGGTCGCCGTGGCAAAACAAACACGGAGCACCCGTCTGACTGTCGTTGTCACTTTCTACTGCTGCTCAGTAGCGATAGAAAGGGTGAAAATGAAAATTTATAGGACCTTTAAAACGGATAACGGATTTACGGTTAAAGTATTCATGTGATTTTTTTTTCTTCATTTTTGTAATGTTTCTTGACTGATGCCATGTCACGTGACGAAATTTGGAGAGTCAATTTTGTTACACCCAATATATTGTAGTGGTGAAACTGTAAACAAAAGCCTATAGCAGTTTAGTAGGAGAGGGGTGGGTGGGGTAGGGTAGGTTAGTGTACTACGATACTATCACTTGTATCTACATAAATTGAAACGTATGATAGTTTTATGGGTTTGTTAGCCTTTCCATATTATGTTCCACTTTTCAGCTGACACTTCTATGTTATTGACCTACGAACTGACGAATGAGGCGTGAAATTAATTCAATAAGTTTATCCACCAACATAAATTATTTACAATTCGCTGGACAGCGTGATTACCTATAGCTATATGATTTTTACATTCAAACTTTTGCTAGTTAGATTCTTTTTAAATTTGTAGTTATTCTAGCTGTGCTGTGCGCATCGGCTGGGCCTGTGATATAATAAGTAGGTACTTCGAATCGAACTCGTGTTGTACTCCACATTTTTTCCCGTTTTAAATATTTTAATATGACTCCTTTTAATATGTTTTTATTAAAGAGCATATTAGGATAAAGGTATTGCAGACCGATTTGATGACAGTAGATGAATTGTTTTTATCCAATTTCACCCCTATAAAAATAAAATAAATAAATAAATAAAATAAATAAAATAAAATAAAATTTATTCCCTTTGAAATTTTTAAAAAAATTATTTAGGCTTGTCAAAATTTTTGTGACTCTATCGGAAATGCTACAGACTGAGAAGAACACCCCAAGAAACTCAGTCCGGTCCCTCTCAATTCATCTTAGTATCTAATACAGTTTTTTTTTAATGTAGAAAGGAGCAATTCGTGTCACTGCCAGGCAGCCTTGTCTTCTAAAAAGTCTTTAATGCTATAATAAGCTTTCTGGCACAATTTAAGTTTTATTAGTTTTTTAAATTTATTAACTGACAAACCTGTTACGGCTGTCGGCAATGTATTGTACATTCGAATACAATTGCCCGCAAAAGAATTGCTTATTTTATTAAGCCTAAATCTAGGTACAGCCAATTTATTCTTATTTCTTAAGTTTAGGTTATGGATATCACTATTTTTAATAAATTTACTGTTATTTTTATGAGTATATAACTAATAAGTTTTCATATATGTACTGTGAAAACACAGTAAGGATGTTGATATCCTTAAACTTTTCTCTTAATGACTCCCGAAACCCCATACCATAGATAGCCCGGACAGCCCTTTTCTGCAACACAAAGATACATTCGATGTCGGCAGCGTTACCCCTTAATAGTATGCCATAGGTCATGACACTGTGGAAATAGCTTAGTGCGAGGCCGCATTTGCGTTTTTCCGCGGCGGTTTCTAACCTCAAAATGTCATCAAACTGTCAAAATCAATGAAATCAAGTCAATGTTTTGACATTTTGAGGTTAGAAACCGCCGCGATAACCGCAAGTGCGGCCTCGCCCTAAAGTAGACAAGACGCGCTGTTCTAATGTCTGTCAGTTGTCGGATCTTTTTAACGGCATAGGCTGCAGAGCTCAGTCTGCCCGAGACTTTCTCGATATGAGGCCCCCACTGCAAGTTGGAGTCTAACTTTATGCCCAGAAAGACAGTTTCATTGACCAATTCTACTTGATCATCCCTAATCCTAATACTGGTGTTAACGAGCCTAACATTTGGCAAGGTGAATCTAATACATTTTGTTTTAGTTTCATTTAACAATAAATTATTTGCGTTAAACCAGTGGACTACCCTAGAGAGGGCATTGTTTACTTCGTCAAGATCGCGTTGTCCACGTTCAACTTTAAATATTAAAGATGTGTCATCAGCAAACAAAACTACCTCAAAATCGTCTCTTATAAGGTGAGGGAGATCATTTATGTACACTAAAAATAGAAAAGGTCCCAGAATTGAACCCTGAGGCACCCCCATTGTTACAGCAGAACCATGTGACTGTTTACCATTTATAACTACTCTCTGTACTCTATCTCTTAGGTAAGAACTAATTAAATCCAAGGCCGTCCCCTGGATCCCATAATGATCAAGTTTTTGAATTAAAGTCTGATGCTGGACGCAATCAAAGGCCTTAGATAAGTCGCAGAATACACCATAAGCGTCATACGACTCCTCCCAGGCCTCATATATACATTCTAATAATTTGATTCCAGCATCCGTGGTAGACCGACCGCGCGTGAAACCTTTTTGCATTTGATTAAGCATTACCTTTTCAAAGATTTTACTAAACGTGGGTAGTACAGAAATAGAATGAAAATTGGACGGATCCGAGGTGCTACCTGATTTAAACACAGGGGTTATTTTACTAAACTTTATTAAGTCAGGAAACACACCACTATCAACACAATTATTAAATATTATTGACTAGCGACCCGCCCCGGCTTCGCCCGGGTGCAATGCTGATACTAAATACACTGAGTACAGAAAAACTGTGAACTTTAAAGCATTGTGGATCCCAAACCCGCAGGGATACGCGGAAAATTTTTATGTTTATTACATAGTTGCTTATCAAAATATTAGGTGCTTACACATCAAATTGGCGTTTTTCGTACTGGCCACTTTAATTACGATTTTCTCCTCTTTGGTAAGGAATTCCAAATTCAAATTTTCCCAGCTATTTACTCATGTATTTATCCTTCGATGACCGTCATTCATTTGTTTTTTTCTTCTGTTTTTTTCTGTTTGCGTCACTCATTTTACAAAATGGAAAACTTAAAATATCGCATTATTTACGAGTACGAGTTCCGCCGTGGCACTAGTGCTGCGGAAACGACTAGAAGGGTGAATGATGTGTATGGCGGTCATGTTGCAAAAGAAAACACAGTTCGTTTTTGGTTCCAACGTTTTCGTTCAGGAAATGTCGACCTGCAGAACAAGCCCCGTGGACGGCCTGAGACTCAAGTTGATAATGAAGTATTGAAGGCTATTGTGGAAGCGGATCCATCGCAAACCACGTCCGAGTTAGCTGCAGGCTGCGGTGTTAGTGATAAAACTGTTTTAATTCACTTGAAGCAAATTGGGAAGATTAAAAAGCTTGAAAGGTGGGTACCTCACGAATTGACTGAAGCAAACCGGCAAAAGCGCGTCGACTGCTGCGTTACATTACTGAACCGGCACAATAATGAAGGTATTTTAAACCGAATCATTACCTGTGACGAAAAATGGATTCTTTACGATAATCGAAAGCGCTCAGCGCAATGGTTGGATCCTGGCCAGCCAGCCAAATCCTGCCCCAAGCGAAAATTAACCCCAAAAAAGTTACTTGTAAGCGTTTGGTGGACTAGTGCCGGTATTGTTCATTACAGTTTTCTCAAATCTGGCCAGACTATTACGGCTGATGTCTATTGTCAGCAATTGCAAACCATGATGGAAAAGCTAGCGGCTAAACAACCTAGGCTGGTCAATCGCTCCACGCCACTGCTGCTTCACGACAACGCTAGACCACACACTGCACAAATTTGGACAACTTCTTGCAAGGGAAAAAATTCAACTCTGATGGGGCAGTCCAAATCGCCTTCACAGATTTTATTGATTCCCGTCCGACTGGTTTTTTTAGTAAAGGGATCAATGAACTACCTATGAGATGGCAAAAATGCATAGAAAACAATGGTTCATACTTTGATTAATTAAATATATCATTTTTAAAAATATTCGACTTTTTGTTCCTCCTATACAAAACGCCGATTTTCTCCTCTTTGGTAAGGAATTCCAAATTCAAATTTTCCCAGCTATTTACTCATGTATTTATCCTTCGATGACCGTCATTCATTTGTTTTTTTCTTCTGTTTTTTTCTGTTTGCGTCACTCATTTTACAAAATGGAAAACTTAAAATATCGCATTATTTACGAGTACGAGTTCCGCCGTGGCACTAGTGCTGCGGAAACGACTAGAAGGGTGAATGATGTGTATGGCGGTCATGTTGCAAAAGAAAACACAGTTCGTTTTTGGTTCCAACGTTTTCGTTCAGGAAATGTCGACCTGCAGAACAAGCCCCGTGGACGGCCTGAGACTCAAGTTGATAATGAAGTATTGAAGGCTATTGTGGAAGCGGATCCATCGCAAACCACGTCCGAGTTAGCTGCAGGCTGCGGTGTTAGTGATAAAACTGTTTTAATTCACTTGAAGCAAATTGGGAAGATTAAAAAGCTTGAAAGGTGGGTACCTCACGAATTGACTGAAGCAAACCGGCAAAAGCGCGTCGACTGCTGCGTTACATTACTGAACCGGCACAATAATGAAGGTATTTTAAACCGAATCATTACCTGTGACGAAAAATGGATTCTTTACGATAATCGAAAGCGCTCAGCGCAATGGTTGGATCCTGGCCAGCCAGCCAAATCCTGCCCCAAGCGAAAATTAACCCCAAAAAAGTTACTTGTAAGCGTTTGGTGGACTAGTGCCGGTATTGTTCATTACAGTTTTCTCAAATCTGGCCAGACTATTACGGCTGATGTCTATTGTCAGCAATTGCAAACCATGATGGAAAAGCTAGCGGCTAAACAACCTAGGCTGGTCAATCGCTCCACGCCACTGCTGCTTCACGACAACGCTAGACCACACACTGCACAAATTTGGACAACTTCTTGCAAGGGAAAAAATTCAACTCTGATGGGGCAGTCCAAATCGCCTTCACAGATTTTATTGATTCCCGTCCGACTGGTTTTTTTAGTAAAGGGATCAATGAACTACCTATGAGATGGCAAAAATGCATAGAAAACAATGGTTCATACTTTGATTAATTAAATATATCATTTTTAAAAATATTCGACTTTTTGTTCCTCCTATACAAAACGCCAATTTCATATGTAAGCACCTAATATAAGGTGAGACCTTTATGATGATGATGATGCCTCCGACCGATTTCGGCCATGGCGACCACTTCGACTCCTAGTCGGCTCGGCGCTGGTGCGCTCGAAGATGGCTAACATAGCCGATCTTCGCGGTGAACTCACGTGTACACAGAGGGCACGTGAGAACACCACTTACGTAATTGTACTGAATGACAGCGGGTGGGCGGACTTTCAGCTCATCACGTTTAGCGTCGAGGTCTGCCTTTCGCTGTTCCTCGAAATCACTTACTCGTCTTTGCACCACCCTTCGCCATTCTGGACGTTGTGCTGCCAAACCTTCCCATTGAGACGGCTCAATGCTGCATCTTCTCATATGACGCTTCTGAACATCTTTAAACCTGAGGAATTGGCCGCCATGTTTCCGCTTGCCCTCCTCTAGTTCAGAGTAGAAGATGCGTTTCGCCACTCTCTCCTCCGCCATACGTGACACGTGACCGCACCACCGAAGCTGCCGACGCATTAAGTAGGACTCAATGCCTCCGACCTTGGCTCGTCGCAAAACTTCGGTGTTACGCACTCGGTCGGACCATCGGATCTTCATGATGGAACGTAGGCACTTGAGGTGGAAACGATCCAGAGTGCGTATGTGGCGCCGATACACACACCATGTCTCGGAGGAATATAAGAGGTTTGGCAGCACAATTGCCATGTAAACAGATATTTTGGTGGCCAGCTTAAGGTCATGTGAACAGAAAACCTTGGAACGCAGCTTCCCAAATGCCGCAGCTGCGGCACAGATCCTGCTGCTGATCTCATCATCAAGGTCACATTTAGATGTTATAGTGCTCCCCAGATAGCGAAACTTATCAACCTGCTTCAGCATGTCCTGACCCAGCTGTATAGACAGTGTCTCGTGACCATGTGTGTCCAGAGACATCACCTCCGTCTTCTTGACACTGATTTTTAGGCCGAACCTGCAGCACGCTTGGTGAAAACTGGTCATTAGCCGTTGCAGGCCATCAGGGGATTCTGCCACAAAGCATAGGTCGTCAGCATACATGATTTCTGTAATCGTTGTATGTGAGACCCTAGTGCGCGCCTTAAGTCTGGCCAAATTGAAAAGACTGCCATCTGTGCGGAAGCGGATGCGGACTCCCTCAGAAAGAGTCTGTAAAACATCCCTGACTACTACTGCTAAGTACATGGCGAACAGTGTCGGCGCTAGAACACACCCTTGTTTCACCCCACAGGTAACGGGGAAGAAATTTGATTGTTCGCCATCGACACCGACGCAGCATTGCATGTCGTCATGCAGGAGTCTAAGAAGTCTCACAAACTTTTCCGTGCATCCTAGCTTCCTTAGAACCATCCAGAGAGCTTCACGAGGCACACTGTCGAATGCCTTCTCCAGGTCAACGAAGCAGAGATATAGCGGACGACCTTGTTCTCTGCTTTTTTCTTGCTGTTGACGCACAGAAAATATTGCTTCACAGGTGCCTCGTTCAGGTCGGAAGCCAAACTGGGTTTCTGGCAGTATCTTTTCAGACAGAGCCTTTAAGCGGTTTAAAAGAACTCTGGCAAAGGCCTTTCCAGGGGCTGACAAAAGCGAAATACCGCGGTAAGAGCCGCAGTCAGAACGGTCACCCTTGCTCTTGTAGAGGGTACAAATGCGAGACACTTTAAAATCATCAGGGACTCGTTCTTCCTCCCACATACGAGCAAAAAGTTTCCAAACCAACATGTACAACTCCTCGCCGCCGTATTTTAACAGCTCTCCTGGTATGAGGTCAATACCAACCGCTCGCTTGTTATGTTGCTGCCTGATGGCAGAGACAACCTCATCACATGACAGGGGCTCATCCAGCTCAATGGAAAGAGGGAGTTGAGGTATTAGACTCACACTTCGTAAATCAGGTGATCGATCTACGTTGAGCAAGCTGTCAAAGTGTTGGGCCCAACGATTTAGTACATCCTCCTTGTTGATCAATAGGTGCATACCGTCTAACGACTTCAACGGCACCTTCGCTCGGTAGGATGTACCAGTCAGCCTACGTACCTCGGAGTAAAACTCCCCAAGCTGGTTAGTATCAGTGAGCCACTGCATATGGAGAGCCTTGTCTCGCCACCATTTGTCTTTTACTTGACGAGACAGCTTCCGTAATTCAAGGTCACTCGCTTTGACTACCGCAACGCTTCCACCTTGCCTACTGTGCTGTTGCAAGAGGTCTCGATGTTTGTTGAATGCTGTCCTAAGAACCTCGTCATTCTCATCAAACCAGTCCTCACTACGACGGCTTTTTATACCTAAAGTAGCTGAGGCTGCCTCCATAAGATGAGAAGAAAAAGTTCCCCAGACTGCACCAACATCACTTGTCTCATTCACTGGCAACAACTTTCCAGACACAGCTTCAGCATATTTCTCCCTCACCTCGAGATTCTTAAGCCTATCCACGTTCAAAGACGCAGACTTTGCAAGTGTGGATCTACGAGGTCGACGGAGGCGGAGCCGTAGCTTTGTGACAACAAGTTGGTGATCAGTCCAACAATGAGCACCACGCATGACGCGAGTGACTTGGACTTGACCAGTATCTCTCTGCCTGACAATAGCATAATCGATCAAATGCCAGTGTTTGGATCGAGGGTGCATCCACGTTGTCTTGTGCTTAGCGGCAAGTCTGAACATAGTGTTCGATATCGCAAGCTCATATTGAGCACAGAGACTGAGTAGCAACTGACCATTGCTGTTCATGTTGCCAACTCCGTGTCTACCCAGGACTCCAGGCCAAGCCTCATAGTCTCGTCCAACTCTGGCATTG
The DNA here is from genome assembly GCA_933228765.1 of Miltochrista miniata. Lineage (NCBI taxonomy): Eukaryota > Metazoa > Arthropoda > Insecta > Lepidoptera > Erebidae > Miltochrista > Miltochrista miniata. Next base: position 24,641,317 of record OW121763.1, on the reverse strand, counting down.
AAATCGCCTAGCAATATAACCTGCTCTCTGGCGTTTATACTGTCAAGGCATCGAGATAGTTCCTCGTAAAATTTATCCTTGATGTCATCAGCCTTGTCTAGCGTAGGGGCATATACACTGATGACATTCAGGTAGTTGTCTTTGTCCAGGTGAAAGCGCAGTGTGGTAACGCGGTCTGAAATATGCACTGGGTGCTCCTCAAGTCGCTTAGCAATGTGATTCTTGATGGCAAACCCTACGCCTGAACGTCGCGGTTCGGAGGCTGCGGTACCTTTCCAAAAGAAAGTATAGCCGCCACCTTCTTCTACCAGCTCTCCTTCATCGGCAAGATGAGTTTCGCTAAGAGCAGCCACATCTACGTTATAGCGATGTAGTTCCCGAGCTACTATGGCACTTTTGCGTTCAGGGCAGGCGTTGCCATCGCGATCAATAAGCGTTCTCACGTTCCACGCGCCGAATGTCATGATAGGTGTTTTCATGGAATGCTTTTTGTTCTTTCGACCACGTATTAGTATGATGCAGTGACAGCCGCGGTTACTATCACCTTCCGAGTAGGAACGAGCATTTTTTAGGGCACCTTTTCTAGCCCCCTCCCCGGCTGAGCGAGGAGAGCAGTGCCTCCCTAAATAGGGCTGCTCTGTCATCCTGGGTGCTGCCGAATCCGCACTGTCGTTCCTAATTTGCAGTACGAAAGCGACCACGGTGTGTACTCACACCCCCAAGACCGCCCATGTGCAGGAATCAGACAAAGACTAGCTTGCATCAAACTAGACCTCTCTACCTCATCCTATCGCCATAGGACTGAAACGCAATTCGGAGTCCAAGATACGGAAGCTGTCAAGTGCGCAGGATATTTGAAGGTGCGCAAGCGTTCGCGCAAACGCAGGCGCACACACTCGTCTTCCCCCTCCTGAACCCAGTGGAACGAGAGACCGCCACGACTGGAGGAGAGGTCGGATGATGTGTCTGGCCGACGGTGACTGTACGCCCTCTACCGTCGCCCTAGGCCATCCACCTTGCCTTGCTGACTCGCCGAGTTCGCCAAGCCCTTTTGTATATCTACGGTGGGTTGCCTTCCTCGCCGAATCAGACTTTATGCGCTATGCGGGAGGGATCCGCCATAAACTTGCCACCGAGGTGACAAGCCCCCTCAACCAGGTTTAGCCCGCGAGCCGACGCGGTTTACCGGGGTGTGGCCGCTGCGCGCATTACAACTGCTTGGAGCCACTGGTGAGAGTTCATGGGCTAACAACGAAATTAGCATGTCTCTGCCACTTCTATAATAGAAGTCAGCTGGCAGAAATAGGCGCTATTACCCCACTACACCCCCTTTATACTTTGATACTGAACTGAGAAATTGAACCAAATAAATTTTCCCCCATACATTTTTTATTTTCATTATTATTTTAGGCATGAATGAGTCATTTTATGGAAAAGTTGTAGTATGTACTAAATGTTAATTAGCACTATATTTTCTATCCAAAACAAATTTGACATCTTAGATCGTATGTCCACCTATTTTAAAATCCGGACCAGTGTGCGGCCGGCCGGTACCGCCGCAAACTCTACGTCCCGCAATTTTATATCTGTAATATCTTAGAAAATATTCATTTAAATCATATGCTGTAAAGGGCCATATAGATCTACTTATATTAAATAAACAATGTATTTAAGGTATTTAATTGGATAAGGATTAATGATGTATTGGTTAAAACCGCTTCGAAAGTAAGCCATTATATGTCGTAAAAATTAATGACTTAAAAATGTTATTGTGGGATATCCATAAGAGATAGAGATATGCCATCGCGGAGTTTTCTGTAGACCTTTACAATGTGTACAATACTTAGTACATTACTTTGATAAATCTCGTAAGATTCAGCCTGCGTTTGCAATGTAAGTGGAAAAAATGTAATTATTTACGACATCACATTAGAAACCTCAAAAATAACAGTATTTCTCCACTATTTAATAGATGTTATTATACATATAAACCTTCCTCTTTAATCACTCTATCCATTAAAAAAAACCGCATCAAAATCCGTTGCGTAGTTTTGAAGATTTAAGCATACAAAGGGACATAGGGACAGAAAAAGCGACTTTGTTTTATACTATGTTTCCCCCAGGGGCAACCATTTCAATTAACGAATTAACTAAATGTACAGAAATTCCCCAGAGGTCAGCCGTTTTCTTAATATTTAAAGTTTTAAAAGTTTTTATGATAGTGTGTATACTAATTTTACTGAATTTGAATATTTCATTACAGCAAGGAACCCTTATTATGGGACTAGCGGACGTCACGCGGTTTCAACAGTGAAATAATTTTTCGTATCGATCCAGTAGTTTCGGAGCCTATTCGATGCAAACAAACAAACAAACAATCAAATCTTTCCTCTTTATAATATTAGTATAGATGAATTTAGAAAATTCCCAAATTAAGCTAATATAATTTCATGCTAAGGAATTATAGAACTTACGTACTTTTATATATATACAAAATAGTTTTGTGAGCTTCGAACCCGAGACCTTGGCATGACATTCATATTATTATACTTAATACTTACCATTTAGGCATTTAGTGCACCAAGATAACATTGTATCTATGTAGCCATGAAGTCCCTAAGTGCTAACAATAAAGAGCGCTATCTATCTGACGTACCTAAATGTTATATCACAAATAATAACAAAAAAGCTCCTAAAAAGTAAAATTATCTTATCTCCCTCTGTATGATTCGTAAATACCTACTCAGAAAGTTTGGTTTATGATAAACTTCATCTCGACAAACAAACATAGTTGTGTCAGCAAATATACCTACTTCCGAGTTAAATGTATGTGTTGTTGATTTTGAAGATGACGACATTCATTTTCAAAATAGGTAGGTATCTACTGGTTATTTAGATTCACTATTAAATAGGTTACCTAAACATATATACTATACTAGATGACGCCCGCAGCTACGCCCGTGTCAAGTATTGTTCCCGTTTCCGCTTCCTGTGGGAAATTATTCCCGGGATAAAAAGTAGCCTATGTATTATTCCACACCTATATCTACCTCTGTACCAAATTTCAGCCAGATCCGTTCAGCCGTTAGAGCGTGAAAGAGTAACAAACATCCACACATCCACACTCACAAACTATCACATTTATAATATTGTAAGAACTTAAGAAGTAAGATATACATAATATAGGTTTAGGTAAGCTGGTAATAAGTTACGTCATCATGGCAATAATTAGTTTTCACCGAAAGCTTCGTTGGGTAGCTATAAAATAGACCGACATAATAAATAATTTCATTTACTTCTTACTGCTTGTTTCATTCAATTGTCAAGAAGCTCAACTTCTCTGTAAAGTATCGAGGCATGACATGTGCCTAGTACCTAGTCCAAAAATTATACTAGCTAGGAGCTTTCTTATTGATAATTTATTGTGGAGAGATGAAGATTTTCCATCCGGACTTATGGCAAATGGCAACCTCAAAAGATACCACGGGTACCAGAGAGGGTACAATGGGAGCTTTAATTAAAATTTTTTTTTGACCGGTATGGGGTTTTTGAAATCTTCAACTCCAAGGAGGCAGGGCAGACCTACCGCGAGTTCGAAGAAAGCTGCAAGGTAACCCGTGTTCCTCTAACCCTAGGTATGTATGATGGAATGCAACGTAAAACCAATTTAATCGCTGACTTTACTGCCATCAATAAATGAACACGATAAAATCTCCGATAACACTTATTTTTCTACTTTATTGCCAGTCTACGGACGTCAATATAATTTCGTTATAGCCTAAAACCTATGTGTATTTTATTTACTAACTAGCTGATGCCCGCAGTTTCGTTCGTTCTGACTTCCCGTGGGAGCTTATTCCCGGGATAAAAAGTAGCCAAAGTGTTATTCGAGACCATAATCTGTACGTGTACCAAATTTCAGAATGATCCGTTTAGCCCTTAGAGCTTGAAAGAGTAACAAACATCCACACTCACAAATATTAGTAAGATAATATGTACTAATATCTTGTTCATAATAAAAATAACTTTAATATACTTATTGAATTTATTAGTGGCCGTTTCGTTGAACGGGAGCATTATCCGCGATTATAAACTTCATTAAATGAAATGAAGTATAATAATCGCTGCTACGTCATGACCTTCTACATTAATTAGGGTGTTAATTTTACAAAAACTATAACTTAGGTACAATTGTATTGAAAATGCTCGTAGATCCGCTGAAAATTGAACAACGTTCAGTAAACGATCACTGAAGCATCTTCAGATGATTGACCATTTTATAACATTTCATTTACAACCGTGTTAGTACTTCGCAAAGCACTGCCTATCCTATTCATCAGACTTCGCCGTCCGTGATAGCACAGTATAAAGATAACTACGATCTACGATTACTATGATCTGTCGGTATCTACGATAACTATGATCTGTCGGCTGTGGTGATAGTTAGAGAGCTGAAATTTTCACGGATGATGTATTTCTGTTGCTGCTATTACAATTTACTAAAATCAGAAAAATAATAATATTTAAGGGGGTATCCCACCCTAGGCGAGGCCGCAGTGGTAGCCGTAGGTCTGTTGGAAGCCCTGGGACATCCTTTCGAGGGCTTACCCGGAGCTTCCAACCGTAGGCTGTTGGGCGTTACTTGAAGTTTTTTAGTCGGTAGGAGTCCGGCATAGCATCCATGAAGTATTTTCCCTCACGTTAAACACAAAAAAAAACGGCTAAGTGCGAGTTGGACTCGCCCATGAAGGGTTTCGTAGCAGCAAGTAACATAATATAAAAGTTCTTATAGTTCGTTGTAACTTTGACTGATGTTTTAACACGTTCGCAGTGGTAGTGATTTCACTAACCGGAAATTGCGGTTTATGACGTATTAAAATAAACCGGCCAAGTGCGAGTTGGACTCACCCATGAAGGGTTTCGTAGCAGCAAGTAACATAATATAAAAGTTCTTATAGTTCGTTGTAACATTGATTGATTTTTTAACACGTTCGCAGTGGTAGTGATTTTTCTAACCGAAAATTGCGGTTTATGACGTATTAAAAAAAACTACCAGCTCTATTTCGTTCGAACTAATTTTCGTTGGTAGTTTTTATGGCAATGTACATCATATAATTTTTTTAGATTTATCATTCTCTTAGTTTAGAAGTTAGAGGGGGGGGGGGGGACACATTTTTCCACTTTGGAAGTGTCTCTTGCGCAAACTATTCTTTTTAGAAAAAAAATATGTTAGGAACCTCAATAGCATTTTTGAAGACCTATCTATAGATACTACACACGTATGGGTTTGATGAAAAAAAAATATTTGAGTTTCAGTTCTGAGTATGGGGACCCCCGAAATTTACTACTTTTTTTCTAGTTTTATATAAGAATCTTAATGCGGTTCACAGAATACATCTAGTTACCAAGTTTCAAAGGCATAGGCCTTATAGTTTCGAAGAAAAATGGCTGTGACACACGGACGGACAGACAGACAGACAGACAGACAGACATGACGAATCTATAAGGGTTCCGTTTTTGCCATTTGGCTACGAAACCCTAAAAAACTACCAGCTCTATCTCGTTCAAACTAATTTTCGTTGGTAGTTTTTATGGCAATGTAGGTACATCATAGGTATATTTTTTTTGAATTATCATTCTCTTAGTTTAGAAGTTAGAGGGGGGGTGGGGGACACACATTTTTCCACTTTGGAAGTGTCTCTTACCCAAACTATTCACTTTAGAAAAAAATGATGTTAGAAACCTCCATAGCATTTTTGAAGACCTATCTATAAATACCCCACACGTATGGGTTCAAAATTTAGAGTTTCAGTTCTGAGTATGGGGACCCACAAAATTTTGCTGCCTTTTTAGGGTTTCGTAGCCAAATGGCAAAAACGGAACCCTTATAGATTCGTCATGTCTGTCTGTCTGTCCGTCCGTGTGTCACAGTCACTTTTCTCCGAAACTATAAGGCCTATGCTATTGAAACTAGGTAACTAGATGTATTCTGTAAACCGCATTAAGATTCTTATATAAAATTAGAAAAAAAGCAGTAAATTTTGGGGGTCCCCATACTCAGAACTGAAACTCAAAATTTTTTTTTTCATCAAACCCATACGTGTGGGGTATCTATAGATAGGCCTTCAAAAATATTATTGAGGTTTCTAAAATCATTTTTTTCTAAAGTGAATAGTTTGCGCAAGAGACACTTCCAAAGTGGAAAAATGTGTGTCCCCCCCCCTCTAACTTCTAAACTAAGGGAATGATAAATCTAAAAAAAAAATATGATGTACATTGCCATTAAAACTACCAACGAAAATTAGATTGAATGAGATAGAGCTGGTTGTTTTTTTTTAATACGTCATAAACCGCAATTTTCGGTTAGTAAAATCACTACCCCTGCGAACGTGTTAAAACATCAATCAAAGTTACAACGAACGACAAGAACTTTTATATTATGTTACTTGCTGCTACGAAACCCTTCATGGGCGAGTCCAACTCGCACTTGGCCGGTTTTTTTTCTAGTTTTATATAACAATCTTAATGCGGTTCACAGAATACATCTAGTTACCAAGTTTCAATAGCATAGACCTTATAGTTTCGGAGAAAAGTGACTGTGACACACGGACGGACAGACAGACCGACATACAGACAGACAGACATGACGAATCTATAAGGGTTCCGTTTTTGCCATTTGGCTACGAAACCCTAAAAAGGGGGTATCCCATACAACAAACGTGATTACGGCCATTTTTGGTACGGAGCTCAGCGTGCGTGAGTCAGACTCGCACTTGGCCAGTTTTCAGCTAATAACTAGGTGCCGTTAACCCCTTCATTTGCATTGATACCTAATCATGCACGATTTGCAAAGTATTTGACATTTCTATGAAGAAACGAGGTCAGAGCTCATTATTGGCGAATGGTGGTGGCAAGCAAAACACAAATATTGGCCTAAATTTGTTATTACAACGGTTGCTGTGGTTACCATTTCCAAAGTACCCATAAACTGAAACTACTTACGAATAGTAGGCTCAAGTAGGTTTTGCACACTCTGACCTTTCGAGTCGAATTATGTAAGTAAGTACTTACCTAATTAACGGTCATAAGTTGACCAGCTGAAAAAATAAAATGCTTTTTAGGGATCCAAACAAACGGGAACCTATTGCTGAGGCTCGTCTGTCCGTCTGTCTGTCTGTCCGTCACGAGGTTGTATCTCAGGAACCGAGATAGCTAGAGAGTTGAAATTCCACAGATGATGTAGGTATTTCTGTGGCCGCTATAACATACTAAAAACAAAAAATAATAATATTTAAGGGGGACTCTCATAAAACAAACGTGATTTTTTGTCGTTTTTTGGTACGGAATACTCCGTGCGGGAGTCCGACTCGCCACACAATAATAATTATGAATTATTGTACAAGTCGTGTGAGTTTAAAAACATTAATCGTTAGTAGTTCAGGAAAATGTAATGGGCTCCGGCTAAAATGTGAATGACAGTAGCTTCAAGTGTGCGTGCTTTCTTTGCACGTGTGGGTGATTCGATGTGATAGCAATCATGGCAGTGCATAAAAGAAAATCAGGTACCACAGCGGCCGCTACTACTCCCAGTAACGTACTGTTTGAGGTGGAGTTCGCTAACATCCGCGGACTCCATGCCAACCTCAACGTCGTCCATCACCATCTAGAGACGGCACGGCCAGCTGTGATGTTCCTAACGGAGACGCAAATACTCCGCCCTGCCGATCAGTCGTACCTTAGTTACCCCGGCTATATCATCGAGGAACTATTTCGAGAAAAAGCCGGGGTGTGCGCGTTCGTTAGGGCGGATGTTTGCTGTCGCCGGCTGCGCTGCCTTGAGGACCCTTCCCTCTCCGTCCTTTGGCTGCACGTAGATCACGGCTCCATGAGTCAGATCTACGTGTGTGTCTATCGATCCCACACAGGGACAGCTGAGATGATGAGGCTGTATCAGCACCTCAGCGAGGGGGCTGATGACGCGCAGGTACGGTTCCCTAACGCCGAGTTGGTTTTTCTGGGGGACTTCAATGGTCACCACATTGAGTGGTTGGGGTCCCTCAAGACAGATCCTGCGGGACGGGCCACCCACGCGTTCGCACTCTCCCATGGTCTGACCCAGGTGGTACGCGGGATTACGCGCATACCGGACAGGTCAGACCATGAACTCGCCCTGCTGGACTTACTGCTGACGAGTAATCCAGCGCAGTACAGTGTGACGGTTAGCGCCCCACTGGGTACATCCGACCACTGTGTTGTGCGTGCCCGCCTGCAGGTACCGTCCCCTGCAAGGGCGGTAGAGGTGACGCGGCGACTGTGGCACTACTCGTCAGCAGACTGGGACGGACTACGAGAATACTTTGCAGCCGTCCCGTGGAGTCAGCGCTGCTTTGCAGGGAGGGCTTCATCGGAAAGCGCCTCTGCGGTTGCTGGTGAAATCACATTAGGTATGGAATACTACATTCCATACACTGATGTCGCCAGCATCCGCAAAGCCCGCCCCTGGTTCGGGCGTGAGTGTGCCGTAGCTGTTCAACAAAAACAGGCGGCTTACCGCGCCTGGATCAGGGCTCGAGCTGTACGCGACCCGAATGTGGCCCGCCTCAAGGCAGCGTACAACAGAGCCACTAGGTCCAGTAAGAGAGCCTTCAAGAGAGCGGACGCCCAGCGCGTCACGCGGCTTGGTCAGGAGCTCACGTCACATCCGACGGGCAGCCGTGGATACTGGCAACTGGCCAAAGCCGTGCAGGCCAACTTTTGCAAGCCCTCGCTGCCGCCGCTGCGCTATCCTGACGGATCACTGGCTCACAAGGCCCAAGAGAAAGCGGAAATGCTGGCCAAGCTCTTTGCGGCTAATTCCCGGGTCGATGACTGTGGCAAGCAACCTCCCACTATCGCCAACTGTGGAACCACGATGCCGGAAATTGTAATCCGGCAGTGCGATGTGCGGGCGGTGCTACGGTCACTCGACACGCGGAAAGCCAGTGGTCCTGATGGCATTCCGGCCGTGGTGCTGAGGAATTGTGCAGCTGAATTGTCTCCAACTCTAACACGCCTGTATCGCCTTTCGTATTCGTCGGGAGAAGTGCCGGAGCTTGGAAGGAGGCCCCATAGCCGTAACCACCGTCATCTGCAAGGTGTTCGAGCTAATCATCAACAAACAGCTCATGCGCTATCTGGAGGATCACTCGTTAATTAACGATCGCCAATATGGCTTTAGGCCGAAACGATCAACGGGTGACCTCCTAGCGTACATAACGCACACCTGGGGTGAGGCTATGGAGAGGCACGGCGAATCTCTGGCTATTGGCCTAGACATCGCAAAAGCCTTTGATAGGGTATGGTATGCGTCGCTTCTTTCCAAGCTGTCGTCATATGGTTTATCGCATCAGTTGTGCCGCTGGTTGGCCAGCTTCCTGAACGGGCGACGGATTCGGGTCCTCTGTGATGGTCAGGCTTCCTGTTTTTTTCAGGTAAATGCCGGAGTACCACAGGGATCGGTATTGTCCCCAACTCTCTTTCTTCTGCATATCAATGACATGCTGTCCCTCGGGTGCATTCATTGTTATGCGGATGACAGTACTCTTCATGGGAGCTATTCTGGCCGTCCAGCGGCGGGGCGAGGCGACGTGGATGAGAAGAGACGACAACTCGTGGCGGATCTCGATCTGGACCTGGGCCGCATTGCCCAATGGGGTTCAGACAACCTGGTCGAGTTCAATGCCAGAAAAACACAGGCGTGTGCGTTTACAGCTAAGAAGTCCCCATTCCTACCCCTGCCCTCTCTTCAGAGCATTACAATTCCACTAAAGGACAACCTGGAGATCCTCGGTATAGACGTCCGGCGTGAGCTCAATCACAAAAACTACATAGAGAGCTGTATTGGTCTGGCCTCGCGGAAACTGGGAATCCTGAATAAGGTGAGACGGTATTTCACGCCACATCAGAGATGTTTACTGTACAAGACGCAGATTCGTCCCTGCGTCGAGTACTGTTCTCACCTTTGGGATGACTCCGCGAGGTACTTGTTAGACGCGCTTGACGCTATGCAGAAACGTGCTATCCGAATAATTGGTTGTCCTGAGGTGACGGGAGGCCTCGAACCTTTGTCGCAGCGAAGAACCATAGCGTCCTTGGCTGCCTTCTATCGAATGTATCACGGCGAATGTTCTGAAGAGCTCTTCAACCTGATCCCACCATCTCCTCTCCGATCCCGAACAACGCGTGCCGGGCAGAGATGCCACTCATACACAGTGGAGAGAATCTTCGCCAGAACCGAGCGTTTCAAAAGATCGTTCCTCTGTCCAACTATAAAAACATGGAATGACCTGCCCGCACACGTCTTTCCCTCATCTTACAATCCCGGGTTCTTCAAGAGGAGCGTGAAGAGGCACATCACAGGGCCGCCAACTTGAGGACCACTGTGAAGTGGCCCCCAATCGCTAGATGCGCCACTGCTTTCTTACCATCAGGCTGGTGGCGACGTCAATTTGGCGAGCTGAATATAAAAAAAAAAAAAGAAAAAAAGAATTTACAAATGAAACTTGTCAAGCTGCATTGATTGTCTCCGGAGACCATAAGAACAAATAGTTGAACTGTGAAAAACAACGTATCACATAAACTCATAGATAATTGTGTAGAATATACCTATATTTATTACTAGCTGACCCGCGCCACTTCGTTTGCGCCACACATAAGAGAGAGTATTACCTGTTCCCGTCGCATTAACTCCCGTCGCGTTGCGTTTACTCCCGTAGCGTCTCGTCGTTAATATTCAATACTACGTGAGAGAGAGAGAGAGAAAGGTTTCTCGTCGCGTGTATTCCCGTTGCATTATTTTTAAGAACAATTTCGTTTATGAAAGAGGTATCTCGTGGCATTATTGTAGTAAAAAATTGATTGCCATTAAAATGGTTATTGTGCACCAACCCAAAGATGAGACATGCTAACGCGCACTTTTTTTAGAACTTTTTTAAGAGAAACAATTTTGTAGTACATGTTTTTTACATAACTATAAATATTTACGCAGCACACGCAACGAAGCTCTCAAAAGGAATAACGTATCCCCCGTTTTTGAAACATTTACTATTACTGGTCCGCTCCTATTCGTTTTAGCGTGATGCTATATAGCCTATGACACTCCACAATAACGTAGCTTTCTATTGGTGAAAGAATTTTTAAAATCGGTTCAGTAGATCTCGAGATTACCCCTTACAATTTAACAAACACACAAACTTTACTTCTTTATAATATTAGGATAGATAGGCGACACACTGTGTGAGGTCAGGCGGTCGGGTCGTTTGCATAAGTTACAAAAACTTTAAAATATTTTAAATCTACCTAAAGTCGATAATCTATCTAGCAATTGGGCATAGGTACGTGCTAGCATATATAATATTGCTCTCGCATAGTAATGCTAATGTTTAATGGGTCGAGTCGTGCAGTTCGGCCGATAACGGGATAGTTCTAAAGGTTAAAATAACGCGTACGATTGAATTTACAAGATATTACGTTAGGTCCCTATATTATCTAATTGTATGTTTTGTACCTAGGTACATATCGACGGCAGCAAAGAGCAAACGGACATCTGTAAAATCACTAGTTTTCAGGAGAGCGTTTTAAACGCAAAAACGTTCTATCTTTTACAATTACAAAGCTAGCTCCTTGAAATTTGGAATACTTAATTAAAATAGCATTTCGAAGAAAGTAATGGCGGTCAGCCAACTGTAATATTCATATTTCAAAAAATACGGCAGATGTCTTTTTATGCTTCGTACAACATACATTACTATATGAGTCAACTGCCATATGCTTCTACTTCGGACTTTCTAAATCATGATCCCTAATTAATTTCATTAAAAAAAATTAATAATTGTTATCCTTTTTATAATCTACTAGCTGATGCCCGCAGCTTCGCCCGCGATGGCGCTGTATGTGAAATTTTGCTGAATTTTCTTTGCTATAAACCTCACGGAGCCCGAGACCTTTCCAACGAATGCAAAACCGTGAAAATCGGTTCGTGCGTTCTACAGTTATAGCGTCAGGAAGGAAAACCCGACTTATTTTTATATAATAGATATCCAACTACGACAACAAATAAAGGGCACGTACATGATTGACAGCAAAATAATGTAGTTGTCTCAATTTACTGCGTATCACAAAGGTCCTGTTACTGATTTTGCAGTTGTCTTTTTAATTATAATAAATAATAATAATAACGAATTAAATAAGACAGTCGTACCCCTCGTGGACAGTCGTTATCTTTTCATGGGATTAACGCATCCCTATGAGGGCATAGTAGATTTGCTTTTCGAGTCATCCACTTTTTGAGATCAACAAAAAATATCTCACAATAGCACACATCCGCAGGGCAGCTTGTGGCGAGCCGAATGTGCGTGGGCTACACATCGGTCCCGATTCCTCAGAGTTTTGTTGCGCTCCTCGACCAGTTAGCATTTAATAGGCTAACGGGAGACGCTACTCCCGGGAGTGCAGCAAATCTCAACTCTGGCTTACCTTAATAGGCTGGTCAGAGGGAGGAAGTCAGAGCTTTATGCTCGGGGGTGGAAGTGTCATTTTCAAGGGCATAACTACGGGGAAACCCGCTCCGGGTCTGACCCGTGATGGCGAAACCGGCGCCGCACCGCTCGACACCCCTAGCCGCTCACACCGGTGTTGCCCTCTGTCGCCTTACAGGCTTAATGCCTATGGCGATTGTATAGGGGGCCCATCTAGTGAGTTGGCGAGTCACCATCTGCCAAAGTTTTCATATTATAATAGGTATATTGAAATGGCAGACGCCGTCTTCATCCATAGCCTAAGTTAACCAGACCATATAACACCCATCACAATAGCCCATTACGTAGTTAGCATATTTTACAATAGTTAGCTCCCATTGCAGATGGTCCATTATCGTTCTTCTACATAAGGCGGATGTAGATTGTTTGCAGTGGGGGTCCCATTTCCCTTTAGATTAAAAGTCTCAAAGGACCTCTGCATGTTGGACCTGTGTCTCCGTGTAAGCCTACCAAAAGTCCGGGTGTCTTCGTAAGAAAAAAAAAGAAGATACCCGTGTGAAAGAGAGACATAATAATAATAAATCACCCAACAAGCAAAAAGTGGTTTTATAATTATCCTAAGACCAATTTTCAATAGACTTATAACGAACTCATAAGAGCTTACAAGCCCGGAAAAGGGCCCACTTTATTAGTGTATTCAGTTTTTTAACAGTCTAATAGTACGCTCATGAAATTCAACTAACGACTGTAACAGCCGTGTAGCGGCATTTTGTAAAACCATACAATCCTACCAAATCTATTAGTAGTCTCTTAGAAAACTAAACTAGATTGTTATGCACTTTACAACTGTTCTACAAGTTCTCATTTCGTTCATTTCGTTCAGTCAATCATTCAGTTATCAATATTGGGAGTTTTACACACTCCGTGTACATAATACTAAAAACTTTATTAAAATAGGTACTAATAATATTTTAGACATTAATAAGGCAAGTTATATGATAATTTTTCAGAGTCCTCGTATTTCATGATGTTAATCAAAAACGTACTGGGATCTCTTATTTCTCGTGCAACATACCAAGTTTCTGGTGAAAATTTTAAAGCCCCTCTTAAAATAAGTAATTATACATTCGTATTCATTATTTTAAAATAACAAAATGTTCCCCATTAGTCATTTTCGGTAGCCATTTTTAGTTTAGCATTTGGAAGTGTTCTACTATACCTCTATAGACAAACTCGGTGCTATAATATCTCATAGTCGCTGCATTCACTCGCCATGTTTTTATCTTTTGTGGATCCGTGGTGAAATAAGAAAAACGCTAAATATACAACCTAATATTGAAATAACACCTGTAGGTGGTATTTGTGTTCATGAATATAAGCAGGTATCTATTTATTGACGATTTGTGTAAGTAATTAATATTTTTTTGAGTTAATGCGCTTTTACTCTAATACTAACAGTACAAGTTTGTCATATTATTATTTATTCATGAGCATAATCACCACCTAAGTGGTTTGGTGTTACTTCTTCTGTATTTGAGTCATAGTCCAATATACGGAACCCTTGCCAGGTTTTGTGACTTGAACTTCACAAGGTCCCAAACCACCTATTGCAAGGGTAAATAATCTTATAATGACTTTACCAACGAATCAACAAGTGTTTCTTTGACAATAACAGTATTGAACTTAGCTCGTATAAAATCATAACACTTATAATAGCATGTGGCAAGTATGTTATTAGTAAAAGTCAATTACGACTTACAAATTGTTTTATAAAACTACTTTATTTGTAACGGATTCAAATATTGTACTTATTAGCGCTTATAAAACTAAGTAACAAGTGTAAATGGAATCAAGTGTATTTACACTTATGGGCAGCTTTAATAGGAGATTCGGGTCTATAGTAGCCTAATAAGCAATCTTAAAAGCGCTTACAATTGCTGGTTATAAGAACCTTCATTCTTAAGTCTGATTGCTCTTACTAAAAGCTTTTACAAGAGGGTGCGGCTTATAGTGATCTGTATACATAGTATTATAAGCCCTTAAAAGGCTAATTATCAGAATAATCGTGATCAAAAACCAAATAGCATTTTCTGAGACGCATATAAGAGTAATTGCGAACGCCAAAATCAATATAAGAATCTTATAAGTGTCTTATTCCTATAACATATGTGTTCTGAGACTATTTTGCTTGTTGGGCATTTATTTTCAGGCTACATGAGAAAAGTTACAGATCTTATTTAACTTATTCTACGGCCCATAGATAAATATCTTAAAAACTACGAATACATATAAATATAACATTTAGTGTTAGTCTATAAAATCTTAACGACTATTATTAGTATAATCACTTCACTACGCACTATGTCTTTATGCGTTCCGGTGGTTACTGTCCGCGGAAACGATTATGCTGAGCTTTTTCAGTACAATAAAAGAGTCCAGTACAAGCTTCCGAAGTTTGGTCCCAAAATTGAGGGGAGCATCAGCTTCACTCGAGCGCTGATGCCCAACATCAGGGGATCCTGGGGATCGAGCGAAGCATGGCCCTATACGGGGCCCCCGTATGGGGCTGAGCCCGCATAGAGCGATGGCCGTCAGGGTGATAAGCGGATACCGCACGATCTCCGCTGAGGCGGCATGTCTCCTAGCCGGGACCCTTCCATACGACCCGAGAGCCCTTGCGTCCGTCACTGTTCAGATGGCGCAAGGAGGCGCTGGAGCGGGGCCAAAGGCCTGCGTCTCGAGAAATCGAGGCTTAGCGGTCCCTGCTCCACCAGGAAATCGTGGAGACAGGGAAGGTGCGACTTGAGCAACCAAAGGGAGGATTCGCCACATCCGCACCCGTCAGACCGGTCATGGAAGAGTGGCTGGAGAGAAGACACGATTGTAAACATCACTTTGTTTTCTATTTTGTGCCAAATTTAACAATAATTTATTCCTTCTGCTATACATGTTATTATAATTACAGTATACTATGGAATGTAGTTGAATAAATCACAGATTTTAGAATAATAATATTTAGTATGCAAGCTTAAATATGTTACCCTCCCGTGACGAAACGGTCAAGTAACTGATACCTTTGTTTATATGAAGCGAACGCGCCAAATTGTCCGACGCACTCACGGATAAGTGTATATATTATGCCCGTGTGTACTTCGTTGCATTCTAAAAAAAGGGTGTAGGTGTCGTTTTATACGCTGCAAAATACCACTAAATATTTGATTTAAAAAAATTAAAAAAAAAGACGTGTGGCACTCGGGGACTGCCGCGGTAAAGCTATTACATAGCATTTTTTATCAACTATGCTAGTATAATTATTTCTATATAAGAATACTAGCTGATGCCCGCAGCTTCGCCCGCGTAAAATTTGTTCCCGCGGGAAGTTATTCCCGGGATAAAAGGTAGCCTATGTGTTATTCCAGACTATAATGTATCTCGGTACCAAATTTCAACCCGATCCGTTCAGCAGTTTGAGCGTGAAAGAGTAACAAACATCCACACTCACAAACTTTCGCATTTATAATATTAGTAAGATATAAGTAAGATTTTAAGGCCTATGTTCAACAAAGTAAAGTACCAAGTACTTACTTGACTGTCGACATTTGGGCTTTTGGACATTTGGACTTTTGGACTTTTGGACTTTTGGACTTTTGGACTATTGGACTATTGGACTTTTGGACTTTTGGACTTTTGGACTTTTGGACTTTGGTTTTTTGGACTTTTGGACTTTGGACTTTTTACATTGGACTTTTGGCCTTTTTGAACTTAAAAGTCGTACCAAAAGTCCTAATAGTCCCAAAAGTTCCAAAAGTCCCAAAAGTCCCAAAAGTCCCAAAAGTCCCAAAAGTCCCAAAAGTCCCAAAAGTCCCAAAAGACCCAAAAGTCCCAAAAGACCCAAAAGTCCCTTAAGTCCCAAAAGTCCCAAAAGTCTTTGCTTAAATTCTGCAACACTTTTCAGTACTGCGCCATCGAGACGTATCGCAGGTACACGGCAAGGCTTGTTTTTTTTTGTTGAATATACCTAAAAACTTTAAAATAATTATAAAATATCCTGTTGTTATCGGCTTTCTTCAGAGGTACCCATCCTCGATTCTTCAATCCTAACGTACAACAGTTACGGATAACCAGGATAGGATTGACGAATCGAACTCCTCATCGGAGGAAATTTGGATGTAGGAGAAGAAAAATATCTGTACCCTCCAGATTCTTATTTGCCTGCCTCGGTGGCATTCGGTAATATAACTGACTGTCGCGCTGGGGTCCTGGGTTCGATTCCCGGGCAGGCGAAAAAATCGTGGGATCTACCAATGTTTGTTTCGAAGATTTGATGTTTTCTAAGTATAATATGTATAAATAAAGAGATAAATTCTTTATTGCCATTAATTGTGTACATACATGAAATTGGAATTCCCTGATACCTGCGCTAGTACAAACTGTGTTGCAGATATCAGTGTTCTCCCCCAAAATATTGACACTTGACAATATGTTTACACAGAACTATTAAAATATTAAAATTGTTTCCTACTAACTTATAAACTTATAATAATTTTACATAGAGAAAACGATAAAATATGAAACAAAACCAATACAAAATCTTAAAGCATGCTAAGGCTTTCGTGTGCGTGCGTGTGTGTGTGTGTGTATATGTGTATGAGTGTCTGTATGAGTGTCTGTGTGTGAGTGTGTGTGTGGGTGTGTGTGTGTGTGTGTGTGCGTGTAAGTGTGCGTGAGTGTGTGTGAGTGTGTGTGTGTGTGAGTGAGTGAGTGTGTGTGTGAGTGTGTGTGTGAGTGTGTGTGTGGGTGTGTGTGTGTGTGTTTGTTGCATGTATGTTTATATGAGTTGATTTTTGAGTGTGTGTGTGTGTGAGTGTGTGTGTAGGTGTGTGTGTGTGTGTTGCATGTTTGTTTATGTGAGTTGATTTTAAAGAACTTGTAGAAGGTCTTCCACAGATTCATATTCCATTGGTTTTAATCACTCAGTTACTGCCGTTTTAAATTCTCCGTATGTATGCATACTTAGAAATTATATGAGTATGTATAAAAAAGTTTTAATTAGATCGCAAAGAAAATGTCCAAAAGCCAAAGTACTTGAAGCAAAGTCGTTGATATACCTAATTAGAGATAATAGAAAAACCTCGCAGAACTTCAGAACGATACGCACTCACACAGTACTGTTTTACGATTACCGATTATAATTTTTAAAAGTTAAAGTTCATTTTTAAATAATTTATTATACTATTAAACTAATTGTTGTCAAACTGATTATGATTAAACCTCTTTTCATAATCAATAAGCGAGTACAACCGTTAAACAACACTATGCCAAAGACAAACAAGACTGAGAAAAAATAATTTAATGACAAGCAAGAATGACAGGTTTAAATTTTTATCATCGAAGTATTTTTCATGAAATTATTCTATATTCTAAAGGTAAATTAGTGTCGAAATGGCCGCATAAATCTAACTATGGTTCCTTAAAACGAATATGATCAGGATTGATATTTAAATGTAAGTAATTATGGAGAGTCGAGATCCAATCTGTTTGTTTACTACATTGTTTGAATCTGTTGAATTCCACTTTATATGAAGTGCGAGTTATACGAACGTGGCCGAAGGTAGCCGAGAGTGTGATTCGTTTTCGTGACAGAATTTCTGGATTCGGTCTCCACGCAAGGCCCGCGATAGAAGCTATGCAATAGCTTAAAAATATGTCCAAATGGAAGACAAAATTCTTAATTCAATTATACAAAAAAACTGATTTTCGCAAAAATGCAGATGTCCGTTTGCTTTTTGCTCCCGTCGATATTATGCTTATTTTTCATATAGAAGAAAGGATCTACTCGAGTAGCCTCCGTGACTGCTGTGCTCATGTATGCTGATGACAACGGTGGTCACTGGCTGACTTACACTCAGTCCGTGACTATTGTTGGTGCATTAGGATGAAACGGTGATATCTTCGATGAGAGAAAGTTACTAAATATTAACACGAATGGGTTTAACCCCGTTTAAATAAATGAGTAGGTACCTAATACAAAGCACCGTGTGGCGACGCAAAGCACCGTGTGGCGACGCAAAGCACCGTGTGGCGACAGGGTCCCGTGTTGCAACGGGTAAGAGTACAAAATGTCGCCACCCCAATACATCGAGAATGTGTCGTAAGAGGCGACTAAAGGACCACTTACGCAAGAAGATCCATTGCGTAGAGAAGGAAAACTCGAAATGAAAGCCGTTTATCAGTAAAATGACATCGTTAAGCCAAGTTGAAGGCCTTTTGGGCGGCTTGAAAATTTTCAACTGCGGGTCGCAGCGACCTTCACCTGTCCATTTCAACACGACAATAGGCTCACCACCTATTGCGTGAGACATAAAACTATAATGTGAAATGTGGGCGTATACTATGCCTCTGCCTACCCCTTCGGGGAGAAAGGCGTGACTATATGTATGTATGTAGTATTGAATTGACATTAAAAATATTGTGTCGTTACTTGTAATTAAAACTTGACAGTGGTATTAGTAAGTCAACATTATTGTATGATTGAATTGACATGAGTAGGTATTATTGACATGTACCTATACATATTGTGGAATTGGATATTTAAATTATTGAATTGACATTTGTATTAGGTTTTGACATTCGAATTATGCTAATTTAGGTTTGACATTTGTATTATTAAATTGACATTTAAATTGTTGAATTGACATTATTTCGTATTTTTGAATAACTGACATTTGTATTTTATAAATTGACATTTAAATTGTTGAATTGACACTTGTATTATTGAATAATTGACATTTGTTTTTATAAATTGACATTTGAACTATTACATCGACACTTGTGGCTTTAAATTGACATTTGTATTAGATTTTGACATTCGAATTATAGAATTATATTATATTGAATTGACATTGGGAATCACTGAATTATTGTTGCTAATCAATATGCGTAGGTATCTCTAAATTATGAGTGGAATATTATTGTTAATCTAATTCACATTAAAGTAGGTACTTGGAGTTGTAAATATTAGGAATCTTGGTGGTAATATTGTTGTATAAATTTGATAATGACTGACTGGATCTATGAAGAATTGTCGTTGTGGTAGGGAGCTGTTGGAAATGTTTAATTTTAAATAATGAAGATGTTGTGAATCGTTGGTTGCTTATAATATCGCTTTGGTGTTTTACTGTAAAGATATTGTAACTGTGTTAAATAAATAAATGTATGTAATACAAAGCAGTTCATCATTGTATCATCAATAACGTGCCTACTCCTTGCATTTTTTTACTTTTTGTTTCACATTACCGAAATAAAATAATTTACTTATAAAAAAACTTTTAGAAACCATAGTAATTTCATTCCTTACAAGAATAAAATAAATCTGACAGACTTTCGAATGACTTTTATGTTTTCAAAGTTCATTATTAATGTTATCTTTTCGTGCTCCTCGCTATAAAAAGGATAGGTACCTACAGCAAGCAATTTGCCATAGTAGGTACCTATCTACAGCGAAACAGCACGCCATATAAAAATACATAAATATAGTATGCATACTGTCCGCAGTTTGCAAAGTGCAAGTAGGTATCAAACAAGGTAACTACTTAAATATAAGCCTTCCTTACGAAATGTGATATAAATTGGTTATTCAAGTATTATCTAAATGAGATAGAATTAGCCCAATAAAATTAGCATTTCTAAGCAAAAATTGAAATTTAGAAGTAGTGTCCGACCGAAAACCGAACTTTCGGCCCCAGGGTCAGTTTCGGCCGAAACCGAAACCGAAACTCACGTGTTCATATTGAAAAAAAAAAACAAACCAGCTAAGTGCTAGTCGGATTCCCGCACAAAGAGTTCCGTTACAAAAATTACGTTTGTTGTGTGGATGATTTTTCTGATTTTAGTACGTATTTTTTTGTTATAGCGACAACATCAGAGGTGAGGTTGTTGGTGGTGGCAGTGTCTTTTGAAATCTTCAACGCATTCAACGCCTTGCCCTGGAGCTGCGTTTGGGAAATTGGGAGGCGCTTATTTACAATGGAATGCCTCAATACCTCCGTCGAATTATCGGGGCCTATCTTTCCGAGAGGGCCATAATATACCCGATCTGGCTAGAGCCGGGTCGGTGAGATGTGTCGTTCTGTGTTCCACAGGGATCGGTCTTAGGACCGCTTCTATGGAACATCGGTTACGATTGGGTGCTGCGTAGTCCGTTGCTCAGAGGTGTCGGCGTAGCGTGTTACGACGACACCCTAATTATGTACAGCGCGAGGAGCAACGCACCGAGACGCAGCCCTAAAGGCCACCTGCGGGATCCAGCTTACATATAGGGGGCGTCAGCATTGGCATCGAGCTCTCAATGACGTATCTAGGGCTCATACTTGATAGCCGGTGGAACTTCGGATACCACTTGTAGCGTAGGTACTCGGTTAAATAAAACTAATGGAGTACTTAGCTAGCTAATTTTATTTAAAAAAAAATCAAGGACGAACTAAGGTCGTGGGTGGTAAAGGCCCGTCAATTTTGCTCCGGTAGCGGTACTTCCCGTGCGCGATGCGACGATAGCAGCTCCGCTGGTCGGCTGCGTGGAAGGTCGTCGCTGGGGCTGGTGATGTGGAGCCGGGGACTGGACCGCGGTCAGTAATAATGTAGTGCCGGTTCCGAACCCAAATCTTGGACCCTAAAACAATGGAACCAGTCAAGCTATGTCCCAAATATAGTCGCGACAAGCGACACCGATGATGTCAGATGGTGATGGTGATGGTGACGATGTCCCGCGTTAAGCGCTTGGGAAGTTTGCCATGCGGAAGGTGCAGTGCAGTGTAGCAATCAGAGCGGGTCATGGATAGTCATGTATTGCAAAATAAAATGATGGTGAATGACTTTTTAAATCAGGATCGATTCACAATTAGGTATTCACTATGGGATGCAAAATTATCATAGCGAAATGTACCTACATTTGTTTACATTATATACAGGTAGGTACTACAATAGTGAGAGTGAGCATTTCCTAGCAATGTTACAAAATATGTTAGACACTTACCCAATCCGGGGTTAAAATTCCAATTTTGGTTAAACAGTCGACTAATAATATTATTATTATCACTGACAGGCAGATTCCCAAGTTCGCAAAAGTAACTAAATTTGAATCCACAATTACGTGCGGACGTGATTAGCATTTAGTATCGGGGCGCAGTACGTGCAACCGCTAAGTGACTTTTTCGCCGACTGAGATGGCCGCGCCCTAGGCTGCGGTCATTCAATGTCGCTCGCGCAGGTTTGTGACGTAAGAATCGTACGTTCTAGCAAGGAGGCAACTCGAAAACAATAGAATCCGATGGCCCGGTACAGTCAAGGATATAAGTCAATGAAATAATTGCATTGGGTTTGATATTTTATTGTTTTTTTCTAGTTTTAATATTTTTATTTAATTAGTATAGATTGTAAATACTGTTTGTACATAATATTTAGGCTATTTGAATTATTTTAGTGTAGGTTTTGTTAGGTAAGTTTGTTATTATTTTTAAATTATAAGGGTTTTTATAGATAATTATTTATTTTACACAAGTTAACGTGTATTTACGTTACACACTTCCGCTACGCCTTCTGCTTCTGTGTCATCTTTCTAATGAGAGCAAACTTGATTGAAATTATAATTTGGTATGGTAGGTACCAAATCAATGTGCAATTTAATTTGTGCTTACCTACTAGGTATGCAAGGTATGCTATATCACGACACGATGAGGTGGTACTAAAATAAGCCACTAATTTTGTTGAGGGAGATGATAATATATATAACTCTATGAGGGAGGCACTTACTTATTAATTTAATGACAGCATTAACTTTTTAATTGGTAGCTCGTCTCAAGATGAAAGCAGTTAGATTAGATTTTTAACCGACTTCAAAAAAGGCGGAGGTGGTCAATTCGTCAGTATGTTTTTTTTTTTATGAATGTTCACCGATATTTCCGTCAATTCTAGACGGATTTAATTTTTTTTCTTTTGTTGAATACGGTTTAGTTCTGAGGTGGTTCCATTTTCACAAAGTCAGGATCTGATGATGGTATCCAGGAGAAATCGAGGCAACCACCAAAAATTGTAGGGACAACTAGTGCGTTTGTTAACTTTTTATTAAAGTGCTTTAATGTAGGTACTACAATTTAAAGACGGTCTGGAGTCAATCTGATGATGGAACCGAAAGACAGTCGAGGGAATTCCTTAACGATTTACAGTGCCTAGTTACCTTGTGTTTGGGCTGGATTGATTTGTATTGATGAGAGTAGGGAATGCAATAGAGATGTTATATTAGGTTACGATTTTGGTATTCATGTTATTGAATATACTACTTTGATGATATTATGTTACCGTATTATGTTACCTAGTAACAACGAAATAACAACCAAGAGGAACGCTTACATATTGCTTCTAACTAATATAGATCGTTCCTATGTTCCGATATAGTTATGCGATCTAGCGAATATGTTGTAACAAGATAACACTGGCAGAGAAGTAGTATTGCCGTTCCGTTCGTTTAACATAATTTTAATAAATGATATGAATGATGAATTGTGAATTGCGTTTTAGTTTATTGGAGTTAGGTTATTTATGTTTATGATTTTGCTTAGCGCAATAATACGAATGTTTGTTTCGGAGTTTGGGTGTTTTCTATTTACCAATAATAAGTATGTATTTAGGGATATTTAAGTATTTCTATCAGTCTTTTAGATCTCATAGCATAAGCTTATATTAGCTAGACGATGTTGTGTGAGAATGTCCACAAATATTTATATTTAATTCAGCTTTGAGTTTTAACAGCCGAGGTTACGATAAACTAGCTGATGCCCGCAGCTTCGCCCGCGTGACATTTGTTCCCGTGGGAACTTTTTCCCAGGATAAAATGTAGCCTATATGTTATTCCAGACTATAATGTATCTCTGTACCAGCCCGATCCATTCGGCGGTTTGAGCGTGAAAGAGTAACAAACATCCACACTCACAAACTTTCACATTTATAATATTAGTAGGAAGTAGAATGGTAGTAGGTATGTACAATATTCTACCCCGGCATTTTTAAAGATAATCGACGTATGTATGTACCTTCAGTGTTTCTTTCTTTTGCGCACACCGTATTGTTTTTATCGTATTTAATCGAATCGAAGAGCAAAATGTCAAGCAAGTAATATATCTCGTAAACAGTAGTCATCTCACTTACACATACGTAAATAGAATATTTCTGTCTCATTCGCGCCACGTGGATCGAATGGAACGGCAACAGTTACGTTACTATGCCTCTCGCGACTCGCGCAAAAATTTAATATCAATGCGAGAGTGTTATCTTGTTATTGCTTGTTACTAAAATAACGAATAACAATAGTAGACTTAGATATTCTTTGAACAAGATGTTCTCAGTAACTAGATGTACGTTACGTATCAAAACGATAGATCGCGCGGTATAGACGTATAGTTACCAACAGCTTCGTTGTTATTTCGTTGTTATTCAGTAACATGTTATGAGAGTCATCAGTAACATAGTATGAATTTTAGCACTCGTATTATGTTATTGGTACTTGTTACGAGTATATTCATTACACCTCTAGAATGCAATACCGGGATACCCGGATCCCGAAATACCGGGATCCCGCAGTATTTTTGCGGGACCAGTCCCGCACGTAAATCGTGCGGGATCCCGCGGGATTAGCGGGATTGTGCAAAGGTAAACGCCATGTGTTATTCTGTAAGCGGAAGCGCTCTAACTGATTCGGTTTGAAAAAGTTTTTTGTAATTGTGACGTAATATATAACGTAATAACGTACTTATTTGATTTTAGTGATTTAATCAGGGAGATTTGACTTTTCTTGTACTACAAAAGTATTAAATTATCTCGTACATTGCTTGCTGGCTATCTGACATGTAAAGTTAGGAGTCGTTTGGCAGACAAAAATTTAGACATGCTATGTTTTTTGCGCTTATAATAATTTGCATTTTTTATTACTTATATGTATATCGGTTTAATAATCTCAATACAAAAAGTAATATTAAATAATTTATTTTTCCTTGTGCCCCGCGGACTCAGTGTTCAGTAAAAGATCACTGCAGTAAGTTACATTGACTATGGCCGGGCCTTAGATGGGTAACCACTTTGTGACATTTATTTGAGCGTTGCTGTGCTTGGATGGCACGTTAAGCCATTGGTCCCGTTTGCTGGTAAAATGGCAGCTAAGTCAAGTTAAAGGCCCGGCTCGTCTCATCTCATAATGTCCCTTTCTCGAAATGTCCTTTCTCATTATGTCCTTTTCTCGAAATGTCCTGTCTCATAATGTCTTTTTCTCAAAATGTCCTTTTTGCGAAATGTCCTTTTCTCAAAATCTGCCTTTCTCAAAATGTCCCTTTCTGCAAATATGTTAGGTTATAAAAAAAATAACCACGAAGGCTAATGCGGAAGCTTCGCTGCGCTCCTCTCCGGCCTTAGCCTTCTAACCTAACCTATCCAAGTCGGATTGAGCGGGGTTAATCCTGCAGTGCACATATTTTGAGAATGGGAAATTTTGAGAAAAGGACATTAGGTATGAGATGAGACCATATGCCTTGTCCTGCCTACCCCTTCGGGGATTAAGGGGGTGACTATTTTTCAGTTCTAGATGGATGTATGATACAGAATTCTATTCTTTTCTCAATGACTTTCAGAAATTTGCGGGATCCCGCAAATACCGGGATCCCGCGGGACTGAGATTGCTCAGTCCCGCAAATACCGGGATTACAGTCTTGTTGCGGGATTGCATTCCCTAGATGAGAGCTTTACACCTAGATAGATATATTTTTCGATCCACCCGTCACTTAAAATAATGAAAATAAAAAATATAAGTAGGTACCTAAGTAACCGACTTCAAACAAATCCTGTAAAATAAAATTTACTTAGCACAAAGTAATTGTATTTTGATTTATCAGATTACATAATATATATTGAATATAATATTGATGTTGGTGCCATTAATAATACCTACCTAAACCTATGGGTTTACTTGGCGCCGTCTAGACGGCGCCAAAAACTTACTGAAGACGCGTCTTCAGTAATTTTTTTTTTTTTGTTGACGCGGGGAACGCATTTACGCGCCTTCATCCCATCTGCGGGGGCAGCTGGGATGGTGTGTGGGACTCCCGGCCCGGTCCGGAATGGACCGTCCTACCCACTAAACCCCGCGGTGTTCCTCCTCACCCTTTAGCCGGGCCGAGGGATATCAAAAGATTATTCACGTCGACCCGGCTAGGGGCGCCCCGTTTATTCGGGGCTCACCTCGGGGGAGCCAGATGGGCGGCTCCCCAAAGCTCCCCAAGGAGCTGAAGACCACGCCTGCACCGCTCTCGAGCGCCCCTCTGTAATAGAGGAGACAGAGAGCGGCGCAGGCGTGCGCTAATGGCCACCCTCGGAACACGGGAAAGGTGCCCACCGCCATGTGACCGTTGGTGGGCGGGGTCCCCCGACCTTACGCCCACGGTCAAGAAACAATCGGGGGCGCGCAGTGACTCCTCACCGCGGCGCCCCCGAACTGCACGGCAGAGCGGGAGCATTATCTGTTACTCCCGCTCCCCCGCACAGTGCACCTCCTGCTTTGCCGCCATCACCTCGTCAACTGGCGAGGTGACAGCGGCCCAGCACTGTTGCCGCCGGTCGCGCCGTTATTCACGGCCGGCAGCCCGAACTGCATGGCAGGGCGGGAGCATCTACCCAAACTCCCGCCCCACACGCAGTGCCTCTCCCATTTTGCCGCCTTCGTCTCGCCAGCAAAGATGGCGAAGCGACGGCGACCCAGCATTGCTACTGCCGGCCGTGAATAAAGGCACGGCCGGCAGCAACACACACCACCGAGCAACCCACAGGTGGGTTACTCCCGCCTCGGCCGGAATTAGCCAGAGTAGCACAACTCCCCCACAGAGGAAGGGGAGTGGTCGCTACTCCGTTGCCCAGGATGCACCACGAGGAGGATCCGACCCATTGGGGTCCTTAAGATGTTAGTAGGACTCCAGTAAGTAGGTAGATATGATATTTACTGAAATCTGATAAGTAGATAAATCAAAATACATATTAGGTAGGTACTTTGTGCTAAGTAAATTTTATTTTACAGGATTTGCTTGAAGTCGGTTATACTTATTCTTTTTTTTTAAAGGACACAACTAATTAGTTAGTTACAACTGGTTTTTTTTATACCACTAAGGTGGCAGACAAGCATACGGCCAACCAGAAGGACTGGTGGTCACCGCAGCCTATGAACGTTTGCAACACCAGAGGCGCCACACTCGCACTGCTGACCCTGTAAAAACCTTCTAAGACCCGACTGGTTGATTCAAATAATAAATGGATTCAAACTCATTAATAGTTATAGTTCAAAGTATTCCTTCATTACTGTCTTTGGTCATAGAATCAAGTAAGTACCTACCTATGTAACTATATCTACCTAGTTATATCTATCTAAACCTATCCGGGATCCAGCTAAGGCGATATTGGTATAAATTCCGGGTGCCGGAAAATAAATTCCTGATTAACACATGGTTAAGGCGGCATAAAGTAAAAATCGATTGGTAACTATTAAAACAGAATAAACGACTATGTTCGTTTACATCCACTGTAATGAAAATAACGACGTTTGAACTGTTTTGCCCTGAATAGTTTTAGGTAGGTACGGTTAGTACCAACCTAGTATTTAAAATGCACATGCACAATGCAGTGGTTGGCGACGTCATCTACTTTGCAGTAATATTTTTACCACTAATGCGCTTGCACGGTTTGTAAAGATACACTAGAACAGGATACACAAAAATGCAGTTTATAACATGTTGCTCTAGTGACTGCGTTTTAATATTTTTGTTCAGTGAAATCTTTAATTTATTAATTTGTTTTTATTCTTTGATTACTTAGTGAAGACATTATTAAGTGTAATGGTCAGTACAGTAATTCATTTTTAAATTAAATAGGTAGTATTGCTTTTAATATGTTTTGAACGATTTAATTTTTTTTTTTAAATTAATTATGTTTTGGATCCAGGCCGTGACTAATTTTAAAAAGTCAATTATTTTACGATTTTTTGACAAATACAGGACGTCAAACTTCAAAGAAAGTATAGTGTCTGTCAATTTATTAGTGTCTTGTTATGTCAATTCCATCAAATCCAAATTCAAAATAGTAAACAAAGAAAGCGTTTGCGAGATGCTGCAGGGTTTAATTAATTAATAAACATTTTTATTAGTGTAGTGCACTTGGGTTTGGTCATTCTGAGTCACAATGGGCTATATAATCGTTCTTTTCAAACATATATTGGAATACTTTAAGGTTAGTCTCCGTGTAATAAATTTTAGAATTTTATGACTGAAAAATTATGCAAGACAAATTACCGTGATAAATTAGACAAAAGCCATTGTTTACCTGTTACTGTCTTACGTAGAACTTTAACATATTGCTTGGAATTTTTCCTATGCATTACTTTCGTCTAATTATGTCATAAAGATCTGTAGGTAATATATTTATACGTCAGCAAATAGATACATATTTTTTACGCGTTGGTCATCGAAATTCAATAAATTATGCATTCAAGAAATAGTATTTTGTGTCAATTTTCGCGTTCATCCGTTTGCGCAATTTTCCTAAATAGGTTTTTCGCTTGACATCATAAAATTTATGTTTAAAACTTCTTTTTATTTCAGACAGTGCTAGAATCTGGGAGTGTGGGGAACGCGTCATCGTCTGATGAAGAATTGGAGCAGTGGGAACAAATATTCATGATGAGAGATGAGAATGGAAACAGCTACAATGATAAGTAAGACTTTTTATATATCCAAATATGTTAAATAGAATAAACAATTTATTAACACTCGCGTAGTTCCCGTTCCCGTGGGAACACGGAAATAAAATATAGTCTATGTTCACCGCAAAGAGTAGCTTCCCAACAGTTAAAATTTTTTTTGAAATCGGTCCAGTAGTTCCGGAGCCTATTCGCTGCAAATAAACGAACAAACATACAAACAAACAAATAATTAAATCTTTCCTCCTTATAATATAAGTCCATATTACTTACAAAGTAACAACATTTCCATCCTAAGGTTGCCTGCCTGTAAGAAATTGCCTCTGTGCGATAAGGCCGCCTTTTATGATATCATTACCAATGTCTATAAAATGTATTTTGGTGTTGAAATAAACTATAACTAACTATATTATCTTCAAAGATTCAAATAATATTCACACTTAGGTAATTATGTACCTACTTAATTCATATTATATCTTTCTCCGTTTTTTTTAAAGCCAGTTATAGTCTTCGACAATACAATAGCATTGCCTGTCAATTGATGGTTCCTCAAATTATTACAAATCTTCCCAGTTGCTTCCAAAACCTATCTGGATTTGGGGTTCATGTTCATTGTAGGGCAGTCCTAAATTACTTATTATTCGTGGCATGTTGGAACAGGCCTTTTGTCCTTCCAAGTCAATATACCCCCTAAAGACGCGAAATAGCACCTGAACTCCCCGCAGTAGTAGCCGTTAGTCTGTAGGGAGTCCTGAGGAAGGATGCTTCAGAGGGCTTATCTGAGGATCCCAACCGTAGGCTGTTAGGAAGGATATGTGTGGTTTTTTTTCTTTGTTTAATAGGAAAGAGCCTACAAAAGAGTATCTTACATGTGCATTACTTGCTAATAACATTGGCTGAAGCTTGTACAGACCAAGGAGATTTTAAATCCTACCCATAGTTATGGTTAATTTGTTTTTTTTTTCCACAGGAGGAAGAAGCGCAGTATATGGTGTCGTCCCTCGTGCATACCAGTGTCAATAGTTATAATTTTAATTGTACTTGTAGTTTTGGTCCCGTTGCTGGACCAACCTAATCTAGTCCAAACAAGCAGGCCTAGTGTACCTGTTTCTTTACATTACTCAGATGAGTGTAGGTGAGTGGTTTATTTTGTGTTTTAATTTTTTGATAATGATGTCTCTTGATGGTTTCAGTGGTGTAGTGGTTGTGTATGAGACTGTCATTGCCAAGGTCTGGGTTCAAATCCCCAATAGGACCAAATAATAATAAGTATTATTGGTTTTCAAGTCTCTATAGCACAAGTCACAGTAGCTACATTAACTTAATTTGTGTACAAAATATCTCCACAATATTTCATTACTTTTACCCATGCCTCTATTTTTACATTTATTAAATGGAATCAGTTTTGCCAATTCAACTCAAATTCAATTATAAACTGTGGCTTCTTATTGCCATTAATCAAATCACTGTTTTACATTTACCAAACCACAATTTTGAAGTAAAGCAATCAATCAAATTATTCATAAGCATAGATTCGAACAGCATGTGAATTTGAGTCTTACCACAATGACATAGAGTTCAGTTTTGATTGATATTGAAAAAACATTTTTAGAACTCTTTTAGCCATCATTTTGACTGCCTACAACAATTAATATTATATGAATGTTTATTACATAGAGTGATTAATGATTGTTTTCCAGGTTATCGTTAGTGGAGAGTATACCAGAGGGTCACATGTACCCACCCAATGTAACACATTTGCCAACAAAGGATGTATGGTTAGAATTGATAGACGAAGCTCAAACCTCAATAGAAATAGCCTCTTTCTATTGGAGTCTTAGATATAATGAGATGTATCCTTATAATTCCTCTATAGAGGTTGGTATTTTAATTTACTTTATTATAAAAGATTTGGATGACCCTTGATGTGCGTGCGTGCGTATGTGAGTGTGTATGTGCGTGCGTATGTGGGTGTATACGTGCGTGTGTGCGTATGTGTGTGTATTGCTTATTTTACTCTAAATGTTTTTACTAGATTTCATGAAAATTCTAATATAATTCTTTTTTTACATTATTGCGATGCTTGTTTTTAGTGCATTATTTAAACAGTGTTTATCTATTCTAGGGAGAACAAGTGTTCCAAGCACTGTATGCTGCCGGGTCAAAAAGAAACATAAAGTTAAAAATTGCTCAAAATTGGCCCAGCAAGGACAATCCAAATATAGATACAGAATATTTAGTTAAGAAAAAAGCTGCACAGGTATGTAATATTCTTATACCGATTCCCAACCATTCTATTGAATCCTTCACCCCTTCAATTAAAAACTTTCAATTTTCAAGTAACTTTTATACCGACTTTTTGACGACTCTCAAGAACCGCTAGTAAAATCCTATTGCATTGCATTAATCATAGGCCTCTCCTGATTCATACTCTATTCCGTGACTACTTTCTTACCACGACTTTCTTTATTATATTTCGCTGGCGAACTGACTACCATATCCTTTCCATTATATCGCCGAGTTGCGGTCTCTGTTCGAAATATGGGAAGGCACTTCATAATCTTGTACTTAATAATATTTCAAAGCTTTGTATTTTGATTTAGGTAAGAAGCCTAAACTTCTCAAAATGGTTCGGGAGCGGCGTACTGCACACGAAGTTCTGGATCGTCGACAAGAAACACTTCTACATTGGTAGTGCCAACATGGACTGGAGATCACTCACGCAGGTAAAGAAATTTATTTATTTACTTAATTAGTAGATACTTTCACGCCTTTATCCTCGAAGGGGTAGGCAGAGGCATAGTATACGCCCACATTACACCTTATAGTTTTTGCGGCACGTAGAATAGAAATATGCTTTATTATACAGAAATTAAGAATTAGGTACATGAATTTAGAATAGATGGTGACCATATTCGTTGTTGAATAGAACACGACACATTGATTCCCCATTGATTGATTTGATGATTGAAGGCCTTCAACTTGGCTTAACATTGTCATATTACCGACACCCAGGTTTTATTTTGCGTGTTCCTTCTCTACGAAATGGATCGTTTTACGAAAAAAATTCCCTTAGTCGCCTTTTACGACACCCTGTTGATGAATTGAGGAGGCGACATTTTGTACTATTTCCAATTTGATTTTCATTAATTTTAAACAATTGTTCGCAGGTGAAAGAGCTTGGAATAGTTGCGTTCAATTGTTCCTGCCTCGCTACCGATCTCACGAAGATATTCGATGTAAGTTTTTGATACTATTCTGATACTTTCTGCTGACTGAGGTGCCATTTTGGGGCACTATTCATTCACATGAATTGTGCCCCAAAATGGATTTGATTATGCTGACTTAGCAGATTTTGATATGCCATACAAATGGCACAAAGAACGGTATACCGTCACAATACCAGAAATTATAATGCCTTAACTCAAAATATCGTAGCCCAAAATACCCGAAATCGAAATATCAATATTCAAAAGGCAAATATTTATAATATAAATAATTTAAAATGCCTTACGGTCGAATAACCGAAACCCAAAATATAAATTTATCAAATACCTTATCCTAAAATGTTCAAACACAAAATACCTTTTTTCTAACATGATTTAAATCCTACATGGATGCTATATATCTGTGAATGGTTAACACCCCGACTCAGAGTATCCCGACTCGGATAGGTTAGGTTAGAAGACTAAGGCGGGAGCTCCGCTTCGCTTCGCTCCCGCCTTAGCCTTCGTGGTTTTTTTTTTTGATTTTTCGTTAGCCCACTGTAGTACTTTTGTTACTCTGAATCAAAGTGTTTTAACATGAGGTAAATCCTACATGGATACTATGCCAGACTCCTACCGACTAAAAACCACACGTATCCTACATAACAGCCTACAGTTAGGTGCCCCGGGTAAGCCCTCAGAAGGATACCCAAGGACCAACAGACCTAGGGCTACAACTGCGACTTCACTTAGGTGGGGGGGGGGGGGTATAAATAAGTTAAAGCTAAATAACAAAACGTGTGAGTGACAGTGCCACATTGTATTCTATTTTCGGTATTTTAATTTAAGGACATTTGAAAATTTGTATTTTGAATTCTGATATTATAATTATTTGTATTTTAAATTTAGACATTATACGGTAAGGTGTACTGAAATAAGGTATTTTGAATGTTAAGGTATTTTGAATTCGGGTATTTTGGTCTAATGCATTTTAAGTAAAGGCATTTTGATTTCTGGTATTTTAATATATAACCCAAAGAACACATTGAAAAACTTTAAAATTGAATAGTTATTTCCGGAGTTCAAATCGGACAAACATCGTGACACGTGATTTAAATATAGCTATTGGAAAAGTTGTGACGTCATTAGGGTGACTTATTTCACAAACTCGCCTCATATAACCTGATGATTCATTGTCAGCTAACGACATTTAATACTTGCCCTATAAAACAATTCGTAGTGTAAACAACGTCTGTACTTAGTACCTAAGCCTAATGTATCACTAGCGAAACACTAATACCTACCTATGTTAAGAAGCGAAACTTGAACCATGTCTAATTTAATCTTGAATGCGTGATTTAGAACATGCCTAAATTTTAATCCTAAGAATTTGATTCCATCAATCAACCAATTAAAATGATCACTGCTGGATGTAGACCTATTCCAATTTTCTTTTGGTTGGGTGTTTCGTCTTATTGTAGACGGGCGCTGGTATTGAAACCTATACTTTTATTAAATTTTCCCTATCTGCTCTATTACCTGTCCCGTTAGGTTGTTAGTTCGTAATTACACCATTTGCAGGAAAAATTTTAACTCTAAAGATCTCGGTAGGATACCGTGGCGCCTTACGATTTGAATAGGTTCTTGTTTCTCTCAAAATATTATCAAGAATGTCAGACTGCTTCTGTATCAACCTACGATAAAATTTAAAAACGTACAGAAAATACCTACCTAATTAGTACCTGCTACTCAAATATCTCACTTGGATGTACCTATAAAAATTTCTGCATCCGTTGTCGCGACTGTGAGCGACTCCTATTGCTTGTGCTTGGATGCGCCTGGGCGCATCTAAGCACAAGCATTCGTTGGTGATGCCAGCTTCACCTAAGAATCGTAGATCCCAAATCTGCTTATAAAAAAATAAAAGCTACATTATTATAGGTAACCTACTCAGGGCAACATTCCCCGCGGCGAGAAACTGGAACTAAATTTACATTACCGTGATAATACGGTCTCAATTTCTAAAAATGTTTTCTTATTGAATTTGTGATAAATTTTCTCAGTAAATTACTTTTTTTTGCTTTAATATTATATTATCTTTGCTTATTGTCAAAGGAATGATAATGCCATTTACTTTGAGAACTTATCGCTTTTATGATCGTAATAGAATTTAAGAAAATGTAGAGAACATTAAAACAAATTTCATTTACTACAGCAGTCGTTAACTTAAAGCCTGCTACAAAAATAAAACTGCTCTTTAAATAAGTAACGTTCCTCTCCTGTTGCGCACATATATTTCACCGACATGAAATATTACTACATTTTTAACTTCATGAAAGCTCTTACTTTTTAATTAGCACTCAGCTCCCACGCTGACGTGTTAATATTTCACAGAGCTAAATGTTACGCCACTCTGTAAAATATCTCTGCTATTTTTTATGTAGCATATATGATACAGAAATGTTTCTCCCATATAGAGGTGGCCAAATATAGACTTAATTATAATAGAATAAAGTCTAAACTCGATGTTTCAGCCGTTTTCGTAAGTTTGCCCATATGAGTTTCGTGTGTTTCTTACGCATTTAAATCCTCTGAAGTATTATTTACTGCGACATGTAGGTACTAAATTACAGATCATCAGCGTTTTGGGTGAGAGTTGTTGTAGTTTGTTGGTAATGTGACAGGCTGAAATTGTTACCGAGGGAACTTTGGTGAGGGGGAACTTTTGCGAGACTGTATTGTTTCAGAATATCTTCAGCTGAGTCTGCAAGTATTAAATACTTCAGATAGATACGCAATGCCTATTGTACATTGCGTTCTCTGATATAGCCGATACACTTTAGGATCAAAAATGTTTAGGTAGTTATCTTATGTTAGTTAGTTCTATGGGTATATTATAGGTTAGGTTAGGAGCTTATTCCGCCTCTGCGTAGATCGAACCACTGCTTATAATTACTACTTTTAGGTGGCCTACTATAATGCCAAACCCGTTCAGCTGTTCGAGTTATACGTTGATAGATGAGCCAGTCACACTCGCCTTATTGCCTTGCCTTAGGTATATGTGTCCCATGTCTCGCTGAACATCCAGACTGAGCTTCTATTCTATATAGTCGGTTAGCATTAGTGTCTATACGATATTTTTGTGCTGAAATGTTATATCTATATTTCCCACGCAAGATCAATTTTTAAGGTGATATATATTTTCAAATCACCTGATACGTGATATTGTACGGTACGACTCTAGTCCTATGAAATAACCACGTCATCTGGAACCTATTCCTATTTAGTAAGAGCAGTCGTTCAAGCTCTTTAAGCGCTCTATGACTGAAGAAAAATAGATTTCACCTTTGATTTGCTATCTAGCCTTGTAAGTAGGCACCTACTATTCGTTTTCGGGGTTCCGTAGCCAAATGGCAAAAACGGAACCCTTATAGATTCGTCATGTCTGTCTGTCTGTCCGTCGGGGTGTCACAGCCACTTTTCTCCGAAACCATAAGGCCTATGCTGATGAAACTTGGTAACTAGATGTATTCTGTGAACCGCATAACCGCATTTTATATAAAACTAGAAAAAAAGCAGTTAATTTTGGGGTCTTCATACTCAGAACTGAAACTCGAAATTTTTTTTTTCTTCAAACCCATACATCTATAGATAGGTCTTCAAAAATGCTATTGATGTTCCTAATACATTTTTTTTCTTAAGTGAATAGTTTGAGCAAGAGACACTTCCGAAGTGAAAACATGTGTCCCCCCCCCCCCCTCTAACTTCTAAACTAAGAGAACGATACATCTAAAAAAAATATAAGAGGTAAATTGCCATAAAATCTACCAACGAAAATTGGTTTGAACCAGATCGAGTTGGTAGTTTTTTTTAATACGTCATAAACCGCAATTTTCGCCTAGAAAATTTTTTACCACTGCGAACGTGTTAAAACATCAATGAAAGTTCCAACGAACTACAAGAACTTTTATATTATGTTACTTGCTGCTACGGAACCCTTCATGGGCGAGTCCAACTCGCACTTGGCCGGTTTTTTAGTTTAGTTAAAACTTTGATCAAAGGCAAACTTGTAATAAAGTCTAAAAACGGGATTATTATGCATTAACATTACATACTATTCGACATATTAGCATTCTGAAGACTGCCATCGCCAAGTATATAAAAAGTTTGCGAGCAATGCACTCGTAATGTCATAGTGCAAGGGCAAACCTTTGCATACCTTCTATACCGGCCAATGTTGTATGGAACTTAATTGACTTACAGAACACTTAGATCTTATTGTAGGCTAATTGAAAGTAAACACCCTGTACATCAGATACACTATCGAGAGGTCAGGAGTTAAGGTTACAGCAGTTTGCACAGAGTTTGTAATTCTGTATACATTCATCTAGTACACTGGGTACTGTTTTTCTAAGCTAATACATTTTTAGGTTTTCGTACTTCAAATGGAAAATAAACTATATTCGTACTCATCAATTATCACTTTTTTTGACTATATGTCTGTCAAGACCTTTATCTCAAGTGTAAATCTGATATGTGACTACATAATGCACTACGAGATTTCAGGAAAAATGGCAAAATGCGATGAAATATTTTCCAATTCTTGAATAAAAGTTCCGTCAGAAAACATACACATTTGCATACAATAATTGCCAAATTGTCCTAAGTACGGTGTTAGGTACGGGTCAGCACGATTCGCCTCAACACGTAGACCTCACGAATTTACAACATTAGCTTTGTACTGATGAAATACAAGGTTTAATAGCGGTGAAGAAATATAATGCTGTATTGTTAGATACCTACCCTGTAACTATAGGTATAGAAGGGAGTTTCCGTAGAAATGAAGGCAGCCTTGACACTTCGGAAGTTGGCTAAAAGGCTTGTGGTTGGAGCAAATGACAGTAGTTTAGTCCCATTTTTTTTTGTACATAGAATAAAAGTTTGTAGCATGTTCGC
This sequence comes from Miltochrista miniata, assembly GCA_933228765.1. Classification (NCBI taxonomy): domain Eukaryota; kingdom Metazoa; phylum Arthropoda; class Insecta; order Lepidoptera; family Erebidae; genus Miltochrista; species Miltochrista miniata. Next base: position 24,604,862 of record OW121763.1, on the reverse strand, counting down.
ATCAGAAGCTGGTTTTATCGGATAGTTGATTTTTTTCTCTGCTCTATGCTACTACCAAAGTAACTACGCTCTATTGTAGCAATTAGATCTAGACAAGTTTGAAAACATAATGATGGATATAGAAAATGAATAGAAGAGATCAGACTGTTCAGTCTCATTTTCACGTGATAGTCTAATCGCGTTAAAATGAGACTGAATAGTTTGATCTCTGCTCTATGCTACTATCAAAGTAACTACGCTCTATTGTAGCAATTAGATCAAGACAAGTTTGAAAGAATAATGATGGATATAGAAAATTAACAGAAGTGATCAGACTGTTCAGTCTCATTTTCACGTGATAGTCCAATCGCGTGAAAATGTGACTGAATATTTTGATATCTGCTCTATGCTACTATCAAAGTAACTACGCTCTATTGTAGCAATTAGATCAAGACAAGTTTGAAAAAATAATGATGGATATAGAAAATTAACAGAAGAGATCAGACTGTTCAGTCTCATTTTCACGTGATAGTCCAATCACGTGAAAATGTGACTGAATATTTTGATCTCTGCTCTATGCTACTATCAAAGTAACTACGCTCTATTGTAGCGATTAGAAAAAGACAAGTTCTTGAAAATAATGATGGATATAGAAAACTAGCTGACCCGCGCAACTTCGTTTGCGTGATAAATGTAGAACCGCTCGACCGATTTTTTGCTAACTTCACATAAACCATCTGCATAATAGTCCGAACAAAGCCTAAAAATTTGGTTTGGATAAGAGAGCCCGTTCTTGAGTTATAAAATTACAACGAAAAGTGGCATTGATTTTTATATACCTATATAGAAGATAGATGAACAGAAGAGATCAGACTATTCAGCCTCATTTTCACGCGATTGTTTTTAAGGGTTGGGAACAAGAACTCATTGAGCTTAAGTATCTAGCTTATATTTTCATTGATGCAATAAATGATGACTTTGTAACTTAGACCCTTGGCGTGTACGTTTTCAGTTCTCTCTCTTCGGGGGTCTTGCTGCTAGACGCTATACCCGCTGACGACCCCTAAAACTAGTACTACAGTACGATATATTATCTGTTTTTACTTTAAACTAGGTATACTGGAGTCTCGGCGAGCCTGATGCCAAGATACCTGACAGCTGGCCTGCAGAGCTGAACACCGATATCAACATGGAACATCCCATTAACATATCAGACGCACAGAACAACTACGGCGCTTTTATCACTGTAAGTATTCTCATTAAGTATTTAAATTGAACTTACCTAATCATGTTGTTTTGTTTAGGAGTAATGATAGAGCGTTGACCGATAATTTTCTAGTGACGCGTCGACGACAAAACAATAGTTACCGTTTCAATAAATAATACAAAATACATATTAGGTACTGGTAAGTATATTCGATAGTTTGTACTTTGTGTTACTCAAGTTACAAAAGTTTTGTCTGTTGTTTGTTCCGGGGTAATCTCCCTAACGATAATTTCGATGAGACAGTCTCTTTTAGATAATTTTATGTTACAGAAATTAGCTGAGGCTACTTATATTTTGAATAAATAATGAGAGTGGCGCGTAAAAATACAAAACCTATTAAATTCCGAGTAATTTCGCGCGTAGGATTTTGCAGGCATCAGCTAATATAAAATAAATTAAAACCCTCTGGAAACCTTTTAGTCCCTCCCCCAGCCCACCAGGTATGACGTACGTTCTTTTTTTTTTTACGTAGAACTGACCTTTCAAATAATCTGTAATGAATCATAAAACCGCATGTTCAAAACATCGTAACCGCTTTATACGTCGTAAAAGCTAGACCGAAATTCGCTGAAACGCTTAAAATTGGCAATATAGCTAGTGGTGTTCCATTTAATGTTTTAACGCTTTGCGGTGACCTTGATGGTTCGGTGTTTGAACGGAAACTGTATTCAACCACGATACGGGGTTTCAGGTGCTTGTCAAATTGATGTTTTTGTTTAAAGCTTTCCTTGACATTTGACCTCGTTATCGCTGGATTATGAATAGAGTTGTGCTAACGACAGGTAAAGGCTTTTTTGTAGGAGATATTATTGTATAGTTACGTGACAAATAATTAAGGTTCGACCTATCATTGAATCACAGTTCATAACTTGGTCAGCTTTTATGGCATTCACCTTCAGGAAGGACTTCATTATTATTGTAATGGACTTTTTTGTGTGTGAATGTGTTCATGGATGCTATGCCGGACTCCTACAGACTAAAACCACACCGTGCCCAGCCAATTTGCTTACGGCCGGGAGTCCTGGTAATTGAAATCGACTGATAAATGAAATTTAACATTTTTTATAACGGACCAACAAAACTATGCTTACTAGTAGCCGCAGGCGGTATCACTACCGACTGCCTCTGTGGCGCAGTCGGTAGTGATACCGCCTGCGGCGCTGGAGGTCGTGGGTTTGATTCCCACCGGAGACAAATATTTGTGTGACCCATAAATGTTTGTCTCAAGAGTCTGGCTTTTCCTATGTATAATATGTATGCATTTAAAAAAGTATATAAATATTAATATCCGTGGTCTGATAACCCATAACACAAGCAAGGTTATTCCTAGCTTACTTTGGGATCAGATAGCGTTGTGTGAAATGTCCGAGAACATAGTAAGTAAGTCTTAAGACCGTTCTACGTCGGATTAAGTTCAGTCTTCGATGAGACAGCGTTTAAGTTGTTGTGAATCAAAGACAAGTTACGTCAAGGACTGATTTTTATTTCTTTTTATATGTACGTCATCTTCCCCCTTTTTTTATAAACAAAACCCTTCTCTTCTCTCCTCAAAATTTACTAAATTTTGAGCAATATCATACTGTTTCACCGTTACTGAGTAGGTATAAGTAGATACAGGCATCATAATAAGTATAACAATTTATACACACTTATACCTACTTACATAACAATAATAAAACAATAAATGATAAAACAATAGACCTGCATTGCTACATTAAATGTTTAAAATAAACGAACTTCTCGGATAAGATTATCCCACCGCTGTCACCATGATGTGAATCAAAGACAAGTTACGTCGAAGACTGATTTTTAATTCTTTTTGAAGTGAAACTTCTTTATCGGCGTTGGAAAAAAATTTGCGTCACGTCACGTCACGTCACGTCACGTCACGATTTTTGGTTACGCGCCATCTTTGTTCTGTTCCCCACCACGGTGGATTCGAATTAAGAGTACTTTATCCAGGGATAGCATGTCATTTAAGGGTTTTTGGACTTTTGGACTTTTGGATGGGACATTGGTACTTTGGGTCTTTGGGACTTTGGAACTTTGAGACTTTGGGACTTTAGAACTTTTGAACTTTTGAACTTTTGGACTTTTGGAGTTTTGGACTTTTGGATGGGACCTTGGTACTTTGGGTCTTTGGGACTTTGGGACTTTGGAACTTTGGGACTTTGGGACTTTGGGACTTTGGGACTTTGGGACTTTGGGACTTTGGGACTTTGGGACTTTGGGACTTTTGGACTTTTGGACTTTTGGATGGGACCTTGGTACTTTGGGTCTTTGGGACTTTGGGACTTTGGGACTTTTGGACTTTTGGACTTTTGGACTTTTGGACTTTTGGACTTTTGGACTTTTGGACTTTTGGACTTTTGGACTTTTGGACTTTTGGACTTTTGGACTTTTGGACTTTTGGACTTTTGGACTTTTGGACTTTTGGACTTTTGGACTTTTGGACTTTTGGACTTTTGGACTTTTGGACTTTTGGACTTTTGGACTTTTGGACTTTTGGACTTTTGGACTTTTGGACTTTTGGACTTTTGGACTTTTGGACTTTTGGACTTTTGGACTTTTGGACTTTTGGACTTTTGGACTTTTGGACTTTTGGACTTTTGGACTTTGGGACTTTTGGACTTTGGGACTTTTGGACTTTTGGACTTTTGGACTTTGGGACTTTGGGACTTTGGGACTTTGGGACTTTGGGACATTGGGACTTTGGGACTTTGGGACTTTGGGACTTTGGGACTTTGGGACTTTGGGACTTTGGGACTTTGGGACTTTGGGACTTTGGGACTTTTGGACTTTTGGACTTTTGGACTTTTGGCCTTTGGGACTTTGGGACTTTGGGACTTTGGGACTTTGGGACCTTGAGACCTTGGGACTTTGGGACTTTTGGCCTTTTGGACTTTTGGACTTTGGACTTTGGACTTTGGGACCTTGAGACCTTGGGACTTTGGGACTTTTGGCCTTTTGGACTTTTGGACTTTGGACTTTGGACTTTTGGACTTTTGGACTTTTGGACTTTTGTACTTTTGTACTTTTTGACTTAATTTAAGGTGAGGTGAAAATGAAGTTTATGAAGAAGTTTCACTTCTTACGTGTGTACACTAAGTACACGCAATTTTTTATATGTAGGTACGTCATAAGTTAAACGTTAAGTCGAAGTTATAATCCTCACCGACCCCCGATGGACGACTTTATTAAACAACATTTATTTATACTGTGACTTTATCTTGACGTGAAATCTAAACATCTAATTTGCAACAAAACGATCGGGTCGTGACGCCACGACGAGGGTGAAAATTACATTAAGTAATTGTTCGATAAGGATAATGAGGGTAATTATCTAATTTATTAATTATCTAGAGACGCTTAGGTGTCTTTGATTCTATTATTTTGTTTAAATGTGAATAATACTTACTTCAATATTTCTAATTTTGCTAAATGCTATATTATGTTATTTAGATAGATGAGTAGTTTTTCAATGAAAATATCCAATCTCCGAAAAACATTAGACGGCGAAGTCTATGAATAGGGTCCCGATTTTACCCTTTAGGAGCAGAACGCTAAAAATGCAAATACTTATAGTTACACGACCAGTCCATTTAACCCTCAACCAACAATAGCACCAATATTTAGTAAGTTCACGTGGTGTAACACATTAATGTACAATATTGTACAGCTCGCAGCTCGCGCCACGGATCTTTGCGTCTGTGAAGTTAGTTCGTTCGCGTCGCAATTATGCATTATTAGGTATTATGCAATAAACTACTGCTGATACGGGAGGACCACCCTTCCCGCCTCAGCTGCGCTGTAACTCTGTGATACCTAATAGTACATAATTTTAGGCGCTTAGCAGACGACGCGGGGAGGGCCGGTCTTTTGTCCGCGACGTAATAAAGACCGCGTCTGCCCGTCGATGCCCGCGACTTACCTCACCATGAAAATGTGTGTCCGGCGGGCACCAGCGGCGCGGTCTTTTTACCCCTCATGTGCGTTGGTAGTATAGGATCCCTTTAGCGCTATCGTTCGCGATCAAATTGACCGGCCCGGCCCGCCCGCGCCCCGTCGTTTGCGCCATAATGCGCGATCGAACGAACTTTATAGACGCAAAGATCCGTAGCTCGAGCTGTACAATTAGTTGAGGTTATCCTGGACTGTTGTGCGTTAGGATTGATGAACCAGGGTCATGAGGTGGGTTTCTCTCACTTCCCTCTTTTATTATTGTTTGTATGTTGGAGCACATTGGAGGACTTATCCTAAAAGGCCTATCCCAAGAGGCTCCAAAGAGGTAGGTCAATCCTAAGATAATGTTTGGCCCTTTTTTGAATGTTAGGAAAATCTGTCTTGAATGTTATGCTGGACCGGACTCTTACCGAATAAAAACCACATGTTCCCTACCTACTGCCTACGGTTAGGAGCCCTAGGAAAGCCCTCAGACGGATTTCCCCACGACTTACCTAATTTTAAGCCCTGGTAGCTAGTCATTTCACAATATAATTAGACAAATAAAACCAGTTAATGCAATTTAGATACACAAGTAATTTATTTTTACTTATTTACCTTTTACACATTATTACACAAATACATTATTACAATTAAATTATAAAATAGTAATATTAGACGTTACAACTAAGATCCACTTGATGTATCTGAAACAGAAAGAAGGAATAATTAGGTTGTTTAGAAATATAATTTGTATGCTGCAGCATAATGCTGTGATTATAACCTTTTTGGTTGACTTAATGCACCTGGGTGAATTATGCAGGTGAATTAAGTCTACGAAAGGTTAATTTCACCATGTCTGATTTTATAAACTAGTATAAAGTCGAATTTTTAATTAGACGAAGTAAATTGACAGCAAATAATGTCACTTCTTCATACAATGTTGCTTATTTTCTATGACGAAGTGACATTAGTTGCTGTCAATTTACTTCGTCTAATTAAAAAATTGACTTTAGTCCATCTGATGCCAAATATCACATGGAGAGTGATGATGGGTGGAGAAATCATTATAATCTGCCCTCTTCTTCTTTGCATTACTCTCATGCTGAGAGAAATGACTGCCTAAGAGGGATAAATATAATTTTCACTTCTTATGCTCGTAAAGTTCTTGTTTATGCTGGGTGTATGCGGACTAAAACAACATTTTATGCTCTAGTGCATAAAGTTCTTTTTCACTTCTTATGCTCGTAAAGTTCTTGTTTATGCTGGGTGTATGCGGACTAAAACAACATTTTATGCTCTAGTGCATAAAGTTCTTTTTCTTCTTCTAAAACAATATGGCCATACTAGACCGTAGAGACGGTACCATGAAGATCGTGTTACTCTATGAACCAAACATAATAAAACGCTATTAAATAACTTGTTTTTTTTTTTACAATATCACTGTTTCATTTCCTTGCAATCGAAGTGAGAAGCAGAGTGTATAACTCGATCATAAAACCCATTTTATCCTCGACTTAATATCCACCCTCGCCTTTGGCTCGGGCGGATAAACGTCTCGTATAAAATGGCTTCTTTTATGCACTTGTAGTACAATCTACTATTTAACCATAAAAACAAAAAGGTATGCCTCTGACTACTTTCTGGGCTTTAACTGGTTCATTAAAATTGTGTAAGAAACGCTTGTGTCCCACGGACTCTGTTTTGTAAATGATTACTGCAGTAAGCAACTTTCACTGTGGCCGGTCCTTGGATGGGTGACCATCCATGTCACCACTTTGTGACATTTATTTGAGCATTTCCGTGCTTCAGAAGGCACGTTATGCCGGTTGCCAGTAAAATGACAGTTGTTAAGTCAAGTTGAAGGACTTTAATAGGCGGCTTGAAAAATTTCAACAGCAGGCAACCACAAGACAACCTGCGCTTGTCCATTTTCAACACGGCAATACGGCGTTTTTAATAACGTGGAACAAATTCTAAAAAGGTGAAATGAGGGCCACCCCTTCGGGGATAAAGGCGTCAGTGGCGAAAGTCGATATTTTAAAAAGGGAAGCCGAGGATATAAAAAAAATCGGTCTTGTAGCAAATAAACCTTAGTAGATACTAGATATCCTATAACAATTTAGATTGATTATAAATGAATACATACCGATTTATTTGGACCTCGCACGCATCTGCCTCCTTTTACGCTTTAGCCTACGCAAACGCTTCTTACGCCACTGTAAAATAAAAACACATAATTTACCGGGGTTATAAACACAAACACATGTATCACTGGACGGCAATAATTCCCATATATAACTGAACATTTACCTTTGCTCTCATGTTTTAGGAAACTATTACAGTAGAACTTTTCAACAGCAAAAGGAGTCGGTCTTTATTCCACGGCCCACTTTAGTATGACCACCAAGTAAGGCTCCATCAGATCAAATGAATGATGGCCACCACATTGAGAGATTATAACTCAATGGGCCACCATTAAGTAATAGTTCGATAACGATAATGAGGATGATTAAGTAATTTGTTAATTTTCTAGACATACTTGAGTGTCTTTGAAATTTTATTATTTCGTTAAAATGTGAATAATACTTACTTCAATAATTCTACTTAATTATATTTTATTGGGGACAAACAGGAAAAAAGTAGTTTCATCTGGCCCCCTTACGCGAATAGGGGGACAGATGAAACCGTTGATTCGTAAGGTTCGAGCTGTCCCCTCCTGACTATAAGGGGGACAGATCAATTTTTTTGTCCTATCTGTCCCCCCGAGTAACCCCTAATGTACCTACCTACCTACATACTTACATTTAGAAATATGAAGTCTAAAATTCATAGAAAATATCCAATCTCCGAAAAACATTTGCGGATCACACAAATATTTGTTTCAACACGTGATTCGGGACATTTATCGTGGCGCCACCGAGGCAGTGGACTTTTAGCACGCACATTCCACCTATTAAAATCCAATTAGACTCTTTACTAGACGAAAAATATCTCTTTCTTTTCGCCTCGTCCCAGCCAATGCAGATTATTGGCTACACATGCACTATAAGTTGAGGCACACTAAAGACCAAACTGTTCCCAAGCGTGCTCCAACTTATGGCGCACTTCATAGAAAAATCCGTAAATATTTTGGAATCAGCAACGCACCTATAGGTAAGTCTAGAGGTGAAAAGTCAACGTCTACGTTACGACCATCAATCTTCAACATAATCTACATTATTGGGTATTCTACATTACGGAGTACCTATGTAGTGAGTAGTTGGGCGGTATTGTAAAGTGACCTCCATAGGTCAAGGCCAACCCTAAGCGGCTTTATAGCTTTACGATTAGGCCCACAGGCTATTTCGGCGTAGTTTCATAGACGATTTAAAATACGCCTTAAAGCTTTTTCAGCTCAGCGTCGGTACTGAAATTCCTCGAGGCGTATTACAAACGTTCATTTTTGGGGAACGGAATCCTATTATTGAGACTGCTGCTGTCCGTCTGTCAGTCACCAGGGCGTAGGCATCTCATGAACCGTGATAGCTAGAGAGCTGAAAATTTCTCAGATGACGTATTTCTGTTGCCGCTTTAACAACAATACCTACTAAAACAGAAAAAGAAAAATTAGGTGGGGTGCCATACAATTAACGCTTTTGTTTCAAAACAGTCCGTACGGGAGTCCCCCTCCGGGAGGGAAAATATCTGCCCGCTGTCTTGCTCATAAGGAACCATTCTAGGTTACACCAGTCTAGGTTAGTTACAATACTAGGTACTACATGATGTACGATAGATAGTACCTGACTGACCTTTATTCTCACTAGTTCACTTGACTGAACATTCTGATTTAACATCACCTACGAATTTTATACGCGGTCATTGGACAAATGGACATATTACCTATATTGTAGAGACTACCATAAGGAGATATAGGTACGTCTCTGGACCAGGGCCGTCTTTATCCTATTGGAGGCCCTGGGCATATTTGGATAATGGGGCCCTATGACTTTGACAGGACACTATTTTCATAGAATATACAAAGAAAGTAGATAAACCATGTTAAACATTTATTTTTATTAACAACTAGCGGTTCCCTGCCACGCATCGCTGTGTCTTTTTTTTTGTGGTCGTTTCATGTACCTATGAGAAATGAGTAACAAACCAAAGGATGGGTACATTTCAAAAAAAGTTTAATGTTGAGCCGCAACCCAAAATTATAAATCTTTCAGAAAATCCAATTAAGATCCGAATCAAAAGCAGCTTCACTTCAAAAAAAAATCTATTCTGTGATCAATGTTCAGTTTTTAAAACATCGTGCGCACGCTTCAAAAAAACAAATTCACTCTGCTAATACTTTGCTACCGCGCCAAAACTCTAACTTAAAAAAAAAACATGCAAAACATACCTATCTGACCTCTTTTTAAGGTAGGTACATACTCTCTTTTTTTATTCTGAATGCAAGGAGGCCGCAATCAAACTTCTCTTAAAAATCAGCAATCTGGTTGGTACCTTCTAAATAGGTTGTTTATAATATTTTGATCTGAAGCAGGCAGACTTTTTAACTTTTACAACTTTTTAAAGCTGTTTTATTCATATTGCTATTATGATAAAAGTGTATAAAGTAGCCTAAATAAAACCATCTCTGAATCCTGTTATATATCGTGTCCAATTTTGAGATCAATAGATTCCGTAAATTTGGAGTTTTAAAGGATTAGGTACGTATAAGCACACAACATTTTTACATACTTATAGAAGAGAAGAAGAAGATAAGATAAGATAGTACTTACACAAAAGTAGTTTGTTTTTGCTTTTACAAGTTAGTACTTAAAATCTATGTTAGTACTTAAAACTTTTAATTCTTTTTAATTTGGAGAAGGAGCGTTCCCCTCCCCACTGCAATTCGTTACCATCATGCTTAAATAGATTCTTAATGCGATTTCTACATTTGGAAAAGTATCTTCAATTTTGTTTTCTTTTAAAAGTTCATATATTTTTACTACCTATACAATTCTTATTTTGACTGTCAACTCAAGTTTGACTTCAAGTATTCTCTTAAATGCAAACATTCTACTTCTAACTCTTTCTCATTTACGTCTTCATAATAAAATTCAGCAAATGCTTTGCAACTTTGCCTCAACTCTTCAGAATTCAGAGTTTTCAAGCGAATAAATTGAAACGTTTACTGATGGTCTTATATGAACTTAATCGCTGTTTAAAATGAACGCTGAGGGTATCAACTATGGGAAGAAAGGTTTCTATTTTAAATTTCTCTCTTCCATTAAGTTGAACTGACGGCGCAGAGCCATCAAAAAAACTCTGGCGAGAACTTCTGCGTTTTATTCTTTCAGATAGGTCCTTGTAGTCAGATTCCGGGTTTCTTTCTTTGGCAGACGATTCAAAGTCATCAAATTTATCCCTGAGGTTAATAATAAAATCATCAAGAGAAGAAAACATATCAGTTGCACTGTCTAGTGTTATTCCCTCTTTCTGAAGATAATTACTTATTTTGTCTATTCTTTCCAATATACAGTTCCAAATTTCCGTTAGTATAATATATTCTAGTTTCTCCATTTTATTGCACAGACTTAGGGCTTCGTCTCTAGTTTCTCGTGCCTGTTCTGCATCTTTTGCGATGGATAACAAAGCATTTATAATTTGTTCATGACCTGCATGCAGGGCGCGTACTGCATCTGCTCGGGCTGACCATCTGGTTTGTAAAAGACTTTTAACAACTTTTTTTGAACCTAAATGTTCTGTCAATATATTCCATCGATGGGTAGAGCCCGAAAAAAAGTTGTAGATTTTCTGAACCATTTCAAAAAACTTTTTTGCCTCCGATACACACCCAGCAGCATGTACACCTACTAAGTTTAATGAATGTCCCGCACATGGTACAAAGGTAGCAAATTCACATTTCTCCTTGATTCTTGCTTGTAGCCCAGTATACTTTCCCGACATATTTGATGCATTGTCGTAGCTTTGTCTTCTGCAATCTTTTATGGGAATATCATGGTTTTCTAAAAAAATCTAAATGGTTTCCGCTAAATACCCAGATTTATGCTCTATAATAGGTATAAATCTCAGAAACCTTTCAACAGGAACATTGTCATTCACGTATCGAATTATAAAAGTTAGCTGGTCAACATGAGACAGATCGGGCTTGTATTTGGTCTGAGGGGGCCCTTTCGATCGCGGGGCCCTGGGCAAGTGCCCATAGTGCCCAGTGGAAAAGACGGCCCTGCTCTGGACCTCTTTGGTCATTCAACCCGTCTCGCAGTCGCTGGCTCCGGTGCTGGGGAAACGAAAATGTACTAACACCTGACCTGATACTGCTCCTACAGTAGAATATTAGTTTGTAAGTCACCGTCCGCCAGTATTCTGAATATCTGCATAATACCTAATAGGTAGCGGGAGTAAGTGGGACTGCGCCGCCTCTTTCTGCGAGCAGGTCATGCTCGCGAAGGAGGCGGCGGGCCGGGTGCGGGAGAGAACTCTCCCAACCCGAGTACCGCAGTCGGCGCCCTGGGCGCTGCCGACGTGCCGAGGACTATCTATACCGGGGGTCTGAGAACGGTGAGAGGGCCGCTTACCGTCCTTACAGAAGCAGGCCCATGACGGCAGCGTCTGTTGGGAGTCACGGGACATCCTTCCTGAGGGCTTACCCGGGGCTCTCAACCATAGGCTGTTGGGCGTTACGTGAGGTTTTTTAGTCGGTAAGAGTCCGGCATAGCATCCTACGAGGATTTTCCCTCACATCAAAAAAATAAAAGGGGGGAGAGAATATGGCAATCTCGTGGCAAAACAGTCTTCAACTGTTGCAAGTGATCATACTTCGTTTTCTTTATTGGGATCTTGCTCGAACGCTCAGTCCGCATCAAAAAATGAAGGGGCATAGACGCTTCGATGTGTATATGGCAGATTCTTCCAGTGGCTCGAGAGGTGACACGGTGCTCTCTCCTACCGGTTGTCACAGATACTTACCGGGCACGGCGAAGTATCTGTGGCGAAGACTCCGGGAAACCACAGCCGAGTGCCAGCACTGCGAGGACCGCAGCGATGACACAGCGCTCCACACCCTGGTGGAGTGCATGGCGTGGGCGTTTCTTTCTATCTTTCTAACAGCGCCAAGACCTCGTGGCAGGTCTGGACGTGGACACTCTCTCGCTCGAGGCCATGGTGCGAGCCATGCTCTCCAGCGGGAGTAAGTGGGACTGCGCCGCCTCTTTCTGCGAGCAGGTCATGCTCGTGAAAGAGGCGGCGGGGTGGGTGGGAGCAAGAGAGAACTCTCTCACCAGAGTTCCGCAGTCGGCGGCTGGGTCGCCGCCGACGTGTCTTCGCCCAAGACTATCGGCCTCCATGACCTGGGGCCTGAGGAAGGTTAAGAGGTTGATCACTGTCCTTACAGAAACAGGCCCTAGACGGCAGCGTGACGTAAGGGATTCACGCACGCCCCCCTAAGAAGCGGGATGACACTCGGAAACCCCCAAAGGCGGGATAGCACCCGACCCCCTCCTAGGCGATACCACAGTGGTAGCCGTACCAACCGTAGGCTGTTGGGCGTTAGGTGAGGTTTCAGTAGGAGTCGGGAATAGCATCCATGAAGGATTTTCCCTCACGTTAAAAAAAATACCCTTTCATCTCCTCTTTTCTGATTTTAGTATTTGTTGCTATAGCGGCTACAGAAATACATACATAGGAACTCTGAAAATTTCAGCTCTCTAGCTATCACTGCTTGAGCTACAGCCTCGTGACGGACAGACAAACGGACGGCGATGTCTCATGAATAGGGTCCTATTTTTCCCCTTTGGGTACAGAACCCTAAAAATGTCAAATATAGGTACACAACCATTTAAAATCTAACTAACAATAGTTAGAAATACTTTTTCGCTATATACATGTGGTACGTATAACAGCAATGCTCCGCTGGTTAGGAACATGGTCCAATCTTTATCTGCAATTTATCGTTATTATCTGTGGCACCTACATAGGTACAACCAGAGTATTATATACCCTCACGCTCTTGCTCTTGCCAACTAAAACCCACACATTCCCTACTTACTGCCTACGGTTAGGAGCCCCAGGAAAGCCCTCGGACAGATATTAGCCCTTGCAGCAAGTCATTTCACAATATAATTAAACAAATAAAACTAGTTAATGCTTTTCAGATACACAAGTAATTTATTTACTTATTTACCTTTTACACATTATTACACAAATACACTATTACAATTAAATTATAATATAGTAATATTAGATGTTACAACTAAGATCCACTTGTTGTATCTGAAACAGAAAAAAGGAATAATTAGGTTTTTAGAAACATTATTTGTAGCATATTATGCTGTGATTATAATCTTTTTATTAGACTGTCTGATTTTATATAGTCCATCTGATGCAAAATATCACATGGGTGGAGAAATCACTATAATCTGCCCTCTTGTTCTTTGCATTACTCTCATGCTGAGAGAAATAACTGCCTAAGAGGGATACAATTTTTAACCTTATAAACACAACAAAGTTATGCCTCTAAAAACATTTAACAGGGTAAACAGATAATATCTGGTTATATTATGTACATAACTTATATATGCCTTATAACCAGATAAGCATCTGCATATATTATACTAGCTGATGCCCGCGGCTCCGCCCGCGTGGAATGTTATTCCCAGTCACAGGGGTATGAAAAATAGATGTTGGCCGATTCTCAGACCTACTCATTATGCTCACAAAATTTCATGAGAATCGGTCAAGCCGTTTCGGAGGAGTATGGCAACGAAAACTGTGACACGAGAATTTTATATATTGAGGCTAACACGATGAGCACCATGTTTTTACATTGTCAAAACAAAATAATTATCTGATCCAATCTCAACAACAAAATTTTTGTAAAAAATTACAGTGCAACATGATTAATACAATAATGTCATTATAACTAAACTAAATAAGGCCTCCGTGGCATTGTGCTCAGAAGGCGGACAGCATTCCCCTTTGAATAGCAATACCTATTTGTTGAGAGAGATAACTGATTATTGTACCTAACTAATTACATGGTCTGCTTATAAAACGTGAGGTTAGCAGGGGTGTCAATGTGCTCTCAATGAGATAGTGGTAATCTTAAAGTGAACACATGTTAGTTTTATATTTATTACTGCCGAACTAGAAACAACGTACAATCAATCAAAACAAGCATATTACTTAATGACGATGACTATTCTTAGAAATAATCTTGTTGATAACCTCACTGTAACGAACGTGTTCTGAACTGGTGGTGAAGAAATAAGAATGCTAATTTTCGACTTAACAGTAGCATGCTGCACTGAAACCACGTGTTTTATTCACAAGTAACAATTTACATTGGTTTTATATGAATACATACCGATTTATTTGGACCTTGCACGCATCTTCCTCCTTTTACGCTTTAGCCTACGCATACGCTTCTTACGCCACTATAAAATAAAAACACACGTTAGTTAGCGAGGGTTATAAACACGAAACACATGGGATCACTGGACGGCAATAATTCCGATAAATAACAAAAGATATAGTGAAGAGAAGTAAACATTTACCTTTGCTCTCATGTTTTAAAGTAAACGAGTAAAACTTTTAACAGCAAAGGAGTCTTTCAATAATTCACACTTTAGTTCATCCTCGACTCGAAGACTCCGCAAAATGAAATGAAATTATCTGACCTGACAGTCATTGACTTTAAATTCTCTCTTGACAGCAGATCTGACAGATTTTTTTTCTCTAGCAGGTGAAACGTCTTTGGGTGTTTGTGTCATTTGATTTGGCTTGGTCAAATGGTCACTAAAACCTTCTTCGGGCAAAATGTAATGCTTCCTCCACATTACTCGCGAAGTGGAACGAAGTTGGATTAGTACGAGAGTGTAGAGGGGCACCTCGGCCTACTTCGTCAAAAATTTTCTTTGACTCTGGCAACTTCGCCGACTAACTTCGTTGAACTTCGCGAGTAATGCAGAGGAAGCATAATAATTGTGATAAATTAGTAACAGAGGCCCCCATACACGCACAATAATATTGATCAATATAGATGCTTGTTTAATAAATTGACCGTGTAGGGGTATTATTTTGGTTTGAACAGACATGTATTCGGACAGAAATAAATATTGATTCATTGTTATTCACTCAATATTATTGTAGATGTATGGGGCCTCTTATTTAACTAACTACATGTATAAATTAGTAATCCATCCATTATTACATAAAACTTCGTCTCCAGTTACAGTCAAGTAAGCATAGGTAGTATATTTCAATCCTTTGGTTTGAAATGTTCACAGAGTATTAAGTTTTTCAATCACTTATAAATAAAAAGTGTAATTAAAATAAAATCAGTACATACCTACTTAATTAAAAGTCCCGTGTGGTGACGGGAAAGAGTACAAAATGTCGCCAGCCCAATTCATTCCGAGGATGTTCGTGGGACGTAAAACTATTAAGTAAGTAAGTATGTGAAATGTTTTAGAAAAAGAAGAAAGTAAGTTTCGACGAAAGTTAGTGGAGTTGGTTGGAGTACACGGGAAAAAGACGAACTTATTTTGGTAACACAGCAATCAAAGTAAGCACCTCAAAATAACTGAACGGACTATGAATACCTACCCAGACTTTCAAGTCAAATATTTATGGAATGGATGACACAAATTGTCTGCGGTGGGAGAACCCACGATGATAGTGCTTAGGTACTTATATGTATATACAGGGTGTCCCACGGCTATGCCACATGGAGGGAAAGTACCTTAAATATTGTAGATTGAGAGAAAAAACAATTGAAACTGCATTCATAGATTTTTAAAAACTTACATGGTTGAGCCGGGAATCGAACCCGCTACACCAGAAAAAATAATTACTCTATGGCTTTATTATACCGATCGAAAGGCTTCATCATAAGGATTTTTTGCTAAGTAAGTAATATAGTGTCAAATCTATAAGGAAGACCATGAATTTTAATATTTTTAATACGAAAGTCCCATACTGTCGAATACGAAGTCGCACTCTTTTGATTATATTACTCCTTGTCGATCTTTTGATCTTGCTATGGTGGATATTTATAATAATACGTCTAAGTTCTGTTTGTAGCTCGTGGACATTTTCATTTCTTGTAAACTACATTTAATTACATGTCATAAGTACAAGTACAAGCATGTACTTATTTAAAAATCTATGAATGCAGTTTAAATTGTTTTTTAAATTAATATAATGTCTTCTTTCAGTAAAATGTTCCATCTACAATATTTAAGGTACTTTCTTTTCATGTGGCATAGCCGTGGGACGCCCTGTATATATTAGTTTCACAACTTTTCCCACTTCCCGTGGGAACTTATTCCCGGATAAAATATCCTATGTGTTATTCCAGACTATAACGTATCCCTGTACCAAATTTCAGCCAGATCCGTTTAGCCGATAGAGCGTGAAAGAGTAGGTACCTAACAAACTTCCACATCCTCATTCACAAACTTTCGCCTTTATAATATTAGCAAGAAGTAAGATTACCTAGTAAGATTAATATCAGTTTTGAATTTCTTGTCTGTTTACGAAAAAACGAAAAACTACTAAACAGATTTTGGCACGAATTTTATTAGAAAGGTCTTGCTCAGACTTAAAATCTTACATTTGTTTCATAGCAATCAGAATAATCAAGATGGGATAATCCATGTCATCAATAACCGACTTCCACGCGGGCGGAGCCGAGGCCAGTAAAATATAATTATAATTGTGTGTTGTATTATCTAGCTTGTGTCCAAATAGACGGGCAAAGTTATGGTACGTTTACACGCTTGTCAAGCCTTGGCAAGCCTCGACAATCACAAGCGTGTAAAGAAGGCGTTTGGCTTGGCTTGCGTGAGTTTGTCGGCGCTTGCTGCCGATCCAGTCGAGTGTCGGTTTTTTGACGCAGATCAAAGGGTGTTTGCGGCAAACGTTTGCGACGCATTTACACGTTGGTCCGCGTTTAGTAGCCATTGTGATCTCGCGGCGACTACACGCTTGCTTGCTCGTGCTAAATAAATAAAAAATTATTCGCTGGTCGAATGAGGAGAGTCCTTCATTTCTGGAGCATTACCAGATTGAATCCTGGTTAAACAAAAATAGTAGTTACCTGGTACGATTTGGATGAATCTTTTTCATCCACCATCTTCGTGGTCGTCGAGCTTTCCTTTTTTTTTTTTTGTTTCACTTTGCTTACATCTCTATCTATACATATAATAAAACTGTAGAGGGTCGAGAGTCTGTACATGGAAGATATTTTGAAAATTTTAATTGTAGGGCATTCTCTAATCGATACTGAAGCCGAAAATGTAATTTAAAATTTTCATGTCTGTCTGTCTGTCTGTATCCCTAATAAGTATCACGCCGAAACTACTGAATCGATTCAAATGAAACTTGATACAATCAGAGCTTATTATCCGAGAAAGGTTCTAGGATACTTTCGATCTCGATATTTTGCGCGGTTCCTTTGGGAGAGGGGATGAAAGACTAAATGGGTTTTCAGTTGTAACTTCTCAATGCGTGGTCCGATTCCAAAAATTTTTTCAGTGTTATAAAGGGAGTACTTTAAGGATTGTTTCACACCAGTTTAAATGTCGAGGGTTTTGTAGTTCAGGAATTAGAGACATCTCAACTTTCGTCAAACCTAGAATTCCAGGATTCCTTTGAATGTAAGGGTAAATCTAAACTGGCGTGTTGGCTTAATCATAAAAGAGCTTAATGATTGACCCCCTTATTCATAATCGTTTATTAAACCTATTTTAGTTAAAACACATTTTAAGTCTATTGCTGTCTCTAACAGTACTCTGTCATTGGTTAGAGACAGCAATAGACTTAAAGTGTGTTTTAACTAAAATAGGTTTAATAAACGATTATGAATAAGGGGGTAAGACTATTGTAAAATAAAGCGAAGCCGAAGGCGTGGACTGAATTGTTTTAGAATAGACTTAATCTTTAAGCTCTTTTATGATTAAGAAGACAACAAGGCAGTTTCATACACGCTCCCATGAGTCTGTTGAAAAAATACCTGTCCTTTCATACACCTTATGTTTTTTTTTTTTTTTTTTTGACGCGGGGAACGCTTTTACGCGCCTTCATCCCAGCTTCAGGGGCAGCTGGGATGGTGTGTGGGACTCCCGGCCCGGTCCGGAATGGACCGTCCTACCCACTAAACCCCGCGGTGTTCCTCCTCACCCTTTAGCCGGGCCGAGGGATATCAAAAGATTATTCACGTTGACCCGGCTAGGGGCGCCCCGTTAATTCGGAGCTCTCCTCGGGGGAGCCAGATGGGCGGCTCCCCAAAGCTCTCTAAGGAGCTGAAAAAACCACGCCTGCACCGCTCTCGAGCGCCCCTCTGTCATAGAGGAGTCAGAGAGCGGCTGGCGCAGGCGTGCGCTAATGGGCACCCCCGGAACACGGGGAAGGTGCCCACCGCCATGTGACCGTTGGAGGGCGGGGTCCCCCAACCGTACGCCCTCGGTCATGAAACAATCGGGGGACGTGCGCTAGCTCCTAGCGCAGGCGCCCCCAAACTGCATGACAGGGCGGGAGGCGGGAAGATATTTTTAAAATTTTAAGTGTAGGACGTTCACAAATCGATACTGAAGCCGAAAATGTAATTTAAAATTTTTAATGTCTGTCTGTCTGTCTGTATCCCGAATAAGTATCACGCCGAAACTACTGAACCGATTTGAATGATACTTTGTACGATCTAAGCTTATAGTCCGAGGAAGGTTCTTAGATACTTTTGATCCCGATATTTTGCACGGTTCCTTCAGGAGAGGGGATGAAAGGCAAAATAGTTTTTTAGCTATAATTTCTCACTGCGTGGTTAGATTTCAAATATTTTTTTGGTGTCTGAAAGGGAGTACTTTAAGCATTATTCCACACAATTTTCAATATTGAGGGTTATGTAGTTCAGAAATTAGGGGCATCTCAACTTTCGATAAATCTAGAATTCAACGTTTCTTTTGAAAGTGAGGCTAAACGGGCGTGTTGGCTTAATCATAAAAGAGCTTAATGATTAAAGCTATTACAAAATAATTCAGTCCGCGCCGAAGGAAGTTTTAGAATCGACTTATTCTTTAAGCTCTTTTATGATTAAGCAAACAGGGACGTTTCACACGCTGCTTGATGAGTCTCATGAAGAAGTACCCCTCCATTTGTACACCTTATGTGACGTAAACGAAGTTGCGAGGGTCAGCTAGTTTCAAATAAAAGTACATTAAACCAAATGCAATAGCCGTGCCAAGTTCGGTGTCCGCCGTGCTTGGAGGTAGGTTGCAGACTGACGGCATTCTCAAGCGTGTAAACGCCTTCCAAACATCAAATAAGATTTGTGATGGCTTGGGGCTGTTTGCCATTTGCCAAGGTTTGGCAAGCGTGTAAACGTAGCATTAGACGTTTATCGTGCGACAGACTTGCCGAACTTCGTAGTTTGGCACTTGTTGCGGCAATCGATACTAGAGATACTAGGTACATACCTAAGTAGGTAGTTGCTCTTATTGTATTGTAGAACCACTGATAATACAGTTTAATATAAAACTTGTATTACAATGTGATTCAGTCTACTGTTTTGTTTATAGCGTCAATTCTTCTCACTTAATTTTTTTTTTTAATGAAAGTTGAAGAAGCACGTGAGGTGTGTATGGACCGTGCCGTGTGGCGCTCGGTTCTTTCTGCCTACCCCGCAAGGGATTTGGCGTGAAGATAGTTAGTTAATTTTTTTTTATACTAGCATATGCTCCGCCAGGGTGGTGAAGTTTTCCCGTACCCGTTTTCCACTGGAACCTTGTTCTGGGAATAAAAAGTAGCCTAGCTAGACCACTCCCAAGCTCCTATCTCTGTACCAAACCGGCTACGGCTCCATGGTCCAGGCGTGGAAACAGACATATATTGGGGCCGACTAAACCCACGGAGAAATTCGTAACGACCATGCTAATGTTTCACATTATTTTTGTTGTTCACATTATCTACAAAGGTCTATCTATCTGCAAAAGTCTCCCAGTGGCATTTGGTTTGCCGCCGAGGTTCCGTGTCTATATTTTAGGTGAAACTGCCATACGTTTTACTGGAACCAATTTGTTATTAAATACTTACAGCACGCGAGCTCGCTTCATAAAAAAACGATCGATTAAAAGTTTATTAGTCAAGAACATTGGAGTCAATTCTGTAGAAAACTGTATCTTTTTGATGGAGGCTAATTTACCTAGTGTTTATGCACTTATCTTTTTAGTCATCTACATAGTTGTTGAGATACCTATTGCTATGGTGGACGTCACCATGGGTATAGATAGGTACTCTGTTAAAAGAAAAGTAATCAATTCGATACTTATCGGACTTACCAAGGTCATGTAGCAAAGTGTACACGTACATACTGACTGCCTCGGTGACACATTGGTATGTGTGTCGTATATCAATCCCGGACTGTGGTCTCGGGTTCGAATTCTGCGGTGGAAATAATATTTGTGTGGTCCGCAAATGTTTGTTTCGGAGATTGAATATTTTGCTAGGATTGACCAATGACTTGACCAAGAATGGCTTTGTGGTTAAACTCTATGCCGTAGAAGTAGAAACCAGCAAAATCTCTACATAACTTATTTAAAGACAAGGATTGTCAAGAGCTTCAGTAAGCTCTTTACTACAATGAATATCCAAACTGGCATTGATAGGATCTTACCAAATTCGGTTAGGCCACAGAGAGGGGGGAACATAGTGAACGGTGGAAGGTGAGCGCTGACGCCTCTTAAGGTGGCCACCCTAAACCTACTCAAATGGGTCACAAGTCCCAGTCACCCTCACAGTGTTTCCCTCTGTACCACGCTATGGACCCGGCGCCCGCACGGTGAATCCATGGAATATTGAGGAAACGGTCTGTAATGTAAACATACAGACAAACATACATTATTTATGTCTATCTAAATAATTGTATCTATTAAGAAATGCACAATGTATTCGATGATTATGACTGATATTTTGATGACACGATGCTTGAAATATTGACGGACAGCCAATCGTGGATAAAGCATGATATCGCCTTGAGTAAACGTGTTCCTTTTTTATGTGCGTATCCTTTAACGGAAGAAAACATCATCCTATGAGCGATTAGGGCTTACCGCCTGGGCAAGGAGCTCTTTCCACGCTGTATCTTTAGTAACCTTAACTTTACAAAAGTATTGAATGTTCCAGAGTTCTCCTCCACCGCTGAGTCCAGTCGGCCGCACAGACGATGGCACCGCTATCGTCAACATTATACACACAGCCGAGGAGTTTGTATACATCTCCGTCATGGAATATCAGCCCATGGATGTGTTCTCGCCTAAAAGAACGTGAGTATTCTGTTCCTCATCCTGTACTAACGACTGATTGGTTACTGTAGCCTATTGACGTTTGTAACACCAGAGGCGCTACACACTCGCTGCGGACTCAAGCGCAGGTTGTAACGACCCACTGTTGAAATTTTCCAAGCCATAAGGCTGTAATGTTTAGATGTAGTTACATGATGTAGAGTTGTCATCAAGTTAGTTTTTTTTTTTTTTTTTTTTTTTTTTGTAACTTTGAGAATGCCGAGAGGCGAAACCGGTCAGGTGTAACGTAAATAAATGTTGTGGAACAGTACAAGTGGTATTATTCAATATGTAATTTTACTGACAACGGACCCAGCGGCTTAACGTGTCTTCCATAACACGGAAACGCTCCGGTCACCCCTTCAAGGACCGCCCATAGAGAAAGTTGCTTACTGCCGTGTTCCCAGAGCACTGAGTCCGGGGGGCCATGAGCGCTTGTAATTTACTTTGGAGTCTGATGTTCACTTTTTAATTTTGCCAATTTGGTTTACAGCAGCCATTTGACCTCCTAATCGACTCTGGTCGTAGCTAGTGAGACTGGCTACGCCCATAGGATAAAAAGAAGTCTGGCAGAACCCCCGCATGTAACGGGAATAGGGGATCCAACAGGTAGCCTACCACCCTACCGCAAACCCTACCCTACTGCAAAAAAAAGCAACCTGCAACATTATGCAGATCAAAGAAACAAATGAAGATCGATAAAACAAAACACAATCGGCAAGTTGAGAAGAACATGGTATAATGGATGGACTTCTACCGGCTAAAACTACAAGGTGCCATTCCATCTGTAGGGTGTCTTGGGTATGCCCTTGGACGGATAACCCCAGGGCAGTTGGCAATTCCCTTGCTCCCACTTCTACGTCATAGAGTTCGACCACATAGTCGTTTTTTATTCAATTTTGGCTCAATATTCTTTTCCAGATTCTGGCCAAACATAGACGACGCTCTCAGGCGGGCTGCGCTAGAGAACAAAGTGAAGGTGAAGTTGCTCATCAGCTGGTGGAAGCACTCGTCTCCGGCCGAAGACTACTTCTTACGATCGTTGGCTGACCTCTCCGGGGTGTACCCACGCGTCGATATACAAGTGGTAAGCTACTGGTTCTGTTCGTTCTGATTTAGGTACTACATAAGTACATAGGCACATCAACTAATGGCATCTACTAGCTGATACTGGCTTTACCCGCCTGGAAAATTATTTTTCGTTACCGCATTCCATGGGGCCATATTCTAGAAATAAAAAAATATTTCAGTCAGAAAAATATCCTTCGATCCGTTCAACCGTTAGAGCGTGATTGAGTTACATACTTGCACATTTATAATAATGTATTAGCGACATAAATTATGGAAACTCATAACAGTTGTCTATCAAAATTCGACAGTAATTCATAACAAAAATATAAATTTCCTCTTCCTCTGGCTTACTTTGTCTGTGTCGAATTTCACTTTTGCTTAGCTGTTGCTTACGAAGGTATGTTTTTCCAACATGAAAAGTTTCACTGCAATACTTACGTTGACGTTTTAGCTAGGTGTCACTGGGCGGGCGATACTGTTCACTGTGGACAATTATTTTGGTAGGTTGAATGGCATGACGGGTTGGTTAGGCCATGATCTCGTTCATTATTCAGCAGTTGCACCATTTGTGCGAGACTAGCTTGGGTTCCAAAGATCTCGACAGCGTAGTGGGGCCAGATGAAGGCTATGATAATTATTACTATTTCAAATATCGCCTAAAGATCTCGACAGCGTAGTGGGGCCAGATGAAGGCTATGATAATTATTACTATTTCAAATATCGCCTTATTGAGGTTTTTTCTTCAATCCTATATTCAAATGTATTCATGCTCCTCAAATTAATTTTCAGAAACGTTTTATAGTCCCATCAACACCAGATCAAGACAAAATCCCTTACGCCCGAGTTAACCACAACAAATACATGGTTACTGACCATACAGCCTACATAGGCACTTCCAATTGGTCAGGAGACTACTTCACTAGTACTGCGGGGGTCGCTTTTGTATTTGAAGACCAGGTGCGGTATGAAGGCAACTTCCAGAACCTGACTAGAGATATCAGGAAAGATCTGCAAGAATTGTTTGAAAGGGATTGGAACTCGCCGTATGCGGTACCTCTGAGGCGATTATAGCGAATAGTTTAGTAGATATTTGAATTTCTTCCTCGTTTTAATGTTTTTACTCATACTTGATATAGATAAATATGTTGATCTGATATAAATAAATGGGTGATGTGTGTTGTGTAATAGTAGTAATTATGTTAAGAAACTTTTCATATCGAAAACATTGACAGGTATCGATTCTATTATAAAAATAATGAGTGGCTGGTCCAAAGTTTGTACTTAAGTGCCTACCGAATTTAGTATTATTCTCCTATTCAGTAGGTACCATTGCAAAACCAGATATTGCAATCGCGCTGCCGACTAGTAAAAACAATTTTTGAGAACATTGTACTGTTGAAATTCGTGAACTGTTTTAGGAAGGTCATTTCACGAGCTAAACATACGTAGAAAGAATCCTCTATCGGATTTCTCAGTATAAAATCGTTCTGGACGCAGTGGGGGGATGAACCTCCTGTCTGAGCCAATTATGTTTTTGTAATAGAATTGATACGTACTATTATAAAGTAGTTAGGGACTAAAATATTACAGATACGTGTCTCTGAGCAAATATTTAATGTAAAATAGTCATGTACACGTTTTTTTATTTTGTATGTAAGAGCAACGTACCCAGCTCCATAGTACGTTGCAAGTAGGTAGTCATAATAATGTAGTAAGCATTTCATCCTATTACCTAACTTAAATAGGTAGATAGATACCTATGGTATAATTTAAGAGTATTAATACCTAACTTTACTGACGTTTTAAACGGAAATTCGAATGTGTGTGCCTTCTTGTGGGAAAATGATATTCTACGAGTGACTGCTAATGTAGATTTTTATATCTTTTTAGATTAATTTACTTATAGAATATATAAAAAGCTCTTTTAAAAATTATTTCTAGTGATATACTTACTCGAAGGATGATTAACTAATATCTGCATAACATTTCAAACTTAGCGTGTTGTGTGTACCTATATTGCATTGTTTGTTACAGAAAATAATTCATAAAACGCTAAATAGTTACCAAGTCCAATGTACAATGTTGTCTATTAGGCCCGCAGGCCTAAAAGACAACATTGTACATTTCATAATATGAAACATACCATTCATATAATTTGAAATACAAAACATGCTTAGCATACCAATCATTTTACGTTTCATAATATGAAACATACAATGTTGCCTTTTTAAGCCATCAGTGCGTTTCATGTGAAGGTGACTAAAAGTTTACTAGCCGTGATATAGTTGTGATGGTGACAACACTAGTGACCACGATTGGCGTAACCTTCAAATAAAATCAAGGTCAAAACGTATTGACTTATTCAATGTATTTTTTTTTTGTACTTAGCTAGAAAGACATGCCAATTTCTAGCGAATTAATAGACATGAAACAGTACATATCAATATTAATAGCAATATCTATCCTACATTTTGTGTGTATTTAATAAGAAACTTTTGAAGGTATAAAATAAGCAATACATTTTTATAATAGATGTTTCAATATGCGAGTGTGCGAGTATAAAAACGTATTTTATACTATAAGGTGAAATGTGGGCGTCTACTATGCCTCTGCCTACCCCTATGGGGATAAAGGCGTGACTATATGTATGTATGTTTCATAGTTGTTGAAAACTTATTCTGACATAAATAAATATTTGTGGACATTTATTTATATTGAACGCAAATATTCATTAAATGTTCTACACTTCGCTCCTATTAAGTTTAGAATCGATCAAGCAAGATGGTAGAGTACAAATCTGGTGTGAAAATTGATATTTTTTTTTAGTTTTGACTGAAATATTCTGTGTAAAATATCTCAAAAAATAATAGAAATCATACTAGCGTGCTGGAACAATTTTACTACAATTGTAGAAACACGGCTATGACAATTTTTTTTCTGTGTTATTGTATATAAGTCATTTTGGCTCAACAAGACAACTTAAGTAACATAAATGTAACCTATACGGTGTATATTTTATTTTATTCGTATACCCCTGCTCGTGATATACGACTTTATTCTAGATCTAAGGTATTTTGTTCAGAAACAGGATTGTAATGTTGACAATGAATGAAAGTGCAAATAAAAATACTACTCAACTTACGAATGTCTATTATTTCCTTTCTAAGGGTAGAGGGGTTTATTTATGGGATATTTTTAAATGCACATCTGTTTAATTTTTCTGCACACTAGGTTACTCCACTAATTTACTGAATGCAAACCAGAAAATTAAATGCTGTGCAAAAAACCCAATTGATTAACTAAACATGTACTACATAAAAATCTAAAATTTTACACAAAACGAGTTGACCTATTTTATCGAATTCAAACCAAAAATGTGGTTCGTACACCGGAAATATATTTTAGTACACAAAAATACGAATTGCTTACCAAAAATACTAACTTGCACTCTAAATTGTACAATCTTATAACGGAATAGGTTAGGTTAGGTTAGTTTTTTATTTTTTTGATTGATAAAATTTAATTTGTAAAGATGACTGATTAAATTGGGGTTTAAATTAGAAAAAAAGGTGTTCCTAAAAGTAAATTAGACGATGGTTTTCCATAAAAAAGTTTTAATACGTTTGTTAAGCTACGGAATTTTTAGATATACAATTAAGATAATAGTGATTTGTTTAGTATAATAGTTCTGCAAAAACCGTTAAACAGTATATTGAATTTGATTTATTTAGTGTGCATAATTAGTGTGCAAGTTAGTATTTTTGGTTTAACTTTGAAATATTTTGTTGGAAAAAAGGGAATAAACAGATATCGATTTAAATACATGCCTTTATTTATTTACAAACTTTTTGCACAAATTAGTAGAGATAGACTTAATGCCGTTACGGCATTTTCTTCCAGTCAACCTTAGGGTGATGCAGACAGGTGATGTAAGGTAGGTGCTTAAGGATGTTATTTTATTATGTTTCCCTTCTATAAATGGTGGTGACACAGAAGACGATTTGGAAATTAGATTGGAATGGAACTGAAATTTCAACCGTTATTCTCAATAGAGTCCACCCACCCTCGTCTTATCGATATAACCAACACGTGCCGGGCAGATGTGCCCTCTAATGCTTCCTCCACATTACTCGCGAAGTTCAACGAAGTTGCTCGGCGAAGTTGCCAGACAGTGATGGGCAAAATGTAATTAGATTAACCGTTACAAATTATAATTACTTTGTAATGCTTAATTCAATTACTCTGTAACAGATTACTTGAGTAATTAATTACAATGAGTACTAGCAGTAACTAATTAATGAGTAATGGAATTACACGTTAATCTAATTACATTGCAACTAGTTACTCATTAATTCAATTAACCAACAAAGTTGGCTGGTCCAAAGTTTGTACTTAAGTGCCTACCGAATGTAGTATTATTCTCCTATTCAGTATGTACCATTGCAAAACCAGATATTGCAATCGCGCTGCCGACTAGTAAAAACAATTTTTGAGAACATTGTACTGTTGAAATTCGTGAACTGTTTTAGGAAGGTCATTTCACGAGCTAAACATACGTAGAAAGAATCCTCTATCGGATTTCTCAGTATAAAATCGTTCTGGACGCAGTGGGGGGATGAACCTCCTGTCTGAGCCAATTATGTTTTTGTAATAGAATTGATACGTACTATTATAAACTAGTTAGGGACTAAAATATTACAGATACGTGTCTCTGAGCAAATATTTAATGTAAAATAGTCATGTACACGTTTTTTATTTTGTAAGTAAGAGCAACGTACCCAGCTCCATAGTACGTTGCAAGTAGGTAGTCATAATAATGTAGTAAGCATTTCATCCTATTACCTAACTTAAATAGGTAGATGATACCTATGGTATAATTTAAGAGTATTAATACCTAACTTTACTGACGTTTTAAACGGAAATTCGAATGTGTGTGCCTTCTTGTGGGAAAATGATATTCTACGAGTGACTGCTAATGTAGATTTTTATATCTTTTTAGATTAATTTACTTATAGAATATATGAAAAGCTCTTTTAAAAATTATTTCTAGTGATGTAGGTACTTACTCGAAGGATGATTAACTAATATCTGCATAACATTTCAAACTTAGCGTGTTGTGTGTACCTATATTGCATTGTTTGTTACAGAAAATAATTCATAAAACGCTAATAGTTACCAAGTCCAATGTACAATGTTGTCTTTTAGGCCCGCAGGCCTAAAAGACAACATTGTACATTTCATAATATGAAACATACCATTCATATAATTTGAAATACAAAACATGCTTAGCATACCAATCATTTTACGTTTCATAATATGAAACATACAATGTTGCCTTTTTAAGCCATCAGTGCGTTTCATGTGAAGGTGACTAAAAGTTTACTAGCCGTGGTATAGTTGTGATGGTGACAACACTAGTGACCACGATTGGCGTAACCTTCAAATAAAATCA
The DNA here is from genome assembly GCA_933228765.1 of Miltochrista miniata. Classification (NCBI taxonomy): domain Eukaryota; kingdom Metazoa; phylum Arthropoda; class Insecta; order Lepidoptera; family Erebidae; genus Miltochrista; species Miltochrista miniata. Next base: position 24,576,823 of record OW121763.1, on the reverse strand, counting down.
AGGTCAAAACGTATTGACTTATTCAATGCATTTTTTTTTGTACTTAGCTAGAAAGACATGCCAATTTCTAGCGAATTAATAGACAAAGGTTGTTTTAGGTAGGTCTTGAAACAGTAGGTACATATCAATATCTATCCTACATTTTGTGTGTATTTAATAAGAAACTTTATAAAGTATAATATAAGCAATACATTTTTATAATAGATGTTTCAATATGCGAGTGTGCGTGCGAGTATAAAAACGTATGTTTTATACTATAAGATGAAACGTGGGCCCTACTATGCCTCTGCGTACCCCTTTGGGGATAAAGGCGTGACTATATGTCTGTATGTTTTATAGTTGTTGAAACCTTATCCTGACATAAATAAATATTTGTGGACATTTATTTATATTGAACGCAATGAAGGTTTATAGGTGTGATACGGGGGCGGGGGGCTAATATTCATTAAATGTTCGCTCCTATTAAGTTTAGAATCGATCAAGTCAGATGGTAGAGTACAAATCTGGTGTGAAAATTGATATTTTTTTTAGTTTTGACTGAAATATTGTGTGAAATATTTCAAAAAATTATAGAAATCATACTAGCGGGCTTCAACAATTCCTACAATTGTAGAAACACGGCTATGGTAATTTTTTTCTGTGTTATGGTATATAAGTCATTTTGGCTCAACAAGACAACTTAAGTAACATAAATGTAACCTATACGGTGTATGATTTTTTTTATTTGTATACCCCTGCTCGTGATATACGACTTTATTCTAAATCTAAGGTATTTTGTTCAGGAACAGGATTGTAATGTTGACAATGAATGAAAGTGCAAATAAAAATACTACTCAACTTACGAATGTCTATTATTTCCTTTCAAAGAGTGGAGAGGTTTATTTATTTAAAAACATTTTGCACAAATTAGTACAGAGATGGACTTAATGCCGTTACGGTATTTTCTTCCAGTCAACCTTAGGGTGATGCAGAGACAGGTGGCCTTTGCGCTCGGTAAGACTAATTCGTAGTGTGCCTAACTCGCGTAGGTGCTTAAGGATGTTATTTTATTATGTTTCCCCGATATAAATGGTGGTGACACAAAAGACTGACTTGGAAATTAGATTGAACTGAAATTTCTTTTCGCACCTAAGTGGGATGCCGGGTGGGATAGGTAGAACAGCCGAATTTCAACCGTTATTCTCAATACAGTCCACCCACCCTCGTCTTGTCGATATGAAAAATGCGTGCCGGGCAGAAGTGCCCTCTAATATTAGTGGCAAGAATCTTTAGTAGAACCGAGGAAATCAAAAGATCGTTTCTGTCCTCTTACAACCTCGATCATTTGACTGCCTCCGTGGCGCGTAGTGTAACCGCCTGCAGCGCTGGAGATCCTGGGTTCGATTCCTGGGCCAGTCCAAATATTTGTGACCCACAAATGTTTGTTTCGGAGTTTGGGCGTTTTCTATGTATAATATGTATGTATGTAGAAATATATAAGTATGTCTATCAGTCGTCTACATACCATAGCACAAGCTTATATTAGATTAATTTGGGCTAGATGTTGTGTGAGATTGTCCGAAAATATTTATTTATTTATAAAAAAACCCTGGTTGCTTTAAGGGGAGCGTGAAGGGGAACATCATAGGGCCGCCTCAACTTGAAGATCAATTGCAATAGACTTGTGGACTGTGAGTGATCGAATGTCGGAAATGGTTTTCCATTAGATGGGCGACTCGTGAGTAACTGAAGCAATCATCTACATAAGTACATGGTAAGTAGTCCGAAGGATACAGAAATGTAGAAATAGCAGCGCCTGAGGAACTTTACTCGGGTAGACCAAACGTTTTTCAAAAACGACCAAGTGCGGAACCCTAAAAACTAAAGAATCGCTTAGTTTTACAAACCCAACCTTTAGCGTTTTTCGAGAATCGAGTATAATTTTGAAATACGGCCCTCAGTTAAGGATTTTCTAAAACATCTCTTTAATTAACCCCTCCTACTTTTATTTCCATTACAAAATAGAGAAAACAATTTATAAATTACGTTTATCTATTCTGGATCATTTTACAAAATTGGCATCTGCACAAAATTGCCTTGTAAACCGCATTTGCATTGGTCTGTTAGAAAAGGGTAAGATTGGACACACAATAGCGAAGAACTGAATTAATAAATAAAAAAACAAGTTTAAAAAGAACTAACTTTAATACTAATTATATTAAGTTATACATATTACAAATAGAAAACTATATTTCCTTCCACATCACTCATAAACAAACAAATAAACATGAAGATTGGTGGTCAGAAATAAAATTGTTTAAAAATGTACACAACTTTTAGCGTAGTTCAGAAATCGGTACAAAAATATAATAAACGAGAAGGCACCCGTGTAAAATTTTATTTCTCGTTCCCGCTTCGCGTGGGAACTTATTTCCGGGATAAATAGTAGCCCATGTGTTATTCCACCCGCATGGAGTTCATTCCCTTTCCTGCTTCCCATGGGAAGTTATTCCGGGAATAAAAAGTAGTAAGTGTGTTATTCCAGACCATAATCTATCACTACGCCAAATTTTAGCCTGATCCGTCCAGCCGTTACAGCATGAAAGAGTAACAAACATTCATAAATCTACACTCAAAATTTTCGCATTTATAATATTTGTAGAAAGATTGTGGTCAATGCATTTCCTACAGCTAATTTTCCAAGTCAGCCAAATAATTATGTCAATACAGGTTTATAAAATAAGTGAAAGAAAATGTTTTTTTACCTATCTACTAATTATAAAACTATACTAATGTAAATATGTAAGGTTCTAATTAAATTTACCAACACAAATAAATACTATGCCTAGTCCAGGCAGAGCAATCAGAACGATGAATAATAATCAATAAAATCTATAAATTAAATACTTATATTATTAAAAATGTGGAGTTTTTTGACGTTACAATGAAACCAGTTCATTTATTTTTCTTCTTTCTTAAGCTTATCAAATATTTTAAGATGTGAACAATTCCAGTTTATTGTTCACAAGTCTTTTCCAAATTTTGACAGAAAATTTGTATTTTTGCAAAATTTCGATTTCGACATTTATACAAAAAATTTAAAAGTCTGAAATTAAGTATGTGACCTCACTTGACGTGCGATAGTTCATATGGAAACTTGTGCTACATTGTCAGGTAATTTTATGGTCAAAAACACAATTGCAATCGGTAGAAGACGCTTCTATCGAGTTTCACGCAGACCAACGTCTGCAGTTAGTTTTGTGAAAAATACTTCTAAAAATTACAAAAAGGCCTCACTAAATCACTCCAAAATAATCAGGGCGTCAGTTCTACCTTCTTACCTTCTTACAAGTGTGGACTGTTTTCTGGCGAAATGTATGCATTTTGAAAACATGAGACTTTACCAGAAAATCTCCGTTTACAATTTCAAGATACTTCAAAACGCAGTAGTATTTGAGCATGAGCGAATTTTTTGCTCAAAGGATTCTTTGAAACCACATTAGACCTGGTAGATAGCGCTGCTATCGGGTTAACGCAGAACACCATCTGCTGGGCCCGCTAGTTTCGTGAAAAAATACTTATAAAATGACAAAAAGGCCTCTGATCTGTGATGTCTACGCCGAGTAGCACTATCTTCAACAAAGTCCCTCGCTTCATCTTGAGTGACACACCTTTTATATCGGACCTTTTACTACCTACTATAGACTGTACAACCGTTTATTTTACTTTTGTTCCTATAATGGGTTATAATTAGCGTAGATAAATATGATTAGGCGGTTTATATATTTCTTTTACCGCGTATTTCCAAGTTCCCTTTTACGAATAATGGAACAGTTACGTTCTCAGGCCGCTGTCAAAAGTAAAATAATCGATTGGACAGACTATAGGACGGATGAAATTATGTGGTCGATGTAGTCAAAAAGTCCCGATAGATGGCGTTGCCCGCTAGTTTTGAGAAAAATACTTGTAAAAACTACAAAAAGGCCTCTAACTGTCTACGCATGAGTAGCACTATCTTCTACAAAGTCCCTCGCTTCGTCTTGAGTGACACATTCAACATGAGACACTTTATTTCGGAACTTGACGCCGTAGAACTTGTGTGCGTGCTCCAATAACTCCGGTCGGAAAGTCGTGGTGATGAATTGAGCGGATGTTGATAGTTCGTGGATCATGTTCGCGATGGCTTTACGATGTTGTGCATCTAGGGCCTGGGGAATAAGAGAGTTTGGTTTAGTGAATTTGTTATGGGCATGTAACATCAATGAGGGATTTGCACACGTAAAAAAGTGCATTTAATATCTGTCATGGCTGTTGGAATTTCACATTTACAGCCCAGTTGCTTGTGTACCTTGGCGAGCCTTGCACGTATTGTTGATGGTTGCATACTATTGCGCGCGATTTGCGAATGACTGATGCCGTCATACCTGCCGCTGCCGCGCACACCGAATAGAGGTCCAATACATTCCAAAAGAGATCTGTCTTAATCTTCTGCACAATATTACGTGAAACACACTGTTGGAAAGCTGGTTCATCTCGCGCATGTCGCCTTCGTGTGAACACACTGTGACGTGACGTGACAACAACAGTAGGTACCTGGTCGATCTCGTCGAAGAGGTAGAAGGGCGCGGGGTCGCACTTCTGGATGGCGAAGATGAGCGCGAGCGCCACGAGCGACTTCTGTCCGCCCGACAGCTGGTTCATCTCGCGCATGTCGCCTTCGTGTGAACACACTGTGACGTGACGTGACAACAACAGTAGGTACCTGGTCGATCTCGTCGAAGAGGTAGAAGGGCGCGGGGTCGCACTTCTGGATGGCGAAGATGAGCGCGAGCGCCACGAGCGACTTCTGTCCGCCCGACAGCTGGTTCATCTCGCGCATGTCGCCTTCGTGTGAACACACTGTGACGTGACGTGACAACAACAGTAGGTACCTGGTCGATCTCGTCGAAGAGGTAGAAGGGCGCGGGGTCGCACTTCTGGATGGCGAAGATGAGCGCGAGCGCCACGAGCGACTTCTGTCCGCCCGACAGCTGGTTCATCTCGCGCATGTCGCCTTCGTGTGAACACACTGTGACGTGACGTGACAACAACAGTAGGTACCTGGTCGATCTCGTCGAAGAGGTAGAAGGGCGCGGGGTCGCACTTCTGGATGGCGAAGATGAGCGCGAGCGCCACGAGCGACTTCTGTCCGCCCGACAGCTGGTTCATCTCGCGCATGTCGCCTTCGTGTGAACACACTGTGACGTGACGTGACAACAACAGTAGGTACCTGGTCGATCTCGTCGAAGAGGTAGAAGGGCGCGGGGTCGCACTTCTGGATGGCGAAGATGAGCGCGAGCGCCACGAGCGACTTCTGTCCGCCCGACAGCTGGTTCATCTCGCGCATGTCGCCTTCGTGTGAACACACTGTGACGTGACGTGACAACAACAGTAGGTACCTGGTCGATCTCGTCGAAGAGGTAGAAGGGCGCGGGGTCGCACTTCTGGATGGCGAAGATGAGCGCGAGCGCCACGAGCGACTTCTGTCCGCCCGACAGCTGGTTCATCTCGCGCATGTCGCCTTCGTGTGAACACACTGTGACGTGACGTGACAACAACAGTAGGTACCTGGTCGATCTCGTCGAAGAGGTAGAAGGGCGCGGGGTCGCACTTTTGGATGGCGAAGATGAGCGCGAGCGCCACGAGCGACTTCTGTCCGCCCGACAGCTGGTTCATCTCGCGCATGTCACCCTCGCCGCCCGTGAATGACACCTTGATGCCCACGCCTGCGAACTAATAAACGAGTATTTATGAGGAATAGTATTCAAATATTTCAACTATCACCTATCTCGCACAGTCAAATCGAATGAGGCTCATTGTAGGACATACTGAGGACCTCCTCAGGATGTCCTACAATGAGCCTAGAAGAAATCAAAGAAATCCTCATTGATGCCATACCTACCTAGGTATGGCATCAATGAGGATTTCTTCCACACGTGAAAAAATACTTATTAAAAACAAGACTTTATTATTACAAACAACGGAGTTAGAAGTTATACGGGGCGACCAAAATAAATAATGAACTTACATCAGAATTAGGGGTCTCCGGTCCATCCTCAGGCGCGACCCTCATGATCAAACTGCCCCTGCCTTGCGGTACAAGTTTCTTGAATACCTCCGTGAAATTCTTGCTCACTTGTCTGAACGTGAACTGAATAGCTTCTTGCTTCCTATGTTCTAGGGTCTCGATGAGCTCTCTGATTTTCTCACCTCTGTCGAAAACGAAATTGTACACTTTTACTTTTGATATTTTTAAAAGCATTTAAGGTTGTATAGGCGATGTTATTTCAGTTATTTGAAGGAGGACGGTGACAACATTTTTAAACTAATATAAGCTTGCAAAAAAGTATTATTAAATACTTAAGTTGCAGTAACATAGTTCAAAGAAACGACATACATTAAGTGCATTGGTACTTATAGATATAGTCTCTCTAATATAAACACGTTTGAACTATGAGTGTGATACTAATATTTGATGTTCCTTACGATTTTTCTTGCTAAAAGTATCTAAATTCTGTATTACTTAAATGAAAGTAAAAAATCAAGGTTACGACACTATTGTGTCCGATGATTCCAGATTTGTGGAGTGGTCTGCAAACTGATGAATTTCGATGAGCGTCCATACATTACTGATATAATTCTCTTTACTATTTCGAGTATAAACTATGAACATAATTATAGAGTGTACATGAGTCCTGATCCTAATGATAGTAATGATGCATACTATGGACGCTGGCCACACTTTTCGTTTTTACGTAAAAACTGGCCTTGACTGATTTACTAATGAGTACATTTAACGACCTTTGGTATAAACTTGACATCTTTTCTCTAATAACGTACTCCATGAAACTAGAGCGCAGTAATTCCATAATGGTAGTCTACAGGTAAAATGTGCTCATTATCAAAGCTAATTGACGTCTTCACAAGACCCTTCCATTCACCGACAACGACTATTGTACCAGGTATCATAATCACACAAATATTTCGGTTGTAGCATACTCGTACGCTATCAATGCGCCACCGAGGAAGTCTATCGTAAAATAACTATTAAAAAGTTAATCGTGCAGGCATGATACGAACCAAACGATCATGGCACGTTTGTGTTTTTAATGTTATTTATTTTATTAACATAAACGTAACATCATCAGTCTGGTTGAAAGCGCAGGACTATAACACCAACTATACTGTCTTAATACAGCTTTGAACGACAGAAACAGGAGTTGTGTGCGACAGAAACATTTGGATCAGCGCATGAGAGACTTATATGGTGCAGGCTTCGTTTTTAGCATTGTGGATAAGGCACAGGACAGTCGCCTCCGATGTGATGGTCATGTTTTGACCTTTCCATTACTCATGGGAAACTAATACCTTACGACATTTCCGCCGCGATGTCAAAAAGGGGTAAAATCAAATTGCGTAGAAGATGACACGCTTGACCATAGTCTGATAATCCGGGATGCTAAAGGTCGCGAGTTGTGGAAACAGTGGCCTCCTGCTCAGAGGCGAAGGTGTTGAATGCAGAGTGGGAATAACGCTCACATGGTGACAAGACTGTACGTCCAAGGTTAATTACCACGAACTACTGATCCTAATTTAAAGTGTGTCAAAACTGATCGTCTCTATATCCAATCAGGAGAATAGTAACTATTTAAAATGATGTTAAAATATTGAGAAGCGCATTTCATAAGAAACATACGCGTCGCAAACACGGCGAGGCTATAAAATGTACATTCCTACTTTGTTATCAATATTCGCATTACCATTGGCGGTCGAGTGTCAAAATTGGTGGAGTACAATCAAAGAATACTTTCAAACGTCTGTAGTACCTGAAGACGCGCATCTGAATATCAGTCAGTTGGTACATAAGTATGGATACGAATTAGAAGAGCATCGTGTGGCGACTGAGGATAGATATTTTATACAGTTTCATAGACTACCGAATCCAAATAGACCGGTGGTGTTTCTCATGCATGGTCTTACAGAATCATCAGATTGCTGGTTATTACAAGGTCCAAGTTTATCATTAGGGTATATATTGGTCGACGAGGGCTATGATGTATGGTTGGGAAACGCAAGAGGGAACAAGTATTCAAATGAACATGGAGTCTGGAACAATACATCAGAGGAATTCTGGAAATTCACTTGGGAAGAGATCGGCATGTACGATTTGTCAGCAATGATCGATTACATACTTCGGTACACAAGGAGAGAAAACCTGTATTACATAGGACATTCTCAAGGCACTACTAGTGGATATGTTCTGTTATCGATGAAACCAGAATACAACGACAAAATCCAGTTAATGTTTTCACTAGCGCCTGAAGCTTGGATGGGCAATGTAAGAAGCACAGTTATAAAAACAATGTCATCGTTTGCGAACGGGCTAATGCCTTTTCTGGACCACGGTATCTTTACATCAGGCTCGGGTATTTTTAACAAAGTAACATCCATGCTTTGTGGTTGGTCACCGCAAAACTGTGACAATTTGTTCTATGCTTTGGTGGGACCGAAACATAGAATAAACGAAACAATGTGGTCTGTCATATTTGGACATATGCCTACAGGTTCTTCGACATTGCAGTTGTTACATTATGGGCAGTTGGTTAGCTCGAAGAGATTCTGTAGGTTTGACCACGGAGAGGAAGGCAATATAGAAAGATATGGGCAATCTACGCCACCAGACTACAATTTAACAAACGTTGTCATTCCCGTGCTGTTATATTACAGTGATGGGGATTATCTATCAGATCCAAAGGACGTGAAAAAATTAATAAGGAAACTGCCCAATGTGCTGGATGCCATATTTTTAAAGGATTTTGGTCATATTGATTATTTGTATGCAGCTGAAGCCAAAGGTTTAATCTATGACAGAATTGTCAAACAAATTCGGAAATTCGGAAGTTGATTTAGGATACAGAATTTCAATCAAATCAATCGCTGGGTATTAGCTATTAATTATAATAATATGTGGGTATAAATGTTCCTAATACTAGTTTGATGAAAATTTTATGTCAATAGATCCCTATTTATCTTTTTTGTCTGGGATATCTATGTCACAACCAGACCTATCATCGCCTTTAAAAGGAGTCACTGGTTCGAAGCTATCAAAATAGGAATCTAATAGGGTTGCAAAACAAACAACTATTTCATTTAAAAAAATAAACTTCTCTCCTACACTGAAACTGTCCTATTAAATGTAAACCCCAGTCATGCCATAAATACATGCTGTAATTTCCTGAGCCGCTGATAGCTTGATCCAGCAGTTTCGTTCGTCGTATCATGGAAATGACATCAAAGTAACCGTATATTTAATTTCAAATCAGTAGGACTTGTGTACTTTGGTGAGCCCCTTTATTAGCTAGGAAGTGAGCTGATGATCTTTATAGCTAAGTACCATTTCGATCACATTTCATTTCGAACCAACAAATTCGCGTTAGCAAAGTCCATCCGTTCCTATGATGCCACAGACAGACCTGTGAAGGAACAGGTGAGAGAGATGTTCCTCCAACAAATGGACCGACCAGGCAAGGTGACAAGCCTGGCTGGTCGAAACCCAACGGTTGATGTTGGACTGTTGTATTTATAGTCATCAGCGGGCGCATTTACGTTATCGCGATTCAGAATTGTTTGAATGTCGAATTTCAATTATTTCTTCTTCTTGATAAGTAGCTGCCACAGATCGACAGATACAGAGGGTAAACTTATAATACCTCTTGTTTTCCGACGGGGGTTATGATGTCGAACGAATGAACAGTAGTATTGAGTTCATTCCCATTTTGGTATTCACAGTGGTGATCCACCACATGGTCCTTACCCAACAATCTATTGTCGGCCGTCCCGGGTAACTCTTCGGAAGGATGTCCCAGAGTCTATTTATTTATTTAATGAGTACAACAAAATAAAAAATAAATAAAATAAAATAAAATTTATTCCCTTTGAAATTTTTAAAAAATTATTTAGGTTTGTCAAAATTTTTGTGACTCTACCGGGGGTTCGGAAATGCTACAGACTGAGAAGAACACCCCAAGAAACTCAGTCCGGTCCCTATTAATTCATCTTAGTATCTAATACAGTTTTTTTTTAAATGTAGAAAGGAGCAATTCGTGTCACTGCCAGGCAGCCTTGTCTTCTAGAAAGTCTTTAATGCTATAATAAGCTTTCTGGCACAATTTAAGTTTTATTAGTTTTTTAAATTTATTAACTGACAAACCTGTTACGGCTGTCGGCAATGTATTGTACATTCGAATACAATTGCCCGCAAAAGAATTGCTTATTTTATTAAGCCTAAATCTAGGTACAGCCAATTTATTCTTATTTCTTAAGTTTAGGTTATGGATATCACTATTTTTAATAAATTTACTATTATTTTTATGAGTATATAATAAGTTTTCATATATGTACTGTGAATACACAGTAAGGATGTTGATATCCTTAAACTTTTCTCTTAATGACTCCCGAAACCCCATACCATAGATAGCCCGGACAGCCCTTTTCTGCAACACAAAGATACATTCGATGTCGGCAGCGTTACCCCATAATAGTATGCCATAGGTCATGACACTGTGGAAATAGCTAAAGTAGACAAGACGCGCTGTTCTAATGTCTGTCAGTTGTCGGATCTTTTTAACGGCATAGGCTGCAGAGCTCAGTCTGCCCGAGACTTTCTCGATATGAGGCCCCCACTGCAAGTTGGAGTCTAACTTTATGCCCAGAAAGACAGTTTCATCGACCAATTCTACTTGATCATCCCTAATCCTAATACTGGTGTTAACGAGCCTAACATTTGGCAAGGTGAATCTAATACATTTTGTTTTAGTTTCATTTAACAATAAATTATTTGCGTTAAACCAGTGGACTACCCTAGAGAGGGCATTGTTTACTTCGTCAAGATTGCGTTGTCCACGTTCAACTTTAAATATTAAAGATGTGTCATCAGCAAACAAAACTACCTCGTGATCGTCTCTTATAAGGTGAGGGAGATCATTTATGTACACTAAAAATAGAAAAGGTCCCAGAATTGAACCCTGAGGCACCCCCATTGTTACGGCAGACCCATGTGACTGTTTACCATTTATAACTACTCTCTGTACTCTATCTCTTAGGTAAGAACTAATTAAATCCAAGGCCGTCCCCTGGATCCCATAAAGATCAAGTTTTTGAATTAAAGTCTGATGCTGGACGCAATCAAAGGCCTTAGATAAGTCGCAGAATACACCATAAGCATCATACGACTCCTCCCAGGCCTCATATATACACTCTAATAATTTAATTCCAGCATCCGTGGTAGACCGACCGCGCGTGAAACCGAATTGTTTAGTATGGAATAGTTTATTTGTATTAAAATGATTTTGCATTTGATTAAGCATTACCTTTTCAAAGATTTTACTAAACGTGGGTAGTACAGAAATAGGACGAAAATTGGACGGATCCGAGGTGCTACCCGATTTAAACAGAGGAGTTATTTTACTAAACTTCATTAAGTCAGGAAACACACCACTATCAACACAATTATTAAATATTATTGATAATTCAGGGGCAACCATTTCAATTAACGAATTAACTAAATGTACAGAAATTCCCCAGAGGTCAGCCGTTTTCTTAATATTTAAAGATTTAAAAGTTTTTATGATAGTGTGTATACTAATTTTACTGAATTTGAATATTTCATTACAGCAAGGAACATTTGCTTTTAACAAGGATTCTGCTATTGGGGTAGAAGAACCTAGGCCTCTGGTCAAATCTACTGGTATTCGAGAGAAAAAATGTTCAAATTTGTTAGCGACTTCGGCATCTGTTGTAATGATGTTACCATTTACTTTAAGTTTAAAATTATTATCATTTGATTTTGCTTGGCCTCTTTCTGCGTTAATTATTTTCCAAGTAGATTTAACTTTGTCTACACTATTGATAATTTTATTACTTATATACTTTCTTTTGGCCGCTAAGCAGTCTGCTTTAAACTTTTTTGAATAAGTTTTAACATAATTTAGAAATTCATCTGTTCTATTAAGCTGTCTTTCTGAGTATAGTTCATACAGTTTTTGTCTACTTTTATGTATATCCTCAGTGGCCCATTCACTGAAGGCTGGCCTGTCTCCGATTGTGACTTCCTTAGACTTGAATATGGAGTTGAACTCATTGTAAAAGGAATCAAAAAATAACTTATACATTACATTTGAATCTAAGCCAGTGTCTAAAAATGGAAGTTTATTGCAAAGTCCAACTCGCATACGTTCCAAGCGGTCACTAGTTACTGGTCTACATAATATTTTACGTCTTTTAACTTTTTCTCTTGTGATCTTGAAAGATGCTATTTGCCCAGTATGATCTGATTTTATCTTATTGATAATACTCTTACTTTCTGGCAACATATCACTGTATATATTGTCCAGACAAGTAGCTGTTGTATCACAATATCTAGTAGGCTCTAAAAATAAGTTAGTGAGATTGTGTGATTTAAATAAATTTAAGATATCATTGGTCTGACGTGTATTTACAAGTATATTAACATTAAAATCACCGCACACTATTAGGTGTTTATTAGTTTTTCCAAGTTTAAATAGCACTTTATCCATTACTTCCTCAAACTCACAAAAGGGTGAGACTCCAGGTTTATATACGCATACTACTATGAATTGCTCCAATTCTACGCACGATATTTCAACTGTACACTCTACAGAGAGGGACACAACATCTTTCCGTTCCTTATACTTTAACTTCTTATTTAATAAAATCAACGAACCCCCCCGTGTTGTGTTGACCCTGCAGAACGCACTACCAACCCGGTGACTACTGAAGCTGAACATGAGCTCATACTCCTTACGCATATGTTCTGTAAGACAAACTATTTCAATATTTTCTGAGCTCATGAACAGCTCCAATTCAAACTCTTTGACCTGCGTTAATGTTGCTATATTATAATGCACCAGGCTGATATAATTTACATTTTTTAAATTAGTTTTGTTCGGAGGACAGTTTCCGATATAGTTATGATTTGCAATTAAATTCAACTCTATCAATTTACAATTTTGGCTAGAGGGTAAATCCTCTGTTGTCCCAGAAGTTAATTTAAATTACTTGGAACCGATTCCAAAGTCCTAAATCTACTCTGCTCAAATAAAGCAGTTTTGTCAGCCAAGTTTTTGGCTATAGAGTAAAAATAATTGAATAGCAAACTTGCTATTTGTCTTTTATAGTATTTGGGTAGACAATACCTACCCTTGTGATTATTATAGACTTTATACTTGCTATGTGACAAATTTGTGTCAAATACAGAATTAAAGTCAATTACATTGAATTTATTATTATACTGACTTATTAAGTTTAAACGTAAATTCATCTTATATCTAAATGAATTTTCCGAGTCTGGCACACCTTTTATAAATGGAAGTGTGAACATTACAACTTGTATGACATTTAAGTTTAAGATGTAATTCATGTATAGGGACAAATCATCATTGCTAATTTTGCCCCTGTATGCACAGAAAATTATTATTTTACTGTTAGCTTCAAATTTATATTCTAATATCTTTTGCATAATATCACTTAATGAAGCACCCGGATAGCAATTATTAATAACCGAGTAATAACTTGAATTTAAGTTTTGTTTTAAAAATGAACTTAGATTGGTACCAATATCATCACTAAATACAATTAATTTAGTACAACGATTACTATTATTTACACTGTCACACAATATATCCACTGATGTACTGGGCGGGCACGTAGTAATGGGAGCTAAGGGCTCAGCGGTAACCGGTTCACCCTGAGCCTCCACCGGCTCAATTGCTTTAGGGCAGTTAATATTGCATAAGTGGTCATTTAGGAAACAATTAAGGCGCTCAGTGTTATCATTTGATGTTTTGAGTACCTTATCTATGGTTACAGAACATTTAGTAAAGTCCTTAAGGGACCATTCATATTTTTTAGTCATATATTGTAGCTCAAATTGCAAACTTTGTATTTTTGATTCTAATTTTTGTGTGTCAGTGCAATATTTTAAATGACTTTGTTCCAGCTCTAACATTGACAATTTAGCTTGTTCTCTAAATTTTAAACCAGAACCTATATTTTTACACTTCTTGATTAACATTTTATGAAATTTTAATTGCTTTTTTGATTTCTGTATGAACTTTTTAATTTTAAGATATTTTTTTAGTTTATTTCTGCTGCAAAACAAAACCGACTTGTCCCGTTGATATGGACTGTCACCTGTAAGATCTATAGTAGTCAAGTCCAGGTTTTGAGAATTTGCAGAAGGAATAAACTGCGGGATACCACTCATTAACTCACTATAAAGATTATCAGTTTTTTGAGCAGTAACTTTCTCAGCAGCTTCTTCCAGGTGTGAGATTTGTCCCTGGGCATCCCTTAGCTCCTGTTCCAGAAAGGTAGTCCTCCTCAAGGTTTTCTCATACTCGTCACTGCACTCTTGGAACCTATCTACAATTGACTGAAGGTGGTCCCGCTCCGCAACAATGTCATCGTAACTTACATGAAGTCTTGATAATTCGCATTTTAATTTTTTTGTGTCATTCAGAGCGTTTATCAATAGGTTTTCATTTTCTTCTCTTTCCTTCTCCAACTGTACACAGAGCTCCGTTTTAGATTTAAGCTCCAGCAACACCAACTGAAGTTTGGTTTCCTCCTGCTGGCGGCCGAGAGCTCTGCGACTACGGGTATTCATATTATTAATGAGTAAGTGCAATTATACGCGAATTGTATTGATGATGGAGCTCTTTGTACAGTTTAATGGTAAGAAGTAACAAGGTTATGTACCGGCAATAAATTATACTTAATATTTTTATGTAAATATGTACTTACGCAAATACACAGACCGTCGTCAACGTCGAGTAAACGCTTATACAAGTATAATAATTCTACTCACGAGAAACAGTCGATTTAGTATGTATTTACGTGAAAAGAAAACATTCAAAATTCGAAAAAAACCGGGTACCTGACTCGTCACTTTTCACACCAAAATACACGGACAGAACACTTTTATTATATTATCTGACTATTTAAGGACACTATAAATGCGATGATATTGGTTTTAGTTTGTTTAAATACTAAATAACTATTTAATTTTAAAAATATTTTCAGAGAGCTAAAATTTTTGACAGTTCTCTTGTGTTGCCAGACTCGAAAAAAAAAAAAAAAAAAAATTTAACATCATTATGTATCATCCCTACTAATATTATAAATGCGAAAGTAACTCTGTCTGTCTGTCTGTCTGTCTGTCTGTCTGTTACGCTTTCACGCCTAAACGGCTGGAGCGATTGAGATGAAATTTGGTATGGGGATAGTTCGAGGCCCTGGGAAGGACATAGGCTACTTTTTAACCAACTGCGCAAAAGGAGTGTTATGATTTTACGTGATAACGACTTTCAGACTGTTACGCTTTCACGCCTAAACGGCTAAAGCGATTGAGATGAAATTTGGTATGTGGATAGTTCGAGGCCCTGGGAAGGACATAGGCTACTTTTTAACCGACTGCGCAAAAGGAGTGTTATGATTTTACGTGATAACGACTTTCACGCTGTTACGCTTTCATGCCTAAACGGCTGGAGCGATTGAGATGAAATTTGGTATGTAGATAGTTCGAGGCCCTGGGAAGGACATAGGCTACTTTTTAACCGACTGAGCAAAAGGAGTGTTATGATTTTACGTGATAACGACTTTCAGACTGTTACGCTTTCACGCCTAAACGGCTGGAGCGATTGAGATGAAATTTGGTATGTGGATAGTTCGAGGCCCTGGGAAGGACATAGGCTACTTTTTAACCGACTGCGCAAAAGGAGTGTTATGATTTTACGTGATAACGACTTTCACGCTGTTACGCTTTCATGCCTAAACGGCTGGAGCGATTGAGATGAAATTTGGTATGTAGATAGTTCGAGGCCCTGGGAAGGACATAGGCTACTTTTTAACCGACTGCGCAAAAGGATTGTTATGATTTTACGTGATAACGACTTTCACGCGATAACGACTTCTACGCGGTCGAAGTCGCGGGAACAGCTATCCCTACTAATATTATCAATGCGAAAGTACATAACTCGGTCTGTCTGTCTGTCTGTCTGTCTATCTGTCTGTCTGTCTATCTGTCTGTCTGTCTGTTACGTTTTCACGCTAAACGGCTGGAGCGATTGAGATGAAATTTGGTATGGCGATAGTTCGAGGCCCTGTGAAGGACATAGGCTACTCTTTAACCGACTGCGCAAAAAGAGTGTTATGATTTTAATAACTACTTTCACGCGATAACGACTTCTACACGGTCGAAGTCGCGGGGAACAGCTATTTTAGTTTAGTTGTAAATATTCAATCACACTACTTAGCTCAGGGGCTTGACAGAGAAGGATTAAAATCTGTAGGTATACTATATGGGCAAAAGACATGCTTACGTAATAGGTTAGGTTCAATTTTTATATGTGAATCCCTCGCGTCACGCTGTCGTCTAGGGCCTGTTTCTGTAAGGACGGTGAGTGGCCTCCTCATCGACCTCAGGCCCCCGGTCATGTAGGCCGATAGTCTTAGGCGAAGACAACTCGCCGGCACTTGGGTACTTGGAACTTGGGTGGGAGAGGTCTCTATACTTTTAAAAATTATTAAGTCTATAAGGCTAATAGCTTGGTTTAACGACTGCCATTTACTGGCTACCGTTAGCGTTAGTGTTATCGTCTCAAATCTTTCGGTTATAAGTACTTAAAGTTTTCAGTCTGTGGCCCAAATCTAACAAACGTTTCGTATTCGCGCTTCACCATACTACTTACTCTTTTTATTATTAAAGGGGCCAATTAATAAAGACGTACGTCATACCGGCCTTGGACCCGCTAAAACCATGAGGTCCATCCATCTAGCGCAGTCCTGGGGTATCCTTTAGAGGGCTTACCAGGGGCTCCCAACCGTAGGCTGTTATACCTAACAGCCTACGGTTGGGAGTCCTACCGGATACGTGTGGTTTTTGTCAGTAGGAGTTATAGTATATTCATGTGGGATTTACCTCACATTAAAAAAAACCATGTAGCGCATAGCTCCCCGGGTAAGTTGGAGGATGTCCTAACTTTGTCCCCACATTTTAGTTACGACTTATCCTAGAGGCTCGATAGAATACAGTTCAAACTTTGCTTATAACATAATTTCCACGCGAACGAAGTTGCGGGTAACAGCTAGTACAATATACACACAATTCAGTTACTGGTAAGGTTTTCGATACATATAACTATCGCAGTGTACATAACATTCGTGAATAACATCACTGCAGTGACAATTTTATCATGAAAGAAGATATATGGTGAGTCGTTATGATCTTTAGTTTAATCCTAGTTTAATGTTAGTTAGAACTAGCAGACGTCTCGCGGTTTTACCCGCGTTACCCACGTAGCTGCCGTTCCTGTGGGAACATGGGAATAAAACATAGCCTACGTCACCCGGGGATAGTGTACCTACATTTGCAACAGGGAAATATTCTTTCAAACCGATTCAGTAGTTTCGGAGCCCATTCGATGCAAAAAAAAACAATGAAATCTTTCCTCTTTATATTATTAGTATAGAAAACCCCTTTACAAAATATAAGAGACACTTACCCGATATCAAGTTCTTCTTTCCGCTTGTACAACTTCTCCTTTTGTTCTGAGAAACTGATGAATTGATCCAGAGCTTTCTTGTTCACGTGGTTGTACTTCTTTAGGTGCTGGTTGGCTTTCTCCAGCTCTTTGAATAGCTGTATGAAGAAACAGACATTATAACAATATGTATTTACATTTGACTCAAAAATATGACTCCAACTGATGGAAAGTTCTAAAGTGAGAGAGTGAGAACACTCTCTCACAGCAGATAAGGCTACTGCAGTAGCCCTGATAGTATAGTTTCTTTGCTGCACTTTTTTTTTTGAAATGACGTGGTATTATTTGAAAGAATTTTCCAGAACTTAGTGGATTCGATTTCCAGAAAATCATGCCACGGAATGTCGCGTAGAAACACCCTGATGTTTTAATCGCCATCGTCATCGAGAAGGCCATTATAAAAAAAAATGGCTGTGACATACGGACGGACAGACAGACATGACGAATCTTTAAGGGTTCCGTTTTTGCCATTTGGCTACGGAATCCTAAAAACCGGCCAAGGTTTCGTACCAAAAACGTCAAAAAACCACGTTTGTTAAGCCCCCTTTTTTTCTGATTTAAGTAAATGTTGTCCTAGCGGCAACAGAAATATATCTGTGAAAATTTCAGCTCTCTAGCTATCACGGTTCCTGAGATACAGCCTCATGACGGACGGACAGACGGACAGCGAAGTCTCATGAATAGGGTCCCGTTTTCACCTTTTGGGAACGGAACCCTAAAAAGAGTGGTTTTCAGAGTATACAAATCATCTATTGAAGAGACAACTCCCACTTATTCAGCTTCATTCAGAAACGGCTTTTTCTTACGCTTTGAAACAGCAGTAATTGGAGCGAGATACACAGCAAATAGCAAATGCATTATTTCGTGTGAATAAGTGTGAGTTGTCCCTAAAGCCCGGTTTGGCGACGGGAAAGAGTACAAAATGTCGCCACCCCAATTCTTTCCGAGAAGTCGTTAGTGGCGACTAAAGAAATACTTTCGCAAAACGAACCTAAGAGAAGGAAAACTCGAAATGAAACCCGTTTGTCAGTAAAATGACAATCGATAAGCCAAGTTGAGGACCTTATGGGCGGCTTGAAAAGTCTCAACTGTGGGTCGTCGCAACCTGCGTTTGTCTATATCAACACAGCAAGCAATAGGCTCACCACCTATTAAGTAGGACATAAAACTATAAGGTGAAATGTGGGCGTATACTATGCCTCTGCCTACCCCTTCGGGGATAAAGGCGTGACTATATGTATGTATGTTCCTAAAGTTGTACTAAAACGGTACCTGTTTGAGCGACATCTTCTGGTACTTAGCGTGCAACTCCGGAGCGTTAGACAGTGTCCCTAGTGCGGCGATTTTGTCTAAAGACTCTTGTATCTTCTCTTGCAGTAGTACTTCTTTGGACGCCATTTTCTCTAGACCTTTCGCGTCTTCCTCCATTTTGTCTTGAGCTTCTTTTTCCTGTTGATATAAATTTTGTATGAGACACACATTAGTACCCACACATTGACCTAGATTAAGTTTTTGAAGGGAATAAGATATTCGTACGGCTCAGCGTACGTTGTGAAGATTTTCCTTGGGATTTTTGGTTTCGGAATTTGGTACCAGGATAATTAGTAGTCTATGTCCTTTCTCGTAATAATTTTCATCGTAATCGGTTCAGCGCTTCAAACGCGTAAGCGTAACAGACGTAACTTACTTGGCTTCATACTGTACTAGCAATAATTTATTAGTTGGAGTTTAGTACAGAGTATAGTGGAATTCAACAGACCTAAATAATATAGTAAACAAAGAAATTGGATCTCGACTACTCCATAATTACTTACATTTAATTATCAATCCTGATCATAGACGTTTCAAGGAACTCTAGTTAGATTTATGCGGACATTTCGACACTAATAAACCTTTAGATTATAGAATAATTTCATGAAAAATACTCGGATGGTAAAAATTTAAGACTGTCATTTTTGCTTGTCATTAAATTATTTTTTCTCAGACTTGTTTGTCTTTGCCATAGTGTTGTAAAACTGTTGTACTGGCCAATTGATTTTAAAAGGAGGTCATTGTTTTATCAATCTGTCAGTTCGAAAAAATGTACTTACTTTAATAATACAACTTATTGACCCAGAGAGCGAAGAGTGCTAGTCCACAGAGTATATTGAATATATGGAGATACGAGTCTTTACCCCTTTTCACAAGTACCGGTTGCCGGGTGCCGGGTAGGGTGGGTGTATGGCCGTGTACTATAGCTTTCACACGTACCGGCGTGATTTGCCCGGCAACCGCTTGCATTCACCGCCGGTTACCCGGCACCGGCTACCCGGCAACCGGTAAGTGTAAAAAGGCACTTTGAGTTTGGGTCTTCGATTCCACAGTATAGACGATTTTGCTTTCGTCCGTATGTGTGTGTACATGTCAGTTTCGGTCTAGAAGACGCATTTGTTAACCAATTTTCTCCAAACTTGGCACACATGTTCTTTTATTTAAAATCATTGATCTACGAAAAGATAAAAATACAACTTTTGTCGAAAGTTTTTTTAATAGGGCGGAAAATAAGGGAGAAAAAGGTCCCCGTTATATATGATGGGATCATAAGGGATATAATTCCTCACAGGTTGTTTTTTCCTGGGCGCTCGCGAGGCCTACTCTTCGCAGAAGTACTTTTAAAAAATTGGGACTAAATAAGTATTTGTGCGACCCAGAAATAGTCAGAAGGATCCGGTTAGGCTTAGTACCGTGTGGAGGAGTAAATTTAAAGAGGCTAACGTTCATCAGCGAGCTGCCAAAAAGATAATGTAATGTTTCGAACGCCATAAACATTTAAATATGAATAAAAAGAAAAAAAAATATTCTTTAGGGTAGACCGGGTACGGTTGACGGTGGATGGTTAAAATATTCAGTCCTAAAGTAATATATTATTGTAAATAAATGATTATATGTACTATAAAATTTTCTAAAAGTTTCTTTTTTTTAAAGATCCTTTAATTAATATAATATAAAAAAATTATTGCACATAATATATATTGATATACCGAATTTCATGATTTAATGAATTTGGCGATTGATATACCGAAGTAAATGAATGTACGGTGAACTAGATATAACTCAATGATTATTTACATACATAGAATCAGTATAGTTACAACACTATGATCATAGACAACTTCTGTCAACACATGACATGTTTACATGATTGCTGAGCTGTCCAGGAAAAGACTATAGTAGTATGTATATTTATTAGTTTTTTTTCTTTTTTTTTGTTTATAACTACGTTTCCGCTATTTAAAATTCAAATAGTAAGCGTTACTTCCGTCTGAAAAAAAATCTGAGTTACTCCCTAGACGCGCCTCGAGTTTTACTAAGTTTTACTTGAATATCACTGTTGATATAGGCTTTTAAATTTCCGAATTCCCAAGGTAACGCGGGTGTAACCACGTATCATCGTCTAGTACTGTATTTAGAAAAACACGCACAATTTCTACAACAATATCAAATTTCATTCGTCCCCAACCTACCTTATTCCTCCACTTATCAAGCTCAAGTTTCAAAGCCTTCTCGTTCTTCACAGCGGCCTGCACTTTCCTCTCGACTTCCTCCAACTCCTTATTAATCTGTTTGATACGTTTCTCAGTGGCCGAGAGATCCGTCTTACTGTTGGCCAGACGACGCTTGCGATCTTCTACTGAAATCTCTTGAAGAGCTTGTACCAGTTCGTCTTTACGTCTGTTGGGTTGAAAGATAAATAAATTAAGAATAATAAATAAATATTCACGGACATTTCACACAACACTATCTGATTCCAAAGTAAGCTAGGAATAACCTGCTTGTGTTATGGGTATCAGACCACAGATATTAATATTTATACACTTTTTAAATACATACATACATACATACATATGGTCACGCCTTTATCCCCGAAGGGGTAGGCAGAGGCATATTATATGCCCACATTTCACCTTTGTATAATTTGTCCCACGTAATAGGTGGTGAGCCGTATTGCCGTGTTTAAATGGACAGGCGCAGGTTGTGACTGCCTGCTGTTGAAATAAAGCCTTCAACTTAGCTTAACGACTGCCATTTTACTGGCAACCGGGACCAACGGCTTAACGTGCCTTCCGAAGCACGGAAACGCTCAAATAAATGTCACAAAGTGATCACATGGATGGTCACCCATCCATGGACCGGCCATAGTGAAAGTTGCTTACTGCAGTGATCGTTTACAGAACACTGAGTCCGCGGGGCCACGAGCGCTTCAAATAAATACATACATAATATACATAGAAACACCCAGACTCTTGAGACAAACATTTATGGGTCACACAAATATTTGTCTCTGGTGGGAATCGAACCCACGACCTCTAGCGCCGCAGGCGGTATCACTACCGACTGCGCCACAGAGGCAATTGCTTTTAAACCTCAGCAAAAACTCCATAAACAGAACTAATATTTACATTGGAGACATTTTTAAGTCCGAGTGAAAGTCCTGTTACATTCCAAGTTACTACGCAAACTCATCTGAAAACCACAGTAACACTTCCACCACCATATTGGGACAATCCTGACTATCATTTTAGGCTGCACTAGACTTAGGCATAAAGGAAGAAAAGATTTTATACAATGAAAAATAAAAAAAAACGTCATCACTTGTTTACGTGGTTGCATCTGGTATGTAAATGTAAAATCCGCAATAAAATGTAGGCATACAGTAAATAAAAAACCGGGGATGGTCCAGATGATACACTGGTTAAATCTAAAGCTCATAATAGCAATTACCTGATCAAGTTATTGGTGAGTAAATTTTCGAGTTTATTCTTAGTGGCTTCTAAGTTCATCCTAGAACTGAACGCCTCTTTGTTCTCTTGAGTGAGACGTCGGATTGCATCGTTTAACTCGTCCACTTTACCTTGGTCTGCGGTTGATAGTTGTTCCATCAGTTCCTAGTGCAGAAGTAAATAAACTAGTTTTTAGAAAATGTCTTTGATAGTTCTCACATGAAACCCAACAACATACAGGATGGGATTTTGTAGTACAAAGATCTTAGCTAAGTCTAGATTAGCTTAAATGGATTTAATATACATACATACATAATGGTTACGCCTTTATCCCCGAAGGGGAAGGCAGCGGCATATTATATGCCCACATTTCACCTTTTTAGAATTTGTCCCACGTAATAGGTGGTGAGACGTATTGCCGTATTGAGGTGGACAGGCGCAGGTTGTGACTGCCTGCTGTTGAAATTTTTCAAGCCGCTTTAAAAGACCTTAAATTTGGCTGAACGACTGCCATTTTACTGGCAAACGGAACCACCGGCTTAACGAATGTACCTTTCGAAAACCACGGAAACGCTCAAATAAATGTCACAAAGTGGTCACCCATCCAAGGACTGGCCATAGTGAAAGTTGCTTACTGCAGTTATCGTTTACAGAACATTGAGCCCGCGGGGCCACGAGCGCTTCATTTAAATTATCATGTCAATAATTACCTGATGTAGTTCCGATTCAAGTCCCTCCTTCGTAGCTTGCATAGCTTCGAGACTGGATCGACACTGCGCCAACGATCTTTCCTTAGGGCCGCGGAACCTTTCTATAGAAGCCAGCTCTTCTTTCATCAGACGAATGTCCGCTTTTACTTTGTCGAATATGTCCCTGGGGAATAATAGATTAGGATTAGTATTATTAGGTAATGTTTAGTGTACAGGCTACTAATGCATAATGTATAGGTTTTTCATGCATAATAGCCCCCAACCATTTTCAAGCCACCTTTGGAGGGATAGCAAAGAAATTGAAGTCGAAGACAGCCTTATTTCCCAAGGCATCGCAGAATCACACTATCGATAGCAGCAACGAATAAACGCTCAAAAGTCTGTATTACGATTTTTTTTGATTCACTAGCTGTGCCCGCGACTTCTTCCCCGTGGAATGTAATAAAAAAAAATAGTTTATTTAGTTTTTTTTTGTTTTTGGCATTATTTCTAAAATAATTTTTCTAAAATAAAAGTAGCCTAAGTTACTCCTTATTACATAAGCTATCTGCCAGTGAAACTCCCGTACAAATCGGTTCAGCCGTTACAGAGATTAGCCGGAACAAACAGACAGACAGACAAAAATTTTAAAAATATATTTAGGTATGTGACCGTATATACATTCATATGCATGTAGTAGAAAGCAGTTATTTTAATATTACAAACAGACACTCCAATTTTATTTATTTGTATAGATGTATAGATTAGTCCGATCTCCAGCCCTCTTTGTGAAAATATTTAATACAAAAAATACGGTTAAGTACCTACTGTGTTATCAGTTTGTTGGTAGCGTTCCATGAAAATCCTTCCTAATTATGTTAAACAAGAAAATATGTATGTGAAGATGTTTGGATGTTTGTTACACAATAACGCTCTTATGGCTAAACTTATGTGGGTTTAGAATGTTATTTTTAAACTATTACGGTTTTAACACTCATACGTATAGAATTCGAGTTTGGCGTAAATTTGGGACAGGGATAGATTAGTCTGGAATAACACATAAGCATTTTTTTAACCGGAATAAGTTTCCATGGGATACGGATACGGGAACAGAACAGTTTACCATAATAACTGATATTATAAAGAGGAAAGATTTGATAGTTTGTATGCATCGAATAGGCTCCGAAATGACTGTACCGATTTAAAAAATTCTTTCACTGTTTGGAAGCTACACTATTCTTAGGTGACATAGGCTATACTTTATTCCCGTATTCCCACGGGAATGGGCTCATAAAGGTATTATTACGATTGACATCAAAATACTCACTTAGCTTTCCCCTGCTTAGTTTCAGTCCTCTGCATCTCCGACACAATACTGTTAATGCTAGTCTCAGTCTTATTCAGCTCTTGTCTCAGAGTGCTCAACTCTAGTTCCAACGCGGTGATTTGTTCCATCAGTTCCGATCTAGTCTTTTGCATTTCTAGACGAGAACGCGATTGGTTAAAGTAACCACCGGTTAAAGAGCCTTTTGATGATACCTGCGATATTTTAACTTGTTAAAAAAATAAAAGAAAACAGGCCAAGTGCGAGTCGGACTCGCGCCCCGAGAATTCCGTACCAAAACACGGCAAAAATATCACGTTTGTTGTATGGGATACCCCTTTTTAGGGTTTCGTAGCCAAATGGCAAAAACGGAACCCTTATAGATTCGTCATGTCTGTCTATCTGTCTGTCCGTCTGTCTGTCAGTCCGTGTGTCACAACCACTTTTCTCCGAAACTATAAGGTCGATGCTATTGAAACTTGGTAGCTAGATGTATTCTGTAAACCGCATTAAGATTCTTATATAAAACTAGAAAAAAAGCTGTAAATTTTGGGGGTCCCCATACTCAGAACTGAAACTATAATTTTTTTTTTCATCAAACCCATACGTGTGGGGTATCTATAGATAGGTTTTCAAAAATGCTATAGAGGTTTCTAACATCATTTTTTTCTAAAGTGAATAGTTTGCGCAAGAGACACTTCCAAAGTGGAAAAATGTGTGTCCCCCCCTCTAACTTCCAAACTAAGAGATTGATAAATCTAAAAAATATATATGATGTACATTGTCATAAAATCTACCAACGAAAATTGGTTTGAACGAGATCGAGTTGGTAGTTTTTTTTTAATGCGTCATAAACCGCAATTTTCGCCTAGAAAAATCACTAGCACTGCGAACGTGTTAAAACATCAATAAAAGTTACAACGAACTACAAGAACTTTTATATTATGTTACTTGCTGCTACGAAACCCTTCATGGGCGAGTCCAACTCGCACTTGGCCGGTTTTTTTCTCTCGTTTTAGAACAGAAATACATAATTTGTGAAAATTTCAGTAGCTATCACGGTTCATGAGATACAATCTCGTGACGGGCAGACAGACGAACGGCGAAGTCTCATGAATATGGTATTTTTTTAAACCCTTTGAGCACGGAACCCTAAAAAACCAGCCAAGTGCGAGTCGGGCGACAAATAATTACGTTTTATTGTATAGGAGTCGCTTATATTTTCTTTTCCGATTTTAGTATTTGTTGTTATAGCGACAACAGAAATAAATAATTTGCGACAATATCTTTAATTTAAGATATTAAGCTTGACAACATAGACCATGTTTTGTGGCGAATATTGGAAGAGGCAGGTAGACTTCGAGAGTCTAATTATAATAGCGCCCAGGAAGTTTCCCTTCTCAATTTTAGCCCCTCTCTATAAAAAAGAGTACAGAGGGGCTAATGTCGAGACTTTGTCTGTAGTCTGTGTCTCTGTTGCATTAAACTACGTCACTAGTTTACGTGGATCATCTGTTCAAAGTTCGAAATAAAACAAAAATGACAACGTCAATCGGATTGAACTTTCACAATAAACGTGTTAGAGAGGGGCAGTCCGGTGAGAACGATGTCACGGCTTTCTTGTTTATGTTGAATATCTATATATATAAAAATCAATGCCACTTTTCGTTGTAATTTTATAACTCAAGAACGGGCCCACATATCCAAACCAAATATTTAAGCTTTGTTCGGACTATTTAGTAGATGGTTTATGTGAAGTTTGCACAAAATCGATCGAGCGGTTCTTCATTTATCACGCAAACGAAGTTGCGCGGGTCAGCTAGTTATTTATAAAATAAAATAAATGACATGAGCAATGAAATGTATCAACTATAAAATAAATACAATAAGTAGGCACTCACCTGATCTCCCTCCAAAGTGACACAATCTAGATGGAACTGCTTGCCAAGTTCCGTGGCACACTCCAAGTTCCTACATATAAGCGTTTTGCCGAATATGTACTTCATAGCTTTCGCGTATTTCAGGTCGTATTTCAGCTTCTGTACCATAGCTATGGCGTTCTGAAAGGTATATTATTTAAATAATATTATATTTATTTAATATTTGTGGACATTCACACACATCATTTAGCCCATATTAAGCTTATATCAGTTTGTGCTATGGGATCTAGACGACTGATATACCTACTTATATATTTCTAAATACATACATATTTTACATAGAAAACACCCAAATTCCGAAACAAACATTTGTGGATCACACAAATATTTGGACCGACCCAGGAATCGAGCCCAGGACCTCCAGCACCGCAGGCGGTATTACTACCGACTACGCCACAGAGGTAGTCTTTTAAATTTTACAGTTTTAATAGGCTCTTCACAGCTGGTGTATTGATGGTGTTCACTCTGCTAACCTCTTTGGGGAATATGGTGTAACTTTAGTAAGTATGTATGGTAACAACGTGGTATAAAGTTGATGGTTAAGATATGGGAGGTCTAACCAAGACTTTTGTCTTAACCATGATAGCCTTGAATTATCTGAGCCACCCTTTTTTTTAAATTGAGGGAAAATCCTTCGTGGATGCTATGCCGGACTCCTACCGACTAAAAACCCTCACGTAACGCCCAACAGCCTATGGTTGGGAGCCCCGTGTAAGCCCTCGGAAGCATGTCCTAGGACTCCCAACAGACCTACGGCTACCACTACGGCCTCACTTTGGGAGAATCTAAACCACCCTACCGTAAGTTGTTGCCACCAGTTTTACAGTAAAGTTGAACAGTAAGTCTAAACTAGTATGAATAATGGAAAATGCATTTGTTACCAACTATAGTAAGTAGGTATTATGATAGAATTGATAGTGGAAAATGGCGTATTTATACTGCAAAACAACCAAAATCTATGCAATCAGTTCTTATCGGTTGTAGTCGCGAATGTACTTCAGCGGTTACCAATGTTGTACCTTGAGGTCTGCAGAAGGATATTAAGTTTAAAACTGAAAAGGCTACAACTTATGGACAAAACTCACTGAATTTATCATTCTACACACACGCAAAGGCAAGTAATATTTTTTAAAACTTACATTATCACTCGGATACACCATATCCCGAACTTGCAATCTGTTCAGAGGCATGAAAGTCACCTCTCCGGGGAGACTTTGCCGGTTCATTTCCTTTAGGATTTTGGTACCGACTGTGTCGGATTCTACGATGTGGTGGAATAGACGATTGCCGGCTGTTACCTAGACACGAAAACATAGGATATAGGAAATTTATTCGCGAAACATTTACAAAAAAGACGAAAGTATACGACGACAGACGATGTGAATACTTGAAATATTGATTAACTACAACGAGGTACATGACAACTATGGTGGACATTGACATCGCGATTTTTTTAAATAACTAATTTACGTAAAATTTTTCATCAGTTGTGACATATCTTTTTATCTATAGTTCTATACTAATCCTACTTCCTACTAATATTATAAATGTGAAAGTTTGTGAAGATGTTTGGATGTTTGTTACGTGTGTTCCAATATGTTCTACTATTTTTGTTCAACTAATAGAACAAATTGGAATATTTTTCTCCATGTCGTGTACTCAATCACGCTCTAACGGCTGAATGGATCTGGCTGAAATTTGGTACAGGGATAGAGTATAATCTGGAATAACACATAGGCTACTTTTTATCCCGAGAAAATGTTCCCACGGGAAGCGGGAACGGGAACCAAATTTCACGCGGGCGAAGCCGCGCGCATCAGCTAGTATTATATAGAGGAAAGATTTGATTGTTTGTTTGTTTGCGTCGAATAGCTTCCGGAACTACAGACTACTACCGGTTTGAAAATTTCCCTCACTGTTGGGAAGCTACACTCTTTGCGGTGAACATAGGCTATATTTAATTCCCGTATTCCCACGGGAACGGGAACTACGCGGGGGAAACCACGTGGCGTCCTCTAGTCATTTATATGTAACTATGTATACAACTGAAATATACAGTTTTTTTTACCAGAGGAGTTACAACCCATGTTTTCTAATGTTGTTCTTAGAAAGTAGAAACTTACCTCAACCGCCGTATAAATAGTCTTATCACACGTGAAGTTCTCAATAACGGGCCCGTAGTACTGGGTGGCTATTTTGGCCCACTCGCCCCCTCTCTCTTGGAATGTCTCAAGCACTTTGCGGACACTGTCTCTGCCGTTTAATATGGGCTGGAAAGTTGTATAAATTATAATATTAGTGGCTAAGTGAGAAAAGTGTGTTTCTTTTTTGGCTTGTCAAAGCTAATAACTGAACATATAATAAGATAAGTACATTTTTTTATTTATAAAGTAAAAAAAGACAACCTGGTTCTGAGGAAATTCGCCGTTTCCTAAACCAGGACAATGCAAAGGTCACGGTCACGGATTCAAGTCCCGTCACCAAGTTGCAATTTCTTTTACTTTATAAAATTTTAAATGAAAAGGTTAAAATTTATAGGTACATATTAAGTTTTGTGTAATTACCTTGCCAGCCATGGAACGTAATGCCTGATCCGCTTTGGACAAATCATCTTTCAATGAGGACAAATTCTGTGTTAGCGTGGTTTCTTTGCGCCACAATTCACTGAAATTAAAAAGCTTTTACATAAATAATATTACACAACTTTCCTGGTAGTTTGGTGAACAACTTCGGCATCGTTTTGGTCCTTCGAGCCGGATGTAAGGGTCACTAATACATGTGCAGTAATCATTTGCCATCACAGAATGGCTATAACACAGAAACGCTTTGAAATGAAATGTTAGAAAGTGTCGTTTCCGTGCTTCGGAAGGCCTGTTAAGCCGTTGGTCCCGGTTGCCAGTAAAATGGCAGTCGTTAAGCCAAGTTGAAGCCTTTATGCGCGGCTTGGAAAATTTCAACAGCAGACAGTCATAACTAGTGTCTGTCCATATCAACACTCCAATAGTGCTCACCGCCTATTACGTAGGACAAAATCTAAACGTAGAAATGTGTGCATATAATATGCCTCTGACTACCCCTTCGGGGGTAAAAGGCGTGACTATATGCATGTATGTAATACTCACTTTCTAGCGCTCTGTTCCTGATCCTTTTTCTTCTTACACTCATAGTACTGCTTGTTGTGTTCGTCAATGGCCACTCTCTGTCTCTCCATCTCTTTCGTAGTGTCTTCTATCCTTTTCTCTAGTTCTGTCAGTTTAGTCGCGTCTCTACGGAGGTCGTCGCGGAGTTTTGTTTCGTGGTCCTTTTTGTCCTTTATTTGTTTGTTTAGGGATCTGTGTGTGGTAATAAAGAAATTAATTTTAAAATCTCTTTTTTTTTGGAATAAGGCTTCGTTATCAGTATATTTATAGTCACAAAATACAACTAGTTACGGAGCGTAAATTTAACCTTTACTACTGAGCTGCTAAACTGCAATGTAACAATTAATATTACTCCAAAATTCGGCTGAGGCCGCACTGTGGTTGACGGTTGCGGTTTCTAAACTCAAAATGTCTAGGTTAGAATTACCTCATAATGTCAAAAATCAATGTTGGTTTTGACTAGAAACCGTAATCATCAACCGCAGTACGGCCTCAGCCAAAAGTCAGTGCCAACTATGGACATAATTAGCAAATGCGATATCAAAGTTGTTACAATTATTTTTACACATTGTTATGAGGACTCCACTAAAATTAAGGAACTTGAGATAAAGTATATTCAATTATTCAGTGTATCTAGTGCAAATTTTAGCAAGCTCCTATCGTGACTCATGATGAGCGCGTTAACGCTAACTTGTATGAAATCGAAACACAGCCATCTAGCAGCAAACGCGGGAACTTATCTCGACTCGATACTATAATAATTCACACTTTTCGCAGTGACACTCGAGAGAGTGGTTGTTCGAGCTTATAAGTTAGTATCACTGCGACCATTCCTGATCTTCTGTGAGCGATAAAACTCGTACTAGGCATTCAGTAAGGGTTACATTATACTAATATTTAGTTACTTGAGTTCCTTCTCAATCCAACGATCCCTGTCTTGTTTCGAAGTGAACTGCGTCCCTCTGCCTTGCTTAGCGTACAACTCTTGCCGCTTCTGTTGGTTCAGTGCTAAGGCCCTGGTACATTCTTCCTCGCGACCCTTCATCTCTTCGTATTTGGGTTTTAGTTCCTCTAGTTCGCGTTCTTTTTCACTTATTTGTTGACGAAGGCGATCTAATTCTGCTTCGGCTCTTTCCTAGAATGTATTGAAATACAGACATTTAGACTATTAGGCCAAGTATAAACGTTAAATTGTTTAAAAAATTTATTCAATGAATGAAGACATCAAATAATTGTAACACCATTCATTGGAGTGCTCGTGGCCCCGCGGACTCAGTGTTCTGTAAACGACCACTGCGGTAAGCAATTTTCACTATGACCGGTCCTTGGATGGGCAACCATTCATGTGATCACTTTGTGACTTTAATTTGAGCGTTTTCGTGCTTCGGAAGGCACGTTAAGCCGTTAGTCCAGGTTAACAGTAAAATAGCAGTCGTTAAGTCAAGTTGAAAGCCTTTATTGGCGGCTTGAAAATTTTCAACAGCAGGCAGTCACAACCTGCGCCTTTCCATTTCAACACGGCAATACGGCTCACCACCGTGAAATGTGGGCATATAATATACCTACCCCTTCGGGGATAAAGGCGTGACCATTATTTACGTATGTATGTGGTATACCGTCATAATACCAGAAATTATAATGCCTTTACTCAAAATATCGTAGCCCAAAATACCCGAAATCGAAATATCAATATTCAAAAGGCAAATATTTATAATATAAATAATTTAAAATGCCTTACGGTCGAATAACCGAAACCCAAAATATAAATTTATGAAATACCTTATCCTAAAATGTTCAAACACAAAATACCTTTTTTTTAACATGATTTAAATCCTACATGGATGCTATACAGGGTGAATTTTTGAAAAGGGCTTGGATGGCCAAATCCTAAACTATAAGGAATAGCTAAAAATGCTCAAAGGAGTCACGAGCCCGATTTTGATAAAACTTAAAACGTCATCATTAGATTTTTGAAAAATCAATAATCCTAGCTGGGAATCGAACCTATTGATTTTGAAAAAAAAAACACACCCTTTATATTACACCATATGATAGTGTCGCTGATAAGGATCAAATTCTGCGAAGTAATGATATACGGCAAATTTAAGGAAAGTTTCGAATTTTGATGGAATTCATATTTCTTGTACCTAAATTTTGTATCATAATTTATTTCGTTCGAATTTCCAGAATAGTTCGTAACTATTCCGTGTTTTAAATCATGCTCAGAATGATTTTTTGAGGAATATTCTAAACGGACTCAATAATATTGAATGCAGTATGGTCGTTGAGGTCTCGAATCCAGCTATGTATTAAAAACAATGGTCTACATTTTGAACAATTCACCAGATAACGTAAGAAAAAAACCGAAAGATGAGCACTTTCCCTTAGTTTGCCGTATGTAATTACTTCCCAGAATATGATCCTTAATAGCAACACTATCGAATGGTGTAATAATATAGGGTGTGTATTTTTTTTCAAAATCAATGGGTTCAATTCCCAGCTAGGATTATTGGTTTTTCAAAAATCTAATGATGAGGTTTTAAGTTTCATCAAAATCGGGCTCGTGACTC
Source organism: Miltochrista miniata (assembly GCA_933228765.1). Lineage (NCBI taxonomy): Eukaryota > Metazoa > Arthropoda > Insecta > Lepidoptera > Erebidae > Miltochrista > Miltochrista miniata. Next base: position 24,544,761 of record OW121763.1, on the reverse strand, counting down.
CTTTGAGCATTTTTCGCTATTCCTTATAGTTTCGGATTTGGCCATCCAATCCCTTTTGAAAAATTCACCCTGTATATCTGTGAATGGTTAACACCCCGACTCAGAGTATCCCGACTCGGATAGGTTAGGTTAGAAGACTAAGGCGGGAGCGAAGCGAAGCGGAGCTCCCGTCTTAGCCTTCGTGGTTATTTTTTTTTTTTTCGTTAGCCCACTGTAGTACTTTTGTAACTCGGACTCCTACCGACTAAAAACCACACGTATTCTACATAACAGCCTACAGTTGGGAGCCCCGGATAAGCCCTCAGAAGGATACCCAAGGACCAACAGACCTACGGCTACAACTGCGGCTTCACTTAGGTGGGGGGGAGGGGTAAATAAGTTAAAGCCAAATAACAAAACGTGTGAGTGAGAGTGACACATTGTATTCTATTTTCGGTATTTTAAATTAAGGATATTTGAAAATTTGTATTTTGAATTCTGATATAATAATTATTTGTATTTTAAATTTAGACATTTTACGGTAAGGTGTACTGAAATAAGGTATTTTGAATGTTAACGTATTTCGAATTCGGGTATTTTGGTCTAATGCATTTTAAGTAAAGGCATTTTGATTTCTGGTATTTTAATATATAACCATGTATGTATGTATAGTCTTTTTCTGGACAGCTCAGCAATCATGTAAACATGTCATGTTTTGTCAAAAGTTGTCTTTGATCATAGTGTTGTAACTATACTGATTCTATGTATGTAAATAATCATTGAGTTATATCTAGTTCACCGTACATTCATTTACTTCGGTATATCAATCGCCAAATTCATCAAATCATGAAATTCGGTATATCAATATATATTACGTGCAATAATTAAAAAATATTTTAAAAAAAAGAAACTTTTAGAACATTTAATAGTATAATCATTTATTTACAATAATAAACTACTTTAGGGATGATAAAAAGTGTAGACGCCTCGTTGGCTGCTCGCCGTTCTTACAGAAGCAGACTAAGACATCTTGAGAGATTTCTAATGTGGGGTTTTTAAATCTGAAAACTGAAAATATTAATACTAACGTCACTTATGAGAGAAAAAAGGTATTTTTTCACTCATAACTCTCATAAGCAGACGTGACGCAAACGAAGTTGCGCGGGCCAGCTAGTCTAATATACAAATCGTAGGAATGCTTCATATCAAGGATAATACCTTACCCTTCGGCCACATTCGAAACCAAGTTTTGAAATGTTTCTAACCATATAAGTATTTAGGAATGTATCTATATCTAATACTAAGTACCTCCAGGGCCGTCTTTTCCACTGGGCACTAAGGGCACTTGCCCAGGGCCCCGCGATCGAAAGGGCCCCTCAGACCAAATACAAAGTCCCTAGTCCTAGACCATGGGTTCCCAAGCTTATACGTATCACGCCTCCCTACTGTTAAAATTAATATGCCCACGCCTCCCCTCAGCCCAGGGAACAGCAGGTGGGCTCGCCAAACAATTTTAAAATAAAATTACATTAATTTCTGATTTTAGTATTAGGTGAAAATTTTAGCGCTCTAAGCTATCAAGGTGCCTGAAATACAACCTCGTGACGGAAAGACAGACAGACGGACGGCGAAGTTTTCCTTTAGACACGGAACCCTAAAACATACAATTAGGTATTAGATAAAATAAAAGTAGGTAATAAAGTTTATAAATACATCTCAGACCTCCCTCTTGTTCACTATCCCACTTCTTTGAGGGATGAAGAGACACGCCACCATCTTGGCCTGCTTCTGTAAGACTGGCGAGCAGCAAACCCGTCGTTCTCAGGCCCTCGGTCATGGAGGCCGGTAGTCTTGGGCGTATGTATCTCCTGCTCCCACCACGCCACCCTTTTTTGCACGCAGAAATACACAGCTTGGGACCATGGCCCTCAACACAGTCTTGAACGTGGGAATATTCACACCAGGCCTGCGACCAAATCTCGGCGTTGCAGCGTCCATGCTGAGCACCGTCAGAATATGCCGCGCCGTATCCTCGCTGAAGTAACCGCAGTGCTGGCACTCAGGTGTTACCCCTGCCGGTGTATGTACCACAGATACTTACCGAAATAATCGGCTTCACCACCTCGATAGTAGTGGGTCCCCAATTTGACAGCTCAGGGAACAGGCCTATGGTATCACTGCACCTCCTCCAGGGTCCTCGCTTCCAGGTCCCATGGAGGGTTCCCAGGTAGGAGACATGCAGCCTCGACAGAGATCGTGCGTAACCGTCTTATTATCCTGATGCCAGCGATTCACGGTCAGACTTACAAAAGGTCACTTCTTACAAAAAGCTGTAGACGGATGGATGTGCTTGCATGATTTCGACAAGATTCCCGATTCTGAATTTAATATAGATAAAAAAATTGCACAACTTAGATTACTAGCAAAATCTAGTTTGCTTATTTATTTATTTATAAAAGTACATCCACATCATACATATTACAACTCTTGTAAACTATTGTATTAAAGGTAATATTTTCTGATATATATAACATTTATGGAGTACATAACAATTATTGATCATAAGCGGTAAAATATAGATAAACAAGTTTAGACTTAATCTAACTACATGACTTTACTTATAATAGGTATAGAATATATTATAAAATCTGTGCTAATACCACCCACTCAACTAATTAATGAGAGTGGTTATGATTTTTTTTACAGATTTTCGAAAGTCCCACAAATACATTGCTAGTAAGAAAGAATAAAAGAAATTTAGACACAAAAACAAACACAAAAACATTACCCTCCTGTCTTCGGCAGTTCAGGTAAAAATAGATAAAATAACTTTTAGAACTACGTCGCACCCAATAATTTTGAAATAAAAGCGTTGAGACGGTCATGAAAGATGTCGAGGTCACTTTTTTTGCGTACACATTCGTTGTAGCTGGAACATATACGTACCAAAGGAGACTGCAGTCCGAGATTTGTTCTACTTGGCGGTGTATGAAGAGGCTTATAAATCGGGTGCCTGGGAAATCTATGAGGCACAGATAGCGAAATATTTTCAAGCAGCTCGATTGATCCGATTCGACCGTGTATGACTTTATGTAGGAAACAGAGGTCCAACATTTTCCGTCGGTCACTCAAGCTGTGCATACGAAACTGCAATAAGCGACGATCATAGGAATTTCTATGAGAAAAATTTGCTTATAACTTTGTTTTTAATATTGTAACCAATGCTACCCATGAATATTAATAAAAAAGGTATAAGATTTGAGATATTTAACCCAAAATTGTGTCTTATGCATCTTTTAAAAAATTCCATAGATTGCTTACGTGATGTCACTCTGATCTAACCGCGCCCCCCTGTACATGTCTTCGCGCCTCCCCAGTGGGGCGCGCCCCCCACTTTGAAAACCACCCTAGTCCCTAGGCGTACGACGGCCTTCAAAAACCACAGTAAACTCTGAATTCTGAAGAGTTGAGGCAAAGTTGCAAAGAATTTCTTGAATTTTATTATGAAGATGTAAATGAGAAAGAGTTAGAAGTAGAATGTTTGCATTTAAGAGAATACTTGAAAATTGTTGACAGTCAAAATAAGAATTGTATAGTAAAAATATATCAACTTTTAAAAGAAATCCAAATTGAAGATACTTTTCCAAATGTAGAAATCGCATTAAGAATCTATTTAAGCATGATGGTAACTTATTGCAGTGGGGAACGCTCCTTCTCCAAATTAAAAAGAATTAAAAGTGAATTGAGAAGCACAATTCTTCAAGAAAGATTAACCAGTTTATCACTGATGTCCATAGAACCGGATGTGTTATAAAAAGCATAGATTTTGAAGAAGTGATTAATGATTTTGCCAATCAGAAATCTAGAAGGGTTCCTCTTTAATTAACATAGATTTTAAGTACAAACTTGTAAATGCAAAAACACACTACTTTTGTGTAAGTACTATATTACTCTATTCGTTTCATGTCATCTTCTTCTTCTTCTTCTTCTTCTCTTCTATATATATAAAAATGTTGTGTGCTTATACGTACCTAATCTTTAAAAACTCCAAATTTACGGAATCTATTGAGCTCAAAATTGGACACGATATATAACAGGATTCAGAGATGGTTTTAGGCTACTTTATACACTTTTATCATAATAGCAATATGAATAAAACAGTTTTAAAAAGTTGTAACAACAAGCGCCATCTATTGTACCAATAGATGGCGCTTGTCGTTTTTTTTAAATTATTTTCTGCCAGCTTCAGATCAAAATATTATAAACAACCTATTTAGAAGGTACCAACCAGATTGCTGATTTTTAAGAGAAGTTTGATTGCGGCCTCCTTGCATTCAGAATAAAAAAGAGAGTAGGTACCTACCTTAAAAAGAGGTCAGATAGGTATGTTATGCATGTTTTTCTTTAGGTTAGAGTTTTGGCGCGGTAGCAAAGTATTAGAAGCTGCTTTTGATTCGGATCATAATTGGATTTTCTGAAAGATTTATAATTTTGGGTTGCGGCTCAACATTAAACTTTTTTGAAATGTACCCATCCTTTGGTTTGTTACTCATTTCTCATAGGTACATGAAACGACCACAAAAAAAGACAGCGAAGCGTGGCAGGGAACCGCTAGTTGTTAATAAAAATAAATGTTTAACAAGCTTTATCTACTTTCTTTGTATATTCTATGAAAATAGTGTCCTGTCAAAGTCATAGGGCCCCATTATCCTAATATGCCCAGGGCCTCCAATAGGATAAAGACGGCCCTGAGTACCTCATTGTTGTATCTTATACTACAACATTACGTTTTATTAAGTTTTCCTAATTTTTTGTGTATCAATTCATTCAGCCTGCTATTCAATCCCGCCGACACAATAACCCATCTTTTGTGTCGCGCAGTAGGGTAAAATTAAATATAAAATGTTTAGAACACCTGAGGTCATAATTGTGCCGGACTTACCTCTCAAGACATTTGAATGGCCATAAAATTAAATCTATACCTTACCTATATTCAATCCACAAAGTATTAATCAGATTGTCATTGATTGAAGTCGTTCCATTATAATCTGCACGACTCCATAACTATCACCAATCAGATAATAAGGACCCCAGACGGACTTGCCTCGCATCGTCAGGGAAGTCAGTCTAAGCGACCAGTTTGACAGAAACCTGTTTATTTAGTTGCCGGGTAGCCGGTGCCGGGTAACCGACGGCGAATGCAAGCGGTTGCCGGGCAAATCACGCCGGTACATGTGAAAGCTATAGTACACCGCCATACACCCACCCTACCCGGCACCCGGCAACCGGTACGTGTGAAAAGGGGCAAAGACTCGCACTCTTAGCTCTCTGGGTCAATAAGTTATAATATTAAAGTAAGTACATTTTTTCGAACTGACAGATTGATAAAACAATGACCTCCTTTTAAAATCAATTGGCCAGTACAACAGTTTTACAACACTATGGCAAAGACAAACAAGTCCGAGAAAAAATAAATTTAATGACAAGCAAAAATGACAGTCTTAAATTTTTACCATCCGAATATTTTTCATGAAATTATTCTATAATCTAAAGGTTTATTAGTGTCGAAATGTCCGCATAAATCTAACTAGAGTTCCTTGAAAGGACTATGATCAGGATTGATAATTAAATGTAAGTAATTATGGAGTAGTCGAGATCCAATTTCTTTGTTTACTGTATTATTTAGGTCTGTTGAATTCCACTATACCATTAATTGGTATCAGAGTGGCTAAGTAGCGTCATTAGATGGCCCAGCTCAGGTTTTACAAAATCCAACAGCTACAGTGATCACTTTCAAACAAGAGAATCATATAGATACTTCTCTGCACCTTATTATAATAAAAATAAATGTACTAACCTTAGATTTATTGTCCCCGTCTACATCATCGGACAAATCTTTAATGCCCAGCTCGAGTTTAGTTTTCTCTCTCAACATCTGTTGCTGTTCAGTAGACAGGATGTCTTTTTCCTCGCGTGCGGCCGCTACGTCTTTACGAGCTTCTTTTAATTTTCTGTTGGGAAGTTATTTAAATATTATCATTGGTTGGCTTTGAGATATTGTGAGATAAATATAAAAGCATAGTAGGTTCATGGTAGAAAAAAAATTGCTGTGGGCATTAGCATAGTTTGACAGTCTCTGTGGCGCAGTCGGTAGTGATACCGCCTGTGGCGCTGGAGGTCGTGGGTTCTATTCCCACCTGAGACAAATATTTGGGTGACCCATAAATGTTTGTCTCAAGAGTCTGGGTGTTTCTATGTATTATATGTATGTATTTAAAAAGTTCATAAGTATTAATATCCGTGGTCTGATACCCATAACACAAGCAGGCTATTCCTAGCTTACTTTGGGATCAGATAGCATTGTGTGAAATGTCCGTCAATATTTATTTATTACTAGCTGAGCCCGCAACTTCGTTTACGTCACATAAGGTGTATGAAAGGAAAGGTATTTCTTCATCAGAGTCATCAAGCAACGTCTGAAACTGCCCTGTTTCATAAAAGAATCATAAAAGAGCTTAATGATTAAGACTATTTTTAAACAATTCAGTCCGCGCCGAAGGCGTGGACTGAATTGTTTTGTTACTTTTATGATTAAGCCAACACGCCAGTTTAGGTTTACTCACATTCAAAGAAACCCCTACAATTAAAATTTTCAAAATATCAGATTCTTAAAAGTGTTATAACTCTTTTATTTCTAAACCGATTTACATAAAACAAACGCTAAATGTTAACTGGAGCAAACCTCAACACAATAAAAAAAACCGCATTGCAATCGGTTGAGCGGTTACTGAGATTAGCGTGCACAACCGTACAGACAAACAGATATACAGACATACAGACAAACAGACAAAAATTCTGAAAATCATTGTTTTGGGTTCTATTGCGTTCATAAAGCCCCCCTATAATAATTTTTCTTATTTATCTTCCATGTACAGACAGCGACCTGTTACGATTTTATTATATGTATTGATTTATAGTATAGCTTAGATGCAATTGGGAATATTGCTCGTTAAAAATGTCCAAGGATGTGCGCCCACATCCCCTATAAACAAACAGACAAAAGAGGAAGTGTAGGAGAAAAATAGAACGTACTTATTGCAATTCAGTCAGAAATAAAAACCAATACTTGTAGGTCTGATTATATAAAACACCCGCGTAGCTCCCGTTCCCGTGGGAATTAACAGTGCGTTCACAAGAAAATATGCTATTCGGGGTGGCTCGCTAATATTTGTTTCTAATAATATAAACTGTAAAGAACGTAAAGATATTGTGGCCCTTTCTATTGAGCGCACTGCGGAATTATCATGTGTTGAGTTTGAGCAACTCATTGTCCTTTGTGTCTATAGCCCGCCAGATAGCGATTATAATTTGTTTGAAGAAGTAATGGAAAATGTATTGAAGCACTTGTGCACTAGTAAGAAACGTATTGTGGTGTGTGGTGATTTTAATGTTGACATACTTGTAAATTCGACGAAACGTACTAGTTTTATTAATTTATTTAGTTCCTTTGGCTTACAAAACTTATTTTGTGAGCCAACTAGAATCACCTCACATTCTGCGAAATGTATCGATAATATGTTTAGCAACTGTGAACCACTGGCAAAAGAAATATTAAGTAACTTTCCATCAGATCACCTTGGGCAGAAAGCTTCGTTTCCCATTGATATAACGGCTAAATTAAACAAAATTTCTTGCAGGCCAATGAGTACATGTCGCCTAACACAATTTAGTGAAAAAGTTTCTGCAAAGGTTGCCAATCTTAACGTTAATGAGGAAGATCCAAACGGCCTATACAACTCCTTATTTAATACCATTCAGTTTGCGTACTATAACATTTTCAAATCAAAAACCTTTTATAAAAATAAAGGCATGCAATTTTGTGATTGGGCAACTACTGGTATATACAAGAGTAGGGCGAAGTTATATGAGTTATATGGTATGAAGCAATTTAATTTTGATCCTGCTTTTATTCAGTATGTTAAACTTTATTCAAAAACCTTTAAAAAGGCATGTGCTGCTGCCAAGTCATTACATTTAAGTCGGAAGATTAAACAGTCGAACAATAAGGTAAAAATGACATGGAATATAATTAATTCTGAAACCGGACGCCACAAAACTCGTGACCATGACATTGAATTGATTGTTAATAATAGAGTGATTAATAATAGTTTAGATGTAGCACAAACCTTTAATAATTTTTTTATAGACATACCCGTGACTACAACGAGCTCCTTAAATTCTTGCCCAGTTAAAGCTCAACGAATGCTTAGGGGCAGCGTGGACCACTGTAGAGTCTCATTTAGATTTAAATATGTGAATCCCAACGATATCGTTAAAGTATTTAAGTCGCTTAACTCAAAAAATACAGCAGACTTGTGGGGTTTTTCTGTGAAATTAATGCAGTCAATTATTTTAATTATATCTCCTCATCTAGCTGCAATATTTAATATATGTGTTGATAAAGGCGTGTTTCCAGATTTAATGAAACACAGTAAAGTGATACCTCTTTTTAAAGCCGGATCCAAAACAGACCCTGGTAACTTTAGACCTATTTCAATACTGCCTGCCATTAGCAAAATTTTTGAGAAAATTATACTGCAGCAATTACAATCACATTTTAGTTCAAATATGTTACTACACAACGAGCAGTATGGGTTTACAAGAGGTCGTTCTACTACTGACGCAGGAGTGACACTTATAAAACATATATTCAGCGCTTGGGAAAATCGACAGGATGCTATCGGGATATTCTGCGATCTGTCCAAGGCTTTCGACTGCGTTGATCATAACACTTTATTACGAAAAATAGATCATTATGGTATAAGGGACTCTGCAATGGATCTTGTTGCCTCCTATCTTAAAGATCGAATGCAATATGTTGACATTAATGGAAGTCGGTCCTCTGGAGCTTCTGTAGCTATGGGTGTGCCGCAAGGATCAATTCTAGGACCTTTTTTATTTTTAATTTACATCAACGATTTACCTTTCTATGTACAGAACTTGTGCGATGTTGTTCTATTTGCTGATGATACATCACTTATTTTTAAAGTTGATCGCAATCCAAGTACTTTTGACAACGTAAATAGTGCACTAGCCCAAGTTGTAGATTGGTTCACAACCAATAATTTGCTATTGAACGCTAAAAAGACAAAATGTATTAGATTTACCATGCCCAATGTCAAAAATTATGAAACAAATATAACATTGAACAGTGACACCCTTCATCTTGTAGAATCAACCGTATTCTTGGGGATCACTTTAGATAGTAAATTACAGTGGACTGCCCAAATATCGTGTCTAGCAGCAAAACTCAGTTCGGCGGCTTTTGCCGTTACCAAGATCAGACAGCTCACTGATGTCCAAACAGCCAGGCTGGTTTATTTTAGTTATTTTCATAGCGTCATGTCTTACGGCATTTTGCTGTGGGGCAAGGCAGCAGATATACAAATAATTTTTGTACTTCAGAAAAGAGCTATACGTGCAATTTATAAATTAAATGCTCGAGAATCGCTTAAAGAGAAGTTTAAAGAAATAGGAATTTTAACGGTTGCATCGCAATACATATTTGAGAACATCATGTCTGTTAAAAAGAACATACATCTATATCTTAAGAACAGTGACGTACATTCAATAAATACTAGAAATAAGCATAAATTGATTGGAAAGGTTTTTCGATTACATAAGGTACACGACTCATTCGAAGGACTTGGTGTACGCCTATTCAATAAAATTCCTTTAAATATAATGAACCTTCCTTTATATAGATTCAAAAGGGAAATCAAGACACATCTTTTAAAAAGGGCATACTATACTATTGATGACTATTTTAATGATACAGAGACATGGACATGAGTTGCTTGCTCCTCACTTAATTAGGCGCGATTGTAAATGTCGCTTGTGTAGACAAAATTGTTGATCTTTATTGCATGACAAACGAATGTACTAAGACTATTTGAAAAGAGTGGCCGTGAGTTTTCTTGCCAGGTTCTTCCTCACAGGCTCTACCTATTGCTTTGCGAATCTGGCAGTAAATGTAAATGTAGAAGCAAAAATTTTGACGTTCATAAGTGTTACTTTGTAACCTAAATGCATAAAGATATTTTCATTTCATTAATACGGAAATAAAATATAGCCTATTAGTACGAGAGCCCACGACCAAAACCATGTCTCATAGCAATACGGCAAAAACCCTATAAAATCGTTAGATTGTATGATTCTGAACCCGACTAGGTGTGTAGTAACGGTCGAAAGTGTAGCAACTGCGTGGGAGGCCATTGCTGCTGTGTCAAAAAAAAAGGCAGTCGGTATTATAGCAATACGTCTGATAGTGAAAACGTACATAGATTTTATAATTGTATTACGAAAAAGTTTGTTTTCAGACATTTTGCGCGTAGCACATAGCCTGAGCGCATTTTTGAAAATGTCAACAAATTTAGCCGACCTGTATCATAGCAATACGGATAATTTTTTTTTTTACTTTTCGTATTGCTGCCATTTTTACCAAAAACCTGTGTTCAGACACTTTAAGTGTAGCATATACTCCCAAAAACGAAAATAACGTAATAACGATTCCGAATCCGACAGCGATTGAATACGAGAATATTTTGTAACTTTGAATAAACCGTTTTTTTTTTCAGCTTCATCCCAGTTTCCTTTTGTGCGATTTATTTCAGTCCTTCAACTTCAATGTTACGGTTTCGGGTAAATTCTTTGTTAATTATCATCTAATAAATTTAGGGTCGCAACGTATTCATTGGTTTGTAACAGAGAATTCAAGATGCCTCAATACGATTTTTAAATGATATCTGAGTATCGAAAAGTTGTCTGATAGAGAAGGTGATACACTTAATTTGTCTGATATAAATTTTTTGCACATGTAGACAACTTATTTTATCAAGTCTAACAATTTTCAGACATATTGCTATGATACCGATCGGTAAAATTTGTTAACATTTTCAAAACGGTCTCAAAATTTAATGCGTTCACATTTCCGTCTGAAAATTGTTTTGTTCGCATCAAATAACCAAAATTTACTAATAAAAAAGATTTTCAGACGTATTGCTATGAGACATTTTTTTTGTCTCATTTTTAATTTTTTTAAGTGATTTTACGGGTTTGCGCTACACCACTAACGTCTGAAAAATATGTTTCCGGTATCTCAGAACTGTCATTCAACTACAGTCTGCAAATCAGACATATTGCTATGATGCAGTTCGGTAAAATTCTTTGACAATTTTGAAAATTCGGTCAGATCAAACGCTACGCGGAAAATGTCTGATATTGGTATTTTGGAGTTCAGGATAATCGTATCTATCGATTTGATGCGGTTTTGGCTGTATTGCTATGAGACAAAAATTTTGGTCGTGGGCTCTAGTACTATATGTGTTATTCCAGACTATAAGCTATCTCTGTACCAAATTTCAGCCCAATCCGTTCAGCTGTTAGAGCGTGATTGAGTAACAAACATCCAAAAATCTTCACAAACTATCACATTTTGTATATTAGTAGGATTAGTATAGTATAGACGTATATATAAATAATACGGTTTTACAAAAATGTCGCACTATTAAGAACTTCGTAGAAAGTCAGTTGAAAATTCAATTTTTAATACAGTTGCTCAAAAAGTGGCGTATTACAGGGACGTATAGCGTTCGGGATGTGGGCTATTACACACTAGTGCTTTTTCTTTACCATTCCCGCACTCGTGCGTTTTCTTTCCCAATTGTCAAAACAATGTCTGTGATTCATGCAAATATTTCTAAAAAAAGATACTAACTTGTTTCAATATCAGATTAAAAGTAATTTTAATTAGAATTTAGGCATAAATTAATATAAGTATCGGCCAAATTAAATTTATAAATATAAAAAAGTTGGCTGTATGAAGTGCACTGCCATAGTCTCTGCTTAAAAAGGTATATATTCTTTTACGGTTGGCGCCATTTTGGATACTTACCGGCCCCATACACGTACAATATTATTGACTCAATAATATTGCTTCAATACCTATTTATTTACGTTCAAATTTAGTCTGTTCAAACCTCAATATTACCCATACACGGTCAATTTATTGCCATATTGATCAATATTATTGTACGTGTAATCGTGTATGGGGCCGGTTAGGTTTATTGTGTTTTTATTATTTTATAAAATTGCTTAAGTTTTTCGCAACTGTATTCAAAATAGTTGTTTAATACAACGTGTGGGTGTGGGACTGTTATTTAAGCTCGTTCCGACTGTATACCCTCGCCTTCGGCTCGGGTCAACACCTGTCGTAACTCGTTGTAATAACAGAAATCCCACACTTGTATCGAAAACTACTATTTTGTAGTCTGATAATAGGTCGTACAAAAGGAGCGCCACAAATTAGATAGTACAGATGGAATTCTCATGTATGTACTTTTTTAATACAGTTGCTCAAAAAGTGGCGTATTACAGGGACGTATAGCGTTCGGGATGTGGGCTATTACACACTCGTGCTTTTTCTTTACCATTCCCGCACGAGTCGTGCGTTTTCTTTCCCAATTGTCAAAACAATGTCTGTGAGTCATGCAAATATTTTTAAAAAAAGATACTAACTTGTTTCAATATCAGATTAAAGTAATTTTAATTAAAATTTAAGCATAAATTAATATAAGTATCGGCCAAATTAAATTTATAAATATAAAAAAGTTGGCTGTATGAAGTGCACTGCCATAGTCTGCTTCGGAAGGTATACAGGGTGAATTTTTGAAAAGGGATTGGATGGCCAAATCCGAAACTATAAGGAATAGCGAAAAATGCTGAAAGGAGTCACGAGCCCGATTTTGATGAAACCTAAAACCTCATCATTAGATTTTTGAAAAACCCATAATCCTAGCTGGGAATCGAACTTGTTGATTTTGAAAAAAGAAGCACACGTTTATTATTACACCATACGATAGAGTCGCTGTTAAGGATCAAATTTTGCAAAGTAATGATATACGCCAAATTTAAGGAACATTTGGAATTTTAATAGAATGCATATTTCATGTACCTAAATTTTGTATCATAATTTGTTTCGTTCGAAATCCCAGAAAAGATCGTAACTATTCCGTGTTTTAAATTATGCTCAGAATGATTTTTTAGAGAATATTCTCAATAGAATTAATAAATAATATTGAAATATTGAATGCAGCACGATCCTTGAGGTTTCGAATCTAGCTATGTATTGCTAAGATTTTGAACAATTAATCAGTTAACGCAGGGGTTCCCAACCTGTGCGCCGCGGCGCCCCGGGGCGCCGTAGGAGGTCCACAGGGGCGCCGCGACGCTCCACGCGGCGCCCCTATGTACGTAAAAAAAAGTTCGTAAAAATTTCATAAACGGCCTCTCCCAACTAACGCCACACGGTCGTCAAGAGAGAGGAGTGCCAAGAGAGATATCCCACCGTCTGGTTCGGGGGCGCCGTATGGCAGCCTTCGTGCGCGCCCCCGACTAACGCTAGTCGGGGGCGCGCACGAAGGCGGAGTGGGCGTAGGTTGGGCCTATGGTTGGGAGTAGGGAATGCAATACCGGGATACCGGGATCCCGAAATACCGGGATCCCGCATCATTTTTGCGGGACTAGTCCCGCACGTAAATCGTGCGGGATCCCGCGGGATTAGCGGGACTGTGCAAAGGTTAACGCCATGTGTTGTTCTGTAAGCGGAAGCGCGCAAACTGATTCGGTATGATTAAGTTTTTTGTAATTGTGACGTAAGATATAACCTAATAACGTACTTATTTGTTTTTAGTGATTTAATCAGGGAGATTTGACTTTTCATGTACTATAAACAGTTAGAAAAGTATTCAATTGGTCTTCTCTCGTTTTCCATAAATTCATTTGCACTAATATTGTTTGCCATAATCATCCCTGATCATAATATTTACTTGCACTATTATCATTTATACTAATAACGTTTGCCTTAACAACTCAACAGTCATAACTTTTATTTGCCATAAAATGACTTTCTATAACAACATTTCTCATAATAATTAGTTTCCATAAGTAACACATCTCATAATCGACTCTTGACATAATCAAAATTTGATATACTTAATTATGAAAATAATGCATAATATAGTAAGGTCGAAATTAATTTATTGTTAACACCCCGATTCAATGCCATACGACTCGGATAGGTTAGGTTAGAAGACTAAAAACCACGTAAAAAAAACCACGAAGACTAAAGGCGGGAGCTCCGCTTCGCAATTATTATGACACTTGATTGATTATGACCAATGGAATTATTGAAAGTCGTTTTATGTCATTTCACGATTATGGCAACTGAAACGTTATATCTAATGAAATTATGGCAAATACCAGTATGGCATATGAAATTAAGGCATTTTAAATTATGGCAAACATTAGTAAACCTATTCAATTATCTCGTACATTGCTTGCTGGCTATCTGACATGTAAAGTTGGGAGTCGTTTGGCAGATAAGAAGTTTGACATGCTATGTTTTTTGCGCAGTTTGCAAAACTACCCATTTTATCTGCTTCTAATAATTTGCAGTCGGTATTTTATTACTTATATGTATATCCGTTTAATAATCTCAATACATAAGTAATATTCAATAATTTATTTTTCCTTGTGGCCCCGCGTACTCAGTGTTCTGTAAAATATCACTACAGTAAGTTAAATTTACTATGGCCGGTCCTTAGATGGGTGACCACTTTGTGACATTTATTTGAGCGTTGCCGTGCTTCGGAAGGCACGTTAAGCCGTTGGTCCCGATTGCCGGTAAAATGGGTTGAAGGCCCGGCTTGAAAAATTTCAACAGCAAGCAATCGCAACCTGCACCTATTCATTTCAAGACTGCAATACGGCTCACCACATATTACGTGGTAAGGGACGAAACCAATCTTGAAAGGTGAAATGTGGGTATAAAATATGTCTCTGCCTACCCCTTCGGCGATTAAGGCGTGACTATTTTTCAGTTCTAGATGCATGTATGATACAGAATTCTATACTTTTCTCAATGACTTTCAGAAATATGCGGGATCCCGCGGGACTGAGATCTCTCAGTCCCGCAAATACCGGGATTTCAATTGCGTTGCGGGATTGCATTCCCTAGTTGGGAGCCCTGGGGAAGCCCTGGGAACGACGTCCCAGGACGCTAGTTTTTAATTACTTGAATAATGACTTATATTATGCAATGGTCCAACTGAAATTCTACTGAGGCCTTAAGGAAGCTGTCCCTCACAAATTAGAGATAGATAGTACAGATGGAAACCTACATACTCAATTCGCTGAGGCTACGCACACATAGACACCGCTCACAGAGTTCACAGACACGAGGTCAAAGATTTTCATAGTAGTTTTCGATACTGATTAGTTCGCGAATGTGCGTAGCAGACGGTAGGTGTGAAAAATAGTAGTTTTCGATACAAGTGTGGGGTTCTGTTATTACAACGAGTTACGACAGGTGTTGACCCGAGCCGAAGGCGAGGGTAGACAGTCGGAACGAGTTTAAATAACAGTCCCACACGTTGTATTGAACAACTATTTTTGATACAATTGCGAAAAAATTAAGCAATTTTATAAAATAATAAAAACAATAAACCTGAATATCCAAAATGGCGCCAACCGTAAAAGAATATACAGGATGAATTTTTCAAAAGGGATTGGATGGCCAAATCCTAAACTATAAGGAATAGCGAAAAATGCTCAAAGGAGTCACGAGCCCGATTTTGATGAAACTTAAAACCTCATCATTAGATCTTTGAAAAACCAATAATCCTAGCTGGGAATCGAATCCATTGATTTTGAAAAAAACCACACCCTTTATTATTACACCATACGATAGTGTTGCTATTAAGGATCATATTCTGGGAAGTAATAATATACGGCAAACTACAGGAAAGAGCTCATCTTTAACAAAATACATTTTATTTTTCTTACGTTAACTCAGGCCTTCCCAACCTTTTTCAGGTCACGGCGCCCCTATAAGGTTTGAAAATTTTCACGGCGCCCTCACATGCCACGTGAAATCTACCCGCCCCCCCCCTCGTCGTTTCTCCGCTGGCAATTGCCTCATTGACGCAGCTATTCAATGGTATCCTCTGCACACGTCGCTATCCTGTGACATGTCTCGGCAAACTCATCATGTGGCCCAAACCGGAAATCCCTCATGGATGCTATGCCGAACTCCTACCGACTAAAACCACCGGTGCCCACTTTGGGGGTTCAGGTTCTTACGGCGTCTTTGGGGTTTTTCGCGTGTTACTTCGCTTCTTTGGTCGTGTGGCGTGCGAGAAACTTTCACGTCAAGCTGTCGTCCTGGCCCTGCTTCTCTAAGGATGGTGAGCAGCCCCGCCCCGTCCTTAGGCCCGCGGCATGGAAGCCGATAATCTTGGCCGAAGACAAGTGTATGGCGCCCTCGCTGTAGATTGCGAAACTCGGGTTGGAGACTAATCTCCCGCTCCCTCCGCGCCGTGTTTTTCACGAGCAGGAGCATTAGTGCTCGCAGAAAAATGCGGCGGCGTCTCACTACCTCTCACTGGAGATCATGGCTCGCACCGTGGTCTCCAGCGAGATATGGTCCACATCTAGACCTGCTACTAGGAAATAGCCCATACTGCGCACTACACCATTGTTTGGAGCGCAGTGTCCTCGCTGCGTTCCTCGCAGTGCTGGCACTCGGCCGTGTTCTCCCGGAAAGGGACCGTCCTACCCACCCAGTTCGGCCCGGCTATAGGGTGAGAAGGAACACAGCGGAATTTTGTGGGTAGGACGGTCCCTTTCCGGGACTGTGACGAGATCTGTGGCGAATGCATCGGGAGAACACGGCCGAGTGCCAGCACTGCGAGGAACGCAGCGAGGACACTGCGCTCCAAACAATGGTGTAGTGCGCAGTATGGGCTATTTCCTAGTAGCAGGTCTAGATGTGGACCATATCTCGCTGGAGACCACGGTGCGAGCCATGATCTCCAGTGAGAGGTAGTGAGACGCCGCCGCATTTTTCTGCGAGCACTAATGCTCCTGCTCGTGAAAAACACGGCGCGGAGGGAGCGGGAGATTAGTCTCCAACCCGAGTTTCGCAATCTACAGCGAGGGCGCCATACACTTGTCTTCGGCCAAGATTATCGGCTTCCATGCCGCGGGCCTAAGGACGGGGCGGGGCTGCTCACCATCCTTAGAGAAGCAGGGCCAGGACGACAGCTTGACGTGAAAGTTTCTCGCACGCCACACGACCAAAGAAGCGAAGTAACACGCGAAAAACCCCAAAGACGCCGTAAGAACCTGAACCCCCAAAGTGGGCACCGGTGGTTTTAGTCGGTAGGAGTTCGGCATAGCATCCATGAGGGATTTCCGGTTTGGGCCACATGATGAGTTTGCCGAGACATGTCACAGGATAGCGACGTGTGCAGAGGATACCATTGAATAGCTGCGTCAATGAGGCAATTGCCAGCGGAGAAACGACGAGGGGGGGGGGCGGGTAGATTTCACGTGGCATGTGAGGGCGCCGTGAAAATTTTCAAACCTTATAGGGGCGCCGTGACCTGAAAAAGGTTGGGAAGGCCTGAGTTAACGTAAGAAAAATAAAATGTATTTTGTTAAAGATGAGCTCTTTCCTGTAGTTTGCCGTATATTATTACTTCCCAGAATATGATCCTTAATAGCAACACTATCGTATGGTGTAATAATAAAGGGTGTGGTTTTTTTCAAAATCAATGGATTCGATTCCCAGCTAGGATTATTGGTTTTTCAAAGATCTAATGATGAGGTTTTAAGTTTCATCAAAATCGGGCTCGTGACTCCTTTGAGCATTTTTCGCTATTCCTTATAGTTTAGGATTTGGCCATCCAATCCCTTTTGAAAAATTCATCCTGTATATTCTTTTACGGTTGGCGCCATTTTGGATATTCAGGTTTATTGTTTTTATTATTTTATAAAATTGCTTAATTTTTTCGCAATTGTATCAAAAATAGTTGTTCAATACAACGTGTGGGACTGTTATTTAAACTCGTTCCGACTGTCTACCCTCGCCTTCGGCTCGGGTCAACACCTGTCGTAACTCGTTGTAATAACAGAACCCCACACTTGTATCGAAAACTACTATTTTTCACACCTACCGTCTGCTACGCACATTCGCGAACTAATCAGTATCGAAAACTACTATGAAAATCTTTGACCTCGTGTCTGTGAACTCTGTGAGCGGTGTCTATGTGTGCGTAGCCTCAGCGAATTGAGTATGTAGGTTTCCATCTGTACTATCTATCTCTAATTTGTGAGGGACAGCTTCCTTAAGGCCTCAGTAGAATTTCAGTTGGACCATTGCATAATATAAGTCATTATTCAAGTAATTAAAAACTAGCGTCCTGGGACGTCGTTCCCAGGGCTTCCCCAGGGCTCCCAACTAGGGAATGCAATCCCGCAACGCAATTGAAATCCCGGTATTTGCGGGACTGAGAGATCTCAGTCCCGCGGGATCCCGATATTTGCGGGATCCCGCATATTTCTGAAAGTCATTGAGAAAAGTATAGAATTCTGTATCATACATGCATCTAGAACTGAAAAATAGTCACGCCTTAATCGCCGAAGGGGTAGGCAGAGACATATTTTATACCCACATTTCACCTTTCAAGATTGGTTTCGTCCCTTACCACGTAATATGTGGTGAGCCGTATTGCAGTCTTGAAATGAATAGGTGCAGGTTGCGATTGCTTGCTGTTGAAATTTTTCAAGCCGGGCCTTCAACCCATTTTACCGGCAATCGGGACCAACGGCTTAACGTGCCTTCCGAAGCACGGCAACGCTCAAATAAATGTCACAAAGTGGTCACCCATCTAAGGACCGGCCATAGTAAATTTAACTTACTGTAGTGATATTTTACAGAACACTGAGTACGCGGGGCCACAAGGAAAAATAAATTATTGAATATTACTTATGTATTGAGATTATTAAACGGATATACATATAAGTAATAAAATACCGACTGCAAATTATTAGAAGCAGATAAAATGGGTAGTTTTGCAAACTGCGCAAAAAACATAGCATGTCAAAATTCTTATCTGCCAAACGACTCCCAACTTTACATGTCAGATAGCCAGCAAGCAATGTACGAGATAATTGAATAGGTTTACTAATGTTTGCCATAATTTAAAATGCCTTAATTTCATATGCCATACTGGTATTTGCCATAATTTCATTAGATATAACGTTTCAGTTGCCATAATCGTGAAATGACATAAAACGACTTTCAATAATTCCATTGGTCATAATCAATCAAGTGTCATAATAATTGCGAAGCGGAGCTCCCGCCTTTAGTCTTCGTGGTTTTTTTTACGTGGTTTTTAGTCTTCTAACCTAACCTATCCGAGTCGGATGGCATTGAGTCGGGGTGTTAACAATAAATTAATTTCGACCTTACTATATTATGCATTATTTTCATAATTAAGTATATCAAATTTTGATTATGTCAAGAGTCGATTATGAGATGTGTTACTTATGGAAACTAATTATTATGAGAAATGTTGTTATAGAAAGTCATTTTATGGCAAATAAAAGTTATGACTGTTGAGTTGTTAAGGCAAACGTTATTAGTATAAATGATAATAGTGCAAGTAAATATTATGATCAGGGATGATTATGGCAAACAATATTAGTGCATATGAATTTATGGAAAACGAGAGAAGACCAATTGAATACTTTTCTAACTGTTTATAGTACATGAAAAGTCAAATCTCCCTGATTAAATCACTAAAAACAAATAAGTACGTTATTAGGTTATATCTTACGTCACAATTACAAAAAACTTAATCATACCGAATCAGTTTGCGCGCTTCCGCTTACAGAACAACACATGGCGTTAACCTTTGCACAGTCCCGCTAATCCCGCGGGATCCCGCACGATTTACGTGCGGGACTAGTCCCGCACGTAAATCGTGCGGAGAAAGTTGGGAGAAAAAGTTGGGAGTCGTTTGGCAGATAAGAATTTTGACATGCTATGTTTTTTGCGCAGTTTGCAAAACTACCCATTTTATCTGCTTCTAATAATTTGCAGTCGGTATTTTATTACTTATATGTATATCCGTTTAATAATCTCAATACATAAGTAATATTCAATAATTTATTTTTCCTTGTGGCCCCGCGTACTCAGTGTTCTGTAAAATATCACTACAGTAAGTTAAATTTACTATGGCCGGTCCTTAGATGGGTGACCACTTTGTGACATTTATTTGAGCGTTGCCGTGCTTCGGAAGGCACGTTAAGCCGTTGGTCCCGATTGCCGGTAAAATGGGTTGAAGGCCCGGCTTGAAAAATTTCAACAGCAAGCAATCGCAACCTGCACCTATTCATTTCAAGACTGCAATACGGCTCACCACATATTACGTGGTAAGGGACGAAACCAATCTTGAAAGGTGAAATGTGGGTATAAAATATGTCTCTGCCTACCCCTTCGGCGATTAAGGCGTGACTATTTTTCAGTTCTAGATGCATGTATGATACAGAATTCTATACTTTTCTCAATGACTTTCAGAAATATGCGGGATCCCGCAAATACCGGGATCCCGCGGGACTGAGATCTCTCAGTCCCGCAAATACCGGGATTTCAATTGCGTTGCGGGATTGCATTCCCTAGTTGGGAGCCCTGGGGAAGCCCTGGGAACGACGTCCCAGGACGCTAGTTTTTAATTACTTGAATAATGACTTATATTATGCAACTAGCTGAGCCCGCAACTTCGTTTACGTCACATAAGGTGTATGAAAGGAAAGGTATTTCTTCATCAGAGTCATCAAGCAACGTCTGAAACTGCCCTGTTTGCTTAATCATAAAAGAGCTTAATGATTAAGTCTATTTTAAAACAATTCAGTCCACGCCTTCGGCGCGGACTGAATTGTTTAAAAATAGTCTTAATCATTAAGCTCTTTTATGATTAAGCCAACACGCCAGTTTAGGTTCACTCACATTCAAAGAAACCCCTACAATTAAAATTTTCAAAATATCTGATTCTTAAAAGTGTTATAACTCTTTTATATCTAAACCGATTTACATAAAACAATCGCTAAATGTTAACTGGAGCAAACCTCAACACAATAAAAAAAACCGCATTGCAATCGGTTGAGCGGTTACTGAGATTAGCGTGCACAACCGTACAGACAAACAGATATACAGACATACAGACATACAGACAAACAGACAAAAATTCTAAAAATCATTGTTTTGGGTTCTATTGCGTTCATAAAGTCATCAAGCAACGTCTGAAACTGCCCTGTTTGCTTAATCATAAAAGAGCTTAATGATTAAGTCTATTTTAAAACAATTCAGTCCACGCCTTCGGCGCGGACTGAATTGTTTAAAAATAGTCTTAATCATTAAGCTCTTTTATGATTAAGCCAACACGCCAGTTTAGGTTCACTCACATTCAAAGAAACCCCTACAATTAAAATTTTCAAAATATCTGATTCTTAAAAGTGTTATAACTCTTTTATATCTAAACCGATTTACATAAAACAATCGCTAAATGTTAACTGGAGCAAACCTCAACACAATAAAAAAAACCGCATTGCAATCGGTTGAGCGGTTACTGAGATTAGCGTGCACAACCGTACAGACAAACAGATATACAGACATACAGACATACAGACAAACAGACAAAAATTCTAAAAATCATTGTTTTGGGTTCTATTGCGTTCATAAAGCCCCCCTATAATATTTTTTCTTATTTATCTTCCATGTACAGACAGCGACCTGTTACGATTTTATTATATGTATTGATGGTCCAACTGAAATTCTACTGAGGCCTTAAGGAAGCTGTCCCTCACAAATTAGAGATAGATAGTACAGATGGAAACCTACATACTCAATTCGCTGAGGCTACGCACACATAGACACCGCTCACAGAGTTCACAGACACGAGGTCAAAGATTTTCATAGTAGTTTTCGATACTGATTAGTTCGCGAATGTGCGTAGCAGACGGTAGGTGTGAAAAATAGTAGTTTTCGATACAAGTGTGGGGTTCTGTTATTACAACGAGTTACGACAGGTGTTGACCCGAGCCGAAGGCGAGGGTAGACAGTCGGAACGAGTTTAAATAACAGTCCCACACGTTGTATTGAACAACTATTTTTGATACAATTGCGAAAAAATTAAGCAATTTTATAAAATAATAAAAACAATAAACCTGAATATCCAAAATGGCGCCAACCGTAAAAGAATATACAGGATGAATTTTTCAAAAGGGATTGGATGGCCAAATCCTAAACTATAAGGAATAGCGAAAAATGCTCAAAGGAGTCACGAGCCCGATTTTGATGAAACTTAAAACCTCATCATTAGATCTTTGAAAAACCAATAATCCTAGCTGGGAATCGAATCCATTGATTTTGAAAAAAACCACACCCTTTATTATTACACCATACGATAGTGTTGCTATTAAGGATCATATTCTGGGAAGTAATAATATACGGCAAACTACAGGAAAGAGCTCATCTTTAACAAAATACATTTTATTTTTCTTACGTTAACTCAGGCCTTCCCAACCTTTTTCAGGTCACGGCGCCCCTATAAGGTTTGAAAATTTTCACGGCGCCCTCACATGCCACGTGAAATCTACCCGCCCCCCCCCCTCGTCGTTTCTCCGCTGGCAATTGCCTCATTGACGCAGCTATTCAATGGTATCCTCTGCACACGTCGCTATCCTGTGACATGTCTCGGCAAACTCATCATGTGGCCCAAACCGGAAATCCCTCATGGATGCTATGCCGAACTCCTACCGACTAAAACCACCGGTGCCCACTTTGGGGGTTCAGGTTCTTACGGCGTCTTTGGGGTTTTTCGCGTGTTACTTCGCTTCTTTGGTCGTGTGGCGTGCGAGAAACTTTCACGTCAAGCTGTCGTCCTGGCCCTGCTTCTCTAAGGATGGTGAGCAGCCCCGCCCCGTCCTTAGGCCCGCGGCATGGAAGCCGATAATCTTGGCCGAAGACAAGTGTATGGCGCCCTCGCTGTAGATTGCGAAACTCGGGTTGGAGACTAATCTCCCGCTCCCTCCGCGCCGTGTTTTTCACGAGCAGGAGCATTAGTGCTCGCAGAAAAATGCGGCGGCGTCTCACTACCTCTCACTGGAGATCATGGCTCGCACCGTGGTCTCCAGCGAGATATGGTCCACATCTAGACCTGCTACTAGGAAATAGCCCATACTGCGCACTACACCATTGTTTGGAGCGCAGTGTCCTCGCTGCGTTCCTCGCAGTGCTGGCACTCGGCCGTGTTCTCCCGATGCATTCGCCACAGATCTCGTCACAGTCCCGGAAAGGGACCGTCCTACCCACAAAATTCCGCTGTGTTCCTTCTCACCCTATAGCCGGGCCGAACTGGGTGGGTAGGACGGTCCCTTTCCGGGAGAACACGGCCGAGTGCCAGCACTGCGAGGAACGCAGCGAGGACACTGCGCTCCAAACAATGGTGTAGTGCGCAGTATGGGCTATTTCCTAGTAGCAGGTCTAGATGTGGACCATATCTCGCTGGAGACCACGGTGCGAGCCATGATCTCCAGTGAGAGGTAGTGAGACGCCGCCGCATTTTTCTGCGAGCACTAATGCTCCTGCTCGTGAAAAACACGGCGCGGAGGGAGCGGGAGATTAGTCTCCAACCCGAGTTTCGCAATCTACAGCGAGGGCGCCATACACTTGTCTTCGGCCAAGATTATCGGCTTCCATGCCGCGGGCCTAAGGACGGGGCGGGGCTGCTCACCATCCTTAGAGAAGCAGGGCCAGGACGACAGCTTGACGTGAAAGTTTCTCGCACGCCACACGACCAAAGAAGCGAAGTAACACGCGAAAAACCCCAAAGACGCCGTAAGAACCTGAACCCCCAAAGTGGGCACCGGTGGTTTTAGTCGGTAGGAGTTCGGCATAGCATCCATGAGGGATTTCCGGTTTGGGCCACATGATGAGTTTGCCGAGACATGTCACAGGATAGCGACGTGTGCAGAGGATACCATTGAATAGCTGCGTCAATGAGGCAATTGCCAGCGGAGAAACGACGAGGGGGGGGGGCATGAAAAGTCAAATCTCCCTGATTAAATCACTAAAAACAAATAAGTACGTTATTAGGTTATATCTTACGTCACAATTACAAAAAACTTAATCATACCGAATCAGTTTGCGCGCTTCCGCTTACAGAACAACACATGGCGTTAACCTTTGCACAGTCCCGCTAATCCCGCGGGATCCCGCACGATTTACGTGCGGGACTAGTCCCGCAAAAATGATGCGGGATCCCGGTATTTCGGGATCCCGGTATCCCGGTATTGCATTCCCTACTCCCAACCATAGGCTGTTGGGTGTTACATGAGGTTTTTTAGTCGGTAAGAGTCCGGCATAACATCCATGAGGATTTTCCCTCACATTAAACAAAAAAAAAAGTATAAAAACTAGTTACTTGTTAGATTCCCTGACATGTTCTTGCGCCTCTCTCACCAAATCTGCATAGTGTTGCTGCTCTTTGCCACTGTTTGAGCGCATTTTCTCCAGCTGAAATCAAGTCCATATTAGTTTTGTTATATCAGAGGGTAGATTAGTTTGGAAGTCTTGGGACATCCTTCCGAGGGCTTACCCGGGGCTCCTAACCATAGGCTGTTGGGCGTTACGTGAGGTTTTTTAGTCGGTAGGAGTACGGCATAACATCCATGAGAAATTTTCCTCACGTAAACAAAAAAAAAAGTGTAGGTTAGTTCACATAGAGTTGTACAGAAACCGAAGTTCTGTAAAAATGCATATTATGATGGTGGGGAATTTGTTGTTATTGGCACTTATATGGTCTGCATCCAGTCCATCCCTGTGATCTTTTCAGGTCATTGGTCCATTTGCAAACGTCCATAGGTTAGTGAATCTGCCACATTAGTGGTATAAAAAAGTAGTCACATACCTCTTCAAGTTTCCTCTTGTTCTCTCTATGTTCCGTGTCATGTATAATGAACTCCAGAACTCGCCGCGCTCGATCCCACTTCTGATACTCCTTCAACTCTTCTTTTTCCTCCTCTAAGGTCTTCAGACGTTCTTCTATTGTCTGCAGAAACTCATTGATTTTCTCTACCTGTAATATTAATATTTTATTAAAACTGCTGCATACCTTAAATAATTTCAGACAGGTGATGTTATAGTAAGGGTACAGCACAGTGTGAGAAGCAATGCTTTCCGAGTGTACACGACCCTCAGCCTTAAGCATATTATGGAAGAACACCATGAGGTTTTAGCCCATAGGAGCCCAATATGGCATCCATGAGGATTTCCGCATGTAAAAAAAGGATCTGGTACAAAGGATCCAAGAGGGTTGTAGTGCTATGGCAAAGCTCATAATCTTCTTTAGCTAAAGTCACCAGCTATAACCTTTTAACTTTTGAAGAAGAGAATATTGCATAAGGGTGAATAGAATATTATTTTACTCTTATGCAATATTCTCATATATTTCTGCTGTCACAATTGTGTATTTACCTTTCCCACGGTTTCTTTCAGAATGGTGACCGATTCCTCCCTGCGCTCATCATATACTCTTGTGCCAGCCACTTCTCTTAACAACTTCAGTCTATGCGAATCTGGTGCTATGGCCATTTGATTGATCTGTGAATTTGTTTAAATAAAGAATGAGATTAAACTAGAATAGAATACAAATAATATGCTCTATTGAACTTGGGAGGCCTTATTACTAAGTGTAATTTCTTTCAGGCAAATAATGTAAAAAGAAATTACAATCAGGTTAACTCTTTATGTATATCTGCCTTTGATAGCCTCGGTGGCGCATTCGGTAGTGTAACTGCCTAGCCTGCCATGCTGATGTTTGATTCCCAGGTCGGACCAAATATTTGTGTGATTCACAAATGTTTGTTTTGGAGTTTGGGTGTTTTCTATGTATAATATGTTTGTATTTAGAAATTTATAAGTATGTCTAGATCCCATAGCACAAGCTTATATTAGCTTAATTTAGGCTAGGAGATGTTGTGTGAGAATGTCCAACAATATTGATTTCTTTATTTATACCTGTCTATTATGAGGCATGCAAGTAACACCTCATTGAAATTTACATTTTATAGTACTTTAACAAAACGTAGGTGTATATACTTACTTTACCCTGTTTGACAATGTAATAGGGATTTGAATTTGACAGGCCAGCACTCTCAAGGAGGTTGAGTACCTCAGATCGAGGTACAACCTTTTTGTTGAGGAAGAACTGATCTTTCTTTGAACCAATAACTCGGCGTAGGAATATTTCATCTTTTTCAATCTGTAATCACAGTGAAATTGTTTTTTCAATAAAATTCATAAAAAATTAACACTCACGCCCCATTCTTTTCTCAAATTGCTTAAAGTGCAGATGTAGAATCTATCATACATATATATAATCCTTCTGTTGATATACACTGTAGTAGATAATAGTAGAAATTGTCGCCTTTATCATAATGTTGATAATGGAGAAATCAATTCTATCAAGAAGTTTACTAACATCTAAGGTTGCTCATAAAGGAAGCTCTAACAAATGGATAATGCAAATTTAACCTTGCAAGCAACCAAATCACAGTTACATTGAGGCAATTAGAGCTAAGAGTGGATGTTTTATTTGCAACCATATGAAAAGCAATGAACGTCAATGCAAATAAATATTAGTAATCTAAGTATTACATTTTACTTACAGGTATTCTGTTATCAGAATTGTCAAAAATGATTTCCACATAAGCTGATATGACTCTAGGCCCTGTTCCTTCATGTAACAGAGCCAAACGTTGCTCTGGTCTGAGATGTGAAAACTCATCACTTAGCACAAATTGTATGGCTGAAACATAAGATGACAATAATTCATAAAGGGAAATTTTTAAAAAACTAAGCTTTACTCTTTACAGTTCTGAACATAATCAAGTAAACAATTCTAGTCTTAGTTTGGCTCTGTTTACCAAATGATTCTGCCAAGTAAACAATAGTTGTGTCGACAATTGTTTGAAACTGTGTCATTGCTTATTATGGGTACTAACCATGGAAAAAGTTACTTTTTCCTGAACCATTACGTCCGACTACTACATTGTGCCGTTTATCAAACGGCTCCACCACAATTTGTTCACGATAACTCTTGAATCCCTGGATTATAACCTGGAAGCGTAGTTGTCATTAGTTTACAAACAAATCATAGTATTGAAATGTTCAAGCATTCAATAGGGGTTATTTATAAACACTATGTAACCTGTTTTATGTGCATTTTTATTAGTGAAACGATTCGAAATTATTATTGTTTACTAGCACTTCACCATTTCACCGCCATTTCAACCGAATGCCAAATGTCAACTTTTTTTTTTTTTTTTTTTTTTTTAATAGTTGTGGCTTGGTTACAAGACCTTTAAGCCATGTCTTTATTTATTATTATTTAAAGTTATATCTTCATTTTGCTTAAATAAGTCACAGTCCTCGTCCTCTAAGTCCAGTCAAAGTCAAGTACAGCCCTAAGTCAAAGTCAGTCTTCCTTCAGAAAAGCGGTGGATAAATTTCTGAAAGTTTCTTTGGATTTTTTTGTCAGAAACTGCAAAGTTGCGATTCACTGCGTTTTATCACTTCCCAACACTAGTGCACGTTGTCGAACGTTTATGTTTAAGAATCCACCATTAATACACACAAAGCACTCGAAAAAACACTAATTTTGCAAATTTATAAAACGATGCGATACGATTCCTTCCAAATCCCGCCAAAAAAGCCACTTTTTTTTTTTTTTTTATATCTATGCCGTTTAGTGTTGCCAATTATTATTTCCATAGTAATTGGCGAGAGATAAAAATTCAGTACTTTCGACCATAGATTTAGAATATTTCGCTACTCTAAAAAAAATTTACACATTTTACCATCTTAATACACTGATCTATATTTGGCTATGATCAAGTATACCCTGGATTAGCTAAGCGCGTACACCCGAAAGCTTAGATCATATAACCACGTGTTTTATGGTCTAAGCCCGAAAGGGACAAACACATAGTACTTGTGAAACCAGTGTTGTTAGTCCCTACCAAATTTTACCCCACGACTTTTTTAAATCCGTTAGGTATAATGAATTAATGTTTTCTGGCATTACATCCTTTAAAAAACTCAAATACATAACAATTTAGGCATGAAGAATACTCATATCTGTAATTATGTAATTTTTTTTTTTAATTAACATTATTATACAAACACGAAAGGTGGCATCAGTAAATTTTTTGATGATTATCAGCGTACTTATATTGCCCTAAAAGAGGGACGATGTTTTACAGTGTCCTACGCGTAGGAAATAGATAGGATATGATATAGACAGCGTTAGCGGTCGAGGTCCCCCGACCTTATGCCCACGGTCAAAAAACAATCGGCAGCGCGCAGGGACTCCTTACCGCGATGCCCCCGAACTGCACGGCGGAGTGGGAGTATTTCCATTGCTCCCGCTCCCCCGTGCAGTGCACCTCCCTCCACAACCTCGTCAACTGACGAGGCGACAGCGGCCCAACACTGTTGCCGCCAGCCGCGTCGTTATTCAGGCAGGGCGGGAGCATCTACCCAAACTCCCGCCCCCGCAATGGCGGCAAAGTGCCGTTTGCCACCATCGCCTCGCTAGCAAAAGTGGCGAAACGACGGCGACCCAGCATCGCTGCTGCCGGCCGTGCCGTTACTGACGGCCCACAGGTGGGTTGCTCCCGCCTGGGCCGGAATTAGCCAGAGTAGCACAACTCCCCCACAGAGGAAGGGGAGTGGTCACTACCCTGTTGCCCAGGATGCACCACGAGGAGAATGGATCGCATTAGGGTCCTGAAGATGTTTGTAGGACCCCGCATCCCGATGGCATTGGCATTATACCTGACCTTGACCTAAATATTTTATATGATGTGGGCTTAAAATAAAAAAGTTGGGGACTCCTGGTCCCCAAGGATCTGCATAGAATTTATTCAGCGTGTTTGAACAAAAAAAAAATAAACAAGTTGCTCAAAATTCCAATTTTCGAAGTTTTTATTGTTCTTTAAATAAAATTAATTTAGTGTACATATTTCGTATGTTGTCAACTCTATTACAAAAAGATTTTGTGGCATAATGAAAACGTACATTCAAATATTTTTTGCATATAGCTTTAATTAAAATAAAAGAGAGTAATGGTTTTCAGCAATAGGTCGATGGACTAATAAAATGCAAATTTAACGCAAATTTGCGCATTTGAAATTTTAAAAAGTTCGTATCGCCTGAATACATAGAGGATAATAAATCTGCTGTCTCTCTCTTGATTAATTAGCCGTTTTTCTTGCAATTTTTCTACAATTGCGGACAGTTCAGCGTTTTTCTTCATAAGACGCTGATTTTCCGAACGTAATATCGCCAACATCTTTTTTTCGTGTCTGGGCTAAAAGCGTCTGCCGATTTAATTCCTTGAATAGTTTTTGTTTCCGTGGTGGTATCTCAACCTCCGTGGACTTTTCAATCAATGTTGAGTGTTCAACCTAAAATTAATTAAAAAATAATAATAATTTAAATTGCAACTAATATTAACCCCTTAAACCCCCCTTTTCGCGATAAAAGGTAGCCTATGTCCATTCCCAAGCTCTAATCCAGCTCTGTGCCAAATTTTAATCAAGATCGGTTCAGTGGTTTAGGCGTGACAGACAGACAAAGTAACTTTCGGAATTATAATATTAGTATGGATCACCTACGTAGATATGGACGCGATTTCCATTGGTACTTGTTTAGATGTCGACGCAATTTCCGTTGACACTTGGTTGGATATAGACGGCATTTAAATTGTTACTTGGTATGGGGTCGACGCGATTTCCATTGGTGCTTGGTTAGATGTAGGCATGTCTTCCATTGGTACCTGGATGTGAAATAAAATAAAAAATAATTAGGAATGGAGTGAAAAGTGGATGGACATCATACAGATACTCAAATACAAGAAGCTTAACATCTACATGATCTTACCATCAGGTGCACGATGTGCTTTTCCCATTACAAAGTAGGTATGTATTTAAAAAAAAACAAGAGTAACTAACCTCTTGGACAACATGAAGTGTAGGGATCGAGAACGCTTTTAGGTATGTCATATTGCCGGCAGTTTTCCTAAAACAACTTTGTTCAAAATGTCTCGAGCATATTCGAGTGTATTTGGTCGGTTGCCAGTTTAGTCTTCCTGTGGCACGAATCTGAAACAACAGTTTCATTATTATGAAGTTTAAGAATAAATAAAAAATACCCCTCATTATGGGTAATTTACCAGTACCTCAACTGGTATCCCTAAAAAATTTATAACCTGGACAAATTAAAAAGTACATTAAAATGGCGGACAAGTCTGGCTTTCGTTTCGAGTTCGATAATTTTAACTTACAACTTCATTTGGTTGGTTAACACACCTGTTATGGTGATAATAAATCAATATTTTGAGCCCTTATTTCTACTTTATAGAACTTGTTAATATGCTACGGCTCTTAATCTGTTATTATCTTTACAAAGCAAGAGATATTTTATCTAAAAATCGTACTTACTACCCGTTCGCTCTAACTTTGCCGCTGGCGTAGAGACGTATACCCGAATTTTTAATTACACGAAGTAAATTGACAGTAGCTAATGTCACTTTGTCATAGAAACTAGGCAACATTGTATGAAGAAGTGACATTAGTTGCTGTCAATTTAGGTACTTCGTCTAATTAAAAATTCGACTTTAGTATGGAGCCGAGCGGCAAAGTTAGAGCGAACGAGCAGTACGTATACGGCTTTTGCAGCCTAAAATATAACATATCACCATGTTCAATAGATGAGTTTTAAGCAAAAATTATCTGCCTTCTTAGTTACACCACTTAAATTACTGTCAATTACAAAAAAACCTCACAATAAATGATCACAACAGACTTGTTGGTCACAACCTCCACTTGTGACCAACAATAAAAACAGAAACTCTGACAGGGACAGAGAATACAGTTTTTGTCCTTTACATTCCTTACAGTTTTTGTATGTTGTGTCTCGTTCATACGCGGTATTATTATTTGCGTAGTCAATCCAGGGTATACTTACTTGATCCTAGGTATTTGGTAATAATACAGATCAGTGTCGTAGCAGGCCTGCGTCACTCGCTACAAGTCGTGTTATAAGCACCTACTCCTAAGTATTATGTAGCAGAACTAACGTGGCCGATCGGCAGAGGGCTGCCACACGCCAGACCGAGCGAAGTGCGCACAGCCAATGAACATTTCCCGCGTAAAATAATATTTTGCTTTATTTAGTCTTGCTTTTTTTCATCTTACTTCTCACTAATATTCTAAAATTACTTAAATGCGAAAATGTTTCAGTGCGGATGTGTAGATCTGTGGATGTTTGTTACTCTTTCACGCTCTAAAGGCTTAACGGATCTGGCTGAAATTTGATACAGGGATAGATTGTAGTCTGAAATAACACATAGGTTACTTTTTATCCCGGGAATAAGTTCCCATTGGAAGCGGGAAAATTAACAGACTTTTACGCGGGCTAAGCTGCGAGCATCAGCTAGTTATAATAATTCTTATGTAAAGAAGAAGAAGTTATAAAATATAATAAACTTTTTTTTCAGACACTGTGTTTATTGTTTTTTGTAGTTATATATGTATTTTTGTTCCGTGCTTACAACCCTAATGTTGTCAATAGTTGTAACTCGATGACGCAATCGTATGATGTGCGCACGAATCTCGACTCTCGGAATACGTCGTAGGGAATGTTTTCCACTGTAGCGATACGTTATAGCCATGAAGCTATAGATAAACATGGAGGCCACACTTCGAATACCTACTTGAAGCATAATCTGTATATTACTGTCTTGCTCTGTGTGGGCTCTAAGTCTCTTTCTAAGTAGGGTAGCCCTATTTATATTTTTGCCAGGATATTTCATTTTCTATGTTATTAATTGTACACAATAAAGACAATATATATTCATAATACAATTAGATGTACAATACATACATACATACATAGGGTCACGCCTTTATCCCCGAAGGGGTAGGCAGAGGTATATTATCATTTCACATTTTTAAGAACTGGTCCCACGGAATAGGTGGTGAAAATTTATTATAAATTAGAAGTATAAAGGCGAGATTAACTATTTTCTCTGTTTTTAACGAAGACTGATAGGTAGTATTCTCTGCAGATTGCATAGGTACATTGCGAATAACGAAGCTATTCATCCAAGTGGGTTATTTTTCTAGGTTAATCAACTGTACGTCTCGCGCGCTGCGGCTTCTCGTGGCAGACTGTGACGTAAGCTGCCGCTGCAGCTTGTGGTAGCTTGCAGTCTGCCGCGGCAGCTCGTGGTAGTTCGCAGTCTGCCGATGTCTCTTCATGTCAAAATAAAGAAATGTTAGTGCTAAAGTCATTGGAATAAGATTTTAAATAATTTGATCGTGTGGCTCTCCGCTTAGGCTGCAAGGTGTGTGAACCTCACGTATGCATCTGCGGTGCCATGGTGGAGAGCGATGGTCATTATGCATTGAGTTGTCGTCGCTGCACCGGTAGGCATCCGCGTAACCACGCTCTTAATTAGTTAATCCGGCGGGCTCTGGTGTCGGCTGAGGTCCCCTGCATCCTTGAACCACCTGGTTTGTCCAGCGCAGATGGCAAGAGACCGGACGGTCTGACCCTTGTGCCATGGAAGAACGGCAAGTGCTTAGTGTGGAACGCAACATGCCTTAGCACTTTCGCCGCCAGTCACTTGGCTCGTACCGTCCATTCGCCGGCGGCCGCAGCGGAAGATGCTGCTTACAGGAAACGCCAAAAGTACGCGGAGATGGAGTCGCGTTATCTGGTCGTACCAGTAGCTGTTGAAACGATGGGCTGTTGCGGGAGTGATGCTAAGGCTCTGGTCTCGGAGATCGGCCGTAGGCTACAGGACAAGACGCATGACTCCCACACCTGGTCGTACCTGGTACAAAGGATAGCTATCCAGCGCGGCAACGCTGCTAGTGTATTGGGCACCTTTGCGCCTGGTATGATCAGGGGTGGAATGTTCAGTAGGCAATAGTTTAGTGGTTTAGTTATTTAATCTATTTATTTTATTTTATGTATGTGTTTTTAATTTGATTATTGGACAATAAATAAGAACAGGATTATTGGACAATAAGTTGGGAATTTCAACAGCAGGCAGTCACAACCTGCGCCTGTCCATTTAAACACAGCAATACGGCTCACCACCTATTACGTGGGACAAATTATACAAAAGGTGAAATGTGGGCTTATAATATGCCTCTGCCTACCCCTTCGGGGATATAGGCGTGACCATATGTATGTATGTAAGTTAGTAACTGTTGATGGTTTTAAGCGCTGCGTTACTACATCATAATCGGTTTTTCGAAAATGCAAATTGCAAATCCTGGCGCTTTCATAGAACTTCATTTTTTTTAACTAAGGATAAGGAGGCACCATCTACCGGCACTTTTTAGAGAGTTACACGACACGAATGTATAGTATTGCACATTCGATTTATAAGGTACACGAGAAGACGCAGGTTCGAATCCCGCTCCGAAACCAACTCCTTTTCCATATTTAAAATTTATGATTAGTTAGCATGCTAATTGCTTTTCAAAAAATATTTTTTAATTTTTGGGCAGGTTTCATCATAAATCGAATGAATATAGGTTCAATTCTATACATTCGTACCGTGTAACTTTCTAAAAAGTGTCGGTAGATGGTGCATGCGTCGCCCCAAGACGTACATAAGGTGGAAAATTTGGTTGGTTCCGAGTAAGTTTCGGTGGCCGAGTGGTTAAGGCGTCCGCACGGTACGCAAGAAGACGCAGGTTCGAATCCCGCTCCGAAACCAACTCCTTTTCCATATTTAAAATTAATGATCAGTTAGCATATTAATTGCTTTTATAAAAAATATCTTAACTTAATTTTTAATGGGACAATGGATAACCATATTTCTCACTGAATACTATTTTTAGGAAACCTAAAACAATTATTCATCATTAACGTACGATAACAATACTTAACTTATTTTATTTACTCTAATAATGACATTCGTGTTTCTTCTAATAATATACAGAAAGTCCCAGATAAATCCTCAACATAGTCACACTACTTCACAACGGTTCCCTATTGTGTGATAACAATGGAGTCAACCGCCATTCTATTGTTGGTTGACACTTTGACAGTTGACATGTAGTACCAATGTTGCCGCATTACAGAATCCTTAGAAAATGGGAATGTAATTCACTGATTCGACAACCCAATCATGCATATTATGGTATAAAATATTTCAATTAACACATAAAATAATCGTAGTCGAACTATAGAGCTATTTATAAATTATTTTACTTGCACTTTTGGTTAGTATGGTCTATTTCTATTATTTTCTAGGAGATACTAGTAAGAAGATAGCAGCACTGCACAATTCCCTAGAAAGAGAAGGTTAGCCCACAGAGAGTGAGATAGAGATACGTAGGTATTTGACTCAAGTGGTTGTTCGGAGTGTGGCCTCCATGTTTATCTATAGCTTCATGGTTATAGCTAATATTTTTGAGGTTAAGTATGGGAGTGATGTATCTGTTACGTAGTAACTATTATTAAATCTGTGGTCGTAGTACCACTGTTATGCTTCCTCCACATTACTCGCGAAGTTGAACGAAGTTCGTCGGCGAAGTTGCCCGAGTCAAAGAAAATTTTTGACGAAGTAGGCCGAGAAGCCCCTCCACACTATCGAACTCGTCCAACTTCGCGAGTAATGTGGAGGAGACATTACACGGTCTGATTTAGTCCGGCGGACGGACCACATCCGATTTCGCTACACACGAGTCACACGACCGGACCGGACAGGGCGTACCGGCAGTTGCTGCGCATACGCCATCAAGTGCACACAGCTGCCATCATGTCGTTGAACATCAAAATTATGATTTTAGCGACAGCACTGGAAAAAATTAGAGTGAATGAAAACTGTATAGGTAGTCCGTTCACAGTTATTTTACCTCTGACTGACAGCTTTTCTTTTGTATGTTGGCATTCCTGTAAAATGCCAGCTTACGATATTTTAACGAAAATAATAATAGAGAAAATAAGATCCAATTCCCTCACAGACCACCGCCACCGGACCTATGGCGATTGTGTAGGGGGCCCATCTAGAGAGTTGGCGAGTCACCATTTGCCAATTTTATGGTAGGTATTAAAATACTGAACTGCGCCCGTCTTTATCCATAGCCTCAGTTAACCAGACCATTTAACACCTATCACATTAGCCCATTTTCAGTTAAGGGGTCCCATTTCTCATTATATTAAAAATCTCAGAAGGCCTCTCCGAGTCCGTGTTGGATCAATATGTAGGTAAGGTACCCATGTAAGCCTATCAAAAGTTCGAGTTTCTTCATAAAAAAAAAGTACTCGAGTAAAGAAATAAACATAATAATGTCCGCCGGACTAGTCTGTCACCGGACTGTCTACAGACAGCCGGATATGGTCCGGAAGCGGAACAAATCCGTGGTTCAGTCGCAGTCGTACCAAATCAGTGCGTCTGGTGCAGGTTTAATAATAGAGCGCTAATTGCCTATCACCTGTGGAAAATTACCTATAAATAGTTCATCATAATTCAAATAGATGTCAGCCCACTCAGCACTTCAGCAGTGCATTTATGCACCACTGCAGAGTCAACAGACAATAATTCTTAGCACAGTTTAAAGATAAAACTTACAAACTTTTCTTCGCTTTCTTCTTTTAACCTACTAATCTTTTCTTTCTTTAGGCTCTGGTACTAGGGTCCGATAAATATACCTAACCTTTGGGTAGGGAACCCTAAAAATTGCGATTTATTTAATGTGTCACAAATTAGTCACTAACAATGCAGTTCCCGAATACCCGTTTGTACAGTGTTCTGTAAAGGATCGCTACGGTATCAGACGTAGTAACTATTTAGTAATCTGTGACGGTATGCATGTTACGCTATGGTTCGCCCTCAGATGGGTGACCGTTTGTGGCCTTTAGAGCCTTTGCTCTTCTTTAATCAAACGAGCGTTTATTTACGTCTACAAACATACTAAGATATTTTTAAATTGGAGTCTCTCTTGTGACAATCATTTTTATGGTCATGATATGTAATTAATCTAGTTTTAATTGATGTGCCATTGTGACATTCGTTAAGCCAATCTTTGATTAATATAGTGGAATGGAATAGGTAGGTATTGTTTTGTTTTTATTATCAGTTTGTAAAATTGCGGAAATAGGAGCTTTGAAAAAATGATCAGCGACCCATCGTATGGTTTAAGTCGAAAAGAGTCCGACATTCATGAGGGACTGCCACAATCCACACGAATTCTATGTCCACACGTAAAAAAGGGGGTAATCCCAGGACCGACTAACACAATTTGTGAAAAAATGTTTACAACAGATTGCTCTTGCCCTTTTAATTTATACTACTGAAGAGAGCGTGGCGTCATAATGAATGTGAAGAAATCGTGCCGACTTACAAGAGGTGCAAGGTGGAACGGGAGTAGGTATTACTATTAATGCGAGGCCGCACTTGCGTTTTTCCGCGGCGGTTTCTAACCTCAAAGTGTCATCAAACTATCAAAATCAATGAAATTAAGTCAAGGTTTGACATTTTGAGGTTAGAAACCGCCGCGGAAAAACGCAGATGCGGCCCCGCCCTTAGGTACACGGGCGCATCGGAGTGCACAGCTAGAATGACTTGTCTTTGGAAGTTGAACTTTTTTTTAAAACTTTTTATAGCCATCAATGACAACCTTCCCCTGTCTAAACGGACCAACGGACTAAAATATAAACTGGTGAACATGTGGGCGATAATTGATAGATAGGTATATAATTTGCCAAAGGGGTGGGTAAGCAGAAGTATTTTAGACTCTAAAGTTCTTCCGCCTACCTACCCATTTGGCAAATAACATGTGTAGGTTTTACGTATATCTTATAGATAATAACATTTAAAAGTTAAAAAAACTAAAAAACACGCTTTTAACACGCACTAAAAATTACAAAATGTCATTATTTTTTTCGTATCCCATTCAGCGAACCCTTTCATTTAATACCCCTATCATGGGGGTGCATTTCAAATAGCCAATCCGCCATCTTGGATGTCCGCCATGTTGGATTTAAGTCACGTGACTATTTTTTTCGTATTCCTGACAGGAAACCCTTTCATTTAATACCCATATCATGGAAGTGCATTTCAAATAGCCTGTCCGCCATCTTGGACGTCCGCCAAATGGATTTAAGTCACGTGACTATATTTTTTGTATTCCTGACAGCAAACCCTTTCATTCGATACCCATATCATGGGGGTGGATTTCAAACAGCCAGTCCGCCATTTTGGGGAGGCCGCCATATTGGATTTGTAATAACGTTTTTTAGCTAGTCATGTATTGTCATCAGAACTCAGAGCGTGTGCAAAATTTCAGCCTGATCGAAGGACGGGAAGTTGGTCAAATTAACATTCCAAGATTTTCTTACATACATAGTTACAAGTGAAGCTAATATATGCGTGTTAATATAAGCGTGTTAAAAATGAATCGCAAAATGTGTTGGTAAGCGCATAACTTCAGAACGGGTGGACTGATTTCACTAATTCTTTTTTTGTTGTGTAAGGTATTGTCAGGAGAAGGTTCTTATGGAAGAAAAAATATTGTATTCCCACGGGAATGGGAACTACGCGGGTGAAACCGCGTGACGTCCTCTAGTATTTACATAAAAACAACCTGCCCGATCTTAGTCTATTGCATCTCTAGTAGGGTACATTTTTATTTTGTGGAGATCAGAATGATGATGCTTCTCGTAAAATATGGAAGTTCAGCCGCATCGCAGTTAGACTGAAAAGCCGATCCCAACTGGGTTAGGAAAATTCGTGGATATTGTATGTATAAAACTGCCAAGTGTGAGTCGGAATCGCGCACAGAGAGTGCCGTACCAAAAAAACGGCAAAAGATCACGTTTGCTATTTGGCAGCCCCCTTAACCCCGCCCCTTTTTTCTGATTTTATTATTTTTTGTCATAGCGGCAACAGAAATACATCATAATAATGTGAAAAGAAGATGTTCCTAGCTATCACATGCGTTATAATTCTATGTTCCTAGCTATCACATGCGTTATAATTCTATGTTCCTAGCTATAACATGCGTTATAATTCTATGTTCCTAGCTCACGGTTCCTGAGATACTTCCAGCCTCATGACGGGTTTTTACCCTTTGGGTACGGAATCCGAAAATTAAAAATGACAAAGAATATTTTCATGACAGCATTTTTGGAACTGCATTTATTCCATGCGTGTGCGACATGATCGCATGCCCGTAAGTCAAATTGTGCTAATTTGATTATCAATAACACGTGAATGTCTGCTTGTTTGTAACTGAGGGTCATAAAGTATATTAGGTTATTTTATTTGTCTGTCATTATTTTCGGTCGATTGTGAACAAATATGGGTTTTACTTGGAACAATATATTATAAAGATGACGAGACACAGAAAACTTGGCGTATCATCAAAACAGACCAATTGCTTAGTAGGTAGGTACAGTTTGTCTATAAAGTCGTGAAATTAAATGAGGGCGCTGCTGAATGCATGTATGCAACCCTATATAGTACGACCAACATGATTTTGATACGAGGAGTTCGTTCCGAGTAAAATCTTACTAATATTATAAATGCGACAGTTTGTGAGTGAGGATGTTTATTACTCTTACACGCTCGAACGGTTAAAGGGATCTGGCTGAAATTTGGTACAGGGATACATTATAATCTGGAATAACCATTTATTCCGGGAATAAGTTCTTACGGGAAGCGGGAACGGGAACAATACAAATATTATAAATGCGAAAGCTTATGAGTGTGGATGTGAGACTCTTTCACGCTCGAACAGTTGAACTGATCTGGCTGAAATTTGGTACAGGGATACATTATAGTCTGGAATAACACATAGGCTACTTTTAATCCCGGGATTAAGTTCCTACGGGAAGCGGGAACGAGAACAAATTCGACACGGGCGAAGCTGCGGGCATCAGCCAGTGAGTTAATAAATAAAACACATTATACATTTTTAATTTTGTTTCTGTTTTATTGAATCAGATCCAGAATAAAGTTATCGAACCAGATCCAGAAGCCCCGGTCTAATAGCGTCTTACAACCCACCAGCAGGTGCCTAGCAGTCCCAATTGCTTTGCCACAATCATGTAATTACATGTTTTATCTGTAACTTTCCCCCATCTGACAAGGATTTTTTTGGCGCAGTGCTCAAATATTAAAATCGTCTATTTCTTTCTTTGCCGACCTTTTCTGTGTTTACCAGGAGTTTCAAACTTTCCTTCAATATTAAAACCTTCGTTAACTATTCGCCTAACTGTACTCTCTGATTTTCCTGAAAAGAGTAAAAAAAGAAAATTAATTACATATTGGAAACAAACTATTGACATGAAGCAATTAATTCAAAATAAAAATTGGTAGAAAACGAACTATCAGATTGAGCTGAGTATCAAAAATGTAGGTCGTACTATTTTTTTTTTTTTTTTTTTTTTACGTGAGGGAAAATCCTCATGGATGCCATGCCGGACTCCTACCGACTAAAAAAAACCTCACGTAACGCCCAACAGCCTATGGTTGAGAGCCCCGGGTAAGCCCTCGGGAGGATGTCCCAGGACTCCCAACAGACCTACAGCCGCCACTGCGGCCTCGCCCAGGGGTAGGTTCGGGTACTAGCCGCGTCTTTGGGGGGTTTCGGGTGTGATCCCGCTTCTAAGGGGGGGAGGGGGGAGCGTGCGTGAGTTTCTCACGTCACGCTGCCGTCATGGGCCTGCTTCTGTAAGGACGGTGAGCGACCCTCTCACCGTCCCCAGACCCCCGGTCATGGAGGCCGATAGTCCTCGGCGAAGACACGTCGGCGGCGCCCAGGCCGCCGACTGCGGAACTCGGGTGGGAGAATTCTCTCCCGTACCCGCCCCGCCGCCTCCTTCACGAGCATGATCTGCTCGCAGAAAGAGGCGGCGCAGTCCCACTTACTCCCGCTGGAGAGCATGGCTTGCACCATGGTCTCGAGCGAGAGAGTGTCCACGTCCAGACCCACTACGAGGACCTGGCGCTGTTGCGCCCACGCCGTGCACTCCACTAGCGTATGAAGCGCTGTGTCATCGCTGCGGTCCTCGCAGTGCTGACATTCAGCCGTGGTTTCCCGGTGTCTTCGCCACAGATACCTACCGAAGCTACCGTGCCCGGTAAGTATCTGCGACAACCGGTAGGAGAGAGCACCGTGTCTTCTCTCCAGCCACTCGTCCATGAGCGGTCTGACGGCCGCGATTGTGGCGAATCCCCCCTTTGGTTGCTCAAGTCGCACCTTCCATGTCTCCACGGTTTCCTGGTGGAGCAAGGACCGCTGGGCCTCGATTTCTCGAGACGCAGGCCTTTGACCCCGCTCCAGCGCCTCCTTGCGCCATCTGAACAGTGACGCAAGGGCTCTCGCTTCCAGGTCCCATGGAGGGGTTCCGGCTAGGAGACATGCCGCCTCACCGGAGACCGTGCGGTATCCTCTTGTCACCCTGATGGCCATCGCTCTCTGCGGGCTCAGCAATTTAGCCACATTGCTGGCCGTCAGGGTCTCTGCCCAAACGGGTGCCCCGTATAGGGCCATGCTTCGCACGATCCCCAGGTACAGTCTCCTGTAGGGAGCGTTGGGTCCCCTTATGTTGGGCATCAGCCGCGCGAGTGCGGCTGATGCTCCCCTAAGTTTTGGGACCAAACTTCGGAAGTGATGTCCGAAGTTCCACCGGCCATCGAGTACGAGCCCTAGATACTTCATTGAGGGCTCGATGCCGATGCTGACGCCCCCCACCTGTAGGCTGGATCCCGCAGGTGGCCCCATCCGAGGTCTGTGGAAGCACAGAGCCTCAGATTTATGAAGTGCGACCTCGAGACCCAGCCGCCGAATCCGACCCACGACTTGAGCAACCCCTGCCGTGGCCTTTAGTGCTGCGTCACGGTGCGTTGCTCCCCGCGCCGTAACGAGGGTGTCGTCGGCGTAACACGTTACGCTGACCCCTCTAAGCAACGGACCCCGCAGCACCCAATCGTAACCGATGTTCCACAGGAGTGGTCCTAATACCGATCCCTGTGGAACACCGCACGACACATCACGCCGACCCGGCCCTAGCCAGCTCGGGTAAGTAATGGCCCTCTCGGAGAGATAGGCCCCGACAATTCGACGGAGGTAGGGAGGCACTCCATGGTAAATAAGCGCCTCCCTAACGCAGCTCCAGGGCAAGGTGTTGAAGGCGTTGGCGATGTCAAGAGACACCGCCATCACCACCTCACCCCGTGAGACTGCTTCCTCCGTCAGGCCTCTAATGCGCATGATCGCGTCCACAGTGGAGCGCCCCTGACGGAAGCCAAACTGGCTATCCGCCAGATCAGGCCCCACACGTGTTAGGTGCCCGACGAGGCGTTGTGCAATAATGCGCTCAGAGAGCTTGCACACCTCGTCGAGCAACACGATCGGCCGGTACCCTGATGGGGAGTTTGCCGGCCGCCCCGCCTTTCGAATCAAGACCAGTTTCCCTGTCTTCCAGGCTTTGGGAAACTGGCCTTTTTCGAGGCATGCGCTGAAAAGACCTATAAGTCGAGGCCCAAGCTCCTCGAGAGCCAGGACCCACGCTCGGCCTGGAATGCCGTCGGGTCCAGGGGCGGTGTTTCTGCGGGATTTAAGCCGCAGGACAGCCGCCCCTAACTCACCCTCGGTGACTGCGGGCACGTCGTTCTCGCTGCCTTCCGCGTTGGGCGCCTGAGACGGAGCCATGCGCGGAGGAATGTGTTCCTCCGCTCTCGACGGGAACAAGGAGTCCAGGACCCCTTCCAGCCGCTCCGGCTGGAGACTCTGGGTCAGTGGGGGCTCCTTCGGGCGTAATTTTCCCCTTACCATAAGGTACGGGCGCCCCCACGGGTTCCGCTCCAGAGTCTCCATCAGCTCTTCGCG
Organism: Miltochrista miniata; assembly: GCA_933228765.1. Lineage (NCBI taxonomy): Eukaryota > Metazoa > Arthropoda > Insecta > Lepidoptera > Erebidae > Miltochrista > Miltochrista miniata. The sequence continues at coordinate 24,502,890 of OW121763.1, read as the reverse complement.
GCCCAACTTTTTGGACCGCTTGATGGCCATCTGGAGGGCCCTCTTGGCCTCCTTGTACCCATCGTAGAGCTCCGTCTCTCGGGCTGCCGCATCGTCTGGGCGGCGACGCCTCCGGCGGAACCTGGTGTACCGGCGTCGTGCGGTAACGCACTCCGCGCGCAACTGCGCGATTTCCGGCGTCCACCAGTACACCTGTTTCCTCGCCGGTCTGGGCCTAGCTCTGGGCATCGCCGCATCGCAGATGTGCGACATGGCTCTCCCAAACCACTCCACTTCGGCATCAACATCGGCAAGCCTATCCGCTGTCGGAATCCAGGCCTGCACGATGGCCGCCTCCAGGAGAGCCTCCCGATCAAGGCGATGGAGTGCCCAACGCGGTTCCGAGGGATTCGCGATTGCTGGTGGCAGGTTAAGTGGAGGGGAGACGTCGAACCGAATATATCGGTGATCTGACGACGTCTCCTCCTCCTCCACCACACGCCATCCCTGGACACGGCGGGCAAGCTCAGGGGTCGCAAACGAGACGTCTATGACCGAGCTGAGCCCCCGCCGCGTCCAGGTTGCGACATTCCCCCGATTCAGGATGACTAGGCCACGTGTAGTGACCCAGTCCTCCAGTATCCTCCCCCTATCTCTGGTTTCCCGGGAGCCCCAAGCCTGCGACCAGGCATTGAAGTCTCCCAGGACCAAGACAGGGCGAGGTCGGCATGCAGCGAGAACGACGTCCAGCTCAGGGAGCCATAGCTCAAACTGATGCTGGTCGAGGCTCGGCGTGATGTAAACGGCCACGACCGCCACACCCTCATATTCCGCCGCGACGCAACCCGGGCCCCTAGCGATAAGCGCTAGGCGCGAGTCGTCCGCGCCGGTACCCCCAAAGACAGTCGCCAGGCCGTCCAAATCCACCGGGCTTCCCGGGTGCACCCAGTACGGCTCGGCGACAACGGCGACATTGATGGACCACTGCCTGATGCTCTGGTACAGAAGGTCCTGAGCACCAGAGCAGTGGTTCAGGTTCACCTGCAGGATGCGGATATGGGTGCCCATTAATGAACATCCATCTCCCCACCCTGCCGCGAACGTGGACCCTCAGCCACCCGTGCGGACGGACGGGGCTTCGGCCTTGAGGCAGCGCAGGCCTTGCTGCCCGCCCGGTGGTCGGCCTCCTTGCCCTCCGCTACGCACTTGAAACAGCGTGGCGGAGCGCCACAGGCAAGGGCCGTGTGACCGGGCTGGCTACAGCGGAAGCACCGGTCACCCACGGTGACTTCCGCCGTACACTGCACTCCTACATGCCCCACGACCAGGAACCTAAAGCACCTGGCTTCGCGGGGCTGCAGGAGATGCACCTGCGCCCTCAGGAAGCCCCCAATAAGGAGGCTCCGTCCATCCGCCACTTTCTGAGCCGCCGCGACGGGGCAGCTTACGACTGCCGACCCGTGACCGGTGGGGCCAAAGCGAATTTCGCTTGATCTGATCTGATCACGAGGGCAGCCGCTCGCCTCCACGACGGCAGAGATTATCTCCTCCGTCGTGGCCGCGTCATCCAGTCCCGAAATGCGCAGACTCGCGCATTTGTTGGGTCTGGTGACGCGGACGTCGCCCGTGTCCAGCGACGCCCTCAGCTTTGCCGCTAGGGCATCAGCTTTGGGGCCGCTGGTGGCGCCAGAGACCTCGAGGAGGCGTGCTCCGGTGCGCGTCACCTTGCACCGGAGACCTCCCTTAATCTCGAGGGCCTTGAGGTCGACTGAGGCTTTCGCCTGCCTCAGTACCTCGGCGTACCCCACGCCCTTCGCCTTGCCTTCTGTCGTCACCGTGATGACGACAGCAGTGGAGCGAGGAGCGCGGAGCCTCTTTGGCGCCTTCGCCGCGGCGGCCTTTGCCGCTGTTGCGGCAACTTTTGCTGCCTTCTTGGCGGCTTTTGCCGCCTTTTTGGCGGCCTTAGCCGCCTTCTTTTTTGCTCCCGCCACCTCCCAAGCCCCCTCTCTGGAGGGAGTCAGGGGTGCAGCGGGAGCGCTGGCTCTGCTGGGGGAGGCGGGGTTGTCACCTCCACCAGGCGCCGTCTTCTTGAGGGCGGAGGGGGCGGAGACCTTCCGCCGGGGACCGGGAGCCCCACTGGGTGCAGTCGTCGTCGCGTACGACGTGACGACGGGTGCCGCCAGCGGCGGGCGGTATGCCCGGTCCTCGAGGACGCCGAGGCGTCGTTCGATGGTCTCCAGCAGCTGGACCATCGTTGGTGTCGCCTTAGGTGGTGCACGTGGAGCGGGAGTTTTCACACCCCGAGCCTCCCCGGCCCCCTGGACCAGCTGCGTTAGCTTGCCGATCTCCTCCCGCATCAGCTCTTGCTGCTTGCGGGAATCGGCAAGCTCCTTCTCCAGGCTCGCAACCCGAGCCCGGAGCTTCCCCTCCTCGTTGGAGACGCTCCTTTCCAGGAGCTCCTCCAACGCCTTAGTGGCACCTGTGACGGCTTCCGTCACTACCTTCTTCTTACCCGCGACATTCTTGGCGCCTTTCATAGCGTCAAGAATCCGGGCAAGAGCTGCAAGGAGCTCACGCGCTTCAGGGACGTCTTTGTTCCTGCCGCTAGATAGTGGTGGAACACGCCCAGGCGGTTTCGTTGCCCGTCCCACAAGTTCGGGTTCCTTACCTCTCCCTGAAGTGGTGGCTTGTATCTTGGCCGGCAGGTCATCCTCGCTAGATGATACCGTTCCCGGCCGTCGGAACAGGCTTTGGCCAGTTCCAGTGGGTCGTGGCCTCTTCCTCCTAGTCTGGATACCAATCTCCTCGTTCTCGGTATCCATGCTGAGGATCGACTCCGCGTCAGTATCGGCGGGTGCAACCTCCACCTCAGTTTGTGGGGTGGTGTTCTGCCGCGGTAGCGATACTCGCACCTCCCTCGTAGGTTCAGGAACCGAAGTACTCGACCTTACTTCCCGTTTTTCCTGTTCAAGGTCATTAGGCACGTCTGCGTCCAGATTGAGTAAGCCGAAGTTGTTTTCGTTTTCCGCTCCGATTTTATAAATAATATTTTTTTCCATATTTAATCCCACGAGTAGAGACGATTAAATATCAACTCCCTGGGTGACGCTCATTCCAGGAAGCGGGATATATACTGTAGGGTGCTCCAGGTGCCCTACAGGCCTTTACGACTTTGCTCTCGGGTTTTATAGACTGTCCTTGTCTCGGGCCGGCCAATTAAGGCAAGCCCTCCGGCCCCTAGGGCCATCGCGTACCAACTGGTGCCATCAGTTGGATAGTTGCAATAACACTAGGGGTTACGGAACGCGAGGAGGGTGGCTGGTCCTCCCCAACTCCGACGCTGGCACAAATGCCTGTAGGTCCCTGCGTGAGCAGAGGGCCTACACGCCCTGCGGTTTCTCCGCTCAGTACGCTCTGCTTATCAGAGCGTAGGCGGAGCAGCCCGAAGTAGCCTTTACGGCTCCCTCCTTGGTGGACTATTGGCCATGGGCGACGACGTGCGCCTCGCATAAAACGCACGTCGTCGTCTACGTTACCAGGGTGTACCACGTGGAGGTTGTCCTACCCAACACCCCATGTAGGTCGTACTATAAAATAAGCATGTAGGTCGTACTATAAAATAAGCATGTTGTTCTAACCACTAACTTACATTAGAGGTAGATTGTAAGTTTAAGATTCTAACCTAAAAATATACAAACAATGCCTTTTTTTTTGTCTCCAAATCGTAAATTCAGTAAATTTGTAACTTCAGACAGATTCAAAACAAACAATAACACGATTACATACCCACCAAAGATGCTGTTCGCTCATAAACATCCTCACAATCCCACAACAATTGTCCAGATTGGTAATCCGCGAAACATCACTGGAAAACTTTAAAAATCACTTCCTGCGCACCACTCCGATTTTCTTAACTCATTTCTCAAACCTTTATGCGTAGTTTGGTTTCAATTTGTTGCAGTTTAATCCAAACATTAAAGTTACGTGAGAGAGTAAACGAAATTCGACGATAGCATTGACAACTGACGTACTTAGGTTTCTTGTTGCCAGTGTTGCCACACACATAACTATTTTTAGTTCCTCAAACATTCATTTCACGACTTTATAGACAAACTGTACCTATGTAGGTAATGAATACATTTTAGATTAGTTCGTTTTGGTCTAATTTAGAAAAGAAAACGGTGCAACTGCAGACGGGTTTGGTTAATAATCTACCTGATTCGTATTAAGGCATAGGGGTCGGCAGCGGGAGTGTGGCGCCTCTGGTGTTGCAAACGTTCATAGACTGCGGTGTTCACCGGTCCTCCTGGTGGGCCGTATGCTTGTCTGCCGCCTTAGTGGTATAAAAAATAAATTAAAAAAAAACAGATATTTATTGCCAACGCTTCTGGCAGTAAAGTTCTTAAGTGCTATATCTAATGTAGGTACAGATGCCACTTAAGCCACAAATAAATAAATAGAGTAAGTTCGGGTAATATGGCACGCCATAAGCCTTTTTGGGAATAAATATTTTTTTTTTGAGATCGATCAGTTTTTATTTTACAATTCAGTCTTAGAACTAATAAAGAATAAATAATTAGAATTTCAAAACAATCAACATAAAGAAATAATTTACAAAAAACAAAATCTGAACCTTCAACAATTGACAAATTTTAACAATGGAAGGGCAATATGGTCTGGGCCATATTAGCCACAAATCAGGTGAGCTATATTGCCCTCCAGAAATATAACAGTAACTAATAAATTTTGTGTTACTTTGCGGAGCAAATTTGTCATTTTGTTTGCGAATGTGGTTTCCGGAGCCATTATCTAAAAAAGAAAAACATAATAGAAACAATATAAAATTATGGGGACAATATGGCCTGGTGCCATATTAGCCATTTATCTGGTGAGCCATATTGGCCGCGGGAACGTTTTTAATAGGTAAAAGTCTAGCCTAAAAATGAGCAAGAAATATGTTTAAAATCTATCACAATACTACATAAGAATAGCTTATCTACAAACCTGTGTAGTACCAATGTAAAAATAACTACAACTTCAAGAAATGTAATGAGTAAAACTTACCAAAAAATAAGATCACTTTACGTAATTTTCGATCGAGCGCCCGCACGGGACACACATGCACACTTCGTCTCGCGCGAGTTGACTGAGGAAGTGAGGGGGAGGGGTGCGTTGGTTTGCCGAGTGAAGCGGTCGCAAGTGTTCATTCAGTTCAGAGAAATCGCAGTAGGCCATATTGACCGACCAGGCCATATTACCCGAAATTACTCTATACCTACCGGGATCGCTGGACGGTCTAGCATAATATGGTCTAGTGGTACCGTCTTCGAAGTCCTACTCACATTATTGTAGAATTCTAAGAACACGCTACAGTCAGAATGTAGGTAAATTATTTCTTGCACTGGAGACAGAAATTCTGTACGAAAACGGGAGACATGGTCAATGGAGAAAGCATGCGGTCTCAAAATTCCGGATCCTTTGCCGGACTCGTACAGACTTAAACCACACGGAGCCCTACTTACCATCTAACTACGGCCGGGAGTCGTATCCCAAGCCCGTCAGTAGAGGAGCTCTACCATAGAAGGGCAATAACCTCTAACAAAATCAAAGAAACCTTGATCGTAACAGTTATTTGGTTACTAAAGTCACGACCAAGAAGCTTAAAAAGATTGTCACGAGCATGATTCACGTCATCGTTATTTTACTATCACGTATGTACATAGGTACATACAAACATCGATGATGTGAAGCTCTCAGAGTTGAAAAAAGATGCCGTGTGAAACTCGTGTTCTTCAAAATAATGCTAACAGGTCATAATACCTTTTAATACCACTGAGGAGGTAGACAAACAAACGACCGACCCTGACCAAAAGTGGTCACAGTAGCCTAATATAGACGTTTACAATTAGCAGAGCTCAGAATAAAAGAATAATCTGAGCAGCAGAGCTGTTGCATTCGCGCTACTGACATTATTGCCGTGTAGATTTTTTACATGCCGTCCATTTGGCCTAGGTATAACCACAGATTATATAATATAGTATACATATCTAAAATACAAGTAGCACCGGAAGGTCCGGAAACCAAATTCCAAAACCTCCGCCAAAAGCTTGATCATTCGCTGCGAGGCGAGCTTGTGTCAATTCCCAATCGTCAGACTAAAAAAAATATCATCTGTAGATTCTGTAGTTCTGTAGAGGCGATGTAAATAAATAATAATAGAAAAAAAAATAGAATACCCCTTATGATAATCTGAAAAAACTTTATTGGAAAACCAATAAAGTTTTTTCAGATTATCACTCCTACCTCATAGCCACCGAAAATTGTCCTCCGAGAACAGATCTTCAAATCATGAATTTACTAATTTCATATCAGAGACTATAGGTAGGATGACGAAAAATATCAATATCTGACGCACTACAATATTTAAGGGCTGAAATTTATTGCGTATTTATTTTTCAATTTTCCTTTTTTCAACGTTTCCCCCACCGCTAAAAGTGAACACCCTAGAGTAGTGAATAGATTAGAGGACTAAATTTCTTCATATCACCTAATCCACCAATCTCCATAGGTTTCCGCGATACTCGAGTAACTACAAACTTAGCATCATGGGCTCCCTTTTCATTTTACTCCCTCAGGGAAGGGCCTGGGAAGACTTTTACCAAGGACTCAACCTTCGCTAAATTCAGCTGTGATTTAAAAATACAACTGTAATACAAGAGAAGATTATTCTGATTCAGACTCGACACTGAAACAGACAGTATTCAGACTCTTGAGACAAACATTCATGGGTCACACAAATATTTGTCTCTGGTGGGAATCGAACCCACGACCTTCAGCGCTGCAGGCGGTATCACTACCGAGTTACCGACCACGCCACAGAGGCAGTCAAACATAGCCTTAGACAATACAATAAAGAGCGATATTATTTTTTTAAAATTATGTCTTTACATTTAACCAATACTTACTTCCAAAATTATGAGAACAAATATGTACAGATTATAAATATCTTGAATGCTAAGTACCTTACTAAAGTCTTCCTGATATTTCAAGGCCGACTTTGGGGTTCCGTAGTAAAGAAACCTTTATAATTTCACCATGTCCACCTGTCTGCTCGCATTCTAGTTCAGAGACCCTGATTTAATTTGTAATAGATATACAAACTTACCCTTAATAACTTAACTTACAGTTAAGCAGATAAAAATGCAGTGGTGTGGTGATGGTCTTTCAAAAAGACATGTATTTAAATCTATATCTGTACCTATATTCCCTTTTTCTGAACTAAATATATTAAAGTTAAACCAAAAATACTGACTTGCACACTAATTATGCACACTAAATAAATCAAATTCCTTATACTGATTAATAGTATTTGCATAACTGGTTTACTGAATGAATTACTATTATCAAAATAGTATATCTAACATTTCAATAGTTCAACAAAAATACTAAAACTTCTTTAAAGAAATCCATCGCCTAATTTACTTTTAGGAACAGCGTTTATTCTAAGTAAAACCCCAATTTAATCAGTTACCTCTAAAAAATTTAATTTTATTCATCAAAAAAATAAAAGTCTAACCTAACCTAACCTATTCTGTTATAAGATTGTACAATTTAGAGTGCAAGTTAGTATTTTTGATATACAATTCGTATTTCTTTTTTACAAATCATATATTAAATGTACGAACCACATTTTTGGTGTGAATTCGATAGGTCATCTCGTTAGTAACCGTAGCCTATAGACGTTTGCAATACCAGAGGCGCTACACACGCGCTGCCGACCCGGGCGCAGGTTGTGACGACCCACAGTTGAAAGTTTTCAAGCCGCCCGGCCTTCAACTTGGCTTAACGACTGTCATTTTACCGACAACCGGGACCAACGGCTTATCGTGCCTTCCGAAGCACGGAAACGCTCGTAAATAAATGTCACAAAGTGGTCCACGTGGTGGTCACCCATCCATGTCCGGCCATAGTAAATGTTGCTTACTGCAGTGATCGTTTACAGAACACTGAGTCCGCGGGGCCACGAGCGCTTCGAATTTTTCGATATTTAAGTTTTTTAAGTAGGACATGTTTAGTTAATCAATTTGTTTTTTGCACAGCATTAAATTTTCTGGTTTGCATTCAGTAAATTAGTGGAGTTACCTAGTGTGCAGAAAAATTAAACAGATGTGCATTTAAAAATATCCCTTTCAAAAATATTGCACCCCTTCTAAATTTACTTTGGTACAGAATTTGAACCACTTACTTACTGTTTACCTCTGACCAATCAGAAGTGCCGTTGTACGTCTCCTAATTGATCTGAACAAAATTTTATGCCGTATCAAGTTCTTGGGTCGGGTCGGTCAAACAGTTTAGGATTTTCGCGACTAACAAACAAGCGATCACGCACGGAATCTACGAAGACTGCCTCGTTGGTCCAGAGATTGTGAAGTAAGGTTGCAGTTCACGAGGTCGTGGTTTCTATTCCTACCGGGACAAAAATTTGTATGATCCATAATATATACTTGTCACTTTTGATTATATTTATACACTCTCTTGTCACGAGATTCTGGGCTTTCCTATGTATATAAGTATGAAAAAAGTAATAAGTAGTCTGATACCCATAACACAAGCAGGTTTCTTCTAGCTGTGCTGAACATTGTGCGTAAATAAAAAAAATCTCTTAAGCAGATAATGGGGGCCATTTCATTATTAGCCACGGAACCCAATATTGCGATTGGCTCGAATCGCAATTACTGCAGTCAAATGAAAATTTATCAGGATATTTGTATAGTAAGCACCAATTAGCTGCATTAATACACCGATTACAGACATAGAATTGCGAATGATTACTGATAATCTTTAGTTATAACTGGTCTGTTCTTTTATCTATTTGATTCGAACTGGTTATAACCGATGTATTTAGGAAACTTGTATTCATCTTCGAATCAACAATCGACTGCAATGTTTTGAATTCTCAAGCATGAATAGCCTTTTGAACCTCCTTGAATAAATCATCATCACGAGTGTGTGTCATCTGATTAAGTATAAATAAGTAGATACTCGTATATTCAATCATATTCAATGCGAACTAATGTGAGTCGACCGAAACCTTTTCGGTGATGTGACAGGTGATAGGTATCTATTATCCCTACTATTCCTGATTTCCTACTAATATTATAAATGCGAAAGTAACTCTGTCTGTCTGTCTGTTACGCTTTCACGCCTAAACCGCTGGAGCGATTGAGATGAAATTTGGTATAGGGATAGTTCGAGGCCCTGGGATGACGAGAGGCATCTAGGTACTTACCTACGAGTAGAGTGCAACAAGCAAAATAACCTTTATCAATTCGGTTACGGTTACCGTAAACAAAACGGTAACATGTTGTTTCGGTTAAATTCTTAATTCTGTTTCATAATTATTCTGTGTATTCTGGTTACGGTTAACACATATTTGATTGGGTTAATAACAGATATATTTCTGTTATTAACCTAACCCGAAAGTAGTCTATGTCCTTCCCAGGCTGGGAAGGATGGGAAGGACATAGACTACTTTTAAATGGGATATTTTTAATCGCACATCTATATAATTTTTCTGCACACTAGGTAACTCCACTAATTAACTGAATGCATACCAGAAATCTGAATGCTGTGCGAAAAAACCAATTGATTAACTAAACATGTACTACTTAAAAAACAAAAATGTTACACAAAATGAGATTACCTTTTTTTCTTGAATTTAAACCAAAAATGTGGTTCGTACACCGGATATAAGATTTGCAAAACAAAAATACTAATTGCTTATCAAAAATGCTAACTTGCACTCTAAATTTTACAATCTTACGGAATAGGTTAGGTTAGGTTAGTTTTTTATTTTTTTGATTTAAAAAAAATAATTTTGTAAAGATGACTGATTAAATTGGGTTTTTAATTAGAATAAAAGATGTTCCTAAAAGTAATTTAGATGATGGTTTTCCTTAAAAAAGTTTTAATATGTTTGTTAAGCAAAGGAATTTTTAGATATACTATTTTAATAATAGTGAATTGTTCAGTAAAATAGTTCTGCAAAGACCAATAAAAAGTATAATGAATTTGACTTATTTAGTGCGCATAATTAGTGTGCAAGTCAGTATTTTTGGTTTAACTTTGTAATATTTTGTTCGAAAAAAGGGAATTAACAGATATTGATTTAAATACATGCCCTTTTAAATTGACTGTGCAAAAGGAGGGTTATGATTTTACGCGATAGCGACTTCTACGCGGTCGAAGCCGCGGGGAACAGCTAGTCCCCAATAAGCAAGGCAGAGCGCCGCCGTCCCAAGGACATAGAAAATATGTCGCCGAATTAGGCGATGAGAAAATAAGGTCAGACTGGGAGGAGCCTATACGTCATCTACTAATTCACCCGCAGTATATTGACGCATTAAAAGATAAGTATTCACGCTATAGCTTTTGATACATACATACAATAATACTTTCTCTTTTTCTCTCGTCTCGTATTTGAGTGCCTCGTTGGTCTAGTGTAGAGGTCGTCAAGTGCGACTGGTAGTCGTGGGGTAGCTATTTTGATTCCCACTGGGGTCAAAAATTAGTCTGCGATAATTTGTTTCTAGAGTCTCGATGTTTTTGAAGTAAAACTTCTTTAGGCGCGACCATAGATTTAGGATTATTCGCTACCGCGACTAGGGAGAGTCAGATTTTTTTCGGTCGGAAGTAATGCTTACAGACCTACTATTGTTGAAAGTTTACAAGCTGCCCATAAGGCCTTCAACTTGGCTTAACGATTATACCTAACTATTGGCAACGGGAAGTGCCTTCAGACGTACTAGAAACACTCGCAAATGAAATTCACAAGGTGGTCACTCATTCATCACATCATAGCTAAAATAGCTTACGTAGCGATCGTTTATCAGAACACCGAGTCAGCAGAGCTACGAGGACTTAATTTTACCATAAGTAGCCCGTAAAGTACCTACACATAATATTTGAGTCCTTCCGTACCATCATGAAGTATGTAAGTTCAGTCTAGTACAGAACACTCTCGGTACACGATGTCTTGCGCTATAGTCGAGATCCTGTTATTGAGTCTCAAAGCTTCGCAAATATTTATTCAGTAAACGCGTTTGTTTTAACGATATTGGTTTTAAGTCAGTACATCGACAGAACTCGCGCGATTTGAAAGTTAATTATTGAATAGATTAAAGTCGAGTCGTGCAAAATGACCGTAGACGGAGGACCGAAAGTTGGCGAAGAACAATTCAGTGAAGAAGTGAATTTATTTGAAAGATTTGGAAAGTTTCAAAAATTACAATATTTATGGATTTGTTTGACACTTTTTATGATATCTATGACACACGTAAATTATGTGTTTGTTGCTGAAAATATAGACTACAGGTAAGATTATTTTGTGTAATTCGTACCTAATTAATAAATAAAATAAAATGCTTACTAGTTTTATGTTTAAAAAGAATGTAGAATTAAAGGTATATATTTATATAAGATTTTTGTGTTTTAATTGAGTTATATTTCGATAAAAATCGCGAACTGTCAGCACAAATTATGGTCATTGATTCAAGTGCTATGCACATCAACAAAACGTGCAATAATTGCAACTCAGCAATTCAGAAATGTGGATATAATTAGGTTTTTGTAAGTAGGCGGTTATTATTTTTGTTATTTTAAAAACAATAAAGTTAGGTATATTTTACGTTATAATAGTTCTACTATTCTACTATGCAGCGGCGTTATCTACCGGTAAGTAAGTTAAGGAAGTCAAATAGGTATACCTAGGTGTTCCTAAATTGCTAATGTTTTTAAATTACGCAAAATGTATTTTTAGGCATAGGTATTATATCCAATTATAAAATTAATTTATTTAAGAGTTATAAGATATCTATACAGGATGAAATTTTCAAAAGGGATTGGATGGCCAAATCCGAAACTATAAGGAATAGCGAAAAATGCTCAAAAGAGTCACGAGCCCGATTTTGATGAAACTTAAAACCTGTACATTAGATTTTTGAAAAATCAATAATCCTAGCTGGGAATCGAACCCATTGATTATAAAAAAAAAACACAGCCTATATTATTACACTATACAATAATGTTGCTATTTAGGATCTTATTCTGGGAAGTAATGACATACGGCAAACTAAAGGAAAGTGCTCATCTTTAACAAAATACAATTTGTTTTGCTTACGTTAACTGATTAATTGTTCAAAATGTAGACCATTGTTTTCAATACATAGCTGGATTCGAGACCTCAAGGATCGTACTGCATTCAATATTATTGATTCCGTTCAGAATATTCTCTAAAGAATCATTCTGAGCATGATTTAAAACAGGGAATAGTTACGATCTATTCTGGGATTTCGAACGAAACAAATTATAATACAAATTTTGGTACATGAAATATGAATTCTATTAAAATTCCAAACTTTCCTTAAATTTGCCGTATATCATTACTTCGCAGAATTTGATCCTAATCAGCGACACTATCGTATGGTGTAATAATAAAGAGTGTGATTTTTTTTGCAAAATCAATTGGTTCGATTCCCAGCTAGGATTATTGGTTTTTCAAAAATCTAATGATGAGGTTTTAAGTTTTATCATAATCGGGCTCGTGACTCCTTTGAGCATTTTTAGCTATTCCTTATAGTTTCGGATTTGGCCATCCAAGCCCTTTTCAAAAATTCACCCTGTATATATATAAATATTCTGTACGTATGTGTATACTTCAAAAACTCAAAATGTACTGAATGGATTGAGCTCAAAATTTGACACGATATACAACAGGTTTCTGAGATAGTTTTAAGCTCCTTATACATTTTTATCATCCCAGCGACAATAATAAAACAGCTTTATAAAGTGATTTTACCAATAGAGGGCGCTTTTCGCTTTTTTTAAAATTGTGTTGTGACTTGTGCCGGCTACAGAACAAAATATTATAACAGCCTACCTAATATAATTTTTATATTCAATGTATTTTTAAAAAGAGAACATCGATATATTTACGGATGGACACGGACATTTCCTCGGCCTTCTTGCATTCAGAGTACCTACCTATGTTAGAGGTTAGGTGATGTTATTTTTGAAGTTATTTTTACTATGCGCGCACGAAGTTTCAAAAACTGAACATTGGTCGCAGAATGGAATTAACGTGTGAATTAGATTTTATGAAATAAAAAATTGTGAGGGAAATGGCAGAATGCTTTTTTTTTTTTTGTTTAACGTGAGGGAAAATCCTCATAGGATGTTATGCCGGACTCTTACCGACTAAAAAACCTCACGCCACGCCTAACAGCCTATGGTTGAGAGCCCCGGGTAAGCCCTCAGGAAGGATGTCCCGTGACTCCCAACAGACCTACGGCCGCAAATGCGGCCTCGCCCAGGGGTAGGTTCGGGTGCAATTCCGCGTCTATGGGGGGTTTCGGGTGTGACCCCGCTTCTAAGGGGGGGGGGGGGGCGTGCGTGAGTAGCTCACGTCACGCTGCCGTCATGGGCCTGCTTCTGTAAGGAGCGGCCCTCTCACCGTCCTCAGGCCCCCGGTCATGGAGGCCGATAGTCCTCGGCGAAGACACGTCGGCGGCGCCCAGGGCGCCGACTGCGGAACTCGGGTGGGAGAGTTCTCTCCCGCACCCGGCCCGCCGCCTCCTTCACGAGCATGACCTGCTCGCAGAAAGAGGCGGCGCAGTCCCACTTACTCCCGCTGGAGAGCATGGCTCGCACCATGGCCTCGAGCGAGAGAGTGTCCACGCCCAGACCCACTACGAGGACCTGGCGCTGTTGTGCCCACGCCGTGCACTCCACCAGAGTGTGGAGCGCCGTGTCATCGCTGCGGTCCTCGCAGTGCTGACACTCGGCCGTGGTTTCCCGGTGTTTTCGCCACAGATACCTACCGAAGCTACCGTGCCCGGCAAGTATCTGTGTCAACCGGTAGGAGAGAGCACCGTGTCTTCTCTCCAGCCACTCGTCCATGACCGGTCTGACGGCCGTGATTGTGGCGAATCCCCCCTTTGGTTGCTCAAGTCGCACCTTCCATGTCTCCATGGTTTCCTGGTGGAGCAGGGTCCGCTGGGCCTCGATTTCTCGAGACGCAGGCCTTTGGCCCCGCTCCAGCGCCTCCTTGCGCCATCTGAACAGTGACGCAAGGGCTCTCGCTTCCAGGTCCCATGGAGGGGTCCCGGCTAGGAGACATGCCGCCTCACCGGAGATCGTGCGGTATCCTCTTATCACCCTGACGGCCATCACTCTCTGCGGGCTCAGCAGTCTAGCCTCATTGCTGGCCGTCAGGGTCTCCGCCCATACGGGAGCCCCGTACAAGGCCATGCTTCGCACGATCCCCAGGTACAGTCTCCTATGGCAGAATGCTAGATTTTGGTTTCGGCTCAGGTTTCACCTACCTATCCTGTGTTTTGTTACTCATTTTTCATTGTGCAACTATAAAAAGTCACAGCGAAGCGTGGCAGGGAACAGCTAGTCTATATACTTTATAAAAATGAATCCCTATTTCCAGAATCTGAAACCGGGAATGAGAACAGGGGACCGGTAACTTATCCGAAATCAGGTACAGAAAATTGGAAACGGGAACAGGGGACCGGGTACTCAGAATTTGGAATCCTTACCGATTTTTCATTGTGAAGGCAGGACAACGTCTGTAGGGTCAGCTGGTTATCCATAAATATCGTTGTACTTGCAACAAAAGGTTTGCGTAAGTAAGTTTTTAAAACGCAGTCCATATAGCTAGTATACCTAAGATAAATCTCTTTATATTGATAAAATTGGTAGATCAATACATAAGGGATGGGCCTCTCACAAAGAAACCATTTCATAAGCTACAATGTGCCTACCAAACCGGAAAATCAACCGAAACTGCGTTGCACCATGTAGTCACGAGAGCAGAGAATGCTATTGATGGTCAAGAGATTTGTGCGGCTGCGTTTCTGGACATTGAGGGAGCATTTGACCGCACAACATTCGAATCGATTATGAAAGCCGCAAAAGAACACGGCATTGACCCCACCCTCTGCAAATGGACTGACTTCATGCTGAGGGGCTGGAGAATAAGGTCATCTCTATTAGGAGATGAAATTCACGCCACAACGACCAAGGGATGCCCTCAAGGAGGGGTATTGTCCCCCACACTGTGGTGTCTGGTTGCAGACTCCCTCCTAACCAAACTGAATAGAGGGGCATGCTTCGCTGTGGGATATGCAGATGACATAGTTGTCATGATCAATGGTAGATTTCCGGAAATTATTTCGGAACTTCTACAACAGGCTTTGAAGGATGTGGAGGAATGGTGTGCTGAAAATCATCTAACCATAAATCCCAGCAAAACTACAATTCTTCCTTTTACAAGAAAGAAGAGGTTGAGCAAATTAAAGAAATTGCTTTTATTTGACACAGAGTTAGAATGGTCCACCAACGTGAAATACCTTGGTATGACCTTAGACAAGGAGCTCACATGGAATCTGCATGCCAAGAAGGTGACAGAAAAAGCCATAAGAGCCTTCAACATGTGTAGATCGGCGTATGGCAAAACCTGGGGCCTGAAGCCCAAGGTACTTCATTTACACCACTATGGTTCGCCCAATTTTAACCTACGGCAGTGTTGTATGGTGGACAAGAACCAAACTAAAATCGTGCGTGGAAGAATTGGGCAAACTACAGAGGATGGCCACTATGGCTATCACAGGAGCGTTTAAGTCCACGCCTACAAAGGCGTTAGATATAATACTAAACTTAACCCCTCTTCACATCTTCATACAACAGGAGGCGATTAAAACCTTATACAGACTAAAAACGTCAGACGTTTTTAACTGCAATAGGCCAACAACGCGGCATACAAAAATGGAGCTTAATGATGAGATTCAAAGGAAGATGCATATGATTAGCGACGCAATGCCGTGCATCAAAATCTTCAAAAGAAACTTCAAAATACATGTCCCCACAAGGGAAGACTGGAAGCAGGAACTGCGCTCACCAGATGCAGACTGCCTCATCTGGTACACAGACGGTTCAAAAACGGAATCTGGTACAGGAGCAGGTATTTACTCAGAATCTTCACAACTTTGGAGCAGCCTGGGTCAGTACACCACGGTCTTCCAGGCCGAGATGTATGCCATCATAGCATGCGCAGAGGAAAATCTGAAAAGGAGTGTAGAGAACAAGACATTCTTAGTGACAGTCAAGCGTCACTAAAGGCCTTAAATTCCTACAAGGTCAACTCAAAACTTGTCCTGAATGCGGTGAAAACCCTAAACAAGCTGGACCGCAGGAACAAGCTGCTACTGCTCTGGGTCCCAGGCCATGTAGGAATAAAAGGAAATGAGAAGGCCGATGAGCTAGCTAGGACAGGATCGGCAAATGCCATGCTTGGACCTGAACCATGTATGGGCCTACCAGCATGTACATTCATAAAGGCCGCTAAGGATTACGCTGATAATAAACACATGCAAGAGTGGGATATCAGTCAAGGGCTACTACATTCGAAGAAATTCATAAGTAGCAGAACCAATGAGGCTTCTAAATTTATATTGAATAATGGAAGAAGCAAAGCACGAGCTTTGGTTGGTGCCCTTACAGGGCATTACGGAACCAACGACATGCTTTTTAAAATGAAGATCACTTCAAATAACGACTGCAGAGCCTGCGGTGATGTCAGGGAAACTATGGAGCACGTCCTGTGTGAATGCGACGTCTTAGCAGCGAAGCGTATGAGCCTCCTTGGGAATGCTTATCCCAAACCGGAAGAATACAGGTTTCTTCCTCTTAGTGGGATCACCGCGTTAATAGACCACTTCTTCAAAGAGTAAGAAACATTAAGGTAGGGGCAAACACAAAAGATCCCACTGGGTCGAAGTGTTGCTGACTTCGTCAGCCCCCGATGTAAGATAAGATAAGATAAGATAAAACTCGAAATTTTTTTAATCAAAAGTCTAATTTTTTTTATAGAGCATTCTATAATTACTTACTTATTCTATCTATACCCTACTGAAGCCGAAAAGTTTTTTTTAAATTCTGATATGACTGTCTGCATCCCGAAACAGCATCACGCCAAAACTACTAAATCAATTTATAGTAGCAGAGCATTGACTGTTGCCCAAACCACAGGGCGGAAACTCCAGCTTGAATGTGTGCGTATGATCAATAAAATGTATGCAAATTGTCCGTTAACGCGCACGTCAACTCTACTGACAGCTGTGGCGCGACAGGGAGTTGCCGATCTGTATGTAGGTAATACTATTATAATTATTATCTTTGGCTTAAACACTACATCATGTGATTGGCCCTGTGTGACTTCCGTTGTCGTTTCAACTCTCCTATATTTGATCCTGAACAATATGCCATATCAAGTTCTTGGATAGGTCAAGCCTTTTCGGTTCTACAGCTACCCCAGTAGCAACCACGAAACTAACCCACTTCCGGTTGACCAATAATGACCCTTCTTTTTTCATTACTAGCCTTTTTTGTGTGCTAAAAAGGGTAGTACTATAATATGAAATGTGGGCATATAATATGCCTCTGCCTCAGCCTACCCCTTCGGGAATAAAAGGCGCGACGCGCGACCAATGTTTGTATTGTAGCCTTTTTTCCTTGATATTTTAATGGAAAATTGGCATATTTTTGCACTTAGTAGCGAATTTGAGTTTGACCCATTTCCGGTTGGCATAGCGTCAACCAGATGTGCCACTGCATTTTTAGCCCCTCTCTATAACATAGAGTGCAGAGGAAAGTTTGCGGTTGAAAATCAATGTAATTTTATAAATAACTTAATTTGAGTGATTTGTTGTTTCCTCGATAATTGTCCCATCGATGGGTTTATGAGGAACACCTACTTTGCGTTCTTACATGTAGGTCCATTACTAGGGAATGAGATATTAAAATCTGATAGGTAGGTAGGTACAACTCTGAGAAACTTAAACCATTTGGTAATATTTATTTTGAAGTAGGTTTTCCTCCTTGCTCTATTTGATGATTCAACTTAGACATATAATAATAATAATAACTAGAGACCGGATTATATGCAACATAAAAGCTTGTCATATGCATGCCCTGTTATATGCACACAAACGATCACTGCAGTAAGCAACTTTGTCTATGGCCAGTCCTTGGATGGGTGATCATCCATGTGACTACTTTGTGACATTTATTTGAGCGTTTACGTGCTTCGGAAGGCATGTAAAGCCGTTGGTCCCAGTTGCCAGTAAAATGGCAGTCATAACTAATGGAATCAGGCGTTACATGGCGGAAATCCATCCTAGAATGATAATGAAGGAGGGGGAAGGGAGGGAGAGGAATCCGCCTCACACTCTCGATTCGTCAATCCTAACTTACAACAGTTAAGGATAACCACAACTAATTGTATGGGAGGAATGACGAACCGAACTCCTCAGGAAAGGAATTTTAGTGCCTACTGCCTACCCCTTCGGGGATAAAGGCGTGACCATATGTATGTATGTATGTATAAAGCAGAAATATCTACGGGTTGTGGCGCGTATTCCCCACGTTCCTCACAATTACACTTTCCAGTTTAAGCACGCGCAGTACCATGTGAGTACCTACACGCTTCGCGCTGACTCTCAAAAAGGCTACGGCTGTCGACCTAAGGTTAAGTTGCTTCTTGCACGAATAAGTTTACATTGGATGCTGTCGCGACACTAGCCACGATTTACTCTGTATTTAGGCTGCTGAGAGCAAGGCTATTAACGTAATTTATAGAGAACATTCTTGAAAAATGTAGGAAACGGTTTTACTGGAAGATCTTAAAATTCACCGCAGCTTTTTTCTACAGTGGTACCTATACGTATAGCACCTTAAAACTGCACTTTTTAAGCACCACCGAAAACCCAGAGGCTCGAATTTAACAAACTTTTTGTATTCGTGATATTTATGATTGAGCACGCAACTTACTGTTTTTAACGTTAGAGGAACCAATTTATAAACACTTATGTCGTGTCGACCTCAAATCGACTTAAACCCATAAACCACACTCCCCCCGGTACCCCGGGTAAGTTCTCGGGAGGATATCCTAAGGTTTTTCACAGATTTAGCTACCCCCTATTTTTGGGATATATGTATATAGAGAGCAATTCAAACTTTCATCTATCTATACTTCTATACTAATAATATAATATATAATAATAATAAATATTATAAAGAAGTAAAGTTTGTGTGTTTGTTAAATTGTAAGGGGTAATCTCGGGATCTACTGAACCGATTTTAAAAATTCTTTCACCAATAGAAAGCTACGTTATTGTGGAGTGTCATAGGCTATATAGCATCACGCTACAACGAATAGGAGCGGAGCAGTATTAGTAAATGTTTCTAAAACGGGGGAAAAGTTATTCTTTTTGAGAGCTTCGTTGCGTGTGCTGCGTAAATATTTATAGTTATGTAAAAAATATATATCTCCTACAAAATTGTTACTCTTAAAAAAGTTCTAAAAAAATTGCGCGATAGCATGTGTCTATCTTTGGGTTGGTGCACAATGACCATTTTAATGGCAATCATTTTTTTTCTACAATAATGCCACGGGATGCCTCTTTCATAAACGAAATTGTTCTCAAAAATAATGCGACGGGAAAACACGCGACAAGAAACCTTTCTCTCTCTCTCTCTCTCTCTCTCTCTCTCTCTCTCTCTCTCTCTCTCTCACGTAGTATTGTATATTGAGACGCTACGGGAGTAAACGCAAGGCGACGGGAGTAAATGCGACGGGAACAGGTAATACTCTCTCTTATGTGGCGCAAACGAAGTTGCGCGGGTCAGCTAGTTACTTATAATAAGACATTTTTCACGCGGACGAAGTCGCGGGCAACAGCTAGTGTAAAATAAATACTGAAGAGTTCACAATGTTGATTAACCTTCTATTCTTATTATAGGTAGGTACTTCGACATAATATAACATGGTCATTTCAATAAATATTTAGGCCAGATCAACAAAATGACTACCTAAACACTCCTCAAGAAGTGTGTCGAAACCTTCAGGGTACCTTGTTGTTGACAGCAAAACCACTGTATACTGTAGTTTGACTCGGCCGGATTTTAGAAATAAATGCCTACAGCCGCGCGGTACGTAAGCATGCGATAGGGCTGCTCACCTACAGCATTTTAATAATATGTGCCTACTTTGACTTTCTATTTAGTATTGCGATTGTAAATATGTACATACAAACATTCATATAGTCACGCCTTTATCCCTGAAGGTGTAGGCAGAGGCATAGTATACGCCCACATTTTACCTTATAGTTTTAACGTACGCGTAATAGATAGTGAGCCTAATGCAGTTGATTTTTTTCAATCCGCCCACAAGGCCTTCAATTTGTATTAAGGATTGTTGTTTTACTGACAACCGGCTTTCATTTCGATTAAATATGTACCTTATTTATTTAAACAAAAAAATACTTTGTGAGTAATAATATAATATCCCCGCAACGGCTGGCGCGGCGGCGCGGGGCGGCGGCGTGGCGGCGCAGTGCCCGTTATCTACTAACGATTGAGTGAGACGGGTGTAGAAATTTGAAAACGAGTAAGCGGCGTAGACAATAATAATCGGCTCATCACATGTTTCGTCAGTGATAGATCCACGGAATTCTAGTCTTTATAATCATTGCGTTAAATTTTTGATTTACAAAATTAAAACTATTTTTCGATTTGAAAGTACCTACTAGTCAGTCTCTAGTACACTAGTACGTTTCGTACACTGTCAAGTTGTGTTAAACTTTGGAAGTTCATATTTGTCTCTATGCGTGTAATAAAAATCAAAGGTAACAAAAATGCTGTCAATTTTTTTTTTATAAATAAATAAATATTCACGGACATTTCACACAACGCTATCTGATCCCAAAGTAAGCTAGGAATAACCGGCTTGTGTTATGGTTATCAGACCACGGATATTAATACTAATATACTTTTTAAATATACATATACATATTATACATAGAAACAACCAGACTCTTGAGACAAACATTTATGAGTCACACAAATATTTGTCTCAGGTGGGAATCGAACCCACGACCTCCAGCGCCGCAGGCGGTATCAATACCGACCGCGCCACAGAGCCAGTCATACGGTGCTAAGTGTACTGTAACATCGGTCATCCACAAAGAAATGAATACTCTTAAAACATATCTAAATCATTGCTCTCAATTAAATAACTACGAACTGACAACGGAACTAAATGTACTACCTACACTTACTAGAGTTCTTAACTAGTTTTTTTTTGGATATTGTACTATATTGAATCGCACCGTTCACTGACTGAGCAAGCACAAGTCTAGTTTTAAACACAAACATACCTACTTCATGTAACTACCTAGTTCACTCGTGTCAATCACTTTGTTTAACTTTAGTCAACTAGTAGTATAGTACCAATTAGTACTTAAGTAAAATCAATTTATAGTCTTACCTTTCGGAGTTTCCAGGTAATCTAAAAAACGTTATCTCTGGGTGCGTTATTGACGAATTCATGCAACCAAAACAAGCACAATAGACTCTAGTTGTCATATTAAATATTTTTAGTAAATAAAACACGCGCGGTTACTATTTAAAAAACGACACACCGTCCATTCGTCTACTCGGCACAATCGCGACTGCAGACGCTGCTTGCGTGCTGAAAGGCCTGCCGAAAACGAGAATAGTAGGTATAGCTTGCGCTTCGTCCGTTTGTAGGGAGCTACAATACTGGTTAAACAACATATAGATTTTTAATATTTAAAGCAATTACTATGCTAACTTTTTCATAATATTTTATTATAAAGCGAAAAAAGACAACTTGGCCCAGATTTATAGACATCAAATCAATGGATAAAAATGATTGCAATATCGTTCATTGATATCAGAGTTGCTAAGTAGCTCGATAGATGGCTCTGTGCCATACTCTTAAATGGCGGTTACAATAAGGTGGAGAATTTCAACTTGTATCAGTACGGCTCCCGTAGCTCAATTGGTTAGAGCATTGCCCTGGATTAGGCAAAGGTTGCGGGTTCAAGTCCCGTCTGGGCCAAGTTGTCTTTTTTCGCTTTATAGTAAAATATTATAAACAACATAATATATTTATACTGTGGCAAAACTTACTAAAGTTATTGCAGTAGCCTAGTTTAAAATAGGTATTCCAACTTAAAAGTTATTACCATGTAAAGTATGTAGATAACTATAAGTACCTACTCTTTAGTGTGGAATTTATTGGGTAGGTATGCAAATTTTTGCGTAATGGCCGTATTTGTTTTTACTTTTTTTACACCGTTTACAATAGTTGGTAAGATTAAAAATTCATCAATAATAAACAAACATTACGATATCTATTTACATCCCATTTTCTCTCATTCAATATCCTTTTGAATATTTGGTCGAAGTTTTGAACACTGAAGTAATTCTTTTTTAGTGTATCACCTCAAACGGTATGAAATGGAGAAATGGCGATAGGCATGTATGATTCACATCGACTAAAACCACACACTGCTCCTTGTATGTAGGACGTAGGACCAGAGAAATTCCTGGGACCCTTATCACTTATGGCTTCTTGACGGCTAGAAGTCGCCGACTTCTAGCTTCAGTCCTTCAGTTCTCATTTAAAGAGTTGCCCCTTAGATAACGCATATTGACGAAGAAGATCGGGATTTCTGGAGCTGGAGGGCAGGAGAATCATACCAGTTTTCGTACCGAAAACCGAAAACGCTCTGAGCGTCTCAATCGTAGTCGACGAGCGTTATTCTGGGGACGACGCTCTAAATGAGAATTGAAACCAGAGGTCGCCATAATTGGTAAGGATCCCAGTAATCGTCGCTAGCAAATTTCTGACTAAGTGTGGGTATGTAATTCACTTCTGCCTATCGCCTGTCTGCCTATGGGCGTGTTTGTACGTATATTTTAGTTGTCAAATAAGGTTTTATAGAACCCACATTTCCGATCTCGTATGTCTCTTCTATTAATATTTTCGACAATCGTAGGTTTTTTTTTTTAAGCTATTGCATAGCTTCTATCGCGGGCCTTGCGTGGAGACCGAATCCAGAAATTGTGTCACGAAAACGAATCACACTCTCGGCTACCATCGGCCACGTTCGTGTATCTCGTCTCGCACTTCATAAATTTTTTGTTTACGTCAATTATGAACTCTGCACAGGATAAGGACACAGTGAGTGCGATTAATGCTTTTAAAGTCGGATCAGCAGCTGGTCTTGATGGTCTTTCTCCACAACACCTAAAAGACCTAACCTCTCACTGTGTGGGTGATGCAGGTAAGCACCTCATCGGTTGTTTAACAAAATTAGTAAACCTCATGCTCTCTGGTAACATTAACCCTGAGATCGCTCCTGTTATCTATGGAGCTAATCTCATTGCTCTCACTAAAAAAGACGGAGGAGTCCGTCCTATTGCTGTTGGGTCCACTTTTAGGCGTTTAGCATCCAAAATTTCTGTCCGATACATCTTGTCAAAATTACAACAAAAATTTGAACCGACTCAATTAGGGTTTGGTACCAAAGGTGGGTGTGAGGCGGCGGTCCACGCCTTACGCACCTACCTTAATAAAGGTGAGTGTGAGGTTTTGCTGAAAATTGATGTCAAAAATGCTTTTAATTCGGTAAACCGTGACATCCTGCTGTCAGAAATTAGAAGCAATGTTCCTGAAATTTATAACTATTTACTTAACTGTTATCACGAACCTTCCAAATTAATGTATAAATGCAACGAACTTTCTTCTGAAGTCGGTTGCCAGCAGGGTGATCCCCTCGGACCA
Source organism: Miltochrista miniata (assembly GCA_933228765.1). Taxonomy (NCBI): domain Eukaryota; kingdom Metazoa; phylum Arthropoda; class Insecta; order Lepidoptera; family Erebidae; genus Miltochrista; species Miltochrista miniata. The sequence goes on along the minus strand of OW121763.1, from coordinate 24,479,192 downwards.
GCCATTTTCAGCCTAGCCATTAACCCCATCATTCAAAATTTAAAGTCAAAATTTAACGTCTGGTATTTAGATGACGGGACTCTTGGAGGTGATGCAGTTTCTGTTCTGTCAGATCTTATAGAAATTAAAAATAAATTTCATTTAATTGGTTTGGAATAAAATTTTAATAAGTGTGAATTATTTTTTCATAATAATCACATCAATTCGGAACTCGTTGAAAAATTCAATTCCCTATATCCGAATATTAAAATTGTTAGCAGAGAGAATCTTTACCTCCTAGGGTCCCCTATATTTGAAGATGCTATTCCCGAATTAATAGCACAAAAAATTTCAAAATTTGAATCCAATGTAGATCGGCTACATTCTATTAGTTCACATTACGCAATCACAATTCTGAAATTTTGTATATTTGTTCCCAAATCTATTTATTTGCTTCGCTGTTGTCCTTTTTGGAAACATCAAAGTCATTTATTTTCTATTGATTCGTTAATCAAATCTTCTTTGGAATCAATTCTCAATATACAACTGAGCGAACAATCTTGGTCCCAGGCATCTCTTCCCATTAAATATAGTGGGCTAGGGATCCGCAAAATTTCTAGTGTGGCTTTGCCAGCCTTTTTGTCATCTGTACATGCCACGTCGAGTCTCGTAGGTAAAATTCTGACGAATTGTCTTACAGACTATGAGACGACTGGCCTTACAGATGCCAAGAATGCTTGGCTAATGGCTTGTCCGGGTCAAAATTTACCCACCCATCCAAATTTACAACGGAGCTGGGACGACGCTATGTCAAAATTAACCTTTGACTCCTTTTTAAATGCTAGTCTAGGCCCGGATCGGGCCAGATTATTAGCGCTCAGTAGAAAGGAATCCGGTGATTGGTTGAAAGCTTTCCCTATAGCCAACACCGGAACTTTTTTGGAACCGGACATCCTAAGAATTTCAGTTGGTTTGAGACTTGGCGTCACGCTTTGCGCTCCACATCGTTGCCCCTGCGGTTTTAACGTTGACACTTTGGGGCATCATGGTCTTTCATGTTTAAAGAGCGCAGGCCGCTTCTCACGCCACGCTGCGCTGAATGACATCATCCGCCGCGCTCTTGCCACCGCCAATGTGCCTGCGCTCTTAGAGCCAAACGGCGTTTTCAGGGACGATGGCAAGAGACCGGATGGTATAACTTTGATACCGTGGGAGATGGGTCGGGTCCTGGTGTGGGATGCAACTTGTGTTGACACTTTAGCCCCGTCCCATCTTCCTAAAACAAAATTAAAAGCCAGTGCCGCAGCGGAAGCGGCTGAAAATATTAAAATTAATAAATATAAGGGTCTCGACTCATCGTATCGTTTTTGTCCAGTCGGTGTCGAGACCCTAGGTCCATGGGGTCCCAATGCGCAAAAATTTTTCAAGAATTTGAAAAAGCGCCTTGTGGAGTCAACTGGTGACCCAAGGGCTGGCAGTTTTCTCGCTCAACGAATAGGTATTGCTATTCAAAGGGGGAATGCTGCTAGTCTTTTGGGCACAATGCCACGGGGGCCTTATTTAGATAGTAATAATGTAAATATAGATAATAATATGTAATAATTATGTTTCTCTGTAATTTTTAACAATAAATATTCACATTTAATTTCACTCTGCAGTCGTTATATATATTATCGTTATATATATTATGTCAAATAATCCAAAAATTGATGTTTGTGCCCAGAATCGATCTTGCGCCTTCTGCGTACCGATCCGCGTCTTAACCACTCGACCAAAGTTGAATTAATAGTGCTGGTCGAATTTAGAGTTCTTAATGTGAAATGACAATTTCGAAGCTGTCAATTACCTACATTATGTTGCTGTCAATTTACTTCGTCTAAATAAAAAATCGACTATAGGTGTGGTGGATGATTGAACTTGAGACTGGCGTATCGCCAGTTTTTACTGATTTAATTTGTATCTATTTATTTTACTGGAGACTGGCAAAATCGTTAATAAACGGAGGGCCATTAATTAAAAGAAGAAGAAGAAGACTATAGGTGTATAGGTATTCATCATCTATGTACAACAGTGAAATGTACTCGTATAATTTGTGTAAAGTGTTTTTAATATGAATAAACAAAGTGCATTTATTAATGAAGAAAGTCACGAAAAATAGTGAAAGAAAATGAGTGAGTAGGTACTCTATATACATACATTTTATTATTATTATCACCAATGCAGTATTATTTTTAGTTTTGTTAATTTATATATAATACTGCTATAAAGATAACCAAACCCGGGAGTACGTTCCCATGGGAAGCGGGAAGAAAATTTCACGCTGACGTAGCCGCGAGCGCCATCTATCCCATACCTATGTACTTTAAACGTGTCATAAAAGTCACAACAATACCATACATGCATATTTCAAAAAATGTCTATTATTACCATAAAATTTGTAAAAATAGTTTTTAAGTAGATAAGAAGAAACCTATTGTTTTATCTTTTAACTAGCTGACCCTCGCAACTTTGTTTACGTCACACAAGGTCTATGAAATTAGAGGTATTTATTAATCATACTCATCAAGTAGCGTGTGAATCTGCCCTGTTTGCTTAATCAAAATAGAGCTTAATGGTTAAAGCTATTCCTCAGTATAGAATTTTCCTCAGTATAAACAATTTACATACAAACACCGGCGTGTTAGAATTTTATTACATGTATCAATGTAGTAGACGTAACGTGTATAAAATGACATCAATCAAATGTCATCAATATTCTGAAAAAGAAATTAAAAATAGAGTTCACAAACTCTTTTGAAAATACATACTGTACCTACCTTAGAGGATCGTTATGAAGATAACAGGATAGTTAACAAACATCCATAGAAAATAGATGATATAATGCTGAATACCGCAAAGAACAATCGGCGCAGCATAGAATGGGGCCTATACTGATATCCTGGAGGATTTAAATGATGCCGATGTCCTGTGCCTGCTGAGGCACACACACGCCGTCATGCATGTCTGCAGGACAAAGTGCAGGAAAACGAGCAGGATGAGGCAGCGAATGGCTGGACTGAAATTAAAATCGACAGACGCAAGAGATGTGGTGGAGGCACTAATTCACGTACCTCGGGAGTGTCGTGTCAGAAACTGATGAGATAGAAGAGTACCCTACATCATTTCGAGTCTCGTCAAGGCCAGAACAACCTTTACACAGCTGCGCCCCGTAGGCAGTTGCGAAAATGGACACGAAGAGTGAAACTCAAAACAAAGTAAACGTTAAAACTGTACTGCTAACTGCTATACGGATGCGAGACATGGAAGGTCACTAAAGACATTTCGCACCAGCTACCAGCTATAAGTCTTCGTCAAACGCTGCCTCCAATGGATCCTCGGTACATACGGGCCCGAGAACATCACGAACGTAAGACTATTGGAACGCTGCAGTGAGACTCCTATCCAGCACCAGATCAAACGTCGGAAGTGTAGCTGCTGCGCTGGATTGGACACACGCTGCAAAGGGACCATGATCACATCATACCAAGGCAAGCCTTACTGAAACTACTAGTAGGGTTTCAAAAACTGTTCGATAGTAAGTAGGTACATTTATTGATAGTGGCTATAGGCTACATAACATAATGCTAAGATTTATAGGAGCGGTGCAGCAATGAGGAATGTTTCGAAAACGGAAAACATTTAATCGTTATAAGAGTATCCGTTGCGCCTCTGCGTAAATGGTTGAACATAAAAATAATTTATTACAAAATAATTGTTCTTCTTAAAAAGTTCTAAAACAAAATACCTATTACGCTATTGCATAGCTTCTATCGCGGGCCTCGCGTGGAGACCGAATCCAGAAATTGTGTCACGAAAATAAATCACACTCTCGGCTACCTTCGGCCACGCTCGCTCGGCCACGTTCGTGTATCTCGCACTTCATTAAACCAACGTGTACACGTGAGCGTTTGCATAACGTGTACTTATGTATATGAAGTGAAGTAGGGTGAAGTGGGATGGGCTGAGGTGTGTAGGGTGGGGTGAAGTGAAGTAGGGTGTGGTGAGGTGAATTGGTGTGAGGTGGGTGGGGTGAGGTTAGGTGGAGTGGAACTTTGGCCTTTTGGACTTTGGCCTTTGGCCTTTGGGACTTTTGGACTTTTGGCTTTTTGGACTTTAGGACTTTTGGACTTTTGGACTTTTGTACTTTTGGACTTTTGGCCTTATGGGCTTTTGGACTTTTGGACTTTTGGAATTTGGTTTTTTGGAATTTTGGACTTTTGGACTTTTGAACTTTTGGACTTCTGGGACTTTTGGGACTTTTGGACTTTTGGGACTTTTGGGACTTTTGGGACTTTTGGGACTTTTGGGACTTTTGGACTTTTGGACTTTTGGACTTTAGAAGATCCAAAAGTCCTCAAAGACCGAAAAGTCCCAAAAGTCAAAAAGTCCAAAGTCCAATAGTACAAAAGTCCAAAAAGCCAAAAGTCCAAAAGTCCAAAAGTCCAAAAGGCCAATAGGCCAAAATTCCAAAAGCCCAAATTCCAAAAGTCAAGTAGGTACTTGGTACTTTACTTTGTTGAACATAGGCCTTACAATCTTACTTCTTACTAATATTATAAACGCGAAAGTTTGTTAGTGTGGATGTTTGTTACTCTTTCACGCGCAAACCGCTTAACGGATCGGGCTGAAATTTGGTACAGAGATACATTATAGTTTGGAATAACGCATAGGCTACCTTGTATCCCGGGAATAACTTCCCGCGGTAACAAATTTTACGCGGGCGAAGCTGCGGGCATCAGCTAGTATTCTTATATAGAAATAATTATACTAGCATAGTTGGTAAAAAATGCTATGTAATAGCTTTACCGCGGCAGTCCCCGAGTGCCACACGTCTTTTTTTTTTTTTATTTATTTATTAAATCACATACAAACAATAACTTAGCCTAAATGTACCACTAAAGCTACTGGAGCTTGTGTGTGATACAGAACGATCTCACTTCAGTACATACATGCATAAGTTTATCATACATTAACATAGCACAAAGAAAATGAAGGAAAATATAACTTTTATATATATTTTTTTATTTTTATTTTTTTTTATTTATTATTTATTTATTTATAAAACCATACACCCTATCTTTACAGGCAAGGCCTAATACGATAGTGCAGGAACATAATATAAATTAATATTACACAATAATTTCTAGCCTATTTTCTTACTAATATTAAGAAATTACATTCCATTTCATGACATTACATTCCATTTCATGACATTACATTACATTACATTGCATAACATTACATTACAATACATTACATTACAATAAATCACATTACATTATATCACATTACATTACATTACAATACATTACGTAATTAATTATATTCGAGGGTCTCAATAAAGTGCTCAATGCTCACTGCGAACCTCGACAGACTTTGACTAAATATATCAATATTGGTAGGCAATAAATTAGTCAGTTTAATGGCACGTGACATAGGAGAATGTTCTAACAGGTTTGTTCTCGCTGTAGGCTTTCTAAGTAGTTGTAATTGTCGGCGCGCAGTAGCTCGCCCCGGCGGCGCCCACAGCGCGATAGCCTCAAGCACCTCCGGGTGCTCCAGTTCACCCCTTACTACCCTATGCATATACTTGAGGAGAGCGACATCCCTCCGCACCGCCAGCCTGCTGTACCCGACCATGCCGATAACGAACAAGCTCGGGTACATCAAGGGATAGAACGGATAGACACCAAACTCCTTCAAGTATAAGAATCTTGTAAATTTTTTTTGAATGCGTTCTATCATTTCAGAATATTTTGCCTCATATGGACTCCATATAATGGAATTATATTCGAGGTGGCTCCTGACTAATGCATTGTATAGATATATTATACATTATATATGGGTAGGTACCTACATTTAAATATATAAAAAACCAGCAGACTGAGAACAAAAAAAAACAGACTATTTTTAAAAGGTTCTCATTTTAAAGCGGTCAAAGTCATTCTCTTTAGCTAAAATATAAGGTAGGCATTCTACCTACAATTCCGCCAAAAAATAGGACTTCAGCTTACATTTAATATTCCTCTCATTTATTAAACCTCGTAGGGAGGTAGGCAAAGAATTGATAAGGCGCGGAACAAGGAATGTATTCGTCCGTTCACCGTAGCAATTTCTCGCACCTACCGTCGCTAGTTTCTTTTGTGCGACTCGTCGTGTAAATACAGGATGCTCTTTTTTGTGTTGAAAATTTTCATTAAAGAATTGTTCTTTCAGGATATAAAATTTTGTCTTTTCGTGTACCGGAAGTGTTTGACAATGTTTAAAAATTTTTTTAGTGTCTTCATTGTATTGGTTCTTGATATTACGTGGCACGATTAATTTTAATATCCTAAGTTGCAGATTATAAATCGAATCTAGGTAAGTCTTGTATGTTCTACCATAGCTTGATAAGCCATAGCCATTTAGGTAGGTAGTGGTAGGCACAGAGTACATTTGTATATTATGAGATAGAGACGTCACTCGACTAAGTGACGACACCAGCGGTGCCAAGCAGCTATTGCAAGAAACTTTCTGTCTGACTGCGTGGCCATAAAATAAAAATCGAGTGTAACAAATATATTTAAGTAAACTTCAATCTTTTAGAAAAATTAGTTTTAAAATCGTAAAAAATAATAATAAACTACCTTGGGCAGAAAAGTAGTCTTACTTATATAACCCTATGTAACGAAACTATACCGCGATTTAAAAAAAGGCACACCGCCATCTAGTTATGAATTTTTAACTAAAATATTAGATTTTTTAATATTGCATACAGCGCCAACTACCACGTGTTTCTGGAAACTCTTACGTTATAATGAAACGAAATTAAATATCATGACAAGTCTCAATGTAACTGCAACGTTGAGAACCTACGTAAGTTGGTTACATTATAATTCAATGCTCAGTTCTAAGTGATAACACCATGGTGGTAGGTACCTACTAGGGATTGCAATTCCGCAACAAAATTTTAATTCCAGTATTTGCGGGACTCAGTCCCTCGGGATCCCGGTATTTGCGGGATCCCGCATATTTCTGGAAGTTATTGAGAAAAGAATAAAATCCTGTATCATACATGCATCTAGAACTGAAAATGAAACGAAAATGAATTATTCAACATTAAGTATATAGGTATGTAATATTGAGATTATTAAAAAGATCTAATCTGTGAAATGTATGTAAGGCTGTAAGCGCATAACTTCAGAACGGCCGGACCGATTTGGCTTATTCTTTTTTGTTGGATTTATTATTGTCAAGAAAAGGTTTCAGAAACAAAAATGGGTGGAAAATTTGAAATAACTGTAACCCGTCTCGAACTGTTCGAAGTTGACTGCCTCTGCGGCGCAGTTGGTAGTGATACCGCCTGCGGCGCTGGAGGTCGTGGGTTCGATTCCCACCGGAGACAAATATTTGTGTGACCCATAAATGTTTATCTCAAGAGTCTGGGTGTTTCTATGTATAATATGTATGTATTTAAAGTATATAAGTATTAATATCCGTGGTCTGATACCCATAACACAAGCAGGTTATTCCTAGCTTACTTTGGGATCAGATAGCGTTGTGTGAAATGTCCGTGAATATTTATTATTATTTTTATTAAATGATTTCTATTGCGATTTTGGAGCGGGTCTTAGAAATTGGAAACTCCAAAATGAGAACTGGGAACAGAAAGACTGACAGGGAACTAGAACCCGGTAACTAAAAACCAGGAACCGGGAACTCAGAATTCGCAATACGAATTTTACATAGTTAAGGCAACGTCTTTCGGATCAGCTAGTCTATACTAATATTATAAAGAGGAAAGATTTGTTTTTTTGTTTGTTTGTTTGTTTGTTTGTTTGTTTGTTTGTAACGAATAGGCTCCGGAACTACTGGTCCGATTTGAAAAATTCTTTCACTGTTGGGAAGCTACACTCTTTGCGGGTAACATAGGCTATATTTTATTCCCGTATTCCCACGGGAACGGAAACTACGCGGGTGAAACCGCGTGACGTCCGCTAGTAAGTAATAAAATTATATGAAACAGATAATGGGTAGTTATGGCATTATTTTGAAAGTAACTGTGAATAAAACATAGCATGTCAATATTCTTGTCTGCCAAACGATTCCTAACTTTACATGTCAGATAGCCAGCAAGAAATGTACCAGATAATTGAATACTTTTCTAACTGTTTGCAGTAAAAGAAAAGTCAAATTGTCCTGATTAAATAAAACAAATAATCACGTTATTACGTGACATATTCGGTCAGAATTACAAAAAATCTAATCTGTTCGCGCGCTTCCTCTTACAGAACAACACATGGCGTTTACCTTTGCGCAGTTCCGCTAATCCCGCAGGATCCCGCTCGATTTATGTGCGGGTCTGGTCCCGCAAAAATACTGCGGGATCCCGGTATTTCGGGATCCCGGTATCCCGGTATTGCATTCCCTAGTACCTACGTACTACGTAATAATAAGTTAATAACAGAGTAGTAGGTGAAAGTAAAAGTGGTAAAGGTTCATTGAAAAACTAATATCACCACAAGAAACGGATATAAAAGAACATGGCAGAAAAAGAAAACCAGAATGGTGTAGGTGGAATGCCGTATACCTACTTGCGTTGTATTAATTATGTAAATCTATATAGAACCTGCACTATGTTAAAAATGCAAACAGGATAATTATGCAACAAAAAATATTTCGTTTCTAGTTTTTTTTCTTGTAAGTAGTTATTATTCTTGTTCGAATCGTCATAAAGTTTTTGAAACGTCAGTAATTTTTAAAACGAAACCAGTTCTTCAATTCAAACAGTTATCAGTTAGTAAATAATTTTGAGTCAAATATTTGTGTCATCCGCAAATACCAGCAGTATTTTATATCTACCTACATGCTGAATCTGAGAACGGCCTACAGGCACAGTCGGTTGCCAGATGGTCGGGAATCGTCTGAATTCTCCCGACATTTCAAGTGATCTGCAGACTCCCGACAAATAACAAAATCTCCAGATAAATAATAATATAGGTACGTGCCTATGTTATCATCATAAATATTCTATCTTCCTACCGCAATAATAATTTGAAAATGCACGCGCGATGTTGTCACCTCTGGCGGCTCGTCGTAACGCGCTTACAGGTGTACTTAGAATTTCCAACAATATTGATAATGGTGCCATATAAACAGATTATTGCTGTCTTCGTAAGCTATTTGAACATCTGCCCAAAGACGGGCACATTTCAAAAAACCACCATAATGTGAATAATTAAAAATAAATAATATCATTTGTGTTGTCGATTCCCGTGAGCAATGCATATTGTGAAAGAGTATTTAGCTTGCTATCCGATACGATTGCACTTTAATGAAAAAAATGCACTTGATAGTTAGGTACGTATGTGTCAATTCGTTGTAACAACCATTTAGTACGTTTAGATAAGTATACAAAATTGATTCATCACATCATAACGCAGAATGCGTCTTTATCAATTTCAATTGAGCTCATTGAATAGCAAATAAGTAGATACTTACCTATACTAAGTTTATGTAGTTTCTATGTTGACGAGCGATGACCAAAGACTTCTATATAAACTCAGTTTATATAGAAGTCTTTGGCGATGACCAATTCGTTTTAGTCGTTCGTAATATAACTACGAGAATTATTATAGGATACCTAGGTAAATTCTTTATTTTCAGAATTTGAAAATTCTTCGATAATATCGTGAAGCGAAATTAATATTGAATTCTTCGTTATTTCTACAGCACCGACGAAATGCGTAAAATCAGCCATGTAAGATCAACAAATACTAAACTTTACAGAACCGCTTGAGCGGTCTTCTTTGAAGAAAATAATAATGTTAGCTTATTTTTGTAACGTGAGGGAAAACCCATCATGGATGTTATGCCGGTCTCCTACCGACTAAAAAACCTCACGTAACGCCCAACAGCCTATGGTTGGGAGCCCTGGGTAAGCCCTCGAAATGATGTCCCACTTGTAATAGTCCCCCATTTTCTGCAAAAGCTCTCGAACTTGATATGGGAACTTGATACGGCATTTAAGGTTCTCAGGTCAACTAGGAGACGTGCCGTTTGGCCATATGATAACCGGAAGTGGGTCAAATTTACTACCAAGTGAATAATCTATACATACAGGATGTTGATCTGCATTTGTGCATTACTTGCACACATGACTGTACTGCCTACACTCGTTGATATTTCGGGATAAAACGAGACACCTTTTTTTACACTTTTTTTTTTCTGCTTAAATTCTTTTCTATTTGCTACGGGAACTCTACTGCTTATACTAAACCAATATTAAGTGAAAAAATGGGGCAGTAAAATTAAGTTCTTAATAATTATTAAATAAAATAAATTTAAAAAGCAACTCGTATGAATCGGTTCTAAATATTCTAATAATACTATTACCTACATTAGGTACATTTTCACCGTTCATTCAAAACCGTTTCTTCTTTGCCTACAGTCACAGATTACTAAATAGTTACTACGTAACAGATACATCACTCCCATACAAAAGCGACAATACCTACGCTATATTAGCCTACAAAATTTTAATAATAATACCTGCTGCTCAGAACGAGAAGAATTGTACCTTAAACACGCGTTCATAGCGTCGAGATTGTGTCGCCCGCTGTGCGAGTGACGTCATCGTAAGAATGCGCTAGGGTTGAACCTATATTGATTGTTGTAATAAAACAAATGTTACGAATCAACCATGTTTTAATACGCTTTTAGTAGGTCGACGTGTATGTAACTAACAATGTAATGGAATGTAAGGAAAAAAATTATGAATGGTTTAAAAAACCCTAGAAAAACACGCTTTTATAAATGCACGTAAAAACCAAAAATAAATTATGAATCACAGTAGGTAGGTATGGTATACCTATATATTTATATTGTTTATCTTATGCCTACCCATAACTAAAATATCAAAGAAATCTAAATTTAACTGACATTACCTTTAGCGTAAGTACCGGCTATTCACCTATCTCACCCGGCCATCCTACCTTACTATGTTACACACACATACATATTATGGTCACGCGTAGATCTCCGAAGGGGAAGGCAGAGGCATATTAGATGCCCACATTTCATTTTTTTATAGTTTGTACCAAGTACAGGTTGTGACCTTCTGCTGTTTAAATTTTTCAAACCGCCTAAAAAGGCCTTCAACTTGGCTGACTGCTATTTTATTGGCAACCGGGACCAAAGGCCTAACGTGCCTTCCGAAGCACGGAAACGCTCAACTAAAGGTCACAAAGTGGTCACATGAATGGTCACCCATCCAAGAATAGTGAAAGTTGCTTACTACAGTGATCGATTACAACACTGAGTCCCCGGGGCTACGAGCGCTTCGACTACCTATAAAACCTATTTACCTACAAATTCTATAAAACATTGAATTGCCTATAAAAAACAACAATTTTATAATACCTGACTCAAATAACTCCTTAATTTACGATTTACATACTTATCACCTACCTACTTATGTTCAAACAAATAAATGGTAAAAACATTCAAATTGATAAGATTTAAAATATTACTCAGCTTTCTTCGTCTCTCGGCAATTTAAAAAACGACAAATTTTCTTTTGTTTTTGTACCATTACACCCATCCACTGCACAATAATTACGTGGTTTCGGTATTTCGAAGCGTAAGCGCGGGAAACGTGCGGTGCGGTGCGATGCGAGCGCTCAGTCGGGCGTCCGGCAGCCCTCTGCCAGTTGTATCCCCAGGGAGATGCCGAGCGGTAGGTACATAGCGCGCGATTTTGAGAGAGTGACGGAGGCCTGCTACAGTTTAGTAGGCACATACAAATGTGTAGGCATAGGCAAAGGAGGCCTGCCGTGGCGGCGCGGCTCGTGTAAGTTACCCCTCCAACCCCCGCGCAGGAGCGAGCGGCTCAGGCGGCGCCTTTGATCGGTGAATTTGAAATTTTGAATTAATTAGTCGCTCGCCCGCGTTCAGCGTGAGTATAACCGCACGCGCCGATATCTACGTAACGTCCGTAACAACACCGGTAACGATGTCAGAGCGTTACAGTAACGTTGAGTTGGTGGAAATGGTGCGCCTTTACGCTATTTCTAATAATAACGTTGTTGATGCAATTCGCATGTTCAGGGAAATGTTTCCAGACCGACCAATACCATCTCGTCGCATGATGCTTGCCGCCACACAGCGCTTAAGGGATCACCGACAGTTCGAGGTTCCTCGACATGCACAAGGTCGTGGTACACAAGGCCTATCAGCTGATCGGCAAGAGCAGATTCTCAATTATTTTGAGGAAGAACCTCGAGCCAGTACGCGTGAAGCCGGTCGCCGTTTCGGTGTTCATCATACCAGTGTGGAAACTGCTGAATCGCGAACTAATGCATCCGTTCCATTTCCGACGTGTTCAAGAGTTGCATCCGCAGGACAATAACGCTCGGACAGTTTTTTGTCACTGGCTCCTTGAACATCAGGACGTGAACATTTTGTGGTCCGACGAATCATTGTTTACACGCGTGGGCGTTTATAACGTCCACAATGAACATTGGTGGGCTCACCGACAACACAACCCACATGTTAGGTACTACGCGGGACTCGTCCAGGTCCGGTTTAGTCTGAATGTGTGGGCTGGTATCATCGGTGATCATCTACTTGGCCCATATTTTATTGACGGTCGTTTGAACAGTGCTACATACTTGGTGCTACTCCGACATGTGGTTAATGAGATGCTCGATGACATTCCACTCGCATTTCATAGGGACTTGTACTTCCAACAGGACGGTGCGCCACCTCACTATGGACGCCAAGTGCGCGAATTTGGTACGCAGTGGATAGGCCGTGGTGGACCGGTAGCCTGGCCGCCGCGTTCACCCGACCTAACGCCCTTAGACTTTTATTTGTGGGGAGATATTAAAAGACTTGTTTACAATGAAGACATTGTGAGTGTTACACAATTACGTGAAAGAATTGTTTTGGTATTCGAACAAATAAAAACAAATGTGCTAGTGCTTCGCTGCGAAGCACTAGCACATTTGTTAAAACGCAACTTAGTGCGCCGCGCCAATCTGTGCATAGACACTGGGGGTGAGCATTTTGAACAATTATTGCGTGTTACATTTAAGAGCTCTCCTGACCCTAACCAAATCGCATGATTCACTGCCGCTACCCCCGCGCCCCTTTGCTACAGATCGCGCGCCACATTCACGCGGCGCCGGCGCCGTCAGCCGGTGACAGATTACGATAGCAACGCAAGTAGGGGCGGATCACAACGCACTTGCGAACACTGAATAGAATGGAGTAGATATTTGTGAGAATAGTTTTACTCGGTTTTTGGTTTTATTTTTTTGAAAATTGACCGTATTATACTACTTATAAAAATAGGAGAAGAATTTTTATAGAACTTTAAAATGAACAATTTCGCAATTCACAATTTTTATGTAACTTTAATTATATTTACTTAGCGCACGCAACGTATACTCTCAAAAGGAATAAATTTTCCCGTTTTCGAAACTTTATTCATAGTTGCTCCTATTCGTTGAAGTGTAATGTTATAAACCTTCCTCAACAAACGGACTATCGAGCACCCAAACTCCGAAACATCATTTTGTGGATCACACGAATATTCGGCCCGACCCCAGAATAAAATCAGGGCCTCAGCACGGCCATCGGTTATACTACCGAATGCACCACCGCATCAAGGCGAATTATGAAGAACGAATAATCCTTTTTACTGTAAAAGAACAATGATGAAAAAGATACTATCTATCAATCTACCTTCACGCCAAATCCCTTGCGGGGTAGGCAGAAAGAACCGAGCGCCACACGGCACGGTCCATACACACCTCACTTGCTTCTTCAACTTTCATTTTTTCTTTTCATGCATGCACGTCGGTTCCATCGGCTCTTGACACCACCTTCAACTAACACACGATCAATTTGGTCGTGGTAGGTGTGTCGTGGCTTTCCCCGACTCCTACGTCCATCCACTTTCGCGTTGTATATCTGTTTTGTCATTCTTTCATCTCCCATTCGCTCCACATGCCCGAACCATCGTAGCATGTCCTTCCTTACTTTAACACCGACACTCTCTTCCAGACCAACTCTCTTTCTTACATCTTCATTCCGAACGCGATCTGCGAGCGTTACTCCGCAGATTTTGCGTAGCGCACGCATCTTGACCGCGTTTATTCTACTTTCATGCGTTTCCTGCCATACCTAACTCTCGCTTCCATAAATTAGCGTAGGTATCAGCACCGCACTGTGTACTGCGAGCTGGTTCTTTGACTTAGGGTTTTGGTACCCAAAAGTTTGCCTAACGCTCCATTCACTCTATTTCCCGCAGTTACCCTCCTTTCTACATCAGTGGTGTACCGTCCATCCCGGCTTAATGCACATTCAAGATATACAAACTTATCCACCTGTTCTAGCACTACATCATTTACAGTTATCCTGGCATTCGTTCTGCCCTCTTCTCTTTCGAATACCATCACTTTCGTTTTAGTCGCGTTCAAATGTAAGCCTCTCATTAGACTATCATCTTTCATCGCTGTGACTAGAGACTGTACTTCTGATGGCGATTCGGCTATGAGCACGGCATCATCTGCATACAGCAAACAGTTCACATTCACAAGTAAGTCACCCATTCGCAATCGAACATTCATCGATCTTACTCTCTTAAGACAATCGTCCAGGTACAGGACAAACAGCAGGACTGACAGCACGCAACCCTCTCTGACGCCAATGTTGAAGTCAGACCAGGGAGACAGACTGCCGCCCACCCGCACACATGCCGTACATCCCACATATGTAGACTACACAGCACGAAGCAGCGCACCATCGATCCCAAATCCTGGCAAGATGATGAGATGAGACGTAATCCAAACACGCTTTCTTCTTTCTTGCTACGCAGGATTGAACGTCCCACCAGGCATCACCTTTCGAATGTTCATGTCTCTTTGCACTCCCACATGCTTCTTTTGCACTATCCACTATACTTTCTTTCATAATATTCCAGCATTCATCCACATCTAAGTCGGAAAGGCTTGAGTTTGCAAGCCTTTCACTGACTAAGCCTACATACATACTCCTTACGCTTTCATCTTCCAGTTTTTCACTCTTTATCCTTTCAAAGTCTCTGAGAGGGACACGCCGGGTTTACCACTGTTGACCGAAATTCATTTGATCGTTTGACGTGTGACCGAAAAAACATTAGGTAATTCTACTTTTGATCGAATGAACAATTGACCAAAAGAGTTTTTATCGAACAAACATTTGGTATTTTTACTACTGATCGAATGAACGTTTGGTCGAAAAACAGTTGACTCAAGAATATTTTAACAAACAAAAGCGAAATAAGTAGAATTCGGTACTGGCACTCGCCGGCCGCTGCCGCGGCACGCTCGCTTCGCTCGCTCGGCTCGTGCGTTGTGGTCGCAGTTCTAACCTAACCTAACCTAGCCATTTTGATACAGCCTCTGTTAAAATATTCTTTTAGTCAACCGTTTTTCGACCAAACGTTCAATCGATCAGTAGTAAAAATACCAAATGTTTGTTCGATAAAAACTTTTTTGGTCAATTGTTCATTCGATCAGTAGCAAAATGGCATAATGTTTTTTCGGTCACACGTCAAATGATCAAATGAATTTCGGTCAACAGTGGTAAACCGGGACACGCCCTCGCCAGTGCCTCCACTTCTTGAAAAGACTGAATGCAGAAAAAGATACTAATAATACTATTTTTTTTAACGTGAGATAAAATCCATCATGAGTGCTATGCCGGACTCCTACCGACTAAAAAACCTCACGTAACGCCCAGCAGCCTATGGTTGGGAGCCCCGGGTAAGCCCCCGGAAGGATGTTCTAGGACTTCTAACAGACCTACGGCCACAATTGCGGCCTCGCCCAGGGGGCGGTTCGGGTGCTATTATACCGCGTCTTTCGGGTGTGATCCCGCTTCTAAGGGCGTGCGTGAACTTTTCACGTCACGCAGCCGTCATGGGCCTGCTTCTGTAAGGACAGTGAGTAGCCCTCTCGCCGTCCTCAGACCCACGGTCATGGAGGCCGATAGTCTTCGGCGAAGCCATATCGCCGATGCCTAGGCACCAACTGCGGAACTCGGGTGGGAAAGATTTCTCCCGTACCCGCCCCACCGCCTCTTTCAAGAGCATAACCTGCTCGCAGAGAGAGGCGGCACAGTCCCACTTACTCCCGCTGGAGAGCATGGCTCGCACCACGGTCTGGAGCGAGAGAGTGTCCACGTCCAGACCCACCACGAGGACCTGGCGCTGTTGCGCCCAACAGCATCATCATTCAGTAAAAACTCATTTTTCTTTCATTAGTACCTTCAATAAAATGATTATTCTTTTATGTGAATCAACAAGTATTTTTAAACAATAAATTTGTTTTGAAAATATCACCGGCAATTTTCTACTATTAAATCGAAAGCCTAAAGACAGTGTTATATTTTGAAGATTTTTTAAAATACTGTCTTTAAATTTGTACTTGAATTAGCCGACTCCATTGTTTTATGTTCCGTGCAATTACTTCCGGCACCGACTCGCTCGCACTAGTAGTGGCGGTTTCTGGGTTTTGTATGACATTTTTAGGGTTCCGTAGCCAAATGGCAAAAACGGAACCCTTATAGATTCGTCATGTCTGTCTGTCCGTCCGTGTGTCACAGCCACTTTTCTCCGAAACTATAAGGCCTATGCTGTTGAAACTTGGTAAGTAGATGTATTCTGTGAACCGCATCAAGAGTTTTGTATAAAACGAGAAAAAAAGCAGTTAATTTTGGGGTCTCCATACTCAAACTGAAACTCAAATTTTTTTTTTCATCAAACCCATACGTGTTGGGTATCTATCAATAGATAGGTCCCCAAAAATGCTATTGAGGTTTATAACATTTTTTTTTTCTAAAGTGAATAGTTTGCACAAGAGACACTTCCAAAGTGGAAAAATGTGTGCCCCCCCCCCCCCCCCTCCTCTAACTTCTGAACTAAGAGAATGATAAATCTAAAAAATATATATAATGTACATTGTCATAAAATCTACCAAAGAAAATTGGTTCGAACGAAATCAAGATGGTAGTTCTTTTTTTTTAAACGTCATATACCGCAATTTTCGCCGAGAAAAATCACTACCACTGCGAACATCAATGAAAGTTACAACGAACCACACGAACTTTTATATTATGTTACTTGCTGCTACGGAACCCTTCATGGGCGAGTTCAACTCTCACTTGGCCGGTTTATTATTATTGTTCCTAGAAAGCGTCCAGTTCAATTAGGCAACCTATCGGACTTGGGGAGGTAAGACAGCAGTCGCTCTCAACTTTGCCAATGGGGATGAAAATTCAATTCATAGCTGCTGCTCTTGGCAGCCAATAAAAGCTGCGTCGGGTTTGAAATATGGTTAGGCTTGAAGGCAGCTAGGCAGATGCTAATATGCAGAAAAGGTCTGGGCCCCATGAAGATCTTCTAGGCCCAAGCCGACGTCACTTGAAGCAGTACAGGTGCTGACCAACGAACGAGGTCCTGGTACAGGCATTCCGTAACGCCATTGAGAACTCGGATGATTCTCGGTGGCAACAATATCGAGGAGATAATATGCCAAATCATACCGACCTAGGTTCAAAAGTAACACCCCAGTTTCTACAAGCCATCGTGAAGAAACTAAGTAAGATGAAGAAAATTTATATCGGATAGTAAACAATCAATACGGTTCTTAGCTTTTTATTTCTTTCATTCTACGAGCGAAAAACGTTTTTATGTTCCTTTTAGTCATTTTTTGGTCTTTATATGTATAACTTTTTAATCGATCTATCGATGTCGTAATTGAGCATTGTGTGACGCAATCGGGCATAGGTCCGCTTCCTACAAGGCGCGCAGCCAGACTAAACGTAATCGGTAAAGGATAGCGCATACAGATTTCGCGAGGAAAGAAAGAGAGAGAAGGTTTGGAGCGCGTTTAGCGAAATGATGTGAAAGCTAAAAATCAGATAATTACAGATAAAAAGAAAACTATTATAAAAATAAAAAAAACCGACTAGTGTAAATGAAGTTTTTAGTATTGTCTTTCTTATACATTAAAAATAATATCTAAATAATAGATAATTATAGAGATCCAGCCTAAAGTTTAACTAAAACAAGGTGTTTTCAAAAATTAAAAGTATCGAGGTTTTTTTTAGTAATCGTGTTTTCAGGCTAGTAGATCTTTAGTTCATGAACTGAAGTTGCTTGTGTTGTAATGTTAGTTCATTAGACCTCAGGAGTCCTGAGATCTAGATCAAGATAATAGTCTATTTGGCGTCATACGTCCTCTTAAGAATTAAAAATATCGGTTCCTATTACTTAACCGGAAGTGGGTTCGTTTCGTGATTGTAACAAGATGCGTAGCTCCCAAGCTATTTGACAGATCCTGCATATTATGTTAAACACTTATTAAATTCAAGCACTTCATATAAATGACAGATTATATTAGAGATTATTGTTCTTATTTATTTATCTATTTATTATATTATATTAGAACAGGATAGGTGCAAAGGTGATCAACCGGAAGTCACTGGGGCCTGTTTACACGATGCTGTGTTTAATGTCATTCTGAGCTAGTTTTATATAACTTTTTTTTATATTCCTTATTATTATTCTGTAGTATTTTATATTCTGAAATTGTAAACAAGAAAGCCGTGAGATTGTTCTCACCAGACTGCCCCTCTCTAACACGTTTATTGTGAAAGTCAAAGTTCAATCCGATTGACGTTATCATTTTTGTTTTATTTCAAACTTTGAACAGATGATCCACGTGACCTAGTGACGTAGTTTAATGCAACAGAGTCACAGACTACAGACAAAGTCTCGCCATAAGCCCCTCTGCACTCTATTTTCTATAGAGAGGGGCTAAAACTAGAGTAGGGTTGGCCGTCAATATTATGTCCAAATTTCACCTTATACATTTTTTCCCAACAGAAGGAGAAGCCTATTGCCGTGTTGAAATAGACAGGCGCAGGTTGTGACGAACCACTGTTGATTTTTTTTCAAGCCGTCCATAAGACCGCGACCAATACTTTCACGTGCTCCTGAAGCTAGAAAACGAAAATTTTACAATCGTTGGTCAGAACCATACGTTCGCGCAAACTTAAAAATTGGTTCGAAGCCTGTTCTACGACAATAAAAATTGTGTACCTACTAACCTTACCATCAAGTGTAAATAATGACTGTATATCTTATTGTTTTCCAAAACAGATGCCGTGTACCTGAATGTGAAACTGCCAGATCTACCGTCGCAACTCCTTCGTGGTGGCCTGAAGACACAGATACAAAGTGTTACAAGCCTATATTAAACAGGCGAAGCCTTTATTCTACAAACTTGACCTGCACAAATGCTACCTTCAGTGAGCAGATCGAGGAATGCTACGATTGGATTTATGAAAACAATAATTCTATTGTCTCTGAGGTATGTATGTGTTGCCTACCTTCTAACCTACTGATTGCCTCGGTGGCGCCACGGTAATGTTTGGGAGAGCTGTTCCTTGGGTTTTCTGGTTTGAGTCCTAGTCCCCAGGACCCCAGTTCACTAAGATACAAAACAACATATTTGTTTAATTCATAAGTGATATTCTATAAACAATTATAAATATTCAAGGACATTTTCAGACAACGCTATCTGATCCCAAAGATAAAACACTACTCCCCAGTTTGGGATGTATTTAACGTGAGAAAATACTTATGGATGCTAAGCTGGACTTCTACCGGCTAAAACCATACAGCGTCCTTCCTTCTGCCTACAACCGAGAGACCCAGTTACATCCTTAGTAGGATAACCCCTGGGCTCTCCATAAGTATGAGTGTCCATGTATTTTGACCAGCCAAATTAGCCTCAGAAGTAATAGACTCAGCGTCAATCCTGATCACATTCAAGGCTTTAACTTCGGAGTTCAGGGTCCGGCTATTCCGAATATTTATGAGAATATTTGCACAAAATATTTGAGTGACTTTAGGCTTAGTCAAAAATAAGTTACGCAAATAACGAGAATCAATCGATCTTGACACCGATTTTGTTAGACGTAAACAATATATTTGTAAATACAGTTAGTTATCCTTATAAAAATTATACTTACTCGGTGGATAATTTGTAACAGCTGTCAAATCTATTATAAGAGTGAATGGCACTGTTAGGGCCAGCCTTGGATTATTAGGGCCAACTATATCTCAACATTATTAGTGTGTTAGGTATAAACTATCGCGTCTTAAACAAGTAGGTATATTTATTAGCTGAGCGTTGACAGATGTGTAAATGCAACCTCATGCGAATGGCCTCTGTGAATTCCGGTTGACTATGCCCTGAAAGATATGCCATGCCGTATTAAGTTTCAGGATCAGTCAAACTTTCTTGAGCTACGTAAATATAAAAAAAAATTACGAACATTTTCCACAACGCTATCTCATCCCAAAGTACGCTACGATATGTAACTTGTGATCCACAGTCACACTTTACGACTTCTAGACCAACGTAGGTGTGAAAAAATTTACAAACATGAGATTTCCATCTGTACTATCTCTAATTTGATGGATCCAAGTGGACGGAGGGCCTATCTGTATGTAATAAGTACTATTATAAATTATCTTTGCTAGTACGAGCAGGGAAATGTGTAAGGCCTGTTGCACATTTCCTTGCTATTTTACCGTCGTGCGTCGAAACGCAGATCGCTCCAATGACACTTACAAAATTATTCTACCTGTTTATTTGGTTCCCTGTAAATTTAGGTGCATGCCGTGCATGCCTAGGCCGTAGGCCTCGCTCGGCTATACCTCAGACCTCGGACCGCAATTCGATCATTCGACAATGCTGCATAAACTTCGCCAGTATGAAATATGTACTCGTAGGTACCTACTTACTTTTATGTATGAGATGTCCATGAGAATATTTTCCAGCGACTCAATTCGTTGTCTAATTTGTATTAATAATATCATGTCATGATGAGCGTATCTTAGATTAGAATAGATGTTACATTACTGCGCATTGCGTACGTTAAAGTTCGAAATATTTGTTGAAAAATATTCATAGTATTTTTTTCCAAAGATTTGATTGATAGAAGTTACAGATCGATGTTGTTTTGATTGTGGAGATGGATCGTGGTAACATAATGGTACTTAGGTATAATAGATTATTATGTCTAGAGTTAACAGGTTTACAAAATCATTAAAAAGGATATGGTCAGGTTAGCGCTATCAAAAAAGCTTCATTAGGTCAACGATGTTTCTTCTTCTTCTTAGAGTACCTCTCCGTCTTTGCTCTTCAACTAGAGAAGGATGCCGACCAGGATGGTACAGTTAATAGTACTCGTAGTACCTAGTTCCGGTAGTCGCGATACAGTCTTGTAAACGGGTCTGGAGATTTAGTGCCCATGGTATAGTGCGATGTTGGTAGCATCACAGATATCATGCTTAATACTATTTCTGTAGCATCCGTAGGTATTTTATAGGTAGGTATGGCAGGGAATATCTTGAACCTACCTGCATAGAACAGAAAGCAGGCAAAAAAAAGGCATAAGCAAGAACGAGTTATGAAACAACTGCACACCATGCATCGTACTTACATAGTTTGTAAAATAATATTCTTTGGAACCAGTTCACCATTATGCAATTTGCACTATTGCATTCTGCGTGTGCATAAACGCGCGCGCGTCTTTAAATGTCGTGTCAGTTTGCTGACCTATACACATCCTGGCTTCTTTCATTTATTTTCTCTGTAAAGGTTATTTTTGTTATTACCTTTTCAAGTTTACAACTATAAGTATAGAAACAATTGTAATTTTAAGAGCGTGAATTTTCCTATTTTGCCGTTAAAGTTTTCTAGTGCGTTTTTTTTTAGAAAATTGTGAGATTAGATGAACGTGAAAATTGATATGCCGCCGGTGGAAAAGAAGTTATAGAATTGTTGCTATTCTCAACTCAATCCAAGTTATTCCCTTTCGAACAATAGAACAACGCGTGCCTGCCGAACATGTCAAAATCAGCATTTACCGTGCAGATTTTTCGGAAATATAACAAAAAAAAATCTTTTAAAATAATTAAGGCCTACTGTTTTCAATCAAATATTGACGAAAGTTATTGGTGAATGAGGTTGATTGATTTATGAGGTTAGCCTAACCGAAAGATAAAATCTTGGCGAAGTAAGAGATACCTAATCAAATGTGATTAATGACTAATGACTCACATATTATGTGTTATGTATGTTAAGTATGATTTATTTATTCAATGTTTTTATGTCTTCACTTAGCTGGAATGTATCATGTTGTAGGTCAATGTTTGTTTACGAAAAAAAAACCGGACAAGTGCGGGTCGAACGTGCACCAATAGTTCCGCATTTAAATATCAGTACTAGACAAATGGTTATAAGTACTGGTTACCTATCACAATACCAGAAATCATAATGCTTTTACTTAAAATACATTAGCCCAAAACACCCGAAATCGAAATAACTTAATATTCCAAATTCTACCTTAATCCAGTAAATCTTACTGTACAATGCCTAAATTTAAAATACATATACTATTATTATATCAGATTTCAAAACTATAATTTTCAACTACCTATCCTTAAATAATTTAATTAATGATTGCCATGATGATACTTTGTGTGTACATTTCGATTAATATGTACCTAGAAAGAAAAAAACCTTATACTTGTACTACCCATTAGGTTAGGGATTTTTTTATTTTGCTTTAACTATTTACCCCGAGTAAGTGAAGCCGCAGCGGTGGTGGTCTGTTGGGATTCCTTAGATATCCTTTATAAGGCTTACCCGGGGTCCCAACCGTAATCTGTTAGGTAGGATACGTGTGGTTTTTAGTCGGTAGGAGTCTGACATGGCATCCATGTAGGATTTACCTCACCTTAAAAAAAAGTATTTTGTGTTTGAATATTTTAGGATTAAGTGTGGTATTAAATTTTATTTTTGGGTTTTGGATAATCGACCGTAAGGCATTTTAAATTATTAATATTATGCATACTTGGCCTTTTGAATATTGGTATTTTGATTTCGAGTATTTTGGGCTAATGCATTTTAAGTAAAGGCATTCTGATTTCTGGTTTTGTAATATGTAACCGGTTATACTACGTTTCAACCAGTTTTAACTGTCTAGCCACAGTATAGCTATCACTGTTCATAAGATACCTAGGTACTAAGTAGTATACTCTTATTATTATCTTTGGTAGTAGTCACAGATTGATACAGAGGAGAGAACAGCGGAGTCTTAGTAATAGGGCCCCGTTTTTACTAGGCAAGGCACGGAACCCTAAAAAAGGCTCAAATATTTTTCCTGTTAGTTTTTACTTTAATTTGTCTTATAAAATTAATACTAATGAGCATTAAATTTGCTTAGCTCACGAAACACAAACGATTAAAAGAAGATTATCTACATAATCGCAAACTAATTGAATTGAAACAAATAAGTATTTAACTACGGCAGTAAGTAGCAGAGTAGAACCGAGCAGTAGGCTTTAAAAAAATTAATAATGTATTTAATACTAAGTTAGTAACATATAGAACTAAATAAATAGTATTTGATATCATCATTTATAATACCTATCTAATAAAGATATGAAAATATAATATTGAATTGGTGGAGTTGTCCGGAAGTTATGCATGTACTACCCGTTCGCTACTACGCCTCTACACCAGCCTCTACGCCAGCGGCAAATTTGGCGCAAATGTTACTTTACATTTCGCCAATAAGGTATGCATAGTTTGTATATTTACCTAACTATGTAAAACATCATTACCAAATGGAAAACCTAATTAGGAATGCCATATGTGTTTACTTTTGTAAATACTTTAACCTCGTAAAATATATTTACGCACGTTTGTTAGTAAGGTAGGTTGGTCGTTACTTGTAGCGGTATGTTGAGATAAAAAATGTCCGTACCGACCATGGCCATTCACTAAAGTTGTAAATAGAAGTTGCTACTTAGAGAGAACTTTGGTCAATGAGGATAATGCATAGGTATATACACCTAGCTCATACTAAGTAGGTGACTGACTTTACTCGATATTTTTTGCACCCTAGTGTCATGAGGCCCTGACCATCAATCGGTTGTACTAGACCCTGGACCGGACCCTATTGTCCGTAGGCCGCTAATTCTCGGCCATACGACTTGAAAACGTAAATTATTTGATTTTTGTCTAATGTTTTGCGATTCATAAAAATGCTATGAAATAACATTCAAGAACATTCGAAGAATCTAGACACGCTGAAGCGTTGAGCCAAGTTAAATTTATGGATACTCGCTTGCCGTTGAAATTGGACAGTAATTAATTTAAAATTAGATTTATGATCTTTTTTTCAGTTTTAAATTTTATTGTGTCTAAGTTTATCTTCACGTATAATAACTGAACTATATTAATTTAGTATTCAAAAGATGACGTGAAGTTGAAAAATGTTCCTAAATGAGCCTTTCAAAAGGGACCAAATATTTGTGTCATCCAAGCAAGCAAATGTTCGTAATTAAGCTTTCAAAATCACCGGTTTCGTTTACCGTTATCATAAGGATTGAAAGTAATAAATAAAGTACAAATAAACACCTAAAGTAGTACGATACAGGAGCAACATACTCCAATCAGACCAATCACGTGTCGTCCGCAATGGTTAACAAGTTACAAGTGCAGTAAGCGGCAAGTCGACGACCCGCATTCGCATGGCGCCGTCATGACATGAACATGTAGCAAAGCAGGTTGTATAGGTGCATTTATTTTTAAACACCTTTGTAGGCTTTTTATCTTAATGAATCGCTTTCTTCTCAGAGATTGACCGATTTTTTAAAATAACTGTGTAGTTTCGCTCTACAGTAAACAACAACCTCAATTCTACCTACTTACGTTACTTGTTTTGGAAATTTATCTTTGTAGGTAGGTAGAACATGAAATTTTTTTGTTCCTCCTAATCTCTGAATTGATCTATCTGAAATGATACAATTTCAACCAGTAAGAGCAAGAACAAAGTACTAAACAGGGCTATACGAACAACTATAAATGGTCCATGCACTAATGCACATTTCTCAAGACTGGGTTACATTAACGCGATTTCTTTGCAAATTGACATAACGTAAAGAATATTACGTAATTTCCATATAACTTCAAGTAAATCCCCGACGAAGCAATATTATGATAGAATTTTCTAAGAAATATTTGTTTTAAAAATTTACTTAGAGTTGGGTAACTATCAATCAACAAATTAGGTAATAATTCGTAAAACAAACCTTTTGAAGTTAATGTTAATGTAGATGCTCGTACTTCAGGAAGTCCCTCTGTTATTTGCATTCGTATTTTAGGAATCACTTTAGCACATATAGTCTAAAACCTGACTGTAAAAATCACACACCCTTATAAGGAACAATATATATAATGTGTTCATAATAAATTATTTGTTAATTTCAGCTCAACCTAGCGTGTCAGCCACTGAAGGTACAATTTGTCGGAGGTGTTCACAATGCTGGCATGATCTTTTCTATGATATTTACCGGATGGATATCTGACAAGTAAGGATACAGTGATTCGTAACTCTCATTCTTGAGCTATATACAATCAAGTAAAGTTTTAGCATTAGAAAGATCATCTGATACTGTTTTAACATGATCTTTGTTGTTGGATATATAAATTGCTAATTTAGTAGAATTTATAGCAGTAGTAATAGAATGTGTGATAATCATTCGTGAAAATAAAACAGAAAAATTGCCGTCTTCTATAATCATCATCTTTTACTAGGCTTTAGTTACGGCATGTTTAAAAATATACAGTAAGCTCTTCTTCTACTCAGGCTTGCAATTGGAACAAGCCATTAGCGTAAAATATAAAATAATAGCGATTCATCATCTGATTTACCGCTGCTCTGGTTTTTGCTGGTCATAGGCCTCACACATAACTAGGGGCTGATGTTTTGTCTTATTATCCATTTTTAGGGTGTAATTTAGCCTATATGGCACAGACGAATTGATATGAGATTTTGGGTTTTTCTTCTAAAACACTCTCGGGGCGTATTTTGGTGGTGAAACTTGTCTTCTATCGTCTCGTCACCACACGTAGTGCAGCAACGATTAGTACCTACACATGTATGTTTACATTTTAATGATTCACATGTTTCAGGATTGGAAGAAAACCGACTTTAATAATATGTTCAGTCGGCGCTTGCATCGGGGTCTTCAAAGTACTCTTGAAAGACTATTACCCTTATCTGTTCCTTGAATTTATGGAATCCGTTATGGGTTCCGGACTCTACACAGTTGGTGTCGTGTTATGTAAGCGTCTAATCATTAAGTTTTATATTTATACACATCCCATGATAAAATATCTTCAGGAATAAAAAGTAGAATACTATAATCTATCCATATACCAAATTTCGGCCAGTTCGGTGCCATTCAGCCGTTAGAGAGAGATTAAGTAATAAACCTGTTGAAATTTGAACGCTAAATCTTTGCAAATTTGCTTAATTCATCCCTTCTTCTCTACACAAACTTTATCTGTGTCAAATTTTACGACTTTCTTAAAAAGGAGTACCTACTCATAAAGTTTTTGCTTCACATTGTATACTTACATTTTCCTTTTTTAGACATAAATCTTTATAAAATCATTTTTTTTAGTAATCGAAGTTGGTGGACCGTCCAAAAGAGTATTGGCAGGTATCATTTTCTCATATGCAGCGTACGCCGGAGAAGTTGGGTTTGCCATTTTAGCTATGACCTTGAAGTACTGGAAATGGTTGATTTTGGTGGTTTATGCACCGATGATACTATTTATAAGCTATTTCTTCTTACTAAAAGAAAGTACCAGATGGCAGATGCTGAGAGGAAAAATGGCTGAAGCAAAGGAAACCTTGAAAATAATTGCCAAAATGAATAAAATGGATATAGCTTCAAAAGAAATTGATGATTATAGTGATGATGAGCTTCGAACGCGATGTGATGTAGGAGATCAAAAAGAGAAGGAAAATATAAAAGTCATAATTTGTTCAAAAGAAATCATGACTCGTCTTGCAGTTACGTCATTCTGCTTTTTTACATCCAGTTTTCTGTACTATGGTTCATTGGTACACAGTGTACTCTTACCTGGAAATAAATATACAAATTTCATACTGGCTGCTGTATCGTCGTTTCCTGGCGAGGTCATCGCTTACTTCGCTTTCAACAGATATGGCAGAAAAATAACTTTGCAGTGTGGTTATGTGGTGTGCGCGGTCTTCCTAATTGCACAAAGCTACACTCCTGATTGTACGTATTATATATAATATTAATTTACTTAGGTACTTTTTTGTTGCTTTAGAAGAACTCCTCAGGAAAAAATAATGAATGAGAATTTTTTTTTGTATTCTAAAAATAAAGTGAGAAAAATTCTTACGGAACAGAGATAAATTTGCAATAGGTACAACAATTTGCTCCGTTTGGATTGTTCCACTACTTCATTATTTTTACTTGCTTACTTTGATAAATTGTCGATATGCTAACCAGGATATTTATTTTAGGGTTAACTTGGGTGAAGCTGTCATTATTCCTGGTTGGAAAAATGGGCGTGGTTATATGTTTCACTGGCATTTATACATACAGTTTAGAACTATTCCCAACCAGTGTGAGAGGAACACTGCTGGGTGTTGGCAATACTGCAGCTAGATTTGGAAGTATGCTGGCACCATTGACGCCGCTGCTGGTAAGAATACAATTTTTAGTTCTCGTAAAATTTCTTCTACCCTTAAGATTTCTAATTCGATACTTAAAATGAAATCATTTTCGTAAAACAATGTAGGTACCTACACAAGCAATTATTATCTACTCAACTCCCATATTCAACTACTGCTGTTACATACATTAGATGCTTTCTATTCCTGGGGTCTTCTAATTATAATGTTACTGGTTTACATATGACTTTTAAATAATTACAATAAAAATTAAAATTCGTATTAAGAAATAGAGAAAGTTCTAGAAAAATTAACTTTAGAAGCTGTTTATTCCATTGTGTGTAAAAATGACACAGTGTTAAAGGAACCTAAGGAACTAAACACGCTCGCCCTGAGCGTATTTAGTTCCGCTTTAACGAAGGTGCAAAATTCATATTATGCAGATTAAATAGTTTTGGAGCTGTTAGTGAAGACAGAAGACACACGGCTGCCGCGCCAATAGTTCCTTTTCTTTTGAATGTGGCTGGGCACTGCCGCGTGTCTATAAGACGCAAAGCTCTTGAGGAGACGTTAACAATATAGCTCTGTTAATTTAGAACCTTAAACAAAGTCCCTTAATTACATTTTCGCGAACTTAGACGTTAGGTACAAAGGATTGATGATGACTTATTCACAAATTGCCGTATATGTTTAGATAAATGGTGTATTTAATTATGGATACTTTCAGCTCACTAGGAATTTACGTAAAACATCTTTTTTCACTCTCGCAAAGGGTTTCACGTATACTTCTAATAACCGATTCTCTTTTTTCAGATAACTGAAGTGGCAGCACTTCCATCAATACTCTTCGCAGCGACTGCTATCGTAGCCTGCTTACTGCTGTCGTTTACTCCTGAAACGAAGACACTGCCCATGTTTGATACGATAGCTCAAATCGAATCATTTAAATCAAGCCAATCAAAAATATGTACAAAATTATAAAAATGTGCCAAGTTTATAGTTTAAGCGACAATGTAGTTATAATAAATGACAAATAAAGTATTATCCCATTTGTATAAATATAGATTAATTTAAAAGTATACTTTGACCGGAGCACTTTATTTTGCATTTTGGTATAAATTTTCGTCTTGTTGGAAAACAAAATGTTCAGATAAAAGAGCGGCTACTTACTAGGTATAAACGCTTGGTGTGATGCCGGTTACTAGTAGGTATCTACTATACTTAGGCATGTTACTAAATGGGTATCTATAGAATTGTAATATGAGATACGGGCTTATTTTTTTAAATAGAGTTATGAATATAGAAGTAATGAAATATCGTACCTGTGTTTTTTTAACACGTTCACGGACAGAAACCATTCCTAAAAAATTGTGATATGACACACAAATTTTCCATACAAAATAGTATCACGCCTGCGGACGGACTGCCACATTATTAGATTTTTCAAGTAAGTGTTGCGGCAGTAACGGCCAAAGACGTAACCGGTAGTAGGAAGATCGCCCGGCCACAGAAGGAGTGTCACGACATGATGTCCTGCAATGTGTGCGTGAGAGACTTAACTTGTGTGCACGCGTCGGAGTGCTTGATGTGACACTAGCTGTCTGTATTACAGCCTAAAACGGCACAGAGTCACGCCGTTCCTATGTGTGTAATGAAAAATCTTCGGCTGTGAACGTAATTCCACTTTTGATACATTTAAAATCACCGGCTACAGCCGTAGTGCCATATTATGAGAGTCAGGATGTACGGTTCTCGACGTACTGTCCGTGAACGTGTTAATCTAACTTTGTCCTGACAAGCTAGAAAGCCATGTTGTCCTGGTTCCTAAAACCAATGACCTGCATTTACCTACTTATCTTATGTAAAAAATGAACAGGTAACCTAGGTACCTATTGCCCAGGATATTTCCCTTGGATCTATAAGTTGAAATGTGTGCGTATAATATGACTCTGCCTACCCCTTCGGGTATAAAGGCGTGACTATATGTATGTATGTATTTCCTTGGTCACGCTGTAACTTGAGAATGTCCGTAGTCTATCCCAATCCCAACAATTGACAAAAGGTTTTGATTTAAAGAAAATTAAAGAATAGAATGCAATTTCGTTGTAATGCAGCCTGTGTATCGTATATTATGCAAGCATAATTATCAATAGTATTACGCTACGTCCTAGGTAGGCGGTTCAAAGCGAACGCGATTCTGAAGCGGTGACACGCGAACTCAACGCGACGCGGCGCTAGCGATGGGCGGGTCGGGCTAAAAAACTCGAGTTACCCGGGCTAAGCTTCCAACCCGTCGACTCGGGTTCATTTTTGCTTGATTCGGGCTGACTCGGTTGACCACTACACTCGGCACGCTCGCCACCCGCCACGCTGTTCAACTCGCTCAGCCCTTCTCGTTGACTCGGCTTGTTTCGGTTTGGGTCGGGCTCGCTCGCTAACTAAGCATGCGCTGGCCTCGCACACATTCACACCACACGCAGCATTAAGGGATATCGAACTAAGATTGAAGTAATAAAAGCTATTCTACGTTCGATGAATAGAAAACTGGTCGGGTCGTTAGGGAACCCGGGCTGTTTTTTAAATTTATTTTGTTATATCTTAATTAGAGGTTATAGGCCAACTTTGCAACATTCATTTGATTGATGACGCTATTTCACTTAACAGTAAAAATAAAAGTAAATTGATAAGTATACATAATTTAATAACATGAATCGAAATAAAAAGAGTGTAGTGTGGGAGTTTTATACAAAAAATTACGACTACACATCCAAACTCGCCCGTTGTTTGCACAAGTTACCTAGTAAGTACATGAAATTATGCAAAATAATATTAATTTAATTACTAGACAGTTATTATACGATGGGCGGGTCGGGTTAAAAACGTGGAGTTACTCGACACACTGCGGTGCGACGGCGCGGGCGGCGGGGTGGCAGTCCAGACTCAACCCGGGTTAACCCGAGTTACAGCCCGGGTTACGTAATATATCAATTCGAGTTGCCCGAGTTGAAAAATCTGTGACCCGTCCCATCACTACGCGGCGCGTCGCGGCGGCCATGTCCTACGTGCACGCGAATCGTCTCGCACAGCCGCCATACATCATACAGTTCGCGCGCAAATATCAAACCAACTGATCGCGTTCGCTTCATTTCGCGCCGCCCCGCACAGCACCGCACTTGCGTTTGGTCACGTACATGGAGCAAATATAAGACACAGAGTACGTTTGTATATTATGAGATAGAGACGTCACTCGACTAAGTGACGACACCAGCGGTGCCAAGCAGCTATTACAAGAAACTTTCTGACTGCTTGGCCATGAAATAAAAACCGAGTGTAACAAATATATTTAAATAAACTTGAATCTTTTAGAAAAAATAGTTTTAAGATCGTAAAAAATAATAATAAACTACCTTGGGCAGAAAAGTAGTCTTACTTATATGACCCTATGTAACGAAACCATACCGCGATTTAAAAAAAGGCACAGCGCCATCTAGTTGTGAATTTTTAACTAAAATATTGGATTTTTTAATATTGCGTACAGCGCCAACTACCACGTGTTTCTGGAAACTCTTACGTTATAATGAAACTAAATTAAATATCACGACAAGTCTCAATGTAACTGCAACGTTGAGAACCTACGTAACTTGGTTACATTATAATTCAATGCTCAGTTCTAAGTGATAACACCATGATATAAGAGAGGAGAGGGCCTAAGCAAGCGTGCACTGTGACCGTTCAATGCGGGTCCTGACGTCATCAGTGGGCGTGGCTTAAGTCAGTGCGCTGTCCGCGTTCATCTGGGCAACTTCCGGTTCGTTAGACGCAAATATATGTCAAAGTTCGTATTTTCGCGAAATTAGAAGAATTTAAAAAGATAAGGATCAAGTGTTGTGTTCTATCGTGTAAAAATTACTCGGATAGACATTTTGATGCTAGGCATGGCATCACATTTTAGTTGTAAGTGTTTTTATTCTTTATTTTCACAAATAGTTCTAGAAACGTCTGTGATCCCCGGATACAGCAAAATATTTTTTACTCGACGCTAGATGGCGATACTTTGTGTTTTGGTTACCTAAAATATCTAGGTGCGTAGAGCTCGGTAATAATATAATTTTAATATTGTTAAGTATTTAAACTTATTTAGCAATAATTCCGAAATAAATTTAGGCAACCAAAGATTATTTTTACAAATTTATTTAAGAACTTCGATAACAGACCGCCATCTATTGCCAAGAATAAACAGCACTAAAAACAGGAACGAATTTAGAATTTCACTAAGGGGCCCATAACCGTCCTACCTACTAGTAGTAGGTACAAAAAGTAATTTTTAATACAGTTGCTCAAAAAGTGGCGTATTACAGGGACGTAGAGCGTTCGGGATGTGGGCTATTACACGCTCGTGCTTTTTCTTTACCATTCCCGCACTCGTGCGTTTTCTTTCCCAATTGTCAAAATAATGTCTGTGATTCATGCAAATATTTCTAAAAAAAGATACTAACTTGTTTCAATATCAGATTAAAAGTAATTTAACAGAAATCCCACACTTGTATCGAAAACTACTATTTTAATACAGTTGCTCAAAAAGTGGCGTATTACAGGGACGTATAGCGTTCGGGATGTGGGCTATTACAAACTCGTGCTTTTTTTCTTTACCATTCCCGCACTCGTGCGTTTTCTTTCCCAATTGTCAAAATAATGTCTGTGATTCATGCAAATATTTCTAAAAAAAGATACCAGCTTGTTTCAATGTCAGATTAAAAGTAATTTTAATTAAAATTTAAGCATAAATTAATATATGTAGGTATCGGCCAAATTAAATTTATAAATATAAAAAAAGTTGGCTGTATGAAGTGCACTGCCATAGTCTCTGCTTAGGAAGGTATATATTCTTTTACGGTTGGCGCCATTTTGGATATTCAGGTTTATTGTGTTTTTATTATTTTATAAAAATGCTTAATTTTTTCGCAACTGTATTAAAAATAGTTGTTCAATACAACGTGTGGGACTGTTATTTAAACTCGTTCCGACTGTCTACCCTCGCCTTCGGCTCGGGTCAACACCTGTCGTAACTCGTTGTAATAACAGAAATCCCACACTTGTATCGAAAACTACTATTAGCTAACGACTGGATGCAGTTCGTTCGTACTACAATAGGAGCCATTGTTATCTATCTTTATAAAATATATATTTCTACTGTACGTGTGCATGTCGCTGAATTCCTCCTAAATGGCTGAACAGATCTGAATTTTTTTTTGTATGCGTTTGGGTGGCGCCCTGGATGGTTTTGATTCACAAATCAGCCCGGCAGATGGCGCTGCAGTCGGTATATAGTTTATAAAGTAAACGATGTTGCGCTGGTCAGTTAGTATAATATAAAAATGGATCTTCGAAATGTATGTACGCTCATTACTTAAGAACGGCGGAACCAAATTCGCTAATTTGTTCTTTTCTGTGTTAGTTATAGCCAGGGCAAGGTTAATATAAAATAAAATATTATAATATAAAAATTATTTCTTATTAACATCCGATTTAAAAAATGTCATATTAAAGATGGTGAGTGAGTCAGGCAGAATGACAGTCTGTTGCTAAGGCAACGAATGATAATTTCAAACAGTCCACTACGTCAAACGGTTTTTTTGCTGAGAGACTTATCGTCGTTATAATTCTTGCTCATATTCATATTACTCGTAATTTATTTGTTGTTATTAATAAGAAAATGTCACCAGTAAGGCGTCAAAGTATTGGTAGATGTACGTAAACGTAATGCAAGTCGAGTCAATAATCTTCGCGACAACGAGACTGAAGAATAACGTTCACAACATTTGGAAGCAAATAGAATGAGACTATCTCAACTAAAAATTTACAGAAACTGTAACTGGCTCAAACGGTTCAAGGAAATGGTTTCCATTACAATTTTGGATCGGGTCTTAGAAATGGAATCACCAAAATGGGAACCGGGAATAGAAAAAAGGACTGGGAAATGAAAATCAGGAACCGGGACCAGTGATCAGGAAACCAGGAACGGGAACATGGGACAGGGAACTCAGGATACCGATTTCCATATTTATAGTTATAGCAGGACAACGTCTGTCCGGTCACCTAGTTAATTATAATTTTAGCAATCGATGCCTACTAAGAATATTTTATTTAATTAATTTTTTTTTGTAGGTACTATAAAAACATTCTTTAATTAATCTTACAAAATATTGTAAATGCTAAAGTTTCTGAGTGTGGATGTATGGATTTTTGTCACTCTTTTACGCTCAAAAGGCGAAATGGACTTAGCAGAAATTTGGTACAGGAATAGATTATAGCCTGAAATAACACATATTTTAAAGCTTTTTACTCCCGGAGTCGATTCCCGTGGAATGCGGGAACGCCAACAGAACGCTACGTAGGCAAAAGCGCTGGCGCTTTTGTTTTTGTATAAACCTAAGTAATTTCATTGAAAATTGTTCAAAGTACCTGCATTTTATCTACGGTTTAACGACAATTGGCGGCAGTTTGATTGGCTTCTTATTAGTAATTTGTTCACCATGTGAGGTTTATTCTTTAATTTTTTTCTTTAATATTTATCGCTGACAATACAGTAAAGGCTTAATAACTGGTAGAGCTTTGTTACCATATAATTTGAGTTTTGCGAATAAATCATTTTCGCTATAATTTTCCCTATTATTGTCTATATTATAATCTAGAAAAGACTTTATAAAAAAAATATTTTCATAGTGATAGAAATAAAAAAAATAATACAGTAATTCATCTTGCTAAGAGTTAATACTCCAGGGGGACAAAATATTCCAACTTCGGCCCTGTTTTCAGTGTACAGTAGTAGTACTACGTAGTAACCCGGAAGTTGAAGTAAGCAAGTAGTTTTGACACTGACCGCTAGATGGATAATAGTAAAGTGGGCGGATACAAACCCCTCCTCACCACACCCTCCCCCCGCGCCGAGTCACACATTGTTTCATAGGGAAATCATATTACAACACCTCACTGACCTGTAATAGTATCTGGACTGGTGATCGGTTTCATAAAAGTGTGCCTAATTGAAAATCGCCATTTGGCGCTGACGGCAGCTAGCGAATGTACTTGGAACTAATACTAGTGATGTACAACACCTGTCTTGGTGTCGATAAAAACTTTACCAGATATCGACTACAATGTTAATTTTATTTTTGTACCAATGATGTTTACATAATATGAATGACTACTTTAAAGTACCTAAGTAGGCTAACCATCAGGCTCGCGAATTCAGTTTGGCGAGCTTAATACAAAAAAAAGTGTTTGCTTAAACAGTGGTCGCAGGTATGTTGCCAAAGTAGTGTTACTATTGTAAATCGGCTGAAAAATGACACCGGACACAGCCCACACAGTCATTGGTTGTCTTTAATCATAATTGGGTCATGTTAGAACTTAAAGCTGGGCGTCTAATAGGCGGATGGGCCGAGCCGGGCCGCAACGCAAAAATCCGCATGCCATACGTTTTTAATGAAACTGCGTTTCGTTGCGGCCCGCCTCTAGTGAAGGCGGCCCGGTCCGCCTGGTGGACGCCTCGCTTAACGTGAGCCGTGCGAGCGTGCTCCCCGAAGCAGCCAATGCCAACTTGCTATTCCGCCTCAATGGCAACTATTTCCCATTTACTTCCCGAAGCAGCCGTGCCCAGAGAGGAATTTTGTTAAGTGACAGGTTAATTAGGATTAGGATTTATTGTAGTTTTGTTTGTTTGCAGTAGGTAAGTACAGAGGAGGGTAGGTATTTAAAAAAATATGAAATCACACATTTATTACGGTATATTTTTAAATGCACATTTGTATAATTTTTAAAAGGAAATTATCTATATAAATATATCTATCTAAAGATTGAAAAACAAAGTAGATTCTCTTAAAATAGGCTTGTCTTCACTAAGAATAAATCTGATTGATGTGTGTTTCTAACGACTATGTCCAATGTATAAATAACAAAAAGTAATATAAATTAGTACACAAATTAAGGATTAGGTACTATTATTTTTAGAAAATAAGATTGGAATAAATAGGCATTCCGTCACGTCACATCAAATACCTCTATCAGAAAGTGTGACGTAACAGTTTGCTACTTTGACGTTTGACGCACTCTGGCAGTCATAACATAAAAACATAAACAAAACTATATATTTCAAACGCTAGTTAGTTACTGTTTCGATTATCAACTACAAATTTAAGTGTTTATTAATAATTTTAATATGTTCATTAAATTATTAAAGAAATTTTACCATGCCTCTTGTTTTTTAAACTACGAATTTTGGCATTGGACAGAAAATTATCGATATACATTTTGACATCCCTATTAATCATTATAGGTTATAAAAATATTCGTAAAATCCCCGAAACTCGAAGGGTATTCGCTTATGATAGTAAAAAAAAACCTAAATTATGGTTTTATAATAATTGTTTAAAAAATTAGATTCTTAGATTTACTTACTTGTGAAAAGAGACGCCACAGCCCTTCTCGTATCTTGTTTTACAATATACACACGATCTCATGCTAAATATCTACTTAATTACACTATGAACTAAATTTATACATCAAAACACTTCAAATTTATACCAATCACAGTAATAACTTAAAAATATTCGAAATTTCACACATAAACTCTTTCTGAAATAAACAAACAACGGCCATTTGCAAACTAATTTAGTTCTCAGTGCACTCGGCAGAGGCGCTTTGAATCGGCCCAAAAAAGTAGCTGTCATTTTGTATGGAATAGCCAGTCCAGCGATTATTATTACAGGTCAGTGCAACACCTCCTCTCTTATATTTGCTCCATGGTCACGTAGGACACTTCAATAGGTTTCAACTGTTTGTTGGTATTGCGCCGCGCCGCGCCGCTTCGCGTTCGCTTACGTAGGACGTCGCCTAAGATAAGAGGACAGATGTTTATGGATTACCAACAAACAGTGTTGGTAATCCATAAACTCTGAAACTATTGACCCAATTTTAAAAAGCTCGACTCGGAGAAAGGTAAGAAGCCGTTCATACTTCTGCATTTCTGCCGTATGCGGATGTTTAACAATTTACCCACACTTCACCACCAACTGACTGCCTCAGTGGTGTATCCGGTAGTGTAACCGCCTGCCGCGGTGAGATCCCGAGTTCGATCCCCGGGTCGGTCCAAATATTTGTCTGATCCACAAATGTTTGATTCGGAGTTTGGGTGATCTCTATGAATTATATTTATGTACCTAACTATTAAGAAATAAATAAGTATCTACTAGCTGTTCACCGCGTGTTGGCCTCGGCATGAACTTGGATAAAACCAAGATCATGTTCAATGAGCATGTCATGCCGGGACCAATATACGTTGAAGGATCGAGGCTTGAGGGAGTTCATGAGTACCTACACCTATCTTGGTCAGGTTATCACATTGGAAACAAATAACCTGGATAAGGAAATAGCCAGAAGGATTCGCTTGGGCTGGGCAGCGTTCAGCAAACTGCGTCGAGTTTTCTACTCGCCGATACCGCAATGCCTCAAGACGAAAGTCTTTAACCAGTGCGTTCTACCCGTTATGACCTACGGTGCCGAGACGTGGACACTCACAGTAGGGCTGGTCCGTGCCCTTGGGGTTGCGCAACGAGCGATGGAACGAGCTATGCTTGGGGTGTCTCTGAGGGATAGGATCCGAAACGATGTTATCCGTCAAAGAACAAGAGTGGTCGACATAGCTCGCAGAGTATGCGTTTCGAAGTGGCAGTGGGCTGGCCACATTTGTAACTGATGGCCGGTGGAGCAAGCGAGTTCTGGAGTGGAGACCGCGTATTGGTAAACGTGGGGTAGGACGACCCCCTGCCAGATGGAGCGATGACCTAAAGCAGGTTGCAGGGATTGACTGGATGCGCAAAGCGCAGGACCGTGTGTTGTGGCGAAATTTGGGAGAGGCCTATGTTCAGCAGTGGACTGCTATAGGCTAAATTGATTGATTGATTGAGCTGTTCCCCGCGGCTTCGACCGCGTAGAAGTCGTTATCGCGTGAATCACAACCCCTCCCTTTGAGCATTCGGTTAAAAAGTAGCCTATGTCCTTTCCAGGACCTCTAACTATCTCTATACCAAATTTCATCTTCATCGATCCAGCCGTTTAGGCGTAAAAGACATACAGACAGAGTTACTTACGCAATTTTGGAAGCGCTCGTGGCCCCGCGGACTCAGTGTTCTGTAAACGATCACTGCAGTAAGCAACATTTACTATGGCCGGATATGGATGGGTGACCACCACGTGGACCACTTTGTGACATTTATTTACGAGCGTTTCCGTGCTTCGGAAGGCACGATAAGCCGTTGGTCCCGGTTGTCAGTAAAATGACAGTCGTTAAGCCAAGTTGAAGGCCTTATGGGCGGCTTGAAAAATTTCAACTGTGGGTCGTCACCTCGTCACAACCTGCGCCCGGGTCGGCAGCGCGTGTGTAGCGCCTCTGGTGTTGCAAAAAAACGTCTATAGGCTACGGTTTCCAACCTTCCGGTGGGCCGTAAGCTTGTCTGCCACCTAAGTAGTATAAAAAAAATTATAATATCAGTAGGGATGTCTATCAGTCCTCCATCTAGATCCTTCATCACATGCATATTAAGATAGAAAGTAAGAAAGAAAAAATAACCATGAAAGACCTCCACGTGACCACTACATAATATGTGGGATTTATTTGCTAGCGTTTCCATGCTTCGGAAGGCACACAATCCGTTGGTCCCGGTACTCCCGGTTGCCAGTCGTTAAACCAAGTTGAAGACCTTAAGCGGCTTGAATAATTTAAAAATCGATCAGTCAAAACCTGCTGCTATCCATATCAACAAGACAATACGGCTCACTACCTATTAAGTGGGACAAAATCTAAAAAGGTAAAACGTGGGCATTTAATGTATATAGGTACCTCTGCCTACGTTTCAAGGATAAAAGTCGTAATCGTATGATATGTTACTGTATAAATCAATATCAATACACATAATAAAATCGTAACAGGTCGCTGTCTGTACATGGAAGATAAATAAGAAAAAATATTTTAGGGGGGCTTTGTGAACGCAATAGAACCCAAAACAATGATTTTTAGAATTTTTGTCTGTTTGTCTGTATGTCTGTATGTCTGTATATCTGTTTGTCTGTACGGTTGTGCACGCTAATCTCAGTAACCGCTCAACCGATTACAATGCGGTTTTTTTATTGTATTGAGATTTGCTCCAGTTAACATTTAGCGTTTGTTTTATGTAAATCGGTTTAGAAATAAAAGAGTTATAACACTTTTAAGAATCAGATATTTTGAAAATTTTAATTGTAGGGGTTTCTTTGAATGTGAGTGAACCTAAACTTGCGTGTTGGCTTAAGGGGCGGTTAACCCGCACAAGTAGGCATTTGGCGCTCCCCTCGCCCCGGGCGCAAGACACACCGCGCGCCGGCAGCGGCAGTGAACTCTCATGCCACAGTATACAGTGGAGTAGAAAGAAACAGCAAGCTAACTTTGTTTGACGTAGTAAATGCATCTAACTTTATTAAGTGTAGTGATTTATTAGTTTCGTAAATAAAAATAACGGAGTTAATCGTAAATAAATTATGTATATTATACTATTATTTTTAAGCTAAAGAGTTTGTTTGTTTGTTTAGTTGTTCTAACTCTAGAGTCTAAGAGACTGCTAGTTGAATTTCAAGAGTTTCTTAACAGAATGTCCATTTTTGAAAAATACCAAAATATATAACATCACGCTAAGGCGAATAAGAGCTTAGCAGCAACGAAACATTTTTCGACAACTAGGATATTTCATT
This sequence comes from Miltochrista miniata, assembly GCA_933228765.1. Taxonomy (NCBI): domain Eukaryota; kingdom Metazoa; phylum Arthropoda; class Insecta; order Lepidoptera; family Erebidae; genus Miltochrista; species Miltochrista miniata. Next base: position 24,439,781 of record OW121763.1, on the reverse strand, counting down.
TCTTTTGAGAGTTTCCGTTGCGTACGTTTGCTACAGTTGCGTAAAAAATGTAAATTACATAATAGCTGGTCATAAAAATTTCTAAAGTTTTCTAAAGTTGGTATGCTAAGTATGAATCACGGGATCATTGTGCAATCCAAAATGGCCGCCGCGGTGTAATCACAAAATTTCATGATGGATGTCGTTTAAAGGGTTTTTTGGTATGCTGAGTATGAATCACGTACTAATTTTGCAATCCAATATGGACGCCGCGCCGTAATCACAAAATGTCATGATGGGTATCGTTTAAGGGGTTTCTTGGTATGCTGAGTACGAATCACGTGATAATTTTGCAATCCAATATGGGCGCCGCGCCGTAATCACAAAATTTCATGATGGGTATCGTTTAAGGGGTTTCTTGGTATGCTGAGTACGACTCACGTGATAATTTTGCAATCCAAAATGGCGACCGTGGTGTAATCACAAAAATTCATGATGGGTATCGTTTAAAGGGTTTTTTGGTATGCTGAGTACGAATTACGTACTAATTTTGCAATCCAATATGGCCACCGCACCGTAATCACACAATTTCATGATGGGTATAGTTTAAGGGAATTCTTGGAATGCTAAGTATGAATCACATGATAATTTTGCAATCCAATATGGCCACCGCGGTGTGATCACAAAATTTCATGATGGGTATCGTTTAAGGGGTTTTTTTGGTATGCTGAGTACGAATCACATGATAATTTTGCAATCCAATATGGGCGCCGCGCCGTAATCACAAAATTTCATGATGGGTATCGTTTAAAGGGTTTTTGGTATGCTGAGTACGAATTACGTGATAATTTTGCAATACAATATGGCCGCCGCGCCGTAATCACAAAATATCATGATGGGTATCGTTTAAGGGGTGTATTGGTATGCTGAGTACGAATCCTGTGATAATTTTGAAATGCAATATGGCCGCCGCGCCGTAATCGCAAAAATCCATGATAGTTATCGTTTAAGGGGTTTTTTGGTATGCTGAGGACGAATCACATGATAATTTTGCAATCCAAAATGGCCACCGCGCCGTTATCACATAATTTCGTAATGAATATCGTTTAATGAGTTTTTTCGAATGCTGAGTACGAATAACATGATCATTTTGGAATTCAATTTGGCCGCCTAAGCTATTTAGGCCCACTTGCGCGGAGAGTCGAGTTAAATATACAGGATGTTGATCTGCATTTGTGCATTACTTGCACACATGACTGTACTGCCTACACTCGTTGATATTTCGGGATGAAACGAGACACCTTTTTTTACACTTTTTTTTCTGCTTAAATTCTTTTCTATTTGCTACGGGAACTCTACTGCTTATACTAAACCAATATTAAGTGAAAAAATGGGGCAGTAAAATTAAGTTCTTAATAATTATTAAATAAAATAAATTTAAAAAGCAACTCGTATGAATCGGTTCTAAATATTCTAATAATACTATTACCTACATAGGTACATTTTCACCGTTCATTCAAAACCGTTTCTTCTTTGCCTACAGTTTAGTAGGCACATACAAATGTGTAGGCATAGGCAAAGGAGGCCTCCAACCCCTCCAACCCCCGCGCAGGAGCGAGCGGCTCAGGCGGCGCCTTTGATCGGTGAATTTGAAATTTTGAATTAATTAGTCGCTCGCCCGCGTTCAGCGTGAGTATAACCGCACGCGCCGATATCTACGTAACGTCCGTAACAACACCGGTAACGATGTCAGAGCGTTACAGTAACGTTGAGTTGGTGGAAATGGTGCGCCTTTACGCTATTTCTAATAATAACGTTGTTGATGCAATTCGCATGTTCAGGGAAATGTTTCCAGACCGACCAATACCATCTCGTCGCATGATGCTTGCCGCCACACAGCGCTTAAGGGATCACCGACAGTTCGAGGTTCCTCGACATGCACAAGGTCGTGGTACACAAGGCCTATCAGCTGATCGGCAAGAGCAGATTCTCAATTATTTTGAGGAAGAACCTCGAGCCAGTACGCGTGAAGCCGGTCGCCGTTTCGGTGTTCATCATACCACAGTGTGGAAGCTGCTGAATCGCGAACTAATGCATCCGTTCCATTTCCGACGTGTTCAAGAGTTGCATCCGCAGGACAATAACGCTCGGACAGTTTTTTGTCACTGGCTCCTTGAACATCAGGACGTGAACATTTTGTGGTCCGACGAATCATTGTTTACGCGCGTGGGCGTTTATAACGTCCACAATGAACATTGGTGGGCTCACCGACAACACAACCCACATGTTACTACGCGGGACTCGTTCCAGGTCCGGTTTAGTCTGAATGTGTGGGCTGGTATCATCGGTGATCATCTACTTGGCCCATATTTTATTGACGGTCGTTTGAACAGTGCTACATACTTGGTGCTACTCCGACATGTGGTTAATGAGATGCTCGATGACATTCCACTCACATTTCATAGGGACTTGTACTTCCAACAGGACGGTGCGCCACCTCACTATGGACGCCAAGTGCGCGAATATTTAAGTGAAGTGTTTGGTACGCAGTGGATAGGCCGTGGTGGACCGGTAGCCTGGCCGCCGCGTTCACCCGACCTAACGCCCTTAAACTTTTATTTGTGGGGAGATATTAAAAGACTTGTTTACAATGAAGACATTGTGAGTGTTACACAATTACGTGAAAGAATTGTTTTGGCATTTGAACAAATAAAAACAAATGTGCTAGTGCTTCGCAGCTTAAAACGCAACTTAGTGCGCCGCGCCAATCTGTGCATAGACACTGGGGGTGAGCATTTTGAACAATTATTGCGTGTTACATGATTTTGTAAATAGGTATTTAAGCTTTGATTCTCAATTAATTCTGTAAATAAGTTGATTTAAAATTTTTAACTACGCCAGAAATGCTTCATTTCAGAATACTTTTCTCATACCTAATGTTTACTAACAGTACTTAATGTTTTTGTTTGCAATTGCATGATAAATAGCGTGTTTCTGCCGATCCTAAGCCCTTGAAGTAGGAAGGAATCTTTTAAATCAACATAAACTCATCATCAAATCATTAATATCAAATCAAAAAAGTACATAAAGGTCACCAAACTTGTCAGCTGGAACTAAAAACTCATGAAACCTAATAACTAATGGCTCCTCTACACTGCCCGCAAAGTTCATAGGCGAAGTACTCTAGAAACTTTGTCTAAGTTCGAAAAAAGTGCGTCACTACACACTCAGTGGTGTCAGTAGCCTGCGCACGCACATTGCCGCCGTTTGTAATGAACAAAGAAATTTGTGTGGCAGAGTTTCCAGGAACAACATAATTTGCTCCTGACCACTGTTTGACGCTGATAATTGGATCACATACACCAAAGCACTAATTATAGCTTAAATCACGCGCCGGCAAAGCACCGGCACACACGATGTCGGCCAAGTAGTGTAGAGAGGTACTTCGTGAACGCACTTCCCGCATCTTTGGGCCCATTGACTGAGGCGCAAAAATCGACAGCAAATAAAGTCGCCTGAGGGGAGGTATAGTTTTTGACGAGGTAAGCCGAAGTGCCTCTTTACACTATCGTATTCATTTAACTTCGTTCAACTTCGCGGGCAGTGTAGAGGAGCCATGAGATGCGATACGTAGCCGCATTATCTAGGTACCTACTATTGTCTAGCTTTAAGCCCATGCCACACCGCCAGCGGGCGGGCGAGCGAGCTAGGCGGGCGAGTGAAGTGAGATATTGAAGTTATGCAAACTACGCGACATTGCCGAGCTAAACTATGGGGTTTACACCAAAAACTACATACGGAAGGGCGAACCGGGTAGTGCGGATGAGACTAGACACGTGGACACTGCTATTCGAATGAGAAGCGACGACTAGTCTGAGTACCCGAAACGGGGAGGACGGTAGTTAAGCTAGCGAAGCGGGCGCGCCTAACGACGAAAACGAGTAGCTTCGCTCGCATCAGCCACGTAGGTTATTCGGCAGCTCGCAGTGTGCCTAGCTCGCTCACCCGCCCGCTGGCAGTGTGACTTGCGCTTTAGCGTTGGCTCGGCGACGTAAACATTAAATACACGGGTGAAGATTTTTTCTTCGTAAATCATATTTCACTAAAAACAGGATTTTTGGGGTTTTGTTATCTACGTATGTTTGTGTTGCTTGCAATCGATAATACCTATAGTACACTACGCACTGAAGGAGGCTTGTGCACGACCAAATCAACAGCTTGTATAAATATAGAGTTAGTAAGCTCTGAGTTAAATAAATAACTTCTTAACTCTGACCACGTCTTGCACAGTTGCAAATTGGCACGCGGTTAACTAACTCACGTGATTCGTACTCAGCATACCAAAAAACCCCTTAAACGATACCCATCATGAAATTTTGTGATTACGGCGCGGCGGCCATCTTGTATTGCAAAATTAGTACGCGATTCGTACTCAGCATACCAAAAAACCCCTTAAACGATACCCATCATGAAATTTTGTGATTACGGCGCGGCGGCTATATTCGATTGCAAAATTATCACGTGATTCGTACTCAGCATACCAAAAAAACCCCTTAAACGATACCCATCATGAAATTTTGTGATTACGGCGCGGCGGCCATATTGGATTGCAAAATTATCACGTACTTCGTACTCAGCATACCAAAAAACCCCTTAAACGATACCCATCATGAAATTTTGTGATTGTGTGGCCGCCATGTTGGATTGCGAAATTAGCATGTAATTCGTAGACATTTTAATGCATTAGGTAGCTGGTTACCATGTCGTGAAAACACTTAAAAAGTAAAAGATCACCACATTTTTACCATGAGTCGCGTATGTATTTGTAACGGTTAATCTAATTACATTTTGCCCATTACTGATATTTTTATACTGTGGCGCGATTTCAACGTAATTTGGCATAATAATTGCGAAGTAGTTGCGAAAAAAACTGACACAGGTCCTGCCTCCACAAGCGCCAGGGCGAGACTGATCGGCCGTCAGCGGCGCAATTCTATTGCGTTTGGTAGATATTCGTACATGATAACTATGTAAATAGTTGTTTATAGAAAAACGCTCGGAAAATGTGTATAAAAACTTAATACCTTTAATTGAGTGCAAAAAAAAAAAAAATGTTAATAGTTTAGCCACAGTATTGAAAAAACTTTTCTGAGAGAGTCAACTTTGGGATTTTTTTCTATCTAGTGAAATTTATTGGATCGTGTAACGGGCTCGGAATATGTTTAGCTTATATCCTTAACTATTATATATATATTTTTCAGATTTAAAAACCCTTTACTTTTTGACTAGGATTGTTTCAAAAAACTCAAAATCTGACCCACGCGGCCTTGACTATTTTTAAACAATTCAGTCCGCGCCGAAGGCGTGGACTGAATTGTTTTAAAATAGACTTAATCATTAAGCTCTTTTATGATTAAGCAAACAGGGCAGTTTCGGACGCTGCTTGATGACTCTGATGAAGAAATAACTTTCCTTTCATACACCTTATGTGACGTAAACGAAGTTGCGGGCTCAGCTAGTTTTACTAATATAAGTATAATAAACAAAATTTCATAAAAATATTTTGAAAACTTACAGAAATATAATTAATCCGAATAGGGTGGCAATGTATCATATTTATCTCCTTTGCTGACTATCCAAGACGCAGATTCGCCCCTCCTTTGATTACTGCTCACACCTTTTTGGGATGACCACGACCACGACATATTACAAATTCTCGACGTTCGGCAGCAGCGTATCGTTCATCCTTAACCCTCAACCGATTGATTCCCACTGCTGCTGGGCGTGTTTTTTTACGTGAGAGAAAATCCTTCATGTAGACTATGCTATGCCGGACTCCTACCGACCAAAAAAACCTCACGTAATGACCAACAGCCTACGGGTGGGAGACCCGGGTAAGCCCTCGGAAGGATGTCCCAGGACTCCAAACAGACCTACGGCTACCACTGCGGCCTCGCCTAGGGGTGGTTCGGGTGCTATCCCGCGTCTTTGGGGGATTTTCGGGTGTCATCCTGCTTCCTAGAAGGGGCGTGCGTGAATCCCTCACGTCACGATGCCGTCTACGGTCTGCTTCTGTAAGTACGTTGAGGACGTCCTCAGGCCGGTCTTGGAGCCCGATAGTCTTCGGCGAAGACAAGTCGGCGGCGCGGCGCCCTAGCCGCCGACTGCGGAACTCGGGTGGGAGAGTTCTCACCCGCTCCCGCCCCACCGCCACCGCCTCTTTCACGAGCATGACCTGCTTGCAAAAAATGTCGGCACAGTCCCACTTACTCCCTCTGGATTCCATGGCTCGCTCCGTGGTCCTCGAACTCGCCCCACTGAGCCCAAAGGCTCAAAGAAAAGAATCTACTAGCATGCTGCACTGGCGAGATGAGTTTTGCTTCTCTACGCAAATAGGGATGCAAACGATATATCGATATTTTTGAAATATCGATGTATCGGTGATAAATATCGATATTTTAGTATCGATATCGGAATCAAAAATATCGACGATATATCGTTCTTCATGAGCGAAATATCGATATTTTAATATCCATATCGAAACCCAAAATTTCTGACACTTAGGTTTTGGTAAATGAAACTGAGTTAAGATGAAATTAATTTCATGTGTTATTTACAAGTTTATTGTGATAGTGTATGCGACTGCTACGCTGAGGTATTTGGCCGATTGTCTTACTTGGGTTCGATTCCCGGTAAAGACAATCGGCCAAAAACATTTTTCAAAGTTTGAGTGTTTTCTGTCTCTACTACTCGTATTATTAAAGTGTAAAGTGGTTGTGTCTGTACAAAAATAATACTTGAATTATAATATCTTAACAAACGATACTGCACAGAACGTTTTTATTAATTCTGGTCTGCTGGTCCTTATGCCTGTTTGTTCGCTATGGACGCAAATACTGCTGAACGGAAGTTTATGCGTTTTTTAATAGAGAGATCTTGTTAAGCTTAAATCTGAGCTTTGTTCCATGGCAAACGGTTGAAAAAAAGCGGAGTTATGAACAAAAGTAGAATAATCAAGATTATTTCCGTGCGATCATTATTCTTTAAAAAAAACAACAAGCGCAGCAAAAAAATAGATATATCGGTCATCAATATCGATATATCGTTTATTAACATCGATATTTTCAATATTGATATTTTATTTTGAAAAATATCGATATTCCAATATCGATATTTTTTATTTACGATATTGCATCCCTATGCGCAAAAGGCAACACTTTTGTTGTGACTTGTTGTGACATGTCTGAAGTTTCACTCCACTGACCTCACCTAGGTCAACCGGAACTGGGTGTAAATTGGTAAACATTCGCTATGACACTAGAAATGTAGGAGTGTAAACAATGCTTACTACCTACAGTGATCGACGTGATCGTTTATTAACGCTGAGTCAGCGGGGCCCCGAGCGTTTCTTTAGCGGAATTTAATGATTAGGTATAATAAAATATTAAGGTTAGGTATTACATTTTTCTCAGTACATAGCATATTATTATCATCCACATTTTTATTGTTTCTGAAAGATATTTTAAACTTTCAAAGCAATAAAAAGGAAAGGCTGTATGGATGCAGATCCTTCTCTTGCTCAGCCTATGGCCATCCTGATAGAAAAAAATACGTCAAAGTGCGCTGCTAACTCTCATAATATACAAATGTACTCTGTGCTGCTAACCTCAAAATTGCACATTACAAATAAATAATAATTAAAATTAAATTTGATACTGTTGAACGCTTAGATATATAAACCTCGTGTCGTGTTATCATAGCCTTTTATATTGTGGGTGTCTTATGTGATAATTTTACGAATATATTAAGTTTAACACAGAAATGGAAGGAATAGAAGTGAGGATCTCGAACAGTAAAAAGGTACGTGTCGTGTTAATATTTTATGTATTGCTTAGGACTTTTATATTAATACAGATACATCTAGTCATCGTGTTCTCTTTATAGTCTAAGACATGAATGCATAGACCATAAATGAGTTCGTTTCAATTACTTTTATCAAAAGAGATGGAAAGTCATTTCTGAAACACGTTTTTCGTATCATTTCAGGGAAAAGCGCTATTTGCGACTAAGAAATTTGGTCAGGGAGATGTTATTTTGGAGGAGGATCCACTAGTATCCTGCCAGTTTGCTTGGAATGCAGCTTATAGATACTTGGCCTGTGATTATTGTATGAGGTTTGTATGATTAAAATTTATAGCTTAATTTTGATGTTTCAAGTGTATTTACTAATACCCAATCAAAACAAAAAACCAAAATACAAAGATGATCTACCTACTGTTCTCTTCAGTCAGTCTTGTCTCGAGAAGTACATAGTTGTTAGAAAATTGAAGTTCTTTTCTCAAAAACACTACTAGTACATTTGTTTAGTAACCTATAATAGTCAAGCAAGTAGGTAGATCATTTCTGGATGATCATTGTAGAGGATAATTTGCTTGCCAATGTGTCTTGAATTCTTGATGGCAGGATGTTCAAAGTGAAAATGTAATACTCGAAAACTGAACTGAAGTATGAGCCGTGCTTGTATGATGATAATTGATATTATCGCATCTATATACCTACCTACTTAATATGAAATAGGTACCTAACTAAAAGGTGGATAATATCAATCAAATCAGCCATGGCAGTCCACTGCTGGACGTAGGCCTTTCGCACTGCAACACACAGTCCCGCGCCTTTCCCATCCAACAAACCCTTTCCCATTTCGACTCTGTACCAACCCATCTGGCCAGCGTGGTACTGTAAGGCCATATACAATCCTATGCTGTGAATAGTATTTTTGCAGGTTATTCTTCAGATAGTAAGCAATTATACCTTAAGGTTTCGCTAGTCGCTATTTTGTCCATACAAACTTCGGAGGATATTACTCAACTGTTTGATATTCTACAAAGTCAAACATTTTATTGTTTTGGCTCATCATAAAGTTTGTTTGTACTGTTGAAAAAATAGGAATTAAAAATCTATCAAAGAGATAAAAGCCATTAAAAATTTGATTTATCTGTCAAATTTTTAAAAACTCAGTGTAAATAAACAATAAAAGGAGTTCATTTCTTAAAGGGTTCAGAAAACTTAATTCTAATTTGATACATGAAATACTTTTTTCATAACACCCTTCCTACCAAAGGACCTTTGAATGAATGCATTATGCTCTCGCTCTCACTATGCGATGTGAGATGAAACAGCATGCTTATTTGGCCGAGTTCGAGCTACCAACTAGCCGCCTTAATGAATATTAATTTCAAAATCTCAATTTTCCCATTACAGGCCACTAGAAACCCCAGAACAGAATGTGCGCCGATTATCATGTAAACCAGACATAATACTTCCACATTCCGACTGCTTTGAAACAAATTTTGAGGCTATAGTCAACTGTGATCAATGTGGTCAGCTGTATTGCTCGGAAGAATGCAAACAGGGGGCATTTGTTACTTATCACAGATTGTTGTGCTACAATTCCAGTGATGCTCAACATCCTATTGTTGTGCTACTCGAAGCATGGAAGTAAGTGTTTAGAATTTAGATAAATTATATACTTACTATTGTACATACCATTTTAAATAAAATATGACGGATACAGCAGTTTCCTACAACTAGTTACAAAGGGTGAGCTTACACACAGGAATCTTCCAGATGTCCCAGCATGTTTAGATTACTAACTTCTTTTTCTCAGAACCCAATTTTTTTGGTCCGTACTCATATACAGGTGAATTTTTCAAAAGGGATTGGATAGCCAAATCTGAAACTATAAGGAATAGCGAAAAATGCTCAAAGGAGTCAAGAGCCCGATTTTGATAAAACTTAAAACCTCATCATTAGATTTTTGAAAAACCAGTAATCCTAGCTGGGAATTAAACCCATTGAATTTGGAAAAAAAAACACCCTTCATTATAACGATAGTGTCGTTGATAAGGATGAAATTCAGAGCCATCCAAGGCCTTTTCAAAAATTCACCTTGTGTACAGTTTTTCACATCTTATGTTTATTAGTTAGGGATTCTATTACAAATTTATGAACCAAAATATTTTTTAGACAGATGCATTATCCACCAGAATCAACAAGCATAATGCTTCTAGTCAGAATATTGGCCTACATCGAACAAAGTCCAGACCCATCGGCAGCTGCGGCTCGAGTGAAGCAATTCTGTCACCGCACAGTCAATGAGGATGCTGAGTTAGTTCACAAACTTTTAGGTGAACAGTTTGGTGACCAATTGAATACACTGAGAGAGTTGACACAAAGTGTTATATCTGGAGACCATGCAAAGGAGGTTTGTAATATTTTACTTTAAATTATTTGTTATCATTTGTTCCTTGCGTCGGAAGGTTGAGTGACTGTCTCGGTTGCCAGTAAAATGGCAGTCACTAAGCCAAGTTGGAGGCCTTTGGTGGCTTAAAAAATTTCAACAGGAAGTAGTCACAACCTGGGCCTGTCCATATCACGGCAATATGGCGCACCACCTATACCACACAGTGGGTCAAATTCTAAAAAAAAAACCAGCCAAGTGTGAGTCGGAATCGCACACTACTCGGTACTCTCGGAGATCCCTCTATCTCCGAGAGTACCAAAAAATGGCAAAAAAATCACATTTGTTGTATGTATGGGAGTCCCCTTTGATCCCTCCTTTTTTCTGATTTTAGTATTTTTATCATAGCGATAGCGGCAACAGAAATACATCATCTGTGAAAATTTCAGCTCTCTAGCTATCAGGGTTCCTGAGATACAGCCTCATGACAGACACACAGACAGACAGACGGACAGCGAAATCTCATGAATGGGTTCGGTTTTTACCCTTTCGGTACGGATCCCTAAAAAAGGTAAAATGTGAGCACGTTATATGCCTCTGCCTATCCCTTCTGATATAAAGGAACATAATTTATTAATTTGTGATTGTTCCAATGTGTGTTTTTGGTTGTAAATGCAGAAAGTTACATTGGTTTATCTAATATTATTGCAGTTCCTGACACCAGAAGGTTTCTGTACTCTAATGGCACTTGTGGGTACTAACGGACAAGGCATCGGGACCAGTCCACTAGCGATGTGGGTGAATGCTGTCCTCGAGCTCACAATGTCTGATGATGAACGGACACAGCTGGATCTGTTCATTGACAAGTTATATCAATATGTGGAGGAGGGTAAGATATCAAATTAATTTTACTGTAAACTAAAGATCTAAATGACTAAACTGATTTTGATTACGACTTGAAAATTGACTATTTTATAAGTATAAAGATTTGATTGCTGTGTTTTTTTTGTTTGCATTGAATAGACTCCTAAACTACTTAACCAATTTGAAAAATTCTTTCACTGTTGGCAATCTACACTATCCCTATTGATGCTATATTTTATTCGCGTATTCTAACGGGAACCAGGAGCCACGCGCGGGTGAAACGGCGTCACGTCCGCTAGTATTTGATAAACTTGGTCATATTGTTTTGAATAAATGAAAGACAAGTACGAATCAGCTGGCACAGCAAGGGTTTACAACTTGTTTGTAGACAGTTCATCTATCTCTGTAATTGAGTCTTAAGAATTTTGCTTTTATGATACACACATAACACCCCTCTCCTATTAGCGTAGGCAGAGACTAAGGCTTTTCAGTCTTGGTATAGGATCATCGCTTTTATAACGAGTGTAAATTTTTTAGAGCATTTAGTATGTATTATGCAAACTTTTTCATATAGAATTCGTACACACCTTCGTCTCGGTCTAGTTACAATAATATAATGATAAGGTCTCGAAAGCTTAACGGTTACAATTATCGTAGTTTAATAAATAAGGATGTCACATCACAAGTTGCAAACATGAGACAAGTTTGACCAGTTTTTATGCGCAATTGTTGTTTTTGATAGATTAGACTTCTTAGAACAGTTGTGACGTCTGTAGCGGTTGGCCAACTGACCAGATTTAGGGTATAAGTACTTAGGCCTCAAACTGGATGTCAGCGACGAGCGAAGCGTCGATGAGTGCGGCGAGAGCGTGGCGTCAGAGTACAAGCACAGGGCGGAAACTCCATACAAATGATTCGTTTTCTGTCACCTACACTAAAAACGCGTTATGTTTGTACAGAGCTTGAATGTGTGTGACCACTAAAGCTAAGCAAACGTCCCGTCAAAATACTCTCCAACTATGATGACAGCTGTGGCGACGGTGGGGAAGCTTGCTCAGTGAGGGGCAGGGATTTGCCGATCTGTATGTTACTATTGTATTTATGGCGCAATTTCACTGGTCGTCAAATCGTTCGGTATACAACATACGGGGAGTCCCCGCATGCGAGATAACAACCAATAAAAGTGAACAAGTCGATACGTGTTCGGGATTCCCCGCATACTTTATACCGACCGTTATATCGACCACTGAATTCATCGGTCGATATACGGCATCCGGGTAGTGAATCAAATACTTTTCATTATTCAATTTCATTCGTGAGTACTTATTGGGTTAAAAAGACGCTGTGCGAAATGGCTGATATAGACAATAACACACAGACAATCAAAATTGTTTCAAATAACATTAGTTGTTGAACTATGAATCAATATTAATGTTATGTTATGCTAGGCTTATACTACACAGCTGCGCACCCATGCGGACCCTACCGACTAATGAAAACGGTTCCCCGAATGCGGGCCCTGTGGCATGCGTTCCAGAAATCACCCGCACCTCGCATGCGGTCCCTATCGACTTATGAAAATGCGCCATTATTATCTTTGGTACAAGAGAGTAGCGAACAACTTCGAACACATGATAACAAACGCACCCAACGCGGTTTGTTAGCGTGCGAGCGCACTGGCACCTCTCTCTTGTACTTTGCCGCCGCTGACGCTGTCGCCCCGCTCGTCGCTGAATTCCAGTTTGAGGCCTTATAGCTTGTTTTGCTATGCATCGTTTGTTTGGCCTACATTTGAAGGCCTCAAGAACATTGATCTTTGATAGGCTAATGAAAGTTATTGCCATTAAAACCTGTCAAATTAATTACTATAGGACTATTGACGTCACAGTTCGTGTTATTGATTTAAATAAAGAAGAGAGTTGTTTAGAAACTCGACATAATTATGTGACTCTGTTTTTACTAATATGTTATTGGGTTGACTTTCCGATTCGTATTATGCAACATTTTTATTAGTCCATTGAAATGTTACAATTTTAGGACCGAATATTGCATTTCTTAGAGGACGCAATTTTATTTTTGGGACATGTGGGGGGGGGGGTCAATAGAAGCTTAACCTCAAGTTTGTGGGGTCGCCACCCTTGTCCCCCGGCCGCAATCTTAAAAAGGGGTGAAAACACTTTTTTCCCAATATCTCGGAAACTATGAGTCTTACAAAAAAATTGTGAAATCATAATTTGTAGCAAATTGTTTTGCCTACAAATATGTTGAATAAATTTTTGCCCTAAATTAAAAATTAGAGAAGTTATAAACTGAAAATTGAAAATAAAATTATAAAAATTTTCTTTTTTGCTCTGTGGCGGTTTTTTTAATTTCTCTTAAAAGATCATCTACAAGATTAGTCTGAGGTATTTTTTTTGTAAAATGTATAAAAAAAAGTTATAGAGCAAACAAGAAAATTATTATAAAAATTTTGTAAAAATTTTGTAAAATTTTTTGTTAAGTTATATACACATTTGTAGGCAAAACAATTTGCTACAAATTATGCCTTTACAATTTTTTTGTAAGACTCATAGTTTCCGAAATATTGCGAAAAAAGTGTTTTACCCCCCTCTTTTCAAGATGGCGGCCGGGGGACAAGGGTGGCGACCCCACAAACTTGAGGTTAAGCTTCTATTGACCCCCCACACATGTCCCGAAAATAAAATTGCGTCCTCTAATAAATGCAAAGCTCATGTAACATTTCAATGGACTATATGGGTCATGGTGCCTTTAGTTTTAATCCAAACTCTAGATAGATGTAATACCAGAACGATAGCAATATATAACAAGATAGATTGGGTTGCAGGCTATATCACAACACTAAAAGTAAAGCGGAGTTCACGAAAGACTAAGCTTTCGTGAACTCAGCGGAGTTCACGAAAGCTTAGTCTTATAAGAACGTAATCGCTAAATATTGGTGGAGTGCGGGGAGTGACTGACTAGTTACTATTGGCTACTTCAAGGCCACGCCCTGACAATCATAGTTGTATAACGTTAATATTACCTGATTCCATATGACAGAGCGAGAAAAGGGTGGGCCATCCGGTTTGGTAGTCACAATACTTAACGTCGGTGAAAGCGTAAACCCGGTAAAGCGTTGTATTGTTACACAATGCTGTGGCGCACCACAATGTACGAAACCGATCTATTTTGCTGAGTGTAAATTTTAGGTACGACTTACTAAGACTATTTATGTATTCACTGGAGAAAACAGTGACCATTGCCTATCAATCAATCAATCAAGCCTATAGCAGTCCACTGCTGGAAATAGGCCTCTCCCAAATTTCGTCACAGCACTCGGTCCTGCGCTTTGCGCATCCAGTCGATCCCTGCATTGCCTATACCTACTAAATATTTGTATCTCTCAATTGCAGAGTCCGGCACATTCCTGAACACAGAAGGCTCCGGTCTTTTCCAGTTACAGAGCGCGTGCAATCACAGCTGTGCTCCTAACGCTGAGTCTACATTCCCTTACGGCAATCATAGAGTGCAATTGAAAGCGTTGAAACCGATCATGCCGGGCGATGAGATCTGTATCAGTTATTTAGACGAATGTGCGTTGCAACGGTCGAGGCATTCCAGACAGAAGGTAAGGTTCACTTCCCTATTTTGGGACTGGGAAAAATACGGAGATTTTATTTTAAATAAATAAATATTCACAGACATTTAACACAACACTATCTGATCCAAAGTAAGCTAGGAATAACCTGATTGTGTTATGGGTATCAGACCACGGATATTAATACTTATATACTTTTTAAATACATACATATTATACATAGAAACACCCAGACTCTTGAAACAAACATTTATGGGTCACACAAATATTTGTCTCCGGTAGGAATCGAACCCACGACTTCCAGCGCCGCAGGCGGTATCACTACCGACTACGCCACAGAGGCAGTCAATCAATGATTGGATGGCATATTGCTTAAAATTGTTCACTTTTTTTATTCATTGTTTTAAATTGGTGGTAAGCTGTATTGCTGTGTCCAAATAGACTGACACAGGTTGCAACTATCTGCTGTTGAAATATTTTTTCAAGCGGCCTATAATGCCTTCAACTTGGCTGAAAAGGACTGCCATTTTAATGGCAATGGGGACCAATGGCTTAAAAATTCATAAAGTTGTCATGTGGTGGTCACACCTGGCCATGGTGAAAGTTGCTTACTGCAGTGATCGTTTTATTTATTCATTATTATTAATTTAAATATCACGGTACATTACAGGAGCTAGCCCAAAACTACCTATTCGTGTGTTGTTGCGAGCGTTGCAACTCACAATCTACTCAACCAGACTGCACGAGCGAAGAGGACATGAGCGATGATGACGTGGACACAGACGACTGATGTTCCAACCTGCTTGCCTTCTGTCTGCTAGGACTGTGATGGCAATTTGACATTGAGTTGTCATAATAGTGGTATAATGACATTGTATTGTCTTATAGTGTTTGATACCTTTTTGTGTGCATAGACGAGCTATAATTGTACAAAATTGTCAAAATAATGGATCATGCGTTATTTGCAGTTGGTCATGATGTCAGGCTTTCATTTTTGTTTATTAATTTTGTAGCGTTTTGAATACGTTTTTCGTATTAGAATTAAATAATTATATGACACCAGTGTGAAGAGGATGATGTTTCAACCTGCTTGCCTTCTGTCTGCAAGGGTTGTGATGACAATATGACATTGAGTTGTCGTATAATGACACTGAATTGTCGTATAGTGGTATTACACTGTCGCATAATGGCATTGAATTGTTATAATATAGTGGTATTTCACTGTCGTATAATGACATTGCAGTGTAGTACTACTTTATAGTGTACCTACATAGGCGCACTATGATTATACAGAGTTGTATAATAATGGATCATCCATTATTTGCATTTAGGAAATTGCATTTTTTTTTTCGGAAAATGGCATAATGCATAGGTTTAAAAACAAATCTATCTTTGTTCGTTAATTTCGTAGCGTTTTGAGTACGTTATACGTATAAAAATTAAATAATAATACGACACACGGGTGAGGATGATGCTCCAACCTGCTTGCCTTCTGTATGCTAGAGCTGTGAAGGGGCAATATGACATTGAGTTGCCGTATAGTAGTATTTCCATCGATCTATATGTACTACGTACTAGATGCGGCGATCAGAACAAGCGTTGTGTACAACTCAACCGCGGTACAAGTACAGATCTCTTGGTTAGTTCGGTTTGTGCCATAAAGCGAATGACACGCACGTGACGGAGATATTTTAATTTATTGTGGTAGAATTATCAAACAAAGTGTTGTAAACGCAATGTACAGAGGTAAACATGTTAAAGTTAATGCTAAGTAATATAATAATACAACGTTTAGAGTCTCGCTCTTGAACATATTCAATGTGTGGACGTTCCTGTCTATCGGTAGAATATATGTCAATGAGTATTTCACTGTCGTATAATGACATTGCATTGCCGTATAGTGTTATATTGTAGCACAGTAGTAATACTATTGTATTGCATACATAGGCGAGATATAATTATACAATGCAAATAATAAATCTCTGTTATTTGCCGTTGGTTTTGATGTCAGTCTGTAAACAACACATTTTCTTGTATGTTCGGAACGTTTTAATATTTAATTAAAAACGAATTGTATCGAGTATATATATTTCGTATAAATTTAAATTTGTAATAAGGCCGTAAGAATGGATGTTTCTCTTAACACAATTGTTACACATAAGTAGTTAGATTATATTCCGCTAGGTGACGCTGGTCGCTATTCTTCTTAGCGTAATTAAGAATAGACAACGAATAACAATATTTTGAATACATACTATGTAAGATAATGATAAAACATGGGCCACGAAGGAAAGATCGATTTAGAAATTGTAATGTCAGTTTTGGAAAATACTCTTTAGTATTTAGCACAGTGTTCCTGATCCATTTGTGTAAATAATTAAATATGATGACAACAAAAATGAAAAAGGATTAGTAAAGATCTGGTACAGTTATAAGCCCCTCTCTATAAAATAGAGTTCAGAGGAGCTCATGTCCAGATTTTGTCTGTAGTCTGTGTGTCTGTTTCATTAAACTACGTCACTAGGTCACGTGGATCATCTGTTTGAAGTTTGAAATAAAAAAAAAATGACAACGTCAATCGGATTGAACTTTCACTTTCCCAATAAACGTGTTAGAGAGGGGAAGTCTGGTGAGACCGATCTCACGGCTTTCTTGTTATGATAATAAAAGATAGGTAACATGTGAAAGTCAGTGCATCAAGACGTGTACAATTTGGTAAAAGAGTTGATGTTATTGACGATGTAGCCAGCATGCAAAATATTAGTTCCGGTTCAAGACTTCTTGCTAACTGTTTTAGTACCGACTAGCAGACGTCACGCGGTTTCACCCGCGTAACACCCGTTCCCGTGGGAATACGAGAATAACATATAGCCTATGTTCACCGGGAATAGTGTTGCTTCCCAACAGTGAAAGAATTTTTCAAATCAGTAAATAGTTTCGGAGCCTATTCGATGCAAACAAACAATCAAATTTTTCCTCTTTATAACATTAGTATAGTAGAGTATAAGCCCCGCATGTTGATATTGCGCTTGGCGGCCATCTTGGTGACCACTTGGTGACGTATGTCCGTCGAGCAGTCAGTACTAAAAAAAATGCCGTACGCGAGGCCAGCGCGCTCTCGCGCTACGTCACGATGACGTCACTTAGCTGTCATTATGACAAGGTTCCAGCGCATTACCAACTTGCGGGGCTTATACATATAGATATTGCAGTTTTTACTCTTTCTCAATTGAATTCTCTGTGTATATTAGCTAACATAGTATAGTAAGGATATTTTATTAAGATGAGTTAACCTCAATAATAATAAAACTACCAGTCTATTCAAAATTATCTTAGCAAATATAAAAATTAAACCCTAACTCAATGCCAAAATGAATGTTTTAGAAAGAGAAAAGCATTCGCATTATTATTATTATATACTTGCTTGTTGCTAGGATCGTTTAGAACAGGATGACCAACTCTATATTATTGCTGCCGGTTTTACTGATATAGATAAATAAGTATAGACACTACTAAAATATATTTATACAAATATTTTAAATAAAATGGCCTAAAACGTTTTAAATGAAAATTACTAGCTGATAATTTAGAATGTATACGACAAATTTAAAATGCCAAACATTACATTACTATATTTATATTACTAGTAGTTATACTTAGTTCTTGTAGATTATAGAGAAAAATATAAATGTACTAAGTATCTATATAATTTGTATCGGCAACTGAAGTGAATTATAAAGAAACAATTGTTGCTTAAGGAGGCAAGTGGTGAGTTCTAATGCATTGTCGTATTCGATTTTATTCCTTCAAAAATGCTGTTACTGAAACAATTTCGAATAAATTTATCCGTGTATCAATCAATCAATCCAGCCTGCTGGACATAGGCCTCTCCCATTTTTTGCCACAACACACGATCTTTCGTGTATGATAAGCATAAATGCTCTAAAAAAAATGTTCGTATTAAACAGGTTTCGATAAACATCCACATCACTCTGAAGTTAGCTATGCGAACCGTTTCATATTTAAAGCGTACCTAACTTCACAGAGATTAAGCAGTTTGTTTAGTTTACACTTTTTTTTCTTTTTTTTTATACCACTAAGGTGGCAGACAAGCATACGGCCCACCAGAAGGACTGGTGGTCACCGCAGCCTATGAACGTTTGCAACACCAGAGGCGCCACACTCGCGCTGCCGACCCTGTAAAAACCTTCTTAGACCCCTTTTTAAGAACCCCATACTGTAGGCGTTTGGGAAAACCGAGGCAGGAAGATCATTCCACAACCTAAGCGTGCGCGGAAGAAATCCCCTATCGGATCTAAACGTGCTCGAACGCTCCGGATGTAGGGTGTGAGGTGTGAGTGAGGGTGACTTGTATCCTTTTTTATACCACTAAAATAGCAAACAAAATGACCGAAAGTGTTCGTCGTGTAAGAAACGAAACGTTTTTCATAAAACGTCTTAGGATGATGATGGAATCGAATTTTGTATTAGATGTGACTTATAATGTCGGCCTAAAGTATGTAAGTAAATGTGGTTCAACTATCAGAGTGTGATTCTCAGTCAAATTATTGCAACGATGCACAGTGATGATGTATATTATATTGTAATATTAGTATTAAATGATAAAGTTTAAGGTAATTGTTCGAATATTTTAGATGTGGACTCAGTAGTCTCAATATTTTATTAGTAGTATATAAGCAGATATTCATATTATTGATGAAATATTTAAAGCAATTAGTATGCTGACTTTTTCATAATATTAATATTTTAATATAAAGTGAAAAAAAAAACATCCCGTGCGGGCCAAGTTGTCTTTTTTCACTTTGTATTAAAATATTCATATTATTGTTTTTTGCTTATGTTCAAATTAGTTCAGTCAGCTTTATGAGACCTAAAAACTAGCTCATGAGAGTATCTGAGACGAAAGACCCTGAAATCAAAACGCAAACCTTTTAGTAAAAGGCCAGGTCAAAAGTACCCATAATTGGTACATGCTTTGAAAACACTTATTAAGTAGACGAAGCGAAAGTTGTACTCCAGGATCATAGCAAGTGGCAAACCATAGCCTCTGCCTACTCCGATGAGAGACAGGCAACCAACTGAATAAAAGGAAATTGAAAATAATATTTTAAAAGTTGATACGTTTTTGTAGTCCCAGCCATTCTTCGAATTAAGATTATTTTTGAAAAGCAATTAGCATGCTAACTGATCATAAATTTTAAATAAGTATAGGAAAAGAATTGGTTTCGAGCAGGATTCGAACCTGCGTCTTCGGCGAACCGTGCCGACGCGTTAACCACCCGCCACCGAAACCTACTCTGAACCAACCAACAACAGAGATATTTAGAAACATTCTTCGAATTGTTTCTAAATATCTCTGTCTTGTGCCTTTACTAACTTTGTGACATTGCTACTGATGTGAGTACAAAATAAATGATTTTCTGCTTCTTCTACTAAAACAATTTATGTAAATCCATTGGCTGGTAGTGAGACAACTATGAATTGTTTTTCTTACTTTCATTTTATGTATGGAAATAAAATTGTATATTTAAATTTCAGGGTACTAAATTGTGCCAAAAATGAACCCCTGTATGAAAATTATGACGTCATGCTACTAGTATAAAGACATTTCGCATTATTTTGGCGTGTTAAATACTAATAAATGTAAAAGTATTTAAGCAAAATTTTATTTTTGTGCCACAACCGTGGTATAGTGACTGCATTTTCCCAACAACAATGTAAAGTTGATTTGTTTATATTATAATATTGTTAATTAAATGTTGACTTTTCTGTTTCAGGCTTTGTTTTTATACATAATAATATGTAATAAAGATTTGTCGAAACTATAATTATAAGTACTTAGCATGTTATTTTTTACTAGCTGAGCCTACCCCATACAATATGCCTCTGCTTTCCCCGTCGAGGATAAAAGGCGTGACCATAATTATGTATGTATGTATGTATGTATGAGCCTACCCGTCTGTTGTTTTGTCTAACCCGTTAGTTATCCCACTGGCGGAAACTGGTGCTCTGCCCGTGGCATAACCTCGAACACCACAGTTTCAATTTTGATTTGCTTGTTTCTAAAGTAGTCAAGTAACTCTTTATAACATCAGCTACCTATCTGCCAGTGAAAGCTCCGTCAAAATCTATCTAGCAGTTTCAGAAATTAGTTTCAGATCAGTTAATCGACACGACGACACCTGCGCAACTATCGACAAAAACACAATTTGATTTTACTTAATCTATACTAAATGTTATAAAGAGGAAAGATTTGATTGTTTGTTTGCATCGAATAGGCTCCGAGACCGAAACTACTTTCACTGTTGGGCTTAATGTAGCTTACATTCTTCCCGGTGAACATAGGCTATATTTTACTCCTGTATTCTCACGGGACCGTCCGGGAGATACTCGGGTGAAACCGCGTGACGTCCTCTCTCCATAATATACAAATGTACTCAGTCTCAGCCACTGTCACTGAGTACAATTTTCGAAACCTAATTTTTATGTCCACTAGGCATTTTCTTTTAAATTAGGTTTCGTATCCCGTCCTAGGAAGGTAGAAGCGAAACATACAATAACATTTAATCCTGAATGATACAGGACATTTTTTCTTTCATGATTGTGAATATGGCTAATGCTTTTAGTTACAAAGCTGTGAAAACAACGCTAGCTTGATTTTAAATCGATCATTGCCATCTAGCAGCGAACGGCGTTAATTGATTTGTAAGTTTACAGATTGCGCCTAATCCCCTGTTCACACGTACCGGTTGCCGGGTATCCGGCAGGCGGCGAAGTGTATGGCCATGTACTATAGCTTTCACACGTACCGGCGTGATTTGCCCGGTAATGCCATACACTCTCCGCCGGGTACCCGGCAACCGGTACGTGTGAAAGGAGCTTAGAATGGAGGGTACGGATAAGCCCCTTTTCACACGTACTGGGTACGTGTGAAAAGGGACTAATATGGCTTTATATAGGCTAAAGTATAGGCTAAAGAATTTTCTAAATCAGTTCGGTAGATTTAGAAGCTCTAAATCTACCGAACTGATTTCGAAAATTCTTTAGCCTCTACAACGTCACAAACTTTACCTCTGTATAATTAGTAAAGATAAAGACAGATGGCGCCGTAGAGCACCAATTCAAGGTGTGCCTATAAATTGCTACCAAGCTGGTTACACTTTGCGGTGCTCCGCAGTCCGCAAAGTGTTACCAGCTTGGTAGCAAGAAGAGTTGTAAGAAGATTACTAGGACACTATACAGGACTGCCAGCCACCGCGGTGGCACAACTCTATTGATTCAAAATGAGCAAAAATATTTATGCAGCATGACATGCTCATCAAGTTATTGGTCATTATTATCATCATCATCATCAAGTTATTGGTCATCAAGTTAGTTTTAGCAGAGTTAATATTTTACCTTCGACAATGCCGAGAGGCTAAACCGGTCAAGTACAGTAAATAAATGTTGTGGAACAGTAAAAGCGGTGTTATTCAATACCAGCTGACCCTCGCAACTTCGTTTACGCCACATAAGGTGTATGTAAGGATAGGTATCTTTTCAACAGACTCATGGGAGCGACAGCCCTGTTTGCTTAATCATAAAAGATTTTATGATAAAGCCAACACGCCAGTTTAGATTTACCCTTACATTCAAAGTAATCCTTGAATTCTAGGTTTTGCGAAAGTTGACATGTCTCTAATTCCTGAACTGATATTTTTTAGATTTTCGAAAGAGAAAAAATAAAGATGAAAACCCGTCAAGTGTGAGTCGGACTCGCACATGGAGTTGCCTCCCAAAAAACGGCAAAAAATCACGTTTGTTGTATGGGAGCTAGGAGCTCCATTAATTTTCTTTTTCTAATTTTATTATGTAAGTACCTATTCTATTCTATTCTATTTTTGGTTGTGGCTTTCTGCCGGGGCCAATGCTGGCAACTCTGCCAAAATCGAACGTGCGATGGATGGAATGGAGATTACGTGCCCTTTGTGGTTATGGTAACCAATTTTGTAAGTGTTCGGTGTAAGGTTGTGCTCATAGAGGACTTGTTGAAATTACATGAAAGGAAATAGTATCCTTTTACTTTTTTTAACGTGAGGGAAAATTCATGGATGCTATGCCGGACTCCTACCGACTAAAAAAACCTCACGTAACGCCCAACAGCCTATGGTTGGAAGTGGAAGTCCCGAGTAAGCCTTCGGTAGGATGACCCAGGCTCCCAAAGGAAATAGTATCCTACCTATACCTTGTTATAACGACAAAAAAAATATAGGTACGATTCCTGAGATACAGCCTCTTAACGGACAGCGAAGTATCATGAAATGGGTTTTACCAACGCTATCCATTAGAGGATGCTGAAACAAGAAGTTTTTCTATACACTCTTGTTACACACTAACAAATAGAAAAAATACAAACCGGTAGTATTTTTTAAAAGTTTAAAGTGGCCAAGATTATGCAGCTTGCCATGCCTGATGGATAATTTATCAATAAATCAATCACAGTACAGTACATTTTAGCAATCAACTACCTACCTACCAGAGTACCATCCCCAGCACGTAGTAACTTTACTATTCTTCGGGTATTCATGTCGCGATTCGCGATAATCGATCCATAATTCGATACCTGCGCAATTTTCGCCTAAACCACAATGTGTTTTAGCAAATTTTTTTAAATATTAGTTTCGTATTTCCGTCCTGCAAAGATGGAAGCGAAACATATAAAAAATTATTTGAATCTAAATGATCCATGACTTTCCATGAAATTGATAATGGCTAATGCTTGTAATAACAAATCTGTGAAAACAACGCTTGCTTGATTATAAATCGATCATTGCCATCTAGCGGCGACAGGCGTCAATTGATTTGTAAGAAATATGTACAGATGGCGCCTTATGTATGTGACAATGTGGTCTCGGTAGAGCATATGTGTAGGAGTGTAGCACACCACAAATTATATAATTATATTCTATAGTAGCACCTCAGCCCCCTTAGATGAGTGGCTTTTACGTTAGTAGAATAGAATTCTCAATTGTACGAGACTGAAAGTTATCGGCATGTACTGAGATTCAACGTATAGAATTCGAACTTAGTAGCAATTAGTAGCTGGTGTTGCAAGCGTTCATAGGCTACGATGAACACTTTATTATCTACATCTTATTTACACTAACTTATCGTTAGTATCTTGTCTTATTAAATAACACGAACCACTGACACTGGTGCAGCAAAATATTTTAGGTACGGTACCTACCTAATTACTTTCATTTCCTTGTTCCGTTTTCGATTCTATTCTAGAATTGATTACTGTACCCTGGGTCATTAACCCTTGACTCAAGATGCTGGTCAACTATGGAGCTTGGACTCTCGACCGGAGATGATAAACATGGACTTAAGACTCCAAATCTGGATATTGAAGATTATTTGAAAAAAAAACGGAATAGCACATCCTACTGCGTAATGTTTCTGCGTTAAAAATCCTCATGGATGCTATGCTGGACTCCTACCGACTAAAATCACACGTTGCCCTACAATCTGCATACGACTGGAAGTCCCGGGCACGCCCACGAAGAGACAACCCCATTGCTTGCTTTCTTAAAAGTAGTCCTCTAATAACAAATTATCTATACCTAAGTTTAATTGATACCTAATTAAGTAAAGCGAAGGAAAATAATTTAATTTAACGCCTGGCAGAAATAAATTATAACCGCAGATATGTGAGCAGTTTGATTATTGCTATGTACTTACTAATATTTAATGTCTAGTCATCACACTCGACATAGTAAGTAGGTACCTACTTTCATTTCTCTCTAGTCCCCCAAGCAGAATGTCATTGTATCACCATTGCCAAAACTGTACCGCAATGGACCTACTGATCAATTGGTTGTTATACAGGCCCAACCGGCATGGCATAACGGATTAAGTAGCAAGTGATAATAAAAATAGACTCAAGGCTCTCTATTACAAACAAGAAAGCCGTAAGATCGTTCTCACCAGACTACCCCTCTCTAACACGTTTATTGTGAAAGTTCAATCCGATTGACATTGTCATTTTTGTTTTATTTCAAACTTTTAACCGATGATCCGCGACGTTTTCTATTACAGGCATTGTTATGCCTAAAAGAAGACGTCATTTTCATTTTTCATCCACGTGACCCAGTGACGTAGTTTAATGCAGCAGAGTCACAGACTACAGACGAAGTCTCGCCATAAGCCCCTCTGCACTCTATTTTATAGAGAGGGGCTAAAACTAGACTAGAAATCAACCTACCCAATTTACAAAAAACATCTAGAATAGGTACTAGGACTATTTTACAATATGAAATCTTAAAATAGCAATACGAAAAATGCCGTTGAATAGACAAGGCAGCCTTCCTGAGAAGTGAGAGGGCATAGTGCAGCCATTTGTTCTGTGGTGCAGCCTAAGCCCGGCTCAGTGCAAACATTCATTCGTGCCCACCCTACTTCAAACGACGTCTATCCTTAAAAGGGAGAAGAAAATTATCTCGTGAATAAATTATATTTTCCCCCCTTTATGAAGACAGCTGAAGTGCATTTTCGTTCATGTTTTTTTTTCTCGTCTGACTTAGATCAAAGACATTGTAGGAATTCCGGCCGTGAGCCCGTGACCCTGCAAAAATAAAATGAATAAAGAATTTAATGTGACTTGATGGCTTAGGATAATAACGTTAAAGTGCTTTAGAATGTTTCCTGAGTGAAATGTTTGTTTACCCAATTCAATTGGTTGTCTAAATTTAGGCCGTTGGTTTTGTAAACTTTGTGTACAAAGGATTCCACAGAGAGAAAATAAAAAAATATAAAAATATGTTTTTTGTTTGTAACTTTTGTAAGTGTCGAAACCTACATCGAGTAGGTAGGTATAGCCCGACAGCTCTAAGTATGCAGTTGACGTAGAGGGCCGGTGTAGAGGCGTAGTAGGGAACGCGACCGGCAAACTGAACGGGTTGTACTTTGATTTTCTCATTACAGATACGAGCAGATGACGCGACGCATACCAACAAAGAAAGTGAGGCCAAAAAATCAAATACTAAATTAAAAAGTGAGTTATGTATAGACTCTCTAAGCAATACGTGAATAACGATAAATGAGAAATAACTCGTTACGTGTGTACAGTGTTTAGCATTGCCGCGTTACAGTCCTCTTTTTTCGACTTGGTATTTGCTTTATTGACCTCACTTTTCCATGCGTCATCATAAAATCTTCATATTAAAAACCGTTGAACTTTCAATAATTCCGTTCCTCACAAAAAAAGAATCGCCTGAAAACCAATTAGACAAACAAAAACCACAATTGTAACAAACCACGCAAGTTGATGTAGAAACTTCACAGAGTTCAAAGCTAGCAAATTGAAAACCGCAGCGGACCCGCATCGTTCTCGCCATATCGCTTTGAGGGCATAAAAACAGGAACAAAATGAAAATAGGTTAAGCGCACCCTCGGGGCTGAGAGTCCATGGTATAGGTTTTTGTAGCCATAGATGTCTGCACCCTAATAATAAATTGCAGCGCACTCATTTGTAACGATTCGGTCAATCACGTGAATTGTATTAAAATTAGCGGCGTTTTCCCTGAAAGAAAACGCATATTAAAATACTTACCTAATTCGAAGCTTATATAATGAGATAGGCATATCCGTTACCCGTAGGCTTATCTTACTCATGTTTGATGACGTATTTCGTCGACTCAGCAGCCAGGGGGCGCCACCTGTGAACTTATAAATGCAGATGGCGTCCATTTTGTCCTCATTGGCTTTTATTCACCAGGCAGATTTAAAAAGTAAGCTTCGAATTAGGTAAGTATTTTAATATGCGTTTTCTTTCAGGGAAAACGCCGCTATTAAAAGTACTTGACCGTAATTCGAAGCTTATATAATGAGAAATGTTTGTTTTCGCCTGGTGAGTGACGGAAACGCCAATGTGATTCTAATTTATTTTTAGGAAAATAATATTATAGAATGTTGTATATATGGTATCTAGATTTATAATCTTTACCATCTTGAACAACTTCAAATGTAATCTTAAACAGACTAAATAAGGAATCTTATTTAAGGAGTAGTAAGTATTCCTTCTATTGACAGGATTAAATAATTGCGAATTATTATTATATTTGATTGGTGGTAGTAGCTGACATTATTACTCGACGATAAAATTTTTTGAAACCATCGTCAATTACCTCGTGTTAAGGATTAATTTGATCTTACCACCACCACCAATTCTTAGAAGCTGCTGTTGACCGGGTAGTGCCGGGGCTAGAATAGTTGGAGAACCTCTAACAGTCATAAATAAATTATTTGACTGTGTAGTCTCATATCGGTTACTCTGATATCCTAATTTCTATCTAGAATAAAGGATTCAATTGATTAGTCGTAGGTGTTATCTTTGTTTACAATAGTTTTCCAACCAGATTGTCTGAAATGAAAATTATCAGTTTCGGACTCTTGAATCGGGCCTAAAAGTAGTACCTATGACGTGAGTTAATACAATCGAGCAAAGTTAGATCGTGGTTGCGGCGACCTAAGCATAAATCACTATGACGAGAAACCTGAAAAATGTTCTGTGTATCAATACTTGGTAATATTGAACTAAGTCATCAATCCCAATATCAATGAATATGTGACTTAACTTTCTTTACATTTTTTAAAGAGATCGACCAAGATATGTTTAACCAAAACATGCGAACTATGTAAAGTTGACTAACGGTTTCTATATTTTCAAGAACAGCAACAACAGATTTATGTAACAGAATCGTATTATATAATAACCATGAATAAAATGCAAGTCGGTTAAAACTGTAAAATTTATAAGTATCTTAAAAGGTAGGTCTCAAGGAGCTCAATAGTAGAAGTTTTTGATTTTATATCTGTTATTTACCTCTTCACCCCCCCCCCACATTTCCACAGATTCTCTATGTGAGGTGGCGGGAGACCTGTCGAGGTGTTTATTAGAAGGAAAGAAATAATGTTTAATAGGTTCTTTTGCAGGTTCTGCAGAACGAATGGAGCTTACAGAGCTCTCGCTTTGAGATCTGCCCTCTATTATTACCTTGTGCCATCGCGGCACCACAAACACTCCTGTTGACCGATTAAGGTGTGACAGCATCTTGGGTATTAAAAATGGTGGTGGAAGTAATATCCACACATTACAAACAGGCCTATCATGTAGTGTTCTCCATTTCATAATAGGAATATTGTTTGTAGGCAATCTTGCCTTAGTGGTGTTTGAAGCAGGATGCTCACAAAAAATACCCGGAGGAGCTGATACATATGGTATCGGTTCGGAATGCAGTGTATGGTGAAGTCAATTTGATGTCGGACCATTACACGCAAGCTGACGAGTTAAGTTCGTCAAGGCAATTGATTTGGTCTCGTCCCTCTGGGGGGATGGACTACAACTGCTTTGAATGAGTACAGACTGTAACACAGTACCGGTATATGATTTCGAATCATGTGTAAGATTATCAACATCTCTCTTTGATGCAGTGCAATCTTTGTTATTCTGGACCCTCGAGCCTGTTAGAGAAATGTTTTCTAGCTGGGCTCCCAAGCGAAATCTGACGCGTCCGTGGTAAGAAAGCATCTCGGATGGAAAGCTTGTAAAATTGTCGAGAACCGGTAATTGCGGACCCACTATTGGAGTTCCACTTGTACCACTCCGTGCACTACTATTTTCTTCAGTGGGTCGTCGGTTAGGGGATTGACCGAATGTGACGCTGAGGTAAAGCTACCTCTAGGCACTGCGAAAGTGGTAAAAATTCAAAAGACCCACCAAGTTTGAATTTTCTTTAAAAGAACTAAGTTTCTTTGATTTGGAATTAAATAATAATATAATAATTTAATAATAATTTATTTATTGCTTCTGAAAAATACATGACAATGACACATAAACTATTGACGTTCACAATGTAGCACACATTAATTTGTTGACCACTGGTACCCAAAGTAAGATTTAACTTGTGGTATGGGTACCAGGGCTCTCAATATAAATTCAATTAAGTACAATACATAATATCAAAGTGGAGTGTATCCGTATAAAGTGCGAATTTCATAAGCTAAGAAAAACCTAGATATTACAGCTATAACTTTCTTTATATGTGTGTGTATAATACATGTGCGAGTGTGTGTGTGTGTGTGTGTGTGTGTGTGTGTTTGTGTAATACATGTGCGTGTGTGTGTGTGTGTGTGTGTGTGTGTGTGTGTGTGTGTGTGTGCGCGTGTGCCCGTGTGCGTGTGTGTGTGTGTCTGTTTGATGCATTCAAAGTATGCTTAGTTTGAGAAGACTTTCCGTATCTTCATAAGATTTGCACAAGAGCCATGTGGTAACCTTTTTCTTGCATTGCAATCTGGTTAATGGGTATATGTTGCAATGTTCATTAGCAATATTATACAGGTGACCACTTATAACATTATAGTTGCGTTTAGCTAATGCACTTCTATGGCTTTGGGCTTGGCAGACCTTACGTGCTCGGCGCTTCTTAGTGATTTGAATGTCATATTCCAGACTGGCATGTTTCCTGCACACTGTTGCAAGCACAAACAGCTGTCTGACGGTCAAAAGCTCACAATCGCGGTATAATTGAGCAGTCGAATATTTGAACGGCTTAAATGTCATTACCTTCAGCACAGCTCTCTGTGCTCGCTCCAGCGGCAGGAAATGCGATTCCACAGCACCACCCCAGACAGACAAACAATATGTTATAATAGATTGACATAGTGAGAAATAAACCATTTTCAGAGTATTAAAGTTAGCCGAGTTACGCAGCTTTTTAAAAATAAATATCATTTTACGGACGCGGGCAGCAATTTCAGTCAGTTGATATTTCCAGGATATATGCCTATCAATTATTACTCCCAGGTATTTTGTATGGGTAGCTCTTGATATTGTTTTGCAGTCGCAGTTATCAGTGGTTGCATAAGATGTACAGGTATGCGCTCTTATATTGAAAATCTCCAAAGATGGCTGGTTTACAGCTGTCTTTGAGAACGTGATATAAGTAGTTTTGCTTAGGTTCAGTGTTAATAGATTCTTTGATAGCCACTGCATCACAAGATCAAGAGCATATTCTGCGCGAGCAAAGACTTCTGGCCAGTTTTCACCCTCAACAATTACTGCAGTATCGTCCGCGTAGGTAATAATAGAAGAGTAAGGCAGGGACAGAGTGCACAAGGAGTTTATATAGAGTAGGAAGAGGGTTGGGCCAAGGATTGATCCCTGAGGAACGCCAAAAAGAAGAGATTCGTTACTACTAACAATGTCATCTATCCGTACGCACTGCGTTCTATCAGACAGATAATCCCTAAATATTCTAAGCGAATATCCGCGAATGCCCATCCTCTCCATCTTGTTCAAAAGGTGTGAAACAGAGACGGTATCAAAAGCCTTGGTGAGATCAAGAAAAATAGAGAGGCATTTTTTCCCATCATCAAGACTCTTCACTATTTTATCCACCAGAGAAGCCACTGCATTTTCAGTCGATAGTCCTACCCTAAAACCAAATTGATTCGGCGCCAAGATATTATTTTTATTTAGAAAGTTTCTTAAACGCTTGTTTAATACCTTCTCCAGGACTTTAGATAAAGCCGGTAGGACTGATATGGGCCTATAGTTATTGACACCGTCTCTGTTCCCACTCTTATAGATGGGATGCACAATAGCTTTTTTGAAGGTTTTAGGGAAAATCCCCTCTGCCATACTAATATTACATATGTGGGTTATTACTGGTACCAAGGTATTCGAGCACATTTGCAGTAAGTGAGCAGGTATTTGGTCCCATCCAACTGCAGCATCTTTACGCAAACCTCGAACAATCGACTCAATTTCAGAGTCATCCGCTGGCAGCAGAACTAAAGAGTCAACATTGATGTTATCATTAGGCAGTTGATTACTTTGTGTTTCGGGGTTTATTTTTAAAGCTAAATCGCTCCCGATGCGGGAAAAGTACTCATTAACTCGGTTTATAGAAGCTAATTTATCTTTTTCGATGTTTAACAATTCAACTGGAGACTGTTTAGTGGAGCTCGTGTGAGTAATGTTTTTAATTATTTTCCAAGTGGCCCGTGGGTTATTTCGTGATTTAAGTAGTTGTTCATTTTCGTAGTTATGTTTTAGTCTTTTCAACAATTTATTGCAGAAGTTGCGGTATCTTAGATAAGTTACTTTAAGAGTATAATTATCTGGGTTGATTTTAAGCTGCCTACCCATCGAGTCCCGATTACGTATACATCTGAGCAGTCCCTTTGTGATCCAGGGTTTGAAAATTACTTGTTTAGATGGTGTGCGCATTAGTTTAGAGTGTTTATGTATTAATGATCCTACACTTGTAATTAGCATCTCAGATGCAACGTTGGGATCAGATACAATTAATATTTCCGAAAAATCCGTGTTTGAAATATCTTCATAAATAGAAGGATAATCTATTTTAACGAAATGAGTTTTAAGTTTGTCCGGCTTTTTTAACGTTTCCATGCATAATACGACGGGTGAGTGGTCCGTAATACTCGTGTCAATTACTAGTGTGACGGTTCTGAGATTGGATTTCAATAAAACATGATCCAGACATCTACAGTCACGGGTAGGCAGATTATGCGTTGGTAAAAGTCCATGCAATGACGTCAGGTTAAGATAATCGCTTGCCATATTGCTCAGCGTAGTGGGGATGATATTAATATTAATATCACCAATTAAAACCAAATTTTCATAGGTACCTAAGGATACAAGAGTATCTTCCAAGCCATTCAAAAAGTTCTCAATATCACGGTTACAGGGTGGGCGATATACGGAAACTATAGCAAGTTTTAAGGGTTCAATTCTCGTTACTAAACAAGTTGCGTCTTGTATATGCGACTCTGCAACGACGTGAATGAGCGATGTTCTTACAAAGACAATAACACCATCGTTTTGATTTGAATTATTCCTTGTGCAATAGACAGCATAACCGCTTATCGTAGGAGGGGTAGATACTTTGCTAAGCCAGCACTCGGATAAAACTATTATTTCAGGAAGGATAGCTAAATTACGCAATAATACAGTAAACTCGTCAAAATTATAGTTCACGCTACGTATATTAAGATGCAATATTTTTAACGATCCTGAATTATCAATTAGGAGGCCCTTACATTGTTCTGGGTTACATATATATGACTGTGTTGTGCCTATAGAATCTAATTCATTTGATATTGTATTCAAATCGAATTTTTATGAGATAAAAGAAAGCATTCAAAGGCACAGCAACGCATGCGCCTGATAATTAGATAGCAGCAACCGTTCCGAGAACAACATTTACGTGTACTGTATTTTGGGTTAGGGTTTTTATAGTCTCTGCTTACCCCGCCGAGAAACAGACACAGCCCTCCGCATACGCGCAACACCCATCCCGCAAATCCACCCCCGCCCACACCGTACCCTAGGATAAGATCTATAATAATATGATACATCAAATTAGACTTGGCAGTTAACTCACCGCTACCCACACAAAGCATTATTAAAACAATGAGAAGAAACGGGTACAAAAATTTTACATTATATGAGTATGTTAAAAATCTATGCGCCGTAGTTACCGACTTTAGGTCACATAACAGACACGACCACAATACGCTAGAACAAATGCCTAGTTGTTTACGTGTTTGTTTATCTTGCACTATTGATGTCGTTATGGGCAGTTGGCGGTGAAGATGAGTGTTTAGTATATGTGGGCCTATTTTCAAACACAATTGTATGATTGTTCCTGAGTAAATGAATTGAATTGGAATTATTGTGTATATTATAAAAGTATTATGAATTATGGAAGATGGAAAACATGTTGTGTTGGTTAATTGGTAGTGTAAATAAGTGTAAAGTATTTGTAAGCTTAAATTATACATTATAAAAGTATTATGAACTATGGAAGTTATAAAAGTATGAAATATTAAAAGATTCTGAAAATAAAGTTTCACATAACAAAGTAAATTATTGTAACTTAGACAAATTATTGAGGCATGCCAATGTTTTAACAATGATTGACGGCATACCCTCCTGCTTACGAAGAAAAATTTTATTATTTTGAGACCAGCAGTACTTATAGCCATTTTCTTTTGAGTATTTGCGAGCTTCGAAAAATAGTTGCCTCAGGCTACTTGGCAGATGGTCCGCCACATAGATAGGCTTAGTGTCTCCCGATATACCAATATGACTTGTGTTTAATTTATCGATTTTTGATCGTCCCTTATTGAACGTACGGGCCGCCTGCAAGACCTGGTTCTTCTGAGTGACTGTTAAGAGTTCAGCAACTACCGGTCTATTTGATTCCCTCTTTCCCGGCATACGATATACATCCCTCAGGTCCACCTGCTTCACCTCAACTTTGAGTATATTACAGGTTTGCAGCACGACGGAGGTGAGATCCTCGATAGACTCCTTTTCCGTCTGTGGAATATTTCTGATTTCCAGAGTTGATGAACGCGAGCTCTGTTGTAGGTCCAAAACCTTTTTTTCTAAATCTAGTATATATGTTCGCTGTTCTACACGTTCCTTTTCCAATCTTTCCACAGTGTTTTTCATAGCCTCATACGCCTGGTTCATAAATTCAATAGATCTCTCAATCTCAGAATTTGTCTTTTGTATTTCCTTGTTCTGTGTCTTTACCTCATTGATGTCGGTTTTAATTCCTTTTAATACAGCGTCTTGCTCATGCTTCCATGACTTAAGCATATTAAGTATTTTATTTTCAAAGAGTTCAAACTGGTTGCGGCTACTTGGCTGTGCTACATTTTGTAGTTCTGGAGAGAAGTCGGGACGCAAGCGTTTAGTTCTTGCTGTAATATTTGACTGTTCAACCCCGGTTTTGATACTGGATATATCAGGGGATGATTTAGCACGTTGTTCCGCCGTGACAGGGGTTGTTGGCGGCGAGCGCTGCATTCGCGGCATGTTGCAGTAGATATAGGTAATATGTTGTTCTCTCCAAAATAAATCTTCCTTTTATGTCTAATATCTTTTCTTTTGGTATTGGACTTTCAGGTAGTTCTATGTCTATCGCATAACGATATGAGAGGTTTCTTTGGGAACCTATTATTGTTTTCTCCCAATTGTTTAACCATCCCTGGGTTTGAAGAGTTTTCAAGGCTATTTGTACGTGTTTGTAAAGAGTAACAGGATTTTGACGCGCAAAATGAGATTTTGTGTAGGTAGACGAGTATTTGAATACTCTTATTCTATAGAAATCGGGGCACGCAGATGGTGAGAAACGAAAATGTTTTGGGTGCGGCTTACCCGAGCGGAAGACAAGAATGTGCTCTGAGAAAGAATAATGTACACTACATCAGCTTTACCATGAAAATAAGCTTGAGTGAGATGTATTTTGCACATCCAATCTCGTGGTTGGAGGAAATCTGGTAAACGGAACATGCTGAAAGATAGAATTATTCTGGCTTCACAAAGGCGTACAATGTCCTAAAACTGAATTCTGGGCGGATGGCCCATCGCTATTTGAAGTTAGGAAAAGTGGAGAAACCAAACTTGGTGGCAAAGGAACTAGTTTTAGAGTGCCTTGAGCATTCATCTTTTGAACCATTGCACAATGTGGTCATTTCAGTTAAAAAGGAAACCTTTTTAAAAAGAGTTCGTTGTATGGATTCTTAAGTATTTAAAGCAGTAGTATTCCACCTTAGTCAAGTTTTCCATAGCGTTTTAACATAAAGTGAAAATTTACAACTTTGTCAGGACGGGACTTGAACAGAGTTCACTGTAAATTTAAATGTGGGAAGGTTATCAGTTTTGAGCAGGATTCGAACCTGCGTCCTCTCGAATACCGTGCAGGACGAATTGGAGTTTCTGGATTAAGGGAATGCGGTACCCTTTTATAAATTTTAAACTTTTTGGTACTCTCGTTCCTTACCAACGTATTTTGTACAGAGTTAACTGACCGACATAGAATGACAGGGTCATATCATTTAGTGTTTCCTTTGCTGGTGTGGGCAGAGGATGTTAGACCTCTCCTCGTCTCTTTGAGAGCCTCGAGCTCGGAAATTTCGTAATTGAAGGGACATCCTTGCATGGTTACTTAGTATGTTATCGTACGCCTGGTTACTATCGTATACCCAATTATTATAGATACACAATATTGTACATACCCCTCGAGGGTGGTAACTGGTTAGTGTTTCCTTTGCTGGTATGGGCAGAGGATGTTAAACTTCTCAGTCTCTTTGAGAGCCTAAAGCTCAGAAATTTCTTAATTGAAGGGATATTTACTGTCGTATGCCCAATTATTATAGATATTGTACACACCCCTCGAGAGTGGTAACTGTAATACAGGCCTAAAAAGGCTTTTGGTACAGTGGAATCTGGACTCCATTCGATGGAGATCTGATCTTGACGCCTGATCCTCTCGAAGGCTGGCGTAATGATTTGGATGAACTTTTTTTTTTTTTTTTTTTTTTTCGGGGTCATCCTTTTTGGAGATCGAAGACCAAAATGCATGCCTTCCCGAGTGCCGTTGAAAAGGCTTCAGCCTCGAAAATGTATGTGTTTGAAGGCGATATTTTATCAAGGTTAATTTTTAAGAATTGGGCCTTTGACAATTCTGAGAATAAAATATGAAATCAGATCTATGGCCGCAGGCCATTTGTAATAAATTGATAAAAGATTTATGGAAATCCTATTATTAAAGTAGGTCTTCAATTTTGTCATAAATATTTTCGAAGAAACTTAAGTTTTTCAAAAGATTCTCTTTGTTTAAAAAAAAATACAAAAGGTTTTGGCAGCAAAAGCCTTTTGGCAGAAAGAGCCTTGTCTGCTTTTTCAAAATGTAGCAGGGATTCGAATTGTCGGATCTCCCCGTTTTTGTTTAGGTTGACGAACCCAGGACTATGATTTTACAATAGTGGGTATCAGCATATTATCTCATCTAGGCA
Organism: Miltochrista miniata; assembly: GCA_933228765.1. Classification (NCBI taxonomy): domain Eukaryota; kingdom Metazoa; phylum Arthropoda; class Insecta; order Lepidoptera; family Erebidae; genus Miltochrista; species Miltochrista miniata. Next base: position 24,404,205 of record OW121763.1, on the reverse strand, counting down.
ATTTGTCGCCAAAACGTGTCTATCAACCTCTTAGGTTATACTGTGTCTTAGGATCTTGGGTAACCGAAATCTCTTTTAATGCTGTCCCTATATAAAATACGAAGCAAGGATGATTGTTTCTATCATCCTCGTAAATTAACCTCTGATCTGTGAAGAAATTTACACTTGGTCAGGACCAGTGTTAGGTAAATGAGAAATAACTCACCTATTTCCATCATCCTTATCTGGTTTAGTGGAAGTCGGCTTCTTTTACTCCACTTACGACAATGCACGTGGCGTCGCGATCGCCCTTATTTGAAGTTCGAGCTAAATGAGCTGGAACTGTAGCTATTTGACGTGCCTAATACAATAACTGGAGCTCAGAGCGGGCTTCTGAAATACTCCACTTGGAATTAGCTCACTTTCTAAGGATGGAGGATTCATTTCTATCTAGAAACCAAACTAAAAGAAATAGTTTTATGTTAGGTACCTAAAATTTAAGTACTACTTTCATGGTGAACATTTAGTTATTACTTTGACACACTCGTACGTATTCAGAAACTTGGGATGATTACGATTTTACCCATAATAGGCCATATTTTTACATGTATAGGAACATCTAGTAATTAATGTGCCTTTATGTGGGTAGGTATAAAAATATTTTGAAAATATTTTCTATATTCGGCGGTACTTACGCTGTACATACACGAAGCAAATAATATCTAAAAAAAAAGTATTAGTACCTATGAATACAATCTATAAAATCAGTTTGATATTAGCTGTAACTAAAGATATTAAATAAAAGAAACTGCAACCTCGAAAGGTTTACGTGCTATTTTAAAATAATAGGATATTTCACGTTATGACGTATCACACTCATATGTGATCGTAAAAATATGAAGTAAAAACATACCTGAGATTTAAACGAACGGTCAAACCGTTAAATATGTCTGTAGGTTCACTTACTTCAATCACAAGTCACTTCACTTGTTTTAGATTCACTGTATATTCACACGAACGGCAAAGCCGTTAAATAATTATTTCTGTAAATGCACTTACTTCATCCCAAGTCACTTTTTATAACTTTACTAGGAATATAACTAGTAACTAGAAAAATAAATGCACTAGCAGGTGTTCCTGCTATAACCTTTTGCTACGGGAATCAAAACGCCAATGAGGACAAAATGGACGCCATCTGCATTTATAAGTTCACAGGTGGCGCCCCCTGGCTGCTGAGTCGACGAAATACGTCATCAAACATGAGTAAGATAAGCCTACGGGTAACGGATATGCCTATCTCATTATATAAGCTTCGAATTACGGTCAAGTACTTTTAATAAAGGGATATTTATTTAATCTGGTAATTTGTGTTTCTGTGATCATCAATGGTTTAGCAATATACCCTCAAACATAATAACATAACATAATAACATAATGCCGTTCGAGGCAGCTCTAACAGCCTCCTGGCGACAATAGGGAGTCGCTACTGCTGTCCTATATTAAGGCACTGGAACAGGGTCCATGTCGGATCGAGACCTGCTCTGGTAAATGTTAAGTAGGTAATAGTTATTGTGATTTTAATTGTTTTAATTTTATATAATTATGTGTATACTAATAATAGCTTTTAAGTCTGACTGTAACTACTAACATATATGGAAAGTAATTTCTGAATTAAATGACTATTATTATTATTTCCTTTATTAACATTTAATACACATATTTGATACATTTTTAAATAAATTTATACAAAATAAAAATCTATTTAAAAATATATAAAACAGCAACCCACCGGCACCGGATACAGGGACCAAGATACCGGTGGTTAGGACTCCAGAGACAGAAACCTCCTGACAATACGTGCCGTATCGAGGAGTACTGCTTTCTGCATCTGGCCCTTGACCCAGCTACCTAACGAGAGCCTCTTAAGATGTTGGTCGAGGCTCTTGGCTATAAGTCCGTTTACTGAGACAACTATCGGGACAATGATTGCCGAGTCCACCTCCCACATGTCGACAATCTCGCGAGCTAAGTCCAAATATTTAATTTCCTTATCTTTTTCAGCTTTCACGAGATTGCCATCATGAGGGATTGTGATATCGACAATCATTACCTTGCGCTCGGACCTGTCTATCACCACTATATCAGGTTTGTTTGCAACAACAGTCCTGTCTGTGATGATAGACCGGTCCCAGTACAATGTGATAGGACCATCTTCAAGAACTGGCTCAGCAACATACTTATAGTACGGAATCTCTGCGTCCACCAGATGGTATTTCAGAGCAAGCTGTTGGTGAATAATCCTGGCTACTTGATTGTGCCTGTGCAAGTACTCGCTGTTGGCAAGACGAGGACAACCGGAAACTATATGTCTGAGGGACTCACCTGGTTGGTGACACGCTCGACAAATATCGATCGTGCCGTCCCTCATAATATACCTCCTATAGTTGTTCGTCTTGACAACTTCATCTGCAATTGCACAGACAAAACCTTCGGTTTCTCCGAAGAGATCGCCGAAACGTAACCAGGCCACGGAAGCTATAAAGTCCACATCAGACCCATGTAAGGCCTGATAGAACCTACCGTGAAGCTCTTTACTCTGCCACACCCTCTGACGGTCACCGAGGCTAAGCACTGTATGCCTGCGCCAGTTCTCTTTAGCCAAACCAAGTGGGGTGAGACCAGCGTCCACCGCAACTACATCACGATGCATATCCACATTCATATCAAGAAAATACTGTCTAAGGCTGTACACCTCGCGGTTATGAAGGGTTTTAGCGTTTAAAAAGCCTCGTCCTCCACATCTTCGTGGGATGTACAGCCTCATCAGAGATGAACGTGGATGATGCATACGGTATGCCGTTAACAATGTACGTACTCTCCGGTCCAAAGCTTCCAATTCGGTTTGAGTCCACTTGAGTATACCAAAGGAGTACATCAGAAGTGGCATGACCCATCCATTATAAGCGCGCACCTTGCTGCCACCTGACAAAAGACCATTTAGTACTTTTTTCAGGCGACCAAAGAAACGCTCTCGTAATGAATGTTTCATGTCAGCTTCATTGATGCATAAAGCCTGCGATATACCCAAGTACTTATAGGTATCAGTTACGAGGAGTGACGTCAGATGAATAGAATCAGAGAGCTGAATACCATCTGATTCCACTATCTTCCCTCGCTTGATATGCATGACTGCACATTTGTCCACACCAAACTCCATTTTGATAGAATTACTAAAGTTTTCAGTAACCTTTAGTAAATCTATCAATTGTGAGTTCGTTGTGGCAAACAGCTTCAAATCATCCATATAAAGTAGGTGAGATATTACCTGACCTCCTCTTCGCAACTTATAACCTAGCCCTGAACCCTCAAGTAGAGTACTTAAAGGGTTCAGTGCTAGACAAAACCAAAGAGGACTCAAACCGTCACCTTGGAATATTCCCCGCTCGATTTTTACAGGTTCACCATCACCGCATGTCCTTCGATATCCTGGATAGCTAAGAAAAGTTCTCCATTGACTCATGCATGACTTTAAAAAGGTGCATAGAGTTGCATCGACTTTATACAACTCCAACACCCTCAAAAGCCATGAATGAGGAACGGAATCGAACGCTTTCTTATAATCTATCCAACATACGGAAAGATCTTTACGGTTGCGGCGAACCTGTTGGCTGATGGCCATATCAATGAGGAGGAGTTCTTTAGTACCTCGACCACCACTTCTACATCCATTCTGAGAGGCACTTATTACCGTATTAAAGCTAATATGCTTGGCAATTTTGTCTCTCAAAATGGATGTGAGAAGCTTATAGACTGATGGTAAGCAAGTGATCGGCCTATAATTGCTGGGGTTCGAGGTACTTCCTGTCTTATGAAGCAGGTGAGTAACTCCTGTTGTCATAAAAATTGGCAGCGAGCCAGAGTCAATAGCTGCCTGGAACTGAGATGCCAAAAAAGCATGTGAACTACGGAACCATTTCATCCAAAAGTTTTGCAGTCCGTCCGCTCCTGGAGCTTTCCAATTTGATAACGAACGGACTGCATTACTCACATCTAAATGGTCTATTTTTACAGGTTCCATATCTACAATGCCTTCACATGCTTTCTCGACATCACACATCCAGTCACCTTCGGTATGATTTACCGGTGCCGACCAGATGCTGCGCCAAAACATGTTCGTTACGTCAGCATCCGGTAGGCTACCAGTACTCACACCTTTATCTGGTCGCTCCCAATTCCTATAAACACACCTCTGGTCTCTTTGGAATGAGCAATTGATGTTATATCGGTCCACACGTTTCCTATATCGACGAATACGGTGTGCCCATGCATAGATTTTTTGTTTCCAGAAATCAATGCGCTCCGTGACACGAGCGCTATATTCCTGAGGACTAATGTCAGTCCCAGAAAACGCTCGCTTCACGAAGCGCATCACTTTTGGCCGAGTGTTACCTAATTTAAAACAAGTTAGTTTGCCAATGAGACCCCTTGCCTCAGTGATACGTCGTTCGATTCTGGATTGCCAGACAGGAACAATAGGCTTTGGCCGCGTAACAAGGTCAGGTGATGGTATTTTAACTCTTGCTACACGGCAAACCGTAATAGCTGCACAATACAGAATCGAATGGGTATCACCGAGAGACCCACTATTATCTAAATATGTAGATAACAATGAGTCAACAGCACTCACGAGCATAAAGTTTTTTCTATGCATGGGCAACCGTGGTAAACGTGGTCTTAAATTATTAGGCATGAACCTATATTCACGAATCGCACATTCCAAAGTTACCCTAGCCTCTTCATTGTACTGCGTATCTACAGGAATAAACGTGTCATCCACAACAGTATTATTTTCCATATTTTCATTTACAGTTGTATTGTTTTCTTGCACTATGGCATTTAAATAATTACTAGTACTTACTGTTTGTTGCGGAGGGATAACACGCATATTCTGTAAACACTCTGAGCGCAAACGGTCAAGCACTACATCATCCAACATACGATTACGTTGAATGACACGTACTTGGTCCGATAGTCGTTGAGCCGATACGTTGATAGCTGGTTCAAGCTCCTGAAACAGAGGCAATATACGATGACGGTACGCAGTGAGGTTGGTTTCAACCTCTGTAGCCACAAAATATGCCCGCATGACATTCTCATTTATTGATGTGGTCCATTTCATGCGGTGCACATTACTACCGGTAGCGGGGGCCCTATTCGAAGCCGGAGGGCCTCGGGGTCCCAAGCAGGCCGGCGGCCGGCCTCTCCCCGGCCGACGTACAGGTATTGGCGACGCCGGGGGGGAGAAGAACTCGTCACTAGTGCTTGAGCTCGACGCTTCGACATCCTGTACCTTGACTTGCGAAGCGGAGCTAAGGGACGAGTCCGGAGGTGTATTTTGTGCATTTCTGCTTCTGGCTCGTGTCAGCATCACAGTTTCTTTGCATTTTCTACATTATAATTGGTGTTTTTCAGCTTTCTTTGACATGACGTGGGATGTCATGTCAAATCCATAAATAAATCTTGTAAAAATATTAAATCTCCTGTAATTTTTCAATTTATATATTTCCATTTTGTTGTATTAGTATGTAGTAGCTGCTCAATATATCATAATTATGTAAAATTAATAAATTTATAATATTTGGAATTTTATAGATGCAAATGCGACTGTCAGCAAATAGAGTTGCCAGTATATATTATTATTATTATGTTTCTTCTTTTCTCGGGTATCTTCTTTTTTTTTATTGAAGAAAGCCGGTCTTTTGGTAGGCTTACATGGGGACATATTGGTCCAACACGCAGAGGCCCTTTGAGATTTTTAATGTATTGGGAAATGGGACCCCCACTGCAGACAGTTCACAACCGCCTTATGTAGAAGAACAGCAATGGACTGCCTACAATGGGAGCTAAACTATTACAAAATATGCTAACTACAAAATGGGCTATTGAATTGGGGGTTAAAATGGACTGGGTGATTTGATCTATAGATAAAGACGGCGTCTGCCATTTCAATATCTTATTATTAAAACATTGGCAGACGGTGACTCGCCAACTCACTAGATGGGCCCCCTATACAATCGCCATAGGCCCGTAGGCCTGTGAGGCGACAGAGGGCAACACCGGTGTGAGCGGCTAGGGGTGTCGAGCGGTGCGGCGCCGGTTTCGCCATCGCGGGTCAGACCCGGAGCGGGTTTCCCCGTAGTTATGCCCTTGAAAATGACACTTCCACCCCCGAGCATATAGCTCTGGCTTCCCCCCTCTGACCAGCCAATGAAGGCAAGCCAGAGTTGAGATTTGCTGCACTCCCGGGAGTACCGTCTCCCGTTAGCCCATTAAATGCTAACTGGTCGAGGAGCGTAACAAAACTCTAAGGAATCGGGACCGATGTGTAGCCACCCACATTCAGCTCGCCACAAGCTGCCCTGCGGATGTGTGCTTTTCTATAACCTTGTGAGATATTTTTTGTTGATCTCAAAAAGTGGATGACTCAAAAAGCAAATCTACTATGCCCTCATAGGGTTGCGTTAATCCCATGAAAAGACAACGACTGTCCACGAGGGGTTTATTATTATTATTATTATAAAGAAATATTCTTGTACTCATTAAAGATTTTTGGAATGTCTCTTATTCTCCAAAACAGAGCTGCCCCAAATCCTTCTAAATCCATTTACTCTACGTACGTAAGCGTCCAAACAATCTGCCTGCTTGAAGAACACGCATGCCCGAATAAGGTTGTCAAGAAAACTTAGGAAATTGCTTAATTGGAGGGTTCGGCGGTGCGTTCCTAAAAATAATACCGATTTGGAGCGTCGTTTGTAAAGCTTACAGGACGTATATTCCCTTCCTCAACTAACCTTTTTTTTTTTTATACCACATACTGGCAGACAAGCATACGGCCCACCAGAAGGACCGGTGGTCACCGCAGCCTATGAACGTTTGCAACACCTGAGGTGCCACACTCGCGCTGCCGACCCTGCAAAAACCTTCTAAGACCCCTTTTGAAGAACCCCATACTGTAGGCGTTTGGGAAAACCGAGGCAGGGAGGTCATTCCACAACCTAAGCGTGCGCGGAAGAAAACACCTATCGGATCTAACCGTGCTGAAACGCACCGGACGCAGAGGACCTCTAGCATAACTTCGAAAAATAATGCTGAAAATGTGTAAACAACATACTAAATGTTTAAAAATAATCCAGAATAGATAAGCGTGTGTCGGCTCACGCGGTATTCAGAAATCCATAGCTGCAAATTTTCACTTGGATATAAAATAAAATAAAATCTACAGTTAGCAGAGACTTATAACGTTGTCAGCCAGCCCGCTTATTTGTGATAGTTATTAATTTAAAATCGTTTTTATTTTGAATCTAATAGCATAAAATTGATTTGTTCACCAAGAATATGCAAGATGTTGTACTAATGGCCGTTTATCGCTGTAAAGCAACTTTACCCAATCAATCTTTCATTTACGATTATATACACGTGTGTGTGTGTGTTATGATTTATTTACCATTAATATTAACACAAAATTTTCTAAAAATAACCTCTGACACACTAAAACATTAAAAGCCTTTTACCTGTAATATGAAACTAATAGAACATCCCTGAACCAACCAACATGATGGCTATTTATGGGTCATAATCCCCAAGATTTGTGGGTTTAAGTTGGCCAGCCATCCGATGGTCGGTTAGTCATCAATCTTGCTCAAGCCCGCATAATTACAGAAAATGCAACCGTGGATTATATCCCTACATCCATTTTTAAGCAATGCCATAAGTCTTCCGAATTAGGTTGACTACAGACTGGGACAAAGAATGGCTGGGAAGAACAATTAATCAAAATCCTTTAGGATAAGTAAGGTTGATTGATTTATTTTTAGGAGAGCTTTGAGTAGTTTTTTATTAAGTTTAAATCATTGCATTGCTATAAAATATTTAATATTTGCTCACTCCGCTTCAACAACTTAAAATAAGTAGGTATATTTATAATGCCTTATTATTTAATTTAGTGGCACCAGCAAGGGTAAATTTTAAGCGCGTACTATTATCTGCAGTTTTATTTGTGCCACTCAATAAACCTATATAGTGGACGGATTTCGATGAACGCGGTCTTATATGACAGATATTCACCTTGCGCGTGGATTATTATCGCTAAATTGTTTGTAGACACTGATTCTGAAATTATAGGTAACCGAGTGAAGTGAAGAAAGAAAGTGAGTCCCGCTCGCTTATAGTGAAAAAGTAGTCGGGCTTTTTAGTCAAAATTATTTGATTTTGGAATAAATAGAATATGTACTAAATTTTTCTGATAAATCCAAATCTCCGAAACCAATTGAAATGATTTTTGTCTAACAACACTGACCATTGAGCTAGCTGACTGCACTGAAACAATTTGAATCTTTTCTATAATGTCGTAAACAAGTCTTTGGAATAGCCAAATACAAGCTATGACAGACGCACTGAAACAGCATAAAGCCATTTTACAGTTCAAACGGTGTTGTTGTACAGTTTTACATTGTTCAAAACGTATTGTTTACAATTGAGTGCCCTGAAATCAAATAAAATCAACCAATGAATTCGCGTATCCTTCCCATTAACAAGACGATTAACAAATAAAACAAGATTTAATATATCATTCAACAATTTAGATTAGGGGTGAAAGACGCTATCTCTGCAAGGAATGTGCTAATAACAAGATCGAAAAACCCTGCCAAGATAAAGTCTGAGTTGGAGGGTGAATTTTAATTAAATGCGTCTACTGACATTAATGAGATGAAAGTGAGTTTGGTCCTTTCAACCGCGATTTGTTTGTGCTAACGCGCCGGCCGAAGGACCGATATCTGTTATCAGATAAGAATTCCTTAGACCGTTGCTATTACGGTAATGGAATATTCAAATGTTTTCTAAATTTGTAGATCAGATTAAGTCAAGGTTGTAAACCCTCAGATCCCTTTATGAAGTTCTAGCCGTTCCCCGCGGCTTCGACCTCGTAGAAGTCGTTATCGCGTAAAATCATAACCTTCCTTTTGCGCAGTGGGTTAAAAAGTAGCCTATGTCCTTCCCAGGGCTGCGAACTATCCCGATACCAAATTTCATCTCAATCGCTCCAGTCGTTGAGGCGTGAAAGCGTAACAGACAGACAGACTGACAGACAGATAGACACATAGACACAGTTACTTTCGCATTTATAATATTGGTAGGGATGTTTATGTACTTATCTATTATTTCAAATATGTGAAAATACGTAGGTACACAGGATTTACTTTTTTTACGTGCGGCAATTCTCATGAATGCTATGCCGGACCCCTCTCGGCTAAAACCACACGGTGCCCTTCCATCTATAATATACCTACGGCCGGTAGTCTCGGGAACACCCTAGGGAAAATAACCCCAAGCTCGGTACATGGTGTTCTAAGATTGACACCGAACCTATGTTAGAAGATAGACCTACTCCAAATGAGCTTGACTTATGATTTAACTTAACATTATATACCGCCCAAGACTATCGGCCTCCATGCCAGGGGGCCTGAGGACGGTGAGGTGGCTGCTCACCGTCCTTACAGAAGCAGGCCCTATACGACAGCGTGACGTGAGGGATTCACGCACGCCTAAGAAGCGGGATAGCACCCGAACCACCCCTAAGCGAGGCCGCAGTGGTAGCCGTAGGTCTGTTGGGAGTCCTGAAATATCCTCCCGAGGACTTACCCGGGGCTGCCAACCGTAGGCTGTTGGGCAGGATACGCGAGGTTTTTTAGTCGGTAGGAGTCCGGCATAGCATCCAGGAAGGATTTTCCCTCGCGTTAAAAAAAAAGATGGGTAGTTTATAAATGAGTAAGTCACTCCGATGGCACATAAAGAGACTTAAAACAACATCTGAATATAAGATTACGTAGTATACAATATGCAAGGAGAAGGTTTAAGTGGTAACGTAGAGGGCGCATCAAACTTTCACCAGTTTGACCCGGAAAACAGAAAAGGTTTTGACAAAACGGTGTCGTTTCGGCTCTTCCTCCTTAAAAGGATTCCGTACTTTCGATCTCGGTGGAACAATAAACCTATTTCTTTTTGTTTTATCTTTCAGTTGAGTGGTGTGTCCGAAGAATGATGTGTCCGTGTGTAAGATCTTATTATTTCCTTTGTGGTACGTGTGGTTGTTCATCCAAACATGTGTATCAAATCATACAGTTCTTGGCGCAAAATATATAATGATCATTTGCTGGAGACGTGGTCCTTGATTTTTATTAACGGTAGCCTGAACAAAATAATATTTGCCTATTTGGTGGAGTAGGGACAAGTTCACCTTTCGGTATGGGCTAAGATTTCTTTGTAGTGTTCTGCTTGTAATAAGTCTACGTGGTTTTCTTATAATTTTTACTGTCGAATGTGATTTGACGTGAGATGTTCTATATTTACACGCTCATAGAAATATAATACTTTATTAGTTCAACAACATCACCCATTTTACTACTGATAGCCTCATAATTTAGATTAGAATAATAGGTATCTATCAATGAATTTAGAAGCCTTAAATTACATGTCATCTCTATGAGCTACTAGATACCTACCCTGTACCCTCTACATATTAATACATAGAAGCCCTTTAACCCTCTCATCAGAGTTGCTCCAATAACTGTAAATAGAGAGGCTCTCGTCCTATAGGATGGGACAAAAAATAAACGACTAAATAGGGGTCTGTTCTTGAGAATACAAAGCAGGCTGTGTCACCGTAAACGTAACGAAATGCTGTACAATTTACTCCTCACCAAACGATAGGCAGGTACTAATAATATTTACATATCAATGCCCCAAACATAAATGCTAATGACCCTATAAATCTAGTTTTTTCAACCCCTATAGTGGAATGACCCTTGTGTGCGCCCCTTCGGAGTTCTGCAGCAATTTTTTCAAAGACCCTGTTGCATATTTAAGCACAGCGTTTTGTACTACAAATTGGATTCTCCAATTTGCATTCTTTATTGCTTACAAATAGGTTTCGCGGGAATGAATGATGTCTGATTAGATTGTGTATTATCGAGTTAAGATGAAATACTGTCGTTTAAACTGACACTTAGACGATATAATAAAGTCGCGTTGATTTATTTTTATGGTTTCGAATTTATGCTGGCCTTGAAATCCATACAAAATAGAGGGATATTACTTATTAGTTTAACTCTTGTATTGTAACTGTGTATAGGCGTGCCATTGCGCTGAAGTTCTTGCTTATAACCATTATTGATTTAGCCTGATTTATCATTATACTGATTGGTGGATTTGAAGATCTCTGCACTTGTACATTCAAGACTGTAGTTCATGCCATTTTGTAGGGAATGTTCTGGTAATGCATATACAAATTACGGCTAGATACTTTATCACATAAAGTACTACTTAAACTCTTGAGCTACCTTATAAGCTACACATTAAAGCTGCAACAATTATGTCCAGCTAAGAATATATTTTAGTTAACCTAGAAATAGCCAAAAACGTAATTACAAGCACAAACTGTGATTAAAACTCTACAACACAGTTAGGGTTAAAATTCCAGTTATTTTATATACTTCTATAGAGAGAGTTGTGGTGTAATGTAGGTATACCGAGTAACCGTTGCACTAACTTAGTGGAGTTTACGATTTGTGGCAACCCGTGGTCACCCAAATTAGGACCTCGGCTGTTCTAAAAATAGAAGCAGCTCTGTGGTTGCAGTGCAGTATTGTTTGTGTTTTGGTTGTGGTTATGGAACCATTATTTTGAAATTTGGAACTTCTTTCTTCTTTAGTCTGTCTGATGGGCTCCGCTTGAATTGGTTGCTGGGCAGTTATGATATTTCATCTTTTTTTTTACTTTCGGCTATCTTGCGAACCACGAAGTGCCTAGCACGATGGACGTGATACGGTGCCTGACGCCAACGCAACGTATCGACAAGAACTGACTTAATACGAAAGAAGAAAAAAACAATGACTGCATTCGGTATGTAACCGCCAACCGCGCTGAGGTCCTGGGTTCGATTCCCGGGCGGTGCAAATATTTGTGTGATCCACAAATGTTTGTTTCGAAGTTTGGGTGTTTTCTATGTATAGTATGTATGTATTTATAAATGTGTCTATCAGTCGTCTAGATCTCCCATAGCACAAGCTTAAATTAGCTTAATTTGGGCTAAACGATGTTGTGGGAGAGTGCCCACCAATATAAAAAGAATCTGCATCGAGTAAAGAATTATAACATTCAAACTGCACAACTTCGACATCGCCAATTATGGATTGTGTAGGTCAGATGGCAATAGCTTCATGGAAAATATCCAAGGTCAGCTGGTTCGCAGTTAGACTGGAAAGCCGACCCCAACGGAGTACGAAAAAGATTCGTTGGATGATTATGTTTCTTAGGAGTCAATGTCGTTTGGTCCTAGTACCTACACTGTAAGCAGGTGCACTACTTGCAGGTGAGGTTGGCAAGGGCGCCAAAGATTTAAGCGGGTCATGAAAAGAATACACCGTTTAGGTTACGAAATGATCTTAAAACTTTAACTTATTTGAGCTTATTTTTTTATTTTTTATTAATAAATAATAATAAATATTCGTGGACATACACAACGCTATCTGATCCCAAAGTAAGCTAGGAATAACCTGCTTGTGTTATGGGCTTCAGACCACGGATATTAATACTTACTTATATACTTTTTTTAAAATACATAGCGTGGAAGTGGAAACACCCAGACTCTTGAGACAAACATTTGTGGGTCACACAAATATTTGTCTCCTGTGGGAATCGAACCCACGACCTCCAGCGCCGCAGGCGGTATCACTACCGACAGTGCTACAGAGGCAGTCAATTTTTATATCACTAAGGTGGCAGACAAGCTGGATGGACTAGTAGTCGTCGTTGCCTATGGACGTTTGCGACACCAAAATTGTAAAGCAGAACTGGCAATCAGTTGACAGATTAAATAAGTTCAAATTTGATGTTTTCCAAAAGCCAATATGAATCTGGTTGGTACTAGATGCTACATTGACTCAAACAGAATTTCTGGCAGTTGCAAGTAGGAAGCAGTATATTTATAAGCAAACACGTAAACTGATCGAGCTACTACACAGGCGTGTGACTATGCATAACTAAACTGGTTGCACAAGGAAGGTACTAGACTTCCTGCTAATTCATGCTGCTTGAAAAGGGGGTTAGTACCTACTGAAACTACTTATGCACAAAACTGTTCAGTGGCCGTGTGTCTCAAGTGATTTTACCATACATACCTACATATTTTAACACACGGATCCTCTTGTGATTTCATGAGACTACGCTGTCCGCCTGCCTGTCTGTCTGTCCATCACGAGGCTGTATCTCATGAGCGGTGATAGCTAGAGAGTTGAAATAGTATACCCATACCAACTAAAAACAGAATACCCATACAACAAACGTGGTTTTCTGTCGTTTTTTGGTACGGAACCCTCCGTGCGCTTGGTCGACTGGCACTTGGCCGGTTTTTTATTCTATACTACTTTTCTGGCATTGTCAGTGCATGTAATAACGGTACCATCTCTCTTTCTTTAACTTAACGTTTTCTCTTTCTTACTTTCAAACTCAACCTGGATCTGGAGAAAAACATTATACAGAAAAAGAAACGAAATCCTACTGTTTAAAGTAAAAACAAACTTCAAAATTCTTCAGTTATTAGGAAGAAAAATGAAGGTTTAAAAAATACAGGGGCGTATGCAATGTGTTTGGCACAACGTTCTCGTTGCGAGTTGGGGCGGCCATAACTTACCAAGTTTTATGGGCAAGGTTCGCCGCGTGCCTAAATATTTACGAAATAATTACATAAGTACTTACATACAACGTGTGTACCCGTACATACGAGTACGTACGAAATATTGAAGCGTTTGTTGGAAAATTGCGTAGTTATTTTAGTCGCGTACTGTACTTATGTGATGGTTTTGAAAATGTACAAAAATTTGTGAGTATTTGTATGTATGTGTAAGTTGATATTTCTTTGTAAAATTTATGTGTGTAGTCCTGTAAATTTTTATTGCTATTTGACTGTAAATGAAAGGCAAATTTGACTAAAAATAACAAACTTATCAACTTCTTAAAATCTCTCAGTAGGGGACTGAGAGATTTTAAGAAGTTGATAGTTTGTTAACAACTTTAGCTAAACTCTTCTTTTGTAAGGAACTAATAATGTTACTATTCGGTTGTGGAAAGGTTTCAAATAAATATAACATCGATTATGGGTTAGTCACAAAACAAATCAAAGTTAGATAGGTATATACCTACTGGTTTTAGGGGCCCCAACAACATCTCCGAGACCCAAGCAACCACATGACCCAGGAGCTGCTTAGGTAGGGGTTGTGAGGTCAGTTAGCAGTCGCTCTCAAATATGCAGAAAAAAATCAAACTGTACCTGCCTCCTAGTCGCCGATATATAGATATGCGAGCTGTAAGCGTCCGATTTTTCCTGAAATATTTTACAAATTTTCTGAGAATTTTCCAATGAAATGTTTGACATAGACTGAGCGTCGCTAATCAGTCACTTCCTCACTCCTCGACAGACGTACAGATCGCTTGGCAAATGAAACATGCCTCACTTTTAAAGTCATCGGTTAACTTTAACTTTGACCAAGTCTGAAGTAAAAAGATCAAATGCAACGGTTTATTTAGGAATTTTTCAATTTCATGAAATATGGTTTTCAAAGTTATATAATTTGTGACTAGTTGATACTCGCTGGCCTGAGGACGGTGAAAGGCTGCTCACCGTCCTTACAGAAGCAGGCCCTAGACGATAGAGTGACGTGAGAGATTCACGCCCTCCAAGAAGCAGGATAACACCCGAACAAACCCCAAAGACGCGGGAGAGTATCCAAACCCCCCCTAAGTGGGGTTGCAGTGGTAGCCGTAGGTCTGTCGGGTATCCTGGGGACATCCCTCCGAGGGTATACCCGGGGCTCCCAACCGTAGGCGGTTAGGTAGGATACGTGTGGTTTTTAGACAGTAGGAGTCCGGCATAGCATCCCTGTAGGATTTCTCTCAAGTTAAAACAAAAAAAAAATGTTCCCATTCCCGCTTATCGTTGGAACATTTTCCCGGGATTTAAAGAAGTCTTTGTGTTATTCTAGACTAAATTCTATCCCTATACCAAATTTCAGCCAGATCCATTTAGCCGTTAAAGCGTAAAAGAGTAGCAAAAATTTACATATCTACACTTACAAACTTTCGCAATTATAAGTCATCTTAGTAAGATAAAAGTTCAATGTTTTTCTTTATAAAATATTCTTTATAGTATACTTAGTTGGTTTTATACATTTTTTTTTGTGGTTGGAAGAAGATTTTCATCTTAGATTTGAATTTTCATACGAAACTTGAAAACACTTTTATTTGAAAACTGTAAACCCTCCCTCCTTAATTCTATATCCGTATGATACAGGACTCACGTCGACACGTGTGCGCACTAAACATCGACATGTGTCGCCTCTGTCCCGGTTCGGTTTCGGTTCTAGCTTTATTTTCATGTCTATGAGCGAACCAGACACGTCTGCGAATTTAAAATTGAATCTCTTTGAATTTAGTGTTTGCATTTTATTTTATTTCATGACTATTTGAATTGGTACATTATTAATGTCTCTTTAGGATAGCTCATATAAACTTTTCTCTCCTAAGAGGTGGGAGCAGTAATACTATGCCGCAGGCCGCCGCGCTCTATACCAATTGTATTAGACCCACGTAACAAATGGTAAGCCTATGGTAATTATTTACTGTAGCTGTATGCAATTTTCGGTTAGATCATTAGGAGTGTTTGTGATCGCGTTTCGTTGCTGCGGATGTCAGTTTCAGGAGGGGTCACTAATTAAAACTATTTAAAATTATCAAAAAAAAAAAATTGTTCCCTGCTGTTATCGCGCTTAAAACTCCTATTGGGATAATATCATCACATCACATATCCCCTGGGAGTAAAAACTTTTGGTACCTTCTGAAATCCTTAGCGCAGTGATCATTCACCGAATGCTGAGCACGTAGGCAAGGCCACGAGCGCTAAGTTCTAGTCTAAACTAGCTGACTCCAAATTTGATATGACTAATGTCGTATTATCGAAAAAAAAACGACTTTCGTCTGAGGTCGTACCATTCACGAGAACGCGCTGTTGATTGTTAGGGGCTTTTTTTGCCATGCCATATCAATATTTTAATATAATTATGAATGCAATAAACACCAAAATACGGGCAAGCGGAATATGTACCCACGTAATGTAATTAATTCTATGCATTGGATAAACAATTATGTGGTTGAGTGCAGTTCTGATCAATGCAGTAGAATATAATTAAAATATTATTGGGCACTAATGGATCCTCTTATGTACTTACCTATTTGCGCTCAAGTATGCATGTACTGAATTTTAGTATAATTATCATCTTTCACAACTGATGAATGTATCTGTTCACGGTTCTATGAAAGGAGACGTCTGCCAAAAATGATTCTGTGAACAGATTATTCGAACAAACGAGTTTCGGATTAACATTCCAGGCTCATAATCTAAACCTGTACCGAATTTCAGTCCGATCCGTTTAGTTGTTAGAGCGTGATTGACTACCAAACATCTAAATCCAAACATCTTCACAAACTTTATTAGGATAGTAGGAAGTAGAATGTGGCACTAGAAGACATATATTTGAATCCTGGGGATATTCTCCCAAGGGCTTACCCGGGGCTCCCACCCGTAGGCTGTAGGTAGAGAACGTGTGGTTTTTAGTCGGTAAGAGTCGTATATTTTCGTACTAGGATAGACGTACATTTTCATCTGAGTTTTGAAACAGCAAAACCTTTAATGACTGTAACTTAACAGCAGAAAGCAGACCTCGGTTTCCAAAAGTCGGTTTTAAGGCTTTCGTACTCAAAGGGTAAGAACGAAACCATTTTCATGAGATTTCACCGTCCGTCCGTCTGTCTGTCTGCCAGTCTGTCCGTCACGAGCGCTAAGTTCTAGTCTAAACTAGCTGACTCCGAATTTGATATGACTAATGTCGTATTATCGAAAAAAAAAACGACTTTCGTCTGAGGTCGTACCATTCACTCTCTCTCTAGAACCGTGATAGCTGAAAAATTCACCGATGATGTATTTCTGTTGCCGCTATAGCAACAAATAGGTACTTAAAATTAGAAAAAAATATTCTGCTCAGAAATAAACGTGAATCTTTGCCGTTTTTTGGTATAAAACCCTTCGTCCGCGAGTCCGACTCGCACTTGGCCGGTTTTATAACACTCGTCTCATGATTAAGATTTAGAAAAAAATACCTCAAGAGCATTGTCAAAATTTGGAAGAACAATACTCTACCTTAGGTACCATTCGTATCTATTTACTCATTTAAACGTAATTTACGAACTGTCCACGTTCTTGGTGAGAAAATGGACGCTATCCAGGTGTTTAATTAGTTGAAGGTCATGATTCTAATCAAACTGTTAATGAAGAAAAAGGAAATCAAGAACCTTTTTGTAGTATATTAGAAGTAAATGTACACTTTACTGACTACTGTAACTGTGTAACTGTAGCTTACCAAGAAAATTTCAAGTTTCTGGGTTCTAGAATTTTGACTGAGGTGATTTACTTGGTAATTTTATTAGTACCGTGCGTCTTAAATATTCTTATATTCCTTGCATTTCTGCGGAATCATATACATTTCTGTGGTGCGTACGTGCGTGCTCACGTTCGTCACGTCGCCATCGTCACTATTCGTTCGTTGTTACAAACGGCTAGGAGGATCCTTGCGATAAGGACAATAATATTGTTTGGACATGTCTGAGGAACGTTCTTAGCCACTTTCGGTTGACAACACGGAAGTGCGTGTAAATTGCAAAACATCCGCAAAAGCACAAATGCAGGGGAGTGTGAACGGCTTTATGTCGTTCTCCGACCCGAGCTTATTGAATTTATTGTAATACTAGAGGACGTCACGCGGTTTTACACGCGTAGTTCCCGTTCCCGTGGGAATACAATATTTTTTCTTCCATAAGAACCTTCTCCTGACAATACCTTACACAACAAAAAAAAAAGAATTAGTGAAATAGGTCCACCCGTTCTGAAGTTATGCGCTTACCAACACATTTTGCGATTCATTTTTATATATAAAATAAAAACCAACGATCAACTAACTTAAATCTTCAAGAGGTAAAAACAAAATCTAAGTAAAGTCTACTTCTTTTTACAAAAGTAAAGAGCTTTGTTTATTCCCTTCCAACCCTTTACGTAAGGCGAGTGTTAGATGAAATACTAATCCAATAAGCCGGCACTATTATTCTATTAGCACAGTTGGCATTCACTTAGCAGTTGTCAATTGAAAAGAAATTTTCATCTATTTATTTTGGCCAGTCCTTCTATAGGTACTAAGGCCGCTTTCATTCGTACTCGCCAAGTTAAGTGGACATACTTAAGTGCTGTTTGGTCAGGAGGGATTTACCTTTGCTCTTTTACCTTCAACCTCATCCCACTCAATCAGGAACGAGGCTTAACTCTTAAAACGCTTTTGCTTGGTAATTTTTTGTCGCGTATTTTTCTTTTGTGTTGTTGTTTCTGTGAAGAGCTAAAAATGAATAAGAAACCTTATATAATTTTGTTAAGATTTGGCTTCGTGAATTCGTAACATCGACTATATGAAGTTTTCGTTTCTAAGCTCATTTTTTCATTTTTTATGAGTGAAACATAGATGACGGTAAATACATAATAAGTATTACCTATTTAATATTAGAAAGAATAAAACGAACGATCGCAGAAAAGAGAAAACAGAATCTTGGTCACGGTGCACAGCATTTTTAGAGATGTTGTATATCTTAGAAATATAATTGTATATTTTAAAGGAAAACAACAAAACACGCAGGCAACAAAACGCGCGCGCAAACAAAAAGAAGAGAAGTCAATAATACATTTCCTTCTTTTAACTATTTTCTTGATATTGTATGAGAATGCCAAGATTCACATGGCTTTGATAGTAACCATGGAGCAAACATAAATATAATAGCAATCATAATAGGTATCTGTGAGTAATTATTCACTTTGTCCACTAATATCCATTAAAAAGATTCATCATGAATCTTTGTGGTGACTGTCTCGTTTCGATACATCCCCATGGGAAAAGGGGTTTTTAGAAGGAACGCAAGGACAACTTGATTTTGCAGTTCTAATTTAGAACAATGTCGGTGCAACTGTGTATAAAATTTAATAATGGTATCGCGTTTGCTTTATATCTTACAATGTTAGAGCATCATAAACCTTAGATTCTATTAAGATCGTTAAGGTAAGTGAAAAGCGTTGTAATACTTCCAGGAATAATGTTATTATGATCCGATAATGAACAGTATTTTTAACGATAAAATACTGTTTTTTAACTGACTTCTAATGGAAGAGGGTTTTAAATTAACTTGTATTTTAATGTTCATTGATTCTTATTGTAACCTTTTTAGTAGCCTCTCTCTATAAAATATTGCAGAGGAGCTTATGGCAAGATTTGTGTCTGTAGTCTGTGACTCTGTTGCATTAAACTACGTCACTAAATCACATGAATCATCTGTTCAAAGTTGGAAATCAAACAAAAATGACAACGTCAATCTGATTGAACTTTCACTTTCACAATAAACGTTTTAGAGAGGGGCAGTCGCGTGAGACCGTCTCACGGCTTCTTGTTTGAGAAGTCTTATATAATTTATTGGTTTACAAATATTAATTTGGTAAATGAATTACGCCAAACATGGTAAATACATCCTGTAATTTTTTGAGGAGTCGAGTATTCCGCAGCGTACTTGATCATCGGTCAGTTCCAAGTTATTTAAAATTTGTTCATCATTCAGAGAGTGAGCTGATGAGAAGATAAGAGGGCTATCGTCACGCTATTAAACATTAGGAAGCACTTATTTTGTGATTGTTATGCTATGCTACGCTTTTGACAGGGTTTTCATAAGGTCCATTACATTGACCCTGTCACAGCAATTTGGTTATTTTTCATTTGTATTCAAGAAAGTAACGTGGCCATCACGGACATAATATTATGTGTATGTTTTTTTATTGTTTTACATTTAGTGGTGTATAGATAGGGACTCAATAGCAGATTTCTTTTAAGGCGTAAATGCTATTGTGTTCTCTTAAATTTGGGATTGTAGAGGCTGTAATGTATCTTTATTTGTTAAAGTTCTTTGATCAGAAACTTTTTAACCCTCAGGACAAAGGCATAAGCACAAAAACAAATATCTTCGATATTATAAGAACCAACTGGCACTGATGGCATAACGTGCCTTCCAAAGCACAGAAACGCTCGCAATGTCACAAAATGATCACGTACATTTTTTTTATCATTTTCATATACTAGATTTACCTACACAAATATTTGTGGAAAAAACAGTCTATTTAATTTAGCACTATCTATGCTGCTAGTATCGATACCGCTTCGAATATTTCTGAAAACTTTTCAGGTGAATCAACCGCGCCTGACTATTCGTAGTTTCCAAGAATATGTGTTTAGGATAAGAATTTCACGAAATCGATACATATGCGAGCCTACGGGAATGTTGCCTTATATTTAGTATTCCGATCGCGATCTAACCGTGTCACGCGCTCCTTCGTCGGAACGGGTTCTCTATAATTTTATTTTCCGACCAAAATGAAGTTACAGCCGGCGGTAACTGATACTTTTGCAAGAGATATTTCACTTGTTGTTTGTGTTACCTACCTTTGATCAGTTGGTACTGACTTGAATTTTAGTACACACTTATCAAAAGGAACCGCAATGTTCTTTACAAAGGCCAAAGTTATCGATAAAATTGTATGTCATGTAAAAAATGTAATACTTGAAAGTATTACGACTGAATATATTATGTTGAATTCATCTGAAATATTTTAGTAATACCATGAGCGATATCCATGATAATGACTGTTACAGGTTAGTGAAATGACTGCGCAAGTATGCAATAATAATAAGAAACTTCCTGTCAAGTACAAAATTAATGTGGTTGGAAACACATATAGGATCTTATCAGGTACATAATAAATGTGCCTATGTTTCAAGGATTCGTTCAAAATAGTGCGGTAAAGAAGACAATTTATTGAGTTATTTGTTTGCAGCGATAATACGACTTTCTGGACCCCCTAATTCTAACAAGTAACGACCCTCAACGATAAAAAGTTCTAGTCACGTGCGGTGACTTTCATTCGACTTTGTTTACATACAGCTTGTTGCCAGTCTTATTTAACTTACCGTCTGTCAGATTTATTTCATGTCCTTTTAATAGTACATACGGTTTGGAATGATAAAAGTTTTTCAGCACTTATTGTTCAGGAATTTCAAATATGTTTACGTTTTGGACGTTGGTGAAGAAGTACTGAGAGTTTGGTAAGTTCAGAATATAACATTCATATTTGTAAAATCTGGGGTCTGTTTTGCAGTTATGTTGATGATAGTAAAACGAACTAACGCTTTTAGATATTTATATAGTTATGGAGTCACCGCATACAAAAGAGTCGTGGGAAGCAACTGTCTTTATGCCATCAATCACCTTATCGCAAGCTATTGATGGACGTAGGCCTCTTTCAATCAATTTGCGAAGGTGTTGTGACCTTACTGTAAAATGTTAACCAATGGGTTGGTATATATTTGTATTTTTATTTTACTTCACTATTACCACCCTTGTTCTTTCAGCAAGTGGCCAGTCTCGGTAGGTCCAACATGCTTTCGTTTCAGTTCAATAAGCTTTATATAAATAGTTATTTATTTGAATATGTGTTTTGTACACTAATATTATAAAACGGAAAGATTTGATTGTTAGTTTGCATCGAATAGGCTATGAAACTACTAAACCGATTCAAAAATTCTTTCACTTTTGGAAAGAAACACTATTCCCGGTGAACATAGGGTATATTATATTCCCATGGGAACGGGAACTACAGGGGTGAAATCGAGTGACGTCCACTAGTATTTCATAAAGCAACGAGAATCAATGTCAAAGGCCATGTTGCTCTATAGTTTAGTACCGTAAGCTAAAATGTGGTAAATGTCGTACTATAGAGTACAACACGATACATCTGGGATTACATAGCCTAAGCGACTAAGCCTCTTGGGGTGAACGTCAACTAATCCTGGCGCGGGAAACTATTTGGTTAATGAGCCTGAATTGAATTTGAACTTTGAACTTAAAGTTACACAAATAGTATTAATTTTCTCCCAAATTACATTCTCCAAGCCCAATTACCTACCTCTAGAGTTTTTTAAAAATATTTTTTTTATACCACTAAGGTGGCAGACAAGCACACGGCCCACCTGATAAACTGGTGGTCACTTATAAAGAAGCAGTGTTTGCGCCGCAGTGAAGTACCGCCGCGCCCTGGTGAGCACTCCGAGCTTCTTGAACGCCAGCTTGGCCTTGTCCTCCAAGTGACTGCGGGACTGAACGTCACTGGAGATGTCAACGCCAAGGATTCCTAAACTTTTGGTGATGGAAAGAGGTGTGCCCTGAAATTGCGGTGCTACAGTAATTGGGGTTTTCTTAGCGGTGAAAAAACACGCTTGTGTCTTCGAAGAGTTGAACTGGACAAGATTAATTTAAAACACAAGATTAATTATGCTAAAGATGAGTGCACAACTACTAGAGTATCAGAAATTTTTTAGCGGCATGTATCGTGCACTGACAATGATAATAATTTCAAATTATGCTACAATTCACAGACCTGCGTTTTGAGCATCCAGTCAATCCCTGCCACCTTATAACATTTATGATAATTTAGGAAGTTATTATTATGCTTAATGTCATTATCAGCTTCTAAATATCAAAATATTAGGAGTCATTTATAATATTGGCGTGGATGTTTACAATTATGTTCAACAATAAATAAATAAATAAATAAATAAATGTTTGATGAAGGATATCCTGCACAACAGAAACGGAATAATAATATTTCTGTGATGAATATATTTCTTTTCCGAAAGAGATTGTTGGTGGGTTTACGACACGCTACTCCTAACTACGCTGACTATTGATTATATTATAATCGATTTCAATAATATAATCAATAGTTTATGATGCCTAGCTGATAACTTCGCAAATTAAAATTAAAACATCCTGAAATTCTGTTAAATTCATTTAGGACAGTCATTCGTTACTAATCGTCCGAGTAAATTCCTGTAACCTGACGACCGTACGGAGTCCCTCTTTGATTTACGCCAGCCCCTTTTGGTCTCGCAAAATTGAATACGATTATGCTGTAAAAAGGACTAATCGTTAATGTGATTCTCAAAAGCCAACCCGTCGTTCCAAACAGGGCGTGCAAATCTGTTCAACTAGAATGTGTTAAGGGTCCGTATGACGATAAATAGAATATTATCAAGATCTAGATCTCTGGACTCGTGAGGTCTAATAAATTAACTTTATAACAGAAGCAACTTGAGTTTATGAACTAATAACGCTCGAAACTAAAAACACGATTACTGATAAAACTCTCTAAAGTTTTTGTTTTGGTCGAAAATACCTCGATTAGGTGAAGCTTTTAACTGGATCACATAAGTATAAAGTTGGTTTAAAAAATATTTTATTTATAACAACGACAATAGTAAAATTTTCGTTTACTCGAACTACTTTTTTCCTAACCATGGTTATAGTTCTTTTAGGTTTTTTTCTTAAAACACTGAATATTTAAATAAAATTTAAATAAAATTTAAATCTAAATAAAATTTATTACAGAGATAGCTTTTAGTCTAAACTAAAGCATAGGCTTTTCATCACGATAATATATTCCCACGGGAAGCGGGAACGAGTATCAATATACCGGTATGTGTATATAAATTCTATCAACTGAAGCATCATACGGACTCTTAATAACGATCGTAGAGATATGATCTGATAGAAGGGCTAGGTTTAAATTAAAACCATCCCTTTACTTTGAAGAAATGCCTAGGAGGGAATTTAATTATTCTGATCCGTTCTGAATATTGGTGTTTGGGCGAGTGGGTTGCGTATAATTGGGGTTTTATACTCAAATGCCTTTTGTCATCTGCTATTGAGTTTCTCGGGTGTCCCTTGGCGTGGAATTGCTTTGAGTAATGAAATGTTCCGTGGTATTGAAGATTTATTATATTTTTAATAGTATTTTTTGTGTAGCATGTTTTTTCTATTTGGTTTGAATCTGTGATACTGAAACAGAATAGAATACAATGAAAGTCAAACTAAAAGCTTAGGTATATCATCTGTATTGTTCACACTCATTTATAGTTTCCTAAAAGCATTGATCAAATAATTCGAATGTCTTTGCACCACGCTAGCCACAGACACAGTACAAATATTTTTATTAAAGTCATGAAAAAAAGCATGCCTGCTGCGACCACTTTCTAAGACAAATCTTAACGCCTTACTTTAAAAACTCCTTATTCCAACAACCATTTGTGGTGTTTCGGTTATATAGAAAATAATGTGGGTACTTGACACGGCACATTATCTTTAATTTGGCTCTTTGTTCCGAACAACCTGAGACAAAACCAATTAAGTAAACAGAAACCTTGGTTCAGTAGGTAATTGTAGCAGGTAATTTACGCAAGATAATTAAGACCCTTAAAACAAATCCAGGAATTGTGGAACATAGTCGGTAGTATCGTTTTTCTTACGTCTTAGATTATTTTTCGTTTTCACTACATGGTACACGATTATCTTACTTATATTATAAGATAAGATAAGATAAGATAAGATACGATAAATTTAATTTGCTAAACATGAGTAGGTTTGCACATAAGTATAAATGCGAATGTTTGTGAGTGTGGATGTTTGTTATTCTTTCACGCTCAAACGGCTAAACGGATCGGGCTGAAATTTGGGACAGATATACATTATAGACTGGAAGAACACATAGGCTACTTTTTATCACGGGAATAAGTTTCCACGGGAAGCGGGAACGGAAACAAATTTTACGCGGGCGCAGCTGCGGGCATCAGCTAGTTTTTAATAAATGGGGCTTTCGATCTTCTAGATAGGTATTAGAAGATTCAATGAAATCAGTCTATAGCAGTTCACTGCTGGTCATGGGACTAACTTTCGTCACAATATAAAGTTCTGCAGCATCCCCATCCAGTCACATCCTGCGACCTTCTCCAGGTCGTCGGTCCAACTGGCGCGGGGTCGTCTTACCTCACGTGCACCAAGACGAGCAGTTTCTCGTCCATAGGCTCTTCTACAGATGTGGTCAGCCTACTGCCACTTCAAAACATACTATCTTACTAATATTATAAAGGTGAAAGTTTGTAAGTGTGGTTGTGTGGATGTGTGGATGGTTACTCTTTCACGCTCTAACGGCTAAATGATGGGTGCTGCTAACTGTTTATCCCGGGAATAAGTTCCTACGGGAAGCGGGAACGGGAACTAATTATTACGCGGGCGAAGCTGCGGGCATCAGCTAGTGTTATTCTATATAAGATTACGATTCAATCAAATCAAATTCAAAAAAATCCTGTTATTTATTACTTAGTGTAAACTCATCTAATTATACACTCGAGAGCAATGAATCCGGGTCACTTAAAGAATCCTAAAAATCTCGGAAACTAAAAATGCTAGGTTAATGCAATAAATTGTATTTAATAGACAATGTAATACTCCTTAAATGAAGGTATTAAAACTTCTTAGTTATTGTAAAGTTATATCATAAAAAAATCAAATTTGAAAAAGGGCCACTTTCGAAGATGGAACTACGAAATTACAGCATTTGGTGTTGCTTTTGTTTGTAATCTGTCATTTATGTGGGTACATAAACCATGTTGATAGTGCTCTATATTCATTAATCAAGCTGAAATTATGTCGCTTACGCCTGAAGAATGCACCAGAATACTTACAATGCTGGAAACCGGCCGGAGTCAGCGCGATACAGCCAGGACTGTCGGTGTGTCGCTGTCAACAGTACAAAGAGTTCTCCGACGTTACGAAGAAACTGGTTCTTACCTACGCAGACCAGGAACGGGCAGAACCAGGTGTACCACAGCACGAGAAGACCGATACTTGGTGAACACCATGCTTCGAAATCGCTTTCTCACAGGAACTGAACTCACCAATCAGTTTCGACGCCTCGGAGGAAGTAACCCAAGTGCATGGACAGTAAGACGTCGGCTTGCTGAATCTAACTTAAAACCCCTTAGACCTGCAAACGGCCCTAAACTGGAGCGTGGGCATCGTATTTCGAGACTAAGGTATGCCCAGAGCCACGTAAATTGGAGTATTGAAGATTGGTCAAAAGTTATGTTCTCCGACGAATCAAAATTTATGCTCTACAAGCACGATGGAAGACACAGAGTGTATCGAAGACCAGGGGAAAGATTCAAGCAAGCATGCATCGAAGAAAAAGTAGCCTACGGTGGTGGGTCTGTACTTGTGTGGGCCGGAATTTCTTCTGAAAGTCGCACAGAGCTGGTGATCATAGAAAACGGCTCTTTAACTAGCGTAAGATATGTGGAAGAAATCCTCAATGATCACGTTGGTCCATTTATGGTCAATTTAGGTGAGGATGCTATATTTATGCATGACAATGCCCGACCTCATACAGGTAGGATTGTGAATGACTACCTTCAAGAGATGAACATTACTCGTAAGGAGTGGCCAGCGCGCAGCCCGGATATCAACCCGATCGAGCATGCTTGGGACGAGCTAGGCAGATGCGTAAAACAACGAAACCCTCCCTGTAGACGACGCAATAATGTCGCCCCGGGTGCTACAAACGCCCATAGGCCACTTACCTACGATAAGCTTGTCCGCGACCTTAGTTAACTTCCGCTGAACGTTTTGTATCGTAACTTAGCTTAAGAACTGAACATGCCTTATTCGTATCTACGTGTATCTTATGCCTAATCATAATTATGATGGTTACCTGATTACAGTACCTAATTATATTATTATTATTTACTTTAGGTTAAAACACACGTCGATAAATATGTACCTAGTATATTAGAACGTTTTTGAACTGTTAAAGGTGTGTGAATAAATACGCTACGGGAGTAAGCGTGTGTGTGTGCTCGCCGTCACCGATGTACATAGGTACTAACATTTTTCTATACGGCCGGTAGTTGCCGAACGTTTAGTCGACCGATATAAGTGGACACAGACGCACACACACGATTGCTTTCGAAAGTACTTTCAACATATATCTACTGTTTTATTTGGGAATTCCTGGAGCCGCCCTGCATCCTCTACACAGTGGTCCTTCTGCCGGATCATCCAGGAGTTCACGGATCTGCGAATAGTAGATGAACAAAGGAATGTTCAACACACCGCCGCGCACGATGGTTGAAACGCGTGGAACTCTCGTAGGAGAACCGTTGCTACATTCCACTGAAGTGCTTTCGCGAAAAGTGCAATCAAAAGAAGTGGAGCTGATAGAAATCGCCCAGCAGATATCTAAAAAGGAGGGTATTCTAAAAGATAAATTTATTGGTGCAGCATCTGCTCATTTGAAGAAAAAATCGACTAGATCTTCGCTGTCAGCGCGTAGAAAGTTGCTGGAGCTGGAGGCAGCTGAAGCAATAGCTAAAATTGAGAAGAAGCTTATAGAAAAAAGGTTAGAAGCTAAACTTGCTGCACTTGAAGGTGGGTCTTCGAAAAAATCTCGTAGAAGTGTAACCGATTCCCTGGCTGGTGCCTCAAACAAGGTAGAAGAATGGCAGGAGAAAAGTGGGTCACAGCTACAGCGCGCGGCACCTCAGCCGTCGGCGCACCCTGCAGTGACCTGCACGTCGTATGTCCAGCCCCTGGCCCAAGAATTGGAGCAAACACCCACAGTCACCTCTTCCAGCGCACAATCGAAATTGCCGACAAGATCAGCTACGCCCAAGGACTTACATTTATTTTTTGTTCAGTGTCTGCAATATCAAAATACCTTCATAGAAACTCCGAAGAGGAAATTTTGTGAAAGTGAAAGCGTTATAATGGCTAGCAGAACTGTCACAAACACTACCACAATGTTGCTAAACGCAAGTGTTTTATCAATAACGGTGCGCGCGCGTAAGATTACAGACAGTGTTATAGATCCGAACTTGCTTACACAGTGTTTATCTAAAGTTAACATAGACGCGTACGCACATATAATTAGCATTAAGTCTCATTTATGTAGGAGTGATTTAAAATCTAAGTTGCTTATCAGTCAGGATAATTATAAGTTATTAGTGTCGCAAAGTGTCTATCGTGACGGTAATGAACTGTGTGCAACCCTTACGCCATTCGGGTGGTGTTTAAACGGGATCGTTCCCGTTACCGCTATTACAACGTTACGTCGTGATAGGTTATTATCAGTAACTGAGCAAGCGTGTGATATTGTTATGACACTGGCAGGCCGGCCGTCGCCGACAGCCGTCCGTGCACTGACCTGTAATAATAATCGCTGGACTGGCTATTCCATACAAAATGACAGCTACTTTTTTGTGCCGATTCAAAGCGCCTCTGACGAGTGCACTGAGAACTAAATTAGTTTGCAAATGGCCGTTGTTTGTTTATTTCAGAAGGAGTTTATGTGTGAAATTTCGAATATTTTTAAGTTAGTACTGTGATTGGTATAAATTTGAAGTGTTTTGATGTATAAATTTAGTTCATAGTGTAATTAAGTAGATATTTAGCATGAGATCGTGTGTATATTGTAAAACAAGATACGAGAAGGGCTGTGGCGTCTCTTTTCACAAGTAAGTAAATCTCAGAATCTAATTCTTAAACAATTATTATAAAACCATAATTAAGGTTTTTTTTTACTATCATAAGCGAATACCCTCCGAGTTTCGGGGATTTTACGAATATTTTTATAACCTATAATGATTAATAGGGATGTCAAAATGTATATCGATAATTTTCTGTCCAATGCCAAAATTTGTAGTTTAAAAAACAAGAGGCATGGTAAAAGTTCTTTAATAATTTAATGAACATATTAATATTATTAATAAACACTTAAAATTGTAGTAGATAATCGAAACAGTAACTAACTAGCGTGTGAAATATAACTTTCTAGCACTAACATTGAATTATAACACTTAGTGAGACTATTTTTTGTTAATAATTAATTATTTACTCTTGTTCATAATATTTAAATGTTCCTTTTATTACAGGTTTCCCTCCGATTACAGTTTAAAACTGTGGCTAAAAAAAATGAAGCTTGTCAATTGGGAATCCGAAAACATCAGATTATCTTTGTTCAAAACATTTTACTGATGACTGTTTATTAAAACATGGGTCACGGACTGCTTTAAAAAAGTGCAGTATACCTACAATATTTCTTGGTAGGTGAAAATTCGTTAGTGAATACTTCTTTGGTATTTAAGAAATATAATTGAATATAAATAACCAACACTCAATATTTTTCAGAAACTGATTCATCGTTGGTCACTGCAGAAACTGATTCATCTACATATGATGACCCATGCTCCCGTGATAGTCCAATCAACTTACCTAAATCTAATTCACCTGTAGTACATTTGGGGGTCTTAAGTATGTATGTATGCGTATGGAAATGCGGAGAGATAAATTAAAGATAGGTTGCGTGTTAATTTGGTCACTGTAATTTCCTGCAATATATCATCACATTCACAAACAAGTTACTACGCTAAGTGAACGCGCGAGGGTTAGGCAGGGACACACAAGCGAGCGGGCACGATGGTTAGGGACAAATGTCGAGTTTGAGACGTTTGCGCTCTAGTTCGACATTTGCGTACTCAGCAATAATGTATAGCTAGTGTGTGCCTACATACATATGCAAGTCCAGTTACCAACTGATGATTCTCAGCATAGCCAAATGAATCCAGAGGAAGCAGGTATTTTTTTTTATAATACCACAAAATTTCCAAACAAGTATACAGCCCGCCTGATAGTAAACAGTTACCATGACCATAGTCATTTGTAACAAGAGTCAACACTAGGTAGTAGTTTCCAAGTTGAATGGCCTATTCATGCCAAGTCAACAATGCTCTACGACTATTGGGTTATTTGTGATGCTTTCTGCTGCACTAAGGCCCACTTGCACAGATCTGATTTAACGTGTTTAACCCAGAGTTAACTGTAACGTAGTCATTCATATTAAGTATGTAAACATCATTGGTACAAAAATAAAATTAACATTGCAGTCGATATCTGGTAAAGTTTTTATCGACACCAAGACAGGTGTTGTACATCACTAGTATTAGTTCCAAGTGCATTCGCTAGCTGCCGTCAGCGCCAAATGGCGATTTTCAATTAGGCACACTTTTATGAAACCGATCACCAGTCCAGATACTATTATAGGTCAGTGCGTCCGTGCCGCTGCCGTCGCACCCCTCTCCGCCTCCAGCTCCGTGGGCAATCAGCTGGAGACGCACTCATGCGCCGGCGCACCGTCGTCATCGTCATACGCAATGCAACAAATTCATGATTATGCACACACAGGTATTACTGATTACGCCGAATATTTACAACTGCACGTCTTGATACGACAACGTTCATTCGCATTTGCGTCTATTGCAATCGACTCTAAGCCACAAGTGAATAGGGATGAAATTCGCGTGATCGAAAATTTTATTAAGATGTTTAACGAACATTGGGAGATTTGTTTATCATGGAATAATGATGTCGAGATGCCAAATCGTTTTCATG
Organism: Miltochrista miniata; assembly: GCA_933228765.1. NCBI lineage: Eukaryota > Metazoa > Arthropoda > Insecta > Lepidoptera > Erebidae > Miltochrista > Miltochrista miniata. The sequence continues at coordinate 24,373,650 of OW121763.1, read as the reverse complement.
AAGCTTATGAACAATTTTATGCCTCGAAATTTAAAGAGAAAATGAAGAATTATCAGATGTCTCTGAAGTCCATACCGGAGCTGAATGAAGGTCGCGTGCGCCTTGACAAAGTCAGAACCAAGATCGGTTTACTTACCAGACCCGCCAGTCGCTTGACCGCACTGCTTACGGCTAATTTCATGATGATTGTCCTTTACGGACAATGGGGCGGAGAATGTAGACGACGCAATAATGTCGCCCCGGGTGCTACAAACGCCCATAGGCCACTTACCTACGATAAGCTTGTCCGCGACCTTAGTAATGAACTTCCGCTGAACGTTTTGTATCGTAACTTAGCTTAAGAACTGAACATGCCTTATTCGTATCTACGTGTATCTTATGCCTAATCATAATTATGATGGTTACCTGATTACAGTACCTAATTATATTATTACTAGCTGTTACCCGCGACTTCGTCCGCGTGAAAATTATGTTATAAGCAAAGTTTGAACCGTATTCTATTTGAGCCTCTAGGATAAGTCGTAACCAAAATGTGGGAACAAATTTAGGACATCCTCCAACTTACCCGGGGAGTTATGCGCTAGATGGATTTTTTTAACGTGAGGAAAATCCCACATGAATGTACTATGACTCCCACTGACTAAAAACCACACGTATCCTACCTAACAGCCTACGATTGGAAGCCTCGGGTAAGCCCTCTAAAGGATACCCTAGGACTGCGCTAGATGGATAGGAAGAGATCTCATGGTTTTAGTGCGTCCAAGGCCGGTATGACGTACGTGTTTATTAATTAGCCCCTTTAATAATTATAAGAGTAAGTAGTATGGTGAAGCGCGAATACGAAACGTTTGTTAGATTAGGGCCACAGACTGAAAACTTTACGCATAATCGGAAGAGTTGAGACGATAACACTAACGCTAACGGTAGCCAGTAAATGGCAGTCGTTAAAACAAGTTGAAGACCTTATAGATTTAATAATTTTCAAAAGTAGGCAGTACTAACGCCTGTCCATTTCAACACGGCAATGCGGCTCACCACCTATTACGTTACGTGGTACAAATTAAAAAAAGGTAAACATATGATATGCCTCGATACCCCTTTGGGGATAAAGGCGTGACCGTATGCATGTACTTATTATGTTTAAGGTGATTTAATTTATGTACCCATGTCACTGTAGCCAAAGCTCAACATTTTTCAGTAAAGTTGTTTTAAGAATGTTCATTATAAACAACGTTTGTGTGGCGTGTTGGCTTAATCATAAAAGAGCTTAATGGTTAAGGCTATTGTAAAATAATTCAATTTCAATTAAATGAATTGCTTTAGAATAGACTTAATCTTTAAGCTCTTTTTTGATTAAGCAAACAAGGCAGTTTCACACGCTGCTTGATGAGTCTGATGAAGAAATACCTCTCCTTTCATAGATCTTATGTGACGTAAACGAAGTTGCGAGGGTTAGCTAGTCTATACATATAGTAAAACTGTTGAGGGTCGAGAGTCTACTGAAGCCGAAAATGAAATTCCATTTTTCATGTGTGTCTGTCTGTCTGTATTCCGAATAAGTATCACGCCGAAGTTACTGAATGGATTTGAATGAAACTTAATACAATCAGAGCTTATAATCCGAGGAAGGTTCTAGGATACTTTTGATCTCGATATTTTACGCGGTTCCTTTGGGAGAAGGGATGAAAGACAAAACGGTTTTTTAGTTGTTACTTCTCAATGCGTTTTCGGATTCCAAATTTTTTTTTAGTGTTATAAAGGGAATACTGTAACGAATGTTTCACACAAGTTTCCATGTTAAAGGTTTTCTAGTTCAGGAATTAGAGACATCCCAACTTTCGCAAAACCTAGAATTCAAGGATCCCTTAGAATGTGAGGGTAAATCTAAACTGGCGTGTTGGCTTAATGATAAAAGAGCTTACTGATTAAGGCTATTGTAAATTGTAAAGATCCTACCTCTAGATTGCTATTCAAATAAAAGATTAATTAAAATTATTCAGTAATTTCTGTATTTTGCAAAAATATACAAACTGATTTTCATTGTTCTCTGCCGAGCTCCTAAAAAATTTAGGGTAATAATATGTTGTCTGAGTGTAAAACCTATCTCCTACTAATATTCCTGCTACGTTTTAGTTAAATCAATCCGACGGTTTAAACATTTCATTGCTCTCTGCTTAGCCCCTAGGATATGTGGCGTGATAATATATAGCCTACTTTAAGACCACACCCCTAAGTAATATTTGTGCAAAATTTGAACCAAATCTGTTCAGTACTTTTCGAGATCCTTCCGGACAAATCAAAGCAAACAGACAAACAGACAAAAAAAATGTACAGTTTTGGCTTTTCTATCATTTTATTATATGTATAGATATAGATTTTTGAAATATATAAGTATGTATATCAGTGGTCTGGATATCATAGCAAACACAGGATTAAATTTTTCTCTATCGGGCCTCCAAGATATTTAGCGTGATAATGTAGCCGGTGCGTAAAACCGATCTCTTACTAATATTCCTGTAACGTTTTAGTTTAATCAATCCACATACTTACATATGGCACTACCCTCTGCCTAGTTCCTAGGATATGTAGCGTGATAATATATAGCCTATTTAAAGATGCTACCTCTAGATTGCTCTTCAAGTAAAAGATTAATTAAAATTATTCAGTCGTTTCTCTATTTTGCAAAAATATACAAAAAGATTTTCATTGTTCTCTGCCGAGCTCCTAAAAAATTTAGCGTAATAATAATTGTTGTCTAAGTGTAAAACCTATCTCCTACTAATATTCCTGCTACGTTTTAGTTAAATCAATCTATCGGTTTAAACATTTCATTGCTCTCTGCTTAGCCCCTAGGATATGTGGCGTGATAATATATAGCCTATTTTAAGACCACACCCCTAAGGAATATTTGTGCAAAATTTGAACCAAATCTGTTCAGTACTTTTCGAGATCCTTCCGGACAAAGCAAAGCAAACAGACAAACAGACAAACAGACAAAAAAAAATCTAACTATATTTTCAGCTTCGGTATCTTATGTAGAACACCCAGCGAGTATTTTTTTGTTAATATTTCCAATGTACAGTTTTGGCTTTTCTATCATTTTATTATATGTATAGATAGAAGATATAGATTATTTACTTTAGGTTAAAACACACGTCGATAAATATGTACCTAGTATATTAGAACGTTTTTGAACTGTTAAAGGTGTGTGAATAAATACGCTACGGGAGTAAGCGTGTGTGTGTGCTCGCCGTCACCGATGTACATAGGTACTAACATTTTTCTATACGGCCGGTAGTTGCCGAACGTTTAGTCGACCGATATAAGTGGACACAGACACACACACATAATTGCATCCCGGAAGTACTTAACCATATCTACTGTTTTATTTGGAAATTCCTGGAGCCGCCCTGCATCATCTACACTCCCCCAATCACGCTTCGTGAGCTCAAAATTGCTCTCACAGAGGAATGGGAGAATATTCCCCAAAATCGTATAAGGAACTTGGTGTACAGCATGCCAAACCGCGTAAACGCAGTAATGGAAGCACGAGGAGGCAATACGAAGTATTAAAATTCAAGAAAATCGTAATAAAGTTCAAAAATTTCATGTTTCCTATTTTTGTTTTAAGGAGAGATCAGCAGTTTTTTCTTTATGTAATTTTGTGTTAATAAAATGTATGGTGACTCATTTTTTTTTTACTTTCATTTAAGGAGTATTACATTGTCTATTAAATACAATTTATTGCATTAACCTATCATTTTTAGTTTCCGAGATTTTTAACATTCTTTAAGTGACCCGGATTCATTGCTCTCGAGTGTATAAAAATAAGTCGGGTTTTCCTTCCTGACGCTATAACTCCAGAACGCACGAACCGATTTCCACGGTTTTGCATTCGTTGGAAAGGTCTCGGGCTCCGTGAGGTTTATAGCAAAGAAAATTCAGGAAAAATTTCAACAGAAAAGCGGGAAAATCGTTTTTCACATACAGCGCCATCGCGAGCGAAGCTGCGGGCATCAGCTAGTAATTTATAAGTATAGTTGGGCCTGTAGGTATATCTTGCGATAATAAATAAGGATAGCTAATAATAAGGAAGCGCTCGTGGCCCCGCGGACTCAGTGTTCTGTAAACGATCACTGCAGTAAGCAACTTTCACTATGGCCGGTCCATGGATGGGTGACCATCCATGTGATCACTTTGTGACATTTATTTGAGCGTTTCCGTGCTTCGGAAGGCACGTTAAGCCGTTGGTCCCGGTTGCCAGTAAAATGGCAGTCGTTAAGCTAAGTTGAAGGCTTTATTTCAACAGCAGGCAGTCACAACCTGCGCCTGTCCATTTAAACACGGCAATACGGCTCACCACCTATTACGTGAGACAAATTGTACGAAGGTGAAATGTGGGCATATAATATGCCTCTGCCTACCCCTTCGGGGATAAAGGCGTGACCATATGTATGTATGTGTATGATAATAAATAAATATCAACACAATATACATAATAAATAAATAAAATAAATTTGAGACATTTCATACAACGCTATCTGATCCCAAAGTAAGCTAGGAATAACCTGCATGTGTTATGGGTATCAGACCACGGATATTAATACTAATATAATTTTTTAATACATACATATTATACATAGAAACACCCAGACTCTTGAGACAAACACTTATGGGTCACACAAATATTTGTCTCGGGTGGGAATCGAACCCACGACCTCCAGCGCCGCAGGCAGTATTAATACCGACTGCGCCACAGAGGCAGTCATGTATCCTCGTACCGCTGTTGAAAATTTTCAAACCGGCTTAATGACTGTCACATTACTGGCAACCGGGACCAACTGGTGGTGGCCTATGTCAGGATTAGCCATATCGAAATGACGCTTTACGAAGTTATCATATTTTACAAAAAAAGGGCCACAAGTTATAATATCAAACCTCTCTTTTATGTTAATTCGAGTATTCACTAGCTGTGTCAAGTTTTGAATTTTATAAGACAAAGTAAGTATAAAATAATAACACCCAGGAGATCAACGAAGCGCTTAAAGGCTAGGTATTTACGTACAAAATACTCTCTGAAAATGACCTAAAAGCTGTAATAATAACTATCTACCTCACGCTGGTTCACCAGCTTAGGTACTTTAAGAGATAAATAATTCAGAGGTCATATAAAAGTACTTTTAAAACAACATCTGAATTTGTGATTAGTGCCACAATATTCAGGCGGCAACTTTAAGTGGCAAGGCACGAAACGCATCAAATTTTCACCGATTCGACCCGAGAAAAGTGGTAAAGGCTTTGACAAAATCTTGTCATTTCAGTGCTGTTTCCTTCAAAAGATTGCCTATTTTCGATCTCGCTGGAAAGATAAATATTTTTTTTGTTTGTATATTTTTTCAATTAAGTTTAATTGGTATATATTTCATATTCATATGAATTGCCTAAAACTCATACTCACAATCTAAAAAGTGCGTACAAAAATAGTCATGATCTTTTTTCCAAGATTTTATTGACTCACGACTGAACGGATTTGTATTAAAATTGGTACAATGTAGGTAAGTGCATGATTATGTCCGATTGTTTAAAAGTTTACGTCAGAAGAGGTGTAACTAAATTTAGCAGTATGCCGCGAGTAGAATCACGGGACTTAATAGAAGAGAATATTACAGAAGAATAAATCATTTAAAAAATTAGTTATTCCTGTGCCCTTGTGTAACTGTCTCTGACTTTCAAGGATAAAATTCTATTTCAAAAATAACTTTCGGATTAGATCAGTATCATATCTCTAAATCTAGTTTTCAAGGTAAAAGGTAAAAGAGAATTGTGTGGCGCAATACCACAACGATTCAGTTTGTTTGCCTATGAATATAATCTGTAAGATTTGTGGAATTGTAGAATAGATTTAGCCTTGTGCAAATTTATTCAGTGGCCTCCAACTGATTCATACCTATATTCAAAATCAAATATAAGGAATTGAGTTCTATAGACTGATGTTTCCTATTTTATTGGAGACCCGGATTTGATGAGACCTTTTCAGGCCTACCCTTTCAGATATTTGTCACGTTGCGTTCCTTTGACATTTCGAACCATTTCTTGACATAAGTAGGCTTGTGCAAAACCTTGAAGCTTGTACTGAAATTCTTGAGGAAAATTTGAATTTAAGCTACTTTATATGCAAACTGTAAGTCTTCCCCAAAATAACAGAAGAAATAGTACCGATACTGTTATTCTGTGCCAATGTACAAAATAAATCTTACGTGTACGTGGTTCTAATTTTAAATTCCATTCTGTAATTTACAACACACATGCAAAATATAGCAACAAAGCTTTCGGCTTATACAAGACACAAGAATACGGTTCAAATATATCCCAGAGATTTACAATGTCACAGATAAATCCCTACTATTAAGGGTTCATTAATCTAATAATGGTAGTCGTATAGGACCGATGGACTAACACTAAATACGGTATCGTTCACAATGAAATTTAGTAGGGGAGGAAGACACATCGTTGTGGTAAGTTAATTTATGACTTGTTTTTTGTATGGAGCGAGGTTAACGGCCTTTAATGGGTCTTTTAACTGACCAATAACTTGGAATCGTGTGTACATTGGACTATAATTAATTGACTTCCTTAATTTCTTATCTTCGACGGAATCACAACAAAGTTATTTCAAAAAAGAGTTGGGAAAAATTATTAAGTTTTAATGTAGGTTTTTATAGTTCATAAATGACATTAATGTTATGCTAAATAACTAATCGATTGTTGATAAAGCTGGTTTACTTTAAACTTCTAAGGCCATTTTTAAATAAATCTATCTCATAATTATTTTAACAAACACCTAAGCCAAATGTCATTCAAATATAACTACTACTTTTTCAGAATATTGATGAAATTTGAATGATGACATTATAAATACGACACGTCTCAACAGTCTCATGCACCGAGCATGTAATTGAATTGTGTGTTTGTACGTAAATTGTTTATACTGGAGAAAAATCTAAAATATGGCCTCTTTGTTGACTATTTCCTATGAAATTGCTATCTTTGAAATATAACACCTGCCTTAAGTAATCTGCGGAAAGCGTTGTTCACTCTTTAAAGAAAAAATATTTACCCGTATAATGTTCAATCATGGCGACAGGAAATTAATTTCATTGAGCAATATTTGATAGTGCTATACCTCCTAAAGTATTCATTTAATTTGTATGGTGTAAAGGGAATGAATGATCTTGATGATATGTTCAAGCCAACTAACGTATTTAAATTGAGAAGGATACCTTATTACGTAAAATATACAATAAAATGGCAAAAAAACACGTTCGTTGTATGCGAGCACCCCTTAAATTTTATTATACACTCGAGAGCAATGAATCCGGGTCACTTAAAGAATCCTAAAAATCTCGGAAACTAAAAATGCTAGGTTAATGCAATAAATTGTATTTAATAGACAATGTAATACTCCTTAAATGAAGGTATTAAAACTTCTTAGTTATTGTAAAGTTATATCATAAAAAAATCAAATTTGAAAAAGGGCCACTTTCGAAGATGGAACTACGAAATTACAGCATTTGGTGTTGCTTTTGTTTGTAATCTGTCATTTATGTGGGTACATAAACCATGTTGATAGTGCTCTATATTCATTAATCAAGCTGAAATTATGTCGCTTACGCCTGAAGAATGCACCAGAATACTTACAATGCTGGAAACCGGCCGGAGTCAGCGCGATACAGCCAGGACTGTCGGTGTGTCGCTGTCAACAGTACAAAGAGTTCTCCGACGTTACGAAGAAACTGGTTCTAACCTACGCAGACCAGGAACGGGCAGAACCAGGTGTACCACAGCACGAGAAGACCGATACTTGGTGAACACCATGCTTCGAAATCGCTTTCTCACAGGAACTGAACTCACCAATCAGTTTCGACGCCTCGGAGGAAGTAACCCAAGTGCATGGACAGCAAGACGTCGGCTTGCTGAATCTAACTTAAAACCCCTTAGACCTGCAAACGGCCCTAAACTGGAGCGTGGGCATCGTATTTCGAGACTAAGGTATGCCCAGAGCCACGTAAATTGGAGTATTGAAGATTGGTCAAAAGTTATGTTCTCCGACGAATCAAAATTTATGCTCTACAAGCACGATGGAAGACACAGAGTGTATCGAAGACCAGGGGAAAGATTCAAGCAAGCATGCATCGAAGAAAAAGTAGCCTACGGTGGTGGGTCTGTACTTGTGTGGGCCGGAATTTCTTCTGAAAGTCGCACAGAGCTGGTGATCATAGAAAACGGCTCTTTAACTAGCGTAAGATATGTGGAAGAAATCCTCAATGATCACGTTGGTCCATTTATGGTCAATTTAGGTGAGGATGCTATATTTATGCATGACAATGCCCGACCTCATACAGGTAGGATTGTGAATGACTACCTTCAAGAGATGAACATTACTCGTATGGAGTGGCCAGCGCGCAGCCCGGATATCAACCCGATCGAGCATGCTTGGGACGAGCTAGGCAGATGCGTAAAACAACGAAACCCTCCCCCAATCACGCTTCGTGAGCTCAAAATTGCTCTCACAGAGGAATGGGAGAATATTCCCCAAAATCGTATAAGGAACTTGGTGTACAGCATGCCAAACCGCGTAAACGCAGTAATGGAAGCACGAGGAGGCAATACGAAGTATTAAAATTCAAGAAAATCGTAATAAAGTTCAAAAATTTCATGTTTCCTATTTTTGTTTTAAGGAGAGATCGGCAGTTTTTTCTTTATGTAATTTTGTGTTAATAAAATGTATGGTGACTCATATTTTTTTTACTTTCATTTAAGGAGTATTACATTGTCTATTAAATACAATTTATTGCATTAACCTATCATTTTTAGTTTCCGAGATTTTTAACATTCTTTAAGTGACCCGGATTCATTGCTCTCGAGTGTATTTATGTTTTTAGTGGTCGTCGCTTCTATTTACTGTCCCCCAAGGCACAAAATAGTAACAGAACAATATAAGCATCTCTTTGACCTCCTCGGATCCAGGTTCATACTGGGAGGTGATTTTAATGCTAAGAATAAGTACTGGGGGTCCAGGTTAACTACGACAAAAGGAAGACAACTACTAAGTGCGATTAAAGAGATGCGGTGTGAAACAATAAGTACAGGAAAACCAACGTACTGGCCAACTGATAGGAATAAAGTACCTGACCTTATAGACTTCTTCGTATTTAAAAATATATCAAGTAATTTTTTATGTATTGAGGAAAACAGTCACATGAGCTCGGATCATTCTCCGATAGTATTAAGATTAAGTAATAAAATTTTACTCAGAAATTCCCATTTGACACTATCAAATAAGCATACAGACTGGGAAAGCTTTAGATTACAATTAGAAAAAACTATAGATTTAAATGTGCCCTTAAAATTACACAATCTCGACTTAGAAACTAATAAGTTGACCGTGAATATTCAGCAATGTGCATGGAATAATTCGCCATCACTAAGAGCCAAGTACAAGGGTAACACTTATCCCAAGGAAATAATTACATTACTAACAGAAAAAAGGAAGCAGAGAAAAAGATGGCAACAGACCAGATATCCCAAAGACAAAACTTTACTTAATAATATTAGCAAAATCTTAAAGAAAAAAAGACGTGTGGCACTCGGGGACTGCCGCGGTAAAGCTATTGCATAGCATTTTTTATCAACTTATGCAATTATAATTATTTATTGACTTTATTTATGCAGTATTTTTTTCCTTTTTTTTTCTTTGATATTGATTCAAGTTACACTTTTTGAGCGTGGTGACCAATAAGAAAACGATTTTTTTCTTTTATTAAATAAATTAGCGGACGTCACGCGGTTTCATCCGCGTAGTTACCGTTCCCGTGGGAATACGGGAATAAAATATAACCTATGTTCACCACAAAGAGTGTAGCTTTCCAAAAGTGAAAGAATTTTTCAAATCGGTCTAGTAGTTCCGGAGCCTATTCGTTACAAACAAACAAAAAAGGTAGGTACAGTATGTATTTTCAAAAGAGTTTGTGAACTCTATTTTTAATTTTTTTTTTTAGAATATTGATGACATTTGATTGATGTCATTTTATACACGTTACGTCTACTACATTGATACATGTAATAAAATTCTAACACGCCGGTGTCTGTATGTAAATTGTTTATACTGAGGAAAATTCTATACTGAGGAATAGCTTTAACCATTAAGCTCTATTTTGATTAAGCAAACAGGGCAGATTCACACGCTACTTGATGAGTATGATTAATAAATACCTCTAATTTCATAGACCTTGTGTGACGTAAACAAAGTTGCGAGGGTCAGCTAGTTAAAAGATATAACAATAGGTTTCTTCTTATCTACTTAATAGTAGATTGTACTACAAGTGCATAAAAGAAGCCATTTTATACGAGACGTTTATCCGCCCGAGCCAAAGGCGAGGGTGGATATTAAGTCGAGGATAAAATGGGTTTTATGATCGAGTTATACACTCTGCTTTTCACTTCGATTGCAAAGAAATGAAACAGTGATATTGTAAATAAAAGTCTTTAATTAAAATTAAAAGTAACATTTGAACAATTTTGTTTATTCAATGTAATAGTTTTTCCTGGCATATTTACGGTATGAGTTATTTAATAGCGTTTTATTATGTTTGGTTCATAGAGTAACACGATCTTCATGGTACCGTCTCTACGGTCTAGTATGGCCATATTGTTTTAGAAGAAGAAAAAGAACTTTATGCACTAGAGCATAAAATGTTGTTTTAGTCCGCATACACCCAGCATAAACAAGAACTTTACGAGCATACGAAGTGAAAAAACTATTTTTACAAATTTTATGGTAATAATAGACATTCTTTGAAATGTGCATTTATGGTATTGTTGTCACTTTTATGACACGTTTAAAGTCACTGATCTGTATTAGTGTGTTTAAAGTCATGGAGCAAATATATGGGATAGATGGCGCTCGCGGCTGCGTCAGCGTGAAATTTTCTTCCCGCTTCCCATGGGAACGTACTCCCGGGATAAAAAGTAGCCTATGTGTTATTCCAGACCATAATGTATCTCTGTACCAAATTTCAGCCCCATCCGTTCAGCCGTTTGAGCGTGAAAGAGTAACAAACATCCACACTCACAAACTTTCGCATTTATAATATTAGTAAGAAGTAAGATAATATCATATAATACTTTCTCTGCGCGCCATTAACGTGTATTTATTTTTATTTATTTATTTATTTACATAAATGGTCCTTTTTTATGTATTTATTACCTATACATAAAAAATAAAGGTACTAAATAGTACACGTGCTTGGTTTAATGGATTCTGTTATATACGTAATGAAGAATGAATTTACACATACATATATACATACATGTTGAGAATCTAAATTAAGAATTTAAACTATTTGTGTGTGTGTGTGTGTGTATAAAAGAGGGCTACTTTTAATATCGCTCCTTTTAATATCAAAAATTTTGGTTATCTTTATATCAGTATTATATATAAATTAACAAAACAAAAAATAATACTGCATTGGTGATAATAATAATAAAATGTATGTATATAGAGTATTCACTCATTTTTTTTCACTATTTTTTCGTGACTTTCTTCATTAATAAATGCACTTTGTTTATTCATATTTAAAACACTTTTTACACAAATTATACGAGTACAGTTAACTGTTGTACATAGATGATGAATACCTATACACCTACAGTCGAATTTTTATTTAGACGAAGTAAATTGACAGCAACTAATGTAATTAACAGCATCGAAATTGTCATTTCACATTAAGAACTCTAAATTCAACCAGTACTCTTAATTCAACTTTGGTCGAGTGGTTAAGACGCGGATCGGTACGCAGAAGGCGCAAGATCGATTCTGGGTACAAGCATCAATTTTTGGATTATTTGACATAATAAATAACGACTGCAGAATTCATAATTGACGTAAACAAGAAATTTATGAAGTGCGAGATACACGAACGTGGCCGAGCGTGGCCGAAGGTAGCCGAAAGTGTGATTTATTTTCGTGACACAATTTCTGGATTCGGTCTCCACGCAAGGCCCGCGATAGAAGCTATGCAATAGCTTAAAAATTCAACAGTTTAACGATGAATGCTTAAGGAATAATTTACAGCAGCTAACTGGTGACCACACAACAGATTACTCCCTATGGAAAGTGACCAAGAAACTCAAAAGGCCAGTGACACAAATTCCTCCTATTAGGGACGACTTTTATAAGATAAAGTAAGTATAAAATAATAACACCCAGGAGATCAACGAAGCGCTTAAAGGCTATTTACGTACAAAATACTCTCTGAAAATGACCTAAAGGCTGTAATAATAACTATCTACCTCACGCTGGTTCACCAGCTTAGGTACTTTAAGAGATAAATAATTCAGAGGTCATATAAAAGTACTGTTAAAACAACATCTGAATTTGTGATTAGTGCCACAATATTCAGGCGGCAACTTTAAGTGGCAAGGCACGAAACGCATCAAATTTTCACCGATTCGACCCGAGAAAAGTGGTAAAGGCTTTGACAAAATCTTGTCATTTCAGTGCTGTTTCCTTTAAATGATTGCCTATTTTCGATCTCGCTGGAAAGGTAAATAATTTTTTTTGTTTGCATATTTTTTCAATTTAGGTTAATTGGTATATATTTCATATTCATATGAATTGCCTAAAAACGCATGCTCACAATCTAATAAGTGCATACAAAAATAGTCATGATCCTTTTTCCAATTTGTATCAAAATTGGTACAATGTAGGCAGGTGCATGATTATGTCCGATTATTTAAAATAAATAAATAAATATTCACGGACATTTCACACAACGCTATCTGATCCCAAAGTAAGCTAGGAATAACCTGCTTGTGTTATGGGTATCAGACCACGGATATTAATACTTATATACTTTTTAAATACATACACATTATACATAGAAACACCCAGACTCTTGAGACAAACATTTATGGGTCACACAAATATCTGTCTCCGGTGGGAATCGAACCCACGACCTCCTGCGCCGCAGGCGGTATCACTACCGACCGCGCCACAGAGGCAGTCAAAAGTTTACGTCAGAAGAGGTGTAACTAAATTTAGCAGCATGCCGCGAGTAGAATCACGGGACTTAATAGAAGAGAATATTACAGAAAAATAAATCATTTAAAAAAGCTTATTAGTTATTCCTGTGCCCTTGTGTAACTGTCTCTGACTTTCAAGGATAAAATTCTATTTCATAAATAACTTTCGGATTAGATCAGTATCATATCTCTAAATCTAGTTTTCAAGGTGAAAGGTAAAAGAGAATTGTGTGGCGCAATACCACAACGATTCAGCTTGTCTGCCTATGAATATAATCTGTAAGATTTGTGGAATTGTAGAATAGATTTAGCCTTGTGCAAATTTATTCAGTGGCCTCCAACTGATTCATACCTATATTCAAAATCAAATATAAGGAATTGAGTTCTATAGACTGATGTTTCCTATTTTATTGGAGACCCGGATTTGATGAGACCTTTTCAGGCCTACCCTTTCAGATATTTGTCACGTTGCGTTCCTTTGACATTTCGAACCATTTCTTGACATAAGTAGGCATGTGCAAAACCTTGAAGCTTGTACTGAAATTCTTGAGGAAAATTTGAATTTAAGCTAGGTACTCTGTATGCAAATTGTAATTCTTCCCTAAAATCACCGAAGAAACAGTACCGATACTGTTATTCTGTGCCAATGTACAAATAAATCTTTCGTGTACGTGGTTCTAATTTTAAATTCCATTCTGTAATTTACAACACACATGCAAAATATAGCAACAAAGCTTTCGGCTTATACAAGACACAAGAATACGGTTCAAATTTATCCCACAGATTTACAATGTCACAGATAAATCCCTACTATTAAGGGTTCATCAATCCAATAATGGTAGTCGTATAGGACCGATGGACTAACACTAAATACGGTATCGTTCACAATGAAATTTAGTAGGGGAGGAAGACACATCGTTGTGGTAAGTTAATTTATGACTTGTTTTTTGTATGGAGCGAGGTTAACGGCCTTTAATGGGTCTTTTAACTGACCAATAACTTGGAATCGTGTGTACATTGAAGTATACTTATTTGTATTAATTAACTTTCTTAATTTCTTATCTTCGACTGGATCACACAGTTTGGAGAAATAATTTAGTTTTCATGTGTGCCTGTATAGTTCATAAATTAATGAACTTAACGTTATGAAAAATAGGTATGCGATTGTTCATAAAACAGGTTCATACTTTAAACTTCGAAGGTTAAAACTTTAATTTTAAATGTCAATTATATCTCCTACTTATTTAATAATAGCTGACCTCGCAACTTCGTTTATGTCACATAAGGTGTATGAAAGGAAAGGTATTTCTTCATCAGAGTCATCAAGCAGCGTCTGAAACTGCCCTGTTTGCTTAATCATAAAAGAGCTTAATGATTAAGTCTATTTTAAAACAATTCAGTCCACGCCTTCGGCGCGGACTGAATTGTTTAAAAATAATTAGAAAATAGTTAAAAATAGTTGTAAAAATAGTTAGACGCTGCTAAGCCACATGTGATTCATATATAAAATAGCAAGAGAAATCTGTGTTCCATTTACACCTAGAGATCCTTCGATCGATTTAATACTTCAGGAAAAATCATCTTCGTTCCTACTTCATTGACTTCCTACTTCATCCACTTTCTTATTTGGTCTACTTCCCACTTTTCTGTTTCATCTACTTTTCGACTTAGTCAATTTATTACATACATTTCCAATACCTACTTCGTTCACATCTTTACTAATTTGATAAACGAATTGTCATTAATTTAGAACGTAAATATTTGACAGTCGTAAAAAACAATACTTGACAGATAATATTTTGCAACAGCAAATAAATGTTTTGCTTCCCTGGCAAAGTGACATTTTGAAACATTCTAAATTTTAAAAGCACCGCGTATTTCCTTGCATTTACGATCAGTAAGATACGTGCATGCAGTATTGCACCTGCGACTCATTCGGGGCCATTTCAACCCAAGATTACTTATACGATATACCACACTTAAACAGTGCCCAAGTTTAAAACGTATTTTAGGATATAGGTGTTCAAACTTTCATGGTCATTAATATTAAAAAAAAAATAGAGATAACAGATACCCCGTTATCTGTAATTTTAATATTAATGTAATCTAATTTTAATACCATAATATTGTTGAGTCACTCCGATATTTCAAGAAGGATGACTAAAGTATCTTGGGATGTTAAGGTTTCTTATTTGATACGTATATATCTATACAGATACAACGAAACCTTTTATTACAGAAGGGTTAAGATGAGAATTGCTATACACACATTATTATTTATTGCATGGCATTATCGTGTTCAGGAAGACACTTTATCCGATATGCGCGTTTGGATACTGGTGTAACATTTTAGATACTTAAGTAAGTTAAACCAAGTTGAAGTAGATTTTATAGCCAGCAGGAACTATAGATATGGTTGTCTGTTTTAAAAAAATATAAAGCATCTGGTGTATCAAAAGTCTCTAAATTTCCAGGAGTTTAAAATTATATTATTCTTTATACAGCTTAAGAAATACTTAGAAAATACGTTATGGGGTATTTAGTCAATGCACGCTCATACTTATACACCAGAAAAGAGGCACTTAACGAGCACATTTTCATATTCAACTTCTAAAGACTAGAATTTAGATTTCGATCGCAGCGGGCGCGAGTCTCTTGCCATGATAGTAAGATATTTTCAGCAAAATAATTAGATATTTTCGGTTTCAGCCTATACCGAGTAACTTTTCAAGAAGTTATTCGTTTTCTTGCCAACATAGAAATGATGAATACAATTTTGTATTCAATTTGTCGGTGTTGCCACCTGTCCGGAGGCGTCCGTGCCACATGGTAACACTATCTCATGACGTATTCACGCACATTTGTATGTAATGCGTCCCGGATATTGATGTATGAAATACATATCGAAGGGACCTTGTTAAATTTATTCGAATTATTATAACGTGAGGGTCGGCAAGGTAATAAATTTATGGAAATATACGTTTTCCTTTTTATTATTTTGGCTAGACGAAGGTTCACTTATACGAAAGAAAAATGTAATAAACTGTCCTACTGTTGACATCCTTTACAATTTTTACAATTTTGTAAGAAAGAAAAGAAAGAAAGAAAAGTATTTATTCTTGGCCCAATACTTATAAGGTATCAAGTATACATAATTAAATTAAAAATAAAATATATGAAAAAGTATGGGCTAGAAACGGTTGCCACCTCAGCATAATGCTACACGTCAAAAATAGTTGTGACGTGCAGCGGTACACAGCGGACAGCGAGTATGTAACTACCTATTTTACGCCACTATGCTCACGCACTCGTGGTCTGATATAGTACTTGATGATAGGTTGTGAAGTACAGATACTTGTAGTACCTATTATATTATTTCGTAAGGACAAATCTCGAGCGCGTCGAAGTGTCTCCACTTTGAGGAGGTCAAACACGACCTTTGACCTTCTCGTGAAGTTAGTCGCGATTTAGATATGGCGCAGTGCTCATCTTTTCCCGCTCGTAAAATACAAATTAGAGTGATGAAAAGTTGCACAAATTATTATAGGTAAGTGAAAGGTCACGAAACGAATAATTTTACATAATTAAAATTAGGTACCTATTTGGTTTTATATACTTAGATGGCGTCCGCGTCCGTGTGGAATTCTATTTCCGCTTTCGCGTTCAATGAGAACTTTATATACCTAGGTACTTAGATGGCGTCCGTGTGAAATTCTGTTCCCGCTCTCGCGTTCAATGGGAACTTATTCCGAAAGTCAAAAATAGCCTAGGTATATGTTATTTTCCAGACTATAATCGACGCTTTTTTTTTTTGTTTAACGTGAGGGAAAATCCTCATAGGATGTTATGCCGGACTCTTACCGACTAAAAAAACCTCACGCCACGCCTAACAGCCTATGGTTGAGAGCCCCGGGTAAGCCCTCAGGAAGGATGTCCTGTGACTCCCAACAGACCTACGGCCTCGCCAAGGGGGTGGTTCGGGTGCAATCCCGCGTCTATGGGGGGTTTAGGTTGTGACCCCGCTTCTAAGGGGGGGGGGGGGGGGCGTGTGTGAGTTGCTCACGTTACGCTGCCGCCATGGGCCTGCTTCTGTAAGGACGGTGAGCGGCCCTCTCACCGTCCTCAGACCCCCGGTCATGGAGGCCGATAGTCCTCGGTGAAGACACGTCGGCGGGGCGCGGAACTCGGGAGGGAGAGTTCTCTCCCACACCGGCCCGCCGCCTCCTTCGCGAGCATGACCTGCTCGCAGAAAGAGGCGGCGCAGTCCCACTTACTCCCGCTGGAGAGCATGGCTCGCACCATAGCCTCGAACGAGAGAGTGTCCACGCCCAGACCCACTACGAGGACCTGGCGCTGTTGTGCCCACCAGCGTGTGGAGCGCCGTGTCATCGCTGCAGTCCTCGCAACTATAATCGACGCTTGTACCTTTAAGCCAGATACGTTAAACCTCCAGAAATCCATACATCCACACATCTTAGGCAGGCAGAGCGATAATTAGCAACACGATTATTTAAAGTCCGATACTTGCTTTACATCGAAAATCCAATCGGTTAGACTTACGGTGTAAGCATCGGCTGCCGACAGTTTTGTCTGTAAGACGTCTCCTTCGCAGTTTCAAAGATCAAGAAGAACTGCCTCAGTAGCGCAGTCGTTAGTGTAACCGGTTGCCGCACTGGAGGTTCTGGGTTCGATTCCTGGGTCAGTCCAAATATTTGTGTGAGCCACAAATGCTTGTTTCGGAGTTTGGGTGTTTTCTATGTTTAATATGTATGTATTTCCTATAGCACAAGCTTATTTAAAGCTTCATTTAGGCTAGACGTTGTGTGAGATTGTCCACAAATATAAAAAAGCGCACTTAGCCTTACACATGCACACTCACAATCTTTCGAATTTATAATATTAGTAAGATAATCGATTGGGGTCAATACAAGGTGAGCAGCTAGGTAGTAAAATATGATGTGGGATGGTAGATTTTCAGCAAGTTATAAGTAGTTTCAATATAGAAAGTTTTATATCCAGTTCAATCCAAGACATTCGATTGGATCACGTTTGAGGGCTTGAGGTTAAGTGGAAGTCAAGGGCTCCTGAGGTCAATCGATCTTTGGTATAAGACGGTTTTACGAAAACTTTGTTTCATTTGTGGTTTATTTATTTGAAAGTGAGTAGCGGTTTAATTACTGAACAATAGATAAGCTTAGTCCTTAATTTATTCAAATTAAAAGCCACGAAGTTTCTTTATACATTTTGATCTTTCCAATATTGTTACTAATAAACTATGTAAAATTAATTTTCATAGAACACGAATGCCCAAAGAGTTTATTGATAAGTACTGAACTGTTTACCTATCTTAGAAATAATTCTTTCTGACCCATTACCACAGCCCAATATACCGATCAATTGATCTGTCTATTGTGCTGTGGTTTACTTAAGTTGCATAATTTACTAATCTAATATTACTAATAATAATAATAAATAATAAATATGTCTGCCAATATTTTGATAATGAGATATTGAAATGGCGGACGCCGTCTTCATTCATAGAACAAATCACCCAGTCCATTTAACCCCCAATCAATAGCCCATTTCGTAGTTAGCATATTTTACAATAGTTTAGCTCCCATTGTAGGCAGTCCATTGCCGTTCTTCTACATAAGGCGGACGTGAATTATCTGCAGTGGGGGTCCCATTTCCCATTACATTAAAAATCTCAAAGCGCCTCTGCATGTTGGACCATCATGTCCCCATGTAAGCCTATCAAAGGACCGGGTATCTTTGTTAAATTAAAAAATGAAGATAGCCGAGCAAGAAAGAGACAAAATAAATAATAAAAAATTAATATTACTTATGTCACGTAGTAAGGAAGCAATGTATTAACATGGTTCTTCATATACATACGTTTTAGTAATGAGAAGTGCCATTATATTTTATTCCCACAGGAAAATGTGTGTAATAAGCAAATTTTACGCTGTCAGAGTTCTGGATATGAACATTTGAAGATGTTATTATTTATAAAAAATACTCCACGCTGGTTTTGCGCATCTTTAGTAATATGTATGCTCATATTATTACGTTATAAGAACGATGGGTAGGGCAATAATGAATGTACAATCCCAAAATGTAGGTAGGTATCTAAACTGCACCTAGTTTTTATGCGTAGACATCCTCATGAATGCTATGCCGGACTCCTACCGGCTAAAGACACATGGTGCCCTACCATCTGCCTAAGGACAGGAGTCCTGGGTGCGTCTTAGAAAGGATTTGACTAGGACTCCTAACACAAACAGTACCTAGAACCCAACATCTATCTCTCAATCTATACTAATATTATAATGCGAAAAATTTGATTGTTTGTTTGTTTGCATCGAATAGGCTCCGAAACTACTAAACCGATTCGAAAAATTCTTTTGCTGTTGCAAAGCTACACTCTTTGCGCTGAAAATAAGCTACATTTTATTCTCGTATTCCCACGGGAACGGGAATGACGCGGGTGAAACCGCGTGACGTCTGCTAGTAATTTATAAAGCGCCTGTTCCCCGCGTCTGTTCCCCGCGGGTTCATCCGCGTAGAAGTCGTTATTGCGTAAATCACTACCCTCCTTTTGCACAGTCGGTTAAAAAGTAGCCTATGTCCTTCACTAGGACTCAAACTATCTCTATACCAAATTTTATCTACATCGCTTCAGTGGTTACTGCGTGAAAGCGCAACGGGCAGATCGACAGTGTTAATAAAATAAAATATTATAATGACCTAAAGATAAAATCGATCCGTAATTTCAAAACTCTAGTAAATAACAGTATTGGTATTAACCTTTGTACCCTTTGATTAACTGGAGGGTAGAGGTAAGAGGGGCTGGAGTAGATTCCATTCAAATTGATCACTCCATTGGCTTAACCCCAATAAGTAGAAGATTAGGGAAAGCACCAAAGTTTGTTCAACAACGCCCAACTGAATTGTTTTTCTTTGATTATCGTTTGATATCGTTTAACGGGGGGTATAAATGTTTATTGGGCGTTTAGTGAATGTTTAAAGAGAGTTTTTTTGGGTAATTTTATTTTGTATGAAATGTATTATGTAAAATGTAGTTCATTGAGCTTGGATGGTGTTTAAAATGGATCATGGCTTCACACTTTTATTAAATCTCTATTAAAGGAAGGGTTTTATAATTTCAACCTCAACAGTTTATGTTTGTGTGTAGTGTACCACCTAGCACCTAACAGCGCTGAACGAGTAAACTGATCTGGATGTGATGCTGTTTGTTTATACCAAACTAGCGGACGTCACGCGGTTACACTCGCGTAGCTTCCGTTCCCGTAGGAATACGGGAATAAAATATAAACTATGTTCACTGGGGATAGTTCTCTTTTTACGTGAGGGGAAATCCTCATGGATGCTATGCCGGACTCCTAGCGACTAAAACACCTCACGTAACGCTAACGCCCAACAGCCTACGATTGGGAGCTCCGGGTAAGCCCTCGGAAGAATGTCCCAGGAATCCCAACTGCAGCCTCGCCCAGGGGGTGGTTCGGGTGCTATCCCGCAACTTTGGGGGGTTTCGGGTGTGAATCCGCTTCTAAGGGGGGCGTGCGTGAATTCCTCACGTCACGCTGCAGTCATGGGCCTGCTTCTATAAGGACGGTGAGCAGCCCTCTCACCGTCCTCAGGCCCCCGGTCATGAAGGCCGATAGTCTTGGGCGAAGACACGGCGGCGACACCAAGCCGCTGACTGTGAACTCGGGTGGGAAAGTTCTCTCCCGTTCCCGCTCCGCCGCCTCTTTCACGAGCATGACCTTCTCGCAGAAAGAGGCGGCGCAGTCCCACTTTACTCCCGCTAGAGATCATGGCTCGCCTTTGATCTGTAGGCTGTGGTAATAAGGTCCCGTGTTTACGCTTGCTGCGGTACGAAACCCTAATAATACTCCACATATTTCACTAGAATACGACTACCTCCACTTTTCATTTAATTAGAACTAATGCCCCAATTTTAAAACGAGGGATGTGAATACATTTACCACATACAGTAATGGTACCTAAGCACAATATTCCCTGTATCCCCGCAAATAAATCTAGTCGGTAATTAATCAGTGAAGTGCGTTTACAAGGGTTGAATTTTAGGGTTCCATATCCCAAAAAGAATAAAGGAACCCTTATAGGATCACTTTGTTATTCATCTATATCGGAAACATGTGTAGATACTATTATTAAACTGTTTGTCATACTTAAACCTACAGTCCCTTTAGAGGCGTATTCCACTTTTACCCGTTGACGATCCCCGTTGATGGGAATTATTGAACTTTTTGTTCACTATTCCCATTGATGAATAAAAATTTTTAATGGGGATTAATGAACTAAAAAGTTCCCTATCCCCATCATGATAAATTCCGTTAGAACTAAAAAGTTCAATGAATGATGGTGTTGAATGGGTATAAAAAAAATAACCACGAAGGCTAAGGCGGGAGCTCCGCTTCGCTTCGCTCCCGTCTTAGCCTTCTAACCTGGCCTATCCAAGTCGAGGTATTAACCATAATAAGTAAAACCATAAAAAGGTAAAAAAAACCTCGACACAAAGTACCTGGACTTGGATAGGTTAGGTTAGAAGCGGAAGCGGAGCTCCCGCTTTAGCCTTCGTGGTTTTTTTTATAACCATTGAACACCAACATTTATTGAACTTTTTAGTTCTAATGGAATTTATCATGATGGGGATTAGTGAACTTTTTAGTTTACTAATCCCCATTAAATAATTTTTCTACGTCAATAGGGAATAGTAAACAAAATGTTCAATAATCCCCATCAACGGGGTTTATCAACGCGGAAAAGTGGAATAAGCTCCTTTAGATTGTGAAAATTTCAAACTTTTATGTTAACGTTAAAAAAGGATTAGACTGTAGGTATATGCAGCAAAAAACGTATTCATATCTCAGTACTCTTAAGGGAATTCAAATTAACAGGGTACAAGATGGTGCCCTAGGCTAATCTATGCCTGAAATTTAGTACGTTCAGCCGTTAGGTAGCCTGATTGAATAACACACCTCAAATCTTGGGATCTTCCCTACTAAACCAAGTTTCACATTTTTACAAAGATATTGCAGGTATAGGGTAAAATTTTTAAACGGTAAGTACATTAATAAAAAATCGGTCAAGTGCGAGTTGGACTCGCCCATGAAGGGTTCCTTAGCAGCAAGTAACATAATAGAAAAGTTTTTGTAGTTCGTTGTAACTTTGATTGATGTTTTAACACGTTCGCAGTGGTAGTGATTTTTACAGGCGAAAATTCCGGTTTATGACGTATTAAAAAAAACTACCAACTCGATCTCGTTCAAACCAATTTTCGTTGGTAGTTTTTATGGCAATGTACATTACATATATTTTTTTAGATTTATCATTCTCTTAGTTTAGAAGTTAGAGGGGGGGGGGGGGGGACACATTTTTCCACTTTGGAAGTGTCTCTTACGCAAACTATTCAGTTTAGAAAAAAAAAATATTAGAAACCTCAACAGCATTTTTAAAGACCTATCTATAGATATCCCACACGTATGGGTTTGACGAAAAAACGTTCTGAGTATGGAGAACCCCAAAATTTACTGCTTTTTTCTAGTTTTATGTAAAATTCTTAATGCGGTTCACAGAATACATCTACCTACCAAGTTTCAATGGCATAGGTCTTATAGTTTCGAAGAAAAATGGCTGTGACACACAGATGGACAGACAGAAATGACGAATCTAAAAGGGTTGCGTTTTTGGCCATTCGGCTAACGTCTAAAAACGTCTATGTTTGTACCAAATTTCAGCAAGGTCCAATCAGCCGTTTGGTATAGCCTGATTGAATAACAAACCTCAATATCTTGATATCTTCCCTACTCAACCAAGTTTCACATTTTTACAAATACACTCATTTGCAAAAAAAACGGGCGGTTTTGAATTTCATTCATCTTTAAAAAGATACAATACCAAAAAGGTTTCAATCGTTTGTACACGTTACTGGCCGGTTTTAAAAATGTCGTGGTATTTAAAAAACTACGTTCTAAATTCACATTTTCATTTGATGCTCATTTTTACAGAAAACCCCACTTTATCCTACATTTTCGGCGCGAAGTTCCAGGAGTTAAGATCGACTTATTATCGCGCTGCTTGAAGAGGGTTGCAGCCAATGTTTCGTGGCTAGGAGGCTAAATGTTAGTCGCTCGACGGTCCAAAGGACCTGGCAGCGATATCAGGAGACTGGTTCCGTCGAGAGAAGGCCTGGTTCTGGAAGAAAACCATGTACCCAACCACGGGATGATCGTTTTCTAGTGAGTCGCGCATTGAGAAATCGCAAATCTTCGTATGTGGATCTTAAGAACAACCTCCAAGAAGTAAGAAATGTGCATATTAGTCTATGGACGGTCAAGAGGAGGTTTCTCGCTGCCAATATACGCAGTCACCGCCCGGCCCGAGGCCCCAAATTACTCCGTGAGCACAGAGTTCACAGGCTTAGGTTCGCTAGAAATTGTGAATCATGGACTAAAGAAGATTGGAATAGGGTTTTGTTCTCTGATGAAGCCAGGATATCTCTGTTCGGTGAAGATCGACGGCGGCGAGTGCTAAGAAGACAAGGAGAACGCTTTGCAGAGGCATGTTTCGAAGAAATCACACCTTATGGTGGGGGCTTTGTTATGTTTTGGTCAGGAATAAATTCAATGGAACGTACAGAGTTAGTCTTCATTGAAAACGGCTCACTGACTGGGCTTCGATACATAACGGAAGTTCTAATTCCTCATGCACAACCCGCATTGGCCGCTCTTGGTTAAGACTCAATTTTTATGGACGACAATGCTCGCGCCCACCGATCCCGCGATGTTAATGCGTATGTGCAAGAGGTCGGCATTCGTCGTTTGGATTGGCAAGCTCGAAGTCCCGACCTCAATCCCATAGATCATGTCTGGGACGTTCTAAAACGGCGTGTGAGATCAGTACACCCGGCTCCGCAGACCATCAGAGAGCTGAAGAATGTGATTACTGCGGAGTGGGAACGTATTCCGCAAGCAAGTATCCGGGATATACTCGCTAGCATGCCCAGACGAATTCAAGCTGTGATTTTAGCTAGAGGGGGTCACACTCGATACTTAACATTTATCTGCTTTTACTTCATTAAAGAAAAACAAACAAAAAAAACCTTTTTATTTTTACTTCATGAGCATATGCACTACTAGCGAACATACACTACTAGCGAGATTTAGCATTATTTTCCATAAATTGTAACAAAATTTTATGAAATACTGATGAAAACGATTATTTTCTTATTAATTTACCAAATTGTGAGGATAAAACTACCTATAATTATCAAACAAAGCAATATTAACATTTGAAATGGTTCATTGCTTAGGTGCCCGTTTTTTTTTGCAAATGAGTGTATATCACAGGTATAAGGCAACAATTTTAAACGGTTAGTACATTAATAAAAACGTCACAAAAATATAGTCTTACTAACAAAACTGTTTGAAACCTTCAGTTGGCGAGTCCGATTCGCACTTGTCCGGTTTTTTATATGGAGGGGCGGTGATTGAAAAGGATAAAACTCATTAGTCCGGTGAAGTCCATGTTGTATAGAGAATTATTGACTGTTTTGTAAGGGAAAATGCTTTTATGTTAACATAGGTATGCTTTTTGTTCATTTCATTTGAGAGGCACCTTTTTCTTTTTTATGATTCACCCTTCACATTTCACTGAACCCCACTCTAAAGATATTACGCTGAAATTGAAACTATAGCTACTCTTCATTACTCAGTTCATTAATACCAGCAAAATGAAAGTTGAAGAAGCAAGTAATGTGTATGGACCGTGCCGTGTGGCGCTCGGTTCTTTCTGCCTACCCTAGTACTAGATTTGGCGTGAAGATAGTATAGTACAGTACAGTACAGTACAGTACAGTACAGTACAGTACAGTACAGTACAGTACAGTACAGTACAGTGTAGTACAGTACAGTACAGTACAGTGTAGTACAGTACAGTACAGTACAGTACAGTGTAGTACAGTACAGTACAGTACACTACAGTACACTACAGTACACTACAGTTCAGTATAGTACAGTATAGTATAGTACAGTAATAAACCAGTCGTTTTTAGGGTATTACGAACCCAAATGGTAAAAACTTGAACCTATTCATGCGACTTCGCCGTCCGTTTGTGTCTGTCTGTTCGTCACCAGGCTGTTTCTTATCCTGGGGTCATCCTTCCGGGGGCTTACCTGGGGCACCTAACTGTAAGCTGTTAGGTAGAATACGTGTGGTTTTTAGTCGGTAGGAGTCCGGCATAGCATCCCAAAAGAATTTTCCTCACGTTAAAAAAAGAGGATTGCCTCTTTTTTTAACGTAACTTTTAACTACACATTTCCGTCCTATTGAGGTAGGAAATGTGTAGTTTTATAGGCTGTATCTCAGAAATAGTCCTAGCCTGAGAGCTGAAATTTTCGTTCTCACAGATGTAAGATTTAGATGATTCATCAACATTCGCTGGATGTTGATCTGTGTATTTTTATGCATTTATTATTATTGCTATTAAATAACCTTCGTATTTTGTTGGAGATTATCAAATTTTGAAGACGGCTGAAGTACCTATATATATACTTACCACAAAAGACCTCTACATTTCTTTTACAAAGAACGGTAAACAGACTCCCTAAGTAATTATTCTTTTTATGACGGTTCCTAAAACATTATTTGTATGTTGTAATAAAAGGTCGGCACCATACCTATAAGAATGCCATAAGGAATGAAGAAGTGAAAGCTTAGGAAGGACTGCAAAAGAACCTCGTAAAATGTTGAAGGGTGCGCTTCTTACGACTCAGAAAAATATTGAAGGTATTTCGGCCGATATAGAATGAAATACACATGGATGTATGTAGCTAAGTTTGGTATAAAAACTTCTCATATTCAACTTGATCTTCCCATAACAGCTCTTACCAAGACGTCAATTTTTAGATCTTTCTATACCTACCTGTGTCATAACTTTGATTGTCTTCTAAAGGTGGACTTTCGAAGCGAGCGTCTATAGCGTCAGTGTCGCCGCGACATATACAAATGTATGAAATTCTAGTCTAACAACGCGGTCAGTAACGTCACAGTGCGGCTGTTACCTCTTTGTCAGACTAGAATTTCATACTTATTTTGTATTTGCGGCGTCACTGACGCAATAGACGCTCGCTTCGAAAGCCTACCTTAAGAACTACATTGGCACAGATATCCATTATTGTGTCAATTTGGAACCATCATGAAATCAATGGATTCATGTCATTCTTAGGCCTTGATAATGAAATAAGCTACTGCATATCACGAAAATCTCTGATTATCACAGCAAAATACGATGATAAAGACTCACGCAAATCCAGAATAACATTTTTTTTAAAACAGTTTGTCAGATTAATAATGCTTATGTAAATTACAGTAATGATTATTACTCTAATTCATTGTGAAAGCTCTAATAATAGTACATTAAGGTTTAAAAATATAGAGAAACGTAGTAAAATGCAAATAACCACGAATTTAGAACTTTTCACTACACTCAAACTAATTTGACAGCCGTCCACCGGCTTTAGAAACCAACCTAAATTCGTTAATATTGAAATTCTTCAGCAAGTCGAACGCTGACATAAAAATAATATGAGTATTTTTGTATTAATATAAAATTCTATATGAAATATTCGCCGCGAGTCTTCAGCGTGCAACGGGCAAATGCATTCACTGTTTTTCCCTTGTGAATACAAATAGGCTTTTCTCGAAGAAAATACGCGCGGGGCGCATATATTATGTGAACAAGTTTAATATCTTAAAAAAGAAACGCCATATTTCTTAGGGAAAATAAATACAAGATGTGTTTGATTGCTATACTTTAGTAAAGAAAATAAATGATGAAGAAATAATACATTTTTCATAATGATTGAAGTTTTTACGTTACCGAAGGTAGCAGTAGATAGCCCGAGTCGCTAGAACTTGCAAACTAGTGTAGAGAGGATTTGAATACCTGTCATTATAAAACCCATAACATAAAGAAAAATTGACTTTCCTAAAGCGATAAAACCAATACAAAGAAGTTTCAGTCAGACACTTATGAAAAGCTTGCGATTAGTCATAATTTTTCAATTTCTCTTTTAATAAACCCTTACGATTGATTTTTTAAAAAATCGAGCGACAATGCAGCAAAGATTATCCGAAATAAGAAACTTCTACTTTTAAAACAGGTTAAAAGACACAGAATTTAAAAATTAAAGAAACAATTCTCATAGAATTAAATTGCATTTAAAAAGTTTGTTCTATTCGGACCGTAATTAAGTATTATTGTTGTAGCTTCCATTAAACGGCTGGCATTTAATTGAGGAGTTTAAACAGAAGTAGTGAGGGGTTGAAGAGAGTTAGTTGTATAATTACGTCCATTGTTTAACGTGACGACTCTTAATCGAAACTTGAAAGTTTATCTGGTAAATGGTTTGTTCGACACGAAACATTTATAAGTTTCTCGTACAGCTAAACAGAATAAAGAAACGACTTGAGTTTCTGGTACTTAGCTAAAGTAAGGACTTCCAACAAAGTTTTTTTAAAAAGAGGGACGAGGGGCGGGTACAATATACTAACAAGACTTCAAAGTCTATCTACGTGTTGAAGAATTTCTCTTCAAATTATGTTTATTTAAGACTGTATTGAATACAATTTAGGTCTACATTTTTTTGTATTACATTTCTTCTATCATCTAACATGAGTCTAGCTCTTGGATAAAGAAAGGTGCTATGTTCGATCTCATTTGATAAAATTATAATATTATGACTTGATAAGCGTTACGCAGGAAGAAGCCCAGCTATACAGAAAGCCGCTCAGGGGTTGAATGCAAAAGGCGCTAGACAGCATGTTGTGGCGTGGATTGGGGGAGGCCTACATCTAGCAGTAGACTGCTATAGGCTAATTTGATTGACTGATATTAACCCTTAACCACCTACCATACGTCTCACAGATCCAGCAGATATTTAAAACGTAAATATATCTGAGACCGAGTCGTTTACGAACTCGTCTGTTGCTGTACCTTTTCCCCGCCCCCTTTCAGTGCCGTGCAACTGCTCATCAAGGTCATACGTGCGTTAATTGTGCGGTAATTGCAATAATTGCAATAATTGTCGTGAAAAACTATAAGCTTGCAATTTTGTTTTAATTTAATTTAATTTTCATCTTTTTGTTTTTTTTAGCTATGGTTGATTATTAAATAAGTAAAAAATTATAAAAGAAGTTACTATCCATGTGATTATTTTTTATAGATCTCATTTACCGAATGACTCAGTTTGTAAGCTAAAAATGGGAGATATTGTTGATTAATAGTTAAGAAAGAAACTTGACTAGCGGCCATTGCAGTTATCCAACATACATCTCGCTTTGTGTAATATTTTAAGTAGGACTCGATCGACTGGGAGGATCAATAAATTGGCTGTTTGCACAGCATTTAATTTTCTGGTATGCATTCAGTTAATTAGTGGAGTCACCTAGTGTACTACGAAAATTAAACAGATGTGCATTTAAAAATATTGTACATAGAGCAAAAAATGAAAGCGTCACGTTTTTACCCCTCTGGAAGTAGTATCTTAAACCATTCCACACATAGCTAATTAATTAAACGTTCTTGTTAAACCCGAGAGTCGTAAAGAAGATATTCAAGTGAAAGCATGTAACTCTGGCAAACATACTCTTATTACCAAACGGTAGTCTTATTTACGCAACTCGTTACAACTAAGTGCTCATGAAATTTCCGCAGCCCGCGGGATGGGTTTAGCTAAAGAACATAAACGATACGTTGCGAAAGATGTCTTGTTATTGCCCTCGTGTAAGACTCTTTCTGCGAGTCTTTTCATTTGACATAAAACCGCAGTATTCGTATCTCGTGTTCTTGTACAATAATTTCTTTTTCACGTGTTTAAATCTCTCTTATCGACTAAAAATCACACGGTGCCCTACCAGCCGAGTCTGAAATGCAACGCTTGGTAGGTACATCGTGATTCTTATAAGCGGGACCTGACTACCGGTGTTAGTAGGTAATACCTATCATTATTTGTTCTAAAACTGTGTTTTGCCTAAGCCATAGGCCAGAGTTAATAATGGATTAATACTGAGACTGAGACAGTAGAGTTTTTTTAAAATTTTTGACAGTTTCGTTGTCTTGTGGTAGTCTAGTGCCACATTACTACTGCTTCTATCAACAGAATTGTCTGGTATCTTAGGTCAGAGGAATGTTCAAGTTTGCTATGCTAAGCGGTCTAACCAAATATTATCTACATGTTTTAACAAAAAAACAGACAAAACTAATGAAAATTAAACAAGAGAACATTTTAAAAGATATAAAATTACACCAATTAGATGTAAAAATCGGGTTACAAATGAACATATTGTATTATCTTTTTTTGCGATTACTGTTTCATGTATAATAGGAGCATTAGAGAATGGCTCCAACTCTTACGTACATTAATGAAGTCAAAATAATATCAGGCAAATCCTCATAAAATCTTTTAATATTGCGTAAAACAACAGGTGAGGCCATTAAAATATAAAATGAAAGCTGAACAAATGCGAAAAACTTCTGGAATGGGTCTTGGCGGTTCTGAGATGAGAGCTGTCTTATTACCTTTGCACAGAACTTTTACAATGTTATTTTGTTCCCCTTTTAATGGATATACTGCTTTATAAAGTACCGTAGACGCAATAAATGTGAAACAAAGTGCCGTGCCCAAGTTAATAGAGGAAATATGTTTATTATCGCGATTCTGTTTATTTTCTTTTAGAAAATTTACAAAGATTTGAAATGAAACTTAAGTATTTTTGTGTATTGTGTCTTCCAAAAAAAGTGAAATAAAAGATAACTGTAAAGAGTTATTTTAGCTATTATTCAGCAAAACTATGGTTCTATAGTATTATGGATGATATCATGAAAGTCATCTAATGTTACTGCGGTCTTACAAAATGATGTATCCCCGCGAGTGCCATAATGAACTAACCAAACATGGTATCCACCAAACTTGACAGTGACATGTATGCGTGTAAAGAGCAATAATTAAGTTTCCCAATACAATTATTTTGATTTTATAAATAGCTCGCATTGTCACAATGTTTAGTTAGATGATTATGGCACTCGCAGGGATACATCATTTTGTATGATTAAACGAGTACATTTCATTGTAGTTGACTCAAATAGCTTAACACTATCATTTGTGTAAAACAACATCTTTGCTATATGTAGGAGATGTATAATCAGTACATAGGGGAGTTAGTTTAAATTGAACACGGAGTAAGTGTGTTGGACACGTCTGCGGTCTCACCCTGATATGACTTGTGATGTGACGTCCTCGTCTAAAACCACATTGCAGAATAGAATGTCTAATAACTGTTTTGAGTGGAGGTGTAAATAGGATTTTTTTTATAGAAAGGGAAGTAAAAGTGTTAAATTTTTGAGTTAAGACAAAGTTGCTCGTTACAATTTTTTGTGCTCGCATAGAAAGAAGCTCAAATAGCAACAGTTCTTTAACTGATGACATACTTATTATTATACCACAAAAGAGGCAGACAAGCATACCTGATAGGAAGTCATCGTGTAAAAACCTTCTAAGACCCTTTTTGAAGAACTCCATACAGTTGTATTTGATGACAGGACAGTGAGGAAAAACGAAGCACCAATTTCTCTTCGTGTATTTAAAAATATGTTATTTCTCATGTCACCAAATCAATCAATATCAATATCAATATCATCATCAATACATTTAATAAAATCGTAACAGGTCGCTGTCTGTCCATGGAAGATAAATGAGCAATAGAACCCAAAACAACGACTTTTAGAATTTTTGTCTGTTTGTCTGTATGTCTGTATATCTGTTTGTCTGTACGTTTGTGCACGCTAATCTCAGTAACCGCTTAACCGATTGCAATGCAGTTTTCTTTATTGTGTTAAGGTTTGCTTCGCTTAACATTTAGTGTCTATTTGATATCAATCGGTTTATAAATAAAAAAGTTATATCACTTCCAAGAATCATACATAGACTTATGAATAAAAAGTAAATCTAAACTGACGTGTTGGCTTAATCATAAAAGAGTGTCTTAAAATAGACTTAATCTTTAAGCTCTTTTATGATTAATCAAACAGGGCACCTTTCCTTTCATTCACCTTATTTGACGTAAACGAAGTTGCGGGCTCAGCTAGTTTCTAATAAGTTTATTTCAGTGGTGAGTTTTCATTTGGATGCTTTACGATTAATGTAGAAGGAAGCAAGGCGGCCTCGTATGTAAGTCCCAGCCCTGGAGAGAAGGTCAGACTATCCACAAAACCATCACGATATTCCTTTTTTAAACTATTACTTTTTTAAACTACAAACAAGATGGTATGAGATATTAATGAGAGAAATTTTAATTGGTGTAATTAAAATTTCTCTCATTAATATCTCATACCATATTGTTTGATAACAAATTCTAAACACGTTCATCTAAAGGTAGTGCCAATATTTAAACTTGAAACTTCATAGAGACACGCTGGTAGTTTAATTATGGCAGAAACATTAGCAACTATTCCTGATAAGACCGAACTTTATGAAACATGTTAATATTTGCCAACAGTTACGGTTTATTAAATGCCTCGGGGAAATTATATTTACAATATACCAGTTAGTACCTATCTACGATATTAATTTTAGGAACGTGGGAGGTAGCTACGTGGCTTTGTTTGCGTGGCACTAAAATTGGACATAGGGTTGG
Source organism: Miltochrista miniata (assembly GCA_933228765.1). NCBI lineage: Eukaryota > Metazoa > Arthropoda > Insecta > Lepidoptera > Erebidae > Miltochrista > Miltochrista miniata. The sequence continues at coordinate 24,341,826 of OW121763.1, read as the reverse complement.
GACTAAGAACTGGAAAGTAAAAGAAAAAGAATTAGGTATAGAGATGGCTTATTGATAAACGTCAAACACTGTAATTTTGTCCAATTATTCAGGTTTTGTAAACGATACCAATACATGCCGAGGGTGTCGTAAGAGGCGACTAAGGGAACACTTTCGCGAAAAGATCCATTGCGTGAGAAGGAAAACTCGAAATGAAACCCGGTTGTCAGTAAAATGACAAAGGGCGGCTTGAAAAATTTCAACAGCGAGTTGCGGTGACTTGCTCCTGTCCATTTTAACGCGGCAATAGGCTCACCACCTATTACGTGGGACATTAAGCTGTAGGGTGAAATGTGGACGTATAATATGCCTCTGCCTACCCCTTCGGGGATAAAGGCGTGATTGTATGTATGTATGTATTAGTTTTGATTCAGAATTATATTGTTTGTTGTTTAACTGATACAATGTATGTTCCCATTTGTCAAAAGTGTGGTTATAGAACTAATATAGTATTAGGACGCGCACCAGAATAAATGAGCAATGAGCATTCACATAAAGGTGAGTGCGCAGCATTTTTTTTTCTAGAAACATGTGTAACTCCACCCGATCCCAGTGTTCAAATTTCAGGTTTAAAAGCTGTCATAAGATGTTCGCGAATAAGCCCATTAAAATATATCTATGTAAAAAAATTCTAAATATCACTCTGAGAATCGTTTCTCTTGAGTCACACATACTATCATACATAGCTACCTACATGATAACGAGCACCTAAAAAGGGTTAAGGAGCTTCCAAAATAGCAACACATAATTTTCCATTCGTTGGGTACTTTAAGGATCTCACGCCTGACGGGATGGGTGCTATTGAGTCGAAACTTTCATATATATAATTTTCACATACATTATAATTTTTTTGGGTTGCTTTTATTTGGAAGTAGCAGGTGCCCGCGACTTCGTACGCGTGAAAATTATGTTATAATGCCAATTTGATTGCTCTCTGCTTAGCCCCTAGGATATGTAGCGTGATAATATATAGCCTATTTGAAGACCCTATCCCTAGTTAATATTTGTGCAAAATTTGAATCAAATCTATTGAGTAAGAACTTTTCGAGATCCTTCCGGACAAAGCAAAGCAAACAGACAAAAATTTTTCTAACTATATTTTCGGCTTTTTTAAATACTTCCAATGTACAGTTTTGACTTTTCTATCATTTTATTATATGTAGGTATAGATGTTCGTAAATGAGATATGAGATGTTTCAAAATAAGTACAATGCTCATAAAAATATTGCGTGTTCCTTAATGGTTCAAAGTTCAAATCACACTATCGACAATATGAAGTAATTTATTTTTTAATTGCTTTAGTTAGATATCGATATTTTTATTTCGTTCACAAAATTAAACTAACTTATTAAATTTAACTTATTAAACTGCAAGTGATAATAAATCTCATAAGATATTTAATATCACTTGCATAAATAGGGTTAATGATCACATGCTCAAGAAGCTTCTCAGAGTCATTCAGATCACAATTTAATAAAGTAAGAGAGTTCTAGTCAAATATTATAGAGTTCAAAGTTCAGACATCGAAATATCAATAAGTTTTCAATTCTGTTGAACTTCTTTCTCAAATCTAATGAGAATTTTTCGGCCGCTCTTTTATATTCAGGAGGTTTCACACAATATTTACATTATTTTGGTGCGTGCTTCCCAACGGAATCGAAAAAAGGGTCGTCCTACTTACTCCCGCGGGTCCAATAAAGGGTGACTAAACGGTTCGACTGTTTAGAATCATTGAGACCATTTTAGTTGGCGGCTTGGCAACAACATTGGAAGAAGAAACACAATTACACAACAAATTTACTAAAGGTTACCTTTCTGTTGTGTTGTACGTTATACATATAGTTGAAAAATTCAAGGAGCCAATAAAGTTCTATTATCGATTCGATGTTTTTCGAATTATTTAAATATAAACAGATTTAACTCTAAGTACATGTGACGAAAGGTTTGTTATTATGGCGTGGTATCCACTAGAAAGGATTTTTCGAAATTCCTTTTCGATAGTTGTATGGGATGTTGTTGTATTTATTGTTGTTGCCAGCAGATTTCTGTAAGAGCCAGCATTTTTTTCTGGTTTCAGTATTTGTTGTATAGCGGCAATAAAAACACATCATCAGAATGTAAAAAATTCAACTGTCAAGCATCACGGTTAATGAGATAAAGCCTGGAGACAGGCATACGGATGGACAGCGGAGTCTAAGCAATGGAGTCCCGTTTTCACCCTTTTGGAAAGAAACTCTAAAAGGGATACGAAAAAGTCGCGGCCAAGGTCACTGAACATCACATAATAAATATGGGTATTTTTTTTTTCAATAAAAATAACTATCAATCCTTTTAACCAAAATATACGACGTATCTCCAATTGTTTTTAAAAGTGACCAAACAATACAGTTGGGAATCATTTCAATAAGTATTCGTGCCAATAATATTACATACATACATACATACATACATACATATGGTCACGCCTTTATCCCCGAAGGGGTAGGCAGAGACATATTATATGCCCACATTTCACCTTTGTATAATTTGTCCCACGTAATAGGTGGTGAGCCATATTGTCGTGTTTAAATGGACAGGCGCAGGTTGTAACTGCCTGCTTTTTTTTTTTTATACTACTTAGGTGGCAGACAAGCTTACGGCCCACCGGAAGGTTGGTAACCGTAGCCTATAGACGTTTGCAACACCAGAGGTGCTACACACGCGCTGCCGACCCGCGCGCAGGTTGTGACGACCCACAGTTGAAATTTTTCAAGCCGCACGTAAGGCCTTCAACTTGGCTTAACGACTGCCATTTTACTGGCAACCGGGACCAACGGCTTAACGTGCCTTTCGAAGCACGGAAACGCTCAAATAAATGTCACAAAGTGATCACATGGATGGTCACCCATCCATGGACCGGCCATAGTGAAAGTTGCTTACTGCAGTGATCGTTTACAGAACACTGAGTCCACGGGGCCACGAGCACTTCTTACGCACGAGCGCCAATAATATTATGTACACAATACACACTCGTTACATTAAAATGTTACTTTATTGTCCTTTCGTGGTTCCGTAGAAATGGTCAAATAAAAGTGCTCTGAATTTATAAAGTCCGATAACCGAAACTTTTTGTACGAATTCCCGGTAAATTATTTTTCAGTCACCGATTTAAATAACATTTTATAAATTGTATCAACTAGTACTCGTAATATAACCTCGGGCATAAAATTCACTGCGTTTAATATATTAATGGTGTGCTAACATTGACTTCCTTTACAATGTAATGTGAGTAAGCTGATTTAAAAGAGGGTAATATACCAGTTAACCGCAATAAACTTGGCGTAATGGCTAGCAACATAGTTATTCGTTTCCTTGTGGAAAATATATGTGACCCAGGTGGTTGCGGATAATATTTACGAGTTACGACAGTAAGGAGTATGAGGAAAATTGCTGTAAAATATGGTGGAAGAACACATTCATCTGAATATCATTATCAGGTCAAGAGAGACAGTTTTGACTATGTGTATTTGGTTCTAAATGCCTTCTACATACATACAGACATACATATTATGGTCACGCCCTTTATCTCCGAAGGCAGATGCATATTATATGCCTACATTTGCCGTATTGCCGTGCAGATATGGACAGGCGCAGGTTGTGACTGTTGAAATTTTTTAAGCCGACCCACGAAGATCTTCCATGCTATGTTACTGGAAACCGGGACCAACGACTTAACGTGCTTTCCGAAGCGCAGATAACTCTCGCAAATAAATGTCACAAAGTGGTCACTTGGTGGTCTCCCATCCATTACCGGCCATAGTAAATGCTTACCACAATGATCGTTTACAGAGCAGTGAGTCCACGGGAGCACGAACGCTTCTTTTTTTTTAAGGATTTCTATACAGAGAAAATGGTATATTTATTCTGCACATTAATTTACCACAAGTTAATAAATTATCAAATAGAGATTATACGTTACAGGAATAGCACAAAGCGCTCTTTATAATTTTATTATGGGAGTAGAAGTAGTAATTAGAAACCTGGCAAAATTTTGAAAGCCACCTTGACTGCTCAAGTCACTACAAAGTAACTAAACTAATATCTCGGTCATTCTCACGAAATGGTGTTCTTCGTATAATTTCCGTCACGATTTTTATTTTTTATTAAATTCTATAAACTAGTAATTTAATTGAAAGAACACGTCATTCTTTACGAATTGGTATATTGGGCACTGCATTTAAACACTTAGTTTTTTATTTATGGAGTAATATATTTTTGAGGGTGACGGAAATTAGGTTTGCGGTGACAGAAATTAGAAAATTAAAGAATAAGTCATAATTTATTTTGTTTACGTAATAAATAATTGAAATACATATAATAAAATGATAGAAAAGTCAAAACTGTACATTGGAAATATAAAAAAAAAATACTCGCTAGGTGTTCAACATAAAATACCGAAGCCGAAAATAAATTTAGAAATTATTTTGTCTGTTTGTCAGTTTGCTTTGCTTTGTCCGGAAGGATCTCAATATGTACTCAATAGATTTGATTCAAATTTTGCCAAATATTAACTAGGGCTAGGGTCTTTAAATAGGCTATATAGTATCACGCTACATATCCTAGGAGCTAAGCAGAGAGCAATCAAATTGGCATTATAACATAATTTTCACGCGTACAAAGTCGCGGGCAACAGCTAGTCTGAAAATAATCGAGTTTATTGTTCTAAAATATACATTTAGAATTATAATTTTGTTTGGCGGGTATGAAGCTACCTACGAACAATTAAGAACTGATAGAAACAATGATTACAGGGAGTTTTATAATTTCGGTCACTTTTAGAGTGACGGAAATTAGGGAAAATGTTTTTTTTTTTAATTTAAAAAATAATTAGAACATATTTTTGACAACTATTTCTTTTCATACATAAAATATATATAATTACGTAAGAATTGTTTGATTGATAGTTATTTCGAGCAAGAAGACATTAATTAAATGAGCGAACAGAAATTAGAAGACTTGTTAACCATGCGAAGGGAAATTAGGTACTTACCTCACTGAGACGCCCGGAGAACATTTAGTACGCGTGAAAGTTCGCTGGATGTGTGTGGCACTACTAACGCTTGCCGTATATGCTATAGGGATGGGTACAATTTACGTTACAAGGGTTGTGTCCACGAATTTATAGTGGGTGACAGAAATTAGGTAAATACAACGTAATTATATTTTTAGTATAGCTAGATTAATCTGTCTAATTTATAAATAAAGGGTAATAAAGGCATAAATCAAAGCTTGTCTTGCACTTTATAGGCTCAGAAAGTATTATTCTGGGTTCTGGACAGTGAACGGAAATTAGGAGAATGAATGAAATACAATTATTCTGAGGTAATTTTGTACCAAAGCAGATGTATATAATATCATTCCTTATTAGATACTTGCCAAAACTAGCCCCTAGAAAAAGAATTAATCCAAAAATTTCATAAATTAAGTAGATAATTGAATGGACGTTCCAAAATTTCACTCCCGGAGAATGACCCATCTAATCATAAGAACTATAGTTTTAGCTGAGTATATAGGTATACATTGGCCTCACTGAATTTGAGCTAGATGATAGAAGGTAGTGCGAGGTCCAAAAATAAAAAGGATACACACAGAAATAGACACACCAGTATCTTAAAGACTAACTTCGAGCAGAACAGGGGCATTAGCGTCCAACAGTTCGGATGAGTCATAAAGTCACAGAGTTGAGAATCGCAGGAAAATAGAGGACTCTTTAAAATACTCATCAAGAACAAATATGGCTTTTATTTACGAGGCCCACCGACAATAGCCATAAAACCTTACTAATACGTACTCGAAAGACATCACAGGTGTTTATCATTCAAAGTTGTTAGGGTTCTGTACCCAAAGAGTAAAAAACCGGCCAAGTGCGAGTTGGACTCGCCCATGAAGGGTTTCGTAGCAGCAAGTAACATAATATAAAAGTTCTTATAGTTCGTTGTAACTTTGATTGATGTTTAAACACGTTCGCAGTGGTAGTGATTTTTCTAACCTAAAATTGCGGTTTATGACGTATTAAAAAAAAAACTACCAGCTCTATCTCGTTCAAACTAATTTTCGTTGGTAGTTTTTATGGCAATGTACATCATATATTTTTTTTAGATTTATCATTCTCTTAGTTTAGAAGTTAGAAGGGGGGGGGGGGGGGACACGCATTTTTTCACTTTGGAAGTGTCTCTTGCGCATACTATTCACTTTAGAAAAAAATGATTTTAGGAACCTCAATAACATTTTTGAAGACCTATCTATAGATACCCCACACGTATGGGTCCGATGAAAAAAAACATTTTGAGTTTCAGTTCTGAGTATGGGGACCCCCAAAATTTACTGTTTTTTTCTAGTTTTATATAAGAATCTAAATGCGGTTCACAGAATACATCTAGTTACCGAGTTTCAATAGCATAGGCCTTATAGTTTCGGAGAAAAGTGGCTGTGACACACGGACGGACAGACAGACATGACGAATCTATAAGGGTTCCGTTTTTGCCATTTGGCTACGAAATCCTAAAAAACAGGACCCTATTCATGAAACTTGGCCGGGGTTTATTAGTAACACAATAATTACAGTAATTAGGTCGTAGTCTCGTACATTTCTTTTCATTATACAGCAAAGTATATGTTCACAGACTTCTAAAATTATTTCTTTATCCTGAAATCATAACATTCATGCCGTGGTTCATACTCACGTTTTTGTGTGTACATAATGATTGGTTTACTCGTTTAATTACACCTCGTTTTAACAATCCTAGGCCACGAACAACGTAGTGTACAATTAGATGTTGTCCGGACTGCCCACTTACGGAAAATTGAATTTTTTACCTATCTTTGAGGAAAATCTAGCCCAGCTTTGCGTGAATATATGCTTTTGTGCAAAATTTGTTTGTAAGTTGTTTTAAAATTGTGTGTTTAAAAATTACAGTAAAGATATGGTACCTACTGAGTGTTTTGTAAACGATCCCTGCTTTGAGGGATTTTAAGCTATAGTCCGTTCTGTGATGGGTGCCAGTTTGTGACATGTTAATTAAAGAGATTTTCCGTGCTTCTAAAGGCACGTTAAGCTATCTGTCGAAGCTGCCAGTAACATGATGGTTGCTAAGTCAGGTAAAGGGCTTTATGGGCGGTTCGAAAAATTTCAACCGTAGGTAGTCACAACTTGCCGATGCCAGTTTCAGCTTGACAAAATATGACTAAACAGTGAAACGTGGGCGTATAGTACGCTCTGTTAAGCCCTTGGTTGGGGAGGGGGGGGGGGGGGGACGTCTTGATTGTATTTAATGACCAGCTCTTTCCGCATTCAGTGTATTCTGGCGGTAAATTGGGAATAACCTACATAGTGACAATTTTGTGATAATTTTTTACGAGCATTTCAGTGCTTCGGAAGGCACGTTAAGCAGTTGGTTCCGGTTGTCCGGTTGTCAATGAAAATTGTTAAGTCAAGTTGAAGGCCTTATGGATGACTTGAAAATGTTCAACCTGCGCCCGGTTTGGCAGCGCGTGTGTAGCGTCTCTGGTGTTGCGAACGTCTATCGGCTACGGTAACCAACCTTCCGGTGGGCAGCAAGCTTGTCTGTCTAAGTCATATAATAAAAAATAGTCCAGCAGTAGACTGTCATAAACTGATTTCACTGATTGATTTCATATATAATGTGTCCATCATCTTTTAAATGTTACTTTATAAACATCTAGCGGACGCCACGCGGTTTCACCCACATAGTTCCCGTTCCCGTGGGAATTCGGGAATAAAATATGGCCTATGTTCACCGCGAAGGGTGTAGCTTCCCAACAGTTAAAGAATTTTTCAAATCGGTCCAGTAGTTTCGGAACCTATTCGATGCAAACAAACAAACAATCTAATCTTTTCTCTTTATAATATTAGTAAAGATATAGATAAGACTTCTTGAAAACTTTGTAATCACATACTATGTTAGTATAGTACAGTACTTATACTCAAACAACTTAGTAAATATACCAAAATACATAGTACATACACTATATTCAGGATTCCCGCACGATTGGGTTAGGGTCGGTCAAAAGTTCTAACTATTGTTAAATATGTACGCGAGGTTGACCGAACTCTGTTTGATGGCGGTTTTCCGAGTGGAATAATTAAACATTCTCGGCGTTCTATGTATTAGTAGGTATTTATGTAGTACTTGTGTATTGTTTAATGTTTACATCAGTTTTCATTTTTGTAAATTGAAGTGATTGAACATCATAGAAGATGGACATGCTTGTAACTATTCTTATACTTGGAAAGGAGTAGGTTAAACTGTATTAACTAAGGTCATATTAGTATGGGAAATATTTAAATTTTGTTTTTGAGTTTTCATATATTATGTATTGTTAATGCTGTAGCTGTACGGTGCTACGGTAAATAGTTGGTACGTAGGTAGTTTGCTACGGTAAATAATATACATGGCAAATTCGCCCTGAAAAGCTTGCATAGATTCACAATCACTCTTATTTCATAAACGTAGCAGACTGAGTAAAAATTTGTTATAAATTTCCAAAAGCTACTGTAGAGCCTTCATGGCCGCTTTGGTTTTCATAGCCGTGATTATAACGTGCCTAGAAACATAAAACCCCTTCTGAAAACAAATTCAATAAGGTTCCCATTTACTTACATGTCATGTATGCGGACATAACAGCATTCAGGTCGTTAGTGTCGGCGCTAACAAGTGGCAACGTGTGCCTTCAAATAGGTCAAGATGCCACGTTCTCACTAATTTAGTAACTGTGTAACAACGCCTCTAGGCTACGACGTAGCATCGTAGCACGTCATCGTAGCAGGAGCTACGAAAAGATGACGATTTTCGTTGTATCTTCTATAGAAGTTATGAATAGTTTTTTTTGGATATCATGTAAATTAATGATAATGATTTGTAAATATGATGTGTTTTTTTTTACTAATATTTGTACTTAATTTAATTCAAAGTAAACTTTTCGTCGTCTGGCGTTTGAGCTCTAAGTTTAGACAGCCGCCTTTGCTACAAGGAATTCCTAGTGTAAATACAGACTTTAAGCAATCTAAGTGATCGTAGGAAACATAAAAATTAAACCGTGATTCTAAAAATATATATTTAATATATATATTCGATAACTATCATTTCAGAATCGTCGAGTCGAGAGTGGAGTCGAGAGCATTCGTGACTTAGGAGTAACTCTCGATCGCGGCCTGGACTTTCGAGAGCACATTGATAGTATCATAAAAAGGGGCGGCAGGCTGGCTGGTTTTGTTATAAGACAAACAAAGAAATTTGGAGATCCGGAGATACCCATTCTTCTGTATAATTGCTACGTTCGTAGTTTACTAGAATACTGCAGCCCTATTTGGAGTCCATCCTACGCGGTTCATATTAACAGAGTTGAAAGGCTTCAGAAAACATTTCTTTACCATCTCACTAATAACAATAATCTGTGTCGTAAATTGAATACAAATCGTTCAAGACTTGACTACTTTGATATGAGATCGCTGGGCCTGCGACGAAGGACAGCTGATACTGTATTTCTTCACAAAATCCTACATGGGAGGGTCGACAGATCTTATTTGCTCGGTAAATTGCAAATCTGCATACCCCGAGTGGGAAGTCGCCTGCATAATTGCAAACTTTTCACAATGCCCTTATGTTGCACAAATTACGTCCAGCACTCGCCTTTATACCGGATGTGTCGGACGTGTAATGAAGTTTGTCATGACCTGGATTTGTTTGGTGCATCGGTGAGAACAGTTAAGGCTTTTATCTTAAACGGTGAGGTTTTAGATTAGTCTTAGATTAATTTCTTAATTTGATTTTGTTTTTTTTTTTAAGTTTATTTGTGTTTATATAAGTATCATTATTTCTGATGAGATTGCATTGAAGTGCGAAAACTAGGATGCATGCTGTGTTCGCACTTAGTAGGGCGCTCGGCTGAACTGAGTATAAATGAGCGATGTTAAATAGTCTTGCCGAGAATCCAGTTTGCGAACCTTAATAAAAAAAAATAAAAAAAAAAAGAATGACAGCTGTCATTGTAAACTTTGTGCCAGTGAGAATTTTAATTTTAGGGTTCCGAAGTTCCTATCTCGGAACCCTTTTAGTTTCGTCATGTCGGTTCGCCCATCTCTTCCGGGTTACCGCCCAAACGGTTTGTATTAGAAAGAAGAAGCTTTGTGTGGATAATGTGTATTTACCAACCCTAAAAATTGTATAAAGAAAACTTTCTTAGTCCAGGGGTTATAGAGACGAATATGGATGACATGCACATTGCAGGTTTATAATACTTGCTCGAATAATTTTCAAAAAATCACGTCTCTATTGATGCCGAATGTACTAGTTTCGTAGCTTCTTGTTCTGTTTATAATGACTACACGATGTTAAGTATTAGTGAAGCGAAATGCCTGTGCTAAACTAGATTCCAAAGTAATAAGATAGTTGTAGTATATTTTAGGATGGTTACGCTAAGGTCATGATAGGGATTTCCACGTACGTTTGAGCGTGCGTGGAAGAGACGAGAAGAGTCATCTTGAGATGACTCTTCTTTTTTTTTTTTTTTTCTTATACCACCAGAGTGGCAGACAAGCATACGGCCCCACCAGATGTACCGATGGTCACCGCAGCCTATGGACGTTTGCAACACCAGAGGCGCCACAATCGCGCTGCCGACCCTTTAAAAACCTTCTGAGTCCCCTTTTGAAGAACCCCATACTGTAGGCGTTTGGTAAAACCGAAGCAGGGAGATCATTCCACAACCTAAGCGTACGCGGAAGAAAGCCTCTATTTGATCTCACCGTGCTCGAGCGCTCAGGGCGCAACGTGTGAGGATGAACACCCTGTCTATGGCGAGCGGTGCCATGATAGAATGTAGCCGTAGGCATCATATCAAACAATTCTTCAGAGCACAAACCGTTGTACAGGCGGTAGAACACACACAGAGAAGCAAAGTCTCTCCTGTCACTAAGAGGTTCCACACCACCTGCAAGTATGGGATCGTTGACAACTCTCATAGCTCGCCTTTGCACTGAGTCAAATGGACGAAGCTGGTATTCGGGTGCCCCCGCCCAGAGGTGACAGCAGTACTCCATATGCGGACGCACTTGCGACTTATAGAGAAGCAGTGCTTGCGCCGCACCCTTCTGAGCACTCCGAGCTTCCTGGACGCCAGCTTGGCCTTGCCCTCCAAGTGACTGCGGAACTGCACATCACTGGAGATGTCAATACCAAGGATCCCTATACTTTCAGAGATGGTGAGAGATGTGCCCTGAAATTGTGGCGCCACAGTGAATGGGGTCTTCTCTACATAACGAAGTGTAACGTTTGTACCATCGACGGAGTAAGCACAGGCGAATCACACACCTAAATACACTTTGCCAGTAGTTTTGTTGTAATAGGGGGCATGCCAGAATCTTACTGATACTGTAAATGTGAAAGTTTGTGGTTGTGTGGATGTTTGTTACTCTTTCACGCTCTAACGGTTGAACGGATCTGGCTGGAATTTGGTACAGGAATACATTATAGTCTGGAATAACACATAGTCTTCTTTTTATCTCGGCAATAAGTTATCACGGAAAGTCAGAACGGGATCAAATTTTTTCAACATCCAGGTTAGATTCCTGGGACATCCTTCCGAGGACTTACGCGGGGCCCCGTCCGTAGGCAGTGTTTGGGAATCGTATGGTTTTAATCGGTAAGAGCACTGCATAGCATTCAAGAACGATTTCTATACGAAATAAAAACAAAATCTTGAATCAAACTACATGTACTGTTCCACAACATTTATTTACTTTACACCTGACGGGTTCTGCCTTGCATCATTCTCAAATGTAGAAGTAACTTACTGACCAGTATATCATGTCGGTCAGGTGTAAAGTAAATAATTTTTGTGGAAAAGTACAAGTGGTGTTATTCAATATGCGCAGCAGGTTCGACCAAGTGCCATCAATCAACTGCATGAAAAATACATATGAAATACCCAGAACAGATGTTACACATTCACAAATTTAATCTCTACAGTCCGAGCATTCTTAACAATACAGCTTAAAAGCATATACGGTTTACTGGTGAAAGCCTTGTGTCTTGAGTTTAGAATTTTAGACCAATCTTGCGTCATGTGACTGAAAATTGCAGCGCAGGTTAAACTGAGCTCCACAACTGTAGCGTTATGTGGTAAGTATAGGGCTAAATGTTTAAAAAGGCCATTAAAAAGTTTTTTACATGTTCAACATTTCTAGTGCCATACTTTCCACCAGGCAGGCAATTCGCTAGTTTGCTAACTTAGTAACATTAAAATATAATCTGAGGTTTTCAACAAACTTGCAAGCCTTTACAGTCAATAATCGTAAACAAAATTACTAACTCACACCCGTACAAAGAGGAAATTGGGAACGAAATTTTGTGCTAAGCCCGGTATTTGCGGAATATTTAGTTTCAAAGGCGATGTGAGGGCTCATTACTGTCGAGACATACTCGTGAAAGAACTTCTTGTATGGGGCCACGAAGTATGCCGTTACTTTCGTAAATTGAATAGTGTTTGTCTCAATAAATGCAAAAATTTACAAACATGTATTAGATAGGGTTATGACTACGTTACGACTGCCTCTGTGGCGCAGTCGGTAGTGTTACCGCCTGCGGCGCTGGAGGTCGTGGGTTCGATTCCCACCGGAGACAAATATTTGTGTGACTCATAAATGTTTGTCTCAAGAGTCTGGGTGTTTCTATGTATAATATGTATGTATTTAAAAAGTATATAAGTATTAATATCCGTGGTCTGAAACAAATGTCGTAAACAAAATTACTAACTCACACCCGTACAAAGAGGAAATTGGGAACGAAATTTTGTGCTAACACAAGCAGGTTATTCCTAGCTTACTTTGGGATCAGATAGCGTTGTGTGAAATGTCCGTGAATATTTATAACAACAATTTTTGATTCTATGCTGGAGCTAGGTGGTGGCCTCTTTCAATCAGATGTGAGTCGTATACCTACATGTACTTAGAGATTTGTGTGCATTAGTTTTCAGGATAAAAAGAAGAGGAAGCTTAGAATTTCAACCAATACTATATCAGTTTTTTCGATAGCATTCCCGTCCCTGGATGATAAAATATAGGTTCGGACATGTAAGAATATAAATATCAATATAATTTACAATAACAGTGATAAGAGATACGCTATGTGTATTGCCCCTGGTATTGCAAGTGGCTATAGGGTAATAAAAAAAACAATTTAATCGTTTTTTTTTAGAGCTCCAATTTAATTAACTCTTACTACTTTTGATCAGGCAGGTCTTATGCTTGTAAGTCACATTATTGTAACAAAAAATCTTTAAACGCTATTTCTATAGCTCCAATTTAACTAACGCTTAGGTGCAAGAAGGTGCGTCCATATTCACGGCTTACTTATTCAGTCCCACAGTTTCAAAAGACTGCTTTTTAACTCTTTCATGAGTAAGTACCATTTCATTTGGAACTGTGCTGCGTCTTATGTCAACAGCTTTCCTTTGTTGAGTTAGTTGAAATTTGCACTTATGTTGCACGCTAAATGTACCTATCTCCGAGTTGGTATGCGTTTTATTTCTTCTCTAAAATATATTATAATGTTATTTGAATTTTGTTGTAGTTCTCGTGGGAACATTTTCTGGGATAAAAGTAGCCTAAGGCTCTTAAAAAACGGTGGGGCGGGCCGGGGCGGTCCATTTCACCGTGAACGATAGCGCTGAAGGAATCCTAAACTACTAACGCACATGAAGGGCAAAAGGACTGCACCGCTGGTGCTCGTTGGACACACATTTTCGCGGTGAAGGCGGTCGCGGGCATCGAAGTGCAGACGCGGTCTTTATTACGTCGTTGCGGACAAACCGACCGGCCCGCCCCGTCGTCTGCTAAGCACCTTAATTTTCTGTATCTCCAGAACACACGAACGAATATACACAGACAGACGGACAGCGAAGTCTCAGTAATAGGGTCCCGGTTTACCCTTTGGGTACCACTAAACCCTAAAAGTATGCAATTATGGATCAAATCGCTTGAAATGTGCATGGATGCGCCAGTACCGACGCATACATATTTTTTAGTTTATGTATTTAATGGTATTTATTATAATTATTATATGTCAACACTCACGCACTAAACGCATCTTACTTTTATGTATTGTCTATGGCAACACTATCCCGCCCGCTTCCTACATTCACATTCCGCCATAGCTATTGGAAGATACGCACGCACCCGTCTCTTAACGCTCCGCTACGCTATCGGCCGCTGTGATTACCCATCATATCGCGCTACATCGCTTATCATCAGCCACAGTCTCGAGAGTTACGGTTATAACTCCTGTGTGCATATTTCGCGGTCGTGAATCAAGACCCCGAACGCAAAGCTGGGAGCAGCGCCTACCTACCAACAAGAGTTCAAGGTAAGTGCATTTCCAAGTGTGGTCCTCCGTCCGGATATTCCATCTAACGCATTCTTTCTACTAATAATATTAATTACCTCTTTTCCTATTAAATTCACGCATACGCATATATATATTTAGTATATTACTCATAAATACTCAACGCAAATATTATATTTAACGCCACCCGCACGCATTAGAAAAGTTAATTATCTTTTCACACCGCATATTTTATATTACTCATAAGTACTCATATTCTATAACGCATTTACGCTATTTATCATAATCATATTTACCTATATATAATCAACCCGCTGGCAGGTAGCGCCCCCCGAAATTATCGCTACCCAGGACTTGGACCATCCTGGCCATGTTAGTCCGGTTGTCCGATTCTAGGCAATCATTTTGATATTTTTTGGTAATTAGGAGTTTTGGCATAAAGTAAAACGGACAATCCAAAATTAACAATTTTCTCAACCGTCATAAATTTAACGTAGTTTTCCCCAATTTCATTACAATTTCATATTATCTTTCGAATTGTAATCGTAGATAAAACTCATATTTATACGTTAATTTTATACCCACATATATTTATTTTATTGTGACGGTACTGGGCAACGCAGCCGATACATAACGGTATTCAAACGATTAACAGCTGATTGTTACGCAGACTCCATATTGGGTTTGTTCTCTGAATACTTTACCGCAAACAGCTGATTTAAGCTAACAGCTGATCGTTGTTCGAATTTTATACTTTTTCGCTGAATATTTCTATTACCTACCCACTTATATACATACTCGTATCTCGTATCAATTATATTATCATGGCTTCTAAAGACAAATCCCATAGTAAAAGTTCAGACGAAAGTCAGGTCATGATAAATTTTTTAGAATACAAAAAACAAAGTTTGTTTCACATAGTTCAAGAAGTGTACAACTTAAGTCTCAAGGTTACCGATGAAACAGTACGCATGATGTTTCTCGCTCGGGTTCAATCTATCGATAAAACCCGATCGGATTACATCGAAACTATCGATAAATTGTTAATTGAACAATTAAAAGATAATCCGCAGGTACAGCCGAGTTATAGTGTTTTTAATACATTTGATGAATTATACTGTTTCATAAAGCAAACGGAAACTACTCTGAGACAAGAACTCGACGATAAAAAGAAAAGTGATAATTTTAATATCAAATTACCCCCACTTAAACTCACAGGTTTCGATGGTACTTATGGTAAGTGGCCTATATTTTATGAAAATTTCTGTAGTGTGATACATACGAATACTCGTCTCACCAACGCCGAAAAGGTTCAATATTTGATAGGTTGCCTTTCGGGTAAGGCACTTACTGTTTGTTCAGGCATAGCTGCTACCGCACAAAATTACGATGTTATTTGGCAAGCCCTTCTGGCTAAATACCACGATACCAGGGTTCAGGCGTCGTGCTATTTAGAACAAATGTTACACCAGAAGCCAGGGCAATCGGCTGATCAGATCTTGGAGAACTTTTGTTCAGCTGAAGCAGCTCTGCAGCGTCTACCTATCACAAATTTATCAGATTTCATAATAACTCATTTAGCATTAAGCAAGTTTGATAAACCTATGCTTGAATTGTTTGAACAATCTCATAGACATTTGAGTGTACCTACATATAGTGACGTCAAAACATTTTTGACAGAACAAAGCAAACTCCAAACGCTCCGCTCACCATCACATTCCCAAAAAGGTGATTATCGCGCTCAGCGGAGTTCAACCGCCTCTCATTTAAATAAACCTAAGTCATTTTTTACGCAAACCCGCCCTACTAATTTGAAATCAGTCGATACTTCTAACATAAAAAATTGTATCGTATGTAACAATAATTCCGCTCACCCTTTGTTCAAATGTCAACATTTTATTCAAGAGACTGTTGAAACGCGAAATGAAATAGTTCGTAAACATTCCTTTTGTGTTAATTGTTTAGGTTTTCATCACGTGAGTGCTTGCAGATCTGTTAATAGGTGTTCGATTTGCAATCGGTCTCATCATAGTTTACTGTGTTATAAAAATAATTTGAACGCATCAAATTCAACAAGAAATCATGCTACCGGCAACGCATCGAGGCAGGCAAACGCGTCTACTGCGCCGTCCGAGCATTCCATGTCGACTCATGCGTCATCGGCAGATGATCCGTCCCGCTCGCACTCGCGGGAGGCGCGGTCACATAGTGGCAATATCGCGTCGTTATCGGCTGTGATCCCTCCGCCGCGTAATTCAAGCAGCGCGACCACGGTTTTGTTGCCGACTGCTTGTGTATATGCAAATTATAAATCGGATCGTATACGTTTGTTTTTGGACTCAGGGTCTATGAGTAACTTTATTACGAAGTCTTGTTGTGAGCGTTTGCACTTAACCATACTTAACGCTCCTTCTGTCATTAAAGGCATAGGTCAACTTGAAAGCCAATCTTATGGAATTACGCATTTCAAAATATATTCGCGATTTGATGCCCGCTGTTCTTATTCGGTTAGTGCACGGGTTATAGACACTATTACAGATTTTTTGCCTAACGTGGAAATTGATACAGCGGAATTAACCCATTTACAAAATTTACCTATGGCTGACGAACGATACTATACTCCGGGTGGTATAGATTGTTTGTTAGGTAATGAACTCTTCCCCATGATTTTAGGGTCGCAAAAAATTACATCCCCAACCTCATCAGTAATCGCGATAGAAACCACGCTCGGATACGTCGCAATGGGAAAGGCGCATGCTTTACCTTATTCGCTAGTGGCAAACAAGCATCCCCGCGATCGCATGTCTCATTCCTCCGTGTCCGACAAGGCCTTCTTATGTCACACTCAAGATGTGTCTCTCGAACAATTAACGCAACGCTTTTGGGAGATAGAACAGGTGCCAGATAAGAAGCACATTAGCACGGACGACGCAGCATGTGAAAAGCTGTTCTCGTCTACGTACTCACGCGACGATACCGGTAGATATACGGTTAGTCTTCCCTTTAAATACCCTCCCAGTGAGCTAGGGCATTCGTACACAATCGCCAAACGCAGGTTTTTAAATTTAGAAAAAAAGTTAGACGCTTCTAACTTACGCAACGATTATAATGCCATTATTCAAACATATATTGATCAAGGTTATCTCACTAAAGTGTCAAATAGCTTTCTAGACTCTCAAGTTTATTATATGCCGCATCGGGCCGTTTATCGCCCTGACAAAGAAACCTCTAAAACGCGTGTGGTCTTAGACGCTGGGTGTAAAACCACGTCAGGTAAATCGCTTAACGATTTGCTTTATACGGGACCAATATTACAGAACAATATCTTTCATTTGCTTCTCAATTTGCGTATGTACCCGGTTGCTGTAACCGCGGACATAGAAAAAATGTATTTTCAAGTGAAACTTACTCAAGATCATCATACATATCAAAGAATATTATTTAGGTTCGATTCCAATTCTCCTATTGAAAGCTATCATTTCAACCGCGTTTGTTTTGGCGTCTCCAGCTCACCCTTCCTGGCAATGCGAGTCGTAAACCAGCTCGCGTCAGACTGTCGCGCTTTATATCCTCTGGCGGCTTACGAAGCTGACAATCACATGTATGTTGACGACTACGTTAGTTCCATAGAGAATGTAGATTTAGCTGAAGACACCTATAGGGAAATGGTCGCTATGTTTAAATCTGGAGGTTTTAACTTAACTAAGTGGATCTCTAATGACAATACCCTATTGTCACGTATCCCGTCAATTCATAAGAGCTGTCTCGCTGTCAAGTTTGATGAGGATCCTCATGTTGACACTAAGATCGTGGGTATGCAATGGCAACCTAACGATGACACCTTTAACTTTAAAATAGTGATCGACATGCCTTTAACATGCACTAAACGCTCGATCCTTTCCGTAACCGCGCGCTTGTTCGATCCGCTTGGAATCATCAGTCCAGTGGTCGCATACATGAAGTTGCTTATACAAGAATGTTGGAAATTACAACTGGACTGGGACGAGACGGTCCCGGGTTGCATTCTGTCTAAATGGAAACACTTTCATAGGGAGTTGTCGCGTTTATCTGAAATAAAAATACCGAGACATATAGGTTTAACATCCGCTCGTCGAATTACTCTAATAGGCTTCTCGGATGCCAGCCAGCAATGTTATGGTGCTGTTATCTATGTACGAATAGAAACGGCTGAGAACGGAAACGCTCTTAATGTGAATCTACTGACCGCTAAATCCAAAGTGTCAGATTCTAATAAAACGCTAGCGCGTTTAGAACTCTGCGCGGCGGTCTTACTCGCAAAATTAATTAATTCTGTGCGCACTGTTTTTAATAAGCGGTGTCAAATAAACAATATATTCGCATTCTCTGATTCTACGGTAACCCTTACCTGGATTCACTCTCCCGCTCATAAGTTTCAAACTTTTGTAGCTAATCGCATCGCTCAGGTAAATGAATATCTGCCTGCTTCCCATTGGTATCACGTTCGTGGGGTTGAAAATCCCGCCGATATAGTCTCGCGCCCTGTGACACCTAAAGGGTTAATAAATAACTATCTTTGGTTTCACGGGCCGAAATGGCTGTCCGCACCTATAAATGCATGGCCTGTGAAGGAATACAAAATCAATCATAACGAGAAGACAGAATTACCGGAAATTAAAATAGCTTCTCTCCATGCACATACCATACCTGTCTCCGATCACGTTCACATGATAGACGAACTTGCCGAGCGTTGCTCGAGTTGGGTAAAATTTATTCGTTCACTGGTTTATGTATTACGTTTCACAAGGATTCTCAAATCCCGCGGTATACTTTCTGTATACGATTTAGAATACGCAGAATATTATGCGGTCCGCTTCGATCAGTCTAAGTATTTTCAGGTAGAATTACAAGCACTTAAGGCTACTAAAATTTGTCCAAATCAGGCTATTTTAAAACTCAACCCTTTTCTTGACGAACAAGGGTTAATTAGAGTAGGTGGTCGACTTACTCATTCTCAACTAAATTACAATACAAAATATCCAATACTGCTATCACCTAAAGGACGTATAGTGTCGCTCTTAGTAGACCACTATCACACCGACAATTTACACACCGGTCCTGGACTAGTGTTAGCATTGACTCGCCAAAAGTATTGGATTCTTTCTGCACGAAATTTGATTCGCCAACGAGTACATAAATGTAATTTATGTTTTAAAGCTAGGCCTCGTTCTACAACTCCACCTATGGGTGATCTTCCATCCATTAGAGTTTCACAAGTAAAGTCGTTTGTGCATACCGCAGTTGATTACGCGGGACCCTTTTACGTAACTCACATAAGGCGTCGTGGAGTAAAAAGTCATAAAGCGTATATTTGCTTGTTCGTCTGTCTCACAACAAAGGCGCTCCATTTAGAGTTAGTAAGTGATCTTAGTACAGATTTATTTCTCGCTGCCTTTAAACGTTTTATCTCACGCAGGGGTCCTGTTTCAGTGTTGTACAGCGATGGAGGCACTAATTTCATAGGTGCGAAACGAAAATTGAACGAAATTTACACGCTTATACAGTCCACTAATTATAAAAATGATCTGAATAAATATCTAACTCAACATAAGATTCAGTTTCAGCACAGCCCACCTTTCGGGCCCAATTTTAATTCGTTGCCTGAAATTAATGTCAAATGTGTTAAGTCTCATTTATTTAAAGCTATCGGGAGTCAAATACTCACCTATGAAGAATTCAGTACAATATTGGTGCAAATTGAAGGCATTTTGAATAGCCGTCCGATTTGCATACTTTCTTCGGATCCATCGGATCCAACCCCCCTAACGCCTAATCATTTTCTTAATGTTACTCCGCTTAAATATTTACCCGCTGAACACATTGAACCCCTATTACCAGATAACAGACTCACCCGCTATCAATTATTAAATAGAATTGTTCAAAGTTATTGGACACGTTGGAGCAAAGAATATCTTACCTCTCTCCAACTTAGACATAAGTGGAATATGCCGTCCAAACCTGTGACGATAGGAACTGTAGTTGTTGTTAAGGATGACAATACGCATCCTTTATCGTGGCCACTCGCGGTTGTATCAGAGGTGTTTCCCGGGAAGGATGGTGTAATTAGAGTCGTCAGAATTAAGACTTCTTCTGGTGAATACATTCGTCCTGTAACTCGGCTTTGCCCGTTACCCACGCAATAACTCCTACGCTTTTGAATTATTTTTTAGTTCATAAGTTTTCATTCCTTTTATTTTTTTATTTTGTTTATTCAATGTAGAGGAAGAATCCTCTAAGCCCCCCGAAGTTGGATGCGCCAGTACCGACGCATACATATTTTTTAGTTTATGTATTTAATGGTATTTATTATAATTATTATATGTCAACACTCACGCACTAAACGCATCTTACTTTTATGTATTGTCTATGGCAACACTATCCCGCCCGCTTCCTACATTCACATTCCGCCATAGCTATTGGAAGATACGCACGCACCCGTCTCTTAACGCTCCGCTACGCTATCGGCCGCTGTGATTACCCATCATATCGCGCTACATCGCTTATCATCAGCCACAGTCTCGAGAGTTACGGTTATAACTCCTGTGTGCATATTTCGCGGTCGTGAATCAAGACCCCGAACGCAAAGCTGGGAGCAGCGCCTACCTACCAACAAGAGTTCAAGGTAAGTGCATTTCCAGTGCAAGTTGGTCAAGTATAGGTTAGTAAACCACGCTCAAACCCCCGAACTAATTTGGTACACAGATAGCTGACACTCAGCATTAACACATTTTCCTGTGGGAAAAGGGTACGGGAAAACTTCGCCATCCGGCGGCATTAGTGAGTGCATTATAGATATTACTCTGTCCCAAGTGATACTATGCTGCTAATGCTCCTGTACTCATTTTATTATACAAATAGTAGTTTAGTGGCAAAGTCTTCTCTGAAAACTTGACCAACCTTGTTTGGGGATCGATTCTGCAATTATGGAGGAGCACGTGGGAACATGCAGTTTACACGAACAGACAGAGTGGTGTGTACATATGGTAATAAAAAAAAAGACGTGTGGCACTCGGGGACTGCCGCGGTAAAGCTATTACATAGCATTTTTTACCAACTATGCTAGTATAATTATTTCTAGATAAGAATACTAGCTGATGCCCACAGCTTCGCCCGCGTAAAATTTGTTACCGCGGGAAGTTATTCCCGGGATAAAAGGTAGCCTATGTGTTATTCCAGACTATAATGTATCTCTGTACCAAATTTCAGCCCGATCCGTTCAGCGGTTTGAGCGTGCAAGAGTAACAAACATCCACACTCACAAACTTTCGCATTTATAATATTAGTAAGAAGTAAGATTTTAAGGCCTATGTTCAACAAAGTAAAGTACCAAGTACCTACTTGACTGTGGACATTTGGGCTTTGGAATTTTGGCCTATTGGCCTTTTGGACTTTTGGACTTTTGGCCTTTTGGACTTTTGTACTTTTGTACTTTCGGACTTTTGGACTTTTGGACTTTTGGACTTTTGGACTTTTGGACTTTTGGAAAAGTCCAAAAGTTCAAAAGTCCAAAAGTCCAAAAGTTCAAAAGTCCAAAAGTCCATAAAACCAAATTCCAAAAGTCCAAAAGCCCAAAAGGCGAAATGTCTTTACTTTAGTGACCTTTCATGTCTCGCATCCGTATAGCAGTTAGCAGTACAGTTTTAACGTTTACTTTTGAGTTTCACTCTTCGTGTCTATTTTCGCAACTGTCTACGGGGCGCTGTTTAAAGGTTGTTCTGGCCTTGGCGAGACTCGAAATGATGTAGGGTAACTACTCTTCTATCCCATCAGTTTCTGACACGACACTCCCGAGGTACGTGAATTATTGCCTCCACCACATCTCTTGCGTCTGTCGATTTTAATTTCAGTCCAGCCATTCGCGGCCTCATCCTGGTGGCCTACCATAAGCTCTTAAAACAGGCCAATATCAGCCGATAATTGAACGGACGTCTTATTTCGTACCATAAACGCGATGAACAGCAGGCGAGTTAGCGATTGCCGGTCAGACGTCACGTGATTGAGCATTTCAGCGGCGCTCGTTGTTCTGCACGTTGTCCTGCAGACATGCATGACGGCGTGTGTGTGCGGTGTGTGCCTCAGCAGGCACAGGACATCGGCATCATTTAAATCCTCAAGGATATCAGTATTGGCCCCATTCTATGCCGCGCCGATTATTCTTTGCGGTATTCAGCATTATACCATCTATTTTCTATGGATTGTTGTTAACTATCCTGTTATCTTCATAACGATCCTTTAAGGTAGGTACAGTATGTATTTTCAAAAGAGTTTGTGAACTCTATTTTTAATTTCTTTTTCAGAATATTGATGACATTTGATTGATGTCATTTTATACACGTTACGTCTACTACATTGATACATGTAATAAAATTCTAACACGCCGGTGTTTGTATGTAAATTGTTTATACTGAGGAAAATTCTATACTGAGGAATAGCTTTAACCATTAAGCTCTATTTTGATTAAGCAAACAGGGCAGATTCACACGCTACTTGATAAGTATGATTAATAAATACCTCTAATTTCAAAGACCTTGTGTGACGTAAACAAAGTTGCGAGGGTCAGCTAGTTAAAAGATAAAACAATAGGTTTCTTCTTATCTACTTAAAAACTATTTTTAAAAAATTTATGGTAATAATAGACATTCTTTGAAATGTGCATTTATGGTTTTGTTATGACTTTTATGACACGTTTAAAGTACATAGGTATGGGATAGATGGCGCTCGCAGCTACGTCAGCGTGAAATTTTCTTCCCGCTTCCCATGGTAACGTACTCCTGGGTTTGGTTACCTTTATAGCAGTATTATAAATTAACAAAACAAAAAATAATACTGCATTGGTGATAATAATAATAAAATGTATGTAAAGGGTGTTTTTTTAGAGGTATAGAACTTTGAAATGGAATAAAACGAAGGTGATTGTTTTTATTGATATGAAAATGACTTTATTCGAAAGAAAATCTTCTGGCATTATAGTTTAAATATGATTTCTGGCATATAACCGCCACGGCTGGCTCGGACGTAGTCTAATCTAGAGGTCCAATTTTCGATGACTTTGCCAACATTTGTGGCCGTATATCGGCAATAACGCGCCGAATGTTGTCCTCCAAGTGGTCAATCGTTTCGGGCTTATCGGCGTAGACGAGCGACTTCACATATCTCCACAGAAAATAGTCAAGTGGCGTAAAATCGCACGACTCTGGAGGCCAACCTACCGGTCCAAAACGTGAAACTATGCGGTAACCAAACGTTTCCTTCAATAAATCAATTGTGGCACGAGCTATGTGACATGTTGCGCCGTCTTGTTGCAACCACTACTCCTGCACATCATGGTTGTTCAATTGATGAACGAAAAAGTCAGTAATCATAGCTCTATAGCAGTCACGATTGACTGTAACGTTCTGGTCAGCATCGTTTCTAAAGAAGTACGGACAAATTATTCCACCAGCCCATAAAACACACCACACATTCAGTTTTTCTGGATGTAACGGTGTCTCAACATACACTTGAGGATTATCATCACCCCAAATATGGCAGTTTTGTTTATTGACGTATCCATTCAACCAAAAGTGAGTTGCACCGCTAAACAAAATTCGCTTAAGAAAATCACGATACGTATTTCGGACAGAACCATGATTTTCAAAATAAATTTGCACAATTTGGAAGCATTGTTCAGGCGTCAATCTATTCATGTTGAAATGCCAAACCAAACTTAACATAAATCACTTTTCAGCTGACAAAAATACCGCCAGTTAAAACAGTTATGCCAACTTAAAGTTCTATACCTCTAAAAAAAACACCCGTTATATAGAGCACTCACTCATTTCCTTTCACTATTTTTCGTGACTTTCTTCATTAATAAATGCACTTTGTTTATTCATATTTAAAACACTTTTTACACAAATTATACGAGTACAGTTCACTTTTGTACATAGATGATGAATACCTATACACCTATAGTCGAATTTTTATTTAGACGAAGTAAATTGACAGCAACTAATGTAATTGACAGCATCGAAATTGTCATTTCACATTAAGAACTGTAAATTCGACCAGCATTCTTAATTCAACTTTGGTCGAGTGGTTAAGACGCGGATCGGTACGCAGAAGGCGCAAGATCGATTCTGGGTACAAGTATCAATTTTTGGATTATTTGACATAATATAATAATATATAACGACTGCAGAGTTCATAATTGACGTAAACAAAAAATTTATGAAGTGCTAGATACACGAACGTGGCCGAAGGTAGCCGAGAGTGTGACTCGTTTTCGTGACACAATTTCTGGATTCGGTCTCCACGCAAGGCCCGCGATAGAAGCTATGCAATAGCTTAATAAATTATTATAAAATAAGCACATCACAATACAAGACCAGGTTGGCGTAACAGGCTATGGTTTCCTTTAACGCCATAGGCTGCGTACACGTCAGACCAAACGCCGGCGCCGCGTCGTCGTCGCTATAGTGAAACACATGAAACAGACCACAGCAGTACATTTCTTAAGAAAGCATTGTGCCGTGGCGTACGCCATGACGTTGCAGGCAGCCTACCGCGTATATCGGAGATAATAGTCAATAAAATGACACCTCCATACATTTCAAAATCTTCTTCTTAGTCTTCTTCTTCAGTCTGCGGTAGACATTGTATTATAGACATGTCCTACACACAATAATGGCATACACACACACTACAGTACATAATACCACAGATAATATTATAATATATTCTAAAAATGCGCAAGAAGTGAGTAAACAGAATACGAGTAACAAATTATGATTGTATCTATTTCAATATAATTAAGCACCGAACTTCTCTTGAATTGTAACAATACTTAATAAACTCTCCAAGATTAATTTAGTATAATTGACTTTGGAGATAGATCCCTTTTGATCGGTTTTCCATTACTCATAATGGGAATAGTTTGTAACAATCGGAGACTTAGCTTGAACGATGCTTTATAAGTTTTGTCTATCAAATTATTCTGTTATTAGTCAAGAGAGAGCTTGCCCAAATTATGGAGCGTACTATTGAGTGGATAATATTTACGATCTTTGTGTTTCAAGTCAAAAGGGGGTCAGACCGATTAGTCAAATAATATTGACAGTTGCATACTTTTAGAAAGTGAACTAAATTGAGTATCCTTTTTATTGAAGTGAAAATTAGCAATGTCTCGTTTTAAAGTGTAACTGAGTGGCTTAGGTTCGCATCTCATATAAAGCGAACCAACGACTTAAATAATATATCTCAAAATTGTAGATGATGACAAATTTGCCAATGATCACACACTATCGTGTTGGCTAGATTCATTTTGCGACCATCATCTGCAAGGCTACATAGAGAACAAGTCTAGTGTATCGCTATAAGGGCATCCGCCCGGTTCACGTAATACAAAACAAAACGCAAAAGGTATGTGTCAACATTGTAGATGCCCGATCGCCGATGTTTGCACCGATTTCACTGGCAGATAGCTGATGCAACTGTTACTTTAGTAACTTTTCTTTGGAATTAAGATACCACGCAAAAATTGTTATAATGTCAGCTAGTCAACTAATTAAAATAGCAAGCTCGTAGACTACAATATACACAAGAACTTTGTTCTTCATAATAATTATTCATACTAAGAACTTCGCTATTATTCGCATCACTTCTTCATTGTCAAAGTTGTGCTAGCGAATATTCAGAGGCAAAGTTTCCACAACACTAGCCGTATTTCTCGGGGGACGATCGCTAATACCAGCCCATCTGATCCGGACTGTACTTCAGTCTAATTGATCGTATTTCACTGAAGACCCGGTTATGGATGTACTGCAAAGGAATGACTTATTTCTTGTTGATTGAGTTTGATTTAGGGGTTAATGGAGTATTGCTGAGACCTATCAGCAAATATTCCAATATCTTAAGCAAAATATAGGTAGCTTAAATATTCTATGAAGATGATTAGTTTATTGTCGTGTCTCGTCCATCTCTTTATGAAAGAGAAGGAAAGAAGGTTGAGTATAATTAAATTATTATCGTTCGCTGGCAGCTATTAATTAAAGGATTTCAAGATTACAACCATTTACTTGGTATAACACCGTCCATGTTACTGGCAAGACTGGCAACCGAGACCAATGGCTTTTTCCCCTACCGAAGCATAAAAACAGTCATTTAGAAATGCCACAAACGCTCACCCATCATTCGGCTAACAGTACCGTGAGATGCTAGAACGATGAGTTAAGTTGTCTCAACTTAATGTTATTATTTTATCAAAAATTCTTACTATCGGTAAGTCTTACTATCGGTAAGTCTAATTAGATAAGTATTCCCAATAGTACTACTGGTAAGACTAAACAGTAGTACTGGGAATAGGTCAACTCATTGACTCAACTGCTTACTTTGTATTGTGTAAAAGATTGTTCTTTTACAAAATACAAAGGAAGCAGGGCTACAAGCGCTTCTAGGGCTGTCAAACGAACGTGACATCTAACTCGATAGCTCAATTATCAAGGTCTACAAGGCTATTAATTACACATCCTTACCTTTCCATATAATGAAGCCAGACATTGTCATCACAGCTGAAGGTAGCTTGAAGGCACACGACACCAATTAATATCGTTCACACGTCTAAGGCCTCAACTGCATGTTAGTGACAAGCGGGGCGACAACGACAGCGAGCGGTGCGATCTAACTCATTTTTTTAGGTGAGTTGACAGGATGCGCCGAATAGCGACGCTATGCGATAACGCGATCCATGCTTAACTGCGCTACCACATAGGTAGCTACCACATACACTACAATAACTACATGATATTTTCACGTCGCGTATCCACGCATGTTGTTCATCTAAGACAACACCTTACGCATGTTTTCTTACTGAAGTGAACTATACTGTATTTATTTGACCGTGAAACAGAACATAAACAAAGAAAACAGTAGTTATCGAACTTTTTCAGCCGAGTGCGGCGATAAATGTTTTGTGTGTTTTTTAAAGATAAAAATGTGACAGTGAAATAAGCCCACTTAGGGCATCATCGACATGCCGTTTACATTTAGCAGCGGGACGGGCGTTAGATCAAACCACTATTGCCGACGCCCCGCTTGCCGCCGACATCCAGTTTGAAGCATAAAGGTATTTACAGGTGTATAATCTGTTTATTTTACGTCACCCTGTATAAATGTAATTATCGACCTGATGTCTATAATGGGGCTTGATTAACGGGCTCTCATATTAATTGGGTTTGGGAAGGTATTGCGTACATATTTGTTTCCTTAATTTGCCAGCCTTGTGTTACGGGTTTAATGTTTCGTTTGTTGAAGACGTAAAGGTTAGCGGGTTGCTTGGTAGTGACACTAATTACCTTCTCCTTTCTGGATGTGTAAATAAATGTGTGTTAGATATTAAGATAGTATTTTAAAAATGCCTGAGTTTCTTGAGGAGTTCTTGTGGGACTAGGTGCATTTTGGATCTCTCGGTACAGTAACGAACATTTTTTTAAATCTTATTTTTTTAGAAGACATTTCAAATAGACGGCATACTTTATTTTATTTTGTTTGATAATTTTTAATTGTAAATACTTTATTATAGAAATCTCAGTTGTTCCCCCTGCTTGCTAAAGGGCTACAGTTTCAAAGGTAAGTCATTAATACTCGTATAAACTGACTGTGATTCCGACTTTATTCGTGATATACTTCAAACGCCCGTAATAGTTCATACTCGTACCCCTAACCCATGAACATTAATTAGTTTTCAAATAATTTATAACAGCTGGCTTAATTTGTTGACATTAATGATTACTGCTCTGCTCCCTTGGGTAGTTTCATAACTGTAGCCCTAAACGTTTCCAAAATTGCTAAGAACTTTAACGGTTCTTATATTTACCTCATCCCATTGTAGATCCGTTTCCGAGATCACTAAAAACTTTCGAAATAAAACTTTTATAGATTGCTCAAAGTTCTTTGAGCATTCTCAGTGAGCTTTCACTCATACCGCGTTTCATGTCCGTAGCCCTACCCTTTTACCAAATAATTGATATAACCCGGGACTCAAATACGAGACCGCGACATAGCCATCGCATACACTACAAAATGCGCTGCCAAGATAGTCTTATTAGGTTACTATTCACGTACCCTATTATCATAAATTTCGTAACTACACTTTTCACACCCCGCAACTAAATGCAAACACGAAACTGTTTAGGACAAACTTTTAGATCTGGTTTTCACCTAAACGCAAACAGAGGGCGAACTCTCACCCAATTTATGTAGACCTCTTCAATTTTTGTCGTATTCTCTTTTGAAGCTATGTTGATTAGAAAACACGGGAGGGTGACGCGTCCCAACAAACTGGTCATTGAAGTACAAACTTTATAATTGGCTATATAACCCTCCGATACGAAGCCCTTCCTACGGGAGCTAGAGTAATTAACTAGTCGATGTACTCGCCACTCCGGCGACAATAACTGAGACTGACTTGGAATACTTAGATTCTGAATGCTGGATAGTCGTCATACCAATTTATGTTGAGTCCACGTCATTACATATAAATAATCTGGCCGACCCTCAAAATTCCGAACACTCATTTCGCCGATGATAAATTCAACGAATGGTTGTATGGTCGACTGTTAAAACTCCGAATGGTCATTTCGCCGATGATCAGTTTTACGAATGATTGTATGAAATTGATGTTGGTGTTGGATGGTTATAAAAAAAATAACCACGAAGGCTAAGGCGGGAGCGAAGCGGAGCGGAGCTCCCGCCTTAGCCTTCTAACCTAACCTATCCGAGTCGAGGTGTTAACCAAAATAAGTGAATGGTTAACACCCCGACTCAGAGTACCCCGATACAATCATTCGTAAAACTGATCATCGGCGAAATGACCATTCGGAGTTTTAACAGTCGACCATACAACCATTCGTTGAATTTATCATCGGCGAAATGAGCGTTCGGAATTTTGAAGGTCGGCCAGATTATTTCGAAATTATGTCGTGGACTGATCTGTTCTTAGTGTTATGAATACCTAATACAGGCAAAATGCTGGTATCCTGACAGGAAGTGGAAAAATATTTACAGTCGGTATTGGAATATCCGACATAATATTCATGGAGATTTTTACGCCTTAAAAAAGAGGTACCATAATGTGAGTTCATTTGATGGGTAAATTTTTACTTTTGGCAAAAGTACCCATTACGTAGAAAAGGAAATCTATACATACAATATCGCCGAAGGGATAGGTTATTATAATCACATTAAACGCCCACATTTCACCAGAAAATGTTTTTTGTCCTACGTAATAGACAGAGGCTTTATAAATTTTTCAAGTTGCTTAACGACTGCCATGTTACTGGCAACTGGGAAACACGGATCGTCATGAAGTAGGAATTCATGGACATTTCACACAACGCTCTTTGATCCCAAAGTAAGCTAGGAATAACCTGCTTGTGTTATGGGTATCAGACCACGGATATTAATACTTATATACTTTTAAATACATGAATATTATACATAGAAACACCCAGACTCTTGAGATCAACATTTATGGGTCACACAAATATTTGTCTCCGGTGGGAATCGAACCCACGACCTCTAGCGCCGCAGGCGGTATCACTACCGACTGCGCCACAGAGGCAGTCAAAAGAAGAGGAAAAGAAGAAGCTTACAAAAAAAATTACTGCCTTGGTGGTGCAGTCAGTAGTGTATCCGCCTGCCGCACTTAAGGTTCTGGCTACGATTCTCGGGTCGGTCGGTCCAAATATTTGTCAATGTTTGTTTCGGAGTTTGGGTGTTTTCTATGTATATTAAAAGTAAAGTTAAAGTATTAGAAATATATGTCTATCAGTCATCTAGATCTCATAGCACAAGCTGTCAGAATGTCCACAAATATTTATTTATTTTTATTAAAATAAAAAAATGATGTTTTACTGACCAATGCCTGTATTAATCTTTTTCAATCCAACACCTGCAAATCCATGACAATGCTATCCTTAAGCCGGCAAAGGTCGGTGAGGCGTGCATTCGTCACTGTGTAGGTACTGTTCCAAACTGTTGTTGCCAAGGTCCACCAATTTATGTAAATCCTTATGTACAATTAATAGGCGTAAACAGAGTAATAAGCGTTATAATAATTTGTCTCAATTTTTTAACCGACTTCAAAAAAGGAGGAGGTTCTCAATTCGTACGCTATGTTTTCTTTGTAAATATGTTACGCGATAGCGGCGCCAATAATGGATGGATTTTAAATTTTTTTCTAAATCTTATGTACCATAAATAATTTTGAAATTACTGTGATTGAGAACGTATTAATGGTATTAATATCAGTGAATTGGTGCTCATTACTATTTTTGGCTTTCTTCCGCGCACACTTAGATAGTGGAATGATCTCCATGCCTCGGTTTTTCCAAACGCCTACAGTATGGGGTTCTTCAAAAGTGGTCTTAAGGTTTTTAAAAGGTCGGCAGCGCGAGTGTGGCACCTCCGGTGTTGCAAACTTTCATATACTACGGTGACCAGTCCTATGTCCTATTCTATGAAAAAAAGGGACAAAATCCTTTTTTTAAAGAGACACGTCGCAAACACTTATTAATAAAATGGAACATGTAAAAATATTCCTGTCACTCTATTACTAATTTGATGATCATAAAAGTTTAAATAGTATTTTCCTTTCAGTACATTACACAATGGTGTGATTGAGCCACGATAAAACACTGAGGAAAAAGGGAACTTGAAAAGGGACAGTAACAGAAGGCTATCAATTTTATTGACAAGAACTTTATTAGCAAGAATTGCATCTTGTATTCTATCAGTTGATATCATATTGAAATACACTCGAGAGCAATGAATCCGGGTCACTTAAAGAATGTTAAAAATCTCGGAAACTAAAAATGATAGGTTAATGCAATAAATTGTATTTAATAGACAATGTAATACTCCTTAAATGAAAGTAAAAAAAATATGAGTCACCATACATTTTATTAACACAAAATTACATAAAGAAAAAACTGCCGATCTCTCCTTAAAACAAAAATAGGAAACATGAAATTTTTGAACTTTATTACGATTTCCTTGAATTTTAATACTTCGTATTGCCTCCTCGTGCTTCCATTACTGCGTTTACGCGGTTTGGCATGCTGTACACCAAGTTCCTTATACGATTTTGGGGAATATTCTCCCATTGCTCTGTGAGAGCAATTTTGAGCTCACGAAGCGTGATTGGGGGAGGGTTTCGTTGTTTTACGCATCTGCCTAGCTCGTCCCAAGCATGCTCGATCGGGTTGATATCCGGGCTGCGCGCTGGCCACTCCATACGAGTAATGTTCATCTCTTGAAGGTAGTCATTCACAATCCTACCTGTATGAGGTCGGGCATTGTCATGCATAAATATAGCATCCTCACCTAAATTGACCATAAATGGACCAACGTGATCATTGAGGATTTCTTCCACATATCTTACGCTAGTTAAAGAGCCGTTTTCTATGATCACCAGCTCTGTGCGACTTTCAGAAGAAATTCCGGCCCACACAAGTACAGACCCACCACCGTAGGCTACTTTTTCTTCGATGCATGCTTGCTTGAATCTTTCCCCTGGTCTTCGATACACTCTGTGTCTTCCATCGTGCTTGTAGAGCATAAATTTTGATTCGTCGGAGAACTTAACTTTTGACCAATCTTCAATACTCCAATTTACGTGGCTCTGGGCATACCTTAGTCTCGAAATACGATGCCCACGCTCCAGTTTAGGGCCGTTTGCAGGTCTAAGGGGTTTTAAGTTAGATTCAGCAAGCCGACGTCTTACTGTTCATGCACTTGGGTTACTTCCTCCGAGGCGTCGAAACTGATTGGTGAGTTCAGTTCCTGTGAGAAAGCGATTTCGAAGCATGGTGTTCACCAAGTATCGGTCTTCTCGTGCTGTGGTACACCTGGTTCTGCCCGTTCCTGGTCTGCGTAGGTTAGAACCAGTTTCTTCGTAACGTCGGAGAACTCTTTGTACTGTTGACAGCGACACACCGACAGTCCTGGCTGTATCGCGCTGACTCCGGCCGGTTTCCAGCATTGTAAGTATTCTGGTGCATTCTTCAGGCGTAAGCGACATAATTTCAGCTTGATTAATGAATATAGAGCACTATCAACATGGTTTATGTACCCACATAAATGACAGATTACAAACAAAAGCAACACCAAATGCTGTAATTTCGTAGTTCCATCTTCGAAAGAGGCCCTTTTTCAAATTTGAT
Source organism: Miltochrista miniata (assembly GCA_933228765.1). Taxonomy (NCBI): domain Eukaryota; kingdom Metazoa; phylum Arthropoda; class Insecta; order Lepidoptera; family Erebidae; genus Miltochrista; species Miltochrista miniata. The sequence goes on along the minus strand of OW121763.1, from coordinate 24,309,149 downwards.
TTTTTTATGATATAACTTTACAATAACTAAGAAGTTTTAATACCTTCATTTAAGGAGTATTACATTGTCTATTAAATACAATTTATTGCATTAACCTAGCATTTTTAGTTTCCGAGATTTTTAGGATTCTTTAAGTGACCCGGATTCATTGCTCTCGAGTGTATTTCGATAATATGATTTATTAGAAGTTTCTCTCTTTGGGGGTCCTGGTACATCCTTACGAGGGCTTACCCAGGGCTCCCACCCGTAGGCTGTTGGGCGTTACGTGAGTTTTTTTAATCGGTAGGAGTCCGGCATAGCATCCATGATGGATTTGCCTTCACATTAAAAAAAAAAGAAGTTTATCTCTAGCCATTTTACTTATGAAATTCAAACACCAACAATACAGCACGGTATTGTTGATCGAAGCTTAAATTAGTCTCGATCAAGTAAACGGATGTATTTCAACTGTGGATCTATATCGACATAAAACTTGCGATTAAAATGTCCTATTTACGTTGTTATTAAAATTTGCCTACCTACTAACGGCTAACTTTGTCATTATTATGAAAACGGGCCTTCTAGGTCCGTTGCAGATTTGAGATTAAATTATTTTAGCTAACTGGTCTCACAATTTATTGATGGTTATCTGACATTGTAGGTAGAAATCCAACAATGTCAGGGTAGAAAAGTTTTGGTATTATGCAGGTGACTCATTGACTGTTGAGAAGTCCCTATGTCACCGTAAAATTGTAAGAACCGTTAGATTATTCTGACGGTTTTACAACTGTACATAGTATGCCACATATAAAACTAGAACATCAATATATTTATACCAAAGTATCAAGAATACACATGACTCACAAAACTAGTGCATGCTAGGATCAAATTGGTACCAGATACGAACCTATTTATAGTCTCTTTCTTTGACACACAATCAAAACTGCGTCGGTAGAGGTATATAGTACCTACATCGGTACCACTACTATAAGTATCGAACGTAACAATTCGCGTTACGTTACGATAGCGTGACCTAAACAGATTAAGGTGGGTTTCCTCCTCGTTTTCCGAGTAGTCTGCACTAATTTAAAACCTGAATCTCAACACTGAGACAGTTTGACGTGAACATAGCGTGTTTGTCCTAACCTGGAGTATTAAAAATGTGCAGTTTTAATGGAAACGTCAAAAGTACAATTTGGTTTGATAAAATGCACTAAGCAAATTGTAGTTTATTTTATACAAACCTTTGAATAATAACACTAGCGGACATCACGCGGTTTTACCCGCGTAGTTCCCGTTCCCGTGGGAATACGGGAATAAAATATAGCCTATGTTCACCGCAAAGAGTGTATAGCTTCCCAACAGTGAACGAATTTTTCAAATCGGTCCAGTAGTTCCGGAGCCAATTCGTTACAAACAAACAAACAAAAAAACAAATCTTTCCTCTTTATAATATTAGTATAGATTAGTATAGAAGTATAGATAGTATAGATTATTTTGGTACATTAACGACTCCTAGACAAAGGCCTCCTATAAACATAAAACAAGCTATGTTTGCCCTCCTCATAAACAGTTTTTTGGGCATTTTAAGATTTCTCTTATTTTGCCTTGGAATGCAATTCATGCCGGTGGGTGGTAAGATTTGTGTTCAATCCTTTTCTCATGGGTCATCATTTTTACGTGCACTAATCACTATCACAGCTGGTATTAAGCAAATTGTGCGTCAAATATGTTCCGAGAGTTTGAAAATTATGTTAACACAAACAGACATTCTATGAACTAACGTACAGGTACAAACTTAGAGTATAAATAAGTAGGTAATATATACTCTAAGCTTCTAATAAATAATCTCAGGGTACAAACTTAGGTATAGGAAACATGTCTTCTTTTAGCTTCGAGGTCTGAATATAGAACTTATAATTAAAATCTGTCTAAATAGCAGAAATGCGTCTACAAACTTCGTCTGCCTTCATATAAGCTCCGTAACAATTCTCTTTGGACACAGTTTTCAAGTACGATAGTCAAATTGTTCTCCAACCGCAATGCTCTGCGGCAAATAGAATCTTGCTATTTACTTGAGTCACATACTAATGAATTCCTTTGGCAAAGGATCGACTGCCCCTAAGGAATTTGTCTAGGCGAATCACAAGCAACTAATGAAAACACAGTGCATCACAGTACCAAGCACCCAAGTAAGTCTAGTATTCGAACATCTATGTTATAAACCCTAGACTGCGGCAGTTGTCCGCGTACCCAGCCTTAAATTTCCTTACACGAAAGCTCTTTGCAGTTGACAGTTAGACGGTGGTGTGAGGGTTAAGGGAGAGAGGCTAGGGTGTTTTCATTCGCAAATATCGCAGCCCTCAATTAAAGCTTTGGTCTATGCTGTTTTAACTTATTAACAAGAAAGTCTTGTTTATAAGTTGGCGTTAGCGTGTTTGGTGTGTGAAGTTGGATGCCTCTAGGAAGCCGTAGATTCTGAAGCTACATAATTATATACGATACGTATAATTATAAATAACGAATCTATAAATATGATGGTCAGATAATGAAACTGTGTTACCTATTCTACGTACTACTACAGATTAAACTTATCTTCGATTCTACTATCAGCATTATATAAGTGTGATCTTAAGATACCTCTTTGAAATATCCGTGAAGACTCTGGACGTGAGAGAGACTCGATTAGAATTGAATTCTCCAGTCTCCTTTTGTCAAAGTAGCTATAATAAATTACACACGAGAGTATGGACTTGCAGCTGATATACCACAGAAGTGATCCTAATAATAGATCATCAACAAATATTTTCGCAAATCAATCAAGTCTTCTTGGGTAGATGATAATTTACTGTAGGTACCCGCTATTAAGTACTTAATTATCTACTTATTTTTTATATAATAAATTTTAAACAAGGTAAAGACACGATTTATCTCAGTTGTATTTCTAACCAGAAGAGCTAGCGTGATCCACCTGTATTATTGGAAGGTATATACTTAGCACTATGGCTGCGTACACGTTGAAAAATACCAAGTTATTTTATAACCATAGTTTCAGCGCTAAGCTTACTTCCATACGAACATAAGACGTACATAGTAGGATATTACTGAAGCTTGGAATATTACAACATAGTGTAGTTAATTAAAGCTCACAGTAAGCTGGCAGGCCTGAGGCGAAATGGGAAATAGGTAATTATGAAGTTGCGTACAGGCTTGCAGCTTGCCACTACTTGTATTCTGTAAGCCATAGCCTGAGGAGAAGTGGATACTTTTGAAGTTTATATCTAAACTAGCGGACGTCACGCGGTTTCCACCGTTTAATTCCCATTCCCGTATGAATACGGGAATAATATATGGCCTTTGTTCACTGGGAATAGTGTACCTTTCCAACAGTGAGAGAATTTTTCTATTCGGTTCAGTAGTTTCGGAGCCTATACGATGCAAACAAGCAATCAAATATTACCTCTTTGTGATATTAGTATATGTAGACTGGATGGCGATGGCGCCCGCAACTCCACGGGCATTGAATTTTGTTTCTATTCCCGCTTCCCATGGGAACTTATTCCCGATATAAATAGTTGCCAATGCGTTATTCCAGACTATACCTACTCTATCTCTGTTACAAATTTTGGCCAGATGCATTTATCCCTTAGAGCGTGAAGTAGTAACAAACATTCACACATCCAGACATTTCTGAGAAAGTATGATGGTGTGGTTATCTAGATTGTAGACATCCACACTCACACTACAAACTTTCGCATTTAAAATATTAGTAAGAAGAAAGATACTTAGATTCGCGTTGTCATACATTAGTAATGAAGAAAATTGAACGACAATGTCGTGAGCAATAACCTTTTACACATGTCTCAATGGGAGTCTTTTTCATTATAACACCCTTGAAATTTCATGAAAATGTAAGCTTTTATTGACAGAACTTTTCTTTATAACATCTTCGTCAAAATCAGTCTTTCGCAGTTCACCTTTGAACGTTGACTTCTAGCAATCATTATGACAGGGTGATTGACATATAAGTACTGGCCAGGAGTAGCGAAAAATTCAAAATCTATGGGCCAGACATTATGCTGACACAAAAAAAAAATATTTCAGTAAGTTATCTAGTGGTAAAATGTCGACTTTTCCCGGTAAGTAATTAGATAATTCTGTTAGGAATATCTCGCCATTTCAAATTGGTAGGTATTCTTTGCTTACCTTTATGACTGTATTTCATAATTAAAATCTTACTAAGTAACAGAACTAAACAAAACAATTTTGTCTGCATAAAAATGACTCTGATACAGGGTTTGGTCAAGTTTAATTTCTCGTTGTGCCTTGGCTGGTGGCTTGTTCCCGAAGATCTTGGTATCATCCTATCGTGCACATCATTCAGCACTTATACGTATAGAAAAGAACTTTATAAATATAAAGGGTAGACAAGGACGATGATTATTAAATTTTCCCCTACATCTCCTATAGATGGTTGCATACAGCCACAAAGAGAGCAACGGGACGTATCTTTGAGACAAACAGCAGTGTAATTGACACTCTATATGGAAATCAGTGTAGAGGATTTCTTATCAACTGAGGGAATATTTTTATAGTACTTGTGAATGTTAGCTAGTCAGTTTCACTATAAATAATAATAATAATAATAAACTGGCAACCCCACCCAAGAGCAATGGTGTATTTTTTTATTGCAGAAAAAAATCATTATTTCTAAATTATAATTGCATTTCGTGTAAAAGTGATACATATTAGAAAATAGTAAATATACATAAACCTACACAATGAATATTACAATAGAATTATGCTTTTATCAATGGATATTTGTTACGAAGAAAAATGTTATAGAGGAGACTGACATGACATATGTCATGTCAACCAAAAATATGTGATTTAGAAAATAATACTAATGCTTACAAGAGCCAGGAGACGCTTAGCACAAGCAACATCACCGGACTCGTCGCACAGCTCCGCCTCGCAGCACAAGGAAATCATATCATCGGAACCGATTGCAGCTGAGGCGTCGAGCTCATCTTCAAGCGACGAGTATTTCTCTCCGCCGACGTCGCCAACACCTGCACGTCGGCAGGGGAGGACCCGGCCACCGACCTGCTTGGGACCCCGAGGCCCACCGGCCTCGAATAGGGCCCCCGCTACCGGTGGTAATGTGCACCGCATGCGATGGACTTCTTCTATGAACGAAAACGTCATGCGGGCATATTTTGCGGCTACAGAGGGAGGAACTAACCTCATTGCGTACCGTGTTCGTTTGCTGCCTTTGTTTCAGGCTCTTGAACCAACTATCAGCGTGTCGGCACAGCGGCTGTCGGATCAGGTGCGGGTCATACAACGGAATCATCTGTTGGATGATGCCGTGCTTGAGAGGCTTCGCTCAGAGTTACCGTGTAGCATCATCATCCCTACTTCGTCTCAAACAACTGAACTAGGAATCCATGCAACGCAACCTGAAGTACTTATGGGTGAAGTAGTGGATGATGTTGCTACTACAGTAAGTACACAATACAATGATGAACTAAGGAGTGTTTTGGAGCGAACGATTCAAGAGTATAAGTTGTGTGATCCCAAGTGTCGCCCACGTATACCGCGTTTGCCTACGCATAAAAAAAACATGGCCCTAGTGAGTACCCTGGACTCGGTTCTACCAAGTTATTTTAATACTTGTGTAGAATTAGTGACGCACACTCAATTCTGTATTGCGCGGCTGTAGCAGTGTGTCGGGTAGCTGGTGTCAAATTTCCTAAATTTGAGCCAGCTCCTGGACAGGCTGTTCCAGTCTGGCAGTGCAGAATTGAGCGTCGTATCACCGAGACTAGGGTGCTCATTGGTAAGCTATGCTGCTTCAGGGCGGGTAATACTCGACCTAGAGTGATGCGTTTTGTGACTCGTGCATTTGCGGGGACTGATATTAGTCCTCGCGAATACTCTGTACGGGTCACGGAACGTATTGACTACCTGAAGCAGAAAATTTATGCGTGGGCAAACCGTATACGCAGATACAAGAAAAGAGTGGATAGGTATACTCAGAATCGTTCGTTCCAAAAAGATGAGAGGTGTATATATAGAAGATGGGAGCAAACCGATTCAAGTGTGACTAATATGTGTCTACCTGATGCCGAAACCACAATCACATTTTGGAAAGGTATTTGGTCGGCGCCTATTAGTCATACAGAGTGTGATTGGATGCGGGATGTCGGGCGATCGTGCGAGTCTATTGAGACCATGGCACCTGTTACAATAACACCTGATGACATTGCCAGTGCAGTTCGTTCGTTGCCCAATTGGAAATCAACTGGGCCGGACGGGCTGCACAATTTTTGGTTAAAATGGTTTCGTAGCTCACATGGTTGTCTGGCATCTTGCTTTCAATCATTACTTGAGTCTGGGTCGCTTCCATCTTTTATGACGTCAGGTATTACACACCTCCTCTATAAATCTGGTAGTACCACGGACCCGAAAAATTATAGACCGATAACTTGTTTGCCTACGGTCTATAAGCTTCTCACATCTGTTTTGAGAGTTAAATTATCATCTCATTTAGAAAATTATTCCATAATGTCCAACTCTCAAAATGGATGTAGAAGCGGGTCACGTGGTACTAAAGAACTCCTTATTCTTGACATGGCCATTAATCAGCAGGTTCGTCGTAACCGGAGAAATCTGGCAACATGCTGGATTGATTACAAGAAAGCCTACGATTCCGTGCCACATACATGGCTGTTGAGGGTGCTGGAGTTGTATAAAGTTGATACAACTCTTCGCACCTTCCTGCAGGCATGTATGGGGCAATGGAGAACGGCTCTTGTTTATCCAGGATGTCGTCAGATGCTTGGGAACGGTGAGCCTGTCAGGATTGAGAGGGGTATATTTCAGGGTGATAGTCTGAGTCCCTTATTGTTTTGTCTAGCACTGAATCCTCTCAGTACTTTACTGGAGAATTCAGGGCTAGGCTATCAGTTTCGGAGAGGAGGTCAAGTTGTTTCCCACCTTCTGTACATGGATGACTTGAAATTATTTGCCTGCACCAATTCCCACTTGATAGAGTTACTCAAGATCACTGAAACCTTTAGTAATTCTATCAAAATGGAATTTGGTGTAGATAAATGTGCAGTCATGCATGTAAAGAAGGGACGGATTGTGGAATCTGAAAGAGTACAACTTTCAGATTTCACAAAACTTAAATCCCTCTCCGCGACTGAAACCTACAAATATCTTGGTATGTCGCAGGCATTAGGTATTACTGAGACAGGCATGAAACAAGCGTTGGTGGATCGTTTCCTTGGCCGCCTGAAAAAAGTACTGAGAAGTCTTTTATCAGGAGGTAACAAGGTGCGCGCCATCAACGGTTGGGCCATGCCTGTCTTAGGATATTCCTTCGGCATACTGAGATGGACTCAGACAGAACTGGACACCCTGGATAGAAAAGTCCGTTCGTTGTTGACCGCAAACCGAATGCATCATCCGCGTTCGTCTGTAATGAGGTTGTATCGATAAAGAGTCCGACTTAGAAGAACTAATCTCTGAAACGAAATGACTGCCATGTGGACCTACAAGTCCGGCAACCTACAATTCGAAGGCTAAACTTCAAATTAAGTTCTACGTAATTATATTTAATATTTGTTTTAAGAAATGTAGCTACTTCATTCCATGCAAGCTGAAAGCTGACAATAAATACATATGGAAACAAATACTCACTAGACATCAACAGTACAATAAACACACAAAACTTTATACCACATACTACCACTATACTCTATCAAATAACCAAAGAAGCCAACATGTCACACTGTTCATCAATCATAATCTGTTTTTAGTGTTTTGTCTGAGTATCCCACTATTATTTCATATTTGTGAAGCATACAATAATTTAAACACTTTTGCCAATAACTTTATAATTAAGGAACTCCATATATTAAAATTGGACATCAATCTGTATGACTTATGTCACTTTTCCCACCGCCAATATAAATGTTGCTCCTACTTCCTAAATATTAGAAGTACAACTTCATTGGGAAATATAAATGAAAGTATACTCAAATTATGCGTTTTGTTTGACACATTATCAGTTAGTTATCATTTTGTATTAGCATATATAGGGTTTAGGTATGTATTACCGAACTCCTGTTACGAGTCAAAATATTTTAAAAATAAAATTCGATCTCAATACTATAGTGGATGAAGTTGATAAGACTGAACATGTTGAATGTGTTCGTATTACTGACAGCATGCTATGTTCACAATTATTGCAGTACAACCCCATATCACATAACTTAATAATAATTAGTTTTAATGTTAGGAGCGTTAATTGTAATCTGGATGGTTTCCTGGTATTTGTTGCGTCTCTAGATATGCGGATAGATGTTTTAGTCTTGACAGAGTGCTGGACAAATTTAGATAAGCCACCACCTGAGATTCGGGACTACAATAGATACTGGAGCAAAACCAGCTTGAACCAGAATGACGGCGTTGTAGTCTATGTTCGCAGTGAAATCAAAACCTGCGCCTATGAACCGGAGATGTTGGATGGCAATTGTGTCGTCGTTACTATGGAGCCGGACTGTGCCCTGGTTTGCTCATATAGACCACCATGTTTCTCTAATACCCGACGTTACATAGAATCACTTGACCAAATACTTGACAGTATTCACACAAAGAATATAATTTTTACTGGAGACATAAATATTGATATTTTACCGACAAACTTAGAAAGTGCATCGCTTGGTTATTTAAATCTGATGGCCACACATGGTCTTAAACAAGGTATTACATTACCCACTAGAAACCGGAAGACATGTATTGATCATTTCATGGTTAAGTGCTCTTCTCATTGGAAAACAATAGTATTTGATGAACTAATTACAGATCACTGTCCTATATTATTATATATTAAAAATTCGACAGTAGTTAATATGAATAGGATACGAAATAAAAATACAGTAGACTACAAAAAAATAAATGAAATAATTGGCAAGGAATGCTGGGATGCTTTGTATGATAGCAATAGTGCCAATGAAGCATCGGAAATTCTAACAACTAAGCTGGTGAAAATTATTAGAGACAACACAAAGGTTAGGAAGAGTTGTAACAGAAACAGACCGCTGAAGCCATGGATAACCGAAGGAGTAGTTAAATGTATGAGAAGAAGAGATAGGTTGCATAGGATTGCACTTCGGAATACAGATGACATATTAAAATCTCAAAAATACATAAAATATAGAAATATATGCAACTCAATTATTAAAAATTTAAAAAGGAAATATTATAAATCAAAACTTCAAAATGCGAAAGGGAATATAAAGGAAACATGGAATATAATAAAAGATGTGTGTAACATAAAAAGCGGATGCGTATCGGCTGATGAACTTCTAAGTATAGATGATACACCTCCCAGGGCTCTGAACAAGGTAAATACTTACTTTGCTGGAGTTGGAGCAGCCTTGGCTGGTCACATACAGGACTCGATGAACAAATCAGAGCATGAACTGGCACGTGAATCAAAACGGGATACTGCTCCTCTTAGCTCCATTGCAATTATACCTACGGATCCGGGCGAGGTGAGGGACATTGTTCTAGGACTTAAATCACACAGTGCACCGGGATGGGATAAAATTACTAGCGAAATTCTAAAGCAGAACATCTTGTCTCTTGCTTCACCTATTACCTATGTGTGTAATATGAGCATGGAAACGGGCGTATTTCCTACAATTTTCAAAAAAGCTGTGGTCTGTCCAATATTTAAATCTGGGGATAGAAATGAACCCACAAACTATCGCCCGATATCCCTATTGTCTACTTTATCTAAGGTACTAGAGAAAGTTATAAGTAGAAGATTGATCGCATATTTGGAGAAAAATAAAATGCTTAGCGATCACCAGTTTGGGTTCAGAGGACAGAAATCCACTGAAGACGCCGTTTTAGCTTTAACTACAGCAGTAGTATCATACCTAGACAAGAGAGACAAATGTTTGGGGGTCTTCTTAGACCTCCAAAAGGCTTTTGATACTGTTTCCATTCCCATCTTACTAATGCGTCTGGAAAATCTTGGTATCAGGGGAGTGGCGCTGGAATGGTTCACAGATTATCTGTCTTCTAGATCCCAATGTGTTAGGGTGGCAGACCATCAAAGTAATCAGTTGTCTTGCAATTATGGTATTCCCCAAGGGAGCACGTTGGGTCCGACCCTTTTCCTCATTTATATCAATGAGTTGTGTAGCATTGGTACCCATCAGAAAGGCCTAGATCTATTTATGTTTGCGGATGACACGGCGCTAATATTTCATGGCCCAAGTTGGAAGGATGTGTTTGAGCTGGCTGAGAGTGGTGTAGCAAAGGTGACTACCTGGCTAGAAAACAGTCTGTTATCACTCAACACAAGTAAGACTAAATATATATGCTTCAGTATAACAGAATCTGGAAAACTTGAATTACCACAAAATCTTAAAATACACACCTTTCCGTGTAATCGCCAAGAAGATCGTGATGACTGTTGCTGTGCAGAACTCGTACAGGTTACCTCCGTTAAGTATCTGGGTGTCACACTAGATGACCATTTGAGGTGGGATATTCATATGGAGACTGTAACAGCCAGGATCAGAAGATTGATTTATATCTTTAAAAACTTGCGCACAGTGGCTGATGTGACACTTCTTATTCAGACCTACAGAGCGTTGTGTGAGTGCATTGTTCGATATTGTATTGTTGCCTGGGGAGGTGCGGCAAAATCTGCTATGATGGAGGTGGAGAGGGCCCAGCGAGCAATTTTAAAAGTACTTATGCGCCAACCGTATAAATATCCCACCACTGCTCTTTATAAAGATACAGCTGTATTGTCTGTAAGGAAAATGTATATTTATGAAAGTTTACGTAGATATCACAGAAAAATTGTTCCGTACTTACCGGTGCAAAACAAAAGGGTCGAACGCTGCCCGGTTCCTCGTACCCGTACAACTTTTGCTCAACGTCATGTTAAATTCCTCTCTCCATATTTATACAACAAATTTAATAAAATTTACAAAATTACTAAATGTAGCAACAACGCATTCACAAAATTAATGGTAACATGGTTAAATTCACTGGACTATGAAACAGTGGAAACCTTGTTGACGGTAGTAATTTGATGACTTACATATACGCGCGCACATACACAGACACACGCACACACACACACTCACACACGTACTCACACACTCACACACACACACACACACTCACACACCACACACACACACATAATAAAATACTCCACGGCTGCATGGCTAATGTTATTTTGATTGCTTTTTGTTTTGCTAGATTTTATTTTTTATTTTTAATGTATTATTTGGCTATTTACACATTGGCATGTAATCGAGCATTGTGAGATGGGAGGAAACACTGTCTCCTGCAACACAGTTCCCACTAGCGCAGGAGACAGGGAATCTGTAACTATATGTATCAACATTTTATGTCAATAAAGATTATTATTATTATTATTATTCCTCTTTATTCATTTTAAAATCATATAAATTTACATTTTTAAATATACATAATTATAAAAAAGGTACATTTAAAAATATAAAAAAATAGTATCCCACCGGCATCGGGTACAGGGACCAAGCTACCGGTGGTCAGGGCTCCAGAGACAGGAATCGCCTCACAATACGTGCCGTGCTCAATAAAACCGCCTTTTGCATCAAGCCCTTGACCCAACTGCCTAACGCGAGCCTCTTAAGGTGTTGATCGAGGCTCTTGGCAATCAGACCGTGTGCTGATACGACTATCGGAACAATAATCGCTGAATCCACATCCCACATGTCGACAACCTCGTGAGCCAAGTCCAAATATTTCAATTGTTTGTCTTTTTCTGCTTTTACGAGATTCTCGTCATGTGGTACAGTAATATCAACGATTATTGCGAGGCGCTCTGATCGATCTATTACCACTATATCAGGCTTATTGGCTACAATAGTCCTGTCAGTGATAATAGACCGATCCCAGTACAACGTGACACGACCATTCTCTAGAACTGGGTCGGGCACATACTTGTAATACGGTACCTCTGAATCTACAAGTTTATATTTAAGTGCAAGTTGCTGATGGACTATCCTGGCCACTTGGTTGTGTCTATGCAAATACTCGCCGTTGGCAAGACGAGAACAACCAGAAATAATATGTCTGAGAGATTCACCCGGTAGGTGACATGCCCGACAAATGTCAACCGTACCATCTCTCAAAATATATTTCCGATAATTATTCGTCATAACAACTTCGTCTGTAATCGCACAAACAAAACCTTCGGTTTCGCCGAACAAATCACCGAAACGTAGCCAGGATACATATACATATATTATTATTATTATTATATCCCACGGAAATGTGGTGGTCGTGGATTTTTAAATGTCAAGACGTTACATAACCGTGAGATATACAACCTTAGGGAATATTTCCTTCATGCGGACGTGGGTATGCATAGGGATGTGGTAGCAATAGACAACGGACTGACCCCTCTTTCTCTTGCCAAAGAGAACTGGCACAAACCAGCAATACTAACTACTAATGATCGCAAGGAGATATGGCAGGGCAAAGAGCTGCATGGACGATTCTATCGGGCCTTACATGGGTCCGATGTAGATTTATTAGCATTAGTATCCTGGCTACGTTTTGGTGATCTTTTTGGAGAAACCGAAGGTTTTGTCTGTGCAATTACTGACGAAGTTGTTATGACGAATAACTATCGGAAGTATATTTTGAGAGATGGTACGGTTGACATATGTCGGGCATGCCACCGACCGGGTGAATCTCTCAGACATATAATTTCTGGTTGTCCTCGTCTTGCCAACGGTGAGTATTTGCATAGACACAACCAAGTGGCCAGGATTGTCCATCAGCAACTTGCCCTAAAATATAAACTTGTGGATGCAGAGGTACCGTATTACAGGTATGTGCCCGACCCAGTTCTCGAAAATGGTCATGGCACATTGTATTGGGATCGGTCTATTATCACTGACAGGACTATTGTAGCCAATAAGCCTGATATAGTGGTAATAGATCGATCAGAGCGCCTCGCAATAATCGTTGATATTACCGTCCCACATGACGAAAATCTCGTGAAAGCAGAAAAAGAAAAACAAATAAAATATTTGGATTTGGCTCACGAGATTGTCGACATGTGGGATGTGGATTCAGCGGTTATTGTTCCCATAGTCGTATCAGCACATGGTCTGATTGCCAAGAGCCTCGATCAACACCTCAAGAGGCTCGGGTTAGGTAGTTGGGTCAAGGGCCAGATGCAAAAGGCAGTTCTCTTAGACACTGCACGTATTGTGAGGAGGTTCCTGTCTCTGCAGCCCTAACCACCGGTAGCTTGGTCCCTGTACCCGATGCCGGTGGGACACTATTTTTTTATATTTTTAAATATATTTTTTTATATAATGTATTTAAAAATTTAAATTAATATGTTTTAAAATTGTAAATAAAGGAAATAATAATAATAATAAACCCCTCGTGGACAGTCGTTATCTTTTCATGGGATTAACGCAACCCTATGAGGGCATAGTAGATTTGCTTTTCGAGTCATCCACTTTTTGTGTAAGGGAATATTTTTATAGTACTTGTGAATGTTAGCTAGTCAGTTTCACTATAAATAATAATAATAATAATAAACCCCTCGTGGACAGTCGTTATCTTTTCATGGGATTAACGCAACCCTATGAGGGCATAGTAGATTTGCTTTTCGAGTCATCCACTTTTTGAGATCAACAAAAAATATCTCACAAGGTTATAGAAAAGCACACATCTGCAGGGCAGCTTGTGGCGAGCTGAATGTGCGTGGCTACACATCGGTCCCGATTCCTCAAAGTTTTGTTGTGCTCCTCGACCAGTTAGCATTTAATGGGCTAACGGGAGACGCTACTCCCGGGAGTGCAGCAAATCTCAACTCTGGCTTGCCTTAATTGGCTGGTCAGAGGGAGGAAGCCAGAGCTTTATGCTCGGGGGTGGAAGTGTCATTTTCAAGGGCATAGCTACGGGGAAACCCGCTCCGGGTCTGACCCGTGATGGCGAAACCGGCGCCGCACCGCTCGACACCCCTAGCCGCTCACACCGGTGTTGCCCTCTGTCGCCTTACAGGCTTGATGTCTATGGCGATTGTTAGGGGGCCCATCTAGTGAGTTGGCGAGTCACCGTCTGCCAAAGTTTTAATATTACAATAGGTATATTGAAATGGCAGACGCCGTCTTCATCCATAGCCTAAGTTAACCAGACCATCTAACACCCATCACAATAGCCCATTACGTAGTTAGCATATTTTACAATAGTTAGCTCCCATTGCAGATGGTCCATTATCGTTCTTCTACATAAGGCGGATGTGGATTGTTTGCAGTGGGGGTCCCATTTCCCTTTAGATTAAAAGTCTTAAAGGGCCTCTGCTTGTTGGACCTGTGTCCCCACGTAAGCCTACCAAAAGTCCGGGTGTCTTCGTAAGAAAAAAAAAAAGAAGATACCCGTGTAAAGGGAGACATAATAATAATAATAATCTATATACACTCGAGAGCAATGAATCCGGGTCACTTAAAGAATGTTAAAAATCTCGGAAACTAAAAATGATAGGTTAATGCTATAAATTGTATTTAATAGACAATGTAATACTCCTTAAATGAAAGTAAAAAAAATATGAGTCACCATACATTTTATTAACACAAAATTACATAAAGAAAAAACTGCCAATCTCTCCTTAAAACAAAAATAGGAAACATGAAATTTTTGAACTTTATTACGATTTTCTTGAATTTTAATACTTCGTATTGCCTCCTCGTGCTTCCATTACTGCGTTTACGCGGTTTGGCATGCTGTACACCAAGTTCCTTATACGATTTTGGGGAATATTCTCCCATTCCTCTGTGAGAGCAATTTTGAGCTCACGAAGCGTGATTGGGGGAGGGTTTCGTTGTTTTACGCATCTGCCTAGCTCGTCCCAAGCATGCTCGATCGGGTTGATATCCGGGCTGCGCGCTGGCCACTCCATACGAGTAATGTTCATCTCTTGAAGGTAGTCATTCACAATCCTACCTGTATGAGGTCGGGCATTGTCATGCATAAATATAGCATCCTCACCTAAATTGACCATAAATGGACCAACGTGATCATTGAGGATTTCTTCCACATATCTTACGCTAGTTAAAGAGCCGTTTTCTATGATCACCAGCTCTGTGCGACTTTCAGAAGAAATTCCGGCCCACACAAGTACAGACCCACCACCGTAGGCTACTTTTTCTTCGATGCATGCTTGCTTGAATCTTTCCCCTGGTCTTCGATACACTCTGTGTCTTCCATCGTGCTTGTAGAGCATAAATTTTGATTCGTCGGAGAACATAACTTTTGACCAATCTTCAATACTCCAATTTACGTGGCTCTGGGCATACCTTAGTCTCGAAATACGATGCCCACGCTCCAGTTTAGGGCCGTTTGCAGGTCTAAGGGGTTTTAAGTTAGATTCAGCAAGCCGACGTCTTACTGTCCATGCACTTGGGTTACTTCCTCCGAGGCGTCGAAACTGATTGGTGAGTTCAGTTCCTGTGAGAAAGCGATTTCGAAGCATGGTGTTCACCAAGTATCGGTCTTCTCGTGCTGTGGTACACCTGGTTCTGCCCGTTCCTGGTCTGCGTAGGTTAGAACCAGTTTCTTCGTAACGTCGGAGAACTCTTTGTACTGTTGACAGCGACACACCGACAGTCCTGGCTGTATCGCGCTGACTCCGGCCGGTTTCCAGCATTGTAAGTATTCTGGTGCATTCTTCAGGTGTAAGCGACATAATTTCAGCTTGATTAATGAATATAGAGCACTATCAACATGGTTTATGTACCCACATAAATGACAGATTACAAACAAAAGCAACACCAAATGCTGTAATTTCGTAGTTCCATCTTCGAAAGTGGCCCTTTTTCAAATTTGATTTTTTTATGATATAACTTTACAATAACTAAGAAGTTTTAATACCTTCATTTAAGGAGTATTACATTGTCTATTAAATACAATTTATTGCATTAACCTAGCATTTTTAGTTTCCGAGATTTTTAGGATTCTTTAAGTGACCCGGATTCATTGCTCTCGAGTGTATATAAAAATCAATGCCACTTTTCGTTGTAATTTTATAACTCAAGAACGGGTATACCTATCCAAACCAAATTTTAAGGTTTTATTCGGACTATTTAGTAGATGGTTTATGTGAAGTTTGCTCAAAATCGGTCGAGCGGTTCTTCATTTATCACGCAAACGAAGTTGCGCGGGTCAGCTAGTCTATTTATATAAAAATCAATGCCACTTTTCGTTGTAATTTTATAACTCAAGAACGGGCTCACCTATCCAAACCAAATGTTTAGGCATTGTTCGGACTATTTAGTAGATGGTTTATGTAAAGTTTGCACAAAATCGGTCGAGCGGTTCTTCATTTATCACGCAAACGAAGTTGCGCGGGTCAGCTAGTATAATATAATATATGTTTATTTTTCATATATTTTGAACCATTGAAATATTTCAGAGAAATATTATTTGGTAATTTTGACATATTTTACCTTAAAATTCTGTACCTTCTACATATCAAAAAGTATTTAGTCTTTGTTGCTCCGATATCACTGATTAGCGATGAAATTTAATTCATATAATTTTCTCTTGATAGTATAGTTGACAAGATGATGCTCTCAGCTTCGCCCGCGAGTAATTCGATACCCGTTCCCGCTACCCGTGAAAACATATTTCCGGCATGAAAAGTATGTGTTATTACAGACTATACAGAACCTATCTCTGTACCAAATTTCAGCTCAATCCATTCAGCCGTTAGAGCGTGTTTGAGTAACAAACATCCAAACATCTTCACAAACTTTCACATTTATAATATCAAGTAGGATTAGTAGGATTTAACTTGCTGAAATTCATCACAAAAACCAAACTCAATGGAAATACGAAACCCAAACGTAGTGAAAAAAATAAATTAAACTATTACTAGTATCGCAAAGAGTAGACCTCGCGAGCACCCAGGAAAAATAAACAACCCGTAAGAAACCATATTCTTTATGTTTCAATCAAAAATCATAATGATCCGTTCATATAACGCGACTACAATCTTCACCCCTTTTCTCTCTCATTTTCACCCCTTTTTTTTAATGTGAGGGTAAATCCTCATGGATGCTTTGCCGGACTCTTACCGACTAAAAAACCACACGTAACGTCCAACAGCCTATGGTTGGGAGCCCCGGGTAAGCCCTCGGAAGGAAGTCCCAGAACTCCCAACAGACCCACGGCCGCCACCGCGGCCTCGCCTCATTTTCACCCCTATCAAAAAATGCTCTTGACAAAATTTGTATTTTATATCACAGAACATGTGCCAAGTTTGGTGAAATTCGGTTTGGAAATGCGTCCTCTAGGCCGGAACTAACAAACACACAGACATACGGACGAAAGTAAACTCGTCCATACTGTCAAATCGAAGACTCGATAGCTTCACTCGCTCGGTCAATACATGTATATACTTTCCTTTAGTTATTAGGTATTTAGGTCAAAATCATAACCCTCGAGATTGCTTCGCCATATTCGCGTAAAAATATAAAAAACCAATAACCGGGAAAATAACATCAAAAGAGCTGGATGTTTCCAAAACTAAAAGGAAATAATTTTTCAATTAAACCAACTAAAGTACGTAGCGGGAACAAGCTGGGAATTCATTTCGCTGGTAGATTCTTTTCAGCCGAAGTCGGCAAGGCGTAAAATTGGGAAACAAACATGTTCATGTTGCCTTTGTTCCCAAAGGGATAGCGTCTTAGAGCGATTCCTTTTGCTATCCATTAATAGCCTATGTGTACTTTATTTTAGTCCTGATATTGATAATATTATTAATTCCTGTATATTGAATATGAGACCGAAGATATAACAGTGTTTCCGTGCGTCGAAAGACACGTTGAGCCGTTTGGTCCCAAATTTCAGAAACATGGCAGGCACGCCAACTTAAGGTAACTTTGGGCGGGCGGCTTGAAAATTTTTAAAAGTGGGTGGTCACAACCGCACCTTGGTCGGCAGCGTGTGAGTAGTAACTAGTAGTACGTAGTAGTAGTAGGGAGAGCCTTCGGTGTTGCAAACCATAGGCTACGGAAGCCATTTTCTATCAGAGGGGCCGTAAAGATGCCAACCACCTTAGTAGTACAAAAAAAACTTAATCAGTAACACACATAACCCCGGTTGCTTAGAGCACTGGAAACGATCAATGTTTGTTGTTGTTGAACCACATTCTGACCAGCACAAAATGTGTGATTGTTTGTGGCATTTACGAGCGATTCCGAACTTCGGAAGCTAAGCCCGACTGATAAACATGATTATTTCAACAAGTTCATCTTGGGAATTAGGTTATATTTAACTCTGAGTTTAATAATACAAACGTATTATCCGAACAAACTTTGACTATTTTTATATTTTATCCAACGGTTTATGACATCAAAAAAAATCATACCAAATTACACTTCGATCGATCTTATCGCTAAAAGCGATAAAAAACAGTCACAAGAAATTTTGCCAATTATTGTTGAGCTGTAGTGTATAAAAGCGACGCCTGATAGGCTTTTCAGGAATCTATATACGCTTAGGCAATGTACTGTACAGTGATTTATGGACCAATTCCCAGATGATTCTACTGCGAGGTTCTGTGAGGTCTTACGTCTCACAAAGAACACTTAGTATAATGAATTCTCGTTCGCCTGAGAGACGAGCGTTTTGTATTGAAGTTTAAGTTCAATAAAATTTGTATTTTATTTTTATTGTATGACTAATAACCTACTTAGGTTTGTCACAAAGTCGTGTTAATTATATTTATCTTTATTCAGAATTGTTTCTATCCTGAATAGCTAAATAAGTAGAAAAAAAATCACATAATTTCCACGGGGCTGAATTCTGACTTAGGCGGTCGATAGTTCACGGTGATGACTAGTGTTGTATACAGCAAACCTTCGCCTCTATTGATAAAAAAATAACCATATCAAAATATGGTCAAAATCCATTCGAAAGGGATTATCGCATTCAGATAGATTTAAAAGTTTCTTAAGCTTTACCTAATTGGTAAACGTGCACATACGTATCTTCCTAATATTATAAATGCGAAAGTTTGTGAGTGTGGATGTTTGTTACTCTTTCACGCTTAAACCGCTGAACGGATCGGGCTGAAATTTGGTACAGAGATACATTATAGCCTAGAATAACACATAGGCTACTTTTTATCCCGGGAATAAGTTCCCACGGGAACAAGTTTTACGCGGGCGAAGCTGCGGGTATTAGCTAGTCTCTTATATTTGTATAGTTTGATACTTGCCACCAACGTCTAAGTTGGCACCTAGTAGAAAACAATCAATATTTAACATATCAATCAAATAAACCAATCCCTGTTGAATCTAAAACGTAGGCATACCAATTTTTTTTATAATTGAAAGTATTTTACTGTACCATGCTGGCCTTATGGGCTGGTCCAGGATTTGATTTCCATCTCTTCATATTCCACCACTTGCTTTTGGACTTTAAAAGATTTCGACTCATACTTCACATCTAGTCAATATACACGAGTAAATACTTGTTCGTAATACACATTTAGTGTCTACTAGCTGACCCGCGCAACTTCGTTTGCGTTCATAAGGGAGTCAGAGAGAAAGAGTACTATTATTTTGATATCATGTTTCCCGTCATTTACCCCTGTTGCGTTTACTCCCAAAACTAACTCCCAAAAACGCGAGATAGCACCCAAACCCACTTAGGTGAGGCCATAGTGGTAGCCGTAGGTCTGTTGGAAGTTCTGGGTTGACTACCGAAGGCTTAACAACCGTAGGCTGTTTACGTGTGGTTTTTAGTCTTTAAGCGTTCGGCATAGCATATATGGAGGAATTTTCTCACTTTAAAAAAATTTAACTGTGAGCGAACTTAAAAGATAAATAAATAAATAGGTATTTTGTTTTAGAACTTTTTAAGAGGAATAATTTTGTAATAAATTATTTTTATGTAACTTTATCCCTTTACGCAGAGGTATGATGTGATCATGGTCCCTTTGCAGCGTGTGTCCAGTACCAGCTACACTTCCGACGTTTGATCTGTTGGTGAATAGGGGTCTCACTGCAGCGTTCCAATAGGCTTACGTTCGTGATTTTCTCGGGCCCGTATATACCGAGGATCCGTTGGAGGCAGCGGTTGACGAAGACTTTTAGCTGGTAGCTGGTCCGAAATGTGACCTTCCATGTCTCGCATCCGTATAGCAGTTAGCAGTACAGTTTTAACGTTTACTTTGTTTTGAGTTTCACTCTTCGAGTCCATTTTCGCGACTGCCTACGGGGCGCAGCTGCCTTGGCGAGTCTTGCAATGATGTAGGGTACCTACTCTTCTATCCCATCAGTTTCTGACACGACACTCCCGGTACGTGAATTAGTGCCTCCACCACATCTCCTGCGTCTGTCGATTTTAATTTCAGTCCAGCCACTCGCTGCCTCATCCTGCACGTTGTCCTGCAGACATGCATGACGGCGTGTGTGTGTCTTAGCAGGCACAGGTCATCGGCGTCATTTAAATCCTCCAGGATATCAGGATAGTCCCCATTCTATGCCATGCCGCTTGTTCTTTGCGGTATTCAGCATTATACCATCTATTTTCTAAGGATGGTTGTTAACTACCTATCCTGTTATCTTCATAACGATCCTCTAAGGTAGGTACAGTATGTATTTTCAAAAGAGTTTGTGAACTCTATTTTTAATTTCTTTTTCAGAATATTGATGACATTTGATTGATGTCATTTTATACACGTTACGTCTACTACATTGATACATGTAATAAAATTCTAAGACGTCGGTGTTTGTATGTAAATTGTTTATACTGAGGAAAATTCTATACTGAGGAATAGCTTTAATCATTAAGCTTTATTTTGATTAAGCAAACAGGGCAGATTCACACGCCACTTGATGAGTATGATTAATAAATACCTCTAATTTCATAGACCTTATGAGACATAAACAAAGTTGCGAGGGTCAGCTAGTTAAAAGATAAAACAATAGGTTTCTTCTTACCTACTTAAAAACTATTTTTACAGATTTTATGTCTTTGAAATGTGCATTTTATGGTATTGTTGTGACTTTTATGACACGTTTAAAGTACATAGTTATGGGATAGATGGCGCTCGCGGCTACGTCAGCGTGAAATTTTACTTCCCACTTCCCATGGGAATGTACTCCCGGGATAAATAGTAGCCTATGTGTTACTCCAGGCTATAATGTATAATCTGTATCATTATAATCTGCACCAATTTCAGCCCGATCCGTTTAGCCGTTTGAGCGTGAAAGAGTAACAAACATCCACACTCACAAACTTTCGCGTTTATAATATTAGTAAGATCTATTACACTATACATACATTAGAACTGTTGAGGGTCGTACCTACTGTACTTGGAAAATATTTTAAAAATTTTAATTGTAGGGTGTTCTCTCATCGATACTGAAGCCGAAAAAGTAATTTTAATTTTTCAAGTCTGTCTGTCTGTCTGCATCCCGATCCCGAATCAGTATCACGCCGAAACTACTGAATCGATTTGAATGAAACTTGGTACAATCTGAGCTAATGATCCGAGGAAGGTTCTAGGATACTTTTGATCCCGATAATTAGTACGCTTCCTTTAGGAGAGGGGATGAAAGTCAAAATGATTTTTAGTTGTAACTTCCCTATGCGAGGTACGATTTCAAAAAAATTTTCAGCGTCATAAAGGGTGTACGTTAAAGATTGTTTCAAACTTTTTTCAATTTTGAGTGTTTTGTAGCCCACGCACGCCTTTGGCGCGGACTGAATTATTTTAGAATAGCCTTAATCATTAAGCTCTTTTTTAATTAAGCAAACTGGGCAGATTCACACGCTGTATGATGAGTCTGATTAAGAAATACCTCAACTTTAATAGACCTTATGTGACGTAAACGAAGATGCGAGGGTCAGCTAGTTAAAAGATAAAAGAGTACCTAGGTTTCTTCTTAACTACTTAAAAACTATTTTTACAATTTTTATGGTAATAATAGACATTCTTTGAAATGTACATTTATGGTATTGTTGTGACGTGTATGACATGTTTTAAGTACATAGGTATGGTTCAGAGATGGCGCTCGCGGCTACGTCAGCGTGAAATTTTATTTCCCACTTCCCATGGGAACTTTAAAAAGTAGCCTATGTGTTATTCCAGACTATAATGTATCCCTGTACCAAATATCAGTCAGATCTGTTCAGCCGTTCGGGCGTGAAAGAGTAACAAACATCCACACTCACAAACATTCACATTTATAATATTAGTAAGATATACCAAGTTCTAATGATGTAAAACTTCAAAACAGCGAGATTTTGTAATAAAGACTAAAGATTTAATAAAAACTGGAAGCAGCCATAATAATAGTCATTCTCCTTTAATAATGACAACACAAAGTCTTGGAAGACGTTCAAGTTGGTCCCGGCTGTAGCAGAATGACCACTGCGCTGGATCCCGACTTACCACAAATTTTCATTATCAAAGTGACAAAGGAAACTAAATCTTACTACATCGAGTTAGAGACGTAAGTGGTAGAATGTGTATCGTGGGAGTATGTAATCCAAATGAAACGTTGACACTGAGCCCCAAGCATTGGAGCGACGGGAAGAAAATTGTAAGATCAAATTAGGTTCCGGTTTAAAGTCCTCACAATAATAAGAATAGCTTGAAAATGAAATGTAAGAAAGGTTTTTTATTGTCTTCGTGGAAATCGGGAGTACTTATTTAATTTGTTTTTCATTTAAACGTAATGTTTGTAACAGACTTCAGAATTTTGTAAGAGAGAATATGTAGATGCGAAGTTAAAGTAATTCAGTGTATTGATATTATACAGTATGAAGTTATAGTAGTAAACCAAACTGGCACGAGTTGTCTGAACTGAGCAATAGTGTCTTATACTTTGTTATGAATATGATGCGCTATTTAACTGAATCTTATCATATAAACCTAATACCCATGACTGATTGAATGTAGTTGTCAATTTAATTCTAGCATGCCTAAAATGTGCCCGATATTCTATCCTGGTGCTCCGTCCGTTCGTTAAATCCCCTTTTCGACGCCAGTTTTCACAAATTATTTCTTATAGGATACCTACGTAATGTCTCTTGCTCCTCACTGGAGCTGTTAGGTCTCAACTGTGTTTTTTTTTTCACCAAATGTACTGTAATTGGAGATCGAAAGTAAAGACTGGGTATTAGAAAGGAGTGCCTTGAGCCTTCATTACCAGGTTCTTTTCTTTTCAAAACCTAAACCCAGTAATGGTCGCAGTGAGACTAGCTTATAGGCTAGAAAAGCCGCTTTCTCTCTCTTGAAAAAGTGGGTTGTAAAACTTGTAAAAAAGTAAAGGGGGGTATAAATATTGCTTTACAGCGGAACAGAAAATTATTACTCAATAATAAGAGCATAAAAGTAAAAAGTCGTAAAAATAAAAACTATTTAAATTGCAAAGTCTAACTGATAGATTGAGTTGCGTGGGTAGTATGAACGAAATCCATTAGGCGAGTCCCGCAGGAGGCACCGGCTGGCGCTTGGCAGCATTCCGTTTCGGAAATTACATTAAAAGGCAATACTTCCCCGTCGATAACCTAAGATACGAAGAAAAAATGCAAAGGAAATTTACTTTGTGGATGATTTTAATACCCTTTGATTTTTGCAAGATATGAGAAAATGGTTTTCTTTTATATATATTATACTTTTTGCTCAAGTTTTGTCTCTTGTATATTTACATCAAGTTCAACGGCCATGTCAAGTAAGTTCATCATAGTATAGTAATCACTAGATAATTGACATTGAAAGTTTGAATTAATACTGTTTAACCTTTCAATACCCTTTGACACGGCAAGGTGAATTAGCCTCTGGACTTAACTAGGCAGGACTCAGCCATCAATCAAAGCCTATCGCAATCCATTGCTAAACGTAGGCCTCTTTCAATAATTTTGGAAGGGTAATTGGCCTTTGCGCTGTGTCGGCTAGACTGGTTCACATAGAGTTCTGAGGGGCAAGTGCGAGTTTTTGCGTGAGCTTGTCGACATTCACGGCTCACCAATTCGTTTGGAATCGAGACCCCGCCACCTAGCTGTAAACGCGGGAACTTGTCTCGATCCCATACAAATCGGTGATAACGCGCTCGTTCGTGAATGTCGACAGGCGGTCACCGAAACTCGCACTTGCCCTCAGTTTTCGAGTCTTCCCTCTCACTGCTATGACTTAGTCCGTTAGTCATCACGTGTACCATTTGCAGATAGGGCTTGTTTGGACCCCAAATGTTTCCGTAGCTATTCATTGTACCCCAAAAAACATCTACGTTTAAAATAAAAAGTAATGACGCTACTAAGATAAGTAGCAATAACGTTTTACAAAAAGTCTTTATTAACAAATGGGACTATTATTGTTAAATGCCTACTCAGAAGGTTTCAAACAAAACAAGTTAAATATTCGGCCGGTGTTAAAGACTCATTCGGGAGATAATCGTTTGGGCTTCGAGCAGACG
Source organism: Miltochrista miniata (assembly GCA_933228765.1). Classification (NCBI taxonomy): domain Eukaryota; kingdom Metazoa; phylum Arthropoda; class Insecta; order Lepidoptera; family Erebidae; genus Miltochrista; species Miltochrista miniata. Next base: position 24,284,622 of record OW121763.1, on the reverse strand, counting down.
GTAAGCAATTTAGATTGGATTAAATCCTGACTTTCTTGCAATACTCGCCCCAAAGCGAATAATGCAGTCGGATTTATTTGTACTGTTGAGTTAGACCGTCTAATCGAATAATACCCATTGGGGTGGAGAGACAATCGGTTACCCCGCATAGAGTTATTTGAAGGGAAAATTTAATTACCTACCTGGGAATACAGGTTTAAATTCAATCGTGGAGTTGAGTCCATGAACTAAAGTAAATATATTCAATTTCCTTAAACTGGTATCTAAGTCTTTTTACATTATGTAGTTGGATAACCATTGCCCATTTAATTTACCTTCTTCTAAAACCTGTTATATGTATAAAAAAATAACTTTCAACATATGCTTCTAAACCGTATAGTACATACAAATATATTATTTACTTAGTGTATTGTAAAAAGTTTGTAAATAACAGAAAATTATGAGGATCACTGTAAGCCTCTAAAAAAGCAGGCAAAAGTAAATCTGAGAAAATCTAACATAGTCTAAATACCAACATCAAAAGTGATCGACACTTCTTGGGTTCTTGCCAGTTTTTCTCAGGTGGGTCGTGTTGAACTGATGGGAATTTTTTGGTTGGTTTATATTCTTTAAGTGCACCTGTATATCAAATCAGCCTATATCAGTGCATTCCTGGACGTAGGCCTCTCCCAATTTACGCCATAACGCACGGGTCTGGGCCTTTCGCATCCAGTCCCAGAATGCGACCTTTTCCAGATCGACGGTCTATCTGACGGGTGGACGTGCTACGTTTCTCACTTGCTCCAGCGGCCGTCTGTTGTTATGCTGATGTGACCGGCTCACTGCTACTTTAAAGTGCTTATTCTGCGAGCTGTGTCGACCACTTTAGTTCTCTGCCGGATAACCTCATTACGAAGTTTATCCCTCAAGAGAAACTCCAAGCATACCTCGTTCTATAGCTCGCTGCGCGACCTTAAGAGCGCGGACGAACAACACCGTTAAGTGTCCACGTCTCAGGACCGAAAGTCATAACGGGTAGCACGCAGTGGTAATGCCTAAGTGCTCGTTTAAGGAAACGCGGCGCTTCGAGCGGCGCGGCCCGCCAGGCGGGCCGCCAGAAACACAAACGTATGGAAATGTTCAGAGCGTTCAAGGAGAAGCGTTTTTGCAAGCGTTTGTTTGAGTTGTAGCTGCCACAGCGGCGAGTGTCGTCGCGTCGGAAGCGGCAATTGAAGCGACGGGTGATGCCGCGGAGGACGCGGCGGGTAAACCAGCGAGTCTCGCAATGGAGGAACGCGGCGGATGAAGCTGCGGGTGACGCCGCGAAGGACGCTTCAAGGAGGGCGGGAGATGTGCGGGGTATGCGTTAGGTAGGAATGTCGGGCAATATCGTTCATAGAAAATATCGATATTAAAATAAAAATATTTATCAAAATAAAATAGGGATATAATAAACCGAGCCTCAAAAGTTTTTATCGACCACGGCATTTAGCTTCCGATTTAATTACTAAGCCACGGGAAAATGAATGAGCCTCTAATATACTAATTCGTCCTCTTTACAACGTCACCTAAACATTCCGTTATGAGCATCAAATAAAGATCAACAATTATTTTAACTTGTCCTGCGTATTTTTATATATTGAATCCTAATGTACTAATTCAGCCACAGATTTTACATGTGAACACCATTTTATATTTCACAGCTTCTAGTCGAGAGCCTCAAAAAATTATAATTTAAGCCTCCACAGACAACATCAGTTTTTATAACTTAGCGTGTAAAATAAATATATCAAATTCTTTTTTCGTTAAAATAGCCACTGCAAGGCTTGACGCGAGTGCAAGCGACTGGCCATTTGCATCAATCAGAGACCGCTATTTGATTATCACTTTGTAACTAAAGACCGATTACGCTTATTAAAGAAGAAAGTGAGGTCGAGAAAGCAAATACTGAACTCAAAAGTGTATAAGTACATTATACACTTTTGAGTTTAGTATATACAGGGTGAATTTTTCAAAAGGGATTGGATGGCCAAATCCGAAACTATAAGGAATAGCGAAAAATGCTCAAAGGAGTCACGAGCCCGATTTTGATGAAACTTAAAACCTCATCATTAGATTTTTGAAAAACCCATGATCCTAGCTGGGAATCGAACTTGTTGATTTTGAAAAAAAAACACACCCTTTATTATTACACCATACGATAGTGTTGCTATTAAGGATCATATTCTGGGAAGTAATGATATACGGCAAACTACAGGAAAGAGCTCATCTTTAACAAAATACATTTTATTTTTCTTACGTTAACTGATTAATTGTTCAAAATCTTTGCAATACATAGCTGGATTCGAAACCTCAAGGAATAATTAAGGAATATTATTGATTCCGTTGAGAATATTCTCTAAAAAATCATTCTGAGCATAATTTAAAACACGGAATAGTTACGATCTATTCTGGGATTTCGAACGAAACAAATTATGATACAAAATTTAGGTACATGAAATATGCATTCTATTAAAATTCCAATTGTTCCTAAAATTTGGCGTATATCATTACTTTGCAAATTTTGATCCTTAACAGCGACTCTATCGTATGGTGTAATAATAAAGGATGTGTTTTTTTTTTTCAAAATCAACAAGTTCGATTCCCAGCTAGGATCATGGGTTTTTCAAAAATCTAATGATGAGGTTTTAAGTTTCATCAAAATCGGGCTCGTGACTCCTTTCAGCATTTTTCGCTATTCCTTATAGTTTCGGATTTGGCCATCCAATCCCTTTTCAAAAATTCACCCTGTATACATTAAGTGAATATGTGGATAATAAATAAATAATCACGGACATTTCACACAACGCTATCTGATCCCAAAGTAAGCTAGGAACAACCTGCTTGTGTTATGGGTATCAGGCCACGGATATTAATACTTGTATACTTTTTTAAAAATAAATACATACATACTGTCATACATAATGTCGTCATAAATTTGACCATTATTGAGAAATTACTCGTTACGTGTGAACAATGTTTGGCACTGCCACGTTATACTTAGTACTCACTTTTGGGTTTAGTATTTGCTTTCTTAGTCTTACTTTTTTGTTTGCTATCTGTCTTTAGTTCTATAATCTGAATTACTTGCATACATAATGTCACCAACCGAAATCTGCATCATGTCTCAACATTTTATAGAATACCTGAAACTTGCAGGCAAGGCAATGTATGAAATATAACGGGTGTTTTTTTAGAGGTAAGTATAGAACTTTAAGTTGGCATAACTGTTTTAACTGGCGGTATTATTATCAGCTGTAAAGTGATTTATGTTTAGTTTGGTTGGGCATTTCAACATGAATAGACTGAAGCCTGAACAACGCTTCCAAATTGTGCAAATTTATTTTGAAAATATTGGTTCTGTCCGTAATGCGTATCGTGATTTTCATAAGCGAATTTTGTTTAGCGGTGCCGCTCACTTTTGGTTGAATGGATACGTCAATAAACAAAACTGCCATATTTGGGGTGAAGATGATCCTCAAGTGTATGTTGAGACACCGTTACATCCAGAAAAACTGACTGTGTGGTCTGCTTTATAGGCTGGTGAAATAATTGGTCCGTACTTCTTTAGAAACGATGCTGACCAGAACGTTACAGTCAATTGTGACTGCTATAGAGCGATGATTACTGACTTTTTTGTTCATCAATTGAACAACCATGATGTGCTGTAGTAGTGGTTTCAACAAGACGGCACAACATGTCACATAGCTCGTGCCACAATTGATTTATTGAAGGAAACGTTTGGTTACCGCATAGTTTCGCGTTTTGGACAAGTGGATTGGCCTCCAGGGTCGTGCGATTTTACGCCACTTGACTATTTTCTGTGGAGATATGTGAAGTCGCTCGTCTACGCCGATAAGCCCGAAACGATTGACCACTTGGAGGACAACATTCGGCGCGTTATTGTCGATATACGGCCAAAAATGTTGGGAAAGTCATCGAAAATTGGACCTCTAGATTAGACTACGTCCGAGCCAGCCGTGGCGGTTATTTGCCAGAAATCATGTTTTAGTTATAATGCCAGAAGATTTCCTTTCGAATAAAGTCATTTTCATATCAATAAAAACAATCACCTTCGTTTTATTCCATTTCAAAGTTCTATACCTCTAAAAAAAACACCCTTTACAAGAGTACGGAAGGTTTGTTCGCTGCTTGCGAAGGTTAGGTTAGGTTGGAACAGTGACCACAAACGCGCGAAGGCGAGCGAGCGAAGCGAGCATGCTGTGGTAGTGGCCGCCGTGCGCCATATGTCATATAAATTTAATATTTTGCATTGTGTTACAATTTACAATTTCTCTATAGTTATTTTGCGGTATTTGCAATTTTATGCTGACCCAAGATCAATTTATTTTGCACATTGCCGGAGGACCGGCAGGTATTCTATGCGATCCCTGGAAATTTTGTACAATACCTAGACAAAGTGTCAACAATCATATACTTATTCAAAACATTTCATACATTGCTTGGACGGGCGTCTGGAGTCTGGGGCAGGTATTCCTTAGAATGCATAGATTGTGACACCCCACACAGTCGGCTTAACGTGCCTTGCAAAGCAAGAAAACTCTCGCAAATCAAATGTTACAAAGTGGCCACCCATTCGGGCACGAGCAATAGCGGTAGTTACTTACTGCAGTGATCTTTTACAAAAGACTGAGTCACTGGCTACAAGTGGTTCTAGCTATTTAGGTAATATTAGTGGCCATAATTTGCTTTTTGATGGCAATTTTACTTAACTTTGATGATCCATTAATGTGGGACGAGTTACATTTTAAACATGCTAAATTAGAAAATTAGAAGCTACAATATAAATAAATAATGTCTGTTTTGATGCCAATTTTTGGTAATTCAGAAGTTTACTGTTTGAATGCATGTTACAAAATTAGATGCTAAGAAATAATCATGATGCTGAATTATATTAACAGTGGCTAATAAAGAAATTAAATGGTGGCTATAATCTATAAATTCTGACGCTCATTAATTGTGGCTGACTTATTAAATTGGGGGGCAAAGTATTTTTTCGGAGGCCAATAATGCTATTAAAAAGAAGTTCGTTTAATTAGCACCCAATAAAATATCGATATTTTATTTTGAAAATGTAATCGATGTTCATAACCCTCTGGAGCAGAACGTCATGAAAGCAAAATATCACGTTCGCAAAATAAACGATACATCGATACTTATGAAAGATTGGCGTTCAATTCCATACGTCGAACTCGAACATTTCCGTACGTTTCAGGGTGGCGTTCTATCTCCTCTTTTATTCTGTATCTTCATCAACTCGGCTACGAGTCTTATTTCCAGTAACTTTCATCTCTACGCTGACGACTTGCAGCTGTACCGACGTTTTTCGGCCACTGACGCCCCATTTGGCATATCGTGCATTAACCGCGACTTAGACGAAGCGACTGGGCTAATTCGGTCGGACTGCGCATCAACCCTCTGAAGTCGAAAAGCCATCGTCATTAGCAGTAAGTATCAAACTGACAATATGCCGGTGTCTGAACTGGATCCAGTTCTTTTGGCCGGTATTCAGATACCCTACGCAGACACTGTGAAGAACCTGGGAGTGATCATGGACACCACGCTATCCTGGAGTGCCCATATTAGTGACGTCAGGAAGAAAGTGCACTTCTCCTTTCATTCGTTGAAGTGCCTCCAGAGCCTCTTACCCTTGAGGACGAAAATTAGTCTTGCTCTAACTATTATTCAGCCCATTATTGACTACGCCGACGCCTGCTATTTAGACGCCACTGAGGAGCTTCTGGATAAACTTGAGAGGTTGCAAAATTTGTGTATACGCTTTATATTCAATCTTAGAAAGTTCGATCATGTTTCTCACTTTCGCAAAGAACTCAAGTGGCTCCCAATCCGCCTTCGCCGTAACACTCGAATCCTCTGCCTCCTTTACAATATCCTTTATAATTCATCTTCACCTCCCTATCTAAAGGAAAGGTTCTCTTTTGTTCGTTCTCCTGATGCTCTCTGCAGATCTCACCTACGCTCAAATCTTAAATTTCCTTCTCGCAAAACCGGTTTTTATTCATCCTCTTTCACCGTGCATGCAGTCAGACTATGGAACTCACTTTCGCCTGGTATCAGGGACAGTAAAACTATCACCACTTTTAAAAAGCAAGTCTGTGGACACTATTTCTTTTGTTTTCTTTTTTTTTTTTGTTGCCTACGGATTTTTAGTTTTTGAATAATTTAATTTACTTTTTAGGGTTTCGTAGCCAAATGGCAAAAACGGAACCCTTATAGATTCGTCATGTCTGTCTGTCTGTCTGTCCGTCTGTCTGTCCGTCCGTGTGTCACAGCCACTTTTCTCCGAAACTATACGGCCTATGCTATTGAAACTTGGTAACTAGATGTATTCTGTGAACCGCATTATGATTCTTATATAACACTAGAAAAAAAGCAGTAAATTTTGGGGGTCCCCATACTCAGAACTGAAACTCAAAATTTTTTTTTTCATCAAACCCATACGTGTGGGTTATCTATAGATAGGTCTTCCAAAATGCTGTTGAGGTTTCTAACATCATTTTTTTCGTAAGTGAATAGTTTGCGCAAGTGGGACTTCCAAAGTGGAAAAATGAGTGTCCCCCCCCCCCTCTAACTTCTAAACTAAGAGAGTGATAAATCAAAAAAATATATATGATATACATTGCCATAAAAACTACCAACGAAAATTGGTTTGAACGAGATAGAGCTGGTAGTTTTTTTTTAATACGTCATAAATTGCAATTTTCGGTTGGAATAATCACTACCACTGCGAACGTGTTAAAACATCAATCAAAGTTACAACGAACTATAAGAACTTTTATATTATGTTACTTGCTGCTACGAAACCCTTCATGCGAGTCCAACTCGCACTTGGCCGGTTTTTATTATTTATTTGAATATTTTGTTGATTCAATGTGAAAAACATTTAAATTTCAACCTTATTGTTCTACAACTTTAATTTGTGTTGATTATTTTTTTAACAGTCACAAATTGTTTCATGAGAAACAATTTGGCTTCACTAAAGGACGTTCGACTACCGATGCTGGTGTAGAGTTATTGAAATGTATTTATGACGCCTGGGAGGATAAACAAGATGCAATTGGTGTGTTTTGTGATCTGTCTAAGGCATTTGATTGCGTCCAACATAAAACATTAATCAGGAAATTACACCATTATGGCATAAGAAACAAGGCTCTCGACCTTCTGACTTCATATTTGAACAATAGAATTCAGCGGGTCGATGTTAATGGTGCACGCTCAGAGGGATCTGTAGTTACTATGGGCGTCCCGCAGGGTTCAATACTCGGACCATTTTTATTCCTTATATATTTTAATGACTTACCCTTTTACGTGGGGGACAACAACAGGATTGTTTTGTTTGCAGATGATACTTCTTTGATTTTCAAAGTAAAAAGACAAATAGATAACTATGACGATGTCAACAACGCAATCTTGAAAGTGGTTCATTGGTTTAACACTAACAATCTTAAACTAAATGATAATAAAACTAAATGTATTAAATTTACCTTGCCTAATGTAGCACAGTCAGAAACCAATGTTCAACTTAATGGTCGAGAGTTGGAACTTGTGGAACAAACCACATTCCTAGGGTTAACGGTTGATGCTGGTTTACAATGGGGTCCACATATTGTAAAACTAGCTAGTAGATTAAGTTCAGCAGCATTTGCTGTACAAAAAATAAGGCACTTGACTGATGTAGATACGGCTAGAATAGTTTATTTCAGTTACTTTCACAGTATAATGTCTTATGGTATTCTACTGTGGGGCAATGCTGCAGATATAAATAAAATTTTTATTTTACAAAAGCGGGCCATAAGAGCTATATATAGACTAGGTCCAAGGGTCTCTCTGCGCGAAAAATTCAAAGAGGTTAATATTCTTACTGTAGCATCACAATATATTTTTGAAAACCTTATGTATGTACAAAGAAATCTACATAGTTTCGCTAAGTTAAGTGATAGACACAATGTCAACACTAGAAATAAAAATAACCTTGCTGTTTTTCATAGCAGATTGCACAAAACCAGCAATTCTTTCATGGGTAACTGTATACGCTTTTACAACAGGCTTCCAGACGAAATTAAAAGTATGTCCCTTAATAAGTTTAAAAGATCTGTTAAAAGTAAATTAAACTGCAGGGGCTACTATACAATCAATGATTATTTGTTGGATAAGGAAGCCTGGAAATGACCTGCTCTGCTGGATTCTCAAAAAAAATGTTAAAATGCCTAGTTTTTAGATTCTTTAAAATTGTAAATAGAGCAAAAAAAGAACAACCCGCTGAGTTTCTTGCCAGTTCTTCTCAGGTGGGTCGCGTTGTGAACTGGTGGTAGAGTTTTTGTTTTGTATTCTGGACGTTTTGCAAGCGCATCTGTATAATGCCTATGTGAAATAAATATATTTTTGATTTGATTTGATTAAGAACTTACTATTGTTTATTTTAATATTTTGAACCTGTTATAATTTGATTGTTCTAAAACTTTAATTTGTGTTGATTATGTAAGTACTTACTATTTCTGTTGTTTATTATTAATGAATAAAACTTGATATGGTATTTATTTTCTAAAAAAATAAATGTCAAATTAGGAAAAAATCGATTAATTTAAAAAAATCGATTATTTTCTTGAGAAAAATCGATAATTTACTAATCGATTTTTCATGCTAAAGAAAAAATCGATAAACTAAAAATCGTTTTTTTTATGTACAATGTCACATCCCTATGTCGCACTGAACGACGCCGTATATGAAGCTGCGTGCAACGCGGCGGATGCAGCGCCGAGTGAAGCTGCGTGCCACGCGGCGGGCGCTGCGCCGAGAGAAGCCATGCCACGCGCGTCGCTCGACGCCCCGCGTGTCCTTAAACGAGCTCCTACATTTCTATATGTTTGATTTTGCGCGTGACGCTACGCGGGCCGCTTCACGCGCCGCCTGACTATAAACGGTCAAATCGCTTTACGCGCCGCTGCAAGCCACGCCGTACGCGACGCTTGACGCCCCGCGTCTCCTTAAACGAGCCCTAAGTGAAATAAATATATTTTTGTTTTTTTGTTTTCAGGCTCTGTTTATACCAGACTGCCAAGAAGGGTTAATATAAAGTAATGTTAAGGCTGCAATGTTCGACCTTGACAAATCCTAAGGCAATTCGAACGATTGCAGCGTACGCTTTTGCCGGATTTCATTCGATTCTAATACATTATATTACTGTTATACAATCTAAGGGGTTTTAAGAAAAAATCTATACGTAAAATATTGTTCTAAAGGCCTATATCTATTTTATGACTGACCTCTGTGGCGCAGTCGGTAGTGATACTGCCTGCGGCGCTGGTGAACGTGGGTTCGATTCCCACGGGAGACAACTATTTGTGTGACCCATAAATATTTGTTTGAAGAGTCTGGGTGTTTCTATGTATAATATGTATGTATTTAAAAAGTATATAAGTATTAATATCCGTGGTCTGATACTCATAACACAAGCTGGTTATTCCTAGCTTACTTTGGGATCAGATAGTGTCCGAGTGAAATGTCAGTGTCCGTGAATATGACAAGTTTTTATGAGAATTAAACTCATTTATTTAGATAAAAAAAGTACATTACTTGTTAAGATTTTTGCAATATTTCTTATTTTTCGAGAGCCATTTCGATCGAACAAAGTATTCCTAATCGTGTTTTGATACGTTAAAAAAGCAAGAGTATCTAATAAATTACAATAATATAGTTCTATCAGATCCAATCGAAGAATATTTCCTAGTATAAAGTTCACCACAAGATTAGTCTCTTTGGAAAATACAAGCCTGCCTGTAAGGGCCTGAGGCCGGTGAGAGGGCGGCTCACCGTCCTTACAGAAGCAGGCCCATGACGGCAGCGTGACGTGAGCAATTGACGCACGCCCCCCTCTTAGAAGCGGGATCACACCCGAAACCCCCCAAAGACGCGGGATGGCACCCGAACCACCCCCTGGGTGAGGCCGCAGTGGCGGCCGTGGGTCTGTTGGGAGTTCTGGGACATCCTTCCGAGGGCTTCCTCGGGGCTCCCAACCACAGGCTGTTGGGCGTGACGTGAGGTTTTTTAGTCGGTAGGAGTTCGGCATAACATCCATGAGGATTTTCCCTCACGTTAAACAAAAAAAAAGCCTGCCTGTAAAGGCAACATATCGCTATTCATTCATTATCTGATTCATATGCAGATTAAAATGGATGAATCATCTGCAATTCATTTCATTACCCAATCATTATTGATGTTGCTTCTCCGAAAAAAATACGGGGACGCATCGAAATGAAATGAAACATTAAGAAACGTAGTGAAATCACACTTTTTATGATCAGATTATGAAACATACAACGTTGCCTTTTTAGGCCCACTGTAAGCTTTTTAAATTGTCTATAATATCCTTGAACATGATCAGCACCATCTATGACTTTATATCGTCGCGTTGCTCTGTGTCGAAATATCTATGCAGCGCGTCTGACATGCAATTAGCGAAATTGCTAGTGTTCAATGTCATGTCATTATACGTACAGTGGACAGGCTCGCTTGTCAGGCGGGACATGGCTAGCTCTTTATAAAATAGCTCTGGTTTTGAATTATTAATCATTAAATCTATATAGCAACAGAATAAATAATAATGCTATGTATAAAATACTACCTTGTAAGTAAGGGACATAAATGTAGGATAAAGGTACAACACAAATATAAAATAATATAAATGAATATTGTACAATTTGTACATGTTCACCAAAGTTGGTACGTGCCATCGGGAATACAAGCGAATAATAGAATTTTCTCAACATTTCCACAAGATTTTTTTTTCAGTAACGCAAGGCAGCGACATAAAATACAAAGAAATTAAAGGTAAATCTTGTTCCTTTAACAGATTTATACGACTTCAGCGGTCACAAAGCGAACTGCCTCAAAGGGAAAAGAAATACAAGAACATTCGACTTGAGCACTGTTTTATACTAAAATTGTGGAACTTTCTAGAAATTCAATATAAGAGCTACTTTTTCTATTTGTGTTTAGAGTTACTTGACTTTTCTAGTCAAACATAATTTAACTTACTTGAGTTTTTTCGCAGGGAGTTACTTGATGTAGAAGGCGTAGGACTGTGTATAGTGACGTAATTTGGGAGAGGTCTTTGTATAGAAGTGGACGGTTGTAGGCTCATTTGATTGGTTGAGTTTTTTTTTTTGCAAAGTATGTATGTCGCCGTAAAAGTGTAAAAAGCCGTCAGATTGTAGTTTGCCTAACGTGATGTAAGCTGTCGCGGTTTACCACTGTTGACCGAAATTCATTTGATCATTTGACGTGTGACCGAAAAAACATTAGGCCATACTACTTCTGATCGAATGAACAATTGACCAAAAGAGTTTTTATCGAACAAACATTTGATATTTTTACTACTGATCGAATGAACGTTTGGTCGAAAAACAGTTGACTAGAATATTTTAACAAGGGCTGAATCAAAATGACTAGGTTAGGTTAGGTTAGAACTGCGACCATAACGCACGAGCCGAGCGAGCGAAGCAAGCGTGCCGCGGCAGCGCCTGGCGAGTGCCAGTACCGAATTCTACTTATTTCGCTTTTGTTTGTTAAAATATTTTTGAGTCAACTGTTTTTCGACCAAACGTTCATTCGATCAGTAGTAAAATACCAAATGTTTGTTTGATAAAAACTCTTTTGGTCAATTGTTCATTCGATCAATAGTAGAATGGCCTAATGTTTTTTCGGTGACACGTCAAATGATCAAATGAATTTCGGTCAACAGTGGTAAACCGCGACAGCTTACATCACGTTAGGCAAACTACAATCTGACGGCTTTTTACACTTTTACGGCGACATACATACTTTGCAAAAAAAAAAACTCAACCAATCAAATGAGCCTACAACCGTCCACTTCTTCTATCTTCATAAACTTTAACATTTATGATATTAGTAGAATTCCCATACCTAAATTTTGGTCTATTTCAAGTACGAATAAATAAATCTTGAGACATTTTTACCTTGTACCTTACCTTACCGGCCAAATTTAACGAAGCTGACCCATGTCATGGAACGTAATGTTCTGACCCCAGCCAAAGAGCATTTTGTCTAATTTGCCGGACATATTTCGGTGAAATTCCAGCAAGTCTTTTATGTAACTGTCATATTAGTGTTTGTCTTTGATGTCATGTGTTTCTTGCCGAATTTAATATTGAGAATGTTTTGACATAAGGTTTATAAGTGAAAGACATAGGTAATACTACCTACTTAAAGCTATATTGGTATGGTAAATATTTTTTAGCATAGAAGTGTACAAATATATCATATTATAGGTACAGTTTTAGTTATAATCCTACTGGGACTAGAAATTTGTCGGTTTCTGTAGATCATTGTAGACTCATTTTGAAACATTATCTCTTACTCGTACGACGCAACTACCACATTTCTTTTAGATATTAATTATATTGTAATTTTTTGATGATTAAAAATCTATGTGTAAAAAGATACGCACTGAAAAGTAATTATCGAAAGAATTTTAACGTGATTCATTACGGTCCCATTAGCTCAATTGGTTAGAGCTTAGAGCATTGCCCTGGTTCAGGCAAAGGTTGTAGGTACAAATCCCGTATGGGCCAAGTTGTCTTTTTTCACTTTATATTAAAATATTATCGAAATAAAAACAAATAGCTGTTGATGAAAAGAAATTTGATATGACATGTAATTGTCTTAAATAAATTATATCTTACCACTAATCATTTATCGAATAAAAATAAGAAGGTAGCGTAGTTTAGGAATTCATGTAGGGGAGGTAGGGGAGGTAAGGGCACTTTTTCACTATTTATTGCATAAAAAATCAGATTTTATAGATAATCAACTTTTATTGCCAACTCTTATTGCACCACACTTTTGACTAGATGTAATTAAAGAGCTTTCTTAAAAACAGTGCTGCCAGTCGGTAAAGTAAACTGCCAAATCAAAAAAATATAAAATTGTAATACTAAGTGCCTTGTAGTAATGCCCATACCCAATTATCTCTTTTACCTAAAAAAAAACAAACGGTAAACAACTCATAAAACTGCACAATTTCGAACAAAGAACACTCAATCGATTGAAAACAATTAAAACAGCGGAACGTGCAAGTCACAACAGGTCATTCATTCTGTACACGTACGAATGCCGGCCACACGAGCATGCATTTAATGAAAATAATCCTATAACTAATGATATACCATAACGTGATGGACTTCAAATTCTTCAATATTAAAGTATTGACATAAAGTCAGCCAGCGGCGGCGGCATGATACAAAATATTTGTTTTTGTTTTAATGAAGCAGAAGCATTGTGCTCGGGTACTTCTGTACGAGTGCTTCTGGGACGACTATAGTTATGCTTGTCAGCCACCGTAGTGATTTCTTTAATAGAAAGTGCACGGAATAGCCGATAAAAAAATGACGAAAGTCGAAATTTTAATGGCATATCAATACAAGAATAATTTTACCCATCCTTTTCAACTTCGGTGAGAAGCTATACGATTACCTTTATCTTTAAAAACAGTTTTTTTATTATTTATTTTACTGTTCAAATATCACAAAGAATACAAATTCTGTCAGCATTCCATAAACCACAAAGTTTTGTTTTGTATGCTGTAACTCTCGATCGATACAAACATAGAAATATATTTGATAACATAATATATTTCTAGTTCTAGTTGGGTATACCTATGTAACTGAAAGCATTATCTTGTAATACCCACATATTCGGTTAGTTTTTTCAAAACAAGACACATTTACAAAACCTCTTCTATACGGCACTTTTTAGCGCATGTTTTTCGGAGTTTTAGTTATTATGTTATTTCACAATCAAAATTTAGGCGTCGATGATTATGGGTGTGCTTGACGCAGTCTTTCGGAATAATAAAAGTAATGACCCTGTAAAATCGGTAAAATCAATAGAGTGGAGACCACTATCAGATTACGCGAATGAAAGAATGTACTCAAGCAAACCGTCCGCAACAAAGACTCTACAATGGTCTGTTTGGCACTTTTCGCCTGACAAACTTCTTATCTCCACAACTAATCGTAAGGACCAAAGCTAAACAGGGCTTAACACGGAAATAAGTACGCCAACATAACTTTTCAAATAGCGGAAACTTTCAGCTTCGAACAAAAGCTATAAGCATTTTCTCGCAATCTTTACGTTTCCAAATACACGTTTACAGCTACGAGAAAACATAAAAACTCATTTTACGGTTCATGTCGTGCTTATATATTTTCGAATTGCTCGAAATTATCTTAAGTGTTATCATATCCTGAGAGCTTCCGTTACAGTAAAAGGCCTCCTCAGTTCATCCGCTTGACTGGACGCTGTTTTTGCGTTGCGATGTAAATACATTACCTACAGTCATTTTTGAAAATAAGGTGAAGTTTTCATTTCAGTCTCGATATCGGTCTAAAAAAATGTAAAGAATAAAAAGATTAGATTGAAAAGGTTGATAGAAGATTTTAAAAGGGTTTTGTACTCATTTGGCCTGCTAGACCCAATCACAAAAATCGTCTTTTGGACCTCGTTTACATGTATCATTCGATTTTTAATAATATAATGTTAACGGTAAAGTCAATACAAAAGTACGCATAAAATCCTCTTTTAAAATCCGCTGGACCTAAAAAGGTTCTGATTTGTAATAAAAAACCTAACAAGATGTACCTACGCGAATTTTCATAAATTCAATACGTATGGAACTGAAAGAATTGTCTTATAATGCCCACAAAGCGCTAGTTATATCGGCAACTTTAACTTTAGAGTTCATATCGTACGTTCTTTTTCATCATTGCTTGCTAAGCAAGTGCTGATTTTGATCTTTCGCAAAAACGATGTAGCAGTCAGCTAGGTGTTGTATATTGCTTTTGCTCTCTCTCTGCAAAAATAATTTTTAGAAGATTTTTGTAACTTTTCTCATTAAATAAGCGGCTGATCAAAACGAGACCTGACCATACTAGCAAAACGGGACTGTTTTAAAACTAGTTGTCAAATTTTAGAAGTTAGCGGTTGATCTCCATTAGAAGTATTCATCATGTCATCATCATCAATCAGAAGCGCTCGTGACCACGCGGACTCAGTGTTCTGTAAACGCTCACTGTAGTAAGCAACTTTCACTATAGCCGGTCCTTGGATGGGTGACTATCCATGTGACCACTTTGTGACATTCATTTGAGCGTTTCCGTGCTTCGAAAGGCACGTTAAGCCGTTGGTCCCTGTTGCCAGTACAATGGCAGTCGTATTTTTTATAGGCAGCTTGAAAATTTCAACAGCAGACGGCCATTACCTGCACCTGTCCATTTCAATATGTCAATACGGCTCACCACACATTACGTGGGAGAAATTCTAAAAAAAAAGGTGTAATGTGGGCAAATAATAATGCCTCTGTCTACTCTTCGGGGATATAGGCGTGACCATGTATGTATGTTTTTAATTTGTTACAAAATATTCTGTACTTGGAGCAATAACACATCCATCCGAAGAGTTACTCAGGCGCCCGACGATAATTATGTATAGACCGTGTGGTTTTTCGTCGGTCCCAGTCCGTCGTGTCATCCGTGGGAATTCCACAAAGTAAGGTCGTGTAAACATAGCTTAGGTTCCACCAAAATCATAAAACAAAGTAAGCTTACTCTAGCAATTAAATCACAAAGACACTTTTGCTATCTCATTTAGAGCTAAATGACAAAAACATGTTCAGTAAAACTTGCATTTATGGCAACCGGTGCCTGGGACAGATAACAGGCAATTTAGTCGAGATTAAGTCGTAGTGCTTACTGAACTACCGCCTTGATGAACCATGACCATGATTTGGAGGATAAGAGGATAATTTCCTTAGGCATCTAACTAAACTCTTCCTCGGTCATTGGATTGATATTAGTAATTATATTTTGTGTATGAGTGTTTTCGTCTTGCACAAAAATAAATTAATCAGTTCGAGTCATCAGTGGGGAGATTTCCACACGTTAAAAAAACTGAGTATGTTTCTTTTACAACTCATTAAAATGATTCCATTTTTTAAACCCGCAGAAATATTTGGCGCTGTCAAATAGTTGCTGTAATGTGATTTTCGAGGAAGTATTAGTGTCAGTAAAAAGATTTAGTGGGTTCGCAATCTTGCTTGAGCTACATACTCGTGTCAAGGAAGACAAAGCGTTAATGTAAATTGAATTAAAATAACTAGTCATTTCCACTTCAACGTTTTATTCTAGATCTCTGTTTAATCCCAGCAGAACAAGCGCATGTAGATTATGGGCTATCACTTTAAACTCACGCTCATGTACATGGATAAACGCTCTGTTCTCGTTGTTTGAAAGTTGCTTATAAACACGTAGGAATATCCCGAGTAATCCACAATATCTGGACACACTAACTCCAATTTACATTATAATCTCCTAGAGAAGTTTATCATTTACGACCACCAGAGTGTATTATTACTGGCCTACTATTTATTAGAGTACTGATAACTTTGTGTTAGAGGGTTTATTGTAAAGTAGTGTTAATGCCTCCTGTATTTACATACCTAAATAAAAAAAAAATGAGATACAGTTTTTTAAAATATATATGCCAGCTCAAAGTATTATAAGCTCTTTAAAAAAGATCTCGGTTACTTCAGAAACAAGTCGCCTTTTAGTTGATTGAAATATGTATTTCAAAAATATAACCAGAATTATTGCCTCTGGCTCCGCGCGTGAGGTAAAAATTTTCCCATATCCATTTCTTAAAAGTTCTGTACGGTCAGCATCAGAATCGGTTCAGTGATTCAGAGCATAACAGACAGACAGAGCTGCTTTCGCATTTATAATAAGTAGAAATATGAGAATATCATCAGAACATCGGCACACAGCTCACCAAACAATTTTAGTACATAACTATCAGGTATATACACACATTGTACTAAGATGAATAGTTCAGCAATAAACATTCATCAATACACCCCCAAACTTGGAGGATCAGGAATATTGTAAGATATAGTCCTATTCGTTCGTGGAATCCTTTGGCTGCACAAAGGCAAGCAATTTTCCCCTGATCCTACGAAAATGATCGCCTATAAAAGCAAACGCAGTCCCCTGTGAAACCCCAAAAAATCGAATTCATAGCCTAGCGTGTGCAGCGCATACACTAAAGTACCGTTAAGGAACGTACACACACTCCATAAACGCGGGGTGTTGCACGATAACTTGAATTCAAATATAATAAACCCTTAAAGCTACGTGTGTACATTGAATATTAAAATTTCATTAGACAATCTTTTTTTATCATTCATAAAGTAAACAGTGAAAACTTGCTTAGAAAGTCAGAAAGGAGTTACAGTAGTGTCAATCACACTTCCAAAATGATTGGAAAAAGGTACGTCCAGGAGTGGATTGCAATTAGTTGATGGTTTTAGAAAATTTATCTGAATAGGATCCAACCGTTGAAGTTTACAGAAAACAACAAGTAGATATATATATTTATTTCGTAGATTGTTTTCTAACAATTTTAACATCTTTACCAACTATTAAACTAACGCGTTCGTTCCAACTGTTACTATATTTATTTTACGAGTACAAATGTGGCAGCTTTTTGATTAAATTATAACGGCCGTGGTGAGAACGGCACTGACTGACTCTATGCAGTCAAAACGCTATCAAAGGCTCATGCTTGCAAACTAGGCAGTATAAGGCAGGGGGACAAACTTATCACCGAACCTGCGAAGATTCTGGAAATTATGCTTAAAACACACTTTCCAGAATGCAAAGAACACAAAGACGATACCGTATCGGCTACACCTTTCGTCGACATCGGTGAAATAAGGCCGAATAGCATTATAACTGAGGAACACCTGCAATGGAGTGTTAGGTCCTTCCAGCCTTACAAGGCGGCAGGACCGGACGGCATATTCCCAAAGATGCTACAGACAGTGATAAGCTACATAGCTAAAGACCTGCTTGCTATGTACAACTGTAGCATTAAATTAAGATACATCCCTAAAGCATGGAGGGAGGTAAGAGCGGTGTTTATACCAAAGCCGGGAAAACCCTCATACCAGGAGGCAAAGGCCTTCCGGTGCATAAGTCTCTCCTCTTTCTTACTCAAGACATTAGAAAAAATACTAGACCGCTTGATTAGAGAACAAATAGACAAGAGCGGAAATCCTCTGCACGCAAATCAACATGCGTATATGGAAGGCAGATCAACGGACACTGCCCTTCATAACCTGGTCAGCAGGGTGCAGAGATCAATAAACGCCAGACAGTACGCATTAGGATGTTTCTTTGATGTAGAGGGTGCCTTTGATATGGCCACCCCAGAATCAATAGAGGCCACCCTAAATCGAGAAGGAATTGGGAAAGATATATCAGAATGGGTGAAACACATGCTGAAACACCGACTGATACAGGCAGAGATGGCAGGCACCACTCTTAAAGTACAGGCCAGTAGAGGATTCCCACAAGGGGGATGTCTATCACCGCTACTATGGTGCCTGCTAATAGACGAGTTAATCAGCAAACTTAATAGGATGCATATATACGCACAGGCATACTCCGACGACGGGGTAATTCTCGTCACAGGCCCAGTGTTGAGCGTTATAAGCGACATCATGAACAGGGGCCTGAAGGTGGCCCTGACATGGTGCAAAAGCAAAGGTCTTAATCTAAACCCAGACAAGACAAAAGTAGTGCTATTCACTAACAAAAGGAAGATTGATAGAGCTGATCCGGTGAGACTGAATGACCAGGACCTGGAAGTGGTTAGCGAAATAAAATACCTGGGAGTCACCCTGGACAGCAAACTAACTTTTAAGAAGCACATTGAAAACACATGCATGAGGGCCAAAATGGCACTAATGCAGTGCAAAAGTGCAATAGGAAAAACGTGGGGAATCAGACCCGCGACAGTAATATGGATGTACAAAGCCATAATCATACCAAGAATCCTACATGGAGCCATAGCATGGTGGCATAAAGCCGCCAACAAGACAAATCGAACTAACCTAGAAAAGGTACAGAGGCTAGCAACCTTGATGACCACGGGTGCGATGAGGACTACACCAACAGCCGCGCTAGAGATCATCCTGGGGTTTCATCCCCTGGACCTAGAGATAAAAAAGAAAGCTGTTGAACAGTGGTTTAAGCTAAAGAGCGTGGGCCTATGGAGGGCGACACCTGCAGATGGTGGACACGCAAAAATTAGCAAAACATATGAGGACAAAATGTCAATGATTCTCATTAACAATGACCTAATCAGGAAAGAGAGGATCTTTGTCAAAAAATACAGAGTTCATATAGGAACAAAGGGAAACTGGCAGATAGACGACGACAAGGGCGTTATCTGCTACACAGACGGCTCCAGAATGGAGTCAATAAAGCAATCCGGTTCCGGAGTGCACATCAAATGCGAAAACGGAACTGTGATCAATAGACAAATAAGCCTAGGCAAATACGCCAGTGTCTTTCAAGCGGAAATCAGCGCCATCACGGAGTGCGCGCAAATGATTTCCCATCATAAGACCAGAAAGGCAACCATATACAGCGACAGCCAGGCGGCTTTAAAAGCACTAAACAAAGAAGAAATAACGTCAGCAATTGTCAAAGAGTGCAGAGAGTCACTCGACAGGCTGGCGGAAAGTACTCAAGTGAGTCTAGCCTGGGTGCCCGGGCACGCAGGAGTCCCGGGCAACGAAACAGCAGACTGACTAGCCCGAAAGGGAGCAGAGGAAAACTTGGTGGGACCTGAGCCTGGGATTCCCATAGCTCACAAAATCACCAAGGGAGTAATCAGCAGGAGCATAATAGTAGAAACCAACCGCCGATGGAGATCGTCGACTGGAATGAGACAGTCAAAGATCTTCATCAAAGGCTTGGATGCGAAAAGAACCAGCCAACTGGTCAAATTGACCAGAGCAAACATGAGACTGGTTATCGAGATAATCACGGGGCACTGTCGCCTGAACAGGCACCTGACAGTAATAGGAGTCAAAGACGATCCCATATGCCCGGAATGCTTGGAGGAAGAAGAGACCAGTCTCCACCTACTGGCTGAGTGCCCCATGTACTCTCTAAGCAGATGGGAGACTATGGGAACGGACAAACTGAACACAGAGGATCTGGAACTTCTAAAGGTGGATCAGATAGTTCGATTCTGCAAGGACACTGGAAGATTTAACGGGGCGCCGTGAGGATGCTGGGATACCCAACCTGATCCCAGAGCGGTGGATGGGGAAATGGACGAAATGGGCAGCAGAACAGGCGGTCGGATCGTCCGCTCGGCATGGCCGGCGTCCCCCACAAGAAAATAATAATAATAATGCAGTGCCATAGTCAAAATTTTTGGCAAAAAAAGGTATTAAACATAATCGCGTTTATCACCGTAAAATTAAATAGGTATATTATTTAATACACATGTATTGTCGTTTATTTGACCATGCAGAGATAGTTTTCAATAATTTATTTTGAGAAGACGAAATCAAGTTGGATTGAAGATTGTATATCACAGGAAACTTTTAAAAAGAAAGATGGAATGCTTGAATAAATACAGGTACCATAACTTAGAATATGAAGAAAAATAAAAGTCGCCAACCAGTGTGCAAACACTCTAAGCACGGTTTACAACGACCATATAAGGCGACAAACGGACGACACGGCGGGTCCTCGACGCGACAAAGTGAGAAAAATATGGTTGTTCAATATTTATAGGATTTTTATTTCCGTCGTTTAGCCTCAGATACACGTCGACAGACGGAGGTAGGGAACAATCTATGTGGAGCCAATTGTATTCTAGAAGTGATAAAATCTAGCATCTCAGGAAAGTAAACTATTTGAGAATATTCATATAACCTTCGCTAAATGTAGAGACCATCTAAAGTAAATTATTTAAGGGGCGAAATTCATTAATTCATAAAGAATCTTACAATTGTGTTTGGATATTTCAATAGACTTAGAATAAGCTTGCGACATAATTAAAATAATTTTACTACAATGTCAACAAATCAATAAATAATTCATAATAATTTATAAATAATACAAGTTTTAAGTAATGCTTTATTGTAACATCTACCTAATATTTTATTGAATAAAGTAATAGTAGTTTTGTGTAATAAGTCCGTGTATGTTCTAAGAAAACTTTAAATTACGTTCTTAAAAAAAATATTTCTCTTCTGTTTTACTACTGAAAAATCTAATAACAATGTCAACTACGCAATTACAATAACATATCTTTGTTATTTTTTATTTCTGTGATCTACAATATGCTCCCAATTAATAGAATTATAATAAAAAATATAATTAAAACTATTTTAACTATAACAAAATAAACGATTATCAATATAATTAGGTTTTTAAGCTTCTAAATTTAATCATAAATGGAAGAAAATTAGCCATCGAAAATAAAATTAAACAGTTTAAAAGCTATTCAATTAAATAATTAAGACTGACGGCTTAATGAATATTTCACAGCACGAATAAGCTTTATAATAGTTTTTGTCGCTTCCAGTTTTCAATTCGAGTGTCTGGTGTCGTTGTTTTTCTTGTTTGTTGCATTCATTTGGGCGGGCTTAGGCGGATACATAATGCATGCGACTACAGGGGGCCATCAGTATTCCGCGACAGTAGTCAACCTGACGATGTCCAAACTCGACGACTTGTGTTAGCTCCGTATTTGATTTAACTTTAAATTACTTTAGTCTTTTATAGCTAGCTGTAGAAGACAAGTACCTATGTGCTTTATCTGTTAAGGTAGAATATTAATTTTGTAAAGGTCATTCTTACATGTTATAAAATAAAGTCCTCCGCAGACGTTCAGTTAATTTGCGGCAGATTTTATTTTATAACATGTTGTACAAATTCTAAAATACTGAACTTTCGTACATTTTGTTGTTAAAATACTAGTTTACACTACGGGAGACAATTGCTTATAATTAAATTATGCATTTTACAATCTGATTTTGGCCATAAAACAGATTGGTTTTTTCTTGGAAGCAAATGAAAAAAATCTTGAAAAGATGAAACCATACGCCGAGATTTCACCATTTCTGTATTATGTTTCGTGTACGGTGTAATACACCCTACAAATTCAAGAAATATAATAAGCTGCACTAAAAATAGTGGAATTAAACGCCCAACATAACAAAAACTACCCCGATAAAAGCTCTGCAGGAAAGCAACTTCGTAAAGTTCAAATAGAATGTTCCGTTCAAGAAACAATATCCAATCTGGGAGTATCGTCAGCTGGCTATTTTAAAATAAAGTTTTCAACTTGTGTAGTATACTGCATTCTATTGTTGGACCCGTAAAAAGCTTGCAAATCCTTGTAGATTCCACTGGTGTTGGCGAAATAGTCGGATGGAGTGTGTGATAGCTTAGCCGAAACTTCCTCTTTTCAAGTGGTCTATTACAGTAGCAAACGCTTTTAGGCGATCGATTTCTTACTACTATATAAATCTTAAAAATGTACTTGTTTTTACTAAAATTGACGCAGTTATGGTTTTTGACTAGCATTTAAGCAATTCTTTTTAATTCTATCATCTATTGAGTAACATCCAAAGATTCTTTGCTTTCAGATGAAGTCGTTTATATCCTGGCGATCATGGTCGGCATCTACACAACAGTCATGCACATGAGCATAAGTATACTTATATTATTTATTGATTAAAAACCTTAGTATATCCTAACACCCGTTTTGTTAGTAGTAAATAATAAGGATAAATGTGGAATTTTTGAATTAAATAAATATATAGTATTGAACGTGGTAGGTTAGAAGTTGATATAAAAATGTTTCTCAAGTATAAAGTTCTCCTAAACGGCTCTATTTATAATATATTATGTCAGTGTAAATTTGCACGCTTTAATTCATCCCTTTTTTTTTTTTTTTTTTTTAACGTGAGGGAAAATCCTCGTAGGATGCTATGCCGGACTCTTACCGACTAAAAAACCTCACGTAACGCCCAACAGCCTATGGTTGAGAGCCCCGGGTAAGCCCTCAGGAAGGATGTCCCGTGACTCCCAACAGACCTACGGCCGCCAATGCGGCCTCGCCCAGGGGGTGGTTCGGGTGCAATCCCGCGTCTATGGGGGGTTTCGGGTGTGACCCCGCTTCTAAGGGGGGGCGTGCGTGAGTGCTCACGTCACGTTGCCGTCATGGGCCTGCTTCTGTAAGGACGGTGAGCGGCCCTCTCACCGTCCTCAGACCCCCGGTCATGGAGACCGATAGTCCTCGGCGAAGACACGTCGGCGGCGCCCGGGGCGCCGACTGCGGAACTCGGGTGGGAGAGTTCTCTCCCGCACCCGGCCCGCCGCCTCCTTCGCGAGCATGACCTGCTCGCAGAACGAGGCGGCGCAGTCCCACTTACTCCCGCTGGAGAGCATGGCTCGCACCATGGCCTCAAGCGAGAGGGTGTCCACGCCCAGACCCACTACGAGGACCTGTCGCTGTTGTGCCTACGCCGTGCACTCCACCAGCGTGTGGAGCGCCGTGTCATCGCTGCGGTCCTCGCAGTGCTGACATTCGGCCGTGGTTTCCCGGTGTTTTCGCCACAGATACCTACCGAAGCTACCGTGCCCGGCAAGCATCTGTGTCAACCGGTAGGAGAGAGCACCGTGTCTTCTCTCCAGCCACTCGTCCATGACCGGTCTGACGGCCGCGATTGTGGCGAATCCCCCCTTTGGTTGCTCAAGTCGCATCTTCCATGTCTCCAGGGTTTCCTGGTGGAGCAGGGTCCGCTGGGCCTCGATTTCTCGAGACGCAGGCCTTTGGCCCCGCTCCAGCGCCTCCTTGCGCCATCTGAACAGTGACGCAAGGGCTCTCGCTTCCAGGTCCCATGGAGGGGTCCCGGCTAGGAGACATGCCGCCTCACCGGAGATCGTGCGGTATCCTCTTATCACCCTGACGGCCATCACTCTCTGCGGGCTCATCAGTCTAGCCTCATTGCTGGCCGTCAGGGTCTCCGCCCATACGGGAGCCCCGTACAGGGCCATGCTTCGCACGATCCCAAGGTACAGCCTCCTGTAGGGAGCGTTGGGTCCCCTGATGTTGGGCATCAGCCGCGCGAGTGCGGCCGATGCTCCCCTCAGTTTTGGGACCAAACTTCGGAAATGATGTCCGAAGTTCCACCGGCCATCGAGTACGAGCCCCAGATACTTCATCGAGGGCTCGATGCCGATGCTGACGCCCCCCACCTGTAGGCTGGATCCCGCAGGTGGCCCCATCCGAGGTCCGTGGAAGCACAGAGCCTCGGATTTGTGAAGGGCGACCTCAAGACCCAGCCGCCGAATCCGACCCACGACCTGAGCAACCCCTGCCGTGGCCTTAAGTGCTGCGGCACGGTGCGTTGCTCCCCGCGCCGTAACGAGGGTGTCGTCGGCGTAACATGTTACGCCGACCCCTCTGAGCAACGGACCACGCAGCACCCAGTCGTAACCGATGTTCCACAGGAGCGGCCCTAAAACCGATCCCTGTGGAACACCGCACGACACATCTCGCCGACCCGGCCCTAGCCAGCTCGGGTAAGTTATGGCTCTCTCGGAGAGATAAGCCCCGACAATTCGACGGAGGTAGGGATGCACTCCATGATAGATAAGCGCCTCCCTGACGCAGCTCCAGGGCAAGGTGTTGAATGCGTTGGCGATGTCGAGAGACACCGCCACCACCACCTCACCCTGTGAGACTGCTTCCTCCGTCAGGCCTCTAATGCGCATGATCGCGTCCACGGTGGAGCGTCCCTGACGGAAGCCAAACTGGCTATCCGCCAGATCAGGCCCCACGCGTGTGAGGTGCCCGACGAGGCGTTGTGCAATAATGCGCTCAAAGAGCTTGCACACCTCGTCGAGCAACACGATCGGCCGGTACCCTGATGGGGAATTTGCCGGCCGCCCCGCCTTTCGAATCAAGACCAGTTTCCCTGTCTTCCAGACCTTGGGAAACTGGCCTTTCTCGAGGCATGCGCTAAAGAGCCCAATTAGTCGAGGCCCAAGCTCTTCGAGAGCCAGGACCCACGCTCGGCCTGGAATGCCGTCGGGTCCAGGGGCGGTGTTTCTGCGGGATTTAAGCCGCAGTACAGCCGCCCCTAACTCACCCTCGGTGACTACGGGCACGTCGTTCTCGCTGCCTTCCGCGTTGGGCGCCTGAGACGGAGCCATGCGCGGAGAAATATGTTCCTCCGCTCTTGACGGGAACAAGGAGTCCAGGACCTCCTCCAACCGCTCCGGCTGGAGACTCTGAGTCAGTGGGGGCGCCTTAGGGCGTAATTTGCCCCTTACCATAAGGTACGGGCGCCCCCACGGGTTCCGCTCCAGAGTCTCCATCAGCTCATCGCTGCCCAGCTTTTTGGACCGCTTGATGGCCGTCTGGAGGGCCCTCTTGGCCACCTTGTACCCATCGTAGAGCTCCGTCTCTCGGGCTGCCGCATCGTCTGGGCGGCGACGCCTCCGGCGGAACCTGGTGTACCGGCGGCGCGCGGTAACGCACTCCGCGCGCAACTGCGCGATTTCCGGCGTCCACCAGTACACCTGTTTCCTCGCCGGTCTGGGCCTAGCCCTGGGCATCGCCGCATCGCAGATGTGCGACATGGCTCTCCCGAACCACTCCACCTCGGTATCAACATCGGCAGGCCTGTCCGCTGACGGAATCCAGGCTTGCACGATGGCCGCCTCCATGAGAGCCTCCCGATCAAGGCGATGAAGTGCCCAACGCGGTTCCGGGGGATTCGCAATTGCTGGCGGCAGGTTTGGTGGAGGGGAGACGTCGAACCGAATATATCGGTGATCTGACAACGTCTCCTCCTCCTCCACCACGCGCCATCCCTGGACACGGCGGGCGAGCTCAGGGATCGCAAACGAGACGTCTATGACCGAGCTGAGCCCCCGCCGCGTCCAGGTTGCGACATTCTCCCGGTTCAGGATGACTAGGCCACGTGTTGTGACCCAGTCCTCCAGTTTCCTCCCCCTGTCTCTGGTTTTGCCGGGAGCCCCAAGCCTGCGACCAGGCATTGAAGTCTCCCAGGACCAGGACAGGGCGAGGCCGGCATGCAGCGAGGACGATGTCCAGCTCAGGGAGCCATAGCTCGAACTGATGCTGGTCGAGGCTCGGCGAGATGTAAACGGCCACAACAGCCACACCCTCGTATTCCGCCGCGACACAACCCGGACCCCTAGCGATGACCGCCAGGCGCGAGTCGTCCGCGCCGGTCCCCCCAAAAATAGTCGCCATGCCGTCCAGATCCACCGGGCTTCCCGGGTGAACCCAATACGGCTCGGCGACGACTGCGATGTTAATGGACCACTGCCTGATGCTCTGGTACAGAAGGTCCTGACCACCAGTGCAGTGGTTCAAATTCACCTGCAGGATGCGGATATGGGTGTCCATTAACGGACGTCCATTTCCGCACCCTGCCGCGGGCCTCGGCCTTGAGGCAGCGCAGGACTTGCTGCCCGCCCGGTGGTCGGCCTCCTTGCCCTCCGCCACGCATTTATAACACCGCGGCGGGGCGTCACAGGCAAGGGCCTTGTGACCGGGCTGACTACAGCGGAAGCACCGGTCGCCTACGGTGACTTCCGCCGCACACTGCACCCCCACATGCCCCACGACCAGGCACCTATAGCACCTGGCTTCGCGGGGCTGCAGGAGATGCACCTGCGCCCTCAAGAAGCCCCCAATAAGGAGGCTTCGTCCGTCCGCCACTTTCTGGGCCGCCGCGACGGGGCAGCTCACGACTGCCGACCCGTGACCGGTGGGGCCAAAGCGGATTTCGCCTGACCTCACCTGATCACGGGGACAGCCGCTCGCCTCCACGACGGCGGAGATAAGCTCGTCCGTCGTGGCCGCGTCATCCAGACCCGAAATGCGCAGCGCGGCGCATTTGTTGGGTCTGGTCACGCAGACGTCGCCCGCATTCAGCGACTCCCGCAGCTTCGCCGCTAAGGCATCCGCTTTGGGGCCGCTGGTGGCGCCGGAGACCTCGAGTAGGCGTGCTCCGGTGCGCGTCACCTTGCACCGGAGACCTGCCTCTATCTCGAGGGCCTTGAGGTCGACTGAGGCTTTCGCCTGCCTCAGGACCTCGGCGTACCCCACGCCCTTCGCCTTGCCCTCCGTCGTCACCGTAATGACGACGGCAGTGGAGCGGGGAGCGCGGAGCCTCTTCGGCGCCTTCGTCGCGGCAGCCTTTGCCGCCTTTGCCGCTTTAGCGGCGACTTTTGCCGCCTTCTTGGCGGCCTTCGCCGCCTTTTTGGCGGCCTTATTGGCCTTCTTCTTGGCTCCTACCACCTCCCAGACCCCCTCGTTCGAGGTAGTCTGGGGTGCAGCAGGAGCGCTGGCTGTTGGGGAAGCGGGGTTGCCACTTCCCTCAGGTGCCGTCTTCTTGGGGGCGGAGGGGGCGGAGGCCCTCGGCTTGGGACCAGTCCCGTTGGGTGCAGCCGTCGTCGCGTATGACGCGCCGACGGGAGCCGCCAGCGGTGGGCGGTATGCCCGGTCCTCCAGGACGCCGAGGCGTCGCTCGATGGCCTCCAGCAGCTGGACCATCGAAGGTGTCGTCTTGGGTGGTGCACGGGGAGCGGGGGTTTTTACACCCCGAGCTTCCCCGGCCCCCTGGACCAGCTGCGTCAGCTTGTCAACCTCCTCCCGCATCAGCTGCTGCTGCTTACGGGAGTCGGCAAGCTCCACCTCCAGGCCCGCAACCCGAGCCCGGAGCTTCCCCTCCTCCTTGGAGACACTCCTCTCGAGGAGCTCCTCCAAAGCTTTGGCGGCGCCTGTGACCGCGTCCGCCACAACCTTCTTTTTCCCGGCCACATTCTTGGCACCCTTTACGGCGCCAGAAATGCGGGCAAGAGCCGCCATGATTTCTTTAGCCGCCGGCACCTCCGTGACCTTCCCGCTTGGCAGCGGGGGCACAATCGCCGGCGGCTCTGCTGCTACTCTACCCCCTTTCGCTCTGTAGAGGTCGGTTTTCCGACCTCTACCCGCGGTGGTAGCCACAACCTTCCGAGGGAGGTCCTCCTCACTCGTGGATGTTTCTGACCCAGGCCTACGGAACAGGCCTTCGCCGCTCGACCTGGGTCTCTTCCTTTTAACGTCGGCATGGTTACCCTCGATGGCACCCTCGGTTTTGGTACCCATGTCGACCGCCGACTCCATCTCCGAGCCAGCACGGGTTGACGCGACCTCCGCGTCACTGGGGGTGGTTTTAAGGCACACCCCTGGGCCTAAACTATGGTGACCCCTCCCATATACCACCAGGGATGAACCCTGGCGGGGGTCGCCATTCCAAGACATGGCAAGCGATTCCCCGGACACTGTCCGGGTGCGCTCCTGGGTAATAACTTCCGTTGTAATTTGCTCCATAGTGATTTTTGTCGCGTTTTGCGTCCGCCGACGTAAGGGTGGAAGTGGGGAAGTTGGGAGAGGATGTGAGGATGGGAAGGGTGGGTAGGTGGGAGTGACGCCCTAGGCACTGAGTTCCCCCCAGCGATACATCAAATTGCCGGGCGTCAGAGCGTGAGATTTGGGGTAATTTTTTAAAGAGGTTTTCTTCCTCGCAACTCCAAAGAGCCACCGTGCCCGTCTGTTGCCAGACGGGGTTACGGCTCGGCCGAACGATGGTTCCTATGGAACCGTGTACTTCGCCACTGATCACTCAGTGGCGAAGTACTCGTCGCCCTGGGAGTTCTCCACTAAGTACGCTCTGCATAACAGAGCGCATGTGGAGAACTCCAAACCGGCCATAAAGGCCCCCCCTCCTTGGTGGACTATTGGCCGTGGGCGACGACGTGCGCCTCAGGTGAAGTCCACATCGTCGTCCACGTTACCAGGATGCACCACGTGGAGGTTGTCCTACCCAGCACCCCATTAATTCATCCCTTTTGTATATAAGATGTTTTATAGCATTCATCATTACGACACATAATGTAAGGGGGGTCCCCAAACTCAGAACTGAAACTCAAAAATTATTTTTTCCTCAAACTCATACGTGTCTATCTATAGATAGGTCTTCAAAAATGATATTGAGGTTTCTAATATTTTTTTTTTCTAAAGTGAACAGTTTGCGCAAGAGACACTTCCAGAGGGGAAAAATGTGTCCCCCACCCCTCTAACTTCTAAACTAAGAGAATGATAAATCTAAAAAAATATATTATGTACATTGCCATAAAAACTACCAACGAAAATAATTTGAACGAGATCGAGTTGATAGTTTTTTTTAATACGTCATAAACCGCAATTTTTGCCTAGAAAAACCAGTACCACTGCGAACGTGTTAAAACATAAATCAAACTTACAACGAACTGCAAGAACTTTTATATTATTGTACTTGCTGCTACGGAACCCTTCGTGGGCGAGTCCGACTCGCACTTGGCCGGTTTTTTTAAATTTGTTTATGTCTCACACTCCTCACTTTTATAGAATTGTACTAATCGTGAATTAATGCCAGTTTCACAATACTAATATATCCTCCTCGGTGAGTAGCTTCATAACAAATCTTATCATTATCTTAAACTAAGACTAAGGTGGCCATTTTTACGAAGTATATAAAATATTTATTAAATCTAAGTTAGTCATGTACTTATCGAATTTACTAAATAAATATATTTCGTAAAAGAAACGTGATAAGCTAGTAAATTTTGAGAATACATCCCCGGCCCCAAAGGAGTCCACTCTCATACCATTCGCTATTTACTGCCTTCGTCTTGCAAATCAATATTGCACGTCGCAGATGCATCGATCCTTGAAAATGTTTATTTCGTAAATAAATTTCTCTTGGTGTAGAGCTGTCGACGAAACTTTTAAGCAGCGTTTTAGAATACTACATTCTACTTTGAGATTGCTCTCTTATAGACTTACCAAGGTATCTAAACTAGGTTTATTTTTAAATTTGGTTTGAAGTGTTCGTGGCCCCGCAGACTCAGTGATTTGTAAACGATCATTATAGTAAGCAACATTTACTATGGCCGGTTATGGATTGGTGACTATAACATCACATGACTTTGTGACATTTATTTGCAATCGTTTTCGTTCAAGCCATTGGTCCCGATTGCCAGTAAAATGGCAGTCGTTAAGCCAAGTTGAAGGTCTTTATAGGCGGCTTGAAAAATTTCTTGAGCTGGCAGTCACACACAACCTGCGGCTGTCCATATCAACATGGCAGCATGGCTCACCACATATTACGTGGGACTATTTCTTAAGACGTGAAATGTGGGCACATAATATGCCTCTGCTTATCCCTTCGAGGAAGAAGGCGTGACTTTTATGTATGTATGCACGGTAAGTAGTTACCGGCGCAAGTTTTGTTAACATAGGTTCCACAAACTAATGCGCCTCTTGATAGTATGGAATGATTGTAGCGCAGATGATGAAGGTTGTATATAAATGAATTCCTATCAGCTTGCTGAACTTGTGTGTCAAGGTTTTAGGAGGGATATCCGGTTATCTGGTACCTACTTTATAGAAGATTTAATAACGATGTGAATATTGCTACACATTTTTACATGGCCAATCCTGGAGTTGATGAACTAAAAGAGGCTCAGATTTTTCACATGTCATAACTCACTTCGGAGTAAAATTATCATTTCTCTCTCTCTTTTGATTTTTCAGGCAAATGTTCAGAAATAAATAAATCAAATCAAAATCGAAGACACTAAAAGAAAACATCTCCTATTTCAAATATTATGTTTAAGCAGATGGTAGCATGTGGCTATAGCTTTTTTTTTTTATACCACTAAGGTGGCAGACAAGCATACGGTCCACCAGAAGGACCGGTGGTCACCGCAGCCTATGAGCGTTTGCAACACCAGAGGCGCCACACTCGCGCTGCCGACCCTGTAAAAACCTTCTAAGACCCCTTTTGAAGAACCCCATACTGTAGGCGTTTGGGAAAACCGAGGCAGGGAGATCATTCCACAACCTAAGCGTGCGCGGAAGAAAACCCCTATCGAATCTAACCGTGCTGGATCGCTCCGGACGCAGAGTGTGAGGATGAACTCCCTGTCTGTGGCGAGCGGTGCGGTGATAGAACGTAGCCGTGGGCATCATATCAAACAATTCCTTAGAGCACACACCATTGTACAGTCGGTAGAACACGCATAAGGAGGCAAAGTCTCTCCTGTCGCAAAGAGGTTCCACACCACTTGTAAGTATAGGATCGTTGACAACTGTTACAGCACGTCTTTGCACCGAGTCAAATGGACGAATCTGATATTCAGGTGACCCCGGCCAAAGGTGACAGCAGTACTCCATGTGCGGCCGCACTTGCGACTTATACAGAAGCAGTGTTTGCGCAGCAGTGAAGTACCGCCGCGCCCTGTTGAGCACACCTAGCTTTTTGGACGCCAGCTTAGCCTTGTCCTCCAAATGACTACGGAACTGAACGTCACTGGAGATGTCAACGCCAAGGATCCCTATACTTTTGGAGATGGAAAGAGATGTGCCCTGAAATTGCGGCGCTACAGTAATTGGGGTTTGCTTAGCGGTGAAAAAACACGCTTGTGTCTTGGAAGGGTTGAACTGGACAAGATTTTGTCTACCCCTGATTTCGGTGTTATGCTGCGTCCACATTTGTAACAGTTTTACGGCATGGCATACTCGTAGCTGCATTTTCCAACGGCATTAACACGCGAGTCTCAAACGATAATGGAGAAATTTGCCGTTAGTATGTTACAAATGTGGACGCAGCATTATATAGCACCCATGAGAATTTTCACATGTAAAAAAAAGGTTCCTATAAGTTTACGATTGCGACAGTCCCAGACGTACCTATTCAATTAACAGACAACAGAACAAAAGCGATCTAATCTCTGGTCCTTGTCTGGGCAGGGTGTGAAACTTTGACAAGTAAATTAGATTTTGTCTGAGTGTAACAGAAACCGTTGCTGCTTTAGCACTTATCGGGAGTTCGAGATGCGCTTCGTTGGAGTTTCCGTCGCAGGGGTGGAATGAAAACCATTCTTTACTTTATTTGTACTAAGAAGAGCGGAAACTATAATTGGTTTATTGGAATAAAAAAGTGGCCAATGATAGTCGGACTCGCATACGGAGGATTGATGGAGAGTAACGAACTATTAATAAGCTTTGTATTTTATTGGACTATACAGGAGTCGCCTTTGTTGTTCAGTAGACAGATATTTATGCCTTTTCAAGAGTTTCAAAGAAGCATAGTTTAAATAATACTTGACCATTATAAAGTTACAATGCAAAAGTTAGAGCACCTTAATTTGTTTTTTGTACATTGCCAGAAAGGGGTTACCACACACACTTACATACATACAAATAGTGACACCTTTATCCCCGAAGCCTTTATCCACATTTCACATTATAGTTTTAGGTCCCACGTAATTATGTCAGTTCAGTTAATTTAAATCCACATTTGTGGGGTCACAATCTTTACCCGTGTGTGCAATCTTGAATTAGGGTTGTGAATGATTATTATTATAAATAAAGACATTAACCCTGTTTTGACATATTATTGTACATTTTATCACTAGAAATTTTTATTTTTTTATTTTATTTTCAAATATTTGCAAAACTTACAGCTAAAAATCCAAATAAAAATAACAACAACTTGATACAAAACGACAGCACTTGGAAGACTAGCTCTTGACTTAGACACCAGTCTCAAAAATGCTCTTAGAAACGGAGCATACTTCAAAACAAATTCTAGAAAACTCTAAACAGTGGTTTTTCAAAGGGGTCTTAGAAGGTATTTACAGGGTCGGCAGCGCGAGTGTTGCTCCTCTGATGTTGCAAACGTCCATTGGCTACGGTGACTACCAACCAGTACAACTGGTGGGCCCTATGCGTTTCAACCACCTAAGTGGTATAAAAAACACTTAATATTGAAACGAATAATGAATTTAATAGGAGACAAATCGAACGAATTACAATTGTTATCTAAACAACAATTGTTTCAAGTTGTTTAAAACTGTAGAAGTAACAATGAAAAATCCATTCTCAATCGACTAAAGTATATAAAAGGATTTAAAATAATAGAACTGAACGGCTAATTCTAAACTATCGGTCTGTTCAAGAATAGTTGTGTTGTCGCAATGAGTTGGAGTTCCAATTTGTCATAGAACGTATTACGTTGAACAGAACTAACAAAAGAGGCTCTGTGAATACAGGGATGCTTACTTGGTTGGACTTAGGATGGGGTGGGTTTAAATCATATTTGAAATAATAATTGTTGCACCTGGTATTTATATTATTGTAGAAATGTTGTGTTTACCTTTTAGGATTTAGAGGATGTTTAACTTTGCTTTATTAAAGGCGGCCTTATTCCGCGCGGGTAGGTGGTGCAAAAGAAAATAATTTTAAGATAATTTTATTTAACTGTAAAGGGCCCCACTCACTAACAGTTTACCGGACGATATCAATCTGTCAGTTAATCGCAATAGCCCACACACTAACAGTTCTGTTGAAGGTTTTGGACGGACGACTAATACGAACTGATAGTGTGTGGCCGCTCGACGATTCCGTTCAGCGCCGACAGATATCGGCCGGACAGTTTAAAGCCTGGCGCGCGATTGACCACACATTAGCAGGTAGCCGGCCGGCGGCCTGTCGACCGACGTCTTGTATCAGTTGCAGGCCGACAGTTTTAAGTTTTTCGACTTGTTTAATTTTACCGTCAAAATGGACAGCAAACCTCAATTTGTATCTACGGTTATTGAGTTATATAGAAGTTTCCCATGTTTATGAAAGGTGAAAGATGATTGTCATCACAATAAACGGTTGAAGGAAGAACGAAGGATGCTTAAAACAAATTATTAGCATATTATCAAACCACAATACCTTCAGCAACAATTGACAATGTGAAAAAAAAAAATCTTAAAAGCACATTCAGAAAAGATCTATAAAAGGTAATTTTGATTTTACTCTTATATGAAAATGCTAAATACGCTTTTTGGTAGGTATAATAGCTATCTAGAGGGATAACCCTATATATCTTATACCTATCTATAATTTACACAGATTAAAAGTACCTACGTACTTTTAAATTATGTATTATAAAAAATTTTTCAATAAAAAATAAAACCGACTTTAAGCAAATCCTGAAAAATAAAATTTACTTAGCACAAAGTAATATGTATTTTGATTTATCAGATTTTATTCAATATCATATTGAAGTCGGCGCCAATTAAACCCATAGTTTTATGTAGGTATTATATTGATCGCACCAACTTCAATATTATATTGAATTAAATATGATAAATCAAAATACATATTACTTTGTGCTAAGTAAATTTTATTTTTCAGGATTTGCTTAAAGTCGGTTTTATTTTTTATTGAAAAATTTTTTTTCATCATTTTAAGTGACGGGTGAATCGAAAAATATATCTATCTAGGTGAAAGTTCTCATCGATACAAATCAATCAAGCCCAAACACAAGGTAGCTGCTGTAAATCGTTAAGGAATTCTCTCGACTGTCTTTCGGTTCCATCATCAGATCGACTCCAGACATTCATTAAATTGTAGTACGTTTAAGCACTGAATTAAAAAGTTAGCAAACGCACTAGTTGTCCCTACAATTTTCGGTGGTTGCCCTCGATTTCTCCTGAATCCCATCATCAGATTTGACCTGGTGAAATTGGGACCACCTCAGCAGTGAACTGTATCCAACAAAAAGCAGATTTGAAATTCGTCTATAATTGACGAAATATCGGTGAACATACATAAAACATTGAGTCTTTGAGTGAGAACTTCCTTTTTTTAAGTCGGATCTATCAATCTAAGTGTAAAGTTCTCATCAATACAAATCAATCAAGCCCAAACACAAGATAACTGCTGTAAATTAATAAGGAATGCCCTCGACTGTCTTTCGACTCTATCATCAGATCGACTCCAGACCTTCATTAAAATGTAGAACATTAAAGCACTTAATTAAAAAGTTAACAAGCGCACTAGTTGTCCCTACAATTTTCGGTGGTTGCCCTCGTTTTCTCCTGGATCCCATCATCACATCCTGACTTGGTGAAAATGGGACCACCTCAGAAGTAAACCCTATTCAACAAAAAAAGAAATTTTGAAATCCGTCTATAATTGACGGAAATATCGCTTGACATACATAAAAAAAAATACATACAGACGAATTGAGAACCTCCTCCTTTTTTTGAAGTCGGTTAAAAATTAAAATATTTATTTATTATTGTTATCCAGATTATAATAGTTTTGTCAAAAATTTTGAATAAAAATATTTGTGGTACGGTATATTATTCATTAAATATCCATCTACCTACTTTCAGATCGATGAATCTACGTAATAACATGTTGACTTGTGATAATAATTCATTTATTCATTACAAAATAATTTGTGTAGAATAGCAAAAAGGTGACCATTTGCTGTATGTAGTGTATGGGCCCTCAAACCGATATCAGATCATGGCCGACGGGCGATCGTACGGTAGGAAACTGCCGACTCCCGACTGTTAATAATAATAAGTGTGTGGTCGCAAGACTGACAGCAGGGCCTTGCCGGCAGGCAAAAATCGCTTTAGTGTGTTGGCGCTGTTGGTCTAGGACGGCAGGCCGTCCGATAGGATCAGAGACTGCAGGCGGACTGTTAGTGAGTGGGGCCCTTAAGTACCTACTTTAATTTTATTTGTTACTAGCTGATTCCCGCAGCTTCGCCCGCGAAAAATTTGTTCCCGTGGGAACTTATTCCCGGGATAAAAAGTTGCCTATGTGTTATTCCAAACTATAACGTATCTTTGTACCAAATTTCAGAACGATCCGTTCAGCGGTTTGAGCGTGAAAGAGTAACAAACATCCACACTCACAAACTTTCACATTTACAATATTAAGTAAGATTTTGTGTTTATCATAATGCCGTTTTCGATGTGCCACTTGTTTGTCGGAATTAAATGCATTTTTCTTTCTTTTCTTCATCTTTCTTTTTTTATAATGAAAATAGGTCTAAATTAAAAGACACAACACGATTGTTTTTTTGTAAGCAACCGTCACACATACTAAAATTGTTAGAATAATGTCACGTAAAACTAACCTATCCCATTACTTATTCAGTTTCAGTTTTGAATGTATACTTTTCGAAGTACAGTAGACCAAAATGTTGTGACCCGTGTCGTAATTCTGTGAAAAGGTATGCATGCAGACTCTGAATTTACCTTTTTACAGAAAGTACTATTGTATGTCCACAATAATTTCTGAAAACAATTATTTGTATCATTTATACTCTTGATTGTTGGCACCTGGTGGAATTTCTTGTAACACATGATGCACTTTTTGCTTAATCACATGTACTTTTTTCTACAATTTTTATTATTATTACAGATAACCTGACCTGTTTCGCTTTAAAGAATTGTCAAAGCTAATTTAACTGTTCATACACTTACGTTTCTAAACACAATATCTTTTTTAAACTCAAGTGGGTTGAATTATTTGTATTTTATTAACACTTTGTTAATATACCATTTGGACTAATATTAGATTTTTTCATAATATAAAATTATGTTTATTGCATAGTTATAAAGAACGTAGTACGACAATTTTCAATTTAAACAAGTAGCCCGTGCTAACTCCGTTGGCCTTCATTCGTTCGTAACAGTTGCCTCCATTGTTGAGGCTTCATCTGCAGGCGCTATGCCGCGCCGCCACGATACAAATTGTACGCTTTTCTCTTTTCTAATAGAATTTGCTTTTATTTTCTATTGAATTATTTGTTACTTGCTTTGGAAGATGATTATAAAGTTGACGAGTAATAATTTTAAACAAAAGTATTGTAACTTTATTGTATTTATAGATTTATAAGTCTCTGAATTATAATTCTACTGCTTACACAACTAATTCGCAGTCTATGAATTAGCTGTCTGGTAACTGTCGTTCCCACATATCTCAGAAACGGTTTAACTGATTCAATAATTTGACACATAAATAATCAGAAAGGTACAAGAAGTTTTTAGCCGAGTTTTATCACATGTGCTTCTCTGAACGGAGCACATTTTGATAAATTTCAGTATCCTATTATGTTCCGCATTAAAAGTATGTAAGAATGAGAAATTCTATACGTAGAAACTTGTCGAGATAGAAGCTACTGACAATGTACAATGCTTCAAATCGTATTTGGAATATTTATGCTGCTTACAAATCCATGTGGACATATGGACATATTTGCATTCGATATCAAATCGGCGCCAACCCTGCGTCTCTTACTTCTACAATGTAATGTCATGACACGCTTCTGAGAAGTCCAGAGTGATCCCAAGAGTTCCCAGGCGGTTCAGTAGTTTAGGTAAGGTAATTTGTCCTGGAGTCAATAAATGCAAGAATTCAGAGTAGGTAATAATATTTTTATTACAATTCACCAGTAATAAACTTATATCTAACTTAAAAATCTATGTACTCATCCGGATTCTGGGTTGGCACTTCCTTTATCCAGGATATGTAAAATACGGCTATACGCCTATATCTTCAATAACTAGCTGCTTAAGGGTAGGTATAGGCAGGGTTTTTTTTTAAATCTTAACTTGGAAGCTCATTCTGAAAAGAACAAACAATATATTTTATATACACCCTCTTCAACCATAGATTTCCCTAAACTTTCCCTTACATTATTTTTAACCCCATTTTAAAACATTTAATATACAAAGAACATTACCCCCTTTTCTAAATTTCACAAACGCCTGCCTGATAAAATAAATTTACTTAAAATATACTTTTTTACATAAAAATTACCCACAATTAATTTACTTAATAAAATTGATGATTGATGCTTACCAGAGCTTCCGTTTTCACATATAAAAATTTAGTTAAATACTTGGGCTATTAAGCCACTCACTGATTATTTCAGTGGAAATATATTTTATATAATAATTTACTTTGATGTAAAATTTCTTCGACAGTATGAAGTAAATTAAAAAATTTAGTTAGTTCCTGATTTTTTTTATTCTACTAATGCGCACGCTTATATATATAGCTTAAATCCCACCATATCTCCTTCCATCAAATATCCCTACTATGACACTATTAAGGACACACCCCTTATACCGACCTAAGTATAACCATTATACCTACGCTTAATAGCGCCTAATAAACTAATTACAGCAAATCTATGATTTACGCCACAATATCCCCTCCCCAAGAGAAAATTTTGTCCCTATAGACAAAATTTAAGAATACTAATTCAATTTAAAAAATTTGAATTAGTATATAACAATATATCTAAAACAACTGTATTACTTAGATAATGTCTCCCAAAATAAATAATTTAAATATTCCAATAGAGTAACTCTGATGGTGTTCACAAGATAGATAGAAGAAAAGACGTATTTAAGGCTTAATATTAAGAAATCCAGGTAATACGAACCGCCTGAATGTAATATAGAATATGGCTTAAATTGAAGACTGAGATTTCTATAACCGTCTCAGAGAAGAAAATTTATATAACAACATATACAACGATGTAATAACATTGTATATGTCTATATAACTGAATGCAATATATTTGCATATGATAAGCAAGCCTTTAAGAGCTTCCTATAGTACCACGTAAATCTGCGAGGGCAAGCTTACCGCTTCCTAGTGGCAGTATTTACTACAAAAAACCAAGAAACAGAAATATAGCACTGAATACACCTACAGAATCATCCTACCAGAATTCTAACCAAAAATATACAAACAACCCAGAAAAAAAAATCACATTTACCAACCTTAACATTTCACTGAAATCCAAATCCAATATGTAATAACGTTTTCAAAACGTATGCATCACTATTAACATAATGCATGTGCATAAAACTTTCATATCTTTGTAATTCTTAATACTTTGTAATTTTATAAACTCACGGCACGTACACAACTTTCACATAACATGACAATGAATTCACAATGTGACCTCAAGCTTAACAATATTTCGAGGTACCCTCATAAATTTTCACAATTATTCATAAGGCCTCTTACACACTGACTTAAATTTCTCGTGTATGTTTGACTGTCCGCGACAACATCATAAAGTAATTAAACGTTCATTTTTAAATAACTGACCTGACATTGTTATTCTTGTCATAACTAACTCTAATTTAATTTGATAAAATCTAAAAAAAAATGACGTTAATTTTGTTTTAGAATAGGGGAGAGAATTTTTTTTTTTTTATATACATATATATGCAAAGTACCTACTGACTACTTCAAACTTTCATAATTCACCGGACTCACCCATTCCTTTGAATAATGTGCCTTTCATACCTCATATTCATCCCTTTCATATATTCATACATACTCATACATTTCACGCTCATAAAACACTCATGCACACTTGTGTCATCAATACAATCACATGATGACGCAATTCTTATGTACAAGAGAATTTAGCTTTATTTTACACTAAATCTCAACATTATCCATCAAAACTGTATCCTGTCCTTACACTTGTGGAATTATGATAGCATGATGAAATGCAGTCTGTAAAAACCCTAACGATATTCACATGATATTCACAACTACCCATATTTAGGAGAAAAAAAAATAATGATACTACGATTTACTTAGAAAAAATATTTTTGGTTATGAAGTTAATTTATTGAATTATTTTATGCAGATTGTAATTAATTATTCTTTGTAATTATATATTTTAAATATTCGTATTGCTAACTACTATGCAGCATTTTTGAAATGATGTAATGATGAACTTTGTAACCTACCCCAAAGATTTTTTATATTACTAAGGTGGCTATCGATATAGAAAATATATAACTTTATGAAGGTGGCAGATAAACATACGGCCCACCAGAAATACTGACGGTCACCGCCGCCTATGAAAATTTGCAACCTCAGAGGCGACAAACTCATGCTGCCGACCCTGTAAAACCCTTTTACGACCCTTTTTAAAGAACCCCATACTATTTTTGCCGTAAAAACCGGCTCATAACCGCGAATAACTACTTCACCAGTTAATTGATTTTTACTGAGCAAGAAATATCTAATTTTATTGATATCCACATTAAACGGCTCTGGTAAGCACCGAATCACTCACAATTTTTAATACACAAATCACTTTCTCTATTCACATAGAACTACAATATCATTCAGATTTTCCTGAAACAATACACAATTTATATAAAACAAAACCTACCGTGAATGGTTTGCATTCATAATATTCTTTAAAACATTAGCAACAATTTTACTTCTACAAGAAGGTTCGTAACAATTTTATTAATGTGGGTATATTTTTTGCGTTAAATTTATTACAAGGAATTATCAAAAACAATGAGGGTAGAATTTTTTCCTTACGATGAACAATACAAAATATGAATATGACTATAAGCCAACAATTATATAATAAAAGATATTCTACTATTACAGTTTGAAATAAATTAAAATAACTGTAATTAAATTTGGGGACAAGCTACGTTAATAAAATGATGTTAAGAATTTTCCAATTTCGGAAAACCCGTTTAGCCAAAAAATGTAAAATGCAAATAAAAAGTTCAAAATTCGGGCATCCAGACTAGCATAGGCCAAGGGCGTCTAATCCTTGAGGTAGCACTAATTTCGGGGGAGGCTACCTGCTAGCGGGCAACACCTTACAATAAAAATTATTAATTATATAGGAGTCACTAGACCCAGCAAATCTGTAATACCCAAATAAGCTATCAACTCCAGGACAATTAATTAAGTTCGGGCGCCATGACACGCTTCTGAGAAGTCCAGAGTGATCCCAAGAGTTCCCAGGCGGTTCAGTAGTTTAGGTAAGGTAATTTGTCCTGGAGTCAATAAATGCAAGAATTCAGAGTAGGTAATAATATTTTTATTACAATTCACCAGTAATAAACTTATATCGTAACTTAAAAATCTATGTACTCATCCGGATTCTGGGTTGGCACTTCCTTTATCCAGGATATGTAAAATACGGCTATACGCCTATATCTTCAATAACTAGCTGCTTAAGGGTAGGTATAGGCAGGGTTTTTTTTTAAATCTTAACTTGGAAGCTCATTCTGAAAAGAACAAACAATATATTTTATATACACCCTCTTCAACCATAGATTTCCCTAAACTTTCCCTTACATTATTTTTAACCCCATTTTAAAACATTTAATATACAAAGAACATTACCCCCTTTTCTAAATTTCACAAACGCCTGCCTGATAAAATAAATTTACTTAAAATATACTTTTTTACATAAAAATTACCCACAATTAATTTACTTAATAAAATTGATGATTGATGCTTACCAGAGCTTCCGTTTTCACATATAAAAATTTAGTTAAATACTTGGGCTATTAAGCCACTCACTGATTATTTCAGTGGAAATATATTTTATATAATAATTTACTTTGATGTAAAATTTCTTCGACCGTATCATTACACTTCATCGAAAACACTTCACCGAAAAACACTTTCCCGAACGACATTTCGTCGAAAACACTTCGTCGAAAACACTTCGTCGAAACGACTTTTCACCGAAAACACTTCATCGAAAACATTTCCCCGAAAAGACACTTCGTCGAAAGACAGTTCACCGAAATGACATTTTATCGAAAGGCACTTCCCCGAAAGACATTTCATCGAAAACACTTTGTCGAAAACACTTTATCGAAACTGCATTTTACCGAAAACACTTATACGAAAATCAGTTCGCCGAAAAAGACACTTCATCGAATGACATTTAACCGAAAACACTTGCCTCTGTGGCGCGGTTGGTAGTGATACCGCCTGTGGCGCTGGAGGTCGTGGGTTCGATTCCCACCGGAGACAAATATTTGTGTGACCCATAAATGTTTGTCTCAAGAGTCTGGGTGTTTCTATGTATAATATGTACGTTTTTAAAATTATATAAGTATTAATACCCATAACACAAGCAGGTTATTCCTAGCTTACTTTGGGATCAGATAGCGTTGTGTGAAATGTCCGTGAATATTTATTTACTTCACCGAAAACATTTCTACGAATGGCTGTCCTTATAACACAAATACGCGGAACAACTTTATTATTTAGGTACCAGTTCCTCGATTAACATTTTATCGAATCTAACCTAACCTGATAACCCAACAACGGATCGGTCGGTAATGGATAAAAAGATTCCTTCTTAAAGTTTGCCATTTCTGTGCCCCCCCCCCTTCTTCAACCTACCTACAAATCTCAACCTCAACATTTCAGCTGATTAACGCTCTTCGGAAAAATGTAATGCTTCCGTGTAAAAGTCGTTCGACAGTTTTTTTCGGTGTAATGTCATTCGAAGAAATGTTTTCGGTAAAGTGTCGAAGTTTTATGAGGGAATTAGAACAATAATTTGAAGCACCTGTACAACAACCGCACAGCATAGTGTGTATTAAGTCTGACCTGAGGCGCGCTGGTAGCGGGTACGAATCCTGGTACTGTTTCTTATTGTTTTTATTTCACTTTTTGTGTTTTCTATAGTTTTTAAAGTATTATTATATTCATTTTTTTTTGTGAAGATAGTATAATAATTTTTTGTATTGTATGAAATAATATTTTTAATCTATACTTTTTTTGCATGAATTAGCTCCGAATCATGTTTCATTTTTCAATTTTTCATTTTTCAATAGCCACTACACTACTTTGGACTAGATGGCGTTGTGTGCCATTTCACTTATTTATCTGGTAAAGTCTGTAAAGTTATAAAATAGATTCAATTGTATTTTTGACTGCCTCTGTGGCGCAGTCGGTAGTGATACCGCCTGCGGCGCTGGAGGTCGTGGGTTCGATTCCCACCGTAGACAAATATTTGTGAGAGCCATATTTTTTTTGTCTCAAGAGTCTGGGTGTGTTGTATGGATAATATGTATATTATGTATGTATTTAAAAGTAAGTATAAAGTATTACTATCCGTGGTTTGATACCCATAACATAAGCATGTTATTCACTGGGCACCGATTCTCGCTTCACACGACATGAATGCGTGGACGGAAATCGGCGGGTGACACGTCGCCTGTCTCATATTTAGGAACGGCGAACATGAGACGGACGACGTTTCACCCATAAATTTGCGTCCACGCATTCACGTCGTGTGGTCGAGAATCGGCGCCCTGGCTTACTTTGGGATCAGATAGCGTTGTGTGAAATGTCCGTGAATATTTATTATTATTATATAATGACCTAATATTGTCAAGTTTTCGAGGTATTATTCCCAGTGTTTTCTACCTGCGAGGACGATATTATAATTTCCGTAGTACTTCAGTGACCAGTCGCAGTTTCCCCTACATTACCTAAGCTTCACTGATTAGTTATATTAATTTAAAAAGCAAGAAACTAGATTAAATTATCGAAATTAATTTAATACTAATGCCAT
Source organism: Miltochrista miniata (assembly GCA_933228765.1). Lineage (NCBI taxonomy): Eukaryota > Metazoa > Arthropoda > Insecta > Lepidoptera > Erebidae > Miltochrista > Miltochrista miniata. The sequence continues at coordinate 24,241,352 of OW121763.1, read as the reverse complement.
CTATGCGGCATCAACGTAATTATCGCAATTTTATCACTAGGAGGACATTGTGATTATCGCCATCTTGTGGCACACGTTTAAAACTTATGAAGTAATTAATAGATAGATGGCACTACTTTTAATTTTATTAAACTATGTTAAGATATTATTTATCTATCATAATAGCAGATCATATTGCATTAATTAAGACTCTTTTATACCGTTTACAATAGGTACCACAGCGCAGCTGAGGAAGAGGAAATTAGGTGTAATAATGTGACTTGGTACCTACATTACGTGGAAAATCGATAAATTGCTAAACCTCATGGGGTTGAGTTCAGCTAGGTAGGTAGGTACTGTTGTCAAGGCAAGTTCATGAATGGATTACCTACTTACCAACTGATACCTAAACTTTTGCAACAACTAAAATCTTGATATTAACGTTGAAAAAAACAAACAAATTGGTTTCATAATTTTCTACAGAAACATTATATATCTTACCTGCAGACCCTATTGTCCATTTCTACGAAAATTATAATATCGTCCTCGCAGGTAGAAAACACTGGGAATAACACCTCGAAAACTTGACAATATTAGGTCATTAAATACAATTGTTTCATAATTACCTAAATACCCATCAATCAAAAATGATACACATACATAATATTAAATGAGTGAAATGGCACACAACGCCATCTAGTCCAAAGTAGTGTAGTGACTATTGAAAAATGAGCGATTTGTTCAAAAAAAGGATAGATTAAAACAAAATTAACACACTACAAAAAATGAATAATAATACTTTAAAAACTACAGAAATCACAGAAAGTAAAATAAAAACAAAAAGAAAATAGAAATCCAGGTTTCGTACCCGCTACCAGCGCGCCTCAGGTCAGACTTGATACACACTATGCTGTGCGGTTATAGCAGAAGTGCTCCAAATTATTGTTCTGATTCTCTCATAAATCTTCGACACTTCACCGAAAACATTTCTTCGAATGACTTTTCACCGAAAAAGATGTCGAACGACTTTTACACGGAAACACTTCCTCGGTATCCTTCCCGAAGGGCGTCAATCAGCTGAAATGTTGAGGTTGAGGTATTTCACAATGTATTTTTTAATATAATTATATATTCAAGATGATTCAATCTTTTTCTTAGAATTTAAAGGTTACTAATATAAAGCAACTTTTATGACAGAAAATTCATGAATTAGTTCTGAAGTCTTGGGGATGACTTTGTGATTACTGCTTTTCATAAATCAACATCTGGTCTTCGCTATGGAATTTCTTTATCGGGATGTTTCGTTTGGGAAGCTATCATCGGGGAAGTGTTTGCGTGTAAACAACTCTCTGTCACTTTTCGGAGAAGTGTTTTCGGCGATCTGCCTTTCGGAGAAGTGTTTTCGGTGATCTGCCTTTCGAAGAAGTGTCTTCGGTGATCTGTCTTTCGGAGAAGTGTTTTCGGCGATCTGCTTTTCGAGGAAGTGTTTTCGATGATCTGTCTTTCGGATAAATGATTTTCGGTGAAGTGTTATTTCGGAAAAGTGTTTTTCGAGGAAATGCTTTTTCGGTAAAATGTTTTCGATAAAGTGTTTTTCGATGAAGTGTTTTCGATGAACTGTTTTCGGCGAAGTGTTTTCGATGAAGTGTTTTCGATGAAGTGTCTTTTCGGTGAACTGTTTTCGATGAAAAGTATGAGTACCTTCTTCGACAGTATGAAGTAAATTAAAAAATTTAGTTAGTTCCTGATTTTTTTTATTCTACTAATGCGCACGCTTATATATATAGCTTAAATCCCACCATATCTCCTTCCATCAAATATCCCTACTATGACACTATTAAGGACACACCCCTTATACCGACCTAAGTATAACCATTATACCTACGCTTAATAGCGCCTAATAAACTAATTACAGCAAATCTATGATTTACGCCACAGTCATGTATTCTTTACGATTTGATCCTACTCTTTGTATCAAATCAAAGTAGTACACGACACTCTTAATCAACTGAACACAAAACCTCGTTCTTATTGACTATGTCGCTTGTATGCTGAGTATGAAAAATAATTATGGATACAATAAATGTGCAAATTTTGCTCGCAGCCCATTGAACGTATTATTTTTCGATTCAGCACAACAGTGCCTGTAAATATTCCGCACAATTGCCACTATAACCTTTAATTACGCGCATTAAGGTCTTAAATCGTATATATGTAGCAACCAGTACCCAATATCACAGGTTACAATACAACCATAAGCTTCAATAAAGCTTTTGTTTGTTAGGCTGTGCACCCTTTCTCATATTGTTCCATGCCAGCGATTTCATGTGTTTGCTCAATCTAATTGCTACTCAGTCATTGTGGGTATCCATCTGTATGAAATCATATTGCGAATGAAAAACTCGTGTGCATTTATGGTTTCCAATAGTCAGTATTAATTTTATACAACGGGTTTCTATAGGAACGTAGGTGTATGAAAGAGGGAAAAGTTCCGCATATTAGAGTATCAGGAACGAAAAGGAGAGTCACCATTCTGCATTTACTTTTGCTACGGCGATAACTTCGCCCAAGCTTTTACCTCCAGGCCTACATTCGTTGTTCGTTCTAGAATATTGGGCGCTCAGAGAGTCATCGGCGGCATGAGATAATGCTATTACATTACTCACAAACAAAAGTTTCTTTCTATATTCACTTACAAATTTACGCATAATGGTTTTATTTATTTATTTGTTTTTATTTAATAGTTTATGTACACACAATAAAATACACAGAGATAATAGTTAGGAGAAAAAGAGTACAATGGCGCTGCTTATTTCTATTAGAAATCTCTTCCAGCAGGGGTTTTAAATGGAAGCTTGTGTTGAACCAAATCAGATAATACAGAAGTACCTATATAGTTTTGTTAGTAAATAGCATAGTAAAATTGAGAACATAAATCGGAGAACATAAACACATGACGGTCCACTTTCATGGTAATTTTTTTTAACCAGGAAAAATTCTATTGAAGTAATAAGTTTAACCTGATTCACGGCTGAGATAAATGAGATCCTAAATGAGCAAAGATATTGAATGAAAAATTTAATTAAAATCAGATTCCATTCATGAAATCGTTGCTTTAAATACTCTCCTGACTTCCTGTTATAACTTATTCTTTTTGGTGAGAATGTTCTGTAAGTTCATTATTTTTTGGAGTACATGGAGACCGATATTTTCTTGAACTTATTACTAAGGTCCACATAGCAGATATTTTACATCTGCAAAGTGAACCTTTTTGAACATTTTTTAGAGAAACTTATTTTTAATCTATAAGAGCACAAATGTCCCACGCAAGTAACTGAGGTTTTTGTAGCAATATATCGTAATTTCGTTTGATCGCCGTATAACGTTTCACAATATCATGTACTCTGTTTAATTCAATATATACTGTGTAACCAGATTACCGGGTTAACCCTAGAAGCGTCTAATGGTTGATCCACTTATATTAACTTTATTAAAACCCCTGCCTTTCCAAACAAAATACTATCTTTTAAGATGACCTAATAAGACCTTTGCATATATAGATAATATGAATGAAAAACAAAGCACTTTGCATAAACTTACAAAAAAAAAATCGTACATACCTACTCATCCGTAGATGTCATTAAGATGTTGCAGACAAATATGTCAGTAAAGATGTTTTTCGAAAAAGTATGTCTAAAATACTTTCAATCATAACATTGTCCATGCGAAAATAGTCGAAGTTACTAATGGCTATTTCTAATAGTTATTAGACAAAGAGCTATACCTAATAAGATCTACTAATGTTTTAGATTCCTGTTTAAGGTCAATACCTATAAATCTATCTATATGTTTCGCAAAAGCAATTGAGCTTGTATCCGGATTATCCTATTGGCTAGAACATGCACCTAACAGAATACTAAATTTCCTTTATAGGCCAGTAAACTTAGACCAGGAATTATACTTGACATTAGTATATGGATGTGTTATTTGTACATACATTCATATATACAGTCACGCTTTTATCACTGAAGGGTTAGGCAGAGGCACTGTTATGATACGCCCATATTTCAACTTTAGTTTTTTGGTACCACTTAAAAGGTTTTGAGCCTATTGCCGCGCTGTTTGATTTTCTTGATTATTATTTAATCAAGAAAATCAAACTGGCACTGAGTCAGTGCCTACCTACTCTTCCAATAAAGCGGCTCCCATTTTTTATCTTTTTGAATTCCATGCATGATTGTTAGTTATTTATACGCGCAGCGTCCAAACGATGTGATCGACCCGGGAACTTGATACGGCATATTGTTCAGGTCAATTAGAAGAGGTGCAACGGAACGGCCTTTGAGACCTCAGACTGACCTATAGTCAACCGGAATTTAAACGATATTTTATGTATTTAAATAACAGTCAATGCTTAACTAGTTGGTTTTGACACTATGTTTTTATTTCTGTAATTCTTTATATTACTTTACAATTGTACAATAAAAAAAAGCTGCCTAAAAATCTTTCCACCATTCTAGTTCAAAAAAAGTTCATGAATTTTCACTGCAAATTTATTTTAAAATGCAATATAGTACCTATAAACATACATACAACATAGTAAAAACAGACCAGACCAGTTCTACTCTGATAATAGTAATGTGATATAAGTTAACCTGGCAGAACTATTTATGATCTTTAGTACTCCCCATCAACCCACACTAACCCCAGATGTCTTCGAAACAAACAACCGTATCTAATAATAATTTCCAATCTTGAGGCTTGACTCACTTTTAATGGAATTATGTTGACATTGGCAACAACTCGACATAATTACTTGTACATTTGCTCGATACTGTATCATTCCTTATTCATTAGCGAAGAGGAAGAGCGAAGCAATTAAAGTGTTCAAATATATGGGGCTTACTGTTTGCCAAACAGACGGGTTATACTCGTGACTTCCTCTTGTAGGGGGTAAAGTTGCCACAATAAATACAGTCTGCTAAATTGATTGGAAACGCGTTGAACGAAACAGCTAATTTTCCTTACTAATATTACATACATACATATGATCACGCCTTTATCCCCGAAGGGGTAGGCAGAGGCATATTATATGCCCACATTTCATATTTTTTAGAATTTGTCCCACGTAATAGGTGGTGAGCCGTATTGCCATATTGAGATGGACAGGCGCAGGTTTTGGCTGCCTGCTGTTGAAAATTTTTAAGCCGCCTTAAAGGCCTTCAACTCGGCTTTACGACTTACTAATATCAAAATGCAAACGTTCGTAAGTGTGAATTAATGTTTGTTACCCTTTAACTCTCTAAGGGTCTAACGATACAGCCTGGATTGATAAAAAATATCTTTTTTTATAAAACTGTAAGAGTTTTCCGTCACTAACGACGATCATATTACACATACAACCTAAATTCTACCTAACAAATTTAACCCACAAATTATCAGTTAACTATCTTGTCTAAATATACAGGCATAAGTTACCAGGCTCCTTCAATCCGGGATTAAAGTATTTGAAGCGGGCGAGCCTTAAGTTGGCCTGGCCGTGTGCCTAATAGTCGGGTGGCCATTATGGGCTTCTCTGCAAGGATCATGTAGAGTCCTAGATAGTTCATGCGTTCTAAATGTAGCTTTAACTTGTTCGTCTCTAAATTCTTTGGTGAGAGTTGTACGGATTATTTCTTGGGTCATTTTACGAGTTAATTTCTGGGAGAATGTTTTACTTATTGTAGTTATAGTGATAGTAATGTAAACTAAAGAGCTTTGATCATCGAAATTAAACAGTTCTTTAAAAATATAGCTTCATATATTTCTTGAACATAAAAAATTAACTGTGTGTAATTTCACTTAAATCCATTTTTTTAACATGAGTAAAATCCAACATAGACTCTAAGGTGCGGTTCCAATGCGGAGCGGCAAGGAGCTGTGCCGCGATTCACCAATCGCGGTGCGAAGTGGAGAAGAGATGTGGATTTTAAACCATGTCAGCGGAGCGGAGCGCTCCACTTCGCCTAAGTGGAACCTCACCTTTTCCGACTAAAAACCACACGTTCCCTACCTATTGTTTTTTTGGTTGGTTTTGTAAAGTTGGGAGCCCCGGGTAAGCCCTCGGAAGGATGACCCCAGGATTCCCAACAGACCTTGGCAACCACTGCAGCCTCGCCTAGGGGGATTCACCTTCACCATAACGCACCATTTCTTAAAACGGGGTACATACTTAGTTATCATTTTACATATTAATATCTAGACTAGATATCTAGGACACAGCAGTAAAATGCAAATCCCTCGGAAGGATGACCCCAGGATTCCCAACAGACCTTGGCTACCACTGCAGCCTCACCTAGGGGGATTCACATCGCACAATTTTCTTAAAACGGGGTACAAAGTTATCATTTAACATATTAATATCTAGACTAGATATCTAGAACACAGCAGTAAAAATGCAAATAAAAGATAAAATAAAACCAACAAAGAAATTAATAGAGCAATTTGAATAATTTTATTAGAGTTTTCCTAATACAAGAGCGTGCACCGTGTAGCGACAACTGCAGGCCAACGCATGGACCCTCTTTGTATGCAAATAGACTGTTTTAGTACAATAGGGGTATTCGCTAATAGTAGCTTAATGTCCTTGAATGTATAACAGCCTTAGTTGCCTTGGTTCTGTAGCAAATAAACTTGGATAAGTTGATAAACGGAGATTATCTTACATCCATACTAATATTATAAAGCTGAAGAGTTTGTTTGTTTGTTTGTTTGTTTGTTTGTTTGTTTGAACGCTAGGATCTCAGGAACTACTGGTTCGATTTCAAAACTTCTTTTACAGTTTGATAGTCAATTTATTGAGGATGGCTATAGGCTATGTAACATCACGCTAAGGTGAATAGGAGCGGAGCAGCAATGAAGAATGTTTCGAAAACGGGAAATTATTTTTACGGTCTGAGAGCTTCCGAGGCGTACGCTGCCTAAATGGTTATAGTTACGTAAAAGTTGGGTATCAAAAAATTGTTGCTCTTAAAAAGTTCTATAAAAAAGTCCGCGACAGCATATGTCTATATTTAAAGGTTCGCTCACAATAACCTAATTTGTCTTTGTTTTAAGGTTAGCTCTCAATATTATCGAACTGAAGAGTTTGTTTGTGCTAGGATCTCAGAAACTACTGGTTGCATTTCAAAAATAATTTCACTGTTTTATAGTCCATTTATTGAGGATGGCTAATGGCTATATAACATCACGCTAAGACAAATAGGAGCGGAGCAGCCATGAATAATGTTTTGAGAACGGGGAAAATTTATTTCGTTTGAGAGCTTTCATTGCGTACGTTGCGTAAATGGTTAAAGTTACGTAAAAATTGTGAACTACATTTTTTTTTCCTTTTAAATAGTTACAAAAAGAAGTTCTGAACAGCATATGCCTATCTTTTATTGTTTACTTACAATAGCCTTATAAAGATTTTTTTTAAATATGAGCGAGGCAACTCGACGATAGTCGATTCAGTCAACTGAAGGATAATACCGGCCAAGTGCGAGTCGAACTCGCACACGATGAGTTCCGTACCAAAAACCGGACAAAAATAAATGCGACGGGAAACATTATATCACTTCAACAAAGTTGTGCGGGTCAACTTTAATGGTAATGAATATAAGCGACGTGACGCGACGGGAAAAATTATATCACTTTAAATATTAATATACCTACCACACCTCTCTTATAAATATAAGACACGCGACGGGAGTAAGCGCGACGGGATTATATTACTTAAAATATTAATACTATACCACTCTCTTTCTCACTCTCATGTGACGCAAACGAAGTTGCGCGGGTCAGCTATAATATTATAAATATGTGAAAGATTGTGAAGATGTTTGTTATTCAATCACGCTCTAACTGATGAAATTTGATACAAGGATAGATTAATACCTGTTGAAATTGTTTTGACATAGATTGCTTTTTATCACTATGAGACACGAGAACAGGGACAGACTTCCACGAGGGATAGAAAAACTTGGGATCATAGTTAAGATATCTATGCATGAGATATAACTGTAATAAATGTGTGTCACCTTCTCTAATGCTTGTTCCATGGAAAGAAGAAGAGTTATAAATTTCATTAGTATTTATAAATAAATAATAAATAAATAAATAAATATTCACGGACATTTCACACAACGCTATCTGATCCCAAAGTAAGCTAGGAATAACCTGCTTGTGTTATGGGTATCAGACCACGGATATTAATACTTATAATTACTTTTTTAAATACATACATATTATACATAGAAACACCCAGACTCTTGAGACAAACATTTATGGGTCACACAAATATTTGTCTCCGGTGGGAATCGAACCCACGACCTCCAGCGCCGCAGGCGGTATCACTACCGACTGCGCCACAGAGGCAGTCAAAAAATTTATAGCTCAGTATATAAGCATTACAAGTGGGGTACGACGTCGACCCGCCAAACGGACCGACGACCTAGTAAAGGTTGCAAGTTGGGACTGGATGCGGAAGGCGCTAGACCGTGTGTTGTGGCGTAAATTGGGAGAGGCCTACGTCCACCAGAGGACTGCTATAGGCTGATTTGATTGATTGATTGATTGACATACCTATACAAAAATAGTTTGTTGATCTATAGCAAAATAGGAGCTTTCTTAAAAGCTCCATAATTCCTAAGTTACCTTTGTGCAACATACGCAGGCCATTGTAAATTAAGTCGGCTACTACGTAACCGTGCCGATAATTCATATAGGTAATCAATGAAACAATAATATCAGTGGATATCCCGTTAATAGCAATAGTATTTTTATCGATTTTTCACTAAAAAAGCATTTTCCATGCTATGGAATGTGTAGGTACTTGCTTCATTGAATATAACTTTTATAAATAGTTTGATAGATGTTTAATTTTCTATGCTCAGGGAAGAGCATGGATTTTTAAGCATGAAATACAAAGATAATTTAAAACATGAACATAGTTAGGTACTCGTATTCTAAAAGGTACATTTTATATTATCAATAGAATTCCATAGCCCACATGCCACAATCATTGTCCTTATCAGTATTTCAATCGCGCCTATACCCAGGACACAGCGGTATTCATATATTAAAACATAACTAAGTACAAATATCTTTGAAAACAATGTACTCGTACATTGTGTTTATGAAAATTGGCATTTACGCAACGATAATTGAATGAATACGCAGGCAGAAGAGATGCAATGAATGGGGATTGAAATCCTTAGATCAATTATTTACCTAAATAGTAATTTTCTGTGTCCCGATGTAGGTAAACTAAGTATAATTAAGGCGAGACACGTAGCTAATGAAATTAATCATGTGGTTTGATAACGTTATATTATGTGATTTAAGAGGAATGCTGAATTTGGGAATGCTGCTAGTCTTTTGGGCACAATGCCGCGGGGGCCTTATTTAGGTTTAGTTTAGATAGTAATAATGTAAATATAGATATGTAATAATTATGTTTCTCTGTAATTTTTAACAATAAATGTAATATTTAAGAGGTCATATCGATATACGTGAGTCGAGTTCTCGATCGCAAATGGGCGTCTTTGAAACTTGTGTAGCTATGTATCTTATCGAAGTTCGTAGATTGTTAGGAACAGGATACGCTCGGGGCTCTGCGAGCTTAGTGTTGTCTTGAAATTGGTGGCCGTTTATGGTATTGGTATTTTCATATACAAACGTTTCATTGCTTCAAAAGTCGTTAAGTCATGGGCAGTTACATACTACGAGTATTAGCATTATAACCACAGCATGTCCCTGTCCGTTTCAACACGGCAATGTGGTCGACAGTGCGAGTGTAATACCTAAGGTGTTGCAATACGTCATTAGTTTACTGTTACCTACTAAATTAAATCTGTCGTCAAACAAATAAACGCTTGGAGCAAACAGGTAAGCACAAAATGAAGCTTAAAATTTGGTTTCCGATATTAAAATCAAAATCGTCAATAAAACGAATACCCCCAAAACGGTTCTTATCCTGTGTATTTCATATAAAAAACGAATTAAAATTTACGAACATCCTTCCAAATCTTCACCAATTTGACGCAAGATTGATTCAATTGAGTTCCAACATTTCTATTTTGAATGCAACCAGATAATACTTCAAGTTTCCACTTCAAGATCCCACCACTTTAATATGAGCTGTTATACCATTTACTTAACAAACAAGTAAAACTTCTAAAAAAGAGAAATAGTCATAGACAGAGATCATGTTTAGTTGGATGCTTTTATGTCTCCTGACATTTGAGCAGCCGAGAGTCGCCCAAAGCGGACCCCTTTTTAGGGCGTGAAATTGAATCTTGTTGCGGATGAAGGGTGCACGGAAAACTTAAATATTTAAGGGGGAATTACCATCTAGAGAGGCCACCCGACGATACAGAGGTAAGGTATTAATTTTACGAGCCCCATTGTAACCATAGACAGGGATGTATGAACTCGTTAAGTTCTAACAGTCGTTTGTAGACAGGATTTGGCTTTATAGCAGGGTTTGAGAGTTAACTTTCAGTGTGCAGTTTGAATTAATTAAAATTAGTGCAAACTTGAGGGCGTTACACATTACCCCATTGTGTGACATAGTTGATGAGATTGTGTGGTTTCTCATAAAAGTTTAAATCAGATTATGTGAGCGTCAGGAAAAGCTTTTAATAAGCCGTGCTCTAAGTTGGAATTGCATAAGTACGCTCACCGCATTAAGTACACGATGTGGGCATATTAATTATACAGCTTATTTTGGAATAGTAAAGTGATATTTTATTTGAATTTCATTTTTTTTTAATATCGAGACGAGTTCATCCTTAAGAAATGATAAAGGACATTTGAAATTGTATTTTTTTACGTGTGGAAGTTCTTATGGATACAGTTCCGGATTCCTACTAGCTTCAACCACAAGGTTTCCACATTATGTAAAGATGGCAAAAAATCTACAAATTATGTAGTCGGCTAGGTCTATTAAAAATATTGTGGAAAAGTACAATTATGTTGTTCAATATGGTGTGTATCTAACCGGGGTCTGAGGACGGTGAGAGGGTCGCTCACCGTCCTTACAGAAGCAGGCCCATGACGGCAGCGTGACGTAAGGAACTCACGCACGCCCCTCACGAAGCGGGATCACACCCAAAACCCCCCAAAGACGCGGGATGGCACCCGAACCACCACCTGGGCGAGGCCGCGGTGGCGGCCGTAGGTCTGTTGGGAGTCCTGGGACATCCTTCCGAGTTCTTACTCGGGGCTCACAACCATAGGCTATTGGGCGTTACGTGAGGTTTTTTAGTCGGTAGAAGTCAATATCCATGAGGATTTTCCCTCACGTAAAAAAAAATGCTGTGTCTAACACTAAAAATAACATACTGAATGTTAAAAATATTGATTGTCGATAAGAATGATGGAACAAGGTAGTGATTCCCTTGTTTGAGACAGTCTCAATATATTTGTTTCGATATCACCACAAAGATTCGATGGAGAACACGTAACAAGCAGGTACAGAGGGATAGTTACCTCAGGCGGTACGCATCGGAGCAGCACCGCATCTTCCCTCGGGAAGTCAATTTCATTAATACTGCGGTCGGTACCCTTCTGGGGAGGCGTACATTTTTAAACACATTAACTGTAATTGAATACCTGCTCTGCAATGAATTAAGATTAAGGTGTCTCGCAGTCAGTTTTTTGTGGAGCTCTTGGGGGTTGTTGGTGTTTTAAAAAAGGCACCGATAAAGTTATATGCATTACTAATTCCCAAACTTGGAAATTATAGACGCAGAACAGAAAAAAAATGCTGTAAAGCTTCAGTTGGGTATTATCATGGATAAGTCGTTATTTTATTAATTTTATTGATAATAATAACTTATATCACACGACATTTTAAAAAAATCTTTTGAATAAAGATAGTTGTTATTATAATGTACGTACGAATTCCTTCATCTATCTATAGCGTTATTATAATCATAGACACATGATTATAAACCGCAATCGATTGTAATCACAATAGTGTAAATATGATTCGGATCTCTTAATTAGTGTTTTAAACCAAGCCCTTGAATATAATATCTATTAATTGCCTAAATTATGATAAAAAAAACCGGCCAAGTGCGAGTTTGACTCGCCCATGAAGGGTTTCGTAGCAGCAAGTAACATAATATAAAAGTTCTTATAGTTCGTTGTAACTTTGATTGATGTTTTAACACGTTTGCAGTGGTAGTGATTTTTCTAACCGAAAATTGCGGTTTATGACGTATTAAAAAAAAACTACCAGCTCATCTCGTTCAGACCAATTTTCGTTGGTAGTTTTTACGGCAATGTACATCATATCTTCTTTTTAGATTTATCATTCTCTTAGTTTAGAAGTTACAGGGGGGGGGGACACACATTTTTCCACTTTGGAAGTGTCTCTTGCTCAAACTATTCAGTTTAGAAAAATATGATGTTAGATACCTCAATAGCATTTTTGAAGACCTATCTATAGATACCCTACACGTATGGTTTTGATGAAAAGAAATAATTTGAGTTTCAGTTCTGAGTATGGGGACCCCCAAAATTTACTGCTTTTTTTTTAGTTTTACATAAGAATCTTAATGCGGTTCATAGAATACATCTAGTTACCAAGTTTCAATGTCATAGGCCTTATAGTTTCGGAGAAAAGTGGCTGTGACACACGGACGGACAGACAGACGGACAGACAGACAGAAATGACGAATCCATAAGGGTTCCGTTTTTGCCATTTGGCGACGAAACCCTAAAAATAGTGATAACCGACTAGTTGATTAAAACTAAAATTGTCACAGATTTCACACTCGCAGTCTTTACGGCATCCAACATGGCTGGAAATTATTTTTATTATATTGTGTGTTTTCTGGCAATCGCTCAAGTTCATGGAGTTGAACTCAACAGTGAAGGCAAGATAAAGCTGTCTTTAGTCAGTTCACCGTTCTGCCCAGATGTCGCAAGATTTGTTAGCACTCAATTGATTGAAGCATATCGCTTATACAGCAAGTACCTGGACCTTGAATTCATTGCCTGGGGACGAACTGATTGGAATGAACCTCAACCAATTACATGTAGGGTGAGTGCTCGAGACTGCTGGGCCAATCGGGTTCACAGATGTGCACTTAATATGCTAGATGGGAACCAAGATGCCCAAATGAACTATATGTACTGTGAGTTCACAGTTCGTTCCGCATTTTTGGATGGGACGTACCTTTGTGCCAGAAATGTCGGCCTCAACCTAGTGGATCTTGATCGCTGCGTTGCAACAGGACACGACGACTTAGACAGGGCGGCTAAAGCAAAATCTGATCCAATTATGGAAGTCATCGATTACATACCTGCCATTGCTTTCAATGGCGTCTCAGATAGCACAGTAAGTATACAGGCTGAGACGGGGCTTGTAAAGTTCATTTGTGACATTTTAGTCGCTGCACCTGAATCTGAAGTCACTGAATGTCCAGCGTAAAATATCAGAAGAATATTAATATACCTAAGATCATTTTCTAAGAATGAAGATAATAATTATAAAGCTTTAAACAATATTTAATACAGCATTGAGTACCTACCCACATGTATTGGTTCTGTATGTTAAACAGATTATATTTTGTTATAAAATGTTTAAAACCATCTTAAAAAATCTTTTATTATTACAATTAAGATTGTGGTAGTATGCGACTGCGTTGCTGAAATTAGTTTTTTGGGATATCTAAAACGTATTTATTAGCTTATTTTTAGCTAGATATTGCTGTATAACATTATGGATCATGGGATTTAAAAAATACACCTCACCTAGAGGTAAAGATCGGACCCCAACCCGCTTGCCAGCAGTGCACTTGCTGACTACGGGCCAGTTTACACCTCAAGCTGAGCGGACCCATTAATGAATCCGCTTAAATCACAACAGTAAACTGTGGTGCGGTGACAGGAAAACAAGTATGCAGTTCACTGAGGGGATCCATTAATGAGCCCGTTCAGCCCTGCATTGCAAGCTGGCTCAACAGACTAAAAATGCGTCCCAGAGACGATTATGACATAACAGTTCTTCTTCAGGCGCCTTAAGTTGTTCGGAGGTACTTGGTATTGTTAAATATTAGATATTCTGTGTGTATTTAGACAGCAGTCGTTCCCAATAGTGCCGATTGTCAAAAAATGATCCAGATAGGGTTTGAAAGTAACTAAGAATTACCTAAGATAAAGAATTACAAAATTTAGGAGAGAATTTTGAATCATCTATCCTATACTAAGAGTATAAAGATTTGATTGTTTGTTTATTCAATTCTGATGTTTTGGGTAATTTCTCGTACTACTGCTATCACGCTACTATCCTAAAGAGCAGAGCAGTAACAGCAAATGTCAACAAATAAGGTCAACTTCTATTAGACATTATTTGATAATTGTCGCGCTCGTGGCCCCGCGGACTCAGTGTTCTGTAAACGATCACTGCAGTAAGCAACTTTCACTATGGCCGGTCCATGGATAGGTGACCATCCATGTGATCACTTTGTGACATTTATTTGAGCGTTTCCGTGCTTCGGAAGGCACGTTAAGCCGTTGGTCCCGGTTGCCAGTAAAATGGCAGTCGTTAAGCCACGTTGAAGGCTTTATTTCAACAGCAGGCAGTCACAACCTGCGCCTGTCCATTTAAACACGGCACTACGGCTCACAACGTATTACGTGGGACAAATTATAAAAAGGTGAAATGTAGTATAATATGCCTCTGCCTACCCCTTCGGGGATAAAGGCGTGATGATGAACCTGAAAATTGATTTAGAAGTGTGGAGAGTAACGTTTGGTGATCAGAATAAAATATGTACCTAGGTAGGTATGTAAAATTCTTAGTTCCTTTTTAGGGTTTCGTAGCCAAATGGCAAAAACGGAACCCTTATAGATTCGTCATGTCTGTCTGTCTGTCTGTCTGTCCGTCTGTCTGTCCGTCCGTGTGTCACAGCAACTTTTCTCCAAAGCTATAAGACCTATGCTATTGAAACTTGGTAACTAGATGTATTCTGTGAACCGCATTAAGATTCTTATACAAAACTAGAGAAAACGCAGTAAATTTTGGGGGTCCCCATACTCAGAACTAAAACTCAAAAAATTTTTTTTCATCGTACCCGTACGTGTGGGGTATCTATAGATAGGTATTTAAAAATGCTATTGAGGTTTCTAACATCATTTTTTTCTAAGGTGAATAGTTTGCGCAAGAGACACTTCCAAAGTGGAAAAATGTCCCCCCCCCCCCTCTAACTCCTAAACTAAGAGAATGATAAATCTAAAAAGAATATATGATGTACATTGCCATGAAAACTTCCAACGAAAATTAGTTTGAACGAGATAGAGCTGGTAGTTTTTTAGAGCATTCATAATAATAATTAGTAAAATTTATCCATTGGAAATATTATCACTTTGGAAATACTTTTCAATGCTCCTTTAAAATCATGACGGCAAATCCGCTGGGAAAAACACAGTCGATTTATTTATCTACAAACTGCATCTAATCTATTCGTGTGATATACCGCGTAACCGCGCATATTTTATGATGCTATCGTTTTCAATAACGGCACCCGTTTGACTTAGCTATTGATAAATTTTTACTATTATGATAAGAATCCCTTAATATCACAATGTCAAGATATCGTATATTGTTATTACCTACTTATCACCTAAATTGTAACAAGAATCAGTATTCCTTCAACTTATCTATTCCATCAATCAGATATCAGTACATCTAATTGGTTGGATTAACTAAAATCCTCAGTGAGTCTAAACCTCACAACCCCCCGGTAATCAAGATGGCTGCGAATGTATTAGGTATACCTACTGTGTTTTGATAATAACTAGCTGATGTGCACGGCTTCACCCGCGTGAAATTTGGTTACCGTTCTCGCTTACCGTTGGAACATTTTCCCAGGATAAAAAGTAGCCTATGTGTCTTATTCCGGACTATACTCTATCCCTGTACCCAATTTCAGCTAGATCCATTCAGCCGTTAGGGCGTGATTGAGTAACAAACATCCAAACATCTTCACAAACTTTCACATTTATAATATCTACTATTAGTAAGATGAGAGGGACAGGAATAATAAATACATATATTCCCGGTTGTCAGTTGTGATAGTAACATAGCAGTCGTTAAGCCAAGTTGAAGACCTTGTGAACGGTTTGAAAATTTTCAACAGCAAGTCGTTACAATCTGCGCCTGTTCATTTTAACACGGCAATAAGCTCACCACCATGTGGACTATAGATAAGTTCTGAAACAATTGTACCGAGCTTAAAATTTATTTCGCCATTAGAAAGTCAATTGACGTGGGCTAGGTGCCGTCATGTAACTCCAAGTGTGCGAAGCTGTAAGTATAAAAGTCAACAAAACCATTTAGTCCAGTTCTTATATATACATTTGGAAATGCAAATGAACACGAGGAAGCCAAATTTTGGATATTACGTGGGAGGGGGCTAGAAAAGCTTAAGTTCAAATTGTCGACCAAAATATCCTGATGGATTTTCCGCCATATTGAAAAAAGGGTTAAATTCAGTTTTTTCATCATAACTCGGTTCCCCGTTGAGTTACGAAATTTTTTATGCAATACTTTTTTGTTGCTCTTTGTACGATCTACATTTAAGGTCTTTTCATTAACCACGGCCGAGTGTCAGCACTGCGAGGACCGCAGCGATGACACAGCGTTCCACACGCTGGTGGAGTGCACGGCGTGGGCGCAACAGCGCCAGGACCTCGTAGTGGGTCTGGACGTGGACACTCTCTCGCTCGAGACCATGGTGCGAGCCATGCTCTCCAGCGGGAGTAAGTGGGACTGCGCCGCCTCCTTCTGCGAGCAGATCATGCTCGTGAAGGAGGCGGCGGGACGGGTACGGGAGAGAACTCTCCCACCCGAGTTCCGCAGTCGGTGGCCTGGGCGCCGCCGACGTGTCTTCGCCGAAGACTATCGGCCACCATGACCGGGGGCCTGAGGACGGTGAGAGGGCGGCCCACCGTCCTTACAGAAGCAGGCCCAAGACGGCAGCGTGACGTGAGCAATTCACACACGCCCCCCCTTAGAAGCGGGATCACACCCGAAACCCCCCAAAGACGCGGAATAGCACCCGAACCACCCCCTGGCGAGGCCGCAGCGGCGGCCGTGGGTCTGTTGGGAGTTCTGGGACATCCTTCCGAGGGCTTCCCCGGGGCTCCCAACCACAGGCTGTTGGGCGTGACGTGAGGTTTTTTAGTCGGTAGGAGTCCGGCATAGCATCCATGAGGATTTTCCCTCACGTTAAACAAAAAAAAAAAAAAAAAAAAAGGTCTTTTCATTTTTCACGTATCGATCATCGTTATCGAGATATCGATCCAAAAAACCATAAATTTGAGGAGAAAAACATGTTTATGTGAATGTAGAAGTTGAATTTGTGCTGCAGTGTTTGGTTACTCATTCAAGAATAGCCGTGGTGCCAAATCATATTGATTTCTAAACAATATCGTACGAAATTTTTAAACCACAAACGATAAATAGTCATAGACTACGTGTTACATTTTCCGAATACAAGCATGATTTGGTCGAACACGCAATGTCTAGCTCAGTAAATAACAATTGTAAGCTTGGGTATTAGTCCGTGAAATATATAGATGGACAGTAGGCTCCTGGATTCCTAGTATTTAGTGCGCACAGTCTCTACGAATTCTCGGTAGTTCTGTTCTACTAGTAATACAATATACTACCTCCGTACCTATCATGTATGTACCTATGGTTTGGATTTAGTGAAACAGAAATGACAGACAAAATTTAATATTAAAAAGAGTACGATGAATTGTGAACCTTCGCTTTTCTTGAAGTCAAGTAGAAGGCCTCATGGGCTTGAAAACTTTCAAGAGCAGTGTGGCTGTCCGTTTCATCACGGCAGTCGACAGCGTGAGTGTAATTCCTATGTTTAAAGACGTCTATATCAGGTGACCATTGACTTAATATGCCACTGCCTTATCAACAAAGAGGGCTCATATTTTCCGAACATAATAATAATAATGCCATAGCACAAGCTTATATTAGCTTAATTTGGGCTAGATCTTGTTGTGTGAGATTTTTTACAAATATTTATTTTATTATTATAATGCTAAGCTTTCTTAGTAAACATCAATAAATCAATCAAATTAGCCTTTAGCAGCTCGGCTGGTCGTAGGCTTTTCCTAATTTACACAAATCCTGCAGCTTGCAACTTACGCATTCAGTTCCCTTCTCTTATATAAACACTAAAATGTTTACAGTATAACTTGAAAAGCACGATACATTTTGAAATGGGTATAGTATTGATGCGTTCATCTATTATAGGTATTACGATCCTACCAATACATTACTTCTAATGGTTTGTGCGATTCGTATTAAATACTTGTATATTATACAGATACCCTGTTCTAACGGTTATTGAGTTGTAATGTCCATGCTCGCCGATCGTTATTGATGCTTACAGTTTCATGTCGTTGCAAATAGCGCTTGTGATGCAAAATATCACATTGTTGGGGCTTTTAGGTGATTTTATTAATAATGTAGGTACTGGCTATTCTATAAAGCTATTATGATTTTTATATTATATTTGGACATAATGTGAAAAACACAATTTAGTTGATAGCTTAGGGGCTCAAAAATCGTCTAAACTTAGTTGAACTTTTCACATATTTCTATAAAAATATTATGAAAAAGTTAGAAGACTAATTGCTCTTAAAATATTAACAACCATATAAAGCTCATATCTTTCCATCATCCGTAGCACTAAGTACTTTTTCCGTATAATACAAAAATAACAACAACATGGGCCCAGTGTTTACAAACGACCGCTTAAAAACAACAATATGTAGGCAAAGCCTTAAATTTGAATTCCTACTCACAACGCTCGTCACTTCAGCAATAAAAGTGTCCGAATATAAAAAGTAAAATATATTTTTATTAACATTCCCTTTGAGAATGTCGGACTGCTACACGACAAGGACAGATGATTTCCTCATACCATAAAAGAGGAATAGCAATACACTTAAGATGTAACAAACGAGTTTTGCCGTGGAAGTAGGCAGTTGAATAATTGAAGAAGTATGGTCCCTTGGCGTGTCGGATCGTCTATCCGGTCGATCAATACTGGCCGAAATACAACCTACATAATAAAACCTTTGGAGAGTGAAATATTTCTTACTGTATATACCATAGATTTAGAATTTTTCGCTACGTATATACAGTAAACTCCTAATTCTGTTTACTGAATGGTAGGTACGTATTTACTAGACAAAAACCTTTATCAATGGACGTACGAATATTTTACCTAGCTAGTATAATATTTTATGGGCTGAAGAATCGTATCATTTGCGCAATCAATTGTACTAGTGGGCTAAATCAGTGCCAATTGTACCATCAATGGTACTGACTAATGGTACAGGTGGTTCGGCGGGGGGTTTAGAATGCTACATGCCCTGTCCACGGCTACTTTTCTATCACTAAATCGCTCGCCACCGGCGCGGACACTTTACAATCGGATCGAACCTTATTTAAAGTAAGCTAACGATATTGTATTACAAATAAATTTCAAAAGCAAATACGATGTTAACTGAATCACAAGTTTAATGTGAAAAAAAAAGGTCTCGAGCAAGACTCGAACTTGCGTTTTCTGCCAAACTGGGACAAACGCTTAATCTACTGGACCACTCAAACACTATTCTCAACCGTCTAATTCGTAACCTTATTATAATACATCTTGAGGCGACAACATAGGTAACAATATTTTATATTCAAAAGTATTAAATTAACGCCCTGACACGGTTCTTTCGAACGTCTACATCATACATCTTTGTCTTATCTAGATTACATCAACAAATAAATTTGAAGAAAATTGCAGAGCCAGCAACTCTTGTTTAACACCGTCACCGTCGGTTTTGCAAGCATTCGTAGGCCACGTTGACTACTTAAGATCAGGTTGGTCGTATACGAGTATGTCACAGTCATATAAAAAATGGCAACGATACGTTAAACTAACCCCGTGTGGCAACGGGAAAGAGTACAAAACGTCGCCACCTCAATTCATCCCGAGGGTGTCGTAAGAGGCGTGTCGTAAGAGGAGACCTGATTGTCAGTAAAATAACCAACCAAGTTGAAGACCTTATGGGCTAAAATGACATCTGCTGGTCGTCACGACCTGTGCCTGTCCATTTTAACACGGCTGTAGGCTCACCACCTATTAGGTACGTGTGACATGATAAGAAATGAGGGGGTATACCATGCCTCTGCCTACCCCTTCGGTGATAAAGGTTATGTACCTATGTACATAAAGCTGTCAATCTTTGACAACAAAACATAGAAGAAGTTGCAACGAAATAAAAATAAAACAATAGGTATGTCCCATATTTATAAAATCTGCTGTTTTAATAACGTTGAGTTATAAAGTAAGTAATTAACCTTAATGACTGTGATGGAAAACAATGTTTTCATTACTTGAGAACATTATTATGGACGCGTCATATTACTGGCGCATTTCCTGCTATAAAATGCCAGTTTTAATACAATCGTTAGGGCTTACTATGAAACTTAATTGAAAAATATTGACCACTAAAATTTTCACCCCAGTCCAGAAGATAGAAAGTATCTAATTAAATTTCCGTTTGGTGCAATAAAGCGCTCACCACGTGGCATTTTATTGCCACATTTTGTGACTTGATCACAATTTATTGCTATCAGTGAATTATCAAATACGTTGGCTTTTTACGAGCTTTATGAAAAATTGAACGATGAAAGATATTGTTACGGTGTAGCAATTCTAATTCTGCTGCGTCAGAATATTTTTCAGCGCTGTCTTCATTTTAATAAAAATAACTCATTTTTGATAAAAGGAGAATGTTGTTTCAGACTTTTTACCTTATAGGTATTCGTTAGCAGTCTTAAAACTAGACTCTAACTAAAATTAACGTTCAGAAACTATTTAGTAAGATTTTTTTTTATACCACTAAGGTGGCAGCCTAGCATACGGCCCACCAGAAGGACTGGTGGTCACCGCAGCCTATGAACGTTTGCAACACCAGAGGCGCCACACTCGCGCTGCCGACCCTGTAAAAACCTTCTTAGACCCCTTTTGAAGAACCCCATACTGTAGGCGTTTGGGCAAACCGAGGCAGGAAGATCATTCCACAACCTAAGCGTGCGCGGAAGAAAACCCCTACCGGATCTAACCATGCTCGAACGCTCCGGACGTAGGGTGTGAGGATGAAATCCCTGTCTATGGCTAGCGGTGCGATGATAGAAGGAAGCCGTGGGCTACACGTACCGTACCGTGGGCTAGAATATTAACAAGGTTTCATAAAGCAATTAAAAATTAAATCTCCAAGCGGGTATGGCATCAAACTGAAGTTTACAGGACCCAAGCCACTCACATTTGCAAGGGTTGCTGCTGCTGACTAGCAAACGAGGTCACGGTGAAGAGCAGAAAATTCTAAACAAAGGCTCCAAACGAACGCGAACCTGTTTTTTTACGCTGGTAACAAAATGTCCTCCGGCACTAGGCACCTAGACGCGGGGACATCCGGGTGAGTGTGAGGCTCGCTCCCACTAAAAACTTCCTGCGGTGTACCACACTCCGCGCCTTGGTTACGGTAAGCCATTAGGTCGTCATCTCCGCGGCGCTCATCCCTCCGGCGCAAACCTATTTAACCTGACCTAACCTAACCAGCGTAGCCAAAGGAAAAAAAAATAACCGTAGTAATATGAAGACAATAGGGAGAGACCTATGTCCAGCAGAAGACTGATTTGATTACTCTGCTGACCATAGGATGACTTAAAACACGGAATTCCAAGGTGAGCGAGCTCGTATCACCCCATTGACTTAACTGGGCAATCTGTCAGCGTGTACAGTAC
The DNA here is from genome assembly GCA_933228765.1 of Miltochrista miniata. NCBI lineage: Eukaryota > Metazoa > Arthropoda > Insecta > Lepidoptera > Erebidae > Miltochrista > Miltochrista miniata. The sequence goes on along the minus strand of OW121763.1, from coordinate 24,219,508 downwards.
GGAATAAATGTCTTTGGAAACTTTGTCAGTGATTTATTAAATGAGCCATTACCGGTAATGTGTCAAGCGCAGTAAGCAGTAGTCTTACTTAGCAGGAGAGGTCTCCACGGTCTTAATAATATGCCAAATGAATTTTCAATTATTCCATTCAATTATCATGCTTGACACTTCACAGAAAGTCTGAAAATAGTAGAAAACGAATATGTGTATTTATTCTATCAAAGTTCGAGAGCATCTTTTATACAAATAAAAAGTAACTTGCTATCGAAAGGGTTGCTTCAGTAATAGTGTTCAATTTTCATTTATCAGTTCTTAGAAAACGAAAAGAAACAGAATGACGCGATAAAAAGAGCGAACTGTGAAAACTGATAAAACTTCTTCGAAATTGATTGAACTGACGCCGCGCGAAACTAAATTTCAACTAGGTTCATAGATTTTTATCGGATCAACTTTGAAACTATCATGTTTCGCAATTAAAAATATTTGAAACTTGGCTGCTGTTTCAAAGTAGATAAAGATATTTTTGCAGTATTGGTTTTTATGCTCTTATTTTTGTACCTAGTTAACTTTTAAATGAGCTCAATATTTCAACCCTGAAGGAGGATACTTGACCGGGATAGACCTTGTTTCTCAGCAACAAAAAATAATAGTAGTTTTTAGTCATTTGATGCTTCTACCACAATTCTTAAATACAATATAGTAACTCATAATTAAATAAATAAAATTAAACTCGTATAAAAATGATCGCTCAAAAAGACCTTTTGTGGACTACGGTCCGTTCATGCAGTCTTCCGACCCACAATTATAGATGGTGTATAACTTTTTACTCATACTTACTCAAGCATACATACCTACATACATATGATCACACCTTTATCCCCGAAGGGGTAGGCAGAGGCATATTATATGCTCACATTTCACCTTTTAAGGTTTTGTCCCACGTATTGCCGTGTTGGGATGGACAGGCGCAGGCTGTGACTGCGTGCCTGCTGTTGAAAATTTTCAATTCGCCTTTTTAGTGCAGTGATCGTTTACAGAATACTAAGTCTGCGGGGCCACGAGCGCTTCCGCTTAAAAGCTTACTCAAGCATGTTTTGAATAAAAGAAATACACGCATAATGCCAAACCCTCTATTTCTCTATCTTTAAATAGGAAGGTAGAAGCACTCTGTTTGCCCAGATTACATCGTTTGTCTTGGTCCGACGTGAGTGGTGAGCGTTGTCGATTTCAATATAGCAATATTGAAATCGACAGGCGCAGATGGTGATTACCCATTGAAATTTTCAAGCCGCCCACCAATAGTGTGAGATGCTTGACGCAGTTTACAGAACACTCAATCAGCGAGGCTAAATCGCAATTTTTTTTTACGTGAGGGAAAATCCTCATGGATGTTATGCCGGACTCCTACCGACTAAAAAACCTCACGTAACGCCCAACAGCCTATGGTTGTGAGCCCCGGGTAAGCCCTCGGAAGGATATCCCAGGACTCCCAACAGACCTAGGGCCGCCACCGCGGCCTCGCCTAGGGGGTGGTTCGGGTGCTATCCCGCGTCTTTGGGGGGTTTCGGGTGTGATCCCGCTTCTAAGGGGGGCGTACGTGAGTTCCTCACGTCACGCTGCCGTCATGGGCCTGCTTCTGTAAGGACGGTGAGCGGCCCTCTCATCGTCCTCAGACCCCCGGTCATGGAGGCCGATAGTCCTCGGCGAGGGCTAAAGCTAAATCGCATTATTATGAAAGTTACAAACAAAATCTTTACAAAACTTGCAAATCCCATTAAATAAAAAAGCAGTTGATGTTCTACTTTACGTCTATGAGGTTAATGCAAGCTCGGCGCACTGATTGCTCCCAGATGTAGAAATTCTTAATACAGAAACTTACAGTTACCAGACGACTCCTGCCCGACTTTAATTGAAAACTTTGCTAGACTTTGCATAGAAAAAACATTATTTTAAAACATCTCATAAAGTTGATGGGAGTTCAGTGTAGGTTCTTACTTAATGCGTATTGCTCTGGGACTTGAGAAACTTTTTTAATTGTTGTTGCTTTATTTTAACATTTTCTTACACAGAGGGTCTATTTCACAATGGGTTAGTAATACTCTTTCTTTTATAGTTCAGAAATCTGTGTTTAATATAACCAAAGTTACTTAACAAGTTGCGTAATAAAATTCAGAATTAAAGATGGTTGAATTAAAATAAATAGGATTAACATTGAAATAAAAACCTTCTTAGAAATGTTATATAAAGTTTTTTTTATTTTAATATAACTATAACTGGCAATATTTAACATAAAAGTTGATACTTAATTTATTATCTACTGGGTCATACCGAATTTGTTACTGTTGCTTTGTGAAAAACTGGTTCTAACAATGTAAAATATGATATCGAAATATGATATCGGCTACTCCAAGACCAAGAGAATAAAAATAAAACATTGTTTTAAACATTCACCACAAGTTTGAAGATCCCATACCTTAAGAGTTCGTGAAGATCGCGACAAGGCGCTCATGTAGCCGTTTTGAAATTTACAGTATGCGAGCGTCGCTGGCACAAGATTATGCGAACTCTGTCTGTGACAAGCTTAGACTATATATCACCTGGAGACATGGAAGATGCGACTTGAGCAACCAAAGGGGGGATTCGCCACAATCGCGGCCGTCAGACCGGTCATGGACGAATGGCTGGAGAGAAGACACGGTGCTCTCTCCTACCGGTTGACACAGATGCTTGCCGGGCACGGTAGCTTCGGTAGGTATCTGTGGCGAAAACACCGGGAAACCACGGCCGAATGTCAACACTGCGAGGACCGCAGCGATGACACGGCGCTCCACACGCTGGTGGAGTGCGCGGCGTGGGCACAACAGCGACAGGTCCTCGTAGTGGGTCTGGGCGTGGACACTCTCTCGCTTGAGGCCATGGTGCGAGCCATGCTCTCCAGCGGGAGTAAGTGGGACTGCGCCGCCTCTTTCTGCGAGCAGGTCATGCTCGCGAAGGAGGCGGCGGGCCGGGTGCGGGAGAGAACTCTCCCACCCGAGTTCCGCAGTCGGCGCCCTGGGCGCCGCCGACGTGTCTTCGCCGAGGACTATCGGCCTCCATAACCGGGGGTCTGAGGACGGTGAGAGGGCCGCTCACCGTCCTTACAGAAGCAGGCCCATGACGGCAGCGTGACGTGAGCACTCACGCACGCCCCCCCTTAGAAGCGGGGTCACACCCGAAATCCCCCATAGACGCGGGATTGCACCCGAACCACCCCCTGGGCGAGGCCGCATTGGCGGCCGTAGGTCTGTTGGGAGTCACGGGACATCCTTCCTGAGGGCTTACCCGGGGCTCTCAACCATAGGCTGTTGGGCGTTACGTGAGGTTTTTTAGTCGGTAAGAGTCCGGCATAGCATCCTACGAGAATTTTCCCTCACGTTAAAAAAAAAAAAAAAAAAAAAAAAAAAAGACTATATATCACGGGACTAGCCTTTGCGAACCACCGCATACAAAAATATTCTGCCAGTTTTCATACAAGTGGAGGGGGAAACACAAAGACATATAAAATTTCATTGCATTTAAAAATGTATTAATCGACAAACGCGTAATAGCTGGTGTCTAATTGTACAGTCAACAATGAAATGTACTAGTTTAATCATATAAAATGATGTACTGATGTACAGTGCTTTTTATAAAGCCAAAAGACCAAATGGTCATGTGCAATGGCAGAAAACAATGCTTAAGTAAGGCGCATCCTGTGGTTAGATGATCTAAGGTGACAAGTGGTAATTTACTAAATCATTATTACATTCTAATAAACTTAATGCATGCAGAAACTAACAATTTTAACAGCAATTTAACTTCATGTAAAAGCAAAATTCATAGCCTAGACTTGAAGCCCTAATTAATAGGCAGGCTTCGCGCTAAGCGCCACATTGAAATAATTCAAGATTCATACGAAACGGGAGCAAGCGTTTAGTGCGCAATTTTGCCTCAATTTTCCGTGCCAGTTGGCCCCTTGGCGCTCCGGTACGGCGGATCTACTACCAATAAACAATATCTTACGGTCCAATGGATTTCGAACGAGGTACTGCTAATTAGGGGCATGGAAACCGATCAAAAGGGAGCCTTTGATGCGAAACTGAAAAGGTGACAACGATGCGAGTCAATCGAGTGTGTTATCGGCTAAGTTATGCTGTTTTATCATTATTTTTGGCAAGCTTCATAATTTGATGAGTTATCCGTGATCAAACGAATTTTTATTATTACGATATACCAACCTTCCGATCATTTACTTTTATCAAATATCTGCGTTATAACAGAAATCAAACGAATGGGAAAACTTAAGGGATGTCTATCTATACGAGCGACATCATCTCGGCGATATATTATTCGGTTATGTCGCTTGCCACCATGCTACAGCAATTTCAATCAAGTGACATCGATTAAAAAATATTTTACACCTTTTGATAATTACCTGATTCACAATAGCCATAGCATAAACCCAAAAATATGGCAAGTAAAAGATCTCTGTTATATTCATTGAAAGAAAGGCGAGAGAGAGAATATTTACCGATAACTCTACACTTTATGTCTTCAAGGTGAATTAGGCCGTATGCCCGTTATAATAGATTCAAATCCATTACGGTTACAGTATGGAACGGATCCAGAATTCCGCTTTGATCACTACCATCCGCAAATGCCTGCTGAGGGATGGCTGGCCGGTCATGCAGAAGTTATCGCTTATTGAAATCGATTTCGTGACCCAGTACCTGAATTTTTCGCAGCACAATTGTATGACTTCGTTTGCATTCTCGTTGAAGATTAAATACGTGAGTGCAATGACAATATACTGTATACAATTCTTAAAATGAAAGCTTGCTACTTCAGTAAAGCGTAATTTTATTTAGGTACTTGCTGTACGTTATTCAGGGTTTCACCCGAAGCCATCAGAAATATGCTTCATTTTTTTTCATTGTTCTTTACTTTTCTTTATTGTTGGTTTGTTTTGCTTGTCAAAATTTTGTTTAAGTTGATCGTGTTTATCCTGCATTGAAAAAAAAAAGCATAGGCAGTCATTCCACGTAGGGTTTAATACTAAAACCTAACTAACTGAAAATAACTTATAATTCAAGCTACTGATTTGTTTTACTTGCATGTGCCAAATAAAACAGATCAGTAGCTTGTATTATAAGCTTTAACAGCAATTTAATTCACATAAAAGCAACATACAAGTTGCTATAGCAGTCTCTGAGGTATGCGCGGCGAGGTGGGAGCCGGGGAAAAAAGAGCATGAGTACATGCGATTAATACACGTCGGACAAATCTTAGGATATCAGTTTACATTTTAAAAACTGATGAATTTTTCTTTTGATAACTCCAAGATCAAAATCATCGACAACATGAGTGCACAGAAGTTATGGCCAGACTATAGCACACATTAAATTGCAGACAATAAAATTCTTTGATTCTTAGAGCTTAGTGTTCAAGAACTGCGTCTATTTCAACTAATTAACTATCAAGTAGGTACCTACTGTTACTCAAATACCTTATAAAATATTCGACTTTTACTATAGTAATCAAATTTGGGAAACCGTTTTCTAAAAGGTAAAGCCCAATTTCATTTTACTGCTACCATTAGATCTAGTTCAACGATATTCTTATACAAGTAAAGAGCTTTAAACTTAGAGACAGTTATCGAGGGATATTAAAGTTTTGATATTCGTTTACTGTTATCAGACATCTTTGAATAATACAACGTTAAAGTACTAGACGGTGCCCGCGGTTCCACCCGTGTGAATTCTATTTCATTTCTTGCATCCCTCGAAAACATATTCCGGGGTAAAAAGTATAGTTATTCCAAATTATAAACTATCCCTGTATCAAATTTCAGTCAGATTTCGTTTAGCCGTTAGATCGTGTGAAGGCACAAGACGGGGCCGAGGTGGTAGCCAAAGTCTGTCGTGAACTCTGGAACTGAAGTTCCGAAGGCTTACCCCTAGACTTTCCCTGGGACTTTATCGTGTGGTTTTAGTCAGTAGGAGTTCAGGGACAGCAAAGTCAAAATCTTTTGCTTATCTGGTAACTTATATCTCTCACTAGCTCACATATTTTTACAATTTCTAAGGATTACTTATCGCTTTGTTCTTTCGATGCACTACAACTAGATCGTGCTTCTAGAGTTTAACTATAATATTTTTTTTTAATATTTAGCTCGCCAAATTGACGTCGCCACCAGCCTGATGTAAAGCCGTGGCGCATCTAGCGATTGGGGGCCACTTCTGACAGTGGTCCTCAAGCTGGCGGCCCTGTGATGTGCCTCTTCACGCACCTCTTGAAGAACCCGGGATTGTATGAGGGAAACACATGTGCGGGCAGGTCGTTCCATGTTTTTATAGTTCGACAGAGGAACGATCTTTTGAAACGCTCAGTTCTGGCGATGATTCTCTCCACTGTGTGTGAATGGCATTTTCGCAGCGCCAACGGTTCGAGGCCTCCGGTCACCTCAGGATAACCAATCATAAAGAAAACTGAGTATTGATTGCCTTATTGCTTATTTAAAAAGTATACATTTATTGTTAAAAATTACAGAGAAACATAATTATTACATATCTATATTTACATTATTACTATCTAAACTAAACCTAAATAAGGCCCCCGTGGCATTGTGCCCAAAAGACTAGCAGCATTCCCCCTTTGAATAGCAATACCTATTCGTTGAGCGAGAAAACTGCCAGCCCTTGGGTCACCAGTTGACTCCACAAGGCGCTTTTTCAAATTCTTGAAAAATTTTTGCGCATTGGGACCCCATGGACCTAGGGTCTCGACACCGACTGGACAAAAACGATACGATGAGTCGAGACCCTTATATTTATTAATTTTAATATTTTCAGCCTCTTCCGCTGCGGCACTGGCTTTTAATTTTGTTTTAGGAAGATGGGACGGGGCTAGAGTGTCAACACAAGTTGCATCCCACACCAGGACCCGACCCATCTCCCACGGTATCAATGTTATACCATCCGGTCTCTTGCCATCGTCCCTGAAAACGCCGTTTGGCTCTAAGAGCGCAGGCACATTGGCGGTGGCAAGAGCACGGCGGATGATGTCATTCAGAAAAGTTAAATAAAAGTTAAAAAGTTCAATTCGGAGAAGGGACCACAATTGTTGCTCGCTCTATAGAATCCATTGGTATAGAATGTTTATCTTAAGTTGGAACTTCCAATGAATAATGTTCTAAAACTAAAATTTAAGCGAAATCGATAATTATTTTAGATGTTATTTTTAATCTTCCTTGGTATACGAGTATACCTACCTTATTTGACATACTTCATTAAAGTCTGAAAAACTACTTTATTATCTCCACTTTCCCATTTTAAAGTTTAACTATCGCCATCGCCACCTGGAAATGAAGACTTGCTAATTGCTTACTACATTCTCTTCTCTGATACATAGTAAACAGTTCAATTTATTATAGTTTCTATAATCGTTTCAACTTTCCCTCTTTCTTTCTCTTTCCCACACATACAATAACAATTGTAAAGTACCATTCATTTTTAGCATAAAAAAGAGAGCGAATCTTACAAGAAATACATATTTTACACTTTTGACAGATGTGTCTCCCTCTTTAGATTTATTATGCTGGGGATATGAAGTAACTGTTTTCGTGTAGGAAAGAGGGATTTTTCGTTGTTTTCTACATAGTGAGATAATATTAAAATGCTTTTCTCATGTTCCGTCACACGTAAAACGGTCTTGAAAGTATAAATCAAATCGTTTTCTCTACGAATAAAGGTTTCGGGCGCGCTTCACTGACTTTGTATTTAAACTTAAACGTGGCTTGGATGATATGCGGAAAAGGATTTAGAGTAACAATGCATGTTTTCGTGTGATATCGTAACTGCTAGATATAGTAAAGTATGTGTGTTTTAAATCATGATTGACGTTAAAATATTTTGCACTTGTAATCCTTTTTCCAAAAATACAATATTTAACAGCGTTACTGGCAACCTGGTTGATTTTCGTGATTTTCAAATGACCGAAACACTCGTAAATAGAAAATAAGAACACGCCACATACGGTGACCCATCTCAGTGGTGACCGTTCTGTACACCGGCACCGCGTTGGTTACTACATCGATCGTTTACACAAGGTGTCATGAACCATTCTATAGTGTAGTTGTCTCGGCAGAATTTCAGATTTAAAACGTCAAAGTTGGTAGTCCTTAAAAATATAGCTGGCCGAAGCTCTGTTGGAATAAGTAATCATCACCACCTACCTGCCGCACTAGAGCTTAAACTAGAATTTCAAACGCCAGTCGCTACCAAAACGTCAACAAGCTAATGTTGTAACAATTCGATGAAAATAAAAACTATATTGAGATAGGCAGGAAGTAAAGTTTTGTAGGGTCTGACTGCCGTCACAAAGATATTAAGTTTTCTTCTTATCTATATCAGGGCAACGGGAACACCCACACATAAATCGTGGCATAGCGCGTGTAACTCTGTCGCAGGCTCAGATTTACACGTATCACTTTTATATTAAGCAGGTACCAATACGTATTCGGTCTGATGCCCGAACTTTATACACTCGAATATCCATGCGGGATATTTTTTACACGTGGGTATCCTCATGGATGCTTTGTGGGACTCCTAACAGCTAAAACCACACGATGCTCGACTACACATGGCTACGGTCGAGTGTCCCGGGTAAGCACTCGGAATGATGTCCAAGGGTCTTCCCAAAAGACTCTGAAATCGAGAAGAAAAGCCGTGTTTTTTATCATTTGCTTTATATAAGTAGGTAAAATCAGGTACCGGTACGTGTGGGTGTGAATTTATTATGAAAGAAAAGGCACCAACTGTCTAAGGTAATGAAATAAAAAATGTAGACTAAAATGTTCTTTGATGTCCGTGGATGTTTTAAGTAAATTACATAAAAGATGAATGATGGCCCTATTCATTTCTTGTTTCTTTTCGCCGTTCAAATGGATGAAAAATTATACGTTATAGAATTCTAAAAAAAGTACTCTAAAATACATTACCTACTTACTAATTTTATAATTTTTTTTCTAGATTTTTTTTGTGTCCCAGTATTTGTTAGGGGACATTCGTCCCACTATGGAACTGGCGCGAGTACCAGTTGCCCCTCCCAAAATTTGATAATGGTTAACTTTTTTTTTTTTTTTTTTTTTTTTTTTTTTTTTTTAATATAAATATTCACGGACATTTCACACAACGCTATCTGATCCCAAAGTAAGCTAGGAATAACCTGCTTGTGTTATGGGTATTAGACCACGGATATTAATACTTATATACTTTTAAATACATACATATTATACATAGAAACACCCAGACTCTTGAGACGAACATTTATGGGTCACACAAAGATTTGTCTCCGGTGGGAATCGAACCCACGACCTTAATGGGCCCACATCAAATTGGTGTTGAATGGTTAAAAAAAAATAACCACGAAGGCTTAGGCGGGAGCTCCACTCCGCTTCGCTCCCACCTTAGCCTTCTAACCTAGCCTATCCGAGTCGAGGTGTTAACCACAATAAGTGAAAGGTTCCGCTATGCTTCGCTCCCGCCTTAGCCTTCGTGGTTATTTTTTTTATAACCCACCGGTATATATACGGACATTCTGGGATTTGAACATTTTGGGACATGGACAATGTTATGATGAATATTGGACATTTTGTAAACTGGACATTCTGCGCCTAAACGCCCTTCTCTTGGTTGAAATCAAAACAGATGTGGGCCCAGTTAACTATTATTAAATTTTGAGAGGGGCAGCTGGTACTCGGGCCAGTGCCATAGTGGAACGAATGTCCCTTAACCCATTTGTTTGAGGATGTGTTATGAACTCAAGACAGTAGCATTAGTCATTTAATTGACAGTAACTACAATCAATCAAATCAGCATATGGCAGTCCACTGCTGGACGTATCCAATTTACGCCACAATACACGGCTTTGCGCATTCAGTCAATCCCTGCCACCTTCTTCAGGCCGATAATAAAATATAATATTTTATACCAGGGGCGTAGACTCCATAGAAGCCGATTCCCGCTGGCTTCCCCTTCAGAACTGACAGCAAGGTGAAGTTACATCATTACTAAATCTCGGTCAGTAGATAAGATGATAAAATTTTCTTCTCAACGAAAAACCCCTGCTGCAAAATACATAGCAATGTGCAATATTGTGCATCGCTCAGTTCAGTCAAAGTTCAGTGAACTCCAAAAACACGATCATGGAATATGAGAAATAAGCCGGATTGCTGAATATTTGCGTCCCTTTCGTTAATAATACGCAAATGTAGGTTTCTCTTTCTACGTTCCGAGTGTTTCGAAAGATTATACTTGCGAATCTCCATCGTTCGGCCAGCAATCGGGCCTCGTTCTAAATCCACTCGGAAATAGCTTAATACGAGACGGAGAAAAGTCGTCAATAATAAAGTAAAGTCAATAAACGTACTAAAATTTACTGTTGACGAAATAAAATCACTCATAGAGTCTAATTATATGTATTTTCATACAACGTAATTATATAATGATATTTACGACGCAATCATTTGGAATTTTCAATAACTAAATAAAATTAATGAATTAAGTAAGCTCGTCGAACATTCTTTATGCACACTAGCGCCGCTTTCGAATATTTTGAACTTTTATTTACTACTTTATATTTTCTCTAAACAATGCAGCAGTGCACTCCCAGAATTATTGAATAATTAGTTTGTTGGTCGTTTTTTTGCTGTTTATTGGTTAATTATAATTAGTTAGTGATAAATAGCATGGTGTATTGGTGAGTGGAATAGTGCGTGCAGTACTGTATAAGTATATAAGCTGTAAATAGATAAGTAATTACGTATGGTTTACATTTTGCTTTGTTTTAATAGGTTGTTCGTATGCGTAATGGCGACGTTAATACATATAGATTGTTGTTTAATAGATTTTTTGTTATCTGAGGAAACATCTTTTACTAAATTAAGTTTTGAGAATAAAAAATATGTAATTCAATTGTGACTATAGATTATAAAAGAAAAGACTGCTCCTATAAACATTTTCATAGTTCGTTATATGATAAATATACTTGGATGACAGGTTCTTGTAAACTCAATAAACTTTACTGTTTCCAATGTTAATTATTTTCCGATTCTAGTAGCGTTTGGAGTCGTACAGGGTTTACGGACATCAATAATATAGGAAATTCGACGAAAAACATGTTTTGACTGAAAAACGCATTCGTAGTTGTTTAAGCTTTCATGACTTTGGCAATAGCAGAATTGAGACATTTTTGAATAATAATTTTGAAGTACACAATAGGAAGGTTGATCGCAATCGTCTTCTATTAAGACGTTTCATAGATACTGTAGTTTTGTTAGGTAAACAGGAATTAGCGTTCCGCGGCCACGATGAGAGCTCCGGGTCGAACAACCGCGGTAATTATATTGAAATATTGCAATATTTAAGTGCGTATGATGCTGTATTGGAGTCACATATGGAACAATGTTCTTCAATGCATAACCCCGTGTTTTCTGGACATCTACATGTACCTAGGTAAGATTTTTTTTACTAGCTTCCGGTTCAGGTATACCCGAAGGGGTAGGCAGAGGCATATTATATGCCCACATTTCACCTTTTTATAATATGTCCCACGTAATACGTTGTGAGCCGTATTGCCGTGTTTAAATGGACAGGCGCAGGTTGTGATGCCTGCTGTTGAAATAAAGCCTTCAACTTGGTTTAACGACTGCCATTTTACTGGCAACCGGGACCAACGGCTTAACGTGCCTTCCGAAGCACGGAAACGCTCAAATAAATGTCACAAAGTGATCACATGGATGGTCACCCATCCATGGACCGGCCATAGTGAAAGTTGCTTACTGCAGTGATCGTTTACAGAACACTGAGTCCGCGGGGCCACGAGCGCTACTATCTTCCCTTTTGAAAATAACCAGCCCTCGCCACTGTTTTATACAGTCCTGGAGCATGGGCGGCGAAGCGACGCACACACATTCGTGGTCATCTATACGTCTATACTAATATTATAAAGATGAAAAATTTGCTTTTTTGTTTATTTGTTTGTAACGAATAGGCTCCGGAATTACAGGACCGATTTGAAAAATTCTTTCACTGTTGGGAAGCTACACTCTTTGCGGTGAACATAGGCTATATTTTATTCCCGTTTTCCTACGGGAACGGGAACTACGCGGGTGAAACCGCGTGTCGTCCGCTGGTGTTAAATAATAATCTGCAAAGTACTCAATGCTATAAAAATAATTCTGACAAAAAAGCAAAACATCATTTGCGAAAATATTCTACTAGTCTTTGAAAATAAAAATGTTACACTGTTCTTGTGTCCAAAGATGAAGTTAACTTGTCTGACTTTCGTCGATTTTATAATTACCTTATTTTAAGAGACAAACTTAACTATAAGGTAAAATGTGCGTATACTATGCATCTGCCTAATTTTTCAGAGATAAAACGTCACTATATGTCATGTGAGGATAAAAGTTGCACTGTACAGCAATTCCGAATTAGATTAGCTTTACATTCCTAACTATATAAATCCTTGTTTACTCTGACCACAATTAAAACATACTTAATTATAATCTGGAATAACGCAGCGTGTGCTACAGATGAGACAGTAAAATCTCATTGCGATATTATACTCTATCCCACCGCTGTGAGCTTGGGAGCATTGTTACTCACAGTTAATACTCGTACTGTGCTGTGGCATAATTTGAAATTGTTCTTGTTTTGGGTTACCACATTGTAAAATATAATATGGTATGTACTACTTACAGATATAATATTCAATTACTTCCTCATTATATTCTGTATACATTTATTTGTACTGTGCTGTTGTTTGTACTACGGCAAAGCTTGTCATTTGCGTCTTTGACGGTCTAGAGAATATATGTTAGAAGGGCTATTTCATGCTGTATCGAAGTAATCCAAAGGACGCAGGTCACCGAAACGTAGTCGAAAGAATTGGTAGGTAAACTCAAAGGGGCTACGTTTGTCGGAAAACTTATTTTCATCCTGGTTCATCATCACGCCTTTATCCCCGAAGGGGTAGGCAGAGGCATATTATATACCCACATTTCACCTTTTTATAATTTGTCCCACGTAATACGTTGTGAGCCGTATTGCCGTGTTTAAATGGACAGGCGCAGGTTGTGACTGCCTGCTGTTGAAATAAAGCCTTCAACTTGGCTTAACGACTGCCATTTTACTGGCAACCGGGACCAACGGCTTAACGTGCCTTCCGAAGCACGGAAACGCTCAAATAAATGTCACAAAGTGATCACATGGATGGTCACCCATCCATGGACCGGCCATAGTGAAAGTTGCTTACTGCAGTGATCGTTTACAGAACACTGAGTCCGCGGGGCCACGAGCGCTTCTATATTTCCATCCTGATAGAGTCTAATTATACTTATTCAATATTTTTAGTAAATTAATTTGCGAGGTTTTGCCCAGCGGATGATCGATGTTTATCGGTTAACGTATGACTATATTCTGTCAACTAACCTTCCATAGAAACTCATTGTATTTATTTAACAAAATACCAGTTTCGTACATTATTCCATCGCATATTTCATAAGCAAACGAAACAACGGGACTCCATTTCATTACAAAAATTGCAATGTCATTTGTATTTTAAATAAAATACTCGTTTTGCTGCGAGATACATTTCGTATTGATAAAAACATTATAAATATAAACAATCGATTCCATTATCATTACCTTCGATGTTCAACGAAAATACGAACCCTTTTATGTCCTAAGGGACAACATAATGCTTTCAAAATAATGAATACAAACAAACATGAGGATTTTTTTTCTCATACAATAGATATAAAATGTATGCACATAATTTAGGACAGAATTGCGGACCCCTGTCACCTGGTAACCTTCATGAATTATACAGAGCAATTTGTTGCTAGATAAGTTATCGGCCACTAACGGAATATAGATAGCTGTGTTACCTGTTATGCAAAAAATGGCTGTCCCCAATTATTGGGAGTAAAAAATATATTTCTCTTAGTATAGGTATATATTAATGAATATTGTGTGAGGCAATTTATTGGAAATCTAGTGTCGTTTCAGTATTAGAAACTTTATTTAGGTACTAACATATTTTAATTTGATAAATTTATTTTGATAAATCTTTTAAGAAAATAGTCTCTTAATTTATCTCAAAAGCTGCGCCCTAAATTTTAGAAGATTCAGACAACATTGCAATGAAATTTAAAAAAGTTTGGATAAAATTCGGTATTTCAGAAAGGGCAACAGCTGCCCCTGAATGATGGAAAGCTCGAAGCGATTACAGGGCTCCCTTCCGGCTCAAGTTTAATATAAAAATAAGTAGATAACGTTATTTTAAGTGTGTGTTCCTTTTGTAATGCGTTATTTTTAGACAAGGTTGCGTCTTATTATTAAATTTGTCTTTTTATTTATTTGTTCTTGATGTTGATTTAGGGTTGACAGCGCGAGTGTAGCGCCCCGGTGTTGGTAAGCCCTGGAAAGGAAATCCCCAGGATTCTCAACAGACCTCAGCTACTACTGCGAATTCACCTAAGGGGTTCAAGTGCTAGGGGGCGGATGACGGCAGTGTGACGTAAAGGATTCACGCAAGCCCCCCCTTAGAAGCGGGATCCCGCTTCAAAGACGCGGGATGGCACCCGAACCATCCCCTAGGTGAGGCCGCAGTAGCGGCCGTGGGTCTGTTGGGAGTCCTGGGACATCCTTCCGAGAGCTTACCCGGGGCTCCCAACCATAGGCTGTTGGGCGTTTCGTAAGGTTTTTTAGTCGGTAGGAGTTCGGCATAGCATCCACGAGGATTTTCCCACACGTCAAAAAAGAAAAGAAAAAAGGGGGTTCATGTGCTCTCCCACGTCTTTTGGGGGTTGTTCAGGTGTTCTTCCGCTTCTTGGAGCGTGTGGGGCGTGCGTGAAACTATAACGTCACGCTGTCGACTTACGATATATAACAGAAAGTATAGTGAAAAGCGTACGCTTAGATTTGGAATGAACTATTTTCCCCGGTTTTCCCAAATGACTACTGTATTGGGTTCAGCTTACTTCTAAGTTTCAAAACTCTTGGTTTTGAAGGGACGCGCCGGTCGCGTAGCACCTATGGTGTTGCATTTACCTCAATATTAAGCATTCACATTATGTTTGTACATATTTTAATACCAATTCATAGTGTTAAATATACCTAATAATTAATTAGTCACATATTTTGGCATTTAATAGCTAATGTATAAAAGTAAGCTTTTGCAGTATTGGTCATAGCTAAGTTTGATTTTATTGAAAGGAGATCGAATTCGTTGCACTTCAACAAATAAAATCCAAAATATTTTCAAACAATTTCAAACTAAAGCCTTGTAATATTTTCGTCTACCTTCAGATATCTTTATTTGATGAATCTTTAACTTTTTTTTATCGAAGGGTGTTTTGTAGACAGAGGGGAAAACTGCCTTAAGTAAATGTTAATATTTGCTTAAGTCTGTTACTATAAAGCGATGTCAAATGCATGTTTTTGTAGAAACTTTACAATTACTGTTAAAACCTTTGAAGTGTTCGTGTAGACTCGCGATTTAAAATGGTTTTATACCAGTTACAGTGCAGATTTAGGCTTTGTTCTGATTTAACCCCATAATTTCAGCGGAAATACTAATTTAACCATGGACAATATTTGTAGTACCATGTTATCTATACTAATACTCTTTGGAGTTTGTTTGTTCAGGATTCTAAACTAATAATCCTATTCAAAAAATATTCGGATTATAGTAGATGGCCCATAATTATATTGAGGAACTTTGTAAGCTATTATCAGCACCGCTCACGGACGCGAAATCCTATCCTACTAATCCTACTATCCTACTATCCTATCCTACTTCCTACTAATATTATAAATGTGAAAGTTTGTGAAGATGTTTGGATGTTTAGATGTTTGGATGTTTGTTACTCAATCACGCTCTAACAGCTGAACGGCTTGAACTGAAATTTGGCACATAGATAGCTTATAGTCTGGAATAAAACATAGGCTACTTTTTATCCCGCGATAATGTTCCCAAGGGAAGCGGGAACGGGTACCGAATTTCACGCGGGCGAAGCCGCGAGCTTTATCTAGTGTAATCATAAATTTCATCAAATCATTCCACCGTCCAATCGCAAGTCGGACTCGTGCACGAATAGTTCAATGGCAAAATATCACAATTATAACGGGTTAACACCCGGACAACCCCCCAAAGACGCGGGATAGCACCCAAACCCCCCTTAGGTGAGGCCGCAATGGTAGCCAAGGTCTGTTGGGAGTCCTGGAATCATCCTTCCGAGAGCTTACCCGGGGCTACCAACCCAAAAGGCGTTAGGTAGGAAACGTGGGATTTTTAGTCGATAAAAGTCATTGAGTTATTGAACGTAGTACATTTTTGTTTTTTTTTTTTACGTGAGGGAAAATCCTCATGGATGTTATGCCGGACTCCTACCGACTAAAAAACCTCACGTAACGCCCAACTGCCTATGGTTGTGAACCCCGGGTACGCCCTCGGAAGGATATCCCAGGACTCCCAACAGACCTAGGGCCGCCACCGCGGCCTCGCCTAGGGGGTGGTTCGGGTGCTATCCCGCGTCTTTGGGGGGTTTCGGGTGTTATCCCGCTTCTAAGGGGGGGCGTACGTGAGTTCCTCACGTCACGCTGCCGTCATGGGCCTGCTTCTGTAAGTGAGCGGCTCTCTCATCGTCCTCAGACCCCCGGTCATGGAGGCCGATAGTCCTCGGCGAAGACACGTCGGCGGCGCCCAGGCCGCCGACTGCGGAACTCGGGTGGGAGAGTTCTCTCCCGTACCCGCCCCGCCGCTTCCTTCACGAGCATGACCTGCTCGCAGAAAGAGGCGGCGCAATCCCACTTACTCCCGCTGGAGATCATGACTCGCACCATGGTCTCGAGCGAGAGAGTGTCCACGTCCAGACCCACTACGAGAACCTGTCGCTGTTGCGCCCATGCTGTGCACTCCACCAGCGTGTGGAACGCCGTGTCATCGCTGCGGTCCTCGCAGTGCTGACACTCGGCCGTGGTTTCCCGATGTCTTCGCCACAGATACCTACCGAAGCTACCGTGCCCGGTTAGTATCTGTGACAGCCGGTAGGAGAGAGCACCGTGTCTCCTCTCCAGCCACTCATCATTGACCGGTCTGACGGCCGCGATTGTGGCGAATCCCCCCTTTGGTTGCTCAAGTCGCACCTTCCATGTCTCCACGGTTTCCTGGTGGAGCAGGGACCGCTGGGCCTCGATTTCTCGAGACGCAGGCCTTCGGCCCCGCTCCAGCGCCTCCTTGCGCCATCTAAATAGTGACGCAAGGGCTCTCGCTTCCAGGTCCCATGGAGGGGTCCCGGCTAGGAGACATGCCGCCTCACCGGAGATCGTGCGGTATCCCCTTATCACCCTGACGGCCATTGTCCTCTGCGGGCTCAGCAGTCTGGCCACATTGCTGGCCGACAGGGTCTCCGCCCATACGAGGGCCCAGTATAAGGCCATACTTCGCACGATCCCCAGGTATAGTCTCCTGTAGGGAGCGTTGGGTCCCCTGACGTTGGGCATCAGCTGATGCTCCCCTCAGTTTTGGGACCAAACTTCGGAAGTGATGTCCGAAGTTCCACCGGTCATCGAGTACGAGCCCCAGATACTTCATCGAGGACTCGATGCCAATGCTGACGCCCCCTACCTGTAGGCTGGATCCCGGAGGTGGTCCCTTCCGAGGTCCGTGGAAACACATAGCCTCGGATTTGTGAAGGGCGACCTCGAGACCCAGCCGCCGAATTCGACCCACGACTTAAGCAACCCCTGCCGTGGCCTTTAGTGCTGCGTCACGGTGCGTTGCTCCCCGCGCCGTAACGAGAGTGTCGTCAGCGTAACAAGTTACGCCGACCCCTCGGAGCAACGGACCACGCAGCACCCAGTCGTAACCGATGTTCCACAGGAGCGGCCCTATTACCGATCCCTGTGGAACACCGCACGACACATCTCGCCGACCCGGCCCTAGCCAGCTCGGGTAAGTTATGGCCCTCTCGGAGAGATAGGCCCCGACAATTTGACGGAGATAGGGAGGCACTCCATGGTAGATAAGCGCCTCCCTAACGCAGCTCCAGGGCAAGGTGTTGAAGGCGTTGGCGATGTCAAGAGACACCGCCACCATCACCTCACCCCGTGAGACTGCTTCCTCCGTCAGGCCTCTAATGCGCATGATCGCGTCCACGGTGGAGCGCCGCTGGCGGAAGCCAAACTGGCTATCCGCCAGATTAGGCACCACGCGTGTAAGGTGCCCGGCGAGGCGTTGTGCAATAATGCGCTCAAAGAGCTTGCACACCTCGTCGAACAACACGATCGGCCGGTACCCTGATGGGGAGCTTGCCGGCCGCCCCGCCTTTCGGATCAAGACCAGTTTCCCCGTCTTCCAGACCTTGAGAAACTGGTCTTTTTCGAGGCATGCGCTAAAAAGACCTATAAGTCGAGGCCTAAGCTCCTCGAGAGCCAGGACCCACGCTCGGCCTGGAATGCCGTCGGGTGTACGTAGTACATTATAACTCAATGGTAAAAGTCGTAAATTGTTTTCTCACGTTAAAAATAAATTAATGACTTAGAGACGGAAAGCGATCCTTGGTAATAGCACAGTATTCTGTTGACTGTGGTAATAGGGTCCTGTTTATACCATTTGGATACAGAAAATTAATTAAAAGGCATGGGCTAGAAGGGTGGGACGCAAAGGAAGTTCGAACCCTACCTACCTAGGTAAATAAAATATATTATTACAACAGGCATTCCATTCAACCTTCTATTTACGCATTTTGCTGCGGCAAATCACATCAATATTTAAAATTATTACCTATTGTTTACAAACTATGTAACTGAACCCGTGAAAGTTATTCTATTCCTTACAATACAGGTATCTACAGGTGTTAAACAACAACAAACAAACAGACGTACGAATACAATTGCATGGTGTTCACATTCCGCCGTTTTCCATATCGCAGCGGTTATCACGATCATTCGCCCCCCCGCCGACTCGATGATCCATCTTCGAGGGAGTGTTGTCTTTGCAGACGAGCGTTTCAAACGCTTATTTGAACTACAATAATTGAATTGTGGTAATTGAGGTACGGTGGAAATATTATCAGGCGTACGATTAGATCAGTTAGATTGTGGAATGAATATTGAAAAGCTCTACTTGTACTGTTCTACAATAATATTTATTATTGTAACACCTAACCGGTTTCGCCTTACGGCATTCTCAAAGACTATTGTGGAATAAACTATTATTATCTGGTTCCGCTTACTTCTAAGCTTCCAAAATCTTCGTTTTTGAAGGTACTGTCGCGTAGCACCTCTGGTGTAGCAATTATCTCAATAATAACCATTTACATTACGTTAGTAATTTTTTTTATACTAATTAATTTATTTCTCACACATTATGGCATTTAGTATGTAATGCAAAAGTAAACTTTGGAGTAATGGCCCTAGCCTTCTTAAATAGAGGATATCAACTGTGAATGTGGTAGGTTTTGTAAATCTAAAGATAAAAATATAGTTAGAGGGAGTACCTACTTCTTGTTTATGGTCAGTGCTCACATGCACTCCACTGTCTGCTGCGCTTCGCTTTATATTTAAACAATATGAGTAAAATAAAATTACTGCATTTTACAGAAGTAAAACGCTGCATTTTTATTCCAGCGGTTTGACCGCCCGTCCACAATATTACTTGTCGCGCGTACGAATGATCGATCTTCGTGAAAACACGCGCAAGCGACGCGTGATTCCACCAACAAGGGTGCAACTAGGGCCCGTAAAATATTTACTTTTTTCTTCCCTACGACAAAGTTTGGTGTCAAACTTAGAAGGGCGACAAATGGTGGCAACGTCCGGGGAATGTGAAGCGCTTTGTTAAAGGATAAACATTTCAATGGTGGTGTTGAAGCATGTAATATTTTCTGTAAGTTTTTAAGCATTGTTGAGCTAACTAAACCTTTTTAAAACACTTTTTATGTTTTGAAATGTCATTTGGTGTAAAGGCTCAAGAAACACTTTTTGGTAAATGCTAAACGTACTGATATTTTAATACAAGCAGGGGTTGCGACGTCAGACGACCGTGGCTTTCATTATGAATCTCCTTTCAATAGTAAAGGTAATGAGTGGATGCACGCAAGTCACGGATCCTTCTTCTATGTTTCAACACGGCAACAGGGTCGGCAGCGTAAGTATAACACCTCTGGAGTTATAAACTTTGATCATGCCGGCCGTATGCATTAAGTTCTACTCATCTCTGTAACCGTTAATTTTATAAACTGAAATAGTCCAAATTTATGACAGTTATTATCTTAGAATTCTGTTCGCGACTCGAACAAGTTGCTTGTCGAACTTGTTCGACGCGCGAACACAATTGAAGTACAAAGAAAATCGGAAAATGACACACGGAATATTAAATCGACATTGTAATACGTAGGAAACTTTTCTAATACAGGGGTAGAAACTACAGTCATCACTTTATTGTTATTTTGATATGTGTAACGAAGTCGAAAAACAGCTAGATCAGTGCCTAACACAGGGGAGGGTGCACGCTAAGTGAGATGTCAAGGGTCGATGGAAATTGATTTTCCGCCATCAGTCATACCTTATGCGTGAGCACACCATAGAGCAACGTGACCTGTACAAGGGGAGTAGATATAGCATGTTTGCTCTATACATATTTTTGACGCGCCCGTGGGTCGTGGCCCCGCGGACTCAGTGTTCTGTAAACGATCACTGCAGTAAGCAACATTTACTATGACCGGATATGGATGGGTGACCACCACGTGGACCACTTTGTGACATTTATTTTTACGAGCGTTTCCGTGCTTCGGAAGGCACGATAAGCCGTTGGTCCTGGTTGTCAGCAAAATGACAGTCGTTAAGCCAAGTTGAAGGCCTTACGGGCGGCTTGAAAATTTCAACTGTGGGTCGTCACAACCTGCCCCCGGGTCGGCAGCGCGTGTGTAGCGCCTCTGGTGTTGTAAACGTCTATAGGCTACGGTTACCAACCTTCCGGTACGCCGAAAGCTTGTCTGCCACCTAAGTAGTATAAAAAAAAAACATATATCTGTCTGTCATATTTTGAGGGGGAAATCGTATTCCTATGCACCACTAAAAAGCAATTGGATTTCACTATGAAACTTACACAAAACATTAAAATAAAACACTCATAATTTCAGACAAATACATACGTGTTTCGTAATCCTTTCGAAGCCCGCTTTGACAGAGGAGAAAATCCCAGTATGGCGCCGATAAACGTCATATATCGTTTTGCTCTATGGAGCACACAATGTGGAACTTGGTAGCTCGAATGTAACTTTTGTTTTAGCCACACAATAGAATCGAATATTGCTATAAAATTGCCTATAGTGTTGACGTAAGCTGTGGGTTTTGAATTCGCTGTGCATGCCAGAATAGTGGATTTTCAGGCTAACATACAATGCGGATTTTCAAAGTCGATTGTTTTAGTACTTTCAGGTCCAATTTGTTCCCTTTTATTTTCATTTTTCTAAATTTATTGTCAAGTTTATTTTAGAAGTTAAATCTTTGTTTCTAAAAACGAATACGATAAGAAAAAACAAAACATAGATCAATAATTACATACAAAGCATGAAGCATAAAAATATTATTTAATTTTACGCGAATTACGCAATGAAAAGGTTATGAGCTTTTAAGTATAATATAAATATATATATTATGTAAAGCATTTATGTTCAGGTATTCCCTAATAATATGTCTAAACTTCTTATCAGAATATAAAAAATAAGGTAGGTATCGTCAGAAGCCCACTTTTAGCAAACGTAAAATCATGAAGATAAAAATATATTTGTTTTTGATGACGGGAGTCAAATGACAGGGATTCAATTGAACCTTTCAAATAATATAAAGGTACTTTGTTAGTCGAAAGTCAAATATTGGATTTTACTAGTCCTTTTTTTTAACGTGAGGGAAAATCCATCACGGATGCTATGCCGGACTCCTACCGACTAAAAATCCTCACGTAACGACCAACAGCCTATGGCTGGAAGCCCCGGGTAAGCTCTCGGAAGGATGTCCCAGGACATTGACAATTACAAATTTTAAAAAATCGTTGCCCCAAGTGGAGTTCCGTCCATATGTTATCAAGTAACAATCCAAATTTTAAAACATTTTCACAAACACTTCACAAACATTTTAACAAACGTCTCTTTATACCTACCTATTAACACGGGTTTTAAAAACGGGTTTATTGGTAGGTAATAAAACAAGCGCAAGTGAATTTAGATTTTCAAATACGCAAAATACTCATTAAACTTTTGAACTATACTAAACTTAACTATTATGTACTATTAGTATGTAGTACTATTATATTATCTTGACTATTAGTATCCCGAAGTTCAGAAAGTTAGGGCTTCGCTACTTTCGACATAGTGCCTCATGGAGTTTAGCTAATGGCTGAACATACAAAATAATAGGCTATCCAAGATTCTGGCTTCATACACATGCTTCGTTAACTAATTCAAACGATCGATGGATGATAGTGGCAAATTTGTATAATCAAACTATACTACGTGATACTCCTTAGTCCTTATCTTAATACATACATACATATGGTCACGCCTTTATCCCCGAAGGGGTAGGCAGAGGCATCATATGCCCTCATTTCACCTTTTTTGTATAATTTGCCCCACGTAATCGGTGGTGCCCGTCTTTGTCTTTTAAACATGTAAACTGGTTTAAAAGGGACAGTTTTATTTGAATTCAATATTTTTAGCTTTAGTTCTCAGATATGTTTTATCTAAATCGATTTTAGCTTTGAATTGCTATGGATATCTTTTTCGGGTTCGTTGTATTTTTACTACCTATTGTATTTCACATTATTTTGTTACAAGGATAGTAATAATTAAAATTGTATAATGAGAACACACTGCATTAACAAACTTTTTTTATGAAAGTCAGTCTTATAAGCAAGAAGAAGCTTACAAGGCCGAATTTCATAAAAAAGTTACTATTCTTTCAAATTACTTTCATTGAAGTCAGTTGATGAAGTTGTTCGCTACAATGTTGGCTCGCCCTATGCCGTCATAATAAGTTGCCTCCTAATGGCCTCATAAAGGTTTTAACAAGTTTTTCCTTTCATCATAATTATTAATTAGACTAAAATAGTTTTATGGCTAAATAAAAAATATAGCCTCTACCTCTATGATACAAAATTCTAGGAGTTGGTTTGAGGGTAAACATAGTTTTATACATTTTAGGCAAAAGGAAAAATGGGCGGTCTTATCACTAAGAGCTATCTCCTCCAGACAACCTTAGTTGTGTGAAACCGGCTTGGGTTGTTAGTGCTTTGGTCAGTGTTTTTAAATCGATGAATGCAAGTTGATACGGTTAGTACAATCTAATAAACTTTTCTTTTCCGATGACTAAGGTTATCTGGAGGAGATTCCTCTTACCGAGTCGACCGCTCATTGTAAATTAAATTGTACTGTATGTATGTATACGACAAAGAAAAATTCTGTATCTATGTATAATATAACGTGTTTTTTTTTCTTTTTCTTACCTGTGTGGAAATCCTTCATGGATTGATTCCCTACCACTACCTACGGACGAAAGGCTCGAATAAGCCCTAGAATAGAGTAATGGGGTAGCAAAACATTGGAAGTCACGTATAAAGGGGTTTCATGCAACCGGGACTAAAGATCGGACGGTGATGATGATGTTCAGGCGTATGCTAGCCCTATCTCGATCTGTTCTAATAAATATTCGCACTGCAAGTTACTGTTGAAAAATGGTCGGTATTTAGTCAATGTTATCTTTGATCTTGGAAACAAGAAATTTATCGCATTTTTATCAGACTCTGCGTTTATCTTTCGATTTGTTTTATTTTTCGTAGAAGCGTTTTGGAACAGTGAGTTTTAAAATTCTTTGCTTGAGATTTTCATTTTTATGTACCTGTAAGCCCCGAGGTACAATGTTATAATTATAATAACCGGCCAAGTGCGAGTCGGACTCCCGCACGGAGGGTTCCGTACCAAAAAACAACAAAAAGTCGTACCTATTTGTTGCATGGGAGCCCCCCTTTTTTCTTTTTATTTAACGAGATGGAAAATCCTTAATGGATGATATGCGGGACTCCTACCGACTAAAAAACCCCACGTAACGGCCAACAGCCTACGGTTGGGAGCCCCGGGTAAGCTCTCGAAAGGATGTCCCAGTAAAGGTCCATTTTGTTTTAATTATTATTTTTTTATGAAAATACACTGCTCGATATTCTGGGAGTATTTCAAGCGTCTACTGGTTGCCCTCATTACCTATTAACACAGAGCAAAGCGCGCCTTAGACAGTTCGCGTTGCTCTATAGTGTAATACAACGCCCGTCTTTAGACAGTTCGCTTTGCTCTATAGTGTTATACAACGCGCGTCTTTAGACAGTTCGCGTTGCTCTATAGTGTTATACAACGCGCGTCTTTAGACAGTTCGCGTTGCTCTATAGTGTTAACTATCCTTGTAAAGATCCTCTACGGTAGGTACAGTACATATTTCAAAAGTTTGTGAACTCTATGTTTAATTTCTTTTTCAGAATATTGATGACATTTGAATGATGACATTATAAACACGATATCTACGTCTACAACATAAATTGTGTGTTTGTACGTAGATTGTTTATACTGAAGAAAAATCTAAAAAAAGGGACTATTTGTTTACTATTTCCTATGAAATAGCTATCTTTGAAATATTACACCTGCCTAAAGTAATCTGCTGAAAGCGTTGTTCACTTTTTAAAGAAAAAATATTTACGATGAAAGTCGAAAAATAAGTTAGTATGTGACTCGAATAATGGTCAATCATGGCGACAAAAATTAATTTCATTGAGCAACGTTTGACTGTGCTATACCTCCTAAAGTATTCATTTAATTTGCATGGTGTAAAGGGAATGAATGATCTTAATGAAATGTTCAAATTAGCTAATGTATTTAAATTGAGAAGGATATCTTATTACCGAATATATAAGACAAAATCGCTAAAAAACACGTTTGTTGTATGGAAGCCCCCCTTAAATATTATTATGTTTTTGTTTTCAGTATTTGATGTTATAGCGGCAACAGACTAGACTAAAACTCTCTAGCTATCACCGTTCATGAGATACAGCCTCGTGACGGACAGACAGACAGACAGACAGACGGACAGCGAAGTCTCATGAATAGGGTCCCGTTCTTTACCCTTTGGGTACGGAACCCTAAAAACGATCCCTGCAGTTAGCTTCTTTCATTGTGGCTGTCTCTTGTATGTGTGACCACTTTTTCGTTCGTTTTTTTTTATGCTTGGAAATCCTACATGCTGAACTCCCGACTACAATCACACAATGCCATTTTTTTTTACGTGAGGGAAATCCTCAGAGGCTGCTATGCCGGGCTCTTACCGACTAAAAAACCTCACGCAACGCCCAACAGCCTGTGGTTGGGAGCCCCGGGTAAGCCCTCGGAAGGATGTCCCGGGACTCACAACAGACCTACGGCCGCCACTGCGGCCTCGCTCAGGGGGTGGTTCGGGTGCTATCCCTCGCCTTTGGGGGGTTTCGGGTGTTATCCCGCTTCTAAGGGGGGGGGGGGCATGCGTGAGTTGCTCACGTCACGTCACGGCCATGACGGCAGCATGGGCCTGCTGAGCAACCCTCTCACCGTCCTCAGACCCCCAGTCATGGAGGCCGATAGTCCTCGGCGAAGACGCGTCGGCGGCGTCCAGGCCGCCGAATGCAGAACTCGGGTAGGAGAGCTCTCTCCCGCACCCGGCCCGCCGCCTCCTTCGCGAGCATGACCTGCTCGCAGAAAGAGGCGGCGCAGTCCCACTTACTCCCGCTGAAGAGCATGGCTCGCATCATGGTCTCGAGCGAGAGAGTGTCCACGTCCAGACCGTCATCACACACAATGCCTTACAACAGTCTATGGCCTTGAGTTCCGGGCAGGCTCTCGGAAGGATGTTGTGACGTCTTAGTTCCGTACTTTGGAATGGACGTGGAGGCGGTTGTCAGTAACTAATAACTATGTTTATTTTTGAAAATAAGTTAAAGACCTGTGGAGGAGCGGGTGGAGATATTTCTCCGACATAAAGTGAGTTCGTCGATCAGACAAGGTAACCGCACCTGGTGGCCCGAAGCTCAACAATATACCTATCTAATTATGCTGGGTGTTGTATTATATTCATCAGCAGATTCAGGGTTCTTTGAATGACGGACTTCAATTTAAATATTTTATCTATGGATTGAATCGGAGACATCCAATCAATGTATAAAAATGTTTGCAATATCGTTCATTGATATCAGAGTTGCTAAGTAACTCGATAGATGGCTCTGTGCCATACTCTTAAATGGCGGTTACAATATGGTGAACAATTTCAACTTGAGTCAGTACGGTCCCGTTAGCTCAATTGGTTAGAGCTTTGCCCTGGTTTAGGCAAAGATTGCGGGTTCAAATCCCGTGTGAGTCAAATTGTCTTTTTTCACTTTATATTAAAATATTATTGAATTGTTTTTTTTGACATGTGGCGGTTTTTTTTTGTTGACGCGGGGAACGTATTTACGCGCCTTCATCCCAACCGCGGGGGCAGCTGGGATGGTGTGTGGGACTCCCGGCCCGATCCGGAATGGACCGTCGTACCCACTAAACCCCGCGGTGTTCCTCCTCACCCTATAGCCGGGCCGAGGGATATCAAAAGATTATTCACGTCGACCCGGCTAGGGGCGCCCCGTGAATTCGGGGCTCTCCTCGGGGGAGCCAGATGGGCGACTCCCCAAAGCTCCCTAAGGAGCTGAAAATCACGCCTGCACCGCTCTCGAGCGCCCCTCTGGAATAGAGGAGACAGAGAGCGGCTGGCATAGGCGTGCGCTAATGGGCACCCCCGGAACACGGGGAAGGTGCCCACCGCCATGTGACCGTTGGTGGGCGGGGTCCCCCGACCTTACGCCCACGGTCAACAAGGGGGCGCGCGCAAGCTCCTCGCGACTTCGCCCCGAACTGCACGGCGGAGTGGGACCAATTGTCGAGTTGCTCCCACTCCCCCACGCAGTGCGCCTCCTGCTTTGCCGCCATCGAAGCGACGGCGACTCAGCACGCCTGACTGCCGAACATGGCTTG
Source organism: Miltochrista miniata (assembly GCA_933228765.1). NCBI lineage: Eukaryota > Metazoa > Arthropoda > Insecta > Lepidoptera > Erebidae > Miltochrista > Miltochrista miniata. Next base: position 24,192,348 of record OW121763.1, on the reverse strand, counting down.
CACCATGACCAGCAGTGACAGGCCCCTACCGGTGCTGTACGGAGCGGCCGCACGGACGGAACGGCCGCACAGGCGGAACGGCCGCACAGACGGAACCACCGTACATGCGGCAGCCCGCACACACGCAGCAGTCTCTGGCAAACTGCCGCGCTACGAAACTGCCGCACAGGTGGACTGCCGTACAGGTGGAAACAGCCACACAGGCGGAACAGCCGCACATGCGGCCGCTGCCGCACAGCAAACTTGCTCCAACCGGCCGCAGCCGGGAGCAAACCTCTCTACACCGCGGGCCTTAAGGGGAGTGGTTGACAAAGTTTGCGAAAAAGAGGTACAGATAAAGACGTTCTTCTCGGTATTAGTATACGAAAAATTACAGCCAAAAGTAGATTTGAAATCTACAAGATGTGTTCCAGAAAATGGTTTCATCAGAAATTGTGTATTTATTATAAATAACTAGTAAAACATCACTGAACTAGCCCACAATGTTTTAGAAGAAGCCGTTTTATGACATGTATTTATTAATGAATGATAATAAAATTTATATCAAAGACTAAAGAAAACATAGACGTCTAACATGGTTTTCTTCAATTTTAAATTAGTATAAGTTTTAACTAATTATACCTAATAATGTATTCAAAGAATACATCACATTGCTTGCTTCCCCGCGCTCGCCCGAAAATCTAGTGCGGGGGGAGTCGTGTTGCTAGACGGACGTGTGTCGCTCTGGTCTGCAAAATATTCTCGTAAAATGTTATATTTTCATTCATGTACAGAGTAATGCGTGTAACAGAGCCAGAGCCCGAGTTACACAATGCATACTGCATTACATGAGAATATAATGCATTTCAACTTATTTTTCGTATTGATTTATTAAATTACTTCGAAAGGTGGTCATGCTTATATTGTAAGCGGTACTTAATCATTTCAATATAATTAAATGAAGAAATATTTGTGGACATTTGCACACAACTTAAGCTATTATAACCTTGTGCTAAGGGATATAGACAACTGATGAAAATACTTATATTATAGTTATTATTAACACACTGCTTTTTTGAGACACTGCTCTCAACCTAAGCTGAATCTCTAAACCTAGAATTCAAGAGTTCCTTTGAATGTGAGGGTAAATCTAAACCTGCGTGTTGCTTTATCATTTTTTTCATTCAAATTGATTCTGTAGTTTCTACGCGATACTTATTTGGGATACAGACAGACAGACAGTCATGAAAATTTTAAATTGCATATTCGGATTCAGTATCGATTAGAGAACATCCTTCAATAAAAATTTTCAACAGACTCTCGACCCTCAACAGTTTTATTATAAGTATAGATAATTCAGGCCGCGCCGAGGGCGTGGACTGAATTGTTTTAGAATCTATTCTAAAATTTTCCACGGGGCTTAATCATTAAGCTCTTAACTATTAGAGCGTAATGATTAAGCCCCGTTTTATTATTATGTTTTATTATTATTGAAGGATGTTAAAAACTGTTCATTTACTCACCCAGTCATGATTAACACTCGAAACACACAAATTACGTAATTAATCACACAAATAACGAGCACTCAAATTCAACGCTGACTAACTACGGAATGGCGGCAAAAAATTGTTCGTTTTTAAAGTCGCAATTGACGCCACAGATTGAAGCTAGTCGTGCATTATGTACTACAAATCTGTCCTGCTCTTTCTTATGAACAATTTATGCAAGTTAGAGCAAGATAGGCATAGTTTTGAAGATACAGCGTATGAATGAACGGCGAGACGCTGACGTCGCTGCCGTGGCCCAGCCTGGGCCATACACAATGTATGACAAGCCGCCATTAGCCCAAGTTGGGCTACATCACACCGCATAGGTTATGTCTGTATATAAACGTTTGTTTAATTTAATTTAATTTACTTTTAGCCTCTCGCTATAAAATAGATTGCAGGGGGGCTTATGGCGAGACTTTGTCTGTAGTTTGTGACTCTGTTGCATTAAACTACGTCACTAGGTCATCTGTTCAAAGTTTGAACTAAAACAAAAATGACAACATCAATCGGATTGAACTTTCACAATAAATGTTTAAGATAGGGGTAGTCGGGTGAGACTTTCTTGTTTATTTGGTGAAGCCAGGAACGCATTTCCGCTACTATTTTCTTCTTCTTCCGTGGTTCTTTTACTCTGATATCTCTGTAGTTGCGCTACTCTATGTTGGCGAGTCATATCGCCCATATGCTCAAGGTCGTTAGCCCTGGGTGTGGCCTTAAAGGCCCGCCATACCACGACCCCCTCGTGCAATGGGGTCAACTCCGTCAAAAGACGGCTGTTTATCGTTCCCAATGCTTCTACCGCCTGGAAGACCGGGAGCATTGGGTCGTCCGCCACGGTGTGTTGCGCTGCAGATGCAACGCAACACCGTGGGCCTAGCAGGCCCACCGAACTGCGACCCCCTCGCCATGGGGTCAGCTTGCCGGGATATCAGTACATCGACTAATGGGGGCAGCACGCCGCACCCAATAGCCGATGTTCCAGGGTGCACCGTCTTAGTCCAGTTGCCACTCCCCACGGGCATATAACCCGAAGGGATAGAAAACCGGACCAAGCTCACTAGGAGGTTTCCCGACCTAGCACCCCTACATGTGGCGGTTACCACAGACCAGTGCAGTATCAAAACACAACACGTCCGAGCAATGCCAATTTACACATTTACTGATAACAATAAAAAATCAATGTTCGTAATACAATTTTGCCAATTGACTGTGTAAAACAGGGTTGAATTTGTTAATAAAATTTATTCGATGCTGTTGGCTAAACGGCTGCATTTTATTGTTTAAGGGCTTATTTTATTTTTTACATTACACATTGTAACGACAGCTGGAATACGTTATTAGCAACTTTCTTATAGGTATTTAGCAATGATATACTAAAGAACAGAAAATCTTGACCAGTAAGATGAACTCAAATACCTCCTACTTCCAAATACCTACTAGAATATCCAAAGAAAACATGCACCTATAATTTGTATCTTTTTTTTTCGATTTTAAATAATTATGAGTATTTACTTAATACAACAAAAAAAAGCTTTAAATTCTACATTTCTTTCTTTGAAGGACGCGTGTTTTGTATTGTCAAGGTCGTTAGCCCTATGCACGGCCTTGAGGAAGCTTCATAAAACATACATACAAAATGGTCACGCCTTTTATCCCCTAAAGGGTAGACAGAGGCATATTATATGCTTACATTTCACATTTTAGATTTTTGCCCCACGTAATAAGTAGTGAGTCGTATTGTCGTGTCCATAAAACAAACGTGATTTATTCCTGTCTTTAGGTTCGGGACCCTCCAATTTTTTTTTTAAGCTATTGCATAGCTTCTATCGCGGGCCTTGCGTGGAGACCGAATCCAGAAATTGTGTCACGAAAACGAGTCACACTCTCGGCTACCTTCGGCCACGTTCGTGTATCTAGTCTAGGAATTCATAATTTTTTTGTTTACGTCAATTATGAACTCTGCAGTCGTTATATATTATTATTATTATGTCAAATAATCCAAAAATTGATGCTTGTACCCAGAATCGATCTTGCGCCTTCTGCGTACCGATCCGCGTCTTAAGGCCACACCCAGGGCTAACGACCTTGAGCATATGGGCGATATGACTCGCCAACATAGAGTAGCGCAACTACAGAGATATCAGAGTAAAAGAACCACGGAAGAAGAAGAAAATAGTAGCGGAAATGCGTTCCTGGCTTCACCAAATAAACAAGAAAGTCTCACCCGACTACCCCTATCTTAAACATTTATTGTGAAAGTTCAATCCGATTGATGTTGTCATTTTTGTTTTAGTTCAAACTTTGAACAGATGACCTAGTGACGTAGTTTAATGCAACAGAGTCACAAACTACAGACAAAGTCTCGCCATAAGCCCCCCTGCAATCTATTTTATAGCGAGAGGCTAAAAGTAAATTAAAAAACAAACGTTTATATACAGACATAACCTATGCGGTGTGATGTAGCCCAACTTGGGCTAATGGCGGCTTGTCATACATTGTGTATGGCCCAGGCTGGGCCACGGCAGCGACGTCAGCGTCTCGCCGTTCATTCATACGCTGTATCTTCAAAACTATGCCTATCTTGCTCTAACTTGCATAAATTGTTCATAAGAAAGAGCAGGACAGATTTGTAGTACATAATGCACGACTAGCTTCAATCTGTGGCGTCAATTGCGACTTTAAAAACGAACAATTTTTTGCCGCCATTCCGTAGTTAGTCAGCGTTGAATTTGAGTGCTCGTTATTTGTGTGATTAATTACGTAATTTGTGTGTTTCGAGTGTTAATCATGACTGGGTGAGTAAATGAACAGTTTTTAACATCCTTCAATAATAATAAAACATAATAATAAAACGGGGCTTAATCATTACGCTCTAATAGTTAAGAGCTTAATGATTAAGCCCCGTGGAAAATTTTAGAATAGATTCTAAAACAATTCAGTCCACGCCCTCGGCGCGGCCTGAATTATCTATACTTATAATAAAACTGTTGAGGGTCGAGAGTCTGTTGAAAATTTTTATTGAAGGATGTTCTCTAATCGATACTGAATCCGAATATGCAATTTAAAATTTTCATGACTGTCTGTCTGTCTGTATCCCAAATAAGTATCGCGTAGAAACTACAGAATCAATTTGAATGAAAAAAATGATAAAGCAACACGCAGGTTTAGATTTACCCTCACATTCAAAGGAACTCTTGAATTCTAGGTTTAGAGATTCAGCTTAGGTTGAGAGCAGTGTCTCAAAAAAGCAGTGTGTTAATAATAACTATAATATAAGTATTTTCATCAGTTGTCTATATCCCTTAGCACAAGGTTATAATAGCTTAAGTTGTGTGCAAATGTCCACAAATATTTCTTCATTTAATTATATTGAAATGATTAAGTACCGCTTACAATATAAGCATGACCACCTTTCGAAGTAATTTAATAAATCAATACGAAAAATAAGTTGAAATGCATTATATTCTCATGTAATGCAGTATGCATTGTGTAACTCGGGCTCTGGCTCTGTTACACGCATTACTCTGTACATGAATGAAAATATAACATTTTACGAGAATATTTTGCAGACCAGAGCGACACACGTCCGTCTAGCAACACGACTCCCCCCGCACTAGATTTTCGGGCGAGCGCGGGGAAGCAAGCAATGTGATGTATTCTTTGAATACATTATTAGGTATAATTAGTTAAAACTTATACTAATTTAAAATTGAAGAAAACCATGTTAGACGTCTATGTTTTCTTTAGTCTTTGATATAAATTTTATTATCATTCATTAATAAATACATGTCATAAAACGGCTTCTTCTAAAACATTGTGGGCTAGTTCAGTGATGTTTTACTAGTTATTTATAATAAATACACAATTTCTGATGAAACCATTTTCTGGAACACATCTTGTAGATTTCAAATCTACTTTTGGCTGTAATTTTTCGTATACTAATACCGAGAAGAACGTCTTTATCTGTACCTCTTTTTCGCAAACTTTGTCAACCACTCCCCTTAACCACTCGACCAAAGTTGAATTAAGAGTGTTGGTCGAATTTAGAGTTCTTAATGTGAAATGACAATTTCGATGCTGTCAATTACATTAGTTGCTGTCAATTTACTTCGTCTAAATAAAAATTCGACTATAGGTGTATAGGTATTCATATTTGCTCCATGGGTATTCATCATCTATGTACAACAGTGAACTGCACTCGTATAATTTGTGTAAAAAGTGTTTTAAATATAAATAAACAAAGTGCATTTATTAATGTAGAAAGTCACGAAAAATAGTGAAAGAAAATGAGGGAGTACTCTATACATACATACATACATACATATGGTCACGCCTTTATCCCCGAAGGGGTAGGCAGAGGCATATTATATGCCCACATTTCACCTTTGTATAATTTGTCCCACGTAATAGGTGGTGAGCCGTATTGCCGTGTTCTCTATATACATACATTTTATTATTATTATCACCAATGCAGTATCATTTTTTGTTTTGTTAATTTATATATAATACTGCTATAAAGATAACCAAACCCGGGAGTACGTTCCCATGGGAAGCGGGAAGAAAATTTCACGCTGACGTAGCCGCGAGCGCCATCTATCCCATACCTATGTACTTTAAACGTGTCATAAAAGTCACAACAATACCATACATGCATATTTTAAAGAATGTCTATTATTACCATAAAATTTGTAAGAATAGTTTTTAAGTAGAAAGAAGAAACCTATTGTTTTATCTTTTAACTAGCTGACCCTCGCAACTTTGTTTACGTCACACAAGGTCTATGAAATTAGAGGTATTTATAAATCATACTCATCAAGTAGCGTGTAAATCTGCCCTGTATGCTATATCAAAATAGAGCTTAATGGTTAAAACTATTCCTCAGTATAGAATTTTCCTCAGTATAAACAATTTACATACAAACACCGGCGTGTTAGAATTTTATTACATGTATCAATGTAGTAGACGTAACGTGTATAAAATGACATCAATCAAATGTCATCAATATTCTGAAAAAGAAATTAAAAATAGAGTTCACAAACTCTTTTGAAAATACATACTGTACCTACCTTAGAGGATCGTTATGAAGATAACAGGATAGTTAACAACCATCCATAGAAAATAGATGGTATAATGCTGAATACCGCAAAGAACAATCGGCCTGGAGGATATTAATGATGCCGATGTCCTGTGCCTGCTGAGGCACACACACGCCGTCATGCATGTCTGCAGGACAACGTGCAGGACAACGAGCAGGATGAGGCAGCGAATGGCTGGACTGAAATTAAAATCGACAGACGCAAGAGATGTGGTGGAGGCACTAATTCACGTACCTCGGGAGTGTCGTGTCAGAAACTGATGGAATAGAAGAGTACCCTACATCATTTCGAGTCTCGCCAAGGCCAGAATAACCTTTACACAGCTGCGCCCCGTAGGCAGTTGCGAAAATAGACACGAAGAGTGAAACTCAAAACAAAGTAAACGTTAAAACTGTACTGCTAACTGCTATACGGATGCGAGACATGGAAGGTCACTAAAGTAAAGACATTTCGCACCAGCTACCAGCTATAAGTCTTCGTCAAACGCTGCCTCCAATGGATCCTCGGTACATATGGGCCCGAGAACATCACGAACGTAAGACTATTGGAACGCTGCAGTGAGACCCCAACAGATCAAACGTCGGAAGTGTAGCTGCTGCGCTGGATTGGACACACGCTGCAAAGGGACCATGAATCACATCATACCAAGGCAAGCCTTACTGAAACTACTGGTAGGCTTTCAAAAACTGTTCGATAGTAAGTAGGTACATTTATTGATAGTGGCTATAGGCTACATAACATAATGCGAAGATTAATAGGAGTGGTGCAGCAATGAGGAATGTTTCGAAAACGGAAAACATTTAATCGTTATAAGAGTATCCGTTGCGCCTCTGCGTAAATGGTTGAAGTTACATAAAAATAATTTATTACAAAATAATTGTTCTTCTTAAAAAGTTCTAAAACAAAATTCCAAAAGCCCAAATGTCCACAGTCAAGTAGGCACTTGGTACTTTACTTTGTTGAACATAGGCCTTAAAATCTTACTTCTTACTAATATTATAAATGCGAAAGTTTGTGAGTGTGGATGTTTGTTACTCTTTCACGCTCAAACCGCTGAACGGATCGGGCTGAAATTTGGTACGGAGATACATTATAGTCTGGAATAACACATAGGCTACCTTTTATCCCGGGAATAACTTCCCGTGGTAACAAATTTTACGCAGGCGAAGCTGCGGGCATCAGCTAGTATTCTTATATAGAAATAATTATACTAGCATAGTTGGTAAAAAATGCTATGTAATAGCTTTACCGCGGCAGTCCCCGAGTGCCACACGTCTTTTTTTTTATACCACTAAAGTGGCAGACAAGCATACGGCCCACCAGAAGGACCGGTGGTCACCACAGCCTATGAACGTTTGCAACACCAGAGGTGCCACACTCGCGCTGCCGACCCTGTAAAAACCTTCTAAGACCCCTTTTGAAGAACCCCATACTGTAGGCGTTTGGGAAAACCGAGGCAGGGAGGTCATTCCACAACCTAAGCGTGCGCGGAAGAAAACACCTATCGGATCTAACCGTGCTGGAACGCACCGGACGCAGAGTGTGAGGATGAACTCCCTGTCTGTGGCGAGCGGTGCGATGATAGAACGTAGCCGTGGGCATCATATCAAACAATTCCTCAGAGCACATACCATTGTACAGGCGGTAGAACACGCATAAGGAGGCAAAGTCTCTCCTGTCGCGAAGAGGTTCCACACCAGCTGTAAGTACAGGATCGTTGACAATTCTTACAGCTCGTCTTTGCACCGAGTCAAATGAACGAAGCTGATATTCAGGTGCTCCCGCCCAGAGGTGACAGCAGTACTCCATATGCGGCCGCACTAGCGACTTATAGAGAAGCAGTGTTTGCACCGCAGTGAAGTACCGCCGCGCCCTGTTGAGCACACCTAGCTTCTTGGACGCCAGCTTAGCCTTGTCCTCCAAATGATTACGGAACTGAACGTCACTGGAGATGTCAACGCCAAGGATCCCTATACTTTTTGAGATGGAAAGAGATGTGCCCTGAAATTGCGGCGCTACAGTAATTGGGGTTTGGTTAGCGGTGAAAAAACACGCTTGTGTCTTGGAAGGGTTGAACTGGACAAGATTTTGTCCACCCCAATCGGACACTCTAGTAAGAGTAGCCTCGATTTCAGACACAAGCTGTTCACGATTTTCCTCCACTGTGTCCCGAGAGATACCGGGGCGGCCCGTGTAACAAGTGTCCCCCGTACTGTCGTCCGCATAACAATGAATGCCGTCAACATGTCATTGATATGCAGCAGAAACAGAGCAGGGGACAACACTGAGCCTTGCGGTACTCCAGCGTTTATGGCCATGCAGTCTGAACAGCTGCCGTCAACGAAGGCCCTGATGCTTCTACCGGCCAAGAAGCTGGACACCCATCCGCATAATCTCTCGGGTAGTCCATATGAGGGCAATTTCGTAAGAAGACCACGGTGCCAGACCCGGTCAAAGGCTTTAGAGATGTCGAGGCTCACTGCTAGAGCCTCACCCTTACTCTCGATAGCCGCCGCCCATCGGTGTGCTAGGTACACAAGAAGATCGATCGATCGTCGAGCGACCGTGACGGAAACCGTACTGCCGGTCGCTGAGCAGGTCGTGTTCCTCAAGGTACCCCAGGAGCTGTGTATTAAATACACGCTCCATCACCTTGGATAAAAGGGAGGTGACAGCTATAGGCCTGTAATTGCCTCCATGCCCCAGTCCGACTTGCACATGGCCGTTATTTTTTTTAATGAGTTGATATCCCCACGGATGTCATGCTGTACTCAAATGGACTAAAACCCCACGGTCTCACCTATTTATCTTGTAACGTTGCTAAACAACGAATAAATATTTTTTTTTATTCAAGTTATGTATTATTTGGATTATATTGTTTATTCATAAATTCTATTTTATTAAAATGGTTCGGTCAAGTAGGGGAGCAATGTTAATGAGAGCGCCATCTGCCGACAAATCGTCACATTAAGAGAAGAGCGGATTCACTGACTAAGTAGGTATCGTACGTAGGACGTAGGGACGATCTTCGCCGCCAGAGGCGCTGTTCAATACTATAAATACGAGTGCACGCGCCGTTTCAGGGAACACATCACAAATTAAAAAATACAGTCGCGATAGTATTAGAAAAAAATAAATATAATAATAACAGCCATCAGTGTATTATAGGGAGCGAAATTCTCCCTAGGTGAATAATTGTCTAGCTGCAAACGACGAGAACCCCATCTTTGGGTGAGTTAAATTGAATATAACGTAATCTAATTTTTAAACTGTGAAAATTAACGGTTGTTGGTCCACCCTGTTATAAGGGGGTAGATAAAGGGGTGTGAAAAAACATTTTGTAAAACCTAGTTCGTTAAGCAGATAATGTAAGACCTCGCGACTTCCGTAGCTGTTCAGAGCAGAACGGAAGCCCGCTGGTCTCTGGGGATATACGGGGAACAAGGTCTCCAGGCTAACATAAACGATGGCAGTTCAAGTTTTCCTTAAAGTTGCCTCGTTCAACTGTTATTCGGTGTCAAAGTTTCAATGTTCTAATAGAAAATAACTAAAAACTACAGTAGCTAAAAATCGGTTTTTTTATTTTGTTGTGTTGTTTCAGGTACCCTCTTTCAGCTGGCCGAATCTGGTGTTCGTCGGACCTCTCCTTCGATGACCTCGTGGTTGCCACGCCCACGTGGAGATTGTGGTTTTTTAGCTTTTCCGGAAAAACCGCTTGGTTTTCCGAAAAACAAAAACCGTCAGCCGGTGCGGGCAGCCGAGCCCTATATGGTGACACTTTTTTCACTTTGGATTTTTCTCTTTTCACTGATTTATTGCGATTTTTAACTGCCACTTTTTCACAATTAACCTCCTTTTTCACAGTTTTTCACTAAAAACTTCTCGGGCGATATCGTGCGGCTGGCACACGATTTACCAACGTATGCGCCTCGGCGAGACGCTTCCAATGGTGTACAGATCGTCAAGATCAGGTAAGAAAAACCCACTTTTTCAATTTTTTAACTGTGGAGCACTATATAAATCGTGGCGTTCTCTCCGGGGGATCGAATGGGAATCCCGGTGAACTGCTATCTTTTGCGCGCTCATTAGAAGAGTAGATAGACAAAGAAAGAAACATTTTTGGACATTTTTTGGCGCCACAACAATTAAAAAACGAAATTTTTCGAACTTTTAAAAATTTTTTATGACTTAAAATGGAAAATAAAATTATTTGTAAATTGTATATTGTAGAGCATTATTTTATGTATTTTTTGGCATTTTTTAATTAATTTTAAGTATTCGGGTTCCGGAGCTATTGAATTTAATGTGTTTTTTGCTTATAAATATAAAACTATAAATAAAATAATAAAACTGAAGGTGGGGTTGGCCTTAGATAGCATAAATTAGTATAAGGAAGCCAAAACTAGGCCTTCCTAGCGCTTAAAACAAAAATTTAGAAAATTTCGGCCATTTTGTTTTTTATTTTTAGAATTTTAAAATTGCAATAGCTCCCGAACTATTGGGCCTAGAGCTGCGGGGTTTCGAGTGTTGGGTAGCCCGGGGGACAGACTTTCGCCTTTCATAGGTCTGGGGGAGATTGGGGTGAATTTTTTATTTTCGCTCCAGACCCCTCCAGGAAGGTACCCGGAGAGGGGCGCCAAGGCCGCCAAAGAAGGTCTGACGTTCGTGGGACAATTGGCTGCCGAGTTACAGCTGTTTAAACTTTGGTTTTGACAGCTCGGCGGCCATTTTGTTTTTCTTCGAGCGTCGATTACTCCGTAACCCGCGGCTCTGGAAACCCGAAATTTTGGTTACGGCCTCGGGGGGTCGTCGTCTACCTCTATCCTGAATTTCAGGCAAATCGGAGTCACAAAATTTGGGGTTGCTGAAAACTCATCAGGGTGGTAGAGGGGGTTGGGCCGACCGAGGCAAACCCAAACTTGACTGCTCTGCGACGTCTGGAACCGGAGTTACAGGCGATCAAAGTTCGAGTTTGACAGCTCGGCCGCCATTTTGGAAAACTTTGATCGCCTGTAAAATTGGAACGGAGCGCCGTAGAGGGGTCTGGTTTTCTTTTGGGGGCTCAGCAGCCACTACTCCACCCGACTGGGGGGGTTTGGGGGGGATAGGGACAAAAAAAAAAAAAAAAAAAAAAAAAAAAAAAAATTTTGGTTTTCAAAAAGGTCACCAGGGGGTGGGTCTCGTCGCGCACATCACGAGCGGGTAGAGTTTTGGGTTTTAAAAATTCTTCTTTTTGGCAAATTCGTGGGTTTTCAGACAGATTAGGCCTGGGAGGACTCCGAGGGAGGTAGAGGGACTACGTAAATATAATTAGGTTAAGACAATTTGGGATTTTTTGTCCAAACTTCATAGTATTTAAGTTAAGTAAGTTTTTTGTATATAAGACAAGGCTCTTTTGGCCATACTTAGATTATAAGACGTAGCTGGGCTACAGTTCCCATAGCTTTAAGACGCTAGCCCTATTGGCAGCTTAATATAATAAAAATTTTTACCCATCTGTCTAAGGTTGATACATACTCTGCCACTACTTATCACTAAATTCAACAGCGTGGATACAAATTGAGCAGGGGACCACTTTTAGTCATCGGGTTCAGTGGTGGTTGTATACGTACATTACTCCACACACATAAATACGCACAAACCTAGGTCCGCACACATCAGTCACACTTACAAGACACACAATCCAGATACACGTCCACACTCACGCACACATACACACACTACTCGACCCGGAACTGTCGATCCGCCGAACATTGTGCCACGAAGAGTGTGAAAGGGTAAATTTCCTTCCTCCTTTTAAATTAAACCGAACTATATTATTAAATTAAAAAAAAAAAAAAAAAAAAAAAAAAAAAAAATCTTTTATATTTATCAAATATTTATAATTTAGTAAAACGATTTTACTAACAAAATTTTGATTTTACACTAAGGTTTGACGAACACCTCTACCAAATACAAAAATGTTTGGGCATAGAACGCCAGCGAAAAAATCATGCTCCTCTTCCTCACGATCTCCCAATGTCACGCAAAACTCCTCAGCAGAAAGGCGGCCTTTAGGGCCAGTTAGACGCAGCGTAGATGCCCTGGAGTCCCGCGAGGCAGCCCAGCCTAAGCAACTGTCGCTGTCTCAAAGGCCCAGGGAGGAGCCAACGGTCCGGACGCAATTGTTATCAATGACATCTCAGAACAAATATAATAAAGCAACGGAATGCATCAAAATTATAAAGGAGCAAGTGGGAGTGACAATTGCAAAAAATTTAAAACGAGAAGTAAAACTCGAAATTGAGGAAAGAGCAAATTTACTTTTAAAAATTATTAAGGAATACGAAGAGGAAAGGAAAAACAGCGGAAAAAATGAGGCAAGATTGAATGAAAGTAAGAATGAGAGTAAGAGTGAGAGTGCGACAGGCTCCAATGAGGAGATTTTAAGAAAGATAGAAAAGAATGAAAGAATCCTGAATGAAAACAATAAGATAATGAAAGAATTGAAAGAGAAGATTGAAAAACAAGATGAAAGAGAGAGTGTGAAAGAAAGTTTAATGAAAGTAAATAGTAATATTATGTCGGAAGTGAAAGAAAAGCTAGTGCAGCAGGATGAGAGAGAGAAAGAGCGAGAGAAGAGAGGAGCAACCACGTACGCCGGAGCGGCGGGAGGCCATAGGGGCCAACAATTTCCTGAGCCGGCGGCGCTGCACTCTGTGGTTGTAACCTCAGAGAATGACAAGGACACTGGAGAGCAAGTGATGGAACGTTTGAGGAAGATCGCGAATGAAGATGAAGGATGGGTGAAGGTTGAAAGGGTAAGAAAGGCGAAGGATAGAAGGGTAATTATAGGTTACAAGACGAAGGATGAAAGGGAGAGGGCACAGCAGAGGCTCGGGGGGAAAGGCCTCTGCGTCGAGGAGATTAAAAACAGGGACCCGTTGCTCGTCCTGTACGGCGTCCTTAAGGTCCACAAGGACGAAGTCCTGCTCGAAAAGATCAGGGCACGAAACCGTGAGGTTTTCAGTGGCCTGATTACAGAGCAGGACAGGATGGCCGTACTGTACCGGAGGACGGCACGAAACCCACACACATGTCACGTGGTTCTCAGGGTCTCCCCTGCAGTCTGGTCCCGTGCCCTGGACGCAGGGAGACTGCATGTTGATCTGCAGCCCGTCAGGGTTGCAGATCAAACACCTTTAATGCAGTGCTCCCTGTGCCTAGGGTACGGACATAGCAGACGGTTCTGCAAGATGGCAGAGCCCACCTGCAGTCATTGCGGTGGGACCCACTTAAGGGCAGGGTGCCCTGAGTATGCCGTCGGAGCACAACCGTCCTGCTGTAACTGCAGAAGGGATAGGCTGGGAAACACGAGGCACAGCGCACTCGACGACACGTGCCCCGTGAGAGGTAAATGGGATAAAATAGCGAGGGCGTCCATCCAGTACTGCTGAGGGCACCCCGGTTAATAGGCCCCCATACAGGTTTTTGCAGGCAAACCTCCAGAAGAAGGCGCAGGCCACAAAAGACCTCATGATTGAGGCCACGAGACTCAAAGCTGCAGTTGCTCTGGTGCAGGAGCCTTACGTAGGCTCGATGAGGGGAATGGGAGCGTACCAGGGCGCCAGGGTCTTCCAGAACACTGGGCAAGGGGAGGGGACTGTTAAGGCGGCCATCGTCGTGTTTGACGCGACGCTGGACGTCTTGCAGTACCCGCAACTCACCACAAACCATGTGTGTGTGGTGGGGATCCGGACCAGTGCCTGGGAGATCACCCTGGTGTCCTATTACTGCGAACCGAGGGCACCCCTGGAGCCCTGCCTGGAGCAACTGCTGAAGGTGAAGCACGAGCTCGGAGGCCGGCGCCTTCTTCTTGGAGGCGACGCCAATGCAAAAAGTACCTGGTGGGGGCATCCGTTTCAAGATGAGAGGGGAGGGTTACTGATGGACGTCCTCGAACAGATGGACCTCCATGTTCTGAATAGCGGAAGTATTCCAACTTTCGACACGTATAGGGGTGGAAGGAGGTTCCACAGCTACATAGACGTAACATCTTGCACGGGAGACATGCTCCCCCTGACCGACAGCTGGAGGGTTGACACAGGGCTAGTCAACTCCGACCACAACTGCATAGTGTTTAATATTAACCTAGAGAGGGCCAGTGGTACGCAAATACAGCGTACCACTAGGCTCTACAATACTAAAAAAGCCGATTGGGATGGTTTTAAGACGAAGCTGGCGCAGGAGTTTTCTCTGCGGGGCCTGGGTGCTCGGCAGCTCGCAAGTACAGAAGATCTGGAAAGCGCAGCTGTCGAGTACTCGGACTCAGTAGGGGGGGCCTGTGCCAGAGCCGCCATTCGAAAAGGCATGGCCCAGGGTAAGGAAATCTCCTTATTCTGGGTCAAGGCTCACGCGGGGTTGGAGGGCAATGAGCGAGCCGACCAGCTCGCCAAGGAGGCGGCTCTGAGGCTGAAGAGAGCACCGGACTACGGACTGTGCCCAGTTTCATTCGTGAAGCGTGCCCTCAGGCAGGACACGCTTGGCGAGTGGATAAGAGGTACAGTGAGGGCGAGCAGGCCTCCGTCACCAAGCTTTTCTTCCCATGCGCAGTGGAGGCATACAGTGTCGTCCGGAAGATGACGATCGCCGGCACCACAACCCAGTTGTTGACGGGGCATGGTGGGTTCTCCAAATACTTGACCCGTTTCAAGTGTAAGGAGGACCCATCGTGCGCCTGTGAGCCCGGGGTTGACGAAAATGTGGTCCACCTGCTTGTAGACTGCCCCATCCATTCTCCAGAGAGAGTGGATCTGGAGGCTTTTACGGGTCTTAGAGTAGATATTCAAAATTTTCCAACCTTTATGATCAGGCATAGAGAACGATTTCTTAAATATGCAGAAAAAATTATAAAAATAGTAAATAGAAGAAATAAGTAGTGAGTAAGGTTTTGTTCCACAATATGTGTGTATATTTGTTTGAGAACAAAACAAATTCAGATGAATAGAAATGAAAATAAGCGGGAATGTGTTTTTTATGTCTGATAGAAGAATATTACACATAGAACAAGATATTTGTAAAAATGTTATTCGATAGTTTAAGTAAAAAATGTAGAGTAAAATAAAAACTTTGTTATTAGAATTATAAGACGTTAATGTAAAATACTGCCTTGTTAAAAGAAATACAAATAATAAAATCATAGCTCAAGTAAATATGTATAAAAACAAGATTGAAGCATTTTAGAATTAGCTATTAGTATTATGTGTAACTTAATATTAAGAGAACAAAATTGTAGCAAAATATTATGTTAAAAGATAATGCAAAAGAATTGATTAAATGAATAAAAACATCATACCACCACCCCCCACCCAACGTATGATACCCCACAACCCCAGAATGTCAGGCCAGTAAGAAAGTGCGAGAGGCATAAAAGCGTGACGAGTATGGTACTAGAGGAATAAGAATGAAAGACGATAGATTTAAGTTTTAGTTAGTTTAGATTAAAGAATGAAAGGCCGGGAAAGCGTGAAAGTGCGAGAGGCATAAAAGCGAGAACTGGAATGATAAAGAGAATATGGGTGAAAGAGGATTAGTTTAGATAGGTTCGAGATGCCGGGGGCCTGGGGGCGCTACCCAAAATGGATGTTGACAAGGCCGGCGACGCAGTAGATCGGTGTGGATGGGTCCACGAGAGTGCGCCCAAAAAACACCGGTACTGCAGTTAGCCGAGGCAAATTAGTATGCAAGATGTGGGCTTAGGCGTCCCCACCCCCGGCATCTCTTGAAGTAGGTAAAGAAGCCCTGCGGGGCTAGACTCTTCAATTAGTAAGCTAGTACTGTACAAAACTGTTAAGCTAGGCTCTGCCCACGGTAGAGATGAGAGAAAAAAAAAAAAAAAAAAAAAAAAAAAAAAAAAAAAAAAAAAAACATAAACGATGGAACTTTCCAGGGTTCACCCTCCGGGTTTAGAAGATTTCACCCTCCGGGTTGCAAACGTCCACCCTCCGGGTTGATAGGAATTCACCCTCCGATTCACCCTTTGGATCTACCCTCCGGGTTAAGAACACCATGCAGTTCTACGTTGTGGACGGCACGGAGGAGACGTCACCGACTGCAGCACACTTCGAGAAGGACAGAAACCCCAAGATAAGTCGGAACCCTGCGAAGGCCTTCGGGAATCGCACACTTGCTACTTGACCATACCCCACGACCCCGAGTGCTTAGATCTTCATTTCAATAAATTGTTATTTTAAATCGTTGATCATCTTATTATTTCTCTCTTCTTCTTTTCCTAAAAGCCTTCAGCTTTTCAATCTAGAACTTTTTCCTACAAAAAGAAACTTCAAAAAATATTCCAAACACAGATTTTTGACATTCACAATCATTTCAGAAAATGTTCTATTTTTATCAAAACTATTTTCTCTTTTCACTTACACTTGAAGCTTACGTCTTGAAGTCGTGACACAGGTCAAGTTTCATGACTTTTTGAAATAAAAATGTGTGATTTAATCAAAGTGTTCATGTTGAAATGGGTTGTGACGTTCCTTGTGGGCAAAATATATACACGTTTTATTTTAGGTATGTGGCTATAGGTTTCTGTGTATACATATGTATATAACAGTGTTATTTCAAGTATTTTCGTAGATATTTGGTTATTCAAATTGTATTTTTATTAAACTACAGCATTTGTAGAGTTAAATGATATCCTTTTTTCTGTTATTATGGATTATTTTCCCCCAATTTCGAGGACCGAACGTTACTTGTATCTTCAAAAGCTGACGATATAGTAGCACAAAGGATGTAGACAGAGAGTAAAGGGAGGAAATCGCATGTTAATATCCCATAGAGAGTAGTAAAAACATACAGCGCAACTCCTTAGGGACATCTTCTCTAGGGCACACCCGTATCACTCCTTGACAAAAGCATAATTATGATCACCGAGTGGATTTATTCAGTAGGAGTCCAATATACCCCACTCCGTCAATAGCCTGGGTGAGATTCAAGATAATTACCACACATTTTTAAAAAAGAGTGATACTCGAATGAAAGCCTGAGGTCTTATACAAAAAGATATTTTTTAGGGCTTAGTGCTGACACAATTTTGCTACTCCACAATATAAAAACAATGAGATTCTTGTGAACAACCCTGATAATTGCGATTGGTGAGCATTCCATCATTGCAAAATGAAGTAGAAAATCCAATTAGCGATTCTCGGTGGTTGAAGGGCGTGCAGATACCGATGCAGTACTGTATCGAGACACCGACAGAAGCTTTACAACTCCAGTTAAATCTCCGGCGGTAAACTGTTATAAATCGATTCAGCCAGGTTAAAGAATTAAATGGATCGTAAAAATTAATAGGGCTCTGTCGTCCGGGACGAATTGGCGGAGCACAGGCGAAATGGCACTTTCCCAGTTTATGAATTACTTGGGAACTTTATGACGGCTTTGTCAGACTCGGTGCTTTTTTCGGGCGTCACGTGTTGTAGACGGATGCGAAATTGGATTTTTTCACATAGAGAATGAGAGAAATATTGCAGATAGGGCGTATTTGTTGGGACGTAGGGGAAGTGTTTAGTTGTTTGGTGACAGCGCATTTTATTGCAATTTTGAAAGTGTGTAGGCATTTTACTCAGTGCTTTTGTTTTGGGCTCGCAGTAGTAGTGTATGCATCTGTAGTTAATCTTCGGGCGCGAATGCAATTTTCATAGATCGACACCATCAATTGTCCAGATCCCGCATGTCTTACAACGATGGTATGTATTTAAAATATTCTTATCAAAACCTTGTTAATATTAACGTAGTGTCTCTTGAATTGTTGAAATTCTTTCAATTATGAACATCTCTGGATTATTCTGATTTAGTTACAAAATTCAACAATAATATTAAATGACATGACAATAAATTAAATAAATAAATAAAATTGAATAATAAATTAAGCTAGATACTTTTCGAATCCCCCATATTTATATGCATTTTGATTATTAACATGCAAAATAGGTACGTTTAGATAGATCATACTGCGATATGTAATAGAAGTAAGTCCCAGTGCACTAGCTTCACATAAATAAAAGGGAAACACATCACAGTCGACCTTTGTAGTGTGCACTCAACCGACCTCCCGCGGAGTTTTGCACGCCTCGTAGAGTAACTACTGAACGGCGAATGAAATGTTTTAATATGCACACTGCGGGAAAATTCCAATTGGCATTTAAGCCTGAAAATATTTTCCTTATAATATTTATGTTTATTTTACCACTAGCTTGCCGCGGTTTGATATTTTCAATCTCTGGTAACCCCGTTTAACCCCTCAGGAGAAAATTTTAAAATGAGTCTCTAACGTCATTATAGGGCTGACAGCAAGTATTTTTTCAAATTTTAACTCAAAATATTGTTGCCCCAGTGGAGTAAACTGTGAGTGAGTTTTGAAAAAGTATTTTTTTATCATAGTTAAATACTTTTGTGTATTGTATGAATGTTAATATTATATTTTCTTTTATTAATTTATTATATTACATTCATGTGTAACCTACACAAAATCTATTATTACATGAAAGTGTAATTAACCTTCTTTTAACAGCACAAGAGTGGCATTACGTGTTTCACTTTTCTTTTTTAAGACTAAAAACCCCTGGGGTACAGCCATGTTTTGCTAATGTTGTCTGTGCAGCCTGCTGAGTTAAAGCCCGTATGAGGAAAATATTATGATTTGCGTAATAAAAAATACGTTTTTGCAAATACCCGCACGTCGCGTATCACATTAAACAATGTCACTATCGAAGTTCACAGTTAAACTAAGGCCCTGTTTTGCTCCCGTTCCTCAGTTATATAAATGTTCAGTTTTACGGTTCAGTTATTGTGGCAAATATTGTGAAAATACCAGTCACGTTACTAAGGTATTCAAGTCCTTATCTTAGCGCCTCTCCTTGTTCTTACAAACATGCAGGATGCGGACTAGGATTTTATACTCGAAGATTAGAGAAGTCTATGCTCGACACCCTAAAGCTTCCTCCACATTACTCGCGAAGTTGAACGAAGTTCGTCGGCGAAGTTGCCCGAGTCAAAGAAATTTTTTGACGAAGTAAACCGAGTAGCCCCTCCACACTATCGTACTCGTCCAACTTCGTTCAACTTCGCGAGTAATGTGGAGGAAGCATAACGTTTTAGATATTTTCATTAACTTCATGCCGCTTTTTGATGCATGTTTACAAATACTTTTGCTATTAATTCATCAGCTGTGTCCAAGTGTGTGCAAATTGAATTGTATTTTCGTAACAGAATCTGTGAATAAGTAAATATGACCACACTTCTTGTCAGTACTACCAGACTTGAAGTCTTCGATCTAAAATAAGGTGACGCCTGTTTTAAACGCCGCTGTCTGTTCGAAAGCAATGTAACCTCGTGATACTGAAAATGGCGACCACGACCGAAGGCGTATACCCCATGTCCTAAACTCAACCAGTCACACTGACTTATGAATGCTAGACTAGACATTGTCAAAATGGCCGTGAATATCCAACTTTTTTCTTATTTATTGAATACGATGTTTTACATACCTACATCCACACTTATGGTCACGCCGTTTATCTTCGAAGGGGTAGGCAGAGACATATTATATACCTACCCACGTTTCAGCTTTAGATTTTGTCCTACGTAATAGATGGTGATCGTTTGTACTCCCGTGTTGAAATGGACAGGCGCACGGCGCACAGGGGACCAACAATTTAACGTGCGTTCTAAATCAAGTAAACGCTCGCAAATAAATGTCGCAATACGCGCAATGTGGTCACGTGGTGGTCGCCCATCCAAGGACCGGCCATAGTAAATGTTGCTTACTGCAGTGATCGTAAGATAAAATACGAAAACTTTCTTTTCAATAATGACAACATTCTACTTTATGGTAAAATCTTACTTATTCACATTAGTAATATTGACACAGCTTTTGAGGGCTTGAAACGCAACGCACCGCTTCTGTATAGTTTAAAATTTAGAACACAACTGTCTCCGCAGATTTTGTAAGACAATCGTCTCTTCGCTTTACCTGGCCGACACCGTCATTATCATTACGATTACAGATAACTCAGAGAAACCTGATACCTTATATTTCTCAAAACTGATGATACACGTGATACATACATACATATGATCACGCTTTTATCCCAAAGGGGTAGACAGAGGCATATTTCATATTTCATTTCTTTTTAGAATTTGCCCCACGTAGCAGCAGGACCCAGGAGCAGCAGGTAACTTCCTGCTGTTGAAATTTTCAAGACACCTATAAAAGCCTTTAGCTTGGCTTAACGACTGCCATTTACTGGCTACAGGAACCAACGGCTTAACGTGCCTTCCGATGCACGGAAATGCTCAAATAAATATCTTAAAGTGTGTCATGGATGGTCACCCATCCAAGGACTGGCCATAGTGAAAGTTGCTTAAAGCAGTGATTGTTGACAGAACAGTCCGCGGGACCACGAGCGCTTCACTAGTGATAAAGAGATAAATAAGTGTAACTCGTACACAAATAGAGACTGAAATATACTGACAATATTAATATTAGAAAAGATAAAATTTATATTACTGGTCAGTTCTAGTACTTCAAATCCTCGTAATGGTACAAGGGAAGGGGCATAGTGCGATGCTGCCGGCCATTCCATAAAGTACGCGCGACATGAACGCGATTTGTGCGCAACGAATGGCTAGTACAGTCACGATATGCAACTTCATGCTGAGTGAACATTGTAAGCAAAGCTAAATACAGATGTTAGTACTACTTGCATTGTAAGTACTCGTAAAATATTGAACGCATCTACAAATATGTATTAGGTACGAAGAATGACGAAAAGCAGACTGAACAGTATCATTAGTTTTGACGTTATGACTAAAAAGGATAGAATGACATTTCAGAATTAAGGAGTAATTTTATTTTAAAAAATATTCTGAATTTTAGTTACAAATCAATATTACATCATCGCTGTGTCATTCATTACTTATAATCAATCAATCAAATCAGCTTATAGCAGTCTACTTGCTTGGCAAAAGCCTCTTCCAGTTTTACTTTTAAATAAATAACTTATTCAATTTTGTCCTCAGGAATTGTTATAAGGAACTTCTTTAGGTGCGTTGGTCATTTTTCAAACAGGAGAAAAACAGTTGTACTCGTTCCATTTCTGTCCGAATCGAGTCCCTTGCATTCGACATGGAAACGTTGCAAATGCTGCCTTAAAATAACGCTGAAAGGCGCTAAGATGTTTGATATTGTCAAAAATTTAAGGATAGTATAAATAAATTATAAGGCGCACAACCAACTTAAAGCATACAGTATTGTATAGGTATAAAACTAAGAGATGTTCTAAAATATGAAAACAAGTTTAGGCCCCGCATATCCCTTATGAAAATTCCTATTGCTGATCTATTGATTGATACAAATTCTGATTTATTATTTGATTATCAGTATGCTGGAATCGTTTTTGTAATGTTTGTATTTTAAGCTAGTAACAGACATTAGATATTTTCTCATTCGTTTTTAATTCGTTTCGAAAATGAAACTTTAATTTAAATAATCCAGAATTCAATTTAAAAATATATGACGAGTTCTCGTATTAATTAGGTTTTATAATTCACAACAAAGATGAAACACCCCGATACTGTCAGTGCCACTTAAAAATTTCCGAAATCCTTGATTTGGGTCGTAATCAAAATTCAACAGTGACACCTTGTGGTTTAATTCCTGATCCGGGCTCTCTAAATAATTCGTTCGTTTATGTTTAAAGACGAGCTTATGGCAGTAAAAAAGTAAAATCAGCCAAGCGTCGTTGGATGAGCCGCGTTTGAATAATTTACACCTAAAGACATCGGAACTACTATCATGTAATTCTATCTTGTTATACCAGTTTGTACTTTAGGGCCATGATTTTACGAGCTATAATAGCTTGAATTCAATCCCCATAGCAGCAGACTTAAATTTGTATTCTTATATCTTGGAATCTCCGACTGTCACACAGCGACTCCTTTATTCGAATCCACATTTCGATGTCAGGTTTTGTTACTTCTGTCTTGTGCCGTTTCGGTTAAAGAGATTTTTAATTCGATGTTATTTTGTGCTCCAGATAGCCCAAGTGATATTAAAACGGTGTGAATTCAAACTGAACATATAAAAAAAACAGTAGTGTTAAAGAATTGTAAAGGTAATTTTACATTGACAAAATGAGGCAACGATCTATTGTTTTTGATGCTAAATCTGCCTATTAGGTATTCTCTTTATAATAGTGCTGCAAATCTTCACTTTAATCTCTTCATATTGTCGAGAAAAAAAAAAATATTGATGCATATGAAAATCTTGTTTTTTTTAAAATAGGTTAGTTTATTGTTTCGCCGAGGACTATCGGCCTCCATGACCGGGGGTCTGAGGACGGTGAGAGGGCCGCTCACCGTCCTTACAGAAGCAGGCCCATGACGGCAGCGTGACGTGAGCAATCACGAACGCACCCCCTTAGAAGCGGGGTCACACCCGTAATCCCCCATAGACGCGGGATTGCACCCGAACCACCCCCTGGGCGAGGCCGCATTGGCGGCCGTAGTTCTGTTGGGAGTCACGGGACATCCTTCCTGAGGGCTTACCCGGGGCTCTCAACCATAGGCTGTTGGGCGTTACGTGAGGTTTTTTAGTCGGTAAGAGTCCGGCATAGCATCCTACGAGGATTTTCACTCACGTTAAAAAAAAAAAAAAAAAAAGGTTAGTTTATTGTTGCCATTTGCGAAACATACGTTTGTACTTACCGAACTAGCTAACTCTAACTTTCTGAGTTACAGTATGTAATACTATTATAATTATCTTTGGTTATAATAGTGTTCACATCCATCATCGACAACTGAGAGGGTATTACTGAATATTTTCCAAAGATTACAATTTCCAATTAAGTGGACAGTTGGTTCCGTCGAATTATACGTTTAGGTAAACTATTTTTATATCACTTAGGTGTCAGACAAGCATACGGCCCTCCTGATGGAAAGTTTTCATCGTGCCTATGGACGTTTGCAACACCGGAGCGGAGGCGCTACACCGCGATGCCGATCTTTAAACACCCTCTAAGACCCCTTTGAAGAGCCCGGTTATCCCAGTTGCCTTCTGAAGGCACTTAGAGGAAAACCGAAGTAGGCAGCTGTTCACAATCCAAGTGTTACTAAAAACGAGAAATAAGTCAACAAATAATTGACATGTTTATTTTGAAATTTCATTATTTAAGGTCTATTTTTATGAATAGAATTTAGTTTATCGAACATTTTATTGTAATTTAAATTTAACGATATTGTAATTTATTTAATATGTTATATTAAATTTGTAGTTAAATGCTCAAAGTTTTTCCCAATTTTTAGGGAAATTTCTTCCTAGCGACCACTTTCTTTATTTTTGCATGTAATACCCACATGCACAAAAGCATCAATATGTCAGGAAAGTGTATGAACAACTAGATTTGCCTTTGATAATGCTTTAAGTAAAGCAAAACCGGTCAGGCACTGTAAAATATAAATTGAAATAGTGGAAAAGTACAAGTGACTGTGTTTTTAATAACGTAAGTTAACATTCAACTTACTGTATCAATAAAAAAATCTGATATCGTAACTGGTCCAGTTTAACACGTAATTACCGAACCAAAATGCAACGATGCGGGCGTTTCATTTTATTGCTGTCATAATGACGTCATCTGTCAATCTGTCAAATGATTGATGACATTTTGGAGCTTGTTTAACCTTGTTTAATAGTTTTTAATGCTTGTTTGGCATTTGTGTTTTTTTGGTTAAAAGCTCACTAAGTCGAAAAGATTTTTTTTGTTTCTTGTGTGATGGTAGAGATCTTGATGCTACACTAAGTCATGAAATTGTTTCCGTGCTTTGCAAGCAAATTGGGAAGGCATCTTGGCTGTTAGTGATAAGTTAGACGCCGTTGAGCAAAGTTGAAACCTTATGGGCGAGATGAAAATTTCAATAGCAGGGAACTCGCCGCAAATTAAGTGGGGCCAAATGTTTTTGGTGGTTGAAGTATGTCTGAAGTGAATATATGAATATGCAAATCTATTCATAATAAAATTACATGTCACGACTGACTGACTGATTCATCAACGCAGAGCCTAAACCGCTGGACCCACAAACTTGAAATTTAGACAGTAGATGCATTTTATGATGTAAGCATCCATTAAGAAAGGATTTTTGAAAATTCTGCTACTAAAAGGGTAAAATAAGGGATGGAAGGTTCGTCATTTTCATAGCTAGATGCACTAAATTTCATAAATCACTGTCTTTTAAGAAATAAATGATCAGGTGTATCAGCGTTTTTCAAAATTTTGCTTTTAAGAGGGTAAAATAGGCAACGAACGGTTGTATGGTAAAGTTCGACTTTGAATATAAGCGAAGCGACGGGAGTAAATGCTGCGGGAAACATTAGGTATATTACATGAAATACTAATACCATGTCTCTCTCTCTCACTTTTATGTGTCGCAAATGAAGTTGCGCGGGTCAGCTAGTATAATACAAAATGGGGATCTACATCCCACATCAAACTGAATTAGAAACGTAGTTATCTATCAATACACAACTTGTAGTAAACAATATTAAAAACTAGAAGACGTCACGCGGATTCACCCGCGTAGTTCCCGTTCCCGTGGGGATACAATATCTTTTCTCCCATAAGAACCTTCTCCTGACAATACCTTACACAACAAAAAAAGAATAAGTGAAATCGGTTTATTGTATACAATTATCTGTAGAAAAGTGAAACTAGCACCAAAGGTTCACTAATAGTTTATTATTTAATTTTACCACTATGTGAATTATAAAATTCAGTTCTCAACAGTAACGGAAAAAAAAAGGATATAAACTAGCTTTCAAAGGCGCTAATAAGCCTGCATAAAGTATGTAAGTGATTCGGCGGGAAACTTTCAGACAAGCATTACACTGTGTAATAATAATTTTTCAAAACTAGTGTAACTTTGAGTGTTTATGTGTGATTTATGGTGGATTATTAAACATAAAGGTTCGACAACGTGCAAAAGTGTTGGAAAGTGATAAAGCGCAGTGAAACGCGAGTTTTTAGGTTTGTCGACGAATTCCACAGCAAGCCCTAGTAAGGTACCACCGCCTTACTAGAGTAGAACTTAGTTCAAACTTGGACATACATGAATACGCTGCTCATAAGAAGAATCTTAATATGAAAATGATTTATATTTTTACAATTTACTTGACTTTGGCATACTCTCAAACCGAGAAAGCCCAAGAACAAGAAGAAAAAAAAAAAAAAGTATGTAAGTACCTATGTTTAGTATTGTAAGTAAAGACTGTACATACTTAGTAATTACTTCTTTGTATACCTTTTAGGTTTAATAAAGACCCTTAAAAAAAAAAAAAAAGTGAAATTGGTCCACCCATTCTGAAGTTATGGGCTTACCAACACATTTTGTGAATCATTTTTAGGGTTTAGTAGCCAAATGGCAAAAACGGAACCCTTATAGATTTGTCATGTCTGTCTGTCTGTCCGTCCGTGTGTCACAGCCATTTTTCTCCGAAACTATAAGGCCTATGATACTGAAACTTGGTAACTAGGTGTATTCTGTGAACCGCATTAAGATTCTTATATAATCAGATCTGAAACTCAAAATTTTTTTTTTTCATCAAAACCATACGTGTGCGGTTATTTATAGATAGGTCTTCAAAAATGCTATTGAGGTTTCTAACATAATTTTTTTCTAAACTGAATAGTTTGCGCAAGAGACACTTCCAAAGTGGAAAAATGTGTGTCCCCCCCCTCTAACTTCTAAACTAAGAGGATGATAAATCTAAAAAGAATATATGAAGTACATTGCCATAAAAACTACCAACGAAAATTGGTTTGAACGAGATAGAGCTGGTAGTTTTTTTAAATTCGTCATAAACCGCAATTTTCGGTTGGAAAAATCACTACCACTGCGAACGTGTTAAAACATCAATCAAAGTTACAACGAACTATAAGAACTTTTGTATTATGTTACTTGCTGCTACGAAACCCTTCATGGGCGAGTCCAACTCGCACTTGGCCGGTTTTTATATATAAGATAAACTACCTATTTAACGCTACTCCATCCATGACATAGCATAATATGGCAGCTGGTAGCCACTATATAGAATTTTCACTAATATCATTCTTCAGTGACATTATGACGAATTGAGAGAACCATCACAATTCACAACCGGCCAACGCGTTTACTCTCGTACAGCTACCTTCATACCATAAATGCTGAAAAACATAATAATCTTGCCTATACGTCGCGCAGTCGGTTAAACAGTTCTTTCAAACTTAATCGTTGGGAAACATTATGTTGCGACTACTGTAACCTCAGATAGACTTTAAGTAGAAAAGTCTCTAGAATTATATTCGCAAAGTCAAATTTACATACAAATGTGTCATTACTTCACTTGGATAATCTCTCTAATGGCTGTTTGTGTTATATACAGGGCAATGCGCGTAATCTGAGTTAAGTAAATGATACGTTGTATTTAGGTTATGATTATGCCGAAATACGGTATGTACCCGTATAATTATAGTATCCATTGTCATAAATGTAGGTATGTATTTCTGTACAGCGGGGCGACTTTATTCCGCTGGGTGACGGCACCTAACCAACTAGGTAGCTAGGCACGCCCCACTGTACTGGTGAAAGCGTGTGACCCAGATCCACACTTTCCTTGACTGGGGTTGGTGGTGGACCACACCAGGTGCGGTTACACAGGATGCCGGGTTAGCGGCACAAAACACAAACACAAATAAAGTCACTATGAAAGTTCTTACCGGTCACTAGGTCGGAGGTTTATTACTATAATCTGTACTATAAAACAATACTGTTCCTAATCCTATCCTATTCTTCCTGGCTATCCTTTTCTTCCTGGTATTCTTGCTGTTTCTTCCTGTTTTCCTGGTTTCCTTTTCTTCTTGTTGTTCCTGTAGTGCTGGACTGTCGACTGAATGTCGGTACAAAAGTGGCGTCTGTATTTATACGTTTTTGGCCTAAACTGTGATTTGCTATTAATACACGTCCAATCACAGTTCCTACATAATAGCCTATCAAAAATGCGAAATTATACAATTTTAGTGCAAAATTTTTAAGGCACATCCCGCAAACTTTACCGTAATGTGAGCCGTTACGCAACTATGAGCTTTATCGACAAAATTTCCATACATTTTGTTCTATACAAATCAAAGTTTAATATTATGTTATGGAAATTCAAATCTATTTACAAATTATTATTACTATTAAGAAATTATCAAAAACTACTATATAAAACATTCAAAAATGGAATAAAAACCTAATAATCGAATGTTACTATGCTATAAGACCTATACAATTCTATTTACATGTTTCGATGTGCAGTCGCCGCTGTGACCCGAAGTGTTGTCCCGTACATTTCTCCCCCGTGCAGACTATGTTGCATCAATCTTCCGGTACGGGCACGACGTCTGTAGACACTGGCAGCACCACCAGCTTCTTCACCGGCCGCCGCAGAACGCCTCGCTTGGTTGCGATGTCCACCGTTCGTACTATGTTGTCTGGACCCGGATACGTAGCGACGACTCGGCCACGGATCCACACGTTGCGAGGAAGGTTTGCGTCGACTATCTGTACGAGGTCGTTGATCTGTATGGGTTGACCTCGTCCGTGGGGCTCCCGCCGGTGTTGAAGCTCAGGCAGGTACTCTCGAATCCAGCGAAGCCAAAATAGGTCTGCTAGCCGTTGAGAAGCGCGCCAGCTTGACCTCGATGCTGTGTCTTGCTCGCTGAATGTCCCGGGCTGCGGTACTCGCCCCTGACCCCCCAGTAAGAAGTGATTGGGAGTTAGGGCTTCTGGATCTTCTGGGTTCACTGACACATGCGTCAGCGGTCGACTGTTGACTGTGTACTCTGCTTCTGTTAATAATGTTGAGAGTACTTCTTCTGTAGGTGCGCGCTCATGTAGTGTAGCTGTCAGCGCCTGTTTGACTGACCGTACTAATCTCTCCCAGGACCCACCCATGAATGGGGCCCCAGGTGGAATGTACCGCCAGTTGACTGTCTTCTTAGCTGACTCTTCTTGTGTCGCTTCGTCGATACTGCGTCGGAGTTCTCTGTCAGCACCCTTGAGGTTGGTGCCGTTGTCTGACCAGATTTCTGTAGGACGACCACGACGAACCATCATTCTTCTTAACGCCATCACCGCAGAGTCTGTGTTGAGTGAGTCGGCGACTTCCAGATGCACGGCCCGAGTGGTGAGACACGTGAATAGTGCTACGTATCTCTTCTGGCGACTTCTTCCGACGGTCACGGTGAGAGGCCCGAAGTAATCGACCCCTGTGTAGGTGAAGGGCCGCTTGTGGTGGGCTAGACGACACGCTGGCAGGTTTCCTGTTCTTGGTTGAGGCGGAGTCTGAGTCTTCATTCGGCAGAACAGGCAGCTTCGGAGTAGAGTGCGTGTGATGGGCCTCAGTCGTAGTACCCAGTATTGCTGTCTGCACTCGTTGACTGTAGCTTCGACACCGGCGTGATGCAGCTGACGATGTACTGCCTGGACCCAGAGTTTGACTATTGGGTGCCCGCCATCAAGGATCATGGGATTCTTCAAGTCTTCTGTAACGTCTTGAACTGCTTGGATGCGGCTTCTCAGTCGGATGGTTTTATTTTCATAAACTGTGCTCAATTGTTGAAGACGGCTGTTCTTGTCCATCGGCTTGCTATTCTTCAAGTTTTCTATGTCGACGGCGAAGGAGTCTTCTTGAGAGGCACGCATCAGTAGATCTTCAGCAGAGACTCGAAGAAACTGTCTATTTGAAGGTGACACTATTTTCTTCACCTTGGGCTGTCTTGTAGTGGACTTCTTAGACTTTGTCCATGTAGAGTCCTCTTCTGTATTCTTCAGTGTTCTCTTGTAGCAGACCACCTGTTTGTTGGGTCTGCACAGTTGTATAAACTGCAGGACTCTTGCTGTGGTGTACCGGAGTCTGTCCCAGTTGGAGAATCGAGAGACATCCGGTAGGCTGTTGGAGAGCTTCTGTTCTATTTTCTGTGTGACGTGGTGAGTCTTCTCTTTACCCGTAGACTGTTCTGGTTTTGCTGTTGACGATTCTGTAGGCCAAAGGTTCTCGGTCTCGTAGAGGAATTTCGGTCCTTTGTACCAGCGATGGTTCTTCGTGAAGTCTACTGGGACGTCTCAAGTGGCATCATCTGCTATGTTCATCTTCGTGGGCACCCAGCGCCATTCATTGACTGTTGAGCTTTCTTCTATAGCTGCTAGACGGTGGGCCACGTAAGGCTTGTAAGAACGTGAGCCAGTTCGTACCCAGGTGAGCACTGTTTTGCTATCGGTCCAGAACACCTTGCGGTCTGGTTTTCTCTCGTGCTCTTCTATAACTGTTTCTGCAAGTCTTGTCCCCATGACCGCTGCCTGTAGTTCCAGCCTTGGGATCGACGTTAACTTCAGCGGTGCCACCTTCGCCTTGGCCATGACGAGTGAGAGCTTGACTTCTCCATCGGCGTTTTCTGTTCTCCAGAATAAGACTGCGGCGTATGCAGACTCGCTGGCGTCGGTGAAGATGTGAAGCTGTAGCGAAGTGGCGTTACTGTAGTGGAGATACTGTCGTGGGATTGTCACATCTCTTAAACTGTTCAGGTGACCCATCCAATTCTTCCACTGTTCTGCTAGGTCGTCGTCGATTTCGGCATCCCAAGTTGTGCCTCTGCGCCATACTTCTTGCAGCAACTGCTTGGCTCGTATGGTGACAGGTGACGCGAAGCCCAACGGGTCGAAGAGGGACATTACTATCTTCAAAGCTTCTCTTTTCGTCGGCGTTCTACCTTCGAGGAGCTTCGGTGGGATGCGGGCGAGGCTAAGGTTGAACATGAGTTCGTCTGTGTGCAGCTTCCAAACTACGCCCAGCACCCTTTCTGTATTTTCTTCTGATCTCTAGAGTTCCAGATCTTCTATGTTCTGTTGTTCACCGAGTGCTTCGAGTAGAGCTGTTGAGTTTGATTTCCACTGTTTGAGCTCGAAGCCGGCCTGTAGGTGAACTTTTCTAACGCCTGTCGCGATGCGTATAGCTTCTTCTGTACTCTTGAAGCTGTCCAAGTAGTCATCGACGTAGTGTTTTTCTATAATCGCCGCTGCTGCTTCTGGGTGACTGCGCTGGTGTTCTGTAGCATTCAAGTTCTTGATGTAGATTGCTATTGACGGAGAACTTGATGCACCGAAGATCAACGAAGTCATTCTGTATTCTTCTGGAGGTTGGTCGTCTCGTCGACTGCCGCGCCATAGGTATCGGAGTGTGTCTCGGTCTTCTGGTCGTACTTTGACTTGCATGAACATTTCCTTGATGTCAGCTGTCACGGCGATCTGGTGTTGACGGAAGCGCATGATGACACCAGGTAGAGACTGCAGAAGATCTGGACCTTTGAGCAGCATGTCGTTGAGTGAGATTCCTCTTGTCTTGGCAGCAGCGTCGTGTACTACTCGAAGTTTGTCTGGCTTCATAGGGTTCACGACGGCGAAGTGAGGCAAGTACCAAGTCTTGCCCGGCGCTGTTTTCTTCGGAGCTGGTTCGGCGTACCCCTTGGAGATCAGAGCTTCCATCTGTTCTGTGTATTTCTTGTTCAGCTCTGGGTCTCTGTCTATTTTCTTCTCTATGTTAAGGAGACGCTTCAACGAGTTGTCGTAGTTGTCAGGGAACTCAATTTCTTCTTTTCGCCAGAGGAGACCGGTTTCATATTGACCAGTTGATGTCTTCTCGGTGGTCTTCTCTAGGATTCGAAGAGCCTTGACTTCAGGATCTGACTTCGGCTTCTTGGGGTTGAGGCAGAGCGCGTCCATCTCGAAGTACTGTTTCATCAATTCTTCAAGTTCATCTTGCGGTTTTTCTGTGAGGTGTGACACGATGTCGATGCTTCTCCCGATGGTGTTGCTGTGAGTGCCGTGCAGGACCCAACCCAGTGGAGTAAGAGAGGCCACTGGTTGATCTTGTCGACCTCTTCTTGTTTCGGATGACAGCAGGAGATGCCAGTTGTCTTGACCGATGAGTACTCTGGGTCGCACCTCTTCGTAAGTGAGCTGCTCTTGAAGGTCCTCTAGATGCTGGCATCCTTCGAGCAGACTCGCTGAAACTCGCTGCGATGAAACTTGGAGATTTGTGATGGTACGTGCTTGAACTTTTTCTTCGTGCCCGTTGATGCCTCTCAACTGTATGTAGACCCTTCTTGACGTTGATTCTGTAGTCTTCAACTCGTTGATGGCTTCTATCTTGAGGGTTTCTGAAGGTCCTCTTGCTCCGATGCGATCTGCTATAATGCTGTCGATCAAAGTGACCGTTGACCCGTCGTCCAGCAAGGCGAAGGTCTTCACTGTAGCTCTCGGTCCTTTGACTGCTATTGGTATGATCTTCAAGAATGATTGCTTCTTTCTGTGGAGACTGTGAGTCCAGGCTGAGTTGATGGCTTCTGTAGTGTCTTCACTCTTCGCTGTTGGCCCACTCGAAGTTTTGTTGTAGTGCAGCATCCTGTGGTGTGAGTACTTGCACTCGTTGACACCGCACTCCTTGGCCGGACAGCTGTGAGTCTTGGTTCTGTAGCGAAGACACCGGAAACAAAGGCGCTTGGCTTTGGCTATATCCCGTCTTCTATTTACATCAGCGGACTTGAACTGTTTGCAATCAGTTGAAGTGTGCCCCGTTTCTTGACATATGGGACATTTATTTATTTATTTATTTATTTATTCAAGCATACTCTTTTCACTACCCTTACAGGACCCTTACCCCAACACAGTAGTGAAGTTACAATAAAATTAAAATTAAATTAAATTTAAAACAAGTACATTAAAATTAAAATTACTCACAATTACATTAAATAATAATAATAATAGAATAGGATTAAAAATTTCACATTACTCTTATTAATCGACTTCTTTCCTTAACTAAAGTGAAATTATAAAATATAAAAATTACCTATAAACCTAGTCACATTGAAATATCATCAAAAATTCTAATATTAAATTGTCATATTATACATTATACTTACATACAACTTTACTATTATAGACAACTAGACAACTCGAGTACAATCATAAAATCGCGTGAAATATAAATTATAATCATTATTGCATACCTATCAAATTAAAATGTCAAAGGATATTAAATGTATTAAAAATGTCAAAATTTACATGTCAATAAATTTCAAAAAGTCAAATTAAATTATAATAATGATGAGATAAAAAATAAAAACAAATAGTCAAAAGATTAAAATGTCAACAAACTAAGTAAATTAAAAATCCATATCTACTTACATACTATAACAGATTACAATCAATATGACCTTTGCAAGTTCACCCAATCGACAGGAGAATATGTCAATTCTACTGCTTACCTCATTGATAATGTGGATGGAGCGGACCATCGGTGATTTCTTAAGTAAATTGGTCTTAGCCATTGGCACCGCCAGTAGTTGCGGACGACGCCGTCTCCACACATACTTATCCGGTACACTGAGATTCAGCTGCACAAGCACTCCCGGGTTATATGTATTACCCCGCAGTATATTTACCAGATAAGAAGCAAGGGTAAACTCTCGCCTCACCCCTAACTGGTTGTATCCGACCATACCTAGTACAAATAACGTAGGATACATCAGTGGATAAAAAGGATACACACCATACAGCTTCATGTACAAATACCTAGTAAATTTATTTTGTATTTTCTCTAACATTAATTTGTACTTATCTTCATGCGGTGACCATATGACAGAACTATGTTCCAGGTGGCTCCTAACCAATGTATCGAACAAGACCCTGATCGTACTGATACTGGTAAATCCTTGAGACTGTCTCAGCACGAAACCCAAATTTCTGTATGCCTTTTTGCAAACACTGGAGATGTGATCACGAAAAGACACGTCAGCCGTCATTAAAACCCCTAAATCCCGTACCTGCGTGACACGTTGCATAATTTCTGTCCCTATTCTGTACTGAAAGGTTATAGGTCTTCGGACACGAGTGAAAGATATAACCGCACTCTTAGATGTATTAAATGATAGATAATTATCCTCTGCCCACCTCACGACACTATCTATATCCTCTTGCAAGCGTTCACAGTCGGGTTCTCCACGAATCTCAATCAACAACTTCAGATCATCGGCAAACAATAAGCATGAACTGTGTTTAACTACTTCTGGTAGGTCGTTAATCATTATGAGAAACTCCAGAGGCCCTAAATTACTTCCTTGGCTCACGCCAGATCTGGTAAAATAAGGCTCCGATACGCACCCATTGTATTCCACATACTGCTGTCGGTCTTTCATATAGCTTGCAAAAAAATTGAGCATGTGTTCAGTGCATCCGATCGCTGCAAGCTTGGTCAGTAAAACATCATTCTGGACAACGTCGAAAGCTTTTTTAAAATCAAAATACGCTGCATCGATCTGCCCACGAGAATCCACAGCAGGTACCACCTGCGCCATAAAATTCAGGAGATTGCTGGTAGTACTACAACCGCGACGGAATCCGTGTTGTGCGTCCGATATCAGCCCTCGCACCTGTGCCTGCATACTACGCTGAATAGCTGATTCGAACACCTTGGCTGGAGTCGACAACACTGCAACCGGTCTATAGCCTGCCACGTCTGAGCCTGACCTACCCTTAGGTATGGGAATGACCTTAGTGGTTTTCCAATACGTTGGAAAGATCTCCGACATCAGACTAATGTTAAATATGTGCTGAAGAGGACTTGCCAGCACTCTATTACAGTCCTTAAACAAAAACGGAGGTATACCATCAGGCCCGGTTGACCGCTTCGGTTTTAGACTCGCGAGAGCTCGGTTAACATCCGCCCAGCTCAGAGCGTCGAGCTTCACGCACACGCCGGAGTCAACACGTGCCGATGCCGCTCTCATAGACGCCTTAACATCTAGCAGTGGTGGTGAGGCAATATATACAGATCTAAAAAACTGAGAAAAGTGCTCCACACTTTCAAAGTCTGATAAGGGCTCCCCATCTTTTAAAATAGTCTGTCTCTCACGTTTACCCCTTTTATTTTTAATATACTGCCAAAAAGACCTTGGCTCGTTCTTAAACTGGCATTGAATATTGTTAATATAAAGTTTATATGCCGATGCTGTTGCATTTTTAATACGCGTCCTGCACTCGGCAAACTCCCTATAATCCGTAACCAGTTTGGTTTGTTTGTACCGTTTGTGAAGCCTAGATTTAAGTTGAAGATCTTTTATTATGGCACTCGTGTACCACTCAGGGTATTTATATTTGGACTGTACATAAGCCTTCTTTTTTGGTACACACTGATTCAAAATATTATTTAATGTATTATAAAAATAATTAACAGCTTCTTCTATGTCTATTATTTCATACAATGCCGACCAATCGACCGACGCTAAACTAGCATATAACAGTTGATAATTAGCCTTATAAAAATTCCACTGCGGTCGCAAACAAGGCGCGCCGCCACCGAGCGCGTGCTGACTCGCAGGAGCGCCCGCAACAGGCGCCACGCTCCGACCGCACGGCGCCGGCGGCGTCACGATGTTCCAACCTATAACAAGCGGGGGATGATGCGGGTCTACCGGCACTATGGCCTCCTCCGCTGTCAACACTGTCACCCCGGCGCCGTCTATACCCGCATTCAATACCAAATCGAGCTGACGACCCAAACAATTAGGTATTTTATTATTTTGAGTGAACTCGCAATAGGTCAAAAAATATTCGAAATAATTACTGACATTTGCAGGACAAGAATACAAATTAAAGTCACCAATTACAATAACATTCCTATATCTCGTAGACAATTCCTCTATTATACCAAACAAACCCATATAATCATTTTCGGAACTTGATGGCGGTATATAAACCACACAGCATAAAAATAACAGTCTACTCTTCAAATGTACGGTTGCGCAAACTATTTCAAAAGCACAATCACTTATATCTATTAAGGACGGTCGTCCGGCTGTGTGCGAACCGCGCGCTCCACCACCGAACAAAGGCACCCGTCGTAACTCGAATCGGTGTGTGGCCACGAGAAACGCGCCTCCCATTTTCCGACCGTCTGTTCGATCACATCGAAGTATCTGGTATCCTACAGGAACTAACTCCGCGTCATAGATTGATTCGTTGCAACTACTCTCAGTAATGGCGTATAGGTCTGAATTTAATAGACTTATATTGCTTTTAAAAGTATCCAACTTGGTGCGCAGACCTCGAACGTTTTGATAATATATCTCAATTCTATCTTTATTGTGCTGATTTTTTAAATGAGTTTCGAAACCAAATCCATTCGCTATATTCTGTATTTACCGGCCATGCATCAGATACCATTAATTTATCAAACATATGTCCTTGTACTCCAATTCTAAACGATGAGTAATCTCTCTCGGTCTTGTGTTTTAGTTTGACAATTTTTAGATCGA
Organism: Miltochrista miniata; assembly: GCA_933228765.1. Lineage (NCBI taxonomy): Eukaryota > Metazoa > Arthropoda > Insecta > Lepidoptera > Erebidae > Miltochrista > Miltochrista miniata. The sequence continues at coordinate 24,156,294 of OW121763.1, read as the reverse complement.
CGTCAGAACCACATACTTTTTTTACATGATTTGTCATAGTTTCCACTGTAGTGTCTGGATGTAAGCGCCACACATGCAGATATTTCTTTCGTTCTATGGCTTGTATAGCCATTAATGCGGTATTTCTACCGGTTTCCACTCCCCCAGAAAACCGACCTTGAGTTTTATTTTTATTTTTATTGTGCTCCAACGTCAAATCAGTCAACCTGTCAACGTCGTGCTGTGGTAATTTTTCACTAATGGCTGAATCACTCTGTTGAGACTGTGAAGCTGATTTCGTGGCCCCTCCTCTTTGCACTGGTCGTTTCTTATCGGTGTGTAAATTGTTCAAAGGTTTGTTACTACTGTGTTGAATAATTTCGCTAACCGTTCCAGGCCTAGAAGTCCCGGGCATAGGAGCCCTAGCACGTTCGTGTGGTGCTGGTGACAGAATTTCGATCCCCCGACCTTGGCAACCCGATAGCAGTTTTTCGTTGATAGTTTTTTCTAATAGTGTTATCATTGTGACCAAACGATTGACATCCGATTTAGTTTGTGAAAATTGTGTTTTTAGCTCTATGATAGCATTTGCTTGACTGTCCATGCGAACCAACATATCAGTCCGCAATTCCCTGAGCTCCTCAAGCAATAGCGATTCAACGTTACCAGATATAGTAGGTGTATAAGGAGCCTGGCTACCTCGCAGTGTGTTTACATAACTAATCGGTGTAACGGCCTTGTTGCCTCTTACAGGTGTATCATCGGTGTTACGGGATTTTGGATGCATCACAGTGCAATCTGGGCATTCCCAAGTATTCCTATATTCTGGTGTATAGGATTTATAAATGTCCAGTTTGATGTTAAGACATTTTATGTCGTACTTTTTCATGCATTCAACGTTGGAACATTTCATATATAGACTGTTGACCATGTTGGAGCAAGCGCTGCACTTGTTAGACATGTTATACTAAGTTAATCGAATTATAGCACTGCAAGACTTCAGCGTCCAGCAAAAGATTCACAACAAGTTTTATTTTTTATTTTTGAACGCACCCTTAATTATGCAGTGTGCGACAACCAGATGCAACTGTCAGCCGTCAAATGTCTCTCTGTCAACTCGTAGCTGTCAATCTGAATTCACAAAGCAAAGGTGTTGGGTTGGTTTTGCAAACAAACAAAAGCAGAGTTTAATATTTTCGTTGGAGTTGAAAGTGACAGTAAACAGAGTGAAAGTGTTTTTCAAATAGCCGCAACGGAATCTCTGTTGATACGAGATGTTATTTTGGTATAAATCTTACTCACTCGTCTCAGTTTGCTGGTGAATGTATGCTGTGGTCCTTCCCGATAACAAGTACTGCAGTTGTAATTGGTTTTCTTGGAAATTTGTGCACTAATTTAGTGAGTTATTAAATTTTATTTATCACAGTGACTGGGGACTAATGTTTACACTGCTGGGGTTGCCAGCATGGTGGACATCTCGGCACCTCGACAGAACAGTGAACAGAAACAGAAGAGTATTCTGTTTCTGTTCACTGTTCTGTTCGGTAGTATCTGTCACAGTGTGTATCTTCTGTGACCTCTTCTGTGGTGGAGTGTACGGTACGGCCTGTTCAGGTAATGCGTACCGTCCGCATAGCTCAGCTTCTTTCTTGAGGAATTTTTCTATTTTCATGAGTTCAGGTTCACCCATCGGCGCTGTACTGGCGAAGTCGTAGAATCTGAAGCGCAGCGTAGGTGTGAGCTTGTCGACGACTGTCTTCGCTATTTCTGGGTTGTACATGTAGTTCATACAACCCAGAGTCTTCAATGTCGCTACGCTGTTGGAGATCTTCGTCGCGAAGATGCAGATATCACGAGGCGATTCTGTTAGTCTTGGTAGGCCTCGGATTGCTTCCATCTCCACCATGGCTATAGATTCTGGTCTTCCGAATCTTGACTCCAGGGTCTTCACTATGTCGGATGGGTGCGCGCTGGTAATCAGTAAGCATTCAACTGCTTCTTTAGCCTTCCCCTTGAGGTTCCTCCGTAGTCTGTTGGTATTCTCCACCGCAGAGAACATGTGCTCCGTCTCGTAGTAGGCGGCGCGGAAGGGTAACCACTCTTGATGTAACCCGTTGAAGAAGGGCAGCTCTATAAACTTCGGGCGCTGTGCGGCTTTGACAGCGCCGGTGATTGCTGCGGCTAGTTCAGCGAAGTCTGGTTGAGCTCCCGCCGGTGCTGACCGTGGATGCCGTGGCTGTGAGTGGCGTTCTTCTTTATGCTTCTCTGGGTTTTTCTTCATTACGGAGGGCTCGGCTGGTTGGTCCTGTTCATTGTTGACCGTAGGTTCGGGCTGCTGCTCGTGGGTCTTCAGCCAGTGGTCGACCCGTTCGTTGGCTTCTGACTCGCTGCTGAGTGAGGTCTCGTCCTCCTCTTCATAAGATTCCTCGGCTTCTATTGTTTCTAGTCGTGCTGCAGCTAGCTCCACTTGAAGGCGCAGGAGGTCTTCCTTAGCTTTTGCCAGTCTGTACGTCCTGCGTTTGCTGTTAGTTGACCCATCCCCTCTTCAGCTTGAGGCGGCGCGGTCTTCATTGCTGCTGTAGGTTGACCCCTCTCGCCCCCCTCTTCGGTCGGGGGCCGGGCGGTCCTGTAGTCTGCTCGGCAATAGCAGACCTGTGCGGAGTGACCCCTCCCTACCCCCTCTTCGGTCGGGGGCCGGGCGGTTCTGTTTGCTGTGAAGTGACCCCTCCCTCCCCCCTCTTCGGTCGGGGGCAAGGCGGTCTTGTTTGCTGTGGAGTGACCCCTCCCTACCCCCTCTTCGGTCGGGGGCCGGGCGGTCCTGTTCGGCGCTGTAGAGTGACCCCTCCCTCCCCCCTCTTCGGTCGGGGGCCGGGCGGTCCTGTTGTCTGCTCGGCAATAGCTGACTTGGTACACCTTTCGGCAGTGAAGGTGCGTCTATAGTGGGCACCCTCCTTTCCGCAGTCGGTTTCTTCCGGCACGTGCGGCGAGCGGCGCGGCGATGATTGCAGTCGAAGTCAGTCGGGCGGCGGCGACGGAGGCAGCAGTGGCGGCGGCATCGGCTAAGACAGCGGCGACACACGGCGGCGGCGTGGATTCTGGATGCATGGTGGACACCGATGCCATGGGGGTTGATATTCTATACTGTTCTGTTACTCCCGTGGTGGTAGCCCCTATCACTGTAGCACCAGTAGCGCCAGTCCTCGACGAAGCGGCAGTGTCCCTCGAAGATGGCGGTGTCTGTTCCATCCGCTTGCGGCCTCTTCCTTCTGACCGGGTGACCGGCATCCTGGTAGTGGTCCCCACAGTATCCGGCTAGCGAAGGACCAAAATGTACAGCGGGGCGACTTTATTCCGCTGGCTGGGTGACGGCACCTAACCAACTAGGTAGCTAGGCACGCCCCACTGTACTGGTGAAAGCGTGTGACCCAGATCCACACTTTCCTTGACTGGGGTTGGTGGTGGACCACACCAGGTGCGGTTACACAGGATGCCGGGTTAGCGGCACAAAACACAAACACAAATAAAGTCACTATGAAAGTTCTTACCGGTCACTAGGTCGGAGGTTTATTACTATAATCTGTACTATAAAACAATACTGTTCCTAATCCTATCCTATTCTTCCTGGCTATCCTTTTCTTCCTGGTATTCTTGCTGTTTCTTCCTGTTTTCCTGGTTTCCTTTTCTTCTTGTTGTTCCTGTAGTGCTGGACTGTCGACTGAATGTCGGTACAAAAGTGGCGTCTGTATTTATACGTTTTTGGCCTAAACTGTGATTTGCTATTTACGTCCAATCACAGTTCCTACATAATAGCCTATCAAAAATGCGAAATTATACAATTTTAGTGCAAAATTTTTAAGGCACATCCCGCAAACTTTACCGTAACGTGCGCCGTTACGCGACTATGAGCTTTATTGACAAAATTTCCATACATTTTGTTCTATACAAATCAAAGTTTAATATTATGTTATGGAAATTCAAATCTATTTACAAATTATTATTACTATTAAGAAATTATCAAAAACTACTATATAAAACATTCAAAAATGGAATAAAAACCTAATAATCGAATGTTACTATGCTATAAGACCTATACAATTCTATTTACATGTTTCGATGTGCAGTCGCCGCTGTGACCCGAAGTGTTGTCCCGTACAATTTCAGCCGGTTGACGACTACTTACTTTATGTAATACGTTTATTTCACTCAAAGATCAAGTAGAAGCCTTTTTTGGGGTTATCTTTGATATTACTTTACCACGTGATCAAACGATAATCTTTTATTTTCTTTGCAGTGAGTACTTGCCAATGTTCTCTCAGAATAGTTAGTGTTCTCCTACTCGCTTTCAAGACATCCTCGGCAAGAATTGGTGTAAACACTAAGCCTAAGCTGAGTGAATTCCGTTTAAAATACAAGAAATCTGTAACATATCTCCCTAAAGTATTTGTATTAAAGTTATAACAGTATTTAGTTATAAATAAAAAAGTATTTTTATACATTATTAAAGAACGTCATCACATTAGCTAATAAACATTGCTGTTTTCGCTCTTGTCATAGCATAGTAAAATACTCTCGAAATTTTATTCAGCAGCTTCTTACCATTTTTACCAACCCTAAAGTTTACCTTTTTGCGCTATTTAATATCCATCTCGTTCAGTCGTGTGCACTAGCAACTTCATACACTCAATCTTGTTTGAAGCATTTTAACCGTAGCAATAGCAATACGGAAAGCTAAAAAGAAAATAAAAACGCCATATACCGAGTATGCTTTTCATTTACAAATAACGTTTCTGAAGCGTGCATCTCTGAACTATTTTAATATAGCTTCTAATGGGCTGTTCCGTACAGTTTGTTAAGAATACTTAATGTGCTTGGGTGCGATGGGGCAAATGAGGCTCGCCTGCAAGTGGTGCAACTATTAACTACTGGACGAGATTTGGAGAAGAGAAGAAAGGTCCATAATTTGTTCACGGTGATCTTTTGATCCCGGTGCTACTATCTAAGAGACCAATTTGCCCTCCCGTGAAGGCGAGAGACGGGAGAGGCTAATATCCAATAGGGGAGTGATAGGATGATTAGACCAGTTGAATTTAAGGCAAACGTACCCATTGTAATAAGTAGGCAAGTTTTACTAATAATATACATAACGAACTGCGCTTGCATTAGCACGTTTCCCGTCGAGTGTACAGCTCTAAGCATTTTTTATCTCAGCTTCGCTTCTGTATAATTTTTTTTAAATCAAACCAGTAATTTATAGTTCCTGAGACAGAAGAGTTTGTGTGTTCATACAAATGAACGAGAAGAGACTCTTCAGCTTAATAATATAGGATAAACAATGTGTTAAAATATGTCTTTGTTATATAAAAAAAACCGGCCAAGTGCGAGTTGGACTCGCCCATGAAGGGTTCCGTAGCAGCAAGTTACATAATAATAATATAAAAGTTCTTGTAGTTCGTTGTAACTTTGATTGACGTTTTAACACGTTCGCAGTGGTAGTGATTTTTCTAGGCGAAAATTGCGGTTTATGACGTATTAAAAAAAAACTACCGACTAGATCTCGTTCAAACCAATTTTCGTTGGTAGTTTTTATGACAATGTACATCATATATTTTTTTAGATTTAGCATTCTCTTAGTTTAGAAGTTAGAGTTGCACACATTTTTCCACTTTGCAAGTGTCTCTTGCGCAAACTATTCACTTTAGAAAAAAAACGATGTTAGGAACCTCAATAGCATTTTTGAAGACCTATCTATAGATATCCCACACGTATAGGTAGATGAAAAAAAAAATTTTGAGTTTCAGTTCTGAGTATAGGGACCTCCAAAATTTACTGCTTTTTTTCTAATTTTAAATTTAAATATTAATGCGGTTTACAGAATACATCTACCTGCCAACTTTCAACAGCATAGACCATAGTTTCGGTACGGACAGACAGCCAGACAGACAGACAAACAGACATGACGAATCTAAAAGAGTTCCGTTTTTGCCATTTGGCTACGGAACCCTGAAAACTGTAGGTATTATGCAATATATATCAGCAACAATCTTGGAGCAATTTTTACTGAATGCTTTGAAAGAAAATAATTCATTTATGAGCTTAAAATATTTCATGTGTTCTAGGGAACCCTGAAACCTACTCTGTCTCTAAATAATTCTAGGCACCAAAATGTGCTGCGCATTTATCTTGCTTTTCTGTGATGTCTGAGCTATTTAGTCTCCGGCAAAAATTTTGTAAGCATACACGAATTCTGAACCTTACAGTATATATTAGAATACCTTCTAATATATACTCTAAGATTTTGACTTTTTCTGATTTCTGTTATCTTGACTAACTATCAGTGATACGAAATGCGTCTTGATTTTATTGCAGTAGAAAATATTGTTTCATACAAATTTGTTAAATCCAAAACAGTTACAAATTTTACAATAGCTAATTATTTTGTGAAATAGTGATTCAAAGTTTAACTATTTAGGTAACCTATATAATGGAATTTTATCAGGCGTTAAGTTTGGTTCGTGATCCCTATTACAGATAACTAGGCTGGATGAATCTTCAGTATTTAGGTCGCTAGGATTTGGATCAAGGATTTGTATTTGGGTTTTTTAGTATATATAATTGTTATACATATAAGGTGGTACTGTACAAATTGACATCTTTCCGAATTCGAATTACCCGTAACCATATACTTACCGCAAATATCTAAGTCTAATTACCCGTACATCAATTTTACATTATATTAGTTTGTAAAAAATTATGTCCGATAGTTTTACGCAAGTATATTATTTTTATATCAATTCTCCCGTAACAATACATTGAATTTACGTACCGAAAACTTTGTGAAAATATTGTATTGATAGGTTAATTTTATCACGAAATTTGTTCAAATTCCGATCAATCAATCCGTACACAACAAGTTATTGAGACGATCCGTACACGTACTTTCAACGATCCATCAAATAAACCATGGGACATACGTAACGCGATTTTCTTATATCTCCATAGGTGATCGATATCCTATCGTAAAAAGATACAAACTTGTCCCGAATTTGATATAATACATTGTTCCTTATTCTGTCACAAGTTGGGGTCTAAAATGGAATAATTTTGGTATAAGATTATTTTTTATTTTCTCGAAAATTGATTTCTAGGTATAGCAACATGTAGCAAATAACTTCCAGTAAATATAAAGGTATAAGTATCGTCTGTGACTAGGGTATCATTCTCAAAAGGACAGTACCTATGTTTGTGACTAATACCTATTTCGGTGCAACTAGTTAAATTCAGTGATAGACCAATCCGAATTGGACCAACTGCACCTAAAGGTTTCCACTTTTACAATAACTGGACCAATTACTTTATTGTTAGAGGACTGGAATGAATTGGCTCTCGGTATGAATTTTAGATTTTAGACTATCAAAAATCTAAAATTCATGCCGATTGATTTGTTTCAGCAAATAGAGGGTATTTTTGGAACTGAATGAACTGCCCTCATTTTAAAGTAAATGGTATTTTCATGGGAAGTCCCATAACCTCCATCCGTTGATTCCATTTTTGGTAAACACTGTCTTTTATTAGCTCTTTACGCGGTTCCGTACCGAGGTTAAAAACGGATCCCTATTACTGAGACTTCACTGTCCGTCCGTCTGTTTGTCAGTCACGAGGCTGTATCTCATGAACGGTGATAGCTAAAGAGCTGAAACTTTCACAGATTATTTATTTCTATTGCCGCTTTAAAACAACAAGATTGACTGTGTAGCAAAGCTCTTGGTAGTACTCCAATAGACCATTAATTATGTCATTGTAACTAGTAAATGTTAAGTTAACCGCCGTTAACATATTTATTTATTTATTATACAGTTTATTGTACGCTAAGATAGTATTACAGGATAGTAATTTGAGCAGAATAGCAATACAATGGCCTTTTTTTACATAAATACTATAAAAAATCATTTATTTATTTATACGAAACCAGTTTCAATAGATTGTTTATTACAGTCCTCAAAATGCCATTTTAGCGCTCATGCTACGTCACGAGATGTCCATCAATAACAACTCCGCTCACACATTGGGCGGAAAATTCGATAATATTTTGTCACAACGCTAGTTAACCCAAAACTTAGCTTCACATGGTTTATTACAGAAATATTATACATAATTAAGAATGCAAATATTTGATAAAGTAAAGGTACATTTGTTGAATTTGGCTAATGGAAAAATAACAAAGGAGGGTAGGGAAAAAAGGATTGAAACGGGAGTTTAATAGGAAAATAGTGCATTAGTATTTATTCGGATGGTATGGTATGAACTACCTATACCATATCTCTTCCCTTGAGGCGTTCGATTTGTCAATTCTTTACTGGTCAGCCTCTACTGTTTTGAGCTAGAATTAAATACCACACAGACATAGATGCTCATGTTTCAATATAGTATTAATGGTAGCAGTACAAATGCCATGAAAACATGGTTGTCAGTAAAATGGCAGTCGTTAAGCCAAGTTCAACAGCAGGCAGTTACAACCTCCGCCTGTCCATCACAACACGGCAATACAGCTCACCACCTATTACATGGGATGGGACCAATTCTAAAAAGGTGAAATGTGGGCATTATAATATGTCTCTGCCTACCCTTTCGGTGATAATGGCGTGACTATATGTACGTATGTATGTACTTACGTAGTTTGAATGAAAATTGCTCCTACTTTAGTTTGGAACGGAAAAGTATCTGACAACATTATAAAAGTTATAAACGGTGGGAAATAAACATTAATTTTAGTTATCGTTTATACAATGATAATTTATTAAAACGAGTATCGAAATAAATGAACGCATTGGTACATTTTCACGAAATGCCCAATATATCACACATGAATGAGTTGAAAATAATTTCTTACGCCGCGCCGTATTAAAAGCTCAATCGAGCGTTCAATACATAATTCAACGCTGCGGCCAACTTTAAAAGTCACTCCAACATCACAAAGAAATCTCGAGGCTAAAATTCTGAAAACCCTTAAAAAGATGCAGCCCAACTCGACTGAGGGCACATCTTACAAATAAGAAGGGGACTCCGTATTCGAAACTTCAAAACCAGACGTCCTAATCGACCCTTTTGAAATTTCCAACTAACGGGAAACTCGTATTTCCATAACAATAAAAATGTGATCCGAACATCTAGAAATGCCGGTGCGATATTCACGGATCATAAAATCGCACTCGCTCTTTGAATACAATACGTCTGATTTAATTTGACCCCCGTAATCTCACTGCCGGTACTTTACTGATACCCATTAGGTGAGGGAAGAAGTGCCATTATAAGTTGGTTTCCGAAAATGCGCGTTGTCGCTTATGTTTGGACGATGCCATTTTATGATCTTGATGGCAGCTGCAGTTAATTTAATGTGCGAATTCATGTGCGAAAGTTGTTCATTTTGAAACTGCGTAAAACTTGAACGACGATTGCAGGTTTATCTTAAATTTATGTAAGTAGTTGAAATGAAATCTTTTTGATTATTTTGGAGATTAGCTACTGCTCGCGGTTGAGTGCGCGAAGGATCTGACTTTTCTCCTTCTGTTTCGGAAGATTTTCGATTATTCTAGTTTGAAGTTCTTTCCTATATGTGGCTTAATACTGCCTATACATGTCACAGGCGTACAAAAAGTAGTAGAGTGCAATAGTGATCATCTTCCGAGCGTTAGTCTTGGTTGCATTTGAAGTCATTGCTAAGGAGCCCGGGGTACACACATGTAATTTATTTTACGATGGTACTTAGAGCGCCTTCAAATTAGAGGCGTGAAGAAGCTGCAGTGGTGCGCTGGACGCACCACCACCAGTTTTCATATAATTTTAAGAAGCGCAGTTGCAGCTCCACTGACGTGCTACACGCACGTCGTACGTGTATAAGGAAGGGACATAAGTTATTATTGAAACTATACCTACTCCGATTTTAAATTTTCCGGGGCCCACCCGGGGCTCCCAATCATAGGCTGTTGGGTGTTACGTGAGGTTTTTTTTTGTCGGTAGGAGTCCGGCATAGCATCCATGATGGATTTTCCCTCACATTAAAAGAAATGGGCATTGTATGATTTTCCACACGTAAAATAGTAGTTTTCGATACAAGTGTGGGATTTCTGTTATTACAAAGAGTCCCGACAGATGTTGACCCGAGCCAAAGGCAAGGGTAGACCGTCGGAACGAGTTGAAATAACAGTCCCTCACGTTGTATTGAACAACATTTTTTAATACAGTTGCGAAAAAATTAAGCAATTTAATAAAATAATCAAAACACATTATACCTGAGTTGTCAGATACCCTACCTAAGCAGAGACTATGGCAGTGCACTTCATACAGCCAACTTTTTTTATATTTATAAATTTAATTTGGCCGATACTTATATCAATTTATGCTTAAATTTTAATAAAAAATACTTTTAATCTGATATTGAAACAAGTTAGTATCTTTTTATAGAAATATTTGCATGAATCACAGACATTATTTTGACAATTGGGAAAGAAAACGCACGAGTGCGGGAATGGTAAAGAAAAAGCACGAGTGTGTAATAGCCCACATCCCGAACGCTATACGTCCCTGTAATACGCCACTTTTTGAGCAACTGTATTAAAATAGTAGTTTTCGATACAAGTGTGGGATTTCTGTTATTACAACGAGTTACGACAGGTGTTGCCCCGAGCCGAAGGCGAGGGTAGACAGTCGGAACGAGTTTAAATAACAGTCCCACACGTTGTAATGAACAACTATTTTTAATACAGTTGCGAAAAAATTAAGCAATTTTACAAAATAATAAAAACACAATAGACCTGAATATCCAAAATGGCGCCAACCGTAAAAGAATATTTACCTTCCTAAGCAGAGACTATGGCGTGCCCTTCATACAGCCAACTTTTTTTATGTTTATAAATTTAATTTGGCCAATACTTATATTAACTTATGCTTAAATTTTAATTAAAATTACTTTTAATCTGATATTGAAACAAGTAAGTATCTTTTTTTAGAAATATTTGCATGAATCACAGACATTATTTTGAGAATTGGGAAAGAAACCGCCCGAGTGCGGGAATGGTAAAGAAAAAGCACGAGTGTGTAATAGCCCACATCCCGAACGCTATACGTCCCTGTACGCCACTTTTTGAGCAACTGTATTAAAAAAAGCTGATGACTAGCTCAAAATACATAGAATGATTTTTTTTTAATAGGAAAACAAACAGTAAAATATTTTAAAGTGCCTACAGATTAAAAACTAATTTACCAATTATATGTTTTCGCATAAAAATTCTGATTGCGCATTGTGTAAAATGAAAATTATAACTAGTTCAGATATTTTAAACAAAATATTCGTTTCGAATTTCTCTGTACGTAGAAGCAACAGGGAACCATCCACTATGACTATCTGTCCATTGGGGACCAATTAATTTCCTACTTGTTTGCTTTCATATATGTCAAACTTATACCAACGTTCTTGTGGGAATTATTTTGTTCAAATATTTACGGCAAACAAAGTTATCCGAGACTATGTAACAAGATCATGTCTCTCATGTTTCCTGTTGTTATTTATTTTCAGTAGTTTCAGCAACAGTTTTGTTTAGGAGTAGTTATTTGGGGTTGATAGAGGTGGATAGCCGAGATTTACTTAGTGGCCTCCCCCCATTATTATTTCTCAATGAATTTCCACGCCTGCGTGCCACGCGTTAAATGCCTGATTAAAGCTTCATCTAAGTTTGTTGTTATAGTCGCTGTAAAGTGCAGTAATACCTCATACCTACTCATAATTTACTAAGATTAAAAAGATTACGTCTACCAACATGTAGAACAAAGTAATTCAGTAAGCAAGTAGGTCACTGGTAGGAGATCCCTTGTCAAATTAACGCTTCCCTCTGTCTCGACGTGACAAACGACATGGGCATAATAAAAACTTACTCATGAATGCCGCGAGTTGAAAATAAAGCTATATTTACTGACATTTACAGTACTACAGGGACAGAATGGAAATTACGAGAGGAAATTAAAATTTATGTGTACGGAAACGCTGGCAAACCGACTATATAGTACCTATACAGAAGAATGCTCAAAGGGAAACGTGCGATCTTAGTAGTAGGCCCGTTTCATATAAATCTGAAGGTTTAGTTGCATCTCAGATTAGATATAATATTGTGTTAATATTTCTTGGGCTAAAAACGGTATTGACTATTAAGATTTGCATTTTGCAGCCCATTTACGTAAGACATGACCATCAGCTCCTCTTATCAAAAACACTTGTGAGACCAAGAAAACGGCGGACCCTCCGCCTTTTACTTAATACTAGCTGATAAACTGAGGCGAGAGTGCTGGCGACTTGTTTTGCCCCAAGACTATCGGCCTGCATGTTCGAATGACAGAGGGAGGCCCAAGATGACAGCGTGGAGTGAGAGTTTTACACACGCCTCACGCCCCAAGAAGCGGGATAATACCCGAACCAACCCCCACAGACGCGCTTTAAGGTCATAGCCCACTTTAACGACCCCGCTTCAACACCGCTCCCACCCAACACTGCCCTAAAAGAAGACTACTGCTCGCAGTCTACGCGGCGAGGCGACAGCTAGCACGCACCCAGCAGTCCACACGGCGAAAGCTAGCAGACGGCCAGCTGTCCACCCGCCGACCGCTCTCGCCTTTCGCAATAAGCGTCCTCTACACGTCGGCGGATGCATCCGCAGACGTCATCTGCGGATGCGTCCGAACGACGTGTAGAGGGGTGATTTGTGCGTCTGTGATAGGTATTTAACGTCTGCAGACGCGTCCGCCTCGAATCCGTTTGTTGTCGGTTTTTGTGGCACGTATCAAAGGGTTTCGGCGCGAACGTCCGGCGTCTGTCCACACGTCTGCCGATGCATCAGTTTGATCGGAGTCGCGATTGTGAATGCACGCACTTGACGCACTCGAAATGAAGAACAATATGAGCATCGAGGAAACTTTTAGGTTTATTGAGCTATATCAAGCTAAAAACTGCAAATAAAATCCTAAAAATAAATATCACAGAAATAAATATGTTGATGTTCTATTGAGGCTAATGGATACCTACGTCATGTAGGTAAGTTAGATATCCATTATGATGATGATTATACTTATCATTTTAGTACAAAAATTATATATGAAAAATCATCGTTACACAACTAAAAAAAAATATCATTTCAGATTTATGAATCATGGAATAATATAGCTGACACGATGGGCGTGCCATTACACGAACTAAAAAAACAAAAAAATAATCTACTAGCTACATTCAGGCTAAATCTAAAAAAAATTAAATGTTAATGTGTGAGTGCGTGTGGCGTGTGGCGTCTGTCCAGGGTGAACATAGACTGATCTATCTACAGACGTGTGGACAGCTCATGGAAATTCATCTGCGGACGCACCTGCCACAGTCCGCGGACGCATCCGTCTACGTGTAGTGGAGGCTTAAGACACAGTTCGCGATCGGTGCCGGAGCGGCTACTGCTAGCAGTAAGCGCGCGGGCACCGCGCCGACCGCTCGTCTACAACGCACGCCCAGCGAGGCGTCCACTCCCGAGCAGTCTGACGGCGGTAAGCTCGCTGAAAGCGAGCTGTCTGCTAATTGATGATGGCAATGTAAAATATATCTAAAGAGCAATGTTTAAAGCCTATATTTGAATTATATTATTTTTGCCGGGTGGGAGCGGAGTCGTTAAAGTGGGCTTTGACCTTTAATCCGCGGCTTCACCTAACTTGACTACTTCACATACGAGAATCCTGGGACATCCTAACGAGCGCTTACCCGGTGCTCCCAGCCGTAGTCAGCCGTAGTAGCGGTGAGGACAGTAAGAGAACTTAAGTAGATGAAGATAAAAATTGCTTGCGTTTACTCCCCGTCTAGCTTTTTTTAAACGTCTACAATTATTTATTTCTTCAAACGGCGTTTTTCAAAGCGCTTACAGGGTTCCGCTGCTAGAGCTCCTTTCATGTTGTGAACGCCCATAGGCTACGGTGACCATTCAGGACCATGTGAGTCATAAGCTTGTCTACCATATTAGTGGTATAAAAGTGAATAAGTAGATTTACATTCCTACTTCCAATTATGCAAATTCAACACTATAAAGCATAACTCGTTTAATGTTATGCTATCAAATCTTAAACATATCAATGATGTAGTATTCAGGTAGCAGTCCACATCTAGATGCAGGCCTCTCTCAATTGATGTTGCAATAACTGGTGCGCTTTTCACATCCAGTCCCTCCTTGCAACCATTTCCAGGTCATAATTTTTTCAAATACATATATTAAATGTAATCATGAACTAACAACTATTATCAACCATGATACATAAAAGCCCTAAAGTACGTTACAAATTTCGCCGGAAACCAATTTCAGTTAAACCTCTTAGCAAAATAAATAATATTAATCTCGGCAACCTCATAAGTTTGATAGTTCACTTTATCAAACTTAAGAGCATTATATATAAAAAAAACACCACACTAGTTCGAAAATTGGCATTCTGCCAAGAGTTGCCAGATTTCTAAGACCGCTATAAAGCCGATGAGGAAAATTCGATGTCTTCCAAATAAATTTTAGCGGTAGAAAAGTTTAAGAGTATTCATGTAATAATAACTCTTACTTACAAGTTTTCACAGGTGACAGAGTTGCACGATGTCGAATAACGAGTTTTAAGTAAATATTGTTTTATTATAAAAGTGTGACTGATGATTGATTGATAGCTTTTCATGTGTAAGAATTGGAAGCTGTATGTGTATAACTCGTGGTGCTATGAGGTTGCAATTTGTAAACCTGGTGGTTTACAGACGAGGTCATCGCGTAGAGAAGAAAATCTGAAAATTAAATCCATTACCAACACGTCTGGCCAACGTGGTACAGTAAGGGCAATGATATTTCAAAAATGTAATTAGGTACGGCAGTGAATTTTTATAGGCTGATTGCGTATGCGGTATGTCTGGTATTCCATTCAAACCTATCTGGTCAACTCTACTCAGAAAACCCCAATGCCTATTTTTAATTGATATTACTTAGTACGCTTTTAAATTTTTTGCTCTCAGGAAATAATGTCTATTTTCCATAAGTATATTGAACAGTCATAAAATTAGGAGAGTAAGATTTTAAACGAAGAATTTCAAAAGGTAGAATTCCCAAATATTGTTTTCGTGAACTTAAGTGAAATAAAAATGTCATTTCATAGTAAAACGAGGCCGGACATGTTAGTGCAGTCACTGGTATGCGGGGTTCCTGTTGACCTCCCCCTTTTGTGGAGGAAAAGTTCCCTAAGCAACGTCACGCGCGATTCCGTAGAGCACAAATCACGCAAGACATGCACGCGAGCTACCTAACACCCTAATGTAAAGTCTAAAAAATCTATTAAAACCGTACAGAATCCGAGTGTTTCACTTACAATGCTCATTTTGTAATAGACAGTTTCTAAAACCTTTATTAAAAGCCGGCAATAGAACGTTATAAGTTCGATTGAAACGAGTACTTGTAAAAGTTTAGTGCGGGGCAGTAGCCGTCATAATGTCAATAGCTCTGTTTATTTTGCAGTAAACGCATTCTTTCTAATGAAAACTACCGTGGAAATAATAAGTCGGCTGTTGCAAACACAATACACATCTACAGCACGCTACATTCTTTTTCAGACAGTCAACACGAAAGCATATGCAAATGTACCGTAATCTTTCAGGCTTTTAACATTAGCTGGTTAATTATTGCCCATTCTTGACCAACGTTACTGCAATTGTAGTGACATATTATTATGATCTTCATTCAGTCTTGTATTTTCATTAAAAAATATAATTGTGTATTGTGGCGTAATTGGGAGACTTGATTAAAAACATCATAACTAAGTATCTCAATGAAATCAAAGGTTATTCAAATTTTTTATACTACTAATATACTTAAGCATACATCTAATTGAAAAAATAAGGAACAAAAGACAAAAAAATTATAATAACTTCATAAGGTTCAAATTCCTAGATCACAATAAAGCCACAAAATATACGAGCATCAAAACATGTGAAGTTTTCTATAAGTTTTCCTTTTTGCCTTTTCTAGTAACTTTACCCATCAGTAGATTAGATTGCTAGACGTTGGAAGTTTTTATGCCTATTCTTAGATCCTTATTAAAAAAAGATTGATAGGATAGTTTACGTAACCTTTACCTTTTTTTCTTTATAAAAATATGTTTAACACTAGCGTGATCCCGCATAGGAATACAGCAGAAACTCAATCCGCTTTGCTAAGTATTTTATGGTAAGAACTAGCTGATGCCCGCAGCTTCGCCCGCGTAAAATTTGTTCCCGTTCCCATATTTTATCCCCTTGGGGGTAGGTTCAAGAATGATCATTAACAGTAAATAGTTTTAGGAACATGTATTATATTCTATTATTATCTATAATTACAAAATGGTTTGCGTAGTAGTACTTGGCGGTTAGAACATACTCCTGAATCCTGATGACGGCTATTGCAATATAGCCAAAATATCGAGTAGTGAGCAAAGTTACAAGAAATGTTATTTCCTGAAAATGAACTATGAACTAAAATACTATTATGAGTTGTACCTACAAGTCGTGCGAGTTTATAAACATTAATTAGTATCAGGCTGATTTTGTCCGAACAATAGGAAGTATAACATAATAAACATTTTAGCTTGTCTGCCACTCTAGTGGTATAAAAAAAACATCAGAGTCAAGAGTTCTATAGAACAATTATGTTTTTTTTCTTTTTGTTTTACGTGGGTAAATATCCTCACGGATGTTATGCCGGATTCCTACTGACTAAAAAACCTCACATGTTCTGCTAACAGCCTACGGTTGGGAGCCGCGGGTTAGCCATCGGAAGGATACGCAAGGACTCCTAACAACAATTATGGTTGCACAATATAATAATATAGAGAGAGCCAGTGCCGAAGTCCTGGAGTATCCTTCCGAGGGCTTACCCGAGGCTCCCATTTGTAGGCTTTTAGGTAGGATATGTGTGGTTTTTAGTTGGTAGAAGTTCGGCATAGTATCCCTGTCGGATTTTCCTCATGTTAAAAAAAAGCCATTGTTGAAATATAATGTATCGATGGAATATGAAAATAATTAATAATAATAACATTGCGTGTGGTATTGTAGAAAATGAAGACTTAACTTCGTTACAATAGCTCTGACTGAGCAATAGACCTAGTCATTAAAACGAGAAATTCGAGTTGTTGACGAAAATAAACATTATACACACAAAACCAAAGAAAATCGCCGAATTTCGCCCCAGAACCAGCAAACATGTGGATTACACCATAATTATTTATCTATTTAAATGAATTAGAGGCCAATGTCTGTATTAAACGGACAAGGATCTATTCTACATTAAAAATTAAAAGTTATGTAACGATTTTTACTTAACTCTCGTCATTTATTTATTATATATCATTATTTTATAGATTGCTATTTATTAATTCGACTGTAAATACTATCTAAAAAATATTTTAAAGTTTCGAAGGCCATTCACAGCAATTAAAATCATAAAATTGCCGGTTTCTGCACGAAAATAACCTTAAAATCTGTTATATTTGCTGCATTTCTGCGCTTTAGAATCTTGTCCGTCTTAGAGATACAATGTAATAAGAATTTAAAAAATATTCCACGTTTATTAAGTCTTTTTCCATTGGTGCTGGTTCTGGGGAAAATGATGTATGGAGGCATAGCGATGTCCTTTGCACATTTAGAAATGGAGACTCGTTTGTTCGAAATCAAACTGAAAATCGTACACTGGAAAGTGGGTTAAACTAAAAATAATATAAAAGTATTACATACAGATAGGCAACTCTCTGCCCCTCGCTGACCAAGTTTCCCCACCCCCGCCAGTCCCGCGCCACAGCTGTCATTATAGTTGGCGGGTGTCGTGAGGGAACATTTGCTTAGCCTTATTGGTCACACGCACACATTCAAGCTCTGTATGATTACAGAATTGAAAACGAATAATTTATATTAGTCCATTGAAATGTTACATGAGCTTTGCATTTCTTAGAGGACGCAATTTTATTTTTGGGACATGTGTGGGGGGGTCAATAGAAGCTTAACCTCAAGTTTGTGGGGTCGCCACCCTTGTCCCCCGGCCACCATCTTGAAAAGAGGGGGGAAAAAACACTTTTTCGCAATATTTCGGTAACTATGAGTCTTACAAAAAAATTGTAGAGACATAATTTGTAGCATATTGTTTTGCCTACAAATGTGTATATAACTTAACAAAAAATTTTACAAAATTTTTAGAAAACTTTTATAAAAATTTTCTTTTTTGCTCTATAACCTTTTTTTTATACATTTTACAAAAAAAATACCTCAGACAAATCTTGTAGACGATCTTTTAAGAGAAATTAATAAAAACGCTACAGAGCAAAAAAGAAAACTTTTATAATTTAATTTTCAATTTTTTGTTTATAACTTCTCTTATTTTTAATTTAGGGCAAAAATTTGTTTATTAACATATTTGTAGGCAAAACAATTTGCTACAAATTATGAGTGCACAAATTTTTTGTAAGACTCATAGTTTCCGAGATATTGGGAAAAAAGTGTTTTCACCCCTTTTTAAGATTGCCGCCGGGGGACAAGGGTGACGACCCCACAAACTTGAGGTTAAGCTTCAATTGACCCCTCACACATGTCCCAAAAATAAAATTGCGTCCTCTAAGAAATGCAATATTCGGTCCTTAAATTGTAACATTTCAATGGACTATATGGAGTTTCCGCCCTGTGGTTAAACTTAAACGGCAAGATTTGATTACACACAGACAGAACAGGCAGATGAAAATGGTCGAGAAAATTAAATTATGTTTTTAAATTTAAACAATTAATTCATTACACACATTGCTTTCTGTTACAAAAGTTCCCAGCAATTTTTACTGAGGTAATAACAGCAGGGTTTACGCATTCCGCCCACTGTCACACCAGAGGAGGCGGGGAGCAATTTAAAACAATAAGCACGCTTTCAGTTCTATGCGATACTTTATGTGGCACAGGCACGCGAACTTATTATGTATATATGATTTGAACGAGCTTGCGAAAGCTTGTTACAGTTTATTAATATTATTTTCAAATTGATTAGTGTATTTTGCGATGACTCAAAACTGGCAGTTTTATTGGATAACTGGTTATATGGTTGGGCAATTTGTATTAATTTGAATAGGCAAAAAATATAGGTATGACTAGTTATATTTTTTGCCTAGTCAAATTCATATTGCTTTCATTTTTCTTTCGTTGGTTGACGCGAATGGGTAAAATTTTACCAATCAAAAATGTCATTATATAATTTCAGGAAAATGTCAAATGTACAGTCGGCATAGTAGGTGTTCTACCACCTATTGTCACATCGTTTTACCCTGAAGGGGAAGGCAAAAGAAAAGGTTAGGCAAAGGTGTACTTGTGCTAACCCCTCACTCGCTATTAGCTTACCTAATAACTACCCACATTACGTCTGCGGTGAGCATATAGCCGCGTTGGAAGGGACACGAGCAGGTTAAGCCTAGGTGCTGTAAAATTATCAAGCCGTCCATGAGGTCAAGGTAATGTTTTCTACAGGAGGTGAGTTGGTGCAAGGTTTTACACATTGCATCACAAACATGATACGGTAAAGGGAATATCAACCATGTTTATGAATTATTCATGATATATAAATAACTGCAGGGTTGGCCACATTTTTGACTGACTGTACTTCTTTCTAATGCTACCGTGATGTTAACATCCATCACGATATAGTACTTACGCTAAAGCTGTAACAATAAACTGGAGGAACAAAATAATACATGCGCAGTTTTACGCGATGTCATAAACGTGTTAAAGCCATCATGAACCCTAAACTTTGAAGGGTTTTAAAGATTAATGCCATTAAATTTTTATGAAGACCCCTGTCAGTGAGGCGGCAATACTCACGATAAGAAACCCTGAGTCAGGACTTTTCTTGTACTTTCTTAAGATACACGGCCTATCTGAATGAACTTCCAAAAGTGGAATTTGTTAAAGGAAAATATTATTTATTATCTAAGCGATAAGACTTAAGTGGTCGTGACTCGTGACCATTTCTGCTGAATTCGAGAGATAAAATTATACTACTGTGAAAGGTTTTCGTGTTATTGTTGTTGAAGTGTGCGTACATTTAGTTATGCTTTGTAAATCCGTTGAAAATTATGTTTCTGCACTTTTTTTTACAGAACACCTTGTTTCGGCGAACGGTCGGCTATCGGGAGAGTTCGTCACTCGGCTGGCTATTCTCCCCCCCCCGCACCCGCCCCGCGCTGCCTCGCCAGGCGGGCGGCCACTCATCGACCGTTCAGTCAAATCTCGGACGCGGTTCGGACATCTTGTGTGTGCGCGTGTGGATGGGTTGCCGGCAATCCACCACAGGCGCACACACAAGATGTCCGAACCGCGTCCGAGATTTGACTGAACGGTCGATGAGTGGCCGCCCGCCTGGCGAGGCAGCGCGGGGCGGGTGCGGGGGGGGGAGAATAGCCAGCCGAGTGACGAACTCTCCCGATAGCCGACCGTTCGCCGAAACACACCTGAAAGGTAAAAACCTTGAAATATGTCACTTGACTTGGTAAACAGGATTAGAATGACCCCCACCAAATGGTCCAAACGACTTGGAAAAAGTTACAGGCAAGGAATTCTGCATCAAGTCTATCGCGGTGTTGTAGCGTAAATTAGGAGATGCCTACGTCTAAGTCCATCAATGGACTGCCATGGAATGATTTCATTAATATGTGTCACACAACACAATATAGCTGGTAACTAAGCGAAAAGACAGTAAGTGATGTTCAAGATGAATTTTAATCAAGTTAATAAATATATCACGGCGCCGACTCTCGATCGTACGACTTGAAAGCGTAGATGAAAATTTACTTTTGATATGTCTTTTGTCTCATGTTGAGACATTTCCTAATGTGTGATTGTAAGATTGTATGTCTACGCATTTTTGTAGTAGGTATGCTCGAGAATAGCTGCCCAGTACATTATTGCAAAACTCCCGTTTTTTTTTGTTTTAGGTGAGGGAAAATTCTCATGGATGTTATGGACTCTACCGACAAAAAAACTTCACGTGTCCTGCTAACAGCCTACGGTTGGGAGCCACGGGTAAGCCCTCAAAAGGATACCCAGGACACAAAAAAAAGAAATGTACCCGTACCCGTAATAGATATAAATGTACGTTTGTAGAACTTTACACAAAATGGATTCAACAAATTGCTTTAAAATTTTCACGACATTTAGAAAGGTTTTAAAACGCGTTTGTGATAGCCAGAAACAAAGGGTGAAATAATTTATTCCTCTATTTTGTCGAGATCTCGTTAGTTACAATCCGATTATGCGGGTTCACAAATGTTAAATAGGTTCTTTTCTGAGAAATTCGGTGTGTCATGGCGAGCTACTTTAATCGATTAGATCTACAGTTTAAGTTGGTATAAGAATATAGTTGTATAGAAGAAAGAAAATGTCTTATTTAGTACGGTTTTCTATGAATTTGAAATGAAAAATGTGGTAGAAATTCTCAATGCACTCTTTAGTAGAAGAGGCTGATAGGTGCACGCGTTGCGGCGGTTTAATTTTTTGGTAACGCGGGAAATGCATTCCTGCTGCGGTAGGGTCTGGAATGGTGTGTGAGACTCTCGGTAAGGTCTTTGACGAGGGTTTGACACGGAAACTCAATAAGTCTAAGTCCTTTCCACTAAACCCCCTAGTCGCCCAAACACACCGCCCATTTGATGCAAAGCTATAGGGATATCTAACGGGTTAAGGGTGAGGTTCACTATCACAGTCATGTGCAAATGTTTTAATAACACAATTATATCTTAAACTTTGTAAGTTAATATACCCAAAAGTTACCCTGTAAATAAAAGTTATAATGAACTCGTTTTATGAAAGCAAATAGTATCAATAATAATCAGCTTACACCAAACATGGCCAGTGTTTGCATATCCAATAATGAACAAATACACTTTCATATTATATTATTTACGGTACAGTGAGCGATTCGTGTAAACAAAGTAGAGGGAAACTAGGTCACAGTTTCAATCACGAGTAGCTTTCAAATTTGTATTGGAAGTTCATTTTACCTATTTGAGCATACACCAGAGTTGCTCTATCAATTACTCTGACGATATCCTATTGCCAAATTGCTGCGGAGTATGTGAAAGTAATGTTGTTGAAAAACTATGTACATATTTTTAATTTATTTGAGCCTCGAAAGGTACGTAACTAGTTCCAGTTGTCCGTAACATAGTTGTCCTTAAGCCTAATTAAATAGCAGGTAGACAAATCTATAACTTCTCTGTAACTTACTATTGTCACGTGGGATAAAATACAATTAATGGTAAAATGTGTGTAGGTATACATAGGTAGAATGACGCTGTTTACCCCTTCAGAGATTATGGCCTGACTAAATATTACAATACTTGGCAAGTGGATTGGCAAAGATCAACAAACATCCAGGGTAAGCATAGCATTAATGTGACATTCAACCGGTAGTCCCTACTAATCCCTGGTTCTTTAAACATCGATGTGTTGACAAGCGAGCGGTATCGGTTGTTTGTCGTCTTCGTTTAGGCCATGTCTGTACACCTGTTCATCTGACAAAGATTAGGATAAGGGATCACTCTCTGTGCGAATGCGGTTTGGAGGAGGGTGATACAGAACATAATATCTTCTTTTGTTGTCCTTACCTATGATTCTCACTACATGATGTCCTTTCCACCACTAACCCCCGCCCTACCTCTTTCAAATGTCTCCTCTCCTGGGTTTATACTCCCTTTATAAAAATCCTTTCCAACTACATACTAACACATAATATTAACCTGTAAAATTTTATATCCTAATACTTTATTATTTATATTAGTCTATACCATATAAATATATTAGTAGTCTATACTAACTAATAACTGTGTTGTCCTTGTGTTTAGATTCTGCCTGAATTGACGTCACACTTAAGTCTGCCTATCAAATCCCGAGACACTAAACCTCCTTCGCTATTAGCTCTAAATACGGGACATTGGCGAGTTGATGCCAAGAGCACAGAAGGCCATTGAAAGAATTGAATAGATTGTCAATCAATGAATTAAGTAAAAAAACATTTATTCTGCTTAATCCTAAAACATATTAAATCGTCAGGAATACAAAGCAAAGATAGTGCCACCAATCCAAAACGCGGCCCTCTTGAGAAGAACTGGCAAGAAACTCGTCTGAGATAGACTACTTTTCATCTCTGGAATAATTATGTTCTTATGGGATGCAAAAACGGGAAGAAAATTCTATGTGGGCGAAACAGCGGACATCAGTTACCTGAAATTATAAATCATTTATCGTTATACATACATACAGCTAAGTCTTTCATTTATATTTAGTTGACTGTCAACCGATATTAATATGCAAGGCCACGCTTCTCATCAATGGAAATTGGTCTTATCGATAAGTTAAATGATCCTATCGGGAGCCCTCAAAGAGCCCGCCACAGTTATCTTTGATGAATGCCCGCCGTAATCAATGAGAAGATTGTGCGTATCCTTAAAAAGGTTCAAAAGTGGTTAGTTATTAATATACTTACATTTTAAACTGCAATACAGTTTGATGAACGCAATTGATCGAATTTACTAGACGTTTTAATGAAACATTAGTCAGCCAATACATGGTTATTAAGCTGAAGAATTTGTGTAGTTAAAAACCCTTTTTTCCCCTCTCTAAGGATGTCCAAGGTCTCTTGGAATTCAGATTTCAAATTAAAAATAATTCAACATGGACGTTAGTATATTAAATAATATATTTAAACTAGCTGTTCCCCGCGGCTTCGACCGCGTAGAAGTCGTTATCGCGTAAGAGTCGTTATATCGTAAAATCATAACCCTCCTCTGCGCAGTCGGTTAAAAAGTAACCTATGTCCTTCCCAGGGCATCGAACTATCCCTATTCCTACGAAATTTCATCTCAATCGCTCCAGCCGTTTAGGTAAAAGCGTAACAGACAGACAGAGCTGCTTTCGTATTTATAATATTATAGTAAGGATCTAATGACATCATGATAAATATCAGAATAAAAAATACTATGCATAAAAAAATAGTCATACAATTTTCTATTATCAACAGATTTGCCTATCTCGGTGGCTTACTCAGAAAATGTAACCACGCCTAATTACTGCAAAATCCTCAGATAAGCACACTGGTATGTTCTAACTTCTCAAGTAATCCGACCAATAGGTCTTACAGTTTGAATAGTTAGAACTGAGAACTAAGACTGTTTACCAAGTGCTTTAAGACTGGGATTGTTTGTCGTAGTTACCGAATTGTAACGTAGTTCATCTTAATTGGTCAAATTGAAGTCTTCAATGGCTATTAGGGTAAGTTTTGATAGTTTATTAGCCATCAGTCATCACTTAGTTAGATGATAAAATTAGAGAAGGTACTAAGAATATTTAGTTCTATATCTGACATCTATTCATTGACTAGCTTTAAGACTAAGGTTTGCTTTCTTCAGCAATTGGATCAGTTCTATTGCTGAACTGCCTTCTCTTTTGCAGGAGTGTGAGATGGCCTAAATTAAGAGGGGTACAAGTTCAGCTGCGAAATGGCCTTTCTCTATCCCAGATAGTTAAAAAAAAATCTCTTCAAACACGATTTAAAGCAGATCAAATTCATAAATCCAACCAACACCAAGGACTCGGGATAGTACCGTAATCCCCGGGTGTGGCCGTGGTGGTAGCCAAAGTTTGTCAGAAACCCTGGGACATCCCTACGAGCGCTTGCCCGGGCAGTGGCACGTGTTATGATAGTCGGCTTACCGTTATTGTTATCGAGAAACATTTTGCAAAAAAAAAAACGTAACAAAGACCGCTGAATTAAAGCGCTACATCGGTAATGAGCTGAAGATTACGATTACAATGCCAGTCGATCAATATTACTGTTGAACTTTGGTCGTTTTAATTTTCACTATATCAGCCTGTCCTGCAAAATAAATGAAAGTTAAAAAAAACATGTTGCACTCAACATGTTTTTGCAAAAGGTTTTTCGCTAACGTAATAAAAATATTCCATTTTGTCGAAAATGTGTTGTACATTTTCAAAAAGGAAAATTTTAACGGTTATACATCGTCTGTCGAAAAGTATCGTGCACCTTATAAGGCAGTTAATCAGTGCGCCCCATTTGTAACAGTCAATGAAGGGGTGCAAATTGTTAGGGTTTTCATAAGTAAATGACTAGCAGTCCCTAAGCACTGAACTTTAGAGGGGTAAAGGTGGCATATGGCTACAAATATGCTTGCAACATTAGATCCTATTACTGAAACCACAACCTGTCGTGCAATGAACTTACTTATACGTATTGCTAATACTTAAGTTAATAAGTACCTATAAATATATACACAATGAACCTAAGTAGGTATTTTCAATTAAAACATGATAATTATTGTTTATTTCATCCCTAACCCATAAAGAGTAAGGTGCATGTCGGGAATTCTCTACACTGATGTCAAGTTTCTTTCTGCATGTTTGTACAAAAAAATGGAATAATATTTTCATCGCTTATTCAACGGCACTACGATTTTCACTACACACCAACATCATAAATGCACGAAATACCAAACTTTCTGTATTTCCTGTATCCTTTGAGCAGGTACGCTGGGGTAACATAAGTTTGCAGACAGGTCGTACAACCTACAGACTTCATAATGGGTTTTTATTTTATATTTTTACTTATAAATATGTTTCTATTCGTATTAGGTATGTTTGTGGGTTGGTTCATGTAATTAGTCTATTCAATAAGAAGTGAAACTGCCCGCCATATTATATAATTTGAGCGGAATCGTAAAACCGAAGACGAGTTACTCCCTGTAACATCAACTGTTTATTAAAATGTCCCGTCAAAGAGGTTAGCCCTTCGTGATACCACCCGAAACTAATAAACAAACAACTTTTTATATTACATCTGATATGGGTAGTAAAAATCTGATTATGAAAATTTAAATTTGAACATTCCATCAAAAAACCACACGTTTCCAACCTACGCGGTTGGGAGCGCTGGGTAAGCCTTCGGCAGGATGAACCCAGGACTCTCAACATACCGTGGCTCTCTGCGACCACACTTAAGATGGAACATTCCTATCCTAAGACTGAAATATCCTACACAGCTTTTTACTTTTATGTATCAAAAAGTTTCTTCATTCAAACAAATTAATGTAATTAGTATATACAGACCGATCAGTCACCGTCAAAAAGTCAATGTTCGCACATTTTATCTGAAGCCCTTAGCAGCAATTATTATTCTCAACAAATGTGTAGCGTTATTTCACACATCGAAAGCGATCTTCTAGCATCTAAAAGCGTATGCAAAAAGTTAATTAAAGACTAAAGGATGGACAGTGAATGACGAGGCACCCGCCCTTTAGGTATTGCGATTTATAAGGCTTGCTTTACCCCAGCCTTTTTCATGCTGCCGCAATCGTTACTGTTGGGATAGCATGATTAGTTTGATCTTGTTTTGTTTTAAGTATAAAATCGATTTATATTCAAGTTTGTATAGGATGTTGATCAATACAATATGTTTTTGCAACTAATAAAATACTCGATATTGTGATTTATTAATTTGAAATTTCTTTACAATATTTTTAGGTTTGGTGAGAAATATGGATGATAGTATGGGTATGGGAATCACTAGTTTCCCATCGAAATTTATCGGTTTTTCTTTGCCACCAAGGTAGAATACTACGGACATGCACTGCAGCGTCTGGAACATCAGAAGTGCTACACTCGCGCTGCCGACTCTACAAAGGCATTCAAAGATTCCTTGTGAGAGACCCCATACTGTTGATATTCGGGAATACCGAGGCAAGGAGTTTATTCCACTAGTATGGAAGAAAGTTCCTGTTGGACCTAACATGTACGAGCGCTCCAAACACAAAGTGTGAGGATGCACACCCAGTCAGTGGCGAGTGGTGCGATTATGGAAAGTAGCGGTGGGCATCATATCAAGCAATGCCTTAGAACAAATATAATACAAGTAGTAGCATAAATAAATAAGGAAAAGACGTTTCTTTGATCGCGAATAGCCTAGTGCTCCGCCTGCTTATATTTAGACTATGGCACGATGTACAAACATCGCTTTACAAAACATATTTAGCAGGCCAAAATGACTGCCTGCCTAATGGAAAACCATAGTTACATCAAACGAATTGGGAACCACTCTATAAGACCCCAAAACCCCAAAATACGATCTCAAACATCCCAAAATAAGATCCATTATTGGATGTTTCCGTTTACCTTATAATCTCATCATTGTTGTTCATAATCAGATTTCTTAATATGCCTCAAGGGGCAATTTCTAGTTAACCAGCAATATTAATCTCTCAATATTTTCCTTAAATATGATTGTAAGTAAATGAATCTGAACTCTCAAGGCGAATACTATTAAGTTATCTCTTCTGATCAATATTGTAATTTGGCAGGGTAATTTTCTTTGAACCGACGTAACTTAGATAATTACATCAGAAGCTATTAAATTATTGGCAAGAATTTTGACTAAAACGTTAATTACATCTTACTTGGATATAAGGATTCTGATTTTATGTTTATATACTAGCTAATACTCGCGTTTTCGCCCGAGTAGTCAAGGTTTTTCAAATATTTTTGTGTAAAAGTACATATGTACATACTTATATTAAAATAGACGTTTATATATATCTATTAGTAGCTATCGTAACCACAATTTTAACAAAATAGTTCAGAAGTTAGGGCGTCTTTACGTTCACGAATTAGTTATATTGATACATACATACATATGGTCACGCCTTTATCCCCGAAGGGGTAGGCAGAGGCATATTATATGCCCACATTTCACCTTTGTATAATTTGTCCCACGTAATAGGTGGTGAGCCGTATTGCCGTGTTTAAATGGACAGGCGCAGGTTGTGACTGCCTGCTGTTGAAATAAAGCCTTCAACTTAGCTTAACGACTGCCATTTTACTGGCAACCGGGACCAACGGCTTAACGTGCCTTCCGAAGCACGGAAACGCTCAAATAAATGTCACAAAGTGATCACATGGATGGTCACCCATCCATGGACCGGCCATAGTGAAAGTTGCTTACTGCAGTGATCGTTTACAGAACACTGAGTCCGCGGGGCCACGAGCGCCGCAGTTATATTGATGCCATTTCAAATTAAGTATGCTTGACATATTTTAAGTTTTAGCTACCGATACAAATTATATTGTATTTGTAGATTTAACTTACGAGACAAAGAGTGGGTGCCGTGCAATGTTTATTTAGGCTGTCATATGGTAATCGCTTTTAGTCACCATAAACCCTTCAAGAGGCTTAAAGTATAATTGTTCAAAATTCAATTGTATATCGAAGCTATTTCAGGCTTTACTAGTAACAGTAAGTACTTTATGAATTAGGGTGGCTGTATTTGTTTACCCTGAGCGCAGATAATAAAAAAGTTTGAAATGAACATATATCAAAATTATCCTAAAGCGTTTTATAACTATTTATAGGTACTAAAAGAAACTGACTTATTTTCGTGGGGAAATCCTCATGCATGTTATGCTCAACTCTTCACTACATAGTATAAAACAAAGTCGGTTTCTCTGTCCCTATATCCCTATGTATGCTTAAACCTTTAAAACTACGCAACGGATTTTGATGCGGTTTTTTTTAATAGATAGGATGATTGATGAGAAAGGTTTATATGTATAATAACATCCATTAAATAGTGGAGAAATACTGTATACCCGTGCGAAACCGGAGCGGGCCGCAAGTATGGAATAAATTTAAGCCACATGATGCTCTTCAACTGTCTTCGGCCGAAGAGCTTAAAAATACTTTCTACTTAAAATACCCGATAACTTTTAATTCATAATATCTCTACAACTTGAGAACTATCATAGAGTACCGCAGGGTTTGTATTATCTTAGTAGTTCGACTGTTTTTTACAAGATGGCGTAACCTTGGCCATCTCATGTATCCATTAAAACTAAAAATAAAATTCAATGATCTGTCTTTACAATAATAAATTGTAATTGCAATATTAAACAGGAGCTCGCTAAACTAGTTTATTAAAACCAGCTCAGTTTCTTTGTAGTTGTGTACGTTGTATTAAAATTTATAAGAACGCCGCCGCCTGGCAGGCATGTTTTAATTAAGCTCTTCATATCCAGTCACATCTGACGCTTCGGATAATAAATAACAGAATTTAATGTTGCAGACTTTATATTGAAAAGTTATAGTAATTTGTTTGAGATGTTGTTCGCAACAGGGGATTCCATAGTTTATAACGCTTATTATTACGCATTTGTTAATCTTTGTTGATTACTTACTTAATTTGTTCTCAAAATATGCAATAACGAATGCGACAGAAGACAACTATCTTAAGAGCTTTGGCTCCACATCGTTACACGTTGTACCATACCAAAATCTATTTTATTAACCAAGGCCTTGGCTTTTATTAAGAATTTAGATTTATTGTGGGTCTCAAAAGTTTAGTAATCCAACCTTAAATTAGATTTTGAGAGTCACCATAACCACTATTTTTTTTAATTTTTGTAATAATGGTTTGCCCAGTACTGGACCATTGCTATTTCAATTTTTGCCACAGATACTGCTACTTCCGCATCCAGTCTGTCCCTATAGCTAGACAGTCATAAGCTGATTTTATTGATCCATTGATTTGATAGAAAAAAGGTAGATCCATTAATCTAATAGCTCATTAATAGACAATGGGGGACTTTATTCCCTTGATTCTCATGAACCAATTTACTCAAATTTATATCTTTTACTTTATGATACCTGTGTCTACGTAAGCGCGGTGGGGTATTCCCGTACCTGTTTCTCACAGGAACTTATTTCCAAAATAAAAGGTAGTCTATTTTGTCAACCCAACGCGCCAGCTATCTTTTTAACCGACTTCAAAAAAGGAGGAGGTTCTCAATTCGTACGCTGTTTTTTTTTTTTTTTTTTTGTATGTATGTTACGCTATAGCAGCGCCAATTATGGATGGATTTTGAATTTTTTTTTTTGTTTGAAAGAGGTTACTCCTGAGGTGGTCCCATATCCAGGGTATCAGGATCTGATGCTGGGATCCAGGAGAAATCGAGGGCAACCACCGAAAATTGTGGGGACAACTAGTGCGTTTGTTAACTTTTTGATTAAGTACTTTAGTGTACTAAAATTTAATGAAGGTCTGGACTCGATCTGATGATGGAACCGAAAGACAGTCGAGGGAATTCCTTAACGATTTACAGCAGCTATCTTGTGTTTTGGCTTGATAAGTTTGTGTTTATGAGAACTTTACACCTAGATAGATATACTTTTCGGTCCACCCGTCACTTAAAATAAAAAAATAAAAATTTTAAATAAAAAAATAGAACCGACTTCATACAAATCTTTAAATATAAAATTTACCTAGCACATAGTAATATGTATTTTGATTTATCAGATTTTATTCAATATAATATTGAAGTTGGTGCCATTAATAATACCTACCTAAGCCTTTACCTTTTGGTTTACTTGGCGCCAACTTCAATATGATATTGAATAAAATCTGATAAATCAAAATACATATTACTATGTGCTAGGTAAATTTTATATTTAAAGATTTGTATGAAGTCGGTTCTATTTTTTTATTTAAAATTTTTATTATCCGGTCAGTTTGATTAGGGAGTAGGGCGTGAACTAGAACCAAACCTTTTCGCAAACTTTCACACTTATGAAATTAACAGGATAACACTTTGAAGTTACGTAGGCACAGGCACATAGAAAGTAATACAGGGTGCTCTCACTTTAGCTGTTAAATGGAATCACCACCCACTCATAATAACTCCCAAAACTGAGCCGTAAAGAGCCTCCTAATATTCTGAACTATTAAAATTTAATCTGCAGAATTCCGTTCCTCTGCTCCACAATTTATGTTCAAGTATCGACAGCGAACTATAAACTTCGCAGTTGACTATCCAATAAAAAAGTAAGCATTTCTTCAACTCTTATTAAATTTTTCAGTCCCCTCGAGTTGTTCTACTGAATGTAGGAATATTAAATGTTAAGTCAGACGTTCTGTCGTTCCTTTTGCCGTTTAATATGCTGAACTACTTTGTGTTATTCTAATAACCATTTAATATTTTTTTATTCTTGACATGGATGCAAAGGCATTCTCACCGTGTAGGTCTAACATCTCTTGATGTTTTACAAATTGCTCACCCTATAGATGGGGAGAATCTTAATCTTTTTGGGTTTAGGACCCTTAAGTCTGACACTACGATAACTTAGTTCAAAACAGTGTAGACCAAGGCTGCATAAAGGCGATACAACTACGATGCGTATCTTTCGGAATGGTCACACTTGCCAAAAACTAATCGGAAACATGCAGAATAAATTATTCAAAATAATGCCTACGGGTTTTTCCCAGTAAAAAAGACTCTTGAAGTGCAAGTTTGACCTTATAAAAAAATGCTTGTATTACAGTTGTCCATTTTGGGACTTAGTTGTGACAATAGTATTGAAATTTATTGATGGAAATCTTTTTAATGTCGAAGCCGAATGCTGTCGTGGTCAAATAAAATGTAGCATATATTGCTGATTACTTACTAGACATAATGTATGTAAGCTCAAACGATACAGAGCACTATCGCCACTATCTGCCAATCGCATATTGAAAAATCGTCTACAAGATTACAATTGGTGCGCTGACTCAGCAATGGAAGTCGCACGGGAATCACATCGTAAGACTTGTACTTACTGAGATTGCTTTGCCCGTCTCTTTCATGTAGTGTTCGAAGGTGAACATTTTACAATGTTTTACAGTCGAACCTCTCTAGAATAAAAGGAGGTATATAATGTACTGAATGTTATGTGTGTTGTGACGTGAATAGTGAAAAATCTTCATCCAACTGTGGACTGCTGTCATAAGCTGATTTGATTGAATGATGATAATTATTTGTGCTATTTTGACAAAATTACTTATGTTATCTTAACAACTTTCAATTTTTGACAGATAGGGATGTAAAGGCTTCTTTTTACATCTTCAGGACCTACGCTGCCGTCCCCTGCAAGTGGGGCACTTTTCAACTAATGGACGAAGCTATGGCGAAGAAAAGGAAATCTCGATAATCAAACCTTTATAAATTCATCTCGCAAAATGTTTGGATGAGATCTACGTCCAGAAGACAGGACCATGTATTTGATTAATTACATTATCACTCCGGGAGTCAACGAAAAAATGGACATGTTAATCAAGGACCAATTAGGGACTTATAACCACATTGCGCTCTTTCGGTCTATATCAGGGATTGTAATCAGCCGTAGTTACTATACTCGAAGACCACATTTATTACATGTAAAAATTCTCATGGATGTCATGCTGAACTTCTACCGACCAAAAGGTTGCCCATCTTTCTGCTAAATAGTCGGGAGTCTCGAGTACTCTCTCGGTAGGATAACCACAGGGCTCCTGAGACACCTGAAGATCCCGGCCTATTCAATCAAATCAGACTATTCATGCCTTTCCCAAATTTCGCCACAATATACGGTTTTGCGCCTTCCGCATCCAGTCAGTCCCTGCGACCTTTTTCAGGTCGTCGGTCCATCTGGCGGGGCATCGTCCTTCCCACGTGTACAAGTTGCGGTCTCCACTCTAGAACTTTGCTTTGCTTCACCGACCATCAATTCTGCTACAGATGTGGCCAGCCCACTGCTACTTCAAAACGCATACTCTGCAAACTATCGACCACTCTGGTTCTCGGATGGATAACATCGTTCCGGTTTTATCCTTCAGAGACATACAGACACCCCAAGCATAGTTCGGTCCATTACTCGCTCAAGGGCATTGACTAGTTTCACTGTAAGTGTCCATGTCTCGGCACCGTAGGTCATAATAACTGGTAGAACGCACTGGTTTATAGACTTTCGTCTTTAGGCATTTCGGTATAGGCAAAGAGAAAACTCTACGTGGTTTGCTGAATGCTGCCCAGCCCAAGCGGATCCTTCTCGCTGTGTCTATTTCCAAGCTATTCTCGTCAAGTGTGAATTCCTGTTCTAGGTAGGTGTATTCCTGGACAACCCCAAGCCTCGATCCTCCGACATAGATTAGTGCCGGCATGATATGCTCATTGAACATGACCTTTTTTTGAACCCGTCCTGTTATTTGAGGTCAATTTCCCTATCTCCTTTACTGAAGATTGATTAATACTTTCTATCTGACTATTTTTACTGTCCACATATATATAATCTTATATGGCGTTATCGGGTTTGTGCGGGGTTAATAAATAGTTTTATTGAGAATTTTGTTTGAATTACCCATTTATCACAGATCAAATTATCTTAACATTATCACTCGAAATAAGGTAATCTCTAGACAGTTGAGAACGTATCACTAAATAAAACCATTTGGAGTGTTCGATTAGTGAAATAAATAGTACAAATTTAACACTGCAATAAAATTTATCAAGTTCCACGCCATGAACTATATACCAAAACAATCGTAACTCACACAACACCTAGATAAGATTTGAAAAGCAAATCATCGTAAAAATGGCCACAAAACGTAGATATTCAATCAGAGCCATAAATTAGGGCCATTAACTGCTCCATTGACTCATTCTAAGTGATTCATGGGATGTTGAAGGTACGCAACTTAAAAGACAAAAATAGTTTATTTCATTTCGGCTTTGCATTGGCATAAACTAGTCATGGCTTAAAAAAGAATTAATAGGGGTCAAGTGATCAACTGCCACTGCGAGTTAGTTGGATTTTGCAAATAGGGTAATTATTTTTATGATTCATTAATTTTAATTCTGAGTATGGGTCTCATCTGCGTTTATTACCTAGCTAGTGACGACTCTAAAACTCGTTAAAAAATGAATTTTAAAGTCAATGTAAGCGTACTTGTGGTATTCTTTTCGTTAAAGGAACTAATTCTTCTTCTATCTATAAACTTCACACAGTTGATAGAACCAAACCAAGCGACTCAACTGATTATTTATCCATGGAAACATAGAACTCATTACGTCGTTGCGCCTGACAAGTTCCAGATGTGATTTTTACAAGGTTTTGGGAAACTCAAAAAAACATGTTTTTACAAAAAGTGTGTAAGTTATCAAAAATCTGTAAATGCAGTATTATAAACATTCATTTTTTACATATGTAAGATATACATTTGAAATGCAATGTTGCATATATTTGAAGATTTTATTATTTTGTTCTGTAAATCTGCACATACCTGTTTTGGCACTGTGCATGCAAATTATTCATGTGCCATTTTCATGCACATAAGGGATAATGTTAGCACTGTTTTCTCAAAACTAGTCTATTATGTGACATTTCGGTTTAAACATTCAGTGTACTACTTTCATTTTCACAATTATTGGTCGATCTTTTTATAATGTATTAATATTGATTAAAACTTCTGTTCTTAATCCTAATAGTTAAATTTAAAGTATGTTAAAATACCTAAAAGTCACAATATAAACTACTCTATAAAGTCCTTAATCCACTTACACGAGTCCAATGCAGAGTGCAGAACAAAATAGATGGAGCTTAAACTTTTGAATAATTACGTACGATCTTATGCCTGTAGAAACCGTGCTCAGTTTTATGTCTATTATTAATTAGGTAATCAAATTCAGGCAATCCAATACTGGATCGAATCGGTCCTACGTCTTCCGCATCCAGTCACTCTATGTGACCTTTTTAGGCGGTCGAGCCATCAGGAAGGGATCGTTCTATCCTACTTTTAGCAAGCTCGGCTATCGTTTCTTTTATAGATGTGTACCTACCATCAAAACGCATGCTCTGAGAGCTATGTCGCCAACTATGGTATTCTGACGGATAACATCGTTTCAAATCAGGTTTCAAGGTAAGTAGACTCCTAGGCAACCACAAACCTCAATCTTTCGACTAGGATTAGGCCCTGCTTCGTCGTTTCTTTACGGTGAGGCAATTTGTGACACTATTCTTGAGAACAACTTGTAAAACACACAAACTCGCGAACAAGTGACATGGGGCAGGTCTTGTCACCTTTTTTAAAGATCAGAGTCACCACACTCCCTCTCCCTGTGTGTGTGTCTGTTCCAGACTGAGAATGAAATTTAATACACTTTAAGGACCAGATTCCCACCAAATTTAAGGTGTTGTTTATTAATTCCGTCCTGCTCAAGCGCTGCGCTGACTCCGCTCTGATCGATATCTGGTTCATTGGTGCGTTAATGGAACACTGTGGCCATCATTACTAGGCCACGTAGGCTTTAATCTGTGATAATTATAGGTCTCTGTAAAAGGAGTCTATTTCCTCGAGAATCTTAATGAAATTAACCCTGAGGGTACAATTTTGCTACCTGTGGTTGTTTGCTGCTGTTGAACTGTTGGGTACAGACCTTAGTGCCCCTGTTCTGCTCAATCTTAGCCTCGAAAACACTGGTGTTATTACGTCTGAGGTCGTGTCTTAGCAGCTTTTGAATTTTGACGTTAAGGACAAACCATTCTGGCGAATACGCAGGCGTAGGTCTGATTTCCCCTCTAATATTTATAACTTCGAGAGTCTCGGAGCTTTGAACACCTTTTTTGTCACTGCTAAACAAAAATCTTCGAGCACTTGTTGTAACGTTTTTACCACTGTGTCGGTTTTATCGTTGTCAGTGGTTTCTAGCAAATCGAAACGATTTCGAAGTTTCAATTGAAACCTTTCGGATCCCAATTCTATGTAGCGCATAGTAGGTCGAAGAGCAGGCTTTATAACCTGGGCTCTTTCTGAAAATACTGGGACAAGTCAGTGATCACAACCGGCATTAAACCACCTGACAATCACAAAGTCATTACTTTTGTTCGTTATGATAAATACTTTCTCATTAATTGTGACTTTGTCGGGGCTTCACCAAATCTACTTTCTGTGGGTCCTCATATTAAAGAAAGAATTCACCAAGAAGTGACCCTGAGATTGGAGGGAAAATCAACAAGTAGGTATGTTGTGGCGTAAATCATGGATTTGCTGTATTAGTTTATTAGGCGCTATTAAGCGTAGGTATAATGGTTATACTTAGGTCGGTATAAGGCAGGGGTTCCCAACCTTTTCGTTGTCAGGGACCACTTTTATATTTTTCTTGTTAACAGGGACCACTAAAAAGGCATAATTTAAACAAACTGTGATAATCAATCTGAAACTTAAAAAAACGCAGTAGGAAATTGCATAAACAGGAAACTTTCGTATTTTTGTATCTATTAATGTGATTTCTGGCTTGCATCTTCTTCACGAGATCTGCTAACCTGGAGTTTCGTATAAGAAATTGCTTTTAAACACCAAACCACTCTAGTGATTTTTTTGTGTTCTTCCTGGATTCCTTCATTAACTTCACCAGCGTCCGTGCTAAAAGGATTAGGAAGGGGGGGGGGTACTATTCCACTTCTTCGAGGGGTGAAGAGACACGCCACCGTCTAGGCCGGCATCTGTGAAAGAGCGGTGAGCAGTCAACTCGCCGCTCTCAGACTCTCGGTCATGGTGGACGACCGTGCCACCGACTACGGAACTTGGAATGGAGATTTCTCTCCCGCTGCATTCTTCGCGAGCATGACTTGCTCGCAGAAAGACACAGTTACGTCACACTTTCTCCCGTTGGAGACCAGAGCCCTTAACATGGTGTCCAGCGTGAGAATATTCACGCCCAGGCCCGTAACGAGGTCTTGTCGCTGCTATGCCCATGTAGTGCCGTGTCCCCGCTGTAGATACTTAACGAAGCACCCGTGCCCGGTATGGCGCCGAATTAGTGGTGAGTCCTCACTTTGGTAGCTCAAGTCATGCCTTCCATGTCTCCATGAGCCTTTGGCGAAACAGGGATCACTATGCCTCTATTTCTTTGGGCACAGGCCTGTGGTCCCGATCCAGCGCCTTCTTGCACCATTGATACAACGACGCAAGAGCCCCGTTTTCCAGGTCCCATGGAGGGGTCTTGGCTAGGAGACATGCCGCCTCAACGGATATCGTGCGGTACCCTCTCCTGACGACCATCGCCTTTAGCGGGCTATGCAGTCTAGCCACGTTGCCAGTCGTCAGGGCCTCCGCCCATACGGGGGTCCCGTATAGTGCCATACTCCGCACGACCCCGAAGGTCTCTTGCAGGGAGCGTTGGGTACTCTTATGTTGGGTACCAACCGCGAGAGCGCAGCTGTTGCCCCCTCTGTTTTAAGACTTAACTTCGGAAATGGTGTCGCTCTGTAATGATACGCTCAAGCTTGCAAACCTCGACGAGGAACACCATCGGTCGGTACCCCGATGGCGTGTCCACCGTCCGCCCGGCCTTTCGGATCAGAACCAGTTTCCCACACTTTAGACTTTAGGAAACTGGTCTTGAGCCAGGATCCACGCTCGGCCTGGAAACACATTCAATCGTGGGCAAATCCCAGACTTTGTGTTGTCTTTGCTCGCCGAGCCAATGGGCGTACCAACCGCTCCCACTACTCGCCCTCTTCTCGCTCATTGCAACGGCTCACCACCCGATAAATTTAAAATCCTTCAGGGACCATATTTTTGCTCCTGCGGACCACTGGTGGTCCGCGGACCACCAGTGGTCCCACCACTGGTTGGGAACCACTGGTATAAGGGGTGTGTCCTTAATAGTGTCATAGTAGGGATAGTTGATGGAAGGAGATATGGTGGGATGTAAGCTATATATAAGCGTGCGCATTAGTAGAATAGAGAAAAATCAGGAACTAACTAAATTTTTTATTTTACTTCATACTGTCGAAGAAAATTTACATCAAAGTAAATTATTCTGTAAAATATATTCCACTGAAATAATCAGTGAGTGGCTTAATAGCCCAAGTATTTAACTAAATTTTTATATGTGAAAACGGAAGCTCTGGTAAGCATCAACGTCATAAAATTTATTAAGTAAATTAATTGTGGGTAATTTTTATGTAAAAAAAGTATATTTTAAGTAAATTTATTTTATCAGGCAGGCGTTTGTGAAATTTAGGAAAGGGGGTAATGTTCTTTGTATATTAAATGTTTTAAAATGGGGTTAAAAATAATAGTAAGGGAAAGTTTAGGGAAATCTATGGTTGAAGAGGGTGTATATAAAATATATTGTTTGTTCTTTTCAGAATGAGCTTCCAAGTTTAAGGTTAAAAACCCCTGCCTATACCCGTAAGCAATTTTATTAATATATAGGCGTAGAGCCATATTGCTTACTGTGATATCCCGGAGATAAAGGAAGTCCCATCCCTGAATCCGGATGAGTACCTAGTTTTAAGTTAGATTAAGTTTATTTTGTGAACTGGCAAATAAATGTCAATTATTCTTCAATCGTTGCGTTATTGACTTCAGGACAAATTATCCTACCTACCTAAACTACTGAACCGCCTGGGAACTCCTGGGAACACTACGGACTTCCCAGAAGCGTGTTATGGCGCCCGAACATAAGTAATTGTCCTGGTAGTTGATAACGTGTGATTAATATCTACAGATTTGTTGGGTCTGGCGACCCGTAATTAAAATTTACAGTGTAATTTGTTGCCCGCTAGCAGGTAGCCTCCCCCGAAATTCGTGCTACTTCAAGGATTAGACGCCCTTGGCCTATGCTAGTCTGGATGCCCGAAATTTGATCATTTTATTTTGCATTAACATAATTTTTTGGCTAAACGGGTATTCCGAAATTTGAAAATTTTCTTACACAACATTATTTTATTAACGTAGCTTGTCCCCAAATTTAATTACAGTTTACTTTTACTTCAAACTGTAATAGTAGAATATCTTTTATTATATAATTGTTGGCTTATAGTCATATTCATATTTTGTATTGTTCATCGTAAGGAAACAATTCTACCCTCATTGTTTTTGACAATTCCTTGTAATAAATTTAACGCAAAAAATATACCCACATTAATAAAATTGTTACGAACCTTATTGTAGAAGTAAAATTGTTGTTAACGTTTTAAAGATATTTAATGCAAAACATTCACGGTAGGTTTTGTTTTGTATAATTTGTGTATTGTTTCAGGAAAATCTGAATGATATTGTAGTTCTATGTGAATACAGAAAGTAATTGGTGTATTAAAAATTGTGAGTGATTCGGTGCTTACCAGAGCCGTTTAATATGGATATCAATAAAATTAGATATTTCTTGCTCAATAAAAATCAATTATCTTGTAAAGTAATTATTCGCGGTTTTGAGCCAGGTTCTACGGCAAAAATACTATGGGGTTCTTCAAAAAGGGTCATAAAATGGTTTTACAGGGTCGGCAGCATGAGTTTGTCGCCTATGGTAAGGCAAATGTTCATAGGCTGCGGTGACCGCCAGTCCTTCTGGGGGGCCGTATGTTTATCTGCCACCGTCATAAAGTTATGTCTTTTCTATATCGATAGCCACCTTAGTAATATAATTTTTTTTTGGGGCAGGTAACAAATATTTGTCATTAAAATCATTCCAATAATGCTGTATAACAGTTAGTAATACGAATATTCAAACTTAATAATTACAAAAATAATTAATTATAATCTTCATAAAATAATTCAATAAATTAACTTCATAACCAAAAATATTTTCTAAGTAAATCGTAGTAACTTTTTTTTTTCTCTCCTAAGCATGGGTAGTTGTGAATATCATGTGAATATCGTTAGGGTTTTTACAGACTGCATTTCATCATGCTATCATAATTCCATAAGCGTAAGGACAGGATACGGTTTTGATGAATAATGTTGAGATTTAGTGTAAAATAAAGCTAAATTCTCTTGTATATAAGAATTGCGTCATCATGTGATTGTATTGATGACACAAGTGTGCATGGGTGTTTTATGAGCGGGAAATGTATGGGTATGTATGAATGTATGAAAGGGATGAATATGAGAGTATGAAAGGCACATTATTCAAAGGAATGGGTGAGTCTGGTTAATTATGAAAGTTTGAAATAGTCTGTAGGTACTTTGCATATATAAAAAAAAAATTCTCTCCCCTATTCTGAAACAAAATTAACGTCATTTTATTTTTAGATTTTTATCAAGTTAAATTAAAGTAAGTAAGACAAGAATAACAATGTCAGGTCAGTTATTTAAAAATGAACGTTAAATTACTTTAGGATGTTGTCGCGGACAGTCAAACATACACGAGAAATTTAAGTCAGTGTGTAAGAGACCTTATGAATAATGGTGAAAATTTATGAGGGTACCTCGAAATATTGTTAAGCTTGAGGTCACATTGTGAATTCATTGTCATGTTATGTGAAAGTTGTGTACGTGCCGTGAATTTATAAAATTACAAAGTATTAAGAATTACAAAGTTATGAAAGTTTTATGCACATGCATTATGTTAATAGTGATGCATACGTTTTGAAAACGTTATTACATATTGGATTTGGATTTCAGTGAAATGTTAAGGTTGGTAAATGTGATTTTATTTTCTGGGTTGTTTGTATATTTTTGGTTAGAATTCTGGTAGGATGATTCTGTAGGTGTATTCAGTGCTATATTTCTGTTTCTTGGTTTTTTTGTAGTAAATACTGCCACTCGGAAGCGGTAAGCTTGCCCTCGCAGATTTACGTGGTACTATAGGAAGCTCTTAAAGGCTTGCTTATCATATGCAAATATATTGCATTCAGTTATATAGACATATACAATGTTATTACATCGTTGCATATGTTGTTATATAAATTTTCTTCTCTGAGACGGTTATAGAAATCTCAGTCTTCAATTTAAGCCATATTCTATATTACATTCAGGCGGT
Organism: Miltochrista miniata; assembly: GCA_933228765.1. Lineage (NCBI taxonomy): Eukaryota > Metazoa > Arthropoda > Insecta > Lepidoptera > Erebidae > Miltochrista > Miltochrista miniata. Next base: position 24,115,613 of record OW121763.1, on the reverse strand, counting down.
TCGTATTACCTGGATTTCTTAATATTAAGCCTTAAATACGTCTTTTCTTCTATCTATCTTGTGAACACCATCAGAGTTACTCTATTGGAATATTTAAATTATTTATTTTTGGGAGACATTATCTAAAAAATACAGTTGTTATAGATTGATTGTTATATACTAATTCAATCTTTTTAAATTGAATTAGTGTTCTTAAATTTTGTCTATAGGGACAAAATTTTCTCTTGGGGAGGGGATATTGTGGCGTAAATCATGGATTTGCTGTATTAGTTTATTAGGCGCTATTAAGCGTAGGTATAATGGTTATACTTAGGTCGGTATAAGGGGTGTGTCCTTAATAGTGTCATAGTAGGGATAGTTGATGGAAGGAGATATGGTGGGATGTAAGCTATATATAAGCGTGCGCATTAGTAGAATAGAGAAAAATCAGGAACTAACTAAATTTTTTATTTTACTTCATACTGTCGAAGAAAATTTACATCAAAGTAAATTATTCTGTAAAATATATTCCACTGAAATAATCAGTGAGTGGCTTAATAGCCCAAGTATTTAACTAAATTTTTATATGTGAAAACGGAAGCTCTGGTAAGCATCAACGTCATAAAATTTATTAAGTAAATTAATTGTGGGTAATTTTTATGTAAAAAAAGTATATTTTAAGTAAATTTATTTTATCAGGCAGGCGTTTGTGAAATTTAGAAAAGGGGGTAATGTTCTTTGTATATTAAATGTTTTAAAATGGGGTTAAAAATAATAGTAAGGGAAAGTTTAGGGAAATCTATGGTTGAAGAGGGTGTATATAAAATATATTGTTTGTTCTTTTCAGAATGAGCTTCCAAGTTTAAGGTTAAAAACCCCTGCCTATACCCGTAAGCAATTTTATTAATATATAGGCGTAGAGCCATATTGCTTACTGTGATATCCCGGAGATAAAGGAAGTCCCATCCCTGAATCCGGATGAGTACCTAGTTTTAAGTTAGATTAAGTTTATTTTGTGAACTGGCAAATAAATGTCAATTATTCTTCAATCGTTGCGTTATTGACTTCAGGACAAATTATCCTACCTACCTAAACTACTGAACCGCCTGGGAACTCCTGGGAACACTACGGACTTCCCAGAAGCGTGTCAATGTGCCCCAGTCATTCGCCGTATCACGGTTTTGCGATCACCTTATACCCTACAGTTTGGCCTTGAAAATCCCCCATTAACATTGAAGTTGGCAGTGCCTTGAAGATATTCTATTAAGAAGATATTATCTTCGCTATGTCGTCGTATATAGCCTCGATTGCCTCTTTCGTGCTTCTCGAGGTAGCGGCAAACACCTGTATCACATTCAAGGAGTTCCTGTCGATGAGTTCCAGTATATGATATGCAACCCGAGCCGATACACCGCTGACTTCCACACCACTGCTAATGGGGTAAATTTTCACCATAAAATCGACACCACCGTCGGAGGTCCTTCCATCACTTTGCTAAAAATAAAGCGTTTCATCTGGTGTGGGGGTTAGCGTGTTCTAGTGTTCCTTGATTGAAGAGTGTAAGTAAAGATACCCTTTATTCGGACCTCGCACAAGTCTAGTATGTCTTTGCGACTCAGTTCTACCTTCCTCGAGTTTGATAAGATGCTCGTTCAGCTATGGAGTGTACCTAAAGTGCGTCGTTATATGGAGCCAGGATCAGTCGTGAATGGTAACTTGTCTTAGCCCGTAAATTCTCTGCACTTCCCTCCGGCCATTGTTGCGACCGCTATCGCGACCGGAACAGCAGAAGTGAAGGGAACTGGGGGCCGTTTATTTTTATAAGCTTTCATATTGGTAGGGGCAAGGCCCAAACCTTTTGTACGACGTTGAACAGACGGCTAAGTAGTGCGTTTGTAGTGCGTAGTGCTTTATTTTGTTTGTTTTTCTCATCGTCATGACCTCATCCGTTAATCAGCAGGAGCACCACTGGCCGGTGAGACCCGAAAGTGGCCCCTATGTTGTGGGTAGGACTCTATCCATTACAAAACTTATCAAATAAGTAAATTAAATAAATAAATAAATATTCTCGGACATTTCACACAACGCTATTTGATCCCAAAGTAAGCTAGGAATAACTTGCTTGTGTTATGGGTACATATACGGATATTAATACTTATATACTATTCAAATACATACATATTATAAATAGAAACACCCAAACTCTTGAGACAAATATTTATGGGTCACACAAATATCTGTCTCCGGTGGGAATCGAACCCACGACCTCCAGCGCCGCAGGCGGTATCACTACCGACTGGGCCACAGAGGCTAGAGATAATAAATAAATAAAAAGCACATTACTTACGAATTTCGACACACTTTTCTTTTCAGTACTAATTAAAATGATGGTTAACGTCACCTTAGACCATGTTTGTCGCCATAATGTTACATATTTATCATGTTTTCCGAGCGATATTGGCAAGATCGCGTATTCCATATGTGCGTGTGTGCACATAACGATTTTTTCCAAAGCTTAAAACACATACGGAATATTGCAAAATTGGTTCTAAGCAAAATATTACACAACGGATTTTGCTAGTATGTGTAGATTTAGACGGAGATTATAAATATGCAAAAATCGAAAAATCGAAAAAATGCACATATGGAACTTGTCAGGCGCAACGACGATACTAGAGCACGCCTTTCCCCCTCATACAACAAGTATTTCTAAGCATGCAGGGCAACTTGAAGGTCACAGTTTACACTCTTTCTGGCTAGTATTCATAACTACAACCATAACTTTCTATCAGGTGTCGTCATATTATCATTAAATTTAAAAAAAACATATCTATCAATTATAGCAAGTACTAATTAGTGCAGCATGTTGTGATTAATTGACGGGGTTTAGTTGTAAGTTTTCCTTTTTTTTTCACGATATCTTTATCCATTAGTGCAGGTGCACCACATACAGATGAGGCTTATTTGGGTGCTGAAGATCTTGGTAGTCCCCTATTACTCACCTTAAAATAAACAAACGGATAAATACTCACCAAACAATCTATGTTCGCTGATTTAAAGAATTTCGACATCTCGAAATCTCGAATTACACAATAGATACACCAGTACACCGTCTACTTATGTTATCACCGTCTAAATTTTATTCTAAAGGATAGGTACCTACTGCGTAAGTTTAGAAATAATTTCTGAAAGCTCCTTTCCAAGGCTAATAACTACGAATAATGTATTCTATAGAAATGTAACACCTATACAGTTACCGCTAAAATCTTGGAGTAACTTACGCATACTAAAAAACAGCAATAAAACATAACACTCACACATCCATCGTTGAATACTTGCATGCGATTGGTCGCGCCAAGGTCATGCCGGCTCGGCGCCCCACCCGAAGCGGCGAACGTGATAAGCGTGGATGGTTTTATGCAATAATAAGAATAAGTTCAATCAAAGTTTAATCAACAGAAAAATAATAACTGGATTGTTATTATTTTTCTATTGATTGAATTACTTTGTATGCGTATATACAAATTAAAATACGTTGTTTTTTTTCACAAATATGAACCTCTAAAAATAATTAGTTTATTTAATTTATGGCGGTTGGAATTTAATAAGGACTCGTTTTTAGCAATATAATGCAAACGAATTATTAGAAATTGTTCGATTATAGCCTTCAACAACATAACATCGTGATTGCTTTCTATAGGATGACTGTCTTTCAGGGGTTTCGTGACGTCATTTCTTTCTATTATTTTGGCAAAACACTTATTTACCATTATTTTTAAATTGTGTGCCCATGACGACCCTTTTCCTTCTATGTTGACAAGCTGCCTGAGTAATGTTTCAGACCAAAGACATATTTTGAAAACAATGAATGAGGGATAAACTAATCCTCCAAAATCTTTCAAACAAATTAGTTTGTGAAAATAAAGTTTTTCCGTTGCCAGTAATAAATTAATGCAGGACAAACATTCTATTTTGGTTTGTAACTTTTTTGCTACGAACCCTGCAATATAGCCCACAATTTGCTCAACTGTCTCTGGAAGTTGACGTTCCACATACAGCATATTTGACAACGCCATGCAAACTCCGAAACAAACAAAAATTATAATTTAATTTCTATGCATAATATCATCCTACTAATATAATTCCTTACTGACAATATTACCTCAGCGCTTAACATACTATGAGCACTGCATAAAAATAACTTAATTTTGGAATTGCGTTCATGTTGCATAACACTTTTCAACTTCCCCAAGTACGTGTTTTTAAAATGAATATTTACTAACTTATGGAAGGTGATTCCAGAGTTTTTCATATCCGAATGGCTTCTGCACCACTTCACAACACACAAAGGCATTTTTGGGATATATTTAACGCGAAAACACAATTAATATCACTGACTGATTGGTTCCAGCGACACAACCATACGTTACGCGTGACAGCGCGGACTAACTGTGTCGCGCGGTCCCCTTTTTAAGCCCCACCTTCCGCGGTCCCCATTTGGTGGAGCCATTTTTTGAGCCGAATTACACTTCTATAGAATACATTATTCGTAGGCTAATAAGGATGAAAATGTCATATAAATCAGATGAGTTTCTACATCTGTGGATCCATGTCTATCCAGAATGAATGCAGAAATAAAATATTCACAAGTTTATATAAATTTAGCAATATATCAGCGACCGCACAGAACTTTAAAATTTATGGTATCTCCTCTTGAAATGTCATAAATTTTGTAGAAGATTTTTCTCAGTTACGATACCTTTATGTCCGAGAGTGACTAATATTTGTAAACACCTTTTTGTTATTTTGCGGTTGTAATAAATCTTGTTTTACAAATTTCGTGCTCTTAACCATCCTTAGTTTTTAATTGGTTTTCTAGAAAAGCTTTCAGCTGTGACATTTTAAGCGTATCATAATTTATGGTTAAGGAAATTGGCTATTCGGGGAACGCTGTCTTGGAGATGTGACCGAGACTTACAAAAATTCAGTATAATCCATAAAATTAGGATAATCAATTAATTTTTTTTTACCTCTAAGTTAGCAGAACAAGCTTACGACCATTTTAATCAAAAGGGGTCACTGTAGCTTATTGATGCTTGCTACCAGCAGTGTGCTGCCAATTCTGTAAGTCTTTTAGAGACCAACGACCCAACGAGTGTCCCAGTGCCTTAGAGTATAAATTAGAAGGTACCTAATATACAAAAAGGTACATAAAAGGTACCTAATAAATACTCTAAGCCCAGGGCGCACAGCGCTAGACGAAATAGATCATTCTCCACACATACAAATATTCCCTTTGAAAATCATATCCAAGCAGATCCTTCTATCTACGTGAAAGGAGCACAAACAAATAAACATACCTTTACATTTGTAATATTCTCCGTCACAATTTACTGCCGGTGATCTCATAATAATCGATTTCATTAACGCTTTCATTCGCAGGGGTCACCACAACCATCAGCGGGGCGCACGTTTAATGTTCTCTTTTTCGAGCAAAAAGGAACGACATTCGTAACTTAGATTCTGTAAAGACTGAATAGGAATAATTTACCTTTGTGTATTATTTACTTTTTTTTATAATCGGAATTAACAATATCCAATATCATGACGGCTACCTAAGAAATAATTTTGTGTATTTTATTTATGCTTGAAATGTTCACAGTTTCAAGTAATATCAACAAAATTCAGCTACAGTCACAAATACCCCATAGCCCATCGTGCCACTGCTGGACTCCCAATTTTGGCCCCTTAAATTACGAAGTGCTTAACCTTCTATACCACGTTGGTCAAACGGGTTGGTATAGGGCTTGATTTCGAGTTTCACTTCGCTACATCCAGACCTTGGATATTAGTGACTCACAGGTCAGACCGGCTTGAGACCCAAAAAGCTATAAATTAAATATTCGCTAAACCAAATAATATTAGCAAAGGTTGTGTATTTGACTCTGTTAGTAGGTAATAATTTTACACTACTTTTTATTTATACTGTTTACTGTAGATTGAAATATAATGAAAACAATAATAAATACCCCGGACCCGATATTCAAGACTATGACAATAATTTTCTACGCAGAAAACATTCAATAAAACCATTGTATATTGGCAAAAATATCAATTTACTATCCTGCACTTTGGAATCTACGACCGGAATAGTTAGATTTTCGTCCAGGTTTCCGGTAATGATCGGTTGGAGGGAAGTAATGGCGAGGGGTGATATCGGCAACCGCATTCAGCGGTCACTGTGGCCGTTCGGATGCAGAGAAATTCTATTTACGCCAAATCTGTGACGTAGACATCGCTACTAATGATAACGATGTGATATATTGTGTAATATATTAATGTATTTCCGCCTTGATGAGGAAAATATCAAGTAAAGTTGACAAAGGAAATTTGTTTGTTTTAATTTTTTTTCTGTTAAATAATAAAGTTGAAAGTAATGTTTCAAAAATATTGAACAGACCCAAAAATTACAGCGAATCTAGTGATTTTTGGGTATATATATCACAGCTTATGAAAACATAAAAATGTTATCAGATCCTCAAAAGATATTTTAAACAAAATTGTGTCTTAATTACTAAAAATAACAAAATTAGAAATTCTACCTCAAAGCCAACCCGTCACTCGTTTTATAAAAGGCAAAATTTTAAAAAATAATATTGACTCAATGGTAAAATATAAATAAAATCGTGTATCAGGCATTAAGGGTTTTACTTAGGTTGTGAAAATTTCATCGCGTAAGATATTAATACTTACACAGAAAAATGGCTAAGGTCTCGGTACGTGACGGTTGCTATCTTAGGTCAGCAATTTGATAAATATTTGTACAAGAAAATTCTTACGATTTATGCTCAACTGCTTACTTTTTTTGTGAATTCAGAATTACAAATAAATACGTCTTTCTTTCTCTTATTACCGGCCCCATACACGGACAATAATATTGATCAATATAAATTATTGTTCAATAAGTTGACCGTGTAGGGCTAATATTGAGGTTTGAACAATCACTAAACAAAAGTTTGACGGAGCTTGAATTTTATTGATCAATTTTTTTTTTCGCACCGTGTAGGCTTAATATTGATCAATATTTTTCAGTCGGATATCGGAATTTCGAATTTGGAATTTACTTTTCTTCGTTAGACATATACTCGGACAGAAATACAAATATTGATGTAATGTTATTAAGTCAATATTATGGAAGGTGTGTATTCAAAAGATGGTGATTATGAATATTGAACAATAAAAATATTGATCAATAGTATTTTAGGTGTATGGGGCCGGTTATACACGACAGTTAAAATAAGGTACCTATGAAAAGTATTGATGGTGTAAATGTGAATTTTATAAGTCACTGACTAAAGCTCCTGGAACGGACTCTGCACGCGAATCCAACTGGCACTTGACCCGTTTTTGGTTTCGAAATCTTCGTGCACTTTTAAGCCACAAAAGCACAAGACCAATAATATCTAAAGATAATTATTACAAATACACTTGCACTGCTGACCCTTTAAGTCCTTTAAAACAACCGTGTACCTTGGAAGTCTGGAAAAACCGAAGAAAAGCGAGGCATGAAAATATGCATAATAGCATTTTGTCCACTAGATGATGCTTGCGACTTCGCCCTTGTGAAATTCGGTACCCACTCCCGCTTCCCGTGGGAACATATTCCCGGGATGATAAGCCTATGTATTATTCCAGACTATAAGCTATCTCTGTACTGAAATTCAGCCCAATCCGTTCAGCAGTTAGAGCGTGATTGAGTAACAAACATCCACAAGTCAATCTTCACAAACTTTCACATTTATAATATTAGTAGGAAGTAGGACTAGATGACGCTTGCGGCTTCGCCCGCGTGAAATTCGGTATCCGTTCCCGCTTTCCGTAGGAACATATTCCCGGGAATAAAAGTAGCCGATAGCCCGATCCGTCCACCTGTTACAGCAAGATTGAGTAATAAACATCCAAACATTCAAACATCCAAACATCCAAACATCTAATAATATTAGTAGAATTTGCCCGCAAGGAAAGTGACAGGGCACAGTAAGTATTTCATAAAAATATGATTACACTCAGCATCAGCCATTTACTCGTTCACGGGCATAGCTAAGGATAGACAATTCAATCATCCCGTTTATATATCCCGAACGGTCCGGAAAATTGGAGTTTTGTCACCCTTTTTTTTCTGAGCGATCTTTATCAGCTTCGTACAATTTGGCAACCATCTTTGATTGGAGTGCGTAACCGGATATCCGGCCGAGGTTATCATTTTTTTCCTCTGTGGAATGAATCCCTTTTATCGTATTTCACGTTTGCTTTGATATACTGAGTTATTTTCAGAGGTTTGAAGATATTTGAGCTTATGGCGATGTTTTATTCTGTACCGTCAGAATATAACATAACAGATTCAGTTTCCTTTTCATCATAATTTTGTATAGTGAAAAAAGACAAACTTGGTTCAGGCAAGAGTCGAGCCCACGACCTTTTTTTTATTTAACATGAGGGAAAATCCGCCACGACCTTTGCCTAAATCAGGTCAATACGAACAGAGCTACTGAATGGTACTAGACTAGAACAAGTTGAAATCTTTACCTTATTAATATTAATGCCATTACCTTACTTCTTACTAATATTATAAGGCATGTATTTAAATCGATATCTGTTAATTCCGTTTTTCCGAACAAAATATTTCAAAGTTAAACCAAAAATACTGACTTGCACACTAATTATGCACACTAAATATACCAAATTCATTATACTGTTTAATGGTATTTGCAGAACTGTTTTACTGAACGAATAACTATTATCAGAATAGTATATCTAAAAATTCCATTGTTCAACAAAAATATTAAAACTTTTTTAAGGAAATCTATCGCCTAATTTACTTTTAGGAACATCGTTTATTCTAAGTAAAACCTCAATTTAATCAGTCACCTCTACAAAATTAAATTTTATTGATCAAAAAAAATAAAAGTTTAACCTAACCTAACCTATTCCGTTATAAGATAGTACTATTTAGAGTGCAAGTTTGTATTTTTGATATGCAATTCGTATTTCTGTTTTTCAAATCATATATTCGATGTACGAACCACATTTTTGGTGTGCATTCGATTAAAACGGTCATCTCGTTCTGAGTAATATTTAAGTTTTTTAAGTAGGACATGCTTAGTTTATCAATTGTTTTTTTTGCACAGCATTTAATTTTCTGGTTTGCATTCAGTAAATTAGTGGAGTTACCTAGTGTGCAGAAAAATTAAACAGAGGTGCATTTAAAAATATCCCATATTATAAATGCGAAAATTTGTGAGTGTGGATGTTTGTTACTCTTTCACGCTCGAACCGCTGAACGGATCGGGCTGAAATTTGGTACAGAGATACATTATAGTCTGCAATAACACATAGGCTACTTTTGATCCCGGGAATAAGTTCCCGCGGGAACAAATTTTACGCGGGTGAATTGCGGGCATTAGCTAGTATCGAATATACAATGGTATAAATTTACTATGAGAAAGTTAAAATACAAATTGCTTTAAAAAATATTCAGAGGTACCTTTACCTAAGTACTTAACATTATATCGTCTGCTTACTGATAAAACATAATAAATGCATTTTTTATCTAAAATGACTTATGTATGCATATACATGTAATTTTCGATGCTCTATCTACTGGCAAAACAAAATAACTGCTAGGACTGTTTAATACAAAGATACCTTAGTTAACAATATGATAAACACAATGAAATAGTAATAATCATTCAGATAAACAGAGGTAAACCACCTTAACATCGAATTAAAACTAAACAGCACAAGTAAATGACAATATATCACTGTATGATTTTTTCGATGTAGAAAGATGTAGTATTTGCGTTCCCATAAACTTTAAGCTAAAATAAGATAAATTCATTTATTTACGATCATATTTACATACTGTATTTAAATTCCTACAAGTAAAATGAGATAAATGCAGAGTTTTACCCAAATTACTGAGCATTTATGGCAAATAAAGGTATCTATTATATCTGTTTTTTTCAATTACAGGTAAAACCAGTTAAGTGCATGACCTAGGACAATAATAACTGATTTATTGCCTGATTTTCTGAAGAATGTGTTGCTGTAATTTAAATGAGATACAGTTGAATATTTTATTTATCATTTGGCATTAAAGAATTTAAAAAAAAAATATTTTTATGATAGTTTTAAATCGATGAAACTTTCAAAGCTTATTATCTCAGTTCAAGGAAATGTGCACTTAACATATTTTACCAGTAAGCAGACGATATTAGGTATACTGTGTTACAATCAGCACTATCTGTTCAGGAGTTAAAGGAATTTTAATGTCATGATAAAACGGCGAATAGTTGTCATCAGGTGAACTGCCATAACAAAACGTAATAATTTGGTGTAGTTCCATAAAACATTATTCTTTCCCCAAAAACCATTGTTAAATTAAGCGAAACGTCAAAAGTATCCCCCGATGTCACAATGCTGGGGTGTGTCAGGGAAGCGACATGCATGGAACTGATTAGTTATTGCAAAATAATGGCACCCCCATAAAATACTGTTTGGGGAATAAAAACTTTTTCACCATATACGCTGGTAATCACTTAGCCATTTTTATATTTCTCAAATAATTGGAAAGATTTTTGGCACATGTTTCACCAGCTCGTTAAAAATAATGATATCGGTTTCGGCGATAAATAATAGGTTATGCGGTTTCCTTTTTTCTCAGATTTTAGTTAGAGCAATTGTTCCTATTGTAGTATATTTGTCGTGTACGAAATTGAGCGTAAATGTACATATTTATGAAGTATCGCAATTGGGGAGGTCTCAATATTTTTCTGGTAAATTGAAATATTCTGTAAATAATGAGGAACACTTTATTATGTACTAGCTGAGCCCGCAACTTCGTTTACGTCACATAAGGTGTATGAAAGGAAAGGTATTTCTTCAACAGAGTCATCAAGCAGCGTCTGAAACTGCCCTGTTTGCTAAATCATAAAAGAGACAATTCAGTCCGCGCCGGAGGCGCGGACTGAATTGTTTAAAAATAGTCTTAATCATTAAGCTCTTTTATGATTAAGCCAACACGCCAGTTTAGTTGTAAATTGTTCTAGGCTTCGGCAAATTATTTGAAAAGCCCCACCGTTTATTTGTTGCCGCTCCTAACTGGGATTTATTGACGTTTTCATACGATAATGATGTGTGGTAGAACTAGATTGAATATGGTCTACTTGAACATAATTTATGGGATTCTAGTAGCTTAGTTATGTTGATGTAATATGTAATGGCGTATCAGATTTATGCATTGATTGTTATCGTATGTTTCTTTTTAGGGTTTCGTAGCCAAATGGCAAAAACGGAACCCTTATAGATTCGTCATGTCTGTCTGTCTGTCTGTCCGTCTGTCTGTCCGTTCGTGTGTCATAGCCACTTTTCTACGAAACTATAAGGCCTATGCTATTGAAACTTGGTAAATAGATGTAATCTGTGAACCACATTAAGATTCTTATATAAAACTAGAAAAAAGCAGTAAATTTTGGGGGTCCCAATACTCACAACTGAAGCTCAATTTTTTTTTTATCAAACCCATACGTGTGGGGTATCTATAGATAGGTCTGTAAAAATGCTATTGAGGTTTCTAAAATCATTTTTTCCTTAAGTTATTAGTTTGCGCAAGAGACACTTCCAAAGTGGAAAAATGTGTGTCCCCCCCCCCCTCTAACTTCTAAACAAAGAGAATGATAAATATAAAAAAAAATAATGATGTACATTTCCATAAAAACTACCAACGAAAATTGGTTTGAAAGATAGAGAGCCGGTAGTTTTTTTTTAATACGTCATAAACCGCAATTTTCGGTTAGAAAAATCACTACCACTGCGAACGTGTTAAAACATCAATCAAAGTTACAACGAACTATAAGAACTTTTATATTATGTTACTGGCTGCTACGAAACCCTTCATGGGCGAGTCCAACTCGCACTTGGCCTTTTTTTTTAATGTCTGTTATAAAATTTTCAAAGAAACTGAAGCAGTTTTGTTTATCCGTTACAACCTAATTGATATGTTATTATGTCTAGACGGAGTCTTGTTAAATCGAGAACATCAATGTGAGGGTTTCAATATTCCTTATTTTTTGTAGATATTTCTATATACCCAAATCAACCCCCGTATGGTTTAAGATTTTGTTAATTGGAAAAAGAATTGGTTTCGAGCAGGATTCGAACCTGCGTGTTCTTGCAAACCGTGCTGACGCCTTAACCACTTGGCCACCAAAGCCTACTCGGAACCAACCAAATTTTCCACCTTATATACGTCTTCGGGGTTAAAATTTATGATCAGTTAGCATACTAATTGCTTTTCAAAAATAATCTAAATATTTGTGATTGTAGATGAATAAAGAAAAAAACGACAGGCTTGAAAATGAAGCGTTTGGCGCAGTACCGCGTGTTGTGGCTTAAAGAGGCTTACATCCAGCAGTGGAATGCCATAGGCTGATTTGATTGATTGATTGAAACGAATAAAGAGTGTAACTTGACTTTCTTTTTAACGTGAGGCAAAATCCTTCATGGATGCTATGCCGGACTCCTACCGACTAAAAAACCTCACGTAACGCCCAACAGCGTTTTTTTTTGTTTAACGTGAGGGAAAATCCTTCATGGATGCTATGCCGGGCTCCTACCGACTAAAAAACCTCACGTAACGCCCAACAGCCTACGGTCGAGAGCCCCGGGTAAGCCCTCGGAAGGATGTCCCAGGACTCCCAACAGACCTACGGCTACCACTGCGCCCTCGTCTAGAGGGTGTAAGAGTGTAAGCTTGACTCATATTGCTACCATTGTCTAGTAAAAATCAACACAGTTTAAATATACTTAGCATCTATGTTACGTATCTAGAAACTATAACGTCTGTACACCTACTTGGTATTCAGTAATTCCACGCTCCACGCTCATAATTTTGACATCAAAATGTGGTGAATGGTGGCCGTTATTTAAACTAATAGGTATTTGTTTTAAAGCGTAACACCGGTAGCATGTTACTGTAACTATTTATTGCGTATTGAAAGGATACAAATCGATTCTACAGTTAAAGCTCCATATTCGCAAAGAATACTTTAACTGCATTCTAAACTACACATTATTACTCGTAACTCGATAGTATAATGTACCTACTTACCGCAATTGCATAACGTACACACGCACACACACACACACTCATATTTTGCCATTGACCTAATAATTTTACGTAATAGGGGGAAGGCTATTCCGTCATCGGGCACATACTCTGATTTCTATCTGCTTCCCTTTAGGTGAAATCTCGACGGACTCATGAGATTTCATGCCTTGGTTTAGGCAGACGACAATTTACAAGTTTTTTTCGTCTGAAGTATTATCGAATTTTGTTAGTTTTAACAAGATCTATCTATCTATCTAAATTCACGCTAAATCCCTTGCGGGGTAGGCAGAAAGAATCGAGCGCCACTCGGCACTTTTAACAAGATATCAATCATCAATCAATACATATAATAAAATCGTAACAGGTCGCTGTCTGTACATGGAAGATAAATAAGAAAAGAAATTATAGGGGGGCTTTATAAACGCAATAGAACCCAAAACAATGGTTTTTAGAATTTTTGTCTGTTTGTCTGTTTGTCTGTATGTCTGTATATCTGTTTGTCTGTACGGTTGTGCACGCTAATCTCAGTAACCGCTCAACCGATTGCAATGCCGTTTTTTTTATTGTGTTGAGGTTTGCTCCAGTTAACATTTAGCGTTTGTTTTATGTAAATCGGTTTAGAAATAAAAGAGTTATAACACTTTTAAGAATTAGATATTTTGAAAATTTTAATTCTTTGAATGTGAGTGAACCAAAATCAAAATCAAAAATATATTTATTTCACATAGGCATTATACAGATGCGCTTGCAAAACGTCCAGAATACAAAACAAAAACTCTACCACCAGTTCACAACGCGACCCACCTGAGAAGAACTGGCAAGAAACTCAGCGGGTTGTTCTTTTTTTTGCTCTATTTACAATTTTAAAGAATCTAAAAACTAGGCATTTTAACAATTTTTTGAGAATCCAGCAGAGCAGGTCATTTCCAGGCTTCCTTATCCAACAAATAATCATTGATTGTATAGTAGCCCCTGCAGTTCAATTTACTTTTAACAGATCTTTTAAACTTATTAAGGGACATACTTTTAATTTCGTCTGGAAGCCTGTTGTAAAAGCGTATACAGTTACCCATGAAAGAATTGCTGGTTTTGTGCAATCTGCTATGAAAAACAGCAAGGTTATTTTTATTTCTAGTGTTGACATTGTGTCTATCACTTAACTTAGCGAAACTATGTAGATTTCTTTGTACATACATAAGGTTTTCAAAAATATATTGTGATGCTACAGTAAGAATATTAACCTCTTTGAATTTTTCGCGCAGAGAGACCCTTGGACCTAGTCTATATATAGCTCTTATGGCCCGCTTTTGTAAAATAAAAATTTTATTTATATCTGCAGCATTGCCCCACAGTAGAATACCATAAGACATTATACTGTGAAAGTAACTGAAATAAACTATTCTAGCCGTATCTACATCAGTCAAGTGCCTTATTTTTTGTACAGCAAATGCTGCTGAACTTAATCTACTAGCTAGTTTTACAATATGTGGACCCCATTGTAAACCAGCATCAACCGTTAACCCTAGGAATGTGGTTTGTTCCACAAGTTCCAACTCTCGACCATTAAGTTGAACATTGGTTTCTGACTGTGCTACATTAGGCAACCTAAACTGGCATGTTGGCTTAATCATAAAAGAGCTTAATGATTAAGACTATTTTTAAACAATTCAGTCCGCGCCGAAGGCTGTTATAACTCTTTTATTTCTAAACCGATTTACATAAAACAAACGCTAAATGTTAACTGGAGCAAACCTCAACACAATAAAAAAAACGGCATTGCAATCGGTTGAGCGGTTACTGAGATTAGCGTGCACAACCGTACAGACAAACAGATATACAGACATACAGACATACAGACAAACAGACAAAAATTCTAAAAACCATTGTTTTGGGTTCTATTGCGTTTATAAAGCCCCCCTATAATTTCTTTTCTTATTTATCTTCCATGTACAGACAGCGACCTGTTACGATTTTATTATATGTATTGATATCTTGTTAAAAGTGCCGTGTGGCGCTCGATTCTTTCTGCCTACCCCGCAAGGGATTTAGCGTGAAGGTAGATAGATAGATAGATCTTGTTAAAACTAACAAAATTCGATAATACTTCAGACGAAAAAAACTTGTAAATTGTCGTCTGCCTAAACCAAGGCATGAAATCTCATGAGTCCGTCGAGATTTCACCTAAAGGGAAGCAGATAGAAATCAGAGTATGTGCCCGATGACGGAATAGACTTCCCCCTATTACGTAAAATTATTAGGTCAATGGCAAAATATGAGTGTGTGTGTGTGTGTGCGTGTGTACGTTATGCAATTGCGGTAAGTAGGTACATTATACTATCGAGTTACGAGTAATAATGTGTAGTTTAGAATGCAGTTAAAGTATTCTTTGCGAATATGGAGCTTTAACTGTAGAATCGATTTGTATCCTTTCAATACGCAATAAATAGTTACAGTAACATGCTACCGGTGTTACGCTTTAAAACGAATACCTATTAGTTTAAATAACGGCCACCATTCACCACATTTTGATGTCAAAATTATGAGCGTGGAGCGTGGAATTACTGAATACCAAGTAGGTGTACAGACGTTATAGTTTCTAGATACGTAACATAGATGCTAAGTATATTTAAACTGTGTTGATTTTTACTAGACAATGGTAGCAATATGAGTCAAGCTTACACTCTTACACCCTCTAGACGAGGGCGCAGTGGTAGCCGTAGGTCTGTTGGGAGTCCTGGGACATCCTTCCGAGGGCTTACCCGGGGCTCTCGACCGTAGGCTGTTGGGCGTTACGTGAGGTTTTTTAGTCGGTAGGAGCCCGGCATAGCATCCATGAAGGATTTTCCCTCACGTTAAACAAAAAAAAACGCTGTTGGGCGTTACGTGAGGTTTTTTAGTCGGTAGGAGTCCGGCATAGCATCCATGAAGGATTTTGCCTCACGTTAAAAAGAAAGTCAAGTTACACTCTTTATTCGTTTCAATCAATCAATCAAATCAGCCTATGGCATTCCACTGCTGGATGTAAGCCTCTTTAAGCCACAACACGCGGTACTGCGCCAAACGCTTCATTTTCAAGCCTGTCGTTTTTTTCTTTATTCATCTACAATCACAAATATTTAGATTATTTTTGAAAAGCAATTAGTATGCTAACTGATCATAAATTTTAACCCCGAAGACGTATATAAGGTGGAAAATTTGGTTGGTTCCGAGTAGGCTTTGGTGGCCAAGTGGTTAAGGCGTCAGCACGGTTTGCAAGAACACGCAGGTTTGAATCCTGCTCGAAACCAATTCTTTTTCCAATTAACAAAATCTTAAACCATACGGGGGTTGATTTGGGTATATAGAAATATCTACAAAAAATAAGGAATATTGAAACCCTCGGCTCGAACAGCTCGGACTGCAGAGATATAATGTGGGTAACAACTGTCCTGGCTGCTGGATTATTTGTGGAATGAATTACAGAAGGCTTTGAATGTACCTTATCCCCGTCCTTTTCCTACCTCAACCCTTTCCTATCCACCAATCCTATTCCTACCTCATCTTCTTCCCATCCTTTCTCCGCCAAGCCAACGTTGCCGTGCGTATGTGCTGCGTGACTAGGGGCGAGCCTAGTATTAGCGTGCCAATTGCCCTGGGGCCGGGCGACCCCAGAAGAAGGCTAGCCTTACTTAGACATGCGGGGCTCTGTCTGGGTGGACTTTATTTTTCCTTGCTTTTCGTGGGAACGCAATGGACAAAACCAAAAACAAAATCCAAAATGGCGGCGATGTGGTTCGCAACCCATCACGTCTCGTTTCCCATCGAGGCGAAAAGTGGACTGGGGATAGCCACTTTGCTACGTTGAATGTAAGAGGAGGTATGATAGACAAAATTGAGAAAGTATGCAAGATGATGAAAGAGAGACGACTCGATATTCTGTGCGTGAATGAGACAAAGAGGAAAGGATGTGACACCACCACACATGGACCCTACACTGCCTACTGGTCGGGTGTGCCTAAAACCAGTAAAGCGTGTCAGGGCGTTGGTGTAGTACTGTCTGCGAGAATGAATGAATGTGTCACAGAATATGAATGTGTAAGCCCAAGACTCGTTTGGTTGAGGCTGAAGGTTGGACTTACCCGCATCTTTGTTTTAGGAGTATATGCTCCGCAAGATGCGCGGTGGCGCCGATCTTTACGAGACCAAAGCGAGAGGCAGGCATTTTGGGAGAGCATGAGTGATGTTTTGAGTAAGTGCAAACTAAATGAGAGGATAGTAATGTTAGGCGATTTTAATGGGTGGGTTGGAGTCAAGCGTGATGGGTATGAAAGAGTATTGGGAAAGTTTGGTGATGAGCGAGTGAATGAAAATGGAGAAAGTTTGCTTGAAGTATGTTTGGAGAGGAATCTTGTGGTGACTAACACCATGTTTCACCACAAAGATATCCACTTGGTTACGAGACAAGAAGGAAGTAAGAGGAGCATGATTGACTTTGTGATTGTTGACGCAAGGATGAGAAAGAAAGTACTAGACACTCGAGCCTACCGCGGTGCTGGGATTGACACAGACCACTTCTTGGTTGTCAGCCGAGTAAGAGGTCTGTTTCAGCGGTGGAGGCACCGTGTGCGTGAACCTGTTAGTGTACTAGAACGCATAAAAGTTGAGAATTTGCAAGAGATAGGTATAAAAGAGGAATTTGTGAGCAAACTAAGCAAAAAGTTTGATAATTTAGATGAAGTATGTGAGATTGAAGAATTATGGAAGCCGATTAAGGAAGGACTCGTGGAAGTTGCGATTGAACTGTGTGGTGTGAGCAAGAGAAGCCAAGGATGTAAGTTAAAAAGAATGACCGCGGAAGTTCTGAAAGCGTTGTCTGATAAGAAGAAAGCATGGTTGGACTTGCTGGCTACAAAGGCCAATCAAAGAATGCAGAAGGCAACAGATGAGGATGTACGAATGGCCAACGATGAGTATAAAAGGTATAAGCGTGTGGCAAAAGAGGTGTTAGTAAGAAAGAAGGAGAATGATAGAGATGAATTTGATAAAAGGTTATCTGGTGACTTCCAACAGAATATAAAATTCTTTTGGAAGTCCATAAAAGCGGTGAGGAGTCAACAGACCACATCACCGCTTAATAAGATCAGAAACCAGGATGGAAGTTTTGTGGGAGGAGAAGAGTGTGTGCTAAAAATATGGAAGGAGTATTTTGAAAGTCTATTTGATAAAGAGGATACGCAAGTGCAAACTCATTTTTGTGAAATGAATGAAATTGGTAATGAAAACGACATTAGCATGGAAGAAATAGTGGAAGCATTGAATAGTATGAAACTAGGCAAGGCTGCTGGGATTGATAGGGTTTCCGTTG
This sequence comes from Miltochrista miniata, assembly GCA_933228765.1. NCBI lineage: Eukaryota > Metazoa > Arthropoda > Insecta > Lepidoptera > Erebidae > Miltochrista > Miltochrista miniata. The sequence continues at coordinate 24,097,122 of OW121763.1, read as the reverse complement.
AGATGCTGAAAGCAGGACGTGGCGTGGTGATTGACCAGCTGTACCGCCTTTTTAATCTGTGCTGGAGGAATGGCAGCGTACCAAAAGAATGGTCCAAAGCGGTCATTGTGCCGCTGTACAAAGGAAAAGGGTCGCAGCAAGAGTGCAAAAATTACCGCGGCATAAGCCTGCTCAGCATCGTCGGTAAACTGTATGCGAAAGTGTTGATAAAAAGAGTGATGAATGAAAGTGAAGGAAAAATGTGGGATGTTCAAGCAGGATTTATGAAAGGAAGGGGATGCACGGATCAGGTCTTCTCCTTACGATGCATAGCAGAAAAAGTTTTGGCGAAAAGCCAAAAGGTATATTGCGTATTCGTAGATCTGGAGAAGGCCTATGACAAAGTGGTGAGGAATGAACTATGGTCAACATTGTCTTTGTACGGGGTGAGCAGCAGCTTGATACGAGCACTGAAATCTCTTTATGAGGGCTCAAGTGCTTGTGTCAGGATCAACGGAGCTTGCACGGACTTCTTTAATATAGAAAGGGGTGTGAGACAGGGTTGTGTAGCGTCACCGTGGCTGTTTAACCTGTACATGGACAGTTGTTTGAAAGAATTGCAAGAGAGTGCGTGTGGTATAAAACTGAACGAGCTGACCATCAAATGCCTCCTATATGCTGACGATCAGGTGATCTTAGCTGCATCGGCGGAGGAGTTGCAGTTGATGGTTAATATTATGCATGAGGCGCTGAAAGGTAGAGGAATGAAAGTGAATGTAAGTAAGACTAAAGTAATGGTTTTTGAAAGAGAGGAATGTATGACGAATTGCCCTATTATTATCGAAGGGCAAAGAGTGGAACAGGTGAAAGAATTTGTATACCTGGGTTCAAAATTTACGAGGGATGGAAAGTGTGACCAGGATATTGAGAGAAGAGTTTTGGCAGGAAATCAAGTGAATGGGGCGATGCATACCTTTATGAGCAGTCAAAACGTGTCTAAGAAGGCGAGAGTGGCTGTGCATAGGGGTGTGCTTATCCCCACACTTATGTATGGTAGTGAAAGTTGGGTGTGGCAGAAGAAGCATGAAAGTAAAATTAATGCAGTAGAAATGAGAAGTCTGCGAAGTATAGCTGGAGTGAAATTGATGGACAAAGAAAGGAATAGCGTGATTAGAAAACAATGTGGTATAACTGAAGATGTAGTGACAAAGATAGAAAAAGGGATGCTTAGATGGTTTGGACATGTTGAGAGGATGGATGAAAATAGACTGACTAAACAGATCTATAAGGCGATAATGAATGGGCAAGCTGGTAGGGGTCATCCTCGGCGTACGCATGGTAACCAAATTGATGACCTGCTGGAAAAAGGCCAGGTCAAGAGTACCCTTAACCGGCGAGCGTGTATGAAAGCACTTATGAAAGTAGAAGAAGCGAAAGTGGTATGCCAGGATCGTAGCAAGTGGAAAGCCATAGTCTCTGCCTACCCCGATGGGAAACAGGCGTGATGATATGTATGTATGTATGTATGAAACCCTCACATTGATGTTCTCGATTTAACAAGACTCCGTCTAGACATAATAACATATCAATTAGGTTGTAACGGATAAACAAAACTGCTTCAGTTTCTTTGAAAATTTTATAACAGACATTAAAAAAATCGGCCAAGTGCGAGTTGGACTCGCCCATGAAGGGTTTCGTAGCAGCCAGTAACATAATATAAAAGTTCTTATAGTTCGTTGTAACTTTGATTGATGTTTTAACACGTTCGCAGTGGTAGTGATTTTTCTAACCGAAAATTGCGGTTTATGACGTATTAAAAAAAAACTACCGGCTCTCTATCTTTCAAACCAATTTTCGTTGGTAGTTTTTATGGAAATGTACATCATTATTTTTTTTTTATATTTATCATTCTCTTTGTTTAGAAGTTAGAGGGGGGGGGGGGGACACACATTTTTCCACTTTGGAAGTGTCTCTTGCGCAAACTAATAACTTAAGGAAAAAATGATTTTAGAAACCTCAATAGCATTTTTACAGACCTATCTATAGATACCCCACACGTATGGGTTTGATAAAAAAAAAATTGAGCTTCAGTTGTGAGTATTGGGACCCCCAAAATTTACTGCTTTTTTCTAGTTTTATATAAGAATCTTAATGTGGTTCACAGATTACATCTATTTACCAAGTTTCAATAGCATAGGCCTTATAGTTTCGTAGAAAAGTGGCTGTGACACACGAACGGACAGACAGACGGACAGACAGACAGACAGACATGACGAATCTATAAGGGTTCCGTTTTTGCCATTTGGCTACGAAACCCTAAAAAGAAACATACGATAACAATCAATGCATAAATCTGATACGCCATTACATATTACATCAACATAACTAAGCTACTAGAATCCCATAAATTATGTTCAAGTAGACCATATTCAATCTAATTCTACCACACATCATTATCGTATGAAAACGTCAATAAATCCCAGTTAGGAGCGGCAACAAATAAACGGTGGGGCTTTTCAAATAATTTGCCGAAGCCAAGAACAATTTACTATCACGCGATGCAGTTTTAAAGCTAGCATGTCGCTTGTTCCGTTGCCCTTTGAGACGGAAAGACCCCTAGACATTTACTGTCAAATGCCAAGTATTGAAGAAATATGAGCAATACTTTTTCTTCGTTGTTATTGATTTTTCAGATTGTTACTATTGAAGGGTTAGTTATTTGCTTTTATTATTGCCAAGGGTGTTACTGGCTACCGGCAACTTTGGGGTCCAAGCCCTTAGTAAAAAAAATGTAAATGTGATAATCAAAGTCCAAATACTTTCCCTACAGCAATGAAAACTAGGAGTAGTCACTTAAGCTCGACTAATGTAATAGGTGGTGAGCCTATCGCCGTGTTCTGAAATCTATACTAATATTATAAAGAGGAAAGATTTGTTTTTTTGTTTGTTTGTTAGTAACAAATAGGCTCCAGAACTACTGGACCGATTCGAAAAATTCTTTCACTGTTAGGAAGCTACACTCTTTGCGGTGAACAAAGGCTATATTTTATTCCCGTATTCCCACGGGAACGGGAACTACGCGGGTGAAACCGCGTGACATCTGCTAGTATAATATATAAAAGTAATATGAAACTGAAATACTATTTTTTATTAACTGACTAAGGTAATGCCCGAACGGGAACAGAAATCTACGCGAGCGTTATCAAGAGCGAATAAATCTCAAGTAGAAAATTTGATTTGGAATAAGTATCTGTCATTTCGTTATACAACTAAGTCCTGAATTTGTTTACTGTCAAAACTCGATCATAACTCGCATAGGTACAGTACACAATAGGGTGAGCTTAACAACAAGTGATAATTATACAGGGGGTTCAACAGAATATTCGTAGCTTTTAAATGTTTGGCAACATAGGGGTTGTGAAACGCTATAATCAATTTTGGTGGTGCTTGTGATTGTGTCAATTTATACACTGGCTAATAAATAGAATTTACTTACATAATGTATATTTTATTTTGACTTAAGGAAACATTGCTTGTAGTGGTATAATGTAAGTCTCGACTGATAGTGGTCAACTAAATTTTATTTCGAAGCCTAATCAATATTCTTAAAGATTTTAAGAATTACATTAATGATTGTATTGTGACGATATAGAGTACAGATATCACCACTCCAGCAATTGTCGTTGGTAGTTTTTATAGCAATGTACATCATATATTTTTGAAGATTTATCATTCTCTTAGTTTAGAAGTTAGAGGGGGGGGGGGGGGACACTCATTTTTCCACTTTGGAAGTTTCTCTTGCGCAAAAAATTCACTTTACAAAAAAACGATGTTGGGAACCTCAACAGCATTTTTAAAGACCTATCTATAGATATCCCACACGTATGGGTTTGATGAAAAATAAATTTTTGAGTTTCAGTTTTGAGTATGGGGAGTGGGGACCCCCAAAATTTACTGCTATTTTTCTAGTTTTATATAAAAATCTTAATGCGGTTCACAGAATACATCTACTTACCAAGTTTCAACAGCATAGGCCTTAAAGTTTCGCAGAAAAATGGCTGTGACATACGGACGGACAGACAGACAGACGTGACGAATCTATAAGGGTTCCGTTTTTGCCATTCGGCTACGAAACCCTAAAAATGAAACATACAATAACAATCAATGCATAAATCTGATACGCCATTACATATTACATCAACGTAACTATTTAAGCTACTAGAATCCCATAAATTATGTTCAAGTACACCATATTCATTCTAGTTCTACCACACATCATTATCGTATGAAACGGCAATAAATCACAGTTAGGAGCCGAAACAAATAAACGGTGGGCTTTTCAAATAATTTGCCGAAGCCTAGAACATTTTTAAATAAATATGAATCTTTATTTTGTAATATAATTAAGGTGACAGACAGCGCAAAAAAAGTAAATATCCATATGAGTGGTCCACTCATCAGCGTCAAATTTTAGTGCTACTTGCTGCAGCCTGACGTCTTACACTTTTTTTTGATTTTCTTCTTGTCCCATCACAAGATCATAAAGAACATAAATTCTTCATCATCCCTTGCCAACTTTTAAATTTGCTCCATGGTTACAACAACACGCGTCACCCTCCACGCCTAGTTTTATAAGTGACCTTATAAAAAAACAATACCAAAAAGATGGATGGGTTTACTCCGTCGAACTTTCCCTATAGTAAACTTGTTGTTCAGTTTACAATATCTTGTTTAAACTTGAAACAGCCTGCGGATTAAGTATGATTAATTTTGATGGACTGTACGGAATTGTTTAGTTGACAGGTGGCTTAAAGGGCGAAATTATTTTATAATTTCTCAGTTATAATTTTGAATTGTTTTAATTAAAGTTTGAATTAATAATGGGGACGAGTAAACGCGTTTCAATGACAAGATGGATGACCACAAATTGCGAAACTTTTATTATTATAATGTCATCTAGCGGGGACTAGCAGAACTTTATGCAGTTTCTTACTTTATTACTAGATGGCGCTAGCTGCTCTGTGCGCAAGAGTTGAAACTTTAGGTCAAGCAAGATGAACTTTTACTTGTACCTATACAGTGTAAATAAGCTTGTACGTTCAGATAGAAAGTATCTCATCACTCTCATCACAACTAACAATGGCGTTATTTCCTATTTCCCATATCACAGTAAAATTCGAGAACGATATAGGTAAAAAAAAACTTACTTAACATTAAAAAATATAACTGTCCATGAACTCAGTGCAATTGAGAATAACATTAAAATTCTTAATCATACATAAATTATACATACGAGTAGTGACGTCTTTATCCCCAAAGGGGCAGGCAGATAAAATGGTATACACCCAAATTTCTGCTTTAGTTTTTTGTCCCACGTAATAGGTGGTGAGCCTATTCCGCGTTGAAGTGGTCAAACGCAAGTTGTGACTACCGCTGTCAGTCCTGACTCAGTAAATGGCGTTTGTTCTGAATCAAAATGATGATCATAATGTAAAAATAAACAGTTGTTTTGTTTTTTCTTTCACTTTAAGTCTATTGAAAAAGTAAGTGCATATATTATTATGTTTCTATTTATAATCATTTGCGACATACCAACAAGAATAAAACTTACGTATTATTTTCAAAAGTATGTTAATGTGTTCCAGTCTGTCTCTATTAATTTACACTAACAAGTTATGTCCTTCCGGCTCGGAATAAGCCGTCCCGAACAAGCCCACCACAAAGGAATTATAGATACTAAGTCAGAATGCACCTGTCTGAAAACTAATGTGTTTTATAACAGTATTCGTACTGTTAGCGAATATTAATAACTTAGTGATATAATTATAATAATGAGTTAAGGTGTTGAGTAGCTTCTAACTTATCAAGTTTAATTTAATCATAGATAACTTAATATAAGCAGTTATTAAAGTAAGTGGTAATTTCCGCTATAAACAGCGATTCATAATTGTGGGATTTCTTTTTACACAAAGTCATTTAGAATCCTTGTTATTTTTTTGTTTTGACATTAATATATACACACACATATAAATGTTATGATAACATCTTTAGATTTTTATGTATTGATTCGAGCTAACTGACTGAAGATGCACAGGATCTATACAACAATCTTTTTGTGAAAACGTCAACGTCGACTTCGTCAACTAGTCTAGCAACTAAAATTTTATATTCATCAACAAATTCCTTTCCATATTTAAAACACAATTGTCATGTTTATTTTTTTCCGTTGATTTCAAGTTCCGTCGCATGTAATTGGATCCAAGGCGCGTTGAGCTCCGTGAAATCACTAATCCGACTAATTTTGACAGCCATATGTCACTGTTTAACGACTGCGGTGGCGGCAATCTCAAAAATGACTTCTCAGGAATACTACATGGAGATAAAGGATAAAAATGTAAAGCTCGAGTTGGAATCGTAATAATAAAAACATAAATGAGTCACGCATACCGTAGATTGAGAAGAATTAAATCGTGAGACCATCTTATTTTACAGGTTGTAACGTTGTGAAACAACGGGTGCAAATAGGGGTTCAACGTTAGGGGTTTTAAAATGAAAACTTAGATTAATAAATGAAAGCGCCATCTACCGAGTTAGTGTCGCAACGACGGAAGCTATAGGCAGTGATACGGTCTTGACGATTGAGTAGTTTCGAGCGGTGCCACTAGAGGCGCTATTTCATTGATATATAAGGCATTGCGTCAATGCAGGAGGACCGCCAGATTAATATTTAAAATAGATCCGCGAACGGACGGTAAAGGCCGTAACACACAAAATAAGCCGGAAAGAACAAGTTGGCAGCAGAGGTCAGGAGAGCCAAATTCCTGGGTAGTTATGATAATTTTGAGGGAAACTACCCCGCTAACGGGCACTCTTAAGACTATTTTACACAAGTTGAATATCTTATAATTATGACCTCCCGACTCCCGTCGGAAATCGCTTTCTCGCTACCCGAAACCACGATATGGGCGCCACTGAAAAGCTGATGGCTTTCAGGAAGAGAGAGAGAAATGAAAAGATTGAATTTAAAATGTAAATAATTAATAGTTTATTAGAATTGAGCACTTGGGGGTCGTGGGTGTGGCAACTTCGGGCAGCAAGTACGGTTTCCGAAGGCCTTCGCAGGGTTCGACTTATCTTGTGGCTCCAGGATGTCGATGCAGTTCGCCAGGTAGCCGTGTCTTCCACAATTTCGGCCGGCACGGTATTCCCAACCCGCAGGGCGGATGTTCGCTCGTAGAACTCGAAGGGTGGATTTTACCAACCCGTAGGGTAGACCCTGGAATGTTCCATATGACGGGTTAGCTGGAACCCTTTTTCCCGCCCATTGCTAAGACAGCCGACCACTGTTAAACCATTTGGGAGTCGGTTGCCTCACAATGGTTGGTTCTATCCTAAGTTTACAGAGACCTTTTTTTTCACACCCCTGTAATCTACCCTCCCATAACAGGGTCGACCAACAGCCGTTAATTTTCACTATTTTAAAATCTAGAATCATAATAATTAATTTAACTCACCCAATGATGGGGTCTTCTATTTATAGCTATTTGCTCCTTATCCTTGACAAATATTTACGAGGATATTTGCGATGATATAAACGATTATTTTTAAACTGATGTGATTCTCACAATTTCCAATTACACTGATACGTTCGTGATCTATTTTAAATATTAATCTGGCGGTCCTCCTGCATTGACGCAATGCCTTATATATCAATGAAATAGCGCCTCTAGTGGCACCGCTCGAAACTACTCAATCGTCAAGACCGTATCACTGCCTATAGCTTCCGTCGTTGCGACACTAACTCGGTAGATGGCGCTTTCATTTATTAATCTAAGTTTTCATTTTAAAACCCCTAACGTTGAACCCTTATTTGCACCCGTTGTTTCACAACGTTACAAGGTGTCAAGTTGACATAGAAAAAAAAAAGGATCTAGATTAATCTGAACACAGTTCAAAGAATCATATAGATAAAATATTAAGTTGAAATATGTACTTAAAATATTTTATAGAAATAACTCTATTTAATTAGAGAATAAGAAACGTTTAGAAACATCTCGTTATGGCCTATGCGACCGAATGCAACGTCTAATGCAAGTGTCCACATCTAAAAACATTATTGTAGAATGTAGAGAATTGAACGTAGGATCCAAAAATAAATAATAAATAAATAAATAAATGTTCACGGACATTGGACACAACGCTAACTGATCCCAAAGTAAGCTAGGAATAACCTGCTTGTGTTATGGGTATCAGACCACGGATATTAATACTTATATACTTTTAAATACATACATATTATACATAGAAACACCCAGACTCTTGAGACAAACATTTATGGGTCACACAAATATTTGTCTCCGGTGGGAATCGAACCCACGACCTCCAGCGCCGCAGGCGGTATCACTACCGACTGCGCCGCAGAGGCAGTCAAAATGTGTTATTAATATATGGTAGACGGCACTGTTTAAGATGTTGATGTTTAGGAGATCAGAAGACAGATGCACGTTACTGGATAATTCATTCACCTGAAGGTAAATTTAAAGAAATAGTTTTATAGATTAGCAAGTTACCATAAAACACTTTATTATACTAAATAACTACACATAGTCTCGGAACTACTACATCTTCTAGTTCGAGGTAACAGAGAATTTTTAACAAAGCCTTTTAGAAAGTTCAGTTATAATGTTCAGCACTAAAATACAAAAATGTAAAAATAAATCTGAGTTTAAAATATGCTGCAAACATGAACAAGGATTCATTGTGAGAGACTTTGAGAAAATTACTACCGTTGCGTACATAATACACATTTCGTTTTCAACCACTTTTTGATATAATCCGATTGAGCTGAATTGTACAAAGCATGTTTTAACCAAATTATTTTTTACGTATTTTTGAAGATCGGAAGATGGATATCTCGCGCACATCGTTATGAATGACAGCCGTGAAAATGCTAATGTGATACGACTTTAATAATGGAACGATGCTATAAGATGAAAAAGTATTCTCTTATTTGATCTTATTGCTTAAATTAAAAGTAATACTTCATAGTCTTTTAGTCATTTCTACTCTCTCTAATCAGTACTTTCTTACCCTTAAATTGAAGCGCAGTAGAATGTCTACCAGATTTAAGATTTTAACTGATTCGGCTAATGATATCCTATCTACTATCCTACTTTCTACTAATCCTACTTCTATCTAAATATATATAACTCAAAGGTGACTGACTGACTGACATAGTGATTTATCAACGCACAGCCCAAACCACTGGACGGATCGGGCTGAAATTTGGCATGCAGGTAGATGTTATGACGTAGGCATCCGCTAAGAAAGGATTTTGATTCTACCCCCAAGGGGATAAAATACGGGAACGGGAACAAATTTTACGCAGGCGAAGCTGCGGGCATCAGCTAGTCCTACCAATATCCTACTAATATTGTAAATGTAAAAGTTTGTGAAGATGTTTGGATGTTTAGATGTTTGGATGTTTGTTACTCAATCACGCTCTAACGGCTTAACGCATTGGGCTAAAATTTGGTACAGAGATAGCTTATAGTCTGGAATAACACATAGATTTTTCATCCCGGAAAAATGTTCCCACGGGAAGCGGGAACGGGTACCGAATTTCACGCGGGCGAAGCCGCGCGCATCATCTAGTAATATTATAAAGTAAAAGTTTGTGAAGATGTTTGGATGTATGTTACTCAACCACGCTCTAACCGCTGAACGGATTGGGCTGAAATTTAACACATAGGCTACTTTTTATTCCGGGGATATGTTCCCATGGGAAGCGGGAACAGAAACCAAATTTTGTTCATGTTCCTGCTTTTCGGGCATACGAAAACAAAATTTAGTTTTGCCGCGGGCGAAGCCGCGAGCATTAGCTAGTTTGAAATAAATACATCAAAATTTATAGAAGACTGACAACGTTTATTAGAACCACCTTTACAATATTTCATGGGCTCTTTTAAGCAAAGTTGTCATGCCATTTTGACACAAAAAGTGCCAGAAAAAAATGAGACGGTCGGACGCCTCAGAACTCTAACACGTGTTTCTAGGCAAACGGCAGTGGCATATTTCAAAACTTCAGCAGACGTGAAATATCGAACAAACAGATGCAGCATTACAACGGATTAACTTAAATAGGACCACCTGTTTTCAGACACGAATGTATACGTGCCCTCTTAAGAGCGGAAACATTTATTATAATATCATATGCTTAGGATTCACCACGATTAATGTTACGAGGTGTTTTGGGGATCTCAATAACTACTTATTACTGCAAAACGGAATCGGCTAAAGAAGTTCAAAGGTCTTATGGTTTTGTTTCAATCATTTTCGAGGTTTAGGAGAGGATTTATCCGGGTACGATTTATATTGTTTCGTACACGTGACATTTTGTGTGTAAGTCGACCTATTCTGAAGGAGTACATACTTCGAACGTGAACGTACAGTAATCTTAAATCTAAGTTATATTAATTTATTAATGTGAATAAAGTTATCTTGGTTCAGATGAACTTAAATCCGTGACATGGAGTGACATTAAATGGCACTTACAAAATTAATTTCTGGCAGAAGCAGGCCAAGGCTGTGTCGTATCTCTTCACCCTCGAAGAAGGGGGATAGTACATCCCCCCCCCCCTAATGCAGCGGTATGACACCCGAACCCCTAAGAAGTCCTCTACTCCCACCTGTTCTGTTGACCAGTTCAAAAAGTGCCAACAGGCAGAACTACTGGTAATTTAATTACCATTAAAACCCAAACCCTAAGGGAAAGTCTGTGCTAGTAGACTAAGCCTTTCGGGAGCCCTGGGATTATCCTTCCGAGGGCATACCCGGGACTCCCGGCCATAGGTAGATGGCAGTGCATCGTGTGGTTTGGATTTCCACACGTAAAGAAATGGTGATGAATTTCTACTTGTTTCGGTACTGCTCTGTAGCGCAGTTGGCAAAGCATGCCAAATATCACTGGTTTAAGTATCGTCTTAACCAAATTGTCTACTAAAATAATATTTTTTTATTGTACCATCAAGGTGGCAGACAAGCATACGGCCTACCAGAAGGACTGGTGGTCACTGCAGCCCATGAACGTTTCCATGACCAGAGGCGCCACTCTACCTTGGTAAAGTTATCATAATATAATAGCTTTAACTATTAATCTAACATCATTTTACGGTATGTATACAGGGCCCTAGTGGTCTACGATGTTTGTACTGGTGCAACGTTAAATTAAGTTTGTGTGAATGGTTTGTACATAGTAACAACTGTTAAACCTAAAAATAAGTCTCTTCATTTCGAATTTCGGTAACCTCTTGAGATACTCTTCACGCCCCGCTTGAAGAACATTATTGTACGAGTAAAGAACCACGTGCTGTTAAAAAAAAACCATGTATTTATGGGTGCGGGAGATAAAGAGTTGCCTGACAGTAAGAGCTGTGTCAATTTTGAATGGATTCGTTGGAGATAAGTTCTGTCCGACTGTTTCTTGTGCTTAGACTTGGTCTGTAACTAATAAAGGCCTAATATCTCTGTCAGTCACATGCATAGCCAGATTTTTGCTGTACTTACCAGGTGGAGTTCATTATTGTATACCTCTATTATGGTACAAGCTTTAAAAAGTTCATTACTAAATGTTTTATCATTATATTTTTACAAGCAATGTTTACATGCATGACAAACAACTTTCAATTTCTATGCTACGTCGAGCATAACTGAAAATTGTATGGAGCAAAAAACTTACCCTACTAACTAAGCCCTTACATCATAAGTATCCTTGTTTTTTGTCATTATCGTCTATCATAGTTAAAAGTCTTAATGAAGCTGCTACTTAAGCGGCTCCGGGAGGAAACAAGGGGAGATTAGATAAAGGACCCATTCTGGTAATCTCGTTAGTGGTATATTTTTATAGCTCAGTAAGAAGCGACCTGTTTAACCACAATGGTACGTGGTCGTTCTACATCTATTGCAACCAGATATAATTATGTACTGAAACTCAATTAATATTAGTAACGTAAGCTTTTCTGTAAGAAATTCTAAAGGTTTTCTAGTCATTGAAAACTTCAGAGAACCGACATGGTTTAATCATTAGTCAAGGACTATGTTGTCCAATACTTACACATCACATATTTGAATCGTTCGAAGTAAAGAACGTATTTTTTTTATTCAAAGCTACTTTCATTAATTCTTTTATTCAATAAAAAATGATTTCGGCTGCCAACCGTCAGCACTGATATTTAATTTAATAATTCTTTGAAATCCATCAAATATTACTGTGTTATTTGAACGGACTATTTTTTTTTTATAAAAAAGAACATTCAAAATCAACTTCAGGCGGAAAGCCGGGGTGTGTATGTACGTCCGGGATGATGTCTGCTGTCGCCGTCTTACAAGCCTCGAAGACAGGGACCTGTCTACATTATGGGCGCGCGTGGATCACGGGGGCCACACCCGGATCTACGCGTGCGTGTATAGGTCTCACAGCGGTAATACGGACACAGTTCGCCTTTATGACCACCTGCAGCAATCGACTGACAGGGTGATTGAGCAGTGTCCCTCCGCTGAGATAGTGGTTTTGGGAGATTTCAACGGTCATCATGTTGACTGGTTGGGCTCCCGGACCACCGACTTTGCGGGAAAAGCTGCTCACGAATTTGCCTTGACCTATGGGTTCTCCCAGCTGGTTAAATCCCATACAAGGATACCAGACAAGGAGAAAGAGCATAGTGCATTGCTGGACCTTCTGCTGACAACGCGTCCGGACAGATACAACGTTTCAGTGGATGCTCCGCTAGGATCGTCGGACCACTGTGTCGTTCGGACGCATGTGCCTCTCGCAAGGCCTGAACCACCTCGGCCCAAGGAGTCGCGACATGTGTGGCACTACAAGTCAGCAGACTGGGATGGACTGCGAGAGTTCTATGCGTCGTACCCGTGGCGGCGGCTTTGTTTTGCCTCAGAGGATCTGGATTCTTGTGCTGTAGCAGTCGCTGAGGGGATCTTGGAGGGTATGGAATGCTACATTCCCAACCGATGGATCCCTGTAGGTGCAAAAAAGCGACCGTGGTTCAATCGGCTCTGCAGAGAAGCTCTAATACAGAAAGAATCTGCCTACAGAGCTTGGACCACGACTCGTGCAAATTCAGATCCAAACATCTCTGAGGTGAAACGCAAATTAAATGCCGCCTCGAGGTCCAGTAAAAGAGCAATTGTCAAGGCCAAGTTCGATTTCGTCGGCAGAATTGGCGAACGGCTAGCAGGCTACCCTTCAGGAAGTCGTGAATTTTGGTCGCTTGCCAAAGCTGCCGAGGGAAACTTCTGTCGGTCAGGATTACCACCCTTGCTTAAATCCGACGGTAGTTTGGCCCAGAGTGCCAAGGAGAAAGCCGACCTTTTGGGTAATCTCTTTGCCTCTAACTCGACCATGAGCGACGGGGGTGCTTTACCGCCGGGCATTCCGAGTTGTGGCACTTCCATGCCGGAAGTTAAATTTACACAGCGGAATGTCCGGCGGGAGCTTCAATCTCTGGACGTTCATAAGTCGAGTGGGCCAGACGGCATTCCCGCGGTGGTACTTAAGCATTGTGGTCCAGAGTTGTGTCCGGTACTTACACGTCTTTTCACACTTTCCTATTCTATGCAACAAGTCCCGGCGTCGTGGAAGATCGCGTATGTACATCCTGTACCCAAGAAGGGTGACAGAACCGACCCGGCCAATTACAGGCCTATAGCCGTCACCTCCCTTTTATCCAAGGTGATGGAGCGTGTAATTAATACACAGCTCCTGGGGTACCTTGAGGAACACGACCTGCTCAGCGACCGGCAGTACGGTTTCCGTCACGATCGCTCGACGGGCGATCTTCTTGTGTACCTAACACACCGATGGGCGGCGGCTATCGAGAGTAAGGGTGAGGCTCTAGCTGTGAGCCTCGACATCTCTAAAGCCTTTGACCGGGTCTGGCACCGTGGTCTTCTTACGAAACTGCCCTCATATGGACTACCCGAGAGATTATGCGGATGGGTGTCCAGCTTCTTGGCCGGTAGAAGCATCAGGGCCGTCGTTGACGGCAGCTGTTCAGACTGCATGGCCATAAACGCTGGAGTACCGCAAGGCTCAGTGTTGTCCCCTACTCTGTTTCTGCTGCATATCAATGACATGTTGTCTATTGACGGCATTCATTGTTATGCAGACGACAGTACGGGGGACACTTGTTACACGGGCCGCCCCGGTATCTCCCGGGACACAGTGGAGGAAAATCGTGAACAGCTTGTGTCTGAAATCGAGGCTACTCTTACTAGAGTGTCCGATTGGGGTGGACAAAATCTTGTCCAGTTCAACCCTTCCAAGACACAAGCGTGTTTTTTCACCGCTAAGCAAACCCCAATTACTGTAGCGCCGCAATTTCAGGGCACATCTCTTTCCATCTCCAAAAGTATAGGGATCCTTGGCGTTGACATCTCCAGTGACGTTCAGTTCCGTAGTCATTTGGAGGACAAGGCTAAGCTGGCGTCCAAAAAGCTGAGTGTGCTCAACAGGGCGCGGCGGTGCTTCACTGCGGCGCAAACACTGCTTCTCTATAAGTCGCAAGTGCGGCCGCATATGGAGTACTGCTGTCACCTCTGGGCGGGAGCACCTGAATATCAGCTTCGTCCATTTGACTCGGTGCAAAGGCGAGCTGTAAGAATTGTCAACGATCCTGTACTTACAGCTGGTGTGGAACCTCTTCGCGACAGGAGAGACTTTGCCTCCTTATGCGTGTTCTACCGCCTGTACAATGGTATGTGCTCTGAGGAATTGTTTGATATGATGCCCACGGCTACGTTCTATCATCGCACCGCTCGCCACAGACAGGGAGTTCATCCTCACACTCTGCGTCCGGTGCGTTCCAGCACGGTTAGATCCGATAGGTGTTTTCTTCCGCGCACGCTTAGGTTGTGGAATGACCTCCCTGCCTCGGTTTTCCCAAACGCCTACAGTATGGGGTTCTTCAAAGGGGGTCTTAGAAGGTTTTTACAGGGTCGGCAGCGCGAGTGTGGCACCTCTGGTGTTGCAAACGTTCATAGGTTGCGGTGACCACCGGTCCTTCTGGTGGGCCGTATGCTTGTCTGCCACCTTGGTGGTATAAAAAAAATAAAAAAATTGTTCGCTAGAATAATATGTTCTGATAGACGCATGTTTGTGTCATAATACACCAAAAATACATTGACTTGACTGATATTTTGAAAACATCCGCCAAGGAAGAGGAAAATATACAGAAATATGGTGGATTTAACTCTATCGCAGATGCATTGAGCTGAAATGGATGGATGAAGTCATAATATTACTGATTGACGGTGGGCTACTAGGTGCTTGAATACGTGTCAAGAAACAGGTTTATTAAGCTTTAAATGATACATGTACGTGACTTTTGGCAAGACGAAGAAGGTTTGAGATCATCGTTTGATCATTATTGCAGAGCATAAAGCCGATATGGGCTGTTTGTGATATAAACACTAAAGTCTTATATCAATAAAATTCTAAAATAACAATTTTGATTACATAATAAAGTTTTGTAAGCCTCAGAGTTGACATAATGACATTAACAGTAGTAAAAATTAGGGACTGTTTTTAAACTTTGAGTACGGAAACATAAAAATTATCAATTTTAAAGCTAAACATTTTCAGAATAACCCTTTTTTTCTTAACGTGAGAAAATATTCTTCATGGATGCTATGCCGGACTCCTACCGACTAAAAAACCTCACGTAACGCCCAACAGCTTACGGTTGGTAGTCCCGGGTAAGCTCTCGGAAGAATGTCCCAGGACTCCCAACAGACCTACGTCTACCACTGCGGCCTCGCCTAGGGGGTAGTTCGGGTGCTATCCCGCGTCTTTGGGGGTTTTCGAGTGTCATCCCTCTTCTTAGGGGCGGCGTGCGTCAATCCCTCACATCACGCTGCCGTCATAGGCCTGCTTCTGTAAGGACGGTCAGCAGCCCGCTCAACCGTCCTCAGGCCCCCGGTCATGGATGCTGATAGTCTTCGGCGAAGACACGTCGGCGGTGCCCAAGCCGCCGACTGCAGAACTCGGATGGGAGAGTTCTCTCCCGCTCCATGGTTCGCACTATGGTCTCGAGCGAGAGAGTGTCCACGTCCAGACCTACCACGAGGACGTGACACTGTTGCTCCGACGCCGTGCACTCCACCAGCGTGTCATAGCTGCGGTTCCGCAGTGCTGACACTCGGCCCTGGTTTTCCAGTGTCTTTGCCACAGATACTTACCAAAGTAGTAGTAAGCATCTGTGACATTCGGTAGGAAAGAGCACCGTGTCTCCTCTCCAGCCATGCGTCCATGACTGGTCTGACGGCCGCGATTGTGGCGAGTTCCCGTTTGGTTGCTCAAGTCGCAGAATAACACTAAATGAAGGAAAAGCTGCAAACTATCTTTGAAGAAAACTGCGCTAAAGGATGACCGTGAAATTTGAGATAGTTGAAGTTAATAATATGGAAAAGAATTGCATACGGCTATTTTTTATAACTTACGTATGGGTCTCTAGACGTTACTACTTGTTAGCGTTGGGCGTCGGACGTCAGACGTTGGGCATTGGGCGTTGGTCGTTGGGGTTACTTAATAATGCGATCAGACTGCATGTAGGTACTGTTTAATTAAATAATATTTTTATTATAAAGTGATAAAAGACAACATGACCCGGGCGGGACTTGAACCCGCAACCTTTGCGTAAACCAGGGCAATGCTCTAACTAATTGAGCTACGGGATCAGTACCTACTGATACAAGTTGAAATTCTTCACCTTAATGTAACCGCCATTTAATTGTGCATGTTAACATGTTTAATTAAATCTGTACATGCAGTCTGATCGCATTGGGATTTTGATTGGGATCGGCCTTCATATTTTTTTAATTAATATATAATTCTTACTACTTTGAACGCCTTGAGTGGCAGAATATGCTGTACCTATTGTGTTTGTAAGACCTGTAACAAACCATGTTCTTGTAATTAAATAAAGGAATTGAAATAAATATACAACAAAACACATAAATTTCATAGCAGCGTTTTTTACATTATAATAGCAAGTTTCAAAGTAGTAAGATAACTTTGCTAGCTGCTAGTTTTCTCTTATCTTTTCATTAAAAACTTGTGTTTTTATCAGATGTAAAAGAAAAATTAAATTAAATTCTGTGTGTATATTCTGCGACTTCTTTAACTTTCTCGTTACTTTAGTTGATTCAAGATTTCTATGAACTGAACGATTTTTTTATAATGCTTAAATAATCTATATCTATACTAATATTATAAAGACGTAACGTTTGTGAGTTTATGAGGTTGTGAGTTTGTGATGTTGTAAGGGGTAATCTCTGGCTCAACTGAACCGATTTTCAATATTATTTCACCAATAAAGATACGTTATTGTGAAGTGTCATAGGCTATAAATCATCACTCTACAATGAATAGGAGCTGAGCAGCAATGAAAAATGTTACACAAACGAAGTTGTGACGGGTTAGCTAGTAATACATAAACGTAGTGTAGCTAGAAGAAAACAGTTCAATGGCGCTGCTTATTTGTGTAACAAAACTGTTCCAGTTTCCGGTTATACTTGCTGATGTCCGTGGTATCGATCGCGTTGTGAAGTTTTTCCGGACCCAGATATTACATGCTCACTAAATTACTTTACTAAATTGATTGAGAGGTTTTCTTTTTTTATGTGTGCAAATTCTTCATGGATGCTTTGCCGGACTTATACTGACTAAAACCACAGTGGCCTACCACTGCTTGCGATCGGGAGCCCTGAGTGAGTCCTTGAAACGATGTCCTAAGATTAATCCAGGGGTAGAGCCTGATGAAGTAAACATCATCAAGAATTTTCATAATATTATTCTAGCTGTGCCTATCGATTTTGCCTATCATCGACAAACTTAAATTTTAAAAATCCTATCATAGTATTAGAAAATCCTATCATAGTTTAAAAGGCTTATGTGTTTCGTCTGGAAGTCGATAGGTGAGTAATCAACCAATAATTCTATTATACAGACAGTTATAAAATATTTTCGACATACCTCATAGTGCTGTATGATTTTAAAATGGTCTTTACTTACAAGTTAATATTTTTTACATCTCTCTAATCACAACAGGAACGAGAGTATGTTGTTAATTTTCACACGAGTTCTTATCGCTCCCTTGAGCGAGTGCTATGATTGAATACAATATGGGAGCCGCGGATGTCGGCGTTTTAGCTAAAGCAGATTTTTTTAAATGTTTCATCACTGTTTCCACAGTATAAAAACACTTTTTAAAAGCGTGAAGCGATGATTGCTTTGCGTAAAGTATTTTTTGTTTTGTCGCACCCTGTTTTAAAATATTACAACTCTTTTGCATTAGCGTGTACAGGATTCTGTAACGCTTATCTATGATACTTTCTAATACGCCGGTTTTCTGTTTTAAGTAATTCCGGCTTTGTCGCATGTGTGATATTGTCTGTTATATTCGCATAATATTGTTAACTGACTCTCTAACGTGTCATCCTAGAAATTAAAGAGGTAATGCCATAATGTAAGATCCGATCTGTAAGAATCTGTACCTCTTTTTAGGGTTTCGTAGCCAAATGGCAAAAATGGAACCCTTATAGATTCGTCATGTCAGTCTGTCTGTCTGTCAGTCCGTCTGTCTGTCCGTCCGTGTGTCACAGCCACTTTTCTCCGAAACTATAAGGTCTATGCTATTAAAACTTGGTAGCTAGATGTATTCTGTGAACCGCATTTTCTTATATAAAACTAGAAAAAAAGCAGTAAATTTTGGGGGCCCCCATACTCAGAACTGAAACTCAAATTTTTTTTTATCATCAAACCCATACGTGTGGGGTTCTATAGATAGTTCTTCAAAAATGCTATGGAGGTTTCTAACATCATTTTTTGCTAAAGTGAATAGTTTGCGCAAGAGACACTTCCAAAGTGGAAAAATGTGTGTCCCCCCCTCCCCTCTAACTTCTAAACTAAGAGAATGATAAATCTAAAAAAAATATATGATGTAGGTACATTGTCATAAACATACAACGAAAATTAGTTTGAACGAGATAGAGGTGGTAGTTTTTTTTTAATACGTCATTAACCGCAATTTCCGGTTAGTGAAATCACTACCACTGCGAACGTGTTAAAACATCAATCAAAGTTACAACGAACTATGAGAACTTTTATATTATGTTACTTGCTGCTACGAAACCCTTCATGGGCGAGTTCAACTCGCCCTTGGCCGGTTTATTTATAGTCCGTTTCGTGATCTCAAACTAATAAGAATGCTAGAAAACTTAAGCAATTTGTCATTTATTTTCCAAAGAGTATCTTACAGCACCTATGTAGTTGTTAGCTTTGAATACGTCTTTATGTTTTTAATAATATTTGTTACATTCACGACGGTATAAGTTTATTTTAAATACGTATTTACTAGGAACTTAAAGTACAGCTGAAAATTGTATGCGTTGACGATTAAATTTTAATTGGTGTTTTGTCATTTTTGAAAGCAATTTAGCATTTTATGAAAAAAAAAAATACAGAAAGTGTCCTCTAAAGTCAGTAATTTAATGGTAGGTTGGTTACAAACAAATGGAACCACACGTTAAATTATTGAGGCATTTCTGTCTTCAAACTCATTCTTTTAGCGGACTCCCTGATAGAAGTTTTTGAATGATGCATCTGGTATCCGGCCTTGTCGGCTCAAGAACAGGCGATTCCTTTCAATTTAATTCTTTTTGTGACATTTGTACTTTTAGCAGAAACTCGTCAACTGTCATAACCTAAGGCCTGAACAGCTGTTTTATAATTGTCAAACCAGATGTCAACAAAACCGTGGTGCTTGCGTGACTTTTAATATTAACAGGCTATCTGTTAATAAAAGCTTAGTAAAAGCAACACGATAGTTTAGTATAATTTTAATATTACACAAGAAAAAAAAAACAGAATGTGTTTGTTTGATATTTACGTATGGAAATCGTCATGGATGCTATGACGGACTTCTACTGCCTAAAACCACAAGGTACCTTGTTTCTGTAAACGGCCCTGAGTCTCGGGTACGCCGGGGCCCAGGGCTCCGACACAGACCTAGATCTTGTCCCTTTTTGAGGGTTATTAGGAACATTGGAATAATGAGTCACTGTTTAAATATACAGGGTGAATTTTTCAAAAGGGATTGGATGGCCATCTCCGAAACTATAAGGAATAGCGAAAAATGCTCAAAGGAGTCACGAGCCCGATTTTGATGAAACTTAAAATCTCATCATTAGATTTTTGAAAAACCAATAATCCTAGCTGGAAATCGAACCTATTGATTTTGAAAAAAAAACACACCCTATATTATTACACCATACGATAGTGTTGCTATTAAGGATCTTATTCTGGGAAGTAATGACATACGGTAAACTAAAGGAAAGTGCTCATCTTTAACAAAATACAATTTATTTTTCTAACGTTAACTGATTAATTGTTCAAAATGTAGACCATTGTTTTCAATACATAGCTGGTATCGAGACCTCAAGGATCGTACTGCATTCAATATTATTGATTTCGTTTAGAATATTCTCCAAAGAATCATTCTGAGCATGATTTAAAACACGAAATAGTTACGATCTATTCTGGGATTTCGAACGAGACAAATTATGATACAAAATTTTGGTACATGAAATATGATTTCTATTAAAATTCCAAACTTTCCTTAAATTTGCCGTATATCATTACTTCGCAGAATTTGATCCTTGTCAGTGACACTATCGTATGGTGTAATAATAAAGGGTGTGTGTTTTTTTTTCAAAATCATTGGGTTCGATTCCCAGCTAGGATTATTGGTTTTTCAAAAATCTAATGATGAGGTTTTAAGTTTTATTAAAATCGGGCTCGTGACTCCTTTGAGCATTTTTAGCTATTCCTTATAGTTTCGGATTTGGCCATCCAAGCCCTTTTCAAAAATTCACCCTGTATAAATAGGTACTAGCTGTTCCCCGCGGCTTCGTCCACGTTGAAGTCCTTATTGCGTAAAATTATTACCCTCATTTTGCGTAGTCTGTTAAAAAGTAGCCTATGTCCTTCCCAGGGACTCAAACTGTCTCTATACGAAATTTAATCTAAATCGCTTCAGCGGTTTAGGCGTAAAAGCGTAACAGACAGACAGACAGAGTTACTTTCGCATTTATAATATTAGTAGGGATGTAGGGATTAATGTTACTATTTGAGCAGCTGTCTAGAGTATCAGTTTAATTTTTTTGTGACAGAAGTCAATATTATTTTCTATCACTTTTATATAATCACCAATTAATATCACGTGGAAATTACATTAAAAAAAAAAGTGATAACAAAGGTGACTGTTAGCTGAAAATTGATATTCTATGCTGTCGCCTTGATATGCGATAAAAAGTTTTATGATTAAAGGATGTATAAAGTTTCTGCTGTGTTAGTTTCAAGTTTTTATTGTGGTAATAAATAAGAAGTTATTCATAACTTAAAATCTAATTCAAGAATGTCACTTGGTACTGATTTATATTCCTAACTATTAACATCTTTGGTGTTATAAGGGTCATTTTTTAGGGTTTCGTAGCCAAATGGCAAAAACGGAACCCTGATAGATTCGTCATGTCTGTCTGTCCGTCCGTGTGTCTCAGTCACTTTTCTCCGAAACTATAAGGCCTACGCTATTGAAACTTGGTAACTAGATGTATTCTGTGAACCGCATTAAGATTCTTATATTAAACTAGAAAAAAAGCAGTAAATTTTCGGGGTCCCCATACTCAGAACTGAAACTTAAATTTATTTTTTTCATCAAACCCATACGTGTGGGTTATCAATAGATAGGTCTTCAAAAATGCTATTGAGGTTTCTGACATAATTTTTTCTAAAGTGAATAGTTTGCGCAAGAGACACTTCCAAAGTGGAAAAATGTGTGTCCTCCCCCCCCTCTAACTTCTAAACTAAGAGAATGATAAAATCTAGAAAGAATACATGATGTACATTGCCATAAAAACTACCAACGAAAATTGGTTTGAACGAGATAGAGCCGGTAGTTTTTTTTTTAATACGTCATAAACCGCAATTTTCGGTTAGAAACGTGGTAAAACATCAATCAACAAGGTTTATGGGCTTTTACTGTCATGATTATTATTATCCTGGGTTGCAATGCACCCAGTGTACAATGACCTCTTCTATCATACAGTCAATCTCACATCTAAGAAGAGAAAAGCCTCTCAGCTCTCTCTTCCATCTAATTTGTAATATCTGTGGTCTGTCTATCGGTCTGTTTGTCACCGAGCTGTATCTCATGAACCGTGATGGCAGTTAAAAATTTCACAGAACGATGTATTGCTTTATGTTGCCGCTATAACGACAAATACTAAAAACAGAAAATAATAAAAGGCATTATATTATTTTATACAACAAATATGATTTTTATTGCAATTTTTAGTAGGGAGGGGCCCTCCATGCACGAGTTCGACTCGCATGTGTCCGGTTCGGAGAACCATGAAACATTTTTAAGACATCTTTTGCCTTTGAAACAATGGGAACTCGTTCAGCAAAAACTACTACTGCAACTGCACTGGACGGGTTAATTAGTACTTAGTCAAAGTTTTAATATGAATTACGAACTTAATATTTAAGCTTCTTCTGAGTATAACGTTGCAGAACAAGACAATGTGATGTACTTGTATCTAGACAAGTATATTTTGTTTAAACGGCTCTTTGCGTTCCTTTTTTGTTGCGTGGGGGGGGGGGGGGGGGTTAAATCAAACAATAATACTACAAATATCAATAACTATTCTTCAATATTTTTGTAAAGTATTTATGTATGTCTGTCTATCCACTCGTTCAGTGAGAAATGTACCAATTTAAATCTGTAAATTTGATTACTTGCAATCTAGTGTATACCAACATATTAAACTGTGTTTTAAATGTCCTTCACTGTCAACCGAAACACATCACTGTATAACTCAATCAACATCAACTCGAATTGGATTCGACGTAGATTTAACAAGTACACTAAGTATCTGTAGTTTTCCCCGTTTGCATATAGTCGTAAAGTAATTTGGATGGGGAAAATAGCTCTACCCTGTCCGAACAAGCTTGTCAATGCAACGAATGTGTCCCACAAATCACCGGTTTGGTTGCTGGGACATTTTTTTTTCGTTTCGTTGATTTCCTACAAAAATTGAGTTTGGTCTACAAAATTTGATTGGACAACATAAAAGGTGTTTGTAAACAAAATATTCGGTCCGATTTATCATGACGAAGATGGGTTTCGATTTCCGGACATGTGCCCAGTTTTGTACAGTGGTGTTTTAGGGTTTTGTTGGCAAAAAATTTTGACTTATGTTGTTCCCGCCTCAATTTGAAAATGATATATAGAGCCATTTTTCTTTCAAAATCGTTTATCTTTTCAATTCTTTTATATCTCAACTCTGGTATGGCTACTAGCAGATCAAGTAATTATGTATTTAATATTAAAGACTACCTTGTTACACATATAACAGTATCTATATTATTATGCTTGTTTATAATATTTACAATGACAAACGAGGTTATAAATTTTCATACCTTTTGGATGCTTGGTGTTTCATGGTGTTTCAAGCAGTTTGCATCGACAATATCACAGGCTGAGTCAGCTGTATGCATCAGAAAACATAACTTATATTATTAATTTAAACATTGTTTTAACGCATATCTCCATAATAATTTAAAACATGCTTTTAATATGGATTATTTTGTATAAAAGTTAATCTTATTAGCGTCTCAGAATAAGTATAAGAGGAATGAATGGAGATCAACTTCGGAAAGCATAGGGAGATCTCAATTTCTAAAATCAATGACTGGGTCGCTTATTTGATTATTAAACCAAACGTTTGTTATAAAATTATATAGGTATGGTGCCTTAGATAATTTATTAACCCTAAAATTATTGGAGAGAGTGGTCGACATAGCTCGCAGAGTAGGTATGCGTTTTGAAGTGGCAGTGGGCTGGCCTCATCTGCAGAAGAACAGATGGCCGATGGAACAAGCGAGTTCTGGAGGGGAGTTCTGGAGTGGACTTGGTAAGCGTGGGGTAGGACGACCCCCTGCCAGATGAAGCGACGACCTAAAGAAGGTTGCAGGGATTGAATGGATGCGCAAAGCGCAGGAACGTGTGTTGTGGCGGAATTTAGGAGAGGCCCATTTTCAGCAGTGGGCTGGGCTGAATTGATTGACCGCTTGATTGAAAATTATTGGTTTTATTATTTGCATGGAAATGTTTCAAAGTTACTTGACAATATTGGAATTTGAGCAATTGATATATTTATGAAAAATGTTAAATGTATTAGTTAAAATTGTTCAAAATACCGTATAAATGTTTATTGGAATAAATAAAATATTATTATTAGGTATAGATTTTTTTGAAGTGAAACTTCTTTATCGGCGTTGGAAAAAAAATTGCGTCACGTCACGATTTTTGGTTACGCGCCATCTTTGTTCTGTTCCCCATCACGGTGGATTCGAATTAAGAGTACTTTATCCAGGGATAGCATGTCATTTAAGGGTTTTTGGACTTTTGGACTTTTGGGCTTTTGGACTTTTGGACTTTTGGATGGGACATTGGTACTTTGGGTCTTTGGGACTTTGGAACTTTGAGACTTTGGGACTTTGGGACTTTGGGACTTTGGGACTTTGGGACTTTGGGACTTTGGGACTTTGGGACTTTGGGACTTTGTGACTTTGGGACTTTGGGACTTTGGGACTTTGGGACTTTGGGACTTTGGGACTTTGGGACTTTGGGACTTTGGGACTTTTGGACTTTTGGCCTTTGGGACTTTGGGACTTTTGGACTTTTGGATGGGATCTTGGTACTTTGGGTCTTTGGTACTTTGGAACTTTGGGACTTTGGGACTTTTGGACTTTTGGGCTTTTGGACTTTTGGATGGGACCTTGGTACTTTGGGTCTTTGGGACTTTTGGACTTTTGGACTTTTGGACTTTTGGACTTTTGGAGTTTTGGACTTTTAGACTTTTAGACTTTTAGACTTTTAGACTTTTAGACTTTGGGACTTTGGGACTTTGGGACTTTGGGACTTTGGGACTTTGGGACTTTGGGACTTTGGGACTTTGGGACTTTGGGACTTTGGGACCTTGGGACTTTGGGACTTTGGGACTTTGGGACTTTGGGACTTTGGGACTTTGGGACTTTGGGACTTTGGGACTTTGGGACTTTGGGACTTTGGGACTTTGGGACTTTGGGACTTTGGGACTTTGGGACTTTGGGACTTTGGGACTTTGGGACTTTGGGACTTTGGGACATTGGGACTTTGGGACTTTGGGACTTTGGGACTTTGGGACTTTGGGACTTTGGGACTTTGGGACTTTTGGACTTTTGGCCTTTGGGACTTTTGGACTTTTAGATGGGACCTTGGTACTTTGGGTCTTTGGGACTTTGGAACTTTGGGACTTTGGGACTTTGGGACTTTGGGACTTTGGGACTTTGGGACTTTGGGACTTTTGGACTTTTGGCCTTTGGAACTTTGGGACTTTGGGACTTTGGGTCTTTGGGACTTTGGGACTTTGGGACCTTGACCTTTTGTACTTTTTGACTTAATTTAAGGTGAGGTGAAAATTAAGTTTATGAAGAAGTTTCACTTCTTACGTGTGTACACGCAATTTTTTAACTAATTACTAGTACCTATACATTGCACTGTTAATTGGTAGTACTTATAGAACTTTATTTCAATTTTCAATTTCAATTTCATTTATTCATTGCGAAATATGGGTACATTATGTTGTTTACATTAAAAAGTTGTTCACGCCATACTTAGCTTTACAGCATGCAATATTTTTAGGTTATCAATTCAAATTACCTATTGTACAAACTTACATTTAAATACTCAGATCAATTATAAATAGACTCAGATTATACAATGAAATAATTATGCCAAAATATAAATAGTCAACGAACAATTAAATGAATGTCAAAATTTTATGTACAATTAAATAAAACAAAACAAAATAAAATAAAATGTCACTCTTAAACAATATCACTTATTAGTCAGATATTCGCTAATTGAGTAATATGCCTTGTCATTTAAGAATTCTCTTACTTGGGACTTAAAACCAATAAGAGATGTTGTCTGTAATATAGATAAAGGTAATTTGTTATATAGGCGCGGTAACATACAAAATACACTTTTATTAAGAAATGCTGTTCTATTTTTAGGCATCCTAATTTTAGAATTATGTCTACGGCTATTTAACATATCGAACATGTAAATATTCTTTCGAACAAATAAAACAGCTTCAAATATATATATAGATGGAAGAGTGAGCAGTTTTAATTTAGCAAAAAAAGGTCTACAGCTATCAGTCGGTTTTAATTTACACATTGCTCTTATGCATTTCTTCTGTGATACAAACGGTGCTTCTCTATCGGTTGAGTTACCCCAGAATATAATACCATATCTCAGCAAGGGTGAAACTTTTCCATGATATGCAGTTACTAAGGTCGTTATAGTTGCCGTTTTCGATAATATGTAAAGCGCATATGAAAATTGGTTTATTTTAGAACACAACGATTCAATATGTGATGTCCAGTGCAAACAAGAGTCAATATGTATACCTAAAAATTTTGTCAATTCTGTTTGTTTAATGTCATGGTTTAAGTATTTGATTTCGATGTCGGTCAACCTGTTGATTCTATTTCTAAATGTCATGTAATTGGTTTTGTCAAAGTTTATTTTTAAATTATTCAACTTTAGTCAATTTATTATATTTGAAAAAGTAGTATTTATGTCTTGCTGCATTTTTAAACTGTCATTCCCCGTAAATATTATGGTACTGTCATCGGCGAAGAGTACCGACTTATGGTAAGTCACTTTTGGTAGATCATTTATGTAAATTATAAATAAAAGCGGGCCTAGTACACTCCCCTGCGGAACACCAAAGACTACCCTCCCATAGTCTGATAGGTAACCAGTTACTGTATTGGTTAATGGACTAACTCTTGTTATCTGAGTTGCCTGCATTCTGTCAAATAAGTAGGATTTTATTAAGTCCAGCGCACATCCCCGGACTCCGTATGCATATAGTTTGTCTAGTAGTATTCGGTGATCAACAAAGTCAAAGGCTTTGGTCAGATCCATGAAGAGTGCACATGACTGATGACCTTGATCTATGCCTGTGAAAATAGTCTGAAGAAAATCATATAAAGCCATATTTATATCTTTGCTTCTTCTAAAACCTATTTGTTCCTTTGAGAACAGGTTATGGGTGTCAAAAAAACCATATATGCTTTCATGAATAACCTTTTCAAAAATCTTAGATATTACTGGGACAAGTGCAATGGGTCGGTAACAAGACATATCGTGCTGGTCATTCTTTTTAAATATAGGTTTGATTATAGTTAACTTTAGTAAGTCAGGTAAAACACCATTCAAAATGCATACATTAATTATGTGACAAAGAACATATGATAACTTTTGCGATACACTTTTCAAGATTTTTACTGATATGTCATCATAACCAGTACTATTTGTGGATTTTAAATTTAAAATTATTCTGTTAATATCACTTGGAATCGTAGGCTGTATAAATATTGATTTAGTATTTCCTAAAATTGTTGTTTTATAATTATTTACTCGTGATGCTGCGGTTGGTTGATTGATAAAAAAGGCATTAAATGAATCAGCAATCTGTTTAGGACTTAGGTTAGACTAGAACTTAAGTTATTTTAATGAAGAACACAAAAATAACTTAAACGAAATGCATCCAAAAAGTAAATAACGTGTAAAACGTGTTTCAATAAAAAATGATTCATAGCAAAAACAATGCAATACGATTGTGTAAAATATATTTAACATATGAAATATCTTTTAAAGTTCAAATACCTGCCTGTAAATAATATGCAGTAATAATAAATTTTAGAAGTGGACGTTGAATTATATGCAGTAACTCAACGGCTGGTTTTCCAATCACCAATAACGCGTTAAAAATATCATATTAACGTGTCAAATATTCAAAGAGTTCCTTCAAGGTGAACTTATAAAAATAAATTTAATGCCCGTCCCGTAATTTTAACTGACAAGTTATTATATTTCAAAAGTTTTTGATCGTAAATCTCTCAGTATTTGATTTTTATGTGACGTTTGAGACTTTTTGTGTCTGAAACTGACAGTGTCTGTTTAATGTCAACTTATTTTTTGTTATTTTAGTGCTTATTTTGTTTAATTGCTTTCTTTATTTCTTCATTTCAAGAAATATATTTTAAACGGACAGCGTTATGCTCGGGTTAATTAACAGAAACCTAAAATATGATCAAACATAAATTTAAAGGTTTGAATATTATGCGAAAACCATAAATCATAATCTGTAAAACTTCTAATTAAGGTACAGTAAATCTGCATTCATTCTGTTTTGTATTTTAATGGTAAAACTACAAAGTGATTGATGAGACTTTCCAAGAACATAGACGATTGGTTAAGTTTGAACAAAAGAAAAATAATTTTTGTTTAAAGTTTCTTTGAAATTTGAGTCCATTGAACGAAAAATTTGCTAAACAACTTTATCATTAGTAAGGCGTTTCAATGTGAAAACTTTACAAAAATGATAAATAGGTCTACATAAATATATTTACTTTATACGGGAAAATGAAAAATTGAAATAACTAACCCAAAATTAAACATTGTGATAATATTTATTTAAAACTAGCTGATGCCCGCAGCTTCGCCCGCGATGGCGCTGTATGTGAAAAATGATTTTCCCGCTTTTCTGTTGAAAAATTTCCTGAATTTTCTTTGCTATAAACCTCACGGAGCCCGAGACCTATCCAACGAATGCAAAACCGTGGAAATCGGTTCGTGCGTTCTGGAGTTATAGCGTCAGGAAGGAAAACCCGACTTATTTTTATATACTTAATAGATATTAATATCTGAATGTCAAATGGTAACTTGACAAAATTTACCAAGAATTTATACTTACCGAGAAACGAATTACAGAAATTATTGGTTCCCGAATAGAACCATTATTTTATGTAGCATTGGTTTCTACAACAACGTTTTATGTTATATTTATTAAAACACAAAACGTTCAATTTATAATCACTGATACTCAACCTGTTTAGCATTCTACATTAAAATAACATAAAATGGCCATAAAAACCAACCGCTGGCATTCATTAAAGGTTTTAAAATACAATAGACTATTGCAAACCTACTATTAGTTGTTCATAAACATAAATACTGTATTCCAGTTAAAAACTATAAAACTAAATAATACAGCAAAATTATAATGTCTGGTCCTTTAGCTCAATTAAATAGCAATTCATTCATTCCGACACTGGCCGTCAAACAATATGTTTGCCGACAAATTAGCAAGCCCACAAACTCTGAGCGCATCTGAGTCAATTTAGGATTTAGGTAGTCCTTATTGAATAACAGACCGACACATTACCGTGGCTGGTTTTCGTAAAAGCGTCTTTAGTCTTTGAACAAGGGAAATAGAAGCTTATATCTTCAGCTTTAACGTTAATAATCGCCTATCAGTTGCAAAGTCATTAAAACACCTTAAACTTGAAGTGAAGTCTTACGGGAATGATATTACGGTTTAGATTTGATATTTTAAATCTACAAAGGGCAAGGTACAGGCGAGCTGAAGGGCGATGAGTGATTTGACGTCGTAGATAGCATAGCGACTAACTTCTAGCTTTGTGCGTTCAACTGTACGTGTTAGCTACGATGCGCTGATGAAATTTGTTTGATGAGATTTAAGTCAAAGTATAATTTTTCTTTAAATTGATTTTTGTCCCTGTAAATTTTTCATTATTTTAAACATTGAATAAACTACGATAGGACTAATCACGTTAAAAGGATTTGCAACTGAGTTATTTCTCACTAATATAAAAAAAAAATTGGAAAAAATAGTGTAGGCCTACCTACGTGTTATGGTTATATTTCAGTTTCATATACTGTCAAAACCGGCTAACCATCAGAATAAAGGCAGTTTATTTTATCCAAATATTTCACTTGTAAATTTTTGCCTACAGCTTTTAGTCACATGGTCCAAGAAATTCATAAAATTATGTCAGAAAAAAGCAATGCAATCGTAGAGGAAAAGTTAAGGTCAAGTACACATTTGAAACATTATTAGCGGTTCTTCTCTCTATGCCCGCATAACAAAATTGAAAAGTGTTCGTAATGATGACGAACAAGGAATCATTAATATGATTAATGAATACAGATCACCCTCCTCAGCGTTGAACCTGACCTTCGAGGCAAAGGATACAAAACACTTGTTAATTATATGGGGTTTGGAGATTTTCAGAACTTTTTTATGGGTATTAAGCTCGCCAAATTGACGTCGCCAGCCTGATGAAAGTCATGGCGCAACTACCGATTGGCGGCCACGCTTACAGTCCTTATGACTTCTGACAACTTAAATAATAATTACTTTTTGGCGATACATACTAAATACCTAGGTAAAATTCGTATCTAGTAATAATAAAAATATTATTAGGGGACGGTGGGGAGGCCGTGTTATTGTTATAAAATCTGTATGGTAGGTACCCATAAATTTTTTGGATTACATCAGCTTCAAAACTCAATTAGTATTTGTAAATGTCTAGGGACACTAGCTTTCGTTCGACCAAACCCGTGAAACTAAATAGCTAGTTACCTGCCTACTTTAGCAATGGGTTCGGCGGAACAGGGGCAGTAATTATAATAATATTAATAAGCATTTGTACAGCATCATCTTGCTCAAATTAAACTAAAATAAGCTTGTGCTATTGGGATCTGATCTAGACGACATACTTATATATTTCAACATAAAAATATTAAAACATTAATAGTTAAAAATTATAGTGAAATATAATTATTATACATATATATCATATTTACATTATAACAATCTAAAAAAACCTAAACCCCATGCATTGTGCCCAAAAGACTATCAGCATTCCCTCTTTAAATAGCAATACCTATTCGCTGAGCGAGAAAATTGCCAGCCCTTGGGCTACTAGTCGACTCAACGAGGCAAACGATATAAATGATTTATATTCCTAAATACATACATATTCTACATAGAAAACACCCAAAACCCCGAAACAAATATTTGTGGATAACACAAATTTTTGAACAGACCCAGGAATCAAACCCGGCGCCTCAGCGCGGTAGTCGGTAACAGTACCGAATGCGCCACCAAGGTAGCCTTAATTCATAATTCATTTATTCATTGCTGAACACAGTGTCATATAATAAAAAATTCTCCCATTTTTGTTGGGAGTTGGGAGAATTTTCGCTCTGCCTACCCCCTCGTGGATATAAGTATAATTGTATGCATAAGTTCTATTATCACCACCGCATAATACTATATGAAAGTATTACCGTGACATCCATGCTAGGCAGTTAAGCACCGTATCTACCCTCAAAACAACCCAGCTATGGTGCCACTTAGGCCCTTACTCTCGCTGTGTACTTACCATCAAGTCTCAATTTACCTTATTTGATTACCTTTGCCACTACTATATAATAATGTAGTATTATTATATAGTAGTGGCAAAGGTAATCAAATAAGGTAAATTGTAAAATTATAAAATAACCTATTGTTACTAAATAAACGCACACATCTCAACTAACTCTTTTACATAATGTGATATACCTACCTGCTTGCTTCTACATCATTATAGCTAACAAAATATGAGGCAGTATGATGAATATGAAAATACTAATAATAAACTTATAAATCCAATCAAATAATGATTTAAAAACGAACACATATGTTAATTACAATAGAAATGTCTTCATATTTATAACTGCATTTGATAGGTCAGAAACTAATAAGACAAGGGTTATTCGTTAACGTGCTGTTGAGATTTTAGGAAGTAACAGACGAGCTGTCTAACCGTCGCGTTTCTATTTAAGCTAAACACATACAAAAACTGTCTTAGATAAATTTCAAGTAGTTACGAAAGTAAATCAATATCGGCTAATAGACTTATTTTACATTTTTCTGTATTTTAGTAAAATATTTACATTATCTCACGATTATGTTTTAATTCCGAAATAAGCGAAAAATGAAAACTTTTATAATTATTCTAGTATGTAACTTAAGCCAATAATTAATTATGTACAAAATATTTTTTTGGACCCATAGAAAGTTATAAATAAGTAAGTATTACTTTTCTAAGATTTGTTTTCGTGGAGTGAGTTAGACTTAACTAAATAAAAACAATATTTTTGTAAAAAAAACCGCTCGTTTGCTTGAACCAAACAAATTAAACTGTTTATCGTAGGCGTATCGGTCTGCAAGTTATTAGCATAAATTCTATATGATGATCAATTTCTTGAAGTGTTTCTATGACTAAATAGTTGAGAACTTTAATTTACGTCATGTGGACAACATAGAATAATATAAATCTAATAGCTTTGTCGGCTATTAATTTGTGATAGGAAACAAATGGTGATATTATTCATTTTCAAATATAAATTAGACCAACAGTATGATTTAAAATGTGACAACATTAAATTGGATAGGTAATGTGGCCATATAAAGAGAGATGTATTCTCATTAAATTGTAATAAATTTATTGTGGCCGACCAGCCACCGAATAACCGCGCTGTTTCCACTGGGAGCATGCCCACGCGTGATTTCATTAATTATAACGCACTCAAACAGGTTTAATGTAAAACAAAGTCTCACATGTGTGTAGTGTTTCTGTATTTTATACATGAAATTTTTATAATAAGTGAGACTTGATGGTAAGTACACAGCGAGAGTATGGGCCTAAGTGGCACCATAGCTGGGTTGTTTTGAGGGTAGATACGGTGCTTAACTGCCTAGCATGGATGTCACGGTAATACTTTCATATAGTATTATGCGGTGGTGATAATAGAACTTATGCCTACAATTATACTTATATCCACGAGGGGGTAGGCAGAGCGAAAATTCTCCCAACTCCCAACAAAAATGGGAGAATTTTTTATTATATGACACTGTGTTCAGCAATGAATAAATGAATTATGAATTAAGGCTACCTTGGTGGCGCATTCGGTACTGTTACCGACTACCGCGCTGAGGCGAAGGGTTCGATTCCTGGGTCTGTTCAAAAATTTGTGTTATCCACAAATATTTGTTTCGGGGTTTTAGGTGTTTTCTATGTACAATATGTATGTATTTAGGTTAGTTTTACATTAAGTGTTCGTTTTTAAATCATTATTTGATTGGATTTATAAGTTTATTATTAGTATTTTCATATTTATCATACTGCCTCATATTTTGTTAGCTATAATGATGTAGAAGCAAGCAGGTAGGTATATCACATTATGTAAAAGAGTTAGTTGAGATGTGTGCGTTTATTTAGTAACAATAGGTTATTTTATAATTTTACAATTTACCTTATTTGATTACCTTTGCCACTACTATATAATAATACTACATTATTATATAGTAAAGCAAAGGTAATCTCATAGTATTTCATACTAGAGGTCTAATACATCTACGCTCGGGTATGGCTTTTAAACAGATTATCAACTCTTTTATTTTATTTTTCATTTTAAAATTTGTTTATAAATAATAAATAATAATTTATTTGCCATAAATGGGGTACATAACATGTCAGATTAGTTTACATAGGTATATAGCACATGCCCATTTAGCCATATATTATAGCATGCAAACTTAAGTATTACACAATAATCTCAAATATAAAAAGAAACTTACAAGACATTTTTAATAATTCATAATACCTACTTATTATATCTAATTTCACATTTTCTTGTTTAAAAATTCGCTAATGGAATAAAATGTATTACTCAACAACCACTCCTTGAATGCTGGTAAAAACTTATTCATCCTTAGTGCCTTCACATGTTCCGGAATCCTATTATATATTTTGACACACATCGAATAGCATTTTTTTTGATAACGGGTCGTTTTAGGTACAATGTTTAATACTAGCCTGTTTGGATTTCTTATATTAGTTCTATTGGAAACATCTTTGGCTCGTGTAAATATTTCCGGGTGTTGTTTCACAAATTTTCCTACCTCAAAGATATACAGACATGGCAAAGTAAGTATGTTTAGCTCTCTAAAATATGAAAGACATGACACATCTGGAGCGATATTGCATATGGATCTTATGCAGCGTTTTTGTGCGATAAATACTTTATTTATATTTGTACCGTTGCCCCAAACCAGCAACCCATACCGCAACACAGACTCGACATACGCAAAGTACGCTGTACAAGCTGTGCTTCGGCTGGATATCCTTGCCAGTTTATAAAGAGCAAATCTATAATTTCGACATAATATCATGTGGGTTCAGATGTTTTTGACATTAGTTTTTGATTACAAAGCACAATCGTCATTATTACACGAAACTACAGTAATATTTGCAAAAAAATAGTTTAAGATTAAGGTTACAGTAATACTGGTAGTAAACTACACCGGGAGATCTACACAAGCTTTATTCTGAAATATTTGTACACGTAAGTATTACAGTATTGCGTGCTCCATTTAAAGATTAATACTGCTCAATCACACACCCGTCAAGCAGACGTTATAAATCTTTAGAGTGCTGATACACACAATCAAATGCTGACTAAAGGGAGGCTCCCCTAGTTTTACAAATTTAATTTTGCTGGCCCTTTTGAATCAAGTTTCTAATAAAATATAAGCAAAGAGGATATTGAAGTTCATTACTGATCAGATTTTACGTCAACTTTGTAAAGTGAAGAACTTTTATTAACTTTTTCCGAGGTGAGATAACATCAATTCTTTTATTAACCAAAGAAGACGTTTGTCTTGAATGTTTCACAAAAAGTCATTATATTTCAACGGATTTTGATTAAGAAGGGTTTTCTTTTCAGTTGTATTTTTATAAACAGAATATATTGGCTAAGTTTAATAATATGATTAATCAAAAACTAATAATTTGGTATGATATTTGTGTTATAGCAATCAGTAGGACTATGAAGTTGGATTAACGAGAAGGTTACAAATCGAAAGCTGTATCACAATTTCAAAATGGTAGATATAAGTTGGTTGGATTTCGACTAATCCAATCACAGACTCATCAGGAGAGCGTTGAGTCGTAAACGTGCATTTCAAACCGAGATAAAGACCAGGACACATTGCAGCACGTGGCAAACGCGTGCCTCACCAATATGCTACTCGTTCTAAATGGGTGCAAAAACATCTTGCCCCTTAAATGTCTTCAATGACACCGTATCGTCATGGTTGTTTCATGGTATTGTCAGAATGTCGATATTGTATTTATTTAGCAACGCTACAACGATTGAAAGCGGTGGTGATTGCGTAGTGTCTCAAAACCATTGTATAAACTCACTTGATTTTTTTTTCGGAAAGCTATTACTGACTGTTTATAAAGGATGGTTGGAAATTTTTACTTTATTTACATAATGTTACCATCATTAAATTATTAAGGTTACTTCCAAAACAGTGTACCTTGCACCATGTAACGAGTCTTCGTTGCAAAAGTTTGAAAATATGTCAGCCGCAAATAAATTGACATTGTTAGCTGGTACCTATATCTGTTAAAAAAATACATTTAGGGATGTTTTTGTTAGAATCGATGCAAAAATAAAAGCATCCAAAAAAATATTATAAAAAATAGCCTTTGCCAAAAAGTCACGAATGAATCAAAATTGTATTCCTCGGCATGAAATAACAACAGGAAACTAAACTTTTTTTAGGATTTATTATTAACTTTACCTAGCTAATATAACATGTATGCTTGTGTAGGTATATGATTACCATCGATCTTAGGTCTGACTGTCATTCTGCTATCGATTTATAATCACCATTAAAGATACACCGAACATCTAAAAGAACATTGTGTTACACGACAGTGTAACACAATGATATCAAGCCTACGCGTGTCTCTCCAAAAATAAAACTAAGAGATAAAAGCCCTCTAAATAGCAGTTAATGCGCTAACAATGCTCGTAGGGGACGAAATGGTGAAACGACTGTGCATTTGCGTATGAGTGGAACTGTCCAATCAGGCCTCTTCAACTCACCAAGCGCGATATTGTTCTGTAGGACTCTCAACGCGGTTTTACGTTTTTCAACTGCAGGTGAAAATTACTGGCCACTCGATGCTATATTCAATTTATGATTTTCAGTTTTATTCGTGAATATTCGTTTTATATTGCTTGTGTCCCACAGATTCGTTCATATACTTTGATCTCCAGCTCTTCAGAGCGAAAGTTTTCGCAAAATACCTTGTTAGTGAAAGCTTTAATTTAAGCTTATTAGTGGTTTGAGCTGTGCGTCATTGGTTATTTAGGTAACGATTAATATGTGAAACTCATACGTTGGAATCGTTGGGCAGTGAATATCAGATTAAATTAGTTTTGAATATTTATGATGTGAATCGATCTAGAACTTGGAACCCGTATTATTGTTATTTTGACCATATTTAGCATGATCTTTGGTGTGCTAATATAATACTATAATATTAATAATATTATAGTATTATATTAGCTATTATATATTGTATTAGCTATACTAATAATAATATAAAACTGAGTATTAAGTATGCCAAAGGACATGCCCTCTATTTTTACCGAGAGTGAGGGGATGATCAGATATTTGTTTCCAAGGTTACGGTGAGGATTGTCCAAATTGTTTCGAATTTGACACACACACATAAAGACATGTTCGAGTGAACATGATTTCATTCAGAGTTAATTGCAATGTAGGCGGATAAGTTAATACAGTACGTTCTATGTTTTGAAGTATTTTGCCAATATTTGTAATGTAACATAAGTAAGCAGCACTCTGTTTCCTTTTTTGTAATAAGTTAATAAATATTGTAACGTTGTGGAACAACGGGTGCAAATATTAATTAATATTAGGTGACTAGAATTAGAATTTGGGTCAACATATGGAAGCGCCATCTACCGAGTAAGTGTCGCAACGACGGAAGCCTTGATTCGTATTTAAAAATGCGGTCTTGACGATTGCGTAGTTTCGAGTGGTGCCGCTAGAGGCGCTGTACAAACATATAAAAACAACCGCGCGCGAATTTCAAGGACCATTACTAGAAAAATTTAAATAAACTCGTCGCGAAGGCGTATGTGTATCAGAATATAGATCTAATCAAAGTAAAGAAATATTACAGGGAGCGAAGTACTCCCAAAGTGATCAGTGATTTAGCTGCAAGCGTCAATAACCCCATCATTGGGTGAGTTAAATTAATTATAATGTAATCTAGATTTTAAAACAGTGAAAATTAACGGCTGTTGGTCAACCCTGTTATGGGAGGGTAGATTACAGGGGTGTGAAAAAATGTCTCTGTGAAAGTAGAATACAAGCAAACATTGTAAGGCACCCGACTCCTGAAATGCTAACAGGGATCGGCTGTCTTAGCAATGGGCGGGAAAAAGGGTTCCAGCTAACCCGTCATCTGGAACATTCCAGGGTCCACCCTTCGGGTTCCAAGAAGGAACGTCCACCCTACGGGCTGCAGAAGTCCACCCCACGGGCTGCAGAAGTCCACCCTACGGGATCCAGAGATCCACCCTACGGGTTGCGGATATAAATTACTCTCCGGTTTGAGAACACCGTGCCAGCCGAAGTTGTGGATGGCACGGCTACGTCGCAGACTGCAGCACATCAAGAAGACCAACACAAGATAAGTCGAACCCTGAAGGACCTTCGGGAATCGCTAAAAACCTTGCTACCCGACCACGAACCACGACCCCGAGTTTAATTTTCAATAAACCAGCATTTTAAATTTCGATATTATTTTTTTATTCATCTCTCTCTCTTCCTGAAAGCTCTAAGCGTTTCAGTGGCGCCCATATCGTGGTTTCGGGTAGCGAGAAAGCGATTTCCGACGGGAGTCGGGAGGTCATAATTATAAGATATTTTAATTTGTGTAAAATAGTCTTAAGAGTGCCCGTTAGCGGGGTAGTTTCCCTCCAAATTATTACAACTACCCAGGAATTTGGCTCTCCTGACCTCTGCTGCCAACTTGTTCTTTCCGGCTTATTTTGTGGTTTTTTTAGTTATTTAGACAGATTTCGGCATAAACAAGAACAAGGCAAAATTTGAATTTTTATCAACATAAATTGTAATTTTTCCAAATTTTAACGGTCCCCATTTTTATTTTTCACACCCTCAAGATTTAATTTATGGTGGAAAATTTTTTAAGTAAATTTGAAGTAAAAGTTTTTTCAATTTTAAATAGTACTTTGTTAAAGTCTGAAGTAAAACTACTAATTTGAAACGCTTACATTAATTTTCGTAAGTGAGTTGTATAGCATATATTCATCGTAAAAAGTAGTCAAAGGATATCACCACCACAATTTTTTATTTTTTTTACGGCGTCAAACCGCCTCAATTTGTGTATTATTTTGTTGTATTTCCTATATGTGAATTTACAGCGAGACCAACAGCCGATAATCACACTTCTGGGTAACAATCCCTATTGAAATTTCACTTTAGTAAAACGCTTGAACAAATATTTTACGAATTTCACTTCACGTAAATTATAAAAGATTTATAATTGTTTCACTTTTCGAATTACGTTGAATTCTGATACACTGAAATAAAACTGTAAGAAAAAACATTCCAAACGTAGATCACGCAGTGAAAACATTCTGGCCAAAAACAATTGTAAACTAATAACTTTGATTCGTGTTCTGAATAAACAACGGCAGATGTTGCTTTCATAACGTTTACGAGTAAGTTGATTTACTAGCTCGATAGTAGAGGAAATTTTTTTTCCATATAAACTGTGGGTGGAAGTGAATAAAATACAATCCGGCCACCAACAGTCTATTACAAAATAGTTCCAGAAGCGTCCAAGTACGAATCGGTTTTTCAAACAATTCGAAATATTCAAGGGTTCCGTAGTGGTAAGGAACAATTTACATAAAAGGTCAGTTACTACTATATAGTTTAGTTCAAGAACCGTCCAAGAGCGAATCGTCTTTGACACAGTTCGTAATAATTAAGGGTTCCGTAGTAGTAAGGAACGATAAAAAAAAAAAAATTAGTTGGTACGAGTTAATATACAATTAACTCTTAGTACGTTCGTGGGAACAGTTACATTTTAATAAAAATAATATTAACGTCAAAAATTGCATTAATCGATTAAAACGGTCAAACATTTAGCTAACTTCATCAAACTATCATCATACACCTCACTTTCACTACTTACTGCTTCGGATTAGATTACATTTAAACACAGACAGACAGACAGACAATTAATATCTAGAAGGGTCCAATTTATTATTTGAGTGAATGAACCCTAAAAGGTAATATTCCAAACTTAAGTATTTCCAAAAGCAAATACTAAGTTTTATAAAGGTTCAAATTGTAATTCGGTTCAACGAACCCTAAAAAGTAGAATTTATTTTTTCGTTATTCCGCGGGTGGGTCGAAATATAGACACATTCCTCAATGTTACAAAGACGAATGCAGATAACGGTAAAGGCCGTAACACACTGCATTAAGATGCGTTTGCGAATAGCGTATCTAGTACATCAGTACAGTTACACAATAGTGTTTTTGATAATTATTTTTTTTGGAAAATATAAGGGTGTTAGCACACAGTAATATAATATTAATACTTAGGTGGCACATATAGGTACCACATTTCGTGTCATGTTACACGCATACATGTTATCATACGGAAGTTTCACAATTACACTTACATAATAATTAAGTAGTATATAGTCATCACATATTCATCACACTTATCTTCACACACAATTCCAAACACTTAATAAGCAGTTTTTTTTGTTTGTTTACATAGTGACACTTGCATTTCATGGTGTGTGACTCCCAAAGGCGGAAGTAGGAGGCAAACTAGCTACAGGCGAGTCACATTCGTGATTATAGAAAGTGACTCAAATGTCCTAAGTTTTGTCCCGACCAAAGCTGACGGGTTAACATAGCATGGAATAAAGTGTGACACTGGCCTTAGATACAACGATAGAAAACACGTTTACATCAACATGATTACGTCAACATCTTACGCACAAACAAAACAAAACTTACACAAGGGAGACTTCATACATACATACTTACATATTATTTATTTAAGCACGCACATACATTTTACATTACCATGGTGGCACACAAGGGTGCCATTTTTTTTTAGATATTTGGCATAATGGCCAAAGATCATTTATCTTCGTTATTTATTAGGGTTGACATAATAGTCATAGTCAACATTCTTCTACTAAAGTTGCGAATAAGCACTTAGTTTTTGTTATTGCTACTAAGATTGCGAATAAGCACTTAGTTTTTATTTTATTTTGTTAAAGGGCTAAATAGCCTAGTAATTAGTTAGGGGCACTACACACTACACACGACTTACAAATAACTACATATAACAACGTGACAAACACATGCCGTGTTCGTCATGGGGACATAGGGGTTAATTAGCATCACGGAGGATTC
Organism: Miltochrista miniata; assembly: GCA_933228765.1. Classification (NCBI taxonomy): domain Eukaryota; kingdom Metazoa; phylum Arthropoda; class Insecta; order Lepidoptera; family Erebidae; genus Miltochrista; species Miltochrista miniata. Next base: position 24,056,733 of record OW121763.1, on the reverse strand, counting down.
TGCGAGTAAATTATTTCTATCACTTTTCTGTTTCTTGGTTTAGTTGGGAGTTACTGTTAGTTGGAAGCATGAGTCTATCCCTAACAGAGTTCGTCGTTAACTGTTAGTTGGCAGCATGGTCTTGCCCTAACAGAATTATGTTGTAGGTTACTGTTACGAGGAAGCATGAAGCTTACCCGAACAGACTTATGGTGTAGGTTTATTACTGTTACGAGGAAGCATGAGTCTTACCCGAACAGATATATGGTGTACTGTTATTTGGCAGCATTTGTCTTGCCCTAACAGTCGTAGGTGTAAGTCACCTTTATGTTTATTTTCGTCACATGGCTACTCCTACCACTCGGAAGCTAGAGGCTTGCCCTGGGGGATAGTCCATCCTATGATTCGGAAGTGCTACACTAGCCCTAGTAGGATGTTCTTCTCTGGGACGGTTGTATAAATCCCAGCCTTCAGCAAAAAGCCTTATTATACACACCCCACTTTCAGGCGGTGTGTATTACCTGAACCTTCAACCCAAAGCCTCAAATACGTCTTTTCTCTTTCTGTCCCACAAGATCTTTTAGAATCATCTAAATACATCCTGCGAGTTGGTTTCATTAAGGTTAAGGCCGACTCTTCGCTACACCCAGCATCACCTCATTCACACAGCACACTAACATACACACACACATAGACGAGTAGTAGGTCTTAAGTTAGGGGCGTTCGAGGACGAACGCAGCATTTGACGTGTTATCGTACGTCAAACGCTCACCGGGGAGGGGGAGTATGTAACGTTGTGGAACAACGGGTGCAAATATTAATTAATATTAGGTGACTAGAATTAGAATTTGGGTCAACATATGGAAGCGCCATCTACCGAGTAAGTGTCGCAACGAAGGAAGCCTTGATTCGTATTTAAAAATGCGGTCTTGACGATTGAGTAGTTTCGAGTGGTGCCGCTAGAGGCGCTGTACAAACATATAAAAACAACCGCGCGCGAATTTCAAGGACCATTACTAGAAAAATTTAAATAAACTCGTCGCGAAGGCGTATGTGTATCAGAATATAGATCTAATCAAAGTAAAGAAATATTACAGGGAGCGAAGTACTCCCAAAGTGATCAGTGATTTAGCTGCAAGCGTCAATAACCCCATCATTGGGTGAGTTAAATTAATTATAATGTAATCTAGATTTTAAAACAGTGAAAATTAACGGCTGTTGGTCAACCCTGTTATGGGAGGGTAGATTACAGGGGTGTGAAAAAATGTCTCTGTGAAAGTAGAATACAAGCAAACATTGTAAGGCACCCGACTCCTGAAATGCTAACAGGGATCGGCTGTCTTAGCAATGGGCGGGAAAAAGGGTTCCAGCTAACCCGTCATCTGGAACATTCCAGGGTCCACCCTTCGGGTTCCAAGAAGGAACGTCCACCCTACGGGCTGCAGAAGTCCACCCCACGGGCTGCAGAAGTCCACCCTACGGGATCCAGAGATCCACCCTACGGGTTGCGGATATAAATTACTCTCCGGTTTGAGAACACCGTGCCAGCCGAAGTTGTGGATGGCACGGCTACGTCGCAGACTGCAGCACATCAAGAAGACCAACACAAGATAAGTCGAACCCTGAGGGACCTTCGGGAATCGCTAAAAACCTTGCTACCCGACCACGAACCACGACCCCGAGTTTAATTTTCAATAAACCAGCATTTTAAATTTCGATATTATTTTTTTATTCATCTCTCTCTCTTCCTGAAAGCTCTAAGCGTTTCAATATCCTCAATTCAACATGTTCATTACGCGCGACCACAATGAATTTCATTCATAATGGCGCCTGTAAATACGTAAAAGAGCTTTAAAATTTAACGGAATTTCCACGCGAATACGTGCGAATATGAGTTGCGAACTACCGCTAATGGAAACGGCAATTACACATACATACGTCAAGAGGATGATCAGATTCTGTAATAAATGTTTAATTAAAATAAATAGTATGGCTGGCTTCTGTTTCAGAGATAGTTTCTAATTAAACTTTGTTTTAAGAGGGTCTCAAGTTTCAAAGACTTTCAAGGCACTTACTCCGATGTGAACTAGCATACTTTATCGTGGCGGTGTCATATACCGTTTGATCATTTTCGGAATCTCACCAAGACTTTTGACTTTGACGTTTTGTGAGATGGGATTGAGACGCTCATAAAATATTCAAGCTTCTAAGTTTACGAAACAAGGTACTTATCATTTTCTAGTTTGTCTAACAGATATACCATAATACCTGGCGATTGTTCCCCAATGAGAGAGTCTCTACAATGTCCAGTTATTATGACTTCGGACTTGCGGTTATCTTCCACAGAAGTAACTGGGGTTTAAAAACGCATTTTCAGAAATAAGATAATATATGTGAGAGATCTTCATAGACTGCACATCATGAATGATGATGATGAGTCTACCTCTCGCGTTATAAGGAACATATCGGAACGTTAACTGAGAGACCATTAGTAGTAGAGATCCAAGGATTATTTATTTTCTTTGAGTTGTTTTCGAGAGTTGAACGAGGATACTCGATATACGTGAATTCGATACCACTCAAAATCTGAACGACACTGTTCTGCTTGCTTTTAAAAGCCTTTACTTACATTTTTATCACTCCAAAAACTTATGGTTCTGCGTGAAATTATAGATCGAGGAATTATTTATGATTAGATAAAATAATCGGTAAATAATGAAAGTAGAAGAAGCGAAAGTGATATGTCAGGATCGTAGCAAGTGGATAGCCATAGTCTCTACCTACCACATTGGGAAACAGACGTGATATTAAATATGTAGATAAATTAACCCCGAAACACCATCAATCCTCTAACAATAGCTTTAAGGCTTCACAATACAGTACTGAACTTATTTTTGTTAAAACATTATGTTCAACATCTTTTCTGATAATCATGAGTTATCTATATACCTGCTACCACAAAGATAGCGCTGTAATCTCTTTACCTCATTGCCATTTGAACTAAACTCAGCAGAATGCCTTCAATAAAGATAAATGCGTCTGATTGTTCGGAAAATTGCTTCTGAAACATCGTTAGCAGACTTTGAAATCAATCACATAAAGATTACGATCTTCCATCATTTGTTCCTTGAACTGCTACTTGTTTGTCTTCATTATGTATCATTGATTAGATGCTATACTAGATGATACTCGTGGCTTAGGCACGGGAAGCATAGCTTAGGAAGTAAAAGTACCTACCCTTTGTGTTATTACAGGCTAAATTCTATCCCTGTACCAAATATAAGTCAGATCCAGTCTCCGATCCGGTGATTAAGTAACGAATATACAAACATCTTAATTTGATTTAAAGGAATTTATTACACCTATGCCTCAAAGTACTAAACTTATGGTCGCCGACACTGCTACCCTATCCATGTTTGGCAAGAATCTAAAAATAAATCATTATACTTCTACCTTTTATTCCAGAAACTTCATTGGCCCCTACCAAGGACGCATGCCTTCAGCTTCACCTGCAAGTGGCACTGCTGATAACTAATGGATGCAATCATGATGAAGAGAAGAAAAACAACTCTACACCAACCAGTCTGGCTAGAGCGATACATAAAGGTCACACACATGTCCTGAAGACATCGTTTCGAAGGCTTACCCGGGGCTCCGACAATGATAGGGTACCACGTGGTTTTCGTCAGTAAGAGTCAATAACACCCATAAAGATTTCCACAGGAAAAAAGAAAGTACTGATTCTATGAATTGATTAACGTTATATTTTGCTTTATTTGATTCGGTAAGCCTTAGAAATGAATAGAAAAGGGTTTGTACGTTTATATAAAAGAAATGTAATATAATATATCGTTCTTTATTCTTAAGACTATTCTTGGAATTGCTTAATAAAACCTTCACAAAATTTGATATCTTTTAAAATGGCATGTAACTGTTTACAATATGTTTTGATATAATAATGTGTTTACTTTTCAGGTTCAAAGCGAAAGGAGGAATAGAATATAAGGTTTATATCAAGGGATCTGTAGAGAGTGGTAGTTAAGTATTTAATACTATCATTGTTACAGCTCACAGTACCTAATTTATTTCGAATAGCTGCCTTCGGACTATGATCAGATAACAACGTGGTTTGATGCAAGGATACAACTGTCGTATCTCATTTTAATATAGAACAGGGAATGGCTATCAAAGTTGATGAAATCAAGTGTAATATAGATGGCGGTAATCCATTGTAGAAAGATAACACTAGAAGGGAGGGTTTCCATTCCATCCAAAATCGAGAATATGTTTCCATCCACATATTCTCGATTTTGGTAATAGTGAAGGAATTAGAAATCAAACCCCTTAAGAAAATGGGACAAGGATCTAATAGTTTACCGTACTCTCCATCAAGAAGTGATACATTTGTTAACTAACGGATGAAATTATGGCAAATAGAAATGATATTTATGATACCCTAATGATACCTTATATGATACCCTAATGCCCCATGGCACAGTCAGAGTTGAACTGGCTTGTATGATTGTACTGAATAAATGGGAGAGACCTAAGTTCTTTGAAGCACTCGTGGCCCCGCGGACTCAGTGTTCTGTAAACGATCACTGCAGTAAGCAACTTTCACTATGGCCGGTCCATGGATGGGTGACCATCCGTGTGATCACTTTGTGACATTAATTTGAGCGTTTCCGTGCTTCGGAAGGCACGTTAAGCCGTTGGTCCCGGTTGCCAGTAAAATGGCAGTCGTTAAGCCAAGTTGAAGGCTTTATTTCAACAGCAGGCAGTCACAACCTGCGCCTGTCCATTTAAACACGGCAATATGGCTCACAACGTATTACGTGGGACAAATTATAAAAAGGTGAAATGTGGGTATATAATATGCCTCTGCCTACCTCTTCGGGGATAAAGGCGTGATAATGAACCATGAACCAGACCTAAGTTCTAAGTGAGATTTAATTAGTTGATTAATTGATTGGGTATTTCATGTTCATAAAAACGACAAACATAATAGTAAAGCCATTGGTAACAATTGGGAATGTCGACAAGCAAAGGCGATGTGTTACAAATGTAAATATAAAACTTAAGTATAGTGTACATACACATCGACTGTCAAATTGTAACCCTCGAATTTCTAATTTTAGAGTGTTGGTATGTTCCAAGCTCTAAAGTTCGGAGCACACCGAAATAATACAGAATTTTATGTTCGGTCATAATCACATCCTTTGGAGTAAAATGTCTCAATTACGTATGGGAGGATGTGTGGACACGGCTGAATTTAACGACTTTTGAATACGGCATGTTTGATGGCTACACTCTATCGACAGCAATGATGACTGCCTTATCGCTTTGTTCGTTTATTGTGAGGGGTGAAATATTTTTACACAAAATTCTCATCCTTGAACAACATTATGTAGGACAATATTTACATACTGTATTCTCATGGGTATCGATGTTAATGCCTCAATATTCCAAGATACCGCTATTGTCAATATGAAGATAGGTATTGAGCTGTATTGTGTACGCGGTATTGTAAACATTATCATTCAAATCGTTACATAATTTTCTTGGATGTTTTAATTACATTAAATACTTAATAATAACGCTTGTATCTTCGAGGATCCCGTTAGTAAAATTGTAGATAGGTAAAGACCAATTAGTATACAGTATGTAGTAACTTACCTTTTTTGAAACATCTCTTTATGGCTACATAAAAATAAAGAGATTCACACACCTACACACGCAATATAGAGCAAATTAAACCTAAACAAAATGTCTATAATACGCTAGTATGATAGGCTATAGTTCATTTACTCGTGCACTATAACAATGAAGTCATGTCGCCCCCGCTATGATCTATATCAAATATCTATCGACACCTACGTTCCTCTAGTAATGAATCTATAATGAAGGCACTATAACTATTATACAGTTGATGCTTTAGTTTGTATGTTTGTTTGGATTTTCGTAATGAGATTTTGAAGAGAAACCTATTAATAGGTTCATAATTGTAAAACTTTTTGAGAAAACTTCTATTCGAATAAATCTTTTTTAATTGCTATTCAAAGTTTTCTCTTGTTCTATACTGATCCTTTGATAAACGTCTCCACGTAGCATTCTCCAAACAACTTGAAACTGTCATCAAACTTAAGGCAGCTATCTTATTACAAATGAGGGAAGGTCTACTTTGCGCTCCTCCCTCACCTTCTCGTTTTAAATTACCACACTATACCATCTCTAATACTAGGCATTCGCCTAATTCATAGCAGACTATTGCTCTGTCCTTAGCCTAGCCAGGTCTCAAAGTTGCTCTCAATTGCTACAGATAGCCAATTTTTTTACCAAATTTCAGCAAACATTAAAAAAAATCCGGCTCGAAGGACCAAATGTAAAAGAGTGTTGTTGGATGTTGAGGTAATTTGCTATGCTAGACAAAACACTCAGGCAATCAAATCAGATTTTATATTACGCTCACAATTAAAAAGGTTTAGTTGTGGACTTACCACACAAATATTTCAAAATTCACTATTTCTCAAATATCAACAAGACAACCCGCTGGCGTTGACTAGTAGTGAAAAATAAAAATTGTCATTCAAAGATACAACGTTTGATTGTATTGGTATCAATTCCATTCACTACAGGTTATTGAACTACAAAGTCAAAAAATGTTATGATATGGTATGTATCTTAATTTCATTGATTTATTGTAGTTTGTTTTAGGGAAAATGGGTTGATATATTAACAGTAAGTGCTCAATTTTTAGCTTCCTGTGTAATGTTCGTTCCTGTAGTTCAGTATTAATTCGCGAGAACCGCTTTCGTGCAATTTCGAAGAGGTTTTATAAGCAGTCACGGAGACGAAATTTCCAGGCTCCTCAAAGTATTGGTACCCACATTTTACCAGTTTGAGTTAGGTAAGAACGTATTGCTGTATTGAAACAGACAGTGTCAAATGTGTCTAAGTGGCTACCTGTTTTGATTTTTACATAAACCTTACATATTTTTTTGGCACGAAAATTTTTAATACCTACTATACTATCTTTGAAAGTCAACTTACGTGCCAAAGACGAATAACTTCTCATTCAATGTAGACATTTAGCTAATACCAAACAGTTCATAAATAGTAACACCTTCGATTCAAAATGTTCCTAAGCCGTCCATACACAGTCGACTCATAAACAATGACCTGGCGATTGGTAACACTTCCTACTTACCTAGGTTGTTCACATTAAAATGTTCACAAAGAGCCTTACACGTTTCTTTACGATCATTCTGTTCTAGAATCCTATAGGCATTTTAAGTGAAAATTTATGAGACTTTGTCCCTATATATTTTATTATCAGACCTATAATATAGACTTAGTGTAAGCAATGAACTAACAAGAGTACATAGGTACATATAAATGGTTACTAGGGAGATGTAAATACATAATGACATCAGAAAACTATGTACGGCATTTGATAAAAGTGAATGACATTTTAATGTTTAAGATTATCCTGAAGTGTTTAGGTACCATAGTAAATAAATATGCGTAAAATATTTTTATTTCTGTACTGAAACACACATAAGAATGACTTTTAAGAAAGACTTGAATGTTTAAGAATATCGTGAAGTGATTATCAGATTAAATGAATATGCGTACAATATTTTTATTTCTGTTATGAAATAAATTTACCATCAGGTATGTTGGAAATAAAATAAAATATTTTTTTTTAATTAGAATGCTGCAGCATTACATCGTAGTAGTTGGCGCCATGTCTAACTACAAAAAAGTTTGTGCGTGTAACCTTTACGCGCGATTGAACTAAAACTTCTTTGCCATTGACGAATTGACGGCATCAAATATTATTTTAAAATCATTAATTTCAATTTTGAATAGCGGAAACTAAGTTTCCGCTATTCCATTCGAACCTTATATCACAATATAATATAAGGTATCAGTAAAGTTGCTCATTGTAATGGTTTAAATCTATTTATAATCAAATAGATTTTAATTAGTAATTCTCGGTGCGGCGACATATAAATACTAGGGATGCCATGCTATTTACTGTTGATCGCAGTTTACGCTTCCATTTGACTCTATTTTGCCTTTGATGTGTAAACACTTAAACAGTGTGTCCCCACCCTCCTCTACTCATTACATCTACGTTGCTATACGACAACACAATACTCTTTTTCTACTCCTCTTTCGTTCAGAACTCCAAGATAAATAAGTTTCAACACAATGAGCATCATCACTGATACAGTCCACTGAATATACCTACAGCAAATCGTAGTGTAAACATTACAAAAAGGTAATAACTCTCGTAGGAATAACATCTATATCTATACTTATAATAAATCTGTAGAAGTGAAAATTCTGTACCTTCAAAATGTAAAAAAAATAAATAGCAGGGGGTGTTACTAGACCGACACCGAACCCAAAAATGTGATAAAAAAAATTTTTGTCTGACTTTCTGTTTGTTTGTTCAGGCATCACGCAAAAACTACCGGTTCGATTACGATGAAACTTGGTATAATTATTCTTTAATAGCCTGGGCCCCACACTGGGTACTTTTTATCCCGGACAAGTATGTAGAATTCAAACCAAACTTAATTATGCGGTTCGATCCCTAGACCCAAAGTTATTATCAATTATTGCTTAAACGGTTAATGGTACGATGATGAAACTAAGCATGAGCGTTGTTTGTTACAATTTGAAAAAAGTAACTAACTAACTAACTAACTATCTTCACGCCAAATCCCTTGCGGGGTAGGCAGAAAGAACCGAGCGCCACACGGCACGGTCCATACACACCTCACTTGCTTCTTCAACTTTCATTTTTCTTTTCATGCATGCACGTCGGTTCCTACGGCTCTTGACACCACCTTCAACTAACACACGATTAATTTGGTCGTGGTAGGTGTGTCGTGGCCTTTCCCGACTCCTACGTCCATCCACTTTCGCGTTGTATATCTGTTTTGTCATTCTTTCATCTCCCATTCGTTCCACATGCCCGAACCATCGTAGCATGCCCTTCCTTACTTTAACACCGACACTCTCTTTCAGACCAACTCTCTTTCTAACATATTCATTCCGAACGCGATCTGCGAGCGTTACTCCGCAGATTTTGCGTAGCGCGCATCTCGACCGCGTTTATTCTACTTTCATGCGTTTCCTGCCATACCCAACTCTCGCTTCCATACGTTAGCGTAGGTATCAGCACCGCATTGTGTACTGCGAGCTGGGCCTTTTGACTTAAGGCCTTGGTACCTAAAAGTTTGCCTAACGCTCCATTCACACTATTGCCCGCAGTTGCCCTCTTTTCTACATCAGCGGTGTACCGTCCATCCCTGCTAAATGCACATCCAAGATATACAAACTCATCCACCTGTTCCAGCACTACATCATTTACAGTTATCCTGGCATTCGTTCTGTCCTCTTCTTTTGTTTTTGAAATTGAATTGAAAAAAGTAATTTTAACTTTTTTGCAAATTCCACCTCCAAAGGTATAGAAAAGGAGGGTAAAGTTTGTATGGAACAACCTGATTCCTTGGTCCGATCTACTTAAAATTTGGCATATAGCAATATTAACATAATTGATGGAAGACGTGTTTCGTATTTTCTTAAAATTTATACAAAAACGAGCTAAAAAGGGAATGTAAATTATTTTGGGGCTAATTTTGTCCGGACTTGATATCAATACTCCTTAAATACTCATATGTTATACTTAAATTACTTTTTATTTTGACACATGATTTGTGAAAGTTCAATACAATGGACGTTTTCATTTATGTTTTATTTCAAACTTCAAACAGATGATTTTATATATAAATAAAAAGTGCTATTTTGGTATAATATTAACCAAATATGCTTCATGGAAGTATTATTGCTAATTTATTCAAATTTTGTGACAAAAATACATTTGTGAAAAGAAAAAGAAAATTCTAAGATAGAGTATCCACTGGTCAAGAAAATAACACCGCATGTTACCATCTACGCTCAATCCTTAAAACAAAGATTGTCAGCAGTCCTAAGCGACTGGTCATGGAAGGCATGAACTTTATTCTACTTATAGTGTCAACTGCATTCTGTCAGGAAACAGACTCACTAAGTCTTTGTAAAATACGGGAATGGCCTCTACGTAGACTACATTCGACAGGACTGAAAAGAGCCATTACAATGAACATGAACGCTCAGCTGATGAAATTTACATTGTTATTATGTTACCAGGTCTTGGTTGGACCATCTGTATTAGGAGGAGAAAGCCTACAGTAGTTCGGTTTGTCCAAACGTCGTAGGCTGGGACTACCTGATGTTTACTGTACAAGACGCAGATTCGTCCCTGCGTCGAGTACTGTTCTCACCTTTGGGATGACTCCGCGAGGTACTTGTTAGACGCGCTTGACGCTATGCAGAGACGTGCTATCCGAATAATTGGTTGTCCTGAGGTGACGGGAGGCCTCGAACCTTTGTCGCAGCGAAGAACCATAGCGTCCTCGGCTGCCTTCTATCGAATGTATCACGGCGAATGTTCTGAAGAGCTCTTCAACCTGATCCCACCATCTCCTTTCCGATCCCGAACAACGCGTGCCGGGCAGAGATGCCACTCATACACAGTGGAGAGAATCTTCGCCATAACCGAGCGTTTCAAAAGATCGTTCCTCTGTCGAACTATAAAAACATGGAACGACGCACACGTCTTTCCCTCATCTTACAATCCCGGGTTCTTCAAGAGGAGCGTGAAGAGGCACATCACAGGGCCGCCAACTTGAGGACCACTGTAAGAAGTGGCCCCCAATCGCTAGATGCGCCACTGCTTTCTTACCATCAGGCTGGTGGCGACGTCAATTTGGCGAGCTGAATATAAAAAAAAAAAAAAAAAAAAAAAACCCTGAAGAAGGAACTAAGTTAAGATGTCAATTGCTTAGAAGAGAAGTTGTGTCAAATAGTAGTTTAGCCATTGAATTAAGAAATGTGTTTAATAAATAAATTTACTTAGCTCATATTATTGTGCATTATAAATTTGTTAATCAGAAATCTATCTAACTAGGTATTATTATAAATGCGAATGTTTGTGAGTGTGGATGTTTGTTACTCTTCCACGCTGTAACGGCTGAACCATAGTAGAAATATATACTGGCTGAACGGATCTGGCTGAAATTTGGTGCCTACAGAGATATTTTATAGTCTTTTTTTTTTTTTTTTTTTTAACGTGAGGGAAAATCCTCGTAGGATGCTATGCCGGACTCTTACCGACTAAAAAACCTCACGTAACGCCCAACAGCCTATGGTTGAGAGCCCCGGGTAAGCCCTCAGGAAGGATGTCCCGTGACTCCCAACAGACCTACGGCCGCCAATGCGGCCTCGCCCAGGGGGTGGTTCGGGTGCAATCCCGCGTCTATGGGGGATTTCGGGTGTGACCCCGCTTCTAAGGGGGGGCGTGCGTGAGTGCTCACGTCACGCTGCCGTCATGGGCCTGCTTCTGTAAGGACGGTGAGCGGCCCTCTCACCGTCCTCAGACCCCCGGTCATGGAGGCCGATAGTCCTCGGCGAAGACACGTCGGCGGCGCCCAGGGCGCCGACTGCGGAACTCGGGTGGAAGAGTTCTCTCCCGCACCCGGCCCGCCGCCTCCTTCGCGAGCATGACCTGCTCGCAGAAAGAGGCGGCGCAGTCCCACTTACTCCCGCTGGAGAGCATGGCTCGCACCATGGCCTCAAGCGAGAGAGTGTCCACGCCCAGACCCACTACGAGGACCTGTCGCTGTTGTGCCCACGCCGTGCACTCCACCAGCGTGTGGAGCGCCGTGTCATCGCTGCGGTCCTCGCAGTGCTGACACTCGGCCGTGGTTTCCCGGTGTTTTCGCCACAGATACCTACCGAAGCTACCGTGCCCGGCAAGCATCTGTGTCAACCGGTAGGAGAGAGCACCGTGTCTTCTCTCCAGCCACTCGTCCATGACCGGTCTGACGGCCGCGATTGTGGCGAATCCCCCCTTTGGTTGCTCAAGTCGCATCTTCCATGTCTCCAGGGTTTCCTGGTGGAGCAGGGTCCGCTGGGCCTCGATTTCTCGAGACGCAGGCCTTTGGCCCCGCTCCAGCGCCTCCTATATTTTATAGTCTAGGAACAAAATTTCAAGCAGGCGAAGCTGCGGGCATCAGCTAGTTAGAAATAAAACTACAAACTCTACATCTTATGATGAAAGTACTCGTTGAAACTAAAATAATTAACAAGAACTTCACAAATTTTAATAAGACAAAATTCACCTTTAGTGTCCCGGAGTAAACACAACCTCACTGGAGACCAAGAAACGTATGTGCCTCTCCGACAAAACAAATTAAGACAATTTTGAATTAACAGACTGCATAGTCTGAAATATGTGAGCGCACGTAGTGTTCTCATATGGCAAGAAACTTGCGACTTAACTGTTGTGAAAACAGATACTATTTTTCCAGAACATCTTTATTTTTAGTGTCACAGAATAAAAAAGCACCAAAATAAATTCACAAAAAATTCCAGTGTATTAAAACTGTGCTCAGGTAGATGGTTATACTGTAACAGATAGTGACGTAGTAGTTACGAGCGCACACGAATGACTCTTGAAAGCTGAAGAACCCCTTTTGCTTGGGTTGAGGCCCCTCAGTCCCCTTCGTAGTAGAACGGGGTCCCTAATGAGTCGCCGGAGCACTAGAGCTGTAGGTCGTCTTGTGTTCAAACTTCGCCCCCCTGCACTACACGGTAGCTTCATGCGGAAAGCGTAGGAGGAATTTTCCTTTGTTTTGCTTCAACGAAAATATTACGACGAAGTGGATTACTTATTAAAACAGGAACGATGATATCTACTTACTTATTAAAGATTTTACCTGGAGGCAAACAATGTTTTCTGGAACGAGATATCTTGCTGAAGCTAAGACGGTGCTTTATTTATTTGGGAATTCAGAATACTGCCTTATTATCAAAAGGATTTCATTGTATATCACAAGACAATCTTTTCAGTTATAGACTGAGGCTTGGAGCATAAAATGGTATTCATTTGATAAAAAGGAATATAATTCCGTAAAATTCAGTACCATTATCTTTACGAATAATAAATGTCTTCAATGTAGCGATGCGTGAAATAAACATTCAGCTACCCTCGTAGTTATATGGCATCTATTAGGCTATATTGTTGGAATCTAAACCTCAGACAAAATCTACACCGGAGTCCGAAGCCATCACTCCTAATAATGAAGGATCATGATGTAGATTGATAAGCGCACCCTTGGCTTTGATATAGAGCTTTAAATTTATAGATGCTCCCAACACAATCATATCGTCTGCTTACTGGTGAAATATGTTAACTGCACATTTCCTTGAACTGAGATTATAAGCTTTGAAAGTTTCATCGATTTAAAACTATCATTTTTTTTTTTTAATTCTTTAATGCCAAATGATAAATAAAATATTCAACTGTATCTCATTTTAATTACAGCAACACATTCTTCAGAAAATCAGGCAATAAATCAGTTATTATTGTCCTAGGTCATGCACTTAACTGGTTTTACCTGTAATTGAAAAAAAAAGACATATAATAGATACCTTTATTTGCCATAAATGCTCAGTAATTTGGGTAAAACTCTGCATTTATATCATTTTACTTGTAGGAATTTAAATACATTATGTAAATATGATCGTATATAAATGAATTTAACTTATTTTAGCTTAAAGTTCATGGGAACGTAAATACTACATCTTTCTACATCGAAAAAATCATACAGTGATATATTGTCATTTACTTGTGCTGTTTAGTTTTAATTCGATGTTAAGGTGATTTACCTCTGTTTATCTGAATAATTATTACTATTTCATTGTTGTTTATTATATTGTTAACTAAGGTATCTTTGTATTAAACGGTCCTAGCAGTTATTTTGTTTTGCCAGTAGATGGAGCATCGAAAATTACATGTACATGCATACATAAGTCATTTTAGATAAAAAATGCATTTATTATGTTTTACCAGTAAGCAGACGAATGTGTTTCGCTAAAATAGAATAATCTTGACCTTACCTACGACATGTCACTGATAAAACTATGAACATAATACCTGACTAAAGGATTATTATGGACAGAATTAAGGGGACTGGTTTAGAAAATGACGAAAAGGAGGTGCAAATGAAAGCGTTTTTTGTCTGCATAAGTAGACGGAAAATTATAGCCAGAAATAGATTGTTAATCTACAAGATGTGTGTCAAAATATGGTTTTGTTGTAAATTGTATATTAATTATACATAATGTGTAAAACGATCATAGAGTCACCCCCAAATTTTTAGATGAATGCTGATTTTATTACTTCAAATTTTATCGACGCGAAAGGAAAACATATGCCAGCATATGAAGAAAATATACATCTATAAATTGGTTTTCTTCGATTTTCAATAAGTATAAGTATTACCCTGTTACAGCTAAAATAAGCTATAAAATGTTACATTTCCAAGCCTGGAGGACGCGTGTTTTCTATGGTCAAGGTCGTTAGGCCTACCCACGGCCTTAATAAATTACATATAAGATAAGCTTTTTCTAACATGTTGCAAATGTATGATATAACGAGTAACTGTGCTGTGCCCGAAATGGTCCATAATTGAAACTATTTATACTTGAACAACTGCACTTATCACTTTATGGAATGCAATAAATTTATTGAGTACTATTCTTGTAGACTGTAAGAATAGGCTCAAAATATCTGAATGTCGCCATGGCGTCTCATCAGGCAGGCGGTATCATTTTGGCCAGCCAAATATAAAAAAAAACATAATTTTAGTAGGAATATTTTTTACAGAGTGACTGGATGACACATTCTTCTTAATTAGTAAAAATAATATTTCTATATGGGACTGAGGTATTGTAGCCAAAGTAGGACAAGAAAGTATTATTGGAATGCAAGGTTGTAATAGGAAGCCATAGAAACGTGACGATGGCGAAACATATCAAGTTACTTTTACTTAAATATCAGAGATGTAATTATGTAAGTAGATATTTTTTGGTTGATCATATAGTATATATCAGCTAATTATCAGTTCACTGTTGGAGATAGACCTCTCCCAAGGATATCATAAAGTTTTGATGATTTTGCTTAACTTAGTATATAAAACTTACCAAACGATTTGATATGTTTGTTTGTAATTAATAAACTGCGAAACTACGGATACGAAATAACATAGGCAATTTTTTTTATATCGCTAAGGCCGCAGACCATTAAATGCCCCACCTGATGGCAAATGGTCACCATGGGTCCTTTGCAACACCAAAATCCCCCTCCCCCCAGAGAATTGTAGGCGTTTGTGTAAACCGATGTACCATTGGAACTAGTAATAATTAATTTCATCAAATCTTTCAGATTTTCACACATTGTTGTGAAAGCGGGCAGTATATAATAATAATAAATAAATATAGTATGGGTTCAGGTCAAACTGTAGAGTACATCTTGTAAAAAACAAATATAATTGGCAATGCTAGATGGTGCTAGCGGCTTCGTTAACGTGGAATCCTGTTCGCGTTCTCCACAGTCCATGGGAACATATTCTGGGGATAAGAAATCCCCACTAATATTATAAATGCGAAAGTACCTAACTCTGTCTGTATGTTACGTTTTTAAGCCAAAACCACTAAACCGATTTTGATGAAATTTGGTATAGATAGTTTGAGTCCAAGGAAAGGACATAGGCCACTTTTTAACTGACTGTGCAAAAGGAGGGTAATGATTTTACACTTAGACCATATTGTGTTAATTTTTATTGTACAGTCAACTACAATGAAATGTACTAGTTTAATCATATAAAATGATGTACTGAAGTACAGTGCTTTTAATAAAGCCGAAAGACCAAATGGTCATGTGCAATGGCAGAAAACAATGCTTAAGTAAGGCGCATCCTGTGGTTAGATGATCTAAGATTTTACACGATAACGACTTCTACGCGGACGAAGCCACGGGGAACAGCTAGTAGACTATTAACTTTCCCTGCATCAAATTTCAGTCAGATCCGATTAGCCGTTAGAGTGCATACATTCATACTCTTTCCATCAACTTTCCCATTTATAATATACAGTAAGATTTTGAACACATCTAAAAGTTCATCACTCTACAATCTGTAACGTACTCATTACTTAAAAGGATTACAATTTTATCCTGAGAGGAGCGGACTATCGTCCACGTTACATGATCCTAGCCCAGCTTAGTTCAGCACAGCTCTATAATGATTGATGCGTTGCGGATTTACATTAATGTAATTAATGACTTCGGTTGACATGGGTCCACTTTTCCTTCACTTTAATGTTTGGCTGTTTCATAATGAGTAAGCATATTCTCTTTTTGAATTACAAAGAATACAAATAAAAAAAATAGTTTAGATTAACTAATTCAAAGTTAATTAAATTATAAGCTCTGTCTCAATTCAATATGTATGTGTTATTTTTTATAGACAAACATGTTAGTCCTGTTGGGAGTCCTGGGACATCCTTCCGAGGGCTTCCCCGGGGCTACCAACCATAGGCTGCTGGGCGTTACGTGAGGTTTTTTAGTCGATAGGAGCCCGGCATAACATCCATGAGGATTTCCCTCACGTTAAACAAAAAAAAAAAAGACAAACATGTGAAGATATGGATACAAGAAAAGGAGGTTTTAATCAATATACCTACTTTATGTTAATTTTTGAAATGCAATTACTATGCTAACTGATCAAAATGTACGTAAAATAATACGTCGCCCCAAGACGTATATAAGGTGGAAAATTAGGTTGGTTCCGAGCAGGTTTTGGTGGCCTAGTGGTTAAGGCGTCTGCACGGTATGCAAGAAAACGCAGGTTCGAATCCTGATCAAAACCAATTATTTTTCCATACTTAAAATGTATGTTAATGTACCTAAATTTAATAAGATGCAGGCAACTTTATCACATCACGTATAGCATTATATAGGCAACCCTAGCTCCCGACTTGGATTAATTCCTTCACCAAGTAAATACTTAAAGTTTTCATAATTTTCAACTTTATGTTTTTACTACAATTACTTAATTCTATACATCTTACTAAGACCAATAAGTCCAGATTCAGGTAGGCATAATTGGCCCACACCTTACTTAATAGTAATACGTAATAATAACATTTCATTTATGTATTGAAATACCTATTACATAAATAGACGAGATTTTCAAAACCATTAGAAAAATATCTTCCAAATACCAACTCACATTATAAATTGAGACATTTTTCTGTACAATGCCGTCCCTATATCGTTAGTGACACGTGTCTCTACTGAAAAAAACCGGATAAGGTGGTCGTTAAAATTTCTGCATGGGTCAACGCAAAGATCCGGAACATGAGGGTCTAGGATCGGGGATCCTTATATCATTATCTGGTCAAAGATATAAGATTTTTGCAGCATTATGCTTAACAATATAGAGTTAAGATTGACTGAATTTAATAAAATGGCTGATAAAAGGGCTAGTCCATCGTGGGTTCTGTACAAATTTGTATGTGCATACATAATTATAGGTATAAATAGTTCAGGAATCGAGTCTCGTAATTTTAGAACACATATTTGTTAAGGGGCTAGTCCGCAAAAAATGCACTTAGGATTTTGGAAATAGTCAAGAACTCACTTCATCAAATGACACTGAAATGGAACCTTAAATTCTTAATAGATGGAACTACAATAACACCGTGCGCTGTTTACAAAATAATAATTTACATTAGAAAAAACACCTCTCAAAGTTATTAAAAATTATCGAAATAGCAGAAATAATCAAATTGACAAAGGTAAATTTCGAAGGTTTCCAGAGGATGTCCCAGCTCCACCAGGAAACCGTGGAGACATAGAAGGTGCGACTTGAGCAACCAAAGGGCGGCTTCGCCACAATTGCGGCCGTCAGACCGGTCATGGACGAGTGGCTGGAGAGGAGACACGGTGCTCTCTCCTACCGGCTGACACAGATGCTTGCCGGGCACGGTAGCTTCGGTAGGTATCTGTGGCGAAAACACCAGGAAACCACGGCCGAGTGTCAGCACTGCGGAGACCACAGCGATGACACGGCGCTCCACACGCTGGTGGATTGCACGGCGTGGGCGCAGCAGCGCCAGGTCCTCGTAGTGGGTCTGGACGTGGACACTCTCTCGCTCGAGACCATGGTGCGAGCCATGCTCTCCAGCGGGAGTAAGTGGGACTGCGCCGCCTCTTTCTGCGAGCCGGTCATGCTCGTGAAGGAGGCGGCGAGGCGGTTGCGGGAGAGAGCTCTCCCACCCGAGTTCCGCAGTCGGCGGCCTGGGCGCCGCCGACGTGTCTTCCCCGAGGACTATCGGCCTCCATAACCGGGGGTCTGAGGACGGTGAGAGGGTCGCTCACCGTCCTTACAGAAGCAGGCAGGCAGTTCTTGAATATTTCCAAAATCCTATTTTGTAAAATGCGCAAGGTGTTAATGTAGTCTCATCTATTAAGAATTTAAGGTTCCATTTTAGTGTCATTTAATAAAGTAAGTTCTTGAATATTTCCAAAATCCTAAATGTCTTTTTGTGCATTTTGCGGACGCGCCCCTTTAAAAATAGATTGCAAATGTAAGTATTTCGAAATCCGAGCATTAGACTTGCCAAACTTTATAGCTCTAGGACCTAGAACTATGAAATTTGGCCAATTGAAAAGAAATCATAGATCTAGACTCTAGGTCAATGAAATATGCACCATAAACTTTGAGTCCCTTGGAAATGTAGAAATATATTTTTGGTTAAATTATCGGGTTCCGTTTTTCTTCAACTTAAAAGTTTATTATTTCAAAACAACTTCAAAATTCAAATCTACAGTGATTTAAATTATGGTTTTAAATTCAGATTGTTGCTTCCACGCAGTCCCAAAATGAAGTACCTCAACAGACAGACGGATGGATGGACAAGAAAATTATTCCAAAACGATTCTGTAATTTGGGTTCTGTAACCAAAGACTGTCTGGATGCGGAGGAATTTGGGAAAGGCCTACGTCCAGCAGTTGACTGTCATAGACTGATATGATTGATTGAACCAAAGAGTATGAATGGGGCCCTATATTACTGAGACCACTCTGTATGTTATCAAGCTGAATCGTAGTGTGCGAGTCTGACTCGCTCATGGCCGATTTTCCGCATTAAGTACGAAACTCTAAAAAATAAACATGACAAAACGGTACCTAAATTATTCAGATTCAGATATGCCATATTTTTGTTGTCTCATGTGATTTCCGAATAGGTAAGTGACGGATTTATTTGAAGTTAAAATGAAAGCCTTAAAAATTCGTTTCTGCTTTCAGAGTGAAGCCCTCAGAGATTTCAAATCAAATGACAGTTACACGGAGGCTTTTATGAACATCCTTTGTTTTGTGAAAGTAATATTTTATACATTTTTTTAAAATAAATATTTTATAATATAATTGTAAAATAAAGTAACATTGTGACCTCCGCATCCATTCCGCCATTCTTCAACGGCGGTTCATCTTAGAGGGAAGTGGTTGGGAGGGTATTGCCATACGTTTGATACTTACCTATTTGATAAAAATCATGGAAGTTAAGCCGTGGGTATGTCTAGTGAAAAACCAAACAATTTACAGTAATAGGGCAAATGACCTTTACCTAAACTTCAAACAAACCAATAATTATGATCGAAGCTCATAAACGATTAGGTACGGACATATAATATTAAGTATATTAATACAAGTGAAGAAACCCTTACTTACGACGCGATTCACTAAACGATTTAGACTTAAAAACTGTGATCAAGTAAATGTTCCCAAACGTCCATCGATTTGACCGGAAAGCTGTTATTTCGATGTCCATTCCTTCATGATTGAGAAAAAAATATTCATTTGGAAGATCTGCCCTACCCACACACAGATGAAGGAAAAATACTATTATTATACCTACCTTCCCGCTTTAAATTTATGAAAATTTACTTTAATTAATTTTATTAGGCTCTCTGGGGTCTTGAGAAAGAATCCTTTAATATCAAAGATTAATAAGATTAGGCGTTTTAATTTCGTTACCTTCTTTTGTTTGGATTACCTACTTACAATTATATAATAATTTGTTTGAAAAAATTTTGAATTCTGATTACAATTAAGGGTCTGCCCACTTCAGGACCCTTTGGTGTTTTTGACTTGCGAATGAATTTCAAGTTTTTATCCGTCAATTTTGTTTAACTTTATCTGTAACATCAAATACGTACCTATAAATACACAATCTTTCAGAAAATTTATTATAAAAAGTTAGTAGGTACTTGTGTATGTTTTTTATTATTTTATAAAACGGATAAGTAAGTTGATTGATATTTAATAGGCGACCGTTTGATATGGTGCAGACACCTTGGCATTTACTATAATTTGATCTAATAAAAAATTAAAAGCATTTTGAAAACATTATAATGATAACAACAACATAATTGCTTAATGGCAACCCTAAATTGTGATTCCATATTATTTATTCATGAGACGAGCTTCGCTGATCTTCACATGCGAGCGTTTGTATCGAGACCCGAAATTACCTATCCCATTATGTCATCAACCGCTTTATGAATCTAATTTTTTATAATATAAATTAAGTACCTTTTTATAATGAGACGCGCTTACCCCCTCGATTAGCTGTAATAATCATTTAACGATATGTACAGCGAATGAGTATGAAATAGGTATCTTAGTCATACATTATTAAATTTGCTTTCAAAATGGCGGTTGATTCGCTCAACGGACGTCAGCTAAGCGGTATTTGATTACGATGATCGTGAATAAGGGTGTATTTAGCAAAATAATTTAGCTTATTATTATAATGCGCGATATCTTCATGGAATTGATATGAATCATTTAAACGATACCTGTCGACAAATGCCAGTTAAATTTATCTTTTATATAAAAAATCAAGGTGTTTTCGAATAAAAATAAAAAAGTCTGTACTTGATTTATTTTCGACTCCTAGATCATAATTTTCAGCTTATTTTGGCTAACTTTTTCTGATTCGTTTTAGATCTCTCTGTTATAGTCATAGCTTCTAAGATAATATCATCTATTCAGCCAATAATTCGACTTTCTTAACTAAAATTGTATACCACTATAGTAATAATTATCAGTTACTAAAGAAATCCCCACGGCTTTATCTCTGTGACATGTAACGCACCTCACCTCGTAGGACTAATTTAACTCATACATGCCCATACTTATTTGTATGAAAATCTACTAGACTTTATGAAGCGTAACGTATTACTGCTCCACATCCTAAATTTAATGATATTTTATTCTATTTAAAAAAATGGCTTTACAATGACGAAAGATTTTTTTAAAAGTGGGCCTGCAGTTAAGTTTTATTCAATTACAAATTAACAAATTATTCCTTTTCATAGAATTTGTATATTGGTACAGATTAGTAATGCGTTTATCTATATTCCTATCAAACAAAGGTTTAATTAAAATGCAAATAAAAATTAAAAAAAATTGAATTTACATAATTTTGTCAGAATAGTAAAAAATACACTTACATTCAACACGAAAAAAATATATCACTGCTAAATAGATTATAGAATCGTATTATGCAATGATTAGATCGTTTGATACTTAATGGAGCAATCGATGAATATATTGTTAAGTTAAATAGCTTAATAACGTAAATGAAATTCCAATAAGATGAAAGCAAAATAATTACAGGCTGCATAAAGTGATTTCACGGTAACACGTCAGACACCGGCGAATGCCAGATCCAGTCACGAAGTGCCTGTATAGTTTTCACGGCTGTTATCGATGCCGGAAGCTATTGCCTGACACTGGTCCTACAGATAAAATAAAAGAAAACATTTTGCATTACATCGGTTAAACTTTCCTTCCTATTCTCTAAAGGTATGTATTGAAAAGTAGATTGTTATTCGGATAGAGATATTTCCACTTGATTTAAATTAAATATGATTACTTAATTCCGAAAAAGTTCTTGAGTGGTAGGCACAGGTTTCGCGGCTTTTATTAGGTCTTCAGGTCACCTTGCCGACCAGACATCGCACAAGGTGACCAGTAGATCAAATAAAAGCAGCAAAAACCTGCTAGATGCGACAATCGTTGAGGCAAACAGACAGACCCATGTGTGTGTCGAGTCGGCTGAGATGATGATAATCTATATTTTTACATTCATCTTGAGTACAGTCATCTTGAGTAGCATTCATCGAAATATTCTACACCTATTAGTCAAAGGCAACATGTGTTGAGAACTTAGACCATATAACACGGGACTAGCCTTTACGAACCACCGCATACAAAAATATTCTGCCAGTTTTCATACAAGTGAAGGGAGAAACACAAAGACATATAAAATTTCATTGCATTTAAAAATGTATTAATCGACAAACGCGTAATGGCTGTTGTGTGTTAATTGTTATTGTACAGTCAACTACAATGTAATGTACTAGTTTAATCATATAAAATGATGTACTGATGTACAGGCTTTTCATAAAGCCAAAAGACCAAATGGTCATGTGCAATGGCAGAAAACAATGCTTAAGTAAGGCGCATCCTGTGGTTGGATGATCTAAGGTTGAGAACCATGCCAACTATATTTGTGGGGCCATACACCTTAAATATCCAAAATATTATGCATCGGTATACATAGAAACGATGGTACAAGCATAAAAATCATTTGATTAACTAGAATATAATAGCACACTTGTATTTTTATGGTCAGACAGTCGTTAGGCAATATCATATTCAATTAAAAAACGATTGTGTTAAAAAGCCAAACTCACACGATCCAAGAATAAAGGGTTCTAAATGAAATTGTTTCTCAACATAACGGTGAAACAAAAGATAGTAATTTGTAAGTCAAACGTTCGGAAACACATCAAAATCGACACCGCAGTCGTTGGCCCGTAAAATTAAATGCTAATATAAATTATTATATTCAAAAGTCGAATGTTCTTAACAACATTATAATGAGAGACTCTGGAAATGAGATCGCTCGTAGCGATGACTAATTTGAGCAGTTCGTGAATAGACCTTAACTTTTTTTTGCTTTACGTACCCAATTTTGTACACGGAACTCATGTTATAGTTGGAAATGTAAGTTTGGTAAATAAAACGGCTTTCTTGATTTCATGTTTTAATTCAGTTATGTCTTAGTTTTAAAATTGTTTCCCTACTTTTTAGGGTTTCGTAGCCAAATGGCAAAAACGGAACCCTTATAGATTCGTCAATGTCTGTCTGTCTCTCCGTCTGTGTGTCCGTCCGTGTGTCACAGCCACTTTTCTCCGAAACTATAAGGCCTATGCTATTGAAACTTGGTAACTAAATGTATTCTGTGAACCGCATTAGGATTCTTAAATAAAACTAGAAAAAACGCAGTAAATTTTGGAGGTCCCCATACTCAGAACTGAAACTCAATTTTTTTTTTTTATCAACCCCATACGTGTGGGGTCTATAGATAGGTCTTCAAAAATGCTATTGAGGTTTCTAACATCATTTTTTTCTAAAGTGAATAGTTTGCGCAAGAGACACTTTCAAAGTGGGAAAATGTGTGTCCCCCCCCCCCCCCCCTCTAACTTCTAAACTAAGAGAATGATAAATCTAAAAAGAATTTATGATGAACATTGCCATAAAAACTACCAACGAAAATTGGTTTGAACGAGATAGAGCTGGTAGTTTTTTTTTAAATACGTCGTAAACCGCAGTTTTCGGTTAGAAAGATCACTACCACTGCGAACGTGTTAAAACATCAATCAAAGTTACAACGAACGACAAGAACTTTTCTATTATGTTACTTGCTGCAACGAAACCCTTCATGGGCTCTCGCACTTGGCCGGTTTTTTTTGATATTAAGCTCGCCGAATTGACACCGTCCGCCTGATGGAAAGCTACATTTTACGATTGGGGTTTGTATTTGTGACAGTCAAAAATCAATCTGAAAATTATTTTTACGAGTACCTAATGATGATTTTTTTATTATTTACGGAGGTAGGTACCTATATATATTTAATAAATTTTCCTATGATTATAGCACATTCCATAAGATTTTTAGCAGAGGTGATTAAGCTGGCTACAAAATGCTGTGTATTTTCACGCTCCGGTTGAAGAACCCTATCTACCTTAATGATTAAAAAAATTTAAAAGTTCTTTCATCTTGACGGTAATACAGAATTTAGATTGCTTACTAGTACTGTGCAATAGATCTTGTAAGCTTTTACAAAGGCACCCAAGGAGTCAATAAGTCAATAACCACTACGTTCTAAGGCACCTTTGAAATATAATAAGTAATTTAATTTTAAGATCGTAGCTAGTTTAAGTAAAACCACTTGTCTAGAATTAATTATTAAATGCTTCCGACGTTTTGCAACCATCCATCGGCTACAGTAACCACTTTCAATTAGGTGGGCTTGTTTGCCACTTACAAACACCTCCTATTTTCATTCTCATTTTCTCTTCAATCAAATAATGCCAACAACAACAAGTCTCATGAAAATCGATTGAAAATTGTGAAAAGCACTGAATCCATTTCTAATGCATAGGCTTTGGAGATTCAGAGAGAGGATTAAGTAGTAGGTAGAGTCGCCACCTATTGCTTTAGATGTATGTTATTCTTTTGTCTGCCACTTTACGATAATAGTGACTACCGAACTGAGAGCTCGGATCCAAATCCCAAGTCAGACCAAGTTATAATATACAAAATGTATGTTTCAGATTCAGACTTTGGGTGTTTTCTAAGTACCATAATATTGTATTTAAAAAAAAATTAACAATATATATCGATTGTGTAGATTCAACAGCAGGTAGTCTCAGTCTGTTTCAGTCAGTTTCATTACGATAAAAGTCTCACCAACTAATTGGCGTGATTAAATGTATGTCAATACGCTCAAGACTTATGAAAGTAGACTAATTGTAACCTCTTTGATAGAGCAGCTTTTAAATGTAAGATGATAATCAGCGTATCACTATTACCGCTAGTTAATAAGATGACATATAATTTGAAGACATTATATTAGGTTTCATCAGCATTAAAAGTATTAGCTTACATTAAAAAATTGCTCGTCAGATGTAAAGTAAGACTATACAGGGTGAATTTTTGAAAAGGGATTGGATGGCCAAATCCGAAACTATAAGGAATAGCGAAAAATTCTGAAAGGAGTCACGAGCCCGATTTTGATGAAACTTAAAACCTCATCATTAGATTTTTGAAAACCCCATAATCCTAGCTGGGAATCGAACTTGTTGATTTTGCAAAAAAAAACACACCCTTTATTATTACACCATACGATAGAGTCGCTGTTAAGGATCAAATTGTGCAAAGTAATGATATACGCCAAATTTAAGGAACATTTGGAATTTTAATAGAATGCATATTTCATGTACCTAAATTTTGTATCATAGTTTGTTTCGTTGGAAATCCCAGAAAAGATCGTAACTATTCCGTGTTTTAAATTATGCTCAGAATGATTTTTTAGAGAATATTGTCAACGGAATCAATAATATTCCTTAGTTATTCCTTGAGGTTTCGAATCCAACTATGTATTGCAAAGATGTTGAACAATTAATCAGTTAACGTAAGAAAAATAAAATGTATTTTGTTAAAGATGAGCTCTTTCCTGTAGTTTGCCGTATATCATTACTTCCCAGAATATGATCCTTAATAGCAACACTATCGTATGGTGTAATAATAAAGGGTGTGTTTTTTTTTTCAAAATCAATGGATTCGATTCCCAGCTAGGATTATGGGTTTTTCAAAAATCTAATGATGAGGTTTTAAGTTTCATCAAAATCGGGCTCGTGACTCCTTTGACCATTTTTCGCTATTCCTTATAGTTTCAGATTTGGCCATCCAATCCCTTTTGAAAAATTCACCCTGTATACTAGCTATTTGGTCATGTTATTATATTGATATTTTTTGTCATTTGGTACCTAAGTGCCGTGCCAAAAAAGATTGTTATTTTCTTTATACAATCTATTTTATTAGCAGGTTCATTTTTTGCTACAAATATAAAATATTTTTTTTATAATCTATCTACATAGGTACTATGTGGAACAAAGGCTATGTATTATCTACTACCCAGCAGTATTAGGACCGAGCGAATCTAGTGAGTATTCGTTTCAAAATGGCGAAATTCTTGTATGTCACTTTTTTTTTATTTTCGTATGCCGCGATTTTCATGCACTTTTGTAAACATGTTATACTATGTCGCCATTACTCGACGTTATATCTGAAAACCACGAAGCTCTTCAATATGCAGATATTCCTGACATACAGTACAAGGTTTACGTGTATATTACTTATATGCGCCCGGAGTCTGTCATAATACTGTGCAATCCAATATCGAAGATACACAGAGACGCGAGCTTGGTAGCTTAAGTTAGACGTCGGAAGAGGTTACACTACATACGACGCAATATACTATCCAAATTGGTATGTATTACAGAAAATGCGGTAAGCAAATGCCTTGATAATATACGAATTACCTAAGCACCGTAATTTTTAAGTATTAGGACATTGGTTGTAAACAGGTATAGTTTTAAGATCGTAGATATAATTTATCCTTAAGAAAAACTATAATTTAATCTAAACTTAATAATACCTCATACTACTACTTTATAATTATATCAACCAATCATTTTGGAATTGACTAGTCATACATCAACTACAACTGGCACCCAAAAATCGAAAATAAAGGAATTTGTAGATACCCATTTGTACCTACAATTAAATCTACAATAGTCGTGATGAACATTCACATATTTATGCTTACGCATTCTGAACTATCGTGTATTCTATTTCGATTTTTTTTTGAAGAATGGAAAAGAACTATTTACTACTTTTTTTATTAACACGGTGACTAACTATAAAGTCATAATTTAAATATTTCAAAACAAATGAGTAAAATAGAGTATTCTGTATGTAAAAGTTAGCTAAAGGCTTCAGCGGAAATATTCTAAGAGGTAGGTACTTTCAGATGAGGAAGTTCCATCATAAATATTCTGATACTGAAATATAAGGGAGGCTTCATTGTAAGTAAGGGTTAGACTTCATCACAAAATTATCTTTTTAGGTACTCTAATATTAGAAGGAAAATATATTTAAACCATTATAAAGTTAAAGTGGTGAATGCAAAATAGTTTGCATTATGATATTGAAAAGTTACAATAGTATAGAAATAACATAGAGATTGAACACCTCTACGTCTAATCAGAACAAGACTTGCATCAATGTGTTACGAGTCGAAAGAGTAACGGACTTAAATGCGCAAAATTTAAGACATTTCATAAGTAAAATAAAATAAATTAAAATATGTACAATACAAGTTTTATGCATATACTTACCTCACGCCATCACTAAAAACCGTCGATTATCCAGCGTTATGACTATTGTAAATCATCTAATACTAGCCCATTTTCTCTGCATTCTGATAATATGGGCTCGTATGAACTATGAACTATAAAATTGAAGTATTGCCTATATCGGACAAAAGGGGCCTATCTCGTTATATACTTTCAACAAAGAAGGTTCTGTCGTAAAAATTGCAAATAAGCCGGTTTTTATTATCGTTGGGTCGGCTGTAATGAGATGGACGGACAGAATTTATTACTGTAAAAATGAGTAATATGAAATGTCTATATTAAACTTTCTTTCGTGTGAGCTTCACTTAGGCAAGGTAGAGTAAGGTGCACTATGTTTTTTCTATATTCTGAATCCGGCGTTCGTTTCCGATAATACTCTGTATTACGTACCTGTTGGCGACGCAATGTAACCCAAGTAGATACCTAATTGCAAGTGTCCCGCAATTTCAATTAAATAATAGTTATGATTAGTCCCGAAAACGCTGCTTGTGTATCGGTAGGGTAAACCTATGGTAGCTTAGTAAATTAAGTATTTATATCATAGTAAGTAGTTGAAATAGAACCAAATATGTATTTAGGAACATGTCTGTATGTATTGTACTTTCTTACTCACCTATCTGTATGTATGTTTGTGTTAAATTCTTAATAAACGGTCCACAACGTACAGTGCTTGCGGATGGGCGACCGCGGGGCGAGGATTGCCGCGCGGAGGGGGTTCGTACATAGCGGTGGCCGCGGATACCACCACTACTCGCTCGACGATTCTTGAACTAGACGCAAGTGCTGTACGTGGTGACATTAAGTGAAGTCTGCCTTTTTATTCGCACCCTCTTCCTGTCGGCTACATAAGCTGGTCTTCGTGCCGGATCGTCTGAACCACCTGAATCGACAGCTTTTCGGAATGTTCAACACTCCTCCGCCACACAAAATGGTACAAACTCGTGGCGCAAAAAGAAGGGTATATGGAGAAGAACAATCCACCAAGGAAGAACCGTTGGGACCAACTGGTGCACCCGAAGGTAGGCAGCGTAGCACAGCGGGCGGCAGTTCTACCTGGAAATCCGTCGGCGACAAATCTACTCCGTTGAAAAAAGGGTCCATGGCTTCGACAAAGAAATCATTTGAAGTTCGGAAAAAGCAACTGGAGCTGGAAGCAGCTGCAGCCATGGTAAAATTGGACAAGGAGTTAATTGAAAAAAAACTGGCCGCCGAGATTGCTGCCCTCGACGAGGAATGCAGCCGCAGGTCTCGCGATGCTTGCAGTGGATCGTCGCTGAGTGCGTCACAGAAGGTGGAACAGTGGCTGGAGCACAGCGAACGGGAACAAAAAGAAGTACTCCAGGCCAGAGCACCATCACCAGTTCCAAAAAATTTTGAGAAAATTTTCGACTTACCCACATCTACGAATGAAAAATCGCCGCCTTCCGATTTTCAGCAGTTAGCTCAAGCTATAAAGGATATTGCGGTGGTGGCGGCTTCCAACGCACCCAACGCGAAGATGTTGAGCCGATTATGTACACCGAAAGATTTGCCAACCTTTAGCGGTGACCCTATGGAGTGGCTCAGCTTCAAGCACGCCTACGAAGAATCCACGGAGGTTTGCCACTTTACTGCAAAGGAAAATATGTGGCGTTTACGGAAATGCCTGAGAGGGGCGGCACGAGAAACTGTTACAGCCCTCCTCGTAAGTGCTGCTACCCCGGAAGCTGTGATGGCCACATTAGAACTCCAGTATGGGCAGCCTGACACTATACTGCCCAAGATCATACGTGAAATTACCAAGCTCCATCCAGTGGCCTCTGAATACCACAAAGATATTGTGTCGTTCTCGGTGAAAATAAAAAACTACGTGGCAGCTGTTCTGGCGTTGGGACAGGAGGAATATCTCAGAGGCATGAGCATCACCTCGGTTGTCCTGTCTAAACTACCTCCTGTGCTTATCTCCAAATGGACGGATTACGGATTTGCACGCATTGAAGAGGGAAAAAAATCTAGACTCGAAATACTTTCCGACTTTCTTAGTGAAGAAGCCGTGAAAATATGTAAAACTTCTGTGACACTCAGTGTAGTTCGTAGTGACTTTAAACATAAAAACAGGTATAATGATAACGCTCAAACTGTGTTGGTCCAAAACAGTGCTAGCAGCGCTACAGAGAAATGCACATATTGTCACGTAAGTACACATTTATTGTCTGAATGTAAAAAGTTCAAAAAGGCTAAGAGGCAGGAACGATGGAATTATGTTAAGCGTAAGGGATTGTGTTACAAATGTTTAGTGTCGCGTCACCGTCGAGATAGTTGCACGGCGCCTAACTGTAGCATTGACAACTGCGATAAGTCCCATCATAAATTATTACATTATAAAATTACAAGTGAATCCTCAAACAATGCTACGGTTGCGCCGGTACTAAGCTCTGAACCTGATTTAGAAACTGTTACGAATGTTAATTGTATGTCCAAAGTTTTGTTAAAAACTGTTCCTATATATATTCATTGTGCTAAGGGTGTAGTAAAATCTATTGCATTGTTAGATGATGGGTCCAGTGTTTCATTGATAAATGCGAGTCTAGCTAAACAGCTGGGGATATCCGGTAGTAAACAAACTATGCGTGTGTGCGGCGCGTGGAGTAATTCACAGCTTGTGTGCGATAGCGAGATGGTATGTTTGAGTGTGTCTGGTGCGGACGGAACAATGTTTAGTTTAAAAGCACAAAGTGTTCATGAGTTAAACTTACCTGTGCAGAATATTCCATCTCTAGATATTTGTAAATATGTACATTTAAATGAAATAAAAGATCATATACTTACTGGGCAATGCAAGCCAGAAATTTTGATTGGACAGGATAACTATAATTTATTGTTACCATTAAAAGTTATTAAGGGAAAATGTAACGAACCTTATGGAACCCTAACGCCGCTAGGGTGGTGTATTCATGGGTATATATCTCGTTTGCGTTCCGATATGTCGTCACACTCGTCACTGCTTGTCTTTGGGGAAACTAACTCTATTTCAGATAGTGAGCGTTTGCTGATGGAAATACAGGAAGAAGTTCGTCGTTCCTTTACCTTGGAGTCAATGGGAGTCGCATCCAAACCACGTCAAAACTCGGATGATTTAAAGGCTGTAGCACACTTGGAGAAGACTTCTTCCCTTACAGCGGGAAGATGGCACGTTGGGCTTCCCTGGAAGTGCGATAATCAGAAGATGCCAGACTCGTTACCAAATGCTAGAAAACGTCTCTTCAACGTGGAAAAAAAGATGAAGCTAAATAACGAATTTGCAGCTAGGTATACCGAAAGGATTCGTCATCTTCTGGAAAATGATTTCGCCCAGGAATTAACCACGTCGGAACAGTCCCCACGGACATGGTACCTTCCCCACTTCGGCGTTGATAATCCGAACAAGAAAAAAATGCGTCTAGTGTTTGATGCCGCCGCCAGAAGTAGTGGCGTATGTTTGAATGATTATTTGTTAAAGGGTCCAGACCTATTAATGTCCTTATACGGAATCATGCTACGGTTTAGAGAAAACAAAATAGCTATTTCAGCGGACATTAAAGATCAGTTTCTGAGGATCAAAATTATTCGCGAAGATCAAGATGCCTTGAGATTTATATGGCGCGACAGTCCTGATTGTGCGTACAAGACATACGTGATGACGTCACTAATCTTTGGCGCTAACTGTTCTCCATTCATCGCTCAATTCATTAAGAATAAAAATGCGCTACGATTTCAAGCTAGTAAGCCGGCCGCCGTCCACGCGATTTGTAAACAACATTACGCCGACGACTATATAGATAGTATAGACAGCGAAATCACCGCCGCGCAACTTGTGCGTGATATCGTTGAGATCCACAGCTTAGGAGGGTTTGAGATACGAAACTGGACAAGCAATTGTCCCTCTGTGCTGTCCTGTCTACCAAAAGAAGCGCTCGGAACCTCTGCCGTGAAGTTCAAAACAGGAGAAGAAGATGAAGGCGAACGCACTCTTGGCCTAATATGGTTTCCCGTGGAAGATACCCTGGGATTTGACGTTTCTTTCAAAAGGATACCTTCAAGATTAATGGACGGGTCTACGAGGCCCACTAAAAGGGATATGCTACGCGTAGTTATGAGCATATTTGACGTTTATGGATTTTTGTCACCTTTCACCATAAAGGCGAAAATAATGCTCCAGGATACTTGGCGACGTGACGTACAATGGGATGACGTCATACCGGACAATATATTCACCAAATGGGTCGCATGGTTACACATTTTAAAGAAGATTGGAACAGTACGTTTGCCGCGTTACTATCGAAATGTGTTACGACATGAAAACGGATATACGAGTCTGTCGTCGCCGCCTCTTTCGAGCGCTCGAACCTGCGACAGCGGTAAATGCACCGCTGAGCCGGCGGCGCACGCACACGCGCAGCCTCCACCGGCCGAACAGGCGAGCGGCGGCGCAGGCGAGTCGACGCTGCGTGTGTGTGAGTGCGCGTCGTCCTTGAACGCAGATAACGAGTGCTCGATTTCAAATGGTTCTTATACTAGCCTACAGCTACATATATTTTGTGATGCGTCGACTCAGGCTATGTGCGCCGTAGCGTATTGGCGCTGGAATGATAATGGTATAATATGTACGGCCTTTATCACAAGTAAATGCCGAGTCGCTCCTTTGAAACATATGTCAGTGCCGCGATTGGAATTACAGGCTGCACTTCTAGCAGCTCGGCTGGCTGACTCGATTAAAAAGGAGCATAATATGAAGCCTGAAAAAATATTTTATTGGTGTGATTCTAGTACTGTGCTCCACTGGATTAGAAATGATGCTCGGACTTATAAATCTTTTATCGCTCATCGACTGGGAGAAATCGATGAATTAACGCGAATTAATGAATGGAGATACGTGCCAACAAGGATGAACATCGCGGACGTTGCTACAAGGGAAGTCTGCGACTTTACCGTCTTTGAAAATGAATGGTTTCATGGGCCTGCGTTTCTGCGAAGCGATGAGTCATCGTGGCCGAACAGTTTTGAGACACCGCAAGTAAACAAGGCGGATTTGGAATGTATTCTTCTATTGCGACCAATACAGGAGGACTTACCTGCCGTTCCCGATCCACTAAAATTCTCCTCCTGGTTACGCCTTCTGAAATCTACATGCGTTATTTTATCATTCATTGAGAAAATTAAGAAAGAAGCCGGTACCATCGATGGTGACTTGATGTTGAGGGCCGAAGGGTTGCTGATCAGATACGCTCAGATGCAGAGCTTTCCCGAAGACCTAGAGATTCTGAGACGAGGAAATGCGTTACCAAAAAAAAGTAAATTACTTACCCTGTCTCCGTTTCTAGACGAGCACGGAGTGCTTCGTGTCGGTGGCCGCATAGAAGCTGCTCGTGATGTTCCAGTGACCATGAAGCACCCTGTCATTCTGGATGGACGACATCATGTATCGCGGTTGATAGTTTCATACTTCCATATTCGAGCGTGTCATAGCAATCATGAGACAGTCGTAAATGAATTGAAACAAAAATATTGGATATTGCACATTCGACCAACGGTACGGAAGGTTGTCTTTGAATGTATGTTCTGCAGAATAAGAAAGACTCAACCTAAGCCAGTCAGAATGGGAGACTTACCGGAGGCTAGATTGGCCCATCATCAACGTGCGTTCACCTTCTGCGGGCTTGACCTTTTCGGACCTATGGAGGTCACTATAGGGAAACGGCGAGAGAAAAGATATGCTGTTCTCTTCACGTGCCTCACCGTAAGAGCAGTACACCTCGAACTCGTAGCTAGTCTGACCTCGGACTCTCTCATTATGGCCCTTCGCAGAATGGCTGCCAGACGGGGATGGCCATTACATTTGTACTCGGATAATGGAACTAATCTAAGAGGTGCTGATAAAGAGTTGCGAGAATCTATAAAAGGATTGAACCTAAATCAGCTGAAGGCAGAAGCAATTAATTACGGTACCACCTGGTCGTTTATCCCAGCGGCGAGTCCTCACTGGGCCGGAGCCTGGGAACGTTTAATACGGACGGTTAAAGCTTCTCTCAAGGTTGTCCTGAAGGAGCGCGCCCCACGGGAGGAGGTACTTCTCACGCTGTTGGCTGAAGTGGAACAAATTGTTAACGGTCGTCCTTTGACCCATGTTAGCGTTGAGCCGGGAACCGAAGAGGCGCTTACCCCGAATCATTTTCTATTAGGCTCTTCGTCTAATTTGCCTGTACTAGGGGAGTACAATGATTCTGACCTGTACCTACGTAAGCAGTGGCGTATAGCTCAACGTCTAGCCGATATGTATTGGACGAGATGGGTGAGGGAGATGCTACCTCAGCTGATACCTAGAACAAAGTGGACCGAGGAACAAAACCCTTTACGGGTGGGTGATCTCGTAGTGGTTGTGGATCCCAATGCTCCAAGGAACGTCTGGGTGCGCGGTCGTATTGTCTCGGTTTATCCGGGGAGGGACGGGAGAGTGAGAGTTGTCGACGTCGGAACGCGAACGGGTGTCATAACCCGCTCTGCCACACGCGTTGCACGCATCGTGGTAGAATAGAAGTAGGGCTATTATTTATTTATTTTATTTATTTATTGTGTTAGGATTAAGATTAGCATAGGGTATGGGTAGGTAATGAGTGCTATCTAGCACTAGGGTGGGGTATGTTGGCGACGCAATGTAACCCAAGTAGATACCTAATTGCAAGTGTCCCGCAATTTCAATTAAATAATAGTTATGATTAGTCCCGAAAACGCTGCTTGTGTATCGGTAGGGTAAACCTATGGTAGCTTAGTAAATTAAGTATTTATATCATAGTAAGTAGTTGAAATAGAACCAAATATGTATTTAGGAACATGTCTGTATGTATTGTACTTTCTTACTCACCTATCTGTATGTATGTTTGTGTTAAATTCTTAATAAACGGTCCACAACGTACAGTGCTTGCGGATGGGCGACCGCGGGGCGAGGATTGCCGCGCGGAGGGGGTTCGTACATAGCGGTGGCCGCGGATACCACCACTACTCGCTCGACGATTCTTGAACTAGACGCAAGTGCTGTACGTGGTGACATTAAGTGAAGTCTGCCTTTTTATTCGCACCCTCTTCCTGTCGGCTACAGTACCGAATACATAAATTCTGCTACAAATATATCGATATCTACGATATACAGTAAAATAATAATTCGCACTCATTAAATAAGCTTTCATACGATCGGATAGAAAAGTCTCAAGTCTCAGTAAGATACTAAGAATCTGACATTTAAACTTTCTTTCAGTAAAATTGAAGATGTAGAGCTTTTCTAAACTAAATTGAGGACGTAGACTGTTGCTCAATGGACCGCATAAATATTAAAACAGTTTCTTATTTATTCATTCACTTCAACAATATTTAAACATTTCATTAGAATAACGTATTTTAGAAAAGAAATTACAACGGACTATTCTCAATTCCATGAGTGTAAAAACAGCAATAGTTTAACCCTTCAAGCTCCTTCAACCCCCACAAAATTTATATCGAAAATCAATAATCGCAAGCACCTATTTCCACCACCCTAAAAAT
The DNA here is from genome assembly GCA_933228765.1 of Miltochrista miniata. Classification (NCBI taxonomy): domain Eukaryota; kingdom Metazoa; phylum Arthropoda; class Insecta; order Lepidoptera; family Erebidae; genus Miltochrista; species Miltochrista miniata. The sequence continues at coordinate 24,021,899 of OW121763.1, read as the reverse complement.
GAAAAAAGATTTCTCATTTTCCAAAAAAAAATTTATTTCTCACTTACCAGTCCAAATTTTACAATTCTGCAAACGGCAACCGGATTATTGATAAATTGTTTATTTTACTGTGTATAATAATAAATAATAATGAAAACACATTATTTATAATAAAAAAACAAAACACACACGCACACACGCACTTGGTACACATGCACTCAACACAAAAAAACCTTTATTACTCTACCACCACACCATATTTTACGATTCTGTAAACACCAACCGGATTATTGATATATTGTTTATTTTACTGTGTATAATAATAAATAATAATGCAAACACATTATTTATAATAAAAACACGAAACACACACGTACTACACAAACGCACGCCAACCATGCGCAATCCACTCTCAACTTCAACTGTTCGATTTTTGTAAAAAATTCTGGCCCATTGACGTCATTTTATAAGATTCCAAAAACAAGAAAATGTTATATACTACACATGCAATCAAACTGTTCATAGAAAAGTAGGACGTAAGGAGGCTAAATTTAAGTTTAAAGTCGTCTGGGTAGGTGCGGCGACCGGTCGCCGCGCGGGGCTCAACGGAAAAGCTTGATTATTATGCGCGGCGACCGGTCGCCGCGAGGAGCTCTAAGGGTTAAAAATTACATTAGCCTACTCTCTCATTTTGTTACCATTTCTTAAAGAATCCAGCTGCATCATGATTCATCTTTTAACAATGCCTTCATTTTAGTTTTGTATAATTATGTTAAATATTTTATTTAATACTCATCTCCTTTAAAACCTTCACAATTTATTACCAAGCGTCGCCACCACAATACGATTTTCAATTACACCAATATGCGTCCATCACGACACTGACAGACCACTTTGAATGTAACATAGCACTTACAATATTTTACTTTACTAACTACCCAGTATGTCATACTTTTGTTTTACTGAGGCGGGGTTTTAACCTTATCTTAATATACACTCGAGAGCAATGAATCCGGGTCACTTAAAGAATCCTAAAAATCTCGGAAACTAAAAATGCTAGGTTAATGCAATAAATTGTATTTAATAGACAATGTAATACTCCTTAAATGAAGGTATTAAAACTTCTTAGTTATTGTAAAGTTATATCATAAAAAAATCAAATTTGAAAAAGGGCCACTTTCGAAGATGGAACTACGAAATTACAGCATTTGGTGTTGCTTTTGTTTGTAATCTGTCATTTATGTGGGTACATAAACCATGTTGATAGTGCTCTATATTCATTAATCAAGCTGAAATTATGTCGCTTACGCCTGAAGAATGCACCAGAATACTTACAATGCTGGAAACCGGCCGGAGTCAGCGCGATACAGCCAGGACTGTCGGTGTGTCGCTGTCAACAGTACAAAGAGTTCTCCGACGTTACGAAGAAACTGGTTCTAACCTACGCAGACCAGGAACGGGCAGAACCAGGTGTACCACAGCACGAGAAGACCGATACTTGGTGAACACCATGCTTCGAAATCGCTTTCTCACAGGAACTGAACTCACCAATCAGTTTCGACGCCTCGGAGGAAGTAACCCAAGTGCATGGACAGTAAGACGTCGGCTTGCTGAATCTAACTTAAAACCCCTTAGACCTGCAAACGGCCCTAAACTGGAGCGTGGGCATCGTATTTCGAGACTAAGGTATGCCCAGAGCCACGTAAATTGGAGTATTGAAGATTGGTCAAAAGTTATGTTCTCCGACGAATCAAAATTTATGCTCTACAAGCACGATGGAAGACACAGAGTGTATCGAAGACCAGGGGAAAGATTCAAGCAAGCATGCATCGAAGAAAAAGTAGCCTACGGTGGTGGGTCTGTACTTGTGTGGGCCGGAATTTCTTCTGAAAGTCGCACAGAGCTGGTGATCATAGAAAACGGCTCTTTAACTAGCGTAAGATATGTGGAAGAAATCCTCAATGATCACGTTGGTCCATTTATGGTCAATTTAGGTGAGGATGCTATATTTATGCATGACAATGCCCGACCTCATACAGGTAGGATTGTGAATGACTACCTTCAAGAGATGAACATTACTCGTATGGAGTGGCCAGCGCGCAGCCCGGATATCAACCCGATCGAGCATGCTTGGGACGAGCTAGGCAGATGCGTAAAACAACGAAACCCTCCCCCAATCACGCTTCGTGAGCTCAAAATTGCTCTCACAGAGGAATGGGAGAATATTCCCCAAAATCGTATAAGGAACTTGGTGTACAGCATGCCAAACCGCGTAAACGCAGTAATGGAAGCACGAGGAGGCAATACGAAGTATTAAAATTCAAGAAAATCGTAATAAAGTTCAAAAATTTCATGTTTCCTATTTTTGTTTTAAGGAGAGATCAGCAGTTTTTTCTTTATGTAATTTTGTGTTAATAAAATGTATGGTGACTCATATTTTTTTTACTTTCATATAAGGAGTATTACATTGTCTATTAAATACAATTTATTGCATTAACCTATCATTTTTAGTTTCCGAGATTTTTAACATTCTTTAAGTGACCCGGATTCATTGCTCTCGAGTGTATATAAATCTCCTGTCACGATGTTTGTTCGCGATGGACTCCTAAACTACTTAACCGATTTTAACCAAATTTGGACACCATGTGCAGTTTGATTCAATTTGAGAGATAGGATAGTTTTTTTTTTGTGAAAAGCCTACATGGCTATGGCCGGAAGTACCGGGTTAGAAAAAGCTTAGCCACAGCAACGCGTGGCCTGACCATCTAGTAATATTTTAAATTCCAAAAAGGAGGTTTTGCAATTAAACAGAATATATGGATGTTTTTTTTTGTCTTGCGAATATCTCCATCTACTAGGATCCTGGTCTGCTCTTATTATTATAAGCTGATAGAACTCGCCCACAATATTATATTTTAGAACTATTTGGCGACGGTGTAAAAAAATATTGAACATTATATTCAAAAGATCAAACCCCGCCTACAAAGCCCTAATACCTATTTAAAAATTCTATAGAAATATTTTATCTTAAAATATAACCTTTCATTGTTATAAGATATACACATATCTGTCGATACACAGATTAGGTATAATATTTCGTAAAAGGAATGGTAATAGGTTTTTAAATTAGACATTTAAATGCAATCCGATAGCAATAGCGGAATGGCATCCAAGCGTATCAGTATGGACAATACATTGTTGCATAGAATTACAATATTTCAATCAACATCCGCTTATTCTATTATTAAGTCGTCAACAAATAAATTTTTATAAGTGACCAAAATTCTCACAATTCTCAGACATTGATATCGAGAACAGAATATAAATGTATGTTATCATTAGAAAATCTTACAGCAGTAATCCCACACAGGTCTTTACTAAATAATAATAAAGATTATTTTTTTTTTCTTCGCAACAGTACCTACCTATTACTAAACATTAATGTGATCAAAAATTTACATTGTGAGAGTATAGTGTCTACTAAATATTTATTTACTTGACTCTACTAAACTAGGTAATTAGATATGTACCTATTCCCAGAGAGGAATGACAGTTATTTTGTAAATTAGATATTATCTATCCAACAAAATGTTGAATAGGTAAAACCTATGATATGCAATTTTTGGAACGAAGTTCCTTATCCCGCGTTGTGAAAGGGGGCTAGACGGAAAAAAATCTTACGAAAAGTTGTCACGACACTTTTGGTAGTGATAATGGTAGTGATAGTGGTAGTGATAGTGGTAGTGATAGTGGTAGTGATAGTGGTAGTGATAGTGGTAGTGATAGTGGTAGTGATAGTGGTAGTAATAGTAGTAATAATAGTGGTAGTGGTAGTGATAGTGATAGTGGTAGTGATAGTGGTAGTGCTAGTGCTAGCCAGGGGATGAACATGAACTCTACGAGCAACACCAAAGCAAATAGGAGTTTCGCTCTGTTCAGTTTCAGTCGCGCGTAAAGGTTACACGCACTCACTTTTTTTTATATTTGTTTTCTTTTTGTTTTTGTTTCTGTTTTTGTTTATGCTTACAATAAAATTTTAAAATTAAAATAAAATTTTATTACAATTCCTTCACTTTAATCGAAAGGAACTTCGTTCCATCCGGGTGTCCCTTGACACCTCTCAAGTTTTTAAGCTATTGCATAGCTTCTATCGCGGGCCTTGCGTGGAGACCGAATCCAGAAATTGTGTCACGAAAACGAGTCACACTCTCGGCTACCTTCGGCCACGTTCGTGTATCTCGTCTCGCACTTCATAAATTTTTTGTTTACGTCAATTATGAACTCTGCAGTCGTTATATATTATTATATTGTGTCAAATAATCCAAAAATTGATGCTTGTACCCAGAATCGATCTTGCGCCTTCTGCGTACCGATCCGCGTCTTAACCACTCGACCAAAGTTGAATTAAGAGTGCTGGTCGAATTTAGAGTTCATAATGTGAAATGACAATTTCGATGCTGTCAATTACATTAGTTGCTGTCAATTTACTTCGTCTAAATAAAAATTCGACTATAGGTGTATAGGTATTCATCATCTATGTACAACAGTGAACTGTACTCGTATAATTTGTGTAAAAAGTGTTTTAAATATGAATAAACAAAGTGCAGTTATTAATGAAGAAAGTCACGAAAAATAGTGAAAGAAAATGAGTGAGTACCATGGAGCAAATATAAGAGGTGAGTACTCTATATACATACATTTTATTATTATTATCACCAATGCAGTATTATTTTTTGTTTTGTTAATTTATATATGATACTGCTATAAAGATAACCAAACCCGGGAGTACGTTCCCATGGGAAGCGGGAAGAAAATTTCACGCTGACGTAGCCGCGAGCGCGATCTATCTCATACCTATGTACTTTAAACGTGTCATAAAAGTCACAACAATACCATACATGCATATTTCAAAGAATGTCTATTATTACCATAAAATTTGTAAAAATAGTTTTTAAGAAGAAACCTATTGTTTTATCTTTTAACTAGCTGACCCTCGCAACTTTGTTTACGTCACACAAGGTCTATGAAATTAGAGGTATTTATTAATCATACTCATCAAGTAGCGTGTGAATCTGCCCTGTTTTCTTAATCAAAATAGAGCTTAATGGTTAAAGCTATTCCTCAGTATAGAATTTTCCTCAGTATAAACAATTTACATACAAACACCGGCGTGTTAGAATTTTATTACATGTATCAATGTAGTAGACGTAACGTGTATAAAATGACATCAATCAAATGTCATCAATATTCTGAAAAAGAAATTAAAAATAGAGTTCACAAACTCTTTTGAAAATACGTACTGTACCTACCTTAGAGGATCGATAGGAAGATAACAGGATAGTTAACAACCATCCATAGAAAATAGATGGTATAATGCTGAATACCGCAAAGAACAATCGGCGCGGCATAGAATGGGGCCTATACTGATATCCTGGAGGATTTAAATGATGCCGATGTCCTGTGCCTGCTGAGGCACACACACGCCGTCATGCATGTCTGCAGGACAACGTGCAGGACAACGAGCAGGATGAGGCAGCGAATGGCTGGACTGAAATTAAAATCGACAGACGCAAGAGATGTGGTGGAGGCACTAATTCACGTACCTCGGGAGTGTCGTGTCAGAAACTGATGGGATAGAAGAGTACCTTACATCATTTCGAGTCTCGCCAAGGCCAGAACAACCTTTACACAGCCGCGCCCCGTGGGCAGTTGCGAAAATGGACACGAAGAGTGAAACTCAAAACAAAGTAAACGTTAAAACTGTACTGCTAACTGCTATACGGATGCGAGACATGGAAGGTCACTAAAGACATTTCGCACCAGCTACCAGCTATAAGTCTTCGTCAAACGCTGCCTCCAATGAATCCTCGGTACATACGGGCCCGAGAACATCACGAACGTAAGACTATTGGAACGCTGCAGTGAGACCAACAGATCAAACGTCGGAAGTGTAGCTGCTGCGCTAGATTGGACACACGCTGCAAAGGGACCACGATCACATCATACCAAGGCAAGTCTTACTGAAACTACTGGTAGGGTTTCAAAAACTGTTCGATAGTAAGTAGGTACATTAATTGATAGTGGCTATAGGCTACATAACATAATGCTAAGATTCCTGCCTTTTGGCCTTTTGGACTTTAGTCCAAAAGTCTCCACCAACAGATCAAACGTCGGAAGTGTAGCTGCTGCGCTAGATTGGACACACGCTGCAAAGGGACCACGATCACATCATACCAAGGCAAGTCTTACTGAAACTACTGGTAGGGTTTCAAAAACTGTTCGATAGTAAGTAGGTACATTAATTGATAGTGGCTATAAGCTACATAACATAATGCTAAGATTCCTGCCTTTTGGACTTTAGTCCAAAAGTCCAAAAGTCCAAAAGTCCAAAAGTCCAAAAGTCCAAAAGTCCAAAAGTCCAAAAGTCCAAAAGTCCAAAAGTCCAAAAGTCCAAAAGTCCAAAAGTCCAAAAGTCCAAAAGTCCAAAAGTCCAAAAGTCCAAAAGTCCAAAAGTCCAAAAGTCCAAAAGTCCAAAAGTCCAAAAGTCCAAAAGTCCAAAAGTCCAAAAGTCCAAAAGTCCAAAAGTCCAATAGTACAAAAGTCCAATAGTACAAAAGTCCAAAAGGCCAAAAGTCCAAAAGTCCAAAAGTCCAAAAGTCCAAAAGGCCAATAGGCCAAAAGTCCAAAAGCCCAAATGTCCACAGTCAAGTAGGTACTTGGTACTTTACTTTGTTGAACATAGGCCTTAAAATCTTACTAATATTATAAATGCGAATGTTTGTGAGTGTGGATGTTTGTTACTCTTTCACGCTCAAACCGCTGAACGGATCGGGCTGAAATTTGGTAACAGAGATACATTATAGTCTGGAATAACACATAGGCTACCTTTTATCCCGGGAATAACTTCCCGCGGTAACAAATTTTACGCGGGCGAAGCTGCGGGCATCAGCTAGTATTCTTAGATAGAAATAATTATACTAGCATAGTCGGTAAAAAATGCTATGTAATAGCTTTACCGCGGCAGTCCCCGAGTGCCACACGTCTTTTTTTTTTTACTACTATCACAGTCTACAGATCATTCTCTTTATACTGTGCCAGTACTATGAGACATTTACTCTAAATTAAAAAAAACTAAGCACGTTTCGAAGCTCAGGGATTTTTTTTTATAATTATCTTTTGACTTGGTAAATGTATGTAAACACACAATAACTTACATGTGTTAACTATATATTTATAGTTAGAATAGCTATTTCAATATATCTACTTAGTATTTTTTCCAATCATCAATGTAACAGTAATATACTAATGAAGGCTTTTAATTAAAAATAGAAAATACCTACGTCTTGACCATCAATCTTGAAACGGCCTCCCGCCACTAATATTGCATCAATTGTAATAGAACTGTATAACAAAAACAGTAATTACTCTGTTCAGCTTACATCCTGTATTAATATAAGAACATAGAATTTAAAAGCAATGCTTTATCTTTATTAAGAAAAGCGTCCTGAAAGCTCATAGAGCGACAATACCTGTATCTTTTATCCTAAGGGGAAGCGCCATACTGAGATTTCCCCTTTGGTAAAGCTTACTCCAAAAGGATTACGCTTATAAACACACATTACAAAATAAATATATAGATGTGTGTGTCTGAAATTATGATTGTATTGTTTCAATTGTTTTGTGTAAGTTCCATAGTGATAGCCGATTACTTTTTAGTGGTGTATATGAATACGATTTCCCCCTGCAACATAAGTTAGACAGATATGTATAGAGCAAACATGCTATATCTACTCCCCTTGTACTGGTCTTGTTGCTCTATGTTTAAGCTCCGTTGAAAATTAAGTATATTAAAGACTATCCACACGAGCGTAATTGCTGTTTTCCATACTACGTATTGCACAGCCAAGCGTCTGTTAGATTGTAGAAGACGAACAAAGTTCAGCATCTACGGAATTAAGTTCCTTTATAACACGGGCATGCAGTTATTGACTCTCCAACGCTTACTGTACACTGCCTGTTGTTTTCTAATGCGCCTGTACTAGAGGAATAAACCGATTAGGTTACATATCCTCAAGAAACTAGCTTACGGAATCCCTGGTATCTGTCAGCCCCTAGCCAAGTTATATTTAGCAATGAATAAATTTTACTATCATGAAATCTTTTAATTTCAGCATATAAATTTAAAAAGTATGCATCAGCGACTTCTTTATTTGTCATCTATTTTAGCATGATATAATATTGACATAATGACGTAATAGAAAATAAGTATCGTTAACATAGATAAATGCTGGTGTACTTACTTTAGAAACCAGAAACTTCAGCTCTCATTTATCCACATATCAGCGACTAGTTCTAATTTTGATATTAGTTAACGTTACTATATTATGTAATAATAGAAGTAACAACGATCCGATGTCTGATGATAGCGTTGATGATCTGAACTTAAGTACTCCACTACTGCACCGGAATACAGGTGCGTAACACAGAGCAATTTCACGGCAATCGGTACATCGCACACAGACAGGAAACTAAAACAGAAAAATCTGGCTGTAAATAAATTAGCTTACAATAACATTAATCAACAGTTTGACCACAATAAATACAGACAGAACAGGTTGCTGCTAAAAGTTTTCTATTGAAAACTGCAAACTGTACTGCGAGTGACAACCTCTAATTAACAACTATTTCGTAGTGTAACCGAGGCGCGCTGTAACTAGTTATTATATTACGGTATACCTACTTTCAGTTTTGTAAAGGACATTTGAACTGAACTTTAAATCCGTGGTCTGAAGAGCAAAATAGTATAGACTCGAGTTCAAACTGAATTAATGAAATGAATAAAGTCATTATTATAAAACTTTACATAATTAGATTAATAAACTTGATAAGCGATTGGCCAGAATAACAGTAAATAGCTTTGTGCTAAATGAAGAAAGTGATTCTTTTTCTCAAGCACAAAAAACTTTAAGTGGTATCTGTGTACCTATACATAGTAAATGCAACTAGAAGGACTCTTAATGCCTCAAAAAGTCTGACATGATAATGACTATTTTTATACTTTGCCCTATTTTTTAAATTTTATTGTAAAGAAAGTTCATAATCTTTCGAATTGTAATTGTTTGCCTATGAATTCACCGTAGTAATAAAGCTTATACATCAGAAAAAGAGATGGGTTGCTTTTGATGCTGGGAACAAGTTCAGGGATACAGGTCCGAGAAAACTTGTCCACAAAATGGAGCCGCGGGCATTATTTATTGTATTCAATATAGCATAGCGTGAATCTGTCAATTAACGTTTATTAAGGACCAGTAACTTGTGACTTTCATAAAAGTCTTTCAAAACAATGAACCCTTTCTATATGGTCCTTAATTAGAGTATTTTATAACACACTAGAGATGTTTGGGAGCAGACTTCGTTAGGAGAACGGTTAAACCGGAGTCTGCAGTTTATTTCTCATTAAAAATAACGGGCACTCAAGTTGCGGGGTGTTTAGACGTAGCTAGACTGTAAGCCGATGTTTTACTTTACTAGTGATTCTGTACAGATTTGTTAAATATATTGCTTGGAAAATAGTAGCCATTTTGAAGTTAAGTAACAAAAGCTATCGCAGTTATTTCATAGTCCTTAAAAGTATCATCATTTAAGTGAGTCATGGTATTTAAATTCCTCACATTATTTTCTATACGCTTCTACACGATCATTATTCTCGATCTTATGTTTCATATGAGGGTACATTGTAACTTTAAATTTTAAAGGCTTTTCTTAGGCCAAGCTGGTGCCTACACTCGGAGTGCTAAGCAGAGTGCGTTGGTAATTTGCAGCCGGACATGGAATATTGTCCCTTTGGAGTGGGACACTTGAATATCAGCTTCATTTAATCCGACTAGACACACGGAGAATTATCAACGATCATATACTTACAGGCAGTGTTGAGCCGCTACGCAATTGGCGTCATCCTACCGAGGGCTTACCCGGGACTCTCTACCGTAGGCATTAGGTAGGTAACGTGTAGATTTTAGTCGGTAAGTGTCCGGCATAGCATCCATGTAGGATTTTCTTCAGGTTAAAAAAGAGCCCCTATGCTTCATGAAAGACTTCATCCCCTTACTCGTGTTTTACCGCCTTACAATGGTTTCAGCTCTCAGGAAATATTTGTTACGATGCATATGACTACCTTTTGTCGTCCTTACAGAAATAAAATATCTTTCTAGATCTCATGCCATTAAACGAGGGAACCGTTTAAATGCATAAAACGTTTTAGAATCTAAAAGATCAATGGCCAGTCTTGTAAAAGTTTTAATTTGATCCTTTCACGTCATACTGTTGAAAACTCGTAATGTATGCAAAGTGTGTGAACGATTCAACACAGGATCGATAGAACGTTCAAGAAATAATCAGTGTGGCGAACTGTTCTAGACTATTATTGGAAGCAATTTAGACTTCTGTACTAGTTCGTAAAGTATTCTCGATCAATAGTTAGTAAAGTTGTTACAGTAAGTTATATTACGTAAATTATGATGTTATAAACTAAATAATAACAAAGAATCACGCCTATATCCACATCGGGATAGGCAGAGGTAATAAACCCCACGTTATAGGGCGAAAGCATAATTGTTATCAACAGAAACACATTTAAAAAGATCTATAATCATTCTGGAATCCCAACCAATATTCGAACATCATATATACTCTCGATTGTTGGCATTTGATGGAACTTGTTATAATTCATTATTCAAACTCGCACTTGTACTTTTCCCCTATTTAATCGTATTTTTACATAATCTGACCGGTTTCGCCTAAGGCATTCTCAAAGGTACTACTGTTCATACACTATCCTTTAAAAGCCATTGCAGCAGCGGAAGCGGCTGAAAATATTAAAATTAATAAATATAAGGGTTTCGACTCATCGTATAGTTTTTGTCCAGTCGGTCAGGTTAAGTTAAAAAAAGATTAAATAGTGGAAAAGTACAAGTGTGAGTTTGAATAATCAATATTCGAACAGTCAAGACAGATATTAGAGTCCTACAAATACTACTTACTAAACTGAAAACTATTGAGTTTTATATAAAAGTTGTACAATATTATCAACACTACAAGAACAAACCTAGTACAACCAAACTTTAGACAATAGTTAGGTGAACAAATTTGATTCAACACGCCTCTTGTAACCACAAGCTTCCCCGCTGGTTCAAAAACTTTATATCATTGCACTCAGCAAATAAGTTGGGGACTCTAATTAGTACCTTCAGCCACATTCCGAACAGAATCTAACAAAAGGTCAAAGTTTGTGATTGCGACACTATAACGAGCGATGCTTTGTGTTCCGATGTATTATGTCTCTTACTCGGAGAAAATTCTGCAGCGTTCATCGTTCTATTGAAACTAATTGAATGAAACCTTTGATTACTTTCTTGTGCCGATGTTTTCATTACCATTGTCGGACAAAACAGCGTTGTACGTGCAAACATGCGAAAGATATCATCTCTACAAATCTTGATGAATATAAAGTGGTTTGGTCCTACGATAGTTCATACATAGGATTATTCATAGCAAAAATAACTGTAAAACACATCACAGCTGATAAAAACAATTAGGTCAACAAATCGGCAGTGGCAGAATATCTCAAGTCGTTCATCAACCCTAAAGTCTTCTTCACCAATTGCCACTACTAATGTATTATCCAGCTTTACGCACTTGAAATTAAAAAGTGTCAACTTATAAACAGTTCTTGCAAACATGAATGTGGTGTACAATAAAGCCTATTCTATTCTATTGTGTTTGTCTCTTGTAGTAGGTGGTGAACCTAATGAAATCTTGTAATGGACTTTTAATACTATAAATCAGTGACCGATTACAGAACACTACAATAATGTAAAGGCGTAAATAAAATATAGGTAATGGTTACAGTAGATGGCTTGGAGGTTGCCTAGACATAATTATAGTTGAAATATTCAAATGCTTGAAGAGTTGTTGAACAAAGCATGGAACTTGAAAAAAAAGCTCTCATTGATTTAGAACCATTCTGGGTTGTAGAGTAAATTTTATTTTTGTGGATAAATTTAAAAATATATCTCGATTAAAAATCCATACTAATATTATAATAAGGAGAATGTGTTATAATTCTTTACTCTTCTAAGTAATCAAAGTGCTGATGTGTTATTTAAATAAGATGTATGTACCTAGTAGGAAACACAATAACGTAAAATACAACACTGGATTATGCGAAAACTGGATTTGCTGCGAGTTTAACAGCGGACATACTAATAGTAATTCATAAAAAAACTTCTATGAGATTCTTTTCCTGAAAATCCCTATTTTAAAATCACATGAAATGACAGGACAAACAGTGTCACAAAAATAATAACTTTGTTTGAAACACATTAGTGGAGATACTAGATACCTGTCTATTTTATTTTTAAAACTCCTAAAAATACAGCAAGATTCAGCCAATTTCACACCTGGCTTGTTCCCAGTGCGGCCAGAGTTGTCTACGGGAACTACGAACGTGTTTCTATCGTGAGTGTTGGGTGTCAGCTAATTAGTGCATGCGTTGATGTGGAATGAGTGGTGATGGAACGGACGCAAAGGTGTGGAGTGAAACGGAATAGAGTAACACTTCGGACAGTATGTTAAATAAAAATGCCGAAATAACTGGGTACTTACATCGTAATAATATGTCGATGCTAATGACTTCCTTTCCGGGTGACAATTACTTCCAACGCAGCTGCATTTTATTAGATCCAGAAATTTTGCTATTTTTGCTGATGTATTATCAATCTGAATTTTTATAATACACTAGCTGAGCCCGCAACTTCGTTTACGTCACATAAGGTGTATGAAAGGAAAGGTATTTCTTCATCAGAGTCATCAAGCAGCGTCTGAAACTGCCCTGTTTGCTTAATCATAAAAGAGCTTAATGATTAAGTCTATTTTAAAACAATTCAGTCCACGCCTTCGGCGCGGACTGAATTGTTTAAAAATAGTCTTAATCATTAAGCTCTTTTATGATTAAGCCAACACGCCAGCTTAGGTTCACTCACATTCAAAGAAACCCATACAATTAAAATTTTTAAAATATCTGATTCTTAAAAGTGTTATAACTCTTTTATTTCTAAACCGATTTACATAAAACAAACGCTAAATGTTAACTGGAGCAAACCTCAACACAATATAAAAAACCGCATTGCAATCTGTTGAGCGGTTACTGAGATTAGCGTGCACAACCGTACAGACAAACAGATATACAGACATAAAGACATACAGACATACAGACAAACAGACAAAAATTCTAAAAATCATTGTTTTGGGTTCTATTGCGTTCATAAAGCCTCCCTATAATATTTTTTCTTATTTATCTTCCATGTACAGACAGCGACCTGTTACGATTTTATTATATGTATTGATTGATATTGATAACACGCGTGCGCTACATAAGATCTAGGCTTTGTGTTGTACTACTAAAGATAATACAATAATATTAGATACAGATAGACAACTCCCTGCCCCTCACTGAGCAACCTTCTTCACCCCCGCCAGTCTGGCGGGTATTTTGAGAGAAAATTTGCTTAGCCACACACACACACACACACACACACACACACACACACACACACACACACACACACACACACACACACACACATACACACACACACACACACACACACACACACACACACACACACACACACATTCAAGCTCTGTACAAACATAGCGTGTTTTTAGTTAAGTGACAGAATTGAAAACGAATCATTTGTATGGAGTTTTCGCTCTGTGGTCGTCGAGACGTCTGCGGCCAATTTGAGTGTCAGTGGCCAGCTAAATCAAACAGCTGGACCTTTCCTAATCATTTCGACAGAGTTGCTGGCTAGAAGTATTGGCATTGGGTTTTGCTTCACGTTTTCCTCCTCTTACCTTTATCGGCGTTGGGGTAGGTATAAGATCTTACTTTTGAGGGTGCTTTAAAACATAGACTTCACATAGGCAATGCTGCGGTCTGATTTCTAGATCTCACCATTCCCTCCGCACATGTGCAACTGACAGAGATTTCTAAACGTATTTTTTTATAAACTTGTAATGAACATGAAATATATTCATATTCAATTTAATAATATGTACACGTGTGCTGTGAAACTAACAATATGATGTATCATTATCACGAGCACCCTACAAATTAAGTTATGCCAATCACTCTCAAAACATCGCTAAAGCGTAATAATACGCAAACTCAGACCACATGTTTTGTTCCCATCCAAAAATAAATATCTGTTGGACCCATTTTCGCTCCCTCATCTCTACATATCACAGTATAAAAAAGGACCATACTTATTTTTGAACCAAACTGCAGTATACTACAATTACGGTATGGAACTTATATTGATAGGGTAGCATGGCGAGGGTTGAACAATCTATGAATTAGGGTAAAGGGTCAATAGTGGGCCAGATAAAGATGGGCTGCAACAAATTGTGCGCTCTCCGCTCCTTTGTTATCTGACCCTGCTGTACTTAATTGTGCTTTTGTCCGTTTTCAGAGATTGTCCTGTGATTGGCCAACTTAGATACGGCTAAAATAATATACCGACCCACTGTCACACACAATTTAATTTGATTCAAGAATAGACTCGATTTCATTTGTATGATATTCCAAAATAATGTAGGTGTATTATTCATGTATATGTGCTGGGTTTATTTCACGCTCTGATTTATATTTATTCATATCAGATTGTAATATTTTGTCATGGATTTTGGTAAAACTTTTCAAAAACCCCTTCTTTGGTTGATCTAGTATTCTTTAAACCATCAAAGAAACCATGTAAGATTTGGATCATTCGGACCTAACTTGCCTTACTAGGGACAACTACGGCAAATTAGGTACCAATGATTCCGTTAGAGTTTGGAATTCTAAAAAATATCATACATTCATAATAATTTTTGAAAACATTGAAGTTTCACACTCTGATTTATCAAGTAACTAGCTGACCCGGCGAACTTCGTACCGCATAACAGTCAATGAATGTCGTGTTACCTTTTAGCTGAACTAATTTAGGCTTTGATGAACGTAATACAATAATAAAAAATAATATTAATATAGATAGAAACATAAAAGTATTTTATTATGATGAATGATGATGAAAACATACAGAATGAGAATAAAAATTAAAAAATAATAATAATTAAGTAATTCAAACTCATGGCAGAAAAAAATGATTGAAAAGTATGTTGTGCATAAGAAAAACATGCATTTTCTAGATTGAGGCCACAAATAGTCAAGGATTGGCCCTGTGATTTGTTGATCGTCATGGCGAAGGCAAGATGAATTGGGAATTGAATTCGTTCAAACTCAAATGGCATATCCGTTGCGATCATCGGAATCCTTGGAATAAGAACTTCCTCATCTTTAAATTTTCCTTTAAGTATCGACGCGTGAATCACATTGCTCATCAGTTTTTTTTATCACCAAACGCGTTCCATTGCACAGTTTTGGTTGGTTTAAATTTCTAAGCATGATGACTACCGAGCCAACCTTAAGCTTTTAATTGTGCGGTGGTAAACCAGGCACATCCAAGGAGTTTAAAAATTCACTTGAATAATGTGATGGATAAAGTAAATAATAGTGTCATAAGGGAACATTGCGGCATGATAGAAGATGTAGTGACTAAGATAGAGAAAGGGATGCTCAGATGGTTTGGACATGTGGAGAGAATGGATGGAAATAGGCTGACGAAACAGATTTATGAGGCGAGAGTGAATGGGCAAACTGGTAGGGGTCGACCTCGGCATATTCATGTCGATAAAATCGATAATCTTCTGAGAAAAGGCCAGGTCAAAAGTACCCTTAACCGAAGAGCATGTATGAAGACACTTATGAAAGTTAAAGAAGCGAAAGTTATTTGCCAGGATCGTAGCAAGTGGAAAGCCATAGTCTCTGCCTACCCCGTTGGGAAACAGGCGTGATGTTATGTATGTATGTATGTTGAATAATTAGTGGCTTCTTCTTCGTTTGTTACACAGTCGATAGATTTGAATGAATACAGAGTACCTACGATTTGATTTTGAATTATAAAATTGAGGTCATCTACATCTTTATTTTTAGCAGCCAAAATTGCTCGCTCACTTAACCATTTAGTATTTTTGTGGTTAGCAATGATATCCGGGAAGACTTTGTTGATAAGCTCGTCTTTTGATGATACAAAATTGCAAACATTTGGAGGAAATGAAATCAAACCGCTCGATTTGTCAACAGGAACTTGGCCATTACCGACGTCAGCGATTGCTTCGAGAAATCATCAGCAGATAGATCGTTCAACAATGCAACTCTCATATTTACAGACAGTTGAAGTTTCTTTACATATCGCCACAGATTTGATGCTTTGAGGCAAGCGTTTATTTTGTCGGCAGCAGTAGATCTTGCAATGACTGGTAGTGTTTGTCGGAAATCGCCAGATAATAAAATCATTGCACCACCAAAACATCTCGAGTCATTCTTCATCTCGATTCTTTTAATGTTCGGTCTAGTGCTTCCAATGCGCGTTTGTGCGCCATTGTGCATTCGTCCCATATGATGATTTTTGATGCTACTAAAACTTTGGCCATTGCGGAGTGTTTCGAAATGTTACATGTCGGTTGTTCAGTAGTTTAAAGGTTTAATGACAATTTTAACGCTGAGTGAGCCGTACAGCATCCGTCTAACAATGTTGCCGCTATTCCAGAAGAAGCTATTGCTAACGCAATTTCGGATCTCGCACGTACAGTGGCCAAAATCAATGACATGAGGAATGTCTTCCCAGTTCCACCGGGGGCATCCAAAAAAAATAAGCCGCTATATCCATCATCAATTGCATTAATCAGTGTATTCTTTCCTCCGCTTAGGATTCAATAGAGGTACATTCGTTTGGACTGATTGGATTAGTTCATGTGGATCATATTCACGTTCACGTTCCAATTCTCTATTAAATGCGTCATTCATTCCGCGATCTGGCGCTGGCATTCCTAACCTAACTAACAAACTGCCGCACATGAGGTAACACATATCTTCGATCAAGAGCAAAGTTTGGTTATGCATCTCCTCATTCACCTCAAGATCGGAATCTAATATTACACTTTTGTTAACCTGTACAATAAATCTTAGGTATTATTATCGGAAATTAAAAATTAAATAATATCGAGTTTTCATTGTTTTTATGATTTATTATGCTATTCGGGGCGGAGACAAATCCAACGAATCAATAACCATGAATATTGGTTCAGCAGATCTCGAGTTATAAATGTTGTAACAAACCCGTCTTTGTTTTATATATTAAGATATCATTTTCTTATACCTAAACGAATCTTTGATTTGTCAAGTAATATCAAGGTGGCTAAAACGAAAACAGTTAATTTTATATTATGCACGTTGCTTCAAGACATTTTAACACCCACAAAAGGTGAAAGGAAATTAGTATCTGCACATTGTAATTTAGTTGTAATTGAAAAATCGTCATCTACGTGTCGATGTCGAGAAATACAATATTATAAGGTCATTGATGTTACGCAACAGACGAACAAAGGCACAGATTCGATATAAATGAATTGATTTATGATTGTGAATGCAAGTTTTTGATTAACAACACACAATATTGGCTGAGAAAAAATCTTATTAGAATTCAGTTACTTGTTTCTAGCAAGCAAACTTTGTAGTCGATTTCACTAGGTACTTTGGTATTCCCAATTAACACAACAATACATAGTCCTAACATGTCTCACGCGTCCACCTCTTCTATCCACTTTTACCTTATAGGCCAGTTCGGCACCAAGGTCTTCTCACGAAGTGCTTCTGGTGTTGAAAATGTCCATATAGGCTACGATGACCACTTGAAATTGGGTGGGCCGTGAGCTTGTCGGCCGCCTAAGTATAAAACTTAAAACAAAAAGCACAAAAAAGGAATTAATAATTTCCTAAAGGTGATAAAAACAACGCACAACTTTTATATTGCGACCTAAAATTATATCATTCAGAATACTCAACATCCTCGCATATAGCCTCATAAAACCATTCTGTTATCATTTTATCGGATTAAAATCACAATCGCCCCCTTCATTACCGCATTGACCACTTCTGAGCCCGATCAGCATATCATTCCGCTCTTCACATCACTTCGCGGCCCAGACAATCGCATTAGAGTATGCCTCAAATACAGGCCTTTTACCGCGAATCGCCATCCTAAATAAACAATAGCATGGAGGGGTGCAGCTTTTAAACGATCTTCAGCAGCTCAGCTGACAGATTAGCTCACCCTATAAACAAAATTACGAATAAAGATATTTAAAATTTCAATATACTTTATTACAATGGCAATACGCTTCATTTTTATATGACTGTTTAAAAGTTTAAGTCGCATTATATTTTAGTCGATGGACTTGTCTGATACGTGGTTAGGATTTTTGAAGCGACATCGGGGTGCGATTTGGCCACGTGCTAATGTGCCCTATGGGCTTGACGTTTGTTAATCTCTGATAGAATATATTGATCTAAAAATATGATGACTATATTTACATAAAATATGATTCAAAATATGTAAACCAGAATATAAACTACTAGCAAATACCCACATGGTAAAGCTTTCCAAAACATTTTCCCAAAGGAACTCCTTCCCGAGATAAAAAAAAGTAGCTTAATGTCCTTTCCCAAACTCTATTCCATCTTAGTACCAATTTTTCTCAGTCTCGGTTTAGTGTCGTGAAAGTGTTATAGTAAGGATTACACTATGCGTTTAAAGGTTTAGAAGTCTGCTTAAAATATTCAAATTTCAAAGTAGTGTAGCGAAAACTGACATCAATAAATTAGTTTTCGCTACACTTTTTACTTTTGCGCTACTTAGATACTTCAGTGGTAGTGAATGCCCAAGGCATTAAGTTATATGCCAATAGTGCATGCATGAAGTTTGAATTAACATACAATCATAACGTAAAATGATGCCCGAGGGGGGTAAGCTGAGGTGAATTACACACCCATACTTGTCGTAAGTATAGAAAGTAGTTTTCTTGGTTTCACGTAATAAAGGGCAAACTTATTGCTGTTACGAAGCAACAGGAGAAAATCTGTAACTATTTTGTAAACCGAAACTAAATTCAACCGCCATTACAGAATACGCAACCATAAACTATTGTTTGCATTAATATTTTTTAAAAGAGAATTTAAATACAGTTCTATTATTTTGTTAGCAACATGGCAGTCATAAAACCTAGTTGATAGCCTTATAGGCGGCTTAAGAAAAAGTGTGAGTAGTCACAACATTGGCTCACTACCTATTACGTGGGACAAAAATAATTGGTGAATGTGGGCGTTTAAATATGCCTCTACCTACCCCTTCGAAGATAAAGGCGTGGCTATTTGTTAGTACAAATACGGTCACAAAACATTAAAAATGCGATTGAATATTTCATACACGAGCAAGAGCGGCACTCGTTAAGTTTGTAAATCCTCGTGGGACAAAGAGCATATGCGTCTCGTTATAATTAGCGAACAATGTTTGGCTTTAGCAAATCCTTTGGGGCGTAAATTAAGAGATTCTGCTCTCTGGACGGCTTACGGATACATTTGCGTTAAAGCTCGTACGGATACTCATGTTATTTGTACGTATCTGTCCCGTATTTGCATTCCCTTGTTACGGGTATTAAGTCCAAAAATTATTTATGCCCAGCTTGTAGCCGTGCTCTAAACAAAATAATTTTAAAGTCAGTGATCTCGTATTTACCATGAATAAGTTTAGAAGCTGTTGAATACTGTCATATTGTAATATTTTGTACCAAGTTTGTCTAATCTCTTTTAACTATAATGTTTGTAGCAAATTATTACACTAAGAGATTATTTAGAAACTTTGCTTTACCTAAAATTTTGTGCATCTGTTTCCGAATTATGTTTTTTATACTACTAAGGCGGCGTACAAGCTTACGGCCCCACTTGATGGACTGTGTCACCGTAGCCTATGAAGGTTTGCAACACCCAAGGTGATACACCTGCGCTGCCGACCAAATTGTGCCTTAATTTGATGTGTAAGGTTCACTTTTGTTGTCTTATTGTTTCAAACATTGTTTGTAGAGAAGGGCGCCTGTGTTTCGTCCAATGGTCAGCAGATTCACCACTATCTGGTGAATTGGTATAAACTCCAAAACAATAACAATTATCGAGATCCATAAAAATCTGAGTAAAATTACACTGTCATAATTTATAGAACCATGACAAGAGATAAATCTTAAGTAAAAATATATCACTAAGTACTACAAAGCTTTATAAATCCTGAGTGCTTAAAATGTATAAAATCTCATAACCCTATCGTGATGTTTGCTTTACCCAGGCCCGCTCTAGATTTATGAACATTCACATTTCGTCTGTCAACGTTTACACTCGTAATCTTGTTTGAATATCATCTCTGCTGTCCACTGTTATTTGCATATTTCTATTATTGTCGTTGAGGTCTATAGGACCCTCGTTTGCTCCAAAATCAACACGTGGTCGTCAGATAGGTTATTGTGGAAGGGTATCGTATAATGATATTGTTGCAGCGCTATATGCCGTGAATTTGCGGCGGATTATGCGGTATTTTTTTGGGGTCTCATTTTCGTTCGTATAAAGCCGTTATGTACATAATATACATTTATACAAACTTGGGGGTAAGTAATGTTGGTAATTGTACCCATGTGTTATCCAGTTATTTTAGTTAAATAATTTTTTTGGATATGGATAAGTCTTAATCTACTTAAACTCAAGCTACAAAATGATTTACCTTTTGACTAACCCATGATACTTCATCGAAGATACGTTGATTTAGAAATATTTATACATATAGATATAGAACAATCGATAGGTCAAATGCTGCCAAAGCTTCAAAACACTACAACACTGCTGTTGAAAATCAGAAATCAAATCATAGATGACCCTAGCTGCCAATCAAATTCCAAAGTATAGAATTTAGAAGACTGAAGTTTACCGCCCAGGGTACCTAACTATACGCAAGGACGTCCTAGGCAAAAATATTACCCGTAGAGACAATCGCTTAATACTAGTAATAAGGTACAATCAGGTAGGTACTACAGGTTCATTATACTTTATAAAAAAATAACATTTTGTGAAAATTTAGTAACGACTTGACAGGCAATTATTATATTCTGACAAGGATGTTCACCTATCAAATATAATTAATGAGACACCGTCCCAAAATTGCCGTGCGAACTAATAGAGGACAACGCGACATATTCATTAACATATTTAGAATTCTTCTGAGTCCATTAGTCGGATATTTTAATTGTTTGCCCCGGTTGAGACTTCGCAGCTGTTACGGGTTTACGAGCCTACCACGACGAGCTATTTAGAGACAAATTGCTTTTAAGTTGCCCTACTGTTTCCCTAATATCCTTAATTTAAAATTTATTGTAAATTTTTAGTGTCTTGTGTTTGGACTACCAAATGTACATTTACGTCTCGATATAAATAAGAATGCTATTAGTTTGATTTGTATCACGTTAAATTTTCTACTTTTAAATGTTTACAAAAAAAAACCATCTTCCGTTGCGTTGATGACTAAGAAATAGTGATTCTTGCCAACATTGGGACATGCTAATTTATGTATAATCAATGATATCCATCACCATAACTTTGTTTTTATATCATAATTCTTTTAAATTTTTAAGGTTTCAACAGCAACTATAAGAAAGATAAAATATATATTAACTTATATCGAAAATTAGAATCATGAACTACGAAATAAAACTATAGTGAACACAGTTTAGAGCATTGCGTCGATTAGTGTCCACTTGTCCAGATTATTTAACACTATTGTCTACATTATATTTTGAGAAATAGTACAAAGATTAGAATGAAAAAGATTTGAAGAGAGAACTTTTAGAAAAACTGTCAGTGGACTTTTTGTTAAAAATTGACTCTACCTTTCAATTAGACCTAGTATAGAGAAAATGATATAAATACTACAAAAATGACACAACGTCCGCGTTTTTATGGGAAAATAATAAGCAGGTAGACATATTTTTTAAAGCAAGTGCGTACTACTTACAAAATACTCTTGTACCAGAAACCGTGTACTAGTCCGGTAATAACAAATACAGTTACATGTGGAGAAAATATACAATCTGAATAGAAAATTAATTGGACTTACAATTGCTATATTTCCTTTTTCAAATTATATTGTTCAAAGTAAAGACTTTTTAATCTTTTTATATAATCCAATACAAAAAAATGAAAGATAGGCATTAAGGTAATACTATGGCATTTTTGTTGCTTATTAACGGCGTATTGAGATACTTTTAAGCTTACATTTTTGAAAGTAATAATGTATGTTTCAAGTATAAATTGAAATAATATCTTTCAGAAGAAATGTATAATAATATACCTATCATTTTACGAGATAATGCTCAGACATAACAGTGCGATAACAATACGCATTCGTTTTCTTTCTATCAAAGATCGAAGCCATAATTCACTTTATCTAATCAAACGTACCCCAAAACAATTTCACAGTGATTGTCTACACCCCGGATTTAAGCATCACCCCATATATCATATTCAAATGATAATTCAATACGATCGTGATTTCTGACCCTGAGTTTCAATGTGCCCCGATAAAAATACATAACGTGTTTGAAATGGGCATAAAATTGTTCTGGGGGTTTGTTGCACTCTGAATAATAAAAATAATTTATACGCTTATACTTAAATATAATTTGAGCAAAAAGGATTAGTGACTAATACAATCAGCAATTTATGCGGTTTGCTTATCTCTATAATGTGAGAAGTCACGTGACTTTCAACCAAGGGTGTGATAAATTTAATTATAGAACATTAAGTTAGTCTAAATAAAATTAAAGGCTTCTAAATGACCAAAATATTGAATAAAATATTCACAATTATTATTTAGGGAGGAATGAAAAATAAATTAGATTTAAAGTTACAGTTGAATTTTCTATGACGTCTTATTATTAAGTTTCGTTTACTATTTTATGAAGCTTGAATTTAATTTGTATATCATTATGCCTGTAGCTATAATTTTCCAGGCTATATCATAATTATTTCCTATTTTACTTTGTGTCTAATCTTCTATTACTTATAATTTTTTTATAGATGGCGATTGTCTGGATTACATTTTTATTTAAATAAATATTTGGAGGCAGTTTGATTTATTCCTTATCATAATTATATTTTTACTTAATCTAAACGAATTCAATTGCGTTTTATCCAATGTATTTACTGCTTTTAATCTGTTTTTTTTTTAAACATTTTAGTATTTACCAGAATATTTACACCACTGACACAAATTTCAATCCTGTTGTCACATTTGACGCGAACAGAACTTTACTAAAACATAATATTCACTTTCAACATATCACAAAATAAATAGTATATTTGTGGACACCGAGCAAATAATAAACAGGAATGAAGAAGCTTCTGCGAGGCATATTTAGTTACACCAAACATAACCCTAACAGCTTTCCTCTCAGGTTACGGTTAAGTGAGTTGCCGACCACCGCAGAATATACCATCAAATTGTTTTCTTTGCTCGCTATATAATACCCGTTCGTTTCTCCTTTCGTCCGTTTGTCCTACGCAACAAATAATAGAACTTAATGGTGGCCCCAGATAAGGATGGCTTGATGCACTTGACGAGGTTGTTAATGAATAGTAATTATGTGTTGTTCATAGTGATAGAGATACATGTAGATTGGTAATTAATATTACGGTATCATCAAGCACGCTCTTTTTATACTTTCTGCCAAAATGATATTACAAAAATAATTTTCATCAAATTCCTTTTCTATTATTATTACTGTGTTTTTGCCCTGCTATCTAATTTACAAAATCCCTACTTCCCTATGCGAAAGTAACTCTGTCTGTCTGTAGCGCTTTCACGCCTAAACTGCTGGAGCGATTGAGATAAAATTTAGTACAGGAATAGTTCGAGGCCCTGGAAAGGACATAGGCTACTTTTTAACCGACTGCGCAAAAGGAGGGTTATAATTTTACGTGATAACGACTTTTACGCGAAAACGACTTCTACGTGGTTGACGACACGGGGAACAGCTAGTTCAAAATAAAAATAACAATGCGGTCTATTTATAATTAATTCTTGAAATCATTTTAAAATTCAATGAAATGAATAATCAGTAAATTGGTTATTAATGTAATTATATTATCATCATTATCCATATGCCTATAGCCTATGGCAGTGAATTTTTATGCGCACTCTATTTTTCAAGTTTTAGCTATAATGCAATATCTGTGGTTACAGAATAGACTAGTCTAGTAGAGCAAACTTCTTGTAACCAGGACTATTATTAATGACCAAAAAACCCCAAAAAAACTTGACAAAATAAATCGTCTTACTCAAAACAAAATATAATTATTCCTCTTAATAATATAATACTTGAAAACGGTTTCAATATTTTAAGCAAGAAATTTGAAATCAACGATAAGAAACAGTCAAATTGTAGTAATTAATTTCATAAACAAATAATTCCCAATAACAATACCCGAACAAAATGGCCAAACTCAAAATTGATAAATTCTAAAAACAGTTGAGAAAATTGAAATTGACTCGACTGAAAGGAACACTGAATTTCGTTCTTAACCCTTCCGCTTCTGCTGTGGTTAACGATTAGAGTGGCTTTAATTAATGTCATCAAACTGTTACAGTTCTTAATAGATCTATAAATAGGAGAGCTACTGGGAAATATTTTGATGCAGAGAGAATTATAATTGATAAATGCGACTTTCAAGATTGTTTGAACAGATTTTATTTGCTTGCTTTTAACTAAATGGCGTTTTGTCAGATAATAAACTAAATTTTAACTTTACTGATATTCCAAAATGTTATTTACGGCTATGTTGGCACAACAAATCTTCACTGAATATTACATGAAAAAAAAGTAGCATAGGAATCAGATACCTAACAGCAATATCACTATGTACTCACTGTAATCTCTCGTGCATGAATGAGAGAATACATAGTAATTCATGTTTCTGAAAAAGGCCTAAGAATTGATTGACGGTAACATATTTTATGATAATGACGCTTGAGGCCTATGGTGAAGTTAATAATCACCTATACAGTGAAGATACATACCTCCACGGTTTTATTACAAAATATAGACCCTCAGGATTAACATTTACTGCTGGTAGCATTTGCTGCCCAATGGATAGCACATTTTTTGCAGTTTATTTTAACTCAACAATATCGGAAATAAAAAGACAAAACATAGCAACAAACTGTCAGCTGAAAATTAAGGTAATATTGAGAAGCAACTACAAATACGCTGAAATAAATCAGAAAAGCCTTGCGATGAGACTAGAACTGGATAATATTAAATCATCATGCTAGAACAAAGTCAGTCCTTATCCAGAAACAAAACAAAAAACATTATAATTATCTCAAAGATATTTATCTTTTAGATTCAACAGATAAACGTTTAGGTGTTCAACAATATTCATTATTAGTACCCGAGTACTCGTTACGTACAATTGGCTCGTTAAGTCCGTACAGCAATAGCTAATTGTTGCAAATGGCCGCCAGTTTGACGACAATGGAAGACGTTTGTACAGCCAATGTGAATGCACTTGTAGTATCTGGGGCATCGTTATTTGCAATTGCTGTTATCAGCTGGAATTGTGTTATTCTACTGTTATCGTGGGGAATTATAACTTTCCCGTTTATATTTTTGAATTTTTATTGAATACCTAACTAAGTGTTTGATTTTATGTCAGGCGTTTTACTACTGCAATGCATTTGTTGGTAATATGTCTCAATAATCATTTGGTTATGAATGAAGTAACATATATTTTCAGCGGCCTGCTGACATAAAATAGGATCTAAAAATGAATACCCAGAGAAATGACTCTCATAAACCTCCGCTTCTTTTTGATTGTCAATATTTTCACGCACCTATATAGAATCGACTGCACCACTTTACCTTAATTTGCCAGTGACCCATCGTCAGCAGATTGTTTTAGTCTTTATAGTAGAGTTAATTATTATTATTAGACTCTGTAGTACCTACTAGACTAAGCACATTCCATAGTTGAAAGTGTTTAGATACATTCTGAACTGTCTGCTAAAATAAGACGATTATACCCATTTATTTTAAATTACACAGCTAATAAAGTCTAATACACAACACAGCGGAGCCAGTTACTCAAAATTAAAGCAGCCTTATTTGCCCATCATTTTCGTAAACGATTTAATCTTAATATCTTCACCGTTAATGAAAATAGATTCAAAACAGTCAGAAATATGATTTTGTATTTACACTAAGCGCTTACATTTCCAAATTTTGATTAATAAGAACTTTGCCTATCTATTAAGTTAAGATGAAAACGCTTGAAGCATTTTGATTCAAATTTGGTAACTTGAAAGATTAAAGGAAAGCACCACTTAAGTTCCAAACAGCAATTAACTTGACAACATCAATATTGAGCACAAATTTGTATAAATACATAGTTTAAGAAGATTCATTTGTAAATTTCCTTTCCTAGCCAATTTCTACGAATATTACTCAAGACAAATTAATGGGGAACAGTTTAAAATTCAATGGTTTCAATTGAAATATGAAAGCTCAATACTAATCATATGTATGTATAGGCCACCAAGGCCACGTAAGCTTTCAGAGGCAAAAATACCAAGCATTCCCATTCCATCTTTCCCGAGAGGTGTTACCCAAGAGATTTACATCTCTCGAAAAAGATGCGGTCCTCTCAAGAACTATCGGACGAGGTCATGACTAAGATAAGGAAAACTTAAAAAAAATGTATCAACATGGTGAACATTGTCAGCGTGGCACAGTAAGGCAAATCACAGTCCCAAAATAAAGGCGCAGATGTGCGTGCTATGACGAAAACATGGGAGATGCCTGAGTGTTCAAACAGCGGTGGTCAACAAACTTTATTATTATAATAGAAAAACAACAACATAATGCACGGTCTTACATTTGTCTTAGTAGCAAAATGCAGGAAATGTTTAGTAATGATATTAGTGGCTCACCGTCCTTACAGAAGCAGGCCCATGACGGCAGTATGACCTGAGCAATTCACGCACGCCCCCGCCTTAGAAGCGGGATCATACCCGAAACCCCACAAAGACGCGGGATAGCACCCGAACCACTCCCTGGGCGAGGCCGCAGTGTCGGCCGTGGGTCTGTTGGGAGTTCTGGGACATCCTTCCGAGGGCTTCCCCGGAACTCCCAACCACAGGCTGTTGGGCGTGACGTGAGGTTTTTTTAGTCGGTAAGAGTCCGGCATAACATCCATGAGGATTTTCCCTCACGTTAAACAAAAAAAAAAAAAAGAAAATGATGATATTAGTTAGAGTCCCAAAATTATTAACTTTCTTTAAAAGTTATGCATATGTGTGCAGAAAGACGACATACCAATTTGTGTAAGCTTCAATATTTTTCCAGTTAATATAAATATAGCCCTAAGTCCTAAAAGTAATCATCATAATGATCCTTAAAGCTACCCAGCCCGACAGAAATAACAGAGGATATAATCCCATCTTATTATGGCCTGAGACCCGTTGCAAACAATTTAAGAGACATTTTTTCAATTATTCTCAGCCACCGCGAATGCAATCAGATTTTCATTTATTTACGCGTAACTTGTAATTTGGATTGCATTATGTAGAAAGTTGACATACATTTTTTAAACTAAAAAATCAACTGAGTCATTACGTTGATATTTTAATTTGCATTTGAATAAGTCGATATAGGCAATTATTTTCTCATCATCGGTAGATTGTTACCAAGAAAGGTAGTTTTGATGCATTCCTACTAAAAATCAACATCAGACAACTAACTAACAACAACGTTTTGGATACATTGCAAATCTTGTCTATTAAAATAATGACTCATTTAGAGGTGGACGGCTCAACGATTTGAGACTGTAACGAACCACTTATGGCACGAGCTAATACTCCAATGCCACAAGTGCAGGCAACGCACGAATAAAAAATCCACTCGATGTGCTAGCAGATTGCCAAGTGAAGCGGTGATGTGACCTTGCAATGAATGTAGAACCATCTTCAAATAAGTCATTGCAAAACAACGTGGCAGTTTTATCTTTGTAGTTCACTAAAGCGCTTACCGGACGCGACAAGGATTAATTGATTAACATCGAATTAGATTTGCTCCCTAAAGAAACAATTCACTGGATGTGGCCAAGACTTTTCGCTAGGCAGAGGTGGCGTCATTAACGAACAAGATAAGTATAAAAAAGTTAGGTAAATTATTTTAAATTATCAGTATGGCATAACGCGGACCAAAATTTTATTTTGATGATTTTCATTTTTTAATAAACCATTTAACTTAACGTGTAGCTGTATTACGTGGTTTATTTATTTCTTTGCATTATAATGGTTTTACTGATCTTATCCTGCCACCTCAAAATTAGTATCTACCTATTAGTGTCTAGAAGAAAAGCAAAACGTATTACAGTCGATGAGGCACTTGTAGATAATTTCATAGAAGACAGTAATTGAGTGTGATTGTGAAGAAATAATGTTATGAAGATTTAGGAAAATGGACAAAATAAACAGCAGATGCCTACTAATACATCGTAAATATTTATATCATTTAGGTGTTCAGTGAATAGCAACCTAGAGTCTAGGTTTCTTGACATCATAGTAGTATCTCATCACCTGTAGCTTACAAGAATTTATTGAATGACCTATATCACTGATTAACAGTCTCTAAGTCACGATTTATTGCAGCAATGGTAGTCCTTTATTAATTTAAGACAATATGACGATACAAATATATTGTTAGTCAAGAGATGGAAGTTAGTGGAGACAAGTCTTATTGCGGAGTTGGTATACGAAGAAGAGAAAAAAAATACATCCAGCCGTCGACGAGCTCCAACGTCGGCACCGGGGCAACATCATTTTGAATGCGTCTCATGAGGGTTTTAAGAATTTCAAGAACAATATCAAATCCCACGGCGTTTACTACTTGAAGTTCAATAATACCATTACATCTGATGAAATGTTCGGAAGGTTTACCTTTTTTTACACCTCGATCAAAATGTGTCTAACTGTTATCATTTTTTTTATATGTGAAGAGAGAGACATGGTGTCTACGAGTACTTACCGTTATAAAATTCTGAAATTATACTATTCTGGATACAATATCAACGTATTTGACATGTTTATTCAAAGTGGGTCCCTACAAATAAACATTTTTCATTTCACTACACATTATCAGTTTCTCTGTTGACATTCTACCATCACATAATCTACAGGCTGATACAGTAGCAAGGCTCGATACCTGAACGAAACCTCGAGAATACGTGCGAAGCACTGTCACTGAATAAATCCATATTTATTTCCTCAGGGAATATCTAAAAACGTTTTTGCTGTCAATATGCTTCAGTATTTTTCACAAACTCCTTTTAGCACTTATGCTAGTGAAAACGTTGTCTGTGGGCCTTACAGTGTATTTATAACTTAAACGTGGTACCTTTTTTATTTTGTTAATTTATAGTAACTATCTAGTTGCATAAATGCTCGGGATAGTATACATTACAAATACCTACAAAAAGAGTATTTATTTAATTCTCAATTTTTACTTTTCTATATATTTACATTACTACTATCTAAACTAAGCCTAAATAAGACCCCCGTGGCATTGTGCCCAAAAGACTTGCAGCATTCCCCCTTTGAATAGCAATACCTATTCGCTGAGCAAGAAAACTGCCAGCCTTTGGGTCACCAGCGACTCCACAAGGCGCTTTTTCAAATTCTTGAAAAGAATTTACAAAATGATTGATTCATATAGGTAGATGAACTCCAAGTTATAAACTCCAAGCTTGTTAATAATGTACACATACCTTTAAAGGTACCTAGATTTTCTTCTATCTTGTGTTCTTTACTGTTTGAAAAATAAGTCGATGACAGGATGTCCTCATCCTCCTGAGTTCCGATCCTGGCGTATCCTTCCGAGGGTTAACCCGGGGCTCCCAACCTTAGGCTGTTAGGTAGGATACGTGTGGTTTTTAGTCGGTAGGAGTCCGGCATAGCACTTATATAGGATTTTCCTCACGGTAAAGAAAAAGGATGTCCTCACCCACTCGCTACGATCATTGACTCGATAATAAATTAAATTTATATATCTTATACATAAAAATGAATCGCAAAATGTGTTGGTAAGCGCATAACTTCAGAACGGGTGGACCGATTTCACTAATTATTTTTTTTGTTGTGTAAGGTATTGTCAGGAGAAGGTTCTTATGGAAGAAAAAATATTGTATTCCCACGGGAACGGGAACTACGTGGGTGAAACCGCGTGACGTCCTCTAGTACTCGATAAAATGAAAATTATGTGCATTGAAGAGGTTTTCGTGTTAGCTTGGCTTCAGTAACGATACCTACAAGTATAACTTAAATGTTTGTCCTAGCAAATTTAACTTTCCAAGCCAGAGAACACAACACAATATGGCTTTCATCGGGACTGGAGGCTCCATACTGAGACTTTCCACTCTGTTAAAGCGTACTCCAAATAGTACAAGGAATGTGTGTCTGAAATTATGAGTGTACTTTCTAAAGTATTTTTTTTTGTGTAAGTTCCATAGTCTTATCCGATTGCTTTTGTAGTTGTGTATACGAATACGATTTCCCCACGCAACATATATGACAGAGAGATTAGATATATAGCAAACAAGCTACGTCCACCTCCCCTGTACTAGTCGCGTTGCTCTATGGTCAGCATACCAACAAGAATATAAGAGTAATAAAATATTATGACGGCGTTCTTTATGATCAAAAGTTATACATGAGTGTTGAAACATAGTCCTACTAAATCAGGTACTAAAACCAAAACAACAGCGGACATAATCCGGGATTAATAGTCAATTTATCAACACATGTGACATCTAGCTGCGAGCGTTAAAATTAGTGATATTTATGTACAACGATATAACAGTGGACATAACTGTGACGACGTTTATATTGTTAGTGTTTTTATACTTTTTACAGGATTTTTGGTGGAAACAAAAAAAATATGGTTACATGATAAAAGAGTGCACCAGAATCTTCCGACAGTTATTTCTATTAACCAATCGATGCTGACCCCTCCATCAAACGTGAGGATTTTCATACAGTCATGTAGAACTTAAAAAAGACGTGTGGCACTCGGGGACTGCCGCGGTAAAGCTATTACATAGCATTTTTTACCAACTATGCTAGTATAATTATTTCTATATAAGAATACTAGCTGATGCCCGCAGCTTCGCCCGCGTAAAATTTGTTACCGTCCCGGGATAAGAGGTAGCCTATGTGTTATTCCAGACTATAATGTATCTCTGTACCAAATTTCAGCCCGATCCGTTCAGCGGTTTGAGCGTGAAAGAGTAACAAACATTCACACTCACAAACTTTCGCATTTATAATATTAGTAAGAAGTAAGATTTTAAGGCATATATTATGTTCAACAAAGTAAAGTACAAAGTACCTACTTGACTGTGGACATTTGGGCTTTTGGACTTTTGGCCTATTGGTCTTTTGGACTTTTGGACTTTTGGTCTATTGGCCTTTTGTACTTTTGGACAGCATCGTCCGCAAGATGGCGATCGCCGGCCCCACGACCCAGCTGTTGACGGGGCACGGTGGGTTCGCCGCATACTTGACGCGATTCAAGTGTAAGGAGGACCCATCGTGCGCCTGCGAGCCGGGCGTCGATGAGACGGTCGTTCATATTTTGCTGGACTGCCCCATACACGCGTTGGACCGCCTAAATCTGGAGACAGACACTGGGGTGGGCGTTACAGTGGAAAACCTGCCACATATGATTAAAATGCACAGAGACAAATTCTTAAAGTATGCCCATAAAATTATAAGAATTGTTAATATAAGAAATGGCACAACAAATATTGTTTAGGTATATTATAATAATATAGGCTTATAACAATAAATGAAAATGTAAAAAACAAGATAATGTCACACGCAATCATGTCTATGACTTTTAGTTGATAAGCATATCATTTAGAAAAGCGAAGTGGCAATATAGAAAATAGTTAATTATTATACCATGTAAAATAGATTTCTTTGTAAACAATAGGATAACAAATTTAGAGTAAGATATATTAATAGATATGTAAAATAAAATATGTAACAAAATAAAATATATCTAAAATATGGCAAATGTAAAACATTAATAAGTAAGATAAGATGTAATAGTAATAGAAAACTTTTTTGGCTTTTAATAAATATACAACTTCACCCTATACCCCCACCCAAACGGATGATACCCCATTTCCCAAGAATGAAAGGCTGGTATGAAAGTGCGAGAGGCATAAAAGCGTGACGGGTATGGTACTAGAGGAATGAGAATGAAAGAGGATAGAATTAAGATTAAGATAGTTAGATAAAAGAATGAAAGGTCGGGAAAGCGTGGAAGTACGAGAAGCATACGTGCGAGAACTGGAATGAAAAAGAGAATTTGGGTGAAAGAGGAAATAGATTAGATAGGTTCGAGATGACGGGGGACCGGGGTGCTAAACCCGATTGATGGCAGAAGTGACGGAGGCTGTTATAGGCGAGTCACTGGCGGAGCGAAGTCTCTTGCTGAGGTGCCCCTGCCCCCCGTCATCTCTTGAAGTAGTTAAGAGAGCCCCGCGGGGCTAGAGCTCATTAATATATTTAGCTAGTTAAACTTCTCTGTAAATTAGGCTCTGCCCAAGGTAGAGATGTCAGAAAAAAAAAAAAAAAAAAAAAAAAAAAAAAAAAAAAAAACCCCACTTCACCCTACTTCACTTCATATACACGTACATAGGTACACGTTATGCAAACGCTCACGTGTACACGTTGGTATATGAAGTGCGAGATACACGAACGTGGCCGAGCGTGGCCGAAGGTAGCCGAGAGTGTGATTTATTTTCGTGACACAATTTCTTGATTCGGTCTCCACGCAAGGCCCGCGATAGAAGCTATGCAATAGCTTAATAGGTATTTTGTTTTAGAACTTTTTAAGAAGAACAATTATTTTGTAATAAATTATTTTTATGTAACTTCAACCATTTACGCAGAGGCGCAACGGATACTCTTATAACGATTAAATGTTTTCCGTTTTTGAAACATTCCTCATTGCTGCACCGCTCCTATTAATCTTAGCATTATGTTATGTAGCCCATAGCCACTATCAATAAATGTACCTACTTACTATCGAACAGTTTTTGAAACCCTGCCAGTAGTTTCAGTAAGGCTTGCCTTGGTATGATGTGATCATGGTCCCTTTGCAGCGTGTGTCCAATCCAGCGCAGCAGCTACACTTCCGACGTTTGATCTGTTGGTGGATAGGGGTCTCACTGCAGCGTTCCAATAGTCTTACGTTCGTGATGTTCTCGGGCCCGTATGTACCGAGGATCCATTGGAGGCAGCGTTTGACGAAGACTTATAGCTGGTAGCTGGTGCGAAATGTCTTTAGTGACCTTCCATGTCTCGCATCCGTATAGCAGTTAGCAGTACAGTTTTAACGTTTACTTTGTTTTGAGTTTCACTCTTCGTGTCCATTTTCGCAACTGCCTACGGGGCGCAGCTGTGTAAAGGTTGTTCTGGCCTTGGCGAGATTCGAAATGATGTAGGGTACTCTTCTATCCCATCAGTTTCTGACACGACACTCCCGAGGTACGTGAATTAGTGCCTCCACCACATCTCTTGCGTCTGTCGATTTTAATTTCAGTCCAGCCATTCGCTGCCTCATCCTGCTCGTTGTCCTGCACGTTGTCCTGCAGACATGCATGACGGCGTGTGTGTGTGTCAGCAGGCACAGGACATCGGCATCATTTAAATCCTCCAGGATATCAGTATAGGCCCCATTCTATGCCGCACCGATTGTTTTTTGCGGTATTCAGCATTATACCATCTATTTTCTATGGATGGTTGTTAACTATCCTGTTATCTTCATAACGATCCTCTAAGGTAGGTACAGTATGTATTTTCAAAAGAGTTTGTGAACTCTATTTTTAATTTCTTTTTCAGAATATTGATGACA
Source organism: Miltochrista miniata (assembly GCA_933228765.1). Classification (NCBI taxonomy): domain Eukaryota; kingdom Metazoa; phylum Arthropoda; class Insecta; order Lepidoptera; family Erebidae; genus Miltochrista; species Miltochrista miniata. The sequence continues at coordinate 23,987,906 of OW121763.1, read as the reverse complement.
TTTGATTGATGTCATTTTATACACGTTACGTCTACTACATTGATACATGTAATAAAATTGTAACACGCCGGTGTTTGTATGTAAATTGTTTATACTGAGGAAAATTCTATACTGAGGAATAGCTTTAACCATTAAGCTCTATTTTGATTAAGCAAACAGGGCAGATTCACACGCTACTTGATGAGTATGATTAATAAATACCTCTAATTTCATAGACCTTGTGTGACGTAAACAAAGTTGCGAGGGTCAGCTAGTTAAAAGATAAAACAATGGGTATCTTTTTATCTACTTAAAAACTATTTTTACAAATTTTATGGTAATAATTCTGTAAAGGCGCGCGATGCTCTGTGGTAATAATAGACATTCTTTGAAATGTGCATTTATGGTATTGTTGTGACTTTTATGACACGTTTAAAGTACATAGGTATGGGATAGATGGCGCTCGCGGCTACGTCAGCGTGAAATTTTCTTCCCGCTTCCCATGGGAACGTACTCCCGGGTTTGGTTATCTTTATAGCAGTATTATATATAAATTAACAAAACAAAAAATAATTCTGCATTGGTGATAATAATAAAATGTATGTATATAGAGTACTCACTCATTTTCTTTCACTATTCTTTCGTGACTTTCTTCATTAATAAATGCACTTTGTTTATTCATATTTAAAACACTTTTTACACAAATTATACGAGTACAGTTCACTGTTGTACATAGATGATGAATACCTACCTACCTATAGTCGAATTTTTATTTAGACGAAGTAAATTGACAGCAACTAATGTAATTGACAGCATCGAAATTGTCATTTCACATTAAGAACTCTAAATTCGACCAGCATTCTTAATTCAACTTTGGTCGAGTGGTTAAGACGCGGATCGGTACGCAGAAGGCGCAAGATCGATTCTGGGTACAAGTATAAATTTTTGGATTATTTGACACAAAATAAATATTATAACGACTGCAGAGTTCATAATTGACGTAAACAAAAAATTTATGAAGTGCGAGATACACGAACGTGGCCGAAGGTAGCCGAGAGTGTGATTCGTTTTCGTGACACAATTTCTGGATTCGGTCTCCACGCAAGGCCCGCGATAGAAGCTATGCAATAGCTTAAAAATTGAACAAAGTATAACGGACTTGGGTGTTTATAGGTTATCTCCCAACTTCATTTTGAGAGGGTAATTAGCGTCACTGATCGGCTGGCTCACTCTCTGACCAGTCAGATTAGACAAGATATTCTTTTGAGTTTTCCACCTGATCCATTAGCCAGCAGGGTGCTGATCAGGCTGACTTAGACCCCGAAGATCTCAATAGACTTCGTCATAGTAACAGCTGTATTGTAGTTATTTCTAGTATTTGTAACTATTCGCATCTGTAAACTTAGTAGATATAATTAAAAGTGAATAAGGTACCTATATTACGGACGTAGGTAAGGAAGAAACGAACCTCCTTGATATTGGTAGTACGAGTATAATGTTAAATACAACATTGTACTTACTTGCCCCGAATAGCTATACTGTTTTAGTACTCTCGTAACTAGATCTTACGAAAACGTTAGTATAATGGCATGTTCTTGATACTGGATTTAATGTCTTAAACATCAAATATGGTATGAAGTAAACATCAAGATAGGTACCTTTAAAGGCCTGTGTTTAAAGACAGAGGCAGACAAAAGGTTTTATTGTACCTACTGTAATTGTATTTCCAAGCAGTACTGAAGATCTGCTTATTAAATTTGATAAAAGCATCAATCTGTTAATGGTACACACTGTTAATGTACCTATAAACGGAATTATTATTATAATTTAATGTAGTTTCGAGCGAGTAGTGTTTATGACTGTACATAAGGTCCGGGTCAAACCCCGGGCTGTACAAAAAATGTTATTAGTTTTGCTATTAAAGCGACTGAGTAGTTTTGAATTAACAAAGTGACGAAAATGACGACTGTGTACCGTTTCACTCTGGGTGAAAAAAAAAAGGAATTGTTTATTTTTAAGCCTACATTTAAAAGTCACCGGATGTGTAGCTTTTATTTTTTCAGGTCAGAAATACTTTATGCAATTTAAAGTTTATTTTAAGAAAATAGCACGAAGATTTTGAGAATTAGGTTCACTGGCACTATGCACTTATTAAAAATTTATTTTGAAGACCGTTTTGTAAATGAAGTCCGTTCGGACTGCAGTGATGATGTTTTCTGAATGTTCCGAATATCGGTCCAGGATGTTGAAATTTTGCTTTATATTACAGAAGGGTTATCCTGTACATAGTGCCTGGTGTAGGCAATAGGTTTGCCCCCTAATGCATCAGTGGGTATTATTCACGACTAGCTATCCCCTCGCTTGGGAGTCCTGTGAACATCTTTCCGAGGACTTTCCCGGGGCTCTCTACAGTAGATTGTTAGGTAGGAAACGTGTGAATTTTGGTCGGTAGCAGTCCGGCATAGCATCCCTTTCAGATTTTCCACACTTTGAAAAATAAAACCTATACCCTCGGAGATATTGACGTGTGTGTGTGTATGTAAAATACAACGAACGCCTGCACAAAGTTTATAGCAATAATAAAATAGCTTGCACTGAGATTTACTTGCACCATATAGCGCTATAACTCAGACTGCAACACGTCTTGTAACTATTCATAATTACTGGATGATAGATTTCTTTGTACTCTCAACTACGCCAGTTCACCAGCGACTTATTTATCGAGTGTGACCGTACTGAGTCAGAACTTTATGAACCTTGTATTGGAATTATGCAGTACAAGCTTACGACCGCGGATCCGCTCACTTTAGTTACCTATTTACTTTCCCAAAGAAATTCCATAACCAGTATAGTTTTTTGGTTAACAATAGGGCGGCGAATTCCGACCGGCTTGTATGAGAAGGCGAAAATTTACTGCAGAAATGTAATTTGTCTCATCATACCACGTGAATCGTCGTATGATCAAAAATCGCCGCCCTCCTTTACATTGAGCGAGAACCGTCGATCGTCAGGCTTGAGTATTGTAGTTTGCTATGGGTTCTTTGGACATCGACAAAACGTCTTATTTTTCTGCGTTTTAATTGTGACGTTGCATCTTTATTTTCAGTGTGTCACTCTCAAGAGGGTTAATCCTAACCTCAGCCCCAGTAACCAACTATCTCTGCGAAACCGAAGCAGATCAGCAAGAAAGGCTCTAGCTGACCAGAGGACGAGTTACGATGAACGTTAGTTGCAGCCAGGACTAACGAACAACGAGATTAGCTAGGATAGTATATTAAAATAGTGTTCAAGTTATCAAAACAGTTTGTCACATATGAAAATATGACACATCTGTTGCACACTATTCGCTTATACCTATGTGCAGGACCGTGTTTATTGCAGGAAACATGCAGTGCGACAGCGAGGCGTACTCCATGTTTTACGATAACTTGTAATTAATGTCGTTGCATAGTGCTTTATTGTCCCGAAGTTAGTCCGCTAGCGAACATCGGCATAAATTATGACCTGACTTCGTCGCGTGTGACTTTATTCACATAAATTATTCAGAAAAATGTGTCAGCGTTTATGTTATTAAATCCCTTCAGTGTTCAGTTCAAAGATGCAAGCGATAACATAATAAATCTCTTAGACAAGTTGTAGTGCTCCCGAGTATGATTTATGTTTGATTGGAGTATAATGACGACGCACGGTGGATCCTGTTGTATGGGATGGTTGGTCAATATTATTTAACTACGTTCCGAGACTTAAGCTAAGTCTTAAAGGTGTATAATACATTCATACGTACCTAAATACATTAAATCACGCTTATTTCTCACTGGGGTAGGCAGTGACCACTGATTGCCACTTGCAACGCTCCCGGCAAACATCTTTCCCTTTCTTAACTTTCATAATTGTCTTTATTAAAGGTGTTTTGAGGCAAAATAACTTTATTAATGTCTTTTTTACTCTAAACAATTTAAATATATATCACAATAAATGGATTTATAAAGGCTAGATTCTTTTAATCTGGTAAAATCATTTCTAGTACCTCACTAGGAAGAGTAGTTTTATATTTTCTCACAACCCTTGAGCACGATACTACTGTATCCAAAAAAATAAAAACAAATTAAATACATCCGTTAGAGTGTTCTTTCTCGAAGTTTTACGAGCGTTAAATTAAGAAGGAAAGATCTGAGGCGCGTAGCTTTGTACCACGTTATACTGCTTCTTACTTTATTTCGCTTCAGTATCTAATCATAGACAAAGCGGTTTGAGGAGATACTGCCTCTTGTTCATTTACTGTGGTTTTCGGTGATAGAATATTTTTAATTTATTTAGTTGGGAATGGTGGCCTTCAGTTCGAAAATACATTAGGAATAAAGAAGTTCACTGCCAGAACCGGACGCACGTAAAACTTCGGTCTTCCTACGCTTACTGCGGTCACGACACTGCTCAAAATCCTTCAGGGGCCTACCTGGGCTCACCCTTTGCTTAATAATATATTTTTTAAAAATGCAAGTCTCATCTAGCTACGTTGAGTTATTTTTTACAAACCTTTCTTTGATTCTGTTCGACGATTGCCATTTTATTTTAAAAGATTTTAAGAAAATATGCAGTGTTTCTTTAAGGGAAGTTATATCTGAAGCAGGGCAGTTGGTTTCTGCAATAATTATCTCCTCTAATTTTAAAAACTTGCTATCTAATTTCTTGTATTGAATTAAAAACAATTTGTCACACAAATCTCTCCTTTTTACTGGATAATCCACTATTCTTCAGAAAAAAAAAACAAAAAATAACCTATATAATTGGCTACAATACAATTCAAAACTATTCATTCATGTTAAAGACGAAAATTTAACAGTTAAGTGTAATAACTAACCGAAATACGACTGGCTCAAATTTTTTGAATCTACTACCGTGAAACTATAAACCACTGCCATTTGAAAAGGAGCATTTTGTCTGAACTTTTGATATCAACTATATAAAATACACTAACTAACGAGTTACGGAGAACTAATTAGTACCCTGACAAAATGCACTTTTTCGAAAAAAAACAGTATCAAAACTGCACTTCTGAAGAAAAAGTGGTTTTTAAATAACAATTTATTATGAAGAAGTAATTTTATCGTGAAGAACTAAATTTATAAATTTTAAATACTACATACCTTCAGCATCACTCATGATTTTTTTTATTAATTATACCCTGTTACTTTTAAAGTAATGCAATGTTTCTATACTGCACCAAACTTAAAAAACGTAATTCGCTACAAGGAAAATACAAATATGGTCAACTTTGTCGTATCATAAAAAGTATACTAGACAACCAATACTACTTTAATTACATATAATAAATGTGGTATACCCTCTATTTGCTAAATCTATGAAAAAATATTATCTACCGGCATTTTTTAAATTTTGATTAATGACCAACCAGCTCATACTACAGGATCCAACGTGCGACGTTCTATTAATAAGTAACGTGTTTCTAATAGACAATTTGTTGCTGAGATGATTTGTTACTAAAGAAGGTACTTACTTACTTTGTTTTTATTTTTACCTATTAATCAAAGTGACCTTCTGTGTATTTCACAGATCTTCGAGTTACAAGTCCCATTAATGTATATTGCCAGTATTTATGAGTAAAGTGTTACGAATATAGGCGATATAGGCAAACTAAGTATCCATGAGGGATTTCCACACGAAATAAAAGATTGGTGAACTAATCCAGTTACATACCACGATTAGTTCTAGACTATAAATATTACTTCTATAGGTAATTCAAGTAAGTATAAACTTCTTTCCTGGAAGCCTTTCTATAAGTCCATAACAGGTTGAGTTTCTCCTATTGCAACCATGACTTCAATAGCCTTAACAAATAATTCTCCATTTTATTTAATAAGAAAATTTCCGGACCGTCAGCCATCTAGCCCAAATTAAGCTAAAACAAGCTTGTGTAATAGGATCTAGAAAACTCAGAAACATTCTTATAATATTTCTAAATACATCATAAAATACTCAAACTTCAAAACAAACAGTTTAGAATCCCTATGTCCCGATCTGGAATACATCCTCGCCAGGTAGTCGCATTCAGAATCATTGTGCCACCGAGGCAGTATAACAAGCTTTTATTATTGTCCCATACAAATCACAATAAAAGTGTAAATGACCTCATTATGATATATAATTATCGCAATCAAAACCATATTTTTAAATTCTCATAACACACCAACACGTGTTATAGAGAAGTCAAATTGGGTCAAAGTACAGCTGCCAAACAGATGGTACCCTATCTCAAACCGTTATTATAGCAAAATATCAACCGCTAATGCCAAGCATTATTGTTGATATCTCCTGGATCGCACCCAAATTGTATGTTTTGAAAGTTGAAGCCACTGTATATGACGATGTTTAATAAGAGAACAGTGCGATGCTTAGAATAGGTACTTTTTTTGCGCTGGGGGCGATTTGGTTACAACATCTTGAAGAATATTGTAAGTAATGAAGCTCTTTATTCCATTTTTTTGATACGAAGGAAAATGCCGCCGTTCAGGCAAAGATAATAATAATAAGTACTACATACATACCGCGCACGCTTAGGTTGTGGAATGATCTCCCTGCCTCGGTTTTCCCAAACGCCTTCAGTATGGGGTTCTTCAAAAAGGATCTTAGAAGGTTTTTACAGGGTCGGCAGCGCGAGTGTAGCGCCTCCGGTGTTACAAGCGTCCATAGGCAACGGTGACCACCAGTCCATCTGGTGGGCCGTATGCTTGTCTGCCACCTTAGTGGTATAAAAAAAATGAAGGTAATAACAATGAAGTAAGTAAATTATGGGGATCGATCCGACTAATACATATTACATACATATCTAATCCTTCTCAGCTATCTTGACCATCGGACACTGCTCCACTTTGTCCTCTAACCTTGCTTTAAATGGCAGAATATTTTTTTCAACTTCATTTTTCAACAAATAAGGTACTATTATTATTCGATCTCTTCTAAAAATAACCACACAGTTTATTCCTGTGCTGAAAATATTTACACACAACATAACACCACCGTGTGCTCAATGTTTATAAAGTACCTTCCATCCAGGGCCTCCCCGAAGATCTCCATGCAGGCTCCCGCGTTCTTTTCGAAGTTTGCCGTCCACCTTGCAGGAGGTAAGTGAATAAGAATATTTTTTAAATTAATTTATCGCCAATATTAATGAATACACTAATAAATATCCCTTATTCTAGTTGTGTCGAAACGTGTTTTGTCAACATAAATTTATGAATTTAGTCCCTGCCTACCAGACTATCATATTGCTAATTTATGAAGAAAAAGAAGATTGGGCAGTTAAAATTTTGCTATCTATATATTTTAATAATTAAATAGCCCGCTACCTAAGTAATATTTGTCTCATGAAAATCGATTTATAACTTTAAGATAAACTAATGCTCAGTTGATTTCCAAACATGGATTTTCTAGAAAGATAGCTAAAACAAGTCACCAGATAATTGGCAATTTATATACGTTATGAGATAAATAACTTAGGTCAATTTAACATGTTTGTTCATACTCCAACGCATCAAGCAGTTCGTTCATCTACCTAATTATATTTAATTCATTAAATGTAACTAACATTTTCTCTTTGATACCAAGAGATCGAGAATTACAGCTAGTATAAGTAGTATTTATTTGGCGTACAATAAAGTGTAAAATAAATAAATAAATAAATAAAAATTATTTCAGTAAAGCGTAAAGTTATTTGAAGCGCTCGTGACCCCGTGTACTGAAGCGCTCGTGGCCCCGCGGACTCAGTGTTCTGTAAACGATCACTGCAGTAAGCAACTTTCACTATGGCCGGTCCATGGATGGGTGACCATCCATGTGATCACTTTGTGACATTTATTTGAGCGTTTCCGTGCTTCGGAAGGCACGTTAAGCCGTTGGTCCCGGTTGCCAGTAAAATGGCAGTCGTTAACCCAAGTTGAAGGCTTTATTTCAACAGCAGGCAGTTACAACCTGCGCCTGTCCATTTAAACACGGCAATACGGCTCACAACGTATTACGTGGGACAAATTATAAAAAGGTCAAATGTGGGTATATAATATGCCTCTGCCTACCCCTTTGGGGATAAAGGGCGTGATGATGAACCTATTTCAGTAAAATTTAATTCAAACAAGACTTCACAATAGACAAGTGTCATTGTCATTGTCCTGTCCTCTTACTATTGGGCCTAAGCACCATCCATTCTCACTCAGTGTTTGAACATAGCTTCTTTAACTAGGTATGCTAATAATTCTTAAGCTTACTCTTTGGTACATATAAGTATTTTTTATCAAGTCTATATATTACTTTCCTCACCACTTTTTGTAAATTACACCTGACGTTCTGTGTTGAATGTTAGTCAACGTCCTAAGTAAATTGGTAGCTAAAGTATGAAACATAATATAGACGTCGAGTAGATAATGTTTACTAGATGTTTACTCAACTAGCAAATAATTTATGACTATGAATATTATTACCTTCCTACACGAACATATCCTAATACTTTTCATCATGCTAAGAGGATTAATTAAAATTTATGGCTTGTGATCTCAAATCACCTTGCTTAATGTCATAATTTTCTCCGATGTGGAAATAATGTTCCGTTTCTTATTTACTTCACCGCAAATAAGGATTTGTCACAGCTTTCTACTAAGTGATTATGAGCTCAAGATCATTTTTTATTATAATGAAATGGTTCTGTTGGAATTCCGATTTGGAGTGACCAAAGTATAGGTATAAATATTAATGTAGATACACAAATTCAAAATAAAATCTGTTATGATTATGTAGACTTGAAATCAATTCACATAAGGTTTAGCTGGTGTGATATAAAATATGATATTTATTATATATTAGCTGGCATCCGGCAGAAGTTTATCAAATAATTCAAGCTTGATCGATAGGTATGTGCATGTGAATTAACCTGCGAGATTCTAACAAAATAGGTCCAGTTGTTTTAAAAATAGCTTTGTTAACCTACAGCAGGGACTTGAAAATACTAAACTAAAATAATATAGAGTAAGTCTATAAGTAATTATTATTATTTTATTTGTATTATTTTAAGTGAGCTATTTTGTTATTTATTACATTATTATCTTTTAGGACGATGACAATGTCATCGTTTGGTGGCATTGATGGTTCCTGCTGCACATGTTGTGTACCAAAAAGTGGAACAGTACAAGTGGTGTTATTCAATACTGGAAGGGTCGCGTCATCGCATATAGATATCCACCACGCAAGAGGTAGGTTAGTTCTATCCCGTCCGTCTTTAATTATTTTTTATACTCTCGTAAGAACTGTAGGAAAATGCTTATGCAAGACCCATAAAAGTAAATGCCAACAGCTCAAATTATACAAGTTTTACTACCTACTTCTTCAATAAAATAATTTTATGAGATCCTCATCCATCACCTCATTTTATGCAAGTATAATTCTTATACTCTAACGAGATAGGTATTACGACATAAATTAGCTGCCAGTGTAAATATTTATATACTTTAACTGACAAAAAAATAAATAGGACTTAATAATATAGACTTTTCCCGTTGGCTCGGTTCGAATTCTATATAAATATAGTAATTTTATCACACCCTATCAAATAAATCTGAAGGGTGGGACGCACGGTGGAAATTTTAATGACTCCACACAGTCCATGGCGAACGTCGAGAATTAAAAAGAATGGCTAGGAAACGGTCCTCGCTTTGCTTTTTAATTTTCCGTTCGCCGCCGGCTGGGGCCTTTACAGTTTGCGGTTGGTTCAATCTTGCTACGACAACGACGTGAAAAGTTATTAGAAATATTTAACTAATAACAATGTATCACTTGCATTTATTCTGAATAGAGAAAGATTCATTTATCAACGACATTTCCAATCACAAATGTTTGTAGTAGTAATAGTTGCTTACTCAGAAATCTTGGTCAATGGTCCGAATTCTAGAAGCAAGAAACAATTTGAAATCTCTGAAGATTCCTAAGGCGAAGTTGGACGCGACGTGTAAAAGCAGTTCTGAACTGGCGTGAATGTTCTACTGTAATGAGATTCCTCCGATGTTATCTCGCTTGACAACGGATCCCCAATTTGTGGTCAGTCAATCTTCTCAAGTAGATTTTGTGAAATTCAATTTGTTAAGACAAAAAGTAATGTCTTCTTCTTAAATGGCTGTGAATTATTACGTAATATATTTTTTTAAAGATTAAGTGCTGCTACGTTACGTACGATCGCAATAATACAAAAATATCTCAAGATAACGGGTTGGTTTGGATTTTTTTTTGTATTCTGGAGCTGCTAATCTATTGCCTCTTAGTGCTTTCTCATCCCAACAGACTAAAAAAAAAATTTTGAAAATTTTAATGCCGCCCCTGTTATACGCTCTAGCGACTTCTGTCACCTTTCGAGGTACAAAAATGTATTCCCGGGATAAAAAGTAGCCTATTTTGGGTTATACCAGACTATATCTACACCTTTACCAGTTACAGCCTGAACCGTTCGGCCGTTAGAAAGTAAAAGAGTAACAAATATCCAGACATTCTGACATTCAGACATTGCAAAACTACACTCACAAACATTAGCATTATAAATTATTAAAAAGTAAGTAAGCAAGTACTAAAAGTCATATTTGAAAATTAAGTTTTACCGCTACGAAAACATTGCGAGTACAAATTAAGTGTTAACATTAACCACGCAAAATAAATAAATGTAATTTAACACAGAAAATAATCACTTTGCTTTATTAATGCAGTCTATTTTTTTTAATTACCCCACGAACCCTGCTCAGACATCACATCTTGCAGAAAGCTTTTAACGAAAGAAATTAAAACACATTGCATTACAAGGAATTGTTTTGAAACGGCTTTTTGCACAAAATTATACAACCATCTAATTTTAAAGCACCTTCATTCAGCCTCATAATTAGTAATAAGTTTAAAAAAAAAAAAACCGATGCGGCTAAGACATACACGTACAAAATCTTGTGCGTTTATTGCTTAAACAAAAACTTCTTCTTGGTCTTCTTTGGTAATTTAGGGGAGCTAAATATAAAAAGATCGCGATTGTTGACTGATACAGTGCAATAATGTGTAAAAACGATATTCTAAAATTCTAATTCGAATATTTTACTGTGGATAATGTGTTAAAGTTAAAGTAAAACATGAATTTATCAATATTTAAATTAATGCTTACGTTCAGTTACTTTTCACAATGACAGTACCCACAATATGAACACACTGGATACTTTCCCGTACCTTAATCGGCGCTGCCGGCATTGAACTCCGAAGCCTCGAAGGTGTTGACGTATACTAATGTCCAATTAATATGCCGTTTTATTTGAGACCTCCCTAATTTATTGTGTACATCGTCCGAATATATTCTCATTAAATTGACACTCACAGCCTAAAGTGACCGATCATTAGATACACCAGATAAATGTATCGATACGATAGCATCGAATCGAAATAGAGATATACTGTCTATAAATTCTGAAAGCTACCGTTGGAGTATAGCAACCTTTTTCCTTTTATTTTTGGTTAGCACGCTCCTTATCAGATTTTCGAGCGCAGTAAAGTTGTAAAGTTTTAAGTGAGACTGCAAGGGAATTAGTGGTGGTGTTTCGTTTTAATTACAAGGTCCTTTTGTAATAATGGATGGTGTGATACAAAATGCTAATGGGTCATTAACGATTGTCGACCCATGACTGTGAATAAAGTCAATGGCTTTTTAATTTCAGAAGTAAAACGTTCAGGTTATAAAAATACTATCACGCCGGTATTAAATATTTTAACGGTTAGTGATATTCTTTTCGTTTATAAACTTATGAATATTATAAGATAATTGTTAAGTTAAGTCAAGGTTAAGTGCTGCAAGAAATATCAATCAACATAAAAAAGAAACAATTTCTTTAGCCAAATAAAAAATATTAATAAACAGAATGACAACAGCTTAATTCTTGACTAATGGAAGTAATAAAAATCAAGTGATTCTATCGAGCGAAACCGAAGTGAAGCTTAGAACGATGGAACCAATACCGATTGGTACTATTTTTTATTGCACCTACATTGTTACTTTACATTGTATTTTATGTAGCGCCGTCTATACATCCACTGCTTTTTCATTCATAGTATTTTACACTTTTGTGCATGACTTCTATTGCAGCAATGAAAATGAAACTGTATTTATTCACTTAAGTCACAAAGAAACACTTAAGAACGTCATAAGTTTTGATTCTAAATTTACTGCCAGCACACACTGTAAGTATCACATTTTCTGAACGTTTACGATTATAATGTAAAAGTTAATTTAGTAAGAGATAGAGTCTATTGATTAGTACATTGATAACTTCAAATTTAATGTCAACTTACGTTAGAATAAAAACGAATTTGTTTTAACTATTGAAATCTTAATTCGTGGAATCAATTTACATGGAGCATGCGCGTGATCAATAGCTAAATAATGTATTCATCAAAAATAACATAAATTGTTGAAAGGACAAGGACCATCAATCTTCTGCAACATCGGATTAGACAATAAACACAAATAAATCGACCGTCACAGTTCGATTCGTCGGTCATTAGGACGAAAGACCCTCGCCCACTCAGGTAACATAATAAATAAAATGACTCAAATATGTCTCAATTGAACAATAAAAGTTGCTACTGTTTTCTACAGCACAATATCCAAATATGGCACACTTCCAAAAGTCCAGGGCGGTGTATTGAATGCATCTAGTGCCAATTGTGTGGCACAGAGGGACCCCATTCTAGTTCTTGGTAGGTTGTTAAAGTACAAAAGAATTATACTTTTTGTGTTACAACATTTTATTTGTTAGATCAGACACTGCGACAATTTGAAGATACGTGAAAACATTCTTTTCGTTGTATTTAGGACCGAATCATTGTAAAAAGAAAAGAAAGAGAAATTTGTATTGTCTAGTGTAATGTTCCTTATTTACCTGTCAGTTTTGAAAACGTATTTTTCAATATTACTAGTTTTAGTACACTTACAAGTATGAACCTGAATCAGACCCACTTTTTACGTGAATTGGACTCTTTCTAACAAACTCGTTGGCAAACTTTTAGCAAAAACCCTTGTCTATTCAGATATGAAAATCGATTCGGCTGCTTAGAATTTCTTAGAAGTCTTGGTGAGCACTCTAATACTAATGGCTCTGTAAAACTATAAACAAAACTATATTAAATCAAGCTTTTATAGTTGATTAAAAGCTATGTGAGAAAATGGGAAATAGAAAAAGAGAAATTCAGATAAAATCTTGAGCTAAACAAATTTTACTAAAATTCTGTATTTTTAAGATAGTTAACTTTTGTTGTGGTTAGTTTAATTTAACACACCATCTCCAAAAAGGAGATAATCTTCCAAATTGTTTGAAAGTGTTTACACTTCACCGTTAGATCTCGGTAACTTGTTGTATATATTATTCTCATATCAAAAAAAAATCACCAACATGTTAAGAATCAATGGGAAAAAAGTAATGTTATTACCGCTAATGTATTGTTACTACCATCTCTTATACTTAAAACTTAAATATGTGAATAAGAAAATAACAGCTTAAAAAGCTACTAAAGCGTATAAGTTTTATTTTAACCACCATTCTCGACACATGTCAGTGATGAGATTATTATGACAACCGTAGAATTTTAATATCCAATCTCACTTTTTTCTTAGAACGATTTGATGCACTTAACTAAAATATGACAAAAAAGACTCAGGACCCCACAGAGCCACTGGGTGGTTAGAATATTTTTAACTGACGAAACGCTGATGTCAATCAGAATTACTTTTAAGATATTAAAGTTATAAACTCGCATGTAGCATTTAATACGTCACTTCGAACTGCTATATTGCGCGTAAAATAAAACGCGAAGATGTAAAGTTACTTGAAGAGCCTTTTTTTTCTTTTCGCACAAATATCAAGATGAATCGGTACGTTATTTATAATCGTTTGACCTTCGACCTTCTCAATAAAACAAAACATTGTGCAAAGATAATAATAATGGTAATATAAACAATGGTTATATATAACATAATATTAGTAGGCTAACTCAGCCCCATTAGGTTTAAGTTAGTTTAAGTCAATCAGAATTATATCTATAGTCTGTCATAAATATCATGACTCATAGAGATGATTTTTCGTAACTCAAATTAGAACAAGAAAGCCGTGAGATCATTCTCACCAGACTGCCCCTCTCTAACACGTTTATTGTGAAAGTGAAAGTTCAATCCGATTGACGTTGTCATTTTTGTTATGTTTCAAACTTTGAACAGATGACCCACGTGACCTAGTGACGTAAATTAATGCAACAGAGTCACACACTACAGACAAAGTCTCGCCATAAGCCCCACTGCACTCTATTTTATAGAGATGGGCTAAAATTAATACGAAATACTTAATTACTGGTGTGCCACAACCATAAACGTAGACGCAAAACTAACTACATTACACAGTTAATGCAAATAAGTTTAGGTGAAGTCAAATAGATCCATAAGGAATTACCATACAATCCTACCACGACCCCTTAACGTTTCTAGATAGTGCTACACTTTTGCAGGGTTCCACAATTTACCGTCGCAATACTACGGTGGGTGAGTGCTTGTGATTAAACAATAAATCGTACAAGGGAGTGCGGGTCTTAAGAATATTCTGCCATATTAGCTTCGGCGAATGTTGTTGTTCTCGTAACATAGATGTTTATAGCAGTCTTGTAGGGTCCGAACGTTTCTAACTGGTGTTTCCATTTAGATTGTTACATTTTGCACTACTAATATGAATTTAAAAATAGTAGGTAGTATCTTGACACAGATGCAGCAATATGAATGTTAGTATATTTTTATAAGCACGTGTGCATTATGTATTTAAGTTAAATATAATAAATATTTTCTTGCCAAATGTAATGTAATTGAACTTTTTAAATATCGGTAGTGGCAGTAAGCAGAATAATATTATGTGACTTAACCAAAGGCATTATGGGATGCGGGGTCCTACTGGGATACGGGGTCCTACTGGGATGCGGGGTCCTACTGGAATGCGGGGTCCTACTAACATCTTAAGGACCCCAATGGGTCGGATCCTCCTCGTGGTGCATCCTGGGCAACGGAGAAGCGACCACTCCCCTTCCTCAGTGGGGGAGTTGTGCTACTCTGGCTAATTCCGGCCCAGGCCGAGGGAGTAGCCCACCTAAGGGTTGCTCGGTGGTGTGTGTTGCTGCCGGCCGTGCCGTTATTCACGGCCGGCAGCAGCAATGCTGGGTCGCCGTCGCTTCGCCACCTTTGCTGGCGAAACGATGGTGGCAAAGTGGGAGAGGCACTGCGTGGGGGGCGGGAATTTGGGTAAATGCTCCCGCCCTGCCATGCAGTTCGGGCTGCCGGCCGTGAATAACGGTGCGACCGGCGGCAACAGTGCTGGGCCGCTGTCACCTCGCCAGTTGACGAGGTGATGGCGGCAAAGCGGGAGGTGCACTGTGCGGGGGAGCGGGAGTAACGGATAATGCTCCCGCTCTGCCGTGCAGTTAGGGGGCGCCGCAGTGAGGAGTCACTGCGCGCCCCCGATTGTTTCTTGACCGTGGGCGTAAGGTCGGGGGACCCCGCCCACCAACGGTCACATGGCGGTGGGCACCTTTCCCGTGTTCCGGGGGTGCCCATTAGCGCACGCCTGCGCCAGCCGCTCTCTGTCTCCTCTTTTACAGAGGGCCGCTCGAGAGCGGTGCAGGCGTGGTCTTCAGCTCCTTAGGGAGCTTTGGGGAGCCGCCCATCTGGCTCCCCAGAGGAGAGCCCCGAATATACGGGGCGCCCCTAGCCGGGTCGACGTAAATAATCTTTTGATATCCCTCGGCCTGGCTAAAGGGTGAGGAGGAACACCGCGGGGTTTAGTGGGTAGGACGGTCCATTCCGGACCGGGCCGGGAGTCCCACACACCATCCTAGCTGCCCCCGCAGCTGGGATGAAGGCGCATAAATGCGTTCCACGCGTCAACGAAAAAAAAACCAAAGGCATTATTTAACTAAATAAGCTTCCAATTGATTTTAACATGAAATAATCTTGTGGCCAAGCTAGCAAGCTACATGTTATGAGATTTTGTGTCCGTTGGTATTGAAATTAATCGTAGATTCTGAAAATTGTTATTACAAATAATTATGGCCAGACAAATGGCGGATAGGATAAATGATCCATATCCTTAATCTATACAAAATTAAGTGCTAGTAACGGCCATCCATGTATCACATTTGTAATGTTTTTGTTCTAAATTTGTAAAAGTTAGTACCTAATATTCTTTTCATGAACAACCTAATACATAATCAAAGTATAAGATAATAAATGAA
The DNA here is from genome assembly GCA_933228765.1 of Miltochrista miniata. Classification (NCBI taxonomy): domain Eukaryota; kingdom Metazoa; phylum Arthropoda; class Insecta; order Lepidoptera; family Erebidae; genus Miltochrista; species Miltochrista miniata. The sequence continues at coordinate 23,971,589 of OW121763.1, read as the reverse complement.
TACCTTAAAATTTAAACAGAAATAGAAAAGGATTCATAAAGTAAGTATTTTCACAATTTGATATCTCTAAAATCGTGATCGACAAGCGTAACAAAATATAACGCTAACAAAAGGCGTATAATATAAGTGATTTGAACCAACAATAGTGAAACAGACCACAGGGTGAGAATGCTCCCTGCTGTCAGAAAATACTTTCAATCCGCCGTATTTTTTAAAACTCAAAAGCGATTCATAATTAATTAATGTTCGCGATGCGTATCGGACATAGCGGGCCAAATGGGACGGATGCCCACATTCCATTGTCGTGTAACTTACGCACATCGTTCATCAAGTTGACAACCGTTAATCCAGTTTCCGGGATAATACCAGTGGTCTGGTTTTCGATTTTACAGATTTCTCTCGTAATATCGAAAACAATAGTGATCGAAAACGATTTTTATTTTTATTATTACTATTATGTTTACGTAGGTAAAATAATATTTAAATGACAAGTGTCTGTAATGGAAAAAATACTTTTAAACACACAAGTGTACTCTAAGAATGAAAAAAATGTTAGTGTATGAAATTTAATGTTAATAAGACATTAAAAATATCTATGCCCTTACTAAACCTCAAACACATTAGAGCATATCAACATAAAGTATCAAAGATCTACGATAAATAAATGTTCATTTTTCATTTCTCTCAAGTCTAACCAGCTGCAGCTCAGCTAATTAAAATAGTTTACAGTCATTCAGTATGTCGGCGTCTTCGAGAAATATTAGTAGGGACTCCGCTAAAATGTCCCGCCCCCTACCCCCGAATTTCGATGACAAATCGTTGCGTAAATGATAGTGTTCGCTCGTTCGTACGACCGTCGAGAGCAGTGTTTTTGTTATTTGATGTATGTCTGCGCTTTGTTGCATGCATCCATCCATTCCATTGTCCGGAGTTAGGTTGCACAGTTTTTTGTGACGCTTCACTGAATTGTCAGGTGGCTATTGTCATTGCGTTTAGATTCAAAAATGCGATCAGCGTCACTTATGTGACTTAGTTACCGACTTCAATACGTTGTAGACATGGTTTTATTTATCTTAAAAAAAGTAATTGAGGAATCTTATATACTTTTAGAAATAAATTGTTTCTTCGAAATCCTAGTCCACCGATGCTTAATAATCCGGTCACGAAATCAGCAATAAAGAATAGTATAGTCCCATAGCCATAAAGCTGGTAGAAATACTGTCTAGTTTGTCAGGAATTCATTTTCCACGTTAACGAATTTAACGTTTTTCATCTGCCAATACAAAATTTTTTAAGTGTAGTTGTCGTAACCAGAATAATTATTTGACTCAATCAAAGGCATTATTTAACTAAATGAGCTTCCATTTGATGTTGACATGAAACAATCTTGTAATGTGGCCAAGCTAGCAAGCTACATATTATGAGATTTTGTGTCCGTTGGTATTGAAATTAATCGTAGATCCTGAAAAATGTATTACTTTCATGTCATTTTCAATATTATAATGTTATTCATATAATAAGGCCAAATTAATTTACGAGAAAGGTAAGCATAAAATAAACAAAATCGTAGTTGTCTCACCAAAATTGAAAAATTAGGTATCTTGAAGTAGTACTTACTTTACGATCGTAGGTTAAGTTGCGTGCCCAACGTAAGTCTTACGGTAAAATCAACGTATGCGTTGCACTGGTTGTAAATAGCGCTTACGCATTATTTTCTGATACTAAAAATCGGTTCGACACGGATGTAGACGCGTACCCTAATACAAATTGTAGATTTACAACTAATATCACAAATTAAATTTTTCACCGCGTCATCGGTAAACACCAATTACGTTTTCACTTACATCAAACTACATTGTTGTCCAAACGTTTTAGAGCTACTAGCTACCAATTTAAACCCTTTCACGATACAATCAGATAAACAGCACCTGGAAGATTAAACTGTCGGGTAGGGCCGGTGATGACATGGACTAAATTATAATAATTAATCATTATTTTGTACTGGACCCTTTGAACAACAGTCGTAATGACGAATGCCTGCGGGTGGGTTTTTCTATTACCATACATTTCCTGTTTTGGCCGAAACTTCTCCTATTAAACAATAAGAGTTATGGTGTTTTATGATGCATTGTTGAAAGGCTTGTTTTCTTACCCTTTTTTTCTATAACGTAAGGAACACCTTGCGAATGGATGAATAATTAATTACCTTCCTAAATCTTAATAGTATTGCATCCGATATTGATTTATCATCAAGATATTATATAATACTAGATAAAGCTCGTGGCTTTGACTGCGTGAACATATTCGTTCCTGCTTCCCGCGGGAACATATTCCCGGGACGAAAAGTATCCTATGTTATTCCAGTCTATAAGCTATCTCTGTACCAAATTTCAGCCTAATCCGTTTAGCTGTTAGAGTGTGATTGAGTAACAAACATCCAAACACCTTCACAAACTTTCACTTTTATAATATTAGTAGGACTAGCGGATGTCACGCGGTTTCACCCGCGTAGTTCCCGTTCCCGTGGGAATACGGGAATAAAATAGCCTATGTTCACCGCAAAGAATGTAGCTTCCCAACGGTGAAAGAATTTTTCAAATCGGTCCAGTAGTTTCGGAGCCTATTCGTTACAAGCAAACAAACAAAAAAACTAATCTTTCCTCTTTATAATATTAGTATAGATAAGTAGGATTAAAATTATTGTTTTAAATATTGATTCTAGCTACATGTCATATATATGCTAGGGTGTAAAATATGGCCTGGTAAGGTATGCACTAAGTGATAAATGGTTGGATGGAACAAATAGAGAAAATCCAAGACAATGGACATATAGAGCACGGGAACCGAAAAACAGATTTTTTCTAATATTACTGGAATAGCCACAGCAAACTGTAACAAAAGCAGGAAAAGATAACAAATATTTCTTTTAAAGTTCATGAACTCAGCGCGCACATTAACATTAAACAATCTTCATAATGTTTTAAAAAGTTTTGTCTTCTGTCAATATTAATAAGAGTTCTTAAATCTTGTGCAAATAGTTGAAGTGAAGATCTGGCAAATCGCCACTTCATCTATTTTATTTTGTCGAATTCATTCCAACATTAGATACATTATTTTGACTAGATTACTAAGGATACGAGTAGTTGGAGATTTTGCTATTCAATCGTCGGAAAAGATTGAATAGCAAAATTAATTCATCAACACTAAAATGTAAATTGCTGATAATATTTTTATTAAAAAACATTATTCTATTTCTTGAGACGAACGTAACAACTCTCGACGATATTGAATCTGAATCTCGGATAAAAAATTAAAAAAGCGCCCTTGAGGGTGTTGTTCGTATTTCAATTACCGACCAACATATTCACGGGATCGTGTTTTGCTTTCATTCATTTCAACCGAAATAATCTCAACCACAAACAACGTTTGTACAGTCGACTTGTCAAATATAATGCCTCCTTTGTGTTCACAAAAATCGATTATGCCCTTTTTGTTGTCAAAATTGAGGTTTAAAATTCTCGAATTTCAATAGTTTCGATGTTTATCTCACCAGGTGCTATCCTAAAGATATTTTAATAGAGTTCGAGAGACGTTAAGTCTAAGTTAAGTCACTTCAAGTACAAGGCACTGTTAGGTACGCGTGTTTTATAAATTCCAGTTTAATAATTGCTCAATAGCGTCATAAAAACATAAAGCCTAAGAAATATTATGTTTCTTTTACCCCTGTCTTACAAACGTAAAATTATCCCCATACAAGAAAGAACCTTCATTTATCGTATTTTGTCACTTAATTATGACTATTATAATCTAACAAGACTGTAATCTACAACTTTTCGATTATGGGTTTAATTCAATTGAATGAAATGAGTCCAAGACTGTGTCAAATACCTATCTATTTTTTTTATAAATATTTTTTGTATTTATGTAATGTGTTTCCAGAATTGCAGTTTTGTACTTCTGTGGTGTGCTGCTCTACTGCGTCATTTTCTTATGAAATTATAGTAAGTGCAACAGTTCAGACATGGTGTGAAATTAATTATCACTGGAAGTGGACCACATAAAACCACCGTGGCCCGTTCCTGGTTATAAAAGGGTCTTGGCTTGTTGATGAGAAAAGCGGAAATCTTTGTAAGCGACTTTAAACTGATATATCAAAAATTTTTAACAAAAAAAAACCGACTTCAAACAAAAACTGAAAATTGAAAAATAAAATTAACTTAGCACAAAGTAATAGGTAGTATATTTAGTTTTATATCAGATATTATTGAATGTAATACTGAAATCGGCGCCAAGTAAAACTATAGGTTTAGGTAGATATTATTAATCTCTCATAGAAATATTGGCACCGACTTCAGTATTACAGTCAATAATATCTGATATAAAACTAAATATACTACCTATTACTTTGTGCTAAGTTAATTTTATTTTTCAATTTTCAGTTTTTGTTTGAAGTCGGTTTTTTTTTGTTAATAATTTTTTTTTTCATGATTTTCAGTGACGGGTAGACTGAAATTATATCAGTGTAGTGTAATGTTCTCCCCAATACAAATTAATCAAGCCCAAACACAAGATAACTGCTGTAAATCGTTAAGGAATGCCCTCGATTCGAGGGATTTCTTCGATTTCTCCAGGATCCCAGCATCCGATTCTGACTTCCTGTATATGGGACCACATGGGAAGCACCAGCTTTCAAACAAAAAAAGAATTTTCAAAATCGGTTAACTCCTTCTAGCGATTTGCCGGTAACAAACATAAAAAAAAAAAAAAAAAAAAAAAATACAGACGAATTGAGAACCTCCTCCTTTTTTGGAAGTCGGTTAAAAAGGAAACATCTCTATGGCCCGTTTGGACTCAAGATCATTTTACAACTCACACACACCCAATGATCCTGCGGAATATAATATAATGTGTACTGATATTTAGATCTTCATGTTTTGGAACGAAGTGTAATAATAGGATAGCAAAAACTTATTTTTATTGTTTACAACACAACAATACCTTTAGTCTTGAACATAATAGCACCAAATAAAACATTGTTTGCTAAACAGAGCCTTGTAACTCAACAAAGATAACCCAGTATTTCTCTCAGCACGTGCCGTGCACAGCTTTGAGCGTCATGCAATATATTTTGCAATACCAAGTAGGGTTTAATAATTTTTTAGGTAGAAAATTTTACTAACGTCGAATAAGAAATACTACTGACGACGATTTTGCTATTTCAGTTAACTAAGAATAACATCAATTCAAATAGGAAAAAAATAATAACAATTGGTGAATCATCGATTGACCTATATTTTTTGGTATTTTAAGATATGACAGTAACTCACACATCAAATATCAGTAAAGCCAACTCCGCTATTCCTGTCAATGTAACCATACCAAATACATATAAAGCCGGTTGCAGATACAACGGGCCGACGACATGGCCAGCCTGCCGACAAAGCAGCACCAATTTGCAGATTAGCTGATGCGTAAATTGTTGTATTAGCCATACGTTCAACGGTGGACGTCTGACCAATTATGGACGTAATTTGATACTGAGTCGTAATCCTGTGCATACGCACCTTTATGTTGTTTGTAATGTTAATGTACCGTGAATTTCTTTATTGCATAACCACAAAAGCTTTGTTATTTTTTGTATTTTTGCCCCAAGAACTAATGAACTAATTGGATTTTTATTAGCACGGAGTTTAAGGTACACTACAGCCTACCTGACACAGGTGGCAGAGTACCATTTTTATTGACCCTTTTGCTACACCTTTCTTTAAGTGAAGCATGAAAATGCATCTCACGTTTTGCAGTTTTCAAGTGACTCTTAAATTTTTGGTATTATTATTAGTCAGGTATTTTAAGTTATAATGCATTCACTCTATTTACTAGTGCTTCGGGGTGAGGCTTAAACTAATGCTTTCAGGGTTGTGCTGATCCCCCCGCTTACACGCTGTGCAACCTCTCACTGCTTAGCTGTAGGTGTAGCTTGTAGTTTGAGCCTTCCTGAGAGATCCTTCTGATCTCCTAGGAAGCTAAACGGTCTTAAGGGAGAGTGCTACGGTCATGTTGATCCCTAAGGCTAGCCAGAGAGATTATCCTTCACGTGGTGCCACCTGTTTTTGATCTAATTCCCTCAGAAATAGATGCAACAGAAATCTCCTGGCGGCAAGACCACAGGGTATCAGTGGCTGTGCCAGGTGGCACGACTCACACTAGAATATGTGAGGGTCGGTATAGGGGGGCAGTGGGCAAAATTGGGGGGGTTTTTCTTTTCTATGGGGGGTAAAGGGGAGGCCACCCGCGACAAACCCTGATCTGTCCACAGGGTATGAGTGACTGTACTCTGTGGCGGGACTCACACTAAGATATGTGAGGGTCAGATCAGGGTGGGGGGATGGGGCGCGGAGGGGGGGAGGTCACCCGCGTGTTTGTGCCGTGCGTGGAGACCCGTAAGGCAGGATGACGGGATCCTGGTGGCTGAGTGGCTTCCAACGCAGCGGTAGTCGTTGGACTCCACAACACTCCACTTTGGCCCGGATTTCTGTCGAAACGGGAGGTCGTGGACTAGCCAACCACGATCAATCGGCTGTGGCGTCCGGTCAGACGGCCGCCAGGCGAGTATTCTGGAAGGGAGGGGTCCGCAGGCGGCGGCGCGCGATTTTTCGACGTCTTGTTGGGCGTCGTTGATCTCGTGCCGTGCGGTCTCGTGGGCACTCTCTTCTGGAATGCTATACCGACATGGTAACCCTGGTGTCTAATTCTTAGACATCCCCAATGTTGTGGACTCCGTGGCGGGTGGGGAGCCATGCTCGGTGAATATAACTTCAGTACGGCTATGGATTCAACAAAAGCCAACAAAACCAAACAAGATGACCGCAAGGGCGTCAAAAAGGACATTATGTCATCTGGCGGGAGGGTCACCGGGGGCGTACTCAAGTGAGTCATACCGGGCAGGGGACCATCGGGCAGCCTGGCAACCAGCCAAGCATACCCGTTGGGACGAATGCTTCGGGAGGCGAGCTTCGAAATGCCAAACCGAAAAGGTTGAGTGGGGCAGCCAGGCGCAAGATGCTACTGGAAAGGCGGACAAGGACATTTTCGGAACGTAGTGCACCTGTCGGGGCAACTTCTGGGGGGGCAGGGGACTTAACTGCTGTCAAAAGGGCCAGGGAGTCCAGTGATGAGAAGGCCGACGAATCATCCAAGAGACCGAACCTGAACAAATCGTTCAGGGACGCTCTCAACGGATGCAGGATGGCGATCATAACTGATAACTTCCCGGCTTCACAAGTCACCACTGATGACGTCGGACCGATTGTCAGCGCCCTCTGGCAGATGATGGTCGGTCAGCCGGATCCTCTGCCTCGATTCAACATCGGGTCAGTCAGCGCGGGAGCACTCCACGTATTCTGCGAGGATCAGAGGTCGGCAGACTGGCTTGCCGGGATCGATGGGAGGAGTATCGGCAGCCTTACCCTTAAAGTGGTCAACGCCAAAGATCTTCCCAAACCGGTGAAGATGGCGTGGAAATCGAAGAACGTCTGGATCACAGATCTGCCCAGCGTTCTTTCGATGTTACAGCGCCTAAACCCCGAACTGAAGACGGGAGACTGGAAGGTGGTGGACACAATTGTGGAGGCGGCCAGTGTCAGGAGGATTGTCCTGATGGACAGGACATCGGCAGACTTTATAAAATCTAAGGACTACTGCCTCTACGCTGGCGTCGATAAAGGCTACTTCAAACTCCTTGAAGACAGCGATGACAAGGTCGGCGCCAGTGGGGGGGCAGGAGTTCCACCACTTGCTCCACAGATGCTGCTCGGCGACGCGGGGTCACACCAGGACACCATCGGGGGCTACCCAGTCCCTTCACCGGCCACTTCTCATCGCACCGATGATGTGTTGGGCGATTTGGACGACCTCAACCTGTCGTCTCCACTCTCGCAGACGGAGACTATGGAGGAGGCTGTAGACGCAGGCGACAGTCACTAGACTGCCGATACCCCCCCATTTGCAAAGAACAAAAAAATGGCGGGACTAAGGTGTGTACAAATTAACTTACATCACTGTAAAGCGGCGATGTCCCTCTTGGGACGTCACCTTAAAGGACATAAATTCGATATTGCCTTGATACAGGACCCTTATATAAGCTCTGCGGGTGTTGTCTCAGGCTTAGGTAGAGAGGGATCTATTTTCCACTGTACTAATGAGGGTGTGAGGGCGTGCGTATATGTCAGAAATGGCATAGACGCTATGCCCTTACACGATCTTTGTTCCAGGGACCTTACAGCAGTCAAGGTCTATACGGGGGCAGGGCGAAGACGGAGGGCAGTTGTGCTGGCCTCTGTGTACCTCGCCTACCCAAAGATAGAAAGACCCACTAACATGAGGGAGATGAAGGAACTTGTCGAGTTCTGCGGCCGGGAGAACCTGGAGTTAGTGATGGGCTGCGATGCGAATGCCCACCACATCACCTGGGGGAGCTCGGACATCAATGATAGAGGGGAGGAACTTTTCGAATATTTGGTAAGCTCTTCACTTCATACACTAAATAAAGGCAATGCTCCCACCTTTGTGGATGCTAGGCGTTCGGAAGTTATTGATGTAACTATAGCTACTAATAATACTTATAAGAGAATTACTAACTGGCGAGTGTCTGACGAAGCTAGTGGTTCTGATCACAGGTATATCTGTTTTAGATACGATACAGAGGACTCCTTTCCAGGAGTACGGAGAAGAAATCCCAGGAACACTAACTGGGAGGCGTACACTAAGGAACTAAAAAACGAGTTAGAATCAGTTAAAGGTAAATTGAACTCTACGGTTGACATTGAACTTGAGGCTGAGCGGGTTGACAGAGCCATTAAAACGGCATGGTACACAAACTGCCCAGAGAAAGAAGCGAAAGGAACTAAGGTTCCGTGGTGGACGCCAGATTTAGAAAAGAAAAGACAGGCAATTCGCCGCATCTTCAACGACGCTAAGTCCAAGAGATGTTTTAAAGAGTACTCCCGAGCGCTTACCGAGTACAATCTGGCAGTTCGCAAGGAACGAAGGAAATCATGGCAATCTCACTGCCAGGACATCAATACTGTTCCTGAAAGTTCAAGATTGGTAAAGGCTATGTCTGTGAGTAGAAGTAATACCCTTAATGCAGTTAGAACCCATGAAGGGAGACTAACTGAATCTGGTAAAGAAACCCTAAAGATCATGATGAAAACACATTTTCCGGACTGTAAGATTCATGATAATTCTGGCACTGATGATCCCATGCCCGTAGAAGAGCAAAACATGCGAACTACGAAAGCAGACTGGGATGTTGCAAAGAAGGTAGTAGAAGAAAGAAAACTCAGTTGGGTATTGAAAAACTTTCAACCATATAAATCACCAGGTCCGGACGGCATATACCCGATACTACTACAAAAAGGTCTTCCTATACTAGGCCCGCACTTGATGCGGCTTTTTAAGGCCTGCATAGCCTTTGGATTCATTCCAAAGATATGGAGGGAAGTGAAGGTAACTTACATTCCGAAACCAGGGAAGGATAGCTATGAAGAGGCAAAGTCGTTTCGTCCGATAAGTCTCTCGTCTTTCTTATTGAAAACCCTGGAGAAATTGGTAGATCAATACATAAGGGATGGGCCTCTCACAAAGAAACCATTCCATAAGCTACAATGTGCCTACCAAACCGGAAAATCAACCGAAACTGCGTTGCACCATGTAGTCGAGAGAGCAGAGAATGCTATTGATGGTCAAGAGATTTGTGCGGCTGCGTTTCTGGACATTGAGGGAGCATTTGACCGCACAACATTCGAATCGATTATGAAAGCCGCAAAAGAACACGGCATTGACCCCACCCTCTGCAAATGGATTGACTTCATGCTGAGGGGCAGGAGAGTAAGGTCATCTCTATTAGGAGATGAAATTCACGCCACAACGACCAAGGGATGCCCTCAAGGAGGGGTATTGTCCCCCACACTGTGGTGTCTGGTAGCAGACTCCCTCCTAACCAAACTGAATAGAGGGGCATGCTTCGCTGTGGGATATGCAGATGACATAGTTGTCATGATCAATGGTAGATTTCCGGAAATTGTCTCGGAACTTCTGCAACAGGCTTTGAAGGATGTGGAGGAATGGTGTGCTGAAAATCATCTAACCATAAATCCCAGCAAAACTACAATTCTTCCTTTTACAAGAAGGAAGAGGTTGAGCAAATTAAAGAAATTGCTTTTATTTGACACAGAGTTAGAATGGTCCACCAACGTGAAATACCTTGGTATGACCTTAGACAAGGAGCTCACATGGAATCTGCATGCCAAGAAGGTGACAGAAAAAGCCATGAGAGCCTTCAACATGTGTAGATCGGCGTATGGCAAAACCTGGGGCCTGAAGCCCAAGGTACTGTACTTCATTTACACCACTATGGTTCGCCCAATTTTAAGCTACGGCAGTGTTGTATGGTGGACAAGAACCAAACTAACATCATGCGTGGGAGAATTGGGCAAACTACAGAGGATGGCCACTATGGCTATCACAGGAGCGTTTAAGTCCACGCCTACAAAGGCGTTAGATATAATACTAAACTTAACCCCTCTTCACATCTTCATACAACAGGAGGCAATCAAAACCTTATACAGACTAAAAACGGCAGGCGCTTTTAACTGCAATAGGCCAACAACGCGGCATACAAAAATGGAGCTTAATGATGAGATTCAAAGGAAGATGCATATGATTAGCGACGCTATGCCGTGCATAAAAATCTTCAAAAGAAGCTTCAAAATACATGTCCCCACAAGGGAAGACTGGAAGCAGGAACTGCGCTCACCAGATGCAGACTGCCTCATCTGGTACACAGACGGTTCAAAAACGGAATCTGGTACAGGAGCAGGTATTTACTCAGAATCTTCACAACTTTGGAGCAGCCTGGGTCAGTACACCACGGTCTTCCAGGCCGAGATGTATGCCATCATAGCATGCGCAGAGGAAAATCTGAAAAGGAGTGTAGAGAACAAGACCATCTACATTCTTAGCGACAGTCAAGCGTCACTAAAGGCCTTAAATTCCTACAAGGTCAACTCAAAACTTGTCCTGAATGCGGTGAAAACCCTAAACAAGCTGGGCCGCAGGAACAAGCTGCGACTGCTCTGGGTCCCAGGCCATGTAGGAATAAAAGGAAATGAGAAGGCCGATGAGCTAGCTAGGAGAGGATCGGCAAATGCCATGCTTGGACCTGAACCATGTATGGGCCTACCAGCATGTACATTCATAAAGGCCGCTAAGGATTACGCTGATAATAAACACATGCAAGAGTGGGATATCAGTCAAGGGTTACTACATTCGAAGAAATTCATAAGTAGCAGAACCAATGCGGCTTCTAAATTTATATTGAATAATGGAAGAAGCAAAGCTCGAGCTGTGGTTGGTGCCCTTACAGGGCATTACGGAACCAACGACATGCTTTTTAAAATGAAGATCACTTCAAACAACGACTGCAGAGCCTGCGGTGATGTCAAGGAAACTATGGAGCACATCCTGTGCGAATGCGACGTCTTAGCAGCGAAGCGTATGAGCCTCCTTGGGAATGCATATCCCAAACCGGAAGAATACAGGTTTCTTCCTCTTAGTGGGATCACCGCGTTAATAGACCACTTCTTCAAAGAGTAAGAAACATTAAGGTAGGGGCTAACACAAAAGATCCCACTGGGTCGAAGTGTTGCTGACTTCGTCAGCCCCCGATGTAAGATAAGATAATTTACTAGTGCAATTTACACAATCGGTCTTTTGATACAGCTTTCCAAAGCTAGAAAAGGTCTAAGTCTTTTAAGGTCAGATATCTGGTATGTTCCATGTGTATTGTGTACAGTCTGTGAACTAATTTTATTATTTACTTCTATAACTGTAACATTATCAAAATATTCCAAAATATTTGAATATTTATCTGTAGATTTCATCCGAGACGACAGTTCGCCTAATTCGCCTAAAATTCTTTCAAAGAATAAAGATTGAGGTGAATAATATTTTTTTCGCGGAGGTGAGTAGGTAACTAATATTTTTTAGTGGATGGTAAATTATAAGACTATTTATAATAGTGTAGTAGTAGGTTATGTAGTGAACTATTAAATTATAAAATTGACATGTAGTGTGAATTAGTTTATTCTAGGCCCCTATTTCATCATTACTTCTTGCAGACAAATTTCAATGTTCAGTGCTACATAATTTTAAACCTTATTGATTAAATACTGACAACTTCGGAGTTTCCTTCATGTTTTCGGAACGGTGGTGGGACATTTTCTCTTTCCTCCGCTCTTATGTGGTCTCACGTGCCTACAAGTTTTATATTTCATCTATTCACTTTTAAATTTAGAACTCAAGCTTTCTATTTCATTTTAGCCCCTCTCTATAAAATAGATTGCAGAGGGGCTTATGGAGAGACTTGTGTATGTAGTCTGTGACTCTGTTGCATTATATTACGTCTCTGGGTCACGTGGATCATCTGTTCAAAGTTTGAAATAAAACATAAATGACAACGACAATCGGATTAAATTTTCACTTTCACCGAGGTGCAATCGGGTGAGACCGTCTCACGGCTTCTTGTTTATTGTTGAAAAAAAAACAATTAACGTTAATGAAACTGATAATATAGAACATATTATATTGTAGAACTATCCAATTCATTACTGCAAGTAAAGTCTAGTAGGTACTATTATTTTAATTAACAAAATACGTAAGCCATACACAATAATGCGTTTCGTTTGAATCATAGTATTTGCGTGTCAACTATACCTGCCTTACAATAATTTGAAACGTAAAGCTGTACAGTTATTATTATTGACATTCACGTGAAGGGTTCTTACTAAAAACATGTTTAAAATTTCATACCCACACCTAATACCACGAGTTAGCTGAAGGCCACGTAAACATAATCACGGATATCTAACAACTGGTGGGCGTACTTTAAAAGTTCTGTACACTACGTACTTACACACAACAATTACTTACAATTTAGTTTCAGTTCTTAGAAATAGTTCGGGACAAATTCTAACGTCGCTTCCATTGCTGTATCGCTTAAGCACTCAGGTTTACAGCAACGAAAATGTCCTGAAAAGTAACATCGAGTTAGAACTCAACAAAGTTACAGGAAAAGGTTGTAAGTCTTGGAATCCACACCAAAATTAATAAGAAATAACTAGGTACTAGTTCATTATAAAGGATCTTGCAATACGTTTCTGCATTTTTCAAAGTATGGAGAATTGTGCACTAAGTTGACATATTTAGACACTGTTAAGATAAATCGTCGCTGCTAGAAACATAATCGCTTACGACTTGCTTAAGAAAACAGCAACACACGGGGAAATAGTTTTAATGAATGTTCTCCTGCTTCTAGATCAACAACAACTGACAATGCTATACTTGAATACAAATATTATTTTATAAACAATAATATGTCCACATAATTATATAAAACTAATGAAGTGAACATATTATGCATAGATACGCCACTTGTTTTATATGTGTTAACCTGGCAATAAATTTACACGTCAAAATAAATTATTCTACAAATTCAATTTTAAACTGAATTATGGATACATCACTGGATTCCCACGTATCACAGCACTTTATATTCAACTAAAACTAAATTTACTGGCCACAAAAAGTAACATGTTTATTGGACTGCTACAGTCTTTAATTGAGCGTTTTGTTGCTCTTTAATCGATTTCTGTATTTAATTACGATTACTAAACATTGAAACACATATTATAAACTCGAGTTTTTGATACTTTAATGAAGTTAATACTTATCAATCAATCAATCAAATCAGACTGCGTCCACTCCTGGACGTAGGCCTGTCCCAGTTTCCGCCACAACACACATGTCTGCGCCTTTCGCATTCTATAATACGTACAGGACACAATATTGATTTGCTTGTCATTTATTCATGCTAGCTCTGCTTGATGGCATTGACACAATATAAGTTTGGTTTTGTTACGTTTTATTACGAATACGTAATAAAACAATAAAACAAGTAGCAATAGCTACTTCTGTAATCCCGGCTAGGTTTAGGTATTCTTAGGCATAATAATGAAGATATTTAGCATTTCTAAAATACTATAGGATCAGTTCATTAAAATAATAGCTAGTATTAAGGTTTTGTCATTCTTACAGTAGAATATTTCATTAGTATTCATACTCGCAAAGGCCACCAACATTTCATGATTCATCAATATTGCTTGCCAGTGATATTTTATAGATCAAAGCATTTCTATTTCTATTTGAATCTCGACTTCTCTTTGACTAAGACCGGCTAAGGCCAGCCACCGTAATTCCTTCGTAATTTCCTCTAGACTCTAATCTCGACCATGGTTTGTTCCAGAAAATTCACGCCCTAATAAATACACTTTCTGCTCATGATTTAAATTTAATGAGTTTAAATTGTTTAAAAAGGATTTCTTAATAGCGATCTAATGTTTGAATAAAACATGTAATTTAACGAGTAAAACAAAAAGAACAACACTGAACTCTGTCAATAGAGACAAACTTGTACTAATGATATCAAATTGCTCACATACTAAAAAAGTGAACACCAAAATTAAAATAATCCCTATTTGCCATTTGCAACGTCTGAAACTTCACGATTTTGAAGATTGTTTCAAAAGCAATAAAGTCAAATATAGCGTAATATTTGTTTGGACACACAGAAAAATAAGTTTTGGGGTATAAATCAGAAGCTTGAAGGATAAAAACGAAAGTGTGCGTTCGCGTAGAAAATTTATTTCTTTCTTCCACATTTCACTGGTTCTTCTAAAAGTTTTAATTATTTGCCGGATGCGGTCCGATGCCGCTCCGTTTGGGATCAATGTACTGTTGACGTTGAATCTTTAATTTTAATGCTTCATAGCAGATACAAATTAAGTGCAACTTTTTGTTCTTTTCTACGATTATTTTTAGTGAACGTTTTTGTTTGTAGATATTTGACATAAATATTTCAACAGATTTGTACCTATTTCAAATTCCATTGATTATTTTATCACTTGATTACTGTAAAACGAAAACGATGTAGGTAATGATGCATGCTTTATGCATTCCAGTGCAAGACGTAGATGTCGTCCAAGTTTAGCATTAACTTCTCGTAATATTGCAAAGAACGGGTGTTTAGAACATTGTCAGATGAGAAATTTTCAGCAGTTTATTGGCCTCAAAAGTCCTCAGTCAACTTTACAGCTTCACGACATTAGTAAATAATTTTAATATTTTGTAAGTGTTTATTTCACGGAACACAATGTAACTAGATTCTTAAATGAAATGAGAAAAATAATATAAATTTGTATGAGTAGGTACATAATATACGACAATTTTGTGCTTACCTTATATGTATTACTAGCTGACCCGCGCAACTTCGTTTGCGTGATAAATGAAGAACTGCTCGACCGATTTTGTGCAAACTTCACATAAACCATCTACTAAATAGTTCGAACAAAGCCTAAACATTTGGCTTGGATAGGTGAGCCCGTTCTTGAGTTATAAAATTACAACGAAAAGTGGCATTGATTTTTATATATATAGATACTTATGATATTCTGGTACTCTGGAGTATATAGTGGGCATCAACGTACTTTGTTTCAAAAGCAAATAAAGATTTTTGCTTCTCAGAAACGCGGTAGAAAATATTGAATGCTTCTAAAACAAATGATTTGTATTTTAGTGGGCTTTAACATAATATTTATGTGAAAGGTATCTCTACAATAGTACGTAAAAAATAATTTTTTATTACAAATTTTGAATTCTGAGTAGTTTTTTGCATTTTAAACTCGTTACATAACTACACCTCTAACGGTTAGGGTGATTCAGTGTGTCTAGTATGCCATAGCTATTTCCTCTAAAAATACTTGAATTCACACTCACACATTAGTAGAGAGTGATTCTTTCGCGCACGCTTATGTTGTGGAATGACCTCCCTGCCTCGGTTTTCCCAAACGCCTACAGTATGGGGTTCTTCAAAAGGGGTCTTAGAAGGTTTTTGCAGGGTCGGCAGCGCGAGTGTGGCACCTCTGGTGTTGCAAACGTTGATAGGCTGCGGTGACCACCGGTCCTTCTGGTGGGCAGTATGCTTGTCTGCCACCTTAGTGGTAAAAAAAAAAAATACTCGGTGCACTCCGTAATCAGCAACTAGAATAGATCTTCAGAGTTTTGTTTGCGAATAATTTATGGTACAAACATTACATTGAAAATAAACTGTCAGCACAATTGGGTCACACGTTACTACGGTTTTTTTACCTTTCAAAATTAATATTAACAATGTTATGGGGTTCTAAGACTTTATCGAATTTAGCAGTCTTACTGCGCTAGTTGCAGCGACGACGTCTATGCTGTAGATTCTGGTGCACAAGAGTCAGAGTGACAGAAGTAAGGGTCGAAATAATCCTATTACCTCCTCAAAAATATGGTACTAATTCTGGTCATCTTAGAAAAAATCTTAAAATGAACAAACGAAAAAGACAAAAAGTTAAGAAGATTTGAGAATGGAATTATATAGGTATCACTCTAATCTTTAGTTTTACAACAAAAAATATGTTATAAAATGTGTAACAATATTTGGTTGTCATTTTCTTAAAGCTGGATGACTAGTCAAAATTGAGGACCATTAGACAACGAACTTAAAGCGACCCCAGCCACAGATATGAAAGCCCACAAATATGCACGTCACTGCACGTATCTTGGAATGCTATCCGTAAATCGTCTAAGAAACAGTCTGAGATTATAGATAAAAGTGCAGCGGTCATTACATCGCCATCAAGACGTCTCCATCGCCTCCCAGAGTGCGTAGGCACGGGCTGTACTACCCGTTCGCGCTAACTTTGCCGCTGGCGAAGAGGCTGGTGTTGAGGCGTAGTATGTGAGGCGACCGGTATACTTAGCGCAAATGGGCAGTATCATGCGATTACAACCAAAGGTGTGTTTACGTTACATTTTATTGAGATAAGGTCACGTGCTAAAAGCAATGTTAGTCATTTGTATCTACCATTCGTATGTTCTTGAGTTGTATATCTTTTTTATGGTTTTACGTATTACTAGATATTATTATGGGTTCTGGCTGCTGTGGCTTTGATATTATTACGGCTGTGGGCTTATGCTTTACTGTCTAGATCTAAGAATATGTGAAACTAATAATGGTCACCACCATAGCTTACATTGTTACAAGCGTCTGTTATCGTACTTAAAAGATAATTTCAAGGTTTTGCGTAGGTAAATATCTCTAAAAGTAATGTTGGAAAATAATGCATAATATTAGGATGAACTTGCTGAGTAATTAGATAGTATCCATAATTAAAATCTGCGATATTAATTGTCCCTCTCAAAATATTAAGAACACATTTGACTTGCTTTATTTAATAGTATAATGGAAGTCACTTTGTGTAATTTAGAGAGTTGGAAAATTTTAATGAAGCAAGTTCGAAATTATTGAGTTTTGAGCAATTTCATAAGTAAACAAAGGGAAGATGAAGACTACATAACTTGAAATATCTGTATGCATATCATTTCGATTTATAATATTTAATTTAAGCAATATTTGTAATGATCAAAATTATACGAAATACTGAAGCAGTTCAAAATTAAATAAGTTTGAATTATTTGATCTGTCATTGAACTGATGAAAGCGCCCAAATTTATAATATCACTGGTGCCTTGAAGGATTGGGACGAGCGTTTATATGGAAAATCTATTGTACTGATATTGCTGACGTGTAATAACATAAATATCTACTATTAAAATAAAATGAGATATAGATGATTATCCACGCGAAGCCACTGTGTATTTATCGTTAATGCCTCATAAGCACTTGTATGCTTATCATCCAGGAATATGCCATGTTCCTGTTATCGTCATACGGATACTCTATGAAGTTAAATTACATTATACTCCTTATATTTCCTTTGACAGTGTAAATAAACGTAAATTAATGAACTTATAATTATTAACTAAGGTAACAATACATTTCATTTCAAGATCAAATTCAGTACTTGGTTCAAACTTAACTCAATTCAAACATCAATCACCAATAACTAGCGATTGTTGAACACGAACTAACCAGATTAAACAGAAACTACACCAAGGACCTAAGGAGAAGTTGGACGTTATTCGGATATCGATCCATTAACCCATGGAGGCCGGCATCAATCACATAGCGCAAACATTGGGCCCATTATATTGGACAAACACTGCCCTGCGACTTCTGGGTTTATGTTTGTTTCTTATGAAGTCATTTGAAATGTCCAAGTTTTGTTTTCATTGCGGCCAGTTATATTGGGAATGAAATATTTTTGTTTACCTTTGCTTTACGTAAAGTAAGAATAAAGCCAGAAGCCGTACGTAAGCACATTGGCAATACTAACGATAAAGTTTGTACATATTTTTGCATTTTGCACGAGTTTTCTTTTCCAGATGACCTATTTTTATGCTATGTATAATTGTTTGATCTTTTCGACAGGAAGACCTTTTCAATACATTTCATGAAACTTTGATATAAATGGTTATTTATTGTACTGAGTTCTTTTTTGTTTTCTGCTCTTTATGATTAAGGAAAATGTAGTAGCAAAATGCCCTTTTTGCGCCTTACCGTCTTACTATAATGTAGGTAAATTAATTTTAATATTATTTCTGTTCATAAAATAGTAGGTATGTATATAAGTGTGCATATTTTGTATTATCACCTCACAATTTATAGTACGAAAATAACGATCGCAAGTCAGACACATTGTATGAATGATATTTTCAAGTTAAACGACCGTTTTATACTTGGTTTATGATGAAATCAAAACAAAGTGAAGTTCACACACTTGTCGAAACATGCAAACGGAAGGTTGCAGTGATGTAGAGAATTAGAGAAATAACAAGCTCCAATGTCAATCAAAAGTAAAGTCCTCCTTTTTTTTATTCCGAACGTTTCTGTGATATTTCGAATTCAAGTTTTTATTCAGACGGATATTAAAATATCATGAACGGATTTTCTGCATTTATTTTGCATATGAAAGGTTTGAGAGTTGGTACTGGATATTCAATGTGTGCAGGGAATTTAGATTTGCTAAATCAATGCTGAAATGAAAAAATATTGAATAGCCAATTGCTTTATTACAGCTTTCCTAGATATTGTGGTTTATTTGATATTTCTTTTCATATTTTTTTTAATTCTTAATTTATTTAGGGATTTTAATTTTTTTATTTTTAGTTTGAGAATGATATTGAATAAAATAAATTGACTCAAGAAAATCCCTAAGATGATAACAGTTTCATCGTTTCTCATTCCCCTACATGGAAATAAAGCAACTTATTTAGCAAATTAACATAAAATAATAAAGGGTTCTGCAATAAATAACAATATTATGTTAATACAAGTTTATATTCCGCTTTAACAAGATCCGAACGAGCGATGCACGTTGAACTACTCGTTAAGATGGAATCAAAATATTTATTATGAATTAATTTACATAAGCAGTAGGAAATATGCATGTTTAAGCAATGGTTGGAACTTCTGTAGTATTTGTTCTTGCCGAAGAGTTTAATGGTATCTTTGGTTTACGGTTCGCGCCCACTGGCTTGTAAGCAAGAAAAAGGTGTTTAATTTAATAATTGACTTCATTTTATTTAGTTTTTATAGTATTTTTTATGTTATTAGTGAGATAATTATGTCATAAATTGTTGAAAATAGATTTATTTTTATTAGTTGAATTAGATCTATATTAGTTGTTTTGTATGTGGGTTGTTTTGATCTGCATATTACGTCTGAATAGTTAAGTACAACACTGTTACTACTCAATTATTTTATCGTCTTACCAATTTAAAAATATCATTTATGGCTATTTCTACTTTTTACGATTCTCATCGTCACCTTCATGGTAAATTTTAAATACTGATTATTTCAACTATTTTTGTAAACAAACACAAAGCGTTCGGTAAAATAAGTAACATATATAAGTCAACAAGTGAAATTGTGAGTCAGATTTGGAAGAATAACGTTTTCAATTATTAGATCCCACGTAGGTGACGCGACGATCCACGAAGGTGACGCAGTAGCTTTACAGACATTATTAATCATTATTTAAATACTAATTATAAGTTAATTATGTTCATTCGGCAGTTATATGGTAACAGCTAGTTAACTAAAAACAATTACCTCCTATACACATGCTTTTGACGTAAAAGTTATTCTGGAACCATATAACACAGTACATCTCTTTGGCACAAAGTAGCAAATTATCAGTTATCTAGATCCCATGGCATAAGCTTATATTGTCTTAATTTGGGCTAGCTAGATAATATTGTGTGAGATTGTCCGTACCTGGCTGCTTATAATGGAAACACTCTGCGGCTGGACGATCGGCTCACCGAACTCGAGGTAGAACTGGGTCGCATAAACTAGCACATACTGGGGTTGTGCGGAGTCCTAAGAAAGGGGGAGGACACGGTAACCCTTGCGTCGGGCGACCTACTCTACTTTCGGTAAGGTGATGGAAGACATTCTTCCGAGGGCGGTGTCGGCTTTATGGTGAAAAAGGACCTCGTTAGCCGCATTGTGGAGATCAGCAGTGTTTCGTCTCGGGTAGCATACGTAATACTGAGACACATCAACAGGCACTCCCTGAAGGTGATTCAGGTGTACCTATGCCCCGACTTCGAGAAGCACTGACGAGGCAGTTGAGACCGTGTACGAGGACGTGGTGAAGGCATTACAATGTACTGCCAAGACTCACTACAATGTTGTGATGGGGGACTTCAATGCCAAAGTGGGAGTAAAAGAACGCCCTGAAACGTAAATCGGACCCTTTGGTGTGGGGCGTAGAAATAACAGGGGGCGTATGCTTATCAACTTTCTTGAGGCTCAGGGGCTCTTCTTGATGAACTCATTCTTTAAGAAGAAGCCCCATAGAAGATAAACTTGGCGAAGCCTCGACAAGGTCACAAGGAACGAGATAGACTTCATCATGTCGGACAAGGGGTGTATATTTAAAGATGTCTCAGTAATCTACCGGTTTAACACCGGAAGTGATCACCAACTCGTCCGAGCATCTCTGAATTTAGACTTCCGCGCCGAAAGGGCCCGGATGATGAAGCCTACTCTCCGACCTACTGCGCTCCAAATAGTAAGAAGGTTTCTGTCTGGAAAAAGCAAAAATAGGTGTTCCAAGCTTTTGCCCGAGACTCTCGAGCTCATGAGAATCAGACGGCAAACGCCATCTATGCATACGTCTTCGTCAGACCAGAGAGATTTAAACATCAAAATCAGAAAGCTACCTCAGACGTTATAACACCAACATCGTCGAGGCAGCCATCGAACAAAATCGGGGTACTAAAGTCTTTGCGCAACAGCTCGGAAGACCCCGTCTGACAAAATTGAAAGCACCGGGTGGCAAAACCGAGACCTCGAGGTTCGAGATTCTTGAAGAAGTTAAGAGCTTCTATAGAGACCTATAGAATGAGACATATATATGCATCACGGAAAAAAACCGATGGGACCTAGCGACTGTAACCACAGAGCCCCACTAACGCGCCACTATACCGAAGAGGAAGACATTCCGGATATTGACCAGTGCGAGGTCAGGGCGGCTCGCGAACAACTAAAACCCAATAAATTCCCTGGAGAGGACGGAATTACGACTGAGCTTCTTAAAGCTGGCGGGACTCCAGTTCTGAAAGAGCTGACGAGTCTCTTTAATTCCGTCCTCCAGCAGGTACAAACTCTTAAAGCGCGGAGCGAAGTGCGGTGGCTCTGTTTTTCAAAAAAGATGACAAGACCTTGCTGAAGAATTACAGACCCATCTCACTCCTTAGCCATGTTTACAAGTTGTTCTCGACAGTAGTTACAAACCGCTTCGCCGGAAAACTCGACGAGTTTTACTCGACGAGTACTACCTAAATGTGTATAAGTTGATATAAGTATAAGGTATTAAGTGCCTTAATTAAGCTTTAAGTGGCATGATCTTTCCCGGGATCTGTTCTTGAGACTTGGATGCGAAGGCCGTTGTATCTTCGTTTAAATAGCGCACAAAGGCTCGAAGGGTCACAGGTCTACGCCTCGAGAGCCAAAACATTGGTATGACGTGAAAGTTCTTAGCATGCTGCACGCCTCAAGAAGCGGAATTGCATCTGAACTAACCCAAAAGACGCAAGACAACACCCAAACCCGTAGGCGAGGCCTACGGGTGATAGCCTAAGGCTGTCAGGTACCCTGATACATCTTTCTAAGGAGTTACCCGGGGCGGCGCCTAGCACTAGACGGGTAAGTAGGTACGGTGTGAGTTTTAGACGGTATAGACTGAGGTTTGGATCTGGCATAACGTCCGGTGGAATTTCTACTCCTATAGAAGGGCATCACACGGAATGTTATAGGTATTGCTCTGTCATTTGCCATGATTGTAGAAACCTAGTCAGAGCAGAGCAGAGCAGAGCAAAGTCCTAGTCATTTGTTCTGCTATCATTCCGCTACATACTACAATACGAATCTTAACGAGTACCACTCTTAATGAAACTAGTCAAAGATCACTTTCGTGGCATAAACTCACCTTCGTGGGTAAAACGCCACGAAGGATGTAACACGAAGGTAACGAAAATATATCTTTTTTTCAAATTCCGACAAAGTTTAGCCGTTACGGTTTAAATCAAATACTACATAAATATCTCAATTTATTTGCGGTTTCGATGAATTGACTCTGACTTTAATAGCTATTATACAATTTACAAAAAGTCACCCACGAAAAGTACCCGAATTAAGTGTCAAATGTAGAAACTTACCGATATTTTTTTTTCTCATGGAGCCAGAAGAAGAACGTCGCTTTTCTGCGATGCCGGTCCACCAATAACGTTCAGTTAAGTTGAGTTTTGTTATTGGGGCGGTCGTTTTGATCAACAGTCAACCGTTTACTACGCAAATCTAAAGTACCTAAATTCGTGTGACCGACGTATATTGTGGTTTAAGTTCTAAATAATAGTTAGAAGATTTTTTTGTAATACTGTGTGTGTAGTGTATGTTATTACAGTGAATTTAGTGTATGTAACTTCAAAATCTATGGAAATTTGGTGAAGCAGTAACCTAATGTTTAACTGAATCGGGAAGTGTGACACGAGGAGAATGCGAAAAATGACCCCGATTTTGACCTTTCGTGTTGATTTTTGGTATGAATATTTACTTCTATTGCAACCAATTTCATGTATTTTATAGCTTGATAGCTGTTTTATACACCATTTTGAACCATTTCTTTCTAACTCATACGATTTAGAAAATATAAGCGTGTGACCATCAACTTTAAGCAACGAGTAGAAATAGCCTTATATGGAGTTATTCATGTGGAGTTGTGATTTGAGACTGCCAAAAAATCAAACAGTTGTACACTGATAATTTTCTGTGAATATTTACCTAAGCAATATGAAATTATAATTAATAAATAGCACAACAATTACTTTAGTATGATAAATAAATATATTATGTTAGTTTCACTGGGAAAGTGAACTGATGAGTATTGGAAGAAAGAAGTTCTTCGTAGCAGCTATTTTAATCAAACTCAATGTTGTGAAACTACCATATTTTGTAAGACAACATCTTATTAGTAAGGTAAAAGAATAATAATACTTAGTCTTGAGTGGATATTTCGACTTCGAGAGACACCCTTTATGTAATATTTTGACATTCATTTTATGTAATATTTTGACATTCATTTTATGTAATATTTTGACATTCATTTTATGTAATTATTTGACATTCATTTAATCAATTTATTTAACCCTATACACAGGTGTTTTATGGTAGTTTATCAAATTCTGATTGTCATTTATAAAAACAAAAGCCAAGAGGCCCGTGGTCCGATTTTTACAAAGCACTCTACTTTGTTTAGTCCAGGAAGTCTACGCTATCAGCAGTGGTTAGCATGAAGTAAGCAGATGATATTGAATCGATCTCCATGTAATAATTTATGTACGCCCGTTGGCTCTAAGATTGCCGCTGGCGTAGAGGCTCGTATAGAGGCGTAGTATGGAAAGCGATCGGCAAACTTAGCGCGAATTGATAGTATTTAGAAATATATCATCAAATCAGCCTATATGGATCCACTGCTGGACGTAGGCCTCTCCCAATTTACGCCACCGTACGCGGTCCTGCGCCTTTCGCATCTAGTACCAGCATGCGACCTTTACCAGGTCGTCGGTCCATCTGGCGGGTGGACGTCCTACACTACGTTTACCGAGTCGCGGTCTCCACTCTAGAACTCGTTTGCTTCATCGGCCGTCGGTTCTTCTACAGATGTGGCCAGTCCATTGTCACTTTAATGTGCTTATTCTGCGAGTTATGTCGACCACTCTGGTTCTCTGTCGAATAACCTCATTTCGGAGCTTATCCCTCAGACATACTCCAAGCATGGCTCGTTCCATAGCTCGCTGTGCAACTTTTAGGGCTTGAACTAGCTGCACCGTAAATGTCCACGTCTCGGCTCCGTATGTCATAACTGGCAGGACGCATTGGTTATAGACTTTCGTCTTCAGGCACTGCGGTATAGGCGAATTGAAAAACTCGACGTAGCTTGCTGAACGCTGCCACTGCTATATACTAGCTGATGCCCGCAGCTTCGCCCGCGATGGCGCTGTATATGAAATTTTGCTGAATTTTCTTTGCTATAAACCTCACGGAGCCCGAGACCTTTCCAACGAATGCAAAACCGTGGAAATCGGTTCGTGCGTTCTAAAGTTATAGCGTCAGGAAGGAAAACCCGACTTATTTTTATATAATAGATAAGTATGTCTATCAGTCGTCTAAATCCCATAGCACAAGCTTAATTTGCTTAATTTGGGCTAGATGATGTTGTGTAAGAATGTCCACAAACATGTATTTATTAATTAATTAGATATCTGTAAATTCTTCCCCCAACCAAATCATGCTCTACCTTTCCTACTACTTTAGACGAAATTTTCAGATTGAAAAGATTTTCTACATAACATTGCATATACTTATAAATAACCATCTTACTCTTATTTATTCATACTTATATTAAGTATTCCCTTTCGACAAGGAGATTTCAAAACTCACATCGGCCGTCTCATTATGAAATCTTTTATAAGCGGCGTCTTCCTTCTCATCGGTAGCTTTGTTCCTGACTGTATAACATTGTAATGTTTTGCCAAACCCACATTGAGCTGTCAAACTTTCGTCAGATAAGCGTAGAGCGTGTAATTATTTCTTTGAATGTAACATTTAAGTAAGTAGAAAGTATTAAATTACATGGTTTGGACTCAACACAGATGGAAGCGTTTGAAATGATTTTTCACACGATAAGTGCATATTTTTAGTGCTTAACGTCTTCATTGTTTTCGAGAAATATCTTACTTACTATTGAATCTGAAAAAGTTATTATTTTTTTAATAAGTAGTTTCAAAAATACGATGTAGGTTACCGGCACAACTAGAGCTTACAACTCCCTGGTTTTCATGTAGGTAGAGAATGAAAATACGGTTGCCATCAATGTATGGGAGTATGGGAAAAGACTTTACGGTTTGTTTTACTCTGATTTCAATTCACGTGAGCTAAATATAATAATACCCGGGACACTCAAGATGACACCTAATAAAAGGCGCCTACACAAATTTCGACGTATTCCTAGATTCTTTGTAATGAAGCGACGCGACGGTGGCGGCTTCCGAATCTCTCAAAGGACATTAGGTGTATGTACGTCTACTAGGTATTCACTTTGGATTAATAAGTACAGCTGCAAGTCAATTCTAGCATTGCAGGATCAAAAATTATGTTTTGTCTGATTTTTACGGCCGTATACACAGAAACGACCTGTTTCTGGTTTCTGTGACCGTATAGGTTCGTAATGCTACAAAAATCTGAAAGAACACTATCTTTCCCACTGTTTTACAAACCATAATAACCCAGACTACTTTTTGACGATGATACATGCAGTTATTTTTTGGTTCAGTCTTCAGTCTTCTTGGGCTCCCATTTTACGCACTTAGGTCCGCCAGTGGACCCATTGTACGTGAGTGTTGGCTGTCACTCCAGCCAACCCAGCTCCGACCAGAAGCGCAGTATCCTCTTCGGGTCCTCACATGCTTCCCGGAGTGTTGTGGGGCTGCCAAGTATGTTGACTCGGTATGTAACCAGGCTCTCCCACTCCAAGATTGCTTGAGCTATGGTTTCTTCTTTCGACAGGCACGCTCTGCACAGCGTGCTGTCCGTGATACCTAGGACATTCAAGTGTTTATTCACTGTACAATGACCCGTTATTGTGCCTACCATGGTTCGTAGATCACCTTTATTCAGATGTAGCAACGTTCTAGCTAGTTTTGGCCTGGGTCTCGGTAGAGCTACCCTTGATTGCCTACAACTTACTGTTTGTGCCCATATTTTTTCATGCCGCTCTTTCATGCGTTGTCTCAGCCATGCCCTTACCTGGTAGAAGGGTATTGGTATAATCGGGCCCGGTCCCACCGGTGTGGTGCTGGAGCCCAATCTGGCTAGTTCGTCAGCGGCATCATTGCCGCTCGACCCGCTGTGACCTTTTATCCACTGAAGGCTTACCTTGTGTGTTAGGGCCAGCTTTTGTAGACCCTGGTGGCATTGAAGCACTAGCCCAGAGTCGATTGTGGTGCTCTTTAGAGCTTTTAGTACTGCAGCGCTATCGGAGAGAGATTTTTGGGTTAAGTCAGCCTGTAAACACTGCCGATGGAACCTAGTCGAAACGTCGAGCGACAAAAAAAGGCCCTAGACTCTTTGAAAAACCGCGATTCCACCTTCAAAGTAGATATAATCAGACCGCGTTCCTATGAAATTAATCTAAAATCAACCAGTTCAATCAAGAAAGCGTTCTGGGATAACCGCTCTGATAAAAGTAATGTCTCTCAAATCATGACTTATAATGCTCCACCTGTTGTAAAACAAATATTAATATAAGATTATGATGTCCAAGTCTAACATAAATTGGGACATCACACAGTGAAGGGTCCTTAGTTTGCCCATTGTCAAACTTTTGTCAGACGCTCTCTCTTTTTTTACCTGGAACTGGGGAAGTTGGTCATAAATTATAAAATGTGAGCAGGTTTGATTGTTTTAGGACTGAGTTACAGCGTAAGATATAATTTATGCTACGATGTCGGTCTAATCCTACTACATACCTACTAATATTATAAAAGTAATAAAATTTTGTGAAGATGTTTGGATGTTTAGATGTTTGGATGTTTGTTACTCAATCACGCTCCAACGGCTGAACGAATTGGGCTGAAATTTGGTACAGACATAGCCTGGAATAACACATAGGCTACTTTTTATCCGTGGAAAATGTTCCCACGGGAAGCGGGAATGGGTACCGAATTTCACGCGGGCGAATGCGCGAGCATCATCTAGTAAAAATATAGTTCCTCGTACGTTAGCTGTTTGTTGTCTTTGGAGTAAGAGTCCGAGATACATGGAGCTCTACCGAGATCGTTGGCATAACTGGTCACCTCCGTGTGGTGCACCGCAACAGACGAAGTCATGGCGAAGAAAGGGAAAACTCAAAACCAAACCTGTGCCATCTTACCTGGCCTATCACTGCATACATTAAAACTTTAATAAGTAAAATTTCAAAATTTTATTGTTTTGAATTTTAATTAGTTTTAGGATGAGCCTTGAAACAAAGTTGGTAAGTACAACAGCTGTAACCAAATTCTTGAAATTCTATCCTAAGAAGTTTATCAGGCATTGAACAAGTAGGAATAAATTGCCTTGGCGTAAACCTTGATGCAATCAACAAGTTTCTATGGGAAAAGGGTATGCCAAAAACCTTACCGCGTGGGCAAAGTCGCGACCAGTAGCAAGTGACATAAAGGCTGCCGTGAATGACAAAATCTACCAGCGCAGCGTCCGAATCTCCGAGCGGATTTTGCACAATGGGATAGATAGTAAAATTGTGATATAGGTATCCTTTTTAAATACATCCGAAAACCGCGGTGTATAAGCTAGAGATTTCTATAAACAAAATTGAATTTTACTTCCTAAAAATCTTTCCGTTAAGAGTCGATCTCTGGTACGTGGAACGTGGTCTTTAACATTCTTTTATAGTTGTGCAAACACTTTAGGTAATATTGTTGGTTTTACTTGAATGAATGAGACTATTTAACGATGGTTCGCTAAGATAGTGGGATTAGGTCGACGGTACACCAGTTATAGGAATAGAAGAGTATAAGTTTAGTGGAATAATACAATTCACAATATTTTATTGGCGAAAGTCTGTAAGTGTGAATGTGTGGATTTGGCTAAAACTTGGATACAGGGATAGATTATTGTTTGGAATGACACATTTTTAACCCTTGAATTAGTTTCAATAGGAAGCTGGTACGGGAACTAAAGTTTACACAGGCGAAGGCGCAGCACTATCTATAAATTAGTAACCTAAAAACGAGCACAAAGTATTTAGAGTTACGTATAAATATAATGTGATATCATAAAGCTCATAAACTAGTTGACCTGGCTGTCGTTGTTTTGGTATTAACCATAGATTTAGAATGTACAAGATAAACAGTGTCAGATAGAAAACGAAACCAAAAAAGAAATATCTATGTGTGAAAATGAATATATGAATATCTATATATGTTATTTAATATCAAATTCACACACTGAACTCGACACCATCGTAGAAAATATTAAATTTTCCATTTTATTCGTAAGATCACTACAGAATATTGTAAAATATGAATGACATATTATCACCACGGGTGCTAGGGTGATAAATTAAGAGTACACAAGTTGCTATCTCTTTTCCTCTCGAGCTATGTGTACTGGTAAATGAGGTCTCGCTCGCACGCTATGTGTATCTATTGAGAGTAGCGAAAAAATCTAAATCTATGGTATTAACCCTGTATATATACGAGTATATTGGAAAGTACAAAAGAAACTCGAGTAAAAAAATTCAAAGACGTCAGTCAAGCTCAATCACTAGCTGCTTTTTTACATAAAGTGGTTATATTTAGCTTCATATGCTTAATAATATTTTATGTGGTATGATAAATATATAGTCAGTATGATAATCTCTTTTTGGGTTGCACCTATCGTTATTCAAAAGTGACCCTGTCGAATCGTTGAGAACCTTTAAACCTTTAATAATAAAGTCGATCGTAATCCCATTCAATACAAGAGTATGTTTAATTAATATTAGTCTAGCACAAGCTTATGTTAATCGGGCTAGTAGGCGTTGTGTGAGAGAGTATCAAAAATATTTATTTGTACTTAGTATAATTTGACTGCAAGTATAATATTGAGACCAGTCCTAGGTCTAGCCTTGGGACATTTACCTTAAAAAGTTCTTTATAGTGCAAGACACCGTGTAAGGTAATCAAAAAGATAACGCCTTATGATACCATAAAAGTTGTGAATGCCCAAAGGTGTCCGTAATATACCCCATATAAGGCCCTACTTGTAGCTTATAAAGAATGACCTTTGCTTTCCTAGAAAGTACTGAAGGCGTTACTCTGATTAGTAAATTGAGATTAGGATACAAAGAAAATGAGTTAGTGAAACGTTAATGTTTGTAATGAATGAACGAAAAATTGTATATTGCCAATTTTTTTTTTTAAACTCTCCAAACGAAATATCTCAATTATGTAGAGCATACCCTGGACTACGGGACATTGTAGGCCACAACAGTGGTTTTAGGCAATAGGAATCCATGTAGATGAGAACGTCTTCACACAAAACTATTTCATTGGAACAAAATGTATCCTAAAATCAACAACAATGGTAAAGTTTATTAACAATGCATATTTACAAGTGTTTTGAAGTCTTTACCGTAGAAGTTCTTTTATTTTATTTCATTAGGATAATTTCCTCCTTTCCGCCACTCCGCCCGCGGGGAGATTTGATCCCGTTTTTCACATTCCATGGCCATGTATTCCCGGGATAAAATAAAGTAGCGCTATTTGTCTATAATATTTGAGACATTAATCTATTCCTGCACCAAATTGCAGCCAAATTAAATCGATCGTGCGAATGTGAAATAGTAACAAACATTCATACATAAAAAAAACTTCGCGTTTAAATCTAATTCCTGTAGTAGGAATTGACTAAAAAATACCAGGTAGTATAAAAGTCGTATAATTTAGCCTTTAAAGTTCATAGCCTCATCAAAGTGATTTTATGTGTTTGAAATGTCACACACTTCAGTGTTTATGGGAGTTACAATCAATGATGCAAACAAATATAAGAATTTATTGCACTGTTTGAAGTTGTAGTTAATCGGTAGGAGCATAGCTCACCATTCCACCCATTTTCAGATGTCCAAATTTTCTTTTGTGTACTTGCTTGTTCTTCTCTATCGAAACTTGCAGATTATAATTCGATAAAGTCCCAGGAAATTTTAAAATATCTTAGAGCCTGCAGCAAAAACAATAAAAATAAAAAATCTAATTTCAAAACAATGTAGCAAGACAAGTTAAAACAATAATACCTATACAGCAACAAACCAAAAATATACATTTTGCAGATTATGAAAAATTGTCACGAAAACAAAAAACCTTCCTGCCTTTGCCTTACGCAGAGTTTTACAAGAAGGAAAGTTTATTCACTATAT
Source organism: Miltochrista miniata (assembly GCA_933228765.1). Taxonomy (NCBI): domain Eukaryota; kingdom Metazoa; phylum Arthropoda; class Insecta; order Lepidoptera; family Erebidae; genus Miltochrista; species Miltochrista miniata. The sequence continues at coordinate 23,941,020 of OW121763.1, read as the reverse complement.
CAGGAAAGCATCTTGGTATACATCTTATAGAAAAAGGGGAGCAGCATCATCAATCAGTCAATTTGGTTTAATAATATGTATGGCAGAATCGCATAGACGCACAAAGTTTCACCCCAGATGAAACGAGATCCGCATAAGAAACCTTTACCGATGTAAGTTGTAATCTGTTTAAGATATTATTATGAGTACCCCGTGCGGTGACGGGTCCGGTGTTGCGACGGGTAAGAGTTCAAAATGTCCCCACCCCAATACATCCCAAGGGTTTCGTAAGAGGACACTTTCGCAAAAAGATCCATTGCGTTGAGATGGAAAACGAAACCCGGTTGTCAGTAAAATGACAATCGATAAGCCAAGTTAAAGGCCTTATGGGCGGCTTGAAATTTCAACTGTAGCTTGTCACAATCTGCGCCTGTCCATTTCAACACGGCAATAGGCTCACCACCTATTACGTGGGATATAAAGTTGTAAAGTGAAAAGTGGGCGTATATCTACTATACCTCTGTCTACCCCTTCGGGGATAAAGATCTGTATTTGTCACAATCACTACACAAAAGCTTGATCCTATCTATTCCTATTGTAATAGTATTCACAATATCGTCTTAATTACTAAGTAATTCATGAAATCGCGGATAATATTGTCCTGTGACAAAATTTTCTGGTAGTTTGCTGTTAATTTCTATAATATCATCTTCGTCCCGCTTTACCAGAAAGCTAATATTATTTTCATTCATGGTTTGTTGAACACCGTAAATGGGAATATTATTTCACCGTCTAATTTTCATTTGTGCAAAATTTCATTCGGTTGTGATACCGTGTGAGCACTGAGTGCTTTACCACATATTTGCCGTTGTCGAGTGTTCGGGGCTTGTTCAAAGTAAAATGACACTGTATACTTACTTAAATAATAAATGCTTATTGTAGAAACGTACTGACTTGTTTGTTTTCTTTAATGAGAATCTCATTTTCATTGTTTGTAATTTTGTATTATTAATTAAAAACGTTCTTTTAAATTCTTAAATTTAAGGGTATCTACCATACCCAGAGAGTAAAAGCGGAACTCTATTCCTGAGACTCTGCTGTCTGTATAGCCCTAAAATTGTTCTTTATGGCGTATTTCTATTGCCGCTACAACAACAACAAAAAATACACCATTATATTGCATATTTCCATCCAATAAAAGTGATTCTTTGGCCGTTTAGTACGGAACTCTTGCTTCGCGACTCTGACACTAACCCGGTTTATATTATAAAAAGAAACTCATTACATAATTATGTCCATGAATAAAAATTTTGTAACGTACGTTTTAACTGAGGTTACGACAAATAACAAAAGATACTTGTTTTAATTTTTTTAGTACTTAAATCGAAGCTCTACATTTTTGGAAAGTGAACTCATTTTAAAATAATTCCAATATCCATAACTAAAATGATTATGGATTAGGTCTTGTTTATGATAGTAGACATGTTTCGAAGCTGACGGTCTTCCTAACGACTTACAAGTTTCATATTTATATTATAATATCATCGATAGTAATTACCGATGTTATTATATAGACCACCTAACAGAGGTGTTAATATAGCAAAAATATGTATAATTAGATAAAAAATTCTTACACATAATTTCATTTTTGTATAGTTCGCGGAGCTACTATTAGTAGTAAGTTTATTACATATTTAATGTCATATTTTATTTGCACACCTTTCCATCTGACATTATGAAGTTATATTTAGAACCGCCAACGGAAGACATTTAATTTAATATAACATATGTTCTCATCTCGAGTGGACACGCTTCAGAGCGAATCCTTTGAGTTTGTCACGGCGAAGCTCAAAAGAACCGTCAACAAAGGATTGTTATTCCAAGTGTGTTCAAAGTTGGATAAACAAGTTTGACAATTGAGCGTGTAGCATCTTCCTCTGAAATATTAGAAAAAGTGCTTTAAATAATTGATTTTGAGTAAACACAATTTTCTATAATAGAGAATTGCTCGTGATATAATCGGATTAGCGGACAAATAGTAACCAAATGGACAAAGACTGGCCACAAAGCGATAATGTAAACAATGATACATATATAGTGTGAACGACGTTATTATACTGTACTATGAATAGATTCTGTATTTTGGGATATCTTTTGTGTATATTAAGGTTTGACAGTTAAGGATATCGGTTCCGAAATCTGCCTGTTATGGTCAGAATATTATAACATGAAAGTGCGAGAGATCGATTAACGGATAATATAATTTCTCACTGATCGAATGTCTCGATAAATGTGAATTCACGATTAAACTTCTATGTCAAATGAACCGGAATTTTATATTACATCTAAATATTATACACATCAAGTTCATAATGCACAGAGTTCCTCATAGTTCGGTATGCTCAAACATGTGTTACGACGCATTATAATATAATAAATAGGCAGCTCAACGTACCAATGCTCAACTAGGTTTACAACTTGCAAACGTAAATGTCATTTGTCTCATATATAAACGAATTAAAAGAGGCAAATAATATTATTTTCACCACTAAATATTTGTCAAACATTCAATTCATAACTTTGAGAATTGGCGGCCAGATGGACAATATTATTGATTCCTGAAAGGATACAGCCGTAAACTCAAGCCCATCCTGGATTAAGTTGTCTTTTTTCATCAAAATTAATCAATAATAAGATTTAGCATACAGACTGCTACAAAATGTCCTGGGGTGTCCTTCCGGGGGCTTAACGGGGCTCCCAACCGTAGGCTGTTAGGTAAGATACGTATGGTTTTTAGTCGGTAGGAGTCCGGCATAGCATCCATGTAGGATGTTCCTCACGTTAAAAAAAAACTGCTAAGATATAAAAACTGCTTGCAATGATTAATTACAAAAGCATTGAAATAAAGTCTAACTGAGAACTATACGAATTGTCACTTAATTCAATTCATTTCTTTATGCGATTTGAGTGACAAAAAGAAACAGGATATACCGTAATAAATCAGAAAACCCACATTTCTGAATTCACAGCTATCCGATAAAGGGTAAACAAATACCTACGTTTATCTCGCCAAGCCCCATACAGTCGAATAAAACCCACTCAAAATATGCGCTCTTTCTGGTCGCTTCGATGTTTGTTTCGTTTTACGTTCAGAAAACAAATGGTTGAGGTGGATAATTGAAATCCGAAGTAGGGCAGGCTTCCCGCTCACCGTCCGCAGTGAATACCGATGGAGTCCTCTTTAAAACTATTTTCTGTCTCTCCACATTATTCCCTTTTGTGGGTGGATGACCGGCAAGCCTGTGGTCCTGTGGCCAACTATGTGCAACTCCCATGACCCACTTAGAAGTTAAACGAGGTAATATTGCAGAAGGAATTTTAATAAAAACATGCGGCATTCTTTATGATTGTTTCGAGTCGAAGTTACACATGCGTGAGTTGATTATGGAAATGGTTTGACGTCATGAAGGAAAATATGTTTTTGTGCATAAGTGTGTATATTTTTGGAATGACGTGGGATGTGTGGAAAAACGTACGTAAAATTTTATTAATAAATTCATGTTACTTATTTTCATCTTATCGAATTGGTAAATAAATATGACCTTAACTTCCACATAAGGTTGGTGGGTGGTAAGTGTACGTGGGTACTTGTAAAAAAATCTCGATTTAGAATTATTAATATTACTGTGTTAAATGATATTGCCTCTGTGGCGTGGTCGGTAGTGATACCGCCTGCGGCGCTGGAGGTCGTGGGTTCAATTCCCACCGGAGACAAATATTTGTGTGACCCATAAATGTTTGTCTCAAGAGTCTGGGTGTTTCTATGTTTAATATGTATGTATTTAAAAAGTACATAAGTATTAATATCCGTGGTCTGATACCCATAACACAAGCAGGTTATTCCTAGCTTACTTTGGGATCAGACAGCGTTATGTGAAATGTCCGTGAATATTATATTATACTAGCTGATGCCCGCGGCTCCGCCCGCGTGGAATGTTATTCCCCGTCACAGGGGTATGAAAAATAGATGTTGGCCGATTCTCAGACCTACTCATTATGCTCACAAAATTTCATGAGAATCGGTCAAGCCGTTTCAGAGGAGTATGGCAACGAAAACTGTGACACGAGAATTTTATATTTTAGATATTTTATTGCCGTGTGGTTCGTTGTTGTTTTTAAACGCATAAAGTCTAAACCAAACTCATTAATTGATGTAACTACCTACTACTAACGCCTAGGACTTATCACTTCATGTGCCTTTTGAGTCAGTAGTAAAAGAAAATGCCATGAAAGGTCACCCATCTCAGAACTCATCGTATCGTGAGATGATTAATGCAGTTTACAGGGTCGGCAGCGTGAGTGTAGCGCCTCCGGTGTTGCAAACGTCCATAGGTTGCGGTGACCAACAGTACATCCGGTGGGCCTTATGCTTGTCTGCCACGTTAATGATATAAAATAAGTGATGGTATACAGAACACTAAGCAAATAGGTTTATGACCGCTTCATAATTACTAGAATTGTTCAATCTAGTAGGTATAGTAGGGCTTTCCAAAGATAGCAGATGGGGCCGATTTGGACACATCTCTATGAATTTCCCGTTATTAGTAGAATAACATTGGATAATAATTCATTAAAATTTTACTTAGCTTAGAATAAAAGCCTACCTTAGATTTCAAAGTCAACAACTTAGTACCTGACTCTCAAAATAAAATGAAATACTTCCACTTTAAACATCTCTAATGAACAGCTGAAAATATTTAATTCAGTATACCTATTATTGTCAATTTTGTAATACCATGCGCCATTTTTATCACCATTACTCTACGAAACCCTACAATATTGATTCATTACATTAACAGTCCTACAGAGAGTTACGAACGCAATATTACACAAAAACATACCTACTCAAAGAGTACAAAGAAACCTTACAAAACATTTGCGTGTATTCTTCTTCGTCGCTATCGTTGAAACACCTCCAAAAGTCAATAATAAGTCACATCGATGTCAAAACCTAGTTACGCAACGTTCGTGTATTACGAAAAGAACGATCGTGAGTGACAATTTAATGAAGTGTTGGCTCATTGTGTAATTAAAAGCTACGTTATTAAACTCTAACTTTGAACTAATGAGTGGATGCGTAATAAATCAGATGGAGAGAGTTTCGATTATTCCCAGTTGTTCCGTTGAAGTAGTTCCGTGGCGGAACTAGTGAGACTTTTTTTCCCAGTTGTCCCGCGGAACAAAGCATCAATAATTCAGTTCCCATTAGTTCCGCGGAACAAAGTAGAAATGAAATAATAATAAATTCATTCCCAGTAGTTCCGCGGAACAAAGCATAAATTAAAAACTAATAAATCAAGTCCCAGTAGTCCCGCGGGAGAAAGCATCTCTTACATACAAATATTTTATGTTCCCATTAGTTCCCTACGGTGTCTTACGGCTATTTTCTCATACAATTAAAAAAAAATGAAGATCGACAAAACAAATGAAGATCGGTACAACAAATGAAGACTGACAAAACAAATGAAGATCGACAAAACAAATGAAGATTGACGACACAAACGAAGATCGATGAAACAAATGAAGATCAATGAAACAAAATATGAAGATCAACAAAACAAATGACGGTTGGAAAAACAAATCACGGTTGGAAAAACAAATGACGATCGAAAACAAAATTATGCAGATCAATAAAACAAAAGACTATAAGCAAGTTGATAAGGTCGAAAGTTTCTTGCAGCCATATTTTGTAAGCTAAATGCGATTACCATTCAAAAAACAGGTGCAAGCAATTCTCGACCTTAAGAATATGCATAATATCTATTTATTTTTTATATATTCGTGATCTGTGATGTCTATAAACGCCTAAAAGCACATTTTTAGGGAAGTGTCATTAAGGTCGAGAATTGCTTGCAGCTATTTTTTTGAATGGTTATCGCATCTAGATTACAAAAAAGGTCCATGCCAATTTCGACCTTATGAGCATGCATAATATCTATTTATTTTTTATATAATCGTGATCTGTGATGTCTATAAACGCCTAAAAGCACATTTTAAAATAAGTGCCATTAAGGTCGAGAATTGCTTGCACCTATTTTTTTTAATGCTAATCGCATTTTGATTACAAAACATGGCTGCAAGTAAGTTTTGACCTTATCAATTTGCTTATAGTCTTTTGTTTTATTGATCTGCATAATGTTTTTTGAATCGTTATTTGTTTTTCCAACTGTCATTTGTTTTGCTGATCTTCATTTGTTTCGGCGATCTTCATTTGCTTTTGTAGATCTTTATTTGTTTTGAAAATTACTTAACTACTTTATACTTTTAAACTAGATGTTCTTCGTATAATGGATCTTTTTCCACTCGCATGTCCTAAAAGATCCATATTCATAAAAAATAAAATACTTTAAGGCTTTAAGATATTAAAGTGGACATAATATAATGTCCATAAAGATCCATGATAGTTCCGCTACGGAACTATTGGGAATAGAAAAGTCTCACTAGTTCCGCTACGGAACTACTGGGAATAGAAAAGTCTCACTAGTTCCGCCACGGAACTACTGAGAATAAAAATGTCTCCGTAGTTCCGTGGTGCGGAACTACTGGGAAAAAAAAGTCTCACTAGTTCCGCCACGGAACTATTGGGACAAAAAGTCTCACTAGTTCCGTCGCGGAACAACTGCCGCGGAACTACTGGGAATGAAGGGAGAGTTTCGTAAGCGGGAATGAAGATATTGAAGATCAAATTGAGTTCGGGCGCGTTATGAGACCGCGTAATGCTTTGTGTCAGGAATGTGTAACCATTATTGAGTGAAACGCGGATTGTACATGTTGAAGTTCCATAATCAGATTTACATGTTCCTACTGTATTTTTGTGTTATTTATTTAAAATACAATCAATTATAAAATTTTTGTACCAAAAATAGGAGACGAAATAATAATTTAATATTTCTGACGCTCTGAAACAATACGCATACTAAGATTCTAAAGACAAACGTATTTGCTTTAAACAAAGCCAACGACGAGCTCCAAATTTGAATGCATTACTAAATTGAAATGCGTGTTATGATGACAGCGTATCTCATACGTGAGACTAACGACGTACATACAGTAGCTCTTTGTTGATACGGCAATTACAAACCGCTAGACGTACCTAACAGCTTTTACTCAAATTGAGCATCTGAAATTTCCATTATGTTACTGTAATCAATCTGGTTCAACGAGGACTTTCAATGGCATTGTAATATAATCGTTGAATAATATTCGTCTTTCAGTGTCTTTACCAAAATTTTGATAAATTATCGTTATTAATCAAATCGTAGTTTGTATTGTCAGAAGATGTTCAAATGTTTGTGGTAATGGTCCAAGTGTTCCAATCACTTTTGATAATGTTCCATCGTTAAACTGTAATGGTAACGTTTGGTTAAAGTGAAAGTCTAAATAATGTAAGCACCAATTTAAAAGAGAAACTAGACTGCGTTTATTTTAGATAGTGACCTTAATGAACCCTACTTAGATCAAAATAATATACAAATTACAGTATAACACATTCTGCACCATTTGTCGAATTAAACTGTACCCAAGAATAGGCCAAAATAAGTATTTACTTTCACTACATAATGACTCCATAAACTATACACAAATCAAATTTGTCTGTCATACAATCAATTACATACTTGTGACAACATTCAATCTACAAATTGGTTTGTTGATATTGGTATTAATAAGTATATAAACTTTCTAACAACATACGTATATAAAGAATATGTTGCTTTTTTGCAACTACTCTGGAATGTGAAATACAAATTCCAACGAACCGCCCACTTTATGGAGGGAATGATGGAGTATTATAATTAAACAATGTCAATAGTTAAGAATTCATTTAGCAATATAACTACAAATTTGAACAATGTAAATAACCTTTATTTGAGATTGTGACTACAAAATAATGCTACATTATTACAAAATAAAAAATTCATGAAAATTTATGCATAAAGGCAATTTCAAAGATACTAGTGTAGGGTTAAACCCCTTCGGCCAGATTGAGTTAAACATTTATGTATTTATTTTACTAGTATTATAAATTGTTTTGACAATTTGTAAGGTTCATTGTTTTCGAACTCATCAATTACAACGTTAACATTCGTCACATTTCATTTAATCTATCTCAAACTTAGTAATGTATTTCTATAATTGTAGCAGGCACGTAATTCGCATATCCGCCGATAAAGGTAATTATTTCGACACTGCTATGATATCGTAGAGACATCGTTAGTGGTTACATTGTACGTTTAAATACGGATTACGTTTCCCTTGATTGATTGTAGCGAATGCCTGGTAAAAGGCATTAGATGGACTACCTACTTTCATTGTAACACGGTTAAGGGGAACTTCACACTAGAATTTTTATGCATGTCTGTGTGCGACTAGGATTGACTGATGATGGTCGTTTGTATACTTCCTGATAATTTTCACAATTCTTTCTCAATAACCTTAATAACCTGCTGTGTCGCCGTGCATCGCTCGGGACCCTAAAACTCCTCCGTGTTATAACGAGACCTTACTTATTGTTTCTTGCAGCTAAGACTAGCGTTACAGCATAATACGCTTCGATGTACACCGAAAACTACAATTTGATTATTAGTCGAAAGTTTATCGCTTAGACCAGGGTTCCACCTTATTATTTATCTATAAGTAGTGCAAAACAAGATAAATACGGTTATAATTAGATCACTTTTAGCTTTCAAACTAATCAGTAAAATTAGGTACGATGAATTTCTTATTTTTATAACTTTTATCACTTTCAATCAATTTAAGTTCTGACTTAATTTGTATCCTTTGCATGTATGCTTCTAAACTTATTTTATGTTAAAACTAGAGGACGTCACGCGATTTCACCCGCGTAGTTCCCGTTCCCGTAGGAATACAATATTTTTCTTCCATAAGAACCTTCTCCTGACAATACCTTACACAACAAAAAAAGAATTAGTGAAATCGGTCCACCCGTTCTGAAGTTATGCGCTTACCAACACATTTTACGATTCATTTTTAACACGCTTTTATACACTCATTTGCAAAAAAAAACGGGCGGTTTTGATTTTCATTCATCTTTAAAAAGATACAATACCAAAAAGGTTTCAATCGTTTGTACACGTTACTGGCCGGTTTTAAAAATGCCGTGGTATTTAAAAAAGTACGTTCTATATTCAAATTTTCATTTGATGCTCATTTTTACAGAAAACTCCACTTTATCCTACTTTTTTGGCGCGAAGTTCCAGGAGTTAAGATCGACTTTCACAACTTTTATTCAATTATTATCGATTAATTTCATATCCTTGACTGTCAAAGCTTTATTTATTGCTGTTTGGCTGTATCAAAAATGGTAGATAAAGTGGTAAAAGCTACCAAAATTATGGCGCTGCTTGAGAGGGTTGCAGCCAATGTTTCGTGGCCAGGAGGCTAAATGTTAGTCGCTCGACGGTCCAAAGGACCTGGCAGCGATATCAGGAGACTGGTTCCGTCGAGAGAAGGCCTGGTTCTGGAAGAAAACCATGTACCCAACCACGGGATGATCGTTTTCTAGTGAGTCGCGCATTGAGAAATCGCAAATCTTCGTATGTGGATCTTAAGAACAACCTCCAAGAAGTAAGAAATGTGCATATTAGTCTATGGACGGTCAAGAGGAGGTTTCTCGCTGCCAATATACGCAGTCACCGCCCGGCCCGCGGCCCCAAATTACTCCGTGAGCACAGAGTTCACAGGCTTAGGTTCGCTAGAAATTGTGAATCATGGACTAAAGAAGATTGGAATAGTGTTTTGTTCTCTGATGAAGCCAGGATATCTCTGTTCGGTGAAGATCGACGTCGGCGAGTGCTAAGAAGACAAGGAGAACGCTTTGCAGAGGCATGTTTCGAAGAAATCACACCTTATGGTGGGGGCTCTGTTATGTTTTGGGCAGGAATAAATTCAATGGAACGTACAGAGTTAGTCTTCATTGAAAACGGCTCACTGACTGGGCTTCGATACATAACGGAAGTTCTAATTCCTCATGCACAACCCGCATTGGCCGCTCTTGGTTAAGACTCAATTTTTATGGACGACAAAGCTCGCGCCCACCGATCCCGCGATGTTAATGCGTATGTGCAAGAGGTCGGCATTCGTCGTTTGGATTGGCCAGCTCGAAGTCCCGACCTCAATCCCATAGATCATGTCTGGGACGTTCTAAAACGGCGTGTGAGATCAGTACACCCGGCTCCGCAGACCATCAGAGAGCTGAAGAATGTGATTACTGCGGAGTGGGAACGTATTCCGCAAGCAAGTATCCGGGATATAGCTAGCATGCCCAGACGAATTCAAGCTGTGATTTTAGCTAGAGGGGGTCACACTCGATACTTAACATTTATCTGCTTTTACTTCATTAAAGAAAAACAAACAAAAAAAACCTTTTTATTTTTACTTCATGAGCATATGCACTACTAGCGAACATACACTACTAGCGAGGTTTAGCATTATTTCCCATAAATTGTAACAAAATTTTATGAAATACTGATGAAAACGATTATTTTCTTATTAATTTACCAAATTGTGAGGATAAAACTACCTATAATTATCAAACAAAGCAATATTAACATTTGAAATGGTTCATTGCTTAGGTTCCCGTTTTTTTGCAAATGAGTGTATTAGCTTCACTTGTAACTATGTATGTAAGAAAATCTTGGAATGTTAATTTTACACACTTCCCGTCCTTCGATCAGGCTGAAATTTTGCACACGCTCTGAGTTCTGATGACAATACATGACTAGCTAAAAACATCATTACAAATCCAATATGGCGACCTCCCCAAAATGGCGGACTGACTGTTTGAAATCCACCCCCGTGATATGGGTATCGAATGAAAGGGTTTGCTGTCAGAAATACGAAAAAAATTGTCATGTGACTTAAATTCGATATGGTGGACGTCCAAGATGGCGGACAGGCTATTTGAAATGCACCTCCATGATATGGGTATCAAATGAAAGGGTTTGCTGTCAGGAATAAGAAAAAAATAGTCACGTGACTTAAATCCAACATGGCGGACTTCCAAGATAAACTATAAAAAAACAAGCGTGTTTTTTAGTTTTTTAAACTATTAAAATTATTATATATAAGAAGAATAAAATTAAATAAATAGAGAATTTTAAATTAAATAAATAAAAAAAATACTACAAATGACATTTCACTTTTCGCTAGTCCGAAAATGCCCTTAGCGGAAATTGTTTAAGTTAATGTTAGTAAAAGGCCATGACGGTTTACAGATTGATTACAAATAATGTATTGTGGTCATTAGGGTTGTTGTTTATTGCACATGAAATGTAAGAACAATACAAAGCGAGCGATGTCAGGCTGGTCGATGGTTTATGGGTGCAACTACAGAGAGACCAGATATGGTAGACTTACAAGCTATCAACTAAGGCTGTATCTCTGATTTATTCATGTCTGTGTTTTTTTTCAATGCAGTTTTATGTGATTTTCATTATAGAGGCATTACTGCACTCAAAACATTATTACTTATGAGATTATTTAGTGCGTTACCTCCTTTGTTAGTTCACTTTGAGAGACTGCTTAAAAGTATCACTGAATGGGTACTACAACATTGATACAGCAGTTAAACAGCAATTTTAATTTATTATAATATCCGATAAGCATATCTACCCATTTTATTTAATAAATTGTATTGCAAGCTTTGCACGCTATGATTGATCAAGAAACACGATAGTAGTATATAAGTCATTAGTTTTATTTATAGTACGATATTATGCAATAGTAAGATTTCCATAAAAATATACTCGGTGACTTGTCACTTAGAATGTCTTTCATGTACATAACTTGTCCTGAAATCGTGCATCTAGAAACTTGTACATGTCGGAAACGTACTTGTATTTTACCGAATCTACTACGGCAAGTGTTTTGAAAGTTTCGTACATTTCCGTAGAAGAATTCTCAGCCCACTGCAAGTAATTTGTAAGTTTTATATTCTCTAATTCTTGTCCTCTGATTAAAAAAAAATTAAGCACTCGTGGCCCCTTGGACTCAGTGTTCTGTAAACGATCACTGTAGTAAGCCACTTTTACTGTGGCTGGTTATGGATAGGTGACCATCACTAATTCGTAACTTTCCTTTTCTTGGGTCGCTCAGAATCAATAAAACTATATTTACATTCTTAAGCCAAAGCGAGTTGATACCAATGACAGTTTTTAAAACTGTCATTGGTTGATACACATAACTTTACTAGGTCATGACAGGAAGGTTGCTAATAAATTACAAAGCAAGATGCAAAAAGATACAAAAATGGCCACATGTGTCCATCACTTATAAAAGCATTTCGACATTGTCAATAGAGAAGTCTTAGCAGGAGGTTACAGTCTTCAAGACAAGGAACAATAAACCTTAAAATAAGACAAAAGTAAACATTTTGCGTGATATTTATGGCACAAAAAATACAACAAAGCTATAAGGTAGCTACTTAAAAGAATTTATGTCACGGTTCTAAGACCGTTTTATTGCGACTACCGTATTTATGTCAATAGGGAGCAGTGGCGAATTGTCCATAGAAGCCCATTCCTTGTGGCTTCCCTTTTCAGATCGGGCAGTGACATGTAATATTTACTCATAACTAATAAACACAATTATATATTCTCGAAAACTCATTCAAATATAAAAATATTTGCAAATTTACATGATAAGTCGGCATTTTCGTCTCAACCCCTGCTACAAAAGTCATAGCAATAAATTTTCGAGTCAAAGTTCAAAGACCCTATCTCTGACATCACGCGGTAAGCCCGGCTTCCTGATCATTTTGCGTCTGCTTCGTTAGTACTACGCAAATGTATATATGCGTCCTATTCTCTCACATTTTTTCAAGATTTGATTCGTGGATTTTCGCCTAAAGTAAGCCATGAGTTCGTGGCTTACACCTGAGACAGTCATATTAATAGAAAAGGACAACGTATTTGACTTGAAAACTCGACCAATTTAAATGCACCTAACGCACGTCGAAACGTTTTGCATCGAAGTGTGTTTTTAATTTGATGTGTTGTTATTACTTCATTTCACATGCGTTTCCCGTGAATAATAATAAAACATAACATAGTTTCAATTGACTTTATAAAGTATTGTGCTGTTTATTAGTTAATTATAAATAATTATCTACTTCAAGTACTAAATACATCGTGAAAGTGTGTAAAATTGTATTTAGTGTTCTGTATTTTGTTGTGATTTCTGTACACATGATTATTGTTTTGGAGTCACATAATGATCAATGATGGAAGTAGGCCTTCGGTATTACGGGTTCGATAAAAAATAAAGGTCAGTGTTTTTTTATATTTATCAAGTAGGTCTCTCATAATACGCTAGTGATATTAGTTCAATGGCTTGGGATACCTAATAATCTTTATTTTGGCTGAATGTTTAATTAATAGTTTATAACATAATAAAGCAGTTTTGTTCCATAGAATCACTTTGTCAGATATTTTTGAAAAAATAGATAAGAAGTATGTTTTTATTTCAATTTTGTATTGTAAAATATCACGGTTTTTAATACTCTATATGGCTGAATGTTTCATTAATAGTTTATAACATAATAAAGCAGTTTTGTTCCATAGAATCACTTTGTCAGATATTTTTGAAAAAATAGATAAGAAGTATGTTTTTATTTCAATTTTGTATTGTAAAATATCGCGGTTTTTAATACTCTATAGGTACTTGAAATCTTACTAATATTATAAATGTGAAAGTTTGTGAGTGTGAATGTGGATGTTTGTTACTCTTTCAGGCTCGAACGGCTGAACGGATCGGGCTGAAATTTATATCATTATAGTCTGGAATAACACATAGGCTACTGTTTATCCCGGGAGTAACTTCCCACGGGAACTAATTTTACGCGGGTGAAACTGCGGGCATTAGCTAGTACATGCATATTATTAAAAACATTAGAAGTACCTATACCTATTTCGCGTCTAAGTCCCAAATTTATGAATTATTTTCAATTAACTTCAATCGAGACAATTTGAAATAGGTAGGTATGAGCTTGCAGAGAGTAGTAGAATAATTTCAAAACATGGTTAGTGTTCAAGTCAGGTTTTAGTTCAAAATATGTAACTAGATGGCATCACTTTTTGGTATATAGTATCTAGATCACGGTATGGTTTCGTTACCTGAGCAGACATATATAGCTGTGAATATTGTTTTAATAAAAACAAATTTAGTACAAGGATATACAGTCTATTATTTACACCTAAGGTCGGTTAAGACCTTTTCAGTTAGTGTAAATTTGAATATCTATTTAGTCATCAGTAGATAATTTATGATACTTTTTTATAAGCCAATTTATCATGCACGTAAGACATTGTTTTGAATTAAATACATGGATCTTACGAGTATAGTACAGGTGGCAAACAAAACACAAAAGGCATTACACCGCCGCGCGCCACCATTTAATAAATACGCAAAATACCTACACTACAGGTGTGACCAACTGGATATTATTTTTTTCACCGGCTTTCCTTTTGAAAAAATTCAGTCTTCGCCGCTGTTAGGGAGTCAACAATGAGTCATAAACTCATAATGCTCCATGTGTTTTATGAGTATAGACAGAGATTTCGTTTTTATTTTAAGAATAATAAGTAGGTATTGTTTGAGTAAGGAAGACAATAAAAGCTCTTTTTTGTCACTTCCCCTTTTTATGTCGATTATAATAAAATATTCTTGTTACGAACTTTTTACGTACAGACTCTATTTTTAACCCAAAGTTAAAAACATTCTAAACCTGTTTTTAACCGACTTCCAAAAAAGGAGGAGGTTCTCAATTCGTCTGTATTTTTTTTTTTTTTTTTATGTTTGTTACCGGCAAATCGCTAGAAGGAGTTCACCGATTTTGAAAATTCTTTTTTTGTCTGAAATCTGGTGCTCCCATGTGGTCCCATATACAGGAAGTCAGAATCGGATGCTGGGATCCTGGAGAAATCGAAGAAATCCCTCGAATCGAGGGAATTCCTTAACGATTTACAGCAATTATCTTGTGTTTGGGCTTGATTAATTTGTATTGGGGAGAACATTACCCCTAGACAGATATAATTTCAGTCCACCCGTCACTGAAAATCACGAAAAAAAAAATGTTTAACAAAAAAAAACCGACTTCAAACAAAAACTGAAAATTGAAAAATAAAATTAACTTAGCACAAAGTAATAGGTAGTATATTTAGTTTTATATCAGAAGAGAAGAATTCCTTTTTTGAAATCAATTGAACAACCCAAGGTGATGCCAATAGCTTCGACTTCAATTACGTAGCACCGTGGGACCTCTCTTACGAAATGTAGGCGTCTAATGCGCTTCTGCCCACACCTCAGGAATATAAGGCAAGTATGAATGTACGTAATTAAAAAACAGTTAATACTAAATTAAGCGCCATATTCAGAGACTAACTATTGCGAAGACATTGAAAGGGAGGTCTATAAAACTATAATTACGGCTGCCCTTTTATTAATCAATCAATCAAATAAGCCTACCATAGTCCACGGATGGACATTAGCCTCTCTCAATTCATTTTAGCAGGCATAATTGACCATAATTTACGGTGGTACGGGATTTTGTTTCGAGTTTTCCTTCTTTTGGCTATAATCTTATCCGCAAGTCAGCAGGTTCTCTCACGCACAAACTTACAAATGAGTCTGGTTTAAGAGTCAAAGATCTCGATTAATAGGGATCCATCGCACCCCTTTTATATGGCTGGTGCTGAAGTCACAAAAGCAGCAATGTGTTGAGGAAACGTTGCTGTGGTGGATCTACTTTCTGGAAAGAGATTGTCTGTGTGAGGAGTTCTAGAATCTTGGAGAAGTCTTCTTATCCCTTCACGCACAAGATAACCAGTGTCACTTCCACTAAGAATCATAGAAGAAGCTGTCAGGAAGAAATTCATTATGTCCATGATACCATCACAGGATTTAAAAATAAACAGAAGGAAAACTCAAAAAGAGTAGCTTCCCTTACGTATGTACTTCCTAATGAGAACTACTATGCAAGTATCCACTTATAACCCAAAACCAGGAGTAGAGTGTAATAAACATTTGTGAACATTTTCACACAACGCCATCTAGCCTAAACTAAGCTAATTTAAGCTTGTGCTATGGGATCTAGACGACTGATAGGCAAACCTATATATTTCTTAATACATGTCATACACATTATACATAGAAAACACCTAAACACCGAAACAAACATTTGCGAATCACACAAATATTTGAATCGAACCCAGAAACCTCAGCGCGTCAGTCGGTCACACTCCCGAATGCGTCACCAAGGCAATTAATGTGAGAATTTCAATCGCAACCTTGACTATCGATAATTATGACACAGACAGGTGATTACTTAAGTTCTCAACTGTCGTGGACATAAATGTATAATGTACTAAGATACCGTGTAATTAATTATTACATGACTTTAACTATTACGTGAACGATTCACATCATTACGAATACTAATTGGCTAACAAGTAAAATTGGTAAAATGAAAACTATAATGAAGAAAACGTGGGTGTAAGTGCTGTAATTGATGAAACAAGTGACCAAGTGGGTGTTAATGGCCCCCATCATTGTTTGACAAATGACACACATACGTTCAGCTTGGCTTATTCTCTCACAGCTTTTCTCATATCAAAAAATAGGACACAATGTAACACTTTATGAATGAGTAATTAAAACATGAAAACAATTTGGAATTGTTATAGAAATATGAATTTGAACTCTAATTCATAGGACGAAAGTGTTGGAATTATTTGCAAAATAATGAAATGGTTGCGTGAGGGTGTGGCGCAGAAATATTGACAAACTAGCTGTTGCTCTCTGCTTAGCCCCTAGGATATGTAGCGTGATAATATATAGCATATTTGAATACTCTATCCCTAGTTAATATTTTTGCAAAATTTGAATAAATAAAATAAAAAAATATTCACGGACATCTCACACAACGCTATCTGATCCCAAAGTAAGCTAGGAATAACCTGCTTGTGTTAAGGGTATCAGACCACGGATAATAATACTTATATACTTTTTAAATACATACATATTATACATAGAAACACCCAGACTCTTGAGACAAACATTTATGGGTCACACAAATATTTGTCTCCGGTGGGAATCGAACCCACGACCTCCAGCGCCGCAGGCGGTACCACTACCGACTACGCCGCAGAGGCAGTCATATCAAATCTATTGAATACTTTTCAAGATCTTTCCGGACAAAGCATAGCAAACAGACAAACAGACAAATTTTTTTTGACGTGACAACTTCTTCTAATTCATTGGAGCCGGCGGAGCCTGCATTCACGAAAAACATGAAATATGCGGCGTTACTTCGCTCTGAGGCGTTCCATTTAAGGCTGAGTTGTCACGTTCAACTATCGTCAGTAAACCGACTTTACAGACAACCGATTTTTTTTATCTATATTTTCGGTTTCAGTATAATTATTATGTTGAACACCCGGCAGTATTTTTTTTTATATTTTCAAAGTACAGTTTTGACTTTTCTTTCATTTTATTATATGTATAGATAACTGTTGCCCGCGACTTCGTACGCGTGAAAATTATGTTATAATGCCAATTTGTTTGCTCTCTGCTACATATCCTAGGGGTTACCCTAGAATTTGTAGTGTAATATATAGCCTATTTGAAGACTCTACCCCTAGTCAATATTTGTGCAAAATTCGAAACAAGTCTATTGATTACTTTTCGAGATCCTTCCGGACAAAGCAAAGCAAACAGACAATCAGACAACCGACAAATAGACAAAAAAAATCTAACTTTATTTTCGGCTTCGGTATCTTATGTTGAACCCAGCAAGTATTTTTTTTAAATATTTCCAATGTACAGTTTTCAGTTTTCTATCATTTTATTATATGTATAGATTATAGAATACTTACAAGGGAATGCGTCTTTCGTGTTGGGGTCTCGGCATCGAATCCCAGGTTTGAATAAGTAGATATATTGTGTGATTTCCAAATGTATATTTCGGAGTTTGAGTGTTTTCTATGTATAATAATATTTTTTAGAAATATATGTAAATACGTTTAACAATCGCCTAGCTAGATCTCATAGTACAAGCTATTAATAAAAAATATTTGTGAAAATTTTAAACAAGCAATGTGTACTTACTTAACTTACCTCGTCATATGCGATCCACTCACCTTCCCGAAGAAATCATCATCCAGTGCAGATTTATCACCAACTAGCTAAATGCAAGCGTAGATTTTCCCATTCCAGTTTCTCACTGGATTTTGTTTTAGAGATAAGAACTAACTTTTCCCTATATTTGCATCAAATATCATCAGAATCGATTCAATCGTTCAGGTCTGAAAGCGTAGCTACATGTATCTATTTATATTCGTAGTAATTGGTATTAGATAGCCTACACTAGAATACCTAGTCTAGAACTCAAACTGTATAGTTAGACAAATAACTGCTGTAAAATGCTAGTATGTAAAGTCAAAGTAGAGGATTTGTATAGTAATTGATGGACGAGTGACTTAAAATTGATCACATTTTATTTTCACCTTGACCTAGATTCGTTGTTGTTTGGGACACGTTTAAGAGAAAATGTCTAATGTTTTATGAATGACGTATTGTAGTTTAGTGAATTATAAAAGAATTCGTAATGTAGAACAACTTTTATGTAAGTACTATCTCTGTGGCGTATTAGGTAGTGTAATAGATTGCCGCAATAAAGTTCTTAGTTCGATTCCCCAGGGTCGATTTATTTATATTTTTTTTGTATACAAAATACCGTGTGGCGACGGGATCCCGGGTTGCGGCGGGTAAAAGGAAAAAATGTCGCCACCCCAACACATGCCAAGGGTGTCGTAAGAGGCGACTTAGGGAACACTTTCGCAAGAAGATCCATTGCCTAGAAAAGGAAAACTCGAAATGAAACTCGGGTTTTAGTAAAATGACAATCGTTAAGCCAAGTGTAAAGCCTAATGCTCGCCTTCCACTGCGAGCCAGTCGGACCCATAACGGACTCCGCTATACTCGTAACGACGATTTTCATACATGTCCTTCCACCAAAGCGGACATGACATGTATCGAAAATCATCGTTACGAGTATAGCGGAGTTCGTAATGGGTCCGACTCGCTCGCAGTGGAAAGCGGGCATTATGGGCGGCTTGAAATTTTTCAACTGCAGGTCACTGCGACCTGCGCCTGTCCATTTCAACATGGCAATAGGCTCACCACCTATTACGTGGGACATAAAACTATGAGGTGAACTATGCCTCTACCTATCCCTTTTTTTTTTTTTTTACGTGAGGGAAAATCCTCATGGATGTTATGCCGGACTCCTACCGACTAAAAAACCTCACGTAACGCCCAACAGCCTATAGTTGTGAGCCCCGGGTAAGCCCTCGGAAGGATGTCCCAGGACTCCCAACAGCCCTCTACCTATCCCTTCGGGGATAAAGGCGTGACTATATTTCTATCAGTTGTACTTTAGGACGAGCTTGTATTAGCTTAAGTTTGACTGGATCTAAATAAATTTTGAAGAATTTGTAAAGTAAAGAAACTTTTTTATTGATGAAACACATTACAACTTCTCATGGTAGAGTTAAGTATATATTTGTAACAGTTATCTTTTTACGAAAGATTTATCACAGTTTTGTATTATATACAGTTATTTGTAATCAATGTTGGCAGGTTGATTTATGGGATAGTGGTTTTGGCTGTTTAGCCGAAGATAGTTGTTTGAGATTTTCTCAAAGTCTTCTTTGAGATTCTAAATTTAACTCTAGTTAAATTTTATGTGAAGCCCAAATCGGAATGATAAAATATCCATGTTGGTATTCTGTCAAAACATCTTAGTTTATTCTCTATCGATACTTGTTATAGCTCTAGAGATAACAAGGATGAGAATTGCAAAGAGAAATGTCAAAATTCGTTCGAAAAGCTGATAGTTCAAGACAATTTTTTTTATCATATTAGTATAGCAGAGTTATTGTGTTTTAACATTAGGATACATCACGTAGGCAACGTAGGTACATACATAGGTGTATAAATACCATGTCACGTCGAAATGTAGCTTTAGAAAGAAAAATAAAGGCATTTATGTTTTACAAAATATTTTCATCACTTGAAACAAAATTATGAGCAAAGACGTTCTTCGTTTGAGGTTGTACAAGAGGGTTTTAGAATTCAGCCAGTGTATTTGGGTGATTTTGATATAGTCGCGGTAACCACAGTAGGTATTCCGGTCACGTAACCGGCTTTGTCAGATTTCGTCGCAGGTAGCCACGCGTAAAACATGATCCTGAGACACTCCAGACACTTCAAGGTTCATTGTAATTTTACTTTTAATTAGAAAATAATATACAGTGTTAAACTGTTAAAATGTTGCTCACCTCTGGGTGTAAATTTTCGATCGTACACGTTTTATGCCTCCCGGAGACGATCAATGTGACTTGAAAAGTCTCACGTGTACACACATGTATAACAAGTCATATTTGACGCTAATTTTTCACGATCTGAGATTGTCCTGACATCAGACTTTTCAAGTTATTGATCTTCTCAATGATGCATTATAAGCGTAAATGAAAGTTTACTACTGAAATGTATTTTATCTCATGTTTGATGGTTTCTAAATACACATGAGATAGATTAAGTTCCATCTATGATTCAATTCGTATGAATGAGAATAACCGCTTTGGTGTTGCAAACGTCCATAGCCTTACTAACTACTTTCCACCAAGAGGGTCGAATACTTGTAGTGCTTGAAATATGATACTGAAAAATATCATATTCCAAGCAAATAAAGTTTCTATCTACTACTTTGCCACCTCAATGGTTTGAAAAGAAAGATCTTCAAATAAAAAAATAGAGAGTAATGTTAATATTCCAGTATTTGAAACAGTTTATTAATATAAAAATATTGTTAAAGTAAGTATTAAGTTTAAAGTAATAATATCTAGGAAGGTAATAAAGGAATTAGAAATAAAAAGTAAATTTATAGCAAAAATTATCACAATGGCTTTATTAAAATACATAAATAGTATACTCGTGACTTATATGGACATTTATTTACAATGTATGTACAAATTCACATAATATTACTACAGCAGTCTTATAGAATGTATTTACACCAACATCACGAAACACCCTTTGTAATGGCGAGAAATTACAAAAATATATTAAAATCTTAACTATTTGGTAAAGCGCGCGTTATACAAATATACATGAAGCTTTGACTAAAAGATTTTACATATTTTTTTTGTCAGAAGCTAAGACTAGACAAGGTAGGCCTGACCTGAAGATTGAGTATCAATTAATGGCGGCGGAGGTGGCCAGTGCCTGAACTCTCGCCTTCTATTTGGATTGTTTGTACCTAGTTCTAAAGATGAATAATCAGAATCTATAGAAGAATAAATATGATCTGAAGGCGGCCTTCCGTCAGGCCCGTATAAACCATTTTGAATCTGTTGTGGTCGATTCTCTATAAACTCTGGAGTAGCACTCACACCATCAGCGGACCCTCTCATTTTATCTGTAAATGAAAACGACCTCATCGTCCCATTTTGCATGCCACTTCTCATTGTATATGAATTAATGTTGTTTCTATAAGTGGATGATTTAGACTTAGATTTCCGATCAGGCATTGCATAACGCAACTTTTCCCAGAATTTGGTTTGACCCCATCTTATTCTTGAACTCGTTTTTAAGTATGGCCTTAAATCAGGGTCACATTCAGTTTCAGGTAAAGGTGAGTTTTCCTCTACTATTATTAGAGTGTATATTCGCGGTTTTAAAATTTCATATAATGCTTGGCGAAATTCAAATCGCGACCACTCTGTTTCAATAAAATTCCTTGTAAGAATTATTATAATGCGTTTAGATGCCTCTGCTGCCTCTGGGAGGGGTAACGTACATTGCATATACGCTACATTATGCTGCGGTATATCTCTGTAGTGTAAACAAAGATGATACGAGGGGTTCCCATGTTCTAATTCAGCGCCTAACGTTTGAATAACAAAATCATCATCCTTTGGGCTGTAGCAAACATAAGCATCGTATAATTTATCAGTGTCGTCGTACGCTCCAGCAAATGAGAACAACCTTATACCGCAGCTTGTATATACCCATATGCGAATCGTGTCTCTAAATAAGAAAATCACAAAGATGACTAGCATTATTAACATGAAGCCGGTGAGCGTAGTCACCATCATGGGCATGTAATTTGAAACTAACATGTTATCAATGGAAGAATCTCCAGCATAGTAATCGGTACATATAGTGCCATTAAAATTGAGTTCTTTCTTCTGTATAGAATTTGGGCTAGTGTTCCAACACCATACATCAGAAATATCAACAATTTTCGCAACATTTTCCGATATGTACGATGTAAATCTCTGTAAATAACGACACTTGCAAGACCACACGTTGTTTCCTAATGAAAGTGCATTTAAGTTCTTATTAATATTTAAGATCCAAATATTGTAATCTACCAATCTGTTACCATCTAGTCTCAAAACTTTTAATGAGAATAATGTCAAAAAAGTTGAATTTGCTATGTAACTTATAAAATTATCTTGTAAGTAAAGCTCATTTAGCTGCGTCAAATATTCAAATTCATAGCCATTTAAATATTTTAGTTTATTGTTGCCAAGGTGCAACTTAATAAGTGAGGATAAGCCAGCAAACGTTCTATTTTGTATGTTTTCAACTTCACTTGAATTAACATATAAAGATCTCATATTTTTTCGGCCTATGAATGTATAATTTTGCAATTCTTTCAAGTCATTGCCATCTAAATATACTTCTGTTGCATCCATGGGAATATTTTCTGGTATTGCGACCGAACGTTGATTCGAACAATCAACGACATTTTTATTCCAAGTTGGGTCGTGATAACAGGAACAGTTATAGGGGCAAGTCATTTGGCAATCACAGGCTACAAAATCACAACAGCGACATAAAGTAAAACAATGTGTTTCATATGTACATAAGAAATCCGTTGATTTCAATTTGTTAAGTGGAATATGTGTTACACCTCTAGTATGTGTCATTTTACACAACACATTCTCAAGATCCATTATTCTTGGATGTTGTCTCATCGCCGTCATATTGTTTATCAAAGGCAACCATTCCATAGAACAATCACAGTTAAACGGATTTCCTCCAATGTAGAACTCAGGCAATGACTTGTTCAATGGGACCGGGGACAACCGGAGGCTGTTGATATCTAAATGAGAAATCTCATTTGCGTAAATATCAACCCGGGTAAGATTAAGTTTATCCATAAACGTATTTACTTGAACATTGTTTATGTGATTATTGTTTATAAACAGTAACTCCACGCTATTAGGAATGGCCAGTGATGAAATTTCTATTATACGATTATGACTGACATCTAAAGTTTTTATGTGAATTTCATCCTGAAGTTTGTAATAATTTCCTAAGTGTTCAATGAAATTTCCGTGTACATCAAGCCATTTTAGATTGCTAGGTATGAATGCGTAATCAAACCAAACCAAATGATTATCTGATAAATTCAGCCACAATAAACTTGCTAAGGTTGCAAATACTCCATTGATATCAGATATAAAATTACTATCTAACCTGATCGCCTCTAATTGCTTGTTATTTATAAAAGTACCTCTTTCCACAGCATACACTTTATTTTTAGCCAAATTTAGTACTTGCAAACTTGGTAAATCAAAAAACATGCCCACTGTTAGATTACTAATTTGATTGTCAATTAATCGTAAACCAGTTAATTGATCTAAGTTTTTAAAGGAGCCGTTCATGATATCAGATATTTGATTTTCACCAAGGTCTAAAGTTTTCAAGAGAGAAAGATCCCATATAGCAGCAGGGACACTTGTTAACTGGTTGGAACTTAAATCTAATTCTTTCAAATCGGAACAATTTTTGAACGCTTGTTGGTCTATGTTTATGAGTAAATTGTTATTCAAATTTAATTTACTAAGTACAAACAATCCATTAAAAAGAAGTTCATCTATGGTATGCAAACGGTTTTCAGCTAAATTTAATGTATGCAAATTATACAAAGGAAGAAAAGTGTTCTCTTCAATATACCCTATAGAATTATTTCTTAAATCTAGTATCTGCAAAAAGAATAAATCCTTAAATGTTTTTCCATCTATCCTTGTCAATGCATTATTAGATAAATTTAATATAACTAAACGTATAAGCCCAACAAAGGTTCCACCGTCTATGTAAGCACTTGATAGCTGATTATTCGATAAATCTAATACAAGCAACTGGTCTAATCGGTGAAATACGCCTCTGGCTAATTCAAATAACAAGTTGTTGTTCAAGTATACCTCTCTTAACTCCTTGTTGCTTGCAAATGTACCTTCTGGTATAAACTGGAGACTGTTAGAGGAAATGTTTAAAATACGAAGTGAAATAAGTCCATTAAAGGATTCACCTGAAATATCTGTGATATTATTATTTTGGAGTCGTAATTCTTGCAGTTGCTTTAATGCGGTAATTTGTGATTCTTCGGTTAGTGAGGTCAGCTCATTGTAGCTTAAATCTAGACTCCGCAGTCCGGAACCACAGCTTTTTCCAAATCCAAGGCGGTCCACACTTTTGATTTTATTTTGTGTAATATTTAACACTTGCAAGTTATCTAATGGACAGAACACATCCTGTGGTATAACTTTTAAATTATTTTCACCGAGATCTAGCACTTGCAACTCACGCAAGCCATTGAAAGTTCCAAGAGAGAGTTCTAAATGCTTGTTAGAACTCCAATCGAGATTTTTAGATCTTACAGATAGCTTTTTCAACTCTCGCAAGCTTTCAAAAGTATTACCAGGTATCTTTAGTAGTTTACAATTTTGTAGTGATAGTTCATGGAGAGACGAAAACCTTTGAAAATAGTTGGCTTCGATATAGCTTTCAAATAATAATAGCTGGTTACATTCAACGGATAACCGTTTGGTACTATCTGACAGTGCAGACACTAAACTAGATCCATCACCATCAAGGGTTCGCACTCGACACAATGTATCCTCTTCACCTTGTGACAACCGGCTACAGTTATCCACACCTTTGGGAGCATAAGCCGCATTAACACCCAAAGTCACAAACAAAACAGTCAGCAGTTGAAACATTTTCTAAACACATTTGTTCATGATACTTTAAAGAAATAATAACATTAAATGGCCACTGATATTAAGTCAATATAATTATGGTACGTTAGAGGTTCACTTCACAGATTAATGTTTACGTCGCGCTACACGTTCGCTACGTTACGTTGGAGGCGACGCGGACGCGTACCAGCCTCATCGTGGTTTCTGTACGACTAGCGAAGCGATGGATTCGTCAGTTTGGCTAGAGTGGTGGTGTTCATAGCCGCCCCTCCGAGTCTCCCCCCGCGTACCCTTGCCGTATCACATAGTTTCACGTTTCCTCGCATGGCGCCACTTGCGCGCCCGACAGCTCTCGCACAAATTATGTAATGTTTTCTTAATCGAGCCACCGCATTGGGTTAAAAAGAAAAGCAACGCGGAATTATGATAATGAATGCAAGCTCGTGTCTTTATTTGAATGTTCGATGGACTATTCAACAGTTTATGATAGAAATCCGTCAGCTGGGGGCTTTAAGAGTTATCTTGATAATAATGAAGCTTAGCTGAAGTTAATAAATGAAAAGAGGATAGATTTGCTGGTTTGTAAAGATTTGTTGTAACCGATAAACTAATAAACCAATTTTTAATTCTTCCTTCACTCGAAAGTTAAATTTCCTAGAAGGTACATAGGCGATGGTATCATCATGTTACTACTCAAGAGAGCGGAGCAGTAATAACAAATGTATAAAAATATGATTATTCCATACATTATTTGTAATATAAGCATGTGGGAAAATGAATGCTACGCAGTTTGTACAAGTTGTTATGTCACAAGCTTAGCCGTGGGGCACAACAAAATTATATTATTAACTACCTACTAAGTTACCTTGAAACTTAATATTTTTATATTAAACTAGCTGACCCGCGCAACTTCGTTTGCGTCGCGTGTATTCCCGTCGCATTATTTTTAAGAACAATTTCGTTTACGAAAGAGGTATCCCGTGGCATTATTGTAGAAAAAATTGAGTGCCATTAAAATGGTTATTGTGCACCAACCCTAAGATAGACACATGCTATCGCGCAATTTTTTAAGAACTTTTTTAAGAGAAACAATTTTGTAGTAGGTACATATTTTTTACATAACTATAAAATATTTACGCAGCACACGCAACGAAGCTCTCAAAAGGAATAACTTTTCCAACGTTTTTGAAACATTTACTATTACTGCTCTGCTCCTATTCGTTGTAGCGTGATGCTATATAGCCTACGACACTGCACTATAACGTAGCTTTCTACTGGTGAAAGAATTTTTAAAATCGGTTCGGTGGATCCTAAGATAACCCGTTACAATTTATTTAAGAGATATACAAACACACAAACTTTACTTCTTAAAAAATTTACTTAGCACAAAGTTAGTATATTCTGATTTATCAGATATCATTGAATATAATTCTGAAATCAGTGCCCAGTAAAACTATGTAGGCTTAGGTAGACATTATTAGTCTCTCTCATAGTCATATTGGCACTGACTTCAGTATTATATTGAATGATATCTGATAAATCAGAATATACTAACTTTGTGCTAAGTAAATTTTACTTTTCAGTTTTTAGTTTTGTTTGAAGTCGGTTTCTTTTTTGTTCAATTTTTTTTTCACTATTTTTAGTGTAGTGTGGACTGAAAATCTATCTATGTAGGTGTAAAGTTCTCGACAGTACAAATTAATCAAACCCAAACACAAAGTAACTGCTGTATATCGTTAGGGAATTCTCTCTACTGTCTATCGTCTCCATCATCAGATCGACTCCAGGCCTTCATTAAGTTGTACTGCTTTAAGGCCCTTAATAAAAAAAAATACGAACGCCCTAGATGCCCCTACAATTTTTAAAAGTTCCTTTCGATTTCTCCAGGATGCCATAATCAGATCCTGGCTTCCTTAAAATGGGACCACCTTGGGAGCATCTATTTTAGAACGAAAAAAAAAATTTTCAAATCGGTCTATAAACGACGGAGTTCTGCGCGAAAAAACATGAAAAAAAAATGGTTGAATTGAGTAACCTCCTCCTTGTTTGAAGTCGGTTAAATAATATTAGTCACGCAGCACACGCAACGAAGTTCTCAAAAGGAATAACTTTTCCCCCGTTTTTGAAACATTTACTATTACTGCTCCGCTCCTATTCGTTGTGGCGTGAAGCTATATAGCCTATGACACTCCGCAATAACGTAGCTTTCTATTGGTGAAAGAATTTTTCAAATTGGTTCAGTAGATCCCGAGATTACCCCTTACAATTTAACAAATATACAAACACACAAACTTTACCTCTTTATAATATTATTATTAAGTATTAAGTATTAAGTATTAAGTATAGATAACTTATATTTAGATAAGTAGTGCGAAAGCTATTAAGTATATTGTATGTGATGAATATCAAAAGAATCGTTGAGCCGGCTTATATAGTGTCAGGCTAATGTTGCCATGCCACCACCCTTAATTCTTTTCACTTCATTTATTGAATTCCCGAGTCACACATTTTGGTAAAGATACCCAATAAAGCTTGTTTGGTATCGCATGCTCCTACACATATTTTTGTCTAAGGCGGACGTATAGAATTTTCAAATAGTGAAGGGCGACCGTTTTCGGGCAACAAATTCCGATATCTCGTACAGACTGGAAGAGGTGCGAAGTTGGTATAAGTTGATAATTTGATTTCCTTGTTCAACACGTAAAGTCGTTTACGGGTCTAACTGCAAGTTAGTTACGTATAGAATACAGTCCAAGTTTGTAGGCAGGCGCCGAGAATAAAGATACTTAACGAAGTTGTTTGTTTCCTTACTTAATAGTAAACTAACATTATGATGGTATTACGAGTAGGTTCATTAAAAACTACAGAAGCTTTCTCAGAAATATTTAAAATGCTAGGAAATATATTACTTCTCTTACCTAGGTCGCGATATATACGACAAAAGTGCAAAAACTCTTTGACGTTAAGAGGAAAGTTTTCAAGCTTAAGTGATAAAACACATTGAAGACACCCTAAAACACTCCAAGTACTGCGATATCCTTATTATTAATGTCTAACGCCAACGTATCTTGTATCAAAAGTTCTCCCTGTCGAGAGTTCTTAGCGCTAGCTTGATAAATGACTTTGCCCACTTTTGTGAAAGTTGTTCATGTATTATTTTTTCTATATCTGAAGCCAGTGTCACAGACTGGGCTGATGTTGGACGTGTTGTGACTGTCAATGACGTTTCGCTTACGCTGCCCGTTTACTATCTTGTCCTATTATTTGGAGCCTTTTCAAAACTTTTGTTGTGCTACGGTGTATTTTGTTTTTGGTTGTAAATATTATCTGTGCTATTAATATTTTAATATGATTAACCGTTTTTACATCTATCTATAAAAAATATTCGCCGTTACATGCGTACTTTCGTAATACTTTTTTTTTGAACATCCTCACGCAATGCCAGTCTAAATAAAGCTGTCTAAAAAATTTATCTGTGCCATGGAATCTAGACAACCGATAAAATATATTTACAGTCTTTTTTAAACTACATAACAAAAGTTTACAGTTTATATAAATATTTGTTGCGACCCGGGATTCTAACTCGAGACCTCAACACGGCAGTAGAATACGCTTACCCCTGAAAATATTACTGAATTTTGTTAAAAATTGTCAACAAAATATACTTAATGATAGGACAACTTTAGTCTATATGGTTTAATTTATTATTCAGGTAAGATGCGTAGACTTATTGTTGTCATCAGTAGAGAATAAAATGAAATTTAAGTAGTACTCAAGCCCGATAGCAGTGAAAATTATATAAGCATTGTACCTTAAGTAAACAGTTGTAAATTATTTATTGAATCGCTTGCTGACTTAATGAGTGGACTAGAAACTGATTTCTTTCCAGAGCCTTACTTATTAGGAATTTAAATTATATGATTTATTTCAATACTCAAAAGTGTGTAAAAATATTTTATTGGCGATGATTTATGATTCTTTACTTGCAGTACACGATAACAGAATACATTAATATCAAAAGTAAAGGTATTACCTACTTCTTTAGACAGTAATATGTTTGATTTTACAATACCAACTTCTTCGAACTCATTTATAATTTGATGTTATGCATTATGCTTTTTAAGTCCGTGTCACATGTTTTGAAGCTTTGCACACCTCTGGTCATTTTGCATATATTGCAATAGAGAACATAATTTATAATACACCTGTTGATTATGTATAACAAGAAAACGGTTATTTCGATAAAATTATTATTAATATGGTCACTGTTTCAACATAACTTAACCACATTTTAGATTACCGTGTACACACCGGCTTACAATATTTCGACAGTTTACAATCTCGCCAAACATGCCTTTTGCCCACTAAAATTCATTACAAAGATTCATCGTGAATCTTAGTGGAAATTTGCTTTTCTATACCTGAAAACGCAAAATATTAAAATACATGACTGTTCAGAATTATATCCGTCCCATTAAGAATAACGACCTCTCCTTTGCATAACTCCAAAGCAAGGAAGTGTAATTAAACTGCACATTATTCGAAACTCAACGCAAGTTAATTTTATCTATGATCGTGTTTTGAAAATAATATGCTCCAGATAGTCCTTTGATTGGAGGTCGATAAATGAATACTGTAAACTCAGAAGGGTGAGAGTTTTATCTTTATTATTCGTAAATTTTAACTACAAAGGTACCTACTTCTTCAAAAGTTAAGATTATAATAAACCAGCCGATATCACGCGGTTTCACCCGCCTATTTCCCGTTCCTTTAGGAATAGGAATCCTTTAGGGATTAAATGTAGCCTATGTCACCCGATAGTATAGTTTCAGAAAACATTTTTTCAAATCAAGTCAATAGTTTCGGAACCTATTCAATGCAAACAAACAATCAAATCTTTTACCTTTATAATGTTAGTATAGACTGGCTGGCTTGTAACATTTTTCTAACTCCTGCTACATCATTAACTTACCATGTCTCATCACTTGGCCGGTTCTCAGTTTTCAAATAATTAGTGATCTGTCCAAGAACCGACTGCCGACGGAGCAATGGGATAAAGACCTAGAAATGTCGCAGAGAGCAACTGGATTTAGAAGGACTTCGAAAATTATACCTAAGATTGAATATGGCGCGATAAATTTAAATCTACATAGTTCCTAGTTACAGAGTTTCTTTTTAGGGTTTCGTAGCCAAATGGCAAAAACGGAACCCTTATAGATTCGTCATGTCTGTCTGTCTGTCTGTCCGTCCGTGTGTCACAGCCACTTTTCTCCGAAACTATAAGGCTTATGCTATTGAAACTTAGTAACTAGATGTATTCTGTGAACCGCATTGAGATTCTTATATAAAACTAGAAAAAAAGCAGTAAATTTTAGGGATACTCAAAACTGAAACTCAAATTTTTTTTTTCATCAAACCGATACGTGTGGGTTATCTATAGATAGGTCTTTAAAATTGCTATTGAGGGTTTTAAAATATTTTTTATCTAAAGTGAATAGTTTGCGCAGGAGAGACTACCAAAGTGGAAAAATGTGTGTCCCCCCCCCTCTAACTTCTTAACTAAGAGAATGATAAATCTAAAAAAAACATATGATTGATTGTCATAAAAACTACCAACGAAAATTGGTTCGAACAAGATAGAGCTGGTAGTTTTTTTTAATACGTCATAAACCGCAATTTTTCGAACTACAAGAACTTTTATATTATGTTATTTGCTGCTACGAAACCCTTCATGGGCGAGTCCAACTCGCACTTGGCCGTTTTTTTTTATTTTGTAACTGGTGCTAACTTTTTTATGGAACTTAACATCGATCCAACAGTCACGTTAAAAACTGTCGGTGACGAATCTACTCTTAATATAGGCAATTTAGAAGTTAAGATACATAGTATCATCAATCGATAATTTGTTATAATTAAACATGAAAATCACAATGAATACAATAACTCTTACCCAAATTCTACGTACAGAGTATTTAATGGATGTAGAAATACATAGCCATTTATAGTATAGAAACTCAAAGGAATCTAACTCCATCCCGGTAATAATCAAAGTTAAATGGTATAGTGGAGTCGGGCATGGAGTTGCGTGAGTCTATCTAATCAGAGATCTGCTCTAATCGGCACCTGAGGCCTATACTGCGATACGATACAATCCCATCTGGTACTGCGACAACGGCCAATAGCGTGTTCTATTCAAATCACCCTATCGGCTTTATATACAAGGTGATCTCAGTCTATTCAATGAAAGTTTATTTAAATTATTACAGTCGTAGAACTGTGTTCCGTAGGAAAATTGTGAATATCGGAATAGTTTTTTATAAAGATAACGGTAGGTAAATTCAAATCAATGAAAAAATCTGCCGCTATTTTAACTAAGTTACTCACTACTTTTGTCATTCCATACGGTCGTTTTCATTTACCCATTTGTTACTTGCGACTTTTTTTCCTGAACCTGAATCTTCAGTTCATTTGGCGCAAGTCGTAATAGGTATTGCTGATGGTTTTAGGGCTTGCAGCTTAAGGCTTAAAATTTAGGTTGACTATAACTATAGACTCTATGGTCCGACTGGTAACTTTAACCACACAACACAATGTACCAAGTAGGGCTGGTTTGCGAAGATAATATAGAAGGCGGATCCAATAGAAGAGTCGTCCAGCAGACTCATTACCCAAATTTTGGTCCCCGATATTACTGGACGAAAAGTATTTTTTTTATTAAACGTAGTTCGGTTTATATATCTTTTGAGTCTCACATGCCCATCTCACAGTTAGCTTTGGCGAGGTCACAAGCAAAAGAAAGATATCATTATGAAACATCACATCAAAAAGCGATAAAGTTATAATAACAAAGGAAATAAACCTATCATTTCTACAGTATCAAAGATCAATATTCACATTTTACTCAAGAAATAGCATCCCTCATTGTTTAAAGCTGTACATGCGTTGCCTACATGAGGAAATTAAAGGCGCTAACGTGCTGTAATTGAGTTCTCACGAAGGATATTAGTTGAAGATTGCTCTTCAGCCGTGTTCTCGCTTCAATCACTTCGAATAGTTCCAACAATTTCAATCTGGGGCGTTGATTAAACAGATTCGGTTCAGTGGGACACCGGTGACGTACGATCGATTGTACCTATACCTAACCTGTTTCAATATTTACAATGAAATCTCAGGTTGACTTTTAATAAATGTTTATAATATCGATTTTCAATGGTAATGATACCAAAAGCAGTAATATTTTATTACATTCTTTGATTTTCTATAATCCAAGAGGAAACGTAGCAAGAGCGAGTTGAATCTTCTACATTGTAAGCGTCTTCCCAGTTGCCGATACCGATAAACATTTTTTCGTTATTGAGACTCTATTAATGACATACTTGCTACCAACAAAGAGAAAAGTAAAACCAGTTACTGTTGCTTTTTGCTATGATCAAAAACTTTAGTTTATTGTTCACAAACTAATCATTGCTCTAAAAAGGTTTGGCAAAAAATGTTCTACAAAATGTCACATGCCAAAGTATGTTTCCCAAATTTTCATTTGGCAAAAAAACATATGACAGTTAGGTACACATTAGCAATGCTATTTTTGGCAATTTATTGTTTATTAAATAATTACATGGCAAAGTTTCATTTTACTAAGTGTTAGGTAGTCAAATATGGTTTGGCATAACATACTTTTCCCAAAATATTACATATCATATGATTTACTTAAGAGTCTAAATTCATTGCATTAAAAACTTGCCTAATTGCTATAATACAAATCAATTACGGCACTACGCCGGCCTCTATCGGCTCGCGCTCTGTTGGAGCCACAATTCTAACCTAACCTAACCCCCTTTTTAAATCAGACTTTTCAATTTTCATCCATATTAAAATCAAAATTTGAATGAACTTACTTTTGGATTTTTAAACTTCTTTGGATTGCTAAATGTATTAATTAAGTTATATTTGACTTAATAAAAATTGAGCAAGTAAAAAGTTGCTAAATGAATATTTGACGATGTGATTAAAATGCGAAATATAAATTTGCTAAAGATTCTTTTGGGAAATGATATATGTATATCTATATATATAAAAATCAATGCCACTTTTCGTTGTAATTTTATAACTCAAGAACGGGCTCACCTATCCAATCCAAATGTTTAGGGTTTGTTGGGACTATTTAGTAGATGGTTTATGTAAAGTTTGCACAAAATCGATCGAGCGGTTCTTTATTTATCACGCAAACGAAGTTGCGCGGGTCAGCTAGTAGGATATAAGTTTATTGTGTAATTAAATTTGACGAAACCTATTTTGGCAAACGGCAGGAATACAACTAACTATAACGTCATGTTAAACGTGTGAGGCAGCTCGTCATACTCATTTAGTGCACAAGCATAATAATATCGCACTGAACTCATTCAATATTTTCTATACCCCTGTACCAGCATACCTGGTGTGATACCTTTTTGCTACTATCACATGTACTTCAAACAGATTGTAGGCATAACTTAGGGCTGCCAACATCGGGGGTCACTGTCAATAGGCTTTTCCAAAAATGGTCTTTTGTAGACGTTTTTCCATCAGGCGGACGACGTCATTTTGACTAGTTAAATATTCAAAATATAAACTGCATCAACTAATAATCACATGCGTAGACAGTCTTTGTTATCGAAACAAAGACTCCCCGCATGTGACTTTACATGAAGATTTACATATTTTACTACTAATACTTCATCAGAAAGATATTATTTGCTGAAAATTTCAAGTCAGACCCTCAATGTTTGATTTGTCGCCGCTGCAGCGTTGTTTGCACTTAATTACGGTAATTGAGTGCAACGTAAACAGTTGTAGAAACGGTCCACCCATACTCTGTATTTGAATTTCAATGTTTGAACGTAGCCTTTCAGCGATGTGTGTATAAACTGCAATAGTTCGAAAGTTAAGAAATCGTTAAGAAAATAATAGCATATATACTCTTTTAGTCTGAGATTCGATCTTGACCAATTTATGTGGAAACCTCAGCTACAGCAGCTAGGGGAGTGAAATGAAAGGTTTTAGGTGTGGTATTTTGCCATCATCCTAGCTTGAGGCAAGACTGGTCTTCATGATGTCAAATCAGTATTCCTCGAATCTACTTCATTATTTTATTCTCTTAGTCGGAAGTACTTTTGATACTATATCAACGAAGGTGAGATCCTGCAGCTCATCTTAAGCCTTCGTTGAATACGGAAGTTCTATAAAGACCTTATTCATATAACTCCACACATTCACTGAGGCATTCTCAAGTGTGGACGATAAATATAAAAGAAATGTACAAGTCGAATGTAAATCAAAAGAATGATCATGTCATGATTATCATCCGAGCGTTATTTCCAGTTGCGTCCGAAGTCATTGTTTTGCAGTACAGGGTTAGTTTTATAGTAATAGCAACATTTCCTTGTTTAAAAGAAATTAGAAATACCTCAGCTACAGCTCAGGGAGTGGAATAAAGGTGTTAGGTGTGGTATATTGCCATCACCCTAGCTTGTACTAAGACTGGTCTTCGTGATATCAAACCAATATTCCCCGAATCTACTTCATTATTTTATTTCCTACGTCGAAAGAACTTTCGACACACGACTTTGGATATACTTTCCCAGTTGTATCAAAAGTCATCGTTTTCGAGTCAGGGTCGGCTTAATAGTCATCTAATTATATAGTTTCCCATATCAAAATAACATCGTTTCTAATAGGCTTAGTTATATTATAAACGACCAACTTGTACCAAGAACGGGATATCGTGATAATGGCCAAATGTGCTTAACTTATACCGGTAATTCTCAAAACACTGAGTCCGTAGTCCGTACGATATCAGAAATTAAGGGCGACTTGTGAGAACATAGATATGTAAAGGGTTAGGCGGAATTGGTGGATTTAAGTTTATTTGTTGAACAAGAACATACCTATTTGCCTAACACACTAAGTCTTGCAAATGACTTCGGTTTAATAGAGCCTATGTTAGTAATTTCTGTCTTGATATGGGGTATAATATTATATGGGAGGAGGGTAAAGGGACTGTGTTAACGGTTGGTATTATTGGGTTCATTTAAAATTATTTAGACTTAGCGTTACGTTTATTGGCTTAAGCGTCAAAAGACTTGAAATTGGAACCCGATGAAGTTTACCTATTAATCAAATAGTAGTTTGGAATTGGATTATATTTTGTTAGATACCTTTGACATACCAATTTAGGTGGGATTGGATGCTTTTGCGAAGAGTATCGCTTGTCAGATGTACTTATCAGTTATTGCTAAACGGTTTTGTACGGGTTCCGTACAGTTATGCTACTAGATTAATAACCACCAAAATGATACTACTAATTGAATTGTAAAGGTAACTATCATTTATTGCTAAGTAATTAATTAATCTATAAAATATGATTTATTGCTTATGAGTACGTCGCCTTGCTGCTAGACGTGAACTGAACTTAGTTACGTAAACTAATAAATGTTAATAAAGTCTGCATTATTGCTGTGTGCTGACCGAGCAAATGTACGGTCATTAGCCCGTACATCCTCCCGGGCTCAAAAAAGTGCGATCCTATGGCAAGTTCTTTGAAAACACACTCTTTTTTGGGATGGGAGAAGTTGATTGGTCCTTTAGATTGTTCTCATTTGTCGAGTCTGTAGGCACATCACTAGGCTGCCGGTCAGCCGTATTTAAATTGCGCGTAAACACAACACTTTGCTCTGGAGCCGGTGAACATCCCACTCTTGTGTTGGCTCGTCACCTCTTCCACAGGTACACTGCAACTGCTATCACTCCAGCTCCCAACAATACGTATGTGATAACGTATTGATGAATATCATGTGTTGATATTGGATCGTATGAGGAGTCTCCGTTTGTCGCCGACTTTAGCTGCTCTATCTGTTTCCCCAAATCATTCAGCGTTTGGTTTATTTGCTCATCTCGAGGCTCCACGTAGTGACTCAGAGATATGTTAACCATGTGATTGAGATCGAAGATGCTAGGCGTGACGATTTCCGGTTTCAAATTCATGGACCGAGAATATAGTGCAAAGTCCTTTCCTTTTATAATGCAATTTGAGTCAAGGCTTATAATGCCGGCTCCAGTCAGCTGTTGTACTGTAATTTGATCTTGACATATTATTCGTGTTATGTACGAATCACAACAAAAATAAAAATACTTGGACGGGTCATTTAACTCAATCCACACCTGATTGCAAGTGGATATGCTGACACTGCACTGATTCTTGTTGGCATATGTTTCACAGAAATTTTCGTCGACGGACAGATAGTGAACAGGCGTGTTGATATGACACAAATATGATCGTTCGTTATGTAAGCAAGCTTGTAGCTCGGACGCGGATAATGTTACGAATGCATCTTTACCCAAATTAACGGCAATGTATTCATTAATTGGGCGGACAGTGATCATGCCATTTGTTGTCTGATGAGGAATTGGGATAGTTTTGTGAATGCTATATGATTCCCGGCTAGTGAGCGGGAACGTTATTTCAAAAATGAAATAATCTTTTAATATCCTTGCTTTAATTCTCAACAGGGCATAAATGTATCTGAGATCTGACTGTATGTTTTCGATGGGCAGCGTAGTATCTTTTGTTAACTGGCTGGCAATAACCTGTAGCTCACTACGTAATTGATCGGGTGACAATAAGTGAGTATTAAACTTCCCGTGATAAATATCGGTGACTGTGTCCAACAGAGTATCTTGAATCCCTTTTAAGTTTTGAATAAGGTTACTTGTGGTCATGGCCGATAATGTGAAGTCCTGTGCCTCACTAATGCTCATCATCCTTTGTGAGGCGGAGTTTGCCGCTGCTTCCAATGCATTGAGATGTTTGTTTATGGCTTTGTGCTGAATGGACATGATGTTTTCAGTTCTTTTCAACAGATTATACTCGGCTTCAACGATGGATGTTTGATTCCTTAATAGGTTTGTTAAATGATGCTCGTTCCGTCGTATCAGCTCGATATCTTTTCTGTACTGTTCTACGAAGCGCTCATCTAATACTCCGAAAAGGCTATTAGCAACATATCGCGACGCCGTCTGGCGTGCGCGTTAAACTGCTGATCCAATAACAATTGATTGTAGTGTTGTAGTTCCCGGTATTCATGCTGTAATTGTAGTAGTATTGTAGAGCATTGAACTGTGTTTGCCAACATTCCACATATTTTTTCTGAATGATCTAATGTCTTCGAAACTGCTGTGTTCCCTTCCCAATATGGGGACATGTCGTAGTAGACAACAAGTATCCATTTGTCACGAATGATTCGCATATCAGAAATGGAGTCGAAGTACAATGACTTGTTGCTAGGAAATTTGGTAATATTAAATGCTCCATATGACGGCATTAAAAGAGACAAGAAAAAAATTAATGAAATTGCTAATGATGTGAATGCCCCTGGTTTGCTAATTTTTCTCTTTGGGGTGTCATTTTGTGTCTGTTTCTCCTGAGGAGCAGTACAGTAAGCGTTGCTTTTGTTGCTGTCAGTATGAACGGGTAGAACTGACAGTTTAACTAAAGGCCTCTGAAGTGTGCCGTTCTTTGTTTTCAACGACACGAATCTGACCAGATTATCGTGTCCATGATGAAGATTTATCACCCAGCCCATCAACCATTTGCCAGCTGGTAGGTTCTCGTCTTGAATGGTGACTAAATCACCCAACCGTATGTTTTCTTGTGGTGTTTTCCACTTTGTTCGAATAGACAATTGGGTCAAGTACTCGGTCTTCCACCTTTTCCAGAGATCTTCAAATAATTTCGATATAAAATGCCATCTTGTTCTGGCATCTGCTGCTGTTTCGATTATTGTCGATCCTGGTCTTGCTGTTAAAAAGTGAGAAGGAGTTAGATATTCTAGGTCATCTGGATCTTCTGATATTGCACAAAGAGGCCTTGAGTTGAGACAAGCTTCTACTTTTGATAAAAGGGTGGTGTACTCCTCAAAGGTCAACTTCTGCTCTCCCACGCATCGCTTTAAATGACCTTTACAACTACGTATACCGGCCTCCCACAATCCTCCAGCCCCTGGAGAAGAGCTTGGGTTAAAATGCCATTCTATACCCATTTCTGAAATCTCCGCAAAAAAATTGCTATTGTATATTTGTTGTAATTCCTCATATTGTTCTTGAAGAATTCTGTTTGCACCGACAAAGTTAGTTCCATTGTCGCTGTACATGTGGCGTGGAGCACCTCGTCGGGAAGCCATTCTGCTGAGCGCCGCTAAAAACGCTGCACTTGTCATATCAGACACAAGCTCTAAATGGACAGCTTTAGTGACCATGCAAATGAATAATGCAATGTACCCTTTGGTAGTTTTTATCCCTCTGCCCTTGTTGGCCTTGATGTAGACGTGTCCTGTATAGTCCACACCAGTGTGATAAAATGCCTTTTCAGGGTTTATTCTCGCTGCAGGTAGATCACCCATAAGTTGCCACTGTAGAGTTGGGTTTTGCTTTCTGCATGTGACACATCTGCGTATGTATTTCTTGGTAGCTCTGTTGCCACCAATAACCCAATATTTTAATCTAAGATTTGATAATGTCAGTCGTGCTCCCCCATGAAATGTAAGTTCATGTGCTTGTTGCAAAAGTAAGGTGGTGAGGCGACTGTCATGAGGAATAATGAGTGGATGTTTCATTTCATCGTTGATGTTGGCTTTTTCAAGTCTTCCCCCAACCCGTAATAAGCCTTGATTATCTAGGATAGGGTTTAAGTTTAAAAGAATACTTTTTGATGAAAGTTTTGATTTGTTGTTTATAGAATCGATTTCTTCTTCGAAGAATTGCAACTGAGTATTTTTAATAACCAGCAACTTTGCGCGACATAATTCCGACAACGTGAGATAGGGTTGATGAACTTGTTTTTTGCAAGTAGCTAATCGCAATATCCATGCTAATATGCGACAGATTTTTGTTATGGAACTATATTTATTCATTAAATGATCAATGATGTTAGTCAAAACGGGTGATGATTGATTCTTGATAGTAATGTTTGTTTGCTTGACAGGAATTTTGACCTCCAGATTCGTTACATATGTTGTTTCATCTTGCTTTGTGAAATTCTGTAACCAGGACGGTCCATCCCACCACAGACTGTGTTCTTTCAGTTGTGTTGCCGACATGCCTCGACTGGCACAATCTGCGGGATTTTCAGTTGTTTTGACATAACTCCAACTAGATGCCGAAATAATGTTCCGAATAGCAATAACTCTATTTGCTATGAATGGCTTCCAACGAGCTGGGTCACCTTTAATCCAGCCTAGGACGGCAGTTGAATCTGTCCAGCCGTATATCTCTGTAGGATATTCGGAAAAGCTCTGTGAAACTTTATTCATTAGTTTTGTTAATAGTTCGGCGCCCATTAATTCAAGTCTAGGTATCGATAAAGTCTTGCTTATAGGAGCTACTCTGGCTTTGCCTGCAACTAATGAAATGACTGACGTGCCATTTCTGCTGATTCGGCAATATATGACTCCCGAATATGCTTTCTGAGAAGCGTCACAAAAGCCGTGGAGTTCTAGCTTGTCATGCTTTTCAATTCCTAGCCACCTCTTAATTTCAAATGTCTGAATAAGAGGAAATTCTTGACGCATAATGGACCACTTATTTTTTATCTCAACAGGCAGTTCATCGTCCCATTGCAAATTAGAGAGCCAAACTTGTTGAAATAGCACCTTCATGCTAGTGCTGAGTGGGGTGATCCATCCCAAAGGGTCAAATAGTTTCGAAATATCTGAAAGAAGTGACCGCTTGGTGAATGTTTTCCGTGATGACAGGGACAAGGTGGATTTGAAAATGAATTTATCTCTCAGAGGATCCCAGCCAAGACCTAGAGCTTTTGTTGATTCTGATTGTTTAAATTCAAACGTTTTTTGATTATACTGCTCTTTACATAGTCCAGTTAATAATTGCGGGTGATTTGATGTCCATTTTCTTAAGTTAAATCCGCCTGATTTCAGTAAAGATATTAAGTCATTACGCAAGTTTATGGCTCCTTCTAATGAATGATCACCTCCACAATAATCATCAACATAAAAACATTCTTCTAAAGCTCTTGCTGCTTTAGGAAAATTTGATTTTTCATCTGCTGCGAGTTGTTTCAAGCACATCATGGCTAAGAACGGCGCAGGCTTGGTGCCGTAGGTTATTGTGGAAAGCTGATATGATTGAATAGGCTGGCTGCAGGAGTCCCGCCAAACAATTTGCTGATATGCCTGATCCTCCTTATGTACCAATATTTGCCGGTACATTTTTTCAATATCCGCAGTGTACGCGAATCTGAACTGTCTCCAGTTCAAAATGATTTGCTGCAAGTCCTTTTGCAAATTTGGACCTTTATACATGACGTCATTCAAGCTAATTCCAGTCGATGTCCGAGCCGAGGCATTGAATACTACGCGTAACTTAGTAGTAGTTGAATCAGCGCGAGTAACCGAGTGATGCGGTAAATAATACCCCGGTGTCGAGTTCTCCATTGACGGTTTCATGTGACGTAACTGTATATACTCATTGATGAATTGTTTATAGTCCCGTTCCAACTGGCTATTTTTAGAAAATCTTTTTTCTAATTGACGAAACTGGGCTATTGATGATGGTTTCGATGACCCTAAACGTTGCTTGTACTCAGGTTGGAATGGTAAGCGGACTTCATACCGACCATCTTCTTGACGTACGGTTGTTTCTTGAAAGTAATCAATACAGCGTTGCTCTTCTGTGGATGTTGAACTTTCTTCCGTAACGCTTTCTATCTCCCAAAACCGCTTAATGTCGTCCGTATGATTGACGACATAACAATGACGTATTGGCGCGGTCGAGGACTCGGTGCTTCCACAAATGATCCACCCGAGCTCTGTTAGTTGAGCTATGGGCATAGTAGGGCTGTCACCTTTTCGAAGACCATCTAATATAAGTTCTGGGTAGATGTCTGAGCCTAATATCATGTCCACTGATCTACTGATATTGAAGTTTCTGTCTGCTAATTGTATACCTTCCAAGTGCGGCCAATGTTGCTTCTTGAATGTGGCGCCAGGAAGATCTTTTACAAGCTTATTCATGATATAAGCATCGACAGTAAATATAAACTTCGGATTGTATAGGGATGCGCATGATATGGTGACAATACCCTTGCTACTGTTCTCTTTTTCGCCGACACCTGATACAAAGCTTGTACACCTTTTTTTCGGTAATTTTAAACGCTGTGCAGCTTTTTCAGTGATCAACGTGATTTGAGAACACTGATCGACTAAAGCTCGCATTTCGTGATACGAGCTGTCCCCTGCTTGAACCTGGACCATAGCGGTAGTTATTAATATTTCGGACATGGAGTGATCTTCGTGCTTGGAAACATACGTACAGTTTTGCTGATTTGATTGAGAGGAAACTGTGTCAGCTGCGAATGCCTCGTGCAAAATTGTATTATGCTGCCCATCGCATTGTTTGCATTTTTTGTTTGAGAAGCAAGACTTATTTTTGTGTTCAAATAAGCAATTATTGCACAAGTTATGTTTCGAAATTGTTTGTCGCTTCACGTCCGCTGGCATACTTAAAAACTGCTGACAGTAATAAACGCCGTGGTCATCACCGCAAATTGGACATGCTTTATGCGAGTTTTTAGTAAACCTAAATTTCTTTTTGTTATGATGGACCGATTCTGATGTGGCTTTGTTAGTTGCAAAAGCCTTAAATTGAGAGGATTTATGCTGATGCTGTGCTTCTGATGCTTCAGAGCTTCCACTCTTGGATTTGTATTGATTTTCATGCTTCCTACGTACTCCTGAGGACTCCATGGTTGTGAATTTGTTTTCCAGGAACTCTAAAAACTCTTTCAACGTAGGAAGCTCCCTCGGCTGCTTTAGAGACTCCATGTAGTCTCTAAGCGAATCCGGGTCCAACTTTTGCGAAAGTATATGGACCAGTAACGGATCCCAAGTGGTTATGTCCACACCGAGATTTTTGATTGAGTTTAGGCACTCATTTGTTGTATCATGCAGGCGTTTAATCTGGGATGCATTTGCTTGCTGAATAACTGACAGGTTTAACATTGTATTAGCATGAGAGGAAAAGATAAGCCTATTATTCTGATATCTGTGATTTAAAATATCCCAGCATGCTTGATAATTATCAGAACTAATTGAGAGATGCTGTAACAACTTTCCTGCTTCACCCGTTACTTTGCTCTTTAAGAATTGCATCTTTTGAGCATTTGAGAGTAACGGGTTTTTGTGGATCGTCTCATTAAACAGATCTCTGAAGGACACCCAATTATAGTAATTGCCATGGAAAGCCGGTATCTCAATTTTAGGGGTTGTTTTCTCCCTGTGAGAATTAGACCATAGTTTGCTGTTGATGGCTTTTTTCATAAAATTGTA
This sequence comes from Miltochrista miniata, assembly GCA_933228765.1. Lineage (NCBI taxonomy): Eukaryota > Metazoa > Arthropoda > Insecta > Lepidoptera > Erebidae > Miltochrista > Miltochrista miniata. The sequence continues at coordinate 23,898,533 of OW121763.1, read as the reverse complement.
CGTTTTTTCGTTAGTAGTAAACGTTTCTTCGTACTCTGCATTCTCACCATCCAGTTCACTATCTAACTGCCAGTGGAGAGTATCGATAGCTGACCATCGCGCTTGAAGCTCTTTTAAGATGTCTTCGAACTCCCACTTTTCGGTCACCGCCTCCAAGTCTATATTGTTCACTGTCCGCGAAAATGCCTTAAAATTGCTAGCCTGTTTTTTCAGCATCTCATCTGTTTTACTGTCCGTTGCTTGCGACCGTTTTTCAGGATTCATTGCTGCCATAGACGACCCCGGTTTGCTTGTACCTACTGAGAAAGTCATCTTTTGTTCTTCTGGAGCTCTGCTCGGGGTTGTAGGCCTCGGCAGAGATTGTAGAAGATGGTTTTTAGCATCGTTGTAAAATTCCGACGCTTGCTTAAAATGATTATCCTGAAAATACGCATCACTCTCATCCCCGATCTCACACAAACGCGAATGATTGATTTGGAAATCTTTCCAATATGATTCTAGCGTATCTAGCTTACGCTTGATATAATCGGCCGTTCTACGGTCACGAGCAGTCTTCTTGAAAGAAGACAGAAGCTGCTCCATGGCCCGACCGGTCTGCTCTTGATTTGCTAGTAAATCTTCCATTTTATATATATAAATAATTGGAAAGATCTTACTTGAATTGCTCGTACAAAACACCTGCTTGGTGGCTGCTGAAGCTCCGACACGTAGCGCTCTTGCTGGCTTAGTGCACTGGTACTGCAACTCCTTGATAGTCACTGATTCGACTACACACGCGACTGATCCTTGCTGATAACCAAACCGCGCGATAGGTTTATAGCTCGAAGGACCAAAATGTACGGGTTCCGTACAGTTATGCTACTAGATTAATAACCACCAAAATGATACTACTAATTGAATTGTAAAGGTAACTATCATTTATTGCTAAGTAATTAATTAATCTATAAAATATGATTTATTGCTTATGAGTACGTCGCCTTGCTGCTAGACGTGAACTGAACTTAGTTACGTAAACTAATAAATGTTAATAAAGACTGCATTATTGCTGTGTGCTGACCGAGCAAATGTACGGTCATTAGCCCGTACAGGTTTAATTTACAAAAGAGGTTAGTTGAGACTAACCTCTTTTGTAAATTAAACCGAATGCTGAGGCATTCAGTGGTTTTTTGGTTGGTATTGGTATACCAACCAAAAACACTGGAGTGTTGATAGTTTTCTAATCCTCGAATATTATCTCACAAAAAGCGTAAAATACAGAAAAATGTCATAATTCAATATGATAAAAATTCCGTACATTGTTGAATAAACTTCAATATTTTCAATCATCTGTATCAAATGAAACGTTCACAAAACTGCAGAACGTAAACGTATTCGTTGTTTCATATCGAGGAAGCCGTGAACAACGTTTTGATTTATATTATTAACGCTTTATAAACGGTATTGCACACTGGCAGTTGTGCACCACCTATATCCAGTATTCATTTGGTAACTGAATGCAACAGGAAAACTTTGGAGACGTCCTAACTTACATCGCATATTAATTTCCACAATAAGGTATTTTTTCTTAGTTGGCAGACAAGCATAGAAGAGTCCACCTAATGAAATGTGACTACCGTAGTTTTTGGATGTATGCAATGCAATACCCGAGCTGCAAATAAATCAATAACCGTAATTTGAATTCCGTTATTCCAATTTTATTGTTTTCTTACACTACTCATACAACTGAAAAATTTAATAACAGGTGCAGATACATTCACGTGGACCATTCGCGAGTATGAACGCAAAAAATGAAAATAATAATTGCACTACATTGCTTTGTTACTACAAATAACAAAAACTATTGATTTACGTAATTCTGATATTTTGATACTGTAAAATTTATCAAAAATAAACCAACAAAGCTCCATTCACTTTTTCGTGTTTGCTAAAACTGACGTTACGTGGTGACCGGCTGCCTGTGACGATGAAATATTGATCGAAACTAAACAAATCTACAGAAGCAAGCTTCAATCTATGACGTCGATTTTATTTCATGCTTTTTGTTGCCTAAAGTTTGATCAAAAAATTTTCACTAACGAAATAAGCATAGGTACTGGGTACATAACGTTTTTTATATGAATTTAAAAAAAAAACAAACAATATATTGAAAAACTTTTTATCATTCTACAGCAAGATAACTTCTCGTTACTTTAATGTTAATCTTATCCCAGAATGTTTTTCCGTGTATGGCCAAACTGGGATCTTTAAATCAAAAGAACTTACACTTGAAAAAATGTTTTACAAAAAATCGATGCATTGTTTCATTTCGTTTACAAACAAAGACACGTAAAAACATGAGCCACCCAAAAAACCAGTATCGGCATAAAAACATGTCATAATATATCTCAGTTACCGTGGCTCTCGGTTAAGTGTGAAATATACTGTTGTTCAATATTTATAAGATTTTTATTTGTGTTATTTATTCACCAGGCACGTTTGTCGTTGAGACAAAAGGCGACTGTGCCTCCGTATCTTATTTTTCGTTAGTATCTGCATTCGATTTGGTCGTCTTAGGGCGTATAAATAATGCATTATCACGCGTTGTCTCGCCATGGGACTGGTCAGCGAGTATAAAATTATTTGCCATGGCTTAGCACTTATAAAACAACAATTCAGTGTCGCACGATGTACAAAAATATTTTATTGGGATTTGAATAATAAAGTTTATCTGGAATCTTTTCAGTACCTTTCTTATTAATAAAGTATGGGATGGTTTAAGAAAATGTTACCGATTTAAAACAAATCATGGTTTATACCGTGATTCGAAAGCAAGGGCCCTAGAGTTAATCAGACCTGACACTTGGATGACGATTATAGTAATTTTGATTTTTTTTCGAATAGAAACTTCACGCAGCGGTATCCGCAGACATGAACTAAATGAATTTTGAATATTTGATATCATAGTAAGTACAAAAATTTGTCAAACGTTTCTTAATATCAGAAATAGGTATTACCTCGAAAAATTGTGCGAATCCAACATTTTTGACATTATCATCAAATTAGAAAAAAAAATCAAAAACTGTCAAGGTATCAAAAATAAGATTTAATAAAGTTAGGTCAAGCAAAATAAAATAGTAGTAATTGTGTAACATGGCAACTTATATAAATTTAAAAGAAAAAAATGTAACACAAATCACGATACGTGTCCCAAAGTTTATACTACAAAAATTACTTTACAAAATTAAATTCAAGTACTTGTTCTAAGGCTTAGAATAATGAATAATGTATGTCTAACGTTGTTTCTATTTAGATTTACGAGAACCTCAAGTCTACAGTAACTTGAAATGTAGGTAGATACTACAGATTGTACTTATTAACAAGCAGCCAGTATTTACAAAATAAGCCAATACCGGTTGTCTTGCTTTAATTAGAATGCAAATTTAATAGCCTAAAGGAATTTACATGTCAATGGTTGCCTAAATAACGTAATCTGAAGTACAAAGACTTCGACCGTGGTTCAGGCAGCTTACAGTCTTTGGCATATTGATCTCTACTTTCGAGCTTCTAACGTTTGTAAATCTATATGTATTAAAAATCTGCGAAATCAGGCTAGACTGATGTCGCTAATTCCATTTATATTGTGTCAGTTATAGCAAGGGCAGGGTTTGTATCCAAAAAACAATAAGAAAACAATATCTTATATCGGATCAGCGTGATATGGTGGAACAAAGTTCGCCGGGTCAGCTTGATGTGGAGGAACAAAGTTCGCCGTGTCAGCTTAATATGGCAGAACAAAGTTCGCCGGGTCAGCTAGTTATCAATAAGTATCGGTACTTCGAATAAATCTGCTTTTTTGTATGACATATTTGATTCTACCGTCAATAGCATATTTTCTTTTTATATCGTTTACTTGAAAGAAAATTCTTAAACGCCATTTACATCTGACACCAGTTACTCTTTTATTTTGTGCTTAAATCATGCAAGTAATACGAGATTACTTGTACAGTTTGCCGATTTTGATGTTCCCAAGTCAATAGGCAGCTTATTCAAGATTTTCAACTAACACTACCACTGATTTCTAAGTGTCTATGATTGATTGCGTGTCCCTGAATGCAATGGACACAACGCTCAGTTCTTTTATGACTATTTTATGAAGCAAAATAAATGAAATCTGGCTTTGTACGTAATTCCAGCTGAAATTGAATTTTAATATATTGCGTGATCGGTTGCATAGAAGAAAGTAATAAATATTTTATGATATTTAAAGTCGTTGCGGTACAAGAAAATCTCCGTCAGAGTCTCGAAGGTAACAATTGATAATATTGGTAGTGCAGCAATCAATATTCATGGTTCGTATGGTAATTATACACTTCAGTGGCACAGTGCTACCGTGCCTAAGAATTCTTTGCGCTAGTTACCGGAGAATTATTCAAAAGAGTTGTTTTGCCACAGCTTTATGTATATCTCTTTATTCATGACTTAAATTACGTCTTGTGAGAGTTCGTCTGTTTGGGTAATCGTAATATCATCGCCGCCTTTATTATTAGCTTCTATTATTAACCTATACATACCTAAATCGATGTTAGTTGATTGATAAATAACTAACTAACACAAAATATCAACAGCTTTATCCTAATCAAAAAGCACTTTAAATTATTACAGTGGCATTTACTATGTATTGAAAGAGAAACAATGAAACACGATTTAATAAATAACGACACGTTTATGAGGCACTGCATAAATAAAGACATGCGAACGCCATTAGTGTTATTACACTTTTATAGCGGCTCCTCGCAGGTGTATCAAATGCAGGGATGGCAGCGGTGACAGGAAATCAGATTATGGTGCTGGCCTAAGGTATATCATGGTTATTTTTTAAGTATTAAACCCATACTATCTTTAAAATCTTAGTCTAAGCCCTCTATACCGTGCCCATTTAGGTATTTAGACGTGATGATTTTATTATTTATACTCGTATTATGTAAATAGGTATTGTTTGTACCTGCTTTTACAATACTTTCAGTAGGACGTAAAAAGCCATCTCTCATAAGCTCGTGTCAACATTATCTTGTGTGAGCAACTCTTTTATAGTAGGTCAGAATCAAGAGTATTTATTTTATTTATGTTATTATTTCCAGAGCAAATATTTGACGATTCCCTTTTACGCTTATAACTTGTGCTCAATGTTAAGCTCGTAGTATTTACACGGTCGTCAGTAGGTAATTAGTTTCATGAGAAATAATTGTTTATACCTATAAAAGGAAATGATGAATTAAGAATAGGCTAAATGAAAAAGTATATAAATGATATAATATTTTATTATATACGAACCGTGCCACACAGGCTACGTACGTCACATTTTTAGGGTTTCGTAGCCAAATGGCAAAAACGGAACCCTTATAGATTCGTCATGTCTGTCTGTCTGTCTGTCTGTCTGTCTGTCTGTCTGTCTGTCTGTCCGTCTGTCTGTCCGACCGTGTGTCACAGCCACTTTTCTCCGAAACTATAAGGCCTATGCTATTGAAACTTGGTAACTAGATGTATTCTGTGAACCGCATTAAGATTCTTATATAAAACTAGAAAAAAAGCAGTATATTTTGGGGGTCCCCATACTCAGAACTGAAACTTAAAATTTTTTTTTTCATCTTACCCATACGTGTGATCTATAGATAGGTCTTCAAAAATGTTATTGAGGTTTCTAACATAATTTTTTTCTAAAGTGAATAGTTTGCGCAAGAGACACTTCCAAAGTGGAAAAATGTGTGTCCCCCCCCCCCCCCCTCTAACTTCTAAATTAAGAGAATGATAAATCTAAAAAGAATATATGATGTACATTGCCATTAAAACTACCAACGAAAATTGGTTTGAACGAGATAGAGCTGGTAGTTTATTTTTAATACGTCATAAACCGCAATTTTCGGTTAGAAAAATCACTACCACTGCGAACGTGTTAAAACATCAATCAAAGTTACAATGAACTATAAGAACTTTTATATTATGTTACTTGCTGCTACGAAACCCTTATGGGCGAATCCAACTCGCACTTGGCCGGTTTTTTGATACTCTCGGACACACACAAAATGGTATATTCTCAAAAATAGTGTGTAGCGATTTTAGTGTTGCAAACGGCTACGGTAACGACCCATCAGGTGGGCTGTATACTTGTGTGCCACCTTAGTAGGTAGTATAAAAAAACTGCCTGGTTTGTGTATAATAGTACCCAAGATGTCCTTAAGACTCTCAATGTAGGATTATCATCAGAATTTGATAGGTATAAATGTACAAATTTTGTCAGCCCGTATTTAGATTATTCAACAGTCTTTCGTAAAGGCTAATAGAGGAAAAAATCTATCTTCACTTCCACAGTCCTACATTTTCGAAACGCTCCAGCTTTTTCCAGAGCTTTAATTCGATTAAAGACAACGATCGCGTTTCCTATTAGGTTCTGTTGCAACGGCTCGTGACGTTATCATGCGCCCCCGTTCAAGCTTTTTTTTTGTAATATCCTTTCAGACCACTCAAATGCTATTTCCGTAATTGGAGAACTGAATATTATTGTTCTCGTGAAGTTTTATGAGTTTGAAGAGCGCAGTTGCCCTCTCTTTTGGATTATTGAATGCACTTTTTAGATTTGGTGGTGGAGCCTCTGTGGTTTGAGGGCGTATTACTTTTGAATGGTGAACAGCGTTCCTCGCCAACTCACAACAAAAAACCGCGAAAGATCCTCAGCTATTTATGGTATTTTTGAATCTGTTTAAATGCCATTAAGATTTATAAGTGCCTCACAATGGTATTTTTCAGATGATTGATGTTCATAGAGCAACACTGAGCCGCGTTGCTCTATGTTGATGTTTTATTTAAGATTTTTTAAATTTGGTAACCTGCTAAGATAGGTATTTTAATGTATAATATGTGTTAATTAACGTATAACATACAAAAATACTTCTTAATTCTTTGTCCTCAATGCAAATTCCAGAAAATATGGTGTACAATAGACTTAATACTTTTTGCAAATCATGATGTTATATTCCATTGACTTTTAAATGATAATACATTCACATTTTGAATAAAATTCAATTACGGAACAACGCACAGATAAGCTTTAGAAAACCGTAATCCTATATCAGTATCGTCATGAGTGCTCATCTCTAAGTGATTTAGATAAACGTTACATTTAAAATTTTGATTTTAATTATTTTGAAATAACTAAGGTAGTTACCGACTAAAGATGAGTACCTAAACGTACTATCTACTTGAAGGTACATTGCATAATACTAAGTCCGTCAAAATAGTATTATAATATATCATATTATATCACTCTTACGTAAATATTCAGTATCATTATAAAGTCTTCGTTATAGAAATTATTTATTCTTCTAATTTCTACGCATGAGGCAAAGCAATGAGCATACATCATTTGAATAACAAAAAAAATGTAACTTCAATATAAATTACCGTACTTCTGTATAAAAAAATCAATTAAAAGATTTTACGTGACTGACGGTCATTTTCATAAAAAAATATTTTACGAACAAAGTTGTTAGGTACTAATGAAGTTTTTACTTTTCTACGTCAAACGCGTCGATTTTTGATCACAAATTTTTTATTTCCATTAAAATTCACGTCGTTAAAAATTGTAACAAATTAACATCATTAAAAAGTTCTGATTGCAAAAAATTACTAGGCAAATAACAGAAGAACTTTTAACAAAATGTTTTAATTACAATATGACAAAAAATACCGTTTTTCTAAGATTTTCTTAAACAAAACCATTAATAGCTAAGTAACAAAACAGGGCCATAACCGTTATGGCCAATAATATTATGTTAGTTGTATGTATTACATGTGTGATTTATCAAATCGCTTTGTTTTCGATGTTTAATTTAATTAACACGTAATGGTTTACCAGCGCAAACATTGCTACTTGTTAGCGTTATTTCATGTACTTACAAATTATGCATGTATCCTACTAATATTATAAATGTGAAGATGTTTCGATTTTGGATGTTTGGTACTCAATATGTTAATAATTGTTACTCAATCGGCTGAAATTGGTACAGAGATAGCTTATAGTCTGGAATAACACATAGGCTACATTACATCCCGGGAAAATGTTCCCACGGGAAGCGTCTAGTATTGTATAAGTTTTAATTATTTGAATTGGATTCTGGAAAGTGCAATGTGAGTGTAGCGGTATTTACAGCTGAGTATAATGACATATGGACAATATTTTGACTCGGGTTTTTAGTTGTTTGGGTTCATCTTTTGTGGATTCGAAAAAAGGCTACGGTTTGGTATAGAAGGTTTTTATACTGTCCATAGAGTAACATGATCTACGACTTTTATCGGAAGGGGAGGCGCCATACTGAGACTTTCTCCTCTGTCAAAGCGTACTCCAAATGGCATAATAAAATATTTATAAATATGCGCCTGAAATTATGGGTGTTCTAAAGTGACAGCTGGTTGCTCATGTAGTGTTACCTATATGAATACAATTTCCCCCCCACAGCATACAGACAGCAATATACAGAGCAAACATGCCATGTCTACTCCCCTTGTACTGGTCGCGTTGCCTATGATTTTGTCCATCTAGCAAAATGCTATCATAATTAATAGCATGATGAATTTATCACTCGAGACCATGGTGCGAGCCATGCTCTCCAGCGGGAGTAAGTGGGACTGCGCCGCCTCGTGCAGGTCATGCTCGTGAAAAAGACGGCGGGGCGGGAACGGAAGAGAACTCTCCAACCCGAGTTCCGCAGTCGGCGGCTTGGGCGCCGCCGACGTGTCTTCGCCGAGGACTATCGGCCTCCATGTCTGGGGGCCTGAGGACGGTGAGAGGGCGGCTCACCATCCTTACAGAAGCACCCCTTAGAAGCGGGATCACACACGAAACCCCCCCAAGGAGGCGGGATAGCATCCGAACCACCCCCTTAGCGAACCCGCAGTGGCGGCCGTGGGTCTGTTGGGAGTCCTGAGACAGACACAAACCGAGTTTTAACTTCTAGTTACTGATTAGAAATTGTAGTTGCCAAACTGGTTGGCTGTGATGAATTTCGTCAATATGCGCCATCCTCTAGACTCTAGAGAGATGTAAATAGTGACTCTGCAATACCTACAAAGTAGAAGTGCATACTCCATATTGGAACTATGTGGTACAAAGTGTTTGTTTACATAATTTTGGTTTGTGTGTCACACAGTTGTAATTACCCAGTCTTTGGAAATCAGTTCAGTGTCGTATTCTCACTGGGTCATTTTTTAAGAGATATGACGTATTGAAGCGTGTTTATTTTTCTGTATATGTTTAGGGATTCGTACCCAAAGGGTAAAAATGGGACCCTATTCATGCGACTTTACCGTCTGTCTGTCCGTCCCGAGGCTGTATCTCAGGAACCGTGATAGCTAGAAAGTTGAAATTTTGACAGATGATATTTTTGTTGTCGCTATAACAACAGTATTAGTTACTGTTGTTATAGCGATTCAGAAAAAATAGAGGATTAAGGGCGGATTCCATACAACAGACATGATATTTTTTTGGTTGTTTTTGGTACGGAACCCTCTGTGCGTGAGTTCAACTCGCACTTGGCCGGTTTTTATAGTTTATTAAGACTCAGTACTAGTTGTTTAAGTACATAGTTATATAAATCAATAAAGAGAGTGCACTGAGCGTGACTATACATTTCTATTATACCTACACATTCTAGTCTGACGCGACCACACTACCGATTTGTCTGAGGCAAGATCCCTAGGGGTGAGCGGTAATGAATATTAACAGCGTCTATGTCTAAAAGCTTGTGTAGATACTGTTCTTCAGTCTGTTCCTCTTTGTTTGTATTTCTCTAATACAATATACTGTACATAAATCGATTCGTGGCGATGATTGGTTTCAGATCCGCTGACTGTAGACAAATATTATCGAAGATGGTTCATGAATGTCATTATGTTACACAGAAAATGATTTCGATATTTATTACGTTTACCGTTTTCTAAACTAGAGTATGTATCTTGAAATAAAATAACTCCTGTTTTGAATGCTTATTCTTAATGAAATTTCGAATACAAATTTTACATACACAAAATTATACAGAATACAAAATTTTACAAAGCGTTATAATAAGAATATATCTGTATAAAAACAAGAAATGAAGAGTTGATGCGATTCTCTTAGAACTGTTTGGTGTTTCGCGTCATTGTCGTAAAATATGTAGCAAAATTGTAAGAAGTTATTCCAAAATGCATAAAAACCCTAATTTGTCACCGCTCCAGTAAAACTCACGTTAAACAAGACGCGATTACCACGATGCGAAAGTCCGTGTTTGCATCGCCTGCAGCTGCCATGCCGTCGCATTAAAAGAAAATTAACGGAATTTGATGCATGGATTATGCAAATCGAAGCATATCCGCCGACGTTCTTTGTTATCACGTACACAAAATGAGTTTTGATGGTAATGCCGGCGACAATTTGCGTTTCTTGTGCTAGTTTTATCTGTGCAATAATTATTTTAAAGATAATATTATTTTTGATTGAACCAGTTAACTCATTATGCATGAACGCGGGTGTGATACATTCAGTGCTGATTTTGCTACACTGACAGTTAGAACATGAGACTATTTTTAAGAAAATGAAACTCATTGAAAGATATAAGTTTTTAATATCTACACGTATTTGTACTCTGTTGCTACACGATTCCAATTTAACTTACATATTATGTAAACATGCTTTAAAATAAAACAATTTAGGTGCCAATAAATTGTTCTATTTTAAAACATTATTGTCAAATGGTTCACATTCCAGCAGGTTGACATTATTATTTTTTTGTGCCTACGTACACAGATAATAATAATGGTTTTAATTTTAAGTGTTAAACAGCACAATATCGCTGCCACCATTATTTTCTATTCTATTTTATCCGATCGTTTATTTTCGTTTATTGGAGAACAATTTCGAATTAAAATTTGTTGAGAATTTCAATGTACACTTTCATTTTAAAATTATTTTGAAGTACATAATAGTGTTTACTGTAATAATTAACGCCTACGCCTCAATACTGCGTGAACAATTAAAAAACACTTAAAAATTTTGATTCAGTTTACATACTATGTAAATTTTTTAGCAATATTTATACTCATTTATTGTACTTACGTAAAATATGCCAAAATAATAAACACCATTGAAACACAAGGCAAAGCACAAGGATTGATCCATGGCGTTGACCTTTACCAGGACATCAGGGTAATATTATGAAATATTCCTGAAAAATAAAACATCGAGTCCCCTCAAAATTACAGTATCGTAAAACAATGATTGAAAATCTCGATATCAGTCTTGTATTTCCATTAACAGGGGTGAGTGAGTAGTCATGCAATCGTTATCTAACCAGGTATCTATAGCTTGATTTGATAATAATAACTTGCCGACGGAAAATGTGGAAATCAGAGGGCGAGTCTGATAGGGGCGTGAAAATGTTTATACACTTTCATAATTTTGAGGGGATGATATCGAATGCAGTATAAAGAGGGGTCGAACAAGGAAAGGGCTTTCAGCAAAATACTTAATACGGAAAATACAAGGTTCAAACCTGGTTATTTTCTAGCAGATGCTATTATCCCAGCTTTGAAGTTACAACGGGGTTTTATAAGAGTATTGCATTACCATAATTTTGGTGTAGTTATTTGGTGTTTTTTAAAAGAATATCTTTGAGATACTGCTTTAAGAAAGTAACTTATTAGATTTGCGATGATTTGCTTGGAATTTTGTTCCCTTTCTTCTTCCCATGGAAACTTATTACTAGGATTAGGATAGGATTCCTGTACCGAATTTTAGCCAGATACATTCAGCCGTTTGAACATGAAGGAGTAACAAACTTTATAGATATCGATACATCATTACTTACAAACTTGCACATTTATAATAGGAGTAAGATCAATGCCTATCTAAGAAGTGCCTAAGTGATTAATGTCACTACCTCTTAAATATCTTTAATCGTTATATATTTCAATGTCTTTAATCAGCGTTAATTAGATGTTTTAAGCATTATTTCCTTACCTAAGCACGTTCTATTTTAATTTTTAATGAAAACAAACCTTATCACGAGCGATTGGCTAATTCATTTTAATTAAAAACCGTTGAATGTAATTAGATCGGCTCTCCGGCTTCTAAGATTTTTAGGCGTGTTTATTTGTTTATTTTTTACACAAATTATTTACGTTTATTGAACATTGGACGTCTCAGAGGTCGATCTATTACAGGAACAGACGGAATACGAAACCTTGTAAAGAAAACTCGACCCCAATAAGTGGGTCACAGATCCTTTAGAAGTTGTACCCTTAAAAATCGGTTTTATGTGTCCATACGTTTTCAAATTACATAATGCAAACGTGTCGCCTGTGAATAGTATCACAAATTCAGGATCAAACACACAATTGATAGGAATATAATCCCTTGGTTTATCTAAACAATGCAATAAAATAAATTGCGTTTTTACTTATTAGAATTATTTTTTATTTATAAACAACATCCATACAAAGCAAAGACAAGTTGTAATCGTACTATTTATGTACAGTTTTTATACCACATGTTTTAGAAAAGTCACCCGATTAAGAAAACATCTTAATATATAAAACAAAGACGGGTTTGTTACAACACTTATAACTCAAGAACGGCTGTGTACCGATTTGGCTGAAAATTGGTGGGGAGGAGCTTAGAACCAGGAGACAGACATAGGATCTTTTTATCCCGTTTGACCTCGCTTTTTTTTTCGCTTTTTTTGGTCGATTCGCTATTCTGCTGGCGACGTACACCGGTAGTCCACGTCCTATGCATGAATATGCGCAATTTCTACAATAATGCGACGGGAAACATCTATCGTTAACGAAATTATTCTGACAGGAGTAAATGCGACGGGAACGGGTGATTTACTCTCTTATGTGGCGCATACGAAGTTGCGCGGGTCAGCTAGTTTTCAATAAAGCTTAACATACGTTTTTTTTAAACTTAAGAATCGTATAGAAATCTTTACGTTAAATGTTTAATACATATTTCATAGTCATTCTCATTAGACTGTCAATATTCGACCAATATAACGAAATTTCTTAACCTAAAAATTCCTAACTTAATTTGTAATCCATACTTTTAAAAAGTTTAACTAAATATAGATCCCTTACATCCTTATCGACAGGATTCTGTAGCTTAAACATAAACCTACCGATTCAGCGTCGCCTAATCCATAAATTGCCGAAACTACTGTCCATATTCTCAAGACTCAAAATCAATCTCTCCATTACATAGTAGTAGTGTCATTTTGGAAAGCCATTCGCGACCACAGGAGATTACCTTATACGAACAGTACTACATATCAGACCTCCGCAGGCTTCCAACCCTCATTCCCTTCGGATATCCTGGGCACTTTTATTACCGCTGTAAAACACGGAACGATCGGCCAAGTAAGGATTTCGTAACAGGTAAATAATTCCGCTTGTGGCTTTAGATAAAATAGGTTTTAATTTATTTGAGTAGGGTATGTTACATTGGAAATGTTATAGATGTAGTACATTATCGAATAGTAATATTATGCATCTACTGTTCTATACATAATCTGTACTAACATTATGAAGACTGTTTTGTTTGGGAAGAGTAGCTACCACGATGATAAGTATTTCATATAATTCGTTAAAAATAATTTTAACACCAAATAGGTAATCTTCTTACCAACCTAAGTAAATTATAAAAATTGAAAAGCAGATTGCTATAGGTACAAAACATTTAGAAATTAGATTCTGAATATGTACCTAATGCCTATCAGTATATTATACAGTCTGAATAAATACCTAATGCCAATTAGTGAAACAACAACAAAAAATCCTGAATGAAACACAGTAAAACTAAAATCTCACACTTATTTCGCTTATATTTACGCAAATCATAACGCTCATTGCGCTCGAACAATTTGTTTTGTTTCTACCCGTAGAAATTAGATACTTATATATAATAGATATGCCCAACGTATATTTTGCAGTCTGAATATATACCTAATGCCCCGTAAGAACATACCTAGTGCCCATCAGTGAAAAAACCACAAAAAATTCTCAATGAAACACAATCAAACTAAAATCTCACACTTATTTCGCTTATATTTACGCAAACCACAAGTTATGTCATGACGCAACTGAAGCTTGGTGCACTCAGTAACAGTTTCTTTGCCTCTACCCGTGTCAGACGCTCTTAATGCAAATTTTATTTATTCATGTAAATTAATATCTATTCTCTGGGACACCCAGTGAGGCGAGAAATTGAGTACGTGCAAAAATAATGGTAGCTAGTGCCGACTTGGCTTATGCAAACGTAGCACCGGCATCAATGGTTACCAATTAGATAGTATCGTGTCGTGGAATTTAATTCTAGTGGTTATGTTGTGTACAAAGAAGCGCAGGGTCAATACAATGACCATACAGAAGCATTTGAAATATATTGAAGTGCAAATCGACCTACTTATTGAAAAGTGGCAACTTGAAAAATAACGGTAGGTACACGATGAGAACTTCAATACAGGTTTTGAGTTCCCAGTTTATATTTTAGTATGTATTTAACCGATGTCCGGTCGCTAAAGTCGTGTTTGTAAAAGAGTAAATAAAACATCTTTTAGTTGAAAAAACTACCATTCCTATTTTCTTCCTCAACCTATATGAATGAGAATTTAAATTGGTAAAAAAGTTTCATTGAGGTTCATCATTCTAGTATTAACTGTGTGTAAGGTATGTCGAGGACGGACGGTCATGCCGAAACTCTATGGGTTCCGAGACTTGAACTACTGAACCCTATAAAAGAACACTTTTGCGGGTAAACAAATAAGTTTCTAGCTAGTGTATAATTACGATGTCATAGAATGCGCCTCTCCACTCTACAAATTGATAAAAGTGAAAATTGGCTAGAAATCGCCATGACTTTTCATCAGGCGGGCTAGTCATTTTTGCGACCTAAATACCTATAAAAAAAGTGGAAACCCGGCTTTGAAGTAGAGAGTTTAATTCGTTTTATTCCAAAAGTACGGGTACTCTACAAATTCTCCATTCGATTTTTTTTAATTGAGTTGAGGTATTTATGAAAACGTGCAATTCTGTTCCCGTATCAACATCCCAAGGGATTGTGTATGTTCCATGTTATAATCTATCCCTACACTTGTCAAATTTCAGCTGCAGCTTGGCAAAAAAGAGAAGAAAATAATGGAGGAGCAACTGTGCTGTTCATATGGCAGCCCGTTAAAAAGAACCACCAATCAGTAGCCAGTTGTCAACAACCGTCAATAAATCCCTCCAATCAAATTGTGTTCCGTCATTGACTGACAGACATATGTGACGTTACTGGCAGATTTTTGACAATGTAGCCAGTCAGCAACATATTAAGTTTCTAGACTTTTTTGCCAAGCTGTACGTCCGTTCAGTCATTACAGTGTGATTGAGTATCAAATAATCAAAAATGTTAACAAACGTTCACATTTATAATACTACATAGTAGCACCAGCAGAATAATGTATACGTATGTAAGTACTCATGCATAACACAACTGATCATAATAATCATAAACGAAAATACAACTCTAGCCAAGAATTTCCCACAAACAGCATTACAATATGATAAACTGGTACGTAAACGGTTGACTTGGGAAGTTTTTCCACGCGCCATTTACCATGAAAGGGAATATGAAAAGGGTTGGAAATTAATTGTGATGTCACTTGTCAGACGGTTCGGTAAGCAGTGAGCTCTTAGAATTTGGTGCGGTCTTTTTTAGTTCCATTAGTATTGAGATGAATCGTTTCTGGATATAGTTTTGTCATAAGGCTTTAGTTTTTAGGGTTCCGTACTGAAAGGGTACAAACGGGATCCTTTTAACGAGACTTCGCTGTCCGTCTCTTTGATTGTCACCAGACTGCATCTCATAAGCTGTAATATCTGTTTAACACAAGTTAATTTTTAGCTGTCTTTTGGTACGCTCATCACGCCAATCCGACTCGCACTTGGACGGTTTTTGACTATCCATATTTTGCTACTCTGTTAAATATTTATAGGTATTATTGTCTTCCCACACAATTTCCATATTATTATGCGTTTTGACTACAATGACCCTTGTATACCAGGATACATAAATACGAGTAATAACCATGATTTGAAAACTTACGGGCAGGGAATACTAAGATATAATTCGCAAAGGTATAAAATTGTATGGAGAGTATGATTTCATTTAATAAGCTTAAATAATATTTTGACACTGTGCACCACTTAGGTACCTATTTATATTTTATGAGATACTTAGATATTTCGTAACTGCAGAAACATTTAAAGTGATTCAGAATATTTTTACAGTTTACAAAGATGCTCGATATTATTTATAGTCATATTATGAGTAAAACGTGTCATAAATTATGACAGTTTCGCTTAGCTAATGGAATATCAAAGTCATTTCCTGTATCAATTTCATAAGCAACGATATTATGACAAATCTAATTTACTTCCGATATTGAACACCAACCTCCCTAATCAACCCCAAACCACGGATCAACTGCATTAGGGAACAAATACTGCAGACACTCTAATAACCCTCCAACACCTGACTGATAATTTGATATACGTCATAACCATTGAAATTGCATCCCATTTTCAACTTTACCTCGTGGTTACTAGGATGGGGAAACTTTCATAACAGCAGGCGGAGGTACTAATGGAAGTGTGAAATACGATAGCATTGAACGAATACATTATTCAAATTTAGTAACAGCGGTTTTTATAATGCTTTTCATTTTTAAGAAAGGTGCGGAAAGAATATTTATAAGTTCATTTTATAACAGTTTTCATGATCCGGGTGTGTAATGAAATTGAAAATGTAACTTTAAACCTATAAAATACGCATCGAATTATTGAAGCCTCAGTAATAAGTACGTACCTATTTACCAAAACATGTTCATTTTTTGATTGAAAGCTTTTACTAATGTTCTGTACTAAACATAATAAATAATACTGAGTTTTTGCACTAAGTATTGTCAATTCACGTAAAATTTATTTGATTAATCTGTCTGTAAATATTTAGTAAATAGCATTCTTAGAAGAAGCAATAAACGTCCTCTTACAGAAAATATACTGGTATGACGTGTATACCTACTTTCATCGCATTATGCAATGTCCCGTTGTCACATCTGATGTCACAGCTTGTTATTTCCGTCATCCCATTTTTTCTCACGTCAAGAATGTTTGCATGAACCAAACAAATGTATCTGATGCTCCTTTGTTAGCAGACATTCCCGCGGATCTCTTCAAACACGCGTAGTTTATATTTTCTTAACATTATCTGTCATTTCATTGTGGCTTTAATCGTTTTATGACTATTTACAATGTTACACTATATCTTTCACTAACTATGTGATATTGTGTCATGTAAAAGTGTAAACGAATGTTGGCGATTCAAATAAATAAATAAATTATCTAAATTTGTAATCATGACTCATTATCTGAACATGACCAACCTTAGTTTGTGAGTGTGGATGTTTGTTACTCTTTCACGGTCGAACAGCTGCACGGATCTGGCTCAAATTTGGTACAGGGACACATGTAGTCTCGAATAACACATAGGCTAGTTTTATCCCGGGAATAAGTTCCCACGGAAAGCGGGAAAGAGAACAAAATTTACGCGGGCGAAGCAGCGGGCATCAGCTGGTTGACTATACTTTTAACCTTCATTATTACTTCTTGATTTCGTGTCTATCTTTTCTCTATGGTTTATAAACAATGATTAAAAGACGAATTGAATAACAATATACCTAATTAAGTACTATAAAATTTTTAAGTAAGTGTATTAAAACCTAACAATTTAACTTTATGTCACTATTAATAATGTACCTGTCAGGAATGATAATAAAATGTATACAAATAAACGTAGCGCCATGCAGAATTATACGGACATTTGGTAGCCACCAGAGTACAATGAATAATCATGTCATGAATACTAAAATACATTTGTTGTTTTTCGATTAACTTTAGATATAGTACCTATCCATAATTAGCACATACACTGAGATATAATAATTGCGGAGGGGGTCACGGGACACGAACTACTACCAGCAATACTGCTTGAAGCATTATCGTTAAAGTAATTGGTGGTTTTTAAATAGGCTATACTTTTATTATTACATATTGGTATGCAAAAAGCATAGTCTTACCTGTGCCAAGTGAAACACAAACAGCAAATTTTAAACTCAATATTCATTTACTTAACATGACTTTAATAATATTTGTCTATGCCAAAATCATTTTCTAGCCCAAAAGATTGTTCAACCGGATCCAGAGCTGACGATTGACCGACGTAGGTATATGGCAAAAGTACTCAAATAATTTAAAATTATAAAGAGGGATCGGATTTGACATACAAAATTGATATTAGTAAACACATTTGACTCATTAAACAGATGGGGGGTTTAGACAAAAACAGCCCAATCCTACCATCAGTGTTCAAGATTATAATAATAGTTACAGACATCACGGACATCGTATCACTTTGTTACACTGGTACTGCGTAAATTTGGCATTTGGTGACCATATTTATTCCATTTTCTATCGTATCCCTTGAGGAATTTTCTCATTAATGGATACAACACGCTTATATATATACAAATATAAATGTAGCTGGTGGTATAAACCTCAGCCCATTTTAGCTCTTACTGAATAGTGTTAGAGTTTATTATTTTATTGAAAGTTTGTTGCTCCTCTCTCCAATGTTCGTTGTGGTGCACTAATAGCTTAATACACACAGTTCTAAAGTATAGTCAGCAGTAAATTTCCATTTGCTTTTCTCCATTCCTCTTATTCTCCTTTCGTTATGAGAGAAGAAAATTACGAAACGCAAGACGAAAACCAGACAAGGGAACAAACCAGAAGAAAAGATTTTAAAAGTCCAAACTGCCAAACCTATTTAAGGCATATCAAACCTACTAGCAATACAATTTTTACCACAAATTGCCGGTGAATTGAAAAATTGTTTTTACAAAAGTTTATTTAATGTACAACTTGAAAATATATTAACAGGTAGGCGCAAACAATTTGAAATAATCATGTAATATTGAAAAACAGTACTTGTTCCACTAAGAAAGTTCGCCACCTTTATTTTACAGTTTATAAGCTTACTTCTTTATGGTTCCAACATGCTGGTTCTCTGCCTAAAATACAGTATGTTACGTAATATAATTTAGTTCGTCATACACAAACTTATTCCCCCCTGTAAACATGCATTGGTAAGTGTTAATGGTGTGTCTTTATAAGTGTTTATTTTGTTCATTGTATTTGTTCGTACGTGTCTTGCATTGTTTCGTAACGTTTCGTTTAGATTTCCTGTAGCTCAACTCTAAATAATTTTTCAACACCCTTGCTCATAAATTGGTTTTTATCACATGGCTTTTACACTCTGGAAGTGCACTTACCTTGAACTCTTGTTGGTAGGTAGGCGCTGCTCCCAGCTTTGCGTTCGGGGTCTTGATTCACGACCGCGAAATATGCACACAGGAGTTATAACCGTAACTCTCGAGACTGTGGCTGATGATAAGCGATGTAGCGCGATATGATGGGTAATCACAGCGGCCAATAGCGGAGCGGAGCGTTAAGAAACGGGTGCGTGCGTATCTTCCAATAGCTATGGCGGAATGTGAATGTAGGAAGCGGGCGGGATAGTGTTGCCATAGACAATACATAAAAGTAAGATGCGTTTAGTGCGTGAGTGTTGACATATAATAATTATAATAAATACCATTAAATACATAAACTAAAAAATATGTATGCGTCGGTACTGGCGCATCCAACTTCGGGGGGCTTAGAGGATTCTTCCTCTACATTGAATAAACAAAATAAAAAAATAAAAGGAATGAAAACTTATGAACTAAAAAATAATTCAAAAGCGTAGGAGTTATTGCGTGGGTAACGGGCAAAGCCGAGTTACAGGACGAATGTATTCACCAGAAGAAGTCTTAATTCTGACGACTCTAATTACACCATCCTTCCCGGGAAACACCTCTGATACAACCGCGAGTGGCCACGATAAAGGATGCGTATTGTCATCCTTAACAACAACTACAGTTCCTATCGTCACAGGTTTGGACGGCATATTCCACTTATGTCTAAGTTGGAGAGAGGTAAGATATTCTTTGCTCCAACGTGTCCAGTAACTTTGAACAATTCTATTTAATAATTGATAGCGGGTGAGTCTGTTATCTGGTAATAGGGGTTCAATGTGTTCAGCGGGTAAATATTTAAGCGGAGTAACATTAAGAAAATGATTAGGCGTTAGGGGGGTTGGATCCGATGGATCCGAAGAAAGTATGCAAATCGGACGGCTATTCAAAATGCCTTCAATTTGCACCAATATTGTACTGAATTCTTCATAGGTGAGTATTTGACTCCCGATAGCTTTAAATAAATGAGACTTAACACATTTGACATTAATTTCAGGCAACGAATTAAAATTGGGCCCGAAAGGTGGGCTGTGCTGAAACTGAATCTTATGTTGAGTTAGATATTTATTCAGATCATTTTTATAATTAGTGGACTGTATAAGCGTGTAAATTTCGTTCAATTTTCGTTTCGCACCTATGAAATTAGTGCCTCCATCGCTGTACAACACTGAAACAGGACCCCTGCGTGAGATAAAGCGTTTAAAGGCAGCGAGAAATAAATCTGTACTAAGATCACTTACTAACTCTAAATGGAGCGCCTTTGTTGTGAGA
This sequence comes from Miltochrista miniata, assembly GCA_933228765.1. Classification (NCBI taxonomy): domain Eukaryota; kingdom Metazoa; phylum Arthropoda; class Insecta; order Lepidoptera; family Erebidae; genus Miltochrista; species Miltochrista miniata. The sequence goes on along the minus strand of OW121763.1, from coordinate 23,877,801 downwards.
CAGACGAACAAGCAAATATACGCTTTATGACTTTTTACTCCACGACGCCTTATGTGAGTTACGTAAAAGGGTCCCGCGTAATCAACTGCGGTATGCACAAACGACTTTACTTGTGAAACTCTAATGGATGGAAGATCACCCATAGGTGGAGTTGTAGAACGAGGCCTAGCTTTAAAACATAAATTACATTTATGTACTCGTTGGCGAATCAAATTTCGTGCAGAAAGAATCCAATACTTTTGGCGAGTCAATGCTAACACTAGTCCAGGACCGGTGTGTAAATTGTCGGTGTGATAGTGGTCTACTAAGAGCGACACTATACGTCCTTTAGGTGATAGCAGTATTGGATATTTTGTATTGTAATTTAGTTGAGAATGAGTAAGTCGACCACCTACTCTAATTAACCCTTGTTCGTCAAGAAAAGGGTTGAGTTTTAAAATAGCCTGATTTGGACAAATTTTAGTAGCCTTAAGTGCTTGTAATTCTACCTGAAAATACTTAGACTGATCGAAGCGAACCGCATAATATTCTGCGTATTCTAAATCGTATACAGAAAGTATACCGCGGGATTTGAGAATCTTAGTGAAACGTAATACATAAACCAGTGAACGAATAAATTTTACCCAACTCGAGCAACGCTCAGCAAGTTCGTCTATCATGTGAACGTGATCGGAGACAGGCATGGTATGTGCATGGAGAGAAGCTATTTTAATTTCCGGTAATTCTGTCTTCTCGTTATGATTGATTTTATATTCCTTCACAGGCCATGCATTTATAGGTGCGGACAGCCATTTCGGCCCGTGAAACCAAAGATAGTTATTTATTAACCCTTTAGGTGTCACAGGGCGCGAGACTATATCGGCGGGATTTTCAACCCCACGAACGTGATACCAATGGGAAGCAGGCAGATATTCATTTACCTGAGCGATGCGATTAGCTACAAAAGTTTGAAACTTATGAGCGGGAGAGTGAATCCAGGTAAGGGTTACCGTAGAATCAGAGAATGCGAATATATTGTTTATTTGACACCGCTTATTAAAAACAGTGCGCACAGAATTAATTAATTTTGCGAGTAAGACCGCCGCGCAGAGTTCTAAACGCGCTAGCGTTTTATTAGAATCTGACACTTTGGATTTAGCGGTCAGTAGATTCACATTGAGAGCGTTTCCGTTCTCAGCCGTTTCTATTCGTACATAGATAACAGCACCATAACATTGCTGGCTGGCATCCGAGAAGCCTATTAGAGTAATTCGACGAGCGGATGTTAAACCTATATGTCTCGGTATTTTTATTTCAGATAAACGCGACAACTCCCTATGAAAGTGTTTCCATTTAGACAGAATGCAACCCGGGACCGTCTCGTCCCAGTCCAGTTGTAATTTCCAACATTCTTGTATAAGCAACTTCATGTATGCGACCACTGGACTGATGATTCCAAGCGGATCGAACAAGCGCGCGGTTACGGAAAGGATCGAGCGTTTAGTGCATGTTAAAGGCATGTCGATCACTATTTTAAAGTTAAAGGTATCATCGTTAGGTTGCCATTGCATACCCACGATCTTAGTGTCAACATGAGGATCCTCATCAAACTTGACAGCGAGACAGCTCTTATGAATTGACGGGATACGTGACAATAGGGTATTGTCATTAGAGATCCACTTAGTTAAGTTAAAACCTCCAGATTTAAACATAGCGACCATTTCCCTATAGGTGTCTTCAGCTAAATCTACATTCTCTATGGAACTAACGTAGTCGTCAACATACATGTGATTGTCAGCTTCGTAAGCCGCCAGAGGATATAAAGCGCGACAGTCTGACGCGAGCTGGTTTACGACTCGCATTGCCAGGAAGGGTGAGCTGGAGACGCCAAAACAAACGCGGTTGAAATGATAGCTTTCAATAGGAGAATTGGAATCGAACCTAAATAATATTCTTTGATATGTATGATGATCTTGAGTAAGTTTCACTTGAAAATACATTTTTTCTATGTCCGCGGTTACAGCAACCGGGTACATACGCAAATTGAGAAGCAAATGAAAGATATTGTTCTGTAATATTGGTCCCGTATAAAGCAAATCGTTAAGCGATTTACCTGACGTGGTTTTACACCCAGCGTCTAAGACCACACGCGTTTTAGAGGTTTCTTTGTCAGGGCGATAAACGGCCCGATGCGGCATATAATAAACTTGAGAGTCTAGAAAGCTATTTGACACTTTAGTGAGATAACCTTGATCAATATATGTTTGAATAATGGCATTATAATCGTTGCGTAAGTTAGAAGCGTCTAACTTTTTTTCTAAATTTAAAAACCTGCGTTTGGCGATTGTGTACGAATGCCCTAGCTCACTGGGAGGGTATTTAAAGGGAAGACTAACCGTATATCTACCGGTATCGTCGCGTGAGTACGTAGACGAGAACAGCTTTTCACATGCTGCGTCGTCCGTGCTAATGTGCTTCTTATCTGGCACCTGTTCTATCTCCCAAAAGCGTTGCGTTAATTGTTCGAGAGACACATCTTGAGTGTGACATAAGAAGGCCTTGTCGGACACGGAGGAATGAGACATGCGATCGCGGGGATGCTTGTTTGCCACTAGCGAATAAGGTAAAGCATGCGCCTTTCCCATTGCGACGTATCCGAGCGTGGTTTCTATCGCGATTACTGATGAGGTTGGGGATGTAATTTTTTGCGACCCTAAAATCATGGGGAAGAGTTCATTACCTAACAAACAATCTATACCACCCGGAGTATAGTATCGTTCGTCAGCCATAGGTAAATTTTGTAAATGGGTTAATTCCGCTGTATCAATTTCCACGTTAGGCAAAAAATCTGTAATAGTGTCTATAACCCGTGCACTAACCGAATAAGAACAGCGGGCATCAAATCGCGAATATATTTTGAAATGCGTAATTCCATAAGATTGGCTTTCAAGTTGACCTATGCCTTTAATGACAGAAGGAGCGTTAAGTATGGTTAAGTGCAAACGCTCACAACAAGACTTCGTAATAAAGTTACTCATAGACCCTGAGTCCAAAAACAAACGTATACGATCCGATTTATAATTTGCATATACACAAGCAGTCGGCAACAAAACCGTGGTCGCGCTGCTTGAATTACGCGGCGGAGGGATCACAGCCGATAACGACGCGATATTGCCACTATATGACCGCGCCTCCCGCGAGTGCGAGCGGGACGGATCATCTGCCGATGACGCATGAGTCGACATGGAATGCTCGGACGGCGCAGTAGACGCGTTTGCCTGCCTCGATGCGTTGCCGGTAGCATGATTTCTTGTTGAATTTGATGCGTTCAAATTATTTTTATAACACAGTAAACTATGATGAGACCGATTGCAAATCGAACACCTATTAACAGATCTGCAAGCACTCACGTGATGAAAACCTAAACAATTAACACAAAAGGAATGTTTACGAACTATTTCATTTCGCGTTTCAACAGTCTCTTGAATAAAATGTTGACATTTGAACAAAGGGTGAGCGGAATTATTGTTACATACGATACAATTTTTTATGTTAGAAGTATCGACTGATTTCAAATTAGTAGGGCGGGTTTGCGTAAAAAATGACTTAGGTTTATTTAAATGAGAGGCGGTTGAACTCCGCTGAGCGCGATAATCACCTTTTTGGGAATGTGATGGTGAGCGGAGCGTTTGGAGTTTGCTTTGTTCTGTCAAAAATGTTTTGACGTCACTATATGTAGGTACACTCAAATGTCTATGAGATTGTTCAAACAATTCAAGCATAGGTTTATCAAACTTGCTTAATGCTAAATGAGTTATTATGAAATCTGATAAATTTGTGATAGGTAGCCGCTGCAGAGCTGCTTCAGCTGAACAAAAGTTCTCCAAGATCTGATCAGCCGATTGCCCTGGCTTCTGGTGTAACATTTGTTCTAAATAGCACGACGCCTGAACCCTGGTATCGTGGTATTTAGCCAGAAGGGCTTGCCAAATAACATCGTAATTTTGTGCGGTAGCAGCTATGCCTGAACAAACAGTAAGTGCCTTACCCGAAAGGCAACCTATCAAATATTGAACCTTTTCGGCGTTGGTGAGACGAGTATTCGTATGTATCACACTACAGAAATTTTCATAAAATATAGGCCACTTACCATAAGTACCATCGAAACCTGTGAGTTTAAGTGGGGGTAATTTGATATTAAAATTATCACTTTTCTTTTTATCGTCGAGTTCTTGTCTCAGAGTAGTTTCCGTTTGCTTTATGAAACAGTATAATTCATCAAATGTATTAAAAACACTATAACTCGGCTGTACCTGCGGATTATCTTTTAATTGTTCAATTAACAATTTATCGATAGTTTCGATGTAATCCGATCGGGTTTTATCGATAGATTGAACCCGAGCGAGAAACATCATGCGTACTGTTTCATCGGTAACCTTGAGACTTAAGTTGTACACTTCTTGAACCATGTGAAACAAACTTTGTTTTTTGTATTCTAAAAAATTTATCATGACCTGACTTTCGTCTGAACTTTTACTATGGGATTTGTCTTTAGAAGCCATGATAATATAATTGATACGAGATACGAGTATGTATATAAGTGGGTAGGTAATAGAAATATTCAGCGAAAAAGTATAAAATTCGAACAACGATCAGCTGTTAGCTTAAATCAGCTGTTTGCGGTAAAGTATTCAGAGAACAAACCCAATATGGAGTCTGCGTAACAATCAGCTGTTAATCGTTTGAATACCGTTATGTATCGGCTGCGTTGCCCAGTACCGTCACAATAAAATAAATATATGTGGGTATAAAATTAACGTATAAATATGAGTTTTATCTACGATTACAATTCGAAAGATAATATGAAATTGTAATGAAATTGGGGAAAACTACGTTAAATTTATGACGGTTGAGAAAATTGTTAATTTTGGATTGTCCGTTTTACTTTATGCCAAAACTCCTAATTACCAAAAAATATCAAAATGATTGCCTAGAATCGGACAACCGGACTAACATGGCCAGGATGGTCCAAGTCCTGGGTAGCGATAATTTCGGGGGGCGCTACCTGCCAGCGGGTTGATTATATATAGGTAAATATGATTATGATAAATAGCGTAAATGCGTTATAGAATATGAGTACTTATGAGTAATATAAAATATGCGGTGTGAAAAGATAATTAACTTTTCTAATGCGTGCGGGTGGCGTTAAATATAATATTTGCGTTGAGTATTTATGAGTAATATACTAAATATATATATGCGTATGCGTGAATTTAATAGGAAAAGAGGTAATTAATATTATTAGTAGAAAGAATGCGTTAGATGGAATATCCGGACGGAGGACCACACTTGGAAGTGCACTTACCTTGAACTCTTGTTGGTAGGTAGGCGCTGCTCCCAGCTTTGCGTTCGGGGTCTTGATTCACGACCGCGAAATATGCACACAGGAGTTATAACCGTAACTCTCGAGACTGTGGCTGATGATAAGCGATGTAGCGCGATATGATGGGTAATCACAGCGGCCAATAGCGGAGCGGAGCGTTAAGAAACGGGTGCGTGCGTATCTTCCAATAGCTATGGCGGAATGTGAATGTAGGAAGCGGGCGGGATAGTGTTGCCATAGACAATACATAAAAGTAAGATGCGTTTAGTGCGTGAGTGTTGACATATAATAATTATAATAAATACCATTAAATACATAAACTAAAAAATATGTATGCGTCGGTACTGGCGCATCCACACTCATAAACCATGGTATTAAACAATTGTGCTTTATTTCTCTTTATCGCACTAGTGTTTTATTTTATATTCCATCAAATTAAGTTTGTACCTCGCTGAAAGATATTATTTATGCATACTAGTTGCTCTTAACTTAACTGGGTTATAGTTTTATTTTTAAATCTCGGAAAAAAGTATTGACTAAGATACATGTCGTTTCTAAAAATAACACAATTTTTGTAAAAAATAAGAAGTGTACCACATTGAATATAATAAATTTTCAACAACTTATTTACTTTAATTAATAATTCAACGTGAAACTAATTTATAAATACATAAAAATGGAATTTTTTACATTTTGCGTTTTGGCTGTTTAGCGTAATTGTTCGTGCCTACGATCCAACAGCTGACATCCCGTGCCCAGAAAAAAAAATATCAGCGCTAGCGCGCCTTTTTGACCAACTTTTTTCCGTGTGTGCTATGAGCATTGTTTATTTGAGTATGAATAAATATAAAATTTGTTTTTTTACTCGTAAGTGTGTTGAAAAACGTCGTATGACACACGTGAGGTTTGGTCATTACACTCTCGGTTTCCTTGCAGCCCTCGCCTTCAGCTCGGGCTGTGCAATATCACCTCGAGTGTAATGACCAACATACCACACTTATATCATAAATAACTATAAACATTTAGTTTGATGACTCCAGAGTTTTCCCTTTACCAAATCTTCATTAGATTGCAAGTAAACATAAACAATTTTAGTTCGTGATGAACGATAAATAATTAGGCACTTATGCGAAATGGTTATAAGTAGGTAATCATCTTTATGAAATATTTACTATTATTTATTATGAAAGAAAGCGTGGAGCGTTTAAGTACACTTTACTCTTTTTGGACAAAACGAACTCTGGAGTCATCAAACTAAATGTCCGAATTATTTTGTAATTTTTAGTGCGTGCTAAAAGCGTGTTTTTTAGTTTTTTAACTATTTTTTTTTTATTTTTTTTTAATACCCATACCACGGGGGTGCATTTCAAATAGCCAATCCACCATCTTGGATGTCCGCCATGTTGGATTTAAGTCACGTGACAATTTTTTCGTATTCCTGACAGCAAACCCTTTCATTTTGATACCCATATCATGGAGGTGCATTTCAAATAGCCTGTCCGCCATCTTGGACGTCCGCCATATTGGATTTAAGTCTCGTGACTATTTTCTTCGTTTTCCTGACAGCAAACCCTTTCATTCGATACCCATATCATGGGGGTGGATTTCGAACAGTCAGTCCGCCATTTTGGGGAGGCCGCCATATTGGATTTGTAATGACGTTTTTAGCTTTTTAGCTAGTCATGTATTGTCATCAGAACGCAGAGAGTGTGCAAAGTACCAGCCTGATCTAAGGACGGGAAGTGGGTCAAATTAACATTCCAAGATTTTCTTACATGCATAGTTACAAGTGAACCTAATAATAAAATGGATATTTTTAAATGCACATCTATATAATTTTTCTGCACACTAGGTAACTCCACTAATTAACTGACTGCATACCAGAAATCTGAATGCTGTGCAAAAAAACCAATTGATTAACTAAACATGTACTACTTAAAAAACTAAAATTATACACAAAATGAGATGACCTTTATTTCTCGAATTTAAACCAAAAATGTGGTTCGTACACCGGATATAAGATTTGCTAAACAAAAATACGAATTGCTTATCAAAAATACTAACTTGCACTCTAAATTTTACAATCTTATAACGGAATAGGTTAGGTTAGGTTGGTTTTTTATTTTTTTGATTAATAAAATTTAATTTTGTGAAGATGACTGATTAAATTGGGTATTTAATTAGAATAAAAGATGTTCCTAAAAGTAAATTAGATGATGGTTTTCCTTAAAAAAGTTTTAAAATGTTTGTTAAGCAAAGGAATTTTTAGATATACTATTTTAATAATAGTGATTTGTTCAGTAAAATAGTTCTGCAAATACCATTAAACAGTATAACGAATTTGACTTTTTTAGTGTGCATAATTAGTGTGCAAGTCAGTATTTTTGGTTTAACTTTGTAATATTTTGTTCAAAAAAAGGGAATAAACAGATATCGATTTAAATACATGCCATAATAAAATAATATAATAGTTTAAAAAACTAAAAAACACGCTTAACCGACCGTCCCAAGGTGGCGACCTTGGGACGGTCGCCATGTTGGATTTAGGTCACGTGATTATTTTTTCCGTATCCCATTTAGCAAACCCTTTTATTTAATACCCATATCATGGGGGTGCATTTCAAATAGCCAATCCGCCATCTTGGATGTCCGCCATGTTGGATTTAAGTCACGCGACAATTTTTTTCGTATTCCGGACAGCAAACCCTTTCATTTGATACCCATATCATGGAAGTGCATTTCAAATAGCCTGTCCGCCATCTTGGACGTCCGCCATATTGAATTTAAGTCACGTGACTATATTTTTCGTATTCCTGGCAGCAAACCCTTTCATTCGATATCCATTTCATGTGGGTGGATTTCAAACAACCAGTCCGCCATATTGGGGAGGCCGCCACCCCCCTTGGACTTGTAATGACGTTTTTTAGCTAGTCATGTATTGTCATCTCGGAGCGTGTGCAAAATTTCAGCCTGATCGAAGGACGGGAATTGGGTCAAATTTTTTTTTTTTTTTATTTATAACACACAATTACAACATCTTTACAGTAATTTAACACCAAGGCGATATTGTAAGCAACCAGTAATTATATAAATCTAAGCAACGAAGTATATTAATCATTTGACATTAACATCCCAAGATTTTCTTCCATACATAGTTACAAGTGAAGCTAATAAAAGCGTGTTAAAAACTGAGACAGATGAGACTTTGAATGTCAAATATAGAATGAGCGTAGTGCATTAATATGTTTTAACCAGTTGCATAAATTATCGCCACTTGTAATGTTTTCATATCGCTTATTGTTTTTATATCGCTTTAACATTCATATCAATTCTGTTTGAAGATCAAAGCGGAATACTTTAGATAGGTCAGTCTTTTTAAAGCCACTATTTTTAGTATTAATAGGTGTAATATGGACTGCGTAATTTGCACAAACTTATTAAAACGTACACATATGAAATGTTTTCACATACATAGGTTTATTAACATCTCAATTCATAATATTTCTACAGAGATCACTATCAAAGCAGTGGAATATGCAACAGCCATAAACCTTCCTATCACTGTGAAATTGTATGCAAATATTCTTTTGTACAACAAAACATTCAATTTTATCACGCAACAGAATCGTATTGAAACAATAGTATTTCGCAATAGTTTTTTGCAGGTAGCTACGTGCAATATCAACTTGGTGCTTGCGCGTGCGATTAGATGACCCGATATAAGAACATTCTGAATATAAAGACGTGCCCACACGAACTGTGTTCCGGGCGTTTAACGCATAGAGATCTAGGTAATGCACAATTGAATTTATGAGTCTGTATATAAATTCGTTGTATTAATTTTGATGAGACTCTATAAATATTTTATTTCCATTTACTACTTATTGTACTACCTATTGTCAAAAAATATTTCGTCCTCACACACATCTAAATATTTTTCGTAGGTAGAAATGTGATCACCATGTACTGCAAATTACAAGTATTTTTCACTTAATATTATAATAAGAAGGTCGTGATTTTATTATCTAGTTCTATTATATGGCCTCGAACCGTTAGCGCAGCGAAGAACCATAGCGTCCTTGGCTGCCTTCTACCGAATGTATCACGGTGAATGTTCTGAAGAGCTCTTCAACCTGATCCCACCCTCTCGTTTCCGATCCCGAACAACGCGTGCCGGGTAGAGGTGCCACTCATACACAATGGAGAGAATTTTTGGCAGAACTGAGCGTTTCAAAAGATCGTTCCTCTGTCGACGACCTGCCCGCACACGTGTTTTCCTCATCTTACAATCCCGGGTTCTTCAAGAGGAGCGTGAAAAGCCACATCACAGGGCCTCCAACTTAAAGGCCACTGTCAGAAGTGGCCCCCAATCGCTAGATGCGCCACAGCTTTCCATCAGGCTGGTGGCGACGTCAATTTGGCGAGCTAAATAAAAAAAAAAATATTTCTCATATTCTAAACATACACGTATGAAGCACCTTTATAGTTTCACACGGCGCACGATCGGTTGCGTAGATCATTGTTTTCTATGCTAATTTTATATCGTACTACATAATTCAGGGCGTTTTGGTGTTAACTTCGTAATTTTATGTCGCAAGTACCCACCCAATAGCCAAATTTAATATTTCACCTCTTTTCGTAAGATATATTAGTTTCTATATGTTTTGTAGGTTTGTGTGATAAAGGTGCCACATCTGGTGAAATGTGAGCATAATATATCTACATATGCCTCTACCCATCTTTTCGGGGATAAAGGCACGACTATAATGCATGTATTATGTGTGATAAAGATATTTGATTTAATATCATTTCGAACTTCAGAATTAAAATATTGGGCGCAAATAGACTTCACGCTACGATGAAAAGAGAAAACAAAAATTTCAACTAGTTAAGATTGAAACATAAAAACATTTTAATATATTTTCTTACATTAAGCACCTACTTTATCATGAGGGAAAGCGTCCATAAGCCCGATTCAAACTCATAAACTCATTTCAACATTTTCGACTCAGTAAGCACTAATCTGCAAAGAAACCATTTTCTTGCTCGTGACAGTAACATCAAAAATAATGTCAATAACAGTTACGTACTTCGTTCATTCGTTCCCATTCGCTCTCCCTTTCGACTCATCACAATAAACGCAACATTAGGGTCCGAATTAAGTGCCATTAGTTACGTTTCTGTTTCTGTAAGAAGTTACAACATATGCAAACTTAGTCAATATTTTGCAGCTGGCTCTTTGTCAACATAGCGGCTAGGGTTAGTAGGTTTTGTTTTGAAGGTTCACATATAAATGAGATTATTATTAGCATGTTAAAAATCTGGATAGGTTGTTGAAATTTACCAAGCCGCACATAAAGCCTCTGCACTGTTAGAAAGATGTGTGTCAACTTATGTTTTAATGTTGATGATTGATTTATGTTGTATTGCTATCTCAAATCTTTTACTACTTCTAAATTCGTAACACTTTTCGTTTATTTCGGCTATACCCTAAACACCATTAGTTTTGTTTCTGTTAAAAAATCACTCGGTTACGAAACACAAAGCACGCCGACGTTATTTATTGCACCGTTTGTCGTTTCACATTCAAGCAACATAAATTGTATGGTTCATTTTTTCTTTCTCTAATTTGTTTCCTTTTGCATAATGTGTTAGCGCAATATTAACTAAACTTATGAATGAGGCTATGAAAGTGTAATCTACTGTAATAGTCAGATATTATTTATTTAAACGTAGTTATATAATCTAGAAGCTAGTGGTATTATCGCTCTTTGCCATTTTACTTTCGCGCCGTGATATTATCACGGTATGATGTTGTTATTTTTTACTAATCTCTTTTCTTATTTGGACATTCGCTTTAAAATATTTCATAATTTGAATCCAAGTACTCCATTTTAATAACCACAATAAATGGAGTAATACTATTGCACAACGTTATCAATTCCGTCTATATTTTGGAATAATTATTGTTGTCATATAAAATAACTTCTTAGCTCATACATTGTGGCGTAAATCATAGATTTGCTGTAATTATTTTATTAGGCGCTATTAAGCGTAGGTATAATGGTTATACTTAGGTCGGTATAAGGGGTGTGTCCTTAATAGTGTCATAGTAGGGATAGTCAATAACGCAACGATTACATATATAACTGCCTTTATTGCGATTTCACAAAATAAAATTAAATCTATCTTAAAAACTAGGTACTCATCCGAATTCTTCCTTCAGGTATGGGATTTCCTTCCTTCAGGAATAATATGACGTAACAATAGATAATTACTCCTATATTTTCAATATTGATTGCTTACGGGTATAAGCAGGGGATTTTTTAAATATAAACTTGGAAGCTCATTCTGAAAAGAACAAACAATATATTTTATATACACCCTCTTCAACCATAGATTTCCCTAAACTTTCCCTTACATTATTTTTAACCCCATTTTAAAACATTTAATATACAAAGAACATTACCCCCTTTTCTAAATTTCACAAACGCCTGCCTGATAAAATAAATTTACTTAAAATATACTTTTTTACATAAAAATTACCCACAATTAATTTACTTAATAAAATTGATGAAGTTGATGCTTACCAGAGCTTCCGTTTTCACATATAAAAATTTAGTTAAATACTTGGGCTATTAAGCCACTCACTGATTATTTCAGTGGAATATATTTTACAGAATAATTTACTTTGATGTAAATTTTCTTCGACAGTATGAAGTAAAATAAAAAATTTAGTTAGTTCCTGATTTTTTTCTATTCTACTAATGCGCACGCCTATATATAGCTTACATCCCACCATATCTCCTTCCATCAACTATCCCTACTATGACACTATTAAGGACACACCCCTTATACCGACCTAAGTATAACCATTATACCTACGCTTAATAGCGCCTAATAAAATAATTACAGCAAATCTATGATTTACGCCACAACATTACACCGAGAGCATTTGATACTCGTATGAATTCAATTCTCCTAAAATTACTAGTTTTAATCAATAGCAGAGTTTGGTTAGCTCTCCATTCAGTTAACCCACTCCAATCAAATGTTGTTTTAGTACTTAAAGACGTCAATGTTCTAGTTCATTTATCAGTGCAGTACTAGACGTGTTAGCTCTGTTCGAACGTGTTTCTGATAAATTGCACTAGTTGCAGGGTAAAGTGAATAAAATAAATGGAGGCTTTTATAGGAAATTTATTTTTATTATAACAATGTCGAAAGAGTCTGGATTATAATGTCCGTATAGAAAATAAACTGTTTTTTTTTTTGAAAATAACGGTTTTTTATGTGAATAAGGACAAAACATAGACGAAACGCAAGCACACCGTAAAAAGTTAACGTTGTTGTATTCTTATTATGGTGGATATTTTTAGTGCGTAAGCTTGTCTAATGCTTGGAGTCAGGTGTGCTTGTTCAAAAGTGGCTACCGTAGTTAACTATTTACTAATGTTAGTAATCTTATTGTACTATATATTTACATTGTGTAAGTACTTTTATAAACTAGGGCGCTGCTAAGCATGTACTAACTCAATAATACTTAACAGACTTTAGAAACACTTCGATCTGTGTTTACTCACGCTACTGTTCGTGCCGTTGAAGTAAGCAATAATTTTTAGTATCCAAGTAAAAGCTTTGAAGGCAGACAGGCTAATATTGAAATAATATATATTTTCAAAAGGAGATTTGATTATACCAGCTTTGGACACTAAGTCCGAAACTGATTGAAGTAAATTTTCCTGTACTTTTATTTATTGTTTACATTGTTCTAACCCACAAGATGATCGAGTGTAAAATTTGGTTAAATTTACATTTTGTTTTCATTTGTATCTCCCTGAAGCTGTAGTGTTTATATTTGTATAAATTAAACGTATCAGCTCAATTTTCTCAGGTTTTTAGGGTTTCGTAGCCAAATGGCAAAAACGGAACCCTTATAGATTCGTCATGTCTGTCTGTCTGCCTGTCTGTCCGTCCGTGTGTCACAGCCATTTTTCTCCGAAACTATCAGGCCTATGCTGTTGAAACTTGGTAACTAGATGTATTCTGTGAACCGCATTAAGATTCTTATATAAAACTAGAAAAAAAGTAGTACATTTTGGGGTTCCCCATACTCAGAACTAAAACTCAAAATTTTTTTTTCATCAAACCCATACGTGTGGGGTATCTATAGATAGATCTTCAAAAATGGTATTGAGGTTACTACCATCATTTTTTTCTAAAATGAATACTCTTCGCAAGAGACACTTCCAAAGTGGAAAAATGTGTGTGTCCCCCCCTCTAACTTCTAAACTAAGAGAATGATAAATCTAAAAAAGTTATATGATGTACATTGCCATAAAAACTACCAACGAAAATTGGTTTGAACGAGATAGAGCTGGTAGTTTTTTTTTTAATCAATCAAAGTTACAACGAACTATAAGAACTTTTATATTATGTTACTTGCTGCTTCGAAACCCTTCATGGGCGAGTCCAACTCGCACTTGGCCGGCTTTTTTCATTTAGCAAAACGTTACTCCGATGCAAACCACAAATATAACTAAGTTTTTTCTCCAGTCACTATCAAATAATATATCGATGGTTTAACTTATTTCCAACTTTATTTTCGAATTCTCAAGAAGCAATCTAAATATACCATAAAAATGAAATCGTTGATTCAAAAAGAGAATTCACTTTGTCGGTCATTTCCGCGTCATTAGGGCGGTACGTAAGAATTGCTTCTTAAAGTCGCGCTTGATAAAGCACGCCACATGGGTCGTTTTACGAGTCGGTTGTAAAAGTATATGTCGTCTTAAATGAGACATAAACACTGGGACGTGTAAACGAGTGTCGCACATTTATTTTATTAGCGTCATTAATTCTTACGCTTTCGAGGCGTCCAAACTGTCGCTGGACGTTACATTGACGCTAGATCGCAAAATTGTAGCCAAGTTGCCTACGTCTATTCTATCAACGCTGTGGGGTCCAATATGTGGATTTGTGATGGTCGATCCTACTGTGCTTCTAAAACTAAACATTCCAATGTCTAACAATTATAGTGTCTATTAGCAGAGTATTTTATGACATGAAATAAAACAATGTCCATATGAAGTAAGAACAATTAACGAAAATTGTACATTGGAGTTATATAGTATTAATTAATGCTTACCATTTATGTATTAACAGATTATCTCGACTTACATAATAAAGAATGTGTTTATTACAAAAATAATAGCTTTATGTGTTGCTGTTGCGCCAACCTGACATAAATAAACTAAGTAGACTGAAGCATTAAGAACGTCAAAAAAATTGCTTAGCCATGCATTTAAGCACTCTCTCCCTTCGAAATTCAAAATATGGAACGGTGAGTTCGAATTGCAAATATAAAAAGTCACCGTTACTTTTACGTAATAATGTCGAAAATATGACGCGTGATATATCAGAACCGCACCCCACTATATTAACCCGTGTAACGCTTGCATCGGCTAAGCCTGGCTTATTTTTCAACGTCATTAGCCCCGTCAGAATGTGAAAGGATAACGCATTATTTTCAGTAACGTGATGATAATATGCGTTATAACGTATGATGGAAAACCATCGTATTGTTCAGAGGGTTAGGTTTCTGAGAAAATACTTGCTTTAGTTTTTCTGCCACGGAATACTTATGTTTATCAGTTGGTCGGTAATATTAAATAACTATAACCGGATCACAGGTAATGTGTACCTACTTAGGGCTTTACCAAAACACCGATTTCTTTATCTTCATCAGGACCTCATCTAATATTTTCAGCTGGTGCATCCACTACAGATTTGGCTTTAGTCTCGTATCAGGCTTGTGTCCTTAAGGTCATATAGGTTGAGTATAAACCAAAAAGTCACACCACAAAATATTCAACATCAAAATCACAAAATACCCAATCTTCACGACAATAGGAAATTTTACCTTCAAAATACTTTACTTAAAATGCAAAGCAGACTGTATCGCGTGTTTCTTCCGCAATAACACCAGCAAGGTTGGTAATATACAACGATATCAGTGCAGCTCCAATAATGTCGTCTGATCATGCGAGTACCTAGCTCTTAGTAACAAGGTGATGAAATTTATTGTACAGGTTGAACGACACAAATGATTTGTTACGTCGTTGTCTTGCTATCGTAGTGCCGACTATTCGTGAATTCAGGTTTGTGGTGCTATTGTGGTGTTTTGTTTATCAGCTAAATTCTTTTTTTTTCTTAATCCCTGTTTATCTATGACTTTAAAGATTTCCATATTGAAACCAGTGTTTTAGGTTTAGGTTGAAACGACTTTAACAAAAGCACTATCATTTTTCTATGTATTTAATGAAGTCAAATCATTATGGCAATCAATTTGATTATTGTTTCAACTATAAAGTATTTTTGTATTTAATAGTCAAATAACTAGGCAAGTATAGGTATTTATTTTTAACAGTCAAATAACAAAACCTTGAAAAGTTACTAATTAAGCATAATTTACAAACGTATCTACGGCATGTAAAAAGTAAAAGAATATATCATTTACGAGCGCCGCGTTTAGTCCTATTTACATTTCCACTTGACCGGGCGCTGTCGTTATTCTTCTTCAACCTAATCTGGATAGCAAAAAACATGTCTTGACGCTTACAATACGGTACAGACGGGCGAATTTTTGGTACGCAATTCATTTTCTTTTACTTAGTCCTACCAATGGCATTTGAGACTCTATTCAACAACTGTATTTGAAAATATTCCTGATATTATTAAAAAAATGTTATTCAACATTTTGTTGTTGTTTAATACTTTTTGATTCAGTTGTTTTGTTCGATAACTTTTGTCGTTTTTAATCAAAGGCTAATGTGATTTGCTAATAAAACGTGAAATGTTGGTCTATAAACGTTTGTCGAGACCATTATTTTATACTCAAAATACATTTGGAAAATTAGTCATGTTCTTCAGAGAAAATATGTAAAAAATTGATTGATAAGATATCAAAACATTCCAAAAGCGATCGTGTCGCAAGTCTGCAAGGTCCTAGGTATTTAACTAGCAAATTCCATATAACATTTGCTTTGTATTTTCTCGACATTTCAGGTCACCACCACACTGAAAGTACTAAGGAAAATGTGAGAAAATAAATAACAGCGTTAAATACATTCATTAACATGCGAACCTCGTTAAAAATACTCTAAAAGAGGAAAAACAAAAGCGTGATTACAGTGTAACACGAGTGTATGGAATTCCTTTGTTTTTAATTTTACTTTCTTTGATTATTCTCTCAAGTAAATTTACCTCAGTGTTCGGGAGGAATGTTATTAAAGTATTTGCAAAGAACTATTAACGTGTTTGGCCTTTTAGAAATGTTGCAGAGGGAACACACGTCATAGAAACTACGTACTTACCTAGTTTGTTTACACTTATATAAAACACGCTAGCTTGATCTAAATGTGTTTCCATGTAGTATTCTAATACATAGCAACAAAGTATTGTTGCTATGAAACATTAATGACAATTTATTGATATACGGGTAAAATTTTTCATGGGGATTTCTTTTTGTTCATAAAACTTCTCACACGGGACCGTAACAGTGCTTCATTAGTCGGTAAGTGGACCCATTGAACTGGGTTGAGAATTGCTTAGTCGTAAGGCGATTACAACGATGACACAATGACCCTTTAATGTTTTCAGTCATTTCATCGATTCATTTTTATTAAGATTTTATTATTTCAAGGACTTTTTCGTTCAATATACTGTATATTACTTCTTTTATTATCAGCAAAATTAAATCATTTAGGTGTGTTGGTGTGTGATGATTTTTTTGTTTTTTTTGTTTTGTAGTCCCATAGCACAAGCCTACGTTAGTTTAATTTGGTCTAGATGATGTTGTGCGGGATTGTCCGCAAATATTGTTATTATTCTTCATGATTGTACTTTATACAGTTCTTATCGATTCCTATTTAGCTGAAGATGTCAGTATGTAGATTTGAAGATTATTTTATTATAATGGCGATAGAAATAGTTTAGTTAAACTTGCCTTATTTTCTGGTAAAATGTACCATGAATATTCTAAGCTAATGTCCATTTATTTATGTTTATTTATACGATCATAACTCGATGAAGACATTGTACATAATCTTGTGATCGTATTAACGATTATTGGTTTCAGGGTCTTGGATCAAACCTTGTTATAATAAATAAGTAAAAGAAGCGCGAGTATTATTTTGATGGAAATTATTTCCCTGTTTTCTTTTAGTTTTTTTAAGAATTAGGTATGTAGGTATCGACTAAAAGGAATGTTTGTTACAATAATAAATGAAGTAAAAATCCATAGTCGTTTATAATACAGATAGGTATTATATAAACGAATTATCTCTATGCAAGAGGGAGAAAGAAGGCTCTATAATGGTATTGCAGGGGTGCGTCAAGTGACTGTCTTAATGCCATCCATTATAACGGTGCCCTTATTCTGGTTGCACGCAGTATCTGCGAAATGTATTCGGAAACAATTTACGATGCCGTGATAATATTTTGTCATATTTCTGTTGAAATTTGACAAAATTCATGTACATTTCACTAAAGTGGTTAGTACTATTAGTAATTTTCTCATCTACACAATTTGATAATGTTTAACATTTTATAAATTACAAAACTTTAATAATATATTTTTTTGGTTGCCTCTATGAGACACTGTAATTGCTCACCACAACCCAAAACGTAAAATTTAAGAGAACACTTTTTTGCAGCTTTTTTCCGATTTAATCCTAGAGAATTTTTTTTGCAATTTTGGAGTCTAATATTCTAAAATTATATCACAGCAGAAGTCTTCTAGATTTCTCTCTCATCACTGCACCAGGCCAAAATGTGAGTATATGTTACAGGTCTATCTACGCCTTCTGAAAATGTGATTGTAATTACGTGTACCTATTACATATGTGTTGAACTGTTGAATATAACCTTCATAACCTACATTTACAAATTTTTAATTTATATGTATGTAGCTAAAGGAATTGAAATAATGCCAGACCGGAGCCTCAGGGAAATTCTTTTGAGGGTATTCTTGGTTCAATAACATCATACAACTGTCAAGGACCATGTGTCAGCCACAATGTGGCAAACGAAGCCCAGGGGACTTCTACTCAATAAATAAGGAAAAGACATACCCTTTCAACATTGGAAAGACAAGGGTTGAATTGAATTTACTTTAAAGAAATTCCATTTGTAATTTATTCCGGGAGGATCTGAGCATTCGGCTGGAACGACAATACCCAGTGGTTTGAATCCCACTTACCACTTTTGTGTGCCTAAATATGTTTATAATTTATCTTGATGACCATTCTAGTCTAACTAGTTAGTTATTAGGTACTTCATATCTGATACTACTTTATTTACAAAGAAAGAAACTGTATTATTAGATGTTTCGATATACTTACATAGATGCAACTTCGGAATAAGGACGCGAAAGATGGTAGGTACATATTGTCAGGATCTGCATTCATTAACTAATGTATAGACTTTCAAAATATTTGCACATAAATTTATCTTGAAGTAAAGGGAAAATTCTGGAACACTGTTTTTATAACTAATCGTTTTTAGTTAACAACTTCTGAACTGGGGAAGTTTTAAACAGTTCGAAAAGTGTTAATAAATTTAAATTGAATACTTTGAATACAATATTGAGTGTGATTTCTATCGTCAATTTATTTTCAAAATTCACGTTGTTTCATTATCATTGGTCATCATAGAAATAAAATAACATGTTTATATTTTGCCCATTATTATTATGTATGCTTATTATACACTTTTATAATAATAATATACTCGTTACTTCACCAATAAGTGCCCGTGTGAATCTTTGATGGTTATGGACAGGAAAACGTAATGGATGCAACTTAACCAAGCAACTACCACCTGATACAACAAGGACAGTGATAGATACATTAGTTGTCAAAGAATGAAGAAAGGAAATTTACATAAGATTTAAAGTTCACAAACTCCTTCATGTTCCATTTAAACAATTTTCACTAGTAATTTTTCCCATAATCTGTTAATTCCTCATGAATTAAGTTAAATGGATCTGTCAGAGGCATAAAGACAAGCTCAAAGCTCGGTTTTAACTCGCGATAAAATCATTTGAAGTGCACATTTTAAAACTACATTAATTACCCGCTTGAAGGAGACGGGAAACAATCTCAGACCAAAAGTTTATACATGGAATTATAATTATCTTGAAGGTGCAATAGAACTTGACACTATAGATAGCTAAAATTTCTATCACCAGTAATTATTAGTATATATTTTTTACCTCAACAAAAGTGGTTAAGGTTTTCAACGCAACCGAAAACCAAGGAATTCTACCTGTAACATGATGTAGGTAGCTCCTTATGTTTAATCCCAATAAAACAGAATTTCATAGTAAAATTTTTTTAAGCCCGCGGAAAACTATTCGCATCCAAACGTGAAACGCTATCGCAATATCTCTAAGCTACATAATATCAAATTATTACAAATATAAAAGGGAGCTATTTAGATTTAGAACTTGTAATACGAAACAAGCAGTTAGTATGATAATTAAATCATAAATTTAATGTGAACAAATTTTATCGGTGTCCAGCAGGACTTAAACTTGCGTCTACTGGCAAGCTAGGACGCTTAACCAATAACCCATCGAAACCTCACAACTGATCAAATCAAAAACCATAACTAATACATTTTCCATCTCATACGTATTTGTTATTTGTACAGTTTTAAGTCCTGCTCGAGGCTTATAATTTTTCCACGTTAAATATTACACATTTATATGTTGCATCTATCTCACAAAACGAAATAAAATGGTAAGTGAAATATATTCACCAACATCCAGTGTACTAGATCTTTGTTCGTGAACAACTGCACTGAGACAGTCTAATATCTCAGGGTGTCGAGACAGTGCGGTGCAATCATGAGACCCTGATGTGTCTCAGCGTAGTCGCTTTGTTGCTTGACATTTTCTTGTTAACCGCACTTCGCCTTCTGCGCCTTCCAGTTAGGCTTTACAACTGTGTCTGCTATTTGATTGTGTAATTTTAAGTCCAGTTGCATTTGTTGTTATCTGCTGGTTGTTTAAGTAGCTAGGATGGTATGACAGTGGTTTCATTAAGAGTTATGTTTTTGATAATATAAGTGAACTACCACGCGTCATTTAATTTAAAATAGACAAAAAAATTTTGACTAAAAAAATTTTACTAAGGTTTTTTTAATACTTTTAGGGTGGCAGACAAACTTATCACCCAACTGTGGATAGGACATTGAAGTCTAATATGGGCGTTTGCAGCACCAGAGGTTATAGCACACGTGCTGTAGACCCAAGCGCAGCTTTTTTTTTTTTTTTTCGTGAGGGAACATCCTCAGAGGATGTTATGCCGGACTCTTACCGATTAAAAAACCTCACGTAACGCCCAACAGCCTATGGTTGGGAGTCCCGGGTAAGCCCTCGGAAGGATGTCCCGGGACTCACAACAGACCTACGTCCGCCACTGCGGCCTCGCCCAGGGGGTGGTTCGGGTGCTATCCCGCGTCTATGGGGGGTTTCGGGTGTGATCCCGCTTCTAAGGGGGGGGGGGGGGGGCGTGCGTGAGTTGCTCACGTCACGCTGCCGTCATGGGCCTGCTTCTGTAAGGACGGTGAGCCGCCCTCTCACCGTCCTCAGGCTCCCGGTCATGGTGGCCGATAGTCCTCGGCGAAGACACGTCGGCGGCGCCCAGGCCGCCGACTGCGAAACTCGGGTGGGAGAGTTCTCTCCCGTACCCGTCCCGCCGCCTCCTTCACGAGCATGACCTGCTCGCAGAAGGAGGCGGCGCAGTCCCACTTACTCCCGCTGGAGAGCATGGCTCGCACCATAGTCTCGAGCGAGAGAGTGTCCATGCCCAGACCCACTACGAAGACCTGGCGCTGTTGCGCCCACGCCGTGCACTCCACCAGCGTGTGGAGCGCCGTGGCATCGCTGCGGTCCTCGCAGTGCTGACACTCGGCCGTGGTTTCCCGGTGTTTTCGCCACAGATACCTACCGAAGCTCCCGTGCCTGGCAAGCATCTGTGTCAACCGGTAGGAGAGAGCACCGTGTCTCCTCTCCAGCCACTCGTCCATGACCGGTCTGACGGCCGCGATTGTGGCGAATCCCCCCTTTGGTTGCTCAAGTCGTACCTTCCATGTCTCCACGGTTTTCTGGTGGAGTATGGACCGCTGGGCCTCGATTTCTCGATAAGCGGGCCTTTGGTCCCGCTCCAGCGCCTCCTTGCGCCATCTGAACAGTGACACAAGGGCTCTCGCTTCCAGGTCCCATGGAGGGGTCCCGGCCAGGAACCCAAGCGCAGCTTACGCCAAACCAGTATTGAAATCTTTTGAACCGCCCGGGCGCCCATCACGTTAAACAAAAAAAAAAAAAAAAAAAAAAAAAAAAAAAGGCCTTCAACACGTTGATAGTCAGGACCAGCGGCTTCACGTGCCTTCCGAATTACGAAAACGCTCGCAAATAAATGTCACAAAGTGTTTACGTGGTGGTCACCCATCCAAGGACCGGCCTTAGTGAAAATGCAGTGATCGTTTACAGACCACTGAGTTCGCGGGGCTACATGCGAATCTACGCTAGGTACTGTACACTATTGTTGCTCAGAATTTGAAGAAATGTTGTCATATTCTGTCTGTGCTAGCATCTAAGGTTTAATGTTGCATTAAACCTAAAAAACGTTACAGTCGGGAAACTTTATAATACCTATAGTAAAAACGCTAATTAAATGCACCATAAATTGTAATATCATTACCAAGTACTTAAAACATCGCTGCATCTCTGCAATTTTTTATTGAGTTATAAATAATATCAAATTCATAATCCAGGAAAGTTATTAAAAGTACCTACAACGCGGGTAATGGGGTCTTGTGATACCAAACACGCCATTTTTTATGTCAGTCACGTCAATTAAAGAGACGTTATACGGCGTACAATAATGTTACATGTTACCAAACACAACTCCTCGTTACTTGCTGACAAGTACCCATATTAAAAGCAGTCATTAAAATTATGTCACAACTTTATGACATGCTGTTTTTTTAATGTCATAAATATTCAAATTATTGTACAGAAAATTCGTTGACACATTTTGCTCTTTGTAAATTTAATTAGGTACGATAACTCAGAACTCTCTGTTACAAACACGTTGAAAATGAAAAGAAAATATATTCTAATAGTGAAACATTTCAATTCGCTTTAAAAAGCTTTATCTTTTCTCACTCGAATAACCCATAAATGCGGATGCGGTCGTTTCTATCCGCCGCACACCGTTTGAATGAATGTCGGTGGCAGGGCAGTCAGAGCGGTGGCATTGTCCGTCACTCGCGCGAATACGAACGGCGCAGTCTTGGACGTCGTCTGAGGCGCCGTACCGACGTCCACAGACGTTATTTAGGGCTTCATTGTGCCATTGGCCATTCAGACCGACAGTCGCGATTTGACTGTAGATAAGGTAGGATTGTTTCGACTGATGGACTGTCACATTATCTCTTTAAAAAGTTTATTCAAATAATGAACGTAAAAACAATTTACGATCGGTTTAGGCGTTTACGAGACGTCATTTAGCCGTCCTCGAATATATTTAGTGTCAAATTAAGCGGGAAAACACATCATCACTAGTGAATTGATTTTACGTACCGCTTCATCAATCTTCTTGACTTTTTGATTGATGATTACTCGTTCCATTGACAGAAACTAATTAAAAAAAGCCACGTACACAACTCATCATTTTGAAGGCACAAGTTTTAATAACTTTTTAAATTGACCTCAAACTACAAATCAAAGCCTTAGTAAAGATATTTGAGAAGTGTGAGATTTCAACCTCAGCTAAGGTACTAACTACAACTACTGTATTATCCAAGGAACTGTTTAACAAAATAATACAAAAAAAAAACAGATTTACTTTTAATGTTAAGAATCTTACTATTTCATTTCGAGGATTGCGTTCCCTTCGATGAGCGACTGCGTTAGCTACAAAAGAAAAAGTATAATGGAAGTACCACAAGTAATTTGGATAAACGTAAACGAACATTTAACAAGGATAGGTGTTCAAGGCGTAAAATTGTTCCCCAAATAGTTAGTCGCGTTTGGTCGAATACAGCCTTACGAGTCGAACAACTCCAAAAGCCTTCTTCTTGATAGAAAACTGCCGTTTTTATAGATAATATCTTCCTTTTGGATATTTTACCTGTTGAATGATCACGAAATTAAAATGGAACCAACTGTAAACTATCAAGGATAGAGTTTAAAGGTAACAAACAAAACAATTACTTGGAAATGTCATCTGTTTTAAGTTGGTAGACAAATTGCAGATAATCCTCTGAGTTAAAGAAAGACTTTGAATGCTACCAAAACGTAACGAGAAAGTAAAGAATAAAGAAATCAGAAGCGAACTGTTCCCGACGGAAAAGAATCATACACTACCCAAAGAAAACACTTTTATAAGTAAAACCACAATTACACTGTCACTATGAATAAAGTTTGCGACAGATATTATTCCATTATGGTGATAAGTTCATTTGACAACCAGCCCTGTGACAATGACTTTTAATGAAAATGAAAGATATTTTTTGCTAACGCTAGCAAAAATGCCAATCTAAAGAAGATTTTGTCTTTTTGATGTTAAAATTGTACTTATCGATATTACCATTCAGAAACTTTACAGACTTATTGAACAAACTTTTGAGAGCTTTAAAGACACAAAGTGACAACTCGTTTGTTATGATGATGGGAATTTTAAAACTTTTTTATATTGGAAATAAAATGGTCTAGTCTAGATCATTTTAATATAAAGCAATATCATTGAACTTCTCTTATTTAAAAAATTTCATGGATTTTCATAAGATACTTTGAGGATGAAAGCAAAATGCCATATTTAAGCTTTTTTTCTTTTCAGTGTTTACTAACGCATAAGCATTTCAAGAACCAGGGGTATTCTTAGTTGTTTGTAACAAGTTATCTGACGTCGAGAACTATATTTCTATCAATATTTAAAACTTTGACATCCTAGTACTGGTTTTGATACTTGTTGATTTTTACTTGAGGATATTTGATAAAAACTATTTGGAAAAGTCATCTTAATGATTTTCCATTCTGTTATAGCCAGCACACCCATAGCATCAAGAGTTTTACCCATTGACGCGTTATACTATTGACTTTTAAAATAATGCTGGTGAGACATATTCCTGTACCATTCACATTGTATTCAGAGTTCAATCTACATTCAAGGCTGTATTAACCTAATACGTGTTCCTATTTATTACGAAATGACACGGCTTACTCCTTATAAAAGGCTGTTTGATAACTACTAGTGGAACTACATAACATTCGTATATTCGAATGTACAAAGGTGTAGGGCCGCTACGCAAGCGAGTTCACGTCATCATTTTATCGCTCTTCTTGATAGTCTCATTTTTATATCATAATGGTGCTAGCCAACGGAAAATTGAATAACTGCAATAAAGAATTACCTGTAAACATTTTATTTATGCTCTACATTTTTAGGTGCGTATTTCATTTGGTCAAAATCAGTTCCGGATGCTTAAATGATGCATAGACCATGACCAGTTTCTCTCTGAAAAGTCTTTTGATTTGATCAGTGGAATGACATCAATAGAGACTTAAAAACTTTAATGCCTCTAGAAACTTATAAAATGGAACTGGAAAAAAAGTGGTCATAGACGGTTTTAATTTCTCGATCTCTCGTCCGCTTTGAAATCGTTTTGGCGTAAAATCATTAACCTCCTTTTATGCAGTCACTTAAAAAGTAGCCTGTGCCCTTCCCTTGAACTCAAACTATTTCTGTACCTACCAAATTTCATCAGAATCGATTCAGCGGTATAGGCGTGAAAACGTTACAGACAGACAGGCAGATCGAGTTATTTTCGCATTTATAATATTTGTAGAGATTAGCACAGCTGTCTATATTTTAAGTTACCAGAATGACTGTAGAGCGATTAAAAATATATATCCTCACAATCGCTGTTTTTGTAACCCGCCACAACACCGGTCAACCGCCTCGTCCGTGTTCAATTAAACCAGTGGCGAGATAATCGACGTCACGTACCAGAATACTGCCGATTGTATCTTGTCACATCTGTACTGTACGACCTCCACTTTTAATTAGTGCACATTTGAGAATCGGGCTGTGTGGATTGGATGATCAGCTAGTAATGTGGGAAAACAATTACAGCTTTTGTTGAAGGATTTGTTGGAATTGCTACAATAGGCTGGTCAAGCACTACTGATGTTTAATGTAATGTTATTGGTAATGAAGGAAATGACTATTATCCCGAAATAAATAAAAATAAAAAATCAAATATTCTTTATTGTACACCATAAAGGAACATATTCAAAGAAGAAGATCTTAATCTACGTATGTACAATAGGCGGCCTTATCGCTCAAAGCAATCTCTGCCAGGCAACCTTTGAATGGATAGAAAACATGAAGCTGATAGGGGCAGTGTACAAATTATATTTATAAATTATATTTAAAAATTATAATTATATTTTTAAATTATATTTATATTTGGCATGGTAGCATTTATTTTGTGATAATAGTAATTTAATAAAATCACCACCATACTGAAAAGGCTAGATTGCAGAATAGACCCTGTGGCCTATACTGCAAGATTGTCTCCTGACATATTAACTGAGGATACTACGAACCATTTAAGTAATGTTTCATTTTCGATAGGCATAAGCAGGCCGTAATTATATTCTCAAAAATTTGGAGGCAGTGTATAAAGTAAACAACGGGAAACCTACGTAAACGGGAAACCTGCTTGTCAGAATTAAATACATTTTTCTTTCTTTCTTTCTATACAAATATAAGCAACAACGCAATTTATATCGAGTATGTAACATAATAAAACAATCGATTTACATAAACATCATATTATGAATGTTTTGTATTCATCATAAATATATAAATTTAACAACTTCACTTGAGGTGCTCGTGGCCCCGCGGACTCGGTGTTCTGTAAACGATCACTGCAGTAAGCAACTTCACTATGGCCAGTCCATGGATGGGTGACCATCCATGTGATCACTTTGTGACATTTATTTGAGCGTTTCCGTGCTTCGGAAGGCACGTTAAGCCGTTGGTCCCGGTTGCTAGTAAAATGGCAGTCGTCAAGCTAAGTTGAAGGCTTTATTTCAACAGCAGGCAGTCACAACCTGCGCCTGTCCATTTAAACACGGCAATACGGCTCACCACCTATTACGTGGGACAAATTATACAAAGGTGAAATGTGGGCATATAATATGCCTCTGCCTACCCCCTCGGGGATAAAGGTGTGACCATTATGTATGTATGTATGTTCACTTGAGGTACTTAGCATTTACTTACATTAGACATTTACCTTCTACGATTAAACAAGACTAAACCTTCCTGAAAATTCATTGTAACCGAATTGATCCTCTAAAATTGAAAAGAAGGGGAGGCCTATTATTATCGAATCCAATTGATAGCATGTTAACCCTAACAATGCTGAATGACCTCGTTATAAGCTACTTTGCAAGCAAATTGACTGTTTAGTTTTTTATTACATTACATTCAAATCGATTTAAGAAGCTGATAATTATATTGAACAGTTACACTGTTGTAGGCAATAAAAATGTTTATGTAGTTAGGTATCTTTAAAAAATAGGCCAAGTGCGAGTTGGACTCGCCCATGAAGGGTTTCGTAGCAGCAAGTAAAATAATATAAAAGTTCTTATAGTTTGTTGTAACTTGGACTGATGTTTTAACACGTTTGCAGTGGTAGTGATTTCACTAACCGGAAATTGCGGTTTATGACGTATTAAAAAAAACTACCAGCTTTATCTCGTTCAAACTAATTTTCGTTGGTAGTTTTTATGCCAATGTACATCATATTTTTTTTTAGATTTATTATTCTCTTAGTTTAGAAGTTAGAGGGGGACACACATTTTTCCACTTTGGAAGTGTCTCTTGCGCAAACTATTCACTTAAGAAAAAAATGATGTTAGAACCCTCCATAGCATTTTTGAAGACCTATCTATAGATACCTCACACGTATGGGTTTGATGAAAAAAAAAATTAGAGTTTCAGTTCTAAGTATGGGGACCCCCAAAATTTACTGCTTTTTTTCTAGTTTTATATAAGAATCTTAATGCGGTTCATAGAATACATCTAGCTACCAAGTTTCAATAGCATAGACCTTATAGTTTCGCAGAAAAGTGGCTGTGACACACGGACGGACAGACAGACGGACAGACGGACAGACATACAGACATGACGAATCTATAAGGGTTCCGCTTTTGCCATTTGGCTACGAAACCCTAAAAACGGTATATTGATATTCTGTGTAGGGACTGGGTTGTTCCTCTTCAGTAATCATTTTTCAATGAACCTACTAATCCTGCTATAATAATTCCACTGCCCACTTATATAATAAACTAGCTGTTCCCCGCAGATTCGTCCACGTAGAAGTTGTTATCTCTATCTCTTTTTTCCCAGGGACTCAAACTATATCTACACGAAATTTCATCTAAATCGCTTAAGCGCTTTAGGCGTGAAAGCGTAACGGACAGGCAGGCAGACAGACAGACAGACAGAGTTACTTTCGCATTTATAATATTAGTAGGGATGTGAAAATGTTTAGATATTTGTATGTTTGTTACTCAATCACACTCTAACGGGTAAACGTATCTAGCTGAAGTTTGTTACCGGAATAGATAATAGTCTGAAATAAAATACAGACGAAATATGTTCCGTAGGGAAACGGGAACTGGTACTAAATTTCACGCTGGCGAAATCGATCTATACTAATATATAATGAGGAAAGATTTGATTGTTTGTTTGTTTGCATCGAATAGGCTCCGAAACTACTGAACCGATTTGAAAAGTTCTTTCACTGTTGGGAAGGTACACAACATAGGCTAAATGTTGTTCCCATATTCCCGCGGGAACGGGAGCTACACGGGTGAAACCGCGTGACGTCCGCTGGTATAGCATAAATACTGAGAGAGTATTAATATTAATATTGTTCTCATCACAATGCTCTTCACCCATATTGCGTGGTTATTCGTACTTCCAGGAATTATACATGGAATTAACTACAGTATATCATACTATTATGTTAACAGCAGTGAGCAGTCTAATAATACTAGTATGTTATCTAGTATTATCAGACTGCTCTTTACCACGCGGCGTGGTTTCGCCGTAATTACAAGAAATATTCACGGAATTAACAACAGAAATGTATTGTGTATTATGATTTTAGAATATTTGAGTATATTATTATTCTTGTAAAAATATCCCTATTAATATCACATTATCATTAATATCATTATATTTAAATTTTATATTTCGAAACGCATTCAAACCTATCCCAAGCTGCTGTTTGAACGCGTTTTGCCGTTAAAATATTATCGGCTTAATTAATTTCTACTTCTCAATACTTTATAACAGTAAAAATCGTAAAATTGCACTGGTATCAAGATCGAAAATATATTCTTGAATTCGAAGTTCAAATAAAACATAAACTAAAATGTAAAACTTACTTATATCAAGAGAAATCTTTATGAGACGTAAAAGATAAAGGTTTTATAGATCCTAACTCTGAAATATACTTATAGATAGAGAGACGGTTGGCAAGTATTGGGATCTATATCTAAAGATTATTGTTCTTTATTTCAGGTTTTGAGCAAACTGGAATCAACGTGGGACTATATAATACACGTAAATACGTGTGGAAGTAGCTTAATCAGACTAAAACCACATGGTCTCTTCCTATTCATCTAGCATGGGGCGCCCGGTTAACTCCTCGGAACGATAATCCAAAGTTGCCGGCAGACTTTGACTACTACCGCGGTCTCGCTTAAAGCAGTGATAACTTGTCTGGTAAACATAACTACAGAATGAGCTTTTCCATGATGAATCGATTTTTAAAGATGGGACTGTACCAATATCTTCGGGGCAGAAGTCAGCTTCATCTGAAAGTAGTTGTGTAACGAATGATTCAATTTGCCGTGATGGCAAAATAATATAAAACTATTAACCTTGTATTAACTCGTCAGCGTAGTACATTAACGTTTATCACTTTCCCAAAATTATTATAGACAGGCCGTGTAAAAGAAGCTTACGTACAGCAGTAAACTGCGATATGCTGATTTTATTTTTATTTTTTTTTTAGACATTTTGATCATAAACTCCTGATATTTTATTACACTACAACTTCAAATGTACCTACGTATCATGTATAGTACAATATAGGTACTACTAGACACGAGCCCGCCACGCTACTTTTAAACTATTTCAATTTTACTTTAAATTGCTTCTATTTTTATTTGCTATATTGTGCCATTTATCCTCTTGGGATAGAGTCGTGACTTATATAAAAAGTATTAGTGTACAAATGTTTACGCTGAAGTTCGTGTTCCTGAGCAGATTTAAAGTACGTATTTATCCGTAGATCTTCTATAAAATTGTTTGGTATTTAATGCGTAAATATCTGATAGTACATTCACATTCTCCACCAAAGGGAGGATATTATCAAACACAATAGATTTACAGTGCAAAGGACTTACATCATCATCATTATTTTAGATACTAACTGCTTCTAAGCTGAATTTGATGAATGATACTAAAATACGTATAAGTGATTGCCATGATATACAATTCATCGCATCGATTTACCTTGCGTGCTTACTCCAGACAACATCCATCTTCTGTACATACAGCGTGACGTCATTACAAATTCAAATATTATTTCAAGCGAAAACTTTTACAAATCCACTTTGCATGAAAGCGTTCTTTATGACACACCACGCCACCCCTAGGGCGGAGCACCCTTAGTTTTCAATATAAACATAGAAGCGTCTTTGCATTACTTGACGCAGTCGGCTACAGAAATTGGATTTCACTGTCTTTTCTGAATTTTAAGATTAGTTATAATTAGAAATGCGGTATTTGTGCTGGTGCATGTTATTTTCTTCAATTTATAAGCAAATAAATGAAGTACTACATCATTCTTAAAAAAAGTTTAAGCCAGAAGTTCAGTTACAGACTGTTTCAGACTGTCTCACCATTTTAGTAGCATTTTTAAAATAAGTCGATTATTATTGATTTTCATCGTGGATTTGAAATCTAAAGAGCAGTTTTTTGGCCTGCTAAAAGCTATTATGATTGGGCTATTTATTGGAAGTGACTGCTTTTTGACCTGCCAACCCATGAGGACGTTTTTCCGTGGCAAAGCTGTTTGAGCGTTATTTCATCTAAATTCATTAGTTATTTTTTATATTTTTATTTGTACTTATACCCTTATGTCTGCGCTATCAAGCTGAACTATTTATGGTAGGTAACGTGCTGAAACAGTAGGTATATAAGGAGGAATCACACCCCCAAAATCTTTATAGTGAGACTGTGAAAAGCTGATGGCTTTCAGGAAGAAAAAAGAGAGAATAAATAAGAAGTTGAGATTAAATTTTAAAATGATAGTTTATTGCAAATTAGATATAACTCGGGGTCGTGGGTATTTTCAGGCAGAAAGTGCGGTTTCCGAAGGCCTTCACAGGGTTCCGACTTATCTTAGTTTTTGCCTTCCTTGAGAATGCTGCAGTTGTTGATGTAGCCGTGCCGTCCACAACTTCGGCTGGCACGGTGTTTTCAACCCGGAGAGTAAGATATCTCCTGTAGCCCGTAGGGTAAAAGGTTCTCGTCGAACTCGAAGGGTGGATCTCTGGATCCCGTAGGCTGGACGTTCCTGCTTGGAACCCGCAGGGTGGATCTTGACAACCCGTATGGTGGACGTTGACAACCCGTAGGGTGGATTTCTTCAACCCGTAGGGTGGACGTTCCTGCTTGGAACCCGCAGGGTGGACCCTGGAATGTTCCAGATGACGGGTTAGCTGGAACCCTTTTTCCCGCCCATTGCTAAGACAGCCGGTCCCTGTTAAACCTGTCAGGAGTCGGCTGCCTTACAATGTTTGGTTCTATACTAAGTTTACAGAGACCTTTTTTTTTCACACCCCTGTAATCTACCCTCCCATGACAGGGTTGACCAACAGCCGTTAATTTTCACTGTTTTAAAAATCTAGATTCATTATAAATAATTTGACTCACCCAATGATGGGGTTATTGACGCTCGCAGCTAAATCGCTGATCACTTTGGGAGCACCTGGCTCCTAACAATATTTTTTCACTTTGAAATTATACTCTGATGCACCTACGCACAGTGTCTTATATTTAGATTATTTGAGTAATGGGGCTTTGAAATTCGCGCGCGGTTGTTTTTATATTTTTGTACAGCGCCTCTAGCGGCACCACTCGAAACTACTAAACGTCAAGACCGCTTTTTAAATACGAATGAGGCTTCCGCCGTTGCGACAATAACTCGGTAGATGGCGCTTTCATTTATTAATCTACGTTTTCATTTTAAAACCCCTAATGTTGAACCCCTATTTGCACCCGTTGTTTCACAACGTTACATACTCCCCCTCCCCGGTGAGCGTTTGACGTACCCTAACGCGTCAAACGCTGCGTTCGTCCTCGAACGCCCCTAACTTAAGACCTACTACTC
Organism: Miltochrista miniata; assembly: GCA_933228765.1. Taxonomy (NCBI): domain Eukaryota; kingdom Metazoa; phylum Arthropoda; class Insecta; order Lepidoptera; family Erebidae; genus Miltochrista; species Miltochrista miniata. The sequence goes on along the minus strand of OW121763.1, from coordinate 23,845,880 downwards.
GTCTATGTGTGTGTGTATGTTAGTGTGTTGTGTGAATGAGATGATGCTGGGTGTAGCGAAGAGTCGGCCTTAACTTTAATGAAACCAACTCGCAGGATGTATTAAGGTGATTCTGAAGGATCTTATAGGACAGAAAGAGAAAAGACGTATTTGAGGCTTTGGGTTGAAGGTTCAGGTAATACGCACCGCCTGAAAGTGGGGTGTGTATAATAAGGCTTTTTGCTGAAGGCTGGGATTTATACAACCGTCCCAGAGAAGAACATCCTACTAGGGCTAGTGTAACACTTCCGACTCATAGGATGGACTATCCCCCAGGGCAAGCCTCTAGCTTCCGAGTGGTAGGATTAGCCATATGACGAAAATAAACATAACGGTGATCTACACCTACGACTGTTAGGGCAAGACAAATGCTGCCAAATAACAGTACCATAATTCTGTTCGGGTAAGCCTCATGCTTCCTCGTAACAGTAACAAACCTACACCATAATTCTGTTAGGGCAAGACCATGCTGCCAACTAACAGTAAACGACGAACTCTGTTAGGGATAGACTCATGCTTCCAACTAACAGAAAACTCCCAACCAAACCAAGAAACAGAAAAGTGATAGAAAATAATTTACTTGCAGAATCCTTCGTGTTGCTAATTAACCCTTATGTCCCCATGACGAACACGGCATGTGTTTGTCACGTTGTTCTGTGTACTTATTTGAAAGTCGTGTGTAGTGTGTAGTGTGTAGTGTCCCTAACTAATTACTAGGCTATTTAGCCCTTTAACCAAATAAAATAAAAAACCAAGTGCATATTCGCAATCTTAGTATCAATAACAAAAGACAAATGCTTATTCTCAACTTTAGTAGAAGAATGTTGACTATGACTATTATGTCAACCTTAATAAATGACGAAGATCATTGATCTTTGGCCATTCTGCCAAATATCTAAACAAAATATGGTGCCCTTGTTTGCCACCATGTCAGTGTAAAATGTATTTAAATAAATAATGTGTATGTATGTACGTATGAAATCTCCCCTGTGCAAGTTTTATTTTGTTTGCGCGTAAGCTGCTGACGTAATCGTGTTGATGCAAACGTGTTATTCATCGTTGCATCTAAGGCCAGTGTCACACTATGTAAACAAACAAAAAAAAAACTGCTTGTTGAGTGTTTGGAATTTTGTGTGAAGATAATTGTGATGAATATGTAATGACTATATCTTACTTAATTATTATGTAAGTGTAAATGTGAAACTTCCGTATGATCATATGTATGCGTGTAACCTGACACGAGATGTGGTACCTATATGTGCCACCTATGTACTAAAGTTATATGACGGTGTGCTAACACCCTTATATTTTCCAAAAAAATAATTATCAAAACCTATTGTGTAACTGTACTGATGTACTATATAAACTGTTAGTGAATGCATTTTAATGCAGTGTGTTACGGCCTTTACCGTTATCTGCATTCGTACACACATCGTTGAGGAATGTTTATGTTATTCGTCTCACCGATGCAATGGACGATACCGAATGTTGTTTTATGTCTTTGACGTGCCAACTTCCTAGGTTTGTTCCTGTCATATCTTCCAGGATATAGACCAAATTTGATAGCTTTTCCTTGACCCTACATTTGATAAATTTGGGGGCCAGTTTTTTGGAAAAGTATGCGTCTTTATCACTTTGGAAATGGCATTTTTTCCACACTATGTCGCCTACTTCGAATTGTGCGTGTCGGTGTCTCGTGTTGTAATGGTGTGCGTACTTCAGATGGCTACGCCAGAGGTTTTCTTGTACTGTGTTGAACACCTCTGCGAGATATCCTAGGTTCTCCGCGTATATGTTTCTAGGCAATAGGTTAAGTTCACTTGGGTCATCATTTTGTAAGTAATGTGACCCGCATGTTACCAATTCCCTACCATGAACCAAATATGCTGGTGTGTAACCGGTGGACGCGTTGATCGAGTTGTTGATCGCAAATTGGATTTTTGGGATATGTATGTCCCATGAACGATGGTCATTATTGGTAAAAATTGATATGGCTGTCATTATAGTTTTGTTGTACCGTTCTACGGTATTTACTTGGGGTGTGTATTTAGGTGTGAAGTTGATGTTGGGAATTTTATATTTCGTAAATAATGTGTTCAACTCTTTGCTTATGAATTGGACACCGTTATCCATTAATACCGTTTGTGGTATGCCGTGCACCATGAAAACATTGTCCTCTAGTATTTTGGCTATTGGTTCTGCGGTAGCTCTGCGTAGTGGGAAGATTAAACAATATTTAGAGAAACAACACGTGACGACGAGAATGTATACGTGTTGTTTTTTAGAGACCGGTAAGGGTCCTACTAGATCAGTCGAAATTGTCTGAAACGGGCGAGAGCACTGTTTGGGACGGCCCATTTTACCGATGGATGCTTGAGTGTCATGTTTGTGTGCTTTGCACTTTTCACAAGATGACACATAGCTTACCGTGTCCTTATATAGCCCCGGCCAGTAATACCGTAACTTTATTCTATGGTATGTTTTAAAAATGCCGAAGTGTCCGGCTGTAGGTGAGTCATGGTTTTCTCGAAATACTGCGTTTCTCGCTTCGGGTGGTACTACCGTTTTCCACTCGAACTCATTGTTTACAAAGTCCTTTATGTCAGTTCGTCTGTATAGTACGTCGTTCTCTATTTTGAAGTTGGGGTATGCCTGCGGTAAGCTAGTCACGCCGTTGCATATTTTCATGAACCATTCGTCCTTGCTGTCGGTGACCTTGCATTGTTTCGTGGATATGGTAGATACTGGTACAGCTCGTGACAATGCGTCTGGTATTATGTTGTCTTTGCCCTTCCTGTGCTTTAACTCGAAGTTGAAGCAGCTAAGCCGTATGCCCCAACGAGCTAACCGGCCGGTTGGATTGTTCAAAGATATAAACCATTTTAGTGCCGAATGGTCAGTATACACCGTGAATTTGTGACCATTGTCTAGGTAGCATCTCCAATGTTCTAATGCGGCTATCACCGCCAAGCATTCTCGTTCTGTTACACTATAGTTCTTTTCCGGACCGCTCAGTGACCGACTCATGTATGCTATTGGGTGTTCTACTCCCTCGTGTAGTTGTGTTAACATGGCACCAATGCCAAAGTTGCTTGCGTCTGTATGTACCTGAAATGGTTCGTCGTATTTTGGACATTTTAGTACCGGGCTTTTTATTAAGTGTGCTTTAAGTTCCATGAATGCCCTTTCCGCCTCTGTGTTCCAATGAAATGCCGGGGCTCCTTTCTTTGTTGTAGTCAGTTTGTTAAGAGGTGCAGCAATCGTACTGAAGTTGGGTATAAACCGTCTGTACCATGACGCAGTGCCTAAGAACCTCTTAACGTCCTTCTTTGTTGTTGGTACCGGGAATTTCAAGATTGAGTTTACTTTCTCCGGATCTGTTCTGAGACCCAGACCATCCACAATGTACCCCAGGAACTTTAGCCTGTCCTTGAAGAAGTTAGATTTCTCCAGATTGATGGTTAGATTTGCCCTTTTTAATATTTGTTGAACTCTTAAAATGAGTGACACATGTTCTTCGAATGTAGATGACGCTATCACTATGTCATCTATGTAACAGAACACCTTGTTTTGAAACTGTGGCCCAAATAGATTGTCCATTAGTCTTTGTTGTGAGCTGCTTGAGTTGCTTAGTCCAAATGGTAAAACCTTGTAATGGTATGCTCCTCGTCCTGGGATGAAGAAGGCTGTTTTTTCCCGGTCTTTTGGTGCTAAAGGAATTTGCCAGAAGGCTTTGGAGAGATCCAGTGTTGTTAGATACTTCACTTCTCTCAAGTTGTCTAATATCTCTGATATGTATGGCAGGCTGTATGCGTCCTTTTTTGTGACTGCATTGAGCTTGCGACTGTCCAGGCAGAAACGGGGCTTGCCGTCTTTTTTATTGACGATTAGTACGGGGCTTGACCAAGGGCTCTGGCTAGGCTCGATGACGTCAGCCTTTAGCATCTCGTCTACTTGTTCTGATACTATTCGCGTTTTTTCAGGTGACATTCTATAGGTTCGTTGTTTGATTGGCTTGCTGTCTCCCGTATCTATGGTGTGTTCTATAAGATGTGTTCTGCCTAGCCCTACTTTCTCATATGATATTTCGGCACATTTGGATATCATTTTTTCTGCTATTAAGCGTTGTTGTTGCGTGAGACTACGCCAGTCATACAGTTTGTATTGCTCTTCGGATATTACTGACAATTTAGGGTCATCGTCCACTGATATGGGTATATGTCCGAAGTACTTGGGACATAGGTTAAATCTGAGCCAGAAATCTATACCTAAAATTAGGTTTGTGGTTATGTTAGGCACTATATACGCCGTAATTATGTGAGTTCTGTCTTCGAATTTGATGGGTAATTTTACCTTTCCTTGTACAACGGTTGTGTGTCCGCCGGCCGTTGTAACCGTTGTACTTATGTCTTCCTCTATCTTATATCCTATATTTTGTAACACTCTGTGTGAGTTGTTACCTAAAATTGTGATTGCGGCTCCTGTGTCCAACAATCCATATGCAACTAACTGTGGGTTTGACATGATTGTTATTTTGGCGTAAGGCCTGGGGTCATTTGTAGGTAATGGGGAGAGTATACAAGATTCCTTCTGACTTGTAATTTCGTTTTTGCATCTTGTAAACCTAACTTCTTTTGTCCCACCTTTGTAACCATACGACTCATTCGTGTTTCGGCATGCCATAGTCACATGATACCTGGAACCACACTTCGAACATGGCCGTGTGTCGTCCGATGTTGTCGCCGCCACAGTGTTTTGCGATCTGAAGTTACGACTGTCACGGCTGTAACCTGTGCTGTAAGCGTTACTGTTCCCGTAGGTATTGTTCGCCATTCTGCTGCTTGGGAAGTTACGGCCGTTTCTGTTAAAGTTGTTGTAACTTTGCCCTGTAGATGTTGAGGTCTTGCTCGCAGTCTTCCTGCTTGTGAATGCGAATTCCGCTGCTACCATCCCTTCAGATGCTGTTGGAGGCTCTGTAAAGAACGCTCTGCGTGCCGCCATGTCTTCATGTTTTCTACATATTTTCTTTAAATGTTCCAATGAGACTATGTCTCCATTGGTTGCCAGGATGGTGTCGTAGACTGGTCTGATGTTGTTTAAGATGATGTGTAGCTTTTCCGTTTCAGACACCTTGTTGCTTAGTCGAGCAAACATTCCATCCATAATGGCCAGGTACACCACTATTCCTTCTCCCTTTCCCTGAGTGCGTTGTCGAATTTCCTGCCATAGGCGGTATTCGTAGTTGCTGACTCCGAAATCCTGTATTAACGCATTCGTTAGATCTTGCCAGCACGCAAATTTATCGCGATTACTGCGGTACCAATGCCGAGCGTTGCCTGTGAACAGTTCAGAGGCTGCTGTTAACAATCTCTTGTCGTCGATTTCTCGAGCCTGCCTAAAATCCTCCACCCGCTCAATGAAAGAATGTACCTCCGAATTCCCGTCGTATTTTAATTTGGAAAGCTCCGCGAGAAAGCATCGCTCATATATTACGGGAAAGCTTGAAAAGTGACTCTCTTTCCGGTTGTTACTATTTGCTTTCTCTTTAATGTCCGCGAGGGTGTCTGCCTCCTGCGCCTCATTGGTAGGGGCAGCAATGCTCTCGTCCGCCTCATCAAATTCGCTGGTGTTTGATGCATGCGAATAACTTTCGTATATGGCTTTCAATCTCTTGTATGTAGTTTTGAAAGTGAGATGAAAGTCGTCGTATCTTTCTTTTAGATCTGACTCCTCTGGGGGAATGATTCTAGCGAACCTAGACTCCATGTGAGCACATAAAGCTTTGGAGCTAGTCAATAATGCTAGTATGTATTTGTCCTGAAGGGACGCCATGTTCTTCTCCAACACGGCCAGCGAGGAATACAATCCTACTAAGTCTTCCTCCAATTCTAAAGGGGAGACCTGTAAGTCCTCTTCGTCCGTGGTTAACTTTAATTTTTTAATTTGTTGCCTGAGGGCTGCCACCGTTGAACCAGGTTCCTCTCCCCGGATCTTAACTTCATATGCAAGTTCCGCTTTTGGAAGCGATGTGAAATTTGATTTGAATGCCATTGTACTGACTATTTCAATTACTATAGCCGGGAATCTTTAGTGATGATGATTATTTACCAATGTATAGTGTATTTATCTGCTACTTATTTTACATGAAAAGTTAATTTTATGTAAACAACGAATGTTCGCTATATTCGCTAACGAATTCTGTTGTAGTGAACGACGGCCCTTATCGTTGTCTGTTTACGTCTTGTTGAATGTTAAGGAATGTGAATATTTTTCGATCCACCCGCCGAATAACGAAAAATAAATTCTACTTTTTAGGGTTCGTTGAACCGAATTATAAATTGAACCTTTATAAAACTTAGTATTTGCTTTAGGAAATACTTAAGTTTGGAAATAGTACCTTTTAGGGTTCCTTCACTCAATTAATAGATTGGACCCTTCTAGAAATTAATTGTCTGTCTGTCTGTCTGTGTTTAAATGTAATCTAATCCTAAGCAGTGAGTAGTGAAAGTGAAGTGTGTGATGATGGGTTGATGAAATTAACTAAGTGTTTTACAGCTTTACTCGAATAATGCAATTTTCGACGCTGCTATTATTTTTATTGAAATGTAACTATTCACACGAACGTACTACGAGTTAATTGTATTTTAACTCGTACCACTAATTTTTTCTTTAAATCGTTCCTTACTACTACGGAACCCTTAATTATTCTGAACTGTGTCAAAGACGATTCGCACTTGGACGGTTCTTGAAATAAACTATATGGTAGTAACCAACCTTTTATGTAAATTGTTCCTCACCACTACGGAACCCTTGAATATTTCGAATTGTTTGAAAACCGATTCGTACTTGGACGATTCTGGAAATGTTTTGTATGAGACTGTTGGTGCCCGGAGTGTATTATATTCACTTCCACCCACAGTTTATATGGAAAAAAAAAATTTCTTCTACTATCGAGCTAGTAATTCAACTTACTCGTAAACGTTATGAAAGCAACATCTGCCGTTGTTTATTCGGAACACGAATCAAAGTTAATAGTTTATAATTGTTTTTTGGCAAGAATGTATTCACTGCGTGATCTACGTTTGGAATGTTTTTTCTTACAGTTGTACTTCAGTGTATCAGAATTCGACGTAATTCGAAAAGTGAAACAATTATGAATCTTTTAAAATTTACGTGAAGTGAAATTTGTAAAATCTTTGTTCTACCGTTTTACTAGAGTGAAATTTCAATAGGGATTGTCACCCAGAAGTGTGATTATCGGCTGTTGGTCTCGCTGTAAATTCACATATGGGAAATACAACAAAATAATACACAAATTGAGGCGGTTTGACGCCGTAAAAAAAAATAAAAATTGTGGTGGTGATATCCTTTGACTACTTTTTACGATGAATATAGGCAATTAACTCACTTACTAAAATTAATGTAAGCGTTTCAAATGAGAAGTTTTACTTCAGACTTTCACGAAGTACTATTTAAAATTGGAACAAAACAAAAAAAACTTTTACTTTAAATTTAATTAAAAATTTTCCACCATAAAATACTATTTGAGGGTGTGAAAAATAAATTTGGGGACCGTTAAAATTTGGAAAAATTACAATTCACGTTGAGAAAAAATTCAAATTTTGCCTTGTTCTTGTTTATGCCGAAATCTGTCTAAAATCACTAAAAAACACACAAAATAAGCCGGAAAGAACAAGTTGGCAGCAGAGGTCAGGAGAGCCAAATTCCTGGGTAGTTGTGATAATTTGGAGGGAAACTACCCCGCTAACGGGCACTCTTAAGACTATTTTACACAAATTGAATAATCTTATAATTATGACCTCCGACTCCCGTCGGAAATCGCTTTCTCGCTACCCGAAACCACGATGTGGGCGCCACTGAAAAGCTGATGGCTTTCAGGAAGAAAAAAGAGAGAATAAATAAGAAGTTGAGATTAAATTTTAAAATGATAGTTTATTGCAAATTAGATATAACTCGGGGTCGTGGGTATTTTCAGGCAGAAAGTGCGGTTTCCGAAGGCCTTCACAGGGTTCCGACTTATCTTAGTTTTTGCCTTCCTTGAGAATGCTGCAGTTGTTGATGTAGCCGTGCCGTCCACAACTTCGGCTGGCACGGTGTTTTCAACCCGGAGAGTAAGATATCTCCTGTAGCCCGTAGGGTAAAAGGTTCTCGTCGAACTCGAAGGGTGGATCTCTGGATCCCGTAGGCTGGACGTTCCTGCTTGGAACCCGCAGGGTGGATCTTGACAACCCGTATGGTGGACGTTGACAACCCGTAGGGTGGATTTCTTCAACCCGTAGGGTGGACGTTCCTGCTTGGAACCCGCAGGGTGGACCCTGGAATGTTCCAGATGACGGGTTAGCTGGAACCCTTTTTCCCGCCCATTGCTAAGACAGCCGGTCCCTGTTAAACCTGTCAGGAGTCGGCTGCCTTACAATGTTTGGTTCTATACTAAGTTTACAGAGACCTTTTTTTTTCACACCCCTGTAATCTACCCTCCCATGACAGGGTTGACCAACAGCCGTTAATTTTCACTGTTTTAAAAATCTAGATTCATTATAAATAATTTGACTCACCCAATGATGGGGTTATTGACGCTCGCAGCTAAATCGCTGATCACTTTGGGAGCACCTGGCTCCTAACAATATTTTTTCACTTTGAAATTATACTCTGATGCACCTACGCACAGTGTCTTATATTTAGATTATTTGAGTAATGGGGCTTTGAAATTCGCGCGCGGTTGTTTTTATATTTTTGTACAGCGCCTCTAGCGGCACCACTCGAAACTACTAAACGTCAAGACCGCTTTTTAAATACGAATGAGGCTTCCGCCGTTGCGACAATAACTCGGTAGATGGCGCTTTCATTTATTAATCTACGTTTTCATTTTAAAACCCCTAATGTTGAACCCCTATTTGCACCCGTTGTTTCACAACGTTACAACTGCTGTTACACCAAATTTGTAGAAATAAACAATGCATGTGGTGTCACTGTAAATAATTATCTATGATGGATAAAACATACTGCAGTTGATCACGCAGCTCACAATATCGCATGCAAGCTAAGTTGCTACGTATCAGTTTAGGGAAATTTAAGTGCATTTACGATATAATCTAGATCAAAATATCAAAGCGTGACTCAAATTGACAAGGACAGAAAAGTACATGAAGTTATCATGAGCCTCCAGTCCCAGTCATCACCTAGCCCAGAATACTAAACCGCTTCAACTCGATGCATTATAGGTACTGTCGGCAAGTTATGATTTTTATTATATTTTGTGAGCCCTTGCGGCAAAGGCAGAGTAAAAAATGTCACCACTCCAATTCATCCCGAGGATCTCGTTAGAGACGACTAAGGGAACACTTTCGCAAAACGATCCATTGCGCATAGAAGAAAATCTCGAAATGAAACCCGGTTGTCATTTTACTAATGACAATCGTTACACTAAGTTAAAGGCCTTATGGGCGGCTTAAAAGACTTCAACTGCGGTTCGTCACGACTTGCGTCTGTCCATTTCAACACGGCAATAGTCTCACCGCTAATTACGTGACAAATAAACTATAAAGTGAAATGTGAGCGTAGACTCTGCCTCTGCCTACCCCATTGGGGATGTAGGTGTGACTAGATGTATGTTTGTGCGAGTATGTACCTATTTCTTACGGTGTCTTGGTAGTTTTATTCATTAATGTTTACATTCTCTGAAGGTATAATAAAATTGACTTGTCACTAGTATGCAAATCATTAGCTAGAGAATAGCTTTGTGAAAAGACTAACTTATTTATTTACATATACCACGAGTACTGCGTCAAAGGTTCTTCATTAGTAAGTTATATCTGAGAACAAGAGGAACCAATTAACATTGTGTGTTTCTGAAGGCAATTGCATTCAGCGGAAGGAAATTGTATACAGTGGTTTTAATGGATGCTTTAAGTGTCAATTCCAGACGTTTTATGTTAATTTAGTTTTACCAAAGTGATGTGCATTTTTTTTTTCAAAATTGTGGTAACCATTGCAAGGTAATTATTTTTTAAGTTGGAAAGTCCTAATGGATGCCTTCTACCGCCTAAATGGGCTAAAATAACACGGAGCCCTTCCAAATTTTTTTAATGTTTTTAGATTTAATTCAACTCTATCTTAGTATGTAATCTAATTTTTGAGGGACAAGTTGACATAGTCGTAATCGTTTATTTCTGTCTCCTATTTATACCTGTATATTTTTTATGATAGTATACTCTATTATTTAGATTCATTGATTCCGTTTAAGGCATTTAGTAAAACAATATTGGTAAAATTTAATTAAAATTTCGTAAGAAGAAAATAATAAATTATACCTACAGTACTTAATTAAATAAATAAATAAAAATAAAGTAAAGCTTTACTAATATATATAGTCAAAAAACTTTAAAAACTCTACCAAAAACAATATGACAAAAATAATAAACAAAACAAATAGGTACACACGTGAGAACCAATCGAATGTTGGAGGTGCAATCGTACGGAGGAGTCGGGTGTCAACTTTAATTGGTACTGTATTTCAAGCCAAGCAACAGTTCGTGCGGGTGTGCGTCAAAGAGGTGGGGTTCCAAATATAGCAGTATTTAGAAAACGCACTATGGCAAGACTACTCCATTCGTACTTTTCGTTTCAGTCACTAAAATATTTATAAAATAATCACTTTATTCAAATGCAATGTCTTTATAACTGGCAGTATCTAGTTCGGATTTAAAGAAATTATTACCGCACTAGCTGATGCCCGCAGCTTCGCCTGCGTAAAATTTAGTTCCTACACTGTCTCTAACCTATCTCTCTGGGTACCAAATTTCAGCCAGATCCGTTCAGCCGTTACAGCGTGAAAGAGTAACAAACATCCACACTCGCAAACATTCGTATTCGTAATAGTAGTTAGATACATAGATTTCTGATTAACAAATTCATAATACATAATATATTATATGAGTTACGTAAATTTATTTATTAAATACATTTCTTAATTCATTGGCTAGACTACTACTTGACTCAACTTCTCTTCTAAGCAATTGACATCGTAACTTAGTTCCTTCTTCAGGTAGTCCCAGTCATACTGTAAGCCTACGACGTATGGGAAAACCAAACTACGGTAGACTTTGTCCTCATAATACAGATGGTCCAACCAAGACCTGTTAACTTAATAACCATGTAAATTTCATCTGCTAGGCGTACATGTTCATTTTAATGACTCTTTTTACTTGTCAAATGTGATCTTCGTAGAGGCCATTCCCATATTTTACAAAGACCTAGTGAGTCTGTGTCCTGCACCGAATGCAGCCAGCACTATAGAATAAAGTTCATACCTTCCATGACCAGTCGCTTAGGGCTGTTGATAATCTTTCATTCTAATGCGCAGTGGACACTACCTGAAGCGTGTTCTTTCATTATTCCTGGCTAGACATCTTCGAATTTCCTTCTTCTTTCACACATTTATTTTTTGTTATACAAAATTTAAAAACATTAACAACTATATTTCCAATAGTACTTTAAAGCAAAATCATGAAAATGACAATGTCATTCGGATTGAACTTCCACAAATTTGTCAAAATAAAAAGTAATTTAAATCATAAATAAGAGTATTTAAGGAGTATTGATATCAACTCCGGAGAAAATCAGCTCCAAAATAATTTACATTCCCTTTTTAGGTCGATAATGTATAAATTTCAATAAAATAAGGAACACGTCTTCCATCAATTATGTTAATAATGCTATATGCCAAATTTTAAGCAAATCGGACCAAGGAATAGCGTTGTCCCATACAAACTTGACCCTCCTTTTTTATACCTTTGGAGTTGGAATTTGCAAAAATGGTAAATTTACTTTTTTTAAATTGTAACAAACAACACTCATGCTGAATTTCATCATCGTACCATTAACCGTTTAAGCAATAATTGATAATAACTTTGGGTCTAGGGATCGAACCGCAAAATTAAGTTTGGTTTGAATTCTATATACTTTTCCGGGATAAAAAGTACCCAGTGGGGTGCCCAGGCTATAAAAGAATAATTATACCAAGTTTCATCGTAATCTAACCGGTAGTTTTATAGTGATGCCTGAACAAACAGACAGACAGACAGACAGACAGACAGACAGACAGACAAAAAAAATTTTAATCACATTTTTGGGTTCCGTGTCGGTCTAGTAACACATGCTATTTATGCCTGCTATTTATTTTTTTGATATTTTGAATGTACAGAATTTTCACTTCTACAGATTTATTATAAGTATATAGATAAGAAACAGTTATTAGTAATAATCTATACTTATTGACCCAGAAATTAAAGAAAAAATCGAACGCGTCAACTGTTAAGCTTACTGAGCACAATCGTCACAACTTTCGGTATCCTTACAAACTAGTTCAAGCAATTTGATGCACGTTGTAAGCAAGTCTATAAAGCTTTCTTATCAGTGCTTAAAAGTTTAGACGGCAGTTGCTGAAGATCTGAACCGACAAAAAAGAGCAGAATACATAATTATTCAAAATATTTTGTAATATCTTTGCCCGCAGGTCGGAGTAAGGTTAAAAAATACTTGCTTCTGAGGAAATCAAAGAAAACTTCATTCATAGAAAATAAGTGATACTCAGGTAAAATTAAAACGCGGCTAAGTGCCGCTAACCGTTTTTTACTAAAAGCGATAACCAATAATAATACTTGTAATCCTCGCTGGCATTGCGACCGTACCCCATGAATTTTGAACGTGCGATATCGAGGGTTCTATTGTACGTTTTTTGAGCTTCTCTTAAAAGTGCGTCTAATTGGACGGCCGGAGGTTGAAGAGGAAGGATTTCCATTCAGATATCTTTTTATTTCCTCTTTTAAATAACAATGATACTGAAACAAAAAGAAATTTAATGAGTAAGACTTCGATCAAAGTAATATTTTCATATCCACACAGAAAATTAATGACCAATTTTGTAGTTCTTATTTTTGTAGTGCTGTAGTTTTTTTGATATTTCGTCTGAGACAAGAATATTATTTACATAAATTCCAGTTTCTTTCATTATTTGAGAAATTTATTTAGGAGTCTTGTTATAAGTAATAGTGTACCTACATTATGTATCCATGTATGACAGGTATACTTACAAAATTTAGTCCTTATTTTATTTCCCCATTTAGCTTACTTTTTAGGGTTCCGTAGCCAAATGGCAAAATCGAAACCCTTATAGAATCGTCATGTCTGTCTGTCCGTCCGTGTGTCACAGCCACTTTTCTCTGAAACTATAAGGCTTATGCTGTTGAAACTTGGTAAGTAGATGTATTCTGTGAACCGCATCAAGTTTTTTTATATAAAGCTAGAAAAAAAGCAGTTATACTCAGAACTGAAACTCAAAATTGTTTTTTTCATCGAACCCATGCCTTTGGGGTATTTATAGATAGGTCTTCAAAAATGCTATTGAGGTTTCTGACATATTTTTTTTCTAAAGTGAATAGTTTGCGCAAGAGACACTTCCAAAGTGGAAAAATGTGTGTGTCCCCCCCCCCCCTCTAACTTCTAAACTAAGAGAATGGCAAATCTAAAAAAAATACATAATGTACATTGCCATAAAATCTACCAACGAAAATTGATTTGAACGAAATCGAGTTGGTAGTTTTTTTTTTTAATACGTCATAAACCGCAATTTTCACTACCACTGCGAACGTATTAAATCATCAATGAAAGTTACAACAAACTACAAGAACTTTTATATTATGTTATCTATTGGATAGATTTGGAAAACGCCTTTGGTTCAGTACAACATGAACTTATGTTGTTTGCATTAAAATGGTATAACTTTCCGTCAATAATCTGTGAAATAATAGCTTCTTATTATAACCAATTAAAAGTAATCAATACAAAAGAAGGACATACGCAACCCTTAAAGTATAGAGTAGGTTTCTTCCAGGGTTGCTGTTTATCACCAATAGTTTTCAATATAGTAATATTGACAGTATTATTACTCATGAGAAGAAGTGGGGATATCGGTTTAAATTAAATGGTAAATATACAGCGTCCATCCTGGCGTTTGCAGACGACCTCGCAATCCTGACTCGCAGCCCAAAGCAGTGCCAAGACCTACTGCGTAAAGTGGATGAATTCTGTACATGCAAATGGAAATGCTACTGTCTATGTCTGGGTAGGCGGGGTACTAAGTTTACGTCGTATGACCCCGAGCTTGCTATAGGCGGGGAAAAAGTTTCTATTATATCGGAAACCGTGCCTTTCAAATTTCTTGGCAGAAAGATAGATAACAGAGGTTGTACTCCAGCTTTGGACGACATAATTGAAAGTTTCATTGTTGACATAAAAAAGGTAAACCACAACCAATAGGTAACGTCAAGAAAGCATGGATATACGACAACTATTTAACATCACGTCTAAACTGGCCGTTTCTTGTGTACGATATGGGCCAAAACCTTCTCAGAAAATTGGATGCGAATGTTGCAAAGACGTTGAAGTCGTGGCTAGGGCTAGCTCAATCGGCCGACCCGTCGGCATTATACGTAACCTTTAATAACTTCGGAATGACGTTTAAGAAGCCGTCGGAACTCTATAAACATCTAAGAGTTACTAAAATGCACGTCTTGGCAAAATCAAGAGACAAAATCGTTCAAACTCTTCCAAAGGATAAAAATATAGCAGAGCTTGAGTCACGCCTCCAATTCCACAAGAAATTCGCAATTCGGTGGGTTCGCAGACTGGTCGTGCGGGGTTGGGTAGTATTCGGAGACAAACAGATAAAGACATTACAAAATCTTTTCTGGAGCAGGATGAGAGCGATGCCTATAAGGTGCACGCGATAAACCTGGAGATGCAGAATGAATGACTTACTCTGGGCGAATTTTGTATTCCCATGGCCTTGCAGTGGCGTACCTTATTGTACGACTGGTCGCCGGATTTGCTTAAGTTCTACCTGAACGTGTTTCAATTGACCCTCCCCGACCAAAGTAATCTGGTCAGGTGGGGGAAAGCCACAGATAAAACATGTAATGCGTGTGGAGAAGCGATTGGAACTGCTAGGCACCTGCTGGTAGGTTGTAAGACGTTACTAGACCGGGGTCATTACTCACGCCGACACGATAGGGTATTGGAAATCATACGTGAGGCTGTCAGTTTGGCGGTAGCGAGAGCGAAAAAGGGATTAACCACAAACAAATGAAATGACATTGCGTTTGTAAAGGAAGGCTGTTCAAAGAAAGTACCTCAAAAGCCATACTCAATTTTGATGGCTGCCGCCGATTGGACTATACTCTCAGACACGTATGAAAAACACTACAAAATCCCGGAGGATGTATGTGCTTCGTCATCCAGACCCGACATATTCCTGTTTTCGAGGATACACAGGCGTGCGGTGCTCGTGGAGCTGACGGTCCCGTGGGAGACCAACATACCGAAGGACCACGCCATGAAGACAAATAAATACTTTGACTTGACCAATGAGTTAACCAAAAATGGCTATGTGGTTAAACTCTATGCCGTAGAAGTAGGAGCAAGGGGAATTCCAGCTAAATCCCTGTATAATTTATTTAAGGACCTTGGATTGCCAAAAGCTTCAATAAGCTCTTTACTAAAACGAGTATCCAAAGCGGCATTGATATGATCTTACCAAATCTGGTTGGGCAGGGGGGGGGGGGACATTGTTGACGGTGGAAGGTGATCGTTTATGCGCACAGAAAGGTGGCCACCCTAAACCTACTCGAATGGGTCGCAAGTCCCAGACGCCGTCGGGGTGTTCCCCCCTGTGCCACGCTATGGACCCGGCGCCCGCACGGAGAATCCATGGAATGCTAAGAATACGGTCTCTGCTGCTACGGAACCCTTCATGGGCGAGTTCAACTCGCACTTGGCCGGTTATTATTTGTTATTTTTGTTATTGTAGGAGAAAAACTTTTTGAAGAAAAGTTTTTAAAAAAAATTAAATGAAATCCATTCGTGGCCGGGACATGCCAGGATTTTGAGGCGTTAGGAAGTGGGATAACTAGTTAGCAATAGCAATATTTTGATTAGGTTATACCTCTAAGCTCTTGCCACAGATTAAATATAGTTAAGATCCGACACGGGCTTTAATTTTGGAATGATCTCCTTGCCTCGGTTATCCTAAATGGCTACACTTTGGGGTTCTTCAAAAGGGGTCTCAAAAGTGTTTTTACAGGGTCGCCTTTGGTGTTGCAAAATTCCATAGGCTATACTCGTAGTGACCACCAGTACAATTTGGTAGGCCGTATGCTTGTCTACACCACCTTAGTGATATAAAAACAAAAAGACGTGTGGCACTCGGGGACTGCCGCGGTAAAGCTATTACATAGCATTTTTTACCAACTATGCTTGTATAATTATTTCTATATAAGAATACTAGCTGATGCCCGCAGCTTCGCCCGCGTAAAATTTGTTACCGCGGGAAGTTATTCCCGGGATAAAAGGTAGCCTATGTGTTATTCCAGACTATAATGTATCTCTGTACCAAATTTCAGCCCGATCCCTTCAGCGGTTTGAGCGTGAAAGAGTAACAAACATCCACACTCACAAACTTTCGCATTTATAATATTAGTAAGATTTTAAGGCCTATGTTCAACAAAGTAAAGTACCAAGTACCTACTTGACTGTGGACATTTGGGCTTTTGGACTTATGACATATTTGCCTTTTGGACTTTAGGACTTTTGGACTTTTAGACTTTTGGGCTTTTGGACTTTTGGACTTTTGGACTTTTGGACTTTTGGACTTTTGGACTTTTGGACTTCTGGACTTTTGGACTTTTGGACTTTTGGACTTTTGGACTTTTTGACTTCTGGACTTTTGGACTTTTGGACTTTTGAAGACCCAAAAGTCCTCAAAGACCGAAAAGTCCCAAAAGTCCCAAAAGTCCCAAAAGTCCCAAAAGTCCCAAAAGTCCCAAAGTCCCAAAAGTCCCAAAAGTCCCAAAAGTCCCAAAAGTCCCAAAAGTCCCAAAAGTCCCAAAAGTCCCAAAAGTCCCAAAAGTCCAAAAGTCCAAAAGTCCAAAAGTCCAAAAAACCAAATTCCAAAAGTCCAAAGTCCAAAAGTCCAAAAGTCCAAAAGTCCAAAAGTCCAAAAGTCCAAAAGCCCAAAAGGCCAAAAGTACAAAAGTCCAAAAGTCCTAAAGTCCAAAAGGCCTAAAGTCCAAAAGTCCCAAAGGCCAAAGTCCAAAAGGCCAAAATTCCACTCCACCTAACCTCACCCCACCCCACCTCACACCAATTCACCTCACCACACCCCACTTCACTTCACCCCACCCTACACACCTCAGCCTACCCCACTTCACCCTACTGCACTTCATATACATAGGTACACGTTATGCAAACGCTCACGTGTACACGTTGGTATATGAAGTGCGAGATACACGAACGTGGCCGAGCGTGGCCGAAGGTAGCCGAGAGTGTGATTTATTTTCGTGACACAATTTCTGGATTCGGTCTCCACGCAAGGCCCGCGATAGAAGCTATGCAATAGCTTAATAGGTATTTTGTTTTAGAACTTTTTAAGAAGAACAATTATTTTGTAATAAATTATTTTTATGTAACTTCAACCATTTACGCAGAGGCGCAACGGATACTCTTTTATCGATTAAATGTTTTCCGTTTTCGAAACATTCCTCATTGCTGCACCGCTCCTATTAATCTTAGCATTATGTTATGTAGCCTATAGCCACTATCAATAAATGTACCTACTTACTATCGAACAGTTTTTGAAACCCTACCAGTAGTTTCAGTAAGGCTTGCCTTGGTATGATATGATCATGGTCCCTTTGCAGCGTGTGTCCAATCCAGCGCAGCAGCTACACTTCCGACGTTTGATCTGTTGGTGGATAGGGGTCTCACTGCAGCGTTCCAATAGTCTTACGTTCGTGATGTTCTCGGGCCCGTATGTACCGAGGATCCATTGGAGGCAGCGTTTGACGAAGACTTATAGCTGGTAGCTGGTGCGAAATGTCTTTAGTGACCTTCCATGTCTCGCATCCGTATAGCAGTTAGCAGTACAGTTTTAACGTTTACTTTGTTTTGAGTTTCACTCTTCGTGTCCATTTTCACAACTGCCTACGGGGCGCAGCTGTGTAAAGGTTGTTCTGGCCTTGGCGAGACTCGAAATGATGTAGGGTACTCTTCTATCCCATCAGTTTCTGACACGACACTTCCGAGGTACCTGAATTAGTGCCTCCACCACATCTCTTGCGTCTGTCGATTTTAATTTCAGTCCAGCCATTCGCTGCCTCATCCTGCTCGTTGTCCTGCACGTTGTCCTGCAGACATGCATGACGGCGTGTGTGTGCCTCAGCAGGCACAGGACATCGGCATCATTTAAATCCTCCAGGATATCAGTATAGGCCCCATTCTATGCCGCGCCGATTGTTCTTTGCGGTATTCAGCATTATACCATCTATTTTCTATGGATGGTTGTTAACTATCCTGTTATCTTCATAACGATCCTCTAAGGTAGGTACAGTATGTATTTTCAAAAGAGTTTGTGAACTCTATTTTTAATTTCTTTTTCAGAATATTGATGACATTTGATTGATGTCATTTTATACACGTTACGTCTACTACATTGATACATGTAATAAAATTCTAACACGCCGGTGTTTGTATGTAAATTGTTTATACTGAGGAAAATTCTATATTTAACCTAATTATAGCTTTAACCATTAAGCTCTATTTTGATTAAGCAAACAGGGCAGATTCACACGCTACTTGATGAGTATGATTAATAAATACCTCTAATTTCATAGACCTTGTGTGACGTAAACAAAGTTGCGAGGGTCAGCTAGTTAAAAGATAAAACAATAGGTTTCTTCTTATCTACTTAAAAACTATTTTTACAAATTTTATGGTAATAATAGACATTCTTTGAAATATGCATGTATGGTATTGTTGTGACTTTTATGACACGTTTAAAGTACATAGGTATGGGATAGATGGCGCTCGCGGCTACGTCAGCGTCAAATTTTCTTCCCGCTTCCCATGGGAACGTACTCCCGGATTTGGTTATCTTTATAGCAGTATTATATATAAATCAACAAAACAAAAAATAATACTGCATTGGTGATAATAATAATAAAATGTATGTATATAGAGTACTCACTCATTTTCTTTCACTATTTTTCGTGACTTTCTTCATTAATAAATGCACTTTGTTTATTTATATTTAAAACACTTTTTACACAAATTATACGAGTACAGTTCACTGTTGTACATAGATGATGAATACCTATACACCTATAGTCGTACACATAATGTAATTGACAGCATCGAAATTGTCATTTCACATTAAGAACTCTAAATTCGAGTAGCACTCTTAATTCAACTTTGGTCGAGTGGTTAAGACGCGGATCGGTACGCAGAAGGCGCAAGATCGATTCTGGGCACAAGCATCAATTTTTGGATTATTTGACATAATAAATATAATTATAACGACTGCAGAGTTGATAATTGACGTAAACAAAAAATTTATGAAGTGCGAGATATACGAACGTGGCCGAAGGTAGCCGAGAGTGTGATTCGTTTTCGTGACACAATTTGTGGATTCGGTCTCCACGCAAGGCCCGCGATAGAAGCTATGCAATAGCTTAAAAACAATAAAAATAATTACTACGCCCTAGCAGTTAACAGTTGAATTTGTTATCCTACACAAACCCTATCTGGGTTTACAGGATAATTTTAATGTAATAATAAAAAGTATTCGTATAAAATTGTTGTAGTTGGGGTAGTTGTTGAGTAAATACAATTTTGTTATCTCTCTTCAATTTTAATTAAATAAAATAGTTAATCTGCTTTTTAACACTTGTAAATGGTCAAATTAAGTTGCTAAACACAATACCTGCCAGTGTGTTATCCATTTCAGCGTTACTTAAATTTATATAAAAACTATAAAACAATGGAGTCACTTCAAGAATCAATTAGCTCAATGAAGGAGGCCTTATTTAAGCGGATGGCTGGTTTTGAGGCTGAGCTCCCTAAGGCACAGAGTACTTCGTCAGTAGTAAGTTTGGCAGCAGAATTTTCACAATTCAAAATGTTTGTGCTGGATGTCATCGGAAATCTTCAGAGACAAGTTACTGTATTGTCTCGAACAATGGATGTCATGGAGATGCGGTCCCGCAGGAAAATGATTCTTGTTCATGGCATACCTGAAGTGGAGAAGGAGAACATAACAAATGTGCTAATAAAAACATTTCACGAGCATGTAAATACAAAAATAGCACCTGATGATATTCGTCGCTGCCATAGAATGGGCCGCCCTTCGTCTGAGCATAAGCCTAGGCCTATTGTGGTGAAATTTAATAATGTTGCAGTACGTGATGGCCTGTGGTATTCTAAAGTCAAGTTCAAGGGTACTGGTATCACAATATCTGAGTTTTTGACGAAGGAGCGTCACCAGGCTTTCATGGCTGCACGTCAGCGATTCGGTCTGAGTAATTGTTGGACCAAGGAAGGCTTTATACTTCTGATACACAAAGGTGTTCGTCATCGAATTGTCAGCACTGATGAATTGGACAAAATTGAAAATGTTGGTGTTGAAAGGCCCAACACTCCAATAAAACCAGCAACTAAGACAAGGCGAGTTGTAACTTCCAAGAAGTGATTCTTAGTGTATTGTTATTCTTTATCCGGGTATGTACCTATGTAACTAATAAAAACAGTTCTTCTAGTTTTGTTTCCGTCATGGTGATGAATTATTTTGACTTCGCATCATTTGTAACAAAAATACGATTACTTATGAATAATCGTACTTAATTTATTAGCAGGTAGATTAATTCGTCATAGACTATTAATTATTTTAATCCTATCTCACTCAATTTTTTGTAACTTGTAGGTTTGATAAACAACGATCAATTCAATATTCATTACAACCATAGATTCATAACAATTTCGTTTAGTATCATGTCATGTCAATTGTCAAAATTGTCAGTATGTTTTTTTTTTTTTTATTTAGGTTTAATGGAAACTAGCGTTGGTTACATATTCCATAATGCCAAAAAGAATTTAGTTCTAGTCAAAGTCACATCTGACCTGGCTCCTAGTCTTTTAAGACTTATGTTACCTTTTAAATGAGGCGGAGTTTCATGTTATGTCATTGTCTTTGAAACATACCCGGATATTATTAAGTAGAATAATCTATAAGTAATTTAAGTTGTTAAAGTTTATATAGATATTACACAACTGGCAGATGGTATGAATATTTTGTATATATTTTTTCTTTTTTAATATTGCTATTTGATATTTATGTATTTGAATTATTATTTAAAAATATTATTTATTCATTTACGTTTAGGAATATTTTATAAAATATATGTTATTTAATTTTTTATTTATTTTATTTAGGTTTAATGTTCGATTCAGAGAATGCAAGTGATAATGAAAGTTTTTATTCGGTAAGTAGCTCTAGTGACAGCTTCGTTAGTGTCCCATCTTTGTCGGAAAGCCTCAAGGCTGGGTTTTCTGATGTACCTCGACATTTTAATGTAGTTCATATCAATGCCCAAAGTATTCCGGCACATCATCCCGAAATGCTGGCTACTTTTGACTGTAAGAATATCCATGCTATCCTTGTTTCAGAATCATGGCTAAAACCTATTCATTCTTCTAGTACATATTCCCTTCCTGGGTTCCAGCTCATCAGGAATGATCGGAGAAATCACGAGGTTCGTGCTGGTGGTGTTGCCATATTTCTACGATCACATATACCTTTCTCTGTAATAAGTATGTCGCAACAACCGCCACCTCCTGATGCTGGTGAGCATTTGTTTCTGGAGGTGGAACTCAATCACACAAAACTCCTACTAGGTGTCTATTATTGTCCTTCAATGAATATTAATTTCTTTTCGTCTTTCGAATCACTTTTAGTGAATCTCACACCTTCTTACAGTCATTCCATAATCATGGGGGATTTTAATACATGTTTATTAAAAAATGATTCCCGTTCCTCCTCTCTTCTTAACATCATAACATCCTGTAACCTTTGTCTTCTTCAAACGGATGTTACTCATCACTTCCCAAACTGCAATCCTACACTCATTGATCTCATCATGGTCTCCTCTCCTGATCAAGTCGCTAAGCACGGACAATACTCGGCTGACCAGTTCTCATACCATGACTTACTTTACCTTTCTTATAAAATCTCTCCTCCTAAGGTCAAGCCTAAAATCCTTCTGCAGCGCAATTTTTGTGGCATGGATCTTGATAGCTTGCGTAAAGATGCCCGTAACGTTGATTGGACAACACTACTTACGTCAGGGTCCGTAGACGAGCAAGTTGCTATATTTACGTCGAATCTGATACTGCTATATGACAAGCATGCTCCTGTCCGGCCCATTAAATTAAAACATCCACCATCTCCGTGGCTAACGAACGAGATCAAATCATTGATTTCTAAGAAAGCTAAAGCTAAATATAGATATAAAATCAATCCTACTGATGCGAACTTAGATAAATATATTTTGGCTCGGAATCGCTGCGGAAGGGCGTGTAGGAATGCACAACGCCAGCATATTCATACTTCAGTTCAAAACAGTGACCCTTCAAAGGTCTGGAAATTTCTAAGAACAATGGGGGTCGGTAAATCACGACAAGAATTTAATCCTAAAGACTTGAATATTGAGGTTCTCAACCAGCATTTTACTGCCATGTCCAATTTTGATGGGACTCTGAAGGCAAATACAATTAATTATCTTTCGACTATTCCAACCCCCCACTATTCACCATTTGTCTTCGATCTATTTACTGCTAGTGATGTTAAGAGGAGTATTATGGCGATTACGTCCAAAGCTGTTGGTAGCGACTGTGTAGGCAGAAACATGATCCTTCCTATCCTCGATGAAGTCCTGCCTATCATGTGCTACATCTTTAATTATTCCGTAACAAGTGGTACTTTCCCTTTGACATGGAAAGACGCGTTAATAACTCCTTTACCAAAAAAATCTAATCCTCAGTTATTATCAGATTACCGTCCTATATCTATCCTACCCTTCCTTTCGAAAGTACTTGAACGCCTTGTCCATATCCAATTAAGTTCCTTTATCCGCACACATAACCTTCTAAATCCTTTCCAGTCAGGGTTTCGTCCTAGTCACGGTACGGCCACGGCTTTGGTAAACATTACCGACGATATTAGATGTGGCATGGAGAATGGCATGTTAACTGTTCTATGCTTGCTAGATTTCAGTAATGCATTTAATACGGTTGATTTTGACATTTTACTTGCAATACTTTGTTCTCTTAACATATCTCCTACAGAAATAGAATGGTTTCGTAGTTACCTGTGTGGCCGCCGACAACGTATCCTTATTGAAGATAATGTTTCTAGCTGGTGCAGTACTAGCGTCGGTGTGCCCCAGGGTGGCGTTCTCTCTCCTCTCCTTTTCGCAATTTTTATAAATTCCATCTCAAATCAACTAAATTCTTCCTACCACCTTTATGCAGACGATCTCCAAATCTACACACAGGCACCCCTGGATCGACTATCGGAAGCGGTGGACATAGTTAATGAGGATTTGTTGAGAATAGCGTCATGGAGTAAATCTTATGGTCTACAAGTCAACCCAGTTAAAACACAGATCATCGTTATTGGCAAACCTCATACAACAGCAAAAATAGATTGGTCTCGGATACCACAGTTTGTTTTCGATGGGGCAACGATTCCTGTTAGCGACAAGGTCAAGAATCTGGGAATAATTGTGGATTCCAATTTATCATGGGACCCACAACTCCAGGAGATCAGTAGAAAAATGTTTGCTTCCGCAGGAACAGTTAGGAGACTGCAACGTTTCCTTCCTACAGCTACAAAAATTGCGCTGGCAAACTCCTTGCTTCTTCCAATCCTTGATTATGCAGATGTCAGTTACTTAGATCTCACCGAGAACCAACTTGAGAAACTTGAGCGTCTCCAAAATGTATGCATACGATTCATATTTGGCTTGCGCAAGTATGACCACGTTTCACAGTTTCGAACACAGCTCAAGTGGTTACCTATACGACTTCGCCGGAATACTCATATACTAGCCATGTTATATAATGTTTTATTTAACCCATCTACACCATCCTATTTAAAAGAACGTTTTAAGTTCCTTCATGAAATGCATGATAGATGTTTGAGGTCGTCGGAAAGCCTAGTACTAAAAGTTCCTCCACATTCTACAAAGTTCTTTGACCGTTCCTTTAGCGTCACAGCAGTTCGCTTGTGGAATAAATTACCTCTAGCAATAAGACAGGCTGAGACATTAAAAAAGTTCAAAACGACTGTTAAAAACTACTACTTGACTGAAAATTGTTAGTGATTATCACTGACAATATCTAGGTACCAATATAGGAACTTTAATATGTATTGTATGTATGTATTTATGTAGGTATATAATAAGTCAATGTGATATATATATTTTTTAATGTTAGTGTTTATTTAATAATTTATTGTATAAAGTTTAAAGTTAAAATATACCTACTTATATGACGCCAACAACTACCAGTTAGTTTCTTCAATCATATTTATCCATCCAAAGGTTGCCTGGCAGAAATTGCTTTAAGCGATAAGGCCGCCCATTGTATTGCTATTATGTTCAAATTACTATCCTGTAATACTATCTTGGCGTACAATAAAGTGTATAATAAATAAAATAAATAAATAAAATTATAAATAAATATAATAATAAATAGTTGTAAGCATGATACTTAAAATTTCTTAGGCAATTCTCCCAATAGATAAATTTTAAATAGAGACAGCAGGCTAGCCAAAGCCGAATATCATTTTGCTCACTTAATTTTCATACAAATCTTTCGAACAAATATCCGAAGTACAAAACGAGTCAAAATAAAATAATGATCGTAAAGCTGAAGCTTAAGAAAATTTGACCTTTTGACCCAAAGAGTCTCAAACTAATTTGAACCTTATGTCAGAAAGCGTCGACTTGAATTCCATTATATTATGCTCTAAAAGCGATGTATAAAGAACTGGGATGTTTGCAGGCAGCTTAAGCTGCAAAGAATGTTACTGAGCCTAAGGTGATAGAAATATTGATTAGTCCTGTTAATATTTGCACAATATCATTATCTATTGACTCTTTAACGGGTCCAATATTTGCTGTAAATATAACGTCTTGGACATTAATATTTCTGTTATTAGCTCTATATTCGGTTACTAGCAGACTTCTTTTTTTGCAAAATGCGGAATAATCCTACTACTGATAGAATGACAGTTGTCGTGACCATTATGTTATCTGTGCCCTGACCCATCCCACCCATAAACAGTGGATCAAAAAATAAAAACAGCCGACTGAATAACCTGTATATTTTGAGGTTGGTTTAAAAAGCGCGTCACAATTACCAAAAAGTATAAGAACTTTCACTTAGTACTAAAAAGGAATATAATTTTACCATAAGCGGTTTCAAGCTATCCAAATACGGCAGAAAGTATTAGTAAAAGTGTAATCGAAAATAATGAACCACGTTTAGCTGATGTTTTCAAGGCAAGAGTGAGCAACTGGAAACGTGCTTTTATGGTAAATGTAATATGGCTAATAATTGTCAGTACAAAGTGAGAAAGATTTGGAATCATTGTAATGAGTAAATGACAACAGTTGAAATTGACATTCCTTTTTCCTATGAATGAATGATAAAGTATCATTTGGATAGAAATCAAACGGATTTTTGGCAAAATTACAGGTGACTCTCAGTCAAACCAATAAATCATCTTAGTTTTTCTTTTAAAATATACCACATATGTAACTAGCAATGTACAGCATTACTAGTACCTAATGAAAGTTGAAATTAGACCATGTAAGAAAACAGAACGATAATACTTTTTAATTTTCTCTAATAATTTAAGCAAGTACTTAACTAATAATCTATATATATAAAAATCAATGCCACTTTTCGTTGAAATTTTATAACTCAAGAACGGGCTCACCTATCCAAACCAAATTTTAAGGTTTTATTTGGACCATCTAGTTTATGTGAAGTTTGCTCAAAATCGGTCGAGCGGTTATTCATTTATCACGCAAACGAAGTTGCGCGGGTCAGCTAGTATAATATATAAATCTTTATTGAGCAAAATAAAACATTACACGTATGGCTTAAGTGACCTAAGGTATTACAAATAATTGTATAGGTATCGAGTTACAGGGCGGACCGAGGACCAATCCCCAGCCCCGTGCTAGGACCTAACCTGTGTTACGGTAGCAGGAAGATGGCCCCGTCCCCGTACCTGCAACCCGATGGCGTTGGTTATAACGGTACCAAAGCTTTAGGTATTATCAAGTTTCCAAAATAGGCAAGCCTGTAACTCTTTTTCTTGAGTTCAATAACGCAACTAATAAGGCAAATAAATGATTATTCTTTTCTATTCTATTATAATATTACTATAATCTTCTCTCAAATAGAAGAAAAGGGTTCTGGTTAGCACTTACATAAAATCAAATAGGGTTGAAAGTAAAAATTCAACCTGTAAATGGTACTTATCTGCAATTCGTGAGCAAAGTTCGCGCATTTTAAATAATGTGCCTTCTTTCGATTATTTTCAATAAGGTAATGTTCAGTTCCTCACGCTTCCCCTCAGGTTAAATGGTTGATACGGAAAGTCAAAATTTATGAAGTTTTGTGCAGTTTGCATATGGAATTTATTATTCAACTAGTGCCATAGATTATATACGTACAACGACTTGCAGTGAAATGAATTCATAGTGTAATAGTTCCTTTCGTTGCAAACGATTGTTTTATAGTTATTGTCAGCTAATGTTCGCAATGAATTTTACTGTCTGAAGCAATAGAACCATTTTGCGTTTTACTTTAGTGTTGGGTGCGCCAAACATTCCTACCATTGATTGTTAAGAATTTTAATACGTTTAATAATATTATTGTACAATCTGAGTTTCAATAGTGGAGTCTTGGGTTGTAAGTCTTCCTGGTCACTCAGAGTTCAGTATTAGTCCTGTACAATATTTTTTACATAATATTATGTATATAGGTAATTTATCTATACAGTGGCCTACATTGCTGACACTTTTAGGGTTCGTCGTTAGATGCTAAAACACTTCGTACAAAAACACTAGTTCAGATTACATACTCCAATAATTTACGTGGAACCCGCATATGTAGTGTGACTCTTTTAAAAGTCATAAAACAGAGAATATCTAAAATAAGAATGCCACTTCACATTTTGGTAAGTTATCCGGGCGTTCAGAACTGAATGATTTGCAGGAACTATGACGTGGTTTTAGTTCGAGTCTGACATGACAATCGTTGACCACAAGTAAAACGTAGGGTACATACAGACTTATATTGTCACGACATTATCCCCGAATGGGTAGGCAGAGGCCTAATATACGCCCACATTTCACCGTATAAATTTATGTCCCACGTCGTGAGCAAATTGTCGTGTTGAAATAGACAGGCGCAGGTTGTGATTACCCACAGTTAACATTTTTCAAGACGCCCATAGGTCCTTCAACTTGGCTTAACGATTGTCATTATACTGACAACCGTGTTTCATTTCGAGTTTTCCTTCTGTATGCAATGGATCGTTTTGCAAAAGTGTTCCCTTAGTCGCCTCTTACGACACCCTTGGAATGAATTGGGGTGGCGACATTTTGTACTCTTTCCCGTCGCCACACGTGGCGTGAAACGTCAGGTATTCGATTATATTAACCATTTATAGTTTTATCTAAGATGAAATAAATCGAAAATGTTAAGTATTAAATTATGTGAAAGTAATAATATTATAAGTATTGTTGGCGCTCGGTTAGACATCAACAACTCAATTATGACAGTCCAGCACGTTTTTGTTAGTTTCGTTACATGACATAATGCTTTGTAACAATTCTCATACAATGGCAGCAAACAGTATCTCTTTCATAATAACCTACTAAGCATCGCCATCGTCGCCACAATATAAATGAAATGAGTTTTGAATCAAAATTGTTAAAATCATCACCATTATTACCTCATTCTATTGTCGACAGCACAGAGTGTGATAACCGTAATCGAAGTTCATCGAAATCGATTCGTATCAATTATTCGATAAATTTGACAAAAACTGTTATTTAAGTCGAGTTTATGATAGAGTAATGGCACGTCTCGATTGAGACTTTCACAACTTTCAACAAAATAGTTAAGGTTTCCAATGTGATCTTCAAAACACACACCTAGTAAATTTAGTTATTATTGCAAGTATTGCATAGTTTCTCAAAAATGTTTGCATTCATTATTATTATTATTTTATCATTCTTAGTTTAAATATCTATGTATTTATATAATAGTCACATTTGTCAATAATACTTACGAAGGTAAAAAAAAATTAAATCTAAATTGGTCGCCATTATTAGCAAAGTACAACATAGTGTAACCAGCTCGCATATGCGCAATAGTCCTACTAATATTATAGGAAAATGTGAAAGTTTGTGAAGATGTTTGTTACTCAATCACGCTCTAACGGCTGAACAGATCTGGCTGAAATTTGGAACCGGGGTAGATTATAGTCTGGAATAACACATAGGCTACATTTTATCCCGAGAATATGTTCCTATATTGCAAACTAGCGGACGTCACGCGGTTTCACCCGCGTAGTTCCCGTTCCCGTGGGAATACGGGAATAAAATATAGCCTATGTTCACCACAAAGAGTGTAGCTTCCCAACAGTGAAAGAATTTTTAAAATTGGTCTATTAGTTCCGGAGTCTATTCGTTACAAACAAACAAACAAAAAACAAATCTTTCCTCTTTATAATATTAGTGTAGATTCGAGCGCATCAGCTAGTTAATAATAAAACTTGAGTGTGGTATTTTAAAATTTGTAAGGAATGCAGGAACAGGATTTCACTGCGGAACCGCAAATCAATTTTATTGTAGCTCATCATACCAATTATACGAATCATCTAAATGTATGTACTTGTTAAATTTCTCAGTTTGAAGAAATCACGTAATATGTCTGACATATAACTATTGTAACGGTTACCAAACAATCAGAAACATGTAGTTATTTCGACAGTTGTTCTATTGTTTCTACTATTTCATAACATCGATGTAACTTTAGATTACAAGTTGTCGCTTATTATATATCTTAGTACAAACTGCTACGTACTCAAGGACTTACGTATTGGTACGTGCTTATTAAGCTTCTGGGTCAATGGAAAAACGATAATAATAGAAGTTTAGCTATTTTAATGAAGGTACTTAAGTAGCAGTGTTTTTTACTTTCTATTTTTGATTGAAATTGATCGTGTGTGGTCGATTGTATCACGGAAAATGCCACTTTAATACCATATTCTATAGTATAATATTATAAAGAGGTTACGTTTGTGAGTTTGTGACGTTGTAAGGGGTAATCTCTGGATCTACTGAACCGATTTTCAAAATTATTTCACCAAAGGACAGCTACGTTATTGTGGAATGTCATAGGCTATAAATCATCACAACATACAATGAATAGGAGCTGAGCAGCAGTGCTAGTCATTTATAAAGTTTGTCGTTGTAGAAATGAACTTCAGTAATACATACAGTTTATACAAATAGTTTCATTATACAAATAACGGTTTATTTATCTTACACAAGTATATGCGAATAGCGTTATGAATTTTGAACATGAGCGGTGAAAACTTTCTACTTTGTTTTCTCATGAGAAAACTGTACGAAACTTTAGCCGACCACCTCAGTATCCGTGAATGTTGTGTAGGTTGTTAATAGTTGATGATAATGGGAAGGCTGAATAATTTTCATACTTAGTGGGCGTGTAATACCTACTATTATTATGTCGGTAAAATCACAAAAGGTTACAAGGTCTGTTATCTTAGTCGTGTAAGAGATAGGCTTTTGAAAAGCTTTTGGTGATGAAGCTGTTTAAAAAGATGTTTGGCTATCTTCTCTAAACTGTATTCACATTCATTTACAAAGTATACTTTTGTTTTATTTGCATATTAAGCTCTATTTCAGAGCCCACCCCAGAGTCATCTATTGCAATACACGTACTCGTAATAGACTATAAAAGTATTTCATATTACACTATTGGATTTTGACTATTTGAGATCATCTTTTGAAAAGGCATAAAAATCTCTGTATTGTCATATAAAACTGTAAAATTACATTGATAAATATTAACTTTATGAACATTATTTTTATTTTTAGTTCTCAGTTTTGGAAAATATGAAACAAAATGGAAGTTGCATGGACGGCTGGCTTAAAATATCGGCAGGTGTTTCCGGTCATATGTGTCTGTAAATGGCAACTTTTAAATTTATGCTGTACTGTGTAGTTGCACGTAAATCTTTATAAGTAACACTGTTTAAATATTCGGGTGTGACATGTACACAAATCAAAATGTCTTTTGTTTCGAAATCAAAGGACATGGTAAAGCCCAAAAAATGCAACAAAAGGATTCATTATTTTGATATGATTAAAGTAAATTTTACATTATACTTACATACGTTGACTGGTCTCGTAGTCCAGTGGTTTGTGTGCTTGACTATCGATTCGGAGGTCGTGGGTTCGATTTCCATCCAGTACATATCTATTTGTGTGACGAGCACATTAATTTATTCTGTGTCTGCACGTAATTTATCTATGTATTTAGAAATATATAAGTATGTTTATCAGTCGTCTAGATCCCATAGCAGTGTAAGAATGTCCAGTTTCTACGTAGAACCACATTTTAGGAAGTGAAATTCTACGTACATTTATAAAACTGTAATATCTTTATAATAATGCATCTTACTTCATTGATGAGCTTCGGACTTACGACTAATTGAACTCAAAAGCGGCACACTGTGAAAACAGTACGTATTGCAAGATTACGATGATTCAGAAAGCATTCATATACCTACAGTTTGGCTGTAAAATATATTTTGTTCAATTCGTTACTGACACCATATTAGGTTGGTATGTGTCAAAATGTGTCTGCTCTTGACTGTTGATTTAACAATACCAATTACTTCGTGTACAATCTTGGCCCCCGGCTCCCAGCTATTCTTTAACATGACAGATGCTGCTAAGATTAATTAGTGCAATTTATTAGACGAGGGCCAGTAAACGTATATTACGATTGTAAGGAATCTTGACTACATGTTTTGATAGTGTGATTATCTTTTTGGGAGTCAGATAATGAAATGTTCAACTTTTGCAAAAATAAAATCAGATAATTTTTGACGTGACAACGTCTTATAATTCGATGGAGCCGGCTCCACGAACGAAAAAAGATGACGCAATTATTTATTTATTTATTTATTACAACATACAGCTATTATTACAGGTAAACCCAATGCAATAGTGTAGTACATGAACAGAGACCAGCAACATTACACAACCATAATTTCACAATAAATATTTTTTTTTTATAGTTTTTCATAGTCAATTCTAACCTTTCTTAATTGTTAAGGTATAAGTACCTACCAGTCAAAAATATAATAACCGTAATATACATTTTAATTCAACATACACCATTAACATGCCATACTTAATATTATTGTTAGCCTAATTCTATTAACTCTCGCAATATGTCGTTACCTCCCTCGCGTTACCTCGCTCTGCCTCGCTCTGAGGCATTGCATTTATTTTAGTAATGTTTTCAACAGATGGCACTATAATCAATTGATGTGTTTTTATACTTCTTTTTGTTTTGTAATTTTATTCTTATTTTATTTTCTTATGACGTGGTCACGTTCAACCATGCATCGCCAGTAAACCGACTTTACAGACAACAGATTTTTTTTGTTAGTTACTGTTCTGTCTGCTAATAATATTACATTAATACATTGGGGAAGAGAGTAGGCAAAAAGTATACCCAAGACTGAAAAGTAAAACTGAATTGTGCGGACGCAGCACCTATTGTCCATCGCAGTCGACTGGTAAGGTCACCTTATGACTGCTGCATTGCCACCTTGTATAACAAAACTATTTTCTGTGCATTCGTCCTAAAAACAAACAATTCGATTTCAATTACCTGCCTATATCATTTTACGATACTATTAAATACTAGGATGAATCTTTTAAGTAGACATACTGTTTACTATAATATTATATTTTACAGTAACTCTTATTACTGTATAATAATTTAAAATACTATTACAATTCACTGCGGATATGAAAAATTCTTTGAATGGGTGCGGAATATAAATTTTCCTCTGACCCGTAACGGGGGGTGTGTTTCTTCCATAATTCCTTTTTTATTGAGACAAATATTCATAAAACCGTGATATTAGAAATGCGTGCATTCCTTGCATGTAAAAACAGTGACTTATAGAAAATACTGAATTCATTCACGTTCACTGTTGGAAAATGTCTTTTTATAATTTCAATTATGTCAAATGATTTTTTTTATAATAAGAATATACAGCTGTAGATTCCCTTTTTCTGTGAACTAGATAGTTATAACCAGTCCCTAAATAGCTCACCACGTAGTACATGAAACCAATAAAACTTTTTTTTTCATCAATCCCATACGTGTGGAGTATGATGATCTAGATCTTCAAAAATGCTATTGAGGTTTCTAACATCATTTTTTTCTAAAGTGAATAGTTTGCGCAAGAGACACTTCCAAAGTGGAAAAATGTGTCCCCCCCCTCGAACTTCTAAACTAAGAGAATGATAAATCTAAAAAGAATATATGATGAACATTGCCATAAAAACTACCAACGAAAATTGGTTTGAACGAGATAGAGCTGGTAGTTTTTTTTAATACGTCATAAACCGCAATTTTCGGTTAGAAAAATCACTACCACTGCGAACGTGTTAAAACATCAATCAAAGTTACAACGAACGACAAGAACTTTGATATTATGTTACTTGCTGCTACGAAACCCTTCATGGGCGAGTCCAACTCGCACTTGGCCGGTTTTTTTTGTATTGTTAAAGCGGCAACAGAAATACTTTTTCCGTGATTATTTAAACTTTCTAGCTATCACATTTCCTAAGAAAGTCTAGTCTAGAGTCTCAGTAATTAGGGTTTCCAATACAAACAGAAACAATCTTTATTAATTATAGTGGTCCACAACTGTATTAGCTAATTCCTTTGTTGCAAGTACTACAGCAGGTTTAACATTCCCTCAAAAGGTCTTGTTATTGAAATCCAAAATAAAACCTCAGCCTCCATACAGGTAAATCTCTTAGTAAAAAATTATGTACACTATATTATTTCACCAAGGAAGCGATACTTTAATGCTATGTTCATTTTGGTTTACTCAATTCATAGGAACGACTCGACGCCTCGCATGAAAACGTGACGAGTATGAATTAAGGAGCAGCCGTGAATTAAGAAACCAAGATGTCTAATATACAGAAGAGATCTGAAAATTATTTCAGCTACAGCAACAAAGTGTAATTGGTTATCAAATTTGACTACAGTCAGTTTCTGGGCTGCACTATATTGGTCACTCCAGGATTTAGAATTCTTATTCTAGAACCCAAGGTTCACTGACGAGATGTTCAACTGTAAAGTGTATTTTATTTTATCAAAATAGGTATGTCCCTCCCCCCTCTTGAAATTTTAAACGGCTAGCTAGAAAAAAAAATTGTCTGTGTGATGAATTTTGATTTAAATCTATAATGGCTTTGATAACTTAATTCAGGAGCTGTAGAGGCTCAACTTGAAAAATGGGCTTATTTCGATTCGAACCTACGTGGTTACGAAACACTATTCTGTGTTATGTGAGCCATGTATATTTACCACTTAAGTACTATGATCCTGGTAAGATCACTGTAGCTATGTCATATCAATCCAGCAGTTTCATAAGTCTACACCCTGCTTATCGAGCGTGATGTAGATCTAATGAAACTGCTACTGCGAATAAAACCTATGCCTATTAAGGTACTATATATATACTTATTTTAGGGTCCTTTAGATTTTTAGATAAGTTATTTTTGTATTGAAATCAAACCTTCTTTACGATACTTTAATAGCACTTCCAGTTTCAATAACTCCTTCAGCATACGCCCGGAATATTGTAGGGAGGTGTATCCTCATTTTGGAGTCATTACACGAAATAGTATCACCGTATAAAGTCCCAAGGGGGAGGGGGAGACTTTGTGGTTGCTGTTTGTTTATACACACCCATATATATTTTGGTTAATTAAGGTTTTCTGCGGTTGTGGATTAGTAACTTTGAGGGCTTAAGTATTAGTGCAGTAATCGTAACGTATTATAGGAATATTGGTAAATTATATAAAATACTAGCTGACCCGCGCAACTTCGTTTGCGTGATAAATCAAGAACCGCTCGGCCGATTTTGTGCAAACTTCACATAAACCATCTACTAAATAGTCCGAACAAAGCCTAAATATTTGGTTTGGATAGGTGAGCCCGATCTCGAGTTATAAAATTACAACGAAAAGTGGCATTGATTTTTATATATATAGATAGGTGAGCCCGATCTCGAGTTATAAAATTACAACGAAAAGTGGCATTGATTTTTATATATATAGATTAGTTAACGCTCGCGGCTTCACCCGCGTGAAATTCAGTACCCGTTTCTGCTTCCCGTGGGAACTCATTCCCGGGATGAAAAGTAGCCTATGTGTTATTCCAGGCTATAAGCTATCTCTGTATCACATTTCAGCGATTCACATTAAATTATTTTGCTTTTAAATTGCTATTAATATTTAACCAAAGTTTTCACTTACTTGCCTAGTGCGGTAACGACTACAAAGAAAAGGTATTTTTGTATAACCTAATAGAAAACGTAGTGTTCTGTAAACAACCACTGCGTTTATTTTGCAGTCTATTTGAGATGAACGACCTTTTATGGTATTTCCATTTACGATACACGTTATACCCTTAGTCTTGTTGCCGTTAACATGGTAGTCGTTAAGACGGAACATGACCAGCGCTTTTTCCATACAAACGCATTTCCCTATTTTCTTCCTGAATAATGTCTCTAGCCAGAAGAATCTTTATAATTTTATTCAATCAAGATAAGCTATATACGTGTCTCTCTCAAGACAATTTTTTCAATAAATAATTAATAAATAAAACATTACACCGGAAAATTACATGTTTTATATCGCCTTGGTTAGAGGACTTAACTACTTACAATTTTTTTAAAAAATTTCGGTTTAAAAGTAATACGAACATGAACATACTTTACAAAAAAAAGTGGTATAAATAATTCTTAAATTACTTTAGTTTTCAGGGAGAAACTGAGGTAATACAAGTAATCGATTTTGTTCAAATAATTGAACTGTACCTAGCTATCGTTATCGTACGTGGCTGTCCAGGTGCTGCGCGATAGCAATACTTTAAAAAAAATACCTAACTTTTTCGCAAATTCCTCGCAGCCCTTGTACATACATACATACAGACATATAATCACGCTTGTCTCCCATCGGGGTAAGCAGAGACTATGGCTTTCCACTTGCTACGATCCTGACTTACAACTTTCGCTTCTTCTACTTTCATAACTGTTTTCATACACGCTCGCCGGTTAAGGGTACTCTTGACCTTGCCTTTTTCCAGAACGTCTCTGATTTGATCGGCATGCGTACGCCGAGGTCGACCCCTACCAGTTTGCCCATTCATTCTCGCCTCATAAATCTGCTTTGTCAGTCTATTCTCATCCATTCTTTCCACGTGTCCAAACCATCTAAGCATCCCTTTTTCGATCTTAGTCACTACATCTTCTGTTATACCACATTTTTCTCTTATCACGCTATTTCTTTTTTTGTCCATTAAAGTCACTCCAGCTATACTTCGCAGACTTCTCATTTCCACTGCATTAATTTTGCTTTCATGCTTCTTCTGCCATACCCAACTTTCACTACCATACATAAGTGTAGGGATGAGCACTCCTCTATGTACAGCCAACCTGGCCTTCTCAGACACATTTTGACTGCTCATAAAGGTGTACATAGCCCCATTCACTTGATTTCCTGCCAAAACTCTTCGCTCAATATCCTGGTCACACTTTCCATCCCTTACAAATTTGGAACCCAAGTATACAAATTCTTTCACCTGTTCCACTCTTTGCCCTTCAATGAAGATTGAGCAATTCGTCATACTTTCTTCTCTTTCAAAAACCATAACTTTCGTCTTGTTTACATTAACTTTCATTCCTCTACTTTTTAGAGCCTCATTCATACTATTAACCATCAGCTGCAATTCCCCCGCTGATGATGCTAATATCAACTGATCATCGGCGTATAGGAGGCATTTGACGGTCAGTTCATTCATTTTTAAACCATACATACTCTCTTGCAGTTCTTTCAGACAACTGTCCATGTATAGATTAAACAGCCACGGAGTCGCTACACAGCCCTGTCTCACACCCTTTTCAATGTGAAAGAAGTCCGTGCAGGCCCCGTTGATCCTGACACAAGCACTAGAACCCTCATAGAGAGACCTCAGTGCCCGTATCAAGTTGCTGTTCACTCCATACATGTACAATATTGACCACAGTTCATTCCTCACCACTCTGTCATAGGCCTTTTCCAAGTCCACGAATATGCAATAGACCTTTTGACTTTTAGCCAAAACTTTCTCAGCTACGCATCGTAAGGAAAAGACCTGATCCGTACATCCCCTTCCTTTCACAAATCCTGCTTGCACATCCCACATTTTCCCTTCAGTTTCATTCATCACTCTTTTTATCAACACTTTTGCATACAATTTGCCAACGATGCTGAGCAAGCTTATGCCGCGGTAGTTTTTGCACTCTTGCTGCGACCCTTTTCCTTTGTAAAGCGGCACAATGACAGCTTTACACCATTCTGCTGGTACTCTGCCACTTCGCCAACAAAAGTTAAAAAGGCGGTACAGCTGGCAAGCTACCACGCCACGTCCAGCTTTCAGCATTTCGACAGAAATCCGATCTAGTCCAGCAGCCTTTCCTACTTTCATACAATTCAACGCTTCCACTATTTCTCCCATACTTAACACGCTTTCATCGCCAAATTCATTCAGTTCTAAAACACGCGTATCGCCTCGTATATCTTCTTTTTCGAATAAACTCTCAAAATATTCCTTCCATCTCTTTAGCACACATTCTTCTCCTCTTACAAAACTTCCATCCTGGTTTCTGATGTGATTGAGCGGCGACATTGTTTGCTGACTCCTCACTGTTCTTATGGACTTCCAAAAAAATTAAATATTCCGTTGGAAGTCTTCAGATAACCTTTTATCAATTTTTTCTCTATCATTCTCTTTCTTTCTCATCATCGTCTCTTTTGCAACACGTTTATACTTTTTATATTCATCCTTTGCCATTTTTACATCCTCATCCGTTGCCTTTTGCATTCTTTGATTGGCCTTTGTAGCCAACCAGTCCAACCATGCTTTCTTCTTGCCAGTCAACGCATTAAGAACTTCAGCACTCATTCCCTTTGCCATACATCCTTGTCGTCTTTTGCTAACCCCACACACTTCAATCGCAATTTCCACAAGTCCTTCCTTAAACGGCTTCCATAATTCTTCAATCTCACATATTTCATCTAGGTTTTCAAATTTTTCACTCAGCAGCCCTTGTTCTTCAGTAAATTCAAATTCAAGAACACGTAGCCTTAGTCTGTCCATCTGTTATAACACCGCAATAAGGTCGGCAAGAAGAACCCATGGACGTATTTTACAACAGAGGTGTTAGGGTGCCCTTCCACCAGAGGTGTGGTATGTAGATGAGTTTGATTTTAATTAATTGTATTTAGTGATGATATTGGTACCAATATAAGTTCATTTTTAAAACAAAACTTAAATTCAAGTTATTACTCGGTTATTAATAATTGCTATCCGGGTGCTTCATTAAGTGATATTATGCAAAAGATATCTATACTTATAATAAAACTGTAGAGGGTCGGGAGTCTGTACATGGAAGATATTTTGAAAATTTTAAGTGTAGGGCGTTCTCTAATCGATACTGAAGCCGAAAATGTAATTTAAAATTTTCATGTCTGTCTGTCTGTCTGTCTGTCTGTCTGTCTGTCTGTCTGTATCCCGACTAAGTATCACGCCGAAACTACTGAACCGATTTGAATGATACTTTGTACGATCTAAGCTTATAGTCCGAGGAAGGTTCTTAGATACTTTTGATCCCGATATTTTGCGCGGTTCTTTCAGGAGAGGGGATGAAAGGCAAAATAGGTTTTTAGCTATAATTTCTCACTGCGTGGTTCGATTTTAAATATTTGTTTGATGTCTGAAAGGGAGTACTTTAAGCATTATTCTATACAATTTTCAATATTGAGGGTTATGTAGTTCAGAAATTAGGGGCATCTCAACTTTCGGTAAATCTAGAATTCAACGTTTCTTTTGAAAGTGAGTCTAAACGGGCGTGTTGGCTTAATCATAAAAGAGCTTAATGATTAAGGCTATTGTAAAATAATTCAGTCCGCGCCGAAGGCGTGGACTGAATTGTTTTAGAATCGACTTAATCTTTAAGCTCTTTTATGATTAAGCAAACAGGGCCGTTTCACACGCTGCTTGATGAGTCTCATGAAGAAGTACCCCTCCATTCGTACACCTTATGTGACGTAAACGAAGTTGCGAGGGTCAGCTAGTCTATACATATAATAAAACTGTAGAGGGTCGAGAGTCTGTACATGGAAGATATTTTGAAAATTTTAATTGGAGCGCGTTCTCTAATCGATACTAAAGCCGAAAATGTAATTTAAACTTTTCATGTCTGTCTGTCTGTCTGTCTGTCTGTATCCCGAATAAGTATCACGCCGAAACTACTGAACCGATTTGAATGATACTTGGTACATTCCGAGCTTATGGTCCGAGGAAGGTTCTAGGATACTTTTGATCCCGAAGTTTTGCGCGGTTCCTGCGGGAGAGGTGTTGAAAGATAAAATGGTTTTTCTGTTATAATTTCTCAACGCGTGATGCGATTTCAAATATTTTTTTAGTCTTGGAAAGAGAGTACTTTAAGGATTTTTCGATCCAAGTTTCAAGATTGAGGGGTTTGCAGTTCAGAAATTAGAGGCATCTCAACTTTCACCAAACCTAGAATTCAAGGGTTCCTTTGAGTGAGAGGATAAATCTAAACGGTCGTGTTAGCTTAATCATAAAAGAGCTTAATTATTAAGACTACTAGCTGTTACCCGCGACTTCGTCCGCGTCGGAAATCTATACATATAATAAAACTGTAGAGGGTCAAGAGTCTGTACATGGAAGATATTTTGAAAATTTCAATTGGAGCGCGTTCTCTAATCGATACTAAAGCCGAAAATGTAATTTAAACTTTTCATGTCTGTCTGTCTGTCTGTATCCCGAATAAGTATCACGCTGAAACTACTGAACCGAATTGAATGATACTTGGTACATTCTAAGCTTATAGTCCGAGGAAGGTTCTAGGATACTTTTGATCCCGAAGTTTTGTGCGGTTCCTGCGGGAGAGGGGATGAAAGATCAAATGGGTTTTCAGTTGTTATTTCTCAACGCGTGATGCGAATTCAAAAGTTTTTTTAGTATTGGAAAGGGAGTACTTTAAGGATTTTTCGACACAAGTTTCAAGATTGGGGGCTTTGTAGTTCAGAAATTAGAGGCATCTCAACTTTCGCCAAGCTTAGAATTCAAGGGTTCCTTTGAATGAGAGGGTAAATCTAAACGGGCGTGTTGGCTTAATCATAAAAGAGCTTAATTATTAAGGCTGTTGTAAAATAAAACTAAAACTAATAAAATATAGCCTTAATCTTTAAGCTCTTTTATGATTAAGCAAACAGGGCCGTTTCACACGGTGCTTGACGAGTCTGATGAAGAATTGCCTCTCTTTTCGTGCACATTATGTGACGTAAACGAAGTTGCGAGGGTCAGCTAGTTAGAATATAAATTTGAAGCTAACAGTAAAATAATAATTTTCTGTGCAAACAGGGGCAAAATTAGCAATGATGATTTGTCCCTTATACATGAATTACATCTTAAACTTAAATGTCATACAAGTTGTAATGTTCACACTTCCATTTATAAAAGGTGTGCCAGACTCGGTAAATTCATTTAGATATAAAATGAATTTACGTTTAAACTTAATAAGTCAGTAAAATAATAAATTTAATGTAATTGACTTTAATTCTGTATTTGACACAAATTTGTCACATAACAAGTATAAAGTCTATAATAATCACAAGGGTAGGTATTGTCTACCCAAATATTAGAAAAGACAAATAGCAAGTTTGCTATTCAATTATTTTTATTCTATAGCCAAAAACTTGGCTGACAAAACTGCTTTATTTGAGCAGAGTAGATTTAGGACTTTGGAATTGGTTCCAAGTAATTTAAATTAACTTCTGGGACAACAGAGGATTTACCCTCTAGCCAAAATTGTAAATTGATAGAGTTGAATTTAATTGCAAATCATAACTATATCGGAAACTGTCCTCCGAACAAAACTAAATTAAAAAATGTTAATTATATCATCCTGGTGCATTATAATATAGCAACATTAACGCAGGTCTAAGAGTTTGAATTGGAGCTGTTCATGAGCTCAGAAAATATTGAAATTGTTTGTCTTACAGAACATATGCGTAAGGAGTATGAGCTCATGTTCAGTTTCAGTAGTCACCGGGTTGGTAGTGCGTTCTGCAGGGTCAACACAACACGGGGGGGTTCGTTGATTTTATTAAATAAGAAGTTAAAGAATAAGGAACGGAAAGATGTTGTGTCCCTCTCTGTAGAGTGTACAGTTGAAATATCCTGCGTAGAATTGGAGTAATTCATAGTAGTATGCGTATATAAACCAGGAGTCTCACCCTTTTGTGACTTTGAGGAAGTAATGGATAAAGTGCTATTTAAACTTGGAAAAACGGATAAACACCTAATAGAGTGCGGTGATTTTAATGTTAATATACTTATAAATACGCGTCAGACCAATGATATCTTAAATTTATTTAAATCACACAATCTCACTAACTTATTTTTAGAGCCTACTAGATATTGTGATACAACAGCTACTTGCCTGGACAATATATACAGTGATATGTTGCCAGAAAGTAAATCAGATCATACTGGTCAAATAGCATCTTTCAAGATCACAAGAGAAACAGTTAAAAGACGTAAAATATTATGTAGACCAGTAACTAGTGACCGCTTGGAACGTATGCGAGTTGGACTTTGCAATAAACTTCCATTTTTAGACACTGGCTTAGATTCAAATGTAATGTTTAAGTTATTTTTTGATTCCTTTTACAATGAGTTCAACTCCATATTCAAGTCTAAGGAAGTCACAATCGGTGACAGGCCAGCCTTCAGTGAATGGGCCACTGAGGATATAGATAAAAGTAGACAAAAACTGTATGAACTATACTCAGAAAGACAGCTTAATAGAACAGATGAATTTCTAAATTATGTTAAAACTTATTCAAAAAAGTTTAAAGCATACTGCTTAGCAGCCAAAAGAAAGTATATAAGTAATAAAATTATCAATAGTGTAGACAAAGTTAAATCTACTTGGAAAATAATTAACGCAGAAAGAGGCCAAGCAAAATCAAATGATAATAATTTTAAACTTAAAGTAAATGGTAACATCATTACAACAGATGCCGAAGTCGCTAACGAATTTGAACATTTTTTCTCTCGAATACCAATAGATTTGACCAGAACCCTAGGTTCTTCTACCCCAATAGCAGAATCCTTGTTAAAAGCAAATGTTCCTTGCTGTAATGAAATATTCAAGTTCAGTAAAATTAGTATAATTATATATAAATTTCTGTACATTTAGTTAATTCGTTAATTGAAATGGTTGCCCCTGAATTATCAATAATATTTAATAATTGTGTTGATAGTGGTGTGTTTCCTGACTTAATGAAGTTTAGTAAAATAACTCCTCTGTTTAAATCGGGTAGCACCTCGGATCCATCCAATTTTCGTCCTATTTCTGTACTACCCACGTTTAGTAAAATCTTTCAAAAGGTAATGCTTAATCAAATGCAAAATCATTTTAATACAAATAAACTATTCCATACTAAACAATTCGGTTTCACGCGCGGTCGGTCTACCACGGATGCTGGAATCAAATTATTAGAGTGTATATATGAGGCCTGGGAGGAGTCGTATGACGCTTATGGTGTATTCTGCGACTTATCTAAGGCCTTTGATTGCGTCCAGCATCAGACTTTAATTCAAAAACTTGATTATTATGGAATCCAGGGGACAGCCTTGGATTTAATTAGTTCTTACCTAATAGATAGAGTACAGAGAGTAGTTATAAATGGTAAACAGTCACATGGTTATGCTGTAACAATGGGGGTGCCTCAGGGTTCAATTCTGGGACCTTTTCTATTTTTAGTGTACATAAATGATCTCCCTCACCTTATAGGAGACAATCATGAGGTAGTTTT
The DNA here is from genome assembly GCA_933228765.1 of Miltochrista miniata. Lineage (NCBI taxonomy): Eukaryota > Metazoa > Arthropoda > Insecta > Lepidoptera > Erebidae > Miltochrista > Miltochrista miniata. Next base: position 23,803,599 of record OW121763.1, on the reverse strand, counting down.
GTTTGCTGATGACACATCTTTAATATTTAAAGTTGAACGTGGACAACGCGATCTTGACGAAGTAAACAATGCCCTCTCTAGGGTAGTCCACTGGTTTAACGCAAATAGTTTATTGTTAAATGAAAGTAAAACAAAATGTATTAGATTCACCTTGCCAAATGTTAGGCTCGTTAACACCAGTATTAGGATTAGGGATGATCAAGTAGAATTGGTGGATGAAACTGTCTCTCTGGGCATAAAGTTAGACTCCAACTTGCAGTGGGGGCCTCATATCGAGAGAGTCTCGGGCAGACTGAGCTCTGCAGCCTATGCCGTTAAAAAGATCCGACAACTGACAGACATTAGAACAGCGCGTCTTGTCTACTTCAGCTATTTCCACAGTGTCATGACCTGTGGCATACTATTATGGGGTAACGCTGCCGACATCGAATGTATCTTTGTGTTGCAGAAAAGGGCTGTCCGGGCTATCTATGGTATGGGGTTTCGGGAGTCATTAAGAGAAAAGTTTAAGCATGTCAACATCCTTACTGTGTATTCACAGTACATTTATGAAAACTTATTATATACTCATAAAAATAACAGTAAATTTATTAAAAATAGTGATATCCATAACCTAAACTTAAGAAATAAGAATAAATTGGCTGTACCTAAATTTAGGCTTAATAAAATAAGCAATTCTTTTGCGGGCAATTGTATTCGAATGCACAATACATTGCCGACAGCCGTAACAGGTTTGTCAGTTAATAAATTTAAAAAACTAATAAAACTTTAATTGTGCCAGAAAGCTTATTATAGCATTAAAGACTTTCTAGAAGACAAGGCTGCCTGGCAGTGACACGAATTGCTCCTTTCTACATGTTAAAAAAACTGTATTAGATACTAAGATGAATTTTGGTAGGGACCGGACTGAGTTTCTTGGGGTGTTCTTCTCAGTCTGTAGCATTTCTGAACCCCCGGTAGAGTCACAAAAATTTTGACAAACCAAAATAATTTTTTTAAAAATTTCAAAGGGAATAAAATTATATTTTATTTTATTTTTATTTTGATATCCACCATTCACATTCATCGGTCCACAAGTACTGTTGACCGTTAATATTGTGATTGGTGGATTTCTAACGCATCCTCATAACACATCTCTGGTGCAAAGCACCCTTAACCTCTGTTTCAGTAAACGTACCTAGGCTACAGTAACCAACTTCAAATAGATGGGCCATGTTCTTTTTATACTGCTGACTTAGTTGTTTACTACGTTAGCAGATTGAAATAAAATGACTAATAAATTGATAAGTAAAATATGTAAACCAAAATATCTGACATTCTTTACAGAGAAATATTTGACTAAACAAGCAAAAATTTACCAGTCTGCTTACCGGAGAGCAATTACGAAGTTTCCTGTTAGAGATTGAACATCAAACGAGCTTTAATTAAGCCTTAGAACACCCTTAAATAGCATTCTGGATAAGGTATATTACACACAGAAACGAAATGTAATTTACGTAACTCTATCTATCAAACATTTTAACATGTGTAAATATCGTTATGTTTTGTATGTATTTGCGTGCGATGGGACCCTACAGAGATTATAGGAGTTGGGGCCTTTAGAGTCTCTGAAGGGTTGCATCGCGAGCTTCACCTATAAGTAGTACATACTGACTAACGAAACAAGTCATTAGAGATCAGGAAAGCTCGGTAGAATATTCCGTATCAACCCGTCTGAGTCTGGCCAGCGTAGTACCATGAAGTCAATCACACTTCCAAAGTTAAATGTGGCACATGAGAGAGTTTTTGATTGAATGGCTTGGTATACACAAGTTTTTCATACAAATAGTCACGCCTGATTCCTCAAATGGTTCGACAGATGCATATTATACGCCCACGTTTGACAAAATTTTTCAGACCACGACATAGTTGGAGAGCCTATTGCCGTGTTAAAATGTAAAGGTACAGGTGGTGGCGACACGCTGTTAAAATATTTGAAGCCACCCATAAGGTCTTTAATTTGGCTTAACGGCTGCTTTATTACTGGCATCTTTATACTAACTTCAAAATCACGGAAAAGCTCGCAAATAGATATGTCACAAATGATTCCCTGAGGGTCAGCCACAACAAAGTTGCTTAACTCAGTGATGAAACTACAAAAAACTGAGTCAATGGGATTTTTTTTTCGTGAGGGAAAATCCTGCATGGATGCTATGCCGGACGCCTACCGACTAAAAAATCTCATGTAGGTATCCTGTCTAACAGCCTACGGTTGGGAGTCCCGGGTAAGCCCTCGGAAGGATACCCCAGGACTCCCAACAGAGCTACGGCTACCACTGCGGCCTCATCTGTGAGTCAATGTGATTATGTAGTACTAGTCATCAGTTTCGTGCGTCTATTCCCAGTTTCCCCCAGAAGGCTTTCCCCCGATCGGGGCAAAGCATTATTTTTTTTTGTTTTGTTAGTTCCCAAAATGGCTCAAGTTTATTTCATTAACACCAATAGGCAAGTAGCGCGATTTTAGTTCCCAAAATGGATTTATAATTTAAATAATATTTCGGGGGAATGGGAATTTTGTTCCCAGTTTCCCCCGATCGGGGGAAACTGGGAATAGATCGTTTTGTGTACATGGACTTATCTCTCAAGGATTGACTGCTGTGTGTGCTGTGTGCGTTCTTCCTTACTCTCAGCTAAATACCTATTCAGTCCTATTAATACTTTAATTGAGTTTTCAAATTTTCTGAAATTATCCTTGATCCCATAATTGCAGTATTTCGGTGTAAATTAGATATTAATTATAATCGCCTATTAACATCTCATATTAATATACGCGAAGAGTAATTTACAGGCTTAATTATGTTTTTTGGAAGTAGGAGGCCCATTACCTTACCGTCATTTTTCAATGTAAAAGCAAAACAATGTAGTACTGATTGGGGAAGTGGCGTAATTTGGAAGAGGCCTGCTTCCAGCAGTGGACTGCCATAGACTGATTTGATCAATATAATGTAAACGTATATATATATTTATATAATCACGCATTTTTTCGCTGATGAGGTTGACACAGGCATTATGTACACCACATTTCACCATCTGTATTTTATCCCAGATAGGTAATAATTGGCGAGTTTCCAGAGATTCCTTGATGAGAATCATATTATTTGATCAATATATTTTAAGTTTTAATGTGTCTTGCTTACCATCACCATCAAAATTTTCTTCTCCTCATTTTAGTGTCATCTCCATTGCAGCCAAAGTCTTTCAACCCTTGGATTCACTTTCAGAGAATGACAAAAATAAGCTTTCATATGATGTATTGTGTATTTTTGATACCAATTGGCGTCGATCCTACCAACCTTTTAGCTTGTCAATTTAAAAGACTATTCGTTAGCCGGCTGACAATACTAACGAGGCTACAAACAACTTTGTAGGCACATTACACATACTAAAAAGAAAACTTATCGACATCTACAAATCTTTCTTTGAGTGAACGCTGAACAAATTACGGCGGATATGATCGAACTTGAATATTGAAAATGTTCAAAGACTTTCGTTCGAGCAAAAGATTCTTCCAAGTAAATATGCCACTTCTAACTAAAATATAATGGCGTATATCTTTCTGTATCTAAAGTGCTCGAGGCATCCGGAATTTTATTAAAACTTCTCCCCTTTGAGATAACTTCTATTTGATAGAGGCCATAAGAAGGGGGAAGTGGGACCAAACCCACCCCCTTGGCCCAACAATTAATGCCACCATTTACGAAATTTTATTTCATTTGCGAATGCGGACTCCCGTTATTTGATTATTAATAAAATGAGTTTTATTTTGTTGCCGATTTGCATAATTGTTTCATTTTCATTTTGCGTCTGCCATATTCGATAAAGTCCGCCTTGCGGAATGTTTTATAAAGAAATTAAACTGGAGATTTTTCATCAGTCTCAAGATTTTTAGTGTTTTATATAAAAATATAATTAGTCATTGCGGTTCCAAGATTGTTGGCACTGAAATGAGCTGAGTAAAATTTTCCTAGAAATAATATTTTTGTTACGTAGACCGAATTCATTAGATAAATTAAGGGGTTGAACTTAGGAATGATGGATACATATTACAAGTATCATATTTTTTTAAGATGTTGTTGGTGCCTATAAAGACAGTTGCATTACATGATACACTCGTTTATCAGTAATGAAATCTTCAGAATAAGATTGTAATCCAAGTTTTGTTTTTATCATTATACCGAAGATTTTCTCTTCTTTTCATCTGTTTTACATTTTTCATTTCAAACAGTTCTTTCCTCTTTCCATGATTGGGTACGTAATTATTCGTAAATGTTATCATAACTTCAAATATTTACTGCCTACTGAAATACAAATCTGACTCTTAGGTATCCTTAAAGTACAATAAATAATTACTGTAAGACATAAAGGTGTTTCCAGAAACGCACATTACTCTTACTTTATATCCTAAAACAACTGGTAATAACTCAGTATGAACCGGTTTCATAACAGCTGCTTTTGCGCAGAATTAGCTGGACATTTCGCAAGTATTTTACTTGAGGAGCATATCTCAAATACCTTATTATGATTTATTATTTAATTACTATTGCTTAAACAAAATACGCAATTCAGTCTAGTCTTGAAATAATGCCTAAAGGTATTTGTATTAAAATCCGGTCAAGCGCGAGTCACAGTTGCGCATGGAATCGTCCGAAAGAAAACGGAAAAAATCTCGTAAGTTATTATTTTCTGTTTTTAGTATTTATAGTTGTTACGCTTGTAGATGATAAGTTTGTTTTGTAAGCCGTCTTCATCTAAGTATTATTGACTGCCTCTGTAGCGCAGTCGGTAGTGACAAAAGTATATAAGTATTAATATCCGTGGTTTGACACCCATAACACAAGCAGGTTATTCCTAGCTTAATTTGGGATCAGATAGCGATGTGTTAAATGTCCGCGAATATTTATTTATTTATTATTATAAAATTCTTTAAGCTTCTTGGTTCTCTTTACTGATATTACGATTCTGCTTCTCCCGTCATTGAACAACTAGCCCTCAACTAAAGTGATAAATATCTACACATATTATACTTCACATGATTTTCAAATCGATTATCCTCAAGTCTCTAATTAGTCGAGCCGCTCAACAAGAAAGTTCGGACTAAATATTCATATTTATATGCGTATACATCATGTTGTGACAATCAATTACTCACTGAGCGAACATTACGAGTACATTAGTATCAATCAATGTCGATTTAATTAGATCAGATACACCTACGCGTGCTGATACTGTTGTTTACTATCGAGATTACTCTCAAGTTTTAGTAATAACACATTAGTGGACATGGTCACTTTCTTTAAACAAGTCTATGATACATTGCGACATTCCAATACTCAGATGTTATATCATATATAGTATATTCTATGCACAGCTAAATGTGTTACTAGGTGTATATACGAGACGACGACGTATCTATATCTATATATAAAAATCAATGCCACTTTTCGTTGTAATTTTAAAACTCATGAACGGGCTCACCCATCCTAACCAAATGTTTAGGTTTTGTTCGGACTATTTAGTAGATGGTTTATGTGAAGTTGTAGCATTTATTTTCTATAGATGCAGTATTCAGGATGAGAAAGCAGCCTTATCTAGTTATCTTTTTTTAATCGGTTGTCAGTGGTGACATTTCTGCTGTCAGAATGACAGGATGTCATAAGGACGAGTGACGAATCGTTTTTGCATTGAATGAAAGCTGGTTTTAGATGAAAATTCGAGACGATTCCACGTGAGAGAGGGGATAAAGCCCTGATACAAGGTTCCGAGTCTCTTTTGACCATCGGCTAAGGACGAGGGATTGATATTACTCTGAGTGGCACGCCTCAATTTTTCTTTGGAGGTTGTTAGTTGCAACATGAGGACCTGTTAAGGAATTAGTCTGAGTTAACTTATTCTCTTCGGAAGGAGTTGGACTCTGTGTCAACCTACACCCGGGATACCGGTAAGCGTCATTTCTTGTTTGCTAAGCGGTTCGAATTTCGTCGGTCGCGATGTCAGTTATTTCATTTGTCGTTTACTTGTCATAACAGGGTTTTTTTTACTACGGGGAAAAGCGGCCCGTCCACGGTTGGCAGAGCCACACCCAATGACACGTGGACTACATGAGCGAGGTGTTTTGAGAGGGACCAGCCGCCTCCACGTGGCATTCTCGGGCTGTGCTGCTCTCAGCTTACTCAAGGCCAGTAATTTGTCACCCTATTACAGTGTAGTTAGCTGCTTACCCGTTCTACCTGCTCACGCGGCAGTGGTCTATTAAGTGGAATTAGACTTTATTTCTGTGTACCTGTGATATTTGTGTCTATCAGTGAATAAGCTCTCTGTGTGTCTCTGTGTATCTCTGTGTACTTAGTAAATATATGTGTGTACACCCTATTGTCTGTTTTCGTCAGAGCCCTAGCCTACCCTTGCACACAGACTGGAAACTCAGAAATAAGGCGCCCTGGGATAGAGTTCTCTGCATAGCTACCTCACGCTAGTTGGTGAGTAACACAGAACATCTTTGGGTTACAAATTGGCTCCCAACGTAGTGGCAAATCTCTGGGTCTACTCTGCGGTAGTCTCAGTCTGGTGTGTGTGCATAGGTGGTTATCTCTGGCGAAACCATCCTGTAATATCGTCCGAGACGCTCCAGGACGTTAATTGGTGGTGCTAGCAGCTAAGCACAAAACCTTCCCTTTCGTCTTCTTCCAGCTTCCTACATCTTTGGCTGGAAAAGACACAAAATTCTAAATTCAAAAATTTAAAATAGCTGTGATTTTGGAAAAACTTTTTGATTTTATTTGGCATACCCACTTCTTTTTCTTATTGTGTTTTTTTTCTTTTTTTATGGTGCACACATATATTTATTATATTATTAGTGTAGATTAATATATAATATATATTATCCTATAGCTTCACCTTGTAAGGTAAACTTAGTGAATCTCTCTGTGTTAACTTAGTGAATTTCTCTGTGTAACTTAAAACTTTTTTATAAGGTGTGTACATACCTTGTAATTTTGAATGTTAACCTGAACTGTGTTATCAGAAAATTTAGAAACTTTTCTCTCTTAATATACCCTTAATCTTTGTTAAATTCTAAAAGTCAATTTGAAACATAATTACCTAACTTAGTACACTTTGTTGTAACTCAATTTACATTTTTACTTTGTAATTGATCCCTATCTGTGCCATTTTATCTTTATAATTTTTATAAGTAAATTTTTACATAATGGCACAGATGAAAAAACATATTAATTATTTAAGAAAGGATGAACTTGCTAACGAGCTGTCCCACATGGGTATTTCAGTGGAACCGGAAACGACAGTGTCTGGCCTTCGGAGTGAGCTAAGAGCGGCACACCGACTCGTCCGTCGAGGTAGCATCAAAGCGAGTGCTCCGGTACCCGCTGATGCATCGGCTGAGCTCTCGATCTGCCTCCCGAAGGTGTCCGAGCTGGAGGAGGCTATTCAGTCAGGTGACATCTTCATTAATAAGGGTAGTCGTCTTAGGGTGTCCCTCAGGGCCAACTACTTATTGAGTAGGTTAGCTCGTTGTGGTCTGGATTGCCCCGACCTGGTGGATATTCGTGGTAGGCTAGTGAAGATCATCGCTAGGGCTGAACCCAGTAGTGATTCTGAATCCGAAGGTTCGGATGATGATGGTGAGGATCCTTCGGGTCGTGACCAGGTAGAATATACTTCACCAGTAGTCAGAGAGGACCGCTCGGTGCGAGCTAGTTCAAGTAGGAATAGTTCTACATGTAACATAGTGTATAAAGAACGTCCCCTTAACTTATGTTCATTTAATTTAAAATATGATGGTTCTACTTGTGTACGTGTGTTTTTAGAGAGAGTAGAGGAACTTAGATGTGCTCGGGAGGTTACTAAGCCTAGACTCCTTATGGATTTCTCCGACCTGTTGGATGGACCGGCTTTGTCTTGGTTCCGTACAAACAAAGCTAACTTCATCTCATATGAGGATCTTATTAGTGAGCTTAGAGATACCTTTGATATTCCTGATTATGATTACCGCCTCAGGAATGAGATAAGACAGCGTACACAAGCCCGCTCTGAGTCCTTGGTTAACTTTATATGTACAATGCAAGCCATGTTCTCAAGGTTGTCATGTAAGATGCCCAGTGAGGAACAGCTGGACATTCTCATGCACAACATTAGACCTGACTACATGAAGGAACTGGCCTTGCATGATGTCAACTCTGTAGATGACTTGAGACGTTTGGGTAAGCGCTTGGAGCTTGCGCGTACTAGGGCAGACGCTTTCCATGAGCCTGCTCTTGACAAGTTTGAAATTTCATCTGACCTACACCAGCTTAAGAACAAAGGTGTACAAAAGCCCGCTAAGCAGGTGTCTGCAGTGGAGACGCCGGTTACCCCCCACGATCGCAAATGCTTTCGTTGCGGCGGGGGCGGTCACACTGCATACAGCTGCACACAGTCAAGGGAGCTGGTGTGTTTCCGGTGTGGTCTCAAAGGAGTCAAGACCCCAGACTGCTCACACTGTACTAGCAAGTCAAAAAACGCGTAGGCCAGGGCCTTATTAGAAACTCTGTGCATTACTCTGTATCTAGTCTCTATCTATTTCTCTCTATTTCTGATAAGGTCCTGTTTCCTAAACGGGATAGTGACATTAGACCGTATCTAGTTGTTAAGGTTTTAAATTTAAATGTCTTAGGCCTTCTAGATTCCGGTGCCTTCTGCTCTATACTAGGTAAGGGAGCGCACCGCATCTTCTTGGAACTGGGTTTTGATCTTGTGAGTATCAATCCTACTTTTCGTATTACAACTGCAGACAGCACTCACTTGCAATGTCTGGGTTGTATCTCTTTGCCAATTGAGTACAATTCGGTTATCCGAGTTGTCAAGTTCTATGTTGTCCCAGGTATAACCACCTCCATGATATTTGGAGTGGATTTCTGGCAACAATTTAAGTTAAGTGATAAATTAATTTTACAAAATATTAGCCTTGATAGTTATAGTGATAATAATCCTATAGAGTCTGTGTCCCTTAACGGTGGCCTCGAGGATTACGACAACTTGACAACTAAACAAAGGTGTGTAATCAACGAGGTCATTGAAAAATTCGACTCGTTGAACACTGATAAGGTGGGTTTAGGTCGGACCTCACTTGTGCACCATGTCATTGACACTGGTGACAGCAAGCCGATCAAGCAGCGTTATTATCCGCTCTCTCCCCTTAAGCAGAAGGCCCTGGAAGCCGAGCTGGACCGAATGCTGGAGATGGGAGTAGGGTCCCCGTCTCAGTCCGCCTGGAACTCTCCAGTGGTCATGGTGGAGAAGGCGAACGGCGACCTCAGATTGTGCTTGGACTCTCGCAAGCTGAACTCTGTGTCAAAGAGTGACGCCTACCCCTTACCCTATATCAATCAAATCTTGGACCACCTTAATAACGCTAAGTATTTAACTTCTGTAGATTTGAGTGCGGCTTACTGGCAGATTCCATTTGACTCACCCCAGTCTGCTGAGAAGACTGCTTTTACGGTTCCCCGGAGAGGATTATTCCACTACAATTCGATGTGCTTCGGTCTTGTCGGGGCCAGTGCCACGATGCAACGCCTCATGGACCGTCTGTTTGGTCCCGAGTTCGACAACAAGGTATTTGCGTTTCAGGATGACATAGTCTGTGTGTCCAGCACCTTTGAGGAGCATGTAGAGCTCTTACATAGAGTCTATCAGCAACTCAAGGATGCTGGCCTAACTATTAACATGAAAAAATCCCACTTTTGTCGGAGTGAACTCAAATACCTGGGGTATTATGTGGACAAACATTTCCTACGGACAGACCCGGGTAAAGTTGAGGTTATCCTCAACTATCCCACCCCTTCTAACCCTAAGGAGGTTAAGAGATTTCTGGGAATGGCCGGCTGGTATCGTCGCTTTGTTAACAACTTCTCGAAGATTAGTAAACCTCTGTGCAAACTGACTTCTACGAACCTTAAGTTCGAATGGACCCCTGAGGCTGAACAGTCCTTTAACCTGCTAAAGTCAGCCTTGGTTTCTGCCCCTATATTAAAAATGCCTAACTTTGAGATGCCCTTCCGCATTCTTAGTGACGCGTCAGCTTACTCAGTTGCTGCTGTACTGACACAAACTCACGATGGTGTTGAGCACCCTATCGCCTACTGTAGCCGTTCTCTTAACAAGAATGAGGTGAACTACAGCACAACTGAGCGAGAACTTCTGGCCGTGATTTTCGCTTTGGAACAATTTCGACAGTACGTCGAAGGCCAAAAATGTACGGTCGTCACGGATCATTCATCTCTTCTGTGGTTCCATAAGCTAAAAAATCCCACGGGTCGTCTAGCACGTTGGAGCATGAGGCTCAGTCAATTCGATTTTGACATAGAGCATCGAAAAGGTAAAGACCACGTTGTACCTGATGCTCTGTCTCGTATCAAAATTGATTCCCTCGATGCAGTACCCACTAAAGACCCGTGGTATGACCACACCATGAATAGTGTTCGGAAGAACCCTAGGAAGTCACCAAATTATGACATTCGTGACAACCTTCTATATAGGTTAACTAAAAATAAATATTCTTTGACTTCAGACAGCCCAAAATTACAGTGGACTGCCCAAATATCGTGTCTAGCAGCAAAACTCAGTTCGGCGGCTTTTGCCGTTACCAAGATCAGACAGCTCACTGATGTCCAAACAGCCAGGCTGGTTTATTTTAGTTATTTTCATAGCGTCATGTCTTACGGCATTTTGCTGTGGGGCAAGGCAGCTGATATACAAATAATTTTTGTACTTCAGAAAAGAGCTATACGTGCAATTTATAAATTAAATGCTCGAGAATCGCTTAAAGAGAAGTTTAAAGAAATAGGAATTTTAACGGTTGCATCGCAATACATATTTGAAAACATCATGTCTGTTAAAAAGAACATACATCTATATCTTAAGAACAGTGACGTACATTCAATAAATACTAGAAATAAGCATAAATTGATTGGAAAGGTTTTTCGATTACATAAGGTACACAACTCATTCGAAGGACTTGGTGTACGCCTATTCAATAAAATTCCTTTAAATATTATGAACCTTCCTTTATATAGATTCAAAAGGGAAATCAAGACACATCTTTTAAAAAGGGCATACTATACTATTGATGACTATTTTAATGATACAGAGACATGGACATGAGTTGCTTGCTCCTCACTTAATTAGGCGCGATTGTAAATGTCGCTTGTGTAGACAAAATTGTTGATCTTTATTGCATGACAAACGAATGTACTAAGACTATTTGAAAAGAGTGGCCGTGAGTTTTCTTGCCAGGTTCTTCCTCACAGGCTCTACCTATTGCTTTGCGAATCTGGCAGTAAATGTAAATGTAGAAGCAAAAATTTTGACGTTCATAAGTGTTACTTTATAACCTAAATGAATAAAGATATTTTCATTTTCATTTTCATTTTCACTTTGACTGGAAGCTGGTGGTACCTCAGGAGGATCGCTTGCCCCTGCTCTCTAAGTACCACGATGACACACTTAGTGCCCATGGTGGCGTTTGGAAGACGCATAAAAGGTTAGCCCTAAATTATTACTGGCCCAAGATGTACGAGGACGTCAAAGAATATGTTGGGAATTGCGAAACATGCAAGCAGTACAAACCCGTAAATACGTCTCGTCCCGGCCTAATGGGTAGCCCGAAGCGGGTTTCGAAGCCATTCGAAGCTATCTCTGTCGATCTGCTTGGTCCCTTTCCCACTTCGAGCAATAGTATACACCTGATCGTGGTCTCCGACTACTTTAGCAAATACGTCATGTTGTGCCCTGTTCGGGTTGCCACAGGCGCTGTAGTCGCGAGGTTCATAGAGAAGAGTGTGTTTCTCGTGCACGGAGTCTGCAAGACTATTTACATGGATAATGGCCCTCAGTTTGTGAGTAAGCCATTTAAGGATCTGTTGGCTAAATACAATGTACCTAATATATATTATAACCCTAGGTATCATGCCCAAACTAATCAGGCGGAACGAGCTATTCGTAATGTTGTTCAAGCGATCTCATGCTATGTGAAGTCGCAACACAAGTCTTGGGATCAGTTCTTGGTTGAGATACAGTGTGCTTTAAACACTGCAGTTAACGAAGCAACTCGTTTCACCCCTTACTTTTTGGTACATGGTAGGGAATTTATTGGGGATGGAGTGTTATACAGGCAGACAGATATCGCGTGCCATCCTACTTCAGTCTCTGTAGACGATCCATCAGCCTTCGGTGTCAAGCTGAGAGAAATACAACGCATTTACGACCAGGTGAGGAAACATTTGAACGTTGCCCACCAGCGTAATGAAAAGTATTACAACCTCAGAAAAAGGCATGTAGAGCTGAAAGTGGGACAGATAGTTTACAAACGCACGTTCTACCTGTCCAACAAGGCCAAGAATTTTACTTCTAAGCTAGCTCCTAAGTTCCTTAAATGTGTGGTGACTGCTAAACGATCCCCTTTAGTATATAGGCTGTCAGATCTGGACGGTAAGGATCTTGGGGAGTCAGGTCCTCCTGATACTTCAGGACATCCTGAAGTATCAGGAGGAGCAGTCTCCAATACCTAACGTAACTACATAGCACTGTTTCTCTAGTTTATTAAACCAGTGCTATGTGATCATTATGTAAGACTATTTTAATCTTTTGTTTGTATTTCTATATGTGTACGTGACTTTAAATTGTCACGTTGTAGTTTCTTCTATGCACCGCACCGAGCGTTTTTCTCTCATTCGCTTCTTAGTACTCTACATTATCCTGAGAGCTTGGGTAGTGTTAGGGTATCGGCAGTGAGTAAAGGGAGCATTCGTTTTCTATGAAGGGCATTAGACTCTAGTTACTTAGCCTAACCGGTACACGAGTCAGTGTCTAGTTAGTTACATAGGAGGATCTTTCTTTGGTATTGTAATGGTCGTAGTCAGCTGGTGTTTGAAGGACCTAGCTGGTTGTCTTTGTTTATTAGTCAGTACTTTTCTGTTTTCTTTATTGTGTATTTCCAGCGTGTCATATCCGCAGGAAATACTATTAAAGGGGGGGTGGTTGTAGCATTTATTTTCTATAGATGCAGTATTCAGGATGTGAAAGCAGCCTTATCTAGTTATCTTTTTTTAATCGGTTGTCAGTGGTGACATTTCTGCTGTCAGAATGACAGGATGTCATAAGGACGAGTGACGAATCGTTTTTGCATTGAATGAAAGCTGGTTTTAGATGAAAATTCGAGACGATTCCACGTGAGAGAGGGGATAAAGCCCTGATACAAGGTTCCGAGTCTCTTTTGACCATCGGCTAAGGACGAGGGATTGATATTACTCTGAGTGGCACGCCTCAATTTTTCTTTGGAGGTTGTTAGTTGCAACATGAGGACCTGTTAAGGAATTAGTCTGAGTTAACTTATTCTCTTCGGAAGGAGTTGGACTCTGTGTCAACCTACACCCGGGATACCGGTAAGCGTCATTTCTTGTTTGCTAAGCGGTTCGAATTTCGTCGGTCGCGATGTCAGTTATTTCATTTGTCGTTTACTTGTCATAACAGGGTTTTTTTTACTACGGGGAAAAGCGGCCCGTCCACGGTTGGCAGAGCCACACCCAATGACACGTGGACTACATGAGCGAGGTGTTTTGAGAGGGACCAGCCGCCTCCACGTGGCATTCTCGGGCTGTGCTGCTCTCAGCTTACTCAAGGCCAGTAATTTGTCACCCTATTACAGTGTAGTTAGCTGCTTACCCGTTCTACCTGCTCACGCGGCAGTGGTCTATTAAGTGGAATTAGACTTTATTTCTGTGTACCTGTGATATTTGTGTCTATCAGTGAATAAGCTCTCTTTGTGTCTCTGTGTATCTCTGTGTACTTAGTAAATATATGTGTGTACACCCTATTGTCTGTTTTCGTCAGAGCCCTAGCCTACCCTTGCACACAGACTGGAAACTCAGAAATAAGGCGCCCTGGGATAGAGTTCTCTGCATAGCTACCTCACGCTAGTTGGTGAGTAACACAGAACATCTTTGGGTTACAAAGTTTGCACCAAATCGGTCGAGCGGTTCTTCATTTATCTCGCGAACGAAGTTGCGCGGGTCAGCTAGTAATGAATATAATATAAGTTAACGAGTTATCTATTTCTCTATACAGGTGTGATGGAATCTTCAGGGACCAAGTCAGCCCCATCTCAGTGGTGCCACCTGCTGATTTGCTGACAAGATAGCGATAGCGAATTGAAAAAGAACTTCAATGCAAACGCTGTACCAATACTTTTGGTGAACCCACTGAAAAATAAGTTGGAATAGGACCAACTTCACACGTAAGTTTTAAATAGATAACCTCCAGGATATTTGTCTACGATTACAAGACTGTACGGCGATCTGAACAAAATATCTGTCACAGCTGAATTGCGATCAAAATTTTCATAGACATTTTTACATGTGAAAATCCCTCATGGATAGGTACAAGTCGGACTCTTACTGACTAAAACCACACGAGTCCTACCACTACCTAAGGTTGGGAGACCTCGAAAGGATTTATTTTTTGACGCGGGGAATGCTTTGACGCGCCGTCATCCCAACTGCGGGAGCAGCTGGAACAGTGTGTGGGACTTCCGGCCTCGATGAGGGACCGTCCTACCCACTAAACCCCGTGGTGTTCCTCCTCGCCCTATAGCCGGGCCAAAGGATATCAAAAGATTGACCTCGGAAGGATGTGCCAGAATTCCCAAAAAAAATATTCTTAGTTTAAATTACTTAGCAGAAGATAATAATAACGTACGTACCAATATTTCTTTCTCGAAAATATTAAATGCCGTGAGAACTGAGCACTGACAACCGGAAAAATTACCCGAAGCTTGAAAGTGAAAGCTTCAGAAGAAACGGGATAAAGGTCACCATCACTAACCCTCTACTCATTTATCTCTTTTGAAACACTGCACTGAGTCCTATTATCTGAATACGTTCAAATAAAATTAATTATCGTTTAAGAAAATACGTCAAATCGCATTTTTTACTTATTATGGAAATAGCTCAACATTTAAATACTAAAAAGATCTTAACGAGTAGTCATAAAATATATAAAAATAGTTTTATTATTCATTTCCCAACGTCTTTTAATTGGGGATAAAAATATACACAAAGAGAATACTGCAACAGTAGCTGCATTGTTCTTGGCGCATTATGAAGCCTCTTAATTACCAAGCCCAGTGAGTAATCGATCGCGTCAGTAAAACTCCTTAATATTTCGCTCAAACGATCAAAAATAATAAACAACAATGTGAAATTCAATAACAGTTCCTTTCAACCGTGTCCTGTATGTACTGCTTTTATGCAATACGAAAGGTAAGTATGGATACACCTTCAAATAATTAGTACAAGTAAATTATAGGAGCTTGGTTTCGGTCTTGCTCATATAATCCTCCTCCCACACCGCCGCTCCAATCCTCGTCCATTCTCATAAGATGGTCTGTTCAGCGCTGGAGACCTCTAGGTTCTGTAACTCCCGTCATATTCTATCGGAACAATTAATCAAATCAGCCTATGGCTGTCCAATGCTGAACGTTTGGATTATGGCAATCCCAAAATGCCCAAGTCCCAAGATATCTTCTTCATCGTTAGGATCTTCCAAGCCAACGGAAAAATACCCCCAGGTGAGGCCGCGGTGGTAGCCAAAGTCTGTCGAGAATCCCAGTAAATCCTTCCGAGGGCTTACCTGGGGCTTCCGAGCGTAGGCAGTGGTAGCGCACTTGTGGTTATAGTCGGAAAGAGTCCGGCATACCATTTATGAGAGACCTTAATACAAAAAAAGGTACTTCGATTAAAAAAAATCACCTATTACTTTTTATGTACATAGTGTACGTGCCTATTTTTTTTATGAAATTTACCTAGAAATATCTTAAAAATTTTGCAACGTTTTATGAGAATCTCCTCACAATATTACATTGAAAGAAGGCAATTTTTATGCTCCCAGAAACAATGGCACTGTTTTGACGAATTAACCCCTGGATTAATTAACATATTCAGAGACCATGTCTAATTACCGGAGCTTTTTAATTAAAACTTTGAAACTCTACGGTTTATTAGCTGCTGAGTAATAAAGGGCTACAGTGCTTTTACTTACCTCCGGCGTTTGGTCTAGAAATACTTTTCAACACAGTTTGCGTTTTGTACAAAACTTTTGAAATTTTTTGTAAAATACGTAAGCGAATAAAAGTATTTTGTAGTAATGTCGTTTTTTAAGATTCCGTAATTCTAAAGGTAAAAACGGAACCTTATTATTGAGACTAAATTTGTCTATCTGTCTCTCGGTCTTCTCCATATTGTATCTCAAAAACCGTGATAGTTAGGGACTCAAAACTATCACTGATTATGTATTTCGGGGTCTGCTATTACAACAAACGTGATTGTATACAGTCCCACTTAACAGTTTGAGCCTGTTACCGTATTGAAACGGACAGGAGCAGGTTAGAGAGGGTAGCGGAGAAGCAGCTACCTGCTTTAGGAATATTAAAATAAAAATCCCGACCAAAAGTCCTTAAAGTTGGCCTAAATGTTATTGGCAACCGGTACCAATGGCTTAGAATTTCCGAAGCATAGCAACTGTCGTAAACAGTCACCCATCTAAGAAGTGATCGTAGCGTTAGGGTAGCGTGAAAAATATCTACAGCTGGTAGCCTGCTGATACTATATTTTTAATAATATGATATTGCCTCACAGAAATAGAGAAGGCTCAGCACGCGTGTAACAGTTCTAGTGACAGTTATCGGCCGCCTTAGTATTAGAAAAAATATATTATTGTATTGTTTTGAGATCTTTCCTCGACTTTATTTGCAATAAGATGCATATGATATATGTGTTTGTGTTTGAGCTGTACCATAATAACACAGTGGTATTATGACCCTAGGCGTAGGCGACCACTAGAAAATTTTACCTCACCCAAAGTCTCTGGTTAGTCAAATCTATGCAGTTACATAGTTAGGTAGATAGCAAAACTGGCGATTACTTCAATTACGTCCCGTTGTGATAATAACATCAATGAACTAGCCTGTTACTTGTAGTCGTATTCTACCCAGCAGTTGGTCAATAACAGACTTGAGTGCTTGTTAAGGTGCGGCTGTTGTATTAGTGTTAGCGTTTGTTTGTGTATTATTATGTACTAGATAATGCCTGCAGCGTCACTCACTTGGAATTGGATTATTCCCAGAAGTCTGAGCAACAAGTTGACGGAACTATTGAGAAAGTGGAGTTGTGGTTCCGTTCTCGCTTTTCATGGGATGTTATTTATATTCAAGGAAAAGAGCATATATGTTCCTTTTGGCCGCGTTTGTAACCAGAGTTTGGTAACCAGTATCCTAAGAAGAAAAAATGATCTTGCCGAAGAAAGGTGTGTAATGTTTTTCGAAAAAATGTATGTATGCATGTCCAATTCTTTGTCACGTCCTACAGCCTGAACGGCTTGACGGATTTTGACATGCGAGGTATCATTTGATTCGTTTTAATTGTGTGAGTGACACCAGGTATACTATTTAAAAAAAAATGGCCGACTTTTGGCGCTAAACTGAAAACCTTGAAAATTTTTCTTGCACGCTCTACAGCGTGATCGGCTTTACGGATTTTGACATGCGAGATGTCATTTGATTCGTCGTAATTGTGTAAGTGACACCAGGTATACAAATTTAAAAAAAAAATCAAAATGGCAGACTTTTGGCGCTAAATTGAAAACCTTGAAAATTTTTCTTGTACTCTCTACAGCCTGAACGGCTTTACGGATTTTGACACGCAAGGTGTCATTTGACTCGTCGTGATTGTGTGAGTGACGCCAGGTATAATATAATTCCTAAAAAATCAAATGGCGGATTTTAGGCGCTGTAATTATTTGACTGCGATGGACGAAAAACTACTAAACCTATTTCGATGCGGTTTTATTTGTTTATAAGGGACTAGCTGATGCGCGCGGCTTCGCCCGCGTGAGATTTGGTCCCCGTTCCTGCTTCCCGTGGGAACATTTTCCCGGGATAAAAAGTATCCTATGTGTTATTCCGGACTATACTCTATCCCTGTACCAAATTTCAGCCAGATCCATTCAGTCGTTAGAACGTGATTGAGTAACAAACATCCAAACATCTAAACATCCAAACATCTTCACAAACTTTCACATTTATAATATTAGTAGGATAGTAGGATTAGTCAGACTTAAAATATTACATTTGTTTGATTGCAATTGATTGAGTAGAACCAAAAATATCACCAAAAATATAATAATTAAGGTTAAATTTCGGTGAAGTCCTTTCACTACAAAAAAGTTTATAACACCACTTCTAAGATAACTAAAAAGTTTAAAATAAACTTAATTATTAAGAATACAAAAAACTCGACTGCAAAGTAAAACTACAACTGAAAAGCCAAAAACCAGCTCTACATTTCTTTTGTAATTTTCTTTAGCTACTCACTGTTTTACTTTGTCGGCAATATTTGCAGGCAGGAACAAACTATGGAAACATTTAGCTATTTTGTAAACCACCACTTGCTTGAGATAGCTTGTTCCTGCCTGCAAATATTGCCGACAAAGTGAAACAGTAAGTAGCTAAAGAAAATTACAAAAGAAATATAGAGCTTGTTTTCTGCTTTTCAGTTGTGGTTTTACTTTGCAGTCGGGTTTTTTGTATTCTTAATAATTAAGTTTATTATCAGATTCCCTTCAGCATATAGAGCGCTATTGAGTCACAAAAATCCAGACAGCCAAATTTTCAAACTTTTCATAAATTTCACATTTATAATATAATTACCTAGGACAGGCCTTCCCAACCTTTTTCAGGTCACGGCGCCCCTATAAGATTTAAAAATTTTCGCGGCGCCCTCACATGCCACGTGAAATCCCATATAATCCCAATATCCCCCCCCCCCGTCGTTCCTCCGCCGGCAATCGCCTCATTGACGCAGCTATTCAATGGTATCCTCCACACACGTCACTTTCCTGTGACATGTCTCGGCAAACTCATTATGTGGCCCAAACCGGAATCCCTCATGGATGCTATTCCGAACTCTTACCGACTAAAACCACACAATGGCCTACCACGGTGGCCACTTTTGGGGTCAAAAACTCGGCGGCGTCTCACTTCCTCTCACTGAATGGATCATGGCTCGCACCGTGGTCTCCAGCGAGATTTTGTCCACATCTAGGCTTGCTACTAGGACCTAGCGCTATTGCGCCCATGCTGCACACTCCACCAATGTATGGAGCGCAGTGTCCTCGCTGTGTTCCTCGCAGTACTGGCACTCGGCCGTGTTCTCCCGGTGCATTCGCCACAGATACTTACCGATGCACCCGTGCCCGGCAGTTATCTGTATCAACCAATAAAAGAGATGGTTCCTCTACAGCCACTCGTTTATGATCGGTCTGATCGCCCCCATTGTGGCATTATCCCACCTTGGTTACTCAAGTCGCACATTTCAAGTCTCTATGATTTCCTGATGTAGCTAGGGCCGTTGAGCAGCTTGGACCTCTGAGCCAGGGAAGCTGTCTGTGATCATGTCGCCGCCTATATTACCACCTCTCTCAACTAAGACACCTTAAGGCGGTCAACGCGGTGAGGACTTAGACACAAAGTAGACTAGTTAAAAAAAACAAAATAGGGAACTTGGGAGACAGACCCTTTTATGGAGTGGGGACAGCGACTTGGCAAACGACGAGTAGGACGTCCACCCGCCAGATAGACCGACGACCCGGACCGTGTGGCGTTTTCTTTTTTTTTGGTGACGCGGGGAATGCGGCTGGGCACCGTTATCCCAGCCGCGGAGACAGCTAGGATGGTGTGTGGGGCTCCCGATCCCGGAAAGGGACCGTCCTACCCACTAAACCCCGCGGTGTTCCTTCTCACCCTATAGCCGGGCCGAAGGATATCCAAAGATTGTTCTGGTCGGCCGGCAATCTCCTTGAGGGAGCAAGATGGAATGCTCCCCCTGAGCTCCCTGAGGAGCTGACAAAACCCAAGCCCGCATCGCACCGCTCTTGAGCGCCTTTCTGGAAGCAGCGACGGTAGAGAGCGGTCGAGCGGGCTGGCACTGAAGGCACCTCCGGAACACGGAGAGGTGTCTTCCGCCAAATGATCATCGGTGAACGGGGTCCCTCAATCTCCGCCCACCGGTACAACGCTAGTCAGGGGCGCGCACGAAGGCTGCCATGTGGTGCCCCCAAACCAGACGGCGGAATGTCTCTCTTGGCGAACGTGTGGCGTTAGATGGGAGAGGCCTTCGTCCAGCAGTGGACTGTCATAGGCTGATTTGATGGATTAATTGCATGTTTATGATATTTTTTTCTAACTTTTTTTTACGAACAAAGGGGCGCCGCGAGGAGAGCCGCGGCGCCCCTCTGGGCTCTCTGCGGCGCCCCAGGGCGCCGCGGCGCACAGGTTGGGAACCCCTGACCTAGGATATGATTTTATTTATTTAATGATTTTATTTTTATTTATTTATTTATCTATATAAATCCTATCTTTACAGGTTCTTAACCTAATGCGATAGAATAACCCGATCACCTAATTAATAAATATGTACCTATAAAACAACAAATTTAAAACAAAAACAGTATCCTAAGGTTGTCTATAGCTAATTGTTCTTAAAGCTATTACTGTGAAGTCACTCCATGTGCAAGCAAATAGGTCTACCTGATCCGCTATAAGGTTGAGAGTACGCAGTGCCCGCGACAGAGATGATGGACCTATGGCTACCCTTATAGGTTTTAAGGCTAAATATTTTGGCGATTTATGAATTTTATGAGAAATATCTTAGTAGAATAGGCGACTACATTATTAATGGGAATAGTATTTAGCTTTTTCACATTCATACTATCTAACTTAAATTAAGTTGATAATGAGCTTTTCACGATAGAGCAGATAACTAGATCATATGATCTAGTTATCTGATCAACTCTCTTAATATTTGGTTACGTAGTAGTTTAGAACTACAAGTACTGGCACAGTTTTACTACACTAGAATTTACACAATATTTTCATACGTTTTCCACTCATATAGTTCTTTTTCTATGAGGAAAAAACTGAACTGCCACGTCAAATTCTTTACAAAACCGAAATATTAATTATTAAGAAAGTTTTACAAGGTTAGCTTATATTACTCACACTTCTCACTAAGTTAGTTGTCACAGATTGGAACTTGGATAACGCTTGATTGCGGACCTAAACAGAGTTATGGTGACATGTCAAATATACGACCGGATATCACTTTATTAGTCACATATTATAGGCCTTATCCATGTTGTGCCATGCCATCGTTCATAACCGTTTTACTGTTTATACAAATTTTAAAAAACCTTTTTTTTTACGTGGGGAAATCTCTCATGGATTCTATGCCGTACTCATACTGACTAAAACCACACGTGCCTTACCACTGTCTACGGTCGGGGGTCTCATGTTTTAAGTATCTAGTTTAAATAATGTGTATTTATAGATGCTATTTTGTACTTTTGTCTTTTGTTATACCTATTGTATGGTATAATACCATAAGTTTGACGCCAACGACTACCAGTTTCGGTCCTACCATCATATTTCCATCCAAAAGTTGCCTGGCAGAAATTGCTTTTAGCGATAAGGCCGCCCATTGTATTGCTATTTTATATCAAGTTTGTAAATTGTAATACTATCTTGGCGTACAATAAAGTATATCTATACTAATATTATAAAGAGGTAAAGTTTGTGTGTTTGTATATTTGTTAAATTGTAAGGGGTAATCTCGGGATCTACTAAACCGATTTTAAAAATTCTTTCACCAATAGAAAGCTACGTTATTGCGGAGTGTCATAGGCTATATAGCATCACGCTACAACGAATAGGAGCGGAGCAGTAATAGTAAATGTTTCAAAAACGGGGGAAAAGTTATTCCTTTTGAGAGCTTCGTTGCGTGTGCTGCGTGACTAATATTATTTAACCGACTTCAAACAAGGAGGACCCAATTCACCCCTTTTTTTATTTATTTTTTTCGCGCAGAACTCCGCCGTTTATAGACCGATTTGAAAATTTTTTTTTCCTTCGAAAATAGGTACTCCCAAGGTGGTCCCATTTTAAGGAAGCCAGGATCTGATTATGGCATCCTGGAGAAATCGAAAGGAACTTTTAAAAATTGTAGGGGCATCTAGGGCGTTTGTAATTTTTTTTATTAAGGGTTTTAAAGTAGTACAACTTAATGAAGGTCTGGAGTCAATCTGATGATGGAGACGAAAGACAGTAGAGAGAATTCCCTAACGATATACAGCAGTTACTTTGTGTTTGGGTTTGATTAATTTGTACTGTCGAGAACTTTACACCTAGATAGATAGATTTTCAGTCCACACGACACTAAAAATAGTGAAAAAAAAATTTTAACAAAAAAGAACCCAACTTCAAACAAAACTAAAACTGAAAAATAAAATTTACTTAGCACAAAGTTAGTATATAGAATAGAATAGAATAAACTTTATTTGTACACCATATTAAAACTAGTTTTACAAAAAAAATGTTTATAAAATGTTGTACAAAGGGCGGCCTTATCGCTGTACAGCAATATCTGACAGGCAACCTTGGGATGGACAGAAAAGATGTTAATTGTAAGTCATATTCTGATTTATCAGATATCATCTATACTAATATTATTAAGAGGTAAAGTTTGTGTGTTTGTATATTTGTTAAATTGTAAGGGGTAATCTCGGGATCTACTAAACCGATTTTAAAAATTCTTTCACCAATAGAAAGCTACGTTATTGCGGAGTGTCATCTATACTAATCTATACTAATATTATAAAGTGGTAAAGTTTGTGTTTGTATATTTGTTAAATTGTAAGGGGTAATCTCGGGATCTACTAAACCGATTTTAAAAATTCTTTCACCAATAGAAAGCTACGTTATTGCGGAGTGTCATAGGCTATATAGCATCACGCTACAACGAATAGGAGCGGAGCAGTAATAGTAAATGTTTCAAAAACGGGGGAAAAGTTATTCCTTTTGAGAGCTTCGTTGCGTGTGCTGCGTGACTAATATTATTTAACCGACTTCAAACAAGGAGGACCCAATTCACCCTTTTTTTTTAAATTTTCTTTTTATTTTTTTTCGCGCAGAACTCCGCCGTTTATAGACCGATTTGAAAATTTTTTTTTCGTTCTAAAATAGGTACTCCCAAGGTGGTCCCATTTTATCTATACTAATATTATAAAGAGGTAAAGTTTGTGTGTTTGTATATTTGTTAAATTGTAAGGGGTAATCTCGGGATCTACTGAACCGATTTTAAAAATTCTTTCACCAATAGAAAGCTACGTTATTGCGGAGTGTCATATATAGCATCACGCTACAACGAAAAGGAGCGGAGCAGTAATAGTAAATTTTTCAAAAACGTTGGAAAAGTTATTCCTTTTGAGAGCTTCGTTGCGTGTGCTGCGTAAATATTTATAGTTATGTAAAAAATATGTACCTACTACAAAATTGTTTCTCTTAAAAAAGTTCTTAAAAAAATTGCGCGATAGCATGTGTCTATCTTTGGGTTGGTGCACAATAACCATTTTAATGGCAATCAATTTTTTCTACAATAATGTAACGGGATACCTCTTTCGTAAACGAAATTGTTCTTAAAAATAATGCGACGGGAATACACGCGACGACAAACCTTTCTCTCTCTCTGTCTCTCACGTAGTATTGAATATTAACGACGAGACGCTACGGGAGTAAACGCAACGTGACGGGAGTAAATGCGACAGGAACAGGTAATTCTCTCTATTATGTGGCGCAAACGAAGTTGCGCGGGTCAGCTAGTAATAAATAAATAAATAACGTAATTTCAGTGGAGAATCTTCGTCAGAACTGTGCGTTTCAAGGTGCCTGGCCCGGAATACTAGAAGACGCAGGTTCGAGTCCTGTTAGAAACCGATATAATTTTTCACATTAAGGTTATTGCGGTGTGATTTCCTTTTTATTACCTTTTTCTTAGTCATCGTGGCACCTTTTATGATACAAAACCGCAGAATTTTATAGTTCGGTTGATACACATTATATTACTCACAAATGAAAGTCAACCATATTTTAATTAGTTGCGACACTTATAAATCAGGATTTCTTCGAAATAGTCGGTGCGACATAACATATAGCGTGGGTCGATATTATGGAGACATCGTATGATTTTCTCAATGACTAGGTATATCTTTGATTCATTCACTATTTAGGTTGGTCACTCAATCACTATCTTAATGTCTTAAATCTACCTCAGTATCGTTTGAAGCCAGGGATGGATCAAATATTTGTGTGAGCTGTTTTGAAGTTTGACCTTATGCTATGAATAAGATAAATGCAATTAGGAATATCTTAGCATGTTTACCAAAAGACTATAATATTCCAAACACAAGCTTTTAGTCAAATTGAGCTAAATTTTGAGCTACCTTATATGTAGGATAAGCACCCAAAAATAAAATAAAAAACAGACTGCGCTGCGCCTTCGTTCTACGTCCTTTCCATGTGTCCTGCGCCTAAGCTTTAAGTTTACGTTTTCAAGTCATACGATCGAGAATCTGGACATACCTATGCAAGAATTTTGAAATTTGGTGCAGGGATAAATTATAGTCTGTAATATCTACATTTATATACGAAGAACGTTTCTATAGGATCCTAGAACGGGAACAAGAAGTAATTTTATATTTAATTTCAAACTAATCAGGTATCTAATCATTCTTAACAATGCCGATTTCCTTGACTAGTTCCTGCTTATTACACTCAATGTACATAATACCGACCATTAGGAATATCATAATCACAATCGCTACTAAAATAAAATCTAAAATATTATTATTCTCTCTCGTACCTAAGTATATTGTCTATTGTATTTCAACGCTGCAAGGCGCAATGAATTCAAATATATTATGATACTGCCTTCAACTTACTACCACTTGTACGGTCTATTGTAAACGCTAGCATCGCTGGTATTACAAGGGAATTATTGCTGTGGCACAATGGAATGGAAGCTGATGAAATTTTGTTCGGTAAGCTTGTAAAAAATATGAACAGTGGTGCATTTGAATGTTTTCGCGGTAGTGAGACTGTAGAGAATTCCTCTATTGCTGTACTTACCAGTTACTGCAGTTTGAAACTTGAATTGCTTTTAAACAATATCTAATAAGTACACAGAAGTACGGATGGAGGATTCTGTACCCTTGACACAATGGCAATTGACAATTGTCTTGCAAGTACTGACAACGAACCGTTTCTAATAATTGTCGCTATTGAAAATTGCTTGACATGGCCAGGATCAAGTTATCTACTTTTTAAATACATACAAATACACATTAATTGACCGCTGCTTTCATTATATCACTCATGAATTAGAATCGAAGTTGAATTCGAACTGTTTTAAAGAATCGTATTATAATGTCGAGGTAATTTTTGTCTACCTATACAAACTACATTAAAGTTTAGAATTCGAATTTTATTTTTAGGTTTTCACAAATCAGATAACAAAGAACTTATCTTAAAACCTACCTAGGTACTTAGTGATTTTTTTTTCATAGAACGTAATATTATCAGTAACGATTTTTTTAGATTTTAGATCAAAGGATACACCGAAATCAGACCATATACTTGTTAGTTAAAGATGAAATCCAAATACTGCTGCTCTGAAACTGGGCTAGTTAATTCTTATTCAATTAACTTGTTTTCGTGGCACTAAATTAGAAGCAGATTTGATTTCACTCGGCTTAGGCTGTTAGTAGGGTGTTATTGGGGATTCTAGAATCATTTCGTCCTCGCTTTCGCTCGAACTGCATGATTCCAGAATCCCCAATAATTTTTAGCGACCTTTACTATCATGATAATTTGTGTGATCTGATGCAGTTAGCAATATTTTCGAACTGCATGATTCCAGACTCCCCAATATTTTTTATCGATCTTTACTATCATGATTTATGTGATCTGATAAAGTAAACGTAGCCTCTGTTATATAAAAGCATAAAAGTCATTCCAGCTTTTTTAGATGAAATTAATTTCATTCTGCTGAAGCCGTTTCAATTTTCAAGAACGATTCACATGTTGTTACCTCAGGAGAATATAAGCTCTCTATTACCACTTTTATATGTTTTTATTTACCACCTCTGACTATTCAGATTTTGTGTGATATGATACAGTTAGTAATATTTTATGATTCAGTACTTACAATCAGTATACTTGAGGGTATTCATTCAGTTTAGCAAATAAAACACTTTGTTCACAAAAATATTTTATTGTATAAAGTGAATTTCATTATAAATATAAAGTTTATTATCTGTACACCATTTATTTAAACATATAACATTTTTTAAAGCACAAACGGAATCATGATAAATACAACTATACAAATCAAGGGAGTGTTTGTATTTGTCATGTAAGCTTATCAAACTAGGGCAACCTTTATCTTCTAAATTGTTTATGTCATCACTATTTAATATGTTTTTTAACCATAACACTTTTTCAACTCCTTTGGCGTAAATACATTTATGTCTTAGAATATCCTGAATCAAATTCTGATGATTTGAATAAGGTATAATTCCCTCGCGCCAGTATATTTTATGATTACGCTCAATCCAACTTACTTGCTTTCGTTCTTCTTTCGTTAAGTCGTAAAATGGAAATGGTGATTTTATTAAAAAAACCTGCATTTTTTTATTACATAGTATAGCTATTTCCTTTATTATAAATTCATTTGCTTCTGTTTTAAAACCTTGAACATCTACGATGGCAATCATGATAACCGACGTACTATGTTGCTTAAGGGCTTGTATTCCACAAGTCGATCGTTGATAATTAAACAATATGCACTTGTGTCATCAGGTATTAATGTTGAACACTCAAACTCCAGCCGAACGTCTACAGGTCCAGTTTTTAAGCTATCGTTCTGCCTTGAACAATCTAAGATGAAGAGTGGTGCTTTGTCTTTAAAATCTTTTAAACTGAGCAAGGGATCTGTTGGACAGTTGTAATATGACTGACGAAATTTCACATACATATCGTATAATATACTGTACTTATCATCGGAGAATTTTAAGCCAAGAGGTTCATATGGATAATATTGGGAGTTTAGAAATAATGTTACGTTTGTGACATCACAATGATCAAATAGCGAACTATCCTTTAATTTGTTACATTTTCTATTAGTTTGCAAACAGAAAATGACATATCTAGGTTTTTCCAATTGCGATGCAGTTTTGACGGACCAAGAATGTTTCGTAGTCTTAGGTAATAAAGGATACTCGTACAAATCCCAATTTCTAAATGCTATTTGAATAGGTTTATCCCTTTCTAATTGTTTTAAGAGTACCAATCGTTCTCGATCAGAAACTTTAATATGAGGTACTCTCCATTGTACTCTCTGTATTTCTATTTGAAAATGTATCACATCATCCGAAAGTATGACACTATTTAAGTTAGAGTTACTTCTGTTCAATACAAGTTCGTGTTTACAATTAATTAAAATTTTATTGTAATCTTCAGCAAACCCAAGAATTTTGTTTAACGGTATAACAGCACTAAAACTACCATCACATCTAAACGGCTTAAAGTTCCACCCCCATAAGGCAGCAACTCTATTTTCTCCTTCATTTAATGAAATGTATGATTTAATCGTTGAAGTTATTCCAGAATTTTTAGTTCGATCAATTTCAATACCATTCATTTCGTACCTAATGTCTTGAAATAATGACAAAATGTAGTTATTAGTGAAAGTAACATTAGCTTTTTTAATCGGATTTCCATCTTTACCGAAGGGGATAGCTTGACCTTCTATATAAATTGAACTGGCTGATGGTAAAACATATATGTCTTGCTGATGTATAGGGATGCGGATTTCATCGTTTTCTCGGAAGCTGTTATTATAGGGGTTATATGAATGAATTTCATAGCTTTCGATCGATGTATCAAATTGTGGTAACTCGTTAACCCGAAGTATGCTCATATTTTGAATCCTAGAGCTTTAAGAAATTCCTTATTTAACTTAGTCAAATTCTTTACTTTCTTCTTACGTCGTTGGCCCTTCACAGACTCTGAACAAATACTACGTCTCACAGTAGCGGGCGAGCTTTTATAATATGCAATCATTTTATTTTTCTTAAATGCAAGCGAAGTTCAATATGCTCGTTGCTGAAATTAATTAAGTGACCAAATTGATCCACAATTCTAATAGATATCGAAGAAATAGTTTCTTTATTAATCGGAAAATAGATGATGTTTTGTGGTGTTTCTATACAACATTTTTTTCTATCAGCATTTGGAAAAAATTCATGAATGACATGAGTTTGTATTCCGTTGGAATACGAATCATAAACAAGATCACATTCAATTCTGATTACAGGCAAAATGTTAGAGTCAATATTATTAATTAGATTAAACACTGAAAAGTATAACAAGCCACACTCGTACTGATCTGATAAATTCAATGATGGTTGAAAGTATGAAACCAATTCGGATTTATTTCCCGAGATGGTGACTGTTATAGACATTCCTGTAAACTGAATGTATTTGACTGAGTTAGTTTATTTTAAGCTTGACTTTTCCAAAATTTTTTTAAAAATTTTAAACAGAGATGGCCACAGTTGTATGGGTGATCGCGTTGTATGTTTTCATAATTATAATTAATTCTATAACCTAAATATTTTATGAATTCTTTCGGTGGCTTAAGATTGCCGTAACTATCGAAATATTCTACATAATCATTACACTTAGCATAGGCTACCCAATGAGTACCAAGATTTTGAGAGCTATCTAAATTAATTACACCACATTCTTTGTGAAGAGGTTTTTTCGGTAGCTCGTCCCTCATATAGACTCCGCGAAAATAGGGAATACTGTTCCCATATTTCAATATGTCTAAATTATTCAACGCTCGTTTAGGTAGCCGATAATTCAGTTTTTTTCTTTCGATACAAAAATGCCGAGCCCATTTTTATGTGGTTTTAAGTGTAGCCCTTTGCCTATACAAAGAGCTTCCATTTTTTCATTATGCCTTTTCAATTCAGCAAAACGTTTTTTAGCCATTTTGAATTCCGTTATAGTTTTAGCTATTCCAGCTGTACCACCTGCTAAAGCACCCATAGCTGATAATCCTGCAAATATAGGTATTAAAGGCAATACTCCCCCTGTTTTAGGTACAGAAATGATACGAGGAAGTTTCATAGATGGATTATTTGCTAAGTCTCTAGCAGCCGCCATCGCTAATTCGATTGCCATTTTCTTACATTTTGGTCTCATTTTTTGTAAGTGTTTTTTTGTTTTGGTAATAATATTTACAATTCCCTTTTTACAACCAGCTCCGGTAGCTCTCTTTTTTATTATAGGTTTTTTATGCCCAGCCCCAGTCTTAACTTTTGCAGACATAGCTTTGCTTACCAATTTTGCTGCAATCTTCTCTTTTAAACTCGCATCAGAAGCAACAGCACGCTCTTTAGCCATTTTCAACAAAACTAAATCTGCTTTATGCCTATCGCTTAATTTTGATGAATTATGATATGCAATATCGTGTTCTTTACAATACTCGTCTAGTTTATTAACTCCTTTATCACCACGTGAAAGTCTTTTAATTAAATTTGTTCCAGGACCGCAATAATTGTATCCAGGTAAATGCAATTCAAATGGTAAATGATTTATAAACCAATTAAGAAGACTTCCTTCTTTAATCCAATTCATCATCAGACTGAGATAATTTTAGCATGTTCTCTTAATAAATATGCTAATCTCTGTTATATTTATCATTTTATTATATTCGCTTTATCTATCCAGCTATTTTCAGTAGAAGGTAAACCTAACCACTTTACTAAAACTTTTGTTCGATTCTTTCTGAGAATTTTTTCAACCAAATATATATTAGGATAATTCGTTTTCTGAAGCTCCTGAGCATAAAACGCTCCCAATATAGGCTGACCTCTGAGTGTATCTTCAATCAAATAGGTCGTAGGAGTAGTATTTTGCACTTTTCGAATTTTAAATATTTCGGTTGACCAGTTCGGTGTATATCCTTTTTCAAATATACCTTTGTACTTACTGATTCGTACCCAATCATTCACTTTTAACTTGATTTTCCGATTACTTTTTTTTACTAAACATGCATATCTTTGTAATATCTGATTTTTATTATTATCATTTACATTGGCTGGAATATCATTTATTGTTCTATGATGAGTATGGTTGTATTTATAAATAACATTATTGAGAGTATTATCTATCCA
Source organism: Miltochrista miniata (assembly GCA_933228765.1). Lineage (NCBI taxonomy): Eukaryota > Metazoa > Arthropoda > Insecta > Lepidoptera > Erebidae > Miltochrista > Miltochrista miniata. Next base: position 23,773,380 of record OW121763.1, on the reverse strand, counting down.
GACATAGTTTCCTTTCAAACTAAACTCTTTATACAATTTGGATTTTAATGTTCTTATAAAACGTTCAACTATTGATGCTTTCTTTGTTGAGAATGTTGAATAATGGTTAATGCTATAACATTTTATAAGAGTTCTAAACGATGTGTTATAGAATTCTTTACCATTATCTGTTTGCAAGTTTTTAGGAATACGTTTCTTAGCAAATAAAGTTTTAAACGCATTACATACGACATCTTTGCTCTTACTTTTTAAGGGAAAACCCCAAGCGTATTTAGAAAATGTATCGATAACAGCAAGAATAAACCTAAAGTTTTTGTTATTCTTGGATACTGATTGCATGTCAATTAAATCAGCTTGCCATAGGTCATCTATATCTCTCATTATTACGTTTCTACGAGGGAAATTCACTCGAGCATTTTTATGTATTTCATTAACTACATCAACTTTACTCATATTAAAAAATATTTAAGAATATATGTATTTTCAATTGAATCTGTGAGCATCCAGAAATTACTAGCATCGCTGATACCGTTAAACTGAGGCAGATGGTAAAAGAGTAATGGTATTTATTCTTTAATTATGTTAGCTTCCTTTAATTCCTCAATTATTGATAAAATTTCATTATCGTGATTAGTATTGCCAGCATCTCTAGAAGCAACTAGCAATTTTAGTCTTTCAACAAGCTCATTAGGATCATCCCAATATACTAAATCAGTGCAACTTTTATATTTCTTAAGTTTTGGTAAACTGAGGTGCTTAAGTAAGTCGCCTCCATATTTTGTCTCAATTTTATCCCTTTTAACATCAGAAAATAAAGGTCTTATAATTTCACGATATTTTAAACCTTTGTCTCCCCTAATCTGGCCTTTAGGATTATAATCTCTCTTATGAGCGCTTGTATAATGTAATATATCTCTGTAGATAAGTTTATCATCTTTAGAGATAGACATTAAATCAGGTTTTTTTCGAAGTAAAAGTTCTTTTAGTCCATTCGTTAGTTTATAAGTGTTGTCCCCAATTTTCATCATCAAGACATTACTACTATCGAGTTTAGAAAATGATACTATTGAGTTACCCATCATTAAAGTGTTATTTTCTTTTCTAATTCCAAATGGAATATTTATGGTACCGTAAATACCAAATACATCTTCACCTTCCAGACTGTCTTTTATTTCATTTTTAGTAGATTCATAATCAGCATCGTAAAATTCATCTAGCTTGGTAGAAGAATTTTGACTGCTTTCCGATTCGTTTCCATCAGTCATATCAGAAATGTTATTCACAGCATTAGTATATTCAGGTAACTTTGAATTAACCAAAGTTTTAAGTGGTTCTATTACAGGTTTTAATATTTTATCAGAAGATAATTGAATTTCATGTTCATGTTTTCTCATATGTTTTAGTTTACTCTTTATGGAATCAACCGATTTCATTAAAGCTTTTTTAATATTTTTCTCCATGTTATTCTGACAACCTTCCTCATCAAAATAACCAATAAAACTAAAATAATTATATATGAAAGTCATTTATAACTTCTACCTTAATCAAGGTCAGCAAGAACTCAATTATTCTTTCAATTATCTCATTAACATCTTTACTCAAAATAGAAAAAAACATCAAAATTTTTTCTATACCTTCCACTGTTCAATGGTGAATCTTTATTAATGCAGACAAAATTATATGGATTGCTCCAAACTATGTTGCAAACATTTTTAAATCGACTCCATGACATATCAGTACCAACATGTTCTTCGTAAATATGTTTTAAATTTACATCATCTTGTTTAAATAGTATAAGGAAATTAGCATTATCACGTAACAATTGTTTCGGAATTTTTGAATAAGTTTGAGATAAATAAAAACAATCAATTTGTTTATGCCTACCCATAGAAAAATAATTGCGGATATTTATTTGATTTTCACAAACAACATCATCAAAAATAAATACAGAGTTAGATAAAGCCTCACTTGGAGCAATAACATCTTTATTATCATTGAACTCATTAAACTTTACATTCGGCACTCGTCTCAAGACTTCTCGCAAAAAACAATATTTCGGTTGAAGGTTAGTCTTTGAGTACAAATAGAGATTTTGAAATTTGAGTCCATTTTTATGTAGCAACAAGGTAATTACAACATTTGTTTTACCACAATTTGAGGGACCGCATATAATACATCGAATTGTATTAGGTAATAAAATACTATGTCTGATCTGGCGAGCAGAATTATCAAGTTTTAAATTGCTTACATTTAGGGATGTGGACTGCTTGATCAGCTTCATGTTTTATTAAAATTTTATTAAGTACCTAATTTAAGTTGCTGCGTCAACTTCATTTTGTAAATTACATGATCGAATGAGTTACTTATATATTTATATGCATTTATTTAGGTACAATAAAACGCTCAGATAGATTTACGTCAGATATCATGTTACGGAATTCCATTGAAATACTTACTACAAAATTATAGTTACACGTTACTACTTGTTGCATCTTGCATCGCCGAATTAGTGTTTGCTTTGGTGTATACGTAAAGCGTAACCTGATAACTATCATAACAAATGTATTGTGCCTAGTTCATTTCTCATCCGCAGCTCCTCGAGGTAAGTACTTACATTTTAATAAATAAACAAGTAATATTATAAACCTAGTCTAATTAAATAATGTTTTGTTTTTTTTTTTTACAGAATAATGTCGCTCACTCCATCATACAGCCCTGTGGTGAATATTTTTTCATCTATTCATTACCTCAGAATCTTGACTTATTATAAAATATTGAATTAATTACAATTTTCTTTACAGGAACCCTGTGTTCAGGATTACGCTCTTGCAAATCCATTTCTTTTTGCACAAGATAATGAAAGATACTATACTGAAGTAGCTAATCAGTCACGACAGGAGTACTTGGAGAAAAAGAAAAAGAAATCGATACTCAAGAAGGCTGTGAAAAAATCGATGCATTCTTCATCATATGTTATTCGGAAGGAGATAGAGAAACCGAGCAAGCTGATTAAAATACATATTTATGATGGTGATAAATGTGAAAATGTGAATGAATGCGGTGATAGCTGCAACATAAGCATTCAATATTTTGTGAAGGATGATTATGATGATATTTTAAAAGAAACTGAATATATCATAGCTAAAATTGTAAAAAAAATTAGTAATGTTTAATAAATTGTATTAGTTATAAATTATTTAATATATTGCCTACATTGTATGCACTTGTTTGCGCATTGTAATACTGTAATTGTAATATAAATAATTATAATAAATAATTGTGTACCTAGCAACTTATTCATAAGATACAATAAATGAAAGTATCAGTATAACAATAGCACTATTGTGAATAAACAAAAATAAAATAAATTAATATTTTATACCTATACATATAATTTGTTTCATTTCCTCATCTTAGTGCTCGTGGCCCCACAGACTCAGTGTTCTATAAACGATCACTGCAGTAAGCAACTTTCACTATGGCTGGTCCATGGATGGGTGACCATCCATGTGATCACTTTGTGACATTTATTTGAGCGTTTCCGTGCTTCGGAAGGCACGTTAAGCCGTTGGTCCCGGTTGCCAGTAAAATGGCAGTCGTTAAGCTAAGTTGAATGCTTTATTTCAACAGCAGGCAGTCACAACCTGCGCCTGTCCATTTAAACACGGCAATACGGCTCACCATCTATTACGTGGGACAAATTATACAGAGGTGAAATGTGGGCACATAATATGCCTCTGCCTACCCCTTCGGGGATAAAGGCGTGACCATATGTATGTTCTCATCTTACAGTTATCTCGGTTGCATCCAAAGTCTCTACTTAGGACTCTGGAGTCCGCTTTTATTCCCAGAGAGAGGCGGTGACTGCTGTCTGGTGGAGGATGGAGGTAATACCCTGCTGCCTCATCTATTGATCAGCATGTACACATAAATATTTGCTCTGACCTGGGACTCGAACCCAAGACTTCAGTACAACAGTCCAATACACTAAGACTACACCATCGAAGCAGTCAAATAGTCAAGGCAGTTATGGTTTGGGAATAAAGTATTATTTTCTTCTTTTCTACAAAAAAGAAAAACTAGGTGAATATTACTGTATTTATCACATACTTACTCGTATTAAATTAGTATGGGTATGGTTTATGCTGACATAAACCTTTCATTTTTCAGTAGGGAACATAATTAAACAAAATAGCTGCATACAATATATTTATTTCGTTATGAAAAAACATAATAGTCTTAATTTATAATTCTTACTAGAAAAATAATATGATACAATGAATATAGTAATAACATCTTCAGATTATAATATTGTGCTATAATGACCCCATGGTAACGTAGAAGCATTGTTTGTTTTGATTTGACGTTTATCATCATTTCCATCAAGCACTACTTTATTGATTCTTTGAGTATACAGTTTATGATTTTTAGACCTTATAACAAACATAGGGTATCGAAAATTGGTATTACAATTTAATGCTCTTTTATATTTATGTACAGTATTTTTTTTTGAAACAGATTTTTTTACACCTTTAGCTTTTTTAATTATATCACTCAAAGTATTAATACAATACAACTTAGCTCTCAAACCAATAAACTCTGATATAACATCTCCACCCATTTCATCCTTAAAGAAACCAGGTATCTGTTTATTAGAATGTGGGATGCCATAAATATTATTAATTTTAAAATTACTTGTGTCAAAATATTGAATATTATTTTTCATATCTTCATAGAAATCTTTGGTTTGTATATAATATAACAAACTATCTGTATCAGTATAGCATAATTGTATTTTATTTTGAAATATTCTTTTCATTACCGAATAGTGAAAATTATATAAATGACTCTTTGCTAGTTCTAATATCGTAAAACCCATGTATATCGGTCGGTCCAAAACTACTTTTGCCGGTTGTAATTGTACGGCAACAAGATTTTCGGAAATTACAGCAAGGTTTTTAAAATTTGGAGCGCTTATATATTTTTCAGCACCATCAATCTTCTTAGTTTTATTTACCTCATCTTTCCATACATTAACTAACTTAACATCGACTTGCTTTCTTTTATTTTCGATAGTTTTCCCAAATATTGAATTATTTTGTTTTTTAAAGAATACTTTTTCAAAATCAGATGTAGCTTTCTGTCTAAGAGAAGTATTTAATGATATATATGGTTCCAAAATCTGCTTTTGTGTAAACGAAAGAATTCTATGAATTTTTAAAATTATAATACCATTTTTCAAACACTCTTGCAAATGAATATAATGTATAACATATTTATACTTATCATAAAGATTAGCAATTAATTTACTAGTTTTATTGCAACATGTCATAGGAGGAATTATTTTTTCCGCTGCAAATGGTAGATCAGAATGCTCATCATGTATAGCGGAAGGATAATGAATATCTACTTCAAGTATATAACCTTCATTACTATAAGATGAAATAGTGTTTATATCAAATTTTGTTATTTCATTATCGGTTAAGAATCGAAAATTTCCGACTGGTAATCTTTGCATCATAGCATAACCATATAAATTAACACAATCTAAGTAGGCTAAAAAAGTATCTGGTTGTTGATCATTATAGTTAGGCAGATATTTGTTGTTAGCTTTGGCATATCTTAATGAGCATTGAGCTAAACCTCCTCTGATACCACTTTCAATCATTTCATACATTTCTATATCAGATAATAAATCCAATTCAACTTTTGTAACTAATAACATAGCATCCCAACTTAATGATGGAGATGAAACATAGTGACAGGGATCCAGTCCATAGTGCTTTAAACTCATAGATCTAAATTTTTCAAAAATATCACACAGTAACAACACATCACATTTTAGGTATAAATCAGTATATTCTCCTAGATTATTTATATCAAATTTATTCCAAACAGTTAATGCATGCTTATAATCTTCTATCGATACGGTTTCTGATGTAAGTCTACTATAAAATTTATTTCGATCTGGTAATTGTGTTTCATCATATTTTTTCCAAGAATCTATATATTCATAGCAGTATATCCCTTTTTTTAGGCATAGTGTAAATAAATCTTCATCCGTGAAAAATGATTTCAAATGCTTAAAGTCTGCTACATTCAATGTTTTTGCAAGATTATCCAAACTAGAACTTAAAAAATTAAAAGAGTCAATAAATTTTAATTGTACTGTATTTCTGGAATCCAGCTGTACAAATTTACTAAAAGATATATATTTTTCTTTGTTTTTTGGAATCAAATTAATGTAACCACATACTGAAGAAATTTCATTAATAAATAAATGGCAATCATATCCAGAAAGATTATGAAATATTACTGGAATAAATTTGCACATTTCAAATTCTAAATTACATTTGTTATGAGCTGGCCCTCGATATTTACCAGTGAAATGATCATGATCACGAACAATATGATCATCGAGGACAAATTCTTTTCTACAGATATGACATTTCTCTGCAGTCTTAAAAGAAATATATTCTTCAGGAGTTAATGGTAACATATTTCTATGCATTATCAAAATTTGATATAACCTTCGGCAATCATTTATAATTGACTCAACAAATTTTTTTGAACAATTTGGACCTCGGTATGATATTAAATTATTTAATTCAGGGTTAGATTCACAACATATGTAATAAGCAAAGCAAGTGGCTTCATGGATTTGAATGTTTTCAGTGTATTGACTTTTGCTTTTATCAGAATATTCTCTTAATAAGCTTTCAAAGTCTCCGTAAATGACTATTGGGACTCTTTGTGTTTTTTTATAATTTGAGAATTTAAGTTTACTGTTTTCTGGGGGAAGTATAGTTTGCAATCTACCGCATTTATGATTGTTTAGTTTTTCCAACGTATTAAAATACAAAAAACATTCTTCACACAGATGAATCTTAGATTTATGTTTTGTCAGTTGACTTCGAACAACTTTTTCAAGGTTTTTAATCAAGCAGAAATGATTCTTATTATCCTTAGTAATAAATAGTAAGTTCACATGGGTTAACTTTCGAACTTTAGTTTTATATAACGGACCAGTAATAGTATTGTTTTTTTCTAAGCCGTAAATATTGATACTTATGTTACAATTCTGTTTTTCAAAACGTTTTATATCTTCAAACGTTGGAGGAAATGACATGCCATTAGTATTCAAAATTTTTGAATAATGTGGATATGATGAAATTCTATTGGGATTATTTTTAGCTGGATACATATGAGCAATGATACACCAAAGAAAGCAATGATTGTCCATATTGTGAATATTAAGACAAGCCTTTATTTTATTAATTCTTGAGGGTAAAGCAATGTAGCTTCCGGCTCTTAAAGGATTATATTTAGCAATGTTCATCTCCAAATGACTAATTTTATCTATGGTCCAACCAGAATCTGATAATTCAAACTCTAAACATTTAGATACTAATCGTTCAATGCATTGTTTATAAATTGTTATAATTTCTGTACTCTGATTTAATATACAGTATTTAGTATTAAAAGACTTCAGAGACAGTTCATCATTTTTAGGCAATAAATATAACACAAAAAGTTCAAAGTTTATCTTCATAGATTTATGTTTTTGTAATAATGGTGTCAATAAATTAAAAATAGTGGTGAATATGCTAGATAAAAAAAATTCAGGTGTTATGATATCAGTAGTTTGTGGATTTATTATGTAACTAGCTATTCTGTCTTTAAAAGCACTGGCTATCAACAGTACATTTTCAAATTCAGTATGAAGTAAGCAATTTGTTTTATGTTTGTTACTTTTCTTATGTGATGAATACTTTGACTTTGAGACATATAGCTGACAATCATGGCAGAATCTCATTTTCGTAATATCAAAATATGTTTTTATTGCAGGTCTATATTATATGAAACTTTGGCTTTAGATAAAATCAGTTAAATAAAAATTGTAAATTCAATTCGAGTTTTCAGAGTTCTTGGTATATATAATCAATCTGAAAGGTAATACTTAATTTTTAAGCATAGAATTATTCATAATTTATGTAATATTCAAATAGGAATGAAATGAAAAGCAATAAATCATTAAATTAAAATTATTACTATAAATATTCAGTATTTCAATATTTGAATTTCAGAGTTTATAAATTTTCGGTATCACCTGTAAGGCAAGGTTTAGCACCGTATATCATAAAGTAGAAAAATAGTAGTATTTAATTAAATTAATATCATATGAAATAATAAATAATGAAAAGCCAAATATTTAATAAGTATATCTAGAATTCAAGCAATGTTAGAATGTCAGTTTTTATTTTTTTTGGTATAGAACCTGCATGACAGAAAAATGTTATAAAGTAAAAACAAATGATCAAATGAAACTTAATTCTGAATACTGAGATTATATAAGAAAACAAAATAAAATAATCAGTAAATATTCAACATTTAGATTAAATACTTTCTTGATTTTGAGTAATATTAGATTTTTATTATTAAAAATAATGTGACAATATCAAAGTTTCATCATTTTTGGTTAACTAGGTATTTCTATAAATATTTTCAAATATTTGAATTTCAGAGTTTATAGAATATTCGAATTTTTGGCATGTCCTGTAAGGAATGAAAACACCTTAATATATTAATATATTAAAAATAGGTAGTCAATCTAAATCTAGAGCACATTTATAATTGTTAATTATAAAATATTAAATCTTTAAATCAAATACTTTCTTGATTTTGAGCAATATTAGATTTTTATTATTAAAAATAATGTGACAATATCAAAGTTTCATCATTTTGGTTAACTAGGTATTTCTATAAATATTTTCAAATATTTGAATTTCAGAGTTTATAGAATATTCGAATTTTTAGCATGTCCTGTAAGGAATGAAAACACCTTAATATATTAATATATTAAAAATAGGTAGTCAATCTAAATCTAGAACACATTTATAATTGTTAATTATAAAATATTAAATCTTTAAATCAAATACTTTCTTGATTTTGAGTAATATTAGATTTTTATTATTAAAAATAATGTGACAATATCAAAGTTTCATCATTTTTGGTTAACTAGGTATTTCTATAAATATTTTCAAATATTTGAATTTCAGAGTTTATAGAATATTCGAATTTTTGGCATGTCCTGTAAGGAATGAAAACACCTTAATATATTAATATATTAAAAATAGGTAGTCAATCTAAATCTAGAGCACATTTATAATTGTTAATTATAAAATATTAAAAAAACTATTGAAAAAATATTTGAGGGATATAAAATGGGGTTTACTTTTGAATATTCCTGTTTAGCAGCGCTCAATATACTAAAAATATGTTATGTTATTCTAATCTAGAGCACATTTAAAATTATGTAATACCTAGAAATGAGGTTCAAAATTATTAATTATTAAATAATATCAAATTGTTAAAAAATATTAGATGGATATAAAATTGGCTTAATTTTTGCGTATTCTTGTTTAGCAGCGCTCACTAAACCAGTGAGAGCCTTCCACACTGGGTCATTGTCATTGTGTGACGAGCGGAGTGTGAAAAGCGCTCGCTTCCACCGATCAGCAGCAAGCGTCTCTGCTTCTTTACTATTGTATACACGCAGCTCTATATAAAATTTACCGTTCCGCGTTGGGTCCCGCTGTAGAGTGTACCCAGAACCGACTCGCCTCGCCAGATAACTTCTTAGGGCAGCTGCTCTCACAGGTGGCTCTTCGTCACCCTGCAAAATGCAAATTTATTGATTTAGCAAATTGTACATAACATAGCATCATCTTTTTTTAACTAAATCAGTTTCTTACTGTTCATGAAGTCTAGGGCATATTACTGTGGTATAAAACTAACATAAACAAAACACTACACATTATTATGTTGCTAGTTTATAAGTCTGTCTAACTCTATTAAACAATAAACTTTCGGTAAGTAAATATCAAAATTAAAATCAGATGGTTGTTAAGAATTTCATGTTCAAATGAGATAATATAGGTAATATGAAAGCCAAATTAGTATTATATGATTACTTGACTAGATCATGCTATTACACTAGTACAAAATCAGTAAGTTTGCTTTATAGATTTTGTGAATACCGTTACAATTGTATGAAATATTTATCTAGATTGACACAATTCAATCATAAATAAAATAATAATAATAAACAAGGACTTACTATATTAAAAATCTTTGTGAAACTGTAAAAAGTGAGAGTGATATATTTATGTCTTACCTCAGAATCTGAAAATACGGTGTGCTTTTTTCGAGCAGTTACTGGTGCTGGTTCAGTTTCCGAATCATCAGATACATCATCACGAATTGGCACTTTTTTCTTCGGGTTAGGCTTTTGAAGGCTGGTGCGGGATTTTCTTTTTATTGCTTTTGATTTATTGTGAGTGCTGGTGCTTGGTTGCACAGCAAGCTCTGCGTCAGAGTCAAAAGGATTGTGAAGTGACCTGTAATTTTAATATTTATTGGTTAGAATTATAGTTACTTATGTAAACTGCTAAATGTACTCTGAAATAAAGACTTTTATTAGGGGAAACAGTACAGTTATTGGTCAGTATCAAAAGTCTAGATCCCATAGCACAAACGTATTAGCTTAGTATGGGCTAGAATTAGATGATTCTGTGTAAGAAAAGAAGTCCTGTAATAACTCGCATATTCTATTTTTTAATTTTTTAAAATAAATTATTAAATATTAATAAATAATAATCACATAAAAAAAGGAAATACATACATACTTATTGCCCAGGATCTTAACTCTCAAACACAAATATTTCACTTAACACTTCGTCGATGTCACTTAGTAGTATTGTTGATTGAGGAGTGCATCCAGAAAGGATGCACTCCTCAATCAACAATCAATTAAATACTGTCATAAATTAAGGTAGCGATTACATTAAATAGTACAAAGTCAGATGTAGACGCTTCGTTGAAGATACATTGAAATTTCGATCTTAAGTACTAATAAAATATATATGTTATTAAATCACTATTGTATGAGTCATGTATATTACTGTGAACACAGGCTTAGATTCCATATTTGGCTAGCGGCGCCACGATTCTGTGGATACCTGAGACGAAATTCTAAAAAGGAAATCGCATGTACTTTACTGATCTATTGCACATCTTTTGAGTGTCATGTTTATGTAGTCTCTTTAGATTCTCAAAGCAAAAACCAATATAAATTGAACTTTATAATTTTCTATACTTAAAGTCCCCAAAATCTCTGCTATTATTATTCAGCATTTGCCGTAATCCAATTTGGGTAATGAATTAATCCAACACCATTATTAAGTAGCACTATTACTTAGTAAAATAATAATTGTAAATATTAAAAACATTTTGCTAAGTGACCATCTCATAATAATACGTTCATTAAATAATATAATATATGAGACCTATGAACAGAAGTGGGTGTCAACCCGCCGAGGTGATGATGATGATGATCCATTTGGAAAATACATAATATTAAAAAAAATATAAATAAAATCAGTCACACAACTCATTAATGCAGGAGCCTGGCAGGTAGTCTTTTTATGTATTTATCTTACATGGTATCAGTTTGATAATACAATTTTACTACTACATAGTAGATAGATACATAAATAAAAAATTGGTACCATGACATTGAATAAGGGAGATAGAGTACAAGTCATAATAGTAGAAAAACGATTATGCGGTCTTCATATTGTAAAAATAATATGTCATGACCAATATAATGCAATCTTAATACCTAATTATAGCGAAAATAATAATTTCTTTAGAATTCGTTATAAAGGGCTTAAGCTATGGGCCCGAGTAATTAGAATCTACAACAACCTGGTAGACGTAATTGAAGAAAATTAATAGGAATGTTATTAAACTAGTATTTTTATATCGTGTATAAATTAATATTATATTTAGATATTATATGCTGAGACAAAAGTAAAATTCATTAAAAAAGTAAAGTCATGACTGCCTCTGTGGCACAGTTGGTAGTGATACCGCCTGCGGTGCCGGAGACAAATATTGGTGTGACCCATAAATGTTTGTCTCAAGTGTCTGGGCGTTTCTATGTATAAAATGTATGTATTTATAAGTATATAAGTATTTATATCCGTGGTCTGATACCCATAACACAAGCAAGTTATTCCTAGATTACTTTGGGATCAGATAGCGTTGTGTAAAATGTCCGTGAATATTTATTAAATTTTTTTTATTTTGCTAAATAAGGAAGGACATTGCTAGTTATTGAATATCTCTCTGTATACTCTAACTCTCTCATAAAATGTTGCTAACTGCATCAGATCACACAAATCATGATAGTAAAGGTAGCTAAAAAATTTTTGGGGATTCTGGAATCATGCAGTTCGAGCGAAAGCGAGGACGAAATGATTCCAGAATCCCCAAAAACACCCTACTGCTGTTGCCTTAGTTATTTCATAGCCCTATATAAATTGTAAAAGACGCTTATTACGGACGATAAAACAGTTTTACGGTAATGCCGAGTAATATTTCGCCGTTTCTAAGTAAATATGTGTGTTCAAAATGAATGTATGGTATACCGATACAAGATTCCTTTATTAAGTAATCTGACTGTAACTTACTTAGATGAGTTTTGTTCATGTTCGTAGAATTTTATGATAACCTAAATAAAATCGTTCTTTAGTATCGTGTTTTTTGGGACCTAGAAGTTGAATTGGTTTAGAAATTTTACCTTTATATTAAAACATTGTTGCGAATATGATTTTGTATTACACAAATTTTAATATAGGTTAAGTACCTAGAGTGCCCTTTAACATATTTTTTGTACTGGTACTCTATGTTGAAATTCCTTTCCATATCAAACAATGACCACTTGTGAGCTAGAGTTAGCTTTTTTAGTACTTATTTCTATTGTACTTTCAAGTTGAGTGTGTGTAAGCTATTAACATACTTTCTTCAATGTATTGTAAAATGACTTGCGATCAAATTCAAACTTCACACATTAACAGAAATCCCTTAACACCAAACGTGTTAAAGGAAAACAAGATAACCGAACATTAATGTATGTTGACACTGTTTTAGTAGTCACAGCCTCTATTTGTCCAATACTACGTGTCAATATTATAGCTACGATTGGTAAACGAAATCGGTAAATAAAGATGTGTTATCTTTAGTAATGCTTCTCGAGCTTGCCGTGATCAAACAGGTAAAGTGACGTATTAGTGAAGATGTGATTTAGAAATAATATCGATATAAGTTATAGGCGATCGTGAACTCCTTTTTGTATACCGATACGATTTGAATTGTTGTGGAATAAAACATCAATTACATAGATCTAAATGTAACTGGTAATTTTTATCAGTTGTGGAGGGTGTTAATAAGTCTTATAAAGGTTTCTTGGACCTAATTTAACACCAACTGTAGCCGAAGAGCCTAAACGAGTGAAAAAAAATGAAATTTATAAAGACAATAGCGGAAACAAACAGTATCAAATGTCATCGGTGGCTGCTAATATAAAACGTACTCTGGACTACAAAACTAAGATACCCAAAGAATAAGTACTTACTTATCTAATTTTCGAAGATTGGTTCTCTGAAATTTTGATAAGTAGGTAACTTATTAATTCTAATATTCTACTGTTTACTATGGAAAAATGCATTATTTATTGTAAACATTGTTCAAAGCAAATTTAATTTCACCACTGACAGTACAGTTGGTTGCAAGTAGAGCACATTCCAACTCCAATTTTATAAAACGCTCCATATTCGCCATAGTTCCTGAAACTAGTACTAAAAGTAACATTGATAACTTGTTCTTATTACGAGAAAACCGGCAGCTTAAATTCCAGAAATTAGAGAAGCGCTCAAAATTAAATATAACGTTATTCCGTTATGAAAACAGTTTAACACAGGAAAATAACTTTAGCATACACTTAAAAGTATTTTAACAGCGAAACTACGGTACTTTGTGCTTAAGTTGCAAAACTTGCCTTAATAAGTTAGTCTTGAATACTGACTTACTTGAGGTAGTCATACTCGATATAAGGCGGCTAGATAAAAGTTGTTATACTTTTTAAAATATTTTCTTTTCAATTTTATTCAGAACATAATTATTAACATGGATGTTTATTAGATCGGACCAGTCCTTTTAAAAATAACCACTTTTTATTAAATCGCACACCGAAACAATTCTGTAAAGAAGAATAAAACATATCATTATTAATAATGAAACTAGCATTACGTGTCTGTTTGTAATAAGTTTAAATATTAAAAATGCAAATGACCCTAATATAAACCTCCATAAATCAAAGCGTGTCTTCAATAGAATAAAATTAAATTTTCCCTTATATAATAGGTTATCTTTAACAAAGGGCATTGCGAATACTTATGATTCAACATTTATGGCCTGATGAGGACAAAATTACAGGTTTCTTTGTAACAGACCCGATTCTTATAATCATAGCTTTGATTTCAAAGGCACTTGATATTGATTACGTCGCTACCGAACAAAAGCATGTCTACTTACGTCGATAAAATTAATTATCGGATCTTATTAATTGTTTAAGCAACCTTCGTAATGAACTCATTTTTTGGGTCATCGATGTTCACGATTTTGATCTGCCTAATTTGTTTTGTCGTTTATGATGTAAGTCTGTCATTATTCATTACTTATTTTGAAATGGTTTAGAAAGGTTCAATAGTTATTAAACCTTTTTTTATTCAATTAATTAAGCTTATAGCAGTTCACTGCTGGACATAGGTCCCTCCCAAATTTCGCGACAAAACACTTTTTTTTTTATAGTGACTAATTCTAGAAAAGTGAAATGTGGACATACTAGTATAATATGCCTCTGTCTACCCATTTGGGAATAAAGGTGGAATAAAGGTGACTATGTATATATATTATTTGCATCGCATGCTTCCGCATCGTCAGTCCTGAGAAGAGTGATCGTAAGTGGTATTCGTAACTCATTGTTATCCGATGATTCTCGCTGCTAGGAAAATGGTAGTTGGTAAAAAAAATCAATAGCAACCCACCGGTGTCGATTTAATATGAAAATAATACTTACTGCTATAATGTGAGCGTAAAGTCTGATTTTCCGGCTGGATTTTAATTAGGGTATTTGTGCGACACCGAATGGTAGTTTTGTGTAAAACAACAGGTAGGTACACAATTTACATAGTACAAATCATACTTCAAAGTAATTCACTTACTTTGAATCCCCTAAGTGAAATAGCCTGTCCGGTGTCCCAGATTCAAGTATGCGCATTTCAAAAGCTTGTCAAAATTTTGCTTCAAGAGGGCCATTGGGACAAAGAACGAACGGCATCTGTTGAATGTCCAGCCTCCGGCGGAGACTCTCTGTAATCATCCGACGTTTTGAAGAACGTAATTTGCCCACTAATGAATGGTGCCTTAGGCAAGCCCCAGTTTACGCAACAAATCGACTATGTCACTCCCGGTCCTTTAAACTTGGTACAAGTAATTCAAGCATCTTATAATTACATATAATTTAGTTGATGCGTAATTATTTGGACCTTTCAATTTGATATTGGGTGGGTATAGGTACAGAAATGAGAACATTTCGTGAGTAATGCTTTGGGTTTCAAATACAACAATGTCTGTCATTCTCGGAATTCTACACGCTTGAAAAATTCTAAGTGTGATTTTTTACAATAGTTTTGCCTAAATAACGTAAACTAAATTTTGCATGTTTGCATTAAATATCTATCTTATTTCAACTTCAATCACTATTTTGTGGTGAGGTGTTACCACCTTTACCAACTTTAAGACTTTTTCGGGGGCAGCAGGATCGCTTTCGAGTAGAACTTCTTGTCCTGGAGTGTGCCATTATCTCCACTAAAGGTGGGGTCTGCCTTACCTCTAACCAAGGCAAGTACCATTTGATATAAAAAAATGCGGTGAGCCACGAACTAAGTAAAACTTTTTCAAGAATCAATTATTTTTAAGTTACTCATAAGAATGTAAAATGTCCCTTGATACTCGTAGCTTTAAGGTGTGCATGGTTCTCCATGTCCAGCGCAGCCCGGCTGTGAAGACACACGGGCCATGCCTCTTTCTCTGCTCTGTAAGGAAATTCAACCATTTAGAATAGAATTTTACAACTTAAGATTTACCAATATTTTAAGTCATCTCATGCCACTAACTGCACGAAACATATTATTACTAAAATATTAACTGTGGGAATAATCAAAACAATGATACTACGAAAGATTATGTCTTAATTTCGAGTCAGGAGTATCAAAGTATGTAATCAAATTTGAAACCGGAAGTCGTTCATTACTTTTGGCTCGTACTGTACTATTTGCGCGCCAAATTAGTAATTATAAAGCCACATACTAACAGTGAGTATTTACAAAACAACTATAAAAATGTTTTAATTCTCATCTATGAGTCAGTCGTTAATGACTCAAAAGGGGAATAAAATTTGCAACAACATTCATCAAAATGTTCAACAGAATGGTGTTTCACACAAAAATAATGTTCGTCACGGACATGGATACTGGTCACAGGTCTCATGGATATTGTAAGTCGTTATGACATGTCGCAATGGCACAACGCTTAAGACATTTGGGAGGACATAAAAGACACTACCAAATGTTTGAGAACGGCTTTTTAATTTGGTACAAGTTAGCAGTGAAAAGCGGTTTCTAATTCGTTTAGCTTACCAAAGACGACTTGAATTTAAGTAGGTATAAGACTTAAGACTTTAAATTTGACTGCAAATGAAACCAAAATTGTTTATTGAGAATAATCTTTTATACAGAAATGAAGAAATTTTTTAAACGCTTAAGGTCAAAATATCTTACATACAGTTATTATTTTGAATATTGTGACCTATTCTGGAGCGCTTATCATATTCTTGGTCAAGTTAATGGAGGAATATTCAACATGTGATGGTGCACCTTTAGGCGCGATTGGTCTAATTCGCGATTGGTTCAATGTTCAAAATAATGTCCAATTCGCGATTGGTCCAATTCGCGATTTTGTACAAAATAAACTTACCACCTCATTCCAAGACATCACCAACTATCTACCCGGAACCGCTCTAATTTTGCTTTCTCTAATGAAATTCATTCTCTAGTAAGCCCTTTATGGAAATAAGCTTGACATTTGTATGTATGCATAATGATTCCACCGTCTATAAACAGTTTAGTCTTATCGTATGCTATAACCCGCTAAGTTCTTGTACCATACTCCTAGACGCAAGTAGCAATAAAAAACTGGACAGCCTGCAGCTATTGTTAATCTCGGCCATGAAACAGGTTCGAGGAGAGATAAAAAGGTTGCAATAAAAACACCATATGAACGTATTCAGCTTGCAACTGTTTATTTTGTTTATGTGGTCATGTTGTAAAGAAACTGTACAATAACACACAAGTTCACACCATTTGTTTTAACTTAATTATCCGTTACGATACTGGAACGAGTGACAAATGTTGTTATCTTGTTGTTTTGGCCAGTGTTCACAACAACTGTCGTAGCAGGTGACAAAGAATACACGCTTGGTATCATGTCTTGATTAGGTACCTAGTAGCTGAATGATGGAAGAAGGAAGTAGGTTAATTTTCAAATGGCTATTATTTATCCTATCCTATCCTACTAATATTATAAATGTGAAAGTTTGTGAAGATGTTTGAATGTTTAAATGTTTGGATGTTTGTTACTCAATCACGCTCTAACGGCTGAACGGATTGGGCTGAAATTTGGTAGGTACAGAGATAGCTTATAGTCCGGAATAATTCATAGGCTACTTTTCATCCCGGGAAAATACATACATCCCACGGGAATCGGGAACGGGTACCGAATTTCACGCGGGCAAAGCTGCGATCATCATCTAGTACTTAATATTGACTGTGTGTCCTGTGTGAACTATCAAAGCTCATCTTAAATTTAGCATTATACATAGTAATTATATTGACGTAGGTTTCCGTCGAGACTTCATTTTTTAAACATCAAATACGTGTATAACGAGGGTTTGAAGTATGTCAGACAAAGCCAATATTCACATAACCCTAATTTAAATTGTATCTAAGTTAATATTTTATGAAACCTACGAATTTGGTTGAGGCTAATTTCGAATTGAGGTTGGCAACAAAGTTAATATGAACAAACTCAATGATGAAACTCATAGGATTATACAATTTAATATATCATATCCGCAAACATTGTAGAAATATGTATTCCAAGATCCGTAATACTTACGTAGTGAGAACGACCAAAGTTGAAACGCAGAAAGTGCTCATAGCTCTAGTCTTCACAAAGCGAGGAACAAGATTTTATTTGCTTTCAATTCATAACTAGGGTTGCCTGATAAATTCATATAACCTCGTTGAAACTTAAAGTAAGTCTGACTTGGCTGTGGCAACTAATGAAAAGTTTTATGTGACGGACATTTCAGTTTGGTGATTTGCATATCATTTGCATTTATCAGCTTTTTTACTGGTAATATTTTTATAAAAGGATTTCATTTCTGAAAGTAATCCATAGGATATTTGTGTTTGTAAGTATATTACGTAAACTCTGTTGCTTGTATGTTGAGTTGCTAGTACTATTAGTTGTCGTGACGGAATAGTATCTATCTGCATCTTTAGATTTATGTAAGTATTTATTTCTGTTACCTATTTCAAGTAATCCCAACTGAAGATCAAAATGCCGCATTGCGATGAATTGTATTCCTCATCAACGTCGCATTTAAAATATCACTCATCTTAGAATTTTCATAAAAAATCTCAATAAATCAATTAAACCAGCCTATGGCATTCCACTGCTCCTCTTCCAATTTACGGCTCCCTACACGGTCCTTCCCCATCCAGTCTTTCCTTTTGACCTTTTCCAGATCATCCATTCATATGGCTGGGGTCACCTTACTTACGTCACCAAGTCAAAATATAATAAATCGTCTTCTTATTTGTGGCATGGACCAGACATAATGAATGAAAAATGTATGATTGATAGAATAAACCAGTTTGTTTGCGGTCGCTGTCATTGTTTGAACGTCCAAAAAATTAAACATGGACTACAGAAAGAGCA
This sequence comes from Miltochrista miniata, assembly GCA_933228765.1. Lineage (NCBI taxonomy): Eukaryota > Metazoa > Arthropoda > Insecta > Lepidoptera > Erebidae > Miltochrista > Miltochrista miniata. The sequence continues at coordinate 23,754,411 of OW121763.1, read as the reverse complement.
AGTTAATAAATAGTAATCCCTAACCAAAAATACATTGCGCGTATCTAAGTATATCATTACATTATACAAATCTCTTTGACACGATAACCTTCGAATAGAGATTGGAACTGTTCAGCTATTTATGCAAATACGAAGCCATTTAACGAAATGTCAACTGTAGTAATATAACATTTATGTACTTGCAATGTCATTGCAATTCGAAAGCAATTGGTGTTGTAATACTGCTCTAATGAAATACGTCTGTCGCAAAGCTGATCATGATTTGCGCAATGAAAAGGATCTGATATCGAAATTAAACCACAATTGATAAGCTGAGTCAATTATTGATAGAATTCTTGTTATGATTGACAATATCAATTAATTATCTATAATTCATTAATACTACAATGCTAGCCAATGGTAGGTCTCAAGGAAATTAACTACCAATGAAATTCAATGGAGACAGGTGTAGCAATGGCAAAAAAGAAACAAAGATAATAATCATATTTCACTACCTCTAAAACTTGTTACTTTTTAGGGTTATGTACCTCAAAGAAAATATGGAACTCTTATGGGATAACCTTGTTGTTGGTTCGTCCGTCGCTCGATCTGTCAAGACTCATCCTCATCTTCAAAAAGTCATTCGAAAAAGTCAAACTTTACGTTTGTAATCAAATCATAAAAAATATAATCTACTTAGACTTTGCACGTATATAGACCATTTTAGGTACTCTGAGAACGAAGGGTTGAATAACGTAATCAAAAACTGCGAGTACAATAATAATTGTACATGTAACTCTTGTTAGGCGAGTTCGACTTACACTTGTCCGGTTTTGTGAGTAGCTATAACGTATCTTTTAATCAGTTGCCAAATCTTCAGGGACTTCGATTGAGTTACGAGTTTACTAACGAACAATTTGTTTTAACTTTATAAAGAATAGTTCCTTTTGTGGTGTTGTTGGTACAACGGAAGTTTTTCGACAGTAATCTGTGGTTCAGTAGTAATCCTACTAATATCCTACTAATATTATAAATATGAAAGTTTGTGAAGATGTTTGGATGTTTAGATGTTTGAATGTTTGTTACTCAATCACGCTCTAACGACTGAATGGATAAAGCTGAAATTTGGTACAGGGATAGAGTATAGTCCAGATTAACACATAGGCTACTTTTTGTCCCGGGAAAATGTTTCCACGGGAAGCGGGAACGGGAACCAAATTTCACGCGGGCGAAGCCGCGCGCATCAGCTAGTGTAATAAATAACTTTAATGACACAAAACTCAAATCAGGTGGGAAAATAAGTCATCTTGTCTAAACCAGGTCTCTTTCTTTAAACCTTTCTTATTTGATATTGGCAGCTGGGAAACGAAAAAGGGATTAACAACATAGAAAAAAACGTACTTATAGAAGAGATTTTTCAAAATCTCCCAGCTGCCTTTAGCGAAATATGAAAGGCGCATCTGACCGGGATGACCTGTCGTTTATTCTATTAAAACCATCACAAAACTGTTTGTGATCTCTGCAATTATATCGAAACATTTTAAGAATTACCTTACAAGAATGCAAGTGAACTATTACAGAACAATTTCCACGAACGTATTTATTGCAACACGTTATGGCGTTATGATAACGGCACACCTTGCACACGGTATTGCTCTTACATTAATTATGACTTTTAATTAATCACATCAAATAATAACTCAGTTGGGATCGGCCAGTAATAAATGAGGTTTTTATTTGTTTATTGCTTCATTTCAGAATTTGCGATATTAAATGTATTCCAACAAAACTTAGGTACTCTTTTAATGAACAACAATGGAATAATCGCGTTTATGAGTTAAACGTGGTGTATGAAAATATTGTGTTAATTATAAATTATTTTTGTGACAAAAATTCGTAAAAGCACCGACTTAGTGTTTTGGTAACCATCACTGCGTTAATCAACTTTCGCTGTGGCGGGTCTCAGATGGATGGCCATTTGTGACAATTCCGTTTGCGAGCATATACGTGCTACGGAAGATAGAGTACATGCGGTCTTTACCAGTTTGCCATTAACATTTCGTCGTTAAGTCAAATTGAACCTTATAGACTCGGTGCAAGCGCTACAGACGTGTCCGCGAACATGACTATCGGCCTCCATGAGCGGGGGCCTGAGGACCGTTAAATCCTGCTCACCGTCCTTAAAGAAGCAGGCCCTAGAGGAATGCGTGACGTGAGGGATTCACGCACGCCCCCCAAGAAGCAGGATAACACCCGAACAAACCCTCAAAAACGCGGGATAGCACCGGAACTCAACGTAGGTCTGTTGAGAGTCCTGCGGTATCGTTCCGAGGACTTACCAAGGACAACCGTAGGCTTTTAGGTAGGATACGTGTGGTTTTTAGTTGGGTTGTATTATGATTTAGAATAGAATAGAATATAATATAACTATATTTGTACACCAAGTTATAGTTTACAGAAAAAACAAATAATCGTAAGATATTGTACAAAGGGCGGCCTTATCGCTAAAAAGCAATTTCTTACAGGCAACCTTGGGATGGACATGATTTACCTCACGTTAAACAAAAGCTCATAATATATATAGACTCTTGCGTGAAAATATTACGTGGTCCTAAACTTGGGAGATGTACCTTCCTTAATCTCTTAGAGGTTAATGGCGTCACCGTATGTATATTTCTGAGTCAACTAAAACTAATATTATAAAAACCGGCCAAGTGCAAGTTGGAATCGCCCATTAAGGGTTCCGTAGCAGCAAGTAACAATAAGTTAAAAGTTCTTGTAGTTCGTTGTAACTTTTATTGATGTTTTAACAAGTTCGCTGTGTTAGTGATTTTTCTAGGCATAAATAGCGTTTTCCCACTTTGGAAGTGTCTCTTGCGCAAACTATTCACTTTAGAAAAAAAAATATTAGAAACCTCAATAGCATTTTAAAGATCTATCTATAGATACCCCACACGTATGGGTTTGACGAAAAAAATATTTTGAGTTTTAGTTCTGAGTATGGGGACCCCCAAAATTTACTGCTTTTTTCTAGTTTTATATGAAAATCTTAATGCGGTTTACAGAATACATCTACTTACCAAGTTTCAATAGCATAGGCTTTATAGTTTCTGAGAAAAGTGACTGAAGATACTTCTAAATACTAATGTAAACGAAAAATGTACAAAGAGAGGTTCTATTATAACCATTTAATGTTCTCATAACGAGATAGTGGCGAAGAAATTAAATGCAGACTAGTCTTACACTATCTGCAGACACAGTTCTGTTAAGCACGTCCTTTGTGTGACAGTGACAGCCATGTTGTCCTGCAATTTATGGATTAGCCCCTTTGTTGCCGTCTGTAAGGCACTGACATTCGATCGAAGATAGTTCGGTATAATATATGGTTATATAATAAGTACTGGTATTGCCAATAACAATAATCCCGGGCTGTTGATCTTGACATGTATAATGTGCCTATCTATTTACTCGGCTATGCTACATGCAAAATTATTTTACTAATTTTCTTTTAAATGCTGTTGTATTAAACCTCGAGTAATAAGAATGCAATGAATAGAGACTATTTGTGACTACTGTTCATAATTTTCAAACTGCCCTGCACTGCCACAAACAAAATTAAAAAAAAACATCTCTTATACACCTAGTTTACACTGTATTATACAGAGGAAAAAATTGTATTTTGTATGTTTGTAATGAATAAACACAAAAACTACTGCTCCGACTTCAAAAATACTTTCACCGTTAGAAAACTACATTCACCCTGAGTAACACAGGCTATATTTTATTCCCATATTCCCACGGGAACAGGACTTACGCGGGTGAAACCGCGTGATGTCCGCTAATTTTATATAATCCGCTTAACGATTTTAGTAATGAGCTTCACTATTGACGTGCATTCAGGTAATTTATTTTATTGAATGTTTAGATATGCTCGTTTCGTCCTACGTAACCGGCACAATACACAAAACATCTGATATTTTCAAAGCTAATATGTCTTCCGCTTGCAAGCCCTCGATTTATAGCAGTGTTACCGGCAACTCGAATAAGAGCTTGTACGACAGTTATCGTAGCAATACCTCGAAGTCTGCTTAAGCATTGTTAGCTGAATCTACTCAGATTTATGCGGCGTAGACTTCATATTCTTGTTCCTTCGTTAACAATAGAGAAACTGCTTAGAACACATTGGTGATTTAATACTATTATATTTAATCTTTTGAATCTTAGTTTTAAGATATATGGAATATTAATGAAATCTTACTTCTTACTAATATTATAAATGCGAAAGTTTGTGAGTGTGGATGTTTGTTACTCTTTCACGCTCAAACCGCTGAACGGATCGGGCTGAGATTTGGTACATAGATACATTATAGCCTGGAATAACACATAGGCTACTTTTTATTCCGGGAATAAATTCCCGCGGGAACAAATTTTACGTGGGCGAAGTTTATAACACAGTGATGATCAGTGTTACTCACCAACTAGCGCGAGGTAGCTATGCAGAGAACTCTTTCCCAGGGCGCCTTACTACAGAGATTCCAGTGTGCGTGCAAGGGTAGGCCAGGGCTCTGACGAAAACAGTCAGGTAGGGTGTACACACATATATTTATATAACACAGAGATACACAGAGACACACAGAGAGCTTATTCACTGATAGACACAAATATCACAGGTACACAGAAGTATAGTCAGTGCTTAGGTACTTATGCTACTAAGCTACACATAAGTAGTGGATTTACTGGCCTGCAGAGTGAGCTGAGTGAGAGTGACTGCCTGTTGTTACTGCCAGGTGATGACGGCAGATACCTCTCACATGAGAAGCTCGTGTAGTCCGCACTTCCACGTTGTCGTACCACGTGCAGCCCACTAACTTATAGGTGCGGCACACAAAATCTCTTCCGGCAACTAGCCCCGTAGTAAAAAACCCTGTCATGAAAGAAACGACAAATTAAGATCTTGGCTGCGCGACAGACGACAATCGATCCGCTTTGCAAAAGAAGAAGTGACTCACCAGTTTTCTGGGTAAAATGTAGTAAGATGCAATGCAGCAACCCAATCACAGCCCGCTAGACCATGCGAGGCAACAAATAATCGCGCTTGAGCGAAAAACTGATTCGCGGCACAGTCTCAGAGCATAAGCCAAAGGACCTCCAACTACCCCAAAGCAGGTCTCGGTCAAAGTCCCGTCTTTCACGAAAAATCTTAACAAAACCTGTTCCTTTAAATGCGAAATCGATTCGTCCTCCTACTTATGACATCCTGTCATTCTGACAGCAGAAATGTCACCACTGACAACCGATTAAAAAAAGATAACTCGATAAGGCTGCTTTCACATCCTAAATACTGCATCTATAGAAAATAAATGCTACAACCACCCCCCCTTTAATAGTATTTCCTGCGGATATGACACGCTGGAAATACACAATAAAGAAAACAGAAAGGTACTGACTAATAAACAAAGACAACCAGCTAGGTCCTTCAAACACCAGCTGACTACGACCATTACAATACCAAAGAAAGATCCTCCTATGTACCTAACTAGACACTGACTCGTGTACCGGTTAGGCTAAGTAACTAGAGTCTAATGCCCTTCATAGAAAACGAATGCTCCCTTTACTCACTGCCGATACCCTAACACTACCCAAGCTCTCAGGATAATGCAGAGTACTAAGAAGCGAATGAGAGAAAAACGCTCGGTGCGGTGCATAGAAGAAACTACAACGTGACAATTTAAAGTCACGTACACATATAGAAATACAAACAAAAGATTAAAATAGTCTTACATAATGATCACATAGCACTGGTTTAATAAACTAGAGAAACAGTGCTATGTAGTTACGTTAGGTATTGGAGACTGCTCCTCCTGATACTTCAGGATGTCCTTGATATGGTACTCCCCAAGATCCTTACCGTCCAGATCTGACAGCCTATATACTAAAGGGGATCGTTTAGCAGTCACCACACATTTAAGGAACTTAGGAGCTAGCTTAGCAGTAAAATTCTTGGCCTTGTTGGACAGGTAGAACGTGCGTTTATAAACTATCTGTCCCACTTTCAGCTCTACATGCCTTTTTCTGAGGTTGTAATACTTTTCATTACGCTGGTGGGCAACGTTCAAATGTTTCCTCACCTGGTCGTAAATGCGTTGTATTTCTCTCAGCTTGACACCGAAGGCTGATGGATCGTCTACAGAGACTGAAGTAGGATGGCACGCGATATCTGTCTGCCTGTATAACACTCCATCCCCAATAAATTCCCTACCATGTACCAAGAAGTAAGGGGTGAAACGAGTTGCTTCGTTTACTGCAGTGTTTAAAGCGCACTGTATCTCAACCAAGAACGAATCCCATGACTTGTGTTGTGACTTCACATAGCATGAGATCGCTTGAACAACATTACGAATAGCTCGTTCCGCCTGATTAGTTTGGGCATGATACCTAGGGTTATAATATATATTAGGTACATTGTATTTAGCTAACATATCTTTAAATGGCTTACTCACAAACTGAGGGCCATTATCCATGTAAATAGTCTTGCAGACTCCGTGCACGAGAAACACACTCTTCTCTATGAACCTCGCGACTACAGCGCCTGTGGCAACCCGAACAGGGCACAACATGACGTATTTGCTAAAGTAGTCGGAGACCACGATCAGATGTACGTTTCTATTGCTCGAAGTGGGAAAGGGACCAAGCAGATCGACAGAGATAGCTTCGAATGGCTTCGAAACCCGCTTCGGGCTACCCATTAGGCCGGGACGAGACGTATTTACGGGTTTGTACTGCTTGCATGTTTCGCAATTCCCAACATATTCTTTGACGTCCTCGTACATCTTGGGCCAGTAATAATTTAGGGCTAACCTTTTATGCGTCTTCCAAACGCCACCATGGGCACTAAGTGTGTCATCGTGGTACTTAGAGAGCAGGGGCAAGCGATCCTCCTGAGGTACCACCAGCTTCCAGTCAAAGTCTGAAGTCAGAGAATATTTATTTTTAGTTAACCTATATAAAAGGTTGTCACGAATGTCATAATTTGGTGACTTCCTAGGGTTCTTCCGAACACTATTCATGGTGTGGTCATACCACGGGTCTTTAGTGGGTACTGCATCGAGGGAATCAATTTTGATACGAGACAGAGCATCAGGTACAACGTGGTCTTTACCTTTTCGATGCTCTATGTCAAAATCGAATTGACTGAGCCTCATGCTCCAACGTGCTAGACGACCCGTGGGATTTTTTAGCTTATGGAACCACAGAAGAGATGAATGATCCGTGACGACCGTACATTTTTGGCCTTCGACGTACTGTCGAAATTGTTCCAAAGCGAAAATCACGGCCAGAAGTTCTCGCTCAGTTGTGCTGTAGTTCACCTCATTCTTGTTAAGAGAACGGCTACAGTAGGCGATAGGGTGCTCAACACCATCGTGAGTTTGTGTCAGTACAGCAGCAACTGAGTAAGCTGACGCGTCACTAAGAATGCGGAAGGGCATCTCAAAGTTAGGCATTTTTAATATAGGGGCAGAAACCAAGGCTGACTTTAGCAGGTTAAAGGACTGTTCAGCCTCAGGGGTCCATTCGAACTTAAGGTTCGTAGAAGTCAGTTTGCACAGAGGTTTACTAATCTTCGAGAAGTTGTTAACAAAGCGACGATACCAGCCGGCCATTCCCAGAAATCTCTTAACCTCCTTAGGGTTAGAAGGGGTGGGATAGTTGAGGATAACCTCAACTTTACCCGGGTCTGTCCGTAGGCCATGTTTGTCCACATAATACCCCAGGTATTTGAGTTCACTCCGACAAAAGTGGGATTTTTTCATGTTAATAGTTAGGCCAGCATCCTTGAGTTGCTGATAGACTCTATGTAAGAGCTCTACATGCTCCTCAAAGGTGCTGGACACACAGACTATGTCATCCTGAAACGCAAATACCTTGTTGTCGAACTCGGGACCAAACAGACGGTCCATGAGGCGTTGCATCGTGGCACTGGCACCGACAAGACCGAAGCACATGGAATTGTAATGGAACAATCCTCTCCGGGGAACCGTAAAAGCAGTCTTCTCAGCAGACTGGAGTGAGTCGAATGGAATCTGCCAGTAGGCCGCACTCAGATCTACAGAGGTTAAATACTTAGCATTATTAAGATGGTCTAAGATTTGATTGATATAGGGTAAGGGGTAGGCGTCACTCTTAGACACAGAGTTCAGCTTGCGAGAGTCCAAGCACAATCTGAGGTCGCCGTTCGCCTTCTCCACCATGACCACTGGAGAGTTCCAGGCGGACTGAGACGGGGACACTACTCCCATCTCCAGCATTCGGTCCAGCTCGGCTTCCAGGGCCTTCTGCTTAAGGGGAGAGAGCGGATAATAACGCTGCTTGATCGGCTTGCTGTCACCAGTGTCAATGACATGGTGCACAAGTGAGGTCCGACCTAAACCCACCTTATCAGTGTTCAACGAGTCGAACTTTTCAATGACCTCGTTGATTACACACCTTTGTTTAGTTGTCAGGTTGTCGTAATCCTCGAGGCCACCGTTAAGGGACACAGACTCTATAGGATTATTATCACTAAAGCTATCAAGACTAATATTTTGTAAAATTAACTTATCACTTAACTTAAATTGTTGCCAGAAATCCACTCCAAATATCATGGAGGTGGTTATACCTGGGACAACATAGAACTTGACAACTCGGATAACCGAATTGTACTCAATTGGCAAAGAGATACAACCCAGACATTGCAAGTGAGTGCTGTCTGCAGTTGTAATACGAAAAGTAGGATTGATACTCACAAGATCAAAACCCAGTTCCAAGAAGATGCGGTGCGCTCCCTTACCTAGTATAGAGCAGGAGGCACCGGAATCTAGAAGGCCTAAGACATTTAAATTTAAAACCTTAACAACTAGATACGGTCTAATGTCACTATCCCGTTTAGGAAACAGGACCTTATCAGAAATAGACTCAGATACAGAGTGATGCACAGAGTTCCTAATAAGGCCCTGGCCTACGCGTTTTTTGACTTGCTAGTACAGTGTGAGCAGTCTGGGGTCTTGACTCCTTTGAGACCACACCGGAAACACACCAGCTCCCTTGACTGTGTGCAGCTGTATGCAGTGTGACCGCCCCCGCCGCAACGAAAGCATTTGCGATCGTGGGGGGTACCCGGCGTCTCCACTGCAGACACCTGCTTAGCGGGCTTTTGTACACCTTTGTTCTTAAGCTGGTGTAAGTCAGATGTAATCTCAAACTTGTCAAGAGCAGGCTCATGGAAAGCGTCTGCCCTAGTACGCGCAAGCTCCAAGCGCTTACCCAAACGTCTCAAGTCATCTACAGAGTTGACATCATGCAAGGCCAGTTCCTTCATGTAGTCAGGTCTAATGTTGTGCATGAGAATGTCCAGCTGTTCCTCACTGGGCATCTTACATGACAACCTTGAGAACATGGCTTGCATTGTACATATATAGTTAACCAAGGACTCAGAGCGGGCTTGTGTACGCTGTCTTATCTCGTTCCTGAGGCGGTAATCATAATCAGGAATATCGAAGGTATCTCTAAGCTCACTAATAAGATCCTCATATGAGATGAAGTTAGCTTTGTTTGTACGGAACCAAGACAAAGCCGGTCCATCCAACAGGTCGGAGAAAGCCATAAGGAGTCTAGGCTTAGTAACCTCCCGAGCACATCTAAGTTCCTCTAATCTCTCTAAAAACACACGTACACAAGTAGAACCATCATATTTTAAGTTAAATGAACATAAGTTAAGGGGACGTTCTTTATACACTATGTTACATGTAGAACTATTCCTACTTGAACTAGCTCGCACCGAGCGGTCCTCTCTCACTACTGGTGAAGTATATTCCACCTGGTCACGACCCGAAGGATCATCACCATCATCATCCGAACCTTCGGATTCAGAATCACTACTGGGTTCAGCCCTAGCGATGATCTTCACTAGCCTACCACGAATATCCACCAGGTCGGGGCAATCCAGACCACAACGAGCTAACCTACTCAATAAGTAGTTGGCTCTGATGGACACCCCAAGACGACCACCTTTATTAATGAAAATGTCACCTGACTGAATAGCCTCCTCCAGCTCGGAGACTCTTGGAAGGCAGATCGAGAGCTCAGCCGGTGCATCAGCGGGTACCGGAGCACTCGCTTTGATGCTACCTCGACGGACGAGTCGGTGTGCCGTTCTTAGCTCACTCCGAAGGCCAGACACTGTCGTTTCCGGTTCCACTGAAATACCCATGTGGGACAGCTCGTTAGCAAGTTCATCCTTTCTTAAATAATTAACATATTTTTTCATCTGTGCCATTATGTAAAAATTTACTTACAACAATTGTAAAGATAAAATGGCACAGATAGGGATCAATTACAAAGTAAAAATGTAAATTGAGTTACAACAAAGTGTACTAAGTTAGGTAATTATGTTTCAAATTGACCTCTAGAATTTAACAAAGACTAAGGGCATATTAAGAGAGAAAAGTTTCTAAATTTTCTGATAACACAGTTCAGGTTAACATTCAAAACTACAAGGTATGTACACACCTTATAAAAAAGTTTTAAGTTACACAGAGAAATTCACTAAGTTAACACAGAGAGATTCACTAAGTTTACCTTACAAGGTGAAGCTATAGGATAATATATATTATATATCAATCTACACTAATAATATAATAAATATATGTGTGCACCATAACAAGGAACATAACAAAGAAAAGAAACACAATAAGAAAAGAAGTGGGTATGCCAAATAAAATCAAAAAGTTTTTTCCAAAATCACAGCTATTTAAAATTTTTGAATTTAGAATTTTGTGTCTTTTCCAGCCAAAGATGTAGGGAGCTGGAAGAAGACGAAAGGGAAGGTTTTGTGCTTAGCTGCTAGCACCACCAATTAACGTCCTGGAGCGTCTCGGACGATTCACCAGGATGGTTTCGCCAGAGGTAACCACCTATGCACACACACTAGACTGAGGCTACCGCAGAGTAGACCCAGAGATTTGCCACTACGTTGGGAGCCAATTTATAACACAGTGATGATCAGTGTTACTCACCAACTAGCGCGAGGTAGCTATGCAGAGAACTCTTTCCCAGGGCGCCTTACTACAGAGATTCCAGTGTGCGTGCAAGGGTAGGCCAGGGCTCTGACGAAAACAGTCAGGTAGGGTGTACACACATATATTTATATAACACAGAGATACACAGAGACACACAGAGAGCTTATTCACTGATAGACACAAATATCACAGGTACACAGAAGTATAGTCAGTGCTTAGGTACTTATGCTACTAAGCTACACATAAGTAGTGGATTTACTGGCCTGCAGAGTGAGCTGAGTGAGAGTGACTGCCTGTTGTTACTGCCAGGTGATGACGGCAGATACCTCTCACATGAGAAGCTCGTGTAGTCCGCACTTCCACGTTGTCGTACCACGTGCAGCCCACTAACTTATAGGTGCGGCACACAAAATCTCTTCCGGCAACTAGCCCCGTAGTAAAAAACCCTGTCATGAAAGAAACGACAAATTAAGATCTTGGCTGCGCGACAGACGACAATCGATCCGCTTTGCAAAAGAAGAAGTGACTCACCAGTTTTCTGGGTAAAATGTAGTAAGATGCAATGCAGCAACCCAATCACAGCCCGCTAGACCATGCGAGGCAACAAATAATCGCGCTTGAGCGAAAAACTGATTCGCGGCACAGTCTCAGAGCATAAGCCAAAGGACCTCCAACTACCCCAAAGCAGGTCTCGGTCAAAGTCCCGTCTTTCACGAAAAATCTTAACAAAACCTGTTCCTTTAAATGCGAAATCGATTCGTCCTCCTACTTATGACATCCTGTCATTCTGACAGCAGAAATGTCACCACTGACAACCGATTAAAAAAAGATAACTCGATAAGGCTGCTTTCACATCCTAAATACTGCATCTATAGAAAATAAATGCTACAAGTTGCGGGCATCAGTTAGTTCTACATAATATTAAACAATAATACGGTAGTCATAGACTAGCATATGCTTACATTATTAATTATTATTTTATTACGTAACCTTTAGAAAAGTTTAACAACTTTCCGAAGTTAATAAAACAGCTGACACCATTTTTATTTGCGCTTACTCTTGGGTCAACACAGAACTGTCAAGAAAAGGTTCCCTCTATCTAATTTAAAATGAATCATATTCTTGATAACTAGATCATTCATTTTTTGCCTCTAGCGATGGCGCAATAAAAATCTTGATATTTGATATTCTGAGAAATATTCGTTTGTGACCGCAGAACGTTCTGACTAATCCAGATATGGTACAGAGATACTGACACGGAAATATCGTGTGCATACACTATAAAACACTTGTATTTAATTATCTATAATGCCGACAAATTACATCCTTTTGATACCTAAAGTGATGTGTGCGCAAAAAGTGTGTTACGCAAATGTCGAATCCATTTTAGCAGCGAATAACTCGTAATTGCAAGGGGTTACGTTTTTTGCTACTTATAAGGAACATATTTCAGAGGAAATTATGATGATAATAATGATATGATATGTTTCGGGTTTATATTTTCGATCAAAAAATTCCATACAAGTGAAAAAATTCGGCTTACCCGTTTCAACCGGACGTGATATTGCCGACTTTACTTATCTTTTCCAAATTATTATCATGGTGTAGACTGGTCTTACTTATTAAATAAAATATTGATACATTCGTGTACTCTGAAAATCTTTGGTTACATTTCAATGATAAGCGCCTTTCGCGAAAACCAATTAGAGGCAAATTTGGCTATAAACAAAATACACAATAGCAGATTTTTTAATAATTTTCTTAAACGATTTGATAATGAGTCATTTTTATACTGTATGTCGTTGAAAAAAATATCTATTAAAGACTTTTTTCAGTTATTATATCTGTGCCCATTACCAGGTAACTAACAGGCTACATGCTAAGTTATCCAAAACGTTTAATAAATTTAAAGCGCTTAATGATGTAGGTATATGATGATATCTAATTAGTCTATAGTTCAAAGTGAGGACTTGTGATTGGCGTTTAGATAATTAATCCTAAGTACCTAGGTACTATTTGGTTTTGACTCAAGAGACCGTATTCTTAGCATTCCATGTGGGTCTTGCGACCCATTCGAGTAGGTTTAGGGTCGAAACGATCACCTTCCACCGTCAACAATGTTCCCCCCCCTGCCCAACCAGATTTGGTAAGATCATATCAATGCCGCTTTGGATACTCGTTTTAGTAAAGAGCTTACTGAAGCTCTTGGCAATCCAAGGTCCTTAAATAAATTATACAGGGATTTAGCTGGAATTCCCCTTGCTCCTACTTCTACGGCATAGAGTTTAACCACATAGCCATTTTTGGTTAATTCATTGGTCAAGTCAAAGTATTTATTTGTCTTCATGGCGTGGTCCTTCGGTATGTTGGTCTCCCACGGCACCGTCAGCTCCACGAGCACCGCACGCCTGTGTATCCTCGAAAACAGGAATATGTCGGGTCTGGATGACGAGGCACATACATCCTCCGGGATTTTGTAGTGTTTTTCATACGTGTCTGAGAGTATAGTCCAATCGGCGGCAGCCATCAAAATTGAGTATGGCTTTTGAGGTACTTTCTTTGAACAGCCTTCCTTTACAAACGCAATGTCATTTCTTTTGTTTGTGGTTAATCCCTTTTTCGCTCTCGCTACCGCCAAACTGACAGCCTCACGTATGATCTCCAATACCCTATCGTGTCGGCGTGAGTAATGACCCCGGTCTAGTAACGTCCTACAACCTACCAGCAGGTGCCTAGCAGTTCCAATCGCTTCTCCACATGCATTACATGTTTTATCTGTGGCTTTCCCCCACCTGACCAGATTACTTGGGTCGGGGAGGATCAATTGAAACGCGTTCAGGTAGAACTTAAGCAAAGCCGGCGACCAGTCGTACAATAAGGTACGCCACTGCAAGGTCATGGGAATACAAAATTCGCCCAGAGTAAGCCATTCATTCTGCATCTCCAGGTTCATCGCGTGCACCTTATAGGCATCGCTCTCATCCTGCTCCAGAAAAGATTTTGTAATGTCTTTATCTGTTTGTCTCCGGATACTACCCAACCCCGCTCGACCAGTCTGCGAACCCACCATGAATTTCCTGTGGAATTGGAGGCGTGGCTCAAGTTCTGCTATATTTTTATCCTTTGGAAGAGTTTGAACGATTTCGTCTCTTGATTTTGCCAAGACATGCATTTTAGATGTTTATAGAGTTCCGACGGCTTCTTAAACGTCATTCCGAAGTTATTAGAGGCTCTGTATAATGCCGACGGGTCGGCCGATTGAGCTAGCCCTAGCCACGACTTCAACGTCTTCGTAACATTCGCATCCAATTTTCTGAGAAGGTTTTGGCTCATATCGTACACAAGAAACGGCCAGTATAGACGTGATGTTAAATAGTTGTCGTATATCCATGCTTTCTTGACGTTACCTATTGGTTGTTGGTCTACCTTTTTTATGTCAACAATGAAACTTTCAATTATGTCATCCAAAGCTGGAGTACAACCTCTGTTATCTATCTTTCTGCCAAGAAATTTGAAAGGCACGGTTTCCGATATAATAGAAACTTTTTCCCCGCCTATAGCAAGCCCGGGGTCATAAGACGTAAACTTAGTACCCCGCCTACCCAGACATAGACAGTAGCATTTGCTAGGTTTCGTCCTCATTCCATCTGTCCATGTACAGAATTCATCCACTTTACGCAGTAGGTCTTGGCACTGCTTTGGGCTGCGAGTCAGGATTGCGAGGTCGTCTGCAAACGCCAGGATGGACTCTGTATATTTGACATTTAATTTAAACCGATATCCCCACTTCTTCTCATGAGTAATAATACTGTCAATTAAAATATTTATTACTATATTGAAAACTAATGGTGATAAACAGCAACCCTGGAACAAACCTACTCTATACTTTAAGGGTTGCGTATGTCCTTCTTTTGTATTGATTACAACAAATAAATAAATATTCACGGACATCTCACACAACGCTTTCTGATCCCGAAGTAAGCTAGGAATAACCTGCTTGTGTTATGGGTATCAGACCACTGATATTAATACTTATATACTTTTAAATACATACATATTATACATAGAAACACCCAGACTCTTGAGACAAACATTTATGGGTCACACAAATATTTGTCTCCGGTGGGAATCGAACCCACGACCTCCAGCTGCAGCGCCGCAGGCGGCAATTGTAAACCTTCTATGCTTCAAGTAAAAAATAATAAATTAGCGTTATTTGGTATGTATACTTTGTTAATGTAATTTTTGAAATATTTTACATTTTTTGTGATAGTATTTGCTTGAATATTTTACAGATTGCATCTCTTATTAACGCCAATTTTCCCTTTTATTTTTTAAATTACTAAGGTGTTAGATTAAGCATACGTACCACCAGATATATTGGAGGTCACCGCTGCCTCGATCCCTTATTCAACACTACGACGAAATCGTCTAAAATCAAAACCTTAATCTAAATGAAGAATTCTGACCTAAGTTCAAATTGAACAACTAATTATTAATAAGTACCTACCTATTTATCAGTACAAATGAGTTAATTTCTCATCCGCATTGCTTCAATCTGAGAATATCGCACTCTAAACAAAGAGCTTCTATTTTGTACTTTAATTGTTTTTACCATCTTTTCTCACAGTTGGTGAGCAAAGTAAATATACTTAATTATATAGGTAGCACTCTGCCTCTAATGTACCATTATTTTATCAGACTAGGGTTAGAGACGATGTGTCTTTGGTTGTTAGGGTTCTGTAACTAATTAGTAAAAACGGGACCTTACTGAGACTTCGCTGTCCGTCTGTCTGTTTATCTGTCACCAAGCTGCCTATCTCATGAACTGCGATAGCTAGACAGTTGACATTTTCACAGTGGATGTTTTTCTATTGCCGCTACAAGAAATGCTAAAACAATGTATTATAATATTTAAGGGAGGCAATATCATTTTCTGCCGTTTTTTGAAACGGAACCCTCCGTGCACGTTCTGACTCGCACTGGCATGTTCTTAAAATATTTAAACTGTGAAATGAAATTCATTCAAAAGTACTCGTGACACTATAGAAGCTGCATAATTATAATTTGTCACACTTAAAGCACGAGGCCGTAAGTGCGATAAATTTGCAATGGAATTTTATACTCTAAACTGGTTTGACATGAACTATGTTATGGCAATATTGCTAAACTAGATTATCAAGTTCTGTTTACTATGGAAATACTTCAATACTAGTGATAGGAGCAATGTGCACCTAGGCATTTAAATTGCTTTATTTGATTAAGTTTTGGAGCAAGACTTCGAAGTAGGTCCCTTCGAAAATCTGCTACAAGTTTCGTAAAGCAAAAAATTATTGACGTGCAGTATTCATATAAATTGTCAATATTGTCATCATACATTGTTACAAATTTCTATGATAATCTGTTGTGATTGACAATAGAGGTATTCCATTTATTATTTGACGATAGAATTTTAGCGAATTATCAAGAAAGAATTCAGGACACTAGGAGATAAAAGTGGTACAGTGGTTTTTAATTATGTGTGGAGTTGTAAAATTTCCGCATAATTTTTATCCATTTTATCTATTTCTACAACACGTAATAAAACAGCATGATGCAGCACAGTTGCTATCAAACAATTTTTGCACCAAGCTATTTTTATTACCTGTTATTTTAAAATCCACACGAGCTATCAACCTTCTTCATCTTTCTGCGAAGTTGTTACGGTTAATGAAGAAAAACAGGTTACTAGACTTTGAATCGAGCTAGATTTTATACTTCATTTTAAAAATATTCCAGAAAATACGTAATTATTTTATTCTGTTCTAGGAAAATTTCCTTTTATCGGATCTTTAGTGTTTTATGTAAATAATCTTATCTGCTTTTGAAAAATAACTGCCTTCCGACCTCTAAACTTTGCCTCTAAGTCTTTAAAAGAAACTCCACTCAGAACCTTTTCTATTAGTCTGTAAGTGCTTCATGTAGCTTATTACAAGACTGGCTTTCTGAAATGAGTTCAGGCCTACCTAAAGTTATACACCAAGCAAATGAAATTAGTATGAAGCAGATACATTATTATTATTTTTGACTGCATCTGGGGCGCATTCGGTAGTGATGTCTGTTGCGCTGAGGTCCTGAATTCGATTCTCGGGTTGGTCCTAATATTTGTGTGATCCACAAAATGTCTGATTCGGAGTTTCGGTGAGATCCCATAGTACAAGCTTAAATTAGTTTAATTTGGACTTAGATGACATTGTGTCAGAATGTACACAAATATTTATTTACTTATTTATTTTTATATTATAGGAAATGTTAAGTATAATATACACATTATCAAACAGACATCGACTGTCTATGAAACCGTAGCATATACTTAATGCCTAGATTGCAATAAAAGTCAACAAATCTGCAAATCTAATAGAAGACCGCAATTTCGTGATCAATAGAATCCAAAAGCATTCAATTAGCTCAACAGTCACCAGAAATGGTTATCCAAAGGAACGCGAATTTAATTGGGTTCAACCTTACATAACAACAAAGGAATCTGTTGCGCAATGCCATCTGATAACAACAAACAAATAGACCGAACGAGATACGATAAAAGTCTAATCAAAGATTTTATCAGTTACCCTCAAGAAGTCGACCAGTAATTAGGAACAAAATTCAACAATTTTATCTCAACGATCGAATGCAAACCTTGGATAATATAGTCTCATTAAAAGTGTATCGGTAGTGATTAGAAAGCAAGGTCAGAGCATTTTATGTATGGTATTTGTGCTGTGGCAAAGCTTTTGATCTATGAATAATGGGTGGTTTGGTAATGTCATAGCTGTAATGTTTTAGGACGAGTAATTGTTTATGAATATTTAAAATTGTATTATTTTCCTACGTTTTATGAATTCCAGAAAACAGTAAAGTTTTAATATAGAAAGCCGTTTATATAACTATTATCAATCAAAAACTAAATGGCAATTTGAATTATTGTGTCATCGTTAGTTCAGCTTGGGAGTAATTTTTAATTTGAGGCATTGATATTTATCTATAAATATTTAATAGGTACTGAGGACAGAGGACAAAATAATATTTTTTATGATTTATGAAGAAACGCATGCTTTCATGACATGTGTAATTTAAAATTAAGCTTCTAAATCTCTATGCAGGCGATATTCAGAATAATATCAATAAACATACATTTTAACTAGTTTCTAGCTGTATTGAGCCTTTTCTAAAATAGTAATTCAATAACACTACTACCCTTTTCGAGATATAAAGTAGAGTTGCATCTGCGCCATGAATGCGTATCGAAAAATTTTCTGATGTTCATTTGGCATTAAAAAATCTTTAGTGGATCTAACATAAAGTTTCTAAAATAAGGATCGGAAATAAAAAGGTTATTCACATAACACCAAATACAAAACAAGAAAACGTAATATAGAAGGAAAAAAGTACAAGGTCTTACTCTGGAAGCTTTATTGATAGTATACAGCTTACACTTAATATTTTAGCACATGTAAGTATTAACGATGCATGTTCCATGGACATGTTGGTGCGATTAAAATCTCGACAAAAAGCTACAATCACACATTGAAAACAAGTTTCCCCGCTATCTCGCATAACTTAAGCACAAGTGCAGGTAGCTCCGTGATCCAGATAGAGTCAAGTCACAAAGACGCCAGGCGACAAAGCCTGTGAACTGGAGCGGTTACCGGTACAGCCTACCTCGCGTTTTGTCTTGTAGCAATTCCGCAAGGCTGTTCTGCAAGGATATTACTGAGATTGCTTTTGCAAACTAGGACAGGAGAGACTTTGCCTCCTTATGCGTGTTCTACCGACTGTACAATGGTGTGTGCTCTGAGGAATTGTTTGATATGATGCCCACGGCTACGTTCTATCACCGCACCGCTCGCCACAGACAGGGAGTTCATCCTCACACTCTGCGTCCGGAGCATTCCAGCACGGTTAGATCCGATAGGGGTTTTCTTCCGCGCACGCTTAGGTTGTGGAATGATCTCCCTGCCTCGGTTTTCCCAAACGCCTACAGTATGGGGTTCTTCAAAAGGGGTCTTAGAAGGTTTTTGCAGGGTCGGTAGCGCGAGTGTGGCGCCTCTGGTGTTGCAAACGTTCATAGGCTGCGGTGACCACCAGTCCTTCTGGTGGGCCGTATGCTTGTCTGCCACCTTAGTGGTATAAAAAAAAAAAAAAAAAAAAAAAAAAAGGTATAATTGTTTTTCTCAAGTACTCTAAAGTGTGTGTAATATATTTTTTAAGCGTTTTAGTATGTATGCTAATCTATTCTTATAAATTTATACTAAAAATATATTAAATTGCATTTGGGAAAAGATCACAATTTCAAATCTGGTCTAAACCAAATTATAAATTATATTCTAAGCTTGCCGTGCTCTCGGCTGTAACAAATGTATGTATTATTAACATACATATAAAAAAAAGCACACATTTCACCTTTTTAGAATTTGTCCCACGTAATAGATGGTGAGCCGTATTACCGTGGTGAGATAGACAGGCGCAGGTTGTGACTGCCTGCTGTTGAAATTTTTCAAGCCGCCTAAAAAGGCCTTCAACCTGACTTAACGACTGTCATTTTGCTGAAAACTGGTATCAACGACTTAACGTGCCTTCCGAAGCACGAAATCGCTCAAATAAATGTCACAAAGTGGTCACATGGACGGTCACCCATCCAAGGACTGACCATAGTGAAAGTTGCTTACTGCACTGATCGCTTACAGAACACTGCTGAGTCCGCGGTGCCACGAGCGCGCATTTTTAAAAAAATCTACATTCAGCCCCTAATGGATTGCAGTCTCCTAATTCCGACCAAGTCGAAAGTAGCCCACTTGCGGGATTCACCTCTGGAGTATCCTGCGACCCGGTTTAAACACACCATCCTAGCTGCCCTCACATCAGTTATGATGGTGCGTAAATTCATTAGATCAACGAGGACATAGGTTCCCATAAAGGCGTTTAGGGCCAGGCGTACGTGCGATCAATCAGCACTTATCGCTAAAAAAAAAAAGACATGGCATTTAAAAAATAAACTGTTCACATCTACTCGTACAAATTTCGTTTAGCTGTTTGTTCTCAGATGTAAAAAGTGCTTAGACATATACGTGAGAAAAGATATAGAATACAGTTATAATTATATTCTAAGACTAGCTGCCCTGCATGACTGTGGTCTCATGACTACACTTCTTGAAACTAATCGGACGCACATGCAAAAATTTCATCAGAATAACTGCCAGTTGTTTTCGAAATTTATGCGGTGCGTATGCAATTACCGAACCATTTTTATAAATATTTTATATTGCTATTTAATTTTTAATGGTTTTAACCTTAATCTGTAGATACTAAATAAATTAATAAGACGAATGATTTGATTGTAAGTTTGCTTATATTTAATAGACTCCGAAACTACTGAACCGATTTGAAAAATTCGGGAATTTAACAAATTGTTTTTTACCCGGTACTGAAACATAAAAATAGCAAATCTGTTTATTTTGATGTAAATAAAAATGGCCTACTACTCGTTACCTGTTCGTTTCAATTTGTTACCGATAGAATAATTTTATTACGAATGCAAAAAAATATTACGCGTGTTATTGATTTAGTCACAAAATCATTACTAAACTGGTTCAATGTAGACTTAGCAGCAGGTTTTCGTTGGAGTTATGAATGAACGAAATTAGTTATTGCGCAATAACCAGTAGGCACCCAAAGTAGGTAGCACTGTTTCAATATAGGAATTTCAAATACTTATTTCGTAATCGACGTAATTCTCTATTTACAATTATCGCCTATCGTACACTATATGTTCAAAATTTAGCACAAGAATGGGTTAAAGTATGGAATAACAAGGCGAGGCCGCAGTGGCGGCCGTGAGTCTGTTGGGAGTCCTGGGACATCCTTCCGAGGGCTTTCCCGGAACTCCCAACCATAGGCTGTTGGGCGTAACGTGAGGTTTATTCGGTTCCTACCTACTAAAAGACGTACTCCTGTCCGGCATAGCATGCATGAGGATTTTCCCTCACGTTAAAAAAAAAGTATGGAATAAAACAATTAGGCAATTTTATTACCCTCAAATAAATTTCAGTGCGGTAACTAGAACAGAAATCTACGCGCGTAGAGATGCAGTCACACTTGTATTGACTAACTAATAAACATACATATGAACATATGATCACGACTTTCATTCCCGTAGGGGTAGGCAGAGGCATATTATATGCCCACATTTCACCTTTTTAGATTTTTTTCCCACGTAATAAGTGGTGAGCCGTATTGCCGTGATGCCGGGTTTCAAACCGCCCAAAAAGGCTTTCAACTTGGCTTAACGACTACCATCTTACTGGCAACCGGGACCAACGACTTAACGTGCCTTTCGGAGCACGGAAACGCTCGCAAATAAATGTCACAAAGTAGTCACCCATCCATAACCGGCCATAGTAAATGTTGCTTACTACAGTGAGCGCTTACAGAGCACTGACTCCGCGGAGTCACGAACACTTGTATATTTAAGGAAATAGTAAAGGTTCCTTGTTGGCGAGCATTAATGGAAAACGAAAAAGTAAGAAGAAGAAAGAAGCGCTCGTGGCCCCGCGGACTCAGTGTTCTGTAAACGATCACTGCAGTAAGCAACTTTCACTATGGCCGGTCCATGGATGGGTGACCATCCATGTGATCACTTTGTGACATTTATTTGAGCGTTTCCGTGCTTCGGAAGGCACGTTAAGCCATTGGTCCCGGTTGCCAGTAAAATGTCAGTCGTTAAGCCAAGTTGAAGGCTTTATTTCAACAGCAGGCAGTCACAACCTGCGCCTGTCCATTTAAACACGGCAATTCGGGTTAACAACGTATTACGTGGGACAAATTATAAAAAGGTGAAATGTGGGCATATAATATGCCTCTGCCTACCCCTTCGGGAATAACGGCGTGATGATGAACCTAAACCTGAAAAAGTAAGAAAATAAAAAGAAAGTCTACCCAGATAACATTATTTCACTAGTTAAAGAACATGCGGTAACGATGCAATCCGGTGCAATTAAAACTTTACTTAAGTTTATATATGAGTGCACCTTTCACCGAAAATTTGCCAAGTTACTAAAGTTTGGCCAAGTTTGTTTGGCGTTTATCACAATAGAGCACGGAACTTTGGCACAAGGGTACGTCGTTGGAGCTACTCGATATTATTAGAAACTTCAGAAATATTGTGTCTCAAGCATTTCGTACGACAGGACCGGAGATAAATCGATATCCCATTTTTTGATAGGGAATAAAACAAAATTGTATAGAAGACTATCATCATTTAAATCAATATGTCACAGAGTGTGTAATGTTACCTAATATGCTGCAAATTTTAAACGACTTTTCAACCCCTGTTCGACAATTTATGTTCAATATTTACAAATTGTTATTTTATACAATAGGTTACACCTGAACACATATAAATAATTTTGTCAGAGCTTTCAGCGTTTTGAAAAAAAGTTAATTTTCACATACAAAATTTGAACATTTTTTATGTTTAGATATGCAAGCAGTACCTACATTTATTCACTAGCCAACCAAAGGAAACTCTTCCAAGCAATATTTTAAGATGACCTAATTTACGAACTACATCTCATTGTGACCAAGAATTCAAGTATAAGTACTGAGTTACCATTACTTACTTACCAAGTACAAAAGTTACCTACCAAGACTTAATAAACTACTTAGAATACACTCTCCATTTAGCAAACTCCTTCAAAAACCTCAAGGGACTAAAAGAGTGCTTCAATATTGCTTTTAAACTTTATAAAATATTATCCTCCTATATTGTCTACACTTGCACCGTGTGCGAGACTTTGAGAATTTATATCAACCGTTCTATCTTGAACTAAAACAACAAGTATCTATTATTAGATGTCGTAAATATTAATATGCTGTGCTATAATGTGGAATTCGGATGAATTATGTGGTAATAACTTTAGTAAGTATTTGCTTGACGTTGTACGACAGTGTTCTCTGAGAATATTTGGACTTTTTTACCAGACACGCTTTTACACATAACGTTTACAGAAGACACGGATTTTCCTGCTCAGAAAGATAATAAATTATCAATGGGTGCGAATTTTTGCTGCGAACTGTAGTTCTTACAGAATAATGCGATCTTTAAATACTTTCCATGTTATGTCAAATCATCCTTATGTTTGTCGTTTTATAGCCTGACTAAAGACCGCTACCGCTATTACCTATGTAGTTTTTCTATAGGACACATAAGTTCATAATAAACGTATTAATATAGTCACGCCTGTATCGAAAGGGAAAACAGTGGTGATATAGGTACACTCTGAGTTAGCGTAACAAAAAACAGAAAGTAATTTTGAAACTAAAAACATGAAGTTCAAAAATGCTCAAATTTTACGGAACATTCGCCGAAGTTCATAAGTGAATTTCAAAACAAGTACTCAAATTAATTTAAAGCTTCGCTTTGAACGTTGAGGGCTCAAGGGACATATTATTTAAAATATTTTTAAAGCTTGCCTGATTTCATGTAGAATGTTACGTACAAAACATTTCTAATATTTTCTGACAATTTTTATGTTTGCATTAGTCTTTAGTCATAATATTTATGATTTCAGATTTATTTTGTAAGTTAGGCTCTTTTATTTATAATAGGTATTTATGTATATAGAAGTGAAGTAGATTATTCAATTCTCAAGATCCTAAGGAACAAGCGTATGTCTTGCAATATTCTAGTATGTCAATATGTCTTCATCGCAAGGATCCGTTTTGAAGTAACGGTGGCGCATGCCAATAGTGCGGACCACCACACAAATTTATAGCATTCCGCAGAAATGCAATAAGAATATCGATTTCCTGACAGAGGTGTGTTTATTTGTAAAGCATAGCATTGAATAAACTAAGAATTATATAATATCTTTACAAGCAACCTTCGTTCAAATTGCCCTTATTCTGATCTCCAACCTTGAGAACCAATAAGACCTTGGTTTAGTAGAGCGGTTTTGCTAGACCGACTAACACCGATAAACTTATGGAAATGTCAGAGGTGTCAAACTAGACGTGACTAAACGGCGAACGAGCTATTGTGTAGATACCTCCTACTTTTAAATGGGTATTAGAAACATCGTTTGTTAAATACTTCACCAAATGGCCATATTTAGTCACACCCTTTCCATATCAACACGGTCATAACGTCTGCGGGCATGAAAAAGTAAATGGTGAAATCTGGGTATATTATAATGCCTTTCAACTTCCCCTTTAGGAATAAAAACGTGACTATATAATGTTTGTATGTATTTACATATTAGTGAAAGCAAACTCGAAAGGAAACCCGGTTGTCAGAATTAATGACAATTGTTTGAAAAATTTCAACTGCGGGTCGTCACGAACTGCGCCTGTCCATTTCAACACGGTAATAAGATCACCACCTATTACGTGGGACATAAAATTATAATGTGCAATGTGGGGGTATACTATGCCTCTGCCTACCTCTTTGAAGATAAAGGCATGACGATGTATTTTATGTACTTAGATTGCATGGAAATGACAGTTATGATAATGCTAGCAAAATAAATTTCCACCCATTCTGCACATTACACCATGCAATTTTATAAACGAATATGCAAAAGGAACCTTTTATTAAATGAATTCCAGATTATGGCACAGGTGTGAAGAATTCGTCCATTTGACGTATGTCGTCAATTTGGTAGGTCACCACATTCGGCGAGCATTATTCACGAAATGCATTTACGGCGTCAAACTCAACCACAGTCCGTGAGAATTGTCGTATAAACGGTATGAAAAGTTGAGGTTTGTCTGACTCTTAATGGTACCGACATTCTTCCTGAGATGTATTATGTAAACCATGGAGCAAATCTACTTAAAGAACACTGTAAGTATTCCGATCAATCCACAGTAAAATTCAGAATGAAACCAATTTTTTTTTCCCGAGTATTTCCATTCAAAATTGATAGTTCATACAAGAATTTAAAAGAATCTTACTAAGTATTCGGTATTCCGCTCCAGTGTGACTATTCGTCGAGACTCAAACGAAAACTAGCGGTACCCTATACGGCTGCCCACAAATTTATCGGGAAAGATTTGTGGCCGAAGCCGATGCTGCAATTTGACTATCGGAAAATATATGTTATGACGTCAACGGCACTTTGTACGGCTTAAAACGGGTTTGTGATATTTTGGTTTTAATTTTGAGCGTTGCAGGGGCATACTGATTTGTGTGAATGTTATTCAGAGATATCGTTGTAAATAAATTAAATATGTCTCGCTGTTGAAAAATCCTATTTTAATATCGTTTATATCATCGAGTGACACACGTATCATATTGGATCGTTGATGTCTACAATAGAGAAATTTTGGGGCCTTAATGATCCTTATGCGCAAATTGGTAATAGAAACAAGTTCGTTATAGGTGAGCTCAGAATTTGACACGTTAGAAACAGTTACGCTAACAAATCCAAAACAAATTCAAACTTATCTCGAGCTACATATCGAAAAAAAATGGAAACAATAGCTAAGTCTAATTTTGATAGGGACGGACTTGAAGTGGCGGAAAGGACAGCCGAGCTTATTGAATATAGACGTTACAATCTTGAGACGGCGAGACGTGAAGCGGTCAAAGCAGTCTCTAGGATATGGTTCCAAGCACCCTATTATGGTCAGAAAGTGGTGAAATCTCCTTTCTAACCATTAATATAATTAATTAATAGTGTCAAATCATTGTTGAACATACTCAAGTGGCTGTAGTGAAGGTTGTATTATA
Organism: Miltochrista miniata; assembly: GCA_933228765.1. Lineage (NCBI taxonomy): Eukaryota > Metazoa > Arthropoda > Insecta > Lepidoptera > Erebidae > Miltochrista > Miltochrista miniata. The sequence continues at coordinate 23,728,611 of OW121763.1, read as the reverse complement.
GGTTTCTTCGACTTACATCATATTTAATTTTGCGGAACTTTATGACGGAATGTACCGTAACTACGTGTACTTTTTCTAGATTGTTTTTCTTAGCTTTCCTTAACTGCACGTAATTTTTATAATTATTCTGATACAAAATGTAAATAACACAATTTTAAAAATATACAAACAATATTATTAACAGTCTCACATATTCTTATAATTGTACGAGTAGCTTTAACTGGTAACTCTACAAAAACAGATTTTAAACCACAAAGTCAATACTTGGCTGTCACTGTTCATAGAACTAAAATCTTTTCATATTTGAACACAATTCATAGAAAGTATTATAACTTTTTTATGTAACGAAGTGCTCTAGAAAAAGCAGACAGATGCTTTGTACAACCTGTTAATAATAAGCAACTTTTAAAATAGCTGCTCGTTGTGCAATAATTGCTTGACAGGCCGCGCGACAGTTGAAGTAAAAAGTCTGATAAAAATATTACCAGCTTTAAAGCAAACTTATTGATGGTGCAGAATTGCGATGAACACAACAACGGGTTATTGGATTTATAAAACGTTGTAATCAACCGATTTTAACGGAGATTATGTTCTGTAAATGGTAATATTATTTTAAGATAATACTGTCTCTCACATTAAATAAGTATGGACAATGAGTTGCATCTCCTACTATAAAGGGACCGATATGTAGGTATAGACGCGTAGTTTCTCGCTGCAAGTTGCCTGGCAATTTTTGTGGTCTCATTTTCATTTTCTGTATATGATAGAAGGTTTGTTTCGGTTAGTTGTTATTTTTACAGTTTTTTAGGGAATAAATAGGCCTGTGGACGGGTGTTAACTGTACTCATACAAATAGCTGGCGGCGTGGTTGAAAGTTTCACGCACGCCTCCATCAATGTATGGTTTTAGTCAGTAATTGTCCAGCAAAGCAAAGGGGTTTGAAGAACTTTAGGGGTGAAGCAGTAACTCGCATCTATTTCGAAATTTATTCCCGTACGTATCATCCTTGTTGCATTGGACAACAATTCCCTTATCCCCATCAATGTCACTGGATTCTTGATATCGTAGTCATCTGAGACCAGCCTAACTTGTTTATCACTTGAAACAGGTGTCGTGTAAAAATAGATTATAAAATGTTGTTCATAATTGCTATACTAAGGGCATAAGAGCGCGCTTCAATTTCCTTTGGATTAAATTAATCTGCAACCTGTCTTGTGTCATTATAAGTGTTTTTCATTTATAGGCTTAATGCGTGTAATCAAACAGATGATGGATGCTTGATGTATGTATAATTATTTTTAGTTAAGAATTTAGAGCATGCATTTTAACAGCCTCAATCAAGCAGCGGCAACCGAGGTTGCTTACCTCGGATTTGTATTTTGAATCAGGTTCTAAGAATAGAGTTTGCAATGTTGCTAGGGTTCTTGTATTAAGCACTTGTTGTCACCCGTGGCTTTGGCTACATAGTGTTTTTTTTTTCTTTTTTCGCTTACCATGGAACTAATTCCCGGAATAAACGTAGCCTACGTGTTACTTCAGTTAATCTATCCCTCTATCCAATTTCAACCGGGCGCGTAAAGATCCACCAATGCGTGGAGCGCTGTGTCATTGCTGCACTTCTCGCAGCCCTCATTGACTGCCCCAATTGTAATGATTTACCCCCTTGGTTGCTCAAGTCGCACCTTCCAGGTTTCCACGGATTCCTGGTGAAGCTGGGACCGCTAGACCTCGAGTCCGTTGAGACGCAAGACTTCGGCCCCGCCCCAGTGCCTCCTTGCACCATTTAAACAGGCAAAAGCCCTCGCTTCCAGATCTCATAAAGGGTCCCGGAGGAGATCGTGCGGTTATCCACTTATGACCCTCACGGCCATCGCCTTTTGCGGGCTAAGTAATCTAGCCGCATTGCTGGCCGTCAGGGTCTCCACCCACTCGGGGGCCCCGTATAAGGCCATGCTTCGCACGGTCCCAAGGTACAGGCTCCTGCAGGGAGTGTTTGGTCCCTTGACGTTGGAAAACAACTGCGGAAGTGCGGCTGATGTCCCCCTGAGTTTTGGGATCAATCTTCGGAAGTGGTATCCGAAGTGAGCTACTCGCGCTGATATTGAATTTAATCAAACACAGTTTTCATATATCCAGTAAGTAGATTCTTAAATTATAACATCAAGAGTTCCAGGATTAACCAAACGTCTTTTCTTCAATAAAATAAACTGTGACATTTTCATAGTGCTTGTGGCACAATCCGATATTTAGGTTACCGCCAAACTGAGTCTATTGTGCAAAGTGAAACGTTACCGCTTATGGCATGGTGTCTAATATAAGCGAGAGCGATTGAAATGTAATTATGTACTTGGGTAACAAAATAATGACTACACAAAATAGCTATACCTAGTAAAATATATTAAGGTATAGTTATACGATGTAAGAACCGATAAGAAGCACGGTTATTAGTTCTATCCCCGATCGAAACGTCGGGGAAAAAAGAAGGTACCGAAACCTTTATTTAATATTAAATAGTGCCGCGCGAAATCCCGTTTATAATACATTATGTGTGCAATGCGTGTTAGTTTAAAACAAATGTTAGCAAACCGATACGGGTCGGCAAATGCTTCAAAAATTCAACATCTAGAATATCTCCGTAAGCGTCGGGTACAGTTAGAAATGTCGATAACATTTCTCATAAAGTGCCGTGATAACAACTTACTGCCTACGTGTGTGCGTATAAAACCGCGTAAAGATATACCATCTTCGGAGAAAATTCTACGCAAAGCTAGTGAGAGACTGTTAAAACAATTAATTAGGAACAAACGGTATAAATTAGAGTGCATTAGCAGTGACTTGTATAAGTTACATCAGGAGTGCAGTGGTTTGTTTAGTTACAGTGATTTCGATTTGTGTGACCAAGTGACGTATTATCAGGCGGAACGTAGTGCGGAGCAATATGCGGCGACACACGGGCGTAAATTCGCGAAACTGTCGCGGTTCACCGCACGCTCGCAGCGGCTCGGTGCATTTGATAACGAAGATACAGTGATCAACATTTCGGATACTGTGCTAGATGGGGCCGCGGTCTCCATCCTGGGGAAAGGACTGAACTTCGCTTTAACACCGAAGAAGATACCTGTGGAAAAAATCATAGGTAGTGTCGAAGAGGCGATATGCCGTAATAAAATACCATCAAACGAAGCTGAAGTTTTAAGACAAGACGTATCAGTAATATTACGGAAATCCCGATTACCGCAGTCTAACATCACACTTGAAGAGCGAAAAGCACTGGAAGATCTCCGAAAAAACGACGATATTCTGGTGCTGAAGGCCGATAAAGGGAATGCCACGGTTGTGATGAATACGACGGACTATCATGAGAAGGTACTGAATCTTCTGAGCGATACCTCGGTGTATAAACCGGTTTCTTATAACCCCACAGCAAGGGTAACTAGGACAACAAGGCAATTGTTAAAGGCGAACAGAGATCTTTTCATGGAGGACGAGTACAATACGCTTGATAGACCTAAAATTAACCTACCGCCGAAATTATATGGGCTGCCAAAAATACACAAAGCTGACGTGCCCTTGCGACCAATTGTAAGTCAGATAAGCTCCCCTACGTACGACTTAGCTAGACACGTTGCAACGGTACTCCAGTGCTTAGTAGGAAACACCTCGTCTTTCGTGAAGGACTCCCGTCATTTTGTAGATATTTTGAAGAGCATCAAGTTGGAACCGACTGATATTATGGTGAGTTTTGACGTTCAGTCATTGTTTACCAATGTTCCATTATATGAATGCTTGGAAATAGTGGAAAAGCGACTACAGGATAAAGAGATGCCTAAAGAATATATATCGTTGTTAAAACACTGCTTAGACGGGAACTATTTTGTGTACAGGGGACAGTATTACCTCCAAATAGATGGGGTTGCAATGGGTAGCCCCGTTGCACCTGTCGTGGCCAATATATGGATGGAGTACTTTGAGCAGAAGGCCCTTAGCCACAACTCAGCTTCAGTTATATTGTGGAAAAGATATGTGGACGACATCTTTTGCATATACAGAGGCAGCGAAGCTGAAGCAAGGCTATATTTAGACCACCTAAACTCTATTCACCCGAAAACTAAATTTACAGTGGAGGTACAAAATAACAGGCAACTCCCGTTTCTCGATGTCCTAGTCGCAGCACGTCCGGACGGTACGCTCTCGCACTCTGTTTACAGAAAACCTACACACACAGACCGGTACCTTAATGCCTTCTCACACCATCATCCCAGACAGTTGATATCGGTCATGACATCTCTCATCAACAGAGCACATGATCTCTGCGATACAGAGCACCTTGGCACTGAACTGAAACACGTAGCAACTGTTCTGGAGAAGAATGGCTATAGGGTCAATAAACCACAGAAAAAGATCCATAGATCCAAGGTAAGGTCGCCGGGAGTAGAGAGATATCCAGCGTTTCTACCATACGTAAGAGGGGCGACGGATAAAATTGGAGCCGCATTAAACAGATTCTCCATTAAGGCGGTATATGTTCCGGCTACCAAAGTAGCAAACGTGTTACGGACTCCCAAGGACATAGTTCCGTTCCAGACGCCAGGGGTTTATAAAATAGACTGCAGCTGTGGAAGTTCATACATCGGCCAAACAAAGCGAACCATTGCCGAAAGAGTCAGGGAGCACATAGCTGCGGTTAAAAACCTTCAAACAAACAAGTCAGCTATTGCCGAGCACTTACTCAATGAGGGACCCAATCATTGGATCGAGCTTCATAATCCGAAGATCCTGTCTACCGACCGACACTACTACCCTAGGATGGTTCGGGAAGCAGTCGAAATAAAAAAGCACAGGACCTTCAACCGGGAGGACGGATATAAGCTCTCAACAGCGTGGAATCCGGTAATTGGTGCCTTAAAGTCTCGCGATAAAATTGTGAACGCGTCCGCGGATACGGTCAGTGTTGTGTGCCGTGTGTTTCCACAGATTGACAATCTCGGGGGTACTTCGAAAACTCCCGACACATAGCAGAATCTCCAGCCTACAAGCATCAGTCGCCTCGGGACCACGATAGGTGTAACCCTATCGAAACGTCGGGGAAAAAAGAAGGTACCGAAACCTTTATTTAATATTAAATAGTGCCGCGCGAAATCCCGTTTATAATACCTTATAGATTCGTCATGTCTGTCTATCTGTCTGTCTGTCAGTCCGTCCGTGTGTCACAGCCACTTTTCTCCGAAACTGTAAGACCTACTAAATTTTTTTTTCATCAAACCCATACGTATACTATAGATAGGTCTTCAAAAATGCTATTGAGGTTCCTAACAATTTTTTTTCTAATGTGAATAGTTTGCGCAAGAGACACTTCCAAAGTGGAAAAATGTGTCCCCCCCCCCCTCTAACTTCTAAACTAAGAAAGTGATAAATCTAAAAAAAAATATATGATGTACATTGCCATAAAATGTACCAACGAAAATTGGTTTGAACGAGATCGAGTGGGCAGTTTATTTTTAAAACGTCATAAACCACGATTTTCGCCTTGAAAAATCACTACCACTGCGGACGTGTTAAAACATCAATGAAAGTTACAACGAACTACAAGAACTTTTATATTACGTTACTTGCTGCTACGGAATCCTACATGGGCGAGTCCAACTCGCACTTGGCCAGTTTTTGAAATAACCGTAGACCTGTGTCCGTAGGCACTGGTTCAACTTACTACCAAAAAAATCAAAGTGATTCACTCGACGGACAAACGGTCACACATGCATACCGGATCTAACTTATAACACCCATTTTTTTTGTTGATGGGATTAAAATAGCATAAGTATCCACTCCTGAGATACTACAAATCGCTATCGCTCATGGCTTAAGCTCATTGCTTAGCGATGTTTTATTCAGACGTGCGACTCGTTAGCGTAGCGCATTGTGGTCGCTAGACAAACCGTCAGGGCGGCCAGTTTTCAATGCACGCTTGATTTTTCAACAATAATGTAATTCTTACATACTTCGCACTTGTGCCAAGTTTTGACGAGACGTCGAATCAGTAAACATGTGTTTACTTATCCTTGTTTGTTTTGGAACTATTGTTGCGTAATTTTCAAAAACCTATTAGTGGTTTCAATCCATATGTTTTCACCAAGTTCCATTAATCTGCTGTAAAATAATTAAAGTAAGACCTTATGTATTTTTAAGCGCAGACCAATAACGAAGACTCAATTCACATAGTGTATCTCTAATTAGGTTGACTTTGATTACAAAAATAATCAGTTGACTGTTAACAAACTATTTAAAGATTTCTGGGACCCAAGTCCACATCACCTCACTAACGAACCATAATGCAAAAATAACGTTCTATTGAATTTTCATAAAATTGACTGGAACATCGATAAAGATTATCTTATTTATACTTTATAACCACACATTTTCACAATTGTGAAACAAACGGAAACTGACCCTAACACGTTCCCATCATAATTTATCATTCCTATTTAGATATGTAATTTTATTTTACCCCACAAGCCATTCGCACACACTAACTTTATAATTCCTAATTTGCCCAACCCTTTATACGGTATAGGAAGTTTTAATTGCATAGTATTTTTTCTATACACAAAATCGTAACACTCATAATAATGACAGGTACTGTCGAGAACAAAAGAATTTATAAAAGGAAACAGCTCGGTATAATTATACAGTTTCAGTTTATTGAACGGAAAAGGTCAGTATATTTAAATTATTGCATATATTTATAGTTACCAAGACAGTGACTACCTCTACCCACCAGGTATGAAGGTAGATTAAAATCCGTAATAGTGTTGTAAAAGCAAAAGTGACTTTGCTTAAATTCGCTCTTCACTCAATGAACCCATTTCATAAATTCATAAATATTAAAACAAAGATTGGGCCTTGGAAACGGGTATAGGTCATAAATTTAACGGAAAATATGACCTTGAAGACAAGAAATAAGCAGAGAGAGATATTTTATGAGATTACCTAATTGCAATTTTTTGATAAAAAGATAGATACTATTCTCTACTTGTTAAGAACGTAATTGAAGGAAAGCTTTATGAACAAAATTTTGTAACTGTTTAACACTGGATAAGAAAATATTGACTCACTGAGTAACTTTTCTTAAACAATTTGACTAATTATAATAAATAAAATACTATCAAACTGTAGTGTAGACGTATTTTATATGTGTATATTACGAATATTATACAATACTAACTGATACCCGCAGTCACATCCGCGTAAATTTTTGTTGCCGTTCCATCTTCTCGTGAAAACTTATTCCCTTGATAAAAAGTAGACTGTGTGTTATTCCAAACTATAATCTATCCCTGCACCAAAATTTTGAGTCAGATCCGTTCAGCCGAGTATAAAAGAGTAACAAATATCCAGAAATCACACTCACAACCTTTCGTATAAATAAAAATACGATATATACCTATATCGTATTTACTAAAATCTTGTACTATTTTACCCTATTATTAAGTGCTAAAACTTGACATCATATCATTTCGTTCATTGTAAAACTTAGTAAACCAGGGATTTCAAGTTTACCACAAGCATTTTGCAAAACATTGTTCGTTTTATAAAAGAACTATGAAAAAAATATAACATAACAAAACTGTTTTCATAATAACTGTATGTACTGCCCCACAGTTGGGTGATTCCAGCAAATGTCCGACTAATTACAGACTAGCTACCATTATATAGGTAATTTGCTTATTCCGGTTTTGTCCAGTGAATCGACATCTGTGCAATAACAGCTATTACGTGAACCGCTGTACGTCGTATGTCCACAAATTGTTATGAAATCTTATGTTCAGATACAATGTTTTGATGAATAATTTCTTGTTGTACCTAGCTATTGTGGTACTTATTTTGACTGCCTCTGTGGTGTAGTCGGTAGGGATACCGCCTGCGGCGCTGGAGGTCCTGGGTTCGATTCTTTTTAGCCTAATTTGGGCTAGATGATGTTGTGTGTGAATGTCCACAAAAATATTTTATTTATATTTATTTATAGAGACAGAATACATCTGGTGAGTACACAGTGTACATATTATTTTTGATAAATTTTTCTTTTCGGCCAATATGAATAACATACTGTACTTACACACTTTCATATTGGTACGAGATAAAGAGTGGCACCGCAGGGATACTTGTTTCGGGAATAAAAGTAGCCTATGTGTTACTCTGGACCTAGACTATAATACCTACCTATGTACTAAGCCGTGTGGCGACGGCGCTGGGGCCCCGTGTGGCAACGTGAAAGAGTACAAACTGTCGCCACCCCAATTCATCCCAAAGGGTTCGTAAGAGAAGGGAACACTTTCGCAAAACGATCCATTGCGAAGAGAAGGAAAGCTGGAAATGAAACCCGGTTGTCAGTAAAATGACAATCGTTAACCGAGTTAAAGGCCTTATGGGCGGTTTGAAAAATTTCAACTGCGGGTAGTCACGCCCTGCGTCTGTCCATTTCAACACGGCAATAGGCTCAGCACCTATAACGTGGGACATAAAGCTATAAGATGAAATGTGGATGTATTGTATGCCTCTGCCTACCCCTTCGGGGATAAAGGCGTGACTATATGTATTTATGTACCAAATTTCAGTCAGGTCAGATAGAACGTGAAAGAGTAGAAATAATCCATACGTACTTACTTACAAACTCTCATGTTTTTATTACCTGAACTGCCGAAGAAAGGAGGGTAATGTTTTTCGAGACTATGTATGGATGTATGTCAATTCTTCGTCACGTACTACAGCCTGAACAGATTGACGGATTTTGACGCACAAGGTGTCATTTGACTCGTCTTGATTGTGTGATCATATAATTCCTAAAGAATCAAAATGGCGGATTTTTGGCGCTATAATTATTTGACTGCGATGGACGAAAAACTACTGAACCTATTTCGATACGGTTTATTTGTTTATAAGGTCTTAGTCAGACTTAAAATCGTACATTTGTTTGATTGCAATCGGTTGAGTAGAACCAGAAATATGACCAAAAATATAATAATTAAGGTTAAATTTCGGTAAAGTCCCTTCACTACACAAAATTAATAACTCCACTTCTAAGATAACTAACATATCTGTTATTAAGATACGCTTTTGTATAATCATATACAGTTTATATTAAATTTAATCTGTAACATTATCATGTTACAGGAGAAAGAAGAAAATGTATGTCAATATTTTCTATATCGATAACAAACGAAAACTTTCACACCCCTGAAAGTTATTTGATGTTCTCATTATATCACACATGATAAACATAAAAACGCATCTCAAAATTGATTATTAAACGCAAAATCAACGTGCTTTCAATCAAACTACAATACATAATTAAACTCTATTATACCTGTATTAGATTAAATTGAATATTTCACTTCAAATAATTTTGTTAACAACTTAAATGCCAATCGGTTTTGGACATCTGTTCATGATATTACACAACGGACACATCTAAGTATGGTGTAATTATATTATATGTACAGTACTTGTTACGCAGTCCTTGTCCAATAAACGGTAGCCGAACACAATAAGCTAATCATACGCTAGCAAGAAATACTTGTATTATTTTGATACATACGGCTGTAGCGCTCGGAAAGTAGTTATATTGAAAAACTAGTGTTTTAGGAATGAAAACGCTAAACTGTAAATTGAGAGCTATTAGGCCGCCCACCCCTTTTTTTTTTTAACGTAAGGGAAAATCCTCGTAGGATGCTATGCCGGACTCTTACCGACCAAAAAACCACACGTTACGCCCAATAGCCTATGGTTGAGAGCCCCGGGTAAGCCCTCAGGAAGGATGTCCCGTGACTCCCAACAGACCCACGGCCGCCACTGCGGCCTCGCCCAGGGGGTGGTTCGGGTGCAATCCCGCGTCTATGGGGGGTTTCGGGTGTGACCCCGGTTCTAAGGGGGGGCGTGCGCGAGTTGCTCACGTCACGCTGCCTTCATGGGCCTGCTTCTGTAAGGACCTCAGACCTTCGGTCATGGAGGCCGATAGTCCTCGGCGAAGACACGTCGGCGGCACCCAGGGCGCCGACTGCGGAACTTGGGTGGGAGAGTTCTCTCTCGCACCCGGCCCGCCGCCTCCTTCGCGAGCATGACCTGCTTGCAGAAAGAGGCGGCGCAGTCCCACTTACTCCCGCTGGAGAGCATGGCTCGCACCATGGCCTCGAGCGAGAGAGTGTCCACGCCCAGACCCACTACGAGGAACTGGCGCTGTTGTGCCCACGCCGGGCACTCCACCAGCGTGTGGAGCGCCGTGTCATCGCTGCGGTCCTCGCAGTGCTGACACTCGGCCGTGGTTTCCCGGTGTTTTCGCCACAGATACCTACCGAAGCTACCGTGCCCGGCAAGCATCTGTGTCAACCGGTAGGAGAGAGCACCGTGTCTTCTCTCCAGCCACTCGTCCATGACCGGTCTGACGGCCGCGATTGTGGCGAATCCCCCTTTTGGTTGCTCAAGTCGCATCTTCCATGTCTCCACGGTTTCCTGGTGGAGCAGGGTCCGCTGGGCCTCGATTTCTCGAGACGCAGGCCTTTGGCCCCGCTCCAGCGCCTCCTTGCGCCATCTGAACAGTGAAGGCCGCCCCACCCCTTGCTAAAACACTTGACTAGGTCAAATAGAAGCCGCAAATATCTGCTACTAAGATTAAAAACTAAAATGGTTTAAAGAGATAAAATGTCTAGAGTTATAACAGATTCGCTCTATTTAGTTAAAGAAAAGATGTTAATTTTATACATGTTTAATTATGGATTGTAGTTTGACGAAAACGGGTTTGCTGAATCTGAATCAAACATACTTCAGTTTAGAGGTTCTTTATGATCAGCGTACGTACCTGCAAGCACTGGCCTATACGAATAGGCGTAAGAATGATGTTTCAAATCGCATGAGACACCAGTCACCTCACGCTGCTGATCCCAAGAAGCAGCTATGCACAATTGCACACGTTCACGGCGTAGTCGAAGTCTCCAGACTTCCAGAGTCATACAGCACTGAACCCCCATGTACATATTTCGCCCGAATTTGTAGGTTCGAGTGCATCATCACCGATATGGATGGACGTGAGTGTCCTAGAGTTGCAGGCAAGTACTGAATCTACGGCAGATCAAACTTTAAAGAGTTGTATCAAAAAATGATACTTTACTAATGTATTATTTTTAAGTACCTACGTACCTGATCTTATAATAAAAAAATCCTCTTAGAAGAACAGGTACGTACTTACATACTTTCTAAATCAATCGTGTATTTGGAGCTAGGAGTATCAGATTTTTCTTTAACGGGTCCTACAACTCAACGTTCGTCGTGGTATTGACAGTGATAAATAGCAGTGCTGTGTTAATTTCATTCGATTATCATTTTGTTGGACATCATAACTGTCTATATGTAATCAAGTTGTGGCGATAGAAAGATAAATGAATGGAAGTTCTATTCATGTGCGGCATTTCAATATTATCGCAAACCTTGTCAAGTGAACAATGGTCCGAATGTTAAGAGATGAAGCGGCGTCATTAGTTGGGAAAACTGACGTGTAAACGTTATTCGTAGTTCTTTGTGATAGAGATTATGTTTGAGTAAGTATATAAACTAATAATTATGTCAAGGATGAGAACTTGGAAAGCGTCAGTGTATAAAAATGCAGACATTAATAATCCGTGTGATGCTTAATTAATGAAATTTGTGGTAATTAGCTAGTTTTAAGCTATATTTGCTAACAGCGAGAAAAGGGTTAGTATAATTTATAGCTCATTTGACCTTAGACGACATTGAAACTAATTATACATAAAATATGATATTAAAATAATCGCATGCAACTGTGATGTTAATGGTAAACCGTGAGAAGTAATTGACAGTGATTAATGATTCTTTCAAATAGTAATAATTGTTAGCATTTCAGTAATAACACACGTACGTAGATGATATTTATAATTAGATTTCAAAGTAATATTGTAGTTAAATTTCTGTTTTCATATATTGTCTTCTGATTTGTCGAGACATCAAGGGTCATCTATTTTAAAGAAGAGAACGTTGGACGGTGTGAAATTTAAATATCCCGCAAATGTGAGTTCCCATGATAAAAAATAATATCTCTAACGCTCTTCAGATTATTTAAAAAGACTTTAGTCTATTATTTTTTATTGCGTCGAAACAAACATTGCATAAAACAAACACGCGTTCAAATTTGTAATATCTACCAGTTTCGAAACAGGTGTCGTTTCATTCAATATTTGGTAATGGTATAACATAGATTTATCTTTATTTATCTTATTTTTAAATCATTTAGCAATAAAATGTTAACGTATAAGGAAACACAACAATGATACTGTTTATTTCTAAGACATAATAATATCTACAAGAGACCGGATAGTTATTACCTTCAAGTTGAAAGGACATAATATCCTTTCTATCCACCTACATAGTCTATGACGCAATAAAACCCAATTTTATAACATGACCATATTAGTAGGGATTCGTTAATTTTTAATTAGAACATTTAAACACTGTGGTGTTATAAAGTTTGATTGGCTAAGTAATTGCTATTACATTTTCTCAGTAAATTACCTCCTAGCGCGGACCTTATAATATGTTTGTAGTTCCTTAGAGATTTAATGTCATTTGTTGAATGCTGCAATCAATTTGTACTATTTGAATTTTGAAATGACGTGTCTAAATCTAATGAAAGGACAGCGGTCTGCAAAGTCATTACAACCTTTTCCTTTTTTTGTTTAATTTTATGGGTGGGAATCCTCATGGCTGCTGTGCCGGACTCCCACCGACTAAATTCACATGGTGCCTTGCCATTCATAATACTAATAAATATCAGGTAATCATATTCGAGGACTCATTATCGCATTTGTAAAATTATTGGAAAGTATATCATCCTGTCCACCTAATTAATTTTAAAATGGTCTGCTTGTCAATGTGCAGACACACGTCAGACTTTAGTAGGCCGACTTTTACGACTATTTGAATAAAATAATGCTATTGCATCAGTACGTTCCATTCAAATCACAGTAAAAATCGGCCTACAAAAGCCTGTCGTGTGCGCGCTTCGTAAACAGTATGTAGAAGATACGTAACAGTTTTCCTATAATGATTCATAGCTATCTCACAGCAAAAATAAAAAAAGAAACTAAAAAAACATCACAGTAAGCAATAAATACTCAAATATCAAATTTCACAAAGTAACTGCATATTTTCAAAATAAAACAGACTATGAAAATAAAAAAGACAAGTCTTTTCAAAATGCTTTTGAGGATTTTCTTTACTTTAATGTACTTTAAAATTAATCTGCAACAAATCTCTCATACCCACTTAAACAAAGTTGTTAAAACCCTTCAACACGTTCACGCAATGAATAAATTTAGAACAACGCATCCAGTAAACATGGAACATTAATATACATGATGTGCGATATTTTACTCTAACAGATTAAACTGATACAGTACGATGCCTCTGGGAGACGTTTAACTAACTTAGTTGTGGCAAAGAATAAAAAGAAAGAGATAAGACGTGTCTTTGTTTGGAATATATGAATGTCAATGAAGAACATAATTTTGCTATTATTCGCGAAGAATTTAAGGACTAGGAGCATTGAATAATCTGGCACCTAGTATTCATGGGAAAATAATATTTTTTTTTTTTTTTTTATTTGCTCTTGTAGAAGGCTTACAGACTAATATAAAAAATGTTAACTACAAATAGGTTACAATGTTGCTAACAACAAGCCTCCATTTTTAAATAAAAAAAAAAAATTAACTATAATATAAATCATTATAAATAAAGACAATAATAAAGAAAAAGAATACTTCGAATATAAGTATCTACCCTACAACAGATAAATGTTCCTCAACAATATAATACTGCCTACCTACTACAAATGTCTCAGCTCAGCTCAACAGAACATCAGAAACAAAGTTTCCATCGGTTTCCCACTGAAACACATAGCAGCAGCAGCCGCATCTTAAGCTAAATATCCATATAAATATATATTAAAAATTATTCCACGATTTAATTACAGTTATCCTGCGTCTATGCACACTGTATAAAGTTAAGTGACCAAACCCAAACTGTACAAGAACTCTGACTGCTTTGATTGGCTCACACTGGCTTAATAATTTCTGTAACCAAAGCTTATAATTTTTGTATTTAAAAAAAAAGAAAAAAAAAGAATTGGCCTGTGTCACTCAATGTCACATAATATGTCATTGTCATCCCCGTCTGACGTTATGCCATCTAAGTTACTTTATAAAAAAAAAACCTAATAAATAAATAAACAAAACAGATACATATGTCCTATGTAGATATGTAATAATTATGTACATACGCATAGTGCCAGTCCAGATGTTATTCACTGCGTGATTTAAAAACATACCTAAATGCATAAGTAAGTGCAAACACCACAACGTCAACGGTTCGCGCTACTACAATTACTACAAACTCATGTGAAACATTTGACCCAGCAGTGCCAGGCATCACGATTCAGTAATTAATTATCAAAAAATTCCTTGGCCATGTTTCTTCTTATCGTACATGCGTTCGTGCTGAACAAATCAAAGTGCAATAAAGGTGGAAGGTCATTGAAATACGATGCACTCCTCAGGAAAAAAGAATTTCGCCTATAATTAGTTGTAGAAAATGTCACATTAAGCAGAGGTCGCTTACGAAGTCCCAACAGGTTAGTTTTCAAACCTATATTACTTAAAAGTTCACCACTATTTACCCTACTTCTGGCAATATCTGATAGATAACACACATCGCTAATGTTGCGCCTATGCTCCAGTGTCAGGAAATGATACCGCCGACAGCGATGTTCATAATCTAATGAGTTCTGCTGTGTTCTATAGTCTAAATATTTTAGAAACTTCCTCTGTACTTTCTCAATAGCAGACTTATAGGTCTCATACTGAGGATTCCAAACTTGGGAACAGTACTCTAGGTGACTACGAACATAGGCACAATATAAAACCTTGACAGGCTTTATATTTCTAAAGTTGGCTGATGCTCTCAATATGAATCCCAGGGCTTTTGATGCTTTGGTCACTACATTATCAATATGCTGGTCAAAAATTAATTTGCTGTCCTGTACAACACCTAAGTCCCTGACACTACTGACTTTACTAATAGGTTGGTTAGCTAAAGTGTAGCCAGAGCCAACCTCTGATTGCATACGTGAGAAAGTTAATTGGTAGCACTTTGCTACATTGAGCTGGAGTTTATTGTAGTTACAATATAATTCAAATCTGTCAAGGTCAGTCTGTAAGTCATGTGTATCTGATAATGTTTTTATTTTCTTGTGAATTTTCATATCATCAGCATAAAGTAAAATGTATGAATGTTTGAAACAGGTGCTGATGTCAGCTATAAACAATATAAAGAGGAGTGGTCCCAAAATTGAGCCCTGTGGAACGCCCGAGGGGACTGATTTCCAAGCAGATGTATAACCTTGCAGCACCACAGCCTGTGTCCTGTTTTCTACATATGAGGAAAACCACCTATACAGATCTCCGTGAATCCCTGCGGCCAATAGTTTCTTTAATAGCAGCTTATGGTCTATCCGATCAAAACACTTGCGATAATCAGTGTATATAACATCCACTTGTGCACCCTTTTCCATGCCATCGGATATAAAGTCATTAGAGAGGATTAAATTTGATGTGGTGGACTTATTCCTGACAAAACCATGCTGCTCCTCCCCAAGGCTACACCGCACCGCTGCATAGACATCCGTGTATACTATACGCTCCAATATCTTAGAGAATAAACAGACCTTCGAAATAGGGCGATAACTTTCAACATGTGATTTATTTCCTTTTTTGAAAATGGGGGTAACAAATGCAGATTTCCAAATATCTGGAACTATACCTTCTGACAGGGATCTCCTAAACAGCAGGCACAAAGGTGCCACAAGACTATCTGCACAGCTAACAATGAATGTCGGAGGAATTAAGTCAGGCCCACCAGACTTCGAGAGGTCTAATTCTTTAATCAACCGGAGTACTCGTAATGGGCATATGTCGACTGTACTGATAGAAGACACGCTATTACTTAAATAGAACTCATTTGAAGCATTGCTACTATGATGAGGGTCAGGTTCCTGAAAAGTTGATTGAAAGTAGGATGCGAACAGGTTACTGATCTCCTCACCATTAGATGCAGCTTGATCCTGATACTTCATAAATGTAGGTAAGGATCCACCATTCCTCAACCCCTTCACATACCTCCAGAAATACCTTGGATTGCTTGTAATGGAGGCCTCAGTTCGTTGCATATAGTCCTCAAAACAAGACCTTTCCATAGCCCTAGCTCTACTACGTAGTATAGAAAATGAGTGGTAATCAGAGATGTTACCATAAGTTTTGTACTTACGATGGTACTTGTACTTTTCTCTCAAAATTTTCACAAGCACAGAACTATACCAAACTGGATGTGTGGACCTCCTCACCATCTTCACCGGGATATACCTATCTCTTAGCTCATACAATTTGCTATAAAAAGTACAAGTAGCATCATTCAATGATCCAGCAGACAGCAATTCACCCCAGTCTACACTATCTAGGTCAATAGGTTTATATGAAAGAGGCATAGCATTTTTACGAGTGCATATTTAGCCGCATTAGGGTCCGTTCACACAGACCGGCTCGGAGAGCAGAGCAGATTCTTATCACGTTGAAAACAGAGCTTTTATTATTTGAAGTAAGGTTTATTCTTGCATGTGCACTGCTTTTGTCAGTAAGAATGCTTGAACGCGCTTGGTGTGAAATAATAAGAGGAACTGACCGGCACCGATCGCGTACTTTTCGCGTTCGCGCAGCCGTTCGGCTCCGATTGCATGCTCTTTTTAGCTCGCGCAGCCGATCGGCTCCGATTGCGTGCTCTTTCCCGCTCGCGCAGCCGATCGGCTTCGATTGCGTGCGCGCTGCCCCACGCCGACCGCCATTTCGATAGCACAATTTAGGGTCCGTTCACACAGACCGGCTCGGAGAGCATCGGCGCGCACTTTTCTTTTCACACAGACCGGATCGTATACGCTCGGAGCCGGTCGGAGCGGAGCCGCCAACTGTTTCACACAGACCGGCTGAAAGCGGATGCGCTCGGAGCCAGTCGGATGCGCTCGGAGCCGGTCGGATACGCTCGGAGCCGGTCGGAGCCGGTAGGACGCGCTCGGAGCCGGTCGAATGCGCTCGGAGCCGGTCGGATGCGCTCGGAGCCGGTCGGATGCGCTTGCAGCCGGTCGGATTCATCGAGTGCATCGATTCACTACAAAGGCAGTACCAGTATTCCAAGTTTTGTTTTCGGTGTTAACGAGTGCTTTTCGGAACATGGTTTTAGATAGCTCCAATGAAGAAATATATTAATTTTTCATCAGTCACGTTTTCGTATAAGTGCACACAACTGTTCTGTTTAAATTGTGCGGTCGGCGTGGGGCAGCGCGCACGCAATCGGAGCCGATCGGCTGCGCGAGCGGGAAAGAGCACGCAATCGGAGCCGATCGGCTGCGCGAGCGGGAAAGAGCACGCAATCGGAGCCGATCGGCTGCGCGAGCTAGAAAGAGCATGCAATCGGAGCCGATCGGCTGCGCGAGCTAGAAAGAGCAGGAAAAGTACGCGATCGGAGCCGGTCAGCTCCTCTTATTATTTCACACCAAGCGCGTTCAAGCATTCTTACTGACAAAAGCAGTGCACATGCAAGAATAAACCTTACTTCAAATAATAAAAGCTCTGTTTTCAACGTGATAAGAATCTGCTCTGCTCTCCGAGCCGGTCTGTGTGAACGGACCCTTAAACAGAACAGTTGTGTGCACTTATACGAAAACGTGACTGATGAAAAATTAATATATTTCTTCATCGGAGCTATCTAAAACCATGTTCCGAAAAGCGCCCGTTAACACCGAAAACAAAACTTGGAATACTGGTACTGCCTTTGTAGTGAATCGATGCACTCGATGAATCCGACCGGCTGCGAGCGCATCCGACCGGCTCCGAGCGCATCCGACCGGCTCCGAACGCATACAACCGGCTCCGAGCGCATCCGACCGGCTCCGAGCGCATCCGCTTTCAGCCGGTCTGTGTGAAATAGTTGGCGGCTCCGCTCCGACCGGCTCCGAGCGTATACGATCCGGTCTGTGTGAAAAGAAAAGTGCGCGCCGATGCTCTCCGAGCCGGTCTGTGTGAACGGACCCTTATCGTCTGCAAAAAGATCTTTAGCGAGAGGTTTTCTACTTCTGACACTGCCTTAAGTCACATTCAGCTACTTTTGTGAGTCTATGAGCCTGTGGAGCACCGTGTTATTTCATTTTAGAGAACCTCACAAAAGCAACCGTGCACCATGAGCAGTCGGTGCACGTTAGTCGGTACAACAGGCTGCTGTGAAGCCACTCCAACCTGTATGATAAAATTTACCGCCTTGAATTTTGGTATGATCTCGTTTCCATTACAAACATAACAAAAATTTTCATTTTAATGACCTGATGAAGCTGTAACCGCTGTTCAAAATACTTTTAAGAACTTCCTACATTAGATTTAATATAAAGGTGAATAATTCTACACATTGAGCTTTAAAAAAATGAAGAGGACAAAAACGAAATTTATTCGATCACATTTTAATCAAACCATTTCATAACTGAATTAAATTTGTATTATGCCTATTATCGTGGAGTGAGTTATGGTACCATTGTGTTTTATCTAATCACTCTCAAAAGATTGAATAAAGTTTGACGATAATTTTAAAGCCGAGATACACCTACATGTAGACCGCCCAAGAGATGGTGTGGACGTGAGGTGAATAAGAATATTGGCTTTCTCAATGAAAATATCCATTTTTGATAATGTTTAGTTTAAAAATATTTTGCTAAATTGTTCCAGTAAAAGAAACAGAACAAAATTAAACACTAAAATATTAAACAGCTCCTACTTAGCTACTTTAATTTACAATTTCTACGTCTTACTTATATTCTGCAACTAGCTGACCCTCGCAAACTCGTTTACGCCACATAAGGTGTATGAAAGGACAGGTATTTTTAACAGACTCATGGGAGCGTATGAAACTGCCCTGTTTGCTTAATCATAAAAGAGCTTAAAGATTAAGTCCATTCTAAAACAATTCAGTCCCCGCCTTCGGACTGAATTGTTTTACAATAGCCTTAATCATTAAGCTCTTTTATGATTTATCAAATACGCTAGTTTAGTTTTACCCTTACATTCAAAGGAATCCTTGAATTATAGGTTCTGAGAAAGTTGAGATGTCTCTTATTCCGTAACTACAAACCCCTCAACATTAAAACTTGTGTGAAACAATTCTTAAAGTAGTCCCTTTATAACACTGAAAAAATATTTGGAATCGGACAACGCATTGAGGAGTAACAACAAAAAACCATTTGATCTTTCATCCCCTCTCTCAAAGGAACCGCGCCAAATATCGGTTCAAGAGTATCCTAGAACATTCCTCGGATTATAAGCTCTGATTGTACCAAGTTTCATTCAAATCGATTCAGTAGTTTCGGCGTGATACTTATTCGGGATACAGACAGACAGACAGATAGACAGACAGACAGACAGACAGACATGAAAATTTTAAATTACATTTTCGGCTTCAGTATCGATTAGAGAACGACCTACAATTAAAGTTTTTAAAATATCTTCCATGTACAGACTCTCGACCCTCAACAGTTTTATTATATGTATAGATGACTTGAGCTTCCGAAAAGTTTATTGCACGATGCATACAGGTAAAATTAATTTTTTAATGTGTTATTTTATAGAGGGTTTAATTAAATTAAATTTGATATTCACTTTACAATTTTCATCCAGCAGGTCCGAGACTAAAAGCTCAATAAACAGATAATTATAGGAAAAGTATTGAATAAACGGTAAGCATTTGAGTAGCAGCGGAAGATACCATAAGGTTTACTATCTCTATTCTATCTATGCTATAATCACTTTTTGTGTATTAGCTGTAAAAAAAAAGATTGTTAACAACAAAAATTCAACTTTCAATGAGTGCAGTAATAACTCTAGTGTTGTGAAAAATTCTCAGAAAGTATGTTGTAAAGATATAATTGGCCGTTCTCATAAACAATGGTACGGGTGCTAGCGCCTCCAGCAATAAACAAATGAAGCATGCTCTCACGTATAAACCTACCGATTTTCCTAGACCTCGGAGTTTATGCTGAAGTACTTTTCATCACGAAGAGTTTTGGTTAGATATGAAAAGCGAAGGAGGTCAACATATTATGGTAGTGGTGATTCTACAATAACAAAATGCCATGTATGAAATGAACGCGTTGGAAATTTAGTTCCGCATTAAAAGAACCTCCTTGGAAGTATAACGTGGATAAAATATGGACTTCATGGAGGATATTTAATACTAGAATGTGTGCTCGCGGCTTCATCCTAACGGAATTTGGTTCACGCCCCCGGTTCCCATGGGAACATTTTCCGGGATAAGAAGCCAATAATTATGTTATTCTAGACTCTAATCTATTCCGGCACAAAATTTTAACCCGATCCGTTCAGCTAATAGAACGTGATTGGGTAGCGAACATCCAACATGTTCACAAATTTTCAGATTTATATTTTAGTGGGATTACAAAAAAATACCTGAAATTATAAACGTAAATTTTAGACAATAAATCAACTGTAAATATTTTATCAGAAGTAAACATACATTGATATTATACTAGTGCGTTAACTGAGATTAAATTTACCAATACCTTACATGAATCAAAAAAGTATGGACGTAGCCTCTATAATCTGTGGATGAAGCATGAAAATGGCGGTACGTTCATGTGAATGTGTGCAAATAAAACAAATAGGATAATCAATTTCCGTTACTTATACTAAAGCTTAGAAATAGGTACTGTTCTCCAGGAAACATAAAATTACTTGTTTGGAGTTTACAACGAATGTTTTAAGGAATTGCCTATTAAAGTACAATTTCAGATATTTTGAAAAGGTGAAACTACTGGCGACGGCGGGCTCTTTAAACCGCATACTTGTATGTTCATTGTAGTTACATCCTTTAGATGTCGTTAAAGATAAATTTGAAATTAATGCCGACAATTTCCATTTGGCCAACGGTGGCTTCTAATCTTCTTGGTATTAAGATTTAGTTTCATCCAAAGCTTTGACAATTCTAATCTGTGAAGTTGGTCAAGGATCCCTACGTTTTATACTGGGCCTCCAAATGCTCTTTATTGTCCCATTTCTATTCTACACAAACTACAAAAAACAGACGTGTTGGATGTATTATGATTCCATCATCATCGTGAAATGTCCGTGAATGTTTATCATATTATGATAAGATTTTAGCCGCCGGGTTCTCAAGACACAAACACCAATAATAATTATGAATTTTGTGTGATAAGAATCACACAAAATTCATAATTGTTATTGGTGTTTGTGTCTAAATATATTTATTGCATCAAATTAAAAGCCATCTAGATGTATTGTAGTCCTGTGATGGACGTAGCACTAGCAACGTAAAGCAACGTTGTTACAAAAGTAAATTCAGTTTTTTAAGAAAATTTATATCCTTTTACCATATATACCATCAAAGATTATTAACTAGACCGGTCGCGGCTTCACTCTTGTGGCAAAATATATAAATATTGTCTGGAGTTTACGGATAACTTGTAAAAAAAAATGTTTAAGTAGTTTAATTTTTTCGTTATCCGTAAAAATTAGAACGAACAAATACTTTTTTAAAAAGAAAAACCTTCATAAATTGGCGAACAGCGGTTACAGCTTCATCAGGTCATTAAAATGAAAATTTTTGTTATGTTTGTAATGGAAACGAGATCATACCAAAATTTACCGCCTTGAATTTTGGTATGATCTCGTTTCCATTACAAACATAACAAAAATTTTCATTTTAATGACCTGATGAAGCTGTAACCGCTGTTCAAAATACTTTTAAGAACTTCCTACATTAGATTTAATATAAAGGTGAATAATTCTACACATTGAGCTTTAAAAAAATGAAGAGGACAAAAACGAAATTTATTCGATCACATTTTAATCAAACCATTTCATAACTGAATTAAATTTGTATTATGCCTATTATCGTGGAGTGAGTTATGGTACCATTGTGTTTTATCTAATCACTCTCAAAAGATTGAATAAAGTTTGACGATAATTTTAAAGCCGAGATACACCTACATGTAGACCGCCCAAGAGATGGTGTGGACGTGAGGTGAATAAGAATATTGGCTTTCTCAATGAAAATATCCATTTTTGATAATGTTTAGTTTAAAAATATTTTGCTAAATTGTTCCAGTAAAAGAAACAGAACAAAATTAAACACTAAAATATTAAACAGCTCCTACTTAGCTACTTTAATTTACAATTTCTACGTCTTACTTATATTCTGCAACTAGCTGACCCTCGCAAACTCGTTTACGCCACATAAGGTGTATGAAAGGACAGGTATTTTTAACAGACTCATGGGAGCGTATGAAACTGCCCTGTTTGCTTAATCATAAAAGAGCTTAAAGATTAAGTCCATTCTAAAACAATTCAGTCCCCGCCTTCGGACTGAATTGTTTTACAATAGCCTTAATCATTAAGCTCTTTTATGATTTATCAAATACGCTAGTTTAGTTTTACCCTTACATTCAAAGGAATCCTTGAATTATAGGTTCTGAGAAAGTTGAGATGTCTCTTATTCCGTAACTACAAACCCCTCAACATTAAAACTTGTGTGAAACAATTCTTAAAGTAGTCCCTTTATAACACTGAAAAAATATTTGGAATCGGACAACGCATTGAGGAGTAACAACAAAAAACCATTTGATCTTTCATCCCCTCTCTCAAAGGAACCGCGCCAAATATCGGTTCAAGAGTATCCTAGAACATTCCTCGGATTATAAGCTCTGATTGTACCAAGTTTCATTCAAATCGATTCAGTAGTTTCGGCGTGATACTTATTCGGGATACAGACAGACAGACAGATAGACAGACAGACAGACAGACAGACATGAAAATTTTAAATTACATTTTCGGCTTCAGTATCGATTAGAGAACGACCTACAATTAAAGTTTTTAAAATATCTTCCATGTACAGACTCTCGACCCTCAACAGTTTTATTATATGTATAGATGACTTGAGCTTCCGAAAAGTTTATTGCACGATGCATACAGGTAAAATTAATTTTTTAATGTGTTATTTTATAGAGGGTTTAATTAAATTAAATTTGATATTCACTTTACAATTTTCATCCAGCAGGTCCGAGACTAAAAGCTCAATAAACAGATAATTATAGGAAAAGTATTGAATAAACGGTAAGCATTTGAGTAGCAGCGGAAGATACCATAAGGTTTACTATCTCTATTCTATCTATGCTATAATCACTTTTTGTGTATTAGCTGTAAAAAAAAAGATTGTTAACAACAAAAATTCAACTTTCAATGAGTGCAGTAATAACTCTAGTGTTGTGAAAAATTCTCAGAAAGTATGTTGTAAAGATATAATTGGCCGTTCTCATAAACAATGGTACGGGTGCTAGCGCCTCCAGCAATAAACAAATGAAGCATGCTCTCACGTATAAACCTACCGATTTTCCTAGACCTCGGAGTTTATGCTGAAGTACTTTTCATCACGAAGAATTTTGGTTAGATATGAAAAGCGAAGGAGGTCAACATATTATGGTAGTGGTGATTCTACAATAACAAAATGCCATGTATGAAATGAACGCGTTGGAAATTTAGTTCCGCATTAAAAGAACCTCCTTGGAAGTATAACGTGGATAAAATATGGACTTCATGGAGGATATTTAATACTAGAATGTGTGCTCGCGGCTTCATCCTAACGGAATTTGGTTCACGCCCCCGGTTCCCATGGGAACATTTTCCGGGATAAGAAGCCAATAATTATGTTATTCTAGACTCTAATCTATTCCGGCACAAAATTTTAACCCGATCCGTTCAGCTAATAGAACGTGATTGGGTAGCGAACATCCAACATGTTCACAAATTTTCAGATTTATATTTTAGTGGGATTACAAAAAAATACCTGAAATTATAAACGTAAATTTTAGACAATAAATCAACTGTAAATATTTTATCAGAAGTAAACATACATTGATATTATACTAGTGCGTTAACTGAGATTAAATTTACCAATACCTTACATGAATCAAAAAAGTATGGACGTAGCCTCTATAATCTGTGGATGAAGCATGAAAATGGCGGTACGTTCATGTGAATGTGTGCAAATAAAACAAATAGGATAATCAATTTCCGTTACTTATACTAAAGCTTAGAAATAGGTACTGTTCTCCAGGAAACATAAAATTACTTGTTTGGAGTTTACAACGAATGTTTTAAGGAATTGCCTATTAAAGTACAATTTCAGATATTTTGAAAAGGTGAAACTACTGGCGACGGCGGGCTCTTTAAACCGCATACTTGTATGTTCATTGTAGTTACATCCTTTAGATGTCGTTAAAGATAAATTTGAAATTAATGCCGACAATTTCCATTTGGCCAACGGTGGCTTCTAATCTTCTTGGTATTAAGATTTAGTTTCATCCAAAGCTTTGACAATTCTAATCTGTGAAGTTGGTCAAGGATCCCTACGTTTTATACTGGGCCTCCAAATGCTCTTTATTGTCCCATTTCTATTCTACACAAACTACAAAAAACAGACGTGTTGGATGTATTATGATTCCATCATCATCGTGAAATGTCCGTGAATGTTTATCATATTATGATAAGATTTTAGCCGCCGGGTTCTCAAGACACAAACACCAATAATAATTATGAATTTTGTGTGATAAGAATCACACAAAATTCATAATTGTTATTGGTGTTTGTGTCTAAATATATTTATTGCATCAAATTAAAAGCCATCTAGATGTATTGTAGTCCTGTGATGGACGTAGCACTAGCAACGTAAAGCAACGTTGTTACAAAAGTAAATTCAGTTTTTTAAGAAAATTTATATCCTTTTACCATATATACCATCAAAGATTATTAACTAGACCGGTCGCGGCTTCACTCTTGTGGCAAAATATATAAATATTGTCTGGAGTTTACGGATAACTTGTAAAAAAAAATGTTTAAGTAGTTTAATTTTTTCGTTATCCGTAAAAATTAGAACGAACAAATACTTTTTTAAAAAGAAAAACCTTCATAAATTGGCGAACAGCGGTTACAGCTTCATCAGGTCATTAAAATGAAAATTTTTGTTATGTTTGTAATGGAAACGAGATCATACCAAAATTTACCGCCTTGAATTTTGGTATGATCTCGTTTCCATTACAAACATAACAAAAATTTTCATTTTAATGACCTGATGAAGCTGTAACCGCTGTTCGCCAATTTATGAAGGTTTTTCTTTTTAAAAAAGTATTTGTTCGTTCTAATTTTTACGGATAACGAAAAAATTAAACTACTTAAACATTTTTTTTTACAAGTTATCCGTAAACTCCAGACAATATTTATATATTTTGCCACAAGAGTGAAGCCGCGACCGGTCTAGTTAATAATCTTTGATGGTATATATGGTAAAAGGATATAAATTTTCTTAAAAAACTGAATTTACTTTTGTAACAACGTTGCTTTACGTTGCTAGTGCTACGTCCATCACAGGACTACAATACATCTAGATGGCTTTTAATTTGATGCAATAAATATATTTAGACACAAACACCAATAACAATTATGAATTTTGTGTGATTCTTATCACACAAAATTCATAATTATTATTGGTGTTTGTGTCTTGAGAACCCGGCGGCTAAAATCTTATCATAATATGATAAACATTCACGGACATTTCACGATGATGATGGAATCATAATACATCCAACACGTCTGTTTTTTGTAGTTTGTGTAGAATAGAAATGGGACAATAAAGAGCATTTGGAGGCCCAGTATAAAACGTAGGGATCCTTGACCAACTTCACAGATTAGAATTGTCAAAGCTTTGGATGAAACTAAATCTTAATACCAAGAAGATTAGAAGCCACCGTTGGCCAAATGGAAATTGTCGGCATTAATTTCAAATTTATCTTTAACGACATCTAAAGGATGTAACTACAATGAACATACAAGTATGCGGTTTAAAGAGCCCGCCGTCGCCAGTAGTTTCACCTTTTCAAAATATCTGAAATTGTACTTTAATAGGCAATTCCTTAAAACATTCGTTGTAAACTCCAAACAAGTAATTTTATGTTTCCTGGAGAACAGTACCTATTTCTAAGCTTTAGTATAAGTAACGGAAATTGATTATCCTATTTGTTTTATTTGCACACATTCACATGAACGTACCGCCATTTTCATGCTTCATCCACAGATTATAGAGGCTACGTCCATACTTTTTTGATTCATGTAAGGTATTGGTAAATTTAATCTCAGTTAACGCACTAGTATAATATCAATGTATGTTTACTTCTGATAAAATATTTACAGTTGATTTATTGTCTAAAATTTACGTTTATAATTTCAGGTATTTTTTTGTAATCCCACTAAAATATAAATCTGAAAATTTGTGAACATGTTGGATGTTCGCTACCCAATCACGTTCTATTAGCTGAACGGATCGGGTTAAAATTTTGTGCCGGAATAGATTAGAGTCTAGAATAACATAATTATTGGCTTCTTATCCCGGAAAATGTTCCCATGGGAACCGGGGGCGTGAACCAAATTCCGTTAGGATGAAGCCGCGAGCACACATTCTAGTATTAAATATCCTCCATGAAGTCCATATTTTATCCACGTTATACTTCCAAGGAGGTTCTTTTAATGCGGAACTAAATTTCCAACGCGTTCATTTCATACATGGCATTTTGTTATTGTAGAATCACCACTACCATAATATGTTGACCTCCTTCGCTTTTCATATCTAACCAAAACTCTTCGTGATGAAAAGTACTTCAGCATAAACTCCGAGGTCTAGGAAAATCGGTAGGTTTATACGTGAGAGCATGCTTCATTTGTTTATTGCTGGAGGCGCTAGCACCCGTACCATTGTTTATGAGAACGGCCAATTATATCTTTACAACATACTTTCTGAGAATTTTTCACAACACTAGAGTTATTACTGCACTCATTGAAAGTTGAATTTTTGTTGTTAACAATCTTTTTTTTTACAGCTAATACACAAAAAGTGATTATAGCATAGATAGAATAGAGATAGTAAACCTTATGGTATCTTCCGCTGCTACTCAAATGCTTACCGTTTATTCAATACTTTTCCTATAATTATCTGTTTATTGAGCTTTTAGTCTCGGACCTGCTGGATGAAAATTGTAAAGTGAATATCAAATTTAATTTAATTAAACCCTCTATAAAATAACACATTAAAAAATTAATTTTACCTGTATGCATCGTGCAATAAACTTTTCGGAAGCTCAAGTCATCTATACATATAATAAAACTGTTGAGGGTCGAGAGTCTGTACATGGAAGATATTTTAAAAACTTTAATTGTAGGTCGTTCTCTAATCGATACTGAAGCCGAAAATGTAATTTAAAATTTTCATGTCTGTCTGTCTGTCTGTCTGTCTATCTGTCTGTCTGTCTGTATCCCGAATAAGTATCACGCCGAAACTACTGAATCGATTTGAATGAAACTTGGTACAATCAGAGCTTATAATCCGAGGAATGTTCTAGGATACTCTTGAACCGATATTTGGCGCGGTTCCTTTGAGAGAGGGGATGAAAGATCAAATGGTTTTTTGTTGTTACTCCTCAATGCGTTGTCCGATTCCAAATATTTTTTCAGTGTTATAAAGGGACTACTTTAAGAATTGTTTCACACAAGTTTTAATGTTGAGGGGTTTGTAGTTACGGAATAAGAGACATCTCAACTTTCTCAGAACCTATAATTCAAGGATTCCTTTGAATGTAAGGGTAAAACTAAACTAGCGTATTTGATAAATCATAAAAGAGCTTAATGATTAAGGCTATTGTAAAACAATTCAGTCCGAAGGCGGGGACTGAATTGTTTTAGAATGGACTTAATCTTTAAGCTCTTTTATGATTAAGCAAACAGGGCAGTTTCATACGCTCCCATGAGTCTGTTAAAAATACCTGTCCTTTCATACACCTTATGTGGCGTAAACGAGTTTGCGAGGGTCAGCTAGTTGCAGAATATAAGTAAGACGTAGAAATTGTAAATTAAAGTAGCTAAGTAGGAGCTGTTTAATATTTTAGTGTTTAATTTTGTTCTGTTTCTTTTACTGGAACAATTTAGCAAAATATTTTTAAACTAAACATTATCAAAAATGGATATTTTCATTGAGAAAGCCAATATTCTTATTCACCTCACGTCCACACCATCTCTTGGGCGGTCTACATGTAGGTGTATCTCGGCTTTAAAATTATCGTCAAACTTTATTCAATCTTTTGAGAGTGATTAGATAAAACACAATGGTACCATAACTCACTCCACGATAATAGGCATAATACAAATTTAATTCAGTTATGAAATGGTTTGATTAAAATGTGATCGAATAAATTTCGTTTTTGTCCTCTTCATTTTTTTAAAGCTCAATGTGTAGAATTATTCACCTTTATATTAAATCTAATGTAGGAAGTTCTTAAAAGTATTTTATTTTTATACATTTTTGTTAACATAAGGGAAAATCCTTCATGGATGCTATGCGGGACTCCTATCGACTAAAAAACCTCAAGTAACGCCCAACACCCTACGGTTGAGAGCCCCGGGTAAGTCCTCGGAAGGAAGTCCCAGGACTCTAACAGACTTACGGCTACCACTGCCGCATCGCCTTAAAGGGGGGGGTGGGGGTTCGTATGTGATTCCGCTTCTTAGCCCTCCCCCCCCCCTAAAAATCGGGAATCCTTCACATCACGCTGTCTTAATTTTATACATTATTATGAACTAAAGCTAAATTTACGGCTCGTGGCATTGTGCCAAACGGTTGACAACAGGTTCCACTTGAATAACTTTTATTATTCGCAAAAAGAGATCACTGCAGTGATCGCAATAGTAGTCGATAGAATAGACGCTTCTTATTTATTTAATTTTATGTGCCGGATGCATCGAAACCACAAGAAAAATTCCATAGGAAGGTCTGAGACCCTCTTACTTCTTTTAAACTGAAACTATTAATGGGAGTGTTGTTTTAAATTTCAACAAAATAACGTTACATTATTAAAACATTTAAAACAGTTGAGGCAACCTTTATGTGCGACATTGAGGACAAGCTGCACGGCGCGGTCACGTTCACGTTCGTTCACGAAACATGGTGAAATTAAACGACTGGACTGCCACATTGCAATAATCATATTAATGATAAGAAAATTACTGATGTAAAAGTAATATCTTATTACTACCTGATGACCGCGGCTCCCTCCACGAGGCATTTTGTTCCCGTTCCTGTCTTGCGCGGGAACTTACTCCCGGGTTAAAAAGTCGGTAGCATAATGTGTTATTCCAGACAATAATCTGTTACTGTACTATGTTTCAGCCAGATCCGTTCAGCCATTAGAGCGTAAAAGAGTAACAAACATCCACACTCACAAACTTTCTCCTTTATAATAATTATAGTTACGAATTAAAATCAGTAAGATCCAAAGTGACGCTGCTCGCCTGATGGAAAGCAATAGAGGGATCTAGGGAGTTGAAGGTCACTATTATTGTCAACAAGATCATTCACAATAATGGAATTTGGAGACCAATTGATGGGACTCTTTACACTTCACTCTCCTCTGCGATCTGTTCTCAAAAGAAATCTAGAAAATGTATGCTTCTCCATCATTCAAACAGGCATAATCATAGCACCTTCACACTTATCCAAGCTCTACACTTGGAGCACGAGGCCGCAGTTCATAAACCGCTCGAGACATTCGTGATTTTTTTACAGCATTATTGAAAATGAGTGCCGTCCGACCTATCAACTATTAGATATGCCATTATACAGAAGATGTGCTGAATTGGACCCCGAGATGGTATATAATCTAAACACAGTTACCAGTGGGCTCCCAGTGCACAATTAATTGATAATACTAGACATACTACCATGAATTAAGTAAAGTCATAGTCAAACACTCAACAATACATGGTAAATATCCCGTTAACTATAATACTAATCTTAGACCATGAAACTTTAAATACCCTTTTTCGTTTTTTTTATTACGTAAGGGAAAATACTTGTGTCCATTTCGATTGCTCGGCCAATATGTCGTAGAAAAAAGAAACTTATGTCAGCATTTCGAAGGAATTCGTAGAAAACGAACAGTGAAAACCGCAAATTCGAAGAGTCAATATTTAGAAAGTTATAAGGGTTTAACCGTGGCCGCGCAATTCAACTGCGCGGCCACCAGTTCTCTTGAACGGAGCTACGTACAAGTCTAATTCTTTTTGCTAATCACTGATACGATTTCGAAGAAAATGTAGATTATAAAAATAAAGCCCTACTATTTGAACTTCACGACATACGGCACTCCAAAGTTATGGCCGCGCAGTCCGCATAAAGCGAACCGCGCGGCCACCAGTTCTCATTAACGGAGCATTGTAGAAGTCTAATTCTTTTTGCTAATCACTGATACGATTTCGAAGAAAAAGTAGATTTGAAAAATATAGCCCTAAAGTTTGAACTTCTCGTTCTACAGCACTTACGTAAGGGCGAACCGCGCGGCCACGTGTTTCTTAAAGTGGAGCTTAAACAGAATTTGGTAGAGGTCTCATTATTTTTGCTAATCATTGATACGATTTCGAAGAATATGTAGATATCATGAATGAAGTTCTAATGCTTGAAAATCACGAGTTACAGAACTTAAACCCTGTAACTCGAGTTAAAAAAAGGGTGACCATGATTTACGTTGCGTCGACGAGATATTCCCAAAAAAAAAATTGAACCGAATTCATACAAATCCTTTAAAATATTTACCTAGCACAAAGTTATTATTTTGATTTACCAGATTTTATTCAATATCATATTGAAGTCGGCGCCAAGTAAACCCATAGGTATAGGTAGGTAGGTATTATTAATGGCAACAACTTCCATTTTAAATTGAATAAAATCTGATAAATCAAAATACATATCACTATGTGCTAGGTATATTTTATTTTTAAGGATTTGTATGAAGTCGTTTCTATTGTTTAATTATTTTTTTATTATTATTTTAAGTGACGGGTAGACCGATAAGTATATCTATTTAGGTGTAAAGTTCTCATCAACACAAATCAATCAAGCCGAAACACAAGGTAACTGCTGTAAATCGTTAAGAAATTCCCTCAACTGTCTTTCGGTTCCATCATCATATCGACTCCAGACCTTTATTAAATTGTAGTAGGTATACTTACTTATTAAAGCACTTAATCAAAAAGTTAGCAAACGCACTAGTTGTCCCAACAATTTTCGGTGGTTGCCCTCGATTTCTCCTGGATCCCAGCATCAGATCTTGATACCCTGGATATGGGACCACCTCAGAAGTAACCTCATTCAAACAAAAAAAATCAAAATCGGCGCCGCTATCGCGTCATACTTATACATAAAAAAAACATAGCGTACGAATTGAGAACCTCCTCTTTTTTGAAGTCGGTTAATAAGACTTTTTAATGTCACGTATATTGCTATACTTATAATCGTAAAAAGCAAATAGTTGTAGTCCCTTGGTTTGAATTTGAATAGAGAAGTTTACTTCTAGGATATAAATAAATAAATATTCACGGACATCTCACACAACGCTATCTGATCTCAAAGTAAGCTAGGAATAACCTGCTTGTGTTATGGGTATCCACGATCCACCACGGATATTAATACTTATATACTTTTAAATACATACACATTATACATAGATACACCCAGACTCTTGAGACAAACATTTATGGGTCACACAAATATTTGTCTCCGGTGGGAATCGAACCCACGACCTCCAGCGCCGCAGGCGGTATCTCTACCGACTGTGCCACAGAGGCAGTCAAAGATAAGAAGATAAGAAAAAAAACACTCATCGATTGATTTATATTTCAGTAAATGGTGATGATCACAATATAGGTACATATTGTTATATAGGTATTGTTATATAGGTACATATTGTTATTGTTATTTTATGACCTAAATTACGCCAGTAATTACTAATCCGATAAACAGCACTAACATTTTATAAATTTAATTATTACTTTTTACCCGTAAACACATTAAGTAGGTAATCATATGTCTCAGTAAGTGAAATTCAAGTTTCCTTTTTACTCCACGTTCCTCTGATATTGATTTTTTTTCTTTCGCCAGCAAATATGTTTACTTCATGCATGCTACTACAGATAATTTATAGAATTCTTTTTTCAAATTTATAAAAGTTTATTTGTTTTTTAAAGTCGCGATGTCGATGTGTATAGCTATGATACGTCCTTGTTTTCGACCATTTTTAATTGCTGATTTAATTTCAAATGCTTTAGTTTTACGTAAATTGAATCTAAATACCACTATTCAAGTAATATAAACTTTGCGTTTAACCTATAACGTTGGTAGTCTGGACAATAACAATATCAAGTAAGGTATTTCCGCAATACTAATATTTTTTACCCAATATTTAAGTTGGTAGGTAATGAGGTACTGTATGGTGTTTTTACGTATAGTACTTAATTAATGTAATGTAATCGAAAGTCAATACTTTACTTATATGTACCTACTTACTTTACTGTTTTTATAAACGACATTTTAATACCTACATTTATAGAAGAATACTTCTAGTTAGTAAATAACACCTTATATAAATAAGTACGGAAAATGCTCAGAATAGTTGTGGACCGCTTCATCTTCGAAAAAGTTACAAATGCCATCAGGCGAATTATCGTCCCGTCCATTTGTCTTCTTTGGGTTGGGCAGTTCGTTATCGTCGCGGTGATTTGCTAAGGTTTGTTTCCTTTTGGTAGTTGCTGTGGTTGGGATTGTTGAACTGTGGGAGTGAGGAGGTCCTGCACCAAAAACCAATATTAAATGTAGTGGAATATCTATTTCACACAGCGTCATGTAGAATGAATGATTGCCAATCGCCAGCAAATATGTTTTCTTTTTATTAAACCTATTTTACTTAAAAGCTTACAAGCACATTTTCGTAAGACTAATTCGAATCACTAATTCTAAATTGAATTGAATTGGAATTCAATTGAAACAATCAGTAGCTCTTTTTACAAGAAAAGCTACTTGCTATATAAATATATTTACACTATGATATTAAAATAGTAAAAAGCCTGGATTCACACACTATAAATCTTGGTCACCCTATTTTTTCCTTCGATTATAGGTTTTAAGTTCTATACGTTATTTAGTTCTTAATTTGAGGCTTTATTCATACTGTCTACATATTCTTCGAAATGGTATCTGTAATTAGCAAAAAGATTGGGACTTCTACTAAGCTCCGTTTAAGCTCCATTTAAGAAAAACCGTGGCCGCGCGGTTCGCATTGTGCGGACTGCGCGGCCATAACTTTGGAGTGCCGTATGTTGTGAAGTTCAAATACTAGGGCTTTATTTTTATAATCTACATTTTCTTCGAAATCGTGTCAGTGATTAGCAAAAAGAATTAGACTTGTACGTAGCTCCGTTCAAGAGAACTGGTGGCCGCGCAGTTGAATTCATGCGGACTGCGCGGCCACGGTTAAACCCTTATAACTTTCTAAATATTGACTCTTCGAATTTGCGGTTTTCACTGTTCGTTTTCTACGAATTCCTTCGAAATGCTGACATAAGTTTCTTTTTTCTACGACATATTGGCCGAGCAATCGAAATGGACACAAATACTTATGGATGCTATGCCGGACCCCTACCGACTAAAAACGTCACGTAACGCCCAACAGCCTATGGTTGGGAGCCCCGGGTAAGCCCGCGGAAGGATGTCCCAGGACTCCCAACAGAACTTTAAATAGGTACCCTAATCATAATCAATCTCAGAGTGACTGAATGCAAAAGGTGCAGGATCGTGTGGACGTCCGGCAGAAGACTACCCATAGGTTGATTTGAATATGATTGGTAGTCAATCTTGTCAAGCTCATTACAGAGTTCTAGATTGGAGTATATTTACCCATATGAAGTACTTTAGAATGTCATTTATCGATTGAAAATGTCCCATGACACGTTTCCAAGATTGTATTTATAAGGTAAAAACTGCACATTACATCAGCAAGCATTCTTTATAAATTATTATTTACAAGCTGTTCTCCGCGGCTTCGACTGCGTAGAAGTCGTTATCGTGTAAAATCATAACGTTCCTTTTGCGCAGCATTAAAAAGTAGCCTATGTCCTTTCCAGGGCCTCAGACTATAACTATACCAAATTTCATCTCAATCGCTCCAACCGTTTAGGCGTGAAAGCGTTACAGACAGACAGCCAGACAGATAGCTAGACAGACAGAGTTACTTTTGCATTTATAATAGCAAGTAGGGATAGGGATAAATTTAAACACGAAATTCAAAGGTTATGCAAGTATCTTTTATGGCAGTGTCTATTTTTTAGTTTGTAAAAGATCTTAGGTAACTAGTTACTTACACCAATTATTTGAAATGATTTAATTTACGGTATTACTTCCTTTACATGAAGCAACCGGTTCCGTACAACCGTGTAAAGAGCCTCAAGCAAAAGAGTGATTTTTCTAAATGAGAGCTTGTATCAACCTTGCGGCGACAATTTACGCCGGCCAACCGTCCACTGAGATTGTTAACTATGGTGCAAAGATTATAAGTTATCTGTTATGAACAAGATACATTGTATGAACATCTATCTATACATATAATAAAATTATAGAAAAGTCAAAACTGTACATTGGATATATTTTAAAAAATATCTCGCTGGGTGTTCAACATAAGATACCGACGCCGAAAATTTAATCAGAACATTAAATTTTTGTCTGTTTGCTTTGCTTTGTCCGGAAGGATCTTGAAAAGTACTCAATAGATTTTAATAAATAAATATTCACGGATGTATTTGATTCATATTTTGCACAAATATTGCCTAGGGGTAGGGTCTTCAAATAGGCTATACAGGGTGAATTTTTGAAAAGGGCTTGGATGGGCAAATCCGAAACTATAAGGAATAGCTAAAAATGCTCAAAGGAGTCACGAGCCCGATTTTGATAAAACTTAAAACCTCATCATTAGATTTTTGAAAAACCAATAATCCTAGGTGGGAATCGAACCTATTGATTTTGAAAAAAAAAAAAACACTCCCTTTATATTACACCATATGATAGTGTCGCTGATAAGGATCAAATTCTGCGAAGTAATGATATACGGCACATTTAAGGAAAGTTTAGAATTTTGATGAAATTCATATTTTTTGTACCTAAATTTTGTATCATGATTTATTTCGTTCGAAATTCCAGAATAGTTCGTAACTATTCCGTGTTTTAAATCATGCTCAGAATGATTCTTTGGAGAATATTCTAAACGGAATCAATAATATTGAATGCAGTACGCTCGTTGAGGTCTCGAATCCAGCTATGTATTGAAAACAATGGTCTACATTTTGAACAATTCATCAGTTAACGTAAGAAAAATACGAGAGATGAGCACTTTCCCTTAGTTTGCCGTATGTAATTACTTCCCAGAATATGATCCTTAATAGCAACACTATCGAATGGTGTAATAATATAGGGTGTGTTTTTTTTTTCAAAATCAATGGGTTCGATTCCCAGCTAGGATTATTGGTTTTTCAAAAATCTAATGATGAGGTTTTAAGTTTCATCAAAATCGGGCTCGTGACTCCTTTGAGCATTTTTCGCTATTCCTTATAGTTTCGGATTTGGTCATCCAATCCCTTTTGAAAAATTCACCCTGTATATTATTACGCTACATATCCTAGGGGCTAAGCAGAGAGCAATCAAATTGACATTATAACATAATTTTCACGCATACGAAGTAGTGGGCAACAGCTAGTAGAATATAAGCCACAAGATTATTATTACGTAACCAGTTTAAACTCGGGATAAAAAATACTTATCAGTAATAAAAGTAATAGTTAATCTGTAAGCAATCAAATCAAAAGGATAATATGGAGGGTCAAAATTAAACGTAAATTAATTTGATTGGTACCTTGTTCTTATTGAAAATAGTTTTATTGGTAATCGATCATTCACCTTATGTTTTGGCGGCTAATCTTCTTAGTTTTGTTGAAAGCTATAAAGTAGATAATAACTACAAGTAATCTACGAATATGTTTAAAAAACACTAAAAAGTTTATTACATACAGATGTTATCGATAGCTTGCAAATTTTCCTGTTGATTTGTAGGTACAATTAATGTTCCTATATTCAATTTCCAAAAGCATTTATATTCTGAAGTTTCAACCAATTATAAAATAAAGGATAATGTATATATTTTAAAGAGATGTAAATAATAAAATATTCAATAATTATATAATATGCTTTCGCAAAACGATCCATTTTGTAGAGAAGGAAAACTCAAAATAAAGTCAGTAAAATGTCAATCATACTAATAAAATTCGGGACTTCACAAGAAATACTTTTAACTTACATTTACCGACGTTTCGGACACGTAGCAGCGCCTGTGGTCGTGGTTGGATTGAAGCGAGGATCGACAAAAACCATGTACCTAGTGTAAGTACTTTTGTCGAACTACCCTCCGTTATCATAACAACGAAGGATAAGGCCGGCGACACACCACACTCACTACCGCAGTTTGATGTTCAAGTTTATATAAATATTTCGCATGAAGTGCCGACTTTATAAGTATGAGTGTTAAAAACCGCAATAGTTTAAAAATATAATAACAATCTTAGTTGAAGGCCTTATGGGCGGCTTAAAAAAGTTCAACTGCGGGTCGTTACTAACTGCGCCTGTCCATTTCAAAACGGCAATAAGCTCACCATATATTTCGTGGCAATTGCATAAAACGCCTTATTCCCAGATCTTCACATTCCCAGATGTCTACTTTCTCAATTGAATACTACGCGCCCGACTTGGATGGGTTAGGTTAGAAGGCTAATGCGGGAGCGAAGCGGAGCGGAGCTCCCGCATTAGTCTTCGTGGTTATTTTTTTTTATAACCATTAACACTAATATCAATTTCGATGGTGCGACTACGAAACTATGTAGGTAATGTAAAGATCTGGAAATGTAAAAAATTGGGAAACTGAAGACCTGGGAATAATCGCATAAAACTATAAAGTGAAGTATGGTCGGATACTAAGCCTCTGCCTACCCCTTCGGTAATAAAGGCGTGACTATATGTATGTACGTATGTAGTCTTGTATGGTAAAGTGATCATTACCATTCTTTTCCAGACGCTAAGTCATTGCCATAGATCTTGTATTTCGTTTTGACCAGTATTAATTTCAAGTAATATGTGGTCATAACTCATAATAGTTACTACCGGTCTACCGGTCTACCGGTCTACTATCTAAGAAGACAGCACGTAAACTAAAGATATATCAGTAGTAGTAGAATTGAAGAATCTTCTTGCACAGCATAGTTATTGACAAGGTCATCTACTCCTGTCCCAAGAAACTGACGTCAGTTTCTTATCTAATCGTGTTATATTTAGGCATTATCGTCGCTTTTCAGTCTTTATAGATTTGAGGTCACTATTTTGAGAAACTCTGCGCTCAAATAATTCTTATAACACTATATAGTCTGCCAACACTATATTTACAAAGAGGCAAAAAAATAAACAAAGCAGACTTAAAATAAGGGCTTCCAGGTCACAAAGTAAATGCTTTATTCTTAACAAAGAACACAAAGATGAGAAAACATTAACATTCTCCAAAAGCACTCATAATAATTACAATAACCGTAGAACATTACGCCTAGATCATAAAAGATTTTTATAAAAATTAGAGGTGTACGTAATTTGATTATAATGTTGGCACGACTATTTACTTAAAAATTTTAAGCATAAAATAATTGTAATGAATCTAATAAAGACATAATTTTAGTTTTTATAAATCTAACACAAATGTCCAGTATAAAGATGAACTCTTGCACATATATGTATACTAACGGAACTGTTTAAAACACAAATGTCATGTTATAATGGTTGTGTTTATAATACTTTTAGTACCTTCAGGCGAAATCCCATAGTCACAAACATCGTCTGACCAAATTTTTTTTCACCTTCATATTACAGGGTTTATTTAAAGGGCCATTATTTTTATTATATTACAAAGACAAACAAAGTGTTACAGTGACGTGGAATGAATATTAATGAAAACAAAATCATACAATCTTGTTTTCAGATCAAACAATATAGGTATAAGTTATTTACACCGACCTTGACACTGATTTTAGGTCCCCCTTTCTAATATAGTTGGACAGAATAATTATATAAGTAATTTTGGTTGCCGCTATTACAAGAAAGATAGAAACTTTCTAGCGGAGTTAAATCGTATTGCAATTGGATAAAAATTATATTTTTCATGACTGCAATGCTCATCTTGTGCCTAATTCAAACTAAATTCGATTGATCTGAAAGAGAAAATGTGCGGAACCGTGTATTCTGACGTGAATTGGAAAAGGCCTCCGAATTCTAATGAGATAAATAAATAATAAATAAATATTCACGGACACCTCACAC
This sequence comes from Miltochrista miniata, assembly GCA_933228765.1. NCBI lineage: Eukaryota > Metazoa > Arthropoda > Insecta > Lepidoptera > Erebidae > Miltochrista > Miltochrista miniata. The sequence continues at coordinate 23,690,112 of OW121763.1, read as the reverse complement.
AACGCTATCTGATCCCGAAGTAAGCTAGGAATAACCTGCTTGTGTTATGGGTATCAGACCACGGATATTAATACTTATATACTTTTTAAATACATACATATAATACATAGAAACACCCAGACTCTAGAAACAAACATTTATGGGTCACACAAATATTTATCTCCGGTGGGAATCGAACCCATGACCTCCAGCGCCGCAAGCGGTATCACTACCGACTGCGCCACAGGAACAGATACTACAGATTACTAGAATAAGATACTTGCAGCCAAAAAAATACACTTCCAGTAAAAACTATGCATTGTTGATTTTATTAAAGACTGTGTTTTACATATAGGTACACAGCCTCGTCAGATAAAATGGTCCCATTTAATCGTTTTATAACAACATCTTTTAAGTATCCGTGGTAATGATTTGCTTGTACCCGTGGGCAGAACGAAAGAAAAGTGAATGCTATAATGAAAATAACCATCAATAAACTCAAAGTTCAAAGCAAAAGGGTTGAAAATCGAATATCAAATCTATCCGAACGGCATTTTAGTTGTAGTTAGTACCGTAAATATTTTCACAAAATGGCTTTCTCAGAACTATTACTCTGAATTGCAGAAGCTCTAGAGTCTACACTTATATGAACGGTAGTAGATTCCAGACGGTTTTAGAGTTCCGTGTACAATGCTTGATTGAAACGTCAGAAGCGTTTCATATTTCTTGGAAACACGCTGTTATCGTAAAACTATCTAGCGCGCGTCAAACTTGCAAAAGATCATAGTGAGTGGTAGTGTACTCGTATTTAGTGTAACATCTAACTTTAGATATTGAAAAAATTCACTTGTACTGTTCCACAACATTTATTATTGTAATACCTAACTGGTTTCGCCTTTCGGAATTCTCAAAGGCTTTACTTATTTAGATCATAATTACTCTTCGAACACATAAATAATAACAATTATTTCAGTGAAGGTATACTAACAGACAAGGTTGCTAGTTTTCACATTTACCCCAAAATTTAGGCAGAGGACAATGCTTGAATTATTTTTGAAAATTAAATCTTTTCTATTCATATTTACAATACTTAACCAATTTCAAAGCTTGCAAGTTTACAATTTATTTAAGTTAATAAATGTTGTGGAACAGTACAAGTGGAGTTTTTCAATATGTGTAGCAAGTTCCATCAAGTGCCATCAATCAACAGTATCAATAATCTAACTTTAGTACTAATATTTTAATAATACTAAAGCAAAAAAGCAAATTTAAATTACTGTTATCAATCGTAAGGTACCTTGTATGTAGTGTTCAGAAACACGTTGCTTTTTTTAAATTTACCCATAGTGTAGTGTCCATAAAAAAAAATGAATAAACGTTTACTTTACTGCATCTCAATAATATCAAAGCAGGTGTACCTACTTCAATGGTGAGGCTTATATGTTTCTGTCACGTCGCAAATAGTAAGAAATCAATAGATGGACGGGATTTTGCATATGGATTTTGCTCGTGGTCTAGAAAGTGGCTAGGTATATCAGGGATTTTTGTCTCCGAAATACAAATTGGTCTCACAAGAAGTAAATACAGTTTTAAGCAATAACTGTATTTCTCTTGAGTGAAACTGTAGGTGTTTTCTATTTACTTCATAAACACACTTCTTAAGATGATACACAGATAAAATTTCTAACATGAACATAAATACAATAAGCGTTGCTAGTTCCAAACTTCTGTCTCTATTGCTTGTCCTTGCTTTCTAACTATGTAAATGTAAACATTACAATTTTTCAGCAGAAGTCCTATGAAGTTGATTGATGTTGAGTTACACAGTAGAGAAAATAATGCAGTTAGGTATATAATTCAATTAATATTTATTTACTAACCCACTCTAATAGGTATTCTTGATTGCAATCAATCAATGATGGCATTGCGCTAACGCCTATCGCTATTTTTCTTCATTTCCTCACCATATGATTGATATAAGCACGATGTCCTGTGAAGGTATTAGCTGAATAATGTTTAATTATACAATAACTAATAATTAATATTCTCGTTTGCAATCAATCAATTGTGGCATTGCGCTAACGCCCATTTCCATATCAAACAGACCGCGATCCTTAAGTTCCTCACAGCATTATCTTTATAGTCATGAATCATCCTTATTTAAGATGTTTCAATTCAGCTCATCTCAATTTTGATATTATCATTTAGCTTCATTAGTTTTATGTTTCTGTATTGGAAAATTCAAATAAAATATTTATCTAGATTGAGCGTGTCGAATCGTAAAACTGTGAGCAATTTAATACCGATATTTTAACGTTTAATGAACTTTCGAGAATATCATCAAAAATGATGTCGCGTGCCCACAGGCCACACCTTTTATATTATTTTTACGTTATACTTGATTTTTATCTCTAGAGATTTAACAATTAAAGTCTTCAAATGACCTGCAATTATATGAACTAGGGACTCATCCTCGATTCGTTTTGGTTTTATTAATACCATCACTTACAATATTGGAATATGTAATTAAGAATCCCTATTTAAGACAGGTGTTCGCTTCGCTGTATTTAAAATATTATATAACCTTACAATCGAATTGGTGATGTAGTTTTGTAGATATCTTTAGAGCTTAATATCAACGGATTATATTCGACATGTAAGATTTATATTACTACCGCTGCGCCACTAATCTTGCCAGGGATTCCTAAAGGCAAGGGAAAAAAGGCAGCCACTATTATAAGCTCTTTTCTATACCTGCAAGAAAATTAGCAGAATAGGTTTAGAGTAGGTATTAGGTGTGAAAGCGTAATCATTCAAGCGTATCTTAGTACTGAATTTAGGATTTTTAAGGGTCAATGCTTGAGATTATCCAAGAGCATACCTATCTTGGGAAAATTACCACACTTGGGAAAAAGAGCCTGGATAAGAAAATTCCCAGAGGTAAACTGGTTGCTGGGCAGCATTAATTAAACTGTTTTTCGAGTTGAGTTGAGTTTTCATTGCGCACTGCAATATCTGAAGATGAAAGTCTACGACCACAGTGTTTTACCAGTTATGGTTATGACGCATGGTGCCAAATGCGTGGACACTAACGGTTCATGCCTTCTAAGTTGCGCAACGAATTATGAAATGGACTATGCTTGAAGTATCTGTCGGGGAGAAGTTCCGAAATTAGATTACCCTGCAGATGTTTAGTTAGGTGGGCATAACTCGCATTATATGCATATTTAAGTGGAAGTAGGCTGGTTACATTTGCACAAGAAACGACGCTCGTTGGAGCAAACGAATTCTAAAGTAGACACTACAAATAACAAATCGATGACCTAGAAAAAGTTGCAGGCAGGGACTAGATGCAGAAGATGGAGGACTGTGTGTTGTGGGGTAAACCAGGAGAAGCCCACGTCCAGCAGTGTACCTACTGCCATAAGCTGATTTGATTGAGGAATGTAAGATCCTAGTGGTTCAACTACTGATGGAACATTTTAATAAGATGATAAGATTGCCATAAAAGTTAAGAGCGAAAAGTTTTTTGCAACAAAAATGGACTTACCTTTGCAATATCATGTGAAAAACTACGAATATGCAAAAAAGAGTTTGAGAACGTTTTTAATCACATTATTGGGAGGCTTACAATACTCAATTTTCATTAACTAGACAGACTTCGTAAATGAAATTTTGTAATATTATTAAAAAAAGGTCATACCTGGATTTATATTTACTTTATTGTATTCATTCAACTCGAATACAAAAAGAAACTACAAAAATCTATATAATAATGATTAACCAACTAAGTGCAACGTTCAGCTCAATCCGCTTAAACTGAGCTTTGACATGAATGCAGACTATCAATCAATCAAATCCGCTCATAATAGTCCTCAGTTAAGCATGCGTCTATCAAATAGACGGCTATAATAATGTTCATAAGTGGATATTACCAGGGTTATAACCTAGTTAGGTTTATTTGTGATAATGTTTTTGTGAATACCCGTAGCAACTTGTTCCATCTCACGGATAAGCTCCTCTGTACGAAAAGTCACGGCCACATTGAAAAGGTTTTATTTTGAATCTCACGGTCAACTTTTGTATTTTGATTGGTTTGTTTTATTTATAGATATTTTATTAAGGTACTAGCTGATGCACGCGGCTTCGCCCGCGTAAAATTCTGTACCCGTTCCCACTTCCCGTGGGAACATATTCCCGGAATGAAAAGTAGCCTATGTGTTATTCCAGACTATAAGCTATCTCTGTACCAAATTTCAGCCCAATCCGTTCAGCCGTTAGAGCGTGATTGGGTAACAAACATCCAAATCTCTTCAAAAACTTTCACATTTACAATATTAGTAGGATAAAAGTGTTCTTTACACGATTATTGCGTTAAAGAAATTTCGCAATGGCCGGGCCTTAGATGGGTCAGCACTTTGTGACATTTCCATTGAAGATATTTCCGTGATTCGTAGGGTTCCGACTTACAATAAAATGGCAATCATTAGGCCAAATTAAAGGCAGTGTGGCGGCTTGACAAATTTCAACAGCGAGTAGTTACAACTTGTGCCTGTCCATTTCACCGCGGGACAAAAACAAAGGGAGAAATGTGGGCCTAAAATGTCTCTACCTATGCTCTATTCATCTATGCTGTGTGTACAGGTGTGGCACGAGATTTTTCAAAAGGTAATAAGAAACTCAGTTCGTCGGGTTGTTCTGGCTTCATTGGTGCGTTGAGTTCTGTAAACTACCTAGATATAACCTTCTTTATAACATGTCAAATTCTTATGGATGCTATACCGGACTTCTACCGACTAGAATGATACGGTGTACTACCATATATTAAGGCCGAAAATCCCGGGTATGCCCTCGGGAGGATAGCCCCAAGGCTCCCGACTCACCTTGACATTCCTTACACAATTTGGGGTACGGAATAAAGACAGTTTTAATTTAACCCTTAAATTCATAGTGTAGGATTCAGACTACACAATATTCTGATGCCTGAATGTCATCCGCTTTTGTCTTAAAATTATTTTTTATTATCTCTTGTCAATCGAAAACAGGTCTATTTTTAAATATTTTATGCTTGCAGTACTGTTTTTTATTTTGAACTTCAATTTGATTGCTAAAACTTTTTGGAGGACCGCGATTTGCAAAAGTTGTAATTCAATTTATTTAGTGAACATTTTTTTTCGAAAATTTCAATGTTTGTTGTCCTGTTTAATTTTTACTTTTATTCTTCAAAATGTTAAATATTGAGTGTAATTAGTAAAAGTTTCAATTGTATTAGGAATGACCACAAATCTTAGAAATTTTGTTCTGTAGGACTTATCCTACATTATGCATTCAGTACTAAGAAGAATATTGTATGAGATATTTGTAATAGAGGTAGAAATTATATATTAAAGATGTCTAATTGAAGATGGACTGGTATTGATGACCAAATAAGCTCCTACGTAGCTGTCTTCGATGACAGTGAATCAGAAGATGGTGCTGAAAAAGATTTCAGTGAGAAAAATGATGAAGAGGAGCAGGTTTATTATAGGTACTGAGTGTCGAGTTTTGAATCTGAAGAGGCTGTAGATGGTTCTTTGGAAGACGAATCTCTTGGCGCTGATGTAGACCATAGTGCAGAGGATCCCACCTGAGTGGCGTAGTTCTAATGGGGCAGTTATATAGGAAAATATCGCAAATCCATAAAAATATAAAGTAGTACATGCGATTGTTGCATGGCCTTGTAGACCTAGTTATTATAAATTCATTACCCATGAATTTATAATAACTAGAAGACAAGAAATTATTCTCACAAAAACCTAAGATTAAGTGGGTAACCTTTTTTTTTAATGTGTTTAATGTGTGTAAAATCCTTCATGAATGCTATGCCAGACTCGTACCGACTAAAAAACCTCACGTAACGCCCAACAGCTTACGGTTGGGAGCCCCGGGCATTCCCTCAGAAGGATGTACCGGGACTCCCAACAGACCTTCGGCTACCACTGCGGCCTCGCCACCACTATGGGCGATCCGGGTGCTATCTCGCGTCTTTGGGGGTTTTCGGGTGTCATCCCGCTTCTTAGCGCGATGACACCGGAAAACGATGCGTGAATCCCTCACGTCACGCTGTCGTCATGGGCCTGCTTCTGTAACGACGGTGAGCAGCCCTCTCACCGTCCTTAGGCCCCCGGTCATGAAAGCCGATGGTCTTGGGCGAGCATACGTCGGAGGCAACCTCGCCGCCGCCGACTGCGGAGCTTGGATGGGAGAGTCCACTCCCGCTCCCTTCCTGCAGTCTCTTTTACAAGCATGACCTGCACGCAGAAAGAGGCGGCGCAGTCCCACTTACTCCCACTGGAGATCATGGCTCGCACCATGGTCTCGAGCGCAAGAGTGTGCACGTCCAGAACTTTGATACCTTTCGTCTTGAAGTACCTGTAAAAAGTAAAAAAAAAAACTAGGTAGACCCATTCCTTCTTTAGAACAGGAAATATTATACGGTGCTTTCCTAGAAAAGGAAGAACGGTGTTTTCCTGGTTTCACTATCAGAAGATATTAGTTTAGATGAAGATTTTGCTTTTCTGGCCATTTTTTAAATAAAAGTAACATGTAAAATGCCTGTGTTCTGGTTTTACCCAAACCATATGTGATTTTTTTTATATTTCTCTACCTTACATTATGAGAAAAAACTGATTTAGAAAATACCATAGTAAAATAATAAAACACGTAATCTAATTGTTTCAATTTTGAAGAAAACCACGCGACATATAAACCTACTTACATACATACTCTTTTTACTTGGAGTGCATAATGTAGGGTACATCCTACACAGAAAAAAAGAGGGATTTAATGGACTAAACCTTCTTCGATATTTTTTTAAATATTTTTCCAGTAATATCTATACTCTTGAGATAATACTTATATTTTTTCATTGAAAAATGAAAAATCATGCATTTAAGGGTTAAATAGACCTGATGAAAGGAAGGAAGCACGGTAACAAAGTAGAGGTGAATTCCCCCAAGGGTAAATCTAACCTTAAACTACAATATGTAGGTATATCACTAGGTTATTTAAGTTCTTAAATCAAAGCTTCTAATTAGTTATAAGACTCAACGGATCTGGCTAGAATTCGGTACAGGAATAGATTCAAATCTGTAAAAACACTTACAAATGCTACTTTTTATCTATGAAATAAGTGAGAAAGCAAAAGCATTCACTTGAAGTAATTTTCCCGATAACTTACTCCTAGTCTGTTCGATCTTTTCGATCGTTTGGTCGATACAGGTCATATTATCTAGGATAACTTAGTTGTTTGTATAACCCCGGAGTGTAATAAGCGTCCTAACAGATTTTGTGTAAAATAAACTGACAGTTTAAAGCAATCGTGCTATTGTTTCATCAGGATCAGCATTTATTATAAGTTAGAACTAACATATCCACACAGTTTATGAATAGTCGATTTGATTTCATTGAATACATTATGCTTGGAAAAATACGTACCTATTTGCTTAAAAATACTGACAATTCTACACAGATTTCTGAGATGTGCCTATTTTTTTACCGTAAGGAAAATCCTACCTGGATGCTATGCCAGACTCTAACCGCCTAAAAATCACACATTCCCTATCTAATACCCTCGATTGGGAACTCCGAGTAAGCCCTTGGAAGGACACAAGAGGAGAAAGGAGAGGTGTGCCTATACAAAATTGAAAAGATGTCTCATTTTATTTATTACATTAGCACAGGCATAGTCAACAAAACCTTTTTAGACGTGCTAATCGGTCTAGGCGTCTTCGAGAAAGATCTTTACCCTACTTTTTTGATAACGATCCCGAGATTTTAATTTCGGCCACTTGTCTTGTAAAGTGCTTTTGCGTCTAAATACCATAGTCTTACCAGAAGTTATATTCTGCAAAACATAGACTGTTGTCTTAAGGGCATCACAAACGTAGCTATAATATATATTAATATATCGAGCTATATATTATATTATAGCAAGGTGCCACACACGGGAGCTATACAATTATATATATTTTGCCCTCATTTGGTCGGCGGTCGTCGTTGCAAGCGCACGGTTTTATAAGCTCAGTTTATATACAGGCTGTTCATAAAATAACACTTTAATCACCTACCTAGGTACAAAAATGAATTCAACAAGAGCACTAGTACTACTAGATTTAATTGAAAGTTCCTCAGAGGATGATTCCGATGCTGTATTTGATATGCATGTTGCCTTTTCAGGAACAAAAAATAAAAAGATCTGGGTTGAGTCTCAAATAAAATAAAAGAAAATGATTGGAGAATTTAGTATGTGGAGGAAGGGTTGGGAATGGTCCTCCAACACACAAAGGGAGGATCCTCCAACCAGGCTAGGTGAACGTGCCTGGCGGACCGAAGCCCAACGGTTAATGCTGGACTGTTGGTTATATCATTCATCGCCGTGAGAACTCTGATTTCGCAATTCAGGATTTATCTTATCTTCGTTGTGAGAACTTTCATACCGCGATGCAGGACTTCGATGATCTTCGCTATGTGGCGGTCGCTACAAGTATCACGATTTGTTGCAACATTCCTCTAAATCCGCCTTCTTTCATCCATTTTAGGGTCCCTTAACCAAAGGGAAAAATCAGAACCCTATTCACGAGACTTTGTTGTCCGTCTACATGTCTGTTTCTCCGCCACGAGGCTGTATCACAGGATTGGTGATAGCAAGAGAGCTGAAATTTTCACAGATTATGTATTTCTGTTCCGGTACAACTACAATACTAAAAACCGAATAACAATAAAGGGGGCTCCCATACAACAAACGTAAGTTTTTGCCGTCTTTTGGTACGGAACCCTCTGTGCGTGAATTCGACTCGCACTTGGCCGCATTCGAGCATTCGGGGAAGAAATGGGACATCCTTTATCTTCAAAATATATGAAAATATATATTAATATGCAAAAATATATAGTAATATGCTAAAATATACGAAGCTATATCTGTCGACATATTTTGATGACGTAATAGAAATATATATTATAGCTGCGTGTGTGGTCCTTCGAAAATTTGTATCGAAAATATGTCGTAATATGCCTTGCTATATTTCATATTAATATATATTATAGCTACGTTTGTGGTGGCCTTTATCCATAAAAATCATTACAGGTGTTTAATAACCTTTATATGTATACAAACTGCGTTACTTCCATCACAGAAATTGACCATTGTCTCATCAACCACGGTCAGTAACGGACGCTGAGCAATACAGCAACTATGACCCTCTTACAACTCTTCACGCCGATATAAAGGCAAGGTCACACTAGGTCTCTATGAGTGATGTTGACGCGAGTCGCCTTTGACTCCCGAGTCGCTCAAACGTCGATCTAGCTCGTGGTGGAGTCGTATTTATAGTACAAAAAGTGGTTGTGGGTTTTGTATTTGGTTACTGATTACTTTTTACTGCTATTGAATTTTTGGCGGAAGAGGAGGAGGATCGTTGGTGTGTTTTATATTCATTGCGTAGTAATAAGAAGTGCCGCTACTATTTATGCTTGTACTATGCAATTTAAATCTTGTAGGATTTCATTTTTAAGTGTTATCTTCTAAATTCAGCAAGATAACGCAAATGTTTACTGCATTAATTAATAGTAATAAACTGGCGAAATTTTTATACGCATACAAATTCCCATGGGCTTTATCGGTTGAAATATTTTGTCTTCTGCTCCACTAATCCAGTTTTAAAATTTTTAATAATGAATAAAATTGCCAAGCTATATCCTATACTAATATTATGAAGAGGAAAGATTTGATTGTTTGTTTATTTGCATCGAATAGGCCCCGAAACTACTGGACCGATTTGAAAAATTCTTTCACTGTTGGGAAGCTACACTCTTAGCGGTGTACATAATTATGCTATATTTTATTCCTGTATTCCCACGGTAACGGGAATTTCGCGTGTGAAACCGCGTGACGTCCGCTACTTTACTAAATAAATGAAACAAAACAACGATAAATGTCACAATATACAACTATTGTTGATACGGAAACTAAATACAATAATCTTATAATAGTAGATTATGAACAGATACTACCTACTAGCTGGACTATAAATTGTGCACACATCACGTTCGTTGGCGCGCCGCCGGCTATAATGATTCATTAAGTGCCTCCCCGGGATTACCTTTTTGTAATTGACCGATGATGCGAGAGCCGTATCACTGCTTCTCTTTTACTCGAGCTATGAGGCTTAAATGATGAGCTGGTTATAGCGATTTCTGATATTTTTGTTTTGCTTGTACTTTTAAACTTTTTTCAAGTATTAGTTGAACAGGTATGTTGAGCACACTCCTTTCTCATTAACTACAGACTAAAAACTTTTTAAATATCACAAAATGAAATTATTTTTTTTCCTTCAATTCCTAGGCAACTTTCCTAATTTTCCAAAGCGATGACTGCTTTTCTACATAGAGTAAAATAACAACCTCGTTCTTGAAAGACCTGAATCCGTAGTATTTGTCTGTCAAGTGTGTGAGCTACTAAAACCTGACTATAAATTGTGCACTTCTGGCCAACTGAGCTAATAAACCTTAGTGACATCAGTTGAAATACTTCAGTTTATTGTAATGGCTTTTAAAAGCGAATACATTATGACTTTGCCTTTATACTCTTATGCTTGCTCTACATTACTCGCGAAGTTGAACGAAGTTCGTCGGCGAAGTTGCCCGAAGCAAAGAAAATTTTTGACGAAGTAGGGCGAGGTGCCCCTCTACACTATCGTACTCGTCCAACTTCGTTCAACTTCGCGAGTAAAGTGGAGGAAGCATGTATAAAGGCATGTACAAAGGCAAAGTCATCTATCGTGATATGTAGCAACTACTCGTACTAAGAAAAAAAAATCTACAAAAAGATTATCCATAAAATTTCAATAGTCAAGATCATGGACGTGCATTGATGCCTCAAATGAGCTCTCAAAGCCAGTTTCTCAATAATCGCTTATCGCTTATTACTAAATCCTATATAAGTATTAAACGCTTATCGGCGTACATTGACCATGAATGCCCATGACTTTAAACTTTACGGACGCTTAGTTTACCATGAAACGGCAAAATGTTATGTAACAACGGACAGTATCTTCTGTGCTATCGGCTAACAGAACGCATTCTTTGATTATTAGGGTTCAGTACCTTAAGGGTCAACCTGGACCCTAATAGTATGACTTTGCTGTCTGTTTGTTTGTTGGATGAGGCTGTGTGCCAGGAACCGTGATAGCTAGGGAGCTGAAATTTTCATAGATAGGTCAGTAGCTGTTCCCCGCTGCTTCGTCCGCATTGAAGTCGTTATCGCATAAAATCATTACCCTCCTTTTGCGCAGTCAATTAAAAAGTAGCTTATGTTCTTCCCTTGGACTCAAACTATCATTTTACTAAATTTCATCAAAATCGGTTCTGTGGTTTAGGCGTGAAAACGTAACAGACAGACAGACAGGCAGACAGAGTTACTTTCGCATTTATAATATTAGTAGATATGTATTTTTCTTGAAGCTGGTAACAACAAATAGGTAACAAAATTAAAAAATATATTATACTAGCTGATGCCCGCAGCTTCACCCGCATAAAATTTGTTCCCTTTCCCGCTTCCCGTGGAAACTTATTTCCGGTATAAAAAGTTGCCTATGTGTTATTCCAGACTATAATGTATCTCTGTACCTAATTTCAGCCAGATTCGTTCAGCCGTTCGAGCGTGAAAGAGTAAGAAACATCCACACATTAACACTCACAAACTTTCGCATTTATAATTAGTAAGATTCGTATGTAAGGGGGGCAAACTGCTTTTTTGGTAAGGAATCCTCCGTGTACGAGTCCGACTCACACTTAGCCGGTTTTTTTTTGTTGCTATTTAAGTATCAAATTAAACTCGTGATCAATTGGTTAATTTTTTTGCTCATCAGCAAAAAAAATTGTATATAGAAATAAAGATTAGTTTAACTTTTTTATGCCAATTATAATTATGTAGTCATTATACAGTCTAATGAAATGCTATTAGAAATAGCCCGATTATTTTTAGTGTAGGTTGCAATGTAAATGCTTTATAGGCAATTAATGTAAGTACGAGAATGTTTTAAAAGAAACTAAAGAAAACTCATACTTATAGAATTTAAGACTTCACGCGACATACTATTTGCTTACATTCACCGACGTTTCGGGCAGGAGTCCTACCACGACCACGGGCGGTGCAACGTATCTGAAACGTCGGTGAATGTAAGTAAATAGTATTTCGCGTGAAGACCCGCATTTTATAAGTATGAGTGTTCAAAACTGCGATAGTATAAAAATAAAACTAAAGAAAAGTAAAGGAAATCCAAAAGAAATTTAATACAAGAATTACAGGATTGTCCTTGTATGACAGGACAAACTGATAGGATCTTTTCCAGCCGGTCAGACACCAAATCTCATTCATCACATCTTTGGCTGAGAGTTACAAGTTCTATTACATTACACTCAAATAGGACTTACTAAAATGTGTATCTAGGAGGTGTATTACCATTCAGGAATCTCTTCAATAATATACCTACACTTACCAACATATAAAGGGCAGTGCCATTCTACTCTTTTTTCCTAACTACTCTCTTTGTAATATATTAAGTGTGTACATAAATTGTTATATCACTACATAGTATAAAACAAAGTCGCTTTCTCTGTTCCTATATCCCTATGTATGCTTAAATCTTTAAAACTACGCAACGGATTTTGATGCGGTTTGTTTTAATAGATAGAGTGATTGAAGAGGAAGGTTTATATGTATTTAGTATCAGCATTGCACCCGTGCGAAGCCGGGGCGGGCCGCTAGTAAACAAATAAAACTCAGTATTGCCATTCAACATGGCAATGCTGCCAGCGTTTTGGGCACGGTTGTGGTCGACAGCGATTAGGAAGAATTTTTCGATGCCTAAATCGAGTATTTTTTTTTCTTTTCTTTTGTTTGAAATTTACGTACCTACCTATTCTTAGTTTTATAAATAAAATAAATACATAAATGTGAGTTGAGTGTTATTTGCTGAGAGCTTGTAGAATTAATAAATTCATCTAACAGGCATAAAAACCTAATTCTTTTACCACGGACTTAGTGATTTGGCACACTTTTGTTTTTCTACTAAGGTGGCAGACAAACCTATGGTCCACCGTAGAAAGTGGTCAATGTAGCATAGGAGCGTTTTCAACACCAGAGGAGCTACACTAGCGCTACCCTATGAAATATCGTCTTTGTTACTTACCATCAGGCCACATAAAGTCATAATAGTCAATAATAAAGTAATTTTTAATATATTTACAAAATGATAATTTAAAATTACTTAAATTCTACAGATTTATATACAGGAAATAAAAAACAAAAAAAATTAACAACAATAAGAAGGGCCCCTCCCTTCTTATTTGTTGTTAATTTTCTTTGTTTTTTTTTTCCTGTGACAAGACTGACAATGTCTCGTTCAGGTGTCAAAGAATTCCTCCCCATAAAAAGTAAAAAAAGTAAAAAGTAAAATAAAATAAAAATTGTTAAGGTTGTACCCCAAAAGGAAAAACTGGTACACTTTTATGATCACTTTGTTTTTCCTTTGTTCATCTTAGCCCAACATGTAACATGCGAATGTATTTTTGAAATTAGTGTTCAACACACATGCGAAACGGATGGACTAATTTGTTTTTAATGTAGTAAAAGGCCATAAACACAGTTATAAAAGTGCTTTAAAATTTTATACTATACGCTTTCGGACCTAATTGAGATGTTTTGACAGGCAGTCAAAAGGACAAATTAGTTCTGCGTATAAAAGTTCGTTGAGAATTTTCAAAGCATGAAATCTAATATGCAAATTGTTGATGAGCCGGTACCTCTGTTGATCATTGCTATTTAAATTTCATACAAAATATGTACCTATATGAATGGAATTACTGTGATGGAGGAATGTTTCTGATATATTGTCAATTTTCAACACGTCTTATTAATAAAGTTCACATTTCAGTAATATCTACTTTTAATACTATATTAACTGATTACTTACCTACCATAAATACCTAAATATGTAAATAAAATGGTTTAGTTTGTCCCACAAAATTGTGGTGAACATAGTGAAGTGTTCAAACAGATAGGGGCAGGTTAATTCTGCTGTTAAAATTCTTTAAGCCACCCGTGTGTTCTTGGCTTGACTACTAGTATATTACTGGCAACCTTTTTCTAGAATGCCTACGCTAAAATGCTTTTTTTTTAACGTAAGGGAAAATCCTCATGGGTGCTATAATATATGTATATACCTATATATTACTCCTACCGACTAAAAAACCTCACGTAATGCCCAACAGCCTATGGTTGGAAGCCCCGGGTAAGCCCTCGGAAGGATGTCCCAGGACTCACGCCAAAACGTAGTACCTAAATGTGGACATGTTTCAGAAGATCACCAATCTCAGGGCTAACTGTATTGAAAGATACTTAACGTGATCGTTTACAGAACATAGCGGGACTGAATGTGAATATATTGGTTATTTCATACATCTGTAAGTATTTAAAGTTGTAAAACATAACGTTATATAACATCTGTTTATGTTCATGTTAAATCCAACGGATTTACCAAACCTTTAAAGTCGTAATAATTTTATAGGTTTATGCGTTTATTACCGGACGTTGATATTCATACGTGCCAAAACAATCTCTCTATTTCATGATAAGATCATAAAATCGATTTATATTACATTACATACGATCGATTGTCATTCTGATGTTATAAAATGAACCGTAAACCTTTGGCGAATTAATTTTTTTTATTTAAAACAGAGGTACGTGTCAGACAGAGTGTTGAACGGATTATGTCAAAAAGGACGAAACAAATATTGGAAAACAACTGTCAGTTTTGCACATTCATTGATGTTTTAAATAATTTTCTTTAAACTTTTATATTCGCCAAATACCACTGAGCACAATAAAATATTGCTGACAAGTTATATGACCCCAGTCTTTAAGATATTACCCTGAATTATTATACCTTTGTAATATGGAAGTCCTGCTCACCCGTATAATTTTAATAGCCTTATTAGCTTGAGCTTTCAAAACACGTAAACAGATGTTAAATGGTTTATGCCCAACATAAAATATTTTTGCGATAATAGATCGCGATAATTCCGAAAGTGCTTAAGATTTTATTGAAGTTGATAATGGAGTTATCAAAGCTGTTTACGATTTAAACGTTTTTCTTTCATAATAAGGAACTAAGCGTAAAATTATTATTACCACTGTTGGCATTCAAAGCCCACGTTTCGAAGCCCTGATACAGAATTACTTCGGTATTAATTCGATGAATTCTACTTTATTCAAGACTAGCGGACGTCACGCGGTTTCACCGCGTAGTTCCCGTTCCCGTGAGAATACGGGAATAAAATATAGCCTATGTTCACTGCAAAGAGTGTAGCTTCCCAACAGTGAAAAAATTTTTCAAATCGGTCCAGTAGTTCTCGAGCCTATTCGTTACAAACAAACAAACAAAAAAAAACAAATCTTTCCTCTTTATAATCTTTGTCCGCTAGTCGTTAATAATACGACACTTACAACACATCTCAAAAGAAGTGCTTCTGCAAGTAGTATGACTGTGGGGTTGGACGTCCGTGAAGATCCTTTTAACTAATCTAGAACAATATAATATAACTCTAACAATATAACTCTAGAATAAAATAGACTTTTGCAGTTTATAGAGATTATTTTTCTTCGACTGCTAGACAACATGTAACAATACTACATACATACACAATAGTCACGCCTTTTTCCCCGAAGGGGTAGACATAGACAGAGGTATTCCTCTGTCTACCCCTTCGGTATACGCCAACATATTCACCTTATAGTTAAGGCAAAGGCGTGCGGTGCTCGTGGAGCTGACGGTGCCGTGGGAGACCAACATACCGAAGGACCACGCCATGAAGACAAATAAATACTTTGACTTGACCAATGAGTTAACCAAAAATGGCTATGTGGTTAAACTCTATGCCGTAGAAGTAGGAGCAAGGGGAATTCCAGCTAAATCCCTGTATAATTTATTTAAGGACCTTGGATATTGCCAAGAGCTTCAGTAAGCTCTTTACTAAAACGCGTATCCAAAGCGGCATTGATAGGATCTTACCAAATCTGGTTGGGCAGGGGGGGGAACATTGTTGATGGTGGAAGGTGATCGTTTATGCGCATAGTAAGGTGGCCACCCTAAACCTACTCGAATGGGTCGCAAGTCCCAGACGCCGTCGGGGTGTTCCCCCCTGTGCCACGCTATGGACCCGGCGCCCGCACGGAGAATCCATGGAATGCTAAGAATACGGTCTCTTATGTCCCACGTCATAGCCTAATTGTTGTGTTGAAGGTGCAGGTGCAGGTCATGACGACCCGCAGTTGAAATTTATCAAGCCGCTCATAAGGAATTCAACTTGGCTTAATGATTGTCATTTTACTGACAAACGGATTTCATTTCTAGTTTTCCTTCTCAACGCAATGGATTGTTTTGCGAAAGTAATCCCTTAGTCAACTCTTACAATACTCGGGATGGGGTGGCGAAATTTTGCACTCTTTCCCATCGCCACACGGTAACATATAGATAACATCCTCCACTTGCTGATTTATGGTTTATCCGACCTACTCTTCATATGAACATGGGATCCAGGATATAAAAAGAGCATATATGTCCACTCCCAAGCTCTTTTTTTACCTCTGTACCAAATTTTACCAGATCCGGCTCCGAGGTTTGGCGTATAAGCATAACAAAACGACAACAGTTAATTTCCTATTTATATAGGTTTATGAGTAGGAATTTCCAACCACATTATAAGTTAATAATAACAAATAATGTCCCATTAACCTAATTTGCTTAATTCACAATGAACACGAAACATTATAATAGTGTTCATTTTTACATTAAATTGTAACACACATTCTACGTTAAAGGATTAACAAAGTAGTCCGCTCACATTTATTGTACTCCAAATAAATATAAAATTATTTCCTTTACGATTGTTTTAATAGCTTTATCTACCGTCATTCCAAAATATGATACAAAAATGTAATCTAAGTACCAATTAATTTGTTTAATGCATGTATGTTTTAATCTTATGATAATTAGGCAGTTTTAATTTGTGCGGTTTCATTAGTGTTATCAATTTTATGTAAGTAGTTAGATAATATGGTTTAGTTAGGTTCCTACGTAATATTCGTAATTTAACCGTAATGTCATTTGCCGAAGTAACTCTAAATAAAAAAAAAACTCGAGGATTGCGATCGGATTCACGAACGGAGGGTCCCGTACGAAAACGGCCAAATAGTTACATTTGTTGTATGGGAGTTCCCCAGTATGTATTTATTTAATACCACTAAAGTGGCAGATAAGCATACGACCTCATCAGATGTACCGGTGGTCACGGCAGCCTATGAACGTTTGCAACACCATAGGCGCCACTCTCGCGCTGCCGACCCTGTAAAAACCTTCGAAGTCCCTTTTGAAGAATCCCATACTGTAGGCGTTTGAGAAAACCGAGGCAGGGAGATCGTTCCACAATCTAAGCGTACGCGGAAGAAAGCCTCATGTATGTACAGTTTATGAGATACACCCGGGGAACAGGCTGACAGACGGACAGTGGGTCTCATTTTTACTCTTTTGTAGAGAACCTTAAAAGTACCGGAAAAATAACTAGTGAGATGAAGAAATTTCTCCCCAATAGCAAACATAATATATAAAATATAACTTTTTAGCTGGTACCTAACAGCTGTAAAACTGTCGGGTGCTTATAATGAAGACTGCTGTGTTAAGAGTCCATAGTCAAGTTCATGGCAGTTTATTCACTGTAGAAAAGTCTTTCTTGATTACTTATTGTAACTACTGATATGCAAGACCTCATATCTCAAAAAATGCAACTTTTCAGGAGACGATAAAAACTGTCTATCTTTTTATTCTTTAATTTTTTTGTAATAATTCAAATGCAGCTATTTAGATATAGATTACAGCTATGTGTATAATAGATAGATGAAAATAATGAATAATTATTTTTTAGTTTTAGCTAAAAACGCATTCATCAATGTCAAATGTCAATATATCAAATTCGTAACCTGTCATCTCAATATTATAAACAGTAAACAAACTATAACATCTCATTCTCTCTCTCTCTCTAAAAATGTCCCACGTGAAAAGTCGAACTAAAATAAAAATTTGTCTATTTAATCTTCTTCGCTTAATCCCTTCATTTCGCGGACAATTAAATACGGGATTTATAGCATATCGAAAGAAGTCTCAGGAGGAAATCGCTTGCGATAGTAATATGCAGTTACTATTGATTTGCCATTATAGTTCTTTTGCTCTTATATAATGTAAAAGAAATGGTTAGTGCAAATCAAAGAGGAAGATAATAACACTAATAATATATAAAAGTATTAAAAAATGCCCCTAAAGGAGAACGCCCACAGATCGTTTCTTTTTGAAAAACCTTAATAAAAAGTGTATGGCTATCTAAGTAAATTGATAAATCATGGAATATTTTTTTAACAATCTTTTAATTCACTCGAATAAAATCTTTTGTGGCGTTTAAACTTTGATATAATTCGTGGTGTTATCGTTTTTACGCGTAGCGGACTGACCAAATGAATGGTACTGACGTGACGAAGATGGCCGCCAATCGCAAATATCAATGTGCGGGGCCTATACATACTCAAATGCACATTATCATAGATAGTTTCAAAAGGATTAGTTTATGCAACAATGTTGTTGAGATCATAGACTTAGTATCGACAAATTCTAAATCTATGGTTGACATAGAAGTAGGTACTATGACTAGCCGATTATTTCTTTTTTCACTTAAAATAGCATTCTAACTATAGTAGAAATCTTGGCTAGTGATTAAAATAAACGTTTTTTATTTTATTTAAAAAAAAATATCAGTCTTGCTTGACTCAATGTTATTCACCGTGTTGCGAGTCCATCAGATACGAGACAATGCCGCTTGTGAATTTGTGAAAAATGCTAGAAGCTAGCTTCTTTGAACGAAATACGAACTGTCAAAAATTGAAAACTTTTGAACAAAACGTCTTTTCGGTAACGAATGTGCGGTTTTGCAGTAGATCAGATAAAAAGGCCACGCTGTGTGAATTGTTCACTTTCTTTGATACATCCTCTGCCTCGACGTTGACGATGACCTCTTTTTAAAATCAAATTAGCGAGTACAACCGATTTACAACACTATACCAAAGACAAACAAGACTGAGAAAAAATAATTTAATGACAAGGAAAAAATGGGCGTTTTGCGCGGGAAATTGGAAACAAGCGGACTACTCCGTTGTAATTTTTTTTCAAAATTAGTGTATTATGAGTGTTTTATGAGTAAAAATAGTGGATTTTTAAACCTAAAAGTTCGACAACGTGCACAAGTGTTGGAAAGTGATGTAACGCAGTGAAACGTAACTCTTTAATTTTTCGACAAACTCCTGAGATACTTCTAGTAAAGTCCCACCGCTTTACTAGAGAAGACTGACTTTAACTTAGGACCGTACTTGACTTTGACTTACAGGACGAGGACCGAGAAAAATGACATAAGCAGCTGAATATTAAATAATACAAGAGTTGGCAGTATGGTTTTAAATACCTTCGCCTGCCCTTTGGACGAATAAAGCAACAACAACAAGGAAAAATGACAGTTAAAATGTTTTATCACCGAAGTATTTTTCATGAAATTATTTTATATTCTAAAGGTAAATTGGTGTGAAATGTTTGTATAAAACAATGTATGATTCCTATAAAGTGATTATGAATGAGCAGGATTGATATTTAAATTGTAAGTAGCTATGGAACAACCGAGATCCAATTTGTTTATTTACTACATTATCTGAATAAGTTGAAATGTGATAAGTTTACACATTTTCAGAGTTATATATAAGTTTGTTGGAAGTATTACTTCTATCTTTTTTGAATTAAACCCACATTCATCTCGGCTGTACAATTTCAAAACCTAGTAAGGGATTCGAGACAAATTTTACAGGAGAGCCAAAAAACGAGTTGGTCAACTTGAGACCTTGCCGCTCCGAGACTAGAAGAGCTACAGCGATGAGAGTTACATTAAAAGATGCGGTATATCCTTGGCTTTGCACAAAGTTTAACTATTTTTGCGCATAAATAATAGATCACGTTTTATAGCACTTACTAATGATTAAATAGCTTTTTTAATTTCGAGTAAACCTGTTTATCAATTTTATAACATAGTAAGTGCCGTTACTAGGATTTTAATATTGTTCAATAAGTTCGCCTATCGCCACGATTACCACTTAATAAAGCTAGTAAGTACAATTTTATAAGAAAGGCAGTTACTTTTACATGAAATATTTATATATATTTTATATTGAAATGTAGAAAAAAATATTAAATGATATACCTAGGCTCCATGAAACGTGAAAACATAAACTAAATAAAACGTATTAATCTGTAATAATTTGCCCCCCTGAAACTAAATCCTAGGGTGCGTCACAAACTGGACGATAAATCCAATATTGACTTTGGTTTGAAGTCTTGAGCGGCACAAGTGTGAACAGAATACCATCTTTTTTACCCTGTTTCAAGATTTTGTCTAGATATATCTATGTAACGGTTAGCATTTTTTGGACAAAACAAACAATTGTTGACGAATGGATGGGCATTTGCTTCAAAACTAACCTCTAATTTGAACAGCAAAACGAAGAATGAGAGAAAACCCTACAAAATAACAGAATATTTTTTATTTCCTATGAAAGTACGATATCCATCCAATTTAATATCCAATTTTCACTGTCATACTAAATTATTTGTTATGAAACGGCGGTCCATTGAAAGGTGGGCAATCGCCTTTGGAATTCTACAGTAGTTATAATTTTCATGATAAATGTGGTTCAAAAATTGGAGCAATAATTATGCCTTTGCAACTGTTTTCATGTTCACCGTATCATAGTTTTATAGTACAACTCACAGAACTATTCTGATATCTTTGGTACAACCCGTAATGTCCAACAGGAGAATGAATATAGATTTAACGTAGGTACCTTAAATTTTATTAATATTGTGACATACAATTCAATAATATAGTTGATTTTTATGAGTTGATGTTTTTTTTATACCACGAAGGTGGCAGACAAGTAGTATACGACCCACCAGTAATCCATCATCCATCCATCAAACCATCGCAACCCATGATCGTTTGCAACACGGAAGGCGCCACACTCGCGCTAATTTAATTTATTTGCACGTAAATGAATTCATTGTTCTTCAAGTCGGTATTTAACTTATTTTCCATGAGAAAACTATATTACTCGAATACACTGTTCGTTCCTATCAAATGTACAGTATAAAATAAAAACCATTTTGTCCGAAGGTCGGGCTCGTTCCCTGGGGACGATCCAATGGAACCAACTCTAGTATTGTTAATGCCCGCTTTATACTGACTGACAGCATCAATTAGAATTTGACGCAGCGGTGTTGTGTTACAAAGAAACGATACATCGTAGAAGCTTACCAGTAATGGACCATCCATATTAAAACGAATATTTTTAATAAAGTCGATAGGGAAAGATGTTAGTTAAGCGGCTGTTTGTCGGGGTCGTGTAATATGTTGAGCGGTGCCATTTAGGGTCTACGTAAGGCATGAGATGATAATTTAATTAATTCTGGAAGGGTTTGATCATGTTTAATTAAGTTGTTAATATAATTTTTATAATAAAATTGTTAATATAAATAATTTTTAATTTTGATCATGTTTAATTAAGTTGTTAATATAATTTTTATAATAAAATTGTTAATATAAATAATTTTTAATTTTGATCATGTTTAATTAAGTTGTTAATATATTTTTTATAAAAAAATTGTTAATATAAATACCTTAATATTTTTTAGCACTTATAAAGCTACTGAGTGCAGTAGAAAAGAAGCACTCACTTCTTTTCTAAGCAATTCTTCTGTAAGCAATCACTTCAGTAAGTGTAATAATCGCGATGGCCATTCCTTGGATTGGTGATCACCACATGACCACTTTGTGACATTTATTTGCGAGTGTTGCCGAGCGTCGGAAGGCACGTTAAGCCGTTGGTCCCGGTTGTCAGTAGTTTAACACGATCATCGTTTAGCCAAGTAGACTATAATATTAGCGACTTTTAAAATGTCAATAATATGCGAATCCCTTTCCTATCCTTACCCTCTCTTCAGAATACGACGATTCCACTTGGAGATAATCTGGACATCCTTGGCATAGACGTCTGGCCCGAGCTCAATCACAAATGCTAAATTGAGCGATGTATTGGGCTAGCCTCGAGAAAACTAGGAGTCCTAAACAAGGTGAAGCGGTTCTTTACGCCAAACCAGAGGTGCCTGCTGTACAAGACGCAGATACATCCTTGCGTCGAATACTGCTCTCACCTTTGGGACGACTCCGCGAGGTAGGTACTTGCTTGACGCGCTGGACTCTATGCAGCGGCGAGCTATTCGCATTATCAACTGCCCTGAGGTAACGGAAAGTCTGGAGCCATTGGCGCAGCGAAGAACTATTGCATCTTTGGCTGCTTTCTAACGTATCTATCACGGTGAGTGTTCTGAGGAACTCTTCAACCTAATCCCGCCCTCTCCTTTGCGATCCCGAACAACGCGTGCTGGACAGAGGTGCCACTCTCACACAGTGGAGGGAATCTTTGCTAGAAATGAACGATTCAAAAGATCGTTTCACTGTCGAGCCATAAAAATCTGGAACGACCTGCCAGCGCACGTGTTTTCCTCCTCTTACAATCCTGGGTTCTTCAAGCGGAGCGTGAAGAGGCACATCTAGGGCCGCCAAGTTGAGGGCCGCTTTCTATAGTCTTACAGACTGGGACGGTGGGCCCCAATCGCTAGATGTCGCTGTGGCTTTCTATCAGGCGGCGACGGCCTAATTTTGGCGCGCTAAATATAAAAAAAAAATGCTGTCTATGAACTTTGTATATGTCGGAAACACGTAAGTTGTGCCTCTGGTGTTGGCGTAAACTTGTCTGCTATTAGTACACAAAATACTAACATCTTGAAGTCTTTGTATTGAAGTTTATTATGTAATGCTTTGGAGTTTACTCGTCTTTCTTCATCTAACATACGCATGGTTATCTACTACTACGGCAAGCCAAGTATCTTAAAGATAAACATTTGATCCCACATAATCTTATAAGGCAACCGCTCGCAGCATCATGAACATGAAGACTGTATGTGTATATTTTATATGTAGCTCCGTGTAGCGACGGGGTCCCGTAAGAGTACAAAATATCGCCACCACAACTAAGGCGACTAAGGGCACACTATCGCAAAAAGATCCATTGCGTAGAGAAGGAAAACTTGAAATGAAACCCGGTTGTCAGTAAAATGACAATCGTAAAGCCTTATGGGCGGCTCGAAAATTTTCAACTGCGGGTCGTGGCGACCTGCGGCAGTCCATTTCAACATGGCGATAGGCTCACCACCTATTACGTAAGACATAAAACTATAAGGTGAAATGAGGGCGTATACTATGCCTCTGCCTACCCCTTCGGGGATAAAGGCGTGACTATATGTATGTATTTTGTATGTAGATTGAAAGTACCTTACATCACCAATAAATTCAGAACCACAGTCAGTGGCTAAACGTTGCGTGACTTGCTTTATTCCTGGGCTTACTGACACTAGAGCGCAAAAAACCAACGAGCAGCGTTTGGTCATTTAGCTTTAAGTTATAATTAGTATCAATATTATCGAAACATATCTTTGTAGAGCAACCGATATCTACCCGACGTATGCGCAACACTTCGTGGTTTTATTCTCCTACGACAAAAACACTGCATAATAAGTAACAGTTTGGTGTAAAAACGTGTAGTGAAAAGTTGTGACAGTAATGACAAAAAAATAGTAACCACAATTTGCGTGATGTTGAAAGTTATTGTCACAAAATTACAAAAAGTTTGAAGAACTTGTTAATAATTGTTAATGAGTTCTTGAAACTTTTACAGCAAATATTATTTGTTACCTTTAAAAAAAGAAAACGTAGTGAAAATGGTAGGTCGGTGAGTCTAGACTGTAGTATCAAAATGTCACTGTCTAGACTACTCGGCCGTTACTGCGATGTTCTGACGATTTTTATCACTTTTTGCCTGTTTTCATACGTATGGCAATCTTTCACGGCCGACCCTACCCCACTGTTGGGGTACATTTTATGGGATACACTTTTGATGTTTTACAATCTGAATTGCCTAATTGACAAACCTAGCTGCTGAAGATCTTTGTAAGAAAAAAATATTTCACATCACTCACTTTTAGCCCCACTTTATAAAAAAGAGTGCAGAGGGGTTTATGGCGAGACTTTGTCTATAGTCTGTGACTCTGTTGCATTAAACTACGTCACTAGGTCACGTGGATCATCTGTTTAAAAGATTGACGTTGTCATTTTTGTTATCTGTTCAAAGTTGAAATAAAACAAAAATGACAATGTCAATCGGATTGAACTTTCACTTCAATCAATTTGTGTCAATAAAGAATTTATTTACATTATTAGTACTTTCACAATAAACGTGTTAGAGAGGGGCAGTCTGGTGAGAACGATCTCACGGCCTTCTTGTTTTAATTGACAGAATTTTAAACTGATTGTATGAAAATTGTTTCGCGCGCCTACGATTCTACTATTTCATTAATATATTTGGATATTAGAATGGTTGGATGTTTGTTAATCCATCACGCTCTAATGGGAAAAATGATAGTTCTGAAATTTCGTATAGTAATAGATTCCTGTACAAAATTTCAGCCATATCCGTTTACCCGTTAGAGCTTGATTCCAACATCCTAAATATGTTTTATACAAACATTCACCTTTATTATAGTATGGAATATCATAAGGTCTACTTTTTAGTCCAGGAATATGTTCCCATGGAAAGCAGGAATGGAAACCAAATTCCACGCGGATGAAGTCGCAAGTATCCTATAGTTTATCATAAAACAAAGTGATTTTAGTGCGATCGATATGTTATGTATTGTGCGATGTTTGACCATAATCATGAAATGCTCGTGGCACCGCGGACTTTTTGTTCTGTAAACGATCACTGTAGTTAGCAACATTTACTAAGGCCGGTTATGGATGGGTGACCACCTCATGACTACTTTGTGAACAGTTTGCGAGCAATTTCCATGCTTCGGAAGGCACGTTAAGCCGTTGGTCCCGGTTGCCAGTAAAATGGCAGTCACAACCTGCACCTGTCTATATCAACACGGCAATACGGCACACCACCTGTTACGTGGGACAAAAATCTAAAGGGTGAAATGTGGGCCTATCCACCATCTAAGTTTTGTTTCGGTGGTTATAAAGAAAAATACATCAAACTTACCAAGTGAATGGTGGTAACTTGGTGGTTATAAAAAAATAACGGGCGGGGTTAATCCTGACAAACTTTTCAACCATGAATATGACACAATAATGCTTATCTTTTAAATTAAATTTAAATAACTCTGCATAAACTTAATTGTAATTTTCTTCTTGCTTCTTCATGATAAAGCGTATTATTGTGATCATTTTCCTATATAAATGACAACGGTTATTGCAGAATGATTTTTTTGGAAAACCAATCAACAAGCATTTTCATTTTCGTAATTATCATAGCCAAAAGTTGTTTTTCAATTACCTGATCAAAAATAAGTTGAAAATTATACTTTGTTTTTATTACTGAAAATAAACAATGTCTCAACCGATCTATAAAATTTTACTATGTAATAAAGTAATTACTGTTTTAGCAGGGAGTTATTATGCTCCAGAATATGCTTCGGCGTTCATGCCAGCATGGCGTCTTAACTGCGGTGTACCATGTAGTCATACCCTAGGGCAATATATTCATGGACAGTAAGGCCTACTTACAAACTGATACAGGCTCATTTATTTTACTCACACATGAGTTCAATAAGTACCAGCGTTCGTTCAATATCTTGTTCGGTATTTCATTATCATATTTAACCTACAGAGAGTATTTAATTATATCATCAAATTTTATTACTACTTAAACTAGTTAACTTATAAAGCTAATCATAAATTGTTTAATGTAGGCAATAGGTAGGTACTTAAAATAAATAAAAAGAAATTGATATTTCTATGCTGAAGTAAGTACGTTTTTATTGAGCTCGAATGCTGGTCACATGATGAAATTAAGGCTTGCGGCTTGAAAATATCAAAACTTAGGTAGTCCCAACCATTTTTTTATAAATGTGAGAAAAATCCTACAGGGATGCTATGACGGACTCCTACCGATTAAAAACCACACGTATCCTACCTAACAGCCTACGGTTGAGAGCTCCGGGTAGGCCCTCGGAAGCATACCCCAAGGCACCCAACAGACCTACGGCTACCATTGCGGCCATACCTAGAGGGGGTTCGGGTGTTATCCCGCTTATTAGAAGGGGTGTGCGTGAATCCGTCACGATGTCGTCTAGGGCCTGCTTCTGTAAAAACGAAGTAGTACCAACCTGTCTCTGTTTCGTCACGGCAATAGGCTCACCACAATATTACTTTCGTGGGACTAGATACTATTTGTTAAGTATGTGTGTTATAGTATACTTTTGTCTTCTACTCGAAGAAAATGAGTGATTAATCACAAAATTGACTTTCCGTGCATTATTGCACAAACATGTAAATTAATAAACAGTGAAATTGAAATAAATGATAGTGACAGTGAGATAGAAAATATGATGGTGTGTTCAGTCATATATTCGGTGTATAATTATTATTAGACTAGATGACGCTCGCGACTTCGGCCGCCAGAAATTCGGTACCCGGTGGATGAAAAGTAGCTTATGTGTTATTCTAGACTATAAGCTATCTCTCTACCAAATTTCAGCCCCATCTGTTTAACCGTTAGAGCGTGATTGAGTCCCAAACATCTAAACATATTCACAAACTTTTACATTTATAATATTAGTAGGATGATGATGTTGTTCTTTATGCTCCTGTTATACTAATGTAACAGTTTATAAACTATTACATTAGTATAATATAACTAGCTTAGGCGGTAATGTGTAAATACTAGATACATCTATTTAATGTATTCTTTGTGATAACGAACATGGAATGATAGGTGTAGATTAAACCGCAAGCTAATCCAAACGTAAACATTAATTAGCACGACAACTGTGGTATTTAACTAATAATAATACTATTTGTACTGGCCACTGATAGTAATATTGACTCTCAGATAATCTCTAAGATACAAATTGTCATAAGAAAAATCACTACTGGGGAGACCGGGGCATCTTATATGTATGTATGATAAGAGAATCTCTTGCTACTTTTGGAAGTCCTGGGGTATCCTTCCGATGGCTTATCCGAGACTCCGAACCGTAGGCTGTTAGGTAGGGTACGTGTTGTTTTTAGTCGGTAGGAGTCCGGCATAGCCTTGACGTAGGATTTTCCTCACATTAAAAAAAAGAAATATGAAATCCGATAAAACCAATATTTTACGTGAACTGAATTTCCATTCGTTAAGTCTTGAGCCGATTTAGGTAATCATGCAATCATACTTTTAATTAGGTGCCGCATTCACTAAAACAAAAGCCAAACGTTTTAACCTCGAAAGAATAAATCAGATCGTGTGTCGCGTGCCGAGTGTCGTCACGCAATAGAAGTATAAATATTAATATTGTACTTTGTGTGCACCTTTAGCTAGGTAAATGTTATTTACGTTTAGCCATTGCTTTACCTCAATATTGTCACTAGAATATTATAAAGCTCTAGGATATTGTTTGGGTATAAGGTACTTTTCAGTACAGTGCGAAGCAAATGCATTGGTGTAATTTGCCTTGAGTTTCTCGATTTCCACGCGTAAAAAAACATAACGAGTCACGTTTGGAAAAGAAATTTGTCCTTCTTTATTTTGCGGCGATTCAATTTACCAATCATTGTACCTATATTTCCATTTATATTTATTCCTACTATGATGTGTCACTAAACGACTTCTTGGAGCTTAATTTTTCTCTACCAACTGGTAGTGTTGGTACTAGGAAATTCGTTGTATTGTATTTTGTGTGCCTGATATGATTTCAATATTTTCAATACATTGTTTACAATACAAATAATACAATGGACAATGTACACAAAGGACCGTTACAGACTGAATTCGGATATGTATCTTTTACGTATGTATAATTATTACCTAGAATGCTATGAAAAGTTTATTGATTCTCGAAATGTAGCAGTCAGCTCCGGTAGGAATAGACCCAAAAAAAAGCATTTTGTGTGTGCTAAAAATTATTTGAGCGTGTGGATTTGAAGTAATTGGCAGACGTATGAGTAAAAAAACCCATATTTGAGTTATTACGCATTATTATGTAACTCTTTTATAGGAGAGGTGCGTAAAACCATTGAAAGTAGAGGAAAAAAAGCGTAAAAGCAGATCTCTCTAGAGACTAGAGACGATGTCGACATTGCTCAGTTTTATCGAAAAATTCATAAGTTTTCCTAGTCTTGAAACTGAAGCTGTTATTCCTAGCATGCAGAAAGGTGGGAACAGAGGCTGTTTGATAAGTATCTTTCTTTTTTCCTTTCCTCATCCACATAGTTCTATTACAGCCTTATAAGTAGGTTGTAGTCTTCTAATGCTTCCAGAGCGTTTTCTTTATGAATACGTACTATGTGCAGAGAGATAAGTAGATATACAGAAACGAAATATATAAGGAGTGACTTACTGCAGAAACGCTTTTATAATATTACTAGCTAATGCCCGCAGCTTCGCCAGCGTAAAATTATTACTATGATGAATTCCTGTACGAAAATTTTGCCAGATCCGTTCAGTCGTTCGAGCGTGAAAGAGTAACAAACATCCACACTCACAAACATTCGCAATATTAGTAAGATTTTATGAGCTTTAATGGTTCAAAATCACATTTCAACACATATCTAATTAGCAACCATAGCAAATATAATAAAAAAATATATAAAAGACACTAAAAAAAAACAATCCTTATACTTACATAGTGGCTCTATACAATTTTCTTCTTTGCCCACCATACATAATTATTCAAAATTAGCAACAGTTTGAAATATGTTCACTTGTCTTACCTCACCGGCTTTAGCTAGTTCCCCACGGCAGTTACTTTACAATTTAATTAATTTTAATAGATCAACTGCTAGAAGTAATGACTAGCATACATCGCCCACGTTAATGAAAACTGCGTAGGCCGTGCTATTTACTGACTCACAGCAATAACTAGTAATAGTAAATATTCCTATTTGAGAAAATATTCTAAGAACAAGACCTTATGTAAATTAAGTTTGTACAATATGCGACCTTATCGCTTATTATGCTTTCTTATAAGCAACTAATTGGAGTGAACTAGGTTTGTTGGAAGTTCTGCGCTCTAATACAGTTTCAATTTTTTTTTGAACTACTGGATCTAAATTTTAGCCGTGTACGAAACAGTCAAACGATAAACTTTAATTCAATCAATCAAACCCTAACAAGTAGCAGAAAGTGTAGCACAGCGTATTATAGTCATAAGTGGAAGAGCCCTATATCCAATAGCAGCCTAAATCCAATAACAATCTGCTTTTGGATTTAGGCCTCTACCAATTTTGACCATTGACCAACTACACATTTTGTTATTTTTAAGGCTTGTACTCATTTTGGTAGGTTATTTCGCCTTACTGTACTGCGTTATTCGGATGAGATGGTACAGGGTTAAGTATCAGGATAAAGGCCGAGTCAGTGAGCACAGCTTGAGAACCTATTATATAAATTACGAGTTCTATTCTTCTTAGAGGCAAGACTTTCAGTCCATGTTAGATGACTACAAGTGACAGCTACCACGATACAGGGTTAAAAACTCGTAGGGTTGTTCAAAGAATTGGTTTCGATCGCTTTGATCGATACATGTATGAATAATAGAATATCGTTAGCTAAAATTAAATGGTTAAAACAGGAATAAGACTGACAATTCAAATTTAAATAGTTGCTGTAAAATTCTAACACGAAAGAGAGAAAAACATATCTCAAAGAGTTCATTGAAAAATTATTTAAAATACATTTTATTATTTACACTGGATGATTAGAATTTGATGATGCGAGATTCGTTTCGTATGATGCGACGAGGTGTGTTTATTTTTATGTATTGGTATTACAATTCGCTAAATCAAATTAGATGTTAATTGTACAGTTCATACAAAACACTGAGGAGAATAACTGTACTATTGATTAGAGTCATTGTCATAGTGTAGATAAATAAAGTTGATAGTTAATACAGTTGATTAATTTGTGAAAGCGATCACATCAGAAATACAATTCACGGTGATGCGGAGCCCACGCAAGGCTAAAGAGAAAAACTGTTGTGTTGTCAAATTATTTTGATAACACTGACAAACCCACGTAGTTTAATAAATCACAATTGAAAACTATTATCATTGCGTTTAAATTTACCTTTATATACCACCTGAAACACTCACGTTGATTTACCTATTGCTGTGTTAAAAGGGACATAAAAATTAGTTGAAATATTTTAACCACTTTACTAGCAACTGAAACGAACATACGTGCATTTTTAAGCATAGAAACACTTAAAAATGGAATTTCCACATACGGTCACTAATTTCAGACCTGACCGTAGTAAAGAATACTTAAAGTTGTAATCGTTTAGTAGAAGTACGAGCGCTTCAAGTATGCTGGCCAAACTCTAAAACAGATTAAAACTTGTGATGAATTTCTGTTTTCATTTCTCAGCCCTCAAAGTTTGAGATGCGGGGAATTTACTTTATGTGTGAAAACGTAAATACGTGAAGAACTTCGCCACTTGCCAAGGAAATCGCGTTCGTCAAGAAGTGTTAACAGGGACTTGCCGGCTTTTCGTAGTGGATTACTTTGAGGATTTACTTAATGCTTGTGTTTAGGATTAACGAGCATGTACGTTTGCGATTACTTCACTTGGAGTAACCTATCAATGTTTGTACTGCCTAATGGATATATACTTTGTAGGCTTTTGGGGTAGGTTGATGAATAATGCGGTCAAAATTAAATGCCAGATTTAGACAAGAAGGTTAGGATGATTTGTTAGAACGTTGATGTACTACCTAACTGAAGTTTTATTAGTTCGTAAATATTTATTTTAAAAAATTGTGTTTATCACAAAAATTTTGATAATTTTCGTTTGGCATATGTAAGTAGGTACTAAATGTGAATGTTACTATTCACTAGAGAAACTACACAGGCGTTGTTTCCTACTTTGCAAATAAGAATATACTTTGCCGGTACAAAAGACGTCCTCTAGACCGACATAACGACGGTTTTCGCAGTAAGGGCCAAATTAATCCTACTAATATTATAAATGTGACAGTTTGTGAAGATGTTTGGAAGTTTGTCACTCAATCACGCTCTAACGACTGGATCGATAACGCTGAAATGTGGTACAGGGATAAAGTATAGTCCAGAATAACACATAGGCTACTTTTTATCCGGGGAAAATGTTCCCACGGGAAGCGGGAACGGGAACCAAATTTCACGCGGGCGAAGCCGCGCGCATCAGCTAGTATTTATATATTTTGACAAATTACATGATATATTAATATTCATTTATTTAAACATCACTCGAGTTCTATTTACTCATTTACTTAAAGCAATAACAGCGAGTGCACTCTTTGCTATCCAATTAAACTTATTATGCCTTGTTACTTATCTTTTGATGCTCAAATTGACAGGAACAAACGGCAAACTATTTTGCTTACAATACCACATTCTTACCGAGGGCGTACCGGCGGACATTAAAATAGCACAAAGGCACAATAACATGTAATTGCAAATGATGCAGTGTCTCATATAGATACAGCGTGTTCGTTGCACTACCATTTATGTCGACCCACGCTCGAGTGAACTTAAGTAAGAATTGGTATGCATTTGCGATTATAACCTGGATACGATACTACTGATTGTATACAAAGAAGGCATACAACAACAAGTAAAAATACAAATACAATTAACGTCCACTTAACAACTAATTGCGTATGTCTTGTAACTGCCTGTGTTTTGAAGTCATTGAGTCGTTGAATTTATTAACTGGAAGACGTATAAATTTACATGCGAGCAGCACAATATGCACTTGGTATTTTTTTTTACTATCTGAGGTATCTTCGTCTATACGAGATTCTGAAAGGAAATAACTAGCAGCTGAAGTTGTCTACTTCCCACTAGTGCTATTATTATTGTCTTAATGTAGAAGTAACTCAGCCCGTCTGTTACACTTTCACCACTGAGCTGATTCAGGTGAAATTTGGAACAAAGGTGGAATCGAATAGACCTTGAGAAAGCACGTAGACTTCTTTTCATCCCATTTCTTTCACCAGTATCTCGCAGGAACTTGTAGTTCCTAAGAAAACGCATACGAGAAGCTCATCACTCTAGTCTAGTGGAGTCGCGGGCGTGAGCTAGTTTATCATAAATCCATCGACTTGTAACCATTTTGCCGCAAGCACCTTACCGACTCCATCTATTTGCATCAATTATAGTCAAGGAGTGAAAAACGTCAGATCATAAAAATTTATTTATCACTCGGCTTAAGCGAAAGAGATTGTCTGAAAGCCCACGCATTTATAACTCAAGAATATTTGTGTCAACTAATATTCACCATTGTACTACAAGTTGTCAAAATGTATTCTTAAAAGGTATTTATCCGCGTATTATACTGTTCATCAATCTAACTTCATACTTTATGTAATAAATGCGAAAGTTCGTGAGAATGTTTTCATGTACTTACTTAGTATCTTATTCTTCCGTTAATACATAACTGTATGTTATTTTTACTTTATACTTGCATGGAATTTGATGAAATACCAGTTATGTATCTACAATGCTAAAGACTACAGAAAGCATTATGAAGCAATTGAAGGCTTTCTGGAGGTGGAGCTCAGAACTAATATGTTCTGAATATAATCTATGGCTCAATTGCGAGACTAGGGCCGACCAGATTTGCTGAGAATACTCGTATGTACATGCTCTACCAATCAAGCTAATTACAACTCTATCTTTATAGCATTTGAGTCTCAATCTTATTTACTTTTATGATACGATTTTTTTACTACGATATTCTAGACACCTCTATTGCTATCGCTATTGCACTGATACGGTCGCATCTTGAGATCATCCAGTTATATGCAAAACAAGAAGAATACCTGTACCAGTTCTTGGCAGTCGCTATATATTAAAGTAGTACCTACTGGTTTATTCTTGAGTAGGTAAGGGCCAAACAGAAGTGTATCGTTCACACATATTCCAGCATTCATCTTCCAATTTTATCAGGTTTGATCAGGCTACACCGTATGGACTTTAAATGCTGCGGCTCGGCTGAGTCTCGAAATTGCACACTTACACTAATTTGAAAGGAAATAGAATTTATAAGGAGATGGGAAACGAGACACAGGTTTCTGGGACCATTTGCGGCTTTGCTTTGTCAACATTATTTTGTCGTCGTCAGAATGGTCTTTTCACCTTGACGATTGCGATTGCGGATCACGAGGACGTAGATTCGATTTCCACCGGAGACAAAAATTAAATGTGTGATCCATGAATGGTTGTCTCGAGAATGTATGTATTTAAAAGTATATAAGTTTCAATATGCAATATCTGATACCCATAACACATGCAGACTATTACTAGCTTACTTTGGGATCAGATAGCGTTGTGTGAAAATGTCCGTCAATATTCATTTATTTATTATCTTACACAGAAACAGAATTGCCGTACAACATTGTAATGCACCAAGCCTTATCTCTTACCAGTCGACTTCGATTCACAGAAATTCTTCGACACCTAGGCAGGACATTGACAGTCTTACATACTTTGGTTTTGAGCCTTCAATTTTTTCTGTACATGTTTTAGCAAAGTCTTTTTAATTTTATAATATAATATAATATGAGCTCTGGGTGTTTATACTTGGTATTAAGTTAAAATATACATATTATGTAAAGTCGAGGCGGATCATTGATGTAATTTTTTTAAAATTTTTAGTACAATTTTTATCAATGGTGAATTTTAAGTCAGACTTTAGCAGGAGTTCATGACATGTTAATGCTTTATGATAATTTTACTACATTGAATGGAATAAAACACGTAGAATACTACAAAGTAATAAAACGAAGATAACGACTTAATGAACTCTACATACTGCTAAGTAAAGATTTTGTATTTAAATAAAACATATATCTATATCGAACTAATAAGACACTAATAGGTGCATAAAATTTTATCTATACCTATACTTAAGTTGCGATACACATAAATATCTCCAAGTTAATAATACCGTGATAAAATCCGTGAGACCATTTTAATAAAATATTCAATTAAAACACTATAAAATTCTATGTAACACCTTTTACTGCAGTGGTTGAATAAATAAATGTAGCATAAAAATCTAATGCCGACTATCTACGGCATATTCGTGTATAATTTTATTTTTATTTTAGTGCAAATTTAGTTTTCCATTTTTTAAACAGAATTTATTTTTAAAACACCAGCAACCTGCCATATGTAGATAGCTGATGTCATATACAGAAAAAGTTGCTCTACGAATTTTGTATTAATATTACAATGGATAATATCATTATGGCATTTGATCTTTAACAAAATAGTTTGAAAAAAAAAAACATGACAAAAAACTTAAGGCTTACATACTTAATGAGAATTTTTGGGAATTATATAATGCAATTTTATGTAAAAATAATCATTATTTAAGGCTTCTATTTAATGACTAATTTCGATGGTGTAGCTCCTAACAGGTTTCAAGTCGAATACTGTGCGCCCCGACTTGGATTGGTTAGGTTAGAAGGCTAATGCATTAGCCTTCGTGGTTATTTTTTTTATATCCATTCAACACCAACATCAATTTCGATGGTGTGACTCCTAAACTTAATAATTTTGTCATTGGCTAACCAATTCACCGAAAAGAAATGGTAGGTAATTTGACAATTGATGTTATGAAATATTTTGCTTTATTTTATTTTGCGTAAAATATATTTTTGACTAAATAAAAATTGTCAAAAGTACTAGTTCCTTATGAACGCAGAGCGATGTGGTAATAGTTATTTATGATACAATAGTGATATGTTGGTCATTATACTCGAGGTGATATTGCACAGGAACTGCAAGGAAGCCGAGAGTGTAATGACCAAACCTCACGTGTGTCATACGACGTTTTTCAACACACTTACGAGTAAAAAAAAAATTATAATTAAGTACTCGTTCTCAAATAAACAATGCTCACAGCACAGACGGTTTGTTAAAAATGGCGCGCTGACATTTTTTTTCCTGCGCGCGGCGTGTTAACTATTGGAGCGAAGGCACGAACAATTACGCTAAACAGCCTAAACGCAAATTGTAAAAATCTAATTTTTATATATTTATAAATTAGTTTCACGTTGAATTATTAATTAAAGTAAATAAGTTGTTGAAAATTTATCATATTCAAGATGGTACACTTCTTTTTTTTATAAAAATAGTGTTATTTTTAGTCTTATGTTGAAACGAAACTTATCGAAGCCAAAACGTTTTTTCGAGATTTAAAAAATAAAACTATAACCCAGTTAAGTTAAGAGCAAATAGAATGCATAAATAATATCTTTCAGCTAGGTACAAACTTAATTTGATGAAATATAAAGTAAAACACTAGTGCGATCAAGAAAAAAAGCACAAGTGTTTAATAACATGGTTTATGAGTATAATTGAAAATAATTGAAAAAAGATGGCGCCACTGTGCCACTGTTTACATCGTGTCTGTATAAAAGTTAATTTAAAAAATAATAAAAGTTGATGTTTGGACTCAAATTGTGCTTAAAAGTGTAAATCATAAGACAATAGATACTAGCAAATTGAAGTGCAACAGTGATAAAGTATTGTTTTTGAATGGTGACAAAAAGTAAATATGCAATCTGACGGATACATTTCATGAAATTTATAAACTTATACGATCAGCGATAGAACTGAAGTGAATGGTAGTGAATGGTGAAAAAAAATCAATCTTCATCTAATTATGTGACATTATCAATAAAATAAATCGTAATTTAGAAGTGATCATGAGCAACTTTGAATATTGAAATACCTACTGCAAATAATTGTTATGACAGAAGTTTTAACTAGTGCTTAAATTGAGCACATCTGTTAATCGAGGCGTAGCCGAGTCAGTACAGTGGTCGACTTGAGAGTGGCGCATTAGATCCTGAGTTCAAAATCCAGATTCTACAAAAGTTCTTTTTGTCTGAAAATTTGCTAAGACAGTCATAAAATTAAAAATAGACTGTGTGAAAGTGTACATACCATTCATATCAAATCAATCAAAAGTATCACGGGTAAAATGGAAGAGCAATACAGTTTAAATGTTACGCAAAGGAAAAAACCAAATATAACCTCTCCAATAAGCGATATTGACTGCGTTGAGGACGTAAATATTTCATTTCAAAGTTTACCCGGTGTTATTGAGGATATAAGCGCATTGAAAGAGGAAATAAATAACTTAAAAAAAGAGTTACAAATAGCGAACACAGAAATCGACAACCTTAATTCCGAAAACTACACTTTAAAAAATGAATTACGACTTTGTGAGAATGAAATAAAATTACTAAAATCGGTTGGAATGCAGGAGAATTCAAATGAGATAAGCAATACGCCAAACAGATTTCTCTCACCACAGTTCAAACAAAGATTACTTGTGCGTAATGGGCCTTCAATAACAGGTTCACGTAAACTCAATTTAACAAATCAGAATCAAAATGAGAAATCGAATCCGACTTTATGTTTTACTGATGAGGCCTTGGACAATGAAGATATAGGAAACGGTAGTGTATTGAACACATCGAAAAGTACACCGCAAGAGGATGAGATTTCAAGTGATCAAGAAAACAGGGGTGGAAATTGTACACAAAAATCGTACGCTTCAGGGACAGAAAATTTAAAGGCGATACCAAAGCACAAAATTGCTATTTTTGCAGATCAATTAGGGAATGGCGTACGCAGAAGATTACAGAATTATGTCAAAGACTCTTATACGGTATTTTCAGTGATAAAACGGGATGCACCTCTAAAAGAAATTGTTAGTTCATGTGCAACCATATGTAAAGACTTTACTGACCAAGACTTTATTGTATTAATGGCAGGTTCACAGGATAAAAGTCCTCTTGATGTGTCTTCTTTTCTCCATTATAATTTACAAAAATTGAAATCTACAAATGTATTGATGTGTAAGGTATACTATAATAAATACTTAAATGTTAACAAATTAAACAATATGATAAGACATGTGTGCCATAGCAATAGTAATTCGAGGTTTATATCATTGGACCAAAATTATAATAGTTCTAATTATTTTAATTTAGTAAAAGCTTGTCAATTGATGCATAGAGAGATTTTACAATTGGGGTATAGGATTAAGTACCGAAGACATATTAGTTATTTAAAAGAGATTTCTGTAAACAAACTAAATTTGAGAACATGTAGAGATGTGAGCACACAAACATGCGTAGAGTATGACTGTGGAAGCAAAGAGATCGATCACAGTTTGCAGGAATCCTCCGAAACTATAACGGCAATTGTAAATAACTTGGAAATGCACTTACCTTGAACTCTTGTTGGTAGGTAGGCGCTGCTCCCAGCTTTGCGTTCGGGGTCTTGATTCACGACCGCGAAATATGCACACAGGAGTTATAACCGTAACTCTCGAGACTGTGGCTGATGATAAGCGATGTAGCGCGATATGATGGGTAATCACAGCGGCCGATAGCGGAGCGGAGCGTTAAGAGACGGGTGCGTGCGTATCTTCCAATAGCTATAGCGGAATGTGAATGTAGGAAGCGGGCGGGATAGTGTTGCCATAGACAATACATAAAAGTAAGATGCGTTTAGTGCGTGAGTGTTGACATATAATAATTATAATAAATACCATTAAATACATAAACTAAAAAATATGTATGCGTCGGTACTGGCGCATCCAACTTCGGGGGGCTTAGAGGATTCTTCCTCTACATTGAATAAACAAAATAAAAAAATAAAAGGAATGAAAACTTATGAACTAAAAAATAATTCAAAAGCGTAGGAGTTATTGCGTGGGTAACGGGCAAAGCCGAGTTACAGGACGAATGTATTCACCAGAAGAAGTCTTAATTCTGACGACTCTAATTACACCATCCTTCCCGGGAAACACCTCTGATACAACCGCGAGTGGCCACGATAAAGGATGCGTATTGTCATCCTTAACAACAACTACAGTTCCTATCGTCACAGGTTTGGACGGCATATTCCACTTATGTCTAAGTTGGAGAGAGGTAAGATATTCTTTGCTCCAACGTGTCCAGTAACTTTGAACAATTCTATTTAATAATTGATAGCGGGTGAGTCTGTTATCTGGTAATAGGGGTTCAATGTGTTCAGCGGGTAAATATTTAAGCGGAGTAACATTAAGAAAATGATTAGGCGTTAGGGGGGTTGGATCCGATGGATCCGAAGAAAGTATGCAAATCGGACGGCTATTCAAAATGCCTTCAATTTGCACCAATATTGTACTGAATTCTTCATAGGTGAGTATTTGACTCCCGATAGCTTTAAATAAATGAGACTTAACACATTTGACATTAATTTCAGGCAACGAATTAAAATTGGGCCCGAAAGGTGGGCTGTGCTGAAACTGAATCTTATGTTGAGTTAGATATTTATTCAGATCATTTTTATAATTAGTGGACTGTATAAGCGTGTAAATTTCGTTCAATTTTCGTTTCGCACCTATGAAATTAGTGCCTCCATCGCTGTACAACACTGAAACAGGACCCCTGCGTGAGATAAAACGTTTAAAGGCAGCGAGAAATAAATCTGTACTAAGATCACTTACTAACTCTAAATGGAGCGCCTTTGTTGTGAGACAGACGAACAAGCAAATATACGCTTTATGACTTTTTACTCCACGACGCCTTATGTGAGTTACGTAAAAGGGTCCCGCGTAATCAACTGCGGTATGCACAAACGACTTTACTTGTGAAACTCTAATGGATGGAAGATCACCCATAGGTGGAGTTGTAGAACGAGGCCTAGCTTTAAAACATAAATTACATTTATGTACTCGTTGGCGAATCAAATTTCGTGCAGAAAGAATCCAATACTTTTGGCGAGTCAATGCTAACACTAGTCCAGGACCGGTGTGTAAATTGTCGGTGTGATAGTGGTCTACTAAGAGCGACACTATACGTCCTTTAGGTGATAGCAGTATTGGATATTTTGTATTGTAATTTAGTTGAGAATGAGTAAGTCGACCACCTACTCTAATTAACCCTTGTTCGTCAAGAAAAGGGTTGAGTTTTAAAATAGCCTGATTTGGACAAATTTTAGTAGCCTTAAGTGCTTGTAATTCTACCTGAAAATACTTAGACTGATCGAAGCGGACCGCATAATATTCTGCGTATTCTAAATCGTATACAGAAAGTATACCGCGGGATTTGAGAATCCTTGTGAAACGTAATACATAAACCAGTGAACGAATAAATTTTACCCAACTCGAGCAACGCTCGGCAAGTTCGTCTATCATGTGAACGTGATCGGAGACAGGTATGGTATGTGCATGGAGAGAAGCTATTTTAATTTCCGGTAATTCTGTCTTCTCGTTATGATTGATTTTATATTCCTTCACAGGCCATGCATTTATAGGTGCGGACAGCCATTTCGGCCCGTGAAACCAAAGATAGTTATTTATTAACCCTTTAGGTGTCACAGGGCGCGAGACTATATCGGCGGGATTTTCAACCCCACGAACGTGATACCAATGGGAAGCAGGCAGATATTCATTTACCTGAGCGATGCGATTAGCTACAAAAGTTTGAAACTTATGAGCGGGAGAGTGAATCCAGGTAAGGGTTACCGTAGAATCAGAGAATGCGAATATATTGTTTATTTGACACCGCTTATTAAAAACAGTGCGCACAGAATTAATTAATTTTGCGAGTAAGACCGCCGCGCAGAGTTCTAAACGCGCTAGCGTTTTATTAGAATCTGACACTTTGGATTTAGCGGTCAGTAGATTCACATTAAGAGCGTTTCCGTTCTCAGCCGTTTCTATTCGTACATAGATAACAGCACAATAACATTGCTGGCTGGCATCCGAGAAGCCTATTAGAGTAATTCGACGAGCGGATGTTAAACCTATATGTCTCGGTATTTTTATTTCAGATAAACGCGACAACTCCCTATGAAAGTGTTTCCATTTAGACAGAATGCAACCCGGGACCGTCTCGTCCCAGTCCAGTTGTAATTTCCAACATTCTTGTATAAGCAACTTCATGTATGCGACCACTGGACTGATGATTCCAAGCGGATCGAACAAGCGCGCGGTTACGGAAAGGATCGAGCGTTTAGTGCATGTTAAAGGCATGTCGATCACTATTTTAAAGTTAAAGGTGTCATCGTTAGGTTGCCATTGCATACCCACGATCTTAGTGTCAACATGAGGATCCTCATCAAACTTGACAGCGAGACAGCTCTTATGAATTGACGGGATACGTGACAATAGGGTATTGTCATTAGAGATCCACTTAGTTAAGTTAAAACCTCCAGATTTAAACATAGCGACCATTTCCCTATAGGTGTCTTCAGCTAAATCTACATTCTCTATGGAACTAACGTAGTCGTCAACATACATGTG
Source organism: Miltochrista miniata (assembly GCA_933228765.1). NCBI lineage: Eukaryota > Metazoa > Arthropoda > Insecta > Lepidoptera > Erebidae > Miltochrista > Miltochrista miniata. The sequence continues at coordinate 23,649,493 of OW121763.1, read as the reverse complement.
ATTGTCAGCTTCGTAAGCCGCCAGAGGATATAAAGTGCGACAGTCTGACGCGAGCTGGTTTACGACTCGCATTGCCAGGAAGGGTGAGCTGGAGACGCCAAAACAAACGCGGTTGAAATGATAGCTTTCAATAGGAGAATTGGAATCGAACCTAAATAATATTCTTTGATATGTATGATGATCTTGAGTAAGTTTCACTTGAAAATACATTTTTTCTATGTCCGCGGTTACAGCAACCGGGTACATACGCAAATTGAGAAGCAAATGAAAGATATTGTTCTGTAATATTGGTCCCGTATAAAGCAAATCGTTAAGCGATTTACCTGACGTGGTTTTACACCCAGCGTCTAAGACCACACGCGTTTTAGAGGTTTCTTTGTCAGGGCGATAAACGGCCCGATGCGGCATATAATAAACTTGAGAGTCTAGAAAGCTATTTGACACTTTAGTGAGATAACCTTGATCAATATATGTTTGAATAATGGCATTATAATCGTTGCGTAAGTTAGAAGCGTCTAACTTTTTTTCTAAATTTAAAAACCTGCGTTTGGCGATTGTGTACGAATGCCCTAGCTCACTGGGAGGGTATTTAAAGGGAAGACTAACCGTATATCTACCGGTATCGTCGCGTGAGTACGTAGACGAGAACAGCTTTTCACATGCTGCGTCGTCCGTGCTAATGTGCTTCTTATCTGGCACCTGTTCTATCTCCCAAAAGCGTTGCGTTAATTGTTCGAGAGACACCTCTTGAGTGTGACATAAGAAGGCCTTGTCGGACACGGAGGAATGAGACATGCGATCGCGGGGATGCTTGTTTGCCACTAGCGAATAAGGTAAAGCATGCGCCTTTCCCATTGCGACGTATCCGAGCGTGGTTTCTATCGCGATTACTGATGAGGTTGGGGATGTAATTTTTTGCGACCCTAAAATCATGGGGAAGAGTTCATTACCTAACAAACAATCTATACCACCCGGAGTATAGTATCGTTCGTCAGCCATAGGTAAATTTTGTAAATGGGTTAATTCCGCTGTATCAATTTCCACGTTAGGCAAAAAATCTGTAATAGTGTCTATAACCCGTGCACTAACCGAATAAGAACAGCGGGCATCAAATCGCGAATATATTTTGAAATGCGTAATTCCATAAGATTGGCTCTCAAGTTGACCTATGCCTTTAATGACAGAAGGAGCGTTAAGTATGGTTAAGTGCAAACGCTCACAACAAGACTTCGTAATAAAGTTACTCATAGACCCTGAGTCCAAAAACAAACGTATACGATCCGATTTATAATTTGCATATACACAAGCAGTCGGCAACAAAACCGTGGTCGCGCTGCTTGAATTACGCGGCGGAGGGATCACAGCCGATAACGACGCGATATTGCCACTATGTGACCGCGCCTCCCGCGAGTGCGAGCGGGACGGATCATCTGCCGATGACGCATGAGTCGACATGGAATGCTCGGACGGCGCAGTAGACGCGTTTGCCTGCCTCGATGCGTTGCCGGCAGCATGATTTCTTGTTGAATTTGATGCGTTCAAATTATTTTTATAACACAGTAAACTATGATGAGACCGATTGCAAATCGAACACCTATTAACAGATCTGCAAGCACTCACGTGATGAAAACCTAAACAATTAACACAAAAGGAATGTTTACGAACTATTTCATTTCGCGTTTCAACAGTCTCTTGAATAAAATGTTGACATTTGAACAAAGGGTGAGCGGAATTATTGTTACATACGATACAACTTTTTATGTTAGAAGTATCGACTGATTTCAAATTAGTAGGGCGGGTTTGCGTAAAAAATGACTTAGGTTTATTTAAATGAGAGGCGGTTGAACTCCGCTGAGCGCGATAATCACCTTTTTGGGAATGTGATGGTGAGCGGAGCGTTTGGAGTTTGCTTTGTTCTGTCAAAAATGTTTTGACGTCACTATATGTAGGTACACTCAAATGTCTATGAGATTGTTCAAACAATTCAAGCATAGGTTTATCAAACTTGCTTAATGCTAAATGAGTTATTATGAAATCTGATAAATTTGTGATAGGTAGACGCTGCAGAGCTGCTTCAGCTGAACAAAAGTTCTCCAAGATCTGATCAGCCGATTGCCCTGGCTTCTGGTGTAACATTTGTTCTAAATAGCACGACGCCTGAACCCTGGTATCGTGGTATTTAGCCAGAAGGGCTTGCCAAATAACATCGTAATTTTGTGCGGTAGCAGCTATGCCTGAACAAACAGTAAGTGCCTTACCCGAAAGGCAACCTATCAAATATTGAACCTTTTCGGCGTTGGTGAGACGAGTATTCGTATGTATCACACTACAGAAATTTTCATAAAATATAGGCCACTTACCATAAGTACCATCGAAACCTGTGAGTTTAAGTGGGGGTAATTTGATATTAAAATTATCACTTTTCTTTTTATCGTCGAGTTCTTGTCTCAGAGTAGTTTCCGTTTGCTTTATGAAACAGTATAATTCATCAAATGTATTAAAAACACTATAACTCGGCTGTACCTGCGGATTATCTTTTAATTGTTCAATTAACAATTTATCGATAGTTTCGATGTAATCCGATCGGGTTTTATCGATAGATTGAACCCGAGCGAGAAACATCATGCGTACTGTTTCATCGGTAACCTTGAGACTTAAGTTGTACACTTCTTGAACTATGTGAAACAAACTTTGTTTTTTGTATTCTAAAAAATTTATCATGACCTGACTTTCGTCTGAACTTTTACTATGGGATTTGTCTTTAGAAGCCATGATAATATAATTGATACGAGATACGAGTATGTATATAAGTGGGTAGGTAATAGAAATATTCAGCGAAAAAGTATAAAATTCGAACAACGATCAGCTGTTAGCTTAAATCAGCTGTTTGCGATAAAGTATTCAGAGAACAAACCCAATATGGAGTCTGCGTAACAATCAGCTGTTAATCGTTTGAATACCGTTATGTATCGGCTGCGTTGCCCAGTACCGTCACAATAAAATAAATATATGTGGGTATAAAATTAACGTATAAATATGAGTTTTATCTACGATTACAATTCGAAAGATAATATGAAATTGTAATGAAATTGGGGAAAACTACGTTAAATTTATGACGGTTGAGAAAATTGTTAATTTTGGATTGTCCGTTTTACTTTATGCCAAAACTCCTAATTACCAAAAAATATCAAAATGATTGCCTAGAATCGGACAACCGGACTAACATGGCCAGGATGGTCCAAGTCCTGGGTAGCGATAATTTCGGGGGGCGCTACCTGCCAGCGGGTTGATTATATATAGGTAAATATGATTATGATAAATAGCGTAAATGCGTTATAGAATATGAGTACTTATGAGTAATATAAAATATGCGGTGTGAAAAGATAATTAACTTTTCTAATGCGTGCGGGTGGCGTTAAATATAATATTTGCGTTGAGTATTTATGAGTAATATACTAAATATATATATGCGTATGCGTGAATTTAATAGGAAAAGAGGTAATTAATATTATTAGTAGAAAGAATGCGTTAGATGGAATATCCGGCTCGAAGGACCACACTTGGAAATGCACTTACCTTGAACTCTTGTTGGTAGGTAGGCGCTGCTCCCAGCTTTGCGTTCGGGGTCTTGATTCACGACCGCGAAATATGCACACAGGAGTTATAACCGTAACTCTCGAGACTGTGGCTGATGATAAGCGATGTAGCGCGATATGATGGGTAATCACAGCGGCCGATAGCGGAGCGGAGCGTTAAGAGACGGGTGCGTGCGTATCTTCCAATAGCTATAGCGGAATGTGAATGTAGGAAGCGGGCGGGATAGTGTTGCCATAGACAATACATAAAAGTAAGATGCGTTTAGTGCGTGAGTGTTGACATATAATAATTATAATAAATACCATTAAATACATAAACTAAAAAATATGTATGCGTCGGTACTGGCGCATCCACAGCCCACAGCGACTTTTTTCGAGAATAACAATAACTGCTTACAGGGGTTGGTTAAAAATACGAATAACAGTGAATCTGACAGAGCTAATTGTAATACATTAAATGTTTTTCTTCAAAATGTGTGTGGAATTAATAGTAAAAAGGACGAATTTGAAATTTATATACAAGGTCTGGATTCCATAGTACATTATATATGTTTGACTGAGCATTTTCTAAACAATTCTCTTGCTAAATGTTTTCATTACACTGATTTTAATCTTAAAACCTACAATAGTAGAATTAAAAAGAAGCGTGGAGGGTCTCTAATCCTCTCTCGACAGGACAGAATATGCGAGGAAGTGTCAATATGCAGAGAATTATATAAGGTGGATGCTTTTGAAATCTGCGGCGTCAAAGACATGCAGACTGATGTATACATTTTTTGCTGTTATCGTAGTCCCTACAAGCAAAACCTGGACATGTTTATGAGTATGTTAGAAAAATTACTAGAATACACTTTTGACAAAAAATGTTTTTTATGCGGAGATTTTAATGTAGATCTATTAGTTGAATCGACAAAAAAGACTGACTTTATAAATATATTGACTTCTTATAATTTTAGACCGTTGGTGCATGAAATAACATTTGTACGTAACGACATGCTTTCTTCATTGGATAATTTTTTGACCAATCTTGATGGAGACTGTATAGTAGATTGCACAGTGGACCACAATGGTCTCGCGGATGGGCATGCTGGTTTATTGTGCAAATCAATTCATGACACTATTAAGTTTAAGAATACGTGCAACAGCTATAAGTTTGTTCATAAACGCAATTTTAACGAGCAAAATAAAAATAAATTTAGGGAACTACTACTAGAAAATGACATGAATTCTATGGGACCTAGTACATTTATCACAAAATTTAATGAATATTTTAATGAGAGTTTTAAGAAGAAAAAGGTAAAAATATATTACAAACGGGAGAAGGGATTTAAGTGGATAACTAAGGGAATTAAAACATCTAGCATAATGAAACGATTCTTGTGCGTGAGGGGTAGTAGTCACAGTTCACTGAGCACATATAGAAATAAATACTTAAATATATATAGAAGAGTGGTTAGAAATGCAAAAAGACTTGCAGTCCAGTCTGCACTGGCTAAATCTGATAATATCTCTAAGGATATCTGGAGCATAGTGAACCGGCACAGGAACAAAAAGGCTAAGGATAACTATGATTATTCTTTAATGACTAATGGTTCTATTACTTCTAATCCTTCTGAGATTGTTCATCTCTTTAGCAAGTGCTTCGATAAGGAGTTTAAACCCAGTAACTTTCACCATGGCAAGGCTTTAAACTTGCTAAGAGAAAACACAAACAGAGTAGTTAATGACATGAATATGGATTGGGTGAGTTCTAGGGAGGTTGTCAAAGTGGTTGGGAGGATGAAGAGCAAGATGTCTTGTGGATATGATGATGTGCCCATAACTATAATTAAGGATAACATAGATATACTAGCGGAACCGTTAGCAAATTTTTACAATGGGTGTATTAAGGATGCCATTTTCCCTGACCAATTTAAAATTGCCAGAATTATTCCCGTACATAAAAAAGGCTCAAAGCGTGACCCAAATAAGTACAGGCCAATTTCATTGTTACCAACCAAATCGAAGATATTCGAAGTTTTAATAAAGAGTCGTTTGCTCGGGCATTTAGGTAGGAATCGCATTATAAACTTGAGACAGTTCGGTTATTTGAGGAATGTGGGAACGCGGGACGCTATAAAAACTTTAATAAATGACGTAATAATAAAATTAAACAACAAACAAAAGGTGGCAGGGATCTTTTTGGACCTTAGTTCCGCATTTGATGCGGTAAATCACGACCTCTTGATTGAAAAATTAGAACATTACGGCATAAGAGGTCAAATAAAAAAACTGTTTACTTCCTACTTACAAAACAGGTATATGTTCGTTGAAATTAAGCACGAAAGCAGTGAGAGAGCAGGGTCTTTTACAACAAAATGTGAGAAAACTGTTAAATCAAAGCTTTGTAAAATTAAAGCAGGTGTGCCACAAGGTTCTACACTCGGTCCCATTTTTTTCATTATTTTCATCAATGACCTTATACAAAATATCGTTGGTGTAGCAACTGATGAGGTAAATTTGACTGTTTTCGCGGATGATACAAACGCTATTGTCTCAGCAAATGATATCTGTAGTCTGAATCAGAGAATGAATTTGGTTTTGGATGGGTTTCACCAGTGGTTTTCGCATAACTGCCTTGGAATCAACAACCATAAGTCCAATATAATTTTGTTCAAATCCACTAGTAGAAATTCTGATAGACTGCATTGTACTTTAAATGGTGACAAAGTAGAAATGGTGGATGTAGTTAGATTTTTGGGAGTACATGTCGATACACTCTTAAACTGGAAGTGTGAGTTGTTGAATGTAGAAGCGAGCATACACTCTGCGTGCTACATCTTAAGAAGTGTGCGTGATGTAGTGAGTAGAGATCAACTTAGAAGTGTCTACTTTGCTTTAGTTGAAGCTAGGCTTAGATATAGTATTCTTTTTTGGGGAGGCAGTTATGATTATAACATTCAGAAAGCCTTTGTAGCCCAGAAAAGAGCTATAAGAACAATGGTCCGTATTCACCAGCAAGAGTCGTGTAAGCAACATTTCAAGGAACTGGGGATCTTGACGGTGCCGTGTTTGTATGTCATGGTATTGCTCACTCAATTTGCCAAAGATATTCACAGTTATGAGAATGATGAGGAAAGGTTGTTACGAGAAAGTACTCGAAGGAAAGATTTATCATCCCAAATTGCTCCTACCCTGGAAGTGGTTAAACATAGCACGTTGTACAACTCAATTAAATTCTTTAATAAACTTCCTTTAGAAATAAAAGAGTCAATTTACAAAATTGACTTTAAGACTACACTGAGGACTTATTTAATTGAAGAGTGTTTTTATTCTCTTGAAGAATTCACAAATAGGACTTAAATGTAGATATATTTATACCAGACGATAGGGAGGCAATTAATTAAAATGCTCAGCTAGGGAAAACCACTATTGTAATTGTAAATTTGGAATAAATGTTGTAACTTTAGTGACTAAGGATAGAATAATTTTAACACAACTTGACATTCTTAATGAAATGAATTAATTAATTAAAGAAATACATTTGACATGGATGAAATTGCAAATTATTTTGACATTGTTTTTATAATAATAATTTAATTCTACCTAAAATATTGACATTGGGCGTATTAAATGTTAGCAGACATTAAGTATATTAATTTGACATAGTTTGATTTTTAATTTTTATGATGATTTCGAGTGTTTTAATCTATTGTTATTGTTGTTCTTTGCATGTTGAACTATTTAATATTGCTAATATGAGACTTTAAAAATCTATATATATAAAAATCAATGCCACTTTTCGTTGTAATTTTATAACTCAAGAACAGGCTCACCTATCCAAACCAAATGTTTAGGCTTTGTTCGGACTATTTAGTAGATGGTTTATGTGAAGTTTGCACAAATTCGGTCAAGCGGTTCTTCATTTATCACGCAAACAAAGTGGCGCGGGGTCAGCTGGTTATGTATAAGTTTATGGCACGATTAGACTCATCTCATCATCTTTAGACTTTTTTATTTGATATATTATGTTGTTATTTTTGTTTGTGTGTATTTTTGTTTTTTTTTTCAAACACAATGTACCATTGTTAATGAATAAATAAATAAATAAATAAATAAATAAATAAAAGTCATGTGATAAAAACCAATTTATGAGCGAGAGATTTTTTAATTATCTTGAAACAAACGTTGTTGTTAGCTGTTAGGTTTTTTACAAAAAATATCCTAAAATTTTATTTTATAAATAACATAACAATTTAGTAAAATATACTAGATGTATTTATACTTACGCATTGTTCCCGAACGCGGAAGTAGAGGCCTACACTCACATTTGACCATAGTCACAAATAATAGGTAGTGGTGGGCCTTTGATAAATAAATTGTAATTTATAGGACCAGCTATGATAATATATGCAAATTCACAATTTGGACACGTATTAAATCAATAGGTTTGTCACTTTTAACAAAGAAATTCAGGTCAGATAACAATGAGATTCAGAAAATTTTACGTCATTCTTCCATACCCCTAAAGACTTTTTTCTAATCTAGAAAAACATTTCATAGCAGTAACTGCGTACAAAACCAAAACATTGCTAAAAGAGAATATCGTGTATGATCAACATTGTATTGAACTGAACGCCTGTCTTCCCTAATCCTAAAGGTTGTACCAAATAAATAGTAGCGATTGTAATAACCGAACGCTTTCCCATGCCCGTGCCAGGTAAGGCTTGCCCACACACATTGGGTTAAATACCTTATTTATAGCTCACTTGTGCTGACCTTTAATGTTCACAGACTGGAGAGAAAATAGATAAGTTAGAAATTGACAGAAATGGGATTGTGAGAAAGGTTTATGGCGTGCTAACATTTGGTAAAACGTTATTGTTATTGAGTTGAAATGAGTTACATTGATAGATAGGTGGTATAATAATAAATAAGTAATAAAGCTTTTTATAAGTAGGTATAACTTTGAGAAGTGTTGCTGTTAAACTCATCTTTTTCTGAAGATGTAATTGACCGTAACTAAAAACACACTGTCTGAAGTCAAAACTTACATGAAAAGCCTGTTTAGTATAATAAATACATACATACATACATATCATCACGCCTTTTTCCCATCGGGGTAGGCAGAGACTATGGCTTTCCACTTGCTACGATCCTGGCATACCACTTTCGCTTCTTCTACTTTCATAAGTGCTTTCATACACGCTCTCCGGTTAAGGGTACTCTTGACCTGGCCTTTTTCCAGCAGGTCATCAATTTGGTTACCATGCGTACGCCGAGGATGACCCCTACCAGCTTGCCCATTCATTCTCGCCTTATAGATCTGTTTAGTCAGTCTATTTTCATCCATCCTCTCAACATGTCCAAACCATCTAAGCATCCCTTTTTCTATCTTTGTCACTACATCTTCCATATACAGTATAATACGGTGGATAAAAGACTAAGGATAGCTATAATTAGCCTAAACTGGGCTATAATTTGGTCTAGATTTTCTTGTATAAGAATAAATAAATACAGTACAAGTAATATTCACTTTCATTAAATGTACAATTGAAGTTTCAACGAATCGTTGTCCTACGAAAATACTACACTATTGTCTACTTCTACAACTACGTTGTGTAAAATATCCGTAGGTATATATATTTACAGCTATTTTTAGTTTTAAAGTTATGATGGCTACACATTATTTCTATTGTAGCTTTGTAGTACCTAACGCTATCCAAATGAGATTTTTGTAAATTGAACTTACCGACCGACAGTTGAAATTAATGCTGTTAAACAATAATATTTGAGTCAACGGGATATCTATTATATAAAAATAAGTCGCGTTTTAGTTCCTGACGCTATAACTCCAGAACGCACGAACCGATTTCCACGGTTTTGCATTCGTTGGAAAGGTCTCGGGCTCCGTGAGGTTTATAGCAAAGAAAATTCAGGAAAAATTTCAACAGAAAAGCGGGAAAATCATTTTTCACATACAGCGCCATCGCGGGCGAAGCTGCGGGCATCAACTAGTTTACTAATAAATATTAAGAAAACTCGTTTTGAAACAGAATTGGACTTATTACATTATGCCAGCGCGTGCCTAGTTCTAAATAAGGTCAGTCTCGAGCAATGTATTGGTACAAGGTTCGATATTAAGTTCACCCTGACCATTCGTGTAACGGATACTAGCTACATATTGTACCCACGAAATCTCCGTAAGTCGTTTATTGTAGATATAATAATTGCTTATGAAATATACATACATATATGTATATAGTCACGCCTTTATCCTCGAAGGGGTAAACACATGCATAGATACACCTACAATTCACTGTATAGTTTTGGTCGCATGCGGTTGTTAGCCTATTGCCCTTTAGAAATGGACAAACGCAGGTTATATTCTCTCGCTCGAGACCATGGTGCGAGCCATGCTCTCCATAAGTGGGACTGCGCCGCCTCTTTCGGCGAGCAGGTCATGCTCGTGAAAGAGAAGGCGGGGCGGGAACGGGAGAGAACTCTCCCACCCGAGTTCCGCAGTCGGCGGCTCGGGCGCCGCCGACGTTTCTTCGCCGAGGACAATCGGCCTCCATGACCGGGGGCCTGAGGACGGTGAGAGGGCGGCTCACCGTCCTTACTGAAGCAGGCCCATGACGGCAGCGTGACGTGAGGCGCAGTGGCGGCCGTAGGTCTGTTGGGAGTCCTGGGACATCCTCCTAACCATAGGCTGTTGGGCAATACGTGAGGTTTTTTAGTTGGTAGGAGTCCGGATAACATTCATGAGGATTTTCCCTCACGTTAAACAAAAAAAAGCGCAGGTTATATGCCGTTCAACTACTCCTAATTTCAGGACAGAGGCTTATTTGCCATCTGTAGCACAAAATGAAATATCACAAAATAATTACACACACGAGAGAGTTCTGTTGACTCAGTGTCACTGAGTCAGCGGAACTACAAGCTGACTTCTCATATATCTTATGAAATATGATGTAGATTATACAATATTAAAATTTTAGAAAGTCAAAACGACCTGTTTTGATAATTAATACTATATGACAACTCCTCTCATATTAACAACGTATTAATTCCATAACTATTTTTTTGGTTACCTACATCAAGACAACAGCACCTGTTGCATACCGGGGTTCTGTGTGGCGCTTACTTACGAAAACCCCTGCGGTGTATGATGCTCTGTGTCTTGTTGAGAGTCAGGAACGAACTTGCTACTGCTTCAGTAACGACCCCCCAGTGTGTAGCCACACGGTGACACAAGCCACCTTTAACTCCTTACTAGGCGATGTCAAGCCTCATACAGACGCCAGTCTCACGCGGGTGGCAGTGACTTCGTGGGTGATATTATATTTATTTATACTTGTAGGTACTCATCAAAATTTTGTGTTGTAAATAATGAGCCTATGTCTCAGTCGAAGGAAGTGGTTGCTTCAGTGGAAGACCTCCTACATCAGATTGGTTTAACTTTATTGCCACTTAATTTTTTATAACTATGTGTGATGTATGTGTCTAGCAAAATTATATTCTAGAAATATGCTTTTTGCAGGGGATAACTACTTAGAGGTTTTTGTCGTCACATCGAATATAAGAGAAATAGATTCTTGAATTATTCAATGTTACACCTAAATATATTTTTTTAAATATTTGTGGACACTCACACACAATATCATCTAGCCCAAATTAAGCTAATATTTGCTTGTTCTATGAGATCTACACGACTGATACGCATACCTATATATTTCTAAATACATACATAGATATACATAGAAAACATCCAAACTCCGAAACAAACATTTGTGGATCACACAAATCGACCCAGGAATCTAAACCAGTACCTCCAGTGCCGCAAGCGGCATCACTACGCCACAGAGGCAGTAATCTCTAAAACTCTAAAAAGTCATAGTCGCAAAAAACGACGGTGTTCTCCCTACGTTAGAGCATTATGTAATGTATGATGGTAATCATCTATCTGCGAGAGGCCAACGTAAAAGTTTTATTTTTACTTAAAAGCAGTATTTTACTTTAAAAGGCTCATTCGTTTATTAGAAATGTTTATTAAAGTATTCCTTTTAAATATTGAATATTTTGTGCTTTATAGCTACACATTTTAAATTTAATGATATAAACAAAAATCCATCTGTATAATAAAATACTAATCTGAATAGGGACACGAATAAAATTTACTGTACACCTCATCATAGTACTTAAGCGGTAGTTTTCTCCTCGTATAACATTTATAGCTTCCAATAATCCAAATCAAACAATCCAATAAAATATATAACGTGTGATCTATAGATTCAAAGTGCCTAAAAATGTATGTAAACTCTTTCTATGACTCACAGACACTACATTTTACATAAAAATTTTGACAAAAGCCATCAAATATTCAGTATCAACCCACTCAGAAACGCGGCTTTCGGATGAGACAGTTGTATATGATAGTAACATTTTACGACTATTCTAAACGAACTGTTACCTGTCATTTAAAAGTCATAAAAGTGCGTTTTAAGACACTCACACTTAAAATATTTTGTTGCGTGAAAAATATGTTCTTTTTATAGTTATTTCTCCCGGATTAGTATAAAATTCATGGCTCTAAGGATTAAGTGTGGCATAGGTAGGCATGTAATAAGTTATGTACCTACCGATTCCTGATCTCTCTACTGTACTAGAAGGTTATTCATCCATTACTACATGCATGGTGAAGCTAGTCCATGTCCTTAAGGTTGCGCAGCGATAATGGAATGAGCTATGCTTGGGGTGTCTCTGAGGGATAAAATCCGAAACGATGTTATCCGTCAGAGAACCAGAGTGGTCGACATTGCTCGCAGAGTATGCAGTTTGAGAGTGGCAGTAGGCTGTCCATGTCTGTAGCAGAACCGATGGTAGGTGGAGCAAACGAGTTCTGGAGTGGAGACCGCGACTTGGTACACGTGGGGTAGGACGAAACCCCGCCCAATGGACCGATGACCTGAAAAAGGTCGCAGCGACTGACTGGATGCACAAGGTGCAGGACCGTGTGTAAGTTGTGGCGTAATTTGGAAGAGGTCTACGTTCAGTAGTGGACTGCTATAGGCTGATTTGATTGATTGATTAAGGTACCTTCTATATAACCATTGAAGTTGGATAATTCCTTTCTATATTCAACCTACCATTCAAATAATATTTTGTTGAAATACTGCATCCAACAAATAAATCATATTGGTCACTATCAAATGCTAAACTCCGATATGCTCCGAGATACTTTACACACGTGATAGCATGCGAGTTCAATAAATTATGTGCAAATATGGCCTGTAGCGGTATTTATTTCTACCTTTTAAATTTATCTTTTACGAAAAGTAACCATTTTAAGAATAAATCAATATACTATACTATTATGGTTGTGATAACGTATAATAAGTGTAACTTATCCAATACATAATAAGTTGACGTTTACAATACCGGTTTAGCTATCTACAACCAAACATTATAAAGTAGCTCGGATAAATCAAACAACCAAACTCGTAAATAATCGTTAGGTTTCGTAATGCGTCTAACCGCAGACAGTAAACAGTACAAGAAAACAATGAAATTCCTCAATCATATCGACGTGAATGATCAAAAATTGGAGATAGCAGAAACGCTAGGCGGTGTCCATGATATGAGCCAATAACACCCACTCATCGTGATGCAGCAACATCGATGCATTTAATTGTTGTACGATAGCACACTAATGCACCTGTCAAGGAAACAAAGGCATCTCTCGATAAGACCAAAATTGAAGCACGATCCGTTTTAGTTGGCGGTTGAACGTCTCGAATGTAAATGTTTATACTTTCTCATTTGTACGAGTACGATTCACATCTTTTGATATGAGACATGCCAGTCATTTGTCATGCATCCAGTAAGCTGTTCAAAACATTCTGTTTGAATACTACTTGTAATGCAACTGTGTAGTAACTTGTAATCTAAATATTGAAGGAGTGTACAACGAAATGAACTCTATACTGACGTATATTTCTATGAGAATTAGCATTATTACAATCAATTCTACTTTATTATATTCTACTTCTACTACTGTCTAGTCTACTAATGTCAAGCTAATGACAATGAACTAAATAAGAAAACGTCAGACATTATTCTTCAAATGAACCATCCCATTATTAATTGTAATGAGTGCGGTCATTTGATAAGTAACATCTGCGCTGCGCCTTACTGCGTCATATCATTTTCCTGATCTCAAGCAAACTTATGAAAGTCTTATCTTTAAATTTATACACTAAACAAGAATAATAGTTGTAAAAATTTCAAATTAAAAAATAAAATTTGAGAACGGAACGTCACTTGTACCTACTGTAGTTTCGGTGTGAGTCAGACAATAAAATCACTTATATGTAATGCCTATAAATGCAAATGTTCTGCTTACTTTTATTATCTTGAGTTCATGCAAATAATTTACGTGGAAACATAGACAAAATAATAGAGCATCCGTGTATAAAATATGCGTTCAATGCGTATCAGATTTTACGGTGTATAATAATATTAATAGCCCCGATGCAGATAGAATTTACGCTTAACGATTGGAAGCTATGCACATTTTACCGGGAGCGTAACGATGTGGGACTTGTTTCTTACAATGCTATCTACTCAGACTGAGAACCAGTTATGATCCATTATCAGATCCTATGCCCAGGGTGGCATTAAAATGTCAGCTCGGCCCTGCTTTGTTTATTAAATTATGTCCACCGTCACTATAAATATCGGTGAGACGCGTTCATTTAGTGAAATACCGATCAGACCAACGATACTGGATGAAATATGTCGAGTCCTTAAGAATAAGCTATTAAAGTCGCATATACAAGGTTGAGTTAAGAAAAATAGGCAATTATTTTAATTGTGATGAAGGTCCGTTGTTTAGGTTAACAATGTACTATATTTAACAATAATTCAAATTAAATAAAAAAAGCGCTTATTATAATGATCAACTATGACAAAAGTAATAAAAATTTTATCAATGAGATCTCGTGTTGAGAGAAATAAACTCTTAGAGGATTATTTTGCAATCAAATTACAATGTCAAGTTGTAGACCTTCAGTGTTTCTAAAAAGATTAAGAGCAATAGCCCTAAGTTGGGATATCTTTAAATTATGGCCAGCCAGCATAAAGCAATTGAATAAAAACAAACGAAAATGGCGGTCAAAAAGAGAAAAATAAAGATGGTTGAAAAAGAAAAAGTCAAGATGTAATGACGTAGATAAGTTCAACCAATTACTGGAAACTCAGAAGTGCTGCATCTGCGGTATAATAATGAGTTCCCATTTGAAAATATGCTGAATGTCTTTTGCAAGTACTTATAGAATGATATGAAAATATTTTCCTTAGAAGAAAAGTTCGAATAAAGTTCTAAATATAGGTAGTTGAATATCTTGAAAATAGGCAAAACTACATTGATACAGACCACAAAGGTCTTTGAAAGGTAAAAGGTCAGCCAAATTAGTTGAACAGTCTGTATTGAACTTTTATTTAGTATTTTTGTACCGTATTATAGAAATAAAATGAGAATCGTTAAGCCAAGTTGAAGGCCGTAAGGGCGGCTTTTACGTGGGACATAAAGCTATAAGATGAATTGTGGGCGTATACTGTGCCTCTGCCTACTCCTTCGGGGATAAAGGCATGATTATATGTATGTATGTATTATAGAAATATCACAGGTAATATAAACTTAGTAATTGCGTAGTAGCAGTAAGTAGTCAAAAGTCGTTCGTAAAATGCACTTATTTCATGATATCTACTGTCAACGTAATAAATTCATTCTGATACTGCGCTAACAATAGAATAACAGCGAGACTAATAAATACAAATACCTTACAGTATATTTATAATCAGCTACATAGGATTTTGCCATTTTATGTGTAAAGAATCAACCCAGCTGATTTCTTCTAACTGTTTAAATAGTTATATACCTATACGTGTCAAACGGTATGTGAGTATTTCTATTACTAAGGTGACTGGTTCATTCATATTGTTAGGCTGGTCGATATTTCTTTCAAATATGAGTTTCAATTTTAATTCCAGTCTGATGTTCGGATGTGAGATACTTTATGATCTTGACATTTGTTACACACTGTTTCGAAGAGCATGGATTGAATTTAAATGACGCCCTTAGCAATCCGATGGCATGTTATTGTGTAACTATTTCTTGCTATTTAGTTGATCTTGATCTTTAAATAGCGACTTTTATAACTTAAGTAGCGGTTTTAAAAAGTTAAACTATAAAGTAGTAGTGCTGTAGTAGCAGTAGTACATAATTATAGATGAAAAATCTTAAACGTTTTATATTTGCTCTACAATTTCTAATAGTTTTTCATCATATTATAACATTATAGAAATTAACAAAATTTCTGTACACTCTACGATAAAGTCAACAACAAAATTGTAAAAAATTTAATCCATTAAATTATAAAACTGAGGGTTGATGGTTGTGGAATATTTTCTCTACGACCATGAAAAATCTTAAATTTAACTAAGCTCGAGTGCTAGCGGATTTTTACCATTGTGTAATTTCTAAATGTATTTTAAATGATTTTTATATGTAAGGAAACTCTTTTACAAGATTTTTTATTTATTTTCAAAACAACCACACAATGCCTCAAATTTATAAATGTACTTTTTACATTTAACATACATAAATACAATAGCCACGCCTTTATCTCCGAAGTGGTAGACAGAGGCATAGTATACGCCAAAATTTAACCTTATAAAATGTATTTTGATGTAACAATAAAGAATATCTATCTATCTATCTTATAGCTTTATGTCACACGTGATAGGTGGTGAGCCTATTGCCGTGTTGAAATGGGCGCAGGTTGTGACAACCCATAGTTAAACATTTTCACACCGCCTATAAAGCCCTCAACTAGGTTGAACGATTGTCATTTTACTGACAATCGGGTTTCATTTCGTGTTTTCCTTCTACTCAAGGGATCGTTTTGTGAAAGTGTTCCCTCTCTTACGACACTCTCGGGATGAACTGGAGTGGCGACATTTTGTACTCTTTCCCGTCGCCACATGGGTGATTAAATTCAAATAGTACAACAATAAGTTTTGTTTAAATCAAAATTACTTTCTTTCTAATAAAGCATATTTTACTAAACCTATTTTAATACCAAAGTTTACTAAACAACAAAAGACTGCCGCCTCAAAAAACTGTACATGTGTTTTTTATGAACAAAAAAGTGCCAACAAAAGCAAATGAAATGGTACCGGCAATTAATTGACACGAGTGTAGGCATACAATCGGATAATTAAGATCGGGAAGTGTGGGCGACGTGATTCGACGTACATGCTCATGTTCCACACAAATCAATGTAATTAACATTTAATTTTTATCTGACTTCGATGAATACTAAACGAGTGTTATAATTTCAGCACGAATGTTTGTACGTTTTTCTGATGCTGTCTATCTTTAAACTGATTCATTATCATAAATTTTACAAATGCGATGTCATTAGCGGTATCTTCATTAGTTGTGGGTTGTGTGTAAAAAATACTACAATTTTTATTTAATACATAAAGATATACACCTAGATCTTATGTTAAGCATAGATAATAATGTCAACGAATTTCATTATAGTCTTTTTTTTTAACGTGAGGGAAAATCCTCATGGATGCTGTGCCGGACTCCTACCGACTAAAAAACCTCGTTACGCCCAACAGCCTATGGTTGGGAGCCGGGTAAGCCCTCGGAAGGATGTCCCAGGACTACATTATTATCTAAAGATTGAAGAGTCCCTACGCGTCTGATAGATAAGCAGTGTTGTTGCTGATTTAACGTTGTCGGCTGGGATGCAAGGCTATAGTCCGCGGCTAACAGTTCTGTGAGACTATTGCTCAAAGAAAAAAAGGTACATCTAAGGCGCTTAAACTCTGGCCTATCCAGTGGGCGTGTTTAGGCGAGGTGGAATATTATGGTGGTCCACTGAGCGATCTGGCCCCTCTCTATGATTGGAAGTTTCACCTAAAACCTTTGTGCTGCCCCCACTACAGGGTATCAAATTGTCTAAATATAGGTATTTCACCACGTTCTGTAAAAACTATACCGATAACACTGAAATATATAATATATCAGCACCAAGCAGTTAAAAACTTTACCCAAAGTAACTATCGCGCTATTTATAAGTAATTTTGTGTTTAGAATTTTTAAAAAAAAAATCGACAATGAAGATCCATTCGGATCCAGTTAACTAAAAACTGTTCTCCTGAAGTCGTATAGTACGTCAATGAAAAAAAAAAAAAATTTGAGGTTCAATATCATAAAAATAAAAACATTCACCTGAACATACTGTTTTAATACCGACAGTATTCGAACATCGTTTCAAAATTCATTTCATGTATGTGGTTTGAATTATGGATTTTGATAACCTAGAGTGGGACTGCATTTATTATCTTTTAATTATGAGATATTGTGCGACCGCTCAATGGTAGGGCGTAGTTGATAAGGAATCACTATGAAAACCCTCATTACTAATTCTGAACACCTGTTTTATGATTTATGGTTTAATATCTATTAGGCTTTACGTATTTCATTGGCGGGTCGGTGTTTCAGGAATAATATCGTCATAGTTTATTAAAAGTCTTGGTCAGAGCCCGGTGTTCAGATAAAACCAATAGTGATTTTTACCTAGGAAACTGTTTTGTTTCGAAAGAAAGTGGCACAGTCGATTGTCTTTATTATAGGCATAAGTGATCTGATTATAAATTTAACATAACTTAGGTACTGCTTTTAGCGTGGTTATTTTAATTGTATGTTTTGTGTAATTGTAATAATGGTGAGATTTTAAAAATGTATCACATTTTCAGTTTTATTTTTTATTGACTTCTATAAGATTTAAAAATAGTGTTAAAAATATTTATTACTTTCAAAATGAAGTTATCTTAATATATTATGTATCGCAAAGCACATTACGAACTTTTCATATCATACGGTTCCCCTCTTATCGCTGCTATTTGCATTTTAATTGTAACCTGCCGTATCGGATTTAATTCTAAACTACTGATTATTTAGTTGTAGCGTGAGTTCTGAGGAATTTTTGTAATCTTTATTATTGAACTAAATATTCTAGTCGTAATCTTAATGATGGAGGATAAGGTTGACTCCATGGATCATAAAAAATAATTTAACTACCTACTCTAGAAGTTCAAAACACGCTCCTAATTAAATACTGGTCGTTTTTATAACTTCATTATTTAGACAGTGTCACTTTGACATATTTATTTTCATCATTTGAAAGAAAAGAAGATTATCTTAAAAAAGCTCTCCATATTACCAGTTGGGATGTTTGGGCTCTCATTCGTTTGCATACCTAATCTGGAGATTCTCAATATCAAGACAATCAAAGTCATGATTACAGAAAAGCAGACTTCAGACTATAAAATACATTGGAGGATGATAATTCATAAGATAAAGCTAAATATTCCATCAATCGAGATTTGTGTAGTTCTTAAAGTAAAATTGGAGGTAAAATATCGTTGTTTTATTGCCTTTAATATATGTTTATAAACTGTGGAAGCGGATGATGTAACATGTAAAGTGATAAAGTTAGTGACATCAATCATCTCTTTTTCTAACTTGTACAATATCCTTAACAATCCACTTACCTATACTAAAGAAACAAATAAAATATTAAAAGAATAAAATGGTGATGAAACAAGAGACCTCGAATCATAACTAAGTTAAATATAAACAGAAAAACTTTAAAAGCCTCATTATAATGTAGCACGCGTTGATTACGTCGCCGCATTTGACGGATC
Organism: Miltochrista miniata; assembly: GCA_933228765.1. Taxonomy (NCBI): domain Eukaryota; kingdom Metazoa; phylum Arthropoda; class Insecta; order Lepidoptera; family Erebidae; genus Miltochrista; species Miltochrista miniata. The sequence continues at coordinate 23,630,129 of OW121763.1, read as the reverse complement.
ACTTCCTCGGAAGAACTTGATACTGGCAAACCTACACTTGAAGGTTACAAAAATGAACCTTAAAGTGAAGACGATAAGAGTCAATGAAGAATAATTTTAGTGTATTTGAAGTTAAAAGTGTTGGGTGCAACACGAATCGGTAAGGTAGTTGAAGGTAATGTGGCGCTAGTTGGCAAGAGTGACATGAACGCAGATTCAGTTGAGAAAGTGGGGCAATTGTGTCACGACAACCAAGGTGTGATGTTAGAATAAATTACAATAATGAAGTGAGCTTTTTTATAATTATGATATCGTTACTACATCACGGAATGAAGCGCTCGTGGCCCCGCGGACTCAGTGTTCTGTAAACGATCACTGCAGTAAACAACATTTACTATGGCCGGATATGGATGGGTGACCACCACGTGGACCACTTTGTGACATTTACGAGCGTTTCCGTGCTTCGGAAGGCACGATAAGCCGTTGGTCCCGGTTGTCAGCAAAATGACAGTCGTTAAGTCAAGTTGAAGGCCTTGCGGGCGGCTTGAAAAATTTCAACTGTGGGTCGTCACAACCAGCGCCCGGGTCGGCAGCACGCGTGTAGCGCCTCTGGTGTTGCAAACGTCTATAGGCTACGGTTACCAACCTTCCGGTGGGCCGTAAGCTTGTCTGCCACCTAAGTAGTATAAAAAAAAACGGTAAATAACCAAGTTAACGTGTAAAGTCAGTATTCTTAAGTTTTAATTAATATTAGTTATTTCAAATCTTTTGATAATCGAAATTTTACTAAGTATTTATATGTATTGTGTTTTTAACAGTGCCTATAATTATGAATCTATTTTTTATTATGGGGAGCTTGTTTTGGGAATACAATTATTGAGTTTGAACCCTAACGTGGTTATATCGTAATCTTCATAGAGCCATATTTTATCCATCCATTTTTCACTATCCAGGATTAGTTTGAACCTTTGCAAAGTAATGAAATGCCGACTTATAATGTTATAAGGGGTTTGTCTCTATAAATTTCAATCATAATAATAATCTAAGCTCTTGTTTCTTTTATCGCCTCTCTATAAAAAAGAGTGCAGAGGGGCTTATGGCGAGACTTTGTCTGTAGTATGTGACTGTGCTGCATTAAACTACGTCACTACGTCACGTGGATCATCTTTTCAAAGTTTGAAATAAATAAAAACGTCAATCGTATTGAACGTTCACTTTCACAATAAACGTGTTAGAGAGGGGCAGTCTGGTGAGAACTATCTCACAGATTTCTTGTTTAAATTTGTTCAGTTACAATATTTTCTCCTAGCAATTATGCATCATTATTCAGAATATCTTGATTGATTTTAACCTGTTCCAAATAATGATCTACGAAGTTTAATTTGAACATTTTGGAACGTGCTTTGATTATTAAAAACTTATTATAAAAATCTTGTTTTAAGGTAAATGGTACTTATTAATACGCTTTTTTTAATATTCAAAGTGCAGCCACTGGCATGTGCCGGTACCACAAATACAGTAAATCTTTATTATTATCCAAAATAGACACGTAACTACTTAGTTTCTATTTATTACTTAATTTTATTTGATATATGGTAAATAAGAGTATGTTCCATGCATATAAAATTTCTATGATTAGCGCAAGCTACACGTTTTGGAAAAGTTATGGTTCACTAATAGGTACTGGGAATATAAAAACGTATTACCATCAGTCTATGGCATTCCATTGCTAGTCGAAGACTTGTACATATTTACACTTCTACAACAAGATCTATGAAATTTGTTAGACTGCTTTAGTACTAGTGTATGATTACGGACGTACAATTTCATTTCTGTACTTGCAATAGGCACTAAGCTACAGGGCGGTCAAAAGTGGTTCGAAATGGTTAGTGTAAATAGTGTACGGCATGCGCGCAACCTGTTGCTGGAATTTGGCCTGCGCACTACCGTGCGCTTAGATTTCAGGATATAGTAATTATACGATTCACCCTGAAGAAATGGTACCTAAGTTTCTATAATTGTATTTCTAAATGTCATTTGTAGGTGCTATATTTATATATGTTATTTTTAAACTATCGCGGTTTTTAACACTCATACTTATAGAATTCGGGACTTCACGCGAAATACTATTTACTTACATTCACCGACGTTTCGAGCACGTTGCAGCGCCCGTGGTTGCGGTTGGACTGAGGCGAGGATCGACAAAAGCCACGAAGTTATTTCTTGTCGAACTACCCTCCGTTGCGCGTTGTTATTTCAACGAAGGATAAGGCCGGCGACACACTACACTCACTACGTCAGTTTTAATTGGCACAGTTTTACGTTCAAGTTTATTAATCACTGAATTCCACATCCCGGAGAGCTTGTATCCATCATCCCTATTGAAATTTTTGTGTTTTCTGATTTCAATGGCTTCACGCACCATACGTGGATAATAATGGCGATCAGTGGAAGTCCGTTAGCACCAGTAGTGGCAAATATTTGGATGGAGCATATAGAAGACATGGTATTCCAGGATGTCCAAGGTCAGATCAGGTTGTGGAAAAGGTATGTAGATGATATATTCTGCATATTTAAAGGCAACAGGGAGCAGGTGGTTTGTTTTACCGAGTATCTCAACTCATTACATGTGAAAACACGGTTTACGTATGAAATTGAGAACAACGGGTCATTGTCTTTCCTTGACGTCAAATTGATGGTGAGAACAGACGGTTCCTTGGCCCACACTGTGTATCGCAAACCCACTCACACAAACAGATACCTGCACGCCTCCTCGCATCATCACCCACTTCATTTGAAATCAGTCAACTCCACGCTCATCAAGCGAGCCAATGACCTCTGCGACCCTGAGCATTTACAGCAGGAGTTAGACTATGTTCAGGATATACTGAAGATGAATGGGTATGCAGCGAGTAGTAGAAAGGCACGACGTGCACCGAGGAGAGTGAGACCGGAGGTGGAACGTCAACCAGCTTATCTGCCATATATAAAGGGAATAACGGACAAGATCGAGTCGTGTTTACGGCGGTTCTCCATTCGGGCGATCTTTAAACCATTAACCAAAGTGGCTAGGTACGTGCGAACACCAAAGGACATCATTCCTCTGCAAACACCAGGTGTCTACAAAGTAGATTGCAGCTGCGGTAGTTCCTACATAGGCCAAACCAAGCGGACCATCGCGGAAAGGGTCAAAGAACATATTGCAGCTGTAAAAAATCGTCAGTTGAACAAATCGGCAATAGCAGAACACCTTGATTCGGGCCTTAATCACTGGATCGAACTTCACCAACCGAAAGTCCTCTCCACTGATCGCCATTATTATCCACGTATGGTGCGTGAAGCCATTGAAATCAGAAAATACAAACATTTCAATAGGGATGATGGATACAAGCTCTCCAGGATGTGGAATTCAGTGATTAATAAACTTGAACGTAAAACTGTGCCTATTAAAACTGACGTAGTGAGTGTAGTGTGTCGCCGGCCTATCCTTCGTTGTAATAACAACGCGCAACGGAGGGTAGTTCGACAAGAAATAACTTCGTTGTTTTTGTCGATCCTCGCCTCAGTCCAACCGCGACCACGGGCGCTGCAACGTGCTCGAAACGTCGGTGAATGTAAGTAAATAGTATTTCGCGTGAAGTCCCGAATTCTATAAGTATGAGCTATATTTATATAGTTTTAAAGGTTTTAAGACTTTATCGTATTTAATAGAAATACCACGTGATCAGGGTAAAAAATGATTATTCTTATATTTGTACATTTTTGTAGAGTCCTGGGCCATCCTTCCGAGCGCTTACCCGGGGCTCACAACCGTAGGCTGTTGGGCGTTACTTGAGGTTTTTTAGTCAGTAGGAGTCCGGCATAACATCCATGAGGATTTTTCCAACAAAAGGACATTTATGTAGTTGGTGAAGACACTATTTATGTTCTATTCGAGATTTAAATGTTCATTTTACAATCATATGACTATCCTTATAAACATACATATGAAAGTAATTCAGTGCAAGAACTAAGCATGTTACAGATTTTTCACACGAGATTCTATCTTTTCTCAGTCTGTATCAGCTGCCGCTGCACCCGGCCTGGCGAAGCTAAAATTCATAACCGTTATTTTTAACAGTTAAAATATACTTAAAATTTGATATAGAGTTGACTATTTTAGCATGTGTCAGGATCTAGGATAATGGCAGTTCATATATTTAATGAAGGACGTGGACCATAACTGTGTTATTTCTATTATCATAACAATTTCAACTTTATGTTAAAACCATATTGGCAGTTTATGCTGTCATAAAATCCATTCTAAGAGTGAAATCGCATTCGATTAGGCCTTAATACTATCAACACGTTATTGTGTCTACTCTCATAAATATGCCTTCCTGGAAACATGAATGTGTTAACATAATAATTTGTTTGCAATAGTATTGTCTAGTTGTAATTTTCTGTTAATAGGTATTACGCATAATAAAAGCTTGCTCTACTTTCCTATTAAAAACATTATGTTAGGTATATTTTAAACTTTTATTCAATGCAATTGATTAGCCAATAAATGTTTCTCCAACACTCGTGCTTGACTTATAGGACTAAAATATAGACTGTATGAAATGGTTTCCCATTTCAGCTGGCAACTACGATGAACTTAGATTTTTGATTCTTCTGCAAATGTACGGAGACTCACAAAGGAAGGGTTCCCGTGAAGACCCGAATTCTATAAGTATGAGCATTATTCATCATCACGCCTTTATCCCCGAAGGGGTAGGCAGAGGCATATTATATACCCACATATCACCTTTTTTTTATAATTTGTCCCACGTAATACGTTGTGAGCCGTATTGCCGTGTTTAAATGGACAGGCGCAGGTTGTGACTGCCTGCTGTTGAAATAAAGCCTTCAACTTGGCTTAACGACTGCCATTTTACTGGCAACCGGGACCAACGGCTTAACGTGCCTTCCGAAGCACGGAAACGCTCAAATAAATGTCACAAAGTGATCACATGGATGGTCTCCCATCCATGGACCGGCCATAGTGAAAGTTGCTTACTGCAGTGATCGTTTACAGAACACTGAGTCCGCGGGGCCACGAGCGCTTCCCCGAACGAGTATTATTAAAAACCGCGATAGTTTAAAAATAACACTCACAAAGGAGACTCTCAGATTACAAACAGAAATAGATTGCTAATGATTTAGAGTCTATTAGGTCACCATTAAGATATTATGGGTCCTGTCAGCATACATTGCTGACAACAGTGACCTAATGGCGTTAGAATGTCAGATGGCAGTCGCTTTTAACCATTCCTAAAATAAAAAAAACCATAGCAGCTAATAAAAGTGGACCCAGTTTTGAAACCTAAATAGGGTTGCAAAGGAACTGTAAATAATCTACAAAACAATTGATAAATATATTCTTCTTTTCGAGCGGGATCTTTGTTGGATACATTAAAAAGTGGTTTTAATGCAAATTGTGTGCAAATATATTGCATATATAAATAACTCTTCTACAGCATCTAATAAGTAATCATTAGGTGCACACAAATAATATCGCTGCATAGTGTCACAAAATTGATTAATATTTCTCTGTTATAGTATTAGGTTAAAAATTACTTAGAATAATTTTTACCTTATACTTAAATATGAATATAGTTTTTCTTAATTCCATGGCGATGGGCTCACCACCTGTCACGTGGGACCGAATTGTACACGGTGAAATGTGGGCCGGTATAGGCCTCTGCCTACCCCTTCGGGGATAAAGGCGTGAGTATATGTATGTATGTATGTATGTATGTAATTCCATGGCAAATTCAGCTCTGAATATTTTAAAATATTCTACAGCAACAGATCCTGCTTTGAAAATTATTTTGTGTAACTTACCTACCGAAATCCCTTGTCTACATCTACATGTTAAAACATTTAAAAACTTTTCTACATTTTTTGAATCACTAATGCAGGCCCTAAATCAGGTGGGGGACAGACTGCATTTACATATGAGTGGGGCGACAAAGAACAAAGGCATAAGATTTTTTATACTTTTTTAGAGCGATACGCTATCGGCAAAGGCTGCGGTATACACTATCTGTGCACTGTAAATCATTTAGGACTCTCAAAGGGGTACTGGTGCTTTTTTATTGAAAGTGATTTATGGGCTTAATGATGTTATAAATAAACTGGCGGATCTTGGCCTGTGGAAGAATGCTTTGGCTTAAGGAGATATGAATTTACGAGCGGTAGTTTTTGATATACATTTAGTGCTGCTGCATCAAGGTTTTAATGAAGGGGCTTAAATGATCTAGAATGTAAGAATAACTATCTTAGCCTTTTTTTTGCGACACATGCATGTTTAATCGAGCCTTATGTACGTTTTATGTTTATTTTTATATTTAAGCCAGCCAGTTTCTGTTTAGTTCTTTTTTCATTTTTTTTTTTGTTAATTTGGTACTAAGACTTATAAATATATTTCGTCAGTGTTGCAGCTAAAAAAAGACCTTCAACTTGGCATAACGATTTGCACATAACTTGCAGACTAAGATCACAATCTTACCTTCAACTTTGATACACATGGTGGACAAACATGAAAGTGTCGTTTTATTACCTACATTTTTTCAAGCATTTAACATCGTTAAAAGAGTTAATGAGGACCTACCGATCGAATATTAACAAAGTGAACCTCTACTCCAAATAAAGAGCTTGACATGCTGCTGAAAGATGCTATTAAACTGATAATGTTGAATAAATATTCAGTACACCTACGGAGAAATATTATCTATCTAGTAAGCACAAAAGCTTATGAAAAATCAATGTCTTTGCTACGCAGTTGATAAGTACAATATAAAATATGGTCTCAATGCCAAGATACGTATATTTTTAGAGCAAAACAAATGATTTTCAATACTAACGTCATTAATTTCCTCTAGTTCCACTCACGTAATACAAAACCTACAACATTGTTATCGATTCTCAACTTTATGTAGACGTGATAGAGTTAGCCTTTGTAAATAAGGTTGAACAGTAGTTACAACAAAATGTTCACCACGATTCACTTTTCATGCGTTTATTACTCCTTGACACGGTAAGAGAGGGTGAATGGTGTTCCTTCTGTTACTTCAATTTTATAATGAATTTTAGTTATAATATAAAGCCATGTGATAGTAAAGATGAATTAACTGAACTAAACAGATTTTACAGAATTTTATAAAATATCAGAAGCACGAATTAATAAAATATAACTTGGAAGAGAAGAGAGAAAAATTTATCGTTAAGACAAGTAAATTCACGGATAAAGTAAAGTAATGTCAATTATTAATACTGAACTGGGTATGACTCACTTGTAGTTTGCAGATACGCATTGATGCAAAAAGCACTATACGTAAAAAAATATGTTGAACATCTAGATGTGGTCACTCCAACATGATGGAACAGACGGAGGTTCGCAATTGTGAATGATTGTATACAATATAATAAGAGACTTCTATGCAACATTGTTTCGCCCAAAATGCCATCGATGACAAACTGCTCTGAGACGAGACCCTTGACTAAGGGCCTCATTCATCAGCTCCCTGTCCCTCAGAGGATAATGGAAAGGCTTAAACTAAACTTGAAGTGTCACTTTGTGGTAGAATCATTGGACTGTGCCCTATACCCAGTATTAAGTTGGTAATGGATTGAGATGATGATGAACCGGATTATTATTAAGATTACTTTAAAAGTATTTTTATCATACAGTTTATTTAATAAATACCAAATAGATTGTATAGTAGCTTATGATTCCTTGGAAGATTCACAATAAGTAGATCATAAATTGTATTTTTTGAGCCAACGTGTTGAAGCCGTATTCGCATAACAAATTTTGTACTTTGTGTTACCCTTTCTGATTTATGTAGTTGCAAAAATCGTACGTTAGCTTTTGATTTATGATCTCTTCAAAGAACTTAAGTCTACAAACAAAAACACTGTGATCTCTGCCCAATGGTACTTACAGTTTGATTTATAGCACTTCAGTACACCATACACATAAGTTTGAACGATAAACGATGAATCAGACTGGGATTAATTTTGTTTTCCTGAGAGCCTCCTTACTCTTATCGAAACCATTATGTTGCAAATTGTGCAAGACAAATGGAGATTGTTATAAATAACTGTATTGTTTTATATTAACTGCTCGTGGCATCGAGCAAACTTTAACATTAGATATTGCATATAAAAGTACAGTACTTATAAGTTTTACGATTTATCAAATAAAATTAAAACAGGTATAAAATTCGAATTGATAAGTTTGTTTATTTATGTTTAGTAATAATTTAGCGTTGGAAAAGCAATGAATTGATTAACATGATTTTTTAAATGAGGATAGGACTGAAGAGTTTGCAGGAAACATTTCATCGCGGGTGAAGTCACTGGTATTTCCATTGTGTTTATAAAAGAAATAGAAAATCTATTTCTTTATTAGTAAACGTAAACATTCGAGTTAAAGTAAGACTGCAAATTTTAGTAGATATGTTTGTTATCCTATACTCTTGTTATTCATGCGTCCCTCCGGATGCTTTATTGTTCGCTCAACCAATTAACCGTGTAAAAATCTGAAACGTTTTGATCGTAATGATCAATAATATCCAACTCTTCCTATACATCGATGCCTATGTAATCGAGTCCGTCGTATGAATCGGGTATTTTCTATCATATTTTTTATATCTGTCTATTTTTATAACGTGTTGCGAAAGTTGTTAGTATTACAATTATTTTCTATGTGGTAGGTAACCACATAAAAAATAATTGTACCTGTAAAAAATAATTGTACCTGATGATTGCACGTATTAATTGCTAAGTTAATGGTCAAGTGTACGACATTAGGTCGATTACAGTAAAAGCTCCTTAACTTGTATTTACTGTGTCTATTTGTAATTCGGTGTCTACATCGATGTTAAAAATAAACGTCTTTTAAATTTTAGGTCGAACATAAGCAGACTTCACGCGGTTTCACCCGCGTTATTCCCGTTTCCGTGGGAATACGGGAATAAAATATGGTCTATATTCATCGAAAAAAGTGTAGCTTCCCAACAGTGAAAACATTTCATTTCCAGTAGTTTCGGAGCCTATTCGATGCAAACAAACAAACAAAAAATCTTCATAATATTAATTTAGATGTAGCCTGATATAAGTACAAATACTACTTAAATACTTGAATGGATGACCATGTTTGATAATAGTTAAGCCAAAGAAGTAAGCACGTGAATGTTAGAATTTCTATTATTGCCATATGCCGTAGAACATAATCCAGTGCCAATCAAATAAATACCGAATTATAATTTCGCTATAGTAATTGTGAATTGTTGAGGCGGACATCCATATAAACTACCATAAGGTAGCCCGCAACATCACCGAGTAGATGTCACTAAAACAAATTAGGGTAACTACTACAAGCGCAGTTCGTTCAAACCAAACTATTGTACTGCTACTCCCCCGTAATGGATAATTGTGTATTGTTTGTTATTTTGTGCTTGAATATATGATCTTATTATTAAGATTCTAGTCTGTTCCCGTTGTTATTAAAACAATTTTAATGTATATAAAAAAATGTTTATATACATTAAAATTGTACGGTACAAATCTATATGTTCCATAATGATTTGCCATGCAATTAGTAATTATGGACTAAACATGATTTTTAACAAACATGATAATAAACATGATTTTTCAATATTGATTTTTATGCAAACTTCGATTGCTATCGAAGTTTGCATAAAAATCAACATTGAAAAATCATGTTTATTATGAAAATATACTACCAGGGATTATTAGCAGAAGAGGTACAACTGGCTTCTTTTGTACCAGACGCCTAGACGTAAGTAATAAACTGCTCATCATTGCTGATTGATTTTATGAGATATATTACTAGTATTATATTGCTGCTCCAAGTTCCCGATGAGATACCACCTGCCCGACTGCACAGCGCAAATAGAACAGCGTTGGAGCTTAGTGGCAGCCGCAGAGGCCGTATGACTTACGTTATACGTTGCAGATCACAGTGCTAGCTACGGTCGACCTATATAGTTAATAGCAGAATTTTGTCCTAACGGTCCAAGTTATACTTACACCAAACTGTCAAAAACTTTTCGTGCTGCAGAAGTTACGTTAGGCTCCGATTAACCTAAAAGTAAAAATTCGGCATAAGTGTCGCCCTAACAGCCCTCATGTTCAAGTTGACGGAGCTGGTGACGTGACGTGTTCCTGCTGGTGCCTTTTTCTAAAGAAAAGGAGGTTAATAACCAAACAAAGTCTCGGCCGACATTGCCAGGTTTCTCAATTTTAGCAAGTACTGCGTGTCTGGTGGCAAGCTTTTCTTTTTCGAGGTTAAGCCCGGTTTCTTCAATACTCGGTTTAAAAATATGATACTTACTCGTTGAATTAAAATGTAAAATTATAATATAACCTATTCCTTCAAATCAGGCTGTTTAAATTGTAGAAATGATGAAAAAACATTAGCATACTTTAAATTGTAGTTTATAATCAGTAGACAACAAAAGTCAAGTAACCCATATTGTGTCGTTTAAAGTGCAGTTCAAGCAATCATGGCTTAATAGAAACGCGGTCGTTTTCAATACTTGCCAATTCGTGCCAAACCGGTCTTTTCATGTTACACATATGCCAGAGCGTTAACAAAGGAATTAGTCGTCATTCAAAGTACCGACTCAAATTCACAACATATCTGGATAACATGTAGCAAGTGCACTTGTCTGGCAGGGGTGACACTTTGAGCCCTTCCGATACTGACATTATGTGACAACATTGAGCTAGGGGCGTACGCTGACACAATGGCCGATTATTGGTGCCTTCACCCTATTCATGTTACATTTACACTTTCAGTACAGTTTCGAATTTAAAATTCAACTTGTAATTCTATCAACATGTTCCTAATATAATAGAAATATGAAAATACAGCAATTCATCAAACTACGGATAATTTCGCATTAAAAAGGAAATCTAAATTGTTGATTCTTTTATTTCGTTTCAACATTCGAAGGAAGAAAATAAATTCACCCACAAGGCGCGCCTTCAAATATTCAATGAAGAGATTTTATGAAGAAAAAAAAATCTAATTTGCATCTCAAAGCGATGCCAGTTAATGGGACTATTTGGAATGCGAGGCACGTCATTCCGTATCCGTCCATCCCAACCCTTACAGAGCACTCCAAAGTTAGAACAGTAGTACATGATGGTAGCTAATTGGAGTAATTGGTGATAATATACACGAATTCATTATCGGTATCTTTGTTATTTCATCATATTATCTTGTTAATGAATGTTAAATTGTATCCCTTCTTTAAATTATCCTTTAATCTATGAGTAGGTAATGGAATATTTGAGTAAGCTTTTTTTATTATTATTCTAGATTTGTGTTTGAAGTGTTGACAACAGTTTAATTGGGGTGGGAAAGGTCTATTTTCGTATAAAATTTTGAAGATGTGTGACCGATTGTTTCATTAACATTTTATCAATCTATTCTGCCGAGGCCTGCAACAAGGTACTTAGTCGACAGGTTGTGACCATATAAGCGGTTCGAAAATATTCAACAGCAGGTACCCTATAACTTGCCCCTAGGTCGTTTCAACACGAAATGGAAACAATATTCCATTTCGTGTTGAAACTCATTGGCTCAATAGCCAAGCCCGTGTGGCAAGGAGGGTATTCCTGGAGTATCCTTTCGAGGATTCCTTCCTTTAGACAGTGTTAGACAACGTGTAGTTAGTCCGGCATAGCATCCATGAGGGCATACCATACGATGGAAAAAGTCAGGATGATATAGTAAGGCCAAACATAAGTCACCAAAATAATGACACAGAGACCTTGTATTTTGGTGAAAACTGGGAGAGGCCTACGTGTATTGGTTTGTATGAAAGAATGGAACTACACAAGTGAATCTACTAACTTGATATGAAATAGGTATAGTGTTAACGGTAAAAACACAAGTTCATAACTTTTTTTGCCACTGCTTTAGCTTCGCAAGTTTGCAACTGAATTATGCAATGTGCAAAGTTTTTCCGAATGAATAAAGTAACCGTAAAACTACTCTATAATTACGTAACATTGTCTGTTGATACGATCATGCACTTATCGATACTCGATCGATACTTTGACCGTGCGATCGAGATCCGATTCGAACGAGCGCGACCAATTTTATTCACGAAACATTTAGCTTTAGATAAAATCTTACGCCGCACGCCATAATGGCCATAGTTGATTTTAAAACAATAAAATGCAAAGCCTTTCGAATGAACGCGATTGTTAGTGTGAATCAGATAAGTAGAATAGATATTGTTTTAGAACATAGTTCATTCTAAATTATACATTACTTGAAATGTTTACGGTACAAATCTATATGTTCCATTTTGATTTGCTATGCAATTAGTAATTATGGACTTCAATAAAGCCACTTAGGGAAGTTCCGTTACTTTGGATTATTCAAACTTTGAAAGTTCGAGTTATTTTCGGCAATCAGTACAAAAATTCGCAGATTGGCCAGATTTAAGTGTCTGTGGGAGTTAAGAATCTTAATCGCTGCGTCAAAATCTGAGACGAGTCCCAATTATCAAAAATCGTTCTCGATAAAATCGAGTTAATGAAGAACGGTACTCGATATCTCGATGGACGGTACTGATGTAAACGTCGAAATTGATTTCTTTACATTGATGCCCGTTGATCAAAAGTCTGATAATTATTTGCTATAGAATATATGGTTTTTAATTATTTTTATTGTTGTAATACAGATGCATAGGTAGTCTGAAAATTAAAATAATGTTCCTTTATCAATTCTCATATCAAATTGAACACGCAAACAATTCGAGATTCAAATAAATATTCTCTGATAGCACATTCGAAATTTAGTCTGACAAATTCATATAAAATTACATTTACTCGTAAGAATCTCAATAAAACGAATGCTAGATATTACTTATTCTGCGCTACTGGTAGTAATTTATTGTCATGGATTGTATCGATTTTCCACTTACACATTCAATTCGATAGCGACCCCTGACAGTTGGTATGTCAATAATAATTCTCCGTAACAGTATACTGTTGAATAAAATGATTAACCTACGTTCAGAGTCGGTGACATTATTAACCTACAGGATGATCGTGTTATCTATGTATTATTTCATAACATTTTCTTAACTTAATGTTGTAAAAATTCTACAAAAGTTATGTAAAAACGAAGTTTATTTTATCGTTCATATGATTTTTTTACTTTTTAATAGATTAGCTGCCATACTTTGTCTAGACTTAAGACCTGCAATGGGAGAAAAGTCTACCTGAAAAATTTGTAAAACCAGTAGTATATAAAGAATATAATTTAGTAGATATAATATTCTGTCATCAGTGATAACAATCGGAAAGTACAAAATAAAGTTATTAAATTAGAGTAATTAACAATGCAGGTAGGACTGTAGTACTCGTAAGTTAGTGTCACTTATGGCAACGATGACAGCTAAATAGGTTAAAACAAATTGATGAACGCTATTTTATAGACGAAAAAACGAATACAATGCACATTGAGAATGCGGTCAAAATTGTAGAGCAAGTCTGGTATGTAAATTAGAGTTATTAACAATGCGGGTAGGACTGTAGTACTCGTAAGTTAGTGTCACTTATGGCAACGATGACAGCTAAATAGGTTAAAACAAAATGATGATCGCTATTTTATAGACGAAAAAACGAATACAATGCACATTGAGAATGCGGTCAAAATTGTAGAGCAAGTCTGGTATGTGAAAAGGTTAATCACACTATCATGATTGATCTAAGGTAGAACTTGGAAAGAAGGTCTAGAAACGGATCTATTATGTATATTGCACGTTGACGACATTGTCAAAATCACCATTTATGTCAGTATTAAAATTTTCATAGTCAATTTTCTGTAACTAAATAATCCTTTCTAGCGGGTTGCCAATATGAACAGTACAGTGGCTTCACCATTATTTTCGACTCTTTATTGCTAAGGTATTCTATATCTATTTTAACTTTTTAACCAATATTATAAATGTGAAAGGAACTCTGCCTGTCTTTCTGTTACGCTTTCACGCCTCAACGGCTGGAGCGATTGAGATGAAATTCGGTATAGAGATAGTTCGAGGCCCTGGGAAGGACATAGGCTACTTTTTGACCGACTGCGCAAAAGGAGGGTGATGATTTTACGCAATAACGACTTCCGCGCGGTCGAAGCCGTGGGTAACAGCTAGTTAATAATATGATTCTATAAAGCTATATCACCTCTACATTATTTTTAACATTATGACCAATAAAAATCTGACCTTTTGTCATATTTAATTAATTGATTGACATTTTACCGACATTAGATTCGAGTGCAAAATATCATCAAAAAACAATGGAACACGCTGTATTGTTTAATGTAAATGTCAACATTGAACTTGGATGTCACGAACATTTCGGGAATATGACACAAATTATATCAACCCTTATTGGACGAATAGAATACAATAAATACCATGTGTACGCTGGGTCAAGTTACATTGCTACAGTTTACTAATTTCTAAAAGTTTGTGCCAAAAATCATGAGGGAGAGCGGGTTGCTATAAATGTATTAGGTATTAGTAGTAGAGTTATGTAGTAGCAGTCGATTTCAGTTGGTTATATTAATCTTGAATGTTTTTATAATGTATCCTTTTTCATCCTGGGACATCCTTCCTGAGGGCTTACCTGGGGCTCTCAACCATAGGCTGTTGGGCGCTACGTGAGGTTTTTTAGTCGGTAAGAGTCCGGCAAAGAGCATCCTACGAGGATTTTCCCTCACGTAAAAAAAATAAAATAAAATGTATCCTTTGTCATATTTTTGCGATACTTCCTCTCTCTCTCTCTCTCTCTCCCTCTCTGTCTCTAGCAACCGTAAAAAATAATTACGAAAAACATTTATTTTAACCAATTTAATCTCATAATCAGACATAGGTAGTCATTTAAGCAAAAAAATATTGCCACAAGAACTTGATAAATATCTCCCTAATGAAAAGAAATTAGAATGAAAATCGCACACGCTCATAACTTGTAAACCATGCATAACTGTCATCCTAGTACATTCGTCATTTGTATTACAAAACTGGTTTGGGCCATTGTGTCATTTCATTGTAGCAGTGATTACGCTGTATTGTACATTTATGGTCACATATTGCTCGTTGGGCGTGATTCTAATGTCTGCAAATGAGCAACCTGTGTCCATCGCATTCTGAATTATGAAATTATTGTTATATACTAAATGGCCCTAATCAATTTTTTTTTAACGTGACGAATATCCTACAAGGATGCTATGCCGGACTCCTACCGACTAAATACCACACGTATCCTACCTAACAGCCTACGGTTGGGAGCCCTGAGTAAGCCCTCGGAAGAATATTAGTGGACTCGCCCCATTCCCTGTCCTCTAGAAATCCGTGCTTAGTTTGTTACAAGCGTAGCTCTCAAACGGTTTGACCGCTCCGGAAACTTGATATGACATATTGATCAGCTCAATTAGGAGAGGTGCAACGTCGCTTTCAGTTGGCCATAGGTGACAAGGGGGCATTCACATGTTGTGTTTACATAACAGTCAATGCTGAATCACATTATTATTAGATACGATATTTGAACACATATCAAAGTAAGTTACAAAAGATGCAGGCGAGCGCTCGTAATTCTCTTTTTTTTAACGTGAGGGAAAATCCTGATGGATGCTATGCTGGACTCCTACCGACTAAAAAAACCTCACGTAACGCCCTTCAGCCTGTGGTTGGGAGCCCCGGGTAAGCCCTCGGAAGGATGTCCCGGGACTCCCAACAGACCTATGGTCGCCTCTGCGGCCTCGCCCAGGGGGTGGTTCGGGTGCAATCCCGCGTCTTTGAGGGTTTCGGGTGTGATCCCGCTTTTAAGGGAGGGGGGGGGGGCGTGCGTGAGTTGCTCACGTCACGCTGCCGTCATGTGCCTGCTTCAGTAAGAACGGTGAGCAACCCTCTCACAGTCCTCAGACCACCGGTCATGGAGACCGATAGTTCTCGGCGAAGACACGTCGGCGGACGCCCAAGCCACCGACTGCGGAAATCGTGTGGGAGAGTTCTCTCCCGTTCCCGCCCCACCGTCTCTTTCACGAGTATGACCTGCTCGCAGAAAGAGCCGGCGTGGTCCCACTTACTGCCACTGGAGACCATGGTCTCGAGCGCCAGGTCCACGTCCAGACCCACCACGAGGACCTGGCGTTGTTGCGCTCACGCCGTTCGCTCCACCAGCGTGTAGAGCACCGTATCATCGCTGCGGTCCTCGCAGTGCTGACACTCGGCCGTGGTTTCCGGGTGTCTTCGCTACAGATACCTACCGAAGCTACCGTGCCCGGTAAGTATCTGTGTCAACCGGTAGGAGAGAGCACCGTGTCTCCTCTCCAGCCACTTGTCCATGACCGGTCTGACGGCCGCGATTGTGGCGAATCCCCCCTTTGGTTGCTCAAGTCGCACCTTCCATGTCTCCACGGTTTCCTGGTGGCGCAGGGACCGCTGGGCCTTGATTTCTCGAGACGCAGGCCTTTGGCCCCGCTCCAGCTCGTAATTCTTCAGCAGCTACCTGATTGCCTGAAGTTGTAAAGATGTTTGGATTTTATCTGACTGAAATTTGGTACAAAGATAGATATTATAGTCTGTAACAACATAGGGGCTACTTTTTGTTAACTTTTCAGTCAACATCAATAAAATACCTATTAATTTAACTCTTTTTAACGCTTATAAGAATATAAAACGGCACAAAATTTAAAAACGTTTAGCATCAAAGTTCGTTACACATGTAGTCCTTACGTGTTCAGTAATATTTTATACCGTTTCAAATCACAATAATTATAAAACGAATCACTATAAATTGATTCAAGGGCAAACAAATTTATGTAATTTTGTAGTAACATTCATAATCACTGTAGAGTTGAAAAACGAATTGGTAAAAATTTACCGAAAGTACATTTTGGTATCCATAGACAATAATTAAATCAATCAAACCAGTCTATCGCGTCCTGGGGTATCCTTCCGAGGGCTTACCCGGGGCTCCCGACCGCAGGCTGTTAGCAGAACACGTGAGGGTATTTAGTCGGTAAGAGTCCGGCATAACATCCATGAGGATTTTCCCTCACGTAAATAAATAAAACCGGCCAAGTGCGAGTTGGACTCGCCCATGAAGGGTTTCGTAGCAGCAAGTAACATAATATAAAAGTTCTTATAGTTGTAACTTTGATTGATGTTTTAACACGTTCGCAGTGGTAGTGATTTCACTAACCGGAAATTGCGGTTTATGACGTATTAAAAAAAACTACCAGCTCTATCTCGTTTAAACTAATTTTCGTTGGTAGTTTTTATGGCAATGGACATAATTATATTTTTTTTAGATTTATCATTCTCTTACTTTAGAAGTTAGAGGGGGGGGGGGGGGGGATACACATTTTTCCACTTTGGAAGTGTCTCTTGCGCAAACTATTCACTTTAGAAAAAAATGACGTTAGAAACCTTCATAGCATTTTTAAAGACCTATCTATAGATACCCCACACGTATGGGTTTGATGAAAAAAAAATTTTGAGTTTCATTTCTGAGTATGGGGACCTCCAAAATTTACTGCTTTTTTTCGAGTTTTATATAAGAATCTTAATGCGGTTTACAGAATACATCTAGCTACCAAGTTTCAATAGCATAGACCTTATAGTTTCGGAGAAAAGTGGCTGTGACACACGGACGGACAGACAGACGGACAGACAGACAGACAGACATGACGAATCTATAAGGGTTCCATTTTTGCCATTTGGCTACGAAACCCAAAAAAGTCTTTTGCAATTCACTACTGGATATGGACCTCTTGCAGGTGGTTCAAATACTATGTCATCCATAGCCTTCCACATCTAGTCTCTCTACGTAACTTTTTCTAGCTCATAAGCCAATTCGCAATATGTATTGTATGAATCGCTTGAGCTATCTTGACCACTTAAGTTCTTGACCGGACCACCTCCTTTCGAAATTATGAGATAAAAAGACTCCTAGCATGGCACCACAGGTCATAATACACTGGTTATCGACATTTACATTCAGGCGGTGAAGACAAATTTCATCCAACTATTAAGATGGAACTTGTTTCAAAGTCGACATACAAAGATCGAAAAATATTCAGCGATAGCCGAAATATTTCTAAGTGGTCAAACAACAAACAACATGGAGAACAACAGTGTTATTAATACTCTTTTTAAACGAACTCAACTGTACGCTATATCTAATTGCCGTAGATAATCTATCGTGTACTGAATCAAGGTTATTTTTTTCTATAGGCTCAATCAAAATTGTTGCGGTCAATTATATGGATTTTTCGTAAGCAAACGTTTTGAACAGGTTCTCAATTAAAGACATCAATATTGAACTTCAATAACTGTTTAATTGTTTTATAGATATTTATTTCGAGTAACGAATACACGATACAATATTATACGCTAAATTGAAAAATAAATATGGATAAATCGAAAGGGTAACCATTAAGTAAATAAATATTCTAAAGTAAAAGACGCGTATATTATAAATAAAAATAAAACTTAAATGAAATAAATTAATAAATATTCACGGACATTTCACACAACGCTATCTGATCCCAAAGTAAGCTAAGAATAACCTGCTTGTGTTATGGGTTTTAGACCAGGGATATTAATACTTATATACTTTTAAATATATACCTACATATTATACATAGAAACACCCAGACTCTGGAGACAAATATTTATGGGTCACACAAATATTTGTCTCCGGTGGGAATCGAACCCACGACCTCCAGCGCCGCAGGCGGTATCACTACCGACTGCGCCACAGAGGCAGTCAAATGTTATTATGTTAAATTAAAATAAATTATTACCATTATAAAACATTTAATATTTTTTTACTACTTACTCAAGATAAGGCTTGGGGTACGAAAGGTATCTAGTATTACCAAGTTTTAACATTCAACCAATTAAGGATAATGGTATTACAATCAGTAGATTCCCCGGCACATTATTACATGAAAATTGTCAAAATGTGAATAATAAATCAGCTCAAAAAGCATACCCAAATATATCACTAAGTAACATCGACAATGACAGACGTAGACATGAATTGTGACACAATTATATTAATCAGTATGCATTAGTCAAGTGAGCTGTCGATGTAGAACGAGTGACTGATGTATCGGAATTACCTTAAAACGACTCGATCACGTCGAACTCACACAATGACAAAGAAACATTAAGTTAATAAAGTTGCAATATATGGAATTACAAATTGTGTAACCATTAACGTACCAGTATTGGGAGTATAAAATATAGGTTTTTCAGATATTATAATACTCTTTGACTTAACCATTCACAACGATCAATAAACCAGAGTCACTATCAAATGTTATTTTTAATAATGAATGAATGAAAACTAATTCCGATAGCAATTTCAAGTCGACCTTTAAATTTATACTGAAATTTAACATATAGTACAACTGCACAAACATCAATAACGCCAAAATTTAATACAAACCAATCGAAATAAACGAAACTATACCTATATGGTATGCATAAATCCTTTTGTGAGAGACGTCAGCTGTTTTCGCTCCCAACCATTTAACAGACTGTAAGTGCGTTGTGTATTAATTTGCAAATCAAATGAGGATTGTGCATAATATAAATAAAACAATGTTGAAAATTGCACAATGTTTATTATCTCCCTAAAATCTCAATAGCTATTTGACTAGTTTTGGACACAATATATCACAAATCTTATGCAATATCCCATGATGTTCATATTGTTTATAGGCAATATAAGTATAATAATAGGGGATATAATAAACCGAGCCTCAAAAGTTTTTATCGGCCACGGCATTTACCCTCTCATTTAATAACTAAGCCACGCGAAAATGAAATAGCCTCTAATATGCTAATTCGTCCTCTTTAAAACGTCACCTAAACAATCCATTATGAGCATCAGATAAAGATCAACAATTATTTTAACTTGTCCTCCGTAATAATATATTAACACCTAATTTACTAATTCAGCCACATATTTTACATGTAATCACCATTTTATATTTTATAGCTTCAAAACAAGAGCCTCAAAAAATTACAATTTAAACCTCCACAGACAACATCAGTTTTTATAACTTAGCGTGTAAAATAGACATATCATATTCTTTTTTCGTAAAAATAGCAACTGTAAGGCTAGACGCGAGTGCACAGGACGACAGCGACCGGCCATTAGCATCAATCAGAGACCGTTATTTGATATCACTTTGTAACTAAAGACAGATTACGCTTACCGAACAAGAAAGTGAGGTTAAGAAAGCAATTACTAAACTCAAAATTGAGTAATTTATAGACTGTCTAGAAGTGAATATCGTGAATGTCGTCATAAATTTACGATTAATGAGAAATTACTCGTTACTTACATTTGGGTTTAGTATTTGCATTCTTGGTCTCACTTTTTTGTTTGGTATCTGTCTTTAGTTCTATAATCTGTATTAAATGCATACATAATGTCACCGACCGAAATCTGTATGATATCTAGGCATATTTTACAATATGTTACAATTTATAATTCCTCGATTGTTTATAATTTTGCGCTACTTATAATTTTATGGTTACCCAAGACCCTATGCAGAGATTCTATGCAATCCCTCAGTACTAGACAAAGTATGAACAATCATAATTATACTAGATAATTTATTGTTAAAAATTACAGAGAAACATAATTATTACATATCTATATTTACATTATTACTATCTAAACTAAACCTAAATAAGGCCCCCGTGGCATCATATACTTATTCAAAACATTTCTTGAATTGCTTCGCGGCTTTGGTGTGTAGACAGCTTCAAAATGAGGCCGCGCCGGCCTTATCCGCCGGGTTCTGCCGCCGGGCCGGCGGCTTTGGTGTGTAGACAGCTTTAGAATGCAGGGATTGTATGAAATATCTGATTTTAAAGACTGCAGGTAACACATAATAATAAATAAAAGCATTTATGCCCGAAAATCTGTCCCATGTTCCCGTGTGAAACGGACAAGCGAGTCCGTTTCAGGACTCACTTGTCCGTTTCCACCAGATTGTGACACCTCACACAGTTGGCTGAACGGCGTGCCTTGCAAATCAAGAAAACTCTCGCAAATCAAACGTTACAAAGTGGTCAACCATCCGAGCACCATCAATAGCGGTAGTTGCTTACTGCAGTGATCGTTTACAAAAGACTGAGTTAGTGGCTACAAGCGGTCCTAGCTATTTAGGTAATATTAGTGGCCATAATTTGCTTTTTGGTGGCAATTTTACTTAACTTTGATGATCCATAAATGTTGGACGAGTTACATTTTAAACATGCTGAATTAGGAAATTAGAAGCTATGATATTAATAAATAATGTCCATTTTTATGCCATTTCTTAGTATTTTAGAAGCTTACTGTTTGAATGCATGTTATAAAATTAGATGCTTAAAAATAATCACGATGCTGAATTATATTAACAGTGGCTAATAGAGAAGTTAACTGGTGGCTATAATCTATAAATTCTGATGCTCATTAATTGTGGCTGACTTATTAATTTAGGAGGCAAAGTATTTTTCCGGAGGCTAAAAATGCTATTAAAAAGAAGGTCGTTTAATTAGCACCCTAATAATAGATATTATATTTGTCAAAAAGTCCTGAGTAAATTTATCTTTTGATAAAACCGATGACATGCCTTGACTGCGACTCAGTTCATCTCGCGTGTGATTTTTTCTGTCTATTGCAATTTATTTAAATCATTAGGGTATAATTCTTCTTGCTTCAAAACTCATGTGTCCATGATTCCCACCGTACTCTGTGTCATTAATGCAATTGTTACAAAAACAACCAATGATAGATGGCGCTTACTCTAACATGGTCAACATCACTATTTAATTGTATAATTTACATGATAACTATGTGTTTTGTGTTGTAATTATCGAGTCCTGAAATTATTAATTATAATTATCCATAATTGCTAATATAGTTTTGTATAATATTGTGTAATTAAATGGTATTGTCTATTTAGCAGCTTCTGGGGAAAATATATAAAATGGCAGTTAGAATATTGGGAGCTCTCTCTTCATTCTGAACGCTTAAATAGGCTGTAACGCTGCTCAAATAAATGTAAAGTTGTAATTTCAAGTTTTATTTTATTCCTGAAGTTTACCTATTTAACACAATATAAATAGAGAAAGTTGTAATATAGTAGAGTAAACTATCTGTAAGCAGGTTCTATATTTTTCTACCTAGATTTCTTAATGTTTCATACGCCTAAAAGCTTAACTCAATAAACCTCTTTACGCAATCTCCTTCAGATTTAAGGTATCAAAATAATATCAAAGAAATGTTACCGCTTTTTACCGTTTCCTACACGATTCACGTGATACATAATTTTATTACATTTCTTCGTAAGTGTACTTCGTAAGTAGAACTCAAGGTTTATTGGCATGGGTAATATTAATTTGTTAAGTATTACTTGACATACATTTCGTAAATACAAAATTGTATGGAATTATTTTTATGTGAATCGGGAGATCAGCTGTTAAATAAAAGATGAATGGAAGTCGATAAAAGCCTACACTTCAGTGGATTAGTTTATTGTGATGGACATGACACCCGAATTCGCAGAGATGATTATCTAATATATAAAATTCTCGTGTCACAGTTTTCGTTGCCATACTCCTCCGAAACGGCTTGACCAATTCTCATGAAATTTTGTGAGCATATTGAATAGGTCTGAGAATCGGCCAACATCTATTTTTCATACCCCTAAGTGACCGGGAATAACATTCCACGCGGGCGGAGCCGCAGGCATCAGCTAGTTTACTTATAAAAATTTGGATTATTTTCATGGAATTAAAGACTTTGCAGTTTTTTAAAAATCTTTAAATATTTACTTACTCCTTAACTCTGTCGGAAATGCAGATGATTAAAGCCAAGCCTGAGGTTCGGAATCGAATATTTGTATGAATTGACATTGCAAATATCTGGACACTAACTTTTGGTACTAATTCTTATTACAAAGCTTCCCAAATATCAGGAAGTTGATTCTAATATTTGACGTTTGACGATACACACTTGGAATTGAATTTGTGTCAAAAGAGTAAAAGGCTTACCTACGTTCTTTCATTTGTAGCTTATGTTCTATTTAACAGAGATGTCTATTGAAAGCCACTGTAAAAAGATATGAAAACAGCGATAGAGCTTAGAAACTGAACGAAATGTTTGCTTCCTTTATTATATTTTATTCAAATACAATACAGATTACAACCATTACAATACTGAACATAAAATTACAAGATTTATTGACTAAAAAGAAACCCGTGAAAGATTTGATCAGTCAATTTGCAAAGAACGGGAGCAATCTGCTCCCATGGCACCAAAGTGTCGACTTCAAAAAGGATCAACTCTTTCTTTATGGTTCAAAGTCGTAGTCTTCACTACGAGTTTGGAATATTCTACCGTTTGGTTATACGACAACATAACATTACGTTTCACATTAGAGTCCTGGGAAGAATGTTAAGAACAGAAATATTGAAATCATAATAAATATCATAGAGGTATATATCTTATTCGACTGACAGGTATGTTAAAAATCGAAAATCTGAAGTACTTAGTAATTACAGCTCAGAATAAGAATTAAATTACTCCTTGATTTTGCGTTTGACTGTAATCTTACGTTTTCACGATCGCAATCACATGATTATTGTTCAACATAAATTATGAAACAATTCAATGATAATAAATCAATGAATTTTGAGCGCATTGTGAACACACACAGTATGAACTTTGAGAGCCAATGCCAACACATCGTTAGTCCCGCAGTCACCGAAGCGCTGTGCTAATCTATGATAGTTAATTGACTAATGGCCTGTGCTTCAATGCGGTTGATATACAACCTGCCTTGAAGCTAACTCAATATGGAATTTTCTAGGTAGGTAAATTAAGTTTATCATTTATCAAAGTGTGAATCTAAGATTTACATTTAAATAAAATATTTTTTTAACATAATTATAAAGTTTATCATTGATTTTTATTTAATACAGGTTTACAAAATGAACCATATTAAATTTTTGTTAGGTATATATTTATAAATAAATTAAAGTATAAGAAAAGTTTAGGTATATAAAGATAACCGGCCAAGGGTGAGACGGGCTCTTGCACAGAGGGTTCTGGACCAAAAACGGCAAATAATCACGTTTGCTGTATAAGATAATAATCACCCCTTTTTTTCTGATTTATACTATAGCGGCAGACAGAACAGAAATCCATCATCTGTGAAAATTTCAGTTCTCTAGCTATAACGGTTCCTGAGATATAGATTTAGCACACAGATAGATAAACGGTCGGCGAAGTCTCATGAATAGGGTCCTGAATCCTGATTTAACCCTTTGGATACGGAACCCTAAAAAGGTAAGCAAAAACATTGCATACTTTTACCCCAATTCTGAACTAGGATGCTTGTTGCACATAATTTATTGTCAACTTTAATAAATAGGTAATTCTATACATATTTATGTACATAATACTACTATAGATACATAATAATAAAGTCTATCGAGTTAACTGAATGTTCGTAGATATCTACTATTTTATATACTTTCTGTCACAAGTCTGTCACTCATTTAAAATTATTTTGGATGCTATGTACATTATATTTACCACACTTATGTAGACAACTAAATACATAACGCAGTCATCGAATAAATACACTCAAAAAAATGCAAGCCATCAACTAAATTCGTTGCAACATTGTTGTCTGTTTGCAAATACGACGACACGTGCCTATAAATAACACATAATTACATCACACATTCACCTATACCCAATATACCAGGGTTACAAGCATTTGATTTCCCACGACGAGTTCGTACTGTTGCAGTCTACAATGAAATATGCATGCGTGACATATTTGCCATGAAATAATGTTAGCCCGTGGTACAGCAGCCCCTCATATTTTCAAGAGGTCTCGTGCCTGTTTTGATATCTCACACGATACGTCACAATGTTTTGTTGTTATTGTGTCACGCCATAATGTTACAAGTTTCAATCTTTTAGATTTTTTTAGAGATAAGTTGTTGCTAATAGTTATTTGGAAAAAAGATTCCTTTGTTATCGTCTTGCTATATTTATCAATTTTGTTCTGTATAGTAATAATCAATCTCACCCGAATGAGATATTAGGGAGTTTTCACCTAACTCTACGCTAGCCAGATGGGTTGGTATTAGTGCTTATTGCTTTTCTATTTAATGAGTATTCTGCCAAAATATTTAAAAACTCTCGATGTGAATTGTGAAACCTAATTTTTTTTCGATCTTTTGATGCGACGTTCGAATAGGGTAGCTTTTTCCAATATGAGCTTTCCACTTTTAGCGATAGGTATCCGAATGTTTTATTATTATTCTTTTTATGAATAAGCGTGCGATGAATAAAAACAAATTACCCAAATAACACAGCTTATCTCTCAAAATGTTCTTCTAAAAGAATATCGAATAACTCAATTTAATGATTAGTCTATCAGATGTCAGTTATTGAAATCGCACAGTGATTATGCTATCGATAAAGTTCTGATATAATTTTTGATATCACCACAAAAACGCTTTGACAGTGGTGAGGCGTTTTCAATAAATTCATATCAAAATCCAATATCGCTTTTATATGACGAGTCTAGAAATTTCTTTTGAGGAATCATTTAGATTTGAAATGCTTTTATGCTAATACTTATTCGACTCTGCCTGGAAGCAAAATAAAATTGCGTAATCCAGATTACTAAATCTCTGTAATATTCTTACGCAATTTTTCTACGCTTATTTCAGTCAATCCGTCATTTACTTTTGGAATATTGGTTGATGCATAAAAACGACATCGATGGTACCTACCATTCGTAACTAAAGTTCATTTCCTCAAACGGATAAACCGATAGCATCTGTGTGGTCTCTTTTCTAGTTATATTATTCAAAGTCGAAGACAGATACTTTTCTGTTCGCATAAATTACCGTTCATTATGTAAGGAAATGTTTTATGTGACTGGATGTCGTGATGAAGGCTTAGGGAACATTTGAAGAACTTTTTTTATTGGAAATTCGAGCACTTGAATAATCTGTTAGTGCACTGAATTCGATCTTAGTATTTTTGAATAATTAAACTTCTGATTGCGATCGGTCCATCAGAAGATAATAATCTAAATAGCTTTGGGTTACAAAGTTAATATTCTCAAGTTTTGTGTTGAACACAATTTGTTGAAATGCAAGTATCATTTGTAAATGTTATTTTTAATGCTTGAATGACTTGCTTGAAGTTTTATAAACTTAATTCCTACAAAACAAGAAAGAGGGTGCAAACATTTATTTGAACAAACATCTCATTACAATCTTGATTGAAATTTAATACCCATCCAAATCTCTTAAACACCGTGTAAATGTTATAAACTTACCACAGTTAAGTGACACAAACGTGAGATTATTAACTTTACTAAGAAATCCTTCGGTTTCCTTCAAGCTCGTTATTTTAACTACAGAACCACGAGAGCATTTTAACGTCAAACGAACAGCGTCCGCGCACCTTCACCGGCACTTTACGCGGGCATTCGTTTTTACTGCACCGTTCCGCCGGCATTATGTTTTGCACGTCTGTTTTTTTTTTATTAGTACATGCTGTTCTCGATATATATTTTAATTGTGGACTAAAAAGGTTTATAACTGGACCGATCTCGTTAAGGATAAAATCCTTTTGCATTCAATTTGATTTCATTTTTAGCACCTAAGAAGAACAGTTTTATTTAAGAGATGGTCTTGATAAAATTTTATATGACAAGTTTTTTAATAGTACAGGAGCAAATACACAGTACTTAACATTCTAAAACTGTATCGGGTTTCGTCTTCCAAGTAACGGAGAAACGTATTAACATCTCGGTTTTTGCCGATGGTGATACCATCTCACATATTTAATTGGTTACATTGTATTCGAGAACAGGTTGACGGTCTATGTCACACTGATGCGAGAGATAACTTGAGATGTTCTGACGTGTGAAGGTGGAAAAAAAATGACGTAAATGGGTTAGATTGTTCTAGATAATATCAACATGCTAATGAATAAGTGGGCAGTAAAAAACGTTTAATTGCATATACATAATAGGCATTTTTTGTTTAAGCGGATAGGTTTCAATTAATAATTTCATTATACCTGGTTTTAGGTAGTGTGTCGATCAGCATGTTCACGTCAACTGTCAAGATCGTGTTGGTTTCAGGCTGTTGTAAAAGTTCACCAGAGTTTTTAATTCATTTATTCTTTAGAGATAACGAGACAAATGTCTAACTTAGATCTATACAATGTGTTGTCTATGTAGTTCACTATTGATAAACTTCTTTCTTTCTTAAATATTGAAAATATTATAAGTGTGGAAGTTTGTGGGGACGTGACGATGTCTGGATATTTGTCATTCTTTCACGCACTAACGGCCGAATGGATCTAGCTATTTGGTACGGGGACAGACTATAGTCCGGAATAACTCATAGTTCTTCTTTTATCCCGGTAATTAGTTCCCGTTGGAAATGGAATCTTAACTCAGCGGGTGCAATTTAGTGCTCGTCATTAAAGCGAACCCTTGAATACAAACAAACAAAGAGTTTTGATGCAACGGAGAAAATGAAAGGTCCGTTGCACGTTTCCTAATTGACCTCAACAGTATGCCGTATCAAGTGCCCGATCAATCAAATAATTTATAAGATACGCTTGTTACATACAACAAGGCACAGAATGGAAACCATTCAATAAGATTGTATTCTCCTTAAAATCATAAATTACAAAGGGCTAACTCGCTAAAGTATATAGTCATAAACATCATGGGTGTAGCGCGATATTAATTTGCAACTTGTTGATGATTAGACGGTGCCCGTTTATCGTCCGTCTTTACACCCTCCACACATTAATCACGTGACCTTACCTCTCTTGTAGGCCAAAGAGTATGAGTATCATGCAGAATAGCAACGGTAAAGAATTTTGACAAACAAGGGTGTTGTGCTTCATAAGTTTTAATTTATGTCTAAATATAGAAAAAAAACTAAATATTCTGGTATGTAGGTATAGTATACCACCAAGATTACTGGTGGCTAAGCAAGTCCACCTTGTACCTTTACTCGATAAAAAACTGCTTGAGGGTTTGGTTAGTTTGATTGTTTGTATTAGTTTTAAGCGTAAGTGTTTTTAGGTTTCAATAATTTAAACCAAAAAACAGAAGAAGGGGCTTTCCACGCAAGAAACCATGTTCAACAAACAATCTTGTTTTGTTGCTTGTTCCTTGACTTTAACTCTCAATCATCAGACTAGCTCCACGATCTATATTAATACATTGAAATTTAGTTTACATAAATAAATAAAATTAATACTTAATTTTTTTAACAACTTCATCTAGCCCAATCTAAGCTAATATAAGCTTATGCTATGGGATCTAGACGCCTGATATACATACTTAGATATTTCTAAATACATACATGTTATACATAGAAAAAACCCGAACTCTGAAACAAACATTTGTGGATCACCCAAATATTTGGACCGACCCAGGAATCGAACCCAGGACCTCCAGCGTGGCAGGCGGTATCACTACTGACTACGCCACAGAGGCAGTCAAAACATGATGGTATGAACTCAATAACTCAATTGAAGTGATATTAATGAAATCAGGACTGCGTGTAAGTAGGTACTATTTGTACTTCATATTTTACACATGCAAAGATTGGGAGATTTAAAATTTGAAAAAAAAAAAACTTATTAATGTAAATAAAGGATCGATAAGTGTAGGTGTTAAACTTTGATATATTATGCGTTTTGCATAGAGTCTACTAATGAATGTCAAATTTATGCACCCAATTAAGAATGTCTTCCAAATTATGCACCCAATTAAGAATGTATTCACATAATATTACCTAAGTCTGAAATATATCACCTAAGTTGGCTAGCAAACTAATTCTTAGAACTAGTTTTAAAATCTTAATTTTGTCTAAATTTATGTTCTTATTTACATAGTGATAACTTTATTTACTACTAGATTACCCTGTAATTTTGTTAATATAGATAAGCTATAGCCAAAAAATGTAAATCTATTTTCATTAAAAGTTCCGTTCAAAGCCATGTCTCGTCTTACTTAATCTTACTATAGACTAAGTTCAAGTTACCCCAAGGTGAGACGCAACAACTTATTAGGGGAGCCTAGAACTTTGGGGTTGATTTCACCTCATATGGGGAGACAAGGAATATGTTTGTTCGGTCAACCCCGTGCCATATAATCCTACACTACCTGGCAATTTTATGGCTATCCTTCTCAAATATTCAACATTAAAAAAGGACAAAACGAAGTCTCGAATTATTGGCATATGCTTACTGTTTCATAGGGGGATCACCATAAAACAGCCGGAGGCTCATGGGAAATTTAAGTTTACTCCATATGTAGGGACGACTGTGAATCAGTACTAAAATTTTAAAGGGCACAATCGCGCATTTTCAATTTGTTTAATGTCTATACATTACCTGGGGCTCCGTAAGCTGGATTCTGTAGAAGCAGAGCCATCATATGATTAAAATTAATGATTATGGATTATAAAGCAACATAACATATATCATGTATCGTAGAGAACAATTTTCTTTTATTTTCAATGTACAAATAACTTCTAAAAGATCACTTTCTGTAAGTGATTTTGATTGTTCTGATCGTAATGTTACCACGCAATTCAAAACCATCAACAAAGTGTTTTTCACATTAAACTGTTTGGTTTCATTCATAACTTCGATCGTTAATTAAAAAGAAAATTTAGAGAAGTCGGTTAATTTTTTCAAGAAATTTAAAAATTATAAGTGTAAGCAAAAAGTTCTTCAGCGTATTGAAGTGTCCATTATAAGGAATAAGATCCGCTAAATCGAAATTAGAAAATCTATGTAGAAACTGTATATTATAGGTATTATGATAGCCAAAGGCAATGATTGATGTTATACTTCTAAGACACACTCCATTAGACCTGAACCCATACGTATTAATACAGGATCATTATTATTAATATATCTGCGATGAAAGATAGTGTTGCTACGCCCGTAGCTAATGTATTGCCACACTTGCTAGCAATATGTTTTGATATACGACTAAATTGTTTCTGGTACAAGTGGTTCTACGGCATTCGCTTTTATTTTTATTGCCTATATTTTATCTTGTATTATTTATTTGTTTATTTTATTTTCTATGATTAAATCAGCTTCAATGGTACTTTTGTATATTGCTGAGGTCACGGGTTGTAAAAAAATATCTAATAATACAGTAACAGTGGACTGATTTGGTTGATTGATTAGATTGAAAAATATCAAAATGAAACTAAATTGCAATGAATATGTACCTACGTTTCCCTTTATTTCTTTTACATAACATTTAGACAGGTTGGAATTGGATATATGAGTTGGAAGTCCTGGGGTATCCTTCCGAGGGCTTACCCGGGGCTTCCAATCTTAGGCTGGTAGGCAGGATGCGTGAGGCTTTTTGTCAGTAGAAGTTAGTATAAGAATCTATGAGGATTTTCTTTCATGTAAAAAAATGATTTATACGTTTTTGAGCTATTCACAACGTTACGTGTTATTTAAAAACCATTTGAATAATTGATGAACGATTACTCTCTCCGCACGTGTCGTCACACTTAGCCTTAATGTAAATTTGAGATGTACGAAGGATAAAACGTTTAAAAAGTAATAGAATAAATTATTTAATCTTATTTAATAGTCGCAATTCACTATCAGAATATTAGGTAAATCAAATATGCAAATAAATTTGAGTCCGCGGTTTAAATTAGCGATTCAATAAAGTTTTTCCAACAAATTCACTTAAGCGTTCAATTTCACACCTTCACACCGGAAGGTGTTTGTATATTATGAAACTCATTTAAATAAAATGTATGAATAGCTTGTTAGAATCTACTGTTTTCTAGCTAGTCTCGAGAGTACAAGTCGTCTTTAAGGCTGTGCGCTGATTAAGAAAGAAGAGCGATTTGCAAATTTTGCTTCATTATTGTAATAGTAAATAATAATAGTGTTACATGACTTAAAAACATGTTTTTACTTTAATTAAATAAGCTATAGAATCACAATTATACGAATAACTGTCTTAATAGAAAAAAACATCAAAAGTTAGAATTCCTGATCAACTGTCTTATTATTTTTTGGGTTTTAATTCATCAAAACATAAAGTTCTGCTTTTTAGTTTTTCTTTACATTTTCTTTACAATATTCTGTTAGTATAATAAGTATAATAAGGTGGAAGGTGATCGTTTATGCGCATAGTAAGGTGGCCACTCTAAACCTACTCGAATGGGTCGCAAGTCCCAGACGCCGTCGGGGTGTTCCCCCCTGTGCCACGCTATGGACCCGGCGCCCGCACGGAGAATCCATGGAATGCTAAGAATACGGTCTCACAATCCTAATTTTTTTTCTTAGTGAAAAATAATGGCTCTAATAAAACTAAATTTATCTACTGATTGGAAATAAATATCCAAATACCATAACTACATTAACTATTTATACCATAAATAAAACTTTAAAAAATCAAACAATGAAATAAATACAATATGAAATCATAAAAATCGCCTTCGCTCATGGGTTTGCCATCGGTCATAATAATTCTGGAGCATTAAACCACAAGGGACTTTTGATTGGGGTGTGTAACTTGCAATTGGCAGCGATAGGACACATTTTTCGTCCGACCAAATAGGTGTGGGGTTCTAATGACGAGCCCATTCATCCTTGTCTACTATAAATAATTTTTAATTTTTTAAGTTTTAAATTTAAAAAAATTAAAAACAAGTATATACTCAAAGAAATAAAATAAAAAAAGACGTGTGGCACTCGGGGACTGCCGCGGTAAAGCTATTACATAGCATTTTTTACCAACTATGCTAGTATAATTATTTCTAGATAAGAATACTAGCTGATGCCCGCAGCTTCGCCCGCGTAAAATTTGTTACCGCGGGAAGTTATTCCCGGGATAAAAGGTAGCCTATGTGTTATTCCAGACTATAATGTATCTCTGTACCAAATTTCAGCCCGATCCGTTCAGCGGTTTGAGCGTGCAAGAGTAACAAACATCCACACTCACAAACTTTCGCATTTATAATATTAGTAAGAAGTAAGATTTTAAGGCCTATGTTCAACAAAGTAAAGTACCAAGTACCTACTTGACTGTGGACATTTGGGCTTTTTGAATTTTGGCCTATTGGCCTTTTGGACTTTTGGACTTTTGGCCTTCTGGACTTTTG
Source organism: Miltochrista miniata (assembly GCA_933228765.1). Taxonomy (NCBI): domain Eukaryota; kingdom Metazoa; phylum Arthropoda; class Insecta; order Lepidoptera; family Erebidae; genus Miltochrista; species Miltochrista miniata. The sequence goes on along the minus strand of OW121763.1, from coordinate 23,597,838 downwards.
TACTTTTGTACTTTCGGACTTTTGAACTTTTGGACTTTTGGACTTTTGGACTTTTGGAAAAGTCCAAAAGTTCAAAAGTCCAAAAGTCCAAAAGTCCAAAAGTTCAAAAGTCCAAAAGTCCATAAAACCAAATTCCAAAAGTCCAAAAGGCGAAATGTCTTTACTTTAGTGACCTTTCATGTCTCGCATCCGTATAGCAGTTAGCAGTACAGTTTTAACGTTTACTTTTGAGTTTCACTCTTCGTGTCTATTTTCGCAACTGTCTACGGGGCGCTGTGTAAAGGTTGTTCTGGCCTTGGCGAGACTCGAAATGATGTAGGGTAACTACTCTTCTATCCCATCAGTTTCTGACACGACACTCCCGAGGTACGTGAATTATTGCCTCCACCACATCTCTTGCGTCTGTCGATTTTAATTTCAGTCCAGCCATTCGCGGCCTCATCCTGGTGGCCTACCATAAGCTCTTAAAACAGGCCAATATCAGCCGATAATTGAACGGACGTCTTATTTCGTACCATAAACGCGATGAACAGCAGGCGAGTTAGCGATTGCCGGTCAGACGTCACGTGATTGAGCATTTCAGCGGCGCTCGTTGTTCTGCACGTTGTCCTGCAGACATGCATGACGGCGTGTGTGTGCGGTGTGTGCCTCAGCAGGCACAGGACATCGGCATCATTTAAATCCTCAAGGATATCAGTATTGGCCCCATTCTATGCCGCGCCGATTGTTCTTTGCGGTATTCAGCATTATACCATCTATTTTCTATGGATGGTTGTTAACTATCCTGTTATCTTCATAACGATCCTTTAAGGTAGGTACAGTATGTATTTTCAAAAGAGTTTGTGAACTCTATTTTTAATTTCTTTTTCAGAATATTGATGACATTTGATTGATGTCATTTTATACACGTTACGTCTACTACATTGATACATGTAATAAAATTCTAACACGCCGGTGTTTGTATGTAAATTGTTTATACTGAGGAAAATTCTATACTGAGGAATAGCTTTAACCATTAAGCTCTATTTTGATTAAGCAAACAGGGCAGATTCACACGCTACTTGATAAGTATGATTAATAAATACCTCTAATTTCATAGACCTTGTGTGACGTAAACAAAGTTGCGAGGGTCAGCTAGTTAAAAGATAAAACAATAGGTTTCTTCTTATCTACTTAAAAACTATTTTAAAAAAATTTATGGTAATAATAGACATTCTTTGAAATGTGCATTTATGGTATTGTTATGACTTTTATGACACGTTTAAAGTACATAGGTATGGGATAGATGGCGCTCGCGGCTACGTCAGCGTGAAATTTTCTTCCCGCTTCCCATGGTAACGTACTCCCGGGTTTGGTTACCTTTATAGCAGTATTATAAATTAACAAAACAAAAAATAATACTGCATTGGTGATAATAATAATAAAATGTATGTATATAGAGCACTCACTCATTTCCTTTCACTATTTTTCGTGACTTTCTTCATTAATAAATGCACTTTGTTTATTCATATTTAAAACACTTTTTACACAAATTATACGAGTACAGTTCACTTTTGTACATAGATGATGAATACCTATACACCTATAGTCGAATTTTTATTTAGACGAAGTAAATTGACAGCAACTAATGTAATTGACAGCATCGAAATTGTCATTTCACATTAAGAACTGTAAATTCGACCAGCATTCATAATTCAACTTTGGTCGAGTGGTTAAGACGCGGATCGGTACGCAGAAGGCGCAAGATCGATTCTGGGTACAAGCATCAATTTTTGGATTATTTGACATAATATAATAATATATAACGATTGCAGAGTTCATAATTGACGTAAACAAAAAAATTATGAAGTGCTAGATACACGAACGTGGCCGAAGGTAGCCAAGAGTGTGACTCGTTTTCGTGACACAATTTCTGGATTCGGTCTCCACGCAAGGCCCGCGATAGAAGCTATGCAATAGCTTAAAAAATAAATAAATAAATAAAAAATAGTTCTAGATCAATTCAACAGTTGTCCATTTTTTGAGGAAAGTTTTAGCACCAAATTCTATTCCTTTTTAATACTGTATTTTCTTCTTAGCTTAGCTTTCTCAGAGTTGGTAGGTAAATATTCAGTGAGGTGCATTATGCGTTTCTAGATTTTTAGACTTAGTTATCAAAACCCCTTTACAGTCATGACAGTGAAAGTAATATAGAAATAAAAACTACGTATATATTTACCGCTAAAGATACTGCATGGAAAAATAATAGAGTTATGTTGTATGGAAATGTGAAGAACCTTTTCATTGATAAACTACAAGTCAGTAGTATTTGCGTGTATAGTAACAGTTTGCAGGCAGCAATCCACTGGTTAGGGAGGAAGTGCCGGGCTAAGATCCATAATCAACAGCCCCTTAACTAGAAATTTGACAAAGAACATAAATTTTGTAAACGAAATTATTATTTTAATAATGATAAAGAACTAATGGTACTCGGTTATATTATTTCAAAAAAGATTCCTACAAAATTCTTCTTAAAATAAATATTATTGTATTCGGGGTGAACTTTATGTGGATTATTACTTCTTGTGTAGGCGTGACATTGAAACAACCAAGTTCATTACAATAAGCAAAAGGTCTTCTGTAATAATTTTAATTGAATGATTGGTTATTCAAATTTACAATAAATATAAAAATTGTATATGCCAATTTAGCATAACCTATTTAAATTTCTGTACTTAAAATTAATGAAGCATTTTAGTGTTGTCTTCTCAAACCGGCTCTGTAGGTATAACACAGATTTCTACTTATACAAATGACATTTCTTAACACTTATTCCAAAATTTAATTGGTCATAAAAAAGCGGGCGTTGCAAGAACAAACGTAGTGACATTACCTGGAAGGGGCCTACGTTCAGTTAGGCATTAATTGAACCCCTTGAGGAGGCTGCAGTGGGCAGCCTTGCAGTATATTGGGAGTCCTGGGGACATCCTCCTTCCGAGGGCTTACCCGGGGCTGCGCACTGTAGGCTGTTAGGTAGGATACGTATGGTTTTTAGTCGGTAGGAGTCCAGCATAGCATCACTGTAGGATTTTCGGCACTTTAAAAAAAAGTCATCATTTGATCCTAGAGATATCCTTCCAAGGGCTTACCTGTCTTATTACCTGGCTTATCCTGGTGTAGTCTCCGCTAACCAAGTTGCTCACCAGCTGGTACTTAACGGGAAACCCCCTTACCGATTACCAAAATCCAGGGCCCCTCGTGAGTCTGGAGATTGTGCAATGAATACAGATGTCATCAGTAAGTCATTCGACCTAGCTGACATCACTCAGGGCATCCAGTCTTTAAAATGTGCCAAAGCCGCTGGTGTGGATGACATAACAGTCGAACAAATTAAACACCTGGGACCTGTGGCAGTGTCATGGCTTCTAACAATGTTCAACTCGTGCCTCAATGATCTAAAGATCCCAAAACTTTGGCGACGAGCTAAAGTCATGGCAATCCCCAAGCCCGGAAAGGATCTAAAGGATCCAAAGAGCTACCGTCCGATCTCACTGTTGTGCCATTCATTCAAGCTGTTTGAGAGGATGCTGTTGAACCGTCTCACACCAGTCTTGGAAACAATTATTGTACCGGAACAGGCTGGATTTAGACCCGGTAGGACGTGTACGAGCCAAATCCTAAACATCGTCCAACACATTGAAGATGGCTTCGAAACAAAAAATGTTACCGGAGTCGTATTTGTGGATCTCACAGCTGCATACGACACGGTGAACATTAGAAATTTACTCACGAAAGTCCACGAAACGACGGGGGATCTGGGTTTTGTCAACGTCCTGAGGGAAATTTTAAATAATCGACGGTTTCAAATGCACCTGAACTCCTCGAAAAGTAGATGGCGGATCCAAAAAAACGGACTCCCACAAGAAAGTGTACTGGCTCCTGCTTTATTTAACATCTACACCAATGACCAGCCAAAAACTCCTGGTACTCAGCGTTTTGCCTATACGGACGACCTTGCGCTTACGGCTCAGGCGCCGAGCTTCGAAGAGGTTGAAGCGTCTCTCACAACCGCTCTGAATACACTTCGTGACTTCTACAATGACAACGCCTTACGACCAAACCCGTCGAAGACACAATCTTGTGTATTTCACCTCCGAAATCGCGAAGCATCCAGAGCTCTTAAGCTGTCGTGGCAGGGCGTCAATATCGAGCATTGCTCAAATCCGCGCTACCTCGGTGTAACCCTGGACAGAGCGCTGACCTACCGAAGTCACTGCTTTAACACGAAGCAAAAAGTAGGGACCAGAAACAACCTCCTGAGGCGTCTCACTTCGGCTTCTTGGGGAGCGGCTCCTGACGTCCTCCGGACAACCGGTCTCTCACTGTCTTTCTCCGTGGGAGAGTACGCGTGCCCAGTGTGGCACCGTTCCGCCCATGTCAAACAAGTGGATGTGGCCTTAAACGACACATGTAGGATAATTACGGGCTGCCTCAGGCCTACCCCACTAAAAATGCTGTACCCTCTGGCAGGTATAGCCCCACCAGATGTCCGGCGAGAAGTAGCTTGTGCAGTGGAGAAGAAAAAACAACAGACAGATCCCCGCCACCCACTGTACAACTACGTGACTCCTCCCGTCCGTTTAAAAAGCCGCCGGAGCTTCATAAGAACCACTCCTGCCATAGACAGCCCCCCACGGCGGGCAAGAGAGCAGACCTGGGCAGCCAAACACCCTGTCCCAGCAGGTTTCATCAGACCAAAAGAAAACCTGCCGCCTGGTCATCATCTCCAGTGGCCAACTTGGAAGTCATTAAATCGCCTGCGGACCCAGGTTGGCCGTTGCAGGGAAAATTTGGCAAAATGGGGCTATATTGACATGTCTCAAGTGCCCTGCGATTGTGGGGCCCCATCCCAGTCCATGTCGCATTTGCTCTCCTGCCCACTGTGCCCTTCCACCTGCACTACCGAGGACCTGTGTAGGGCAACAGACAGCGCTGTGGCTGTGGCCAAGTATTGGGCCGACAAAATCTAACATGAAGCCAGAGTATCTAATATTAGCCATTGACTCGAAGAAGAAGAAGAAGGGCTTACCTGGGCTCCCAATCGACTCGAATGATGATAATGGGTTGTAATAGGTTATTAAAATCCTTACTAATATTATAAACGGAAATGTTTGAATGTATTAGTGTTTGTTAGTCATTCACGGATCTGGCTGAAATTTTGCACTTAGCTATACTAAGTTATTACTTTGCATTGTAGTTTAGAATAACACTGATAACACGTAGACTACTTTTTATCCACAATACGCGTCACATAATTACCTGTTACGGACGTAAATGAACTGTTTTGGAACTCTAAGTCTTTAAGTATGGTCTGTTTCTTGAAGCAAAGTTGTATAAGTAAGTATAAGTGTCTGTTTTCTAAATAAAACAAAATAAAATTAAAATGCCTAATGAGATGCGGGCTGGGCTACTCAACTTTGGCTTTAAATGTCCTGCTAGCAGTAGTCAGTTGTAAAGCTTTTTAAGTGCTAAACATCATTTTGTCACTCACATACTGAAAATTTGTTGTAATCACTCGAGTGTACATAAATTCGGCAGCTGTAGTTGAAACAAATGGCCCCGCAGGTGTCGCCGAAGTGATGTCAGATCGGTCACACTTGGCGGCGACGTTGAGTGAATCGACTAATTTGTTGGGGTTCCTTTGGCTTTAATATAAAATTAATATATAAAATTTATAGTTCACTAGAGGATGGTTGTGGTGTAAATCGGGAGAGATCTACGCTCAGCAATGGACTGACACAGACTTATCAGATGGATTGATTGATTGATGTAGGATACCTGTAACTCCACACGCTTCACATATTTTGGATATTTTAGTTTTTATTTTCCAGAAATAAAAAAATTACTTACATATTTATATTGTATGATAAATTAAATAAAACAACTCTCTTGCTTATCAATCTCTATCATTTAATAAATATTTAGATTTCTTTGTGTGCTTGTGGTACGACTGTAGTATGCTATAGCGTTTCATTTATTTGTGACTAGTGGACCTCACGCGGTTTCACTCGCGTAGTTTCTGTTCCCGTGGGAACTGGACTTTTTCAAATTATTTCGGAGCCTATTAAATGCAATCAAACAATTTCTATTTTTAATATTAGTAAAAATTAAGAGAGAACGTCAGGACGTACTTAAGACGTCAGGTAGTTCAAATATGAACATTTATATCAACGGAACCCAGAAGCTAGTCACAAAACGCTCTATGTATTTCAACTTTCTCGAATGCACGCGCCACCACCTGCCAGGCGCCAATTACCAACAGAATCCATAACGGTGACTTCAAATAAATATAATTTTATTTTGATTACTCCGGCCTATGTTTACACTAACCCTTTAAGTTCAATCGTCAACCTACGTAGTTGAATTTTATGATGCTGATATGTTTAGATTTTAGTGAAATGGTACTTATTTTCAGATTATATGTATAATTTAATTTGTTTAATAACTTATTCTTCGCTTTAGATAATATTACTCCATCGTTTAGACATACCTATGTATCTCTTTTGAGTTGTTATTGAGATGACAATTATATTATTATAAATTATTGATGGTGATGAGTCATCTATTATTATTTTGAGAAAATTTAATTAAGGGATTTTCTATATTACTAAGGTGGCAGACCAGCTTACAGTCCATCTGATGGAATATGGTCACCGTTAACTAGATACGTGATTGTAAATATGTACAAAACGAAGATCTGATCAAATTAAGAAGTACCGCTACAAAAACAACAGCAATAATTTATTTCAAATGGTATGAGTACCTAATGCTTTTATTGATGCGCTAATAATGATGGGTTGTCAACTTGATGGGACTGTTTTTTTTTCGTATTATTAAGTGTGCAATGCAGCGTTGCTTTGGATTTCTAAAAATATCCTATTTTATATTATATCATAGTCCACAACAATGACAACAGTTAACTTATTAACATAAGAAAATCGCTTACAAAAATGTTATTGAAAACAAATCTTACTAAAAATTATGCAAAAGTTTTTGAGTGTGGATGTGTAGATTGTGTGCATGTTTATTACTCTATCACGCTCTATGGCTATAATGAATTTGATTGAAATTTGGTACAGGGATATAGTATACCTAATTATAGTCTGAAATTACTGGTAATATTCTATATAAATACTAGCTGATGCCCGCGGCTCCGCCCGCATGGAATGTTATTCCCGGTCACAGGGGTATGAAAAATAGATGTTGGCCGATTCTCAGACCTACTCAATATAAAATAATGAAATTTTGTGAGCAACAAAATTTCATGAGAATCGGTCAAGCCGTTTCGGAGGAGTATGGCAACGAAAACTGTGACACGAGAATTTTATATATTAGATATAATATATAAATTACAAAGGTTACTTTTCATTTCGGGTATAAGTTCCTATGGGAAGCCGGAACAAGAATAAAATTCTACGTGGGTGTAGCCGCGAGCGCCATCTTGTCGAATATATTGTTATTCGGAAGTAAGAAGCCGAGGTGCAGCGACCATAACAATAATTTCATTCGCTGAAAACAATCTCCTTGTATTCATAACAATGTTCATAATACATTTTACCTATTACAGAGAAAATAAAATTAATTTCGGGCCGTAATAACATAAAACCACATTCTACTCAACCGCATGAAATTATGACAGTTTGCACTCCACCCTACGAAAGACAACCAATGAAATCTTAAATCACTGGAATAGACAGAAATTGCTAAAAAATTATTGCACTTTTTATACCTCTTTTTAACATGAGGGAAAATACTTCATGGGTGCTATGCCGGACTCCTACCGACTAAAAAACATCACGTAACGCCCAACAGGCTACAGTTAGGAGCACTGGGTAAGCCCTCGGAAGGATGTTCCAGGACTCCCACCAGACCTACGGCTACCACTGCGGCCTCGCCTAGAGGGTGGTTCGGGTACTATCCCGCGTTTTTGGGGGGTTTTCGGGTGTCATCCCGCTTCTTAGGAGGGGCATGCGTGAATCCCTCACGTCAAGCTGCCGTCATGTGCCTGTTTGTGTATGGACGGTAAGCAGCCCCCTCACCGGATGGTCATAGAGGCCGATAGTCTTGAGCGAAGACACGTCGGCGGCGGCGCTCCAGTACTTTTTATACCTATAAAATATCATAATTTAAAAAAACCCCATCCATTTTATAATTATTCTCTTGTCTTTTAATATAATTTATTATTTTTAGTACCATTCAATCTTGTGTTGTTGCCTAGTTGCACCAAAGCGCAAGTTTAATACCTACGGAACTTGCACGTTTTGCTTTGTACTGTATAGCAATATTTTTTGCTCAAGACATGGTCATCTATCGTGACCGTGAGATCTTTCTGTACATCTAACAACTGAAAGTGTACAGTTGAAGAATGTAGAATAGTTATATTTACTCTGAGGACTTACTCAACAGTCCCGCATTAGTTCACTTTTAAAGCTCTTCTGTTCTAAGATTTTAGTATATAATTATGAAAGTGTTTGCTTAAAATAATTAAAAACTTCTAGTTTTGTGTTTTGTCCGCCAAAAATGTTGATAAAATTATTTTTTGATAAGTTCTTAAAGAAGCAGATCAGGATGGTGGCGTGTTTCTTTACCCCTCATAGTAGTGGGATAGTATCCCTTCTCCTAGTACTGGTATAACACCCGAACCAAACTCCCAGACACGGAATAGCTCATGAAACCCTTAGGCTGGCTGGGAAGCCTGGGACATTTTCCGAAGGTTTACTTGGACTGGAACGCCCGGCCGTAGACAGTTGTTGTTGTAAAGCAACAAGCTAACGTCGTGCGTTTTAGTAAAAAAAGCTCGTTAGGGATGGTACATTAAAAATCGGTTTTTAGCGTGTGCCTAATAACTGAATATTTCACTAAAACTTTACTTACAAGTTACTAGTCCAATGATTCAGGCTGGACGTTGCTTGATAGGTAAACGAGTCACCTCGTAACACACAAAAGTGTTTCAACCGCATACCATCGTAGTTGTTAATTGAACAAAAATTATACATCTAAATGTAATATTATAATGTTCACCTTGTCATCTCCAGTAATAATAACTCTACGATGATGACGAGAAATTTTAGCTGCGCGAAGCGATTTACGCGGCCTTTTACACCTAGAAGCGACTGACTAGTAATTACGGCAACAGCCTGTAGTTCTTTCACCGCGCGTTATCTTGACAATTTATCTACGTATCTTCAGTAGTACTGTTTGTATGCTAATGGTTGTTGTACAGTCACGTAGTTGTACCTCATCGTGGTTATTTTATCCGCAAGTTATTAAGTAAACCTAGATTTATAATGGAACTAAATTATTATTATTCTATTATTTATGAGTAACTTCAGAGAACTTTGCTCAAGTTATGTAGCTTAGAGAATTTCAACTTCTAAAGTAGGTACCTACATAATAAATAATCATTATCCTTACAGTACATGTAGTTGTAGAGGTATCTTAGATTAATTTGGTGTTACGTATTTTAAGTCTGTTTATTTGCTCAGTTTTTAATAAAATTTTCTGAACTGTTTTGATGAAGGTATTTATAACGTACGCGTAATTAAGATCTCCATATCTTACAGAATGTTAAGATGAGTTTCCGTAAAATGAGTTTGTGTATACATTTATAGGTGCTTCATTATAATATTATCGTAGATTATATAATTATAAATACTTGTAGCTACACGATTGTATCGCGCTACTACGGTGCTTTTACATTTACATGTAAATAATCGGTGTGTGCTTTTAAACCAACCTTTATATGATGGACTGTACCCAATGAATGCCTTCTAAGCGGCACCCATTATGATTACGAACATAAATGGACAATATAATGAGACATTATGGCATTAAGTAGAAATATCACATTCTTATTTAAATCATTTCTTCTTTAGCATACAAAAACGGTTCCATTCAAAAAATATAAGTCGCATTTTATGTAGATAATATAATAGTTGTTAAAATGGTCATTCATTCTGACGCCAACTGTATTCCAGTTATGGATTGTAGAAAACAACAATTAGTATTGTATTTTTACATTCAATGTTATATTTTATTCAGTGTTCTATTTTAGGCGACACAAAAATTTCGCGTCGATATCAAAGATTGCCAAGTAGGTATAGAAAGTTGGACAAGAAAAAGAAACTTTGTTTAAAAAATATAGATATCAATACGAAATCAAGAAGTTTTCTCTTATGGGATCAAAAAAAGGAGTTAATACTTAATAAGAGTAGATAACTACTACAGAATTCTGTTCTGGTTTGGTTCAAGACTAGTTTTTGGTACGAGATATTCGAGAGTCACGAAGATGATCGTAGGCAGATTGTAGGGTGCTATTGGGATTTTGCCCGTAGGAGTCCGGCATGACATCTAAAAGCAAATTCAGCAAATATTGAAAAAGAAACACGAGATAGAACGATTAGTTTGTAGGCACTGGCATTCTCCCAGAAACTCTAATTCTTAATCCATGTTAGCCTACTTTGTCAATTCATGATGACAAAACAGAAAACTTATACAAAAGCCTTTATAGGCTTGATATCCAGACAGTGCTAAACAGTTCAACGTTATCTTGACGTAAATGTACTTGGATATTTATAAATCAAACTCATCAATAACCATTTGGGAAGATGGTTCTTTGACAAATATATTGAAGGTATTTTCGTATTAAACATCTTAAGTGATCATTTCGATACGATAACATGACTTTTACCTTTTGCCAATATCTGAATATACGTCACTTAATGAGGTAAAGTCCACTCACGACACTCTCTCACCACTATTATCTTATTTCGTAAGATTACTACCACACCGCGGTCTATAATTTGACAAATAGAGAATGAGATGCATTAGTGCGCATTTCCTTCGTAATGGGGTACTATAGGCCCTTGGTATATAATTTAGCGCCGCGGACGCGAAGATGTGTTAGTCGTCCAACCTGCCTGATAATAATATTTTTGATGAGAAGTTTGACCAACCTGTATTTGACTTCCATATTTGAATAGGTAAGTTTTTTATCGGTTTTGTGTATAAACTTATTTAAAAATGTTTCGAATGTAGCAATCATGTATTCTTCAAAGATTTTAATTGGGCTTTTATGAATAGGTTGTGCGCCTTATTCGATGTCTTTTCAATTTTATTACTCTATCTCCTTCATTGGTTAAACCGGTAGAAATTAAAGTTATATAGGTAGGTATTGTATGTATTAGCTTGAATATCGTTATTTAGGGTACTTTTAGACATTTAAGATAAACTAAATGGCACTCGCGGCTCGACCCGCTTGGAATTTTATTAGTAACCCATTGGAAATTAAATTGTAGAGAATGTTAAATATTTGAAATTTACTTTTCTTAACGGAGATCGTAGACAGCTACCGATTGTTACTTATTATTAGCCTATTTAATTTTAATTTGAAGCAGATTTTTGTAAAAACGCACTCGTGGCCCGCGGACTCTGTGTTCTGTACACGATCACTGGTAATGAGCAAAGTTTGCTATGTCATGGATAGATGACCACCACGTGCCCACTTTGTGACATTTATTTGCGAGCGTTTCCGTGCTTCGGAAGGCACGTTAAGCCGTTGGTTCCGGTTGCCAGTAAAATGGCAGTCATTAAGCCAAGGCTTTTTTATGGGTGGCTTGAAAGCAGCGGGTAATTACAACCTGTGACTTTCCATTTCAACACGGTAATACGGCTCAGCACCTATTACTTAGAACAAAATCTTAAAGGTGAAATGTGGGCATATAATATGCTTCTGCCTTAGCTTTCGGGGATAAAAGGTGTGATGTTTGTGATGTGAAGTTTATGTAAAAACGTAAGTCTAGTTTGGAACTTTCACTGTCGAGCCCAAGCTCACCTTTAATTGTCGACTGTGTACAGTTTTGGTTATGATAATGTTGATAAAAAAGTTAAATAATAAAAAGTCTAATAGTGTAACACTAAGATGATCAGTGTTACTCACCAACTAGCGCGAGGTAGCTATGCAGAGAACTCTATCCCAGGGCGCCTTATTTCTAAGTTTCCAGTCTGTGTGCAAGGGTAGGCTAGGGCTCTCACGAAAACAGACAATAGGGTGTACACACATATATTTACTAAGTACACAGAGATACACAGAGACACACAGAGAGCTTATTCACTGATAGACACAAATATCACAGGTACACAGAAGTAAAATCAGGGCTCAGGTATTAATACTACTAGGCTACACATAAGTAGTGGATTTACTGGCCTGCAGAGTGAGCTGAGTGAGAGTGACTGCCTGTTGTTACTGCCAGGTGATGACGGCAGATACCTCTCACATGAGAAGCTCGTGTAGTCCGCACTTCCACGTTGTCGCACCACGTGCAGCCCACTAACTTATAGGTGCGGCACCAAATATCTCATCCGGCAACTAGCCCCGTAGTAAAAAACCCTGTCATGAAAGAAACGACAAATTAAGATCTTGGCTGCGCGACAGACGACAATCGACCCGCTTTGCAAAAGAAGAAGTGACTCACCAGTTTTCTGGGTAAAATGTAGCAAGATGCAATGCAGCAACCCAATCACAGCCCGTTAGGCCACGCGAGGTAACAAATAATCGCGCTTGAGCGAAAAACTGATTCGCGGCACAGTCTCAGAACAAAAGCCAAAGGACCTCCAACTACCCCAAAGCAGGTCTCGGTCAAAAGTCCTGTCTTTCACGAAAAATCTTAACAAACCGCGTTCCTTTAAATGCGAAACGCCTCGTCACCGAACTTATGACATCCTGTCATTCTGACAGCAGAAATGTCACCACTGACAACCGATTAAAAAAAGATAACTCGATAAGGCTGCTTTCACATCCTAAATACTGCATCTATAGAAAATAAATGCTACAACCACCCCCCCTTTAATAGTATTTCCTGCGGATATGACACGCTGGAAATACACAATAAAGAAAACAGAAAAGTACTGACTAATAAACAAAGACAACCAGCTAGGTCCTTCAAACACCAGCTGACTACGACCATTACAATACCAAAGAAAGATCCTCCTATGTACCTAACTAGACACTGACTCGTGTACCGGTTAGGCTAAGTAACTAGAGTCTAATGCCCTTCATAGAAAACGAATGCTCCCTTTACTCACTGCCGATACCCTAACACTACCCAAGCTCTCAGGATAATGTAGAGTACTAAGAAGCGAATGAGAGAAAAACGCTCGGTGCGGTGCATAGAAGAAACTACAACGTGACAATTTAAAGTCACGTACACATATAGAAATACAAACAAAAGATTAAAATAGTCTTACATAATGATCACATAGCACTGGTTTAATAAACTAGAGAAATAGTGCTATGTAGTTACGTTAGGTATTGGAGACTGCTCCTCCTGATACTTCAGGATGTCCTTGATATGGTACTCCCCAAGATCCTTACCGTCCAGATCTGACAGCCTATATACTAAAGGGGATCGTTTAGCAGTCACCACACATTTAAGGAACTTAGGAGCTAGCTTAGCAGTAAAATTCTTGGCCTTGTTGGACAGGTAGAACGTGCGTTTGTAAACTATCTGTCCCACTTTCAGCTCTACATGCCTTTTTCTGAGGTTGTAATACTTTTCATTACGCTGGTGGGCAACGTTCAAATGTTTCCTCACCTGGTCGTAAATGCGTTGTATTTCTCTCAGCTTGACACCGAAGGCTGATGGATCGTCTACAGAGACTGAAGTAGGATGGCACGCGATATCTGTCTGCCTGTACAGCACTCCATCCCCAATAAATTCCCTACCATGTACCAAAAAGTAAGGGGTGAAACGAGTTGCTTCGTTAACTGCAGTGTTTAAAGCACACTGTATCTCAACCAAGAACTGATCCCAAGACTTGTGTTGTGACTTCACATAGCATGAGATCGCTTGAACCACATTGCGAATAGCTCGTTCCGCCTGATTAGTTTGGGCATGATACCTAGGGTTATAATATATATTAGGTACATTGTATTTAGCCAACAGATCCTTAAATGGCTTACTCACAAACTGAGGGCCATTATCCATGTAAATAGTCTTGCAGACTCCGTGCACGAGAAACACACTCTTCTCTATGAACCTCGCGACTACAGCGCCTGTGGCAACCCGAACAGGGCACAACATGACGTATTTGCTAAAGTAGTCGGAGACCACGATCAGGTGTACGTTTCTATTGCTCGAAGTGGGAAAGGGACCAAGCAGATCGACAGAGATAGCTTCGAATGGCTTCGAAACCCGCTTCGGGCTACCCATTAGGCCGGGACGAGACGTATTTACGGGTTTGTACTGCTTGCATGTTTCGCAATTCCCAACATATTCTTTGACGTCCTCGTACATCTTGGGCCAGTAATAATTTAGGGCTAACCTTTTATGCGTCTTCCAAACGCCACCATGGGCACTAAGTGTGTCATCGTGGTACTTAGAGAGCAGGGGCAAGCGATCCTCCTGAGGTACCACCAGCTTCCAGTCAAAGTCTGAAGTCAAAGAATATTTATTTTTAGTTAACCTATATAGAAGGTTGTCACGAATGTCATAATTTGGTGACTTCCTAGGGTTCTTCCGAACACTATTCATGGTGTGGTCATACCACGGGTCTTTAGTGGGTACTGCATCGAGGGAATCAATTTTGATACGAGACAGAGCATCAGGTACAACGTGGTCTTTACCTTTTCGATGCTCTATGTCAAAATCGAATTGACTGAGCCTCATGCTCCAACGTGCTAGACGACCCGTGGGATTTTTTAGCTTATGGAACCACAGAAGAGATGAATGATCCGTGACGACCGTACATTTTTGGCCTTCGACGTACTGTCGAAATTGTTCCAAAGCGAAAATCACGGCCAGAAGTTCTCGCTCAGTTGTGCTGTAGTTCACCTCGTTCTTGTTGAGAGAACGGCTACAGTAGGCGATAGGGTGCTCAACACCATCGTGAGTTTGTGTCAGTACAGCAGCAACTGAGTAAGCTGACGCGTCACTAAGAATGCGGAAGGGCATCTCAAAGTTGGGCATTTTTAATATAGGGGCAGAAACCAAGGCTGACTTTAGCAGGTTAAAGGACTGTTCAGCCTCAGGGGTCCATTCGAACTTAAGGTTCGTAGAAGTGAGTTTGCACAGAGGTTTACTAATCTTCGAGAAGTTGTTAACAAAGCGACGATACCAGCCGGCCATTCCCAGAAATCTCTTAACCTCCTTAGGGTTAGAAGGGGTGGGATAGTTGAGGATAACCTCAACTTTACCCGGGTCTGTCCGTAAGCCATGTTTGTCCACATAATACCCCAGGTATTTGAGTTCACTCCGACAAAAGTGGGATTTTTTCATATTAATAGTTAGGCCAGCATCCTTGAGTTGCTGATAGACTCTATGTAAGAGCTCTACATGCTCCTCAAAGGTGCTGGACACACAGACTATGTCATCCTGAAACGCAAATACCTTGTTGTCGAACTCGGGACCAAACAGACGGTCCATGAGGCGTTGCATCGTGGCACTGGCACCGACAAGACCGAAGCACATGGAATTGTAATGGAACAATCCTCTCCGGGGAACCGTAAAAGCAGTCTTCTCAGCAGACTGGAGTGAGTCGAATGGAATCTGCCAGTAGGCCGCACTCAGATCTACAGAGGTTAAATACTTAGCATTATTAAGATGGTCTAAGATTTGATTGATATAGGGTAAGGGGTAGGCGTCACTCTTAGACACAGAGTTCAGCTTGCGAGAGTCCAAGCACAATCTGAGGTCGCCGTTCGCCTTCTCCACCATGACCACTGGAGAGTTCCAGGCGGACTGAGACGGGGACACTACTCCCATCTCCAGCATTCGGTCCAGCTCGGCTTCCAGGGCCTTCTGCTTAAGGGGAGAGAGCGGATAATAACGCTGCTTGATCGGCTTGCTGTCACCAGTGTCAATGACATGGTGCACAAGTGAGGTCCGACCTAAACCCACCTTATCAGTGTTCAACGAGTCGAACTTTTCAATGACCTCGTTGATTACACACCTTTGTTTAGTTGTCAGGTTGTCGTAATCCTCGAGGCCACCGTTAAGGGACACAGACTCTATAGGATTATTATCACTAAAGCTATCAAGACTAATATTTTGTAAAATTAACTTATCACTTAACTTAAATTGTTGCCAGAAATCCACTCCAAATATCATGGAGGTGGTTATACCTGGGACAACATAGAACTTGACAACTCGGATAACCGAATTGTACTCAATTGGCAAAGAGATACAACCCAGACATTGCAAGTGAGTGCTGTCTGCAGTTGTAATACGAAAAGTAGGATTGATACTCACAAGATCAAAACCCAGTTCCAAGAAGATGCGGTGCGCTCCCTTACCTAGTATAGAGCAGGAGGCACCGGAATCTAGAAGGCCTAAGACATTTAAATTTAAAACCTTAACAACTAGATACGGTCTAATGTCACTATCCCGTTTAGGAAACAGGACCTTATCAGAAATAGACTCAGATACAGAGTGATGCACAGAGTTCCTAATAAGGCCCTGGCCTACGCGTTTTTTGACTTGCTAGTACAGTGTGAGCAGTCTGGGGTCTTGACTCCTTTGAGACCACACCGGAAACACACCAGCTCCCTTGACTGTGTGCAGCTGTATGCAGTGTGACCGCCCCCGCCGCAACGAAAGCATTTGCGATCGTGGGGGGTAACCGGCGTCTCCACTGCAGACACCTGCTTAGCGGGCTTTTGTACACCTTTGTTCTTAAGCTGGTGTAAGTCAGATGTAATCTCAAACTTGTCAAGAGCAGGCTCATGGAAAGCGTCTGCCCTAGTACGCGCAAGCTCCAAGCGCTTACCCAAACGTCTCAAGTCATCTACAGAGTTGACATCATGCAAGGCCAGTTCCTTCATGTAGTCAGGTCTAATGTTGTGCATGAGAATGTCCAGCTGTTCCTCACTGGGCATCTTACATGACAACCTTGAGAACATGGCTTGCATTGTACATATATAGTTAACCAAGGACTCAGAGCGGGCTTGTGTACGCTGTCTTATCTCGTTCCTGAGGCGGTAATCATAATCAGGAATATCGAAGGTATCTCTAAGCTCACTAATAAGATCCTCATATGAGATGAAGTTAGCTTTGTTTGTACGGAACCAAGACAAAGCCGGTCCATCCAACAGGTCGGAGAAAGCCATAAGGAGTCTAGGCTTAGTAACCTCCCGAGCACATCTAAGTTCCTCTAATCTCTCTAAAAACACACGTACACAAGTAGAACCATCATATTTTAAGTTAAATGAACATAAGTTAAGGGGACGTTCTTTATACACTATGTTACATGTTCTACAACTATTCCTACTTGAACTAGCTCGCACCGAGCGGTCCTCTCTCACTACTGGTGAAGTATATTCCACCTGGTCACGACCCGAAGGATCATCACCATCATCATCCGAACCTTCGGATTCAGAATCACTACTGGGTTCAGCCCTAGCGATGATCTTCACTAGCCTACCACGAATATCCACCAGGTCGGGGCAATCCAGACCACAACGAGCTAACCTACTCAATAAGTAGTTGGCCCTGATAGACACCCTAAGACGAGAATTATTATTGGCCAAAAACTCACCTGACTGAAGAGCCTCCTCCAACTCGGAGACCTTCGGAAGGCAGGTCGAGAGCTCAGCCGATGCATCAGCGGGTACCGGAGCACTCGCTTTGATGCTACCTCGACGGACGAGTCGGTGTGCCGTTCTTAGCTCACTCCGAAGGCCAGACACTGTCGTTTCCGGTTCCACTGAAATACCCATGTGGGACAGCTCGTTAGCAAGTTCATCCTTTCTTAAATAATTTATATATTTTTTCATCTGTGCCATTATGTAAAAATTTACTTACAACAATTATAAAGATAAAATGGCACAGATAGGGATCAATTACAAAGTAAAAATGTAAATTGAGTTACAACAAAGTGTACTAAGTTAGGTAATTATGTTTCAAATTGACTTTTAGAATTTAACAAAGATTAAGGGTATATTAAGAGAGAAAAGTTTCTAAATTTTCTGATAACACAGTTCAGGTTAATAATTAAAATTACAAGGTATCAACATACCTTCAAAAAAAAATTTATAATTACACAGAGTGAAATTCACTAAGTTAACACAGAGGTGAAGCTATAGAATAATATATGTAATATATTAATCTATGCTAATATAATATTACAATAAATATATGTGTGCACCATAAAAAGGAACATAACAAAGAAAAGAAACACAATAAGAAAAGAAGTGGGTATGCCAAATAAAATCAAAAAGTTTTTCCAAAATCACAGCTATTTTAAATTTTTGAATTTAGAATTTTGTGTCTTTTCCAGCCAAAGATGTAGGAAGCTGGAAGAAGACGAAAGGGAAGGTTTTGTGCTTAGCTGCTAGCACCACCAATTAACGTCCTGGAGCGTCTCGGACGATTCCAGAATGGTTTCGCCAGAGATAACCACCTATGCACACACACCAGACTGAGACTACCGCAGAGTAGACCCAGAGATTTGCCACTACGTTGGGAGCCAATTTGTAACACTAAGATGATCAGTGTTACTCACCAACTAGCGCGAGGTAGCTATGCAGAGAACTCTATCCCAGGGCGCCTTATTTCTAAGTTTCCAGTCTGTGTGCAAGGGTAGGCTAGGGCTCTCACGAAAACAGACAATAGGGTGTACACACATATATTTACTAAGTACACAGAGATACACAGAGACACACAGAGAGCTTATTCACTGATAGACACAAATATCACAGGTACACAGAAGTAAAATCAGGGCTCAGGTATTAATACTACTAGGCTACACATAAGTAGTGGATTTACTGGCCTGCAGAGTGAGCTGAGTGAGAGTGACTGCCTGTTGTTACTGCCAGGTGATGACGGCAGATACCTCTCACATGAGAAGCTCGTGTAGTCCGCACTTCCACGTTGTCGCACCACGTGCAGCCCACTAACTTATAGGTGCGGCACCAAATATCTCATCCGGCAACTAGCCCCGTAGTAAAAAACCCTGTCATGAAAGAAACGACAAATTAAGATCTTGGCTGCGCGACAGACGACAATCGACCCGCTTTGCAAAAGAAGAAGTGACTCACCAGTTTTCTGGGTAAAATGTAGCAAGATGCAATGCAGCAACCCAATCACAGCCCGTTAGGCCACGCGAGGTAACAAATAATCGCGCTTGAGCGAAAAACTGATTCGCGGCACAGTCTCAGAACAAAAGCCAAAGGACCTCCAACTACCCCAAAGCAGGTCTCGGTCAAAAGTCCTGTCTTTCACGAAAAATCTTAACAAACCGCGTTCCTTTAAATGCGAAACGCCTCGTCACCGAACTTATGACATCCTGTCATTCTGACAGCAGAAATGTCACCACTGACAACCGATTAAAAAAAGATAACTCGATAAGGCTGCTTTCACATCCTAAATACTGCATCTATAGAAAATAAATGCTACAATAGGTATACATAGATAAATAATGTTTGTAGGTAGCAGTTGTTGAAAGCTATTGATGAGTTGAATAGATTATAAAGGTTCATAGTCCTCACTTTATAGACCAATGTGGGGATAGGCAACAAAGTAGTACAAACAAAATCATCAACGATCGTTTCCTTCAACTTTGTACATTTATTCACTCCCCATATATCAACTGTCGTAAACGGTTCCTTGCCTAATAAAACGCAATTTGTGAGCCAAGATGGCGAACTTAAAACTAGAAGATCAGTTTATAGTTCCTCGTAAACATCATGTGTAGTTTATAGGAAACTTTGATGTGACTTTATCTGTTTTCTTATAAGATATTGGATTATTGTAAAACTGCGTAACATCGTCGCTATTAAATTGTAATGATTGATTGTAAAGAATTGATAGCCTTATCCGATATCTTTTGGGGTATCGAGTTGTGAACTATAAATTATGAAAATACGATGTAACAACCTGCCGATACTAAAATACAAACTAAGTATTGCAAATACTTCGATTTATTGACGTGATAATATTATTAAACAGAAAAAGACCCGTTGAGATAAAATATGCTCACATAGTAATTTTTATCTACATTTGCAAATATTAAGTGTCAGTATATACCTACTTTCTTAAATACTTAGGTACCGTAAATAGTTCGGGCGTTCGATTTAACATGAAAATAATATCTCCCACAGTGTAGGTACTAAAAGGTAAAAAAAGACAAAATATATAAAGTTATTGGTAAGTACAAAAGGCAATCTATAGTTTAATTATGATGAGAGACTTAGAAGGCAATGACACTTCGTTACGATGTTTGAACACAATATTGTGCGAATATTCGCATGGGTCAGCTTATTATTTTTATTTTATTGACTTACTTGGGTTTATTTAAGTTATTTTTTTTAACTACCTACTGTCCCAAACCACAAGTCTACCTCGATAGTGCTTATGAACATTAATTCATTGTGAATACCTAATTTATTAGATTTTTGGCATAATAAGGTATTAACCGCAGAATATGGTAATGGTTTTATGAAACTAAGTTTTGTATTCGTGATGAATTCAAATAATAAGTTAACGAATGAAATCCTTAGGAAAATAGTGGTTTGTTATTCAAAATATTTAAATTTGTGGTTTGGCAATTTATATATTTTACATTTATACAACACAAATGAGTTGATTTTACCTAAGAGAACATTCTCTTTTAGATTTTAAATTAATTCTAAAAACTTAACTAAAACTGAAATTTCTATTAAGTATACTAAAAGCTGTATAATTTGATTTAATTATTTCACATAGCTTATTGTTAGCTTGAAGTTTAATGATATCAATAAGAAATAATATTAAATCTACATAATTTAATCAAATAATGAGAAAAACGTCAGCCAAATGCGAGCTGGACTAGCAGCGAATACGGCAGCTGGGTTGGTTGGTGGGTCTTGAGGTCGCCCTTCACAAATCCGAGGCTCTGTGCTGTCACGGACCTCGGAAGGGGCCACCTGCGGAATCCAGCCTACAGGTAGGGGGTGGAACTTCGTAGGCATAGCCGGTGGAACTTCAGATACCACTTCCGAAGTTTGGTCCCAAAACTGAGGGGGGCATCAGCCGCACTCCAAAATCAGGGGACCCAACGCTCCCTACAGGAGACTGTACCTCGGGTTCTCTTGAATAGTTCCCATGAATATTACACCATAACAAGAAAGTAGACTTCAGGTTTAAAACATCCTTGGAAATAACTGGGAATAATAGAGATACTTAGAGAACAATACCATTAAATTTGTTCAATAGATGCGTGGTATGGAAAATACTTGTCTAAAATTCATACTTTACTTACTACTGTGACCAAATTATTTTCATATTCCTTGTACTCCATCGCAAGTAATTCTCAAAGCGATTTCCACATTTATGGGTATATCGTTCCAGTACATCTAAATTCCGCAATAGCATTACATGCTCACATTGGAGTTGATTCACATTCATGATCGACCTATTTTACGTTCATATCTACAGCTGAATGTGTGGAGAGAGGCTGCTCCTAGCAAATTACATGCATGAACCTTGCAAAATTACGCCAGTAAGATTTATATTACTGTCTCGGTACTCTACTGATATAGGTACGCCTATATTTTGCTTTTGCAAATTCAATATTTGGTTGCAATCCTTTTAAGCATAGGTACCTTTTGCTTTAAAACTTTACAAATTTGTTAATTGTTGTTCCGAATATTTCTCATCACGTCTGATATATCAAAACAACATCAAAGTCTGAGAAAAAGCAACAACGAATTTAAGTTTAAAAGTTACCCTGGTGCCTCCGCAGCAGAGTAGCAATGTGTACATGCATTTCCATACATTTTAATAAAAAACTAAAGCAAGTAATCTAACGAAGGTATAAATACACAATAATCCTATAAATATTATAAATGTGAAAGTTTGTGAAGATGTTTGGATGTTTGTTACTCAATCACGTTGTAACGGCTGCCCGGATTGGGTTGAAATTTAGTACCGAGATAGCTTATAGTCTGGAATAGCATATAGACTATTCATCCTGGGAATATAATCGCACGAGAAGTGGGAACAGGTATTGAATTTTACGTGGGCGAAGCCGCGAGCGTCATCTAGTATCAAATAAATGATAATCACTAGTAAAAGCAAAAAAAAAATGCTTGCATTCTTGCGTTTCTTATCTGAAAATCGTTGTCAAAATAATTTAACATTTCTTATCCACATAACCGAGTCTTTGATTGAAACCGTTTGTCATAATTATTTATCTTGTAACACTCTGCAATACTCACCAACACATTATCCATACGTTCTAGTATAATACTCTCTTTTTGTCTCGTGATAACGAGGATTTCATACATTAAGCACATTAACACAAAGATATTAAACTCGATATCTTTCTGTCGTTTTATTCCGTGTTTACATCCAGTCACAATACTACACATACACATAGGTTAGACGTCGTGAATCTGACATTGTCATTTTGACAGTGACAATGACTGATCCTTGTCAACGAAATAGTTTAGGAATAAAAAAAAAAGAACATAAAAAAAAAATAGTTTTATTTAGTGTACAATAAATCTAGATTAGAGTAAATAATAGGTATATTAAATTAGTAAACAGATTTGGAACTAATGATAATTTATATATAGTTTACGAGCGGATCAATTTCGGAGTGGTCACACCAGAATTCTCGTTCCGCGTAACGTAGAACATTATGTCAAATAGTGGATAAAATATTCGCTTAAGAGGATAGGATGGTTAATGTACAGGATAGTTTTAGCTTCAGTTAATGACATGGCGTTAATGCGATAAAGCCCTAATCGTGTATGGCGTATGAGAAGTGGAGGAATAAAAGTCACGAACGGAACGTGAGGGATGAGTGAAATGAAACGGACCGTAGGTGTAACTGACCAAGCGGGTTTGGCTTGGTGGGAAGGGGAAGAGACGAAAAGCAAAGATGGAGGCAGTCGGCATTTTTTTTCTCTCGAGCGAGAAGACCCGTAAGGTGTCTCTTCAAGAGCAATTCGTACCATCACAGGACCCGCAAAAAGCGGGTCTTTGGAGTACCTACCTATTATTGCTGGGAATACCTGCCCGTCCCTTGGCGGACTCCCAACACGGAGGAATTCTTCCCCGTGAACCCATCAGCGTGGGACGCGTGATCCACAGACGGGACTGCGCGCCGCTGACGAGCCCGGCTTTGTAGCGGTAACCGGTTCTCGCACCGGCATTTTTTTATTCTCTTTTTTACGCCACGTGCATTTCTTTTTCACTACTTGGCACCAAGGAGGGCCACCAGGATTCTTCTTATACATCCATACGCGAGGTTGATTACTGCATCTCGTTGGTTAGCGGTGCCTACGCGATAGTCCACCGACAGTTTAACAACGTAGTTCACCTTCAGGAGGCTGCATAACGATCCGAGAATGTAACTAGATTTATTTAGCCTTTAAATCATAGATTATAATAATGTTAACCAGAATGGATCCATCTCTAGGTCGCTAGATTAAAGTATATTTTGTTAGCCACGTCACAAGGTGATGTTTAGTTAATTGTGTCAAATGAAATAATTTCATCGCATCGGCGCAAGAGCCGGCCAGGTCAATAGATTTGATATAAGTTTATAGCAAGTAAGTAAAGTGTGTGTAGATATAAGTATTCTAACTGGAGTAATACTGGTGCATCCTGCCATATATATAGGCTAAGTAGTGCGTTTGATATACCACAAGGCCTGTGGTTTTTGTATTGTAGACCATTAAACGTGGTGATAATAATATACACTGGTTTTTCTTTCACGAACTCACTGCAACAGGGGTTTACTAGCCAGACAACACGGCCCTTAACCTAAAAGGTCCACTGTATCTCCGGCTGCTGTTATCCAGGTAATCTTCTTTTACAAATCAAACTATTGTAACACGGGATTTGGGAAGTCCACACCGACACCCTTGACGCCCGTTACGTTACATGGCGCCCGAACTTTATTTTATTGTGATTACCTATTAAAGTGCTGCATGTACAGCGCCTGAATTCAATTGAAATTAGTTGGTAACCATTGTTGCAATTGAGCTTCGGGGGGGAATTTCCTTTGTGTTTATCTTTTGAGGGATACAATTTTTATTGTTGTATCTAGGCTTGAAAGCAGTAGCTTTACTTTAAGAAAATTAATAGTTCATACTTCACCGTTCCCTCAGGAATATGTCAAAATTTTAAATATTGACATATTGATGGTTTATAGATATTGAATCTGGTCACTCACCCTATTAAGAATTCATATCCGTGAAGACCAGACCACAAAATGTGTAAATTTTGACTTTTTTATGCAAATTTAAGTTTTTTTTTCTTTAACAAAAGTTTCATCCAGAACTAACAACATTTTTTAAATATTGACATCTGGATGGTTTAAGTGTTTAATATAATTGCTTACACTGCTTAGAGTTATTGACAGTAAGAAACCAAACCAAAATATGTGCAAATTTTGTTTTTGTGAACAGATTTGTGTTTTATGAGTTGTCGTTCTCATCCCGGCAAAAATCAACTTTTTAAGTATTAACAGATTGGTGATTTTTAAACTTCTATCTGATTCGGTGCACCATTCTGCATTGATAAACACTAGGACCAGATAAAGTCTTGTGTCAATTTTCGGTTTTGTGAGCAAATTTGAGTTTTTTTGTCTTATCGTTCTCCCGACAAAAATCAACTTTTTAAATATCAACATATTGGTTGTTTTTATAGTTTTATCTGATCTTGTACACCCTTTAGAGCTTAAATACACAAGGATCAGGACTAAATAGTTGCAGGTTTTGTTTTTATTAACAAAATTGAATTTTTTCATAGTAATTTTTACGAACATACTTTTGAAACATAACTTTGTTGTTATTGTGTCTGTGGCATTGCTACAGTGATTATACCATTACTACTACTACTACTAGAGCATTTTAGGCTAAATACAAACTAGATATTAAGAACTTATTTATAAAAAATGTCAAAAACTCCAGATACTGATGCAAGTGAATTTGCTTCACCGGTGCATAGTCGGAACGTTATGCAGGTAACTTCTAGCCCGTATACACGACCTTTAGAGGTACACATACCTATGGATACCGTAAATACACGTCCCCGAGTCAACGTGAACCGGACTTCATCTTTGGCTCCCGAAACGTTTACGACATCCATAGTCTCTAATACGACCACCCATTATGCTGCCTCTCACAGCAACACACAAGAGACATACGTGGCACAAGAACCGATAGCACACGCACATAAGACATTCCCCATTAAAACTAGCGAAATTTTTGACAACATGAACCAAGGTAATGGTATAACACAAGTAGTTGCACCGCCCCCCAGTGCGCATGTGTACTACAAATCATTGAATTTAGCTTCCCTTAAACTCAAGTATAACGGAGAGTCAGATATTGACGACTTCCTCCTTAGGGTTAATGAAACACGTATCGCACGACAGATTGACGATACAACATTAGTAAGAGGTTTTTCAGAACTGTTATCTGACACCGCACTCAAGTTTCATAGAACAATCCAACATAAAATTAACTCTTGGTTTGATATTTGCGTTGAATTTCGAAAATTCTTTCAATCAAAGGATTACAACTACAACATAGAGAGACAAATTCGTGAAAAAAAGCAGAAGCTAGGTCAGTCTGTATCATTCTTTATTTTAGATATCCAGGATTTAAACAATAGACTAACATATCCTATTACAAGCGACAACCTACTTGAAATTATAAAACACAATTTGCTACCTACATACGCCCAACTATTAGCCATCAATGATATTACTACCTTTGACCAATTGGTCAACGTGTCCAAGAATTATGAGGCTTATTCTGGTGTTTTATGTCAATCTAAACCGGTTGGCAAGCGCGAACTCAATGCAGTCAGCGTCGGCAAATTACCTGACAGGCGCGGCTCACCTATTACTTGCCTTAAATGTAAAAAAGTCGGCCATAGTTATAAGGTGTGTAGGTCAATACCAGGCATAATATGTTTCAAGTGCGGTGCTAAGAGGGTGACGATTAGGAACTGCACCCAATGTAACACAGGCTTGCGCTCGCAGTCTACTACACAGACACTTAATAAAAAAAACTGATGGGGCCCCCGAGCAAGTCGTTACGCACACAAACAGTCTCTTCGCCTGAAATATCGTCATTCGTAGGGGATAATCGGTTGTTTGTTAAATTCACAATAAAGGACCGTAGTTTCGAAGCATTGCTCGATCCTGGGGCACATTTATCAGTTTTAGGTGCGAATAAGCATCGATATTTTCAAAGACTTGGATGGACATTACATGCTAGGGATGCTTCAGTCGTGCCAGCAGTATTTTTAGCGGATTTATCACAAATTAAAGTCATTGGCATAATGTCTTTGCCAATAACTTGTAATGGGATAACTGCCCACTTTAATTTTTTAGTTTGCCCTGACATACATCACGAAATCTTGTGCGGTATGGATTTCGCTGATGCATTTGGTCTAGTGGACATTTTTAAGTTTGGAGATGTCGTGAAGAGAGGCAACTCCACAAGTTATAGTGCTTGCAGTGCGTTGTGTGAGGTGAAAGCTTTAATACCCAGAGATGATCTAACATCTCAACAAGCCAAACATCTACAAAAAGTAATGAATGACTTTGAGTCAATTTCATCAGAAAAAAAAGGTTTAGGGAAAACGCATATCGTTACACATAAAATTATTACACAGGGAGAGCCTATTAAACAAAGATATTACCCTTTATCGCCTGCTAAGTTGACAGCATTGAATAGGGAGGTGGACGAGATGTTGAGGCTCGATGTCATCGAACCGTCGAGGTCACCATGGTCCAACCCGGTTGTCATGATCCCAAAGAAAGATGGATCATGGAGATTCTGCCTCGACGCGCGTAAGCTCAATGATGTCACGGTTAAAGACTCGTACCCACTTCCTTATATAAATTCGATTTTGGACAATCTGCGAGGAGCACATTATCTTAGTTCAATTGATTTATCATCGAGTTTTTGGCAGGTCAGTTTGTCAAGTCAGGATGGAATAGACGGCAAAGGTACTTCTTGTGAGAAAACAGCTTTCGTAGTCCCTAATAGAGGTCTTTTTCATTTTAAAAGAATGCCATTCGGATTATCCAATGCGGGAGCTGAAATGCAAAGGCTAGTTGATTCGCTATTTCTGCACAAATTTGACGGAAAAGTTTTTTGTTATCTGGACGATCTTCTGATTGCCACAGAGTCATTTTCTGAACATATGGAGATACTTGCTGCTGTAAAGAAGTCGCTTAGTGACGCTGGTCTCACTATCAACTTAAAAAAGTGCGAATTTTGCAAAGGAGAGCTTAGATACTTGGGATACATCATCAATACACAAGGTTTGCGCACTGACCCAGAGAAGCTGAGCAGCATTCAGAATTTCCCACAGCCTAAAACTGCCAAGCAGCTACGAGGATTTATAGGTCTATGTTCATACTATCGTAGGTTTGTTAAGGATTTTTCCACCATCATAGCACCTATGACAGCGTTGGTAGGTAAGAAGAAAGGCAGTGACGGCATCCAATGGTCCGAAGCAGCTGAGGATTCTTTCAATACCCTTAAAAATGCTTTAATAACAGCTCCAGTTTTGGCGTCGCCAGAATTTTCGAAACCTTTCGTGCTTCATTGCGACGCATCATCCGTAGGCATTGGTAGTGTTTTGACGCAGGACATAGATGGAATCGAGCGTCCTGTGGCTTTCTTTTCACGTTTACTGGCAAAACCTGAGAGAAATTACAGTACAACAGAGCGTGAACTGCTCGCGGTAGTGGATTCCATAAATCATTTTCGTGCTTACATAGAAGGTACTAAGTTCACGGTCATCACTGACCATATGAGTTTAAAGTGGCTTAAGTCTTTAAATAACCCCTCAGGCAGGTTGGCCAGATGGGCAATGCAGATATCCACTTTTAATTTTGACATTTGCCATAAGGCAGGTAAGCTTAATGTCGTACCAGATGCACTATCCCGAATTTCGGTCGATGCTATTACTTTCAATCAAGAACTTTCTTCAACTTCTGATGAGTGGTATAAGAAGATGTATAACGGCTGTAAAACTATGCCTACTCGTTTCAAAAATTTTCAGATCCTAGGCAACAATTTGTTTAGATTTTGCAAAGGTGGCTCTTGTACTTCAAAAAACAATTGGAGGTTAGTAATTCCTAAAGAGCTGGTCGATGAATGCATCAAGGAAAACCATGACTCCTTCTGTAGTGTACACCCAGGAGTTCAAAAAACGTATTTGAAAATTAGGGAACATTATTATTGGCCAAATATGTTTGAAAATGTTAAGGAATTTGTCACACGGTGTGACAAGTGTAAAGCATATAAACACTCAAATTCACCACCTCACGGACTCATGACAAATCAAAAGGAGGTGGACGTTCCGATGCACACGTTGTCAATAGATATTATAGGCCCATTACCTAAAGCATATTCGGGTCATATATACATTCTGTCAGTTGTAGACGTTTTCTCAAAATTTGTATGGCTTCACCCCCTCCGTACTGCAACCACTCAAACGGTCACTTCATTTTTGGAAAAGGAATTGATCTTGAAATGGGGAACCCCCGCGATTCTTATTTGTGACAACGCTACCATATTTAAAAGCAAATCGTTTAAATCATTTTGCGATGGATATTCTATCCCTCGAATTTTCTATACGGCGCATTACGCACCGCAAGCGAATACAGTCGAACGGTATAACAAAACCGCTGAAGTCTGTTTATCCATACTAGTTGAACAAGATCAACGTAATTGGTCCAAATACCTTCAGCAAATTCAGCTATCACTGAATAGCACGGTGAACCTAGCAACGGGATACACACCGTACTTCTTAGCCACCGGTCGTGAAATAGTCACTGACGGTCAATTCCATTCAATTCTTAGGGATTTACCAACATCAGCTGATGATCTGACCATAGGCGATAGAAGCGCAGCGGCATCATCGTTGTTGGAATTGGGAAAAATTTTTGACAAGGTAGTAGATGCATTAACTCAGGCGTACCAGAAAAATTCACAACATTATAACCTAAGACGACGACACTTCACAGCGAAAATAGGCGATGTGGTCTGGCGAAGGAACTTCGTACAATCTAACGCAGCGAAGTATTTCTCCGCCAAGCTGGCGCCGAAATTTGTGAAGTGCACGGTTGAAAGGAGGTTGTCAGATGTAGTGTATGAGCTACGCGAGTTATCGTCAGGATCTGTTGGTAAATTTCATGTAAAGGACATCTTGCGTGTAGATTAAATTAGTTACACACCCTGTCCGATATTGTTGCTTGTCTAGTGGTATTTACTCCGAACCCAAGATTTTTTTTGATCGTAGGGCTAGGCAATCATTTATCGAAACTAATGTATGCAATTAATAATTGTTTTGCCGTTTGTGTTTTTACATTGTGTTCTTATTCTTACAGTTAATGTTTATATGATATGATACTTAACAACGCATGAGCAAAAAAGTTGTTTTTCTTGACAGTCAAATGATTGACCGACAGTACGATTGGCCAAAGTATGAAAAACTCTTACAGAATATAAGACTGATGAATGACAGCATGTAAATAATTATGGAATGATAGGAGCAAATAAGAAAGGGAAGGATAAGTGCATGACTGAATGATAGGTGGAAAATAAGCTTTAAATATTATTATATGTATTATTATAATTATTATTAATATGGAAAGGATGACGAATGAATGTACATAGATAAATATGAAATACTGTGTGAGGTATGGAAGAGTGAAGTACGCGTTTTGAAAGGAATACCTATCCAGCTGTGATCATTCTAAAGGGCAGTCAGAAGAATAACTATTGCTAGCAGCGTTCTGAAGTTTTATTCTTTTATTTCTCGGTATTTTTTTAATCCTTTTTGGAGTCGGTTAAGTAACCACTTTTTCCCGGTTACCCCGGCTGTTTCTTTCGGTAAACCTGTCGGTTTACCTCTTTTCCCGAGAAAGGGGGTATTGTAACACTCTGCAATACTCACCAACACATTATCCATACGTTCTAGTATAATACTCTCTTTTTGTCTCGTGATAACGAGGATTTCATACATTAAGCACATTAACACAAAGATATTAAACTCGATATCTTTCTGTCGTTTTATTCCGTGTTTACATCCAGTCACAATACTACACATACACATAGGTTAGACGTCGTGAATCTGACATTGTCATTTTGACAGTGACAATGACTGATCCTTGTCAACGAAATAGTTTAGGAATAAAAAAAAAAGAACATAAAAAAAAAATAGTTTTATTTAGTGTACAATAAATCTAGATTAGAGTAAATAATAGGTATATTAAATTAGTAAACAGATTTGGAACTAATGATAATTTATATATAGTTTACGAGCGGATCAATTTCGGAGTGGTCACACCAGAATTCTCGTTCCGCGTAACGTAGAACATTATGTCAAATAGTGGATAAAATATTCGCTTAAGAGGATAGGATGGTTAATGTACAGGATAGTTTTAGCTTCAGTTAATGACATGGCGTTAATGCGATAAAGCCCTAATCGTGTATGGCGTATGAGAAGTGGAGGAATAAAAGTCACGAACGGAACGTGAGGGATGAGTGAAATGAAACGGACCGTAGGTGTAACTGACCAAGCGGGTTTGGCTTGGTGGGAAGGGGAAGAGACGAAAAGCAAAGATGGAGGCAGTCGGCATTTTTTTTCTCTCGAGCGAGAAGACCCGTAAGGTGTCTCTTCAAGAGCAATTCGTACCATCACAGGACCCGCAAAAAGCGGGTCTTTGGAGTACCTACCTATTATTGCTGGGAATACCTGCCCGTCCCTTGGCGGACTCCCAACACGGAGGAATTCTTCCCCGTGAACCCATCAGCGTGGGACGCGTGATCCACAGACGGGACTGCGCGCCGCTGACGAGCCCGGCTTTGTAGCGGTAACCGGTTCTCGCACCGGCATTTTTTTATTCTCTTTTTTACGCCACGTGCATTTCTTTTTCACTACTTGGCACCAAGGAGGGCCACCAGGATTCTTCTTATACATCCATACGCGAGGTTGATTACTGCATCTCGTTGGTTAGCGGTGCCTACGCGATAGTCCACCGACAGTTTAACAACGTAGTTCACCTTCAGGAGGCTGCATAACGATCCGAGAATGTAACTAGATTTATTTAGCCTTTAAATCATAGATTATAATAATGTTAACCAGAATGGATCCATCTCTAGGTCGCTAGATTAAAGTATATTTTGTTAGCCACGTCACAAGGTGATGTTTAGTTAATTGTGTCAAATGAAATAATTTCATCGCATCGGCGCAAGAGCCGGCCAGGTCAATAGATTTGATATAAGTTTATAGCAAGTAAGTAAAGTGTGTGTAGATATAAGTATTCTAACTGGAGTAATACTGGTGCATCCTGCCATATATATAGGCTAAGTAGTGCGTTTGATATACCACAAGGCCTGTGGTTTTTGTATTGTAGACCATTAAACGTGGTGATAATAATATACACTGGTTTTTCTTTCACGAACTCACTGCAACAGGGGTTTACTAGCCAGACAACACGGCCCTTAACCTAAAAGGTCCACTGTATCTCCGGCTGCTGTTATCCAGGTAATCTTCTTTTACAAATCAAACTATTGTAACACGGGATTTGGGAAGTCCACACCGACACCCTTGACGCCCGTTACGTTACAATCTCATGTCGGTTTAGTTGCGGTCACCGATTCAGAAATGTCTTCAACCATATTAGGCCAGTTGTCAAGTCTATCATTTTTTTTTATTTGAAGCCAATAATAATTGTGACCACAAATTGAAGAGCGAAGTGTCTTGAAGCAATAGTGTAACGCCTCTCATAACTGGGAATTTGTAATTAAAACTCACTATGAAATTTGATGCTGACAGTTATGATATCGGGGACACTGGTGGGTTAACTATGTTATATACTTCCGTTCAAATCTCAAAACTGGATCACTTTTTTTGTTACTGATACTTTCGAATGTTTCGATCAAAGAAAATCTTTGTCGCTTTTTATCAGCATGTTGTGTGATCGAACATTACTAACAGTTCTTATTTATAGAGTAAAATGCAAATTCTGTAAGATATTTGACCGTCTTCTACAAGAACTTCATACTTAGCAATATTTTTATATTTCTTATCAAAGTTTCAATACTTAAAATATGAAATGTAGGTACTTGATTCAAAAGAACATTTCGGGCTTTTTATTGAACAAACGGAGTTGAATTTCACTTTGAATATAGAAGACATGCGTAATCAAAATCGCTTCATAAGCAAACGTTCCCGTTACGCCTCTATTTATAGTAAGCGGATTACTAAGTAGATATGATGGGAATCAATTCATCTGTAATCGTTGCACAAGACATCAACTTTGATGGACATCATGTCATGGATTTATATTTGAATAACATTTGTAAGCCGATTTTCATTTGCGTTTGTTATTTGTAACGTTTAAAGGTGGGTACTTATTTTGATAAGAACAATCTGTAGGCAACAATCAAGACATTTGGGGCTAATCTATATTTATTACATTCGACTGCCTCGTTGGTATAGAGGTCGTAAAGTGTGATTGCAGATCACCAGGTTGCAGGTTCATTTCCACCGGGGACTAAAATGTATGCGGTCTATGCGGATATTCATCTCGAGAGATGTTTCTATGCATTGTAAGTAGGTATGTATTTACAAAAAAAAGTATAATAAGTATTATTTTTCGAGGTGTGTCTACCCATAACACAAGTAGATGAATCCTAGCTACGTTTGGATCAGATACCGTTGTGTAAATAGGAGTGCCAATATTTATTATTATTGCATAGCAAACTGGTGTATGTCCTTACCAAAACGTAGACTATATAATGTTATTATATAGGTATAGCTTTATAAAAATATATTCCTTTATAAAAAGGTATTTTAAACTACCTAGTTTGTACTATTACCTACCTGAATTGCCATTGCACCTCTACTAATTAACCGTCTATATACTTCCAAAAAAGGAGGAGGTTCTCAATTCGTTTGTTTTTTTTCTTATATTTGTTACCGGCAAATAGCTTAAAAGAGTTAACCGATTTTGATGGTTCTTTTTTTATTTGAAAGCTGGGGCTTCCCATGTGGTCCCATATACAGGAAGTCAGAACCTGATGCTGGGATCCAAGAGAAATCGAAGAAATCCCTCGAATCGAGGGAATTCCTTAACTATTTACAGCAGTTACCTTGTGTTTGGGCTTGATTAATTTGTATTGGGAAAACATTACCCCTAGATAGATATAATTTCAGTCTACCCGTCACTAAAAATAATGATAAAAAAAAATTAACAAAAAAAAACCGACTTCAAACAAATACTTAAAATTAACTTAGCACAAAGTTAATTTAATTTAAACAAGGCTAAGTTAATTTAATTTTAAATTTTAAGTTTTTGTTTGAAGTCGGTTTTTGTGCTAAGTTAATTTTATTTTTCAATTTTAAGTTTTTGTTTGAAGTCAGTTTTTTTTGCAATTTTTTTTTTATTGATCTGTACAAAATGCCATATCAAGTACCCGGATCGAACAATCCATTTAAGAGCTACGCGTGTAAGAAAAGCAAACCTAGCACAGCATTCAAGTTCAGGCAAAGGGGGCCATTCAAAAACAGGCATGAGCTTACAAAGTGTAACGGAACATAAACTCAAAATAATTATAATAACTCACGAATTATAGTTATGGCTCATATAAACTAATGTATTAAGAAAATGTATAAATTAGAAATTGTAGGGCAATGCACATTAGATTTTATGAACTTGAAAGCGGATTATGTTTCAAAATGTAGGCAGCACAACATATTTACCAGGATGGATATTCGAATCAACTAGTGTTTTTCAGGGTTCCATACCCAAAGGTAAAAACCGGACCATATTACCTACTAGCTGATGCCCGCGACTTCGTACGCTGCATTTTACATGCTTTTGATTCTTTAAATTGACATAACTTTTTTTATTTACCGATTGACATGATACAAACACCAAATGTTAAGTGGAGCAAACCGCAACGCAATAAAGAAAACCGCATTGCAATCGGTTGAACGGTTGCTGAGATTAGCGTGCACAAACGTAAAGACAAACAGACAAAAAGACAAAAATTCTAAAAATCATTGTTTTGGGTTCTATTGCGTTCATGAAGCCCCCCCCCCTATATTTTTTTCTCTCATATTATTCAATTTACAGACAGCGGCCTGTTACGATTTTAGTTATGTATTGATTGATGTTGATGATATTGATTACTATGACCCGGCAGTAAGTATCTCATGAACCGTGAAAGCATGGTTTGTGTTCCTCTGTCTACCCCTTTTTTTTTTTTTTTTTTTTTTTAACGTGAGGGAAAAATCCTCGTAGGATGCTATGCCGGACTCTTACCGACTAAAAAACCTCACGTAACGCCCAACAGCCTATGGTTGAGAGCCCCGGGTAAGCCCTCAGGAAGGATGTCCCGTGACTCCCAACAGACCTACGGCCGCCAATGCGGCCTCGCCCAGGGGGTGGTTCGGGTGCAATCCCGCGTCTATGGGGGATTTGGGGTGTGACCCCGCTTCTAAGGGGGGGGCGTGCGTGAGTGCTCACGTCACGCTGCCGTCATGGGCCTGCTTCTGTAAGGACGGTGAGCGGCCCTCTCACCGTCCTCAGACCCCCGGTTATGGAGGCCGATAGTCCTCGGCGAAGACACGTCGGCGGCGCCCAGGGCGCCGACTGCGGAACTCGGGTGGGAGAGTTCTCTCCCGCACCCGGCCCGCCGCCTCCTTCGCGAGCATGACCTGCTCGCAGAAAGAGGCGGCGCAGTCCCACTTACTCCCGCTGGAGAGCATGGCTCGCACCATGGCCTCAAGCGAGAGAGTGTCCACGCCCAGACCCACTACGAGGACCTGTCGCTGTTGTGCCCACGCCGCGCACTCCACCAGCGTGTGGAGCGCCGTGTCATCGCTGCGGTCCTCGCAGTGCTGACATTCGGCCGTGGTTTCCCGGTGTTTTCGCCACAGATACCTACCGAAGCTACCGTGCCCGGCAAGCATCTGTGTCAACCGGTAGGAGAGAGCACCGTGTCTTCTCTCCAGCCACTCGTCCATGACCGGTCTGACGGCCGCGATTGTGGCGAATCCCCCCTTTGGTTGCTCAAGTCGCATCTTCCATGTCTCCAGGGTTTCCTGGTGGAGCAGGGTCCGCTGGGCCTCGATTTCTCGAGACGCAGGCCTTTGGCCCCGCTCCAGCGCCTCCTTGCGCCATCTGAACAGTGACGCAAGGGCTCTCGCTTCCAGGTCCCATGGAGGGGTCCCGGCTAGGAGACATGCCGCCTCACCGGAGATCGTGCGGTATCCTCTTATCACCCTGACGGCCATCACTCTCTGCGGGCTCATCAGTCTAGCCTCATTGCTGGCCGTCAGGCCTCTGTCTACCCCTTATGAAAAATGGTTTGATTATTATAATAGAATAGAATATTATGCTTTATTGTACACTAATTAACATTTACATGAATATGAAATAAATGATTTAAAATGTACAATGGACGGCCTTATCGCTAAGTGCGATTTCTTCCACGCAACCTTTGGATAGATATGAGTGTAAGAGATAAAGTTTATAATTGGGCAGCTATTTTATTGGTGTCTTAAAAGAATTAAGGTACCTTTTATTATGTAAATGGTACTGTAAT
The DNA here is from genome assembly GCA_933228765.1 of Miltochrista miniata. Classification (NCBI taxonomy): domain Eukaryota; kingdom Metazoa; phylum Arthropoda; class Insecta; order Lepidoptera; family Erebidae; genus Miltochrista; species Miltochrista miniata. Next base: position 23,562,221 of record OW121763.1, on the reverse strand, counting down.
AATGAAAACATCATTCTTACACCAGTATTGTACAGCTTCCAATTTATCATGAAAGAAGAAAAAAACGAACTGCAAACACCAAGTTTTATATTAATCCCCTAGAGTCAAAATCTCATCACTGAATCAATAATCTCATTTCATTACATGTGCAACTAAAAGTGAGAAAAAAGAGACAGTATAGTATATTGATACTAATCATCGCAGTGGTATGAGCCAACGCGTCCGTTAATTTACCTAACGCGAACCACGAAAAGCATCAAAACCACTATGAAATCGAATACGTACAACTGCTACCCATTTGGGGCGAATGTTTGGGTTAAGGTTGGTTTTCACTGCGTTAACGAATGAAGGCTAAACTAGATAGTGCACTACCCACATTTATATTTAAATCATTTTTAAATTTATCCCGTTTTAAATACAATAAAGGTCGAGTTCTTAAGTAACTTAAGTTAGTTTTTTGAAAAAATATACCTCGGACCCTAGGTACCATAATTTTCTTAATAAATCTAATTTTTTATTATAAGTATAGATTAAACTGAATATTTACAGATATATAACTAAACTAATAATAAAAAAACCGGCCAAGTGCGAGTTGGACTCGCCCATGAAGGGTTTCGTAGCAGCAAGTAACATAATATAAAAGTTTTTATAGTTCGTTCTATCTTTAATTGATGTTTTAACACGTTCGCAGTGGTAGTGATTTTTCTAACCGAAAATTGCGGTTTATGACGTATTAAAAAAAACTACCATAATAACTATCTCGTTCACACCAATTTTCGTTGATAGTTTTTATGGCAATGTACATCATATATTTTTTTAGATTTATCATTCTCTTAGTTTAAAAGTTCCAAAGTGGAAAAATGTGTGTCCCCCCCGGACACACATTTTTCCACTTTGGAAGTGTCTCTTGCGCAAACTATTCACTTAAGGAAAAAATGATTTTAGAAACCTCAATAGCACTTTTAAAGACCTGTCTATAGATACCCCACCCCACACGTATGGGATTGATGAAAAAAAAATTTTTGAGTTTCAGTTCTGAGTATGGGGACCCCTAAAATTTACTGCTTTTTTCTAGTTTTATATGAGAATCTTAATGCGGTTCACAGAATACATCTAGTTACCAAGTTTCAATAGCATAGGCCTTATAGTTTCGGAGAAAAGTGGCTGTGACACACGGACGGACAGAGAGACAGACAGACAGACAGACATGACGAATCTATAAGGGTTCCGTTTTTGCCATTTGGCTACGAAACCCTAAAAATTAAGGTTAGCTAAAACTACCATGAGAATAAAAATAAAATAAACTACGAAACTGAAATGTTTCATAAAATTTCTCCGCATCACAGCCCTCATGTGGCAGCGTCCCCAGAAGACTGGCAGCATTGCCACATTGAATGGCAATGCTTAATCTTTTTCCCGAATAGAAGCCAGCCTTCTGATCACGAGTTGTATCGACCAAACGCTTTGCTAATTCTCGAAACAATATATGAGCGCTGGGTACTAATCAAATCATATAGAATTTACAGAGATTCCAGAGTTTGACTGTTTAAAAATTCATATTTTTGAGAAATTAAAGAAATTTACTTACATTTAAAAGTGTCTTTAAAAACCTCCATTTTAGCAATAATTGTCAAAAAGCTGCACTTGGCTTTTATACTATATCAGTTTTCGGTTTAGTGAAACCAAACTGTAATTTTGAAACAAAAACAGCCCACCCGAATCACACGGTTGTCTACTCGCATTAACTATACTAATACGTTTATCTATAGAATGAACACTTGACAACGTTTCACAATCTCCTGAGCAAGTGTTAATATAATCTTACATTTACAATAATATTACTAAAAAAAGTTTGAAATAACGGAATAGTAATTTTTATGGTGTTCTTTTGTGACATCAATATTACATAACCATTTTTCGTTTTCTATAATGTTATAAGAGTTGGACAATTTTCAGAAAGATATCAGCCTCTGAGAAACGACTTCAACATTCCAAGTAAGGTCAAATAAATATTATAATGTTAAAAAATCATGTAAGGCAGATTTTATTTTAGGCCACAAAGGTGGCAGACAATCATAACCGACTGACAGTGGTCATCGTAGCCTATGAACGGTTTAGCCTCAGAATCCACACACTAGCGCTGTGGAACCCCTTCTAACCCCGTTGCTTATAGTGAACCCCTTCTAAACCCGTTGCTTATAGTGAAATAATTCATTTAAACAAATGACTACTAAAATAACTATCAATGTAAGAAACGGTAAATCGTTTTCCAGTTGATGACACTTATTTTACGGACACTGGTTAGTATCAAGTTGGGGACACTGTTAACATAATTCCATCATAAAACCAACTGTGTATAAAATAGAATTAAGACGATACATGAATTCTTGTCGATAAAAGGTCTACAATTTGTTAAGGGCCCATAACAACGTAATGCGGAGTACGCACTTGCCCGGAAAGCTATTGTCTGTCCACCCTCTTAGAATAAAGCTGAGGACACACAACATTATAGTTCAAAGGACATAATAATAATTTATGTACCGCTCTTAGTGTTTATGTTGGGGTCTCTCTGTTTTCATGTTAATTCAATTGAAGATTGAGGTTATTTTTGTAAAAGTAATTTACGCTGAGTCAAGTAAAAACGAAATAATTATGTAGCATTTTTGTTTGTTTACAGGCGTGGTAATAGGTTTATCTGGTTAAAGGTAGGTAATAAAAGTCTGATTATATATTCATAACTAACTAACTAACTAACTATCTTCACGCCAAATCCCTTGCGGGGTAGGCAGAAAGAACCGAGCGCCACACGGCACGGTCCATACACACCTCACTTGCTTCTTCAACTTTCATTTTTCTTTTCATGCATGCACGTCGGTTCCTACGGCTCTTGACATCACCTTCAACTAACACACGATTAATTTGGTCGTGGTAGGTGTGTCGTGGCCTTCCCCGACTCCTACGTCCATCCACTTTCGCGTTGTATATCTGTTTTGTCATTCTTTCATCTCCCATTCGTTCCACATGCCCGAACCATCGTAGCATGCCCTTCCTTACTTTAACACCGACACTCTCTTTCAGACCAACTCTCTTTCTTACATCTTCATTCCGAACGCGATCTGCGAGCGTTACTCCGCAGATTTTGCGTAGCGCGCGCATCTCGACCGCGTTTATTCTACTTTCATGCGTTTCCTGCCATACCCAACTCTCGCTTCCATACGTTAGCGTAGGTATCAGCACCGCATTGTGTACTGCGAGCTGGGCCTTTTGACTTAAGCCCTTGGTACCTAAAAGTTTGCCTAACGCTCCATTCACACTATTGCCCGCAGTTACCCTCTTTTCTACATCAGCGGTGTACCGTCCATCCCTGCTAAATGCACATCCAAGATATACAAACTCATCCACCTGTTCCAGCACTACATCATTTACAGTTATCCTGGCATTCGTTCTGTCCTCTTCTCTTTCGAATACCATCACTTTCGTTTTAGTCGCGTTCAATTGTAAGCCTCTCATTAGACAATCATCTTTCATCGTTGTGACTAGTGACTGTAGTTCTGATGGCGATTCGGCTATGAGCACGGCATCATCTGCATACAGCAAACAGTTCACAAGTAAGTCACCCATTCGCAATCCAACATTCATCGATCTTACTCTCTTAAGACAATCGTCCAGGTACAGGACAAACAGCAGAGCCGACAGCACGCAGCCCTGTCTGACGCCAATGTTGACGTCAAACCAGGGAGACAGGCTGCCGCCCACCCGCACACATGCCGTACATCCCACATATGTAGACTGCACAGCACGAAGCAGCGCACCATCAATCCCGTATCCTGGCAATATATCCCAGAGATCCTTCCGTACAACTCTGTCAAATGCTTTCTCCATGTCCACAAAACCGCAGAAAACCTTCCGGCCTACAGCCAGCTGCTTCTCTACGATGTTGCGGAGAGAGAAAACTTGGTCCATACATCCCCTTCCATTTCGGAAACCACCCTGCGCCTCCCACAGTAATCCGTCAGATTCCACCCTCATTCTCCTTTCAATAATTTTGCCATACACTTTAGCTGCTATACTGATCAAACTGATGGCCCTATAGTTGGCGCACTCCATACGTGAGCCCTTGCCTTTATACAAGGGCACGATGATAGCACGCCTCCAGTCCATTGGGACCCTTCCAGTCTTCCAGCATAGATTGCTCAATGACCAGAAGGCGTCTCGGACGCAAGGACCACCTAATTTGATCATTTCAGCAGATATCCTATCAATTCCCGCAGACTTTCCATTTTTCAAGCTTCGTATCGACCATTCAATCTCTTCCAAAGTAATATCTCCGCTTGATGCTTGCACCGCAAGATCAGTCATCGACTCCCTCGCAGTGCCCGCATCCGGGAGATATTCATACATTTCTCCAAAGTACTCATTCCACCGCTCTAACACCTCTAATGGGTCCGCAAGAATGTCCCCAGCTTTACTCTTTATCTTATCCATTCTGGAAACTGACGAACAGCTCCGAGACTTCTTGACCTCCCTCCAAAAGAGTTTGGTATTTGTCTCGAAGTTCCTCGTCAGCTTCTCTTCCGCAATCAAATTTATTCTTTCACGCTTCTCTTTCACTAAAGCTTTGGCTTCATTCTTGCAGAGGCGGTAAATTTCTTTCTTCGTGTCTTTCATACTGTCATTCAGTTGCAAAGATGAGACATAATCCAACCACGCATTCTTCTTTCTTGCTACGCAGGATTGTACCTCTGCATCCCACCAGGCATCACCTTTCGAATGTTCATGTCTCTTTGCACTCCCACATGCTTCTTTTGCACTATCCACTATACTTTCTTTCATAATATTCCAGCATTCATCCACATCTAAGTCGGAAAGGCTCGCGTTTGCAAGCCTTTCACTGACTAAGCCTACATACATACTCCTTACGCTTTCATCTTCCAGTTTTTCACTCTTTATCCTTTCATAGTCTCCGAAGGGGACACGCACTCGCCAGTGCCTCCACTTCTTGAAAAGACCAACAAACCGGCTTACCACCAGGTAGTGGTCAGTTTCAAGAGTGGGGCCTCTGTAGGCCCTTGTATCCCTTATAGCCTCTCGGAGACGACTGTCTATCAAAATCAAATCAATTACACTTTTTTCTTCCTTCCGTCTCCAAGTATACGTGTGGATATCTTTGTGACGGAATAAACTGTTCGCCACAAGGAGGTCTCGTTCCAAGCATACGTCTAAGATTGACTTACCAGCATCATTCGCTCTCTTATCTCCATACGGACCAAGGACAGCATCGAAGCCATCTCGCTTGGTCCCCACCCATCCATTCAAATCACCACACATGATCAACTTTTCATTCCCCTCAGCCAAATCGAGGACGTCCCTAACGGAATCCCAGAACTCCGCGAGCACTTGGGGATTAGCCGAGCTGACGGGAGCATAGGCTGCGACCAAAAAAACTCTCGTGATCCCCAGTTTTATACGTACCCACAGGAGTCTTGGGCCTGCCAATCCATAATCTTTCACTCCAGAAGCGAAACGGGAGGAGAGCAAGACACCCACTCCCTTACTGGCATGATCCTCTTGGTCCACTCCGGACCACAAAGCAATTATGCCGCCAGGAAGATCGTCAATGCCGCTCCCCTTCCGCTTCGTCTCTGTGACACACAATACATCCAGGCATCGCTCTTTCATTACATCTATCAATTCATTCATCTTACCTTCCATACCACCACGCACATTCCACGTGCCTATCCGGCACTCGGCTCCTCGCATCCCGCCAGAGTTGGCGCTGCGTGAAGGGTGGCGGCCCCTTTCGCCGCGTGCGCATGCAGTCATACCGACGGGGGCACACCGGTATGCGTCGCCTCGGGGGGACGCCCTAGCCCTGTCGGGACTCATTTCTCGGTAGTGATTGGTTTCGCGTTTTCGCTTTCGCCGCTACTTACGGGGAGGGCCCGAGCACAGGTAACGCTCTTCGTGAAGGCACACTACATCCAGATATATTCATGTTTGCGTATTTACTGTTTATGGATCTGAATGGGGTTGATTTGATACAGCGTATACCATTTCAAATAGTTTAGTTTAATTTAAATTTGTCATGTAAACATACTATGGGTTATACCTAAAATTAAAAAAATAAATAATAATTATTATATTAAAAGTCAAGCATAGATTTAATTAAAACTTCAATTTACTACTATTTTATAACGTCTCATAATGTCCTTTTCTCGAAATATCCTTTGTCATAATGTCCTTTTCCACCACTTATACACATAAATAAATAAAGCTCCGCTGCGCTCCGCTGCGCTCCGCTCCCGCCTTAGCCTTCTAACCTAACCTATCCAAGTCGGATTGAGCGGGGTTAATCTTGTAGTAGAAAATTACATTTCGCGAAAAGGACATTTTGAGAAAAGGACAATTCGTGAAAAGGACATTTTGAGAAAAGGACATTTTGGGAAAAAAACATTTCGAGGAAGGACATTTCGAGAAAAGGACCTTATGAGAAAGGACATTTCGAGAAAAGGACATTATGAGATGAGACCTTTTATAATTTACGTCTTGTCCTTTCCTGTGTATATACATTTTACATCTATTTAACCAAATCGGTATTTTTTATTAGTGGAATTCCCCATGGATCCTATGCTGAACTCAAACTGACTGACCTACCTAATAGTCTAGCGCCGTACGTCCCGTATAACTCCTTAGAAAGATGTCCCAGTCCCCGAAGGCGTAAGCTGTAAAATGCACATAAAACACGAAAAAGCCATAGAAAAAAAAACTAATTTAACAAGACTTTCTGGAAGCTAGCTGATGTCTTTATAAAGTTACGATTAAATTACCATAACTCAAAACAAACAGACGCGAGATAATTCCAAAAATTTGCATTGTACTAATTTACCAGAACAATCAACTGTACCAGTTGATCTCTCACTACCGTTCTAATACTATAAGCATAATGAAAGCGTATTAGTACAAGACTCGGTCTCTATCGGTACGTATATCCTTTAATTACTACAGGTAGTGATATATTCAGGTTAAGAGCTCGTGATAGTCAAATGAAAGACTAAGAAACGACGGCTTAATTGCAAGCCCGACGTGACTGAAGGCTTTGACTGCTATCTAGTTACACGTAAACGATTTCCATTCTCTGTACTTTATGTTTAATTAGACGTGTAATTTGTTTTTCTAGGTATTTCCTTTGTAATTCTAGGTATAGGAAGTCGAGTTTAGTTTTATATAGGTGAGGGTGCTCTTCCCAGCGCCTATTTTTAAATTTTCTCCGTTTGAGTTTAAGTAAAAAGAAAATTAAAGGGACTTAAATTAGGTTTCATTAGTGAAATTAACCTATCATAGTCAACAACCAACATTATGATTCACCAAATTTTTAGCATTCATTAGAAGAATGACAAATGGAACCACTAGAACACTTTCTTCAAGACCCAGTGAGGTAAAAGTCATACGAACGCCGCACGCCCTAAAAAGGGGGCCCAAACCCGTAGTCGAGTCTGCTGTGGTACCTAAGACTACTAGGAGACCACCGTCCTGGATTTTAGGGAACATTTTTGAAACTAGACAGATTGTTAAAAACCGTGTAGTATGTGACTAATCGAGTCCAGCATGACATCTGTAGTGTTTTCCACACGTTGGAAAATAAATGGGTTGTTTTTAAGTGCTTCTTTGTCTCAAGTTTCATATTATTTTTATGACTCTGGTAAAATGATAAATACTTTTTATGTAATACTATATGGTGTTCTCAGCTTCGCCTGCGCAATATTCGGTACCCGTTCCTGCTTCCCGTGGAAACATATTCCCGGAAAAAAGTAGCCTATGTGTTATCCAGACTAAAAGCTATCTCTGTAACAAATTGCATCCTGATCCGTTTAGCCGTTAGAGCGTGATTAAGTAACAAACATCAAAACATGTTCACAAACTTTTACTTACAATATTATTATAGTATAATAGGGTGGTGAAAACATTGAGCTGTAAAGACATATTTTATAGACATAATATTTTAATCCTCTTACATCATAATAACAGAATATCAAGGAAATTTATCGGTAAATTAACACTCTGTTTTCAGAAGATCATGCTTCTCAAATCAAACTATGATCATTATAGAAACCATGATGACCATTATTGTATGAACTTAAAACTCAATCAAATCAATTAATCAAATCACTGCTGGGCATAGGCCTCCTCTGATAATCAGGTGTATTGATTCCACTGTTTCTAGGTTTCTTCTCTTCGATTTCTGTGATAACCTCATCCTTTGGTCACCACAATTGACAGGGCTCTATGGCATATAACAAACAATGAAATATCAAATTTATTGAAATACCAGCAAAATGTGTGCAAAGTTTATAATAATTTATTCCATCATAACAGATAACAATGCATCCGCGCTTCATTGCATAAACACATAAACATTATAACGTAAACGAAACCTATCCGAATACATTAACCCATTTACGATGATGCGATTTCATTAAAACAATTTTAATTAAGGTACCGTCTCACTTCCACGACAAACGCAATGATTTAATCGCATCTGCTGCAAATCCGGTGTTCACGATCCATTTTATCGTGTCGGGTGCATCAATGCAGTCATTGAGCCCGTGTTTAATGTTCACCGGTAATATTACACCGGTACACTGTTAATGCGAGACAGTAAGATTGTAATTTAAGGTACAGTTTCCTTAGAAAGATTTTGTCGTTGTCGTTTTAATGACATCCTGCTCCGAATTCATATGGCAGTAAAATATTATGTATTTGCTGACAGCCACTTTGTTCGTTGAGTTTTTTTGCATGTTCACAAGCTATTCATATTAATTATAGGCGCCTGCATTTAATTTAAAACTTTTACGAATTTCATTAGGTAGAGATATTTCTAAAGTCGTTTATGGGGAAACTATTATTGTCGATTTTCTGTTACAAAAAAATTGGGTTGGCTCTTTACTGACTAGGGAAACACGATTAACTATGAAAATGTTTGTCAGACATCAACTAGTCAAAAAGCGAAACGTAATGATATTAGGAAAGCAACTAAATAATAACGTTTCATCCTACACATTATTGATTGCGGGTCTTTTTCGCGTATACACGTTACTTTCTTTATTATTATTCGCGTATTTTCATACTGTCATAGGCACTTATTTCACAACTTTGCGCATTATTTGCACCTGCAGGAAGTGATGTTTGTTTATGTCTGGGTATTCTAGTACATGGTCTCTAAATCAAAATCAGGACTTTAATACATGTACAAGTTGAAAATGAAAATTTTAGGCAATGTTGTGGTGGAGACAAAACCGATCGTTTTAAATAATGAAACAAGACTTAAAGTAGTTGTAATGAAACTCTTCCCAGCGCACGTATGAGAGTACACTCTAAATCGCAGATAGAAAGATTCGTGACTGTAGAATCACAAACGGTAGCCGAAGTCGGAAATCAAATCCAATTTACTTCATTTGCTCGCCAGTAAAGTTCACATCTAACTCTTGAATTGAACGGATTACGTTGTGAAATGAAGTTTCCAGATAGCCGTACACGATCCAATGATAGATTTGTACACGTTTGCCGGTTTAACATTTGATTTACTAGTAATTTTGATAGGGTTAATGCATAGGAATAGAGTTATTTAAGCACTTTGTGGATAATAGCAAAGCTATAATAATGGATTATATTATGGCATATTTACTTTAAACAGCAAACTATTAAATTTGTCGAAAACATTTATGATACGTCAATCAGCTATTTAAAGTATAAACATCCAAATTGTCGTGGCATAGATTCTTTCTGTCCTTGATCAATGTGTGCTTCCAGTGATATCTATTGCTCTCATGGCATAATCAAAGGCTTCACTCGGAAAGTTCTCATCTCTAGACAACACTACTACTTGCCTCAATGGCAGGTAAAAAAAAGGTAATTTTTTTGCCCATCCTTACTGCGTCGTCAGAACTTAAAAATCTTATGTTTTGTTTTGTATTATATTTTCTTCTTAATACATAATCAAGCAATATTGTTTATAGTATTTGATATTCTGCTGACGAATAATATTTTCTTAAACTATAGCAGATATCATAATATACTTTTAGAAAGTAATTTAAAAGTCGTTGACGCCTGCCATAGCTTTTTGAGTTCATTTAGCTTAGCATGGCTTAACGAAGAGATCAATTTAGTGAAATCGTCAAACTAACGGCTATTCTATAAATAAAGTGCCTGTCATTTTCATCAATGGTCGCCAAATCAAAGTTAAAATGGTTTCCAGGGGATAAAACACATGAAATTAATTTCGTATGAACACAAAATAATAAAAACTGGCAATTGGTGGAATGAACGACGAAAAATGAAGTTGCAATTTTATCAATTTAAATAAATCTGAATTGAGCGAGTGTTCAAAATAGTTTTTATTTCAGCCAATTCGGCGACTTGCAGGCAACGAAATGCAATTAAAGCGTCCTCCTTTTTAGGATACTCTAGTAAACAAGATATTACAGATTTAGTTCATCTGTCTGTATTAAAGTTCAAAAAAAGTATTATTATAATAATTTATTTTATACAATCATATTAGGCTGCTGTTGGGAGTCCTGAGATTGTTGGGAGTCCTGGGACATTCTTCCGAGGGCTTACCCGGGGCTCCCAACCATAGGCTGTTGGGCGTTACGTGAGGTTTCTTAGTCGGTAGGAGTCCGGCATAACATCCATGAGGAGTTTCCCTCACGTAAACAAAAAAAAATCACGGCTGTGTAAACTAGGGAGCTTATTCATCTAGTATAATGTCATCGCGGGGTACTGTTCCATTTAGATTTATTTTTTGATTTGCCAAAGTTTAGTTTTCAAAAGACGTGATTATTTTTGTTAGTGTAGGCGATAGAAATAAAACGAAAGAACTTTGTAGAAAATCAGAGGAGCGGTCGCGGGTAGGTAGGCGTATGTACCGGTCGGTGTCGCGGATGCTACTGGCGCCTCGACCGCCCTCTTGCGTTTATTAATTGAAACGTACAGATGCACATACTCGTAGCTAATATCAGTAGGTATATGTAGTATACAGTTCATACGTTCTTAAATAAACTTAAATCAAAGGATTTACAGGGAATAAAATTGATAATAAAATATATTAATAGTGCGTCGCTTACAATCTGCCTCCTTAGTGCTAACTAGTTAGTACTACAGTCCCGTGGTGACAACAGAGCGACGCGCGTTACCGGTCGCCGCAGCACGCCTGTGCGTGTGCGCACGTCTACCACACGGACGCGTCCGTCCCTGCCCGCATGGGTCGCACTCACTACTCCGTGACGCCAGGAGTTGCGCTCTAAGTTAGGCTCGACAAGAATGACGTAATCACCCACCTGCAAGGGACTTTCCTCTCGGTTCCATTTCTGACGTGGAAGCAAGGTAGGCAGATATTCCTTGATCCAGCGGCTCCAAAACATATCCGCCAGTCTCTGCGCCACTCGCCAACGTCTTCGTAAATACAAATCAGAATCGTCATACTTACCAAAATGCGAGCTGGTACTAGGGGTACCGATCAAAAAATGGTTCGGCGTCAACGCTTCCGGGTAATGTGGGTCATCAGAGACGTGAGTTATAGGACGACTATTAACTAGTGACTCCACTTCGGCTAATAGAGTGAGAAGTGTGTCTGGGTGGGGGGCGCGTTCCTTAAGGACTACTTTAAGGGATGTTTTAACAGTACGGATCATTCGCTCCCAGGCGCCTGCCATTTCTGGTGCCCCTGGTGGAATAAACTTCCAATCCACTCCACGGGCTGCCCCGGCCTCACGCACTGCCTCCTTGTCAAGGTCAGCTATGCTGCGCTTCAACTCAGCATCAGCACCTCTCAAATTGGTGCCGTTATCTGAGATGATAACATCTGGCATGCCACGACGGGCTGCCATACGCCGCAGGGCCATTATGGTGGAGTCAACAGTGAGGTCATCTGTCACCTCAATGTGGATCGCCCGAACGGTAAGGCATGTGAAAAGCATACCATAACGTTTTAATTTTCTACGCCCTATGGTAACTAAAAGAGGGCCGAAGAAATCAATTCCACAGTGACTAAAGGGTCGCCTGTTATGCTGTAGTCTGGCGGCCGGCAAGTCAGCCATGCGTTGTGGCCGCGGCACGGCTCGCCTGTAGCGACAAAACAAGCAACGTGACGCAACGGTACGAACTGTCGGCCTGAGCTTTATTATCCAATATTGTTGCCGTAAATTATTTACGACGAGCTCATTAGCCCCATGGAACGCTTGCCTATGGCGGTATTCCACCAACAGGCGCGTGATCCTATGGCGGCCGTCTAATATAGCCGGCCGACAAGTATAGTAGTCAACACCCACTACGTTATCGATACGGCCGCTCACACGTAAGATGCCTGATTCATCTAAATACGGTGACAATTGTAGTAAACGGCTGTTCGACGGCAGTGCTTTATTTTGTTTTAAACATAACAGTTCTGCACTAAAACTGTCATGTTGACATTTTTCCACTAAGAGGTCCTCTGCCTCCTTCATTAGAAGAACGTCTAGCTTACATTCCTTACGCTGACATCTTCTAATGAATAACAAAACTCTTGCCGTGGCGCGTACGAGAGTGATCCAACTCGAGATATTGTTTTCATTAGGTAAAAATAAATCCGAATTGTTTTCGATCACTACATGGACAGATCTTTCCTCGCACTTCGCTTCCTCTAAGGGTTTCATGCGTTTCAGGTCCTTAGGCCACTGGTCTTCTACATGACGCAAGAAAGACGGACCTTGAAACCAGTCACTAGAGTAAACAAGTGGCGAGGCGTCCTCGCGCGTGGCGACGCACGGTGGATCCTGTTGTATGGGATGGTTGGTCAATATTATTTAACTACGTTCCGAGACTTAAGCTAAGTCTTAAAGGTGTATAATACATTCATACGTACCTAAATACATAAAATCACGCTTATTTCTCACTGGAGTAGGCAGAGACCACTGATTGCCACTTGCAACGCTCCCGGCAAACATCTTTCGCTTCCTTAACTTTCATAATTGTCTTTATTAAAAGTGTTTTGAGGCAAAATAACTTTATTAATGTCTTTATTACTCTAAACAATTTAAATATATATCACAATAAATGGATTTATGAAGGCATCTAGCCTTCATAAATCCATTTAATCCTTTTAATCTGGTAAAATCATTTCTAGCACCTCACTAGGAAGAGTAGTTTTATATTTTCGCACAACCCTTGAGCACGATACTACTGGATCCGAAAAAATTAAAAACAAATTAAATACATCCGTTAGAGTGTCTTTTCTCGAAGTTTTACGAGCGTTAAGTTAAGAAGGAAAGATATGAGGCGCGTAGCTTTGTACCACGTTATACTGCTTCTTACTTTATTTCGCTTCAGTATCTAAACATAGACAAAGCGGTTTGAGGATATACTGCCTCTTGTTCATTTACTGTGGTTTTCGGTGATAGAATATCTTTTAATTTATTTAATTGGGAATGGTGGTCTTTAGTTCGAAAATACATTTGAGCAGAATAAAGAAGTTCACTGCCAGAACCGGACGCACGTAAAACTTCGGTCTTCTTACGCTTACTGCGGACACTACACTGCTCAAAATCCTTAGGGGGTCTACCTGGGCTCACCCTTTGCTTAATAATATATTTTTTTAAAATGCAAGTCTCATCTAGCTACGTTGAGTTATTTTTTACAAACCTTTCTTTGATTCTGTTCGACGATTGCCATTTTATTTTAAAAGATTTAAAAAATATATGCAGTGTTTCTTTAAGGGAAGTTATTTCTGAAGCAGGGCAGTTGGTTTCTGCAATAATTATCTCCTCTAATTTTAAAAACTCGCTATCTAATTTCTTGTATTGAATTAAAAATAATTTGTCACACAAATTTCTCCTTTTTACTGGATAATCCACTATATCTAAGAAAAAAAAACGAAAAAATAACCTATATAATTGGCTACTATACAATTCAAAACTATTCATTCATGTTAAAGACGAAAATTTTCACAGTTAAGTGTAATAACTAACCGAAATACGACTGGCTCATATTTTTAATCCACTACCGTGAAACTATAAACCACTGCCATTTGAAAAGGAGCATTTTGTCTGAACTTTTGATATCAACTATATAAAATACACTAACTAACGAGTTACGGAGAACTAATTAGTACCCTGACAAAATGCACTTTTTCGAAAAAAAACAGTATCAAAACTGCACTTCTGAAGAAAAAGTGGTTTTTAAATAAAAAATTATTATGAAGAAGTTATTTTATCGTGAAGAACTAAATTTATACATTTTAAATACTACATACCTTCAGCATCACTCATGATTTTTTTTATTAATTATACCCTGTTACTTTTAAAGTAATACAATGTTTCAATACTGCACCAAACTTAAAAAACGTAATTGACTACAAGGAAAATACAAATATGGTCAACTTTGTCGTATCATAAAAAGTATACTAGACAACTAATACTACTTTAATTACATATAATAAATGTGGTATACCCTCTATTTGCTAAATCTATGAAAAAATATTATCTACCGGCATTTTTTTAATTTTGATTAATGACCAACCAGCTCATACTTGTAACGTAACGGGCGTCAAGGGTGTCGGTGTGGACTTCCCAAGTCCCGTGTTACAATAGTTTGATTTGTAAAAGAAGATTACCTGGATAACAGCAGCCGGAGATACAGTGGACCTTTTAGGTTAAGGGCCGTGTTGTCTGGCTAGTAAACCCCTGTTGCAGTGAGTTCGTGAAAGAAAAACCAGTGTATATTATTATCACCACGTTTAATGGTCTACAATACAAAAACCATAGGCCTTGTGGTACATCAAACGCACTACTTAGCCTATATATATATGGCAGGATGTACCAGTATTACTCCAGTTAGAATACTTATATCTACACACACTTTACTTACTTGCTATAAACTTATATCAGATCTATTGACCTGGCCGGCTCTTGCGCCGATGCGATGAAATTATTTCATTTGACACAATTAACTAAACATCACCTTGTGACGTGGCTAACAAAATATACTTTAATCTAGCGACCTAGAGATGGATCCATTCTGGTTAACATTATTATAATCTATGATTTAAAGGCTAAATAAATCTAGTTACATTCTCGGATCGTTATGCAGCCTCCTGAAGGTGAACTACGTTGTTAAACTGTCGGTGGACTATCGCGTAGGCACCGCTAACCAACGAGATGCAGTAATCAACCTCGCGTATGGATGTATAAGAAGAATCCTGGTGGCCCTCCTTGGTGCCAAGTAGTGAAAAAGAAATGCACGTGGCGCAAAAAAGAGAATAAAAAAATGCCGGTGCGAGAACCGGTTACCGCTACAAAGCCGGGCTCGTCAGCGGCGCGCAGTCCCGTCTGTGGATCACGCGTCCCACGCTGATGGGTTCACGGGGAAGAATTCCTCCGTGTTGGGATTCCGCCAAGGGACGGGCAGGTATTCCCAGCAATAATAGGTAGGTACTCCAAAGACCCGCTACAACAAAAGTTACGCGTCATTAGCAATCAGCACGCACTTCACAGACCGCGATTATTACAAGGTCTATCTAGCTTATAAATACCTTTTTGCGGGTCCTGTGATGGTACGAATTGCTCTTGAAGAGACACCTTACGGGTCTTCTCGCTCGAGAGAAAAAAATGCCGACTGCCTCCATCTTTGCTTTTCGTCTCTTCCCCTTCCCACCAAGCCAAACCCGCTTGGTCAGTTACATCTACGGTCCGTTTCATTTCACTCATCCCTCACGTTCCGTTCGTGACTTTTATTCCTCCACTTCTCATACGCCATACACGATTAGGGCTTTATCGCATTAACGCCATGTCATTAACTGAAGCTAAAACTATCCTGTACATTAACCATCCTATCCTCTTAAGCGAATATTTTATCCACTATTTGACATAATGTTCTACGTTACGCGGAACGTGAATTCTGGTGTGACCACTCCGAAATTGATCCGCTCGTAAACTATATATAAATTATCATTAGTTCCAAATCTGTTTACTAATTTAATATACCTATTATTTACTCTAATCTAGATTTATTGTACACTAAATAAAACTATTTTTTTTTTTATGTTCTTTTTTTTTTATTCCTAAACTATTTCGTTGACAAGGATCAGTCATTGTCACTGTCAAAATGACAATGTCAGATTCACGACGTCTAACCTATGTGTATGTGTAGTATTGTGACTGGATGTAAACACGGAATAAAACGACAGAAAGATATCGAGTTTAATATCTTTGTGTTAATGTGCTTAATGTATGAAATCCTCGTTATCACGAGACAAAAAGAGAGTATTATACTAGAACGTATGGATAATGTGTTGGTGAGTATTGCAGAGTGTTACAATACCCCCTTTCTCGGGAAAAGAGGTAAACCGACAGGTTTACCGAAAGAAACAGCCGGGGTAACCGGGTAAAAGTGGTTACTTAACCGACTCCAAAAAGGATTAAAAAAATACCGAGAAATAAAAGAATAAAACTTCAGAACGCTGCTAGCAATAGTTATTCTTCTGACTGTCCTTTAGAATGATCACAGCTGGATAGGTATTCCTTTCAAAACGCGTACTTCACTCTTCCATACCTCACACAGTATTTCATATTTATCTATGTACATTCATTCGTCATCCTTTCCATATTAATAATAATTATAATAATACATATAATAATATTTAAAGCTTATTTTCCACCTATCATTCAGTCATGCACTTATCCTTCCCTTTCTTATTTGCTCCTATCATTCCATAATTATTTACATGCTGTCATTCATCAGTCTTATATTCTGTAAGAGTTTTTCATACTTTGGCCAATCGTACTGTCGGTCAATCATTTGACTGTCAAGAAAAACAACTTTTTTGCTCATGCGTTGTTAAGTATCATATCATATAAACATTAACTGTAAGAATAAGAACACAATGTAAAAACACAAACGGCAAAGCAATTATTAATTGCATACATTAGTTTCGATAAATGCTTGCCTAGCCCTACGATCAAAAAAAAATCTTGGGTTCGGAGTAAATACCACTAGACAAGCAACAATATCGGACAGGGTGTGTAAATAATTTAATCTACACGCAAGATGTCCTTTACATGAAATTTACCAACAGATCCTGACGATAACTCGCGTAGCTCATACACTACATCTGACAACCTCCTTTCAACCGTGCACTTCACAAATTTCGGCGCCAGCTTGGCGGAGAAATACTTCGCTGCGTTAGATTGTACGAAGTTCCTTCGCCAGACCACATCGCCTATTTTCGCTGTGAAGTGTCGTCGTCTTAGGTTATAATGTTGTGAATTTTTCTGGTACGCCTGAGTTAATGCATCTACTACCTTGTCAAAAATTTTTCCCAATTCCAACAACGATGATGCCGCTGCGCTTCTATCGCCTATGGTCAGATCATCAGCTGATGTTGGTAAATCCCTAAGAATTGAATGGAATTGACCGTCAGTGACTATTTCACGACCGGTGGCTAAGAAGTACGGTGTGTATCCCGTTGCTAGGTTCACCGTGCTATTCAGTGATAGCTGAATTTGCTGAAGGTATTTGGACCAATTA
Source organism: Miltochrista miniata (assembly GCA_933228765.1). NCBI lineage: Eukaryota > Metazoa > Arthropoda > Insecta > Lepidoptera > Erebidae > Miltochrista > Miltochrista miniata. The sequence goes on along the minus strand of OW121763.1, from coordinate 23,544,668 downwards.
CGTTGATCTTGTTCAACTAGTATGGATAAACAGACTTCAGCGGTTTTGTTATACCGTTCGACTGTATTCGCTTGCGGTGCATAATGCGCCGTATAGAAAATTCGAGGGATAGAATATCCATCGCAAAATGATTTAAACGATTTGCTTTTAAATATGGTAGCGTTGTCACAAATAAGAATCGCGGGGGTTCCCCATTTCAAGATCAATTCCTTTTCCAAAAATGAAGTGACCGTTTGAGTGGTTGCAGTACGGAGGGGGTGAAGCCATACAAATTTTGAGAAAACGTCTACAACTGACAGAATGTATATATGACCCGAATATGCTTTAGGTAATGGGCCTATAATATCTATTGACAACGTGTGCATCGGAACGTCCACCTCTTTTTGATTTGTCATGAGTCCGTGAGGTGGTGAATTTGAGTGTTTATATGCTTTACACTTGTCACACCGTGTGACAAATTCCTTAACATTTTCAAACATATTTGGCCAATAATAATGTTTCCTAATTTTCAAATACGTTTTTTGAACTCCTGGGTGTACACTACAGAAGGAGTCATGGTTTTCCTTGATGCATTCATCGACCAGCTCTTTAGGAATTACTAACCTCCAATTGTTTTTTGAAGTACAAGAGCCACCTTTGCAAAATCTAAACAAATTGTTGCCTAGGATCTGAAAATTTTTGAAACGAGTAGGCTTAGTTTTACAGCCGTTATACATCTTCTTATACCACTCATCAGAAGTTGAAGAAAGTTCTTGATTGAAAGTAATAGCATCGACCGAAATTCGGGATAGTGCATCTGGTACGACATTAAGCTTACCTGCCTTATGGCAAATGTCAAAATTAAAAGTGGATATCTGCATTGCCCATCTGGCCAACCTGCCTGAGGGGTTATTTAAAGACTTAAGCCACTTTAAACTCATATGGTCAGTGATGACCGTGAACTTAGTACCTTCTATGTAAGCACGAAAATGATTTATGGAATCCACTACCGCGAGCAGTTCACGCTCTGTTGTACTGTAATTTCTCTCAGGTTTTGCCAGTAAACGTGAAAAGAAAGCCACAGGACGCTCGATTCCATCTATGTCCTGCGTCAAAACACTACCAATGCCTACGGATGATGCGTCGCAATGAAGCACGAAAGGTTTCGAAAATTCTGGCGACGCCAAAACTGGAGCTGTTATTAAAGCATTTTTAAGGGTATTGAAAGAATCCTCAGCTGCTTCGGACCAATGGATGCCGTCACTGCCTTTCTTCTTACCTACCAACGCTGTCATAGGTGCTATGATGGTGGAAAAATCCTTAACAAACCTACGATAGTATGAACATAGACCTATAAATCCTCGTAGCTGCTTGGCAGTTTTAGGCTGTGGGAAATTCTGAATGCTGCTCAGCTTCTCTGGGTCAGTGCGCAAACCTTGTGTATTGATGATGTATCCCAAGTATCTAAGCTCTCCTTTGCAAAATTCGCACTTTTTTAAGTTGATAGTGAGACCAGCGTCACTAAGCGACTTCTTTACAGCAGCAAGTATCTCCATATGTTCAGAAAATGACTCTGTGGCAATCAGAAGATCGTCCAGATAACAAAAAACTTTTCCGTCAAATTTGTGCAGAAATAGCGAATCAACTAGCCTTTGCATTTCAGCTCCCGCATTGGATAATCCGAATGGCATTCTTTTAAAATGAAAAAGACCTCTATTAGGGACTACGAAAGCTGTTTTCTCACAAGAAGTACCTTTGCCGTCTATTCCATCCTGACTTGACAAACTGACCTGCCAAAAACTCGATGATAAATCAATTGAACTAAGATAATGTGCTCCTCGCAGATTGTCCAAAATCGAATTTATATAAGGAAGTGGGTACGAGTCTTTAACCGTGACATCATTGAGCTTACGCGCGTCGAGGCAGAATCTCCATGATCCATCTTTCTTTGGGATCATGACAACCGGGTTGGACCATGGTGACCTCGACGGTTCGATGACATCGAGCCTCAACATCTCGTCCACCTCCCTATTCAATGCTGTCAACTTAGCAGGCGATAAAGGGTAATATCTTTGTTTAATAGGCTCTCCCTGTGTAATAATTTTATGTGTAACGATATGCGTTTTCCCTAAACCTTTTTTTTCTGATGAAATTGACTCAAAGTCATTCATTACTTTTTGTAGATGTTTGGCTTGTTGAGATGTTAGATCATCTCTGGGTATTAAAGCTTTCACCTCACACAACGCACTGCAAGCACTATAACTTGTGGAGTTGCCTCTCCTCACGACATCTCCAAACTTAAAAATGTCCACTAGACCAAATGCATCAGCGAAATCCATACCGCACAAGATTTCGTGATGTATGTCAGGGCAAACTAAAAAAGTAAAGTGGGCAGTTATCCCATTACAAGTTATTGGCAAAGACATTATGCCAATGACTTTAATTTGTGATAAATCCGCTAAAAATACTGCTGGCACGACTGAAGCATCCCTAGCATGTAATGTCCATCCAAGTCTTTGAAAATATCGATGCTTATTCGCACCTAAAACTGATAAATGTGCCCCAGGATCGAGCAATGCTTCGAAATTACGGTCCTTTATTGTGAATTTAACAAACAACCGATTATCCCCTACGAATGACGATATTTCAGGCGAAGAGACTGTTTGTGTGTGTAACGACTTGCTCGGGGGCCCCATCAGTTTTTTTTATTAAGTGTCTGTGTAGTAGACTGCGAGCGCAAGCCTGTGTTACATTGGGTGCAGTTCCTAATCGTCACCCTCTTAGCACCGCACTTGAAACATATTATGCCTGGTATTGACCTACACACCTTATAACTATGGCCGACTTTTTTACATTTAAGGCAAGTAATAGGTGAGCCGCGCCTGTCAGGTAATTTGCCGACGCTGACTGCATTGAGTTCGCGCTTGCCAACCGGTTTAGATTGACATAAAACACCAGAATAAGCCTCATAATTCTTGGACACGTTGACCAATTGGTCAAAGGTAGTAATATCATTGATGGCTAATAGTTGGGCGTATGTAGGTAGCAAATTGTGTTTTATAATTTCAAGTAGGTTGTCGCTTGCAATAGGATATGTTAGTCTATTGTTTAAATCCTGGATATCTAAAATAAAGAATGATACAGACTGACCTAGCTTCTGCTTTTCTTCACGAATTTGTCTCTCTATGTTGTAGTTGTAATCCTTTGATTGAAAGAATTTTCGAAATTCAACGCAAATATCAAACCAAGAGTTAATTTTATGTTGGATTGTTCTATGAAACTTGAGTGCGGTGTCAGATAACAGTTCTGAAAAACCTCTTACTAATGTTGTATCGTCAATCTGTCGTGCGATACGTGTTTCATTAACCCTAAGGAGGAAGTCGTCAATATCTGACTCTCCGTTATACTTGAGTTTAAGGGAAGCTAAATTCAATGATTTGTAGTACACATGCGCACTGGGGGGCGGTGCAACTACTTGTGTTATACCATTACCTTGGTTCATGTTGTCAAAAATTTCGCTAGTTTTAATGGGGAATGTCTTATGTGCGTGTGCTATCGGTTCTTGTGCCACGTATGTCTCTTGTGTGTTGCTGTGAGAGGCAGCATAATGGGTGGTCGTATTAGAGACTATGGATGTCGTAAACGTTTCGGGAGCCAAAGATGAAGTCCGGTTCACGTTGACTCGGGGACGTGTATTTACGGTATCCATAGGTATGTGTACCTCTAAAGGTCGTGTATACGGGCTAGAAGTTACCTGCATAACGTTCCGACTATGCACCGGTGAAGCAAATTCACTTGCATCAGTATCTGGAGTTTTTGACATTTTTTATAAATAAGTTCTTAATATCTAGTTTGTATTTAGCCTAAAATGCTCTAGTAGTAGTAGTAGTAATGGTATAATCACTGTAGCAATGCCACAGACACAATAACAACAAAGTTATGTTTCAAAAGTATGTTCGTAAAAATTACTATGAAAAAATTCAATTTTGTTAATAAAAACAAAACCTGCAACTATTTAGTCCTGATCCTTGTGTATTTAAGCTCTAAAGGGTGTACAAGATCAGATAAAACTATAAAAACAACCAATATGTTGATATTTAAAAAGTTGATTTTTGTCGGGAGAACGATAAGACAAAAAAACTCAAATTTGCTCACAAAACCGAAAATTGACACAAGACTTTATCTGGTCCTAGTGTTTATCAATGCAGAATGGTGCACCGAATCAGATAGAAGTTTAAAAAACACCAATCTGTTAATACTTAAAAAGTTGATTTTTGCCGGGATGAGAACGACAACTCATAAAACACAAATTTGTTCACAAAAACAAAATTTGCACATATTTTGGTTTGGTTTCTTACTGTCATTAACTCTAAGCAGTGTAAGCAATTATATTAAACACTTAAACTATCCAGATGTCAATATTTAAAAAATGTTGTTAGTTCTGGATGAAACTTTTGTTAAAGAAAAAAAAACTTAAATTTGCATAAAAAAGTCAAAATTTACACATTTTGTGGTCTGGTCTTCACGGATATGAATTCTTAATAGGGTGAGTGACCAGATTCAATATCTATAAACCATCAATATGTCAATATTTAAAATTTTGACATATTCCTGAGGGAACGGTGAAGTATGAACTATTAATTTTCTTAAAGTAAAGCTACTGCTTTCAAGCCTAGATACAACAATAAAAATTGTATCCCTCAAAAGATAAACACAAAGGAAATTCCCCCCCGAAGCTCAATTGCAACAATGGTTACCAACTAATTTCAATTGAATTCAGGCGCTGTACATGCAGCACTTTAATAGGTAATCACAATAAAATAATGTTCGGGCGCCATGTAACGTAACGGGCGTCAAGGGTGTCGGTGTGGACTTCCCAAGTCCCGTGTTACAATAGTTTGATTTGTAAAAGAAGATTACCTGGATAACAGCAGCCGGAGATACAGTGGACCTTTTAGGTTAAGGGCCGTGTTGTCTGGCTAGTAAACCCCTGTTGCAGTGAGTTCGTGAAAGAAAAACCAGTGTATATTATTATCACCACGTTTAATGGTCTACAATACAAAAACCATAGGCCTTGTGGTAGGGTCAAGTGTTCAACAATGAAACACTAAAAGTTCATAGCCTTGTACATCTCATGTTTTTGCTGATAGAAGTCTATAATTTTACAGGCATGTAGTCAATATGATTGGGTATCGAATGTCATTTATAGATTTTTTTAAATAAAGTGATTTGAATCGACAAAGAAATAAAAACCAAGAAATGGGATTTGTGTCATTGTGTCCATATAGGCGTACACAATGAAACACCATATATTCAACAATGAAACACCATAAATAAACTGTGCCTAATTCAAATTTTGTTTAATGTAGGTAGTTATTAAAGAAAGAGCAGTCCGTTTCTACGTTAAAGGCAGTGGCACGACGTGCCATGCTGCATGCTTCAGGCTTTTTTAATGACAGTTCTGCATGCCCTGATTTATAAGACCATAAACATTCGATTCCAGCCATTTCCCCAGCTTACAGAATATCGAATATTGTTTATTTTTGCCATTTGGTAAGCAATACGCCCCTCGTCCTTTTTATAGCTTTGTTACGCGCCATCTTAAAATTAAAACAAATTTTAATAGATAAGGTTACACAATATCAACCAATAAAAATCTATAAAACAGTGTTTCATTGTGTCCATTGTTAAATTGTTTCATTGTTGACTACCTAGGGTTTATCTAACTAACTTTTAATTTATGTTCACAAAATTGTAACTTTGAAACAAATGAAATATGCCAAAATAATCTACAAAACATGTAGAATGCAGGATAATCATAAAAAATATAATATTCCTAACCATTAAATAATGAAAAATCTTTAAAGATAGCCAGAAATACTTCAATTTTTGACGAAAATAGTAAAAATGAGCCGCAGACGCGTCTTTTCTCACGCGGTGCCGCCGCAAACTGGGATACGCCGGTGGTATCTATTGAGTGTCCTTACGCGATATATTGCACTAACTGCCAACGACGCGTTTTGGAAATATTACCATGTTTTATTGTGTACCACTGTTTCATTGTTGAACACTTGACCCTATATCAAACGCACTACTTAGCCTATATATATATGGCAGGATGTACCAGTATTACTCCAGTTAGAATACTTATATCTACACACACTTTACTTACTTGCTATAAACTTATATCAGATCTATTGACCTGGCCGGCTCTTGCGCCGATGCGATGAAATTATTTCATTTGACACAATTAACTAAACATCACCTTGTGACGTGGCTAACAAAATATACTTTAATCTAGCGACCTAGAGATGGATCCATTCTGGTTAACATTATTATAATCTATGATTTAAAGGCTAAATAAATCTAGTTACATTCTCGGATCGTTATGCAGCCTCCTGAAGGTGAACTACGTTGTTAAACTGTCGGTGGACTATCGCGTAGGCACCGCTAACCAACGAGATGCAGTAATCAACCTCGCGTATGGATGTATAAGAAGAATCCTGGTGGCCCTCCTTGGTGCCAAGTAGTGAAAAAGAAATGCACGTGGCGCAAAAAAGAGAATAAAAAAATGCCGGTGCGAGAACCGGTTACCGCTACAAAGCCGGGCTCGTCAGCGGCGCGCAGTCCCGTCTGTGGATCACGCGTCCCACGCTGATGGGTTCACGGGGAAGAATTCCTCCGTGTTGGGATTCCGCCAAGGGACGGGCAGGTATTCCCAGCAATAATAGGTAGGTACTCCAAAGACCCGCTACAACAAAAGTTACGCGTCATTAGCAATCAGCACGCACTTCACAGACCGCGATTATTACAAGGTCTATCTAGCTTATAAATACCTTTTTGCGGGTCCTGTGATGGTACGAATTGCTCTTGAAGAGACACCTTACGGGTCTTCTCGCTCGAGAGAAAAAAATGCCGACTGCCTCCATCTTTGCTTTTCGTCTCTTCCCCTTCCCACCAAGCCAAACCCGCTTGGTCAGTTACATCTACGGTCCGTTTCATTTCACTCATCCCTCACGTTCCGTTCGTGACTTTTATTCCTCCACTTCTCATACGCCATACACGATTAGGGCTTTATCGCATTAACGCCATGTCATTAACTGAAGCTAAAACTATCCTGTACATTAACCATCCTATCCTCTTAAGCGAATATTTTATCCACTATTTGACATAATGTTCTACGTTACGCGGAACGTGAATTCTGGTGTGACCACTCCGAAATTGATCCGCTCGTAAACTATATATAAATTATCATTAGTTCCAAATCTGTTTACTAATTTAATATACCTATTATTTACTCTAATCTAGATTTATTGTACACTAAATAAAACTATTTTTTTTTTTATGTTCTTTTTTTTTTATTCCTAAACTATTTCGTTGACAAGGATCAGTCATTGTCACTGTCAAAATGACAATGTCAGATTCACGACGTCTAACCTATGTGTATGTGTAGTATTGTGACTGGATGTAAACACGGAATAAAACGACAGAAAGATATCGAGTTTAATATCTTTGTGTTAATGTGCTTAATGTATGAAATCCTCGTTATCACGAGACAAAAAGAGAGTATTATACTAGAACGTATGGATAATGTGTTGGTGAGTATTGCAGAGTGTTACATACTACAGGATCCAACGTGCGACGTCTGCTACGTTAGAAGCGGTGGGCACATGTCGCCACTCGCATGATTTTGTTAACTCATCGATCTCGCCTAGACGATGAGACACATATGGCTTATAGTCGCGTGGGTCACTTCGTATCCACTGCAAAACGGTACTAGAATCCGTCCAGAAAATACGTTTGACAGGCTTAACATACTTATGCTCCCGTTGCACAGTGGCCGCGAGTCGCGCTGCCAACAGCGCACCCTGAAGTTCGAGTCTCGGAATAGATAAGGGGCGTAGCGGACTAACCCTGCTTTTACTGGCGACAAAACATATAAGTACACGACCATCAGCTCGTGTCAATCGCCAGTAAACCACAGCAGCATAAGCCTTTAAAGATGCATCACAAAAAATATGCATTTGTTTATCAACAATGTCCAAGTTGTTCGTTATCAAGCGTGCGTCCGAGTAGCACTCGACCCATTCATGCGCATCGCAATAGTACCTAGGAATACGAAGCGAGCCTAGATGTTTTAAATCATCAAGCCAATTGATCCACAAAGCGAATTCTTCGGGTTGGATGCGGTGGTTCCACTCAACTCCACTACGGTGGACGTTTTGAAAAATAATTTTACCTTTAATAATGAAGGGGGAAAGAAAACCGTGTAAATCATACACAGACATAATTAAACTTAGCATTTGTGCCTTTGTAGGTGATACGGAACCATTCAAAATGTCAGCTGAAATGCGATGAAAATTAATTTTAAACCCAAAAGTATCATCATGCGGATACCACATCAACCCGAGAGTGCGCTCAGTCGTGTTCGTGGCTCCTTGTTTGAACTCGACGGCAGTCGGCGCAAGCGCATTGGAAGGGATAGATTGCGATACCTTCTTGCTGTTACTCGACCATCGTGTAATCTCAAATCCTCCTGATTTGTGAATAGCTGTAATATCACGGACTAGTTGAATCGCCTGACTTTCCGTGTCACACGAATGCAAACAGTCATCCATATAATGACTATTTATAATTACATCAACTGCTTCGGGGTGTAAATCCTGATATTTTAAGGCATTTTTATTTTTAATATATTGTGCAATGAAAGGTGAACAGGTGGCACCGAACAATAGACTTTGCATGACACACGTTTTAATTGGTGCGTCTTGGTTATCTTTCCACAAAAACCGAAAAACATGTTGGTCCTTGGGACGTATTTTTATCTGTACGAAAAAATCTTTAATATCAGCAATAATTACTATTTTATGCTCACGAAAACGTAACATAATTCCTAACAACGAGTTATACAAATCGGGGCCTGTAAGTAAGTAATCGTTAAGGCAAACACCGTTCACCTTCCCTGCACAGTCAAACACTAACCTTAGTTTGCCGGGTTTGTTCGGATTCTGGACGCCGAAATGAGACAAGTACCACACGTGGCTGGCGTCGAGTTGATTGTCCTCTAGAACTCGAGCGTAGCCGTTGCTGAAGAGCTTCTCCATCTCCTTGCGGTATCTCGCGGCGTAATCACCGTCCAACTGAAATTTTCTCATAATACCTAGCAACCTAGACCGTGCATAGTTATAAGTGTCAGGCAAAGAAAACTCGTCTTTAACGAAGGGTAAGCCAACCTCCCATTGAGTACCTATTTGGCGCGCAGAGTCATCGAGTATACGCACAGCTCTCGCATGTGCCGTATTTTCACGCCGTAAGGTTGAAACTCCAATAGCATCTAATTCGAACGATTTTTTAACCAATTCATTAAGTTCGTCGTAATCAGATGATCGAGTATGAATATCGGTGCGAGCGAGATGGAAAGTATGACCATTCACGGGAGAGTGAGTGCGACCTGGTTGACCTGGTTGCTACAACCATGAATGGACCATCCTAGCCGGCATCTCGTAGCGTATGGCGCTTGTTTGCTACCATGCAGTATCTCTAACGGCGCGATTAAATAATAATTATCTTCACCGATCAATAAGCGAGGCACTACACATTTTTTACACAAAAAATCTTTAACAGGCAATAAATGTTTACAAGAAATATTCTGTATAATAGACAAGTTCTGTTCAGGTAATTTTAATTGTTCAACCTGTCGCAAAGTTACATTATAATTCTTACGTTCATAGTAGCCGCTAATACTAGTACATATTTTAGGAGCATCAGACTGAAATATTTCTACACCAAAGGCATCAATTAACTTAATAGGACTAGATTGTACATTTGTGAGCCCTAACTCATGAACTAAACCTTTATCAATCATAGATATAGCCGCACCATCGTCTAACAAAGCATACGTGCTCACTATGCCTCTCGGGCCACTGAGATTGACTTTGATCACTTTGAGTAACACTGACACATTACCGGGCGACGGGGGCGGGCCGGCGGCGGCTGCGTCGGGTGCGTCCGGGGCTCGGCGGGGGCAGCCGCCGCCAGGCTCCGCGACGTGGGCAACGGTCTCACCCGCCTCGCAGTCTGCTGACCGTAAGGTGTCCACCTGCTGTTCCGCCGCTGGTGACGGCGTCACCGATGTATTTGGCTTTGAATAATGCAGTAGACGATGGTGTGCAAGGCCACAACCATCTATATCGCACGGCGGGGCCGGACATGCATTACGATCGTGTTTGTTTTCAAGTAAGCAACCATAGCATAAGCCCTTCGACTTAGCGTGTCTCCAGCGGTCTCTCCTCATAGCCTTTTTGAATAGACGACAGTCAGGTAGCAAATGAGCCGACTTCTTGCAGAACTTACACAGGCTACGGTCCGCTTCAGCGAGTGTAGTAAACACAGATCGATTGTGGGGGCGTAACTCATCTTTGTATTTCTTTGTAGTCACAGGTTCCGACTTTTTAGGTTCCTGTAGACAAGTGACACCCACAACCGATAGCATCTCGGCCTCGCGCTTCAAGAAAGCAGCTAATAGTTGAAGCTTAGGTGTGTTAGAAGCGAGCCTGCTGTAAGCGTAATCAGTCCACTTGCTTACTAAAATACTAGGTAGCTTAGATAATATAGCAGCTGAAAGCTCAGGGCTTCGTAAATAATCGTGTTGTTCTAGTGTGTATAGCGTTGCGACACAATTATTTATTTTCATAGAAAAAGTAATCAAATCGTGCTGATAATTCATAGGCAGTGGTGAAAGCTTTCTCATTTGTGCAGTCAAGTGCTGTATAATTAAATCAGAATGACCAAACCTTAGTCCAAGTGATTCCATGACGGTGGCCGGCGACGTGTTGCCAATCAGCAGGTCGGTCACTGCTTCCTTAGCCTCACCCTTGAGGGCCCGTCGCAACCTCCACATATTTTCAGAATCACTGAAACGACAGATGCGGGTGGATTCTTCATAAGCACTTTTGAAATGTAACCACTCGATACATTCTCCACTGAACGTTGGTAGTTCACGAGGTGTTGACAGTCGGGTTAGCAAACGCTTTTCATCGTGAGTCGTTGACGTGGCCATCATGTCCTTAAGCGTTTGAGCTAGCTGGAGGATGCCGTCGACGGGTGGCCCCTGGGCCGGTGGCGTGCGAACGTTATCAACAGCAGGTGCTCGCACTGCCTCCGTCATCGCTGCCGCCGCCTCTTCTACGGGAGTCGGCTGCACGTTCCGGCTCGAAGGACCAGAAAAACTAATGTAGGCGATAGAAATAAAACGAAAGAACTTTGTAGAAAATCAGAGGAGCGGTCGCGGGTAGGTAGGCGTATGTACCGGTCGGTGTCGCGGATGCTACTGGCGCCTCGACCGCCCTCTTGCGTTTATTAATTGAAACGTACAGATGCACATACTCGTAGCTAATATCAGTAGGTATATGTAGTATACAGTTCATACGTTCTTAAATAAACTTAAATCAAAGGATTTACAGGGAATAAAATTGATAATAAAATATATTAATAGTGCGTCGCTTACAGTTAGTATTCAAAAAATCACAATACGGAAATACGGGATAAAGAGAAATTGTAGTAAAGCACATGAACACATTATGTAGGCTTTAAAAGTAAGTAACTAAAAGCACAAAATGTACCGTTTAGCAATTTGCGTGTAATAAAACAAACGTAGAATCAAAAATATCGTACAAATAGCAGCTGCGGAACCCAACATTGCTCAGGGCTTAACATGCGCCTGGCCCGTTCTTAATTTATATGTTATGGCAACTATTTATCGTTTGGACATGGTGAATGCATAAATAAGTGAAGCTTTTGATAATTGGTGCAAATGTTTAACGGTGAAATAGATGTTATACGGTCATTGTAACGGTATTTTAAAAAAGTATCAGTTTCTTAAAAATTCTGCAATGAATAATATTTATCAATCAATACATATAATAAAATCGTCACTGGTCGCTGTCTGTACATGGAAGATAAATAAGAAAAAAATATTATAGGCTTTATGAACGCAATAGAACCCAAAACAATTATTTTTAGATTTTTTGTCTCTTTGTCTATTTGTCTGTATGTCTGTATATCTCTATATCTGTTTGTCTGTACGTTTGTGCACGCTAATCTCAGTAACTGCTAAACCGATTACAATGCGGTTTTCTTTATTGTGTTGAGGTTTACTCCACTTAACATTTAGTGTTTATTTCATGTCAATCGGTTTATAAATAGATAGTTTCATCACTTTAAAGAATCAAACATAGACATATGAATCTAAAAATGGGTAAATCTAAACTGGCAGGCATGGACTGAATTGCTTTAGAATAGACTTAATCTTTAAGCTCTTTTATGATTAAGCAAACAGGGCAGTTTCACACGCTGCTTGATGAATCTGATGAAGAAATACCTCTCCTTTCAACCTTATGTAACGTAAACGAAGCTGCGGGTTCAGCTAGTTATTAATAAAGTAAGTAAATTATGGACCGACGATCTGGAAAAGGTCGCTGGCTGGAACTGGATGCGAAAGGCGCAGGACCGTGTGTTGTGGTGTAAATTGGGAGAGGCCTACGTCCAGGAGTGGACTGCTATAGGCTGATTTGATTGAAGTAAATTTTGATTGTTGCATAAAGTACTAGCACAAATTAGAGATAGTACAGATGGAAACTTACATACTAAATTTGCTAAGGCTACGCACACATAGACAACTCATTCACAGACAGCTACGCACACATAGACAACTCATTCACAGACACGAGGTCAGGCAGTCTCAGAGAGTGTAGCAGAGGGTAGGTCTGAAAAAAAAGTATATACACATGAGTTTTCCATCTGTACGATCTCTAATTTGTGGTACTAGGTTGAAGCTTCAAGGTCAATAGGCTCGTTGTCTTCTACATAAGACTCGTGTGTATACTTCTATCTATTAATTCTGAAAGGTTTAAAGTTTGTATGCTTTTGTTGGAATTGATGACAATATAGCTTTTTTTAAGTTTTGAGAACTATTTGTTTTAAGTAATTTACAATTTGTCAAAACTTAAACTACTTAATTCTAATTACATAACTCGCCCCTTACCGTATCCGGTGCAAAGGTGCCCATTAAACTGGCGGCATTGCCACGCTGGATCGCGATGACCAACCTTTGCACCAGATGCGATCCGGAGCGAGAGTCTCCTGTCTTAACTCTTAATCGATTTCCCAATTCTTTAACTAGATTTTTTGCGTCTGCACCCTAACTGCCCATCGTCTCTACGGCGAAGGGAGAAAATATATATTGCTTTGTTAAAGCAGCATATTTATTTAAGTAATTTACTTAAAACAATTATTATATAAACATTGTTTTGAATAATTTAGTCAAATAAAATTGTCCAAAATTATAAAAATCCAGACATCTAAGCGTTTGCATTAATTGATTTTCAGCAGTAAAAGTGTAGGTACATAAATAAAGGTTATTAAAAGTTTGCAGACTGGTGGCGAGCTTACCCAGACCCTCAAGTGGGCAATAATCTCAATACTCGTTAAAGGTGATTTAGAGGCTTTTTTGAAGGTTTCATATTTTTGTTTTAAATATTTAAGGGTTAACTAAATTAATAAGGCTAATACTAATCAGTTGTTTTATATCTTTTCTAAATGTTATTAAGTTTCGTGTAGTTATGATGTTTTCTGCCACACTCAATACTTTATACTTAAGTTTGTTGTTATTAGATCATTATTTACATAATTACCCGAACTGCTGAAGAAAGGAGGGTAATGTTTTTAAACTATAGACTAGACATAACTATGCTTCTAGAATGGTTTGATTATAACTTGGACTTAATGCAAGAAATACTTGTGTGTGAAAACCTTAGATCATCTAACCACAATATGCGCCTTACTTAAGCATTGTTTTCTGCCAAGCAAATAGACCATTTGGTCTTTTGGCTTTATAAAAAGCACTGTACATCAGTACATCATTTTATATGATTAAACTAGTACATTTCATTGTAGTTGACTGTACAATAAAAATTAACACACAACAGCCATTACGCGTTTGTCGATTAATACATTTTTAAATATAATGAAATTTTATATGTCTTTGTGTTTCCCCCTTCACCCGCTATGAAAACTAGCAGAATATTTTTGTATGCGGTGGTTCGCAAAGGCTAGTCCCGTGATATATGGTCTAAGGTGGAAACGCATAAAGAACTATATAAATCTTAAGTAGGTACAAGAACAGCTAGTTTAAACAACATTTTTATAACTCATGCGTTACTATCTCGTACTGTGCATGTCAGGTGGGCGGGCGACAAATTCATTACTATTACCGAACATTTTCATGTTTAGACAATGTGACAAGACATAGTTGTATGTTAAAACAGTCTCGTAACCGTAATATTTAAAAGCGTTATAAATTTTACACGTGAAATGTATTTTATAATATTAACTAGCTGATGCCCGCAGCTTCGCCCGCGTAAAATTTGTTCCCGTTCCCGCTTCCCGTATTTTATCCCATTTGGGGTAGAATTTATCAAAATCCTTTCTTAGCGGACGCCTATGTCATAACATCTCCCTGCATGCCAAATTTCAGCCCGATCCGTCCAGTGGTTTGGGCTGTGCGTTGATAGATCACTATGTCAGTCAGTCAGTCACCTTTGAGTTATATAATTATATTTAGATTTAACTGTCAATGTGTTACGGGGGAGTTAGGTACGTCATAGCAATCTAAAAATAACAAAACAAGTCGCTGAAAATCATAGAGTAGATGAAACTTATTAGACTGAATTAATAATATGACTTTAAAGTATCGCAAAACATGAGTTATGTATTGAACACCTAAACCAGCGAAGACCAAACAAAAATTACCCAAAAGACTGGATACTTTTTTACCGTTCCTCTCTGTTTAAGAGTTAAATTCGTAATTAACTTAATTATTCCTTTATTTGGAATTCAATCAGTGTATGCTAATGTAATCCAAATAAAGTTATCCATTAAGAGAACAGACTACACCAATAAAACTAAATTATTGTAAACAAAAGGACAAATTGTGAGCACGGACATATCATGAGTTCAAAGTGAACCGTCAAATGTATTATTAAATAAGCCGACAGATTCATTTTTAAATTTGTTGACGCTCGAGTCACGTTTAAAGGATTTCGGGAACTGCTTTAAAAACGCTATTAGGTTGATCGTTAAACTTTGAATGAGTGACATCTTTAACTAAACCAAATTTATACTGCTTTGTTAATGTATTTAACTTTGAATTTGAACTTTAATTCCTAAGAATTAAGGTTAAAGTTGGAAGATGTGACATTTTGAAGAGTTAAAACCAATGTTTGCATTTGTAAGTTGTCGACTGCGCTGTCACAGTGTACTTTTTGGGTCATCATTCGTACTTGATGTGTTTTAAGAAACGTGAAGGATTAATTTTAGTTTTAATAGGAATTCAGACGCTTTTGAAGACGCATCTACAAAGTTCAGAAACCGTTAAGTCCGATTTATAGGACATTTTATTGAAAAGATGTGATGACATGTAATTAATTGTTTCAGTGGAAAACGACACAAGTTTCATGTAATCCTTGCTCTAAAATATCTTTGTCTTAACATCTTGATCTAACTTTACAAATAGAGCTATTAATCACAACACCTTTGAGATACACGAAGTTATGATACTAGGTGAGCTTATCGTTTCCAATGATTACAGTAGATTTTGAAAAGAACTGTATTTTTTTGTGGACATTCACGCACAACATCTCATAGCCCAAATTAAGCTTAATATAAGCTTGTGCTATGAGATCTAGACGACTGATGTACATACTTATACATATATTATTAAATGCATATACATATATTATACATAGAAACACCCAAACTCCGAAACAAACACTTGTGAATCACACATTTGGACCGACCCAGGACCTTCAGCGCGGCAGGTATCACTACCGACTCCGCCACAGAATCAGTTTGAATAGTAACTGTATATTATTCAAAATGTAAGTATTGTAGTCGCAGTTTTCTACTTGGAGGCGACTTATTGGATCTAAGTGAGATCAAACGAATCGGGGCTATGAAGATACTGCACTTCCTGGAATTTGCAGAACTCAGCTAAGAACTTTAAGCAGTGGCGATCACTATAGATCAGTAATGGCCGCAGTGAGACTAGCTTTAAATGCTAGAAAAGCCAATCTCTCTCGAATATTATAAGTATTGTAGGTACAGTGTTCATTTTTACTTTAAGTTACCAATGTATTTTACAGAATTGATTAGTCTGTACTAAAAAGTAAAAAAAAAAGTTTTACAAAAGGAAATACAGTTATACACATTAATACTACACTTGTTGGTAAAACAATAACAGTTTTATCAGCAAGGCAATCTCTTACAGGTAACCTTTCACGGAAACTGCATAGAGCGAGATATTCTAGAGCAGTTTGCAGTAGTATACATACATACACGCATACATAAATAAGGTCAAGCTTGTCTACATATGGCTTTGCACTAGCTATGATACAGGTTTTGCTCTTCTTCTTTCAAAAGCGTTTTCGTATATTCTCGCCGGTTAAGGGTACTTTTGACCTGGCTTTTCCTAAAAGATCAAATGGATATAATGTACGCCGAAGTCGATAGCTACCAGTTTGTCTATTCACTATCGCATCGCCTCGCCTCAAAATATTAAGCCCTCAAAAAAGTATCTTAATAAATTACGGATTTACACCTCATTCATAAATTATAATATATTCAGGTGAATATGTTCAAGATGCAGCTGTATTTCAGAACGTTATGGAAAAAATCTTTGGGTCTGACATTAAAAAGGAAGGGATACAAAAATACCCTACTGAAACCTCAGCGACCCAAGCCACGGACCTGTAATAGTAAATAAGCTGACTGACTGACGGGTGATGCTGAAGACGCCGTATAGAGGTTGTGATATTTTTTTTTTTTTTTTTTTTTTTTTTTCTCGCATCTCTGCCATGGGCAGAGCCTAGCTATACAAGATTTCTTACTAGCTTACTACAATATATAGAATCAAGCCCCGCAGGGCTGCGGTACCTACTTCAAGAGATGCCGGGGGGTGGGGACGCCTTGACCCACGTCTTACGTACAAATTTGCCTCGGCTAACTGCAGTGCCGGCGCGTTTTGGCACACTCTCGTGGACCCACACGCACCGATCTACTGCGTCGCCGGCCTTGTCAGCATCCATTACGGGTAGCGCCCTCGGCCCCCGGCATCTCGAACCTATCTAACTAATCCTCTTTCACCCATATTCTCTTTATCATTCCAGTTCTCGCTTTTATGCCTCTCGCACTTTCACGCTTTCCCGACCTTTCATTCTTTAATCTAAACTAGCTAAACCTTAAAACTATCGTCTTTCATTCTTATTCCTCTAGTACCATACTCGTCTCGCTTTTATGCCTCTCGCACTTTCATACTGGCCTTTCATTCTGGGGATGTAGGGTATCATACGTTGGGTGGGGGGGTAGTGGTATGCTGTTTTTATTTATTTAATCAAAAAAAAATTTTGTAACACATTTTTACATGATATTTTACTTTATAATACTAACAGTTAATAATACTAAAGTTTAACAATCTTGTATTTATCCATATTTGTTGATTTTACATTAAAATTTATTTTAACAAGCCGTATTTTACATAACCATCTTAAAATTCTATTAACAAAATTTTAATTCTATACTTTTTTCTTAAATTATCGTGTGACATCCTTATAACTATGTTGGTCTATATCTATATTCTTCTACTATCAAACATAAAGAACACCTTACTGTTTATTTACAATTCTATCCATCTGAGCTTGTTTTGTTATCCAACAAATATGCACACATATCGTGGAACAAAACCTTACATACTACTTATTTCGTCTATTTACCATATTTATTACTTTCTCTGTATATTTAAGAAAACACTCTCTATGCCTGACTATAAAAACTGGGAAATTTTGAATTAGTACTTTAAGACCCGTGATAGCTTCCAAGTCCATCCTGTCCATAGCGTGGATTGGGCAGTCCTGCAGCAGGTGAGCGACCGTCTCCTCCACCCCGGGCTCACAGGCACACGATGGGTCCCCCTTACACTTGAAACGTGTCAAGTATTCGGAGAACCCACCGTGTCCTGTCAGCAGTTGGGTTGTGGTGCCGGCGATCGTCATCTTGCGGACGATCTTGTACGCCTCCACTGCGCATGGGAAGAAAAGCTTGGTGACGGAGGCCTGCTCGCCCTCTCTGTACCTCTTGTTCCACTCGTCAAGCGTCCCCTGACGTAGGAGACGCTTCACGAATGAAACCGGGTACAGACCGTAGTCCGGTGCCTTCTTCAACTTCAGAGCCGCTTCCTTTGCGAGTTCATCCGCTCGCTCGTTGCCCCCCAATCCTGCGTGAGCCTTGACCCAGAATAAGGATATCTCCTTACCCTGGGCCCTGCCAAGATGGATTGCGGCTCTGGCTTTCACTGCCAGGGGATGGAGGGCATGACGGTTTGTAACCGTCAAGAGAGCGGCTCTGCTGTCGCTGAAGACGCCGAAAGTGGACGCGCCCCGCCTGAGGATCTCACTGGCCGCTTTGCATAGCGCCAGGAGCTCGGCCTGATAGACGGTGCAATGGGGCGACAGAGCAAGTTTGAGGGCCTTAATTTCGGCCCGGCTATTCCAAAATGATAGCGCGGCACCGACACGGCCCTCAATCTTGCTCCCGTCCGTGAAGATGCGAATATCAAAGCGATTCGCATCTTCCAGCTGCCCCTCGTCTACCAGGCTTGTGAACTCCAGTGGCGGATGCTCCGCGGGGTGAGGAGCCTCAATTGCTGGAGACATTCGCTCGACCTCCCAGTCTCCCAGCCATGACTGGCTCACTCCTCTCTTGGCCTCGTATAACGAGGCCACCTCGTGAATTCTGAGGTCCAGAGGGAGCAAACCAGCCAAGACCAGCGCCGAGTTCAGAGAGACCGTGCGATATGCCTTGCACAGCTTTTGGGCGAATCCGCGCTGTACCACGTTCAGCTGTTTTTGAACTCCAAGCTTCTCTGCCGATGCGTGCCAAGCACTGGCGGAATCAAACAACTTGAATTTATTTGCCACTTCAATTTATATTTTAAACAATATATTTATTGTTAACCTATCAATCGAAAGTAAACTGTTATTGGTGTCGTGTCGTGTGAGTTCGTACCACGGCTATAGCCCCATGTCTTTTTTAATAGTTGTAAAATCTGTAATGTCCGTCCCATCTACCTTCGCTTCCCGCAGAGCCCAGCTTCGCGCCAGCATCTGATGCCGACTTTATAGCTTAATCTCTTACACGCTATGTCAATAAATAAACGAATACGAAACAAAGTAGATAAAGTGGGTTACACAAAAAAGCTACTAACTTAATTTAGATGTTTTTTTTTATATCATTTCACAAGCATGGAATGTTTAAAGGTCACTAGCTGCATTTTAAATCTATTTGAGAAATATAAAACTATAGTGGATGCTCTGGTTTGTTTTGGCTATTTAAAAGTAATAAAATTGAACTTGAATTTGAATTTTAGTACCTACTAGCTAAACCAGATCATTTATTTGCGTGTGTATAGAAAAAGTAGGTAAGTAAAACGTCTTTCTCTCTTCGTAGGGAATAAAATTTAATGAAATATACAAGACCTAAAGTATTTATTTTAGTTCCTAGGTCTGCTAGGATTGACTGCTAGGGAAAACTGTGTTTAGGTATTATCCTATCCTGTAATATATCACAACCGTTTAATTCGTGTAAAGGGACATAGAAATTAATGCGAATCAGTAATTTGATGATTACTACATAAAAAGTAAAAGTAATCCGCATTAACCATGTTGAAAACGGGTAATTTAAAAAAAAAAAAATATTACCTAGTAGTAAAAATACCTAATTGTTGTAAATATTATTAAAAAGGGTGTATTATAGATAACCCAAAAGGCTTTTTTTATTAAGTACCCGCACTTATTTAGAAAATTAACATGCGCATCTTGCAACATGAACTTTAAAATGTCATCGCGAAGATGTTTAAATTCCCCAAATTGTTTTTGTAATATTTGCGGTAATTTTATGGTGATAAAACAACGATACAGCATTACTGACTTTGTGAAAAATATTTACAAAGTTATTATGGAGACGTTTTAATTAACCAAAGACAAAACTTGGACACCTCATAAACTTTGTACGACTTGTTTATTACAACTTCGCCAGTGGTCAAAAAACAGAAAAATAGCTTCAAAATCGTTTCGCCTGTGCTACGAAGAGAGGCTAACAACCATGATAAAGATTGCTACTGTTGTTGTTGTGACATAACTGGATACAATTTTAATAATAAAAGGGACATAAACGAGCACTAAATTTCATTTCCTAAATTCGCACATTGATTACTTCCCACAAAATCTAGGAGCCGTTGGCGAAGAACAAGGTGAAAGATTTTACCGAGATTTGAAAGAGCTTGAAGTCTGGTATCAAGGAACATGGAATACTAGCATGATGGCGGACTATTGTTCGTTATTGAAGCGCGACGATCCAAACTGGAATTTTAACCGAAAATCGCACAATCGAAGGTTCCAGGAAAAAAGGACCAGGTTCAACAAATAAAATTTACATGTAATTTAGACTAGTAACAAGTTTTTAGTCGTTTTTAAAGTTAAAAGTAAAAAAGAAATGAGAAAACTTGGGTCTTTTTTTCTATTTTCTTTCTGTACCTTTTTTGAAAAATCTGGAGGTGATGCAGAAAAACTAAGTACATATTCGTAATCAGCGCACCCAAATACCCTAGAATCAGCTATCAAATTCCAGAGAGGAAGTTATGACCCTCATTTTGCAGGCCTGTGTAATCATATCCTAAACTGTTTCTACAACATCTCAACTCTCTCGCCCTTTCCCAAATAACAAAAACTTCAAAATGATGCTTAAAATGATTAAGTTCCCGCTTACCATGGCAACTTATTCCCGTGATATAAAGTTGGCTTTGTGTTATTTGAAACTGCGTAAAATCTCTGGACTTAACAAATTCAGCCAGATCCGTTCAGAGAGTGCAAGAGTAACAGATATTCAGACATCTACACTCATAAACTATTGGATTTAAAAATTAGTAAGATCAACTTAGATAAGAGAGAACACTTTGGCAATTCCATATAAATATAAATCTAGATGGAGCATGTGGCACCGTGCCTCCATGGAACAGCATTCTCTCTCCCGCATTCTATGGGATCTTATTCCGGGAAATACAGACTTAATTCAATACCCGTACAAAATTTTAGTCAGATCTATTTAGGTTTTAAAGCGTGAAAGAGGGAAAATACAACCTAAAAATCGTTGGTCCACAGTAGTACTTGAAAGGTTAGGATCATCATTGATCTACGTTTTTATTATCATAAAACCTAACTTCGTATCTTCAATCGTGCTTTAGGGATTATTTCAGTTTAAGCAGTAAAGTTATACGACATGACTATTCAGTACTTACGTAAACGCGGGCCAAGCAACTAAAATTTAACGACTTTATCTTTTCAAATAATGCCTACTTAAGCACACATTTGAGCCCGCTGCATATTTAACGATATTCAATTTATGACCTTAAGGCCTCAAACTGGATGTCAGCGGCGAGCGGCATGAACGGCGATTGCGGATCGAGCGTGGCGCCAGAGTATTTACAATTCGTACTAACGAGTATTGATTTAAGTGGGTTTATTCGCACATCTTATCGGCCCTCCAAGTCCTCCTGTCAGTATGGAGAAGACTTATTTCACACGAGAAGTAGGACCCCGGGAGTATGGCGGCACTGCGCTCGCACACAAGCAAACAGCGCTCTTTGTGTTTGTTAGTGCCTACTCTGTGTACTCTGACGCCGCGCTCTCGCCGCAATCGCCGTCGCCCCGCTCGCCGCGCACTTTCAGTTTGTAGGTGTAAAGGAATTGGCTGGCGACTAAAAATTATAAAGATTCCATAATTTATTGCCATCCGACGCCCGGCCGAGAAATAATCCGCTTAGCGTCGAACAACTTATTAAGTGTGGGACTAAATACTGATATTTATATACATTACTCGTTTGCTTTAGCACGCAGGACACATGTTCATGTATATATGAAAGGCTTACTTGCGTGATAGTACACTTACAGATTTTATACCTTGTCAAGGTTTTAGAAGGATTATAGGTAGGCAGTTGAATACAACTAGTTAAAATCTTGCTTGACTTAAAGTTATTCAACAAAAAATTACATTTTTGTACTAAATAATAAAGGAGATTCAATCACATTCATATTTTCGAATGGTTTAATTTTGTAAAAGTCAGGCATTATGCTTTTCGGTTATAAGCAGCTTTATCGTATTTATATTTCAGCCACGTACTCAATGTTAAGTAAAATATTGAATATTTACGACGATAGAACTGACCAAATGTTTGCTGCAATCGGCTTATGTTTGAATAAAGTCTACCAACAACAGAAAAAAATCTCAAAGGATTATCAAGCCAATAATATCTGTGGATAGAGTAGAGTAATTCATGAGAAAGGTTTTAATAAAATTTGTTAAGATTTCGTATAAAATATAACATACATATATTTTATACGGAATCTTAACAAAATGTGGCGATAAAATGTTAAACATGTTGGAAATTATCAAGCTGGCGAAAGACTTTCGTCAAAAGCATTACCTGAACCCTGAAATATATACATAAACAAAGTTTTTTTTTTTCAAGGTTTATAATGAATCACTGCACGTTAAAGCACGGGTCAACTTAACTACGTGAGGGAAGTCACTGGCATTAGTTAATATGCAAAAAGGATATAGAAAAAGAAACCTAACTTGACCGAGAAATACAGTTACATAAAATGTAAAGGTTCCAAAGTCTTACGAGCTACCGCCAATTCAAAACATTATAATTCTCACTGGTAGTCGTATTCTCTTGGATAAAGCGAGGACCGTCATCAATCATTTCTAAACTTCATCAAATAAGGGGGAATATTTTATGCAAGCAACTGTATCGAGCCAAGAGATCTTTCGTACCATCCCAAATAGTATTAAAAGCAATTATGAAACACGCACATATTTCTCTTCTTATCGTTAAGATGCATATCTGCACGCGAGGCGTGAGACTCTTTATAGAAAATAAATTTTAATTGGTGCACACAACTAAGTTTTATAAAACATGTTACGACTTAATCGTCTCAGGATTGGCAGTTAATGAGCGTAAAGATTGTAAACGTATTAACAACGTGGGTAGTCTGAATACAGAATTGGACTTGAAGGTTCCCTTTAATGTGGTCAAAATTAAATGGAAATCGTCGAGTCAATTAAAATAATCGTACGAAGCAATTCATCAGTCTTCAATCGAAGATACGCCGTTAGGGTTGAAACTGTTTATTGGTATAGACGAGTTTTATGATCGTGAAATGTTTGTGTACAAAATGCTTACTTGTAACTTAAATAAATTATTAATGATTGACTATGCAGCTCGCAACACTACAAAATAATTTGAAAACAAAGCACGGCCGAAGACATGATTATAAATCTTAATAGTTTTTGAGTTTGAAGCTAATGAATTATATCGGATATATGATAAGAGCGATGTGGTTATTTATATGAAACTTAATCGAATAATTGATTATAAGACTGGAACAATAAAGTGATTAGTTAAACAAAAAGTAAGACAATGAGATATTATTCAACGAATAGGCTGCTATTGTTGCTCTTTAGATAGTACAAGAATAGCGATCTGACAGCTCGGGTCGTTGACCAGTCATTCGTATTATTTGTTTATACGATCATCGAACGTAGATATTAATCTCCTAACGATGAGCAGTCAGATTTTCCAAACAGATATTGAAAGGTTACTTCCCAAATTATATTTATAATTTGTCATTTCAGATAAGCTTTGGTGTTGATGGTAATCGTTTAAAAGGCGTCGAGATGTGGTTCGCTCTCTGTCATAGTTACGAAGCTTATCTGTACCAACCAATGCTATTAAAACATAAAACTTCGACAACGGTCAGTAAAAGGTATTCCAATCAAGTAATTATTCAAATGCATAAAAGTTTCGATTAAGTTATCATAATAATAAAACAAAAACACAAACGCGAAGGAATAAAATTGAATGCAGAGTAGTAAGAGTAACTTGTTTTATATCCTAGGGCTATAGTTACTCCTGAGACGTAGGAACTTAAAAATAATAGTACTTAATGCAACAGTAAAATATTCTAGTTATCGTTGCCGCGATAGTTTCACTTAATGACTTGAAATAACATGTTATAATAGAAGTGCTATACATGGAAGCACTTATTTTAACTGTTTTTACAATTTCATTATTAGGATTCCGACTGTTTTTTAAATTGAAAATATGGTTTTGTATTTAGTGTTTTTCTTTAAACTTGGTTATAATTTGTTATACCCATTTAAGGTGTTTTCAAACCTTATGTCATAAAACACTAATAATGGTCATGTGTTACTTATGATGATTAAATTCGCAATGTCTGGTCTGCTGGTGGTCTGTCCAATACTAGTATTTTAAGGACATGCCAAGTGTGGCGAATACACAAAATCTGAAACTAATCTCAAGTTAATTGACTGAAGAAATTAAAGAAGCTAAGTTATGGCAACATTACCTCTAAATTTTTGAGGTAACGTTGCCTTAACTTCTTTATTTAGTCGTAAGCTTCTACCGTTCTTTTAGAGTCTAAAAGAACGGTAGAAGCTTACGACTAAACTTTAAAAAGCAAGGAGTATTTAGTAAGTCATTACACCATAAAAGACTGTTTTGTCTAGCTTTGACACAGAATATCTTATAATAGGTATTTGACTGCCATTGTGGTTGAGTTTGAGCTAGACGATTTGTAAAAAAAGTCTCATAATATACAGATCTGAAATGATTCTGGAAAACTTTAATTTCAAAGTAAATAGTTCAAGTAAATAGTAAATAGTTGGCAAGGTTGTAAGCCATAAGTTGGTTTAAAGTTTCAAATTAAGAGTACAATGTCGTACACACCACACGACACAAAACAATTGTAATAAGAGTTACCTCTACCATAGAGGTTTGTATACTAAACCCCCTTCTATTGTTTCCCTCAGGATTACCCTTTTCCAACCTTCATCATTCTTAACGCTAATAACATTTTGAGGTCAAATACAATATATTTAGCTAAGACTTAATTATGATTGTCTTTATTTATTTTAGGGATGTACGAAATTAGCGTTTGAGATTAAGCTATGTAAGTACCTTATGAATTCTATAGACAAATGAATAGTGTGAAAGTAAAAAAGAGAATATTTAGTTCATTCTTTCGGTGTATTTATAATTATTTGCTAGGTACTAACTTCACCAGGAACAAACTTTGAACCCTGTTGGAAATAAAAAATTCTTTCTTAGACATATGCCGAGATCACATTAAGTTCAGTGCCTTGAACTGCGCTGCTATAGTAAATCAGTCAATCGGTTAGGCTAATATTATGTAATTTTATATTTGGAACTAACTATTGTTATATTATAAAAGGCAGTGCTATTTGATATAAAAATAAACCATGCTATGAATTTTTGCCGGGTGTCGTCGTATATTTTAAAGTGCTTTTGATTCTACTTTTCTAAGTTATCAAAACGTTTGCGAGTTTCCCTACTCATCGACAACTAGTAGTCAGATAATGAGATGAGATAGTTTTTTTTTATTTTTTATTTGTTTAACCAGAGGGAAAATCCTCATGGATGTTATGCTGGACTACTAGGTGCCGACTAAAAAAAACCTCACGTAACGCTCAACAGCCTATGGTTTGGAGCCCCGGGTAAGCCCTCGGAAGGATGTTCCAGGACTTCCAACAGACCCACAGCCGCCACTGCGGCCTCGCCCAGATTAGACATTTTAACAATAATTGCATTAAGACCTATTGCTGTTTATTTCCCAGGAAACTGAACGTTTAATTGGCTGAATTTACGATAATAGGACGATACGTGGTGTATAAATTGGTAAACAAAAAAAATCCTAGGTATTTCTAATCTATATTTATAGACCATTAACAATACCTCCAATAATTACTCGTATACAAAAGTTAGTGTTGTGGGTCTTGATTCTTTACTAGCTTTTGAGCTTTATAGCCTCTAAGAAAGCTTTCACATTTCATTTATCTATACTCCGATCGTCTGGTACTAAAACTATCAACTATATCCCGAACAGACATCATAAACAAACCAATAAATTAACCCCCACAATGCCAGTGTACAATCAATACGGCCTTTAACATAATTTTATGCCCCGCTTCACAAATTACAACTAGCGTTTGAAATACCTAATATCAACATTTAACGACTGTCGCAAAACATAGTGGAAAATATGACGTCATTAAAGTATCTTACGTTTGTAATGCTGGTTTTATAGGGTGCTTTCAGACTGAGTGTATTTGTTCCGATCCTTATCTATATTGCTGACTAGCGGTGTAGTGTTTTACTTTTTTGGATACCTAATTCTATTTAGAACAGCGGGGATGTCGCCAAAAGGATTGACTTCAATATAGTGGGGTTATAAACGTCTTATTAATTATTTCCCTTTTATATTTCAGTTCAAGGCTTTTTAAAAACCTCGTTCAACTGTAGTAATGAATTGTAGAGTACTAAGTACTTAGATTATGACAGTAGTAGTATCTTATTTAATAACTAGACCAAAATTAATACAAAAGTAATCCAAATTTGTATCATCCATATCATTTTAACCGATTTGACGTACTCTGCTGGGCATAGGCCTTCCCGAAAAATGTCAAAGAACGTTTCGTTTTGTTCGTCTACCTTGAGAAACACCTAGACTTAGAGTGTCGTACCTACACCTTTCCTTTTTGCGGTTGCTACTACAGCTAGATAGATTTGGAGGTCTGGTTTTGTGTTTAAGTAGACATTAAAATATATAGGCACTTCTTTCTACATTCTCATGAACCAATTTTAAATTGACACCGCGTAAATTGCTACAAAGTTCGAATGAAAACCCATCTTATAGTCCACAAACACCAGGAATATAGGCCAGTTATACATAAATTTAATACCTACCCAATTTGAAGAACGAGTGAAATGATTCGGTCTTTTGGCTCAGAAGTAAGATAGGTCTGAATTTTTTAGTTTTATTTTCGTGTAAGAAAACTACCCTGTAACTTTACTGTTCTTTAGAAAGTAGTGAAAGATGCAATATTTTGGGACAGTAAGTAGGTATTATCATTATGATCCATTTCAATCATTTCTTTGCCATCTTGTTTAAAATAAAATAATGCATTCGTCAACCTTTTAAGGGTTTCAATGGCATTCTATAATTTACAAAAATATTAATAGGGGTTATTCACATCAAAAAGTCTACGACTAATCATATTTCATATTTTAAGTTCAATCTTTTATTTGAACTAGACTAATTAAATACTGCGGTGTTGAAACTAGGATTTCATAATATTTGAATAAACATTATTTCAATAGAAGTTTATTTCATCTCAAATATTAAAAATGTAGAGCCTGTGCATAATTATGAGATTAAGTATATTACTGGTATTATACATGTCACATTCAAATAATTTAGTACATAAAAAAAATTTCAAGCTAGCAGTATAAATATAGAGTTGCAGGTAGTTTGACTATTTTTTCACGAATCTTCAACCTAGTCTAGTCGAAATAAGCTGAATTAGTGCTAAATTGCCAAATATTAAATTGTCATTATTGTATCTACTACACTAAAAAGGTATCTATACTAATACTAGCTGATGCCCGCGGCTCTGTTGTGTGACGCGCGAATGTTATTCCCGGTCACTTAGGGGTATGAAAAATAGATGTTGGCCTATTCTCAGACCTACTCAATATGCTCACAAAATTTCATGAGAATCGGTCTAGCCGTTTCGGAGGAGTACGGGAACGAAAACTGTGACACGAGAATTTTATATATAAGATTATAAAGAGGAGAGATTTGATTGTTTGTTTGCATTGAATAGGCTCCGGAACTATTGGACCGATTTGAAGAAGAGTCCACGTCATAATTTCGAAATAATCTGGCCAACCGTCAAAATTCCGAATGCTCATTAATTCGCCGATGATAAATTGTACGAATGGTTGTATGGTCGACTGTTAAAACTCCGAATGGTCATTTCGCCGATGATCAGTTTTACAAATGATTGATATCGATGTTGGTTTTGGATGGTTATAAAAAAAATAAGCACGAAGGCTAAGGCTTCTAACCTAACCTATCCGAGTCGAGGTGTTAACCATAATAAGTGAATGGTTAACACCCCGACTCAGAGTACCCCGATACAATCATTCGTAAAACTGATCATCGGCGAAATGACCATTCGGAGTTTTTACATTCGACCATACAACCATTCGTTAAATTGATCATCGGCGAAATGAGCGTACGGAATTTTCACGGTCGGCCAGATTATTTCGAAATTATGACATGGACTGTTTGAAGAATTCTTTCACTGTTGGGAAGCTACACTCTTTGTTGTAAACATAAGCTATATTTTATCCCCATATTCCCACGGGAACGGGAACTACGCGGGTGAAACCGCGGGACGTCCTCTAGTATCCTATAATCATAAGCCTTACCATGAAAGTCATAGAAAAGAATAATCATAACGTTTTTCTATTACACTATAATATTAATTTTAGTAATTTTTTCAGCACTTTAAAATTTCTGATACTCAATTTTCAATCACCAATTCAACCACCAGGGTGGCAATCCTTGAGGTTTCTATTCCAAGGGCGTACCGGTTACTCCCGGCCGTAGGTATGTGGATTAACAAGTCACCTGTTTTGTGTTTAGAAACGGCAAAACATGACTTTTGAGATATTCCCCCAGAAAATTTATTACTCAACAATTTCAGATCCTAGATAATTTAAGAAGTAACTACAAGATAGAAAATTGGAAAATTATATGTATTATCACTCTTTTTATAAACTCTGATTAATATTTCGCCTAGTCTTTTTTGCTTTGCTTTATCAAAGCATAGACTTATCGTAAAAGTATTGATTGGATTTTAAAAAAGTTGTTGATAATGTGCTAGTTTATATAAAACAAAGTTATCTTTTAGAGATTACCATGAGATGAGATGCAATCATGCAAAATAGTTTGCTATCTGCATTTAGATAGAGAGTTTTAATTTAATTTAATTAAACATATTGGAAACCCGAATTCCGCATATTTATATTAAATGTTCTTCAAGCTAAGTTAAAACTACTTGTATGGTTTTAATAGGGATATTATTAGAAACCTGGTCTGACCTTGTGACCCCAGCTCGGTATTAATTTAGAAAAATATTTATAAACAATATTAATATAGAAAGTTACCCCCATTAATATAAGTAGCTGTCTTTGATTTATTCAGGATTGTTCACGTGGATTCAATTAATATACAGGGTAGAATTTAAAGACGGTAGTTGTAGGTTAAGTACCCTTAATATTGATAATGGCAAGTTTTGCTGATAGGAAACATACCTTTATTTTTAAAAGTAAGTTAAACTGCATTTAAAGATTTTTTAAAAATCACCTGCTTGAGTCGGGAATCAAACCTAGGAGATGTGAAAAAAAAAACATCCTGTATTTTATGGTACCAACCGCAACAGTGTTTAATAAGGATCAATTTCTTTTAAACAACATAGTATCTTAAATTAAAGGAAGACCTAGTAAAATATGTTTTTATTGTAAAACTTACTCACTATCTGAAGAAAAAAAAAGTCTTATTCAGATTCTTCTCTTGTTTTTGAAGTTGGTTATAAATATGTTCTAGTTTCTGTGAATGGGAATGTTCGATCTGGTCACTTAACCAGCCAACTTCAAAAAAATAGGAGTTTCTCAATTAGACTGTTTTTTTTTCTTCAGATAATGAGTAAGCTTTACAATAAACACATATTTTACTTGATCTTACTTTATTTTAAGATACTATGTTGTTTAAAAGAAATTGATCCTTATTAAAGACTGTTGCGGTTGGTATCATAAAATACAGCTGTTCTTTTTTACATCTCCTAGGTTCGATTCCCGGCTCAAGCAGGTGATATTTCAAAAATCATTAAATGCAATTTTACTTACTTTTGAAAATAAAGAAATGTTTCCTTTCAGCAAAACTTGCCATTATCAATGTTAAGGGTACTTTCCCTCCAACTACCGTCTTTAAATTCCACCCTGTATAGGTACTCCACATCGGAATTCTTAAAATATTTTATTTATCTCGACCATAAAATAGGTAGTCCAATACTATAACTAGCAACCAATGTCGGTGTGTCAAATAAGATGTATCCCATCGCCACCTATTTGTCGATTTGACAAGTGAGGTGTGAAGTGTTATCATACCAGTCTGTATTGATCCATATAGTGTTAACTAACACCGTTATTTGTACCTTATAAATGAGATGGCTTTGTAAGAATTTTATTGCTTACAGAGATTTATGTTCACTTTATAGACTTTTAAACACCAATCGAATGACAACCTGTTATATAGCACACTACAACACTTGTATTTAAATTCCCAAGGCATGGACGACAACTCAAGAGGTAACTAATAGCACAGACCGTGAGCCAGAATCTATGCTAAGGCTATTTTTTTTCTTTTCCCCGCCTGGTTCATAAAAAATGTTGGAATTTTTATCAGTGCACTTGTTTTCCCCTCTTACAACTTCATGTTCTTCAAGTGAAGCGTGAAGAGGTCTATTAGTCTAAGGCCTTGAGGATCACTAATGAGGATTTTTCCGACTATAAGCTAGTTAATTAATAACTTTAAAAATCGCAAAACTTTCCAGGCGCGCAGAGTCTTTGATGAGTATTCTTTAAAAATTGTTGAATAAGTAGGTCTGAAATAGATTGAAATGTTCTTTTTTTATCACAAAGGTGACATACGAGCATACTTATCATATCACGCTTTTTTATACAAACATTTGTGGTAACTGAGTTGACAATTTATATACCTATCACTTACTTCAATAGTTCATTCGTATTATTGGCACTCGCCAAGTCGAGCCATAGCGCGGCGGTGAGCGGCACGTCCGTACTTCTTTCTTTTCTTGAACCCACTCAGGCCATTTCGATCCCCTATAACTTCGGTGTGGATAAAGCTAGATGTTTGAATTTTCAGTTATTAAGTAAGCTTCGTTACAATACGGTATATTTAAAATTTCTTTCAGTTTGAACCGGTAGTTTAAGAATTATAACTAGTCAAAATTGCTTAAAAATTCATAGTCACTCACTCACTGACTGACCGATCATCAAAATTCTAAGGTACTTCTTGCCAAGTCAATCTATTTATTTAAAATATTAAAGATTGTTAATATTGATTATGTACACAATAGGCTGTTTTTGAGTTAGCTAATTACGTAAAATTTAAGACAGGAGGTTCCTTATGCAGGGACTGAATAAAATAACCGACTTGGTCAAATAACCGAATCGGTGAAATCACACTATTTACTTTTTACGGTAGAAGAACTAAATTGCGAGACTTGGTGTTTTTTACAAGTATTGTTTTTGATGGGATTTACTTTTTCACTACAACTTAAAAGTACATTTTTACACCTTGTATCCTTATTTTATACTAGCTGACCCCGCAACTTCGTTTACGTCACATAAGGTGTATGAACGGAGAGGTATCTTTTTACACCAAGCAGCGTGTGGAACTGCCCTGTTTGCTTAATCATAACAGAGCAGCAGTAGCCTTAATCATTAAGCTCTTTTATGATTAAGTCAACGCACCAGTTTAGATTTACCCATTTTTAGATTCATTTGTCTATGTATGATTCTTTAAAGTGATATAACTTTTTTATTTATAAACTAATTGACATGAAATAAACACTAAATGCTAAGTAGAGCCAACCTCAACACAATAAAGAAAACCGCATTGCAATCGGTTAAGCGGCTACTGAGATTAGCGTTCACAAACGTACAGACAAACAGATATACAGACATACACACAAACAGACAAAAATTCTAAAAATCATTGTTTTGGATTCTATTGCGTTCA
The DNA here is from genome assembly GCA_933228765.1 of Miltochrista miniata. Lineage (NCBI taxonomy): Eukaryota > Metazoa > Arthropoda > Insecta > Lepidoptera > Erebidae > Miltochrista > Miltochrista miniata. Next base: position 23,512,809 of record OW121763.1, on the reverse strand, counting down.
TAAAGCCCCCCTATAATATTTTTCTTATTTATCTTCCATGTACAGACAGCGACCTGTTACGATTTTATTATATTTATATTGATATTGATTGATATTGATTGATTGATGATTGATTGTAATTAACCATTCCTTTTTCTTGCTTGCAAAATTTATATTCTTTGCTTATTTCAAGTTAATTTTAGTAATAATCTTAAGCTTTTCTGGGAATGAACGTTAATATAAACACTAATGGATATAGATTTTCAAAACAAAATGTTTTTTTTTTTCATCTTTATTTTTTTTAAGGACAGGAAATCAAATTACATGATTATGTTAGCCCTATCATAACCTAATAGGAAAACAAAACAAAATGTTTATAAAATAATATGTAAATGGAAATTTATCTATCCGAAGGAAACATGTTTTAGTTACAATTAGGAATGAAACATGTGTTGTCTGTCTGGTGGTAGAGTAGTAGTTTGAGAGTAAGCCCTTATTTCCTTACTATGATGTGATATGGCTACCTTGGCTGGATATTGGTTAATATCGGTTATAGGGTCGAGCGGCGCCTCGTGTCTAAATTTGTAACATTCCGAAATACGCTTATACCGACACATTATCCCATTTTATGACCAATAAAAGTCATGCCGAACGTACTACATTTGTGGTACAGCCCTTATTTTCAGAACCTAATATACCGTTTCTTTATTGGCCCCCGTCCTTATATTTTATAGGGAGCATGCATAGATTTTTCTGGTGATTTGTGTATTTTACCGCCAAGCAATAAAAGTAATGTTTGTATGGGTTTTATTATTTGCGCGTGACGATTTTTCTAATACGGAACTTTTGTTATAATTCATAAAAGATTTAGTGACGCTAAAAATGGGATAGAAAGCGGCTGCTAAATTTTTTATGATTTTTGTAATGTTTCGCGATTTATGGCCCATAAAGAATCTTACGTATATTTAAGACCTATAAGTCTATTTAACTGATCGTACATATAAAAATATGCAAAATATATGAGGTAGAAAAAAGTATTGAAAACCGTAAAAAGTATAATAAAATCAGCGTTCTCTTTTATTTATATTATTATAGGTACTTGATTATTATCAATGAATATTTTATCGGATATTTTTACGGGAAACGCCAGTATTCAGAAGGCTTTTATGAGGCCATAAGACCCTACTGTAGGTCCTATGATGCTTTGCTAGGCAGCAGTGGTGGTCAATCAGCTGAGATTTTTTTTTATTATACAGAGCTAGCCGAAAAAGCTGCCAGCCTAATGAAAAACCATGATCACATCTATTGAATTTCGAGTTATTCTCCCAGTCAACAAACTGCAGCAAGTTAGCGACTCAAGGATGTCTCTAAACGCTCCACCTGAAGATACCTTAGATATAAGAGAAAAGAAGGTGTAGGTGAAGGGGTCAAAAAAACTTCTCCGAAGTATAAATAACTTCTATTGGCACCTGCTTACTGACGGATGAAGTTTTAGTGATGGTTCCCATGGTTGCTCTTGAAGATTGACTCAATGAATCTACAAGCCTCTTATCGCGCAATCCTCTACCATCTATTCTTCCAAGAACAGAGCATTAGACATTGATCACGCTTGCAGAGGAGTTTGCTATAAGCCTCGATGGACATCCTTCCGAGGGCTTACCCGGGGCTTCCAACCGTAGGCCGTTGGGCGTTTCGTCGGTAGGAGTCCGGCATAGTACCATGAAAAAATTTCTCTCTCGTTAAAAAAAAACCTCGAAGATATTACTTTTGAACTATCGTGTTCAATTTCTTGGGTGTCATATCTCAATTTATAGCACCCTTATTATAAAAGAGTAATAAAAATCTCCGCAAATAAAAGCGCTCAGAAAAAAATTTAAACTTCCTTATTTACCCTCACGAAAGACTCGCTCATTAATGGAACAATACAAAAAATCTGCGTCACGTCAATCTTTAACCCTTCAATGGTTATGGCGATCGTGGGAATGCAAAAAGTCTTGCGCTAAACGAGCCCACCCGTCCCATTCACGAATTTCCTGCACGCAATGAAACCGCAAAAGCGCACTACCTGCTAGCACATGTGCACGAGAGTATTTTCTTCATCACATTTTTGCAATGAGGCATAAAGAGCCTTGTTGAAACTTAAACGGTTTCGTAACAAAGGTTTCAGATTTCAAAATATTTTGTATTGAATGTATTTTACGAATTGTAACTATGTAAGGACTATCGTTTCTAATCATAATGAAATATTTCTCTTTATTATAATTTGTTTTTTACAATCCTACCATTTGTCCAACATCACTGTCTTATTCCAAAAAATATACAGGGTGGAATTTAAAGACGGTAGTTGGAGGGAAAGTACCCTTAATATTGATAATGGCAAGATTTGCTGAAAGGAAACATTCCTTTATTTTCAAAAGTAAGTAAAACTGCATATAATGATTTTTGAAAAATCACTTGCTTGAGCCGGGAATCGTACCTGGGAGATGTGAAAAAAAAAATATTATGTATTTTATGATACAAACCAAAAGAGTCTTTAATAAGGAACAATTTCTTTTAAACAACATAGTATCTTAAAATAAAGGAAGATCAAGTAAAATATGTTTTTATTGTAAAGCTTACGCTTACATCTGAAGAAAAAAAAACAGTCTTATTGAGAAACTCCTATTTTTTTTTAAGTTGGTTGGTTAAGTGACCAGAACGAATATTCCCATTCACAGAAACTAGAACATTTTTTTAACCAACTTCCAAAAGAAGAAGAATCTCAATAAGACTGTTTTTTTTCTTCAGATAGTGGGTAAGCTTTACAATAAAAACATATTTTACTAGGTCTTCCTTTAATTTAAGATACTATGTTATTTAAAAGAAATTGTTCCTTATTAAAGTCTCTTTCGGTTGGTATCATAAAATACAGGATGTTGTTTTTTCACATCTCCTAGGTTCGATTCCCGGTTCAAGCAGGTGATTTTTCAAAAATCTTTAAATGCAGTTTTACTTTCTTTTGAAAATAAAAGAATGTTTCCTTTCAGCAAGTCTTGCCATTATCAATATTAAGGGCACTTTCCCTCCAACTACCGTCTTTAAATTCCACCCTGTATATACCTAATATGGTTGAAATATATACCTACTTAGTAGAATATTGCTCGTAAAGAAGTTGAGTGAGACCCCTAATGTCTATCAAGAACTCTGGCTGTAGGCTAATCTCGCCTGCAAATATTGCACCTGCTGAACAACATAATATATATAAAGCTAGGACTCTTGCGGAGGTCGGATGGCAATCCCTCTAGATCGGTTCAGCCGTTAGAGCGTGAAAGAGTAACAAACATCTAGAATTCTACACGTCCACACTCACATACTTTCGCGTTTATAATATTAGTAAGAAGTAAGAAACAGTAATAGTAAATAATAGTAAAGTACTGAATATATTAAGATGTATGATGACAGCTAAGATTTCATCAAGTGAAGGCTCTTTAAAGAAAGAGACCTCCTTACGTGTAGCATAATATTCTAGAACCTTTTCGTCCCTATTGTCACAGTATAAAGATAACTACTACGATTTATCGGCTGTGCTAACTATGATCTGTCGGCTGTGCTATTGTGGTGACTATTATACATAACATTGTTGCTTTAGCGGCTTTACCTCCTTTCTGGTGGTTTAATAAAGGCAACTCGGATACTCCAATGTGGTTTAGTAAATAGTCTGACCCCACTTCAACAACGACGAAAAAAAAGCATAACTTTCTTAATTTTTCCAAGTAACACTGAAATTTATCCTTGTTTGTTTGTATTTTAGTATTTTTTGGAAGTACGGTTAATGAAATCATCCCCTTTCTGAATTTGCGATATTACAGCTGTTACTCGACAAAAGTGTTACGCTCCCACAGATAAGAATATTAAAACTGTCTCTTCTTTGAATAACTTTTCTCATTTTGAACTTTGAGAAGGATTTTAAAGTCATTTTGTAAGTAAGAATTATATTTTCAAAGAAATATGAACAGGATAAAAAAAGGTCTTGGTAACATGTTCAACTCTAGGTACTAATAAAGCGGACGCATATTGTTTTAGCGATCTTCATCTTCATACGTTTTCACTTAACTATGTAAGCTTCGAGAAATCTTCACTTGACTCTCTTGACTGCCTCTGTGGCGCAGTCGGTAGTGATACCGCCTGCGGCGCTGGAGGTCGTGGGTTCGATTCCCACCGGATACAAATATTTGTGTGACCCATAAATATTTGTTTCAAGAGTCTGGCTGTTTCTATGTATAATATGAATGTATTTAAAAAATAGGTATATAAGTATTAATATCCGTGGTCTGACACCCATAACACAAGCAGGTTATTCCTAGCTTACTTTGGGATCAGATATCGTTGTGTGAAATGTCCGTGAATATTTATTATTTATTCATGGATGTCATCCCGGACTCTAACTGACTAAAACTAGACGGCATTTCCATGTGTCTATGTCAAGACTCCCGGGTGTGCCCTTGGAGGGATTACCAAAGGGCTCCAGACACAGGCTTTGTCCGCTACTGCGGCCTCTCCTCATGGATTCAGTTTTTGCCCGCTTCTTCGGTGTGCCTGGTAGCCGGTCTTCTTTACTTGCACACATCGCCATATAACCAACTTGAGATAAGCTAATTTTAAGCTGATAAAGCAATCTTTTTTCTCGTCAGAATTACCTTTGTAAGTGGAAAGATTTTTAAACCTATTGTAGTTCTGCTACCAAGAGTTCTAACATGAAGAACTAGCACATTCAATCATCTTCTATACATAATTATAATAAAACTAGCTGTTACCCGCGACTTCGTCCGCGTGGAAATTATGTTATAAGCAAAGTTTGAACCGTATTCTATTTGAGCCTCTAGGATAAGTTGTAACCAAAATGTGGAAAATAAATTAGGACATCCTCCAACTTGCCCCGGGGAATTATGCGCTAGATGGATTCTTTTAACGTGAGGAAAATCCCACATGAATGTACTATGACTCCCACTGACTAAAAACCACACGTATCCTACCTAACAGCCTACGATTGGGAGCCCCGGGTAAGCCCTCTAAAGGATACCCTAGGACTGCGCTAGATGGATAGGAAGAGACCTCATGGTTTTAGTGGGTCCAAGGCCGGTATGACGTACGTGTTTATTAATTAGCCCCTTTAATAATTATAAGAGTAAGTAGTATGGTGAAGCGCGAATACGAAACGTTTGTTAGATTAGGGCCACAGACTGAAAACTTTACGCATAATCGGAAGAGTTGAGACGATAACACTAACGCTAACGGTAGCCAGTAAATGGTCGTTAAACCAAGTTGAAGACCTTATAGAATTAATAATTTTCAAAAGTAGGCAGTACTAACGCCTGTCCATTTCAACACGGCAATGCGGCTCACCACCTATTACGTTACGTGGGACAAATTAAAAAAAGGTAAACATATAATATGCCTCGATACCCCTTTGGGGATAAAGGCGTGACCGTATGCATTAGGCTCGAAGGACCACTTGAAATGGTCAGGAACTCCTCATTAAGTGAAAAATGGTTATTTTTGCAAATGAGAGCAGTTTATTCCTTTAGTTGAGGTGACACACAAAAAAACAATACAAAACGTCAGTATAAAAAGTAAAAAGACGCGTGCCGCGCATAATGCAGCTGATAAAGAAGGTTTACATCGCTCTTTAGAATAGACTTAATCTTTAAGCTCTTTTTTGATTAAGCAAACAGGGCAGTTTCACACGCTGCTTGGTGAGTCTGATGAAGAAATACCTCTCCTTTCATAGATCTTATGTGACGTAAACGAAGTTGCGAGGGTTAGCTAGTCTATACATATAGTAAAACTGTTGAGAGTCGAGAGTCTACTGAAGCCGAAAATGAAATTACATTTTTCATGTGTGTCTGTCTGTCTGTATTCCGAATAAGTATCACGCCGAAGTTACTGAATGGATTTGAATGAAACTTAGTAAGTACATGCAGAGCTTATAATCCGAGGAAGGTTCTAGGATACTTTTGATCTCGATATTTTGCGCGGTTCCTTTGGGAGAAGGGATGAAAGACAAAACGGTTTTTTAGTTGTTACTTCTCAATGCGTTTTCGGATGCCAAAATTTTTTTTTTAGTGTTATATAGGGAATACTGTAAGGAATGTTTCACACAAGTTTCCATCTTAAAGGTTTTCTAGTTCAGGAATTAGAGACATCCCAACTTTCGCAAAACCTAGAATTCAAGGATCCCTTTGAATGTGAGGGTAAATCTAAACTGGCGTGTTGGCTTAATGATAAAAGAGCTTAATGATTAAGGCTATTGTAAATTGTAAAGATCCTACCTCTAGATTGCTATTCAAATAAAATATTAATTAAAATTATTCAGTAATTTCTGTATTTTGCAAAACTATACAAACAGATTTTCATTGTTCTCTGCCGAGCTCGTAAAAAATTTAGCGTAATAATAATTGTTGTCTGAGTGTAAAACCTATCTCCTACTAATATTCCTGCTACGTTTTAGTTAAATCAAACCAACGGTTTAAACATTTCATTGCTCTCTGCTTAGCCCCTAGGATATGTGGCGTGATAATATATAGCCTATTTTAAGACCACACCCCTAAGTAATATTTGTGCAAAATTTTAACCAAATCTGTTTAGTACTTTTCGAGATCCTTCCGGACAAAGCAAAGCAAACAGACAAACAGACAAAAAAAATTCTAACTATATATTCAGCTTCGGTATCTTATGTAAAACACCCAGCGAGTATTTTTTTGTTAATATTTCCAATGTACAGTTTTGGCTTTTCTATCATTTTATTATATGTATAGATATTATATGTATAGATGATAGAAAAGGCTAAACTGTACATTGGAAATATTTAAAAAGGCTAAACTGTACATTGGAAATATTTAAAATAAATGCTCGCTGGGTGTTCAACATAAGATACCGAAGCCGAAAATATATTATAAAAAATTTTTGTTTGTTTGTCTGTTTGCTTTGCTTTGTCCGGAAGGATCTCGAAAAGTACTCAATAGATTTGATTAAAATTTTGCACAAATATTAACTAGGGGTAGGGTCTTCAAATTGGCTGTATATCATCACGCTACATATCTTAGGGGCTAAACAGAGAGCAGTCAAATTGGCATTAGGTATATCATAATATTCACGCGTACGAAGTCGCGGGCAACAGCTACGCGACTAAAAGATCTCATGGATCACGGAAATCCAACCATGATTTTTCTATTTCTGTTCATATTTCCGGTTCCACTCAACCGATTGCAAGCAACAAACACAACATTTTGGCTGATCACTATCTTTCTAATAACAAAAACCGTGGCAAAATTCGTAAAAACACTATAAATTTGCCGAACTTAAAGGTAGGTACTTTATTATCGTAAATATCACAAATACGTTATTAGAGATTGTTGTTTTCCCATCTAAATGCAAAACACTTTTTTTATTAACACGTGAACCTAAACCTCCCCTAAACAAATTAAAAAAGCTACCCCCAAGGGCCGTATGAAATTAACAACACAGATTTACCATCTTGGCATAAAGTATTGCTTCGCAGGCTTTTATTATAATTTAATTTCCTCCTTGATATATTTATAGAAGAATCCGTTACGGCAAATATGAGGAAAAGTATTTTGAAATATAATATACTAACGGACGTCACGCGGTTTCACTCGCATAGCTCCCGTTACCGTGGGAATACGGGAATAACATATAGCCTATGTTTACGGCGAATAGTGTAGCTTCCCAACAGTGAAAGAATTTTTCAAATCGGTCCAGTAGATTTGGAGCCAAACGAACAAACAAACAAAAAAACAATCAAATGTGTCCTCTTTATAATATTAGTATAGACTAACCTACGTTACACATGCATGGAAAAGATCGAATAGTATTTATCCAATTGATTAACAATGGGATGTAATATTCATTGCAAGTTGTATTTGACTTGAATTGTACAATATTGTACTTTAACATTCCTTGCAATTATGACAACAGTTAGGTACACTCGGTGTTTACATGAAATTGTAATTCTCGTAAAAAAGTACCTTGTAGCTGTACAAGTTAGATTTTGATAGTATAAATAGAATCTACTTCCTAAAGAATGAAATAGAGCGTAAAACATATAAAAGTTCACAAAGCCCCATTTGGTATAAACTAAATACGCTTCAGATAACAAGTCTGAACATTGCAGAGAGCAAAGGAGTGAGCAAAGTCAAGAACTCACTTAAATGTGGAGCTTACTTAAACCATAAAACTCTAAAACTTAGGTATAAGATAAAAGTTTGTAGGATTTTCAGTTTTGGTAATATAGTCAACTAGCGGATGCGCGCGGCTTCGCCCGCGTGAAATTTGGTTCCCGTGCCCGTTTCCCGTGGGAACATTTTCCTGGGATAAAAAGTAGCCTATGTGTTATTCCAGACTATTCTCTATCTCTGTAACAAATTTCAGCCAGATACATTTAGCCGTTAGAGCGTGATTGAGTAACAAACATCTAAACATCTTCACAAACTTTCACATTTATAATATTAGTAGGAAGTAGGACTAGATGATGCTCGGTGCTTGGCCCGCGTAAAATTTCGTTTCCGCTTCCCATGGGAAATTACCGGGTTAAAAGTAGCTTATATATAGTATTATAGTAGCATATATAAAAGAATATAATCAATCCTTGTACCTAATTTCCGTCAGATCCGTTCAGAGAGTGCTTGAGTAACAAAATCTTTACAAAACTTTCACATATATAAAATACGTTGTTTGATTTTCTTTGTACAAATGCACTGAAATTAATTTCATGTCAATGTATTTTCACATATTCAATTCAACCTTTTTTTTTTACTTGTGGAAATCCTACATGGATGCTATGCCGGACTCCTACCGACTAAAACCACACGATGCCCTACAACTGTCTACGGCCGGGAGTCCCGGGTAAGCCCTCGGAAGGATGTCCCAGGGCTCTCGGCAGACTTTTTTCAATTCAACCTATTAATTTTCATACACAGTTTACGAGCCAATTTTATCAAATAAATCCTATACCGGCTGAATGACCATGACAAAATTATTATCCCAATACTAAGTACTACAAATTTAAAGCTATCGATTGTCTAGGTGCAGTCAGCGTCAGTAACCATACTATTCATAAACATTAAAAGCAAAGATAGATAGTTATAATAGCTCAATGACATAATTTTATGATAAGTTTATTATAAGTCTTTTTTAATATTAAGTTAATCTATGTTTAAACTAACACGCGTTGAACACATAATGTTGTAAAGAACGGGATTTTGCATAGAGTGGGTACATTGTTTTAACCCCTGACTAAAAACGATGTGTGTTATAAGTATAACATGCGTATATTGTATAAATGTTTGTCCCAAGAGTCTGGGTGTTTCTATGTATATATGTATGTATTTAAAAGTATTAATATCCGTGGCCTGATACCCATAACACAAGCAGGTTATTCCTAGCTTACTTTGGGATCAGATAGCGTTGTGTGAAATGTCTGTGAATATTTATTTATTTATATGTGCGTCTGGCTGTGGCATCGTAGCGGTCCAGTGGATGGACCGATTTCAGTGCGGATTTTTTGTTCAAAATCCAATGCGACCGGAATTTTCTTAGTTCTTAGATATAAATTTCAATGGGCTTCATAATGCATGAAATAGTCTCCGAGATACCCAAATTAAAGGATGTACGAGCTTATTAGAGCTGAAGTAGTTTTTTTATACATATTACGCTCGCCAAATCGACGTCGCCAGCCTGATGGAAAAGCGTGGCGCATCTAGCGATTGGGGGCCACTCTCACAGTACGTAATACTTTTGATAGTGGTTCTCAAGTTGGCAGCCGTGTGATGTGCCTCTTCCCGCTCCACTTGAAGAGGTAGTCTGCGGGATATGCAATTCTCAAAAAATTACAGGTTGTGTTTCATGTTTGGACTTATTATCACTGTCTCAGGATCCGAGTTCTTTAAGTTCCTGGAGTATCAACCTGGAGTACAACTGTAGGCTGTTAGGTAGGATACGTGTGGTGTTTAGTCAGTAGGAATCCGGCTAGCATCTACGTAGGATTTTCCTCACGTTGAAAAAAGGGTACCAACTTTAAATTTTCAATTACCACCTCATTTAACAACAAAATCATGGAAAAATCACTGCTACGCTTTATTCAAATAAAAATTCAAAATAATTTCCACCCTCTAACACCAAACATTATAATTAATATCTGAACTGAGTGTTGTTCGCTGTAGTTAATTAGCTGTGGAGAAAGAAAAATTGCGGCAGAGGAACAACGCTTAATTTGTTCCCATTAATAATGATCTTGCCATGTATCGCTGCTTGAGGCTACTAATATTTTATTTGTTGTTATGAATATTTTAATAAGATGCAGGACTAACTGGATAACTTTATTTAAAAATATGGGTAGTATTCGTTAAAATTATAAATCGTCTCCAAATGGCATCATCAAAATTATTTAATTTATTTTTTTGATAATATTTCACTGTACTTAATGTATCTATTTTATTAATGCGTTGATTGACAAATTAATATACAAGGGAAAACGGGTGAAGCCGCGGGAATTAGCTGGTAGCCTGAACAAAATAGACGGCTCCGTACCAAAACAATCACTTTCTTGTATAGTAGGCCCCTTAGTCCCCCTTTTTTGTTGATTTTAGTACTTGTTGTTAGAGCAGCAACAGAAATACATCATTTGTGAAAATTTCAGCTCTCTGGCTATCACGGTTTCTGAGATACAGCCTCTTGACGTGCAGACAGACAGACAGACAGACAAACAGATAGACAGACAGTCAGACAAACTGACGGACAACGAAGTATTATAAATAGGGTCACGTTTTTTCTTTTTGGATACGGAATCCTAAAAAAACATACCGCATCAGTTAAACTACCAGCCACGGACAGACTACAGTGTTATGTACATAGATAAATAAAAGTATCTAAAACTGTTTTCTAAAAGTCATCTACCTAGTTAGTTATCAAACAAAAAGCTTAATTTTTTCCCAAATGACTAACATTCAATTTTAGTTAGAAAACTTCTATGACATCTGAAGGTATTATTCAAAACATTTTCATAGAAAATTTACCTAGTTATAACTTACAGTTCTTCTATTATTACAAATTCAAACTACGAAATGTCCAAATAAGTTGCTCCACTGATGGTTATCGCTTATTTTGTGTCTGCCTTTGTATAGTGCCTTTCTATCTCTAAACACCACAGAGATTAGAAGACCCGCTCGTCAGCTGACTAGGCAACTTGTGTTGTTTAAATGCGGCTTCCTTTTAAAGCATTGGGCACCCTACTGATGAGATTTAAAATTAGTGTGTGTGATGGTGTGTCGGGTTTCAAAATAAGAAATTCCTTAAACCAAACCACTCTCTTTAGTATGTAAGTTTAACGATTTTAAGCAAGCTGATACTCTATATCTGTGAGTACCGTAAAGTTTTCACAAGACAACGTACTATAATATTTAAGCAGTAGGTTCGCATATTTTTTTAAATATAAAATGCCTATTTGAACATTAAAGGTACGAGTTGGTAGCGGACGACACGAGGCAGCAGCGGACGACATGTCGCAGCGACGCTACTGGTTTCAATGTATTTCCATGAAATTCCCTTCGTAGTTAGTGACACGAAGCTAGCGTTGCGTCGTCGAGCGGCAGACGCCAGTGTCGCCCAACCACGGATCAGCAGTGCCGCTGACGCCGGAGCAACGACACGACGAGCTAGTTTTCAAAATGATTTTTTTCCTCCCTCGAACACTCGGAACCAACTGAATTCCATTTGCTGTTGCCGTCTGCACTCGGGTTCGAAATCATGACTGCAGCGACAGAACGCAACAACGTGTCGTGGCGACATGAAGCGACGACACGTCGTCTGCTGCTGCTACGCGTAGTCGGCTACCAACTTGTACCTTAAGATTTGAATTTGACTCTTAGAAAATGGAACGTGTTAGCAATAACATAATGTTACAGGCAGTAACCCATTTTACATGTTAATTGTGCTACGGCCGTCATTTTATATCTTGTATGTCAATGTTTCAGATGAGATTACGAATGAAATTAATTCAATAGGGTTAAAAAAATAGTTTGTAATAACTTCTAGAAATAATTTCAGAAATCTCTATAACGCGACTTTTACTTTTGTCATCAAATAACGTACAATAGACCGTGCTTTCCTTTTATGCTACGAACGTAGCAACTGGTAAGCCATAGCCTCTGCCTACCCCAATGAGACAGCCGTGACGTTATGTATATATGTATGTGTCCAACACCACGACCTTAATCATTTTCTATTGGAAAAAAATTGTGGTTCTCAATGAATGAATTTTTGAGTACCCTGAAGTTATGAAAATATATGACTATGTATAAAACATTCTCATCAATAGACGACTTTCTGTTGAAGTAGTTCTACTGGTGACCTAAATCCATTGAAATTTCCCCGAAACGTAAAAATAAACAAAACGGTGACCTTATTAGTCATTGGATGAATACTTAATACAATTGAGCAGCTTATCTACGAATGCCATAATAAACCTTAAGCACACCATGGTGTTCCATTCCTCTGGAAATTGATAGACATAGAGTTATCATTTGACAGCGTGCGTGCAGTATTATTTTGTCACGCAATACTGTGGCTGTGCCGTGCCCAAGGCGTCATAGATGAATGAATAGGTGCAGAGCTTTAGTTCCTTCGCTTTATTAAAGACTAGCGGACATCACGCGGTTTCACCCGCGTAGTTCCCGTTCCCGTGGAATACGGGAATAAAATATAGCCTATGTTCACCGCAAAGAGTGTAGCTTCCCAAAAGTGAAAGAATTTTTCAAATCGGTTCAGTAGTTCCGGAGCCTATTCGTTACAAACAAACAAAAAAACAAATCTTTCCTCTTTATAATATTAGTATAGAAATAGTACCTAACATACTAAGCTAAATAAATGGAAATAGAAACATACGTTAAACTCGCAGTTTTACGTAAGTTTCAATAAAGTCCTTTAGGCTAGTCTTAAATGAAGAAATGTAAATTCAATATTATACACACAGTGTCATTTTGTAAGCAGGAAGTACTGTCTGATAACCACTCATTATGTAATTATAAAAAATATTCATAATAGAGTTAAATTCTACCTAGGCATATTTGGTCTGGCAGATAATAATTATGATATCCAATAGGTTAGTCAAATTTACTATATACAATGATTTTGCATCATTGGAATAGTTATTTTAGAATCTACAAATTCTGTTCTACTTTAAATTCTACTCTATGATATAAAACCGTAGCAGTTTACGCCCTATTCGTCAACATGTCGTATGTAATAAAACTCGTTGTGGCCGTCAGCAGGGCAAGGACCCTACTTTTATAGTTTTTTTTCTAACTCACACCCCTTTTTAGTATAAAAAGCTTAAGAGATGTTATCGTATTCCAGTAAGAGCATTTTCAAAACTGCTATTTATGCCTTCTTTATCTCGTGCATTCATTTTTAATCTTTGGTTAAATAGACTAATATGCGTGATGTTATGTAAAAAATATTGTTTGTGCCTACTCATGAGTCAGAGTCATAGTACCTAGGCCAAATCGTTGCTGGGATTTTGAGAGCAGCTTATTGGAATTTATTAAAATCATCGGTTATTATAATGACTTGTACTTTATAAGGAACATTATGAGACGCAGTTTTATTAAACATATTTATTGTGTATAACCAAACATATTAGACACCATTATAGATTTTCTCCTGTATATAATTACTTGGTGATGGCAATAGGCTGGCCCCTGCTACGTCGGATCAACAATACTGTGGATGTGTAATTAGCCTTTTCCCACCCCTCGGAACAAAAGCTCTAAGTCGAACACTATTGCAAAAAAATTATCTTCTCTGTAATATTTTCTGGAAAAAAATCTAAATTATAATTTTTATCCTAGAGACACATTATTAGTAATCTTGTTAGAATCGTAAAATTTATATGATGATTCCAATAAGATTATTGAATATTTCATATTGGATTTTAGTTCCAACCAACAACACAACGAATGTATTGCAATTTTTGTATAGTCATGCTAAAATATTAGGAAAAGTTTAAGTAGGAGAAGAACGGAAAGTAGGACTTTAATGGAGTTACCTACATATATTTTTAGCGATGCAAAGCAAATCGATAGTTATTGTTGCCAAATAAAATAAAACAGTCGTGACATTTCTGTGGTCGTGACGGTAGATACAAAGATTTTCCACATTGAATCCTGTGGAAAAATCACCGAAGATACCTTCAAATAAGTTTTAAAAAACTGAAAAATGTGTTTCGTCAAACGTCGGTACAAGATGATGATGACACGGGTTGCTTGGCTCAGTACACTGGAGACCGCGGCTATAATTGTGTAATAGGTACAGCCGAAACATGGAGAATGCGTGAAATGACCCATAATTCTTCTTTGTGGCATTATGTAGATACCTACCTACTGTATGATTTTAAACATTATGATAACCTCTGTCCCGTGATCCTTTCATACGAATGATTGCTGGTGGTCAAACTAGAAATGTTAGCACCTATCTTAGGTACTACAGGAAGACGGAGGGATTTACTTTTAGATCAAACAATTGACTTCTTTATTGGTTATACGAAACTATAACAAGAAATTTAGTCATACTTATGCAGGTGACAAAAAGGTAAGAAGAGTTCTTTGAACCGTCTGTGTGAGATCCACAAAATACACATTAATCTGTTTCTGAGTCACCACGATATTTTAATCTGTGAGACCACAAAGCCCAAATCCCTGCTAAATTATGACGTCACCTCCCAAAGAGCAATGAAATTCAAACACCAATATCATAGAAGTGGGTGCGTCTATGACTATAATTTATGTAATTAAGATTTTCGAACTGTCACCACGCTCAGTCACGCTACCTAGCGTGCTCCTCTCTCACTAATTAGATGGACTTTCTTACAAAAAAAGGAGGCAGCCATTCCCCCGATCGTAAGTAAATTGAGATACAGAGTGCCATAAGTATCAGATTACTATAACATTATGTTATTATTTATAACATCCTATAGATCCTACTTTAAATGTAAATAACAACATTATGCTTGTGGTATGGAGTAGTTTGAATACAAATATTAATAATAGTCAGTAAATTTGTTGGAAAACTGAAACACATATTTTTATTGAAATAGTGAAGTGGGCCACCTGACAATAAATGTTATAACGGCAGCGGTGACTTAAGCTTAGAGAGCTGAGCATTAATATTTTGTGTATAGCTGCAGAGATAAGAAAAACACAATACACAAGATTTTTAAAAGCCTTTATTCCGTTCCAGGCGACACGATGGCAGAGAACTTATTACCATATCATGCAAAAACAGAAAACGTTTTTGTTGAACACTAGCCATCCTAAAACACCTTTAGCTTACGCTTAATGAAGTTTGCACTTTTGGAACATCGGACATCAGCGAATATTGGTAGAACCTCTAATTCTCACAATATCAACAGCAGCACATTTTTCTGCATTTTATGACCTCTAGAGGAGCCTAGTTAATATTGTTGCTATTGTTATTTCGAAACTTCCGAATAGTGTGAAATATTGAATTTCTATTGTTTGAAGAAGTCACCACAAATATGTATGTTGAAAAAAAAAATGTTTTTATACATCTGTCATATATAATTTGTGTCCAAACACATGTTGTCAATTTTTTTTTTGTTTCTGACATATTCTTTATATTTCTAATCGAATTATAGCATACTGTATTAATTTTTCTATCAGTAAATGATTACGAGAAAGCCTTCAAAATAATATCCAAATCAGTGTTCGATATACCAATATTATAATAATGTAAGTATGTTATAGGTTTCATGTCTCCTTAATATTCCCTTAGCATCGCAAAATATAATATTACTATAGCAATAGAAATCACATTTCGTGTTCCGAATGTTTACCCAAAATATAGGCAGTGTACCCTCGCGGCGTGCCAATACAATAGCATATGAACCAAGTAACAGGATATACAAATATCTAAGAATAAAATGTAAGGCGACAGAGTGCCTATATTATTTTTTCACCCACGCGCGCTTTCGTAGATTTCGAATCGTATCCTTTTAACGCATTCTAAAAAGACTTCTGTATAGGCGCAAATAAAAACACGAATAACCCTTTAGAACGGCGCTCTGCCGTTGTTTCTATTATCATTGCTTGTTTTTCGAGGGGCTTTTTTCGTTTGAAAAAAATAAGCAAGCTCCGGATATGGAAGCCCGTTCCCCATCTGTTTTATTAAAACTGCGATATTGATCTCAATCGTCGTTTCGATGTTCTTTCTGAGGCGTTTTAATTGAATGATTCGATACGTATAAACGCAATCGCGACTGCGAATGTTTGACTTGGTAACATTTATCGTCGTTACAGGTTACGTGTTGAGGAACGCCTCCTGTACTTTTGTTATGATTGCCTTCGCTTATCGGCATATCATCTTTATGATGTTTCTTGAAGGAAATACTTCTTATCAGGGTAGGTGCCTCATTTGAGTAAGAATATGTATTTACTTCGTTTTATTTCTCCACTGCGTCATTTACTTGTTCAATAAAACCAATAACCTTAAAAAAGAAACAGGAATGTCAGACGGCTTTAGTTTTGATTGTCAGTCGTAAAAATCGGGTACCAAAAAAAGTTGAGACGACGCAGTCCATTGTCCTGTCTCCTAATGTGACTTTCCAATTTCTGTATATTTCAACAGTAGTAAAACAAAAACTCTTGCCATTTTTACTAGCAAAAAAGTCCAACGAGCAAGTGTATAATCAATAAAAAGGTTTCGATAAAATGAGCTTTCTATACAACGTATTCAATCAATTACAAGGAGTTCGGACGAGAACTACTGAAATATATGGCTACTTGACATTTCAAGATGAGTTCGTGTTCAGCAAAAAATCGTCTTTGTCGTCGTCCGGTAAAAACGTCGACAGCCCAATGGTCATTTACAGCAAAAAATAAACGCTGATACCCAGCAAAGAGAGTACAGTATAAAAAATTGGTACCTTAATTGGATACATTTCGCAAAATTTTGTGCCTCGAGACAGAGGTAGGTACTACCTTATTAATGCTTTGCAAGCATTTTGTAGTATTGGAAATTAAATTTTCATGAATGCCCTTACACAAGTAAATATATTAAATGATGCTGTACCTACTGTAAACAACTGATTTAGTACTTTTTTCTTAATTTCTGTATGATCTCATAGCAATGTCCTTAGATATAAGTAAGTTCTTAATATTACAATTTTAAACCAATTTGGAATTAAAATTTGTAAAGTAGAGCATGTTTCTTTTGCATAAGTGGTCTGAAAAGTAGAGTGCACCTTTGTCCAAAGATACCGCTAACTAGGTCAACTGAAATAAAACGTAGGTAGACGGTTATTAGGCTGAACAAAACCAGCTTGTTAAGGCACTGTGTAACAAAACAGCTATTCTGGTCACAATGTCTCCACAAAAGTCAAGAGAATAAGCTATTTTTGTACCTTTGAATGACTTTATGTTAGTAATAAGATGGATATTTTAATGTTACAAAAAATATGTTAATCAAGTTTACCTAATAAATAAAACCATATTCAGTGCTCTCTTTAGGTTATTTAAATTGATTATTTTATTATTTTGATATCAATGATAACTCTAATTGGTGTGAAATAATGTGAATGTCAGTTCAGGTTTTAACTACTGAGAAGGTGTAATGTTATTGATCACCATATTTTGTATATCGATTTCATAAGTATTTTCTACAAACTTAACTATTTGACAGATTTGTGCATGTGTCATTATTTACATTTCAGCTGTAAAAGTGACAAGATCAGTACAAACACTTTTAAATAATTAAGTTGGACTTACACCTTACCATGTCATAAAATCAGTCCAAGTAGTAGTGAGTCCTTATTACATTTCTTCTACATAACGCACTTTAGTAATCTGGACCCACGTTCTAAGTGTATTCTGAACTACAGTTAATCTTTTTCAATATGTCAATAACTTAAAAAAAGAAACTGCTCACACAGTAGTACGGAGGATTAATGAGATAATCTGACGATTATTTTTTGCTCGTGTGATAGGATTGCTGTCAATGACTAGCGCCGATTGAACCATATCGTCGTATCTCGACTCAAAGACACCGGATATTTTGTCTCCCGTTATCTGTTTTTGAAGGTTCACGCTTCAATGGCCCTTTGGCGATGGTAAAACTTTTTGTTTGACTCGCTATTTTTCTTGGGCCCGTGACGGAAATCTAAACAAAGAGACGGGAAATAAAAGAAAGCTAAATTGAATGTCTTTCCCTGTTAAAAACTCGAGTAATTTTCATCGTGATCGCAACTATGCATTGTTTCAAATTTTTTAAAGGTTTAATTTTCAGTATTTTCAATGCCTATTAACTTAGGAATGTTTGCATTAATACTTTCAACCGAAATCTAAAAAATAGGAATCAATTTCTTATGTCGACAGTTTCTTTTTTAAGTTTATTCTTAATTGATTAAGTGCATGAAATAATTTGGCAGATTTTGTATGTTGAAATTAATTAATTACAGAACAACACCATTTCATTATATATACAAAATAGTAGATAAATCCATCCACAATTTATATATATGTATGTATGTACTACTTTTTAAGTGTAATCTTTATAATCAATTTCATATAAGAGCATTTTTTTTGTGTACGATTTCATTGAACATAAATTGTTTTTAAGCAATAAAACAATATTGAAAATTTTATTATTCCAAGCAGAAAATAAAAGCCATTCTTCATTAACTGCTTATATCTGGCGTTCACTGAACCAGACATAATATTTACAAAAGCAGGGGTCAATTTGGGTAAATAGTGCTGATTTGAAAAACGGACAGTATCACCAAAGGCCAAAGATTAAAGAAAAACAACTGATGATTATTATAAAACTTGAAAATATCACTGAAAAAGTTGCTTTAAAATAGTAAATCAGTTTTTGATCTCTTAAAGAAATGCGAAATTACAATTGATCAAAGCGTTTGTATGCTGTTTATCTTTCCAATTTCTTAAGGTCGGTTTTATTGAACCTAAAAGTGAAGTGATTTTCTTACCAATCCAACTCAATCGACTGCATAAAAGCTGCACAATGCGTTTGCGTCAACATAAACTAGGAAGTAAAGTGCGACAAATACTTTAACGATAACAATTTCTGGTTACAAGTAATTAAATAAAATAATGTTGAATAATAAGCTGATGAATTTCTTGCAAGCGTTAATCGCAAATTTATATTTGACTAACGGACGTCACGCGGATTCACCCGGTTTATTATGGCATAACCTCTGGATCTATGTCCCCTATTCTATTTTTGCTTTGACTTTTCTGTAGTCGGAAACCAAAAGGGTTTTTTTTTATATCTTCACCGATCCTCATCACTTTATTATATCTTCATGTGTGACTTTTTTAACTAGTCAGTAGGTATTCTTAGCTACTTAAATACCACACTTTTTGTATTTATCACCCTTGTCTATTTTTATCTAATCTTTGGACTTTTGCACGCAAGGTTGACCAACGCGTGTACGCAATCGAGCGTTCTACCGATGATGCTGCAGGCATTGATATTGCGCGTTAAGTCGGGCGATTTAGCAGTACGGGCTATTTGCCTCCTACCGGGAAACTCTGATGTATGTGTGTTTCTAGTGACTTTTGTTTTAGTACATTGTTGAGTTTACGTCCGCCGATATAAGTTTTATGGTACAGTTGCCGAAATGAATGGATCATAGCACGGTAAATAAATATTTCTGGTTCAGTTGAACTGGTTGTTGAAAATATTGTTCCCAGAGCAGCTTTTTCATAGTACACACTAGTAATTAATTTCACAGTTTATTTTTCGAAGAGCGAAATCGTATAAATGTAAAATAATTAGATATACTTACTAAAGTGATATTACAATTTTATTATAATGACTAGCTGATGCCCGCAGCTTCGCCTGCGTGAAATTTTGTTCCTAGACTATAACATATCTCTGTAGGTACCAAATTTCAGCCAGATCCGTTCAGCCGTTACAGCGTGAAAGAGTAACAAACATCCACACTCACAAACATTCGCATTTATAATAATACCTAGATAGATAGATTTCTGATTAACAAATTCATAATGCATAATAATATAAGCTAACTAAATTTATATACTAAATACATTTCTTAATTAAATGGCTAAACTACTAAAAGAGAAGTTGTGTCAAGTAGTAGTTTACATCGTAACTTAGTTCCTTCTTCAGGTAGCCCCAGCCTACGACGTTTGAACAAACCGAACTACTGTAGGCTTTGTTCTCCTAATACAGATGAACGTAATAACAATGTAAATTTCATCAGCTGAGCGTTCATGTTCATTGTAATGGCTCTTTTCAGTCCTGTCGAATGTAGTCTACGTAGAGGCCATTCCCGTATTTTACAAAGACTTAGTGAGTCTGTTTCCTGACAGAACGCAGTCGGCACTATATGTAGAATAAAGTTCATGCCTTCCATGACCAGTCGCTTAGGGCTGCTGACAATCTTTGTCGTAAGGATTGAGCGTAGATGGTAACATGCGGTGTTATTTTATTGACCAGTGGATACTACCTGAAGCGTGGTCTTTGATTTTTTCTGGCTAGCCATCTTAGAATTTTTTTCTTCTTTCCCAAATGTATTTTTGTCACACAAAATTTGAATAAATTAGCAATAATACTTCCATAAAGCATATTTGGTTAATATTATACCAAAAAAGCGCTTTTTATGTAACTTTATGGCAAAATAGTAAAATCATCTGTTTGAAGTTTGAAATAAAACATACATGAATACGTCAATTGTATTAAAATTTCACAAATTATGTGTCAAAATAAAAAGTAATTTAAGTATAAAATAAGAGTATTTAAGGTGTATTTATATCAACTCCGGAGAAAATCAGCCACAAAATAATTTACATTCCCTTTTAGCTCGTTAGAGTATGAATTTCAATAAAATACGAAACATGTCTTCCATCAATTATGTTAATAATGCTATATGCCAAATTTTAAGTAGATCGGACCAAGGAATCACGTTGTCCCATACAAACTTTACCCTCCTTTTTTATACCTTTGGAGGTGGAATTTGCAAAAATGTTAAAATTACTTTTTTCAAAATGTAACAAACAACGCTCAAGCTTAGTTTCATCATCTTACCAATAACCGATTAAGCAATAATTGATAATAACTTTGGGTCTAGGGATCGAACCGCAAAATTAAGTTTGGTTTGAATTCTATATACTTTTCCGGGATAAAAAGTACCCAGTATGGTGTCCAGGCTATTAAAGAATAATTATACCAAGTTTCATCGTAATCGAACCGGTAGTTTTTGTGTGATGCCTGAACAAACAGACAGACAGACAGACAGACAAATTTTTTTTAAATTACATTTTTGGGTTTGGTGTCGGTCTAGTAACACCCCTGCCATTTATTTTTTTTATATTTTCAATGTACAGAATTTACACTTCTACAGATTTATTATAAGTATAGATGACGATAATTTCACTTTTTCTGCCTGGCAATTATTCCTGTTATGTGGGATGGAATGCGGTAGGCACGGTAGCAAGTAAAATATTTCACTATAATTTCACTTCTAAAATACCGATATATTAGATAATACACAACATTTTTTTATCGAAAAGTGAAAAAATATCCTCTCACCATAAAATGTGATAACTTGCGACGACATTCTTAGTGCAATTAATAAGTGACAAGATTTAATTTATTATTTAAAACTTTTTAGGTTATTGTTAAATATTTGCATGATGATGAGAATCGTGAAGGGAGGAGGAAGAGCAAGATACGATAAACTATAAATTAATATTCTGTCAGTGAATACCTTTTTCGCCCCTTTATTTTATGATATCGAGGCGATTTGATCGAAACACTCAACGGATGATTTCGAGTGTTCCGCAAACAATTTATCTGCAAGTTTCTGTTTTGAAGGCGTATTTGTTTTGGGATCGAGATATCGGGTCAGATTATTTTGAAATATAAAAAGTTTTTACTCGTGGAATAAGTTTTATATTTGCATGACTTTTAAATTTTTAAAGCACGTTATGATTATTTTATTTCGTTTAATTTCATTTAAGTGATTGTTTATAAATTTTCTAACGTTCTATACAATCATGTTTACCAAATCAGTTTACTATCACAGACGTAATGTTGAACTTCGGAAACATTACAAACTATACCGCCTATACCGCTACGCCCGTGTTGAACTCTGTTCCCATTCTCGCATCCGATGTTTACTAACGATTTAATTAACTTATTCAATGGTTAAAGTCCAGTTGTCTTTAAGGATTATTTCCAATTATACTTTAACCCTTCACCAAATTTTAGATACGAAAGTTCATATGTACCTACTAGTAATAAACATTAGTAGGTACATATGAACTTTCGCATTCATGATTAGCACAGACTAGTGATAATATATGTACAGGTATAATATCCCTCTGCAATTGCCCCCGTGACATATGCCGATATTAAACGTAGAATCATTATTAAACTGTTTATTCAAATTCATAATATTGAATCTCATCTGTATTTTACCCTCGTTTATTGAAATTCGTAACCTAATGAATGGTGCATTTGATAAAGAGATCGTTGCGATAGAACATCCCTTTATGATCTCCTTTCAAAGTATAATCGTCATTTAAATATCTTCCATCTTATCTATCAAACTATTCCGCAAAATGAACCCCTTAAATTAATATTCATATCATGAAGAATCCGTTTCCCATATACCTTGTACAAGGTATTAATAAAACAAACAGTCTCACGAAATAGATATTCTGATAAAGATTTAGATAAATCAAACCCGAAGCAGGTTCCGTTATGATTTTGCAGCAAAATTTATTGCTAGACAATATTTCTACGAACCCATATCCAAATCACCGCTACTAAAGATGTGTTTGTTTGTCTTCTTGTTGCATTAAACGGGTTAATGAATTCACATGACTTTTGTATAGGGCCAGGTAATGTTATACACAGGGCGGAAACTTCACACAAATTATTCGTTTTCAATTCTGTCACCTACACTAAAAACACGCTGTTTCTACAGAGCTTGAATGTTTGTGTGACAGCAAATGTTCCGTCAAAATACCCTCCAACTAATATGACAGCTGTGGCGGGGTGAGGAAGTTTGCTTAGTGGGAGGCAGGTAGTTGCCATCTTCATTCAGAGAGTATCTTTGGTTAAACGCTATTTTGTAAATAATTAAAGGTTCGTGTTTCAGCAGGGAATTGTTTCCTTGTTGTAATTAGTGTTTCACATAATAAAATTTAGAGATCTGTAACCAAATCATGCAATGTCAGCGCCTTTAATAATAAATCGATAAAATTGCTTAAATACTCTAGATCTTACTTATAGCAGATACATAAAATTGGGCGTGTGAACTGATCTTTTTAACCAGAGAACAAAAATGTAATTCGATACGGGCATACATGTGTGTGCGGTTTCTAATAAATTCCGATCAGATCGGTATGTTTAATTTCTCATTTTATTTACCTATTTAGAGCTATTAAATATACATTATAAAGTCTCGTTATAACGGTTTATTTTGTGTATAAAATTCACTGGATTGCAACACGTGGCTATAAAGTTCAGATCTAATTTATTTGTCGGGGTTGATTATTTTTATTGGAATTAAATTAATGTGAATATTAATTAATGATAATACATACATACATACATATCATCACGCCTGTTTCCCATCGGGGTAGGCAGAGACTATGGCTTTCCACTTGCTACGATCCTGGCATACCACTTTCGCTTCTTCTACTTTCATAAGTGCTTTCATACACGCTCGCCGGTTAAGGGTACTCTTGACCTGGCCTTTTTCCAGCAGGTCATCAATTTGGTTACCATGCGTACGCCGAGGATGACCCCTACCAGCTTGCCCATTCATTATCGCCTTATAGATCTGTTTAGTCAGTCTATTTTCATCCATCCTCTCAACATGTCCAAACCATCTAAGCATCCCTTTTTCTATCTTTGTCACTACATCTTCAGTTATACCACATTGTTTTCTAATCACGCTATTCCTTGCTTTGTCCATCAATTTCACTCCAGCTATACTTCGCAGACTTCTCATTTCCACTGCATTAATTTTACTTTCATGCTTCTTCTGCCACACCCAACTTTCACTACCATACATAAGTGTGGGGATAAGCACACCCCTATGCACAGCCACTCTCGCCTTCTTAGACACGTTTTGACTGCTCATAAAGGTATGCATCGCCCCATTCACTTGATTTCCTGCCAAAACTCTTCTCTCAATATCCTGGTCACACTTTCCATCCCTCGTAAATTTTGAACCCAGGTATACAAATTCTTTCACCTGTTCCACTCTTTGCCCTTCGATAATAATAGGGCAATTCGTCATACATTCCTCTCTTTCAAAAACCATTACTTTAGTCTTACTTACATTCACTTTCATTCCTCTACCTTTCAGCGCCTCATGCATAATATTAACCATCAACTGCAACTCCTCCGCCGATGCAGCTAAGATCACCTGATCGTCAGCATATAGGAGGCATTTGATGGTCAGCTCGTTCAGTTTTATACCACACGCACTCTCTTGCAATTCTTTCAAACAACTGTCCATGTACAGGTTAAACAGCCACGGTGACGCTACACAACCCTGTCTCACACCCCTTTCTATATTAAAGAAGTCCGTGCAAGCTCCGTTGATCCTGACACAAGCACTTGAGCCCTCATAAAGAGATTTCAGTGCTCGTATCAAGCTGCTGCTCACCCCGTACAAAGACAATGTTGACCATAGTTCATTCCTCACCACTTTGTCATAGGTCTTCTCCAGATCTACGAATACGCAATATACCTTTTGGTTTTTCGCCAAAACTTTTTCTGCTATGCATCGTAAGGAGAAGACCTGATCCGTGCATCCCCTTCCTTTCATAAATCCTGCTTGAACATCCCACATTTTTCCTTCACTTTCATTCATCACTCTTTTTATCAACACTTTCGCATACAGTTTACCGACGATGCTGAGCAGGCTTATGCCGCGGTAATTTTTGCACTCTTGCTGCGACCCTTTTCCTTTTTACAGCGGCACAATGACCGCTTTGGACCATTCTTTTGGTACGCTGCCATTCCTCCAGCACAGATTAAAAAGGCGGTACAGCTGGTCAATCACCACGCCACGTCCTGCTTTCAGCATCTCAACGGAAACCCTATCAATCCCAGCAGCCTTGCCTAGTTTCATACTATTCAATGCTTCCACTATTTCTTCCATGCTAATGTCGTTTTCATTACCAATTTCATTCATTTCACAAAAATGAGTTTGCACTTGCGTATCCTCTTTATCAAATAGACTTTCAAAATACTCCTTCCATATTTTTAGCACACACTCTTCTCCTCCCACAAAACTTCCATCCTGGTTTCTGATCTTATTAAGCGGTGATGTGGTCTGTTGACTCCTCACCGCTTTTATGGACTTCCAAAAGAATTTTATATTCTGTTGGAAGTCACCAGATAACCTTTTATCAAATTCATCTCTATCATTCTCCTTCTTTCTTACTAACACCTCTTTTGCCACACGCTTATACCTTTTATACTCATCGTTGGCCATTCGTACATCCTCATCTGTTGCCTTCTGCATTCTTTGATTGGCCTTTGTAGCCAGCAAGTCCAACCATGCTTTCTTCTTATCAGACAACGCTTTCAGAACTTCCGCGGTCATTCTTTTTAACTTACATCCTTGGCTTCTCTTGCTCACACCACACAGTTCAATCGCAACTTCCACGAGTCCTTCCTTAATCGGCTTCCATAATTCTTCAATCTCACATACTTCATCTAAATTATCAAACTTTTTGCTTAGTTTGCTCACAAATTCCTCTTTTATACCTATCTCTTGCAAATTCTCAACTTTTATGCGTTCTAGTACACTAACAGGTTCACGCACACGGTGCCTCCACCGCTGAAACAGACCTCTTACTCGGCTGACAACCAAGAAGTGGTCTGTGTCAATCCCAGCACCGCGGTAGGCTCGAGTGTCTAGTACTTTCTTTCTCATCCTTGCGTCAACAATCACAAAGTCAATCATGCTCCTCTTACTTCCTTCTTGTCTCGTAACCAAGTGGATATCTTTGTGGTGAAACATGGTGTTAGTCACCACAAGATTCCTCTCCAAACATACTTCAAGCAAACTTTCTCCATTTTCATTCACTCGCTCATCACCAAACTTTCCCAATACTCTTTCATACCCATCACGCTTGACTCCAACCCACCCATTAAAATCGCCTAACATTACTATCCTCTCATTTAGTTTGCACTTACTCAAAACATCACTCATGCTCTCCCAAAATGCCTGCCTCTCGCTTTGGTCTCGTAAAGATCGGCGCCACCGCGCATCTTGCGGAGCATATACTCCTAAAACAAAGATGCGGGTAAGTCCAACCAATGATAATAATCTTAAAAATTAAATAATAAAATCTGGAAAAGATGGTCGGTTTAATACCTGTGAAAGTGTGAGATGGACTCGTACAAGAAGGTACTTGGTGTCTAATTAAATGTATTTTTATTAACATTTCTGTTTGCTTTGACATAGAATCTTACTAATATTATAATCTTACTTATTTGTTATAAATGCGAAAGTTCGTGAGTGAAGATGTCAAGATGTCAGAATATCTGGATGTTTGTTAATTTTTCACGCTCATCAGCCGTTACAGCGAGAAAGATTAACGAATTCTATCAAATCCTATCTGGCTGAAATATAATATTGTTCAGAATAACACAATAGCAACTATTTTACCTAGAATACGTTCCTTGGAGATGAGGGACAGAATTCTACGAGGGCGAAGCAGCGGGCTTCAGCTGTTTTTTTTATATTAGTAGGAAGTAGGATGCTAACGGTGAGGGATAGACATTATATCGGATGTAACCGAACAAAACTCCTAGGTGCTCTTTCAAGGAACCAGAATACCCTAAGAAGATACATATAATTCTTTTTAATTGAAAATTTCTGAGACCCTGACCAGCACTTGTCAAAAAAATTCCCAAAGGTTATTGACAAGAAAAAAAATTCGATGAAACGTAGCGAGTTTACAAGCTACAAGCTAGCGAGTTTACAAGCAGCTTGTAAAATCGCTCTATGTCATCAAGCTTTTTTTACGATCAGATATTGACTATCCTATTGTTAATCACTCGCTAGCTTGTAAACTCGCCAACTAGCAGCTTGTAAACTCTCTCTGTGTCAATCAGGTTTAAACAGCCTCGCTACAGACCAGATGTCTTGGCACCTTGGTCTGAAGTGTAAATTTCTAAAACCCATGGTCGTTATGGAATCACGTTCAGTTCTTACATACCACTGAGTATTGAGGTGACTGTTTGGCTTCTGGATATAAATCGGTTACGTTCATAAATACCTAACTTTGATTTACTTTAAAAACGACACGCAAATGCCATTACTTGCAATGTCACAATGAAACAAAAATAATTTCTGATTTATAACACAAAATATCAACAATACCTACGTTTAATAATATTCTAGGTTGTTAAAACGGTGAAAGTTATTATTAAGACCTTTCTTTATCTTGATTTTGCGAGGTTAATAGTCCATTGTTGTGGTATGGCCAAACGTATGTGTTAATTATTTGGATAACTTTTACAACCCAATTTAGAATAATATACTCATCGGATAAATTATGTGACAACAAGATGAATAACGACGGCTTTGTTCCATTGTTTTGCCATGATTCCATCGAATATAGGTACGCGAAAGTGTTTTTTGTATGACATGAACAAAGAAAACCTACACATTATTCTTATTTGACACAATTTTCTTTCACAAAAAATTTACACTGGTAACAATCTTCAAATTAATGATATCAAACAAGAAGTCGGTTAAATATAAGGTTTTTAGAGGTATCAAGATGATGTAGAATTATTTTTCTTTATTGGAAACCAGGGTTCGTTAAAAGAAAAATAATATTTTTTTCGAAACCGGTTTCAAACTTTAGTTTCCAATCTGGCCGAAAGGAGGTTATTGCAGTACAAAACTTCAAAACTTACTATATCTACCTAATCATGGAACTTATCTGTAAATACAGATTTTTCATAATGTACGATTCATCGATAACACTTACGACAAATCAAATTTTTATAATGTACGATTCATCGATAACTTACGACAAATCTAAATTTACCGATAGCTTTACTTCATTAAAGAGCTTCAGGACATCTTCTTAATTTATATAGCATTGATGCCCAATTAAAATGTTCAACACAAAGGTCCCTTTCCAAACCTAAATTCTCTTCACACTGAACTGGACTTCACACGTGTTTTACTTAGTTTATTTTTTATCAAACACGATCAAGATTTATGCGGTTCTTTGTAAATTAAGGAATCGTTTGAAACGTATTATAGCCTCAGACCAATAAAGAAGAATAGCTAAACAAAAGAATCTCCGGTCCTATTAGATAGATTCGAATATTCGAGATTTTAACAACATGGTGAGATCTAATTTGTTAATAAATGAAGCATTAAGTTTGATTTTGACGACTGAGGGTGTGTTTCGGAATGCAATGAATTAACTTCTGCTATTCAGTTCATTTTAATATTTAAGTAGGGGTTGTAATGCTTCCGTTTGTTTTAAATTAAGGTATTTTACATTCTAAACGATTTTTTGGGACACTTTTTTTTAAACTGTTGACTTCAGAACCGTTATGTAAAAAATTGACAGGATATCGTATAAAAAGTACAAGGACTTTTAAATTTGTTGTCATTCCGTATAATTTGTTTTATTTTAATCTGATTCCACCAGTATGAAGGTTTTTAAATATGCCGTTAGGTATTTATGAGACAAATTAGACCTTTTGTTATTTTTACAAGTAGCTTCGGAATCATCATTTATTTTTATTAGGGACTCATCACTTGCATGAATGGTACAAATTGTTAAACGCTTACTTCAGTCCTGTTGAATTTTATATTTGCCATTTAAAATCTTCCATGCCAAAGTAAAATGTTTAAAATGTACTATTATGCCGAACATTGAAAGTAGTGTCGTCAGAGTCAGTGATAAAGTATCAGTAATTTACTCAAATAGACTCAAAGCATAATTTATTTTATAACATGTAGGTGATTCTCCAATTGTAAGTGTATTCTAAGGCTCTAGCGCTCCGGAGTCGCCACACAAACGTTATCGCGACCGCATCGTAGGGAGATTAAGGCTGTGGTGGGAGGTGAATGCATCGTCATGCCTCTGTATGTTTGGTACAAGGTAAAGGCTTTGAAAATTATGTTTTTTTTTTAGTAAATAGTCAGCCAGGTAAGTTATTTATACCAATAAAAGTTACGGGAGTAAAAAAAATGGGCGACTTCATCGATATAATCCTTTCTCCTTTCGACTACTGTGCACTTTTGAATTTATTTAATTAGGAAGCGATTCAACCCTTTTACAGTCAGTCGGTACATGGTAAATGAAACCACGCATGAAACTTTGGCGCAGATATATTTCTTAAATACATAAATTCAAAGGAAATCACTCCCAAAGAAATCAAAATCTAGAATTTATAAGTTAATACGGAGTTCTCGTATGACAAAAATATAAACAACCTGCTCTTAAAATTGATTACAATTCAAATTGAATAAATCAGAATTTTCATAAAATTAACTCTTTCACAAAAAACATTTTACCGATTGCTTTATACTTGGACGGCTATTGTAAGATGCTCTAAGCCTCAGGGAATAGACAAAATAAAAATGAACAGAGTTCTTGTTGGCTTATCGAAATAGATTACTTTTCCAAATGTCCTCTAAGGGAGGTAAGACAGGCACAAGGGGATATTTTTTATAAATCGTTAAATTTCAAGACAGATTTGTTAGGACTTTTCGGTTTCAGTGGCATTTTAATTCCCCCTCTCAGTGTGGACTCAAGAATTTTCTACGACATAATATTTCCGAATACTTACTGGATGTTTTCTTCCTTTAAAAATTTAAGGTTCCGTGTGGGCGAGTCTAAACATAATAACTACCATTCTACAAACGCCGAAGCTGCCTACCGCACGCAGCGAGACGCACGTTTTCAAGTACGGGCTTAACATTTTTGAGATTATTTTTAATACGAGTCGTGTTCAACCATTGTTTTCTTTATGACATATTTACTTTAAATAGACGGCTTATTTTCGTTGTCGCGTTATGCTAAGCTAAACAATTTATTCCTGAGAATGATTTTTAAACAGCTCTGATTTCATTGGTACATATGTCGCTGGTAACATTGTAATTCATAGTTTGATTCAAATACGATTTCACGCTTTAAAATACCTGTTTTAGTTCTATCGTCGATCATATTAACATTTATCATGTCTTTGTGTATCTTGTGAGATTTTGTGTATCTCAAAAACAACAAAAGAATTGCTCCTAATGGTATAGCGAATAATTTTTTGTCAAACCACATGTTGATAGAAATTTGATAGCTTCATTTTATTCTCTGTCCTAATGTTTTATCTCATTACAGTTCGCCACGGGACACCAGCGCGGGTTTGCCTATTATTGTAACAATACTCTCACTAAATTGTTTTAATAGACCCTGAGAAATCGAGAGTCATTTTGTATTGTTGCAAACAAAGTCTATCATCCCCATATTCATAACACCTGGTATTATTTTAGATGTTATCAAGGAAGTTATAATTACAATCATATGTGATGTATGTATTGTTGATCTTGATGATGATCTTGTTAAATTAGAAGATGATACAAACAATATGAATACCTAAAAAGTTTATAGACGATGGCTTATAGTATTATGCAACCCCTACTTTATTTATGAAAACTTACCATGGGCAACAATAATTTCTCGTATCTCTATATGAATCGTTAAGCAGTTCTTAGCTAGATACTTACATAAAACTCGTTAGAAAACCAGATGTTGATAATGGCGTGATGCACAAAAAATGATGGTGTACCAATGAAAATTAAAAGATTTGAACGTAAAAAATTAAAAAAAAATGTTTTTTGAATAGACATTAAAACTTTGCAATTTGAGCGGTTTCCAAATAAAATTCATTTTCTCGTAGCGATTTAATTTTTTTTAATTATTACTCGACTCGACTGATGAGTATAAGACAGTCTCATATCTGGATCTGCAAATATTACCTACGAAATTTTCTTTGCTTAATTATGTAAGTATTTAGAATTATAACGGTTATTTTTATCAGTGGTGCCAATCTACTACTAGCAAAAACTTAAAAATTTCTTAGCTGAATTCGGAACAGATAGCGCGGTGTAGAAATATCTTAAAATATCAAATTCTAAATCAATTTTTATGTTCCACCGAGCTACATAAATTCTGATTCATTTGAATATAGAAGTTGTCGTCATGATATAACATTTGAGATTTAAATCATATCCGTAGAAGTGCACCGCAGTGCGATAGAACGCATACATGCATAGTAATGTTTATCCACCGATAGTATATTTATAAAACATGCAGAAGGTATTTTTAAAAGGTTTACTAGATTGCCCTGTTCGTAATTTAAAATTAATGGTGACTGTCCGATCACTTTTGGCTTGTGATTAAGCTAATATTTCGGAACTATCGGGATTGGTTTTGAATATGCTTTTTTGTAGGTGAAAACCTATAAATATGCATTATTTTTCGTAACACGCTACTCTTGTTCATGTCTTATTTAACCAATGACGACGTTTCACAATCGTAAGACGAACGATAGAAAACGTACCAAAGATGCTTTTTAGACTTTTCCCACCCCACCTAGTCAATATTTTTACTAGTCCATATTTTTAATGTGATACGATATGTGACTATAATTTTGAAATATACAACGTAAACTTAAAGTCGGCCACTATTTATGTCCAAAATTGCTATCTTAAGCAAACATTCCCAACTTCCATCAAGTTAACCTATACAAACAATATAATAATGTAGCACAGTATTACAAGCTTCGTAGGTTGTGCAAAGACTTAGTACGGGCTTACTGTTCCCTTTACTAGAAACCAGTGGACGGCGAAATTACCTCTAGACAGGTAAGCCGCTTTCTTTGATAGATATGTTATAGGATATTGGCGTAGGGACGGGAAGTTACTGCATCGTGTGTAAATTATTGACATAGCTTTAGAGGGACATGAAATTGGTGTTAGAGCACTTTGGGGTGCAAATGATACGACGACGTCTATCCTTAGTCTTAAAGTTGGTAGCGTTTTGGTTGAGTACACAACAAAATATAGTTTTCCTTCTATTTCTCTTTTACTCAGCAAGAGCAAGAGAGAAATAGAAGGAAAACTAACAAGAATCTCTAATAAAGGCTATTCTATAGATCCGCCGACGTGTCTTCGCCGAGGACTATCGGCCTCCATGACCGGGGGTCTGAGGACGGTGAGAGGGCCGCTCACCGTCCTTACAGAAGCAGGCCCATGACGGCGGCGTGACGTGAGCAACTCATGCACGCCCCCCCTTAGAAGCGGGGTCACACCCGAAACCCCCCATAGACGCGGGATTGCACCCGAACCACCCCCTGGGCGAGGCCGCATTGGCGGCCGTAGGTCTGTTGGGAGTCACGGGACATCCTTCCTGAGGGCTTACCCGGGGCTCTCAACCATAGGTTGTTGGGCGTTACGTGAGGTTATTTAGTCGGTAAGAGTCCGGCATAGCATCCTACGAGGATTTTCCCTCACATCAAAAAAAAAGGCTATTCTATAGACAAAGATGTGAGAAAAAAGCAAGGTCTTTGTGGCCCAAATCTATCTCACTTACAAAGTGGTTCACCTGATGACAAATGGACAAGATAATGGCGAAAAAAGGATAAAAAGCTCTGTACCAACCTCTTTCCACGATCACCAGGCCGATGTTCAGCAGAGGGCTGTCATAGTTTTATTTCATTAATTATTATTATTAATGGCATCATCTAGCCCCAATTAAGCTAACATAATCTTGTGCTATGGGATCTAGACGACTGATAGACATACTTATATATTTCGAAATATGTACATATTATACGTAGAAAACACCCAAACTCCGAAACGAAGATTTGTACATCACACAAATATTTGGACCGACCTGGGAATCAAACCCAGGACCTCAATTGCTCGTAACACAACCGAACGCGCCACTGAGGCATTGAATCAATTTTCCTTAATAGTACATATAGAAAACCTATTTTACATTGATCTCTTAAAAGTAGAAATAGAAATATTATATCACATTCATAACTGTGACTTTAAGTTAGTACGGCATTGAAAAACAACGACTTAATAAACATGACTCCATTGACTGCAGGTGACTCCACCCACGTCTAATTTTCCGGTCTTACTCCATACCTGTTTACCGCTTCCCTGCTGATCTTACAACTTCATCTTATATCCATCGTTTATTTATTTACGACTACGTAACACAAATTTATGTAAGTTTTATTATGGCAAGAAAGAACTATAAAGTATTTTATAAAGTTTACATCATTACCCTCTGAGTCGATACGTGTATAAATAAAATCGCCAAAGCAAATGAGTTGTTTAATGACAAGGTACATGACCCCCTTCAGAGTGTGACTTATATTATACGCATAAATTAATATCGTTAAGCATCCAGTACGCACATATTATACCTGTCCTCAGCGTTCAGTCGTAACTTTATAATTTTGAGGTCGACCTACATGAAACATTTAAAGTGATCCAACATAGGTTCATTTTTAGAGTTTCGTAGCCAAATGCCAAAAACGGAACCCTTATAGATTCGTCATGTCTGTCTGTCTGTCTGTCTGTCCCTCCGTGTGTCACAGCCACTTTTCTCCGAAACTATACGGCCTATGCTATTGAAACTTGGTAACTAGATGTATTTCGTAAACCGCTTATATAACACTAGAAAAAAAGCAGTAAATTTTGGGGGTCCCTATACTCAGAATTAAAACTCAAATTTTTTTTTCATCAAACCCATACGTATAGTATATACATATCTATAGATTAAGTGGCAGAGATGTGATAATTTCGTTGTTAGCTCATAAACTCTCACCAGTGGCTCCAAGCAGTTGTGATGCGCGCAGCGGCCACACCCTGGTAAACCGCGTCGGCTCGCGGGCTAAACCTGGTTGAGGGGACTTGTCACCTCGGTGGCAAGCTTAATGCGGATCCCTCCCGCATAGCGCATAAAGTCTGATTCGGCGAGAAAGGCAACCCACCGTAGATATACAAAAGGGTTTGGCGGACTCGGCGATTCAGCAAGGCAAGGTGGATGGCCTAGGGCGGCGGTAGAGGGCGTACAGTTACCGTCGGCCAGACACATCATCCGACCTCTCCTCCAGTCGTAGCGGTCTCCCGTTCCACTGGGTTCAGGAGGGGGAAGACGAGTGTGTGCGCCTGCGTTTGCGCGAACGCTTGCGCACCTACAAATATCCTGCGCACTTGACCGCTTCCGTATCTTGGACTCCGAATCCGTTAAAGTCCTATGGCGACAGGATGAGGTAGAGAGGTCTAGTTTGATGTAAGCTAGTCTTTGTCTGATTCCTGCACATAGGCGGTCCTGGGGGTGTGAGTACACACCGTGGTCGCTTTCGCAATGCAAATTAGGAACGACAGTGCGGATTCGGCAGCACCCGGGATGACAGAGCAGCCCTATTTAGGGAGGCACTGCTCTCCTCGCTCAGCCGGGGAGGGGGCTAGAAAAGGTGCCCTAAAAAAATGCTCGTTCCTACTCGGAAGGTGATAGTAACCGCGGCTGTCACTGCATCGTATTAAAACGTGGTCGAAAGAACAAAAATCATACCATGAAAACATCTATCATGACATTCGGCGCGTGGAACGTGAGAACGCTTATTGATCGCGATGGCAACGCGTGCCCTGAACGCAAAACTGCCATAGTAGCTCGGGAACTACATCGCTATAACGTGGATGTGGCTGCTCTTAGCGAAACTCATCTTGCCGATGAAGGAGAGCTGGTAGAAGAAGGTGGCGGCTATACTTTCTTTTGGAAAGGTACCGCAGCCTCCGAACCGCGACGTTCAGGTGTAGGGTTTGCCATCAAGACTCACATATCTAAGCGACTTGAGGAGCACCCTGTGCATATTTCAGACCGCGTTACCACACTGCGCCTTCACCTGGACAAAGACAATTACCTTAATGTCATCAGTGTCTATGCCCCTACGCTAGACAAGGCTGATGACATCAAGGATAAATTCTATGAGGAACTATCTCGATGCCTTGACAGCATAAACGCCAGAGAGCAGGTTATATTGCTAGGCGATTTCAATGCCAGAGTTGGACGGGACTATGAGGCTTGGCCTGGAGTCCTGGGTAGACACGGGGTCGGCAACATGAACAGCAATGGTCAGTTGCTACTCAGTCTCTGTGCTCAATATGAGCTTTCAATATCGAACACTATGTTCAGACTTGCCGCTAAGCACAAGACAACGTGGATGCACCCTCGATCCAAACACTGGCATTTGATCGATTATGCTATTGTCAGGCAGAGAGATACTAGTCAAGTCCAAGTCACTCGCGTCATGCGTGGTGCTCACTGTTGGACTGACCACCAACTTGTTGTCACAAAGCTACGGCTCCGCCTCCGTAGACCTCGTAGATCCACACTTACAAAGCCTGCGTCTTTAAACGTAGATAGGCTTAAGAATCTCGAGGTGAGGGAGAAATATGCTGAAGCTGTGTCTGAAAAGCTGTTGCCAGTGAATGAGACAGGTGATATTGGTGCGGTCTGGGGAACGTTTTCTTCTCATCTTATTGAAGCAGCCTCAGCTACTTTAGGTAAAAAAAGTCGTCGTAGTGAGGACTGGTTTGATGAGAATGATGGGGTTCTAAGGACTGCATTCAACAAACATCGAGACCTCTTGCGACAGCATGGTAGGCAAGGTGGAAGCGTTGCGGTGGTCAAAGCGAGTGAACTTGAATTGCGGAAGCTGTCTCGTCAAGTAAAAGATAAATGGTGGCGAGACAAGGCTCTCCACATGCAGTGGCTTGCTGATACTAACCAGCTCGGAGAGTTTTACTCCGAGGTACGTAGGCTGACTGGTACAGCCTACCGGGCGAAGGTGCCGTTGAAATCGTTAGACGGTATGCACCTATTGACAAACAAGGAGGATGTACTAAATCGTTGGGCCCAACACTTTGACAGCTTGCTCAATGTAGATCGATCACCTGATTTACAAAGTGTGAGTCTAATACCTCAACTCCCTCTTTCTATTGAGCTGGATGAGCCCCTGTCATGTGATGAGGTTGTCTCTGCCATCAGGCAGCAACAAAATAAGCGAGCGGTTGGTATTGACCTTATACCGGGAGAGCTGTTAAAATACGGCGGCGAGGAGTTGTACATGTTGGTTTGGAAACGTTTTGCTCGTATGTGGGAGGAAGAGCGAGTCCCGGATGACTTTAAAGTGTCTCGCATCTGTACCCTCTACAAGAGCAAGGGTGACCGTTCCGACTGCGGCTCTTACCGCGGTATTTCGCTTTTGTCAGCCCCTGGAAAGGCCTTTGCCAGAGTCCTTTTAAACCGTTTAAAGGCTCTGTCTGAAAGGATACTGCCAGAAACCCAGTTTGGCTTCCGACCTGAACGAGGCACCTGTGAAGCAATCTTTTCTGTGCGTCAACTGCAAGAAAAAAGCAGAGAACAAGGTCGTCCGCTATATCTCTGCTTTGTTGACCTGGAGAAGGCATTCGACAGTGTGCCTCGTGAAGCTCTCTGGATGGTGCTAAGGAAGCTAGGATGCACGGAAAAGTTTGTGAGACTTCTTAGACTCCTGCATGACGACATGCAGTGCTGCGTCGGTGTCGATGGCGAACAGTCAAATTTCTTCCCCGTTACCTGTGGGGTGAAACAAGGGTGTGTTCTAGCGCCCACACTGTTCGCCATGTACTTGGCAGTAGTAGTCAGGGAAGTTTTACAGACTCTCTCTGAGGGAGTCCGCATCCGCTTCCGCACAGATGGTAATCTGTTCAATTTGGCCAGACTTAAGGCGCGCACTAGGGTCTCCCATACAATGATTACAGAAATCATGTATGCTGACGACTTATGCTTTGTGGCAGAATCCCCTGATGGCCTGCAACGGCTAATGTCCAGTTTTCACCAAGCTTGCTGCAGGTTCGGCCTAAAAATTAGTGTCAAGAAGACGGAGGTGATGTCTTTGGAAACAAATGGGCACGAGACACTGTCTATACAGCTGGGTGAGGACATGCTGAAGCAGGTTGATAAGTTTCGCTACCTGGGGAGCACTATAACATCTAAATGTGACCTTGATGATGAGATCAGCAGCAGGATCTGTGCCGCAGCTGCGGCATTTGGGAAGCTGCGTTCCATGGTTTTCTGCTCACATGACCTTAAGCTGGCCACCAAAGTATCTGTATACATGGCAATTGTGCTGCCAAACCTCTTATATTCCTCCGAGACGTGGTGTGTGTATCGGCGCCACATACACACTCTGGATCGTTTCCACCTCAAGTGCCTACGTTCCATCATGAAGATCCGATGGTCCGACCGAGTGCGTAACACCGAAGTTTTGCGACGGGCCAATGTCGGTGGCATTGAGGCCTACTTAATGCGTCGGCAGCTTCGGTGGTGCGGTCACGTGTCACGTATGGCGGAGGAGAGAGTGGCGAAACGCATCTTCTACTCTGAACTAGAGGAGGGCAAGCGGAAACATGGCGGCCAACTCCTCAGGTTTAAAGACGTTCAGAAACGTCATATGAGAAGATGCAACATTGAGCCGTCTCAATGGGAAGGTTTGGCAGCACAACGTCCAGAATGGCGCAGGGTGGTGCAAGTCTTTGCACCACCCTGCGCCATTCTGGACGTTGTGTCAGCCTTTCGCTGTTCCTCGAAATCGCTTACTTGTCTAAGTAAGCGATTTCGAGGAACAGCGAAAGGCTGACCTCGACGCTAAACGCGATGAGCTGAAAGTCCGCCCACCAGCTGTCATTTATTATCATTACGTAGGTGGTGTTCTCACGTGCCCTCAGTGCACACGAGAGTTCACTGCGAAGATCGGCTATGTTAGTCATCTTCGAGCGCATCAGCGCCGAGCCGACTAGGAGTCGAAGTGATCGCCATGGCCGAAATCGGTCGGAGGCATCATCATCATCTATAGATAGGTCTTCAAAAATGTTATGGAGGTTTTTAACACCATTTTCTTCTAAAGTGAATAGTTTGCGCAAGAGACACCTCCAAAGTGGATAAATGTGTGTCCCCCCCCCCCCCCCTCTAACTTCTAAACTAAGAGAATGGTAAATCTAAAAAGAATATATGATGTACATTGCCATAAAAACTACCAACGAAAATTGGGTTGAACGAGATAGAGCTAGTAGTTTTTTTTTAATACGTCATAAACCGTAATTTTCAGTTCAGAATCTATAGATAGGTCTTCAAAAATGTTATTGAGGTTTTTAACACCATTTTCTTCTAAAGTGAACAGTTTGCGCAAGAGACACCTCCAAAGTGGATAAATGTGTGTCCCCCCCCCCTCTAACTTCTAAACTAAGAGAATGGTAAATCTAAAAAGAATATATGATGTAAAGGGTGTTTTTTTTCGAGGTATAGAACTTTGAAATGGAATAAAACGAAAGTGATTGTCTTTATTGATATGGAAATGACTTTATTCGAAAGGAAATCTTCTGGCATTATAATTTAAATATGATTTCTGGCATATAACCGCCATGGCTGGCTCGGACGTAGTCTAATCTAGAGGTCCAATTTTTGATGACTTTCCCAACATTTGTGGCCGTATAGCGACAATATCGCGCCGAATGTTATCCTCCAAGTGGTCAATCGTTTCGGGCTTATCGGCGTAGACGAGCGACTTCACATATCTCCACAGAAAATAGTCAAGTGGCGTAAAATCGCACGACTCTGGAGGCCAATCCACGTGTCCAAAACGTGAAACTATGCGGTAACCAAACGTTTCCTTCAATAAATCAATTGTGGCACGAGCTATGTAACATTTTGCGCCGTCTTGTTGAAACCACTACTCCTGCACATCATGGTTGTTCAATTGATGAACGAAAAAGTCAGTAATCTTCGCTCTATAGCAGTCACGATTGACTGTAACATTCTGGTCAGCATCGTTTCTAAAGAAGTACGGACCAATTATTCCACCAGCCTATAAAGCACACCACACAGTCAGTTTTACTGGATGTAACGGTGTCTCAACATACACTTGAGGATCATCATCACCCCAAATATGGCAGTTTTGTTTATTGATGTATCCATTCAACCAAAAGTGAGCTGCACCGCTAAAGAAAATTCGCTTATGAAAATCACGATACGCATTTCGGACAGAACCATGATTTTCAGAATAAATTTGCACAATTTGGAAGCATTGTTCAGGCTTCAGTCTATTTATGTTAAAATGCCAAACCATACTAAACATAAATCACTTTACAGCTGACAAAAATACCGCCGGTTAAAACAGCTAGGCCAACTTAAAGTTCTATACCTCTAAAAAAAACACCCGTTACATTGCCATAAAAACTACCAACGAAAATTGGTTTGAACGAGATAGAGCCAGTAGTTTTTTTTAATACGTCATAAACCGTAATTTTCAGTTCAGAATCTATAGATAGGTCTTCAAAAATGTTATTGAGGTTTTTAACACCATTTTCTTCTAAAGTGAATAGTTTGCGCAAGAGACACCTCCAAAGTGGATAAATGTGTCCCCCCCCCCCCTCCTCTAACTTCTAAACTAAGAGAATGGTAAATCTAAAAAGAATATATGATGTACATTGCCATAAAACTACCAACGAAAATTGGGTTGAACGAGATAGAGCTATTAGTTTTTTTTTAATACGTCATAAACCGTAATTTTCAGTTAGAAAAATCACTACCACTGCGAAAGTGTTAAAACATCAATCAAAGTTACAATGAACTATAAGAACTTTTATATTTGTTACTTGCTGCTACGGAACCCTTCATGGGCGAGTCCAACTCGCACTTGGCCGGTTTTTTATTTCCTTTAGATGTACACAACCCTTACAATGAACTGTATTTGAAAAAAAAAAATCAATAAAAAATAAAACCGACTTTCAACAAATCCTGAAAAATAAAATTTTCTTAGCACAAAGTAATATGTATTTTGATTTATCTGATTTTATTCAATATCATATTGAAGTCGGCGCCAAGTAAACCCATAGGTTTATGTAGGTACTAGCTGATGCCCGCAGCTTCGCCCGCGTAAAATTTGTTCCCATTCCCGCTTCTTGTATTTTATCCCCTTGGGGGTAGAATTTATCAAAATTCTTTCTTAGCGGATGCCTACGTCATAACATCTACCTGCAGGCCAAATTTCAGCCCGATCCGTACAGTGGTTTGGGCTGTGCGTTGATAGATCACTATGTCAGTCAGTTAGTCACCTTTGAGTTATATATATTTAGATTATTCATGGCACCAACTTCAATACTAAATTGAATAAAATCAGATAAATCAAAATACATATTACTTTGTGCTAAGTCAGTGGTCGATCGACTTCTAGCGAGAACGGTCGAGTCACACACTTTCTTGCATAAGTGCGCGCTCGTGTACAAGTGCTGACGCAGCAGCCTACTCAAACGTGCACTGCCGTCACGGCCGTCGCGATGACCTACATACAGTCGTAAGTGAATCATGCATAATTGTGCGGATTTGCGGTAAGTTATAGTTTTATAATTATAACTTGATTTTAATCATGACAACTCCAAACAAAGTAGTTCTCAAAACTGAACTCGAACATCAATTGTACTCCC
The DNA here is from genome assembly GCA_933228765.1 of Miltochrista miniata. NCBI lineage: Eukaryota > Metazoa > Arthropoda > Insecta > Lepidoptera > Erebidae > Miltochrista > Miltochrista miniata. Next base: position 23,472,170 of record OW121763.1, on the reverse strand, counting down.
GGTACAAAGAGGAACAAAATGAGCGTCTAGAACTGCAACAGCTAGTGAAAGACCTCAGTAGCCAAATCGAATCACTGCAACAACAGCTGAAAGTAATTCAGGAACAAAGGAATGTAACTGTTCAGACGGAACATTCTGCAAATAATGAGCCCCAGAAAACTGTCGAATATCAGACTGACGAAGAGGAACTTGCCAGAGAAACTGAGTGGGTTCGTGTGAAAAGTAGGAAGAAGAGGAAGTTGAACACCTCACTATCTCCTCCATCGCAAGGAGTAAGCGCTATTCAATCTCAGGCTAGTGTAGAACCTGAGAAACCAAAAGCAAAAAAGGCACCCCCACCCCCTCCAGTCATAGTAGAAGACATTAAAAACTACCAGAAGTTTTATGACCTTTTATTGACATGCTCAAATAAGGACTCCTTCATGGTGAAAATGATGAGTGGGAACACCGTCAAAGTAAATGCCAGGGACGAAGACTCCTACAGGGCAATAACTAATTTATTATTACAAAATAATTGTCTCTGGCACTCGTATGAGAACAAACAAGATAGGCCGATTAGAGTCATCGTTAAAAATTTACCCTCTTCTTGTTTGCCAATCAGAATAGTGGAAGATCTGGATTCCAAAGGCTTTAAAATCCAGGAAGCCATAAACAAATTAAGTTGGAGGACTAAGGAACCTCTAAATATGTTTATGCTTTCCTTTGAAAAAGACGAAAACATAAATCAGATCTATGGTATTAAGACTATACTAGGCTGTAAGGTTGAAGTGCAGCCTTTAAAATCATCGAAACTAATACCTCAGTGTAAAAGATGCCAAGCATATGGCCATACACAGAAATATTGTTCCAAGGAACCTAGATGTGTGAAATGTATTGATAAACATCTGACCAAAGACTGCACTAAATCAATAGCAGAAAAACCCAAATGTGTACACTGTGGTCAGCCACACCCGGCGAACTACAGAGGGTGCATGGTAGCAAGAGAATTGCAAGAGCTAAAAAACAAAGCAATTAAAAAAAAAGTAACTACAGCTATCGTTCAGGTCCCTAGTAGTAAAAAAAAAGAGGCATTACGTTTTACTCAAAATAATGTGACTTATGCCCAAATGATGACAGCACAGCAGCAACCTCTACAACCACTGGTACATGGTCCGCAGCCTCTCATGTCAGGAGACTCCGAGACGAGCGAAAATATAAACAAAATATTAAATATTTTAACCTCTTTTGATCAAAGGTTGAAGAACCTAGAAAGTAGTGCTACCAAACTACCTTATATAACGCAAAAATGAAGAACACACTAAAAATTATGGCATGGAATGCAAACGGACTCCTAAAACATCGAAACGAGTTGCAGGCTGTTCTTGCCACAGAAGAAATTGATGTTTGCCTCATTTCTGAGTCACACTTCACTAAAGAATCATATATCCATATTACTGGCTATAAAATATATCATGCACTGCATCCTGTCAACACTGCGAGAGGGGGAAGCACCGTCATAATAAAAGAGAACATCTACCATTACCTAGAACATACATATGAAGAAGAATTCATACAAACTGTAGCCGTAAGGGTCCAAACTAAATTTCATCAAATTACCGTAGCAGCTATATACTGCCCACCAAAGCATGCTCTGAAAATAGAGCAGTACAGAAACCTACTTAAAATTCTTGGTAACACATTTATATTAGGAGGTGACTTCAACGCAAAAAATACATATTGGGGATCCCGATTAACCAACAGTAAAGGAAAGGAACTGTTAAGTGCTATGAGAGAAATCAAGTGCAATGCAATTTCAACAGGAAAACCCACTTACTGGCCTACAGATAAGCAAAGAACTCCAGATCTGATCGACTTCTTCATTTACAAGAACCTATCAGTCACATTTCTCAATATACAAGAAGGACTGGATATGAATTCCGATCATTCCCCTATTATATTAACCTTAAGCGAAACAGTAATTCAAAAAAAGAGCAATCCAATGTTGGTAAATAAAAACACTGACTGGGAGAGTTTCAAATTTGATTTAGACAACATTATTGATCTCAAAGTACCTTTAAAAAATAAACAGCAATTAGATAAAGAAGTGTCAAAATTTGTGACCGACATCCAAAACTGCAGCTGGAAAAATACACCAGTCTTAAAAACAAAAGTTGCAAGCCACAGATATCCAGTAGAAATAAGAAATCTCATTGCCATTAAGAGAATTCAGAGACAAAAATGGCAAAAATCTAGATATCCGTATGACAAAACAATATTGAACAGACTTACAAAAAGATTGAGTAAAGCGATACAAAACTATCATGATGATGCTACAAAAGACTACCTTAGTCAATTAACAAATAGTGAAAAAACCGAATATTCACTATGGAAAGTCACTAAAAGTTTAAAAAAGCCTATTGTTCATGCCTCACCCATAAAAAAAATAGATGGCAACTGGGCCAGGAGTAATGAGCAGAAAGCAACTATATTTGCAGAACACCTACAACAAATATTTCGAACTAACGACGAGGGAAGCTCTGATAACATAACATCCGATGTCATTTGCCACGATTACTTGGAAATAAAACTAGTTACTCCAAAAGAAGTCAATAATATTATCAAAAAGTTGGCTAAAAAGAAATCGCCCGGATATGATCTTATCACTGGCGAAGTCCTTCAAAACCTTCCTCGTAAAGCCATAGTTAAACTTACTACCCTTATAAACGCCACATTCCGGCTAAAACATGTGCCTAGTATCTGGAAAATTGCTGAAGTTATAATGATCCCCAAACCAGGAAAGTCTCCTCAAAATGTATCATCATACAGACCAATATCACTGCTGCCAATCATTTCAAAACTATTTGAAAAGCTTCTTCTGAGACGTCTTAAGCCTATAATAGAAGAAAGAAAACTTATTCCCAATTATCAATTTGGCTTTAGAGAAAAACACTCCACCATAGACCAAGTTCACAGAATCACCAACGTCATTGAAAAAGCACTAGAGGAAAAAAAAGTCTGTTCTACAGTATTCCTAGACATAGCACAGGCATTTGATAAGGTGTGGCATAGAGGCCTTATTCATAAGCTCAGGAAACTGCTACCAAAACAATTTGCAGATATTTTAGAATCATACCTAACAGAGAGGACATTCAGAGTAAGACAAGAAGAAGCTTATTCTAGTCTCAAACAAATAAAAGCTGGAGTACCACAGGGAAGTGTACTTGGCCCTATCTTGTACCTATTGTACACCTGCGATATTCCAGAAATAAAAAACAATGTTATTGCAACCTTCGCAGATGACACAGCCATCATGGCAACAGGTGCCACTCACAAAAAAGCCATTGAGAAACTTCAATCGGCCGTCAACACCATCACTGCTTGGACAAAAAAATGGAGAATTAAACTAAATGAGTCCAAATCGACTCACATAGACTTCACAAACAAAAAACCTAACTATACACCGGTAAACATTAACGGTAAAATAGTACCATATGAAAATACGGCAAAATACCTGGGTATGACGCTTGACGCAAAACTACGCTGGAAGGCACACGTCAAAAAGAAACGCCAGGAGTTAGATTTACGCTTCAGGAAAATGTACTGGCTACTCGGCAGACACTCAACATTATCAGTGTACAACAAGGTACTTCTGTACAAACAAGTACTTATGCCTGTATGGGCATATGGTATTCAGCTTTGGGGCTGTACAAAACGCACCAATGTTGAGATAATTCAAAGATTCCAAAATAAAGTACTTCGGAGTATAATAAATGCTCCCTGGTACATTAGAAATAAGGACATCCACCGGGACTTAGGAGTGGACCTTGTTACAAAGGTTATAAAAAAATATGCCGAAGCTCACGAACAAAGACTTCTAAAACATGTGAATGTCGAGGCAATCCAGCTTCTTGACACCACGGACATTTTAAGGAGACTGAAAAGGACTAAGCCTTTTGATCTAGTTTAGTGAAATTAGTGTAAAGTAGTGCAGTGAGTACTATACTTGAAGAACACAAGAACAAAGTGACTTTCTATTATAATTAGAGACAATAAGAAAAGTGCCGATGGACACATTCTTTACTCTGTAAGCTTTAGTAAAATAAGTTAAATCTAAATTACTTATTAGCCTCAAGGCTAGATTGTAATTGTTATGAGATGACATTTGTGTTATCTCATAAAAAAAAAAAAAAAAAAAAAAAAAAAACTTTGTGCTAAGAAAATTTTATTTTTCAGGATTTGTTGGAAGTCGGTTTTATTTTTTATTAAAATTTTTTTTTTCATTGTTTTAAGTGACGGGTGAACCGCAAAATATATCTATCTAGTTAAAAGTTTTCATCAATACAAATCAATCAAGCCCAAACACAAGGTAGCTGCTGTAAATCGTTAAGGATTTCCCTCGACTGTCTTTCGGTTCCATAATCAGATCGACTCCAGATATTCATTAAATTGTAGTACATTAAAGCACTGAATTAAAAAGTTAACAAATGCACTGGTTGTCCCTACAATTTTCGGTGGTTGCCCTCGATTTCTCCTGGATCCCATCATCAGATCCTGATCTGATTCAAATAGGACCACCTCAGAAGTAAACCCTATTCAAGAAAGAAAACAATTTAAATCCGTTTATAATTGACGGAAATATCGGTGAACATACATAAAACATTGAGAACTTCCTTTTTTTTTGAAGGCGGATCTATCAATCTAGGTGCAAAGTTCTCATCAATACAAATCAATCAAGCCCAAACACAAGGTAACTGCTGCAAATTGTTAAGGAATGCCCTCGACTGTCTTTCGACTCTATCATCAGGTCGACTTCAGACCTTGATTAAAGTGTAGAACATTAAAGCACTTAATTAAAAAGTTAACAAGTGCACTAGTTGTCCCTACAATTTTCGGTGGTTGCCCTCGTTTTCTCCTGGATCCCATCATCAGATCCTGACCTGGTGAAAATGGGACCACCTCAGAAGTAAACCCTATTTAACAAAATAATAAATTTTGAAATCCGTCTATAATTGACGGAAATATCGCTTAACATACATAAAAAAAAATACATACAGACGAATTGAGAACCTCCTTCTTTTTTTGAAGTCGGTTAAAAAGCGACCAATAGTGTTGCAGACATCTTGTCTACAGATATCGCTACGGTACTAACATAAAAAAATATCAAACAGACTAATTATTCGGACAAAAAAAAACTATAAATAATATCAAACAGACTAATTATTCGGACAACAAAAGAACTACCCACTTGGGTTGACTGATTGCTTAAGAGGTCCTAGCATCTAAATTGCCGAGCTCACAGAATCTCTATCGCCAACCCTTTTCACGCTTTAACTATGTGAAACTAAGAATCATATTCTTAGTCTCGCATAGCGTGCAAGGGGGGGGGGGGCAGCAGTCCATATAAAAATATATTTAAAGGAAAATAATAAATCGTCTAATATCAATTTTCAGAGGTAGGCCTGACATTCGACATATTATTTAATGTGGCATTGACTAGCATCTGGTAGACGTTGGAAGCAAGGTTAATAGAGACCATTGGAAATAAAATGTATTTGAAAGTAATTATACGACTATAAATGAGAAAAGAACTGCAACAAGGATACAACAGAATTCTTAATCAGCCACTCTATTAGTAGTAATGAAACAGTAAAGGTATAGTCAAAGCCTTTGCCGCAAGTTCTAATGAGATGTTAATAAAATTAATTGTTTTTTTATGTCTACTGTGATAAAGTCTACACCATTCAAAATTAAATATATTTTTAATTAAATATAAATGCTAGTGTTCCCGTTAACCCTTTCAAGCGTATAAATTTTAAGAATGAATTTGGCTTGTTTTACAGATACTTTTCAAAATCTTAACTTTTAAAGTCGCGTGATGGTACCCGAACTCCGAGGAGAGTCCGTGTTGGAAGCCAAAGTCTGCCGGAAAATTTTGCCAAAATATTTGGGGCACAACCAGCAAGTGGTCATACTCCGTACGGCTGACTAATGGAGACACCAAGTCACCGAACCTCCTTCGTTTCAACCTACTTCGGTAACGCAAACCTCGACGAGGTCATCAAAGAAAGAGAAAACTTGGAAATACCAAACCCTGACCTGACCCGTCTGACGCGCTGTAAGATCAATCTTCCTATCGAAATAGGATTGGGAAAGCTCTACGTCCATTAGACTGAGCACCTTTATGCGAATTAAAATTGCTCTATCCCAATTTTACATGACCTACTATCAAACAGATCCCATATACTTCAGCACTGATTACTAATCTTATTAAAATATTATATTCTGTTTTATTTTCTTGCCATGCATCTCAACGTTAGATATAAACATAATATATTACGCTGCCTAATCAGAATGTCAATAAATGTAATTTATATTATAGACATTTGACAGCAGAAACATGTTAACCGTAAAAAGTGCCAAATATAATTGTAAAACATATAATTTGTCAATATCAAATAAATAAATAGTATTTCACGTTCACACAAAACTATGATATTATGCAAATCGTGTAACGGTCAAACCGATGTAACCAATAATTTTACGCCTCTACGTGTTTAGTATAGTTATGATTAATTATTCACAGATCATATGTGTAAGACATAGTAAAATTCGATTCACACAACTTCAAATATAAATTGTGAACAGAAAAATTTACGAACTGGTATGTCAACGCCTTTCAACCCAAACTACTATTAGAGTTTGTTCAATTATTAATTATGACCGTATACGTTGGTGTTTATAATATTTGAATACCTATTGATCTGTATGTCCAAGATAATATCATAAGAACTTCGTAAAATGTTTTGTGTTTATTGTGGTTTGGCATAATTTTGTTTACTGATGATAAAATTATTTCAACAAAAATCTAAAAATTATCTCGACTCGATAGGCTTATTTGATAGTACTCTATTTTAGTGAATTCCCTGCGGGATCATTCTTTTGTTACTCGTGCAGCTCCCAAACGAACCTAGCGCTCTGAGAACTTGATACGGCATAGTTCAGCTTAAAGGAAAGGTGCAATGGTACTTCCGGTTTACTATCGATCAACCGGAAGTAACAGCGGTTAAATGATGTTGTGTTTATACAACAGTTAATGCTCCTGTTGGGAATCCTGCGGGCATCCTTCCGAGGGCTTACCGTAGGCACTAGGTAGGGAACGTGTGGTTTTTAGTCGGTAAGAGTCCGGCATAGCATCCACGTAGGATTTTCCTCTCGTTGAAAAAAAAAGAATAAAACAGTTAATGCTCACTTTGTTTTTAAATACACATTTTTGTAAATAATGACGGATATGTTACAACATTTCTAACAAGAGAACAAAGTGAACCGATTATTATCATCATTAGGGTTCCGTACCCAAAGGGCAAGAACAGAACCCTATTGATGAGATTCTGATGTCCATCTGTTAGTTTGTCTGTTCCAGGCTGTACCTCAGGAAAGGTGATTGATAGTTAGCTAGAGAGCTGAAAATTTCACAGTTAATGATTTCTGTTGCCGATATAACAACAAAATATCAAATACAGGTTATAGTAACTATTTAAACCTCCAAACAATATGTGATTTTTACAGTTTTTTGTTACGGCTCATAATTGTTGTATGAGTGATTTTTTTTGGGATTTTTGATATGAAACCTTTCGTGAGTGAGTTCGCACTTCCCCGGTTCTTTTTTGTTTTGTTGACTTTCTTTACATCCAGATCAGCAATTTTAAGCCTCTCTCTATAAAATAGAGTGCAGAGGTGCTTAGGGCGAGACTTTGTCTGTAGTCTGTGACTCTGTCGCATTAAACTACATCACTATGTCACGTGGATCATTTGTTCAAAGTTTGAAATAAAACAAAAATGACAACGTCAATCGGATTGAACTTTCACTTTCACAATAAACGTGTTAAAGAGGGGCAGTCTGGTGAGAACGATCTCACCGCTTTCTTGTTTTAAACCACCCATAGGCCATAGGGTCTTAAAGCAGGCTTAGCGACTAATATGTTATTGGCAGACGGAACCAACGACATAATGTGACTCCACTGTAGATCAAATACCTACCTATTTTCACAAAAAAAAATGCTTCTACTGCTTTGCATTGAAGTCATTAGCGAGTGCTTTTATTTCAGTTAACAACTACAAATCTTAGAGGACCCACCCATGTGTCACATACTCACATGTTACGCAGTCACACGGACCATTGTTTTTGTCTAATCAATTAATACAAGTTTCGAGCTGAAAGCGAGTTCGCTAGCCTACTTTCTCCCATATAAAGACGTTGACTAAAGCTATTGCTAAATGAAACACTTTTCTAATTAGACCCGTTATGCGAATGTCACAATTGTCATTCTGATTTTTAGTTGTCTTTAAGTCAATACTTAGAGACAACTATTTATAAATAATTTGACTAGGTATAGCATAAAGGGTAATTTAAGTAGTAGGTACTTGGAAACAATTGGAAAAAAAATAAAATGAGAAGAAGAAACAAAAAATAATTTTCTCATGGAAACGGGGTCAAATCCCTCGCAGAATGGAAAATATAGAAGAGACTAAAACTAATGATTTAGGATTTCCTGTCTGGAAATTACGCGTTTGTGCTCACTTTAAACTTCACTCTCAGCTGTGTTCCGGAACTGCTTAGCTTACGAAAGCTCCTGGCATCCCAGAACCTTAAGTTCATAGAAAGAACACGTTAATGTGAGCAGATGATGACAATTTAGAAAAGTAAAATAAATTAATCGCACAAGTTAAGTGTGAATTCAATATAATCTGGCATTACGCCATTTCTACAAGTTTGAACAATAAAAACCATTTTCAATAAATTTTATGTAAGTATGCTTTGAGTATACTTTATACCTTCAATATATTTCAAAGATAAAGTCGCCATATTCTCCCACATCGCACCGTATCTTAAGTGACGTGCCATGCTATAAATAGGCCCAATCGACGAGACAATACTACCCAATCCAACGAGAACAATAGCTTTGTACAAGAACGAAAGGACGAGTAGACAACATCTCGCTTGTCGTATGTTATCTAAGAACAAGTGCTCTGGATTAATCAGATATATTAAGATGAAGACACCTAGAATAATTTACAATAACGTGTCCTTTTTTGGGCGGTCTTGGTTTTAGTTTACCGACAAACCATGCCTTCCAGATGACATTATAAAAGTCGTTACCAAACACACAAGCAAAGAAGTATAAAATATTCTATCCGGTATTTATTAGCTGGTCTAATCACTGATTATGCTCTCGCCAATTTATCTTAAATTTTTATCATGTCTTTGTTTTCGAAAAAGACATCCAAACTAGTAAGTCTTTTTTGAAAACAAAGACATGATAAAAAAAATAATTGAAAGAGTCAACGTTCTTATTTATTAATTAATGAAATTATAACGGAACATAGTATAAAAAAATTGTAGAGGCGCCCTTTTGATGAAATTAGATTCGACTTTTGTCTAGATTTTCAGGAATAAACACGATAAATAGTACCCTTATATAAATATAATATATCAAACGTATCCTGTATGTTTTCTTTTATTGCACTAAAAAAGCAGACAAGCTCACGGTCCACCTGGTAGATGTGGTACCCGTAGCCTATGGACGTTTGTAACACCGGAGTCGCCACACACGCACTACCAACTTTCCTAGAACCTTCGAAGACCCGTGTACTGTATAAAAACCCGACGATATCATTTACTTTCATACAGAAACATCAAAGTTTATGATATAAAAAAGTACGGTGAACATGCTCACGAGCTTACGTTAGTAGCAATTATAATTTCTTTTCGATAAAACTTCTGAGATCAGTAGCTCTGCTGACAATATTAGGGGACTTGGTACAATTGAAAATCTCCCATAATCGGCTAAAACAAGATAATTGTCATCAGCCTAAAACAATAGCGTCTTTAGACCTTTGACTCCCTTTGTCAGAACTTCAAAGATAATTATAATTTTAAACGATTTGGTAAAAAGACAATGAAAACGGACCAAAAAAAATGCAATTTCATTTGAGACTTACAAAAATAGGGATGTCAAACCCCCGTCATATCCCCGACGTCGAGTCTAAGTTTTTCTCTCTACCGTCACCCTTCAAATTATGTCGCGTTGATATTTTTAAAGCTAAGCCATATATTTCACACGGGAATGTTATGAATAAAATATGTGAAGACAAATTTTAATTACTTGCTAGTTTTATTACTTGATTTAATGAAAGAAGTGCATTAATTTATAGGTCACTAGCTGATGCCCGCAGCTTCGCCCGCGATGGCGCTGTATGTGAAAAATGATTTTCCCGCTTTTCTGTTGAAATTTTTCCTGAATTTTCTTTGCTATAAACCTCACGGAGCCCGAGACCTATCCAACGAATGCAAAACCGTGGAAATCGGTTCGTGCGTTCTGGAGTTATAGCGTCAGGAAGGAAAACCCGACTTATTTTTATATAATAGATAATAATCGAAATCACCTATCATTCTTACTCCCATTGCCAAAAAGCCGTGGTCAGAACACTTGTTCAGTTTTAAACATTATGAAATAAGTGATTTTATATGATTTTATTAGTGCATTGATACCTATAACAACCATCTTATTTGCTTATTTTCACTCTTTTCTCATAACTACTCACTTTGAAAGATCTTTTAACTTGTCATATCATTCTACATACGCAATGACCCTACTAGAGCCAACGTTTATCCTGAGATGTAAGTAGTTAACTTATAGTGTTAGCAGGCTCTCAAGCAATTATCAATTCAGTATATTTTCAATTTGTCGTAGGTATTGTATTGGGAAAGAGTCAAACGTACTTAAATTTTATAAATTGTTTATTTGGCATCAATCTTAGTTGATTTTTCCCAATTGCTAAGAAGGTTTATAAATTTGAAAATATATTTTATGTACCGAATTTATCCTGATACAGTTTTATAATCGGAATAGCTCTAACATAGAAAGCACACGCACATATTCACAAATGTGCCCATTTAGCAAGCAATCTCATTCGCATTCGACAGTCGAATTCATTGTTTGTCAGCCAGTGACCGTAAAACACGATATCAATAGACATGATGTGCACATACAAAAGGCGGGACATGGAGTTTTGATTGATTCAGGTGCACTTACACAAGTATGTGGGAGGAATAATTTGTAACTTGTATGCTCCCGGGACGAAGGACAACAGTAAGCCGAACATGGATATGACAATCAGTTAACTTAATTTTTGTAATGTCCTCAAGTTGATAGACGAATGATGTGTCTCTTTAAGCTTCGCTTGAAAAACTCGGTTCGAAGGATACATTATAAGAGGAGGGAAACTCGTGGGTTGCCACAGCTTTCCAAGTTCATATGGTTCGATAGAGAAACGATAACGAGCTTTTGAATCTTTCGGTTTTAGCTAAAATTCTTTCCACTACGTAAATTACTCGTAGCTAAATAGTTGATAAATACTGCTAGTTATCTCGTTAGAATTATGATTTTATTTTACACATTAGAACCACAATATAAGATAATATCATAATTAGTACGATCAACACATAAAGACACCATACAAACTAGCGTAGATCTAAGTAAGTGTATTTTGTTTTTGACTCTAGTATCGCCATAATCACCTAACCTAGCAAGATTATTAACCATATAACGTACCAGCTCCAATCCAGTACCTATTATGCCTTGTCATCTCTCTAACGTCCACCAGACAGGTTTACATTATTCAAATCTATTCGTTTCCATCTCTATGGTACTTGGTTAACTCAAAATTCAGCTTCCATTGTCTTAGTATCGACATTTTAGAGTCGAAATTTATCTAGTGTTTAGTGTTTGGAACAGCATTTACTGTTATATATATGCTCATGATCAGTGCTGGTAACAATGCTAAGCTATGTTGAAACAGGGCATTAGCAAAACAGTAATGCAACAGATATGGTAATATCCACCATATTCTTCGCTCCATTAAATTGTTGATATCAAGAGTAGACGGTACAGTTTTGATTAAATATAATACAAATATAATTTAACCATAAAGGGACTTCATTTGGAGCCAGTATTATATACGAAAGCCGGATCTGAAGGAAAATACATCCATGTGGCTGTTAGAATTTCCTCAATAACAATCAAACAGATGAGTTAATATTATGTTATTCACATTTTACAAATACGAACATTTCAATGACACGTGACGGAGGCTAAGCCTGTTGTTGTTATCCACTCATTTTATACTTTGTGTAACTCTGAAAACCGAAGAGAAAAATCCAATAACACAATTTCTATCACGGTAATCGAATTCCTGAATTGAGAAATAGAAGTTGTATTCACTGCCTCTATACTGCATGCTTATCAGTACCATAGATATTAAAGTAGCGGCTCTAATCAAAGCACTGTTATCGTTCTTATGGTTTAAGTTCCTATAGAATTTATCTTTACGTCTCAATTTCAAAAAGTAAATTCGATACCTGTCTCTAAATTACAAAAAAATCACAAAAATATCTAATCTAAAATATATTTAACTGCTTGATAAAAGTATACACATGTGTTATGTAACCTATTCCGATTATACCAGTGGAAATGCCTTAATTAACCGCTTAATACTAAATCACTATTAATATTAATTAAACACATCTAATATTTAAATAAAATTCCTATTTACGGACGTAAATTAGATAAAGTGGGCTTAATCAGAACATTTAGCTCCAGTTTAAGCTTCAACGAAGATAGCTAAACCACAAAATCCTAACCGGTTTCTACTAATATCAATCCGTGGCTTAAAAGCTTTGAATTTAGTTAAGCGATTGCATTTGAATATTGTATTTCTAGACTTTCCAAATTTATTTTCATTGTATTGAGGCTATTTAAGATTATGAAATCTAATCTACTATCGAAGCTTATTGCCACAAATGTGTAATTTATTAGTAAATACACTCGAGAGCAATGAATCCGGGTCACTTAAAGAATGTTAAAAATCTCGGAAACTAAAAATGATAGGTTAATGCAATAAATTGTATTTAATAGACAATGTAATACTCCTTAAATGAAAGTAAAAAAAATATGAGTCACCATACATTTTATTAACACAAAATTACATAAAGAAAAAACTGCCGATCTCTCCTTAAAACAAAAATAGGAAACATGAAATTTTTGAACTTTATTACGATTTTCTTGAATTTTAATACTTCGTATTGCCTCCTCGTGCTTCCATTACTGCGTTTACGCGGTTTGGCATGCTGTACACCAAGTTCCTTATACGATTTTGGGGAATATTCTCCCATTCCTCTGTGAGAGCAATTTTGAGCTCACGAAGCGTGATTGGGGGAGGGTTTCGTTGTTTTACGCATCTGCCTAGCTCGTCCCAAGCATGCTCGATCGGGTTGATATCCGGGCTGCGCGCTGGCCACTCCATACGAGTAATGTTCATCTCTTGAAGGTAGTCATTCACAATCCTACCTGTATGAGGTCGGGCATTGTCATGCATAAATATAGCATCCTCACCTAAATTGACCATAAATGGACCAACGTGATCATTGAGGATTTCTTCCACATATCTTACGCTAGTTAAAGAGCCGTTTTCTATGATCACCAGCTCTGTGCGACTTTCAGAAGAAATTCCGGCCCACACAAGTACAGACCCACCACCGTAGGCTACTTTTTCTTCGATGCATGCTTGCTTGAATCTTTCCCCTGGTCTTCGATACACTCTGTGTCTTCCATCGTGCTTGTAGAGCATAAATTTTGATTCGTCGGAGAACATAACTTTTGACCAATCTTCAATACTCCAATTTACGTGGCTCTGGGCATACCTTAGTCTCGAAATACGATGCCCACGCTCCAGTTTAGGGCCGTTTGCAGGTCTAAGGGGTTTGAAGTTAGATTCAGCAAGCCGACGTCTTACTGTCCATGCACTTGGGTTACTTCCTCCGAGGCGTCGAAACTGATTGGTGAGTTCAGTTCCTGTGAGAAAGCGATTTCGAAGCATGGTGTTCACCAAGTATCGGTCTTCTCGTGCTGTGGTACACCTGGTTCTGCCCGTTCCTGGTCTGCGTAGGTTAGAACCAGTTTCTTCGTAACGTCGGAGAACTCTTTGTACTGTTGACAGCGACACACCGACAGTCCTGGCTGTATCGCGCTGACTCCGGCCGCTTTCCAGCATTGTAAGTATTCTGGTGCATTCTTCAGGCGTAAGCGACATAATTTCAGCTTGATTAATGAATATAGAGCACTATCAACATGGTTTATGTACCCACATAAATGACAGATTACAAACAAAAGCAACACCAAATGCTGTAATTTCGTAGTTCCATCTTCGAAAGTGGCCCTTTTTCAAATTTGATTTTTTTATGATATAACTTTACAATAACTAAGAAGTTTTAATACCTTCATTTAAGGAGTATTACATTGTCTATTAAATACAATTTATTGCATTAACCTAGCATTTTTAGTTTCCGAGATTTTTAGGATTCTTTAAGTGACCCGGATTCATTGCTCTCGAGTGTAGTTTACCGCCCCCGTTCGGCCATCCACAAAACTAGAAGCTGTCTTGGGACTTGCTTCCTCTTATAAGCAGCAATGACAGTTCTCGTTGTAAAATGGGCCTTACTTAATGAACAAAACAAAAAAAGTTTATTATTACAGTCTGCATTTATACTATGGCAGTAAAAGAGATCGACTCGTCACTGATCTGAGTTAAAAACCTTACGAGAACTTATCCGTTTTTGATGCTAATAATTGTGATGTGTGGAGAGTCACATAAGAAATAACGTGGGAAGTAGTTAATAAGCATTAAAATACTGAAGGCAGCAAACAGCTCGTGTGATGATAATGAATATTATGATCTTTTATCGATTGAAGAAACCACAAATGGTAAAAAGTAGCAAAGTCTGTGTAAAAAAGATAATATTGGAAACACGAAATCCGATAAACTGATGACAGAGACCGCCACCGCAGAATACTAATCAAGAGATTTGCGACGACCGCAAGTAAACACAGTAGACGGATTGCGTTCCCCCAGGTACGTATGACTTTTTAAAATAAAGTGAGCTATCAAGTTACTATACCCTGATGAATAATTTTGGTTCTTATCTCTTAGCTCATGGTAGACATAGTCATGTATATTTATGTATATTTTATTTTATGTAGTGTTTTTTCATTTGTAGTTTCTTGACGATTTAGGCATTTGAGTTTAGTTTATTCTTAACATTTAATATAGTAAAATAGGTATCTACACTATTTTCTCACTACATGTTAACTAGAAAACAACATTATAATGAAATTGGAGCCATCATTGGTAATTAAATGGGTTATTTTGGTCAATGGATAGATTAGATTATCTTTATTTGCTAAAATATGTTGTGTACATCGTTGTTGCGTTAAAAAGGCGTGCAAATCTTATGCTCGTATGCTATGTACATAGAACAGCATTACAAAATATTTGTTTCTAATATTATCAGCATATCGTCTATAAAGTTGTTTCTCATTTAAAATTAATTATGGCATCTCGGTTACCGGCATTTCACCTCCCGATTCCCAAATCTTGACTTGATAAAAAATTTTGATGTGACTAGCAAAAAGACGCTACCTTTCAATTTCATAGTCGATGTTTGCTTAAAACATTTCAGAGAGAATTAATAGATGATAAATTAGATAAATAACTAGGAAAGCTACTAAGCTTGTTGATTGTATGGGTAAAATTAGTATAATTATTCGAATGTACATAACATCATCAACAATGCAAAAATTACTTGGATCAGTTGACCTTCACTGTACGTGCATAAGATAAAGAACAGAATTACTGCAGCCTTGCCAGGGAATGCTGAAGTATTTATTCCGAAAAGTGTTTTACTTTCCAGTATTAATTTGGCTTCAAGTCACGTACCACCGCTACACTTGCTGGCGTTTCATCTCGGTCTCAAGTTTCACGAGTCTGACTGTACCAGGAAAACAAATCTTTCTTACTTCTCAGTGTAAGTATTAAGGATTCTCCACGGGACAGGAACCTAAGCTGTTACTTGTACTCCCTTACAAGTTGCTCGAGTTGATATTTTATGTGTTGTGGAACAGAAGACATACGTACTTATACCTTGTGAGCTTTTATTTTTAAATTTGATGTTTGCAGTCTTTTGCTGGTCTTTGCGAGCATACTAAGGACACGATGACATTTTATATAACGTAACCCGTTGGATGTTTTAAAGCTAGGAGTTTAACATTTCAATGCGAACGTTTGCATTTATGTATTGTAAGGCGTTTACTGACAAACAGCTTTTATTAAATACGTTCAAATTAAAGAGTCTCCTGAAATAGAAATAAAATATGAAGATAAGAATTTAAATGTTATTTAAAGATACAGTATTTCAAGAACTGATCGAAATATTGATAACTAAATTCCAAGGCATATTTAGATAAAAATAACGTTGAAAGTAATATTAAAAATTCGTCTCGTTAAGGACTGCCAATAACTGCGTTTAAATTCTACAATATTAAAAATCTGTCTATTGATATTCCTTCAAAATGATAAGGATAACTATGTTTTATTTTAAAGATTAAATCTAAAGCATAGACAATTCGGATAATTTTGATGAAGTTGATAATTTACCTAAAAAAAGTGTACCGTGCTATCGGCCATGTACTTTTTAAAAAAGAATAATGAATAAACAACAAATTCTGATAAAAAAATACAATTGATTGACTACTATATTATCTTGAGATACAATACACAAAATAAATTACCATACCAGGAATAAAATTCAAAGTGGTGTATACCGTTGTAAGCTAATCTTATTAGCTTTTTAATGTAATACTTCAATAGTGCTTTTATAGTATTTTAATATTACAAAAGCATTATCAAAAGACGAAATTATTATGTACAAAATAAAATATATAATATTCAAATCAACTAACATAACAATTTACGCTCAGCGTGAGCACTTTTAACATTTATACGAAAATTACAAAATTAATTAATTATTTTAACTTTTTAAATTATAAAAATATAATTACTGGTGTTAATTTCTATAGTTATATACTTACACATATATTTTATGGTAACGCTTTTATGTAAATGGTATATGGCAAAAAAAATCCAAAGGTAAGAGAGTTTTAAAATATAGTCAAATAATCATAGACAAAATATTAAAAACGTCAGAATCGACAATCGCGCCCATTAAATATAATACGAAAGACGATCAGATAAGTGAATCACAATAGAACCACGACATAAAGACATCATATCATTCTACTACAATAAATTCGAAAAGGGCGGTTTGTAGTACAAAGAATAGAGGTTTGGGACAAAATTATAGATTTTTTTAGCAAACTCTAAGAGCCAAGTCGTTCAATAATGTGTGGGAACAAGGGACCTGATCAAAACACAGTAAGTTTCGTGTTACATAATTTATAGGTAGTTTTTACTTGTGCAATGTGGTGGTAGCTTGGCTTTGATTTGGAACAATTTTATTATCATTTGAAATAGATTTTGTATTGCTTACAGGAAATTTGGTGTATGTACGCAAAAAGTGTAACATTATTATAGCAAAAGATGCTGCTGTCAAGCAAGCTGTATTTATTAAAGTATCTACTTTTTAGTCAATAGTACAGAGAAATTGTACTTCTAAAATTTAATTTAACTTTTGACTGGATTTTAATTTCACTAACTACGTAAAATTTTTTTTGGCATTTTTTAAACTTTTAACAAGTAAACACTCACATTAGTAGATAGTACATAGGTTTAAATAAACCAAGGCAATCCGCTGTTATTTTTTCTAAGTTTTGAATCGTTGATGTATTGTGTTAAGTATATATTTTTTCCTTTACATTAAAATTGATGTAGTTTTATTCACCCGCTGTAATGCCATTACATCCTGAATTTTAAAAACCATTTGGTTGCCAATTTATTGTATTAGGCTAGCTTATCATAAAAAAAATCCAGTTACTAGGTGTAAATGTTTTTCTACTGGGCGTTAGTAGGTGAGTCTGTATGTAAATAATGGTAAACCAATTTACATTATCTGTCAATACCGATAGAAACTCCAAAACGCTCAAATCCCAAAAATATCATTCACTAGAGTAATATTTGTTGACAAACAAAGCTTTGTACTTTCTAGTATTTTACTGTGTAATGGAAAAAGTATCAATATTGTTACACTGTTCAAACGTAGTAATAATAAAGCAATCAATAGTTATTTATGACTTACTGTAACATGAACCGTGAGTGGATCACAGATTTTGATGCTATTAAAAAAACCATTCTCGGCCACAGATACAGTCGTAGATACTAAAATATTGTGACGGCACCACGCTGTGATGTATTTGCCAAAATGTGGGTGCCTTATCAAGATGTGGCATCGTCCGCCTCTGCAGATGTTCTATGACCCTGTATCAAATGCACATTGCAGCTTCTTTCATACGTTGGCACAACATTCTTTGTATTAACTCTATTGAAGTTGGTAGTTTATCATTTTTATTGTTAGGGCCTAGCTTGTAGGTAATTATTGCTACTATATTTTAAAACTGCAAAGCCGGTTAGATATGGAACTTCGATCAAGAATACCACATATAGAAAGAGCGGTAGTAATAAAATAAATGTTCTTTTTTTATAAAATGCTATCCGTCGGCCACGTCTTTCGATGCAAAACGGGGCTATAAATCAACATTTTCTAAATAATTTTATTATATCCCTTGAATTAAAACTGTTACATTTTTGTATATTTTTAATTCAGATTAAATCAATAAATAAATGTTCCTTTTTACAAATTATTTAATATGTTTATGAAATAATTTCACTTATACTGTGAAATATGCAAATTCGTATATTCTTTATCATGCTTGGGAACAATACGTTTAAAGTAACTACTTATTATTATCTGATCTCATCAATTCATATAACATTTTTACGAAAGTTTCACTAAGTAAGCATCGAGCCAGTGAACAAACGTGTAAGAATTTCTGCCTAGAGCCTACTGGTGTCAAGATAAAAACATTATTTATCACCGCTGTGGCGTTGTCCCGCACGCAATCTAGACAAATTAAACGCGTAACTTGATCAGATGACTTCTCGGGTTTTGGTGTGGCTTATGCATCATGTTCTAAGAAATGAATAATTTTTCGATACAATCTACGATGCAACGTGATACATTATAGATAAAAAATAAAAATAAATAATTAACACTCAAATCACGGCGGTTTTTAAACAATCAGTGGTAACAGTATACTTATTTTTAACACCTCAACTGCGTAACGGGTCAAACTACAAAAGCAGAAAAACTTAATTGAGTTGTTAAGGGTCGGTTATAGCGCACAAGTAGGCATTTGGCGCTCCCCTCGCCCCGGACGCGAGACACACCGCGCGCCGGCAGCGGCAGTGAACTCTCATGCCACAGTATACAGTAGAGTAGAAAGAAACAGCATGCTAACTTCGTTTGACGTAGTAAATGCATCTAACTTTAATATGTGTAGTGATTTATTAGAGTTTCGTAAATAAATGAGTTAATTATATATATTATACTATTATTTTTAAGCTAAAGAGTTTGTTTGTTTGTTTAGTTGTTTGAACTATAGAGTCTAAGAGACTGCTAGTTGAATTTCAAAAGTTCCTTAACAGAATGTCTATTTTTCAAAAATATCAAAATATATAACATCACGCTAAGGCGAATGAGAGCTGAGCAGCAACGAAACATTTTTCGAAAACTAGGATATTTCATTTTTTTGAGAGTTTCCTTTGCGTACGTTTGCTAGATGGTTACAGTTGCGTAAAAAATGAAAATTACATAATAGCTGGTAATAAAAATTTTTAAAGTTTTCTAAAGTTGGTATGCTAAGTATGAATCACGTGATCATTTTGCAATTCAATATGGGCGCCGCGCCGTAATCACAAAATTTCATGATGGGTATCGTTTAAGCTCGGCGCTCGTGGCCCCGCGAATTCAGTGTTCTGTAAACGATCACTGCAGTAAGCAACTTTAACTATGGCCAGTCCATGGATGGGTGACCATCCATGTGATCACTTCGTGATATTTATTTGAGCGTTTCCGTGCTTCGGAAGGCGCGTTAAGTCGTTGGTCCCGGTTGCCTGTAAAATGGCAGTCGTTAAGCTTAATTAAAGGCTTTATTTCAACAGCAGGCAGTCACAACCTGCGCCTGTCCATTTAAACACGGCAATACGGCTCACCACCTATTACGTGGGACAAATTATACAAAGGTAAAATGTGGGCATATAATATGCCTACCTCTTCGGGGATAAAGGCGTGACCATATGTATCGTTTAAGGGGTTTCTTGGTGTGCTGAGTACAAATCACGTGATAATTTCGCAATCCAAAATGGCCACCGCGGTGTAATCACAAAATTTCATGATGGGTATCGTTTAAAGGGGTTTTTGGTATGCTGAGTACGAATTACGTGATAATTTTGCAATCCAATATGGTCGCCTCGCCGTAATCACAAAATTTTATGATGGGTATCGTTTAAGGGGTGTTTGGTATGCTGAGTACGAATCACGTGATAATTTTACAATTTAATATGGCCGCCGCGCCGTAATCGCAAAACTCCATGATGGGTATCGTTTAAGTGGTTTTTTGGTATGCTGAGTACGAATCACGGGATAATTTTGCAATCCAAAATGGCCACCGCGCCGTAATCATATAATTTCGTGATGGATATCTTTTAATGGGTTTTTTCGAATGCTGAGTACAAATAACATGATAATTTTGGAATTCAATTTGGCCGCCTAAGCTATTTACGGTAGTAAATTAAAAAGATTTGCGTATTAAGTTTAGGCCTAGCAATGCGAAAATAAAAAAGATTTGCGTATTAAGTTTAGGCCTAGCAATGCGAAAATACTATGACAACAGGTTTTTTGTAAAATTAAGGCCAATGACATTAAATTGGTACCTAGCATACGAAAGAATCCCTTAATCGGTACCCATCATGAAATTTTGTGATTACGCCGCGGCGGCCATATTGGATTGCAAAATTATCACGTGATTCGTACTCAGCATGCCAAAAAACCCCTTAATCGATACCCAACATGATATTTTATAATTATGGCGCAGCAGCCATATTGGATTGCAAAATTTTCACGTGATTCGTACTCAGCATAACAAAAAACCCCTTAATCGATACCCAACATGAAATTTTATGATTATGGCGCAGCAGCTATATTGGATTGCAAAATTATCACGTGATTCGCACTCAGCATACAAAAAAACCCCTTAAACGATACCCATCATGAAATTTTGTGATAACGGCGCGGCGGCCATCTTGTATTGCAAAATTAGTACGTCATTCGTACTCAGCATACCAAAAAACCGCTTAAACGATACCCATCATGATTTTTTTAGATTACGGCGCGGCGGTCATATTGGATTGCAAAATTAACACGTAATTCGTACTCAGCATACCAAAAAACCCCTTAAACGATACCCATCATGAAATTTTGTGATTACGGCGCGGCGGCCATATTGGATTGCAAAATTATCACGTGATTCGTACTCAGCATACCAAAAAACCGCTTAAACGATACCGAACATGAAATTTTATGATTATGGCGCAGCAGCTATATTGGATTGCAAAATTATCACGTGATTCGCACTCAGCATACAAAAAAACCCCTTAAACGATACCCATCATGAAATTTTGTGATAACGGTGCGGCGGCCATCTTGTATTGCAAAATTAGTACGTCATTCGTACTCAGCATACCAAAAAACCGCTTAAACGATACCCATCATGATTTTTTTAGATTACGGCGCGGCGATCATATTGGATTGCAAAATTAACACGTAATTCGTACTCAGCATACCAAAAAACCCCTTAAACGATACCCATCATGAAATTTTGTGATTACGGCGCAGTGGCCATATTGGATTGCAAAATTATCGCGTGATTCGTACTCAGCATACCAAAAAACCGCTTAAACAATTCCCATCATGATTTTTTGAGATTACGGCGCGGCGGTCATATTGGATTGCAAAATTAACACGTAATTCGTACTCAGCATACCAAAAAACCCCTTAAACGATACCCATCATGAAATTTTGTGATTACGGCGTGGCCGCCATGTTGGATTGCGAATTTATCATGTAATTCGTAGACATTTTAATGCATTAAAATGAAACGTGAAAACACTTAAAAAGTAAAAGATCACCACATTTTTACCATGAGTCGCGTATGTATTTGTAACGGTTAATCTAATTACATTTTGCCCATTACTGATATTTTTATACTGTGGCGCGATTTCAACGTAATTTGGCATAATAATTACGAAATAGTTGCGAAAAAAACTGACACAGGTCCTGCCTCCACAAGCGCCAGGGCGAGACTGATCGGCCGTCAGCGGCGCAATTCTATTGCGTTTGGTAGATATTCGTACATGATAACTATGTAAATAGTTGTTTATAGAAAAACGCTCGGAAAATGTGTATAAAAACTTAATACCTTTAATTGAGTGCAAAAAAAATATATAAAATGTTAATAGTTTAGCCACAGTTTTGAAAAAACTTTTCTGAGAGAGTCAACTTTGGGATTTTTTTCTATCTATTGAAATTTATTGGATCGTGTAACGGGCTCGGAATATGTTTAGCTTATATCCTTAACTATTATATATATATTTTTCAGATTTAAAAACCCTTTACTTTTTGACTAGGATTGTTTCAAAAAACTCAAAATCTGACCCACGCGGCCTTAAACAAATTTTATTTTTATTATTTACCGTTGGATATTAATATCAGCACAATTAGCAGATTTGCTACTTTATGTTACAGAAACTGGTTCTTAATTTATATTATTTTCTTAAATTTCACGCGCTGTCGTTAACCAATTTAGGTAATAAAATTATTAATTTTATATACCGTCCTAAGTTCGAAACTATCAATAAATTAACAATAAAACGGTTCCCATATTCTTGTACAACTTATACTACTTAATGCAACCCTTGTAGTAACCGCAACCGTATTCGGGTCTCCACTTACATTGCTTAAGAGCAAGCAAAAACTGTGTATACGGCTCGAGCATACTTTAGTGACGAGAAAAAAACACCAGGTGCCTACCAAAAGTGTTCATTGTTCCACTGAACGAGAAAGATTTATAAATCTTTAGAGAGTTGAGTATCTGCGGACGATCTCGCGGGATGTGAGCTCCGGGCCAGGACGCGTTATTGCAAGCCTATTCAGATGCCACAGTTGAGGCCAAACAGCCCCTTTGTAATGACAAAGGTGTCGCGCAAAGAAAAAGGGTCCCTATCGACGATCTACCTTATCAGATCCAGTTCCCTTCCGAAAGGTCTCAATAGGATAGTCTGTGTCTGAGGTTTGAATGTGGTGGATCTAATTCCCCCGACCACAATAACGTATACGAATTCCAATTTAGTTGGACACACTGCAATCAGAATAAAAAGAGTTCGACAGATTTTATCAAACATTGTATTGATAGTAGCTCACATTGTGTAACTTTAACAATGTAAGCTGTAACATGTACATAATTACATACTGATAAAATATTAATGCACCATAGTATTGGGCCGGTTTTGATCTAACTTTGTAGGTAATAGGTATGTATGCTGGAGTTCCCAAGCAAACTCACTCATACTGCTACCTGACTACTATAATATATACATATACGGTATATTTTGAATGCGACGATAATTACGTAGAGGTTAAGCGCGTACGTGCTTTAAACAGTATTCAAGTTTAGGCAAAGATCATTTTAGGTCAATTTTTAATCTGTCCTTAAAGGTACAATGTATAGAGTCCTGAAATGACAAACTTATCTTAGCAGTACTACCACTGTTTCTGTTAGGTGTGTGAAATTTTACGACGCATAAAATGTGTATAAGTAGGTATAAAATATATAACGATTAAATTTCTTAGCTTTTAAAAATTTACATTTTGCTAAGTAATAACGTGTGTCAACAATGACAATAATTTTAATCAATCGGAAAATAGCATACAGTTTAATATTGTCTGACGATACAAAATCTGTCAGTCATTCTTAACAGAAAAAACATGTGTACACTACCGCAAAAAAGAAATATCTACACATAGTGACTTATAATTGTGGCTCATTACTAATAATTCCCCATTCATCATCCACGCATTTAAAATCGGTGGATTAACCGAAAATGAAGTGACGTCCAATAAGATTGATGTTTGTCCTTCAACCCCAAAATACTTTATACTTATTAAGCCCGACATGCTCTTTGACTTTCTAAAAATCGACAGTAAACACAATAACAACAATTGGTTCGATCAAATGCAATATTAAGTTCGCTTGTCATTTAAACTATCATCTCCAGCATCATCATAAACAACGAAATATGAAATTTAGTTTTCAACTTTACTGGCATACATTTTAAGTCATAATTTCAGTGGCAACATCCTTGTCTAAGAATCACTGCTGAGAAAGAAGGTTATTGTCAGTCTCGTTTTATGGGTTATGATTTATGACCAATGACTCCCAACGGGTTTTAAGTCTCGTGATAATCTTATTCAAACGCGCTTCTTGTGAGGTTCACAATGCTACCTAAATTAGCTATAGCCGTATCATAGCCTATTTCGATGCTTATAAGAGGTGCGTTTCGTTTACTGAACCGTGTGTGGTATGCAGACACAAACAAGGTATGCCCTGTCATTTTATTTATACTAGTTAAACTTTTTTGTATCACGATATTCGTTTCCATGCACACACAATAAACAATGACATCGACGCAGGCTTCGTAAGGATTAATGATGATTTAATGAAGTGCGCATATTGACTTTATTAAGCTGATTAAGTCATTATTATCTACTATATTGAAGTTCGTATTTTGTAGAATACTAATTATCATGTTTCGGAGCATGCTTCGCACATACAGTTTCTATTTGATTTATAAAAATGTATAAAACTGCATAAAATTTTCAAATATTTTGTGAAAGGAACGCATGAATTCGATATTGCCCTAATAATGCAACTCCTCTGAAGATAGGTACTGCCTTGATCAAAGCCCGATGAAGATTAGTGCAAGTCTTTAATAAACCATTTTTAATGATTTATCTGCTTTCGTTACTGTCATTATATTAATTAAACTGTGTAGATCTTATTTGAGTTATCAATTAAAAGAAAGCTTTGGCATCGGGTTTTGGCAACAGTTCCCAGCAAACGATAGGATAGAGTACACATAACAGTAGCATATTGTTATTTGAACCCTCGATCTTGACACATAACATAATTAAAATCATTTAATATTTACCAAAAATAAATAAGGTCATGTACATATTCAACAGCCTGTAGTTCAAATCAATTACGGGGTCTAAAGAGATAACATACCCAACTCCCAGAAGAAGTTCTAAGAATGTTCCTCGCATGGTTGTTTTTTTATTCACCATAAACAAGACCAATCCGTCATACCCGTACGTCACTGTCCCCTCAGGTAACAAAAAATAATACAAGTAAAAGGTTCCCTATTATTCAACCCTTTCATTGTAAACGTAAGTACAGATTAGTTTCCAGGGAAGGGATACAATCTAAATGGGGCTCTGCGTTAGATCATTCTTCATGTCGGGTTTGTACTGATAACTACAAAGGCCATCTATAAAAGTAGCTTACTGATCTCTAAGCTTGATTCAAGTGATGGCAACCCTGAGTAGGTAGTTGAAAACAAAGGCTGGTAGATATTATTGAGAAGCTCATGAATGATTGTACGTTGCATCATGATGTTTTACTTCATCTACTCGTCTATCTAGTTACTACCGCGCCTTATTTGAATTTGGAACTTCTCTCTCTTAATGGTTGCAAGGAATAGTTATATCTTGGCAACTGTCGTCTTTATTGGCAGAAACTGCCTGTTTTTCAGTCTTTTCATCGGTTCACCGCTGACAGGAGAGGGTCCGGTGATCTGTTTACAAGTTCAAGTCAAAGAACTCAGTGCTGGTTCTGTGTTCTGGTGCCCTACATGTCAACCAAGCGATTGTGGATACGATACTATAAGTATCCGTTGTGAATTGTGTTGAGTGTGAGTTTACTACAATTTTATTTACAGGTAGTATCACAAACATTAAATCGCTCATACTTGTGTCTCTCTCTCTCAGGCACCAATAAATTTGTGACTTAATACAATTTTAACTAGTTAATACAATAAAATCAAAACTAATCTATTCCAGAAAAAACACATTTTGATTTACTTTAGTGTAGTCATAACATTCAAGCTACATTTTAATTACGTCTATCAACGGATGTCTTAATATACCGTAAATTTTATAGACCATTTTTTGTTTACACAGAGCGATATGCTTAATTAAGTGAACGATTAAAATAAAGTCAAAACATTGTCCACTGAACCAACGGACCGAAGCAAGTCAGTGTGAATTGTTTTTAAACATCCTGCTTTAATTATTTTTTTAGTGTCTTAAAGTCTTCATTTAGAAGTAATCAAAAGCAGTTAATAGAAAATTGACTTGTATTGATTTAGACACTATAAATTCTGGAGACTAAAACCCAGCTTAGCATAAAATCTCTAATCAAAAATATATCCCCTTAAAAGCCCGAGTTTCTGTTTTGATCGGTTGCGAGAGATAACTGAGACTGTCTTTTTGTTTCGTCATTGACGGGAACGCCTGTCGTTGGATTTTGCAACACTTGCTTCTAATTCTCAGTTGTCAGTCAACGTATATAAATTCCAAAAAGTCCAGAGGGCCTTCAAGGTATTTGAAATAAAACACACTTGCTCAGGACGAGACAAATTTACTAATAAAAAATATTGGATACTTATATTGCCGTCGGCAAATGTTAATAGCGCGATTTAGAATCACCTAACAACGACACATATCGAGACTACTGCACAATAAGGGTTTCGGAACTTAACATCCCGCCCACCGTGGACAATATGTCCATAAAAGACACACGAGACAACACTTTTAGTATCATTTCTAATTGAAAAGAAGTAATAGTTAAATCTAACTTATACAATAGTAACAATACACAAAAATAACTTAAATGATGACAAAAAATAAACAATAACATAACATGTAGGTATTAACTATAGACCTATGTTGTGACTGGTAGTATAATAAGTTTTGAAACGGGCCTTTTTATAATAGAGTCCTTACATTTTAAGGAAACTACACGCGTGAGATTGTCCACACCAACATGCTTATGGGTTATTATGCCATACAACCATCTTGCTGGTGGCAGATCATCCTCCTTTACCAGTACAACGTCACCCACATTTGGCTCTGGAACAATGTGTGACCACTTATAGCGATGTTGAAGTTGAGTCAAATATTCCTGTGACCATCTGCGCCAAAAGTCCTGTAGAAGACGCTGCGTAAAATGCCACCGTTTAAGCGTGCTGACAGTAGACTTCTCAAAGTTGGCATCTGGTATGAGTACCAATGGTTCACCTACGAGAAAGTGTCGAGGCGTAAGGGGGAAAGGATCCTCTGGACACGAGCTAATGTAAGTCATAGGCCGTGAGTTGAGACACGCTTGATAGTTCCCTTCGATAGCTCAGTGAGCTAGTGGACTGTCTTTCTGGTAGTTCTTGCAGGCACATAAGACGACACAAGAAGTTCCGGAAATCGGACCGCCACCAAGAATGATTCGCCACTTACCTTGATTCCCGCTCTTAAGGATGTTCCGAGGCTGATGCTGTTTATTTTGAGTTGTTTCCGAGTTGCCGTGTCGACCGAGGCACTGACACACACATGTATCGCGCACAATTGTTCCGAACCGCGTCCGAGATTTGACTGGTCGGTCGATGCGAAACCGCCGCCCGCCCGGCAGGAAGCGGGGGGCGGGGGATAGCCAGCCAAGTGGCGAGTTCTCCCGATAGCCGACCGTGTCGCCGAAACATCCTGCCGCCTAACCAAGGTTCTGCCTTGGTTACCCACTAAACCACCGAAGGCAATCCACAAAGCTTAGAGACAGGTCGTAAGATGTTCCCTTGCTGAGTCCTGACCTCTACAACTCTGACAATTCCGTCCCTACCCGGAAGTAACCTAACGATCCGACCGCGTTTCCATTGGAGAGGGGGTAAATTATCCTCCTTTATCAATATCAGGTCATCGACCTTGGGAGCCTCGTTATGAGAAGTCCACTTATGCCTTTGTTGGAGTGTGTGAAGATATTCACATCTCCACCGAGACCAGAAATGCTGGGATATCTTTTGAATAAGTTGGTACCGAGACAACCGGTGCTCCGGAGTTTCCGTGTAGGGATACTCAGGAAGTGCAACGAGAGGTTGCCCTATTAGGAAATGACCGGGGGTCAATACGTCAAGGTCTTCCGAGTCCGTACTAAGGGGGCAAAGCGGCCGAGAATTCATTACCGCTTCTACCTTGGTAAAAAAGGTGGTCAGCTCTTCGAAAGTGAGCTTGGCTTCTCCGAGAACCCGTTTCGCATGTGTCTTGGCACCCTTCACTGCCGACTCGAATATCCCACCGCTTGAAGGGTTTGAAGGGCAATTGAAGAGCCAAGTTATGTTTTGAGCCGTCAGCTTCCGATCAATATCCTGGTGATGGTTCCGTAAGAATATGTATAACTCCTTTAAATATTTATCGATTCCCGTGAAGTTTGTACCGCAGTCTGATCGGATCAAGGACGGTACACCTCTCCTAGATACGAACCTAGTCAAGGCTGCCACGAAGGCTTCAACTGATAAGTTTGATACAATTTCTAGATGTACCGCCTTAACCGACAAGCAAATGAAAACGCATAAGTAACACTTTTGAACCCTTGCATTACGCAACGAGCTCGTTTTAACGTAAAAAGGTCCAGCGAAATCCGTGCCGACCCCGACGAAAGGTCTGACTCCGGTAACACGATCGGCAGGCAAATCCGCCATATATGGCTGTTTAGGCCGAGCCCGGTGTCGAAAACATTGAACGCATTTAAACGTTATGTGTCGCGTGACACGCCGCGCCGAGATAATCCAGTAGCGTCGTGAGAGAATCGCACTCAACGCGTTAGCTCCGACGTGACAGTAGACCTTATGATAATGATTGACTAGCAAGTCTGTGAAACTACCCCTCGCCGGTATTAATATAGGGTGCCGTGACTCATATGGAAGGGTAGAGGCGCCGATTCTGCCGCCGACACGAATAATATCATCCCTGTTCAAAAATAAATTCAACCGTCGCAATGAATTTTTAATTTCAGTACCCGTTCGAAGGTTTGTCAATTCATCGGAGAAATTTTTTGACTGCACAATACGAATTAAGCACAGATTGGCGAGTCTACGTTCCGACACCGTTAAACTACCGTAAACCTTCTAAGAGTTAATTTTTGAATTGTTTTTAAAGCGTAGTAAGTATGTAGTAACGTTTAGCAACTTTTCATATGAACTAAAACGATCTAATAAATTAAAATCCGATATCAATTCGTTTACGTTAGCAACCCTAACGGCCGGCCTCAGGCCAGGTAACAAATCTGGCGGGAACTCTGGGCCCCCGGACGGCCACGTATGGGGCGGCCGCTCCAGCCAACTCGATCCCCACCACAAGGGATGGTTCAAGAGTTCTGCCGCCGAGCAACCGCGTGACGCAACGTCCGCACAATTCATCTCGCCGGGTACGTGACGCCAGTCGATGTTGGTCTTAGAGGTTATTATATCCGAAACCCGGTTTCCTTCAAAGACTTGTAATTTATGAGGTGGTGTCCGTAACCACGCCAAAACGATAGTGCTGTCGCACCAGCCTACAATTTGGTCTAACCGAACCTTATCCTCCATTGACTCGACCGTGTGATTAACCAACGTTGACAGCAACTTAGCACCATTCAACTCCAGTTTCGGTATGGTTAACTTAACCCTTAATGGCGTTATACGTGACTTAGCAATAAGTAGGCGTACGTGAGTCCGTCCGTCTGCGCCCTCCGCGCGCAAGTAGACTGCTGCAGCGTAACCGACGCTGGAGCCATCACAAAACCCGTGAAGAGTATATTTAGTCGGTCCTTCCAACTTGACACACCGGGGAATGGAGATACGTTGCAGATGCGGTAAGTCAGAGATGATATCCCTCCATTGTCGCACTAAATCTATGGGGGCCGGGGCATCCCAAGCTACCCCCTTTGAGTTATCAGAAGTCGCCAATAGGGACTGTAATAAAAGTTTTATTTTAAAAACTACTGGACAGATCCACCCAAGTGAGTCGTAAAGTCTAGCCACTATTGACAAAATACTACGACGTGTGACGTCACTATCTGTGGGCAGATTTACATGGTAAGTGAAATTGTCACATTTGGGGTCCCACTGAATGCCTAAAATCTTGACAAAACCCGTCCCATCCGAATCGCGATCATCGAAACGCCGCGGTGACTCCAAGTGTTCCGTGGGTAAGTCATTCAGTAATGCTGGCATATTACTGGACCATTTCCGTAACTCATAGCCGACCGAATTCATCAATGAGATTAACTCATCACGAAGCTCACGCGCCTCAATCAGCGAGTCTGCGCCGCCATTCAAATCGTCAACGTATGTGTTGTCTATGAGTAACTTAGCGGCACGGGTTTTATCAACCTCGTCCCGGGCGAGCTGGTGTAAGCAGCGTATGGCTATGAAAGAGCTCGACTTCAAACCGTATGTATTTGTGTTTAATTGATAGGTAAGTAGGGGCTCCGTGGGCGACGCTCGCCAGAGAATCAACTGATATTTCCGATCGTCCGGGTGAATCCACGTCTGCCTAAACATCATTTTAATATCCGTAGTAAATACAATTTGTGGAACCCTAAATTTCATTATAATATTAGTGATATCGTTTTGCAATCGTTCTCCCGAAAACAGACAGTCGTTTAATGACACTCCCGAACTTGTTTTCTGACTGCCATTGAATACAACGCGAATTTTATTCACGTCGCCCGATTTTTTAAATACTCCGTGATGTGGGAGAAAGTAATGTTCTTGCCCCGAATTAATATCAAATTGCGATACACTCATGTGTCCCAGCCTAATATATTCATTAATAAATTCAATGTATTTCTCCCGAAATTCCGGATTCCGTTGCATCCGCCTCTCAAGCGACATAAATTGCTTATAAGCGGGCTGGCGTGAGTCTCCTAACAGACGTCTATCACCTGCCGAGATAAGAGGTAAGCGCGAGATATATTTACCGTCCGGGCCTCGCGATACCGTTGAAACAAATAATTGTTCGCATTCCAAGTCCTCGGGACTTTTAATTTTGTTAAGAGGGGGTTCCTCAGATCGCCAAAACCTTTCCACCGTTTCCTTGAGTGTCAACTGGTTAACCGACGATTCGGCCAGCTCCCGCGTCTCCGGCGAAACTGGTCCGAATACCGCGAAATTAAATACCGTGCCCAACGCGTAGGGCCCACCCTGACACAAGGTAATCTTTTCCCCATTTAAGATTTGACCTAGTATATCACATCCAAAAATTACGTCTATCTCTGAAGAATTCAATGAGCCGTTATCTGCGAGTTTCAACTCTTTAAAAACCAAATTCGTTCTGTTAACCGAATAAGACGTAAGCCTTCTTAAAACTGCCGCCGTTACCGCTAGTACTGGGTGTTCTGAATGTTCTGGTCTGAAATATATAACAACAACGTGTTGATATGTATTGGCTTGAATGCCACCGATACCCGTGATTTGTACATTACTATAAGACCGTTTCAATCCGAGGGTAGATACCAAATCCCCCTTTATTACCGACATTTGAGCCCCTAAATCTAAGAGAGCCCGTGCTTTAACGAATTCACCATTTTTATTCTTAATTTCAATAATAGCTGTGGGTAGAACAACATTATACGGGTTTCGATGCAAAGACGTTGAAGATGAGTCATCATGTAACCTTAATTGCTATGCTGAATATTGCTTTTGAGAATTATTACGTGACTGACCGCGCGATTCGTGCGATTCCCGCCGTTCGCACGCCTGATAGCCGTTGCGCGAGCTGACCTGAACCACACGCTCAGCTGATGAGCGCGACGGTACCTCTCTTCTTTCGCGAGGAGAGGCCGTGCGCGTGCGACGACGCGGACGGTGGTTGCGGTAGCCAGGTCCCTCCGAAGGCGAGCTAGCGCGAGACGCAGTATAGTTGTGCATGCATATTAAGTCGTTGTGACCCCGATGGCCACAGCGTTTACATGCTGTCCTTTTATCGCACGTAGATGCCGAATGCTTACCAAAACATTTAAAGCATAAGTTTTCAGCTCGCACCCAGTCTTTACGCTGACCCGCGGTTAATTTTTTAAATTTAAAACACTCCGAAATCATGTGACCGCTTATTTCACAGTATAAACAGCGCCTAGCGATTATTCGTTCATTCCTGTAAGATTCACTTTCGTTTCCGATGATGTGTATGGTGCGGCGGGTACGATTGTCCTTCAAGGTCGCGCCGTCAGCTGTTGTTGAGTCTATAAGCCGACATTCATTTTGCAGAAACTCCACAAGTTGATTGAATGTGGGTAGGGTGATTATATTTCCGCCGTACTTCTGTTCAAACCGAGTTTTAACGTCTAACGGAATTTTATTTAAGCTAATGAATAATAAAATATAAGACCATTGATCTATAGGAAGGCCTAAATTATTCAAGGCGCGAGTGGACTCCAACAGTGGGTTTAGAATTTTAGAACGCAGATCATAGGGTTTATTTAATGTAGGTAGCTGTAGGATTCTAGAAATGTGACTATCTGCTAGCATTCTGATATTTTCATATCTACCCTTAAGAATTTCTAAGCCTATGTCTAGGGATTCGTCTACCATAGGTAGATGCCGTATTAAGGTATGCGGTTCATTTAACACATGAGAAACTAAGTAATGAAATTTTTCCGTCTTTGATATATCTTTCCGTGTCAGTACTAACGAACTGAATAGGCTTATAAAACTTGTCCACTGAAAAACGTCACCATCAAATTTGCATAAATCGATTCTGGGAAGTCTTGCCGTATTTGAACTCTCGGACGGTCTATGAACCCCGTCCAAACCCGGGTAAGCCGACGAGACCGCTTCCAGCTGATTATAAGCCAACTCCGCCTCATTATAATCAGCCGTATAGATTTTAATCATTTCCGAATCTACGGTATTATCCAGCAATAACTCGTACTGTTCCGACAAAAGTGCGTATCGTTCATCGAGTTTACGCAATCTCGCCGAAATAACTGCATTGGTTTGAGTTTTTCCCGCGATCATTTCTAACGTGCTTCTAAGCCATTCGACTTGAATTTTAAATTTAGTTGATGATACCTTAGCCATTTTAAATCGTTAAGACTCAAATCGTGATGCACCCACCCCCGGGTGAGGGAAAAAAAATATATAACGGAACCCTACAATAAATCAAGTAAATTGTTCTAATAACTGAGGATAATTTCACAAATATCGCATACCGCACAATATAATACAATAACCGAACCGCAAATGACAAACAAACTTAACGACTTTAATTTGAATTGTATCCGACCGAATCGAGACTTGTGTCAGAGCTGTAAGTGGCGGTTAGGAATTTCAATTTTTAAATCTACAACCGACTTATGATTTGAAAAAATACCAACAATTATACCGAAATCCGGCTCGAAGGACCATAAATATGTTCGATAGCTCAGTGAGCTAGTGGACTGTCTTTCTGGTAGTTCTTGCAGGCACATAAGACGACACAAGAAGTTCCGGAAATCGGACCGAAGAATGATTCGCCACTTACCTTGATTCCCGCTCTTAAGGATGTTCCGAGGCTGATGCTGTTTATTTTGAGTTATTTCCGAGTTGCCGTGTCGACCGAGGCACTGACACACACATGTATCGCGCACAATTGTTCCGAACCGCGTCCGAGATTTGACTGGTCGGTCGATGCGAAACCGCCGCCCGCCCGGCAGGAAGCGGGGGGCGGGGGATAGCCAGCCAAGTGGCGAGTTCTCCCGATAGCCGACCGTGTCGCCGAAACACTATCTGACATAATAAGGTCGTCATCTCCTCAAACGTTAAGGTACTGGTTGCTATTACTCGTTTTAGATGATATTTGGTACTTTTCACTCCTGACTCCCAGAGCCCTCCGAAATTTGGAGAGTGGGGTGGAATGAAGTGCCAATTGGTGCCATTGGAGGCCAGCCAATTCGCTATGTCACTTGCTACTCCGGACTTTTCGAGTTGTAACATATTTTTCAGCTCTCTATTCGCTCCAACAAAGTTAGTGCCATTATCACTCCACAGATCGGCACAATGTCCCCTGCGTGCTACAAATCGCTTAAATGCTGCTAAAAATGCCTCAGAGGTCATGTCACTCACAACCTCGAGATGTATAGCTCGAGTGGCCATGCAGACAAATAAGCAGATGTAGCCCTTCGTGGAGTGATATCCAC
The DNA here is from genome assembly GCA_933228765.1 of Miltochrista miniata. Classification (NCBI taxonomy): domain Eukaryota; kingdom Metazoa; phylum Arthropoda; class Insecta; order Lepidoptera; family Erebidae; genus Miltochrista; species Miltochrista miniata. Next base: position 23,437,974 of record OW121763.1, on the reverse strand, counting down.
GTCCCTTTGTGGGTCTGATGGCGATAGGTCCAGCGTAATCAACACCACTCTGATGAAAAGGACGGCAAGCTGTGACACGAGCAGGTGGCAATTGACCCATCATCTGTTGATTCGTTTGAGCAGAATGACGAATGCAGATTACACATTTGCGATAATACTGTCTCACTAAATTTTTGGCATTAATAATCCAATATTGAGTTCTCAGATAGTTCAACATTAATTGAGGACCACCATGTATAGTACGCTCATGAGCATCGGCTACAATCAAATCAGTTAAATGTGATTTGTACGGAATCAGTATTGGATGTTTAGTGTTTTCTGCGACGCCAGCTCTATGCAATCGTCCTCCAACCCTGAGAATATCTTCGGCATCAAGGAAGGGATTCAGAGAGGTAAGTTTGCTCTTTTTATTTATTCTTCCTATTTTCTTTAAACTTTTGATTTCTTCCAGAAATTCTATCCCTTGGCACAATCGTATACAGGTAAGTAATGCTTTATTTATTTCGTCAAATGATAGCCAATATGTAGAATGTAACTTATTTCTTCTCAGAAATCTTCTACAATAAGCAATAACCCTAATAAGTCTTGTTAAACTAGAGAACCTCGAAATTATGTCATCGATCTGTATTATATGACATGAAATTTTCTCTGTTTTCTTTTCCAAATCAGTATTCTTAACTATTTCCTTCGTATATTGGACTGTATGTTTTTGTAGCCAACTAGGGCCATTCTTCCATAACTTAAAGTTCGATATTTCACTTGGGGCCAAACCACGGGAAGCGCAATCAGCTGGGTTGTCTTCGGACTTCACATGAGACCACTGGCTATTGTCAGTAATCGTTAATATTTCGGAGACCCGATTCGCCACAAACGTCTTCCATTTGCTGGGGTGGCTGCTCAACCAAGCGAGAACAACACTGGAATCTGTCCATGCATGTACATTTTCCTTTGGGATCATCAATACCTCTGAGATCTCTTGAAGTAGCTTAGCTAATAGGACAGCTCCACACAGCTCCAAACGAGGTATTGTGACTTGCTTTACGGGAGAAATCCGTGACTTGGAAGCAATTAGGTTCACCCGGACTTCACCACTTCGAGACACTGACCTGACATAGACAACTGCCGCATAAGCTAAGTTAGACGCGTCAGAAAAGCCTTGTAGTTCCCTGTGTACATCATCCTTGCATGTTCCAACCCATCTTGGAAGACGGTAATCAGTGAGACACACCAGCTCATTGCGATATGAGATCCACTCTCGCAGAATATTAGGTGGTATTTCATCATCCCATCCTATGCCGGCAAGCCATATTCTCTGAATGAATATTTTGGCTGTTGTGATCACTGGGGCAATCCAACCAAGTGGGTCAAACAACCTTGCTATATCCGAAATGACCTTGCGCTTAGTCACAATTTCTTCGAGTTTGGGAAGGTTAACGGTGTACTGGAACTCGTCGCTAAATTTGTTCCATGTTAGTCCCAGAATTTTCACAACAGAATCCATTTTCATTTCTAGGTTTTCCCGTGTAGAAGATTGTCCTTTCTGTATCTCTAGCATCAATCTTCTATCACTAGAGATCCACTTCTGTAACTCGAATCCACCAAGACTAAGAAGTTCATTTACTTGATGATGCACTACAATTCCTTCTTCGACGGTTTCGCAACCCGACATGAAATCATCCACATAAAATTCTTTTAAAACCCTGTCTGCCACTAAAGGATATTTGGTCCCCTCATCATATGCTAATTGTTGCAAAGCTCGTACAGCCAAGTAAGGCGCTGAGGATGTGCCAAACGTAACGCGCAATAACCGTAGATGTTGAATTTCTGTATTCATATCCTTACGCCATAAGAGGCGTTGAAAATCAACATCTTCCTCAGACACTTTTACCTGCCTGTACATCTTCACAATATCGGCAACGAGACATATTGGGTAGCAACGCCAATGCATGATGATGTGTCTCAAGTCTGGTTGAAGGGTAGAACCAACCAACATATCTTTATTCAATGACGTTCCATTGTTAAGTTGACACGAAGCATCGAATACAACACGAACTTTTGTGGTTGTCTTGTCATTTCTAATAACGGGGTGATGCGGTAAATAAACAGCGGTGGACTTACCTCTATCTGTTTCTGGAACTACTTCCATGTGTCCGAGGGACAAATATTCTGAAATAACATCAGAATATTGACGTTGCAGTTCCGGATTGTGAAGTAACCTTTTTTCTAGTCCGTAAAATCGTTTACGAGCAACTTCATGTGAATTGCCATACTGACATTGGGGATCGCTAGTTTTAAATGGCAACCTTACTACATAACGACCCGATGAGTCTCTTTGAAAGGTTTTCACAAAGAAATTTTCGCAAGTTTGCTCTTCCTCCGACAAAAACTTGCTGTTATTAGTAGGTACATCCTCTATTTCCCAAAACTTCTTCAAGAGATCATCGGTGGATAATTGAGTATGCATACTCACGATATTATCCTGGGTACGAGAGTTATGTGGTTGAGCGGAATGTATAAGGCCAGAGAGGATCCAACCGAGCTTGGTATTTTGTGCAATAGGATGACCCGGTAGACCCTTGATTACTCCTTCCAGCAAAATCTGACAATATACTTCTGAACCTAAAAGAACGTCTATTTTGTTAGGCTTACCAAACATAGGATCGGCTAATTTCAATTCTGAAATGTGTGAAAATAAGGTCTTGTGAGTAATCTTCCTTTCAGGTAGAAGTGAAGTAAGTTTACTCAACACGTGAGCCTTTACATCAACTATAAAGTTGGGATCATGACATGACTGTACCCTTAAGGTAACGTACCCTTTAGAGTGCAAGGCTGCACCCTGGTCACTGCCAAGTCCTGAAATAAGGCTTTTGTTTAGAGTTTTCTTTAAGCCTAGCATCTGTACTGCAGACTCGGTAATAAATGATGCTTGTGACCCTTGATCTAAAAGAGATCGCAAAACGAAATTACCTGTTCTCGTTTCCACCTTTATTAACGCAGTGGCCAATAATACTTGGTTATCCAAGTTGGAGAAGCAGGATATTATTTTTGGTACTTCGCCCTGTGAAGTTGATGGTGGAGTTGAAGAGTGACCCGTCACATCTTCCCTCTGGTCACTAGAAGTATTAGTACTTCTAAATGCTGTTTTTGGATGTAGTAAAGAGTGGTGCTTTTTTCTGCAGACTCTACAAGTGGTTGAATGGCGACATGAAAATACTGTGTGATTGGAACCGAGACAATTGAAACACAATTTATTTGTTTGGACAAACTCACGACGTGCGTCTACGTCTTCTTTAGCAAATTTCTTACAATTAATTAATTTATGCCCTTCAGAACAAAATGTACAACTTACTGTTGAGGTCACGTGCATAACTTTGGAAATTCGAGTACTATTATTTGACTTATGAACTTTAGTATCCAAAAATTCCAAGGATCTAAAGCGTTGCTCCAAAAATTCCTTAAAATCACTCAGCTTAGGTAATTCCTCATTAATTTTACAAACTTGAATTTCCCATAACTTTCTAGACTCTGTATCAAGCTTTAAGCTAACAATATATATTACAATGATGTCCCATGACGAAATATCAATATCTAAATTTTTAAGTGCATTTAAGCATTCAACAGTAGTATCTAATAATTCTTTTATAGCGCTAGAGGATTCACATTGTAAGTTCTTTTGATTTAGAAAACGTTTCAAAATACAGTTAGCTAAATGTTTTTTATTATTATATCTATTTTCCAATAGTTTCCAACATTCAGTGTAATTAGCAGCTGTGATAGGAATATGCCGTAACAATAGTTCGGCTTCACCGGTTAAGTAACCCTTAAGATAATGTAAACGTTGCACGTCGTCCAATCCTTTGTTATTGTGGATCAATGATGTAAATAAATCCCTGAAGCCAGTCCACTCAGCATACTGACCGCTATAATTAGGAATTGATATTTTAGGCAATTTTACTCCAACAAAGGATTGGTCAACGCGTGACACCTTAGAATCTAACATTACAGGCTTGGGTTCAGTTAATTTACACAAATATCCCTTTAACTCCGATTTATAATCCGTGTAAAGTTCTTCGGTGACACTGTATGCGTCTGACTTGTAATAATCCGTGGTAGATAACTCCTGTTTACTTATTTCGGAAATAATCTGCTTGTGTGTAATACGGTATGAACTCCAATACTCGTCCAATGTTTCTAAACGAGTTTCCACATAAGATTGAGTAAGTCTTTCTTTGGGCGATTTTCTAAAATTAATTCTTGCTTTCTGTATTTTCAATTTAGTGTCCTCTTGTAACTCTATGTATGTATTCATTTTGACTTTTTAACTAAGTACTTATAAACTTATTATTTTGTTGAGATAGGCAGTAACTTCGGTACTAATATTGTTCCAATCAAATAAAACCTCCAAGTTAATGTAGTTGGTGAATTATTCAAAGTTAATACAACAGTGACTCAAATTTTTCTAAGTCTATGAATTCTTGAGCAAAATTTTTCTAAGTGTTTGGCACTATATAATTCGATAAGCAAACCGGCATAGATTCCTCGTCTGATCACTTTTTTGGAAACTGTGCTAAGTCCTAAACACTTGTAATTTCTCATGCATTAATCACTTTACTGACACAAATTCTAAGTCCTAGATTGCTTGAATATTATTAATATTGTTCATGTACTCACGGTTTGCCACTTCACAATAGGTACCTCACTTGAATCGCTATCCGCTTCGCTTGTGTATGGACTCCTGCCTTATGCTGTATTGATGTCACTTTGATAATAATCTCTGAAATTCACCACTAACGGCACCAACTTCGATATAGGTGTAATTTTTACTTTGCTTTATTAGTATACTACTTGTCCAAATCTGGCTCGGATTAGGACCATATATAAATTCCAAAAAGTCCAGAGGGCCTTCAAGGTATTTGAAATAAAACACACTTGCTCAGGACGAGACAAATTTACTAATAAAAAATATTGGATACTTATATTGCCGTCGGCAAATGTTAATAGCGCGATTTAGAATCATCTAACAACGACACATATCGAGACTACTGCACAATAAGGGTTTCGGAACTTAACACAACGGATGCGCACGTTTGCAGGTAGAGTTGATTTAGGCTCCGTAGATCTCAATGGATCCCATACACACTTACACAAATTTTAAGTAAAAATTGGCAGTTGTGTTCAACTTTAAATGTTGAAAGATAACGTTGACGATGTTAACACTTACTAGTAAATTTCAGTATATTTTTTATACCGGGGGTCTGTGGATGGGAAAAGGCTGCTCACCGCCCTTACAGAAGCAGGCCTTAGACGACAGCGGGACATGAGAGATTCACGCACGCCCGCCCCAAGAAGCGCGAAACCACCCGAACAACCCCCAAAGACGCGGGATACCACCCTAGGTGAGGCCGCAGTGGTAGCCGTAGGTCTGCTGGGAGTCCTGGGGTATCCTTCCGAAGGCTAGCCTAAGGGTTCCCAACCGTAGGCTGTTAGGTAGGATACGTGTGGTTTTTAGTCAGCATCCATGTAGGATTTCCCTTACGTTGAAAAAAAAAGGTATTCTTTATATTGTCGGAAAGTCGAAAATTCAAGTTATACTAGATCACCGCTGTGTTAGTGGCTTATTAATAACAATGATAAAGCATAATTACTGCCCTCCCTTTCTTTTTTCAGACGTTAGCGATTATCCATCGTGTTCAAGGAAATAAATAAGTCACAAAGGAAAATGTTGTCAATTAACTACATATTTTGTACAAATAACGAACTATCTTTTCTCATTAACTTAATACTTCTGGCGTTTATGCTCTATATTATGTATACACATTATTTCAGGAACAAAACCATTGATATGACAACCAGTTTCGACTATGGCTGGTGCAATAGTGACATCATCGTAAAAAGGTCTTGTGAGCTGAGATTATGGTGATTTTTTATTTTATTAGAGCTTTTTTAAAATCTGGCTGAGCCTCACTCGCTGGGTTGCGAAAGATCCATAAACTCCATGGTTTGACATCATAAAGTGCTACATACTTACCTACCAAGTCATATTAGGTGATGCAAAAGATCGAGGACCTTGTTAAGTCTAAGAGCTCCAATGATGTTGATAATGATGAGACTGCAACAAAGCGCTAACTTTATTGGATCTTAAAAACAGCTATAACTTGCCTTTTTACCTCCACATAAGCAATCCTAGCACGAGAGCCTCGTTCGTTAACCTGCTGGTTCAACAATTTTAGGTTATGATAAGTCATAGCAGAGTAATTTCTTTTTAATAAACATGTTTTATTATAATCGTGTACAGGCAGAACTCATGATTCTTCGCTAATGTTACATACTATTCATATTGTACAGTTTCTATATTCGTCTTTTTATTTTCAATAATATCAAATCTAAAATATGATAACATTATCAACTTAATTTCAGATTCCATTAAAATTTACTAACTCGACGATTTGTTTGCAAAATAAACAGGAGTTTAAACAATCAAACAATCGAGATCTAAATATATTAATAGTAGCAATAACAGCGTTAGTTCAACAAGAGTTTGAAATACGCTTAGTATTCTCGGAATTAATTTAGAAATTGTTTTCAACAAAATTTAATTTAGGATACTTCAGAAGCACCACTGCCGCTGCCGATCCGAAACACACCCGGCTTTGTAAGTAAACTACTAAAGTAAATTAAATTGGAAGGGGTCCCTCGAAAATTAGTACTTTCCATCTAATTTGTGAGCTAGGTCAAATATGGATGTGGTCTAATATCGAAGCTCGGGTAGAAATTTTCTGTTTCTGGTCAAAAGTTTGGTCAGTCGGTGCCCTGATAGTTGAGTTGTAAAATAGTTTCCATAGGGTTAATAATCATTGAACGCGAGTACCCTAATTTCAGTTTTTTAATTGCCCTGTTATATGAAAGATAAAATAAAGTTAGTTCTGAACTACAATGACTCGAACCAGTAAAGGTCTCTCTTAAAGCGTTTCCGAATATCAATGCTGTCCCAGATGTGTCAGTTTCTCAAAACTGCATCGATGTTGTTGTAGGTAGTGTATTCGAAAACTATGGGTAAGCATACTTTTGATAATAAAGTTGCCACCTAGGTTTACTGTTATACATGGGTACACTACATTAATACGAAAAACTTAATTCTGAAAGTCACAATCACGAATTTCATAATTCTGAATTTCATAAGTCCGAATGATTCGAAATCCCGAAAGTCAAAAATCCGATGTTTCATAAATCCTTTTTATTATAAGTCATAATTTTAAAATTCCGAATGTTTACAGTTCCGACTGTCAGAATGCCGAATTTCAAGAAACCGATCCGTTGAATTCCGAATCATTAAAAATCCGCCATATTATAAATACGAACTCCGATTATCAAAAATCCGAAATATCATAAATACGAAGGGTGAATGTCGTTTCCACCCGTTCCTGTTTTAACCCGAAAACTTATCATTAAAGACGATTATTTATGTTCCCGATTCCACCCGTTTTTTAATAAAGTGTAGTCAAGTCTAACTACCGAAAATATTATTTCCAAGTGAGTGGAAGGCAAACGACAAAATAAAAAAAAATAACCACGTAGGCTAAGGCGGGAGCGAAGCGGAGCGGAGCTCCCGCCTTAGCCTTCTAACCTAACCTATCCGAGTCGGGGTGTTAACCATTCACTTATTATGGTTATATGGTATAGGTATATATGGGTATACCACCACAACTTAAATAATTTCCGCGCTCGAAAAACGGCAACAAAAAAGAAAATAAGTTTCGACTTTAAGGTTAGAGTGCATGGGATAAACAAAATCTTAGTATGGTAACACGAAAATCACGCAAGCCAACATCGGCGCTAGGGGTGAATTGGCTGTGGGCGGACTATGGACGTTCGTTGTTGTAAACATTATAAATTTTATTAGAAACTATGACAACTGACAGCAAACTTCAGCGAATTGTCAAAGTCAGATTGTGTCACTGATTTATTATTGATAGGTCACTCAATACGTTCCGTTTTCCGTATTACTTCCAATCGTTTAATACAAAGTAGTTCTTTTTTTCTTGTTTGATACAATGTGGTACCAACTTTTTCTTTTTTATAACTCGGACACTCGACTGGCGGGTGGATGGACATATAGCTTGATATTGTTGAAATTTAGCTATTTTAGTAGATATATTTTTTTTTTTTTTTTTTTTTTTTCTTTTATTCTATTAAATTTTTTATTTAAATAGTTCACAAGTGATCTATGACAGATTATGATGATAGTGATGATGACAGCTTTCACACGGCATCTAGTCTCGATATTGATTTAAACCAGAGCGTAAACAGAGTACAATCACTCGCTGATACGCTGAAGTATAGTTTTTCTGATGTACCTGAAAATTTTAATGTAGTCCATTTCAATGCCCAGAGTATTCACGCCCATTATCCTGAGATGCTGGCTTCTTTTGACTGTAAGAATATTCATGCGATTCTTGTTTCTGAGACCTGGTTTAGGGCATTCCATTCTTCTCTCTCTTACTCACTTCCTGGTTTCCAATTGATAAGAAATGACCGTGGGACTGACGAGGTCGGTGGCGGTGTTGCAATCTATCTCCGTTCGCAAATTCCTTTCCGCATCATTGATGTATCAGCACAACCACCACCTTCGAATGCCGGCGAGCATCTCTTTGTTGAATTGGAACTCAACCATACCAAAGTGTTACTAGGTGTGTATTACAGCTCATCAATGAGCATTAACTATTTCTCCTCTTTTGAAGGTCTTTTAGAAAATTTAATCCCCTCTTACAGTCACACAATCATACTGGGAGATTTCAATACCTGCCTTGTAAAAAACGATCCTCGCTCTCTAGCTCGCGCTTCTTCTTTGCGGCGTTTAATTCAATCTTGCAATCTTTCCATTCTTCCCCTAAATACTACCCATCACTTTCCTGACTGCAAACCATCCCTTACAGACCTTATCTTAGTGTCATCTCAGCAGCATGTCATTAGACATGGTCAATGTAATGCTGACGCTTTTTCTTACCATGACCTACTTTTCCTATCCTATAAACTCCGTCCTCCTAAGGCGAAATGTAAAATCCTCTGGCAGCGCAATTTTAGTGGTATGAACCTTGATTATCTTCGTGAAGATGCTGCTAAAATTGATTGGAATTATTTACTGACATCAGAGTCTGTTGATGACAAAATTAACATATTTAATACCAATATAGTACAACTTTTTGATACCCATGCTCCAATTCGAGCAGTTAAAATAAAACATCAGCCTGCTCCTTGGCTCACTGACGCCATTAAGGATATAATGTCAAAAAAGGCTGCGGCCAAATGCAAATACAAGTGTCGACCTAGTGCAAGCAATTTAGAAAGATATGTCGCTTTACGTAATCACTGCAATAAGGTGTGTAGAAATGCACAGCGCCATTATATTCATGCATCAATCGATAACGGTGATCCATCTAAAGTATGGAAATTTTTAAGAAACACAGGAGTTGGAAGGCCCAAAGAAAATATCGTTCCAAAGACTATTGACCTCGAATCACTTAATGTGCATTTTTCATCTTCGTCCAACTTTGGAGGGACCATTAAGACAAATACACTGCAGTATCTTTCATCGCTTCCAACTCCTAACTATCCGCGTTTTTTCTTTGAATCATTTACTGATAGTGATGTTAAGAGGAGCATAATGTCTATTACTTCAAACGCGGTTGGAAATGACTGTATAAGCCGCAACATGATCGTTCCTATTATTGATCAGATCCTTCCTATCATGACACATATTTTAAATTCCTCTATTACAAGGAGTCTCTTTCCAACTGCTTGGATAGAAGCTCAAATTATTCCATTGCCAAAAAAAGGTAACCCTTCATCCTTTTCCCACTATCGCCCTATATCAATACTACCTTTCCTCTCTAAAGTTCTAGAGCGTCTTGTTTATAACCAACTTAATACCTTCCTCTGTTCAAATTCCTTGCTAAATCCTTTTCAGTCTGGTTTCCGTCCTGGACATAGTACTGTGACAGCCCTACTCAATGTTACGGACGATATCAGAACAGGAATGGAGAACGGCAGACTCACGGTGTTGTCCCTGCTTGATTTTAGTAATGCGTTCAACACTGTTGATTTTGACATCCTAATAGGCATACTTTGGTTGGTGGGGTACTTAAACTGGTGCTTACGAAATTGTATATATTGATGTGTATTGTGTTTTACATGTAGGTTTATAAGTATATTTTTATCATTGGCTTATGTTTGTAACAATAGCTTGTACACTGCCTCTTTCAGTTCCATTTTCTCTGTCCATCCAAAGGTTGCCTGGAAGAGATCGCTCTTAGCGATAAGGCCGCCCATTGTACATAAGATCTTCTTCTTAGAACAATGTTTTTCATGGTGTACAATAAAGCATATTTATTCTTATTCTTATTCTTATTATATGGGTATAGAAGGCTAAGGCGAAAGCGAAGCGGAGCGGAGCTCCGGCCTTAGCCATCGTGGTTATTTTTTTTTGTTTTGTCGTTTCCCTTCCACTCACTTGGAAATAATATCTTCGGTAGTTAGACTTCACCGTACTTTATTAAAAAAACTTAAACAGGGAATTTTCGGATATTTGAAATTCTGAATAATGTTTTTCGGGAAAATAACAGTCCGGTCTTTTGATTATTCGTACTAATGAAATTAGGAAAAATAAAAATTCGTACTTATGACTTTCGGATAAATGAATATCGTCCTTTTGAATATTCGGAGCTTTGTTTCTTAGGAATTATAATCTTCGGAATTTTGAACATCGGAATATTGAAATTCGGAAAAACATATTTCGGAATTTTTGGGTGTTCCCGTTATACATTTACCCCTACACTCAATGACCAGGGATTCATTATGACGTACTAAACAAAATAATACAGTTGAATAGCCCACCGAAAAGCAAACATTTTAAACATGTACCCTCAGTGTAAATGAAAACTGATCGAATAGTTTGTAGAAGCAAATTGAGCGCATAGAAGCGGACGCAGTGGTTTGTATTGAACTCGAGAGAGCATAACTCCACTTATCTCTAAGTACCGTTCAGCATTCACCGCTTTTATATTGGAGGCTGTTTTGAATCATTGGTATGGGTCATATTTGTTAATCGCAATAAATCGTTTACCTAATAAATCTTATTATTTCTATTTATATTACTAACACGGTACATTATTAGGAAGTGTAGTCTCAGTGTTATTCAAAATTCCTTGCCGTGTGTAGATATTGTTATAGACTTCACTTGCTCATACGTCGATTTACACATAATCTAGTAGCGTTTTGTCTAATACTTTCAGATGACACGATCCTGATACTTTTAGATACCGTTATTCCTCTTGGAAGTTCTTTATTCAATTGGAAAATAACAAACCACGGAATATGCCTGTCACATTTATTAATCAAAACTATGATAATTAGTATTTGAAGTGATTTACTATTATGCATTAAAAAAAGAGCAGGATAAGTTATAATATAAGCATATAAAGTTTCAAAAGAATTTAACAACGCTGACATAATTATAGATATTGACCGCTGCAGTTTGATGAATCCCAGACAAATGCTACAGTAAGTAGGTACCTACAAGTAGTGCCTAATGTATTTGCTGTTCATAATAAATAGAGTTACTTCATATTATCCAATACGGCTGATGAAAACCATATGTCGGACATGCAATGGGGTCGAGTATCTAGCAAGAGATTTGTAATGATATTTCCCTTTATTTCGCAACATAATTACTGATGTATTAGAAATATTTTATCTTTAATATTTTGCCAATATTGCAAGCAAGTTTAACACCAACTATATGCAGAAAGAGAGATATTATTAGTCTCATCCATCTGTGGCAGGGGTTGAATCGATTTAATAATAATAATAATACGTTTATTTCAGAATTAATCCATAATTACAATAGTTATAATAATAAAATAAAAACATTACATGTAGGTACATACATTAACATCAGTATAAACAGAATTTGCAGATAGTAGGTATAATACAATAGAATTAGATAAAAATAAATAGTAATATTCAATGTCAACAACAGGTAATGTCAGATAGGTCATAAAAATTTATATAAATAACACAATAAGCAAACAGTACAATACAATAAATAGAATTATAAATTTAAATATTACTCTTAAATGTCAATTCATAATTTATAACATATTTCGTCATAAGAAATAAACCACCTAATTTAAAATTGTTAAAAAATATATACATACTTAATATTCAATATAATTAAGAGCCAAAGTGTGGAGTCAAGACATCAATTGTCAATGGTCTTGTCCAGTAACAATGCACATCCACTTGTACTGAATGGGGCAGTCTGATCTTGAAGCAATCATCTGTAGGATACTACTGCCGCTGCTTCTAACTCTGTTCATTAAAGAGGCTGCTCTTTTACGTATTATGGCATGATAGCCATCCGTATGTGCTTCCGCAAACATTAATGATGCACTGCAGTACGGAGGCAGCCGCATCAGCATCCTAAAGATGTTGTTATATTGAACCCGCAAGACATTGGCGGCCCGACGGGTATGATTAACCCACAGGCTGCTCGAGTAGAACGATTGGCAGTATGCCTTGAACAGCGTGATCTTCACTTCTCCTGAACATCTAGCAAACCTGCGGGCAACCATATTCCCTCGGACCGCCAATGCCCTACGTTCCCTTTCCAGATCATCGTCATCAGTCATACCCTCATTCACTATATGCCCCAAGTACTTAAAACTGGTTACCCTCTGAAGCTCCATCTCATCTAACATAATGGATGGCGCCTGCACAGGCACAGCCATTTTTCCTCTGAAAAGAAGAACTTTGCTCTTCTTTGCGTTATATGTCAATCCATGCTCAACCGCATATGTCTCGCATATCGTCAATAGTTTACGTATTGCCCCCACCGATGGTCCCAGCAGCACCATATCGTCCGCGTAGCTAATATTATTGACGCATATATTATCAATGTGACAACCGGTCTGAGTGCTGCTAAGCTCACCGATGAGGTCATTTACATATAAATTAAATAGCAGAGGAGAGGTCAATCCACCCTGTCTCACCCCGCATGCCATGCCATAAGGGTCAGACAACTCACCCCCCCACCTCACTTGGTTTTTCTGACAGGAATACCACTGTTTTAAAAGTGATATGACTTCCACCGGCACACCCGCGTTGCCCATCTTGCCCCACAGCTTGTCATACAGAACACAATCAAATGCTTTAGACAAGTCTAGGAAACACGCGTATACCGGTGTTTTCCTATCAGTATAGTACCTGAGAGCCTGCTTAAGACACAATATTGCACTTTCAGTAGAGAGCCCACTCCGGAAACCAAACTGGGCGTCATGTAATTTTATATGTTGGCTAAGTATGCTATTAAGCAAGCTGTCAAGAACCTTGGCTATTATGGTCGCAAGTGAGATAGGCCGATAGTTGCCCTTGTCCGAGATGTCACCCGTCTTATTTTTAACAACAGGAACCACTATTGTTCTGGTGAGCTCATCTGGTAGGAACCCATGACAGAGGCATAGGTTATAAAACAGGGTCAAGACTCGCGGCAAGTGAACCCCTGCATGCCTCAAATGCTCAATGCTGAGACCATCATACCCAGGCGATTTACCTCTCTGCATGTTATTAATAACTTTTGTTACTTCCTTCACAGTAAATTTCACAGTTCTATCCTGAGACACCGCCCCAGCATCAGACAAATGAGACACACAAGTATCACTTTGTGGTTTCATTCTAAAATGCTCTCCAAATAGGTTAGCAATCATACGACGATTACTAACACCCTCTATACTCACAGGCATGCCAGTTTTTTGAGTCATTTTTCCTGTTTCTTTCCAAAACTGTGAGAAATTGTTTGAAGTGTGATGGGATGCAAGAGCATCCATTTTCATTTGTTCCTGCCTATTCTGACACCATTTAAGCTTTTGTTTAAACAATTTCCTACTTTCCACCATATCAATATAAATTTGACCCTGGTTAGGTTTACCATTTTCAGCCCATGTTAGAAATTTCTGCCTGGCCTCCCTGTGGTAACTTGAAACAAACCTGGTCCATCCCACAACATAACCACCTCTCCTCCTTGTCTTTTCTTTTCTGTGTGTGGCTATTGCCGCCTCAGTCAATATATTAACCAGTCTTAAATACATTATGCTTAAAAATGACCTATGCTCATGATTATTACACATACCATCACAACAATCTGACATTAAGTCTGGAAAGTCAAGTTCCCTTAGCTGACTATGACACAGCTCATGATAATGTTGTATCTGTTCCCCTGTGCGCTTCCCCCATACCACACTGTTTTGTTGAGGGGCACACATTACTTGTTCACATTTCACAATGCTCAAGTTACATTCAACAACCAAAGGAAAGTGATCCGACCAATGCATGTCATACTCAACATGAACGTTCCTCACTGTACATATTGCTGCATTTGTGACAACACAATGGTCCAACCAACTTACCGTACCATAGACCTCACTAAGGAAAGTGTATGTATCAGATAGATTCAAATAATTAAGGTCTACACATGTCCAGCTCTGATCATTACAAAAGTCCAACAAATTATTACCAAACAGCTCACCTATCTGTGCATTAAAGTCACCCAGCATGTACACAGCACTACTGTCACTATGCTCCTCTACAATGGCACTAACTGCACTTAAGCACTGTGTAAAAGTTGGAAGATTCTCAACACAATCAGTTGGCATATAAATACTAAAAATTATTATAGAGGAGCCACTTACTGCTATCTTTATTGCTGTTAGGCGAGCATCATCACAGTTGATAATTTCCACCGATTGAAAAATACTTTTCCTCCATAATAAGGCAACACCACCATAGGGCCTACCTCTCAATATGCCTGCCGATGTATCCATAGCTGATGTGCCCGTGCTGCCAAAATCTTCGCTTATTCCCACCAGCTCTGGCAAGTCATGGGGCCACAACCACGTTTCTTGTAAAGCAACAATATCGGCCTTCTTACATAGACTTCTAATTCCGTCCATTGATCTTTTCAGACCCTTGCAGTTAAATGAAATCATTCTTATATTTCCTGTTTTATCCATTAAGATTTATTAAATTGCCTCTCATATGCATGTTGTGCCTGTCTTCCATCTCTGCCTGTCATATGAACAAATTTCCTGAAAGAGATCCCCTTAGGCCAGAGACTGTCATCAAGATATGTCGCAATGTTAGCTTTGTTCACAAATATTTTAAAAGCACTGTATTTCCTATCTATTGCCATTTTAATTTTAATAGGTACCACTGCCTCCTGTGTTTTTGACAGAATATACTCCGCTACATCAGATTCCGTTACATCCTGGTGCACATTTGTTATGAATAGGGGTATTTTCGTATCGGCAGGTTTAAACTTGCTCATATCGTCGATTTGCGCCTTCCCCTTTGAAACAATAAATTTGTTCTTATTTTTCCTTACATTTTGCACCAACGTCCAATTTCCATCCCCAGATCGTTGCTGGTTTTGAGATACCCTACTCAATGCTCCCGCAAATGTCGGCTTTCCTTCTTTTAAAATCATTTTACTTCCATTTACACTTTTAAAACTAGAATCTAAAACAACATTACTTGATTTTCTTGATACATTTGATACCGCCTTCTGCATGTCATTAATGTCATTGTCATTCTGACAGTTATTGCGTTCCAGATCACTCTCAAACCCCTTTTCAAAATCAATCGCATTCTTCGAGTGCGGGGATAAACGAGATAGAAGGTCGTCCTCACTCTGTCTTACAGTCGCCGATGAAGCAATAGGTTGCGGGATCGCTAACGTTGTCGGCGTAATAACACTCTCAACATTCTCAACGTTGGCAACTTTTGCATGTCGCGTGCGGCGCACTTTTTTATTTACAAATGAGGGTGTCTGATTAGGAGTACAAAACAATAATGAGTCACACTTTTGCTTTTCTAAATTCTTACTAAATTCATTTAGTTGCTCACTCGTCACATAATTGCTTTTGACTTGTTCCAATTGTGTTTTAATTACCAAAATATCCTTCAATAAACTGCTCACATCGACATGATCAAATGTAATTGGGGGCAATCTATGCAATTCCTTTGCCACAAAAATAGGAACTTTCTCAGGATCCGTTCCTTTTATTACAGTGATAATATCCTCCAAATCTCTCTGTATTTTACCATCATTTTTCTTCTTCCTCCTGATGTTTCTTATCTCCGTAGAAATGGAATCAAACAGTAGTTTCTTCGACTTCTCCACATCATCTCCACTAAAAGTAGACACACAAATACGCACTAAACTTTCTTGGTCCATTACATCAACTTTATTCATAATGAATGCCAATAGTTCATCTATAACAACATTGCAGTTTACACACTTTACTGTGCACGACGTCATTTTCGCTAACCGCGGCACGCACCTACACAAACCGTACCACTCGCGGCCGATGTCACGACTAGACTTGATTTAAGCGAGTTTTAATTTAATTTCAATACCATTTTTAATAAAAATCTGCATTAGCGCTTACTTTATATTTGTTTTTGTGTGGCGGATTCTCTTGTAATATAGGTTATATTGTTTCTGTACCTAATAGTTTTAAGATAAGTGACTTTTATCCTTTAATGTATGTAGGTATAGATTTCATTTTCTAAAATAAAACCAATACATTTATACCCGTTACAAAATCGCAGACTGACTTGAACATCGGCTATTCGCGTTTCTTGCGCGGGAGAGATTGGTATTCAGATATTGAGTTTTTATTTATTGACATTTTCTAATGTACACTTAAAGCCATATATCATGGCGTCTTTCGATGGCATCGCTTCTGATAACACACCTCATTGTTTGCTGTACGCATAATGGATTATTGATAAGACACGTGGGTGTCCCTAATCTCCCATCCGAGAGAAAATCTACTGAGACGTCGATTTGACCAAAATATATTAAGGTAATGCCTTCGGTAATGAATGATCATGGTCAGATATTAAGTGGACACGATTTATCGGCGCTTCGTCTTAATGTAGAAAATACTGATAGCACGCTTGTTCTGTTAAATGCTATAACAGTAATACAACGTACAGTAACGCATATGAAAACATTTGTCAATGTAATGATAAAAGTTTCTCCAAGATTACCCAGTATGGCTTAGGGCCGAATCGGAATTTTACTTTTAGGAAAGAACTGTGAAGTTCAAAGATTACAATTATTTTTGTTTCTAAATTTGAATAATCATATTTTATGTCTTTACTATCTGGGATACAAACTACTTTGTCATTAACATTAGACCCGTAAATAATGCAAATACTTTCGAAGAAAGTCGATATTTATCTTTATTTACATGTTCAACGAAATATTTATAACCTTTTATAATTGACATACCTTTAGTATCAGTCACGATGTGTTGTATGTACCACGATACGAATGGTTTCACAGACCGGGAGAAATGTTAAAATAATAGCCGCGGGAACATCACCTTTAAAGCAAGGGATGTGAAATGGAATAATGGGGGTGATAAATAAATTTGGAATAAAAGAAAAAAACAACTAAGTGAGAGTCGGGCTTGCGCACGGAGGATTCTGTACCAAAAAACGGAAAATAATCACGTTTATTGTATCCCATACTTTACTTTACCTTAATGCCCCCTTATTTTATTTTAGTACTAGAGGACGTCACGCGGTTTCACCCGCGTAGTTCCCGTTCCCGTGGGAATACAATATTTTTTCTTCCATAAGAACCTTCTCCTGACAATAACCTTACACAACAAAAAAAGAATTGGTGAAATCGGTCCACCCGTTCTGAAGTTATGCGCTTACCAACACATTTTGCGATTCATTTTTATATTTAAGATTTTCTGTTATAGCAGCATACATCATCTGTGAAAATTTCAGCTCTCTAGCTATCACGGTTTCTGAGATACAGTCTCGTGACGGAGAGGCAGACAGACAGACGGACAGCGAAGTCTCATGAATAGGTTCCCGGTTTTTTCTCTTTCGGTACGGAACCCTAAAAAGACAATGTGTAATGTTTAGGTAATTGTGCATGTCAATGTCAATCACATGCAACGTATTTACCAAAGTAAATAGAAATTAATTACTTATAGGTATTAATTTCAAAATAATCCTATCAGCACAGAATAAACAGAAGTAATAATAATTAGTGGGTATAGCGAATTCAATTCCGAGGAGGTAAAGTTTATATGAAGTAAATTCAATCCATTGCAAATTTCCCGCAAGCAATTATAGGAACAATAAACCTAAAATTAGTGCAGGCAAGCGTCCTGAAACAAGCCGTGGTCACCGATCCCGACTTCCCACCAATTAAACGACTTTCCTACCACGACCTACTTTGCAGAATGAAAATTCATTAAGAGCTATTCAAGTTATCACAATGTGACTATTAGAGTTCTATTCATTTTTTAATTAATCAAGAGAAGCGCGACGGAGAGAAACTAGGGTTTGGCAAAAGTATAAAACAACATTTGAGATTTGTTGAATAGTGGCTTCCCCAATCAGAACTCTTTGATATTCCTCTACTTTATTTGAAACTTGAGGACGTCACGCGGTTTCACCCGCGTAGTTCCCGTTCCCGTCGGAATACAATATTTTTTCTTCCATAAGAACCTTCTCCTGATAATACCTTACACAACAAAAAAAGAATTAGTGAAATCGGTCCACCCGTTCTGAAGTTATGCGCTTACCAACACATTTTGCGATTCATTTTTATATATAAGAAGATTTGAAGTACAAGTGTTGGTTTCGCTTGCATTTATAGTTGATACTTGAATGCGTGGTCTTTGCCTTAATAGTAACGAATAAATACGTAAAAAGTGACTGATAGTATATAGCCATTAATCCTGTGCATTTATATTTTAGAATTTTTTAGCCATGAAGGATATGTTTATGATCACCGTGAAAGCTCACAACAACAATGTTAGCCATTATAATCGATGTAAGTTAGTACCTAGCCGATGTACCTATCCTAAAGGTTGATATAAGATTGCTTTGTACAAAGCAATCTTATATCAACCTTTAGGATAGGTTCCCACACTATCAACCCTTCAATATAAACAAGGGTTAGAAGTAGTTTTAATAAAACTCATATATATTACACCATGACCATGATGATGCTTTCAAAAATATGTGAATCAAAAATATGTGGAAGTCGGTATAAACAAGTACTGCAGCAAATAAATGAACAAAAATAGAAACGAAATCCGTCATGAAAGTTCTTTAAGTTGTAAAAGCTCAGGAAATAAGATAAAGGCTGAAACAGTGTTTCGAAATTCCTAGTACGAGGTAACAATTTCAATCTAAAATTGGTCGCTCCAGATGTTCATGAACAAATAACTTACGCCAACTAAAATGAACCCTAAATCTTCCCCGGGTGGATGGTTCCGCGCCAAGAATTGAATTTGCCTAGCATTCTCACACATATATTAAAATACCTATGGTATGCTTTAAATATAACATTCCCAGACGGAGTTCTGAATTTAAATTTAAGTTAAGAGTAAGATTTGTTTTGTGAGATTGGATTATGTAACGTTTATGTTTGTTACCATTATCTACAGCACAGCATTTAATTAGTCATTGTTTTATCTAAGTTTATCTTCTTGGAGACAAAGGTCTTCTTTCCTTTTTCTTTTTAGGCTTCGGTACCCAAGGGGTAAAAACAGAACCCTATTCATGAGACTTCGCCCTCCGTGTGTCTGTCTGTCTGACCGTCCTCGTGACGGTCGCTCTGTTCGTGGCTGGTCTGGTCATCATGAATGGGGATAGCCAGAGAGCTAAAATTTTGTATGCGAAATCCCCATTGATATTATTTTTCTGATTTTAGTATTTGTTGTTATAGCGGCAACAGATCAAAAAATAAGCTCTCTAGCTAATACGGTTCCTGAGACACAGCCTCGTGCCAGACAGATAGCCTACTGGACTGGACACCAATAGGGTCCCTTTCTTATCTTTTGGCTACTTGGGAATGGAACCCTTAAAAAAGTTCGAGTGCGAGTTTGAGTCAAGCACAAAGGGTTGCTTATATTCGTTTTTACTCTTTGGGTACCCGAAAAATAGTCATACTAATCCTAGCTTACATTTATAAGACCTCAACTAACCCTTAAAACAATCTAACTTCCAACTATATAAACAACATTTTTGACTCGTAGCATTGAAACTGAGATGCATCTCGTTTGAATTAAGTACTCTTGCCTATTCACTAGAGAGGATGTTAATTAAGGCTCTGAAAGCATTAGTAAAAAGCTCAAGCCTTTTGAACGAGCTCCATAGCACAGTACGTAGTTGAGCCGTGTGTTTAAAATTGATGAAGCGCGTTTATCATTGAAATTGTTTAAGCTTTGGTCTTAGAGTAGGATTCTTTGTGGGGGTTGTTAATTATATATGACAATCTTTTGTTGTAGAAATTTTATCTAGCATTCTTATGTTAGCTTTTAATATCGAGTTATGTCAAAGGAAGTGTCTTCATAGCTCTACATTTCTGTACTTTTTTTTGTACTTTTCATTTTCATAACGATTTTACATTTTACAAATTTACAATTCAATCGCAAAGCCAAAACTCAATACCAATTAAACTTTGCAAAAATATAATCGTAGTAACAATTACATAATGGCTTCTGACTGAAACTGGTAGAAACAGATTTTCGAAATATCAAAGATCATTTGAAAGTTTGATAAGATAAAGGAATGATACTTATTTAACTTTAAACTTTGCTGACTGAAGAGAAAGTTTAAAACTGATTGAACTTATTGTGGATCAATACAATTATCATCCTAAAATAACGTTTCTCTTTCGAATAGATAAATTGGTTTCACTTGTCCCAAACGCAACTCGTTCATTAGCGTTTAAATACACTCGAGAGCAATGAATCCGGGTCACTTAAAGAATGTTAAAAATCTCGGAAACTAAAAATGATAGGTTAATGCAATAAATTGTATTTAATAGACAATGTAATACTCCTTAAATGAAAGTAAAAAAAATATGAGTCACCATACATTTTATTAACACAAAATTACATAAAGAAAAAACTGCTGATCTCTCCTTAAAACAAAAATAGGAAACATGAAATTTTTGAACTTTATTACGATTTTCTTGAATTTTAATACTTCGTATTGCCTCCTCGTGCTTCCATTACTGCGTTTACGCGGTTTGGCATGCTGTACACCAAGTTCCTTATACGATTTTGGGGAATATTCTCCCATTCCTCTGTGAGAGCAATTTTGAGCTCACGAAGCGTGATTGGGGGAGGGTTTCGTTGTTTTATGCATCTGCCTAGCTCGTCCCAAGCATGCTCGATCGGGTTGATATCCGGGCTGCGCGCTGGCCACTCCATACGAGTAATGTTCATCTCTTGAAGGTAGTCATTCACAATCCTACCTGTATGAGGTCGGGCATTGTCATGCATAAATATAGCATCCTCACCTAAATTGACCATAAATGGACCAACGTGATCATTGAGGATTTCTTCCACATATCTTACGCTAGTTAAAGAGCCGTTTTCTATGATCACCAGCTCTGTGCGACTTTCAGAAGAAATTCCGGCCCACACAAGTACAGACCCACCACCGTAGGCTACTTTTTCTTCGATGCATGCTTGCTTGAATCTTTCCCCTGGTCTTCGATACACTCTGTGTCTTCCATCGTGCTTGTAGAGCATAAATTTTGATTCGTCGGAGAACATAACTTTTGACCAATCTTCAATACTCCAATTTACGTGGCTCTGGGCATACCTTAGTCTCGAAATACGATGCCCACGCTCCAGTTTAGGGCCGTTTGCAGGTCTAAGGGGTTTTAAGTTAGATTCAGCAAGCCGACGTCTTACTGTCCATGCACTTGGGTTACTTCCTCCGAGGCGTCGAAACTGATTGGTGAGTTCAGTTCCTGTGAGAAAGCGATTTCGAAGCATGGTGTTCACCAAGTATCGGTCTTCTCGTGCTGTGGTACACCTGGTTCTGCCCGTTCCTGGTCTGCGTAGGTTAGAACCAGTTTCTTCGTAACGTCGGAGAACTCTTTGTACTGTTGACAGCGACACACCGACAGTCCTGGCTGTATCGCGCTGACTCCGGCCGGTTTCCAGCATTGTAAGTATTCTGGTGCATTCTTCAGGCGTAAGCGACATAATTTCAGCTTGATTAATGAATATAGAGCACTATCAACATGGTTTATGTACCCACATAAATGACAGATTACAAACAAAAGCAACACCAAATGCTGTAATTTCGTAGTTCCATCTTCGAAAGTGGCCCTTTTTCAAATTTGATTTTTTTATGATATAACTTTACAATAACTAAGAAGTTTTAATACCTTCATTTAAGGAGTATTACATTGTCTATTAAATACAATTTATTGCATTAACCTAGCATTTTTAGTTTCCGAGATTTTTAGGATTCTTTAAGTGACCCGGATTCATTGCTCTCGAGTGTAAATTCATTAATAAGCCTGGGTAGAGACAAGCAGTCAACGCACAGATCTATAAATCAAATAGTGAGGGAGTGTCAGAGACAAAAGGACGACAGCGTGACGGTGTGGCGTGACATAACGCTATTTAGATTAGCCAACAAAATGTCAAACGAAAACTAGTGTCTGAGGAAAATGCTTTAGCTCAGACACAGATTTTTGTTTGACTATATGAGACCTATTTTGCTTTGTTGCATTGGCGCAGTAATAATATTTATTTCATACTATTATATTGTTGGGACATCCTTCCGAGGGCTTCCCCGGGGCTTCAAACCACAAGCTGTTGGGCGTGACGTGAGGTTTTTTAGTCGGTAGGAGTCCGGCATAACATCCATGAGGATTTTCCCTCACGTTAAACAAAAAAAAGCCCTATTATACTATTATACTAGAATTTTTCAAGCCCGCGTGAAATTCGGTTCCCGTGGGAAAATTTACCCGAGATAAAAAGTAGCCTATGTGTTATTCCAGACTATACTCTATCCCTGTACCAACTTTCAGCCAGATCCATTCAACCGTTAGAGCGTGATTGAGTAACAAACATCCAAACATCTTCACAAACTTTACTATTCATAATATTAGTAGGACGAGATGAAGTTCACGGGTTCGCCCGCGTGGAACTTGGTTCCTGTTCCCTCTTACCATGGGAACATAATCATTGGATAAAAACTAGCCTAAATATTACTCCAGACTATAATATATATCGTTGTATGAAATTTCAGCCAGATTTATTATGTAGATAGAGCGTAAATGAGTAACAAACTTCCAAACATCTATAAAAGCTTTCCCATTTATAATATTAGTATGGTATCATGGAAGTAAATAATTAAATGTATGTAGATAAAAATATAAGCAGTTACGTAAACAGCATAGTTAATTTTATGTAATCTACCGATAGCAACAATGTGAGATGAGAAGCATCAGAATATCATTGCATGTCTAAACTGAGAATATTTTCAATTTTGTAAACTTGTTTCTCATCGGTGGTGACCGTATAACCCATACTACTCCATACCCAAACGCGGTTCCCACAAAGATCTTTCTTTACATTCGATGTGGCACGCACATTAATCTAGGTAACGGACTTATAACAACGCGAAGCAACGCCCTCATGTTCCTATTGTTGCATCTTGTACAAAATATATGCTTGACAACTTTATAACTACGGTGATCGGTTATTTATATCCGGACTCGCTGACTGGAGTGACGTAATCGGTTTCAAAAATGTTTCGTCTTCAACTTAATTTATTGTTCTAGTCAAAGACATGGCGGCAAAGTGCGTGATTAGACACTATTTTAGTCTTGTAACTTACAAAGAAGCGCTCGTGGCCCCACGGACTCAGTGTAAACGATCGCTGTAGAAAGCAACATTTACTATGGCCGGTTTACGTGCTTTGGAAGGCACGTTAAGCCGTTGGTCCCAGTTGCTAGTAAAATGAAGCCAAGTTGAAATCCCTAATTTGTGGCTTTAGAATTTTCAACAACAGGCACTCACCTGCGCCTGTCCATATAAACATAGCAATATGGTTCACCACCTATTACGTGGGACAAAATCTAAAAAGGTGAAATATGCCGATAATATGCCTCTGGCTACCCCTTCGGGGATAAAAGGCATATATGCATATTTGTATGTAGCTTACATAATATTATAAACATACAGTCAAGGCTATTCCACGAGACCCAAACTTTTAACCCAACCTGTTCTTGCATTAATAATAAATAAGTATTAACACAAACATGGTTGTTTTGGGACTAGTGAGAGACTTACGATAAAGTTGTTAGAAAATTTAGCACAACGCCATCTACTTCAAATAAAGCTAATATTAGTAAGACATGCATATTATATTATTTTATTTAACTAAAAGAAAGAATGCAATCCGTCTACATCCAACATTTTAAACAAACATTTATTGGAAACAAAAATAACTGTCCTGACCCTGGATTCCAAAACCTTGGCTACGGCCACGCGGTTACTTACACTACCTCTATATCAACCAGGCAGAAATTATCCATAGCTGTGAAATGGAATTTAGATTTCTGTTCAGCAAAGACTTTACTTATCATAGGTCCAATACAATCATACTTCAAATATGCAAATTTATAACCTTAACTGATTACACAGCAAAATGAGGTAAGTATGTGAAAGTCTGTTTTAGCAACAGTTTTTCCTACAGTGTTTACACGCCTCTGGGTTGGCAATACTACGTTGATTGAGAATACAGGATAACACAAATCCAAATACCATAATGTTGTCAGCATTTCTGGAGTTCATCGTGGCATTTTGATATGCTTGTATGTACCTGTTTTCACATAACTTTGCAAGATTTTATTCCTGTATGTATATGTTAAACAGAACATAATGACCATGAGCTAAAAAATAATAAATTAAATACATAAGGGTTTAATACCTCTCTCAAATTTTCGTTGTCGAGAAGGTACGAGTTTATACCTATCCAAATAAAAGCTTGAAGATGTTAATGTATGCATTCATAGACATGCTTATCTGCGACCTCTGACTGAAGTAATCGCGTTATTTATAGACTTCGAAATTCAAACCCATAAATATCATGCTAATGAGGGTCTTAATAATAAGTACTAGGTACCCACTATTATTTTTTTTATTAATGCCAAATGAGCAGTATTTTCATTGCAAGCATTCTTCCAGAGAGTCATCAACGAGCACATGCATATCACGAAGAACGTTCAAACATTTTGCTTTGAAAATGGTATCAAATCTCGATGCGTCAATTTCCTTTGACATAACACACACTCACAGAAGCGAAGAAAATAACCTTTAACTCTAAACTGATTCCGTGGCATAGGTCGTTAAGGAAGGCAATGTAGCGAGGCATCTTCCGACCGATTTATCTGTGTTAGCGTTTCTACCACGTCGTCTATCGCGCGTTAAAAATGACAGCATCATGTTTTTTCCTCCTTGACACATTGAATACTGTGCTCGTTTACATATTTTTCAATTTTACCATTATATGTAGAAAGACTGCTACGCTTTGAAATGAAGAAATAAAGCTTGACATTGATTTGTGGAGTATTGTAAAAGGGTTTTTATTTAGAATCTAATAAATTTGTAGTAGGCTTGCTCCTAATAGTTACCTTATCACACAGTTTTGACAGGGGTATTCTACTAGACATAATAACTCTTAGTCTTGACATTACACGGCAACCAAAGAGTGAATTAGCAGATTCTGCATAAAAACAAATCTAACTTAACTTGCAAGTAATTATCCCAGACCAGTCGAAGTGACAATAGAGAAAGCAAAAGTAACAGTTCGAGCTGTCACAATTTTTATCGCTTTTAAACAGAAACGATCACCGTCAACGAACTGAAAGCAACAACGAAATTCACAACATTGAGTATTATCTAACTAAATCTCGTCACGATCCAAACAAGGAAACCCTTAGTGTTCCTACAAAACACCTTTATATCGAGTGACTTGACGTTTCATGGTGATATTGGTGATGATATCTTTATAAGTTCTTGCTCTTTTGAAGTTCCGATAAATCTGACTCAAAGAAAGTCAATACTATCGCCTTTTGTTGGCAGAACGTGACGTAAAAAGTAAGATCAAAGATTGAAATATCTGTCTGTGTGATTCTTGAGGCAAAGTGCAATAAGGAAGTAATTTTCAAAAGAACTGGCAATCGCTTCACACAAACAATCACAACTCTGTTAGTGCGAGGTTTGATAATAAAAGTGAAAGGATTTTATCAACATTTAATACAATAGTATTTTCATCAACTTAAACAAGGTGTATTTTTGTTGGTGATCAGTTGCATTAACTGGAACGAAATAAGCTTTATGATAGAGTACACAAATTTTGTGGACATTTTGTGGACAGTTAATTAAAATATGTATGGGCAGATACGAAATTCAGAAGTGTCTTGGAAATATTACCATAATTTTTTGTCATTTCTTGCTACCACATACTGCAAATGAGGTGCGAGAGATAATATTATGTCCAGAGGTCTTCAATTATTTTACATAATATCTCGACGAACGTGTTGTATTTTTATTGCTTACACTTTTTTACGATGACAGTATGTGCAAAGAACCTATTAGTGGCAGCCAGAGGTCTTCTTACGCCTCCATGATTTATAATGTGAACTCAAAAGAGGTTCCGCCACTCCGTTTAATATTTTTGATTTACGATAGAAACTACGCGCATAAGTGCCAGTTCCCCTGATGATATGTGGCGCGCCTGTAACGATTCACTCCTTTTTTTCTCTCGACAATAATGACATACTGCAGTCATTTTAATAACCGGCCTCGGAGTCTGAACGGTCAGCGCCTTAGGCGCGAATTTCAGATCGATTTATTTTAGAGTGCAATTATTTAGCGACGTGTTTTGATAACATAGTTATTGCTTACTATGAAAGTTAAAACTACCCGACGCCCTTGTTTATTTTTATCACGTAACATTTGTCAACAACGTTTTCATATGTTTCAACAAGAATATGAAATTCGTGACACAACAAAGTAATATCAGAACCCTTGTTTCTACAGGACGGTATTCTTTCTACTTTACATGATACATGAACACTGTCGTGACTTGCTGTTATTGGCTTGTTTCAAGGGGATAACGCAATAACTCATCGCGCAGCAAGACTGTCCGTAGAAAGTCACCGAGTTATTTCAAAGACAAATAGTTCTGATGTCACGATGAGAGGCAACCATCGATTGAAGAGCTTGCCATGTGCGCGTATGTTTGTAATCTCCTTCAAAGACAAACATAAGAAAAACATTGTTATTATTCTATTTTACCATGTGTCTAATAAATAAAAACAAAGTTTATGGGAATATGAACTCTAAGCATGAAGTCAAAAGGCGCATTGTGACGTTCCTCCTTACAATGATCAATACTTACTAATGTGACTGCCTTTTCGAAGGGCTCTCCAAGAAAATGACGTTTAAATTTTAAATATCACAGTTGCATCTTTCGAAATTTACAGTACGTTAGTAGCTGCCTATAACTATTGATGATACAGATTTATGAAATAAATGTACCAATTCATATTAAATGTTTCGTAAATCATTGACATGTTAATAAGTACTTCTTTTCGTCAAACGGTGAACTCCACTAGAGAGCGCAATTCTGTTCGCGATTCCCCACTCCTTGGAAACTTAATCCAGTGATAAAAGTCACCTACGTGTTATTTAAAACTATACATACATCATATTTGGTAGGTTGTGATGACCTACCACCAACCTGGCCCAACAATTGTCATGTAACTGACAACAAGGTTTCATTTCGAGTTTTCCTTCTCTACGCAATGGATCGTTTTGCGAAAGTGTTCCCTTAGTCGCCTCTTACAACACCCTCGTGATGAATTGGGGTGGCGACATTTCGTACTCTTTCCCGTCGCCAGATCGCATTTCAGACAATACAACATAACACGCATCTATCCACATATCTATCCATACTTATATAAACGTCATAAATGGTAATAACTGTAAGGTAGCAACGGTGAGAGCAGTTTAGAAATCCACACAAATTTATGAGTTAATGAAAAAAATCTTATTTATTTGGGATCCAAAAACTGATTTGTGAAATAGTATTAGCAACTGTCAAACGTAATGTGACATGTGATTTGGTGACGAGTTAAATAAGTTGTTTACATAAGTGCTGTGAGCAAAATCTTCTGCAAGATTGAATAACTCTAAAAGTAAAGGGCACAAAAGCTAGTGTTTATTCAGAAGTAGCGGGATGCAGCTAAAAATACAAGACATTTGAGAATGACAGGCTTTGTGAACTATGTGAATTAAAAATAGATCTTATTGTTACAAAATAAAGTTCAAATTTATACTATTATTGCGTTTGCAGACATGTAATCCTTTTGAGCTTTTGTCGTTTTGTCTGTCAAAGTTGCCAATTGTTTACGATTAGACATATTTTGGAATGAAGAGACCGCAAATGAGAATAGCAAGCTTTTGTATCTTTTGTAGCCAAAAATAAACATTGTAAATAATCTATTGTACTGATTTAGTTCCGTCTTAGACCACACAGAAAAATGTATTATTCACTTATTATGTTGAGACTACATGCTGAGTAAGTACTTATTATTTGTAATAGCATCCATTAAAATACCCATATTATTTGGATAACTCTTAAAAAGATAGAAAACTAACTCAAAATACAGCCAAAACTAGTCAATAGGTATTTCTTGTTATCCAAGATTGCAAGCATCACAATGAAAGTAAATAAATCAAACATTGAGCAAAGGATCATTTGAAGTTTCCCTGTCACAAACTTTGTTACCACAATGTACACCAAACAATCATATGGCAAATAAACCTTTTTACTCACACATTTCGTTTTATAAGCTTTTAGGGTTGATATAAAAGTGGAACATGGTTCATGTAATCAATAAACCCTTGATATTTTCCGATGAAACGAGAAAAACACACTTACTTCAGTTGGGTAACTTTGTTATTAATACACTCTAACACAATATTACTTGGCTGAATCAAATATTTGGGCTGACTTTTAGTTTTTTAATCAGTAGATAAAATGAAAACTTTTGTGATTTCTAGGTGTAAAACCGAATGGCAGTTAATATTAGAGATGAGATCATTTTATTTGTTACTTGGGAAAATTATACGAATTCAATAGCCATAAAATTATTTCTTTTTTCATTAAATTTTGGATTTCAGGGCTGGCTGGCTCTTGCTCTAAGATTGAGTGGTCTAAGATCCCACGGAACATTGACCTTCATTCCTCTACTTTCCTAATAAAAAATATTATTCTGGAATACAATATGTTGCTGTACATAGGGTCAAGGTACTGCAGGAGGCAAAGCGTTTTCTGGAGGAGATAGGGCGTAGATTGAGAGAAAAGTCTGGAGACTCCCGCGCGAGTTCATGGTTGTTACAGGGGTATAAGTATGAGTGTTACAGGGGGGGTATTGAGACCAGTTTAAAGGGCCCTTTTTCGAAGTAAACTTTATCTGACGACTTATGGACAATAATCGATTTTCAATGGAAACCTCTATTAAGATAAATTTCACAAATATGCTATAGGCCAAAGTCATAATTACTAAATAACAAAAATACTAAATCATTTATTTTTATATGCCTAAATCTGAGAAGAAATAAAACATCCATGTTAGCCATTCCCCAAAGCTATTTAGAACGTATCCTTTCCGAACCTTCATTATAGCATACTTCTAGCTTAATCGCACTAAGGTATGTAGGAACATGGGTAATGCGAGTCCCATAATGTATAATTCTTAGAAAATTATACCCCTACAAAGTACCACGAGGTCATCAAAATTAAATTGTGATTAAGTATTGAGCCCGCTAAATGTATCAATAGCCGAAATGCCCTTCTCAACAAAAACACGTATATCAGAAAAGAAAAAATATATACATTTACATTCCACGTCTCCTTCGATTCTTGCCCGGGGCACTCTAGACGGTAGGAATGAGTAATGACCGTAATCCGCTTGTGGTAAGCTTTAAGCGAAGGGTTAAAGCTCCTGCAAGCGATAACTTTTATATTTATTAGAACTAACTTGCGTCAACCCAGCAAATCCACTGACTGGGAAATAAAAGGGCCAAGGTCACATCGGACCGTGTTACTTTTAAGATTATGTAAGTAGTTATTTCTGTGTGTTCAAGAGTATATCTTATGGATCCTGTGTAAGTCACCTCGGTCATCATGGACTTCTTTCTCTGTTCTGTTAACACCGTCACTCACATCACGTTTTAGTCAATTATGATGAAAGAATCTTCAGAGGGGAATACAGATCAGACAATGAGACAGCAGTCACTAGAATGTAGATGATGGATACAACGAAGGTTTAAGCAAATCATAATATATTTTATCAACCTTGATTGTTCTTATATATATGCTTCAACATCTGAGCCATGATCTCCAGTGGGAGTAAGTGGGACTGCGCTGCCTTATTATGCGAGCAAGTCATGCTCGTGAAAGAGGCGGCGGGGCGGAAACGGGAGAGAACTCTCCCACCCGAGTTCCGAAGACTATCGGCCTGAGGACTGCTCACCGTCCTTACAGAAGCAGGCAGATGACAGCAGCGTGAATTGAGAAATTCACGCACGCCTACCTAAGAAGCGGGATCACACCCGAAACCCCCCAAATACGCGGGATAGCACCCGAACCACCTCCTAGGCGAGGCCGCAGGTCACAGCCGTACAGCCTGGTAGCCGTTGGTCTGTTGGGAGTCCACTGGGACATCCTTCCGAGGGTTTACCCGAGGCTCCCGACCGTAGGCTGTTGGGCGTTACGTGAGGTTTTTTAGTCGGTAGGAGTCCGACATAACATCCATGAAGGATTTTCCCTCACGGTAAAAAAAAATGGCTTGAAAATCTTCTGGAATAACTTGTTAAAATATGACGAAGTTTAATATTAAGCTTCCAATAACTATGTCTAGTAATCTCATGAGTCCATTGACACTTTGCTCATAAATCATTAACAAACACTAACCTACATCCGTTTTTAGAAACTACATAAATTATTATCGAATACAAGCAAACTTTAACGTAAACCGCTTAGTCAAGAAATTACTTTATGAACAGTGGTTTGTGAAATTATTTATTTATCGTAATAATATAACGTTTTGTATACGTAAAATACGCTGTTATTCTATCATTATATTCATGACTAACTAGCCTGACAAACTTTGTTTTCTTTGAGAACAGAGTAATCTTATATATCAGCAATTTTAATAATATTTTATCCTTTGAATCCCTACCTTGACTCAAACGTATTATACTTATTCCGAATTGTCGTTTTGGAGTTTTATTGAAACTAACAAACGTTTATTGATTTCTATACAAAAGACGATAATAAGGATATAATATTACCATGTATTGTTATTCAAGCATTAGGTAGTTGCCTCGATAACGAAAGTTAGTTAATAACTGTATCTAACTGATTTAACTTAATAGTGATGATTTCACTGTTTGAATTCCTCAATACATATTTAGATTATAAATGTAACTGAAATTGTATATTAAAAGACATGCATTTAATAACTACCTTTTTGTTTTCTGCGCTATTTGAAGTAACATGTTTTTAATTCAACGAAGCGTATAAAACATTCTAAAACAAATAGTCAACAAAAGTAAGCCCATTCTTACATTACTCTACAACTTAATTAATTCCGGAAACGAGTTAATTCCGAAACAGAATTCGTCGTAAGCATATTCAAAAACCTTTTAAGACAAACAAGAATCTAAATCAAGGTGACAAGTAAAACAAACCGGCTAAAGAATCACTCGCATTCTTCGTAAAAGAAGTTTTGGTCGACGACGTGAGCGAAGCTATAGAGTACCTACATATCCATAAACAATTTGTTTGAAAGATCTCTGATTAATAAACGTATCAAAGTGGACATAAATTTAACATAGAAGACAGCTAAAATACTCTTAAACTTGTTTGAAAGTCTAAAGCTTTTATAAATATTATAAAGTTTTTAAAAATGTTTGTCTTTTAATGAAATATTCTTCTAAGCAATAATAACCTATAATGATCGACGAGTTTTGCGTAAACTAGAAAATACAATAATATAAACTATGTTTGTGTGTACAGTGACACTAATAACATAATAGTACAAATAACTGGAAATACGGTTAAAATACTTTCTTGGGTACGTAGTCCAAGGCATGTACCCAAGAATAGCTTATGCTGCCAAGCTAAGAAAATGACATAGATTGAAGCTTGTATTTTAAACTTAAACTTTGGCTGATCACACAATCCATAGCACAATTTGGTTCAGTTTAATAATTCCGTCATACTTATATTCACTTAAACCATCGATAAATCTCATAATTATCAGTAATAAAGGTTAAACTTCTACAGAACCATCAGCATTAATCAAGGCACAACCTTTTTGTTAGATTCTAACCAGTACCAGTAGAAGTCTTATATGCCCCGTTACAAATTTTACAACTTACTTATTCTTTGTAATGCAATGACTAAATTAACTGCTTCTTAGTACATGCTCGTGGAGGTTCTATTACTGCATTTGAATTCAAAATTTACTGCACCCATCTTTCTTCACGATAATTTCAAATTCTCATCCAAGTGTGGTCATTAAACTCTGAACAAGACTAATTAGACTTAAGTTTAATGCGCATACACACCACTAACTGTACTACTATATTTTGCAAATAGTTTCGTCTTATCGACTAGGAATTAGTAGATAGTAATTAGATATATAACTTAGTTGTAACATTTAACAATAAATAATTTTTAAAAAAGAAGTAAAGAAGAAGTAGTATGGCCTATTAAGTGAATAAGCAGAAGGAAACGTTAAGAATTCACACATCTGGATGCGAGATGCGTCCTCGAGAGGTGTGCATTTTCAATTCAAGCCAACTTTTGTAAGTAAGACCGTCATTACATTATCAACAACCAAAACCAAATAATACTCAAGAATTTTTTTTAACGTGCGGGAATATCTATCATGAATGCTATGCCGGACTCCAACCGACTAAAAAACCTCACGTAACGCCCAAAAGTGTCTATGGTTGGGAGCCCCGGGTAAGCTCTCGAAAGGAGGTCCCAGGAAATATTCAAGTCATTTATTAAATTAATTCAACCTTAATAAGGCTCTGTATTTACGAGATGAAATAGGCAAAAACGAAATATATCTTATATTTGGACACAAACAAGGCAGATACTCTACCAATTAGCAATCTCTGTAAATCACTTTTTGTCTAAGGATATCTATAAATTTTCACCCTAATTATTTAAGAGCCGTATGCTGACAAACAAAATAATATTGCCCGAAGCGCCGAGAATTGATTCGTTTTAACTTTATTGAACCCAAAATTTATTAGAGGCAACGCTTCGTTCTAACATTTAATCTGTTTTGAACATTTATTGAAAATCGTCCAGTGATTGAATAAAACTGAAATTATATATTATAATCATGTTCCCTCGTAGGCAAAGATCAAGTCTCGTCTAAATCTAGTTTTATTTTGTCACTATTAATGGAACAAATATGAGTCTGAACACCGAGAAACCAAGGCCCACTGGGTAACCACGGCCGAGTGTCAGCAGTGCCAGGACCGCAGTGCTCAGCGTGGACGTAACAGCGCCAGGTCCTCGTAGTGGCTCTGGACGTGGACACTCCTTCGCTCGAGACCATGGTGCGAGCCATGGTCTCCAGCGGGAGTAAGTGGGACTGCGCCCCCTTTTTCTGCGAGCAGGTCATGCTCATGAAAGAGGCGGGCGGCGGGACTGCAACGGAAGAGAAATCTCATATCCAACTTCCGCTGTCGGCGGCCTGGGCGTCGTCGGGACGTGTTTTCGCCGAAGACTATCAGCCTCCATGACCGGGGCCTGAGGACGATGAGAGGGCTGCTCACCGTCTTTAAAGAGGCAGGCCCATGACGGCAGCGGGACGTGAGGGATTCACGCACGCCCCTCCCCCCCCCCCCCTTAGAAGCGGGATCACAGCAGAAAACCCCCAAAGACGTGGGATAGCACCTGAACCGCCCCCTGGGCGAGGGGTGGTGGCCGTGGGTCTGTTGGGAGTCCTGGGACATCCTTCCGAGGGCTTACCCGGGACTCCCAACCATAGGCTGTTGGGCGTAACGTGAGGTTTTTTAGTCGGTAGGAGTCCGGCATAGCATTCATGACGGATATTACCTCACGTTAAAAAAAATATGAATCTGAAATTGTAACGTTTGGCACTAACGTTAAAAGTAAACAAAGTTTAATTATTGTAAATATTTCTAATTCTTTACAACTAAAGCCCCGAAACGAGATCGTCGAAATTAATTGCATGTTGTACTTATTCTTAATTAAAATTTGAATTCATGAAACGGTTACCATAATATTTCATAAGAAATGGAAATTCTTGTGGCACCATATTGTGAGATTAATATTTTAACAAAATTTGGCCATTCTTAGGAAATCGGCTGAGTAAATTTCTTCAACATCAACTGGCAAATGATTATTGTGATACTAAGTGTTTTACGAGTATACTTCGAATATCTAAATGACTTTGCCTAGCTCAATTCATATCTGATAAGTTGTTTATAACAACTATGTTGATGTTATTAAGGGTAGGTAATTATTATTTTGGTTTTTGTATCTTTGTTTATATTTCACATAAGGGTTGTCATGATTTTAAAAATGGGTTTCAAGTCTGACTAGTGCAATCAATTTTAAAATACCCCAGTAAACTTACCATACCGTACCTCATTAATATTGGTATTATAACAGTGAGGAGGTCCGGAACAGAAGCCGATAAATCCACTTTGCACCCAATATCTTTTTATAGTTTTATTTGGTAGTTGAAGTAGACATACATGATATACAACACTCACGCCGCAACATATCCCGTTAAAAACATACTAAATAAGGCTCTAAAGATGGGCAGCCGGATCAAAACTCGACAAATACACGTATTTAAAAGGCTTTCTTTAATTTTCGGAACAATAACCGATAAATCCGATACAAATTCTCAAGATCTTTTTCGCGTTCAGTCCATTTACCGACAAATGTATTTTGTATTATTTTTTCGAGTGAAAACGTTAGTTTTGTGGTAGAAATAGTTTATAGAAAGCTAGCAACACTATTTTAATATAATAATAATAAATTTAATACTTTAACGTATTAAAATTAATAAAAACATATTTTAAAAAAATCGTTTTTTATTTAATTTATTTTATCTAATTTAATAAATAACAATCCGGTGATGATTGGAATACCCCTTCTACTGTCCATTTCTGTGTATGCGGCAGCGCGCGGTAATCACGCAATAAGTGGTACAGAGATTTAGTCCAAAATGAAAGCCATCATGAGCATGATCTGATGATGAAGACTTATGTACGACTGTACTGAAGAAGAAACCCTTAGGTCCACCATCATTTTGGTATTAAAATTGTGATTTTTGATAATGAAACTATTTTATATTGACTAAACAAAAGATAGCATGTATTTTACTAGTTTTACCTATCAATAATACAAAAATTTACAATAATCTAAATATCGATTTTTGTGGAAGTACCGGGACAAAAGCCGATAATTACAATATAGCCAGTCAAATCCCGATAAATACATTATGGTCGTGCCAAAACCCGATTATTCCATATTTGAAACTAAATTTGTGAAGAAACTATCAATATTAGATTTTTTGTACTTCCTACACGCCTAATTGAAGTAATATTAGTTTAAAAAAACACATAAGTATCCTTACGAAAATCATTCTTTTGTATTTCCTGAAAAATTACGAAAAGTGGTCATTCTTTTGTATTTCCTGAAAAATTACGAAAAGTGGATTTATCGGCTTTTGTTCTGGACCTCTGTATACTCGTACTAGCGCTGCAAGCATTTTCTAATTTTTAGTAAATAACATTCAATACCTACATTTCACCTTCATCTTCAACAATTTTTCCCTTAAATATAAACCCCAATCAAAACGTACAACTCAGCCGAGTTTTTAAGGCAATTTGTAAACATTGAGCTGATCTTTGAAGTTCAAATTCAAAACACGCCAGCGCATTTCGAATCCAATCACTTAGTAGGTCATATCGGCTCTCTTGTAGCCACTAAATTAACATATTCCCCTTATCAACAAATATACAGGTCCAACTGATATTCTTCAACGTTATTTTAACCAAAAATATATTACAGGGGTGCATATCTCACTATTTTCCGTTTCGTACAAATCTATCTACGCCCACAAGAGGCAAGATTACGGTATGTTTGAAATAAATCTTATGGATGCTTAGACACATTTTATGGTTAACAACAAAATAAATGATCAGTGTTCCCTCAGGCTGAGGTTCCCAAAAATATCCTAAAGAAGTGTATGAATCTTATATATAAAATTCTCGTGTCACAGTTTCCGTTTCCGTACTCCTCCGAAACGGCTTGACCGATTCTCATGAAATTTTGTGAGCATATTGAGTAGGTCTGAGAATCGGCCAACATCTATTTTTCATACCCCTAAGTGACCGGGAACCGGGAATAATATTCCACGCGGGCGGAGCCGCGGGCATCAGCTAGTATTTTATAAATTCAAAATTTACACACTAAGTTTTAATGTGTAAATTTTAATTTTAATAACGACTTTCATGATACTATAAAAGCCTTTGTTTTAGAACATTTTTACAAGGCTCTTAGCAGTTTATCTTCGATTAGTCTACGATTTTTTCACGACTTTTTGATTTATGTGTCTATCGTCGAATGAAGATTACTTATCTTTACTCACGAATAAAGCGTATTTATCAAGGATATAGACTTTTAAAGAAAACAAATCAATATTTTACTACCACGCATGACTGATGTTTATGTTACCAACTCGTTATAATGGTTATTGCAGGAAACTGTAGGTCATAATCGTCATCATCTCAGTAGTAACGATATTCTTTAAATTAATTGGGTAATAACATTATTTTATATTATATAGCCATTGGCAGTTTCAGTATGAGAGCTATGCCTCCTGTGAAAAGAGAAAATAAATTGAATGAGTTATGTCCTGCAGGGGATCTGACGAGGGTTCTGTTGTAAAATAAAATGGTAGTCACTTTCAATACTGCCTAATAAGCCCAAGCTAACTCTAGCATAAGACGATTACGAACTCTAGTAGTTTAGATTGCTAGCGGCAGCTCCAGACAAAGATATGAGAAATAAAGTCCAAATATTCGTGTGATCCACAAATGTTTATGTCGGAGTTCGGGTATTTTCTACGTATAATGCAGTATTTAAAGATACATAAGTATGTATATCAGTCGTCTAGATCCCATAGCATAAACTTATATAGCTTAATTCATTTTTGGGCTAGATGATGTTGTGTGAGAATGTACACAAATGTGAAAGATAACTGGGCAACTAAGAATTATTAGCTCTGTATCTTTATTTTACTCTCTCTACTTTAATGGATGCTATACTCTTACCTGACTAAAACTATAGGATACCCCTACCACTTCCTGTGACGAGGAGCCTCGGGTAAGCCCCCGGTTTTTAAATGTATTTTAAAAATAAATGACAAACACTCTCCAGCTACTTGGACTATTATTATAAGTTCAATATAATGAAGATATTACATTCCAATACTCGAAGAGACATAAATCACCGCAGTTAAAATTATTACATCTAGCAATACTGTACCCGCAGGCTTCGAAATGAAATTATCATTGAATAGTTACTATAACAATAATTTGGTTGTGGCCAATGCAATTACAGTTCCGTTTTACGCACCCCAAAATCTCATTGGTGATGATTGCATCAATTGTCTCGAATGCGGGTGGCGATGGCTTGTTGATCTCGACATAAATTGTGATAAAATTATGGAAATATTGTACAAGGGTGAGGTAATAATCTCACACCATCTGCGGCTGGAATCTCTATTGTTATCTGATAAGAATAATTGTGTATCTAAAATTTTTATTGGTGATCGTAATTTTAAGCGCTTTAGTACGTATGATAAAAATATTATTAATAAAATTTAATGGGAAACTTTGTGCATATTATTGCGTTTTCATATTGAGCTAGTAATGTACATCTCCGAAAATATTGTTCCACAAAATATATGTATTCATAATCCACACATCAAATAGGTATTTTTTTTTATAATTAATAGACCACGTATAAACAGGTTGTTTTTTCATGTTCCTTCTTGGCTGTATATAGTCAGGGAATCTGGTGTACCCTCAAAAGGAAATCTCAGTTACCCCGACCAACCTTGGCCACCAAGCTTCTACGACTCTCCACTATTTTCGTGTTGATCACACCGCTTTCTACTTCGAGGAAGTGCCTGCTACTACGCAATGCGTCACCACCTTGAGCCTGCATCTGCTAGGGCGACAGTTAGCCCAGAGTGTCGCCCCCAGACCCACACATATGGAGGACGGAGATCAGTCCGAGATCTCCGGCGTCCACGGCGTCTTCTGCGGGACGGGGGAGAACTATTCCTCTTCTATTCCTTCTCCGCCGCCTCTTTGGGACCAGCACATTCTCACAAAACAAGGCGGCGGAGTTTCATACACGTTCACTGCTGACCATATCCTAACTGTTGTCTGCAGCGTAAGATATCCCGGTCCATCTACCCTGGGCACTCTGTTGGCGTGTGGATCACCGTATTTTCCAGGCAGCCCAAGTCGTGGTGGCACTCAGGCGTTATCTCTAGCTGTATTCGATGCAGGTACATATCGGGACAACTGTGCCCAGTGAGCATCTGCGTCAGCCGGTAGGAGAGGCAACCACTGATAAACATGCTTTTATATTTTAAAATATTATACCTACATCTAAAATATACTAATTCGGAAACTAACATTTGCGGATTCAAAACCGCAACCACAACAGCGACAGTCACATTCACTACCACCACCTCTTTATACTGTGCTACCACTGAATCTCGAAAGTCCTTAATGAATGTGAGATATTTAAATACGTATGTTTTTTCATCTTAAATTAACATTGAAACATCAAATCGGCTTATCAAATTATAAGGGCCGTTCCATAAGAAGGAATTTCTTATAAATAACATGTTTAGATCATCCGCGTCACAACCTCGTATCGAAACGGATTAAAAAACAACGCAGTACTAGATTGAAGGCAACGGGATTCATGTCATATCACAGGTAGGTCAATAAAATGTTTCTTTCATTAATTTTATGTCTAACAGCACTCACAAAGACATTAAATATCCCAAGTTCATCGTCAAATTTGTGAATAACAATCAACTGATGTTAAAAGCTTCATTCTATTTTAGTTCCTATGTTTTCTACATAAAGTTATTTGTATAAGTATCATAGTTTTATCAATTCTTATCTAGTGCATTGTGGCAGTATTCACATAAACCTGTATTTTACTAGAATCCTGCTCAATATTTAATACTCTTTATTTTAAGTGACTTTTTTCGGGTAATCGTCAACTAGGTGTTAGTAGTTTTGACACTCACTATAATATATGTACGTGTATTGTTTTTGAAGCGTCTATTATTATTCTTATTAGATTAAAAAAATGTCTTAAATATTTTACTGCTCCAACCTTTAACGTGACGATACTACCAGCGGTTTGGGAAATGGTAAATAAAGATCCCATACATTAATGGGACGAAGCTGCTGTACAATAAATATGATCAAACAAAACGTGTATAAAAGGAAGTAGTACGTTGCATAGATAAACGAGTTGAGTCACGATCATAAACATGGCTAGCCAGCAGTCGTTCTCGAAACACAAAATCTACTCGAGGCTCGCGTGTTCGAACCACGTTACTATAGTAATTGGCATACCGCTGTAACATTACCCTGTCACTACTGAGGCCATGGCCTCGAGAACGGTGGTAGTGAGGTGAGGCAGTAAAATAGGCATGTTCATTGTCGGATTAGATACGATTGCAGCTCGTTTGACGAATACACGATGACGACTTTGTTAAACTTGAAGATTAGTTGGTGTTATATAGATATTCTTCTGATATTTGGCTATTTCTACTTTTTACGATTCTCATCGTCACCTTCATGGTAAATTTTAAATACTGATTATTTCAACAATATTTTTAAACAAACACAAAGCGTTTGGTAAGTTAAGTAACATATATAAGTCAACAAGTTAAATTTTGAGTCAGATTTGGAAGAATAAGGTTTTGAATTATTTGATCCCACGTAGGTGACGCGACGATCCACGAAGGTGACGCAGTAGCTTTACAGACATTATTAATCATTATTTAAGTACAAATTATAAGTTAATTTGTTCTGCCGAATAGTTATATGGTAACAGCTACTTAACTAAGAACAAATTTAAGGTGAAATTTTTTTTTTTTTTTTGATCTCGAGCAGGATTTGAACCCGCGTCTTCTGGTTTGCCGGACCAGACGCCTTAACCAACTAGACCACCGAGACACTGCTCTCGACCGTCAAATTCTTTCACCTCATTACGTCTTGGGGCGACGTAGGCACCATCTACCGGTAACTTAGTTAAGTTGCACGGCTCGAATGTATAGAATTGCACCTATATAATCATTCGACTTGCGATGATACCTGCCCAAACATTAGAGATAATTTTGAAAAGCAATTAGTATGCTGACTCAATCACAAATTTAATGTGAAAAATTTTTTGATCTCGAGCAGGATTTGAACCCGCGTCTTCTGGTTTGCCGTATGTACCAGACGCCTTAACCAACTAGACCACCGAGACACTGCTCTCGACCGTCAAATTCTTTCACCTCATTACGTCTTGGGGCGACGTAGGCACCATCTACCGGTAACTTAGTTAAGTTGCACGGCTCGAATGTATAGAATTGCACCTATATAATCATTCGACTTGCGATGATACCTGCCCAAACATTAGAGATAATTTTGAAAAGCAATTAGTATGCTGACTCAATCACAAATTTAATGTGAAAATTTTTTTGATCTCGAGCAGGATTTGAACCCGCGTCTTCTGGTTTGCCGGACCAGACGCCTTAACCAACTAGACCACCGAGACACTGCTCTCGACCGTCAAATTCTTTCACCTCATTACGTCTTGGGGCGACGTAGGCACCATCTACCGGTAACTTAGTTAAGTTGCACGGCTCGAAAAGCACTCTGCAGCTGGACGATCGGCTCACCGAACTCGAGGTAGAACTGGGTCGCATAAACTGGCACATACTGGTGTTGTGCAAAGTCCGAAGGAAGTGGGAGGACACGCTAACCCTTGGGTCGGGTGAAATATTATACTTTCGGGAAGGTGATGGAAGACATTCTTCCGAGGGCGGTGTCGGCTTTACGGTGAAAAAGGAACTCGTTAGCAGCATGGAGATCAGGAGTGTTCGGGTAGCATACGTAATACTGAGACTTACCAACAGGACTTCCTGAAGGTGATTCAGGTGTACCTATGCCCCAACTTCGAGAAGCACTGACGAGGCAGTTGAGACCGTGTACGAGGACGTGGTGAAAGCATTACACGGTACTGCCAAGACTCACTACAATGTTATGATAGGGGACTTCACTGTCAAAGTGGGAGTACAAGAACGCGGTGAAACGAAAATCGGACTTTTTGGTGTTGGGCGTAGAAATGACCGGAGGCCGCGGGGCAGTATGCTTATCAACTTTCTTGAGGCTCAGGGGCTCTTCTTGATGAACTCATTCTTTAAGAAGAAACCAACCCCCAAACCAAAGGTCACAAGGAACGAGATAAAATTCATCGTGTCGGACAGGAGGTGTATAATTGGAGAAGATGTCTCTGTGATCAACAGGTTTAATACCGGAAATGATCACCGACTTGTCAGAGCGTCTCTGAATTTAGACTTCCGCGTCGAAAGGGCCCGGATGATGAAGCCTACTCTCCGACCTACTGCGCTCCAAATAGCTTTGTGTGCCGAGAAGTTTCAATTGGAGATTCAAAATCGTTTCGATCTGCTGGAAACCACTGGCAACGATCACGATAAGGCCGACACTGTAGTCAGGACGCTACAACAAGTGTCCCGAATGTTTCAGTCTGGAAAAAAGCAAAAATAGGTGTTCCCAGCTTTCGCCCGAGACCCTCGAGCTCATGAGAATCAGACGGGAAACGCCATCTACATTTCATTGAAGTGCGAAAATTAGGATGCATGCTGTGTTCGCACTGAGTTCTCGGCTGAACTGAGTCTAAATGAGCGATGTTGAATAGTGTTGCCAAGAATCCAGTTTGCGAACCTCAATAAAAAAATAAAAATCTATGCATACTTACTTTTGTTTACTTTTGGTCTTCGTCAGACCAGAGAGATTTAAACATCAAAATCCGAAAGCTGCTATGACG
This sequence comes from Miltochrista miniata, assembly GCA_933228765.1. Taxonomy (NCBI): domain Eukaryota; kingdom Metazoa; phylum Arthropoda; class Insecta; order Lepidoptera; family Erebidae; genus Miltochrista; species Miltochrista miniata. The sequence goes on along the minus strand of OW121763.1, from coordinate 23,395,821 downwards.
CGACCTCAGACGTTATAACATCAACATCGTAGAGGCAGCGATCACACAAAATTGGGGTACTAAATAAAGTCTTTGCCCAACAGCTCGGAAGACCTCGTCTGACAAAATTGAAGACAGCGGGTGGCAAAACCGAGACCTCGAGGTTCGAGATTCTCGAAAAAGTTAGAAGCTTCTACAGAGAACTATATGCATCACGGAAAAAAAGACCGACGGGACCTAGCGATCATGGTAGCCACAGAGCCCCACTAATACGCCACTATACCGAAGACATTCTGGATATTGACCAGGGCGAGGTCAGGGCTGCTCTCGAAAAACTAAAAACCAATAAATCCCTGAAGAGGACGGAATAACGACTGCGCTTCTTAAAGCTGGCGGGACTCTAGTTCTCAAAGAGCGGACGAGTCTCTTTAATTCCGTCCTCCAACAGGGACAAACACCTAAATCGTGGAGCGGGAGTGCGGTGGCTCTGTTTTTCACAAAGGTGACAAGACCTTGCTGAAGAATTACATACCCATTTCACTCCTTAGCCATGTTTACAAGTTGTTCTCGAGAGTAGTCACAAACCGCCTTGCCGGAAAACTCGACGAGTACAAGGTACCTAAATGTATTTAAGTTGATATAAGTATAAGCTAGTAGGAGCCTTGATTAAGCTTTAGGTGGCATGACTCTTTCCCAGGATTTCTTCTTGAGACTTGGACGCGAAGGTCATTGTGTCTTTGTTCAAAAGTTCTTAGCATGCCGCACGCCTCAAGAAGCGGAAAAGCATCTGAACTAACCCAAAAGACGTAAGATAACACCCGAACCCGTAGGCGAGGCCACGATGATAGCCTAAGCCTGTCGGGTACCCTGATACATCATTCTAAGGAGTTGCCCGGTGCGCCTAATACTAGTCGGGTAAGTAGCTACGATGTGGGTTTTAGACGGTTTGGATCTGGCATAACGTCCGGTGGGATTTCTACTCCTATAAAAGGGCATCACACGGAATGTTATAGGTATTGCTCTGTCCTTTGCCATGATTGTAGGTACCTACTTATTTGTTTTACTATTATTCCGCTACATATCTACTACAATACGAATCTAAAAGAGTACCACTCTTACTGAAACTAGTCAGAGATCACCTTCGTGGCATAAACTCCCCTTCGTGGGTAAAACGCCACGAAGGATGTGACACGAAGGTAACGAAAACATAGCTTTTTTTTAAATTCCGACAAAGTTTAGCCGTTACGTTTTAAATCAAATACTACATAAATATCTCAATTAATTTGCGGTTTCGATGAATAAACTCTGACTTCAATAGCTATTACACAATGTACAAAAAGTCACCCACGAAAAGTACTCGAATTAAGTGTCAAATATAGAAACTTACTGATATTTTTTTTTCTCAAGGAGCCAGGAGTTGCACGTTGCACTCCCGCGATGCCCGATCACGAATAACGTTCAGTTAAGTTGAGTTTTGTTATTGGGGCGGACGTTTTGGTCAACAGTAAACCGTTTACTACGCAAATTTAGAGTACCTAGATTCGTGTGACCGATGTATATTGTGTTTTAAGTTCTAAATAACAGTTAGAAGTTTTTTTTTGTAATACTGTGTGTGTAGTGTATGTTATTACGGTGAATTTAGTGTATGTAACTTCAAAATCTATGGAAATTTGGTGAAGCAGTAACCAAATGTTTAACTGAATCGGAAAGTGTGACACGAGTAGAATGCGAAAAATGACCCCGATTTTGACCTTTTGTGTTAATTTTTGTTATGAATATTTACTTCTATTGCAACAAATTTCATGTATTTTATAGCTTAATAGCTGTTTTATCCACTATTTTAAAACATTTCTTTCTAACTCATACGGTTAAGAAAATATAAGCGTGTGACCATCAAATTTAAGCAACCAGGAGAAATAGCCATTTATTGACTTGTCGGGCTATAAGTCCGTATAATCTAGGTAATATTTCGAAAGTAGGTCATTTTGCCCTTATGAACTGAAAGTCCGGATTGAGTGATCTTAGTTGCTTTGGTTATGTATTTGTTTCTTAATGTAAGGGAACGTAACTCTTATCAATATTCGATGTATTAGTTAATTTTTTTGCGAAGATGGATCAATTTAGCCTGGACAATGGTTATAATCTTCATTTAAAAGACTACTTTTAGGACTGTTATCCAAAACGCAATATAAGCCGTAACGCAATTTGTTCGTTGATTTTTTAACATATTTGTGCCCTCAACATACATATGGTCACGCCTTTATCTCTGAAGTGGTAGACAGAGGCACATTTCACCTTTTTTGATTTGTCCCACGTATGGTGAGTCGTATTGCTGTGTTGAGATGAACAGGTTGTGACTGCCTTCTGTTTAAAATTTTTAAGCCGCCTAAAATGGTCTTCAACTTGGTTTAATGACTGCCATTTTACTGGCAACCGGGACCAACGACTTAACGATCCTTCCGAAGCACGGAAACGCTCAAATAAATGTCACAAAGTGGTTACATGGATGGTCACCCATCCAAGAACTGGCCATAGTGAAAGTTACTTACTGCAGTAGCCGTTTACAGAACACTGAGTCCGTGGGGCCACGAGCGCTTCAGACTAGTGTTCTATGCAAATTATACTCATTTATATAAAAGAAAGATATAAAGATAAATTAGAAGTGTTTAAATTTATAGCGTTATATTATTACTTTGGTACTTCAAACTTATTTAGAGACTTATATTTCGGGATGACATTGGCCTTGTCATTTATTATAAAGTCTTTTAAGTCTTGAACAACGTTTTTGTTTTCAGACAATAAGCCGGCTTTGTTATTGAAGTGGTATCATCTTCAACTCAAGCTTCTATGCCTAAGCATGATGAATGGTGAAGACGTTGAGAGCACTCATGTGTTTTAAGTCTTTTGTTCACAAGTATTTAAGTCATAAAGAAAGTAGAATGTTAATTTTAGAATTTTTTATTATGTTATTTTAAGCATTTTTGTGTTCGCCATCTAATATCTAATAGTGTAATTGGTTATTTTTACATATTAACTCGATGGCCGGTGGAACTTCGGACATCACTTCCGAAGTTTGGTCCCAAAACTGAGGGGGGCATCAGCCGCACTAGCGCGGCTGATGCCCAACATCAGGGGACCCAACGCTCCCTACAGGAGACTATACCTGGGGATCGTGCGAAGTATGGCCCTATACGGGGCCCCCGTATGGGCGGAGACCCTGTCGGCCAGTAATGTGGCCAGACTGCTGAGTCCGCAGAGGACGATGGCCATCAGGGTGATAAGGGGATACCGCACGATCTCCGGTGAGGCGGCATGTCTCCTAGCCGGGACCCCTCCATGGGACCTGGAAGCGAGAGTCCTTGCGTCACTGTTTAGATGGCGCAAGGAGGCACTGGATCGGGGCCAAAGGCCTGCGCCTCGAGAAATCGAGGCCCAGCGGACCCTGCTCCACCAGGAAACCGTGGAGACATGGAAGGTGCGACTTGAGCAACCAAAGGGGGGATTCGCCACAATCGCGGCCGTCAGACCGGTCATGGACGAGTGGCTGGAGAGGAGACACGGTGCTCTCTCCTACCGGCTGTCACAGATACTAACCGGGCACGGAAGCTTCGGTAGGTATCTGTGGCGAAGACACCGGGAAACCACGGCCGAGTGTCAGCACTGCGAGGACCGCAGCGATGACACAGCGCTCCATACGCTGGTGGAGTGCACTGCGTGGGCGCAACAGCGCCAGGTCCTCGTAGTGGGTCTGGACGTGGACACTCTCTCGCTCGAGACCATGGTACGAGTCATGCTCTCCAGCGGGAGTAAGTGGGACTGCGCCGCCTCTTTCTGCGAGCAGGTCATGCTCGTGAAAGAGGCGGCGGGGCGGGTACGGGAGAGAACTCTTCCCCCCGAGTTCCGCAGTCGGCGGCCTGGACGCCGCCGACGTGTCTTCGCCGAGGACTATCGGCCTCCATGACCGGGGGTCTGAGGACGGTGAGAGAGTCGCTCACCGTCCTTGCAGAAGCAGGCCCATGACGGCAGCGTGACGTGAGGAACTCACGCACGACCCCCCTTAGAAGCGGGATCACACCCGAAACCCACCCCCAAAGACGCGGATTAGCACCCGAACCACCCCCTGGGCGAGGCTGCAGAGGCGGCTGTAGGTCTGTTGGGAGTCCTGGGACATCCTTCCGAGGGCTTACCCGGGGCTCACAACCATAGGCTGTTGGGCGTTGCGTGAGGTTTTTTAGTCGGTAGGAGCCCGGCATAACATCCATGAGGATTTTCCCTTACGTAAAAAAAAAAAAAAAAAAAAAAACCCATGATGGTAAAAATGTTGTTTATCTGATCAAACAGAATGAAATTTTGATCTAAAAAAATTACTTTCTGCACTTAAAGCCAATAAACTATGGCTGTGTCGAATTTCTAGGTCATCCGTTCACGCATTTACTTTAATAATGGAGGTTTTCGCATCATATAAACTAAAGTACACAAAAAAAATCATTATCGTGTAACAGCTCCGAGTGAAAACACTAAAAGATCCACACTGAGGTAACTGATTGATACTGAATTATAAACTTCTCCGCATTGCCATAAAAGGTCGTTTTTTTTTTTTTTTTATGTTCAGCTCGCCAAATTGACGTCGCCACCAGCCTGATGGTAAGAAAGCAGTGGCGCATCTAGCGATTGGGGGCCACTTCTTACAGTGGTCCTCAAGTTGGCGGCCCTGTGATGTGCCTCTTCACGCTCCTCTTGAAGAACCCGGGATTGTAAGATGAGGGAAAGACGTGTGCGGGCAGGTCGTTCCATGTTTTTATAGTTCGTCAGAGGAACGATCTTTTGAAACGCTCGGTTCTGGCGAAGATTCTCTCCACTGTGCATGAGTGGCATCTCTGCCCGGCACGCGTTGTTTGGGATCGGAAAGGAGATGGTGGGATCAGGTTGAAGAGCTCTTCAGAACATTCGCCGTGATACATTCGATAGAAGGCAGCCAAGGACGCTATGGTTCTTCGCTGCGACAAAGGTTCGAGGCCTCCCGTCACCTCAGGACAACCAATTATTCGGATAGCACGTCTCTGCATAGCGTCAAGCGCGTCTAACAAGTACCTCGCGGAGTCATCCCAAAGGTGAGAACAGTACTCGACGCAGGGACGAATCTGCGTCTTGTACAGTAAACATCTCTGATGTGGCGTGAAATACCGTCTCACCTTATTCAGGATTCCCAGTTTCCGCGAGGCCAGACCAATACAGCTCTCTATGTAGTTTTTGTGATTGAGCTCACGCCTGACGTCTATACCGAGGATTTTCAGGTTGTCCTTTAGTGGAATTGTAAAGCTCTGAAGAGAGGGCAGGGGTAGGAATGGGGACTTCTTAGCTGTAAACGCACACGCCTGTGTTTTTCTGGCATTGAACTCGACCAGGTTGTCTGAACCCCATTGGGCAATGCGGCCCAGGTCCAGATCGAGATCCGCCACGAGTTGTCGTCTCTTCTCATCCACGTCGCCTCGCCCTGCCGCTGGACGGCCAGAATTGCTCCCATGAAGAGTACTGTCATCCGCATAACAATGAATGCACCCAAGGGACGTTTCATAGATGACATTCTATCTAAATATAAATAACTCAAAGGTGACTGACTAACTGACATAGTGATCTATCAACACACAGCCCAAACCACTGGACGGATCGGGCTGAAATTTCACATTCAGGTAGATGTTATGACGTTGGCATCTGCTAAGAAAGGATTTTGATAAATTCTACCCCCAAGGGGATAAAATACGGGAAGCGGGAACGAGAACAAATTTTACGCGAGCAACGCTACGGGCATCAGCTAGTAAATTTATAAAACCTTTTTTCAGGCAAGTCTTATTGTATGTGAATAGATGCTATCTGTACTTACTGATTCATCAGCAAAGCACGGTTCAAATCATTGAACAGATTTGGCTCTACTGTATTTATCATAGTTATTATGACGTATCAAGAAATAAATTAGAATCGGAACGGAAGTTCCTAGAAGGGTTGATGAATGAAGCTGCAGGATACAGCTAGTTATTATAGAGATATTGTGTGAAGAGTTGAATTCACCACAAATTCCGTGAAAACGCTTAAATGGGCTAGATTATATTATTTAAAATCGTATTTGAAACATTATTTTATTACTCACGCAAAGCTCTGAATAACTTAAATTTAAGAAATGGAGAATTTAATTTTATTCAAGTTAAGAATTTGGGTTTTCAGTAGGTTTGCTAACATGCAATAAAAATATTTCTTTCTATGATTACCATCGCTCAAATCTGGACCATAGTATTTAGATTAGCGTAAATATAAATCCTGCGTTCATAACAACAGTTTGACGTGTTGTTAATCAGATTATGTTTAGAATTTTACGAGGTAATATTTTATTAGTAAATTTATTGCCATCGGTGACGTCAGAAGGATTAGCCACAGCATATTTCGTTTTTTTTTTTTTTTTTATACTACTTAGGTGGCAGACAAGCTTACGGCCCACCGGAAGGTTGGTAACCGTAGCCTATAGACGTTTGCAACACCAGAGGCGCTACACACGCGCTGCCGACCCCTGGTGGTCACCCATCCATATTCGGCCATAGTAAATGTTGCTTACTGCAGTGATCGTTTACAGAACACTGAGTCCGCGGGGCCACGAGCGCTTCAAAAAATTTTTCCACAGGTACAGTACCTGTAGTATGTAGCTTATGGGATTAAAATATTTCAATATTTATAAGCAACGTAGTTGTGCCACATGGCTTCTCTTGTGATACTTCGAACCCCGTCCCATGTAGCATCCATTATTAAACTCTGTGTTTACAATAATACAAACATAACATTGTCACACGATAGGTGGGTCAGCCACCGTATCAGGTCTAAATGTACTGATTACCAAAGAGATAACTGAGAACGATATTTTTGTCGATACAATACAGCAGTTGATCCTGCGTTTATTAAAATAAACAATATCCAAACAGATTTACAATTATAGCTAGTTACAAAGTAGGGGAGGGTTCTTCGGTATCCCCTAGACCACCAGATCCCGTGATGTCGCGTAGTTGGAGTAGGTACATCACCTGAAAGGGCAGCCGTGGTAGTGCGAGAGGGCAGCGACCGCTTGCAGGTATATAAAGGGCGTGAAGGAGGCGGCGAGGGACGAAGAGTGCAGTAACCGTGCGCGCACGCCGGCGCGTAGGCTGCCGTGACGTCACATATCCCCCTTTTTGGGCGAGAATTTTTCTAGAACAATTCGGCTCCTCCAGCACCTCCAGGTCAGCTCCCACAAAGGCTCCCGGCACCCTGCTGCAGCCCTGGAACAATTAAAAAATAGGCGTACATAAGGGGTGCAAAGGTGCTTAATAGTAGGGATAGAAAGTTTATAGAAATGTAAGTTAAGATATAGGACGTGGCTTAAACGCGTAGCAAAACTTCGTTACAATAAAATAAAATTTATTCCCTTTGAAATTTTTAAAAAATTATTTAGGTTTGTCAAAATTTTTGTGACTCTACCGGGGGTTCGGAAATGCTACAGACTGAGAAGAACACCCCAAGAAACTCAGTCCGGTCCCTCTTATTCATCTTAGTATCTAATACAGTTTTTTTTTAAATGTAGAAAGGAGCAATTCGTGTCACTGCCAGGCAGTCTTGTCTTTTAGAAAGTCTTTAATGCTATAATAAGCTTTCTGGCACAATTTAAGCTTTACTAGTTTTTTAAATTTATTAACTGACAAACCTGTTATGGCTGTCGGCAATGTATTGTACATTCGAATACAATTACCCGCAAAAGAATTGCTTATTTTATTAAGCCTAAATCTAGGTACAGCCAATTTATTTTTATTTCTTAAGTTTAGGTTATGGATATCACTATTTTTAATAAATTTACTGTTATTTTTATGACTATATAATAAGTTTTCATATATGTACTGTGAATACACAGTAAGGATGTTGATATCCTTAAACTTTTCTCTTAATGACTCCCGAAACCCCATACCATAGATAGCCCGGACAGCCCTTTTCTGCAACACAAAGATACATTCGATGTCGGCAGCGTTACCCCATAATAGTATGCCATAGGTCATGACACTGTGGAAGTAGCTAAAGTAGACAAGACGCGCTGTTCTAATGTCTGTCAGTTGTCGGATCTTTTTAACGGCATAGGCTGCAGAGCTCAGTCTGCCCGAGACTTTCTCGATATGAGGCCCCCACTGCAAGTTGGAGTCTAACTTTATGCCCAGAAAGACAGTTTCATCGACCAATTCTACTTGATCATCCCTAATCCTAATACTGGTGTTAACGAGCCTAACATTTGGCAAGGTGAATCTAATACATTTTGTTTTAGTTTCGTTTAACAATAAATTATTAGCGTTAAACCAGTGGACTACCCTAGAGAGGGCATTGTTTACTTCGTCAAGATCGCGTTGTCCACGTTCAACTTTAAATATTAAAGATGTGTCATCAGCAAACAAAACTACCTCGTGATCGTCTCTTATAAGGTGAGGGAGATCATTTATGTACACTAAAAATAGAAAAGGTCCCAGAATTGAACCCTGAGGCAACCCCATTGTTACAGCAGAACCATTTGACTGTTTACCATTTATAACTACTCTCTGTACTCTATCTCTAAGGTAAGAACTAATTAAATCCAAGGCCGTCCCCCGGATTCCATAATGATCAAGTTTTTGAATTAAAGTCTGATGCTGGACACAATCGAAGGCCTTAGATAAGTCGCAAAATACACCATAAGCATCATACGACTCCTCCCAGGCCTCATATATACACTCTAACAATTTGATGCCAGCATCCGTGGTAGACCGACCTCGCGTGAAACCGAATTGTTTAGTATGGAATAGTTTATTTGTATTAAAATGATTTTGCATTTGATTAAGCATTACCTTTTCAAAGATTTTACTAAACGTGGGTAGTACAGAAATAGGACGAAAATTGGACGGATCTGAGGTGCTACCCGATTTAAACAGAGGAGTTATTTTACTAAACTTCATTAAGTCAGGAAACACACCACTATCAACACAATTATTAAATATTATTGATAATTCCGGGGCAACCATTTCAATTAACGAATTAACTAAATGTACAGAAATTCCCCAGAGGTCAGCAGTTTTCTTAATATTTAAAGATTTAAAAGTTTTTATGACAGTGTGTATACTAATTTTACTGAATTTAAATATTTCATTACAGCAAGGAACATTTGCTTTTAACAAGGATTCTGCTATTGGGGTAGAAGAACCTAGGGCTCTGGTCAAATCTACTGGAATTCGAGAAAAAAATTGTTCAAATTCGTTAGCGACTTCGGCATCTGTTGTAATTAAGTTACCATTTACTTTAAGTTTAAAATTATTATCATTCGATTTTGCTTGGCCTCTTTCTGCGTTAATTATTTTCCAAGTAGATTTAACTTTGTCTACACTATTGAGAATTTTATTACTTATATACTTTCTTTTGGCTGCTAAGCAGTCTGCTTTAAACTTTTTTGAATAAGTTTTAACATAATTTAGAAATTCATCTGTTCTATTAAGCTGTCTTTCTGAGTATAGTTCATACAGTTTTTGTCTACTTTTATGTATATCCTCAGTGGCCCATTCACTGAAGGCTGGCCTATCACCGATTGTGACTTCCTTAGACTTGAATACGGAGTTGAACTCATTGTAAAAGGAATCAAAAAATAACTTATACATTACATTTGGATCTAAGCCAGTGTCTAAAAATGGAAGTTTATTGCAAAGTCCAACTCGCATACGTTCCAAGCGGTCACTAGTTACTGGTCTACATAATATTTTACGTCTTTTAACTTTTTCTCTTGTGATCTTGAAAGATGCTATTTGGTATGATCTGATTTTATCTTATTTATAATACTCTTACTTTCTGGCAACATATCACTGTATATATTGTCCAGACAAGTAGCTGTTGTATCACAATATCTAGTAGGCTCTAAAAATAAGTTAGTGAGATTGTGTGATTTAAATAAATTTAAGATATCATTGGTCTGACGCGTATTTATAAGTATATTAACATTAAAATCACCGCACACTATTAGGTGTTTATTAGTTTTTCCAAGTTTAAATAGCACTTTATCCATTACTTCCTCAAACTCACAAAAGGGTGAGACTCCAGGTTTATATACGCATACTACTATGAATTGCTCCAATTCTACGCACGATATTTCAACTGTACACTCTACAGAGAGGGACTCAACATCTTTCCGTTCCTTATATTTTAATTTCTTATTTAATAAAATCATCGTGTTGTGTTGACCCTGCAGAACGCACTACCAACCCGGTGACTACTGAAACTGAACATGAGCTCATACTCCTTACGCATATGTTCTGTAAGACAAACAATTTCAATATTTTCTGAGCTCATGAACAGCTCCAATTCAAACTCTTTGACCTGTGTTAATGTTGCAATATTATAATGCACCAGGCTGATGTAATTTACATTTTTTAATTTAGTTTTGTTCGGAGGACAGTTTTCGATAAAATTACGGTTTGCAATTAAATTTAACTCTATTAATTTACAATTTTGGCTAGAGGGTAATTCCTCTGTTGTCCCAGCAGTTAATTTAAATTACTTGGAACAGATTCCAAAGTCCTAAAACTACTCTGCTCAAATAAAGCAGTTTTGTCAGCCAAGTTTTTGGCTACAGAATAAAAATAATTAAATAGCAAACTTGCTACTTGTCTTTTATAATATTTGGGTAGACAATACCTACCCTTGTGATTATTATAGACTATAAACTTGCTATGTGACAAATTTGTGTTAAATACAGAATTAAAGTCAATTATATTAAATTTATTATTATACTGACTTATTAAATTTAAACGTAAATTCATCTTATATCTAAATGAATTTTCCGAATCTGGCACACCTTTTATAAATGGAAGTGTGAACATTACAACTTGTATGACATTTAAGTTTAAGATGTAATTCATGTATAGGGACAAATCATCATTGCTAATTTTCCCCCTGTTTGCACAGAAAATTATTATTTTACTGTTAGCTTCCAATTTATATTCTAATATCTTTTGCATAATACCACTTAATGAAGCACCCGGATAGCAATTATTAATAACCGAGTAATAACTTGAATTTGAGTTTTGTTTTAAAAATGAACTTAGATTGGTACCAATATCATCACTAAATACAATTAATTTAGTACAACTATTACTATTATTTACACTGTCACACAATATATCCACTGATGTACTGGGCGAGCATGTGGTAATGGGAGCTAGGGGCTCAGCGGTAACCGGTTCGCCCTGGGCCTCCACCGGCTCAATTGCTTTAGGGCAGTTAATATTGCATAAGTGGTCATTTAGGAAACAATTAAGGCGCTCAGTGTTATCATTTGATGTTTTGAGTACCTTGTCTATTGTTAAAGAACATTTAGTAAAGTCCTTAAGGGACCATTCATATTTTTTAGTCATATATTGTAGCTCAAATTGCAAACTTTGTATTTTTGACTCTAATTTTTGTGTGTCAGTGCAATATTTTAAATGGCTTTGTTCTAGTTCTAACATTGACAATTTAGCTTGTTCTCTAAATTTTAAACAAGAACCTATATTTTTACACTTCTTGATTAACATTTTATGGAATTTTAATTGCTTTTTTGATTTTTGTATGAACTTTTTAATTTTTAGATATTTTTTTAGTTTATTTCTGCTGCAAAACAAAACTGACTTGTCCTGTTGATATGGACTGTCACCTGTAAGATCTATAGTAGTCAAGTCCAGGTTTTGAGAATTTGCAGAAGGAATAAACTGCGGGATACCACTCATTAACTCACTAAAAAGATTATCGGTTTGTTGGGCAGTAACTTTCTCAGCAGCTTCTTCCAGGTGTGAGATCTGTCCCTGGGCATCCCTTAGCTCCTGTTCCAGAAAGGTAGTCCTCCTCAAGGTTTTCTCATACTCGTCACTGCACTCTTGGAACCTATCTACAATTGACTGAAGGTGGTCCCGCTCCGCAACAATGTCATCATAACTAACATGAAGTCTTGATAATTCGCATTTTAATTTTTTTGTGTCATTCAGAGCGTTTATCAATAGATTTTCATTTTCCTCTCTTTCCTTTTCCAACTGTACACAGAGCTCCGTTTTAGATTTAAGCTCCAGCAACACCAACTGAAGTTTGGGCTCTTCCTGCTGGCGGCCGAGAGCTCTGCGACTACGGGTATTCATATTATTAATAAGTAAGTGCAATTAAACGCGAATTAAATGATGGAGCTCCTTGTACAGTTTATGGTAAGAAGTAACAAGGTTATGTACCGGCAATAAATTATACTTAATATTTTTATGTACTTACGCAAATACACCAACCGTCGTCAACGTCGAGTAAACGCTTATACAAGTATAATAATTCTACTCACGAGAAACAGTCGATTTATTATGTATTTACGTGAAAAAGAAAAGATTTAACATTCGAAAAAACGGGTACCTGACTCGTCACTTCTCACACCAAAATACACGGACAGAACACTTTTATTATATTAATCTGACTATTTTAGGACACTATTAATGCGATGATAATGGTTTTAATTGGTTTAAAATTGTTTAAATACTAAATAACTAATTAATTTTAAAAATATTTTCAGAGAGCTAAAATTTTTGACAGTTCGATAGTGTTGCCAGACTCGGAAACTGTTGCCAGACTCGGAAAGATTACTAACTCACTATCTCATAAGTAAGATAATAAGAAAATAAATTTTATTTATAAATTGCAGGTAACATAGGTAGGCAGTAGACGGCATGCGGCGTGTGTTGATAGCTAGCTATACGAGTAGGCTTGTGTGTGCACAGCTGATAACCAGTACCTACATACGTAAGCTGTGAGCGAGAGAAATCGAAGTATGATTTGACTTCTTAGAGGCGACTTCTTAGGAGGCGGCGAGGGACGAACACTTGCTACGATCCTGGCAAACAACTTTCGCTTCTTCAACTTTCATAAGTGTCTTCATACATGCTCTTCGGTTAAGGGTACTCTTTACCGGGCCTTTTCTCAGAAGATTATCGATTTTATCGACTTGAGTATGCCGAGGTTGACCCCTACCAGTTTGACCATTCACTCTCGCCTCATAAATCTGTTTCGTCAGCCTATTTCCATCCATTCTCTCCACATGTCCAAACCATCTGAGCATCCCTTTCTCTATCTTAGTCACTACATTTTCTGTCATGCCGCAATGTTCCCTTATCACGCTATTCTTTACTTTATCCATCAATGTCACTCCAGCTATACTTCACAAACTTCTCATATCCACTGCATTAATTTTACTTTCCTGCCACACCCAACTTTCACTACCATTTATAAGTACACTTATAGGTTATATATATATATATATATATATATATATATATATATCTAAAAAGGCAAGGATGGCTGTACAGTCATCCTTGCCTTTTTAGACACGTTCTGACTGCTCATAAAGGTGTGAATGGCTCCATTCACTTGATTTCCTGCCAAAACTCTTCTTTCAATATCATTGTCACACTTTCCATCTCTTTCAAATTTTGAACCCAAATATACAAACTCTTTCACCTGTTCCACGCTCTTTCCTTCGATTAATATCGAGCAATCAGTCATACATTTCTCTCTTTCAAAAACCATTACTTTTGTCTTGCTTACATTAACATTCATTCCTCTACTTTTAAGCGCATCGTTCATTATATTAACCATCAACTGTAACTCCTCCGCCGATGATGCCAGTATTACCTGATCATCAGCATAAAGGAGGCATTTGACGGTTAGCTCATTCATTTTTAGTCCATACGCACACTCTTGTAGATCTTTCAAGCAACTGTCCATGTATAGGTTGAACAGCCATGGTGACGCTACACAGCCTTGTCTCACACCTTTTTCGATGGGAAAAAAGTCCGTGCAAGCTCCATTGATCCTGACACAAGATTTCAATGCTCGTATGATGTTGCTGTTCACTCCATACATGGACAGTGTTGACCACAGTTCATGCCTCACCACTCTGTCGTAGGCCTTTTCTAAGTCCACAAAGATGCAATAGACTTTTTGGCGTTTTGCTATAAATTTTTCAGCTAGGCATCTTAGTGAAAAGACCTGATCCATGCATCCCCTTCCTTTCATAAATCCTGCTTGTACATCCCACATTTGTCCTTCAGTTTCATTCATCAATCTTTTAATCAAAACTTTCGCATACAATTCGCCTACGACACTGAGCAAACTTATGCCGCGGTAGTTTTTGCACTCTTGCTGTGACCCTTTACCTTTGTACAGCGGCACTATGACAGATTTGCACCATTCATTTGGTACTCTGCCATTTCGCCAGCAAAGATTGAAAAGGCGGTACAGCTGGCAAGGTACCACGCCACGACCTGCTTTCAGCATCTCGACAGAAATTCTATCAATCCCAGCAGCCTTTCCTAATTTCATACTATTCAACGCTACCACAATTTCTTTCATACTTAAGTGGCTTTCATTATCAAGTTCATTCATTTCCGAGACATGAGTCTCCCTTTGCATATCCACTTTGTCAAATAAACTTTCAAAATGTTCCTTCCACCTTTTTAACACACATTCCTCTCCTATCACAAAACTGCCATCACGGTTTCTGATTTGTTTAAATTGTGAGGTTGTCTGTTCAGTCCTCATTGTTCTTATAGACTTCCAAAAGAATTTTATATTCCGTTGGAAGTCATCAGATAACCTGTTATGAAAGTCATGCTCATCATTCTCTCTCTTACTTTTTATCACTTCTTTCGCAACACGCTTATACCTTTTATACTCATCCTTTGCCATTTTTACATCCTCATCCGTTGCCTTCTGCAATCTTTGATTGGCCATTGTAGCCAGCCAGGTCAACCATGCTTGCTTCTTATCAGACAAAACTTTTAAAACTTCCGCATGCATACTCTTTACCTGACATCCTTGTCGCCTTTGGCTTATCCCACATACTTCCACTGCAACTCTTACGAGACCTTCCTTAATCGTCTTCCATAATTCTTCAATCTCGCATATTTCCTCTGAATTTTCATATCTCTCGCTCAATTTACTTACAAATTCCTCTCTCACGCTTATATCTTTCAAATTTTCGACTTTAGTACACCAATGGGCTTATGCGCACGATGCCGCCACCGCTGAAACAGACCTCTTACTCGGCTAATTATCAAGAAGTGATCTGTGTCAATCCCGGCACCGCGGTATGCCCGGGTATCCAGCACATTCTTTCTCATTCTTGCGTCTACTATCACAAAATCAATCATGCTTCTCTGGCTTTCTTGTTTCCTTGTATACAAGTGGATATCTTTGTGGTTAAATATGGTGTTGGTTACCACAAGATTCCTCTCCAAACATACTTCTAGCAAACTTTCGCCATTTTCATTCACTCGCTCATCCCCAAACTTTCCCAATACACTTTCATATCCATCACACTTAACTCCAACCCATCCATTAAAATCACCTAACATTACAATTCTTTCGTTTCGTTTGCATTTACCCAGAACATCATGCACACTCTCCCAGAATGCCTGCCTCTCACTTTGGTCTTTTGAGGACCGGCGCCACCGCGCCTCCTGTGGAGCATACACTCCTAACACAAAGATGCGGGTGAGTCCAACCTACCTCAACCGAACGAGTCTTGGGCTCACACATTCAAAATCTGTCACACATTCATTCATTCTCGCGGAAAGTACTACACCGACACCCTGGCACGCCGCGCTGGTTGTGGCTACGCCTGACCAGTAGGCCGTATAGGCTCCATGTGTCGTGGTGTCGCATTCTTTCCGCTTTGTCTTATTCACACCGAAGATATCCAATCGCCTCTCTCGCATCATCTTGCATACCTCCTCAATTTTATCGTTCATACCTCCTCTTACATTTAACGTAGCAAAGTGGCTATCCACAGCCCACTTTTCGCCCCGATGGGAGACGAGACGTGACGAGTTGCGAACCACATCGCCGTCATTTTGTGTATTTAAATTTAACAACTCCATTGCGTTCCCACGAGTAGCAAGGGAAAATCATGTCCACCTGGACAGAACCCCGCTTGTCCAAGTAAGGCTAACCTTATTCTGGGCTCGCCCGGTCCCAGGGTAATAGACACGCTAATACTAGGCTCGCCCCTAGTCACGCAGCACATAGGCACGGCAACCTTGGCTTGGCGGAGAGAGGATGGGATCGGGATGATGAAATCGGAAAGGGATTTTAGGATAGGAAAAGGCTGTGTGATAGCAGAGGGACTGGGATAAGGAAAACTTTTCAAAACCTTCTGTCTTTCAAAACCAATAGCCAGCAGCCAGGACAGTTGTTTCTTTCACAATATTCTCTGCAGTTCGAGCGTACAATATCGTATGGGAATATTTGTTTTTAAATTTTTGTGGACATTTTTACACATTATCGTGTAGCCCAAATTAAGCTAATATAAGCTTGTACCATGGGATCTAGACGACTGGTAAACATACTTATGCATATACTTATTTCTCGCATAGATATATATTACACCCACATAACAATCAATGTGCCCATCCACACTAAGAGATATGGCCTGGGTGGGAATCGAACCCATGATCTCCGAATTCGTAGTCAAGCACACTAAACACTGGATCATGAGGCCAGTCCATCGTATTACTGCTCTGCTCTCTTGGGCAGCAGCATGAATTACATAGCCTATGTCTTTCTAATGACGAAAGAATATTTAAAAAATTTTTCAATAAAAAATACAACCGACTTCCAAGAAATCCTGAAAAATAAAATTTACTTAGCACAAAGTAATATGTATTTTGATTTATCTGATTTTTTATTCAATATCAGATTGAAGTCGGCGCCAAGTAAATTCATAGGTTTAGGGAGGTATTATTCATGGCACCAACTTCAATATTATATTGAATAAAATCTGATAAATCAACTACATATTACTTTGTGCTAAGTAAATTTTATTTTTCAGGATTTCTTGGAAGTCGGTTGTATTTTTTATTGAAAAATTTTTTTTCATTATTTTAAGTGACGGGTGAACCGAAAAATATATCTATCTACGTGAAAGTTCTCATCAATACAAATTAATCAAGCCCCAACACAAGGTAGCTGTTGTAAATCGTTAAGAAATTCCCTCGAATCTCTTTTGGTTCCATCATCAGATCGACTCCAGACCTTTATTAATGGTAGTACATTAAAGCACTGAATTAAAAAGTTAACAAACGCACTATTTGTGCCTATGATTTTCGGTGGTTGCCCTCGATTTCTCCAGGATCCCATCATCAGATCCTAACCTGGTTATAATGGGACCACCTCAGAAGTAAACCCTATTCAACAAATAAATTGAAAGCCGTCTATAATTGAGGGTGACCATACATAAAACATTGAGACCTTTCTTTTTTTTTTGAAGTTGGATGTATAAATCTAGGTGTAAAGTTCTCATCAATACAAATCAATCAAGCCCAAACACAAGATAACTGCTGTAAATTGTTTAGGAATGCCCTCGACTGTCTTTCGACTCTATCATCAGATCGACGCCATACCTTCATTAAAGTGTTGAACATTAAAGCACTTAATTAAAAAGTTAACAAGCACACTAGTTGTCCCTACAATTTTCGGTGGTTGCCCTCGTTTTCTCCTAGATCCCTTCATCAGATCCTGACCTGGTGAAAATGGGACCACCTCAGAAGTAACCCCTATCCAACAAAAAAAAAAATTTTGACATCCGTCTATAATTGACGGAATTATCGCTTGACATACATAAAAAAAAATACATACAGACGAATTGAGAACCTCCTCCTTTTTTTGAAGTCGGTTAAAAATCGGTTCATTGGTTTCAGTTTAATTACAAACAAACAAATATTTCCTCTTTATAATATTAGTATGAATATGATCATGTTTAGCTTCTCATGACCTTATCCCTCGCATGAACGTAGATATCATGTAAATAAATCTACCTATACTTAGCATGACAACTGAAAATTACTTACCTAATTATTCATGTCACCTAGCCCCAACAGAATGATTTACCATAAAGAGAACAAAAACAAATTTATGTCTCTTCGGGGACATCGGTGGTGTCCATTACACGATATCCTTCTTGATTTATTAACGTGGATATCTCGACGCGAATAAATGTATATTACTGTGGGGTCCAGTAATTAAATGTTGAAGGATTTCTACAAAGGCAGGTCATAATATCGTTACTTTTTTTAAAAATCGAAAGGAATGTCAATGTTTATTATTGGTCGATTTATTGTTTACACGTTTATGTGGATATTGAGGATACAGTTTACGACATTAGTTGGAAGAAACAAATAAGTTGAACGTTTCCTTATATTGGTATAGTAAGAAATGCCATATTTGTGTTTAATGTTCTTGGAAGATATGAAGATTGATTTAGACACGTGCAAAACTTGAGATTGAACTACGATGAGCTTTTAACATTTATTGCGATTTTTAAACGAAACAATATTACAGAACTTATGAAATTAATTGTAAATGAAATAAAACCTTTTAAAAATCTTACCTATCTAAAACTAAATACTTTATTTTTATTACCTACCTCAAATGAAATCCAGGCTCCTATTTTTTCTTTATACGATTGTAGACTATAATAAAGCAGCTTTCGCGTTCATTACCAATCATCATAAAGCGTATACTGGTAGTATTGTTCCATTGCATTTCCAAGGATGTAATTTCACAGACAAACAAAGTATGTGTAATTTTCTCTCATCGGTGTAGAAGATACGGAGTCGGTATAGGCATACCATTGGCTCAAATTTTATCATAACATTCACTGACGATGCCTTTTGTTACGTGAGGAAAATCCGTCATGGACGTTATGCCGGACTCTTACCGACTAAAAACCACACGTTCCTAACTTAATGCTTACGGTTAGAAGCACCGGGTAAGTCCTCGGAAGGATATCCACAGGATAGCAATTGATTCTATTTTTTTTTTGTTATTATACCACTAAGCTGGTTGACAAGCATACGGCCCACCATAAGGACTGGTGGTCACCGCAGCCTATGAACGTTTGCAACACCAGAGGCGCCACTCTCGCGCTGCCGACCCTGTAAAAACCTTCTTAGACCCCACTTGAAGAACTTCATCCCGTAGACGTTTGTGAAACCCGAAACAGGAAGATCATTCCACAACCTAAGCGTGCGCGGAAGAAATCCCCTATCGGATCTAACCGTGCTCGAACGCTCCGGACATAGAGTGTGAGGATGAACTCACTGTCTATGGCCTGCCTGTATATCTACTCAATGCCATTACTTGGCAATGATGCCTTATTAATACAATGAGTCAAGACAAGCTATTCAAAAAATTAGTTTCTCTATCGAACCATAGACACTTAGACCGCCCTCCCAGCGCAAGTGTTTCCCTCCTCATACAAACACCGGAGGTTCAAGTGGAGTCTGAAGGGTGAAGGGATTTTTTTTGAAGTCCGTACATTCGTTTTTGAGTTTATTCATTACAAAAATACACACTTACACACACACACACACACAAACACACACACACACACACACACACACACACACACACACACACACACATAGGGATACTAAAGTTACTAATATTTTAAATGTGAAACAAACACATAAACATCCAATTATATGTTTGTTTCTCAATCACGCTCTAACGGCTGAACGGATACCAAGGTAGATTGTTGTTTGGAATAACATATAGGCTAATTCTCATCCCCGGAATATGTTCCCATGGGAAACGCAAGACAAATTTTACGCGGGCAAAGCCGCTAGCGACAACTAGTTCAATATAAAATATAATTATGCAATAATACTTAGGCCTCCATTAAAATAGCTAGAGCCCTATCCCAAACCAAAGACCATGTGCTGCTAAGTGTGGTAAAAATGAAATTAACTTCTATCACCAATTTTATACTTCCTCAATAATATTTAACAGCAATATGAACATGATTACCTTAATTTCACACATATGAAAAGGCAAATCATGCAACATATGTTACCGAAACAGCTTCAATTTATATAATTTACTTAGCACTCAATTTCGAAATAATGATACGTCTCGTTTGAGATTATAAGCCTCGTTCTAATACGCCATATGTTTTACGGCTCTGTGTCACCTACTAATTCGACTTTGATAAATAGGTTGTGATATTATAGGCTACCTAATATCGTGGTTACTACCAAGGGTTTTAATGTCACAAGTTCTTCGCTCAATGAAACTACTGCTCGTTCGCTCTAACTTTGCCGCTCGACTCCATACTAAAGTCGAATTTTTAATTAGACGAAGTAAATTGACAGCAACTAATGTCACTTCTTCATATAATGTCGCGTATTTTCTATGACGAAGTGACATTAGCTACTGTCAATTTACTTCGTCTAATTAACAATTCGGGTATACGCCTCTACGCCAACGGCAAAGTTAGAGCGAACGGGTAGTATTTTGATGTACTTTTTAAAGGATTCATACTACAGGGTTTGACGCCGCTATGCTAATTATATTTAAGCAAAGTTAGTGGTGAAAAAGTCTGTACAACTAATCCATAGGAAAAAATATCATTCCGATCTCCAGTAATGTGCATGAACATACAAACTTAGTCTATTATCTGATTCTATTCAACTATACTTGTTCGGAACCTAATCGACAAGGAGAACATGATTTAAAAAAATTGCAAGTAACTGCGACATGAGAATACATTATTTTATGGTGCCAATACTGTAGATAGTGATCAAAAATAAACTGTACTTACTTTTCTTTCTTATGTGTACTTAAACTGAACATAATTTTCTCGTGTGAGTTTCGTATCAAAATTCACAGTCCCTCAACGAAAATCTGAAGTAGCAGCTACATTATAATGTGGTTATTCACGCTTGTAACATATGCTTAATGTTAGTGAGCTTCAATTGATTGACACCGTCTGGATTCTTAGTCGTAAGTACCGACACATGTTTGTTTATTGCTATGAGTAATATATTAAAGCTAATAAAATTTAATAAGCGCTTCTACAGTTCTCTGGAGGGCGTAATTATGAGCGGGTTGATTTCAAAATTAATGAACTTACCGTTTATGAACTTACAAAGTATTTGCGTATCGAGTATTAGAGGGATTAATATTATCGACCTGATACATTAGTTCAGTATTTGAACAATGTTTTCGAGTTAGATTTCTTTCGAGTATAAATTGTAATATTTGTTGCATATTAATACGGAGAGTAACAAGATGTATCGTAGACCTATTACTGTACCAAAATCATAGAAACCTTCACCTGCGCGTTGTGCTCCTACTAACCTTAGATCAAGAATAACATAGATTACGGGTCGCGAACAAAATGAAAGTTAAAAAGTATCCCAAGTCGATACGTAGTTAAACCTATATTCTATTTATTAGCAATCGTAAATAAATAATTTAAGACTGTATCACATTGAACGTAAAATGTACCTTAAAGTTATAATTCGTAAGCATAAAATACCATGCCACTGATATATCAGTTAAGTCGTTTTGCTCCATACGTTTGTATTCTTCAATGTTGGCCCATTGTCGCCAGATCAACAAGGATGTAGTGAGCCGTCAGTAGTGAGCCGTCTTCTATAGGTGCCGGATTTCTCGCGTCGATATTACATCTAGTTATTCTCGATCTAAGCTACTAACCACCGGACGAGTTCTGGCGCAGGAGCTAGTAAGGCTCTAAAGGTCAAATAACAACCTTTTTCTATAATTCGAAAATTAAGAAACCTACTACTATCTACTACAATACAAAGCTACTACCAATGGACAGATAAAAGTAAATAACAGATGACAGGCTTCAAATTTATGTAGAGTTCGGAAGCAATTGGAACTATGATAAGATTAATAAAAAATTAATATGGAAAACAAAAGCTTTAGATAGAATTAACTCAGTTTAGCTGACTTTTTATAATGCGTCAGCTAAGTTAGCTAAGCACGAGTCGATAGTTTCTCAGGAAAATGGTGGAAGAAAACTGCTGCGTTAAGACTGCAGATTGCACTTTAGCGGTTACCATCTCCTTGCGGTTATTGCAAATAGGAAAACGAACAGTAAGTGGTCATGCAAATAACTAAGTGGGTCGTGAAGTTTAAATACTAGCATTATTTGTAAGGTAATAGGGTATTAGTTATTCTTTGTATGAAAATTAAGTACCTAGGTACATGGAATGCAATTTGTTGATTGCTTTGTTGGGCTTCGAAGACAGGAAACTTTCAACGATTTAGATGCGTGTGACAAACATTTGTGGATTGTGTCGGCTTGTAATTTAAAGAAAATTATGTTTTTTTTAGTACATGGCGGACACAATAAACATTATACTTTGGTACCAATAATAGCTTACTGCAATGATCGTTTACTGAACACTGACCATAGAATACATTTATTTATTAGTGAATGAGGCTATTGCCATATTGAAATGGACAAAAATACTAGAAACTCGTGTCTTCTATTAGAAAATACTACCTACCTACCTAGATGGCGTTAAATGATATTTCATTTACCTGATAACTGCGGGTTTTGTATTATATCAAGCTCTAAAATAAATAAAATTGCAAGCTAATTTTAAGAACTAAATATCATTGTTTAATAAGCAGCTCCTGGGAGAGAAAATGTATAAAAGGGTAAGCATATTGTGAGGTATCTTTATTATGCCCATTGCATAGTAGTATGATATGTCGGCTGTTGTAGTAGGGTGTAATGTTACTCAAAATATAATGCTGTAAAAAAGGAATTTGCTGAGTTATATTTTATTTAAAAAGGGTATAGGTACACCACACAGGAAATGTCACTAACGGTTACCTATGTCAAGACTAACCATAGCAAGTTACTTAACGCAGTGATCGTTTCCTGAATACTGAGCAAACGGAGCTTCGAGCGATTCGTACCTATTAAATAAAGATGGTGCTATATAAGGTAGCTCTTGGAAACATCGGATATCTTCCTTTAGTTGTTTTTATTGTCATATCAAATGAATGACTGGGCAACCAGGTCTATTGAATAATGTAAATTTTGCTTTGAGATGTCTATTTATATACTAACACTAGCGTTTGTCCGCGACTTCGTTTGCCAGGTGATATTTACCATAACCAATCGACTTTGACCTCTCCAACGCATATGGCGTCTAGTAAAACATAGTTCAAGTTGTACTATCACTTTCGCTGGTCCGATTTTAATGAAACAAAACGAGTTGTCCAAGTTTAATCATCAATATCAATACATATAATAAAATCATAACAGGTCTCTGTCTGTACATGGAAGATAAATAAGAAAAAATATTATAGGGGGGCTTTATGAACGCAATAGAACCCAAAACAATGATTTTTAGAATTTTTGTCTGTTTGTCTGTTTGTCTGTATGTCTGTATGTCTGTATGTCTATATATCTGTTTGTCTGTACGGTTGTGCACGCTAATCTCAGCAACCGCTCAACCGATTGCAATGCGGTTTTTTTTATTGTGTTGAGGTTTGCTCCAGTTAACATTTAGCGTTTGTTTTGTGTAAATCGGTTTAGAAATAAAAGAGTTATAACACTTTTAAGAATTAGATATTTTGAAAATTTTAATTGTAGGGGTTTCTTTGAATGTGAGTGAACCTAAACTGGCGTGTTGGCTTAATCATTAAGCTCTTTTATGATTAAGCAGTTTCAGACGCTGCTTGATGACTCTGATGAAGAAATACCTTTCCTTTCATACACCTTATGTGACGTAAACGAAGTTGCGGGCTCAGCTAGTATAATAATATACCCACCAACTCCTAACAGTAATTTTTTGATCAGGCTACTGGATTTTGCTCCAACCCCGAACAAATAAACAAACAAACAAACAGACACGAATAAAAAAATCTGAGATTTGGGCTCAGAAGCCCTAAATTAGTCGATTACAGTTTTTTTTTTCAATTTATCTTGAATGTACCGACACAACTATTTTTACAATTTTATAATAGTAGAGATTAGACCATAAAATATTTTAAGAAATGGGAAGTATGCGGAATATCTTGGGACTGCTATTTTTAGAATAAAACAATATGGGTAAGTGTGCTATTTCAAAACAAGAATGACCTTTATTAGAAATACCACTGTAACATCCTCTTTCGGTACAACAATGCAAACAAACCAAAAGGCAAGGGGAATTCCGTTCCTGTGAATAATAACTTCAATGTGACTAGGTATATTCAGAACTATCATTATGAGATATTTTCGGTTCTTAGATATTTTTCTTTTCATATTGATGAGCTGAAAAGGGATATTACTAGTGACGTAGTTTCATATAAAAATCTATTTATATCTAAATAGTGTTATAAACTAGGAGTCTATAAAATAATTGTTCTCAAAATATGAAAAAATAATAGGCTGACCTGTGAATGTCTCTTTATACATTCATAATCAATAGATTGAATCGTTAAACTGTGGAACAGATATTTAAAATAAATCGTTGCAACTCTAATACGTCTTTTGCTCTTCATACATACAATCCTATTATGAAACTAATTAACAAGTGCGGATTATCTCAAAAGCTTACACTGAATATCAAAAATGCATTATCATCAGCAAACAAATTCATTCATTCATACTAATCGAATCACACAGTCGGCTACCGTGGTTCATTCCCACATCCACCGTACTACGTTAGGCAAAATTCGAATACAATAGTAACTGGTCCATTGAACACGGTGGGTGGCCAGACATTGCACCTTAAACAACGGACTACTCATAATTATGATAACTAAGCTCTTTATCTCAGAGGTAATGGAAATGAACAGTGTTAATGTTACTTCATAATACACTGTTGTTCTCGCTATCGATCGATAAAGATCTTGCTAATATTAATCGCAGTATTATCCATCTAATATATAAAATTCTCGTGTCACAGTTTTCGTTGCCATACTCCTCCGAAACGGCTTGACCTATTCTCAGGAAATTTTGTGAGCATATTGAGCAGGTCTGAGAATCGGCCAACATCTATTTTTCATACCCCTGTGACCGGGAATAACATTCCACGCGGGCGGAGCCGCGGGCATCAGCTAGTATTATTATAAATAAGTGCGAGAGTACTTCATTTTGCACTAAAACACATTTTAAGAAATTTGGCACCGACAGAGCATCAACCGTTTACTACTAATCAGTCCTCAGAAAGAATTGACACTGGTTTTACGTATACGTTCATGATATCCGGTATGGTCTAGTGGCTAGGATACCTGGCTCTCACCCAGGAGGCTCGGGTTCGATTCCCGGTACCGGAAAGTACTTTTTGTGTTCCAGCAAACTTACAAAAAAGAAGAAACTGTATATAATAGAGCTTTTATTATTTTAGATACCTACTATAGCAGTATGCAGTTAAATAATATTATTATTTTTATTGAATTATAAAGTGTATTCACTCACTGCTGATAAATATTTGCCAAAAGACCAAAAATAGATAACCAAAGTTTGAGTAGAATTTTTTTTTTGATAATATAACTCGGCAATCAGCCTGATTTACCTTTTTCGTCTGTCATCAGGCTTAAAAATTAAATAAATTGTGAAAAAGTACTAAGAATGCATATGATTGATTTAAAAATTATTTCTTTAATAAATAGGTAATAGCTAATATATTTATTTTATTGTTACAGGTACGACGTACTTACTTCATTGTGTGTCGAAAACTTGGTTATGATTACTGTGTAAAGTACTAAGTCAGAGATGACAAATCGCAACAACGTGCCTTCGACATAAATGGGAGTCCCGATCTGGTCCCTGAGAAACAGTTTAACCTATAGTTCTTGAGTAACAGCTTTACCAATGGGTCTGATGATTTCATTTAATAAATCTGACCCCTTTATTTTACTAAAAAATACGTGCATGGTTAATGTGTCACCTGTCACAGAATAGGCTGGATTAGTTTTGAGTGCTGCTATACTATTACCATCTCAGTGACTATATAACGTGCAAGGCTGCTGTAAAACAATTGAAAACAGTTGAAAGAGAAAAGTGAGATAAAGAGATTACACGTTCTTACATTGACTAAAATAAATTATCATTGCCGGAAGTATTAGTCTTTCGTTTATCGTTTGCCTGGACACTCATTAACACGTTCCACAAAATCCATGGGCATTTGTAGTGTACTGCCAGTTTTATTTTTATTTGAATATGTTCTATGGATAATTTATTTCTAAATTCTTTAACATGACTTTTATTGGATAGTTGAATGTAAAATACCAATGCATCCTTTTTCTTGTTAAGGTTCAAAGCCAGAACGTGTAGAATTCTCTGCATGACTAAAGCGATTGTTTCGGCGATGTCGTTTTACTTTGATTTTTTTCTTAGAACAGTGATTCCGGAAAGCACAAAATTTGCATGTGATATTTATTGCTGCCCGATTATTATTAGTGATGGAATTTTATGCTTCTAATATAATTTATAAGTGTGGCATCTATATGGAGACATTAATAGGGATTCCAAGAACTTCCACTGGCATGATTTAAGGATATTGAGGATTAAAATGGGACCCAAAACATTAATTAATTATCAATACCATTTAGAATGTTAATCTATAATCCATTAAAGTTTGTTACTTAAAATTTATGAATGTTGTTATTTATTAGCTTGTTCCTAGAATGTATCTAAATATTGTATCAGAAAATATTAGTCATCTTTAATGTCGTTTTATTTGAACTTTTAAATTATTGAAATAAAAATATAAGTATTATGTAGCTAGACATAATGTATTGTGTGTTTTATTTGAATATTTGACCAAATCCACATCTAAGCAACCAAACAATTTTAATGAATACTTAGTAAAAAAATAAAACAAATGCTTTAAAATTTGATCCTTTTGTGTTTTATTTTTATTTAAGTAACTCTTTTCTGGTTCTAAAAGTCATAAATATTTTTTATAATATAGTACTTATTCTTTAGTAAATTCTTTCACATCCATACTAATATTATAAAGCTGAAGAGTTTGTTTGTTTGTTTGTTTGAACGCTAGGATCTCAGGAACTACAGGTTGGATTTCAAAAATTCTTTTATAGTTTGATAGTCCGTTTATTGAGGATGGCTATAGGCTATATAACATCACGCTGAGACGAATGGGAGCTGATCGGCAATCACGAATGTTGCGAAAACGGGGAATATTTTTTACCGTCTGAGATCTTCCAAGGCGAACGCTGCGAAAATGGTTATAGTTACATAAAAATTGTGTACTACAAAATTGTTTTTCTTAAAGAGTTCTAAAAAAAGTCCACGACAGCATATGGTCTATCTTTTAAGGTTTGCTCACAATAATGTAATTTATCTATCTTTTAAGGTTCGGTCACAATATTATAAAACTGAAGAATTTGTTTGTACTAGGATCTCAGAAACTGAAGGTTGCATTTCAAAAAATATTTTACGGTCTAATAGTTCATTTATTGAGGATGGCTAATGGCTATATAACATCGCGCTAAGAGAATTAGGAGCGGAGCAGCCATAAATAATGTTTCGAGAACGGGGAAAATTTCTTTCTTTTGAGAGCTGCGGCGTGGCTATGGCGTACGCTGCGTAAATGGTTAACGTTACGTAAAAATTGTGTATTACAAAATTGTTCCTCTTAAAAATTTATAAAAAAAGTCTCAAACAGCATATGCCTATCTTTTAAGGTTCAATTACAATAACCCTCTTAATAAGTTTTAAATTATGAGCGACGCGACGCGTGTGCAGCGTGGTTTGCAGCGGCAGTCAGTCAACTAAACTATCAAAACTGGCCAAGTGCTAGTCGGAATAGCACGCGATGAGTTCCGTACCAAAAAACGGACGGGTGGAAGTAAATGCGACGGGAAACATTTTATCACTTTAAATATCTATTCCACACCTCTCTCTTTCTCACTCTCATGTGACGCAAACGAAGTTGCGCGGGTCAGCTAGTAATATATATTATGTACTTCAAGAGATCCGAGCCAACCAATCCAACGTGATGCAATGATGCATTACTAATGATGCAAATGGTTCACCTGATGATTAACCGACAAGGTATGGAAAAAAGTAAGAGAACTCGAATGAAAACCACCACCTATCTGGAAAGAGTGGTAGAAAAAGTTCAATCCCCTCGCAGATTGAAATCGGAAGTGTTCTTCTTGAGTAAAATGGCAATAAAGCGGGAGAGGGGGGAGAGCGATTTAATATACAACACAAGCGAAAGCAACGGAGGAATGACGAAACCAACTCTACAAGACAAGAAAAGTCGGACAGGTAATAGCAACCCTTACCTTAGGATAGTTTGATTTAATCCACGCGCTGTCATTAATAAATATTTTTCTTCGTCCTATAGTGCCTTTACATGAATATTAACGACCATGGAAAGAATTCTCCGCTAACAGAGCAACCGTTTATGTCCAAGGAAAGAAGGGAAAAGTATATTTCAAAAAATACCATTACGTTTTATTGTGATTTTCCAAAAATGTGCCGATCAATATCTGACGGTGCGATTTAGAAATTTTTGAATTATTGTGGTGAACGATGACATCATACCGATAGATACTGGTCTCGATGCCAGAGACACCCGAGTCTGTGCTGTGGTGAGAATAGAAAATATTAGAGATGAAAAGAGTTCTTCCATTCGATTGAATGTCTTCTAAGTTTTATTAAACGTGTCTATTACTCATATATTGGTATAATATCCAGATTGCGGATGCCAACGCATGTAAATCTTTATTATTTACTGCACGCATTTCCTCTCTAAACCTGTTCTATTCTACCATACGAGTAACAGATCTTTTACCGCATCTGTGTAATATTGCCTCAGCAAACATAATATCGTTTGGAAACATAATATTCAACAAGTAATCTTTAATTAGCAGTAATAAGCAATCAATTTCCTTAATTAAATAAAGATTTTCTGATATTTAAAGATTACTTCATAAACTTTCAATATTATTGTCATAAATATTCAATTCTAAACTATTTTAAATCGATTATTATTAAACAAATGGTTTTGATACTATCAGTAACACAACTATAAATTGTACTTAGGCATCCTGCTTAAGTTTTTTATGTTGACGGCATCTTGTAAAGTATCCTGTCGTGAATAAGAATTAATTTTGTCTTTAGTAGAATATCTCACGTTCCGAAATCTGTCTATTCTACTATTTAACTAATGTGCGAGGAAAATCATAGTTCAATGTCTTGTCGTGCACACCACGCAATCTATTCATCACTAGTAGAATTCTTATTTTTGAAAGCAACAAAAGCCCTGTCGCTAAACACTTCCATTATTATGTTCTAAATAGACAAAGAAACTTTGTTGGAGACAAAGGAGACAAATAAAAGGTTGTCGCCATTAATTTATAAACTTCTGACATTTGTAACGGTGCATCTTTTGTCGCAGGCTTGAACAAGTTAAGCCCGTTGAGACAAATTATTGGCGCAATGTCTATGCTGTCGGTAGATACTAAATACAGGGTTACACGTATCTATATCACTTTTTTCTGAATCTTATTTGAATTAGTGACGGTGCACACTGCACCTGAGCCGAAAGCAGGACCTCACACTGAACAAAGACGAGTATTTTGGTCGCTCAACGACCATTCTATACTACTATAATAAAATGTTATTCGTTCTTTTTGGACCCACCGTGTGAGACACGCGTAAGTTATTTTTTTGGTTCATAACTCACTTTATAATACTCCCGCTAAGATATAGGCTTTAAAGTTCTTTAGTTGTTAATAATATGGGACAGTGCCGGAAAGTGATATTGGATATGATATTATGATCAGTGTGTTCAGAATGCCGATGTCACGGGATCAGTCCTTGTCATAATTTTAACCCAATTCTATTTCGTAGCGCTCTTTTTTACGTATATGAAAAGAAATGCAGCTAGTACTAGTAATAATTGTCTGTTTTCATAATTAGAAATTTTATATTTATATAAGGACGGATACATTAGCGGTGTTGCAAATATTGAGCCATGTTCAACACTTGTTCATAAAACACATAGGGCATAATCTAGAGCATCACTGAGTAATGGATCTTACAGTTTACGATGTGCTAAAATCTCCTCAGTATAAATAATTTTAACACTGAACTGTTTCAAGAATGAGACACTTTTTTTATGATACACTTAGGTTTTCTTTACGATATGCTGTTTATGATTTTATCCATATTGCCATTCAAATCTGATGATCTAATTTTAAATAAGTATGTAACTTTAAGGCAATCAAACTTTCTCTTTATTAAAGATTATTTTAAAAGAAATAGAACTTTTTTAAACACTATTTCAGCTACCTTTTAAACAAAAGTTGAATCGTAGTAGCCTAAAACAAACTCATTTTCGCATTTATAGGCATTATCTAATTAGGTAACATTTCTCACGACGTCCTCCACAAGTAACAAACTTACATGAGCTCCATAAAGGTTTAAAAAAGAAAACGAAATCATTGCGATTTGTTGTTGTTTGATTCTAACATCCCGCTGGGTGTCGTTGTCGAAAGGCGTCGTCTGTACAAGACACACACAGTGCCAGCACAAAGCGAAGGAAACGCTTAACTCACACATTCTGGAGATCAAAGAACGCTCAATCTATGTGAAAAAATAACGTTTTGGTCCCAAAAGGGCGGTCCCGTTTATGCGACCCAATTCACGCGAGCGGCTCGGACGTAGAAGAAATTGAATTGAAACCGGCCCGAAATACTAAATTCAAACGCGTATCGAATTGTTTTACGTTTGACGAATTCGCATTTAGAAAATTTTAAATTTGTTACAATAGGCTATAATGATGCAGGCCCCGTTTCTTTGTCCGTATCAGAATGTTGTAAGGAACAAAGACTTAGCGGCATGCCATTTATCGGCAGAGTTTTACTTTTCATATGTGTGTTTGATATCGATCGTGTAGAGATTACATAAAACGATGCTTGTTTTTGTTGAGAAATGAGATTCTCTCCATGCTATTGCCGAGGATAGGAACGAAGTTTGCCTTCTCTAATGAATTCACCATGCAGTGGGACAAGAAAGTTATTTGAATTGCATAGCCGAGCTTTGTTTTATCTGCGGCTCCACTATTTTTATATCAATATAATGTAGTTGTTGGTAACAGATTGTTAAAACAGTTATGAACACTTAATTAAATTCCTTTTAGACATTATATACCTAGTTAAATTTTGTTTGCAAATCCATCAATGTTCCAATTTGATCCATTTCTAATTATACTGTATTCAAGCTCGGTTTTAGAGGATTACTTACAAAAGTAATATGTAATCATTTTTAGGGTTCCGTACCCAAAGGGTAACAACGGGACACTATTCACGAGACTTCGCCGACCATTTGTCTGTCTGTCCGTCAGCCGTCCGAGGCTGTATCTAAGGAACCGTGATAGCTCGATAGGCAGCCGAAATTTTCGTAGATTATGAATTGCTGTTGCCGCTATAACAATGGATACTATATTCAGAAAAAAATATAAACCGATTGCCGGAGTATGTACCAGTAATATATTTATTTTGAGTAATAACGTACTCGAAATAAATAGCACCACAGATAATACGGAAATAAACATAGCAGTAATAGAAGAGTAGGACATAAACAACATGTCAAGAATCCGTCTCTAGATTTTATTTAGCAAGTTAATCTCACAGTAAACAGGTACCTACCTAAGTGCCGACTGCCAAGGCTGTCGCGCATTTTCACACTCTTATCAAATTCCTTACTGAATCATTTGTTAGCGTCTTGTTCAGTAGATCACATCTGCTTTATTATATTATCTTACCTTTTTACAAAGACTAACTTGATGGAGGCGCGTATCAAATCGCGTGATTCTACACGCTCCTTAGCGCAGCTGGTTCGAGCGTAACGAATGTACACTATTTATTGTTCAAATCTTTCTTATGCGTTATTTATGAAAATCCATAGATATATTTTGCCATGGTATCCCTACTGCTTTATAAAATCTGTGTCACCTTGCCTAGGATTCGCTACGCATATGAAAGCGATACATAGTTTTCTTCGACGATTACTTGGTCTGTCGACTATTCGTGATTGATAGTACTGAGACATAAATCTTAAGCCAAATAGTACCTTATCACTCTCTGATTTATTTTCCCTTTTCCCTCTTTTAGTTTCTCTCGTAATTGTCATTTGATCTTTTTCTCCCCTTGGCCTGCGTTAGAACAGTGGTGTCCGTCAGTAATCCTAACTTAAAGGGGGTGAACTACAATCTCACTTTTCCGTGACACCCTAATCAAAGAAAGATAACACTCTAATAAAGAAAGAATGAAGAGATGCACCCGTTGTAGGCACTTATCTTTTTTCCTATCAATCTCTGATGCTAAGAACTTAATTTAAGCTTAATTTGAAATACCAACTGCGGACATTTCATAAATATAGTACATTTTATAGACCTACTTTGCATTAGCATAAACACGAATCATAAAAAGTGTAAAAATAATCTACTACGTTGTCTTCAGTTGGAATACTTAGCTTTGTTACTGTTCGGCCCGTTATATCGAATGCGCATTCACAACCCATAGTTTTTTGCTACACGGTAGCACTAGCTGGCACCAATTTGATTGCTTTACTTTTTTTCTTTTTTTCAAATAAACCAAAGTAATTGTTTGTTTTAAATCCTATTGCGTCCATGGCACAGATTTGTTACAGATATTTCGGCGTCAGAAAATAGAGACTTCACAATCATTGCTCTATCCAACAACTTAAGCTTCGTAGCGTTACTGAATTCTTTATGGTTCCTTTTTTTACTTACAAAAGCAATGCTTTGATTTCAAATGTGAAATTAATTCTAAATTATTAAGCGACGTCACCTTTTTGCTGTAGAGCAGGTAACAGGAAACGGGTTGTCTGATGATAATCCCACAGCTCGGCAAACGTGCGTGTGCGTGCCGTGTTATGTAATCAGAGCTTTGGCTGAGTGCGTGTAGCGTGGACGTCGCCTGGTTTTTATATTGTTGAGACTCGGATGCCGCGGGCCTATCAAGTATCGTTCAACCACGTTCAACTAATCATATTATCATCCATCTCACTTCAACTAGTAGTAGAATCAGAGAGAGAAGATCTGCAATCTTTCCCGAGCGTTAAGTACGATCCCACCAAAAACATCCCTGTTGAAAAGGAGGCCAAGTTCCTATGGGCTAATTGTTCGCCTAAAAAAGGGTTGAAATCCAATCCAATGCCAAGTTTAGATGTACTTTAAATAATCTAAAAATATCTAAAATAATGTTACTTCTAAATTAGAACTTGGCAGGGTTTCGTGCAGTACGCAACACTTGATTAATTGTATAATTAAATTTATTATGTATATGATTAAATTAACCTGCCAAGTTCAAATTTAGAAGTAACATTATTTTAGATATTTTTAGATTATTTAAAGTACATCTAAACTTGGCATTGGATTGGATTTCAACCCTTTTTTAGGCGAACAATTAGCCCATAGGAACTTGGCCTCCTTTTCAACAGGGATGTTTTTGGTGGGATTTCAATACTTTTTTTCAAGAAACTGTACCTATTTTTTCTTTAATAAGCTTTAAAGTGTGCATTATGTATACATGACATTATTTTATACTCTCTCTCAACAAGACAAGCTCTCGAAAGGATGTCCCAGTAAAGGTCCATTTTGTTTCAATTTTTATTTTGTATGAAAATACAATGCTCGATATTCTGTGAGTATTTCAAGCGTCTACTGGTTGCCCTCATTACCTATTAACACATAGCAACGCGCGCCTTAGATAGTTCGCGTTGCTCTATAGTGTTATACAACGCGCGTCTTTAGACAGTTCGCGTTGCTCTATAGTGTTATACAACGCGCGTCTTTAGACAGTTCGCGTTGCTCTATAGCGTTATACAACGCGCGTCTTTAGACAGGTCGCGTTGCTCTATAGTGTTAACTATCCTTGTATTGATCCTCTACGGTAGGTACAGTAAATATTTCAAAAAGAGTTTGTGAACTCTATGTTTAATTTCTTTTTCAGAATATTGATGACATTTGAATAATGACATTATAAACACGATATCTACGTCTACAACATAAATTGTGTGTTTGTACGTAAATTGTTTATACTGGAGAAGAATCTAAAATATGGACTATTTGTTTACCATTTCCTATGAAATAGCTATCTTTGAAATATTACACCTACCTAAAGTAATCTGCTGAAAGCGTTGTTCACTTTTTAAAGAACAAATATTTACGATGAAAGTCGAAAAATAAGTCAGTATGTGACCCGTATAATGTTCAATCATGGCGACACGAAATTAATTTCATTGAGCAACATTTGATTGTGCTGTACCTCCTAAAGTATTCATTTAATTTGCATGGTGTAAAGGGAATGAATGATCTTGATGAAATGTTCAAATTAACTAACGTATTTAAATTGTAAAGGATACCTTATTATCGAATATATAAGACAAAGTCGCTAAAAAACACGTTTGTTGTATGAAAGCCCCCCTTAAATATTATTATGTTTTTGTTTTCAGTATTTGTTGTTATAGCGGCAACAATAACACATAATCTGTGAAAATTTAACTCTCTAGCTATCACCGTTCATGAGATACAGCCTCCTGACGGACAGACAGACAGACAGACAGACGGACAGCGAAGTCTCATGAATAGGGTCCCGATCTTTACCCTTTGGGTACGGAACCCTAAAAAGGATGACTCACGCTACGCCGTGCCGGGTCCGAGCCGAGTGCCGGCCGCAGCAAGGTCAATATTATATATATTTTGTGTGAACAAACTCACGTTAAACCATAGATTTAGAATTTTTCGCGCTAAATCTACGCGTTAAACCGAGCGGCAACTGAGTGACAGGCGTGACAGCCGAACTACGGAAAGCGCTCAGAAACAACTCGGTCCCGCCTCGGCTCGGCCACGGCCCGTTGCATGAATACAGTGCCACCGAGCTTCGCCCGAGCAGTCGTGAATGCAACCGGCTCGGTGACCGTGCTACGGCCGACACTCGGCTCGGACCCGGCACGGTCTAGCGTGAGTCATCCTTTAGAATGCTTGCTGATCTCTAAACTACTGGACGAATTTGATCCAAATATTTCACAAATATGAATAACAATATTCAATGTGCAGTATTGACTTTTCCATAATTTGTATGTATAGAGAATTTGATTGACATTAATCAAAACATTGACAACATCTTTCTCAAATCTGATTGAGTTTTTAAACATGACATGTGTTAAAATAAAAAGTAAATTAAATCAAAAGAGTCCTCTCATCACTAAGAAGTATTGATACAAATTCGAATCGAAACCCCCCGAAGAAAACAATTGTTACCCCCTTTTAGCCATGTTCTGGAATGAATTTCAATAAAATACGAAACACATCTTCCATCAATTATGTTAGAGATGATTTATGCAAATTTTGAAGAAGATCCGACCAAGGAATCCTGTGGTCCCATACAAACTTTGTAACCCTTTTCCAACTCACGCTTGACCGATTTCTCAAATTTCTCAATTTTTCGGTAATCTACATATAACACCCGATCTGTGTGCTAAATTTCATAACGCTAGGACAATTGGAAGTGGCCTAGAGGTTTTGATGACCGGTCAGTGAGTGAGTGAGTCAGTCAGTGCCAAAATTAGCTATATTCACAGGGTCATATTTCAGGATCTACTAAAGCTACATCTATGAAATTTGGTACACTGCCTAAGTACTAGTATATGATTATGTACGTACAATTTTATTTCTGTACTTGCAATAGGCGCTGAGCTACAGGGGGGTCAAAAGTGGGTCGAAGCGGTTCGTGTATAAAATAGAGTACGGCATGCGCTCGGCCTGTTGCTGGAACTTGGCCTGCGCACTGCCGTGCGCTTAGATACCAAGATATATTAACCCTGCAGTAGGTAGTTTGAACCGCACTCGTTCATCAGATCGCTGCAATGTTCAGAATGAATCTTCATGATTTAGATCCCGAGGCGTGCAACTAAGATTTTCTCAGGCTACCGGCAACTATGTAGTTTAATTCCAGCATTACTATATAAGGTGTTGATATTTACACCTCATATCTTGAAGTTGATGAGTTATGAGAGAATTGTGTTGATCCTGTTTGTACATATCACTATCATTGCAAGCATTGATTAATTAGGCAGACGGATACTATTAAAAGTAATGACACAGTTTTAGCCAGACGGATCAATAAAATTCGCTTGATAATCAAAACTACTATTATACAGACTTCCTTCTTCCAACAGCCTCAAAATATTTCTCTCTTTTCACAACCTGCATAAAGTAGGTATGGTGATAGTGAATTAAAAGTACTTCGTTATTTGAGAGTTTCTAAATAACAAGCGACAGCTGTCTAGTGGTTGCAACATTAGATCTGCAATCATAATTCACAGATTAGAGTTCCCGGTTTTGAAATCCACATTGTCGCCATCAAACTGTTTCAATTAGGCCACTTCCTATGGCTCTCATTAAGCAGTAACCCTGGAATTTTAAGATATATCTTGTAGTCTGCAAACTTTTTAACTATCATTACTCTGCAGATAATAATATTCGCCATTAGTACTATCCCTAAGCTTTTATCCTATTTTTGTACAAGAAGTGGTAGATAGATTGAGAAAGAAACTTCGTATAGAAATGGGAAGCGTTCAGCAGTAAACTTGTAAAGGCTGATTTGATTGATTCATAGT
The DNA here is from genome assembly GCA_933228765.1 of Miltochrista miniata. Classification (NCBI taxonomy): domain Eukaryota; kingdom Metazoa; phylum Arthropoda; class Insecta; order Lepidoptera; family Erebidae; genus Miltochrista; species Miltochrista miniata. The sequence continues at coordinate 23,359,325 of OW121763.1, read as the reverse complement.
TATCATCTTCCATTTTGACTCTTTTCTCCTCTCAATCAAAAATATCCAACGAAAAAATCTGTACAGTCGGCGAACGTTATGCTAAGAAAATGAGTAGAGAAATGTGACTTGTAGAAAATAATGACAGTTGACTCGCTATGTTCGCTTAATCAATAATAGTTACAAGATTTCTTTTTAGTTTAATTGAACAGTTCGACAGAAATACTAAAAATTTATGGCAACTAGAATAATCTCTTATTCGATTTTCTCGTCAATCAAACAATGTGAGTCCCCTATAATCTTTAAAATGCGCAGGTGATTAAAGAATGATCCAAGCTTTATATATCATTTTTCACATCAATGACGTGTTTAATCCTGTGTGAAGGAGGTTCGCCTTGACTGAAGGCTGTCAGGGAAGATTACAGAGAGACCAGGGGAGAGTAATCCTCCTGTCTCTGCCTGAATATCCTCTGTGGTAACATTAAAATCTTTTTGGTATTATGGTTAGACGAGTCATTTTCATATCCAAAATAATTGTTTATTTGTGGTTTGTTGGTAAATTACGGGCACATTATTTACTGTGACGAAGTCTGCCTACGTCGTAATGTAGTCAAAGTTCCCGGTAGGCAGATTATTTGCATTTTATGTACAAATTACACTGATATTTAATTTGGGTTTCCTAATCGATAAGTAGTACAAAAAATAATACGTTGATATTGACGGCGATAGCGATCTTTTAAATTCAGAGTGCATTGATTGAATGATTCTAGAATAGTTTATACCTTTTTCAACTCTCTATGCAAAATTGATTGAGTAGTATTTTAAATTTACTGGTTCACACAATAATGTTCAAATTTTAGAGAACATATTTACTTTATCATTTAGGTATTGACTAAATAGCCAGCAGCAGTTCCCAAATATATTTTATTTTTGCAGCAAAGTAGCATGGAAATGTTTGATCTCCTTAGTCGTAGAATATTTTTATCTCAAATTTCATAATCAAATTTTAAAACGCATTATTGCCGTGTGATTTTTTTTTAAGTTTATTATACCTTTTTTAGAAGATTAGTCGGTAAAACTCTTAAAATATCCATCAACAAAATGTGTCTTGTCATACAAAAACGCTTTCAACATCAAAATGTATACAAAAATAATTCCATTAAATTTGTTTACTCCATAATTAAAATAATGGGACTAATTTTCGGACGGTTCCAATAAGGTTCCTTTACCTGCGTTGACGGATTGGCTAATGGTTCCTTAATTCCCAAAAACTTTTATTTTTTGTTCACAAATGGGCCGCATTCCCAGCTTTGTTGTCTTAATGATTAGGAACAGTTTAGTGTTTGTAGAAGAAAAACATTCAGATAAGGGTAGTCGCGACCCGACGAATTAATTTACGTTTTTGTTTTACCCTCCCGCCAGTGTGTCCATAAGCCAGAATTTAATGGAACAAAAAACCTGGCACTCTTATTTTATCAAGAAACGTGTATTATTATCGTAAATTAAAAGGGATTATCTATTTTATGACTGATATAAAGGAAAGTAAGTAATAGAACGTCTAAAATGTTATATAAAATGTGTCAAGTATCTACCTATGTAAATACACAATTTCTGTTTTCTGTCAAAAAATATGTTTTACCTAAACTACTTTCTCTGTAATTCAACTACTAAAAGCTTACAGAACTATTCATTTTTCTAACATTTCTTTTTTATTTTACTCCGTTTCTATACCTTTATAATCGCAAAATCCGTAATAGATATCTGGGAATTACCAAACGGCAGTCATGATTCATTCTCATGTAAAATAACAAAATAATGTACCAGTATAAGATTTTTTTTTCTTTGATATAAATAGAAAGGATTAAGAACAAAATTATTATGACAATAAATTATTGTAACGGGAGTAGGTTACCCTTTTATAAATCCGCTAACTGGTTATAATAAAAGCGGGATTTGTTCAACAAACGCTTTTGATATCAAACACATTGTTCGTGTAAATCACAACATTATATTTTACTTTTGAAATATTAGGACCTGTGGGTATAAAGTATTTTTTTTAAATTAGCATATTTTGTAACCACCATTTTAAATAGCTACCAACCGAAGCTGTTATTTGCACGTTTTTAAACAAACGCATACAGTATAGGGTTCTTCAAAGGGGATCTTAGAAGATTCTTGTTCATAGGCTGCGGTAACCACTAGAGTACATCTGGTGGACTATATGCGCGTTTGCCACCTTAGTGGTATAAAACCACATTGTTTATTATGCTTAGAAGATAGATACATTGTAAATGTGTACATATTAGAGAAAGAAACACACGCTCCTATTTTGTAGCTTGCTTGAAGAACCCGGGGTTTTATAGTCGATGGACTTATTTATATAGTATGGTATACAACTAGCAGTGATTAAAGACTGCTAATTGACTCTAGAATATTCTGAAGGAATATTGGTTACCAAAATGCTTTCTCTATTGATTTTATATTTACAAGATCAAGAAGTAAACGCTACTTGAGTTTTATGACTTAACTTGGTTACCCTGTAATTTTCTTAATATAAAGATTGACCCTTGATCTATGAAATAACAGAAAGCAGAAAAGTAATAGTAGGTATGTACCTACTGTAAAATGAATGAAAAAACTTAGGATTCAGTTAGTAATAATTCTTGGCTGATAAATAGGGATGAGGCTCAAACACATTGTCTCACAAGAATCTAAATATTTCTCAGCCAATGTTGACTACCAATAGAATTTCAATGATGCCACACGTGAAAAAGCTTTATAAATTCCAACAAGAAGTCACAGAGATAAACCTGCATATTGATGAAATTGAATCTTAAAAATGCCGTTGAATGTCATACAAATTCTAATTTGGTCTCCTCAAAAAGTTGAGGTAACGACATAATGACAGACACTAACCTCTAATGCGGCTCTATCCCCAAATAGTCCTGGATTAATGTCAATTTAATTAAACCTGTATAATTTTGATCCAAGAATGTTGAACGCTTTTTCTTTAAATATACCTGATGTACTAAGAGATCTGGTGTGTAGATGCGGCAGTTATAAAATTTTTCTAACATTAAAATATTTTATATTGACGTAAGTAATTAATATGGAAATAAATAGATATATTACATTAACATAAGTAGCACTTCCATGAAATCTTATAGTAAAGGGTATACATCGGAGGCATAAGTATGAATTTAATTGTACTATCTCTATACGTAATGGAGGATCCCTTGGAAGTATGTCACAATAACCATGTACGGGTAAAACTATGCAAAAAATTGTTTTAGCGCACAAAGCTTTCACAAATATACCCAAACATTATGTTTTTCTAGTAGGTAAGTATTCCTTTTTAGGGTTTCGTAGCCAAATGGCAAAAACGGAACCCTTATAGATTCGTCATGTCTGTCTGTCTGTCTGTCTGTCTGTCTGTCTGTCCGTCCGTGTGTCACAGCCACTTTTCTCCGAAACTATACGGCCTATGCTATTGAAACTTGGTAACTAGATGTATTCTGTGAACCGCATTAAGATTCTTATATAAGACTGGAAAAAAAGCAGTAAATTTTTGGGGTTCCCATACTCAGAACTGAAACTCAAAATTTTTTTTTTCATCAAACCCATACGTGTGGTATATCTATAGATAGGTCTTCCAAAATGCTGTTGAGGTGTCTAATGTCATTTTTTTCTAAAGTGAATAGTTTGCGCAAGAGGGACTTCCAAAGTCAAAAAATGAGTGTCCCCCCCCCCTCTAACTTCTAAACTAAGAGAGTGATAAACCTAAAAAAAATATATAATGTACATTGATATAAAAACTACCAACGAAAATTAGTTTGAACGAGATAGAGCTGGTAGTTTTTTTTTAATACGTCATAAACCGCAACTTTCGGTTAGAAAAATCACTACCACTGCGAACGTGTTAAAACATCAATCAAAGTTACAACGAACTATAAGAACTTTTATATTATGTTACTTGCTGCTACGAAACCCTTCATGGGCGAGTCCAACTCGCACTTGGCCGGTTTTTAATGTGTGACTTTATTTCGCGTCATATTTAATTTCTTTGATACTGTGCTCATCTCTCGCGTTTCGATTACATTAAATTAGCCGTGGTTACAAGTACTTCGCTTTCTCACTACTCGTATTATTTTCAAAATAATTATTTGCGCAATCCGTGTTTCGTTACTTTAATTCAAAGAAAATAATTATATCACAATGAAATATTCCACAAAAGAATTCAACGCGTACAAACTGCCATATCCAAAAACTAAATACTTATGCCTTTAACTAGATCAAAGGTTGCGTGGGCAACCCTCAAAGAAAGGTCCGTGTTGTAGGCGGTTCGACTTTATCAAATTACAACCTGTGCCGTTTTGTGTGCCGACAAAGGCACCAATACCCTAAGCCCACCTTTCGGGAAGCAATTTTACTGATACAAAACTTTCGTTGTACTTAATTTGGTATGACGCTAGATTTCCATTTTGTGTAGGGTCACAATTTACTTGCTATTTAACAGAAAAGGGGAAACATTTTAAAAAAGAAGTTAAGTAGAAATTTGAGAGCAGTAAAATTTATATGGTGTAACTAGCTGATGCCAGCAGCTTTGCCCGCGTAGTATTTGCTCTCGTTCCCGTTTCCCCTTCGTGGGAACTTATTCCCGGGATTAAAAGTATTATTTATTAAAAGTATTGTTCCAGACCATAATTTATCCCTGTACCAAATTTCAGCCAGATCAGCTGTTAGACTCAGTTAGAGAGTGAAAGAGTAACAAACATTACTCACAAACTCTCGCATTTATAACATGAATTAAGATAAATACTACGAAACTTCGACAACACCAAAATAAATTTACGTAAATAGAAAAGTACCTATAGAAAACGTAATTTTAATATTATAAAATTCAACATTAGCCTTATGTTAAGGAGAAATTATGTGCCAGAGGATAATAATGTTTGTATAGGTCGTAATCGTATATACATTTTCAAACGGAGATTGGAGGATATTAAAGCGGTATTTTCACTCATACTAAATCGTATTTTTTATTTAGAAATGCCCTGCTTATCTCTTTGAAATTTTAGACAGTTCTACAAAGCAGTATTTAGTGTATTAAAATTGTGATTGTCTTTAAACATGTTAATTATTCAGCCATCAATATTATGCAAAACATTCGGCTAACGCTATGGTGGTCCTCAACCGCCCACAACGTCGAACAATACCAAGAAAACTATATTTTCACAATCAGCAATGTTGGCTAATAGACTTACATGAATGTTTTGAATTATATTGATTCAACTACCAGTAAATGTAAATTGATATTTTAAATATCAAATTCTAAGACTAATCTTATTATCTTTTCCGATAAACGTGACTTATAGGTACATTGATTATCAATAAGTATATTTTTCTTCATCTTAGACTTCTCAGTTGATTTCAAACCGTATTTTTTTTTTTACCAAAGCATTAGTTTCTGAAACATTTGACTTTAAATATTAGATCTATAAATACGCCAAACAACTACCACTCTTTACCTTACCAACTTCTCCATCCATAGGTTGCCTGGTAGAGATCGCTTTTAGCGATAAGGCCGCCCATTGTATTGCTATCTGTATATAATGTATGTCATCTTAAGTTATTGAACTGGCGTACAATAAAGTGTATAATAAATAAATAAAATAAATAAATTTAAAGTATTGTACTATTTTTTGTTAGAGTCAAGTTATCAGCATTTTTTAACCATTATCTAAGTATTGACACTTGTACAATAGTCCTATTTTACACTTTTCCAGTTTCTACTCTATAAGTACCTACCTAAGTTATTTTTCAGCTTTCAGAATTCTATTTTGTATTCTTATTAAAAGTGTTTATTAACTTCCATGTAGGTACCTAACAGCAACATTCTGTAGTACATAAACAGAAAAAAATGAAATGTGTAAACTAATGACTCAGTAAATCATCCTCTGAGTTTTTAATTTGCATTGAATAATGACAAAATCTATAAAATTTCTAACTTCATTTATAATTATTAAAATCAGGACAAAATAAATGAAAAGGAAAATGACATTGCGCCAGAAATAATCTAATTTATTTTTAATGACTTGGGTTCATTCATAAAATACGGACAACACGTGTTATTAGACGCCATTTCTCGGCGGAAAGGCTATTTAACCTTCCTAATTAGTTTCGGCAAACATTTTTTGCGAGATCCTAAGTTAATAATAGGAACAATTTCACGAGGGCCACACAAAATTTTATTTAAACAAGACCGAACCTATTAATAAACACACAAAAACCCTTCGCACCCAATTTCGACTATTATTAAAGTGTAAAGAATCTTTAAATTTCGAATTAAAACAGAAAATTCAACAATAGTCCTTCATACCTGGGATGTTCAACCACACAATCATCGCACACGCAATTTAATTTGTATTTTACATGTATATGATACAAGGTTCATTTTGCTATAAGAAAGGTGAACATAATATCTTGCTTCCCAGTGTTGACCTACGTTTCATATCTCTTTCCTGTGAAGAATTAATTTTAGATTTGCCATCCAGCAAGAAACTAAGCTTTAATTTATATTATTCAGATAGGGATTTTGGGTGTATAATTACGGTTCTACCGCGAACTTATTCATATGCTCTTTTAGGTAGTGTATCAGATGTCTCAGTAAGCAGTTGATATCACAATATTTTTTTTAATAAAAGAATCAGGAAAACTTTGGAAATGTTTATGAAAATACGTAAATAAAGTGTGCGCTCAGTATCACAAAGAACCAATTTTTTTTTTTAATTTCTTTTAACTGTCTTGTAAATATTAATTTTATACAATTACAACAAATTGATGAGGGAAAGTCTCTTGGGTCACTGAGTCTAAAAAAAATAGCCTAACTCAATTTTCTTAGTTACCTTATTTTAAAGCTAATTGATTCAAACTTTACTTAAAAAAAAAATGGAAATTCTCTTATTTTACTCACAAAGATATTTTTTATGAATTATAATTATTTGCACCTACTATCGAAATATATGAGAGAAGCTATGTGTCTGCGATATATGCCACTTTTGTGTAGCGATGCCCTTATAACACAGTCTGTTCTCAACACTAAAATTTACAGTTGTATGCACTCCAAACATTCCGGTACAGCCATGATAATGCATAAAACAAATGTTATGCACTTTGCGATGATGCACATAACACGTGAATGCACCACCATGAACGTTTTCAACTAATAAATAGACAATCGTCTGCCTCACAGTCCTTCCGCTGTAAATGGCGATTTAATTTAAACCGTGATTTGATTTGTTTCCAAGTTATGATCAGTATCAGATCACAGTTTCAGAACCGAAAGTACGAATACGAATCAATATTACTAAGCCCCATAAGTTATTATTAAGTACATATTTTTCACCTGAATTTCTAATAGCTGTACTCACTCATACTAAGTTCTCTTAATACTGTGCTAATACTACATAATAACTAAGAGATAAGAAAAAAAAATGTATAAAAGCTCTTTAATATCATGAAAAATAATGACATAATCTACAGTTCAAATACAAGCTCAATGTGAAAATAACTGATCAATTTGAACGTTTGGAATGAAGTCACGTTCCCTTTTCGCTATTACCACCTACTTAATAAAACCTTGATCACCCCATAGATTGTTATGACTACCAATCTTTATTACGAATATATTGGGTTTTAAAATTTTATCGTTTGCGGTCGATCGACCTTACAAATTGATTCTTTGGTTCTAAATATATAGACGGCGTTATTCGATCATAGTGAATGCGGTTAGTTTAACCCTCTTTTATCCTGAGATTGCATATTATCCAATACTGTCAGTAGTTAGTAGTTTCACTAATCAGTACCGTTGATGGTACCTGACATAGCGCTCCACATATTGGGGGGATGCACGGCGTGGTCGAGTCCTCATGGCAGGTCTGGACGTGGACAATATCTCGCTGGAGACCATGGTGCAAGCCATGATCGCCAACGGGAGTAAGTGGGACTCCGCTGCCTGTGAGCAGAGGGGCAAGTGCGAGTTTTTGCGTGAGAATGTCGACATTCACGGCGCGCCAATTCGTATGGAATCGAGACCCCGCCACCTAGCTGTAAACGCGGGAACTTGTCTCAATTCCATACAAATCGGCGATAACGCGCTCACCCGTGAATGTCGAGAGGCGCACGCCGAAACTCGCACTTGCCACTCAGGTCATGCTCGTGAAAGAGACGGCGGTGAGGGAGCGGGAAAGAACTCTCCTACCCGAGTTCCACAGTCTGCGACGGGGGCGCCACAGATGTATCTTCGCGCAATACTATCGGCCTCCATGACCGGAAGCCTGAGGACGGTAAGGGGGCTGCTCACCGTCCTTACAGGATCAGACCCTAGATAACAGTTTGACGTGAGGGATTTACGCACGCCCCCCTAAGAATCGAGACAGCATTCGGACAACCACCCATAGACGTGGTATAGAACCCGTTCCCCCTTCCCCCCCCCCCCCCTAGGTGAGGCCGCAGTGTAGCCGTAGGTCTGTTCGAATCATAGGGTTTCCTTCCGAGGGCTTATCCGGGTAAAAAGTTAGCAATGAGTGTTGTGAATAAATAGTATATTCATACTCAATTAGGAGAACTCTAAAGACCTAAAAATAATTTCTTTTAGCTGTATAGCTACGAATCAAAAATGACAACGTATATAATCACGGTTGGAAAGAAATTAATGAAACAGGAAACGGGCAGAAGGATTTGGAAAGTCCAGGCCGGTGTGTTGTGGCGTGAATTGGGAGAGGCCTGCGTCTAGCAGTGAACTACTATAGGCTAATTTCATTGAATGATTGAATTGATATGAGTATGGAACCCCCTTCTTCTTCCTTCTATTATCAATAAAGCTCAACGCAGTTTAAGTAATATAAAAATAAAATTACCTAAGGTACCAAATGAGTGGAAAAGGAAGATTACTAAATAATCTCAAACGTGTATTCGAATAAATAAAGAAGTTGGCTTCCAAAAGCTGTTATATCTTACCTCCGGTTGTTTATTAAAACTAGGTGTCGAATTTTAATGAATCAACAAAACCATGACGGCCATCTACATGTTTTATTAGATCAATTTCATTCACCTTTGTTGAACATTATAAAAAGCTTACCAAAACCATTTATTTTTTTATAATAAAAAAGCATCAAGTTTCATTATGTTTTATCTGACAGCCCACATGATACCGTATTAATTAAATACGCTGGACTCATGAATTATCATAAGGTTAATAGTCACCAATGAGCTTGGAGTAATTATGTAGATGAAGGTCTTGCGTCTGCGCAAGGAGTGGGGACGCACGAGGCTTGTGTCATAGATTAGGAGAACATCCTGGGATATCAATGACGTAATTGTAACAAAATGTAAAAAGCATCAACAACTTGATAGTAGGTAGCTTTTAAGGTACAATTAATTTCTCATCGTCTGATATTTGTAACATAATCCATGCCCAATTATCGTAAATCGTATTACAGTTTCTTCTTGCCGACAAATAGTAGATAATATTCATATTATGCTAAACAATCTATTAGGTATTAAAATGAGACTGTGTTTTGCTACATAAGGCTCTATATCGAGGTCAACTATTAGTTCATGGTCGTCTATGGAACTAGTGCGGAACCATTCTCAGTACAACTAGTCGATAAAAACATTACATATCCTATGGTATCAATCATAGAAGTCAGTGTCTTAGGTAAACGGAGTGAGTCGAGAAAAATGGCTTCTAAGCCTACAGAAGTGTTCTGATATAAGGAAGTTTGAGCGACCGTAATAGTAGGTATTCAGTCATTTATAAAAAAATGAGGCAGTTTCATGCAAAGATTATTTACCTCCTGCAGAAATACTTCAATAAAATCCGTTGAAACGTTAAACGTATAAAAATACTGTCTGTTTTTGTCGATTTTTAACCTGTATCGCATTTTAAAAAGATTCTTTGATAAATAGTATTTGACAGTGGTCATTATCACCAATGAACTCTAAGTAAAACTGGTTTCTGTCTACATGCCTACTTGATCTTTGCCGAGCCTGCGCAGGAGGGCGGGCCCAACTCGACGCTTCTCGCGCATCGTTCGCGTGCCGCCGCGCGCCACCCAAGCGCGGCTACCGGCCATAATCTGAGTCGGTTGTGTTACCCCACGGAACAGTGCCGTCATCGATCATGTGCGATATTTGTATGATTTTGAACTACCGGTAGGTATATTTTTGTTACTTTGAGGCGTACATATCAGTGGATAATATGACTTAAACGTGTTTGTTTCTTAGACCGAGAACGTGAAGTAAATTTAACATCGGGATTTAAGAGTAAAAAATGTATTCTTCATTATTATTCACTAGTATGTGTAATTTACATAGTATTAAATATTACTGCTAATACAAGTAAAACTATTTCTTTTTAATAAAAAAAAATCAAACGGCTCATGTTAAGTATCAGTTGTGCCTACAAACTTCACTTTAAACTTAATTAAGCCTCAAATGTCATTAGGCAATTGTGTAATTCAATCCTTAATCTTTAGTTACTTAGTTGAACCTAAACACTTGCATTGCATTTGTAAGTCAATTCGCATTGTTATTCATATCAACGTACCTAACCAGCCTTATCAGTCCTGGCAGCATCTGAAACCTTAGCTATTTGCTTGAAGGAAGAGAACGAAATATTGGAATCGACATCAAAGTTTTGCTATGTCATAGAAGAAATCTAACAAACTAAATATACTTTTCGCAAACATTTTGACAAAATCTTACTACTCCGGTACAGAGGGCGGAACTAATACTCCCAATGTACAAGATTTGATAACAAAGGAACCCTCGCGAAGGAACAGGACCACCTAGGATTGACGCAGGTGTCCGATGAAGGCATTACACTGAATCGCCTATTATGATTAAACGGAATTGGCCGGAGTCTATGTTTGCAATCTACTATAATAAAGGCTTAGGGCTGCCATATTTACATTGCGATTTAAATTCAGGTTTAGTAAATTATGGCTTCAATTAGGGTTCATTTCTATATTGAGAGTTCATTGCTGTATCTAATTCGATCAATATCTTAGTTTGAAACCGGAAATTGGTTAGATGATTTCCTAAGATTTAGTTTGATATTCAATTGTTTGTTGTTACGAAGTATTATCATAATATTAAGTTTTCATAGATTAGTTCCTATAAGATGCCTACATCATAACATGTAGCGAAATTAGGAATTTTAACCAAACAAACACGTTCAGTAGATCTAGCTGTGCGTTAATTCAGTTCTGGAAAAAGGCCAGGTCAAGAGTACCCTTAACCGGCGTGCGTGTATGAAAGCACTTATGAAAGTAGAAGAAGCGATAGTGGTATGCCAGGATCGTAGTAAGTTGAAAGCCATAGTCTCTGCCTACCCCGATAGGAAACAGGCGTGATGATATGTATGTATGTATGTATCTTTTATATAGATTAAGATAGAAGGAAGCGCTCATGTCCACGCAAATTCAGTGTCCTGTAAACGATCACTGCAGTAAGCAACACTTACTGTGGCCGGGTATGGATGGGTGACCATCGCGTGACCACTTCATGACATTTAATTGCAAGCGTTTCCGTGTTTCGGAACTGAATTACGAAGAATTACGTGGGACAAAATCTAAAAAGGTGAAATGTGGGCAAATAATATGATTCTGCCTTCCATTTCGGGAATGAAAGACCTGATCATATATATGTATGTAGATAAATAAATAAATAAATAATAATAATGAATATTCACGGACATCTCACACAACGCTATCTGATCCCAAAGTAAGCTAGGAATAACCTGCTTGTGTTATGGGTATCAGACCACGGATATTAATACTTATATACTTTTAAATACATACATGTTATACATAGAAACACCCAGACTCTTGAGACAAACATTTATGGGTCAAACAAATATTTGTCTCCGTGGGAATCGAACCCACGACCTCCAGCGCCGCAGGCGGTATCACTACCGACTGCGCCACAGAGGCAGTCAAATTATGTATTATGTAGATAATTTAAGTTAGTAAGTAAATACAATACAAAATAATTAGTCAACCCTATTTTAAGCCAGAGGGCTATTGATTAGTAGTTGCTGTACTTATGATCACTTAACTGTGATTAAGGCAAACTTAATTATAACGTGGATATGAAAACGATTAGAACTGTGGGAAGTAATACTCAGAGTAACTTAATAAAAGCCTAGATTACGATAGTATCTACGCAGATTAAACTGATGCTTTATCCAAATTTATACTTCCTATTTCTTTTCAAGATAGAACGTTATACGACCGAAACGAATTGATGAATTTATAATCATGAATATCTGTAATTATGGATGTTATTATTTTGGGTGTGAATATTACTTTCCGATGCTAATATATTTGGAGAAAATATATAGTGCAGCTAACTAATTCCTTAAAATGCTGTTTTGATTTTTTTTACCAGGACAAAATGACAAATCCGTATCTACATATAAAAAAAAAATATCTCGCAATGTATGTATAATCTAGAAACAAAAAAAAATAAGTTATATCTTAGTCATTCTAAAGTCAATCAGTATTATAAAATCTAACTGGGAGGTCTTTATCATTCAGTTATTCAAAACAATGTATTTGATTAATTTATCGGTAAGCAAAATGTCGTCGCATACCATCATAATTTGGCAACGATTACCAGTGTGGTCTTAAAAACTAATCTTTTACTTTGTAAACATGAATTCGCGTATTGATACAGTATTTATCTTCATCATTTATACAAAATAAAGAAGGTCTTTGTGTTTTTCTAAAATACGAATCGATGTTGTAATTAATCCACATACCTAAATGGAACGTTATTATTGAATTAACTATGTGTATTTTACCATTATTCTTATCTATCAATACATTTAGTCTGATAAATTATGTTCAAAAATATCTGAGGATCAGTCACATGAATGATGAAAAATTGGCTACACTAACAATCATCTTTATAGTCAACACTTGAATAATTCAGAACCGCATTTCAGTAAAAAAACTTCTATTAATCACATAATAATAAATCGTCATATCAAACCAATTTTAAGAAATTAGGTAGTAGGTAGTAGCAGACTAAGATAATTATGTTTCAAGTTGTGTAAAGTCGACAGCGTAAGTATGGCACCTTTGGCGTTACCAACATCCTTATGCAATGGTAACTACATTACGTCAGGTGGGTCGTATGCTGGTCTGCTTTTTCATTCCGTTAATGGTAGCTGCTAGCGTGAAATTTTCTCTCTGAAGAAAAAAAATTGGGGATGTTGTTTAGGATATAAACATTTGATCCACCTTAGTTTCCTTGAAACTGTTTACTACAGTTCTGCGAACTATGTACTGTCGTTACAGTTTCTTAGTGATAGACAGCTAGAACAGAGTACGATACATTTAGTACTTACGTAAAGCCACTTGCGTAGAGGTATTACGTGGCATCACAACGATTCAAAGAATATGAAGCAGCATTAGATTATTCTCAGAAAATAGGTCTCAATAATTCTATGAAAGCTTTGGCATTTAAGGAATGTGATGATTCTGCTTTATTTGGAGTTCCAGACACGAAAATGGTGTCAAGTCTTTAATCTAAGATTTTCAAAGATCATTGACTTCGAAACTAAACATCTTACGAAATTTAATTTGCAAATTCTATATACTTTACACAATAACAATTCCTGACAAAGCGAGGTGGTATAGTTGTACATACAACACGACAACAACCCAGACAATAGACATTCGATTACGTACATTAAAATGAATTGGTACTACATACACCGTTGGAATAGGTTTAGTACTCGTATTGGCACTATTGGCTTGTCGCAACTAAATTACTTTGTAAAACAGTATTCATTGCATTGTATGCACATTCTACGTTGTAATTATAGGATGAATCGAATCCGTAACAATCATCACACCATTATGATTTCAATATTAAAACAAGGACTTTTTTGACTGGTTAAGTCAAAAAAGTTGATTGAAGGATAATCGTAATTTGGTGAGCAGTTAAATCGATTAAATCAATCGGCCTCTAAGTCATTATTAACGATTTAAGTATATTTGTGTTGTTGAAATAAAAATAATTTCATAGGTCTATTACCGCAAAAAAATATACTATCCACATCTACGCTTACAAATAAGCAGGTATTTAAACAGTAACACAAACGCACAAAACAGTAAAAATAAACAAAATACGTAGAATAAACAGTATACAAATTCAGTGACAATAGCAATACTGCGAATGTTTACGTTTATAGGTAACTCATTGATGTCAACAATATCGAACCCTTACAAAACGAAAGTCACGCTGCCCTACTTTAATCTCAAAATGTTCACAAAATGGGAAAAGATTGAACCAGTCCCATGTAACCTTATAGAAATGCAAAACTAAACGAAGATAGTTTTGCTGAAAGATGAAAAGGTTGCGTGTCCCACATTGGTCTATCAAGTTTGTTATATAAAATGTGATTTGTCAAGTTTCGGTAATATTTGATCAGATATCTTATCTCTATGACACTCATTGATATAGAAAAATGTACCATAGAAATTTGGACTTTACTTTAATAGGTGCCTAAGTATTTATTTTCTCTTACAACCTTTACCTTAACGATTACGACTATCGAGTTGAGTGAAATCATAAGTGAATAACTTACCAATGACTTGTAAATATTTTACAAAGTTATAATTAATGAAATTTAATTGAATTTTCTCGTCAGTTCAAGTTCTACTCGTTAGCTTCTACATTTTATAATAACAGATGTCAGAAAATATGACTTTCATGACGTCGATCAAATTAAGTTGACACTTGTTACATATTAACACGTACTTGAAATACCTTACCTTATTATAACGTTTGTGTCTATACAATCGCCTTCCGTGTTGCCGCAGTCATTGTAAATCCAAACCGTTATGATGTCGAGTTGTGGACCTATGCAATTTGCACGGGTATTTTACATATGGGTCCATTCCGAGTAACGGGTAATATCCGTCTTAGATTCCGTTTATATGGGAAGTGATAAACACCATAAGGTCAGTATGTCCTTCAGAATATATTTGGTTAAATAAATGCATATCTTGACTACTAAAAATAATTATAGTCTGACTTATAGAAATTAAAAACAAATGTGTATCGGTACCGTCATCATAACGTCCGTAGACTTCAAACTACACAAGTAATTGTTGATAATTTTAAATAACTCCATATTTTTAAGCTGAGCATCAAGAGGCACACAATAGAGCCACCAGCTTGAGGACCACTGTCAATAGTCTTGTGAACTGTAAAAGTGGCGTAGATGTGGTCATGGCTTTTCAGCCATTCATCAGGCAGGCGGCATCATTGTGGTGAGCTATAAAAACTTATATTAACTAAAATTGGCCTAGATGACACTACAAAATCCCACTATATCCCATCAAAACCTTATTTAGCTTATTAAAATTTTAAAAAGAAAGGCAAGTAATATGTTTTGATAGACATTCTCTGTCATCTATCAAATCAAAGCTCTCCACATAGAATTCAACCTTTCATTTTGTATAAACAACAATTTTACTGCAAGCGTTAAGCGAGTTAACTCCGTTTACGTAAATTCAATATGCACTTACTGGTTTATACTGACTCGACGATCCTTTATCTTAAACACGAGTAATAGTATAGAAGTAGGTATTCAAGCCTCCTTCCTGTAAAGATTTTCACATAATTGTTTTTATCTTGCTTTGAATACAAACATTTATTGTAATCTTTCTGTTTATTTAATAGTATTTGACTCATCAAATTTATGTTCATAAATCTACATTCGTACTTAATTAATCATACAGTGACACTATTATAAAATTTTGTTAAATATGAAAACATTAGCTGTCATATATATATTTATCAATCGTGATAGAAGAAACATAAATTTTTCACTCATTGACATGGAATATAAATATGACACAAAATGTTAAATAAATAAAAGGATGCAAACCTTGCTAAACAACATACTGTGTGTGATTGGATCATTGTCATTTGACCATCCATTTTGCTTATGTGCTAAGCGTTATTTTTATTTTTCTTGCTATAACTATAAGAAAGTAAGTACAAAACAAATTGTCCCATATACTTCCCACGTACCATCCCGTTTTACGTACACTATAAAACAAGTTCGGCATTATTGTAAATTCAATCTATTCTGTTTGTAACAGAACATTAACTGGCTGTAAACTTACCGCGATTTGTGAGCCATTTTCTTGCAGTAGAACATTTAAAGTAAAAAGACCTCACTGTGCTGTAAAGCAAGCTAATAGGTGTCATCACAAGTAACTTTTTAAGGCGAAGTGCAATTGTGTCTCAAGCGATTCGGAGGGGGTGAAGCAGACGCAATATGTTCGGGACGCTCCGTGCGTCGGAAACGTTTTCGCGCGTTAACCCGTTCACTACGCAATTGAAATCATTGACAGAAGTACAAGTTTACATAACAATTTTTTTCGCCCTGTTTAGATAAACCTCTTTAGATCTTCTACTCGTGATCAACTACGTAATTGATTTTGATGCATTTTTTATCACTAACATGTAATGAAATTCATTTTCATAATAAGAATAGAACATAATATATTTAAGAAGTACTTCAATTTATTTTTTTACCTGTGACGATTTTTGCCAGGTTTATTGAAAAAGTAAGAATCTGCTGCCCCTATCCTTAGTTTATATTTTTTGGTAATTCCTGAAAAGGAAAAAGGAGGGTTCTGTACAAAAAAAGACTGAAAAATATACCTGTATGGGAGCCCTCCTTAGTTTTTTTTTTCTGTTCTGTACTGTTTTACAGCATTTATTTACTCTACACCTGACCGCTTTTGCGTCTTAGCATTTTCAAAAGGCAATACTTTCTTCTCGTTCCATTTTTACCCTTTGGATACGGAACTGTAAAAACGGCCGAGGTTCAAGTTGGACCGGCACACTGATGAGGATTTCGTAACAAAAAAAACGGCAGAAGATTACGTTGTATGGGAGTAACCTTATTAGGGTTTCGTAGCCGAATGGCAAAAACGGAACCCTTATAGATTCGTCATGTCTGTCTGTCTGTCTGTCCGTCCGTGTGTCACAGCCATTTTTCTCCAAAACTATAAGGCCTATGATATTGAAACTTGGTAACTAGATGTATTCTGTGAACCGCATTAAGATTCTTATATAAAATTGAAAAAAAAAGCAGTAAATGTTAGGGGTCCCCATACTCGGAACTGAAACTCAAATTTTTTTTTTCATCAAAGCCATACGTGTGGCGTATCTGTAGATAGGTCTTTAAAAATGCTATTGAGGTTTCTAATATCATTTTTTTCTAAACTGAATAGTTTGCGCAAGAGACACTTCCAAAGTGGAAAAATGTGCGTCCCCCCCCCCTCTAACTTCTAAACTAAGAGGATGATAAATCTGAAAAGAATATATGAAGTACATTGCCATAAAAACTACCAACGAAAATTGGTTTGAACGAGATAGAGCTGGTAGTTTTTTTTTAATTCGTCATAAACCGCAATTTTCGGTTAGAAAAATCACTACCGCTGCTAACGTGTTAAAACATCAATCAAAGTTACAACGAACTATAAGAACTTTTGTATTATGTTACTTGCTGCTACGAAACCCTTCATGGGCGAGTCCAACTCGCACTTGGCCGGTTTATTTTTTTTTTCTTTATCTAGTCTTATTATAGTCGTTACAGCGGTAGCAGAAACATATCTTTGAAATATATTACTGCCTAGTTCATGAGATACAGATGAACAAACGGACTTCAAAGTCTCAGTAATAGGGTCCCGTTTGGCTAAGAAAACGAAGAATATACAAAAATGAATATTACTATTTGCATATATGCAAGGGTGTAAAGGAATAAATTTCGATACTAGTTATTTAAACTAGACTAGGCTTTAGTCCTGTCCTAAATTAAACATTCTACGTTTCACTTCGCATAGCTATTGACCGCAGCTTCAGCTGTGTAGAATTCTGTTCCCGTTCCCTACTACCATTGGGTCATATCCAGGGATAAAATAGCCTTTATGCTATTTTCTAAATTATCTTACTTCTTACTTAATACTATACTTAAATGCGAAAGTTTGTGAGTGTAGATGTTTGTTACTCTTTCACGCTCTAACGGCTAAACGGCTAATCTAGCTGAAATTTAGTACAGGGGTAGATATAGGCCTGGAATAACACATAGGCAACTTTTTATCCCGGCAATCAGTTCCCACGGAAAGCGGAAACGGGAACAAAACTAGACGCGGGCAGAGCTGCGGGCGTCAGCTAGTGTATAATATGTCCAGGAATACATTGCAGTCTGGAAAAGCATAAAATAATTATAATAGGCCATCAATTACAGCCAGATCTGCTCAACCGTTGGGACGTGATTTTGTCACTAACATCTTCACAGACTTTCATCTATACTAATATTATAAAGAAGTAAAGTTTGTGTGTTTGTTAAATTGTAAGGGGTAATCTCGGGATCTACTGAACCAATTTTAAAATTTCTTTCAACAATAGAAAGCTACGTTATTGTGGAGTGTCATAGGCTATATAGCATCACGCTACAACGAATAGGAGCGCAGCAGTAATAGTAAATGTTTCAAAAACGGGGGGAAAGTTATTCCTTTTGTCTCATGTAATATTGAATATTAACGACGAGATGCTACGGGAGTAAACGCAACGTGACGTGAGTAAATGCGACGGGAACAGGTAATACTCTCTCTTATGCGGCGCAAACGAAGTTGCGCGGGTCAGCTAGTAGTCCGAGAGCCAGTAACAGATATATATGACCAAGTTCCTCTCAAGTGATAATTAGTAAAATACATCAGAAAATCGAACCATGAAGTCTCGTGAACGTCAGCTGCGGCTCGGTGGGGGGGAGGAGCAGTTATAACCTCCCACGCTCGAAGAAAAAAAAAATACATTCACTCATTTCCTCTCGGCTAAAAATTTATCAAATTATAGCTAACCCAATATCTCTCAACTCTCACTCAGCTCAACAAAAAAAAATAATCAGCTGGCTATAACATAGTGTATTGTACGTCAGCTGATGTCTCGATCATGGAAAAAAAAATCTTCACTTTCAGTCATATCCTCTCATATAAAAATTTACCTGATGATAGCTTATATGTAACTATTGATAAATATATACGTCAGCTGGCTGTATCTCGGTGGAAAAATCGTCAGCTGATACTTTGAAGGTCGTTACGTAGAAGTTAGCCAGAAGCATTTACTGACTATTTAAATGCATCAGCTGACAAGGTTTCCCTCGACTTACTGCTAGCTGATTTTTTTTATTTATCACAGAAACATATTTAAAATCAGCTCACAAATTTTCATGTGGGAGGAAATGACGTCTCTTTAATTATTCGGCATAGCACTCCAATATGAGTGTTGAGGTGAAATGTTAAATCACTGTAGTAAATCAAATTAAACTCAACGAGAATATTCGAGTCTACAAATAAAATGAAATTGGAAGAAAAATTAAACAAATTGTTGAGTATAACGTAACACCAAAGATGTCTTTAGTGATGGGACATACAGCTACGATGGATAGTCGATACTTTGATAAAACAAAACGTATATTGTGCGTAGTTCCAACTTTTATTGTTAAAAAGTATATTGAGTTATTATTATTGTTTTGTCTCTTCTCGGTTACCTTCTTTTTTTCTTGCGAAGATACCCGGTGTGTTGATAGGCTTACATGAGAGCATAAATCGTCCAACACGCATAAGGCATTTGAGATTTTTAATGTAGGAAATAGGACTCCCACTGCAGATAATGCACCTAGGCAAATAGACCTGTAAGGCGACAGAGGGCAACACCGGTGTGAGCGGCTAGGGGTGTCGAGCGATGCGTCGCCGGTTATGCCCTAGAAAATGACAGTTCCACCCCCGAGTGTAAAGCTCTGGCTTAATCTTAATGCGGTTTACAGAATACGTCTACTTACCAAGTTTCAACAGCATAGGCCTTATAGTTAGGGCGAAAAGTGGCTGTGACATACGGACGGATAGACAGTTTTTGCCATTTGGCTACGGAACATTAAAAACGGGCCCTATTCATGAGAATTCGCCGTCCGTCTGTCTGTCTGTCCGTCACGAGGCTATACCTCATGAACGGTGATAGCTAGAGAGATGAAATTTTCACAGATTATGTGTTTCTGTTGCCGCTATAATAACAAATTCTATAAAAACCAAAACTCCCATACATTTAAACGTATTTTTTGTCGGTTTTCGGTATGGAGACCTCCGCGCAATTGGCCGGTATTTTGAACTGTTTAGTTAATCTATACATATAATAAAACTGTTGAGGGTCGAGAGTCTGTACATGGAAGATATTTGGAAAATTTTAATTGGAGGGCGTTCTCTAATCGATACTGAAGCCGAAAATGTAATTTAAAATTTTCATGTCTGTCTGTCTGTCTGTCTGTCTGTCTATCTGTCTGTCTGTCTGTATCCCGAATAAGTATCACGCCGAAACTACTGAACCGATTTGATTGAAACTTGGTACAATCAGAGCTTATAATCCGAGGAAGGTTCTAGAATACTTTTGATCCCGATATTTTGCGCGGTTCCTTTGGGAGAGAGGATGAAAGGCAAAACGGTTTTTTAGTTGTAACTTCTGAATGCGCGGTCCAATTCCAATTTTTTTTTCAGTGTTATAAAGGGAGTACTTTAAGGATTGTTTCACAAAAGTTTCAATGTTGAGGATTTTGTAGTTCAGGAATTAGACACATCTCAACTTTCGCAAAACCTAGAACTCAAGGGTTCCTTTGAATGTGAGGGTAATTCTAAACGGGCGTGTTGGCTTAATCATAAAAGAGCTTAATGATTTAGGCTATTGTAAAATAAATCAGTCCGCGCCGAAGGCGGGGACTGAATTGTTTTAGAATAGACTTAATCTTTAAGCTCTTTTATGACTAAGCGAACAGGGCCGTTTCACACACTGCTTGATGAGTCTGATGAAGAAGTATCTCTCCTTTCGAAAACCTTATGTGACGTAAACGAAGTTGCGAGGGTCAGCTAGTTTAAAAATAAATATAACAATATTTTTCATAACAATAATAAACAGAACGTAATTTATCGTAGGCGATAAAGATGAATGGCATAACGACACATCCCTTGTCAAGTGGTACTGATAGCTTTCAACGTCATACTGCCAACTGTCATACGCACCTTGTTACAGCGAGGCGACTATAGTCCCCTTCTTTTCTACTTCTAAACATGTTTTCCAGTGACCTCAACAAAAGGGTACACCGAGCATGCGTACAACTAGCCCCCTTCAAGCGTACCTACCTTAATACTGTCTATGCTATGCTAGCGTGTATTGTTTGAATCTTTAAAAATAAGAAGAATAATTAAAGAGACGTCATTTCCTCCCACATGAAAATTTGTGAGCTGATTTTAAATATGTTTCTGTGATAAATAAAAAAAATCAGCTAGCAGTAAGTCGAGGGAAACCTTGTCAGCTGATGCATTTAAATTGTCAGTAAATGCTTCTGGCTAACTTCTACGTAACGATCTTCAAAGTATCAGCTGACGATTTTTCCACCGAGATACAGCCAGCTGACGTATACCTATATTTATCAATAGTTATATATAAGCCATCATCAGGTAAATTTTTATATGAGAGGATATGACTGAAAGTAAAGATTTTTTTTTCCATGATCGAGACATCAGCTGACGTACAATACACTATGTTATTGCCAGCTGATTTTATTTTTTTGTTGAGATATTGGGTTAGCTATAATTTGATAAATTTTTAGCCGAGAGGAAATGAGTGAATGTATTTTTTTTTTCTTCGAGCGTGGGAGGTTATAACTGCTCCTCCCCCCAACCGTGCCGCAGCTGACGGTCATAAGGCTTCATGATACTATTGTCTGATGCGTATTACCAATTATCTCTCGAGAAGAAATAATTAACCAAATTTTCACCTGGCTCTGGGACTATAGTATATCATAATTAAATAATTCGTAAGTCATATTAAATCTTTCAGTTCACTGTTGGTTAAAATTCAAACTGAGGTGACGGGAGGCCTCAAACCGTTTTGGCGCCGCGAAGAACCATAGCGTCCTTGGCTGCCTTCTATCGAATGTATCACGGCGAGTGTTCTGAAGAGCTCTTCAACCTGATCCCACCCTCTTCTTTCCGATCCCGAACAACACGTGCCGGGCAAAGATGACACTCACACACAGTGGAGAGAATCTTCGCCAGAACTGAACGTTTCAAAAGATCGTTCCTCTGTCGAACTATAAAAACATGGAACGACCTGCCCGCACACGTGTTTCCCTCATCTTACAATCCCAGGTTCTTCAAGAGGAGCGTGAAGAGACACATCACAGGGCCGCCAACTTGAGGACCACTGGCAGAAGTGGCCCCCAACCGCTAGATGCGCCACGGCTTTTCATCAGGCTGGTGGCGACGTCAATTTGGCGAGCTAAATATAAAAAAAAAGAAACTCATACTTACAACTTCAAATTCAATACCTACCTACATCAACTACGACGTACGAGTAGTAAAGTAAGACTGCGAGAATATCAACAATACGCAATATGTGCCTTGAAAGCTGTAATTTTGGATAGAAGTTTAATTTATTATATACTCAATTAAGGTTTAATTCTACTGTTATATTGTAAATTTAGGAGAATTGGCCCACTGATTTATCAGTCACTAGCGGACGACACGCGGTTTCACCCGCGTAGTTCCCGTTCCCGTGGGAATACGGGAATAAAATATAGCCTATGTTCACCGCAAAGAGTGTAGCTTTCCAACAGTGAAAGAATTTTTCAAATCGGTCCAGTAGCTCCGGAGCCTATTCGTTACAAACAAACAAACAAACAAACAAACAAACAAAAAAACAAATCTTTCCTCTTTATAATATTAGTAAAGATTAGTATTATACTCGTTATGACATTGATTTTACTTAAATATTAATTTAAATAATGTACATGTTATACGCTCGGTCAGGGCGTCACATACATGAGCGCATTTATAGGTGAATCTTCTGGACTTATCTATTATGTGGCATCAGGCAAACTTTGTATTGGAAAATATGAAAACGTTACTATAACTTATATAATACACCTAAAAAGATTCCCCAAACAGATGCGATATTTTTACGCTCTTGAGCTTAAGCCTTGAATACTTCCTTTTTAGGTTTTTTTTATTACCTATTTTCGTTACTACGGCAGCGAATTACGTCAGCGGGCGTGACAAAGTTGTATACGGGTGTCTTCAACGAAGCCTGTCGGCTGACTGAGCGGGCTCTGTGAGGTGGCTGATAGCGGCAAAATGCACTCCCGCTCAACAAACCGTTTTTTTTTTATTAAAGCAATATGTTTTTAATTAATAAATAACTGCATAGGACCCTGAGGTAACTTATTAGAAATATGGAAATAAAAAATTAGTGTGGTACATTATATAACTACTGAATGAAATTGATTATAGTCAAGGCGGTCACAGGTAAATTTACAGATTCGAGGGAACTTTGGGATTATTTTCTATCGAGCCGAATTTACTCAATCGTGTTTTGGAGAGCTGACATCCCTGGTCAATATACTTAATAATAATTATCCATTTAAAAAATTGTGAAATCTTTGTTAACACCGTTGCAAAATTGGTTCGAAATATGTCAAAATTATGTATTTTGAGTCCCACTTCACCTTAAGCTGTACCGTTCTTTAATATTATGGCATTTCATTTTTATAACAAATACAAAAGTCTCTAAGCGAATCTGCCACTAGTATACTTTTTGATGTTAAAATTTGTTATTAAAATAAGTAAAACAAGCTTTGTGGATTTTTTAATTTTTTAAATTGGGTTTAATGTTCGGCCAAGAGCAAATTGGCTTTTACTTGCTATTTGTTATTTTCAAATGGCACTGCTGGCTATCGTACTGCAGTATTGCAAATAGTACAAAATGAAAATTTTACTTTTAGGTGAAAATGTATTTCTGCAAATACATATCCACATATATAATTTAAATATCAGAATAACATGACTATCTAAATATATATAACTCAAAGGTGACTGACTGACTGACATAGTGATCTATCAACGCACAGCCCAAACCACTGGACGGATCGGGCTGAAATTTGGCATGCAGGTAGATGTTATGACGTAGGCATCCGCTAAGAAAGGATTTTGATAAATTCTACTCCTAAGGGGATAAAATACGGGAAGCGGAAACGGGAACAAATTTTACGCGGGCGAAGTTGCGGGCATCAGCTAGTAATCTATAAAGGTATTGTGTAAATCAGTCAAAATGTAAATAATTACATATAAGTTGGATAAAAATTCTACCATCTGCGAGTCATATAAATGAGAACATAATTTTTTAAATGTGATCTGGAAACGATTATAAAATATTAGAGACCTATTAAAATTGGCGTCACTGCGAGGCAACTCAATGTAATAGGCTACTTTTATACTGAATAAAATGTGTTTTTCTCACGGGAAACGAGTGCGATACCACAAATTTCAAGTTGACAAATATCACAAGCAGAAACTAGAATAAAATAGATGAATGCTTACTCCATGATAATAAAGATAATCAGTATACCAGGAAACCAAACGGGCGATGAAAACACTTGTTTATAACTTGTCGCTTTGACATAAGATCTCAAACGACAGCGGTGGCTCTTATAAAACATCCCGGTCTTACTTGTTTATGTCTAGTTACGGACTGATAGTTTTCTTAGTATCCCATTACACTTTTATGGGATCAAGTGTCACCTACCAATAGCTTCTCTTTCTTTTCAATCAGTTTGTAATAGAAATGTTAAATTTTATGGTAATGGAAAAGTGAATATGTTTCAAGGTGAGTGTCGTTCGTAACTTTATTGTTATTGTTGCGACGAGTTTCACTGCGACTATTTGGGGAGTTCAATAAACGCTTAAAATTAACGTGGTAATGCATAGGTTATTTTAAAATTTATTAAACAGCTTTACGAAGTTCAGATGTTACACCTGAGTTGAATACTGTTTTGTTCTGCTAATAATTTTGAAACATCCTTCGCAGGGCTTGCCCAGGGCGTCCAGCCGTAAGCAGTGGTAGGGTATCGTATGGTTTAGGTATGCGTCTCATGTAAGAGTCTCACATAGTGTATGAGGATTTCCTTACTTTAAGAAATATGTGCAGTATGCCTACTTAAATCAAGCCATTAGATAGATCTGATGGGCCTCCACCTATGTTACAATGGGAGGGTAAAAGCTCACTCATTGGGTCAGAAATATTGATACAGGGATTTTGTTTCCAGTATTGCTTTTCATGAACTCGTCCGTTAGACTGTTGGTCCACCAGAGCCTGTTTTTTGAATGGATTCCTGTGCGCCCGAGCCAACCACAAATGAAAAAGGTGCACTTTTAGTTGTGGTTGGCTCGGGCCCACAGGAATTTTGTAGCTCTGATACCCCATTACATCATTCACATAAGTAGTAGTCTTGTAAGCATAACACAAACTACTATGATGTGAATTAGGGACCCCCCGTATATGTTTCTAGTTACGGATCTGCTTTTGATTTAACTAAGAGGATTTCGATGGTGACTTGCGTTACTACGTTTGAGTAACTAGCATTCAAATCTATGGTTTTGTTGTTTTATAACCACTGAGGTAGTATGCGGTACATTTGATGAGAGATGGCTACCAAAGTCTACCATTTGCAATAATGTTTATGGGTGAATTTCTCAAACGTAAAAATGAGGCGGCGCCACTGAAAATCATACCTTAAAGTTCAGATACGATAAATCTTTTTTTTTGTGTAAAAAAGCAATTAATTACCTTAATAAAGTCATACACAATAAGTTTTAAGATATTATTTTAATTATTATTAAAAAAAGGATTTTCTATATAAAATATAATTTTGGTGGCTCGTCCACAACCTGTTTTATAAAGAAAAATCACATCCCAATCAACACACCGTCAGTTTACTAGATATACCTAATTTTATTTTAATTCTGTATTAGCTTTTCCACCTCTTGACTATTTAATTCGAGTATTTAGTGCTATATTTGATCTTATACAAAATGTATAAGGTCCGTCCGCGATAAGTTTCAAATTTTGGTGTCAATAATAAAATCATTCCGTGAATCGTACTGAAAATAGGTACCGGGACGTTACTACCATCTTTCGAATCATTGAGTCCTGTGCTGTCACGCACCAGTGCCAGTCTCGTGCCAGCTTGCTCCGACTTCCCTCTAAAAACGTAAGTAATACTCTCGTAAGCCCTCGGACACGATTTCAGTAATTTTTGTGTAGATAATTTGAAACGTTTTAAGCTCGTTATTTGTTTAAATATCGAAAGTATAGCGTAAGGGTTCGGTATTTGTTTAAAATAATAGTAATGTCATTATAAAATTCGGAATAGTATTTTGTCAAATCAACTTATTTGACACATTTCTAATTATGGTGGTCTAATTTTGGTGATTTTGGTGGTGTTTGACTAATCACCAAAATTGCTTAGTTACACCAAAATTACATTTATAGTTTCTGGGGTAATTTTCGAAATTCTATGTTTATTTTCATTAAATTAATATGGATAAAGAATTTATGCTCGAAACAGGATTCGAACCTATGTTTACCGGAATACTGTTCCGGTGCATCTACCGCTGCCGAACGTTAAGTTTTGACTCCACAGTACATATTAAGAGTGACGCCATCCTCAGATAGCACCTTCATTTCATTATGAACTAATAAAAAAATATTATCAACAATGTGAGAATCTCTTACTTCGTGCTCTGAGAATATTTTTTTCCACATTAATTGATTGAAAATTATACTAGGTGTGAGCTTTTAAGTATATTAGTAGTATTCCTTCCATTCCAGCATGCCAAAGAAAACATCAAAATTATCTCAAGCCGAGCGTTTAGAGAATAAAAGAAATGCCGAGCGGAAGAGAAAAGAAAAATTAATTAGAAAACAAAGATATGTGAAAATAGTAGTCACATACAAGTACACGCATATTTTCCGATACAGGATACCACAAAATACATGTTTATTCACGTTACGTCAGTTCCAAAAAGAAACGCGGATAAATCCTTTCAAAGTATAGAAGTATCAAAGGCATACATAGCAATCGATTACACGAATGAGTTGTATTATGAATTAAACCAAGAGGAGTTCAAATCATGTTTACGTAGAGGTGATCATTATATTTGTTTCCCTGGCGCGGTGAAGAACATGCAATTTAATAAAAATTGCATTGTTGATCAGATCTTTAAAAATCATACTCGCACAAGATGTCCCGCAAAGACCTTTACTCTAACTAACAGCATAATTTGGAAACAACTTTGTATGCAAAACACGTGGTTGTATATGGTTAAAGATAGTACTACAGTATCAATCATATGTGATGGGCAAAGAGAAGAAGTAGTACTACAAAACGTAGGTGTAATACAAATTTCTGATAGTTGTATCATAAAATCGATAAATAATATTCTTGCTGCACAAAGATCGGTATCAGTACAAATAATGTCATCCTACTCAAAAGAAGTCAATTTCTTAGAAGAAACATATACCCTAGACGATACAAAAATAGCAAATATTACAAAAGAAGACGTAATAGGTTCATCTCAAGACATCTTTCAGCACCTATTAGATAATGAAAACGCATTAAATACGCAGTTACAGGATACTATATGGATCAAACTAACGTCACACACTTATCTCGTTGCATTTACATCCTCTATTATAGTTATAATACTTATACTAATGTTAATATGTTTTGGTCCAAAACTAGTGCAATACATTGGAGCTCGAAACTGTGCCAAGAGGCCACCTCTGCATGGTGAATCAATCAACATGGAAGCGATATACAGCCAACCTGTCAAACATCCTACGGAGAAGACTGACACCACAACCAAGATTAACGAATTGTACGAGTTGGAGCCCGTTCCTGAGAGCTGCCAGAATGTTCAATTAAGAACATAATGCAATCAAATTTGCAACTCATCACTCAGCAGCGCTCCAAAGGTCGGCTGTAATCATCAAAATATTTGACCAAGATTTAAACTACTGCAGAGGCAATTTACACCGATGGCACACTAATAAACACCCATACTTGTGTACTTAGGATAATTTTAATATATAAGAACAATTATTTTGTAAATAAATCAGTCATTACGTCTCACCCGACTTTGACTCATTCCCTTCGGTCTATTCTTCAGTGCTGATATAATTGTGGGTCGACCACTACCCTTTATGGTGTTCAGCGGCGAATCTGAAGAATAAGCCAACCACCTCACCTACCACCACTACCCCTCACTGTGGCCAAGACACCCTTAGCCTCAGCAGTCGTATGAGTCTGTGCGATTGGCAGTGAGTAATCTCTCCGCATCCTGGACATCCTTCCAACCATCCGTCTGCCACCTTAGGTCGCATGGTGCAGGCATCCCGCAACTATCTATCTATGTATATATTCACCACACTAGGTATATGCTAGGCTAGGGCCTTAGGGTACTAGGGACGTTAGGGTTCGTTAGGAACTTAGCGTGTTAGGTAGATACGTTAGGGTTAAAATCACACTATAGGGTAGAACAGAGCCTTAGCGAATTAGGCACGTAAGGGTTCAATAGGGACTTGCGTGTTAGGTAGGGCTCCGTAGGTTCTCACCTTACAGTTGTGCGCGTACAGTCGGTTACAATTAGGGTGACGGCTGTACATTGGTCCTTCGAGCAAAAACTAAATAAATAACATCGCGGTCCTCTCTTCTCCTGTAGGAATTGACGGTACGGACCTACCCTTCAGACGACTGCCGGCTGGTGTACTCAATAAAGCACCAGTTAGTCAGGAATCTGGAGTACGTTGTACCTGTTTACCCTATAGCATCTCGTTGCGGATCGGTCATTGATTTCCCACAAGCGGGTTCCATCAATTGATTGAGAAGTCGCATCATCACGTACGAAAACGAGAAGAGCAGGGGTGACAAGTACGGACTTTCCTAGGGTAGGGACATTAGGCAGGAAGAAAGAAGAGCAACATGGAGATACCGGACATTAACGAAATAATCAAGAGCCAGGAAGCAGATTTCTATGAAATCAGGAGGATAATTACTAACATAAAAAAGGACTCTGCGGTAAGGAAAACCCAAAAATATATTGATGACAGAAGAAAATCACTTAATGAAGTTTTCCAGCGGGTTCAGACTAAGCACGAACGATTACAGTAGAGTAATATTGAGAGTTCTAACTCACTCCGCTCGTTGAACTCTCAATATTACTGATCTATAACTCTCAATCGCACATGCACGATTGAGAGTTCTAACTCACTTCGTTATTACAGGTGGTGGTGCAATATAATAACTCTTTGTAAAATCATTTACCTAAGCCAACGTTCGACATTTTAATGCTGTTCAATACACTACCGTTCAATCGGCTCTCTGCGATCCCCTGCGTCGTAATTGTGAAGAAAGATGCTCTGTTAGTTAGCGATAGAGTTATTTCATAAACAGTACAATCTTACGTTTACCTATTGTGTTGTCTGTAAGCAGTTTTGGTATACCTATTTACGGTTATAAATACATAATGTCATAATTACATCTGTTCATAACCAGCCCGTCAGCATTGCATCAAACATGAAATTCATTAAACAAGCACAATCGTTACAGATTAGTATAATCTGTAATGATTTACCAAAAATCGAGTTACGCCATGGAGAATTATTGCCGAATACAGTACGTTGCATCATTTGCGGACCATCAAATTGTGGAAAAACCAATTTGTTAATTGGTCTCCTTTTGCACGAAAATGGATTGACATTTCATAATGTTTATGTATATTCTAAAACTCTATATCAACCAAAGTACATTTTTTTAGAAAAGGTTTTACGAGGAGTACCAGGAGTCAGTTTTCAGAAATATCAGGCAAATGATGACGTTATGAAAGTTTCAGATGCAAAACCTAATTCAGTGATTATTTTTGACGATGTAGCATGTGAAAATCAAAGTAATATGCGTGATTATTTTGCCATGGGAAGACATAAATTGATTGACAGTTTTTATTTAAATCAAACTTATAGCAAAATACCTAAACAACTAATAAGAGATAACGCTAACTTAATTGTGCTTTTTAAGCAAGATGAAATTAATTTGAAACATGTTTATGAAGAACATGTTAACACTGACATGACGTGGTTGGAATTTCGTAACATGTGTTCTCAAATATGGAAAGAGCCTTATGACTATGTTGTGATTAATAAAGACTGTCCTAAAAACAACGGGTGCTATAGAAAAAAGTTTGACACTTTTGTAGAATTAGATAAAATTTGAATATTTAAATAGACAGCTTCCAGTTTCTTGTTATTCTTTAATCGGCTCTTATTGGATTACCATCTATTTCACATAATGGAAAAATCATTGAAAAAACAAATTGTAGATGCAACACAAGCTGTAAGGAAAAAAATACGTACCATGAAGGATTTTGAAGAAAATAACAGACAAGTGCTTGATACAGTTTTTAAGCCTGTTACAGAATCTCTCAATTTAATAGCCAACACTAATAACCACTTAGCTCTAACAAAAAAGGAGGAAAAAATAGAACCCCAAGAACCACAAGACCAAGATATGAAAGAAACAGATGATAGCAGTATTGCTAGTAACGAATCGGAACCCTCATCGGACTCTTCATTTCAGTCATTAGTCGGTACTAATCCAGATGCATCATCTTGGTCGTTATCTTCACAAGTACTATTAGATGTACCATTTGGTATAAGAAAAGAACGTGGAAAGTTAATGTTAGGTTCTGCTAACATAACAATTGGGGATAAAGTTATTACTGTAGCCGGACACAAGTACGAAAGTACACCTGGGTTGCGAGAGTTACTGTTAAAAAAAGACATTGATCTGAGCTTGGTTAATGACCATGACAAACAAAATTATAAGGCAATGTTACTTGTAACGAATGCACATCGTCGTGATTTCGATTCAAAAAAACCAATTAAAAGTAATAAAGGACAAAAATATTTGCAAGTTATTAAACCACTTTTCGATCAAGAAAGTAGAAGTCCCAGCTGTAGACAGAAAGTAGGAAAAGGATTACCCTTAACAAAAATGTGGAAAAAAAATACAGATTTTGTATATTGGGATGATCCCAATGAATTGGTTGATAGATTAAAGTTATTAATTGCTTCTCGAGATGCTGGTAACACAGGACTAGACAATGAAATAATATCTATCATTGAAGAACTGCGTGAAAGCAAAATCATTAAATAAATAAATCTACTAATATTATATGTGTGTCATTTTACTATATACCGTTCAACATAATACACCTATAAATTATGAATGTAGACAAATTTGGTCATTATATTCATAAGCGAATGCGTATATCGGAAATACTTGATTTTAATGATAACGCATTAATAAAATCTGATAATGGAGATTATGACTTGAAGACATCAAGGTTAAAAGGCGTCAAACCTCCTCAAGACGCAGATGATGCAGTAAATAAAGCTTATGTAGATGAATTGAAAGGTGTACTAATGAATGACTTACAAAAATTACAAAGTTCTATTCCAAATAGTGTTCAAAACCACATTGAGAAAGCTTTAAAAACAATAATGTCTGAGATAATGACTCATTTGGAAAATACATTTTATACAAGAAAAGCAGTTGATAGACTAATTCAAGACGCAATTCAATCTATATTAAAAGATCGAAAAATATAGGCCTTAAAATTTGTTAAAATGACGAAACAACAAATCGTTAATGAAATACATAAAGCAGCACGAAAAAATTTTCCTCGAAGATCTGTAATTTTAAAAGGTGTTGATGATTTGTGGCAAGCAGATTTAGTTGATATGCAAAATCTAAAAACCTTTAATAAAGGATATAATTATATTTTAATTGTTATTGACTGCTTCTCAAAGTACGTTTGGGTGGAACCGTTAAAAACTAAAACCAAACATGATGTCTCTCATGCATTTGAAAAATTACTTTTTACTAATCACAGGAAACCAACTCATCTGCAAACTGATATGGGTACAGAGTTCTATAATTCTACATTTCAAAAGCTTTTACAGAACTATAATATTAATCACTATTCTACATTTTCAACCAAAAAGGCTTCAATTGTAGAACGAGTTATTAAAACAATTAAAAATAAATTGTACAAATACTTTAGCTTAAACGGTCACTATAAGTGGATAGATGGTGGCTTGAACGGTGTTGTGAAGACATATAACAACACAAAACATCGTACTATTAAATTGGCACCTGTTAATGTCAATAAGTTTAATGAAACGGACATTAAAAATAATATTATGAACTCCGTGATAAAGGTAACCCGAAAATGTCGTCCAAAGTTTATAATTGGTGATAAAGTTCGAATTAGTAAGTACAAACATATATTTGAGAAAGGATACACTCCTAACTGGTCAACAGAATTATTTACTATAAAAAAGATAAATAACACTGTACCAATAACATATCACATTGAAGATAATCAAAAACAACTCATATTGGGAACTTTTTACGAACAAGAGCTTCAAAAGTCGTCCTGCCCTGGTGTCTATTTGATAGAAAAGGTATTAAAAAAGAAAGGGAACAAGCTGTTTGTAAAATGGTTGGGTTTAAATAACAAAGAGAACAGTTGGATTGATAAGACTGCAATAGTGGAATAAGTTAATTATATAAGAGATACATAATTTTAAAGTATATTCATTAGTCTTTGGACGATGCAAGGTGGTGGACTAATAAACAGTATCATTAATCATTTACCATTCGAACTACACATACCCGGTTATAACTATTGTGGACCAGGAACAAAGCTTTCAAAACGATTACTACGTGGTGATAAAGGTGTAAACAAGTTAGACGAAGCTTGTATGCATCACGATATCGCATACGCAAACTACACGGACCTACCTAACCGTCAAAAAGCTGACTTACGTCTTATAGATATGGCTAAACAAAGACTTAAAGCAAAAGATGCTCGAACAGGGGAAAAGATTAGTTCGTGGATAGTAAACAAAGTTATGAAAGCTAAATTGAAGTCTGGTGCTGGTGTTAAGACCTTTAATAACTTTGTTAAAAAAATAAAAAGAAAAATCAAAAAACTCTCACCTAAAGATGATAAGTCATTAATAAATATGGCTTATATGGTTGCTCGAAAATTAGTTCCATGCCTTCCAAAAGTTCGAGTACCTCGAATGATACCTATACCAAAAACTGGAGGCATTCTACCTTTAATCCCAATTTTTGCTGGTTTGTCTGCTTTAGGAGCATTAGCCGGTGGTGCAGCTGGTATTGCAAAAACAGTGAATGATTATAAACACGGTCAGAAAAAATTGCAAGAAACTGAACGTCATAATAAAACTATGGAGGCTATAGCAATAGGCAAAGGTTTATACATTAAACCACATAAGCAAGGTCAGGGATTGTTTATAAATCCTTCAAAAAACTAATTGATCAGCTACCTAATCGCGCTTTAACTGATATCGATATTCAGAAGTATGGCTATTGTATTCCCTACTTTCGAGGAGTTTACATGAAGGATCAATTACCAAAAACACCAAAACGAATTGAATGTGCTATAGTTAACCTAGATAATTCGAGAAATGATGGAACGCATTGGGTAGCTTATGTTAAAATAAACAATTATTGTGAATATTTTGATAGCTATGGTGATTTAAAACCGCCAAGAGAATTAATGCTATATTTTAAGAACTGTGATGTTCATTATAACTATGATAGATATCAACAATTTAACACAATAGTTTGTGGACATATGTGTTTAAGTTATTTGCAAACTTTTTGGATTAAATACTATAAATCTTTATTATAATTATAATACTTTAAATAAAAATACTATAAATCTTACATCACTCTTTCATTTCCATCATTTGCAAGATGTCACTCACCTTATCGATAACTGGAAACTCATCGGTATTATCTACCTATTATCCAAACACGTTGCCATTAGTTGGGGAGTATGAATGTGCATTATTACATTTTTCTACGTATAATTCTATTCCAAATTTTGATAATACAAACAATAAATTATACTATGGTTCTAAAAATGTTATTGAGATACCTGAAGGAACTTATGAATTACAAGATATTGGTGACTATTTAAAAACTGAGATAAAAGATGCATCCCTAAAACTCCATTGTAATAACAACACCTTAAAAACTATTTTATTTTGTACATCAACTATAGATTTTACTAAAGAAGGTACATTTGGAAGTTTATTGGGATTTAAAAAACAGATCTTAGAAGCAAATAAATATCATGTATCAGAGTTTCCAGTTAACATTTTACCTACGACTGTCATAAGGATTGAATGTGACATAGTTAGCGGTTCTTATATAAACGGTCAATCCAGTCACATCTTGCACGAATTTGCACTTAATGTTCCACCTGGATACAGGATTATAGAAATTCCGAAAAACGCAATCTACTTTCCAATAAACCAAACCAATATAAGCTGCATACAGATAAGGCTGTTAGATATAAATAATAACTTAATAAATTTGCGAGGTGAAGAAGTGCAGTTGTATCTACATATCAGAAGAAAACAATGATAGATTATAATAAATATGTGGTTCGTCCAACTAAAAATAACAGTCCTACTAAAACTATCAAACCAATAAGAGCTCGCTCCAAAAAGGTCATAAAATTGAATAACAATAATAAAGCATTTCTTAAAGCGATTGGTTTGTTAAAATGAATATACTAGATGTTTTATCCGCTCCTGTATACAACAACTCTGTGGAAGGAATTGAATTTCACTCTTACAAGCCTTACGTAACAAGTTTCAATAGAAGCGATGAAATCAGGATACCTATTAATCAACAAGACTTGTATATATTACCATCAGCAAGCACTTTGTTTTTGGAAGGAACTGTTGTTGTAAACAAGGGTGGAAATTCGAAAGAGAGAGTCAGTAGCGTTCATTTCACAAACAATAGTTTACTTTACTTGTTTCAAGATATAAGGTATGAGATAAATGGAGTGGAAATAGATAAAATAAAAAACGCTGGTATAACTACCACAATGAAATCATTAATATCAATGAACGAAAACGAGGCTAAAGTATCTAATGCTTGGGGTTGGAATATCGATGGCATAAATAGCACAAATGGGGGTAGCTTTTCTGCTTCTATACCCCTCTGTAACATTCTTGGTTTTGCAGAAGATTTCAAGAAAGTAGTGATAAACAGCAAACATGAATTAATATTGTTGCGAAGTAATACTAATCTGAACGCCCTAAAACTTAACGATGGTGAAACGGTAGAAGATATTATTATAAATAAAATAATATGGCGCGTACCACATGTCAAAGTATCCGATAGAGAAAAAATAAATATGTTAAAACTGCTAGAAAAAGATCGACCACTCCAGATGATATTCAGGAATTGGGATTTATATGAATATCCGGCTCTACCAAAAACTACTAAACATACTTGGTCCATAAAAACATCATCGCAAATAGAGAAACCAAGATTTGTTATTATTGGTCTGCAAACAAATAGAAAAAATAATTCAAAATTGGATATGTCTCGGTTTGATCACTGTGACGTTCGTGATGTTAGAGTATACCTAAATTCAACCTACTTCCCTTACGAAAATTTTAATTCAAGTTTCTCGAATAGCAGAATTGCTTTAATATATGAACAATACACCAGATTCCAACACTCATATTACGGAGGTCTTCGCGGTGAACCGTTATTAAGTGAGAAACAATTTAAAAATATTGCTCCGTTATTTGTCGTAGATTGTTCTAGACAACCAGATAATCTTAAATCAGGTCCTGTTGTGGATGTTAGAGTGGAAATTGAAAGTGATATTGATATACCAGATCAAACTTCCGCATATTGTCTTATATTGAACGATTGTATAATCGAGTATAAGCCGTTAAGTAGCACCGTGAGAAAGATATCATGAACAAAAATACTATTATAGTAGATGTTCAGGGTTTTAAAGACACTTGTAATAACTTTATAGTCAAAGAATTAGCTCTGGCCACCTGTGTTTATACCCAAACATTCTTAATAAAGCCCCCATACTTATTTAAATACTTAACTACGAATGAAAAAAAACAAGTTACGTGGTTGGAGAGAAACAGAGGGATTTACTGGAATGAAGGTTATATCGACTATAGAGAATTTCGACGCATAATTGTTCCTTATCTAGAAAATAAAGAAATTTTTGTAAAGGGCTTAGAAAAAGTTAAGTGGATTCAAGATCTTTGTATGAATTGTATTTGTATAGATCTTGGTGAAGACAAGTGCCCAAATTTATCACTGTTGCATAACAAATATTCAAATAATGAGACA
Organism: Miltochrista miniata; assembly: GCA_933228765.1. Taxonomy (NCBI): domain Eukaryota; kingdom Metazoa; phylum Arthropoda; class Insecta; order Lepidoptera; family Erebidae; genus Miltochrista; species Miltochrista miniata. Next base: position 23,323,087 of record OW121763.1, on the reverse strand, counting down.
AGTTTTAATTGTATTAATCATACTAAACAATGTGCACTTAAAAATGTTTTATGTATAAAGAACTATTTAATAGAGCAAGAAAGGTAATTTGTCTTCCTATACACAGTTTTAATAAATAAAACAATTTTTTAAAGCAAATGGTTTTTATTTTTTATCCCACATTTTAAATACCTATCTATAATTATTTAACACATTATTTTCACAGTACACACAATAAAATTTTAATAAAACAAATGGTATAATGATAATCATCATGGTTGTTTATCATCTGAAAGCTGTATACAGCCTAGACTCTGCCATTTTTGTGTGGCTCGAGTCTAAAAGACAGCCCGAAATGCGGCAATGGACTCACCATCTATTACGTAGGGCTCAAATATTCGGTGAAACGTGGGTGTTTACTCATCTCTGCCTAACCCTCCGGGGATAAAGGCGTGATTATATGTATGTATGTACATTTTACTGATAAATATTTCAATAAAACAAACTTTAAATCTTCATTAATTTTTATTTCTTAATATAACTTTTAATGCATATTATCATTTTTACACTAAATAATATTAAAACAAAAATTATTTATAAAATATTAATTTCAATACAAATGACGAACACATTTATTTACAAACTTACACAAAATTAATCTAGTAAGGAATATTTTAAAACAAGAACTATTATTAATAAATGTTAGGGAAAGAATAGCCGCATATTTTTTTTGATATATTATGTATTAAATTTTCGGCTTGATCAGAAATTTCATCAACTGGATCTTTGACAATATATTGTGCCTTTATTATCTCCTCTTCACTCTCACTTGATCCGCCCAGGTCCGTAATCTCAATTTTGATCAAACGCCGTCCTTTTGTTGGTTCACAGTTTATGATGTATGAAGGTTGTCTATGTTTCTTTAATATTTTACTCACTATTTTTGATTCTGACTCGCGCGTGGATTTTTTTCTCTCGGTGTTTTTTTTAGGCGTTTCACGGTGTGTACTTTGAGCTGCGATCCATAATCGTTCAGTTTCTTCGTCAAATGCATATGGATCTTGCGCATTTGGAAGCGATTCTGGTGAATACAATCCATTTGGCAAACCGTTTCTTTCTTCAGTGTCTTCTGTGGTTTCTATCGTGAATATATTCTTATTTGTGTTCTGAAAATAAAAAAAACGTTAGTATGTTATCTACGTTACGTGACGTGTTACCTTTTCTATAAACACAATATTATATAAGTTTATCAAATAAAATATCTTACCATGTTGTATGTCGATTTGTAAACTAATATATAAATTTAAAGTTGCTCGTATAATGTATGTCCTCGTCGTTAGTGATAAATTCAGAATGAAACAATGAACTTATAAAATTAACAACGGGATTATATACCCACAGTTTCTGAAATATGATACTATTTCTAATACATATTTCTTTAAACAACAAAATATTACGACGTACAAGTTGAAACATGAAAGTCCTATCATGTAAAAACACGTATTGTGCATAGCAAAGCAAAAATAATAATTCTATGACGTGCTACCTCACTACTGCAATAATTATTATATAGATGGTTGTGCGGATGTTGATGCCCCTTCGTTTCAAGAACAGGTTGATACATGAAAATTTTAACAAACCTGATTCGGGTACAGTTTACCCTTTACTTATGTGTGTCGCAAAAGTATTCTATAATGTATGTCACTAGTTGAGAATGAAGTAAAATAAAACGAAAATATGATTACAACATTATGTAGGCATTTATTTATAAATAAGAGTAAAAGACATAGGTAGGTAGGTACATTCTTATGAGATAAAAACTTAAAGTACTTAAATACATTTTTAAACATCACAATGTCATACTTATGAAAAAATAAAACCCATCATAAATTTCAATTAAACGTCCTAAAATTCAACCAAAAATTGAGCAATTACCCCAGGAAACAGTGTGAATGTTGTCCTTTAATATATACCGCTTATCATCATTGGATGATAATACAACTTTGTTGACACTACGGGTTACTAACTCGTGTTTCAAGGATTTAAATAATAAATTTTGTTTACGAGTTATTTCATTATTGGTTAACGTTTTTTTATAATCTGCTTTTACTAAGTCTCTCACTACGCATTTCTTAACACCTTTAGCTTTTTTTAAAGTACATTGCTCAGATTGAATACAATATAATTTGGGACGTAGACCAATGAATTCCGTGATTATTTTACCTCCCATTTCGTCTTTAAATAGACCTGGCACCTTTTTATTCAAAATCGGTAAACTAAACGGATTACTTTTATTATAATTACTAGTATCAAAATAACTAATAAAGTAGTTTTTCATATCATTGTAAAAGTCGTTAGTTTTAATTTTATAAATAAAACTGTCTGTGTCCGTATAGCATAACTTGATAAGTTCTCTATAATGTGGGCGCATAATAGAATAGTGAAAATCGTACATATGTTTTTTTGATAGTTCTAATACAGAGAAACCTATATATAGGGGTTTATCCATAACAATTTTTTCGGGTTTCATTTGAATCGCAACCAAATTCTCAGAAAATATAGAAGCACTATGGAAGTTCGGTCTGGCAACCAAGGTATCTGCACTTAATCTCTTTTTTGTTTTATTATCGCTATCACTCCACTGATTTACTAAATGAACTTTTACACGATTTTCATTATTTTCTAGCGTTTTACCGAATATACTGTTATTAAGCAATTTAAAAAAGTCTTGTTCAAATTCGGTCACTGCTTTTTGTCTAAGCTCGGTATTGAGGTCTATATATTGTTTTAAAAAAGCTTTCTGCCTAAAAGTTATAACGCGATGCACTTTGTTTAATATTAATCCATGCTTAATACAATTTTTCAAATGTACGTAATGTATTACGTATTTATATTTATCATATAAAGTTGTGACAAGTTTAGAAATTTTACCTCCAGGAGGCACACATTTCTCAGGACAAAATGGCAAGTCATTATGCAAACGGTGTAAATATTTAGGATAAAGTAAATCTACCTCTAATATGAACCCATAATCTGCATCATCTTTTATATTCTTGATGTTTAGATTTTCTATCTCATTTTTATCAAGAAACCTGAAGTTGGATAAAGGTAAAGGTTGGCACATAGCATACCCATATAAATTATTGCAATCTAAGTATACAATAAATATATCATCTTGTTGAGGGTCATAATCTTCCATATATTTATTATTACTTTTTACATAACGATGGGAACTCATACAAAGACCTCCTCTTATACCCTCTTGTATTAACCTTATTATTGCTAAATCATCAATAAGTTCTAACTTAATTCCCGTTTTGAGAAGCATCGCGTCCCATGATAAGCTAGGAGCTGTTACATAAAAAGCTGGATCTAATTGATAAAATCGCTTAGAAGTATTTCTAAAGTTTTCAAAAACGTCAGTCAACAAAAGTACGTCAGTTTTGAGGTAAAGATCAGTATAATCACCTAGATTTTTTATTTTAAATTCAGACCATACCAATTTAGCATGCTGGTAATCTGCTAATGAAATGTGTTGATTATTTAGGGAATTATAAAAATAACATTTTTCAGGCAGAACTGTCTCCTTATAACGATTTATGTTGATCATATAATCATAAGGATATACACCTTTTCGCGTAAGTAATTTAAATTGTTTTGGACAAGAGAAATTGTTTTTTAAGTGTATAAACTGTTCTGGTTTCAAACTTTTTACTAATTTGTCTAAACTAGTAGATAAAAATTTAAAGGAGTCCACAAACCGAAGTTGTACATATTCATCTCTAGAAACTTGTATAAATTTTGTAAAAGAAATATATGACTCTTTATTTTTAGCTATGATTTTAAGTGAACCGCGAGCTTCTCCTAATTTTTTAATAAAAAAATGGCAATCGTAACCTGAAAGATTATGAAAGAAAATTGGTATAAATTTTGGAAGTTTATACATCAAATTACAGTAGTTATGTGCGGCTCCTCGATATTGACCTGTCATATGACAGTGATCTCTTACTCGGTCTGTGATTAGTAAGTTTTGACAAATATGACAACGAGTGCTTTCATTGAATTTAACAGAATCTTCGTTGTTAAATATAATTGGTACACTATTCGACAGATTGTTGTTAATCAATTGAACATCCCTGTAAATATTCTCAACAAATTTATCTACACAATCTTCCCCACGGTAAGATACAAAACGATTTCTACTTTCATCAAACGAACAAACTATATAATAAGCGAATGCTATAGGTATATGTACCTGACATACTGAGGTACTCGCAACAGAGGGATCCTGGTTGCACCCTTGCACTGGAACCAACATGGCTTCAAAATCTGCGTAAATTACATATGGCACATTTTGTTTCCTTTCGTAGTTTTTAAACTCAATCACTGAACCTTTTTGCGGTAGCTGAGTCATTACACCGGCACATACATGAGAATCAATTTCCATACTTGATCTAAAAAATAGCAAACACTCATCACAAAAAAATAATTTCCCGTTATGGTTAGTTATTTGTTTTCTCACCAAACGCGATAAATCTTTGATCAGACAGTAATGTGAATATCTGCTCTTTTCTAATAATAGTAAATTAACCGTTTTTTTGTTATCGTTATTAAACCCAGATTTGTATAAAGGTCCTATGATCTGTCTATTATTTTCTAAGCCATATACATTTATTCGTAATCTTGGATTATTTTTTTCAAACATTTGTATATCGGTAAAAGTTACTGGAAATGACATTCCTTCTATGTTAAACAGATTGAAAAAATTTGGATATGAAGAAACTCTCTGAATGTTCCTATTTGCTGGGTAAAGAGCTGCCGTGACCGACCACAGGAAACAATATACATCATTGTTACGAATATTTACACATGCCTTTTTATTTTTAATGATCGGAGGTAAATCAATAAATCTTGAACCACGGAGCGGTTGATACCTATTTATATTTACCTCCATGTAACAGTTATTAAGGAAAGTCCAACCAGAATCCCGCTCTTCAAATTCGTCTATCTTTTTCAGTAATTGATTAGCAACATCTGTAAAGAGCTTTGTAAAATCATAGTTCATACATATAATAATATTTTTGGTTTCAAATGATTTAACTTCTGGTATGTCATGTTTAAGTAGTACAAACTTTGAGTATATATGAAAGTTAACCTTAAGGGAAGTGTGAGCTGCAAGAGATTGATCAATTAAAGATTTGACCCTACTGTGAAGGTGTCTGAAGAAAACAGGTAAAGATGTCTGTTCGTTCGTGTCAAGAGTATGTAATCTATATGTTGCTAATCGATTTTTAAAAGCAGAGTTCACTTTCTCCACGCCATGATCTAAAGTAATTACGTTATCTGACTTTCGGTGTATTTTACTCCTTAAATGTCCTATCCATTTCTTACCATTTACCTCAACACCACAGCTATCACAGAACGGCATATTAATTGGTGAAACACACAGACAGATTAGGATGGAATTTTTAATTGAAATTTATGATGGTCAATGAATTAATCAAATTTATTTAATATTTTTATGTATAACATACAAATAGACAATTATATTAAGTTTAGTAGGTACGGACTTATTTAAAATTAATTTTATTAGAAAAGAAAGTGGCTTCAGAATCTGCGAACAACTCGCTGGCTTGCCTAACAAATTTTTGTAGATGAGCCCAGTGAGGAGATTCCTCGTCAGTCCGAAGCTTCAACCACAGCAGAGATTTTTTCCAAAGGTCGTCGCCACCTTCTTGGACGTCAACCGAGTTGTACACCTTCAACTCAATGTGGAAGGGACCCTCGGTAGACACCGTACGCCTCGTTTGACCGTTAGCCACCCGATTGTAAAGCACCGATGTGGATGGAGCTCTGCCGGTGTTGACGGTGGGAGTTTTACTGTCAAGGTGGAAGATGTCGTATCCCTTTTGCGCAGCCTTTTTCTTTGAAGCTCTGAAACAGGGAAATTTTCTATATTATAATATTGTACCTTAGTATAATGTTCATTACATAAATAATAAATGATCATTATGAATTGGATGTTATGAATCGTTATGTTATGATAAGATTGTTATGAACTGGACAACATCAGTTTTGCTTCAGTTAGGAATATTACGTGAACAGATTAATAGATGATTGTCATGAACGACACACAAAGTTTGATACTAATGGAACTCGAACCCTAGACTTCTGGATTTGCAACTACGGTCACTCATTACTACTTAGCCAGAAAAATAAATAAATTGCTCATAATAATATTATATTAATAAAAATAGCAAAACTACCATTATTTAGCACGTAACCTCGCTCACTCATATATTGCGTAATGTAATTGATTATACGTATTTTAATTGGCAGTATTTGGTATGTTATCATCACTTTACATCAGCTGGGTATAAGAGTATCTACTAATGAGTAATAATTACCTTGAATATTCGCTTGAGGTACTTCTAGCAGATGACTTGCGTTTGACGGGAGCCTTTTTCAACGTCCCAGCCTCGCTCCTTACCACTTTGTCACAATCGAACTCTTGGTCCGCTCTGAAAACATAATACCTATTATAAGTTACAAATAGTAAATAAATACACAGAAACCTACTCAGAAAACTATCACATTATCTTCACAAAAACTTCCTCATCGTAAAAAACTATTTTTAACAACACTAGATTTTTTACTCGTAAATTATAATATAACCAGCTTTTGCCCGCGGCTACGTCCGTGAGGATGTCGACATAGCTTTAGTCTTTCACATGGTCTGATCTACCCCACATCCAATTTCATCAATAGGTAAAGCGGTTTAGGAGGCGTAAAAGCGTTGTTACGCTTTACCTTGTTACAGACAGACAGAAAGTGTTACTTTCGCATATTTTATGATATTAGTATAGATAAGTAATGAACATGTACGTACTGGTACATACGGACGTACCTTATATGATCGCTTGCAACGCTTTTGACAGCTGGTAACGATTTGCGCTTTCCACCCCCCTTAGCTGCCTTCGAATTTGACTTGGCGGCGTCGATCGACGTCGCACTGTTGCCACTATCGTACTCTGAATCCGACCTGTAAATATTATGAACAGAATAGTTATTAATTGCGACTAGTAACTCAGAAAACGAAGTGTTTAGTCCGTCAATTGCAACAATTCGGCAGTCACTCAAACTAATAAAATTTGACAAGACTAATACGCTATCACTAGTTAGTATCACTCATCGTCACCGTGCACAAAATAACGATAGGTTTAGTTCTGGCAAATTTGTTTAAAGGTTAAAAAGATTTCTCACTTAAGAACAATAGAACATGGGATAGAATATTTTATAACTTAGGAACTCACATTTTTAGGTAGGTACAATGACGATTAAACTCACAAAAATCTGGAGCCAGGTGTTTAGTCTTCAAGGTGAAAGGTCTTGGTCTTCAAGGTGGAAGGTCTTCAAGATGGTGGTTGCTCCAATGGATTCGTTCAACGGTATAACGAAGTCAGAATGAAGCACTGACTGAATGATTCCGGATTTTATAAGAAAATTAATGATAATTTAGCAAAATACGTTAGGGTTGTCACTACGCTTAGGAAAAAATATCTCGTCACGTTACGTAATGGAAATAATCAAATTAAGATAAAAGTAATGTAAATTCTTCATGAAAGTATTAATAAGTTATACATATCTAATAATAATGTAAATATTTATGAAAATATTTTGTATGACGTAAAGTTTACTTAATATTTACATTTCCCTATTATGTTTGTATACAGTAAATACAGGAAATGGAAATAAAAATTAAACTTAACATTATACATATAAAAAATTGTCTTTCTTATAATTTCATTATTTAATAATAACTCAAATTGTAATCGCTCCATAGCTCAGTTGGCTGAGCATTCCCTGTAAGGGAAAGGTCATGGTTTCGAGTCCTACTTGAGCATTTCATTTTTCCCGATGTATTTGAAATAAAAAATTGCATTAATAAATGCTGTCAGTATTAATAAAAATATAAACATTTAATTTATTTTATTTTTAGATATAAAATGTGATCAGAAATGAGGTAAGTATTTGATTAAAAAACTAAATTATCTGGATTATAATATTCAAATATTCATTATGTTCAAAGAGTAGGTAATCTCGATTAATTATTTGACACCAGTGTAAATACCTATTAAATCCTTCATACAATATTTTATTGTATCGAAAAATAAAATGTATTAATTTTAATTTATTGATTATTAACTAATAGTGGCAGCCCTAATGTAATTCGTGTAAGCATTTTCGACCCACATAACTTCAAAGAATCACATTGAGTAAATTTACATACTCCACGTGTAAAAATCCTACAACTTGTACAATCCTGTCATTATCATCCGAGCCAATTCCCAACATTTTTTTTAGTTGGGGTCGGCTTTCTAGTCGTAACTATGATGCGGCTGAAATTCGGTATTTTTCCGTGGAGCGACTACCATCTGACCTCCACAACCAAATTGACGATATCGAAGTTCTATAGTTAGACTAGTTGGACTTTTGAGGGCTCCAACTAACCGTAACGACTGCCATAGATGTTAGTATGGACCGACGGCTTAACGTGCTCTCCGAGGCACCCAGACTCCGAAACAAACATTTGTGATTGATCACACAAAGTATTTGGTCCGACCCGGGATTCGAACCCGAGACCATCTGCGCGTCAGTCGGTTACACTTCCGACCGCGCCACAGAGGCAGTCGCAAACTTGTACAATCCTGTATTAATATAAATTTGTATTATTATTATTATTATTATAATTTTAACGAATAACTTAATTTTTGATCCCACTAATTATTATATTTAAACATAAAAGTTTTTTAAAGATATTCTTCTTAATATGTAGGTGTGTAGCTAAACGGATCTGGCTAAAATTTGTTCAAGGAAAATGTCAGCCTCCATGGCGTGATGGATTCGATTCCCGCACGGTGCAATAATTTGTTTGCATGAATATGACTATTTGCATTGGTCTGGGTGTTTATATGTATAATAATTATACATACATACATACATACATACATATGGTCACGCCTTTATCCCCGAAGGGGTAGGCAGAGGCATAATATGCCCACATTTCACCTTTTTTTGTATAATTTGTCCCACGTAATAGGTGGTGAGCCGTATTGCCGTGTTTAAATGGACAGGCGCAGGTTGTGACTGCCTGCTGTTGAAATAAAGCCTTCAACTTTGCTTAACGACTGCCATTTTACTGGCAACCGGGACCAACGGCTTATCGTGCCTTCCGAAGCACGGAAACGCTCAAATAAATGTCACAAAGTGATCACATGAATGGTCACCCATCCATGGACCGGCCATAGTGAAAGTTGCTTACTGCAGTGATCGTTTACAGAACACTGAGTCCGCGGGGCCACGAGCGCTTCACGATCGTTCAATATCTTACACGCGACCTACATCAACACCTTTGGACCTCAAGCCATCCGATCCTGCTAGGCAGTGCATCTGCTAAATAACAAGCTAGGGTTTAGTACAGGTTTTCGTTTCAAGGTAGAAAGTTGGGCAACAGTCGATCTCGATAAAGTCAAAGTGCTAATATATAATACGAATATAATACGGTCTTACAATATAGTTTTTATCTAACTACTAGCTGTTGCCCGCGACTTCGTACGCGTGAAAATTGTTACAATGCCAATTTGATTGCTCTGATCTCTCTCTTGATCTTAATATGTAACCTATTTTAACACCCTACCCCTAGGTAATATTTGTGCAAAATTTGAATCAAATCTATTGAGTACTTTTCGAGATCCTTCCGGACAAAGCAAAGCAAACAGACAAACAGACAAACAGACAGACAAAAATTTTTCTAACTATATTTTCGGCTTCGGTATCTTATGTTGAACACCCAGCAAGTATTTTTTTTTTTAATTTTTCCAATGTACAGTTTTGACTTTTCTATCATTTTATTATATGTATAGATTTACTTAAAATAAGTAGATATCTATTATAAAAATATGTTTTTATGTAAAATTGATCGTAGATAAAATATTAAATAGTGAAGTCGTAGGTAAAACTAGTCAAGTAATTTCATTCATGGAATATTATTAGCGATCAGTAGCAGGTGCATTTATGTATGAGAATTGTATACAATAACATTTCTCATACCTAAATATGCACCTGCATCATTATCATATTGCATTCGGCGAACCTCGACAGCCGCGCGCGACGCGCGTAACGAGACCTCGCTGGGAGTGATGTGCCGACAAAGGCTTAGCGACGCGACGATCGTTTCATACGTGCTATGTAGGTTGCTATACTTAGGTTATGTAATATTTACTATATTGCACCACCACCTGTAATATTGATTGAGTTATAGATCAGTAATATTGAGAGTTTTAACGAGCGGAGTGAGTTAGAACTCTCAATATTACTCTACTGATTACAGGAGCAGGAAGTGTTGTCATCTCATAAATACATAACTATGAACTACTTTGGCAACATACAGGCACATTATACCGAAGGATTAGAACACCTGAAAAAATGCGAGGAAAGGTTACAACTGGTTCAAAGTGTCTATGAACCAACAAATGACGTAGAGGAGGTTAACACACGTGTAGCAAGTAGCTCTAAAATGTTTATTCAGCAATTCCGAATGACACAAATTGGCAAAAAATTTCACAAGCAAATACAGCTATTACAGAAAATAAACCGGTATGGTACTTAAAATCGCTTATGCAGTTATTGCAAAAACAGTGGCAAGAAATCGAAGAATCTCACATCGAATTATTATTAGAAGAAACTACATTCGAGAATAACTATTTCGTAGAAAACCGCTTCGAAAACCTACAAAAAGATTATGAGATTTTGATTGAGATGTTAGAGGAGAAAATATTCCAACAATCGGACGAAAAAATTAGTATTCCCAAGTCGACATCCAAACTACCCCGGATTAATATACCTGTTTTTTATGGAGACTACGACTCTTGGTGTACATTCAAAGATTTATTTAAAAAAATTATTCACGAAGATTTGTCATTATCGTATACAGAAAAAATGCAATATCTGAAAACACACGTTAAAGGTGACGCAGCGCGACTCATACGTCACTTGGCGATAAGCGAAATAAACTATGAGACGGCATGGAAGTTGCTTACACAAAGATTTGATGACGAGCGTATGATTGTTTCTAGTTACATCGATAAGTTATTAAACTTACAAAAAATTAGTTCATCGAACCCATCATCTTTAAGGGATATGCATGACACCGTGAATGAGTGTCTTGAGGCATTAAAAAACCAAGGAGTAAACACCTCATCTTGGGATCCTCTGTTAATACGAATAATTAGTAGGAAATGGGACGATGAAACAGATGCTAAGTATGAAGAGCAGTTACAAAACCGTAACAAGTTACAATCATTCACTGAGTTGATGAAATTCTTGGAAAATCGCTTTAAATGTTTAAAATCTTACGACGTATCATCATCACACACAAAAAGTCAACGACCAGCTGCTGTACTAGTACAAACTCCAAACTCATCAAAATTGAAACGCTGTTGGTATTGTCATAGCATTGAACATACTATAAATCATTGCCCTAGTTTCAAAGCACTGAATGTCAACGAGCGAACCTCGACTGTGATCGATAAAAAGATGTGCAAACGTTGCTTAAACCATGACTATCAGAAAAAGTGTATGAGTGAAATATATAAGCAATGTGAAATTTGCAAAAATAAAGGTCACAACACACTGTTACATCGCACTTACGAACAAAATAACAAATCTCATTTTAGTACGAGAAAAAATTTATCAAAGCCTACTTCTACTGAGAAACAGCCAAATACGGCAACCTCTAGCTTGTCTGCGACGAATTTAGACACAAACAATACTACATTATTGGCAACTGCCTTAGTGAGAACAAAGTCTTATGATGGCATGCCACAACTACTGAGAGTACTGTGTGACCAAGGGTCAGAGGCTTCTTTTTGTACAGAAGAAGTAGCACAGCTCTTATCTTACCCACGACGAAAAGTCCAGACCGAAATAAAAGGTATTGGAGACGAAAACCCAAAGAAATCGAGTTATACAATCGATTTGACTCTACAACCAAGGTACTCTAGCGATTACCAACTACCAGTAACATTAATTGTACTACCAAAACTAACTAGTTCCTTACCTAGGAACGACTTACAACAAGTACAAGCAAATTGCTTGGACAACATACTTGTGGCAGACCCCACCTATTATAAAAAGGGATCTATAGATATTATATTAGGTGCCAAAGAATATAGTAGGATATTGCTACAGGGATTCAAACGGCTCCATGATGGAATAATCGCCCAAAATACAGAGTTCGGGTGGATTTTGTCTGGAGTATACCCCAACAACATAGATTGTGGTATAAAACTAATAAGCATGGTTACCCGTATGGATGACTTGCTACAACTGACGAAATTTTGGGAATTAGAGGAAATTCCACAGAATTACAAACAAAACATAGACGATGTAATCTGTGAAAATTACTATACAGATACTACGATACGAAACGACGACGGGACGTATACAGTACGACTTCCCTTTAAAGACGTAAACGTACAATACGGAGACTCACGGAAAACAGCCGCCGCACGACTAATACAACTAGAAAAACAATTCACTAAAAACGAAAATTTAAGACAACAATATATTGACTTCATGAATGAGTATTTACGTATGGGTCATATGAAAAAAGTAAAAATAGCAAACTACAATGTAGGTAAATATTATATACCTCATCAGGCTGTAATAAAAGAGGACTCACTAACTACAAAACTACGCGTGGTTTTCGATGCGAGTAGCAAAACCAGCACGAAATTGAGCCTTAATAGCAATATGCATAAAGGTCCACGACTACAACAAGACTTATCTACGATACTATTACGATGGCGTAAACACAAGATTGCCTTTATGGCAGACATAATGAAAATGTACAGATTTATAAAAATAAATCCAGAAGATTATAAGTATCAGAGAATACTCTGGAGATTTTCTCCAAAACATGCCATGAGTGAATACGCACTTACGACAGTTACTTATGGTACCACTTGCGCACCTTACCTTGCCGTCAGAACATTGCAACAACTGGCTAGAGACGAGCAACACTGCTACCCCATGGCTAGTAAAACTACATTAGAAGATTTTTACGTGGACGATATACTGTCTGGAGAATCACATGTGGATTCTGCAAAAGAATTACAACAACAATTAATAACAATGTTAAGCAAATGAGGGTTTACGTTGAGAAAATGGTCGTCCAATAGTCCAGAATTACTTCAAAATATACCAAAAGGAGACAGGGATGATCAGATGCTCAAGCTCCCCTTGGACGAGACAAGAAAATCTCTAGGAGTAACATGGTTCCCTCGGGAAGATAATTTTTGCTTCAAAATTATTATAACAGAGAATAATAAACCTACAAAAAGATTTATTATGTCAGAAGTTGCGAAAATATTCGATGTGCTGGGTTGGTTGGCCCCCAGTATAGTTAAACTGAAGTTACTTATACAAGAACTCTGGACAAATCAGACTGAATGGGATCAGCCCGTAGACAATACGATACAAAAAAAATGGAAGGACATACAAAACAACCTTAAATATATTGAAGATATAAGAATCCCACGGTGGTGCTATATCACAGATGACACGTGGGTTGAGTTATACGGGTTCTGTGACGCCAGTGAAAAAGCGTTTGGAGCTGTAGTGTATAGTAGGATAAAAGTTAATAATGTTTACTATGTTACATTATTACAAGCAAAATCAAAAGTAGCACCGAAAAAGCAAAAGCTCACGTTACCAAGACTTGAGTTATGTGCTGCAGTATTATTAGCTAAATTAATCCAGAATGTAAAGGAAGCGCTTAACTGCAGAAACCTTACAATGTCCTGTTGGACAGACTCAATGATAACGTTAGGATGGATAAAAGGCGAACCTGAACGATGGCAGACCTTCGTAGCGAATAGAGTGTCAGAGATAAGACAATGTTTACCAGATATTAAGTGGAATCATGTGGTCTCCGCCGAAAACCCAGCTGATATTGTGTCAAGAGGCGCCGATCCAAAAATGCTAGTAAACAATGAGCTATGGTGGAACGGCCCAGCATGGTTAAAAAGCGATAAAATTCCAGTCACGAGAACCATACCAAATACAAACGAGGAGGTAAAACATTCCTATATGTCTGCAACTATTGTACAACATAATGAAATATGGAACAGATTTTCTAGTTTTAATAGAATGATTAGAATATTATCATACTGCTATAGATGGAGAAATAATCAAACATCAAATAAACCGCTGTCTTGTGCTGAATTAAGCATGACTGAAAAACAAATTATGCATACAATACAACACGAGTATTTTGAAGAACAGTTGAGGACTATTCACAGTGGAAAATCACTTAAGAAAAATGACAAGCTATCCACGTTAGACCCGTTTATAGATGAAGATGGGTTATTAAAAGTGGGAGGCAGGTTACACAACTCAGACTTACCATACACTCAAAAACATCCCATACTCTTACCATATAATCACCATGTGACGTCATTGATTATCCAAGATGCTCATTTGAAAACTTTACATGGTGGTAATAAATTAACTTTATCATATATACAACAAAAGTATTGGATTATCGGTGGGAAAAGAAAAGTTAGAACGATACTTAGCAAATGCGTTAAGTGTATTAGGTATAAAGCAGCTACATGTTGCCAAAAGATGGGAGTGCTACCGAAAGCAAGAGTGACACAATCTCACCCGTTTTCGCATACTGCAGTGGATTATGCAGGTCCAATACAAACAAGAGCTATGAAAGGGAGAGGTCACAAATCGTACAAATCATACATTGCCGTATTTGTATGCTTAGCAACAAAAGCTATACATCTAGAGTTAGTCAGTGATTTAAGCACAGAGACTTTCATCGCTGCATTACGGCCATTTACTGCCCGAAGAGGTCCCGTTTCACACATGTACAGTGATAACGGTACGAATTTTGTAGGAGCGGCAAACTTTCTAAATAAAGAGATATTACAAATATCGCAGTCACCAGAATTCCAAAAATCAGTAACAAACATAGGAATACAGTGGCATTTCAGTCCAGTAGCAAGCCCTCACGTAAATGGAATAAGTGAGTCGGGTGTGAGGTCAGTAAAATACCACTTACATAGAGTAATAGGTGAAAGCACATTGACATATGAAGAAATGACAACCTTTTTATACCAAATCGAAGCTTGTTTAAATTCGAGACCGCTGTGTGTACAAAGTGAAGACATAAATGAAAATACAGTGTTAACCCCCAGCCATTTTCTTATTGGTCGAGAAGCAGTCGGTACACCTGATCCTATCGAAAATATAAACACTGATGTTATTAGTAGGTGGAAGAAGATTCAAAAAATGAAAAAGGACTTTTGGAATAGCTGGACAAAAGATTATTTAAATCAACTTCAGCAAAGATATAAGTGGAAACAAGTCCGGGACAACGTAAAAATTGGTACAATTGTGCTCATTAAAGACGACAGCATAAGTCCAAGTAAATGGCCGTTAGCAAAAATTACAGCTGTTCATCCAGGAGACGATGAAATAGTAAGAGTAGTTACACTTCAAAAATCAACCGGAACCTTTGTCAGGAGATCGATTAATTCCTTAATACCACTTCCTGTCAACGAAAACGAATATGATACTGAACACGGTTCGGAGAACCCCACGGAGACACAATGTAACAGTACTCTGACAAGAAGTAAGAACTTACGTGTGAAATCACCGAGTTGGTGTCAGAAAATAATAAGTTACACACTCTTAGCGTTAATGATTGGAAGCGTGGCAAGTTCACATCCATATAAAATGAAGAATATTGACGCAGGATTCTATGTTGAACATATAGGAACCTCGAGCATTGACAGGGGAATGTTTAGGATAGAATATATGTACGAAAGAGAGCGACTGCAACAGGATGGTACAAAAATAAAAGCGGTAACGTACAAATTTGATCAACTCTGTAGAAGTGCAGAATCCACAGGAGTTGGAACACACTGTAAACAATTACATCATCATTTACTAGAGGAAGAAAATAGATTTTTACGGATTAAGGAATACCTGAATTCAGTGAACGATACAAGAAAGAAAAGGGGTCTTTTAGGACAATTCTTAACCTCGATATTTGGTGTCAACGACGAAGTCTATAAGAACATTGACTCTTTAAATACGAATCAACTACATCTAATAGATGCCGCCAACAAGCAAACAAAGTTCATGCTCTCAACAATTGCACAAGTAAACGGTACGGAATACAGAGTACGACAGAAATTAATAGGATTTCAAAATAAATTGAATGAAATAATAGAAAAAATAGACAACTCAAATCACTGGTATAAGTCAATCAATCATAACAATATTAATATACAAATAATGGAGACTTATCAACTTGCCAACAACTTAATATCAGAAATAATAGAGCATTATAATGGCCTATTAGAAATTTATCTAGCACATGCAACTATATACAGCATTTTGCCACCAAAAAATGTAAGCGAGCTAATAGCATCTGCAAATATCAAGTTACCTTCGAACTTAAAAATAATTCAACAACAATTATTAGAAACTAAGATATGTGAAAATAGTAGTCACATACAAGTACACGCATATTTTCCGATACAGGATACCACAAAATACATGTTTATTCACGTTACGTCAGTTCCAAAAAGAAACGCGGATAAATCCTTTCAAAGTATAGAAGTATCAAAGGCATACATAGCAATCGATTACACGAATGAGTTGTATTATGAATTAAACCAAGAGGAGTTCAAATCATGTTTACGTAGAGGTGATCATTATATTTGTTTCCCTGGCGCGGTGAAGAACATGCAATTTAATAAAAATTGCATTGTTGATCAGATCTTTAAAAATCATACTCGCACAAGATGTCCCGCAAAGACCTTTACTCTAACTAACAGCATAATTTGGAAACAACTTTGTATGCAAAACACGTGGTTGTATATGGTTAAAGATAGTACTACAGTATCAATCATATGTGATGGGCAAAGAGAAGAAGTAGTACTACAAAACGTAGGTGTAATACAAATTTCTGATAGTTGTATCATAAAATCGATAAATAATATTCTTGCTGCACAAAGATCGGTATCAGTACAAATAATGTCATCCTACTCAAAAGAAGTCAATTTCTTAGAAGAAACATATACCCTAGACGATACAAAAATAGCAAATATTACAAAAGAAGACGTAATAGGTTCATCTCAAGACATCTTTCAGCACCTATTAGATAATGAAAACGCATTAAATACGCAGTTACAGGATACTATATGGATCAAACTAACGTCACACACTTATCTCGTTGCATTTACATCCTCTATTATAGTTATAATACTTATACTAATGTTAATATGTTTTGGTCCAAAACTAGTGCAATACATTGGAGCTCGAAACTGTGCCAAGAGGCCACCTCTGCATGGTGAATCAATCAACATGGAAGCGATATACAGCCAACCTGTCAAACATCCTACGGAGAAGACTGACACCACAACCAAGATTAACGAATTGTACGAGTTGGAGCCCGTTCCTGAGAGCTGCCAGAATGTTCAATTAAGAACATAATGCAATCAAATTTGCAACTCATCACTCAGCAGCGCTCCAAAGGTCGGCTGTAATCATCAAAATATTTGACCAAGATTTAAACTACTGCAGAGGCAATTTACACCGATGGCACACTAATAAACACCCATACTTGTGTACTTAGGATAATTTTAATATATAAGAACAATTATTTTGTAAATAAATCAGTCATTACGTCTCACCCGACTTTGACTCATTCCCTTCGGTCTATTCTTCAGTGCTGATATAATTGTGGGTCGACCACTACCCTTTATGGTGTTCAGCGGCGAATCTGAAGAATAAGCCAACCACCTCACCTACCACCACTACCCCTCACTGTGGCCAAGACACCCTTAGCCTCAGCAGTCGTATGAGTCTGTGCGATTGGCAGTGAGTAATCTCTCCGCATCCTGGACATCCTTCCAACCATCCGTCTGCCACCTTAGGTCGCATGGTGCAGGCATCCCGCAACTATCTATCTATGTATATATTCACCACACTAGGTATATGCTAGGCTAGGGCCTTAGGGTACTAGGGACGTTAGGGTTCGTTAGGAACTTAGCGTGTTAGGTAGATACGTTAGGGTTAAAATCACACTATAGGGTAGAACAGAGCCTTAGCGAATTAGGCACGTAAGGGTTCAATAGGGACTTGCGTGTTAGGTAGGGCTCCGTAGGTTCTCACCTTACAGTTGTGCGCGTACAGTCGGTTACAATTAGGGTGACGGCTGTACAACAATAAGTTTTAAGATATTATTTTAATTATTATTAAAAAAAGGATTTTCTATATAAAATATAATTTTGGTGGCTCGTCCACAACCTGTTTTATAAAGAAAAATCACATCCCAATCAACACACCGTCAGTTTACTAGATATACCTAATTTTATTTTAATTCTGTATTAGCTTTTCCACCTCTTGACTATTTAATTCGAGTATTTAGTGCTATATTTGATCTTATACAAAATGTATAAGGTCCGTCCGCGATAAGTTTCAAATTTTGGTGTCAATAATAAAATCATTCCGTGAATCGTACTGAAAATAGGTACCGGGACGTTACTACCATCTTTCGAATCATTGAGTCCTGTGCTGTCACGCACCAGTGCCAGTCTCGTGCCAGCTTGCTCCGACTTCCCTCTAAAAACGTAAGTAATACTCTCGTAAGCCCTCGGACACGATTTCAGTAATTTTTGTGTAGATAATTTGAAACGTTTTAAGCTCGTTATTTGTTTAAATATCGAAAGTATAGCGTAAGGGTTCGGTATTTGTTTAAAATAATAGTAATGTCATTATAAAATTCGGAATAGTATTTTGTCAAATCAACTTATTTGACACATTTCTAATTTTGGTGGTCTAATTTTGGTGATTTTGGTGGTGTTTGACTAATCACCAAAATTGCTTAGTTACACCAAAATTACATTTATAGTTTCTGGGGTAATTTTCGAAATTCTATGTTTATTTTCATTAAATTAATATGGATAAAGAATTTATGCTCGAAACAGGATTCGAACCTATGTTTACCGGAATACTGTTCCGGTGCATCTACCGCTGCCGAACGTTAAGTTTTGACTCCACAGTACATATTAAGAGTGACGCCATCCTCAGATAGCACCTTCATTTCATTATGAACTAATAAAAAAATATTATCAACAATGTGAGAATCTCTTACTTCGTGCTCTGAGAATATTTTTTTCCACATTAATTGATTGAAAATTATACTAGGTGTGAGCTTTTAAGTATATTAGTAGTATTCCTTCCATTCCAGCATGCCAAAGAAAACATCAAAATTATCTCAAGCCGAGCGTTTAGAGAATAAAAGAAATGCCGAGCGGAAGAGAAAAGAAAAAATTACGAAAGATCCAGAGAAACTAGCGGAATTACGAAGAAAAGAAAGAGGAAGATATCACCAAAAAAAGCAGAAGGAAAAATCGTACCTTTGAGTGAAATGCCACCACGTGCTCGCAGAGCTCATCAAAAACGGAATCGGATTAATTTTAAAGAATACTACGAAAGGAAAAAAAAGGACACAACTAACAAGCATTCAGCCGCAAAGCCCTGATACTTGCATGCCCGCAGGCAAGTATCATCTCCTGCGCGTGCAGTTGAGATGAAGCGGCGGTTATGGCTCTACTCGTCAGCAGACTGGGACGGTCTCTGCGACTACTTTGCGTCTATCCCGTGGAGTCAGAGCTGCTTTGCAGGTGAGGCTTCATCGGAGAGCGCATCTGCGGCAGCTGGTGACATCAGTTTAGGTATGGAATATTACATTCCATACACTGATGTCGCCAGCATCCGCAGAGCTTGTCCCTGGTTCGGGCGTGAATGCGCCGAGGCTGTTCAGAAAAATCAAATGGCGTTTCGCGCTTGGGTCAGGGCTCGGGCAATGCGGGACCCGAACGTGGCACACCTCATGGCAGCGTATAACAGAGCCACTAGAGCCAGCAAGAGCGCCTTCAAGAGAGCGGATGCCCAGCGCGTCGCACGGCTGGGTGGGGGCTAGCCTCACACCCCACGGGTAGCCGTGGCTACTGAGAGCTGGCCAAAGCTGTGCATGCTAACTTCTGCCAACCCTCGCTGCCACCGCTGCGTTACCCCGATGGATCACTGGCTCACAAGGCCCAAGAGAAAGGCGACCTGCTAGTTAACCTCTTTGCGGCCAATTCCCGGGTCGCCGACTGTGGCATGCAGCCCCCCACCATCGCCGATTGTGGTTACACAATGCCAAAAATTGTCATCCGGCAGTGTGATGTGCGGGCGGTGCTGCGGTCACTCGACACGCGGAAAGCCAGTGGTCCTGACGGCATTTCGGCGGTGGTGCTGAAAAAATGTGCGGCCGAATTGGCTCCAGCATTAACGCGCCTGTATCGCCTCTCCTACTCTTCAGGGGAAGTGCCGGAGGCTTGGAGGGTGGCGAACGTACAACTGATCCCCAACAAAGGGGATCGGTCGGACCCTGCCAACTATCGCCCTATAGCCGTCACCTGATCATCAAAAAACGACTCATGCGCTAACTCGAGGATCACTCGCTACTCAATGATCGACAATATGGCTTTAGGCCAAAACGATCTACGGGTGACTTCCTGGCATACGTGACGCATTTTTGGGGTGTGGCTATGGAGAGGCACGGTGAGTCGTTGGCTATAAGCCTCGATATCGCTAAAGCCTTCGATAGAGTATGGCATGCGCCCTGGACTGCATTTTACAATGGGGATCCTCGAACCTGTTCGAGTTCAATGCCCGTAAAACACAGGCGTGTGCGTTTACAGCTAAAAAACCCCTTTCCTACCCGTACCCTCTCGTAATACGACGATTCCACTTGGAGATAATCTGGACATCCTTGGTATAGACGTCCGGCCCGAGCTCAATGACAAATACCATATTGAGCGATGTATTGGGCTAGCCTCGAGAAAACTAGGAGTCCTAAACAAGGTGAAGCGGTTCTTTACGCCAAACCAGAGGTGTCTGCTGTACAAAACGCTGAATATGTCCTTGCGTCGAATACTGCTCTCACCTTTGGGACGACTCCGCGAAGTACTTGCTTGACGCGCTGGACTCTATGCAGCGGCGAGCTATTCGCATTATAAACTGCCCTGAGGTAACGGAAAGTCTGGAGTCATTGGCGCAGCGAAGAACTATTGCATCTTTGGCTGCTTTCTACTGTATCTATCACGGTGAGTGTTCTGAAGAACTCTTCAACCTACTCCCACCCTCTCCATTCAGATGGCCCCCAATCGCTAGATGTCGCTGTGGCTTTCCATCAGGCGGCGGCTGCATCATTTTGGCAAGCTAAATATATAAAAAAAATCTATATTACATATAATGTGTCATTAAATAAAAAAATCTTATGTTAAAAGGTATTTTTATTGTCTACTAATTTTTTTGTTCCTATATCTAATTTTGGTGTTAAAATACCAATTTTGGTGTATTGACAATTTAGGTGTCGATAATATTAATGTCATTTTCGGGTTTAATTTGACTTTTCTAGCTTTCATGCAACTATTCTACGTATTTCTTTCTAATTATAGAATAATATTATCTACATATAGAGTAACAAAAAAGAACACCAAAATTAGGTAAAAATTCATAGATGTTGAAATTCACCCTTATGTTTGCTTTTGTGGATCTTGATTTAGCCTCAATATTTCAGATTATAGAACCTCTTGATTTATAATCTGAGTTATATTAATCGACAAATTTGTATTTAGAAGTCCTATAATTATATTATGACTTATTATATTGGTGCACAATTATAATCAAATATGGAAAACTGAGCATATATTAAACTATCTTTCATAACGGAACAGGACGGAAAAGATGAAGTCATTTACTTTAATGACACGTAGTATGTAATTTTGTATTACTCCTTAGAACTACTTCCTGATAGTATGACCATATCCTGCCCCTACTAACACTACGCAACAACTTATTACAGCAATCATTATTTTCTTAGTCATGATCATTTATTTTTATACCTAATAATACTATGGAGAGACGTAGATTTGTTTCTGGGTCTAAGCTAAAATTATTTTGGAAATCCGTTGACTTTGAAAACCAAACAAATTTTTTTATAAATTATGTATAATTTTGGATCGGAATTTGTTCGGACAACAGAGATGATACTTATTTGTAAATGTACAACATTCAGTCCTGCCTGTTGGAGTTTATATTTAAATTACGAAATGGTACTCTATAGTGCCCGGAGACTGCCTTTTTTAGATGGAACTAACAAAACTACTGGCAATATGTGGGTAAATACAAATTTAAACGCTGCCGACTCTTTGCAGATATGATTGAATACTATGTTATGTACCTATGTTCGTTCATAAATGTTCTTAATAAAAATGACCTGACTGAACTTCGTACATTATTACCATCTCTTGATCCACTACCGTCGTAAGCGTCATGTTTGTTTGTAATTAACGACGCGTGTTCTAAAGAGAACATTGTTTTAATGTTCCACCGTAGTCGACTCGATAAATAATCACAACTTGTGTGGCAGCCTTACCAACAAAACCTCTGACGTCATGTAATACGAGGAGCAACGAGAATCGGACAATGATTGCTGCACATCTTTCTGGTATGACGTACATTTAATGCAAAAGGAATCTTGGTAACGATAGTCTTAGCTAATGGAATTTCCTATTTATACTCGTAAACCTCTTGCTTTCGTAATGGGTTCATAACAACCTCTATGCAAAAAAATACAAATTGAAGAAGCTCCGCTGCAAATATTTAGCTATCGGGTCTTTATCATCAAGGTCTTAATTTGATGTGGTTCAATTAGCCCGTGCACTAATGCACTATCTTTTTAATATTACCCGGGTAATATTAAAGGCACCCTACTGGACGTAGACCGCTCCCAAATTACGCCACAATACACGTTATTCCGTTTTACGCATCCAGTCATCCCAGCAACCTTTTTCAGGTCGTCGGTCCATCTGGCAAGTGGTCGTCCCATCACACGTTTAATAAGTTACGGTCCCCAGTATTAATCTACTTTAAATAATTCTACAATATTTACATTTCAAATTTTACTAAATTACAAAACAAACAGTCAATATTTAACCAAATTTTCAGATCTAACATTTCATATTTAACCAGAATACAGAACAGACATTATCGTTTTCAAATTAAACCAGCGAATGAAAGTTGTAACAGTACTCTGCAATTTCCCTTCGTCAATAATTTCTAACATTATAAAACAGTAAGCAGATATAGACCTTGAGTGTAATGAACTAGTATAAGAACGGGAACGTCTAGCATGTAGTGTGGCAGAACACGGTAATTCCTTGTCATTAAAGTATTATTTATAACCAAAGGAGAGAGCAGTGGAGAGGTAAAGTGTACATTGCTACACATAGATTAAAGAAACTAGTACAGTAGGCATCAATTTATAAGGTGTGTTAGGCATAAAAGTAAAAACGCTAAGTTAAAAATGAACTATACATAAAAATGACGGTTTACCACTAGTGACCGAAATTCATTTGATCGTTTGATGTGTGACTGATAAAACATTAGGCCATTGTACTACTGATCGAATGAACAATTTTGTCCAAAAGAGTTTTTATCGAACAGACATGGTATTTTTACGACCACAACGCGCATAATCGCCTAGAACCGAATTCTACTTATTTCGCTTTTGTTTGTTAAAATATTCTTTAGTCAACTGTTTTTCGACGAAATGTTCATTCGATCAGTAGTACATATACTAAATGTTCGATTAAAACTCTTTTGGTCAATTCGATCAGTAGGAGAATGGCTTAATATTTTTCGGTCACACGTCAAATGATCAAATGAATTTCGGTCACCAGTGGTTAGCCCCATTGCATGTTTTGGTATAATTCCGCTTTTTATTTCTTAAATATTAATTCAGTGATTAAGTAGATTTTATTTTTTAAAAATTTAAGACATTAATTTCTTTATAACACTCGCAGAAAAGCATCCGTTCTAAACCTGATAGAAAGTAGTAGATGTAACCTATTTACATGTAACAGCACCGCCGGTACTAAAATCAAAGTGAAAACTGAGTGTTGTGAAAATTTACATTTAAGAAATTTTCTCTGTCTTCTCTAAATCTCAACTAAGTGAATCAAAATATTTATAAAAAACGATCTTTTGATCAACAAAATATTAAATTTTCGTGAATATTGACAAAATACAAGTTAAACAATCTCGATTACTAGACAAATATTAGGTACAATATTCAAACACGATTTAAAGTTGCTTGATCTATGATCGTTCGTAACGCCAGCGGCGGCCCAACCTGTTCCCCAGAGAGAGCAGTCATACGTCATTGGACTGCTTCAAAAATTATTCTTGCATTATATAATAAATCATTGTAAACCGGTAATTAAGTCAGTCATAACCAGAACCTTCAAATAAAAAGAGTTCTATAATTTTTTCACATTAAATAACCATTTCGGTGGTACCGCTTGGCTTAAACGAATATCGATAACAGTTTTTTTAGTTTATTAGTGCGTGTTGGGTACTATGAATGATGATAGAATGCGTAGCTACATTATAACTTGCACTTCTGATCTTGAAACCTTGATATTTTGACATCGTTTGCAAAATTAAGCTTTTCATGCAAATAAAAAAGGGATTGTTGAAACAAATTTTTGTTTACATAATAACCTGCGAGGGTCAAATGTGATTTGTCATTTTTCATCAATATTAGATAAGAGATCTTCCACCACATCTACAACATAACTTTGTTCTTCAGCTGGATCATCGCTTGCAAGTAGAGTTGACTTCAGCCATCCTCATAAATCCCAATAATAACTAAGTAAACTAAAGGAACCCAATTTAATATTAAATCATTTCTGAAATTAACTGAAATGCTGAGCTACATTTATTGTGTTAATAAAAATAAAACGACATTGTTTGTCTTTATGATACCGTAAACTTGCTCTACAGTTTTCATAAATGAAATTAGACTATACAGTAAGCAATGGATAAAACATTGTTATAACAACATTGTTGTTGTGTATTGAGACAGAAAAAAACATTTATACCTATTATTGAAAAAGACACATTTATTGTTAAACATTACAGAGAAACCTAATTATTACATTCTGTATATTTGCATTATTATCTACTATCTAAACTAAACCTAAATAAGGCAAAAAAAGTAGAAGTATTGAAAAAGTACATTTTTTATTACTTGCAAATATAGAATTCGCCCTTTTGTTAGAAAAATATCGGTATTTAGTTATTCAGATTTACTTTATCTTTCGAAGGTATAACAGTATAAAGCAGCGCGTAATAATCTTCAACTTAATCTCCATTAAAAATGAGATGTAGTCTTCTTCACACATTAAGGCCAACAAATCATTCAAGATCTATCAAAAACCGCCCGAGATCGGTCAAGACAGCAAAAACTAAGTCAATAAATCATCAAGTTAATCGGCTGCAATACAGAAGCCTTTAGAAGGCTTGAACCGAACGCCTACTGTAACTTATTACACATCGTATAGTACCGCATCGTTTCAATAGTAATTTAGCTTAATAGCTTAAAATCTCGTTAGGTTCTTATACGTTTTTAAAAGGTATTGTGGTGTTATTTGGCAATTATTATGCCAAATAACACCTATTACAAAAGTGCTGTTACTACTTAGCTAAAAATATTTATAAGAAGTTCTAAAAATTATTTTATTAATAAACTTGAGGCAGAAAAATATGAAAAAAACACTTTGAAAGTTAAGTAGAGTATTATC
Organism: Miltochrista miniata; assembly: GCA_933228765.1. Taxonomy (NCBI): domain Eukaryota; kingdom Metazoa; phylum Arthropoda; class Insecta; order Lepidoptera; family Erebidae; genus Miltochrista; species Miltochrista miniata. Next base: position 23,297,321 of record OW121763.1, on the reverse strand, counting down.
TAGCTTTTTATCTAATGCATAACTAAGACTAGAAATGTCAGACCAAATCTGAATGTTATCTTTATTTTTAAATGCATTTAGGTATACTTTTTAAATATTTTTAAGCTCATAGTAGTACTTAGTACTTGTGAGCAATAAATTATAGATTAGTTGGCATTTGCATGAGGTAGTTACGAGTAGAAAGTGATAGATTCTGAACTCTACTTAACTTAACGAACACAAGCGTAGCATGAAATCTACCTATTTCAAACTAATACTTTTTGCCTCTGTAGATAGGAACTGAAAGTGAGTGCTGTTATTAACCTACTCGATGTTTTCAGTAAAACTCGATATCTGAAAGGGTCTAAAGTCTACAAAAGAAACTTTTACTTCAAGATGCCTTTTGACTTCAAAATATAAGTCGAATAAAGTAATTTCGACAAAATGTGTCTTATTGAAGTATCCATTAGGGCTATTATAGAAAGTGAGGCATAAAGTTTTATTATCACTAGTTATATTTTAAGTGATCACCAATTTCGAAAATGTAACGTATTACGCAACTTTGAAATAAATCTTACTGAAGAGACCCGACTTATTCGACCCCTTTGGATCTTCAATTCGTAATAGATTTAAACCGGGATTTTGAAAAAAAAAATGTACCTAATGATTTTTGCTGTGACCTACAAGCAAATAATTCTGATAATAATTCTGATCTTCATAGTTGATTTTAAGGATTGTAGAATTTTGTTTAATTTTAAATACACTTTGACATTTTACTACACTTCATCATCTAGCTCAAATTAAGCTTATGTTTATGCTTCTGCTATAGAATCTAGGCAACTAAAAAACATAATGTGGTTACTTTCGTACTTATTCCTAAATACATAATTATATAAAGAAAAACCTAATTATGATAATTATACTCGTAAAGTGCACTTAAATTTAAAGGTCCACTAAACGAGTCCGACAAAACAAACATGAAACTTAAACGGAGAATCTATTTACTCAATACACAGAGACAAAAGAACAATGTCGTAAAAAGTAAAAGGTGGGATGGACCTTTCCAAAGTAGGCACAAGTTTCAAGGTTGATGATTCAGGCTCCTGAATAAATTAGTTTTCGGACCGGCCAAAGACAATAAAAGTTTTAAACAAAAGAATCATAAAACGAACAGGCAAAGTTTGGTAGCAAGCAACGCAAGCAGCCGAAGTACTGAAATGATTTATGATAAAAGTGGAACACAATCACATAAACTTTTCAAATAAACTAGCAATGAATAGTAATAAACATGTGTTCGACGGTAATGCTTTCCCGCAATGGCTACTTAAGAAATTATGTAATCTAACGTAGTGAATATGTTTAGTACTTTATGTATGTCAATTAATATTATTTGGGTTCAAAACAAGACTAAGTTACTAGTAGTCTTATCCAGATACAGAAACATTTTATCAAAGTATAATCAATTTAATGTAAAAACTTCTACATATAGGGTAAACCACCCAATCATTGGCACTCCTCCAATTATTGGCACTTTAGAGTATATTGTCCACTTCTAAAAGAAAAATAAAACTATTTTACTTTTTAATGCATACCTACAACTACATAATGGGCAACACTAAACTGAAATAACCTTGGTTTCCCTTATTTTTTCGAAATATACTCTAAAGTACCAATAATTCATTTTACGAGTGCTAATAATTGGGTTTACCCTATTATAAAGTTCGTGATTTCAAGCGAAATACTACATACGCCGACGTTTTTTTGAAAACTTCTGTACATTGAGACAGTACTTAGGTAGAGAAAACGGTGAAAACTGGGAGTGTCGACAACCAGCAGTCAACTGTTACTGAATTATTGACTGATAATATCAATGCATTTTATCTATTTTCTAGCCAATAAGAGACACGAAACCAAATTAAACATTGCTGTAAAATAGAACATAAAAGATTCATCTGATGTTCAATTTCGTCTCACAGTTTGGGATAGTACCTAATCATAAAACAAGCTAGTAATAATATAAACCTTTAGTCTCCCGAGAATATAGATGGAACTTGTCATCAAAACTTGCAATCTATATTCAACTATTCCAAAGGTATCTCTTCATTGTATCCACATATCACACTCTCCAAATTTTATTAGGTACACGTAATTTTGTTTGCTACTTCGGCAGCAGCAACCCTAGCAAACAATGGGCAAATTAAATTTTATTTGATGTCTACCGACAGCTACCAAATAGTTCGAAGGGTTCGTATCTGTTTAGTAAAACAGGACATCACACACTCACACACAATGTACGCTACCAAGTTGTAACCCTCGGTGGCTGTGAAAACAGCGGTGTAACAATGAATCTTATTCATCTTTTCAATTTCTGAACACTGTTTTATGATGTTTTAATTTATGGTGCTCTTACTGACGAACGTACGAAAACGTTCAAGAAATGTTTACATACTATTTCCGATAGCGCAAAATATATTCAATAACAATAATAGTATAGTTGAACAAAAACATCGTCCTATTGATTTATATCTCGACAAACACGTTAAGGTCTTAAAAGTGAAGAAAAAGAAATGTGCAAATAAAATCAAAGCATGTACCTATGTACCTACTTTTCAGTATTAATTAGTAAGAAAACGCTTTCCTTCCAATTTTATTTCAAGTTTGCCGTCATCAATAAATCAAAATGGCTATCAGATTTGGACCACAGTCTTCACTAATACTTTTTTGTCCAAATTAAAATGGTATTTCCTAAACCTATATAGTTGGTATGTTTGAGACAACACTGCCATTGAAAATAATGAATTCTGTTGTGAAGTACCTATTTATTTTAGGTTTTGCCGCTACTTTCATAGCCCGCGACTGTCGCAGACATGAACATGAGTTCCGATCTGTCGGTTCAATATACGTAATGTCAACAATGCTAAAAAAAGCTGATTAAAACAACCCCTATATCCTTTTTTACCCCATAAAGCAAGACGCTGTCTTTTAAGTCAGGCATATTAAAATACAGACAGAGGCGCCGTCGTCTTTTTATCATTTTGAGAAGCACACCGGTCTTTGCCGATTAGTATTTATTATGTGTGGATAACGATGCAAATTAATGGTTTTCAATTGACGATTAAATTCTCGATTTGGAGTAAGATTGTGATTTTAGTGGAGGGAGCCATTTAATTCGTGATGCTATCTAAATGATGCATATTTCAGAAGCTTGTAGATGATAAACAGAGTTCCGTTTTTGCCCTTTAAGTACGAAACTAAAAAGTTTTAGTACGCAAAATTCTACATTTATAGTAACTTATATTCTTTGTTTTCTAAGTATACTAAAGAAGCGAACATAATAATATAAACGCACAGCAAAAAATCAATGAAATGAAAGCGTCCGTCTGCGTACTAATCTGGAGAAGACTTGCACCGACTTTGGCGGAACTATATGTCTTTATAGAGTGAAGCATGAAGTAACTCAATTTTTTAAAGTATTTTACTTCGTAAATTCTACAAACAACTTAATTGTGTCGGAATAATACTACGGAAAAAAGCTTTTTGGAATATTGTCAAAGTAAAGCAACGAGGGACATCGGGCATCCCAAATGTCGTAAGCCCCTCAACAGGTCATTATAAAACAGAAGCTACAATTACCATTGTTCTGATGTCAAAACTCAGTGAATGAGAAAAAACGTTATATATTTGTGTAACAATTGTTTTTTTTTTAATGTCGCAATAAACTTTGAAACGCATGTTAAAACATTCCAAATATTTCTACGCCAGTAGCTCGACGACTTTTGTCTCTAGATACGGGCCAGCTTTTATGGCCCATTTCGCCTTATTCTTTCATGGCGCGAGCTATTTTATTTTTTTGTCGTATCTCTTAAATAAGACATAATGTTCTAAGAAACGGGACATTAGAATGGACCATAGTGAGGCTTTCTCTTTTTGTAAGGGACACGTACGAAAGATTTTATGGTCAATTGTTTTACTTAGACGTCGACGTGGCAAAAGGACTGGTTGGAATATCATACTTGATTTAGAATAATGTGGAATGTGCATTAAACGTTTATACGGATTATGAGAAATGAAGCATGTTTTACGCCCTGCTAAACCTTGTCAATAATTTAAAGAATTATAATAATAATTCCATAAATTCTAACTATTAATATGATGTATAAAACGAGTGTAATCGATTTTATCCGTTATAATGGTAGTTGATTTAAAATCAGGCTATGAAAATCAATGCTACAATTTAATACATTAAGTCGTAGGTAGTCAAGTTTTCTTAACTTCAAAACGTCATAGTCATTGTTTAACAATAATAGAGGTCAAATTAGTTACGAAAATTAATTCAAAATAACTGTTACGAAGACATTTATTTTTATCTCGAATTCGAAATTCAAATAATTATATTCAGAAGGTACAAAATTTGTTTTAAAAGAATATATATGGTTGAATTGAATAACCTCCCCCTTTTTGAAGTCGGTTAAAATCATCTCAGTACTAACAAAAAGTAATCGTATCAAAAAATGTATCATGAATTAATTCGATCCCATCAGTGAAGAGCAATTAAAAGCTACGACTACTTAAAATGCCACACGTATCTGCTTACCGTAATCGGAAATCTACTTTGGCATGTGTCCAGTGTCCAGTAGCGGATTATTATACTCGATATATTTACAGCGAATGTAAGATACCTCTTCAAAATACGTACAAGCGAGCCCGTGTTAGTGGTGAACTAGTAGCAAAAAATACGGAAATGAAACACTCAATTTTGTCTAACTTTACTCCGCAATTCCAGTCACTTTACATTAGGACTTGGCACCGCTTCTGTATTCCGTGCACTACAATTTGTAAAGTTTCTTGAAATCCAATTCATATAGGTACTGTTTACTGTAATCGGAAATCCAGTTTGGCATGTGTCCAGTCTCCAGTAAGCTGTGCATCAACTCGATATACAACCGGTACAAGATTCCTGTCCATTACGAATGAATAATTGACTTTACAAGTGCTTTGGGGATTGCTAATGGTGATAAAAATTAAAGAAACGCGATGTTTTTATATATGAATTGACTAACTTGGCTTGACGATTTTACTATTTGATAGCATATTCGTATTTAAATGTACTTTAAGTAAGTTGTTTTGGTTTATACTATTAAATACGTTGGTTGTTATGAATGCTAAAGACTATTTTTGGATGTAACTAGTACTAACATTAAACTTCTTTATAGCTTTATTTTGTTGTTAGCGGTAGATAAATATAAAACTACCTAAGTCTATACAACGTATGAATAATTTGAATCTATGCCGTAACATAACAATCCGGAGCTCTACCAGCACAACCCAGGAATCTTTTATAAATAAAGCTTTAACCAGTAGATTTTTTATGAATTTTGAGTTGTTTTTAAGGATAACTATTGATTTCAAAATTTGCAAATCTTATAACGTTTTAGTTCAAATACACACGTTACCATCTTTACCAAATTGCAGGTAACTGATTTGAAACGCTTATGATTGTCATGGGAAAATATTTCGATGTAGTTTTTATATCGATTTATTCTTAAATCTGATTAACAGATTGTCATGATACTCAAACGCCAAAATACATATCTCTTCCAAGTTCACCAACGGTCAAAATGTCCAACAGTCGATGTACAATATCCTACTTCTAAGTCAAATCATATACAGTATGAGCTAATATGGCATTAAATATTCAAGTCCAGGAGTTTAACTGAGCCGCCTTACAAAGGTGATGGCGGTCACGATCCTAAACGGATGTCGCGTCCGGTGCCACGAGCCTATGGAAAAATCATAGTTATAGGTGATGATGATAGATGATACTATAACAATATTATGGTTTTATAAGATAAGGCACTTGGATTTCCCATGGAATCCTAGGTATTGTTTCAAATTCTATAATGCATTGGTTTATCCCAACTTCTTGCATTGCTACTGGATTTTTTTTAATCCCGTCATAAGAAAGAGTTTGTTAATATGGAATTATACTATTACAATTTCCAAAAAGAAAGTTTGTATTTTGACGTTGCAAAGTGTTCGGGGTAGATCTAAAATTGTGTTTGGTCTTATAATCAGCGATACTGAAAACCCGTGATGTGTAAGGGTACAAACAATCCTAAAATGAACGGGCTGGATTCATAGCCTCATTTCGGATGCTAGGAACTAAGGACTATTATGCATATAAATAAATGCATGGATAATGATCAGCTACATCATACACTAATGCACTTTTAATCCCATTTACATATTCCAAGAACAAGAGTTAACAGAAACTTTTAATTGTTTCTAACGTTCGTTGTTATTAAGTGTTTGAGTGCAATGAGAGATAATTGGCATAATCAACAGAGGCACAGAGTCAACTGCTTGTTGTTAGGATATGTGGCAATAAGGACATAAGCCTCGTTCATTTAGGTTAAATATTTTAGTGATGTTTGTCAAGTTATTTCGATATCGGTAAGTACAATGCCTATGTCTTTAAAAATTTGGATTGTAAGCCAGTTTCACCTGCAAAAATTTTGCGAAGGAAAAGTAAACTCGCACAGAACCAAACCTATGTCTGACCAATTTGGTATAGTACGAACCATCACCCACACAAAATGACCCGGTGAGAGGTCTATGTCTAGGCACTAGGACTAGACTGTGATGGACTGATTTTATTGATTGATCAGATCAAAAAATATACGATTTACTTAACAATTTCCGTTAAAGCCTAATCTCTCCTAAATAATCCATACTAATATTATAAAGCTGAAGAGTTTGTTTGTTTGTTTGTTTGTTTGAACGCTAGGATCTCAGGAACTACTGGTTGGATTTCAAAATTTTTGTTTACAGTTTGATAGTCCTTTTATTGAGGATGGCTATAGGCTATATAACATCACGCTTAGATGAATAGTAGCGGAGCAGCAATCAATAATGTTTTGAAAACGGGGAATATTTACCGTCTGAGAGCTTCCGAGGCGTACGCTGCGTAAATGGTTAAAGTTAGGTAAAAATTGTGTATTACAAAATTGTTTCTCTTTAAAAGTTCTAAAAAAAAGTCCGCGACAGCATATGTCCATCTTTTAAGGTTCGCTCACAATAACCTAATTTGTCTTTCTCATAAGGTTCGCTCACGATATAATGAAACTGAAGTGTTTGTTTGTGCTAGGATCTCAGAAACTACTGGTTTCATTTTTAAAATTATTTTACAGTTTAATAGTCCGTTTATTGAGGCTGGCTAATGGCGATATAACATCATGCTAAGACGAATAGGGGCGGAGCAGCCATGAATAATGTTTCGAGAACGGTGATTATTTCTTTCTTTTGAGAGCTTCCATTACGGACGCTGCATAAATAGTTAAAGTTACGTAAAAATTGTGTATTACAAAACTGTTCCTCTTAAAAAGTTATAAAAAAAGTCCGTTACAGCAGATGCCTATCTTTTAAGGTTCTCTTACAATAACCCTCTTATTAAGTTTTAAAGTATAAGCGACACGACGGAAGTAAACTTGGTTTGCAGTGGCAGCCAGTCAACTGAACGATAAAAATTTTTAACAAAAAAAAACCGACTTCAAATAAAAACTAAAAATTGAAAAATAAAATTGACTTAGCACAAAGTAATAGGTAGTAAATTTAGATTTTTTATCAGATATAATTGAATGTAGGTAATGAGGTAGACTGAAATTATATCAGTCGAGGGGAAATGTCCTCCCAAATACAAATTAATCAAGCCCAAACACAAGGTAACTGCTGTAAGGTCGTTAAGGATCGTTAAGGAATTCCCTCGATTCGAGGGATTTCTTCGATTTCTCCATGATCCCAGCATCAGATTCTGACTTCCTGTATATGGGACCACATGGGAAGCACCAGCTTTTGAATAAAAAAAGAATCATCAAAATCGATTAACTTTTTCAAGCGATTTGCCGGTAACAATAAAATTATAAAAAAGAAAAAAAAACAGACGAATTGAGAACCTCCTCCTTTTTTGTAAGTCGGTAGAAAAACCGACTAAGTGCGAGCCGGACTCGCACACGATGCGTGGAAGTAAAAGCGACGGGAAACATTATATCACTTAAACACTTCTTTCCTTCTCACTCTCATGTGACGCAAACGAAGTTGCGCGGGTCAGCTAGTATTGTAATAAATCGTAACAGGTCGCTGTCAGTACAGGGGCTTTATCAACGCAGTAGAACCCAAATCAATGATTTTTAGAATTTTTATTTGTTTGTCTGTACGTTTGTGTACGCTAATTTCAGCAACTGCTGAACCGATGGCAATGCGGTTTTCTTTATTGCGTTGTGGTTTTCTTCACTTAACATTTATTATTTGTTTCATGCCAATCGGTTCATAAATAAAAAAGTTATAGCTATTTAAAAATCTCATATAAACTGCAGTGTACGAAGTCGCGGGCACTCTACGAACAGCTAGTTTTCAATATATCGGTATTGAGCATAGAATAAATGTGACTTCTAACAGTAATTATCGACCTACACAAAATACAAGCACGTTGTCTAACCAACACGATACCTTTCGTGAGACCTAGTCCAATACCGGAATGCAGTAACTATGTTTTGTTGTATAATCTATGTAATCATAACGGAACTTGCTGCACCAGATGCTTCGTAAGATTCGCTAAACAAATACGACGGTCATTACAACTGGACGGTACAATTACATCGAACTTAATTATCTCGAAATTACACGCCATATTGGTTCCTAGAAGACGTCAGCTGTTTAGAGCTTCAATGGTTTTAATAAGAGCACGAGAGATGGAAATACTTCAATACGTTTGTTTTACCACAAGTAGTGATATTAAAGTTGTGTAGAAAAACAAAAGACCTACCTACATATTTCTTTTTTTTTTTTACAATATATGAACATAAGATAATACAGAAATGTAGTTAGAAAAAAAGAGAGTACAATGGCACTTCTTATTTATACAAGAAATCTCCTCCAGCAGGCTTTTATAACGTTTACTATGACTTTGGTAGAGTAAATTAGTTTTTTGTTATGAAATTATCAGATAATAACATATTACTATATAAGTTACGTGAAATTAAAACTCAAAATTAAGTGTTTTATTTTATTTAATACAATAAATTATTTTATTAAAATTTCACTGAAAATTAGTAGTTTCAAGTTATATAAAAAAATATTTAAAGCAGTTAGGCAAATAGATTACTCATAACAGTCATAGATAATATAAATAAAAACCTTGAAACTTGAAATCTTTCTCAAGATTACCCACAAAATAAAATCAGTGTTGCCCTATCAAATAACACGTGTAAAAGACACATACCAATATAAAATATTGCCTCAGCATGCACGAGATACACCATCAGTAGTTACAATAAAAAATAATGCACAAATAATATTTTATCTGTTCTCGTGTTTAAAGATACTTTGCAATTGGCAGTGTTATAAAATACAAACTCCTGGCCGTTACATATAATATTATTTGTTTGTAACTCGAAACGAGACCATTAATATAAAATTATTTGGCAGACGAAATTGAACTCTAAAGCCCTAGTAATAAAGTTTGGAAATAAAAATATACGATAGTTGTATTTTTGTAAATCAAACATGTTACAATCATTCTTGATTTATACGTCATAAAAATGTGTGAAATAGTAAACGCTTTTGTTTCTGTCGTATATAATGTGTGCGCACGTTTCAAGTTTATAATAGATTTCTTATGATGTATTGAACCCGAGTTTAATACATTTTTAAATGTAGAATTATTTAAGATTAAATAGCACTAAACCTAATAGCACTATATCAGTGCTCCTTACGTCCTTACCGACTTGGCTTTTAAATTTCTCAAATTGTACACGTAACACAAAATTAAAGTTTTTGGCGAAAATTGAAACAAGGCGGGATATACTGCTCCTAGAACTAACAGATTTTGTGAAAAAAATTTTGAAGGCAACAACGTACCTACCATAATAGAAGCCATGGTTAACCTCCGATAAGGTAGAATGAAGAATTTACAAAATCAACCAAGTGCGAGCCAGATCAGGTACTCAGGGTTCCGTACCAAAAAACTGCAAAAATAATGTTTGTTGTAGTGGTTTTTTTCTGTTTTTAGTATTTGTTGTTATAGCGGTAACAGAGATACATCATCTGTGAAATTTTTAGCTCTCTAGTTAACTCGCTTCCTGTGATATACAGCCTCTTGACGAACATACAGACAGACGGATGGTGAAGTCTCATGAATTAGGTCCTGATTTTACCTTAGGGTATGGTATCCCAAAAAGCAAAGAGACCTGCTGTATTCGAGCAGTAGAAGACCGAACCGAACATTGGTAGTGGTTTTGACTACTTAGGTACTAGCTTGAGATTTTATTTATTTATTTATAACACACAATTACAACATCTTTATAGTAACTAACACCAAGGCGATATTGTAAGCAACCAGTAATTATATAAATCTAAGCAACTTGATCAGGTAATCATTTGGAAAAAAAAAGTCATGTTCACATGAATTATACAAAAACAAACGTTAAAGACTTAAAGCTGTTCAACAATCTTTACATAGTATAAAATAAATATGCTTTTGCTATCTGCTCGTTAAGATCATTTTTTTGCAGTTTTCAAGAATAGATAGAACGATTGGAAATTCTGAAATAAATCTGAAAGATAAAGTTTTTAAAAAGTCTAAAATAAGCAAACAAGGCTGTAAATTAATTTATTTACATTTTTAAAATTAAAAGAAAGGTTAATCGTTTACGTTACAGCTCGGTTTTAGTAATGTCCAGAAAAGCAGAGCTGTAAAGTAAACGAAGTTGGGCACGTCAGCTAGTTTAATAACATATGTCTATGCATCATGGACTGACACTTTAACCAACACCACGTAGTTAGTAGCTTTCTTTCAAAATTTTCTCTACTTAAATCCTTTTAATTTTTATGCTAAAGTATATTTGTAGTGAAAATTCTTCTCTCCACATAAAACATAGAGTAAATTATAGATATCTTGATGGGGACTTATCCAGTAATTGATTGGCATTGTTTTACCTTATGTAGATATTTTAATGAACTTAAGATAATTTCTAAGGAATTGTGATACTAAATTGGAATTCCTGATGAGCACTTATGTCTGGTCACTTAGGTCTCTGTTTTTCGCCATCTCATTACAGAAAAGCGAGCTTTTTTCTGTCTATTGAGGCTCTGTTAATATGAATTAGTCCGTAACATCAATTTAATATGTTGATTTGCATGTTTCACAAGTAAAAAACAGTGCCAAAGTAGGTATAGTTGAATGTAAACGAAATCGTAACATGCCTAATGCGTAAATTAATCGAAAGTAATTGTCAGTAGACAAGCATCAAGTACGTTACTATATTCCTCATGCATGTCATTGATTTTGATAAGTAAATCTTTAACCTGCATTACAAATAAAGGTGACATTGGAATTTTAAGATAATTGTCACAACTCAAGACTTCATTGCCAAACTCATTTAATCTAAATTTATAGATAAGTTTGTTATGCTTAGATTTCGATGTCGCTGCCTCATGTTAATGAATTCACGTAAAATGTCATTCTTCTTAACAAGATGAAACCAAATTAATTTGGTAGAATGCATTGTACAGCAGTAAATGGTTATGACTAATTCTGTTACTGTTCACACATAGTTCTCAACTGCCGCTAATATCCCATTCTCTAAATTTAAGATGCCATGCTTTCTCTTGTGGTTTCCTAAATGTAAACCATACGTTATAAACGTTAGCAAATCAGTTACGCTCTAGTAGGATTATTCATAAAATGTCGTTACTTTCTCTCTATTCAATAAAGTGACACTCAAATTACTTTATTCAACATAATATTCGGTTTCCTTTGGACCGCGGTTTCATCAAATTGTTGTTATATTATGGCGTGAATATAAATAGGTGTGGTGACGGCAATGACAATAAAAAATAAAATGTTCAGTAACAGTTTGCCAAATCACAAAAGTACACACGTGTGTAACTAAAAAACAGTTAGTATCAAAATCAAAAATCTACAATTACTTCACGTTTTCAAATATCAAGTCCATGCCGGTATAGGTACTGGTAACGTAATTTATGTATATAAATCACTCGGGTTTTTATTTGTCCCGTGAGCATTCAAATGACTACATTCATTTTGCCATAATGAAACTTCGCACCATGCAATGAAAATAAAATTGTAAAATCAAAAATGTTTAATCCAAACAAGTACGGGAATACTGAAATTATCACGTAGCCGAAGAAATGTATTTCAATAATATCTAAGATGTATCGAAGACTGTACATATTTAACTTAATTTTTCCAATTTTATTAAACAGATCATAGATTAAAATATAATTGAAGTTTCTCATAAGACCTAAATACTTATTTGCATAGTAACCTATAAAAATGTATCCATCTACACTTTATTTGACTTTGTAATGCCATAGCCACTAAAAATAGAACATTTTATGACCGTGCGTGTTGTGCACAGTCGCAATGGGATTATTGAAGAGAAGAGCACCAGTTTCTTATAACTGGAAACTATTACCGACGATTCTGGATTTTATTTAGGTTCTACAGAGAATTGATTTTACTTGCAAAGAGAGAGGATTTTTGAAAGGGAAAGGAATAATGCGTATTGCCAATAAGTTTATTCCTGTAGTCTTCTAAATAATTCAGTTTATTTATAAACAAGAACATGAAACTACCCGAAACTTTTAAAATATCACACCATAAAAATGTACTAAGTTTTTTAGACCACAAATTCTGAAAGCAACATTTGAAAGAGTTAAGGAACATGCTTATGGTCTGTTTCACTTAATAAACAAGACTGTACAATACACTGTCTAAAACTTTAAAAATGACGCTCATAAAATGTAGTTAGCTTATTGGAAGACGGCCAATACGAATTTTCGATCGTAGTAAATAATGTACGTACACTCAATAAGCTACTAATGGCAGTTTTGAGCAGTGTATCTGTAAATTGTACTGTGTGCCAAGATAATTTGGAGACATTTGATTCAATTTTGATAGCTGTTTGTTTGACTAAGCTTGAATTATTCTATGGTGACGGCTCGTTAGCTCATACGGGATTATAAAAGCAATGTTTTTAATTTTTAAGTGTTCTTTTGACTATACCTATTTCTTTTTTCTTAAATCACTGTGATTAATACTGAACACCCAGATCTGTGAAAACATACAGTTGGATTGAAAATTACGAGTATTAAAGCAATAGGCTCGGATGTAAGGGAAACTATGCTCCGAAGATGTTGATGATGATTATGATTATGGTGATAAGCAACAAGCAAAATCATATACTACTATAAGCCCTCATAGATAAAATATTGCCTATAAACCTAAATATTTTCCCCTATTAGCTGTGTTCGATTTCCTACTAACAACTTGATATATTTGGGTATGAAAAAAGTTTTTGAGCCTTTGTTCTAAATATAAACATCACACTAATTTCGTTGCATGCCTTCTCAGTTATGTCATAATACCTGCAATAAACTTGCACATACTTCACAATAGTTTTACTAGTCAAAACATGTTACGGGACGTCTCACTAACGGGAATGCAAAAAGTAAAGGTTTGCAAAACCTTCTCTACCTGCTATTCCCTGAAGTAAACAATAGCAATAGAGACCCACGTCACACGCCATAACTTTCATTTTGACATTTCAAATAGTTTTGTTTTTTTATCTTGCGATAATGTAATATTGACATGGAGGACATCTAACAGTGTGTTACAAAGATACCTACTTGATGTAGAACTACGAAAATTCCGACAATACAACAATCTATCACATTGACCAACTACGAAGCGAAGCTAATAATATTATGCCTAAATAATAACTAACCCTCTCCCTAAAACTCATCACTTCAAGGTTTCTTTTATCTCGATTAATTCAACATAATGTAAAGTACATTGATAGCAGTGGCAGCTTTCGATCGGGTGGGCCGTATGCATGTTTCGTACCTTCGTGGTATAAAAAATGAGGCTATAAATTTGTTACTGATAACAAGACAATTCAGATAGAAACAAGAGAATATGTTTATTTTAGTGTTGGTATAGTGAATAAGCGAAAGCTCATAAGCTTCTCTATAAAGGTAAATAAAAATACATCTCAAAAATACTTATGCGTTACCCAACCAACCCATGACATTAATTCCACTCATTGAACTCTCAAAGGACTGGAATAGGCATAATTAGTACACACAAAGTTCATCTTCAAGTCTAGTGGAATAAGGTTCAGTTCGGTTTAACCGTTGTCTTTTACCTTTCATTATTTAGCAACATAGAATTAAGAATAATAAAATGGGCTTAATACATTTTCATGTCCTCGTCGAATTCGTAAGATACCGAATCAGTGAGTTTGTTTCATATTTATGCTGTTAATTTATATGTAGACAATGTAGATATATATTTATTTAATAACTTACACGTGCCAAATATGTTATTAAAAAAATTGCTCCTTTACACTTATGCCATGTTACATCAATCCAACGCACATTTTGCATAGATCAATAACATAGAAAAACTGAATAATATTTTATGACAGCTGCTCGCTGAAATGATTAAATTTGTATCAATTGATATATGTATTAGTATGAATGTGTGTAAGTAATGTCAATATAATCTACGCACTAGTAAAATCAATAGAACCAAAGTCGCGTGGTGGTTATCAAACTTATAGTTCGATTATGGCAATTAATTCACCGAGTCTACCAAAGAGAGTGTACTCCACCCTCTACTAAGGCTTGATATCCAGATGGGCGTCGCTTAAAAAAGTGCTTAAAAGAATTTCAAATCAATAATAATAAAAGCGGATCTCGGGCGCCAGACAAGAAGCTTCAAATGCAACCGGAAATCCACGCTAAGAAGGAAGAACTAATAACTACTGAGCCTAAATCTTAGTAGAGTAATAATAACTCGTGAGTTACTGTCATTGTTACTACACTTTTCATCTTTTTTATATTTGAACTACAGAGAAAGAAAGCATTAAGTTATATATTGACAACGTCAATAATGAAGAGTTTAAATTTTTGCTAAAATAGCAGGCTAATAATTATACTCGAACGATTAATAAAAGTGTGTCTTGCTATCTTCTGTGGTTACATACTCACCTATCGGTATTTTTCGGTTAGTACTTAGTGATATCACAATACTTACGAGTTTAGGATACCTACCTATCAGCAACTTCTGAAAGCCTCTGAATTAGCAAGTAGATATCCAACTATTGCAGCAAGTAGTGGACTTACTTCACTTCATTTACAGCCATCTTAGAAGCAGCTGTTGATCCCATCATTTAAGTTTTGTTATCATGCTTTATATACTTTTTGCACCATAAAATGTAACACATACATGGATGGACATTACATACAAGTAAGTGTTACATTTCACAGAGCTAAATCTCCCCTAAAGTATAAAAAGTATGAACTACTTATACTTACGATGAAGATTTTCAAGACTTTTCATTTTTGCAAGGCAAGAAGATTCAATCGTTTAGAATCAACCACTTCGACTTGTTCGTTATAAATTGTCATCTTTGGTAATGAATATCTTGATTGAATATCTAAGTATTAATTTTGCCAACAAAGTATTAAGATTAGGACTTAATTGTAAAAAATTGTCAATAATTGTCGTATTGGTAGTGCATAAGCAGAATAAAATGGCTTCATTTCCAATCTTTAGATATTTGTTAAATTATTTTTAAAATCATAGTTTGTCAATACTTAATACTTAGATTCTCAAATGCATAGGTGTCAAAAAAAAAATTGTATTATAAATCTTCATCACTTTATTTTATTTGTATAAATAACGATATTACTGATAATAATATAGAATGATCACTTGTTTTGCTATTTACAGTCATATACTACAGCAGTCTTTAAAATTTTAATATCTATTCACATGATAACGAACAGGCAATAATAGTTTACTTACATACATTTGGTTTAGCACTTAGAGACTAATAAATACAGTATTTACAGCACATCACTAAGAGCTCTACATACATATTTACAAATTTGACTGGAAGGTGGGCTAGTTACTGCCCTCTAGACTAGGTAAGCTTGTACGGTGTTACTCGTATCCACCAGAGGAGGTGGAGGTGGCCATTGGCGCATATCTCTCCGCCTGCCGGGAGCCATACCGTGCTCCAGCGATGAATAATCTGAGTCTATTGACGAATAAATGTGATCTGAGATCGGTCGCCCATCCGGTCCGTAAGCGACCGCATGTGTCTGTTTTAAAACAGATGGCGAGTGCCTCACTTCACTACTGTACTCAGGTGGGGCACTAGCACCTTGAGAAGAACATAAAACCGGTGACCTTTCAGGGAAAGGTAAAGTGCGGTTCCCACGATTAGGAACCGAAGAATCTAAAGTGTAAGTATTTAGATTTCTCGTTTTATGATTTGGCTGTGTATCAGGCATCATATACCTCAGCCTTTTCCAAAACCTTTTCTCACCCCATCTCAATCGTGACCCTGTTTTTAAGTACGGACGCAAATCGGGGTCACACATCGCATCCGCTACAACCGAATATTCTTCTATTAGTACAAGTTTATAAATACATCCTTTCAAAGCATCATGCAACCCCTGCCGAAATTCATATCGAGACCATTCCGTTTGCATGAAATTTCTCGTTAGCACGATGATGATTCGTTTCGATGCTTCGGCGGTCTCGACAACAGGCGGTGCGCACTGCATATATTGAGCACCGTGGTGTGGAATGTCTCTATAATGAAGGCAAAGCCGGTAGGATGGATTTCCATTTTCCCGTTCTAACTCATTTGCCAACAACTGAACTACAGATTCTTCATCTTTTGGACTATAGCAAACGTATGCGTCATATAATTTTTGACTCTCTTCAAAAGTGCTTGCGAACGAAAACACTCTTATGCCACAGTTTGTATATAACCATACTCTTAGTGTATCTCTAAAAAGAAATAGTACGACGAGGCCTAATAAAATTAACATAAAGCCGGTAAGCGTCGAGACCATCATGGGAACATAGTTTGAAACAAGCATGTTTCCGATGACTGAATTATCAGCGTAATAATCGCTGCAGGCAGTACCGTTCAAGTTGAGTTCTTTTTTCTGTGGCGGCTTCGCGTCGCCATTCCAACACCATACATCGGGTATGTCAATGATTTTCTGCGCATTCTCTGATAAATAGGCAGTTAATTCTTGCAAGTAACGACATTTGCATGACCACAAGTTATTACCAAGTGATAGAGCTTTTAAATTCGGATTATGGTTAAAAGTCCATACACCAAAATCAACTAATCTATTACCATCTAGGCGTAAAACTTCTAAAGATCGCAAAGAAATAAATGATATGTTAGCGATATGACTAATGAGATTGTTTTGTAAAAACAACTCCTTCAAGTTACTTAACTGTTGGAATTCAAATCCTTTCAATTCTTTTAGTTTGTTATTACCTAAGTGAAGAATTTGAAGTGAATTCAAACCCGCAAAAGTTCTGTTCTGAATACTTTCAACATTACTATTATTTACATATAAAGATCTCATTTTCTGTCTTCCTATGAATACGTGATTTTGTAACTCTTTTATGTTATTTCCATCTAAAAATACTTCAGTAGCGTCCATAGGTATTTTGTGAGGTATTTCCATTGATGATTGCCCAGAACAGTCTACAACGTTAGTATTCCACAATGGGTCGTGGTAACAAGTGCAGTTTTGAGGGCAGGTCATTTCACAGTCACACGCATCGTAGTCACAGCAATGACAGATGGCAAAACAATGAGTCTCATACTTACAAAGAAAGTCTGTAGTTTTTAAATTACTAAGGGGCACATGAGTTCCACTTCGTGTATTTGTCATTTTACACAAAACGTTTTCTAAGTCCATCACACGCGGATATTGTCTCATCGCAGTCATATTATTTATGATAGGTAACCACTCCATAGCACAGTCACATTGAAAAGGATTGCCACCAATATAAAATTCAGGTAAAGTTTTGTTACCTGGCACTGCAGCTAAACGTAAACTATTAAGTTCTAAATGTACAATTTCATTGGCGTACATATCCACACGCGTTAAATTCTTTTTATCGAAAAATGTATTTACATGTATACTATTTAAAAAGTTATTATTTATAAACAATAATTCTACACTATTAGGAATCGCCATTGGCGATATTTCAGCTATACGATTATGGCTAACGTCCAGTGTCTTTATTCGGATTTCATCCTGTAACTTGTAGTAGTTTCCCAAGTGTTCTATAAAGTTACCGTGAATGTCTAACCACTTTAAATTACTGGGCACAAACGCGTAATCAAACCACACCAGATGATTTTCCGATAAATTGAGCCACAAAAGACTTGCAAGCGTTGAGAATACTCCATTGATGTCAGACAGGAAATTTCCGTCGAGTCGTATAGCTTCCAGTTGCGTATTTCTGCTAAATGTGCCTCTCTCGATTGACTGGATCTTGTTCTTAGCAATGTTGAGCACTTGTAAGCTTGGTAAGTCCCAAAACATTCCAACGGAAAGGTTTCCAATTTGATTGTCAATCAATCGAAGACCCGTTAATTGGTTCAAATTTTTAAAAGAACCATTCCGGAAATCGGATATTTGATTTTCTCCAATGTCAAGAGTTTTAAGAAAGGATAGTTCCCATATTGCCTCAGGAACATCTAGAAGTTGGTTAGAACTCAGATCTAACTCTTTCAAATCAGAACAATTTTTGAAAGCTTTTCGATCTATATTTACAAGCAAATTATTGTTGAGAGTTAATTTGCTCAGAACAAACAGACCATTAAACAAGTTTTCATCAATTGTATGAAGTCGGTTCTCAGCTAAGTTTAACGTGTGTAGATTGTAGAGAGGCAAAAATGCATTTTCTTCAATATAGCCAATTGTATTGTTCTTGAGATTTAAAATTTGTAGAAAGAATAAGTCTTTGAAAGTTTTCCCATCAATTCTCGTTAACGCATTGTTTGATAAATTCAAAACTATCAAACGTATTAAACCCAAAAATGTTCCATCATCGATATGGTTACTCGTCAGCTGGTTGCTTGATAAATCCAGGACAATAAGCTGCTCTAAGCGGTGAAATATTCCTCGAGCCAATTCAAACAGAGTATTATCATTCAAATAAATTTCTCTCAATTCTCTTGCATTTGCAAAAAGGCCTTCAGGTAAAGTATGAAGTTGGTTGTGTGATATGTTTAGAACTCTCATGGAAATAAGTCCGTTGAAAGCTTCACTTGATATGTCAGAAATGTTGTTATGTTGTAAATACAAATGTTGCAAGCTTCGTAATTTCAATAATTCTGAGTCCTCTGGCAGTGATTTAAGTTCATTGTAGCTTAAGTCAAGGTTGTGCAAATTTGAACCACAGCCTTGACCAAAACCTAGTTGTCCTATAGTCCTTATTTTATTCTGCGTTAAGTTTAGGGTGCTTAAATTCTCCAATGAACAGAATACCCCTGATGGAACGAACTTTATGTTATTTTGAGCAAGATCCAGTGATTGCAGTTCCGACAATCCATTGAAAGCGTTTAGAGATAGCTCTAAATTCTTAGTTGGACTCCATTCAAAGTTTTTGGTTCGTATTTTTAACTTCTTAAGCTTTTTCAACTCATTAAACGTGTTATCTGGTAGATGAAGTAACTTGCAGTTGTTTATTGACAACTCAGTAAGACTGGACACCGGATTAAAGTAATGAGCTCTTAAAGAGCTTTCAAACAGCAGCAGGTGATTGCACTCGATCGTCAGGTGGCTGGTATCCGATGTAACTGACACAATACTACTTCCATCACCGTCGAGGGTTCGTATCCGGCAGAGAACTTCACCGTTGGATGCCCGGTCCGGGACTCGAACGCATTTATCCGAGCCGAACGGCAGTACTGATGAAGCGATGTGTACAAGAGTACAAAGCACAGTCACAGTGGTATACATTATCACAGACTTTTCATTTCACCACAAAACGTCTCATAAACACACCCCGTGGGTCGATATCACCATTTCCGAAACAAAGTACGTGGTACACTCGAGCGCTGAAGAAAAACTTCCTAGCATTTCACTGCACTGTAAGTCCGTTATGTATCCAGTGGTATTTAAGATTCGTATGATCGTAACCGTAACTGATTATAATTTTCACTCATAAATTGTTGTTTTTATTTTGTGAGCACTTTGTGTATTAATTATTTATTGCGTGAACTATTGGCCGGCGCGCGATGTAGCACAACTTGTTCGCGGCGCGGTTGCCTTGTGACTGTCAAGCGGAGTGCTTGACTCGTGCAAGTAGCAGTGGGGGCAAGTTATTCCTCCCACTGCCCGCACCCCGCATAAGCTGTTCTCGCGTACTGTGAGAGAATGTACGCGCAGCGCTATCTAGTAGCGAGTAGTGATATTAACAATTCTATAGTATGGTTTATTAATATTATAACTGTTAAGATAATAATGTACAAGTTGTAGAAAATATAAATAAGTACCTAGGCTATGTGTGTATTTTGTGCGTACATTGCACAAGGTAACTGTAACAACCCGGAAAATGGAGAATCAGATATAATTCTTTATAGTACCTACACTATTTTGGTAACAATAAACTTTGTATAAAATTGAAATTTGCAGGCTATCGTTAACCTTATGGTCCAACAATTTTAGAGGAATATTTTCTCATAAATTAATATGTCCGCAAAACTCTACAATTCTGCAGCGCACGTACAGTGATCGTTATTTTGATTTAAATACCTCATACTTTTTAACCGACTTCAAAAAAAGGAGGAGGTTCTCAATTCGTCTGTATGTATTTTTTTTTATGTATGTCAAGCGATAATTCCGTCAATTATAGACGGATTTCAAATTTTTTTTTTTGTTGAATAGGGATTACTTCTGAGATGGTCCCATTTTCACCAGGTCAGGATCTGATGAAGGGATCTAGGAGAAAACGAGGGCAACCACCGAAAATTGTAGGGACAACTAGTGTGCTTGTTAACTTTTTTATTAAGTGCTTTAATGTGCTACACTTTAATGAAGGTATGGCGTCGATCTGATGATAGAGTCGAAAGACAGTCGAGGGCATTCCTAAACAATTTACAGCAGTTATCTTGTGTTTGGGCTTGATTGATTTGTATTGATGAGAACTTTACACCTAGATTGATAGATCCAGCTTCAAAAAAAAAAAGAAATGTCTCAATGTTTTATGTATGTTCACCGTCAATTATAGACGGATTTCAATTTTTTTTGTTGAATAGGGTTTACTTCTGAGGTGTTCCCATTATAACCAGGTTAGGATCTGATGATGGGATCCTGGAAAAATCGAGGGCAACCACCGAAAATTATAGGCACAACTAGTGCGTTTGTTAACTTTTTAATTCAGTGCTTTAATGTACTCCCATTAATAAAGGTCTGGAGTCGATCTGATGATGGAACCAAAAGAGATTCGAGGGAATTCCTTAACGATTTACAACAGCTACCTTGTGTTGGGGATTGATTAACTTTCACCTAGATAGATGTATTTTTCGGTTCACCCGTCACTTAAAATAATGAAAAAAAATTTTCAATAAAAAATACAACCGACTTCCAAGAAATTCTGGAAAATAACATTTACTTAGCACAAAGTAATATGTAGTTGATTTATCAGATTTTATTCAATATAATATTGAAGTTGGTGCCATGATTAATACCTCCCTAAACCTATGAATTTACTTGGCGCCGACTTCAATATGATATTGAATAAAAAATCAGATAAATCAAAATACATATTACTTTGTGCTAAGTAAATGTTATTTAACAGGATTTCTTGGAAGTCGGTTGTATTTTTTATTGAAAAATTTTTTTATGTCACTGAGCTGGCGAAAAAGCATACGTCCCACATGATCAAAAGTGGTCACGGTAGTCTACGAACGGTTGCAACAACAGCAACGCTACCCTCGCGGCGACTCTACAATAACATTCTAAGACTATTATTTATATTTTTTTACGACTCTACAATAAAATTCTAAGACTTTCATTTCTATTTATTTTATCGCAGTTACTTTTCTCATATATTACGGACCTATAACAACCCGTGGATGATCGATACAAAACCAATTTGTATAACAAACTTTCGAATTAGCACCTACTATATTATTTTTATATTCAAGTCATTGTATTGCTAACACGATTTTCTGGCGAGATCTTTTTAAACGTCACGTGATCGGTATTATCATCCCATAAAGTTGTAGCTTGTAGCCTAAATTTATCATCCCATATAGTTGTAGCTTGTAGCCTTATGAATTTCCGTGGGTCTGTTTGGAGTCCCGGGACATCCTTCCGAGGGCTTACCCGGGGCTTCCAACCACAGGCTGTTGGGCGTTACGTGAGGTTTTTTAGTCGGTAAGAGTCAAGTCAAGAGCATAACATCCTTTGAGGATTTTCGCTCACGTAAAAAAAGCCTAATGAATTTGCTAGTGAGATTAAATTTATTCCTATCGTCTAACTCTATAAACATTGATAAAAAAAGATTACTAATAAATCTAACACATTTCTGGAGTCGGTAGCTCTAGCGAAGCACTACTGGTGTTGCATAAGTCCATAAGTCATGGCAACCACTTTTCATCAGGTACGCTTGTCTGCCACTTTAGTATAAAAAAAATGTCTCAAAAAGTGAAATAGAGTAACTGATACAGCGAACAGTCTGATAAAATTAATTTTGTAGCACACTACACCAGGATTCATATTTTGTGAGCTGCATTATTTTTATCTAAGAACTTCGATCAATGTTACCATATTAAAGATGTAAGTAAGTAGAGAACCAGGTCATGAAGGTTTTTGTGACCCGGTACTCCCGACCGTAGCCATGTTGACTTTCCACAAAAACAATACGTTCCTATATCTCAAGTTGGATCAAACTGCACACAGTGCATACGGTGTGCAAAATACATAGATTAAAATTGGTTAATGCTTGTATATTCGAAAGAGACTCATCTTGGGGTGAACTTTTTACTAGAAAATATTCTTTGATATGATCTGATGAAACTATATTATTGTAATTTATTAGATACTCTTGCTTTTTTAACGTATCAAAACACGATTAGGAATACTTTGTTCGATCGAAATCGCTCTCGAAAATTGAGAAATATTGCAAATATCTTAACAAGTAATGTACTTTTTATAACTAAATAAATGAGTTTAATCCTCATAAAAACTTGTCATAAAATAGATATAAGTCTTTACAACAATATTTTACGCCTAGATTTTTTCTTAAAACCCCTCAGATTTAATAACAGTTTCATATTATAATGTATTAGAATCGAATGAAATCCGGCAATAGCGTACGCTGCAATCCTTCGAATTGCCTTAGGATTTGTCAAGGTCGAATATTGCAGTCTTAAGTAGTTTAAGAATTCATCCCAGAAAAACAATGTGACACGTAATTTATAATATATTAAGGTTAAAGTAATGGTTCAGTATAATCACTGTTCTAAGGTAAGTATAATACCTTGGACCAGTTCTTTAGCGTAATAAAAGTATGATCATCTTAAGCCAACCTATCTGAACTCTATTTTGATATAGTAAACTAAAAGGTACTACCTGATACCACATGGTCAGAGTCCCGAGAGGCTGGTAATCTGTCTCACAGGTTTTCCTAGTACAGATGCCAATCTCTCACATATTTACTTGCTATCGATTAAGATGTACCTAAATATTACCCATGTAAGCATTGTTATGTGAGAGAAAATCAAATAAAGTTAATATTATTAATATAAAAAAAATGATTTTAGAACTTCACAATGATGTAGAGCGTGCTGCTAGCTTACTTTGATATCAGATATCATACATACATATATTGACGCCTTTATCCCCGAAGGGGTAGGCAGAGGCATAGTACCTATACGTTCACATTTCACCTTGTAGTCTTATGTCCCACGTAATAGGTGGTGAGCCTATTAGCGTGTTGAAATGGACAGGCGCAGGTCCCCGCGACCCACAGTTGAAAATTTTCAAGCCTTAAGGCCTTAAACTTGGCTTAACGATTATCATTTTTATTGTCAACCGGGTTTCATTTCGAGTTTTCCTTCTCTACGCAATGGATCTTTTTGCAAAAGCGTTCCCTTAGTCGCCTCTTACGACACCCTCGGGATGTATAGGGATGGCAACATTTAGTACTCTTACTCGTCGTAACACGGGACCCCATCGCCACACGAGGCAGATAACGTTGTGTGAAAATGTCCGTGAATATTTATTTTATTTTAAGAGCTCCTTAATTTTAAGCTAATTAATAAGCCTAATTAATAACATGTGCAATTGCAATTCTGCAGTCCACTTCAATTTAAATTATACACTTTATAAAGTTAAGCGGCCCCATCAGATCCTCAGGGCCCACGTTATAATTGCCGCCAGCAAGTAAACGTCACCTGCTAAGACTCCAATAAAACTCCAGGAATCTATAAAGCTCAAAAAACCTTACATTACCTAGATTTTCTCACTCAGCAAAACTTGGTTAATACCTACCTAAATTAAAAAATAGAATAAATTCAAGAACACTGTGAAACTTTTTGGACATAGCCGTTGTGATGTTTTCTCATCATGGTATTATCACCGCGAGCTTTTATTTCAATATTAGTCTACTCGCCGATAGATGGCGCTACCACACAAACATCTTTACATAATATACAATATAGCTCGGCTTAGATCTTTTAAACCAGTGAAAGACTTTTCTGCTCAATAGATAAAGTTTTTTCAGAGAAATATCCATATTTGCGTAGTACATAGTATAGTACAAAAATGTAAAAAAAATTAAATTTGCAATTTGAAGTCGCAACCAAATTACCCTATCGATACTGGTTAACTGGTAAACCATTAAATAATACACTGTGTTCAAGTACCATCATTGTATACATAAAAATAATATTCATAGGTAGGTATATCTATTATTTTACAAATTCATTTGTATAAATCACGTCCACAAGCTCATAAAAGCCATTACTAACGCGCTTTCAAATTTTCACCGACACTGGCAACAAAAATTTGAAAAATTTTGCAAATGTTTTATTGTGTCCTAATGTTTTTATCATCCGCAACTGTACGCTGAAGCAGCGAGACGCGAATGGAAAACTCTTGTTGAGTATAATTCTACACGTTTTATGAGTGTTCTATTTTACTTTCTTTGTGTACTTACATAGTAAAAAAAACATAATGTGGTGAGTTTCCGAATAATTTCTGAATTTCAAAATAGTGGCCGTACACTTTATAAAAGATTTTGTATCATACAAATTGGCTTGGATAGCTGGAAGTGCCTTTAATATTATAATTTGTATTGTTTCGCCATGGAACTATTGGGACAAAAAGTCTCGCTAGTTCCGTCGCGGCACTACTGCCGCGGAACTACTGTGAATGAAGGTTTTCAGATTGTTTAAAAACATGCTATGCTTTTGGTTTTCACTTTTTACTGGAAATGGTGAATTTTGGGAATTTCTTAGTATGCTGTCGATACTCCTTCAGTTGTTAGATCCCGTAATGAATCTGACGGTTGAAATCGACGACGTTGACCTATTTATTACGTAGTATGTTACCTATATTCTTACTATCACTATAGACGTTAAAACTTACAAAATGGTCATTTTGATCATTTTCGGATGCGACACGCCTTTTTACCATTTATAATATTCAAACTCGCGATCTTACACAAGAGCCTGCTGTATACGAGGGGCTCAAGCAAGACTGAACTTTGTGGCACTCTTTCGGGTAGAAAAGTGCGTATTAAATTGTATAGCAGCTTGTATTAAATCTTACTAAAATGATGATGATGAGAAGATTTATATATCAGTGCAGCAAGCGTGTCACGAGTGTGAATTAAAACTGTTCTATTATATTTTGTTGATTTGTTGAACAACATTCCAACTAATGCACCTTAATCAATGTTTATAACAACAAAACGAACCCTTAAAATTAATCCTCATTCTTCCATAAGCGTCATACGGTGATGTAATAATGGAACCATTAACAAAAATGGAACGTCGTTTGCCACGTGGGCGGTCTGTTTGACCGCAAGCGAAATGCTTGTCAAATGCGATGGAAATGTAACCACACGAAGTTTAATGCTTATGAATTTGTTGTTTATCATCGCAAACAATATAGGCAACAACTAGTCTATATGTGGATTATGCGGTTATATTTCCGAGAATTATGTGATATATTTTCAATCATGTTGGCAGTGTGGTGAAAACAAACAAAAAGTTGGTAAATTCTCAAATGATATTGCTTAGTTTGGTGATATTCAAAACAGGCAAAGGGATATGGGATTATGTAAGTACAGCTGACTATGACTGATATTAGGTCATTATAAAGTACTATAGTGGTTGTTGGTTTGACAAAATCGGCTAAGTGCGAGTTGGATTTGAGCGCAGAAGGTTCTTCGCCAAAAACGGCAAAAGAATACCATTTTTGTATGAGAACCTGCATTAAGTATTATTATTTCTCTGTTTTTTTTCTGACAGCACAAACATAATTATTATTTATCAAAACTTCAACTCTCTATCTATCAGAATTCCTGATATACAACCTCATGGCAGATAGATGGACAACGAAGTTTCACTAATAGGGTCTCATTTTTACCATTTGGCTACGGAACGGTAGAGCCGTTCAAGAGTTGCCGTCTTCACTTGGAACCAACAAGAAAGGTAAACCCCAACGTGTCTTGACGTGGTGGAAAATGATATGCATTCTGCAAAGCGGAGTATTGTACTATATCAACAATCTGGCGAGTAAGGTTTAGCTATGTATAGCCTTCCCTTTTCTTGCGGAGTTCAATTCCTCCATTAAAATTGATTGACGTTATATTTCACTACTGTGACTTAAGATTGATCATTTTGTGTGGTGGGTTGCTACTTCCCCTCTTTTGTTTTACTATCGTTCTGTGATCAGTTTCCGCAATGTATCCTGATTTCATTAGTAACTTACTTTTATCTGAGCCTTCGTTTGAGTTTATGAAGAGATCCCTAGTTTTCATTTTCATGTTTTATTTTAAGTAGACATATAAATTATTCCTCTAATCCAAAATTCTCAAAAATTTTGCTTTAGCGCCTGCGCCTGCTGATAAGATAAAAAGTGTCGAAGCAGGGATTGTAATGACTAGGATAACGATAAGGGTGATCTAAGCAATCCTTTGTCACAACACACAAAACAACCATTACACATTTAGCACGTCATCATTGTCACTCTTTTTCTGAATCTTTCATATTTCCATTATTCTAAACTAATACTTTCCTGTCGCCAGCTTAGATAACATTGTCTACACTTTTATGACATCCGGAATTACACCACAACTTCAGGTAGACGGGTTATCCTCCCTACATTAACACTTTTACCACATCTTTGAAAGCCGCACTGTCTTAAAATGTCTGTGATGAGTCATCATGAGAACATTTTTGTTTCTTAGTAATTTTATGATAGTTACACTGAGCGAGAAAGTAAACAGATGTTTTATTGGTACATTTTGAATAATTGCAACAAAAGTAACCACAGTCGGCTCACAAAAAATATCATCATACATGCAATATGCACCGGCAACTGACTCACTATCTATTACTTGTGTACGTACGTAGTAAAACAGTATGCATGTATGTATGTATCTGTCTCCTTTTAGGAAAAAGCGTGACATTGGTATTCATTTCACATCACCCTGTTGCGTACTTGAAAATTGCTCTTTTGTCGTTTAGTTCCAATAATCCGTGAGACTATTTTGGTTTTCAAGAAATTATGCATTATTATTCAATTATACTACCACAGCCATTAAAGCGAAGATGCAGATTCGATGCCTTCACCCATTCACCGAGAACGGTAGCTCTTATTTCGTTTTTTTTACAGTTACACAGATTTGCCGAAACGCTGGATTTTTTTACCCACGGCGAAACGGAGATGGTATATGCGTTTGGGTGGTGAGGATGTTTGTTTGTTAGTTTGTTTGTTTGTGCAAATACATATTGCCATTTTTCTCCAAAACTACTAGTCGGATTTTAATAGTTTTCAGTTATGGGTTCAAATTTGATTGGTGCATGTTCTTAGATAGGTGTCACGGTGATAACTCACCAGGGGGCGCTGCAACGAACATTATTTGTGAAAATCAATGTTGCCACCTTTCTCAAAAACTACTAATCCGATTTTGATATAGTTTTCAGTTATGGGTTAGGGTTTGATTGGTGCATGTTTTTAGATAGGTGTTACAGTAATATGATAACTCACCAGGGGGTGCTGCAGCAAGTATTATTTGTGATGAAATATCAATGTTGCTACTTTTCTCCTAAACTACTAGTCCGATTTTAATGCAGTTTACAGTTATGGATCTGGAATTGATTGGTACATGTTCTTAGATAGATGTTACGGTGACGCTATTATAACTTTTTAGAGGTATTTTTCATGTTGGTGGGTTCTTTTAATTTTGAAGGCGGGGGCGTTGTTAAATTATTTTAATTTTTTTTCAATTACTTTTATCAGTCGTGGGTATTTTGAAAATTTTTAATGTTGATTTTTTATAACAAGTTTTTGGTCACAGAATGGGGCTGCGACCTGACACCTTTGTTCAAAATTCTCTTTTTAAAACATTGACATTGTAGATTTGATAGAATGCAACCAAGGAGTTGATTTTCAAACGGCTTTTCAAATGAATTTAGTGATCTCAGCCTCAAATGTCGATTGCGCACTTTACGTAGGTATACGTGTACTCTATCAGGCTCTTTGCGACGGGAACATACATGTACACGTAGGGATAAATTTGGCTTGTATACTAAGTAATAACAACGTGCTGTCGTAAAAAAAAACCCTTATTCCTGTAGGTATACTGACGCACCCTATTAATACCTCCTAAGTTTACGAGAGACCAAGTTGATGGCGCCCTGGCGCATGTTATTTCATAAATAATAAGTTCTCTGGAAAATATTCTATCCTTTTGTTTGTATTACGTGTGTATTTTGGTTCTATCATACTAACAAACGAAGGTGTTCTATACAATACATCCGCACTCAACCCTTCGAATGTTTCGAACACGGATCTTATCTGCATTGTGGCTCTTATTGCGGTTGTATAATGATGTCAACACATTACGGGCGTGTCGCGATAGAAGCGGGTACAATACACCCCCAATATTTACTTACATACCTAGGTAGGTATGT
The DNA here is from genome assembly GCA_933228765.1 of Miltochrista miniata. Taxonomy (NCBI): domain Eukaryota; kingdom Metazoa; phylum Arthropoda; class Insecta; order Lepidoptera; family Erebidae; genus Miltochrista; species Miltochrista miniata. Next base: position 23,268,270 of record OW121763.1, on the reverse strand, counting down.
TATACCACTTACTCTTGCTCCTTGAGATAGATTGATGTTTTGTGTGATAATATGTAGGTAAGTGAAGAATAGGTATATGATGAATATTATTGTAGTCAAATATCAGTCAGTAACAGGGTTGTATGTGTCAAGGTATTACAAGTATTTAGAAAAGTCTTGCGTTTGCAATTATTCCTCTGCTATTTCCTATAATGACATACTTTTAATGAGCCTTAAGCCTTTAAGATAAACATTTTTTAATATGACACCTTCCAGTACACAATAGCCTTCGTCTTTAACTTTATCAACAGGAAGGGTGAGGACGGCTTGGACAGGCGACTACGGTTAAAGTGGTCGTCTCGACTGACACCAGCCGGCGCCGGCCAGTGGTTTTTAGCTATTATGAATTGATGTTTCAGATACATTTTGAATCATATGACATCTACTTAAGCTTTTTAAATAACCCAGCTTTGATCCAAGTATTGCTTGAACGCCTATTAAACAATGTGACATCCGAGTTTGAGTATTCAGGTACCTATATAAGTGTCTTTCGTGTTACTTAGAGCTATCCAGTTGTCGCTTTCTCGAAACTCTTTCACAGAAATCGAACTTCTTTTCAAAACGGTAATATTAAAATACACACGCTTATAAACTTTCATTTTCAGAGTTTATTCAACTAACATCCCAACAAAATCCATCTTTTCTAGAATCTAAAAAGCCTCTTAGAACACCTCTTTCTCAAAAAAAAAAACACATTCGAATAAGCGTTTCAAATATTTCGTACTAAATTCCCTCGAGTTTAATCAAATTAGAAAACGAAGACAGCAGCAGTACAAACAGGTGTATGTTTTCATTAATTACAGAGAAGCGGACGTCCCCTTTACAAACTCTAATTAATCAATATTAATAGTTACACTTTAACAAAAGGAAACGCAGACAAACGTGCAATCTTACTTTTTCCGCTAAAGACCAAACATGTAGAGGGAAACAAAGGAACTCGATTTGGAACCCTTCAGGGGTCGCACGGAGAGTATTAAATTTGCATTAGACGAAATTGAAATACGCCCTCCGATGACTCGTTACGAGGGAAGACTAATAATGTCGTCAATTCACATTGGGAAGATCTTCAAAGTCACGCCGTGACTATGTGATTAATTGAATCATTTTTTGCCTTTCTCCTTAGTATAGTAGTGATATTTCTTATTCAATTTCATTACGCCCGGAAGTTCGGAAGTACCTATTCATTTTACAGAACAAATCATTATGGTACCTTCGATTAACGGAATGTCGTCGACTTTGAGATTTAGATTTATGTTCTCATCCGTTTTTATAATTATGTTTGATATAAGAAGCACTCGCAGCCCGCGGATTAGTGTTCTGCAAACGATCACGGCAGTAAGCTTATTTCACTGTGACTGCCAGCTGGTTCTTAGATGGGTGACCACTTTATGACGTTTTCATTTGCGAGCGTTTGCCCGTTGGTCGCAGTTCTCAGTAGACTTGTAGTCATTAAGTCAAGTTAGAAGGCCTTTTGGGCAGTATAAAAATTTCAACAGTGGATCGTCACAACCTGCGTCTGTCCAGTTCAAAACGACAAAAACTAAAAAGGCTTACGCAATATGTCTCTCCTTTCCCGTTGAGAATAAAAGTGAGACTATTATATAAGTATATCATAATCTGCTATAAACCATACCACTAATTCTAGCTATGTACATAATTAAGTGATCTTTAACATCTATGAAAATGTTGCTCTGTTTTAACTTTATATAGCTTTGTAAGAACATAAAAGTGTAGTTGCTAGTACCACTCTATGTCTGATATTATCAAAGATAACTTTTATAGCTAGACTTCACTGCAATATAATGCTAGCCTTAAATAGCCTTAGCATTTACACAAAACGTAATATTTTTATAGACTAGAAAATTTTGCTATTTTTATATACCAAAACAAAGATTATACAATGTTATTGTCTCAAACAATTACATTTTGCATGGTGTACTCGTTTCATATTATAAAAATGTGAAAGTTTGTGAATATATTTGGACTTGTGTTACTGAAATATGCTTTGACTCGAATGTGGCTGAAATTTAGTACCTACGTACTTTTTATTTCGTGAAAACTTTCCCATGGGAAGACGGAACCGTGCCGAAGCCGTGAGCATTCGGTATCTTGTAGAGGTATAAACCCTAGTGAAATGAAATCAAAACTTTGAAGGTAATCAGGACGAACAACTTTATGGCACTTCAGGAAAAAGTAAAATTTCGTCGCAATATTATTATTGTAACAATTATAACACAGTTCTAATTGTGGTTTGAGCTTAATTAAGCTGGTTAAGCGTAGGCGTGTCTACATCTACGTCACGTCCGTAACACGTGCTCTAATCACGTCCCTCGTGTCACGCAATGTGTAACCGACTTAATTTGTTGACCAAAGCTTAAGGTCAGTAGTTGTTAGTTAAATGTAATTATCTTTCGTAGAGTACAACATAAATGGAAAGTACACACCTCTTTGTACTGATTAAAGTACGATATACGAATGTTACCTTTTTTTTACATCACTGGTGGTCACTGTACCCTATAAACGTTTGCAACACCAGAGGCGCTACAGTCGCGCCGCCAACCCTGCAAAAACCTTCTAAGACCCCTCTTGAAAATCCACATACTGTAGGCGTTTGGGAAACCGAGACTGGGAGCTTATTCCATAAAGTATAAGCGTTCGCAGCAGACAAAAAGAAATACCTTGAATTTCTAATAATATTATACCTTGAATCTCTGATAACATTATATAAAACTAATACGTAAATGCGGAAGTAACCTTTATTTTTTTTTGTTTAACATGAGGGAAAATCCTCATAGGATGTTATGCCGGACTCTTACCGACTAAAAAACCTCACGCCACGCCTAACAGCCTATAGTTGAGAGCCCCGGGTAAGCCCTCAGGAAGGATGTCCCGTGACTCCCAACAGACCCACGGCCGCCAATGCGGCCTCGCCCAGGGGGTGGTTCGGGTGCAATCCCGCGTCTATGGGGGGTTTCGGGTGTGACCCCGCTTCTAAGGGGGGGGGGGGGGGGGCGTGCGTGAGTTGCTCACGTCACGCTGCCGTCATGGGCCTGCTTCTGTAAGGACGGTGAGCGGCCCTCTCACCGTCCTCAGACCCCCGGTCATGAAGGCCGATAGTCCTCGGCGAAGACACCTGGGCGCCGACTGCGGAACTACACCTGGGCGTGTGGAGCGCCGTGTCGTCGCTGCGGTCCTCGCAGTGCTGACACTCGGCCGTGGTTTCCCGGTGTTTTCGCCACAGATACCTACCGAAGCTACCGTGCCCGGCAAGCATCTGTGTCAACCGGTAGGAGAGAGCACCGTGTCTTCTCTCCAGCCACTCGTCCTTGACCGGTCTGACGGCCGCGATTGTGGCGAATCCCCCCTTTGGTTGCTCAAGTCGCACCTTCCATGTCTCCACGGTTTCCTGGTGGAGCAGGGTCCGCTGAGCCTCAATTTCTCGAGACGCAGGCCTTTGGCCCCGCTCCAGCGCCTCCTTGCGCCATCTGAACAGTGACGCAAGGGCTCTCGCTTCCAGGTCCCATGGAGGGGTCCCGGCTAGGAGACATGCCGCCTCACCGGAGATCGTGCGGTATCCTCTTATCACCCTGACGGCCATCACTCTCTGCGGGCTCAGGAGTCTAGCCTCATTGCTGGCCGTCAGGGTGTGCGGAAGTAACCTTGAACGACAGAGCCGATTTCGATGAACTTTTGGTACAGAGAGATAGAGCTTGAAATGACATAGGCTAGTTTTTATCCAGCGAACAATGTCCTGTGAGAAACGAATAACGAAAAAAAGTCAGCAAACAATTGGAGCCCACATAACACAACCAAATGACAGTGATTGCGGCTTCATCGCTTGAAATTTTGTTCCTGTAGCCATTTTCAATGGAAACGTTTTTTCGGTATAAAAGCCTATGTGTTATTTCAGAATATAATCTATCCCTGTACCAAATGTCAGCTAGATCTGTTTAGCCGTTAGAGCGTGGTTGAGTAACAAACAGGCAAATATCTTCACAAACTTTAACATTTATAATATTAGTGAGTCTAGCCTTAAGTAACGCTGATGCAGTACCCAGCATGGATTAAATAGTAACTACAATCTCTACAATCTTAAGCAGGTTTGACGTGACAACAGTAATTGTGGGTGGTTCCGACTTATTCATATCCGACTTGTATATACACCAGTACGTACATACTTACTAATTATTTATAGTGTCCGGTAGATAGTACATCGGTACATACAAAAAACACACCTTGCTAAGTATACTTTCGTCTAATCTTTCTAATATTAAAGCCGAGTATACTTACATCTCAATATAATCAGCTGTCTATTAATACCTCTGAAGCGCTCGTGGCCCCGCGGATTCAGTGTTCTGTAAACGATCACTGCAGTAAGCAACTTTCACTATGGCCGGTCCATGGATGGGTGACCATCCACGTGATCACTTTGTGACATTTATTTGAGCGTTTCCGTGCTTCGGAAAGCACGTTAAGCCGTTGGTCCCGGTTGCCAGTAAAATGGCAGTCGTTAAGTCAAGTTGAAGACTTTATTTCAACAGCAGGCAGTCACAACCTGCGCCTGTCCATTTAAACACGGCAATACGGCTCACCACCTATTACGTGGGACAAATTATACAAAAAAGGTGAAATGTGGGCATATAATATGCCTCTGCCTACCCCTTCGGGGATAAAGGCGTGACCATATGTATGTATGTATTAATACCTCTCAAGCAAAAGAAACTGCCTACAGTGTTGATGTCGTACTAATGAACGTTTATATTTTTATACTCAACAAAAAAATCTCGTTGTAAGACAGGACAAGCAGTGAGTGACAAGCGACGCTGTAGGTAAGGTGAAGGGCATTCCTTAATGGCATTCTCAGGATAATTTCTCTTTAGATGAGTTCAAAACATGATGCTATCATACTTCCTGCTTTATGATTAATGTTTCCTTTTGATTTAACACTTACAGAATTGATCAGTTTATTTTTTAAATTTTAATTGAACCATTCAGTTTGTATCGATTAAATCTAGGTACTTACTACTTTAACCATCTGATAAAAGGTAAGTCCTTTATTTTTATGTGTATCTTGTGGAAAAGTTCATGAATTTCGTGCTGAACTCCCGCCTACGACCGGATAGGGTAAGCCCTTGGAATTGGAAGGATAATTCCAGGTTTTCTGAAGGGTAAGAAACGATGAGTATAATTACAATCAATGAAGTTATAGATTTAACATTTTATATGTGAAGTAAAACTTGGATTTGTTTTGCTGTTTACTCAAAGTTGAATAAATTACGCAAAATAATACATCTATCATCTGACAGAATTTAGTTCTTGAACTATTAATCTTCATACTATGTTAATAAAGATAGAATAGATGTATGACTTTTTCTGTGGTATAGATTTTTTTAACATAAGGAAAGGCATGTATTTAACACGGCGACAAACTAATCTTATTTAGGGTTTTAAAAATAATCAAAACGTGTAAGAAAAATAATGGGTTGGCAGCTACAGTGAAATAGCATTTTAAGTATTAAGTAGCAGCTTTATACTGAGATATAAGCTTTATTTAAATTTAAATTGGCAGTGATTTTTTGGTGAAGCAACTGAATTTATTGTTAGGCGACAATATGGCGGCGAATATAGTAGAAAATAAGCTTTTGTATATTATACAATGAGGTTGTTTATAAAATTAACGGAGATGAGAATAAAATATGCACATGGTAATAAAAAACATACTCTTTGCGACATTTTATAAGGTCTAAATAAAGCAAATTGCGGCATGCAAAAAATATAATTGGTCTATACTATTATTATTATTCGGTTTAGTAATCATTAGTTTCCTTTCATTGTCAATTAGACCAGTGCAGATAGCTTTTAAAATATAAAAAAAATAGTAGTAGAATGAAACCTATTGCAAAAGGAAGAAAATGTGAGAAAAATAACAAGAAAAAAAAAATTACGGGTGACCTGAAATCGGAAAGTAAAAAAATGGGGGTTTTAAGGGGAGAAATGGGGTTTACTCGATTTCCGACAAAACTGCAAGTCCTATGGAAAAATGTTAAATGGCAAAGTTGTAGGAAATAAACAAATCTACAACTTTTGAATTTACACGTTTTTTTGACATAACCTCAAAAAGTATGTCAAAAACTCAAAAACCTCAAGTTTTGAGTTTTTAATTTTTTTCCTTTAACAAAAATGTTTGTTTTTTCATGAAATTTGGCAGAAACCTTTCTTTTTATGTTCCTATAATGCACTGTAATTTTTTTGATTCAAAATGTTTATTTTTACTCCTTTTATTGACTTAATATCGCAAAAGCATTTAAAATTTCAATCGAAAAATCACCCGTCAAAATATCAGATATTTTAAAAAAATGGTGGGCTTTTTTTTACTTAAAATCTCTTCTTTCTGATGATGTAAAAATATATATATACATCACAATGGTAACTTTTCTCAGAAAATGCTAAAGAACTCTAATCATTTTTCTGTTTTAATCATTCATGTACAATTTTGAGCTATTTATAAATATTTGCGGTGGTTTCATTGTTCTTTTTTAAATTTTGTTTTTAGTCTGGCACTCGGCGGCCGCTACCACGGCACGCTCGCTTTGCCCGCTCGCCCCTTGCTTGTTGTGGTCACAGTTCTAACCTAACCTAAACCTGGCCTTCTAAACTACATTATACCAATTTAATACCAATTAAATACCAGTTATACCAACTGAACATTCATGAATTGAGCATTATACTTTTAGATCAATAGCGCAAATGTTGTTATCGCAAATATTCGATGAAATGAAAATTATGCTTTCGCTCCACCTCCCACGCCGCGGCCACTGCTCTGCTTATATGCAACCAACGCATTTGTCGCCTTTTTCCATATTTTACGATTCTACAAATAAAAATTCTGAAATCTTAATACTTAAAATTTGGACCCATTTTAATTTTTATATCTGCTTGCCAATCACTACCCGAAAGTGTATTTTTATATTTGTTGCTAATAATACAATGTTTGATATCCCACTGTTAATATTAGCTGCCAAGTCATTAGTTTTAATACCTAGCATATTATTTAATTTTTCCTGTTTAATATATTTGCTATCTTATGATGCCGCCGTTGTTCAGTTTTTATAAAGCTTACGTTTTGTAACTTATTATAATATAATTGTTGCTAAAATATTTAATCACTGCCAAGTTATTTTTTTTGGAACCATGTCGTTTGTCACCTAATAAGTTGTCAGTCGCCGCATTAATAATTTGCCATAAATAAAATTCGTCATGGATACTATGCCGGACTCTTACCGACTAAAAACCACACGTTCCCTACCTGCTATCTACGGTTGGGAGCCCCATGTAAGCACTGTGGTATAGATAACGATGTTATTACCATCAATAACATAAAACTGTATTACATAATTTCATAGGTGCTACCAGAGGGAGCTACTTCTGGCGTATTCTATTTCAGTACGACACCATTATTAGTTGGGTATCTGATACACACAGCACATTTATCGTACCTAATCAATACTGTACCAACCTATACATTAATATACACGTTTTATGATTCATAAACAGAGACCACCAATTTAGGAAGTCTGGACGAAATGTTTTAATTATAAATTCTTATAAAGGACCCTTCTGCTCGTATTTAGTTTACAAACATTAGTTTAATAGTTTTTATAGTTATTAAAAATAAAGAACCGTACAGTTTTATTACTTATCAAAGGAAGGAGATATTATTATAGTCTTCATGACCATTTCCTATGTAAGTACCTATAATTTGTTTGAGACGAAGAAAGCTGTAAAGACACGCAGAAAAAGAATGTGCATTGTCGTTTTGTGAGGCACTCGCGAAGCAAAGCCAAGCCTTAACTTATTTATAACGACACAACCGAATTCCAATCTAAGTTTCATAAGTTTGTTGCTGATACATAATCAAAGAAAAAAAATTTACTGTAACTTCGTAGTCTACATTGTTTTCATTAAAATTGTAACCACTGCATTACTGTTTTTTTTCAATGATGAAGTAAGTACAACATTATTTCACGTATAGGTATTTACCGGATATAAAGGGTGTGGCTAAAAAAAGATATTTTAAATGTATAAGCTCCCTAAGCATGATGTACTTAATTATACAGACGCGTAGAAACACCAATAAAATAATCGTAAATATTGAATACTATGTTTGGAAAGTATTTTGTAAACAGAACTTTATATCGCATCACATGGCTCTTGATATTGTGATGATGCGTTCTTGAAATATGTGATTTTAAGTTAAATAAAATATATCACTTTAAAGTAGACATTTTTTAAACCTGCTCTTAGTGGAGACCTGTCAGAAGAGCAGGAGGTAACATATAGGTTGTAACTCAAAGATGTTCAGTGTTACTCACCAACTAGCGCGAGGTAGCTATGCAGAGAACTCTATCCCAGGGCGCCTTATTTCTGAGTTTCCAGTCTGTGTGCAAGGGTAGGCTAGGGCTCTAACGAAGACAGACAATAGGGTGCACACACATATATTTATTAAGTACACAGAGATACACAGAGACACATAGAGAGCTTATTCACTGGTAGTCACAAATATCACAGATACACAGAAATATAGTCAGGGCTTAGATACTAATACTACTCAATAGACCACTGCCGCGTGAGCAGGTAAAACGGGTAAGCAGCTAACTACACTTATAATTGGGTGACAATTACTGGCCTTGAGTCAAACTGAGAGCGATACAGCACGAGAATGCCACGTGGAGGCGGCTGGTTCTTCTCAAAGCCCCTCGCTCGTGCAGTCCACGTGTCTTTGGGTGTGGCTCTGCCAACCGTGGACGGGCCGCTTTTCCCCGTAGTAAAAAACCCTGTTATGACAAGTAAACGACAAATGAAATAACTGACATCGCGACCGACGAAATTCGAACCGCTTTGCAAACAAGAAATGACACTTACCGGTATCCCGGGTGTAGGTTGAAACAGAAACTTATTCTTTCTGAGGAAAATAAGTAAACTCAGACTAATTCCTTAACAGGTCCTCAGGTTGCAACTTACAACCTCCAAAGAAAAATTGAGGCGTGCCACTCAGAGTAATATCAATTTCCCTCGTCCTTAGCCGATCGTAAAAAGAGACTTGGAACTTTGTATCAGGGCTTTATCCCCTCTCTCACGTGGAATCGTCTCGAATTTCATGCAAAACCTGCTTTCATTGAATGCAAAAACGATTCGTCACCGATCCTTATGACATCCTGTCATTCTGACAGCAGAAATGTCACCACTGACAACCGATTAAAAAAAGATAACTCGATTAGGCTGCTTTCACATACTGAATACTACATCTATAGAAAATAAATGCTACAAGGTTAGAATTCAAATTAATATATAAAAACTAATTTAAATGTTAAAACTTATTGAAATTAAAATACTAGTGTTAAAGAAGTGTAAAAAAACAAAATTCCAAAGTTTTGGTTATAAATTTTTGAAAAACAAACTAATGAGTCATCCAACCGTTTTAGTGAAGTGATTTTGACATAAATATTCAAAGTTTATTGCCTATTTCCTCGGTGTGGAATTAATTTATGTGCCAAAGTGTTTAATCAACTTTATCTAACGATTTTAGAGTTGTGTTAGTACTTAAAATAAAATTATTGCCGGTAACATAACCTTAGTCTACTTGTACACATAAACCTGCAAAAAATATTAATATTGACGTTTAAAACATTGAAAGTTATAAAGCTAGTAAGTATTTAGTTAGTTCAGCTGGTAACAGACAATTTTACTTCGAATAATTAAATAAATAACATTATAGATTCACAAAAGAAGTGTCAGAAGTTGTTCAGTGGATAGCTTAGGCGTGCCGGTGAGTTTGTTTATCTGTTGTTCACTTGTATATATGTCATAATATATTCAATGCTGATATTAAACAGGTAGATCAATCAAATCCCACCTTCGCTTTGAAAGTACATAATAGGTACAGTAGGTGTGTGCACCTGTTGTTCACTTGTAATATAACTATTATTATATTCTATGTTGAAAACTGACAGGTATCACACTCAATCTCGCATTAATATATTGCTATCCTACTTCTATCCATCCATAGTTTCATAGGCTACTCCTTGTTTTTAATATAAACTAGCTGTCTTGTAAAAAATTACAAAATGATGACTCGAAGAGGTCTGGCCCGTCAGGAACAGACTAAACTCCAACTGGTTTTAGAAGAACTGAAATCTGCCAAGGAGCAGGTTGTGCAGCTCAGTAATGAACGTGAGGACAATGAAACAGAGCTTATCTCGGTTGTAAAACACAACGGCAAACTAAAGCAACAGTTGTCCTTGCTAAGTGTACGGTTAGATGAAGTGACTGGGGAACGGGATGAACTGTTAAGAATAGTTAATAATTTTGATAAGTGCAGTGCAGAGTATGAGCGCGCCTTAAACCGCATAGCTGATCTGGAACATGAGGTTAGGGACTCCCACCAACAAATAACTCAGCTAGAAGAGGTCTCTTTGCAAGTCAGTACCCAACAAAACCAAACCTTGTTTGATGAACTCATAGATAGGTCCCCACAGTTGGTTACCGCTGCAAAATATAAACATACTGACATTATAGATCTGACAAATGATACTCCCAATCACACTGTACCATCGACTAAAATAGGTTTAGGTCATTGTAGTAACAAAAAGTTAAAACATTATATAAAAATAAATAAGTTAATAAGAAAAAATCAAAATTTGCTTAATAATAATAAAAACTTCACCAAAAATATTAAAAATTGTAGAAATAGATTGGATATATTACGTGACCTAAATTTATGCACTGAAAAGTTAGAAATTAGTCAAAAACAGCATGCTGCAGACACACAGGAATTCAATTATAAATTACAACAGCTTCAAGATTCCCTGGAGTCTGTTAAGACTATGTATGATAAATCTCAGTTGATTATAAAAGAATATTCTTTGGCTATGGATAAACTCTTAAATTCAACATCTCATTATGCTGACCGTTTTAGCTCTTTAGCGGATAAAACTAAATGTGACTGCAGCCAACCCGAGCCAGGGCCGAGTCCGAGCCAGCCACTTACACTATCTGGTGACCAGATGCATAGGACACAAAAACAGGTCAATATAGGTCTAAAAAAAGATAACAGCGAAAGTAGTCGATGGATTATGTTCAGTGATGAAATTGGGAGAGACATGGGGTCAAAATTAAATTTTTGTACACAGGGGCAGTCCTTTATAAATCACTGCATGCCTTCTTCATCGTATACACAAATAATGAAGTCCGTATGCAGTTATAAATTTCAACAGAAAGACAATCTGGTCATTTTCATAGGAAACAGGACAAGTATAACCAAACATAAACTTGTTAAATATTATAATAAATTAAACTCCTTAGATTTAAATAATATTATTATTTACACACTGCCTTACTGTAAACATATGCCAGTTGCGGAAAATAGGATTAGGTACTATTTAAATTTGTCATTGGACACATTAACACTTCATGACAAAAAAGTTTAGTATAATTGACACTAACACTATTGTTAGGAAGAATTATTATTTTTATATGACTAAAGGAAAGCATAAGCTTCTGGATTATTTTAAAAGACGGGTAGCAATTTCGCTACATCATTTTATAGATGTTTTAGCCAAAAATCTGGCTATCAAACCTGCTCCTTTTGAGCAAAATGACATTGATATTAGATCTCTGGATAGCTGTTTATATCCAGGTAATTTAAATTTGAATATAGGCCAAAACAGCAGCGTTCTTGCACTAAACTTGACATAATGTATAAATCAAATTTAGTTCTACATCAGCCACAGCCCAATTCTATATCTGATTGCTCTCAGGCCGTTGAATCTATTAATCCTATTAATCTTAAAAATAAGGCTTTACACCTGGTGCACCAAAATGTTGAAGGCCTGATTGGTGGAAAAGAATTGGAATTGGAATTGTACATGAACTTGAATGGCATTGATATTTTTTGTGTAACAGAACATTGGTTAAAGCCTTATCAGGTCATGTTCAATTTCAAAAATCACCAGGTTGCTAGCTCGTTCTGTAGAATAAAATATAAACGTGGAGGCTCATTAATTATTGTTAATAAGTCAATAAAGTGTAAAGAACGTAAAGACATAGTAGGCCTCTCTGTAGAACGAGTTATTGAGATAGCTAGTATAGAGTTTGAGCAGTTCATTGTACTAAGCGTATACAGCCCCCCGGATGCTCCATATGTCCAGTTCGAAGAGAAGCTTGAAGAAGCGTTGTTTAAATGCCAAAGTACAAAAAAAACAGTCCTATTTTGTGGGGACTTCAATATAGATGTTTTAGAATCTGCACGGGAACCTTTACAGAGAGAGAAATTGTTAAATTTGTTCAAGTCGTTTGGTTTGTATAATATATTTTTAGAACCTACTCGTATAACTGCCACTACTGCTACTTGCATTGATAATATTTATACTAATATACATCCCATTAAAAAATGTAAAGTGGACCCTGTAAAATCAGATCATCGCGGACAGTCCGTTTCTTATTTGAGAAATAGTAGGGAAAGTAAGAAGATAATCAGTTTTGTCCCAGTCAACACACAGCGTTTGGAAACTTTCAGAAGAAATTTAGTGAAGAAATTACCAGAATTGCCTGATTACACTAGTTTAGATGAATCCTACACAAATTTATTTAATTTGATACATGATGTGTTTGGGAAAATTTTCACCCCGAAAACATTATCAATTGGAGGCAGTTCTGCTTTCAGTGATTGGGCAACACCCGGAATTTATAAAAGTCGTCATAGCCTATATGAACTGTATTCTGAAAAATCATATAATTTCAACCCTGAATTTCAGGAATATGTTAAAAAATATTCAAAGATATTTAAGCAAGCCTGTTCCTTAGCCAAATCTAATTTCATTAGAAGTAAAATTTTCGACTCTGCGAATGTAATTAAAACTACCTGGAACATAATAAATGCGGAATGTGGTAGGTGTACAGTGAATGAAAAAAAGTTCGATTTAAAGATAAACAATCGCCACGTCTCGGAGGATATGGAAGTAGCGACCGAGAGGAGAGACCGAGCGAGAGAGAGTAGGAGCGAGCGAGAGAGAGAGAGACCGAGAGAGAGCGAGTGAGTGAGAGAGAGAAAAATTCTTCAGTAATGTACCAATAGATATAACTAACACTCTTCGGTCGTCTTCTACCTCCGCCGAGCTATTATTAGCAGAATCCGTTGCTGCCTGTGAAGGCGCGTTCGAATTCACCGTTGTCAACTGCAACGACATCATAAAAGCGTTTAAATCTATTAATGTTAAAAAAACCGCTGACCTTTGGGGATTATCAGTGAAATCCGTTTCAAGTATTATAGATGTCATTGCCCCCTACTTGGCAACTGTGTTTAACGATTGCGTCTCAAGTGGTGTATTTCCTGATTTGATGAAACACAGTAAAGTATTACCACTGTTCAAGGCTGGCAGCACTTCAGATCCGGGTAATTTCAGACCTATTTCGGTGTTGCCGACCTTGAGCAAGATATTTGAAAAATTAATACTAGAGCAGATGCTGATTTATTTTAACAGTCACAAATTGTTTCATGAGAAACAATTTGGCTTCACTAAGGGACGTTCGACTACCGATGCTGGTGTAGAGTTATTGAAATGTATTTATGAGGCCTGGGAGGATAAACAAGATGCAATTGGTGTATTTTGCGATCTATCTGAGGCTTTTGATTGCGTCCAACATGAAACATTAATCAGGAAATTACACCATTACGGCATAAGGAGCAAGGCTCTCGATCTTCTGACTTCATATTTAAACAATAGAATTCAGAGAGTCGATGTTAATGGTACACGTTCAGAAGGATCAGTAGTTACTATGGGCGTCCCGCAGGGTTCAAAACTCGGCCCATTTTTATTCCTTATATATTTTAATGACCTACCCTTTTACATGGGGGACAACAACAGGATTGTTTTGTTTGCTGATGATACTTCTTTGATTTTCAAAGTCAAACGACAATTAGATAACTATGACGATGTAAACAATGCAATCTTGAAAGTGGTTCATTGGTTTAACACTAACAATCTTAGACTGAATGATAATAAAACTAAATGTATTAAGTTTACCTTGCCGAATGTAACACAGTCAGACACCAATGTTCAACTTAATGGTCGAGAGTTGGAACTTGTGGAATCAACGACGTTCCTAGGGTTAACGGTCGATGCTGGTTTACAATGGGGTCCACATATTGTAAAACTAGCTAGTAGATTAAGTTCAGCAGCATTTGCTGTGCAAAAAATAAGGCACTTGACTGATGTAGATACGGCTAGAATAGTTTATTTCAGTTACTTTCACAGGATAATGTCTTACGGTATTCTACTGTGGGGCAATGCCGCAGATATAAATTCTATTTTTATTTTACAAAAGCGAGCCATAAGAGCTATATATAGATTAGGTCCAAGGATCTCTCTGCGTGAAACATTCAAAGAGGTTAATATTCTTACAGTAGCATCTCAATACATTTTTGAAAATCTTATGTATGTACAAAGAAATTTACTTAGTTTCCATAAGTTAAGTGATAGACACAATGTCAACACTAGAAATAAAAATAACCTCGCTGTTTATCATAGCAGATTGCATAAAATCAGTAATTCTTTCAGGGGTAACTGTATACGCTTTTACAGCAGGTTACCTAACGAAATTAAGAGTAGGTATGTCCCTAAATAAATTCAAAAAGTTTGTTAAAGTTAAATTATGCAGCAAGGGCTACTATACGGTTGGTGATTACTTGATGGATAAGGAAGCCTGGAAATGACCTGCTCTGCTAGATTCTCAAAAAACTGTTAAAATGCATAGTTTTTAGATTTATTATTAAAGTTGTAAATAGAGTAGTTAAAAGAATAACCCGCTGAGTTTCTTGCCAGTTCTTCTCAGGTGGGTCGCGTTGTGAACTGGTGGTAACTTTTTGGTTTATATAAGTGACGTTTACAAGTGCATTTGTATGCCTAAGTAAATAAATGATATTTGATTTTTATTTTGATTTTGATCCCGTTGTCATTTTAACATCAAAATTTCACCCATAAGTTTTCACATTTTGCGCATGCGACTAATGTTGGCTGCGAAAATTATGAATGTATGAAATTTGAATCAACTGCAATCGTCACTGAATTTTACCGTATCTATGTTGGTAACAGAATTACTTAAAGCTGTAGTGACCGAAATCAATCAATTCAATATTCAATACATGTAATAAAATCGTAACAGGTCGCTGTCTGTACGTGGAAGATAAATTAGAAAAAATATTATAGGGGGACTTTATGAACGCAATAGAACCCAAAACAATGATTTTTAGAATTTTTGTCTGTTTGTCTGTATGTCTGTTTGTCTGTAGGTTTGTGCGCGCTAATCTCAGTAACTTAACCGATTGCAATGCGGTTTTCTTTATTATGTTGAAGTTTACTCCAATATTTAGTGTTTATTTCATATCAATCAGTTTATAAATAAAAAAGTTATATCACTTTAAAGAATCATACATAGACATATGAATCTAAAAATGGGTAAATCTAAACTGGCGTATGATTAAGGCTATTTTACAAATACAATTCAGTCTACGCCTTCGGCGCGGACTGAATTTTAGAATAGACTTAATCTTTAAAATCTTTATGATTAAGCAAACAGGGCAGTTTTACACGCTGTTTGATGAGTCTGATGAAGAAATACCTCTCCTTTCATACACCTTGTGTGACGTAAACGAAGTTGCGGGTTCAGCTAGTAAATAATAAATAAATATTCACGAACATTTCACACAACGCTATCTTATCCCAATGTAAGCTAGGAAAAACCTGCTTGTGTTATGGGTATCAGACCACGGAAGACAAACATTTATGGGTCACACAAATATTTGCCTCTGGTGGGAATCGAACCCTCGACCTCCAGCAGTGTACCACTACCGACCGCGCCACAGAGGCGGAAATGCTTCCTAGCCATGCATTGAAGATCATCAACTCACTTCCTGAGTCTTTTAACACTCAGGAAGTAACGTTTTTACATCGGAAATTTCGTCCCCGTAGAGCGAAATTTAACTAACTGACACTTTTAGGTAAAATGAGTTATTAATGCCATGACACTCACTGATTTTTTCTTAATTTTTGTATCTGACCGCCATTAATATATTTATCTAAATAAGAAAGTTAGCTTATGTGAAAAGTCACCAAAACGCAACTATGGAATACAAGTTACAGGTGTAAATTAAATTAAAAATGTTACGGATTATTTCATTCACTGTTCTTGACTAAAAACAATAATTAAAAGCACTTCATTATTTTTACTCTAAGATATCTGAGTCGATTTGCCTTTACATACAAAAATAAAGTTCATTAAGTGATTTTAGTCGACACATTTTATGTAAAAACAAAATACATTGAATAGTAATAAATAACTACTATCTTTTAGTGAGTTCTCGCACACAAATATGTCTTAAATGCGCCAATTTTTACGTAACTAAAATCATTTAATGAATTTATACCTCATGAATATGAGACCAACATCTCAAAAAATGTAATGGCGTTCTCAACATGATTAGTTATTACTTGAAACCGCAGGTTGCATCCGCGCAATTCGCCTTAGATAGTGGCATGCGTCGTTTCTTTCCACACTTTCGGCTTATGAAAAAGCGATCCATTGTATCCTCAGAGTAAATATTGTTCTATACTCTAAGATTGTATTCCATCCAACAATAAAACGGGGGCCTGTTGTATTGCTGGACGGGATACAATGGATATACGGTTTCTGCGTGATGATCACGCTTTCTTATGAAATTTAATGCCGGGGTAATACAGGGGTACATGATGTCCCCAACTCTCTTAGTTCTGCACGCCAATGACATGCTATCTCTGGGAGTATACATTGCTATGCAGACGATAGCATTCTGAACGGGTGTTATAGAGTTTCTCTGCCCGTTGAGCAGTGGAGTGAACCAACACTGAGGAGAGATCTTGACCAGAATCTGGACCGCATTTCTCAATGGGGATGCGAAAGCCTAAACGATTTCAATGCCTGTAATCACAATCTGAGTAATAGCTAAAAAATAACTTTTCTAACTTTCCCCTCTATTCAGAGTACAATTATTATGCTGAAGGACGATCTGAATGTCCTCGGTATTGACGTGTGACGTGAGCTCAGCAATAAAAATGATATTCAGCTTTATTGAGCCTCCATAATCATCTGTTTGCGCGTTCTGCTCACCTTTATAATGACTCTTCGAGGCACTTACTGGACATACTGGGCGGCTGTACAAAGGCGTCCTATTCGTATTATCTATTGTTCTGAGGTGGCGGGAAGCCTCGAGCCAATGGAGCAGCGCATTAAAATAGCGTCTATCACGGCGAGTGCTCTGAAGAGCTCTATAACCTAATCCCACCCACTATTTGCAATCCCATAAAATTTGCGCAAGGCAATGGTTTCACTGTTATACAGTGGAGAGAATCTTGGTCAGAACTGAGGGATTCATAAGACCGTTTCTCTGTAGAACAATATAAACTTGGAAGTAACCCAGGGTTCTTCAAGCGGAACTAAACTAGGCACATCATATGGCTGCCAGATTGAAAACTAGGTACTGTCAATAGTCTTGTAGATTGTAAGTACGGCCCTTAATTTCCAAACTGCCACCACCTCTTTATCCTGACAGATCACTGGTTTATAAGGGCCAAAATAACTGGCATGCTTATCGAAGACTGTGTTTAGTAGGCAAATATTGTAACAACATAATGATGAATATCCGTTAATGCTATGATGGGCCATTGCTACTGTTACTCGACACAGTGGGTGACCTTTTAGCGTACATAACACGTTTTTACGGTGAGGTTAAGATATCTATTGAAGTGCTTGATCCTGGCAAAGATTCTCTCCGCTGTATAAAGGTGTGCCAAAGGAGAGAGTAGTATTCGACGCAAGAACGAGTTTGCATCTTGTAGCTACAGCAGACACCTATGGTGCTGATAGAAGAATACGCGATGACCTAAAAGTAATCGAGGTGACAGTCCCACACAAACTCAATGGTACGCTCACTGTTTTGAGCTGGACAATTCGTCAGCTACTTAGGATTTGACCTTTTTGGTATCCGCGTGATCACGCGTACTATTTGGATCAGACCATGGGAGAGAGCGAACGTGTGGACAGCACGTCCAAATCATGGGCACACGTACATCGAGTTCATAACAACATAATAATTCACATGCAGCCTAAAGACAGAGCCATTCTCTGGAGCACAACCGGCACGGGGCGGCCACAAACATTTGCCTTAACGACCGATACAGCGAGTACCCCAGATGTCTTCTCCGACCGCTGCGAATATGCCAGTTTTACCCACTTCATCTCAAGATCTCTGGACTGGACGATCCTCACCACTGCTGAACCCAACTAATATTCCATTACTACGGACGCAAAGGGCATGCTAGCCCTGTCACTCTCAGCGACAAGACCGTCAATCCCATGTACGCCGAAGAACGGAACGCCTGCAAGCAGACCTCTTACACGCGCCTAATCTCCGTATCTGATGGGCTAAGACGTTAAATCCCACTGGGACTCAGTACTCTGTGTGGCAGGAAACTAATCTCTCAAACCCTTGTGCTTACTACTATAAGCCCATGTATACCGAATGAAGAACGAACCAGTCAGAAGTTGAGCAGTAATTGCTCAACGCAGTTTCACCATTTTTTTAACCGACTTTTTTAGTTATTTTTGTTTAGCTTGCCGGTTTTTACTTTAAATGTCAAAAATACTTGACTTAACTGTCTATTTTCTTCCTAGTTATTCTTCTTTTTAGTTTAGCATTTTGAATAAAACACGTAATGGTGATTAAAATATCTAGTAATAAATCACCAAATCACTTTAGATGATTCAGTTAGTACTCTCATTTAAGTAATATTTAATTAAAGGCATTTAAGATAATCTCCATGACATATTTAAAAGTGCGAAAACTAACTAACATTGATTTTACTAAATTACTCGTAAATTACAAAAGTATTATCCTATGTCTGATGTACAATACAATGAAATTAACTACTTAAATCGAATCTCAGTCAAAAAAATTCAATAAACATTTTATTTAAAAAGTTATGATTTTTTTTCATTTATTGAAACTTTAAACGCCCGTATCTCAAAACTAGCCTCATGTCAGTTAGTGAAATTCCGCTCTACGGGGACGATTTGGTAATTCTTTAAGGATACTATCACTCTCATTCATCAAGTAGTCTCCGGGATACCCAAGTCCTCAAATATTTGGATAGTCTCAAGGTCGGGGGTTTTAGTTTTCAAATTTTTAAAAGCATTCGGAAAGTATTAAAGTTATTCGGTAAACTGCTACTGTTAAACATATTTCCGGTTATATTGGTACTTAATCTTTGGTCATCGCCACAAATTTCTATCAGGTGGATGTCATCATAAATTAATGAGGATTCATTATAAGCAAATTTTATAATAAGAGTTAATATAATGCCATATCGGATGTTTCATTTTAATCATTTTAGTAAGTTTTGTTAAAGTCACTGCCTTTATGAGGCCTTTTGTTATACCTAAAATAAACATATGCATTGAGATATACACTACAATTTCATTATTAAATTAACAAAAACCTTTATGAAAATCCATGACCCCACATAAATAAAGCAGGACAATCACGTTCCCTATCACAATGAGAGCAAAACAACTGGCCCAATTAAAATTGACACAGACGGCTCCCAGAAGGTGTCGCTGTTCACATCACCCGCACGCGATCTCCACGACGACAC
Organism: Miltochrista miniata; assembly: GCA_933228765.1. Lineage (NCBI taxonomy): Eukaryota > Metazoa > Arthropoda > Insecta > Lepidoptera > Erebidae > Miltochrista > Miltochrista miniata. The sequence continues at coordinate 23,248,489 of OW121763.1, read as the reverse complement.
TACTGCTAATCGATACCATTAATTTTATTCTGTCGGATGTTGCCAGCTCAGAAAATATTCACAAGTATTTTAATGAACAGAAATCTCGAAACGATACGTTTAAAAACTACTAAGACGACAGTATACAGAACGAATTCCTTCATTAAATAACATATCAATTGACTATTCTACTCACATCCTTAATTAGAGGCTGAAACATTTTTAAGAAATGTATTTTTTTTAACAAATTAGCCGTGTAATAGGTTTAAAAATGTAAATTTTTAAAGGGGTAGATAAGTTTTGTGTGGGGTGCGTAATTAAAAGAGACGCGTTGTGTGACCGGCGTGAGGTGCACGGTGTCTTATCGGTCGGTTTTAATTTGAGCCTGGCATGAGACACGCAAGGCGATCACGCGACAGGACGCTACAAGGGATAACACTACCCTCAAGTTTTTAAAATAATTGTTTTATATTACTATCGAATACTTGGTCTGGATGGCAACGCGTTCATTTAAAATAATAATGACTTCCAATAAACAGACGCCTGGCTTGTCCGTTGAAATAAAAAAGCCAAGTAATGACTGAGTAAGCAAGCACAGTTTATCAAACAGGATAAAGAACACACAGAGGAACCCTTTTGTTTTTTTTTTAAATTGCACACAAAACAAACTTAGGAAATGAGATTTCACGTAACACTTTTTTGGAACAAAATGCTGGTTGCGTGTCGGATTGTAAATAATTAGCTCATTCAACCGCGCCTATTGGGAGCCCGCCATTGTTTGTTTAGTCACAAGAAACTCATGACAATATTATGTCTCCCTTATTGATATTGTTGTTGTTTGGAACTGAACTGATTACGTAATAGGTGTGTACTTACTTACTACCGTAGGCGTAGTTATTTTGCCACACAAGAATCTACTAAAAGTACCTGTTAATTCTACAGAAAATCCACTAACACATTCAAACAAATCACATTCGTACAAACAATGTGACGACTAAAAGGATGGTGATAAAACTTACATAGAAATTCGGCGACGCGTCGACGCATAGGTGAAAACTATTATTCTGTTTAATCTATCAATTAATTAATTTTTACTGAGTTTGAAACCGTTTATCCATAGTTGAATCAGAATCTACTCTGGTTTGTATAGATAAACTTCTTATACACTGGAGTAATATAAGAAGTTTATCTCTTTAGAATCAGTATTTAAAAAATATTGGTAAGCTTCTGTCAAATGATAAATGTAGCTAGAAATCTACACTAATATTATAAAGAGAAAAAAAATGGTATGTTTGTGCGCGTATATGTTTGTAACGAATAAACTCAAAAACGACTGTGCCGATTTAAAATGTTCTTTAACCATTAGAAAGCTACATTCACCCTGAGTAAAATAAGCTATGGTTTATCCCTAAATTTTCACGAGAACGAGCGCTACGAAGGTCAAACCGCGTAACGTCTGCTAGTCAACATATATGTAAATAGGTCTATAAATAAGCTGTGTCCAAAAATACATAAGTATAAATGTATTTATTACCAAAAGTTGATTAATTTTACCCCGGCAGTATATTAAATTGTTTCCTACAGAAGTGTATTTGACAAAATCTATTGTTTATTAATACACAGTCTCGAAGGTCTAGGGGCGAAGTTATTACTTTACAAGTGTATCAGACCCCTTTTGTTTATTATTGACTCAGTACTCGCGGGAACACAATATTGCTTCCCAATCTTCCCACTCTTTTGGAACTTTGCCCTTATTGTTGACATCTACTGTTTGGGAGCGGGTTTCGTAAACTACATCGCGTGTTGGGTAATTTTCTTTGTTATGTCTGTATACAGTCGATGAATTCAATAACCAATTCAGTAATGTATATCTACATATATAACAAATAAATATTGGGCCACAATTATCTACACTAATATTACAAAGAGGAAAAATTTTATTTTTTACGTTTGTAATGAATAAAATAAAAAACTACTGTACAGATTTTAAATATTCTTTCACCATTGGATTTTATTCCCGTATTCCTATGGGAACGGGAGCTACGCAAGTAAAACCAGGTGACGTCCACTAGCCATTTATATTTTTTGATGTAGTGGAATGCCTTAAAACTGACGCTTCGTTACCCTATTGTAGGGTATATGTAGGCAGTTGGATGGCTTTCTGTAGAGTCCTTGAAAGGGGCCAAACGAACCTAGTGGTTAGTCTGACTCCAATCGGTGGTTTAGTAACCACCACGATGTATCAGTGTACCTTTACCCTCTTTATATAGAAGTCTTTGACCTTTACCGGCTCTCAGAAAGTCGTTGCGTCCCGAAACATTCAATTACAAAAATGTAAAAATATTCAAAGTATCCATAATCTGCAGTTACAATTTTTCAAGCTGATATTTCAATTTGGTCTAACGATTTACTTAACAGCCCGAAACGAAAATGCTCGTAAACAGGATATGCCACAAACGCTCACCCATCTCAGGTTAAACCATGGCGTAGGATGCTAAATATTGATCGTTTACACAATACAGAATTAGAAGAACAAGCGCTTCTACCCAAATGGATCATAAAAAGTTCTAAAGATGTTCAGTGACTCATAAAATAAATGTCTAACAACCAGACACAACATTTTTCACTACGATTTTCAACCTAATGGTTATATACAACCATGTATTTTGTTCTGTGTTTTGTTAGTAAAGAGGCAACTAGTAGCTGTATACAGCTTTATTGCAGAGATCATAACAGTAATTCACATTAGTGTGGTATATGTCACATTACCACCGGCCGACCGTTGACGCTCATTACGGCAATATCAAGTAAAGGTAGTGCCACAGAAACTTTTGCAATATTGCGATTTACTTTCTTCTATAGAGAGAGACCGTTTCCTCAGCATTCAATGGATTCACCGTGCGGGCTCCTACTCATATTGTAAACTAGCGGACGTCACGTGGTTTCACCCACGTAGTTCCCGTTTCCGTGAGAACACGGGAATAAAATATACCCTATGTTCACCGCAAAAAGTGTAGCTTCCCAACAGTGAAAGAATTTTTAAAATCGGTCCAGTAGTTCCGGAGCCTACTCGATGAAAACAAACAAACAATCAAATCTTTCCTCTTTATAATCCTACTAATCCTACTAATCCTACTATCCTACTTCCTACTAATATTATAAATGTGAAAGTTTGTGAAGATGTTCGGATGTTTAGATGTTTGGATGTTTGTTACTCAATCACGCTCTAACGGCTGAATGGATATGGCTGAAATTTGGTACCGGGGTAGAATATAGTCTGGAATAACACATAGGCCACTTTTTATCCCAGGAAAATGTTCCCACGGAAAGCAGGAACGCAAACCACATTTCACGCGGGCGAAGCCGCGCGCATTAGCTAGTATTAGTATAGATGTGAAAGTTTGTCAAGATGTTTGGATGTTTGTTACTCAATCACGCTCTAACGGCTGAAAGGATCTGGCTTAAATTTGGTACAGGGATAGATAGTCTGGATAACATATGGATGCAGAAACGAAATAACAGAATGTCACGTGTGTGTTATTCCAGACTATAGTTTTGCATTGCATTCATGACGCTTCGTGAGTGCCTATGTATTAGAATCATGTGTGTTTTTAAGTTTGAGTTACTTAATTCATAGATATAATAAGAAGTTTAAGAGAGATATCTGTCGGACTAATTAATATTCGTTCTCTTTAAAAGTAAATCTTTATTTACGTATATTTTTTTGAAAACAAACACATACGCTCATATCGGATATGCATTTTGATCTCGATTCTTATCTTTTCCATATTTAATAAAACAAAATATAATTATTTTCTCTGAACACACCCTTACAACGGTTTGTCCACTAATCTCGCCCATATTGGCTTGTTAGCACCATACACCCGATAGCTGACTTTATTGGTGTTTATGTAAACCTTTCGTAAGCTATAAATAAATACTGTTGTTTGTAGCCTAGAGCGTGTTTTTCGTTGTCGACGCTCGTCCTAAATGGTGTCTAATTTAATACTTCTGCTTTTTACACAATTTGGTAATAAATATTGATGAAATCGGTCTATAGTAATAAAAACTATTCTTGAGAAGCAGACGTCAATGAACGTTGCCACCCATTCCCGTAGGAATACAGAATAAAATATAGCTTATGTTGAGCGGGGATAGTGTAACTTCTCAACATTGAAAGAATTGTTTAAATCGGTTCAGTAGTTTCGATGCAAACATAAAAACAAACAAACATTCTACTCTTTATATTATCGCTATAGAAAACTATGCTAAAGATATTTCACAGGAGTATTGGCAAACGGAAATGATGTTTTAACGTGTTGATCAATGGCGAAAATCATTTATAAGAAACATCGTATCACAAGCATGGCGTCGAAGGATACCGCGCTATGACTCGGTTGAGTGAACAACCAAAGCTGGTCCAGTCACGTTTTGTGGTGACCACCCGGTTTCGTGGGAAGGAGTATCTGGACATGGCATTAAAGGCCCCTTAAAGTCTTGGTTTGGTCATAAGATATAAGAAAAGGAAAATCCATCTAACCTATTTGGAACTATTATGGACACAGACATAGACAAATCCCTACAAAGGTTGAACATAATACAATTTATATGGAGTGTTAAAACCAAAATAACGTTGTAAAGTAACATATCCATGAGTATAGGTAGGCAACGTTAACCCTTTTTCGTCAGATGTTGATAACATCTTCATAATTAAATAAAACGCTCTTACTTTTTACAATATACCTAATTACTTCCCCCAAACCGTAAAGCATAACAAAGCAAAGTGCAGCACTATTAACACGCCATCATAAACCGAAAATTTACATTGGCCTATCTTGAACCCCTGTCCGAAACCCTTTAAACATAATTAAATCCTTTTTAGTGAGGTAATAAAATCTTACGGGGAACTAACCACCGTTTCCGTTATCATGTGTCGCAGGTTGGTTTTATAATTAATTAAGGGATTTAGAACAGGTGTAATCTGTGTAAGCAATGCAGAACCCGCGGCACTAGCCTTTGACTACATAAATAAAGAGGTTTGTTGACAAAGGATTACTGGGTTTATAAAATGGAGGTTGACTTCAAGACCTGCGTGAAGTTGTAAGTCATATTAGTAACCTTTTAAAATATATAATAGATTTTTATTTACCTTGGTCATTTTAAAACAATGTAAAAGGTGATCATAATAGGGTAAGCGTTTCAACTGGTTACGGTACGGTTCAGTAAGCTTAACTGGTAAGAGCGTTTCCTTTGATTTTCAATTGCCACTGGTTTTAGACACAGCCAAAGCAAGCAAGTTCTCAGTCAGATTTACTTATTTAACTTTTAATGAGGAACTATCATTTAGATATTTAATGCTGGTACCTATATCATATGCTATTCATAGCTCAGCAGTGGAGTGGAGTGCCATAGCTGATACATTTGCAATTTTAACCTTTAAAAAATCCTGTTCCAAAGAAGAAATATTCAACAATTCAATTAAATTCAAGCTACAAAATAGTATGGAATATGAACGCGGTTATTCCCTTGAAAATGAATATACTTACTTGCAACATTATTAACATTCGTATGAAATTCCTAATAAATTACCTGTTACATAAAAGATAACTTGCGCATTAAACTGCAATGCATTCAGTTGTTCTCTGGGTTGCTAAAATACATGCTAAAATAGATACCAACCTTGCATTTAACTAAAACGTATATGGTCAGATTGCTATTATAATTATGTGATCAACATTCATAACAATGTGAAAACAATTGTCAATGTAAAAAACAGTCATCTCTTATTAGCTTTTATATTATTATGACGATGCGTAAAAATAACTTATCTATAAAAGATAGGAGAAGAATAAATTAACACGATTCATTTAAAATAATACATCATAATATTTTTGTATGGGAAGTTGAGAACCTTGATGATAAGCTTATTTTTTGACCATGTACTCACGTATTGAGGTGTTGCTATAATAATTCTTGGCGGTGCTGAAATTATATCGCGATTTTGCTGATGATCTGTACTAATATTAAAAAGAGGAAAAAATTGTATATTTGTGCGAATGTTTGTTATGAATATACTCAAAAACAACCGTGCCTATTTTAAATTTTTTTTCACAATTGAAAAGCTACATTCACCCTAAGTAACAGGAGCTATATTTTATTCCTATATTCCCACGGGGACAGGACTTAAGCGGGTGAAACCGAGTGACATTCGCTAGTGTAAAATAATATCATTTTAAAAAATAACCTAAATGAAATTGGACTAACCAAAAATTACATTTCCTTCTCCCACATTCTTAATATCGAGTGCTAAGTTTTGGACGTATTGGATAAGTTTTTATGGCACTTGCTCTCGTGAAATTCTCAACTTAGCTTATCTTATAATTCTTGACGTACTGAGCTGATTAGGAATTCCGAAAGTACTAATATACAAAATATCGGCTCAAATCACGTTGACAAGTGATACGTTTACTGACTCTGATATGTACAATACAGTAATTGGTTTTTGAAACGTTTACACTTTTATTTAAACTACTTGTCTCGATGTTTGTCATTACAAGCACGTTATTTTTTATGTACATTTTTTAGATAAAGTTAATTTAATCAATCAAAATCGCGTAGGTACAAAATTATTTGCTGACGCTTTGTGATTTAATTCTTCAGTTTAAACATTGTCAACATACGAACTGATATTTGACTTCAGGTGCAGTCACAAATAATAACCATTAACCTTTATGAGCCATATTAAAAAGTTTTAAGTTAGAAAGTGAACAAGGTTAAATTTAGATTAAGGTTTTTTGCTTGTTCCTTACTTTGGATTTCCTTAACAGACCACCAAGTTTCGTCCTGAGATCAATTAAAGTTACACTAATCTATAAAAAAGCGTGAAAAAGGTTATATGGTTGCCAACCCATCCGGTGTTGCAGGTGTTACCATCAGGCGAATCGCCAGCTGGCTTGAAATAACTAAATCTCACAGAAAAAGGTTGACAGTTTGTCGTGTCTTGATTTCATTTAAAAAGAAATTAATTACAATTAAGGAGAAAGTATAAAATTTTAATGCCAGATATGTTAAACGACGTTATAAATTTCATCGAAAGTGCCATCTATTTTGTCAAATGCGAGTTAATTGGATACTTAATTGTTAAAGACTCCAAAAGAAAAACGAATCTTTGTCAATTTGTTTGAGAAAGTAGAAAAGATTCTCACTTCGTCTACGTGTATAATGTTTTAATACCGCACGTAGCTATTACACGTTATACAAGATAAAAGGAACACATAATGTATCTTAAAGATGCTCTAGATACACGGGAGTAGATGGCAGAGATTAAGGTTTGTTTTGATTTCAAGAAATCTTCGATGTTCCTTCGGTATCCCATTATAAAGTAAAGGATCTTCATACATTATTGTATTGTCAAATAGGTAGTCTTTGAAAACTTTGCCGAGTGTTAATTACATAAAACTTTTGCAATTCACGTGTATGCGTTTTGCATGTTGTATTACAATTTGTGAAACGTAAAAAAGAAAAATACTCTGACAAACAACTTGTAATTTTTAAAAGCTCTTTGCAATTTTCGATTCGTGTAAAGGGTAGAAAAGGTAAAATTAAAATGTTTCCGATTCTCAAACTAATTGATGTAGAAAGCAGGTTCATAGTCAGCAGTGAAAGCAATTGCTTACGGCGCTCACAGTAATAGCTCGTAACCGCACGACGTAGTATGAAGCTGTTCTTTGACAGTTGAAGTGTTCGCAAAATTTACCTGGAAATAAGGATGGCAGTATACAAAGCAATCGATATATCTGCATGCTAAAAAGAGGTTTTATTTATATATACTTCAGTAGTATGGAAACATATGACAGACAGTCTCATGGCTCACCTGATCGATGGGGATTACCCCCGAAGTGGAATAAAACCCAAAGGGAGAGTCTGCAATAGTTGACAAAGTCTGTATCGAGAGCCAAGGGGTTATCCTTTCGAGAACGTATCCGAGACTCCGGATCGGTAGGCAGATGGTAGCGCAAGGTGTGGTTATAGCTGGTAGGAATCTGGTATAGCATCCATGAGGAATTTCACAGTAAAAAAAAGATGGTTATGTTTTTCTTAGCAGAACTTTTTGCCGAATAACAACGGAGAGAAATAGTATGTGCCTACGTGAAATAAAATGGATATGAAAATAGTAATTCTTAGCATATTATTTTAACGAAGATGTAGGATCTTCGTTGTATCATGAATGAAGGCAAAAGTATTTTGTTTGTTAAGCTTTCAAACCTATTATGCAAATTAAATAATAGAGTGGACAGAACAAGTTGATAAAGAGTGGTTAAAACCTATCTGACATTTCTATGTCAGATAGGTTTTAACCACTCTTTATCAACTTGTTCTACCCCCACTTGACAGTAAATATCTTTCGAGTTCTTTTAAAGTAAAATCTATGAAGATAAATCAATTGGTCACTGACATCTACTGTGTATTTTCAAAACAATATTATGTAGAATTAAAAAAAAAGATATAGTTTTAAAATTATTGTCACATCCCTATAAAACCAGATTGACGCGTTGTTTGAACCGTTGCCAGCCAGGACGTAATTACTTCGCGAGCAGTTTGTCAGCCAATTAAACACCTTTGCTTTATTAAGAAACCGCACTGAGAACTCCGGTAAATAGCAAATCAAAATGCTCTGCGCAATCTGATTACTTTCAGGCCTTTTCAAGAAGTGGTCGTCTTAGGAGGTTGGTGTATTTTTTATAGGTAGGTACCTAAGTTTCCATCTAAGCTATCAGGTCATAAGAAAGGTAATTCAAATAAAAATAAAAGAACATTTCTGACTTATGGAAAGCGTGAAATTTACTAATGTATTCCACTTTCTGTATTTCGACCAAAGGTTACATTACACAATACTCTTGCATTTATCCCCAATCCCCGCAAAAATATACCTTTGTCTAGTGCTAACCCACTAGACAAAGGCATATTTTACACAAACATTTCATAATTTCTTCAAAGATCAGCTGTGAGAAAGTTTATTGTTGAAAAGCTCGGTGCTGTTAGATCAACTGTACCATCGCGACCATGGTTTTTGCAATGCATGATTATGAGGTGTACCTCTTTTTATACATATTTAACTTTAGTTATGCTATAGTTTATTTATTGATGGAGGTAAATAATCACACTAATCACCAAGAAAGCAGACAGTGGGTAGAGGTCTCTACATTATTAGAAAAATATGGGTTAGAGGCGTATGGTGCAACGGATGTTCAAAGTAAAAGTCTTTTTTATCTTAGCTACCTACTACGAATCTCTCGTATATAGTATTTTTTGCACCATTCTGAGCTTCCTTGCTACTGTTTGCGCAGATTAAAAATAAATTCTAGAAGTAAGTTTCTTTTAAAGTGGGAATTCTTGGACAAGCACTAAAGAGGTCACTGTACTATTTATCAGTACATCTCTCAGTTATAAAGGCTATATTCAACTCTTGTGGGATGAAGTATTAACTTTACTGTTTAATAGTTACATAGAACAAAGACATGAAAAGAATTGTAAAGAACATCCCACACAGATTTTTTTCTCAACCAAAGATATGAAGACATTACCTATTTATATACCCTGGTTGAAATAAAGGACCATAGAAATGAAAAGGATTATTGTTTTAGCTTTATCTCAACTCAACGATATGAACCGCGGTGTGGGATGAGCCGGAACAGAAAAGATATACAGACTTTATCTGTTTGACATTTCTTAGACAGTTAATTATAGCGGAATAAATTATTGTACACTGATTTTTTTTTCAATGAGGATCTTACCTATATTAAATCAGTCTCATGCAGTATATAACTGATTATATATCTTCGGCCTCTACCAACTTTTACCATAACTCACTGGTAGGTACTATGCATATTATTTAGGGAGTGTGATTTTATTTGGAGAGCGAATTTAATTTAAGTTTTAATATAAGTAATCTAGTAGTGTCTTGTGATGACATTAATTGATGAAATCATATTAATTTTTAAAAACATGATTAATACTGTTAATTTCTAGTAATCTTGTATTCTCATAATGCCAATTGTGAATTTATAGAATAATTTAACACTTACTAAGTACTTTATGATGTACCTATTATTTATTATAATGCATGGTATAAAATTTGTGTTAGTCATTGTAGTACTAATTCTTGAAATACTATTTGTCACTACACAAGTGTAAGTAAATAGTAATTAAATGAATTCAAATTTCTAAAACGGTTTCGTATCTTTCCCTGTCCTTCATCTGCTCATAGCTGTTGCAAGACGACGACATTTCGTGGTCTCGGTCATTAATTATATACGTAAGTCTTTGTCCTTTAGGCACTCAGTCTATTGTGACAACATTTGGGTCACGCCTTTCAAACTGTTCAACCAATGTTTTACATAGACTGATCATCACTTCGATGGGAAAGCAGGCAATGTTTTAATGAAGATCGACTTATTTGATTCGTTTCTGATTCAAGTTTACATCGACTTAAATCATACGAGTCATCTAGTTTCTACCTGGCTTATAACCTAATTAAAAGTTTATTGTTAAAATTATAAGTTTGCATTTCCTACCCTGTCTGTCTCATCTCTAAGCATATGCTTAGCGATGCGGGGTATTTGAAAAGAGTGACCGTGAATTTTCTTCCCAGACTTTTTCTCACAGGCTCTACCTGTTGTCTTGTGAATCTGGTAGTAAATGTAAATGTAAAATCAGAAATCTTGAAGTTCATAAGTTTTACTTTGTAACCATATGTGAATAAAGATATTTTCAACCTATATTGAATGTTTATTTTTGTTACTCTGACTGCAGTAGTTATATTGTGTAACTGTGGCAGTATTGTATTTTTCACATTTATCTAACTGTTTGATATCGTTAGGTCACAAGAGGTTCTAAATATTACCGCTCCAATTTTTGCTATGAAAATCGACAAAAGAAACATATCCGCCAAAGTACCCACTGAGATGAGTAGAAAACTTGAAATTAGACGCTGTTACAACCTGTCTGGCCAAAGCACTCATATCAGAATCATAATTAGAATCGTTTATTGGCTAGAACTATGCTCACAAATTCCATAATCGACACTTAGCTAGGTACAGGATAGTTCACCGTACTGACCGTACATACTACATACTAGGTTCGTTTTTTTGCAATGCCTTTGACATCTCACAAGTATCAACTTAATTCTTAGGGATTGAGTAAAAGATTTCTTCAGTGATCTATATTTTTCCTCAGAGTAAGATGTACAATTTCTTCCTATCTCTGTATTTACAATTTGACACCATATTGCCCCTGCGTTGTTCTGCTATTTCTAGACCAAGATGAAGAATGTGATTGATAAATCGCATTCTAGAACTTGGTCTATCGAAATACGCCTCTGTAAAGCCTTTGAAGATACGGGAGTGTATACTCGTTTGCAAACCATTTTACTATTCATATTCATGAATATAAATTAAATTAAACTCACAGTATAAATGACCCGGAAACTCATTCAATTATATTTATGTCGATACCATAAATTGAGGTAAAATAACCGATAGCGCTACTATGCAAATTAAATGTACGCGAAACATGTCGTTGCATGTGATACCGTATTTGTGAGTATAATAACGTAACGAATAGTTATTGATGATTATAAACTACATACATAAATTATGTGTTATACCATTGCCATTATTTTATTGTTACGAACCAACTTCAAAAGGTTCTTAAGAAATTCTGCTTCGCTTAAAAGGAGTATTCGTTTTGGTAGACTTCGAGAAAACCCAGTCAAGCAGCTCATTGCACATTCTAGGAGTACACGTTAGTCACTATAGCTTCATGAAACATTAAGAATCAAACGAGTTCAGTAAAGTACTTCCTTATTATTTCTGCTACTATTTTAAGAAATGAAAGCAAACATAAACGAATAAAATGAAATATATACATAAAATGCTCTAAACGCCGCAAATACCCACACAATAAAAATACGAATCTAATACACATGCTAGTTCACGCTATATACGAGTACAATTCAGTACTACTCATAATCATAAACAATGCCTTTATGACTGAAATGAAAGCTTGAAATTACGGTACATTTTATTTCTACATAAATTTTCTTTAATTTCCGTATTAACAGTGGGAACAATAAACCTAAATTACTGTTAACTCCGGGGGCCACCTGATTCTGATGTTTCGAACTGAAAATTGAATTGAAAAGTTCATTATGATTTTTGTTTTGTAGCGATAGCATGGTGTTTGAAATTTGTCATATTGAAATATACCCTTGGATTAATGAAATTTAAAATAAATTGATGGTTTTGTTCTGTACTAGAGCCTGTACATGCGTGGTATTTACTGCGGGGAACTTATTCAGGGAGTAATATGTTATTTAAAACTATAATCTATCTCATTATCAAATTTTAGCCAGACCCATCCTGTAGTTAGAGCGTGAAAGAGAAACAAACATTCACAGATTAACAAATCCACACTCAACATTTTCTCATACATAATAAGTAGTAAGAAGATAGTAAAGAACGGTATACCGCTGTTTGCCCGAATTTTATTTGCCCTAATATCATTTGCCATAACAGTCAACAGCCATAATATTATATGACGTAAAATTCATTTGCCCTACTCTTATTTGCTATAACATTAACGTGCTAGAATATTTGTTCGCCATAATATCACTTACCATAACATCATTTGTCATAATTATCACATGCCCGAATTATCACATGCCCGAATTATCACATGCCTGAATTATCACATGCCATAATTATCATATGCCATAATATAATTTGCCATCGACATTGAGTGTGTAACGGTTGTTATACCAGAGAAACTGGATGCAATTGGGACTTTAGGGCACCCCGACTCGGATAGGTTTTTTTATTTATTTATTGCATACTTTTATTCCCACCAAAAACAATTATTAACAAATGTTATGAACAACAAAGCATACTTTTAAGAATTTTACAGAAAAAAAAAATTGCACAGAGTGATATCGTAAAATGAAAATTTAATCTGGTGATAAAGTTTTTGCCATAACCCGCTTAGCATAACACTGTTAACTGGTAGCTTTGAAACTATTTAACCAAGTGAACACTAGTTTCACTGGTACACATTTTTAAGCAATCTTATTGATCAGTTTTAAGTCTATGCTGGGGAGGGCTGAACTTATTACAACAAAAAAATTCTCAAGACAAAAAGTATCAAATAATCAACCGATTTTTTTTTCTTTTTCACATCTCAAGTTGCTTATTTTGATATGCTACTTTTTTTTAAGAACTTAAGGTTAGGTTAGAAGGGGACCCTTCGTGGCTTTTTTTTAAACCAATTTTATTTACCAATGAAGTCATTTAATTTTGTGAAGTATTAAACATTTAAATATTATGTCTAGTAATCATTATGGCGTTTAAATATTATGTCTAATAATTATTATGGCAATTAAAAATATATGGAAAACAATAAGTATGGCACTCGTATATTATGATATCTAAGTTTCATGCAGTTAAAAGTATGTCATTATGTCTTTAAGGCAAACAAAACATTCGGGCAAATGAAATTCGGGTAAATGAAATTCGGGAATATGATGATTATGGTAGGTATATAATCTCCGGGTAAACAATAGACCGCCGTAAAGAACCAATCAATAATATCAAGTTAAATTGTAATCAACTCAATAATCTTATACATACTATATAATTAGCATACATTCATATAATCACGCTTTTATCTCCGACGCGATAGGCAGAGGAATAGTATACGCCCACATTTCACCTTATAGTTTTATGTCCCACGTTATAGGTGGTGAGCTTATTGCCGTGTTGAAATGAACAGGCGCAGGTCATGACAACCCGCAGCTAAAATTTTTCAAGCCACCCATAGCCATATTTTGCGTTGGTAACGACTTACGACACTCTCTGGATAAATTGGGATAGCGACATTTTGTACTCTTGCCCGTAGCCACATGGGGCCCTGTCGACACGCATGTAACATTATTACTAATTTGATTAGACAATTACTATAAACAAACCCTACTTTTACAAACCGCAGTACTATGACGAAGTGATCTTTCTTTACTGACTTATCCTAATTTTTATCAATTTGATTATAATAACGTTCTAAAATTGGAGAGTGCAAACTCTAAACAATGGCCATTCCAATTTGTGTGAAATTGTTTGTGACAGATTATAGCAGGCCATGACAATTGCCCTGGGCTGAACCGTTTGTAAAAATATTCTGTCAACAACACGAGTAACATCTCTTTATAACCAAAAATGTATTTTCAGATACAATACAATAATCTCCTAAACAACAAACGGAATGATGAAGACGTCACGTCTAAACGGATCGTTCATTATTTACTCTTAAGTAAAATCTCCGTCCTTCTTATGTAAATATAAAAGAATAACGTAATATTTTGGGAAATATTATACTAATACGTTTCTATACCCCTTACAGTGGGCGCAGACTAGGCGACAGTCGCGACGACATGTCGCGGCGACTTGTCGCCTAGTGTGCGCCTGCATCAGGCGACTAGTTGCCGCGACATGTCGCCGCGACTGTCGCTGACGTGCGCGACATGTCGCGGCGACAGACGTGGTACAAAAAGCTGTCGCTCGGCGACTGTCGCCGTGTCGCCGCGACTCCCCTTGCTTGTCGCCGAGTCGCAGCGACATGTCGCGCAGTGTGCGAAGCTTACATTTTGTTCTAAGCTCCGCACACTAGGCGACATGTCGCCGCGAACTGCGCGACAAGACGCCGCGACATGTCGCCGCGACTGTCGCCTAGTGTGCGCCCACTGTTAAAGTTATAAACAGCTTTCGAATGTTTCGTAACTTGTACATCAGTAGGAACTTGTACATCATCCTACCTTGTTAGAATATTAAATTGCAGTAGCCATTTTAAGCTACAAAATGTTGCAAGTCTCAATTTATCTCTGCTAAGAACTAAGAAGACATAAGAGCACTATATTTATCTCAGTCACAATGAACGATTAAGGTAAAGTCGGAAATACTCTAATCCTTTACTGTATCAAACACATTTAGATAATCAAGCTTTGTAGTAAGTAACAACAAAGAACTGGTATGTGATGGTGTCGTGACGTAATTTAGAGGAATTTTATAACCCTCACTTACTTTTAGGTCATTATCGTGATTCTGATCAGTGATGCTTCAAAAAGGCAGCCACACACGACGCCCGTGTCCTTGTTAGCGACATCTCTACGACCCCTCGATATTGGGTTGACGGAATAATGATGCGCCCACCTCCGCCTTCCATTCACAAACCACGTTGACAATAGTTAGCAAATAGCCGTTATTAACATTGCAAAGGCCCAGTCTATTAATACTGTGGACCTCCATTGGTCGCTATAGGACGAACGACTCGATTATTGGCCTTCGCAATTGAAATTTAACCAAGAATCAGGACTTCGATGAGTCAGAGTTGTAAAAAAATTATTGGGAAGTAAATTATAGTTTTTGTTTAGGAAAAGCATTGCAAATTTTTCAAAGAACTAATCCAGCAGTCTATTAAAATGATGGTCCAATATAACTGGTGACATTTATTTAAAATCAAAAATTGTTTCTATTCTGTTATTTTACAGTGCTAAACTAGTATACAAGTTAAAATAGTTTGAAAGATTAAAAATATAGTTATTGTAGTTATTATTAGATAATTATATCTCTATAGTTAATAACACGCGGTTTACTAAATTTGGTTTATTGTAATAATTGAACTAAAATTAACATAAGTTTAATCGACTCGAACTGTTAAACCACAGATGAGAAAGACCTAACGTTCAACCCCACTTTAAGTTGAACCCACGATTAATTTCTAAACCGATTCATTGAATACATTGTATACAATTTCTTATGATAAACGGCTATTATTTCCGTTCGTTCCACAAAATATTCCCTTTTTGGCAAATGTATAAGAATCATTCTTATCGTACTATAAATAAAACACGCCCATTTTAAACCGCATTGTGTGTATATTCAGTTTTCAATTGTGTATCATAGCATTTGGAGATAAAAGTTTCGTATTTTAGGTTTATTCTATACTGCTTTGTTATTAACGTTTTAAAAAATTATCCACTTTACCAGGATTCTGTAAAGAATGGTTTTAGGAGTTCCAAACAAAAGTGTCGATTGTATTCATACCAACGTTGAAATAATGATATTTCACTACGTAAGCCTTAAATTAATTAAATTATTCACATAGGTACAGAATTCCAGAGCAGCTTCAGTAATTAATTTAGGTCCCTTAAGACTTGTATACATTTTTGTGCTGCATAACGATACCAAATATCCTAGTGAAGAGCAGACTTACTAAAGGGCAGATCTAAACATGCCTTGGATGATACAGGCAGGAGCTGCATGTGGCGGAGATGAATATTCTCCGATGGGTGTTGTGTCACACAAAGGAGAGGATGATCTATAAATTAGATGAATACCATACGGTAACGTGTTGGTTTTGAAACGTACTTTTTGTTTCCCTCCTCTTAACAAATAAAATTGCGTGTGTGCACAATTTCTGTTGGTTTGAGCTATGAAGGGACGATGTCCTATTGTTTCTTTATAGCTCAAGCAAACAATATATATCTATTAAGGGTCAATTATTTCTTCAGATAACATTCAAAAGTAGAGTTGTAGTAACACTTCATTTACAAATTAAAAATCACACTTTATCGCGGCGTATAGCCTAAATTCTTTAAAAATGTGTTATCGGACTGCATTATATCTATCATTGAAATAAAACTACTTTGACAGTTTCTACGTATCATCTAAGATCCTTATTTAGCCAGGTAGTGAGAGCGTAACAATTTGTCAGCTAAAATAAAATTCATTATGCAAACATCTGGGTTGCAAAAGGGCCGAGATGCGGTTGGGTTCGTAAGCTTTTCATACTTCGATTAATCCACAGATAAGAGTGGCAAGGACTTACAATATGTACGTTACAGATTCCAGATCAAAAGCCGATAAACACATTTTGAGGTAGAAAAATGTTTTTTTGACTAAGTTATCTACAATCTTTTTGGTGTTCGTCGGGGGCACGTGTTTTGACTGGTTATTATTTTGCAGGCACGGGCGGCTGTGTCTCAATTGTGTTACATGTTGTGGTGATCTTATCATCGGTATGTCATCTGAGGTTAAGTACAGTAAAATATTATAGCAGTTACATACAATTTCGTAACTAAATACACTTGGGAGATAATGTTGGCTAATAACAACAAAACAAGAAAGATGTGCAATAGAAAGAAAGCAAGAACGAAACATGAATAGCTTCAACCTTACATTTTATTGAAACTTTTAAATTGTAGATACCCTTGAGCTATTTTATTTACAGAAGTTACAGTGCATCATTAGAACCCTTATCCAGAGTATATTTATAAGCTCGACAAGCTGGACAGTGTTTGACATATAACCTCTATTTATTAGTCTGGTTACAAAGGTGTGTTCTCAGAATGCTGCATCAACACAATAACATTACATCGCGTAGATGCACAGATTAATTGCTAACAAGGACACGGGCGTCGTGTGTGGCTGCCTTTTTGAAGCATCACTGATCAGAATCACGATAATGACCTAAAAGTAAGTGAGGGTTATAAAATTCCTCTAAATTACGTCACGACACCATCACATACCAGTTCTTTGTTGTTACTTACTACAAAGCTTGATTATCTAAATGTGTTTGATACAGTAAAGGATTAGAGTATTTCCGACTTTACCTTAATCGTTCATTGTGACTGAGATAAATATAGTGCTCTTATGTCTTCTTAGTTCTTAGCAGAGATAAATTGAGACTTGCAACATTTTGTAGCTTAAAATGGCTACTGCAATTTAATATTCTAACAAGGTAGGATGATGTACAAGTTCCTACTGATGTACAAGTTACGAAACATTCGAAAGCTGTTTATAACTTTAACAGTGGGCGCACACTAGGCGACAGTCGCGGCGACATGTCGCGGCGTCTTGTCGCGCAGTTCGCGGCGACATGTCGCCTAGTGTGCGGAGCTTAGAACAAAATGTAAGCTTCGCACACTGCGCGACATGTCGCTGCGACTCGGCGACAAGCAAGGGGAGTCGCGGCGACACGGCGACAGTCGCCGAGCGACAGCTTTTTGTACCACGTCTGTCGCCGCGACATGTCGCGCACGTCAGCGACAGTCGCGACGACATGTCGCGGCGACTTGTCGCCTAGTGTGCGCCTGCATCAGGCGACTAGTTGCCGCGACATGTCGCCGCGACTGTCGCTGACGTGCGCGACATGTCGCGGCGACAGACGTGGTACAAAAAGCTGTCGCTCGGCGACTGTCGCCGTGTCGCCGCGACTCCCCTTGCTTGTCGCCGAGTCGCAGCGACATGTCGCGCAGTGTGCGAAGCTTACATTTTGTTCTAAGCTCCGCACACTAGGCGACATGTCGCCGCGAACTGCGCGACAAGACGCCGCGACATGTCGCCGCGACTGTCGCCTAGTGTGCGCCCACTGTTAAAGTTATAAACAGCTTTCGAATGTTTCGTAACTTGTACATCAGTAGGAACTTGTACATCATCCTACCTTGTTAGAATATTAAATTGCAGTAGCCATTTTAAGCTACAAAATGTTGCAAGTCTCAATTTATCTCTGCTAAGAACTAAGAAGACATAAGAGCACTATATTTATCTCAGTCACAATGAACGATTAAGGTAAAGTCGGAAATACTCTAATCCTTTACTGTATCAAACACATTTAGATAATCAAGCTTTGTAGTAAGTAACAACAAAGAACTGGTATGTGATGGTGTCGTGACGTAATTTAGAGGAATTTTATAACCCTCACTTACTTTTAGGTCATTATCGTGATTCTGATCAGTGATGCTTCAAAAAGGCAGCCACACACGACGCCCGTGTCCTTGTTAGCAATTAATCTGTGCATCTACGCGATGTAATGTTATTGTGTTGATGCAGCATTCTGAGAACACACCTTTGTAACCAGACTAATAAATAGAGGTTATATGTCAAACACTGTCCAGCTTGTCGAGCTTATAAATATACTCTGGATAAGGGTTCTAATGATGCACTGTAACTTCTGTAAATAAAATAGCTCAAGGGTATCTACAATTTAAAAGTTTCAATAAAATGTAAGGTTGAAGCTATTCATGTTTCGTTCTTGCTTTCTTTCTATTGCACATCTTTCTTGTTTTGTTGTTATTAGCCAACATTATCTCCCAAGTGTATTTAGTTACGAAATTGTATGTAACTGCTATAATATTTTACTGTACTTAACCTCAGATGACATACCGATGATAAGATCACCACAACATGTAACACAATTGAGACACAGCCGCCCGTGCCTGCAAAATAATAACCAGTCAAAACACGTGCCCCCGACGAACACCAAAAAGATTGTAGATAACTTAGTCAAAAAAACATTTTTCTACCTCAAAATGTGTTTATCGGCTTTTGATCTGGAATCTGTAACGTACATATTGTAAGTCCTTGCCACTCTTATCTGTGGATTAATCGAAGTATGAAAAGCTTACGAACCCAACCGCATCTCGGCCCTTTTGCAACCCAGATGTTTGCATAATGAATTTTATTTTAGCTGACAAATTGTTACGCTCTCACTACCTGGCTAAATAAGGATCTTAGATGATACGTAGAAACTGTCAAAGTAGTTTTTTTTCAATGATAGATATAATGCAGTCCGATAACACATTTTTAAAGAATTTAGGCTATACGCCGCGATAAAGTGTGATTTTTAATTTGTAAATGAAGTGTTACTACAACTCTACTTTTGAATGTTATCTGAAGAAATAATTGACCCTTAATAGATATATATTGTTTGCTTGAGCTATAAAGAAACAATAGGACATCGTCCCTTCATAGCTCAAACCAACAGAAATTGTGCACACACGCAATTTTATTTGTTAAGAGGAGGGAAACAAAAAGTACGTTTCAAAACCAACACGTTACCGTATGGTATTCATCTAATTTATAGATCATCCTCTCCTTTGTGTGACACAACACCCATCGGAGAATATTCATCTCCGCCACATGCAGCTCCTGCCTGTATCATCCAAGGCATGTTTAGATCTGCCCTTTAGTAAGTCTGCTCTTCACTAGGATATTTGGTATCGTTATGCAGCACAAAAATGTATACAAGTCTTAAGGGACCTAAATTAATTACTGAAGCTGCTCTGGAATTCTGTACCTATGTGAATAATTTAATTAATTTAAGGCTTACGTAGTGAAATATCATTATTTCAACGTTGGTATGAATACAATCGACACTTTTGTTTGGAACTCCTAAAACCATTCTTTACAGAATCCTGGTAAAGTGGATAATTTTTTAAAACGTTAATAACAAAGCAGTATAGAATAAACCTAAAATACGAAACTTTTATCTCCAAATGCTATGATACACAATTGAAAACTGAATATACACACAATGCGGTTTAAAATGGGCGTGTTTTATTTATAGTACGATAAGAATGATTCTTATACATTTGCCAAAAAGGGAATATTTTGTGGAACGAACGGAAATAATAGCCGTTTATCATAAGAAATTGTATACAATGTATTCAATGAATCGGTTTAGAAATTAATCGTGGGTTCAACTTAAAGTGGGGTTGAACGTTAGGTCTTTCTCATCTGTGGTTTAACAGTTCGAGTCGATTAAACTTATGTTAATTTTAGTTCAATTATTACAATAAACCAAATTTAGTAAACCGCGTGTTATTAACTATAGAGATATAATTATCTAATAATAACTACAATAACTATATTTTTAATCTTTCAAACTATTTTAACTTGTATACTAGTTTAGCACTGTAAAATAACAGAATAGAAACAATTTTTGATTTTAAATAAATGTCACCAGTTATATTGGACCATCATTTTAATAGACTGCTGGATTAGTTCTTTGAAAAATTTGCAATGCTTTTCCTAAACAAAAACTATAATTTACTTCCAATAATTTTTTTACAACTCTGACTCATCGAAGTCCTGATTCTTGGTTAAATTTCAATTGCGAAGGCCAATAATCGAGTCGTTCGTCCTATAGCGACCAATGGAGGTCCACAGTATTAATAGACTGGGCCTTTGCAATGTTAATAACGGCTATTTGCTAACTATTGTCAACGTGGTTTGTGAATGGAAGGCGGAGGTGGGCGCATCATTATTCCGTCAACCCAATATCGAGGGGTCGTAGAGATGGGCACGTTCTGTATATCGATGTATTATTATTTTTGCTAAATTGTGTCCACACAATACCTATTATTAATTATTTTGACTGCCTCGTTGGTCTAGAAATCGAAATGTGGGACTGCGGATCACTAGGTCGTGGGTTGGATTCACACCGGAGACAAAAATTTAAGTGACCCATAAATGTTTGTCTCAAGAGTCTGGGTGTTTTTATGTATAATAAGAATGTATTTAAAAGTATTTAAATATTAATATCCGTGGTCTGATACCCATAACACAAGCAGGTTATTCCTAGCTTACTTAAGAATGAGATAGCGTTGTGTGAAATGACCGTGAATATTTATTAGGTATTACCATTTTTTTTATTGTTACAACTGTGGTAGGTATACCAAAATGTTAAAATGTGATTCATATTGAGGCGAAATAAACTGATTATTTTTAACAAAATACAAATATTTTTAATGTAATTTATGTACTGACTCACTCCAAAGAAAATTATCAACCCAACAATCAGATTCAAGAATGAGAGCATTTTGTTCAGTTTTGATTCGTGTCAATCTAAGTGGCGCTGCTTTCACGTTAAGATACTAACTACACCGGGTATTTTTTTGCAAAGAAGTGAAGTGCAAGCAACTAGCGGAAATATACGGATTGCAATAAGATTATAATATGAGATTATGTACACTTATTTCAAGGGTAGAGCCTGTGTGAAGAGTCACATCATTGGGTCGCCAGCTTAGCTTGAGGGTTACTGTCAATAGTCTTGAGTACTATAAGAGTGACTCCTTATTTGCTAGATGTCACCATGACTTTCCATAAAACGGGCGGCGTCATTTTGATGACTCTAATATTGTTATCAAAAAGAACTGCAGCCATCAGTGGACCTCTCTTAATTTACACCACAACATCATAGTCCTGCGACTCCGGCTCCCAGACCATCAACGAAGAATACCAATTATTATATGGCATAAACTACAATTTAACTATCTCTTTGTAAAATGTATGTACCTATTAATAGCGTAGCCTCTAAAGTGGAACTTTTAAATTTAAATAAGTTTAAGAAGGACATTTTAACAATCGACATGGTGAGAGCCCATCACTAAAGTGCAACATTATAGTTCCCACATTTTTTTGTGCAACCCCACAAGGATTACCAAACAATGCTCAGTCGTAGGCCACACGACGATATATCGCAAACGCAAACTTTTTGTGGTGACATTTAATGGGATTCCAAACTTTATTGTTCAATTCTTCAAAAATATTATTGTAAACAGAATTTTGTACCAGGTGGAGATTGCATAACAATATTTTCATTGTAGTATACACTAGCTTATTTTGATTCAATTTTTGTGTTAATAAGATGAACGAAATATAAATAAGATTAAAATACCTAGTCGACAGTTCAGTGCATAGTATTATTTTTTCTTATCGGACTTATTGTAACAGTCTGCTCTAATTATTATCTTACACTCATATCAATATATTGGCAATTGAGCCATGCACTTGGTACTCTGAGTCACTATTCTCAACAGGAACGAATCCCGCGCCAAATAATATATTTTTACGAACATCACTGATTACGGAAAGTATTCTTCGTTGATGGTCTGGGAGCCGAAATTGCAGGACGTAGGCCTCTCTAAATTTACAGAGGTACTGTAAATTTAGAGAGGCCTACGTCCAGCAGTGAATTGCCATAAGCTTCTTAATTATCTCTTCTTTCAGCGCGATAAAAATCTTGATTTTCAGGAAGGTTTTGAATTTCAGCATCAATATTATGGTTCCAAAGGTTTTGTAGTTTATTAATATGTATATAATACACAGAGCATCGCGCGCCTTTACAGACATTTCGCGTTGCTCTATGGTGTTAGTAAAGGAAACAAAATAGAGCATCTGTTTTGTACTACAGGCAACAAAGGATTCCGAAGATATCAAAAAACCTAATGACAAGAACGAGTCAAACTAGAAAACTAGAAAAGTGGTTTAGTTTGTAGTCTAGTCACTGGTTCTTCTCGGTATAAAAAGATTACAATGTTTTGTTGTCAAGAATGTCAAGAATCGTATGAATACAATGTGTTAAATATGAACTGGAATGAACTGAGTTTATGAAATCAAATTTTATAAATTCTTATTACTTAGGTATTTCAGTTTATATCTACTGATCTGGACAAACCCCTATTTTTAAATTAGTAATCATTGTATGGACAGAAAAACTAAAAATTACTCAACAGTAAGCAGTAGCTATAATAGTACAACGTTTCGTTACAAAGTAGGCTTTCATACATAAAGCTTTCGAGTCGACGGCATAGATGGCGCTGTCTTACAATTTTATGAATTCGAAGCAGATTGTAAGGTTTGAGGGCGTTCATTATTATATTTTTCGTATTAATTTGTGATTCAAATGAGCTGAGGATTACTGGGTCTCATAAATTATAACTTTTTATACAAAATATTTTGAACATTTTATGTAAGTACATTATTTGGTACAATTATGGACTTAACGCCTGAGGTATTAGCTTTTAGTCTTTATTATGTTGAGTTATTGCAGAATTATCTAGTTATTAGAATGTAGTAAGTAATTATTAATACTTGTTTTTTATCATTATAAAGGTCGTTTGTAAATTTTGAACTGAGAATAAGATAGAACCTTTAAGTACCTTATTTAAGTATAAAGTCTACACATAAAGAACGAAGTTTGGGCAAAATGATACTGCCGCTGAAATGGGATTCATTCAACTAGATTTGCCCAAACCTGATAAAATTCAATCCCAATCCATTTCGTAACTTTGTTGTAATCTGTGCAAAGCATGTATAGACCGAAACGCCTAAAATTTGTTTTACTTTGACGGGGAATAGAAACTTTGCTAAATTCTATTTTATATTCAATATTTCAAGTCAGTGTTGGCTGGCGATAAGAAGGGGATGTCCGTTTCACTTTTAATCGTACAAAATCAGCTTTAATTATGTTTGACGAAACGAATGCTTCAGAATATGGATGAATATTTACGGTGTTTTGACGTTTACTTCCTCTTCTAGCCTATGTTTTCTTAAATCTATATATATAAAAGTCAATGCCACTTTTCGTTGTAATTTTATAACTCAAGAACGGGCTCACCTATCCAAAAGGCTTTGTTCGGACTATTTAGTAGATGGTTTATGTGAAGTTTGAACAAAATCGGTCGAGTGGTTCTTCATTTATCACGCAAACGAAGTTGCGCGGGTCAGCTAGTCTATTTATAAAAATCAATGCCACTTTTCGTTGTAATTTTATAACTTAAGAACGGGTGGACCGATTTCAAAAATTCTTTTTTTTTTGTGTTAGTTATAGCCCGGGCAAGATTTGTATCCAAAAAAAATCAGAAAATAATAAACAAATAAAAATAATCGGGTCAGCTTGGTATGGCGAAACAAAGTTTACCAGGTCAGCTAGTCGTGTATAAAACTCCTATAAAAAATAATAAAACGCTACATTTTATTGCATTTTTGAGAGGGAAAACACAGTTTAGTCCGGCTGCGATGCACAAAGGACATCGCCTAAAGCTAACTTTACCGTAAAGTTTTTATTTTATACGCATGAAATGGATGTATACCTTATTGACCTTTTTTTGTGTGGGAATCCCTCATGGATGCTATGCCGGACTCCTACCGACTAAAACCACATGTGTCCTACCACTGCCTACGGTCGGGAGCCCCGGGTAAGCCCGCGGGAGGATGTCACAGGATTCCCGACATACTTTGGCTACCACTGCGGCCTCACCTCTTATACCTATTTGCTCCATGGGCCTCATATATGGGGTTCGGGTACTTTCCCACGTCTTTGAGGGTAGTTCGAGTGTTGTCCCGCTTTTGGGGCGTGTGACGTGCGAGAGACTTTCATACCTTATTGGCCTAGATTAAGGAGATTTTGGAGCGATATTTTTTTATGGAAGCAATTTCTTTTTCCAATGCGTAACAGAATGGATAGCCTTCCAGTTAAGTCTATAAAACACGTTAATATAAATGTAATGTTCCAACCAGTCATGAAATTCTTCCCTAATCCCTCATCTGCCCGCCAGAAAATGACTAAGATTATGCTCTAGTTGGAATACAACCTAAAGATCTTCTGCTTAGCAGATTATCATCAGCAGTGACCTTGCTCAATGAACATGTCGATCGTTGTAAACCTGCAGTCGGCTTTTAACTAGAGAAGTGCCTGATAAAAGTATAAAATAAATAACACTTATTTTAGTATCGCTAAAACTTGAGAATTTCTGGAACGATTTGGCTTTGTAATCGCAAAGTTTTGTGGAAGTTCAGGGAAGGTTTAAGCAAGGACAAAAATAAGTACCTATCTACCTAATAAGTAAAGTAAAATAATAAAAATAACGATTTAATTTTCCAATAAAAACTGTTCCTAAACATGTGATATTCGTTCTGACAGTCTTGTACTCGTAAACTCGGGATGTCCGGTTTCTTTTGTCTTATGAGAAATATATTGCCGGTGTTCAAAAAAAGTTTTTAACAATAAAGAAATCGACTTCAAACAAAACTTAAAACTGAAAAATAAAATTTACTTATCACAAAGGTAGTATATTCTGATTTATGAAATATCATGAAATATAATACAGAAATCGGTGCCCAGTAAAACTATGCAGGCTTAGGTAGGCATTATAAATCTCTCGCATAGTCATATTGGCACCGACTTCAGTATTATATTTAATGACTAGCGGACGTCCCACGGTTTCCCCCGCGTAGTTCCCGTCCCCGTGGGAATACGGGAATAAAATATAGCCTATGTTCACCGCAAAGAGTGTAGCTTCCCAACAGTAAAAGAATTTTTCAAATCGGTCCAATAGTTCCGGAGCCTATTCGTTACAAACAAACAAACAAACAAAAAAAAACAAAAAACAAATCATTACCTCTTTATAATATTAGTATAGATATCTGATAAATCAGAATATACTAACTTTGTGATAAGTAAATTTTATTTTAAAGTTTTTAGTTTTGTTTGAAGTCGGTTTCTTTTTTTGTGTTTTTTTTTTTTTTACTATTTTTAGTGACGTGTAGACTGAAAATCTATCTATCTAGGTGTAAAGTTCTCGACAGTACAAATTAATCAAGCCAAAACACAAGGTAACTGCTGTATATCGTTAAGGAATTCTCTCTATTGTCTTTCGTCTCCATCATCAGATCGACTCCAGACCTTCATTAAGTTGTACTACTTTGAAGCCCATAAAAAAAATTACAAATGCCCTAGATGCCCCTACAATTTTTTAAAAGTGTCCTTCGATTTCTCCCATCATCAGATCCTGACTTCCTTAAAATGGGACCACCTTGAAAGTATCTATTTTCGAACGAAAAAAAAAAATTCAAATCGGTCCATAAACGACGGAGTTCTCAAACAAACATATATATATATACTAGCGACCCGCCCGGCTTCGCACGGGTGCAATGCTGATACTAAATACTCTAAGTACCGCAAAACTGTGAAATAGGCATGAATGAGTCATTTTATGGAAAAGTTGTAGTACTAAATGTTAATTAGCACTATGTTTCCTATCCAAAACAAATTCGACATCTTAGATCGTATGTCCACCTATTTCAAAATCCGGACCAGTGTGCGGCCGGCCGGTACAGCCGCAAACGCTACGTCCCGCAATTTTATATCTGTAATATCTTAGAAAATATTCATTTAAATCATATGCTGTAAAGGGCCTTATAGATCTATATTAAATAAACAATGTTTTTAAGGTATTTAATAGGATAAGGATTAATGCTGTATTGGTTAAAACCGCTTCGAAAATAAGCCATTATTTCTCGTAAAAAGTAAATGACATAAAAATGTTATTGTGGGATATCCATAAGAGATAGAGATATGCCATCGCGAAATTTTCTGTAGACCTTTACTATGTGTACAATACTTAGTACATTATTTTGATAAATCTCGTAGGATTCAGCCTGCGTTTGCAATGTAAGTGGAAAAAATGTAATTATTTACGACATCACATTACAAACTTCAAAAATAACAGTATTTTTCCACTATTTAAGGGATGTTATAATACATATAAACCTTCCTCTTTAATTACTCTATCTATTAAAAAAAACCGCATCAAAATCCGTTGCGTAGTTTAGAAGATTTAAGCATACAAAGGGACATAGGGACAGAAAAAGCGACTTCGTTTTATACTATGTAGTGATATATATATATATATATATATATATATATATATATATATATATATATATATATATATATATACGGTCGCATTGAGTAACCTCCTTTTTTGAAGTCGGTTAAATTATACATTAATAAGTAACGCACTAAGCTTATATATATAATCATGCTTCGACTAATAGGAGCAGAGTAGCCATTAATTATGTTTCAAAAACATGGAAAATGTATACGAATTCCTTTTGAGACCTTCCGTTGCGTGCGCTGCGTAAATGGTTACATTTTAGTAGCTTAACAAATACGGGAAAACTTTAGTAGAAAAACTTTAACTTTTGCAGAAATCTTACGTACCTATTAGTAAAGGTTACTGCAGGTAAAGCTAGTATTGAATTTTTATTTGTATTTGAATTAGCATATTAGGTCTATAATAAGATTTTTTTGTTATTTTAAGCTCGCCAAATAGACATCACCAGCCTGATGGAAAGCAATGGCTCATCTAAAGATTGGAGGCCACTCTCAGAGTCTATACGACTTTTGACAGTGGTCTTTAAGTTGACGGCCCCATGATGAGCCTCTTCACGCTTCGGTTGAAGAATCCGGGATTGTAAGAGGAGGGAAGCACGTGCACGGGCAGGTCGTTCCAAGGATTTATCGTTCGACAGAGCAACGATCTTTTGAATCGCTCAGTTCTAGTGAAGATTCCACTGTGTAGGAGTGGCACCTCTACCTAGCACGCGTTGTTCGGGATCGAAAAGGAAAGGATAAGATTAGGTTGAAGAGCTCTTCAGAACACTCGCCGTGGTATATACGGTAAAATGCAGTTAAAGACGCTTTTCGCGTTCTTCGCGGCGCCAGCGACTCGAGGTTTCATCCAAAAGGTGAGAGCAGTACTCGACGCAGGGGCGAATCTGCGTCTTGTACAGGAAACACCTCTGGGTGTGGTGTGAAGAACCGCCTCACTTTATTTAGAATCCCTAATTTCGGCGAGGACAGCCCAAGGCAACTCTCAATGTAGTTTTTATTATTGAGCTCACGCTGGACGTCTATACCGAGGATGTCCTAGTTGTCCTTTAGTGTAATCTTAATGATCTTAAGTAAGGGTAAGAAGGAGACTTCTTAGCTACAGCTAGCGCACGGCACATGCCTCTGTTTTTCTGAAATTAAAGTCGACCAGGTTGGCTGAACCCCGTTGTGAGATGCGACTCAGGTCCCAGTCGAGATCCGCCACGAGCTGCCACCTCTTTTATTCCACGTCACGTAGCCTCTCCACAGGACGGCCTGAGTAACTTCCATGCTATGTGCTATCATCCGCATAACAATGAATGCACCCAAGGGACATTTAATTGATATGTAGAAGAAAGAGAGTTGGGGACGACACAGAACCCTGCGGTACTCGTACCTGCAAAAAGCAGGAAGCCTGACCATTAGGTAAAGGTCAGTGATTTTTTAGTTTTACTATAGTTATTTTTATCGTTTGTCGGAAGCCCTGAGGTTATGGATACCTGGGACTCCCGGCCGTACGCTCGTTGAAGGTACCGTGTGGTTTTTTGCCGATAGGAGTCCGGCACAGCACCGGAGAACTTCCACTTTTTCAAAAAGTTTAAAAATCGGCTCACAATGGGATGCCATGCCGAGCTCATTTTTTGTAGATTTTTAATCATGAAGTTATCTTAAGTTAGTGAAGATTTTAAAAACGTCAAAACACCTAACCATGCGGTATTCACTTGGCGAACGAGGTAATTTTGGCAAGTTTTTCAAACATAAAAAAATGTACCTAGGTATGTAAAATTCAGATTTTAGTAGATGCGATTTAGCTTTTGAGCCAGTATTTAGTATAAATATTCATCTGGATAGAATAAAATTATAATTCTTAATTACTACGTTGACGGTCAACTCATATCATTGTTCAACTTAAAGCAATTTTAGGAATTAATTTGTGAATGTTTTACTGCCATAAACATTTTTTTTTACTGAGATTGAGTGTCTTTGTATTATGTTAAGCACCAATTTATAGTATAGGTACATTTAATTCAAAATATTACTACATTGTCGGTCTGTATATTGAAGTATATTAGTGGTACCGTCGTGTAAGTAACAAACATCCAAACATCTTCACAAACTTTCACATTTATAATATTAGTAGGATAGTAGGATTAGTAGGATTATTAACCTGGCAAGTACTTTAAGAAATGGAGGGTTAGCGGTCCCTAGACGACCATGCGGGCATGATCATGCAATCAATGCAATGCTCCAATCAATAAAATCAAACCAAACATGCATTCATGAAAACACGTAGTTTGCATCTCAATCACTTCAATCTACACCACCAAACGATACGATTATACATGCATGACATGACAGCTCGTAAATCCATTACATACTGCGTTATGCCGCATGAACTTCTAGAGGCCGCATAAAGATGAAAAGTTGAGAAATAGCTTGATAGTCATAGGATGCTTTATTCCCTACACTGATGTGTAGATAATAAAAGCGACTGCCATAGATACTGTATTTCAGTTAAGATTATTTTCTGGATTGGTTTAATACATAATTATTATTTGCATGTAATTATCAAGGCGGCTAAATTCGCCCAGGTTTGCTTAAGTTATAGACTTCTATTTTACGAGTCTGGATGGTTCTAATTCAGAAAATAATAAAAATAAAGTATTACATAACATACAATAGACAAAAACACTTCTCAGGTACATTAACTGTATAAATAGGCAGTAGAAGTCTTATTTACAGACATAAGTAAATGAGATTTTATACCAATCTATATCAAAATGTTGAAACCTAGCTTAATAATCCTTGTGGCGTTTGGGTTTCAAAATGTTTTTGGTGAGTTTCTAGTATTCACTTGTAACTATAAACCTTGTTAGCTGCAGGTGACTGTATCTTGGGATCGTGCGGAGCCGAGAGCCATCCCTGGGACCTGGAAGCGGGGGGCCCTTTCGTCATTGTTTAAATAGAGCAAGGAGGCGCTGGAGCGGGGCCATAAGCCTGAGTCTCGAGAAACTGTGGAGACCTGGAAGGTGCGATTGCGCAACCAAGTGGTGGGGGGGGGGGGGGGGTAATGGGTGAATCACCACAACCGAGGCGGTCAGACCGTTCATGGACGAGTCGTTGGAGAGGAGCCACGGCGCTCTCCTACCGGTTGCCACAGATACTTTCCGGGAAGCTTCGGTAACTATCTGTGGTGAATACATGTAGTGCACGGCAAGGAGCGCAGCGAGGACACAGCGCTCCATACATTGGTGGAGTGCACAGCGTATGAGCAACAGCACCAGATCCTCGTGGCAGGTCCGGAAGTGATTCCAGACCTGCCACGAGGATCTGGTGCGAGAATGTTCACACATTCTCTAGCTGGAGACCACGGTGCGAGCCATGATCTCCAGTGGGCATGCTCTCACTGTCCTTACAGAAGAAAGCCTTAGACGACAGTGTAAAGTGAGAGATTCACGCACGCCCTCCTGAGAATCGGGATGACACCCGAACAACCCCCTAAAGACGCGGAATAGCACCCAAACCCCCCCTCCCCTAAGTGAGGCTGCAGTGGTAGCCGTGGGTCAGTTGGGAGTCCTGGTGGTGCCCGTGGGTCTGGTGGGTCTGTTCCGAGAGCTTACCCGGGGTTCCCAACCGTAGGCTCTTAGGTAGGATAGGTGTGGTTTTTAGTCGGTAGGAGTCCGGCATAGCATCCCCGTAGGATTTTCCTTACTTTAAAAAAACTTTGATAGCTGAAAGTAATTTTCATCGAATTCCAAAATGTGTTTGTAAATATTTTTTTCGAGTATTTATGACTATTCAATACATGAAGATATTTTTGAAAAGCAATTAGTATGCTGACTCGGTCATACATTTTTAATAATGGAAAAAAGAATCGGTTTCGAGCAGGATTCAAACCTGCTGCGTCTGCATAGTTTAAAAAGTTTAAATTTGCAGTGGTAGCCAATGTCTGTCGGAAATCCTGAAACATCCTACCGAGGGTTTAGGTACAGCCGTGTTTGTTAATAATCAAGTTTTTTTTTATTCTATCCTATTCAATCCACAGTTTTTCAGTATGTTTTTTTTAAACCACTAAGGTAACAAGCCCTCCAAATGGTCACCCTAGGCTATGGACATTTGCAACACCGCAGCACCGGAGGCTCGCGGTAACTACCTTGTAAAAACCTCCTAATATCCCTTTTGAACAACCCCGTACTATAGGCGTCTGGGAAAACCGAGGCAGGGAGATCATTCCACAATCTATGCGTGCGCAGAACAACACCCCTATCTGATCTTACCCTGTCTGTGGTGAGCGGTGCGATGATAGAACGTAGCCATGGTCATCATGTGTTACTTAACTTGAATGATAATGAATTTGAATTTTGAATCTCTAAATCCAGGTGCAAAGAAAACTTTATGTGACTTGGAAAATTCTGACTGCCTTACCAAAGCCGCTAGAAAGTCGTATGGAGATACAGTAAGCGGTGGTAATGGACGCACTCCATCATCAGATCCTTTATTTGCAGCCGTGATTGATGGAAAGCTCCCAAAGTTATCGTACACAATGTATAATACTACCTTCTCAGGGCTAAGCAAATGTAACGTAGATGTTGTAAGGTAAGTTTTGTTTTATAATTAGAGTTTTATGAGCACTTCAATATAAAACGGGCGTTCTCAAGACTGCTTTGTAACAAAAAAACAATATTTAATTTTTCTAGCCTTGAGAATGCCTTGTGTCGATTAAAAATCTCGTTGTAAATCCCGCTCGTGGCCCCGTGGACTCAGTGTACGTAAACGATGACTGCATTAAGCAATTTTCGCTGAGACTGACCACCGAATGGGTGATAACTTTACGACATTCTATTTGCGAGCGCTTCGGTGCTTCGAAACGAACGCTGGACCCTAATGGCCGCTTAAAAAATCGGTTGTCTGTAAAGTTTATTTACTGACGATAGTTGAACGTGACAACTCAGCCTTAAATGGAACGCTTCAGAGCGAGGTAACGCCGCATACGTCATGTTTTTTCGTGCGTGCAGCCGGCTCCATCGAATTATAAGACGTTGTCACGTCAAAAAATTCTACAGCACCCAATCACATTATGTGCCTTTCTATTTCAATACGGCTCTAGCCTCACCACACTACTACACAGGGCCAATCTAAAGGAGAAATTTGGATGTTGCATATCTCTGTCACCCCTTCGGAGATAAGGTGCCACCATATGTATGACCAATCCTATATTTACTCACTTGAAAGTCTTTTAATTAAATGAATGACTTATAATGATAGACATCAAGTGGAACGTGGTTGCAAGGTTGCAGTGCCCATGACATGACCAATGACCATAAACATGAAACATAGGTACCAAGAGGTTTGTTGGTTTACCTTAGATGCCTAGGTATTTATTATTAAGAAAAATACTTTAAAAAATTTACGCACATACAGACAAATTGAGAACCTTCTCCTTTTTTGAAGTTATTCAAAATGATTTTTTTGTAAATTTATGTAAGTAAATAAAATAAACAAAAAACCTGGTTTAAGAGTTAATAAAGAAAATAATCAAGTTGAATTATTCTATTCTATATTTGGGTGCAGGTCACTGCCGGGTACTATGCAACTCTACTGATAACAAACGAGTGACAAACGTTGAATTATGATTATAATTACAATTACATATTTTAGGTATAGTGAGAAACCCTTTTACAACGGTCTTCAGTAAATCTAGTATAGTTTGGATGCTATGGGATAATAGCCAGTTTTTTTAAAATACAGTAAGAATGTTGATGACATCACTACAAGATATTTGGGCATTTGTATTCCTCTAGTGCTGACACTAAGGCGATGCTCAAATTTTATGAAAAAAAAAGAAAAAAAAAAAAAAAATAATTAAAAAAAAAAAAATTAAAATAAAAATAAAACTAAAACAAACAAATATAAAAAACACATCAATTGATTATACCGCCATCTGTTGAAAACATTACTAAAATAAATAGAACGCCTCAGAGCGAGGTAACGACGAATTGCGTCATCTTTTTTCGTTCGTGCAGCCGGCTCCATCGAATTATAAGACGTTTTCACGTGAATAAATCAATCAAATAATCTTTAATTTCAGGTTTCATGAAGGAGAAAAGTCATATGACTACGATTTAATATGCCCACATATAAACATTGAAGGCAAATACGAATTAAAAGGTTACATAGATACCTATTTCGTTGAAGGAAAAGGAGACTTCTTTTGTGATTCTTGTAAGTATCTTCTCTTCTATATGTATAAAAATGTTATGAGTGTGTGTACCTATATGCTTCAAAAACTCAAAATGTACTGAATCGATTGAGCTCAAAACTTGACATGATGTACAACTGGTTTCAGACGGTTTTGGGCTACTTTTTGCGTCAGTAACATCCCCGCGACAAGCATAGACAGCTTTAAAAATATATTTTACCATAGATGGCGCTATTCGCTTTTTTTAAATTATGTTCTACCAACTACAGAACTATAAACAGCCTACCTAATATCAGTTTTAGATGAAATAATATAATAATGTAATCAGTTTTATGTAGATGTGTTTTTTAAAAAGAGAAAATCAAATTTCCTCTCTGCATCTTTGCATTCAGTGTAGGTACCTAGAGTCATACAGAGGTGCACTTCGCTAGCGGTTGAATTAGGTTTTGCATGTTATTTTTGAAGTTATTTTTACGAGTTACGACGCGCACGTTGAACATTGGTGACAGACACAAAATAGATTTTTTATTTCACGTGAAACTAACTCGATGTGAATTGGATTCCATGAAATAAAAATAAAACTGTATGTTTGATTTTGGTTTCGGCTCAGTTTTCTGAATTAGACTTTTTTGAAACGCAAGAACCTAACTTTTGTTTTGTTACTCATTTCTCATAGGTGCAACTAAAAAAAGACAGGACGAAACATGGCAGGGAACAGCTAGTTCATTATAAATCTGTATACTGTAATAGGGGTACGATGGGATTACAAATAATATTCCATACCATAGATAAGACAAATTCTCTATTGTAAAAATCCAATATTTGTTAAGATGTTTGGATGTTTATTACTCAATTACGCTCTACGGATGAACGGACCTGGCTAAAATTTGCTACAGGTATTAGATTATTGTCTGAAATAATTAGGCTACGTTTTGAACACGTTCTAATGAGATGCAGGAATGTGAACCGGGCGGTTCAGCAATATTGTTTCAGGAAGAACCTGGCTCTGGTTTTCAACCGGAACTGGGCTGCTAAAGAAAATCTGCAGAGAGTCACGACATATACTTTATTTTTTTCAGATGACTATGCATTTCGGTTTGCTAATGAATATGAACTATATCCTGATCAAGATGAAAAACTACACATAAACATCAAAAATCATGTTGTTAGTTTAGGTGCCTACGGAAAAGTGGTTTTTGATTTTAGAAATTTATACAATGGCGACAAAGAAAAATGTTAGTAAAAAAATATATTTCCTAACTTTTTAAATTTTATATAATATTTCAATTTCTTTAAAAGATGACGATTGTATTGAGAAAATTTGTCTAGTTACGGTAGGGCTCGAGTATTAGCTGGGTAAAGCATTATGTACGTATTACATAAGAGGCAAAAACTAACCATCTTTTTTTGCAAGAAATATATTTGGGTATAAATAAATGGATGGGTGACTGTTCATGTGACCACTTTGTGACATTTATTTGAGCGTCCGTGCTTTGGAAGGCATGTTAAGCCGATGGTCCCCGTTGGCAGAAAAATGGCAGTCACTTTTTGGGCGACTAGAAAAATTTCAACAGCAGGCAGTTACAACCTGCGCCTGTCCATCTCAACACGGCAATACGGCTCACTACCTATTTATTACGTGGGACAAATTCTAAAAGGGTGAAATGTGGGCTTATGACATGCCTCTACCTACCCCTTCGGGGATAAAGGCGTGTCTGTATGTATGCATGTATAAATTTACCGGATTTAAGTCTAGGTCGGGGCCCAAGCCAGTCTCAACCTGTGAGCGGTGCACCTGCTGAATAATGTACGAGGCAATGTTGTAGAGGAAAAGGACAATCCAAGGGACGCTACGGGAGACTACTACTTGATGATGGAAGGCACAGGATTATGAAATGTGTTGCGATATAAACTTACAAGGGCCTACGTCCAGCCGAGCTTTTCATAGTCTGATTGATTGCTTCATAAATTGAATAGATGTCAGTGAAGACTTGCGTTATCAATCGCTTTCTCTTCGACTTTTTTTATCTAACTGATACCAAAATTAGAGTTTAATAAATAAAGGTTACTATAGAACCTTCCAGAACTATGTCTAGTTAACTATTTTAAGTAAGGGTACTTACAAGAAATCTTTCTGTTTTAGCCGCTGCTCTTCTTAACTACGTCAATGAAAACTGGGAGGTAGTAGATCCACAAGTTCGGGACCCTATATTGAAGCATTTCATGGCATTATTCATCAATAATATTAACGATCATCTTAAAGTTGTTCCCATGGAAGATATATTCCCTCAGGAGTAAATGAAAAGATTATTTGAATAAAGATATGAAAATTGATCAACCGTTTATCTTTCAACAATACATTAATTATGTTACACATTGTGGTTCTAAAATAATAATGTTATCATGCTACTCTAGCTGGATAGTAAAAAGACAAACCAGCACTCCAATATAATGTAAGATGCCTAAAGTTTCACAACCAACATATCTACGATCAATCTCATCGACACTGGCCCTGGCCAAAGCGAACGACACGGACGTTTCTAACACCGAAAGTGATACACACTGGCCACCGTGCCCGAAAACTGGCGAGGCGCAGTGGGAGGGCAGCTATTATTTTCTGAAGCAATCCCAGGACGACAGCGTGCCGTGAGAGTTTCTCACATGCCACACGCCTCAAGAAGCGAGATAATACCCGAGGTATAGGTGAGGCCGCAGTGGTAGCAAGAATTTGACTTAAGGGCTTACTTTACTAGAGCTCCCGACCATAGATAGTGATTAAAGCACATGTGGGTAAAAGTCCGGAATCAATAATTAGTGAAGAGATCTCTTTCTTTTCAGAACAAGAACAAAATAGGACTAATACTTTTTAGCCAGCTAAAGTTTAATGACTTACACAGGAAATAACTCAAGCCATTGTGCACAATTTTTCTTCCTTTTATTTTAGCAAGTCATCACTTGTAAAGTATAAATACAATATCCGAGAAATTTTTGTATTACGGTTTTAACTATGCACAAAATAAATGTTGACATGAAAACAATGAAATTCTCTACTAATCGTGCGCGTGGAGTTCAGGCTCGCTTTGGAACAAACTCTTTGCAAGCTTGCCTCAACTTATCGCGCAAATGTTTCCTTCGTGTAAAAAAATAGTAATACAAAATAATAATGTAATAATATTTTAGCGTTCGGGTAACTAATTATAAGAAAAACTACTCATTATAATTATAATAAACAAGAGGACGTGACGCGGTTTCACCCGCGTAGTTCCCGTTCCCGTGGGAATACAATATTTTTTCTTCCATAAGAACCTTCTCCTGACAATAACTTACACAACAAAAAAAGAATTAGTGAAATCGGTCCACCCGTTCTGAAGTTATGCGGTTACCAACACATTTTGCGATTCATTTTTATATTTATGAAGATTATAGCTGAGCGCAACTATATTTTGTTGTATTTATTGTGAAATGCTTTCTAGCTCTTTCAATGTCTAACCAATTTGATTTTCTTAAACGACCACGAATGGATAGGTTCCATGGTGATGCCTCTACCCCGGAATCCTTTTACGACAACAGCAGTTTCTCTAGGTGTTTCATGTCATTTTTATTTTTTTATTCTGTGATCGACCCCGTGACAGTAAAAATATTTCAAGAAATTTAATTGGTTCTTTTCAAAACTGGATATACAATAATATACTTGTTTCTTGAACTACTCTGGTATTTTTAGATTACATACAGGCGTTTTATGTCTTTAGTCTGCTTCTTCTGTAGTTTAGCGATCCCTTCCAAATTATAGAGATCCATCCAAGTGCTAAGTTGCATCCGAAACTTTCTTTTACAATGTGGTTCGGTGATTAGAAGTACTTTGATTGTTAGATTTGTAAATTTTGTGTGACAAATCCCAGTCGCTGTCAGCCATTAGTAATCCCTCTATTTACCATGAGATTAATCAAAAATGCTAAATACACGATACTGAATCTGTGGTCCCCTTGTAAATATAAAAGGAATGTTTACACCGTTTCCTAAGCTCACGTAAAATAGAAAGCAACACTGGTGGATAATATGAAAAATGTGATAAAGATCACCAGTTTTCATTATTCAAGCTAACCACGGAGCTTATCAGAAAGAATTTCAAGACTTTAACTGACATTCCTGCAAGTGATGCTTCTGTTAAAAGATGGTTCTGGCGTAAGCGCTTATCGGTAAGTAATCAAAAGACAGTCACTTTTATCATTGCCGAAAACGTCAAATCACAGTCTACTACCCCTAGCAGTAAATCATAGTACAACCGGTGTCAATAGTATGATACTAGGGACAAATGGGACTTCAAGTCAACATGAGAGAGATAATGTACTTACTAAATGATACAGAAAAGTAAATAATCTTGCAGGCTATTCTCGCGGAACCCTTTAATGTGTATGAACTCTTTTATTTCGATTTTTA
Organism: Miltochrista miniata; assembly: GCA_933228765.1. Lineage (NCBI taxonomy): Eukaryota > Metazoa > Arthropoda > Insecta > Lepidoptera > Erebidae > Miltochrista > Miltochrista miniata. Next base: position 23,210,550 of record OW121763.1, on the reverse strand, counting down.
TTCGTAAAACTAGTTCACCGGCCTGGTTTTTTCAAGGAATATAAGGGCACTTGATACAAATTCAAATTTAATATATCAACAGACGAGTTGAACTCAACATGTACCTGACGACATTCTGTGTTCTTTGTGTTGTTGCACCAGTACAGATCATTCTAGGTAAGATATCTCTCACTTTGTATCAGCGTGTTACTAGTTACATACTTTGAAATCCCTACAGAGAGCAAAATCAGAAACGATTTATTCTTTCTGGCCGTAATCGTTGTGAGTCTTTTTTTTTAACTCTTTGAATAGATCTTTCCTCGTTTTTGTGGTTAACCAAATGGTTACCAAACGGAACTGGATACGTCATACTGTTTAAGTCAATTAGACAAGGTGCAACGCCATAAGTTGGCCGTAGGTCAACTGGACGTCACAGAGGACTACTCACATGATGTTGTGTTTACACTACAGTCAATGCTCAGCACGTAGTAACTATTATTGAATCTGTGGCTCACCTAGTTATGTTTTCATTTTGTAAACCACTAGCGGACGTCACGCGGTTTCACCCGCGTAGTTCCCGTTCCCGTGGGAATACGGGAATAAAATATAGCCTATGTTACCCGCAAAAAGTGTAGCTTCCCAACAGTGAAAGAATTTTTCAAATCGGACCAGTAGTTCCGGAGCCTATTCGTTACAAACAAACAAACAAACAAACAAACGAAAAAACAAATCTTTCCTCTTTATAATATTAGTATAGAAGTAAAACATTATTAATCATTTCTAAAACTATGTATTGATTTTTAGGATTACCTAATAAACCATGTAGCCAAGAAGATTCAACGTGTATAAAAAACTTGGCAATTGATATTTTTAATAAAGCGGTGAAAGGTAATCCAGCTTTAAATATGGAACAATTGGATCCTATGAAACAAGAATTTATTTCAGCCAAATTCTCAGTTATAAATTTTAATACTTATGATACCACAGTCGTAGGTGCTAAGGAGTGCACTATTGAACATGCCAAGTAAGTGAAACTTTATCTATTGAAATTATGAATTCTAAATTTTTGTATCAGACATGGTATAGCAACCAATGCAGAAGTTGTTTGCTGTTCTTTAAGATGTAGATACGTTATATTTCAGTCTTCCACTTGACGAGAATATAACAATTTTGTTTCTCCTTACATTCGAGGTCCATCAAGAAGGGTTTAAAACAAATAAATAAATGTAGCTATAATGTTCCGCAGCTCGAAATATAAACGAAGGTAAGCAAAAGCCTCACATAGTTTACATTTTACTAAAGTTTCATTTCCTAATTTCAGGCTGAAATTAGATGAAAATTCAATGCGTCTTGATCTAATTTGCCCTATTATGTATATGTACGGAGCCTATGATGTATCAGGAAAACTGCTAATCGTTCCAATTGAAGGAAATGGCGATTATAGAATTGATGCTAGTAAGTGCATAGTCATAAAATATGTTTTTTAATTAAGATAATACAAGTTTGTCAGGTCCCTGTTTAACCGAGAGTGTTACCCGGTAACCTAGAATACTCATTAACTGCTCTGTTTCAAAGGTTTTAATGTAGGTAATAATTGTTCAATAAGGTAACTATTTGCATTAGTCGATCAGATAAATTTGAGAAGGATATATACGCCTACTTAGCTTATTTCTGCAAGTCTTAGGTACGGCATTAAGTCCTGCTATTTACTTACACTTACGTTGTATAAAGAATACTATATTAATATTTTATATTTACAATTTCAGAGGACTACTACATTTACGTTGACGCTGTAACAAAAATCATTAAAGGCAAAGATGGAAGAGAATATTTGAATTTTAAGAGTTTTAAAGTCGATGCCGATTTGAAAGGGGGAATGGTTGTAGATCTTAAAAATTTATTTAATGGACAACATAAAGATTTAGGTAAGTAATATAATTATTACTGGCCAGAGAACAGAAAATTTCATTTGGACTATTAAAATGGAGAGTTCTTTTCTAAACCATAGATTTTGAAGTCGTCATATTTGAGAAAAAAATATTAACAAAAGAAATTTATAAGCTTAGTGAGGTCAACAACTATTTTCTAGAAATAGTTAAAGAACCGCATCAAGCGGTTGACTAAGCATAATCTCACCAACAAGTTGTAGCTACTATCACTCTCATAATACACAGTACCAGTATTTTTAATACTACTAAGCAATTCGAGCTAAGATTTCCGTAAAGATATACCTATGTTATAAGGTATGACGTTCAAAAATGAAGATGATTGAGACCATAGATTCAGATTGAGAGCCAAAAATTCTAAATCTATGATTGAGACTGCCAATGAATTCATTCAACGAAAAAGTTCTTACGCAGCTTTTCGTTGACCCAGTCATGTATATTATGAATACTCTGTAACTTTCATGCTGAATCTCCTAGATCTAGTATAGATCTTCCTCGAAAATTCAACACGTGTGGCAGACTATGGTGCTCGATTTTTTTTGTGAAGAAAAATAATCAGTTTGATATTATAAATTGTCGTTTTAACCATCCTTGCCCAGTAGACGTGTCTGTATTAAGGGGCGCGTCCGCAAAATGCACAAAAAGACATTTAGGATTTTGGAAATATTCAAGAACTTACTTCATTAAATGACACTAAAATGGAAGCTTAAATTCTTAATAGATGAGACTACATTAACACCGTGAGCTTTTTACAAAATAATTATTTACTTGCGAAAAAACCTCTGAAAATCATCGAAATTTACCTTTGTCAATTTGATTATTTCTGCTATTTCGATGAACTTTGAGAGGTGTTTTTTCTAATGTAAATAATTATTTTGTAAAAAGCGCACGGTGTTATTGTAGTTTCATCTATTAAGAATTTAGGGTTCCATTTGAGTGTCATTTAATGAAGTGAGTTTTTGAATATTTCCAAAACCCTAAGAGCATTTTTTGCGGACTAGCCCCGTGCAAATATAATAGAGTGACATTGTAGAAACAACCGAGGCTACTCTCGGGTCGTTACACTATTTTATCAATGAAAGTTTATCTTTTATTTTCAGCTGACGCTGCTTTAAAAGTTGCTAATGAAGAATGGAAAGCTGTTTCCAAGGAACTTCAAGGGCCCATCTTAGACGCTAATGTGAAAAAAATTGTAACGAATATGAACAAATATTTAAAAACAGTGCCTCTTCAACAACTGTTAATCTATTAAGAACAAAAACAACTTCAGCTTATTCATTTTCTAAAAGGTCATCAATCATACTAATATAAGTGTATCAAATATACTTATATTTTTCGAAAACACTCTTTATGAAAATATTGTAGTCGTCCTAGAATGTTAATTATGAGACATTATCATAACAGAAGTTTCTTAATGAGAAATTTTAGTACACTATTTGGCCTTTCTGTTTTCTAATCTATACTAATATTATAAAGAAGTAAAGTTTGCGTGTTTGTATTTTTGTTAAATTGTATCTATTCGGATCACCTGAACCGATTTTAAAAATTCTTTCACCAATAGATAGCTACGTTATTGTGAAGTGTCATAGGCTATATAGCATCACGCTACAACGAATAGGAGCGGAGCAGTAATAGTAAATGTTTAAAAAACGGGGGAAAAGTTATTCCTTTTGAGAGCTTCGTTGCGTGTGCTGCGTAAATATTTATAGGTATGTAAAAAAAAGGTACCAAAAAATTGTTTCTCTTAAAAAAGTTCTAAAAAAATTGCGCGATAGCATGTGTCTATCTTTGGGTTGGTGCACAATAACTATTTTAATGGCAATCAAATTTTTTCTACAATAGTGTCACGGGATGCCTCTTTCATAAACGAAATTGTACTTAAATATAATGCGACGGGAATACACACTCTCTCTCTCTCACGTAGTATTAAATATTAACGACGAAACGCTACGGGAGTAAACGCAACGCGACGGGAGTAAAAGCGACGGGAACAGGTAATACTCTCTCTTATGTGGCGCAAACGAAGTTGCGCGAGTCAGCTAATCTAATTATAATTATCATACCATACATTCTATGATACATTAAATTGAAATATATTCATTTAAAAATCTAGATAAATAAAACAATAAACCTCCCTATCTAATGCCGAATAAAGGTGCATCATCAGACAATAAAGTTAAATCGACAAGCAAAGAACATGTTTTTTTATTTCATCTATATTCTATTCATATGTGTATGCCACAATTGCCTTAACATTTACTTTTACTAGCGAATCTGACAGAAATTATAAGCCTGTCAGAAAAAAACCTGTCAACAAATTTTAGTATCCTAGCCATTCGTAAGATTTTGCAACAAATTCATCAAGATTCGCAGCAAAACATGCCTGGTGATAGTTATAGAATCATTAACACGCCTTCTTGATTCACCACTTATAAAAGCTTACCTGACGACCTTGAGTATCCGGCACGATAGAAAGTATTTATTTTAAGTTTTGGAGCAGGTTGGTCGATCACCCAGATTAATTCTATTTTCTGCCGATAGTTCAATTTTAATCTATGTCATGGACAGCGAAGCAGGTTCCAAACTGCACAGGGTCAGTGCCCTCATCTTACGGCGAGTATTTTACTCCACTTATTCTGGTTATATCATCTTTTTATAAATTCTTTGATACACAGTAGTACGTAGTGCACATACTTTAAGTTATGAAGAAAATAAATAATGATCGAAAGATACTGAAGTAAAAGAAACATTGGCTGGGTGCATAATTTTCAATTTATTGTGGACAATCTCACACAACGTCATCTAGTCCAAATTGCTTAAAAAAAGCTTGTGCTTTGGGATCTAGACGACTGATAGACTACTTAAATACTTATAAATACATGCATATTATACATAGAAAACAACCAAACTCCAAAACCAACATTTGTGAATTACAGAAATATTTGGACCGACCCAGGAATCGAATCCAGGACCTCTAGCGCGGCAGGCGGTTACACTACCGACTACGCCACAAAGGCAGTGGAGTTGGTTGCAAAAAATGTTTATAAATTCTCTTAAATAACTATTAACTTAAAAATTTTGCTAATACGGTACATCTATATATATAAAAATCAATGTCACTTTTCGTTGTAATTTTATAACTCAAAAACGGGCTCACCTATCCAAACCAAATGTTTAGGCTTTGTTCGGACTATTTAGTAGATGGTTTATGTGAAGTTTGCACAAAATCGGTAGAGCGGTTCTTCATTTATCACGCAAACGAAGTTGCGTGGGTCAGCTAGTATTGTATAAAAACAATTCAGCGTCTTCAATATAACAAATTGTTTGTTGTTCTTAATGTTTACGACAGCTAGACTTTTTTTATAAGTAGTTGGCCAGATTTCAACTATCATCGCTACAAAGCCATACTTGTGTACTTCAGAAGCATTTTAATTCAGCTCATATTAGAAATTCCTATACAAAAGTGTTAAATGGTTAGGTGCAATTTATCATTTCTTTAATGGTTTGAAGATCTTGTTTACATTAAAGGATAACATCCAGTTTCACTTTTAAATGTATTCTCATAGAAAATATTGACCGTTTCACTCAAACTCGTTTCGTGGACGGTTTTTGCGGAATATATTGTGAATCTGAATATATATTTTATCATTTGGTCTGTAGACAAATCGCTTCAAACATGTTTACTCGAACAATATTACTGTTTTCAGTCTTTTTCGAAGTGCAGTTCAGTGCAAGTGAGTAATTTCATATACTTAATTTTAAATCTACTGTCGCAGGAAGCGTTAGCGAGCCTTATTTAAAAATAAATAGCATCGTTGCCTAATTAAATACCATTGGTGTTAAGAAAACTACGCTCACATAAAGGTGTATAGAGTGTATAAACTTTCTTGTCTAGACGTAGAAGCAAACAAGAACAAGCCCAGTCTTCAGCATTCCCGACAGTAAAATTGTTGTTTGCAAAGTGGAAAAGAAGAGTGAGAAGGTTCAGATGAAAATAATAATTTGACAGGGAAACTAATATTATTATTATAATGTCGTCAGCGGGGATAATGCTTAACACGAGTATGTACTTATATAGTTTTTTAGGTTCCTTTCAATAGGATCTATGAGTATTTAAATTTCAACAACTTCTGTAATTTACTCTTTATTTAGACTGCTCACCACATAGAACCGCTATTAAGGTACTTAAAAATATTGAACTACGTGTAGCATTCCTTATATACAAATATTTTCACTTTACAATTCCAGTGTATTATACTACTAACCGTTAATTATAATTCTATCAAATTTAAGGTTGGGATATCATACCATGCAGTAGCGACGACTCTCAATGTACAACGAGAGTTGCTGAGAACATTTACAGTGCAGCTATTAATGGTGTCCCTTCTATGAATATCGAGAGTCTAGACCCAATGAAATATGAATACCTGGACGGAAATGTTGCATCCATTAATTATAAGCTGTTTAACAATACCGTAGAAGGATACAAGAATTGCCACGTAGTGGACAGCAAGTAAGTGTTGTAGACAAAATCGTAGTTATCAGAAAGATTTTCGATTATTATAGCATCATACTTATAGAATTCGGGACTTCACACGAAATACTTTTACTAACATGCACCGAAGTTATAGACACGTTGCAGCGTCCGAAGTAGAAACATCGGAGCATGTAAGTAAAAAGTATTTTGCGTGAAGTACCGAGCTGTATAAGTAAGAGACAAAATAATTGCTTTTTCTTCGTGCATTTTGCGGATATTAGAATACGAAAGTTTTTTTGGTATGGATGTGTGGGTGTATGTATAATTACCTATGTGAATGTGTTGATAATTGCTACTTTTTCACGAATCTGGCAGAAATTTAGTACAGTAATAGTCTACTTTTTATAATAAATAATAAGTTTCAATGGATGCGGGAATGGAAACAGATTTCCATGCGGGTGGAGCCCCTGGCATCCGCTAGTAGGTACCTTATATTTCTCACTTGCTACATGGTTCACATCCATGTCGTATGGCTTCAAAATACGTAGTATTTCTTGTAGTACCTTCTGGCAGACGATTCAACCACTGTTCTGACGCCCAGTTCCCATCCATTTGATGAACCAAATAATGTTTAATTTTTATTACAGTTTCAAGCTGCAAAATAATTTTATGCAGTTAAAATTAGTTTGCCCCTACTTTAACATGTACGGCGTCGGCAACGTTTGGGGATTTCTTGTAGTTATACCAATCGAAGGAAAAGGCGATTACAAAATTGAAACATGTAAGTTTGAAATAACTTTTCAAACATATTTTGGTAATGATTAAATTACAAAAGATTATAACTAATAACATCCCTATGCTGTTCCTAAATTGTATCCATTATGCGTTAGTAAGGAATTTACGCGTGTATTTAATGGGCAATGGGCTTAGTGTATATTTCCTGATAGCCCGTAGAATAAGGCGTAATGATCATTACAACTATTAGTAGTACTGGTAGCTTAGATTGTTTTCTAAATCTCTCTCACACTCTCCTCCGTCATCCAGTTTTCTAAAAATAATGACTTGATAACGTATTAAATATAATATTTGCTATTGTAAATACGCAGAATACCGAAGATTACGATTAAAACTGGACTAGCCTCTTGATCTTTTACTGGAAATCGAATATTATTATGTAATGTATTTTTTGTGCTTCTTTATCAATTTTGCAGATGATTTTCATATATACATGGAAGCTCAAACAAAAATGACAAAAAACGATGATGGGAAAAATTATTTAAGGATCCATCATTTTAAAATAGACGGAGACTCAAAAGGAGAAACAGTTGCTGACTTCAATGTATTCAGTGGGCCATATAAGGAATTAGGTGGGTAACAACAGTAACATCTGAAAAAAATTGAAAATGAAATTGTGTGAAATGTCCTTGAATATTTATCTCAACTTTAACTGTCAGTTGCATTTCATATTATAAAAGTTGGAGATGGAGCAAACGATTTCTGAATACGCTTGTCCCTTGTCCACCTGTAGCACTCTAAAAGCATTTGAGGCCTAACAATAAAGTGTTCCCAAATTTTATAGCCTAGCCAGGCCATAACAAGACTTTTTTAATGAATTTGATATTGAAAGTGAAGGTAAACTTGAGCTGGTGACGAGTCCACATGTTCATGGTTCGGGGCGACTTAAAACCAATATTTGCAGAACCACTCGGTTCAAAGTTTTATTCATAGCTTACGTGTATCAAGCGATCAGGAAATAGATGAAATAATTGGAATGAGAGAGCTCTTCTTATTTACGACAATGTAGCTAAAAGGTTACTGCCGACGCGACGTGTAATTTCACATACAACGACATCTTAAGTATTAGATTTTGAGGTACACTAAAACTTTGGTGTGGAGATCAGTCGGTCAAAAAGTCCTGCATTTACCATATTGATCGTATTGTTAAATATCTCAAAACGCGCCAATATAGAGATACAGTTTATATCAGATCTCTTTGTTAATCGACTTCAAAGGAGAACACTAATTCCACTATATAATTGCTTTTTTCTTTTCAGCTGATGCTTTGTTGCAATCGAAATCAGTAAATAAAGTACTTCAAGAACAAGCATTAAGTACCAGCATGACGAGAATAGCAATAAATATGAACAAATACTTGATGAATGTACCTTTAAATAAAATATTCATTGATTACTGATGTAATTCATTAGCAGAACCTATGATGATGTCCAACCGAAGGCGAGTCTAATCGAAATGCCGTTAGTTTAAAAGTCAGTTATTTCATTCTTAAGTAATAATAAAAGTTTAAACTATCACGAGCTTTTATTTCTTAACCTGTGGATATATAACGAAGTAATCTTGAAATATATGTATGAAAGGACATCAGTATCTGATATTTGGATAGATTTAAATTTGATGTACCTACTTGTACGTTTTAATGGTACCTACCATACAGCAGGTCTGATAATGGAATTTAGAGGGTAGCCATACAAACTCCTAAACTAAAAGATGAACCCATCGGGTTAGAGTTGAATTAATATTATGGTCTTGGCAAACACTTCGATAGAACATAAAATGCAAGATGTGAACATGGACATAAGAGATATGGTCTAAAACTTGAACTTTTACTCTAACTGTAAATCTAAATATTGTAGCGTAAATAAATAACTACAGAAGAAGAATCTTACTGATATTTTAAATGCGAAAGTTTGTAAGTGTAGATGTGTGGATGTTTGTTACTCTTTCACGCAGGAAAGGCTGAACGGATCTGCGGATCCCAGGAATAAGTTCCTAGGAGAAGCGGGAACGGGAACAAATTTTACGCGGGCGAAGCTACGGGCATCAGCTAGTCTAAAATAAATCTTGCGAATTAAATAAAAATAGAACCTTTGACAACAATAAAAGGTATAATTTAGATATTACTGTATAAATTATACCAAAAATTATAAAAACCTGAGAAAAATTTGCGAGCCTGTGTGTGATATCACAGCGACGACGATGTGGAAAAAAATTGCCAAGTAAGTAGGTACAACATCGCTGTCAACTTACGAATAATGTATTCTACGTTATTCGTAGCTGTCAACCAAACACGTCCGTGGTAAGATAAAGGCAAAATGCTAGTAGTATTGCCACGTTGAATGACATTAATGAGCCCTAGCGTCAAGTACAAATCAGCCAGCTCTCAAAATCCAGGTCAAGAGAACCGAAGACCAAAAGCTTAAATTTAGCACGCTTTGTGCTTGAACCGACGGTGCTGCGATTTGATACGGTTCAAACACATAAGTTCTAGCAAAGATCTGTGCATTTTTACTGTTTGAGGGCCTAAGCAAATGCGGCAGCAGCTTTCGCGTGTACCAGCAACATGAAAATGAATAAAAAATTTGCGTTTTAGAAAAGACTTATCGGAAGCACCCGTTTCTCACAGGAACATCGTCCTGGGACATTTAGTCCTATGTATTCCACATAACAATAACCTTTTTAAAGGAAATGAAATAAAATTTGATAAATAAGATATTCCATGTGCGCAAAGTGTGGTGGCCTTCATTAGTAATTAATTATCCTATGTGGGTGGCCATTTTGCTATTGTGGAATACGAAAATTCATAATGCTGCTATATAATCAGAATTTAGTTGTTAACGACAGACTTTTTAACACGCATCTTCACTTTCTATGTATCTGTGTGCGTGAAAAATCCCCACCAACTTTAATAGTGTTTTTATTTGAATTTTTAAGTTAATAAGTAACTCCACAAAACACTGCGAAATTAGCACAACAAGAACTGATCTAGCCATTTTATATAAATACTAGATGTTACACGTGGTTCCGCCCGTTAGGAATTTTGTTACCGTTTCCGAACTTATTCTCCGGATAAACTTTGGCCTGTGCTATTCCAGATATCATTATCTAGCCCAAATTAAGCTAATATAAGCTTGTGCTATAGGATATAGACGACTGATAGACATACTATATTTGCACGTGCGGGAAAAACGAACATCCAGAATTCCTGACATTCACACTCACAAACTTTCGCATCTCACACAATATTAGTGTCATTTTAATTTAAGTAAGATTTCAATAAATTACTATTTAAAATCGGTCAATTAATTCGAACCAAGAAATGGTAAAAATATCAGGTTTACTGTATGGGAGTCCCTCATATATGAACAGCAAATGCCTTGGCGCCAGGTCCTATTGGCAGGTGAGGACGTGGACAATTTCTCGCTGGAGACTGTAATGCGAGCCATGATCTCCAGCGGGAGTAAGTAAGCCTTCGTCACGGCTTTCTGAGAGATCCTGCTCGTGAAAAATGTGACGCGAGAAGGGTGCGAGAAATAACTCCGCAGTCTGTGGCGAAGGCGCTGTAGACTTGACTTCGCGTAAGACAAAAATAAAAGAAGCTGGGGGGGGGGGGGGAGGGTCTGCTCGCCGTCCTTACAGTAGCAGGCTTCCAGACGTCAGAGGCGGTGGTGGAGTGACGTGAGAGGTTCACGCGGGTCTTACGCCCCTAGAAGTGGTGTAACACCTGAACTGGATAGTACCGGAACCCCTAAATGAGGCCGCGGTGGCTCCAATGTCTGTGATCATTAAATTACTTTCAAGGGCTTACGCGGGGCTCCTGGCTGTAGGTAGTGGTAGAATTTTAGTCGGCAAGAGTCCACGAAGAATTTCCACATGTCTCACCTTTGGAACGACTCCGCGAAGTACTTACTTGATGCGCAGGACTCTATACAACGGCGAGCTATTTGCATTATTAATTGTCCGAAGGTGACGGTAAGTCTGAAGCTGTTGGCGCAACGTAGAACTATTGCGTCTTTGGCTACAGTCTAGCGTAATCTGTCACGGTGAGTGTTCTGAAGAGCTCTTCAAGCTAATCCCGTCCTCTCCTTTTCGATTCCGAACAACGCGTGCTTGAAAGAGGACTCTCACATAGTGGAGTTCTCTCCAGTAGTTCTAGCCAGAATTGAAGGATTCGAAAGATCGTTTCTCTATCGAACCATACAAACCTGGAACAACTTGCCAGCGCACGTGTTTCCCTCCTCTTACAACCCTGGATCCTTCAAGCGGAGCGTGAAGAGGCACATCATAAGGCCGCACACTTTACGACCACTCTATAGTTACAGGTGGTGTGGAACCTCTCGCGACAGGAGAGACTTTGCCTCCTTATGCGTGTTCCACCGACTGTACAATGGTGTGTGCTCTGAGTAATTGTTTGATATGATGCCCACACGGCTACGTTCTATCACCGCACCGCTTGCCACAGACAGGGAGTTCATCCTCACACTCTGCGTCCGGAGCGTTCCAGCACGGTTAGATCCGATAGGGGTTTTCTTCCGCGCACGCTTAGGTTGTGGAATGATCTCCCTGCCTCGGTTTTCCCAAACGCCTACAGTGTGGGGTTCTTCAAAAGGGGTTTACTTAGAAGGTTTTTACAGGGTCGGCAGCGCGAGTGTGGCGCCTCTGGTGTTGCAAACGTTCATAGGCTGCGGTGACCACCGGTCCTTCTGGTGGGCCGTATGCTTGTCTGCCACCTTAGTGGTATAAAAAAAAAATGACTTTTTGTAGACTGTAAGAGTGGCCCCCAATCGCTAGATGTCGTTATGGCTCACCATCAGGCAGCGACATTACTTTGGCGAGCTAAATATAAAAAAATACGTAGAAAAAGCTCCCTTATTTTTTTTTGTTTTCTAGTACTTGTTGTTACAGTGGCAATGGCTATCATATGGTGACAGACAGACGGACAACGGAGTCTCGGTAATAATATCCATTTTGTAACCCTGAAAACAAAGTTAGATATTCATGAAGGCGCAAAAGTCAAGTTCTCAAAAAAATCGTAAACTTGTTTTGTGTTCTGAGGAATATAATATCAATCTCAAAATAATTTTAATCACTTGATCCGTTGATAAACCACGTTTATGATGTACTAGCTGTTACCCGCGACTTCGTCCGCGTGGAAATTATGTTATAAGCAAAGTTTGAACCGTATTCTATTTGAGCCTCTAGGATAAGTCGTAACCAAAATGTGGGAACAAATTTAGGACATCCTCCAACTTACCCGGGGAGTTATGCGCTAGATGGATTTTTTTAACGTGAGGAAAATCCCACATGAATGTACTATGACTCCCACTGACTAAAAACCACACGTATCCTACCTAACAGCCTACGATTGGGAGCCCCGGGTAAGCCCTCTAAAGGATACCCTAGGACTGCGCTAGATGGATAGGAAGAGACCTCATGGTTTTAGTGGGTCCAAGGCCGGTATGACGTACGTGTTTTTTAATAAGCCCCTTTAATAATTATAAGAGTAAGTAGTATGGTGAAGCGCGAATACGAAACGTTTGTTAGATTAGGGCCACAGACTGAAAACTTTACGCATAATCGGAAGAGTTGAGACGATAACACTAACGCTAACGGTAGCCAGTAAATGGCAGTCGTTAAACCAAGTTGAAGACCTTATAGATTTAATAATTTTCAAAAGTAGGCAGTACTAACGCCTGTCCATTTCAACACGGCAATGCGGCTCACCATCTATTACGTTACGTGGGACAAATTAAAAAAAGGTAAACATATAATATGCCTCGATACCCCTTTGGTGATAAAGGCGTGACCGTATGCATGTACTTATTATGTTTAAGGTGATTTAATTTATGTACCCATGTCACTGTAGCCAAGGCTCAACATTTTTCAGTAAAGTTGTTTTAAGAATGTTCATTATAAACAACGTTTGTGTGGCGTGTTGGCTTAATCATAAAAGAGCTGCTTAATGGTTATTTAAAATACCGAAAATAGAATACAATGTGAAAAATGAATGATTTAAGAAATAAAGATTTATTGCCACTCACACGTTTTGTTATTTGGCTTTAACTTATTTACCCCCGAAGTGAAGCCGCAGTTGTAGCCGTAGATCTGTTGGTCCTTGGGTATCCTTCTAAGGGTTTACCCGGGGCTCCCAACTGTAGGCTGTTATGTAGGATACGTGTGGTTTTTAGTCGGTAGGAGTCCGGCATAGTATCCATGTAGGATTTACCTCATGTTAAAACTCTTTGATTCAGAGTTACAAAAGTACTACAGTGGGCTAACGAAAATAAAAAAAAATAACCACGAAGGCTAAGGCGGTAGCTCCGCTTCGCTTCGCTCAATTCAGTCCACGCCTTCGGCGCGGACTGAATTGCTTTACTAACTGAATAGACTTAATCTTTAAGCTCTTTTTTGATTAAACATACAGGGCAGTTTCACACGCTGCTTGATGAGTCTGATGAAGAAATACATCTCCTTTCATAGATCTTATGTGATGTAAACGAAGTTGCGAGGGTTAGCTAGTCTATACATATAGTAAAACTGTTGAGGGTCGAGAGTCTACTGAAGCCGAAAATGAAATTACATTTTTCATGTGTGTCTGTCTGTCTGTATTCCGAATAAGTATCACGCCGAAGTTACTGAATGGATTTGAATGAAACTTAGTACAATCACAGCTTATAATCCGAGGAAGGTTCTAGGATACTTTTGATCTCGATATTTTGCGCGGTTCCTTTGGGAGAAGGGATGAAAGACAAAACGGTTTTTAGTTGTTACTTCTCAATGCGTTTTCAGATTCCAAAATTTTTTTTTAGAGTTATAATGGGAATACTGTAAGGAATGTTTCACACAAGTTTCCATGTTAAAGGTTTTCTAGTTCAGGAATTAGAGACATCCCAACTTTCGCAAAACCTAGAATTCAAGGATCCCTTTGAATGTGAGGGTAAATCTAAACTGGCGTGTTGGCTTAATGATAAAAGAGCTTAATGATTAAGGCTATTGTAAAATAATTCAGTCCGCGCCGAAGGCGTTTACTCACGCAACCCCCCCCCCCCCTTTAAAAGCGGGATCGCACCCGAAACCCCCAAAGACGCGGCATAGCACCCGAACCACCTCCTAGGCGAGGACGCAGTGGCGGCCGTGGGTCTGCTGGGAGTCCTGGGACATCCTTCCGAGGGCTTACCCGGGGCTCCCAACCATAGGCTGTTAGGCGTTACGTAAGGTTTTTTTAATTGGTAGGAGTCCGGCATAGCATCCACGATGGATTTTCCTTCACGTTATAAAAAGTATACTACATATTACATGGCTTGTACAATAGTATAGCGTAGCCTGAAATTTGATTTATATTAGTGTGAGCTATGAGATCTAGAAAACTGATAAACTTACTTATTATGTTATATACTAAATGCATATTTAAAAACAAACACGTACTCTAATGAATTTGATTATTGTTCTTTATCAAGCCTATAAATTACTACTACTAATCTTTACAGTTAGGTACTTTTGATTGTTGCCCGTAAATACATAAACAAATATATTTTGTGTCTGTCAAGCCGTTAGAATAATTATATGAAAGAATATGAAATATAATTTCATTGACTGCCTCTGTGGCGTAGTCGTTGTAGTGATACCGCCTGTCGCGCCGGAGGGCTTGGTTCGATTTCTGGGTTGTTCCAATTAGTTGTGTGATCCACAAATGTTTGTTTCGGAGTTTGAGAAATATATAAGTATGTATATCAGTCGTCTGGATATCGTAGCAAACACAGAATTTAATTTTTCTCTATCGGGCCTCCAAGATATTTAGCGTGATAATATGTAACCGGTGTGTAAAACCGATCTCTTACTAATATTCCTGCAACGTTTTAGTTTAATCAATCCACATACTTACATATTTCATTACCCTCTGCCTAGTCCCTAGGATATGTAGCGTGATAATATATAGCCTATTTAAAGATCCTACCTCTAGATTGCTATTCAAATAAAAGATTAATTAAAATTATTCAGTAATTTCCGTATATTGCAAAAAATATACAAACAGATTTTCATTGTTCTCTGCCGAGCTCCTAAAAAATTTAGCGTAATAATATGTTGTCTGAGTGTAAAACCTATCTCCTACTAATATTCCTGCTACGTTTTAGTTAAATCAATCCAACGGTTTAAACATTTCATTGCTCTCTGCTTAGCCCCTAGGATATGTGGCGTGATAATATATAGCCTATTTTAAGACCACACCCCTAAGTAATATTTGTGCAAAATTTGAACCAAATCTGTTCAGTACTTTTCGAGATCCTTCCGGACAAAGCAAAGCAAACAGACAAACAGACAAACAGACAAACAGACAAAAAAAATTCTAACTATATTTTCAGCTTCGGTATCTTATGTAGAACACCCAGCGAGTATTTTTTTGTTAATATTTCCAATGTACAGTTTTGGCTTTTCTATCATTTTATTATATGTATAGATAAGCGAATAATATTATTCACAATTTTTGCAAATATCCAGTTCAGTCAAAGTGAGTAATTTCTAATTACCTAATTTGAAACAACTTCATGATCACGTTAACAGCCTTTTTTGTTTAAAATTTAACAACTTATACTGGGAGAGAGGGAGGCCCACTTACTTTTATTTTTTAAGTTCAGTGTTTGTTGTTATGGCGGCAACAGAAATACGTAACCTGTGAAAATTTTTGCTCTCTAGCTATCGCGGTTCCAGAGATACAGCTTGGTGACAGACAGACAGCAAAATCTCATTAGTAGGGTCCTGTTTTTACTCTTTGTGTACGGAACTCTAAAAGAGGAGCTTTACTATATAATTTAAAAATACCAATTATGCTCCAAAAAAGCTCTTCCACATCCCTTTCAACCAAAACCGAGTCCAAACGCTGGCAACATTCCCATGGTAAATGGCTGGCTCAAGTGCACACGCTCAAGTGTCACGAAAACAGTCGATTTAAAGCTTACTAGCTCTGTAAAGAAGCTTCGTACTAGGACCCCATGGAGACCTCAAAAGGTTTTGATCCCAATTGATTCAGATAAATAAGTTCAAGCACGATTTGTGTTAGTGACGTTGCGAGGCTCAGCGCAAGCGGTAGCAACTCCAGTGCAACTAGCAGTGCCAGGAACATGAGAAGGCGCAAGAGTGTCCATGCATGTGAATCATAAGCGGTTTCTCCATGTACCAAGGCACCAATGATTTTACCGTCGCTGTCGTCTTTAGCTAAATCCTTGGGATTTAGGACTGCTGGCGCGCGTGTCTGACTTATATTACTAATATACATACTAGCTGTTGCCTGCGACTTCGTACGCTGCATTTTAAATGCGATTCTTTAGATTGATATAACTTTTTTATTTATGATCCGATTGGCATGAAATAAAGACTAAGCCTCAGTTCAGACACGGCGGGAACCGCGCGATTTCCATGCGATTCTAAAATCGCGCGGGTCTTATTTATATGAGTTAGTTAGTAATCGTTCAGACATAACCGCGCGGTTACCGCGCGATATCCGCGCGGTTCCCGCCGTGTCTGAACTGAGGCTAAATGTTAAGTGGAGCAAACCGCAACGCAATAAAGAAAACTGCAATGCAATCGGTTGAGCGGTTGCTGAGATTAGCGTGCACAAACGTACAGACAAACAGACCGTTGATTATATGTATTTTATTATATTTATGTATCAATATATATATTATAATATTGCCATCGGGGGTTGCCATCTCGAAAAAAATTAGATTAGTGTTTGGCTACATGCCTTTTTGTGTTTGTTTTTTTTTCTTTTTTTCTCAGTATTTATATTTAATTTTATTTATACATTACGTGACGGCAATTTTATTAAATATATATCATTATTATGAAAACCGTCAGGCCGTCTCTGAAAATCAGCATTGTATGCGTGCACCACACGCATACAGCATTAAGCTGAGAGACGGCCATTGTTCTACATTAAGCTTAAATATTGTAAATTTTAAATAGTGTAATTTTGAGTATTTTAGTTTATTTTTATAAGTTTATTTTATTTTGTATGTATCAATATGGAATAAAAACTTAATAAAAAATACATTGAAATTATAAATGCAAAAAAATTAAGTGCGGATGTGCGCCATCTAGTCTATATATATAAAAATGTTGTGTGCGTTTAAGTATCTATTAAAAACTTAAAATTTACTGAATAGACTGAGCTCAAAATTGGACACGATATACAATAGGATTCAGAGATGGTTTTAGGCTACTTTATACACTAACTAGCTGATGCCCGCAGCTTCGCCCGCGTAAAATTTGTTTCCGTTCCCGCTTCCCGTATTTTATCCCCTTGGAAATAGAATTTATCAAAATCCTTTCTTAACGGATGCCTACGTCATAACATCTACCTGCATGCCAAATTTCAGCCCGATCCGTTTAGTGGTTTGGGCTGTGCGTTGATAGATCACTATGTCAGTCAGACAGTCAGTCACCTTTGAGTTATATAATTATATTTAGATATCATAACAGCAATAAGAATAAAATAGCTTTAAAAAGTGATTTTACCAATAGATGGCGCTGGTCGTTTTTTTTAAATTATATT
Organism: Miltochrista miniata; assembly: GCA_933228765.1. Taxonomy (NCBI): domain Eukaryota; kingdom Metazoa; phylum Arthropoda; class Insecta; order Lepidoptera; family Erebidae; genus Miltochrista; species Miltochrista miniata. Next base: position 23,192,804 of record OW121763.1, on the reverse strand, counting down.
CTGCCAGCTTCAGAACAAAATATTATAAACAACCTATTTAGAAGGTACCTACCAGATTGATGTTTTTTAAGAGAAGTTTGATTGCGGCCTCCTTGCATTCAGAATAATAAAAGAGAGTACTTACCTAATAAAGAGGTCAGATAAGTTTTGCATGTTCATTTTGAACTTTTTGAACATTCGGAATTTTGTAGTTTTGGACTTTAGACTTTTGGAATTTTGAAGTTTTGGAGTAATGGAGTTTTGGACTTTTGGACTTTTGGACTTCTAGAATTTTAGACTTTGGAGTGTTGGACTTTGGACTTTTGGACTATTGGACTTTTGGACTTTTGGACTTTTTGACTATTGGAGTTTTGGGCTTTTTGGACTTTTGGACTTTTGGAGTTTTGGACTTTTGACCTTTTGGACTTTTGGAGTTGGAGTTTTGGAGATTTGGAGTTGTAGAGTTTTGGAGTTTCGGAATTTTGGACTTTGGACTTTTGGACTTTTATACTTATGTAGTTTTGGACTTTCGGAATTTTGGAATTTTGGAGTTTTGGACTTTAGACTTTGGACTTTTGGAATTTTGGAGTTTTGGAGTTTTGGGGTTTTGGAGTTTTGGAGTTTTGGAGTTTTGGAGTTTTGGAGTTTTGGAGTTTTGGAATTTTGGAGTTATAGAGTTTTGGACTTTTGGACTTTTAGAATTTTAGACTTTAGACTTTAGACTTTTAGACTTTGGAGTTTTGAACTTTTGGACTTTGGACTTTTGGACTTTTGGACTTGGGGTTTTGGGCTTTTGGACTTTTGGAGTTTTGTAGTTTTGTAGTTTTGTAGTTTTGTAGTTTTGTAGTATTGGAGTTTTGGAGTTTTGGAGTTTTGGAGTTTTGGAGTTTTGGAGTTTGGTAGTTTTGGAGTTTTGGAGTTTTGGAGTTTTGGAGTTTTGGAGTTTTGGAGTTTTGGAGTTTTGGAGTTTTGGAGTTTTGGAGTTTTGGAGTTTTGGAGTTTTGGAGTTTTGGAGTTTTGGAGTTTTGGAGTTTTGGAGTTTTGGAGTTTTGGAGTTTTGGAGTTTTGGAGTTTTGGAGTTTTGGAGTTTTGGAGTTTTGGAGTTTTGGAGTTTTGGAGTTCTGGAGTTCTGGAGTTCTGGAGTTCTGGAGTTTTGGAGTTGTGGAGTTTTAGAATGAATGAATGAATGAATTTATTTAATAAAAAGCAACAATGGCTCATATTTGTTAGTAGAGCTTATATCTAGGTTAGTATATTATATTCCAAAAACAAATGTATGTGAAACTGAAATAAAAATTAGGTACAATAAATACAATTAGGTACAATAATTAAATGTCAATAAATACAATAATTAAAATGTCAATAGATACAATAATTAAAAAAAAAAAAAAAAAAAAAAAAAAGTTTAGAGTTTTGGACTTTTAGAATTTTAGACTTTGTAGTTTTGGACTTTTGGACTTTTGGACTTTTGAACTTTTGGACTATTGTACTTTTGGACTATTGGACTATGAAGGGTGAATTTTTGAAAAGGGATTGGATGGCCAAATCCGAAACTATAAGGAATAGCGAAAAATGCTCAAAGGAGTCACGAGCCCGATTTTGATGAAACTTAAAACCTCATCATTACATTTTTGAAAAACCTGTAATCCTAGCTGGGAATTGAACCATTTGTTTTGAAAAAAATAAACACACCCTATATTATTACACCATACGATAGTGTCGATGTTAAGGATCAAATTCTGCGAAGTAATGATATACGGCAAATTTAAGAACAAATGGAATTTTAATAAAATTAATATTTCATGTAGGTAACTAAATTTTGTATCATAATTTGTTTCGTTCGATATCCCAGAAAATATCGTAACTATTCCGTGTTTTAAATTATGCACAATATGATTCTGGTAGGCTGGTGAAATTTGAAAGTAGAAAATAATCTCAATTTTAATTGCAGCCAGCGAAATCCACGGATCTTACCCCCTTAGATTACTTTTTTTGGAGGTATGTCAAAAACAAAATTTACAAAGACACGTATGATGCAGTTGATGACTTGAAACGTTCTGTTGATAATATTCTAAATGGAATCAATAACATTGTAATATTGAATGTAGTAAAAGGTCTCGAATCCAGCTATGTATTGAAAACAATGGCCTACCTACATTTTGAACAATTAATGAGTTAACGTAAGAAAAATAAAATGTATTTTGTTAAAGATGAGCTATTTCCTTTAGTTTGACGTATGTCATTACTTCCCAGAATAAGATCCTTAATAGCAACACTATCGTATGGTTTATTAATATAGGATGTTGTTATTTTTTTCAAAATCAACGGGTTCCATTCCCGGCTAGGATTATTGATTTTTCAAAAATCTAATGATGAGGTCTTAAGTTTTATCAAAATCGGGCTCGCGACTCCTTTGAGCATTTCTCGCTATTCCTTATAGTTTCAGAGTTGGCCATCCAATCCCTTTTGAAAAATTCACCCTGTATATGTATATTTCATGATATTTCTTTCGAAAAATAAGGTCATGAAGAAGTTTCACTTCTTACGTGTGTACAATAGTACACGCACACATTTTTTTTTTAAATGTACCCATCATTTAGTTTGTTACTCATTTCTCATAGGTACATAAAACCACCATAAAAAAGTCACAGCGAAGCGTGGCAGGGTACCGCTAGTTATCTATAAAACATTAGTTGACGCTTGCATGTAATTTGGAATTATATCTAGAATTATTTTATTAATTCACTTCCGTGGTGATTTTGTGTAAAGTGACTTGCTCGACTGGGAATAGACGCAGATTCTTTTTTATATCAAGCTCGTCAAATTGACATAGCCAGCCTGGTGGAATGTCATGGAGCATCTAGCGAATGGAGGCCACTCTCACAGTCCATAAGATTTCTGACAGCGGTCCTCAAGTTGGCGGCCCTGTGATGTGCCTCTTCATGCTCCGCTTGATGAACCTGAAATGTAGTATGTATGAATGAGTTTGAAATATACGTATCTACTAAACACTAAACTTTAAAATAATTATACAACAACAACAAATCTTAAAGAAAATGATTATATTTATTAAATTATAGCTTTAGATATCAAACCATGTAGCAGTAACGACTCTGAATGTCTCACGAAAAATATTGACAAAATTTACAAACAAGCCGTCAATGGTGACCCTTCAATGAATATAAAAAATCTAGACCCAATGATGACTAAATACATAGAAGGAAGTCTTCCAGCGATTAAGTATAATTTGTATAACACCACTACTATTGGATTCAGAGGATGCAACGTTGAAAACAGCAAGTAAGTGTTTTAACATCTTACTAAATGGTGTTCATTGGCAATAATGTAAAGTTTGAATTGGTCATAAGTAGAGTAAATAAGTTAAAACAAATGCATCTGTATTCTATGTAGGTATCGGAATAAAATAACTGTAATAGTTGTGCTGTTCATGTGCTGTATGTAGGTTTATATAATTGAGGAGGTCCAGAACAAAAGCCGATAAATCCATTTTTCGTAATTTTTCAGGAAGTACAAAAGAATGATTTACCTAAGAATACTTATATGGTTTTTTAAACTAATATTACCTCAATTTGGCGAGTAGAAAGGACTTTCAAATAGTTATGGCTAAAAAAATCTAGTATTGATAGTTTCTTCACAAATTTAATTTCAAATATGGAATAATCGGGATTTGGTACGATCATAATGTATTTATCGGGATTTGGCTATTTTGTAATTATCGGCTTTTGTCCCGGTACTTCCGCAAAAATCGACATTACGATTGTTGCAAGTTTTTGTATAATGGATAGGTAAAACTAGTAAAATACGTGTTAAATTTTGTTAAATCAATGTAAGATAGTTTAATTATCAAAAATTACAACTTTTATACGAAAACGAAGGTGGACCAAAGGGTTTCTTCTTCAGTACAGTCGCACATAACTCTTCATCATCAGATTCATGCTCACGATGGCTTTCGTTTTGTACTAAATCTCTGTACCACTTAAATTCGTCAATAATACTCCGATCATTAGTTTTAGTTATTTATTAAATTAATAGAATAAATTAAATAAAAAATAATTTAATATTAATTTTCATTTCTTCTAATAATTTTATTAATTTTAGTAGCTTAAAGGTAGCAGAAGTATTAAATTTATTATTATTATATTAAATAAGTGTTGTTAACATTATATAAACTATTTCTATCACGAAATTAATGTTTTCAGTCGAAAAAACAATACAAAAAATATTTGTCGGTAAATGGACTGAACACGAAAAAAATCTAGAGAACTTGTATAGGATTTATCGGTTATTGTTCCGAAAATTAAAGAAATCCTTTAAAATCCGTGTATTTGTCGAGTTTTGATCCGGCTGCCCATCTTAAGAGCCTTATTTAGTACGTTTTTAACGGGATCTGTTGCGGTGTGAGTGTTGTATGTCATGTATGACTACTTCAACTACCAATAAAAACTATAAAAAGACATCGGGCGCAAAGTGGAATTATCGGCTTTTGTTCCGGACCTCCTCAATTGTAAATAAAAACCAGCCAAGTGCGAGTTGGACTCGCCCATGAAGGGTTTCGTAGCAACAAGTAACAGAATAGAAAAGTTCTTATAGTTCGTTATAACTTTGATTGATGTTTTAATACGTTCGCAGTGGTAATGATTTTTCTAACCGAAAATTGCGGTTAATGACGTATTAAAAAAAACTACCAGCTCTATCTCGTTCAAACCAATTTTCGTTGGTAGTTTTTATGGCAATGTACAACATATATTTTTTTTAGATTTATCATTCTCTCAGTTTAGAAGTTAGAGGGGGGGGGGGGACACATTTTTCCAATTTGGAAGTGTCTCTTGCTCAGACTATTCATTTTAGAAAAATATTATTTTAGGAACCTCAATAGCATTTTTGAAGACCTATCTATAGATGGGTTCGATAACACGTATGGGTTTGATGAAAAAAAAAAAATTTGAGTTTCAGTTCTGAGTATGGGGACCCCCAAAATTTACCACTTTTTTTCTAGTTTTATATAAGAATTTTAATGCGGTTTACAGAATACATCTACTTACCAAGTTTCAGTGGATTAGGCCTTATAGTTTCGGAGAAAAATGGCTGTGACACACGGACGGACAGACAGACAGACAGACATGACGAATCTATAAGGGTTCCGTTTTTGCCATTTGGCTACGAAACCCTAAAAAGGGAGTTGCATCTGCGAACAAACTGCCATGCAGATATGTTCAGAATAAGAACATGTAAATGAAGATTCTGAATAATTGCTTAAAAAAGAAAACAAAAGATGGTACTGAAAAGGGTCAAACTGTGTCTGTACGAGGACACTCTCTCGCTCGAGACCATGGTCTTCAGCGGGAGTAATGGCGCAAATTCACTGGTCGTTAAATCGTTCGGTATACAGCATACGGGGAGTCCCTAGGCGAGATAACGACCAATGAAAGTGAACAAGTCGATACGTATTCGGGGTACCCCGCATGCTTTATATCGACTGTGGTTTCGACCAATGGCTTGCGGGTAGTGAGTCAAATACTTTTCATTATTCAATTTCATTCGTGAGTGCTTGTTGGGTTAAAAAGACGCTGTGTAAAATGACTGATAAAGACAATAAGACACAGACAGTCAAAATTGCTTTACATAACATTAATTAGGTACTGATCTTTGGATCAATAATAATAATGTTATGCTATGCTAGGCTATGCCACACAGCTTTACCCCGCATGCGGACCCTATCGACTAATGAAAACTGTTCCCCGAATGCGACCTGTGGCATGCGTTCCAAAAATCTCCCGCACCCCGCATGCGGTCCCTATCGACTAATGAAATTGCGCCATAAGTGGGACTGCGCCGCCACTTTCTGCGAGCTGGTCATGCTCGTGAAAGAGGTGGCGGGCGGGAGCGGGAGAGAACTCTCCCACCCGAGTTCCGCCGTCGTGTCTTCGCCCACGACTATCGGCTTCCGTGACCGGGGGCCTGAGGACGGTGAGGGGGCTGCTCACCGTCCTTACAGAAACAGGCCCATGACGGCAGCGCGACGTGGGGGATTCACACACATCCCCATCTAAGAAGCGGGATGACACCCAAAAATCCCCCAAAGACGTAGGTTAGCGCCCGAACCACCACCTAGGAGAGGCCGCAATGACAGCCGTAGGTCTGTAGGGAAGGGCTTACCCGGGGCTCCCAACCGTAAGCTGTTGGGCGTTTCTCAAGGTTTTTTTAGTCGGTAGGAGACAGGCTAGCATCCATGAATCTTTTTTTTTTTTTTAAAAAGATCAAACTGAATTTAGTTACTACCCGTTCGCTCTAACTTTGCCGCTGGCGTAGAGACGTATACCCGATTTTTTAATTACATGAAGTAAATTGACAGTAGCTAATGTCACTTCGTCATAGAAAATAAGCAACATTGTATGAAGAAGTGACATTAGTTGCGGTCAATTTACTCCGTCTAATTAAAAATTCGACTTTAGTATGGAGCCGAGCGGCAAAGTTAGAGCGAACGGGCAGTACTTGATATTTTAATATGTGTAAGTTCAATGTGTGTAATTTTGGTACAACAATTTACTATAAAACATTTCCTAAGTTGGAAACCATCACATGAAGCTTTTTAGATAAACTTTTCTTACAGTAATTGAGTACCTATAAGTACCTAATTTTATTTCAGTGTCAAACTGCAAGAGAATTCTTTTCAAGTAAAACTAGCTTGCCCCTTTGTTAATATGTATGGTATCTATGAAATTTCGGGAATACTTATAGATCTACAAATCGAAGGAAAAGGCGACTACGTACTTGAAAGCAGTAAGTATAAAACATTTTCAAATGTTATTGAAGTTGGAGAGTTTTTTTCTCCATTACGCTAAGTCCTTGGAATGGGACAGAGAAACTCACTCTGTCACACTCAACACTCGAGAAATAGTTTTTCCATTTACCTACAACAACAAAGCTTGCTCCTCATACCTAATTTCTGTTATTTAATATCAATGTTCTTAATTTTCAGAGAAATATCACGTAACTCTTGATGCTGAAACGAAAATAATTGAAAAAGATGGCAAGAAATATTTAGGCATCAAAAATTTTAAAGCAACTGGAGACCTGCGTGGAACTCTGTTTGTTGACCTTAAAAATTTATTCAACGGACAGAATAAGGAATTAGGTAAGTGCATAATAATTCATTTCACAGTTTTTGTCACTGACATGAATCTTTGACTATTTTCTGTGTTCTTTACATGTACTTTCACTCTGCCCACGCGGAATATATAAACCTTTCAGTTGTCAGATCGTGGTTGAATAAGAAACCTCTTTCTTAAACTTTTGCATTAGTGACATGAACAATAGTCGCCAGGTTTATCTGGGTAAAATAAACAAGTAGGTAAATAAAATAACTTAAGCTATTATCAAATGACAAAATACTTAAATCTATATAAATTCTTATACTGTTGGAAGTGGCTTTCATCAGAACCCTCAATTTATGTATCGTTTGTCAGCGAGAGTATTTTTATTTAAAAGGAAGAGAGATAATACAGGGCTCTGAAATAAAGACTTCATTTGCGAGTAGGACGATTACGTAATAACGTGACGATCCCCTTTTCTAATAAGAAAAGGGGATCGTCACGTTATTACGTAACCCTCAACCTTACGAAGACTAGCTTTATAACATTCGCTCATAAAAATTCAATGCTCCCTCCACAGGGCACCTATCTTGTTAAAGCACATTCTTTTGGAGTTTGTACTGGTGAATGCGACTGTCCAACTGTGACGAGGGCAGTGGTTGTGAAGTATCTTGGTATCCACATAGATCAGTTTCTAAATTGGCGACAGCATATTGATATTTAATTTGTAGAGTGAGGAAGCTGATTTATATCTTTAAAATACTGCGTAATGCAGTGGCATTACGCAGTATTTTAAAGATATTTATAAATCAGCTCCAGTGTTGTATGATCAGTGAATCATACAACGCTGGTCATGCAAATGAGACTTGGTTGAAGACAGACCAGGATGACAGGGCTCCTGTTGTGCAGGGTTATAGGCTTCGTCACGTGCCTAGACCTATGAATGGAATAGCTTTTTATATTAGGACTGGGATCACCGTTAGAATAAGGGTGCACCCTATACACCAAAATGTAGAGCAGATGTGGATTACTCTCAATGTAATGGGAAAAACGTTGCTCATAGGTACCGCTTATCGCCCACCATGGCTGGACTTGGATACATTTTTGGGTAGTATAACTAACACTATTATTGCTTTGGCCCCATATGACCATATTATGCTGTTGGGAGATCTCAATGTCGACATGCTGAAGGTAGGTGAGAGCAATGTGGGGAGACTTACCGACTTTCTCACCCACACGAGTTTGAGTCAGGTGGTAAGGAACCCTACGCACTTCACAGGCAAGGCTACACTAATTGACGTCATATGCACAGATATCAGGACACGTAACGTGACGGTGGATCACATCCCTGAGTTGGGCCGACATTCATTTGTTGTGTGTGAGACAGTGCTTAGAAAAGCTAAGCCAACTCCGAGAACTATTACATATAGACCTCTGAGAGATATACTGGTTGAGTGTTTTAAGGAGGATTGTCATAGTTTCCGAGGAATGCTGGCCAATCATAATAATGATGTAAATGCTATGGTCCTATCTTTGAATTCCTATATGTTGCACCTGTTTGACCTTCATGCACCAATAAAGACAAGGACTTTTAGAGAGCCGCCTACGCCTTGGATCACGGACAACATCCGTCTGTTGTTCCGTCTTCGGGACCGAGCCAGGGCGTATCACAGCACCAGATTGGATCGACACCATAAGTATTATATTGATTTAAAGCACTTGGCTGAAAGATCATTAAATAGTGAAAAGACAGCTTATTTTGAAGCGAATATAAACTCTTGGATTACAGAACCTAAACTGCTATGGCAAAGTCTAAAAACTGATATCATGGCGAAACATAAAGAGACACGGCTGCCGGTACATTTTGACGATGCTGAAGCGGTTAATACTGCTAAATTCTTGAGTGTACCAGGGGAGACTAAACTGTTAATCTCACACTTGACATTTTTTGAATTTGACAGATGTACACCTGAAGAGTTCTACCTGAAGCAGGTCTCGACGAATGAGGTGCGCAGGATAATTGACGGTATCAAAACTAATGCCCAGGGTGTGGACGGGATCAGTCAGGAGATACTCTCCATGGTAGTCCCGTCAGCACTGCAGGCGGTGACTGATATCATCAACACATCTATAGTGTCACATAAGTTTCCTGAACTGTGGCGCTGTGCAATTGTTCGCCCCATAGCAAAGGTTAATAATCCTCAGCACTACAGGGATTTGCGGCCTATAAGCATTCTGCCTTGCTTGTCCAAGGTCCTGGAGCGAGTGGTGCACACGCAGATGTCAGAGTATCTGGAGGTGAACAATATACTACCAGAGCGACAATCAGGCTTCCGCAAGGGCCGTAGCACAGCTACCGCCTTGAGCGATGTGGTGGGCAATATTCTTGAGGCCAGGGATGGGGGGGAAGGTTCTATCCTGGTTCTCCTGGACTTCTCTCGCGCATTTGATGCCATAAACACTACACTCCTACTTTCAAAGTTATCGTATTATGGATTTTCCAAAGAAACGGTGGAATGGTTTCATAGTTACCTGGAGAATAGGTCACAATGTGTGGAGATTCTAGGTGAGGATGGTACCCGGAAAACCTCTACTCCTGGCCGGATAGGCAGGGGTGTGCCTCAGGGGTCAATTTTGGGGCCTCTCTTGTAAGTTTTGTACAGTGCAGATGTAGTGAAATCAATAAGGAACTGCAGATATCATATGTATGCTGATGATATACAGATCTACAAGTCTTTTAAGCCTACTGAGATGACAGACGCAGTAAATGCAATCAATGAGGACTTGGCTAGGGTGGTGTCTTGGGCGGAGCAAAATTCCTTAATGTTGAACCCATCTAAATCAAAATTTATGGTTCTAGGGTCCAAAAAGCAGGTTCAAACTATTGTGGCACAGGACCCAGTAATTAGCATCAAGGGTGAGAACATAGAAAGAGTAAGCACTTTTACCAACCTTGGACTAGTTATGGACTCAGAGTTGCGTTTTGAGGCACACATTAACAGGGTAGTCAGCAATTGTTTCTATAGACTAAAGGTTCTGTACAATATAAGACAGTTCCTGAGTGAGCCACTACGAAAACTCCTAGTTGATAGCCTTGTGCTGTCAAAATTCAACTACTGCGACACTGTTTATGGCCCATGTCTGCTTAGGAGAACGGAGAATATAATACAAAGAGTTCAAAATGCATGCGCTCGTTTCTGCACTAATATACCAAGGAGAAGTCATGTAACACCCTTTTTAAATAAACTTTAACTTCTTAAAATGGCAGCTAGACGGAGACTTTATTTGGCTAGTTTGTTATTTGGGGTGGTTAAAACACAGAAACCAAGTTATCTATTTGAAAAACTTAGCTGGAGATATGAGAAGCAGCGGCATAGCAAAAGAACAAAAGTACCCCCTTTGTCACTTCCAAAGCATAAGACGGCAGCATTCAGGGGCACATTCACACATGCAGCGGCTGCGTGCTGGAATGTCCTCTCCCCACCGGTCCGCTGCCTGAAAACAAAACGGACTTTTGTACGTCATCTAAGGACAATGTTTATGATCGAACAGTCAAATTCGTGTTAGTACTGTCACACAAATTTGCTGGACTTATAAGCACTCATTAAAACATATATATATTTTTTACTGACAAAGTTTTTGAGACATATATTTATAATTGTAATGTACTTTTAATATAATTTTAATTTTAATATTCTTCATATTTATTACTCATTATTGTGATAAATTATTTATGTACTTATAACATTTTACTTTAAAATAGAACATATCCTTAGCAGAAACAAAAAAGATCTGTTATTACCTCAGTTTCAAAGGCCAGTGTGGGCGGTGAGTCCGGACATGGTTTGGCATGAAGCAGCATGACTGTGAGGTGGTCCCTGTATGATGATTATTCACAGTATGGGTGTTTCCTTTTTGTTGTGCCTGAAATACATAATAAAAGTCATGTAAAGTAGTAATAATACCGATAAATGTAATTTATGTGTAAGAGAAAGAACTAGAGAAGGGTGTACTCCAGTGGCGATTAAAGAATGGCCTGCAGTTCAAAATTTACAAAGTGTCTTCCAGGTATAGATTCTCGACCCTCTTGCAGTTTTATTATGGGTAGTGTGTAAATTGTCAGAGAATAATAATGTCTAGTGAAAATGTGAAAGTTAAATCTGTGTAAACATGGTAAAATTTATTGAAAATGAGAAAAATTTGAGACCGAGTAGGGTTCAATGGAAAGAAAACTAGGTACATGCTTACCGTCTGCAGTTGTTTTCTGTATATTGTTATGGGGGCATTATTCATCTTCTGAGTGGCGCCGGGATGCCTATATAGTTTTATTTTATATTTTACTTTAAGTGTCACAAATGGCGACATACAGAGCTTAATGTTTAATTGCATGAAGATTTTGGCACATTGATGGTCAGCACGGACACAACACATTACACGAAATAGGAGTACAACACACTTGTCACTTATAATTTTACAGTAACTTACATGAGCTAATGTGTGTTGTTACTTGTTTGTTATGTCGAAGCTTTGGCAATTGGCATGGCGTCGCGTCTCGGAAGCGGACGTGAAAAAAAAAAAAGTTGCCAGCCCAAATAATTTTAATAATGTTTGGCTAATAGCATATTTGTCTATCATTGTATTTTTTGTTTTATTTGTTTTTTCTTTTGTCTCAATGTTAATATTTTTGTGTACATATATAATTTGCGTGACGGCTTTTTATAATATCACGTTATAAATATGGCATACTCTGTCTGTGTCAAATCACCGTGGCCGTCTCTGAAAATCAGCGTTGTATGCCTGGACCACAGGCATACAGCATTAAGCTGAGAGACGGCCATTATTCTACATTAGGTTTTGGATTTGACAGGTTAGAATGGGTATATGCATATGCTGTATGCTAAGTGTTTGTTTTTTGTTTTTTATTTTTTTCCATGTTATATTATTTTTCTAAAGCATGTGTTTAAGGTTTAATATTAATGTAGATGTAGAAAAAAAGCTTTTTCTTTCTTTCTTTTCTTTCTATGCTCTACTAGGCGTTAGGTCAATCTGTTATAACCTATGGCATAATCTCATGGGGTGGAGCAGCCAAGACTATTATCCTCCCTCTAGAAAGGGCACAAAGAGCTGTCCTTAAAGTCATGTTCAAAAAACAGGAGGACATCCCAGTCCCGACAGTGAGACAACTATTCGTGCTACAGACAATTTAAAAAGGCATCTATCACTGGTATTAAATATGATCCAAGTATCTACACAAATAAGTGTCGATCAGATAGGGCATGTCCTCCTGTCCATCACGAAACAACTTTAGCAAAACGTCACAATAAGGTCTTGAGCAAAGTGTTATATAATAGAATAAACAACATATTGAAACTGTGTCCAATGAACAAGTATAAATTACAATCAACGCTTTGGCTTGGCTACTAACTTTAAACTACAATGAAACAGAAACACTCGTGCAGGGTACTTAAACGTAGCTACATATATCTGCAACACACGCACACATATTCACCTAACATTAGCAAATATACTCATACATTATATCCTCTTACATATATACATACACGCTCGCTCACTCTTCTCACACACACTAACACACACACACACACACACACACACACACACACACACACACACACACACACACACACACTAACACACACACACACACATACACACACGTATACACACACACGCGCACACACACACACACACACACACACGAGCGCGCGCACGCATGCAGGCACTATCACACGCACATACTAATTATACTCAATGTGGCTTACATTAATGTTTAATGACTTCATAATTTAATAATTTAGGTAGTAGTATAATAATTATAAAGTAAGTAGTAGTATAATTTAGGTAATATTAATTTAATTTAGGTATATGCTTAAAATAGTTGGAAGTAAATAGTTGTAAGTTTACACTGGTTTCAAATAAAACAGGCTTGCCTAGTTCATGGAACCAGTAGTAGTATAGCACTTTCCTTTTGATGTTTTGGATGGTACACTGTACAGGGGCAGTCCTCTGTCGCGCTGAGGCCTCCCCACACAGGTTAAATCCTAGTATGGGGGGAATCTTTGGCTCGCATTGTGGCTGGCTCCATGAAGTTTAATCTTACTAATCTTACAAACTATGTTGTGCTAAGTAATCAAAATGTTCTTTCTTTGATGAATAAAAGATATTATTATATTGTTATATATGAACGATGATTGATTGCAAACATGGACCCCTATTTATTAAATTTAATATTTGATATTTAGGTTTATGAAAAAACAATCCCTTTTTTATTTCATTCCTCCTTTATTATTTTCAGCTGAGGCAACGTTAAAATTCGCCAACTCCAAAGAAAATGCAAAACCAATATTCGAGCTACTACAAGGTCCTGCCCTGACAGCTAATACGAAGAATATAATCATAAATATGAATAAATATTTGAAAACCATACCGTTGGATACGATAATATCTAACTAATTATTTTTAATAAAATATATAAAATAATGAGCTGTGGCCTACTATTGTGTTTGACTTGCAATCAAGGGTTCAAGAGAATGCACCTTAAAAATTTGAGACTGTGATGCTTACAGACCACGGGAGATTAGGTAAGTATCTGTGGAGAATACACCGGGAAACCACGGCAGAGTGCCAGCACCGCGAGGAGCGCAGCGAGGTCACAGCGGTCCACACATTGTTGGAGTGCACGGCGTGGGCGCAATGGAGCCAGGGCCTCGTGGCAGATCTAGACTAAGCGGGACTCCGTGAGCAGGTCATGCTCGCGAAAGGGACGGCGGGGAAGGAGTAGGGGAGAACTCTCCCACCTGAGTTCCATTGTCTGCGGTGGGGGCGCCGCAGACGTGGCGTCGCCCAAGACTATCGGCCTCCATGATTGGGGTCCTAAGAACGGTGAGGGGGCTGCTCACCGTCCTTACAGAAGCAGACCCTAGACGACAACGTGACGTGACGCCAAGAAGTGGGATAACACCCGAAAAATATAAACCATTATACGTGGTACAAGTTATTTATCCTTGCTTACGTCTCTGAGACGCTTGTAGCCTCGCGGACTCAGTGGTCTGTAAACAATCATTACATTAATTTCAATTTGACAGTGTTATCAAGCTTCGGAAAGCACATCGTTGGACCGAGTGTCAGTAAGGCTGCTCGCACATTTGTCAGCACCGTACGCGCCGCACGCGCCGCATTTTAGAATTCGTTGTATGAAATTGTATGGAACCACGCACATTACACCCGCACCGTACGCGCCGCATTTCGTAAAATGCGGTAAGCATCCGAATAACATTCTGATGACGTCATAATGCGGCGCGTGCTGATGCTCGGTGTAGCCGCATGCATGCTCAGTGTTGCCATATATACGTATTTGCCCGTATCTATACGGAAATAATGTTCAAACCGGACAATACATAATACATGCACACGAATTTTTATAGTGAGCGATTACAATCACAATAACATTCACCCATTTATTAGCAATGTTGAAATCCTTTAATATTCTATTTTTATTTGCAAATAAAGATCGATAAAACAAATGACGCTCGATTAAATAAATGAAAATCGACAAAACAAATGACGGCCGGATAAACAAATGACGATCGGCAAAACAAATGACGGTCGGATAAACAAATTACGATCGGCAAAACAAATGACGGTCGAAGAAACATATGCAGATCAATGAACCAAAAGACTATAAGTAAGCAATTTGATAAGATTAAAAAATATTTGCAGCCATATTTTGTAATCTAGATGTGATTGCCATTCAAAAAAATAGGTGCAAGCAAATCTCGACCCTAATGACACTTCTCTAAAAAGTGCTTTTAAGCGTTTATAGACATCACTGATCACGAATATGTAAAAATTAAATAAATATTATTCATGTTCATAAGGTCGAGAATTGCTTGCACCTATTTTTATGAATGGTTATAGCATCTAGATTACAAAAATAGGGTTCAAGCAAATTTCAACCTTATGAGCATGCATATTATCTATTTATTTTTTATATATTCGAGAGGACAATCCGAGAAGGGGGGTGAAAGAATTGTCCACCGAAAAATCACTCTAACGACCTTGAGAGAATACGGCGAGAACACGGATTTGAAATGCCCAACGTGCGGGAAAATTTACAAGAAGAGAGCCTGGTTTATAAAGCACTTAAAATCACATGATGGTGTTGGAGCAAGACAGCCTTCTGTAAGTTCTTCAGAGATTGCCACGGATAGAGTTGAAACTCATATATCCCATGGTAAGCCAGACGGTGAATTAAACCAGGAGCCTATTAACATCCAGGCCCGTCTTAGTATTCCCTCTCTAAAGCAGAGCATCTGGAAAGCCCACGATCAAAATCTGGCCATCCTTTCAGGATACTATCCATACATATCTGCACGAGCATTATCCACCACATTCAAAGTACGCTCGGAAAAATAGAATAAATACTTTTAAAATCAAAATGAGGCAAAAAAAGAGGGAACTTATCAAACGACTACGGATTGCTAAAGCTATGGGCGATAATCAACTTAGTCACCAACTGGCCAGGGCTTTAAGGTCTATACTGAAATTCAAGGGGTCTCCATTCAACTAATTAATGAAACTAATAATTTAAATAGAGCCAATCATGAAGTAGAATTTGATAGGAACCCTTTTAAATACTCGAGGAATATATTTAATGACAGAAAGCATGGTAGGCTGGACATAAGTAACGATCAGATCTATAACTACTATAAAAGTAATTATGAGGTGCCTAAATATGATAAACCATATAGTGAACCAAAGGAAAAAAAACCATCCAGTCCTCAATTCTTAATCAACTGTAATCCACCTAGCTTAGAAGAAATTGAACACCAAATTAAAAAGAAATCAACTAAATCTGCCCCTGGGCCTGATGGCATACCTTACATAGTCTATAAAAAATGTCCATCAGTACGTAAACACCTTCTGAGCATATTTAACAGGATCTGGTCGAGTAAAGAAATACCAGCGGCCTTCGGAGAGGCCAGTTTTGTGCTCAAGAAATTGTTACCAGTCCAAAAGACGCCAGACCGATAGCGTTAACCAACACATTATCAAAAATTTTCTTCTCATAGCTTCAATTTAAAATGACTGATTTTATGATCAGCAATAAGTATTTTAGACCAAATCACCAGAAAGGGTTTCTGCCCGGAATTTCAGGATGTCTTGAACATAATTCTCTACTGGCGGAAAGTCTAAAAGATGCCAGATTAAATGAAAGGCAATTAACAGTTTGTTGGATAGATTTGGAAAACGCCTTTGGCTCAGTACAACATGAAACCGTGCCTTTCAAATTTCTTGGCAGAAAGATAGATAACAGAGGTTGTACTCCAGCTTTGGACGACATAATTGAAAGTTTCATTGTTGACATAAAAAAGGTAGACCATCAACCAATAGGTAACGTCAAGAAAGCATGGATATACGACAACTATTTAACATCACGTCTAAACTGGCCGTTTCTTGTGTACGATATGAGCCAAAACCTTCTCAGAAAATTGGATGGGAATGTTACGAAGACGTTGAAGTCGTGGCTAGGGCTAGCTCAATCGGCCGACCCGTCGGCATTATACAGAGCCTCTAATAACTTCGGAATGACGTTTAAGAAGCCGTCGGAACTCTACAAACATCTAAGAGTTACTAAAATGCACGTCTTGGCAAAATCAAGAGACAAAATCGTTCAAACTCTTTCAAAGGATAAAAATATAGCAGAACTTGAGTCACGCCTCCAATTCCACAAGAAATTCATGGTGGGTTCGCAGACTGGTCGAGCGGGGTTGGGTAGTATCCGGAGACAAACAGATAAAGACATTACAAAATCTTTTCTGGAGCAGGATGAGAGCGATGCCTATAAGGTGCACGCGATGAACCTGGAGATGCAGAATGAATGGCTCACTCTGGGCGAATTTTGTATTCCCATGGCCTTGCAGTGGCGTACCTTATTGTACGACTGGTCGCCGGCTTTGCTTAAGTTCTACCTGAACGCGTTTCAATTGACCCTCCCCGACCCAAGTAATCTGGTCAGGTGGGGGAAAGCCACCGATAAAACATGTAATGCATGTGGAGAAGCGATTGGAACTGCTAGGCACCTGTTGGTAGGTTGTAGGACGTTACTTGACCGGGGTCATTACTCACGCCGACACGATAGGGTATTGGAAATCATACGTGAGACTATCAGTTTGGCGGTAGCGAGAGCGAAAAAGGGATTAACCACAAACAAAAGAAATGACATTGCGTTTGTAAAGGAAGGCTGTTCAAAGAAAGTACCTCAAAAGCCATACTCAATTTTGATGGCTGCCGCCGATTGGACTATACTCTCAGACACGTATGAAAAACACTACAAAATCCCGGAGGATGTATGTGCCTCGTCATCCAGACCCGACATATTCCTGTTTTCGAGGATACACAGGCGTGCGGTGCTCGTGGAGCTGACGGTGCCGTGGGAGACCAACATACCGAAGGACCACGCCATGAAGACAAATAAATACTTTGACTTGACCAATGAGTGAACCAAAAATGGCTATGTGGTTAAACTCTATGCCGTAGAAGTAGGAGCAAGGGGAACTCCAGCTAAATCCCTGTATAATTTATTTAAGGACCTTGGATTGCCAAGAGCTTCAGTAAGCTCTTTACTAAAACGAGTATCCAAAGCGGCATTGATAGGATCTTACCAAATCTGGTTGGGCAGGGGGGGGAACATTGTTGACGGTGGAAGGTGATCGTTTATGCGCATAGTAAGGTGGCCACCCTAAACCTACTCGAATGGGTCGCAAGTCCCCGACGCCGTCGGGGTGTTCCCCCTGTGCCATGCTATGGACCCGGCGCCCGCACGGAGATGCCATGGAATGCTAAGAATACGGTCTCTCCATCAGTGATGTCTATAAACGCCTAGAAGCACATTTTTAGAGAAAAGTCATTAAGGTCGAGATTTGCTTGCACCTATTTTTTTGAATGACAATCGCATTTAGATTACAAAATATGGCTGCAAGTAATTTTTGACATTATCAACTTGCTTATAGTATTTTGTTTTAGTGATCTGCATTTGTTTTTTCGATCGTCATTAGTTTATCCGACCGTCATTTGTACTGTCGATCTTCATACGTTTCGCCGATCTTCATTTGTTTTGTACCGTTTCACACCAGAGGTAATAGAAACTGCTATAGTTGGCAATACCAAAGATTTGCTTACGGCGTGTACGGCGCGTGCGGTGCGTACGGCGCGTATGTGCGAGGCTATCAGGAAATGCGGCGCGTACGGCGCGTATGTGCGAGACTATCAGGAAATGCGGCGCGTACGGCACGTGCGGCGCGTACGGTGCTGACAAATGTGCGATCAGCCTCAGTAACAAGGCAGTTGTTAAGTTAGATTGAAAGCCTCGTGGCTAGGTTGAAAAATTTAAACAGCGGGCAGTCACAACAACAAATACAAAAAGCCCATTTTAATCTAATAATCTACTCTATATACATTATATAATAAAATGATAGAAAAGTCAAAACTGTACATGGAAATATTAAAACAAAAATAGTCGCTAGGTGTTCAACATATTAAGATACCGAAGCCGAAAATATAGTTAGAAAAATCTTTGTTTGTTTGTCTGTTTGCTTTGTTTTGTCCGGAAGGATCTCGAAAACTACTCAATAGATTTGATTCACATTTTGCACAAATATTAACTAGGGGTAGGATCTTCAAATAAAGGCAAAGGGGCTAAGCAGTGAGCCATCAAATTGGCATTATGACATAATTTTCACACGTATAAAGTCGCGGGTAACAGCTAGTATGCCAATAATCTCATCACGTATTACGTAGAGCAAAAACTAAAAGAGAAATATTAGCGTATGTATGCCTCTGCCTACCCCTTCGGAAATATAGTCGTGAATATTATGTATGTACTTCTTGAAAACCGTTGAGGGTACAGGTGAGTATGGACAGGATTATTATCTTTCTTCATCTGTCGCTTGTCTACCAGTAGCACTCTCATAGATTTAGAATATTTCAATACTCTATGAGCACTCTAAACAATTGAGTCTTAACTATAAAGTGTTCCCCGATTTGATGGCCTTTTTTTAGGGTTTCGTAGCCAAATGGCAAAAACGGAACCCTTATAGATTCGTCATGTCTGTCTGTCTGTCTGTCTGTCTGTCTGTCTGTCCGTCCGTGTGTCACACCCACTTTTCTCCGAAACTATAAGACCTATGCTATTGAAACTTGGTAACTAGATGTATTCTGTGAACCGCATTAAGATTCTTATATAAAACTAGAAAAAAAGCAGTAAATTTTGGGGGTCCCCATACTCAGAACTGAATCTCAAATTTTTTTTTCTCATCAAACCCATACGTGTGGGATATCTATAGATAGGTCTTTAAAAATGCTATTGAGGTTTCTAACATTATTTTTTTCTAATGTTAATAGTTTGCGCAAGACACACTTCCAAAGTGGAAAAATATGTGTCCCCCCCCTCTAACTTCTAAACTAAGGGAATGATAAATATAAAAAGAATATATGATGTACATTGCCATAAAAACTACCAACGAAAACTGGTTTGAACGAGATAGAGCTGGTAGTTTTTTTTTAATACGTCATAAACCGCAATTTTCGGTTAGAAAAATCACTACCACTGCGATCGTGTTAAAACATCCATCAAAGTTACAAAGAACTTTTATATTATGTTACTTGCTGCTACGAAACCCTTCATGAGCGAGCCCAACTCGCACTTGGCCGGTTTTTTTATATTTACCTCGCCAAATTGACGTCGCCACCAGCCTGATGGAAAGCCGTGGCGCATCTAGCGATTTGGGGCCACTCTCACAGTCCGTAAGACTTCTGACAGTCTGAGTGGTTCTCAAGTTGGCGGCCCTGTGATGCACGCTCCTTTTGAAGAACCCGGAATTGTAAGATGAAGGAAACACGTGTGCGGGCAGGTCGTTCCATGTTTTTATAGTTCAAAATAGGAACGATATTTTGAAACGCTCAGTTCTCTCCTCTGTGTATAAGTGGTATCCCTGTCCGGCACGCGTTGTTCGGGATCGGAAAGGAGACGGTGAGATCAGGTTAAAGAGCTCTTCAGAACATTTGCCGTGATACATTCGGTAGAAGGCAGCCAAGGACGCTATGGTTCTTCGTTGCGCTAACGATTCGAGGCTTCCGACACCTCAGGACAACCAATTATTCGAATAGCACGTCTCTGCATAGCGTCAAGCGCGTCTAGTAAGTACCTCGCGGAGCCATCCCAAATGTGAGAACAGTATTCGACGCAGAGGCGAATCTGCGTATTGTACAGTAAACATCTCTGATGTGGCGTGAAGTACCGTCTCACCTTATTTAGGACCCTAGTTTCCGCGTGTACCAGCAACATGAAAATGACAAAAAAATTTACTTTTAGAAAGATTGGCGGTACCCGCGACTCTATATGCTTGGAAAAGATTTATCGAAAGTACCCGTTTCTCACAGGGACATCTTCTTGGGACACTAAGTCTTATATGTTCCACTTAATAATAACCTGTTTGAGGGAAATAAAATCAAATTTTGATAAATAAAACATTCGATGTGCACGAAATCCGGTGGCCTTCATTAGTAATTAATTATCCGATGTTGACGGCCATTGTGCTATTGCTGTACATATACGAAAATTAATTGTGCTACTTTATAGTCATAAACAACAGTTTTTTCTATTTCACTCCTTATCTTTTAATGTGCGTAAAAGATCTTTGAACGTCTGCTACTAACTTTAATCGTGTTTTTATTTGAAAAACCCTGCGAAATTAGCACAATTACAACTAATCAAGCCATTTTATATAAATACTAGACTAGATAGAGCTCGTGGCTCCGCCCGTTAGGAATTTTGTTCCCGTTTCCGA
Source organism: Miltochrista miniata (assembly GCA_933228765.1). NCBI lineage: Eukaryota > Metazoa > Arthropoda > Insecta > Lepidoptera > Erebidae > Miltochrista > Miltochrista miniata. The sequence goes on along the minus strand of OW121763.1, from coordinate 23,171,845 downwards.
CCTTATTCCAGGGATAAAAATTGACCTATGTATTATTACAGACTATATAAATAATAAATATTAGTGGACCCGAACTAACCCTCAAATCGCGGGGTAGTACCGGAACCTATTGAGGCCACGGTAGTAGGTAGCCAAAGTCTGTCATCATTAACAGCCTTTCAAGAGCTTACGCGGGGCTCCTGGCTATACTCGTTTATGCAATGGTAGAGTTTTAGTCGGCAAGAGTCAACGAAGAATTTCCTCACATCTCACCTTTGGGACGATTCCGCAAGGTACTTACTTGAAGCGCTGGACTCTACGCAGCAGTGTGCTATTCGCAGTGACGGGAACTTTCAAGCCGTTGGCGCGGTGAAGAACTATTGCGTCTTCGGCTGTATTTGACCTTATCTATCACGGTGAGTATTCTGAAGAGCTCTTCAAGTTAATCTTGCCCTCTCCTGTTCGATCCCGAACATCGCGTGCTAGAAAGAGGTGCCAGATAGTGGAGAGAATCTTCGCCAGAACTGAACGTTTCAAACCATCGTTTCTCTGTCGAACCATAAAAACCAGGAACAACTTGCCAAGCGCACGTGTTTCCCTCCTCTGACAACCCTGGGTTCTTCAAGCGGATCGTGAAGAGGCACAGTATAAGGCCGCCAACATGAGGACCACTGTCTATGGTCTAGTTGTATATTGTGAGAGTGGCCCCAAATCGCTAGTCGTTATGGCTTTCTATCAGACGCCGACGTCACTTTGGCGAGCTAAATATAAAAAATAATAATTAAAAAAGCTCTCTTATATTATTTTTGTTTTCTAGTACTTGTTACAATTACTAGAAAACAATGGTAATGGCTATCATAACTTACAGCCTGGTGACAGACAGACAGACAACGCAGTCTCGGCAATAATATACATTTTGTAACCCTAAAAACAAAGTTTGATGTTCATGAAGGCGCAAATTTCAAGTTCAATTCTCTAAAAAAATGTAAACGTGTTTTGATCTGAGGAATATAATGGTAACCTCAAAACAATTTTAATCACTTGATCCGTAGTTTAACCACGTTTAAGATGTTTACGCGAATATTATTATTCACTATTTTTGCAAATATCCAGTTCAGTCAAAGTGAGTAATTCTAATTACCTAATTTGAAATAACTTCACGATCACGTTAACGGAATATAGCAATTTTATTCATTAAGGAATAGTATGGTATATTATCACGTTAACTGTGTTTTCTGTTTAAAATTTAACAACTTGTACTGGGACGCAGGGAGGCCCCTTAATTTTATTTTTTAAGTTCAGTATTTGTTGTTATGGCGGCAACAGAAATACGTTACTTGTAAAAATTTTTGCTCTCTAGCTATCGCGGTTCCACCTGGCGACAGACAGTCAGAAAAATCTCAGTAGTAGGGTTCTGTTTTTATTCTTTGTGAACGGAAATCTAAAAGAGGAGCTTTACGTAATTACGTATTGTTACGTATATTATATTTATTCCGTAAATATACGTAAAAAAATACCAATTATGATTTAAGTATCAAAAGGCTCTTCCACATTCTTTTCAACCAAAACCAAGCCCAATCGCCGGCAGCATTGCCATGGTGAATGGCTGGCTCAAGTGCACGCCTTCGGTCACGAAAACTGTTGATTTAAAGCTAATTATCTCTGTAAACAAGCTTCGTACTACGACCCCATGGAGACCTCAAAAGGTTTTGACCCCAATTGAATCAGATAAATAAGTTTAAGCACGATTTGTGTTTGTGACGTTTGCGAGGCTCAGCGCAAGCGGTAGCAACTCCAGTGCAACTGGCAGTGCCAGGAAAATGAGAAAGCGCAAGAGTGTCCACACATGTGAAACACAAGCAGTTTCTCCATGTTCCGAGGCACCAATAACTTTCCCGTCGCCGTCATTTCTAACTAGTTCCTTGGAATTTAGGACTGCTGGCGCGCGTGTCTGACTTATCGCGCATCTAGCGATTGGGGACCCAGTTCGTAAGACTTCTGACAGTGGTCCTCTAGTTTCTCCTCCCCTCTTCACGCTCCGCTTGATGAACCCGGGGTTGTAAGATGAATATAAAATACTAATAGATTCTAATACTGCTGAAGTTTGAAATAAAAATATCAACTAAACACTTTACTCTAAAATAAAAATTCAAACAACAAATCATAAAGAAAATAATTATATTTATTGAATTATAGCTTTAGATATCAAACCATGTAGCAGTAACGACTCTGAATGTCTCACGAAAAATATTGACAAAATTTACAAACTAGCCGTCAATGGTGACCCTTCAATGAATATAAAGAATCTAGACCCAATGATGACTGAACACATAGAAGGAAATCTTCCAGCGATTAAGTATAATTTGTATAATACCACTACTATTGGATTCACTGGATGCAAAGTTGAAAACAGCAAGTAAGTGTTTTGACATCTGGTGTTCATTCGCAATGATGTACCTCATGCTTGAATTGGTCATAATTTATGTAAATAAGTTAAAATAAGTGTATCTGTATTTTATGTAGGTATCTGAATAAACTAACCGTAATAATTGCTGTTTAACTTTAAGAACCGTGCTGATTTGTTTAATTTAAACTTATTTAATAATTTTAAATTATAATTAACTCTCTCACCCTAAACAGTTAAATAATATACAAACATAAAGTGCAGGAGTCTCTGTGACCCCATTTCCATAAAAGTGTAACAAAAAACCGGCCGAGTGCGAGTTGGAAGGAAGGGTTTCGTAGCAGCAAGTAACATAGTATAAAAGTTCTTGTCGTTCGTTGTAACTTTGATTGATGTTTTAACACGTTCGCAGTGGTAGTGATTTTTCTAACCGAAAATAGCGGTTTACGACGTATTAAAAAAAACTACCAGCTCTATCTCGTTCAAACCAATTTTCGTTGGTTGTTTTTATAGCAATGTACATCATATATTCTTTTTAGATTTATCATTCTCTTAGTTTAGAAGTTAGAGGGGGGGGGGGGACACACATTTTTCCACTTTGGAAGTGTCTCTTGCTCAAACTATTCACTTTAGAAAAAAATGATGTTAGAAACCTCAATAGCATTTTGAAGACCTAGCTATAGATATCCCACACGTATGGATTTGATGAAAAAAAAAAATTTGAGTTTCAGTTTTGAGTATGGGGACCCCCAAAATTTACTGCGTTTTTTCTAGTTTTGTATAAGAATCTTAATGCGGTTCACAGAATATATCTAGTTACTAAGTTTCAATAGCATAGGTCTTATAGTTTTGGAGAAAAGTGGCTGTGACACACGGACGGACAGACAGACAGACATGACGAATCTATAAGGGTTCAGTTTTTGCCATTTGGCTACGAAACCCTAAAAATCAAATGCTCAAAAAGAAAACAACGGATAGTACTGACAAAGGTCAAACTGAATTTAGTTACTTGGTATTTTAATATCTGTAAGTTCAATGTGTGTGTAATTTTGGTACGACAATTTATTATGAAACATTTCCTTAGTTAAAAACCATCACATGCAGCTTTCTAAATAAACCTTTTTCACAGTAATTTACCTAATTTTATTTCAGTGTCAAATTGCAAGAGAATTCTTGGCAAGTAAAACTAGCTTGCCCCTCTGTTGACATGAATGGTATCTATGAAATTTCGGGAATGCTTTTAGCTCTACAAATCGAAGGAAAAGGCGACTACATACTTAAAGCTAGTAAGTTTGAAAAATATTCATAAGATATTGAATTTAGAGATGGTTTTTTTCTCCACTATGCTATGTCCTTGGAATGGGATAGAGAAACTCACTTACTCGCACTCGACACTCGAGAAATCGTTTCTGCATTTACCTGCAAAAACAAAGCTTGTTCCTAATACCTAATTACTGTCACTTAATAAACAATATTATTCTGTTTCCAGAGAATTATCACGTAACTCTTGATGCTGAAACGAAAATTAATGAAAATGACGGCAAGAAATATTTAGCCGTCAAAAATTTTAAAGCAACTGGAGACCTGCGTGGGACTATGTTTGTTGACCTTAAAAATTTATTCCACGGGCAGAATAAAGAATTAGGTGAGAGCATAATCCTACTATCCTACTAATATTATAAATGTGAAAGTTTGTGAAGATGTTTGGATGTTTAGATGTTTGGATGTTTGTTACTTAATCTCGCTCTAACGGCTGAACGGATCGGGCTAAAATTTGGAACCGGGGTAGATTATAGTCTGGAATAACACATAGGCATTTTATCCCGGGAATATGTTCCCATGGGAAGCGGGAACGGGAACCAAATTTCACGCGGGCGAAGCCGCGCGCATCACTGTTATATGAATTACTAGTGTAATTCATATAACAGTTTTTGTTACTGACATGAATCTTTAACTATTTTCTGTGTTTTTTTACATGTACTTCCACTCTGCCCACGCGGAATAATATAACCCAGTACCTTTCAGTCGTCAAATCGTGGTTGAATAACAAATCTCTTCGAAAACTTTTACATTAGTGACATAAACGATAGTATACTATACCATCTTCACGCCAAATTCCTTGCGGGGTAGGCAGAAAGAACCGAGCGCCACACGGCACGGTCCATACACACCTCACTTGCTTCTTTAACTTTCATTTTTCTTTTCATGCATGCACGTCGGTTCCTTCGGCTCTTGACACCTTCTGCTAACACACGATTAATTTGGCCGTGGTAGGTGTGTCGTGGCCTTCCCTGACTCCTACGTCCATCCACTTTCGCGTTGTATATCTGTTTTGCCATTATTTCATCTCCCATTCGCTCCACATGCCCGAACCATCATAGCATGCCCTTCCTTACTTTAACACCGACACTCTCTTCCAGACCAACTCTCTTTCTTACATCTTCATTCCAAACGCTATCTACGAGCGTTACTCAGCAGATTTTGCGTAGCGCGCGCACCTCGACCGCGTTTAATCTACTTTCATGCGTTCCCTGCCATACCCAACTCTCGCTTCCATACGTTAGCGGAGGTATCAGCAACGCACTGTGTACTGCTAGCTGGTCCTTTTGACTTAAGCTGTTGGTACCTAAAAGTTTGCCTTACGCTCCATTCACACTATTGCCCGCAGTCACCATCCTTCCTACATCAGCGGTGTACCGTCCATCCCTGCTAAATGCACATTCAAGATATGCAAACTCATTCACATGTTCCAGCATTACATCATTTACAGTTATCCTGGCATTCATTCTGTCCCCTTCTACTTCGAATACTATCACTTTCGTTTTATTCGCGTTCAAATGTAACCCTCTCATTAGACAATCATCTTTCATCGTTGTGACTAGTGACTGTAGTTCTTATGGTGATTTGGCTATGAGCACGGCATCATCTGCATACAGCAAACAGTTCACAAGTAAGTCACCCATTCGCAATTCAAACGATAGTCGCCAGGTTTATGTGGGTAAAATAAACAAGTAGGTAAATAAAAATACTTAAGCAATTATCAAACGACAAAATATTAAATCTAAAGCAATTCTTATGCTTCTATAATTTCTAGACTATCCGTTTCATATCCACCTTTGGAAGTGGCTTTCTTCAGAACCCTCAATTCATGTGTAGTTTGTCAGCGAGAGTATTTTTATTTTAAAGAGAGATTTAAAGGGGCTGATAACGGGCTCTGAAGTAAAGACTTCATATGAAAGTGGGATTATCCCGAGCACGGACACTAATAAAAAAAATAAAAAAAATAATAGTTTAAAAAACCAAAAAGAACGCTTTTAGCACGCACAATTTTTTTTTTAATTTAAACTGTTTTCGTATCCCATTCAGCAAACCCATTCATTTAATACCCATATCATGGGGATGCATATCAAATAGCAAATAGTAATTGCAAATAGCCAATCCGCCATCTTGGATGTCCGTCATGTTGGATTTAAGTCACGTGACTATTTTTTTCGTATTCCTGACAGCAAACCCTTTCATTTGATACCCATATCATGGAGGTGCATTTCAATAGCCTGTCCGCCATCTTGGACGTCCGCCATATTGGATTTAAGTCACGTGACTATTTTTTTCGTATTCCTGACAGCAAGCCCCTTCATTCGGTACCCATATCATGGGGGTGGATTTCAAACAGCCAGTCCGCCATTTTGGGGAGGCCGCCATATTGGATTTGTAATGACGTTTGTAGCTAGTCATGTATTGTTATCAGAACTCAAAGCGTGTGCAAAATTTCAGTCTGATCGAAGAACGGGAAGTGGGTCAAATTAACATTCCAAGATTTTCTTACATTTATAGTTACAAGTGAAGCTAATAGAAGCGTATTAAAAAGAACAATAATTTATATCATTCCTCCTTTATTATTTTCAGCTGAGGCAGCGTTAAAATTCGCCAACGCCAAAGAAAATGGAAAACCAATATTCGAGCTACTACAAGGTCCTGCCATGACAGCTATTGCAAAGAAAATAATCATAAATATGAATAAATTGTTGAAAACCATACCTTTGGATACAATAATATCTAACTAATTGTTTAATTTTAATAAATACATAAAAATAATAAGCTGTTGCCTACTAAATATAATGTGTTTGAATTGCAATCCCCGGTGTTAAACCCCAGATGCTTACTGGCCACGGGAGCTTCGGTAAGTAGGTACCTGTGGAGAATACACCGGGAAACCACGGCAGAGTGTCAGCACTGCGAGGAGCGCAGCGAGGATACAGCGCTCCACACATTGTGGGAGTGAATTGCGTGGGCGGAATAGAGCCAGGGCCTCGTGGCAGGCAAGGAATTGAAATCGAACCACGCGTTGCGAAATTATAACTGAAAAACCATTTTGTCTTTCATCCCCTCTCGCGCAGGAACCACGCAAAATATCGGGATCAAAAGTATCCTTGAACCTTCCTCGGACTATAAGCTCAGAATGTACCAAGTATCATTCCATTCGGTTCAGTAGTTTCGGCGTTATACTTATTCGGGATACAGACAGACAGACAGACAGAACAAAATACGTTGGTCACCCTACGGTGACCAACGTATTTTGTTTTGATACAAGAGTTTCAAGTTAATATGCTGGGTTTTACACAAATTATGAATTTTATCTGAGAGGTATAATAAGTAAGGCAAATCAACAACTTTGGAGTGTATGGGTGAAACAACAGCCTTAATAATTAAGCTATTTTATGATTAAGCAAACAGGGCCGTTTCACCCGGTGCTTGACGAGTCTGATGAAGAATTACTTCTCCTTTCGTGCACATTATGTGACGTAAACGAAGTTGCGAGGGTCAGCTAGTCTATACATATAATAAAACTGTTGAGGGTCGAGAGTCTGTACATGGAAGATATTTAGAAAATTTTAATTGTACTGCGTTCTCTAATCGATACTGAAGCTGAAAATGAAATTAAAGTTTTTCATGTCTGTTTGTCTGTCTGTCTGTCTTTCTGTCTGTCTGTCTGTATTCCGAATAAGTATCACGCAGAAACTACTGAATCGATTTAAATGAAACTTGTCACAATCTGAGCTTACTATCCGAGGAACGTACTAGGATATTTTTGATCCCAACATTTTGCGCGGTTCCTTTGGGAGGTTTCAATTTTGAGGGTTTTGTAGTTCAGGAATTAAAGACATCTCAACTTTCGCAAAACCTAGAATTCAAGGATTTCTTTGAATTTAAGGGTAAATCTAAACTGGTGTGTTGGCTTTATCATAAAAGAGCTTAATGATTAAGGCTATTGTAAAATAATTCAGTCTGCGCCGAGCAATCAGGGCAGTTTCATACGGTCCCATGAGTCTGTTGAAAAAATACCTATCCTTTCCTACACCATGTGGCGTAAACGAAGTTGCGAGGGTCGGCTAGTATTAAATAATAACATAAATCGAAATAATAGTTTAATGTAAATGAAAATGAAAACCAACTTCGTAAATAACCGATTTTCAATTAAATGTGGTTACTTAACCAATGGATAAGAACTAAGGTATATTATCTAGTAATTTAGTTTTAAATAATTAATAGTTTAAAAAACTAAAAAACACGTTTTTAGCACGCACTAAATTTCTTTTTATTTTATACTTTTTTCGTATCCCATTCAGCAAACCCTTTCATTTAATACCCATATCATGGGGGTGCATTTCAAATAGTCAATCCACCATCTTGGATGTCCGTCATGTTGGATTTAAGTCACGTGACATTTTTTCGTATTCCTGACAGCAAACCCTTTCATTTGATACCCATATCATGGAGGTGCGTTTCAATAACCTGTCCGCCATCTTGGACGTCCGCCATATTGGATTTAAGTCACGTGACTATTTTTTTCATATTTCTGACAGCAAACCCTTTCATTCGATACACATATCATGGGGGTGGATTTCAAACAGCCAGTGCGCCATTTTGGGGAGGCCGCCATATTGGATTTGTAATGACATTTTTTAGCTAGTCATGTATTGTCATCAGAACTCAGAGCGTGTGCAAAATTACAGCCTGATCGAAGGACAGGAAGTGGGTCAAATTAACATTCCAAGATTTTCTTACATACATAGTTACAAGTGAAGCTAATAGAAGCATGTTAAAAATATAACTGTTTTGCATTTAAACAAAACAGGTATTATGTATGAAATAAAACAGCATTGACTTGAAGAAAGCTATTGTGTTTATGCCATTAACTAAGTGTCTATGATTAAAAACTTACCCGTTTCTCTATGGTTTATATACCTGTCTCGCTCTCGCCAGCGTGTGCCGTCTCCTTCAAACGGCACTCTTGTTTTGACAGTGTCAGGTTGACAGCTCAAATATCATAGTGTCTTCAAAGATTACCAGCAAGAGCATTGCTTCAATGCTGTTTTATTTCATACATAATACCTGTTTTGTTTAAATGCAAAACAGTTATATTATGTTTTCATAAAACAGCATTGACTTGAAGACCTGTTTGGTATCTGCTGGTAGAGAGCACAAACGCTATGATGATTAGTAGGTAATATGTCAATTTAAAATAGTATTTTAAAGAATTTCTATTTAAAATCATAATTATTATTGAAAATAACCCAATAATAAACTAAATTTAGTTAAACTTAATTCTTCGAATTAACTTTTAAGTTTAAATTATTAAAAATAAAAACATATAGTATGTAAATACTTATGTGTGTCAATAATAAAGTTGTGAAGATATTTGACTCAAAACAACACTATCTGTGTTGTTAAAAGAGAAGGAAACTGCATTAATTAATGAAATGTAGGTTACAATTTACTATTTGTGTATCTCTGCCTACCTCTCCAGGGTCAAAGGCGGGACTACGTCTCTATAAGTACACACTAAATCAAATAACCAAATATTGCTTGCAATAAATTAGCATTGACATTGTAACTGTTGGGTCTTTAATGTTAGCCTCTCTAAAAATACAACCTGCAACTATTTTTCTTGAGACTGGTTGAAGTCTACCTGCTTAGTTATAAATAAAAAATTAAAATATGTTAATAAATAAAAAATGTGAACTTTTCATTCATGGCAAGTACCATGATTAATACAGAATTCAATAAATAGAAAATGATTCACTAACTTTTTCATTATAGTCTTAATTTGTCTAACTGGACAAATATAATGGTCAGATTGTTGATAAAGCAACCAGCCAGATTGCCAATGGGTACTTGAATCAGTATTTGACCCGAACTTAGGCTGCAATATGATTTCATTATATCCTTGACCTGAAATCTGCGATCTGAGACTAACATAGTAATTGATGTTATCCTCCTGACAATTTCAAAGAATAAGATGAAATTCTTAGCCAGTTAACTGACAGCTACATTCCTCTACTGGGAGTTCTGTTGTTTCAGGTCTAGCCAGAGTGATTGCTCTTAATGATAATTTTCTTTGAAATGTCTAAATCCGTTTTAGCACAATATGTTGAGATAGCCAACTTTACACTAGTTGGTAAGATATATCATGTCAACTTACCTTCTATAAATAATATTGCAAAGGAAAGAGCCATTTGTTGACAAACGGGCAACTTCAGGATAACCTGATTGGTCTGACACCACCCTAGGTAATTTTCTATTGGAGAACATGCAAAAGTTGAAAGTTGCAAAAGTTGACTGTCACCAACTGCCTACTAGCAAACTTGTTCTAAAACAGACCAATTTGTGTATTTATTGTCAACCCCCCCCCCCCTCCCTTCCTTGTCGAATTAGGGAGGGTATGTGCCTGTATCCTGATCTATTAAGACCTTCCGCAGATCATTCATTGGGATCAGTTATGCTCGGACTCTGGTCTGCAAATCCGGCAGTAAAGAGGTCTATTCTGACTCTGATGTTTTTAGGAACTATGTCCCTTTTACATGATATAGGAGAGCTAACACTCTTATTATTAATTTGGGTAGATGGATTTCCCAGCCCAAATAAAAGTTCCACTCTGATGCTATTAGGAACTAACATATGTTCCTTTCGCATGATTTAGGAGAGTTAACACTGTCAGTATTAAGTTGAGTGGGTGGAATGCTCAGCCCAACTAAGTCCCAATGATGGCTGAAAATGTAGTCTAGAATTACAAACTCTTGTACAACGTTGGGTGGGTGGAATGCCCAGCCCAACTGAAAATCCGAATGACAACTGAAAATGTCAAAAAACAAAAAAGAGGATAGAGTTGCATATTCTTGTACAACAGCCAACTCATTTGATGCGAACAAATCGTATCTGGGACGCCCCACGTATCATACATAGCCTCCGCGGCCTGGGGAAGAAATTGCCACTGTAGTATTCTGCAACCTCTTTAAACTTCACTATTTCCGTTTAGCCTCTCCGGGAGATAAGTGACAGAGCTATTTGCAGTTGCCCTGTGAGCTTCGGAAGCTGGGTTTCCGCAGTGCAAGGGACTTTCTCACTCATTTAACAAGGGTTTTATTGTCTATCTGTATGGAGTATGTGTGCATCCTTTGAAGTCATTCGCTGTTTATCTACACTGTTAAGCCCATTACCTTGACAGATGTGTCATTTAACTGGGCACCTCAGCCTGCATCTGCTGCATCTTATGTTAAAAGAAAGTGTGTGACACTGTCATCCGCTGACTGTTTATGGTTGCATACACTATTAAGCCCATTACCTTGACAGATGTGTCTTTAACTGGGCACCTCAGCCTGCATCTGCTGCATCTGATTTTAAAGAAAATGTGTGACGCTGTCATCCGCTGACTGTTTATGGTTGTCTACACTGGACTGGTAAGCACATTATCTGACAGATGTGTCATTTAACAGGGCACCTCATACTGCATCCGCTGCATCTGCTGTTAAAAGAAAATGTGTGACACTGTCATCCGCTGACGGTTTATGGTTGCATACACTATTAAGCCCATTATTTTGACAGATGTGTCATTTAAGTGGGCACCTCAGCCTGCATCCGCTGCATCTGCTGTTAAATGTACAGAACAGTACCATACAATGTCTAGTTACCAACCACAATGACCTTTGTAAGAGAGATAGCCTTCTCTTCAAGTGCGGCTTGTTCTGTTTGAACTTTTCCAAGAAATAATTGCAATTGAGGGCAATAAAGACAAGCAGTTTGCCAAGTTCAGTGAACTAAACAAACTCTCTGGGGAAATCAGACAGAAAAGGCGGTCGCACCGTCCGCTCGGCATTTTTTTTTTTTTTCATTATAAACAAATGCAACTCAATTACATACTCAATTCTCAATAACTATCTTTTCTTTTTAAGTCTGACTCAATTTTGTACTGGGATGTTCTATTTCCTGAGAAATTTCTAACACAGATTTCTGATAAACTATGTGCCAACCCCCTACTCACAATTTTATTGTCTCCGCTTTCTGAAAGGCTCATCATGTTATATTATGATAAACAATTCAAAAATCCTTGGGTACTTAGGATCTCCGCGATCCAATTTGACCAATTTGAATTTAAAAAACATCTTTTAGAGTTGAACGTTGGTCAAAGGGAGGTTGTGATACCACATATTTGTGAAACTCCTGTGCAATAATTGTCAAGTGAATACAAGCATAATGAGCATCTATTTCAACAAGCCAATCAATTCTTTAGTTGCAATTAGTCTGAAATATCAACTAGAAAAGGCTTTACTGCCCGTCCTAGATTGTACCTAGTCTCTCATATGACTTCTTTACTAAAAACATTTGACAAAGAATATTTGATTGCTTTAAGTTGTTCACAATAGATGTATTATAATCATAACACCTCCGAGGTGTTTCCATTAATATATTTTTATGGTAAATTTGCTGTATGTAGCTCCAATATTTAACTTCAATATGTAATAGCTAGCACCTTGGCGTGTAGGTGAGCACAATTTTTTGAGACATGAGACAACCTCAAAAATTTATGGTTTCATATTGAAGTTATGCGAGTTGTAAATTTGTTTCAAAAACCGAATTGTTTTTAATTGTGGGCTATTAAAAGTCACACTTTACTACACTCAACCTTGTTTTCACAAATAGTTATTTGGTAAGTGTAAGAATTCATTCAAGTGAAATAGTTACTGCAGTTTCAGGATTTTTCTGAAACTGTAAGTCTGAACTAAAAGTTCAGTCATAACAAAGAGTCAATATTTAGATAGTCTTGTTCTTAGATGTCTAACCAATTACTAAAACTTTGAATACCACATCATTTTTAAATATGAGTCTCTGATGAGTCTCTGTATTATCTGTATAATCTTGTTATCATTGCAAACTTCTTTATTTTGTTTGAGGCCTAGAACCTCTGGACTCGCAAGGTCTGTCGGAAAGGCCTTCTTGTATAAAATAACTTTTCAAGAGGCTGAATCAGTTTCATCTAATTGTAATAACTCTTGTAATTTATATCAAAGTCTTTAATCAAACTTTGTGCTCGCCAAAGATAAATTACGAGAAGATGTGGACGGATGTCTCAACAAGATGTCGATGAATTGGTTTCAAGATGTGCAGAAGTATGAGTACCAGTCTGCAGGTTAGGTTAACGCGATAATAATTGGGAAAAATTCAGTAGGTATCACTTGATTTAACAAAACATGAAAAACATTCACGGTCGTAATGTAAATCGTATGAACTTGTAATAACTGGATTGTACTTACTTGGGTACAGCTTAATTACTTCTACTGTTTGGAGGAAGTGATGCTAAGTCATATTCATCCTCCGAGGATAATGAACTTATTTGAAATTCTCACTGATCACCTCCGGAACGTACCCGGCCTGCGTCGTTTATTTCGGACTTAGTACAAAACACGTCCAAAACGCTTTTTAACTACAGAAACGCTTTTTATTTACGCTGTTTGATATTTTCACACTAGAAAAACTATATTTCAATGGTTTTTCCAATTTTCTACACTTAGGGAAAATTTTTGATTCTTTGCGCGGCAAAAATCACAACGCTATGATATTTGAGCTGTCAACCTGACACTGTCAAAACAAGAGTGCCGTTTGAAGGAGACGGCACACGCTGGCGAGAGCGAGACAGGTATATAAACCATAGAGAAACGGGTAAGTTTTTAATCATAGACACTTAGTTAATGGCATAAACACAATAGCTTTCTTCAAGTCAATGCTGTTTTATGAAAACATAATAACAATCACCAATCGTTGTGAACTACATCACTAGTATGACAACTTCTCAATACAATGTCCAAGGCTTATTTCGTTATCAATAAATTGACTCAAACTGCTATCCTACTAATATTATAAATGTGAAAGTTTGTGAAGATGTTTGGATGTTTGTTACTCAATCACGCTCTAACGGCTGAATGGAATTGGCTGAAATTTGGTACAGGGATAGAGTATAGTCTGGAATAACACATAGGCTACTTTTTATCCCGGGAAAATGTTCCCACGGGAAGCGGGAACGGGAACCAAATTTCACGCTGGCGAAGCCGCGCGCATCAGCTAGTTGATTATATTTTCGTTAAGTATGCTTTCCTCCGTGGTAGTAGTGGGTGTAGTGGGGCCCTACCAACACCTTCGGGCCCAAGTCAACCTCACGTGCAAGCTCGTGCACCTGCTGAACAACGGACGAGGCTCTGACGGCAGCGGTCCATTTCAACACGGCGATGGGCTCACCACCTGTTACGTGGGACCGAATTGTACACGGTGAATTGTGGGCCGGTATAGGCCTCTGCCTACCCCTTCGGGGATAAAGGCGTGAGTATATGTATGTATGTATGCTTTCCTCCGATCTCTTTGAAATATAGGCTTGATTTCTCCACAAGTTTGAATAATATATAGCATCTCTTTTAAGAGTTCTTAGTAAAACTGCTATATTAGTTTATTCTTTAACGTCCTGTTTAGTCGCGAATTCCACTATAGCATTTTTGGTTTTGTGTCGGATATTATAGAAACACCATTTATCAGATAAGGGAGATTTCTTTTCTATCCATGTATTTTTAAAATAATTGATGAATTCAACTGTTTTACTATCTCTTTGCATACACTCACCTAAAACATATAGCCAACCATCTGAGACCTCTGTTTTCGGGTGATACGCTAACGCCATACACCGCCGCACGTGAGCTCTTGATAATGTTCGATTATTTGTTATTCCTTTCAATTTCGCTTTTTTCTGAACGGTTTTTTTTTTAATGAAAAATACAACCTCTACTTGTATCTTTTTCAAATACCGCTTCGGATACTGACATTGCGCTAATTTTGAAATCAGCTGTTATAGACTCGGGCTCAAATTTTGGAATTTGACTTTTTATAAGTTGAAAGAAAACTTCGTAGCTAGATTGTGTTTATTCGGTAATAACGCATATACTACTGGTATAATATTCGTATCGGTATTATTACTGCCCAAGTCAACATGTAACGTATACAACTGCTTAAAAGGAACGACAGCGGCCTTAAATGTCCCATCGCAAAATACATGCTTTGCTTTTCTGAGAATTTCTTTGGATTGTTCAGTAGCAAATAATAATATTCTTTCCTTTTTTTCCTTGTAATCAGCAAGCAAAAAAATTTCGTTTATGCCCGGAACGATAACATCTTTTAATTTTGAAAACCGGACAGTTTCAGTTTGCAGTTCTTTATTGCGTAACTTATACGTTCTTTTCTCAATATTATTATATTTTGGTAACTTTATTACTAAATCTAGCCCTGTAGACTTTAAATTTTCTACCACCTCCTTATATATTGTAGGCATAGGAGTACTCTCAGTTTTTGCTCTTTCTAAGCATTCGTCAATTTTCGCCAGCAATTGATTATTTAAACTACTAGACTGACAAGTGTGGGTGTTTTCTTTTAGTGCTACGTCACAATTAGAGCTAGTTATATACCAATTACAATTTTGTAACATACAATGCCAAACTATGTGTCCGTTTTTAGTTTCCGTGCATTAGAAGTTTTCCTCCTCGTTGTGATTTAATTATTTTAACTGGGGTGTAGTAGGGTAATAGCGCCTAGTTCTGCCAGCTGACTTCTATTATAGAAGTGGCAGAGATGTGCTTATTTCGTTGTTAGCCCATAAACTCTCACCAGTGGCTCCAAGCGGTTGTGATGCGCGCAGCGGCCACACCCCGGTAAACCGCGTCGGCTCGCGGACTAAACCTGGTTGAGGGAGCTTGTCACCTCGGTGGCAAGTTTTTTGCGGATCCCTCCCGCATAGCGCATAAAGTCTGATTAGGCGAGGAAGGCAACCCACCGTAGATATACAAAAGGGCTTGGTGGACTCGGCGATTCAGCAAGGCAAGGTGGATGGCCTAGGGCGGCGGTAGAGGGCGTACAGTTACCGTCGGCCAGACACATCATCCGACCTCTCCTCCAGTCGTAGCGGTTTTCCGTTCCACTGGGTTCAGGAGGGGAAAGACGAGTGTGTGCGCCTGCGTTTGCGCGAACGCTTGCGCACCTACAAATATCCTGCGCACTTGACCGCTTCCGTATCTTGGACTCCGAATACGTTAAAGTCCTATGGCGATAGGATGAGGTAGAGAGGTCTAGTTTGATGCAAGCTAGTCTTTGTCTGATTCCTGCATATGGGCGGTCCTGGGGGGTGTGAGTACACATCGTGGTCGCTTTCGCACTGCAAATTAGGAACGACAGTGCGGTTAAGGGAGGCACTGCTCTCCTCGCTCAGCCGGGGAGGGGGCTAGATAAGGTGCCCTAAAAAGTGCTCGTTCCTACTCGGAAGGTGATAGTAACCGCGGCTGTCACTGCATCATAATAAAACGTGGTCGAAAGAACAATAAGCATACCATGAAAACACCTATCATGACATTCGGTGCGTGGAACGTGAGAACGCTTATTGATCGCGATGGCAACGCGTGCCCTGAACGCAAAACTGCGATAGTAGCTCGGGAACTACATCGCTATAACGTGGATGTGCCTGCTCTTAGCGAAACTCATCTTGCCGATGAAGGAGAGCTGGTAGAAGAAGGTGGCGGCTATACTTTCTTTTGGAAAGGTACCGCAGCCTCTGAACCGCGACGTTCAGGCGTAGGTTTTGCCATCAAGAATCACATAGCTAAGCGACTTGAGGTGCACCCTGTGCATACTTCAGACCGCGTTACGACACTGCGCCTTCACCTGGACAAAGACAATTACCTTAATGTCATCAGTGTCTACGCCCCTACGCTAGACAAGGCTGATGATATCAAGGATAAATTCTACGAGGAACTATATCGATGCCTTGACAGCATAAACGCCAGAGAGCAGGTTTTATTGCTAGGCGATTTCAATGCCAGAGTTGGACGAGACTATGAGGCTTGGCCTGGAGTCCTGGGTAGACACGGAGTTGGCAACATGAACAGCAATGGTCAGTTGCTACTCAGTCTCTGTGCTCAATATGAGCTTGCAATATCGAACACTATGTTCAGACTTGCCGCTAAGCACAAGACAACGTGGATGCACCCTCGATCCAAACACTGGCATTTGATCGATTATGCTATTGTCAGGCAGAGAGATACCGGTCAAGTCCAAGTCACTCGCGTCATGCGCGGTGCTCACTGTTGGACTGATCACCAACTTGTTGTCACAAAGCTACGTCTCCGCCTCCGTCAACCTTGTAGATCCATATTTACAAAGCCTGCGTTTTTGAACGTGGATAGGCTTGAAAGTCTCGAGGTGAGAGAGAAATATGCTGAAGCTGTGTTTAGAAAGTTATTGCCAGTGAATGAGACAGATGATGTTGGTGCGGTCTGGAGAACTTTTTCTTCTCATCTTATGGAGGCAGCCTCAGCTAGTTTAGGTTTAAAAAGCCGTCGTAGTGAGGACTGGTTTGATGAGAATGACGAGGTTCTTAGGACAGCATTCAACCAACATCGAGACCTCTTGCGACAGCGTAGTAGGCAAGGTGGAAGCGTTGCGGTAGTCAAAGCGAGTGACCTTGAATTGCGGAAGCTGACTCGTCAAGCAAAAGACTTTAAACGGTGACTAGTCTTTTTAGCGGTGGCGACACAAGGCTCTCCTCATGCAGTGGCTCGCTGATACTAACCAGCTCGGGGAATTTTACTCTGAGGTACGTAGGCTGACCGGTACATCCTACCGAGCGAAGGTGCCGTTGAAGTCGTTAGACGGTATGCACCTATTGACAAACAAGGAAGATGTACTAAATCGTTGGGCCCAACACTTTGACAGCTTGCTCAACGTAGATCGATCACCTGATTTACAAAGTGTGAGACTAATACCTCAACTCCCTCTTTCCATTGAGCTGGATGAGCCCCTGTCATATGATGAGGTTGTCTCTGCCATCAGGCAGCAACAGAACAAGCGAGCGGTTGGTATTGACCTTATATCGGGAGAGCTGTTAAGGTACGGCGGCGAGGAGTTGCACATGTTTGTTTGGAAACTTTTCGCTCGCATGTGGGAGGAAGAGCGAGTCCCGGATGACTTTAAAGTGTCTCGCATTTGTACCCTCTACAAGAGCAAAGGTGACCGTTCCGACTGCGGCTCTTACCGCGATATATCGCTTTTGTCAGCTCCTGGAAAGGCCTTTGCCAGAGTCCTTTTAAACCGCTTAAGAGCTCTGTCTGAAAAGATACTGCCAGAAACCCAGTTTGGCTTCCGACCTGAACGAGGCACCTGTGAAGCAATCTTTTCTGTGCGTCAATTGCAAGAAAAAAGCAGAGAACAAGGTCGTCCGCTATTTCTCTGCTTCGTTGATCTGGAGAAGGCATTCGACAGTGTGCCTCGTGAAGCTCTCTGGATGGTGCTAAGGAAACTAGGATGTACGGAAAAGTTTGTGAGACTTCTTAGACTCCTGCATGACGAAATGCAATGCTGAGTCGGTGTCGATGGCGAACAATCAAATTTCTTCCCCGTTACCTGTAGGGTGAAACAAGGGTGTGTGCTAGCGCCCACACTGTTCGCCATGTACTTAGCAGTAGTAGTCAGGGATGTTTTACAGACTCTTTCTGAGGGAGTCCGCATCCGCTTCCGCACAGACGGCAGTCTGTTCAATTTGGCCAGACTTAAGGCGCGCACTAGGGTCTCCCATGCAATGATTACAGAAATCATGTATGCTGACGACTTATGCTTCGTGGCAGAATCCCCTGATGGCCTGCAAGGGCTAATGTCCAGTTTTCACCAAGCTTGCTGCAGGTTCGGCCTAAAAATCAGTGTCAAGAAGACGGAGGTGATGTCTCTGGACACACATGGTCACGAGACACTATCTATACAGCTTGGGTAGGACATGCTGAAGCAGGTCGATAAGTTTCGCTATCTGGGGAGCACTATAACATCCAATTGTGACCTTGATGATGAGATCAGCAGCAGGATCTGTGCCGCAGCTGCGGCATTTGGGAAGCTGCGTTCCAAGGTTTTCTGTTTACATGACCTTAAGCTGGCCACAAAAATATCTGTTTACATGGCAATTGTGCTGCCAAACCTCTTATATTCCTCCGAGACATGGTGTGTGTATCGGCGCCACATACGCACTCTCGATCGTTTCCACCTCAAGTGCCTACGTTCCATCATGAAGATCCGATGGTCCGACCGAGTGCGTAACACCGAAGTTTTGCGACGTGCCAATGTCGGTGGCATTGAGGCCTACTTAATGCGTCGGCAGCTTCGGTGGTGCGGTCACGTGTCACGTATGGCGGAGGAGAGAGTGGCGAAACGCATCTTCTACTCTGAACTAGAGGAGGGCAAGCGGAAACATGGCGGCCAACTCCTCAGGTTTAAAGATGTTCAGAAGCGTCATATGAGAAGATGCAACATTGAGCCGTCTCATTGGGAAGGTTTGGCAGCACAACGTCCAGAATGGCGCAGGGTGGTGTAAAGGCGAGTAAACGATTTCGAGGAACAGCGAAAGGCAGACCTCGACGCTAAACGCGATGAGCTGAAAGTCCGCCCACCCGCTGTCATTCAGTACAATTACGTGCGTGGTGTTCTCACGTGCCCTCAGTGTACACGAGAGTTCACCGCGAAGATCGGCTATGTTAGCCATCTTCGAGCCCATCAGCGCCGAGCCGACTAGGAGTCGAAGTGATCGCCATGACCGAAATCGGTCGGAGGTATCATCATCATCATCATCATTTTAAACTGCGAAGTTTCCTAGTCCATAATTGCAATTCTAAAATAGAAATAAGTTATGATATGTTATTTGTATTTATGTAACTGAAAAGTAATATTAAAATTATGCATGTCTAATATCTGACCTTAAGTAGTTGAATCCACCCAAATTGGAACATGAAAACTTAGTTAAATCACAATACATGTACTTAATAGAAAACTTTATAAAATTATGTTATTGCATGTAGCACACAACAAAATTAACGCAGACTTTGTTCACTGGCCAACTAAACAAATACACGGCAAAGCAAGTTGTCTCAATCGTTTCGTAAGTACCCTTAAAATTTAGTTTTTTTTTTAATAATGTTAATGTTAAGTAATAAAAATTATAAAACTACTCAGTTCAACAATTACTTACAAAATACATGGACAAAAAGTTCACCTTAAGGCGAGGGTTAACAAAGTTTGCGAAAAAGAGGTGCAAATAAAGACGTCCTTCTCGGTATTAGTATACGAAAAATGCCAGCTAAAAGTAGATTTGAAATCTACAAGATGTGCTCCAGAAAATGGTTTCATCAGAAATTGTGTATTTATTATAAATAACTAGTAAAACATCATTGAAATAGCCCACAATGTTTTAGAAGAAGCCGTTTTATGACGTCTATTCATTAATAAATGATAATAAAATTTATATCAAAGACTAAAGAAAACATAGACCTCTAACATGGTTTTCTTCAATTTTGAATTAGTATAAGTTTTAACTAATTATAACTGATAATGTATTCAAAGAATACATCACATTGCTTGCTTCCCCGCGCTCGCCCGTAAATCTAGTGCGGGGGGAGTCGTGTTGCTAGACGGACGTGTGTCGCTCTGGTCTGCAAAATATTCTCGTAAAATGTTATATTTTCATTCATGTACAGAGTAATGCGTGTAACAGAGCCAGAGCCTGAGTTACACAATACATACTGTATTACATGAGAATATAATGCATTCCAACTTATTTTTCGTATTGTTTTATTAAATTACTTCGAAAGGTAGTAATGCTTATATTGTAAGCGGTACTTAATCATTTCAATATAAGTAAATGACGAAATATTTGTGGACATTCGCACACAAATTAAACTATTATAACTTTTTGCTAAGGGATATAGACAACTGATGAAAATACTTATATTACAGTTATTATTTTTACACACTGCTTTTTTGAGACACTGCTCTCAACCTAAGCTGAAAGAATTGACTCTTTCAACTTATTAGGTCTTGGGGCGACGTAGGCACCATAGGCACGTAGGCACCAGGTAATAAAGTGAATAAAGTGAGTGCCCGCTGAGTTTCTTGCTAGTCTATTTCTATACATAATAATTAAACTGTTAATGGTCAAGAGTCTGAACATGGAAGCTATTTAAAAAAAAGAACGCGTTTTCTAATCGATACCTACTTAAGCCAAAACGAAATTTAAAATTTTCATGTCCGTCTGTATAACGAATACGTATCACGCCGAAACTACTGATTTGAATGAAAATTGATCCGAGGAAGTTCAGGAGTTAGAGACATCTCAACTTCTCAAAACCTAGAATTCAAGAGTTCCTTTAAATGTGAGGGTAAATCGAAACCTGCGTGTTGGCTTTATCATATAAGAGCTTAATGATTAAGGCCAGTGTAAAATTTTGGAATAGATTAGTACTTTAAGGATTGTTTGACACAAGTTTCAGTGCTGAAGGTTTTGTAGTTCAGGAATTACAGATATCTCAACTTTCTCAATACCTATAATTCAAAGGTACCTTTGAATGTGACGGTAAATCTAAACGGGCGTGTTGGCTGAATCATAAAAGAGCTTAATGATTAAGGATATTGTAAAATAATTTATGATGAATTGAATTAGAATAGACTGAATCTTTAAGCTCTTTTAAGATTAAGCAAACAGGGCAGTTTCACCCGCCGGTTGATGAGACTGGCGAAGAAATACCTCCCATTTCATACACCCTAAGCGTCGGAAACGAAGTTGTGAGGGTCAACTAGTTACATATGGTTACACCTTTATCCTCGAAGAGGTAGGCAGAGGTATATTATTATGTCCCCACATTTCACCTTTTTAGCATTTGTCCCACGTAATAGGTGGTGAGCCGTATTGAGATATACAGGCGTAGGTTGTGACTGCTTGCTGTTGAAATTGTTCAAGCCGCCAAAAAGGCCTTCAACTCAGCTTAAAGACTGCCATTTTACTGGCAACCAGGACCAACGGCTTAACGTGCCTTCCGAAGCACGGAAACGCTCAAATAACGGTTACAAAGTGGTCACATGGATGGTCACCCATCCAAGGACTGGCCATAGTGAAAGTTACTTACTACAGTGATCGGTTACAGAACACCGAGTCCGCAATGCCACGAGCGCTTCTTATTTATACATATCTAGCTGACCTTCGCAACGGCGTTTATGACGCTTACGTACGTACATATTTTTGTTTGTTTGTAATAATAAAATTAAATAAAATTTTGTTTCTCAAAAGGAATAAAAATTTCATGCGGGTGGAAGACCCCTTTTGTCTGGATTTTTAACAATTTAAGTACAAAACAATGTATATATATGTGAATTCGTCAATTTTGTGAATCCGTTACATTCAATTTAGGTACGTAATAATTTATCACATTTTTTGTAGTTTTTTTTTTATTTTATTTTTTATACCACTAAGGTGGCAGACAAGCAAACGGCCCACCAGAAGGACCGGTGGTTACTGTAGCCTATGAACGTTTGCAACACGAGAGGCGCCACAATCGCGTTGGCGAGCCTGTAAAAACCTTCTAAGATCCCTCTTGAAGAACCCCATACTGTAGCCGTTTGGGAAAACCGAGGCAGGGAGATCATTACTAGTAGATCATTATCATTATTAGTAGTGTATTTTATATGCAAAATTCAAATAGAAACGTTTGTTTTTTAATTTACTTTTAGCCTCTCTCTATAAGGTAGAGTGCAGGGGGGCTTATGGCGAGACTTTGTCTGTAGTTTGTGACTCTGTTGCATTAAACTACGTCGCTCGGTCATCTACTTCTTTTTTCTTTTGCTTTTATGACGGCAGCGTGACGTGAGCAACTCACGCCCCCCCCCCCCCCCCCTTAGAAGCGGGAACACACCCGAAACCCCCAAAAGACGCGGGATAGCACCCGTACCACCCCCTGGGAGAGGCCGCAGCGCGGCGGCCGTAGGTCTGTTGGGAGTTCTTGGACATCCTTCCAAGGGCTTCCTCGGGGCTCCCAACCACAGGCTGTTGGGCGTAACGTGAGGTTTTTTAGTCGGTAGAAGTCCGGCATAACATTAGTTTAGATTGATATTGTTGGTCATGATTATTATATTTTGTAATCATGTAAACATATATCGATACCTCTGGGCTCAAAGGTCGTAAAGGACATTTGGGCGAAAATGACTTTTTGATACAGTTTTACTCAATTTTTAATTCCCTATCGATCCGTATATTCCGTTTTACGAAATTCGCAAAAAAAATGCCTTTACGACCCACATAATCTGAGACTTTAAGCCAAGTTTACCGTGAAAATATGGAAGTAAATAACACTTACCTACTAGAGTGAAATTATTTTGGTAGTAAAGGAAAATATTAAGAAAATTTTGGGTGTAAAACACATAAAAAATTTAAATGGTCCTATACTCCCTATAAGTCACCTCAAAAATATGGATGTAAAGGACATCAGGACTTGTCCTGATGTCCTTTACATCCATACTGCTACTTGTAGCAGTGTGTAACTTTAAAAGTGAGCTAGATACAATCGACTTTATAGACCCACAGGGTAGCGTGCTTGGCCCAACGCTTTTTATAATGTATATGGATAATATATAATATGCTATGCCGACGACACTGTTGTTATATTTGATGGTGCAAGTTGGGCTGAAAATTTACGAAAACCGAGTTGGGCCTGGGGCAAGTGTCAACATGGTTGCGTTATAATTTAGTGACACTGAATGCCAGTAAAACTAAATATGTATGTTTTCATAAAACAGCTAGATCGGCCCATTACACATCTCTTGGTATCAAATTACACTACTGCAAAGTAATGAAAGGTTGCAAATGTGAATTCATCCAAAGGACAGACAGCATTAAATACCTTGGCGTAATTATTGACGAAAACTTGTTAAAAAACCCATCATCGTTTTGTCAAACGGAGTGCGAAAAACCGCAAATATGATGAAATTTCTTCGTTCTTCAGCGCCAACGGACGACCTGAAATCCGTTTATTTTGCCCTGAGTCCTCCTGAGTCAGTCGGCCGTCCCGTGGAGTCAGCGCTGCTTTGCAGGGAGGGCTTCATCATTGAGATTACATTACATACATTGATGTCGCCAGCATCCGCAAAGCCCGCCCTTTGTTCGGGCGTGAGTGCGCCGTAGCTGTTCAACAAAAACAGGCGGCTTACCGCGCCTGGATCAGGGCTCGGTCTGTGCGCGACCAGAAAGTGGCCCGCCTCAAAGCAGCGTACAACAGAGCCACTAGGTCCAGTAAGAGAGCCTTCAAGAAAGTGGACGCCCAGCGCATCACGCGGCTTGGTCAGGAGCTCACGTAACATCCGACGGGCAGACGTGAATACTGGCAACAGACCAAAGCCGTGCAGGCCAACTTTTGCAAGGTCTTGCTGCCGCCGCGCCGCTGCGCTATCTTGACGGATGACTGGCTCACAAGGCCCAAGAGCTGCCTATTTGTATTTGTATTTGACATGGCTAAAGCCTTTGATAGGGTATGACATGCGTCGCATCTTTCCAAGCTGCCGGCATATGGTCTATCGCCTCAGTTGTGCCGATGGTTGGCCAGCTTCCTGCACGGGCATCGTACACGGGTCCTCTGTGATCGTCAGGCTTCCTGCTTTTTGCAGGTATATGCCGGAGTAACACAGGGATCGGTATTTTCCCCAACTCTCTTTCTTCTGCATATCAATGACATGCTGTCCCTTGGGTGCATTCATTGTTATGCGGATGATAGTACTCTGCGTGTGAGCTATTCTGGCCGTCCAGCGGAGGGGCGAGGCGACGTGGAAGGAAAGAGACGACAACTCGTGGTGGATCTTCACCGGGACCTGGGTCGCATTGCCCAATGGGGTTCGGACAACCTGGTCGAGTTCAATGCCAGAAAAACACACAGTTTACAGCTAAGAAGTCCCCACTCCTATCCCTACCCTGTCTTCGGAACATTACTGTTCCACTAAAAGAAAGCTCAATCACAAAACCTACGTAGAGAGATGTATTGGGCTGGCTAAACTAGAATTCCTGAATAAGCTGAGACTATTTCACGTCACATCAGAGATGTTTACTGTACAAGACGAAGATTCGCCCCTGCGTCGAATTCTGTTCTCACATTTGGGATGACTCCTTTGAAGCAAGACACCTACTAGCGTCAACGCTATGCAGCGACGTGCTATCCGAATAATTGGTTGTCCTGAGGTGACGGGAGGCCTCGAACCGTTAGCGCAACGAACAACCATAGCGTCCTTGGCTGCCTTCTACCGAATGTATTACGGTGAATGTTCTGAAGAGCTCTATTCAACCTAATCCTACCATCTCCTTTCCAAACCCGAACAACGCGTGCCGGGGCAGAGATGCCACTGTGGAGAGAATTTTCGCCTGAACCAAGCACTTAAAAAGATCGTTTATCTGTCGAACTATAAGAACATGGAACGACCTGACCGCATACGTTTTTCCCTCATCTTACAATCCCGGGTTCTTCAAGAGGAGCGTGAAGAGGCACATCACAGAGCCGGCAACTTGAGGAACCACTGTCGAAAGTCTTACAGACTGTGAGACTGGCCCCCAATCGTTAGATTGACGTCAATTTGACGAGCTTAATATTAAAAAATATAAGTTTATTTAATAATTTAGCACTTAAAAATGAGTTAGCAAGTGATCCTTATGACCTAAAAATTATTACACTAGTCGATTATTACCTTATTTTCTTCAGAATTGCGCAGTGAAGTAGATTTACACCCTTCTGTGAAATCTTAGGATGGAAATTAGACGGGTGTAAAGGACTTTTATTTTCAAATTTATGGTCGTAAAGGAAATCTATCTCGGTAAATACAGCACTAGGGTATTTTTTTTAATCTGCCTTAGAAAATACTATAAATTCTAAGCACTTTCTTCCTTGGTTTTATTAAAATAGCTCAAGAAACAAAAAAGTTAGAGGACAAAATATTTTTTTTCTTTTGTTTTTTGCTTCTCCTGAAAAGTCCCATTTTGTCCTTTACGACCTTTGAGCCCAGAGGTATCGATAATTATTATGGACTGTGTTAATGTCTGAAATAACGGATTTATTATTTATTATTATATTATTATAGCATCCTACGAGGATTTTCCCTCACGTTAAAAAAAATGGTCAAACTTTTTCTTATGAGCAGGAAGTGGGTAGGATTGCCTATAAAATAAATAAAATTAATTTTTACCCACAAATTTCGAATTTGATTCGAATATTTTTATGTCATTCTTAGTTTCAGCTGAGAAAATTCTTGCATAAAATCATTTTAAATTATTTAAATAAAAAAATAATAATTTGAATAATACTAAATTCACACAAGTTTCAGTGTTGAGGGTTTTGTAGTTCAGGAATTAGAGATATCTCAACTTTCTGAAAACCTATAATTCAAGGGTTTCTTTGAATGTGACGGTAAATCTAAACGGGCGTGTTGGCTGAATCATAAAAGAGCTTAGTGATTAAGGATATTGTAAAATAATTTAGTCCACGCTGAAGGCGGGGAAAAGAAATAAAAAGTGGGTAGTCGCAAGTGAAACACGCAAAAATGACAATGTCAATCGGATTGAATTTTCACAATATATGTTTTAGAGAGGGGAAGTCTGGTGAGACTTTCTTGTTTATTTGGTGAAGCGAGTAACGCATTTCCGCTACTATTTTCTTCTTCTTCCGTGGTTCTTTTACTCTGAGGTCTCTGTAGTTGCGCTACTCTATGTTGACGAGTCATATCGCCCATATGCTCAAGGTCGTTAGCCCTGGGTAAGGCCTTAAAACTATTTTAATTTTTGTTATTTATTAAGTTTTATAAAAGAAATAACACCGTTAATTCAAAACTTTGTTTTTTTTGGTTGTATTCTAAAGTATGTGCTTTAATTTGTTTGATATTATAATTACTAAGAATAACTAATTATTCAGCCGAGAAATTGTATAAATCTTGCCTTTGATTGTCAATTAGGCTGAACTGACCACATGATATTTTGTATGTAACAACTCATCCGATAGCGACACCACTTGCGGATGAGTAGACGCCTAGAAATTTAAAAAGGATGTCAATTCATCCGAGAATGAAATATTCGACCATTTCAAAGGTAAAGAGGGATCTTTGATCAAGCTACTCTCCCATCTGGGCGTGGACACTCTCTCGCTCGAGGCCATGGTGCGAGCCATGCTCTCCAGCGGGAGTAAGTGGGACTGCGCCGCCTCTTTCTGCGAGCAGGTCATGCTCGTGAAGGAGGCGGCGGGCCGGGTGCGGGAGAGAGCTCTCCCACCCGAGTTCCGCAGTCGGCGGCCTGGGCGCCGCCGACGTGTCTTCTCCGAGGACTACCTATAGGCCTCCATGACCGGGGGTCTGAGGACGGTGAGAGGGTCACTCACCGTCCTTACAGAAGCAGGCCCATGAAGGCAGCGTGACGTGAGCAACTCACGCACGCCCCCCCTTAGAAGCGGGATCACACCCGAAACCCTCCAAAGACGCGGGATAGCATCCGAACCACCCCCTGGGCGAGGCCGCAGTGGCGGCCGTAGGTCTGTTGGGAGTCACGGGACATCCTTCCTGAGGGCTTACCCGGGGCTCTCAACCATAGGCTGTTGGGCGTTACGTGAGGTTTTTTAGTCGGTAAGAGTCCGGCATAGCATCCTACGAGGATTTTCCCTCATATTAAAAAAAAGGCTACTTCCCCATGCGTACGGCAGGGTTAACAAAGACTATAAGTCAACAAAGACTCATAAAACAACAATGCAATATTTACTAGTAGATATGAATGATAAAGTTTTTCTATCCGGGATTCCGAATTTTATGTTAGAGAATAAAATCCGGAATGCAGAACACATAACCTACTTGTGCCCATGTAAAATCTTATTTATAAGCGACTGGGAGTAAGCCGTAAGTCGTATGTCATTGCTGGATTCACATTATAAAAAAAGGGTTTATTCTCCCGAGGACGTATCCGGGACTTCCGACCGTAGTCAGATGGAAGGTTACCGAGTGGTTTTAGTCGGCAGGGGTCCGACTTATCAACCGTGACGATTTCCAGACGTAAAATAGAAAAATAAAGATCGCTGATGACGCAACGAATTGGACATGATACAAAACTAAATTTAGACTCATAGTGATTTTGACTATCATACGGATTGAGCCAAACAGGCACACGCATCATGTGACTATGACAAAATAATTAATTTAACAGTGTCATAAAATACAGAACGTCAATATTTTTTTATATATCACTAGCTGTTCCCCGCGGCTTTGTCCGCGCAAAGTCGTAATCGCGTAAAATCATTACCCTCCATTTGCACAGCACTTAAACTCAAACTATCTCTGTACTAAATTTCATCAATAACGGTTCAGCGGTTTAAGCGTGAAAACGAAACAGACGGACAGAGAGAGTTACTTTCGAATTTATATTATTAAGTAGGGATAAAAATTTATGGTTTTACGAATGAGATGTATCTCATTCATAAAACGTTGTATCATTATGCAAGATAGGTATACCTATCTTGCATAATGATACAACGTGTGGAGATTTTCCTCTGACATTACTACGTGCTAGAATCATATTCTTGTCTATGTTTAATTCAATTCATAACGATGGGTCTCTCCATGCAAAAGATAGTTTATAGGGCACAATTTACATTCCAGATTCGATACTGTCGGACTATTATATTTTATGATGAATTATGAAGTTCTGTAATGGACTATGTCTGAAATAAATTATTTTATGTTATTTATTTTTTAAATAGCGACAATTTTTAAGACTTTAATAAAATTTAAGTAATATACCGGCGACCCGAAGAACGTCGCACTGGGCTGCGCCGGGTCGTCGTCGGGTCTTCGGGATCTTTTTCGGGTCGACCGTGTATTGTGGGATCATTTGGGAGAGGCCTACGTCCAGTCACATAAATACAACATCCAGCAGTGGACTTTTATAGACTGCCATAGGCTTATTTGATTGATTGAATTAAAGTTAACTTTTAAGTAAATATCTGCCCAAAATTTAGAAATATTAGCATGGCAAGAACGAACTCCGCGATGTTAGTAAATGTTTTAATTATGTTATTATCTACAACCTAAATAATAATGTAAGTTTAAATTACCACGAGCTATTATTTCTTAACCTGTGAGTTTGTTACTAAGTTCGTATATCAGTCTGAGTTATAGCTTATGAAAGGACTGTACCGCCAGGTGGCGCTGCTAAGGAAACATCATGTTAATGAGCTCCATGTTTTTGTTTCAAAATAAATTATTATAACAGTCGACACGTAGTGAATTACCGATAAATCAATGTGAAATAAGTCAAATTGTGCAGTGGAAGTGTTATAAACTCGTGAATACAAACTAGTAGTGAAAGTTGGGTATTGCAGAAGAAGCATGAAAGCAAAATTAATGCAGTGGAAATTCTAAGTCTGCGAAGTATAGCTGGAGTGACTTTAATGGACAAAAAAAGAAATAGCGTAATAAGGGAAAAATGTGGTATAACAGAAGATGTAGTGACTAAGATCGAAAAAGGGATGCTTAGATGGTTTGGACACGTGGAAAGAATGGATGAGAATAGACTGACAAAGCAGATTTATGAGGCGAGAATGAATGGGCAAACTGGTAGGGGTCGACCTCGGCGTACGCATGCGGATCAAATCAGAGACCTTCTGGAAAAGGGCAAGGTCAAGAGTACCCTTAACCGGCGAGCGTGTATGAAAACAGTTATGAAAGTAGAAGAAATGAAAGTTGTATGCCAGGATCGTAGCAAGTGGAAAGCCATAGTCTCTGCTTACCCCGATGGGAGACAAGCGTGATTATATGTATGTATGTAATACAAACTACATGCAGTAAAATACAGTTACGACAGTGATAAACAATTAGTGAAGTACCTACCTACACATTAAGCATTAAAATACAAACAAAATAACGGAATACACAAGAATATAGTGAATTGTTTTATCTTTCTAAAAAAACATCTTGATAATTCTATCAGACTTCGGTTAAGAAGACAACAAATCACTAAAATAATTAGTCACCTTCCAATACATTCAGCTGTTTCAAACTTTTATCTAATGTCATTGTGGCGTGAACGCAGTTGCTAAGGTTTGTGGTGCAGTTAGCGTCAGTTCGATTCTGGCTTTTACGAACACTCTTTTTGAGAATTTTAAAAGTATATCTCAGTGTGAATAACAAGAAGTATGGATGAGTTTGGCAACGTAAATATAAATAGACGTCATAGAAAACATTTTACAGACCTAAATGATAGCGAGTCAGACTTGGAGATATCATATCTTAGCCAACCAAACAGTTATTTAAACAGAGAGGACTATACTGCATTGGAACAAAAAGTGAAAATGCTAAATAATGAGCTTCAGACTGCAAATAGCGAAATTAATAACCTTAATCTAGAAAATGAGAACTTTAAAAAAGAAATAGCTAACTACAAACACAAATTGAAACTTTTTAAATCAATAGGGATCGGGCATGATACTCGTGGTAGTAGTAGTCAATTTTGTACACAAGTGAAATTCTACTCTCCACAGTATCGGAGACGTATTCAGTGCGCTTATTTTAAAACAGGCTTGTCACGTACGTTATCCTCAGGAAATTTGCCGGTGATTTAGAAAAATACCACAGTTTTAAAGCTATTGAATGTAGAAACATCTCTAAGATGAATCATAGCAATGAATCCTCAATGAAAGTGCCTGAAACACAATTACATGAATCTACGTACACAATATCTCAATCAAGTGTTTGCAAGGTATAGATATGGCAACTTTGGTAGACTTGCAGACGTCGGAAACTATTGCTATCAAGCAGCAGGTTTTAAACAACCGAAATCACCACCGTGAATTATACAATCAATCAGCGTCTCCAAGTGTGAATTCAATTCTGATCAAAATGGATTTGGAATAAGAAGATTGATGAAAAATTTGCTTGGTGACTCTTTCGAAGTTATGGCCTTCATAAAACCTAATGCAACATTATCTAAAATTCTTGGGTCATGTGTTACAATTTTTTTTTATTTTATTAAAACTAATTTATTCTAATTACATAACTCGCCCCTTAACGCATCCGGTGCAAAGGTGCCCATTACACTGGCGGCATTGCCACGCTGGATAGCGATGGCCAACCTTTGCACCAGATACGATCCGGAGCGAGAGTCTCCTGTCTTAACTCTTAACCGATGTCCCAATTCCTTAATTAAATTCTTTGCATCTGCACCCCAACTGCCCATCGTCTCCACGGCGAAGGGAGAAAATAAATATTGTTCTGTTAAAGTCGCATATTTGACATATTTTTTACAATGTGTGTTACAAAGTGTCATAGTTTTACATTTTCTGATTATGTATTAATATGGGGTGGCTCAAATGATAAAAACCCGATGCAGTTGCAATCTTATCTCTATTATATTTTAAACTAGCTGATGCGCGCGGCTTCGCCCGCGTGAAATTTGGTTCCCGTTCCCGCTTCCCGTGGGAACATTTTCCCGGGATAAAAAGTAGCCTATGTGTTATTCCAGATTATACTCTATCCCTGTACCAAATTTCAGCCAGATCCATTCAGCCGTTAGAGCGTGATTGAGTAACAAACATCCAAACATCCAAACATCCAAACATCTTCACAAACTTTCACATTTATAATATTAGTAGGAAGTAGGATGAAATGAAGCAAACGAATGTGATGCTAGCCAAGATTTATGAAAATAATTTTCTGAATGTATATAAAATTAATAATTTATTTAGATTGACATGTTATAACTTTAAAAATAGTTGTTATATTCCACTAGATGTAAATGACCGTAAATTTTTGACATTTTTTAATAAATTAAATGCCAGTAGATTGATACATAAGGAAATTTTGCGTTTGAAATATAAAAATGAATATTCCTTATATGTCTCTAAATTGACTATGGAACAATCACATAATGGCAGTAATGTGTATCAACGGAAATGCCACGACGCTGTAAGGTTCCTTAGGAACGTCTCGACACAGACCGATCACAGCACAAATTTTGTTTCGATCACAACACAGACTGACTTTCAGACAGATTCAACTATACGGTTTTTTTTTCTAAAATAATGCAAATCATGATTCGCATGGCTCCGATGGTGTGGATATATGTATAGCTTTGAATATTTTCCACCAAAACGTTTGTGGAATTGACAATAACCCTTCTTACCCACCACACTACCAAGCCACACTACCGGTAGTGTCGTGGGGAAATTTCTTTCCCTTCTACACTACCAGCTAGTAGTGTCGCGGGTCATTTCTAAAAGGTCTTACATCTCCGTTCCCATCGACACTACTATAAGATACCGCACTACCAAATACTCTACCGGTAGTGTCGTAGGGAATAATTCTGCACTAGCAGCCCTTTTTACCCACTACACTACCAAGCCACACTACCGGTAGTGTCGTCCCCTCCGAAGCAAAATGTGCAAAACGCAAAATGACTACCACACGCAAAATGTACAAATTGCAACAAATGAAGATCGACAAAACAAATGAAGATCGGTTAAACAAATGAAGATCGGTAAAACAAATGAAGATCGGTGAAACAAATGAAGATCAACAAAACAAATGAAGATCGGTGAAACAAATGAAGATCAACAAAACAAATGAAGATCGGTGAAACAAATGAAGATCAACAAAACAAATGAAGATCGGTGAAACAAATGAAGATCGTTAAAACAAATGAAGATCGGTGAACAAATGAAGATCAACAAAACAAATGAAGATCGGTGAAACAAATGAAGATCAACAAAACAAATGAAGACTATAAGCAAGTTGATAAGGTCAAAAGTTAAAACCCATTTTTTGTAATCTAGATGCGATAAACATTAATAAAATTGGTACAAGCAATTCTCGACCTTATGAACATGCATAAATATTTATTTATTTTTTACATATTCATGATCAGTGATGTCTATAAACGCCTAAAAGCACATTTTTAGATAAGTGTCATTAAGGTCGAGAATTGCTTGCACCTATTTTTTTGAATGGTAATCGCATCTAGATTACAAAATATGGCTGCAAGTATTTTTTGACCTTATTAATTTGCATAGTCTTTCGTTTTATTGATCTACATATGCGATTTGTACATTTTGCGTTTTGTACATTCTGCTCCGGAGGGGTTTTATCGGTCTTCATTTGTTTCACCGATCTTCATTTGTTTTGTTGATCTTCATTTGTTTCACCGATCTTCATTTGTTTTGTTGATCTTCATTTGTTTTACCGATCTTCATTTGTTTTACCGATCTTCATTTGTTTCACCGATCTTCATTTGTTTTGTTGATCTTCATTTGTTTCACCGATCTTCATTTGTTTCGCCGATCTTCATTTGTTTTACCGATGTTCATTTGTTTCACCGATCTTCATTTGTTTTGTTGATCTTCATTTGTTTCACCGATCTTCATTTGTTTTAACGATCTTCATTTGTTTCACCGATCTTCATTTGTTTTGTTGATCTTCATTTGTTTCACCGATCTTCATTTGTTTTGTTGATCTTCATTTGTTTCACCGATCTTCATTTGCTTTGTTGATCTTCATTTGTTTCACCGATCTTCATTTGTTTTACCGATCTTCATTTGTTTAACCGATCTTTATTTGTTTTGTCGATCTTCATTTGTTGCAATTTGTACATTTTGCGTGTGGTAGTCATTTTGCGTTTTGCACATTTTGCTCCGGAGGGGACGACACTACCGGTAGTGTGGCTTAGTAGTGTAGTGGGTAAAAAGGGCTGCTAGTGCAGAATTATTCCCTACGACACTACCGGTAGAGTATTTGGTAGTGCGGTATCTTATAGTAGTGTCGATGGGAACGGAGATGTAAGACCTTTTAGAAATTACCCGCGACACTACTAGCTGGTAGTGTAGAAGGGAAAGAAATTTCCACACGACACTACCGGTAGTGTGGCTTGGTAGTGTGGTGGGTAAGAAGGGGAAACACCCCTCCCTACTAGGATATCTATTTGACAAGAAAAGCGTAGTAGGATATCTATTTGACAAGAAAAGCGTAGTAGGATATCTATTTGACAAGAAAAGCGTAGTATGTGGAGATTTCAATGTTGACCTCTTAAAGGACTCTGAAAAGAGAACCAGTTTCTATAATATTTTGACCAGTAATAATTTTAGACCGTTGGTGAAAGATACGATGACTTTTATACGTGGTAATATACAATCGTGTTTGGATAACTTTTTGACGAATCTTGATGATGACAATATATTACAATGCACAGTTGACCACAATGGATTAGCAGACGGACATGCAGCTCTAATATTTAATTTAATTCACAATAGACATTCTTTTAATCAGGAGTATAATACATATAGAATTATTTATAAAAGAATTTTTAATATTAGGAATAAAGCTAGATTTAGAGAATCGCTTCAAGCGAATAACTGGACTGACATGGGCATCTGTCAATACTTTTATCTCACGATTTAATGACATTTTTCAAAATAGCTTTAAAAAAGTAAAAATTAAGGTCCAGGCTAGGCATGAATTAGGTTTGAAATGGGTGTCAAAGGGCATTAAAGTTTCTAGTAAAATGAAACGATTTCTATGTGTAAGAGGTACTGTTCATTCTTCGTTAACATTGTATACAAAAAGATATATTAATATTTATAGAAGGGTTATTGCTAAAGCGAAAAGGTTGGCAGTGCAAAAGGCCTTGGCAAGGTCAAAAAACGTTTCTAGAGATGTCTGGCAGATAGTGAACAGACATAGAAATAAAAAGCCAAAGGATAGAATAAGTCACACCCTTGCAAAGGGAGACTATACTACGTCTGATCCTGTTGAAATTGCAGATCTTTTTGTAGCAGCTTTTAACTCTGGTGCAAATACGAGGGACATAAATTGCGATACAGCCTTGGATTTTCTAAAACGAAATACAAATAGGGTTGAACGAGAAATGGTCATCGACATGGTTACTCCGAAAGAAGTTTTTGGAGTAGTCAAGAAGATGAAAAGCAAATCATCATGTGGGTATGATGACGTGCCTATAACAGTTATTAACGACAACATATATATTTTGGCGGAACCTTTGAGTAATTTTTAAAATTCATGTATCCGTGAGGGTGTATTTTCGGATCAGTTGAAAATTGCCAAAGTTGTGCCTATCCATAAGAAAGGATCAAAACAGGATCCTAAAATGTATAGACCCATATCACTTCTGCCCACAAAGTCTAAAATATTTGAATTATTACTTAAGCGTCGATTGTTAAGGCATTTGTGTGTTAATAATGTTTTAGATCCAAGACAGTTTGCCTACCAAAAGAAAGTGGGAACAGTAGATGCAATTGACAATTTAATAAATGACGTACTTTCCAAGTTAAATGACAAACGAAGGGTTGCAGGAATATTTCTGGACATGAGCTCTGCTTTCGATGCTGTCAAACATGACATATTAATAGAAAAACTTGATTACTATGGCGTTAGGGGTGCGGTTAAACAGCTATTTGCGTCCTTCTTAAGTAACAGATCTATGTGTGTAGAAATCAAAATGGACAGGTATAATAAGCAAGTTGGTATGCTACGCAGAACAGACTTTTAAATCAAAACTTGTAAAAATAAAAATGGGGGTTCCGCAAGGTTCTACGCTTGGACCAATTTTCTTTATTATTTTTATAAATGACCTGATTAGCACCATTATAAATGAGACACAAGGACAAACTAATTTAACAATTTATGCAGATGACACAAACGCTATTGTGGCAGCTGAAAACCTAGCCGATTTGAGTTGTAGAGTAAATGTAGCTTTGGAGTGTCTCAATATGTGGTTCAATCATAATGGTCTGAAAACTAATACATCCAAATCAAAGTTTATCTTGTTTAACCTCCTGGGGTTCAAAGTGATAATACTAGGACAAAATCAGTTTGCAGTGACAGTCCAAGTATTTAAACAGAGACTTGGAGTAATGACCCATTGTGATAGTACTAGAACAAAATATTTACTGCCACCTGGTATTTTTATATTACGCGCCATATCATGTCTACGTTGCCGGTTAGTCTGTGGATATATTTAGCATTGTGGCAGCACTGCTTAAAGTGAGCGGGGAGAAGTATCTTCGGTCTTCTGTCACGAGACGTCGCAGCAATGACACGTGAAGCGAAAAGAGGTTAGTTTAACTTATTAATATCTTTGAAATCTTTGTCTGAAACTTACTGTTTTCTGTATTGTTTTTGAAAAAAAACTAATAACTTATGTCTAAATACTTTTATTTAACGGTAATGTCGTCATTTTCGATGTGTATTTTTGACGATAATTTATTTGTACTAGTGCTAGTATGCTGGGCGGGTATACCATAATTGCTTAAACAATTATAACAATTATGAAACTTTAATGGTACAAATATTATTGTTTTGTTGATTTTGAAGCAAAACTTTTAATTTCTATGTGTGATATTGAGCTTTCTATGAGAAAGAAGACTGTTATTGTAACTTTGATAAAGCTGAAAGCTATTTTCGTTGATCTCTGCTAGTTCTAAGTGTTTAAATACTAAATATTTATTGAGTTTTGAAGACTTCTATTATTATAGATTTTATGTGACGGCCCAATGTGCTAAATAAAGAACAAAAGATATTGGTGTTTTTTCTTTTTGTCTTACAAGCCTAAATAAGCTGTATATTATGGTGCGGTTAGAGAGATACAAACAATTTTTGGTTTGGGCGTTCAGTACTTTATTAATTCTAGTATTAGGACATTGGGTCTTTCTCGAAACTGCTCTCTTCGAATCTGGGTCCTAGGAGGGTATAACCACCAATAAAATCTCGGATATACTGGCGTGTAATCTAGGTGGGGATTTAATAGACTCAGTAGGCGATGTTAAATTTTTAGGAGTGCATCTAGACTGTCTGCTGAACTGGAAGCATGAATTGACGCAGATAGAATCTAGCATACACTCAGCCTGTTACGTACTGAGAAGTCTAAGAGATGTAGTAACTCGGGATCAACTTAGGATGGTATATTTTGCGTTAGTAGAATCCAAATTGAGGTACAGTATAGTTTTTTGGGGTGGCAGTTACAAATACAATATAGAAAAAGCCTTCATTGCTCAAAAAAGGGCCATTAGAACAATGGCGCGGATAAATCAGCTTCACTCAATTCATGTAAGGAATATTTTAGAGAACTAAATATACTCACAGTGCCTAGCCTTTATATAATGGTTCTGCTTACGTATCTTGCCAAAAATATACATAAATTTGAAACCGAAGACAAGCGATCAAAACGTGAAAGCACAAGGCGAAAGGACATTCCATCCATAATTTCGCCTTCACTTGATGTGGTCAAACATGGAACTTCCTACAACGCTGTTAAAAGTTTCAACAGTCTTCCCCAAAGCATTAAAACTGCCTTATACACAAAAGAGTTCGAAAGCATGCTTAGGGAATTTCTTGTTGTACATTGTTTTTATTCATTGGATGAGTTTATAAATTTGACATGACTGACATTTTAATTTTTATATGAAGTGACATTTTGTAATTTTATTGGTGGTGGAAAATAATATTGATTTCTTTTTATTTTTATCTTTCCTCAAACGTTTGCATTATAAACTATTAAGTAAAATTGGACTGGCATCTTTTGCAGAATTAAATTTCCTACTTTTTGACATTTATTGTGACATTTTTTTATGTTTGTGTTTATAGTTGGATACATAGATTTAGAATGTACAAGATGAACAGTGTCAAACTGAAGACGAGACCAAAAATGAAAGATCTCTGTGTGAGTTAAATAGTGTTGTTGAATGGTCACACCTATGTTATCGATAAAAGTATCTGTATAAATGGATGGAATGGAAATGAAACTTCTAAGCACATAAAGTGCTTAGAAGTTTCATCTCCAACTTCTTGTTTTGGGGAATAAATTGTTAATTTAAATGTAACCGACTATGAAAAAGTAAAAATGGGATTATACGGGGGAACTCGTAATATTTGAAATTCTGTAGTGATCTTACATATTTCGATTCAGTGTGTAAATGTGAAAATACACTTTTAACAGGTAATTTATGGCATCGTACATTGCATTGTTGCCGTACATATATATTTTGCCAATTGAATTTAAAATTTTACTGAAAATCCAACTCTTATTGTAATACTAAACCTAGAAACTCATTTATTATTGAACCCTAGTAACAATAAAAGATATTACTCGTAGATTTTTTTAAATATATTAATCTCGCCAAATTGACGTCGCCACTGATGGAAACTAATGGAAAGCCGTGGCGCATCTAGCGAATGGGGGCCATGCTTACAGCACACAAGACTTCTGACAGTAGTCCTCAACTTGGCGGCCCTATGATGTGCCTCTGCACGCTCTGCTTGTAGAACCCGGGATTGTAAAATGAGGGAAACACATGTGCGGGCAGATCGTTCCAGGATTTCGTAGTTCGACAGAGGAACGATCTTTTGAAAGCTCAGTTCTGGCGAAGATTCTCTCCGCTATATATGAGTGGCACCTCTGCCCGACGTGTTGTTCGGAATCGGAAAGGAGATGGTGGGATCAGGTTGAAGAGCTCTTCGGAACATTCGCCGTGATACATTCGGTAGAAGGCAGCCAAGGACGCTATGGTTCTTTGCTGCGCTAACGGCTCGAGGCTTACCGTCATCTTAGGACAACCTATAATTCAAATCGGATAACACGTCTCTGTATAGCGCCAAGCGCGTCCAGTAAGTACCTCGCACAGTCATCCCAAAGGTGAGAACAGTATTCGACGCAGAGGCTAATCTGCGCCTTGCACAGCAAACATCCCGATGTGGCGTGGAGTAGCTTAAGTGAAGTAAAATTATAAAAATTCAACTCAAAATGGTTCACAAATTTTGGAAATATTATATTAAAATAGGCACAAAACCCTTAAAAAAAGGTTAAATAACACAGTTCGAGTAAAAATCAATCATATTTATAATAAATTAAATTCAGATAAGTTTGTTTGTAGCAATGCCACTATAATGAACTATCGACATCCTTATCGATACCTACCCATGACTATTTTACTGTAAACCGCCCTTTTTATTTCTGCCTTATATATCCTCCAAAAAATCATTTTCACATTAAATATTGTGTTATGTATGAAGGAAAATGCATAATCTACGTTATGAGTTAGACTTTCAGTGAAATTTCACATCCAATTTGGCAAAATATGTACGGCAAAAATGGAATGAACGAAGTCACAAATGACCTGATAAACGAGTCTTTCTTCGTATAATTACGTTTTGTACTATCCTATTCAGACACTAAACACGACACTATTATTGAAAATATAAAATTTTCTATTTTAATCGTAAGATCACTACAGATTATTGGATATTATGAATAACATAAAGCCGCCATAGGATCCCAGCGGGCTCAGCGATTCAAAATACTGACATATGAGTACACAATTTGCTTTCTCTTTTCCTCTCGAGCTAAGTGCTATGGATAATGAGGTCTCGCTCGCACGCTTTGTATATCTATTGAGAGTAGCGAAAAATTCTAAATCTATGGTTGGATATTATTGATAATTTTTTTTTAATTGTTGATGTACTTAGATTAGGAAATTTATATTTTTTAACACAATGTATCATTGTTATGAAATAAATTACAATACAATACAATACAAAGGAAATTACTTTTACTTAATTGGATAGATAAAAATACCTATTTATTTTAAGTTTGTAACTGCTAATTAAATATAGATTTACTGTTAAAAATTACAGAGAAACATAATGATTACATATCTATATTTACATTATTACTATCTAAACTAAACCTAAAAGAGCCCCCGTGGCATTGTGCCCAAAAGACTAGCAGCATTCCCCCTCTGAATAGCAATACCTATTCGTTGAGCGAGAAAACTGCCAGCCCTTGGGTCACCAGTTGACTCCACAAGGCGCTTTTTCAAATTCTTGAAAAATTTTTGCGCATTGGGACCCCATGTACCTAGGGTCTCGACACCGACTGGACAAAAACGATACGATGAGTCGAGACCCTTATATTTATTAATTTTAATATTTTCAGCCGCTTCCGCTGCTGCACTGGCTTTTAATTTTGTTTTAGGAAGATGGGACGGGGCTAGAGTGTCAACACAAGTTGCATCCCACACCAGGACCCGACCCATCTCCCACGGTATCAAAGTTATACCATCCGGTCTCTTGCCATCGTCCCTGAAAACGCCGTTTGGCTCTAAAAGCGCAGGCACATTGGCGGTGGCAAGAGCACGGCGGATGATGTCGAATAGAAAATAAATGACTTTGA
Source organism: Miltochrista miniata (assembly GCA_933228765.1). Classification (NCBI taxonomy): domain Eukaryota; kingdom Metazoa; phylum Arthropoda; class Insecta; order Lepidoptera; family Erebidae; genus Miltochrista; species Miltochrista miniata. Next base: position 23,132,060 of record OW121763.1, on the reverse strand, counting down.
TGTTTCCAAAAAGGACAACAGCGAAGCAAATAAATAGATTTGGGAACAAACATACAAAATTTCGGAATTGTGATTGCGTAATGTGAACTAATAGAATGTAGCCGATCTACATTGGATTCAAATTTTGAAAATTTTTGTGCTATTAATTCGGGAATAGTAGTAAATAGTAGTAGTAATAAATTTGTTGTGCTATTCCCGAATTAATAGCACAACAAATTTCAAAATTATCAAATTTTCAATTCTTCAAATATAGGAGACCCTAGGAGGTAAAGATTCTCTCTGCTAACAATTTTAATATTCGGACATAGGGAATTGAATTTTTCAACAAGTTCCGAATTGTTGTGATTATGATGAATACATATATAATTCACACTTATTAAAATTTAATTCCAAACCAATTAAATGAAATTTATTTTTAATTTCTAGAAGATCTGACTGAACAGAAACTGCATCACCTCCAAGAGTCCCGTCATCTAAATACCAGACGTTAAATTTTGACTTTAAATTTTGAATGATGGGGTTAATGGCTAGGCTGAAAATGGCTGGTCCGAGGGGGACTAACTATAACAATAAAGAAATCGTAGTAAGGACCTTAGGCTTGGCATGACTTTGTCTAGATCTCATTACTTTTTAGAGATAAACAAGCAGCTCCATCGATACTTGGCTAGTTTTTACAGAATGTTTTACCATGAAAACACGCAAGTATGTAGGTACATCAAATTTTAATCTATCCAATTTTCAACGGCCAAGTCACTAAATTAACTATAACAAGAAAGAAATCGTAGTAAGGACCTTAGGCTTAGCATGACTTTGTCTAGATCTCATTACTTTTTAGAGATAAACAAGCAGCTCCATCGATACTTGGCTAGTTTTTTTACAGAATGTTTTTGGTGGGATTTCACTTCTTTTTGTAGAAACGTGGGCATATTGATTTATTTTATTAGATTTTAAAAAAGTTTTTTTTTCTTTTTAGGAGTAGTGTTTTTTGTATACAACAATGAGCACAATTAATCTTCTGCTTTGAATACGCATTGTGACGTCATCATGGTCTCCCACCACGATGAGGCGCGCGCTCAACGCGCACTTCTGCACTCCTCGCCCCGCGCAGCTGCCAGACCCCTATATAAACGGCTGCACGCGCTGTGTCTGCCTCAGAGGCAGACACCGCGCGTGCAGGCGTAAGAAGCAGTGCCTCTTACGCCAGCGGCTGCTCTGCTCCCCAGGTGATGTACTCCATCTGCGCGACATCACTGGGTCTGGTGGTCTAGGACTTGTGGAAGAACCCTCGCCTACTTGCTCACTACCATATACCTATTGTATATACTTGTACTCGCTGTACCTACATAATAAACGCAGACAACTGCTGTATTACTTCAGACCTATTGTTCATATTTATCTCCTTGGTAAATATACCTATACTTGGACCGAGACAGTTGGCTGAACCACCCATCCCGTGAAAATGGCGGACCCGGGAATAAGAAACCCCTAGACCACCACATTCAGGACGTGCATTTTTATATCTATTGTTACTAATACATGTTTTTTTCAGTGCAGAAGGTAAATTCTATGTTAATTTCGCTTATTTCATTCTAGCAATAACATAAGCGAGGTTAACCTTCCAAACACATAATAAATACAGCGCACGCTCGAGCCGTGCGTGTCCTTCAAATTGGCTCGTCGCGTGACCTTGAGCGAGGCATCGCTGCGTCGGCCGGCCTAACGCGCGCTTCAATTTATTCTGCACTGAATCTAATTTCTAGAACCTAACTCATTATTTTTCTGCTTACTATATCTATTCTCGCTACGGAAAACATCCACCGTAAAAATGTCTTACCCCATCAAGTTTACACATTTAGGTAAAAACGAATTAGAATATGAAGTTTTCATTCGGGGTGGAACTAAATCAAATACGGTCGATGAGCTCCGGAAGCAAATTTCTGAGCTTTCCCTGAACGTGTCCTCGGAGGACATTGCTACATCTCCCTATAAAGCGGATGACGTTATATCTGCCTGTAAAGTTTCTTTGTTTAAAGTATCTAATAACGTTAAATCGCTAGAATCTAAATTTGATAGTAACATTTTTGCTAGAACTGAATCGGTCTTACACCACGTTTACTTTAGATTATCTCGAATTGACTTAACATTATTGTCTAATATCGAAGTAATCAAGCCCCTATGGGATCAGTTCCATGATTACTATACTAGATTGACCCGTTTGTCCCCTACGGATGCCAAGGTTACGGACGTGGCAGAACCTACTCTTGACTCGCGCGTTCCGATTTCCTCTGATCTTTATTATGAACGTAAACTTTTTTCTGAATTAGCTAAATTTAAATATAACGGAAAGACTTGTGTGCGTGCTTTCATACAAAATCTTAATGAATTCATTGCCTGTAGAAATATTCCTTCGGAAAAGGTACTATCCTTTGCTTTCGAAATCTTTTCTGACGACTCCCTCCACTGGTATCGCGCTGTAAAGGACAGTGTGAAATCTTGGGACGAGTTATGTATACTACTAAAACGAGACTTCAGTCCCCATAATTACGACTATAAACTAATGTCGGAAATTAGACGCCGTTCTCAAGGCGAAGTAGAAAATATAACCATTTACATCTCTAAAATGCAAGGTTTATTTTCTCGTCTCGATACTCCAATCAGCGAGTCTGATAAGCTTGAAATTTTACTAAATAATATCAGGCCTTGTTATGTAAATTCGCTTCTGACATCGAATGTAGTAGATATTCCTTCTTTATTGAGCGTCTGTAGAAGATTTGAACAATACCACAGTCGCACTAAGTACTTTGTTGAACCTCCAACAATAACTTCAGATGCGATAGCTCCTGAATACGCATATAAATGCCCTAAAAAAAAATTTTTCAATAAAAAATAAAACCGACTTCCAACAAACCCTGAAAAATAAAATTTACTTAGCACAAAGTAAAATGTATTTTGATTTATCAGATTTTATTCAATATCATATTGAAGTCGGCGCCAAGTAAACCCATAGGTTTATGTAGGTATTATTCATGGCACCAACTTCAATACTATATTGAATAAAATCTGATAAATCAAAATACATTTTACTTTGTGCTAAGTAAATTTTATTTTTCAGGGTTTGTTGGAAGTCGGTTTTATTTTTTATTGAAAAATTTTTTTTCATTATTTTAAGTGACGGGTGAACCGAAAAATATATCTATCTAGGTGAAAGTTCTCATTAATACAAATCAATCAAGCCCAAACACAAGGTAGCTGCTGTAAATCGTTAAGGATTTCCCTCGACTGTCTTTCGGTTCCATAATCATATCGACTCCAGATATTCATTAAATTGTAGTACATTAAAGCACTGAATTAAAAAGTTAACAAATGCACTGGTTGTCCCTACAATTTTCGGTGGTTGCCCTCGATTTCTCCTGGATCCCATCATCAGATCCTGATCTGATTAAAATAGGACCAGCTCAGAAGTAAACCCTATTCAAGAAAGAAAACAATTTAAATCCGTTTATAATTGACGGAAATATCGGTGAACATACATAAAACATTGAGAACTTCCTTTTTTTTTTAAAGGCGGCTCTATCAATCTAGGTGCAAAGTTCTCATCAATACAAATCAATCAAGCCCAAACACAAGGTAACTGCTGTAAATTGTTAAGGAATGCCCTCGACTGTCTTTCGACTCTATCATCAGGTCGACTCCAGACCTTCATTAAAGTGTAGAACATTAAGGCACTTAATTAAAAAGTTAACAAGTGCACTAGTTGTCCCTACAATTTTCGGTGGTTGCCCTCGTTTTCTCCTGGATCCCATCATCAGATCCTGACCTGGTGAAAATGGGACCACCTCAGAAGTAAACCCTATTCAACAAAAAAATAAATTTTAAAATCCGTCTATAATTGACGGAAATATCGCTTGACATACATAAAAAAAAATACATACAGACGAATTGAGAACCTCCTCCTTTTTTTGAAGTCGGTTAAAAATAATTCTAACTTGCATACTTATTCCACTAACAAAAATTATAAGTTACCTAAGTCAACTTATAATAATGTTATCGCATCTGACATGCCATCTCCCTCTAACGCTAGCCCCATAGCGTTCAAGGTCAACGCGGCTGCGACCGCTAGCAAGTCTAAACAATACTGCCCGAGATGTCGTATTTACTCGCATTCCTTAAAAACATGCACTGAACCTCGTTATCTAGTATGTTTTATGTGCGGTTTAAAGGATTTTCGCACTACTGACTGCCCTAACTGCAATCAAGCCTCAAATAAAATACCAATTAACATCGTAAGTCCCGTTTATAATACGACTAAAGTAAACAATAAATTTTTGTTTAACGTGAGGGAAAATCCTCATGGATGTTATGCCGGACTCCTACCGACTAAAAAACCTCACGTCACGCCCAACAGTCTATGGTTGGGAGCCCCGGGTAAGCCCTCGGAAGGATGTCCCAGGACTCCCAACAGACCCACGGCCGCTACTGCGGCCGCGCCCAGGGGGTGGTCCGGGTGCTATCCCGCGTCTTTGGGGGGTTTCGGGTGTGATCCCGCTTCTAAGGGGGGGCGTGCGTGAATTGCTCACGTCACGCTGCCGTCATGGGCCTGCTTCTGTAAGGACGGTGAGCCGCCTTGTCACCGTCCTCAGGCCCCCGGTCATGGTGGCCGATAGTCCTCGGCGAAGACACGTCGGCGGCGAACTCGGGTGGGAGAGTTCTCTCTCGTACCCGTCCCGCCGCCTCCTTCACGAGCATGACCTGTTCGCAGAAGGTGGCAGCGCAGTCCCACTTATTCCCGCTGGAGAGCATGGCTCGCACCATGGTCTCGAGCGAGAGAGAGTCCACGTCCAGACCCACTACGAGGACCTGGCGCTGTTGCGCCCACGCCGTGCACTCCACCAGTGTGTGGAGCGCCGTGTCAGCGCTGCGGTCCTCGCAGTGCTGACACTCGGCCGTGGTTTCCCGGTGTTTTCGCCACAGATACCTACCGAAGCTACCGTGCCCGGCAAGCATCTGTGTCAACCGGTAGGAGAGAGCACCGTGTCTTCTCTCCAGCCACTCGGTCTGACGGCCGCGATTGTGGCGAATCCCCCCTTTGGTTGCTCAAGTCGCACCTTCCATGTCTCCACGGTTTCCTGGTGGAGCAGGGTCCGCTGGGCCTCGATTTCTCGAGACGCAGGCCTTTGGCCCCGCTCCAGCGCCTCCTTGCGCCATCTGAACAGTGACGCAAGGGCTCTCGCTTCCAGGTCCCATGGAGGGGTCCCGGCTAGGAGACATGCCACCTCACCGGAGATCGTGCGGTATCCTCTTATCACCCTGATGGCCATCACTCTCTGCGGGCTCAGCAGTCCAGCCTAATTGATGGCCGTCAGGGTCTCCGCCCATACTGGAGCCCCGTACAGGGCCATGCTTCGCACGATCCCCAGGTACAGCCTCCTGTAGGGAGCGTTGGGTCCCCTGATGTTGGGCATCAACCGCGCGAGTGCGGCCGATGCTCCCCTCAGTTTTGGGACCAAACTTCGGAAGTGATGTCCGAAGTTCCACCGGCCATCGAGTACGAGCCCCAGATACTTCATCGAGGGCTCGATGCCGATGCTGACGCCCCCTACCTGTAGGCTGGATCCCGCAGGTGGCCCCATCCGAGGTCCGTGGAAGCACAGAGCCTCGGATTTGTGAAGGGCGACCTCGAGACCCAGCCGCCGAATCCGACCCACGCTTAGACCATAAAACACGGGACTAGCCTTTGCGAACCACCGCATACAAAAATATTCTGCCAGTTTTCATACAAATGAAGGGGGAAACACAAGGACATATAAAATTTCATTGCATTTAAAAATGTATTTATCGACAAACGCGTAATGGCTGTTGTGTGTTAATTGTTATTGTACAGTCAACTACAATGTAATGTACTAGTTTAATCATATAAAATGATGTACTGATGTACAGGCTTTTCATAAAGCCAAAAGACCAAATGGTCATGTGCAATGGCAGAAAACAATGCTTAAGTAAGGCGCATCCTGTGGTTAGATGATCTAAGGACCCACGACCTGAGCAACCCCTGCCGTGGCCTTAAGTGCTGCGTCACGGTGCGTTGCTCCCCGCGCTGTGACGAGGGTGTCGTCGGCGTAACACGTTACGCCGACCCCTCTGAGCAACGGACCACGCAGCACCCAGTCGTAACCGATGTTCCACAGGAGCGGTCCTAACACCGATCCCTGTGGAACACCGCACGACACATCTCGCCGACCCGGCCCTAGCCAGCTCGGGTAAGTTATGGCTCTCTCGGAGAGATAAGCCCCGACAATTCGACGGAGGTAGGGAGGCACTCCATGATAGATAAGCGCCTCCCTGACGCAGCTCCAGGGCAAGGTGTTGAATGCGTTGGCGATGTCGAGGGACACCGCCACCACCACCTCACCCTGTGAGACTGCTTCCTTTGTCAGGCCTCTAATGCGCATGATCGCGTCCACGGTGGAGCGTCCCTGACGGAAGCCGAACTGGCTATCCGCCAGATCAGGCCCCACGCGTGTGAGGTGCCCGACGAGGCGTTGTGCAATAATGCGCTCAAACAGCTTGCACACCTCGTCGAGCAACACGATCGGCCGGTACCCTGATGGGGAATTTGCCGGCCGCCCCGCCTTTCGAATCAAGACCAGTTTCCCTGTCTTCCAGACCTTGGGAAACTGGCCTTTCTCGAGGCATGCGCTGAAGAGTCCAATTAGTCGAGGCCCAAGCTCTTCGAGAGCCAGGACCCATGCTCGGCCTGGAATGCCGTCGGGTCCAGGGGCGGTGTTTTTGCGGGATTTAAGCCGCAGAACAGCCGCCCCTAACTCACCCTCGGTGACTACGGGCACGTCGTTCTCGCTGCCTTCCGCGTTGGGCGCCTGAGACGGAACCATGCGCGGAGAAATGTGTTCCTCCGCTCTCGACGGGAACAAGGAGTCCAGGACCTCCTCCAGCCGCTCCGGCTGGAGACTCTGAGTCAGTGGGGGCGCCTTAGGGCGTAATTTGCCCCTTACCATAAGGTACGGGCGCCCCCACGGGTTCCGCTCCAGGGTCTCCATCAGCTCATCGCGGCCCAACTTTTTGGACCGCTTGATGGCCGTCTGGAGGGCCCTCTTGGCCTCCTTGTACCCATCGTAAAGCTCCGTCTCTCGGGCTGCCGCATCGTCTGGGCGGCGACGCCTCCGGCGGAATCTGGTGTACCGGCGGCGCGCGGTAACGCACTCCGCGCGCAACTGCGCGATTTCCAGCGTCCACCAGTACACCTGCTTCCTCGTCGGTCTGGGCCTAGCCCTGGGCATCGCCGCATCGCAGATGTGCGACATGGCTCTCCCGAACCACTCCACTTCGGCATCAACATCGGCAGGCCCGTCCGCCGTCGGAATCCAGGCCTGCACGATGGCCGCCTCCAGGAGAGCCTCCCGATCCAGGCGATGGAGTGGCCAACGTGGTTCCGGGGGATTCGCGATTGTTGGCGGCAGGTTAGGTGGAGGGGAGACGTCGAACCGAATATATCGGTGATCTGACGACGTCTCCTCCTCCTCCACCACGCGCCATCCCTGGACACGGCGGGCGAGCTCAGGGGTCGCAAACGAAACGTCTATGACCGAGCTGAGCCCCCGCCGCGTCCAGGTTGCGACATTCCCCCGGTTCAGGATGACTACGCCACGTGTAGTGACCCAGTCCTCCAGTATCCTCCCCCTGCCTCTGGTTTCTCGGGAGCCCCAAGCCTGCGACCAGGCATTGAAGTCTCCCAAGACCAGGACAGGGCGAGGCCGGCATGCAGCGAGAACGACGTCCAGCTCAGGGAGCCATAGCTCAAACTGATGCTGATCGAGGCTCGGCTGGCAAAGTTGGCTAAATTTTGTTTCAAAATTTTCAAATTCACAGCGAAATCCTAAAACTAAAAATACTAAAATAAATCATATTCCTCGTATTCCTTATATCCCCGTTACTCTGAACGGGATTGATACTGTTGGTTTACTTGACTCGGGTTCAGCTGTTACTATTCTGGGTAATGGTTCCCATAAAATCATAAAAAATGTTAAACTAAATAATTCTAAACCCTTACATTTTGTCACAGCTAATGGTGAAAACCATCCTTCGCTTGGCTTTGCCAATATTTCTTTCAAATTTCTAAATAAAACTGTATCTCTCGTTGCTCATATTGTATCAAATATAAAAAAAAATCTTATTTTAGGAATGGACTTTTGGAGAAAATATAATCTCTTCCCTAAAAATTTAGAATCAATCTTGATTCCTAATCATAAAAAGTTTCGGCGTTGTAAACCTAAGTTCCTACGTCGATAATGAATAAAATTCTTTTGTGTTTCTAACAGTCGATCTGAGTGCGAACGCTCACATTTTACCTAATTTAATGAAACATCTTCTAACAAGCGGAGACTCGATCGCAACTCAGTCACTTGATTCATTCATCGTTGTTTCTATTCATAAAACTAAAAGGTACAGTTCACACCATATATCCTACTCATATGGTTGATGAGCGTTGATGAGCACGTACAGCTACGACGAATCGCTAAGCTATTTACCTTCTACACTAGAGGGTAAAATCAGCCCTAATAGCGCCACATCATTGCAATAGTTGTTCCTACAATCTTATACTAAAAATATTATTCTGCGGTAACTAAAACAAATTTCTAAAATAATTACTACTATCTCAAAATAATTATCTACTTTTAAACTAAAACTTGTCAAAATCGGTTCAGCCATGCTCTAGTTATAGCGTTGAACCGTGACAAACAGACCTACATGACTATGACGCCTGTCATCATGTTTACTACAGTGCATTGTGCGAGCGGCGCAATCATTATACATACTTACTTAGTATTCGCTGTTAACTAAAATGTTATGTATGTACTTGTATCTATAAGTATGCTACGGTATAATACTGCATTCCACCTGACTATGGGCTAACATTCCGACTCCAAGACGACGTCGCAAGAATATTAGTCAGGTGCTTTATCGCTTTGTTATGAAGATAAAGACTTTGTTATCTACGTCTTGCAATCTTATCTTTTCTAAGAAGTCAAATCATACTTCGCTTTCTCTCGCTCACAGCTTGCCTGTGTAGGTACTGGTTATCAGCTGCGCTCACACAAGCCTATAGCTAGCTAACAACGCGCCGCATGCCGTCTACTACCTATGTTATCTGAAATAGTACTTAATTTTTTCTTGTAATCTTATTAAAATTATGCTACGCGGTCTAGCCACGTCCTATATCTGAGTTTACCTAGCTATTAACCTTCTACCCCTACTACATAAGCACCCTTGCACCCCTTATGTACGCCTACTTTTTGTTCCAGGTGTGCAGCAGAGTGTCAGGAGCCTTCATAGGAGCTGTCCTGGAAGTGCAGGAGCCGAATTTTCCCATGAAAAATTCCCGCCCAAAAAGGGGGATATGTGACGTCATCATGGTCTCCCACCACGATGAGGCGCGCGCTCAACGCGCACTTCTGCACTCCTCGCCCCGCGCAGCTGCCAGACCCCTATATAAACGGCTGCACGCGCGGTGTCTGCCTCTTACGCCAGCGGCTGCTCTGCTCCCCAGGTGATGTACTCCATCTGCGCGACATCACTGGGTCTGGTGATCTAGGACTTGTGGAAGAACCCTCGCCTACTTGCTCACTACCATATACCTATTGTATATACTTGTACTCGCTGTACCTACATAATAAACGCATACAACTGCTGTATTACTTTAGACCTATTGTTCATATTTATCTCCTTGGTAAATATACCTATACTTGGACCGAGACAGGTGGCTGAACCACCCATCCCGTGACAGCATATAAATAAAATTAAAGGAAAACTCTGGATTAGACTAAACTGATTTTATACTTATGCTTACAAGTTTACAAGAAGAAATAGTCGAACGATTATGTTTATTCTACTCGAAAATTAGACAAATGAAACAAACAAAATATATAATAATTTCGCTCGAAATTTGGTCGAAAAAATATAATGCAATGCAAAATATAATGCATGAACGCGAATGGGCAATACGAAAAACTGTTGATACCTGTACAAGAATCAGAACCGGAAAAATAAGAAAAGAAAGATTTGTAATAATAAAAAACACTACTCCTAAAAAGAAAAAAATAATTAAAAAATCAAATAAAAAAAATCAATATGCCCACGTTTCTACAAAAAAAAGTGAAATCCCACCAAAATCATTCTGTAAAAAACTAGCCAAGTATCGATGGAGCTGCTTGTTTATCTCTAAAAAGTAATGAGATCTAGACAAAGTCATGCCAAGCCTAAGGTCCTTACTACGATTTCTTTATTGTTATAGTTAATTTTGTGTGACTTGGCCGTTGAAAATTGGATAGATTAAAATTTGATGTACCTACATACTTGCGTGTTTTCATGGTAAAACATTCTGTAAAAAACTAGCCAAGTATCGATGGAGCTGCTTGTTTATCTCTAAAAAGTAATGAGATCTAGACAAAGTCATGCCAAGCCTAAGGTCCTTACTACGATTTCTTTATTGTTATAGTTAATTTTGTGTGACTTGGCCGTTGAAAATTGGATAGATTAAAATTTGATGTACCTACATACTTGCGTGTTTTCATGGTACCATAGGTACAGCTGGTCTGATAATGAAAGTCAGAAGGTAGCCATACAAACTCCTAAACTAAAATATGAACCCATCGAGTTAGAGTTCAGACTCAAGATCGGATGTTTTTTATTTTCAAATTAACACTTCTATCATTATTGAAGGACATTAATTCAATTTATGATAAATAAGGCATTCAATTCGACAGAGTGTAATTAACCCTAGAGCCCCTTCAACACACACAAAATTTATATCGAAAATCGGTAATCGCAAGCACCTACCTAAAAATGAAAAAAGATTTCCCATTTTCCAAAAAAAAAAAATTATCTCACTTACCAGACCAAATTTTACGATTCTGCAAACAGCAACCGGATTATTGATAAATTGTTTATTTTACTGTGTATAATAATAAATAATAATGAAAACACATTATTTATAATAAAAAAACAAAACACACACGCACACACGCACTTGGTACACACGCACTCAACAAAAAGAACATTGATTACTCTACCACCACACCATATTTTACGATTCTGTAAACACCAACCGGATTATTAATATATTGTTTATTTTACTGTGTATAATAATAAATAATAATGCAAACACATTATTTATAATAAAAACACGAAACACACACGTACTACACACACGCACGCCATCCATGCGCAATCCACTCTCAACTTCAACTGTTCGATTATTGTAAAAAATTCTGGCCCATTGACGTCATTTTATAAGATTCCAAAAACAAGAAAATGTTATATACTACACATGCAATCAAACTGTTCATAGAAAAGTAGGACGTAAGAAAGCTAAATTTAAGTTCAAAGTCGTCTGGGTAGGTGCGGCGACCGGTCGCCGCGCGGGGCTCAACGGAAAAGCTTGATTATTATGCGCGGCGACCGGTCGCCGCGAGGAGCTCTAAGGGTTGGCATCAATGGCACTATTAACTAGAGTTAATAGCATGTATTTAAATCGATATCTGTATAATATTCCCTTTTTCCAAACACAATATTTCAGAGTTAAACTAATCATACTGACTTGCACACTAATTATAAACTGTTTTACTAAACGAATAACTATTATCAAAATTTTCCTAAGTTTAACAAACATATTTAAATTTTTTTAAGGAAAACTATCGTCTAAATTATTTTAAGGATCATCGTTTATTTTACTTAAATACAAACCCAATATAATCCGATCTTTACAAAATATTTTTTTTATCAAAAAAATAATAGTTAAACCTTACCTAACCTATTCCGTTATAATAAGATTGTACACTTTACAGTGCAAGTTAGTATTTTTTAACCCCCGACGGAAACCCGGAAGGGGTGTTATAAGTTTGACGTGTGTGTGGGTGTGTGTGTGTGTGCGTGTAAGTCTGTCTGTGGCATCGTAGCTCCCAAACGGATGAACCGATTTTGATTATGTTTCTTTTGTTTGAAAGATGGGTTAGGGGAGATTGTTCTTAGCTATGTTTTATAAAAATCGGTTAAGCCATTTCAAAGCTATGAGGGGTGAAAGTGGTGATGAAAAATTTTATGTGTTCAAATATACCCGGGTTGGGTATCAAATGAACAGTCATATCTTATACATCACGATACCGCAAGTTTTATGAAAATCGGCTAAGCTAAGCTGCTTAAGCCATTCGAAAGATATGAGGAGTGGAATGTATTGCTAATTCTGTAACCACACTCCGCGCAATTCGCATTAGCTCTGAATAATTGTTGATAGACTATTCGTCATTGTTGACATTAAAAACCCCTATAAAAAGCAAAAATTAAAAAAATAAATTTAAAATATAAAAAACCCCCGACTCACAAAAAAAGAACAATAAAAAACCTGTAAAAAGTAATAAAATAACTATTATATTAGGTGCTTACATATGAAATTGGCGTTTTGTATAGGAGGAACAAAAAGTCGAATATTTTTAAATATAATATATTTAATTAATCAAAGTATGAACCATTGTTTTCTATGCATTTTTGCCATCTCATAGGTAGTTCATTGATCCCTTTACTAAAAAAACCAGTCGGACGGGAATCAATAAAATCTGTGAAGGCGATTTGGACTGCCCCATCAGAGTTGAATTTTTTCCCTTGCAAGAAGTTGTCCAAATTTCGAAAAAAATGGTAATCTGTTGGAGCAAGATCCGGGGAGTACGGAGGATGTTTTAGACATTCCAATTGAAGCTCTTCTAATTTGGTAGCCGTCTATTGTGCAGTGTGTGGTCTAGCGTTGTCGTGAAGCAGCAGTGGCGTGGAGCGATTGACCAGCCTAGGTTGTTTAGCCGCTAGCTTTTCCATCATAGTTTGCAATTGCTGACAATAGACATCAGCCGTAATAGTCTGGCCAGATTTGAGAAAACTGTAATGAACAATACCGGCACTAGTCCACCAAACGCTTACAAGTAACTTTTTTGGGGTTAATTTTCGCTTGGGGCAGGATTTGGCTGGCTGGCCAGGATCCAACCATTGCGCTGAGCGCTTTCGATTATCGTAAAGAATCCATTTTTCGTCACAGGTAATGATTCGGTTTAAAATACCTTCATTATTGTGCCGGTTCAGTAATGTAACGCAGCAGTCGACGCGCTTTTGCCGGTTTGCTTCAGTCAATTCGTGAGGTACCCACCTTTCAAGCTTTTTAATCTTCCCAATTTGCTTCAAGTGAATTAAAACAGTTTTATCACTAACACCGCAGCCTGCAGCTAACTCGGACGTGGTTTGCGATGGATCCGCTTCCACAATAGCCTTCAATACTTCATTATCAACTTGAGTCTCAGGCCGTCCACGGGGCTTGTTCTGCAGGTCGACATTTCCTGAACGAAAACGTTGGAACCAAAAACGAACTGTGTTTTCTTTTGCAACATGACCGCCATACACATCATTCACCCTTCTAGTCGTTTCCGCAGCACTAGTGCCACGGCGGAACTCGTACTCGTAAATAATGCGATATTTTAAGTTTTCCATTTTGTAAAATGAGTGACGCAAACAGAAAAAAACAGAAGAAAAAAACAAATGAATGACGGTCATCGAAGGATAAATACATGAGTAAATAGCTGGGAAAATTTGAATTTGGAATTCCTTACCAAAGAGGAGAAAATCGTAATTAAAGTGGCCAGTACGAAAAACGCCCATTTGATGTGTAAGCACCTAAATATTATGACCTATCTACCATAAGTTTTTTTTTTTTTTTTAAATATTCGCGGACATTTCACACAACGCTATCTGATCCCAAAGTAAGCTAGGAATAACCTGCTTGTGTTATGGGTATCAGACCACGGATATTAATACTTATATACTTTTAAATACATACATATTATACATAGAAACACCCAGACTCTTGAGACAAACATTTATGGGTCACACAATTTTTTGTCTCCGGTGGGAATCGAACCCACGGCCTCCAGCGCCGCAAGCGGTATCACTACCGACTGCGCCACAGAGGCAGTCAATTATTAAGTATTGAACCTATATTATTATTATAGGTAGCTATATTATTTACCTATTCATATTTTTAAGTAACAGAGTAGGGTATCTCCGACCCCGACCGCACGATACTTACCTATAGTATCAGGGCTGTCACTTTTAGTTTATTCAATCGTCGTAAATGACAGGTTAGGTTAAACAATTGGACATTCTCATACAACATCATCTAGTCCAAATTAGGCCAGTTTAAGCTTGTGCTATGGGATCTAGACAACTGATAGACATATGTACTTATATATTTCTAAATAAATACATAGTAGGTATACAAAAACATCAAAACTCTGATACAAAACTTTGAGGAACACACAATTTATTCGATTCCACCCGAATCCAACCTGGGACCTCAGCACAACATTCCCATATTAATGATGGCAACATTTTATGGATCACAGAATTAATGTGAAAATTTCAGCTTTCTAACTATCACGGTTCCTGAGATACAGTCTCATGACGGAAGGACAGGCAAAGTTCAAAGACAGCAAACGGACAACGTAGTCTCATAAATAGACTCCCGTTTTTATCCTTTGGGTAGGGAACCTTAAAAACGACCGAAATTCTAGAATATTTTAGCTTTTCCTTAATTCATACACTAAACACTATAAATTTGCATTCTTATGAAGGTTCTATATTCGTTTGAAGTGCCACCAAAGTAAAGTTTCGATTATCAGTCAGTCAGTGTTCACTCACTGCATACATACATATAGTCACGCCTTTATCCCAAAAGGGGTAGTCAGAGGCGTAGTATACGCCCACGTCTCACCTTTTAGTTTCATGTCCCGCGAAATAGGTGGTGAGCCTATTGCCGTGTTGAAATGGACGGGTAGTGTTCTGTTAAAAGATACTAAATTTACTTCAAACTTCTAGTTTTATCCACAAAGAAATTATAAGGGGTTGAAAACGAACTGAGTGGGTTCGAAGCAGTGGGAGTAGAACTCGCGCAGCGAGGGTTCCGTACCAAAAAACGGCAAAATTCATGTTTGTTGTATTCCATGCAACAAACGTTCCCCTAATACAATATTATTTTTCTGATTTTAGTATTTGTTGTTATAGCGGCAACAGAAATACATCATCTGTAAAAATTCAGTTCTCTAGCTATCACGGTTCCTGCGATACACACATTTTGTGGGACAGACAGACAGACGTACAGCGAAGGGTCATGTATTGGGTCCTGTTTTTCACTCTTTGGGTACGGAACCCTAATAAATACGAAGTCTAATAGGTATTGAACGAATTCGTACGTAAGCATTGAACTTATATTACTACGTCCATAATAATCTCAAGGTGCCTACCTTGAGAGTATTATGGACGTAGCAGGTACGTAAGTGAATTATTCAAACTCACCTTTCTTCTTCTTTTGTTACCTATCGTGAATTCGTGAATAACGATAGATAATGAGGGAGTTTAAAAATTACTGTTGAGGCATCCAAAAACAGAGCAATATATATCGTCCTTACTTCTTTATAGGCATTGTCATATTTATCTAATGGCGACAGGTTGTGGCGACGAGGTCCCGTGTTGCGACAGGTAAGAGTACAAAATGTCGCCACCCCAATACATCCCAAGGGTGTCGTAAGAGGCGACTAAGGGAACACCTTCGCAAAAAGATCCATTACGTAGAGAAGGAAATCTCAAAATGTAACCCGGTTGTCAGTAAAATGACAATCGTTAAGCCAAGTTGAAGGATTTATGCTTGGCTTGAAAATTTTCAACTGCGGGTCGTGGCGACCTGCGCCTGTCCATCTACTCATCTCAGGCTCATCACCTATTACGTGAGGCATAAAACTAAAATGAGAAATGGGGGCGTATTATGCCTCTGTCTACTCCAACGGGGATAAAGGCGTGATTATATGTATGTCGCAGCAGCAGAAAAAGTGAACGTGTCAAAGTACCATCTTTACCGATGGATAAATATCCAAGGTTCAGTAGCTCGGGTTTTAACTTTAAAAAGTTGTCCATGTCGCAAGTGACAGACTTGACGCTGTCAAATGTCAATAAGGCTATATTTTGGCGGGGCGACTAGATTGGACATGGCGGTAAAACTCGACAGCGCCGGGTGTGCGCACTGAGTCTAATTTGCTTAAAAACATGGGAATGGGATCCGCTTTCCCGACAGCAGCGGTGGGATCGGAGCGGCGTCTCCCTAACTCCCTAGTGTTCACTGAACCTTTCAGCTATAAGAAAGTCTAATTGTTTTCGTAATTCGGCTGTACCTCGAGTGGAAAATGGCGCCGGTTAAAATACGATTTCAAAAGTCTTCGGCTAACATCACAAACACGCCGTGATCGTAATGAGATTGGAGCCTGCTTAGAGCGAGGTTAACAGGTATCAGGTTACATTTAACTGATTCTCAGGTATGTGTTTGTTTCCTAGTAAAACAAAGAAACGACTGGATACATTGACGACCATTTTTAAATTCATACACTTTAGTCGAGTATCTAGCGCTCTTAAAGTTAAACAGATTCTCTCAGAGTTCTTCGAAGTATTTCTGATCTAGACACGAAGTTCTCTGCGTATGTCACCAGACGTCATCGTAACTTCGTATCGTAATTCGTATTGTGATTACGATGCGTTACCGAACTGATTTTGAGTAGCTAGTTGATCCTAGAAGTGTATCCCTAATCACATGGCTAATAGTACTATGTACTTACAGAGGTTTTATTTATTTGATCTTGAATATTGAAAGAGAGCTGCCGTTTCAATTAATTACAAAATCCAGTACATACCACCTTATGAGTGCAAAGTAAATCTTGCCTTGGTGCTGGTGCTCGAGAGAGCAGTAGCTAGGTACTCCTTGTGTGTGAACGGACTGTTTAGTTTGTAAGACGGAGATACCTTAAAGCTGTATAATGTGTGTATCCACTAAGTCGGCCTTGGCACTCCTGATATCACTAACTTGATTGTGAGGTCAACGCACCAATTATTGGTATTTGTAATACATGATTGTTGTTGATGGTGTCGTGCAGTTTACATACAAATCTTAGAGGCACTGTACATGGATGTTTGTAAAACAGAAGCAAAAAATTAAGCTGAGATAAAGTAGCTCTAAGACAGCTGATTTACCAACAGTTTGTGTGCCTTGATATGTGTGTGCTCACAAACACAATGGTTGACCCTACTGGTTTAAAACTATTTCAGGTGGACAGTGGGTGAATTATACCTAAGTATTAACTTATTTGCTTTTACATAATGCGTAAGTACCTCTCAAGTGTATTTCAGGTGGACAGTGGGTGAATTATACCTAAGTATTAACTTATTTGCTTTTACATAATGCGTAAGTACCTCTCAAGTGTAATGTGAGTCCATCATGGGACATGCACATTCAGTTGTTTGTTTACATGTTACTATGACCTTGTTTGCTTCGGAACTCCATGGTAAGACAATAGTGTTTTTGGTTAAAAAAAATATCTTTTGGGGACTTTCTGTCTAATGTTCATAATAAGTTCATGTGAGTGTATGCTGAGTGAATAAGATCTTTAGATAATGAATTTGTGAAGTTTGTAATAAGTAAAAAATTTTAAAATCAATCAATAAGTGGTTGATTGTAGCTAATGGTAAAGGCGCAAATTAATATTGATTTTCTGTGTAATAAGGTACTGACAGTAATCTCATTTAAGAATGTAGAAATGAGCTTAGGAGATGGATCAAGGTGCATGAGCCTACTCATTTAACACTTCTATTTTACTTCTAGCACACAGTTATTTCAGAGATATTATGGCTTAAATAAGCACAGCATCTGTATTTCTTCCAAAAGTGGTGGTAACTGTCGCTTTTATAAAAGATTCTCCCTGTGTTCTAAACAACTCCATGCCAAAGACTAAACATACCAAAGATTAAGATTTTGACCACTTGACACAATAATCGAATTATGCCTACGTTACGATTGACTCTAAGATGAAGATAAAATTTGTGCTTTTACCTTATTACTTTGAGGTGTAGGTGAGTATAGTAGGCCTGCTAAGGTAATGATCCATGAGGGTACTGGAGTGGTTTATGGAGTCAGCGGTCAGTCAAGTGGAGAGATATGTGTCGGTCCTGATTATTATTTTACGGTAACTGATGAGCATGACAATAAGTCCTGAAAGATCATGCAACTTGCGTTAAATTGTACCGTAGTTGGAGTACGGATATGATTTTGCTTTAATTTAATTATTGAACTAGTGTTTGATTTAGATGCAATACAAGTACAGAATGGACGAGCGGGTCTGTGTCAAAGGAAACCTAACTCTTGGCCTTGTATGTATTCGCCGTGGCATGGTGTGGATTGATGCACTCCATGGGTGTCTGGGATTTGTAAATGGATGTGTGTTTGAGGTAGATCACCTTGTGAGATAATGGCATTCGCTTATTTATGCCTTTAACATTGTTCTCCTCTGTGCCTAGCCAGATTTGGTGGGTGCCGTTTTGTGTGTATTGTTCAAAGGAGCTTGTTGAGCTCTGATAAAAGATAAAAAAAAGGGGGGAGAGGGCTGTTGGAAGCCCGAGATCTTTGAAAACGGGTTATAAGCGCTTCAACTGACCGTAATTGAAAAACACTAAACATGTTTTATACTTTGTTATTACTGTACACTCTTTACCTATAACTTCGTAATTATTTGATGTAAATGGTTGAACTTTATTTGCACTGGTTGGTGATAATTGAAATGAAAGGTTTTGTGTCCGCCTTGGACTATAATTGATCAGAGATTCACGATACGTGTATTCGCAGGGTTTACGAAGTTTTATTGACCAATAAGAATAGATCGCGCTCACTTGATTCACAATACCTATTCGGCGAATGAATATGGAGGCGCTCGTGGCCGGCTCGATGTTCCGTGAACGATTGCTGTTGCGGATGATTTTCGCTGTGGTCGGTCCATGGATGGGTGACCGCCGTGCGACCGCTTTTAGACGTTTTCTTGACGGGCATTTCCGTGGTTCGGAGGGCGCGTTGGGCCGTTAGCATGACGGTCTTTGGGCCGAGTTGTGCGCGACTTCGCGGGTTTCATTTCAATAGTAGGTCGTCGCGACTTGTGCCAATGTTGACGGTGTGTGTGTGGCGCCTCTGGGGTTGCGGGCGTCCGGGGGCTGCGTTGGCTATTCGTTGGGTGGCCGTGGGCACGTCTGCCGATCTAGTGTTAAAAAAAAAATAGCGGGAAATTTTAAATTAAGTTACAATGAAAACACATTGATTTAACGTCGGATCTGAATGGCGATAATTAAAGACTTACCTATCTTAGGGGATTTGATAGTGTTATTCGTACGTGTATACAAGTGGAAGCTCAGTGTCCAGTTACTGTTTTCCCTTGCTAACGCTATCTCTGTGTCCTACTCCAACCGCCTAAGTTGTCATCACGTGTATGATCTTTAGTAGGTTCCTGAACCATATCGTGTCGGTGAAGGTAGTGATACCAGGCTGATAGCGCCTCACCACTCACCAGTTGGTGCTTGGCGGTACTAGTTGTTACACCACATGTGTTACATGATTTTTAAAGGAATTTTGCCCATCTGATAAGATTGTTTTGATCGGTAAGTGTCAATTGTCATGACTAACAACCAGTCGTGTTGGAAGGTTTGTCATTTCAAAGAATACAAAATCAACTTAAGTAAGTATTTAATTTACTTATCATTTATTCGCTGGACACTTTATGACATTTTTGGGTCATTGCGTGCTCTTTGTGAGTTTCATTTTGATCATATTAAATGACTTTGCATCAACGACGATGATAAAGAAGATCGATAATTCCAATATTAAAATGATTTCAGAAACACTGTGTAAAGACTATTATTTGTTACTCTATGAGTATTGAAACTACTTACCTAAAACCAATTGTTTTGCAACTCAAATACCCTACTTCGAGTTTTTTTTATGTTTATTATTACTTGGCATTGAAAGCTCCGCGCTTTGTGCTAGGCTACGTTGCATTAAAAGCTCCGCGCTTTGTGCTAGACTTCGTTGCATTGAAAGCTCCGCGCTTTGTGCTGGACTTCGTTGCATTGAAAGCTCCGCGCTTTGTGCTAGACTACGTTGCATTGAAAGCTCCGCGCTTTGTGCTAGACTACGTTGCATTGAAAGCTCCGCGCTTTGTGCTGGACTGCGTTGCATTGAAAGCTCCGCGCTTTGTGCTCGTGACTACTGTGACTGTGTGGCATTGAAAGCTCCGCGCTTTGTGCTCGTGACTATTGTGACTGTGTGACATTGAAAGCTCAGCGCTTTGTGCTCGTGACTACTGTGACTGTGTAGCATTAAAAGCTCCGCGCTTTTGAGCTCGATACTTCTATGACTAGTGTAGTACTGAAAGCTCTACGATTTGTGTCCAAGATGCTGCGTTGAGCTCCATGCTCTTATACTCATTGTTCTGATATTAAACTTCGACATTTTTGTACTGTGGTCTAAATTTGCGACGGCCATTGTTTCTATAGATGCGCGCGAGAACGCGCTTAATGTCAGTATGGCCGTGTCGCAGCAGCAGAAAAAGTGAACGTGTCAAAGTACCATCTTTACCGATGGATAAATATCCAAGGTTCAGTAGCTCGGGTTTTAACTTTAAAAAGTTGTCCATGTCGCAAGTGACAGACTTGACGCTGTCAAATGTCAATAAGGCTATATTTTGGCGGGGCGACTAGATTGGACATGGCGGTAAAACTCGACAGCGCCGGGTGTGCGCACTGAGTCTAATTTGCTTAAAAACATGGGAATGGGATCCGCTTTCCCGACATGTATGTATGTAAATATAGATAGCAGGCATATGACACATACATTTTACGTAATCACGCGCACGCGGTTCGCGGCAACACTGATTGAACGCTTGGTTTACCTGCTGGGAGCGTTCCGACTAGTACTGATTTTTAAATGTGTGCGTGACGCGCGGCTCGTTCTGACGCGACGCGTCCGTAGGCACTGCGCACGCACACAAGTATACCGCGCTCGGTACCTTTGATATAATTTTGTTTGAAGATGCCTAACTCTATTAAACTCTGGTAACAGTTTGTCTCGTCGGGGACCGCTCACCTAATCATAACCTAACCGTACGTCTGTCTCTGTTTAGGTATAGAGCGGTCCCCCCGACGAGACCAACTGTTAGTTAAAAATATGAATACGTAAATAATATAGCTACCTGTAGTAATAATACAGGTTCAATACTTAGGGTAGATAGGTCATAACATAATAGTTATTTTTTTACTTTTTACAGGTTTTTAATTGTTCTTTTTTTTGATAAACAGTTCGTATTTTTATTTTATTAATATCAATAAATATCAATATCAATCAACTTGTGATGCAACTTGTGTTGACACTCTAGCCCCGTCCCATCTTCCTAAAACAAAATTAAAAGCCAGTGCAGCAGCGGAAGCGGCTGAAAATATTAAAATTAATGAATATAAGGGTCTCGACTCGACTCATCGTATCGTTTTTGTCCAGTCGGTGTCGAGACCCTAGGTCCATGGGGTCCCAATGCGCAAAACTTTTTCAAGAATTTGAAAAAGCACCTTGTGGAGTCAACTGGTGACCCAAGGGCTGGCAGTTTTCTCACTCAACGAATAGGTATTGCTATTCAAAGGGGGAATGCTGCTAGTCTTTTGGGCACAATGCCACGGGGGCCTTATTTAGGTTTAGTTTAGATAGTAATAATGTAAATATAGATATCTAATAATTATGTTTCTCTGTAATTTTTAACAATAAATGTACAATAACAAAAAAAAAAAAATCAATCAATACATCAATACATATATGACGGCACACTTCAAATGTGATCCTAATGACAAGTGACATTGACAGGTGACATAACACCGAGCGCTGGAGGGGCGGCCACGCACGACATATCAGGACGTCGTCAGTCGAGTCTCGGTCATTATTGGTGCAACGATCGACCGGTGCGCACGCGCCCACGTGCTCTGGTGGAATGTTATAACAGTGTAGATTTAATTAGTCCTAGGAGGTTCTTTGTGTTTAGTGTTAGTTATACGATTGACTAAATGAGTGTTAACTAAACCACGCATTATTTCTTTATACCACGATTCCTGGTTTCCTCGCCGAACTACCTACAAAGTGATGGTTACATCGGAATGTAGCAACGTGCCACCTGACACCACTCAATCCTACATCAGAAGTGGGATGAAACTCAGTCGCCCACGTGGCGATAGAGTATGCATTTTTATGGCGATACAGAAACGGAAATATGGTATTTTCTGTTGAAGCAGCAGTAACGCGGTAATTTCTGTCACAGAAAGTACGCACGCACCTTCAGGATTACTTTGGTGAGCAGTTTCATGTTTATTTCTATTCTGATACCGAATATTCGGCAGTGGAAGAATCTATCTTCTGTAAAATTTAAGAATTAAAGACTTTGTTATAGTGTGACTGCAACAGATACTGGATTAACTTTCGTGCCTGAATGCCTGAGCCACGTCTGTTTAGGCTGGTTCAAAAGGATACGTGCGCCTGGGCCACGTCTTTGTTGGTCAGACTGGTTGGAGAGGCCGCGTAAGCCTAGACCACGTCTGGTTGGACTGGTTGAAAAGGTTACGTGCGCCTGGGCCACGTCTGTGTTGGTTGGACTGGTTGAAGGGGCCGCGTACGCTTGAAATGTGTACGTGCGCCCGGGCCACGTCCGTGTTGGTCGGACTGGTTGAAGGGGCCGCGTACGCTTGAAATGTGTACGTGCGCCCGGGCCACGTCTGTGTTGGTCGGACTGGTTGAAGGGGCCACGTACGCTTGAAATGTGTACGTGCGCCCGGGCCACGTCTGTGTTGGTCGGACTGGTTGAAGGGGCCGCGTACGCTTGAAATGTGTACGTGCGCCAGGGCAACGTCTGTGTTGGTCGGACTGGTTGAAGGGGCCACGTACGCTTGAAATGTGTACGTGAGCCCGGGCCACGTCTGTGTTGGTCGGACTGGTTGAAGGGGCCGCGTACGCTTGAAATGTGTACGTGCGCCCGGGCCACGTCTGTGTTGGTCGGACTGGTTGAAGGGGCCACGTACGCTTGAAATGTGTACGTGCGCCCGGGCCACGTCTGTGTTGGTCGGACTGGTTGAAGGGGCCGCGTACGCTTGAAATGTGTACGTGCGCCCGGGCCACGTCTGTGTTGGTCGGACTGGTTGAAGGGGCCACGTACGCTTGAAATGTGTACGTGCGCCCGGGCCACGTCTGTGTTGGTCGGACTGGTTGACGGGGCCGCGTACGCTTGAAATGTGTACGTGCGCCCGGGCCACGTCTGTGTTGGTCGGACTGGTTGAAGGGGCCGCGTACGCTTGAAATGTGTACGTGCGCCCGGGCCACGTCTGTGTTGGTCGGACTGGTTGAAGGGGCCACGTACGCTTGAAATGTGTACGTGCGCCCGGGCCACGTCTGTGTTGGTCGGACTGGTTGAAGGGGCCGCGTACGCTTGTAATGTGTACGTGCGCCCGGGCCACGTCTGTGTTGGTCGGACTGGTTAAAGAGGCCGCGTACGCTTGAAATGTGTACGTGCGCCCGAGTCACGTCTATGTTGGTAGGGCTGGTTGAAGAGGCTGCGTATACCCAGGCCACGTCTACTTAGACTGGTTAAAAGAGGTACGTACGCCTGGGCCACGTCTTTGTTGAAGGTTGGACTGGTTGGGAAGACCTCGTATGCCTGAGCCATGTCTGTGTGTTGCGCTAGCTAGTTTAAGAGGCCTCGGATGCCTCAACCCGTTTCAAGTAGGTACTATTTGGTTTAAAGGGCTTAGTACGCCCGGCTTATTGGGAAAGGAAGATAAGTTCACAATTTCTGTCAGGAATGGACGAGCGATCATTAACGAATTCTTAAATTTCTACAGGTGTTTCGCCCGAGGACGTGCGATAGTCAGGGTTGGCCGTGACGGCACACTTCAAATGTGATCCTAATGACAAGTGACATTGACAGGTGACATAACACCGAGCGCTGGAGGGGCGGCCACGCACGACATATCACGACGTCGTCAGTCGAGTCTCGGTCATTATTGGTGCAACGATCGACCGGTGCGCACGCGCCCACGTGCTCTGGTGGAATGTTATAACAGTGTAGATTTAATTAGTCCTAGGAGGTTCTTTGTGTTTAGTGTTAGTTATACGATTGACTAAATGAGTGTTAACTAAACCACGCATTATTTCTTTATACCACGATTCCTGGTTTCCTCGCCGAACTACCTACAAAGTGATGGTTACATCGGAATGTAGCAACGTGCCACCTGACACCACTCAATCCTACATATATAATAAAAATTCGTTTTCATCATTTTTTGATGAAAAAATTCAAAATTTTCGGGATATCAAACAGCGGTTATACCAAATTCCGCATTCACTATAATTCGTTATTGTTCTTTTGCCCCAAAATTAACCTACTATCTTAGATCTTGTCCGCTTTGGAAACACCACAAACTTTTAGAAAATGTAGATGAAATTATCAGGGATACAATTATAGATATTTTAAATGTGAATTTGGACGAGCGAGCTTGGACACAAGCCTATCCGACTAGGTGGTCTCGGCGTCCGCAAAATTACGAGTATTTGTTTACCGGCATTCTTGTCATCGGTGTACGGTACAGATAAGTTAACTAGGAAAATTTTAACTTCGTCACTGGTTAACTTTGAAGTACCGTATTTATCTGATGCCCTGAATGCCTGGAAAATGACCTGCCCAAGCACAGAGCTTCCCATCAACTACTCTTCCCAGAGACAGTGGGATGTGCCGCTTTGCAAGTTAGTACAACAAAACCTAATTGACACTTCGTCCACTGCAGCAGAGCGAGCGCGCTTACTGGCTGTGGGAGAGTGGGAATCGGGTCTCTGGCTTCATGCGCTGCCCTCAGCCCATATTGGAACTTTGTTAGATAATGGCACTTTCCGCATCGCTGTTTGCTTACGCCTCGGCACATCTTGCATCGTTCCACATCGTTGTCACTGCGGCGTAACTGTTGACCACCTGGGTCACCACGGTCTATCCTGCTATAAAAGTGCAGGACGCTTTCCGCGACTTGCTAGTATAAATGACATCATCCGTCGCGCTCTTTCCGCCGCCGGCGTGCCAGCAGTCCTTGAACCAAAGGGCTTGGCTCGAGACGACGGAAAGAGGCCCGACGGGATGTCATTGGTGCCATGGAAGATGGGAAGACCGCTTGTGTGGGATGCCACATGCGTGGACACCCTTGCGCCTTCTCATGTTCCTGACACCGCTAGCTGCGCGGGAGCTGCTGCCGCATCTGCTGAGGCCCTCAAACGGCGCAAATATATAAATCTTGCTGGGGCTTATTTATTTGAGCCGTTTGGGGTTGAAACTCTTGGACCGTGGGGTCCTAGTGCAAAGCTTGTATACAGAACTATATGCAAGCTTTTGGTCGACAGTTCCCGTGACCAGAAGGCTGGCGTGTACTTTCGTGTACGGTTCTCGTGACAATCGCACGCGCGCTGTGAATAATGTACTGCTTTAAACCGGTTGCATCTTTAGTGTTGTACCAGTGTCAAGAAAATGGACAAGTATGTCATCCGATCGACATCAAACCCGGATCTAGCCAGTAATCCCGCTAAGAGACCAGGAGACGAGATCAATGTATGGCGATATCCGAAGCGATTTGCCATTCCGAAGCGAACTCCAACTAATAATGAAACAAGTACAAGCAATAGTTTCAGTAAGTTGCCTGTGGACTACGACCACGAGACAGCTGATCCATTCAAAAAAGCATCTAAAAAGAGAAAGGCCAGCCGTATTCCACCAATCATCATAGAGATCCAAAACGACTGGACTCACCAAACAATGAAAGATATTCTTGACAAATATGATAAGAGCTACCACCTAGAATACAAGGGTAACAACAGAGTCAAGATACAATCTTATTCTTCTGACGGACATCAAGCCGTGAAGAGTGGGCTGCTGCAAGAAAATGTATCCTTCCATACTTTCACTAGAAATGATGAAAAGCTACCGAAAGTAGTCCTGAAGGGTTTACCCAACAGCCTTCTTGACAGCGTTGTTGATGAATTAAAAACCCTAGGCTTTCCTGGAGCAACCGCTTCCCACTTAAAAGTTAACAGGCCGGTACAATGCCAGCCAATAGTGGTCCAGCTTCCGCCGAAGACAGATATGGCAAAGTTTAAACAAATAAAATATCTCTTAAACTGTGTGGTTGTGATTGAGCGCTTCAAAAGTAACAATAAAAACGGCACTCAGTGCTACAGATGCCAAGGATTTGGCCATGCATCACGGAACTGTAACAGACCGGCTAGATGTGTCAAATGCTCATTGGAACATATTACATCAGAGTGTCCTATCACAGGCTCCATTGAATCTCCTCGTTGTTGTAACTGCGGCCAGGACCACCCAGCCAACTATTCGCAGTGTGGTGAGCGGCTAAAGTACCTAGATCGCATTCAAACCAAACGGGAGGCTATACGTAATTCTATTATCAACACCAAAGGTGGAGCAAAAACATATTCAGCGGCCCTTAAGGACATTAAAGTAGGTGTAACCTCACAGGTATCAACTCCCAATGAACCCGAAGCATCTAAGCTCAAGTTGCCGCGTAAAGTAGGAGTGCCTAAGCTGAATGCTACCCTAAGTGACGACGGTGTCAACACCCAGATTGATCCGATTACAAAAGAAATGGTTCAAATTCTTTCTGCTATCAAGTCCCTCAAGGAAGATTTTGTTAAATGTGTTACTTTTATGGACAAAGTGATCCTTATATTATCTCACCTAGGTAGACATGTCTAAATCATATGAATTAAGAATACTTTACTGGAATGCTGATGGTATTCACAAGAAACAACATGAGCTGACTGAGCTGGCACTAAGTGACCTTAGTGTAGACATCATCGCACTCAATGAAACAAAGTTGACAGGTAGGCTTAGTTTAGGAATTCCAGGCTTTTCTTGTTATAGGATAGACCGAATGTCAAATGATATTGGTCAGGGTATTGCCATATTGGTAAAAGCTGACTTAGAACACAATCTCATTTCAACTCCTCCAACCCAAAATATGGAAGCAATTGGTATCAATCTCCTCCTAGCTGGTGGCAACATTACAGTTTATTCGGTCTATCAATCGCCTAACAAAACTTTGCTAACCAGTGATGTTGAAACTTTAATGTCTTCCGGCAGCAGGGTACTCATCATGGGTGACCTGAATGCAAGGCATCCTTACTGGTCACCAGGTCCCATAAACACCCACGGAAAAACAATTTTTGACCTAATGTTACGTGGCGAATTCGTTGTATATAGTCCAAGCGAACCCACTCTCATTCATTATAACTCTGACACCCAGCCGACAAATCCTGACTTGCTATTGGCTAAAAGTATTCATGCAATAGACTCAATTGATACCATTCATGCGCTATCATCTAACCATCTACCCGTTATTATCAGACTTGCTCTTAAGATAATTCGTAAACCAATTCAAAAATATAATTTTGCAAAGGCGAATTGGGTTGGTTACCGCACTTATTTAAACTTAAACATACATCTTAATGCTCAAATCTTAAAAAGCTCCAACGATATTGACTCGGCAGTTTCACAATTTCAAAGTGGCATAATTTCAGCTAGAGATAAACATGTACCAGTAACTAACTTAAAACCCTGGGAATGTTCTCTGCCAAGGTCCATCAAAAGAAAAATTCAAAATAAAAATCGGCTACGGCGATACGCAGTTAAGGAACCTGACAAAGTAGTACGAAAACTTCTCAACGTTGAAATCAAAAACCTTCAAAGTGTAGTTAACTTAGCCTTAAAAGGTCACCGCGATTCACTGTGGGACCGTAAGTTAAGTAAAGTTGATAATCCTAGCTCAGACATATGGCGACTTGCCAAGGGACTGAAAACGTCTAAAGCTGCTATTCCTCCTCTCAAAACATCGACTGGAACGCTGACCTCAGTAGTCGAAGAACAGACGGAAATCTTGGCCACGACTTTCTCCAATAACATGCTGTTAACCTATAATTGGGCAAGCGACGAACAATCAGCCGTCAATACTTCCTTGGAACACTTAAATGCCTCGCCTCCTGATATATCCAAAGTACGACTAGTGAGACCAGCTGAAATTATTAAGTGTCTAAACACTCTTAAGGTGCGGAAGGCGGCTGGACCTGACGCGATTTCAAATCATCTGATTAGACATTTGCCATTGAAAGGTATCATTATGTTAACAAAAATTTTCAATGCTTGCTTACTATTGGACTACTTCCCTAATGAATGGAAAATAGCTAAAGTCGTTGCAATTCGCAAACCTGGTAAAGACCCCACTGACCCCACAGGTTATCGGCCCATCAGTTTGCTACCCTGCTTGGGTAAGTTGTTTGAAAAAATCTTGTCACATCGTCTCCGATTAGCAACTGAGCATATCCTAATCGATGAACAGTTTGGATTTCGCGAAGCGCATTCCACCACCCAACAGCTTGCTCGTGTGGCTGAAGCGGTATCTCATTGTCTGAATTTAGAACAATCAACTGGTATGTTCTTACTCGACCTTGAAAAGGCATTTGACTGCGTCTGGCACCAAGCACTTATTCACAAACTTTTCATAATTGGAGTACCTATGCCGCTAATTAAAATTATAAAATCATATTTATCAGATCGCTCTTTTAAAGTTTACATAAATGATAAATTCTCTGCACCAAAATTGGTCCCTGCTGGCGTACCACAAGGCTCGATCCTTGGCCCCCATCTATTCATTCTATATTTGAACGATATTCCCATACAACCTCGTACTAACCTTGCCTGTTTTGCAGATGATACCGCTTTCTTTACATCCTCATTAGACATCGATTTAATAATTGATCGTCTCCAACTATCACTCGACCTATTATTCTCATATTTTCACAAATGGAAACTAAAAATTAATGCCTCCAAAACGGAAGCCATCATGTTTTCCCGAAAACGTTCACTACCTTCCCGTAATCTCATAATTGATGGATTTGAAATACCATGGGGTCACACTGTCAAATACTTAGGTGTTAAGTTGGACAGAAAACTGAACTGGACTGATAATGCTTTACATCTGAGGCTTAAGGGTGCAAGAGCATTAAATGCTTTAAGTCCTATACTTAACAGGAAATCATGTCTAAGTAGTCACACTAAACTTCGGATCTATAGCACCTTAGTGCGGCCATGTATTACGTATGCATGTCCAGTTTGGAGTAGTACATGTGATACTAACATTAAGAATCTACAAGTGGTTCAAAATAAAGCTGTGAAATACGCATTTAACACTAGTTTTCGTACCAATCTTAAAAAAATTCATAGTAAAATTAAATTTCCTACCCTGAAAGAATTTATCTTCAGATTATCTAAAAAATTTTATCTTAATAAAAATCAAAACAGTGAAAATAAATTTATTAAAAACCTATGTACATCAAGAATGAAAAACTTATCATATAGCAAATCATACAATCGATATAAACTACCACATCACTTATTCCTTGAGTGCGATGATGAATAGCTGGTACAGTGGGCAGCGCAATGCGTTTATGTAACGCACCACTTTTCCACATTGAATACATAGCGCAGATCAACACTAGCCCAGTGCGGCGACTGCGGGTACTTGCGCGGTCGACTGTACGCTTCGACAGGCTCCCTACCGCTCGAATGTTTTTTTAATGTACCTACATTTTGTTTTCTTTTTTACATCTGTTATTGTATTAACAAAATCGTACTTAGAAATTGATATTTTATGATTGTTTCAAGTTTGTAAAAGTATGTGTTTTTACTTAATATTACCTACCACTTGGTTTTGTTACCATCTCTTGTGATAATTTCAGTGTTTTATAAGTGTAATGCTAAACTAAAGCTTGCATAAGTGCATTGTAATTCTGGTATGTACCTACCCATTTAATAGTTACTATGTTGCAGAAATGTATTATTTTCATACTAATTAATAAGTTTATAACAGCGTGACAGCTGAATGAACGTGCTTACTATATTTGTTTTACAATCTAGGATAAAAATGTACACTAGATTTTTGTATAACTGTCTAAAATTATGTTGAATAAAGACCTTTTGAAATTGAAATTGATTGGCGTGTACTTGGGCCAGCGACTCAGTATTGCCATTCAACGTGGCAATGTCGCCAGCGTTTTGGGCACGGTTGTGGTTGACAGCGATGTGGAAGAATTTTTCGATGCCTAAATCGGATATTTCTTTTTTTTTTTTTTTTTTTTTCTTGGGGTTTTTTTTTCTTTGTTTGAAATTTAAGTACCTACTGTTACAGAATTATTAGCATATGTAAGGTCCGGCTACTTTCTGCAGTGGCAACACTAAATAATGACTGGGTGGGGAATGTTACGCCATATTGTGAGGCTCAGTCTTAAACTAGACGTCGGTAGATAAAGTATAATAATACGGGCAATGGGGAGCATTGTTAGCAGTGGAAGGTGAGCATTTATGCGCATAGTAAAAGCGGCCGCTTCAAACCTGCAGATTGGGTTGCAAGTCCCAGACGCTGTTACAATGTTCCTCCTTGTGCCACGCGGTATTAGGTTTCCTAGTTTTTAAATTGATTAATTGTATAGTTGAGAATAAACGAGTGTGCTGTTATCTCCGTGTTTTCTTCTGAGGTCTAACATCTCAGAAGTGGCATTATAACCCACGCCATGTAAGTACACGCATAATTTCGTATAAAATGGTTACTTTAGCTAGTACGATAAAACTATGTAGGTATCTGCCTTGCCACAACCTGGATTTGGTAAAAAGGATAGATATTGCTGGTTAAGATTTAATAATGAAGGATAGATAATGCTGGTTAACGATTAGTAAGGCGAAAGATATTGCTGGTTAATTCAATTAGTACTTTTCATCTAATAGTATGCTGAGTTTTGCCAAGTGATGGGAAAATGGGCCGTTAGGTTTTACCTACATGATAGCACAGATTTCACAGACATGAAGTCAATGAATTTGCAAAGTAATTTCGATACTGGTTTGTACGCCAGTGCGCGTAGCCGAGGGTAGGTTTGGAAAAGGTAAGAAACGGTACATACACGAGTTTGCGTTCTGTACCTTGTTGTTTTATGCTAGTAGTTTAAAAAAAAGTGTCGCGATCCTGTTAATAAAAGAAAAAAAGGAACAGGTGGGTAAAAAAAAAAAAAGTAAGTTTAGTGATTAGGTTTATTGTGTAGATTCGGTACTAATGAAATTGAATACCTACATTATCGAATCATGAAGTGAATATTCAGATCCTTAATTGGTTTGTGTTGGGTGTTTGGTGTAAAAGTTCGGTTCTACAATGGATTTCGCAGTTAACATGCGCTGGTCGCCTAGTACTCGGTCACACTTTCACGATTTTTTTTTAGTAATTTTAGTGTTAAGAGTGTATTGGGTGTATAAAGGTCAAGCGTTATAGTATCGGGAGGGAGTGTGAAAACAACTTGTGGTACCTACTGCGTTGAGAGGCTAACAAATACGTATCTTATTGATAATGTGACTGGTTAAAAGTAGGCATCCGCCCTATTAAGGTTGTGTGTATTAGAAACCAAGGTTCAGGGGGCCAGCCAGCCGTGTTATACGACGACATTGAGAGGCTCCTCTTGTACAGTATGATACAGGGTTCATAAGTGATCCTGGTTAGCTAGCGCCATGTCGTTGAATGGTCGTATAGTGAGTAATACAACAGCGTGCCAGGTTTTCCTACTTCGTTATATTGGGTTCTATTGTAGTTGTGCTTTTGGTGTGACTGTTAAGGCGTGAGCGTGACCGTGACCCACGTGTTTATATTTCTCACTGTGGTGTTTCATTGGGCTGTTGGCTTTGTCAGACCTATTGGGATACTGATGGCAGTCGTTAGAAATATTTGTAATATAAAAGAAAAGAGGGTTAACTTAGTTGGTATGAATGCTTATATGGGAAAGTGAAAGCTCAGTTACAGGTTATTTATATATATTAAATAAACGGATCCCGTGTAGTTTTTGAGGGTTTCCGATGCTGTTAGCCCCTGAAATGTCTCATAGTGAAAATTTTCAATATCTCAGTTACAGATGTTTAACGAAGAGCTACGTTTTTGTATAGGTGTGATAATAATATTAAATCGAAACCAGTTAGAATTAGTATGATCTACAATGTAGATGAGTGTTCTAGAACGGGTGCATCCAAGTCCGAGTTTTAAGTATAGTTTCGCAACAGATTAAGAGATCCAGAGGTCTAGATCTATGGTTCGGTTAAAGGTTTTGGTTAAAAGAATATATATCTACCTACGTATGTTGGTTGGGGATATGAAAGGGTCCGTTAGTTACCCTGTACTACACTGATATGAAAGTGGTTCTGGTTGTGTCAGCTTAAACGTTTTCAGGTTCAAACGATCAGGAGGTAATTCGATGCGATAACTAAACTCAGCTGTGATGAGTGTGTCTGTGTGTATGTGATCATATTTTGTGAGAATTGTTGAATTTCAGTTAAGTTGGAAGTAAAAGTGAATTTTTCAAATTTACCTACCGACGGAATCTTCGTTGATACCTGCGTGATGTTATTTTTTTGTTAACATTGGGTGGCCTTCGATGGTTTGAATCAGTCTCAGCCCGGCGGATGGTGCTGCAGTCGGTATTTAGGTTGTCTATTGATGTAGACGAGGTTGATCAGGTTAACTAGAGTTTTCTAATTGTGGTTACATTTTTATTGACCGAACGTGATTGGGATGGACTCCAGAAGGCAATCCTCGAATGACTGAAAATTATAATATAAATCATTAGGTTAGAAGATATCAGACTAAGTAGTGATTAGAGTTGTAACGTTGTCGGGTATAGATAGGAAATGTAGGTATGAGCCACCGTCGCTTATATCATGGATGGGATTAATCTGTTCAGGGAATGGTGTGGCCACTGCCATGCCATTCCTCATAACGTTTTTGTGGAAGACATGTACAGTAACTGGCTACCGGTGTACTTTAACTCTGAATTTTGTAAACTTTCATGTGACGAGTTCCGAAAAATGATCTGGAGAGTGCCGAGGCCTCGGTAACCTTCACCGTGAGCGGTTGTGCTGTAGCCGCTGTGGGTACTCCATCGCCGGCGTAGCGGAGAAGCAGAGCGCGGGTCGACGGCGGCTTACGCGGGCGCTGTGGACACACAGCGTGAGCACAAGCGGCGCCGGCGTGGTCACGCGTTGTGTCGGAGCTACGAGAGGAGTAGCGTCATTGAGCTGCTGAGTAGTTATGAAAATCGACGTGCTACGATGATGGACATTGGACATTACAGGTCACGTAGTCTTTTTCCATTAAGTAGGATACTCAAATGATGAAGTTCCTAGACCCTTTACCATCTCAGCTATTAAGTTTCAAAAGATTTGTATTAGTTTGGAACAAATTTGATTTCTACTAGACGGATTATTGTGTCCAAACGTTTAAGAATAGACTAATGCTATCACGGATTACTTTGTGGAGCTTTTCGGGTGAACAATTTCATCACACATGATTGTTGCGGGTAGAGCGTAGCTCGCTTTCTGTTACTGAGTTAGTCTGCTAGTAGTAACGGAGTGTTTGGAACAAGATTCCTAACACCATGGGCTAACCTCGTGGATAAACTTGTTCTCATGCTTGACAATTTGATAGGGAGACTGAAATTTCACACGGATGCGAGATTTGATTTGACTTTGCTGCAACTCAAGGATTCCATCGCGTCCAGTGGCGTGTTACCTTCTATGGATTAAAGAAACTTGCTGTAAATTGGTTACTTCGTGGAAAATGGTTTAAAATGGTACTACCACCAATAAGCTGCATTACATTTATTTCAAAAATACTTACTAATTTTTACTCTGATAGAATCGCGAGATAGTAGTTTTAACCATAGATTTAGAATTTTTCGCTAGTTTGAACAGAAGTTTGACGGTTAGGTAAACTGGTTGGGTCTAAAGGTGCCATGTCCGTTAGCTATCGGATTTGTCTATTGTGTCGGATGTATTTTTGTCTGTGATAATAGTATTTATCACACCTCGTAAAGGTAAAGAAAAAAAAAATAAAAAAAGAACAAATTTCGTTTTTGCTAGTAAATTATACCCTCGAAGTTAGCGTACACATAAAGCGACATTTTACGAGTTAATAATCGAGTTATTCGGTAAATTTTGGACGAGTACCTAGATCCAAATTGATGAATGATAACAATGTTTTTTTATTGCACGAATTTACATGGTTTTCTCTTTTGGTTTATCTTTTAATTTCAGGTCAAGACATTACATGAAACGGTGTCACGCCTGACAAGACTTGGTTGACATTAAACCACCCTGAGAAACGGATTGGTTTTTTTGGACGGAAATGGAAACGGATTGGATGAGATCCCTGGATGATAGATACGAGTAATAGGCAGTTTTAGTTAAAGAGTCAGTTTAGTTAAGTTGCTTTAAAATTATGTTCCTCAACGTCGATAGATAGCGTTGTACGGCTTTGTGAACCGCGATATGGTTTCGTTCACACATTTGCGTAACTGTTTGGCGAGTTACTAAATAAGTGCAGTTCTTCTATAGTACATACATTAGTTAGAGTTTAAATGAGCAGATATTCCATGGATATTGGTTAAGTTTGAGCAATCTGTCGACGGATTTCTAGATGATAATCGTTTTGTGTATTAACTGGTTAAATACATAATGGTTACCGTTGTTAAGATTGATACCTGGTTACCACGCGTAGTCAAGCGAAAGTTAAGATTTCCCGCTGGTCAGATACCTAAATAGTTTGGTATTGTTTAAGCGAATTGTTTAAAAGATTTACCATTGATCAGATATAATTTGTTTTGCCACTGTCCAGATAGATAGTTTGATCGAATAGTTACAGATTTAGGACGGCAAACATTTAAGATTGTAAAACGTAGTTTTTAGTGATTTAAGTATAGTGATGTATTAGGTAGGATGTGAAAAATGATTGTAAATTATTGAGTAGGTACATAGGTACGTATGCGTGTGTATTAGTGATTGATGAGGGATTTAAATCATAAAATTGAATTGAGCCTGAATAATGTATCTACCTATTAGCTAATTTCGGCGAAGACACTGCTACTTGCTCTTCAACTGTAAACAGTGTCAATGAGTAATTGTAATTTAATGATATGAGATTGAATAGTTACAGATTTAGGACGACAAACATTAATGATTGTAAAACGGAGTGAATGCATAATTTTAGTGATTTAAGTATAGTGATGTATGTAGGCAGGATGTGAAAATGATTGTAAATTATCGAGTACATACGTATGCGTGTGTATAAGTGATTGATGAAGGATTTAAATCATAAAATTGAATTGAGCCTGAGTAATTTACTTATCATCTAATTTTGGCGAAGACACTGCTACTTGCTCTTCAACTGTAAACAGTGTCAATGAGTAATTGTAATTTGATAATATGAGATTGAATAGTTACAGATTTAGGACGACAAACATTAATGATTGTAAAACGGATTGAACGCATAATTTTAGAGTGATTGAAATATAGTTATAGTGAGGGTGCTCTCGAGCCGGGCAAGATTGGCGTAAACGACCTCGCCGCCCACGATTGGTAAGAGACATCGCAGTTGTGTGTCGTTCTGGTGAAAGAAGTAACCTTTGCGGCATGCAGCTATACCATAGTAGTGACGGGTGTTCTCGAGCCGGGCAAGATTGGCGTAAACGACCTCGCTGCCCACGATTGGTAAGAGACATCGCAGTTGTGTGTCGTTCTGGTGAAAGAAGTAACCTTTGCGGCCGGCTATACCATAGTAGTGACGGGTGTTCTCGAGCCGGGCAAGATTGGCGTAAACGACCTCGCCGCCCACGATTGGTAAGAGACATCGCAGTTGTGTGTCGTTCTGGTGAAAGAAGTAACCTTTGCGGCATGCAGCTATACCATAGTAGTGACGGGTGTTCTCGAGCCGGGCAAGATTGGCGTAAACGACCTCGCCGCCCACGATTGGTAAGAGACATCGCAGTTGTGTGTCGTTCTGGTGAAAGAAGTAACCTTTGCGGCATGCAGCTATACCATAGTAGTGACGGGTGTTCTCGAGCCGGGCAAGATTGGCGTAAACGACCTCGCCGCCCACGATTGGTAAGAGACATCGCAGTTGTGTGTCGTTCTGGTGAAAGAAGTAACCTTTGCGGCATGCAGCTATACCATAGTCGAAGAATCTGTAGTAGTTTAAGTGTATGTAATTATACACGTACAGTAAAAATCTTAATATAGATGATTATAAGAGTGATGCGAGTGATACGTTCAATTATTTAACAAAACAATGTTTAATAGAAATATAAATTATAGTTATTTAGAACGAAGGGACTCGTTCCCATAGGATGGCCGACTGTTACAGAATTATTAGCATATGTAAGGTCCGGCTACTTTCTGCAGTGGCAACACTAAATAATGACTGGGTGGGGAATGTTACGCCATATTGTGGGGCTCAGTCTTAAACTAGACGTCGGTAGATAAAGTATAATACGGGCAATGGGGAGCATTGTTAGCAGTGGAAGGTGAGCATTTATGCGCATAGTAAAAGCGGCCGCTTCAAACCTGCAGATTGGGTTGCAAGTCCCAGACGCTGTTACAATGTTCCTCCTTGTGCCACGCGGTATTAGGTTTCCTAGTTTTTAAATTGATTAATTGTATAGTTGAGAATAAACGAGTGTGCTGTTATCTCAGTGTTTTCTTCTGAGGTCTAACACTACCTATTTTTAGTTTCTTTTCTTGTGTAAAAAGTGTATAGTAAATATAAATTGTATATTATGTACCTATAAATTAAAGTTAAATATAAGGGTTATAATAAAATCGTAACTGTCTGTTTGTCTGTACGTTTGTGCACGCTAATCTCAGCAACCGCTCAACCGATTGCAATGCGGTTCTTTATTGCGTTGCGGTTTACTCCACTTAACATTCAGTGTTTATTTCAGACCAAAAATTTAAAAAGTTATATCAATCTAAAGAATCACATATAAAATGCAGCGTACGAAGTCGCAGGCAACAGCTAGTAAATCATATATCCGATGTACAAACCAAATTTTTGGTGTGAATTATATAAAAAATATCATTTCGTATTGTATAATATTTTAGCTTTTTTTAAGTGAGAAATGTTTATATTCAATTGGTTTTTTGCATAGCATTGAATTTTCTGGTATGCATTCAGTTAATTAGTGGAGTTACCTAATGTGCTCAAAATTAAACAGATGTGCATTTAAAAATATCCCGTAATTAATTATCCGACATGGGCGGAAATTGTGCTCATTGTTGTATACAAAAATGAAATAAGTTACTTCATAATGAGAATTAAGTCGTAGGCTACAGTTTTTCATCATACAGATTCACTCCTTATGTATCTGTGTGCGTAAAACATCTTTAAACGTGTGCTACTTACTTCAATTGTGTTTTTATTTGAATTTTTAAGTTAAAACCTACCATAACCCTGAGAAATTAGCACAACCAGAACTGTTCTAGCCATTTTATGGAAATACTAGATGGTGCATGCGGCTCTGCTCGTTAGGAATTTTGTTCCTGTTTCTGAAAATATTCCCAGGATAAAAAGTAGTATATGTATTGTACCTTTTTTTTTTGTTTAACGTGAGGGAAAATCCTCATGGATGTTATGCCGGACTCCTACCGACTAAAAAACCTCACGTTACGCCCAACAGCCTATGGTTGGGAGCCCCGGGTAAGCCCTCGGAAGGATGTCCCAGGACTCCCAACAGACCCACGGCCGCCATTGCGGCCTCGTCCAGGGGGTGGTTCGGGTGCTATCCCGCCTCTTTGGGGGGTTTCGGGTGTGATTCCGCTTCTAAGGGGGAGGCGTGCGTGAGTTCCTCACGTCACGCTGCCGTCATGGGCCTGCTTCTGTAAGGACGGTGAGCTGCCCTCTCACCGTCCTCAGGGCCCCGGTCATGGAGGCCGATAGTCCTCGGCGAAGACACGTCGGTGGCGCCGAAGCCGCCGACTGCAGAACTCGGGTGGGAGAGTCCTCTCCCGTTCCCGCCCCGCCGCCTCTTTCACGAGCATGACCTGCTCGCAGAAAGAGGCGGCGCAGTCCCACTTACTCCCGCTGGAGAGCATGGCTCGCACCATGGTCTCGAGCGAGAGAGTGTCCACGTCCAGACCCAACACGAGGACCTGGCGCTGTTGCGCCCACGCTGTGCACTCCACCAGCGTGTGGAGCGCCGTGTCATCGCTGCGGTACTCGCAGTGTTGACACTCGGCCGTGGTTTCCCGGTGTTTTCGCCACAGATACCTACCTAAGCTACCGTGCCCGGCAAGTATCTGTGTCAACCGGTAGGAGAGAGCACCGTGTCTCCTCTCCAGCCACTCGTCCATGACCGGTCTGACGGCCGCGATTGTGGCGAATCCCCCCTTTGGTTGCTCAAGCCGCACCTTCCATGTCTCCACGGTTTCCTGGTGGAGCAGAGATCGCTGGGCCTCGATTTCTCGAGACGCAGGCCTTTGGCCCCGCTCGAGCGCCTCCTTGTACCATCTAAACAGCGACGCAAGGGCTCTTGCTTCCAGGTCCCATGGAGGGGTCCCAGCTAGGAGACATGCCGCCTCACCGGAGAGCGTGCGGTATCCCCTTATCACCCGGATGGCCATCGTCCTCTGCGGGCTCAGCAGTCTAGCCACTAGACCCCCGTATGAGCGGAGACCCTGACTGCCAGCAATGGCTGGCAGTCAGGGTCTCCGCTCATACGGGGGTCCCGTATAGGGCCATACTTCGCACGATCGCCAGGTACAGTCTCCTGTAGGGAGCGTTGGGTCCCCTGATGTTGGGCATTAGTCGCGCTAGTGCGGCGGTTTTGGGACCAAACTTCGGAAGTGATGTCCGAAGTTCCACCTTCCATCGAGTATGAGCCCCAGATACTTCATCGAAGGCTCGATGCCGATGCTGACGCCCCCTATCGGCAGGCTGGACCCGCAGGTGGCCCCTCCCGAGGTCCGTGGAAGCACAGAGCCTCGGATTTGTGAAGGGCGACCTCGAGACCCAGCTGCCGAATCCGACCCACGACTTGAGCAACCTCTGCCGTGGCCTTTAGTGCTGCGTCACGGTGCGTTGCTCCCCGCGTCGTAACGAGGGTGTCGTCGGCGTAACAAGTTACGCTGACCCTTCGGAGCAACGGACCACGCAGCACCCAGTCGTAACCGATGTTCCACAGGAGCGGCCCTAATACCGATCCCTGTGGAACACCGCACGACACATAACACCGCACGACATAGCACACCACTTGTACCTTATTAAACTGACCGGTGTCACCTCATGACCCACGTAGTTAATCTTTGAGGGAGCCGCGAGGTTCATAAATAAATAATACAAGTGGTGTTTTAAATATGTGCAGCCAGTTCCACCAAGTGCCATTAATCAGTAGTATAAATTTAAGTGTTATTACAGACTACAGAGTAACAAACATCCAGGATTCCTGACATTCACACTCACAAACTTTCACAAGTATAATATTATTATAATTTTAGTAAGATTCCAATAATGATACCAAAAAGCATTAAAATATCACATTTGTAGCATGAAATCCTCCTCATATACTCGAAGTAGACGCAGCAACGCCAGGTTCTCATGGCAGGTGAGGAAGTAGAAGGAAGGAAGTGAAGCTCGTGAAAGTGGCGCCGTGGGAACGTTGCAGGAGATTACAATCCGCAGTTCACAGTCTGTGGCGGAGGCGCGCATCTTAAACTTAACATCGCCCAAGACTATCGGCCTCCATGATCGAGAGCCTGAAAAAAGCAGACTCCCCCGTCTGCTCGCCGCAGGCATTGCAGTAGAATTT
Organism: Miltochrista miniata; assembly: GCA_933228765.1. Lineage (NCBI taxonomy): Eukaryota > Metazoa > Arthropoda > Insecta > Lepidoptera > Erebidae > Miltochrista > Miltochrista miniata. The sequence goes on along the minus strand of OW121763.1, from coordinate 23,092,360 downwards.
TAGTCGGCAAGAGTCCATGATGGATTTTCACATGTGAAAATGCGCCTTGTATTTTAGTATTAGTTGTTTATTAACAATGGCTATTACAACCAGACGGACAACGAAGTTTCAGTACCTAATAATAATAATATCCTTTTTGTACCCTTTGGGTACGAAACTGTAAAAATAAAGTTTAATGTTCATGAAGGTGCGAAATTCAAGTTAAATTCTTCTAAAAAAAGTGTAAACTTGTTTTGTCATGAAGAATAAAATGTTACTCTCCAGACATTTTTCATCACTTTGCCCGCAGACAAACAATGTTCAAGATGTTTACGCGAATAATATTATTCACTATTTTTGCAAATATCCAGTTCAGTCAAAGTGAGTAAATTCTAATTAATTTGTAATAACTTCACGATATCTGCCTTTTTGTTTGTTATTTAACAACCCTGTGTCTTAATTTATTTCTGATTTTTGTATTTGTTGATAAAGCGGCAGCAGAACTCCGTCTCCTGTGAAAATTTTAGCTCCCTAGCTATCGCGGTTCTTGGGGGAAGCTTTACGAACGTAGATAAAAAAATACCAAATATGATTTAGGTATCAAAAAACTCTTCCATATCGCAGTCGACCACAACCGAGCCAAAAATGCTGGCAACATTGCCAACGGTGAATGCCTGACTTAAATGCCTACCTCCAATCACGAGAACTATCGATTACAACCTTATTAAATTACTCTGTAGCGAAGCTTCGTACTAACACCCCATGGAGACCCCAAAAGGGTCTTCTCTCGTTTTCCATAAATTCATTTGCACTAATATTGTTTGCCATAATCATCCACGATCATAATATTTACTTGCACTTTTATCATTCATTATACTAATAACGTTTGCACTAACAACTCAACAGTGATAACTTTTATTTGCCATAAAATGACTTTCTGTAACAACATATATCATAATAATTACTTTCCATAAGTAACACATCTCATAATCGACACTTGACATAATCAAAATTTTATACAATTACTAGCTGACCCGCGCAACTTCGTTTGCGTCACACATGAGAGTGAGAAAGAGAGCTTAGATTAATATTTTAAGCAGTTAATTATCCCGTCGTATTTACTCTCGTCACAGTGCTCTCGTCGCTTGTCTTAGGTAGGTATATTTATTAGAGAGGTGTGGTAGGTTTTAATATTTAAAGTGTTATAATTTTTCCCGTCGCGTCGCTTATATTCATTACCATCAATGATGTTACAATAAAAAAAATTACCATTAGAGTTGAACCATACAACTTTGTTGAAGTGATATAATGTTTCCCGTTGCATTTATTTTTGTCCGTTTTTTGCATCATGTGCGAGTCCGACTCGCACTTGGCCGGTATTATCTTTCAGTTGACTGGCTACTGCTGCAGAAAACGTGGACAGGTGAACCTTAAAAGATAGGCATATAATAATAATAATAAATATTCACGGACATTTGACACAACGCTATCTAATCCCAAAGTAAGCTAGGAATAACCTGCTTGTGTTATGGGTATCAAACCACGAATTTATTATTACTTATATACTTTTTAAATTTAAATACATACATATTATACATAGAAACACCCAGACTCTTGAGACAAACATTTATGGGTCACACAAATATTTGTCTCCGGTGGGAATCACTACCGATCGCGCCACAGAGGCAGTCGGCATATGCTGTTCAGGACTTTTTTTTGTATCTTTTTAAGATGAAACATTTTGTAGTACACATTTTTACGTAAGTTTAACCATTTACGCAACGTAAGCAATGAAAGCTCACAAAAGAAATAAATTTTCTCCGTTCTTAAAACATTATTCATGGCTGCTCCGCTCCTATTTGTCTTAGCGTGATGTTGTATAGCCATTAGCCGTCCTGAGTAAATGGACAAAAAATCTGTGAAATTATTTTTGTAATGCAACCAGTAGTTTCTGAGATCCTAGCACAAACTGATAATATTGTGAGCTAACCTTAAAAGAAAGACAAATTAGGTTACTGTGAGCGAACCTTAAAAGATAGAAATATGCTGTCCCGGACTTTTTTATAGAACTTTTTAAGAGAACGCGTAACTTTAACCATTTAGGCAGCGTACGCCTCGGAAGCTCTCAGACGGCAAAAATAATTCCCCGTTTTCGAAACATTCTTCATTGCTGCTCCGCTCCTATTCATCTTAGCGTGATGTTATATAGCCTATAGCCATCCTCAATAAATGGACTATCAAACTGTAAAAGAAGTTTTAAAATCGAACCAGTAGTTCCTGAGATCCTAGCGTTCAAATAAACAAACAAACTCTTCAGCTTTATAATATAAGTATGGATGAAAATAATACATAATATTGTTAGGTCGAAATTAATTACCGTTAACAAACCGACTCAGTGCAATCCGACTTTTTTTAAACCACCCAGAAGTAGTTTAGTTAGTAGACGCCATAGTGAGGTTTAGTTTTAGGTTTCACTGTGAATGAAAAATCTGTGTGGAATAAATTATCTTTATTTATATCATGGTGAATAAAAGTTATGGAAAATGGCATTATTGAAAACGAAAATTATGGCAAATACATTTATGGATTTAAATTAATATGACACTTGATCGATTATGACCAATGGAATTAGTGAAAGTCATTTTATGTCATTTCACGATTATGGCAACTGAAGCGTTATTTCTAATGAAATTATGGCAAATATCAGTATAGCATATGAAATTAAGGCATTTTAAATTATGGCAAACATTAGTAAATCCCCCAAAAGGTTTTGACACATTTTATTAGTTCACATCCGTGGGAATTTTCACACACAAAAAATTCTAATAAAAAAGCTTCAAGCTTTGCTCTATACCTTAGCTCAGTGGTCTAGAATGACTTGTTAGACTGGGAATAGATTCAGATACGAACACCAATTGGAACTTGAAAAAAAAATTCTCACTTAACTATAAAAAAAACGCATCAAAAAAAATTATTATAGATATTTATTGAATTCCAGCTTTGGATATCACACCATGTAGCAGTGACGACGCTGAATGTCTCACGAAGAATATCGACAAAATTTACAAACTAGCCATCAATGGCGACCCTTCATTGAATATAAATAATCTAGATCCAATGATGACTGAATACATAGAAGGAAATCTTCCAGTGATTAAGTATTATTTGTATAATACCACTACTATTGGATTCAGTGGTTGCGACGTTGAGAGCAACAAGTAAGTATTCTAACAAGGAATAGTACTGACAGGGGTCAACTTGTATTTAGTTACTTGATATGTGTAAGTTAAATGTAGGCATGTGTAATTTTGGCTCGACAATTTATTATGGAACATTTTCTATGTTGAAAACAATAACATGAAGCTTTCTTAATAAACTTTTATCACAGTAATTGAGTACCTATATTTACCAAATTTTATTTCAGTGTCAAACTGCAAGAGAATTCTTGGCAAGTAAAACTAGCTTGCCCTTTTCTAAAGCTTTCTGGTATCTATGAAATTTCGGGACTGCTGGTAACTCTACCAATCGAAGGAAAAGGCGACTACATACTTGAAGCTAGTAAGTATGAAATATATTCATAAGATATTGAAATTTTTTTTTTTAAATTACATCACATTACATTAAATATAAAATTTCAAACATAAGCATAGCCCTTTAGTTAAATAACCCACCTCTAACCGTTCCTGGTGCAAAGGTGCCCAAAACGGTAGCTGCATTACCACGTTGGATGGCTATAGCCAGTCTTTGCACCAGAAACGACTTGGAGCGGGAGTCACCCGTTTTCTCCCTAATCCTTTGCCCCAATTGACTAACAATTTGTTTTGCCTCGGAGCCCCAGCAACCCATTGTCTCCACGGCGATGGGTACGAATAAATAACGTGGCTCCATCGCAGCGTTCTTCTGCTTCTTCTTTTCGGCTGCATCCTCCGCAGCCGCCGATGGTGAAGGAACAGTACGTGCCAAATGGCTAGCGGCTACCGTACTCACACAAGTCGCATCCCACACCAGACACCTGCCGTTCATCCACGGAACCAAGGTCAGCCCGTCCGGTCTCTTTCCATCAGATCTACATAGACCTGGTGGTTCGAGGACGCAAGGGACACCCGCTAAGACAAAGGCCCTCCGAACAATGTCGTTCAGGGCATGGTGACGTGGAAACCTTCCCGTACAGCGACGACCACTCAGAGCGTGATGGCCATCGGCTCCCACCATGGATCCGCAGGTGCATCTATGGGGTTCACACACCCTGCAGCCCAAGCGGAGAGCCACCGCCATACGCAGAGAGTCATTGTCTAACAAAGTGCCCAGGTGAGGCGACGGCAGTGCGTGCAGCCATGCCCCCGACTCCGGCTGCGATACGGCCAGAAGCCTGGCTCTATCGGCTGCAACCGCACCGTCCAGCAACAGTCCCCGAACTCGCTTTGAGGCTATATCATCCCACGCCCGCTGACTGCATAGGGCCTCAGCCGCCACCGCACCCACACTTAGAGTGGACCAGGCCTCCAAGGCATCCGACACAAAGGATATACCATCCACGCCACCAATATTGAAATTGGAGATGTTTTTTCTCCACTAAGCTAAGTCAAGGACTTGACTTAGCTTAGTGGAGAATTAGTTAGAGGATGGACTTAGCTTAGAGGATGGGACAGAGAAACTCTATTAGATTAAATCAGTGCGGTTACTATGGAAATAATTTCTGCATTTACAACAACAAAGCTTGCTCCTCATTCCTAATTACTGTCATTTATAATAATCAATATTCTTCTATTTCTAGAGAATTATCACGTAACTATTGATGCTGAAACAAAAATTACTGAAATAGATGGCAAGGAATATTTGGGCGTCAAAAATTTTAAAGCAACTGGAGACCTGCGTGGAACTCTGTTTGTTGACCTTACAAATTTGTTCAACGGGCAGAATAAAGAATTAGGTGAGTGCATAATCATTTATTTAACAGTTTTTGTTACTGACATGAATCCTTGACTATTTTCTGTGTTCTTTACATGTACTTCCACTCTGCACACGCGTAAAATATAACCCAGTACCTACCTTTCAGTCATCAAATCGTAGTTGAATAACAAATCTCTTTGAAAACTTTTACATTGTTGAAATAAACGATAGTCGCCAGGTTTATCTGGGTAAAATAGACAAGTAGGTAAATAGAATAACTTAAGCAATCATTAAACTACAAAATACGTAAATCTATATAAATTCGTATACCTCTAGACTGTACGTTTCGTATCGTATCCAATGTTGGAAGCGACTTTCATCTGATCCCTCAAATTCATCTGTCGTTTGTCAGTGAGGGTATTTTCATTTTAAAAGAAAGAGAGCTGATACCGGACTCTTAAGTAAAGACTATATATGCAAGTGGGATGATACAGAGCATGGACTCTAATAAAAAAAAAAATTCCCAAATGTATGTAATTCCTCCTTTATTATTTTCAGCTGAGGCAACGTTAAAATTCGCCAACGCCAAAGAAAATGCAAAACCAATATTCGAGCTACTACAAAATCCTGCCCTGGCAGCTCTTGCGAAGAAAATAATCATAAATATGAATAATTTGTTGAAAACCATACCTTTAGATACGATAATATCTTACTAATTATTTTTATTTAAATACATAAAAATAATAAGCTGTGGCCTACTATCATTATACTGTGTTTGAATTTCAATCAAGGGTTCATGAGAAAATAATACTATGATGAACCTATTACTACCCAGCAGGGTTGTGAACCCCATTATTTTTATTCCATAATATTGTAAAAAATGTCGCCACCCCAATACGTCCAGAGGGTGTCGTAAGAGGCGACTAAGGGAATACTTTCGCAAAAAGATCCATTGCGTAGAAAAGGAAAACTCGAAATGAAACCCGGTTGTCAGTAAAATGGCAATCGGCACCGACTTCAGTATTATATTAAATGAAATCTGATAAATCAGAATATACTAACTTTGTGCTAAGTAAATTTTATTTTTCAGTTTTTAGTTTTGTTTGAAGTCGGTTTCTTTTTTGTAATTTTTTTTTTAAACAAAATATTACAGAGTTAAATCAAAAATACCGACTTGCACACTAATTCTGCACACTAAATAAATCAAATTCAAGATACTGTTTAATGGTATTTGCAGAACTATTTTACTGAACAAATCACTAAGTATTATCAAATAGTATAATATCTAAAAATTCCTTAGCATAACAAACATTTTCAAACTTTCTTAAGGAAAACCATCGCCTAATTTACTTTTAGAAACAACTTTTATCTATACATGTAATAAAACTGTAGAGGGTCGAGAGTCAGTACATGTAAGATATTTTGAAAATTTTAATTGTAGAGCATTCTCTAATCGATACTGAAGCCGAAAATGTAATTTAAACTTTTCATGTCTGTCTGTCTGTCTGTATTCCGAATAAGTATCACGTCGAAACTTCTAAATCGATTTGAATGAAACTTGGTACAATCAGAGCTTATAATTCGAGGAAGGTTCTAGGATACTTTTGATCCCGATATTTTGCGCGGTTCCTTTGGGAGAGGTGATGAAAGACAAAATGGTTTTTTAGTTGTAACTTTTCAATGCGTGGTCCGATTCCAACATTTTTTTCAGTGTTATAAAGGGAGTACTTTAAGAATTGTTTCACAAAAGTTTTAATGTTGAGGGTTTTGTAGTTCAGGAATTAGAGACATCTCAACTTTCGCAAAACCTAGAATTCAAGGATTCCTTTGAATGTAAGGGTAAATCTAAACTGGCGTGTTGGCTTAATCATAAAAGAGCTTAAAGATTAAGGCTTAATCTTTAAGCTCTTTTATGATTAAGCAAACAGGACAGTTTCACACCCTACTCGATGAATCTGATAAAGAAATATCTCTTTTTCATACACCTTCTGTGACGTAAACGAAGTTGCGAGGGTCAGCTAGTTCTAATTAAAAACCTAATTTAATGAGTCATCTTTACAAAATTAAGGCTGGATTCGACCAATTTCGGAGTCGGGTTTTTTGTATTCTTAATAATTAAGTTTATTTACAGTTACTATACACTATACACAAGTTTTATTACAGGGAAACATAAATTTTATTTAATAAAAAGGGTTATCTATCTATCCATCGATACATATAATAATACTGTAGAGGGTCGAGAGATGGAAGATATTTTGAAAATTTTAAATGCAGGGCATTCTCTAATCGATACTGAAGCTGAAAATGTAATTTAAACTTTTCATGTCTGTCTGTCTGTCTGTATCCCGAATAAGTATCACTCCGAAACTACTGAATAGATTTGAATGATACTTGGCACGACCTGAGCTTATGATTTGAGGAAGGTTCTAGGATACTTTTGATCCCGATATTTTAAGCGGTTCCTTCAGGAGAGGGGATGAAAGATGAAATGGTTTTTCAGCTGTAATTTCTCACCGCGAAGTGTGAGTGAATGTTTACGGGAATATTATTACTTATTATTTTGCCAATATTTATTTTAGTCAAAATTAGTAATATTTAATAACATACGTCATACGTATAGTCACGCCTTTATCCCGGAAGGGGTAGGCAGAGGCATAGTACCTATAGGCCCACATTTTACCTATTTAAGTTTTCTCCCACGTAATAGTTGGTAAGCCGTATTGCCGTGTTGATATGGAGAGGAGCAGGTTGTGACTGCCTGCTGTTAAAATTTTTAAAGCCACCCATAAAAGCCTTCAACTTGGTTTCACGACTGCCGTTTTACTGGCAACCGGGACCAACGGCTTAACGTGCCATCCGAAGCACGGAAACGCTCGTAAATAAATGTCACGAAGTGGTCACGCGGTGGTCACCCATCCATAACCGGCCATAGTAAATGTTACTTACTACAGTGATCGTTTACAGAACACTGAGTGCTCGGGGCCACGAGCGGTTCTAAGGATTAGCCTGATTATAAATATGGGTGTCAGACAACGGATGCTCCTTAAACAGGAGGGAACCGGATAGTGCGTCGTCTGTATGACGGCGACGACGCCGACACGGTGTAGTTCGCTCCAAGGCGTCCTACTGAGGGCCTTTTTGGTGGAAGCCCTCTGCGCCAAGAATACCCTTCTGCTGCGGATTTGATTGACAGAAGGCGACGCGGGCGTACTGCATCGTGAGACATCTAACTTAAAAAACATAACCACATAACCCTCCTTGGCATTCGTGTGAAAAATGTTAACAAGACGCGAAAAAGACCATTATTTAATTTAATGAAGTTCCATATTTTTATTTTCCACTAAACAGAATCCAAAAAAAGAGTTAATGCAACTAGATTATAAAATATAATGAGTTGTTCATTACATACTTATGTACGAGTATGTACGTTTATTTATGAAAATACTACGGTAAAATTTCTTGTTTTGATAATTTTAAAATGTTCCTTGACAACAGTGACAGTTAACCTTGGGTGCCCATTGTCTTTAGTAAATTGACGACCGACAGCGTGCCCTTCACTAAATATTAAGAATCTAGATCCAATGAAGCAGGAACTAATAGAAGGAAATCTACAGTCGCTTAAGTATAACTTGTATAACAGCACAGTCTTTGGATACACAAAATGTGACATAGCAAGCAGCAAGTAAGTGGATAGTTAAGGTATGAGTCCGAACTCGACCGCAAGCAGCACTGCGGTCGCTGCAGTGCAACGACAGCGCCACTGGTCCCCATACATTCTGTGTAGATTTGTATTAGAAATACATTCAGAACTCGGCAGCAGCCTCGCGACTGCACTCAGTACTGCGCGGCACTGTCACCTTGCCGCCGCTACAGCAATGCTGCTTGCAGTCGAGTTCGAACGCATTCCTTAAGACGGACAGGAAATAGTTCTTAAGAAAGATTAATGCTTTAGGTATTTGTATCTGCATTAATATTATAAAGAGGAAAAATTTCTATTTTTGTATGTTTGTGGATTGTATGAGTGGATTTGTATGAGTATGGATAAACTCAAAAACTACTGTGTCAATTTCAAAAATTCTAATGTAATTAACTGCATGCTCCACAAAAGACTCGAGTATTTAGAGATCCACCTACACCCTGGATTACTAGTAATATTAGATTAATGTTTAAACTCAGGGATACTGCGAGGGTACGGTATAAGAAGACTCAAACCGATAGCAGTAAGTCTTATTATCTAGCTTTGAAGAGACAGGCGAAAACAGCGCTTAAAAATGAAAAAAGAGTGTATTTAATGCAAGTATTAATAATAACATAGATAATCCAAAATTGTTATGGAAAAATTTAAAATCAGAAGTGACACAAATTAATAAAAATGACTGTTTGCCTATTGATGATCCTGACAAAATCAACTTGGCTTTTTTGGATGTCCCGGGTAATCATATAACAATATGATTACCCGGGACATCCAAAAAAGCAAATACTAACAGTATTTCACAGCTTTCATTCTACGAGTTCAATAGGTATTCCCAATCTACTTTTCAACTGCAGACAGTCAATCAAGATGCAATTTTAAACAATATAAAAAGTCTACGAGGCACTATCAGATGTGATTGGAAATATTCTGAAAGCAAGAGATAGGGGGGAGGGCTCTATGCTTGCCCTGCTGGATTTTTCTCGCGCTTTTGATGCCATAAGTCCTTCACTTTTACTATCCAAGCTTGCATTCTACGGATTTGCATGGGAAACAGTTCAGTGGTTTAACAGTTACCTATTAAATAGATCACAGTATGTTGAGATCCAGCAGGAGGATGGACAGACTTTAAATCTCCACCTAGATTATGTCCTGAGAGGGGTGCCACAGGGCTCTATATTGGGTCCAATTTTATACACTTTATATAGTGCTGATATAGTATCATCATTCCAGAACTGTAAATTTCATATGTATGATGATATTCAAGTATTCATCTCATTTAAACCTGAGGACATCTTTAGTGCTACACAACAGATGCAGGCGGATCTCAATAGGGTGGCACTGTGGTCAGAGAGTAACTCACTGATACTTAACCCGGCTAAGTCCAAGTATATGGTGCTTGGAAGTAAGAATCAAATTAGTAAAATATTGGCAGCAAATCCAGTAATTGAGATCCAAGGAAAAAGAATTGAGAGAGTAGAGATGGCCTGTAACCTGGGACTGACAATTGATCCGGAACTTCACTTTGAAGCTCATGTATCTAATGCAATGCGCAACTGCTTTTATAGACTTAAAGTAATGTATAAGATTAGGGATTATTTTAGTATTACTGTAAGGAAAAGACTGGTGGATAGCTTGATTATGTCAAAACTGAACTACTGCGATACTGTTTATGGACCATGCTTGCTGGCACAAACAGTGCGTTTGATACAGCGTATACAGAATGCATGTACTAGATTCTGTGTCAGTATTCCAAGAAGACGTCATGTTACTCCGTACATGAATGAGAACAATATATTAAAAATGGCAGCTAGAAGACAGGTGCACTTGGCAAGTTTGCTTTATGGAATTATTAAATCAAAAAGCCTAAATTACTGTATGATAGACTAAATTGGAGAGTGGGCTATGCAGGATATATAAGGTCCAAAACTGCTCCATTGTCTGTGCCAAAGCACAGACCTTGTGCCTTCAGAGGGAGCTTCACCTACTCGGCCACTCGCAGTTGGAATAATATACCGCCTCCGCTTCGATCCCTGAAATCAAAAAAGTACTTTATTCATAAACTTAAAAATTACTACATGGTACAACAAAAATCAACATAATCTTTAAAAACAATGCAACAATATTTACATACTTACATATGGAGGTATGTTCCACAGTGAGACGGTGGAGTGGCTGAGCTCTGTCTGGGAGGGACTTTTTCTAGTTTATTGATATTTAAGTTTGGGTGGGTAACAGTATAAAATAGTTAGGTTTGTTATGTGGTATTTTGGATTCTGTGCACTCTTCATTATAAATTATGTACTAAATAGAGTTGTTGAAAAGGTGTTGAAGTTATGTTCTTCGTATGTTTTCTTTGAAAAACTTAAATGTTGTGCATAAAGTGGAGAATATATTTTTTTATTCCAGAGTTCCAGAGTAGGTAGGTAGGTAATAATCACTGTTGCAATGCACTTTATTGAGTTCTCTCACGGGTTATTTGTATTATATTATAGCACTCTTCAAACTACTTTTTCTTTCTCACGGGTTTGTGACGGATGACGCCATTTACACGATACTAGGTTGTTGACGAAAATCAGCGCTTGGTGTGGAAAATTTCTGCATCACAGCATTATGCTGAGAAACGACCTGCTTTGACCAGTTGCAGTGGCTATCGATTTGTTTTGTTGTAAAGTATGACACTGTATCTGCACCTATTATTGTTCTTGTATTAGTGATTGGTTTGGGTGGTGGGATTTAAAACTTATGTAAGTGTATACATGAAACTCTACAATTTTCTCTACATCATTTGAATGATGTATAATTTTATAGCTAAATTATGTTGACAACTTGTGATGTGACACTGACAATTTATGTAACACCGTTGACAGTTACCTACAGTCAGTCATAATTTTTTTTTGTTTTTTGGGATGTACGCTTTTGTTACTGCAGCTGGCAGAAATAAATTGTTTTTCTTTCTTTCTTTCAACCTATCCTGCGGCCTGGAAGAACCGAGATGGAATACTGTAGTGTAGTGCTTTAGTAACTATTATGGTTCTTTCCATGGCTGGGAGTCCCAAACAAGCAGTGCTGCTGCCCCCTAGGCGTAAATAAAGGTAGTGACGTACCCAAATGGCATTCACGTGTATAGAAATACATAAATATAATATAGTTTAGTGGTAATACATACTCTTGTATTACCAGTACTTGGTTAGAATTTGTGTTGCCTAGGGCAGTGACTAATCCTTCAGTTTTTTGCGACTGAGAACAAAAACATCTAATTAGAACGAGATGTTTAATCTGGTTGGGTTGTACTTAAAAAAACACAAAACAACAATTGTATTTTATAAATTAGAGATCATTAAATATAATGAGTTCTTATTTCCGTAGATAATATTTATTGTTCTTTTTCTAGGGTTCCGTGTCCAAAGGGTAAGAAACGGGATTTATGAGACTTCGCTGTCCGTCTGTCTGTCTGTCCGTCACGAGGCTGTATCTCATGAACGGTGATAGCTAGAGAGTTGAAATTTTCACACATTATGTGTTTTTGTTGCCGCCATAACAACAATTACTGAAAACAAATTAATTATTATATTTAAGGAGGGCCCCCATACAACAAACGTGTTTTGTCGCCATTTTATTAATACATTATGTAATAAGGTATTCTTATCAATTTAATTACGTTTAGTTGGCTGTAACATATCATCAAGATTATTTATTACCTTTACACCATGCAAATTAAATGAAAAGTTTAGGAGACATAGCAAAAATCATTTTTGCTTTATCTCCTAAACTTTTAGATATAGCAAAAATCATTTTTGCTATATCTCCTAAACGCAACGAAATAAATTCCGTGTCTCTATGATTGAACTTATTTTTCATATACTAACTTATTTTACTATTTTCATCGTAAATATTTTTTCTGTAAAGAGTGAACAACGTTTTCAGCAGATTAGGTAGGTACTTTAGATAGGTGTAATATTTCAAAGATAGCAATTTCATAGGAAATAGTAAACAAAGAGCCTTAATTTGAATTTTTCTTCGCTATAAACAATTTACTTACAAACATACAATTTTATTACATGTACTTATGTTGTAGGCGTAGGTATCGTGTTTATAAAGTCATCATTCAAATGTCATCAATATTCTGAAAATGAAATTAATCATAGCGTTCACAAACTCTTTTGGAAATACTACCTACCGTAGAGGATCTATATGAGGATAACAGGATAGTTAACAACGACCACAGAGCAATAATACTTATTTTATAATATGAAGTGATATTAAGTAGGTAATAGGCATTGGAAGTGTGCTTACCTTGAACTCTTGTTGGTAGGTAGGCGCTGCTCCCAGCTTTGCGTTCGGGGTCTTGATTCACGACCGCGAAATATGCACACAGGAGTTATAACCGTAACTCTCGAGACTGTGGCTGATGATAAGCGATGTAGCGCGATATGATGGGTAATCACAGCGGCCGATAGCGGAGCGGAGCGTTAAGAGACGGGTGCGTGCGTATCTTCCAATAGCTATGGCGGAATGTGAATGTAGGAAGCGGGCGGGATAGTGTTGCCATAGACAATACATAAAAGTAAGATGCGTTTAGTGCGTGAGTGTTGACATATAATAATTATAATAAATACCATTAAATACATAAACTAAAAAATATGTATGCGTCGGTACTGGCGCATCCAACTTCGGGGGGCTTAGAGGATTCTTCCTCTACATTGAATAAACAAAATAAAAAAATAAAAGGAATGAAAACTTATGAACTAAAAAATAATTCAAAAGCGTAGGAGTTATTGCGTGGGTAACGGGCAAAGCCGAGTTACAGGACGAATGTATTCACCAGAAGAAGTCTTAATTCTGACGACTCTAATTACACCATCCTTCCCGGGAAACACCTCTGATACAACCGCGAGTGGCCACGATAAAGGATGCGTATTGTCATCCTTAACAACAACTACAGTTCCTATCGTCACAGGTTTGGACGGCATATTCCACTTATGTCTAAGTTGGAGAGAGGTAAGATATTCTTTGCTCCAACGTGTCCAGTAACTTTGAACAATTCTATTTAATAATTGATAGCGGGTGAGTCTGTTATCTGGTAATAGGGGTTCAATGTGTTCAGCGGGTAAATATTTAAGCGGAGTAACATTAAGAAAATGATTAGGCGTTAGGGGGGTTGGATCCGATGGATCCGAAGAAAGTATGCAAATCGGACGGCTATTCAAAATGCCTTCAATTTGCACCAATATTGTACTGAATTCTTCATAGGTGAGTATTTGACTCCCGATAGCTTTAAATAAATGAGACTTAACACATTTGACATTAATTTCAGGCAACGAATTAAAATTGGGCCCGAAAGGTGGGCTGTGCTGAAACTGAATCTTATGTTGAGTTAGATATTTATTCAGATCATTTTTATAATTAGTGGACTGTATAAGCGTGTAAATTTCGTTCAATTTTCGTTTCGCACCTATGAAATTAGTGCCTCCATCGCTGTACAACACTGAAACAGGACCCCTGCGTGAGATAAAACGTTTAAAGGCAGCGAGAAATAAATCTGTACTAAGATCACTTACTAACTCTAAATGGAGCGCCTTTGTTGTGAGACAGACGAACAAGCAAATATACGCTTTATGACTTCTTACTCCACGACGCCTTATGTGAGTTACGTAAAAGGGTCCCGCGTAATCAACTGCGGTATGCACAAACGACTTTACTTGTGAAACTCTAATGGATGGAAGATCACCCATAGGTGGAGTTGTAGAACGAGGCCTAGCTTTAAAACATAAATTACATTTATGTACTCGTTGGCGAATCAAATTTCGTGCAGAAAGAATCCAATACTTTTGGCGAGTCAATGCTAACACTAGTCCAGGACCGGTGTGTAAATTGTCGGTGTGATAGTGGTCTACTAAGAGCGACACTATACGTCCTTTAGGTGATAGCAGTATTGGATATTTTGTATTGTAATTTAGTTGAGAATGAGTAAGTCGACCACCTACTCTAATTAACCCTTGTTCGTCAAGAAAAGGGTTGAGTTTTAAAATAGCCTGATTTGGACAAATTTTAGTAGCCTTAAGTGCTTGTAATTCTACCTGAAAATACTTAGACTGATCGAAGCGGACCGCATAATATTCTGCGTATTCTAAATCGTATACAGAAAGTATACCGCGGGATTTGAGAATCCTTGTGAAACGTAATACATAAACCAGTGAACGAATAAATTTTACCCAACTCGAGCAACGCTCGGCAAGTTCGTCTATCATGTGAACGTGATCGGAGACAGGTATGGTATGTGCATGGAGAGAAGCTATTTTAATTTCCGGTAATTCTGTCTTCTCGTTATGATTGATTTTATATTCCTTCACAGGCCATGCATTTATAGGTGCGGACAGCCATTTCGGCCCGTGAAACCAAAGATAGTTATTTATTAACCCTTTAGGTGTCACAGGGCGCGAGACTATATCGGCGGGATTTTCAACCCCACGAACGTGATACCAATGGGAAGCAGGCAGATATTCATTTACCTGAGCGATGCGATTAGCTACAAAAGTTTGAAACTTATGAGCGGGAGAGTGAATCCAGGTAAGGGTTACCGTAGAATCAGAGAATGCGAATATATTGTTTATTTGACACCGCTTATTAAAAACAGTGCGCACAGAATTAATTAATTTTGCGAGTAAGACCGCCGCGCAGAGTTCTAAACGCGCTAGCGTTTTATTAGAATCTGACACTTTGGATTTAGCGGTCAGTAGATTCACATTAAGAGCGTTTCCGTTCTCAGCCGTTTCTATTCGTACATAGATAACAGCACCATAACATTGCTGGCTGGCATCCGAGAAGCCTATTAGAGTAATTCGACGAGCGGATGTTAAACCTATATGTCTCGGTATTTTTATTTCAGATAAACGCGACAACTCCCTATGAAAGTGTTTCCATTTAGACAGAATGCAACCCGGGACCGTCTCGTCCCAGTCCAGTTGTAATTTCCAACATTCTTGTATAAGCAACTTCATGTATGCGACCACTGGACTGATGATTCCAAGCGGATCGAACAAGCGCGCGGTTACGGAAAGGATCGAGCGTTTAGTGCATGTTAAAGGCATGTCGATCACTATTTTAAAGTTAAAGGTGTCATCGTTAGGTTGCCATTGCATACCCACGATCTTAGTGTCAACATGAGGATCCTCATCAAACTTGACAGCGAGACAGCTCTTATGAATTGACGGGATACGTGACAATAGGGTATTGTCATTAGAGATCCACTTAGTTAAGTTAAAACCTCCAGATTTAAACATAGCGACCATTTCCCTATAGGTGTCTTCAGCTAAATCTACATTCTCTATGGAACTAACGTAGTCGTCAACATACATGTGATTGTCAGCTTCGTAAGCCGCCAGAGGATATAAAGCGCGACAGTCTGACGCGAGCTGGTTTACGACTCGCATTGCCAGGAAGGGTGAGCTGGAGACGCCAAAACAAACGCGGTTGAAATGATAGCTTTCAATAGGAGAATTGGAATCGAACCTAAATAATATTCTTTGATATGTATGATGATCTTGAGTAAGTTTCACTTGAAAATACATTTTTTCT
This sequence comes from Miltochrista miniata, assembly GCA_933228765.1. Classification (NCBI taxonomy): domain Eukaryota; kingdom Metazoa; phylum Arthropoda; class Insecta; order Lepidoptera; family Erebidae; genus Miltochrista; species Miltochrista miniata. The sequence continues at coordinate 23,076,222 of OW121763.1, read as the reverse complement.
ATGTCCGCGGTTACAGCAACCGGGTACATACGCAAATTGAGAAGCAAATGAAAGATATTGTTCTGTAATATTGGTCCCGTATAAAGCAAATCGTTAAGCGATTTACCTGACGTGGTTTTACACCCAGCGTCTAAGACCACACGCGTTTTAGAGGTTTCTTTGTCAGGGCGATAAACGGCCCGATGCGGCATATAATAAACTTGAGAGTCTAGAAAGCTATTTGACACTTTAGTGAGATAACCTTGATCAATATATGTTTGAATAATGGCATTATAATCGTTGCGTAAGTTAGAAGCGTCTAACTTTTTTTCTAAATTTAAAAACCTGCGTTTGGCGATTGTGTACGAATGCCCTAGCTCACTGGGAGGGTATTTAAAGGGAAGACTAACCGTATATCTACCGGTATCGTCGCGTGAGTACGTAGACGAGAACAGCTTTTCACATGCTGCGTCGTCCGTGCTAATGTGCTTCTTATCTGGCACCTGTTCTATCTCCCAAAAGCGTTGCGTTAATTGTTCGAGAGACACATCTTGAGTGTGACATAAGAAGGCCTTGTCGGACACGGAGGAATGAGACATGCGATCGCGGGGATGCTTGTTTGCCACTAGCGAATAAGGTAAAGCATGCGCCTTTCCCATTGCGACGTATCCGAGCGTGGTTTCTATCGCGATTACTGATGAGGTTGGGGATGTAATTTTTTGCGACCCTAAAATCATGGGGAAGAGTTCATTACCTAACAAACAATCTATACCACCCGGAGTATAGTATCGTTCGTCAGCCATAGGTAAATTTTGTAAATGGGTTAATTCCGCTGTATCAATTTCCACGTTAGGCAAAAAATCTGTAATAGTGTCTATAACCCGTGCACTAACCGAATAAGAACAGCGGGCATCAAATCGCGAATATATTTTGAAATGCGTAATTCCATAAGATTGGCTTTCAAGTTGACCTATGCCTTTAATGACAGAAGGAGCGTTAAGTATGGTTAAGTGCAAACGCTCACAACAAGACTTCGTAATAAAGTTACTCATAGACCCTGAGTCCAAAAACAACGTATACGATCCGATTTATAATTTGCATATACACAAGCAGTCGGCAACAAAACCGTGGTCGCGCTGCTTGAATTACGCGGCGGAGGGATCACAGCCGATAACGACGCGATATTGCCACTATGTGACCGCGCCTCCCGCGAGTGCGAGCGGGACGGATCATCTGCCGATGACGCATGAGTCGACATGGAATGCTCGGACGGCGCAGTAGACGCGTTTGCCTGCCTCGATGCGTTGCCGGCAGCATGATTTCTTGTTGAATTTGATGCGTTCAAATTATTTTTATAACACAGTAAACTATGATGAGACCGATTGCAAATCGAACACCTATTAACAGATCTGCAAGCACTCACGTGATGAAAACCTAAACAATTAACACAAAAGGAATGTTTACGAACTATTTCATTTCGCGTTTCAACAGTCTCTTGAATAAAATGTTGACATTTGAACAAAGGGTGAGCGGAATTATTGTTACATACGATACAATTTTTTATGTTAGAAGTATCGACTGATTTCAAATTAGTAGGGCGGGTTTGCGTAAAAAATGACTTAGGTTTATTTAAATGAGAGGCGGTTGAACTCCGCTGAGCGCGATAATCACCTTTTTGGGAATGTGATGGTGAGCGGAGCGTTTGGAGTTTGCTTTGTTCTGTCAAAAATGTTTTGACGTCACTATATGTAGGTACACTCAAATGTCTATGAGATTGTTCAAACAATTCAAGCATAGGTTTATCAAACTTGCTTAATGCTAAATGAGTTATTATGAAATCTGATAAATTTGTGATAGGTAGACGCTGCAGAGCTGCTTCAGCTGAACAAAAGTTCTCCAAGATCTGATCAGCCGATTGCCCTGGCTTCTGGTGTAACATTTGTTCTAAATAGCACGACGCCTGAACCCTGGTATCGTGGTATTTAGCCAGAAGGGCTTGCCAAATAACATCGTAATTTTGTGCGGTAGCAGCTATGCCTGAACAAACAGTAAGTGCCTTACCCGAAAGGCAACCTATCAAATATTGAACCTTTTCGGCGTTGGTGAGACGAGTATTCGTATGTATCACACTACAGAAATTTTCATAAAATATAGGCCACTTACCATAAGTACCATCGAAACCTGTGAGTTTAAGTGGGGGTAATTTGATATTAAAATTATCACTTTTCTTTTTATCGTCGAGTTCTTGTCTCAGAGTAGTTTCCGTTTGCTTTATGAAACAGTATAATTCATCAAATGTATTAAAAACACTATAACTCGGCTGTACCTGCGGATTATCTTTTAATTGTTCAATTAACAATTTATCGATAGTTTCGATGTAATCCGATCGGGTTTTATCGATAGATTGAACCCGAGCGAGAAACATCATGCGTACTGTTTCATCGGTAACCTTGAGACTTAAGTTGTACACTTCTTGAACTATGTGAAACAAACTTTGTTTTTTGTATTCTAAAAAATTTATCATGACCTGACTTTCGTCTGAACTTTTACTATGGGATTTGTCTTTAGAAGCCATGATAATATAATTGATACGAGATACGAGTATGTATATAAGTGGGTAGGTAATAGAAATATTCAGCGAAAAAGTATAAAATTCGAACAACGATCAGCTGTTAGCTTAAATCAGCTGTTTGCGGTAAAGTATTCAGAGAACAAACCCAATATGGAGTCTGCGTAACAATCAGCTGTTAATCGTTTGAATACCGTTATGTATCGGCTGCGTTGCCCAGTACCGTCACAATAAAATAAATATATGTGGGTATAAAATTAACGTATAAATATGAGTTTTATCTACGATTACAATTCGAAAGATAATATGAAATTGTAATGAAATTGGGGAAAACTACGTTAAATTTATGACGGTTGAGAAAATTGTTAATTTTGGATTGTCCGTTTTACTTTATGCCAAAACTCCTAATTACCAAAAAATATCAAAATGATTGCCTAGAATCGGACAACCGGACTAACATGGCCAGGATGGTCCAAGTCCTGGGTAGCGATAATTTCGGGGGGCGCTACCTGCCAGCGGGTTGATTATATATAGGTAAATATGATTATGATAAATAGCGTAAATGCGTTATAGAATATGAGTACTTATGAGTAATATAAAATATGCGGTGTGAAAAGATAATTAACTTTTCTAATGCGTGCGGGTGGCGTTAAATATAATATTTGCGTTGAGTATTTATGAGTAATATACTAAATATATATATGCGTATGCGTGAATTTAATAGGAAAAGAGGTAATTAATATTATTAGTAGAAAGAATGCGTTAGATGGAATATCCGGCTCGAAGGACCACACTTGGAAGTGTGCTTACCTTGAACTCTTGTTGGTAGGTAGGCGCTGCTCCCAGCTTTGCGTTCGGGGTCTTGATTCACGACCGCGAAATATGCACACAGGAGTTATAACCGTAACTCTCGAGACTGTGGCTGATGATAAGCGATGTAGCGCGATATGATGGGTAATCACAGCGGCCGATAGCGGAGCGGAGCGTTAAGAGACGGGTGCGTGCGTATCTTCCAATAGCTATGGCGGAATGTGAATGTAGGAAGCGGGCGGGATAGTGTTGCCATAGACAATACATAAAAGTAAGATGCGTTTAGTGCGTGAGTGTTGACATATAATAATTATAATAAATACCATTAAATACATAAACTAAAAAATATGTATGCGTCGGTACTGGCGCATCCAGGCATTAGATAGAAAACGTGTTGTTTTAGTCGCTAGGAATACGGCATAGCATTCCTGTAAGATTTTAAAAATTATGTCCCACGTAATCACTAAACCGAAATTTTTCAAACCTGGCGGCTTCAATAATTTCAACTGTGGCCGTCATAGCCTGCTCCTGCCCATTTCAAAACGGCAATAGGATTACCACCTATTATGTGGAATAAAAACAAATTAATGAGGAACCGTGAACTTTTAATATGCCTCTACCTACCCCTTTAGCGATTAGCCGTTGCTATAATACAAGATTCTGTGATAAACTACAGCTATAAAGTTCTTGGGGTCTTTCAGCAAATTTGCCGACTCACAAAACCTTGACCATTAATACACGGACATGGCGGAACTAGGGTTCGTTTTCTTTACTACTTAACCCTATAATTTTAGGTATGTGTCTGTGCCACTATCACGCGATGCGTAATGTCGGCACTTTCTTATATACTGGCTGAGTTTGAGTATGGTAAAACAAACTTTAGTGGTCATGAAGTTCACGTCATCACCGTGATAATAATTATGTGACAATACCTTCATATTTATTTAAATTCATATCAACCGATTTAGATCTTAAGATATTGTATTAAAATCTGTATTAAAATCAAAATCGGTTCATATGGATTTCTTTCCCTAAAGTGGTAGTCAAAGATAGGTATACACACACAAAGTCATATATCATGATTTGCACTTGTTTTAAGTGGTATTTCCGTAGTAAGATGGTGGTTCCAGGTATTATAATCAGTGAATGAAGGTATCTCTAGAAGGGCTCTTCGAGAGGGAATTAAAGGAATTAAACGCAAAGCATTTCTGTAGAAATAACAAAGAACGATAAGATAGAAAATACTTCCGAAAGCATAAGATGCTAAAGATGGATGGACCAGAGCTTTTACTTGTAATGATCATTCTCATATTTTAAAAACGACGATTGCCCAATTTTTAGTTATTACAAGTATTTTTTTACCACTAAGGTAGCAGACAGGCATAGAGCCCACCAGATGTACAGGAGGTCACAGCAGCCTATGGACGTTTGCAACACCGGAGGCGCTACACTCGCGCTGTCGACCCTCTAAAATCCATCTAAGACCCCTTTTCAAGAACCCCATACACTGCAGTGGTATCAGTTCTGCTTGCTGCCGAGTTCGGAATCATACCTTTAGGCTGCTGATAGACATCAAATGAAAATGCTTTTCCCTCTACTTTATCAATCATCAAAAACAGCCTATCGCAGTCTGTCAGTCCCTGAGCCATTTCAGTGGATATTCATGTCACTAATCAGGTGGACAGCACGACTGTCTGCTACCTTAGTGGTATAAAAGTACTATGAGGGTAAGTAGTTTGCTTTTTACTCTGGAGATATAATAAATATTTATAAATAAATATTTATGGACAATCTCACACAACATCATCAAGCCCAAATTAAGCTAAAATAAGCTTGTGCAATGGGATCTACAAGACTGATAGACATACTTATACATATATACTTGTAAATACCTACATAATATAGAAACACAGAAACTCCGAAACAAACATTTATGGATCACACAAATATTTGGACCGACCCAGAATTCAAACCCAGGACCTCCAGCGCGGCAGGCGGTTACACTGCCGACTGCGCCACAGAGATATAGATATATTGCATAGCGGAAAATATTGAATAAAATCCGTGCGGTGAAAAATGGCGGTGCGGACAGTACCTTACGAATCTGGAAAAAGTATAAATGAATAGGTGACCAACTTAACGATTATGTGACATTGCATGAAATGTCACAATCAAAACATTTCACGTTGAGCTGTTGTCCCACTTGTTAGCAACATGACAGCCATTAACCTTACTTGAAGACATTATGAGCAGGTTGAAAATTTAAAACAGTGGGTTGTCACACATGCGCCTGTACATTTTACCACGGCAATAGACTTACCACCTATTACATGCCTAAAAATAAGATGAAATGTGTGTGTATATTATGCCTCTGCATACCCCTTCGGATATAAAGACGTGGTTTTATATATGCATTTATAGGCCAATTATCCAATGCAAAAAGAAATATTAAAAACGGGTATGGTTTCTGATATTAACGAGTTCGAACAAAAAATCTTTGAAAACAGATTATTATAAGTACAGATAATAATTATTACATGATTTGCATAAGCACCTACTATGGCTTTTTACCTTCTATTTTTGCTTTGACATCCTGTGTGTCATAAGCAACAGCAATCATAGCTCATTATGTAATTTAAAGAATGACTTATTATAATCTATCGTAGAACAGAAATAATAATGGAATATGAATACAATGTAACAGCGGTATTTTAGAATAATCCAGAAATACTACAAAATGCAGAATTAAAAGGAAAAATTTCATTTAAAAATGACTTAAAAATTCATGATTTAAAGAAAATATTAAGGGACCTTATCTTAAGCCTTAATTAATGTTTCACACTTAATGTTTTTGACATTGAATCAGTTTTGTTGGTCATTCAAAGTTATTATAAAGGAGCATGTGCGGTTTACAGTGTTTTGATATAAGACACGACATATAGCAGTGACACGTGAATTGTGATCAGTATATATATATGGGGGTATTGTTGTTTAAGTGAGTCTGCAATCAGTCGTGACAAAGATGAAATCGTTTGTAATGTTGTTGCTGACTACTTTGTGCATTTCTTTTATTTGTTTATCAGAGTCAAGTTTAGGTAATGAACCTTGTTGCTATGTTTAAAATCATTTTTTTGTTTTATAATTTCATGTTCTCATCAATCAATTTTCCTATCATTTATTACAGCACCTTTTATCACAAAATGCAAACATGACGACTCAAAATGTTTAAAGGAAGAAATGGCGAAGACGATTCCGTTGTTTGCCGATGGAATACCTGACCTCAATGTGGAAACGATGGATCCATTGAAAATATCGCATATTGATGCTTCCTCTGCTCTCTTGAAACTAATAATTTCTGACGCGACTATGACGGGGTTGAAGAATTGCGAGGCTAAAAAACTGACGTAAGTACCATTATTTAGCATCTAGACCAAACTAGAAGTGTGACATCGTGATCGATCCCGTAACGACCAAATCTATTAGAATTTTAATAGTTTATGAATGTAGCAACAGAAAGTTATTATATTTTACTATGCAAATAGAACTTATCTATTAAAAAATTACAAAATCTGTAAGCACGTTTTCTAGAAGTTAAATAAAAAAATGTGGTATTGGCAGAATGTCACAAACTTTACTTTTTTTTCGAATACTATATAGACAAACTTTACTGCTTTTTAGAAATTAGTAGGTGTTAAATTGTTTATAAAATGATAAGTTAGTTATTCTACATAACTAATATCGTTTCAACGTGATCAATTTATTATCATCTCAATATACATTACAAAATTTTACCTAGGTAAAAATGTGAGCGTCATTTGCATTGTTGCAAAGAGGTATCTGCAATACTTTGGAAATGTAAATAAAAATTGTCTCTACATTGGAGATATATGACTTATATATATATATTGACTGCCTCGGTGGTGCAGTCGGTAGTATAACCGCCTGCCGCGCTTTGAGGTCTTGGGTCCGATTTCCGGGTCGGTCCAAAAATGTGTATGATCCACAAATGTTTGTTTCGGAGTTTGGGTGTTTTCTATGTATAATATTAAGTATTTAGAAATAATTACATAAATATGTCTATCAGTCGTCTAAAGCCCATAGCACAAGCTTATTACTAACTTAATTTATGCTAGATTATGTTGTGTGAGAATGTCCATAAATATTCATTTATTTATAATATGTAAAATTTATTAAGCTATAGATACGGTTCTGCATCAATTTAATTGTTAAGTAGATGGTTAATTTGTTTATTCGCTATAGTCGCATTTGCAGATAAATTTAGTACATCTTGATACACTTTTTTTTTTAAGAGACAAGAAGTTTACTGTCAAACTTAATTATACAAACATTGCAAGCGCTTTGCAAGCCGTTGGCAGTGCCAGGTTAAAAACTGCTGGGGGCTTAAAAACTTTCAACAGCGAATACTCACAACCTGAGCTTGAATATTTCAAAACTGCAAGCTTGGATGATATTTCATCCCCTAGTATTTAATATTTTTAAAAGACCTAGTCAACGATAGTCCATACCATGAGATAGAATAGATGAGAAAAGAACCGGCCAAGTGCGACTGGGACTCGCGTACAGAAGGTTCTGTACCAAAATACGGCAGCAGATCATTTTTTTTATTTATGCTGTTGGTTGATGGCGAATAGTTTGCGCAAGGGACACTTCCAAAGTGGAAAAATGTGTCCCCCCCCCCCTCTAACTTCTAAACTAAGAGAATGATAAATCTAAAAAGAAAATAATGATGTACATTGCCATAAAAACTACCAACGAACATTAGTTTGAACGAGATAGAGCTGGTAGATTTTTTTTAATACGTCATAAACCGCAATTTTCGGTTAGAAAAATCACTACCACTGCGAACGTGTTAAAACATCAATCAAAGTTATAACAAACTATAAGAACTTTTATCTTATGTTACTTGCTGCTACGAAACCCTTCATGGGTGAGTCCAACTCGCACTTGGCCGGTTATTTATATTAGTATTTATTGTTATAACGGCAATAAAAATGCATCATCTGTTAAAATTTCAGTTCTCTAGCTATTATGATTCCAGACATACAGCCTCGTGACGAACAGACAGACAGACAGATGGCGAAGTCTCATGATAGGGTCCCTTTTTCACCCTTTGGGTACGTAACCCTAAAAAGAACTTTTACGCACAGGGGAGGGAAAGCTTAGACGGTACAGCAACATTATGCATTACTTAGCCCAAATGACTCATTAGTGTAGGTGCGATTATGTCCTATAATTTTAATCACTATAGAGGAAAACTCCTTTTTAATAAATTGGCCATTATTTTCAAACGCGTACGAATGGTAGTTCGCTTGTAAAGTCAAATCAATCAATCAATACATACAGACATACATACATGCATACATACATACATACATAATATAATAAAATCGTAACAGGTCGCTGTCTGTACATGGAAGATAAATAAGAAAAAATATTATAGGGGGGCTTTATGAACGCAATAGAACCCAAAACAATGATTTTAAGAATTTTTGTCTGTTTGTCTGTATGTCTGTATATCTGTTTGTCTGTACGGTTGTGCACGCTAATCTCAGTAACCGCTCAACCGATTGCAATGCGGTTTTTTTTATTGTGTTCAGGTTTGCTCCAGTTAACATTGAGCGTTTGTTTTATCGGTTTCGAAGAAGAGTTATAACATTTTTAAGAATCAAATATTTTGAAAAATTTTATTGTAAGGGTTTCTTTGAATGTGAGTGAACCTAAACTGGCGTGTTGGCTTAATCATAAAAGAGCTTAATGATTAAGACTATTTTTAAACAATTCAGCCCGCGCCGAAGGCGTGGACTGAATTGTTTTAAAATAGACTTAATCATTAAGCTCTTTTATGATTAAGCAAACAGGGCAGTTTCAGACGCTGCTTGATGACTCTGATGAAGAAATACCTTTCCTTTCATACACCTTATGTGACGTAAACGAAGTTGCGGGCTCAACTAGTTATACATATATCGTAATTTTCGTTAATCAACTTATTTTTGAATTCTGATACAAAGCCTAGATGTTGTCTAAATACTAGTACCTATGTACCTACCTTATGACTGCCTCTGTGGTGTAGTCGGTAGTAAAACCGCCTGCGGCGCTGGAGGTCCTAGGTTCTATTCCTGGGTCGGTCCAAATATTTGTGTTATCCACAAATGTTTGTTTCGGAGTTTTGGTGTTTTCTATGTATAATATATACGTATTTAGAAATATATAAGTATGTATATCAGTCATCTAGATCCCATAGCACAAGCTTATATTAGCTTAATTTGGGCTAGATGATGTTGTGTGTGAATGTTCACAAATATTATTTAAATATCATTATGTAATACTATTATAATTATTATCTTTGATACGAGTTTAATTTGAGACTAGATGACACAATGATACAAAGGTATGTGCTCTGAGGAATCGTTTGATGTAATGCCCACGGCTACGTTCTATCATCGCACCGCTCGCCACAGACAGGGAGTTCATCCTCACACTCTATGTCCGGAGGTGTCCGGAGCGTGTCCGAAGCGTACGACCACGGTTAGATCCAATAGGAGTTTACTTCCGCGCACGCTTAGGTTTTGGAATGATCTCCCTGCTTCGGTTTTCCCAAACGCCTACAGTATAGGGTTCTTCAAAAGGTGCCTTAGAAGGTTTTTACAGGGTGGGCAGCGCGAGAGTTGCGCCTCTGGTGTTGCAAACGTTCTTAGGCTGCGGTCGGTAAACTTACACACGTTAAAAATTAGAATTTTACTGGTATTTGCAAGGCTCTGCCATGCCATGATAGGCGTGTAGGACGTAGGAAATCGCTTCTCATATGCCATATTTCAAATGCAAGTTCGTGTTGTGACGAAGTAACTTTAGCAGCGCTAAAAGGTGTTCAACAGTAAGTCGGTTTGCGATTAAGTTGTTCAGCAATTTCATGGTCGAAAAAGTCTGTTCTCTTCACCGTCTTCATATAATATGTGTTTATTACTCTATAAAGTAGAATCTACATAATACTTCTGGACCGTCAAAATATAATTATCGCGGGCCATATACCACGAGCTGAAGGACCGTCGGCGGGCCGGATTAAATGCATCCGCGGGCCGGAGCTGGCCCGCGGGCCATACTTTGCCCATCACTGGTCTAGATAATGACTTGCTAAAATCAATAACATTATATTGTTAAAATTATTACTAACATTACTATCAATAAGATTATGTTGTTTTAATTATCTATATATATAAAAATCAATGCCACTTTTCGTTGTAATTTTATAACTCAAGAACGGGCTCACCTATCCAAACCAAATGTTTAGGCTTTGTTTGAACTATTTAGTAGATGGTTTATGTGAAGTTTGCACAAAATCGGTCGAGCGGTTCTTCATTTATCACGCAAACGAAGTTGCGCGGGACAGCTAGTACATTATAATGCAAACTTCACATAAACCATCATCTACTAAATAGTCCGAACAAAACCTAAACATTTCGTTTGGATAGGTGAGCCCGTTCTTACGTTATAAAATTACAACAAAAAGTGGCATTGATTTTTATATATGATTTAAATTTAAACTAAACCTAAATTCATTTAGCTTGCACAATGTTACGGAGCCTTCCCCCGTGGCATAGTGCCGAAAAGACTAGCAGCATTCCCCCTTTCAATGGCAATACCTATTCGCTGAGAGAGAAAACTCCCAGCCTTCAATTTATATAATATTTATTAATAATGTATTAATTTTTATTTTGCAGGAGAGACATAGACAAATCAAAATTATTTGTCAAATTATTATGCAATGGCGAGTTCAATGGGAAATATGTCATGGACGGGCAATTATTTGTTCTCCCTATAAAAGGACATGGAGCTTTGCATGCCACTATACGTAAGTATATACTGTACTTACAATATAGGTAAACTGTCGCTACCCCAATACATCCCGAGGGTGTCGCAAGAAGCGACTAAGGGAGCACTTTCGTAAAAAGATCCATTGCGTTGAGAAGGAAAACTCGAAATGAAACCGGGTTGTCAGTAAAATGACAATCGTAAAGCCAAGTTGAAGGCCTTATGGGCGGCTTGAAAATTTTTAACTGTGGTTCTTCCCGATCTGCGCTTGCGATGGGCTCACCACTTATTACGTGGGACATATAACTATAAGATGAAATGGTGGGCGTATACTATGCCTCTGCCTACCCCTTCGGGGATAAAGGCGTGATTATATGTATGTATGTATAATATAGGTAGATACTGCAATAATGTGAGCTACTTTTCTTCTTAATCTATTACTAACCAAGTTAATATTTGAAGTAACAACCAATAAGCGTGAAAATGCTCAGATTGTGCAATTTTTTTTAGTGCAAATAACAATGAAAGTCCGAAAATTTGAATTCTGCAGATTTACGCAATTTTCCGACTTTTGTATAATTCAGGACTAATAAAACCAAGAGCAGACTTTTGGAAATTAATAATACGTTGAACGACGTTGTACGATTTTATTTCAGAATTGTTTACTTCATAACATTTTTAAATATTATACGTAATCTTATTTTTTTATTTTACTAACTTGTTATCGTGACTGAAAAATTTGCATAACCTACCTTTTTTTTTTTTTTTTCTTATATTCAGCTCGCCAAATTGACGTCGCCACGATGGATAGCCGTGGCGCATCTTGCGATTGGGGGCCACTTCTTACAGCGGTCCTCAAGTTGGCGGCCCTGTGATGTGCCTCTTCACGCTCCTCTTAAAGAACCCGGGGTTGTAAGATGAGGGAAACACGTGTGCGGGCAGGTCGTTCCAAGTTTTTATAGTTCGACAGAGGAACGATCTTTTGAAACGCTCGGTTCTGGCGAAGATTCTCTTCACTGTGTATGAGTGGCACGCGTTGTTCGGGATCGGAAAGGTGATGGTGGGATCCGATTGAAGAGCTCTTCAGAACATTCGCCGTGATACATTCGGTAGAAGGCAGCCAAGGACGCTACGGTTCTTCGCTGCGCCAACGGTTCGAGGCCTCCCGTCACCTCAGGACAACCAATTATTCGGACAGCACGTCTCTGCATAGCGTCAAGTGCGTCCAACAAGTACCTCGCGGAGTCATCCCAGAGGTGAGAACAGTACTCGACGCAGGGACGAATCTGCGTCTTGTACAGCAAACATCTCTGATGTGGCGTGAAGTACCGTCTCACCTTATTTAGGACTCCGAGTTTCCGCGAGGCCAGCCCAATACAACTCTCTATGTAGTTTTTGTGATTGAGCTCACGCCGGACGTCTGTACCGAGAATCTCCAGGTTGTCCTTTAGTGGAACCGTAATGTTCTGAAGAGAGGGTAGGGGTAGGAATGGGGACTTCTTAGCTGTAAACGCACACGCCTGCGTTTTTCTGGCATTGAACTCGACCAGGTTGTCTGAACCCCATTGGGCAATGCGACCCAGGTCCCGGTCGAGATCCGCCACGAGTTGCCGTCTCTTTTCGTCCACGTCACAACGCCCCTCAGCTGGGCGGCCAGAATAGCTCCCATGCAGAGTACTGTCATCCGCATAGCAATGAATGCACCCAAGGGACAGCATGTCATTGATATGCAGAAGAAAGAGAGTTGGGGACAATACCGATCCCTGTGGTACCCCGGCATTTACCTGCAAAAAGCAGGAAGCCTGACCATCACAGAGGACCCGTATACGTCGCCCGTGCAGGAAGCTGGCCAACCAGCGGCATAACTGAGGCGGTAAACCATATGCCGGCAGCTTGGAAAGAAGCGACGCATGCCATACCCTATCAAAGGCTTTAGCGATGTCTAGGCCAATAGCCAGAGATTCGCCGTGCCTCTCCATAGCCTCACCCCAGGTGTGCGTTACGTACGCTAGGAGGTCACCCGTTGATCGTTTCGGCCTAAAGCCATATTGGCGATCGTTAATTAACGAGTGATCCTCCAGATAGCGCATGAGCTGTTTGTTGATGATTAGCTCGAACACCTTGCAGATGACGGTGGTTACGGCTATGGGTCGATAGTTGGCCGGATCCGACCGATCCCCTTTCTTGGGGATCGGCTGGACGTTCGCCTCCTTCCAAGCCTCCGGCACTTCTCCCGAGGAATAGGAAAGGCGATACAGGCGTGTTAGCGTTGGAGATAATTCAGCTGCACAATTCTTCAGCACCACTGCCGGAATGCCATCAGGACCACTGGCTTTCCGCGTGTCGAGTGACTGTAGCACCGCTCGCACATCGCACTGCCGGATTTTAATATCCGGCATCGTGGTTCCACAGTTGGCGATAGTGGGAGGTTGCTTGCCACAGTCATCAGACCCGGGAATTAGCCGCAAAGAGATTGGCCAGCATTTCCGCTTTCTCTTGGGCCTTGTGAGCCAGTGATCCGTCAGGATAGCGTAGCGGCGGCAGCGAGGGCTTGCAAAAGTTGGCCTGCACGGCTTTGGCCAGTTGCCAGTATCCACGGCTGCCCGTCGGATGAGACGTGAGCTCCTGACCAAGCCGCGTGACGCGCTGGGCGTCCGCTCTCTTGAAGGCCCTCTTACTGGACCTAGTGGCTCTGTTGTACGCTGCCTTGAGTTGGACCACATTCGGGTCACGCACAGCCCGAGCCCTGATCCAGGCGCGGTAAGCCGTCTGTTTTTGTTGAACAGCTACGGCGCACTCACGCCCGAACCAGGGGCGGGCTTTGCGGATGCTGGCAACATCTGTGTATGGAATATAGTATTCCATACCTAAAGCTATCTCACCAGCAACCGCACAGGCGCTTTCCGATGAAGCCCTCCCTGCAAAGCAGCGCTGACTCCACGGGACGGCTGCAAAGTATTCTCGTAGTCCGTCCCAGTCTGCTGACGAGTAGTGCCACAGTCGCCGCGTCACCTCTACTGCCCTTGCAGGAGATGACACCTGCAGGCTGGCACGCACAACACAGTGGTCGGATGTACCCAGTGGGGCGCTAACCGACACACTGTACTGTGCTGGGTAACTCGTCAGCAGTAAGTCCAGCAGGGAGGGTTCATGGTCTGACCTGTCCGGAGAGAGCAAACGCGTGGGCGGCCCGTCCCGCTGGATCGGTCACGCGGGACCCCAGCCACTCAGTGTGGTGACCGTTGAAGTCCCCCAGAAAAACCAATTCAGCGTTCGGGAACCGCACCTGCGCGTCGTCAGCCCCCTCGCTGAGGTGCTGAAACAGCCTTGTTATCCCAGCTGTCCCTGAGTGGGATCGATAGACACACACGTAGATCTGACTCATGGAGCCGTGATCTACGTGCAGCCAAAGGACGGAGAGGGAAGGGTCCTCAAGGCAGCGCAGCCGGCGACAGCAAACATCCGCCCTAACAAACGCGCACACCCCAGCTTTTTCTCGAAATAGTTCCTCGATGATATAGCCGGGGTAACTAAGGTACGACTGATCGGCAGGGCGGAGTATTTGCGTCTCCGTTAGGAACATCACAGCTGGCCGTGCCGTCTCCAGATGGTGATGGACGACGTTGAGGTTGGCATGGAGTCCGCGGATGTTAGCGAACTCCACCTCAAACGGAACGTTTCCGGGATTGGTTGCAGCGGCCGCTGTGACACTTCTTTCTCTTTTGTGCGCTGCCATATTTGGGAATTGGAGGGAAGACGTGAAGACGGAGCGACATTTGCTACAGCAGTGAGTGACAAGGCGTAGGGGCTAGCTTCATCTATGACCGTGTGGTGAGACTGATGCCGACCCGCCGGACGGAAGGGCCCCCGTACCCCCCCGAGTGTGGTCGCCGGGACCCGGTCCGGTCACCATCACCACCAACCTATACCTATTATCCTTGAAATGAAAAATTCCAAGTGAAGTAAACACCAACTTGAAGTAACTTTACCAAAAAAACTTTATTTGCAAACGAAATCAACAAAAATGATAGGTACTATATTATAACATTGAAATCATTATAGGGAAATTATCTCTGCTGGCTATTAATCCGGCGATTTGAAATATAATTTTGTTCTTTATAGGAAAAATATTGATAAATGTAGAAGCAGATTTGGGTAAATCTAACGATAAAGATGTTAAAGACCACTGGACTATATCTTCGTGGAATCACACTTTTAGCTTGAAAGACAAGTCGGACGTCAAATTTGAAAACTTGTTCCCTGACAATGAGTTTTTGCGTAAGTACAAGTATTATTTATGTTTTTGGTTTCCAATAAATATTTGTGGACAATCTCACACAACATCATCTAGCTCAAATTAAGCTAATATAAGCTTGTGCTATAGGATCTAGACGACTGATAAATATACTTACATATCTGTAAATACATACATAATTATACATAGAAAACACCCAAAATCCGTAAGAAACATTTGTGGATCACACAAATATTTTAACCAAGCCAGGAATCGAACCCAGGACCTCCAGAGCAGCAGGCGGTTACACTACCGACTGCGCCACAGAGGCAGTAAAATCTATATCCTTCTCAGTGTAGTTACATGGTATAACAGGAACAATAAACATAAAGAATAATTTATAGATTATGACTTGGTTATATGTATACATATATGGGTACTTCGGTAGTAGATTTTCTTCAAACCAATCGTAGAATATTGTTGAGGACTTCTAGCCATAAAGACCCAAGCACTGATACTAATTAGAGTTCAGTTCATCAGAGAGTAACTCTGTGAGGCACTTAACTCTGTAGTAAGTAAAGGTTATCAAGTGGAATTATGCATATAAAATACTTGTTTTAAGTATTTATGTATTTTTTTTAACGTAAAGGAAAATCCGTGCACCACAAGGACCGCCCCCGCCGTGCACTCCAACAGCGAGTACGCCAAACACTTACCACAACTTTTTTCATCCAAAAGTTGCCTGTAATAATCGCTTTTAGCCAGACATTTGTACTGCCTCTTGTAAGGAATATAATATACCTATGTACTCCAATTTTACTTACCTGGTGCACAAAAAGTGTAAAATAAATAAATAATGCAAGTAAACATCATAGTAGAATAAACTCTGTAAACATTAATGACATCATTAACATTCAACTCCTCCATCCATTTTTAACCGACTTCAAAAAAAGGAGGAGGTTCTCAATTCATCTGTATGTATTTTTTTTTATGTATGTCAAGCGATAATTCCGTCAATTATAGACGGATTTCAAAAATTTTTTTTTTGTTGAATAGGGGTAACTTCTGAAGTGGTCCCATTTTCACCAGGTCAGGATCTGATGAAGGGATCTAGGAGAAAACGAGGGCAACCACCGGAAATTGTAGGGACAACTAGTGTGCTTGTTAACTTTTTTAATAAGTGCTTTAATGTTCTACACTTTAATGAAGGTATGGCGTCGATCTGATGATAGAGTCGAAAGACAGTCGAGTGCATTCCTAAACAATTTACAGCAGTTATCTTGTGTTTGGGCTTGATTGATTTGTATTGATGAGAACTTTACACCTAGATTGATAGATCCAACTTCAAAAAAAAAAGAAAGGTTTCAATGTTTTATGTATGTTCACCGTCAATTATAGACGGATTTCAATTTTTTTTGTTGAATAGGGTTTACTTCTGAGGTGGTCCCATTATAACTAGGTTAGGATCTGATGATGGGATCCTGGAGAAATCGAGGGCATCCACCGAAAATTATAGGCACAACTAGTGCGTTTGTTAACTTTTTAATTCAGTGCTTTAATGTACTACCATTAATAAAGGTCTGGAGTCGATCTGATGATGGAACCAAAAGAGATTCGAGGGAATTCCTTAACGATTAACAGCAGCTACCTTGTGTTGGGGCTTGATTAATTTGTATTGATGAGAACTTTCACCTAGATAGATATATTTTTCGGTTCACCCGTCACTTAAAATAATGAAAAAAAAATTTTTCAATAAAAAATACAACCGACTTCCAAGAAATCCTGAAAAATAAAATTTACTTAGCACAAAGTAATATGTAGTTGATTTATCAGATTTTATTCAATATAATATTGAAGTTGGTGCCATCAATAATACCTCCCTAAACCCCTCTTATGGTAAGGACACTACCAGCGATAAACCTATGAATTTACTTGGCGCCGACTTCAATATGATATTGAATAAAAAATCAGATAAATCAAAATACATATTACTTTGTGCTAAGTAAATTTTATTTTTCAGGATTTCTTGGAAGTCGGTTGTATTTTTTATTGAAAAATTTTTTGTTATAAACCGTGTGAAATTGTGTTAAATAGTTTTTGTTTTTATTGCTTTAAAACAAACAGGTACACACGTCGATTTTTTATTGTGGATAAAATTAAATTGTTCACATTGTACACAGAAATACATACATGTCACTCTTTAATCTCCGTAAGGGCACGGGCTTAAAATATGCCCATTTTCACCTTTTTTCCCACATAACACCACACTGCAACAAGGCTAACCACAGCCTTGTTGCAGTGTGGTGCAATCCCTTCAGCCACTTTCGAAACCAAGAAATGGGGAGGCGCAAGTTATGACTACCAGCCGTTAAAATTATTTCAAGATTTTTTTCAATAAGAACTTTAACTGGGCTTAACGACTGCCATTTTATTGACAACGGGGACCAACGGCTTAACGTGCCTTTTGTAGTACAGAAACGCTCACAAATAAATGCCACAAAGTCGTCACATGGGGGTCACCCATCCAAGGTCCACCCATAAAGAAACTTGCTAACTGCAGTGGTCGTTTACGAGGACACTGAGTCCGCGGTTCCACGAGCGCTTTTGCTTAAGTACAGTTTTAATATTTTTTACAGGTACCACTACAAATGAACTGATTGCAAGTAATGGGAATGATGTTATCACAGAAATTGGTCCAGCAGTCATCGAAGCTATTGTGAGCAAAGTTGTGAAGGGTATCGCTAACTTCTTTGAAACAGTACCTTTAGAAGATTTAACTTTAGATTGAGATAGAACATTGAAGCAGGATTATAGGATATTATGATGTTATGGGTGGAAAATGTTATTTTTAAGCCTTATTCTGTGCAATAAAATTTAAAGATTGTTGAGAATGTTTCAAGACAATACTTACATCTTGAAACATTCGTAAACATGATGATGTTTTCTTTTGCATTTCTGAGGTTGTTTATCCATAGATTTAGAATTTTTCGGTTTTATCTTACATAAATTCTAGACCAACTCCTTCCTGCTATTTCCTATGTCATTATTTTTTCCCTTGAAACACACCAATTTCCTACTACATGGCGTAAAGCCTATGTTCTTCCTCTCCCAAAAAATTCCCATCCTTCTATGCCTAGTCACTATCGCCCAATCTCCATCCTCCCGTTTCTGTCGAAGGTGCTTGAATCGTGTGTGCACAGTCAGTTGAACAAGTTTATGCGTCTCAATAACATTCTTAGCCCACTACAATCTGGCTTCAGGACAGGTCACAGTACAACGACAGCTCTCTTAAAGGTAACGGGAGATATTAAGGCGGGTATGGAGAAAGGTGAAGTGACAGTGCTAGTTCTAGTAGATTTTTCTAACGCATTTAATTGTGTCAATCATGATATCTTGTTAGCTATCCTTGCCCACCTAAAGATTTCATCTGACGAATTGGAATGGTTCTCATCTTATGTTCGGGGACGTCAGCAGTCGGTTCGCGTAGATGAGAAATCATCGACTTGGCGCAATCTAGACGCTCGTGTTCCTCAAAGCGGTATACTCTCTCCTCTTCTGTTTTCCATATTTATTAACCTCTTAACCAAAGAACTTCAGTGTGCGTATCATCTGTATGCAGATGATCTGCAGTTGTACAGCCAAACAAGGGTGGAAAATGTTCAGGAAGCCATTACAAAAATAAACACCGATCTAAACGCTATGGGGCACTGGTGTGACCGCTTTGGGCTTACCGTTAATCCTGGTAAATGTCAGGGCATCATAATTGGGAGCAATATAATGATGGGCAGACTTGATGGTGTTGCTTTGCCTTCAATAGTGTTTAACACAATAACTATTCCGGTTACCCTTAGCGTAAAGAACTTAGGTCTGCACCTTGATAAAACATTTGATTGGAGAGCTCAAGTAACTAACGTTTGTCAGAAAATAACAGGAACATTACGTGCCTTCTATCGACTCAAGAACTTTCTTCCACCGAAAACCAAGGCAATGCTTGTTCAGACTCTTTTATTCCCCATCATAGACTATGGTGATGTGTGCTATCTCGACCTGAATGCAGATCTGCTCAATAAACTCGATCGGCTTCTCAAGAATTGCATTCGATTCGTTTACAATCTTCGTAAGTACGATCATGTCTCGGTGTATCGTTCCGAGTTGGGTTGGTTGCCTATACGACAGCGTCGTAATTTGCGTACAGTAACTATGCTGTTTTCACTGTTGAACTACTCTAATGCTCCTTCTTACTTGACATCTCATCTCAAATTACTCTGCTCTAATTATGACAAAAATTTGCGCTCTTTAAATAATCGCCTTCTTCTCTGCCCTACTCACGCTTCAACTATGAATAGTTCTTCCTTCTTAGTGCAATCAGCTCGCCTCTGGAATGCGCTTCCGCCGGAAGTCAGGACATGCACCAATCGTTCTACATTTAAACATAAAGTACGCGAGCTTTATAAAAATTAGGAAAACTATCTATTCAATGACTTTTACAATGCTATTTGAATGTGTATATATTTGTATGTATGTTATATATATATGTATGTATGTTATATATATGTGTATCATTATATGTATGTATTATGTTTATGTACCGTACTAGTATGTATGTGTATGTATGTTTGTATATGTATTCGATTTAAGTACTTATAATATCTATTTATGTGTACCATTGAAATGTGTCAACATCAACAAACAGCACCTTCCTCCACTTATTTATCTCTGCATCACCCTAAGGTTGACTGGCAGAAAATGCCTATGGCATTAAGTCCACCTCTGTACAAATTTGTGCATAAAGTTTTTAAATAAATAAATAAATAGTCAATTGACTTTTTGGTGTGAGAGTCTAAACTTCCTGATTTATTGCCGCATGTTCACTATAATATCCCACTCTTTTTCTCGTGTGGTTGTTACTAAATAGGTAACTATTATTATAATTTACAGCGTAAGTTTTTTTATCGGTATCACGGTCAAACCACTAAACCGATTTTTTATCGTCAATTTAAAAAAGAGTATAGTTTGATACGTTGTACACATGTCATGTAGTGTTTTAATTAGGCCCTATATTAAATCAATTATCATAATTATTATCTTAATAATGCTATGATGGTCGGTACATGCTTTTAACCTTTTTTTTTTGTTGAGGCTTAGTTCTGTTTATGCATAGAGCAACGAGAGGTAGCATTGCGCATTGCTCTGTGTTTTTATGTGAGTATGCCAGCCATATCATTCATTTATATGTATATGTCCCGGGGTATTCCCAGATAAATTGAAAATAAAAAAGGGGGTAGTTAACAATAACACGTCTTTTTTGCTCTTATATTTATTAAGTAATTAAAAATAGTAAAAACACGTTTCAGCACATATAAGTATAAAGAAACATATGTATTTTTAATACACTTACTGGCTGTGTGAAATCTCCATTCAATTATTACTGGAACTTGTTTCACATCACTTCTTCGTGTCACATTTTTAAGATCACTCTGGTGTGGAGGATGGATACTTTCAGGGAAACTTTTTCAGCATCCATGGCAAGTCTTGATGAGCGCATGGCTAATTTTGAACTGGAGCTTCAAAATGTCGGGAAGGGTCCATCAAATACTTCTACACTGGCGGGCCTTACAACTGATTACAATGCATTCAAAACGTTTGTGATGGGTACACTTTCTGCATTCCGCCAGCAGTTTGAGTTCCTGGCTCGTCAGGTGGACAATATGGAGCTAAGGAGTCGACGCAAGATGCTCATGTTGCATGGAGTTCAGGAGCCAAAGAACGAGGAAGCATCCCAAACAGTATTGAAAATAGTCAAGGAACAACTGGGACTTCAAACTTTCACAGCGGATGATATCAGTAGATGCCATAGGATGGGCCGCCCTTCAAGTGCCAATAAGCCACGACCCATCTTGATGAAGTTTCGTCACTTGGATGTTCGTAATAAAGTGTGGTTTACGAAATCAAAGTTGAAGGGCACAGGGTTTACGCTTTCTGAGTTCGTGACACGGGCCCGGCACGAAGTATTCCTTGCGGCACGTGAGCGTTTCGGGATCAATAAATGTTGGACCAGAGAGGGCCATGTTTACGTCCTGGATGCGGATGGAACACGTCACCGTGTAGCAAATTTAAGTGACCTAAATCAGCTTGATAGTAATAGCCAATAAAAATAGGTAAAAAAACTTTTTAAGTTAAACGGTTTTATGTTAAACATACATTGCAATGTTTAAGAAAAATGTACTAAAAACCAAAAAATAGCGGCGTTTTCCCTGAAAGAAAACGCATATTAAAATACTTACCTAATTCGAAGCTTATATAATGAGATAGGCATATCCGTTACCCGTAGGCTTATCTTACTCATGTTTGATGACGTATTTCCGTCGACTCACCAGCAGATGGCGCCACCTGTGAACTTATAAAAGAACATGGCGTCCACTTTGTCCTCATTGGCTTTTATTCACCAGGCAGATTTAAAAAGTAAGCTTCGAATTAGGTAAGTATTTTAATATGCGTTTTCTTTCAGGGAAAACGCCGCTATTAAAAGTACTTGACCGTAATTCGAAGCTTATATAATGAGAAATGTTTGTTTTCGCCTGGTGAGTGACGGAAACGCCAATGTGATTCTAATTTATTTTTAGGAAAATAATATTATACAATGTTGTATGTATGGTATCTAGATTTATTACAAACAGGCCTATCATGTGTAGTGTTCTCCATTTCATAATAGGAATATTGTTTGTAGGCAATCTTGCCTTAGTGGTGTTTGAAGCAGGATGCTCACAAAAAATACCCGGAGGAGCTGATACATATGGTATCGGCTCGAAATGCAGTGTATGGTGAAGTCAATTTGATGTCGGACCATTATACGCAAGCTGACGAGTTAAGTTCGTCAAGGCAATTGATTTGGTCTCGTCCCTCTGGGGAGATGGACTACAACTGCTTTGAATTAGTACAGACTGTAACACAGTACCGGTATATGATTCTTTGTTATTCTGGGCCCTCGAGCCTGTTAGAGAAATGTTTTCTATCTGGGCTACCAAGCGAAATCTGACGCGTCCGTGGTAAGAAAGCATCTCGGATGGAAAGCTTGTAAAATTGTCGAGAACCGGTAATTGCGGACCCACTATTATTGGAGTTCCACTTGTACCACTCCGTGCACTACTATTTTCTTCAGTGGGTTGTCGGTTAGGGGATTGACCGAATTCAGGATGTGACGCTGAGGTAAAGCTACCTCTAGGCACTGCGAAAGTGGTAAAAATTCAAAAGACCCACCAAGTTTGAATTTTCTTTAAAAGAACTAAGTTTCTTTGATTTGGAATTAAATAAATCTTCCTTTTATGTCTAATATCTTTTCTTTTGGTATTGGACTTTCAGGTAGTTCTATGTCTATCGCATAACGATATGAGAGGTTTCTTTGGGAACCTATTATTGTTTTCTCCCAATTGTCTAACCATCCCTGGGTTTGAAGAGTTTTCAAGGCTATTTGTACGTGTTTGTGAAGAGTAACAGGATTTTGATGCGCAAAATGAGATTTTGTGTAGTTAGACGAGTATTTGAATACTCTTATTCTATAGAAATCGAGGCACCCAGATGGTGAGAAACGAAAATGTTTTGAGTGCGGCTTACCCGAGCGGAAGACAAGAATGTGCTCTGAGAAAGAATAATGTACACTACGTCAGCTTTATCATGAAAATAAGCTTGACTGAGATGTATTTTGCACATCCAATCTCGTGGTTGGAGGAAATCTGGTAAACGGAACATGCTGAAAGATAGAATTATTCTGGCTTCACAAAGGCGTACAATGTCCTAAAACTGAATTCTGGGCGGATGACCCATCGCTATTTGAAGTTAGGAAAAGTGGAGAAACCAAACTGGGTGACAAAGGAACTAGTTTTAGAGTGCCTTGAGCATTCATCTTTTGAACCATTGCACAATGTGGTCATTTCAGTTAAAAAGGAAACCTGTATGGATTCTTAAGTATTTAAAGCAATTAGTATTCCACCATAGTCAAGTTTTCCATAGCATTTTAACATAAAGTGAAAATTTACAACTTTGTCAGGACGGGACTTGAACAGAGTTCGGTGTAAATTTAAATGTGGGAAGGTTATCAGTTTTGAGCAGGATTCGAACCTGCGTCCTCTCGAATACCGTGCAGGACGGATTGGAGTTTCTGGATAAAGGGAATGCGGTACCCTTTTATAAATTTAAAACTTTTTGGTACTCTCGTTCCTTACCAACGTATTTTGTACAGAGTTAACTGACCGACATAGAATGACAGGGTCATATCATTTAGTGTTTCCTTTGCTGGTGTGGGCAGAGGATGTTAGACCTCTCCTCGTCTCTTTGAGAGCCTCGAGCTCGGAAATTTCGTAATTGAAGGGACATCCTTGCATGGTTACTTAGTATGTTATCGTACGCCTGGTTACTATCGTATATTACAATTATTATAGATACACAATATTGTACATACCCCTCGAGGTTGGTTACTGGTTAGTGTTTCCTTTGCTGGTATGGGCAGGGGATGTTAAACTTCTCAGTCTCTTTGAGAGCCTAAAGCTCAGAAATTTCTTAATTGAAGGGACATTTACTGTCGTATGCTCAATTATTATGGATATTGTACACACCCCTCGAGAGTGGTAACTGTAATACACGCCTAAAAAGGCTCTTGGTACAATGGAATCTGGACTCTATTCGATGGAGATCTGATCTTGACGCCTGATCCTCTCGAAGGCTGGCGTAATGATTTGGATGAACTTTTTTCGGGGTCATCCTTTTTGGAGATCGAAGACCAAAATGCATGTGTTTGAAGACGATATTTTATCAAGGTTCATTTTTAAGAATTGGGTCTTTGACAATTCTGAGAATAATATATGAAATCAGATCTATGGCCGCAAGCCATTTGTAATAAATTGATAAAAGATTTATGGAAATCCTATTATTAAAGTAGGTCTTCAATTTTGTCATAAATATTTTCGAAGAAACTTAAGTTTTTCAAAAGATTCTCTTTGTTTAAAAATACAAAAGGTTTTGGCAGCAAAAGCCTTTTGGCAGAAAGATCCTCGTCAGCTTTTTCAAAATGTAGCAGGGATTCGAATTGTCGGATCTCCCCGTTTTTGTTTAGGTTGACGAACCCAGGACTATGATTTTACAATAGTGGGTATCAGCATATTATCTTATCAAGGCAATTTGTCGCCAAAACGTGTCTATCAACCTCTTAGGTTATACTGTGTCTTAGGATCTTGGGTAACCGAAATCTCTTTTAATGCTGTCCCTATATAAAATACGAAGCAAGAATGATTGTTTCTATCATCCTCATAATTTAACCTCTGATCTGTGAAGAAATTTACACTTGGTCAGGACCAGTGTTAGGTAATAAGAAATAACTCACCTATTTCCATCATCCTTATCTGGTTTAGTGGAAGTCGGCTTCTTTTACTCCACTTACGACAATGCACGTGGCGTCGCGATCGCCCTTATTTGAAGTTCGAGCTAAATGAGCTGGAACTGTAGCTATTTGACGTACCTAATACAGTAACTGGAGCTCAGAGCGCGCTTCTGAAATACTCCACTTGGAATTAGCTCACTTTCTAAGGATGGAGGATTCATTTCTATCAAGAAACCAAACTAAAAGAAATAGTATTATGTTAGGTACCTAAAATTTAAGTACTACTTTCATGGTGAACATTTAGTTATTACTTTGACACACTCGTACGTATTCAGAAACTTGGGATGATTACGATTTTACCCATAATAGGCCATATTTTTACATGTATAGGAACATCTAGTAATTAATGTGCCTTTATGTGGGTAGGTATAAAAATATTTTGAAAATATTTTCTATATTCGGCGGTACCTACTTACGCTGTACATACACGAAGCAAATAATATCTAAAAAAAAAGTATTAGTACCTATGAATACAATCTATAAAATCAGTTTGATATTAGCTGTAACCAGTGTTGGGCATTAATCAATTAATTTTTTAATTGTAGGAGCTAAAAATTGAAAATTTAATCGCAATTAAATTAGTTGCAACTAATTCAATCCAATTGATTGTTTAATTGTGAGAGACAATTAAATCAATCGCGATTAATTCCATCAATTGTGGTTTACAGTTGATTTAATCACAATTAATATTTTAGTTGACTAATATAATCGTCAATTGTTTTTAATATGTAATTAATACTACACTTAGAAAAATTTAAGGCTAGTGAGTGTTGTGTGGTAAGTTCCTGCCATGATAACAGAACCTACAATAGTATAAATATTGGAATGTAGGTATGTGGCGTAGGTATTGTGTATGGAAGTTAAAAAGTAGGTATGGTGATACCTATAAAACTAAACCCCAGAGCACAGTTTTCTGGTCCGTTGCGTTTGGTGGTGGGTTCGCTGTAAATGAGATCACATCATCATCATTTAGGCGTTAGTCCCGACACTACTCCTCACACCTACTGCAATCTTTACAGTAAATTTTCTCCTCACGTTGCATTTGGTGGGCCCCAAAGTAACTACTTATATGAGTTAATATCATCATCATTTTCATTAAGTGCTAGTCCCGGCATACAATACAGTCTCGCCTTTATCCCCGAAGGCGTAAGCAGAGGCATAGTATACGCCCATGTGTATGTATGTTATACGAATATCAGCGAAAATTTATAACCTGGTGGTTATAAATTTTCCCCAAAATTAGGGAAATTACAAATTTTAATATTTTTGTCAGAATAATGTTACAATAATATTTTAGATTACAACGTATCAAGTGATCTATTATTTTTTAATTTACCCCAAAAATAGGGAGAAATTTTATTACAATACTGTTTATATATATTGTATTATTAATATTTACAAGAAGTAATAAAAAAGACTCCATATTTTTGGGAAAAAATATTTTCCCCAATTTTTTTAGGGAAATAACAAATTTAAATATTTTTGTTGAATAAATGTATCAATTATATTTTAGATTACATCGTATGAAATGATATATCATTTTCCAATTTTAACCCAAAAATAGGGAGTCTTTTTGGGGTAAAATTGGAAAATGATATATTATTTCATACGTTGTTATCTAAAGTATAATTGGTATATGTATTTAATAATAAAAAAAATTGTTATTTCCCTAAATTTGGGGAAAATATTTTTTCCCAAAATTAGGGTAATTACAAATTTTAATATATGTGTTTGTTAAATAAATTATACGAATATAAGAGATAACTAGGTACTTAATAAATTTTCCCCAAAATAAGGGAAATTAGAAATTTTAATATTTTTGTTAAAATAACGTTACAATCATATTTTAGATTACAACGTATTAAATTATCTATTATTTTCCAATTTACCCCAAAAATAGGGAGATTTTTTTATTGCAATACTTTTTTATTATGTTTGAATATTAATATTTACATGAAATTAAAAAAAACAATCTCCCTATTTTTGGGGTAAATTTGGAAAATAATATCATTTTATATGTTGTAATCTAAAATATAATTGTTACATTTAAAATATTACAAAAAATTTAAATTTGTTATTTCCCTAAATTTTGGGAAAATTTATTACCTGGTAACCCCTGATATTAGTAGAATTTATTTAAGGCTTTTTTGGCGGGATTTGGAAGGAATCGTATTGCATCGTTTTATAAATTTGCAAAATTAGTGTTTTTTTCGAGTGCTTTGTGTGTATTAATGGTGGATTCTTAAACATAAACGTTCGACAACGTGCACTAGTGTTGGGAAGTGATAAAACGCAGTGAATCGCAACTTTGCAGTTTCTGACAAAAAAATCCAAAGAAACTTTCAGAAATTTATCCACCGCTTTTCTGAAGGAAGACTGACTTTGACTTAGGGCTGTACTTGACTTTGACTGGACTTAGAGGACGAGGACTGTGACTTATTTAAGCAAAATGAAGATATAACTTTAAATAATAATAAATAAAGACATGGCTTAAAGGTCTTGTAACCAAGCCATAACTATTATAAAAAAAAAAAAAAAAAAGAATTTATTTAACAAAAATATCAAAATTTGTTATTTCCCTAATTTTGGGGAAAATTTGTAACCTGGTAATCTCTGATGTTTGTTGTTGATAATCTCTACACTTGCCAATATACATTATTAAAAAAAATACCTAAACAATAAAAAACATATTGTTTTAGTGTTTCATGAGACAGTACCCCCCCCCCCCCCACCTTGTCCTTTCATCTAAACCTTTAAAAATGCCGTGAGGCGAAACAGGACAGGTTATAAATAATAAAAATATTGTGGAACAATAGAATGATACAAGTGTCGTTTTCAATAATATAATTATGATGATAATGATCATCATCACCATCATCGTTATCATGATGATCATTATCATGCCGGGACTAGCACTAATGATGATGATGTGATAGCTCGGCCCCCGCGGCTCGATATGGAGCTTAAAAGTACGGAACCCTCGTCGCATCGCTTTCGAGGAATAGCAGCTGATCGGGAGGGCACTAGAAGCACCTCTGGAATACGGAAAGGTACCTTCCGCCATTTAATCCTCGCCCACCGGTTTTTCAAAAGTCAAAACCCAAAGGCGTCTCGACCTTGGAGGGCGCGAATATACACTGCGCCGCCTCTTCTGTAGTTGGGTGAAGCTGTCTAACCCCTAGTTTCCGAAAGGTAACAGAAAATTAATTAGTAATTGTTAATCGTAAATATGCCTCAGACGATTGACAATTACTAATTGTAATCATAAGAATACACAAGCAACAACTAATTAGTTGTAATTGTAAGAACTTGCAATTACGATTGATTATTTAGTTGTTAGTTGCAATTAAATTTGAAAATTTAATTGTTAGTTGTCAATCGTTTCCACAATTGATTTTTGCCCAACACTGGCTGTAACTAAAGATATTAAATAAAAGAAACTGCAACCTCGAAAGGTTTACGTGCTATTTTAAAATAATAGGTTATTTCACGTTATGACGTATCACACTCATATGTGATCGTAAAAATATGTAGTAAAAACATACCTGAGACTTAAACGAACGGTTAAACCGTTAAATATGTCTGTAGGTTCACTTACTTCAATCACAAGTCACTTGTTTTAGATTCACTGTATATTCAAACGAACGGCAAAGCCGTTAAATAATTATCTCTGTAAATTCACTAACTTCATCCCAAGTCACTTTTTATAACTTTACTAGGTATATAACTAGTAACTAGAAAAAATAAATGCACTAGCAGGTGTTCCTGCTATAACCTTTTGCTACGGGAATCAAAACGCCAATGAGGACAATCGTCTCGAGACATCCACGCGGACCCGTTGGGGTCCCGGGGTAACCAATGTAGGCGCTTGTGCCTTTGCTGGTGGTCGCAACGCCGCCTGCGACTACAGGCGGGTCACGGGGGTGGACGCTAGGTGTCCGTGAAGGTCCGAGGTGGACGGGCGTCGCTGCGGCGCGGCCACGCTTGCACGTAGGGCGGCCGGCGGCCACCGCGACGTCTCCAGTCCGGGGGCTTCGACCCGTCGCACAGCGAGGTCGGGCTCACTGGGGTTTGACGCCAGTGAGCGCCCATCAGCCAGCGACGGGGAGCGGTCAAGTCCGGGTGGGCCTGCCCACAGTCTTAACTACTCGACGTGGAGTAGTAGACGTGGGCAGACCGGGTGGGCGCATGTTGTGCTCATGCAAGCGAGCTGCAGAGCTCCAACATGCACCTGGTGATGAGAGGGATGGGGTCCCTCCCCTCTTCGAGCGCCATCAGCACCTGTTGAAGGGCGCTGATGACGGTGTATAGTTGTCCGGTGGGCTGGGGCTGGGCCACTCGCACCGCCTTCCCCCTTGCGGGGGCGGCGGCCGCAGGTGGCGCAGGTTGTGTGGCGACAGGGGGCGCCTCCTCGGGCGCCTTGGCAGGCTTGCGCCCGCGGCGTCCGCGGCGCTTCCTCCGTCGTTTTGCACCCGGCTGCTGCTGTGGCTGGTTTGCGGCAGCCATGAGCGAGCCGGGGGCGTTGGCCTCGGTGGTTGTAAGGGTGGCGTGGGCGACGGTACGTGCAGTGGTACCGGCGCGCTTGTTCCGCGTCTCCTTGCGGAACACGGGGCAGTTGGCGTTGTTCGCCGTGTGGTCACCCGCGCAGTTTGCGCAGGTGGGCTTCTCCGCAAGGGGACGCGGGCAGTCCCTGGCGGCGTGTCCCTCGCCACAACGCACACAAGCCTGGGGCCTGTGGCAGTTGTGCGAGGAATGGCGGAACTGCTGGCACCGGTGACACTGCGCCGGGCCCTTGCGTCCACGCCAGGCCTCAATCTTGATTCCGGGCATACAGAGGAGCTCCTGCACCTCATATATGCCCGGGATGGTGGATGACGTCCGCTGCAGCTGCGCGAACATCAGGCATCCTGGACGTCCGGGGCGTGCGGGGATGGTGCGCACGTGCTCCGGGATGTACCCGAGCTCGCGCAGCTCCTCCTCCACGTCTTGCGGGTTGGTGTTGGCCGGGAGGCCCCTGATGGCTATCTTCAGGTTCCGTTCGGCTGGTAGGGAGTAGCTGAACCACGAGATTCTGCTCTCTCCCTCCAGCCGAGTGAGGTAGCTCTGGATCACCCGATACTCCGTGTCGGATTTAGGTAAGAACCTGACCCCCCTGCCAAAGGGGCGCACGTTGGGTGCGTGGCCGAGCGCTCTCTTCAGTTCCCTGAAGTGCGTCGGCCAGTCAGGCAATACCTCCACGACGAGTGGGGGGTATCGGGCTTTCCGGCTGTTGGTGTCCGGGGCTGCACCTGATGTGGATGGTAGTGGCGGCGTCGTCGCTCCGGTCGCGACCGTCGCCGGCTTCTTCGCCTCGTTCGCCGCCGTAGTCTCGGCAAACGTTTTCCGGGGGCGAGGCATCGGTGAAGTTTTGCAACTCGTGGCGGATGGCGCGAGTTGCTTAGCCGCGTTGAACGCGGCCAGCTCCTCAAACGTCATCCGTGAGTAGTTGATCTCCATTGGGGTTTCGTGGGCGTCTAGTGGTGGGGTACGCTCCCTCGTAGCTGGCTTCGGGGCGAGGGTTGAGGGCCCTGACTTGGGGCGGTTGAATCGTGGGTCCCGACTGGTGGAGGGTGCGTCCGGTAACGGGGAGGGTGTGCGTGTCACCGAGCTGGCGACAAACATCTCCTCCCCGGCACCGGTCGCTGGCCCCGCGACGATGTTTAGCCGGGGCACGGGCACGGGTGTCAGGTTGGCGGCTTTCACCGCAGCGTTGAATAACGCGGGGACAGCCGACCTCGTGAACACCCGTGGCCGGGTAGCACGTCGTGGCGGCGGGTAGAGCCGCTTTCGCTCCATGGATGTTGATGGTGCGCGGAATTCACGGAGAGGTGTACCGTGAGGTGCGGCCTAGGTCGTGGCCCCGGCACGCCGATACCACCTAACCCGGTCCCCGGGGCTTGCCGCTGGTGGCAGACCGGGAACCAAAGCCAGGCGGCACGTCGTGTTATTCCGGGGTCACTACCGGGCGCAGGTGCGGTTAAGAGGATGCACTGAAAGAACCGTACTTAGAGGCCCGAGCACCGGTGCAGAGAGGTCTGCACTCGGCGGTACACTGGCTGCTCTCAATGAGGACAAAGTGGACGCCATGTTCTTTTATAAGTTCACAGGTGGCGCCATCTGCTGGTGAGTCGACGGAAATACGTCATCAAACATGAGTAAGATAAGCCTACGGGTAACGGATATGCCTATCTCATTATATAAGCTTCGAATTACGGTCAAGTACTTTTAATAATAAAATAGATACAGTCGTGGGAATTATAAACATATGCATAGACTCGACTAAAATAAAACCGTGGGGCACGTCAATTGTCTACAATCGTTGATTAAAATGTTTATTTTGTAATGTTACACTATAATTAGGCAGTTGTTCAACCGATAACGATGGGCGTGTGATAAGTACGGCTAGAATGTGGAAACAAACTAGCAAGCTCGATTATAAGCGAGTTTTCGCGGTTTCATAGTGGTGAGCGAGTAGTACTTTTATCATATGTTTTGTCGATTAAAGACAAACTACGAGCAGTGAAACGATTCCTCGCCAGCCAGCAGTGTGAATGTCCAACGATAAACTAGTTGAAACATTTCTTTTATTTACATGGAGTGTATAACTATTGGAATTTCTATGAGCAAGAAAATAGTGAGTAATTTCCTCACCGTCTGCGGGCCAACTGCCTAACGACGAATTAAACGATTCTTCTATCGCACATTAAGTCGATAATTTGTAGACAATTGACGTGCCCCACGGTTTTATTTTAGTCGAGTCTATGCATATGTTTATAATTCCCACGACTGTATCTATTTTATTATTTTTTGGTTTTTAGTACATTTTTCTTAAACATTGCAATGTATGTTTAACATAAAACCGTTTAACTTAAAAAGTTTTTTTACCTATTTTTATTTTCTAGTTTTTAGTTTTTATTTCGCATTCTGTTTAATTCATTTAGTGCTTCATTATTGCAAGGTTTCTTGCCCGTTAGTTTATTGCAGTCCAACTTCTCTATACGTAGTCCCTGCAAAGATCTTACTCTACTAAGAGCCACGTAGGCTTGACCTTCTTCAAACAGTTTCGCACCTAAGTATACGACTGCGTGATCCTCAGTGCTGCCCTGCATTTTATGTATTGTAGAAGCCCATGATAGTATTAAAGGCAACATTCTTCTTTCAGCCGTCCCGTAATTGTACTTAGCTGGAAACTGTATAGCTTTCGGGTGTATAAGATGTACTCCGTCTCTTGCGAAATCCATTCGGATGGAAGGTACATCTGTTGCATACATCTGAGTTCGACGAAATTGAGGCCAAACGATTTCGTTGATGTAGCCTATAGCGCCATTTACTAATCCCTTTGAAACGTCAATATTGGACCGTAGCATGACTTTTGCCCCCACAAATATTTCCAGTTCCGCTGGTAAACCCCGATACAAAATCGTGACTTGGGTGGTGGATTCAGGCTGGATTAATCAGATACCTAAATTACAGATTCAATTTCTAAATTTAAATCTTATTATTATACGCCATTTAGTGGCTGCGCCCATCTTAAATATTGAGGTTGTATGGTGCATTGTATTCTTCTTGTCAAGCCCTTTTATTTGATACCCAAATTGGTGGGATTGTTAAAAAATTATTATCAGCCATTTGGTAGCGGCAGCCATCTTAGATTTCAATTTTGCATAGTAAATTGTATTCTACTTGTTGAGAACTTTAATTTGATACCCATGTTGATGGGATTGATAAAACCTAAGTTATCCGCCATTTTTTAGAGGCCGCCATCTTGGATTTCAATTTTTTATAGTATATTGTATTCTGCTTGTTGAGACCTTTCATTTGATACCCATATTGATAAAACCTACGTTAGCCGCCATTTTGTAGCGGCCGCCATCTTGGATTTCAAATTTTTATAGTATATTGTATTCTGCTTGTTGAGCCCTTTCATTTGATACCCATATTGATGTGATTAATAATAAATAAATTATCCGCCATTTTGTAGCGGCGGCCATCTTGAATTTATAAAGATAATGAATAAACATAATTGTATTGTCATCAAAATCCAAAGTGTATACAAAATTTCAGATTAATCGGTTGACAGGAAGAGGGTGAAATTTCAATTACTAAATTTGACCCAAGAATAAATAATAAAACAAACGGGGTGAGCTAAATATAAAACCGTTTAAAAACCGTTTAATAAAAACCGTTTAATAATAAAAACCGTTTAATAATAAAAATCATCCGCTCCTGTAGTCAAGGTTTCAACCAAGTCCAGACGTGCCGTAGTCAAAAAGTAATGTTTACATTTGTTGATACTTCTATTACTTTCACTGTTGCGTAAGGTCAGGTACTTATTTATTGATATTCTTATTTACTCACTACCTTAATTCTTTAACTTCACTGTCCAAATATTACCCTAAATTGTATTTATTTTAAGAAGTAAACGCTTTTTTTACTTGTAGAACTTTTCACTGTTGAGTGTTGTTATTGTTCACACTGCTTATAAGTCTGCTTGCTTTCCTTTGTAGTGTTTATGTTGATAGCGGTAAGTACTACATGTTAGATCTTTTTATTTTGTTTTCACCGGCAGTAAGGATAAAAATGAAACAATATGTACTTGTAGATTTTAGAAATTGAAAGTAAATTACAAACATCTCTTGACTTGCGTCAGTGCTGCCGTGTGTCAGTGTCAGTTGTCAACAGTGTCAAGTCAGACTCGAAATGGTTCACGACTGAGCAGTTGCGTTTCGTTCATATTTATTAAAACTATGGCTACTGCTCATTATTTTTATGAAAGAAGTTTACATATTTTTGTTATTTGATAATTATTTATGTGTGGATCTCTTTTTTTCTATTTTTATGTTTAGTAAAATATTAATTTCATAAATCTTTTCATCATTACTTTGTGATTACACTCGACTGGTGGGTGAATAGGATGTATTGCATACTTGCAAAAGTATTATTGTATTTACATTCTGCAGATAGGTATATAATATATAATATATATAAATAGTATATTTTTATTGCAGATATTTATTGTATTTAATATTTATAATTAAGTATGTCATTTTTAGATTGTATAGATGTTGATACTGATACTTCTGTATCATCATATTATAGTTTGAATAACAGTATAACAGATGTGCCATCACTGGCAGACTCGCTTCAGACACAGTTTTTCGATGTACCTATGAACTTCAATGTTGTGCACATCAATGCCCAGAGTATTCCCGCCCATATCACCGATATGCTGGCCAATCTAGACTCTAAAATTTTGCACGCTATTCTTGTTTCTGAAACATGGTTTAAACCAGAGGTTCATGCAAATATTTCTTATACCCTTCCCGGTTTCCGACTAATAAGAAATGACCGCGTGCCTGTACCTGGCGTTTGTGAGCGTGGTGGAGGTGTTGCTATTTATTTACGCAGCGATATTCCTTATAAAATTATTGAGATATCAGCACAGCCACCGCAATCAAACGCAGGTGAGTACATATTCTTAGAAATAGAACTCTGTCACACTAAGGTCCTTTTTGGTGTGTATTACTGTCATTCTTCAAAAGTTAATTATTTCTCTTCCTTTCAACACATTCTTGAAAAACTAGTCCCTTCCTTTAAGCACACCATTTTAATGGGAGATTTTAATACATGCCTCGTTAGACAGGATTCTGACTCTCTCCGTCGGTCTGCCTCTCTGTGCGGTATTTTAGAGTCTAATAATTTAACTATTCTTCCCCTAAATACTACACATCATTTTCCTAACTGTGCACCTTCCCTTATAGACCTTATCATAGTTTCCTCTTCTGAGCATGTAACCAAACATGGTCAGTATAATGCTGATATCTTCTCTTATCATGACCTTATCTTTCTTTCATACAAAATTCGCCCTCCTAAGGCGAAATGTAAAGTGCTGATGCAGCGACACTTTGGTGCCATGAGGATGGACCGGCTTTGTGAGGATGCAAGCGTTATTGACTGGACATTGCTCTATGACACAGATTCACTCGACGAAAAAGTTTCAATTTTGACAAATAACTTGATCCGTCTTTATGATAAACATGCACCGATCCGCGCTGTCAAGTTGAAACACGCTCCGTCTCCGTGGCTTACAGCAGAAATTAAGGAATTAATTGCAAAAAAGGGGAGGGCTAAAACCAAATTTAAATACAGGCCAAACGATTACAACCGCGAGAAGTATGTGTCTATTCGCAATCACTGTAATAAGGATTTACCACTGTTGACCGAAATTCATTTGATCATTTGACGTGTGACCGAAAAAATATTAGGCAATTCTACTACTGATCGAATGAACAATAAACCAAAATAGTTTTTATCGAACAATTTCAATTTCAATTTCAATTTATTTCATTTTGCTGAATATGGGTACAAAGGATGTTACAGTTAGTAGATGTTAAGTTTCGCCATACCAGGCTTTACAGCCATGCAAAGGATTACACAAAACAACAATTCTATGACTACACAATAATTCGACAGTTGGTACTAAAATTTGTGGATATTGCTACAATTCAAGGTCAAAATATTAAATTCAATGCTGACGGTGAACATACAAAATATTAAATTGAATCAACTAAGTGTGGATATTTTTACATTTCAATGTCAAAATATTAAATAAAATGTCAAAGTGGATATTATTACAGTTCAATGTCAATACTAAATTCAATGTCAACGGTTGATATTATTACATTACAATGTCAAAATATAAAATTCAATGTCAACGGTAGATATCAATACTCTTCAATGTCAAAATATTAAATTAAATGTCAACGGTAGATATTGACACTCTTCAATGTCAAAATATTAAATTTAATGTCAACTATAGATATTAATATATTTCAATGTCCAAATATTAAATTCAACTGTTTTTCGGCCAAACGTTCATTCGATCAGTAGTAAAAATACCAAATGTTTGTTCGATAAAAACTCTTTTGGTCAATTGTTCATTTGATCAGTAGTAGAATAGCCTAATGTTTTTTCGGTCACACGTCAAATGATCAAATGAATTTCGGTCAACAGTGGTAAACCGCTGTAATAAGGTGTGTAGGAATGCACAACGCCAATATATCCAGTCGTCCGTTGAAGACGGACCTCCAGCAAAAATCTGGAAATTTCTTAGAACTCTGGGAGTTGGTGAAGAAAAACAAGAAGTTAATCCTAAAGATATTGATCTTGATGCGTTAAACAAGCATTTCTCCTCTACTTATAGTTTTGACGGTTCAACCAAAACTAACACATTAAATCGGCTTTCTCAATTACCAACTCCTGATTATCCACCTTTTGTATTTAGTCAATTCACTGAAAGTGATGTTAAGAAAAGCATAGTGGCTATAACATCTAAAGCCGTCGGAACTGACTGCATCAGTCGAAACATGATTCTTCCCATTCTCGATATAATATTGCCAATCATCTGTGACGTTTTGAATCACTCCATTAGCACGGGCTTATTTCCCTCAAAGTGGAAAGAAGCACAGCTTTTACCCCTACCTAAACAATCAAATCCTTCATCCTTTAATCATTACCGTCCAATTTCTATCCTACCATTTTTGTCCAAAGTCCTAGAACGCCTCGTCCACAATCAACTCAATTCTTTTCTATGTCAAAATCTCCTTTTAAATACCTTTCAATCCGGTTTCCGTCCGGGGCATAGTACCGTTACGGCTCTAGTAAATGTTACAGATGATATCAGAATGGGTATGGAGAATGGAAATCTTACACTCCTCACGCTGCTAGACTTTAGCAATGCTTTCAATACCGTAGATTTCCATATCTTGCTTGGGATACTGCGCTCGATTAACATATCTCCTACAGTGATTGATTGGTTTCATAGTTACCTGTCTGGTCGCCGACAACGTATTTGCATTGATGATGTTGTCTCTTCATGGTGTGAAATTACGGTTGGCGTACCGCAGGGTGGCGTTTTATCTCCTCTTCTCTTTACAATATTTATAAATTCAATAACTCAACAACTAACCTCGTCCTACCACCTTTATGCAGACGACTTGCAGATTTACACTCAAGCACCACTGGGTGACTTGCACGAGGCCTTTTCTGCCATAAATTGCGACTTGGAGCTGATATGTGAGTGGAGTTGCAACTATGGCCTACAAGTAAATCCTGCTAAAACGCAGGTTATCCTTGTAGGCAGTTCATGGATGATTTCTCGTGTACAATGGGCACAGCTTCCACGAGTAATTTTTAACGGAATGCCACTACCTATTAGTGACAATGTTAAGGATTTGGGTATTTTTATTGATAGTAGCTTATCCTGGGATCATCAGCTTCGGTATGTCAGTCGTAAGCTGTATGCCTCAGCTAGTTCCTTACGAAGACTGCGTAACTTTCTTCCAACCACTACAAAGATCTCGCTTGCACAGTCTCTCTTACTCCCAATACTGGACTATGCAGATGCCAGCTATCTTGATCTTACAGAGGAGCAATTAGATAAACTTGAGCGCCTTCAAAACTTTTGTATAAGATTTATTTATGGCTTACGTAAATATGATCATGTCTCTAAATTTCGCAAAGAGCTCAAGTGGCTCCCAATTCGCCTTCGTCGGAATACTCATATACTTTCTTTACTTTATAATATATTGTTTAATCCTCTAGCTCCTTCTTACCTCAAACATCGTTTTGAGTTTTTAAGTGACACTCATTCGAGGTTCCTAAGGTCATCGAAGAACTTAATACTATATACTCCGAGGCATTCTACAAATTTTTATGGCAAATCCTTCACAGTTCATGCTGCACGTTTGTGGAATGCACTACCGGTATCCATAAGGCGAGCTCAATCGTTAGCATCGTTTAAGGCTCAAGTAAAACTGTATTATTTATCAATTTAAGTCTTAATATCTGAATTTATGAATATATATGTATCTGTATAATATGTAATGTGTATATGTATATGTATGTATGTATATGTATATATATGTATGTGTATATGTATGTGTAGTATAGCTAGATATTATATAGATGAGTAGTTATATATATATATCTAAGTATATTATTTTTGACAGAAATATATGTCACCATTTAAACTTCCCACATTCTTTCTCAATACTATCCTATCCATCTAAAGGTTGCCTGGCAGAGATTGCTGTTTAGCGATAAGGCCGCCCATTGTACTATGTTGATACGCAATATCTGTAATTGTTTAATTTATGGTGTACAATAAAGTATATATCATTATTATTATTATTATTATTATTTTACTATCAAATGAGCCTATCGCAGTCCACTGCTGGACGTAGGCCTCTCCTAATTTACGCCACAATCCACGGTCCTGCGCCTTACGCATCCAGTCCCAGCCTGCGACCTTTACCAGGTCGTCGGTCCATCTAGCGGGTGGACGTTCCACCCCACGTTTGCCGAGACGCGGTCTCCACTCCAGAACTTGTTTGCTCCATCGGCCGTCGGTTCTTCTGCAGATATGGCCGGCCCACTGCCACTTCAATGTACTTATTCTGCGAGCTATGTCGACCACTTTAGTTCTCTGCCGGATAGTCTCATTTCGGATTCTATCCCTCAGAGACACCCCAAGCATAGCCCTTTCCATAGCCCGCTGCGCAACCTTTAGAGCTTTGACCAACCTCTCTGTAAGTGTCCACGTCTTGGCACCGTATGTCATAACAGGTAGAACGCACTGGTTGTAGACTTTGGTCTTCAGGCATTGTGGTAAAGGCGAATTGAAGACTCGACGCAGTTTGCGAAATGCTGCCCAGCCCAACCGTATCCCTCTGGCGATTTCCTTGTCCATGTTCCCTTTCCCCAGTGTAATAACCTGCCCAAGGTAAGTATATTCCTGGACGACCTCTAGCCTTGATCCCTCGACGTATATTGGCCCCGGCGTTACGTGGTTATTACACATAACCTTGGTTTTTTCCAAGTTCATGCCGAGTCCAACACGTCGAGACGCTCCGTTCAGGCTTTGCAGCATTCCGCTAAGCTGTTCCAGCGTCTCCGCCACAATTACGATGTCATCGGCAAACCGAAGGTGCGAGATTTGCGTGCCGTTGATGTTCACGCCCCACCCTTCCCAGTCCAGTGTCTTAAAGATGTCCTCAAGCGCATTGGTGAAGAGTTTTGGGGATATCACATCACCCTGTCTTACACCTCTACGCAGTTCAATGGGACTGGTTTTTTGATTATCTACTTGGATGGTCATGATAGCGTTGTCGTAGAGACATCTCAACACCTCGATATATCGCCAATCTACACGACATCGCTGCAGAGCGTCCAGGACTGCCCAGGTTTCGACAGAGTCAAAGGCCTTCTCGTAGTCCACAAAAGCCATACACAGCGGCTGATTGTACTCGTTTGTTTTCTGTACAATCTGCCGTACAGTATGGATGTGGTCCACGGTGCTGAAGCCTTTTCGAAACCCGGCTTGCTCCTTTGGCTGAAACTCGTCGAGCCTAAGGGCGAGGCGGTTTGTGACTACTCTCGAGAACAACTTGTAAACATGGCTCAGGAGTGAGATGGGTCTGTAATTCCTCAGCAAGGTCTTATCTCCTTTCTTGAAGAACAGAGCCACCGCACTCCCGCTCCACGCTTCAGGTGTTTGTCCCTGTTGGAGGACGGAATTAAACAAACTCGTCAGCTCGTTGAGGACCGGAGCCCCCGGCCTTCAGTAGTTCAGTTGTAATTCCGTCCTCCCCAGGGGACTTGTTGTTTTTAAGTTGCCCGAGAGCCGCCCTCACCTCGCCCTGGTCAATGTCCGGAATGTCCTCGGTATAGTGGCGCGATAGTGGGGCTCGGTGGTCACAATCAGTAGGACCCGTCTGCCTATTTGTCCGTGATGCATACAGGTCTCTGTAAAAGCTCTCAATTTCCTCGAGAATCTCGAACCTTGAGGTCACGGTTCTGCCATCCGCTGTCTTCAGTTTCGTCAGACGGGGTCTTCCAAGCTGTTGGGCAAATAACTTGGTACCCCTGTTCTGCTCGATCGCTGCCTCGACGATACTGGTGTTATACCGTCTAAGGTCGCGTCGTATCAGCTTTCGGATTTTGAGATTGAGATCCCGCTGATCTGACGAAGACAAGTGCGTAGATGGCGTTTCCCGTCTTATTCTCATAAGTTCGAGAGTCTCGGGCGAGAGCTTAGAGCACCTGTTATTGCTTTTTCCGGACAAAAGCCTTCGGGACACTTGCTATAGAGTCCTGACCACATTTTCGGCCTTATCGTGAATATTGCCAGTGGTTTCCAGCAGATCGAAACGATTTTTAAGTTCTAACTGGAACCTCTCAGCCCCTGAGGCTAACTGGAGCGCGGTAGGTCGGAGAGTAGGCTTCATCATACGGGCCCTTTCAGCTCGGAAGTCCAAATTCAGAGCTGCTCGCACAAGTCGGTGATCACTACCGGTATTAAACCTGTTAATCACAGAGACATCTCTAAATATACACTTCCTGTCCGTCATGATGAAGTCTATCTCGTTCCTTGTGACCTTGTCGGGGCTCCGCCAAGTCCATTTTCTGTGGGGCTTCTTCTTATAGAAAGAGTTCATCAAGAAGAGCCCCTGAGACTCAAGAAAACTGACAAGCATATGGCCCCGGTCATTTCTGCGCCCCACACCAAAGGGACCGATCTTCGTTTCGACGCGTTCTTGTACTCCCACTTTGGCATTGAAGTCCCCCATCACAACGCTGTAGTGAGTCTTGACAGTACCATGTAGTGCTTTTGCTATGTCCTCGTACACGGTCTCAACTGCCTCGACAGTGCTGTTCGAGGTCGGGGCATACACTTGTATCACCTTCAGGGTGAACCTGTTTGTGAGTCTCAGTATTAAGTATGCTACCCGACACCTTCCCGAAAGTAAAACAGGTCGCCTGATGCAAGGGTTAGCGTGTCCTCCCCCTTTCTTCGGACCTCGCACAATCCCAGTATGTGCCAGTTAATACGACCTAGTTCTACCTCGAGTTCGGTGAGCCGCTCGTCCAGGCGCAGAGTAGTTCCATTAAAAAAGGTCAGTTTTGTATGGCAGCCTCCCGTAACCCGGAGATTCTTAGCACCCCCCCTCCCGCCGTCACTCCGACCGCTGCCGTGATCGGGAACAGCGGGAGTGCTGGGAACTGGGGGCCGTTGTTTTCTTGTGTGCATCATAGGAGGACATTTGGCCTTACTGTATCACGCTGGCCAGACGGGTTGGTACAGGGTTTAATTTCGAATTTTCCTTTTCTGTGCGCCATGACCTCGTCCGTTTATCAGCAGGTGCACCACTCGCAGGTGAGGCTGGCTTGGACCCCGGGGTTGGTGGTAGGGCCCCATCGCACCCATTTATTTTACTAACACCGCTGTAATTATTTTCTTGTTTTGGTTTTGACTGTCAATGTCAACTGTCAAGTGTCAGCTGTCATAATACATTGACGCTTTTTTTTTTCTTTTCTTTCCGTTTTACCAACCGTGTGCAGCAAATAGACCATACAGCGTAGATAATGGTGTTAATAATACGTACAATTTGTTATCGTTTGCGAAAAATTCTAAATCTATGGTTATCTTTGTATTGGGTGGGTACCGACATGCGTGATTGTGGTGCCGTTTGTATTACTGCTATGATTTATTTTTTTTGGTTTTGTGATGTTAGTCTACTCCAGTAATGAATAAAATAATAAAAACACGCGATGTAACACGCAGCTGGCGGGTAGAATTTGTTTATAAAATAATCAGAACCAGTTTGTGTGTGGTACGTGTATTATATTTTATTATAGGCAGGTACATAGTATATCACATTATATTAATTTGCGGTAGTAGGTGTATTTTATATTTTAATTTTATTTTTATTTTTTTTATTTTTTTATTATATATAAAATAATTTTATAATTTTGATGGCAAGCATCGATAGTGACAAGGAAAGCTTTGTTACAGCGAGTAGTCTGAATGATAGTTTTTCTTATATGCCGTCATTAGGTGATGTTATTCATTCCCAGTTTGCTGATGTATCGAAGAATTTCAATGTAGTCCATATAAATGCACAGAGTGTTCACGCCCATTTCCCGAGTATGTTGTTGTCAACATACTCGATATAAGAATAGCATGAATATTTTTACTGTTAAAGGTTGTCCTTTAACTGTAAAAATATTCATGCTATTCTTATCTCTGAAACTTTTCTTAAACCTTGTCTACTTTCTAGGTCCTACTCTCTTCCTGAGTTCAATCTAATTAGAAATGATCGCACTGGCTCAAAGTGTGGCGGTGTTGCGATCTATCCACGTAATAACATACCATATCATATAGTATTGTCGACTTATCCCCGCAACCACCGCCATCAAGCGCTGGTGAGCATCTCTTCTTGGAAATTGAGCTCGCCCATATTAAATTATTACTTGGAGTATATTATTGCCCCTCAATGCACATAAAGGTCAATGGGCAAATAGTATGGGAGAAAAACCCACGGCGGACAGAAATGAAATTGTGAGGATATATAGATAAATGTCTCTAGTTTATCATGGTAAGGGTCGCTTTCTTGTGGGCTGTGGGAATATTGAAAAAAAAAACTTATTTATATTCACATGATTTATTCGACGTGATCAATACCTACTGTGATTTCATCTAAAAATGCAGCAGGGGCGTCGACTTGTTGTTGATGCCTAGCCCAGGATAAAAAATAAACTATACTAAAAAAAAAAAGGCGTGTGGCATTCGGGGACTGCCGCGGTAAAGCTATTACATAGCATTTTTTATCAACTATGCTAGTATAATTAGTTCTTTATAAGAATATTTTAAGGCCTATGTTCAACAAAGTAAAGTACCAACCTTTTGGACTTTTGTACTTTGGACTTTTGTACTTTTGGACATTTGGACTTTTGGGACCTTTGGGATCTTTGGGACCTTTGGGACTTGGGACCTTTGGGACGTTTGGACATTTGGACTTTTGGGACCTTTGGGACCTTTAGGACTTGGGACTTTTGGGACTTGGGACTTTCGGGACTTTTGTACTTTTGGGACTTTTGGGACTTTTGGGACAAAAGTCCAAAGTCCAAAACTCCAAAAGGCCAAAAGTCCAAAGTCCAAAGTCCAAAGTCCAAAGTCCAAAGTCCAAAGTCCAAAGTCCAAAGTCCAAAGTCCAAAGTCCAAAAGTCCAAAAAACCAAAGTCCAAAAGTTCAAAAGCCCAAAAGGCCAAAAGGCCAAAAGTCCAAAGTTCAAAAGTCCAAAAGGCCAAAAGTCCAAAAGTCCCAAAGGTCAAAAGTCCAAAAGGCCAAAAGTCCACTCCACCTAACCTCACCCCACCCCACCTCACACCAATTCACCTCACCACACCCCACTTCA
Source organism: Miltochrista miniata (assembly GCA_933228765.1). Lineage (NCBI taxonomy): Eukaryota > Metazoa > Arthropoda > Insecta > Lepidoptera > Erebidae > Miltochrista > Miltochrista miniata. The sequence continues at coordinate 23,033,077 of OW121763.1, read as the reverse complement.
CCTCACCCCACCCTACACACCTCAGCTTACCCCACCTCACCCTACTTCACTTCATATACATAGGTACACGTTATGCAAACGCTCACGTGTACACGTTGGTATATGAAGTGCGAGATACACGAACGTGGCCGAAGGTAGCCGAGAGTGTTAGGTTATTTTCGTGACAAAATTTCTGGATTCGGTCTCCACGCTCAAGGCCCGCGGTAGAAGCTATGCAATAGCTTAAAAAAACTATATAAAAAATCCAAACAAACAGCAAATAATCAGGTCCAGTAAACGAGCTTAGGTAGTCGATAAAAACAAGAGATAACTGGTAAACGCACAGATCACGACGAAAGACAACGAAGGACTGCGATGACACGAACGAAACAATGCGCCAGCGCGAGCGAGACGCGAGCTACTGTGCGAGAGAGAGGAAGCGACCGTATACGAGCCAATTCGATCACGCGGTGGGACGTACATGCACTCGCCAAAACTATTTAGTAGATATTTAAAGAACGACAACTTATATTTAATAGTAGTATTCGATTTTTTTAATAAATATATTATTGGTTCTAACTTTGTTCTCCCATGGATTCTAACTAAAATAACCATTTATAATGGTAAGTGAATTTATACTCTTTCATTTTATGTCATTTTCATTTATGTCCGCGACCGGGTCGGATTGCGCCCAATGACCTTTTTTCTCTTCATTTGAATATTTAGTTGAACGACTTTCACCAAATTATAGTCAGACTATTATTATGGAGACTTTAATACTTGCCTGTTAAAGCAAGATTCCCGCTCTTCTACTTTTCTAAGCATAGTCGAAGCCTGTAATCTATCTGTCCTGCCTTCTAGTGCCACCCATCACGCTCCTGGTCATCCTCCAACTCTTCTTGATTTAATTCTTGTATCTTCCACCGACCTTGTTGCTAAACACGGTCAATATCCTGAAGACGCTTTTTCTTGTCATGACTTAATATTTCTTTCATATAAAGTTCGTCCTCCTAAACCTAAGCCTAAACTCCTAATGCAGCGCAATTTTGGTGGCATGAATCTTGACAAACTGCGTGAGGATGCCAGTAACATCGACTGGGATCCGTTGTTTGAAGCTCAAACGATGGATGCCAAAGTTAAATACTTTAACGAAAAAATCATAGAGTTTTATGACTTGCATGCACCAGTACGAGCAGTAAAAGTTAAGCACTTTCCAGCTCCTTGGCTTACAGCTGACATAAAAAATCTCCTTTCAAAAAAGCTGCTGCTAAATGCAGATACAATATGCGGCCTACAGATTTCAACAAGGAGAAATACATTTTGTTACGAAATCTCTGCAGTAAGGTGTGTAGAAAAGCGCAACGCCAATACATTCATAATTCGGTCGAGAACGGAGACCCTGCCAAGGTCTGGAGATTTCTCAGAACATTAGGAGTTGGAAGCAACGTCAAAATCTGATATCAAACTCACTTGATATTGATTTACTTAACAATCATTTCTCATCTTCGTCCACATTAGATCAGTCTAATAGGGACAATACATTGCATTTTCTTTCATCGCTTTCAACTCCTGATCACTCGCCGTTCAATTTTGATCAATTATTATCTGCGTGTGATGTTAAAAGGAGTATAATGTCGATAGGCTCCAATGCGATTGGTGGTGACAACATTAGCCGGAAGATGGTACTGCCTGTCATTGACGAAATACTGTCAATTATTTGTCACATTTTAAACCACTCACTCATCTACGCCGAGTTTCCGAAAGTCTGGAAAGACGCACATATCATTCCTTTGCCTAAAAAAGCAAACCCAGCATCCTTCTCCGAATATCATCCTATTTCCATATTACCGTTCCTCTCCAAAGTCCTAGAAAAGCTTGTTCACTCCCAATTAAATACTTATTTAAACAGACACAACCTCCTAAATCCTTTTCAATCAGGCTTTCGGTCAGGGCACAGTACGACCAGCGCATTGATAAAGGTGACTGACGATATTCGTCTAGGCATGGAGATGGGAAATCTCACAGTACTCACATTATTGGATTTTACCAACGCCTTCAATACAGTAGATTTCAATATTCTGCTTAGTATGTTACGCTCCTTTAACATATCCCCACCAGTGATTGATTGGTTTCATAGTTACCTGTTTGGACGCCGGCAGCGAGTTTGCATTGAAGAACTTTTTTCCACTTGGTGTAGTACTTCTGCCGGCGTACCGCAGGGTGGCGTGCTGTCTCCTATGCTTTTCACTATTTTTATAAATTCGATCACGAAATATTTATTTTCATCCTACCACCTTTATGCAGATGATCTTCAAATCTACAATCAAGCCGCTTGGTCTGAACTGTCAACTGCATTTACAATACTTAATACTGACTTGGCGTACATCAGTCAATGGAGCAGAAAATATGGCTTAAAAGTAAACCCCTCTAAGACACAAGTAATTTTGGTCGGTAGCTCACAAATGATAAATAAAGTGCAATGGACAACCCTTCCGAATATCGAATTTGATGGTGTTACCCTGCAAGTTAGCAGTGAGGTTAAAGACTTGGGTATCTTGATTGACAGTACATTATCTTGGCGTCCCCAAATGAGAGAGGTTAGCCGAAAGCTTTTTGCTTCGGCAGGCTCACTGCGTGGATTACGCAACTTCCTGCCAACTGCCACTAAAAGGGCGCTTGCAGAAACCCTTCTCCTTCCTGTACTCGACTATGCAGACGTCAGCTATCTCGATATCACTGAGGAGCAGTTAGACAAACCTGAGCGACTTCAAAATTTTTGTATTAGATTCATATTTGGGTTACGCAAATATGATCACGTATCTCAGTTTCGAAGACAGCTCGAGTGGCTCCCAATTCGTCTTCGTCGGAACGCTCACATTCTTTCTATGCTTTACAGCACTCTCTTTAACCCCTTTACTCCCGCTTATCTAAAAGAACGTTTTAAGTTTCTTAATGACACACATTTGCGATCTCTTAGGTCATCAGTATCACTGGAATTAGAAATTCCTCGACATTCCACATCTTTTTATGATAAATCCTTTACGGTACAAGCTGTACGGTTGTGGAATGCTTTACCCATAAATATAAGGCGCGCGCAGTCTTTAAACGTTTTTAAAAGACTAGTTAAAGAACATTATTTATCATAATAGTATCTATGAATGTACTCGTACGTATTAATATGTATGTGTGTACCTATATATATATATATATATATATATATATATATATATAAAAATGTGTATATTTATATATATATTATATATATTTAATATGTATGTATATTATGTTTTATTTATTTATTATTGACAAGTATGTGTTGATGACGTGGAACGTTTAAACGTTCGATTTTATGACGTGTATTAGAAAATCACATCTGAAATCTTTTACACTAATGACCACCTATATCCTATGATTCTTAACAGTCTTTTCCATCCAAAGGTTGCCTGTAAGAGATTGCTTTTTAGCGATAAGGCCGCCCTCTGTACATTTATAAAAATTGTAATGTCTTTCTCTTCTGTATGTTTTTAATTGGTGTACAATAAAGTTTCTATTCTATTCTATTCTATTAAACCCATCTACAAGAAGAAGAAGAGATAAAGACAGAACGTCATCCTATAGGCCCATAGCATTGATACCAATATTCTCTAAAATATTCGAAAAGGTAATTTACAAAAACCCTAAAACTTATATTGAGACGAACAAGATATTGGTTGATAACCAAAAAGGATTTAGGAAGGATAAGTCGATCGATCGATCGATCGATTTACGACTTTCTTAACATGGTTATGGATAAAATGGACAAAAAGCAGCCTGTAATTGCTTTGCACATGGATATGACCTGCGCTTTTGACCACGTTGACCATAAAATTCTTATAGCTAAGCTGAGTGCATATGGAATACGAGGTAATACTTACTTAGTGAATAGGTAACAAATGACTGTAATTAATAAATTATGAAAAAATTCTGATATTTCCTTTAGATCTACTAAAAAAACAGTGAGATTTGAAATGCCACAGGGTAGTGTTCTTGGCCCTCTGCTGTTTAAGGGTTATTGAGTTTATCCCATGATAACGTTGGTTTTAACAGTAATGACGTAAATACTTTTGAGTACGACATAAACTCGAACATTAATTTAGTTATAAAATGGCTCCAAAGAAATAACTTAATTATCAACCTGAATAAGACAGCCACTATGAAGTTCTGTCAGAGACCAAACCAGAATACGGATATAAATATTAATTATATGCCCTTTATATGTTGAGTAAAGTGTCTAGTCGGTCAGCAGTGCTTACAGCGTATCATGGTCTAGTCACCTCCAAATTAAGGTATGGTGTAATGTTCTGGGGAAATGCAACAGGGAAAGATCTAGTTTTCAAGTGCCAAAAGCGGCGTGTACGGGCCATTAGTGGCTTGCGATCCACTGAAAGTTGCAAACCCCATTTCACAAGACAACTATCGAGGTCTTTTTGGATACTGTAAAGTAGTACCGGTGCAGGAACAGGTAGAATCAGCCTTACTAAATGAACAATATCGACGCCCGCAGCAATTTCTTTTCCCCATGGAAGGAAGAATCCAAACGAGACAAATAGGCAGAAAAGATATGGTCACTACGTGCAAGAGTACTAATTATTATGGTCGACGTACGTGTGTCTCGACTGTACAACCCGTTACCTGTAGCCTTAAGAGACACACTCAACGAAAGTAATTCTAAATTAAAACTGAAGAGGTACAACATACAATATATTAAAAACGAGTTTCGGCATGCATAATTAACATATGCATGCCGAAACATATAACATTATAAACACATGCCTAATATTTAATACTCTAGTATAAAACTTCTAGTACTTGTAATAATGGATAATGATATGTTTTTCATACTAATATTTACACTACAAAAATGCTTATATATAATATTTACTATATTTATTTTTATTCTGTATATCGTTGTAATGCACTTATATAATTAATGTTTAAGTTAAATATGTTCATAAATATAATTGAATTATCTTAAATATCACCCTTATAAAAGCGTCTAATGATTGTAAAATAAAATTTGATTATAAACTAACAAAAAAAAAATTGAATCACAACACAGAACATGCTGTATTTGAAACATTGATAACTTGTTTTATAACTGGGAGGGGCGGGGCAGCTTGATGTGCTTGCAACCGTGCGAATGTGAACTCAATTATGACAGTGGTAGGGTTGCCGGCACATTCTCTGCTTTGCAATACTGGAACTCACTTTGGAATGTCATTCTAAAATACCTACCCACATAATTGTAAGCAAATTATAATACTGCTATACTGTATCAATGATATATTTGCTTGATGGGTAGGTACTTGGAAGTATTGATTGTGACGTATGTATTGGTGATATGAGTAGATAACTAGTTTAGAAAGAAAACAAAATAGTCATTGCGACTTAGATACTGTAAATTGAAATTTTTGTACAGTTGAAATTGTTTGAGTGATACATACATACATATACTCACGCCTTTATCCCCGAAGGGGTAGGCAGAGGCCTATACCGGCCCACATTTCACCGTGTACAATTCGGTCCCACGTAACAGGTGGTGAGCCCATCGCCGTGTTGAAATGGACCGCCGCCGTCAGAGCCTCGTCCGTTGTTCAGCAGGTGCACGAGCTTGCACGTGAGGTTGACTTGGTTTGAGTGATGAGTGATGATTGCTTGGACAAACCTGTAAAAGTTTTTATAGCAATCTGTGCATTATACCTTTATGTATTGTCAAAGTTTGTGAATACTTTGTAACAAAAAAAAATCTCTCATCATCATCATCTATCTATTATTAGGAGAATTATGAAATAAAATACAACTACTTCAATTATACTGTAGATATATAGATACTCAAATAATAATTTCTTCTTGTCGGATCGACAATAAATGAAAAGTGAGTCCGCTTCGCTTGTGCTCCGCTCTTTTATAGGCCGGTGACGCGATGTTGCCAACACTATGTTTAATATAATATCAATATGGCTCTTTTCCATAAAAGTATTTTCGCAATGGCTCCGAAAGTATACAATAAATTACCTAAGAAATGCTAAAAGTGTAAACGTGTTTAAAAGATATTTGTTTGATTAATAAGAATACACGGTCAAAGAGTACCTGAATGATAAAATTATTACATACACTGATCCCTACTAGTCCGTACTAATATTATAAATGCGAAAGTAACTCTGTCTGTCTGTCTGTTACGCTTTCACGCCTAAATGGATAGAGTGATTGAGATGAAATTTGGTATAGAGATAGATCGAAGCCCTGGGTCCTTCCCAAGCATAGGCTATTTTTGAACCGGCTGTGCAAAAGGAGAGTTATGATTATACGCGATAACGACTTCCACGCGCTCGAAGCCGCGGGGAACATCTAGTACTTAATAATTGATAATGAGAACTATACATTAACATTTAGGATTAACATTTAGGATAAGTGTGACTCTATTTTTGTTTATATAAAATTATCTATATTTCCTGTATCATTTATATTTATGACAAAAAATCACACTACAAATTTTATTGAATACTAGCTGATGCCCGCAGCTTGGCCTGCGTGAAATTTTGTTCCTAGACTTTAATATATCTCTGTAGGCACCAATTTTTTGCCAGATCCGTTCAGCCGTTACAGCGTGAAAGAGTAACAAACATCCACACTCACAAACATTCGCATTTATAATAATACCTAGTTAGATAGATTTCCGATTAACAAATTCATAATGCATAATAATATGAGCTAAGTAAATTTATTTACTATAATACATTTCTTAATTCAATGGCTAAACTACTACTTGACACAACTTCTCTTCTAAGCAATTGACATCGTAACTTAGTTCCTTCTTCAGGTAGTCCCAGCTTAGGACATACCGAACTACTGTAGGCTTTGTCCTCCTAATACAGATGGTCCAACCAAGACCTGGGGTAACGTAATAACAATGTAAATTCCATTAGCTGAGCGTTCATGTTCATTGTAATGGCTCTTTTCAGTTCTGTCGAATGTAGTTTACGTAGAGGCCATTCCCGTATTTTACAAAGACTTAGGGAGTTTCCTGACAGAATACAGTCGGCACTATAATTATGTAGAATAAAGTCCATGCCTTCCATGACCAGTCGCATAGGGCTGCTGACAATCTTTGTCGTAAGGATTGAGCGTAGATGGTAACATGCGGTGTTATTTTATTGACCAGTGGATACTACCTGAAGCGTGGTCTTTCATTTTTTCTGGCTAGCCATCTCAGAATTTTCTTCTTCTTTGCACAAATGTATTTTAGTCACACAAAATTTGAATAATTTAGCAATAATACTTCCATAAACTATATTTGGTTAGTATTTTACCAAAATAGCGCTTTTTATTTAACTTTATGGCTATGTAGTAAAATCATCAGTTTGAAGTTTGAAATATAACATAAATGAAAACGTCAATTGTATTGAACTTTCACAAATTATGTGTCAAAATAAAAAGTAATTTAAGTATAAAATAAGAGTATTTAAGGAGTATTGATATCAACTCCGGAGAAAATCAGCCCCAAAATAATTTACATTCCCTTTTTAGCTCGTTATAGTATAAATCTCAATAAAATACAAAACACGTCTTCCATCAATTATGTTAATAATGCTATATGCCAAATTTTAAGTAGATTAGACCAAGGAATCACGTTGACCCATACAAACTTTACCCTCCTTTTTTATACCTTTGGAGGTGGAATTTGCAAAAATGGTAAAATGACTTTTTTCAAATTGTAACAAGCAACGCTCATGCTTAGTTTCATCATCGTACCATTAACCGTTTAAGCAATAATTGCGAATAGCTTTGGGTCTAGGGATCGAACCGCAAAATAAAGTTTTGTTTGAATTCTGTATACTTTTACGGAATAAAAAGTACCCAGTGTGGTGCCCAGGCTATTAAAGAATAATTATACCAAGTTTCATTGTAATCGAACCGATAGTTTTTGCGTGATGCCTGAACAAATAGACAGACAGACAAAAAAAAAATTAATCACTTTTTGAGTTCGGTATCGGCCTAGTAACACCCCCTGCTATTTATTTTTTTATTATTTATGTACAGAATTTTCACTTCTACAGATTTATTATAAGTATAGATTTGTTGACATTGAAATTCTTAATTGAATTTAGCATAAATTTTATTGTGAATCAGTATTCCCAAACTGCAGTAGCTGCCGTTCTTGTATTGCATACCTCAGTCGGCGGAACATGGTTTGTACATTGTTATCATGTAACACCTTAGCATTTTTACACATATGACCTTAGATATAAGTTTACTCTGTAACCGTGGTCGCGAATAAATGAATTATGAAAAACGAAATGCCCGCTGAATTACAAGAGTATGTCATTTGAATTTGACATTGACATCCTGATGATTTGTAATTTTCACTCTGAGTCTTTGGCGGAGTCCTATAGGCGCACAAACTAACACTTACAAAATTGGTTACCAAAACTACATAGAAGGGCACGTAATCTCCATCGCACGTTCGATTTTGGCAGAGTTGCCGGCATCGGTCTCGGCAGGAAGCAACAACCAAAAATAGAACATAATTTTTTAATACTTATTAAAATAATAGATAAAAAACAATTATTAATAATTTAATTATTATAATTATATAATGCAGCTAAAATAGGCTTCACAATTATAATATTTAAAGTTTTAGTTGTTTGAGTGACTCAATACAATTATTAATTTCGGTACCTACCTATCTATTATTTATTTATTCCAAGGTTCTCATAATACAACACTAAATGCATCAAATGCCGACATTATATAAATTTTCACAAGGTCTTCAACTATATATCAAAGTATGCTGTGCACGGTAATATCTAATTATTTATTGCAACACGGGAGGCTAATAAATATCCATATACTTGGTGTATCAAGTTTTCATAGTACAAGTTCCGCTTAGTTTGAAGCTAGTTTGCATATAAAATCTTCGTTAATACCTATTTATTTTATAAAGTCGGCAAACTACAAACACTCAATCTACAACATTCTTCCCGATAGGTACGCGAAGAACCTCTCTCAAGGTTGGGTGTATCAGTGCTATTTGTGTGGAAACAAGATAGATCGCTCTTCATACGTCATTGACAAGAGTGGAAATGTGATGACTCCTGTCTTCTGATCCCTACCCGACTCGTCTCTTTCTCTCGCGTTTCGCCTCTTCACACCTACGCTTTTTGTGTATTATTTTCTGTTATAAACCATTGAAAGAAGATTTCAACGGTTTTCTTCGAAGCGAAGTTGAAAAGAGATTTCATTCTCCCCTCGCCGGCCTGCTGGAAGAGATTTCTAAGGGTCAGCGCAGACAGAGAGGATGAATCCGCGCGCAGTCTCGAACATTTTCTTTACGGATCGCTTATGATCCCCGTGTATGTTCGGGGACGCGCGAGCATTTTTTGTCAGGTTTAAGTAATTATGCACTTTATTGCAATAATTTTTAAGTTTATTTTTTAAGTGCGTTAATAAAATGCTCTCCGCTGCGCTCCGTTCTATCTGCGCTGAGCCTAACAGAAATAAGCAGCGGCATTGTACCCTTTTTTCCTAACTAGGTATGTCTCATGTATATTAATGTGTGTAGTACATAGGTTAACATAGGTACATACATACATACATATATTCACGCCTTTATCCCAACATAAAGGCCAACATTTCACCTTATAATATTATGTCCCACGAAACAGGTGGTGAGCCTGTTGCCGTGTTGAAATGGACAGGCGCAGGTCGCAGTTGAAATTTTTTAAGCCGCCTATAAGGATTAACGATAACTTGACTTAACGATTGTCATTTTACTGACAACCGGGTTTCATTTCGAGTTCTCCTTCTCTACGCAATGGATATTTTTGCGACAGTGTTCCCATAAGTTTACGACCCCCCGGGTGTATTGGGGTGGCGACATTTTGTACTCTTACCCGTCGCAACACGGGACTCTTGTTAACTGTTAAATAAATAAATAAAAGGCGAGGATTTTAAAATATAATGATAGACGAATTTCAGTGTGTCTCTCCTATTATTCTTGCCTCTCCCATTCAGTTAAATAAATAAGAGACGAGGATTTTAAAATATAATAATAGACGAATTTCAGTGTGTCTCTCCTATTATTCTTGCCTCCCCCATTCAGTTAAATAAATAAGAGACTAGGATTTTGAAATATAATAATAGACCAAATTCAGTGTGTCTCTTCTATTATTCTTGCCTCTCCCATTCACTTAAATAAATACATAAGAGCTGAGGATTTTAAAATATAATAATAGACAAAATTCAGCGTGTCTCTCCTAGTTGGGAGTCCTGGGACATCTCTCCGAGGGCTTACCCGGGGCTCCCAACCATAGGCTGTTGGGCGTTACGTGATGTTTTTTAGACGGTAAGAGTCCGGCATAGCATCCATGAGGATTTTCCCTCACGTTAAAAAAAAGTGTGTCTCTCCTATTCTTCTTGCCTCTCTCATTCAGTTCAAATGGTGCATAATTAACTGGTTGCCCTTTTACTTAATGGTTATATAAAATGTCATGTCCATTTTAGGATCTGAAGTACTCAAACAGCTAAAATGCCTGCCAGTATTTTTTTGCTACAAAATTTGACGGATTATGATAATAAGCTCATTGTAAAAACAAGGATGGCGACATCAAGAAAAAATAAACGTAGGTACCGCCTCGCTGGACAAAGAACTATTTCAATATTAATTTTTTTTATTGATATTTTTATCTTTTTAATGTCACTTTACAGCTGCTTACATATTTGTCTTTGTTATCCGATTATGGAGATAAGTGATTCAATAATATTTATGAATTTATATATAAGAAGATGCGTTGCATTGACATATTGGCAAGAACTGCAATCTAACTGACCAGACGATTGCATGAATGAGACCTCATTCTTAGCATTTCATGATTTAACCGGCCGGCCAGGTCCATAGCGTGATGAATCCTACTAAGAAAAATGTGAATGTGTTTGTAGATGTTTGGATGTTATAGATCAGAATACCACAGCCGACTGCAAGCACTGCGAAGAACCCAGTATACTGGGTGTAACAAAATTACCTCTCCAAATTTCATGAGATGACTTGGCATCGGAAATCAAATACAAATATTTAATAAAAAAGGAGGGTAATTTTTTTTTTTTTTTTTTGTCGCACATTAAGAATTCATTTTTTACCGCGGCAATTCGAGGTAACATGGACGCCGTGGCAAAACAAACACAGAGCACCCGTCTGGCTGTCGTTGTCGCATTCTACTGCCGCTCAGTAGCGATAGAAAGGGTGAAAATAGGATAAAATAGGACCTCTAAAACGGCTTTACGGTTAAAGTATTCACGTGATTTTTTTTCTTCTTTTGTAATGTTTCCTGACCTATGCCACGTCACGTGACGAAATTTGGATACTACCCGTTCGCTCTAACTTTGCCGTTGGCGTAGAGGCGTATACCCGTATTGTTAATTAGACGAAGTAAATTAACAGTAGCTAATGTCACTTCGTCATAGAAAATACGCAACATTGTATGAAGAAGTGACATTAGTTGCTGTCAATTTACTTCGTCTAATCAAAAATTCGACTTCAGTATGGAGCCGAACGGCAAAGTTAGAGCGAACGAGCAGTAGGTAATTTTGTTACACCCAATATTGTATATTGTAAATGTATTATTTTGCTGTAGGTTACGAACTTACGATTTATAATTGACCGAGAGGTAACCATGTCGCAGTATTCACAATTTCCCGGTGACATCATTAGAAACCCAAGATTCATAGGTACTCTATACAATCCCAAGGCATTTACATTTAGGTGACGCCGCAGTGGTAGCCAAGGTCTGTTGGGAATCCTGCGGACACCCGGGTCTCCGGACCGTAGGCAGTAGTTAGGGAACGTGTGGTTTTTAGTCGGTAAGAGTCCGGCATAGCGTCCATGTAGGATTTTCCTCACGTTAAAAAAGGTATTAACATTACATAATTATAACATTTCATACATTGCGTGGACGCCCCAGGCTTCTTCTATGGAATGCCTTGGCGTTGTATAGAATATCTGCAATAAACAGATTGCCGAAAACATAATCTTACTTCTTACTTATAAAAGCAAAAGATAGTAAGTGTAGGGGTCCGTTCACACAGACCGGCTCGGAGAGCATCGGCGCGCATTTTTCTTTTCACACAGACCGGATCGGATACGCTCGGAGTTGGTCGGAGAGGAGCCGCCAACTATTTCACACAGACCGGCTGAAAGCGGATGCGCTCGGAGCCGGTCGGATGCGCTCGGAGCCGGTCGGATGCGCTCGCAGCCGGTCGGATGCGCTCGCAGCCGGTCGGATGCATCGAGTGAATCGATTCACTACAAAGGCAGTACCAGTATTCCAAGTTTTGTTTTCGGTGTTAACGGGTGCTTTTCGGAACATGGTTTTAGATAGCTCCGATGAAGAAATATATTAGTTTTTCATCAGTCATGTTTTCGTATAAGTGCACACAACTGTTCTGTTTAAATTGTGCTATCAAAATGGCGGTCGGCGTGGGGAGGCGCGCACGCAATCGGAGCCGATCGGCTGCGCGAGCGGGAAAGAGCACGCAATCGGAGCCGATCGGCTGCGCGAGCTAGAAAGAGCATGCCATTGGAGCCGATCGGCTGCGCGAGCGGGAAAGAAGATGAAATCGGAGCCGAACGGCTGCGCGAACGAGAAAAGTACGCGATCGGAGCCGGTCAGCTCCTCTTATTATTTCACACCAAGCGCGTTCAAGCATTCTCAATGACAAAAGCAGTGCACATGCAAAAATAAACCTTACTTCAAATAATAAAAACTCTGTTTTCAACGTGATAAGAATCTGCTCTCCTCTCCGAGCCGGTCTGTGTGAACGGACCGTAGATGTGCAGTCGTGAGAATGTTCGTTGCTCTTTCACGTTCTGACGGCTGATCGGATCTGACTGAAATTTGGTGCAAGGATTCATTTCAGTGTGAAACAAAACATGAGCTGCTTTTTATCCCGGGAATTAGTACCCACGGGAAGCGGGAACGGGAATGAATTTTACGCGGGCAAAGCTGCGGGTATCAGCTAGTATATATTATATAGAAGACACGATGAACGTATTTAAGGAATTAACATTAACCGGCTACATTCAAACTGGTTCTTATACAAATACGCATAGATTTAATTTATACATTATTTATATTGTTCATGGACCTTCAGTTTAGTTTTTAGATTAGAAGAATAATATCACAGAAGTGTACGGTTGTGTTCTAAAAAATTGTAGTGTATTTTTTAGGTATTTTATTATTTAAAATGTGGCCAAAACTATTGATATTTATAGTTGTTGTGTATTCAGCAAATGGTTTAGAAGGTATGTGTGACTATTATTGTTATTTAAATTTGACAAATATTTAAATATATATCAACGCCGGAATTAATTACTAAAAAAAACCGGTAGTAAATTAATACTTGATCCACAAACAATCAGTATCTACTTTTGAGATGTTCATGCATTGTGAGAGGATTCCAATTTTTGAATAATTTTTCAAACTTATTATTTTGTAGAGATAGCATGTTTCATACCCTAAATAATATTTTTCCAACACCTTTAGTTGTAAAATGCAAAGCCGACGATGCAAAATGCTTACAACAGTCTGCACAGGCAACTATCCCGATACTGGCAGCTGGCATTCCTGAATTCGGAACAGAGACACTGGACCCGATCTTTTTCGAGAGCTTGGACGGAGGTGCAAATGGTCTCTCTTTGAAATTATATAACTTCACTGGTACGGGCTTAAAGGATTGTTTAGTCAACTATTTGCAGTAAGTATGCTGTAACTATTAAGTAGGTATTTACGGTAAGTTTATAAGTTACGTTATTGTTATTGACTTTGAGGCATAAATCGAATTTACATTAGAAATTCAGGCGTACTGACTGCAGCCAAACTTATATTTATGCAATGTGATTAGGTATCTACTTTATGTTTATCGATTGCCAAGATGCCATAGTATAAACGAATATTATTACTTTTTATACCATTGAGGTGGCAGGCAATCACACGGCCCACTAATTGAACTGGTAGTCGCCGTAGCTGCCTACAAATTAAGCTAAAATTACGATTAACTGAATTTGGAGTAGATGGCGTTTATGTCTCAAAATATTGAATTAATTTGTCAGTATTTTAAGAATCAGCGTTAAAATTCTCACGGGATCAGATTGCAACAACTACAACCGCACAGTGCTCCTCGCTCTAAATCCTGGAATACTATCCAATAATCCTGTTTTCAGTGGCATTTATTCGATTACATCCAAAGCATTTGGTCCAACTTCCCGAGTCCGTTCATCTGATTCTTCGACACTGCTACGATGGCATACAAGAAAGTGGTCGACGTAACCTATGGACGTTCGCAAAAAACGCAGTAGACACTGTTATAACCCCTTTTGAGTATAGATGTTCTGGAAAATATTATAGACTAGCTGATGCGCGCGGCTTCGCCCGCGTGAAATTTGGTTCCCGTTCCCGCTTCCCATGGAAACATTTTCCCGGGATAAAAAGTAGCCTATATGTTATTCTGGGCTCTACTCTACCTCTGTACCAAATTTCAACCAGATCCATTCAGCCGTTAGAGCGTGATTGAGTAACAAACATCCAAACATCTAAACATCCAAACATCTTCACAAACTTTCACATTTATAATATTAGTAGGATAGTAGGAAGTAGGATAGGATAGTAGGAAGTAGGATAGTAGGATGTTTAGGTAAACTGAGCGGTTCAGACGCAGTGTGAGAATGTAAAACTCGTCTTTAGTTAGCGTTGAGGTGATCATGTGGTGAGGAAGTAGCAGTCAGCATCATATCAAAAATACTTTAGTACACAAATTATTGTGTATGCGGTAGAATTAACATGTCACACAGGAAACAGTCTCTTTTATCGCCAAGAGACCCAACATTGATCGTCAATAATCCTCATAGCAATCCCTGTTATCGAGGCGAATGGGCGAAACTGCCAAATACACTAGGTGCAAAGAGTGTCTTACAAAATCTATATTTTCAGGCGCGATGTGCCTAATTCGAAGATTAAGATACAACTGGAATGCACAGTAGACTTCCATGGTCAATATTTGATGGAAGGTCAAGTGCTGCTGTTACACATAGAGGGCAAGGGTGACGTTCGAGTGGTTCTCAGTAAGTATAGACCCTTTTAAAAATCAGATACTTTTCTATGTCCACCCGAAGAGCAGTTCGTTCAGAAATTTGCCTTAGCCTATGGCATTCACTAGTTGTAGTCTAAAAATATGCCCATACACAAACACGAACATCTTTTTTTGTGTAGATTTAGCTCGCCAAAATCTGACGCCGCCGCCTGATGGAAAGCCACAGCGACATCTATCGATTGCGGGTCACTGTCACAGTCTCTAAGACTATAGACAGTGGTCCTCAAGCTCGCTGCCTTATGATGTGCCTCTTCACGCTCCGCTTGAAGAACCCAGGATTGTAAGAGAAGGGAAACACTTGCGCTGGCAGGTCGTTCCAGATTTTTATGGTTCGACAGAGACACGATCTTTTGAATCGTTCAGTTCCAGTGAAGATTCTCACTACTATGTGAGAGTGGCACCTCTGTCCAGCACGCATTGTTCGGGATCGGAAAGGGGAGGGCGGGATTATGTAGGTTGAAGAAGTCTTCATCTAGTCTCAATAATAAGCACATACAATCTGTTTACAGGAAAGATCGTAATTACAGTAGATTCTGATATTGCTGAAAAGGTAAAGGATGGACAAAAATATTGGACCATCAAGAAATTCCACTACACCTTCGAGCTGAAAGAAAGAGCAACTTTTGAATTAACCGGTCTGTTTGCTGGTAACGAAGTTTTAGGTATGTTATTTATTATTATAGTGTAATGAAAAATTACATAAATAGTGATGGATGGATGGAGGCAAGTTATGTACCAGCTGGTTAACGGAAATCTCAAACAAAACCTTGTACCACACGCCTAGTCAAGGTGGTATATAATAAGGTTAAATACCCTTGATTATCCAAAATGAAAGTGGGAGAGGCATGCAATTTTTTAGTGCGAAAATCCCTCGTGGATGCCATGCAGGACTCTTAACGACTAAATCCACACGTAGGGCACGTGTGGATTTAGTCGTTAACTGCCTACAGAGCCCAACAGCCTCACCTATGGGGTTTGGGTACTTTCTCACGTCTTTGGGGGTTTCCCGCTTCTTGAGGGATGTGGCGTGCGTAAAACTTTCACGTCACGCTGTCGTTCTGGTCCAGCTTCTGTAAGGATGGTGAGCAGCCCCCTCGCCGTCCTCAGGCAATATAATATGTATATCCTTGTAATTCTAGTCAGATTTGTTCAGCTGTTACAGCGTGAAATAGTATCAAACATCCAGACAATCACACATCCTCAAAAACTTTTGCATTTTTTTTAACGTGAGGGATAATCCCACATGGTTGCTTGACTCCTACCGACTAAAAAACCTCACGTAACGCCCAACAGCCTACGGGTGGGAGCCCCGGGTAAGCCCTCGGAAGTATGTCCCAGGACTTTGCATTTATAATAAAAAATAAATAATATTAAGTAAGATTCTTTTATTTAACGCTAGTATTATTGAAACTTAATAGCTGAAATAAGTGTCCTTGACCTTCAATTCTTAGTTGTGGATACGAGGAAATAAATATACCTACCTACTTATTTACAATCATCACTTTCTTGACCTACATAATTAAATGAATAATGTTGCCGTAGAATCTGGCTCCCAAGAAGAGATTCTAAATCTACGGAGCGCCTCTTTTTGAATACCCTTCGACCTACCTATAGGGCGAGGAAGAATACTGCGAGGTTTAGTTGGGACAGTCCGCTTCTGGGGCCAGGAGTCCTACACACCGACCCACACGCTGCCCGCGTGGCGGGGTTACCGGCGCAGAAACACATTCCCCACGTCAACAAAAAAATGAAACATCTCTGCAAAAATAGAAAACATATTACTTACGATATTATTTTTCTTACAGAACGCGTAGCTCGTGAGCTGTTTGAGAACTACCCTAATGAAATCATCGGAGAATCTGGTAAACCAATAATTAAGGCCGTAGTCGTCAAAATTGTTAAAAACATCAAAACATTTTACTTTAATATGCCTGTTACCGATTTGACATTAGATTAGAGTATAAAAGTATGTTGAAATATAGGTAGCCCGAGTAAGTTATTTTGATACAATATATACCTATGTCTGCTTACTGTTTATTAAACGCTCCCTTATTTCAAAACTTTAATAAAATATCTTAGTTTGAAACTTACGTAACAATAGTTTCAACGATAAAACTAAGAATAAGAATAAGATTCCATGGACACCAACCCTCTTTACTTTTTTGAACATCAGCATCGTAAAGAATATTTATTGCCTTCTAAAAATAATTATCTCCTCATTAAACTATCAACGGCACTAAACACTGCGTTGGTAATACATTAAAACATAACGTCCCTATTATAGTGGTTCTTCACACACAGTTAAAACTAATAAAATTGTCAACACTGTGAATGGGAGAAACAGATGACGGTCATGATTGTATCAAAAAAGCAAAGAAATAAAACGATAAATATTTAAATTGTACCTATTTTATATTAAATGTACAATATAAGTATGTGCAATATGCAAATCATAAAAATCTATAAATTCATTGGTTGTATGCAAAGCTGAAAATTGCCATACCTACACCTTATTCTAAGAGTCACTGACGCCACGAATTTCACCCATCTGCTAACCAGATGAGACATTATTTTTATTAAATTTATATGCTTATACACGTAGGAATATGAAAAGGGTACCTCAAGGAGTTCTAGCGGGACCGTTCATTTGGCCCATTTTTGTAGCCGTGAGCCCTGGGAAGGACTCGTAATTATGTCCCAGGATACCCGACGGACTTTGGCAACAACCGCGGCCTTACCTAGGGGTTCGGGTACTATCCCGCGCCTTGGGGTTGGGTTGAGGTTCTATCTCCTTGTCCGGGTATATGGGGTCGCACCCTATGGTCATGGCCTGTCTTGTACCATGACCTATCCAAGGGTATTTGTGACGTGGTGAAACAAAAGAAAAGGATACCTGCCCTGCTGCTGGTCATTCAATAGGGTAGCAAGGTACACACACACACACAAATAAAAGGGCTGTGTTCAATACAAATCATGAAGAAACTTATTACGGGATTAAAAAGCAGCCTATGTCGAAATTAGACCGTGATAGAGCTTAATAAACATTCACACATCCTTTCGATTAAAATTTCGCATTTATAATATTAGTAAGCCTGCTTTTACTAGCAAAAGAAGACACTTGAAATACAATGCAAAAAATATAACGAAAAGGAAACTGACTTCAAACAGGAAACTAAAAAACTTATTAATAAATTATTTTCTTGCACAAGTACATAATTACGTATTTTAATTTTTCAGAAATGATTACGTAAGTAGGTATGAAGTTTAATATTGACCGATCTAGCCTAGTATCACAGCCTACAGAGTAGATTTTATCGTTATAATGTGCAAATATCGATACTACGGTACCGACGTTGTCGTATAACAAGGTACCCATTCTGTCGTGTTCTACATGTGAAATATGGTTCTACAACTCTAGGCTCACAATTGTTAAAATTAGTCCACAAGTGTTTTTCAATATATAGTACTCCTTTACTAGGCAGATACAAAAATATTCACAACCTCATTTATGCACATTACTACCTCGTAAAAGTAAGTAAATACTCGTCTAAAATTGGCATCTACCACCATTATTTTCTTGTTGGGGACACTGGCTATTCCGACCGCCTGTTCTGCTGCCTACTTCGTCAAATCTACCACCATACACAACCATTATTAGATGGACCAACTACCTGGAAAAGGTCGCAGGCTGGAACTGGGTGTAGAAGGTGCAGGACCGTGTGTTGAGGCGTGATCTGGGAGGGTCTCACGTTCAGCAATGGACTGTCATTGGCAGATTTTACTGAGCCTTTACTCAATAATTGGCATCGATAGAAGCACTTGTGGCCCCGCGGCCTCAGGGTTCTGTACACAATTACTGTAGTAAGCAACATTTATATTGGCCGGTTATAGATGGGTGACCATCACATGATCACTTTGTGACATTTATTTGCGAGCGTTTTCCTGCTTCGGAAGGCACGTTAAGGTGTTGGTCCCTGTTAGAATTCTACCAAGTGTGTTCTGGAGTATTATTATGACGTCATAACATTTCCGTTTATTCAATAATGAATTCAAACTACTTAATTAAATTTAATGGCCAAAAAACTCTAATTAATAAGTTTTAGCAGCAGAATGACGCAAACAACATCCTCAAGGAACTTTTATGAATATAAAACGACGCTGTTTCTTTTTACAACAAGTAAATATTGGTCTTGTGCATAATTAGCCTTTTTTCTTTAAAATTATATTTACATTTACTTTAAAATTATATGTACCTAATTCCTAATTCTTTTTGAATTTGCGAAATTTTTATATAGGTTATTGAAGTTTTTTATAGCGGAAACAATACATTAACAATCTATATATCTATTTTTAAAAAATACACGGCAATCTATTCATCTATCAGCGCCCAGCCCAAACCCTTAGACCTAGAAACTAGCTACCCTAGCTACATATTAAGCTACCTTATATAGAAGCTAACGATAAGAAAGGATTTTTGGAAATTCCACCATTAAGGTGGCAAAATAAGGTTTTTAAACTCACACGCCTTGTACCACACATTAAAATAGATTTCGGGTCTTTTTGGCGTATACATCTTTACCTCTTCTCACCTCTCGACGTTTCGGCTATATTGTAACAGCCGTAGCAGTAGACTGGGAAAAGCAGCGTCTCGTACCGGCATTGTACAGGTATCCACATAAAGTTTTTTGTTAACAATCATTAGGGTTTGGACACACTTCGCTCACTATGTACAAACGAATGCTACGCGATTTATTGCGACACTTTCACATTTCCATGGCGAAAAAAGCTTGTATCTACTGTCCCGGCTGATTACGGACTCCGTTGCAGTATAACCGAAACGTCAAGAGGTGACAAAAGTTAGATCTACCTATACGAGAAAAAGACCAGCAAAAACTATTAAAGTGATCAAATGAATTTTCGGTCACCAGTGGTAAACTCCGAGCTCCGAGCGCTCTGTACAACTTCATTTACCATGCAATCGAAGTTGCGCGGGTCAGCTAGTAAGGTATACAAGGTTTTATGAAACTTTGCCATTTATAAAGTTCATTCAATAAATCAATTACATCAGCCTATGGCAGTCCACTCCTGGGCGTAGGCCTGCCCTAATCTACTCCACAACACGCTGGTCCTGCGTCTTCCGCATCTAGTCTTAGCCTGCGAACTTTTTTAACTCGTCGGTCCATCTGGCGGGTGGACGTCCTACCTTACGTTTGCCAAGTCGCGGTCTCCACGGTCGGTTGTTCTGCTGATGTGGCCAGCCCACTGCCACTTTAAAGTGATTATTCTACGAGTTATATCGACCACTTTATGATTCTATTCTGAGGCAATTGAAATAACAGGCCTGGACCCCAGGGCGAATGCGAGAATAATATGACTATCCGGGCATTGTGAACTCAGACAGCTTTCTGCATTATGGAGATGAATTGATAAGATTGGGTCAAACCATTAATGGAGATAATTACCGTGTATTACGTCAATGACCTTATGAATAAATTCAAGATACATTGTTTCCTTGCCATGTGTTTTAAAATAAAATACCGAATACATAGATAACGTGCTTCGGTGGCTCAGTGGGAAGTGTATGCGATTGTCGTACTGAGGTCTCGAGTTTGATGTTTGGTTTTGAGTTTGGTTAGTGTCTACGTTTTTTAAGTAGATATGTATAAAAGAACAGAGAATGAGTTGTAGGCTTGATTTTAGGTTTACGTAAATACTCGTATGTTACAACAAAATGGCCCACAATACAAAGGTAAATATTAAACTTATTCTTCGTTACTCAAGCTACATTAGTAACATTATAAATCGAAAATTTTGACTTCCATCTAATATTTCTCCCACATACATTATTATACTGCTATTACTGATTTTATGGTATAGCATAACATGATTCCCCAAATGAGGAAGAAACTGAATTAACCGGGGCGTTACTAACTACCAATCAATAACAAACTGATTTATTCCCGTGGGGTGATATCAATGAAAAGATCTCTGCTATATAATATAGGTAAGGCGTGGTGCCACATAAAGCGAGTCCTGTATGGCATATTTTCGTAGTCGGAAGCAAAAGTGTGTGTTTATAGAATTTAGTTCCAAAATAAAATATGCATGTCATTGTATTTAGAGAGGTACAGTGATTGTATAATTTATACCTTCTTCCATTGCAACACTGGAACTTGTACTACTATTTACTACTAATATTATAAATGCGAAGGTAACTCTGTCCGTCTGTCTGTCTGTTACGCTTTCACGCCTAAACCGCTGAAGTGATTTAGATGAAATTTCGTATAAAAATTGTTTGAGTCTCTGCGAAAGTCATAGGCTACTTTTTAACTGGTTTTATTTGGACTTATTTGTTTTATTTGGATCTTTCTAGAAGTTGTCGTGTGATTCCTTTTTTTTATCATGGCGACCTATGAAACCGAGATTCATGTTATTAGCTACCAGTTGCAGCAATAATTTTATTCTTGAGAATCATCGGAACAAGCTACCATTGATGCATAACGGGTTAGTTAGGAGGTTACCTAACTAACCCGTTATTCATCTGTTAGTGAGCAGGTGAAGTAGACCTGAGCTTACGCCCATTTCTAATGATTTATTGATATTTGAAAAATGACTTATTATGTTTTTCATCAAACGCTTACAACAGAACCACACCTCGCCAAAGATTCGTGTAAACAGCAAACATTTTATCGCTACCAACAAGGGGCGCAATGACACGTGCCAAAACCATTCGCGTGACGTATCGAGATGTTCTCTTGTAAATCGACTACCTAACGAATGTTTTGAGAATATAATAAAATGTACTGAGGTTTTGTTGGTGAAATTTTTGAAAGGAAATGTTTTTTGTAAGTGACAGGCGCCATTATCTGTACTTTGAATATTATCAAAAATAGAACATTTTGTACGTACACATTTGTATATCGTGAAATGAATCTAATTTTACAGCAGACACCGAAATCAAGAATTATAACCAGTTTCCATACTACAAGGCTTTAGCATAGTTTGTGCTAGATAGCGATGTATAAAAGAAATGTCCCACAATAACGCAACCAGATTTATAACACTATGATTATATGACAAAAATACAATTAACTATGAGAAAGAACTATTAGATGTTTTTTCCTTAAAATAAATTATAGTTATACTTACTTTAGCAGGTACTTAAGAAAAGTCTTAAGTAGGTACTGAGTCCAACCGCTAGATGGCGTTAGTAAGTATCATATGTTACAGACAAAGACAAGTTACAGACTTTGTGGCATTATCCAGTTTAATGCTGAAGACAGCACCGGAGGGAAAAACAGAGTAATGGAACTTAGATGAAAACTGAATCTTCTTGGGTACTTGGCATTAACAGTAGGTAAACTATGTTCCGGCAAAGTCCCTCTTATCCACTTTGCCAGCTATATTACAATTGACTGCCTATTGGTCTAGAGGTCGAAATGTGTGACAGCGGATCACGAGGTCGTGGGTTTGATTCCCACCGGGTACAAAAAAATGTGTGATCCATAAAAGTTTATTGTCTCGAGAGTATGGGTATTTCTATGAATGCTATGTATGTTTTTAAACGTATATAAGTATTTTGATACCCATAACACAAGCAGGATATTTCTGGCTTACTTTGGGATCAGACAGCGTTGTGTGAAAATTTCCATGAATAATATTTATTTATTTTTAATTTATAAATTTAAACATTGATTTATTTACTACCTAAGATTTTACATAACTTGGGATAACTAACTAGTACTTACTACAGTATCTTTTTTATATTACTAAGGTGGCAGACAAGAAAACGGTCCACCGGTCTAACAATGGTGGTTACCGTAGGTTATTAATTAAGTTTGCAACTACAGGGCGCCCGTTTCTTGTACGATTTGTACACGAATGTTGATTACTCTGTTGAAATATCTTTTGTCTCATCTTTTGCGCTTTCTAATTGTGAATCAAATTAAATATCCCCAGTAAATCTACGCATTCAAGCAAGTAAAGATACATCAGTACTGCATATTGCCAAGTTCAAACTGACAGGGGCTAAACTAATGTTCATAAAGCTTTTAACTTAGCTAAACGACTACTTACTATGTAATTGCAACCTAGGCCGATAGCTTAACGTGTCTTCTAACGGAAACGCGAACTGGAAACGCTCGCAAATGGTCACATCTACACACCGTAGTGGCAGTAGGCCGGCCACATCAGCACAACAACCGACGCGACGGCCAATGGAGCAAACGAGTTCTGAAGTGGAGACAGCGACTTGTCCAACGTAAGGTACGACGTCCACCCACCAGATGGACCGACGATCTGGAAAGGGTCTCAGGCTGGGACTGGATGCGAAAGGCGCTGGACCGTGTGTTGTGGCGTAAATTGAGAGAGGCCTACGTCCAGGAGTGAACTGCCATAGGCTGATTTGATTGACACACTGTGCTTATGCTTAAAGCAGTTGGAGCGTGAAGAGGCATATCACAGGGCCGCCAACTTGGGGTATACTGGCAGAAGTCTTACGGACTGTGAGAGTGGCCCCCAATTACTAGATGCGCCATGGTTTTTCATCAGGCGCAAAACATAATATACAAGGGGCGTCGGGCGGAAGGGCGCAGGCCTGGCGCCGCTCGTACAGCGCCGAACAGGCGTTGAACTGGTGCAGAGATGGCAAGGCGTGGACGAACGCAGGGATGCAGTTGTCATCGTAGTGATCAATTTCATCACGAATAATGACGTCTTCTTCATCAGATAAAGAGGATCTGCCGGCTCTGATGCTTTTGGAGAACTTACGAGTACAAAGGATCAAAAGATAATGCGGTGCGCCCTTTATTGCAAGCAGGACGCATAGATTTTTCATTCATTTCAGAAAAATCATGAATATAATATAATAAGAAAATAGTTTTTTGCAAGATCCGAGGATTTTTAGTCGTAATACTTTGCCTAAAATCCAACAAGGTTCTACAAAAATGTGTCATTATGGTTATTTTCTGAAAATGTTTTCTTCAATAGAAAATAATATTACCTACTTTCCATTCTACAAGCGCGTGTTACTAATTATAATTATTCAGAGTTAATTTGTTTTAAATTAAATAATTCCTACAACAATGTACGTGTAACTTTTGAACACGAACATGTGAAAATTTAAATCCTATTTTACTAAAAATTATAACTTAACGCGTCTGAGTAAAGTTCAAAATCATTTAAAAAGTTTGTAATTTGCTTTTACCACTTTTCACTATTTAAGTTTTAACTGTAGCTTATGAAGGGATTAATGAGCTATGATGGAGAGGCAGATTCATATTGTGGAAAAACTCCATAAATAATACCAATCAAAATGCGAATCACACTCGAGCACGGAGGCTTCTGTACCAAAACGGAAATATATCACAGTTTTCGTATGGGGGGCTCCCATACGAAAACTGTGATTTTTTTTTTATTTTATTTTAGTATTTTTGTTGCTATAGCGGCAACCGAAATACATCATCTGTGAAAACAGCCTCGTGATAGACGGACAGCGAAGTATCAGAAATAGAGCAAAAATGGGTTGCCCTTTAGGTGTTTTTAATTAACGTGAGGAATATCCTACATGGAGACTATTCCAAACTACCTAACAGCCTACTATTGCAAGCCCCGGGTAAGCCCTCGGAAGGATACCACAGGACTCCCAAGAGAAAGGTATGGTACCCTAAAATGGAATAAGTGTTTCAGTTTACTCAACCGTGATGATCGTGGAAATCGGAGAATAACATGGATATGAAACCGACCAACTAAGACAAGATAAATGTCAATACACGAACTAGCATCTTATAAACTGTCCTGGGCATTCTTTTCCCGTGTGGGAATTCCTCATGGATGCCATACCAGATTCGTGCCTGCTAAAACCACATGGTGGCCATACAACTGCCTATAGCTGAGATTCCCGAGAAAGCCCTCAGAAAGCCGTCCCAGGATTAAACTTTCCTGGGTAACTCGTCGTCACTTCGATGATTGTTGCTAGCGAAGCGCCAAGTACAGCTAGTGTACAATACCTAACAGGTAAAAACGTATCCTACATAAATATATACAGGGTGGAAATTTTAGACCGTGGTAGGAGAAAAAAGTACTCTTAAATTGATGATGGCAATGATTTCTGAAAGGAATCATTTCTTAATTTTCAAAAGTAAGTAGGTAATACTGCGTTTTTGAGATTTTTGAAAAATCACCTGCTTGCGTTGAAAAATCTTTAATTGCATTTCTACTTTTGAAAATAAAGGAATGTTTCCTTTCAGCAAAATTAGCCATCCTATTAAGGGTACTTTTCGTCCAACCACGGTCTTTTTAATTTCCACCCTGTACAGTAGAGAGTGTAGAGACACTACGCCCCTATTAATAATTCACTGTCACTGCAAATCACGATAAGTAAACAGCGACAGTTCGCGTGTTGATGACTAACACACGGTCTTTAAATCGAATTGCAGTAGGTAAGTTTAAAAACCAACACAATTCAGTGCATAAGACTTTTTACCCGACTGCCAAAAAACTGTTGTTTTATCTTGACTTTAATATGTATAAAGAGGCCAAAATTGTACTTTTGTGTGTGTGTGTGTGTGTGTGTGTGTGTGTGTGTGTGTGTGTGTGTGTGTTTGTAATGAATTAACTCAAAAACTACTGTGCCGATTTCAACTTCAACAATTCTTTCACAACTGGAAAGCTACATTTTCCTGAGTAACATAGGCTATATTTTATGCCCATATTCCTACGGGATATAAATAAATGTGAAGTGCGTATTGTTTCGGACTGCAGAGATTATTTTGTGAATGTGTATTATCTGTCCCGGCTATTGGAAATTTGGTTTGAATTACCTCTATTTTACCCCTTACAAATAAGATACCTAATGATATTTTTTTGTAACCAGAAACTTTCCTTGAAAATTTGTCCTTAATTTTACAGGTGTGTAATTTCGAAAAATCGTTGGTAACTTACTCTAAAAATTCAGGTTTGAAGATGTAAGGGTTTCAGCTAAACGTGGATAGATGAATATGTCATGTCGTAATTTTGTTAATATTGATTAATTTTAATACAAATCCCTGTTTACCTATTTATCTATCACTTTACTTTTAGAATAAGTATAAGTCTTACTCCGATTTTGGTCGAATCCACCCTTAGACATTTTTGCAAATACACTGGTAGTAAATTGTGCATAGAGTAGAATAGTATCGACTTATGTGCAAACTAATCTACAATTCATTGTTTTACATCAACAACGGCCATCACTCAAGTATTCGATAGCTTTTGATAGTCATTGCGTTTTAATTGGCGCATTTCCCGTACAACATTGTACTGTTAGCCCAAGATATAAATCAAATAGCGGTATCCAAATCAACATTAATTGTTCAATATGATTGTGTTTAACGAGTTTGTTTAGAAAGAACCAGCTAAGTGCGAGACGGATTCCCTCACGGAGGGTTCTGTATCAAAGAACGACAAAACACATTCGTTTGTTGTATAGGATCCCTTAATCTTTAGTATTTGTTGTTTAAGTGTTAGTATTTGTTGTTTAAGTGGTAGTATTTGTTGTTCAAGTGATAGTATTTGTTGTTTAAGTGTGATGATGATGAGTTTAAGAAACAGCCTGCTGATATACAGGTGGTCAGAGAAGTCTCAGTAATAATAAGGTCACGTTTTTAGCCTTTCGATACGAAACCCTAAAAAAGTATGCGGCAATACGGCCGTTATTACTATTATTACGTTCGAGTGTTGTGCTTTATTAGCTTTTCTACTGTAAGTTCTAGAAAGTTTGTGCATCAAGTCAATGGTTTTAAAAAGTCTTTATCATGTAACTACATCAACATTTATTGCAGCGTTGTTTGCTTAAACCGAATTTGGTAAGTTTTGCCTTTGATTACAAAGAGTTTTGCTAAGAAATAAACCATGCGTTTATATCGGATTTAATAAAATGATGATGTTAAACAACCTTACCTTTTTAGGGTTCCGTAGCCGAATGGCAAAAAACGGAACCCTTATAGATTCGTCATGTCTGTCTGTCTATCCGTCCGTATGTCACAGCCATTTTTCTCCGAAACTATAAAGCTTATGCTGTTGAAACTTGGTAAGTAGATGTATTCTGTGAACCGCATTAAGATTTTAATAAAAAGCTAGAAAAAAATGCAGCTAATTTTGGGGGTCCCCATACTCCCCACACTCAGAACTGAAACTCAATTTTTTTTTATCAAACCCATACCTGTGGGGTTGGGTATCTATAGATAGGTCATTAAAAATGCTATCAAGGTTCCATACATTGTTTTTTTGTAAAGTGAATAGTTTGAGCAAGAGACACTTCCAATGTGGAAAAATTAGTGCCCCCCCCCCCCTCTAACTTCTAAACTACGGGAATGATAAATCTAAAAAAATATATGATGTACATTGCCATAAAAACTACCAACGAAACTTGGTTTGAACGAGATCCAGTTGGTAGTTATTTTTTAATACTTCATAAACCGCAATTTTCGCCTACAAAAATCACTACACTGCGAACGCGTTAAAACATCAATCAAAATTACAACGAACTACAAGAACTGTTATATTATATTACTTGCTGCTACGGAACCCTTCATGGGCGAGTCCAACTCGCACTTCGCCGGTTTTATTTTATTGTATAGTGTAATAGTATTAGGCATAGATACGATATCATGTATTTTATTATGTAGGAGTACCTCATGTAGGTACAAATCTATTTTACTTTAAAATCAGTATACCAATTTAGATGAATGTACAAGATGAATTCGACTTATTTACGATGATTCTAGAAATTTTGCCAACAAATATACCTACATCAATAAGACAAATAATTCCTTATTGGTTTTAGTTTGAATTGATTCAATTCATGGAAAATTACGTCTGACGCAAATATGAAGCGTATTTGCATATTTGAGAATATTTAAATATTCACGGTAAAAATAACAACGGTAATATTATTATTTTCTTACTAAAAATAAACAAGTACGTGTTTATGTAAAAAGATAAATACCTTCGCAGTAAACTTGGTCTTATTTCCAATTATTTTTCTCTCTGATTTTTCATTCCTCTTTGATTGCTGTTGTTGTGTTCTCATTTGCCGAATTCAGGTGCCATTTTATCTTCTCTTCTATATTTATCCTGCATTATTACGGTTATCTCATTTTATTTTCCTCGCTTTTTTTTCTTTTCTTTAAAATGGTCTATCTGTTAGACAACTTTGATGTCAGAGTCAAATTCGTGACATCCTTTGATTTCGTTGGGGATTGATAACTAAGCAAGATGTTTTTTCGAAATGACTATGGTCTTCACTCAACTACCTATTTGCCGGATTACCAGAAACAATAACTATGCGGGCCTACAAACTAAAACACTAACTTTGCTACTTTTACAATAGATACCAACTTCATAGGGCCTCCAATTTGAGGACCACTGTCGAAAGTCTTACGGACTGTGAGAGAAATGTGGGCGTATACTATGCCTCTGTCTACTCCTTAGGGAATAAAGGCGTGATAAATATATATGTAGCTAAATCTGTATGTAATATAAAAAAGCAAAGCTTGGCACATAAATTTAGGCATAATTTTTACTCTACTTTTAATATGAGATAGAAGTTCTTACTAACGAGCGGGTTCTAGCCGCCCTAGGCTCTAATCAAAGAACAGTGGGTAGAATTTATCGATATAATATCGTAGCAATACAATATTTGCTCACAATAAGATAACTTAAATATTCATATCGCCCAACTGTAGAAATGAAGGGCCATTACGAACATGTTCGTGCAACATGCAATCAGTTACAGCGACATAAGTGATTGCTGGAAGGCAACTTGCTAGCAAGCCTTGCCAACGGTAACAGACGTGACGTAACAAATCATTAGTTTTCTATTTATTTCCCAGTGTTACTGTAAATTTGAAAAAGCTTTTCAACTGTAAAGAAAGCTAGTGTGAACTTGATGTTGGGAATTTAAACGAACTGTTTGTCTTTAATGTAATGGTACATTTGAAAGTCAACCCAACACTATAAATACTAATCTGAATATGAACGTGCTTCTACAGCATTTCTGATAAATTATATGGCATTTGCCAGTACCTAGCAACCAAAACATTATCTTAAGGGGCAGAAGAATTCTAATGATTTTTAAACAAGTCGTTCGATCTGGATATTTTCTTGTATTCGAAAGGCTAGTAAAAATACCGAACAGTCCAGTGCAATAATATCTCTACGAGAATAAAATGTACGGAATCCATTGCAAATTGCAACAACAAACATTATTAACCGGTGATTGCTGGGCTCCTGAAGATAGCGTTGGTCGTGGGATTGTCGTCAGATAGAACGCTCATGATCGCTTTGGACTCGAAATATACATATACATATTTCGGGTCAAAAGTGATCATACATGTTTCTATTATAAGGTGCAAACGAGACTTCCAACCGCAGCACGTATTTTCGTGATCGGTATTCATACATTCACTGTGTATTATTAAAATCACGAACTTGTGCAGGTGCAGGTATTTCAATTTAACAAACAAAACGACATCCATTTGCTTAGCGCCGTATCATTATCGTAACAATAAATAAATTTGAAAGCCAATAAATTGCTAAGATATTTAATTAAGGTAGATATTGTGTTAAAACATTAAAAGACGGTCCGATTTATGAAAGTTTGTTAATACGTTTCTTATTCAATATCAACACTGAGAGATAAAACTCTTGAATTCAGTAAAATTTGCCATCCAAACCATTTTTTTAGGCTTCCTGAAGTAATCGGTACGTACAATTTATAATGTTTCAATTGCATCAACGCAGCCTCTAATCAGAACCTACATAAATACTGCTAGAATCTTCTATTTAATGTCCGTTTATGTTTCACCCAAAGCATTAACGAAGTAATATAAAATAAAGCAACAACAACACAATTCACACTGATTCCGCACTAAATTTCGAAATCCGCAATTATAAATTGCGATCTTAACCGAGAACTTATTACAGGATGAGAAATGTCTTTTCGTGCCACATTGCTGTTGTGTTCAAGCATCCTTTATTCTATTTATATTTGCTTTGCCAATACATCACACGTGGTGGAAACGCATTAAAATACTTGTACGACACAATAATTCATAAACACTTCTCAGAAAGGTATATGTAGAATAACCAGACACTTGGCACAGTATTGGCTAATAAATTGAATTAATTACTCGTAGTTTGTGGTTTTATTAGGCTAAGGATAATATTACTAGGATTGACTTCGAGTATCTCGTTTATTACTTCTGGTAATAAACAGGTACAGCTGTTTAAAGTATGTATTTTGTGTGCAGGTAATAAAATAACGCCATAATTTTGTAGGGGTGATAACATAATTAAAGGTATTTCTATAATCGTGCTACTGTTTATCTATACTAATACTAATACTAATACTAATATACTAATAATATTATAAAGAGGTAAAGTTTGTGTGTTTGTTAAATTGTAAGGGGTAATCTCGGGATCTACCGAACCGATTTTAAAAATTCTTTCACCAATAGAAAGCTACGTTATTGTAGAGTGTCATAGGCTATAGCATTACGCTACAACGAATAGGAGCGGAGCAGTAATAGTAAATGTTTCAAAAACGGGGGAAAAGTTATTCCTTTTGAGAGCTTCGTTGCGTGTGCTACGTAAATATTCATAGTTATGTAAAAAAATATGTACTACAAAATTGTTTCTCTTAAAAAAGTTCTAAAAAAATTGCGCGATAGCATGTGTCTATCTTTGGGTTGGTGCACAATAACCATTTTAATGGCAATCAATTTCTTTCTACAATAATGCCACGGGATACCTCTTTCATAAACAAAATTGTTCTTAAAAATAATGCGACGGGAATACACGCGACGAGAAACCTTTCTCTCTCTCTCACACACGTAGTATTGAAACGCTACGGGAGTAAACGCAATGCGACGGGAGTAAATGCGACGGGAACAGGTAATACTCTCTCTTATGTGGCGCAAACGAAGTTGCGCGGGTCAGCTAGTTATTTATAAATTGATACCTAGTTCAAATTACTTATGGTAGCTATCGTTATCCAGCGCGGCAATGCTGCGAGTGTAGTGGGCACCTTTGCACCGGGTATGGTCGGGGGTGGGATGTTCAGTAGTCAATAGTATCTGACCAGGTTTAAAAAAATATTTAAATTCACTATCTTTTACATTGTTGCGTTATTTGCTACAAATTTCTTTATATCTCACATTGTTTGACTCACATCCATTTTGCGAAAAGTCAGGTTACAAAAACCAGCCAAGTGCGAGTTGGACTCGCCCTATGAAAGGTTTCGTAGCAGCAAGTAACATAATATAAAATTCTTATAGTTCGTTGTAACTTTGATTGATTTTTTAACATGTTCGCAGTGGTAGTGATTTTTCTAACCGAAAATTGCGGTTTATGACGTATTAAAAAAAAACTGCCAGCTCTATCTCGTTCAAACTAATTTTCGTTGGTAGTTTTTATGGCAATGTACATCATATCTTCTTTTTAGAGTTATCATTCTCTTAGTTTGGAAGTTAGAGGGGGGGGGGGGGGGGTGGACACACATTTTTCCAATTTGAAAGTGTCTCTTGCGCAACCTATTCAGTTTAGAAAAATATGATGTTAGAAACCTTAACAGCATTTTTGAAGACCTATCTATAGATACCCTACACGTATGGTTTTGATGAAAAAAAAAATTTGAGTTTCAGTTCTGAGTATGGGGACCCCCAAAATTTACTGCTTTTTTTCCAGTTTTGCATAAGAATCTTAATGCGGTTTACAGAATACATCTAGTTACCAAGTTTCAATATCATAGGCCTTATAGTTTCGGAGAAAAGTGGCTGTGACACACGGACGGACAGACAGACGGACAGACAGACAGACAGATAGACATGACGAATCTATAAGGGTTCCGTTTTTGCCATTTGGCTACGAAACCCTAAAAAACCGACTTCAAACAAAAACTAAAAATTGAAAAATAAAATTAACTTAGCACAAAGTAATAGGAAGTAAATTTAGATTGATCAGATGTTACTGTATGTAATACTGAAATATTTTTTAGTTTTTGTTTGAAGTCGGTTTTTTTTGTTAATTTTTTTTTTCATTATTTTTAGTGACAGGTAGACTGAAATTATACCAGTCTAGGGGTAATGTCCTCCCAAATACAAATTAATCAAGCCCAAACACAAGGTAACTGCTGTAAATGGTTAAGGAATTCCCTCGATTCGAGGGATTTCTTCAATTTCTCCAGGATCCCAGCATCAGATTCTGACTTCCGGTATATGGGACCACATGGGAAGCACCAGCTTTCAAATAAAAAAAGAATCATCAAAATCGGTTAACTCTTTCAAGCGATTTGCCGGTAACAAACATAAAAAAAATACCGACGAATTGAGAACCTCCTCCTTTTTTGGAAGTTGGTTAAAAATGAGGGATAACCACGTAAAATTAAATTATTTCTAAATTAATTAATACTAGGTATTTGAAGTTTTAGCATTGAAGCACGTCTGGTTTTGCAAACGTCTATAGACTAGTGACCACTTACGTTTCGCATTCGACCATATGCTTGTCTAACATATGGTCGTTTACCCCTTTATGGGTGGTTTACCCTATTTCATATTACTAGAAATAAATTATAATGAAAGCGACATAGGTATACATATTGATTAAATTTTATATTATATTTCATATTAATTACTGAATTGATTGTGTTCAAACTGCATGTACTGTAGTATTAGTTATTTGATCCCAGAATATTTTATTAGAATTTATGAATGATTACCTATTTGCACGCCCTAAGTGGCAGAATATGCTGTACTCTTTATGTAAATAAGATCTGTAACTAACCATATTCTTGGAAATAAATAAATGATTACTGATTACTGATTACTGATTACTAACAAATTAGTTGTAAACACTATATTATTTTCGGTTTATTATAGTAATAGAAGTAGAATTAATAAGAACAAACAAAGCTTTAAAAATATTAAATCACTGTACGACCAAAACTAACTAAATAAAATTATTATTGTTCGATACCAACACATATCCATCGAAAACAAATATAAATCATCAAATTACCCACAAGATAAGTGCATAATGTAATTTATAATCAAATAGCTTTAAATAAGAGCGATTGTATTTACTTATTAAAGACCGTGAAGCTAATACTTACTAAGAATGTTGATGATCTCAAATCAAATAAACTCGATAGTACAAATTACCTTGATCAAAATGTTTCTTCGTACGAAATTATTGTAGAAGTCGGAAGACCAGCTAACCGAAATCGTTATAAACACTCTTAGAATTAAACTCGACTAAGCCTACGAAACCCCACTTGAATCGCCTTCGCTTGATTCTCTGTTATAAATGACAGCGAAGGATAAGTCTAGTGGATTTGAGGCGTTTGTGGGGGCTATAATAAGACCAGCACATTAATAGTAAGTAATGTATAGACTCAAGAATATATTGAGTGGGTATGACACAAAGGCGAAGACCGAATATCAGAAAAGCAGTTTCATTTAAGTTTATTTCTTATACTTGTTACACAAGTAGAAACTTAATTCGAAATATGGTCTTGATGTTATCAAAAAATAACATTTTTATAGGTTGGTTCTACTAAGGTGATAGCTAGGACATCATAACATCACATAAAAACTCTTTATTGTACAGCACCAAGAAATACAATTGACTTAATATTAAACTTATATACTTTTACTCTGTTTGCTTAATCATAAAAGAGCTTAAAGATTACATCTATTCTAAAACAACAAGAATTGTGAATTTTTATTATTTGTTAATTATTATTATTATTTTAAATATTTTACAAAACATAGGTACCCTTAATCATTCATTCTCTTTTTTGATAAAGCAAACACGCCAGTTTAGAATGACACTTGCATTTAAATGAACCCCTGAATTCAAGGTTCAGCGAAAGTTGAGATTTCTCTAATTTCTGAACTACAAAACCCTCAATATTGAAACTTTGAAGAAATAATTCTTAAAGTACCTAATTCCTTTCTAACAACATAAAAATATTTAAAATCGGACCACGCGTTAAGAGATCATTAGTGAAAAACTATTTTTACATTCATCCCCTTTTCCAAAGGAACAATGCAAAATATTGGGATCAAAGTATCCTAGAACCTTCCTTGTTTCATAAGCTCGGATTGTGCCAAGTATCATTTAAATTGATTAAGTAATTTCACAGTGATACTTATACAAACTGATAGACGAGAGACAAACAGACAAAAAAAAATACATTTTCGGCTTTAGTATCTAATATCTTTAGTATTGGAGAACGCCCTACAATTAAAATTTTCATAAAATCTTCCGTGTACAGATTCTCGATCCTCTACAGTTTTATTATTTGTAGAGATATATCTCTACATGACTTAAACTTATCTTACTGTGTAATGTAAATAATAAGGCTAATACTGTATTTCATTCCCTAGGCGAGGCCGCAGAGCCGTAGGTCTGATGGGGGTCCTGGGACATCCTTCCGAGGGCTTACCCGGGGCTCCCAACTATAGGCTGTTGGGTGTTACGTGAGGTAGGCTCGGTTTTTAGTCAGTAGGAGTTCGGCATAGCATCTATAATGGATTTTCACTAATGTTAAAAAGAAAATTATAAGGCTCATACTGTTAATATTTTCTTAAGTTAATTGTATCTAAACTATAATTTTAATTCATCAGCAAATAATTATAATTCAATCACAAATTTCAATGAATCAAGAGATCAAGAGATAAATTAATCAATGTCAGCTTTCTTGGGTGTTTAAGTAATAAAACTTTTCACAAGCAGTTTTCGGTCGAAGTTGCAAAATCTCAACTGGCTACCAAAACTTCTAATTAACACTAAATTTAAATATTTGTAAAAATTGGAACAAAGCAAATCGGTGTAAAGTAGCGCGTTGTCGGTGGTGGCATTGCTATGGTATGATGTTCATATCGCTCATTCGGGGCAAAAAAAAAATTGAGTTTATAGATTTGATTTCTATGTATAATGTTTATTTAAATTAGGATTTTATTACATCTTTTAGCACCAGCTGATACTGGCTTCATATATTTATTCTTGACAATTACACGACTTAACCTCAAAATAGTTGGAATAATCACATAATGTATATTACTCTCTGCACTCTATGCAGTACCAGAATACTCATAGCTCGAACAATAGTAAACTGACCTAAAGTAACATACGGCATTACATGGAGAAATCGAATTTAAGCGATAACAAAAAAACAGTGCGTCATATAAAGGCGAAACGTATTCTAGAATCTATCAATTTATACCTACAACCACTGTCCACTTCTGGAGATAAGCCTCTCCCTCTTACTCATTTTGCACCTTATAAGCCTCTCTCTCTCTCTTATTTTGCACCGTAACGAAAACTGAGGCTTTGCAACTTTTGTAACACTGCAGCAAAAGGACAATATGCCATATTTCCTTGGAAGTTTAATTCCGTGTAGGACGCACCCCTGTGACCTGCCCCAGGCCGCAATATTGAGAAAGTAAATCATCTGTGCTTGGCTGACCTTGGGTAAAGTATTTAACTGCAAAAGTGGCAGTGCGACGGGACTTTCGTAGGTACGAGCGACCTTAAATATATAATATGGGTCGCATAAATATTCTATATTGGGCGTCATCCATTTTGCATCAGTCTTTATAATATGTTAATAGATAATGGCAAATATAACTTTCTCTAGACACGTTAATCCTCCTCGAATAAACTCCACAAGCGTAGAGAAAACTTTTTGTTTAAAGTATTTCATATCAAATTTATATTTAAAACCAAATTAAAATCACAATTTTAACGAACTTCACCACACAAAAAAAATGTCATACAGGAACTTCCAATCGTCCCAAAATAACAAAAAGTACTCTTAAATTTCCTGTTTCAAAAATATTTATTGTGACCTGTACAAGTCAAAAATGTTTGAACAAGGAAAAAGTGAAACAATTCCGCTTTATGGCTTCCGCCGTTCGCATTATGAAAATGAATTTTATGTGTACAAAAAAGATACGGGATACTTTGAAAATTAAGTTTAATATGAATAGCAGAAGATTAATAATGATGTTATTTACAGTTGAAAAACTGAAAATGGTTCTGTTTTAAAATTTTGTTTATTTTAAAATGTGGTGTAAGCTATTTTTTTTTAAAATCCGAAAATGATAATTGTTCCAATATGATTTTATTAATATTTTAATATCTCGGACTAATTCATTAATTAGTTCGAGATACTGAAATATTTGTGCTCACGTTTTTTTTGCACGTGATCTAGCCTAAATTAAGGTTAATCTAAGCTTGTGTTATAACTGTTTTTCTTTATTGTAACATAATCCTTGCTTGCTTCTAAACCTTATCTGAATTTGCAGCTAGGGATACGTTTTGTATTTTTATTTTTAGCATTGCTTAGAGCGACTGTCGTTTAAACTCTTCACCACTTGCATGACACGAACCCTTATACTATTATTGCACAACTATTGCACCGAGGCTTCTGTATTAAAAACTAATCATATTACATTAGGAACCAGTATTCTAATAGCTATCATGGGGCTCCTCAAGATTGCATTCCTCAAGAGATAACATCTACAGAAGAAATTGTATGTCAAAGTACAATCTCTACAGATTTTGCAAGCACTTGTATTCTATGGAACCATAAAATAAATCGTATTTAAAATATCAATATAAATATATTAATTTTATAAATTTGTATAGTATTTTGTAGTAGTAGGGCAACAAAGTAAAGAATACTTAAATTAAATATCAAAATTACTATCAAGTAG
The DNA here is from genome assembly GCA_933228765.1 of Miltochrista miniata. Lineage (NCBI taxonomy): Eukaryota > Metazoa > Arthropoda > Insecta > Lepidoptera > Erebidae > Miltochrista > Miltochrista miniata. The sequence continues at coordinate 22,996,157 of OW121763.1, read as the reverse complement.
TCTTTATAAAACATGTAAAAGCATTTAAAACAACCGTAACAGAGCAATGTTAGAAATTAACTGCCGTTACACCGAATGTATGCAAGAACATAAATAAAAACTGATCGTAAACATTCCAAGATATAATTGTTTATAAAACATTAAAAGTTAAAACGAATAACATCATAAACTTCGCCTATAAAGTTTTCAAAAATGTAGTAAAAGGCTTTCTTAATAGGTAACTTATTAAATAGCTGGGTCGAATATCGTTACCACTTGTAACTTATTACTGTTTAATGTCTTCTACAAATAGAATGTTCGTATCAAGGGAACCAATTTTATATATAATCAAATTAGGAGTAATCTTAAACCTCGGACATTAACATTTCCCTGACATTAATCACACAGTTAACACCATTGGACATCGACATTTGTCATTGAATATATATGAGCCTATTATTTAAGAAATAGCTTCGTAATTGTATCTTATTTTGTCACTACATTTGTTCTCACATTCGAGATGGATTACCTTTTTTTTTAAATCAGTGACTTATTTTGAGAACTATGTTTACTATAGTACTTATTTATATTCTGTTAATTCAAATTCTAAATATTCTTCAGCATACATCCATCTCATGTTCATAATTATGTCAAAAAATTGATTTCAATATCCCACTCTTATGGATGTAGAAATTAATTCTATGTTGTTACAGATTACTTTCACTGGAGACCAAAGAAGCAAGCTAAACATTCAAATAAAATAAATACAATTTTTAAAGCTTCACAAGGTACTTTGCTACCCTATTAGCGCGAAGTACAATAATCTTTATACTTTCCTACTCTGTCTATGTTCTTACTGTGTACTTACCGGAATATTTTCATAAAGCTCTTTCTTAAACATCGCATTAGGATTAGTACCATAAAACATCAAGCTGTAAAAACAGTATGAAGTTATTGATTTATGAATTTGCAATGGCTACATACAAAATCTTAAGCCATTGAAGTATCTTTTCTTAAAATTGAGAAGATTGAGACACCCAATACAAAAAGCAACAAAAACGAACCCTGTATTCCGACAAAACGCACTAATGTGTTATCGAAAGATCTTATAAATTACTGTGAAATAAGAAAAAGAGCTGCAATATTAAAACGCAATTAACACGAAGAGACTTTTTTTTTTTTTTGTTTTGTGTAAAGTGTACGCTATCTTAGGTAGATAGATACACTTTAGACTATTACAATCTAGCTTATAGGCTAATAAGTAATTTTATGCTGACTTAAACTTCTATATAATACTTATTCTAAGAAAAGAATCCATTGATTAATCTTAGAGTCTGATAAATTAATACACTTTGTTCTTGTGTTATTAAACAGTAAGCACTAAAGACACTTATTATTCTCACTAGGCACTACACTAACTCAAAGGGCTTAGTTCTTTTGAGTCTTCTTTTTAAGTCCGTCCAATCGAGGAGTTGAATTGCCTCCGGATTGTCATGGTGGAGCAGTCTCTTTTCATGAGCTTCTGCGAAACGTTGGATAATTTTGTCAACCGGCTGTACTTGAAGGTCCCGGTGAAGGTCATCATTTCGAACGTACCAAGGTGCATCAACTATGCCCCTTAGCACTTTATTTTGGAAACGCTGTATGATATTTCTGTTGCTCTGTTTAGTGCAGCCCCACAGCTGTACACCATATGTCCATACCGGCATCAGGACTTGTTTGTAAAGTAAAAGTTTGTTTGGTATTGACAAACTTGATTTCTTTCCAAGCAGCCAATACATATCGTTATAGCGTATGTTGAGTTCTTCTCGTTTTTTCTTAATATGTGCCTTCCACCGCAACTTTGCATCAACTACACTAACACGAAGAGACTAACGATATCTTTATTTAATATACATAAGATAAGATTTGTTTTGTTCCGCTTCTGGCGAGATAAAACATTGTCTCCTTGTTTTGTTGCTAGTAACGCAGGTGCCAGATATTTAGTAGCTTGATGGGTAAAATAAGATAAAGAAAGCTAAAAAGAACCCTTATTTTATCGTTGATAATCGTAATATCTTTTTAAATATAACTGGTTAATAGATGCAATCAGATAGGTGCTAAATGATTATGGAATTCGCTGTCATTAATATCAGACCAAAGACATAAAAACAATATCTGTACTACGAATTCCGTAGGCTCCACCTTCTATATTGGTAGGATTCAAAGATGGAGCCTGCAAATACGTACATGTGGTACCTACTTAACATTATTAAGAGATCTCTTTCTAAGATTTAAATCAACATTGATCTGTGATATTTCTGCAAAGCTCTTTATTTTATACAACACACTAAACATCAAGGATAAAATATTTACCTGCAAAATAAAAGAATTCTAACTATACATAATAAAGGTTCGGAGACGTGGTATTCGAAGAAACAGACTATCAATGATTATGGAAGTGTGAACATGTTCTGTTTGTAAAGCTATAACTACATCGGGTAAATAGCTTCTTCGATAATTTAGCGTTGTAAAAGTGGGCTTCCTCAAAACGTCTTTCTTGACAGAGTGCAAACCCCTTGACAAAAATTTTAAATATAAAGTCTAAATTTAATATAAAATTTTAGAAGTGTAAATTGCTGCAGCATAAACAATGCGGCCATGACAACCGAATCGAGTAAATATTAAGCCTCTGTCATAAAAGCTTACTGTCAGCTTATTCAATCAAACCGCGGATGCCAACGGTATCAATATCAGTGAAGTGAACCCACCTGCCACATAGACATTTTATCTTCATTATTGTTTTTGTCTCCCAAAATACACCTTGCCTTGAAAAGGTCGACGTAAATCAATACATGTTACGGTTACTGATTATTAAGCTTGAGAGCATTATCTAAATTTTTAGACCGTATCTTATAGAGTCATTATTGGAATTTTAATATGGCAATAGCTTTTAGGCAAATGTTTGTGGATAGTAATTTATCGTCTTTTAATTTCTTTTAGCGACAATACTTGATGGCTTTGGAGTTCTAGTTTGGTTTTATCGCAATCTGCAATGAGAATTCTACCTCAATATATTAATTCGTAAAAGGATTTTTATTATTTTAATAACCCTTACAATATATTTAACAAAGTTATGTTTTTAAGATGATAGAAGACAGCTCTCCTCACAAATATGTAAGTGACTACCGACTGTAAGTGAATTAATTTCAATGTTTGTATGCATTATATTATGTACTAGACTCTAGAGAAACCCTCTTCTTTTGATGGTATAACTTTAGCGATCTTTTCGAAGAAATAAAGTATATTAAGAATAGATTATTCAACAAGCGTATTGGCTGTATGATCAATAAATTAAATAAAAAGTGTACCCAAATTCAATCTGGAATACTAAAGTACTACATAATATATGAAGAAAATGATGTCGAAAACATCAAAAAATGTGACGAACATCTTAAATTATAAATCACTTAATAACATAAAACTCATCACTCGTACAAGTCATAAAATTGTAAAAGCACCAATTATTTTAAGTTATATAAGTTTAATAATACATAAACATCACGTTTCAGAATCAAAAGACATCAAACTTTACATTATTTATGACATCCTACCCCTTCTTATGACCTGTCAATGTAGAACTGTGCCCTTCACTCAAAAGTCTTTGGTTTGTTGTTGAAAGAAGAGAATTCGCAAGAAGTGAGAGGTCTGATAGACTGGTTTTCTAACTCTGGGATTCCAATATCAAGATTCTAAGCAGGTGTGTTTTAAGACAAGGCGCCTCTATAAGCACTACACATTGTCAACAAAGATTGACAACATTTTGAAAGTATATGAAAGTATAGCTTTAAACTTCTTGTACATTCATAAATTTCTTGTATTACCAAAATTGCGTGTGGCGTGATGACTACAAAATACATGTGTCATGACCCTCTCCCCATTTACTTGGGCCGTGACCTATAATGTGGTTAAGAGATATCTCGAGCGTACGCCGAATTTGTCTATTTAGTTTTGTCGGGTATATTACCATGGAGTACTTAAAACTGCATTTAATAAGGTAATGTCCATAATACGTACTTTCAAGTACTGGGCGGTGTAAAAGGAGATAGAAAGATCTAATGATGCCCTTTGTTTCTAGACATTGTTTATGGCATACCTATACGACACGTCGCATAACATAGGTAAGTGGACGTTTATATATTACATTTGATACTCCACAATCCAACATAATACCGACAATCAACCCAACATCGATGTAAACTTTTATCTGTGTATCACAACACATCACAACGTGCAAGAAAAAAAAACGTCCGGTAGTCTTGGCGCGCCGCGTCTCCCGATGTCGCCTGCCTTTGTCGGCACTTTTTTCACTCCGTGACTGTTTTAATAATCGAATACCGATCTGCTTACTTTACTGATCAGGCCTATGATCAGGTAGCGATGAATGAAATGAGCAAAAAGTAAAGAACAAATAAAATTTCGTAAGCCATAGTCTACTCTCGTGTTTGAAGCTGTGAGGAATTTTAGAACAAAAATAACATAGCAAAAATAAAATAAAAATTGGGCAGAGGCCTTTGGAATTTAAATTAACACTGGGGGCTGAACAAATGCACAGCAGCAATGTTTATACCTTTAGTTTTGAGTAGAACGATGATTATAAAAATAATGTGCTTCTAATTCATTTAATGGAAAGTAACCATAATAAAGTTAACTCGTTTTTCTAAGCGGCACTTTGTTCGATGTTAGAATCAGTATTTACCATGGCTAATTTATCCATACTAATTTTATAAAGAGGAAAGATTTTATTGTTTGTTTGTTTACATCAAATGGGTCCTTCGCTGTTTGACACCACGAATTATTGACACCACGGTGTCAATCGCAGAAGAACGTTTTTTGAATTGGCTGTTTGGGACCATTTTTATATTAATTTGCGACCGTGGTGTCAAACGGCGAACATCTTATTTTGTTTTCGTCGATTGACACCATGGTGTAAAACTGTTGATTTGGACCACTTTCAACAATTTAAAGGTCAAGTGTGATTTGTGTACTGGCGAAAAGAAAACGGTTATTAAAACAACAATTACAATCAAATTGTTCCTAGGGCTACGTTCTATAATATAAATAACTTCAAATAATCCGATTTGGACAGGTTAGGTTAGAAGGCTAAGGTGCACCTTAGCCTTCGTGGTTATTTTTTTTTCATAAATTAAAGTAATAGTTTTGTAGTATAAACTTTTATTTAAATTTTTTATTGTATTAACTATATTATATTATTTTAATTTTAATTTTAGTTTTGTAGTATAAACTATTATTTTAATTTATAAAAAAAATAACCACGTAGGCTAAGGCGGGAGCTCCGCTCCGCTCCGCTCCCGCCTTAGCCTTCTAACCTAACCTATCCAAATAGGATTGCATTATTTTTAGGTATTTTGACTTTAATTGATATTAAATGTTGGTAAATGTAAATTATGCATATTGATGATAAAAATCGTTTAAACACTTTTGTGCATGATTGTTATGTTATTATAAAAATGAAAAATGAGCCGTCCTTTGCTGTTTTACATCATGGTGTCAATCAACGAAGCCATATAAGGTATTCGTCGATTGACACCGTGGTGCCAAACAGCCAATTCAAAATACGTACTTCTGCGATTGACACCGTGGTGTCAATAATTCGTGGTGTCAAACAGCGAAGGACCCCATCAAATAGGCTACGGAACTACTGACTTCCTGATAAACATAGGCTATATTTTATTCCCGTATTCCCACGGGAACGGGAGCTATGCGGGTGAAACCGCGTGACGTCCGATAGTATTATATACAAATCGTTCTTGATCGAGAGACTGGCAATCCCCATCTGAAAACACTATCGGAGAGTGGGGGGGGGAGGTTTGTTTTATTCTTTTGATATCTGTATCTTTTATCCTACTTTATTGTGCAGACTTATGTTATGGCATGTCTCTATTAGAATAATACAATGGTAACTCACATTTAGGTACACAGTGATATTATGCCTGCTCTAACTGCCTAAACTGAAGCGCTCGTGGCCCCGCGGACTCAGTGTTCTGTAAACGATCACTGCAGTAAGCAATTTTCACTATGGCTGGTCCATGGATGGGTGACCATCCATGTGATCACTTTGTGACATTTATTTGAGCGTTTCCGTGCTTCGGAAGGCACGTTAAGCCGTTGGTCCCGGTTGCCAGTAAAATGGCAGTCGTTAAGCCAATTTGAAGGCTTTATTTCAACAGCAGGCAGTCACAACCTGCGCCTGTCCATTTAAACACGGCAATACGGTTCACCACCTATTACGTGGGACAAATTATACAAAGGTGAAATGTGGGCAAATAATATGCCTCTGCCTACCCCTTTGGGGATAAAGGCGTGACCATATGTATGTAACTGCCTAACTTACTCCTCCTTGATATACTTTATGAAATTCTAAAACTAGTTCAACTATATTCCTAAGTGCAGTTGTTAGTTTGTAATCTCTGGTGTATCAATAAAATGACATGGAACCTGAACATTACTATTGATGGTGGTGAATATTTCAATAAAACAATATCAATTACTAGCGACCCGCCCCGACTTCGCACGGGTGCAATGCGGATACTAAATTCAAATACAATTTAATGGATGTTATTATACATAGAAACCTTCCTCTTCAATTACTCTACTATTTAAAAAAAAACCGCATCAAAATCCGTTGCGTAGTTTTAAAGATTTAAGCATACATAGGGACAGAGAAAGCGACTTTGTTTTATACAATGTAGTGAAGTAGAAAATACATTTCCTCATGATTAAATGTAACTAAAAAAGTATAAATGCGCAATAATTTTATTTCAGGCAATATTAGTATAAATGTCCACCATTAAAATGTTTTGCTTAGAAACTGTTTTCAGTGCTCCGGTCAAAAATTATACAACCAGCGCCATCTGTTATGCAGTAGTGAAAATAATTTTTAAATTATTTCGTTCATCCAGATTTTTTAACATATCGGTGAATCTGAAAGAAAGATGAAGATCTACTACTTATGGAATGTGAAATTTACGGTTTTAATAGGACGTCAATAGAGAATTTGGGATATTGTTTATATTATTACATACTAGAGGACGTCACGCGGTTTCATCCGCCCAGTTTCCGTTCCTGTGGGAATACCCGTATAAAATATAGCCTATGTTCACCGAAAAGAGTGTAGCTTTCCAATAGTGAAAGAATGTTTCAAATCGGTCTAGTAGTTTCGGACGGAGCCTATTCCATTCACACAAACAAACAATCAAATCTTTCCTCTTTGTAATATTAGTATAGACTACTATCACGACAGTGTTTCGATCACAATTAGGTCCCTCACGGATGCTATGCCGGACGAGGGCACGGGTAAGGCATCGAAAGGATGTCTAAGGATTATCGATAGCCTATGACACTAAAATGCAATTGACTAGTTTCTAAAATATTTTTAAGTAGCCTGGGCCTGTCCATTTCAACACGGCAATAAGCTCACTGTCTATTACGTGGGAGAATTTAAAAATGAAGATAATTTTTATGATACTAGCTGACGCCCGCAGCTCCGCCCGCGTCAAGTTTTGTTCTCGTTTCCACTTCCCGCGGGAACATATTCCCGGGATAAAAGTAGCCTATGTGTTATTCCAGACCTATATCTACGTCTACACCGAATTTCAGCCATATCCGTTGAGCCGTTAGAGCGTGAAAGAGTAAAAAACATCCACACTCACAAACATTCGCATTTATAAAATTAGTAAGAAGTAAGATGCTCCACATCGCACCACTACAAGGTCAACCTTGTAGTAGGTAGTGTGGTGGATATTCGTAGAATATCGCGAGTAACATCACTGTGTGTAAAAGCTACTCAAAATAAAGAAACCAAATTTTCTTTGATAAATATTATATAGGAATAAAAATTCTTTACAAAGACTTTCATATCATTACTTTACAAAGTAAAACATGACTCTTTGTGAAGGAAGCCAATTAGATGTTAAAGATGACTTTTTTATCTCATTATGTTTAAAAGTGTTGTTGAAAACAAAGGCAGAAAAACTAAGTCTCAATTATTTAAAATGTTTAGTGTAATATTAATGCCAGTGTATTATTAGCACAACTCTCAGTTCCTAGAATATAAATGTATGTTACTAACATACATTTATATTCTACGAGCTGAAAGTTGTTTAACTTTATTTATTGACTAGCGGACGTCACGCGGTTTCACCCGCGTAGTTCCCGTTCCCGTGGGAATACGGGAATAAAATATAGCCTATGTTCACCGCAAAGAGTGAAGCTTCCCAACAGTGAAAGAAGTTTTCAAATCGGTCCAGTAGTTCCGGAGCCTATTCGTTACAAACAAACAAAAAAGCAAATCTTTCCTCTTTATAATATTAACACACCTGTTGTAAAAGAATAAACAAAATAAAAACAACAATACATTATAAATATGAACTTTAGGGCGAGTGGCGTTTTTAGGCTTGTATCTTACAGATCCACCAATCTAAGAAATGAAAAAATTAAAACTGGAGTTTATTAACTAAAATATTATTGACGAACAACTTATTTCAAACATCAGTTTCAAATAAGTATTCGTTTAAACTCAAATACATAATTACTCGTTTTAGTATCACGAAGCCAATCGTTTTTCTAAAGAAAGTAAGTATTAACAAGTTGAAGTAAGGAAAAGTAGGCAAAGAAAGTTGAATTTTAACAGGTTTTCAATCAATTTGAAAACGACTGACACGCTGAGTGAGGGAAAAGAAAATATTTTATTGTGAACAGAACGAATGAGTTGGGGATACATTCTAACACTTCGATCCTCTTTATAAGGATGGCCGTTGTGATGATAGGGCCTCTATGATTTATTCAGTACAAAATCTTACTAATATTATAAATGTGAATGTGTGAATGTCTCTTTCAACCTCTAAAGGCTGAAGGGATCTGACTAAAATTTGGAATAGGGATATATTATAGTCTGGAATAGCATAATATAAAAGCCTATTTTTTATCCCGGGTTAATTAGATATTGAAGCAACCCTTGACATAAGCACCAAAATGAGGCTAAGTAAATGATGGAAAACAAGGAATCACCATTATTAGTTATTTGACCATCATATTCGTCTTCGCCGCCTTAGTATCATAGTATTTGATCGATGCTGATAAAATTTCGAAAGTAAAACCTATCCCAATATTTTTCAATACCATATCCACAGCACAAACCGTCAATGTTAAGAGTACGGCTCAATTCCTTCGAATTCCATACACCATCATTCCGGGTATCAATGTTTACATCGTAACAGGTCGCTGTCTGTACATGAAAGATAAATGAGAAAAAATATTATAGGGGGGCTTTATGAACGCAGTAGAACCCAAAACAATGATTTTTAGAATTTTTGTCTGTATGTCTGTATGTCTGTTTGTCTGTACGTTTGTGCACGCTAATCTCAGCAACCGCTTAACCGATTGCAATGCGGTTTTCTTTATTGTGTCAAGGTTAGCTCTGCTTAACATTAACCCCCATATTCATAATCGTTTATTAAACCTATTTTAGTTAAAACACATTTTAAGTTCATTGCTGTCTCTAACCATTCTCTGTCATTGGTTAGAGACAGCAATAGACTTAAAGTGTGTTTTAACTAAAATAGGTTTAATAAACGATTATGAATAAGGGGGTTAGTGTTTATTTCATGTCAATCGGTTTATAAATAAAAAAGTTATAACACTTTAAAGAATCATACATAGACTTATGAATCTTAAAGTGGGTAAATCTAAACTGGCGTGTTGGCTTAATCATAAAAGAGCTTAATGATTAAGGCTATTCCTTCGGCGCGGACTGAATTGTTTTAGAATAGCCTTAATCATTAAGCTCTTTTATGATGAAGCCAACAGGGCAGTTTCACACACTGCTTGATGAGTCTGATGAAGAAGTACCTCTCCTTTCATACACCTTATGTGACGTAAACGAAGTTGCGGGCTCAGCTAGTTATACATAAAATCTTATCACAGCATAATTTGGGATACAGGGTTATTTGGAAGTCAAGTACATACTTGATTTCCAAATAACCTCAGATAGAGTATACGTATCAAGTACATACTTGATACGTATACTCTATCTGCAAAAGAACTTTTGACAAAATACTGCATAGGTACTGGTTTCACATGAGTAAAGGTGTTTCCTGTAACGTAAGTATAGCTGAATTGTAAAATGTAGCAAAATTATGATGAAGTTTTAAACAATTGACAACGTTTTTTTGTATTTCGACATTGTAACCAACATAGTTTGCACCTAGTTGATTCGACTGGTGACCCAAGAACTGGAAGTTATAGGTATTACTCTCCAATAAGAAGATGCGGTCAGTCTTTCGGGCATAAAGCCACGGGAGCCTCACTTACATTTAGTTTTGTTTGGATAGTTATTTTGTAAATAGATACATATGACATGTAATAGATAGAGAAGCGCTCGTGATCCTGCGGACTCAGTGCGTTCTGTAAACGATTACTGCAGTAAGCAATTATCACTATGGACGGTCCTTGGATGGGTGATCACCCACGTGACCACTTAGTGACATTTTATTTGAGCGTTTCCGTGCTTCGGAAGGCACGTTAAGCCTTGGTCCTGATTGCCATTAAAATTGTTATCATTTAGCCAAGTTTAAATTTTTCAATTTTTTCAAGCCACCCATAAAGGGTGGCTTGAAAAAATTCAGCAGCGGCCAGTCAGAACCGGCGCCTGTCCATATCAACACGGCCAAAAGGCTCATCACTACTTGGGACAAAATCTAAAAAGGTGAAACGTGGGCATAAAGAATGCATCAGCCTACCCCTTCGGGAATAAAGGCGTAACCATGTAAATATTATGTAATATGTTACACTATGATTTTACACAATAAAATGTTTTGATCACCGCCCAGTTTGTATGTTTTCTATGTTTATTATTATGTACAATTTACAATATTTATAAATTGTCTAAATCCTGTGGCACAAACTTATAAACTTAATTTGAGCTAGATGGCACTGTGTAATGATCAAAAGTTTGTTAGTTTATTTTTCCGTTGTAAAAACGTGTTTATTCTTACATTCAGTAGGTACACTCGGTATTCTTTTTAGCTAATTTACAATGTTATGAAGATATAAATATAAATTAGGCTTCATTATGGATCCAGTTCGTGTCTTATTTGATATTGTACAAGGGCATGTGCACAAAAAATGTATATTAATTAAAACTTATAAATCATTATGCTAGATATAATTATGTTGATGAGAGTATACATTATTTTTTGTATCATTTAGTTCATAATGATCAGCCGCTACTAGATACGTGTTGATAAACTTGTGTAGGTGACAGTACAACAGAAGGAAGCCTACATCCAAAGAGCGTTTGGGCTACGCACACTATTGACCCTGCTTACGGAGTTCACGAACATGAAGTCAAAGGACTTTCAATAGTAGTTTTCGATAGATACAGATTTGTGCGCGTGTGTGCGTAGCAGAGGGCCTTCTTTATCGTATTATTTTGTAACAATACAATCAAAAAGAAAAAGATTAGCACATTATTTTTTTGTATTATATAAGGTAACGGAAATTTTATAACATTTCAACATCCGAGACATGATTGTTGCTGGCATACATGTTTTTAGAGTTTCGTATCCAAAGGATAAAAACCCTATTTATGAGACTTCGCCATCTGTCCGTATGTCTGTCTGTCCGTCATGAGGCTGTACCTCAAGACAGATAGCTAGAGAGCTGAAATTTTCAAAGATGATGTATTTCTGTTGCCGCTATAACAATTTCTAAAATCAAAATGGGGGGATGAAAGGGGGCCCAAACAATAAACGTGATTTATGTGGTTTCTTGGTACGAATCCTGTGCGCGAGTCCAAATCGCACATAACTGGTTTTTTCTTTTATATTTTACTTTTAAGAGAGTCTACCATAACATAAGTCTTGTTACCTCGGAGTCTTATTAAACAAAGTAAGAGTTTCCACACCGGTACAATGATGCCTGTGAAACTCAAATGAGGTTCATTTTTACAGAATCTCTCGAATCTTTATTGCGAATTTTTCGGGCATTGTGTGTGGAATGAACTCGTTAAAAACTTTGAGCTATTGGAGAGAGAGCAATGCCTGTTTTAATTGTATTTTTAACTTCTGACGAAGTAAGAGGTGTTATACTCGTAGGTTAACGTGTGTCTGTCTGTCTGTGGCATCAATCTCAAGACCTCAAGATGTCAGTATACTAATATATTATGGCACACTATACTTCTCACACATAGGTAGGTAATTAAAGCCTGGTTGTTGAGACAATTTGTTTGGAAGATTATTTACAATCAAGCTACCGACTTTCCATCGCCTTCCAAATCAGTTTTTTTATGTTTGTTACCTCGTTACTCCGGAGTTTATGACCGGATTTGAAAAATAATTTTTATTTGTGTGGGAGTTATTACTTTAATATAGTTCCATTTAAATTTAAGTCGGTAAATTCAATTCATCTGGTATTCAAACAAAAAAAAATGGTAAAAATTCCAGTGAAGTTTCGTTCAAAAGCAAAACAAAGGAAATATTTAAATTCTTGAACCGTGTGTTGCATACAAATTAAATTCCATTATGGCACATTTAAATGCAAAGCCTAAACCGAAAGCCTAATTAAGCTAAAGAAAGTGCACTGAAATGTGACGTAATTAAGTTCCTGCTACATATTCACTTGTATAAAGATTGTTTTTTTAAGTGGCCGTACACAAATTGTGCCATTTTTTTTCTTTAATAGGGTTGTTTGTACTTTTTACCTGTAATCGCGTAGGAGGGACAAGCACTTTTACTTGTAACTTAGTAAAAATTCTTGTTAAATAAATTTTAGGGTTTTATTTAAAAAAAATATAGGTAAGTATTTAAAAGTATAAATAACATAAGTTTTCTTTTTTTAAAAGGCACGATAAAACTCATAAAGGGATGCACAAATCTATTATGTCATCAGTAGAAAGAACATCACATGAATAACGTTCGTTGTAGTTTATTCCTCCAAGAAATGTACACTTATCCCTACTAATATTATAAATGCGAAAATAATTATTTCTGTCTGTCTGTCAGTCTGTTACGCTTTCACGTCTAAACCACAGAAGCGATTAAGATGAAATTTTTGATAGTTTGAATCCCTGGGAAGGGCATAGGCTACTTTTTAACCGACTACCCAAAAAGAGAATGATGATTTTATGCGGTAACGACTTCTAGGTGGACAAAACCGCGGGGAACAGCTAGTAATAAAGAGGAATAATTTGATTGTTTGTTTGTTTGTTTGCATTGAATAAGCTCCAGCACTCCTGAGTCGAATTGATAAATTCTTTCACTGATGGGAAGCTACACTATTCCTGAGTGACGGAGGCTATATTTTATTTCCGTATTCCCACGGAAACGGGTACCTACTCGAAGACTTCTATATAAACTGAGGTAGACATGCCCTACGCACCGATTTTTGAAACCTATAAACTGCCCCAATTAGCAGCGTTGCTCGCACTGTTGTGAGTCAAAACTTCGAGAGTAGGTACTCGACTTGCAATCGGAGTCCATACGCCTTCTCTTTTACTGTTTTTCTATTCGTATATTGCTATTGTGTGTGGTGACAATTACGTAAAAAATATTTATAAGTGAGTGTAGTCTTAGTAATGTGTGTATTTGAGGATTGCTTTTGAAATCTCGTTTGTTAGAGTACGGCGCGTCTGCCTCAGTTTATATAGAAGTCTTTGTACCTACTACGGGGTTGAAACCGCTTAACATCGGCTAGTATTATTATACGCTAGGTGCCTGCAGCTGTGCCCGCGTGGAGGTTTGCTCTCGTTTCCGATTCTTATAGGCACTCATTTCGGAAATAAAAAGGCTATGTATCTATCCCTGTACTAAATTTTAGATAGATCCGTTTATCCTTTAGAGCGTGAAAGAAAGAGTAACAATATTCTAGAGATCCACACAAACAAACGTTCGCATTTATAATATTATTAAGATATTTCATATAATATAGTAACCACCCTCGGGCATCAAATGATAATTACGATGGCTGACGTAGGTATAGAAACGTGACAGTATAATAAGTAATTACTCGATTAATTCATACGATTAAAAGATTTTACGAGGTTTTGCTAATTACTGTGAATCTTTTCAGTGTAAACGTTTTTTGAACAGTTCATTTACATTATAGCCGAATTATACTTCATATTAATTTATAAAAGATAATTTCCGTATCATATATGTCGGAGTAGACATGCGGCAGCTGTTTTTAAAAGCGCAGGCCCGCTGACCTGGAGTAGGTCATCGGGTCTGCTTTATGCTTTATTACACTTATAGATGGATATCTAGTTAATTAACAGTGAAATAAATACTTAGGCGGTATTTATTTCAGAAACACGGTAATAAAAACAAGCAAATGGAACACCAATGAAATAAAATGAAATTAAATGAAAAATCTTTATTCATGTAAGTCACAATCTACATTTACTGCCAGATTCGCAACGCAATAGGTAGAGCTGGAGAAAAAAGAACCTGGCAATAAAACTCCGGCCACTCTTTTAACTTACAGTAGGTTATTACAACATAATTTTTATTCCAAATTAAAACCAACATAGAATCTACTCACAATGTTTTCTCTCCAAATTCCAGTAGCAAAAGTGAGCCCCCGGCCACAACCACTGTCTATTTATAAATCCCCGCCACTCAAATTGTTCTCACAAAACACGTGGCTTGATATTTAATGTTTTCTTTTTAAATCAAAGAAATGTGGTTCAATTTATTTTTGAGAAATAAAGTTATTAATTTAATTAGTCAAACAAACTGTTAAATTGAATGAAATCGTTAAAATACAAAGATTAATTCATTCTCAGTAAAATGAACATTGCCGGAACTATAGGAATAACAAAAATCCTGTTTTGATTAAAAACATTTTCAAATGTCGACAATATTCGTATTAATTGTCAATAAGAATTTAACAATAGTCTTTATTGTAGGTTCTTACGAACCTACATAGTCACATAACACTTAGGTAACCTAATTAGTTCAACACTACATCAAGTTATACAAATCAGTGTTAATAAATTCTACAACTATTTCTATTCGAACCTTATATCACAAAATAGTAAGGTATCAGTAAAGTTGCTCATTGTAATGGTTTTAATCTATTTATAATCAAATAGATTTTAATTAGTAATTCTCGGTGTGGCGACACGGCCATACTGATCGGCGATGCGTGCTCTGCATCGTGTGGTAAGGTCTAGATCTGCAAAATAAATATTAAAAGCTGAGGCTTGGTAGTTCTACAGTACACGCAAACCAGAAAAACTTGGTTAAGCAAATATAATTCCATTGGTCATAACCTTACATCGTGGTAGCATGTAGAGTGTCACCGCTCATAGTTAATGAAGACGGTGAGCTGGTTATGATGCGCTCACTGAGTGCTACTACTGCGATCCACATCAATCAATGAATCAAATCAGCCTATATCAGTCCACTGCTGGACGTAGGCCTCTCCCAAATGACGCCACAACACACGGTACTGCGCACATGTAAATACATGGCAACAGATTTTTTTTTTTTTTTTTTATACACAGGGAAGGATTTGTAGGGGAGAGGTCGATGCTGTCAAAGACAGGGGCCCTAGGGGATGTTGGTAGGGTCGATGCTGTGCCCTCAGCGGTCTTGTACGCCTTGTTACACAGGGGACCATTATTCTTTCAGGATTGGGATATCCACTCGTAGTGGTTCTTACTGCTCATTCCACATGACAACAGTTTTTTTTTTTTTTTTTTTTATACACGGGTAAGGATGATGTAGGGGAGAGGTCGATGCTGTCAAAGACAGGGGCCCTAGGGGATGTTGGTAGGGTCGATGCTGTGCCCTCAGCGGTCTTGTACGCCTTGTTACACAGGGGACCATTATTCTTTCAGGATTGGGATATCCACTCGTAGTGGTTCTTACTGCTCATTCCACATGACAACAGTTTTTTTTTTTTTTTTTTTTTTTTTTTTATACACGGGTAAGGATGATGTAGGGGAGAGGTCGATGCTGTCAAAGACAGGGGCCCTAGGGGATGTTGGTAGGGTCGATGCTGTGCCCTCAGCGGTCTTGTACGCCTTGTTACACAGGGGACCATTATTCTTTCAGGATTGGGATATCCACTCGTAGTGGTTCTTACTGCTCATTCCACATGACAACAGTATTTTTTTTTTTTTTTTTTTTTTTTTTTTATATATACGGGTAAGGATATGTAGGGGAGAGGTCGATGCTGTCAAAGACAGGGGCCCTAGGGGATGTTGGTAAGGTCGATGCTGTGCCCTAAGCGGTCTTGTACGCCGTGTTACACAGGGGACCACTATTCTTTCAGGATTGGGATATCCACTTTTTGTGGCTTAATACAAATAATAAATAAATAATATGATTCAGGATAGGGATATTAGTGGCTTATTGGCGACTCCACGCCCCAATAGCATCTTTTCATTTAAATATTTTATTAGCTAATTTGGTGACTCCACGTCCCAATAGCATCATTTGTCTAATAATTCAGCTAGCATTTTAATACCGATTAGACTGAAGAAACTAAAATGAAAATACCTCACCAGATTTTTCAATTTGTGGTTTCTGAGAATCAAGTACTCGCTGGGTGCGGTGCCGTCCGCGTCAGCGCCAATGCGCCAGATGACCTAACCTAAGCTGTAGCTCACCACGAGGTTTTGGGCGCCCCGCTGTTGATTGTGGGGACCTTTAGCGCCCGTCTATGATGTCCTAATGCTTCCTTTAGAAGACAGCGGCCGTTGTCGAAAACGCTGTAAACTTAAACAAAGATGCCTCTGTAAAAACTATCATTTTTTTTTTTTTTTTTTTTGCACGATTCCTGTCAAATCTCGCCTTATCTTTAGTAGATGTCTGTGTCGTTGTTGTACGTGCCGTTTAAGAAGTTTCAAACTAGGTACTTCAGTGGTTGACCAAATTAGGCAATTCCGCTGGTAAACAGTTTTGGCACTGAAATAAGAGGAGCTACGCCTGCAGTTTGGACTATCTGATGCCTGAAGTCTCGTAATCCCTTATCATGATAAGACTATTAGCCCTACTGATACCTGTGGCTACTATACAGGGACATCGTTTATAATCACTTGTTTTGGGGCTAGGAAGAGATGAAATACTTGTTTGGGCCACCAAGGTTCAATGCTTGCCTTTGTAGTTTGTATAGCGTAACAGAACTTACTTTGCATAGGAGTATTTATAAAGAGGGAATCCTACATGAATGCCATGCCGGACTCTTACCGACTAAAAACCACACGTTTCCTACCTAATGTGCCTACGGTTGGGAGCCCCGGGTAAGCTCTCGGAAGGATGACCCCAGGACTCCCGACAGACCTACAGTTACCACTGCTGCCTCACCTAGCGGTGGGGGAATATACATAGGAGTCTACTGTGAAGGTTACACGTTCCTGTTCATCTGAAGTGCCTGGCTTACGCGGTAAGTCGACGTGTAGGTATAGCTTCGAATGGCACTGTCGGTTTGCTAATAGAGCGCAAGTGAACTTGCGTTGATCTAAAGATTCGAGGTCCTGAAAACGATGCAATTGTCCTAATTTTAACGGTGAAAAAATCTTTACTAACGGTGCTAATTTTTTTTTTAAATAGTAACTTCCATAATTTTATGAAGAGTCTTAAGGTATTAATTACTAAAGCTTCTTTGGAAAGATTTAGGTACAACAGTCAACCGTTGTGTACCTACCCAAGATTGGGTCTCGCTTTTCCGATACCTATCTTGACATTTTCTTGCAGATAACATCCCTGGACGGTCTCATCTCAATGGAAACCGTCTATGATAGCACGTTGTACGTCTCTACATCTCGACGTTGTTTACTGTTTATTCAGATGAATAATCATTAATCAAACTGTTATTCAAGACTTTGCCTGTTAAAGGTATTTCAGTTTAACAATATCGGCATGCTGCATCCGCTCGCCCTTCCTGTATTTATTTCAAATTCAAATTTTTGCGAATATACCATTATGGATGTGAGACAGCAAGTCTTCCTTGTGCTTCGAGGTTTAAAGCGCGTCGCAGTCGGGATACCGTATAATCATCTTGAAATGGCGTCCATACAAGTAATAGTTAAAACGTTTGACCGCTCGTACTACCACCAAAATCTCGAGTTCGCTCGAGTGATACTTATCTAGTTTCTACATCGCATCGGTCGTGTGCATACTAAAAAAAAAAGCCACTATGTGCTGCCGACCCCTATTGATTTGAATAAGGATTGACCCGAAGTCAAAGCCCAGCCAAGGAAACAATTCGCTAGGTTCTTTTCCTAGAAATATTCTATGCCATGCTTCCTCATGAACATGGGTCCATTGCCACTTAGCGCCTTAGATAGTCACTTCATTAAGAGAAGCCACAGCAGGAGAGATATTTGGTATGAACGAGCGGGAGTATTCAGCGCGACAACTGAATAGACGAATTTGTTTAGCATTTGTCGGTACCAGAGTTTTTAGGCTTAACCTTTTTAGGGCTAGGACGCACTTGACCGTTCTGTACTAAATTTTTTGCATACTCAATTGACCGTTAACAGAAAAGGCATTATTATAAATAAATAATAAATAAATATTCACGGACATCTCACACATTATTCTATGAGGATTGGAAATCCTGGTTTACGGAATGATATTAAGACTAAGCTCAGATTAGTAAATAGTTACTGCTTTAATGACAGAGCTTGGAGAGAAAACCTATGGTATTTACCACAGATATCAGAAAAATATGTACTGATAACGTCATCTATACAAACCTATGCTATACTACCTTTGTGGTCATTGTCTGAACTAAAGAGGTAATTTTATTTTTCTGGGTGTTTTTAAGTCATCTTCGATATCAAGGTTACCTTATGCTATCTAATAAAAATAGATTTGAACCTACCAACACGTCTGAAGTAATAATCTTGTGAAATGTGACATTCAATTTCTACGTTAATTCTATTATCTAGAATCTAGACAGACTTAAGATGCTCGTAGAAACAACAGGAAACCTATGCCACCAAGTAATTTTGTTGACCACACGTTTTCGGTTTTCCGGCAAATTGTATGAGATTGACTCACGAATTAACAAGCACTTAACCCCGCTATCAAAGATGGTATTATTAATAACCTTACCTATCCTCACACGCATTGTGTTCAAGCTGGACTAGTTAAGAACAGAGTTCATATTATAGGTTATGTGCTTTTCGCGGCGATAGCAGGTACCAAATGTGTAAACGGCTTTTGATCAAAATGAATAAAATTCAAGTACCTACTATAAGTTTGTTCGTATAACCGTTGTGTTGGCCGGGTTATTGTTGCATGGGAACACAAGTTTCTTTCAACCGTACGTTTATCCGAATCTGTTGTAGTAGCTTTAAAACGTCACTCACGAGAGGTATGACCGGACTTACTACAAAAATTACAGTAAGAAGCGTTTCCACTATCAATGGAATATTTTAACAGTTTCGGTGGTGGTTGTGATCAATTCGCGTTTGAACGCTTACATAATATAGAAGAGGTAACATAACCTATCATCGCTGCTACTGCATCGCAATTTTGTAACCACTAAGCTGGCAGACTAGCTTATGGTGGCCCCACCGAGGACGCGGTAACTAGCCAGTTGTCAAAATATGTTAGCGCGGCCCTTCAGCAGTCTAGTTATTTTCATACGTATATCGTAGTCACTTGATAACATAGTTCGTTTGAAACAAACAAAAAAAAAAAACAACATGATTACATCAATTGCAGTCGCCAACGCGACGTTACCGCCTAGGTCATATGAGGGTAGAAACACATCGGTACTTAATCATAACTTTCTTTTGTTGTTTCGACAGGCGATCACTCATACATTACTTCACTGTGATCATATTAAAATAAAATTCAGGTGGTACATTACCCCTTTGCTGTTGTAGCTGTGTGACGGTGCTGGTGGAAGACTTACTATCACCAGGATCTCGCACAGCCGCGGAACACGCCGGCGCGCACGTAACCGCGTGCGGCGCGTTGGTAAACTGGTACACAATCTTCGTAGTAAAGATCCTGAAAAATAAATAGTCTCGCACAGTATTTTGTAGGTAGTGATCCCACTTCTGATGTCGGAGTAGACATGCGGCAGCTGTTTTTAAAAGCGCAGGCCCGCTGACCTGGAGTAGGTCATCGGGTCTGCTTTATGCTTTATTACACTTATAGATGGATATCTAGTTAAATAACAGTGAAATAAATACTTAGGCGGTATTTATTTCAGAAACACGGTAATAAAAACAAGCAAATGGAACACCAATGAAATAAAATGAAATTAAATGAAAAATCTTTATTCATGTAAGTCACAATCTACATTTACTGCCAGATTCGCAACGCAATAGGTAGAGCTGGAGAAAAAAGAACCTGGCAATAAAACTCCGGCCACTCTTTTAACTTACAGTAGGTTATTACAACATAATTTTTATTCCAAATTAAAACCAACATAGAATCTACTCACAATGTTTTCTCTCCAAATTCCAGTAGCAAAAGTGAGCCCCCGGCCACAACCACTGTCTATTTATAAATCCCCGCCACTCAAATTGTTCTCACAAAACACGTGGCTTGATATTTAATGTTTTCTTTTTAAATCAAAGAAATGTGGTTCAATTTATTTTTGAGAAATAAAGTTATTAATTTAATTAGTCAAACAAACTGTTAAATTGAATGAAATCGTTAAAATACAAAGATTAATTCATTCTCAGTAAAATGAACATTGCCGGAACTATAGGAATAACAAAAATCCTGTTTTGATTAAAAACATTTTCAAATGTCGACAATATTCGTATTAATTGTCAATAAGAATTTAACAATAGTCTTTATTGTAGGTTCTTACGAACCTACATAGTCACATAACACTTAGGTAACCTAATTAGTTCAACACTACATCAAGTTATACAAATCAGTGTTAATAAATTCTACAACTATTTCTATTCGAACCTTATATCACAAAATAGTAAGGTATCAGTAAAGTTGCTCATTGTAATGGTTTTAATCTATTTATAATCAAATAGATTTTAATTAGTAATTCTCGGTGTGGCGACATATATATATATACATTTCCATATATTTTACATATTGTGTTGATTTGTATCGACTTTACTGATGGAGAGTGGTTCGTGCAGATTTAGGTATATGTCGCAGGATTATGTCTGATAAAATCTGATTATTAATAAAAATCAAATAATGTTTTTAAGGTAACCTAACGACAAAAATTATCCTTATAACCTTGTTGAGTATTAGTCATAATTTTTGTATTATTAATAATTGTATATGTCGCAGGATTATGTCTGATAAAATCAGATTATTGATAGAAATCAAACATAAAGTTTTTAAACTAACCTCACGACAAAAATTATACTCAAAACTTGTTGAGTATTGGGCATAAATTTGGTATAATTATTTTCTTGTTAGTAATAGGTCAGAGGCACACATAAGACGAATATTAGATACGTTCCACGTATCTAATATTTCAATGCCGTATTGAAACAGAGAGAGGAGTAGAGATACGGAATTGGACAATCATCTTATCGTTTGTCTGTCAAACTATAAAAACCTGAAACGACCTGCCCGCACACGTGTTTTCCTCACCTTACAATCCCGGGTTCTTCAAGCGGAGCGTGAAGAGGCACATCACAGGACCACCAACTTGAAGACCACTGTCAGAAGTCTTAAGGACTGTAAGAGTGGCCCCCAATCGTTAGATGCGCCACAGCTTTCCATCAGGCTGGCGACGTCAATTTAGCGAGCTTAATATAAAAAAAAACATCTGAAGTTTCTTTAGAACAGTGAAAACGATTGCCCCCTGAACTCCGTAAGGCTCCTCCGTAAACTCCATTGATTAGAAGGAACACCGCTAGTAGATGAGGACCGATGAGGTAGTTTGTGCCCCGGAAAAACTTTTATCAACAAAGCAAGTAGGTTATACATACATTCTATTCCAGGAACACTATAATCCACTCATCCTATGTACAGAACTTATGTTAAAAATATCAACCAGAAATCTAATATAAAGACCCCCTTTAGCAAATTATGGCAAACAAAACAAGTTCAGTTCAAATTGGACTTCTCGTTTCCCAGTTAATAAATTTAATGGACCCTGACTGTTCACAAAGAGACAATTTGAACTACGTAACTGAATCAATAGAAGGGTTAAATATGATTTCGAATAAAATACATCGCAATCAATTGCTTTTTGTATGCTAACATTGTGAACATTTGAAGCGTTGAAATATTTTACGATTGTTTGAAATGGAAATGTATCGAATGAAACGTATGTAATCTAATGACTTTACGATACGATAGGACCAATTCTTTTAAAAATAACATTTTGATATATCTTAAAAAGAAATTTCTGTAAAATTTTGATTCGGTACTTATACTTAAGCTTATTTATTTGCAACTTTCCGTGGCTTCGCCTGGGTGCTTTCCGTCCAATGTTGATCAAAGTCTGTGTGCAACCTTTTACAACTATCTTTTGTTTGGTATACTGATAGAATTTTCAAAAGCGTTTGAGTAATGTTTATTTCTTTCTAATTTATGTTTTTTTTACTTGCCACGAAGGGGTATTTTAAATAAGACTAATGTCCACACTTATTAAAAAGGCCTTAAGTTCTAAGATCTTTTACTACAGCTGCGATATTAAACTGAGTCAAATCATTCATTGCGTCCGTTCCTTTACGTTATCTTGAGATAGGTTAACAAGTCCTGAAACCAAAGGTCCAAGGAACTCAAGCACCACTAGCCAAGTAAACTAGTAGTCTATTTCCTTCGTACTTTTGGATACCAATACCCTACCTGTCACGGAAGCGCGTGGAACGTGGTTTTTCGTTACCCTAGCCTTGTTTATGAGATGGTAGCAAATGGCCCTATCTATGTCGCCTATGCTTGCAAACATGGCAAAATATGCTGAAGCTTATGCAGTCGTTCTGTGGGATAGCCCTAGTTGACGGGCCGATGATGTGTCTAAAACACAGAAATAGGCATTAAAAAAACATAAAAAATTACAGCTGTTTATATCTTTGGACAAGTTCAAAATAAGCTACCGAAAGAATATTCTCGTGAAGCATTACCATGTGCATGGGATCATTTCCTCGATTTTTATTTAATCTCTCATGGTTGCTATGCCAGATATTTACCGACTAAAACCACTCGTTACCCTACGACTACCTACAACCGGAAACTGAGGCCTCCGGTTGTAGAAACCTTCTAGTATGCCCTCGGAAGGATGTTCTAGGATTCCCAACAGTCTTTAGCTACCACCGCGGACTCTCATATAGAATGCAACACAACTTCTTAGTTTACAAGACAGGGAAAAGTACCCAGTGTCTTTCCTGTATAAGGCTTGATTCATAATAATTATTATAACAGTAAATTTGTTGGCACGTGGCAGTTTTTGTCCGCCTAATTTTATACGATAAAGAAGTAACCTTGAAATCTAGTTCTGTAAATATATTATAATCTTTGTATTTTAAATAGAATAAACAGCATAATTTGATTTCAAAATGCAATTAAGTAAGTTTTAAAACCTCAATTGTTCTGTTTACATTATAAAAAAGAAACAATTAGCTAAGTAAAAACTGCAGTTTTTCAATATATAATCTTGACTTTAAACACAATGTTTAACATAACAAAACTATAAAAAGATACTTATCTAAATTAGGACCTTTTTGGGTTTTAATCTCAAATTGCAATTTTGTTCTCATTAGTTTATTTTTAAGTTACTACCGTTTTATTAACTAGGTACCTACCTATGTTATAATAGCTATATCAGGGCTTCTCAAACTTATTTGTACTGTGACGGCTTTGGGACATGGTCATTTTATTACGACGATGCTATTAGTTTGTTCTTCTTCTTCTGTTAAAAGTTTCGATGCTATGGGCAACCAGAAAGGTTTGTGAAGGTATAATTAGTTATAATAGCTATATCAGGGCTTCCCAAACTTATTTGTACTGTGACGGCTTTGGGACATGGTCATTTTATTACGACGATGCTATTAGTTTGTTCTTCTTCTTCTGTTAAAAGTTTCGATGCTATGGGCAACCAGAAAGGTTTGTGAAGGTATAATTAGTTATAATAGCTATATCAGGGCTTCTCAAACTTATTTGTACTGCGACGGCTTTGGGACATGGTCATTTTATTACGACGATGCTATTAGTTTGTTCTTCTTCTTCTGTTAAAAGTTTCGATGCTATGGGCAACCAGAAAGGTTTGTGAATCACTCATTGCGCTCACCCGATTCGTTCCTATCAAATCGCGACGCCCCCTTAGGACAAGGTCGCGACGCTCAGTTTGGGAAGCCCTGAGCTACTATTTTTATTTTTTAGTCTTTATTTATTTAGGGGGTTTGATCCACATAGCTATTCATTTCTCATAAAGGTTCAATATGGCAGTTTTCTGGTTAATGCACCCTACATTGCAACATCACTAACTCTCTCTCGGGTTTTGAAGGTTCTCATACACTCTAGCGGCTGTGCTGTACTATACATGATATCGTAATTAGTGAAACTATTCGCCTTTACCATGGGACCAGTTGCCCACCAGGGTTGTACGCGCGAGTGTTGCAAACGTCCGTAAGCAGCGGTGACTACCAGTACATCGGGTGGGCCGTATGTTTGTCTGCCACCTTAGTAGTATAAAAAATCAGTATGGCCCATCACTATCGTAAAATAAAGCCTGCGTAGGTACTGACTTGATTTTTATTTTTACCGTTTGATAAAGTTTTGATTAACGAACGTCTCTTTCAAGAACTAAAGGAACTTATGCGCGTGTTTTATAAGGCCAAAACTAGTGTAGATATTTAGAGTAGACGGTTTAGCCTTTAAAGGGGGGGGGGGGGGGGCTCTGTTTTATTTTACAAAATGCGCATTAAAACGCACGCGGATGCCTAATTAAAAATCGACTTAGAAACCTCTAAATGTTTTTAAATGGAATAAAAAAGGAACACTTTGATTTTTACTACTCTGTATTCTTATTAACATAGTTAACATAATTATTTTAACTACTTATACATAGTTTAAGACGAACTAACCGTCTCTATATTTTTATGCAGTACGTAACTGCCTTATAAATAAAAAGAGGACATGGGGTTTAAAGGGGTTTTGGCAATACACTGCTGGCTGTAAATGTATTCTAAAACATGACATGAATAACATTTAAACAAACGAGCGCTTCTCAAACATAATCAAATTCAAATATCTGCGCTAAACAAAATCTGCCCTTATGCATTCTGCGTACATCTTAAATCCATTATCTTGTGACAAGTACATCTGATACAAAGCCAATAATACTGCACACAGATTAG
Organism: Miltochrista miniata; assembly: GCA_933228765.1. Lineage (NCBI taxonomy): Eukaryota > Metazoa > Arthropoda > Insecta > Lepidoptera > Erebidae > Miltochrista > Miltochrista miniata. The sequence continues at coordinate 22,970,863 of OW121763.1, read as the reverse complement.
ATTTATTTTCTGTCGGTGTAATCAAGGCAGACACTTGGTTGCACATCTGTGGTCTATAAGCTTGCAAAATTTGGTTTTGATCGTTTTATTTTGAACCTAATCCAAATGAACATAAGAAACAAAACCATAGATACCTAGTTAAACATTTTTCAATGGTGTTAAAAGGATTAATGTATCAACAGCGCTAAGATGATTCTTTGTCCTAAGAGTAGAGAAATATTATAATAGTAAAGATACACCAAGTTTCTTTTCAAAATAGAAATAGTTTCGTAGTGACGTTAAATGCTATAATATAATAATTAAATCTTACTAATACATATTATAAATGCGAAAGTTTGTGAGTGTGGATGTTTGTTACTCTTTCACGCTCAAACCGCTGAACGGATCGGGCTGAAATTTGGTACAGAGATACATTATAGTCTGGAATAACACATAGGCTACCTTTTATCCCGGGAATAACTTCCCGCGGGAACAAATTTTACGCGGGCGAAGCTGCGGGCATCTGCTAGTAGTAAAATAAAGCGACCAAGTGAGAGTCGAATTCACTCTCATTTTTTTCTGTTTTAATACAGAAAAAAATAAAATTACATAAAATTTACATTTACAGTTTTTAGGGGCTTTACAATGTTGTTAGTTATACTTCGTGGCGACAGAAATACATTATATTTGTGTAAATTCAGCAGCCTAGCTATGGTTCATGAATGTCAGATGATCAGCTGAGTCTTAGAGGGTCCCGTTTAGAATGTCCAATCATATTTATTAAAAACACCCGTCAGGTTCGGAACCTTATATGGGCATTACAATAAATTATGTTCTGGTCAATAAAACGATAAACAAAAATGGTTGGACGAAATAAGTGCTAACGCTTTTCATGAATATTGCTGTTGCTATGATATGAAAGCAAAAAAAAAAACAGTAGAAAAAAAAGTAAAGTTGTAGTATTTCCACTGACTTTGGAATATCCGTTATGACATCAGTACATAGTATAAAACAAAGTCGCTTTTTCTGTCCCTATGTCCCTTTGTTTGCTTAAATCTTCAAAACTACGCAACGGATTTTGATGCGGTTTTTTTAATGGATAGAGTGATTAAAGATGAAGGTTTATATGTATAATAACATCCATTAAATAGTGGAGAAATACTGTTATTTTTGAGGTTTATAATGTGATGTCGTAAATAATTACATTTTTTCCCCTTACATTGCAAACGCAGGCTGAATCCTACGAGATTTATCAAAGTAATGTACCAAGTATTGTACACATTGTAAAGGTCTACAGAAAACTCCGCGATGGCATATATCTCTATCTCTTATGGATATCCCACAATAACATTTTTAAGTCATTTACTTTTTACGACAAATAATGGCTTATTTTCGAAGCGGTTTTAACCAATACATCATTAATCCTTATCCAATTAAATACCTTAAATGCATTGTTTATTTAATATAGATCTATATGGCTCTTTACATTTTCTAAGATATTACAGATATAAAATTGCGGGACGTAGCTTTTGCGGCCGTACCGGCTGGCCGCACACTAAAATAGGTGGACATACGATCTAAGATGTCAAATTTGTTTTGGATAGAAAATATAGAGCTAATTAACATTTAGTACTACAACTTTTCCATAAAATTACTCATTCATGCCTAAAAAAATAATGAAAATAAAAAATGTATGGGGGAAAATTTATTTGGTTCAATTTCTTAGTTCAGTATCAAAGTATAAAGGTCTCAACCTTATATTTTGATATAAGCAACTATGGTCTTTAATACGACAACATAAAAATTTTCCGCGTATCGCTGCGGGTTTGGGATCCACAATGCTTTAAAGTTCACAGTTTTTCTGAACTTAGTGTATTTAGTATCAGCATTGCACCCGGGCGAAGCCGGGGCGGGTCGCTAGTAAATATTAAATCTACAAAAATCTAAGTAATTCCCGTTCTCCAGAATGAATGGAACATATCAACGCAATTGAATTGTAATGATAACATTGTGATAAGATAAATTTTTAATACTAATATCTTTATATGCCCTGTAGCAATAGGCCCAATGTAATCACAATCAATATCACATCTGTGAATTTATTTAATCTGAGTGTAACCCGACACTTCTACATAGTAGATACTAAACCCGCTTATTGGTTCCAAAGTATGTATTAAATCTTCAATAAAGGGGTGAACATCCTAAACTTATGAAGGGTCCGTGACAAATTGGTTTTTGGAATTTCCTGACAGTTTAATAAATGTGAGTAATGAAAGCTTGATTCCATTATGTTGCAGTGTTTATAAAAGTATAATATTTTTTGTTATTCAAAAATCCCTGACGGTATTGTATTTCGTTAGAGTTTGCGTTGCATAAACCGTCGTCGAGTTATTTTCTGGTTGAGGTGTGATATAAAGATAGCTAGATGATCAAGGGACATCCTTCCGAGGACTTACAAGGGGCTCCCGACCTTAGCCAGGTAGTTTTAGTCGGTAAGAGTCTAGTATGGCACCCACGTGGGATTTTCACACAAAAAAAAAATAAGTAAAAGATATCAACTGCAATTTTGTTACTGCTCGGTCTTCCCATGGGAACTTATTCCCGGGATAATGTGTAGCCTATGTTTTATTTTTGATTATTATTAATCAACACATCTACATTATGTTTGATTTATCTACCAACGTAAAGCTCAAATCGCTGAACATATTATATAACTCAAATTTGGTATACTTACCTATTTGTAATCATTCACATTCTATGTCATGTGTATATATTTAGAAATTTATAAGAATACTAGCTGACCCGCGCAACTTCGTTTACGGCACATGAGAGTTAGAAAAAGAGAGGTATGGTATTAATATTTTGAGTAATATAATGTTTCGCGTCGCATTTACTCTCGTCGCGCCTAGTCCCGTCGCGTCGCTTAAACATATACATGAGAGCTGACCCGCACAACTTCGTTTGCATCACATTAGATTGAGAAGGAGAAAGGTGTGGATAAATATGTAAAGTGATATAATGTTTCCCGTTGCATTTGCTTCCACTCGTCCTTTTTTTGGAACGGAACTCATGTGTGTCAGCCGGTTTTTATCGTCAGTTGATTGGCTACCACTGCAGACCATGTTTACCTACTCCCGTCGGGTCGCTCATACTTCAAAAGTTATTAAAAGGGGTTATTGTAAGGGAACCTTAAAAGATAGGCATATGCTGTTGATGACATATTTTTGTAACTGTTAAAGGGGAACATTTTTGTAATGCAAAATTTTCACGTAACTTTAACCATTTACGCAACGTACGCAGTGGAAGCTCTCAAAAGAAATAAATTTTCCTCGTTCTCGAAAAAATATTTATGGCTGCTCCGCTCCTATTCGCATTAGCGTGATTTTATATTGCCATTAGCCATTCTCAATAAATGTACTATTAAACTGTAAAATAATTTTTGAAATGCAACCAGTAGTTTCTGAGATCCTAGGACAAACAAACTCTTCAGTTTTATAATATTGTGAGCGAACCTTAAGAAACAGACAAATTAGGTTATTGTGAGCGAACCTTACGAGATAGACATATGCTACCGCGGACTTTTTTTAGAACTTGTTAAGAGAAATAAAATTGTAATATGCAATTTTTACGTATCTTTAACTACATATTTACGCAGCGTACGCCTCGGAAGCTTTCAGGCGGTAAAAACATTCCCCGTTTTCGAAACATTATTGATTGCTGCTTTGCTCCTATTCGTCCTAGCGTGATGTTATATAGCCTATAGCCATCCTCAATAAATGGACTATCAAACTGTGAAAGAATTTTTGAAATCCAACCAGTAGTTCCTGAGATCCCAGCGTTCAACCATACAAACAAACAAACAAACAAACAAACTCTTCAGCTTTATAATATTAGTATAGATTTATCAGTTGTCTAGATCCCATAGCACAAGTTTATATTAGCTTAATTTGGGCTAGATGACGTTGTGTAAAAATGTCCACAAATATTTTTTTATTTATTTAAATTAGTGTTTCATCAACCCCTCATCAAAGTAGGTGGCGGGAGCAATCGTAATGTAAAAAAAAGACACAAAATATCAATCAATTCACCCTATTCAAACAATCAAATCAATCACCATCCTTCCGAGGGCTTACCCGGGACTCCCAATCATAGGCGTTGGGCGTTACGTGAGATTTTTTAGTCGGTAGAAGTCCGGCATAGCATCCATGATGGATTTTCCCTCACGTGAAAAAAAAAAAGTCCGTTGCGGGACGTAGGCCTCTCAATTTCATTTTGGGAGAGGAATACTGAGGTTATACTGTACCAAGTTGGGTTGATACAGATTTCTGTATCTCTATAAGAACCTCATAAATTAAATAGATCTGCGTACATATCGTTACTATAAATTACTGCGGACGCTCAACGCAATAACTTATAATGTACATTTTAATTAATAAAATAGCAAGTGGCAATAAATCTATTCATACATTCATAATAGCTAGAAACAGGATTTTCCTATAAGATTATACCAATAATAACGTGCACCAGATTAAATCACAATAATTTTTGAAGTCGTCACAATAAATATATGTATTACATGTTATAAAATTGAAGACAAGTGTCTATTTTATACGTTGGGAGTCCTGGGACATCCTTCCGAGGGCTCCGGGGCTCCTACCCATATGCTGTTGGGCGTTACGTGAGGTTTTTAGTCGGTAGGAGTCCGGCATAGCATCCATGATATATTTTCCCTCACGTTAAATAAAAAAGAAGTGTCTAAAAGCAGTGTCTCGGGGGACCGGCAAACCAGAAGACGCAGGTTCGAATCCTGCTCGAGGTCAAAATTTTTTCACATTAAAATTTGAGATTGAGTCAGCATACTAATTGCTTTTCAAAATTATCTCTAAAGAAGTGTCTATTTTATAATTCCAGCATTTCACAAAAAATGCTAATGAAAATATATGAATACATCGGTATCTGTAGTTGCACAAAATAACCATTTTTTAACATTTACTGTCTGTGCTTTTGTTTGTTTCGGCTAACCTCCGAAAGAGTCGATTTTATAAACGTATACGTTAAGTAGGTACGTCACATTTCTGTAAGTAAAAATCACAGATAAAAATTAATTCTGTGAACATTAATGTTATACATAGGTGTATTGACATTTCGTACAAAATGTGTTAGTTTTGAAAACAGTACCTACTTAGTCCAAGGTGACTTGCGGGAAAATAAACATCTTACCTGTCCTTTTATTTTGTCATATTTTAATTAACTAACTAACTAACTATCTTCACGCCAAATCCCTTGCGGGGTAGGCAGAAAGAACCGAGCGCCACACGGCACGGTCCATACACACCTCACTTGCTTCTTCAACTTTCATTTTTCTTTTCATGCATGCACGTCGGTTCCTACGGCTCTTGACACCACCTTCAACTAACACACGATTAATTTGGTCGTGGTAGGTGTGTCGTGGCCTTCCCCGACTCCTACGTCCATCCACTTTCGCGTTGTATATCTGTTTTGTCATTCTTTCATCTCCCATTCGTTCCACATGCCCGAACCATCGTAGCCTGCCCTTCCTTATTTTAACACCGACACTCTCTTTCAGACCAACTCTCTTTCTTACATCTTCATTCCGAACGCGATCTGCGAGCGTTACTCCGCAGATTTTGCGTAGCGCGCGCATCTCGACCGCGTTTATACTACTTTCATGCGTTTCCTGCCATACCCAACTCTCGCTTCCATACGTTAGCGTAGGTATCAGCACCGCATTGTGTACTGCGAGCTGGGCCTTTTGACTTAAGCCCTTGGTACCTAAAAGTTTGCCTAACGCGTTTTAATTTTTATTGGAATAAGCATATCTCATAAACTTATAAAGCATTTTTATCGAAATTGCCTTACATTATTTACCACAACCGATGTCACGCGGTTAATTTCCCGTTCCCGTGGGGATAAGGAAATAAAGTATAACCCATGTCAGCCGGACATTGTGTAGAGTTACCATTGAAAAGAATTTAAATAAATTATTAATAATTAATTCATCGTTTTGGATCAAAATGTGTAGGTATAACTGCCTATCTACAGTAATAGTTTTTATTGAAAATTTGTATTTTAGTGTGTGTATGTTTATAATGAACTAGCGGACGTCACGCGGTTTGACCCGCGTAGTTCCCGTTCCCGTGGGAATACGGGAATAAAATATACCCTATGTTCACCGCAAAGAGTGTAGCTTTCCAACAGTAAAAGAATTTTTCAAATCGGTCCGGTACTTCCGGAGCCTATTCGTTACAAACAAACAAAAAAACAAATCTTTCCTCTTTATAATATTAGTATAGATTAACTTAAAAAACTACTGTGCTGATTTCAAAAATGCTTTAACCATTGGCAAGCTACATTCACCCTGAGTATCATACCTACTATATTTTATTCCTATATTCCAACGGGAACGGGAGCTACGCGGGTGAAACCGCGTGACGTCCGCTAGTTTAAAATAAATGGGCCTAAGACTCTACTTCCTGGAAAATAAATGTGCAAACTTCACACAGTAGACAGTTTTTGACAATCATTCGTACATTTTTGATAGTCTTACGTACGATTAACAAGCATTTGGTCACGACACGACCTGCTCCTCGAAGGGTTAGGAAGATGCATATTATACGACCTCATTTCACATGTTAATATTAGTCCCACGTAGTAGGTAGTGAAAATTCATTGTTCCAGCGTGAAAAGTAGGTAATTCAATTCAATTTCAATTCATTTATTTCATAAACGCAGTGCCAAGACCTACTGCGTAAAGTGGATGAATTCTGTACATGGACAGATGGAATGAGGGCAAAACCTAGCAAATGCTACTGTCTATGTCTGGGTAGGCGGGGTACTAAGTTTACGTCGTATGACCCCGGGCTTGCTATAGGCGGCGAAAAAGTTTCTATTATATCGGAAACCGTGCCTTTCAAATTTCTTGGCAGAAAAATAGATAACAGAGGTTGTACTCCAGCTTTGGACGACATAATTGAAAGTTTCATTGTTGACATAAAAAAGGTAGACCAACAACCAATAGGTAACGTCAAGAAAGCATGGATATACGACAACTATTTAACATCACGTCTAAACTGGCCGTTTCTTGTGTACGATATGAGCCAAAACCTTCTCAGAAAATTGGATGCGAATGTTACGAAGACGTTGAAGTCGTGGCTAGGGCTAGCTCAATCGCCCGACCCGTCGGCATTATACAGAGCCTCTAATAACTTCAGAATGACGTTTAAGAAGCCGTCGGAACTCTATAAACATCTAAGAGTTACTAAAATGCACGTCTTGGCAAAATCAAGAGACAAAATCGTTCAAACTCTTCCAAAGGATAAAAATATAGCGGAACTTGAGTCACGCCTCCAATTCCACAAGAGATTAATGGTGGGTTCGCAGACTGGTCGAGCGAGGTTGGGTAGTATCCGGAGACAAACAGATAAAGACATTACAAAATCTTTTCTGGAGCAGGATGAGAGCGATGCCTATAAGGTGCACGCGATGAACCTGGAGATGCAGAATGAATGGCTTACTCTGGACGAATTTTGTATTCCCATGGCCTTGCAGTGGCGTACACCTTATTGTACGACTGGTCGCCGGCTTTGCTTAAGTTCTACCTGAACGCATTTCAATTGACCCTCCCCGACCAAAGTAATCTGGTCAGGTGGGGGAAAGCCACAGATAAAAGATGTAATGCATGTGGAGCAGTGATTGGAACTGCTAGGCACCTGCTGGTAGGTTGTAGGACGTTACTAGACCGGGGTCATTACTCACGCCGACACGATAGGGTATTGGAAATCATACGTGAGGCTGTCAGTTTGGCGGTAGCGATAGCGAAAAAGGGATTAACCACAAACAAAAGAAATGACATTGCGTTTGTAAAGGAAGGCTGTTCAAAGAAAGTACCTCAAAAACCATCCTCAATTTTGATGGCTGCCGCCGATTGGACTATACTCTCAGACACGTTTGAAAACACTACAAAATCCCGGAGGATGTATGTGCCTCGTCATCCAGACCCGACATATTCCTGTTTTCGAGGATACACAGGCGTGCGGTGCTCGTGGAGCTGACGGTGCCGTGGGAGACCAACATACCGAAGGACCACGCCATGAAGACAAATAAATACTTTGACTTGACCAATGAGTTAACCAAAAAATGGCTATGTGGTTAAACTCTATGCCGTAGAAGTAGGAGCAAGGGAAATTCCAGCTAAATCCCTGTATAATTTATTTAAGGACCTTGGATTGCCAGGAGCTTCAGTAAGCTCTTTACTAAAACGAGTATCCAAAGCGGCATTGATAGGATCTTACCAAATCTGGTTGGACAGGGGGGGAACATTGTTGACGGTGGAAGGTGATCGTTTATGCGCATAGTAAGGAGGCCACCCTAAACCTACTCGAATGGGTCGCAAGTCTCAGACGCCGTCGGGGTGCTCCCCCCTGTGCCACGCTATGGACCCGGCGCCCGCACGGAGAATCCATGGAATGCTAAGAATACGGTCTCTCTATACGCGGAGGATGCAGCCGAAAAGATGAAGCAGAAATACGCTGCGATGGAGCCACGTTATTTGTTCGTACCCATCACCGTGGAGACAATGGGTTGCTGGGGCTCCGAGGCAAAACAAATTATAGGACAGTTGAGGGCAAAGTATTGGGGAGAAAACGGGTGACTCCCGCTCCAAGTTGTTCCTGGTGCAAAGGCTGGCTATAGCCATTCAACGTGGTAATGCGGCTAGTGTTATGGGCACCTTTGCACCAGGAACGCTTAGGGGTGGGTTGTTTGACTAATAGGCTAAGTTTATTTTTGAAATTTTATTTGATTGTTTTGTATTTAATGTAATGTGATTTTAAAATAAAAAATTTAGTTATTATTTTCATAAACAATCTTACTATATTTATGAATTGAAATATAAATAAATATATTAAAAAAAAAAGATCGACTTCCGAGATAATCACAAAGACAGCGGTATTCTTTTACAGTGGTTCGAGAATTGAAGTTTTGTTTTCCCTGCAAGGTTACCTACTCGTCCAACATACTTACTTGTTCAATAACTTTTCCGAAACGTATACGAGGGATATATATACGAGGTATATTTCGTAATACCAACCAAATCACAAAAATATGTCACAAAATTTTTAATGCATTGAAAACCCGTGTTTCTAGATTGTTCTTCATACCGTCCCAAGTTACGTTCACAACTGATCGTATCATTGGTTTTTTATAGCTTAGCCCCGACATTTTGTAAGTTCCATCGCTACATAAATATTAATACTAAGACATTGACTGTGACTCAAATACGACAATTATTTTTATGACGTCACTAAAACCTGATGTTGATAAATCGATTGTAAAAATATCTTCAATTTATATAATCAATACATTTGCATATTAACTTAAGATATAATAAATTGACCATATAAATAAATGGATGAAGTAGCAATACACATCAATGAGGTAGGTATCCTTTTAAGTTATTTACAACGCCGCTAATGGTAACGTATAAAAACCAACTATGTATTTTATTGCTTCTAAAAACATATAATACCTCGAACTCACTCCTAAACTACTCATCAGTCACAGGAAATATTGTAGGTAATGAACGCTTAAAATACGTATCGAGATTTCCTGTTTCTAGAAATCTACAGATATGTTTAATGCTCTAGTAACCAGATAAAAAATTACTGAGTCACTGCATTCGAAAAGGATACCAAAGAAGTTAAAATGGCAGTAGATGTAGAATTTTACGCTAAGAGGCGATAGAGAGAATAGGGGTGGTATGTCCCAGGCCACAGCGGCAGCCGTAGGTCTGTTGAGAGTACTGGGACATCCTTCCGAGGGCTTACCCGGGGCTCCCAACCATAGGCTGTTGGGCGTTACGTGAGGTTATTAGTCGGTAGGAGTCCGGCATAACATCCATGAGGATTTTCCCTCACGTAAAAAAAAGGAGTGGTATGTCCTGGGGACATCCTTCCGAGAGCTTACCTGGGGCTCCAAACCGGCAGTTAGGTAGGATACGTGTGGTTTTTAGTCGGCAGGAGTTCGGCATAGATTGCCTGTAGGATTTTCCTCATGTGTGGAAATCCTACACGAAGGCTACTCTTACCGATTAAAATCACACAGTGTTATCATTGTAAAGATGTCCCAGGATTTCCGACAGACTTTGGCTACCACCGCTGCCCCTCCTAGGGGTTCGGGTCAAATCAGGCGTGCGTGAAACAGAGAGCGTAGTAGCGGAAAAAGCGACACTATTATCAAACGGTTTACAATTACTGTTGACCGAAATTCATTTGATCACTTGACGTGTGACCGATAAAACATTAGGCCAGTCTACTACTGATCGAATGAACAATTGACCAAAAGAGTTTTTATCGAACAAACATTTGGTATTTTTAATACTGATCTAATAGACGTTTGATCGAAAAACAGTTGACTAAAGAATATTTTAACAGGGGCTGAATCAAAATGACTAAGTTAGGTTAGGTTAGAACTGTGACCTAAACGCTAAAACCGCTTATTTCGCTTTTGTTTGTGAAATATTCTTTAGTAAACTGTTTTTCGATCAAACGTTCATTCGATCAGTAGTATAATGACCTAATGTTTTTTCGGTCACACGTCAAATGATCAAATGAATTTCGGTCACCAGTGGTAAACCCATCATCAAAATGTTAGTAGTTGGCAGAGTTTATCGCTGAGTAATAGAAATGCAAGATAGAAATCATCATCAAATTAAAGCATGTTTAACTGGACGTCTAAATGACAATTTCCTTTTGTACTTTAGGAGTGACAAAGAATATTATGTAATCATCTAAAGGAAATGAGTAATTTATCTGCTTGAATATGATCAAGAGAGCGATGCTACCAGACTTTAGTTCATTTAAGATGAGTATACTCCTTGAATAGATTAAAAGTATAGCTATTTACCACTAGCTGAATCTCCTAATTCAATTAAACTATAAAATGATGAAGAACAGAGATTCACCAATAACCCCCCTTGATCTAAAAGAAAAGTAAAACTTCCAGTTCAACAACTTTAAGAAAGATATTTTTACTGCGTTTCTTTTATCTTGCAACCTTTTTGACCGCAATAAATGCCTTACAGAAGCAATAAAGGATGTTCTAACTTATAGTTCTAACTCACACGTGCTTCTTTTTATTGATATAAATGTCATGATCCGAAAATGCCGCATGATAAAAAATTTGCTTACTGACTTTGAAACTTCAAGTAAACTATCTTTATATGTATTTTTATAACCGTTTGCAGAGCCTTAGCTAGTTATGTACAGGCGCCCCCAGCTTTAGTGCTCTATCTTTTCATAAACTTACAACTAATCAAGTTACAAGAAAAAATGAGAGTATACAGGCGCTAATCCTTCGTAATCTTTGAATTAAATTGTCAGTGGGTAATTATTATTTGATAAACGAAAGACAAAAGGTTTTAAACTCATATTGCTTATATTGTTGGAAATAACACAAAATAATTGTTCGTACGAACTGGTTAAAACGAAACAAGAATATAAGATTCATAACAGGACAGGTGTCCTTCTCTCAATGCGATCACTAATGATACAATTCAACCATTGAGCTCGACGTTAGACACGCGCCAACAAATTAATTTAGATGAAGGGCGATCAAATGCTTTGAAACTCCACAGGTGACAAAAATATGATACTATGTAAATAATTAATTTCTTGAAAAGAAAACATTGTAAGTTCGTGATTTTGTCCAGTTGTATCTCGAACTAAAATGAAAATTATTTTTGTCGAAACTGGTACATTTGAGTTAGTTTCAAAAGATAAAAGTTAGATTCCTTTGTGTTGAAACTCGGTCAAGTGACTTGTAATGTAATGAAAATCTTTAGGTGCGCAAAGAAATTTATGTCCGTCAATAATTTTCTTTTCTTTTGATGCACGAAGTCAAACTGTTTACGTACATACGTGTAAATCACGCATTGTTTACTCGCACGAGTAACATTAAACTGTAAAAGAATTCGAAATTGTACTGTTGTACACTTTGATGAATTCACCTTTAAACTTTTACAATTTTCATTCATATACTTCTTCTTATGGTCTGGTCAACCCGTAACCGAGGCAGTTGAGATCCCGTCGCAAAGTGGGCGAAAGTACAAAATAGGCATTAAATGTGCAATGGTTTACTTTTTATTTACCTACCTAGGTTCATACAAGGTGCTAAATGAGTCCAACCCAAACACCGCTGGGTTGTGATATCGTCAGCCGTTGAATATTTTGGGAATGATAAGAATGTTAGTGATCGGATTTTTTCATTAATATATTTATTTATTTAATGTAACAGATTCACATATTGTATTATTAAATAAAATCAAAATAGGTATGATTACGTCACGATACATACATACATACATCGTCACGCCTTTTTCTCCGAAGGGGTAGGCAGAGGCATGTATATGCACTCATTTCACCTTTTTTTAGAAATTGTCCCCCCACGTAATAGGTGGTGAGCCCTAACTGCCATATTTATTTTTTTTCCCAATCGCTAGATGCGCCAAGGCTTTCCATTAGAATGGTGACGACGTCAATTTGGCGAGCTAAATATAAAAAAAAATGTTGATATGGACAGGCGCAGGTTGTGACTGCCCGCTGTTGAAAATTTTCAAGCCGCCTATAAAGGCATTCAACTTGGCTTAACGACTGCCATTTCACTGGCAACCGGGACCACCAGCTCAACGTGCCTTGCGAAGCACGGAAACGCTCGCAAATAAATTTCACAAAGTGGTCATGTGATGGTCACCCAACCATAGCCGACCATAGTAAATGTTGCTTACTACAATGACCGTGTAACATAACACTGAGTCCGCGGGGCCACGAGCGCTGCGTTTTATCACGATGCTGTTTCTTATGCCCAGTATAAAAAATAATCTCAGTCAATCATCAGTCTGTGTTATGACTACTTATGACTATAATACGCCGTTATCAAATACTATCAGTGGTCTATTAAGACTTTATTCCGCACAAACAATAATAAACCATCGGAGGTCGTAAATCATAGTTACGACCAGGCTGCAATTTACATATCACAGACATAAAACTTTACCCTTTGTTATGAAACAAAGATACGATTATTTAACGTAAAACAAAGGGTTCAATTACACATTTTAACCCCTACAATTTTGTTTTATAATTTACTACTATTTCAGTTTAATACTGTAAACTGTCCATTTTGAAAACAATGAAACTCATACACACTAACGCAGTTGCATTGCTGTAAACAGTAACTATTTTCGGTTTCAAACATCTTCAGTTTCTAAGTCAAGCTCATTTCTAAATGACGCACCTTTCGACTGGCGTGGCTATAGCTTCCTACAATGCTGAAAACAAAACGGATCTCGGGGGATCCCAGGCTCCCAACGTGGCTAGACTGCATAGCCCGCTAAAGGCTATGGCCATCTAGAGCGGGACCACAGGCATTTGCCCGAGAAATAGAACCCTGCGATCCCTGTTCCGCGAAGACATGGACGGTGCCGCCTTGAGCAACCAAAGTGGGGAATCACCAATATTAAGGCGGTGATGTCGGTCATGGAAAGTGGTAGAAGAGGTGCCATGGTAGTCTCACCTATCGAGTGTCACAGATGCTTCGCACGGGTGCTTTGGTAAGTATCTGTGGCGCATACACCGGGAGGTAACCCGAGTGCAGGCACTGCGGTCACTGCAGCGAGGACACACACTACATACCCTGACGGTATGCTCAGCATGGGCATTGCAGCGTCAAGACCTCGTTGTGGGCCTGGGCGTGGATATTCGCATGTTGTAGCAAATCATGCTCGCGAAGGAGGCAGCGCAGAGGGAGCGGGAGAAAAACCACGATACGCTGAGGACTACCGGCCTCTATTCGGAGAGCAGCCAACTCACCGCGGACCTAAAAGCGGCAAGTTAGCTGCTTGCCATCTCCCTCACCCAAAAGCGGGATAGCACCCGAACCCGCCTAAGAAGTGGAATAAAGCCCAGACCCTCAGGGAAAGTCTGCTGGTAGACAAAGCCTGTTGGGAGACCTGGGGTTATTCTTCCGAGGGTATACCCGGGACTCCTGGCCATAGGCAGATGGTAGAGCACCGTGTGGTTTTAGCCGGTAGACGTCTGACACCGGTACGATCTATGAGGATTCCCACACGACGAAAAAAAGTTTACCCGCTAGTCCAGCATTAACTCCTTACGATGAAATGTTGGATGAAAACTGCATTGCAATCACCATACCATACCTTACAGTGCAATATTGTAACTTTGTAACGGAGTTAGCGGCATAAATAGGTTTGGTTATGCATTTCAAGCAGATGCGGACCTGTTCAAATGAAATTGAGTGCAGTCAACACCTGATACACATACCATAATGTTGTGGAACAGTACCAGTGGGGTTATTAAATATGTGCAGCTAGTTCCACCAAGTGCCATCAACTAACAGTATAAATGAAAAGATAACTCATTTAAATATTACGGACATTATGGCGCAGGGAGTGACTAGATGCGGAAAGCGCAGGACCGTATCACAGTAAACAGTCTATTTATTGGGACTGCGTAATTTGGGAGAGCTAGCTCCAGAAGATTTAATAAATGCAAAAAGCTGTATGGGAGCCCCCCTAATTTTTTTCCCTGTTTTTAGTATTTTGCTGTACCTAATAGAGGCAACAGAATTACAGAATCTGTGCAAAATTTCAGTTCCCTGCCTATCACAGTTCTTAAGAAACAGTAAAGACAGACTGACAGACAGACAGACGGATAGCAAAGTCTCAATTATATGGTCCCGTTTTTACGCTTTTGTACGGAACCCCTAAAATAAAAAGAGTTATGCTTTTCTGTTATCTAAGCTGTATAAGAACATAACTCCTAATAGATTTCGGATAAAAAGACCTTGGAACGATCCATTTACACCAATAACAATTATGGTAGTGATGAAAAATTTATTTAAAAAAATGGTTTTTCTGATACAAAGTTATAAAAAATGTAATTATGCTATTGGTGTTTTCGTAGTTATTATTGTAGTTTAGAAGTTCATTAAATAATTATGAGAAAAATTTATTACCACGATTAATTTCAAGTAATTATACCAACTGAGTTTGCTTAGTTACAGAACTTCGCTCAACGAGAGCTTATTAAACTACCTGCTGGCAGTAAACTTTATACTTAATTTAATATTTTTCTTTGTACTTCATACTTAGGAGATCCCTTTTTCTTTTTTTTAACGTGACGGAAATCATGGATACAATGCCGGACTCCTACGGACTAAAAAACCTCACGTTACGCCCCACAGACTATGGTTGGGAGTCCCGGGTAAGCCCTCGAAAGGATGTCCCAGGACGAATTAGGAGTTCCTATGATTTACTTTCTGTTCTCAGGATTTTAGAAGCCACTGCCGTTTTACCACTTGCAGATGAAGTCATTGAGGCCCGGGAGATCATCAATCAAATCTAGTCTATTGCAGTCCACTGTTAGACGTAGGCCTCTCCCAATTTACGCTACAATACACAGTCCTGCGCCTTTCGCATCCAGTCCCTGTCTGCGACCTTTTCCAGGTCATCGGTGTATCTGGCGAGTGGGAGCATCTTTAAGATTACAGAGATCTTGGTGGGGGCATATTTTTCAGTTTATATTTCTATCATTCTGTAAATAAATAAAAGCAGTAACTGACTGACTGATTGATCAACCCGCAGCTTTAATCCACTGGAACCAAGTTGAAAAGGACTAAAAAGGGGAAAGATTGTAATCGAACATAGTGTTTTCTTGGTCTAGTCATTTTGTAGTTTTTAAAGATTTAATATACATGTTTAATCGTATTTAAATATTTAATCTCTAAAATTATAAAAACCGACCAAGTGCGAGTTGGACTCGCCCACGAAGGTTGTAACTTTGATTGATGTTTTAACACGATCGCAGTGGTAGTGATTTTTCTGACCGAAAATTGCAGTTAATGACGTATTAAAAAAACTACCAACTCTATCTCGTTCAAACCAAATTTCGTTGGTAGTTTTTATGGCAATGTACATCATATATTTTTTAGATTTATCATTCTCTTAGTTTAGAAGTTAGAGGGGGTGGGGACACACATTTTTTCACTTTAGAAGTGTCTCTTGCGTAAACTATTCACTTTAGAAAAAAATGATGTTAGAAAACTCAATAGCATTTTTGAAAACCTATCTATAGATACCACACACGTGTGGGTATAATGAAAAAGAAATTTTGAGTTTCGGTTCTAAGTATGGGGACCCCCAAAATTAACTTTTTTTCTAGTTTTATATAAAAATCTTAATGCGGTTCACAGAATACATCTACTTACCAAGTTTCAACAGACAGACAGACAGACAGACAGACAGACATGACGAATCTATAAGGGTTCCGTTTTTGCCATTTGGCTCCGGAACTCTAAAAAGGATATTTGGTAACGCCTTGTTGTCAAATCGTCCGACACATTACACATATTTTTTAATTTTATTCATTTACTATGGTATATTGCAATTGTGAGTACGAACCGTCCGTAGTACAAAATAAATTATTCCGCAGGATGTCCCATTTTTGCTTTCAATTAATTTGAAATTTTTCTGCCCTATTTCCGTATTCTCAGGGCGCTGAGTTCATGAAGAGCCGTCAACCCAGATCTTGACCCTTGTAAAATGTCAGCGTTATTTTAATGTTTCTCATTCCAGAAATATTTATATGTACCTAGCCTGGATACTGACCTAATCCTAAATAGAAAATATATCATCATAGTACAAAAACATTCACCTGGGTGTGGACTGAATTATTTTGGATAGACTTAATTATTTTTTTTTATTTATTGTTTCAACACAAACATTAGTCTTAATTACATATTATGTAATGGTTACCAAAAAACCTTTATAGGTTTGTCCAGGCAACCGAAGTTTTACTTGACACTGGCTCACCAAACAATTTTCAATTAACATTAATCTTTAAGCTCTAAAGCAAACATGCCAGTTTTGCACGCTTCTTTCAGCCTGATGAAGAAATACTCTTTTCTCCTACTCTTAGTGACGTAAACGAAGTTGTGCGGGTCAGCTAGTGTAAAATATTCTGAAAGTATCAAACTATAATAGATACACACTACATATACCAGTAAAGTGCAAATATAAATCTGCAACTAAACAACATAACACTCGATCATACCAGACGCTTTCTGCACAGTGAGAAGGATGCTGTTTCCTTAAAATATGCTTGAACGCTGAGAGAAGCTCGCTCTGCAGGATAACGATAAAACGCTTAGTCGGTTACTGTACGTATGTCTAGAGCAAGCGGCTGTGGTGCATCGTTCAGAAGCCGACTAGAAGACTTACTGAAAGGTATAATAGATTTGAATATAGGTTAATATTAGCTAGAGAATATTTGGTGTTATTACAATTTATTCAACGTGGACAGAAAGAGAGAGATCTCGAAATAAATCTGAATAGTAAGTTTTTCTCTAGCTAAACCAACAAAAGCATTGGAACTTAAGCAAAGAAGAAAAATAATCTGCTTCCGTTCGTTTGTCTTCAATATAAAGCTTGGGTAAACAAAATTAACCATTTTTTTTTTACCAAAGTTTTACCTTAATTGTAGCTAAAGGAAAAATCTATACATAATACTAGCTGACCCGCGCAACTTCGTTTGCGTGATAAATGAAGAACCGCTCGACCGATTTTGTGCAAACTTCACATAAACCATCTACTAAATAGTCCGAACAAAGCCTAAACATTTGGTTTGCATAAGTGAGCCCGTTCTTGAGTTATAAAATTACAACGAAAAGTGGCATTGATTTTTATATATATAGAAGATAGATTATCACGTGAGCAAATGTTGTTTGACGGGTAAAAACGTGACAATAGACACAGTTAAAGTTAATATGGGAAACAGTGTATAAAGCTATTTTTGACGAATGAGCGTTGCAAACGTCCATGGGGAGCTGTGACCACCGGTCCATCTGGAGGGCCCTACACTTGTCTGCCACCTTTGTGGAAAAAAATCTGTGTCGTATTACGACTTACAGCTCTCTAGTATAATTAAATCGCCTTAGGCTCCAACTTACGGCAAACTTCACCCAACAGCTTTGCTGTCTCGTTATTATAGAGGTGAATACAATTCATTTTGATATTGAACATACATAGAGATGACAATTCCAAAACGTCATAAATACGAAAACTTTCCATTATAAGGTCACAAATTGATATTCAGCTTATGGGAGAGAGCTCGAGAGTAATGATGCAAAACCGATAGAATAATCATAAAGTTTAAGAGAATTAAAACTAAGCTAATCAATTAATAGTCAATGTCAAATTTAAAAAATAATAGACCTCCATTATTTAAGTTATATTTATACTCTTCTAATATTACGAATGTGAAATATGTGAAGATCCAACATCTTCACATACTTTCACCCTTAGAGCATGATTGAGTAACAGATATCCAAGATGTCTGTTACTCAATATTATATTCACGGACATCTCACACAACGCTATCTGATCCCAAAGTAAGCTAGGAATAACCTGCTTGTGTTATGGGTATCAGACCACGGATATCAATACTTATATACTTTTAAATACATACATATTACACATAGAAACACCCAGACTCTTGAGACAAACATTTATGGGTCACACAAATATTTGTCTCCGGTGGGAATCGAACCCACGACCTCCAGCGCCGCAGGCGGTATCACTACCGACTGCGCCACAGAGGCAGTCATGCTGTAAGGGCTGAAGCTGAAGGGATCTGACTGAAATATTATGGTACAGAGATAGATTATAGTCTGAACCAACACATAGGCTACTTTTTCTTTTACATCCTGGGAATATATTCCCATGGGATGCAGGAACGGGAAACGAGTTCCACTTGGTGAAATCGCATCGTCAAGACGTGTATAGTACATATAAGCTCGGGTCGGAGAACGGCATAAAATCGCTCACATTTCTGCATCCCACCATTAGCTGTGTTTTTTTTTAGTTTTTTATATTTAGCTCGCCAAAATGATGCCGCCGCCTGATGGAAAGTCACAGCGACATCTAGCGATTGGGGGCCACTGTCACAGTCTGTAAGACTATAAACTGACCCTCAAGTTGACAGTCCTATGATGTGCCTCTTAACGGTCCACTTGAAGAACCCAGGATTGTAAGAGGAGGGAAATACGTGCGCTGGCAGGATGTTCCAGATTTTTAAGGTTGATTTTCGAGAGAGAAACGATCTTTTAAATCGCTTAGTTCTAGCAAAGATTCTATCCACTGTGTGAGATTAACACCTCTGTCCAGCACGCGTTGTTCGAGATCGGAAAGGAGAGGGCGGGATTAGGTTGAAGAGTTCTTCAGAACACTCACCGCGATAGATACGGTAGAATGCAGCCAAAGACGCAATAGCTCTTCGCTGCGCCAACGATAATGATGTGTAGCAATATACGCTTGTTACAAATAAACTCAAAAACTACTGGAAAGATTTTATTATAATTTTTTGCCACTGGAATGGTACGTTATTCTTGAGTAGCATAGGCTGTATTTGATTCCCGTATGCTTATGGGAACGGTAACTACGCGGATGTAACAGCATAATCTCCATCCGCTAGTAAATACTTATACTAGAAAGTGCTTGATGGTAGTGTTTGCTTTATAATATAAAAGCATTTCTTTTTGTTTATTGTTAAAAATTGCAGTGGCATTGTGCCCTAGCTGGAATGGGGGAATGTTGCTAGTGCAAGACTAGCAGCATTCTCCCTTTGAATAGCAATACCTATTCGCTGAGATTTTTTTCATTTTGAATGACGTTTTGTAATACGGCCTCATAGTTAGGACTTTCGTGCAAATTAGCAGTAACCGATTGAAAAGCTTCACATAATATTACTACTCATTCGTTTCCAAGAGGAAATAATAAATTAGTTTTTATGCAGCTCTTATCAACATTACCTTCGTCTGGAGTACTTTTGCTAAGTAATTAAACCTCGCAATTAAAAATCGCACAGTTTGACTGGATGGTATTCGAGGAATGTTGCCGTCAGTTGCTCGGCATTTGTCAGTAATCGACCATTGTGAGTTGACCCTTACTGACCTTACCTTAAGTTTCAATTAACGGAACAATTCTATTTGTGCACTCTGCAGTTTTCTCACACTTATTGTGTCAATAGTTGAATTGAATTTTATTGGACAACTTTATAATGGCGAATGAGCTAAATTTCTTCCATGTACTGTTTTATGCGGGCTTTCACAAAACATTATATTAAAGTTATTTGTGTTACTCCTTAGTTTTGGACCACCGTTGCACAGGTACACCGTGTCTTTCTACAAGTTTATAATGTACGTAAGTATGTTGGTTCTGGTGAAATCTCACAACTCAATTCAAAGCTGAATCTCGTACATATTCAATGCATTATTTGTCTGCCTCTGTGGCGCAGTCGGTAGTGATACCGCCTGCGGCGCTGGAGGTCGTGGGTTCGATTCCCACCGGAGACAAAAATTTGTGTGACCCATAAATGTTTGTCTCAAGAGTCTGGGTGTATCTATGTATAATATGTATGTATTTAAAAGTATTAATATCCGTGGTCTGATACTCATAACACAAGCAGGTTATTCCTAGCTTACTTTGGGATCAGATAGCGTTGTGTGAAATGTCCGTGAATATTTATTTATATTATTTATTTATTTATTCAGAGAGTTAAAAACTGCAATTATTTACAAATTTAATGTAAAAAATTACAGTGAAACATAATTATGACTATATTTACATTATTACTATCTAAACTAAACCTAAATAAGGCCTCCGTGGAATTGTGCCCAAAAGACTAGCGGCATTCCCCCTTTGAATAGCAATACCTATTTGCTGAGCGAGATTCAATAGATTGAGTATTTGGAAGATCTTCCTGGGCGCCGAAAAATAGAAATACTAAACAATATTGGATGCTGATTATTTCTACTTAGGTATATTGTGGTAAAACTTGAGCTCGATCGATACCCATTCGCTCGATAAATATTCGAGTCTTTTAAGCCTACACAAAGGAATTCACATTTTAAATAATTTAACAGATTATTTTCTTCTGAAAACTCAGAACCTCTTGTGCAAAAACAATCTCAACAATAGCGCCGCGACATTTCTTTTATGTAATCGAGATTAAAACAAATAGTAGTTCCCAACAACCTCTATTCCCAAGTAACACAATTACACTTGCAACGTCAGAATGTGCCAGTATCAAAGACTTCAAGTCTCGTGAGAAAATACCTCGTCTGCAAGTGCTTACTTTAAGTGAACATCATAAAAGAGCATGCCTTGCCACTTCACTAGGAATGCACTTGATTTATTTACAAGAAAAACTTGCAAATGTGCTTTTAGCCATTTCAAAAAATGGACGACGTAGAATTTTTCAACGGAAGCGCTGGTTCACTGAGCGAGCATATTAACATTATTTGAGAGACTTTTATTCCTTTTTATATCATTTTTGTATACCTATTTCTCATGTTTTACTTGGCTTAATGAGAGGGTAAAATATTATGTAGCATTATAACTAATAGGTACGTCCTGTTTCACCTGCTATTATTAAAAGATTTCAAGCGTTTCATATTGCAAAGTTTAATCATTAGTAAGAATGTACCTAGTTCCTGAGTTACAGTTTGACATTAAACATTAATCATATCTTATTAAATAAATATAATAATTATGATGACAGTTCATCACACGAAGTGAAAATGTTTCATTTGCGTAGGTAGGTATGTCTTTTTAATAAGTTCTGCTAGTGAGCAGAACTTATTAAAAAGACATACTTAAGCAATTAGTGAATTCCACAAATGCACCTGCTTGGTCAGTGGATGGTCTCGATATGTTAGATATCATCACAACATTGCCGTACCACGACGGTTTTTCTTTTTTTACGTAAGGAAAATCCTACAGGGATGCTACGCCGGACACCTACCAACTAAAAACCACACGTATCCTAACCGGACAGCCTACGATTAGGAGCCCCGGATAAGCCCTCAGAAGGATGTCCCCAGGACTAACACCACGGCTTCAACCAGTATCACCTGGATTGAAATGTCAGGTAAACAAAACAGGTAAACCATCCTTGATATCCTCCCAATGAGCGACCGGGGCTAGATATATATTGTCAATATTGTGATATACCTATTCAATTTGAGTAAGGCATGAATCCATAGGAATCCCCATTTTCCAGACGATAAAAATGTAATGAACCACGACCACGTTCATTCACTTAGGAAGTACTTAGTTTATTTTTTTCATAAACCTTTTAATGTCAAAACTTTTATGCGCGTTGAGCTATTTCTGGTGGGGGAAAATCAACCCTCGTACTCGTTATGTATAAACACAGATGTACACCAGCATTTATTAGTTGCGTGGACTTGCATTTTCCTTGACTACGTTAACACCTATCTGGTAAAAGTGAAATCCCATTGTTTTATTGTATTTTTAGACGTACTGCGCCACTCACTCAGGTCAAACGGGTTGGTTTAAAACTTACTATGTTTTGCTGCGACTGTTTTATTCTATTTACCACGACTTCGTTCACTTGTCAATTTGGTGGCACACCAGTCACAGGTGAGGCTGACTTGAAGATCTCGCTTGGGAATTATCACACCCAATAACATTGCATTTAGTCTTCTTATCAGAGAGAAGACTCTATTAAATTCTAGTAATTTTGAATCGAAAGCCCATGGTAGGTACTCGTAAAGACACTAAGTAAAAGTTCCTGTCTGAGGGCGAGCACTGCAGTGCATGTAATTAGACAGAAACTGTGAAGTCGGATACTGCATGAATATTCCATTGCTGACTGGCGAGAGATGGTTTCGAGCAAAGTTGAGCAACTTTGAACACGTATCGCTGTCGTATAACTATTTATACCCGAATGTATTAACTTTAGGGAAATTTTGTACATAGAAAAGTGAAAGGTATCTTAGCAATTTTATATTCGCTGATAATGGCTCAGTTGTTATCCATGCAGAGTGCTTTCATCTACAGTGCAATAAAAGATACCAATGGAGAAAGGGTTGAAAATAATCAGGTATAGATTAATGTAATCTATACTAATATTATAAAGAGGAAAGATTTGATTGATTGTTTGTTTATTGGTTTGCATCGGATAGGCTCCGGAACTACTGGACCGATTTGAAAAATTCTTTCACTGTTGGGAAGCTACACTCTTTGCGGTGAACATAGGCTATATTTTATTCCCGTATTACCACGAGAACGGGAACTACGCGGGTGAAACCGCGTGACGTCCGCTAGTGTAGGTACTATAAAACACAACCCACAAAGAGTAAGCTTGTCCTTAGTTCAGACCAAAACCAGATCGAGGCAGAAGAAGCATTCATCTAGGAATCTGAGAAAACCGTAACATAAACCTAAAATATTGGAAGTGGAAAGATGTGACTTCCGCTTTTGTAAGAATGGGAGGACTTGCCTTGAATCTCTATGTAAACTTTCAATACGCATCCGTTAATTACACAGTCGTTCATGCATTATAGTATGAGAACAAGCCACCCTAAGTTTCAATGTTAAAAAGTAGCAAAAAGAATGTTAAAAAGTAGAAAATTCTAAATCTATGGTTAAAACAGCACTTGACAAAGAATGTTACACAGATTGTGCTAATAATACAGAGTTAATATAAAACTTTAAATTTATTACATAGCTGTAAAACGTTTACTACTAAGCTTAGCCTAAATGCTCCGGCTATTTAATCCTACAGTAGTGCTATTATTATTTAGAGTCGGATACAGCAAATTTAAAATCTAACGAGGTTAAGAGGTCAGAACAATCGCTCAGAACAAAGCCAAAATTTAAGAAAAAAGTAAAGTGCGAGTTGAACTTGCGCATGGAGGATTTCGACACAAAAACAGAAGAGGTCTCCCATCCTATAGGAGCCCCATTGTTTAACCATCACGGCTTATGAGATACAGTCTGGAGACAGACAAGCAAACACACGGACAGTGCAAGTAATATGGTCCCGAATAGACCACAACTTTAATAACTACAAAATCGATTCTAAACAATTTACAGTTTATATGTATTGTTGACTGATATCGCGAGCAGAGTATTACCACAGGCGACAGATCATGGGTTTTTTCTCCTTATACTGTGGTATTACTATGCCGCGAGTGCTACACTGCAAGCATTAGGTACCTCTACCTGTACCTACTACGGAATAAGACCCATAGAGTTTGGTGGCAAATTATTGATAGATTTTCGAACAGTGTGTGTTTGTCTACCACAGTATATTAGTTGTAGGCATAGCTATAAAACATTTTTTTTCCTTATTGTTGAGTAAAATAGTTTTGGTCTAGTCTTGGAGCGAATATTTAGATAAATTCTTTGAATAAAATCTACCACAAAGACCTCATGTCATTTTCTATTTATCAAAAAGCAAGTACTTATACCATTTCTTATTTCTGTAAGTGCCTCTCGTGAAACACTTCGATATTTACCAGACTATATTAAAACGAAAGGGAAATAAAGACTGCTTTGATAACACCCTTGTCTCCCCTACATGTTAAACGTGAGTGAAAACTTTTGCGAATCATTATAATGCGTTGCAGTGAGGGGTCGACTCGGCAAGTGTACACTACTGTAATGACTAAGTCAAGTTCCACAGATCTTGCAGTTATATGATACTGGATAGGCCAGTTATACTGTAGCTGGTGATTAATGCTAACGAATCTATACTAATACTAGCTGATGCCCGCAGCTTCGCCCGCGATGGCGCTGTATGTGAAAAATGATTTTCCAGCTTTTCTGTTGCACTTTTTCCTGAATTTTCTTTGCTATAAACCTCACGGAGCCCGAGACCTTTCCAACGAATGCAAAACCGTGGCAATCGGTTCGTGCGTTCTGGAGTTATAGCGTCAGGAAGGAAAACCCGACTTATTTTTATATAATAGATTATAAACGAAAAAGTTTGTATGCATTGATATATGCTCTAACGTCTGAACGAATCTGACTGAAATTAATACAGGGATAGAATGGAATAACACATAAATGGTACGCTTCATCCTTGGATTATTCCCATGGTATTAACAACAAAATTCTTCGCAGACGGAGCTGCGGGCATCAACGAGTCTTACCAACTAAATTTATAAAAGGGAAAATTTGTGGGGTAAGGATGTCCCCAGGATTTCCAACAGACCTTTTTTTTTGTTTAACGTGAGGGAATATCCTCATGGATGTTATGCCGGACTCCTACCGACTAAAAAACCTCACGTAACGCCCAGCAGCCTATGGTTGGTAGCCCCGGGGAAGCTGACCGTCAGGGTCTCCGCCCATACGGGAGCCCCGTATAGGGTTTCCAACAGACCTTGGCTACCACTGCGACCTCACCTAGGGGGTTCGGGTGCTATCCCGCACCCTTGGGGTGTTTTCCCGCATCTTGGGGCGTGTGGCGTGAGTCACGTCACGCTGTCGTCTTGGGTATTTCAGACTCTAACGGAAGAACGGAATTTAGCACGGGGTAGATTATACTCTGAAATAACACATAGGTTTTTTTATCTCGCTTGAGTAAAAGCCTACTAGTCTAAAGTTCAAATCAATCAACTCAAATCATAAATCTAGATTAGACTGTAGACCAATCTGTTGCACAAAAAAATTGAGATATTAACTATTTTGCTTATAAATCAATTTTAAAACCATTCCCAAACAACAAATCAGACCACTTGTAAACAAAACGTGTAAACAACAATTTCGCGGCACCACTAATCTGTGTTTATCGCGTTTATCTAACGCGGGGGCAACACGTCTAGCATATAGATTTTATTCAACATTCGTGACCGGAATCCGCAGTAGAGGGAAGTACGAACAAGACACATTGTATTAAGCAACCCCACTACGAATCGATAACCTTAAGGCGCTCCCTCACCGGGAGCATTCGCGTGTAATGTAACGTTACAGAGTCGAGCATTACAGCAGTGAGGGAGGAGAACCGAGCATTACAATGCGCATCTTGTAATGACACAAGACGAGGTTACATTGGTGAAAGAGGAGAACCGAGCATTACAATGCGCACCTTGTAATGACACAAGACGAGGTTACATCGGTGAAAGAGGAGAACCGAGCATTACAATGCGCACCTTGTAATGATACAATGTGTAACGTTTTGATACAACTTGTAACATCAATGCGCTGACGTTACGAAAAATCTATACTAAATGTTACATTACACGCGAATGCTCGTCGGTCTGGGGAGGTAGGTTGTAACGTAATGCTCAAAGTCGAATCTGTAATGTTACATTACATGCGAATGCTCGGCGGTCAGAAAGGTAGGTTGTAACATAATGCTCAAAGTGGAATCTAATATGTTACATTACACGCGAATGCTCCCGGTAAGGGAGGGCCTTTACAGACGGGTGCAATATTTTTGCTGGAGAAACTATTTGTCGGTAGGCAAAGGTTATTCAAATGTTCCTATTTGCCTACATTAATAACAACTTTTATTGGACAAAAAGCTGGATACCCTAAACTGCCATAACTATAGGAATCGGGCGTTACATGAGAGAAGTCTATCGTAAAATGACAATATAAGATCCCCTACCCCTGGGTTCTTCAAGTGGAGTGTGAAGCGGTACATCATAGCGCTTACTTGAGAGCCTCTTTCAGAATTCTTATGATCTTCGAGTTATCTCTTAGTAGATTTATTGATACCTAACGGTGGAAGGCGTCAATTTTAAGTCTTTTTCGATATTATGGGCCATTGCTGAAACTTGATGTTACTGTGGATAATCCACTACGTTATGGGCATATGGGACCCAAAGGAAGTCAGGCGACACAGCTTCCTCGTCACTTATGGTCGAGTAAGAGGCAAAGGGAAATTCTAATAGGTCAGCAGTTTATTGGTATTCTTGGTCTGCATAACATTGAAATGCAGGGTAGAAACAGACTGACAAAAGTTTCTTACAGCAACGACTCCCAGAAGCGTCACTTGTGAATCGCCCGCAATGATTTCGATTGTCAACTTTCTTAAGCAGGTTATTGCCGCACAAATGAAGAATTTATACAGAGCCAAATAAATCTTATTTTTTTTAACTCTTGGTAGCTATGTCGGACTCTTGCCGACTAATAACCACACTTTCTCTACCTACTACCTACGGTTGGTAGCCCCGGGTATAGACAAATAAATCTACAAGATTGTTACATATCTAGCCCAAATTTAAACAAGTGCAAAACTACGTATGATGAAATAATGGAGAATTGTTGGCATATACTATGCCTCTGCCTACCCCTTCGGGGTTATATATCTATAATTCTAATTGTCAAATAAATACATACTAATTTTACATAGAACCTTAGACCATTTAACCTTATACGTCATAGAACACACCAAAACTCCAAACCAAACATTTGCGAATCACTTAAATACCTGTTTATTCACACACATAAATTAATTGTTAGTCACACAATAATTTGGAAATATATAAATATAATTTTGTAACTTGTTTGTGTAGCACAAGCTTTTATTAGAATCATTTCAACTGTGATATTAAAATCGTTTTATACTTTAAATACCAGGAAAACCAATACCACTTGTATTTATATGTGTAACTAGCTGATCTCGCAACTTCGTTTACGTCAATTATGATGTATGAAAGGATAGATATATTTTCATAGAACTCATAGGAGCGTATGAAACTACCCTGTTTGTTTAATCATAAAAGAGCTTAAAGATTAAGTCCATTCTAAAACAATTCAGTCGGGATTCAGATATAACTATTTTACAATGGCCTTAATCATTAACCCTTGAACTGTACCCTGGGGTACAACTGAAAAAAAAAATATAATATTGGCTATAACTTTTTGTTTTAAAACGGATCTTTTCGCACCTGCGCGTATTTACGGGGGGCGGGGGATCGTGTCGAAGCATCGGCCGGGCGCGAGTCCTGTTAGCGTGCGATCGTGGCAAGCCTGAGTGGAGTACTACAGCACCCCTGGGTATGCATCTACAAAATGCATGCACAAATAAGTATTGGCGGTATTTTAAAAAAGCACGACCTTCTAGTGCTCCGTCCTCTTCAGATTCAAAATCTGGTAGATATTCCTTTTGTCCCAGGTCAAAAGACCGTAAATCAAGCACTCGATGTGAAAAATGTTAAAATTTTATATGTTTAGAGCACCAATAGAAGATTTGCCAAAACTGTTAATATAAGTTTGGTAATTTTTTGTTTAATTATGTAACGTGAGACTGAAATAAGTGCCATAAAAGTCTATGTATGTTGATTATATTAACAAATGTCTATTCTTATGAAAAAAATGTTTTCTTTAACGGGGTACACTAGTACCCCTGGGTACTGTTATTTAAAGTCTATGATGGGTACGGTTCTAGGGTTAAGCTCTTTTATAATTAGGAGACACGCCAGTTTAAATTTACCCTTACATTCAAAGGCACACTTGAATTCTAGGTTTAGCGACAGTTGAGATGTCTCTAATTTCTGAATCACAAAACCCTTAATATTGAAACTTGTGTGGAACGAACAATCCTTTAAGTACTCTTTATCTGACACCCAAAACATATTTGAAATCGGATCAAGCGGTGAGAAATTACAACTAATAAACCATTTTGTCTTTCATCTGCTCTTCTAAAGGAACCGCGCAAAATATTATGGATCAAAAGCATCCAGACCTTTTTTGGATCATAATTTCAGATTGTGTCAAGTATAATCCAAATTGATTCAGTAGTTTTGGCGTGATACTTATTCGGGATACAGACAGACCGGCAAAAATGTTGGCTTCAGTATCGATTAGAGAATGTACAGATTCTCGACCCTCTACAGTTTTATTATATGTATAGATAGATATTCCAGTATTCTTGCATAAATCATACGACAGTACCTAAGTCTCTATACGCCTGGCCCACTCCATCGATTCTGATGAAATTTGGTGAAGAGATCGAATGTGCTTGGGAAGGGATATAATATGGTACTTTTGATCCAACATTGAAACCAGTTTTCCTTCACCTCCTCATCTCATTGAGATTAGCTTATATGATTAAGAGTTTCCTAAGGGTATCCACAATCAATATCAAAACATATAATAAAATCGTAACTGTCTGTTTGTCTTTTTTATAGCGTTGCGGTTTACTCCACTTAACATTTAATTTTTGTTTGATGTTAAGGCCGCGTGGGTCAGATTTTGAGTTTTTTGAAACAATCCTAGTCAAAAAGTAAAGGGTTTTTAAATCTGAAAAATATATATATAATAGTTAAGGATATAAGCTAAACATATTCCGAGCCAGTTACACGATCCAATAAATTTCACTAGATAGAAAAAAATCCCAAAGTTGACTCTCTCAGAAAAGTTTTTTCAAAACTGTGGCTAAACTATTAACATTTTATATATTTTTTTTGCACTCAATTAAAGGTATTAAGTTTTTATACACATTTTCCAAGCGTTTTTCTATAAACAACTATTTACATAGTTATCATGTACGAATATCTACCAAACGCAATAGCATTGCGCCGCTGACGGCCGATCAGTCTCGCCCTGGCGCTTGTGGAGGCAGGACCTGTGTCAGTTTTTTTTGCAACTATTTCGTAATTATTATGCCAAATTACGTTGAAATCGCGCCACAGTATATAAATATCAGTAAGGGGCAAAATGTAATTAGATTAACCGTTACAAATACATACGCGACTCATGGTAAAAATGTGGTGATCTTTTACTTTTTAAGGCCGCGTGGGTCAGATTTTGAGTTTTTTGAAACAATCCTAGTCAAAAAGTAAAGGGTTTTTAAATCTGAAAAATATATATATAATAGTTAAGGATATAAGCTAAACATATTCCGAGCCCGTTACACGATGCAATAAATTTCACTAGATAGAAAAAAATCCCAAAGTTGACTCTCTCAGAAAAGTTTTTTCAATACTGTGGCTAAACTATTAACATTTTATATATTTTTTTTGCATTCAATTAAAGGTATTAAGTTTTTATACACATTTTCCGAGCGTTTTTCTATAAACAACTATTTACATAGTTATCATGTACGAATATCTACCAAACGCAATAGAATTGCGCCGCTGACGGCCGATCAGTCTCGCCCTGGCGCTTGTGGAGGCAGGACCTGTGTCAGTTTTTTTCGCAACTATTTCGTAATTATTATGCCAAATTACGTTGAAATCGCGCCACAGTATAAAAATATCAGTAATGGGCAAAATGTAATTAGATTAACCGTTACAAATACATACGCGACTCATGGTAAAAATGTGGTGATCTTTTACTTTTTAAGTGTTTTCACGACATGGTAACCAGCTACCTAATGCATTAAAATGTCTACGAATTACATGATAATTTCGCAATCCAACATGGCGGCCACGCCGTAATCACAAAATTTCATGATGGGTATCGTTTAAGGGGTTTTTTGGTATGCTGAGTACGAAGTACGTGATAATTTTGCAATCCAATATGGTCGCCGCGCCGTAATCACAAAATTTCATGATGGGTATCGTTTAAGGGGTTTTTTGGTATGCTGAGTACGAATCACGTGATATTTTTGCAATCGAATATAGCCGCCGCGCCTTAATCACAAAATTTCATGATGGGTATCGTTTAAGGGGTTTTTTGGTATGCTGAGTACGAATCGCGTACTAATTTTGCAATACAAGATGGTCGCCGCGCCGTAATCACAAAATTTCATGATGGGTATCGTTTAAGGGGTTTTTTGGTATGCTGAGTACGAATCACGTGATAATTTTGCAATCCAATATGGCCGCCGTGCCATAATCACAAAATTTCATGATGGGTATCGTTTAAGGGGTTTTTTGGTATGCTGAGTACGAATCACGTGATAATTTTGCAATCCAATATGCCCGCCGCGCCGTAATCAGAAAATTTTATGATGGGTATCGTTTAAGGGGTTTTTTGGTATGCTGAGTACGAATCGCGTACTAATTTTGCAATACAAGATGGCCGTCGCGCCGTAATCACAAAATTTCATGATGGGTATCGTTTAAGGGGTTGTTTGGTATGCTGAGTACGAATCAAGTGATAATTTTGTAATCCAATATGGCCGCCGTTCCATAATCACAAAATTTCATGATGGGTATCGTTTAAGGGTTTTTTTGGTATGCTGAGTACGAATCACGTGATAATTTTGCAATCCAATATGCCCGCCGCGCCGTAATCAGAAAATTTTATGATTGGTATCGTAAATGGTAGTATCGTAAATCATACGTAGCAGACTGTAGTGTAAAAGAGATAGAGACACATGTTCCATTCTTCGTTCTAACATTTGGGTGTGGTTGGATTGCATGGAACGACACAGACTAAAAAAACTTGTTCGGTTTACTGTGAGTTAGTTAACCGCGTGCCAATTTGCAATTGTGCAAGACGTGGTCAGAGTTAAGAAGTTATTTATTTAACTCAGAGCTTACTAACTCTATATTTATATATTTAACTCGACTCTTCGCGCAAGTGGGCCTAAATAGCTTAGGCGGCCAAATTGAGTTCCAAAATGATCATGTTATTCGTACTCAGCATACCAAAAAACCCCTTAAACGATAACCATCATGGATTTTTGCAATTACGGCGCGGCGGCCATATTGCATTTCAAAATTATCACAGGATTCGTACTCATCATACCAATACACCCCTTAAACGATACCCATCATGATATTTTGTGATTACGGCGCGGCGGCCATATTGTATTGCAAAATTATCACGTAATTCGTACTCAGCATACCAAAAACCCTTTAAACGATACCCATCATGAATTATTGTGATTACACCGCGGCCGCCATTTTGGATTGCAAAATTATCACGTGATTCGTACTCAGCATACCAAGAAACCCCTTAAACGATACCCATCATGAAATTTTGTGATTACGGCGCGGCGCCCATATTGGATTGCAAAATTATCATGTGATTCGTACTCAGCATACCAAAAAACCCCTTAAACGATACCCATCATGAAATTTTGTGATCACACCGCGGTGGCCATATTGGATTGCAAAATTATCATGTGATTCATACTTAGCATACCAAGAATTCCCTTAAACTATACCCATCATGAAATTGTGTGATTACGGCGCGGTGGCCATATTGGATTGCAAAATTAGTACGTAATTCGTACTCAGCATACCAAAAAACCCTTTAAACGATACCCATCATGAATTTTTGTGATTACACCGTGGCCGCCATTTTGAATTGCAAAATTATCACGTGATTCGTACTCAGCATACCAAGAAACCCCTTAAACTATACCCATCATGAAATTTTGTGATTACGGCACGGCGCCCATATTGGATTGCAAAATTATCACGTGATTCGTACTCAGCATACCAAAAAACCCTTTAAACGACACCCATCATGAAATTTTGTGATTACACCGCGGCGGCCATTTTGGATTGCACAATGATCCCGTGATTCATACTTAGCATACCAACTTTAGAAAACTTTAGATGTTTTTATGACCAGCTATTA
Organism: Miltochrista miniata; assembly: GCA_933228765.1. Taxonomy (NCBI): domain Eukaryota; kingdom Metazoa; phylum Arthropoda; class Insecta; order Lepidoptera; family Erebidae; genus Miltochrista; species Miltochrista miniata. The sequence goes on along the minus strand of OW121763.1, from coordinate 22,938,492 downwards.
TGTAATTTACATTTTTTATGCAACTGTAGCAAACGTACGCAACGGAAACTCTCAAAAGAAATGAAATATCCTAGTTGTCGAAAAATGTTTCGTTGCTGCTAAGCTCTTATTCGCCTTAGCGTGATGTTATATATTTTGGTATTTTTCAAAAATGGACATTCTGTTAAGAAACTCTTGAAATTCACCTAGCAGTCTCTTAGACTCTAGAGTTAGAACAACTAAACAAACAAACAAACTCTTTAGCTTAAAAATAATAGTATAATATACATTATTTATTTACGATTAACTCATTTATTTTTATTTACGAAACTAATAAATCACTACACTTAATAAAGTTAGATGCATTTACTACGTCAAACAAAGTTAGCATGCTGTTTCTTTCTACTATACTGTATACTGTGGCATGAGAGTTGACTGCCGCTGCCGGCGCGCGGTGTGTCTTGCGCCCGGGGCGAGGGGAGCGCCAAATGCCTACTTGTGCGGGTTAACCGCCCCTTAAGTGTTTTCACGACATGGTAACCAGCTACCTAATGTATTAAAATGTCTACGAATTACATGATAATTTCGCAATCCAACATGGCGGCCACGCCGTAATCACAAAATTTCATGATGGGTATCGTTTAAGGGGTTTGTTCGTATGCTGAGTATGAATCACGTGATAATTTTGCAATCCAATATGGCCGCCGCGCCGTAATCACAAAATTTCATGATGGGTATCGTTTAAGGGGTTTTTTGGTATGCTGAGTACGAATCGCGTACTAATTTTGCAATACAAGATGGCCGCCGCACCGTAATCACAAAATTTCATGATGGGTATCGTTTAAGGGGTATTTTGGTATGCTGAGTACGAATCACGTGATAATTTTGCAATCCAATATGGCCGCCGTGCCATAATCACAAAATTTCATGATATCTATCGTTTAAGGGTTTTTTGGTATGCTCAGTACGAATCACGTGATAATTTTGCAATCCAATATGGCCGCTGCGCCGTAATCACAAAATTTCATGATGGGTATCGTTTAAGGGGTTTTTTGGTATGCTGAGTACGAATCGCGTACTAATTTTGCAATACAAGATGGCCGCCGCGACGTAATCACAAAATTTCATGATGGGTATCGTTTAAGGGGTGTATTGGTATGCTGAGTACGAATCCTGTGATAATTTTGAAATGCAATATGGCCGCCGCGCCGTAATCGCAATAATCCATGATGGTTATCGTTTAAGGGGTTTTTTGGTATGCTGAGTACGAATCACGTGATAATTTTGCAATCCAATATGGCCGCTGCGCCGTAATCACAAAATTTCATGATGGGTATCGTTTAAGGGGTTTTTTGGTATGCTGAGTACGAATCGCGTACTAATTTTGCAATACAAGATGGCCGCCGCGCCGTAATCACAAAATTTCATGATGGGTATCGTTTAAGGGGTTTTTTGGTATGCTGAGTACGAATCACGTGATAATTTTGCAATCCAATATGCCCGCCGCGCCGTAATCACAAAATTTTATGATTGGTATCGTAAATGGTAGTATCATAAATCATACGTAGCAGACTGTAGTGTAAAAGAGATAGAGACACATGTTCCATTCTTCGTTCTAACATTTGTGTGTGGTTGGATTGCAACGAACGACAGACTAAAAAAACTTGTTCGGTTTACTGTGAGTTAGTTAACCGCGTGCCAATTTGCAACTGTGCAAGACGTGGTCAGAGTTAAGATTATTTATTTAACTCAGAGCTTACTAACTCTATATTTATATATTTAACTCGACTCTCTGCGCAAGTAGGCCTAATAGCTTAGGCGGCCAAATTGAATTCCAAAATGATCATGTTATTCGTACTCAGCATTCGAAAAAACCCATAAAACGATATTCATTACGAAATTATGTGATTACGGCGCGGTGGCCATTTTGGATTGCAAAATTATCATGTGATTCGTCCTCAGCATACCAAAAAAAACTTGAGAGGTGTCAAGGGACACCCGGATGGAACGAAGTTTCTTTCGATTAAAGTGAAGGAATTGTAATAAAATTATATTTTAATTTTAAAATTTTATTGTAAGCAAAAACAAAAACAGAAACAAAAACAAAAAGAAAACTAATATAAAAAAAGTGAGTGCGTGTAACCTTTACCTGAAACTGAACAGAGCGAAACTCCTATTTGCTTTGGTGTTGCTCGTAGAGTTCATGTTCATCCCCTGGCTAGCACTAGCACTACCACTATCACTATCACTATCACTACCATTACTATCATTACTACTATTACTACCACTATCACTACCACTATCACTACCACTATCACTACCACTATCACTACCACTATCACTACCACTATCACTACCACTACCACTATCACTACCACTATCACTACCACTATCACTACCACTATCACTACCACTATCACTACCACTATCACTACCACTATCACTACCACTATCACTACCACTATCACTACCACTATCACTACCACTATCACTACCACTATCACTACCACTATCACTACCACTATCACTACCACTATCACTACCACTATCACTACCACTATCACTACCAAGAGTGTCGTTACAACTTTTCGTGAGAATTTTTTCCGTCTAGCCCCCTTTCACAACGCGCGATAAGGAACTTCGTTCCAAAAACCCTTAAACGATAACCATCATGGATTTTTGCGATTACGGCGCGGTGGCCATATTGCATTTCAAAATTATCACAGGATTCGTACTCAGCATACCAATACACCCCTTAAACGATACCCATCATGATATTTTGTGATTACGGCGCGGCGGCCATATTGGATTGCAAAATTATCATGTGATTCGTACTCAGCATACCAAAAACCCCTTAAACGATACCCATCATGAAATTTTGTGATCACACCGCGGTGGCCATATTGGATTGCAAAATTATCATGTGATTCATACTAGCATACCAAGAATTCCCTTAAACTATACCCATCATGAAATTGTGTGATTACGGCGCGGTGGCCATATTGTATTGCAAAATTAGTACGTAATTCGTACTCAGCATACCAAAATACCCTTTAAACGATACCCATCATGAATTTTTGTGATTACACCGCGGCCGCCATTTTGGATTGCAAAATTATCACGTGATTCGTACTCAGCATACCAAGAAACCCCTTAAACGATACCCATCATGAAATTTTATGATAACGGCGCGGCGCTCATATTGGAATGCAAAATTATCACGTGATTCGTACTCAGCATACCAAGAAACCCCTTAAACGATACCCATCATGACATTTTGTGATTACGGCGCGGCGTCCTTATTGGATTGCAAAATTAGTACGTGATTCGTACTCAGCATACCAAAAAACCCTTTAAACGACCACTATCATGAAATTTTGTGATTACACCGCGGCGGCCATTTTGGATTGCACAATGATCCCGTGATTCATACTTAGCATACCAACTTTAGAAAACTTTAGAAATTTTTATGACCAGCTATTATGTAATTTACATTTTTTACGCAACTGTAGCAAACGTACGCAACGGAAACTCTCAAAAGAAATGAAATATCCTAGTTGTCGAAAAATGTTTCGTTGCTGCTAAGCTCTTATTCACCTTAGCGTGATGTTATATATTTTGGTATTTTTCAAAAATGGACATTCTGTTAAGAAACTCTTGAAATTCAACTAGCAGTCTCTTAGACTCTAGAGTTAGAACAACTAAACAAACAAACAAACTCTTTAGCTTAAAAATAATAGTATAATATACATAATTTATTTACGATTAACTCTTTTATTTTTATTTACGAAACTAATAAATCACTACACTTAATAAAGTTAGATGCATTTACTTCGTCAAACAAAGTTAGCATGCTGTTTCTTTCTACTATACTGTGTACTGTGGCATGAGAGTTGACTGCCGCTGCCGGCGCGCGGTGTGTCTTGCGCCCGGGGCGAGGGGAGCGCCAAATGCCTACTTGTGCGCAATAACCGCCCCTTAATCGGTTCATAAATAAAAAAGGGTATATCTATCTAAAGAATCACACATATAAAATGCAGCGTACGAAGTCGCAGGCAACTACTAGTCGAGAATATACTTTATACTTTTACTTTTATTATTCCACTGATATAACACTAGGAATAAACCACTTAACTTTGTGAATATTATAGATCTTTGTAGTGTATATCTAGTAAACTGACCTAATCCAACATTTAGATAGATAGAGTCTAATTGTACAACATATAGTCTAAAGGGAACATCCAGGTCACGCCATTACCGTGCGGCACACGTGGCTTGTCAGGTCCGTTTGCATGCTAATGTCACCGGAACACACCGGTTTACCACATTGTGTTGCTAACACCCTGTGAATACGGCTGTTCAATACCATATAGTGTGCAATTCGAGATAGATACTCAGATTTCAATAGTCTGACTTACTAGAGTCATGCGACTTCTGAACATATAAATAAAATTTAACCTGTATACCTATATATATAACCGGTATACCTGTTGTTTTTACCCGAACTGCCGAAGACAGGCAGGAGGGTAATGTTTTTCGAGACTATGTATGTATGTATGCCCAATTCTTTGTCACGTCCTACAGCCTGAACGGCTTGACGGATTTTGACATGCAAGGTGTCATTTGATTTGTCGTGATTGTGTGAGTGACACCAGGTACCTACATTAAAATTTTAAAAACATCAAAATGGCTGACTTTTGGCGCTAAAATGAAAACGTTGATTTTTTTTTTCTTGCACGCTCTACAGCCTCAACGGCTTGACAGATTTTGACATACAAGGTGTCATTTGATTCGTCGTGATTGTGTAAGTGACACCAGGTATATAACAATTTCTAAAAATCAAAATGGCTGACTTTTGGCACTAAAATGTAAAGCTTGATAATTTTTCTTGGACACTCTACAGCCTGAACGGCTTGACGGATTTTTAAATACAAGGTGTCATTTGATTTGTCGTAATTGTGTGAGTGACACCAGGTATAATAAAATTCATGGAAAATCAAAATGGCGGACTTTCGACGTCATAAATTTGACGGCGATGAACGCAAAACTACGGAAACGATTTTGATGCGGTACTATGTGTTTATAAGGCCTTGGTCAGACTTAAATTCTTACATTTGTTTGATTGCAATCGTTTGAGTAGCACCGGAAATATGACCAAAAATATAATAATTAAGGTTGAATTTTGGTTATGTTCTCTTCACTACACGAAAATTAATAACTCCATTACTAACATAACAAAAAATAAATAAATAAACTTAATTAACGCCTGCAAATGTTTCCGACAAAGTAAAACAGTAACTAGCTAGAGAAAATCACAAAAGAAATGTAGAGCTTGTTTTTTGCTTTTCAGTTGTATGTTTACTTGGCAGTCGGGTTTTTTGTTAATAATATATTTAAGTTTATTATTTATTTTTTTGACTGGCCTCGTAGTCCAGTGGTTAATGTGCCTGGTTACTTACTGGACGTGGGTTCGATTCCCGCCCAGGATAAAACTCTTTGTGTGATGAGCACATTGATTTGTTCTTTGTCTGGGTCTAATTTATAAGTATGTTTATCAGTCGTCTGGATCCCGGAACACAAGCTTATATTAGCCTAATTTGGGTTAGATGATGTTGTTTGAGAATATCCACAAATATTTATTATTTACTTATATGCTATTAAAATGTTTCAAGCTGTTCAAAAAACTTTCAACTTTGCATCAACATTACCATTTTACTGGCACCCGCGACCAACGAATTAACGCGCCTTCCTAGTCAATTAAACTTTCTTTAATAGATATGTTCCAGTTGGTAATCCGACTTAGAACCAACCTGGCCTAGCACTGAGATTTTTAACAGGATACTGAACTAGTACCTAGACTTTAATTCCTGGAGTATCCGAGGGCTTACAACCGTAGACTGTTAGCAGCTATTTAGTCGGTAGGAGTCCGGCATAACATCCGGATTTTCCCTCACGTAAAACAAAAAATAAACTTGACTTTAAAACCGCTTCATTATAGTCTCACTGACAATACATATATTTGTCTACAAACAAGCGCTTATAGTCCTGATATGGGATATTTTTCGTTCTGTATTTTATTTAACTGTTTAATAAAGTAAAGGATCTATCGCTCCAATACCAATGTGGAACACAGCGTGACACTCCAAGACCAAGCTCTTTTGCATTTTTTCTTTTTTTTTTGCTGGATCCCATCTACACTATAAATCTCTTAAAAAAGTTTTATGTAAATCTACTTGATCTATCTATCATTATTAGGTACAGTTAAAAAAGCCATGGTTTTATACACTAGAATAATAATAACTTAGCATATTTCCGGTGAATAGATCTGTAATGTACCTACAGCAAATACAGACAGCTTATAACTTTCAGACACAGTCGATTGGAGATCTAAAGTGACATTTCGATAGGTCATGTCTGCCAACAATAAAGTGACATTTTGATAGATCATGAATATTATGGCTGTCGACCTACATGTCGATATACATGGTATTTTCGTAGATCAATGCTGTCGACAAAATTTGTGCTCTATTTTCATGAGATTATTATGAAATAACTTCCCTTTCTCCATCATAAAGTTCCTTGTAAGAAATTACGTTGAGATTTTATTTGTTCGTCATACCAACTTCTACTCAACCTATGATAGTAAAACATACGCTGATTTTCAAATGAAGCAACAAGCGTTCCAATAAAAATCTTGTTCAGATATTTTCGACTTTATAAAGAAAAACTGAGAAATAGGTAATAGTGCAAGTCATGAAATATAAATACTTAGACCTTATATTACAACGTTTATATCTAACTTGAAAGATGCAACTCACATTAGGCTAAAAGCAATAGCTCGAAGCGTCTAAGATGCAGAGCTAGGTAAATCAATTTCTATTTTAAATATTTACAGAGTAAACCCAAATATGTAAAAATAATATTTAAAAATAATCAGTATCTCAAAATCTTTATACAGCATCATAATAATTTTCTTTCTTATTGATTTGGTGTCCTCTAGAGGGCGCCATAATTTAAGGAACAGGTTAATCAGTGTACCTCACATTTTGTTCAACTCTGAGACGTAGCTTAGAAATAATGAGAGAACAGAACACATCGATAACATATATATTCAGATACCACTAAGATGGCAAAGCAGCATATGGTCCAACTCGACACAAAGTGGTCAACGTCGCATACAGACAACCGTCATTAGACAACTATTGCAGACAGGAACAGACGGGACAGCCTGTTCTTCTGTTAAAACTTTACAAGTCACCAATAAGATACTCCGCTTACATACCTATAAAAATCAAACCTTTATATCAGGTAAAACCGACACTGCTTAAACAAACACTATACGTCCATTTAAATCAATAAAACATCGAAGTGCAATTAATACAAATGGAAATAATCAACGTATTTTAGATTCAACTGTTTATTCACGAATATGCTAAGCCGGAGGTACGTTGATCTGACGTTAATTGATATTCTTGATTGTCAATACTTATATATTACCTGCTATTGGTGAGAATCTGGTTTTTATTATACTTCTAATAATCTTTGCTATATAAAAGGAAGTTCGAACTTTATCGTCATTAGTATTCTGTGTGGATCATTGGGTTTGTGAATCTTAGAAAATGTTGAAGTGTTTAATATTGTGTGTTGGTTTGTTTGTGACTTCCTCAGTTGCTAACGTAGGTAAGGTGATGTGATGAATTATGGTATAAGTGCATTTTTTACAGCAGTAGCTAGGGCTGAAATATTTCACATGTGAATATAAGTGATTTTCGTTTAGTGGAATTTAATTTTAAAATCTTATAAGTACCCGCGTTTCAGTCAGTGTTCTAAAACAGTACGTGCTTGAGATGTGTCTCCGTTAGTGGTGTTTCCATTTAGGAAGGTTTTTAAGTCTCGAATAGTGCGTTAAGGGTTAATAAAGATCGCTTTATTAACCCTAAACTCACTATTCTGTTACGGGTTCTGTTAGGCATAAAACTGCCATTAATTAAATAAAAACTATTTCAGTATTAATATTGCCGTCGCCTGGACAACCCCGTACTATGTGTTATGGATAGTTGCAGTTAACCGATTTATCACTAATTGTTGGACAAAATAATCAAACCAAAAAATAAAAGTAGTAAATTTATTTCTTTGTTTTATTCATTGACGTATTTTTATGGAGAACGTAAAATCTTTAAAAGCCATGACAATTTTTTTTTACTTAACAGAGTTGGTAAATTAAAATATTTTTACAACAATTCAAAAATAAGTACCTAATAAAATTATTATGATACCTATTAATCAGAATAGTGAAAAAAAACAGAAAATCTTTAACTTTCTATGATGACTTGTTACCGGAAGTGATGCATCAATAATTATAATTAGATATTCTTTTACTCTGATTCTAGCCCCTCTCTATAAAATAGAGTGCAGAGGGGCTTATGTCGAGTCTTTGTCTGTAGTCTGTGACTTTGTCGCATTAAACTACGTCACTAGGTCACGTGGATCATCTGTTCAAAGTTTGAAATAAAACAAAAATGACAACATAAATCGGATCGAACTTTCACAATTAACGTGTTAGACAAGGGCAGTCGGGTGAAAACGATCTCACGGCTTCTTGTTTAATTATGTGTACTGTAGTGCAGTTCCTTATGACCGTATTTTTTTAATCTTGCAGACGGTGAATCATATCTCTATATATGATTCAACTTGGTCGATTTACCTAGTTGATGGATCGAATATTGCGCTATGAATAGGAAAGTATGTAATCAGAACCTAAATCTATACTAATATTATAAAGAGGAAAGATTTTGTTGATTGTTTGTTTGCATCGAATAGGCTCTGAAACTACTGGACCGATTTGAAAAGTTCATTCACTGTTGGGAAGCTACACTCTTTACGGTGAACATAAGCTATATTTTATATCCGTATTCCCACGGGAACGGGAACAACGCGGGTGAAACCGTGTGATGTCCGCTAGTTATTTATATTTTTTTTCTAAAACATTTCATAAGCGTCACAACAATACCATGAATGCTTTAATTAAAAGTATGCTCATTAAGACCATAAATAATTTGAGAACATAGTTTTTAATTATACTCTGTAAAATATAGCTTGATCTCTGTGACAGTTATATTAACCTAAACCAAATTGACTTTTATTTCGAAGGCATAAAATTTTATTTACAGTTTGCACCTCTGTATTCTCACTCTCTGCATTTCAACCACAAAGCTTTATGCCGTTGACAAAAAGTCTATTCTTGTTTACGTTTGTAGAACTGTCACAGAGATCAAGCTATATTTTACAGAGTATAGGTAAGAAGAAATCTGTTCGTTTTATAGAAATTTATGAGCATCTTGTTAAAAAAAATGTCTACGCTACTTTGTCAATTTGCATCGACAACATTTTAAACTAATCTGCTAACTTTTTGTTATAAAAACTCAGCAAGTCACCAAATATCAGTTTGGTACACATAATTAAAAAAATCAAACACAAAAAATCAAACTATAAATTTTTTAACTAAAATATAAATATGTTTAGTTGTTAGTTCAGAACTTAGACCATATAAAACGGGACTAGCCTTTGCGAACCACCGCATACAAAAATATTCTGCCAGTTTTCATACAAATGAAGGGGGAAACACAAAGACATATAAAATTTCATTGCATTTAAAAATGTATTTATCGACCAACGCGTAATGGCTGTTGTGTGTTAATTGTTATTGTACAGTCAACTACAATGTAATGTACTAGTTTAATCATATAAAATGATGTACTGATGTACAGGCTTTTCATAAAGCCAAAAAACCAAATGGTCATGTGCAATGGCAGAAAACAATGCTTAAGTAAGGCGCATCCTGTGGTTAGATGATCTAAGGTTCAGAAATAAATGATCAATAACGACTTTTAGGAGCTTGCATTTAGTAACATGAAGTAATCCCCGCGGACGCCAAGCTTGAATGACATTCCTACTTATCCGTAGCGCGTCCTGTATCCCCGGGGAGTCCTCCGGACGGATATCCCAGGATTACCGGCAATCTTACGTGATATATTCTCTGTTCACACAAAGAAAATCGTTCAAATTTCATTGTAAATCATTATTTTTCTTTTCTAGCCCCATTCATCAAGCCATGCCGTAAAACAGACTTCGAATGTATAGTCAATTCAGCCAAAATCGCCTTACCTACTTTCGGTCCTGGGGTGCCAGAGCTCGGGATTCCCGCAACGGATCCACTCGTAACAAAAGATGTTGACAGCAATACAGATGGATTGCAATTTTCTTTTAAGAACATGATTGTGCGTGGCCTTGGCAGGTGCAAGTTTAACAAAATTGAGTAAGTACTTCTTATCTATACCTATACTAATATTATAAAGAGGAAAGATTTGATAGTTTGTTTGCATCGAATAGGCTCCGAAACTAGTTGACCAATTTAAAAAATTCTTTCACTGTTAGGAAGCTACACTATGCCCGATGAACATGGGCTATATTTTATTTCCGTATTCCCACGGGAACGAGACCTGTGAAACCTCGTGACATTTATATACGCTAGTTTATGTACTTATCAATCAATCAATCAATCAATCAATCAGGTCGCTGTCTGTACATGAATGATAAATGAGAAAAATTATTATAGGGGGCTTTATGAACGCAATAGAACCCAAAACAATGATTTTTAGAACTTTTGTCTGTTTGTCTGTACGTTTGTGCACGCTTATCTCAGCAACCGCTTAACCGATTGCAATGCGGTTTTCTTTATTGTGTTAAGGTTAGCTCCGTTTAACATTTGGTGTTTATTTCATGTCAATCGGTTTATAAATAAAAAAGTTATATCACTTTAAAGAATCATACATAGACTTATGAATCTAAAAGTGGGTAAATCTAAACACGCCTTCGGCGCGGACTGAATTGTTTTAAAATAGCCTTAATCATTAAGCTCTTTTATGATTAAGCCAACAGGGCAGTTTCACACGCTGCTTGATGAGTCTGATGAAGAAGTACCTCTCCTTTCATACACCTTATGTGACGTAAACGAAGTTGCGGGCTCAGCTAGTAAGCAGTAGCTCAGCTAATATAAGTAAGACTAGCGTCTTACTTATATTATAAGTGCGAAAGTCTGAGGGTATGGCTGAAATTTAGTACCTACAGGAATAGATTATAGTCTAGCTAGAATAACACAAAGGCTACCTCCTTTAAATCCCCCGAAGAGAAGAGAAGAGAAGAGAACGGGTACATAACTCCACGGGGGCGGAGTCTAATTACATAATTATAATTTATTGAGGTCCAAGAGTAGAGCCCACAGAGATAGTGCAAGTCAGGCCAGAGAAGGCTTTTATTCACCTTGGATTATTAAAATGTTAACCACCTATTTTATTTTATTACATATTTATTTATTAATAGTAAAGTTTCGAGTTTCTTGCCAGTTCTTCTCAAGCTGGCCGCGTTCCGAACTGCTGGTAGTGACTTTGTTTTTTATTCATTGACGCGTCGCAAGTGCCTGTGTATTAGGATTATGCGAAATAAATGTATTTTTGAGTTTGAGTTAGAGTTTGAATTTTTTATTTTAACAATTTTATAGTGGTGTCAACAGTTGAAAGAAACTAGGGACATAAAATAGGGTAAACTAATAATTAATATAACATCAGGAAGGCTAGATTATGTGACCTTGAAAATTTTATTAAAGACCTTGTAAAGACTGGTAACGCTCCTTACCAGTCTTTACAAGGTCTTTAATAAATTTTTGAAGAGCACATCCTATGGACGTGAAATTGATGGCCAATATTAATAGTCTTGTGACTGTGAGGGTGGGCCTTAATTTGCTAGATATTGCCAAAGATAATCTAGATACGCGGCAGCGTGTCAAGCCAAGTTCAAGCAAAGGAACTGGCTAGCCAGCGCCAAGTGTAATATTACACGAACCACTTGGTGCCACTTTTGACCCTTCTATAACTCATAACCTCTTAAACGTAAACACATGAAACTACTTGTGCTTAATTATGTCCATAAGGAAATCTAGAAGCCCATAGTTCATGAAGCTAGCTCAGACAGTTATAAAGATATGAAGGTCAAAAAGTCCTAAATTTTAGTACTGACTGACATATAGTACCTAAATCTAAGCTACTTCCAGATGACCTAGAAGGATGAAATTTGGAATCCAGCTCGGTAATTGTGTGTAAGCGTAGGAAAATATCTAAACATTAAAAATTAGGGGGGTGCCCATACAAATTTTTAAAATTATAGGGTTTTTTTTTTTTTATATACTACTTAGGTGGCAGACAAGCTTACGGCCCACCGGAAGGTTGGTAACCGTAGCCTATAGACGTTTGCAACACCAGAGGCGCTACACACGCGCTGCCGACCCTGGCGCAGGTTGTGACGACCCACAGTTGAAATTTTTCAAGCCGCCCGTGAGGCCTTCAACTTGGCTTAACGACTGTCATTTTACTGACAACCGGGACCAACGGCTTATCGTGCCTTCCGAAGCACGGAAACGCTCGTAAATAAATGTCACAAAGTGGTCCACGTGGTGGTCACCCATCCATGTCCGGCCATAGTAAATGTTGCTTACTGCAGTGATCGTTTACAGAACACTGAGTCCGCGGGGCCACGAGCGCTTCAGTACGTTGGAACCGTTACAACGTTACAAGCAGATATTTGAAACTATCCCAATATATGTATTACTAGCTCTTGCCTGCGACTTCGTACGCTGCATTGTAATTTGTTATTCTTTAGATTGATATAACTTTTTTATTTATGAACCGATTGTCATGAAACAAACACTAAATGTTAAGTGAAGTAAACCGCAAGGCAATAAAGAAAACTGCATTGCAATCGGTTAAGCGGTTGCTGAGATTAGCGTGCACAAACGTACAGACAAACAGACAGTTACGATTTTATTATATGTACAGATTGATGTATTGATATTGATTATATTATTTTGCGATATAACATAAAATATACAAATAAAGTTAAGTATGAAAAATAAATGGTGTCCCCAAACAAAAAACTTGTTATACACGTTAAACAACCGGTCAACGGTGTGTCGTTGGCGGCGCACGGCACCACAATATTATACATAGAACAGAAGTAAATCTACATGCCTAGTTTTCTTTACAAAAAGTAATGATATTGGATATGTACCAATTACAATTGCAGTTATTTAGAAAAAATGTGAAATCTTAAAGTAGGTTAGATTTGACTTGACCGATAAATCTTACTTCTTACTAATATTATAAATGCGAACGTTTGTGAGTGTGGATGTTTGTTACTCTTTCACGCTCTAACAGCTGAACGGATCTGGCTGAAATTCGGTACAGGGGTAGATATAGGTCTGGAATAACACATAGGGTACTTTTATCCCGGGAACAAATTCCCACGGGAAGCAGAAACGGGAATAAAACTTGACGCGGGCTCAGCTGCAGGCGTCAGCTAGTAGTATTATATACGGCAACTCCCTGCCGCGCCACAGCTGTCAGTAGAGTTGACAGACCTGTTGAGGGGACATTTGCTTAGCATTATTGGTCACACGCACACATTCAAGCTGGAGTTTCTGCCCTGTGATATTGTCGTGACTTTTCATCAGGTGGGCGGAGTTATTTACTGAGCTATTGTAAAAGATGTCACTCATTTTAACACTTATCATCAAGTTATAGGAAGGAAGCCAGAATTCAATGAATTATAATCAGAATTTAGTATAGCCTTCACCATTCCACGTAACAAGGATACGTCTAAGAATATTATAATTAATAGGACAAGAAGCGACAAATTACCAGAGATTGTGACAAGCGTTGAATGTATAATTAACACTTTATGTGTCTGTCTACTCCATAACATGGGTTTATTAAAATTATAGCATTCATATTTATTCTTCATATCTTTATTAATATAATAAAGAGGAAAGATTTAACTGTTTGTTTGTTTACATCGAATAGCCTCCGAAAGTACTGGACCGATTTAAAAAAATCTTTCTCTGTTGGGAAGCTACACTCTTCCCGGTGAACATTAAATATTTTATTCCCGTATTCCCACCGGAACGGGAGCGACGCGGGTGAAACCGCATGACGTCTGCTAGTTAAGTTATATATTTCAACTGTACATAATATTGTTAATAAAAGAAATAAAACTCGAATTAAATTGTGACTACCAGGTAATAGGACCCATAGTTCTCTTAAAACAGTAGTTTACTGATTTTTGTCTCAAAGAAACAGAATATTATGAACTTCCATAATTAAGGGTGGATTCGACAAAATCGGAGTAAGACTGCACTTGAAAATAACTTGTAGGTACTGAAGTAGTCCTAGACGACAGCGTGACGTGAGGGATTCACGCACACCCCCCTAAGAAGCGTGATAAAACCCGAAAACCCCCGAAAGAAGCGGGATAGCACCCGAACCCCATAGGTGAGGCCGCAGTGGTAGCCGTAAGTTTACTGGGAGTCCTGGGGTAGGTATCCTTCCGAGGGCTTACCCGGGGCTCCCAACCATTAGGCTGGATACGGGAGGTTTTTTAGTCGATAGAAATTCGTCATAGCATTCATGAGGATTTTTCCTCACGTAAATAAAAAAAAGGTATCCTTACCATTGTTACGTTGTGCTCATGTTGAGTTCCGCAGGAGCTCTCGCTTCCAGGTTCCATGGAGGGGTCCCGGCTAGTAGGAGACATGCCGCCTCACCTGAGATCGTGCGGTATCCCCTTATCAGCCTGACGGCCATCGCCCTTTGTGGGCTTAGCAATCTAGGCACATTGCTGGCCGTCAGGGTCTCCACCGATACGGGGGCCCCGTATAGGGCCATACTTCGCACAATCCCCAGGTACAGTCTCCTGTAGGGAGCGTAGTACTCTGATTTTGGTCGAACCCGTCCAGCGGTCTAAGCGTGTGAATTTGAAAAAATTGGATTCTATATTTGCATTTTCTGAATTTACCTATAAAATTTACTATAAACTTCAATTTGATTTTAATATGTTATTCAATAATAGTCGGACTTTCCAAGGAATTACCATTTGAATATTAAATCTACGATTCGAATAATAGTTTAGATTGGGTCTGCTTTTATAACTGGTCTAGTTTATAGAACAACTCGCATATATTTTAAAAACATTATTCTAGCATTTTCGCGATATGTTATTCTAGGATTCACGCATCTGTCTTAGCAAGGCCTGGGCACCGATTCTTGATTTATACGAGCTGTTCCCCGCGGCTTCGACTGCGTTGAAGTCTTTATCGCGTAAAATCATAACCCTCCTTTTGCTCAGTCGGTTAGAAAGTAGCCTATGTCCTTCCCAGGCCTCGAACTATTACTATACCAAATTTAATCCCAGCGCTCCAGCCGTTTAGGCGTGAAAGCGTAACAGACAGACAGACAGAGTTACTTTCGCATTTATAATATTAGTAGGAATTAGAGACAAAAATATACTGGTCAAATGTCATCTGCCTCATATTTAAAACGGCTAAACAAAAAACTCACCCGTATACTTCCGTTCACAGTATTGGACAAAGTCATCCAACTGCAATAATCTTAAATTGTTGAAGATCCATGATCCTTTTGTTTTAAAGTTATATTTCTTGCTGTATTAAAGTTATATTTCTTTCTGCTTAACAGGCGTGACCCCATAAAACAAACAGTCCTATTAGATATCGAATGTCCTATCGAATGTGTTGGCGAGTACGTGTTAAACGGAAAACTGGTTGTTGTAGACATTGAAGGAGAAGGACCTTTCAAGATTTCAGGTGGTATGTATTAAAATGTATTATCCATTCTCCCAATCATTTGGAGAGGGTTTTTCGTTGTGTACGTTAGTCAGTAGGTTCCCCACTTGTAGGTGAAGCTGGCTTGGAACCTGATATTCTCGCTAGGGTCCCAGTACATTCACACAGCCTGAAATTACTAGCGCAGCATATGCAGTAAATAACACATGCGTCAATAAACAATATTTATGTACGAGTGTCTGTATGTCTTTGGTAGGTACCTATTACTCTCTTGTGAATAAGCAATTTACTTAGGTGCCCTTTAAGAATTTTAATCTTATATTACGCATATTCTGTGCACCACCCACTAATCTGCCTACATTTTGATAAACAGCATTTCGTTAAGCTAAGTTGAAGGCGTACCATGGAATCATGGAATATTTAAATTCAAATGAATATCTATCTATATATATATATTCCTTGTGCATCCAGTCACCCAGTAAACCTAATCAATCCCCAAGGGACCAACAAACGATCATTGTGATGAGTACCGATTCAGATATATTTTGATATGTTTCAGATAATATACACGTCGTTGTGAATATTAAATTAAAGCAAAATACCAAAGGAGGGAAAAAGTATTATAAAATCACTGGCTTCGATTATACCTATGAACCTCTTTCACAATTCAAAATGGAGTTTGAGAATTTGTTTAATGGAGATAGACAAAAAGGTATGTATCATGAAATATTATACATTTAGTATAACATGCTGCCATACGATCCTTTCCAGTCTCAGTAATGTCATAAAAATTACTTAATAATAATTCTTTATTACACAAAAGAATTGTACAAAACCACATTTAGCATCATAAAACTAAAGACATGACACTGCAATTCAATTACACTTAGTAGGTAGTTGTTAAAACCCTGATATCCAAGCAAGGTGAGCACCTGTATTTTGGGTAAACATTTTTGGACAAGTGAAATCCATATTCATCTCTAGATATAGCATAATATGTCAAACCGATTATCTATTATATAAAAATAAGTCGGGTTTTCCTTCCTGACGCTATAACTTTAGAACGCACGAACCGATTTCCACGGTTTTGCATTCGATGGAAAGGTCTCGGGCTCCGTGAGGTTTATAGCAAAGAAAATTCAGCAAAATTTCACATACAGCGCCATCGCGGGCGAAGCTGCGGGCATCAGCTAGTTATTATTATAAATTATAACAGCTAAGTACATTAAACTTTTTCGTTATCCCTACTTCTGTTATTTTCTTTGGCCCACGAAGATCTTTTGGAACATGAAATATTTACAAAAAAAAGTGAATTTCAACAAATATTAGTTGTTATGTAAAATTTATATTTATTGCTTTTCAGCTGAACCTGTTGAAAAATTTATGGCGCAAAATGGCAACGAGCTCGTGGTTGGAATTGGTAAACCAGTCATCAAAGAGGTCATTACACGAGTGGTTGAGAACGTTGGAAAATTACTTCAGAAGATACCGGCCGAAGAAATTGAAATTGAATAATTTAGCAATTAAAAAATAAACTCAACTGAGATGTTAGATTTTTTTATTTTATCTCTGTTTATTACTTGTTGTACCTACTACAAAATATCTTGTAACAATAAAACCAGCTAAGTGATAGTCAGTCTCGCCCACCGATGCTATATAAATCCTGAGAAGTACCTACATCATTTTGTGGAAAATTTCAACTGTCTAGCCGTCACGGTTATTGAGATACAGGCAAGTAATAGACAGACAGACGGTCAGCGAAGTCTCAGTAATAGTGTCCCGTATTTATCCTTTGTGTACGGAACCCTAAAAAGGAAACATTGTACAATGTTACCTACTTATTTCTACAGAAATATCTTCACGCAAGGCTGCGAGAGTACAGTTTTATAGGACGTTTCCAACCATTTTGACTGCACCAGACATTGATTTCGTACTGCGTAAAGTTCTAGAAATTAGGGATATTGGAAGTTGCATTGAAATTAATCAGAAGATAAAGTGAGCAAAATCCCTCGATGGAAAGTCCTTGGTTATGTTATAGAAGCTATAAGTGTCTCTGAGCATATCTTCAACATAAATTTCCACTGTCTACCTCCTCTGCTCAGAGGGACATACGAGAGTGGTAAGACGCGGGCTGTTTTTCAGCTCCTTAGGGAGTTCGACGGGACAGCCTATCAGGCCCTGGTGGAGAGACCTGAAAGAACGGGGTGACACTTTGCCGGGCCGCAGTTATTTATCCACCGGCCTATCCTACAATCCGGTTAAGGTAAGGCGCAACTCCGCGTGGTTTAGTTGGTGGGACGGTTTCTCTCGGGACCGTGAGTTCCAAACGAGGTCGCCCCACTGCGGGCGGCGAAGTGCCTAAACTGCAAAAAAAATTAATAGCTTTAACATAAAAAGGAACTTACAGCGAATGTGATGCTTGTATAATGCTTCGGATGGTTACGACCTCTATAAGCGTCTAGCAATATTTTAAGATGATTTACTCTTATTTTACCGAAGAAAATGTTGTTAAAAAACCAGACCTTGAAAATATGTCAATTTTGAGGCAGGTACTAATTTATACACCATTGATGGCCGATAAAGGGGCCACGGTAAGTATGATCGCTCTTATCTACGTAGGAGTTGTGGACAAAGAAGCTTTTAGCTTCTATAAAATGGCGCTCTGACAGTCATGGGCCCTTGGTCTGTAAACAGATTATAAATTAATAACTAAAGTTGTAGTTTCACAAAACTTTCAGTTTCAATCAGATGATACGATGTTCGAACTTTGCTATGATCACTTGAAGTTCTAAAAGCTATTGACCAGAGGTCCTTCAAAAATATGCAGCGACGTTGACTTCACTACTAACATGTTTACACTTTCTACCACACCCATTATGAGTCACGAAACTCATTGAGACTACAGCGTGAACGGAGAAGAGTGAATGTAGGGGATTGGTCTAGTGCCTAGCGCAAGTTTTTGCGAACAGTGGAGTCTATAGAAAGAAAGTTTTTTTTTATTCTACAGTAATTTGAAGTAAGTACAGTACCTAACATGAACAATAAAACTATAGAATGTTATAAAAGTTACAAAAAAAAAGAACAAAATACGTAGAATAACGGCCGCCTCGCAGCATGATACTATCCGCCTGTAATACACGCAGAGAGCGCTGGTTTTCAGAGACTGCCGATACAGCTCTATCTAATGTGTCTAGTGCAGGAAACAAAAGATTTTACAAGTAACATACCTATTTGTTGATGATGTTACGAAGTGAGATGATTCCGTAACAAAGTCACTTCTTTGTCCCCGAAAAGGACCACAATAAAGGTACACGTCTTAAGTTGTAGGTGGTGAGTCTATAGCCGTGTTGAAAAGGGTGGGCCTAAGTTGTGACTGCCCTCTGTTCAAAATTTTCATCTTCCATCGCCATGATACTGACAACTGCAATCAACGGCTTCGTGTGCTTACAGAAACACGAAAGATGATGAAAAGTGAAAGTTGCTTACTGCAGTGATCAGTTACAAAACACTGAGTCAGTGGGGCTGCATACGCTTCTGTATAGATTATCTCTCAGACCACGTGGGGCCCTTCTTTATGCGCTTTAAGGCATTTCTACCTTCTTTAAATAGCCAACCAACGACGCAGGTCACCAGTCATTATCTCTCTTATTATGCATATTATCGGTGTCTATGTGTAGGGTCAAACGAGCATTACGATGTCCTTGGCGATCATAAAATATTGTCAAAGTGAAATAAAACTATTAAAACAGTTAGAATGAAGATTTAACGCGTTAAAAAACTTGTAAATTAAGTTATTAAAATTCAGATATTGTCATTTCAATAACTTAATTTACAAGTTTTTTAATTAAGTTGTCAAACTGACAATGAAACTTTAAATAAATCACCTAGGTGTTAAATTATGTTTTCAATTCAAAATTATTTTGTTCTATAAATAAATAAAAGTGAAAACCAGACAACAATGTTACATGAATTTAAAAAAAATGTAATTGTTGTCGACCTTTCTCGTTAAATTTGCCGAGGCGCAACTTATGTTTATAAAATAACTTTATTTTTTTAAATTGAGTGATAGACAATTCCATCCACAGATTGCGATTGGGCCCGTGAGGACTTGCCCATACATACATACAACAATCACGCTTTTATCCCCGAAGGGGTAGGCAGAGGCATAGTAAACGCCCACATGTCGCCTTATAGTTTTACGTGCCACGTAATAGGTGGTGAGCCTATTGCCTTGTTGAAATGGACAGCCGCAGGTCCCCGCGACTCATAGTTGAAATTTTTCAAGTCGCCCATAAGGCCTTCAACTTGACTTAACGATTGTCATTTTACTGTAAACCGGGTTTCATTTCGAGTTTTCCTTCTATTGGCAATGGATCTTTTTGCTAAAGTGCTCCTTTAGTCGCTTCTTACGACACCCTCGGGATGTATACGGGTGGCGACATTTTGTACTCTTACCCGTCGTAACACCGGACCCCGCCGTCACACGGGACTTGCCCAAAATTGCTATAAATGAGTTAGTGGTTTGACAATTCGAACAATAATATTTTGTGCGGGGCGTATAATTTACTGGAGCCATTATAATCTCAATTAGAAGGTTTCCAATTTTACTATTAGAATGTCTTTACGTTATATCTTCACCGCTATTATACCTATCTTTATGCGGTCAGACCATTTAGTAATATTGACAATAAGTTTTCTGCTTTACCCTGTCGTGCTGCATGAACACGGATATCAAAATCGCCAGTATTTGGATTAAATAGTTAGCAACCAAATGTACAAAAAGTTGATTAAAATTACCTATTCATAATTACATATATTCGTTTAATTATTACCAGGATAATAATAAAAACCGGCCAAGTGCAAGTCGGACTCGCGCACGCAGGGTTCCGTACCAAAAAGCTACATAAAATCACATTTGTTGTATTATAAACGTCCAATTTGTTTTGACTTGATTATTTATGTTTAATGAAAATACACTGCTCGATATGTTATGAGTATTTCAAGCGTCTACTGGTTACCCTTATTACCTAATATCACTACATTTTACAAAACAAGTATTGCTCTGTGGTGGTTGTTAACTATCCTGTTATCCCCATAAAGATCGTCTACGGTAGGTTTAGTATGTTTTTCTAAAAGAGTTTGTGAACTCTATGTTTAATTTCTTTTTCAGAATATTGATGATATTTGAATGATGACATTATAAACACGATACGTCTAACATAGGTACATGTTTTTTTTTATACCGCTAAGGTGGCAGACAAGCATACGGCCCACCAGAAGGACCGGTGGTCACCGCAGCCTATGAACGTTTGCAACACCAGAGGTGCCACACTCGCGCTGCCCACCCAGTAAAAAGATTGTGATGTGTTTGTGCGTAAATTGTTTATATTGAAAAAAAATCTAAAATAAGAGTTCTTTGTTTACTATTTCCTACGAAATTGCTACCTTTGAAATATTACACCTACCTAAAGTAATCTGCTGGAAGCGTTGTTCATTTTTTAAAGGAAAAATATTTACAATAAAAGTAAAAAATAAGTTAGTATGTGATCCGTATATTGTTTAATTATGGCGACACGAAATTATTTTCGTTACGTAATATTATGATTTTGCTAATCTCTTAAAGTAAACATTTTAATGTGTAAAGGAAATAAAATAATCTTGATAATATGCTCAAGCCAACTAACGTATTTAAATTGAGAAGTATACCTTATTGCCTCATATACATATAAAATAAAATGGCAAAAAAAACCAGGTTGGTTGTATAGGGGTCCCATTAAATATTGTTATTATTTTCATTTTTTTTTAATACCACTAAGGTGGTTCCTCGGACGGTCTCTGACGAGGGGTGGTCAAGCTCAACCACGCAAGTGGAAGAGTCTGGCGACGCCTCCCAGGGACTAGCACTCTTCCCATGCTACCGAGCGGGTGGTCAGGTTGCGGATAGACCGCCCCGTGCCAGGCAGCATCCAGTGTGATGTAGCAGGGCGCGGGGACGCCCTTTATGGGCCCCGGACAAGGGAAGGGCGTCGTTTACGAATCCAGGTAGACGACGTCGATCCTATCACCCTTTTCCCATGATCCAAAAGCTCCACTCCCATCTCCTCCTTCCTTGACCCCTCCGTTGTTTTCTGCTCCCCCCTAGACGGACTTGCCAATAAACTGACGGAAGCGTAACGGCGGATGCGGTTGAAACGGCATGCACGTCAGGGATAATAACCATAACCTCACATCCCCCCCCCCCCCCACACACTCCAACCTCACAGTTCAGGTACGCTGGAGAGTCGAAGATCACTCAGATGTGATAGCTGGCGACCCGGTGTGCCTGGCGGGGTTATAATCCTTCACAATATCCTGCCCCTCCTATCCTACCCTAATCCTCCCCCAACAAAACTGGCAGCCCCGGAAATTCTTTAACAATGAGCGCTAAGTCGAAAACTGACGTAGTACCACAAGAGGGTACCGGCGGAGCCGGAGAATCCCTCCCTGGGTCATCTAGTGGCTCGGGCAGCTCCAACGTATTTGTGGAGGAGCAACTGGCGCGACCAATAAAAAATAGCACAACGCAGAGCGGACATATGCGTCCCGGTAGGACTGTTTCAGAGTCTCTCGGGGACGATATGGCCAGAGTAAGGCTTACTGAGGAGGGTTGGATGACTAAGTCCAAGTGGAACCGCCTCAAAAAGAAAGCGAGGAAGGCTCAGGGACAAGCAGGCCCAGATGTCGCAAAAGCCAATACGGCTGAAGCGGCAGAGGGGCAGGCAGGTACCAGGGCCAAAAAGATTAGGAGACAGGGCACAGACCCTGACGAGCAGACGGCTCAACTTCCACCGAAGCGCCCAAAACGTCAGCCTGATGGGGGTTGCGATGCGCCGCGGAGACCGCAAACGGGTCCCAGCGACGTATCGGTAATCGTTCAGCGGGACGATGGGGCGCCGATGGACGGGGAGACGGCTGCTGAGGTCAGGCGCAGGGTAACACACCACATAGCACAGGCCATTATCGCCGGAACACGAGGGTTGAGTCTCAACTTTGTCGCCTCCGGACTCGTGGCGGAAGGTTTTTATATGATAACGCCAGGGAATGAGGAGACAATGGAGTGGCTACTTCGCTGTGATTTCGGCGAGTACAACGGAGTACCCTTAAAGGCTAAAAGGATCCATAAACATAGGCTCTCAATTTGGCTCCCTGGAAGCGCGGAGGACCTCCCCATCGATCCGATGGAATTCATAAGGGTCCAAAACGACTTCAGGGAGGAAGAGTTAAAGGTCTCGCAGTGGGTGCCCATTCGCAGGGAAACACTCCCCCTAGGAATACGACTAGTGGTGGGCGTCCCGGAGGAGGTGATGGGGCTGGGACCCGTGTGGATAAATTACCAAGCTACACGAGTCCCAGCCCGACCACAACCGCTGAAGGGCATAGAAGAGGCTAGGGAAGATGATAATTCAAAGCGGGGAAATGCACCCACCGGCGGCGGCGATATCGCCCAACCGGGTACCTCAACCGGAGGATACACCGGGGGATGGAGGCCTAGCCAGCAAAGCATCACCCCCAACACAGCAAACCCTAGTACGGGAAGGGAGGCGCCTCCAAGCAGCGTGAGTGAAGGACTAAATGAAATCCCTCGGGAGATGACTTTGGCATATCACCACGCTGCTGAAACCCAGCAGGCAACCCCTAACCCGAGAACACCGACAAACACTACATGACACAACACCCCTGCTCTGCGGAACGACATCACTCCCCCGCCGAGCGTAGCACTGATACAACCGCACTGGTGTGGGGAGCGGGTCAAAAGACCCGACAGCAGGTAGGCAGGACACACACACACACACACACAAAAACACATACACACACAAAAACACATACACACACACACACACACACACACACACACACACACAACCACCCTAACTTTCACATCCAAGCATAACACAAACATGAACACACACACAAACACAAAACAAAATAAAATAAAAATAGTACAACTAAACCTTCACCACTGCCGCGAGGCTATGACTGAGTTATGCCGATACGTGGTGGATGAGGGAATAGATATCGCCCTACTGCAAGAGCCATACGTATCGAACGGTCGTATAACTGGGCTCGGCTCTCTGGGAGGAGACATCCACTACCATGAGAATGGTGAGTCAACTCCTAGAGCATGCATCTATGCCAGCAGTAGGACGAGAACCATAGAACTAATAAAGACAGACTGTTACAGTGACCTCGCCAGCGTCGAAATAACACTACAGACGCGCAGGGAAAAAGAAAGGGTGCTCATGGTCTCAGCATATCTACCAAGCGAGAGAGACTTCGAGCCGCCAACACCAGAATTACAGGAAGTCGTTGAAAAATATCAAGGTAAGGGCATCCCTATTGTTGTAGGCTGTGATGCCAACGCACATCACATAGCCTGGGGCAGCACAGACTGCAACAAGAAGGGAGATTTACTTTTAGAATTTCTAAGCTTGTCAGATCTAGGGATAATAAACGTGGGTAATACACCCACCTTTATCACCCGTACGAGGAGAGAGGTGTTGGATATTACAGTCGCGAACGATAAAATAATCCGACACATCAGAGACTGGAGGGTGGATGAAAGTGATTCCATGTCGGATCATAGAAGAATCACCTTCAGTCTGGTAGGTAGAATCGATAGGCTAATGATTAGAAATGCGAGGAAAACAAACTGGGCAATGTTTGAAAACCAGGTCAGAGAAACCTGGAACCCAGCACGCGGAACCTCCATTCAAAGTAATGAAGATCTAGAAAGAGAAACAAAGAAGCTGGACGAAACTCTTCGGGAAGCCTATCACAAGGCATGCCTCATTTCCAGAATGCAGAGAATACAAAGATGACGCCGGATCGGCTGCAACTGCCATAAACATCGATGACAGACAGCCGATCAGCATCATAACTGAGGAACACTTGCAATGGAGTGTTCGGTCCTTTCAGCCTTACAAGGCGGCTGGACCAGACGGTGTATTCCCAAAGATGCTACAGACAGTGATAAGCTACATAGCGCAAGACCTGCTTGCTATGTACAACTGTAGCATTAAGTTAAAATACATTCCAAGAATCTGGAGGGAGGTAAGAGCAGTATTCATTCCAAAACCGGGAAAACCCTCGTACCAGGATGCGAAGGCCTTTAGATGCATTAGTCTCTCCTCCTTCATGCTTAAGACTCTGGAGAAAATACTAGATCGCCTGATCAGAGAACAAATAGACAAGAGCGGAAATACTCTGCACCCAAATCAACACGCATACATGGAGGGCAGATCAACGAACACCGCCCTCCACAACCTAGTTAATAGGGTGCAGAGATCGATAAACGCCAGACAATATGCGCTAGGATGCTTCTTTGATGTCGAAGGCGCCTTTGATATGGCTACCCCAGAATCAATAGAGACAACCCTAAATCGCGAAGGAATAGATAAGGACATATCAGAATGGGTCAAACACATGCTGAGACACCGACTGATACAGGCAGACATGGCAGGCATCACGCTTAAAGTGAAGGCAAGCAGAGGATTCCCACAAGGGGGATGCTTATCACCGCTACTATGGTGCCTGCTAATAGATGAGCTAATTAGCAAACTCAACAGCCTACACATATACGCACAAGCATATTTCGATGACGGGGTGATCCTAGTCACAGGTCCAGTGTTAAGCGTTGTAAGTGACATCATGAACAGAGGCTTGAATGTAGCCCTGGCATGGTGTATAAGTAAAGGGCTCAATCTAAACCCTGATAAGACTAAAGTAGTGCTGTTCACTAACAAAAGAAAGATTGGCAGCGCTGATCCAGTGAGACTGAACACCCAGGTACTAGAAGTGGTCAGCGAAATAAAATACCTGGGAGTCACCCTGGACAGCAAACTAACCTTTAAGAAACACATTGAGTACACATGCTTAAGAGCCAAAATGGCATTAATGCAGTGCAAGAGTGCAATAGGAAAAACGTGGGGAATAAGACCTGCGACAGTAATATGGATATACAAATCCATAATCCTACCAAGAATCCTACATGGAGCCATAGTATGGTGGCACAAAGCCATCAACAAGACAAATCAAACAGAACTTAACAAGGTACAGAGGCTGGCGACCCTGATGACCACGGGCGCGATGAGAACCACGCCAACAGCCGCGCTAGAGATCATTCTGGGGCTCCACCCATATGAAGAGAAGATGTCAATAATTCTCATCAATAATGACCTCATCAACAAAGAGAGGATCTTTGACAAAAAATACAGAATACACATAGGGACAAGGGAGAATTGGCAGATAGACGATAGTAATGGCACTATCTGCTACACAGACGGCTCTAGAATGGAGTCGATAAAGCAATCCGGATCCGGAGTGCACATCAGGTACGAAGACGGATCTGAGACTAGTAGATATATAAGTCTAGGCAAGTTCGCTAGTGTCTTTCAGGCGGAAATCTGTGCCATCACGGAGTGCGCGCAAATGATCTCCTGCCACACTAATAGCAGAAAGGCAACGATATACAGCGACAGCCAAGCAGCCTTAAAAGCACTTAATAAGGAAGAAATAACGTCAGCCATCGTCAAAGAGTGCAGGGAGTCACTTGACAAGCTGGCGGAAAGAATCCAAATAAGCTTAGCCTGGGTACCCGGACATGCGGGAGTCCCAGGAAATGAAACAGCAGACAACTTAGCACGAATGGGAGCGGAAGAAAGCTTGGTGGGACCTGAGCCTGGGCTTCCCATTGCTCACAAAATCACCAAGGGAGTAATCAGCAGGAGCATAACGGTAGATACCAACCGCAGGTGGAGATCGTCGACTGGAATGAGACAGTCAAAGATCTTCATCAAAGGCTTGGATGCGAAAAGAACCAGCCAACTGGTCAAACTGACCAGAGCAAACATGAGGCTAGTTATAGAGATAATCACAGGGCACTGTCGCCTGAACAGGCACCTGACAGTGATAGGAGTGAAAGACGATCCCATATGCCCAGAGTGCATGGAGGAGGAAGAGACCAGTTTCCACCTACTGGCCGAGTGCCCCATGTACTCACTACGCAGATGGGAGACTATGGGCACGGATAGACTAAATCTAGAGGATCTGGAACATCTGAAGGTGGATCAAATTGTCCGATTCTGCAAGGATACCAAAAGATTTGAAGGGGCGCCGTGAAGAGTGCTGGGATACCCAATCCAATCCCAGAGAGGAGACTGGGGAATTGGACGAAATGGACAGCAGGAAAAGCGGTTGGATCGTCCGCTCGGTACAGCCGGCGTCCCCCACAAGAAAATAAAAATAATAAAGGTGGCAGACAAGCATACGGCCCTCCAGAAGGACTGGTGGTCACCGCAGCCTATGAACGTTTGCAACACCAGAGGCACCACACTCGCGCTGCCGACCCTGTAAAAACCTTCATAAGGTCAAAGCTCACTTAAACGACTCCGCTTCAACACCGCTCCCACCCAACACTGCCCTAAAAGAAGACTACTGCTCGCAGTCTACGCGGCGACAGCTAGCACGCACCCAGCAGTCCACGCGGCGACAGCTAGCAGACGGCCAGCTGTCAACCCGCCGACCGCTCTCACTTTTCGCAATAGACACAGTTCGCGATCGGTTTCCATAGAAGCAACTCGTAGTAGCGAGCCGGTGAGGCGACTGCTAGCAGTGAGTGCGCGGGCACCGCGCCGACCGCTCGTCTACAACGCACGGCCAGCGAGGCATCCACTCCCGAGCAGTCTGGCGGCGGTAAGCTCGCTGACAGCGAGCTGTCTGCTAATTGATGATGGCAATGTAAAATATATCTAAAGAGCAATATTTAAAGCCTATATTTGAATTATATTGTTTTTACCGGGTGGGAGCGGAGTCGTTAAAGTGGGCTTTGACCTTTAGACCCCTTTTGAAGCGGCAACTTTTATAGCGGCAACAAAAACACATAATCCGTGAAAATTTTAACTCTCTAGCTATCACCGTTCATGATATACAGCCTCATGACGGACAGACAGAGAGAAAGAAAGACGGACGGTGAAGTCTTATGAATAATTTTAGGGTCCCGTTTCTTACCTTTTGGGTACGGAACCCTAAAAATGGTGTATTAACAACCCAACCTTTAATTAACGCTGACTATTAACACGGACTTCATTCGCGCGGTGTAAAAAAAAATGTATAAATAATCGTATAATGTATCGTCTATGTATATCTTTGTTACATCAAATCGTATTAATTGTTCGAGAACAGGTAATTCGAATATTCATGGTCATTGCAGTCTATTAACTAAAATTTCCACCGATTTTTCATGAATTCTACATACACAACTAGCAGTTGGGGCAGGCAAAATTAACTCTATCAATGGAATCACAAACTCGTCTACATTATAGTTGTGGCGAATCCAGAGGAAGCCAGGAAGGCAAGGATATACTAAAATTAGTTTGAACGCGATAGAGCTGGTAGTTTTTTTTAATACGTCATAAACCGCAATTTTTGGTTAGAAAAATCACTTTTTTTTTTGTTTAACGTGAGGGAAAATCCTCATGGATGTTATGACTCCTACCGACTAAAAAAACCTCACGTCACACCCAACAACCTGTGGTTGGGAGCCCCGGGAAGCCCTCGGAAGGATGTCCCAGAACTCCCAACAGACCCACGGCCGCCACTGTGGCCTCGCCCAGGGGGTGGTTCGGGTGCTATCCCGCGTCTTTGGGGGGTTTCGGGTGTGATCCCGCTTCTAAGGGGGGGGCGTGCGTGAATTGCTCACGTCACGCTGCCTCCATGGGCCTGCTTCTGTAAGGACGGTGAGCCGCCCTCTCACCGTCCTCAGGCCCCCGGTCATGGTGGCCGATAGTCCTCGGCGAAGACACGTCGGCGGCGCCCAGACCGCCGACTGCGGAACTCGGATGGAAGAGTTCTCTCCCGTACCCATCCCGCCGCCTCCTTCACGAGCATGACCTGCTCGCAGAAGGAGGCGGCGCAGTCCCACTTACTCCCGCTGGAGAGCATGGCTCGCACCATGGTCTCGAGCGAGAGAGTGTCCACGTCCAGACCCACTACGAGGACCTGGCGCTGTTGCGCCCACGCCGTGCACTCCACCAGCGTGTGGAGCGCCGTGTCATCGCTGCGGTCCTCGCAGTGCTGACACTCGGCCGTGTGCTGACACTCCGCCGTGTAGAAAAATCACTACCACAGCAAACGTGTTAAAACATCAATCAAAGTTACAACGAACTATAAGAACTTTTATATTATGTTACTAGCTGCTACGAAACCCTTCATGGGCGAGTCCAACTCGCACTTGGCCGGTTTTTTTCAGTGTGGGTAACGTATCTATAGTTTTAATATATCATTGAAGTCATCTAATAAAATTACCGCTACAGAGTCATCTGCCATGAAGCTCGCGATATACTCATTTATTCCAAGTCCATTTCATAGCCGCAAATTTTCCATAGTACGTTTATCAGCAAAATTTGATCAAGGTCAAATTGTAATTACAAAGAAAATAGAGTCAATGATGAATGATCATTGACTCTATTTTTCTTTATTTTATCTAACTACTAGCTGACCCGCGCAACTTCGTTTGCGTCACATGAGAGTGAAGTATGGTATTAATATTTCGAGTATTATAATGTTTCTCGTTGCATTAACCCCCGTCACGCTTATTATCGTCGCGTCGCGTCGCTTGTATTCATTATGCCGCATCACATGAGAGTGAGAAGGATGTGACTCTAACACCTCTTGTTAAAGTGATATAATGTTTCCCGTCGCTTTTACTTCCACCCATCCGTTTTTCGGTATGGAACTCATCGTGTGCGAGTCCGACTCGCACTTGGCCGGTTTTTATCGTTCAGTTGACTGGCTGCCACTGCAGACCAAGTTTACCTACTTCCGTCACGTCGCTCATACTTTAAAACTTAATAAGAGGGTTATTTTAAGTGAACCTTAAAAGATAGGCATATGCTATCAAGGACTTTTTTTTATAACTTTTTAAGAGAAACAATTTTGTAATACACAATTTTTACGTAACTTTAACTATTTATGCAGCGTCAGCAATGGAAGCTCTCGAAACAAAGAAATAATCCTCGTTCTCGAAACATTATTCATGGCTGCTCCGCTCCTATTCGTCTTAGCGTGATGTTATATCACCATTAGCCAGCCTAAATAAATGGACTATTAAACTGTAAAGTAATTTTTGAAATGCAACCAGTAGTTTCTGAGATCCTAGCACAAACAAACTCTTCAGTTTCATTATATCGTGAGCGAACCTTAAGAGATAGACAAATTAGGTTATTGTGAGCGAACCTTATAAGATAGATATATGCTGTCGCGGACTTTTTTTTAGAACTTTTTAAGAGAAACAATTTTGTAATACATAATTTTTACCTAACTGTAACCATTTACGCAGCGTACGCCTCGGAAGCTCTCAGACGGTAAAAAATATTCCCCGTTTTCAAAACATTCTTGATTGCTGCTCCGCTCCTACTCGTTTTAGCGTGATGTTATATAGCCTATAGCCATCCTCGATAAATGGACTATCAAACTGTAAAAGAATTTTTGAAATCCAACCAGTAGTTCCTAAGATCCTAGCGTTCAAACAAACAAACAAACAAACAAACAAACAAACAAACAAACTCTTCAGCTTTATAATATTAGTATGGATACTTATAATAAAACTGTAGAGGGTCGAGAGCCTGTATATGGAAGATATTTTGAAAATTTTAATGGTTGGGCATTCTCTAATCGATACTGAAGCCGAAAATGTAATAAAATTTTTTCATGTCTGTCTGTCTGTATCCCGATTAAGTTTCACGCCGAAACTACTAAATCGATTTGGATGATACTTGGCACAATCTGAGCTTAAGATCCGAGGAAGGTTCTAGGATACTTTTGATTCCGATATTTAGCGCAGTTCCTTCAGGAGAGGGGATGAAAGTCAAATTTTTTTTTTGCTTGTAACTTATCCACGCGTGGTCTGATTCCAAAAAAAATTTCAGTGTCATAATGGGAGTACTTTCAGGATTGTTTCACACAAGTTTTAATGTTGAGTATTTTGTAGTTCAGGAATTAAAGACATCTCAACTTTCGCAAAACAAAGAATCCCGGGTCCTTTGAGCGTGAGGGTAAATCTAAACTGGCGTGTTGGCTTAATCATAAAAAAGCTTAATGATTAAGGGTATTGTAAAATGATTCAGTAAACGCCGGAGGCGTGGGCTGAATTGTTTTAGAATGGACTTAATCTTTAAGCTCTTTTATTATTAAGCAAACAGGGCAGTTTCACACGCTGCTTGATGAGTCTAATGAAGAAAGACCTCTCCTTTTACAGACATTATGTGACGTAAACGGAGTTGCGAGGATCAGCTAGTACGTTTATAAAATTATTTGAGTTACGTGGCCCGTTTGATCGCCAATTGAATAATAACGACCAACAATAACATGACAAGTGAGTTGGTCAAATAATGGTCAGTCAATGGGTTTTGATTTTTCATCTTGTTTAGTTATATTTGAGTAAAGATAATGATTTTTGTCCGACAAAATAACCTCACTACTGCGTCAAAAAATAAACATACGAAGATAAGGTACCTACGCTTTTCAGGAAAACCAAAAATAGTGAACATTAATTAATAACCTCCATCTTATATTATGTTTATATGTATTTAACTACTAAGTTGCAGTATATAAACGAAGCGTTCCGAATATTTTAACACATTAAACATCACAATATACTTTACTGGTACAATATACATACCTACAAAGTTTTAAATTTTTTACTAAATATTATTTGAAGAAAATAAAAATGTTTAAATCATTATTTTTGTCATTGTGTATCACATGGCTAGTTTCTAACTCCATTGCAGCAAAAGGTAACTATTGTCTACTTATATTTAAGACTATTTTACGATTCTGTACATATTGGTGCTTAGTATAGAATCACACCTTTTTTTTTAACGTGAGGGAGAAATCCATCACGGATTCTATGCCGGACTCCTACCGACTAAAAAACCTCACGTAACGCCCAACAGCCTATGGTTGGGAGCCACGGGTAAGCCCTCGGAAGGATATCCCAGAACTCCCAACAGACCTACGGCCACCATTGCGGCCTCGCCCAGGGGGCAGTGCTGTGGGGGGGCGTGAACTCCTCACGTCACGCTGCCGTCATGGGCCTGCTTCTGTAAGGACGGTGAGCAGCCCTCTCACCGTCCTCAGGTCATGGGCGCTGATAGTCTTCGGCGAAGACACGTCGGCATCGTCCAGGGCGCCGACTGCGGAACTCAGGTAGGAGAGTTCTCTCCCGTTCCGGCCAGGTCGCCGCTTTCACGAGCATGACCTGCTCGCAGAAAGAGGCGGCTAGAATCACACCTACTACTTATTCCACCATTGAAACTCGCACTGAGTGTGCGAGTTTTTTTTTCATCAAATCCATACATGTGGGGTATTTACAGATAGGTCTTCAAAAATGCTATTGAGGTTTCTAACCTCATTTTTTTCTAAAGTGAATAGTTTGCGCAAGAGGCACTTCCGAAGTAGAAAAATGTGTGTGCCCCCCCCCCCTCCCCCTCTAACTTCTAAACTAAGAGAATGATAAGTCTAAAAAGAATATATGATGAACATTGCCATAAAAACTACCAACGAAAATTAATTTGAACGATATAGAGCGGCGTACGCATGCCGATCAAATCAGAGACGTTCTGGAAAAAGGCAAGGTCAAGAGTACCCTTAACCGGCGAGCGTGTATGAAAACAGTTATGAAAGTAGAAGAAGCGAAAGTTGTATGTCAGGATCGTAGCAAGTGGAAAGCCATAGTCTCTGCTTACCCCGATGGGAGACAAGCGTGATTATATGTATGTATGTATGTATGATATAGAGCTAGTGGTTTTTTTTAATACGTCATAAACAGCAAATTTTCGGTTAGAAAAATCACTACCACTGCTAACGTGTTAAAACATCAATCAAAGTAACAACGAACTATAAAAACTTTTATATTATGTTACTTGCTGCTACGAAACCCTTCATGGGCAAGTCCAACTCGCACTTGGCCGGTTTTTTTTTTTGTTGAAAATACCATAATTTCGTGAAATTTCAAGCTATGTAGTTCTGATAAGTTTTGAGTTTCTTTTATAATATACTAGCTGATGCCCGCAGCTTTGCCCGCGTAAAATTTGTTCCCGTTCCTGCTTCCCGTGGGAACTTATTCCCGGGATAAAAAGTAGCCTATGTGTTGTTCCAGACTATAATGTATCCCTGTACCACATTTCAGCCAGATCCGTTCAGCCGTTCGAGCGTGAAAGAGTAACAAACATTCACACTCACAAACATTCGCATTTATAATATTAGTAAGATTTTGTTTTATAAGGAAGACAATAGTAAAATCTTCGTTTACTCGAACCACTTTTTTCCTAATTATTATACTTCGCTCACAAAAACCGATCGCATCTATCCGAGTAGCGTATACGTACTTTTGACTTCATTGAAAACTAGCTGATGCCCGCTGCTTCGCCCGCGTGAAATTTGTTTCCGTTCCTGCTTCTCGTGGGAACTTATTCCCAGGATAAAAAATAAGTAGCCTATGTATTATTCCAGACCATAATCTATCCCTGCACCAAATTTCAGCCAAATCCGTTCAGCCGTTAGAGCGTGAAAGAGTATTAAACATCCACACTCACAAACTTTATAATATTAGTACGATAAATAAGTTATATATGTATTGAAAACGACACTGGTACTGTTCCAAAATATTTATTATTATAAACCTAGCCGGATTCGATTCACAGCATTTTCAAAGGTCTAGATGGAAGGACAAGGTAGTACCAATCCAATAGGTTGTATGTGTCATAGAGAATGAAAGAAACTTCATTATGTGGGACGGGCCGCAAGCATCAACTAGTCATGTTTACAAAAACTCCAACATTAAATTTATGCTTATTATTCTAGAGTGCAATAACTAAATGGCCAATTAAAAAATAAAAAGTCTGATTTAGGTCATTTTCCTGGTTATTTAATTACTTAGATGTGATTCTAGACAAATTCTTATTTTATTTTTACTAATTTTATACATGTGAAAGGTCAATACTTCATGTGGCGACGGGAATGAGCACAAAATGTCGCCACTCCAACTTATTCCGAGGGTGTCGTAGGAGGCGACTAAGAAACACTTTCGCAAAACGATCCATTGCGTAGAGAGTCTCTACGCAATGTGTCGTTTTTGAATTCCGTCTCTACTAGAGACGGAAAACTCGAATAAAATTAAATTCGGTTGTCAGTATAATTACAGTTCGCTCAATCCCGCTCGGTGGCGTTGTCACGCCGGCGTATTGTCCCAGCCGTAGAGATGTAAAATGACTGAATCTGACCAGTCACGATTGTCAAAAACCGTATTTGACCGGTCATTTATTGTCAAATTCAATCAATTTGACTTAAACTTACTATTAATTCTAACTATTAAAGTGACTAAATATGCCAGTTTTTCCCGACAGGGGGCACCATTTTATAATCTATACATATAAAAAAACTGTAGAGGGTCGAGAGTCTGTACATGGAAGATATTTAGAAAATTTTAATTGAACTGCGTTCTTTAATCGATACTACAGCCGAAAATGTAATCAAAAATTTTCATGTCTGCCTGTCTGTCTGTCTGTCTTTCTGTCTGTCTGTCTGTATCCCGAATAAGTATTACGCTGAAACTACTGAAGGGATTTGAATAAAACTTCGTACAATCTGAGCTTATGATCTGAGGACGGTTTTAGGATACTTTTGATCCCGATATTTTGAGCGGTTCCTTTGGGAGAGGGGATGAAAGACAAAATGGCTTTTTAGCTGTAGCTTCTCATTGCGTGATTAGATTCCAAATTTTTTTTTACTGTCATAAAGGAAGTGCTTTAAAGATTGTTTTACATAAGTTTCAATGTTAAGGGGCTCTGTAGTTCAGAATTTAGAGACATCTCAACTTTCGCAAAACCTAGAAATCAAGGGTTGCTTTGAATGTGAGGGTAAATCTAAACTGGCGTGTTGGCTTCATCATAAAAGAGCTTAATGATTAGGACTATTGTAAGATAATTCAGTCCGCGCCGAAGGGGTAGACTGAATTTTTTTAGAGTAGACTTAATCTTTAAGTTCTTTTTTGATTAAGCAAACAGGGCAGTTTTACACGCTGCTTGATCAGGCTGATGAAGAAATACCTCTCCGTTCATAGACCTTATGTGACGTAAACGAAGTTGCGAGGGTCAGCTAGTCTATACCTATACATATAATAAAACTGTTGAGGGTCAAGGGTCTGTACATGGAAGATATTTTGAAAATTTTAGTTGTTAGGCATTCTCTAATCGATACTGAAGCCGAAAATGTAATTTAAACTTTTCATGTCTGTCTGTCTGTCTGTATCCCGAATAAGTATCACGCCGAAACTACTGAACCGATTTGAATGATACTTAGTACAATTTGAGCATATAGCACAGATTACTAAATAGTTACTACGTCATATAGCCCGAGGAAGGTTCTGGGATACTTTTGATCCCGAAGTATTGCGCGGTTCCTGTGGGACAGGGGATTAAAGATAAAATGGTTTTTCAGTTGTAATTTCTTAACGCGTGATGCGATTTCAAATATTTTTTTAGTATTGTAAAGGGAGTAGGTACTTTAAGGATTTTTCGAGTTAAGTTTCAAGATTGAGGGGTTTGTAGTTCAGAAATTAGAGGCATCTCAACTGTCGCCGAATCTAGAATTCAAGGGTTCCTTTGAATGAGAGGGTAAATCTAAACGGGCGTGTTGGTTTAATCATAAAAGAGGCGTGGACTGAATGGTTTTAGAATAGCCTTAATCTTTAAGCTCTTTTACGATTAAGCAAACAAGGCCGTTTCACATGGTGCTTGACAAGTATGATAAAGAATTAGGTACCTCTCCTTTCGTGCACATTATGTGACGTAAACGAAGTTGCGAAGGGTTAGCTAGTTTAAAATAAATATCAAAAAGCACTCAAAATCAAATTGACTGTTTATGACCCTTTTTGACAGTAAATGACCGTTTTGACCAATTTGACCGTAAATGACAGTCAGTCAAATTCAGTCACTTTGGTCATTTTCATCTCTACCCAGCCGTGCCCACGCCTTTGGCGGGAACGGCGGCCGCACGCCGAGCTTCACACAAAATATCCTTATTTCTTTTACAGGAGTCGTACTACAGAAATACTTACTGTTTCATCATGCTGTTTAACCGACGAAAATAACTACACCAAATCTGAGAACACCCCATGTGTAATGGATTAATGATATTTAGCTGAAAATTAGGATGGGGAAAATAAAGGAGTACTCTCAGATTTTAACATGTAATTCAAAATAAAAAGCAGTATTTTCCCTTATAATATTGTATTTACAAAATATACACATCAACAGTTCACTTTTACCAAAAAAACAATAATCTGTAGATACAAAATCTCTGAAAATGAAATAGACACAGTGGGTGGAATTCTATGAACGCGGCAAGAATTGACGTAAATATCTTTTAAATCGAATCGACGGGTATGGGGTATTTTTATCAAAAGCTTAAATGGAATCGACATACAAGGTAGGTAGTATATTAAATGTTAAATGGTATTTTGACAAAAGATTATAGTTTCTATTGAAAAAACCTCAACAAATATCGGTTAAATACGAGCACTGCACAACAACAAAAAATAATGGTGACCTTCGCGTGTTATTTTAAAGCAATCGACTGTTCGGGAGCTTGGCAACTCGGGTTGCATGCGGCACGCAGATATGCCTCTGCCTACCCCTTCGAGGATAAAGGCGTGACTACACGTTGGTGTTTTCTTCCACGCACGCTTAGGTTGTGGAATGACCTCCCTGCCTCGGTTTTCCCAAACGCCTACAGTATGGGGTTCTTCAAAAGGGGTCTTAGAAGGTTTTTACAGGGTCGGCAGCGCGAGTGTGGCACCTCTGGTGTTGCAAACGTTCATAGGCTGCGGTGACCACCGGTCCTTCTGGTGGGCCGTATGCTTGTCTGCCACCTTAGTGGTATAAAAAAAAAAAAAAAAAAAAAAAAAAAACATTTATGAAAGTTTGTGAAGATGTTTGGGTGTATGGATATTTGGAACATTTGGATGTTTGTTACTCAATCACGCTCTAACGGCAGAACGGATTGAGATGAAATTTTGTACAGAGATAGATTATAGTCTGGCATAACACAAACGCTACTTTAATATGTTCCATGGGAAGCGGGAAATGTTCCATGGGAAGCGGGAATGGGTACCTAATTTCTAGGGAAGCTGTGTGCATCATCAAGTATTTTGATATTCATCATCTACTGTTTTTTCAGCTCCATTCATTCAAAAATGTGCTTGGAATGACCGAGCTTGCTTGAAAAAGTCAGCACAACTACCAGTTCCTAAATTCGCTGCAGGATTGCCAGATTTAGGGATGCCTCCCTTAGATCCCATAAATATTGATGAAGTGCTACTAGATCAAGATGGCTTGAAAATACAATTTAAGCAAATGACGGTAACAGGACTTAAAAACTCGCAGATTGTTGACGTAGAGTAAGTATTAATTCTTGATAGCGTATTTAGCTGAGGACTGCTATTATAGACTGATCTGATTGATTGAATGTTTACCTCCTTTAAATCCAAAAAAAATCTTATTGTAAGAAGACCTAGCTGTACATTTGCTAGGTGAAGAGTTTCGAATTCCTAAAGGGCTTAAGGAAACTATTAACCAATGTTACTAATTATTAGTAACATTGTTGGTTTTCAGAACACGAATTGTTGACACCTTTCAGTTTAACACCCGATTTTGACCATATCTGTAACTATTGGTAATAAACGTCAATTGATTTATATTTACATAGGTACACGGCAATAGGCTCACCACCTATTAGGACGTAAAACTATAGTGTGAAATGTGGTCGTATACTATGCCTAAAAGGGATAAAGGCGTGACTATATGTGTGTATGTATTTTACATAGGTAGAAAGTTTGCTAGTCTATTAAATTCAATAACGTCTGGATATATGGCTGGAATAGTAGTCTAGTCATCTGCAGTCATTCAGTTTTGTGAAATAATTACTTTACTGTTGTTTTACTCTAACTTATTTAAGATTAATAAAAGTAATCATAGAATTCTATTATATTGGGGTGTCTCTGAGGGATAAAATCCGAAAGGATATTATCCGTAGAGAACCAGAGTGGTCGACATAGCTCACAGAGAAAGCGTTTTGAAGGAAAGGAAGTGTGCAGATCACATTACGTAGAAGAACCACGGTGATGGAGCAAACGACTTCTAGAGTGGAGACAAACTTGGTACACGGTGACCCCCCGCCAGATGGACCGACGACCTACAGCAGGTCGCAGAGAGTAACTGGATGCTGAAGGCGCAGTGCCATGTATTGTTGCGTAATTCGGGAGAAACTTACGTCCAGCAGTGAACTGCGATAGACTGTTTTTTTTAACGCGAGGGAAAATCCTGATGGTTGCTACGCCGGACTCCTATCGACTAAAAACCTCACGTAACGCCCAACAGCCTATGGCTGGGAGCCCCGGGTAAGCCCTCTAAAGGATGTCCCAGGACTCACAACAAACCCACGGCCGCCACTGCGTCTTGCCTAGGGGGTGGTTCGGGTGCTATCCCGCGTCTTTGGGGGTTTCGGGTGTGATCCCGCTACTAAGTGGGGGGGGGGGGGGCGTGCATGAATTCCTCACGTCACGCTGCCGTGATGGGCCTGCTTCTGTAAGGACGGAGAGCCGCCCTCTCACCGTCCTCAGGCCCCCGGTCATGGAGGCCGATAGTCTTCGGCGAAGACACGTCGGCGGCGTCCAAGCCGCCAATTGCAGAACTCGGGTGGGAGAGTTCTCTCCCGTTCCCGCCCCGCCGTCTCTTTCACGAGCATGACCTGCTCGCAGAAAGAGGCGGCGCAGTCCCACTTACTCCCGCTGGAGATCATGGCTCGCACCATGGTCTCGAGCGAGAGCGATAGACTGATTTGATATAATTTTAAGAGAAAGCTTTTATTTTATTTCTTGTTCATTTCCTATATAGCATAAAAAAATCTGCCAGTTTGGCTGGATTCAAGTTTAAAATAGGTACCTACCTATGTTAAACTTGAATCTAAATAAATAAATATTGACGAACATTTACACAACGCAATCTTATCCCAAAGTAGGCCAAGAATAACCACCTTGTCTTATGGGTATATAGGTATTATATACTTTTAAATACATGCTTATCATACATCGAAACACCTTGTACATAGAAATACTTAAAGCAATAATATTAATATGGTTAACTATATTTACAGGCGTAACATAGATGAACAATGGATCAAATTAACATTAGAAACCCCCATAGAAGCAGAAAGTACTTATGATGCTTCTGGATACCTTTTCAAAGTGCCGGTAGAAGGCAATGGTCGCTTTCACCTCAAAACAGGTACCTGATGTTCCTTAGTAATTAAATCATCAAAATGTTTTAAGTACCTAAAATAGGTATAGTCTGTTATATTACCTATGGATCAAAGTAAAATCACAGCAGACAAACAAAACCCATTGCATGAGAGGTGGGGATTATTTTCACAAGGAATTTTATTACGCACTATATTCATTACACTAATTTCGAATACAAAAAATAATCCTCCTCACTAAAACATTAAGATATTTCGCCATCAGTCTGTCTGCTAGCAGGAAACGAAGGTGAAAAGGGTAGAAAAATTGTATAGAAAATTATCTATAATCAAAGACAGCAGCACCAAATTTTCACCTACATAGCGTAGCTTCCCAACAGTGAAAGATTTTTTTTAAATCGGTTTAGTAAATAGTTTCGGAGCCTATTCAATGCTAGCAAATAAGCAAACAAAATCTTTTCTCTTTATAATATTAGTCTATGTAATTCACGTCACTACTCTGCTCAGAGTTTGAGAGGACGGCTATTTGTTAAGGCCCTCCCTCATCGGGAGCATTCACGTATAATTAGATTCGACTTTAAGTATTACGTTGCAGCCTACCTCCCTGACCGACGAGCGTTCGCGTGTAATGTAACATATTTCATAGATTCGACTTAGAGCATTATGTTACGATACTAACTCCCTGAGCGACGAGCATTCGCGTGTAATGTAACATTTAGCGCAACAAAAAAGCGCATTGATGTCACAAGTTGTATCAGAACATTACACATTGTATCATTAGAAGGTGCGCATTGTAATGCTCGGTTCTCCTCCTTCACTGATGTAACCTCGTCTTGTGTCATTACAAGGTGCGCATTGCAATGCTCGGTTCTTCTCCCACTGCGGTAATGCTCGACTCTGTAATGTTCTATTACACGCGAATGCTCCCGGTGAGGGAGCGCCTTAAGACTCCCTAAAGCTGGATTGAAGTGAACTGCCAACTAAACCACCACTTTGTTCCGCCTTGTCTCTACTGAACCGTAGGATAAGCCCGAATTCAGGTCCCTGTAACTCGGGAAAGTAACCGAAATAAAGAATTCTATCTTTAATGTAATCTAATTTTTTTTCGATTTGGAAAAAAAAATTGTTATTTTTGTCAAAATCTCGCATCAAAAATTTTATAGGTGTTATCAATTTTTCTGTGTTACATTTACTTTTATCTTACTTTACAAATACAGTAAGTACCTACTTACAATATTATCTTTTATTACAGATAAGTTACGCGTCAGCGTAAAAGTTGGTGTATCCTATGAAAACGGTAAAGATGGCCAAAAATATTTCAAACTGGGTGATAGGGAATTCACATATGAATTCGTAGAAAAAACATTACTTGACTTTCAAAACTTATATGGAGGAGATGAGAAGAAGGGTAAGTGTCATTTCTCACAAATATCATCTACTCATTCCGAAAGTATTCATCCTTTTTCACGTCGTCAAAAAAAACAATGGATTTTGATTGATATCATTTAGATATCAATCAAAATGCAGGATGTAACATTCGAAGCAGTCAGTATGGGTAGCACTGTAAATATAAGAAACAAAAAAATCTGTTCTTAGGAACCATGTCATCAATATTAGAAGTAAATAAGAACTGCATACTAAGATTTGAAAAAATGTTAAAAAAATCGAAGTCTTGGTAGCGGTATGGCGGCTCTTTAGAACCGTCGTAATGGTATGGCATTGTGATTTTCGTAAATGCTTACTTGTGCATTGTCATTAAAAAAACAAAATATCCTGTGACTAATGTTTAAAAAAATAAATAATTAATGCGTTTTGATTAATAGGGCGGGCCATTAAACCCGCGAAAAAAGTATGGCATTAAGCTGGCGCCAAGTTATTTTTCATGGACTACAAAAAAACGCAAGAGCTTTTGTGTAACAAATCGTTTGAAAACCGTATTTTTTCCGACAAATTTAATTAATCAGCCTGTAATTACGCCCCGCTGGCCAGCTCTGAAATTACTATTTTCGGTACTCAGATCACCCAATTCGACCTTCTAAGGGTTGCCATACTTGTAACAAATGACTTGAACTTTTCTGTCATCATCTCCCGGTCAATAATATTATCTCCGTATGACGTACACAATCGATATTCAATTAGAAATAATATAATTTTTATTTTTCAAAACGACCGGGTTCGATTTCTCCTCGATTTTTAGGTCTGTCTGCAGGTGATTTGACCACACACATATTTCGCTACGCCTGCGGGTGGTCTTCTTAAAATGTGATCATAGGTACCAGAGAGGACTGTTCTGATACAATTAGAATATCATGAACTTGAAAGTTGGATGCGAGTAATCTGCCTGTGTTATCAGAGCACTGAGCATGTTTCACATCTGTATCCATTTTTTTAAAACCTGTTAACCAGAATTTTTCGGAACTTCACTCTTGTTTCACAGCTCGACAAACGTACCATGTTGTGTTGTAGACCGAGTATTGATTTCGCTACATTTAGCTTCGCCTACTAATATAAAAATGAAAAAGTAACTCCGTCTGTATGTTACGCTTTTGCACCTGGAAGACTGAATCGATTCTGATGAAATTTGGTACAGATGTGGAATAGAACTTAGGAAAGGATATAGCTGGTAACTGAGAGAAAGTAGTTGAACTTGCGGATATTAGCTAGTTCTATATAATATTACTCTCTAACTGTTATTTTATATTATTCCAGCTGCACCAATCAGAACAATTTTGGACCTTCAATGGAAGGAGTCTGTGCAGACTTTTGCCAATACGATAGTAAAAGTAGTAATGAACCATGTTGTCGACGACATCGACATATTTTTCGGCGCAGTACCTGCCAGTGAGCTTGAAATTTAAATGTTTATTATCACGTCTTAAAGTCGATAAGATTTTAAATAAAGTTTGTGTTTCATTTTTTCTTTTATTTCACTGGAATTATTTGATATGATACCCAAAAAAAATAAAAATTCGTACTTATGACTTTCGGATAAATGAATATCGTCCTTTTGAATATTCGGAGCTTTGTTTCTTAGGAATTATAATCTTCGGAATTTTAACATCGGAATATTGAAATTCGGAAAAACATTTTTCAGAGTTTTTGGGTGTTCCCATGCGCAAACATCGATTGCGCATGGGAACACCCTAAGAAACACAAGATTATAATTCCTAAGAAACAAAGCTCCGAATATTCAAAAGGACGATATTCATTTATCCGAAAGTCATAAGTACGAATTTTTATTTTTCCTAATTTCATTAGTACGAATAATCAAAAGACCGGACTGTTATTTTTCCGAAAAACATTATTTAGAATTTCAAATATCCGAAAATTCACTGTTTAAGTTTTTTAATAAAGTACGGTCAAGTCTAACTACCGAAGATATTATTTCTTAGTGAGTGATATTGAATCCAAACGACAAAACAAACAAAAATAACCACGATAGCTAAGGCCGGAGCTCCGCTCCGCTTCGCTTTCGCCTTAGCCTAAACCTATCCGAGTCGAGGTGTTAACCATAATAAGTGAATGGTTAACATCCCGACTCAGAGTACCCCGACTCGGATAGGTTAGGTTAGAAGGCTAAGCTTAGCCTTCGTGGTTGTTTTTTTTTGTTTTGTCGTTTGCCTTCCTTGTTACTTCCTTGTGACTTGACTGTACTTTATTGAAAAAACGGGTGGAATCGGGGACATAAATAATCGTCTTCAATGATAAGTTTCGGGTTGAAACGGGAACGGGTGGAAACGAAACTAACCCGCTTCACTTGAGGGGAAAATAAAAAAAGTATTATTAATCATTCATTTATTAATTATGCGCTATTTAATGAACTGGTATAGCCTAATAATTATATTAATACCTAGTAGATTTTAGCATTAAAAAAAAACCAAAACCTACTGGGTAGTACGAGTAGGTGGAGTAGGTTATGGTTTTTTTTCTATATTCGAAGTGTTACATTTTACGCAGTTATGGCAGTGACACATTGTATTCTATTTTTGGTATTCTAATTTAAGGATAATTGAAAATTTGAATTTTGAATTTAGATATAATAATTATACCTATGTATTTTAAATTTAGACATTGTTTGTTTTTTTTTATATATATTCAGCACGCCGAATTGACGTCGCCATCAGCCTAATGGAAAGCCGTGGCGCATCTAGCAGACCCTTTTGACAGTGGTCCTCAAGTTGGCGGCCCTGTGATGTGCCTCTTCACGCTCCTCTTAAAGAACCCGGGATTATAAGATGAGGGAAAAACGTGTGCGGGCAGGTTTTGTGATTGTACGGTAAGGTGTACTGGATTAAGGTATTTTGAATGTTAAGTTATTTCGAATTCGGGTATTTTGGGCTAATGCATTTTAAGTAAAGGCATTCTGATTTCTGGTATTTTAATATACAACCGTCCTTCCCACCCCTTACGGGCGCGTACGTCGTTGTCGTATTCCTTGGTCAGCTGTTGCCTGTTAGTTGAGGTTGCTTGGTTTCTGGAGATCTGAAACCAATAAAAATCACGTAACTACTTAGGTACCTTCGCAACTTTAATTTGGGATAATAAATCTGATCAACTACCTTAACGATATAAAAAAACCGGCCAAGTGCGAGTTGGACTCGCCCATGAAGGGTTTCGTAGTAGCAAGTAACTTAATATAAACGTTCTTTTAGTTCGTTGTAACTTTGATTGATGTTTTAACACGCTCGCAGTGGTAGTGATTTTTCTAACCGAAAATTGCGGTTTATGACGTATTAAAAAAAAACTAGCAGCTCTATCTCGTACGAACCAATTTTCGTTGGTAGTTTTTATGGCAATGTACATCATATGTTTTTTTTAGATTTATCATTCTCTTAGTTTAGAAGTTAGAGGGGGGGGGGGGGGGACACACATTTTTCCACTTTGGAAGTCTCTCCTGCGCAAACTATTCACTTTAGAAAAAAATGATGTTAAAAACCTCAATAGCAATTTTAAAGACCTATCTATAGATACCCCACACGTACCTATGTGTTTGATGAAAAAAAAAAATTTGAGTTTCAGTTCTGAGTATGGGGACCCCCAAAATTTACTGCTTTTTTTCTAGTTTTATATAAGAATCTAAATGCAGTTCACAGAATACACCTAGTTACCAAGTTTCAATAGCATAGGCCTTATAGTTTTGGAGAAAAAAGGCTGTGACACACGGATGGACAGACAGACAGACAGACAGACAGACAGACATGACGAATCTATAAGGGTTCCGTTTTTGCCATTTGGCTACGAAACCCTAAAAAGGAATATGAAATCAATATTACAAGCAATCAAAATTCCAGCGTTCGCAGAAGATACATTTTATTTCTAAAAACATACCGTATAGGTAAATCGCTATTTTACTATCCACAAACTTTGCGCGTTTGTTTCATCCGCCACAAGTATTACTATTTTTAAAATCGTTGTTATACTTCTAACCATGCATATCCGTTAAACGTAAAAAAAAACGTAAATTTCCTCATTTACTATTTGGCCCAATTGTAATTAATTACCTAGCGTAACAAGTACCTTCCATTAAACAAAATCATTTTTCTAAAAATTTGATGGTCATATCTCAAAAACTAAATATTTATCTCGGATAAAAGGTGACAGACTGAAGACCACCAGTTACTGTACCCGTTCATCAAGACTAAATAATTGTTAAAATCCTCAAAATGTACCTATTTTAATACGTTTTTTCCCCTTACAAAATATCCCATCAAACTTTCTATCTTTTCATACATACATACATACATATGGTCACGCCTTTATCCCCGAAGGGGTAGGCAGAGGCATATTATTTATATGCCCAC
Source organism: Miltochrista miniata (assembly GCA_933228765.1). Classification (NCBI taxonomy): domain Eukaryota; kingdom Metazoa; phylum Arthropoda; class Insecta; order Lepidoptera; family Erebidae; genus Miltochrista; species Miltochrista miniata. The sequence goes on along the minus strand of OW121763.1, from coordinate 22,893,678 downwards.
ATTTCACCTTTGTATAATTTGTCCCACGTAATAGGTGGTGAGCCGTATTGCCGTGTTTAAATGGACAGGCGCAGGTTGTGACTGCCTGCTGTTGAAAATAAAGCCTTCAACTTAGCTTAACGACTGCCATTTTACTGGCAACCGGGACCAACGGCTTAAGGGGACTGGTTGACAAAGTTTGCGAAAAAGAGGTGCAAATGAAGACATCCTTCTCGATATTAGTATACGAAAAATGATAGCCAAAAGTAGATTTGAAATCTAAAAGATGTGTGTCAAAAGATGGTTTTTTATCAGAAATTGTGTATTTACTATAAATAATTAGTAAAACATCATTGAAATAGCCCATAAGTTTTTAGAAGAAGCTGTTGTATGACATCTATTTATTAATGAATGATAATAAAATTTATATCAGAGACTAAAGAAAACATAGACCTATAAAATGGTTTTCTTTAATTTTGAATTAGTATAAGTTTTAACTAATTATAACTAATAATGTATTCAAAGAATACATCACATTGCTTGCTACCCGCGCTCGCCCGAAAATCTAGTGCGGGGGGAGTCGTGTTGCTAGACGGACGTGTGTCGCTCTGGTCTGCAAAATATTCTCGTAAAATGTTATATTTTCATTCATGAACAGAGTAATGCGTGTAACAGAGCCCGAGTTACACAATGCATACTGCATTACATGAGAATATAATACATTTGAACTTATTTTATGTATTGTTTTATTAAATTACTTCGAAAGATAGTCATGCTAATATTGTAAGCGGTACTTAATCGTTTCAAAATATATAAATGAAGAAATATTTGTGGACATTCCCACTCAACTTAAACTATTATAACTTTGTTACAGTTATTATTAACACACTGCTTTTTTTGAGACACTGCTCTCAACCGTCAATTTTTTCAGCTTATAACATCTTGGGGCGACGTACGCACCATCTACCGGCAACTTGGTTAAGGTAATAAAGTGAAAGAGTTGACGGTCGAGAGCAGTGTGTGTGTTGGTCCAATGGTGAGGCCGTCTGGTCCGGCAAACCAGAAGACGCAAGTTCGAATCCTGCTCGGGACCAAAAATTTTACACAATTATTTGCTAGACAAGTAAGTCTGGAAATGATCTGCTGGCTCTGTTGGATTCTCAAACAATTTGTTATGATTTTTTAAGTCTATATTATAGTAAGCAGAGCACTAAAAATAACAGCCCGCCGAGTTTCTTGCTAGTCTACATCTATTCATAATATTAAAACGGTTGAGGGTCGAGGGTCTGAACATGGAAGCTATTTAAAAAAAAAGAACGCGTTCTCTAATCGATACCTACTTAAGCCAAAATTAAATTTAAAATTTTCATGTCCGTCTGTATTCCGAATACGTATCACGCCGAAACTACTGATTTGAATGAAAATTGATCCGAGGAAGTTCAGGAGTTAGAGACATCTCAACTTCTCAAGACCTAGAATTCAAGCGTTCCTTTGAATGTGAGGGTAAATCTAAACCTTTTACTCACCGCTTGCTGAGTCTGATGAAGAAATACCTCCCCTTTCATCGTAAACGAAGTTGTGAGGGTCAGCTAGTTGCATACATACATAAATATGGTCACGCCTTTATCCCCGAAGGGGTAGGCAGAGGCATATTATTATGTCCCCACATTTCGCCTTTTTAGAATTTGTCCCAAGTAATAGGCGGTGAGCTGTATTGCCGTGTTGAGATAGACAGGCGCAGGTTGTGACTGCCTGCTGTTAAAATTAATTAAGCCGCCAAAACGGCCTTCAACTTCGCTTAACGACTGCCATTTTACGGGCAACCAGGACCAATGGCTTAACGTTGCTTCCGAAACACGGAAACGACGCTCAAATAACTGTCACAAAGTGGTCACATGGATGGTCATCCATCCAAGGACTGGCCATAGTGAATGAGCTTACTACAGTGATCGCTTACAGAACGCAGAGTCCGCGGTGCCACGAGCGCTTCTTATTTATACATAACTAGCTGACCCTCGCAACTGCGTTTACGTCTATTTTTGTTTGTTTGTAATAATAAAATGAAATGAAACTTTGTTCCAAAAGTAACAAAAATTTTAAGCGAGTGGAAGACCCCCCTTTCTGGATTTGTTATAATGTAAGTACAAAACAATGAAAATATGAACATTCGTCTTTGTGAATTCGTCACTTTTAAGTTTTACGTAATGATCAATCACATTTTTTGCAGTGTATTTTTACTACACTTAAAAACAAAGGAAAATTGAAATACAAACGTTCCTTTGTTTTTAATTTACTTTTCGCCTCTCTCTATAAAATAGAGTGCAGAGGGGCTTATGGCGAGACTTTGTCTGTAGTCTGTGACTCTGTTGCATTAAACTACGTCACTAGGTCACGTGGATCATCTGTTCAAAGTTTGAAATAAAACAAAAATGACAACGTCAATCGGATTGAACTCTCACAATAAACGTTTTAGAGAGGGGCAGTCGGGTGAGACCGTCTCGCAGCTTCTTGTTTATTTGGTGAAGCGAGGAACGCATTTCCGCTACTATATTTCTTCTTCTTCCGTGGTTCTTTTACTCTGATGTCTCTGTAGTTGCGCTACTCTATGTTAGCGAGTCATATCGCCCATTTGCTCAAGGTCGTTAGCCCTGGGTATGGCCTTAACGTGCCTTCCGAAGCACGGAAACGCTCAAATAAATGTCCCAAAGTGATCACATGGATGGTCACCCATCCATGGACCGGCCATAGTGAAAGTTGCTTACTGTAGTGATCGTTTACAGAACACTGAGTCCGCGGGGCCACGAGCGCTTCGCTTCTATCTTTTCGAAAACCATAAAATGCAACGTAGACTACTCATGGCGCAAATTCCAGCGTTCGCAGAAGATACATTTTATTTCTAAAAAAATACCGTATAGGTAAATCGCTATTTTACTATCCACAAACTTTGCGCGTTCGTTCCATCCGCCACAAGTATTACTATTTTTAAAGTCGTTGTTATACTTCTAACCATGCATATCCGTTAAATGTAAAAAAAAACGTAAATTTCCTTATTTACTATTTGGCCCAATTGTAATTAATTACCTAGCGTAACAAGTACCTTCCATTAATCAAAATCATTTTTCTAAAAATTTGATGGTCATATCTCAAAAACTAAATATTTATCTCGGATAAAAGGTGACAGACTGAAGACCACCAGTAACTGTACCCGTTCATCACGACTAAATAATTGTTAAAATCCTCAAAATGTACGTATTTTAATACGTTTTTCCCCTTACAAAATATCCCATCAAACTTTCTATCTTATCGAAAACCATAAAATGCAACGTAGACTACCCATGGCGCACGTCTTAAACCGTAAAAATAAAATCTTTGCACCTACATAATATACGCACAGAAAGGCACTAAGAATCTTTGTATGAAAGATGTATAAAAAAGTCACGGGACATCCTTCCTGAGGGCTTACCCGGGGCTCTCAACCATAGGCTGTTGGGCGTGGCGTGAGGTTTTTTAGTCGGTAAGAGTCCGGCATAACATCCTAGGAGGATATTCCCTCACGTTAAACAAAAAAAAAAAAAAAGATGTATAAAAAACAAAGTGTTAATTAGAAAATGAAAAATAAAACCGATCTTAAGACTGTTTTTATCAGCCCAAACATGATTAATACATTCTGTAATTTTTTAAGGAGCTGGGTAGCCCTCATGCATCAGTCAGTTCAAGGTTAGTGTGTCGTGGAATGAGCAACGAAATAAAAGTAGGTACATATATCTAGATTCAGAAGAATTGGACCGGTGAATTGTAGCGAAATCCCTTCATCACTCAAGAAGTGTGCTGATGATCCTCAAAACTTATAGCCAAAACCATCCTCGGCACGCCAAGTATTTCATTGCCAGGTCTGAAAAAAATTTTTGTATCATCTGCCCGCCGCAGTTTTTTAATATACGAACTAGATACGAACAAAATGATTTTGTATCATTTGTTAATATTTATTTTCGGTAAGATTGCCTTGCTCTTAAAGTACAAGCTCTACTTCAAATACGACTAGAAAAAGAATACAAAAACAGAACTGACATATACAGTCACATAGATTTCTATCTTTCGTTTGGTTGAAAATTTATAGGCATTGTGGGTAACTTGTAAAAAGTCCGTGTCTGTAAACAGAATTCAAAAAATTTAAGTCATCCAACGACGTATTATTATTACTAAACACGTCATACATGAACATCACGGCTTTCAAAAACAGCACATGATTTCTACATTTAAAAATAGAATTTCTATGAAATTATCTATGACTACATGTATGAAAAGTAAAGCAATTGCCTGACTTTTTGTTTTTTTTTTTTACGTGAGAGAAAATCCTTAGAGGATGTTATGCCGGACTCTTACCGACTAAAAAACCTCACGTAACGCCTAACAGCCTGTGGTTGGCAGTCCCGGGTAAGCCCTCGGAAGGATGTCCCGGGACTAACCTGACTTTTTGGTTGCCATTTTTCAGTGTGGGTAACGTATGTATAGTTTTAATATATCATTGAAGTCATCTAATAAAATTACCGCTAAAGAGTCATCTGCCACGAAGATCGCGATATACTCATTTATTCCAAGTCCCTTTTGTAGCCGCAAATTTTCCATAGTATCTATGTTTATCAGCAAGATTTGATCAAGGTCAAATTGTAATTATAAAGAAAATAGAGTCGATGATCATTCAATCTATCTATACATATAATAAAACTGTTGAGGGTCGGGAACTCGCGAGTCTGTACATGGAAGATATTTTGAAAATTTTAAGGCATTCTCTAATTAAAAATTTTAATTACATTTTCGGCTTCAGAATCGGAAGCCGAAAATGTAATTAAAATTTTTCATGTCTGTCTGTCTGTCTGCCTGTATCCCGAATAAGTATCACGCCGAAACTACTGAATCGATTTGGATGATACTTGGCACAATCTGAGCTTAAGATCCGAGAAAGGTTCAAGGATACTTTTGATCCCGATATTTAGCGCAGTTCCTTCAGGAGAGAGGATGAAAGACAAAATTGTTTTTTGATTGTAACTTCTCAACGCGTGGTCAGATTCCAGAATTTTTTTTAAGTGTCATAATGGGAGTAATTTAAGGATTGTTTCACACAAGTTTCAATGTTGAGTATTTTTTGGTTTAGGAATTAAAGACATCTCAACTTTCGCAAAACAAAGAATTCAGGGTCCTTTGAACGTGAGGGTAAATCTAAACTGGCTTAATCATAAAAGAGCTTAATGATTAAGAGTATTGTAATTGTTTTAGAATGGACTTAATCTTTAAGCTCTTTTATTATTAAGCAAACAGGGCAGTTTCACACGCTGCTTGATGAGTCTGATAAAGAAAGACCTCTCCTTTTACAGACATTATGTGACGTAAACGAAGTTGCGAGGATCAGCTAGTACGTTTATAAAATTATTTGAGTTACGCGGCCCGTTTGATCACCAATTGGATAATAACAACCAACAATAACATGACAAGTGAGTTGGTCAAATAATGGTCAGTCAATCGGTTTAGATCTTTTCATCTTGTTTAGTTATATTTGAGTAAAGATAATGATTTTTGTCCGACAAAAAAACCTCATTACTGCGTCAAAAAAATAAACATACGAAGATAAGGTACCTACGCTTTACAGTAAAAACAAAAAAAGTGAACATTAATTAATAACCTCCATCTTATATTATATTTATATGTATTTAACTACTAAGTTGCAGTATATAAACGAAGCGTTCCGAATATTTTAACACATTAAACATAACAATATACTTTACTGGTACAATATACATACCGTCAAAGTTATAAATTTTTACTAAATATTATTTGAAGAAAATAAAAATGTCTAAATCAATATTTTTGTCATTGTGTATCACATGGCTAGTTTCGGACTCCATTGCAGCAAAAGGTAACTACTACTTATAATTTAAGACTATTTTACGATTCTGTACATATTGGTGCTTAGTATAGAATCACACCTTTTTTTTTACCTGAGGGAAAATCCATCACGGATTCTATATAGCGACTAAAAAACCTCACGTAACGCCCAACAGCCTATGGTTGGGTGATATGGATGGCCCCGGGTAAGCCCTCGGAAGGATATCCCAGGACTCCCAACAGACCTACAGCCATCACTGCTGCCTCGCCCAGGGGGCGCGGGCGGTTCGGGTGCTATCCCGCGTCTTTGGGGGTTTCGGGTGTGATCCTGCTTATGAGGAGGGCGTGCGTGAACTCCTCACGTCTCGCTGCCGTCATGGGCCTGCTTCTGTGAGAACGGTGAGCAACCCTCTCACCGTCATTGGTGCTTTGTATAGAATCACACCTACTACTAATTCCACCATTGATACTCTTACTTATATATTATATTACTAGCTGACCCGCGCAACTTCGTATGCGTGATAAATGAAGAACCGCTCGACGGATTTTGTGCAAACTTCACATAAACCATCTACTAAATAGTCCGAACAAAGCCTAGCAAACATTTGGTATGGATAGGTGAGCCCGATCTCGAGTTATAAAATTACAACGAAAAGTGGCATTGATTTTCATAAATATAGATTTTTCAATAGAATTGAATTGAGAAAGGATTTCTTCATTGTTTTCGAGTGGAAAAGAGGGTTTTTTCAATCAAATCCGATCGAGATCTGAATTGCTATCTGATATTGGAATAGTGAACTATGTGATATATTTAAGTTCGGATTATAATACCTATAATATTAATTACCTACTGGATGTTAAAAGAGTGGCCAGAGTTTTATTGCCAGGTTCTCTTTTCTCCAGCTCTACCAATTGCGCTGCGAATATGGCAGTAAATGTAAATGGAGAAGCAATCATTTGGACGTTCATAAGCGTTGCATTGTGACCTATATGAATAAATATTTTTTATTTTTCATTTTCATTTTATGAATTTGTTGCTAAATGTAAGAGTCCGTATGACGCTAAATGTCCATTTAGCGTCATACGGACTTTCCGATTAGCGTATACGTACTCTTGAGTTTATTGAAAACTAGCTGATGCCCGCTGCTTCGCCTGCGTGAAATTTGTTTCCGTTCCCGCTTCTCGTGGGAACTTATTCCCAGGATAAAAAGTAGCCTATGTGTTATTCCAGACCATAATCTATCACTGCACCTAATTTCAGCCAAATCTGTTCAGCCGTTAGAGCATGAAAGAGTAACAAACTTTCAAATCCACAAACTCTATAATATTAGTACGATAAAAAAGTTATATTATGTATTGAAAACGACACTTGTACAGTTCCAAAATATTTATTATTATAAACCTGGCCGGATACAATTCACAGCATTTCCAAAGGTCTAAATGGAAGGACAAGGTAGTACCAATTCAATAGGTTGTATGTCTCATAGAACATGAAAGAAACTTTATTATGTGGGACGGGCCGCAAGCATCAACTAGTCATGTTTACAAAAACTCCAACATTAAATTTATATTTATTATTCTAGAGTGCAATAACTAAATGGCCATTTAAAAAATAAAAAGACTGATGTAGGTCATTTTCCTGGTTATTTAATTGCTTAGATGTGATTCTAGACAAATTCTTATTTTATTTTTACTAATTTTATAAATGTGAAAGGTCAATACTTCATGTGGCGACGGGAATGAGCACAAAATGTCGCCACTCCAACTTATCCCGAGGGTGTCGTAAGAGGCGACTAAGAAACACTTTCGCAAAACGATCCATTGCGTAGAGAGTCTCTACGCAAGGTGTCGTTTTTGAATTTCGTCTCTACTAGAGACGGAAAACTCGAATAAAATTAAATTCGGTTGTCAGTATAATTACAGTCCGCTCAATCCCGCTCGGTGGTGTGTTCACGCCGGCGTATTGTCCCAGCCGTGCCCACGCCTTTGGCGGGAACGGCAGCTGCATGCCGACCTTCACACAAAATATCCTTATTTCTTTTACAGGATTCGTACTACAGAAATACGTACTGTTTCATCATGCTGGATAACTGACAAAAATAACTACACTAAATCCGAGAACACCCATGTGTAATGGATTTATGATATTTAACTGAAAATTAGGATGGGGAAAATGAAGGAGTACTCTCAGATTTTACCATGTAATTCAAAATAAAACGCAGTTTTCTGCCTTATAATATTTTATTTACAAAATATACACATCAACAATTCACTTTTACTAAAAAAACAATAATTTGTAGAAACAAAATCTCCGAAAATAAAATAGACACGGTGGGTGGAATTCTATAAACGCGGCAAGAATTGACGTAAAACCGAATATCTTTTAAATCGAATCAACGGGTATGGGGTATTTTTATCAAAAGCTTAAATGGAATCGACATACAAGGTACACTCGAGAGCAATGAATCCGGGTCACTTAAAGAATGTTAAAAATCTCGGAAACTAAAAATGATAGGTTAATGCAATAAATTGTATTTAATAGACAATGTAATACTCCTTAAATGAAAGTAAAAAAAAAATGAGTCACCATACATTTTATTAACACAAAATTACATAAAGAAAAAACTGCCGATCTCTCCTTAAAACATAGGAAACATGAAATTTTTGAACTTTATTACGATTTTCTTGAATTTTAATACTTCGTATTGCCTCCTCGTGCTTCCATTACTGCGTTTACGCGGTTTGGCATGCTGTACACCAAGTTCCTTTGGGGAATATTCTCCCATTCCTCTGTGAGAGCAATTTTGAGCTCACGAAGCGTGATTGGGGGAGGGTTTCGTTGTTTTACGCATCTGCCTAGCTCGTCCCAAGCATGCTCGATCGGGTTGATATCCGGGCTGCGCGCTGGCCACTCCATACGAGTAATGTTCATCTCTTGAAGGTAGTCATTCACAATCCTACCTGTATGAGGTCGGGCATTGTCATGCATAAATATAGCATCCTCACCTAAATTGACCATAAATGGACCAACGTGATCATTGAGGATTTCTTCCACATATCTTACGCTAGTTAAAGAGCCGTTTTCTATGATCACCAGCTCTGTGCGACTTTCAGAAGAAATTCCGGCCCACACAAGTACAGACCCACCACCGTAGGCTACTTTTTCTTCGATGCATGCTTGCTTGAACCTTTCCCCTGGTCTTCGATACACTCTGTGTCTTCCATCGTGCTTGTAGAGCATAAATTTTGATTCGTCGGAGAACATAACTTTTGACCAATCTTCAATACTCCAATTTACGTGGCTCTGGGCATACCTTAGTCTCGAAATACGATGCCCACGCTCCAGTTTAGGGCCGTTTGCAGGTCTAAGGGGTTTTAAGTTAGATTCAGCAAGCCGACGTCTTACTGTCCATGCACTCGGGTTACTTCCTCCGAGGCGTCGAAACTGATTGGTGAGTTCAGCTCCTGTGAGAAAGCGATTTCGAAGCATGGTGTTCACCAAGTATCGGTCTTCTCGTGCTGTGGTACACCTGGTTCTGCCCGTTCCTGGTCTGCGTAGGTTAGAACCAGTTTCTTCGTAACGTCGGAGAACTCTTTGTACTGTTGACAGCGACACACCGACAGTCCTGGCTGTATCGCGCTGACTCCGGCCGGTTTCCAGCATTGTAAGTATTCTGGTGCATTCTTCAGGCGTAAGCGACATAATTTCAGCTTGATTAATGAATATAGAGCACTATCAACATGGTTTATGTACCCACATAAATGACAGATTACAAACAAAAGCAACACCAAATGCTGTAATTTCGTAGTTCCATCTTCGAAAGTGGCCCTTTTTCAAATTTGATTTTTTTATGATATAACTTTACAATAACTAAGAAGTTTTAATACCTTCATTTAAGGAGTATTACATTGTCTATTAAATACAATTTATTGCATTAACCTAGCATTTTTAGTTTCCGAGATTTTTAGGATTCTTTAAGTGACCCGGATTCATTGCTCTCGAGTGTAGTATATTAAATGTTAAATGGTATTTTGACAAAAGATTATAGTTTCTATTGAAAAAACCTCAACAAATAGGTATCGGTTAAATACGAGCACTGCACAACAAATTATTTTTATCAAATTTAACAAATTTAACTTCGAATTACACTGAAAATATTTATTAGAGCTGTTAAACAAACGTAACAGGATACTTTTAGCCATGGTTGCAAAAGCAATCGACTGTTCGGGAGCTTGGCAACTTAGGTTGCATGCGGCACACAGCTATGCTGCCGCGCTTATTATAACAATTTTAAGTTTTTTTAAAAATAGGTACTAGACACTAGCGCACATTCAGCGAATTCTTCCCATTTCCAGTCAACATTTCTTTTTAATATATTTAGTAGCAAAAGTGTTGTCGCCGACGATGGAGAGCCATAACGAATCTAGCGATTGGGGGCTACTCGAACAGTCTGCAACAAGGCTATAGAGAGTGGTCCTCAAGTTTGCGGCCCCATGATGTGCCGCTTCACGCTCCGCTTGAGAACCCAGCGATGTAAGAGGAGGGAAACACAACGCCACATCCAACATTTTTCACGATATTGAGTTAGTTATCGGAATCGCCGTATCGAGATCTATAACTTTGTCTTAGACAGTTTATACATAAAATGCTAGCATCATACATTTTAGATTTTTATAAACGCAGTAACTTCAAAACAAGAAATATTTTCCTCAATATCTTAGCCGCAAATGCTGGATACTGCTGGTGCCCAAGATTTCTCTATTATGGAGGAAACTTTTTCCTTAACATAAGTGCTTTAATCACCACTTGCGGCGATTTAAATAAGGAATCTTTTATAATTTGTTTCCACTCAGTAACATCGATAACAGCCGTATGTGCATATACGGCGCTTATTACAAGATATTGATATTAAATAGACAGGCTGTTTTATTTTGCAAGAGTGGTAACTGCGTCTTACTACGTTAATAATAAGGAAGCTTGGTTTGTAGATAAATCGTATCAGTCACGTACGGCTCTTACGGCAAGGTACTCGAAAGTAAATTACTACACCGTTTGTGTTATAGCGCGGTATTTATTAAGGTCGAATTCTTCTTATAATAATAAATTATTAGGAGGAATTTGACTGCATAGTATAAAAGAAATTTATAAATAAAAACTAACATGTTAATCCAGATATTATCGAAACTTTTTTTTTGCTCCGAATTGCAAATATTTTTGAATGTGTTGTTCTATAAGAATAAAGTATTAAGATAGGAAAAATATTTTATAAAAATTCGTAGTCTATAAAAGTCGGAAAACTAGTGGCGTTATTACACCCGGTAGTTAGATCGGCTACTAGAACCAAAGTTCTGATTACAGACATCTTTGGAATGAAAAGAAACACCAAATGCTTGTTGAATGAAAGCTTTCAATGGTTTATTAACTTAAAAACTAAACATTGGTATTATAGGAAACAAAACATATTTTTGGGTGTAAATATAGCTGACATTTACGACATTTTGTTCAAAACTTAATTCAGCATATCGAAGAAAGGCCTAGAATTTCACCAATTTTTCATTATCAGTTCGTATGACATTGTTTTCACAGAAATTTAAGTGTTTCAATATCATTAAAAAACGATCCCTCGACATGGCATTATATGCAATATCAAAGTTTCTATCAAAAAAGTATATTTTTCGGTATTTATAATCCCAACGACATTCTTTTGGCTTGTATACATATTTGTATAATATATGGTCAAATATAATTTCTGCGGAGCCCTTAGCTGGGAAACTGAAAAGTAATAAGGACATTGGAATAGATTGTAGTTATTACAGTAATTGAAAAATAAATACGTAATATGATCAAAAGCAATTATCAAACCTGGAAGATTATGTAATGATACAAATTCTTCAACACCTGAAACTTCGTCTGTTACTTTGGTGTTTGGATTTTTCGGTGAAAAAGGGTAATCTCACTGGGCCGGTCGTCATCCAAATCTACTTGTTGTTATTCGTCAATTATTGCATTTAGAATCATCAGTTGTCTAAAATTTAATAGTAGTAGTAAATAGACGTACATTTTACTACTGGGCGTTATAACGCTAAAAACTGTTAAATCCGAACTTATTTTTCTCAAATTTATATTACATTATCAATATTTTACTATATTCTACGCTTTAGTATTTTATACACGAATACTTTAAAAGTAACCTTTTTGAAGCCATGTCGCAAAGCAAATACACTTTTAATTTGAAACACGTCAGAACTTCTTAATAATACTTGCACAATGACAAATAATAGTAACACACTATAAAAGAACAGATGCTTGCCGGGCACGGTAGCTTCGGTAGGTATCTGTGGCGAAAACACCGGGAAACCACGGCCGAGTGTCAGCACTGCGAGGACCGCAGCGATGACACAGCGCTCCACACGCTGGTGGAGTGCACGGCGTGGGCACAACAGCGACAGGTCCTCGTAGTGGGTCTGGGCGTGGACACTCTCTCGCTCGAGGCCATGGTGCGAGCCATGCTCTCCAGCGGGAGTAAGTGGGACTGCGCCGCGTCTTTCTGCGAGCAGGTTATGCTCGCGAAGGAAGCGGCGGGCCGGGTACGGGAGAGAACTCTCCCACCCGAGTTCCGCAGTCGGCGCCCTGGGCGCCGCCGACGTGTCTTCGCTGAAGACTATCGGCCTCCATGACCGGGGGTCTGAGGACGGTGAGAGGGCCGCTCACCGTCCTTACAGAAGCAGGCCCATGACGGCAGCGTGACGTGAGCAACTCACGCACGCCCCCCCTTAGAAGCGGGGTCACACCCGAAACCCCCCATAGACGCGGGATTGCACCCGAACCACCCCCTGGGCGAGGCCGCAGCGGCGGCCGTAGGTCTGTTGGGAGTCACGGGACATCCTTCCTGAGGGCTTACCCGGGGCTCTCAACCATAGGCTGTTAGGCGTGGCGTGAGGTTTTTTTAGTCGGTAAGAGTCCGGCATAACATCCTATGAGGATTTTCCCTCACGTTAAACAAAAAAAAAAAAAACACACTATAAAAGAACTTTAGGATTCACAATTCGCAATAACGAGCTTGACACATTAAGATTATCCCATACGACATAGCATTAAAAACAATTTCTGATTCATCGTAAAATGTACGAACTAATTTTGTTAAAGTATGGTAAATTCTATTATAATACATACACAATAATTACAACAGTAATTATTGTGTATGTATTATAATAGAATTATTTGTGAGTACATAATTTACAAATAATAATTATTGTAATACACAATTAGTTTTTAAATATTAACAGCACATTTATTTTTTACTATGAGTTTCTTACCATTAGAGCCCTAAGTGACAAAGTTACGACGGTTATGCTTATATTACTTAAACTATACTTATCTTTTATTCGCTGTCTAAAGCGCACTTAAAGAAGCTCTATAGAATTAGCGCTCTATTTGTGTTACTTACGGCGCTCATGTTAAGTGTTGGTTTTCATTGATTCGTCGGATTTCCTTACCATAATAATTATTTTCATATTTTTTTATTAAAAAATATTACTTGAAGTTCTTTTATCACTATTAATACAAAAGACAACGTTTTAACCATTCTACCAATTCATTAATTTTGAAAAAGCTTTATTTATATGTGCGTAATCAGAAAAATAAGTTCTAAAACTTTAGGTGCCATTTTCTCGAAACTAGCTATCATGCACTTACGGCTCTTAACTTAATCACGGCAGTATGCCTCTGCCTACCCCTTCGAGGATAAAGGCGTGACTATATTTATGAAAGTTTGTAAAGATGTTTTGGTGTACGGATATTTGGAAGATTTGGACGTTTGTTACGCTCTAACGGCAGAACAGATTGAGATGAAATTTTGTACAGAGATAGATTATAGTCTGGAAGGTTACTTTTCATCCCATGTTTTCACGGGAAGTTTATGGGTACTAAATTACCCGCGGGCAAAGCCGTGTGCATTCATCTAGTATTTTGATGTTCATTATCTGGTATTTTTCAGCTCCATTCATTCAAAAATGTGCTTGGAATGACCGAGCTTGCTTGAAAAAGTCAGCACAACTACCAGTTCCTAAATTCGCTGCAGGATTGCCAGATTTAGGGATGCCTCCCTTAGATCCCATAAATATTGATGAAGTGCTACTAGATCAAGATGGCTTGAAAATACAATTTAAGCAAATGACGGTAACAGGGCTCAAAAACTCGCAGATTACTGACGTAGAGTAAGTATGAATTCTTGATAGCGTATTTAGTTTTACCTCCTCTAGAACCAAAAAAAAATTGAAAGAAGACCTAGCTGTACATTTACTAGGTGAAGAGTTTGAAATTCCTAAATTTGGTTAATAGTATTCTAAAGCCATATTTGTAACATTGTTGGTTTTCAAATCACAAATTGTTAACAATTTTCATTTTAACACCCGATTTTGACCATATCTGTAACACTGTCTGTAACTATTAGCAATAAGATTTCAACTTATTTTTATTTACATAGGTACTCGGCAATAGGCTCACCACCTATTACATTGAACATAAAACTATAAGGTGAAATGTGGTCGTATCTGTGCCTCTGCCTACCGCTTCGGGAATAAAGGTGTGACTATAATATGTATGAGTGTCACATAGGTAGCAAGTTAGCTAGTCCATTAAATTCAACGTTTAAAATTAACGTCTGGATATATGGCTGGAATAGTAGTCTCCCCTCACCATTTATCTCACCGTCATCTGCAGTCATTCAGTCTTGTGAAATAATTACTTTACTCATACTTATAGAATTCGGGACTTCCCGCGAAATACTATTTACTTACATTCACCGACGTTTCGAGCACGTTGCAGCGCCCGTGGTCGCGGTTCGACTGAGGCGAGGATCGACAAAAACCACGAAGTTATTTCTTTTCGAACTAGCCTCCGCTGTTATTACAACGAAGGATAAGGCCGGCGACACGCTCCACTCACTACGTCAGTTTTGATTGGCACAGTTTTACATTCAAGTTTATTGATCACTGAATTCCACATCCCGCGGCGAGCTTATATCCATCATCCCTATGGAAATTTTTGTGTTTTCTGTTTTAAATGGCTTCACGCACCTACGCATGCACTACGTGGATAATAATGGCGATCAGTGGAGAGGACTTTCGGTTGGTGAAGTTCGATCCAGTGATTAATGCCCGAATCGAGGTGTTCTGCTATTGCCGATTTGTATAACTGACGATTTTTCACAGCTGCAATATATTCTTTGACCCTTTCCGCGATGGTCCGCTTGGTTTGGCCCATGTAGGAACTGCCGCAGCTGCAATCCACTTTGTAGACACCTGGTGTTTGCAGAGGAATGACGTCCTTTGGTGTTCGCACGTACCTAGCCACTTTGGTTACCGGTTAAAAGATCGCCCGTATGGAGAATCGCCGTAGACACGACCCGATCTTGTCCGTTATTCCTTCAATTACTTTACTGTTGTTTTATTCTAACTTATTTAAGTTTAATATAAGTTATCTTACAATTCTATTATATTGGGGTGTCTCTGAGGAATAAAATCTGAAACGATATTTATCCATAGAGAACCAGAGTGGTTCGACATAGCTCACAGAGTATGCGTTTTGAAACGGCAGTGTGCAGGCCACATTACGTAGAAGGACCAGAGAACGGAGATGGAGCAAACTAGACAGATTTTTTTTAACGTGAAGGAAAATCCTCATGGATGCCATGCCGGACATATCGACTAAAAAACCTCACGTAACGCCCAACAGCCTATAGTTGGGAGGCCCGGGTAAGCCCTCGGAAGGATGTCCCAGGACTCACAACAGACCCACGGTCGACACTGCGTCTTGCCTAGGCGGTGGTTTGGGTGCTATCCCGCGTCTTTGGAGGGTTTCAAGTGTGATCCCGCTTCTAGGGGGGGGGGGGGGGGGCGTGCGTGAATTCCTCACGTCACGCTGCCGTGATGGACCTGCTTCTGTAAGGACGGTGAGCCGCCCTCTCACCGTCCTCAGGGCCCCGGTCATGGAGGCCGATAGTCTCCTAGCTAGGCGAAGACACGTCGGCGGCGTCCAAGCCGTCGACTGCGGAGCTCGGGTGGGATAGTTCTCTCCCGTTCCCGCCCCGGCCCCGCCGTCTCTTTCACGAGCCTGACCTGCTCGCAGAAAGAGGCAGCGGCGTAGTCCCACTTACTCCCGCTGTAGATCATGGCTCGCACCATGGTCTCGAGGGAGAGCGATAGATTGATTTGATATAAGTCTAAGAGATAGCTATTATTTTATTTCTTGTTCATTTATATGGCATAAAAATTTCAGCCAGGTTGGCTTGATTCAAGTTTAAAATAGGTACCTACCTATGTTAAAGTTGAGTGTACATAAATAAATATTCACGGACATTTTCACACAACGCTATCTGATTCCAAAGTAGGCCAGGAATAACCACCTTGTGTTATGGGTATATAGGTATTATATACTTTTAAATACATGCTTATCATACATAGAAACACCTAGGTACATAGAAATACTTAAAGCAATAATATTAATATGGTTAACTATATTTACAGGCGTAACATAGATGAACAATGGATCAAATTAACATTAGAGACCCCCATAGAAGCAGAAAGTACTTATGATGCTTCTGGATACCTTTTCAAGGTGCCGATAGAAGGCAACGGTCGCTTTCACCTCAAAACAGGTACCTGATGTTCCTTAGTAATTAAATCATCAAAATGTTTTAAGTACCTAAAGTAGGTATGTTATATTACCTTTGGATCAAACTAAAATCACTTCAGAAAAACAAAACCCATCGCTTGAGAGGTGGGGATTATTTTCACAAGGAATTTTATTATGGACTCTATTCATTACACTAATTTCAAATACAAATAATAATCCTCCTCACTAAAACATTAAGATATTTCGCCATCAGTCTGTCTGCTAGCAGGAAACGAAGGTGACAGGGATCGAAAGTTTATATAGAAAATTATCTATAATCAAAGACATCAGCACCAAATTTTCACTTACATAGAATAGCTTCCCAATAGTGAAAGATTTTTTTAAATCGGTTCAGTAAATAGTTTCGGAGCCTATTCAATGCTAGCAAATAAGCAAACCAAATCTTTTCTCTTTATAATATTAGTCTATGTAATTCACGTCACTACTCTGCTCAGAGTTTAAGAGGACGGCTATTTGTTAAGGCCCTCCCTCATCGCGAGCATTCACGTATAATTAGATTCGACTTTAAGCATTACGTTGCAGCCTACCTCCCTGACCGACGAGCGTTCGCGTGTAATGTAATATTCATAGATTCTACTTAGAGCATTATGTTACGATACTACCTCCCTGAGCGACGAGCATTTGCGTGTAATGTAACATTTAGCGCAACAAAAAAGCGCATTGATGTCACAAGTTGTATCAAAACGTTACACATTGTATCATAACAAGGTGCGCATTGTAATGCTCGGTTCTCCTCCGGAAAAAAAAATGTGTTATTTTTGGTCAAAATCTCGCATCATAAATTTTATAGGTGTTATCAATTTTTCTGTGTTACTTTTACTTTTTTCTTACTTTACAAATACAGTAAGTACCTACTTATAATATTATCTTTTATTACAGATAAGTTACGCATCAGCGTAAAAGGTGGTGTATCCTATGAAAACGGTAAAGATGGCCAAAAACATTTCAAACTGGGTGATAGAGAATTCACATATGAATTCGTAGAAAAAACATTAATTGACTTAGAAAACTTATATGGAGGAGATGAGAAGAGGGGTAAGTGTCATGTCTCACAAAATATCATCTACACATTTTAAAAGTATTCATCCTTTTTTCACGTCATCAAAAAAAACAATGGATTTAAATGATATCAATCAAAATGCAGGATGTAACATTCAAAGCGGTCAGTATGGGCAGCACTGTAAATGGTTTACTAATGTTTGCCATAATTTAAAATGCCATAATTTCATATGCCATACTGGTATTTGCCATAATTTTATTAGACATAACGCTTCAGTTGCCATAATCGTGAAATGACATAATATGACTTTCACTAATTCCATTGGTCATAATCGATCAAGTGTCATAATAATTTAAATCCATAAATGTATTTGCCATAATTTTCGTTTTCAATAATGCCATTTTCCATAACGTTTATTCACCATAATATAAATAAAGATAATTTATACGACACAGATAATTCATTCACAATTAAACCTAAAACTAAACCTCATATGGCATCTACTAACTAAGTACTTCTGGGTGGTTTAAAAAAAGTAAAACCCTATAAAATCGTTAGATTGTATGATTCTGAACCCGACTAGGTGTGTAGTAACGGTCGAAAGTGTAGCAACTGCGTGGGAGGCCATTTCTGCTGTGTCAAAAAAAAGGCAGTCGGTATTATAGCAATACGTCTGATAGTGAAAATGTACATAGATTTTATAATTGTATTACGAAAAAGTTTGTTTTCAGACATTTTGCGCGTAGCACATAGCCTGAGCGCATGTTTGAAAATGTCAACAAATTTAGCCGACCTGTATCATAGCAATACGGATATTTTTTTTTTTAACTTTTCGTATTGCTGCCATGATTACCAAAAACCTGTTTTCAGACACTTTAAGTGTAGCATATACTCCCAAAACCGAAAATAACGTTTCGGAGTCGCCTGGCCGACGCGACGCCTCTGTTAAATGTTTTTTTAAATTTACAGCCTTCATAGATATTCAAAAATCTCCCTTGTCTATTATATGTACTTTGACAGATGACAGATGTCATTACTTATTACTTTTGTAAAAGTTACTCAAGTGTGCTTTAAATAAACGACGACGACGACGATTCCGAATCCGACAGCGATTGAATACGAGAATATTTTGTAACTTTGAATAAACCGTTTTTTTTTTCAACTTCATCCCAGTTTCCTTTTGTGCGATTTATTTCAGTCCTTCAACTTCAATGTTACGGTTTCGGGTAAATTCTTTGTTAATTATCATCTAATAAATTCAGGGTCGCAACGTATTCATTGGTTTGTAACAGAGAATTCAAGATGCCTCAATACGATTTTTAAATGATATCTGAGTATCGAAAAGTTGTCTGATACAGAAGGTGCTACACTTAATTTGTCTGATATAATTTTTTTGCACATGTGGACAACTTATTTTATCATGTCCAACAATTATCAGACATATTGCTATGATACCGATCGGTAAAAATTGTTAACATTTTCAAAACGGTCTCAAAATTTAATGCGTTCACATTTCCGTCTGAAAATTGTTTTGTTCGCATCAAATAACCAAAATTTACTAAAAAAAAGATTTTCAGACGTATTGCTATGAGACATTTTTTTTGTCTCATTTTTAATTTTTTTAAGTGATTTTACGGGTTTGCGCTACACCACTAACGTCTGAAAAATATGTTTCCGGTATCTCAGAACTAGCATTCAACTACAGTCTGCAAATCAGACATATTGCTATGATTCAGTTCGGTAAAATTCTTTGACAATTTTGAAAATTCGGTCAGATCAAACGCTACGCGGAAAATGTCTGATATTGGTATTTTCGAGTTCAGGATAATCGTATCTATCGATTTGATGCGGTTTTGGCTGTATTGCTATGAGACAAAAATTTTGGTCGTGGGCTCTCGTACTATAACCTAACCTATCCGAGTCGGATTGCACTGAGTCGGGGTGTTAACGATAATTAATTTCGACCTAATTATGCATTATTTTCATAATTATATCAAATTTTAATTATGTCAAGAGTCGATTATGAGATGTGTTACTTATGGAAACTAATTATTATGATATATGTTGTTATAGAAAGTCATTTTATGGCAAATAAAAGTTATGACTGTTGAGTTGTTAAGGCAAACGTTATTAGTATAAATGATAATAGTGCAAATAAATATTATGATCGGGGATGATTATGGCAAACAATATTAGTGCAAATGAATTTATGGAAATAAAAAAATCTGTTCTGAGGAACCATGTCATCGATATTAGAAGTAAATGAGAACTGCATACTTAGATTTGAAAAATATCTCTTGCACGGCTCGGGGAATCGAACCGGGTTATTTTGAAAAATAAAACTTATATTATTTCTATTTGAATATAGAACCGGGAATCGAACCCGTTCGATTCCCGGTCAGTGCTAGAGATTTTTTAAAAATCTAAATATGCAGTTCTTATTTTGTATAAAATCGATGACATGGTTCCTAAGAACAGATCTTTGTACAGACGCATTTGAGAATGCATGGTCAATCCGAAACGAAATTGCTTTGCACTGACAATTGACGCCATCTCTCGGATAACATTGGAAGTCAAGTATCTAGAGTTGCCGATTTTTTTATGCCTCACACAGTAACGAGATTATTGTCAAAATAGCAACTCATTAATCTTTTGAGTAATGTAAATATGCCATCTAGTATTTTTTTGCGATTCTAAGGTGTCTAAGCAATATTATATCCGAGTAAAGTTGCGCCATCTATTGGAGTTTTTGTGAATTTGGACTCAAATGTGCATGGGATTATAGATCTTAAGGGGCCCATGCAATATTGGAGGTGACTGTACCTCTTATATTTACAGACTAGCCCATACTGACCGTTCCGAATGTTACACCCGGTATATTATGGAGATAACATAAAATCTAATCTATATAAATAAAAATCAATGCCACTTTTCGTTGTAATTTTATAACTCAAGAACGGGCTCATCTATCCAAACCAAATGTTTAGGCTTTGTTCGGACTATGTAGAAGATGGTTTATGTGAAGTTTGCACAAAATCGGTCGAGTGGTTCTTCTTTTATCACGCAAACGAAGTTGCGCGGGTCAGCTAGTAATCTATACTAATATTATAAAGAAGTAAAGTTTGTGTGTTTGTTAAATTGTAAGGGGTAATCTCGGGATCTACTGAACCGATTTTAAAAATTCTTTCACTAATAGAAAGTTACGTTATTGTGGAGTGTCATAGGCTATATAGCATCACGCTACAACGAATAGGAGCGGAGCAGTAATAGTAAATGTTTCAAAAACGGGGGAAAAGTTATTCCTTTGACGGGAACAGGTAATACTCTCTCTCTTATGTGGCGCAAACGAAGTTGCGCGGGTCAGCTAGTATATAATATATAGAATACCTTTTACTCGATATTTGAAATTGAGAAAGAAGAGGTTGGAACTGCTGGTGTCCACAAGTCATTATCATCATGAAAATCCTTATTCTGGTTGCATATGACCTTACGCTCGCTTTTATATTTCTCTCCCTTCACACGGGTTATAGCCTCCCGTGTAGTGCAGCCAACCTAAACGCATGTCAATTTCTACGACTTTTTAAGTTAGCCTTTTTTTTACATGCTCCCTCGATTTTTAGGTCTGTCTGGAGGTGATTTGACCACACTCCATTTCGCTACGCCTGCGGGTGATCTTCTTAAAATGTGATCATAGGTACCAGAGAGGACTGTTCTGGTACAATTAGAATATCATGAACTTGAAAGTTGGATGCGAGTAATCTGTCTGTGTTATCAGAGCACTGGGCATGTTTCACATCTGTATCCATTTTTTTAAAACCTGTTAACCAGAATTTTTCGGAACTTCACCCTTGTTTCACGGTTCGACAAACGTACCATGTTGTGTTGTAGACCGAGTATTGATTTCGCTACATTTAGCTTCGCCTACTAATATAAACATGAAAAAGTAACTCCGTCTGTATGTTACGCTTTTGCACCTGGACCACTGAATCGATTCTGATGAAATTTGGTACAGATGTGGAATAGAACTTAGGAAAGGATATAGCTGGTAAATGAGAGAAAGTGGTTGAACTTGCGGATATTAGCTAGTTCTATATAATATTACTCTCTAACTGTTATTTTATATTATTCCAGCTGCACCAATCAGAACAATTTTGGACCTTCAATGGAAGGAGTCTGTGCAGACTTTTGCCAATACGATAGTAAAAGTAGTAATGAATCATGTTGTCGACGACATCGGCATATTTTTCGGCGCAGTACCTGCCAGTGAGCTTGAAATTTAAATGTTTATAGTCACGTCTTAAAGTCGATAAGATTTTAAATAAAGTTTGTGTTTCATTTTTTGTTTTATTTCTCTGGAATTCTTTGTTATGATACCCACTATGATACAATTTAAATGTAAAATGTTGGCGCCAAGGCGCAAACATCGATTGCGCATGCGTGTTTCTTTTTTTTTCCTGACGAATACCACTAACTTTTTTTATTGTAGAGCTTCAACCTTCTTGGTCCAGCTGGAGGTTGTATAGGTGTATCGTTTTGATTAATAAGTTATTATATAGGTGTCCATGCAAGACCTGTATCGTAATAACATTTTTTTTTGGCTTGTGCGTAATGTTTGTCATAAGAGTTTTGATTTCATTTTTATAATCTTTGTATTATAGTTCAGAGTTGATGAAGCTTATTATGGCATTAAAGATTTTCTAGGCGACAAGGCTGCCTGGCAGTGACACGAACTGCTCCTTATACATAAAGAAACTGTATTAGACTTTATACAAATTTAAAAAAAGCCGGATTCACGGCACAGATTAATAAATAGTTACTACGTAACGTGCTCACGGTCGGTTACTGAAAGCTCTGTCAAATCATTGTTCAACTAACACTGCTGTTAATTTAACATGCATTTCAAATCAATTAGAGTTTCTGGAGGTGTACAGTCTGTAGCATTTACGAACCCTCAGTAGAGTCACGGCCATGTTGACAAATCGTAATTTCAATATTTTTTTAAATATTGCCCGAGAATTTATTTTATTTTATTTTAGGCTACGGTGACCACAATCATAACCACTGTAAGTAATGCCACCTATAAGTATAAAAGAAATAAATAAAATATATATAATTTCTCCCGCGTAGCTCCCGTTCCCGTGGGAATACGGAAATAAAATATAGCCTATGTTACCCGGGGATAACGTATCTTCCCAACAGAAGAGGAATTTTTAAATCGGTCCGGTAGTTTCGGAGCCTATTCAATGCAAACAAACCATCAAATCTTTCCTTTTTAAAATATTAGCACTGAAGATTCACATGGGATTTTTATATTTTAACTCACGATTGTCACCTTTGAGGTTGTTGTTTTAAGCTTAGCTCCACTAGATAAGACTTATAAAAATTTGGGTTAAATTTTATCAGTTTTTAGGGTTCCGTTCCTCAAAAGGAATTACCGGAACCCTTATTGGATGACTTTGTGGTCCATTGGTCTGTCCGTCCCTCTATCAGTCTGTCAAGGCCCTTTATCTAGTAAACGTGTAGAGGTATCGAGTTGAAATTAAAACCATAATATTTAAGTCAATGGTAAGAATCTTATTCATTTCGATGCCCCGAGTGAAAAAATTTACAATGTTTACGACATAAACGACCGTAGCCTTTTTCCGCGTTAACTTAGTGATTTTATATACAGATTCAAAGGGGCGTAGACTTAAATATATTATGGTGTTAAAAACGAAACCTTTACGCATTCACAAGATAAATGACTTTGACAGACAGATGGACGGACGGACGGATGGTAGGCGAGGCGAGGCGAGATAGAGGCTTGGTTGGTAGAGAAGGATTAAAATCTTTATGTTTATACCAGACAAAACGAAAGACAGCCAAATACTTACCCCCATATTCATAATCGTTTATTAAACCTATTTTAATTAAAACACATTTTAAGTCTATTGCTGTCTCTAACCATACTCTGTCATTGGTTAGAGACAGCAATAGACTTAAAGTGTGTTTTAACTAAAATAGGTTTAATAAACGATTATGAATATGAGGGTTAGAATTGAAATTTTGCAAGAGGTCAGGTATCAAGCTTCTTAGTCTCACTCTAGGGGCTTGGCAGAAAACAATTAAAGTCTGTATGTATTTGGGGCCAAAAAGTCAAAGCAACTGTATAATTAATTAGCATGAAGAGAGAATTTGAAGAGGTCGAGATTACAAATTAATGGACTATTTAATTATCATCGAATGAAGAATGAAGCGCTCGTGGCCCCGCGGACTCAGTGTTCTGTAAACGATCACTGCAGTAAGCAACTTTCACTATGGCCGGTCCATGGATGGGTGACCATCCATGTGATCACTTTGTGACATTTATTTGAGCGTTTCCGTGCTTCGGAAGGCACGTTAAGCCGTTGGTCCCGGTTGCCAGTAAAATAGCAGTCGTTAAGTCAAGTTGAAGACTTTATTTCAACAGCAGGCAGTCACAACCTGCGCCTGTCCATTTAAACACGGCAATACGGCTCACCACCTATTACGTGGGACAAATTATAAAAATAAGGTGAAATGTGGGCATATAATATGCCTCTGCCTACCCCTTCGGGGATAAAGGCGTGACCATATGTATGTATGTATGTATAATTATCATCACGCTGTCATACAAAGGGTAATAGCTGTAGCGTATACAGGCTTTTTAACCACCCTATATAGCCTAACCAAATCATTACTATCTTTTAACAACTCTGCAAATCAATATAGGAAATATTTTAGGCAAATAATGGGTTAATTTCGTTTAGTGGTCGCCAAAGATATTTTTAACAGACTTAAAAAAAACGAGGTTCTCCATTAGGTGGTATTTTTTATTAACAGACTTCATACAATAATAGTTTAATTTCGTTTAGTTTTCACCAAAGATATGTTTTTAAAGTATCGTGAAATCTCTCAAAGGACAAGCATTAAAGAAAAAACAATGATTTAACTACAAATTTCTAGATTTTAGATTTGTCCCTTTACTGGTGGTAAAAGACAATATTACTTGCCCATTAACTTAAAAGTAAAAAAAGTGTTTTTTTATACTACTAAGGTGGCAGACTAGCATACGGCTCACCTTTATGTACCGATTGTCAACGTAGCCTATAGACGTTTGCAACACCAGAGGCACCGCACTCGCGCTGCGGACCCTGTAAAAACCATCAAAGACCCCTTTCTAAGAACCTCATACTGTAGGCGTTCGAGAAAACCGAGGCAAGGAGATCATTCCACAATCTAAGTGTACGCGGAAGGAAGCTACTATCGGATCTTACCGTGCTCAAGCTCACCGGACGCAACTTGTGAGGATGAACACCCTGTCTGTGGCAAGCGGTGCGAAGATAGAATGTAGCCGTAGGCATCATGTCAAACCATTCCCCAGAGCATAAACAATTGTACAAGCGGTAGACCATGCACAGACAAACTAATTTCGCCATACTAATGTTGAAATCTGAGTTTACAGATTCCACTGGTTGTAAGTTCCGGAAATGTTTACATGTTTACATGAACATCGAAAAAATACATAATTACTCGTACGTACACGCTTAAAACGCATTAAAACAACGACCAAAAAATAAGAAGTATGTACTTTTAATTAATTATCTATTGTGCTTGAATAATCTTAATGGTAGTGGAGCAAAAATCTATTTCTTGACTCCTTGCTTAAGCTATATAAACGGAATGCACAAGGTATTTCGACACTTGGAACTAGGTTTACCTAAAAACGACCGTTTAATTTTTGCTAATTTGTACTTCCAGATATCGTAGCAATGATGAAATTAAAATTTACTATATTGTGTATCTCGTGGTTTGTTGCAGACTCTCTCAGTGGGAAAGGTAATAACTTTATGTCATTCTATGAAATACATTGCATTGCTTTATATATTACAATTCCAATGACTGACTTCTTGTTAAAAGTTCTCAGATTTCTCTCTATTCTGTCCTCAATGTGCTTTTTAAAAATGTCGTAGGTTTGACATTATTTTTCTCACAATTCATTGATTTTACGTAAGTACAGGAAATATCTCAAAATAAAACATTTATTGTTAAAAATTACAGAGAAACATAATTATTACATATCTATATTTACATTATTACTATCTAAACTAAACCTAAATAAGGCCCCCGTGGCATTGTGCTCAAAATTGTAATCGCATTAACATGTGGCATCTTCGATTAATTTGATCGAACTGTGATATTAAGATTGAGGTAGTTCTCGTAGAGTTCCGTTACTCATAGTAAGTTACTCTCATAGATGCAGGAGGCTTCCTAACACAGGTTATTATTACTTAAAAGGTGTGCACCAAGCTCAAATGTAATAAGCATATAAGAAATGAAAATAAATCGTTTAATTTATTTAAATTTGTGCAACAACATAAATAACCTCTCGTACCTGTTGCCCATTTAATTTATTTACTTGGATTCCACTAATTATAGAAAAATAAACGATTTTAATCCATCTGTGAATTCTTTTTAATAAATTCAGGCAAATGTTTGATTTAATAGCGATGTTATAATTTTTTGATTAACATTCCCATAAATTACCTATACCTTACCTTGCTTCAGTAAAACTTATATTATTGCAAACTTATTAAAAATTGAGTGAACAACCTTCTTTTCTCACTTTCACAGCACCGTTTATTGAAAAGTGCGATTGGAAAGACGAGGCATGTTTGAAAAAATCATCACAAATAGCGTTGCCATATTTCACATCTGGTATACCTGAACTGGGAATGACTCCTCTTGATCCCTTAATAATCAAGGAGGTGATACTGAAAGAAAAAGGTTTGGAAGCACATCTTAAGGACTTCACCGTAACCAGGCTTAAGGAATGTCAGGTTATCGACGTGAAGTAAGTATTAATTATTTTTTTATACTAGATAGCACTCGCGCAAAGTTGTACCGGGAATGAAAAGTAGCCTGTGTGCTTTGATTATAATAATACTACTTATATCTTACTAATATTATAAATGCGAAAGTTTGTGAGTGTGGATGTTTGTTACTCTTTCATGCTCTAACGGCTGAACGGATCTGGCTGAAATTCGGTACAGGGGTGGATATAGGGTCTGGAATAACACATAGGCTACTTTTTATCCCGGGAATAAGTTCCCACAAATTTAACGCAGGCTAAGCTGCGGGCATCAGCTAGTAATTAATAAATCTTACTAATATTATAATCGGGAAGCGGAAACGGGAACAAAACTTGACGCAGGCGGAGCTGCGGTCGTCAGCTAGTAATCTAAGTATACTTATAATAAAACTGTAGAGAAATGTTTTGAAAATTTTAACTGTAGGGCGTTCTCTAATTTTATTGACTGAAGCAGAAAATGTAATATAATTTTTTCATGTGTGTCGGTGTATCCCGAATAAGGACCACGCCAAAATCACTGAACCGATTTGACTGAAATTTAGTACAATCCGAGCTTATGATCCGAGGAAGGTTCTAGCATATATTTATACTGTGGTTCTAGGATACTTTTGATCCCGATATTTTGCGCGGTTCCTTTGGGAGAGGGGGTAAAGAACAAAATGGTTTTTTCATTGTTAGTTCCCTATGCGTGGTCCGATTCCTAAAATTGTTTCAGTGTCATAAAGGGAGCACTTTAAGGATTCTTTGACACGAGCTTCAATTTTGAGCGTTTTGTAGTACAGGAATTAGAGACATCTCAACTTTCGTCGTGTTGGCTTAATCATAAAAGAGCGTAATGATTAAGGCTACTGTAAAATAATTCAGGCCACGTCGAAGGCTTGGGCTGAATTGTTTTAGAATAGACATAATCTTTACGCTCTTTTATGATTAAGCAAACAGGGCCGTTTCACACGCTGCTTGATGAGTCTGATGAAGAAGTACCTCTCCTTTCGTACACCTTATGTGACGTAAACGAAGTTGCAAGGGACAGCTAGTTTTATAATATTATGTAAGCACTAAAACATTTGTTATAAGAATTGCTGCTACTCTGTTCCTTAATTAATATATTGAAACGCCCCGACTCTCGAGGTAAATATTTTTGGATCACAAATAGATTGTCATCAAACCCAAGACCTCATGATCAGCAGTCATTAAGAAAAACAAAAATAACCAAAAAAAGTTTATTAAAGAATACGTCCACAATTAACAGTTGGTTGATGGTTAAGGTTCCGTACCCAAAGGGTAAAAATGGGACTCTATTAATGAGACTTCGCTGTCCGTCTGTCTGCGTTTCTGACTGTCTGTTTATCTGTCTGACTGTCTGTCTGTCTGTCCGTCACGAGGCTGTATCTCAGGAACCGTGATATCTAGAGAACTGACATTTTCACACATAATTTATTTTTGTTGAAATCAGAAAAATCGTTGTAATAAAGATCCCATAGCACAAGCTTACCTATATTAGCTTAATTTGGGCTAGATGACGTTGAGTGAAATCGTCCAATATTAATATTTATTAAAATTTAATTTATTTAAGGGGGCTCCCATACAACAAACGTAATTTTGTCTTTAGATTTTTGGTACGGAACCCTCCGTGCACGAGTCAGACTCGCACTTGTCCGGTAATTAATTAACCTAATTACGCTTTTTTTGACACTAAAACTTAATTATATGGGACATCAAGCATTCGCAATTACTCAAGAAAAACATTTATGGCCAGCAAAACTGGTTATCTGCTATAATTATCAGTTTAACATACAATTAAAAGCGTTATTTTTTACTACAATTGGATTTCTACAAGAGTCAAACAATTGTAACTGCGATCAAAAGAAGCGCAATTTGCCTAAATATTAATCTAAAATCACATTATGTTAATGCTTAATGTTTATTAATCTCGTATAGCATAACACGAATAAACGTGTAGTGATCTGTGAGTGATGATGGACGGACGAGGTAATGGCGCACAGAAAAATTCGAACTAAACCTTGTACCAATCTGTCTGGCCAACGTAGTACAGTTAGGCCAAATATCCTCCCATGATACACACAATAAAAAAATCCTCGGCACTTGCGCTGATCCCGATCACGGCGAGTCATGTTCAATGATCACGTCAAGCCGGAACCAATAAACGTCGACGGATCGAGGCTAGAGGTTGTTCAGGAGTATACCTACCGAAAAGAGATTATTACACTAGGGAAAAAGAACTCGTCTTCTAGTTTTTTTCCCCAGTGTGATAATTTCTTCCTTCGTCGAGTTTTCAGTTCAGTCACACAGAAGTCTACAACTAGTGCATTCTCCCAGTAATGATTTACGGTGCCGAGACGTGGACACTTACAGTGGGGTTAGTCCATGCCCTTAAAGTTGCACAGCGTGCTATGGAACGCTCTATGCTTGGGGTATCTCTGAGGGATGGACTCCGAAATAACTATGCAGCAGAAGAATAAAGTGGTCTTGTTTTTTGCGTCTCCTATAAAGTTGTAGTTTTGCCCTTACGCTACTCTAGTTTTAAACCCTCAACATAGTCTTATCTTAATTCCTGAATGGGTAGACATATATGCATAGTACACCATCACATTTGACCTTATAGCTTTGTCCTACGCGTGATGAGCCCATTGCCGTGCTGAAATGCACAGGCGCAGGCCGTAACGACCCGCTGTCACCTGCCTGTTGAAATTTTTCCACCCGCTGATAAGCCCTTCAACTATGTAACTAACTAATAACTATATAACTGCCATTGCCCTATAACTAATCAAGGAATTGTTTTACCAGACGTGACATCCAAAAAGAATTGCTCAAATTCACGGCCGACTGTCCTGTCGCCGTGACTGGGAATTATGAATTATCAGGAAACCTACTTGGCATACCAATCGAAGGCAGTGGTCCGTTCCATGTCGCCACAGGTAAGGCCTTGTTAGACAAATGTCACTATTTTCAAATTCCGTCTGAATTGAACCATATTTTGATAGGTAAGTTGAAACAAGAAAGCCGTGAGATCGGTCTCACCAGACTCTCTAACACATTTATTGTGAAAGTTCTACATTTTGGTTTTATTTCAAACTTCAAACAGATGATCCACGTGACTTAGTGACGTAGTTTACTAAAACAGACACACAGACTACAGAAAAATCTGGACATGAGCCCCTCTACACTCCATTTTATAGAGATAAAAATAAAAGCTGAAAGGTGAAAAAAAGGCATTGTCAAATTACACACACGGCACATTTTTTAATGCTCAAAGGCTTCTTGTTTCTTTTCGAATAATAATAATTTCTATAACTAAATTAATATTAACTCGTAAGCTTTTTGCGAATCGGATTTTTTAAATTGTTTTACTCCGCAGCAGTGTGTTACCTAATTTTTTTATTTTAGTTTTATTGTTACAGAGAAGTTACGAATTGATGTAGAGGCTGCTCTAACGTACGCTGATGGCAAAGACGGGGAAAAGCATTTCAAGATAGGCAAAACAGAGAAATCATTTGACTTTGTAGAGAAAACATCACTTGTATTTGAAAATTTATTCAACGGTGATAAGGAAAGAGGTTAGTGTAATACTTAATAAGTTATGTTATTGCTCATCACTCTTCCAATTTAATGCCTCGGTTTTCTCAAACGATTCTAGTATGGGGTTTTTAAAAAACAGTATAAGAAGGTTTTCGCGGTGTTGCGATCGTCTTCGTGAGGGTTTTTGCAGGGTTGCAAACGTCTCTAAGCTACGATGACCACTTTTCATCATGTGGACCGTATGCTTGTCTGCCATCGTAATGGTAGAAAAATGAGCAGCACAGACATTACTGCACGGGTTAGTATAAAGGTTTTGTTCTAAATTTTAGGGTTCCGTGACTCAAGGTATAAACCAGTCAGAATTTAAATCGAAGAAATCCCTCGAATCGAGGGAATTCCTTATCGATTTACAGCAGTTACCTTGTGTTTGGGCTGGATTAATTTGTATTAGGGAGAACATTACCCCTAGACTGATATAAATTCAGTCTACCCGTCACTGAAAATAATGACAGGTATTATTAAGCTCTCATAGAATTATTGACACCGACTTCAGTATTACATTCAATAATATCTGATAAATCTAAATTTACTACCTATTACTGTACTAAGTTAATTTTATTTTTCAATTTTTAGTTTTTGTTTGAAGTCGGTTTTTTTTTGTTAAAAATTTAATAAGGACGAATAATATTACTGCGATGTATGTAGTTCCAATTCATTTTTTAGATAAACAGGATGATGTTTCTTCGATACAAAGTAGTGAGAATTACTCATGGTAATTTTTTTTTTGGCTAATGAAAACATCATAGAACCATAACTCCTCAGCTCCTTTATATATTACTAACGGACGTCACGCGGTTTCACCCGCATAGCTCCATTCCCGTTTTCCCACGGGAACAAAATGTAGCCTATGTGCACCGGGCAGAGTGTAGCTTCCCAACAGTAAAAGAGTTTTTCAAATCGATTCAGTAGTTCTGGAGCCTCTTCGAAGCAAACATACAAACAAACAATCAAATCTTTTCTCTTTATAATATTAGTATGGATATAGATATATCAATGATTTTACAAATTAAAACCTTAAGGTAAATTCGAAAAGTGTAATACTTTTGCACTTTTTCGTTTTAAATTCAGAGCAGTGTTTAGGTTTTTTTTCTATTTTAGCTGCTCCAGTATTAACGATCTTCGACCAGAGCTGGAAGGAAATGATGGAATCTTTTGGCAAACCAATCGCAGATGAAGTACTTAACGCAGTTGTCGCTCATTTGCAAAAGTTTGCAGAAGGGGTTCCCGCTAGTGATCTTGAGAAATAGATAATCAAGATGGTGTTCAACGTTAACAGTTTAAAAAAAAACTACATTGATTAAACCAATCTTGAGCTCTATCTTAGTTTTATTTTGCTGTGAACCGTTTTATCCCCGACGTAAAACGAGGGGTGCTATAAGTTTGACCTGTGCATCTATGTTTGTGTGTGTCTGTCTGTGGCATCGTAGCGGCCAAACGGAGTCCTGCGACATCCTTCCGAGGGCTTGCCCGGGGCTCCCAGCCATAGGCTGTTGGGCGTTACGTGAGGTTTTTTAGTCGGTAGGAGTCCGGCATAGAATCCATGCTGGACTTTGACTCACGTTAAAAAAAAGAGGAAAAACGGATGGAGCAATTTTGATGAGGATTTGTGGGACATGACGGTAAGTGGACATGGTTTTTGGCTATTCATTTTGAAGATCATCAGCTCACTGCCTCAGCGATAAAGGGATTTCACTAAAATTGACAGTCCATTCATCGGAATTTGGATACACCTATCTATCAGGACTATTATGGACTCGTCTGCGTGATATCCAACTCCTCAGAAAATTACTGGATGTATACCGTGTTTGGGCTTATTAGAACAGTCTCAGGATCAGGGGTTTTTTTAATTTTCAAATTAACATATATGTTATAATCATTTTATCTAGGGTAGGTACTTTCGCGAAGAGCTGCTGGAGACCCTGGAGCGGAACGGGTAAGGGGCAAACTACGCCCTAAGGCGCCCCCACTAACCTCAGAGTCTCCAGCCGGAGAGGCTGGAGGAGGTCCTGGGTTACTTGTTCCGTGAACCAGCCAACAGGTAGGGGGCGTCAGCATAGGCATCGAGCCCTCGATGAAGTATCTGGGGATCGTACTCGATAGCCGGTGGATCTTCGGATACCACTTCCGAAGTTTGGTCCCAAAACTGAGGGGGGCATCAGCCGCACTCTCGCATTTGATGCCCAACATCAGGAGACCCAACGCTCTTTACAGGAGACTGTACCTGGGGAACGATCCGCAGGTACAGTCGCACGAGCGAAGCACGGCCCTTTACGGGGCCCCCGTTTGGGCGGAGACTCTAACGGCCAGCAATGTCGCTAGATTGCTCTGCCCGCAGAGGGCGATAGTCGTCAAGGGGATACCGCACGATCTCAGGTGAGGCGCTGGAGCGGGCCCCCTGCGTTTCAAGAAATCGAGGCCCGGTGGTCCCAGCTCCATCAGGAAACCGTGGAGACATGGAAGGTACGACCTGAGCAACCAAAAGAAGGATTCGCCACACTCGTGGCGGACAGATCGGTCATGGACGAGTGGCTGGAGAGGTGCTCTCTCACAGATACTTACCGGGCACGCTAGCTTCGGTAAGTATCTGTAGCGAATACACCAGGAAACCACGGCCGAGTGCCAGCACTGCAGGGAGCGCAGCGAGGACACAGCACTATACACACTGGAGAAGTGCTTGGCGTGGGTCCAATAGCGCCAGATCCTCGTGGCAGCTCTGGACGTGGACACTCTTTCGCTGGAAATCATGGTGCGAGCCATGATCTCCCGTGGGAGTGGGACTGCGCTGCCTCTTTCTTCGAGCAGGTCATGCATGTAAAGGACCCGAAGGGTGAGACGGCAATGGTAGCCGTAGGGTATCCTTCCGAGGGCTTACTCGGGGCCCCCAACAGTAGGCTGTTAGCAGGACACGTGAGGATTTTTAGTAGGTAGGAGTCCGGCTATAACATCCATGAGGATTTTCCCTCACGTAAAACAAAAAAAAGGGTAGGTACTAATATAAAAATATTTCTCAACGATGCAAAATGATAAGGCATTAGTATTGTGCATGGATTATTTCTTTCTCATATGACGCCTTTGTAATTATGTTTTTCTTTTCAAATTTATGCTTTAAATATAATATGTTTTGGATCCTGAATAAAAAGTTCGTAGAATACAAAAAAAACGTATTTATTTTCAGAATTTTATACCCAATGGATCGGCTGAAATTTGGTACAGGGATAGATTCTACTCTGGAATTTTATTCCCATGGTATGCGGGAACGGGACTAAGATTTCAAACGGACGAATCAACAAAATGTGCGTCAATCACCGCCGCGGTTATTTTGCGCTATTAGTAAAAAACGCCTTATAGATTTTGTCTCGAAAACCTTATTAAATGTAAATTGCTAAATATTTATCGTTAGGAGTTCGTGACTTGGCTTCAAATAAGTTATTAAGCTACGACAAATATTATACGTTATCGAAATCCATAGGGTGTTTCTGAGATTTTGTACTACAAAACTACCACCAGCATAACCTTACGGACTTGAAGTACCTTATATGCATTGTATAGAAAACTTTAATAAAAAGTAAACTTAAAAAAAACGACTAAGTATGAGTCCGTTGAAAAGCTTATGGCTTTCAGGAAGAAGAGAGAAATGAGAAGAGGTGACGTTTAGAATTTGAAAGTAATAATTTATTTAAATATAAGGAAAGAACTCGGGGTCGTGGTAATTTCGGGCAGCAATTACGGTTTCCGAAGGCCTTCGCAGGGTTCGACTTATCTTGGTGGTTCTGAAGTCTGAGGCAGTCCGTGACGTAGCCGTGCCGTCCACAACTTTGGCTGGCACGGTGTTCTCAACCCGCAGGGTGGATTGCTTCTCTCGTAGAACCCGAAGGGTGTACTTTCACAACCCGTAAGGTGGATATCTTGAACCCGTAGGGTGGACCCTGGAATGTTCCAGAAGACGGGTTAGCTGGAACCCTTTTTTCCCGCCCATTGCTAAGACAGCCGACCCCGGTTAAACCATTTAGGAGTCGGTTGCCTTACAATGTTTGTCTATATATTAAGTTTACAGAGACCTTTTTTTCACACCCCTGTAATCTACCCTCCCATAATAGGGTTGACCAACAGCCGTTAATTTTCACTGTTTAAAAAATCTAGATTTATAATAATTAATTTAACTCACCCAATGATGGGGTCTTCTGTCTAGAGCTATTTGCTCCTTATACTTGACAAATATTTACGATGATATTTACGATGATATAAACGATGATTTTCAAACTTTTGTATTTCTCACAATTTCCAATGACACTTATACGTCCGTGAGCTATTTTAAATATTAATCTGGCGGTGCTCCTGCCTTTGACGCAACGCTTTATATATTAATGAAATAGCGCCTCTAGTGGCACCACTCGAAACTACTCAATCGTCAAGACCGCCTATATGACTATGGCTTCCGTCGTTGCGACCCTTACTCGGTAGATGGCGCTTTCATTTATTGATCTAAGTTTTCATTTTAAACCCCTAATGTTAAACAATATTTGCCCCCGTTGTTTCACAACGTTACATACTCCCCCTCCCCGGTGAGCGTTTGACGTACCCTAACACGTCAAATGCTGCGTTCGTCCTCGAACGCCCCTAACTTAAGACCTACTACTCGTCTATGTGTGTGTGTATGTTAGTGTGCTGTGTGAATGAGATGATGCTGGGTGTAGCGAAGAGTCGGCCTTAACCTTAATGAAACCAACTCGCAGGATGTATTTAGGTGATTCTGAAGGATCTTATGGGACAGAAAGAGAAAAGACGTATTTGAGGCTTTGGGTTGAAGGTTCAGGTAATACGCACCGCCTGAAAGTGGGGTGTGTATAATAAGGCTTTTTGCTGAAGGCTGGGATTTATACAACCGTCCCAGAGAAGAACATCCTACTAGGGCTCGTGTAACACTTCCGACTCATAGGATGGACTATCCCCCAGGGCAAGCCTCTAGCTTCCGAGTGGTAGGAGTAGCCATATGACGAACATAAACATAACGGTGATCTACACCTCCGACTGTTAGGGCAAGACAAATGCTGCCAAATAACAGTCCACCATAATTCTGTTCGGGTAAGCCTCATGCTTCCTCGTAACAGTACTAAACCTACACCATAAATCTGTTCGGGTAAGACTCATGCTTCCTCGAAACAGTAATAAACCTACACCATTAATCTGTTAGGGCACGACCATGCTGCCAACTAACAGTAACCGACGAACTCTGTTAGGGATAGACCCATGCTTCCAACTAACTGAAAACTCCCAACTAAACCAAGAAACAGAAAAGTGATAGAAATAATTTACTCGCAGAATCCTCCGTGATGCTAATTAACCCCTATGTCCCCATGACGAACACGGCCTGTGTTTGTCACGTTGTTATGTGTACTTATTTGAAAGTCGTGTGTAGTGTGTAGTGTGTAGTGTCCCTAACTAATTACTAGGTTATTTTAGCCCTTTAACAAAATAAAATAAAAAAAACGAGTGCTTATTCGCAATCTTAGTAGCAATAACAAAGCTAAGTGCTTGTTCGCAACTTTAGTAGAAGAATGTTGACTATGACTATTATGTCAACCCTAATAAATAACGAAGATAAACGTTCTCTGGCCATTATGCCAAATCTCCAAAAAAATATGGTACCCTTGTATGCCACCATGGCAGTGTAAAATGTATGTGCGTGCTTAAATAAATAATATGTATGTATGTACGTATGAAATCTCCCCTGTGCAAGTTTTGTTTTGTTTGCGCGTAAGCTGCTGACCTAATCGTGTTGATGTAAACGTGTTATTTATCGTTGCATCTAAGACCAGTGTCACACTACATTCCATGCTATATAATAACCCGTCAGCTTTGGTCGGGAACCAAAACTTAGGACCTTTGAGTCACTTTCTCTAATCTACGAAATTGACTCGCCTGTAACCAGTTTGACTCCTACTTCCGCCTTTGGGAGTCACAACATGAAGTTCAAGTGTCACTATGTAAACAAACAAACAAAAAAAAAAAACTGCTTATGAAGTGTTTGGAATTGTGTGTGAAGATAATTGTGATGAATATGTGATGACCATCTACTACCTAATTATTATGTAAGTGTAATTGTGAAGCTTCCGTATGATAATGTGTATGCGTGTAACATGACCCGAAATGTGGTACCTATATGTGCCACCTAAGTACTAAAATTATATTACGGTGTGCTAACACCCTTATATTTTCCCAAACGTTTAATTATCAAAAACACAATTGTGTAACCGTGCTGATGTGCTATATTAACTATTAGCAAACGCGTCTTAGCGCAGTGTGTTACGGCCTTTACCGTTATCTGCATTCGTACACGCATAGTTGAGGAATGTTTATGTTATTCGTCTCACCGATGCAATGGACGATACCGAATGTTGTATTATGTCTTTGACGTGCCAACTTCCTAGGTTTGTTCCTGTCATATCTTCCAGGATATAGACCAAATTTGATAACTTTTCCTTGACCCTACATTTGATAAATTTGGGGGCCAGTTTTTTAGAAAAGTATGCGTCTTTATCACTTTGGAAATAGCATTTTTTCCACACTATGTCGCCTACTTCGAATTGTGCGTGTCGGTGTCTCGTGTTGGAATGGTGTGCGTACTTTAGATGGCTACGCCAGAGGTTCTCTTGTACTGTGTTGAACACCTCTGCGAGATATCCTAGGTTCTCCGCGTATATGTTTCTAGGCAATAGGTTAAGTTCACTTGGGTCATCATTTTGTAAGTAATGTGACCCGCATGTTACCAATTCCCTACCATGAACCAAATATGCTGGTGTGTAACCGGTGGACGCGTTGATCGAGTTGTTGATCGCAAATTGGATTTTTGGGATATGTATGTCCCATGATCGATGGTCATTATTGGTAAATATTGATATGGCTGTCATTATAGTTTTATTGTACCGTTCTACGGTATTTACTTGGGGTGTGTATTTAGGTGTGAAGTTGATGTTGGGAATTTTATATTTCGTAAATAATGTGTTCAACTCTTTGCTTATGAATTGGACACCGTTATCCATTAATACCGTTTGTGGTATGCCATGTACCATGAAAACATTGTCCTCTAGTATTTTGGCTATTGGTTCTGCGGTAGCTCTGCGTAGTGGGAAGATTAAACAATATTTAGAGAAACAACACGTGACGACGAGAATGTATACGTGTTGTTTTTTAGAGACCGGTAAGGGTCCTACTAGATCAGTCGAAATTGTCTGAAACGGGCGAGAGCATTGTTTGGGACGGCCCATCTTACCTATGGATGCTTGAGTGTCATGTTTGTGTGCTTTGCACTTTTCACAAGATGACACATAGCTTACCGTGTCCTTATATAGCCCCGGCCAGTAATACCGTAACTTTATTTTATGGTATGTTTTAAAAATACCGAAGTGTCCGGCTGTAGGTGAGTCATGGTTTTCTCGAAATACTGCGTTTCTCGCTTCGGGTGGTACTACCGTTTTCCACTCGAACTCATTGTTTACAAAGTCCTTTATGTCAGTTCGTCTGTATAGTACGTCGTTCTCTATTTTGAAGTTGGGGTATGCCTGCGGTAAGCTAGTCACGCCGTTGCATATTTTAATGAACCATTCGTCCTTGCTGTCGGTGACTTTGCATTGTTTCGTGGATATGGTAGACACTGGTACAGCTCGTGACAATGCGTCTGGTATTATGTTGTCTTTGCCCTTCCTGTGCTTTAACTCGAAGTTGAAGCAGCTAAGCCGTATGCCCCAACGAGCTAACCGGCCGGTTGGATTGTTTAATGAAATGAACCATTTAAGTGCCGAATGGTCAGTATACACCATGAACTTGTGACCATTGTCTAGGTAGCACCTCCAATGTTCTAATGCGGCTATCACCGCCAAGCATTCTCGTTCTGTTACACTATAATTTTTTTCCGGCCCGCTCAGTGACCGACTCATATATGCTATAGGGTGTTCTACTCCCTCGTGTAGTTGTGTTAACATGGCACCAATGCCAAAGTTGCTTGCGTCTGTGTGTACCTGAAATGGTTCATCGTATTTTGGACATTTTAGTACCGGGCTTTTTATTAAATGTGCTTTTAGTTCCTTGAACGCTCTTTCCGCCTCTGTGTTCCAATGAAATGCCGGGGCTCCTTTCTTTGTTGTAGTCAGTTTGTTGAGAGGTGCAGCAATCGTACTGAAGTTGGGTATAAACCGTCTGTACCATGACGCAGTGCCTAAGAACCTCTTAACGTCCTTCTTTGTTGTTGGTACCGGGAATTTCAGGATTGAGTTGACTTTCTCCGGATCTGTTCTGAGACCCAGACCATCCACGATGTACCCCAGGAACTTTAGCCTGTCCTTGAAGAAGTTAGATTTCTCCAGATTGATGGTTAGATTTGCCCTTTTTAATATTTGTTGAACTCTTGAAATGAGTGACACATGTTCTTCGAATGTAGACGACGCTATCACTATGTCATCTATGT
This sequence comes from Miltochrista miniata, assembly GCA_933228765.1. Taxonomy (NCBI): domain Eukaryota; kingdom Metazoa; phylum Arthropoda; class Insecta; order Lepidoptera; family Erebidae; genus Miltochrista; species Miltochrista miniata. The sequence goes on along the minus strand of OW121763.1, from coordinate 22,855,196 downwards.
AACAGAACACCTTGTTTTGAAACTGTGGCCCAAATAGATTGTCCATTAGTCTTTGTTGTGAGCTGCTTGAGTTGCTTAGTCCAAATGGTAAGACCTTGTAATGGTATGCTCCTCGTCCTGGGATGAAGAAGGCTGTTTTTTCCCGGTCTTTTGGTGCTAAAGGAATCTGCCAGAAGGCTTTGGAGAGATCCAGTGTTGTTAGATACTTCACTTCTCTCAAGTTGTCTAATATCTCTGATATGTATGGCAGGCTGTATGCGTCCTTTTTTGTGACTGCATTGAGCTTGCGACTGTCCAGGCAGAAACGGGGCTTGCCGTCTTTTTTATTCACGATTAGTACGGGGCTTGACCACGGGCTCTGACTAGGCTCGATGACGTCAGCCTTTAGCATCTCGTCTATTTGTTCTGATACTATTCGTGTTTTTTCAGGGGACATTCTATAGGTTCGTTGTTTGATTGGCTTGCTGTCTCCCGTATCTATTGTGTGTTCTATCAGATGTGTTCTGCCTAGCCCTACTTTCTCATATGATATTTCGGCACATTTGGATATCATTTTTTCTGCTATTAAGCGTTGTTGTTGCGTGAGACTACGCCAGTCATACAGTTTGTTTTGCTCTTCGGATATTAATGACAATTTAGGGTCATCGTCCACTAATATGGGTATATGTCCGAAGTACTTGGGACATAGGTTAAATCTGAGCCAGAAATCTATACCTAAAATTAGGTTAGTGGTTATGTTAGGCACTATATACGCCGTAATTATGTGAGTTTTATCTTCGAATTTGATGGGTAAATGTACCTTTCCTTGTACTACGGTTGTGTGTCCGCCGGCCGTTGTAACCGTTGTACTTATGTCTTCCTCTATCTTATATCCTAAATTTTGTAACACTCTGTGCGAGTTGTTACCTAAAATTGTGATTGCGGCTCCTGTGTCCAACAATCCATATGCTTCTAACTGTGGGTTTGACATAATTGTTATTTTGGCGTAAGACCTGGGGTCATTTGTAGGTAATGGGGAGAGTATACAAGATTCCTTCTGACTTGTAATTTCGTTTTTGCATCTTGTAGACCTAACTTCTTTTGTCCCACCTTTGTAACCATACGACTCATTCGTATTTCGGCATGCCATAGTCAAATGATACCTGGAACCACACTTCGAACATGGCCGTGTGTCGTCCGATGTTGTCGCCGCCACAGTGTTTTGCGATCTGAAGTTACGACTGTCGCGGCTGTAACCTGTGCTGTAAGCGTTACTGTTCCCGTAGGCATTGTTCGCAGTTCTGCTGCTTGGGAAGTTACTGCCGTTTCTGTTGAAGTTGTTGTAACTTTGCCTTGTAGATGTTGAGGTTTTGCTCGCGGTCCTTCTATTTGTAAATGCGAATTCCGCTGCTACCATCCCTTCAGATGCTGTTGGAGGCTCTGTAAAGAACGCTCTGCGTGCCACCATGTCCTCATGTTTTTTGCATAAGTTTTTTACTTGTTCCAACGAGACTATGTCTCCATTGGTTGCTAGGATGTTGTCGTAGACGGGTCTGATGTTGTGTAAGATAATGTGTAGTTTTTCCGTTTCCGACACCTTGTTGCTTAGACGAGCAAACATTCCATCCATGATGGCCAGGTACACCACTATTCCTTCTCCGTTTCCCTGAGTGCGTTGTCGAATTTCTTGCCATAGGCGGTATTCGTAGTTGCTGACTCCGAAATCCTGTATTAGCGCATTCGTTAGATCTTGCCAGCACGCAAATTTATCGCGATTACTGCGGTACCAATGCCTAGCGTTGCCTGTGAATAGTTCAGAGGCTGCTGTTAACAATCTCTTGTCGTCGATTTCTCGAGCCTGCCTAAAATCCTCCACCCGCTCAATGAAAGAATGTACCTCCGAATTCCCGTCGTATTTAAATTTGGAAAGCTCCGTAAGAAAGCATCGCTCATATATTACGGGAAGATTTAGAAAGTGACTCTCTTTCAGGTTGTTGCTATTTGCTTTCTCTTTAATGTCCGCGAGGGTGTCTGCCTCCTGCGCTTCATTGGTAGGGGCAGCAATGCTCTCGTCCGCATCATCAAATTCGCTGGTGTTTGATGCATGTGAATAACTTTCGGATATGGCTTTCAATCTCTTGTATGTAGTTTTGAAAGTGAGATGAAAGTCGTCGTATCTTTCTTTTAGATCTGACTCCTCTGGGGGAATGATTCTAGCGAACCTAGACTCCATGTGAGCACATAAGGCTTTGGAGCTAGTCAATAATGCTAGTATGTATTTGTCCTGAAGGGACGCCACGTTCTTCTCCAACACGGCCAGCGAGGAATACAATCCTACTAAGTCTTCCTCCAATTCTAAAGGGGAGACCTGTAAGTCCTCTTCGTCCGTGGTTAACTTTAATTTTTTAATTTGTTGCCTGAGGGCTGCCACCGTTGAACCAGGTTCCTCTCCCCGGATCTTAACTTCATATGCAAGTTCCGCCTTTGGAAGTGATGTGAAATTTGATTTGAATGCCATTGTACTGACTATTTCAATTACTATTGCCGGGAATCTTTAGTGATGATGATTATTTACCAATGTATAGTGTATTTATCTGCTACTTATTTTATATGAAAAGTTAATTTCATGTAAACAACGAATGTTCGCTATATTCGCTAACGAATTCTGTTGTAGTGAACGACGGCCCTTATCGTTGTCTGTTTACGTTCTTGAATGTTAAGGAATGTGAATATTTTTCGATACACCCGCAGAATAACGAAAAAATAAATTCTACTTTTAGGGTTCGGTGAACCGAATTATAAATTGAACCTTTATAAAACTTAGTATTTGCTTTAGGAAATACTTAAGTTTGGAAATATTACCTTTTAGGGTTCCTTCACTCAATTAATAGATTGGACCCTTCTAGAAATTAATTGTCTGTCTGTCTGTCTTTGAATGTAATCTAATCCGAAGCAGTAAGTAGTGAAAGTGAGGTGTATGATGATGGGTTGATGAAGTTAGCTAAATGTTTGACCGTAATCGATTTATATAATTTTTGACGTTAATATTATTTTTATTAAAATGTAACTATTCCCACGAACGTACTAAGAGTTAATTGTATTTTAACTCGTACCACTAATTTTTTCTTTAAATCGTTCCTTACTACTACGGAACCCTTAATTATTACGAACTGTGTCAAAGACGATTCGCACTTGGACGGTTCTTGAAATAAACTATATAGTAGTAACCAACCTTTTATGTAAATTGTTCCTCACCACTACGGAACCCTTGAATATTTCGAATTGTTTGAAAAACCGATTCGTACTTGGACGCTTCTGGAAATATTTTGTATGAGACTGTTGGTGTCCGGAGTGTATTTTATTCACTTCCACCCACAGTTTATATGGAAAAAAAAATTCTTCTACTATCGAGCTAGTAATTCAACTTACTCGTAAACGTTATGAAAGCAACATCTGCCGTTGTTTATTCAGAACACGAATCGAAGTTATTAGTTTACAATTGTTATGGCAAGAATGTTTTCACTGCGTGATCTACGTTTGGAATGTTTTTTTTTTTTACAGTTGTATTTCAGTGTATCAGAATTCGACGTAATTCGAAAAGTGAAACAATTATGAATCTTTTATAATTTACGTGAAGTGAAATTCGTAAAATCTTTGTTCTACCGTTTTACTAGAGTGAAATTTCAATAGGGATTGTTACCCAGAAGTGTGATTATCGGCTGTTGGTCTCGCTGTAAATTCACATATAGGAAATACAACAAAATAATACACAAATCGAGGCGGTTTGACGCCGTAAAAAAAATAAAAATTGTGGTGGTGATATCCTGTGACTACTTTTTACGATGAATATAGGCAATACAACTCACTTACTAAAATTAATGTAAGCGTTTCAAATGAGAAGTTTTACTTCAGACTTTAACAAAGTACTATTTAAAATTGGAACAAAACAAAAAAAACTTTTACTTTAAATTTAATTAAAAATTTTCCACCATAAAATACTATTTGAGGGTGTGAAAATAAATTGGGGACCGTTAAAATTTGGAAAAATTACAATTTACGTTGAGAAAAATTCAAATTTTGCCTTGTTCTTGATTTGCCGAAATCTGTCTAAAATAACTAAAAAACACACAAAATAAGCCGGAAAGAACAAGTTGGCAGCAGAGGTCAGGAGAGCCAAATTCCTGGGTAGTTGTAATAATTTGGAGGGAAACTACCCCGCTAACGGGCACTCTTAAGACTATTTTACACAGATTAAAATATCTTATAATTATGACTTCCCGACTCCCGTCGGAAATCGCTTTCTCGCTACCCGAAACCACGATATGGGCGCCACTGAAAAGCTTATGGCTTTCAGGAAGAAGAGAGAAATGAGAAGAGGTGACGTTTAGAATTTGAAAGTAATAATTTATTTAAATATAAGGAAAGAACTCGGGGTCGTGGTAATTTCGGGCAGCAATTACGGTTTCCGAAGGCCTTCGCAGGGTTCGACTTATCTTGGTGGTTCTGAAGTCTGAGGCAGTCCGTGACGTAGCCGTGCCGTCCACAACTTTGGCTGGCACGGTGTTCTCAACCCGCAGGGTGGATTGCTTCTCTCGTAGAACCCGAAGGGTGTACTTTCACAACCCGTAAGGTGGATATCTTGAACCCGTAGGGTGGACCCTGGAATGTTCCAGAAGACGGGTTAGCTGGAACCCTTTTTTCCCGCCCATTGCTAAGACAGCCGACCCCGGTTAAACCATTTAGGAGTCGGTTGCCTTACAATGTTTGTCTATATATTAAGTTTACAGAGACCTTTTTTTCACACCCCTGTAATCTACCCTCCCATAATAGGGTTGACCAACAGCCGTTAATTTTCACTGTTTAAAAAATCTAGATTTATAATAATTAATTTAACTCACCCAATGATGGGGTCTTCTGTCTAGAGCTATTTGCTCCTTATACCTGACAAATATTTACGATGATATTTACGATGATATAAACGATGATTTTCAAACTTTTGTATTTCTCACAATTTCCAATGACACTTATACGTCCGTGAGCTATTTTAAATATTAATCTGGCGGTGCTCCTGCCTTTGACGCAACGCTTTATATATTAATGAAATAGCGCCTCTAGTGGCACCACTCGAAACTACTCAATCGTCAAGACCGCCTATATGACTATGGCTTCCGTCGTTGCGACCCTTACTCGGTAGATGGCGCTTTCATTTATTGATCTAAGTTTTCATTTTAAACCCCTAATGTTAAACAATATTTGCCCCCGTTGTTTCACAACGTTACACCGTCACGCTCAAGGAGGATTCCGTACCAAAAAACGGAAAAAAAATCCCTTTTTTTGTATCGGAGGCCCTCTAAAGTATTATTATTTTTTGATTATACCCAATATTTGTTGTTATAGCGGCAACAGAAAAACATCCTCTGTGAAAATTTAAGCTCTCTAGCTATCACGGTTTCTGATATACAGCCTCGTGACAGGCAGACAGACAGACAGACGGACAGCAAAGTCTCTCGAATAGTCCCGTTTTTACCCTTTAGGTACGAAACCCTAAAAGTTATGAAAACTATTTGTAACTAGATTTTCTTCCCATTCTTGCTTTCCATGGGACCTTATTCACGGACTAAAAAGGAGCTTTTAGAAACAGTAGACTTTTTTCTAATCCTGTACCTAAATTCAGACCGACCCGTTTAGCCGTTAGAGTGTGAAAGAGTAATAAACATCCACTCATTAAAACATCTAAACTGACTTTCTTCAACTTTTTACTCATATTAAAAATGCAGAGTCAGTGAGTATGATACTCACAAACTATCGCATTTATAAGTTTCAAATATTTTATACAAACTTCCGTCCTTCATTTTGACACCAATACAGGTAGAATTTCCAAAAAATCTGCAATTATTATTAACTAGCTGATGCCCGCAGCTTCGCCCGCCTAAAATTTGTTTACGAAAGAATTTATTACCTTGATAAAAAGTAGCCTATGTGTTCTTCCAGACTATAATGTATCTCTGTACCAAATTTCAGCCAGATCCACAGGCTGATTACGTATAGTTGCGCAATCATCGCGCGATTTATCGCTGGTTGCAGAAAAAAATGGTATTACGTAAAATTCTATCGCGAAACGTTCGCTAATCGCTACGTTGCAATTATCACTACGAAACTAGCGCCATGAACAATTACGTGGCGATCACTGAAAACTGGGAACTGTCACATCTGTTGGGCATTTTATTAGTGTATTTTTGTACCGAGAGACCACTTTTATTTTTGCGGAGTTTTGCAGTTTAACTAACATTAGTGCATAGTAAAAGTTACGGAAATATTTGTAAAGCTTAGTAATCGGTTAGAAAGCGCGTCCGAACACGTGCTCGCAGCACTATTGTTAGTTAGATTGTAGTCGAGTCGTACCCGTGCCAAAAGGTAGTGGAGGCCCTGATCCCAGTAATTACAGACCGATTGCAATTCTTAATACACCAGCTAAAGTTTTTGAAACGACTATTTATAACAGTCTGTATGGCCAGGTAAATTCTCAGCTATCAGACGCTCAGCATGGCTTCCGTGCGGGACGGGGCACTACGGGAAACTTGCTCCATTTGATGACGCGTTTGGTGCCGGCGGTGGATGCTGGCCAGCAGGTGGATGTAGCCTACTTTGACTTCAAAAAAGCTTTCGATGTAATCGATAATGACATCCTTTTAACACGATTGGCTGCAGTAGGCTGCACCCCGCACACGCTGGCATTCTTCGCTAGTTACCTGCGTGATAGAAGACAGTATGTTGACTGTGGGGGATGCCTTTCTGAACCATATTTCACGAGATCCGGCGTGGGTCAGGGGAGTAATTTGGGCCCGCTCCTCTTTAATATAATCATTAATAGCTTACCTGACGTTGTTTCCAATTCGACACCTTTGCTTTTTGCGGATGACCTTAAATTAGTTAGAGAGATAACACACAATACGGATCACGAAATGCTGCAAGATGATATAAATAGTGTTGTAAAATGGAGCATGGATAACCAACTTTATTTCAATGTAGCCAAATGCAGCGTGTTATCGTTTACTCGAGCGCGTCTCCAGGATCATTATGAGTACTGCATGGAGGGGGTGCCTTTACGGCGGATATACGAGGTGCGAGACTTAGGTGTTCGTTTCAGTTCCGACTTGAAATTTAGTAAACACATTCATGAGGTATGTAAAAAGTCGTATCGGAACCTGGGATGCATGTTGAGACACTCAAACCAATTTACAAATATCACAGCTTTAAAAGCGTTGTACGAAGCGCTAGTAAAGAGTCACCTGGAAAGCAACGCGATTGTGTGGTCCCCTTATGAAGACAAATATAAAATCATGCTGGAGCGTATTCAGAATAAATTTGTTAGGTTCATTTACTATAAACAATATAGCGTGCACCCAGGGTATCCATTGTTGTATCCCACACTGTTTATTTTGGGCATGGTGGGATATTACAAGTTGGAGGTAAGGAGGGAAGTGGGACTTGCAACTTATTTGTTCAAATTGCTTCGCGGTTACACTCATAACCCAGCCATTCTGCAGGAGATCAGACTGTGCGTACCGAGCGAGTACGTATCTCGGCGACGTCGCCCGCGCCTTCTAGCGCTGGCGAGTGCACGCACAAACCTGCTGAAGCAGGCACCGCTGTCGCGCGCGCTTCTGTTGCTCAATGAGGTAGCAGACAAGATAGACTTATTTTCGTGTTCACTGAATGAGTTCACAAGGGCCACATATTGTGCAGCATCTTGAAAAAGGTAACGTAGGTAGATGCTATTATGTCTTTTTCTATTCTTTTTTGTTATGTGTATGTTTATTGTTTCATAAATTGAATAATGCTTGAAAGCGACATTAAATACCTAATACTTATTTCATGAATTTCACATTTTTGTTGGTTGTATTTTTGAATTAACATTGTAATAAGTAATTGAAATGATATTTGTATAATAAAATTGACATTTGTATTATATAATTGACATTTTGTTATTGAATAGACATTATCTTATTGAATTGACATAATCTTATTGAACTGACATAATCTTATTAAATTGACATTATCTTATTGAACTGAAAATATCTTAGTGAATTGACATTTTTTTTTTTTTTTTTTTTTTCTAATTGACATTATCTTCTTGCATTGACATTATTTTTTTGAATTGACATTATTAGTGAATTGACATTTATCTTTTTGAGTTGACTATATCTTATTGAGTCGACATTTTTGTATTATTATACGGACATTATCTTATTGTATTGACAGTTGCATTATGAAATTATCTGAATTCGTGATTTTTTTTTCTTTCTTATTTTCGATTAATTTACATTACTTTGCTTTTGTATCATTGCGTAATTTAATTGTGTGAAATGACTATTGCATGGTTGGTGCCTATTGTAATGGCCAGTATTGTTATTGTATAATGCTTGCGTGTAATCTCTTTTGTACAAAACTATTCGTATTTTTGAAATGGATAAACTAGTTGCTTAGATTTATAAATAATTGCTTACAATATCGCATTGGTGTTCAATTACTGTAAGGATGTTGTAATTGTGTGTTATAAATAAATAAATAAATAAATAAAAGTTAAACTGCAAAAATCCGAAAAAAATAAAAGTGGTCTCTCAGTATACACCATACACTACTAAAGTGCCCATTGTAGTACAAAGTAACATAGGTGACAAAAGATTTGTACTCACTTTACGTTTTAAACTCACTTTTGTTCTCCTTTTTCTTTGTGCTAATAATGGTCTTAACTCATCACACTAAACGACAAAGCTCTATTGATAGCCTGTACTTAGTGAGCTTTGAACTCTGCTTCGCTTAGATTCAAAGCTTTAAAGTTCTGAATTTCGATTATGTGCCCTTCTGGCTTCAACCTCAAGTGCGTCAATCAAAAGAATTGCACGAGCCATTCTTACTTTACAATCAAATATTTCAGTAAACAGTAAGAACATTACACTAACTATATTCTTTACAAAACAAATTTAGGTACACGACAATTCACTGCTGTAAAATTTTTCGACGTTTATAATTACACTTTAAGAATAATTAAATTGGCAATTTACTAAATAATTACGCAAAAATAGATTATTAATACTAAGTAGATCGCTATCGCTTGCCTATTGTAACATACGTAATAAGCCTGCCGTTCAGCCGTTTGAGCGTGGAAGAGTAACAAACATCCACACTCACAAACTTTCGCATTTATAATATTAGTAAGATTTATTCTTAATCAGGAGCAGGGAATTAGGTACAATTATTTATTTTCAATATTGATGTGTCACTATGTAGAATTTTTTGTATTTATAATTATAAAGTTAAAAGCGATCTAAGAGTACGCCCAAGAACTACCACTCATTACCTTCAATCAACTTTCTCCATCTAAAGGTTGCCTGGTAGTAATTGCTTTTTAGCGATAAGGCATTGTACATCTTCTTGCACTGTATAAATAAATAAATAAATATTCACAGCCATTTCACACAACGCTATCTGATCCCAAAGTAAGTCCTAGCTTACTTTGGGATCAGCCCTGCTGATCAACCTGCTTGTGTTATGGGTATCAGACCACGGATATTAATACTTATATACTTTTAAACACATAGGTAGATAGAAACACCCAGACTCTTGAAACAAACATTTATGGGTCACACAAATATTTGTCTCCGGTGGGAATCGAACCCACGACCTCCAGCACCGCAGGCGGTATCACTACCGACTGCGCCACAGAGGCAGTCTATACATATATGTAACATAATTTAATTTACTTGGCGTACAATAAAGTGTAAAATAAATAATACATTATATGTAATTGATACCACCAATATTTAATTGTAAGTGGGCTGAACCTTTTTCAAATAGAAGGACATGGCGCTGCATACACTGAAGGAGTGCTCGGCATAGTCGCGGCAGGGCCAAGATCTCGTTGCGGACCTGTGCGTGGACTTGCTCTCGCTGAAGACCATGGTGAAAGCCATGATTTCCGGCTGGAGAAAATGAGACGCTGCTGCGTCCGAAATTAAAAAGGAGACGACGTGGAAGGTAACGTAAAATCTTCGTCCTGAGTTTCACAGTCGGTGACAGGGTTATCGCAGGCTGCTGACCGAGGGCCTGAGAAGCCGGCTGAGACGGCGGCGCGTCTCTTATACAACTCCCCCAAGTAGTGGGATAAACCCAATCCCCCGGGAGAGACCACGATGGCGATTAAAGTTTGCGTACGGAGCACTGAAGAACACGTTATTCTTCCGAGGGTGTACCAGGGGAATCCCAGCCAGCCGTAGTCAGAGCAAGGCCACCAGGCAAGGTTTTAGTCACTAGGAGTCCGACATAATATCTATAAGAATTGCCACACGTATGTATAAAAAAAAACCTATTTCAAATAGTGTACGCTGCCGGGGTCATCGCATCAGTATTTTATTTTAGCTCCTAGTAGTTTCTCTGACTTTGCAATGATAGCGCGTTGTTGGGGGTGAACCTTCGTTGGAGCTATGTGAGTGTTTATTAGGGAAATGTTCTAAATTTATAATACATCTTTAAAGGAAACGCTTGCCTAAAATAAAATGTCATTCTGATATTGTCATTCGCTCAATGATAAAAAAGAACTATATACATAACTCAAACTCATAAATCATTTATTTCGCATAATCCTAATACATTGGCACTTGCGACACGTCCATGAATTTAAATCAAAGTTTACAAAAGTTAATATAAACTAAAAATTATGACAATTATTATTTGAGAATACAGTGGAGCAAGCAGATCATTTCCAGGCATCCTTGTCAAGCAAATAATCATCAATTGTATACCTAGCCCTTGCAGTATACTTTTTTTTCCCTTTTTTGATCTTAATTAAGGGCTTAATTAAGGTAAAATACAAAGGTGAAATGTGGGCATATAATATGCCTCTGCCTACCCCTTCGGAGATAGAGGCGTGACCATATTTATGTATGTAATTAAGGGCAAACTTTAAATTTTATACATAGATAATGTACATGAAAACAACGTAAACCATTTCATATTTGATACAGTGAATCATAAAACTAGGAAGTACGTAAGTTGTGTACGCAATAAGAATAATCACCTTCATAGTTACGGAGTAAAAATCTATTTAAATAAATAACTTGACTGTTGTTTGTGCTATATAAACAGAATGTATAAAATATTTCAACATTTAGAACCAACGTACTTCAAAATTATCATTTTTTAATGTAATCAAGTAATTTATATATATGTAAATATCTCAGTAATGATAAAATTAAAAGTTAGCTTTATGTGTATCTTGTGGTTTGTTGCAGATTCTTTTACTGCAAAATTCATTCTACTTCTACGCATACCAAAGTATAAGAATTACTTTAATGCATTTTGGTTTTCTTATTCTCACAGCTCCTTTTATTGAAAAATGTTATTGGCATGACGAGGACTGTTTGAAAAAGTCGTCACAAATAGCAGTTCCTTATTTCACATCTGGTATAGAAGAACTTGGACTGACTCCCCTGGATCCCCTAACAATCAAAGAAGTGGTAATGAACGACAGTGGTTTGGAAGCACATTTTAAAGATTTTACGGTAACCACGGTATAAGGAATGTCAGGTTATAAGCGTGAAGTAAGTATTATTCTTAATATTCTGTATGCTCATAGTAGTTTCACGAAGCTCATAGTCCCGCTGAATCAGTGATCTATAAACAATCACTGTAGGAAGTTTCTTTCGTAATGGCAGGTTAAGTTCAGCAGCATTTGCGGTACTAAAGATTAGGCATTTGACTGATGTAGATACAGCTAGAATAGTTGCCTACTGCCTCTGTGGCGCAGTCGGTAGTGATACCGCCTGCGGCGCTGGAGGTCGTGGGTTCGATTCCCACCGGAGACAAATATTTGTGTGACCCATAAATGTTTGTCTCAAGAGTCTGGGTGTTTCTATGTATAATATGTATGTATTTAAAAGTATATAAGTATTAATATCCGTGGTCTGATACCCATAACACAAGCAGGTTATCCCTAGCTTACTTTGGGATCAGATAGCGTTGTGTGAGATGTCCGTGAATATTTATTATTATTTATTATTATTATTATTATTATAGTTTATTTCAGTTACTTCCACAGTGTTATGTCTTACGGTATTCTACTGTGGGGTAATGACGCAGTTATAAATTCAATTTTGTTGTACAAAAACGGGCCATAAGAGCCATATATAGATTAGGTCCAAGGGTCTCTCTGCGCGAAAAATTCAAAGAGGTAAATATTCTGACTGTAGCATCACAATATATTTTTGAAAATCTTATGTATGTGCAAAAGAATCTATCTAGTTTCGTTAAGTTAAGCAAACTACACAGTGTAAATACCCGACATAAAGATAACTTTGCTTTTCATCAGTGTAGACTGAAAAAAGTCAGTAATTCCTTCCTGGGTAACTGTATACGTTTTTACAACAGGCTTCCAAATGAAATAAAAAGTATGCCCTTAAATAAGTTTAAAATGTGTATAAAACGTAAATTGTACGGCAGGGGCTACTATACAATTGACGATTATTTGCTTGACAAGGAAGCCTGGAAATGATCTGCTTGCTCTTCTGCATTTTCAAGCAATAGTTTGTGATTTTTAGTTTAAATTTTGTAAATAGAGCACAAAAAGAAAAGCCCGTCAAGTTTCTTGCCAGTTCTTCTCAAGCGGGCCGCGTTCCGAACTGGTGGTACTATTTGCATTGTATTCATTGACGTGTCGCAAGTGCCTATGTATTAGGATTATGCGAAATAAATGTTTTTTTGAGTTTCAGTTTGAGGCTGGTCCCAGAATGGAATGACCCACGGGTAACCACTTTGTGAAATAATAATTATATATAATTTGAGAGCGTTTCCGTGCTTCGGAAGTCCTGTTAATCCGTTGGCCGTTTGTCAATAACATAACAGTTGTTAAGTCAACTTGAAGGCCTTAAAGGCAGCAGGATTCCACTTCCGGCCCCTATCAAATTCAACACGGCAATAAGCTCACCACCTAATTCGCGTGACAAAATTTTGTTGAAGTATTATACCTTTATTACATACATTTGGTTACCTCTGTTTAAAAGTCAATTATAAGGTATTTTTTCACCCGAAATAGTAAGTAAATAAGTAAATTTCAAGCAGGCAAAACGGTGAGCGTCCTATATTGTAGTGTAAGGTTTTGTTAACAAAAACAAAAAGATTTTTGTTTTGCGTCATCGTGTACCTACACCACCGTATGAAAACAAAAATGACAGATGACAGCTAAGAGAGAATAGATAGACAACTGACAGATGCGTTTAGTTTTTCGCAAAACAAATTCTAAAAGGTGCGTCTCACACTCGCAGAGTATCATCGGACCACCTCAATTAACACTACACCATATTAAGCTGCAGTTTTTCTTCTAATAATAGCCGCTATACGCTACGCCAAATAGCTGAATAAGTAATAATCGCCTTAAAATAGATTGATGACCGAGGCTGACAGCAAATAAATCAAATAGCTGCAACACGAGTTCCATATTATTCTGTATTTAACTATCAAGCATATATATCGGAAAACAATGGCCAATGTACAGCGTACTCCACCCAAAAAATCTGACAAAATAGCTACTCTGCCCCACGCCCAAACCCAATCAGAACCAGACATAAGCACTGCCGTATTTATAAGCGATAACTCTAAAGCGCGCTCGCCAGGAGAACTCGCCACGGGCTGGACAGAATGTCGACCTGCGAGAGCTGCAAGACACCCTAGCCGGCTGGAAGGAAAACCAGGATTCCTATATTTCGAAAATTATGAGTGAACAGTCTTCCCTCATATCCAACTTAGTCTCTGAAATAAAGGAAATCCAGTCTCAAAACTGTCAAATATAGAAGGCAAACGCAGAAATTTGCAAGTCAAATAGCGAAATTATTAAGTCCATATCCTTTATGAACAGCAACTTCGAGGACATGCGTAAAGAAATAGAAGAATTGAAGAGGGATCGCCAGGAACAAAGAATGTATATCGAGGGTCTGGAGAGAAAAATAATTGACTTACAACTTAAATCACGATCATCAAGTGTGGAAATACGGAACCTACCATACAAAGAGGCCGAGTCCAGCTCCAGTCTACAGCAAATAATCTGCAACATGGGTAAGGCCGTAGGAGCTAATATTTCTTCATCCGACATTCGGGATGTATACCTATACCGCGTACCGGGAAAGACCTCAGAACCGACAGTGTCCCGGCCAGTGATTGCAGAACTTTTGACGGTACAGACAAAGCAGAGCTTACTCTCTGCTGTTCAATGCTTTAACAGAACGAAAAAGTCAAAAGAAAACAAAATAAACACAGAGATTATTGGGATACCCGGGAAACGTCAGCCAGTCTACATTTGTGATCAGCTCCCACCTAGCATGAAAAAGTTATTCTTTGTATCTCGGGACTTTGCAAAGAGGAACGATTTCAAATTCTGTTGGGTCTCACATGGTAATGTATTTCTCCGGAATTCTGTTGGGTCTCACATGGTAATGTATTTCTCCGGAAAAGAGAAGGTGAGAAACAAATCCTTATTAAAAAGGAGGCATGCCTGCAGGATCTCAAATCAAACTTGTGACTGTCTGGAAATTCGTGTAATGTTAGAATATTTTTAGTAATATTTAATTTTACCTTACATTTAAGTTTTTTACATGTACATTTTTGCATGAAGACACAAATAATAATAAACACTAAATACTCAATACAATTACAATCACAATATTATACTCTCAAAACTACAATTCATCCAACAAACATACTTCCCTTTAGATATATTACCACACAATGTCACACTTTAGCCTCCTGGTGGTGTAACTCCAATGAAATAGAATATAATTATTTGCAGCATTGCTTGTACATCTCACATTCTCCAAATGGCTACCATAAATGATATAAATTCTGATCTTGATCAAAACGATGCTGATAGGGCTATCTTATGCTACCCAGAAGATTGCCAGAATTATATCAACATAAAAGATGCCAACATAAAAATTTTACACATGAATATTCGAAGTGTTCATAAAAATTTTGATAGTCTCCAAACATTATTATACAGAACAAAAGTAGATTTAGATTTAATAGTACTCACTGAATGTTGGCTGAGTAAAGCTCAAAATCTGCCCTCTCTTTAAGGCTATGACTCATACGCAACCGTTAGTAACTCTAATCAAAATGACGGTATTATAATTCTCAAAAAATCAGGAATGATGGTCAGAATAAACGAACCCAATTTTTCTGCTGGAAACTGCCTTGTTTGTGAGATCGACAATAAACTTGCGGTGGTGTGCATATATCGATCACCCTCTTACAAAACCAATGATAATTATGACAACTTTTTCAGTAGCTTAAACAATGTATATATTGAATTATCTAGTTTACCAAAGTGTCCTTACAGGTGATTTAAACATCGATATGATACAATCAAATAGAAATAAACATAGTCTTGACTATCTCTTAGTGAATGCATCCCACGGTTTGCTGCCAACACATCTCTTACCCACTCGGAAAGAAAAATGTTACGATCATATGCTGTTAAAAACAACACACCCAAATACCACAATAATCCTTGAAACATCCATAACTGACCATAAAGCGGTTGTCTTAACAATATCTAAAGTTAAAATTAAGAGTGAAACAAATAACAAAACCTCTATCAACTACGAGTTAATTAAATCTGACCTAGAAAAAACAGACTTTAGCGATATCTATACAATATTGGACGCAAATGAGTCCATACAGGTAGTTTCTACAAGAATAGCATCGACTGTGACAAAACACACAAAACTAGTCAATACACCAAAAAGGCTTAGAACTATCAAACCATGGATGACTAATGGACTGCTAAAGTGTATTAAAAATCGAGACAGGATGCATATAAAAGCCCGAAAGTGCCCTGATAATGTTATTCTCAAAGTCACCTATACTCGCTATCGCAACTTTTGCAACAACCTGCTCCGCAAATTGAAACATGCTCACGAAAAAAGCGAACTAGAAAAGGCAAGAGGTCGCCCTAATGTCCTCTGGAAAGTGA
Organism: Miltochrista miniata; assembly: GCA_933228765.1. Classification (NCBI taxonomy): domain Eukaryota; kingdom Metazoa; phylum Arthropoda; class Insecta; order Lepidoptera; family Erebidae; genus Miltochrista; species Miltochrista miniata. The sequence goes on along the minus strand of OW121763.1, from coordinate 22,839,196 downwards.
TTTAAGAAATCACAAATAGTAAGAAAACAGGTAGCAGCCCATCTCAATTACTTGCAACCTATGAGGATGACAAAAAATCAATAAACAAGGTATGCCACTACTTCAGTAATATTGGTCAGAACATGGCAGAGAGATTGATACCAACGGGCGAAATTTGCAACAATAACCAAAGACCAAATTCTATAGTAACAAATTCCTCACAGTCACTACCAAACTCGCTTGTCTTGTTAGCGGTTGATGAGGCGGAGGTGGATTCATGTATACAGCAACTACGAACAGATTGTGCGACAGGCTGGGATGATATCCCAGCCCTAGTGCTGAAACAAAACCGTAAAATATTGGCTCCTCTGCTCTGTCACATCTACAACAATTACTTGGAGACTGGGGTATTTCCAGACGTCTTTAAAGAAGCGCTGGTTCATCCGATCCATAAGGGAGGGAGCAGAAATAGTGTCAAAAACTATAGACCAATATCAGTGCTACCATGCCTCTCCAAAATACTGGAAACCGTACTAAACAGACGTCTAAAGTCCTATTTAAATAATTTTAAAATCATAGCTGACAACCAGTACGGATTCAGGACAGGCGTTTCCACAGAAGATGCAGTACTAGATCTGACACAGTCGGTAGCGAAAAACTTGGATCGTGGTATAAAGTGCCTGGGAATATTTCTGGACCTCTCCAAGGCATTTGACACGGTTTCTGTTCCCTTACTAATAGCGAAAATGGAACGGATGGGAGTGCGGGGTTTGGCTTTGAAAATGTTTAAGGACTACCTCAAAAACCGCAAACAAATAGTAAAAATAAACTCCTTATTTAGTGATGAGAATACGGTAAATTTCGGTGTTCCACAGGGGGAATACTCTCTCCCACCCTGTTTCAAATATATGTGAACGATCTGTGCAAATTGAATCTTCCAAATGAAAAGATATTCGCTTATGCAGATGACACAGCAATTGTCGTCCAAGGCCAAAACTGGGAGTCTGTAAAAGTGAATGCGGAATTAGCTCATGCCAAAGTTATGGAATGGTTAAAAGTCAACCTTCTAACATTGAACGTCGAGAAAACAGCCTATATCCCCTTCTCATTAAGTAAAATCGGCAAACCCGTGGACACTTTTAAAATAACCGCACACTCATGAATAAATCCGCATCAAACTTGCGCCTGCGCTTCTCTTAGAAGGTCCAGTACCATAAAGTACCTTGGAGTACAAATTGATGAAGGCCTGACTTGGAACAGTCATATAGAAACACTTACAAATAGAATCATGAGATTGACATACATATTTAAAGCACTCAGAAACTCAGCTAACTTGGATATTCTAAAAATGACATACCTAGCGCTTTGTCAATCGATTATAGGATACTGCATCACATCTTGGGGTAGCGCTTACAAGACCAGTTTCATAAGGGTTGAAAGAGCACAAAGAGCGGTACTTAAAGTAATGATGAAGAAACCATACCGCTACCCAACTACACAGTTGTATGCAGATGGTAAAATTCTCACAGTCCGTCAACTCTACGTGCTCAAGTCAGCTATGAGAGAACACAACAAGCTAGGCATATCGAACTCTAACAAACGCAGGAATCTTCCCGCAAGTGTAACACACAAAACCTCGTTTGCAAAACACCAATTTTACGTTCTAAGCCCATGCATATACAAAAAACTTAATAAAAATCTTGAATTACGAAACCTAAACAACTATACAGCCAAAAAAAAAATTACAGAGTGGCTTCTAAAACAAAATTACGAAAATACCGAGTTACTAGTGACTTTCATTGCATGAGGATGAATACACAGGCAATATCTTTCCCCTCCCATACACAACACTCTGGCACACGTATACACCCACGCACATGCAAACACCCACACACACACACCCACACACACACACACAAACCCCCCCCCCCACTCACACACACATAATTGATTATTATTATTATTATTATATCACCTCATAATCACGTTCCCGCTCTCCATGGGGAACTTATTCGCGGGATAAAAAGTAGCCTATAGATGTGTTATTCCAGACTACAATTATCCCCAGATTTCAGCCAGATCCGATCAGCCGTTAGAGCGAGTAACAAACATCCACACTCACAAACTTTTCGCATTTATAATATTAGTAAGAAAGAAGTAATTATATTCGTTTGCTATGTGTAAAAAAATAAAAATAAAATAAGGTTACCTAAGTTTAGTTAAGGAATTTACTAAGTACTATCGTTTAAATAGACGTAACATACAAGAAGAATGGCTCAAATTCATATGCGAGTGTCCTGTCCACGTGGTTGGAAGTTATGAGTTATCAGGCAACTTGCTCGGTATTCCAATCGAAGGCAATGGTAAGATTTACAAAAGCTAAAGCCACACTACAGGAACCTCGCTTAGTGCTAATAGCTATACAGACTCTCGCGAGGCGCATGCTGGAGGCTCTCGAGACTCTCGGATTATACAGTTACCGGCTCCGTATACTAAAAAATGGACGTGATTCAAGTGACAGTGTTAGGCTTTATATGCCCATTAATTATATTTTTTTCTTTCATTTATATTATTTAGCTAAAATAATAAAGTTAAAATAGAAAAGGTCAACAATGAAATGAGCGAGAGTGAGGATGGGTGCCTCGCCTCGTCCCCTCGCGTCCTTTGACTCCGTCACAAAAACCGACACGGAATGGAGTGCACAGGGGTCGAGGCAAGGTGAGGCGATTGTCCACACTCTCGCACGTGGCCTGCTAGAGAGTCTGGATGCGCTGTAAAAGCCAAGTGACTTGATTTAGGTTTCAGGCAATGTGGTCGCTGTATTATTACGTAATACATCTGTTCGCTAGGATAAGATCAAGTCAATTGACTCATAACACGTAGCTAGGCACTTATAGCCTAAGCCTAAGAATTTTTTGGGCGAGCTAAAGTGAGTATGTACGAGTCCTCATTTCCAAGTAACCTAATATATAGTGTACGCGTGAGAATGCTCATTTTCTGTTCGAGTTGTAACCACTTTATTAGTCTGTAAGTTACTCACCAACTTACTCAGAGGGAGCTTGCAGAGGACTCTTTCCCAGGGCGCCTTTACTCAAAGTTCCCAGTGTGTGTGCAAGGGTAGGCTAGGGCTCTAACGAAAACAACGCAGTAGGTGTACACACATATATTTAGAAGGTTCTCTTTAGAAGGTTCTCTGAGCTACAGAGACAATAAGAAGTTATACATTAATAGACATATATATATATATATTAGATATTCTAAGAGTAGATCCTATATCTAAGCATTAATAGGTACTACTTAAGCGAACTACGTAGTCTTGGGCAGGTACTACAGGTTGTAAATAATTTACGCAGCTATGCTACACGGTGGTATTAGTAGTAAAGTACTGGCCTTCGTGTTGGGTCAAACTTAAACTCAAACTCAAAAAAACATTTATTTCGCATAATCCTAATACATAGGCACTTGCGACACGTCAATGAATACAATACAAATAGTACCACCAGTTCGGAACGCGGCCCGCTTGAGAAGAACTGGCAAGAAACTCGGCGGGCTATTCTTTTTGTGCACTACATATTTACAATAAGTAGACTCCATCAGTAGAGCAAGCAGATCACTTCCAGGCTTCCTTATCAATCAAATAATCGTCAATTGTATAGTAGCCCCTGCAGCACAATTTACTTTTTATACACTTTTTAAACTTAATTAGAGGCATGCTTTTAATTTCGCTTGGAAGCCTGTTGTAAAAACGTATACAGTTACCCAGGAAAGAATAACTGACTTTGTTCAGTCTACAATGATAAACGGCAAGGTTGTTTTTATGTCTGGTGTTCACATTGTGTCTATCGCTTAACTTAGTAAAACTAGATAATTTTTTCTGAACATACATAAGATTTTCAAAAATATATTGTGATGCCACAGTCAGAATATTTAATTCCTTAAATTTTTCTCGCAGAGAGACCTTTGGACCTAATCTATATATGGCTCTTATGGCCCGTTTTTGTAAAACAAAAATTGTATTTATATCTGCGGCATTGCCCCATAGTAGCATACCGTACGACATTACACTGTGGAAGTAACTGAAGTACACTATTCGCGCTGTTTCTACATCAGTCAAATGCCTAATCTTTTGGACAGCAAATGCTGCTGAACTTAATCTGCCAGCCAGTTTTTCAATATGTGGGCCCCACTGCAATCCAGAATCGATCGTCAACCCTAAGAACGCAGTAGATTTCACAAGTTCCAACTCTTGGCCATTAAGTTGCACATTGGTTTCTGCCTGTGTTACATTGGGCAAGGTAAATTTAATACATTTAGTTTTGTTTTCATTCAGGCTAAGATTATTAGTGTTAAACCAATGTACTACTTTTAGGATTGCATTGTTAACATCGTCATAGTCATCTAGTTGTCTTTTAATTTTGAAAATTAAGGAAGTGTCATCTGCAAACAAAACAATCCCGTTAGTGTCCCTTACGTAATAGGGTAGGTCATTAATATAAATTAAAAATAAAAATGGTCCGAGTATCGAACCCTGCGGGACGCCCATAGTAACCACCGATCCCCCGGAACGTGTGCCACCGACATCGACCCTCTGAGTTCTATTGTTCAAATATGAAGTCAGAAGATCGAGAGCCTTGTTCCTTATCCCGTAGTGCTGTAGTTTCCTGATCAATGTCTCATGTTGGACGCAATCAAAAGCCTTAGACAAATCGCAAAACTCGCCAAGCGCATCATGTTTATCTTCCCAGGCCTCATAAATACTCTTCAACAAATCTACACCAGCATCGGTCGTCGAACGTCCTTTAGTGAAGCCAAATTGTTTATTATGAAATAATTTGTGACTGTTAAAATAGGTCAGCATCTGCTCAAGTATTAATTTTTCAAATATCTTGCTCAAAGTCGGCAACACTGAGACAGGTCTGAAATTACCTGGATCAGAAGCACTGCCGGCCTTGAACAAAGGTATAACTTTACTGTGTTTCATTAAATCAGGAAACACACCACCCGAAACGCAATCGTTAAACACAGCTGCCAAGTAAGGGGCAATGACATCAATGACACTAGATACAGATTTTACCGATAGCCCCCATAGGTCTGCGGTTTTTTTAACATGGTGAGAGCGACACCGGCTGCTGTCAATGCCAGGTGGAGACGGCAGGTTTTCGTGCAGTCCACGTATTACAGGGCGTGGCTCCGAGCACCATATAGTGGGCCGCTTTTGCCCGTATTAAAAACCCTGTCGTGAAACAAAATAACGAAATAAGTTGCTGACAACGCGACAGACGAAGAGTGAAATACTTTGCAAAAGAAAAGGACTCACCAGTTTCCTGGGCAGAATGTAGCACTGAATTTAACCTTATCATAACCTCTGGCAACGGCGAGGTAAAAATAATCGTGTTTGAGCGAAAACTGATTCGAGGCACAGACTACAGAGCTTGGAACTGCTTCAAAGTTAGCTTCAAAAAGCCGGAAACCTCGAAGCGGGGCTAATTTATACCCTCTCCGTAGAACCCTCGAGAAAAAATCCTTTCACAAAACCTGTTCTTTTCGTAGCGATCCCACGGCACCGTAGACTATCCTGTCACTTGTCAGCAAAGACAACTCAAAATAAAAAAAAAAAAAGCGATGAATTGATTAAGGGCGTCCTGACACGTTCAATTGTGAACTGTCAAGCCCTCAACCAGATATTGTTGCATCTAAAGAAAATAAATGCTTCAGAGTCACATTCCTCAACTTCATGAAAATTGGCACGAATGTTATTAGCTTGAACCAGAGTAGTTTCATTTTATAATTCCATCATTTGTGAACTAATACGACTTAAACATACGGACTACTATTTACATAACATTTGAATTCAATTGCTACTGCAGTATTAAAAGGTATTATCTGAAATGCGACATAAAATCACACACAGCAATGTGTAATTTTACTTTTATTATCTTAGTTTAATTATTACAGAAAAGATACCAATGGATGTACAGATTGGTGTAACGTATACTAACGGTAAAGACGGTGAAAAGCATTTCAAAATAGGCAAAACAGAGAGAACGTTTGATTTTGTAGAGAAAACATCCCTTGTATTTGAAAATTTATACAACGGTGATATGGAAAGGGGTAAGTGTAAAACTTTATCACATACACACACACACACACACACACAATCACAGTTCACGTAGCACAGTGTGAATAAACTTTATTTGTACACTATGTTAAAACTAATTTTACAATAGGTACTTAGGAAATATTATTATATATTTATGTACTTACTTTCCTTTTAGGTACTTGATACTAATGATTGTTGGAGTGTTTTCGAGACAGTACTACCTTGTCCTTACCCCTAGACCTTTGAAAATGCCGTGAGGTGAAACTGGTCAGGTTTATAATAATAAATATTGTGGAACAGTACAAGTGTCGTTTTCAATATGTGCAGCAAGTTCCACCAAGTGCCATCAATCAACAGGATAAATAATCCAATGTTTTTATTTTTTTAAAGACGCAGGTTCGAATCATGCTCCAAGCCGATTCTTTTACTTACCATAATATTTAATAATTTATGATTGAGTTAGCATACTAATTGCTTTTCCAAGGATTACTTGTTTATCAGGAAAATTAAATTTACCACCGATGCAGATGAACAGAATGATGTTTCCTCCAATACTATGTCAAATTTGTGAATATCGAGTAAGGGTGCAATTATTTTTAATGCGCGATGCAGAATCATTCTACCTGCCATAAAACTTCGGCTCTTCTACGCTAGATGCATTAATTACCACAAATGCAAATTACATTTGGCCTGCAGTCATAGGCACTCAATTTTTATACCAAACTAGCTGACCCGCGCAACTTCGTTTGCGCCACATAAGAGAGAGTATTACCTGTTCTCGTCGCATTTACTCCCGTCACGTTGCGTTTACTCTCGTAGCGTCTCGTTGTTAATATTCAATACTACGTGAGAAAGAGAGAGAGAGAGAGAAAGGTTTCTCGTCGCTTGTATTCCCGTCGCATTATTTTTAAGAACAATTTCGTTTATGTAAGAGGTATCCCGTGGCATTATTGTAGAAAAAAATTGATTGCCATTAAAATGGTTATTGTGCACCATCCCAAAGATAGACACATGCTATCGCGATTTTTTTTTAAAAATTTTTTTAAGAGAAACAATTTTGTTGTACATATTTTTTACATAACTATAAATATTTACGCAGCACACGCAACGAAGCTCTCAAAAGGAATAACTTATTCCCCGATTTTGAAACATTTACTATTACTGCTCCGCTCCTTTTCGTTGTAGCGTGATACTATATAGCCTATGACACTCCACAATAACGTAGCTTTCTATTGGCGAAAGAATTTTTAAAATCGGTTCAGTTGATCCCGAGATTACCCTTACAATTTAACAAACACACAAACTTTACTTCTTTATAATATTAGTATAGATAATACAAGTGGACCCAGTAGTTGTTCTAGACGAATCTAGACTATCTTTGAAAGACTATAACCCATGCAGTTTTGTTGTCAAACTATACAGGGACAAACAAAATCCCATACAAATCAGTCCAGTATTTTAGAAAGATAATGATGAATAAAAATAAGTATACATGTGACAAACACACGTCCAAAAAAACAACCTTTTATGTATAAAAGTGAATCCTTATTTCTCTTTCGCAAAGCCTATCTAGTCCCTATCTTTAGCCTTCTTCAGAACCTGGTTCTGACAATATCAAACACAGCAAAAAAGAATCAGCGAAATAAGCCAACGGTTCACGCGTAACCAAGGGACATTCTTTTTAAAATATAGATTACGTTAAATAGAAAAATCTCTTCACTACTTTTTAGGGTTCCGTATCCAAATGGTAAAATTGGAATCCTATTCATGAGACTTCGCTGTCCGTCACCAGGCTGTATCTCAGAAACTGTGATAGCTAGAGAGTTGAAATTTACGCAGATGATTTATTTCATTTGCCGCTATAACAACAAACACGTTTCTTGGTACGGAACCCATGGTGTGCGATTTCGATTCGCACTTAACCTGTTTTTACTAGACGTTGTCCAGTGGTTTTTAAATCTCTTTTAATTTCAGCGGCTCCAATATTAACTACCTTAGACCAGGCCTGGAAAGAAGTGGTGCAAACTTTTGGCAAACCAATTGTAGATGCATTAATTAACAAAATTGTAGCAAACTTGCAAAAGTTTGCTGAAGAGGAGTGGTGTTCAATGTAATAAATTTATCAATTTCGTGCTCGATTGAAGTTTTATTACATTTTTAAAATCCCTTCGATCGTCTACGAGACCGTTGCTACGTAACGAGTATCGTACGAAGAATAAAATTATTTTTTATGTGAATAGGTTCGTAGGAAGTAGACTTTTTCCTCCTACGAAACCCTTGCTACGGAACAAGTGTTATAAACAGAGAAATATTTATTGTTCTTCCTACGAAACTAATATCGTTTTTGTGCTCAACACTTCAGCGTATAAGCCTAAAGTGAGACAAGTAGGATTTGGTAAGAGGAATGATCGGGGTTTTTTTTAACGTGAGCAAAGTCCCACAGGGATGATATGCAGGACTTCTACCAACTAAAAACCACACGTATCCTACCTAACAGCCTACGGTTGGGAGCCCCGGGTAAACCCTTGGAAGGCAGTCCCTAGAACTACCAACAGACCTACGGCTACCACTGCGGCCTCATCTGGAGGGGTGGTTCGGGTGATATCCCGCGTCTTGAGGGTTGTTCGGGTTTTGTTCGAACTTCGTGGCGGGCGTGTATGAATTCCTCATGTCACGCTATCGTCTAGAGCCTGCTTCTGTAAGAACGGTGAGCAGCCCCCTCATTGCCCTCATACTCCGGTCATGGAGGCCGATAGTCTTTAGCGAAGACAAGTCTGCGGCGCCCCGGCCGCAGACTGAGGAATTCGGGTGGGAGAGTTCTCTCCCGCTCCCTCCCCGCGGTCTCTTTCACGAGCATGGACTGAAGGAAAAACACATTAGTCAAATAACACAAAGTGGGCTAGAGCTCTATTTGTGTCGTTTAATTTCCGTGTGTTTGAATTTGTGTGATAGGTATGTTTTATTTTTATATTTTTTTTATAAAAATTCCAATACAGAAGGTAGTAAAAACTTTGAAAACTCACTTATATTTTTTATTAATGTGGGAAAACCGGGCCAGAGAATAACTTCACATCCACGAATAACCTTCATCTAGGCCTGTAAAAAGCAGAATACATATTGAGAAGGTACAGTACTGATGTCATTACAGGCATAGAGCGAGTATTTTTTTTATAATACCTAAAATATATCTGACGTAAATAATTAGCATAAACAAATCAATCAATAAAATATATATATAATAAAATCGTAACAGGTCGCTGTCTGTACATGGAAGATAAATAAGAAAAAATATTATAGGGGGGCTTTATGAACGCAATAGAACCCAAAACAATGATTTTTAGAATTTTTGTCTGTTTGTCTGTATGTCTGTATGTCAGTATATCTGTTTGTCTGTACGGTTGTGCACGCTAATCTCAGTAACCGCTCAACCGATTGCAATGCGGTTTTTTTTATTGTGTTGAGGTTTGCTCCAGTTAACATTTAGCGTTTGTTTTATGTAAATCGGTTTAGAAATAAAAGAGTTATAACACTTTTAAGAATCAGGTATTTTGAAAATTTTAATTGTAGGGGTTTCTTTGAATGTGAGTGAACCTAAACTGGCGTGTTGGCTTAATCATAAAAGAGCTTAATGATTAAGACTATTTCTAAACAATTCAGTCCGCGCCGAAGGCGTGGACTGAATTGTTTTAAAATAGACTTAATCATTAAGCTCTTTTATGATTAAGCAAACAGGGCAGTTTCAGACGCTGCTTGATGACTCTGATGAAGAAATACCTTTCCTTTCATACACCTTATGTGACGTAAACGAAGTTGCGGGCTCAGCTAGTAATAAATAAATAAATAAACAATTATTACGGACATTTCACACAACGCTATCTGATCCCAAAGTAAGCTAGGAATAACCTGCTTGTGTTACTTTTAAATACATACATATTATACATAGAAACACTCAGACTCTTGAAACAAACATTTATGGTTCACACAAATATTTGTCTCCGGTGGTAATCGAACCCACGACCTCCAGCGCCGCAGGCGGTATCACTACCGACCGCGCCACAGAGGCAGTCGAGAGAGTATAATAATATTGTTTCTTGTTAGTCCATTGAAATGTTACAATTTAAGGACCGAATATTGCATTTCTTAGAGGACGCAATTTTATTTTTGGGACATGTGTGGGGATTCAATAGAAGCTTAACCTCAAGTTTGTGGGATCGCCACCCTTGTCCCCCGGCCGCAATCTTAAAAAGGGGTGAAAACACTTTTTTCCCAATATCTCGGAAACTACGAGTCTTACAAAAAATTTGTGAAGTCATAATTTGTAGCAAATTATTTTGCCTACAAATATGTTATACAAATTTTTGCCCTAAATAAAAATTAAAGAAAACAAAAAATTGAAAATAAAATTAAGTATAAAAATTTTCTTTTTTGCTCTGTGGCGTTTTTTTATAGATATTTGACAAAAAAATTACCTCGGACCAATCTTGTAGATGATCTTTTGAAGATTTTTTTAAAATTTCTTTTAAAAGATCATCTACAAGATTAGTCTGAAGTATTTTTTTATAAAATGTATAAGAAAAGTTTTAGAGCAAAAAAGTAAATTTTTACAAAAATTTTCTCAATTTTTTGTAAAAATGTTTGTTAAGTTATAAACCTATCTGTAGGAAAAACAATATGCTACAAATTAAGCCACTGTAATTTTTTTGTAAGGCTCATAGTTTACGAGATATTGCGAAAAAAGTGTTTTCCCCCCTCTTTTCAAGATGGCGGCCGGGGGACAAGGGTGGCGACCCCACAAACTTGAGGTTAAGCTTCTATTGACGTAAATAATTATCATAATAGTATTGTTTCTTGTAGCTTTAACAAACTCCTTCGCAATACTCGGTTTTGTTAACTCATGACATTTTATTCTTTACTTTACGTCCTACGAGTTTTATATAAATGTATAGTACAAAGGTCAACTTATTTGGTATGATTTCTGTAAGGCTAACGTGAATTGGGAGCCCAGGCGGTTATCCTTCCGAAGGCGTACCCAGAACTGGGAGAAAAAACCTTGCGAAGAAAAAAATTTTTAACAAAAAAAAACTGACTTCAAACAAAAACTAAAAATTGAAAAATAAAATTAACTTAGCACAAAGTAATAGGTAGTATATTTAGTTTTATTTCAGATATGATTGAATGTAATACTGAAATCGGCGCCAAGTAAAACTATAGGTTTAGGTAGCTATTATTAATCTCTCATAGAAATATTGGCACCGACTTCAGTATTACAGTCAATAATATCTATATATATAAAAATCAATGCCACTTTTCGTTGTAATTTTATAACTCAAGAACGGGCTCACCTATCCAAACCAAATGCTTAGGCTTTGTTTGGACTATTTAGTAGATGGTTTATGTGAAGTTTGCACAAAATCGGTCGAGCGGTTCTTCATTTATCACGCAAACGAAGTTGCGCGGGTCAGCTAGTCTGATATAAAACTAAATATACTACCTATTACTTTGTGCTAAGTTAATTTTATTTTTCAATTTTTAGTTTTTGTTTGAAGTCGGTTTTTTTTTGTTAAAATTTTTTTTTCATGATTTTCAGTGACGGTTAGACTGAAATTATATCTGTCTAGGGGTAATGTTCTCCCCAATACAAATTAATCAAGCCCAAACACAAGATAACTGCTGTAAATCGTTAAGAAATTCCCTCGATTCGAGGGATTTCTTCGATTTCTCTAGGATCCCAGCATCCGATTCTGACTTCCTGTATATGGGACCACATGGGAAGCACCAGCTTTTAATCAAAAAAAGTATTTTTAAAATCGGTTAACTCCTTCAAGCGATTTGCCGGTAACAAACACAAAAAAAAATACAGACGAATTGAGAACCTCCTCCTTTTTTGGAAGCCGGTTAAAAACTCACGGCCACTGCTTTAAATGCCAGTAATTACATAGGTTAACTAATTACAGTGCCATGTTAAAAAAAACACGCGAGTTTATATGAAATGAAATACTTTTTTAAAACATATTTCGTCCATTTCTTTTTTCATGTTAATTTACAGAACATCCCACGCATTTTTATCTTTTGATAACAACCCAACAAAAATTTTATTTTGTAAAAACGGACCTTGCTACACAATTGTCTGAAATGTATTTAACTTAGATCAAGAATAACTTTATAATAAAATAACTATAAGACGCAATATCGACGCGAGAAATCCGGCACCTATAGAAGACGGCTCACTACTGACGGCTCACTACATCCTTGTTTCAACTGGCGACAATGGGCCGACATTGAATAATACAAACGTATGGAACAAAACGACTTAACTGATATATATCAGTGGCATGGTATTTTATGCTTACGTATAATAACTTTAAGGTACATTTTACGTTAAATGTGATACAGTCTTGAATTATTTATTTACGATTGCTAATAAATAGAATATAGGTTTAACTACGTATTGACTTGGGACACTTTTTAGGGTTTCGTAGCCAAATGGCAAAAACGGAACCCTTATATATTCGTCATGTCTGTCTGTCTGTCTGTCTGTCCGTCTGTCTGTCCGTCCGTGTGTCACAGCCACTTTTCTCCGAAACTATAAGGTCTATGCTATTGAAACTCGGTAGCTAGATGTATTCTATGAACCGCATTAAGATTCTTATACAAAACTAAAAAAAAAGCAGTAAATTTTGGGGGTCCTCATACTCAGAACTGAAACTCTACATTTTTTTTTTTCATCAAACCTATACGTGTGGGGTATCTATAGATAGGTCTTCAAAAATGCTATGGAGGTTTCTAACATCATTTTTTTCTAAAGTGAATAGTTTGCGCAAGAGACATTTCCAAAGTGGAAAAATGTGTGTCCCCCCCCCCCCTCTAACTTCTAAACTAAGAGAATGATAAATCTTAAAAAAAATATATGGTGTACATTGCCATAAAAACTACCAACGAAAATTAGTTTGAACGAGATAGAGCTGTTAGTTTTTTTTTAATACGCCATAAACCGCAATTTCCGGTTATTGAAATCACTACCACTGCGAACGTGTTAGAACATAAGTCAAAGTTACAACGAACTATAAGAACTTTTATATAATGTTACTTGCTGCTACCAAACCCTTCATGGGCGAGTCCAACTCGCACTTGGCCGGTTTATTAACTTTCATTTAGTTCGCGACCCGTAATCTATGTTATTCTTGATCTAAGGTATTTAATGACAGTATTTTACAGAAACACTGTATCTATTTGCCTGCGTAAATAAATTTACTTAATTAATACAAGTTTTTGCAAGTAAAATACATTCAGAAGCTATTTTTATAAGAGGATAACAAGTAGTTGCATGGTATCGTAGTTTTCCTGAATAAATTTTATTACTTCAATTAAGTCGTTACCTAATTCTAGAATCACATCAAACCTTTATTGTATTCTAAAATAATAGTTATCAAAATAATCATAACAACATTATGTATGACGTATAGTGCTACTACGGCACGCGTCTGCGATCAGCAATCGAACTACAGTAACCGGCAAACAACTTGAGCAACGATGAGCAACTTCGTGATCTCTTTGTTCTTTATACTACCAACTAAAAAGTTATTAGCTAACACAATAAAAAGCCAATAATAAAAAAAATGTTTTACAATGACACAATATTTTTGCACGTAAGTGTACATGCGCAAACTTTCTCGGACCACTTCACGCGATGCTCAAGGTTAGTACTCTTTATACCTGTGCTCAAGTTGTTTGCCGCGTACCTGTACCTTGTGACTACAACTTACAGTAATGTAGGTAGGTACATGTTACATTACCGTGACACTAATAATTCTGCATCGTGCTATGAGAGTTCTCCCCCTGAAGAAATTGTGGCAATGTACTCGTATATCCGGAAGGCATGGGGCATTGTAATGTCGAAAGCTTTTTGAAGTAAAACTTCTTTAGGCACGAGCTAGGAAGTAACTCAGGTTTTTTTTTCTGACGGAAGTAATGCTATTTGAATTTTGAATAACGGAAACGAAGTTTTTGCTATTCAAAATTCGAATGAATGATATTAATATAACATTTGGTGCCGTCAATGACAAAGAATTTTTACTTCAATCGCGCGTAAAGGTTACACACGCACACACTTTTTTTTCCTTTTATTTCGTGTGGAAATCCATCATGGATGCAATACCAGACTCTTATCGACAACAACCACACGGTGCCTTAACACTGCTTACAGCCGTGAGCCCCGGATAAGCCCTCGGAAGCATTTCCAAAAATTAATGTCGAAAGCAGGAAGAGCATTCAGTAGTCAACTAGGTTGGTTTGAATAGAAAAATATTTTTATTTCTTTCTTTCTTTCCTTCTTTCAAATAAAGTTTGAAAGAAGGAAAGAAAGTAAGAAAGAAGAAAGAAAGGAATAATGTTTATTCGGTAGCCTTTACATTGATAATAAATAAATAAAAACCGGCCAAGTGCGAGTTGGACTCGCCCATGAAGGGTTTCGTAGCAGCAAGTAACATAATATAAAAGTTCGTTGTAACTTTGATTGATGTTTTAACACGTTCACAGTAGTAGTGATTTTGCTAACCGAAAATTGCGGTTTATGACGTATTAAAAAAAACTACCAGCTCTATCTCGTTCAAACTAATTTTCGTTGGTAGTTTTTATAGCAATGTACATCATATATTTTTTTTAGATTTATCATTCTCTTAGTTTAGAAGTTAGAGGGGGGGGGGACACACATTTTTCCGCTTTGCTAGTGTCTCTTGCGCAAACTATTCATTTTAGAAAAAAATGATGTTACAAACCTCAATAACATTTTTCAAGACCTATCTATAGATATCCAATACGTATGGGTTTGATGAAAAAAAAATTTTGAGTTTCAGTTCTGAGTATGGGGACCCCCAAAATTTACTACTTTTTTTCTAGTTTTATATAGGAATCTTAATGCGGTTCACAGAATACATCTAGTTACCAAGTTTCAATAGCATAGGCCTTATAGTTTCGGAGAAAAATGGCTGTGACACACGGACGGACAGACAGACGGACAGACAGACAGACATGACGAATCTATAAGGGTTCCGTTTTTGCCATTTGGCTACGAAACCCTAAAAATGGTACCTATATTAACATAAGCATGCCGAATAGGGCCTGGTTCAGCATGTGCATGGCTTCTGCCTAACGCTGGTTTTCAACCAGACCTCATTATGATGTCCCCCTCTCCCCACGGATGCCAATCAGTCCAACGGTCATCCATCAGTTTTTGCACATATACATTTATATGTATATGTATGTACCTATATATATACCTATTAACCAAAAACAACAACAATAATAAAACCCAAAACAACACAAACTGTGAAAACATTAATAATTAATTAACTAAATACCTAGCAACCAGACAATTCCTCAATCCATTTAACTGAAGAAAAACAGAAAAACGTACTTACCAACCCGCAACACTCGCATCACATCCTAACAAGGCAAATCTATTATCTATTACTTATAATAAAACTGTAGAGGGTCGAGAGTCTGTACATGGAAGATATTTTGAAAATTTTAATTGTAGGGCGTTCTCTGATCGATACTGAAGCCGAAAATGTAATTTAAATTTTTCATGTCTGTCTGTATCCCGAATAAGTATCACGCCGAAACTACAGAACCAATTTGAATGATATTTCGTTCATTCTGAGCTTATAGTCCGAGGAAGGTTCTAGGATACTTTTGATCCCAATATTTTGCGTGGTTCCTGCGGGATAAAAGACAAAATTGTTTTTAACCCCCGACGGAAACCCGGAAGGGGTGTTATAAGTTTGACGTGTGTGAGTGTAAGTCTGTCTGTGGCATCGTAGCTCCCAAACTGATGAACCGATTTTGATTCTGTTTCTTTTGTTTGAAAGATGGGTTAGGGGAGAGTGTTCTTAGCTATGTTTTATAAAAATCGGTTAAGCCATTTCAAAGCTATGAGGGGTGAAAGTGGTGATGAATAATTTAATGTATTCAAATATACCCGTGTTGGATATCAAATGTAACGTCATATCTTATACATCACGATACCGCAAGTTTTATGAAAATCGGTTAAGCCGTTCGAAAGATATAAATAATAAATTCTTTATTTGGCACAAAAAGGTTATACATATTAACAGCAATTTTACACAGAGTATTAAAGTATCCGAACAATTGGTATCCGGTGTTGGCAACTGCTGCTGAACTAGGCTTTATACCTGTATTTCAGCTAACAGCGCCTCCACCCTAACATCTTTACACATTACAATAATATGATGAATCATCAATTTCTATGGCCCATGAAAAACAATACAGGAATATTGATCAGTAATATAATTTATCATATAATATAATAAATAAAATCAAGAAATTAATTTTAATAGTTAAAATTTACCTACTCATGAATTAAAAATTAATAATTTAACGATATCTTATATAATTCGACTGCCTCTGCGGCGCAGTCGGTAGTGATACCGCCTGCGGCGCTGGAGGTCGTGGGTTCGATTCCCACCGAAGACAAATATTTGTGTGACCCATAAATGTTTGTCTCAAGAGTCTGGGTGTTTCTATGTATAATATGTATGTATTTAAAAGTATATAAGTATTAATATCCGTGGTCTGATACCCATAACACAAGCAGGTTATTCCTAGCTTACTTTGGGATCAGATAGCGTTGTGTGAGATGTCAGTGAATATTTATTTATTTATTTAATTGGTAATTAGTAAATAAACATTAATAAAATACATTCAATAACCTCAATTACCAAATAACCCATAACTCACCCAGTAAAAATCATTAAAACTATCAGTAACACTATACTGTAATCAATAAAAATGGATTACTAAAATTTTTAACAAGAAAAATAAAATAAAGTCGTAACATAACATAACATTTTAACATAACATAACATAAAAAATTTAAATAGACATTGTAGAAACATATATGTTATAAAGATTAACAATCCAACAATAATAAATAAGACAGATGAATTACAATTTCTAAATTAAGTATTATAAGTATGTACAGTCAAGAAATAAAATTAATAAATTATCAATATTTACAACTTCAATTCGGAAATAAACCAAGAAGAATAATAACAATAAAATAATAAAATCTCTTATTAGAAATCACTAGAACTATCAGTAACACTGTAATCAGTACCTAGATAAAAATTAGGGAAATTACGTATTTTACAAGTTATGATTTGTGAGAGTGTGTTTGAGTATAGAATGTGTGTGTGTGTGTGTGTGTGTGTGTGTGAATTTTGAGTGAGTGCGTGTATGTGATATATTATGTTTGGGGATGTGAGTCGTTGTGTGTATAGTCAATGTAACCGCTCACTTGTACTGTTCCACAACATTTATTATTGTAATACCTAACCGGTTTCGCCTTTCGGCATTCTCAAAGGCGTGTTTATGCGTTCGGAGTGTAATTATGATCTAAATAAGTAAATAGCCTTTGAGAATGCCGAAAGGCGAAACCGGTTAGGTATTACAATAATAAATGTTGTGGAACAGTACAAGTGAAGTTTTTCAATATGTGTAGCAAGTACCATCAAGTGCCATCAATCAACAGTATCAATAATCAGTAATTTATACTGTTCAACAGTTACCCGTATTACGTAGAAGACGTACTTTTGCCTTGAATTGTGTGCTAAAGGCACTCGATGTAGGTAAGTCTGCTGTGAACGACGATAGCCAGTGCGATCTATTCCTTTCATACTGTGACCAGTTAGACAAATACAATACTGAGTTTGAGCACACACATTTTGCTATTGTGGAACTTGTCGAGTCTACCGAGAGTGGTGATGGTGATGATGGTGATGATGATAAGATTCGAATCCGGTTTGACGATGCATATTGTCAAATAACGTCAATTCGTCGTCAATTAACAAACTCAAGTTTAAACACGTCTGAGGTTTCTCAACAAACCCAGGCATTATCATCATCATTATCAAGAGTCCGACTACCGAAAATTCAATTACCCATATTTTCGGGAAAAATTAAAGAGTGGTCAGAATTTATAGACACGTTCAATGCGCTTATTCATGAAAGTTCAGCACTCAAAAATGTTGAGAAATTTCATTATTTGGTGTCGTCCTTGAGCAGTGATCCGTTAACGCTTATTCGAACTTTTCCTGTAACTGGTGATCACTACTTGGATGCATACGCTAGTTTAGTTGCTCGCTATCAAAATAAGCTGGAATTAGCCTTCACTTGTTGGAAGGATGTTTTTAACATTACTTTCAAACTACAGAGTGCAGTTGAGTTTCGTAGGACTTTGGACAGTATTGACGAGAATTTAAGTATTTGAAGCAGGCTTAAACTCTCCGTTCAACATTGGGACTTTGTTATCGTTTATCATCTTTTATCTAAGCTCGATTCGAAAATACGTCGTGAATTTGAGGAGAAATATAATATTGTCATTCTGAGTTTCCTACTTATCTCGTAATAAAACAATTTTTGCATTCCAAGTGCGAGGCGTCCTTACGCGATAACCATTTCTCTGATGCTACGAAGGAAAGTCGTCTATCGAAGGATGTTCTCAAGACGTCTACCTCTCACGCAATCGCTAAGCGCATTAATACCACGCACACTCTTTTAGTCGAAAATTCGGACAAACCAACTAACATCGAAAATATTCGAAATAATATGGTGCCAAGTAGCAAACCACTTGAGTGAGTGTCCTTATTGTTCAAGCAATCATTCTATTACTCGTTGTCAAACGTTTCTTGACAAATCGGTAGACGATCGTATGTCGATCGCTATTGAAAAACGGTGGTGTTTTAATTGTCTTAAACCATCACATTCGGTCAAGAATTGCATATCGGTGTTTCGCTGCCTCCAGTGTAAACATAAACATCGCAGCCTTCTCCATAAGGATCGAACTGTCACCAGTGATGGTCATACGGGTGGATCGGACTCGCAGTCGGTGGCTCTGGTAGCCAGGGGAGACAAAGCAAGGTTAACCCACAAACCAGATTCTGCCACCACTGTGTTGCTCGCCACAGCTAATAATTCAAGTAAGGGGCGGTCGCGGACGATATCAATCGTTCCGGGCTATGTTCGATACGGGCAGTCAGAACAACTTTATTACTAAGAACGCTGCACAATGCTTATCTCTAAATCCTAATCAATGCGTAACCAATATCAAGGTTTAGGAGACGTTGATGCTAGCATTATCGGCTTAGTAAATTATTCTATTGCATCTAACAATCAATATCGGTTTAACGTGAACCTCCACGTTATTCCTACCATATGCGGGGATCAACCAATATCTAAAATCAATACCGTAGGTTGGTCACATATCAATTCGTTATCGTTAGCAGAACAAGGTTTTAATGACCCTGGACCTATCGACATTCTGTTTGGTGTAGATGTCTTTGTTAATACACTATTGAATCACCGTATCAAAGGCGCAGCCAATCAACCCCATGCGTTTAATTCTATATTCGGTTGGCTGCTGTTGGGTCGAACGTCTCTGCTGACGTCATCGTTGCATCAATTCTCACCCAAACATAGTGAAGAGTCTCAGTTGTCATCAGATATATCTTCAGAAGAGAGCCTACTGAAACCTAACTCGTTTTCTGATGATCAACCTTCAACAATCAAAGTGCTGGGTCTCCAATGGGATCCAACATTCAATACGCGTCGTGCTTACAAACCACCTAATCGTTCATGTGCCAAGCGAAATAACTTAATCGGGATTGCAAGGGTCTTTGATCCACCTCTCGTATCACCCGTTAACGTAGCCTTGGTTAGGCCCCTCTTGCAGAGGCTTTGGTCACTTCGAAAGTCGCCGGATAAAACTCTGTCTACAGATACCGCTGAGGTTTCGAAAGACCTATCAACTTTACAAGACCTTAGGTTTCCTCCACGTTGTATCGCGGATCCACAGGTTCAATCGTGTGAACTTCATGACTTTTGTGATAGTTCCGAACTGGCCTATTGGGCGACAACTTACATTCGCATACTTTTCACCAAGCGTTATACACAAGTTATACCGTTATGCGTGAAGGCTCGAGTAGCCTCACTTAGGAAACTATCGTTACCCCATTTCGAACCGTATGTTACCGTGGTTCTAGCTGATCTTGTTAGATTCGTTTTCGATACTTATGGTCTTAACTTCTCAGCGCATGTGACTTATTTGCAGTCGGATTCTCCAACAATTGTACTATCGTTGCTCCCTCCGCATTCTTCGCGTTGGACTACGTTCGTGGCCGATCGGGTTGATACCACTCGGTATATTGTTCCAATGGAATCGTCGCATCATGTGGCTTCGGCGGTTAACCCCTCACGCGCCAGACCTCGATTTGCAAAAATGCTCTACGTGTCGGTGACTTTTTGAGATTTTTTTAATTTTTGAGAGGGCTTTCGAGAAAACGAAGATTTTCAGAATGTAATGCCAGTAACATAGTATAAATTATACCTTCTCGGCTTGAGAATAAGTTTATCTAACTATTTATACGTTTCAATAATGTTATAGAACTGAACTGATCTTGTAGCGATTTGATATAATATAAAATTATGATAATTTTCACTGATGTACCTTGTAAACTATATGTAGCTCGTAAACTTTATCACATTATATCGAATTCCCATACATAATCACCAAAATAACACTTTATTACAATAGTAAAATAAACATTAAGCAAAGACCACTAAAAACTTTACACTTTAAAATCATTAATTAATAATTAAAACTATTTGTTTACATGACGAGAAAACCGGCCGCCGTGATTGTCACGTTCCGTAAAAACGCATACGTATTTCGTCTTAATAATTTTCGTTCATACTAGCAATGTTTCCATTTTAAAAATAAGAAAGCTGGTTATGAATGTATTCATAAATGGAATGATAAATAATGATAATGAAATAAATGATAGTCAAATTGTATTGAGAGTGTAAAGAAACGTAAATATCAACGACCAATGACGACAGTCTCTGTTGACGGCTGTTATGTTCAAATGAAGAACGGATTCGCGTCGCGCCAATTTGTTTATGTGCTTATATGTATCATAAAACGTGGGAGGGGTTAATCCCGCTGACGGGTGCCTGCCGGGACAGTTGCCACGTGACTGGTTACATACCTTCTGGTGGTGGTTAGGACCACCCTGGTTACCGCAATCATCCGACCATTGGTTCACACATTTCAATCGGGATTCGGGAAGCGGCGTGGTGCGTGAGGTGGAGCGTCGATCGCGCGTACTAATTACTAATCAAGTGAGCAGCAATGATGAGACTCAAATCGATTATTCTTTACAGCGTTATTCGTCACTCGATAAAAGCATTCGTATTCTATCATATATCCGACGTGTCCCTCTGTTATTTGATCCAGGAGCAATTACTTCCGACGAAGGAATCTACACATTCTTACTGTCCATGGTTAGGCTGGTCCAAGCGCTTTCAGTCACGAATCAATAGTTGGAATTAAATCGATTGTCTTCCAGATCCTTACGCAAGATTAATCTGTATCTGGACGCGATGGATTTCCTCAGGGTGGGCGGTCAGTTTTCTTGTGCTAGTTTTGAGCGCGAGCGAAATCATCCAGCGTTGCTCCCCTGCGAATATCCTTACACGTTCAAACTAATTAAACCAATTCATAGTAAGCATCGCCACCCCGGACACTATGAGACTCGTTACTGGTTCTTGCGATGTTTCTGGGTGGTTTCGGTGGGGCAAGTTATTCGTGAGTGTTTTTCGCATTACATACGTGATTGTAAAACTCATCATAAGCCATTGCAATTGTGTTTCTGTGCTTGGTGACAGAAGCGATATATTATCTTAAGATTGCGCCGTATCTTTTAACGGAGGCTTTCATGTTGGCGTTGCATAGATTCGTAGGTCGCCGTGACCTTTTTAACGTTATTAGTGCTAACATGAAACTAAACTTATTCGGTACTGGAAATTATTTGATTCCATTCACCGTTGTTTCCCCTATGACTTCTGGGTCAGATAAGAACCATCCTTACGTTAACTTTCGTCGACTTTTGGTCGACCGTTGGTTTATCCAATCGTTTGTACATTCTCTAACGCAGCGTGCGAAATGGACAATGTTATCGAAACCATTACCACTGAATTCAATCGTCATCATTAAGGATGATAATTGAACTCCATTACATTGGTCTCTGGGAAGGGTAATTGATCTACATCCGGGTTCCCACGTCCGTGTGGCAACCATCAAAACTCAATCCGCGGTTATCCAACGGCCGGTGGTTGAATTATGCCCTCTTCCCATAGATCAATAATCAATTGAACTTACACTTACTCGTTAGCATGCTAGAATTCATTAGTCTTAAGTTATAGTTATTTACTACACATTACACGTTAATAAGTACGGACGGAAAATACCAGCCGTATTTTGGTGGGCGGAATATTCGCTCGTCGCGATTATTTTTTTCTTAAATTGTTTCCAAATTGAATCGTAAACGTTTTTGACCCGATTTAAATCTTCCCGCCAATTTAGATTCGTGAAGGTTCCACGTATTGACCAATAGCAAGGCCCATTCAACCGAGCATACACGAGCCAATGGTAAAGACGCGAAACCGGACATGCATGATTGCGTGAGACTCGCATCTCTCGGTCGACACGCAGCCACAAGTGTACTTCATAATTTACTAATAAATCAATCAAAAGTAAAATAAATCTCTTCAAAATTCAATTAACGTATTCCACGGGAGTGACTTTTAGTTAAAATAAATCAACCAATTATAAGTGAGTATGAACGGCATCGGCGAGGCACCCACGCCAGAGCAACTGGTGCAAGAAATCGACCAGAGTGAGGACAGGGACTCGTTGCGGTGGATCCTGAGGTAAGTGTACGTACTTGTTTTTGGTTTCTACCTACTCCTGAATCACCCAACCTTTCTATCACGGCGGGAAGATACTAGCACATTTTATTCGTTTCCTGACCCAGAGTGACGTCAAGGGCTCCCACGGCAGGGCCGATTCGTCACACTTTGTGTACGAACCCAAAAAACCAGTACGGTTAAATTTTTAAGCAATCGAACAGGGATGTGCAACTTATCTCGTCTATTGCGTTGGGGCCTTGAGTCTAGACTACAAAATCAAAAATATAAACTACAAAGTTGGAGAAATAAAAAAGGGATATTTTTAAATGCACATCTGTTTATTTTTCTGCACACTAGGTTTCTCCACTAATTTACTGAATGCAAACCAGAAAATTAAATGCTGTGCAAAAAAACCAATTGATTAACTAAACATGTACCATCATAAAAATCTAAAATTTTACACATAACGAGATGACCTATTTTATCGAATTTAAACCAAAAATGTAGTTCGTACACCGGATATATGATTTGCTACACAAAAATACGAATTGCTTACCAAAAATACTAACTTGCACTCTAAATTGTACAATCTTATAACGGAATAGGTTAGGTTAGGTTAGTTTTTTTTATTTTTTTGAATGATAAAATTTAATTTTGTTAAGATGACTGATTAAATTGGGGTTTTAATTAGAAAAAACGGTGTTCCGAAAAGTAAATTAGACGATGGTTTTCCATAAAAAAGTTTTAATACGTTTGTTAAGCTAAGGAATTTTGAGATATACAATTAAGATAATAGTGATTTGTTCAGTATAATAGTTCTGCAAAAACCGTTAAACAGTATATTGAATTTGATTTATTTAGTGTGCATAATTAGTGTGCAAGTCAGTATTTTTGGTTTAACTTTGAAATATTTTGTTGGAAAAAAGGGAATAAACAGATATCGATTTAAATACATGCCATAAAAAAATAGCCTTCAGACAAACTTGGCCGAAGACAAAGCTATAAAAAGAAGTAGCATGAAGTATATTTCCACACTATATTATTACATCTGTTACCAATTCATAGTCCTTATTTCTTTTTACACAACATGTTAAAATCAATATCAATGTTATTGTGTTTCGCCTGGTTGGTCACAGACTCTATAGGTGATTCAGGTAAAGGATTAAAATTTATTTTTTAAATAAATATGGCTAAAGTCATACTTTAACCATATTTATTTAAAAAATAAATTTTAAAAAAATTGCCGATTAGTACCGAAAATCTAAATTGTTTATTTTTTTAATTTTTAACAAACATACATACATACATACATAACATCACGCCTGTCTCCCAGCGGGGTAGGCAGAGACTATGACTTTCCACTTGCTACGATTCTGGCAAACAACTTTCGCTTCTTCAACTTTCATAAGTGTCTTCATACATGCTCTTCGATTAAGGGTACTCTTGACCTGGCCTTTTCTCAGAAGATTATCGATTTGATCGACATGAGTATGCCGAGGTCGACCCCTATCAGTTTGCTCATTCACTCTCGCTTCATAAATCTGTTTCGTCAGCCTATTTCCATCCATTATCTCCACATGTTCAAACCATCTGAGCATCCCTTTCTCTATCTTAGTCACTACATCTTCTGTCATACCGCAATGTTCCTTTATCACACTATTCTTTACTTTATCCCTCAATGTCACTCCAGCTATACTTCGCAAACTTCTTATTTCCACTGCATTAATTTTACTTTCATGCTTCTCCTGCCACACCCAACTTTCACTACCATGCATAAGTGTAGGGACAAGCACTCCTCTATGTACAGCCATCCTTGCCTTTTTAGACACGTTCTGACTGCTCATAAAGGTGTGAATGGCTCCATTCACTTGATTTCCTGCCAAAACTCTTCTTTCAATATCATTGTCACACTTTCCAGCTCTTGCAAATTTTGAACCCAAATATACAAACTCTTTCACCTGTTCCACGCTCTTTCCTTCGATCGATATCGAGCAATCAGTCATACAATTCTCTCTTTCAAAAACCATTACTTTTTAACAAACTAATTTATTCAAAATAGTTACCATTATTATCTATACATTGCTGCCATCTAATAGGAAGGTCATTCATGCCTTTGCGATAGAACTCTAAGGATCTAGACTGCACAAACTCTGTAAAAGTATTTTGTACTGCCTCCTGGGAAGAAAACTTCTTGTCACGTAGATAATTGTCCAAATCACGAAAAAAATGGTGGTCCGTTGGAGCAAGGTCTGGCGAATACGGAGGATGACGAATGGTTTCTAAGCGCAGTTCCTGTAGGGTTAAAATGGTTTTTCGTGCTGTATGAGGTCTCGCGTTGTCATGGAGCAATAATGGTGAAGATCGATTCATGAGTCGGGGCTGTTTTACTGCTAGTTTTACCAACATTGTACGAAGTTTCGCTTTAGGACACTGTTGTGGCATTTGACCTGGGGTCAGCCATTGCATTTTTCTTTTACGGTTATCATAAAGAATCCACTTTTCATCACATGTCACAATTCGATCCAGTATTCCTTCATTTCTGTACCGATTCAACAGGGCAACACAAGTTTCAACACGCGTTTCTTTCTGCAGATCGGTCAAATCGTGAGGCGCCCATTTTTCGTATTTTTTATTTTATTGATTTGATACAAATGAGTCAATATTGTGGGTAAGGTAACGTTAAACCATTTCGCATAAGTACAGTTTGTCTATAAAGTCGTGAAATTAAATGAGGGCGCTGCTGAATGCATGTATGCAACCCTATATAGTACGACCAAAATGATTTTGATACGAGGAGTTCGTTCCGAGTAAAATCTTACTAATATTATAAATGCGACAGTTTGTGAGTGTGGATGTTTATTACTCTTACACGCTCGAACGGTTAAAGGGATCTGGCTGAAATTTGGTACAGGGATACATTATAATCTGGAATAACTATGGCTACTTTTTATTCCGGGAATAAGTTCTTACAGGAAGCGGGAACGGGAACAATACAAATATTATAAATGCGAAAGCTTATGAGTGTGGATGTGAGACTCTTTCACGCTCGAACAGTTGAACTGATCTGTCGTCACGTCCATTGGAAACTGTAAGTATCTTATAGTATGTGCACATTTTTGATGTATTCATTAACACAAAGTAATTACAAATTAGCTAAAACAGAAAACGTAATAATTCTTGCTGAATGATTTCGCGTTCGTCCCATCCGTATATATCCGCACATTCTTCAACTTGGGAAGCGCTCGTGGCCCCGCGGACTCAGTGTTCTGTAAACGATCACTGCAGTAAGCAACTTTCACTATGGCCGGTCCATGGATGGGTGACCATCCATGTGATCACTTTGTGACATTTATTTGAGCGTCTCCGTGCTTCGGAAGGCACGTTAAGCCGTTGGTTCTGGTTGCCAGTAAAATGGCAGTCGTTAAGCTAAGTTTGAAGGCTTTCTTCAATTCTAAAAGTCCAAAACTCCAAAGCTTCAAAATTCCAAAAGTCCAAAAGTCTAAAGTCCAAAACTCCAAAAGTCCAAAACTCGAAAAGTATAAAAGTCCAAAAGTACAAAGTCCAAAACTCCACAACTCCACAACTCCTCAACTCCACAACTCCAAAACTCCAAAACTCCAAAAGTCCAGATGTCCAAAAGGTCAAAAGACCAAAACTCCAAAAGTCCAAAAGTCCAAAGGTCCAAACGTTCAAAAGTTTAAAAGTTCAAAAGTCCAAAAGTCCGAAATTCCAAAAGTTCAATAGTCCAAAAGTTCAAAACTCCAAAGTCTAAAAGTCTAAAATTTTAAAAGACCAAAAGTCCAGAACTCCATAACTCCAAAATTCCAAAACTCCAAAACTCCAAAATTCCAAAAGTCCAAAGTCTAAAGTCCAAAACTCCAAAATTCCAAAAGTCCAAACTACATAAGTATAAAAATCCAAAAGTCCAAAGTCCAAAAGTCCAAAGTCCAAAAGTTCAAAGCTCCAAGAGTCCAAAGTCCAAATCTCCAAAACTCTACAACTCCAAAACTCCAAAGCTCCAAAACTCCAACTACAAAAGTCCAAAAGGTCAAAAGTCCAAAAGTCCAAAACTCCAAAGTCCAAAACTCCAAAGTCTAAAATTCTAAAAGTCCAAAACTCCAAAATTCCAAAAGTCTAAATTCCAAAACTCCAAAATTCCGAATGTCCAAAAAGTTCAAAAATAACATGCAAAACATATCTGACTTCTTTATTAGGTAAGTACTCTCTTTTATTATTCTGAATGTAAGGAGGCCGCAATCAAACTTCTCTTAAAAAACATCAATCTGGTAGGTACCTTCTAAATAGGTTGTTTATAATATTTTGTTCTGAACCTGGCAGAATATAATTAAAAAAAAAAGACCAGCGCCATCTATTGGTAAAATCACTTTTTAAAGCTATTTTATTCTTATTGCTGTTGTGATAAAAGTGTATAAAGTAGCCTAAAACCATCTCTGAATCCTATTGTATATCGTGTCCAATTTTGAGCTCAGTCGATTCAGTAAATTTTGAGTTTTTAATAGATACTTAAACGCACACTACATTTTTATATATATAGATTATTATACACATCATCGCTTTTATCTATATCTGGTGTCATTAAAATATTCTTAATGGAAACAATTTCACTATCTATGGTTTGAGCAGTACTCAACCAATTCTCAGTTTCAATATTAAGAACGTCTAAAATATGGCTCTCTTTAACGGCTGGTTCAATGGGATTTCTGCTAAGAGCGTCAACATAGGACATTTTGTTACCTGGCCTGTACTCTATCTCAAAATTAAATTCTTGTAGCTGGATCCACCAGCGAGCAATGCGAGGAACAAGGTCTCGCTTCGTCGAAGTCGTTCTTAAAGCACTGCAGTCAGTGAATATCTTAAAATTAATACCTATTAGATATACCCTTAACCTACTCAGAGAGGCAACTACGGCTAAAGTTTCCAACTCAAATGAATGTAGCTTTTGTTCGTCCACGGTGGTTTTTCGGCAATCATATGAGATTGGTTTGAACACACCATCTTTACCGCGTTGTAACAAAATACCAGCAACTCCGAGTTTTGAAGCGTCGCCGCGTCGGTATAAAGTTGCGTCTCGAAAGTTGGATCATATAAAGCTATAACTGGGGGCCGAGTCTGCTATTTTCCATCAAAAAGCCGGTCCAGTGCGATTCTATTACGATATTAAAGCGATTGGTCCTAAATCTGCTAGTCGCGTAAATCTTGTCTATCGCCACTCTTCATCATTTTGATGTAAATTGTAAACTTGCTTCTATTTAGTTTATCTGCAAATTGATTAATTTAAACAATAATATTGTATGTATACCGAACGAAAATAACCAGCCTCGCACTTTCTATTTCTAGCTGTCAAATTGTCAAACATTAATTACGCGACTTCCAAAACAAATCCCATCAAATATTAGCAGACTACGCATAAATGTCAAATACACTGGCGATTCTATCGAGAGGCCATCGGTCGACCATAATCGCACTTCAATAGAAACAAGATAGAAGCTATCGAGTTAGCGACTACGAAAACTGTCAAATTGTACCGATGAGCTTCTATTTTGCTACGATATCTATTCTATTCTGATGCGATTGAAATAGCAGACTCGGCCCCCTGGACGTTCGACAAGAGCATTTTTAAGAGTAACGAATGCAGTTAGTTTTTTTTCGCCCCAAACCCAGTCATGGTTTTTACGCAAAAGATCTGTCAATGGTTTCGATATAAGGGCAAAGTTTTTAATAAATTGTCCTAAAAAATCTTATGAATCCCATGAATTGTCGGATTTCATGAATATTTTTTGGCTAAGAAAGAAAGCAAGAAAGAAAAATTGTTTATTTAGGATCACACACAACGCACATAAAATAAAAAACCCTAAAAGTATTACATAATAGACAGGATATCGAACTAAGTTAACAAAATTCTAAAGTAAAAATAAATAAATGGTTTAAAAAACCCTGCAAAAATACGCTTTTATAATGCACGAAAAAAACAAAAATAAATTATAGATCGTTCAAGTTGCCTCTACTTCTGGGCTGAAGTGTAAACTATGTGCTTTTAGTTATAATATTTGATTGCAAAAGCGTGTGGCGCTGGGACAGGAAAGACTTTCCTGACGGAAGGTGCATGATGTCCTGTCAGATTAAGGATAAGGTCACATTTATAAAAGCGTGTTTTTCTCGTGTTTTTAAACTATTAATTTACACTGTCACGCTTTTATATATCTATTGTTACTTTTACTATTATTAATATCATTTTATATTTCGGAAATGTATTAACGATGATAAGCTTTAATTGACATGCATAACACACTTACTTGAAAAGTAAAGTAGTTAATCACGCCTACGCATTTTCAACACCCACTTTTGCCAGTTTTTCGTGACGCCCGCGTAATAGGAGCAAACCTATTACCGTTACGGATCTCTATTAGATAATTCATAGGTAGATCTATAAAGTTTCGGCATTCCGATATATTTAGTACAATATGTAGTAACCATGTAATAAGAATACAAACGCATATATCCCCAAGCGGGTTATCAAAGGTAACCAAAGATATCTCGTTCTCGAACAAAAACTCTACATTTTGCCACTGTTAACGTATTCCCCTCATGTATCTACTTAATTGCCTGAAAGAAGAGGCGTTTCCTTTGGCAGCATAAACGTTATGCTCTTGTGCGACCTCATGCAGCTTTTGCCAGGATTTTTATTATAAAAGGATTAGTATTAATAGGAATTTGCTTACAAAAAAGTCTTTCTTGTTCCAGCGCCCCACGCTTTTACAGTCAAATACTACAACTAAAAAAAAGCACATAGTTTACACTTCAGCCTAGAAATAGAGGCAACTTGAACGATCCATAATTTATTTTTGTTTTTTTCGTGCATTATAAAAGCGTATTTTTGCAGGGTTTTTTAAACCATTTATTTATTTTATACTTTTTAGTCACAACATTTATACCTTTACTAGCTGTTCCCTGCGGCTTCATCCGCGTAGAAGTTGTTATCGCATAAAATCATTACCCTTCTTTTGCGCAGTCTATTAAAAAGTAGCCTATGTCCCTTAAACTTAAACTATCTTTATAACAAATATCATCAAAATTGGTTCAGTGGTTTAGGCGTGAAAACGTAACAGACAGACAGACAGAGTTAGTTTCGCATTTATAATATTAGTAGGGATTTCTGTATTACATGGTGTTTTGTCTGAGTTCGACTAATGTGAAAATATTTCATTATTGCTCTAATACATATACATATTATGCAGGTACCTATGTCAATATTTACACTCAATATTAACTTCAATATTTAACAGGTTTGTTATAACCTTAAACCCTAATCGTGGTCAAAGTTCATTACAAGACTTTTCTAACAAATCCAAACACAGCTATGATACGATGTTCAATCATGAAGTTACAGTTCATATCTTACGACTCCATCATCAGATCATTTTGACAGCACCATATTATTGTATTGTTATCAGAACTACAAACATCTGCCTATTTTCATGACGCTACGATCCTTGGAAGATTGTTAAATTAGTTACCTGAGATTCCATTGCATAGTTTTACAAGTCAATTAAAAAAAGGTTCGTTATAACCCTAAAACCTAAGCCTGGTCAAAGTTCATTACAAGACCTTTCCGACGAATCCAAAAACAGATATAATACGATATTCCATCATGAAGTTCCAGTGAATATCTTCCGGCTCCATCATCAGATCAGTTTGACAGTACCATATTATTGTATTGTCATCAGAACTACATACAGCTGCCAATTTTCATGACGCTACGATCCTTGGAAGCTGGTTAAATTAGCTACCTTAGATTCCACTTTTTCCATCGAAGTTTCAGTGCCTATCTTCCGGCTCCATCATCATATCAGTTTGACAGAACCATATTATTGTATTGTCATCAGAACTACATACAGCTGCCAATTTTCATGACCCTACAATCCTTGGATGCTGGTTAAATTAGCTACCTTAGATTCCACTTGTTTTCATTACCTATCTTCCGGCTCCATCATCATATCAGTTTGACAGTAATATATTATTGTATTGTCATCAGAACTACATACATCTGCCAATTTTCATGACGCTACAATCCCTGGAAGATGGTTAAATTATTTTTCTTAGATTCCATTACATTGTTAGTTACATACACGACGACCTAATAAAAGCGTATTAACAAACATTTCAAACAAAAACTTAACATTGAATATTTAAATTTACTTAGCACAAAGTAATAGTAAATTTTGATTTATCAGATCAGATATTATTAAATGTATTGTTGAAGTCGGTGCCAAGATTAAACTATAGGGTATTATTAATCCCTTTCATAGTCATAATGGCACCGACTTCAATAATCAGTTCATAAAATATACGGTTTTCTTGTACCTACCTATTTCAGATAAACTGCTTAACAATGTCAAACGTGATAAATCCGAAGTAGATGGCAAGGATGGTCAGAAACACTGGAAATTCGGCAAACCGGATTATTCATTTGAGTTCGTAAAGAAAACTTCAATGGATTTTGAGAATTTGTTTAATGGTGACCAAGAAAAGGGTAAGCACTTATCAAAATCAAAATACACCTTTTCTTTTACTAAAAGTTTTTAACCTTTACTTAAAATTGCTTTCCAGCTGCTCCAGTATTAACTATATTAAACGAAAGTTGGAAAGAAGTACTACAATCTTTTGGTGGGCCAATTGTAGGAGAAGTTGTGAACAAAATGACTTTAGCGGTTGACCATTTCGTGGAATCGGTACCCGCCAGTGAACTTGAAAAATCTTGAATATTTTCACGTAATAAAAGAACTTTACACTACTATTTTTAGGGTTTCGTAGCCAAATGGCAGAAACGGAACCCTTGTAGATTCGTCATGTCTGTCTGTCTGTCCGCCCGTGTGTCACAGCCACTTTTCTCCGAAACTATAAGGTCTAGGGTATTGAAACTTGGTAACTAGATGTATTCTGTGAACCGCATTAAGATTCTTATGTAAAACTAGAAAAAAGCAGTAAATTTTGGGGGTACTATATACTCATAAAAAAAAATTGAGTTTCAGTTCTGAGTAGAACTGAAACTTTTGTGTGTCCCCCCCCCCCTCTAACTTCTAAACTAAGAAAATGATAAATCTAAAAAAAAGATATGATGTACATTGCCATAAAAACTACCAACGAAAATTGGTTTGAACGTGATAGAGCTGGTAGTTTTTTTTTAATACATCATAAACTGCAATTTTCGGTTAGAAAAATCACTAACACTGCGAACGTGTTAAAACATCAATCAAAATTACAACGAACTATAAGAACTTTTATATTATGTTACTTGCTGCTACGAAACCCTTCATGGGCGAGTCCAACTCGCACTTGGCCGGTTTTTATTTATTTATTATCAATGTAAAGGCTACCGAATAAACATTATTCCTTTCTTTCTTCTTTCTTACTTTCTTTCCTTCTTTCAAACTTTATTTGAAAGAAGGAAAGAAAGAAAGAAATAAAAATATTTTTCTATTCAAACCAACTTAGTTGACTACTGAATGCTCTTCCTGCTTTCGACATTAATTTTTGGAAATGCTTCCGAGGGCTTATCCGGGGCTCACGGCTGTAAGCAGTGTTAAGGCACCGTGTGGTTGTTGTCGATAAGAGTCTGGTATTGCATCCATGATGGATTTCCACACGAAATAAAAGGAAAAAAAAGTGTGTGCGTGTGTAACCTTTACGCGCGATTGAAGTAAAAATTCTTTGTCATTGACGGCACCAAATGTTATATTAATATCATCTATGAAACCCTTCATGGGCGAGTCCAACTCGCACTTGGCCGCTTTTTATTTTTTGGTAACAGTGTGGAAATCTTGGCCTTCATTCAGTTAGGACTGTTGGTAGGTGGATATGCCAGATTCATATCAACGTAAGCCACCCTGCAGTCCTATATTTCTTGATGTGTTCACCACATCGATTCAAAAATTACAGTAAGAAACTGATTGATTTTCTCCTCACACAAATCTAGTATACGCTTTGCCTTTATTTTCAGTATAGAAGTGCCAGCCTATTGAAAACTTCCTCCTTTTCGATTATTAGGGAGTAGTAAATAACTACTATTACATTAACATTTATCTAGCTTGTAACATACTTAAGAGGTGCTATTACTATTTACAGTTAAAAGTGAACGAATTTAAAAGCATTCAAACAAATACGAGCACCGTATGTCGAGTATGTAGTTGGGGCCGCAGACCTTAACTACATACAAAAACCGGCCAAGTGCGAGTTGGACTCGCCCATGAAGGGTTTCGTAGCAGCAAGTAACATAGTATACAAGTTCTTATAGTTCGTTGTAACTTTGACTGATGTTTTAACACGTTCGCAGTGGTAGTGATTTCACTAACCGGTAATTGCGGTTTATGACGTATTAAAAAAAACTACCAGCTCTATCTCGTTCAAATTAATTTTCGTTGGTAGTTTTTATGGCAATGTACATCTTATATTTTTTTAGATTTATCATTCTCTTAGTTTAGAAGTTAGAGGGGGGGCGACACACATTTTCCACTTTGGAAGTGTCTCTTGCGCAACTTTAGAAAAAAATGATGTTAGAAACCCCCATAGCATTTTTGAAGACCTATCTATAGATAACCCAAACGTATGGGTTTGATGAAAAAAAAATTGAGTTTCAGTTCTGAGTATGGGGACCCCCAAAATTTACTGCTTTTTTCTAGTTTTATATAAGAATCTTAATGCGGTTCACAGAATACATCTAACTACCAAGTTTCAATAGCATAGACCTTATAGTTTTGAGAAAAGGGGCAGTGACACACGGACGGACAGACAGACAGACATGACGAATCTATAAGGGTTCCGTTTTTTGCCATTCGGCTACGGAACCCTAAAAATGGGTGCAGGCAAATAAATAAATAAATGTGAGCATTCTCACACAACATCATCTAATACAAAGTAGGGGAACAACAAAAAATACCTTCAAGGATACCAGATTTAGATTTTAGTCTATAAAAAGAAGTAGCGTGAAGTTTACACACTATATATACGTGTATTTTACAGTCATAGTCACAGTTATCATAAATTCATAGTCTTAAGATTATATGTATTTATTTTTACACAAAATGTTAAACTCAATATCAATGTTTTTATGTTTTGCCTGGTTGGTCTCAGGCTCTTTTGGTGCTTCAGGTAAAGAATTAATGTTAAAATATTTATTTAGCTATTTTATCATATTTTATAAAATATTTTAAATAGGTACTTGATAATTTACATGATAATGTAGTCACGGAAACTACCTACATACTATAAATAGAATGTTTTTGCTTGTTTGTGATCTGTAAACTCTGGAACTGATTTAAAAAATACATCTTCTCTTTAGAAAACCAAGTTAACCAGAAGTAATACTGCTATCATTTTACTACTCATTGATCAGGAATAAGAAAAGTATTTTTTTTTACTTTTTAGCCCCTCTCTATAAAATAGAGTACAGAGGGACTTATGTCCTGATTTTGACTGTAGTATGTGTGTCTGTTGCATTAAACTCATAACTTCAAAACCGCGTGACTTACAATAATGAAATTTTGCAGTCAGTAATAGCTGGTCATTTTGAGAGTATACAAAATTACAAAACAATAGGTCACGTATTTTTTTAAAAAATGAGTTAGAGAGGGACAGTATGGTGAGACCGATCTCACGGCTTCTTGTATAATATTAAGTGGAAGAGATATGTAGCCCCGTGTGGCGACGGGGTCCCGTGTTGCGACGGGTAAAAATACAAAATGTCGCCACCCCAAAACATCCCGAGGGTGTCGTAAGAGGCAACTAAGGGAACACTTTCGCAAAAAAATTCGTTGCGTAGAGAAGGAAAACTTGAAATGAAACCCGGTTGTCAGTAAAATGATAATCGTTAAGCCAAGTTGAAGGCCATATGGGCGGCTTGAAAAATTTCAACTGCTGGTTGCGGCGACGCGTGCCGAACGATTTCAACACGGCGATGGGCTCACCACCTATTACGTGGGACATAAAACTACAAGGCGAAATGTGGGCGTAAACTATGCCTCTGCCTACCTCTTCGGGGATAAAGGCGTGACTATATATATGTATGTGTATGCATTCGCTACGGATTTATTGTATGTCATAGACAAAGCCGTGATCTATTAGCAAGTCTATGTCAATGCTAATATTATAAAGAGGAATGATTTGATTGTTTCTTTGTTTGCATCGAATAGGCTCCGAAACTACTGAACCACTACTGAACCAATTTTTAAAAAGAAATCACTTTTTGAAAGCTGCAGTACCTATCCCCGGTTGACATATGCTATACCTATTTTATTTCTGTATTCCCACCCAAACGAGAGCTACGCGGGTGAAACCACGTGTCGTCCGCTAGTAAAAAATATTTTGACTTCAAGTTTACCCACAAAATTTGAATTTGATCATAACAATTTGATCATTACAGCTCCTTTCATCCAACCATGCGTATGGAACGACAAAGCCTGCTTGGTAAAATCAGCACAAATAGCTGTACCCATTTTTGCTGATGGTATACCAGACCTTGGAATGCCTCCTCTAGATCCAGTAAAATTGAACTCGGTGTCGATTAAGGAAGGTGATTTAAATCTAGACTTTGATGAGTTGACCGTAACGGGAACGAAGAATTGTCAAGTGACTAAGCTAGAGTATGTATCATTCGATATCTTTTACATGATTTTGGCAGACTTTAGTGGATATTTTAAGTATTAGTCCTTCTGGTAAGGCGCTTGTTAGGTATTACCAGATGGGAATTTTGCCATTAAGATCCTCTGGGACGCTTAGTATATCATTACAAAACCTTAGCCTTGGTCATAAATAATTTTAAAAAGGAATCAGTATGCTGATTATGAATTAATGAATGCATTAACGTACACTTTGCACTGATAATGAAACACCTATTTTGTTAAACCCCACAATAAAGACTACTAGATTTGTTTGAAGATGAATTAAGTTGAATCTGGGGCATAGTAGTGTCCCCGTCAACTCGAGCAACCGTACCCATCTTTTTCGACCCAGTCGACGACAGGCCATTTTCAACCCCATGTAACTTCGTTGTGGAGAAAACTAGAAGTTTGAATTTTAAAATTATTGGACACAAAATTATACGTAGATAGTTATAGTTTTATTGCAGGTTTTTTTTTTTGGAGGACCCGGGTTACCGATATAACCAAAAGAATTGCCCGCAAATTGTAGTGCGTTTTGCTCATGGAATTGACGAGCTATACATTCTAATGGGTATTAAGAGTCAACTGCAGAAAACGCAATGTGAGTGGGCATGCCGCAAGATGGATTGTGAAGTGCATAAAAGTAGTGGAAGCCCGCTGTCTAGCAGTAACACAAAACCAAAAGGAGTAGCAAATTTTGGGTAAAAATAACCCACTGTTGGGAGTCCTGGGACATCCTTCTGAGGGCTTACCCGGGGCTCCCAACCATAGGCTGTTGGGCGTTAGGTGAGGTTTTTTTAGTCGGTAGGAGTCCTGCATAGCATTCATGATAGATTTTCTTTCAAAAAAAAGGGATAACCCAGCAGTGAATGTTAATCAGCGAGACATATTCAACACTAACGAATTCCTCTATCTCATGATAGAGGAATCGTTAGTGTTGAATATGTTAATAAGCCCTCAGAAGGATGTCCCAGGACTCTCAACAGTGGGTTATTTTTACCCAAAATTTGCTACTCCTTTTGGTTTTGTGTTACTGCTAGACAGCGGGCTTCCACTACTTTTATGCACTTCACAATCCATCTTGCGGCATGCCCACTCACATTGCGTTTTCTGCAGTTGACTCTTAATACCCATTAGAATGTATAGCTCGTCAATTCCATGAGCAAAACGCACTACAATTTGCGGGCAATTCTTTTGGTTATATCGGTAACCCGGGTCCTCCAAAAAAAAAACCTGCAATAAAACTATAACTATCTACGTATAATTTTGTGTCCAATAATTTTAAAATTCAAACTTCTAGTTTTCTCCACAACGAAGTTACATGGGGTTGAAAATGGCCTGTCGTCGACTGGGTCGAAAAAGATGGGTACGGTTGCTCGAGTTGACGGGGACACTACTATGCCCCAGATTCAACCTAATTCATCTTCAAACAAGTCTAGTAGTCTTTATTGTGGGGTTTAACAAAATAGGTATTTCATTATCAGTGCAAAGTGTACGTAAATTAAAGAAATCTTAGTTCTGGGTAACGACAGTAACCAAACGATAAATGGAAAATGTTGATAACATTCATTAATATTATAATGTTTTTATACAGACGTAACAAGGAGGAGAAGTGGCTCCGATTTGCATGCGAGTGTCCTATCGACGTCCGTGGTAATTACGTAGCTTCAGGCAAATTCTTCTCCATACCGATTGAAGGCAATGGTCCCATGCATATTCAAACAGGTGAGTCTTAAGAATGTATACGATTTAAATTTTCTAAAGTCTGTGTTGTAGGATCCCTCTATCTGGCAGTTTCACGATGTTCCGAAATCTATTTAGCGTAACACATTTGGCGAATCTTTTTACAAAACATTATTTTTAAAAGTAAGCGGCCACCAATTTTGTTGATTGATCTCAAAGATTTCAACAGTATACAATCTTACTCAGGCAGATTATAATTTTACTGTTTTTACAATTTTGCCGTGACATTGTATAAAAGAAAATCTGACTGACTGACTCATAACCGTGGAGACAAAACCCCTGAACCAAGGTTTTTATGAAATTTGGGCAATAGGCTTTTCTTTTCAATTAAAATTGCGAAACTAAAGATGTGTAAAGGAGCTTTATGTATACTTTTGCAATCACTAAAAATAATATTGTAATTCTTATTTTCTTGTATTATAGATAAGCTACTTATTAACGTAACACATGGTGTCAATGAAGTTGATGGTAAGGATGGTCAAAAACACTGGCAATTCAAGATACAAGATCAATCATTTGAGTTCGTGACGAAAACTTTAATTGATTTTGAAAACCTTTTTAATGGGGACAAAGAAAAGGGTAAGTAAGTGTCGATGAAAAATAAAACAGCCAACATTCTATTACCGAGACTTCGCTATCCGCCTGTCTGTCTCTGATGAACTTTATAGATAGACAGTTGAAAATTTCACAGAAGATGATACTTAATGTTTTTCAAAAGCAGCAAAAACGAACGTGATTTTTTGTAGGCTTTATACACGGCAATCCTTTGTACACGAGTCTGATTCGCTCTTGGTCGGTTTTTTGAAATGTTCACCTACATAGCGTAAGCTCATGTAATTCAAACAGTTATTTTTGGGTGGCCTTATATAGATGCTCTTACATACATAAAGATACGTAGTTGTTAAAAAAGGCATATATTTAAATCGATATCTGTTTATTCCCCTTTTTTTTTTTTGAAAAAAATATAACAAATTTAATCCAAAAATACTGACGTGCACACTAATTATGCACACTAAATAAGTCAAATTTAATATACTGTTTAATGGTATTTGCAGAACTATTTTACTGAACAAATAGTATTATCTAAAAATTTCTTTGCTTAACAAACATGTTAAAACTTTTTTAAGGCAAACCATCATCTAATTTACTTTTAGGAACATCTTTTATTCTAATTAAAAACCCAATTTAATCAGTCATCTTTACAAAATTAAATTTTATTATTCAAAAAATTAAAAAACTAACCTAACCTAACCTATTCCGTTATAAGATTGTAAAATTTAGAGTGCAAGTTAGTATTTTTGATAAGCAATTCGTATTTTTGTTAAGCAAATCTTATATCCGCTGTACGAACCACATTTTTTGTTTGAATTCGATAAAAAAGGTCATCACGTTTTGTGTAAAATTTTAGTTTTTTAAGTAGTACATGTTTAGTTATTCAATTGGTTTTTTTGCACAGCATTCAAATTTCTGGTATGCAATCAGTTAATTAGTGGAGTTACCTAGTGTGCAGAAAAATTAAATAGATGTGCATTTAAAAATATTCCTTTTAAAAAATTGCAGGCAATATAGGTACTCCTATATTATTTACTTGAAATTGCTTTTCAGCTGAACCCGTAATGATCATATTAAACCAAAGCTGGAAGGAAGTACTGCAAACTTTTGGTGGGCCGATCGTAAGAGAAGTTGTGAACAAAATGGAGTCGGCCGTTGATACGTTCCTGGAACGTGTACCGCTAAGTGAACTTGAAAAAGATTAAATTTAAGTAATAAAACATCTTTTCATTACTTTCTCTAATTTTTTGTTCTAAATCCGAACTTTATTCTATTTTCATTGTGTTTCTGAAGGCACTTTATGTCCTTGTTCCCTGCTGTCAATATCATGGTAGTGTCATAACTATTTTTACAAAAAGAGATTGACCTATCGTGATCGACAGTAAAATACAGGACCAAAACATTTGTGTTGTGAAACAAAGAGTACTTAATTACAAATAATTAAAGTACATTTACAACAAAGTTAAAAATGTCAATTGATGTTTCTAGGATTTTTTTTAAAATCTATCCTAATAAAGGCTACCTACCTACATTATCACTTAGTAAAATAGCCCATACTTTATCTCCGCAATCACACAAGAACGGGAACCAAGTAGGTGAAACCGCGTGGCATCGGCTATGCCCAGAAAACATCAACCGTAAATTAATTTTCATTTGGTTACATAATTTATTTGGTACTAGCTGACCCCGCAACTTCGTTTACGTTACATAAGGTGTATGAAAGGAGAGGTATTTCTTTATCAGACTCAACAAACAGCGTGTGAAACTGCCCTGTTTGACACGCTGCTTATTGAGTCGCGGACTAAATTATTTTAAAATAGCCTTAATCATTGAGCTCTTTTATGATTAAGTCAACGCGCCAGTTTAGTTTACCCATTTTTAGATTTATATGTAATGTTATAGATTCTTTAGAGTGATGTAACTTTTTTATTTATTAACCGATTGACATGAAATAAACACTAAAATGTTAAGTGGAGCAAACCTCAATACAATAAAAAGCGCATTGCAATCGGTTAAGCGGTTACTGAGATTAGCGTGCACAAACGTACAGACAAATATATATACAGACATACAGGCAAACAGACAAAAATTCTAAAAATCATTGTTTAGGGTACTATTGCATTCATAAAGCCCCCTATACTATTTTTTCTTATCTATCTTCCATGTACAGACAGCGACCTGTTACGATTTTATTATATTTATTGATTGATGACTGATACAATTCAACTACTTTGTACAAATTCTATAAAAAAATAAACATAGACCGACCTGCCCGCACACGTGTATTCCTCATCTTACAATCCCGGGTTCTTCAAGAGGAGCGTGAAGAGGCACATCACAGGACCGCTAACTTGAGGACCACTGTCAGAAGTGGCCCCCAATCGCTAGATGTGCCACGGCTTTCCATCAGGCTGGTGGCGACGTCAATTTGGCGAGCTAAATATTTTAAAAAAATACACTCACAGGTCTAAAAATAATTCACATAGTGTTGCACAAAATTATTCAGATTGCTGTATAATAAATCCGTAACCATTACTACGATAAATCATTCACAACCCTATCCGTACTCGCTGATCGTCAATAGCCGTGCTGATCTAAATTCAAATCGCATCGCCTCTCCGCCTCTCCGTCGGTATTCAGAGTTGTCATTCGGTCGAGTGCTCTAATTAGTGCGATACCAGTGACGGCTGACGGTCTACCAGACAAATGACACTTGCAGTTAATGGAGTGGGTGTTTCGTTCTTGAATACTAAATGGCCATGGCATATTTAGGATACATATTAAGGATTGAAACTTTGTTTTGTTTAGATAATGTTCTAAGCTATGTCTCTGCAGTCTTCACGGAAAATATCATCATGGTTTCCGAGTACATACCAACTCTTTTTCGAGTATTTTTCAGATTCCGGGACAAAATCTAAAACGGGCCAAGTGCGAGTTGGACTCGCCCATGAAGGGTTCCATAGTAGCAAGTAACTTAATATAAAAGTTCTTGTAGTACGTTGTCTTTGATTGATGTTTTAACACGTTCGCAGTGGTAGTGATTTTTCTAGGCGAAAACTGCGGTTTAGAATAGAATAGAATAGAATAGAATAGAATAGAATAGAATAGAATAGAAGAAACTTTATTGCACACCAATATTAAAATTTCTTATACAGATATTACATTTCATACATGTACAGAGGGCGGCCTTATCGCTAAAAAGCAATCTTTTACAGGCAACCTTTGGATGGAAAAATACCGTCAAGAATCACGTGGTAAAAGGGGTAGTCATTGGTGTCAAATAAAACATACTAAGTCTACTAAACGTCTCAAGTCAATAAGATATAGGTAGGTACCTACATAGGTACCAATAAATACATACATAAACATATAATATATATACAATACATATAACAATACACAGGTTGATATTATATACATTCATACACTCTAATTACATATATATTTATTAATA
Source organism: Miltochrista miniata (assembly GCA_933228765.1). NCBI lineage: Eukaryota > Metazoa > Arthropoda > Insecta > Lepidoptera > Erebidae > Miltochrista > Miltochrista miniata. The sequence continues at coordinate 22,797,930 of OW121763.1, read as the reverse complement.
TTTACATTCACATATACTATGAAGCTAAGTAGTGCTCTTTAACCAGTCTTTTGAAAGTATTTAAGGACTGCGCGCGCCTAATGTTTAAAGGTAGTAAATTCCACAACCGAACTGCTTGCACAGCGAAGGATTTGTCGTAAAAATTTGTGGAATGTCTGGGAACTACTAATTGCAGTGACTCTGATGACCTTAGAGATCTCAAATGTGTGTCATTCAGGAACGTAAAACGTTCTTTTAAATAATTGGGAGTAGAGGGATTGAAAAGGGTGCTGTAAAGCAAAGACAGAATATGAGTGTTTCGACGAAGACGAATAGGGAGCCAGTTGAGCTCTTGACGAAATTGTGTTACGTGATCATATTTGCGTAGGCCAAATATAAATCTGATACAAAAATTTTGAAGTCGCTCAAGTTTATCTAGCTGCTCCTCAGTGACATCAAGATAGCTGACATCTGCATAGTCGAGTACCGGAAGGAGAAGGGATTCTGCAAGCGCTCTTTTAGTGGCAGTTGGTAGGATATTACGTAATCTACGCAATGATCCTGCAGATGCAAAAAGCTTACGGCTGGTTTCCTTTATTTGGGTACGCCAAGATAGTGTGCTGTCTATTATAATTCCCAAATCCTTGACTTCACTGCCAACCTGCAAGGTAATACCATCAAATACAATGTTCGGAAGGGTTGTCCATTGCACTTTTTCTAACATTCGAGAGCTGCCAACCAAAATAACTTGTGTTTTAGAGGTTTATGACGTATTAAAAAAAACTACCAACTCGATCTCGTTCAAACCGATTTTCGTTGGTAGTTTTTAAAGCAATGTACATCATATATTTTTTTTAGATTTACCATTCTCTTAGTTTAGAAGTTAGAGGGGGTGGGGGCACATTTTTCCACTTTGGAAGTGTCTCTTGCGCAAACTATTTAGTTAAGAAAAAAAATATGTTATGAACCTCAATAACATTTTTAAACACCTATCTATAGATACCCCAGAAGTGTGGGTTTGATGAAAAAAACATTTTTGGGTTTCAGTTCTGAGTATGGGGACCACCAAAATTTACTGCTTTTTTTTCTAGTCTTACATGAAAATCTTAATGCGGTTCACAGAATACATCTGTTTCGGAGAAAAGTGGCTGTGACATACGGACGGACAGACAGACAGACATGACGAATCTATCAGGGTTCCGTTTTTGCCATTTGGCTACGGAACCCTAAAAAGGTAAAATATGGGCACTCAGCTGTCCGTCTGACTGTAGTAATCACAGTCACCAAGCTGTAGGTATCTCATGAACTGACAGTCTATGCGATTTGTTAATTTTGTGTGTGGCAATCATTTTGCGTTTTGCTCATTATGCTCCCGAGGGATAATTTTATTCTCATATACGTTGTCGACGACCCCACAGCAAACCTATCAATTAGTTACATCGAATCCCATTGATTTAATACTATATTTTAATGATCCATAATCTCTTTAAACCTTAGACCATATAACACGGGACTAGCCTTTGCGAACCACCGCATACAAAAATATTCTGCCAGTTTTCATACAAGTGAAGGGGGAAACACAAAGACATATAAAATTTCATTGCATTTAAAAATGTATTAATCGACAAACGCGTAATGGCTGTTGTGTGTTAATTGTTATTGTACAGTCAATTACAATGTAATGTACTAGTTTAATCATATAAAATCATGTACTGATGTACAGGCTTTTCATAAAGCGTAAAGACCAAATGGTCATGTGCAATGGCAGAAAACAATGCTTAAGTAAGGCGCATCCTGTGGTTAGATGATCTAAGCTTTAAACCTATTAACTGAACCGCAAGCTCTTGCAGTCGGCCGGCTTGTTCATCCAACAAGTAAATCATTGCATTCGAACTTTTTTTTTTACAAGGAGAGCATCCAACAAGCTTTCGACCGAGTCTGGCACAAGGGCCTTTTGTACAAAATAAAATCGATATTTCCACATACATTCCATGATATCCTGAAGTCCTACTTAACTGACAGGATCTTTCAGGTGAGCGAGAAAGACTGTACCTCCAACTTCTATGAAGTATTGGCAGGAGTCCCTCAAGGTTCCGTGCTAGGACCTGTTCTGTATACATTGTATACATATGACCTACCGCAGATTCCAGGAGTAACCGTTGCAACATTTGCTGACGATACAGCCTTACTCTCCTCGAACAGATGCCCTATTAAAGCCTCTCAGGTATTACAAAACAGCCTGAATGAAATCGAAAAATGGCTAGCTGACTGGCGAATTGCCGTCAACGTGGCCAAATCTGTTCATGTAATGTTCACTCTACGAAGGGAAGATTGTTCCCCAGTCTACTTAAACGGCATACAACTACCCCACCAGCAGACGGTGAAGTATCTTGGCATGCATTTGGACCGTAGACTTACCTGGAGAAAGCATATCGAAACCAAACGAGAGGAAATCAACCTGAAATACAAGGGTCTCTATTGGCTACTAGGACGTAACTCCAAATTATCCTTGGATAATAAACTACTCATATACGAGTCGATTCTGAAACCCATATGGACATATGGAGTGCAGCTGTGGGGCTCCGCCAGCGCCTCCAACATAATGATCATGCAACGAGTACAAAACTACATAATAAAGCAACTATCTAATGCGCCCTGGTTTATAAGAACACCAGTGGTCCACGAAATTCTCCACATACCAATGATCAGGGAGGTGGTAGAAGCCCATGGAGTCACCTACAGGTTAAGGCTATCAAAGCACCCAAACCAACTAGCCGGACAGCTCACTATTCCAGAAACCATGCGTCGGCTCAAAAAGCGGCGGGATATATTTGACGACTAAAGGGTTTATAAAGTAAATCCAGGCAAAATAAGGAAAGGGCGGGTTTCGTTGGGAGCCACGCTCTGAACTTCAGCAGCTCTCACACCTCATCTGCTTATAGTTTTAAGACTGATTGCATGATGTTACAAATAAAAAAAAAAAAAAAAAAAAAAAACAAGGAGAGCTCCGCTTACGGACTACCCATGCTGGCGAGGCATGGGCTCGTGTGAGGGTCGCCCAGCACCTGATCACGATAGCACTGGGAATACTCACTAAAACTCCTTGACACCGATCTGCCCCTGTGGGGGTGTTCTGGGATCTGACTAATTTACCGGAACACCGCCGGGCGGCTCAGGGTAGCTGAGCTACTGCGCCGATGGAGGGTTACCCCGGTAGGTGCCAAGTAATCCTCAGACGTCATTGACATCCTGTGCAATGCACACGTGAGTGCCACTCGACGTGTGCAGGACAATTTGCATTCGAACCTGGAACAGCTTAAAGAAAATACCCGTACTAATAAATATGAAGGTAACATAATTTGTTACGCTTTTCACAAAAGCGATTCTGATGAAATTTGGTGCAGAATTAGAATAGAGTTTAGGAAAGGACAAAGGCTACTTTATAATACATATGTACTAAAAACTCTATCTTTAGGTGAATAATACCGCATGAAAATTCGTACAATTATAGCCTTTGAGTTTATCACGAATTGTCAGACGCGATGGTTAAATTTGTTTTACGGATTGTTTGATAGATAGTTACGATACTCGTAATAATCAATCGTGAAATCAGATAGCTAGTTCAGGCTATTTTGTTTAAATAATTGAAATACAGTTCAGTAATGATAAAAATACCATAATTTATTTCTATTTTCGTCGAGACAACAATTTTTAAATACACCAGAGACCGTAGTCTTAAATCATTCTTCAATTTTTTACAAAACGACTGTCATAAAAATAACGCATAAATTATAAATGCGTCAGTAATTACTGCGGTTTTGTAATAAAAAAGCTGTTTCAGAAAGTTTAAGTGAGAGAAAAGGCCGCTTTCTACCGCGAGCTGACCGGGCCCAATAATGACCAGCTCCATATAATAATAATAATAATGGTCTGATTGCCAAGAGCCTCGATCAACACCTCAAGAGGCTCGGGTTAGGTAGTTGGGTCAAGGGCCAGATGCAAAAGGCAGTTCTCTTAGACACGGCACGTATTGTGAGGAGGTTCCTGTCTCTGCAGCCCTAACCACCAGTAGCTTGGTCCCTGTACCCGATGCCGGTGGGACACTATTTTTTTATATTTTTAAATATATTATCTTTTTTATAAAATGTATTTAAAAATTTAATTTAATAAGTATATCGATGTAAATAAAGGGAATAATAATAATAAAAAATTCTCACACATCGTAAGCCCAAATTAAGCTAGTATAAACGTGTGTTATGGGATCTAGGCGACTGATAGACATACTTATATATTTCTAAATACATACATATTACTTAGGTATAGGTACATAGAAAACACCCAAACCACTAAACAAAATTAGTGGATCACACAAATATTTGTTTCGGAGTTCGGGTGTTTTCAGTCGAACCCATGACCTCAAAAGCGGTAGGCGGTTACATTACTGACTACCCCACCGAGGCAGTCATATAACTGTAGGGAGTGACGAGAAAACCAGTATGAAGTTTACATTAATGAGCCCGCTCAGCTTAAGGTGGAAACTGGGCATAAGATCGTAAACTGAGCGCTATAAACGAACAAAAATTTGGAGCTTTTCTACGTGGCCAACCGCGGCATATTAACTTGCAGCTTTTACGAGAACGGCCCATATTGTAAAATGTTTTAGATTTAATTGCATATTAACACAACAATATAATTATTATTGATATTGAAATATTCTAATAATCTATACTAATATTATGAACAGATAAAGCTTGTTTGTGAGTTTGGATGTTATTGTGTGAAAAATTTCTTTACGCTACCATCAAAAGTCAATAAATAGAAGTATCAGAAAATCGTAGGACCGACTTCCTTAGGTAATTTTTTTGAAAACTAATTAAAGGGTAATTAAAGGGCGAGCTAGAGGTGTGAGGTGTTTGAAAAATAAATAATAAATAGTAACGGGCGAATAGACTTTTCATATCCCCTCAACATCTTTTTATTTTAGACTAGCAGATGCCCGCAGCTTCGCCCGCGTAAAATTTGTTCCCGCGGGAACTTATTACCGGGATATAAAGTAGCCTATGTGTTATTCCAGACTATAATGTAGCTCTGTATTAAATTTCAGCCAGATCGGTTCAGCCGTTTGAGCGTGAAAGAGTAACAAACATCCACACTCACAAACTTTCACATTTATAATATTAGTAAGAACTACGAATCTGTTCAAATTGATTTAGGAAGAAGTCACGCCCATGTCTCGTTTGCGCTTCTTGTCTTACAACGTTTTTGTATATCATGCGACTGAGATGTGGCGGTGGTAGCCATAGTCTGTCGGGAATCCTGGGATATCCTTCCGAGGGCTCACCCGGGGCTCCCAACCGTAGGCTATAAACGTAGGTAGGAAACGGGTGGATTTTAATCGGTAGGAGTCCGGCATAGCATCCCTGAAGGACATTCCTCACGTTAAAAAAATGCGGCTGAGATGCGACAGTGGAAGTCTGTCGGGAATCCTGGGACATCCTTTCGACAGCTTACCCAAGGTCATAGGCAGTGGTAGGGCACCATGTGGTTTTAGTCGGTAAGATTCCCGCATAGGATCCATGAGGGATTTTGACACGAAAAAAAGCATGCGGCTGAGATTGTCGAGTTGGCATCTAGAACATCTATCTTTTACTCTTTAATAAGGTTGAAATGCTTACGTAGGAACAACTAAGAACCATTTTTATTTCTATTTATACGAAAATCTAGCAGGCGTCTGCAACTTCCTTCCCCGTGAGTTTAAATCCAGTAGCTATTAATGATTCAACCCTGATACGAAATTCATTCTTAGCTGTATTCTTGTTTTATATCCAAGTAAGTATGTGCACCGATTTATTTTCAGAAGACAGAATTAGTTACTGCATGTTCAGTCAGACAATTATATCGAGCCAACTAGCGAACTTTATTTCGATGTACCTATTTACAAATATAAAGTTAATAGCTGAGGCGTGGCCGCCGCGGTTCCTTGTTCTCGACCACTTAGGGGTATGAAAAATAGATAGTAGCCGACTCTCAGGTTGCAATGGCGGCCTTGGGCCTGTTGGGAGTCCTGGGACATCCTTCCGAGGGCTTAACAGGGGCTCCCAACCATAGGCTGTTGGGACGTGAGGTTTTTTAGTCGGTAGGAGTCCGGCATAGAATCTATGAGGATTTCCCTCACGTTAAAAAAAAAGCAGAGTCTCAGGCCTACTGAATATGCATATAAAATGTCATAAAAATCGGTCTAACCGTTTCGGAGGAGTATCGTAACTATCATTGTGACACGAGATTTTTATTTAGATGTCTATCAGTTGGTCAGATCAATATCATCAGGCATCGGTTTCAGTTATGTTACTCAGATAACTGACGAGTGTGACCAATAACACCGCTCTGGCCTAAGAACTCTATCTTTTCACTATTATTCTATCTATGGAATGCGCTGGTTTCTGTGACTTGAGATAAGGAGGAATACTTACACAGTTTATATTACCACTATTCCTTTATAATCTAGGAGACAGCGCTGCTCTTAACAGACTTCAGCTAAGCGACTTCGATAAACCGTAATTCTGCCAATTCCCAAAGCATGGGACGGGATAAGTCATTTTGTGTTTCGCTGTTCATTTGATTATTGAAAACCTCGCATATTCTTTACAGTGCTGTTGTGATCAGTGGCGGCTGTACCTTAAATGCGCTCGTGCGGTGAACCACCAGTTCAAAAGATTTAGACATTACAAAATTTTACGACATCTTTATTACCTATTTAATTAATTACCTATCATTAGGTATGTAAGTAAAGTAACACCTATTCTTACAAAAACTTAAAACAAATAACATTAAATTTTTTAATTCAACCAAGTTCAAAACTCTTTGCTACACTTCTAAAGCCTAAATTCCCTGTAATAAAAATCGGCGTGCGGTTTCCCGAGCGCACGAGAACGGCCCATACAACTTGTACTGGGAACGAGCTAAAACGCCTGGCGCGTGAGACAAAACATCGTTCATAGAAAATGTACCGAGAGATGAGTCTGATTTCGTGCGCCGCACGCGCTCGGGAAAACCGAACATTACCGAGAGCACTCGATGTTTTGTTTGACGAAATTCAAATTCTCCCGGTATTGTTTCGCTGTTTCTGTGACGCGTATTATTGATATATATGATTGCTTGATTTTTGAATTGTTACTTTTTTTTATTTATTTTGATCTTAGTTCTATTCTATATTCTATTATCTTTTCTTTAATAAGCAAATATTTAAGTATTTATTTATTAAAGAAAAGAAAATATTGCTTGTAAAGTGTGTGGTTAGTATGTGTAAAAATGAGCATAAACAATATCTAAGTACCTATACAAAACTTTTCAAAATAAACATACTGCATCATACACATGTATAGGCATGCATTTATCCCCGAAGGGGTAGGCAGAGGAATAGTATACGCCGATGTTTCTCTTTATAGTTTTATGTCCCACGTAATAGGTGTTGAGCCTAATGCCGGGTTTCAAAATAATAAAATTGGCGGGACCACTAAGGCTGTTATTAAATTTTAAACAAGAGAACAAGTAAAGTGCACCACCGGTTTGAGGACCCACCAGCCGCCACTGGTTGTGATTCGTTGTGTACAGGAGCGCTGATAGCATTTCGTAGATCATGCAAAGAGATGTAAAGGCAAAGAAAAGATAGCATTTCGTAGACCATAGATCATGCAAAGAGATGTAATGGCAAAAGATGTGGTCACTATTTGTGAAGCAAATAATAAACATACTAATGCTTGGATGTTTGATTAATTTTAATTTGGATACATTTATTTTAAAAAAAATATTTATTAGACCATTTAGCTATCTACTCTTTAACTCATAAGCTATTAGTGCTACTATGAAAATTGCAAGAAAGTTATAATAAACTTGAACTACTATTTCTAAAGTAGCCGCACCAGAACATAACCTTCACGCCAAATTCTATTAAAACTTTGTAAGAAGCATTGTCAGAACAGTTCTAAATCTACACTAGTATAAAATTACCTAATACATTTGGGGAAAATACAAAGTTCACTCGACTCGTAAAGCTCGAACTGTGAATTCGCAGATGCGACGAAACAGCTAAAGTGAAAAGTTTTACACTACCCTAAGCTATTACGTCTGGTGCCGAATGATGCAGTCTCGCTCAGTTCATGCAAGTCTCCATGTCAACCATCGCATTAGTGTCAGTTCTCTGAAGAGATGAAAATTTCATCACGATTGAAAGATCCATGCTTGTTTATGTTTTTTATATCACGAAGGTAAATTCGTAATGTTTAATTTCAGTAGGTACAGACTATCTCGTAATGAGGATGATATTTCTCGTAATTAAAGGCATAAGGATAAAAGATTTTAGTTTTAGAGGTATAATTATTATTGAGCTTTGACTACATAGTACCTACTAATTATTTTCTTTGTTTGAAAAGAACTATAAATTAAAGAATGAAAAAAATAGATATTTTTACTTAGCGGCCTTTATTTTTTAAGTGACCTGTTTTTTTTTAAATAAAAGGTTTTATATCAAATATCTTTTTTTTTCAACACGGTGCCCAAGAGTATGCCTACGGTGGCCGGAAGGCCTTCAATAGCATTATGTCTATCTTTTAAACTTGGCTTACAGTAACCTTTTTAATGTAAATCAATTTGGTCTACAATAATTCATCTATTATCGGGGTATTCATAAATATGATACTATTTATTTATTAATTTTCTTTCAATTGACGTTTTAATGAAAAAACAGCACTAAGCGTTTCTCGGGTAACTTCAAATCAAGGAAGATTTTCATGATTTTATCTAGAACTAGCTGTTCCCAGACCGCGTAGAAGTTATTTTTCTTTATCGCGTAAAATCAGAACCCCCCCTTTTGCGGAGTCGGTTAAAAAGTAGCCTATGTCCTTCCCAGGACCTCGAACTATCCCTATACCCAATTTCATCTCAATCGCCCAGCCGTTTAGGCGTGAAAGCGTAACAGACAGACAGACTGACAGACAGAGTTACTTTCGCATTTATAATATTAGTAAGGATTTTACTAGCACAGACCAGAAAATGACTACTGAACCCTATCTTTAAAAACATAGGCTGCACTACTCGTTTTGTCTCCATGTTCAAGTCTGCAGTGGCGAGCTCAACTTGCGTTTTATGTAAGTCCCCTGTTACGAAGATTTATAGTTCTCTTTGAAGTGCAGTATTCAGCTTTAAATGCACAAGTATCTTAATTCATCAATGATAAAAGGAAGTATAAGGAAACCTGCTGAAAGGAAGCATCTTATCTTATCTATATGGATTCACTGAATAAACTCAATGTTAAACTAAACTATAACAAAGCGAAAATATTCAGAAAGGAAAAAATTAATATTTAAATCATTTAAAAAATGTTAACTGAACAAAAATCTAAATTCAAAATGCCTTCTTTTAGTTTCCGTACCCAAAGCGTAAGCTTTACAAACAGAAACAGAACCGTATTCTTGAGACTTCGTCGTCCGTCTGTCTGTCAGTCTGGCTGTCTGTCTGTCTGTCCGCCATGACACTGTATTTCAGGATAGCTAGAGAGCTGAAATTTTCACAGATGATGTATTTCTGTTGCCGCTATGGCAACAAATACCAAAAATTATAAAAAGTGGTTTACCTAGCGAAAAATTCTAAATCTATGGGTTTACCAAATATTAAGAGGGCTCCCATACAACAAACGTGATTTTTTGCCGTTTCTTGAAACGGAACCCTCCGTGCGCTAGTCCGACTCGCACTTGGCCGGATTTTTCAGCCTTAATGTTGAACTACATACATTCATGTTCTGTTACTTCTAATATTATAAATGCAAACGTTTGTGAGTATGGCTGTGTGGATGTACGCTCTAGTGGCGCAACAGATCTAGATGAAATTTGACACAGGGATAGATAGATAATCCGGAATAACACTAAAGCTATTTTTATTCCCGAAATAAGTTCCCAGAGGATGCGGGAACGCGAACAGACTTCTAATATGATGTATAATGTATCTGCCCATACATATACGAGAAATAAGAATATACACATAAAATTTAATCGCGGTGTACCCTCAAACAACATAAAAACATTCTAGTGCCACATTACTCTTCATGCCAAAAACGGAGAATAAATTCTGATCAATGGAACAGTTTGATTTGCATAATCTACTCGTATAACTTTATCAACCATGGCATAACTGTGGCATAACTGAATGGATTCTTAGAATATTACAAACGAAATGAATTTCATATACAGTATTATGTTTAAACCTCTAGCATTAAAACCGTTGTGTCTATGTTATTCGAAATATTGCATTTCATGCATTGAATGTAAAATGAGCTGGAAAGTAACTTACATATGTATAACTGAATTTCATGCCATTTACCTGTGAAGTCTATGTATGAAACAGCCTTAGCCTCTGTACGGAATAAATAAATAAATAAATAAATAAATATTCACGGACATTTCACACAACGCTATCTGATCCCAAAGTAAGCTAGGAATAACCTGCTTGTGTTATGGGTATCGGACCACGGATATTAATACTTATATACTTTTAAATACATACATATTATACATAGAAACACCCAGACTCTTGAGACAAACATTCATGGGTCACACAAATATTTGTCTCCGGTGGGAATCGAACCCACGACCTCCAGCGCCGCAGGCGGTATCACTACCGACCGCGCCACAGAGGCAGTCTATTAATTATTAATAATAGATTGCATGCAATTGAAATAGTGAGGATAAGATACCCAATCATACAGGGTTCACGGGCCTCTTTTTTATATTAACCTCGCCAAATTGACGTCGCCACTGATGAAAAGCCGTGCCGCATCTAGCGATTAGGGACCACTCTCACAGTCCGTAAGACTTCTGACAGTGGTCCTTAAGTCAGCGGCCTTGTGATGTGCATCCTTACACTCCGCTTGAAAAACCCGGGGTTTTAAAGTGAGGGAAGCACGTGTGCGGGTAGGTCGTTCCAGGTTTTTATAGTTCGACAGAGAAACGATTTGAAACACTCATTTCTGGCGAAGATTCTCTCTACCGTGTGTGAGAACGCGTGCCAGGCAGAGGTGCCCTCTGCCCGGCACGCGTTGTTCGGGATCGGAAAAGAGAAGGCGGGATCGGGTTGAAGAGCTCTTCAGAACTCTCGCCGTGAAATATTCGACAGACGGCAGTCAAGGACGCTATGGGCTCGAGGACTCCCATCACTTCAGGACAACCAATAATTCGGATAGCATATCTCTGCATAGCCTCCAGTGCATCAAGTAAGTACCTCCTGGAGTCATCCCAACGGTGAGAACAGTATTCGACGCAGGGGCGAATCTGCGTCTTGTACAACAAACACCTCCGGTGTGGCGTTAAATACCGCCACTTAGTTCTTTCTTAGTCTACCTACTGCTGGTGAGAGCACCTGACTGCCGATGCCGAGGTCATGGCTACAATTCTCAATAGAATTAAGTATCAGAACACACTTTCAGAATATATTACACTAGCGGACGTCATGCGGTTTCACCCGCATAATTTCCGTTCCCATGGGAATACAGGAATAATATATAGCCGATGTCACCCGGGAATAATGTAGATTCCCAACAGTGATAGAATTTTTCGAAATGGTTCAGTAGATTCGGCGCCTATCCAGTACAAACGAACAATCAAATATTTCCTCTTCATAATAAGTATAGAAGAAAAGATAAACCGAATGTCATTTTACATTGTGACAACTTTCTTGTTCGCTGTTTTGCTTTTCTGAACGAATGAAAGATTTAGGTACAAAATCATTGATCCAAAATCAATGGGGCTGTTGTACGAATCCCATAATACTTAGCAGTAGCACTAAAATTCCTTGACAGCATGTGCCTACTCGTAAACGAAAATGTAATTCTACAAAATCAATCTTGAAAAAAATATCACCAATAAATAGAGAAAGAAAACGCCATGACAATTTATTTATCAATACGGTAGGATCGCTAAAGGAATGTATTGCGTCCGTCCGGAAGCCTGGTTTCACACTCGTTGGTCAGAGGTAAAGAAATAAAGTATTGCGTTCCCTTACAAACGAAATTGTCAAGGAGACGTCGTCCTCAATTACTTTGAACAGATCTGAGGCATGTTTTATTTAATTTTCACAGTTTCAACTTACATTGTCCGTTATTTAAGTTGAAAAAGAAAATTACACCGACATTTTTATTCTACATTCTGGATGACGTACTCGACATATACAGTAATTTTTGACCTACACAGTTGAAGGGTTATATATATATCTCTCTCTCTCTCTCTCATCTATTTGTAATCGAAAATCTCTGAACCGATTTATAAATTATTTTGTTAGTAATGAAAGTTTCATAAACTATTTATTTATCATCATGGCCAAGAGAGCGGAGTCTGTTCCGCTGAAAAACGCGGGTGAAGTCGTGAGACACAACTAATCACGTATTAAATATCTGAATATTTATTATATTAGTATTTATCATATTTATCATTCTGACTGCTTCATCAAAGTAAAAACGAAACCATTCAACCCAGAACAATGTTTTGCGGTTGCTTTATGTTAATAAGTAAGTTACGATATAGGGATTTTTGATGAAATTTTAAGCCTGTGAAATATAGAGTGAAATGGTAAACATATTCGATTTACTTCAAATTTCGTAAACAGAAAAAAGCAATTTCAAACGTGTTTCAGAATTTGTTAAGAGTCGATCGATTGCTACGGTGAAACATATGACTTGAGACATCGTGAAGGATGCATTGGGTATTAGAAAGGCAAATATTTGTTTAAAATAATATGAAAAGAACTTCGTAAATTAGCACCAAGAGTTAAGGTAGGTGGTTGTTAGTATATAGTAATATGCCTCTGTCTACCTCTTCGAGGATAAAGGCGTGAGATATCTCTCTCTTGCAATATCTGTAAGCATGTACAAATAAGGTAGTAGACTAGTCCACCAACATATAGTAGTTCTGGTAGACTAGTCCACCAACATATAGTAGTTCTGGTAGACTAGTCTACCATCTAGTCTACGGTAACAGCGCCTCGGTTCTTTATACGTGTGGCAATATTCATTGTGTTAGGTGGGACTCATATCATTGTAAAATATATGGTCTTTATCCCCGAAAGGGTAGGCAGAGGCTTATTATATGCCCACATTTCACCTTTTTAGCATTTGTTCCACGTAATATGTGGTGAGCCGTGTTGCCCTGTTGAGATGGACAGGCGTAGGAGTGACGACTGCCTGCTGTTAAAAATTTTCAAACCGCCTAAAAAGGCCTTTAACTTGGCTTAACAACTGCCATTTTACTGGAATCCGGGTCCAACGGCTTAACGCGCCTACCGAAGCACGGAAACGCTCAAATAAATGTCACAAAGTGGTCACATGGATGGTCACCGATCCAAAGACTGGCCATAGTGAAAGTGCTTACTAAAGTGATTGTTTACAGAACACTGAGTCCGTGGGGCCACGAGCGCTTCCATAGTTTGGACTCCTACCGGCTTAAACCTTTGCCAGGGCTAGGAAACACGAATAAACCCTCGGAAGACTGTCTCAGGATCAGTCTTCCAGATAAGATCGAAAGATATTGCATGCTTCTGCATTTGAGGCGTTCTTATACAAAGTTAATATCAAAGCTATTCATCAAAACGAATACTTTACAAACATTGCCTGATTTTTTACAACAGTTCTCTATTATCAAATTCAATCTTCATTTTGTAAACCTGATCGTACTCATTTATTATTAAGATAGGTAACCTTAAATAAATTAGATACAGCTTTTTCAAATTGTCAGACTTCTAGACTTTATACAGTTTATTGAGTTTAAGAAAGTTTTTATGATTCTTTTGTCCTATCGGCGTCGTGTAGTTTTTTAAATGGGAGACGTAAATTTATAAAAAATAAGCTTTTACTGTCTTTGAAATTAAATTATATAACTACTTAGTAGTGGGGCCCTACCAACACCATCGGGCCCAAGTCAACCTCACGTGCAAGCTCGTGCACCTGCTGAACAACGGACGAGGCTCTGACGGCGGCGGTCCATTTCAACACGGCGATGGGCTCACCACCTGTCACGTGGGACCGAATTGTACACGGTGAAATGTGGGCCGGTATAGGCCTCTGCCTACCCCTTCGGGGATAAAGGCGTGAATATATGTATGTATGTATGTATGTATAACTACTTAGTTATAACTTTTTTCTCATTTATCTACCAAAATTAATAAGTCAATATTTTATTTAAAACATTAAAGATTTAGATTGATATTATTATAGTCACAGTACGATTTTGTTAGGTTAGATAATTACGTAATAACTTAACAAGAAAGCCGTTTATTGTGAAAGTCTTAGATATATATCACGGGACTAGCCTTTGCGAACAACCGCATACAAAAATATTCTGCCAGTTTTCATACAAGTGAAGGGGGAAACACAAAGACATATAAAATGTCATTGCATTTAAAAATGTATTAATCGACAAACGCGTAATGGCTGTTGTGTGTTAATTTTTATTGTACAGTCAACTACAATGAAATGTACTAGTTTAATCATATAAAATGATGTACTGATGTACATTGCTTTTTATAAAGCCAAAAGACCAAATGGTCATGTGCAATGGCAGAAAACAATGCTTAAGTAAGGCGCATCCTGTGGTTAGATGATCTAAGGTGAAAGTGAACGTTCAATCCGATTGACGTTGTCATTTTTGTTTTATTTCAAACTTTGAACAGATGATCCACGTGACCTAGTGACGTAGTTTAATGCACCAGAGTCACAGACTGCAGACATAGTCTCGCCATAAGCCCCTCTGCACTCTATATTATCGAGAGGGGCTGAAACAGAATGTCTCTAAGTAGGGCCTGAAAGATTAACCGACTTGGTATGATATGGATTTCGCGACTATTTACTATACACAAGCAGGTGATTTTTCAAAAATCTTTGAATGCAGTTTTATTTACTTTTGAAAATTAAGAAATGTTTCCCTTTAGCAAAACTTGCCATTATCAATATTAAGGGTACTTTCCCTCCAGCTACCGTCTTTAAATTCCACCCTGTATAGTAGAACTGAGTGGCGAGACTTCGTTTTTTAGGGTTATGTAGCCGAATGGTAAAAAACGAAACCCTTATAGATTCGTCATGTCTGTCTGTCTGTCCGTCCGTATGTCACAGCCATTTTTCTCCAAAACTATAAGGCCTACGCTGTTAAAACTTGGTAAGTAGATATATTCTGTGAACCGCATTAAGATTTTTATATAAAACTAGAAAAAAGCAGTAAATTTTGGGGGTCCCCATACTCAGAACTGAAACTCAATTTTTTTTTGCATGAAACCCATACGTGTGGGGTATCTATAGATAGGTCAATTCATCATTCTAACATTGTTTTTTTGTAAAGTGAATAGTTTGCGCAAGAGACACTTTCAAAGTGGAAAAATGAGTGTCATACCCCCCCCCCCCCCCCCTCTAACTTCTAAACTAAGGTAATGATAAATCTAAAAAAAAAATATGATGTACATTGCCATAAAACCTACCAACGAAAACTGGTTTGAACGAGATCGAGTGGGTAGTTTTTTTTAATACGTCACAAACCGCAATTTTCGCCTAGAAAAATCACTACACTGCGAACGCGTTTAAACATCAATCAAAGTTACAACGAACCACAAGAACTTTTATATTATACTACTTGCTGCTACGGAACTCTTCATGGGCAAGTCCAACTCGCTCTTGGCCGGTTTTTTTAAGTTATATTTTGGATGGCATGTAAATATTCAGTATATCTACACTGAAAATTATTCCACTTGTAAACGCTACAGTAAACTTCCTGCCCGCTACGATTAGCCATAACACAGTACTTGCATGTGGCCACACTCCTCAGTGTGGTGAAACTGGCAGCTTAGTAATTAAACCGAGCGATATGCACAGACTTACACAGATGTAAGATATAAGCGAGGGTTCATTTGGCTTTACGACTAGCTCAGCCGCGCTATTTTGTTTACATCTAGAGGGATATAAAGACAAGATGACAGGTGAATTTATTTGGCTAAAAATTATCATGTATAAGATTCGTTTGTTTATCATCTTTTGTTTATCATTTCTATGTTTTAAGATTATCTTAAATTTAATTTTTCCCCACTATTTTGGAAAGGGGATTGACCACATTTCAATGGACCGCCGTTTCATAACAAATAATGTAGTATGACAGCGAAAATTGGATATTAAATTGGATGGATATCCTACTTTCAAAGGAAATAAAAAATATTCTCTTATTTTGTAGGGTTTTCTCTCATTCTTCGTTTTGCTGCTCAAATTAGAGGTTAGTTTTGAAGCAAATGTTCATCAATCCGAACAAATCAATTGGTCCAAAAATGCTAATCGTTACATTTAATTCAAAAAAGATAGAAGTATTTGTTTCAAAACACTTATAAATAACCCTGAAAATGTATATACTTACCACATTGAAACTTATTCAGATAACGTAGTAAATAAACAAATTGGATCTCGATAGTTCCATAATTACTTACCAATTAAATTATCAATCCAGATCATAATCACTTCATAAGGAACCATACAATTATTTTATACAAACATTTCACACCAATTTACCTTTAGAACATAAAATAATAATATCGAGTTATCTGGAGTTTGTCGAAAAATTAAAGAGTAACGTTTCACTGCATTATATCACTTTCCAACACTTGTGCACGTTGTCGACCTTTTAGATTTAAAAATCCTTTAGTTTAGTTAGATTTAGATTTTTTTGATACTAAATCTATGATCTCAACAACATTAATGCATGAACTAATCCATTTGAAACTGATAAGTGCATTTGAGTACCCCACACATTGATATTTGCAATTGGCGGCCATCTTCGTCACGTCAGTACCATTCATTTGGTCAGTCTGCGACGCGTAAAAACGATAACACTACGAATTATATAAAAGTCTAAACGCCACAAAATATATTAATCAAATGAATAAAAAGATTGTTAAAATAATATTAAATGATTTGTCAATCTACTTAGATAGCCATACACTTTCTATTAAGGTTTTTCAAAAAGAAACGATCTGTGGGCTTTCTCCTTTCGCGTCACAGTTTTTCTGATAAGTTAGGAAGCTCTCAAAAGTATCAATTTTGCCCCAATTGTGTAACTTTTTTCCCGCTGATCCACTCTTATTCATCGTAGCGTGATATTCTAAAGCCCATAAGCCTTTTTTTTTTTTTTTTTTATACTACTTAGGTGGCAGACAAGCTTACGGCCCACCGGAAGGTTGGTAACCGTAGCCTATAGACGTTTGCAACACCAGAGGCGCTACACACGCGCTGCCGACCCGGGCGCAGGTTGTGACGACCCACAGTTGAAATTTTTCAAGCCCGTAAGGCCTTCAACTTGGCTTAACGACTGTCATTTTACCGACAACCGGGACCAACGGCTTATCGTGCCTTCCGAAGCACGGAAACGCTCGTAAATAAATGTCACAAAGTGGTCCACGTGGTGGTCACCCATCCATATCCGGCCATAGTAAATGTTGCTTACTGCAGTGATCGTTTACAGAACACTGAGTCCGCGGGGCCACGAGCGCTTCATATCCTTTAATAAATGGACTATCGAACTATAAAAGAATTTTAAAAATCCATTTCTCAGGCCTTGAGATAATCGCGTTTATTTTTTACGTCAGAAAAAGTCCTACATGGATGCTATGCGGGACTTCTACCGACTAAAAAACCTTACGTATCCCGCCTAACAGCCTACGGTTGGGAGCCCCTGGTAAGCCCTCGGAAGGATACCCCAGGACTGAGATCATCGCGTTCAAACCAACTCTTTATCTTTATGAGTTTGTTACAATGTTCTAGCTAGTCGAAATGAGTTACTTACTATTACGCATATACCAGTAGTAAATACGACTTAACTAGCTGTCGTAAAATGTCAGTAGATTTCTTGTGTTGATTTTGTGTGGCCTCACCGACTGTTTCCGTATAGTGTTTATTAGTGTTATTTTTAGTTTTCTTGTACTTCTACCCATACACGTTAACATTTGGACGCCATTCCTGAAAATAATCGCAATTGCACTACTTTTAGCCTTCCATTCTTTATTGACCGTGAGAGAGTTAGGATGAAGACTTTACCGAAAGAAAATTACACTAATATTCAGTCACAATGTGTAGTTTCTTCCCAGGACTTACCCGTACATTTATTACTTGAATATGCGTCTAAAATTATATTCTAGGCATGTCAGCAAAACGCTTTCTACATCACGTGACAGAAAATTATGTTTAATGGATTGGTAGAGTATTGAAAATAAATCATCAGCATTTCGATAGCGCGATATTCGATGAATAAGCTTCATGCTATCTACTATCCAATGAAAACCCGACTCTATTTTCTAGTATATGTGTGGATCATGTATGGGTGAAGGGTCAAAGGTGCTATCTCAAAGGAACTTCACAACCTTGTTTCGAATTTCGCTTACACGTTATTCGGTCACTACTTCAACAGATCTTCGGATAATTTTATTTACGTAGCCATATAGATCAATGGTTACTAGGGATTGAAATTGAATAATAATATATATTTGTAGACATTCCCACACAACATCATATTAAGGTAAGTAATATAAGCTTGTGCTATGGGATCTAGACGAATGATACACATATACATATATTTCTAAATACACACAGTCTCATGATTAGGCTCCCGTTTTTAACCTTTGTATACGGAACCCTTCTCTTTTTTTTATATTTAGCTCGCCAAATTGACGTCGCCACCAGCCTGATGGAAAACCGTGGCGCATCTTGCGATTAGGGGCCACTTCTGACAGTGGTCCTCAAGTTGGCGGCCCTGTGATGTGCCTCTTCACGCTCCTCTTGAAGAACCCGTGATTGTAAGATGAGGGAAACACGTGTGCGGGCAGGTCGTTCCATGTTTTTATAGTTCGACAGAGGAACGATATTTTGAAA
This sequence comes from Miltochrista miniata, assembly GCA_933228765.1. NCBI lineage: Eukaryota > Metazoa > Arthropoda > Insecta > Lepidoptera > Erebidae > Miltochrista > Miltochrista miniata. The sequence goes on along the minus strand of OW121763.1, from coordinate 22,779,023 downwards.
CGCTCAGTTCTGGCGAAGATTCTCGCCACTGTGTTTGAATTGCATCTTTGCCCGGCACGTGTTGTTCGGGATTGGAAAGGAGAGGGTGGGACCCTAAAGAAAACCTTGTTTCACAGCTATTTTGTGAACCTATAAAGTAATGATATACTTTTCCTATCTATTATTATCTTTGCCTTTAGCTAGAGAGTTCTGTGCAACACATTCTTATTCAATAAAATCTATATCTTTTATACATTATGTCTCTCCAAGCGGCGTTATTCTTTTTTCCAAGTTTTTTTCCCTATGACGACGTTGGCTTTCTTTAAGAAAGGATTGTTGATAACTAAGGAATATTTCGAACGTTTGATTACTAGGCACGGGGCACAAACATTTTTTCATTTTCATTATCATTCAGAAGATTTTTACGTATACCTACGTATCTTTATTTCCCCGTTTTCACAATTTTAATAATCGGAAGTGTGTGAAAGCGATATTTACCTAATTGCTTCCTTTTTATTCCAACGAGCAATAAAAGCAGTATTAAAAAGCTACTTGTTTCAACGTAATGAATTTTTATGGGCTCTTTTAGGAAGTAGATCTTCGTTTAAGCACAGGGCGGAAACTCCATACAAAAATGTTCGTTTTCACCCACACCAATATACACGTAATGTAAATGCTCGAATCAAGCTTGAATGTGTGTGTGAGTATACTAGGGTCACTAGCTATGGAAACAAAATAAAAAACTTGAGAGGTGTCAAGGGACACCCTGATGGGACGAAGTTCCTTTCGATTAATTAGTGAAGGAATTGTAATAAAATTCAATTTTAATTTGAAAAGACGCAGAAACAGAACAGAAACAAGAAGAGGACTTCGAGATTCTTCTTCTTCTCTTCGAGACTTCGAGAAGAGGGAGTTACTCCCTAGTCGCGCCTAAAGAAGTTTTACTTCAAAAATCTGAGTTACCTGCTCCCTAGTCGCGCCTAAAGAAGTTTTACTTCAAATATCTGAGTTACTCCCTAGTCGCGCCTAAAGAAGTTTGACTTCAAAAATCTAAGTGACTTCCTAGTCGCGCCTAAAGAAGTTTTACTTCAAAATCTGAGTTACTCCCTAGTCTCGCCTAAAGAAGTTTTACTTCAAAAAGCTGAGTTAATCCCTAGTCGCGCCTAAAGAAGTTTTACTTCAAAAAGCTGAGTTAATCCCTAGTCGCGCCTAAAGAAGTTTTACTTCAAAAATCTGAGTTACTCCATAGTCGCGCCTAAAGAAGTTTTACTTCAAAAATCTGAGTTACTCCCTAGTCGCGCCTAAAGAAGTTTTACTTCAAAAATCTGAGTTACTCCCTAGTCGCGCCTAAAGAAGTTTTACTTCAAATATCTGACTTACTCCCTAGTCGCGCCTAAAGAAGTTTTACTTCAAATATCTAAGTTACTCCCTAAACGCGCCTAAAGAAGTTTTACTTTAAAAATCTGAGTGACTCCCTAGTCGCGCCTAAAGAAGTTTTACTTCAAAATCTGAGTTACTCACTAGTCGCGCCTAAAGAAGTTTTACTTCAAAAACTTTTCAAAGCGAAACTCCTATTCGCTTTGGTGTTGCTCGTAGAGTTGATGTTCGTCCCGTGGCTAGCACTGCCACTACCACTATCACTACCACTACCAAAAGTGTCGTGCCTACTTTTGGTGATATTTCTTTCCGTCTAGCCCCCTTTCGCAACGCGCGATAAGGAACTTCGTGCTAATAAGGAACAGAACGCAATCTCATGCATGTAGGTACTTTTTTTTCTAATCTACCCTCGGCTAAACACAAATTAAACTAAAGCAATAGCACAAAGTACGTAGATAGTAATACGTAGGTAATGCAACGCAGTGACACTCTCTCAAGTACTAACACGGCAATAGACACATCAACTTTGGTGGGGGAATGGGGAAGCTTACTCAGTGGGAGGCAGGGAGTTGCCGATCTGTATGTAATACTATTATATTATCTTTGGTTTAAGAATAAGTTAAGCCATCAGAATAATCTCGAAGAATAATTTGTTATGTACCTAAGAAGTAATGTTTTAAATAAATAAACTTGTTCGTAGTTCTACAATATTTACTGTAAAAAAATTAATACTTTACGTATTATTTCTGGTTAGCTCAGAGTAATTTGCGTATTTTATATTAAATAATGTAGAATATATTTTAATTGATACTAACAGCAACAACAACAACATTTTTTTTGCAAATTTACGGTTGGACTGCTGTTTCATATTTTTTTCTGGGTTTACCTGTATAACAGTATAATATGTATTATAATAATAAACATACTTCAATAAGAATAGACCACAAGGCGACTGAGATTACCTCAATTATTTTTTAATTAGGTACATAGGTACCTAATTTAAAAATTAATTGAGCTAAGCTTTCTGTGTTAACATAGTTAAGGTTGGAATGTAGATTTTTTTTTTAACGTGAGGGAAAATCCTCATGGATGTTATGCCGGACTCCTACCGACTAAAAAACCTCAAGTCACGCCCAACAGCCTGTGGTTGGGAGCCCCGGGGAAGCCCTCGGAAGGATGTCCCAGAACTCCCAACAGACCCACGGCCGCCACTGCGGCCTCGCCCAGGGGGTGGTTCGGGTGCTATCCCGCGTCTTTGGGGGGTTTCGGGTGTGATCCCGCTTCTAAGGGGGGGTACGTGAATTGCTCACGTCACGCTGCCGTCTTGGGCCTGCTTCTGTAAGGACGGTCAGCCGCCCTCTCACCGTCCTCAGGCCTCCGGTCATGGTGGCCGATAGTCCTCGGCGAAGACACGTCGGCGGCGCCCAGGCCGCCGACTGCGGAACTCGGGTGGGAGAGTTCTCTCCCGTACCCGTCCCGCCGCCTCCTTCACGAGCATGACCTGCTCGCAGAAGGAGGCGGCGCAGTCCCACTTTTGGAATGTAGGGTTCAGCTAACATCTTCGGGACCGAAATTGTATGGATCCTTCTTATTTATTTATTGTACAAACATAAACTTACATAGTGAAATTATAATGAAAAGTAGTAAGGGCTGTTTTCAACCAACCCAAGAGAAGAGAGCGTTGTTAGTAAAAATAAATTTAAAATGGTATAAAAAGATTAAAGACATAAAAGACTTCTCCTGGGCAACGAAGTAGCGACCACTCTGCCTTCTCGGTGGTGGAGTTGTGCCACTCAAACTAACCCCGGCCAAGGTTGGAACAGCCACCTTGTGAGTAGCTCGGTGGTGTGCTGTCGCGATCATGGTGCGTAAATGCATTCAACGTTAGTGCATTATCTGAATGCAGATAGTATTTCTATAGTTAGTAGGTATAGTCTTTTTTTTTTTTTTTTTTTAACGTGAGGGAAAATCCTCATAGGATGTTATGCCGGACTCTTACCGACTAAAAAACCTCACGCCACGCCTAACAGCCTATGGTTGAGAGCCCCGGGTAAGCCCTCAGGAAGGATGTCCCGTGACTCCCAACAGACCTACGGCCGCTAATGCGGCCTCGCCCAGGGGGTAGTTCGGGTGCAATCCCGCGTCTATGGGGGATTTCGGGTGTGACCCCGCTTCTAAGGGGGGGCGTGCGTGAGTGCTCACGTCACGCTGCCGTCATGGGCCTGCTTCTGTAAGGACGGTGAGCGGCCCTCTCACCGTCCTCAGACCCCCGGTCATGGAGGCCGATAGTCCTCGACGAAGACACGTCGGCGGAGCCCAGGGCGCCGACTGCGGAACTCGGGTGGGAGAGTTCTCTCCCGCACCCGGCCCGCCGCCTCCTTCGCGAGCATGACCTGCTCGCAGAAAGAGGCGGCGCAGTCCCACTTACTCCCGCTGGAGAGCATGGCTCGCACCATGGCCTCAAGCGAGAGAGTGTCCACGCCCAGACCCACTACGAGGACCTGTCGCTGTTGTGCCCACGCCGTGCACTCAACCAGCGTGTGGAGCGCCGTGTCATGGCTGCGGTCCTCGCAGTGCTGACATTCGGCCGTGGTTTCCCGGTGTTAGTAGGTATAGTCTTATTTCAGTATTGTTTATTTGTTTTATTCAAGACTAGCTGACGCCCTCAGCTCCGCCGGCGTCGAGTTTTGTTCCCCTTTCCGCTTCCCGTGGGAACTTATTATCGGGATAAAAAGTACCCTATGTGTTATTCCAGACCTATATCTACCCCTGTACCGAATTTCAGTCAGATCCGTTCAGCCGTTAGAGCGTGAAACAGTAACAAACATCCACACTTACAAACTTTCGCATTTATAATATTAGTAAGATGTGTATGCTTTTTTGGATTACTGGCTAGACCTTAATTTGTACCTACTAATTACTATTCTTCAACTGTTTCCCTATGAGAGTAATCTTTTTGGGTACCTTCGTAAAAAAATAAAGAACACACACAACTAAAATTTAACCTATTTAATGTACGAAATTAAACGTGCCTGCTAAACAAACGCATCCATCTCTTCACACATCATAGTGAAAGCTATAAATATTCATCCTCGGAACTCAACAGGGTACAAGTGGAAATTGAAGACATTCCTTGCCAATCGCCATTCATCGTATCTCGCCAACCAACCCTATCTACGTAAATTAAACACCTTCATAACTCTACTCTGTATTATTGAAGGTTGCTGTTGAAGTGAGGCTGTAATTCACTTTGAATTATAATTTATAACAGATTTTAACAAAGGTTTTCATTTTTTTTTTTATGTTTTGGTATAAATCCCTTTTTTAAAGAAGAACCCTCGTGGACTTCACATGTCCTCAAACTATCGGCGCCAGATGAATATGTCGGATTTGTATCAAATTAACCACACTATCGTCTCTATGTCTTCCTGTGGATTCGAAGACCCGGGAACCCCCATGGAGGATGAGTTCGAAGACCTGGTCGCTGCTTGATCAAAGAACCTAATATACTTGATCTAAATTATTTTATGTAGGTATACATTAACATAACACCAGTAATGTGCTAGAACTAGATAGCTAATTTCACGGGTCCAAAAACATCTGTGATCCCTAACAGAGAAGTTTTGGAGCCACAGAACGGTGCCAAAAAGTTTTAGTGAGTATTCCCAGTGCAGTGCCGACATGATCAAGTGCTGGACAACTCTCGCCCTGTTCTACGCGTAGATAGCATGGATCGTCTGTAAACAAGGCGTGATCCTTATAAAAAGAAAAGGACTAGATAGCTAAGTTCGCAGATGTTTTATGGTTAGTAAAGGTTAATGATAGTAGCATACAAACGTTTTATATCATACAACTAAGTGCATTTTCTGAGAATAAAATTTAATCTTGATTAGTTTAGTAGTGTTTAAATAACCCACAATAGGTAGATCATCCTCTAAGGACAAAGACAACAAAGCGTTTCCCTACAAAGTATTTACAATATCCATTAACGCTGATGTTCAAAAAACACAATCTACCAAGGCTTTTAGCGTTAAATGTTAACAAAATATTTGGGCAGCTAACCTACACCCCTGGTATTAATCTCTCAAGATAAGACCGCATTGCTGTCTGTACAAGAAACGCCAACATTTTTCACGAAAAAGAGGGAAAAATTGAAATATCGATTTCGAAGGGATGATTCGACACGCCACCAAAGAGTACTTCAGTCAAAATGGTTCGGGAAACATCTTGAAACAGATTTTATATCCCATTGTATTTTATGTTTAATAACACAGCTTTGTCAAAGAAAAACATGCTGATATTTGAACTTTCTTTTTCAGAAGGAGGAATTAAGGGACCGTGAAGTTATTGTTAATACTTCAAAGGTACTGCTTTAATGTTCTTAACAAAACGTGCCTATTATAAAGGCATTAAGAGATAGGGAGTTATAGGTTCATAGACTAGGAAGGTAAAGGTCGCAGAAAGTGACTGGATGCGGAAGGCGCAAGCTTGTAGCGTAATTTGGGAGAGGTCTACGGCCAGCAGTGGACTGCCGTGGGCTGATTTGATAGACTAGGAAAAGGAAACAATCATGGTGCTGTAAGCGTAACTAATAAATTCTAAGATTTCGTATTTTCTATTATCAAACAAAGAACAAAGGAACTACGAGATTCATGCAACCCAAAAATTCACAGGTGGGTCATTCAAAGCTACTATTTTTTCCAGTCATACCTAGCCGCTACTGACTACCCCAGCAAATCATACAATATAAACCTATATAGAAAATGTTTTTTTCCTTCAAGCTAAATATCGTCATTCTAGCCATTCTAGCAACTCAGGTTCTTGTAAAAATGGCCTTTGTGAGTTGAGGCTAATTTGTGGCGCATTATCAATTCTCAGCGTTACTATAAGTAAGTAATTCAACAGATGATCTACCTTGTTTTAATACTGAAACAAATTCACTAACGAACAAAATATTAGTAAACGACACAAAGCAAACCTAATCTCGACATGATTACAAATAAGACCACATTGGAAGCATTATAGTGATTTGTTTACTTACTAGCGATCGCTTACACAAACAGAATAACAAAATAGTAGCAAAATGAAATAACACCGATATCGTGGATATCGGAGTATCATCATTGTCTATCCATATTCGGTATTTATGTAATATCTGGCTCAATAATCCCGACTTTGGCTGCAAACGACACTGCCGCGGGCTGCGCTAGGGTGCTTTTGGGGGAAGAAAACCCGCTTTATAAATTGCCCTGCTATCTAAATCTGAGAGATAAGTGCCTATGAACTTTCCAATTTCGCTACACATCAATAACAGTGACAACATCGCGTAGGATAACAAATCAAAAATCCAACTCCTATGGGGACCCTTGACGAATGGGGAAAGTGACAGTTAAACTGCAGTTTCGGGTTCAATGGTAAATGGAATTGCGCGGTTTAGATAGATATCTCGTATATCGTATATTCATCTTGGAATTAGACATCTTTGAAGCTTTTTATGTACTCATTTTGTCCACAATTTTTTATCGTCTGGCAGTCCTTGTCAAAAAAATGGAATCGTTTTTAGGGTTTCGTAGCCAAATGGCAAAAACGGAACCCTTATAGATTCGTCATGTCTGTCTGTCTGTCTGTCTGTCTGTCCGTCTGTCTGTCCGTCCGTGTGTCACAGCCACTTTTCTCCGAAACTATAAGATCTATGCTATTGAAACTTGGTAGCTAGATGTATTCTGTGAACCGCATTAAGATTCTTATATAAAACTAGAAAAAAAGCAGTAAATTTTGGGGGTCCCCATACTCAGAACTGAAACTCAAATTTTTTTTTTCATCAATCCCCTATGTGTGGGGATCTATAGATAGGTCTTCAAAAATGCTATGGAGGTTACTAACATCATTTTTTTCTAAAGTGAATAGTTTGCGCAAGAGACACTTCCAAAGTGGAAAAATGTGTGTCCCGTCCCCCCCCCCCTCTAACTTCTAAACTAAGAGAATGATAAATCTAAAAAAAATATATGATGTACATTGCCATAAAAACTACCAACGAAAATTAGTTTGAACGAGATAGAGCTGGTAGTTTTCTTTTTAATACGTCATAAACCGCAATTTCTGATTAGTGAAATCACTACCACTGCGAACGTGTTAAAACATCAGTCAAAGTTACAACGAACTATAAGAACTTCTATATTATGCTACTTGCTGCTACGAAACCCTTCATGGGCGAGTCCATCTCGCACTTGGCCGGTTTATTTATTACTGGTGTATTACGATGGATAGGACTTCTCATCTATTGATTCTCTTATATTATTATGTTTTTATTTAGGGCTCGTGAAATGAAGCCGGTCGCCTGATGGTATATAGCATGACATAGTCGTCAAGTTTATATTTAGGGTTGAGGAACCACAATTTATAAGAAGAGGAAATCACAGGCAGAGAGACGAAACAAAGATACTAAACTATCATTATTTTATACTCTATAAAAACTGTATTATAATGAGGCTGAAAGTCTCTTTCCAACTTGAAAAGTAGGTAATACGTATTTAATGAGATGGTGTATCAAATCATAAATAGTAGACGACAACTGTGTGCTGAAGTTTGACGAGGGTAGCCCAACACCTCGATACATGAAGCGCCTGTCATTCAATACTGATACAACACACTTCGGTTCCGGCCTGTCAATCTGATGTACGATTTACTTTGAACTTGATACAGTTTCCTTAGTACTGCAGTACTATTCCCGTAGTACTAGGGTAGGTAAATGGTATGTTTGGAAACTTCATAATGTATGTAGTTTATTATTATTTTCATGAACTATTTATGATATCCGCTTTGATAGATACAACCGGAAGAACGTTAAGACGACAATGACCTGTACCACTGCTCCACTGCTGAATGTAAACCTGACTGACTGACCTGGATCACGAAGATCTCAGTAGGTCCATCATATTTGGCGGACACAGAGACTACTAATTATCCTGTGATTTCAGGATAGATAAGCGTCTTAATAATCTAATTGTCAGCCCAATCGTGCCAACCTATATTGATTAACATAAATACACACACATAGTCACGGCTTGATCCCCAAAGGGGTATGAAGAATAAAAAATAATAATAAAAACTATATTTATTACACTTAGGCATTATACAGATGCGCTTGTAAAATGTCCAGAATAAAAAACAAAAACTCTACCACCAGTTCACAACACGACTCACCTGAGAGAACTGGCAAGAAACTCAGCGGGTTATTCTTTTTTGAGCTCTATTTACAATTTTAAAGAATCTAAAAACTATGCATGTTAACATTTTTCTGAGAATCCAGCAGAGCAGGTCATTTCCAGGCTTCCTTATTCAACAAATAACCATTGATTAGAAGCCCCGGCAGCACAATTTACCTTTTATAAACTTTTTAAACATATTTAGGGACATACTTTTAATTATGTATGGTAACCTGTTGGAAAAACGTATACAGTACCTATGAAAGAATTGCTGATTTTGTGCAATCTGCTATGATAAACAGCAAGGTTATTTTTATTTCTAGTGTTGACATTGTGTCTATCACCTAACTTAGCGAAACTATGTAAATTTCTTTGTACATACATAAGGTTTTCAAAAATATATTGTGACGCTACAGTAAGAATATTAACCTCTTTGAATTTTTCGCGCAGAGAGACACTTGGACCTAATCTATATACCATATATAGCACTTATAGCCCGCTTTGTAAAATAAAATTTTTATTTATATCTGCAGCATTAGTTAGGTACCCCACAGTAGAATACGGTAAGACATTATATTGTGAAAGTAACTGAAATAAACTATTCTAGCCGTATCTACATCAGTCAAGTGCCTTATTTTTTGTACAGCAAATACTACTGAACTTAATCCACCAGCTAGTTTTACAGACTGTGTTACATTAGGCAAGGTAAATTTAATACATTTAGTTTTATTATCATTCAGTCTAAGATTGTTAGTGTTAAACCAATGAACCACTTTCAAGATTGCGTTCTTGACATTGTCATAGTTATGTATTTGTCTTGTAACTTTGAAAATCAAAGAAGTATCATCTGCGAACAAAACAATCCTGTTGTTGTCATCAATCATACCACGCGCCCACAATTCACTATTTGTTTTAGCCACGTAATAGCTTATTGCCATGATGAAATGGATAGGCGCAAAGCACACTTGTTCAAATGTTCAAGTTTATATCGTCGTTAAACCTTTATTGAGGGATGTGTGAGCCCCGTGTGGCGACGGGGTCCCGTATTGCGACAGGTAAGAGTACAAAATGTCGCCACCCCAATACATCCCGGGGTGTCGTAAGATGCGACTAAGGGAACAATTTCGCAAAAAGATCCATTTCGTAGAGAAGGAAAACTCAAAATGAAACCCGGTTGTCAATAAAATGGCAATCGTTAAGCCAAGTTGAACGACTTATGGGCTTGAAAAATTTCAAATGCGGGTCGCGGCGACCTGCGCTTGTCCATTTCCACACGGCAACAGATTCCACCTATTACGTAGGACATAAAACTAAGGTGAAATGTGGGCGTACACTATGCCTCTGCCTACCCCTTTTTTTTTTTTTTTTTTTTTTTTTAACGTGAGGGAAAATCCTCGTAGGATGCTATGCCGGACTCTTACCGACTAAAAAACCTCACGTAGCGCCCAACAGCCTATGGTTGAGAGCCCCGGGTAAGCCCTCAGGAAGGATGTCCCGTGACTCCCAACAGACCTACGGCCGCCAATGCGGCCTCGCCCAGGGGGTGGTTCGGGTGCAATCCCGCGTCTATGGGGGGTTTCGGGTGTGACCCCGCTTCTAAGGGGGGGCGTGCGTGAGTGCTCACGTCACGCTGCCGTCATGGGCCTGCTTCTGTAAGGACGGTGAGCGGCCCTCTCACCGTCCTCAGACCCCCGGTCATGGAGGCCGATAGTCCTCGGCGAAGACACGTCGGCGGCGCCCAGGGCGCCGACTGCGGAACTCGGGTGGGAGAGTTCTCTCCCGCACCCGGCCCGCCGCCTCCTTCGCGAGCATGACCTGCTCGCAGAAAGAGGCGGCGCAGTCCCACTTACTCCCGCTGGAGAGCATGGCTCGCACCATGGCCTCAAGCGAGAGAGTGTCCACGCCCAGACCCACTACGAGGACCTGTCGCTGTTGTGCCCACGCCGTGCACTCCACCAGCGTGTGGAGCGCTGTGTCATCGCTGCGGTCCTCGCAGTGCTGACATTCGGCCGTGGTTTCCCGGTGTTTTCGCCACAGATACCTACCGAAGCTACCGTGCCCGGCAAGCATCTGTGTCAACCGGTAGGAGAGAGCGCCGTGTCTTCTCTCCAGCCACTCGTCCATGACCGGTCTGACGGCCGCGATTGTGGTGAATCCCCCCTTTGGTTGCTCAAGTCGCATCTTCCATGTCTCCAGGGTTTCCTGGTGGAGCAGGGTCCGCTGGGCCTCGATTTCTCGAGACGCAGGCTTTTGGCCCCGCTCCAGCGCCTCCTTGCGCCATCTGAACAGTGACGCAAGGGCTCTCGCTTCCAGGTCCCATGGAGGGGTCCCGGCTAGGAGACATGCCGCCTCACCGGAGATCGTGCGGTATCCTCTTATCACCCTGACGGCCATCACTCTCTGCGGGCTCATCAGTCTAGCCACATTGCTGGCCGTCAGGGTTTCCGCCCATACGGGAGCCCCGTACAGGGCCATGCTTCGCACGATCCCAAGGTACAGTCTCCTGTAGGGAGCGTTGGGTCCCCTGATGTTGGGCATCAGCCGCGCGAGTGCGGCCGATGCTCCCCTCAGTTTTGGGACCAAACTTCGGAAATGATGTCCGAAGTTCCACCGGCCATCGAGTACGAGCCACAGATACTTCATCGAGGGCTCGATGCCGATGCTGACGCCCCCCACCTGTAGGCTGGATCCCGCAGGTGGCCTCATCCGAGGTCCGTGGAAGCACAGAGACTCGGATTTGTGAAGGGCGACCTCAAGACCCAGCCGCCGAATCCGACCCACGACCTGAGCAACCCCTGCCGTGGCCTTAAGTGCTGCGGCACGGTGCGTTGCTCCCCGCGCCGTAACGAGGGTGTCGTCGGCGTAACATGTTACGCCGACCCCTCTAATAATATTCTTCTTAACTTGCTACAAATTTCCCTTACTTGGTATTTCCAATTAAAATTTCTATCCACTGTCAACCCTAAATATTTAAATGTATTCACAAATTCCAATTTGGAACATCTACAATTTATCATATTGTCGTGTAAACACTCATAGCTGTGCCCCGTTATGTACATATCAGCAGATTGTAACGATTTCGCCCTAGCATTGTACGGTGAGTGTATATGCATGCACTTGGTTTTTGCCATATTAATAATTATGCCATTATCATGAGCCCACTTTGTAACATTGTCTAAATCTGACTGTATACTACTCTGTAACTCGTCTACATTGTTCGATGCAAATAATAGGCACATGTCATCTGCATACATATACATCTCACATTTTTTTATTACATTGTTTACACTATTTACATGCATTATATATCCAACCGGGCCAAACACAGACCCGGTCGGTACTCCTAAAGTGGCACTAACCTCTTTTCCGACTACTCCGCTGATCGCTGTCCGAATTGTTCTATTTGCTAAGTAACTCCTAAAGAAGTTACTGGTTGGACCTCGAATTCCACACTCCTCCATAGCTTGTAGCAACATTTCGTGATCCAAAGTATCATAAGCTTTTTTATAATCTATAAATAATGCTAAGACCTGTCTCCCATTATTTAAGTGTTTGTTTATTGTGTCAGAAAATAAGCCAAGCGCAGTCAGAGTGCTTCTATTCGTTCTAAATCCGTGCTGTGCACTAGATAGTATGTTATGCTGCTCTAAGAAATTAGTTATTTGTTGTACAACAGATTTTTCTACAATTTTGTTTATAACGGAGAGTATAGCTATCGGCCTATAGTTAGTATATTCCAGATGACTGCCTTGTTTGAAAATTGGTCTAATTACAGCTCTTTTCAGTAAATCGGGATACGTTCCATTTTTTAGGCACATGTTTACAAAATTAGCCAATACAGGACTAATACAGTCCTTTATGCATTTTAAATCCTGCACTCTTATCATGTCTACTCCTGGTGCCTTATGCGATTGTAACTTATCAATAAGCTTTGCTATATCATTAGCACAAACACTCTTAAATCTAAATGTTAAATTCACCTCTTCTACATATGTACTTCTATCTAAAAACTTATAACTACAGCTGTGCTTTATTTCATGAATTTCTTTTGTAAATGTATACGCAAAATTTGTACAAATATTAAACAGACTATCTATCTTACCTAAATATCGATTAATTACACTATCTACGTCTCTTACCCCTCTTCCTATCCATTTATTTATGCACGACCATATTTTACGATAGTCCCCATTGCAATTCTTTAGTTCACTTATTCTGTACTGATTTTTAGCAACATTTATGTATTTATTTACCTTATTTCTATACTTTGTATACTCCAGACGCTTATTCATATTACTGGGTGTAGCCTTCCACTTTCTAAACAACACATCTCGTCTTTCAATCATAGATATTAGTTGTTTATTAATCCATGGTTGAGGATTTCTTTTACTTGATAACTTCACACTAACTTTACTGTTTACATAAGTTTCACTAAACACATTACACATAGACTGATACAACCCAATAGGACATCTTATAGACAATAATTTACTCCAATCGTACTCTCTAAGCTTTTTCTGCACTAATTTATTACTGATCGCCTGTTTACTTACACTATTTTCGCACTCGTTTGTTGTTATAAGTCCCGGAGGCAATGCAACGCCTATCATGTGATGATCCGACATCCTGCTCTCGATCAGATGCGCAGTCGCATCGCTCGTTCTCATTCGCACCCATACATGATCAATGCACGATTGCTCGAGGCGGCCGCAAACTACCGCTTCGCGCGTTACTTCTGACGCAGGTATCACACAGCAGAGGCCGTGACCATACAGAGCGCTTTTGTATAGGGAAATTATGCTATCATTTTTATTATTCAACAAGTCAATGTTGATATCACCCAGTATAATGCAGTCTTCCCTTGGTGGTACTCGATCCTTAATAAAGTTCTCAATCTCTTCTATACATCTTTTCTTGTTTTTAATCGGAGGCTTATACAGCCCTACTATATTTAATATGCTACTATCTATGGTTAGTCTACCATATATCAATTCCATTGTGCCGGTATTCAGTGGTACCGCAGTGAAATTCAAACTTTCCTTCACATAGAATAAGACTCCTCCACCTTTAGTGATCTCTCTTGTGTTTGCATGCGTTGAGTATCCAGCGATATTATACAGGCCCAGATCTTCCATTTTAATATTTATTTCGGCGAGGATTATTATGTCATGTGAACAGTGAAAAAAGTGGGTAGTTGCTACAACAACAACATTTTTAAGAGCTCTTGTGAATTTAATTAATTTAATATTAGTTATTTGATTTTGAATAATTAGTTTCAAGTACAATCTAATGCTAATATAACACACTCACCTGCTGTGTGTTATCTCCTATCAATATCACCAACTTCTCAAGATATTCACAGTTTTTATTTTTGAACACTGAGATGGAGGCAATGAAGGATTCTTTTGCTGCAACTATGAGTGGGATTGAGGATCGGCTGACAGAATTCGAGTCTGAACTCCAGCGTAGCAATAGAGTCCCAAACTCACCTAATCTGGTAAGTCTGACTTCGGACTTTGCCAAGTTCAAGACCTTTGTGCTGAGTACAATATCAGCATTTCGTACTCAAATGGAGTTTTTAGCACGTGAGATGGATAATGTTGAGATGCGGAGTCGTCGTAAAATATTGTTGATACACGGCATTCCTGAAGAGCAGTCTGAACAGACGTCACAGGCTGTGATCAAAGTTTTTACCAGCCACTTGAGATTGTCAGATGTAGGTGTTAGTGACATAAAACGTTGCCAAAGGATGGGGCGCTCTACGAGTACAAACAAGCCAAGACCCATTTTAATAAAGTTCGTGGAGTTAGCAGTCCGTGATAAGGTGTGGTTCACTAAAACCAAGTTAAAAGGCACTGGAGTTACACTTTCGGAGTTCCTGACCCGCACCAGACACATAACTTTCATGGCTGCACGTGAACGGGTTGGTGTGTCCAAGTGCTGGACCCGGGGAGGCCATGTCTTCGTACTGAGCCCTGATGGTACACGGCATCGTGTGGCTTCTCTGAGTGAGCTCAATCGGATAGAGTGGGACGTACAGAGGGCCGTACCCACAGCGAAGGTTGTGACGAAGTCCAGGCGAGCCCCCAACAAGAAATAATCCGGTCTGAAGTATCACTCATTATATTATTATTCTCGTAGCATTACTCCTTAGATATCTTGCACTCAATGCATTCTCTTGTTAAATATTCACATATTGTTCACATATATCTGGCCGTTTCTATTAATTTATTGTATGATGTCAATTTATTGTGATTAGCGGAACTCTGCATTCAATTTGTTTGTTTATATATGGTACTTGCGGTTCTGGTTCAGATAAAACTTTCACTTTTCTTTTAATTTGAAAACTTGTGTGATGTCAATGTGTACATACAATGGTAAATGGTAATAGATAATACTTGACTTGACAGAGTTGACAGATAAGTTCATTCAGTCAATTTTTTTACGTTCATCTGTCGAGTGCGAATGGCCTTTAACCCATGCAGCCTAAAAAAGTGCAGCGAGTGCAAAAATATTTTAATTTATTTTTTTAAATCTATTTTTCTTTAACTGTTTTGTGAATATTATTTTATTTTAGTTTTAACACAAATAGCGGGTGGACAGAAAACTTACAGTGCAAAATTATTCTCATTCTTTTTTGGTAAATTTCATTGTAATATTATTTTTTATAATTTTATTGTATATATTTTATTATTTTTGTATTTTTATAAATATCTATATTTATTATGTTAGATGCATATGAATTCAGCGATGATGACGTGAGTTACACTACAGCGAACAGCATAAATGATAGCTTTCAGAGCCAATACACTCTGCCTCAATTTATTGAGTCCCAGTTTTCCGATGTACCCAAGAATTTTAATGTAGTCCATATCAATGCACAGAGTATTCACGCCCATTTCCCAGAGATGCTGACTACTTTTGATTGTAGAAATATCCACGCTATTCTGGTTTCGGAAACGTGGTTAAACCCCTGTCTACCTTCTTCATCTTACACTTTACCTCACTTTAACCTTATACGTAATGATCGTTACACTTCCACTACAGGTGGTGGTGTTGCAATTTATTTGCGAGACAATATTACCTTTAATATTTTGGAAATGTCTCCTCAGCCACCGCCTGCAGATGCTGGGGAATCAATATTCATCGAGTTGGAGCTTTGGCATACCAAGGTTCTGCTTGGTGTGTATTATTCCTCTTCATCTGCAATTAATTTCTTTTCTTCCTTTGAAGACATAATGGAACGTCTTTCACCATCATTCAACCATACAATTGTTTTGGGTGACTTTAATACTTGTCTTCAAAAACAAGATCCTCGCTCGCGTGCTCGCGCCTCTACTTTCACTAACATTGTAAACTCTTGTAACTTGTCTATCCTGCCTCTAAATGTCACTCATCACTTTCCAAATTGTGCTCCATCGCTCATTGATCTCATCCTTGTTTCTTCCACTGAATTAGTTGTTAAGCATGGACAATGCACAGCTGACGAATTTTCGTACCATGACCTAATCTATCTTTCTTATAACCTTCGTCCTCCTAAATCCAAACCCAAAATCCTTATGCAGCGTAATTTTGGTGGTATGGACCTTCATAGGCTACGTGAGGATGCATCAAATTTGGACTGGGGTTCTCTATTAGCTACGGACTGTACTGACGAGAAAGTCAGCATTTTCACACACAAATTAATAGACCTATACGACGTACATGCTCCAGTCAGGGCCGTAAAAGTGCGATACTTGCCGGCACCTTGGCTTACAGCGGATATCAAATCCCTCATTGCAAAAAAAGCTGCTGCCAAGTGTAGGTTTAAGCGTAGGGCTACATGCGAGAACCGTGAAAAGTATATAGCTTTGAGGAACCTCTGCGGCAAGGTGTGTAGGAAAGCGCAACGCCAACATATCCATAATTCGGTCCAAAACGGGGACCCTGCGAAGATCTGGAAATTTCTTAAAACAATAGGGGTTGGAAAGCCAAAACCACAAGTCCTTCAGAAAATTCTGGATATTGATTCATTAAATCAACATTTCTGTTCGTCTTCAAATTATGATCCATCTAATAAAGCAAGTACTTTACAGTATCTTTCATCGCTTCCAACTCCTTCCTTTCCACCGTTTCTTTTTGAACAATTAACTGCTTGTGATGTTAAGAGGTGCATAGTATCGCTTAGTTCCAACGCAGTGGGTACAGACTGCATAAGTCGAAACATGGTCGTGCCTATTCTGGATGAAATTCTTCCTATTTTGTGTCATCTCTTTAACCACTCCTTAACCTACAGTGTATTTCCGACAACGTGGAAAGAGGCACAAATTGTCCCCATTCCCAAAAAGCCTAATCCTGCATCCTTTGCCGAGTATCGTCCCATCTCCATTTTACCTTTTCTCTCAAAAGTCCTAGAAAGGCTTGTTCATATCCAACTTAGTACATTTCTTAACAGAAACCTTCTCCTTAACCCGTACCAATCAGGATTTCGTCCGGGATATAGCACGACTAGTGCGTTGGTCAGTATTACTGACGATATTAGGCTGGGCATGGAGAACGGGAATCTTACTGTACTATCCTTACTCGATTTCAGCAATGCTTTTAATACAGTGGATTTCCAGATCCTGCTTGGCATACTGCGCTCGATTAACATATCTCCAACAGTTATTGATTGGTTTCACAGTTACCTGTTCGGGCGACGTCAGCGTGTACGCATTGAAGAAACTTTTTCTTCTTGGTGCGACACGACTGCGGGAGTACCACAGGGTGGCGTTCTATCTCCTTTATTATTCTCAATTTTCATAAATTCCATCTCTAAATCTTTACTATCATCCTACCACCTTTATGCAGATGATCTACAGATCTATATGCAAGCTCCGGTCCATGAAATTACTGAAGCTATATCCATAATTAACTCGGATCTACGGCGAATATGTAAGTGGAGCAAGCAATATGGTCTTAGCGTGAATCCCTCCAAGACTCAAGTTTCCGTTATCGGCAGTCCCAATATGGTGTCACGATTGGACGGGGTTCAACTGCCTGACATAATGTTTAACGGTATTGCAATACCCAGTAGCGCAACAGTTAAAAATCTGGGAATTTTGATTGATGGCACGCTATCCTGGCGTCCCCAACTACAAGAAGTCAGCCGGAAAATGTTCGCATCTGCAGGGTCTTTGCGTCGACTACGCAATTTTCTGCCAATTACCACTAAAATTACGCTTGCTCAATCTCTCCTTCTCCCTATTCTAGATTATGCCGATGTCAGTTATCTCGATATCACAGAGGAGCAACTTGATAAACTTGAGCGCCTTCAAAACTTCTGCATAAGATTCATATTTGGATTACGCAAATATGATCATGTATCTGAGTATCGCAAACAGCTCGAGTGGCTTCCAATTCGTTTTCGTCGGAATGCTCATATCCTCTCTATGCTTTACAGTATACTATTCAATCCATGTTCCCCAACTTATCTCAAAGAACGATTCATGTTCCTTAATGACACACATTCAAGATCCTTGAGGTCGTCGGAATCCTTGGTATTGGCTATGCCTAGTCACTCTTCCGGTTTTTATGATAAATCTTTCACCGTACAGGCTGTGCGATTGTGGAATACGCTGCCTATAACGATTAAAAAGGCACAGTCTATGGTTGCCTTTAAGCGCATGGTGAAGGAACACTATTTAGCCCGGTAGCATGTTCCAAAGCTTGATATGTTGTTTCCACACTGAAATGTATGCATTTAGGTATGTATATTTGTATGTGTGTATATTTATATGTATGTATATTAGTTTGTATGTATATTAGTATGTATGTATATTTGTATGTATGTATTTTTGTATGTAGGGATATTCGTATGTGTATATGTGAGATATATCTATAATATGTACTTAGTTCTTTGTTAATTTACATACCTACTGGTATGTTTTATTGTTTTGTATCATATTATTTCTACACCTAAACTACCCATTTGTCTTATAATCTATATCTTTCTCTGTCCATCCCAAGGTTGCCTGGCAGAAATTGCTATTTAGCGATAAGGCCGCCCTTTGTACAATATCTGCAATTATTTATTTCTGTAAAGTATAACTTGGTGTGCAAATAAAGTTTTATTCTATTCTATTCTATTCTATTCTATGTCAAAAATATAATCGACTTGTTTCAGCACTGCCAACAACTCATTAAAATGCTTTCGTAGTGAGGCAATATTATAATATATTATTTGTATAGCATGCCTTGACGCAGCTTCCTTCCAACTACTAACATTATTATATCTTACGTACTTAAATTCATCTGTGACATCATTTACGGTATTGAATGTAACTGCTAAAAAATAACCTTGTGTGTACTAGCGGCTCATCGGCCTAGTTGTGAGACTTACCCAGAAGTTTGTTTATATCACTCTCTGTCCGAATTTTAATAATTCGATCTTTCGAACTTTTTCTGACTAGAATATTAGAGCTTTGGATCCAAATAAATTCAAATCCCATAGGTTTTAGCTTATCCTTAGCCTCCCATAATAGATGACGCTTAAACCGGGTAAGGTCCTCACACACGTAGATTCGATGGTCATTTCCGTTTTTTATGACCATTTCATTTGTAAGTTTGATCTTTCTAGCCGCAATCCATTGTTCCCGCGCCTCCTTTGTTCTCAGGGTAACAACAATAGGAAGCGGTTTTGTAGTATCGGATCTTTGCTTTCCTACCCTCTTCGCATCCACGATATCTTCACATTTTACGTTTAACTTTTGAGATACTGACTTAATTACCTGAACTACATTTTCATTTTCTGTGCTCTGCACTCCTATCAACTCCACATTCTTCTCTTTCTCCTTCTGCTCCAGGTCTTGTACTCTTTCCTCAAGCGCTTTATTACATTTTTCTAAATAAATATTCTTTTGTTCAAGGGCAAATAACTTCCCCTCGGTATGATTCTTAAATTCCAGCATCTTTTGATATTGTTCTGCGTAAAAATCAATCAGGTTCACTGCTTCTTCTAGCTTCTTCTCCATCTGGTAGATCACTTCTAGTTTTTTATTTACTTGTGCCAAAATCGAATCTATAGGTTGATTGCTATTAACCATCGGCGAAATTGGTACTGACGAAACCCCTTCCTTATCAGCTTTTAAACACTCGTCACACTGACCGAATGTTTTCCGCACGCACTTCTTATGGAAGACACTTTCACATGTACCTTTACACCTAATAACATCATCCTTGCTCATTGACACAAACAGCTTACACTTCTTACACTGTACCATTTTCTCACACTTTGTTTCGGCGGTAAGTAAGCGTAGGTAAACAGTTAACGTTGTTATCTGAGCAACGGACCACGCAGCACCCAGTCGTAACCGATGTTCCACAGGAGCGGCCCTAAAACCGATCCCTGTGGAACACCGCACGACACATCTCGCCCCTCTGCCTACCCCTTCGGGGATAAAAGCGTGACTATATGTATGTATGTATGTATGTGTTTACTGTGTAAATATGTAACAAATATCACTAAAACTTACCATATAAAATTATGAGTAGTTGGCGCCATTATTATTCGAGGACATCCTTCAATTAGTTTACATAATAGAGTATTAAATAAGCTCTTTAAATTCTAAGTTATTTAAATACAAGATGATGCACTTAGTGGCCAATACATTCAAGCTGTTCAATGAAGTGAAACCCATAAACTTAATGGCCATCATTGAATGCATCAGTGCTTTAACATACCTACGTAGAAAATTGATCGGAACCATTACTTAGATCCTTACGTCTTAATGGAATATCTGTTGACTTTATTTGTATCACAAAATGAAGGCACTTTTAGAAGAGGGTAAAATAGACAAATGGGTACATTTTGGTTGTTATTGATAACTTATTTTATTGGTTAGTCGCCCAAACTTATTTTATTGTATTGAATAAGCAAAACAAATAAAGTAAGTACCTACATCAAGTTTTATGGGGTTTTTTGCTTATTAATAAGCTTTTATTAGGTCGTCGTGTATGTAACTAACAATGTACTGCCTCTGTAGCGCGGTCGGTAGTGATACCGCCTGTGGCGCTGGAGGTCGTGGGTTCGATTCCCACCGGAGACAAATATTTGTGTGACCCATAAATGTTTGTCTCAAGAGTCTGGGTGTTTCTATGTATAATAAGTATGTATTTAAAAGTATATAAGTATTAATATCCGTGGTCTGATACCCATAACACAAGCAGGTTCTTCCTAGCTTACTTTGGGATCAGATAGCGTTGAGTGAAATGTCCGTGAAAAAAAAAAAAAAAAAAAAATGTAATGGAATCTAAGGATACTAATTTAACCATCTTCCAAGGATCGTAGCGTCATGAAAATTGGCAGATGTATGTAGTTCTGATGACAATACAATAATATGGTACTGTCAAACTGATATGATGATGGAGCCGGAAGATAAACACAGAAAACAAGTGGAATCTAAGGTAGCTAATTTAACCAGCTTCCAAGGATCGTAGGATCATGAAAATTGGCAGTTGTATGTAGTTCTGATGACAATACAATAATATGGTACTGTCAAACCGATATGATGATGGAGCCGGAAGATAGGCACTGAAACTTGGATGGAAAAAGTGGAATCTAAGGATACTAATTTAACCATCTTGCAAGGATTGTAGCGTCATGAAAATTGGCAGATGTATGTAGTTCTGATGACAATACAATAATATGGTACTGTCAAACTGATATGATGATGGAGCCGGAAGATAGGCACAGAAAACAAGTGGAATCTAAGGTAGCTAATTTAACCAGCTTCCAAGGATCGTAGGGTCATGAAAATTGGCAGCTGTATGTAGTTCTGATGACAATACAATAATATGGTACTGTCAAACTGATATGATGATGGAGCCGGAAGATAAACACAGAAAACAAGTGGAATCTAAGGTAGCTAATTTAACCAGCTTCCAAGGATCGTAGGGTCATGAAAATTGGCAGCTGTATGTAGTTCTGATGACAATACAATAATATGGTACTGTCAAACTGATATGATGATGGAGCCGGAAGATATGCACTGGAACTTCATGATGGAATATCATATTATATCTGTTTTTGGATTCGTCAGAAAAGTCTTGTAATGAACTTTGACCAGGCTTAAGTTTCAGGGTTATAACAAACCTTTTTTTAAATGAATTGTAAAACTATGCAATGGAATCTCAGGTAACTAATTTAACCATCTTCCAAGGATCGTAGCGTCATGAAAATTGGCAGATGTTTGTAGTTCTGATAACAATACAATAATATGGTGCTGTCAAACTGATCTGATGATGGAGTCGTAAGATATGAACTGTAACTTCATGATTGAACATCGTATCATAGCTGTGTTTGGATTTGTTAGAAAAGTCGTGTAATGAGCTTAGACCACGATTAGGGTTTAAGGTTATAACAAACCTGTTATATATTGAAGTTAATATTGAGTGTAAATATTGACATAGGTACCTGCAGAAAATGTATATGTATTAGAGTAATAATGAAATATTTTCACATTAGTCGAACTCAGACAAAACACCATGTAATACAGAAATCCCTACTAATATTATAAATGCGAAAGTAACTCTGTCTGTCTGTCTGTTACGTTTTCATGCCTAAACCGCTGAACCGATTTTGATGAAATTTGTTATAAAGATAGTTTGAGTGTAAGAGAAGGACATAAGTTACTTTTTAACTGACTGCGCGAAAGGAGGGTAATGATTTTATGCGATAACGACTTCTACGCGGATGAAGCCGCAGGGAACAGCTAGTTAAGGTATAAATGTTGTGACTAAAAAGTATAAAATAAATAAATGGTTTAAAAAAACCCTAGAAAAATACGCTTTTATAATGCACGGAAAACCCCAAAAATAAATTATGGATCGTTCAAGTTGCCTCTATTTCTGGGCTGAAGTGTAAACTATGTGCTTTTAGTTATAATATTTGATTATAAAAGCGTGGGGCGCTAGAACAAGAAAGACTTTTTTGTAAGCATATTCCTATTAATACTAATCCTTTTATAATAAAAATCCTGGCGAAAGCTGCATGAGGTCGCATAAGAGCATAACGTTTATGCTGCCAGAGGGAACGCCTCTTCTTTCAGGCAATTAAGTAGATACATGAGGGGAATACGTTAACAGTGGCAAAATGTAGAGTTCTTGTTCGAGAACGAGATATCTTTGGTTACCGTTAAAAACCCGCTTGGGGATATATGCTTTTGTATTCCTATTACGTGATTACTACATATTGTACTAAATATCTCGGAATGCCGAAACTTTAAGGACCTACCAATGAATTATCTAATAGAGATCCGTAACGGTAATAGGTTTGCTCCTATTACGCGGGCGTCACGAAAAACTGGCAAAAGTGGGTGTTGAAAATGCGTAGGCGTGATTAACTACTTTACTTTTCAAGTAAGTATGTTATGTATTTCAATTAAAGCTATCATCGTTAATACATTTCCGAAATTTAAAATGATATTAATAATAATAAAAGTCACAATAAATATATAAAAGCGTGACAGTGTAAATTAATAGTTTAAAAACACGAGAAAAACACGCTTTTATAAATGTGACCTTATCCTTAATCTGAAAAGACATCATGCAGCTTCCGCCAGGAAAGTCTTTCCTGTTCCAGCGCCCCACGCTTTTGCAATCAAATATTATAACTAAAAGCACATAGTTTACACTTCAGCCCAGAAATAGAGGCAACTTGAACGATCACAAATAAATTATTATGATTATGATTATGATTATGATTATGATCCATAATTTATTTTTGGGGTTTTCCGTGCATTATAAAAGCGTATTTTTCTAGGGTTTTTTTAAACCATTTATTTATTTTTGTACAAAAATATATCTGTTTTTATTTATGAATCTAATGATGAAAGAACAAGGAAAACATTTTTAATAATTGTTTGTATCTTTCGGGTCTTTGTGAGAAGTTTTTCTTAAGTTTTGTTCACCAGTCATAGTCTGGCTAAACTGCAATGGTCGTTTTTAGGGTTCCGTAGCCGAATGGCAAAAACGGAACCCTTATAGATTTGTCATGTCTGTCTGTCTGTCCGTCCGTGTGTCACAGCCACTTTTCTCTGAAACTATAAGACCTATGTTGCTGAAACTTGGTAAGTAGATGACTGTACTTATTCTGTGAACCGCATTAAGATTTTTATATAAAACTAGAAAAAAGGCAGTTAATTTTGGGGGTCCCTGTACCTACTCAGAAATGAAACTCAAAATTTTTTTTGTTCATCAGACCCATACGTGTCCATCTATAGATAGGTCTTCAAAAATGCTATTGCGGTACCTAACATCATTTTTTTCTAAAGTGAATAGTTTGCGCAAGAGACACTTCCAAAGTGGAAAAATGTGTGTCCCCCCCTTTAACTTCTAAACTAAGAGAATATTAATCTAAAAAAAAATATAATGTACATTGCCATAAAATATACCAACGAAAATTGGTACGAACGAAATCGAGTTGGTCGTTTTTTTTAATACGTCATAAACCACAATTTTTGCCTAGAAAAATCACTACAGTGGTAGTGCACGTGAACGTCTTAAAACATCAATGGAAAGTTACAACGAACTTTTATATTATGTTAATTGCTGCTACGGAACCCTTCATGGGCGAGTCCAACTCGCACTTGGCCGGTTTTTATTTTTCACCGAGAGATGACGACCACCCCTACCGGCGACCCCTAGGTGTGGCTGCAGTGGTAGCCAAGATCTATTGAGAGTCCTAGGAACATCCTTCCGAGGGCTTTCCCGGGGCTCACAACTGTAGGCAGTAGGTTAGGGAACGTGAGGTTTTTAATCGGCAAGAGTACGGCATAGCATCCATGATGGATTTTACACATGTTAAAAAAAACTCCGCCGGCGATAACTAAAAACTCACATAGCTTTTATAATTTCTATTCGCATGATATAAAAGACATTATTTTGTAAAATATGCTGCACCGAACACTTAACTGAAACATAATAATAAAAACTGAAGGATTTGATAAACTGTCTTGCAGTCAAAATCTTCATTATTTCCCGTTCATCATTATACTTCTCCCGCAAGTTACTTAAAAACCTCATTTTCTATACTAATACTATAAAGTGAAAAGATTTGATTGTTTGTTTCTTTGTTTGCATCGAATAGGCTCCGAAACTGCTAGACCGATTTTAAAAATTCTTAGGAAGCTACACTATGCCTGGTGAACATAGGCTATATTTAATTCCCGTGTTCCCAGGGCTCCGGGAGCTACGCGGGTAAAACCGCGTCACGTTCGCTAGTACCTTATTTTATCAGATGCCTTCGTCATAATAACTACCATCTTTATGTCAAACAAGCTAATGCCCGCAGCTTCGCCCGCGTAAATTTTTTTTCCGTTCCCGCTTCCCTTTAGGATCCTATTCCCGGAATAAAAAGTAGCCTATATGTTATTCCAGACTATAATGTATCTCTGTACCACATTTCAGCCATATCCGTTCAGCCGTTTGAGCGTGAAAGAGTAACAAACATCCACACTCACAAACTTTCACAATTATAATATTAGTAGGATTTAAGCCCAACCCCCTAAAGCGATTCGAGTAGTGAGTCGTGCTTGTCTCTTATATTTTATGCTACGGTTAAATGTTGATGTGGACATAAACTTGAGATATAAACACTAACACGATCTAGTTTATATTCCCATCAACTTTTAGTTGTAGTATAACGTCTTATAAACCTGGTTCTAGGAATTTACACATACTCAGAACTTCTATTACCTATTATTTTGTTTGAATATGCAAATTCCTAGCCCCATTCGGTCATGGCAAAGGTAAAGTTGAACATTCGTTAACGTATACGTATTCGTAACATTCGTTCAACTTTACCTTTCTAAGTTTCTGCAGCCAAACAGTTAAATAGGGACCCAAGTACAGAGACTGCCGTTTGTCCGCTTGTCTATCACCAGGCCATTTGAACCATGATAACTAGACTCAATTTTTTTACAGATGATGTATTTCTGTTGCCGCAAGAAAGATCATTTATACTAGTTTAACTAATAACAGTGCCAAACTAAATTAATAAAGTAACTCAGTTCGCCGTGTATGTACAACGTTGCCGACAGCCATAACAGGTATGTCAGTTAATAAATTTAAAAAACGAATAAAACTTAAATTGTGCCAGAAAGCTTATTATAGCATTAAAGACTTTCTAGAAGACAAGACTGCCTGGCAGTTAATAAATTTAAAAAACTAATAAAACTTAAATTGTGCCAGAAAGCTTATTATAGCATTAAAGACTTTCTAGAAGACAAGACTGCCTTGCAGTGACACGAATTGCTCTTTTCTACATTTAAAAAAAACTGTATTAAATACTAAGATGAATAAGAGGGACCGGACTGAGTTTCTTGGGGTGTTCTTCTCAGTCTGTAGCATTTCCGAACCCCCGGTAGAGTCACAATAATTTTGACAAACCTAAATAATTTTTTAAAAATTTCAAAGGAAATCAATTTTATTAAATTTTATTTTATTTACGTATTTTCAGTTACAAATTAACTAAGGTAGAGTTGCACTTGTAAACAGAGTAAAAAATTCTAAAGTTACGGTTAAACTTTTTTCCTTGTTTCGTAAAACAATTCGGCAATGCTTTACCACACTTTCGGCTTAACTGTGTCACCTAGGACTTAGTGTTTTCCGGCTCTATCAAACAATGCTTTATTTCATAGTACGGGAAATAAATAAATATTTGTGGACTTTCTCACACAACATTATCTAGCCCAAATTAAGCTAATAAAATGTTGTGGTATGGGACTAGACGACTGATAAACATACTTATATATTTCTAAATGACTGCCTCTGCTAAATTCATACATACCTATTATAGATAAATTACACCCAAAGAACTCAGAACAAATTAATCTTTAACCCACGACCTCCGAATCCATAGTGAGGCACACGAACCACTGGACCACGAGGCGAGTCAAGTAGTTTCTATTGTATTTCGAAAACATAATATTATAAAGGTTTTATTTGCTTCCAAACTCGTGGCTTCAGTATTTATTCCATAACAATCCTTTTCTCGGCTATTTTCACATATAAAATACGTTCACGCAAAAGTTTAATATAATATACCCGTAAAATAAGGTGAATGGTTCTCGGTTCTGAGTCGTAATTGAATCTGGGATCACTGGTTCCATTGGTCCACGATGCCTAATCATATTGTCTTGATTTATAGGTATGCTATAAATCCCTGGAGATGACAACAGAAGGGATTAGGTAGGTATTGTGAGCTATCCTTGCTATTGCTTGTATGACTCTATTATGTACCTACTTATTGTATTTTCGTTTTAGGTATTTCAACACTAATAATGCGAGTATCTATAATATTGTTATTTTTGTGTTCATCTGTCTGCGACTGACTTCAATTGTTTTCTTAAACTAAATATACCTATTTTGTGTTCCAAATTTCAACTTATGCGATTCTGTAGATATGATACGAATTGACTGAAAACGTGGGATTTCCTTGAAACATTTTAACCTGTGCATATTACGACGCAGGTTATGCCGGACTTCAAGCGACCACACTGTACCCTCCTCATCCGTTTATAGTTATTGAGCCAGGTGAGGGTGAACCTGAAGGAAATCAGGTATCTACTACAAGTAAGACATTACGCACTCTAGGGAGCCAGTCAGCCAGCCGAAGCCGAGATAGGAGCTAGCAGTGAAATAAGTAGCAGACAAATAGTCTAATATATTACTTTTATCACACCTATATCACAAAAACAGTCACTGAGAAGGGAATATAAAAAGAATTATAGCACAAAGTAGAATAACCCTCTATCTTCTACCATACTTAATCAATTTCACAACTTTCCACTTCGCTTCGCGCTTATCTTCGATTATGTATCTAATACGAACCCTTCCTAAATTCAATATTGAAAATATTACAATGGGTAAATGTCCGCAAAGCGGTGAACGCATTACGTTCGTTACGATGCTTGGGCACCACGCATCAACGGTCACGGTCAACGTTCAATACACTTGATCAATACACCGTCATTGTTTACTGTTTGAACTTGAATCAACTGTTTGTTAAATTCGTCTGGAGTTTGCAAAGAACAGATTTCTAAGTAAGTATAAGTAAAAATTAATATTCGTCTTTTGTGCATTTGGAAACTTTTGATGAGTTTGAAACTTGGAAACGTTTTTGAATAATTGTTTTTTACATAACAGGCACATCCCTCATCATCTAAAGGAAAACGACATGCTGATTTTAGTCCTAATAAGAGTGAAATTTTGTAAAGATGATGTACCTAATGTTACTTGTTGTTAGGTGTGGAAATCCCTAATGGACGCTAGGCTGGACTCTTACCGACTAAAACAACACGGTGCCCTACCACTGCCTACGGCCGGGAGACCCAGGATTTCCCGCAGACAACCTCACCTAGGGGTTCGGGTACTATTGACACAGTCAGGCCTTAAACCCTGCACCAATACGGCAGAAATCAAGCTGCGAATTATTTTTGATTTGACCTGTACGACAATTGAAACAAAACTATGTTTTCAAATAAAATTCCATGTATCTATATTGTGCTTCACTTTGTAGCACAAACAAACATTTATCTACACAATAATAAAAATAAATTGGCGTACGTAAGTCTCGAAAATACCTTGAAATTGGTCGGGCGATTTGAATTTTTCTATTGTTTGTGCAACTCACCCTGGGCTTAAAAAGTACAAAATACGGAACAGAAAAGCGGTAATGTTGAAAGTTTCGAATATTTAAATTTTCTTGTGACATTTTTTGGAAGCGCTCGTGGCCCCGTGGACTCAGTTTTCTGTCCCTAAATGATCACTGCAGTAAGCAGCTTTCACTGTGCCTGGTCCTCCCAGATGAACAGGTACTTGGTTTTTGAGCGTTTCCGTGCTTAGCAGAAAGGCACGTTAAGACACTGGTCCTGGTAATGTAAAAGCAACAATCTTGACGCTCAGTGCTACTTTGTGAGCTAGGTACATGTATAAAGATATTTTAGTTCTGCCGCGTTGAAATGAACAGGCGCAGGTAGCGTAGACTCTAGGCAATCTACTGCGATCTTTTTTTCAATAAAACCAGACGCCTCTCTAAGTAGTGGGGGGGTCAACTTTATTAGACCCTAGATCTATTTACTGTAGACAGTGTAGACAGTATGAGATTCATCAAAAGGGGTCTTAGAGGATTATTCTTGGTCTTTTGTGTCTTTGTTTATTCTTTTCTACATTTCTGAAAAATCCTGAAGTTTTGTGAAAATGTTCTCCAAATTTCATTACAAATAGTGGAAAACGTAAACTGAAAGATTGGCTGTAGATCTTACATGGCGAGTGATTTATGTTTGGGATAAAAAATTGAGGGCGAAATTTTACGAAAGTTTTCCGTAGCATAATTTATTAGCAAATTAGAATACAATAAAATTAAGTTTCATTAAATGTTAACTGAATTCAAAGACATAGATTAATAAATTTATTGTACACATTAATAATTTTTGTCATAAATTAAAACATGCCCATTATTGCCCATCCTTTCCATTCATAACTTGCAAATGAAGACCTACCACTGTACCGGTACATATAAACAAATAAAAATCTGATACAAGGTTGCCAGCATAAAAACAATCGAGTCGGGAGAGCACTATCAAATGAACAATTTTATTTTATTTGCGCCGGTCTCATTTACAAACAATGCCATACTGGACTCCGATCTCATCAGCGATTATCTCTCACTGTGTGGCGGGCCTTTTATTTATTTATTTTTTCTATAGAACAAGGACGATCATCGGTTGGCGAAACAAAGAGGGCTTAATGATAGAAATGCCGCTTTAGGACATAGTAAAAGGAGAGCAGTAAGTCAACTTTGAACTAACGCACAAAGCGCGGCTTACTTGTGTGTGAATGCGTGCCAACGAGCATGTGCATTATGTACGGACAGCTCTAAGGCGCTAAGCACATGCAAACCACGCTCGTTTCAATCAAATACCGAACCAAATACCTACACTGTAACTATGTAGTTTTTTGATAAAATAAACGGTATTCATTGGAAGCGCTATAGCGCACCATTTCGGCATCCGCGCTCGATGTAAACGACCATATTCCCCTGTATTCATTAAAACAGAATACAATGTCCATACCAGAGTGCTTAGCGCCTAATAGAGGATACAGTAAAAAAAATATCGTATGCAGCGTTCATGAGCACTCATGTAGTAACATAACCTGATAAATAATTTACGTGCACGCGATTTTAGTCCTTACTCTGGTAATTGAATTTTGAATCTAGAGTCTTCAAGTCTTTGAATCATTTAAACAATGATTGTGTCAAAACAAACCAAAGGGGTACATACATTCACACAGTCATGCCTTTATCCCCGGAGGGTAATCAGAAGTACAGTATAGTACACACACATTTCACCAAAAACTTTTTTGTTCCACGTAATGGATGGCGAGATGAGCCTGTTATCATGTTGAAATGGACAGACGCAGGTTGTGACTACGTTGTTTAAAATTTTCAAGCCGCCCATAAGACCTTCAACTTAACGAATGTCATTTTACTGACAACCGGGACCAAAATTCCCTTACGCAAATTATATGTCACAAAGTTATCACGACGTGGTTGTCACACATCAAAGGACTTCCTTTGAGTCCGCGGGACTACGAGCTCGGTGTGTTTGTTCAAAGATAACTTACTTCTCTCATTTTACTATGGTTGGGAGGAGTCGTGCTAAGAAGTTTATAGTAGTGAAGCAAGCAATTAAATAAAACAATAAGACATAATCAAAATAAACTGATTGTTCTTTGATTCCTGTTCTTATAAATTAAGTATGTGAGTGTGTATATTAATCAGGTAAGCAAAATCACGACTTCTAAATGACATCGATTTAGGCCTTCAATTAAGACTTGCAACATTTTGGCGTTCGAAAGTAGGTTTCTGTATAATGCCAATTTATATATGTTTGTTATAACTTGTTTGTAGACGGCCCCACTGATTGAAAGTGGTCATCGAAGCCTATGACTGTTTGCAATACCAAGGGCTCAGGTCGGCATTTGAATTATGTCTAAACAGAATTAATTGTAAACTACGAATAATGATTGTAAAACAGAATTAATTGTAAAACAGAATTAATTGTAAAACAGAAAACTGTGAAATGGTACTGCACCCGTCGCATTGGCTTATTATGAAGCTACGATTATGATTCTGTTTTGGCTCAATTAAATAGCCGACTTGGGCCCTAGAGGTACTAAAATAAGACAACCCGCCCCGCCATAGCCTTCTAAAACTCCCTTTAAAAGACCCCATATTGAAGGCGTTCGTGAAATTTTGCGAAGAAGCACTGAATCCCGCTAAAAGAAAACCGTATATTACAAAACGATTTACACCAGCTTACACTACATTAAATGGTTTCTACATAAAACAATTGGCATTTTACACTAAGTCGAGACGCTATCTCCTGCTAAGCTACATGTAGGTCCTGTTTACTCGGCGGCGAGCCAGAAGCGATTACCATTTCTCACCTAAAGACTGGCCAAACTCCTATTTATTGAGCGAAGCGAAAAGCTAAGCGTAAGCCGTTAGGTTAAAGAATTCTTCGATATTTTAAAGTTCGCTTGTAAGAATACATTTTCTAAAGCTATTAGTGTTTTGAGCGCGACACGTGAATTTATTGATCGTATAATATTTTTATGCGCTTGAATTTTAGCTTAGATGAATTAAAAATTTTAATTCATCTAAGTATTTTAGTAAGGTTTAAGCTGGATCTAATATTACATTTACAATATAGGAATTTTTGTCACGATCAAAGCTTTTTTTTCTGAAAACTTCGTAGTAAAGTGAAGTTAAGACATGCCCATTAATATGATTATTATAGTACATGTCCTTGCTGTCCATTCCTGAACTGTAATCAAAACTGAAAGAAACTTAATATCGTCACTTGAATTTTTGAAACTGGAACAAAACGCAAAAAGAGATAAGGAGTTTCATAATTTTAGTACATTTGAAAATCTTCAACAGCACATCGAAGCATTCAAATTGGACTGGAGCTAGCTAGAACCACAACGAGCTCCATCATGGCAATGTGTATCCTGGACAGCAAATATCTAGAACCCAAACCAACCTTTCATCATTCAAAAATAGGGAAAATGGAAATATTTATCAAGCAACAGGCAGGACCTGGGGATTCTGACAGTCCCTGCCTGTTGTCTGATGACTAACTTATTTTCTTTTCCCCTTTTCTCGTTGTGTTCCTACTAACTAAGACGACAGCTAGTCTTAACCCTAGTCCCACCCACACGTTCAAAGAAAACAGAGATCGTTAATTTATTTTAATTGCACCCTTTTATTTATACACTTACAGAAAGTAAGGGTTTTCAGCTTTACTTCATGGCCAACTCGGGATTTATGTTTTACGGCGCCTGACAATTTTAACTTGCTAATTAATTTTGTACAGCTGCTTGCTCGCAACAATTAACCTACATACCCTTACGAATTATATATGTACGTGGTTGTTTATTGCATGACCATGGACAATGTAGTTTGATGCTACTCATGAGAGTTCTGCAGTTTTGATGAACACGAAGGGTGTGTTGTTTGCACGAAATGTTTCTTCTGTATGTTAAGTACTCTTTTAAAGTGTTATAATTTAAGAAGTCAAGCTAACACTACCAAAAAAATGAAAAACAATTAAAAAAAAACAACACGGAACGTCATGTTAAGCCATTGATCCGGTTTTCAGCAACATAATAGTCGTTTATGCCAAGTTAAAGGCCTAATTAGGTGGCTTGAAAATTTTCAACAGTGCGTCATCATCATCACAACCTGCAACCCAGTCGTCAGCGCTTGTGTAGCGTCACTGGTTAGCAAAACGCCCATAAGCTTGTTTATCACGCAAACGCGAACCTACCTTGGACTTTATTGTAGTGCGGTAGTGCACTGGTACCACAAATGTTTACGTTATTTAAACGATTCTCAATATGACTGATAGACTTGAATGCCCTAGAGTCTGAGTACCATCGTACTGTTATCAAATTGTTCTCCACAATTCTTTAGTCCGCTCACAAAATGAGGTGTAGATAATAAAACTGAACTACGTGTGTATACTGTTGAGTCAGTCACCGGATCGACATCAATATTTGAGTTAACGATCATTCTTCGAATCAGCTGGGCCGACTTTATGGCGTCTATAAACTAAAGTCGCAAACATAATAATTCATGCCCGTGTCTCATAAATACTCGTTTGGACGGATATTAGTGAAAAGTTCGCTCGATAGGTTTGTTATAAATGTTTAGTGGCATTGGTTTATTGATGTAACCTATATTATAGGTAGACGTAACCTAAATAAACTGAACATATATCTGTACTAAAATTAGAAAGAGGAAGGATTTGATCGTTTGTTTGTTTGCAACAAATAGGCTCCGAAACTACTGAACCAATTTGAAAAATTATTTTACTGTTAGGAAGCTACACTTTCCCCGATGGACATAGGCTATGTTTTATTCCCGTGTTCCCACGGGAACAGGAGCTACGCGGGTGAAACAGCGTGACGTTCGCTAGTCTATAGTATACAGGGAACATTCTGTAAACGATCACTGGGTTGAGCATCTTACAGCAGTCTTTTAAAATCAAGAGCTGTCTTTAACTTTTCCATTTACGAGCATTTTCGAGCTTCGGGAAGCACGTTAAGTCGTAACATGGCAGACGATATTCCAAGTTGAAAGCCTTATGGATCACTCGAAAATGTATAAGAGCACGGTTACCTCAACTCGTTTGTGTCCATATCACAACGGCAATAGACTCAAAATACGTGCAACCAAATACGTTGTGTATTTGGTTGAAATGTGGACGTAAAGTATGCTTCTACCTTATGTCATTGGGAAAAAAGGCATGATTATATATACAGACAGTCCCAAGGAAAGTAACCTTTAGTATTAACAGATAAACGCGTAGGTTTGTTCATTTACAAGTTTATTCTCAGAAGTAACACGGAAATTCGGCAGAAAGTAATCCCCTTTTCTTTAACTATATCCTTTAGTTCCTCCCACGTTCTTTCTCTTTACTGAACCTTGCAATTGCCATGTTATATTAAAAGTTGGCATAGCATCACACCAAAGATAAAAAAATAATGGTACTTACTATATTATACTTCGCAAGGTTATCGTTTAGGCCTTAATATATCTGTCAAACCTTGGAAATGTTCGTAATCAGAAATACCTAGGTGGTCACTCATTTCAAGACACTTATATAATTATAATAGTTCGTTCACAGTTATTTTACCTGTGGCGGCTTGTCATGTTATAGTTATCTGTGTGATAGCATTGCAGTAAAGTCGCCCTATGAGTACCAGGGATGAGCGCTCCACATTCTCGTCAAGAATCTCGCGAGAACGCAAGAAAAGCACTTATATATAATAGTCCATTCACAGTTATGTTACCTCTGACGGCTTGTCATGTTATAGTTATCTGTGTGATAGCATTGCAGTAAAGTCGCCCTATGAGTACCAGAGGGATGGGCGCTCCACATTCTCGTCAAGAATCTCGCGAGAACGCAAGAAAAGCACTTATATATAATAGTCCATTCACAGTTATGTTACCTCTGACGGCTTGTCATGTTATAGTTATCTGTGTGATAGCATTGCAGTAAAGTCGCCCTATGAGTACCAGAGGGATGAGCGCTCCAAATTCTCGTCAAGAATCTCGCGAGAACGCAAGAAAAGCACTTATATATAATAGTCCATTCACAGTTTGAAGCGCTCGTGGCCCCGCGGACTCAGTGTTCTGTAAACGATCACTGCAGTAAGCAACATTTACTATAGCCGGATATGGATGGGTGACCACCACGTGGACCACTTTGTGACATTTATTTACGAGCGTTTCCGTGCTTCGGAAGGCACGATAAGCCGTTGGTCCCGGTTGTCAGTAAAATGACAGTCGATAAGCCAAGTTGAAGGCCTTACGGGCGGCTTGAAAAATTTCAACTGTGGGTCGTCACAGCCTGCACCCGGGTCGGCAGCGCGTGTGTAGCGCCTCTGGTGTTGCAAACGTCTATAGGCTACGGTTACCAACCTTCCGGTGGGCCGTAAGCTTGTCTGCCACCTAAGTAGTATAAAAAAAAAAAAGTTATGTTACCTCTGACGGCTTGTCATGTTATAGTTATCTGTGTGATAGCATTGCAGTAAAGTCGCCCTATGAGTACCAGAGGGATGGGCGCTCCACATTCTCGTCAAGAATCTCGCGAGAACGCAAAAAAAGCACTTATACATAATAGTCCGTTCACAGTTATTTTACCTCTGATGGCTTACCATGTTATAGTTTCCTGTGTGATAGCATTGCAGTAAAGTCGCCCTATATGTGCCAGAGGAATGGGCGCTCCACATTCTCGTCGATAATCTCGCGAGAACGCAAGAAAACACAAGAAACGAGACTGTGGATAATGATTCTCAAGTTCTCACAGTGTTCTGGCCTTGTTCTGTAAATGCGGATCCAATAGAAGTTCTCGCTTAGATCTCGGTGAAAATCTCGTGAGAATATGGAGGACCTTTTTTTTGTTTTTTTTTTATATTTAACTCGCCAAATTGACATCGCCACCAGTCTGATGGTAAGCCGTGGCGCATCTAGCGATGGGGAGCCAGTCTCACAGTCCTTAAGACTTTCAACAGTGGTCCTCAAGTTGGCGGCTCTGTGATGTGCCTCTTCACGCTCCTCTTGAAGAACCCGGGATTGTAAGAATAAGACATTTTACAGCATATTAGTCGAGATCGAGATATCTAACCGTTAGCTATAGTAGAGTTTTCTTTCATGCCTAGCCCATATAATATACCTACTTAACTTTACTATAATCGTGATTCTGTTACTACACGATTGTATTTAGGTTGTACCTACTGTTATTTTTATGAATAGCTGAATAAAACATTCAGTACCTACCACCACCACCGTAGGCGAAGATGCTGCTTCCACAATGTTCCACTATTCAAAAATTGGCCACGCCTGGAAAAAAGTGCCACTAAAATAAGAAATTAAACTTCGACTAAATGTTGGTGTACCTACATGGGAAAAACAAAAACTTGTTAGAATACACAGCAATCAAAGTAGGCAACCTAACTGCTTGAGGTAAAATAACTATAACGCATTTATATTATTATAGGTTATGAAAGTGTATTGTCAGTACTTGGCCCTTGAGGGTGGGTGAAAGAGCTAATGTACCTATACAGGGTGGAATTTAAAGACGGTAGTTGGAGGTAGGACGGTAGTTACAATAAAAACATATTTTACTTGGTTTTCATTTAATTTAAGATACTATGTTGATTAAACGATATTATTCCTTACTAAAGACTCTTTCGGTTGATATTATAAATACAGTATGTTTTTTTTTTCAAATCTCCCAGGTTCGATTTCCGGCTCAAGCAGGTGATTTTTCAAAAATCTTTAAATGCAGTTTTACTTACTTTTGAAAATAAAGGAATGTTTCCTTTCAGCAAAACTTGCCATTATCAATATTAAGGGTACTTTACCTCCAACTACCGTCTTTAAATTCCACCCTGTATATTTTACAGGTTTAAAAGCTAAATTAGCTGGCTCACATTAGGCAATACCAGCAATACTTACATACAACGTTCCTAAGCTGTAAGTCGCCGACACCCATAAACAATGCACCTATATAGAACCAGCAACTTTACATGAGTGAATATATGGGTGTCTAAAAGTTACAGCTTCGGGTAAAATACATAGAACGCTCTGAAGTGGCGAAATTCTCGTTTCCTGTGACCCAATTTCACTTAACTTAGACACAAATCTACTGCAGCGATATTCCGTTTTTACTGTAAAATTGTAATCAATATTTCAATGGAAGCGCTCGTGGTCCCGCAGATTCAGTATTCTGTGAACGATCACTGCAGTAAGGAATTGTCGCAGTGGCTGGTCCTTGGATGGGTGATAACTTTGTGACTTTTCTATTTGCAAGCTTTCCGTTGCCTTCTGAAGGTTTTTTAAGACATCGGTCCCAATTCTTAAATAACTCAACAGCGGGCTGTCAGAACTTGCGCCTGTTTATTTCAATATAGCAATAGGCTTATCACCTATTACGTGGGACATAAACTATAAAGGTGAAATGTGGGCAAATGGAATGTTTCTGCCTACTCCTTCGGGGATAACTGCGTGACTGTATGTATGTCAAGTATTTCAATGAAAATATAGTATTTACTTTCAGTATAATTGTTACCTACTTATTAGCTACTTAGTTTAGAGATAATATTCGTACAGTTTTTGGAAGACATCTATCTCTTTCTCCAAAGAAAACCTCATTTCGAGACGTATCTCATCTGAGTCGCAGTGATTTAACACCTGGCCTATCCTGGTCATCAAAAAACACTCTTTAGTGGGTAGTCTGGCCCTACTCTGAATCACCCTGCTGCTTTTCTAGGCAGCAGAGTGCCTAACGCATTTCACAACCTACTGATACAATTTCTTAAAGTGAAAATTCATTCAACATACACATTAACTTTACGAAATCTACAAAATAAACACATAGAGTACAAAGAAAGCAGAACGGACGAGTAATAAATCTATTTTCACTTATTGTTCGTTTATACAAAAATACAATGCGAAGATATCCGAGTACGAATGTTGATAAAGTAATCAACTCGGGGGAAAATAAAGAGGTCGTGCTAATATCACGAGTTCAACACTTTATTCGACGAAAATCGTTCTCTTTCAGCTGGTATTCAAAATTACTGTAGGTACTATTTTTTTGTTCTGTAAGTATACTACGAGTATGTAGTATTGTTATTATTATCTTTAGGATATTACAGTATTAGAATAAATGTTTTTATCAGAAGAAGGTTGTTAGTAATACTTATTAGTATAATTTTGAGTTTATTCATAACATACAGACAGACATTTTTTTTTTTTTATGCCACTAGAGTGGCAGACAAACATACGGCCCCCCCAGATGTACCGGTGGTCACCGCAGCCTATGGACGTTTGCAACACCAGAGGCGCCACAAGCGCGCTGCCGACTCTTTAAAAACCTTCTAAGTCCCCTTTTGAAGAACCCCATACTGTAGGCGTCCGGGAAAACCGAAGCAGGGAGATCATTCCACAACCTAAGCGTACGCGGAAGAAAGCCTCTATTAGATCTCACCGTGCTCGAGCGCTCAGGACGCAACGTGTGAGGATGAACACCCTGTCTATGGCGAGCGGTGCGATGATAGAATGTAGCCGTAGGCATCAAATCAAACAATTCTTCAGAGCACAAACCGTTGTACAGGCGGTAGAACACACATAGAGAAGCAAAGTCTCTCCTGTCACTAAGAGGTTCCACACCACCTGCAAGTATGGGATCGTTGACAACTCTCATAGCTCGCCTTTGCACCGAGTCAAATGGACGAAGCTGGTATTCGGGTGCCCCCGCCCAGAGGTGACAGCAGTACTCCATATGCGGACGCACTTGCGACTTATAGAGAAGCAGTGCTTGCGCCGCAGTAAAGTACCGCCGCGCCCTTCTGAGCACTCCGAGCTTCCTGGACGCCAGCCTGGCCTTGCCCTCCAAGTGACTGCGGAACTGCACATCTCTGGAGATGTCAACACCAAGGATCCCTATACTTTCAGAGATGGTGAGAGATGTGCCCTGAAATTGTGGCGCCACAGTGAATGGGGTCTTTTTTGCGGTGAAAACACAAACTTGTGTCTTGGTAGGGTTGAATTGGACAAGATTTTGTCGACCCCAATCGGACACTCTAGTGAGAGTAGCCTCGACTTCAGACACAAGTTGTTCACGACTTTCTTCCACTGCATCCCGAGAGATACCGGGACGGCCCGTGTAATAAGTGTCGCCCGTACTGTCGTCCGCATAACAATGAATGCCGTCAATAGACAACATGTCATTGATATGCAGCAGAAACAAAGTAGGGGACAACACTGAGCCTTGTGGTACTCCAGCGTTT
Organism: Miltochrista miniata; assembly: GCA_933228765.1. Taxonomy (NCBI): domain Eukaryota; kingdom Metazoa; phylum Arthropoda; class Insecta; order Lepidoptera; family Erebidae; genus Miltochrista; species Miltochrista miniata. The sequence goes on along the minus strand of OW121763.1, from coordinate 22,740,573 downwards.
GTGGCCATGCAGTCAGAACAACTACCGTCAACGACGGCCCTGATGCTTCTACCGGCCAGAAAGCTGGACACCCATCCGCATAAACTCTCGGGCAGTCCATAGGAGGGCAATTTCGTAAGAAGACCACGGTGCCAGACCCGGTCAAAGGCTTTCGAGATGTCGAGGCTCACTGCTAGAGCCTCACCCTTACTCTCGATAGCCGCCGCCCAGCGGTGTGTGAGGTACACAAGAAGATCGCCCGTCGAGCGACCGTGACGGAAACCGTACTGCCGGTCACTGAGCAGGTCATATTCCTCAAGGTATCTCAGGAGCTGTGTATTAATTACACGCTCCATCACCTTAGGTAAAAGGGAGGTGACGGCTATAGGCCTATAATTGGCCGGGTCGGTCCTGTCACCCTTCTTGGGCACAGGATGCACGTGCGCAATCTTCCACGACGCCGGGACTTGCTTCATGGAGTATGAAAGCGTGAAAAGACGTGTAAGTACCGGACACAACTCCGGCCCGCTCGACTTATGAATATCTAGGGATTGAAGCTCCCGCCTGACGTCCCGTTAATATACCAGACATATTTTGGACGTCTTTTTTTTACTTTAAACTCTCGCTTTAGGATGTTTTCTCCTGCCTGTTTTCTACAGGAATTTAATCCTGGGATAGAAAGTAGTATAGTATGTTCCCAAGCTCTATTCTCTCTGTACCAAATTTCTACTGAATCGGTTCAGCGGTTCGGGCGTGATTGTAACAGACAGATTAGATACATTAGTAGGAATTATTCAAATTTCTGCTTCAATTGCAGCAAGATTTCTTTAAATAGAATGCTGAAATGGCGTCCATTGTTAATGTATCATAATATCCATTTCATAGAACCGCTATCATCATTACAGCGGCAGGCCCACACAATTAATATCAATCAGACGCTAATTCTGTGAAAACGCCATCTGTCGACAACAATCAAACGGCAGATACTCGATACAATGAGGCTTAATATCTCTCACTAGTTAATGCCTTCGAATCTGCCTGCAGTTATCCGTTTCTTACAGTAATTTGTGCCCGAGAAAAAGTAGCCTATGTTTTATTGGTATTATTCCTATGTACCTACACGCATAATTATAACTGTAAATTTTCGCCCATTTAGTAGATTTTGAGTCAAAGACTAACAAACATCCATCCATTCATACTCCCTTCCGTACTAGTATTAAAAACGTGAAAGGTTGTAAGTTAAATGTACCTTGTTGGGAGTCCTGGGACATCTTTCCGAGGGCTTACCCGGGGCTCCCAACCATAGGCTGTTGGGCGTTACGTGAGGTTTTTTAGTCAGTAGGAGTCCGGCTTATAGCATATATGTAGGATTTTCCTCCCGTTTAAAAAAAATTTGTAAGTTAAATGTATGTAAAGATGTTTGTACCTCTTTCATGCTCTAACTACTGAACGAAAATAGCTGAAATTTGGCACACGAATAGATTATAGTCTGAAATAACACTTACGCTATTTGGAAACCGTGAATAAGTTCCCATGGGAAGTGGGAACAGGAAAATAATTTCAAATATTACACTACATCGATACAAACTTTCTCCTTTATAATATTAGTGTGATGATAATAATCTAAACTACGATCGTAGGTATTGTCCTAGTTTGTGTTACCAAACAGTCGTGGTTCAATTTAGAGTACTCGGATACGGAAGCTATCAATCATAGGCGTGACACTCGCAATATACACGTGTTACACTACGGATTTGTGGATTGAACATGAGTACGTATGTCACATCATATCGTATACCTATAGAGTTGTGTTTCATTCTGCTAATTAATATCCCTACTTCCCTACTAATATTATAAATGCGAAGTAACTCTGTCTGTCTGTCTGTTACGCTTTCACGCCTAAACGGCTGGAGCGATTGAGATGAAATCTGGTATAGGGATAGTTCGAGGCCCTGGAAAGGACATAGGCTACTTTTTAACCGACTGCGCAAAAGGAGGGTGATGATATTACCGATTTTACGCGATAACAACTTCTACGCGGTCACAGCTAGATTTGTAAAAGTAAGTACTTGGATACCTCATCGTTTTTTTAGGGTTTTGTACCCAAAGGGTAAAAACAGAACCCTATTCATGAGACTTAGCTGACAGACAGACAGCCGCTGTCTGTCTATTTGTCATGAGGCTGTATCATATAACTTGCCCGCGTGGCGACGGGGTCCTGTGTTGCGACGGCACAGATTACTAAATAGTTACTAGCGACGGGTAAGAGTACAAAATTTCGCCGCCCTAATACATTCCGGCAGTGTCGGTAAGAGGCGATCAAGGGAACACTTTTGTTAAAAGATCCATTGCGCAGAGAAGGAAATCTCGAAATAAAACCCGGCTAAGTGGCTCCAAACTATGGCTATTCGGCGTTACATGAGGTTTTTTAGTCGGTAGCATGCATGAAGAATTTTCCCTCACATTAAAAAAAAAGATAGCCGCTGTCTATCTATTTGTCATGAGGCTGTATCTCAGGAACAGTGACAGCTAGAGACCTGAAATTTTCACACATAATGTATTTCTGTTGCCACTCAACAAATCAGAAAATATTAATAATAAAGAGTACCTTTCGACTTTGTAAAAGTTAAATCAGGAAAGCTCAGAGACTTAGTAAATACAACCAAGATACGGCCGCGTCAAGAAGTTTTAAGAAGGTTTAAATAAATTGCTACAAATTTGAATATCCAACAACAGGGACAAACCTATATACTATCCATCAAGTCGTTGATTGATGGCACTTGGTGAAATTTGCTACATATCTTGAATGAAATCTCATATAAATTTCTTCAATTTTAATGAATAAATGATGTGGAAAACATTAAGTAAACGTTTTCATTCACAATATTGACGTTTATCTAGTTTTACATCATCGAGTATTGAGCGGTATTTAAAAATATGAATTTTTAATTAATGATTTTAGTTTGGTTTCTAATGTGGTAAACTATATTAATATGTAAATTCAAATAAGTTATTGGTTTGAAAACTAATATAATTCGCCAATGTTTGTTTCTGAGTTTTGAGTGGTTTGATGGTATAAATAGGTACGTAGAACAGATGTCTACAACTCAAATTATTAGTTTATAATTAGATTTTGTTTATAGATTTTGTGTGAAAATAGTTCCACATTTCATTTATTTAAGTAGTTACAGGTTTTATTGGTGATAAATATATGATTAGCAGAAACGTAATATGCCTATCGCACATATAATCACGCCTTAATCCCCAAAGGGGTAGGCAGAGACATAGTATACGCCCATATTTCACCTTATAGTTTCATATGTCCCACGTAACAGGTGGTGAGCCCATTGCCGTGTTGAAATGGACAGGCACAGGTCACCGTCACCCGCAGTTGACAATTTTCAAGCCGCCCATAAGGCCTTCAACTTGACTTAGCGATTGTCATTTTACTGACAACCGGGTTTCATTTTGAGTTATCCTTCTCTACGCAATGAATCTTTTTGCGAAAGTGTTTCCTTAGTCGTCTCTTACGACACCCTCGGGATGTATTGGGGTGGCGACATTTTGTACTCTTACCCGTCGCCACACGGAGCGAACTTTAGTTTAATTTAAATCATGAAATTCATTACAATTTGATGTCAAAAATAGGTCAACTCACACAATAAAAAAGTCTGTATAATTGAAGAATACCCCTTCACTCTTGACACATGGCCACATTATTTCCATCCCAAATAACTGTACTAAATAAAGAACATAAGCAAAATAAATAAGTACCCAAACGCCTTCGAACATTAACTGATAGATCACAAGATGCCGCCGACAAAAATCGTTGAGCTCAATCACTATAAGTGAAATGTCTAATGAGAGAATCACCGGATATATAAATTGTCTATTGTTTGTGTGTCTGAAACTATTGGGATCACTTTTTATGGGAACTAAAATCCTTTGTAGCTCTTTGATCATCGTTGAGACAGTGCAGATGTCGCAGAATCTTAAACGCATAATGAATTCTATTAGAATTATGCAGTGTATTTACGTAAAATATGTTAGTATAATAACTGTAGGCGCTATTTTATTTAATACTAGAATTACACGGGTGAAACCGCGTGACGTCCGTCACGCGGTTTCACCCGTGTAATTCTCGTTCCCGTGGGAATACAGGAATAAAATATAGCCTATGTTCAGCGCGAGAGTGTAGCTTCCCAACAGTGAAAGAATTTTTCAAATCGGTCCAGTAGTTCCGGAGCCTATTCGATGCAAACAAACAATCAAATCTTTCCTCTTTATAATATTAGTATAGATATAGACTACCAAGATGCCAGACAAGCTTACGCCCACCTGATGGTTAGTTACTGTAGCCTATATGGACGTTTGCAACATCAAACATTTTTGTATATAATTACGCCAACATCCCTGTGAAAGTTGGCAAAGACACACTACGCAATAAGGGGCAAACCTATTGACATTACCGGGCACAACATACAGTAGAAAATCATTTAATAACCCGAATAGGGTCTACCTGCCTGCTTGACGTTATACCTATAAATTTCTTTAAAGGCATAAAATCAATCTATGCAGTTCGGGTGTATAATAAATTGCAAAAATCCTTAAATATACAATATACATGTAAGTATATCCATGGTGTACAAAAGGGGCTCCCAAATAGATCCGGGTCATAGCAATATCCCGATAACTGGAGCACTTGTCCATGTCCCCATAGTAAGCAAACTTGGAAAATTAGATGACTGTTTTACTATGTAGCTTTTGCGACAGAGCAGTTTAGTGGAACTGTAACAATGTCGACGAACTATTGAGGGATTTTGGAGCAAAAGTTAGAATTTTCCTCTTCTAAAAAGTATTTTCGATATGGGGTCTCGGGGAATTATTGTCTCTGAGAGATAGCAATGTGCCAGTTATGCCAGGAGTCTCCATTCTAACTGCATTTCCAGAATATGTTTATAATATTAAAGTAGATCAATAGAAAACTGGACCGAGGATAATAATAACCAGTAGAAGACTTGGGTACGATATAAAACCAGCTTAAACTGGACATTTTACAGAAAGTCTATTGTTGCTTGTTAAGAAATGCCAACGCTTTCATGATTCATAGGATTGTTTAATGTGTTATGCGGTGCCTACATTTATCACCCCTCCCTACATACGTCACAATTCGAGCATGTTTATTATGCAGCATTACATCGATTCCAATGTGACGTCACATCTTCCTGATGCTTCACTTTTGACATTTTAATGTGCCATTTTGCACCGAAACAGTTTAATGCCAGAAGCTTTTGTTGCCCGTGATACCGGATGGCAATTTATGAAGCCGGGGACATTATTTACTGGCTGTTTTCCCTCACCTGAAATGAAATATGCTTGGTGATAAGTTTATGTATTGGCCATCATAAATATTACATATCTATTAGATGAAGTATGCGGCTTCGTCCGAGTGAAATTTGGCTATCCATACACTTTTCGTCCGGAAAACTTTAAATATGGTAGTGTCCGAGAGAGGTTTCTTTTTCCGTACGATTATGCAAAGAAACTTCATTCTTCGATTTTGGTGGACGTCCACAGCGATGTTCTAGCGTTGCAAACATTGGCTACGGCGGCAATACTTTTGATCAAGTGGGTTGTACCTACTATTGTTCCTGGGAAATCCTTCCGAGGGCTTACCCAAGGCTCCCAGCCATAGGCTGTTAGGCGTTACGTGAGGTTTTTTAGTCGGTAAGAGTCCGGCATAGCATCCATGAGGATTTTACCTTACGTTAAAAAAAAAAGTAGGTTATACTATGTTTGTACTACTTATAGTTAAAAAATTCTGGAGGATTATGATGTTTTTCTAAAATAAAAATTTAGTTATCATAGACCCACGGCTATTTATAATACAAAGAAAACATGTCAGTTCAATAATTCTTTACGGATGTGAACAAAAAATGTTTTTCTTGCAAAATGATTTTAACACTTACGACAATTTTATTACTGCATTTGCGAACTTTGTCAGCGCCCTCTATTTGTTTCGATTCCGGAGCTGATTTTGTTGTAGTTTCAGTCTCATCTCCATTCAAAATGTACAAACAAAAGAAACTAACACACTTTCCCATTTATAATATTAGTAAGTGGTGGATTGTTTTTTGTACCTTAGATAATCTCTGTAAATATTATACTGAGAGACAACATTGGTATTAAATATTTACTACAAGGAATGAAAAGAACAGTTATAAAACAAACATTGTACCTGAATAAATAACATTTTCTTGGCTTGGTTAATTAAACACGAAAAGAAAATTTTATTTTCACCGAAGCGGCGAAGAGTCCAACGAGACCTATCTTTTTCAAACCATTTTGTGAAACATGATTATTTACTTATCCCTACTAATATTATAAATGCGAAACTAACTTTGTATGTCTGTCACGCTTTCACGCCCAAACAGCTAAAGCCATTTAGATTAAATTTGGTATGGATGTAGTTTGAGTCCCTAGGAAGGGGTTCAACTGACTGCGCATAGGAGGTTTTTTTTATATTTAGCTTGCCAAATTGACGTCGCTACCAGCCGAATGGAAATCCGTGGCACATCTAGCGATTGGGGGCCACTTCTGACAGTGGTCCTCAAGTTGATGTGCCTCTTCACGGTCCTCTTGAATGTAATGGTAATGATTTTGAGCGATAAAGACTTCTACGTGGAAGAAGCTGCTGGCAACAGTTAGATTCTAAATAATGACTTTACATTGTTAAAGCGAGTTACAATTCACCCGTCACTTTTTTTTTTTTTTTTTTTTACGTGTGGGAAAATCCTCATGGATGTTATGCCGGACTCCTACCGACTAAAAAACCTCACGCAACGCCCAACAGCCTATGGTTGTGAGCCCCGGGTAAGCCCTCGGAAGGATGTCCCAGGACTCCCAACAGACCTACAGCCGCCTCTGCAGCCTCGCCCAGGGGGTGGTTCGGGTGCTAATCCGCGTCTTTGGGGGTGGGTTTCGGGTGTGTTCCCGCTTCTAAGGGGGGTCGTGCGTGAGTTCCTCACGTCACGCTGCCGTCATGGGCCTGCTTCTGTAAGGACGGTGAGCGACTCTCTCACCGTCCTCAGACCCCCGGTCATGGAGGCCGATAGTCCTCGGCGAAGACACGTCGGCGGCGTCCAGGCCGCCGACTGCGGAACTCGGGGGGAAGAGTTCTCTCCCGTACCCGCCCCGCCGCCTCTTTCACGAGCATGACCTGCTCGCAGAAAGAGGTGGCGCAGTCCCACTTACTCCCGCTGGAGAGCATGGCTCGCACCATGGTCTCGAGCGAGAGAGTGTCCACGTCCAGACCCACTACGAGGACCTGGCGGTGTTGCGCCCACGCAGTGCACTCCACCAGCGTATGGAGCGCTGTGTCATCGCTGCGGTCCTCGCAGTGCTGACACTCGGCCGTGGTTTCCCGGTGTCTTCGCCACAGATACCTACCGAAGCTACCGTGCCCGGTTAGTATCTGTGACAGCCGGTAGGAGAGAGCACCGTGTCTCCTCTCCAGCCACTCGTCCATGACCGGTCTGACGGCCGCGATTGTGGCGAATCCCCCCTTTGGTTGCTCAAGTCGCACCTTCCATGTCTCCACGGTTTTTACATTTGTTGGGTCTGGTGACGCGGACATCACCCGTGTCCAGCGACGCCCTCAGCTTTGCCGCTAGGGCATCAGCTTTGGGGCCGCTGGTGGCGCCAGAGACCTCGAGGAGGCGGGCTCCGGTGCGCGTCACCTTGCACCGGATACCTCCCTCAATCTCGAGGGCCTTGAGGTCGACTGAGGCTTTCGCCTGCCTCAGGACCTCGGCGTATCCCACGCCCTTCGCCTTGCCCTCTGTCGTCACCGTGATGACGACGGCAGTGGAGCGAGGAGCGCGGAGCCTCTTTGGTGCCTTTGCCACGGCGGCCTTTGCCGCTTTGGCAGCCTCTTTAGCTACCTTCTTAGCGGCCTTTGCCGCCTTTTTGGCGGCCTTAGCCGCCTTCTTCTTTGCTCCCGCCACCTCCCAGACCCCCTCTCTAGAGAGAGTCTGGGGTGCAGCGGGAGTGCTGACTGTGCTGGGGGAGCTGGGGTTGCCACCTCCACCAGATGCCGTCTTCTTGGGGGCGGAGGCCTTCCGCTGGAGACCGGGAGCCCCACTGGGTGCAGCTGTCGTAGCGTTTCGCTTGGGGCCTGAAGTAACCCCAGTCGCAGTCGCATAGGACCCCTGTGCTAGTGGTGGGCGGTACGCTCGGTCTTCTAATACGGCGAGACGCCTCTCCATCGCCGCCATCAGCTGTGTCACACTCGGCGTTGCTTTGGCGGCTGGTTTGGGAGGCTTAGGCAGCGCAGGAGTCTCAGTGTGGGCGACTTGCACCCCAGGAGCCGTCTGGGTCTTCTGGGGGATCTGCGCACTCTGTCCCACCACCACCCTACTAACTTCCTCTCGGAGGGCCCGAATTTGTTCCCGGGAGTCAGCGAGCTCAGCCTCCAGACTCGCTACCCGGCTCCTGAGTTTCACCTCCTCCTCAGAGACACTCCTGGAGAGGAGCTCCTCTAGCGCTTTCGTAGCGCCGGCGACGCATTCCGTTACCGCCTTCTTTTTGCCCGCGATATTCTTGGCACCCCTCATGGCGTCAGTTATCCGGGTCAGAGCAGTGAGGAGCTCCCGAGCCTCTGGGACATCTTTGTCCTTCCCACTGGGTAGTGGTGGAACATGCATGGGTGATTTTCTTACCCTCTCCTTCTGGTTGTCGTGGTCGGATACTCTACCCCTTCCTGCGGTAGTAGCCGGTATCTTGGCTGGTAGATCATCCTCGCTAGACGAGACTGTTCCCGGCCTTCGGAACAGGCTTTTGGCCGATCCTGCGGATCGCGGCCTCTTCCTTCTAGCATGGATATCGAGACCCTCAGTTTCAGCATCCATGCTAAGGACTGACTCCGCGTCAGTCTCGACGAGGTTCAATGCAACCTCACGGTTAGTCACTGTAGACTCAAAATCCGTTGTGAGTGTGCCAGGGTTGTTAGAGATATCGATCGAGTTAATGGTTTCATTTGGTTTTTCCATAACTAATCCCACGAGTAGAGACGAAAGGGATCACTCCCCGGGTGACGCTCATTCCGGGAAGCGGGATATATACTGTAGGGTGCTCCAGGTGCCCTACAGGCCTTACGACTTTGCTCTCGGGTTTTATAGACTATCCTTGTCGCGGGCCGACCAATTAAGGCAAGCCCTCCGGCCCCTACGGTCACCGCGTACCAACTGGTGCCACCAGTTGGATGGTTGCGATGACCCTAGGAGTTACGGAACGCGAGGAGGGTGGCTGGTCCTCCCCAACTCCGACGCTGGCACGAATGCCTGTAGGTCCCTGCGTGAGCAGAGGGCCTACACGCCCTGCGGTTACTCCGCTCAGTACGCTCTGCTCAACAGAGCGTAGGCGGAGTAGCCCGAAGTGGCCTATACGGCCACCCGTCACTTTAATACCTCAAACTAATAAATAGCTTGCGGACGGAAAACAGAGATCCCTTTGCTTTTCAACAGTAACTCGATTTCAAAGTCTCTGCCGTTTGGCTGGCTAAATGTTCGTCCAGCCAGCTTAAGGATTCTTTTTTCATTAGGCAGGAAATATTTTAAAGTTTCGATGAAGATTACGAAAAAAAATTGTTTTTTAAATCTCGTAGTGGATTAGCGAAGTCGCTTATTCTCGATCACACGACGGTGCGTAATGCGTAGACGAAAATTTACTGGTGATACGTCATTGTAATGTATCATATTAAGGAACGGCAAAACATAACACAGATGGCGTGTCATCCGTAAATTTTCGGGATTTTCGGGTTTGCCGGGTTGGAAAATGACTGCTAAGCATGCTGACAACTGCGAAGTAGAGGGAAAAAATTGAGTAGGTATAGGCTAATAAGCTAAGGCTGCTTTTAATTTTCATAAATGCTCTCCAGTGCATTTCTACTTTCACTCGTACATAGTATAATAAGTTAATAACATATCTTATCAGAGTAGGCATGGACAAAAGATAATATTAATAATACATATTTATCAAAACTATGGCAATTGATTTAGTTATGGGTTCTGAGCCGACGACTTTCTCTATAAGATTACCTAGTCCTATACTGGACTAAAGTTGTATAGATAATGCCTACAGCGAGATGAAATCTCAGCTATTAAATCTACTAGCAGCGGCCGTACATATAATTAGAACGAACTATCGAACGTGTAATGAGCGCTGTGGACGTTAAATTGCAATTGGACGATTTAAATTTACTTGCGGTAGTGCATCGACCGCGTTTGTGCTGCATTCAAACGTTCTATGTCTTGAAACCGTTTAGCGAATGGATTTTTGTGTGAGGTGAGGGACAGGGAAATCATTAGGGCTTCGCACACGTAGGTTAATAACGGAATCCTATTACTGAGAGTCCGATGTCCGTCTGTCTGTTTGTCACCAGTATCTCTTGAACGGTGACAGCTAGAGAGCTGAAATGTTCACACACAGATGATGTAGTTCTGTTGTCGCTATGATACCGTTTAAGTAGTTACATAGTTTTATGACAGCCCATCAGAGTTACACCGAAGACTATCGACCTCCATGACCGGAGGCCTGAGGACGGTGAGTGGCTGCTCACCGTCCTTACAGAAGCAGGCCCATGACGGCAGCGTAGCGTGAGGGATTCACGCACGCCCCCCTTAAAAGCGGGATCACACCCAAAACCCCCCCAAAGATGTGGGATAGCATCCGAACCACCCCCTAGGCCCTAGGGCCTAGGGCCTAGGCGAGGCCGCAGTGGTAGCCGTAACTCTGTTGGGAGTCCTGGGATATCCTTCCGAGGGCTTACCCGGGACTCCCAACCGTAGGCTGTTAGCGTTACGTGAGTTTTTTAGTCGGTAGGAGTTCGGCATAGCATCCATGAAGTATTTTCGTTCACGTTAAAAATAAAAAAAAAGTCAATCAGGGTAATTACAAACCTAGGAAGCAATTTCATTAAAAAAGCTATTCAGTTAGGTTCCATTTTAAATTTCATTCCAAACTGTAACGACATCGTACAAGCATAAAAAGAATGCCAATTTATTTCGGCGGCTATCGTTAGCTCGCTCCAGTTGCTCTAGTAAGTGATGAAATATGAACACCATTTGTATCCCAACGATTGCACATCCACACCACGCCTAAAATTGCAACGATTTTGCCAAAATGCCTGTGAATTTTTAGCGGAACCATAAGCTCTGTATAAGGGAAATAATAACATTACTACCCGTTCGCTCTAACTTTGCCGCTGGCGTAGAGGCGTATACCCGAATTGTTAAATAGACAAAGTAAATTGACAGTAGCTAATGTCACTTCGTCATAGAAAATACGCAACATTGTATGAAGAAGTGACATTAGTTGCTGTCAATTTACCTCGTCTAATTAAAAATTCGACTTTAGTATGGAGCCGAGCGGCAAAGTTAGAGCGAAAGAGCAGTACTTGCGCATTTTCTCCGAAGGGATAGACAAAAGTGACGAGTCTAAGAGGCGTCAAGCGACCTGAGGTGCATCATTTCAAATGTGATACGAGTACTAAAATGACGGTTAGATGTCTTACAGTATTTAGACACACAAGCAGAACTGCCATTTTCTTTGATTGCAACACCTGCCAGAAACGTGTGTTTATCCCCACACTTTTTGCAAGGTCTGATAGGGGCATTTTGTTTCCCGAATTTATACCTACTGCTCGTTCGCTCTAACTTTGCCGCTCGGCTCCATACTAAAGTCGTTTTTTTTATTAGACGAAGTAAATTGACAGCAAATAATGTCACTTCTTCATACAATGTTGCGTATTTTCTATGACGAAGGGACATTAGCTACTGTCAATTTACTTCGTCTAATTAACTATTCGGGTATACGCCTCTACGCCAACGGCAAAGTTAGAGCGAACGGGTAGTACATAGACCGTGTGCATACTTTCGGGAAATCCGAATGTCTATACATGGTCTACGTTCGTACACGGTCGAACCGTTCTTCAAAACGTTTACGTTTCTGCTGCTTTAGTGGTATATAGAATGAACTTGAATGTTTGATTAAAAGTCGAAATGGTGTGGTGGATATGCATAGCCGCGTGGAGAGAAAGAGCAAAATTCAAGATTACAAAAACAACGCTAATATTAGAAAAAATAATCCTGTTTTTTTTAAATTCTGCACTCTAATTTAATTTATTCATATTCTCAAACAAACTGCTCTAGACCACAACATTTAATTTTCAGTCATACAATATTTATAGTGTTCTTTCAATGACAAAGTAAATTGCTCGATAAAATTACTTGGTGGCAATGACAAAATAAACTATAAAATTATAGAAGAGAATTTGATCAAATTATGCCATTAGCTATAAGTAGGGTACATACACATAGTGCTTGTATTATAATTATCATAGTATGTATTTCAATACAGTACATTAACCTAAGAGGGTTCAATTTAGACATGATAGTGAACTATTTGAGTAATTTGCACCTATTTGTGGTAAGATGCTAGTCTTGTGGAGCGTATACACATGTGTGCATCCTATCTACATGATGATTACGAAAAGATGCGATGTGCCGTATGGTAGGGTACTCTTGCTAATTTTGTACTGGGCCATATTTTGTTTAAGATTTGTGTATGAAACTAAAGCTTATTGAAGTAAAACTTCTTTAGGCGCGACCTAGGGAGTAACTCAGATTTTTTTCTTTTGATTTTTTCATTAGATTTTTCATTCAGATTTTTTTCATTATTTTAATTTTGAATAATGAATGATATTAATATAGCATTTGATGCCGTCAATGGCAAAGAAGTTTTACTTCAATCGCGCGTAAAGGTTTACACGCACACACTTTTTTTGTACGGTAATATTTTAAACCCAAACCGAAAAACAATTCTACTGTGCATCATGATCATGAGGTATACTATTAATAATAGATTAGAGAAAGGTAATAATAAAACAGGCTTCAACCCAGAAGATTTTGCAGGGCCACTTTGCACCACTACCTACTTCATCACTCAGAAAATATTAACAAATACAAACACTGCAGTCTACAAATGTAAATGCTCCATTATAGCAATTTGTAGGCGATAATAAATTGAATGTACAGTCGCGGAATGAAAAGGTTGACCATCTTAAGATCTGTTTTCGCTTGCTCAGTAAGTTATCAGTATCTGTTTTATCGACCGAGTATGTGTATGACATATTCCGTGTTAATGAATGTCATTTCACTACATGACCCCTCAATATTAACGATTCTATGGCCCACAGATACGTCCATAATAAAAATTTACCTTGCATTTCGGAAAGGAGACAAATAAAAAAATAACTAATTACCTATCTCATTCATTCTTCAGTTTTTTTCACGAAGGAGAAAAAAGGGCAACAAAATTTCTAACATTGTTTTTTTGGAGCAGAACATTGATAGTCATAACTCTTTCTTCACCTAATTACTCATAGAAATAAAACGAATTGAATGCTAATATAACATGAATTTATTTTTAACCAAACAAATAATCGCTTCTGTGAAAATATGCCGATTGGGATGTATGGCTCACAATAATAATCGAAAATAAAAAATAGCTGAACAGTAAGTACTGTTTAATAAGAGATAGGTATAACCGCCACGAGCATCAATGACACATTGCAACCTATTTCTCATGGAATCCACAAGGCGGGAGCATAGGTTTGTTCCTCTCATTTCTTCTCAGATCATTTAGCAGTGGTTTTCTAGGGCTTCGTTGGTCCTTTCGTTTCTGTTCTCCCAACGCTGAACCATTAAACGCCATAGGTTCTCGATCGGATTTATATCTGCAGATTTTGTTGGCCAGTTTATTTTTACTATATCACGGTGCCGGTTAAACCATTCACTCACAATACGAGCGGTGTGCGTGCGAGAAATTGTCTTAAACAAAATTGATCTCAGGGAAATCGTAAATATTAAGATGAATTGAATACAAGAAAAAATAGTAATGAATGATAACAATGACAGGAGCTGTTAAATCATATTTATAGTTAAAAAATCATCAATAAGCGAAGAGGATGTAATCATTAGATTTATCTAACTTCAAACTAATAAAAAGGTTTTAGTTCACTTTAACATAGTCAAGAAAAATTGGTCTTAAGTAAATTTGAACTTCGTTGACAAACAGTTAAACATTAATTTTAAATACAGTAGTCTCGTCTGCCACACAGTTTAAAAAGGTAACATGTGCTTGCAACACGTAATTATGAATTTCTTTCAAAACTGGTCAACCTTTTCATTCCGCGACTGTACTATCGAACACTTAAGTAATTTGTATAACTTTTAAATTTGAATAAAAAGAACAATAGACAAATAGGTTCGACCTCTTCAGGGTAACCTTCGTTTGAACCTTTTGTCAATGTGAGGTTAGGCGCGAAATAGAAGGGCGTGGCCTTATTGTAAAAACAATTAGCAGACGACATTTCGCTCTATTTGACTAGCGCGGCTATAGTAACGATTGTAGACTGTTAAATGTCATTCGATGGGTATATTTATCCTCTTTCGACGCTACATGTTTAGCGAGCTTATAAAGCAGGACTTGGCAATCAGGGGGATGTTCAGGGTCAGCTTTGAGGTCTTTTATAATAATATAAAGGTATCTACTGATTCTGTTTCATCATGACGTCATGATCAACACTTGTTACATGGTACCTCTATCCGGTAGAAACCCAAGATCACAATGAACTCTCGTGGTGTCTACTCTTCTACCCTCTACAAACCTCTACCGCCTGTACAATGGTACGTGCTCAGAGGAATTGTTTGATATGATGCCCACGGCTACGTTCTATCATCGCACCACTCACCACAGACAGGGAGTTCATCCTCACACTCTGCGTCCGAAGCGTTCCAGCACGGTTAGATCCGATAGTAGTTTTCTTCCACGCACGCTTAGTTTGTGGAATGACCTCCCTGCCTCGGTTTTCCCAAACGCCTACAGTATAGGGTTCTTCAAAAGGGGTCTTAGAAAGCTTTTACAGGGTCGGCAGCGCAAGTTTGGCACCTCTGGTGTTGCAAACGTTCATAGGCTGCGGTGACCACCGGTCCTTCTGGTGGGCCGTATGCTTGTCTGCCACCTTAGTGGTATATAAAAAAAAATAAAAAAATAAAAACCGCATGCCTAAAAAACTGCGTCTTAAGGTATAAAGAACCCTCATTAACATTATAGCAATATCGACGCTGGAAAGGCTAATTGCATTAACGACCATTTTATGAATTGTTCAGGAGAAGCATTTAAAGTTTCAAATTTTGCAAAAAAATTCATAACTAATTAACCACTCGAGTTATCCCATTGAAAATCAGAATAGTTATTATAAATAACGTTTACTATGAAATGTATATAAATAAAAAAATGTAGGTATCCTCCTTTCTAATATATTGGAGATAATACAATGCACAACATAATCTTGGTAAGGTAAAAATGACTTAAGTTACTGTAACATCCTCATTGTGGTTCGCTAAAGACGTTTCAACTGATCAAATAGCTGTATAAAATGAACTAGATAAATGTTTTATATTCTGTTCAGTATAGTTCCACATCAAAGTAAAATGTTTTATCGGGCTGAATCAAGTCAAACGATGACAGCCAGATTATCTTATCTGGCATTAAACGTCAAGTCACTCCTAGACTTTTAGTATTATCTCCCAATATGAATGACTTATGGAAGTGTTTGGTAAATTAATCTTCAAATTACATTATATTTTTATTCAGATTTTTCTTAAAAAATCAAGAGCGTAACTTTATGTATTATCAAAAAAATAAAACTACACGATTCTGAAATGAATCCCTGTTATTAAAATGGAAAAGCTATATTTTGTGCGTGTAACCATTAGGTTGTACCCATTATCCCAGACCACCACATTATCCCAGACTTTTCCTAAGGATGAGTATGAGTATTCCAGTAGTTTTCACGGAGTCCGGTCAAATTCTCGTTTATTAACAGAATCGTACTATCTGACCCATCCAGATACTAGAAATTTTCTTGGTTTTTTCTTATTGTACCCATAATCTTAGATCTGCTAATTGGAATTATGTTATACTCAGCCATAAGTTGAGACTGGTCTCCAGCAGGAGCATTTCAGTAGTGGGGGGTCATCTATCACTCTTAACTAGTACTGTCAAGTACTATTCAGGCTACAATGTCCTGTAATTATCTCGTTAACTAGCCTCATGTTTCCTCTTGTTAGCTTTGACCATCTCATTTCCGCTGAAAATCTCAATCTAAGATTAAACTTCTGTCATTATGCTCCTGCTGATAACGCTCTTGGTGATTTTATGAGCGATGGGAAGTTCAGTCTTAGGTCCAACCAAGCATTCATCTACTCCTTCTGGGGCTAGATTATCTACTGTTTCATCACCCGAAATTTCCTAGGTTCCAGGTACCCAATCTATGTACGTATACTTCGGTCTTTCCCTCCAACATGTCAAGTGACTTTCTATATTCCTTCACGATTGCTGATGTTATAATTTTCTTCCTTTTATTTCAATGCCACTTGACTGTCGCTGTATATGGTTGCCTGTCCCGAGTTTGTTTGGTGGTAAATTATTTGCGCGCTCTCAGTGATTGCAGTGATTTTACACATTGACACCATTTATTTTATTATTTGGACCACTTCCAGAGCGTGGTTGTTCAGTCTCACTGGTTCAGCACTACTTTGCATTATCTTAAAATTTAGGTTCGTCTCTTTGCTTTACACATTGTGCCAGAGCTTTCTTCAAAGAGAACAAAGAGTTCCCTGACGTCGGAATATACCTATGTGTATTATTATGTGCATCCTCTTAATTTTATTATTATTCATCTTATTACCAGACATCACATAAGTAGCGATAGGTATCCTCCCTTACTCACGTGTCTCGTGCAAGTTACGGCTGCCATCTCTGACTCCATCAGCCGGTGTCTCAGCATTTTATGTTTCACCCATTTTTATGTCTTTGTCACTTTCTTCGCAGTTCAGGGTAGTTTCAATTAAATCCGGAGAATAAAAGATTCCTTGACGTCAAAGAAGTACCTTAACGCGAACTGCTTTGGTATTATGCCTAACAGCCTACGGTTGGAAGCCCCGGGTAGTCCCTCGAAAGGATACCGCAGGACTCCCAACAAACCTACGGCTACCACTGGGGCCTCATCTAGGGGGGGGGGGGGGGGTTCGGGTGCTATCCCGCGTCTTTGGGGGGCGTGCATGAATCCCTCGCATCACGCTGTCGTCTAGGGCCTGCTTCTGTAAGGACAGTGAGCAAGCAAAGAGTCAGCGCAGTCCCTCTTACTCCCGCTGGAGATCATGCCTCGTACCATCGTCTCCAGTGAGAGAGTGTCCACGTCCAGACCTGCCACGAGGACCTAACGCTATTGCGCCTACGCCGTGCATTTCACCAATGTGTGGAGCGCTGTGTCCCCGCTGCGCTCCTCGCAGTGCTGGCACTCGGCCGTGGTTTCCCGATGTATTCGCCACAGATACTTACCGAAGCTCCCGTGCCCGGTAAGTATCTGTGAAAACCGGTAGGAGAGAGCACCGTAGCTCCTCTCCAGCCACTCGTTCATGACCGGTCTGACCGCCACGATTGTGGCAATACCCCTTTGGTTGCTCAAGTCGCACCTTTCAGGTCTCCATGGTTTCCTGGTGAAGCTGGGACCGCTGAGCCTCGATTTCTCGAGACGCAGACATGTGGCCCCGCTCCAGCGCCTCCTTGCGCCATTTGGTCCAGCTGCCTTGCAGGGCTAGGAAGACTGGATATTCCATCGTAGGTGTTCTACTTTAATGATAGCGGTTTTTATATTAACCAGATCGTAAGACGCTACGCTATGTTTGCAGATGTTAACCTTAAAAACGTCTTATAGGTCTTGCTGCGTGTGGCTGCTTTTTAGCCCCACGAAGAACGTCCGCAATCTACTTTCTTTTCTGTATTCTTCTTTGGATGTGTTTATTTCTTCTCCTCTTTATATTGTTTGTTATTTTTCTTTGAATACATTTATGGTATTTACGAAATTTCAGTGGTCCGTTTGTGATAAAGATGCACATACTGACCATATGCCGAAATATCAAATATTCTCAATAACACATGGAAAATATCCCGTTAGCTGCAATACTAATAAATATACTTTTCTAATTTATCCAATTTTTGTAACGTGTGAAGTGAAGTGACGGAAATTTGCAATTCAATAAGTAGGTTTTCGCATTTGTGCAAATATCGGCTGCAGATATTCGCCTTCGCAAATGTCCAGAAATTGGCATTCGTTATAATTGTAGAAGATGACACCCGTTGTCACTAGTCAATTATGACTAGTGACAATGGGTGTAGTCTCCCAGTTTTACACCGTATGGGTGGCTGAAGTACCCACAGAACGTTTGGCTCTTAGCTAACAGCCGCGGTCTAACTGCAAACGACGACCTTGAGGTATCGTCTAACCGCCATTGTTTGATATTTGTCTTTCTTTTTTGGCGGTTTTATCACGCTAATAAAATGAATTTTGCATTAAGCAGAGTAGCTTATGTGCTCTAAACACATCAAAATATTTTCAGGTAAAATTGTGTTATCGACCAATTTATTAGTAAGGGCCATCGACAAAATTGGTTTAACGTCCTAATTTTTACAATTAGAAGGAAGGTAAAAAGGTTTATACGACAATAAACTAAAATTTATTGACCAGTAAATTGACTTATTTTGAATTTCTAAAATAATTACCAACCACTAAAATGTTTTATGCCGTGAAAATTTCAAAAAATTGAATGGCTAAATGTTTTAAAATAATGATTTCTTAAATCATGTGCAGGCTAAATGATTTATCAGTATTTTTCTGCTGTCATGGGCGCTTTATTAACCAAAATCAAAAAAATAGTGGATTTAAAACACAAAAATATACTAAAATATCGAAAATCACCGATGTCTTAACGACCACCAAAGTGCTCAGATTAAAGGTCAAAGCTCACTTTAACGCCTCCACTTCAACACCGCTCCCACCCAACACCTCCCTAAGAGAAGGCTACTGCTCGCAGTCTACGCGGCGACAGCTAGCACGCACCCAGCAGTCCACGCGGCGACAGCTAGCAGACCGCCAGCTGTCCACCCGCCGACCGCTCTCGCTTTTCGCAATAGACACAGTTCGCGATCGGTTTCCATTAAAGCAACTCGTAGTTTTTACTATGTCCCGATTCACAACGCGTGAACTAGCTATTATTGCTATTGCACTTGAGGATGAAGAGAGTTAGTTTATTTTAAGCTACTATTTTTTTAAAGCTTATGTTACTCTAATTTTGTTTGATTATTTAATGTTCATACATGTTAATTGAATTTTTTCTGTTCCTTAATTTTATTTATTTTAAGCTATTATTTTACCACTTTTTATTTTATAAGTAAGTTTTTGTATTTTTATAACTATGATATATGTTTTATATAACGCGTTATTGTTTTATTTGATTAATAAATTATTTTCTTCAATTCTTAATAGTAAATCACTATACAATACAAAAATGTTGCTAAAAAAGTAGGATAAACTTATAGTCGCCTGCTTATAAGTATCTCTCAAAAACTCCCGATCCCGTATGCTAGTCATATTATTTTTGATGTGGGTAGGTCAGTACTAAGCTAAAATGTAGTTTATCAACAATTATAACTGCAAAAAAACGAAGTAGACATATTTTCTTAAAGAAAATGAGAAAAATGATATTTTGTCATATAGCTCCCAGGGGGTGCCTAGGGGTACCTAAAATGTTTGGCAGATATTTTGCTAATAACCCATCAAAAGTCACTATAAGCGTTAAAATCAGAAAACACGAGAAAATCGCAAGCTATCCCTTTTTTAATGTGCTTTTCCATACATTGAAATCAGTTTTTGTCGAATATTTTTATAATTGAAGTCTAATCAAAATTATGTAGTACCTATTGTTTTCGACTACAATTATTAAGATAAACACATTGGCATCATTAGTTTTTGTAAAATCAGTAAAAAGTTTTTCAAGATTCCTATGTCCGCCGATTTGTATGAATCGATCCACTGTGCGGCGCGAGCCCGTGAGGCGACTGCCAGCAGTAAGCGCGCGGGCACCGCGCGGACCGCTCGTCTACAACGCGTGGCCTGCGAGGCGTCCACTCCCGAGCAGTCTGACGGCGGTAAGCTCGCTGACAGCGAGCTGTCTGCTAATTGATGATGGCAATGTAAAATATATCTAAATAGCAATAGTTAAAGCCTATATTTGAATTATATTATTTTTGCCGGGTGGGAGCGGAGGCGTTATAGTGGGCTTTGACCATGTTACCTAGACCATTCGAAAGAGAAAAATCAGGCGATTCTAACGATATATATAACTCATATTCGACCAAATTGGCTGTTAATGCAGTTTGCCTTTCCAGCGTCGATATATTGAATACGTTATATCGAATCGAATGCGTTCATATCGACACGCGAGATGACAATATCGATAAGTTGTATCTCATACAAAAATAAGAGCGGTAAGGAAAGTGGTGTTTCCGATACATTTGTTTTTGGTTTCAGTAATAAAATATTTTACGATAGCAGTAAATAAATGCGGTGTTTGTATTTTATTGGTGTTTAAAGGTTGACTCGCATTTCATTACTACGCGTCTAAATAGTCATACATTTATACAGGATGATTCTAATGGATGTAGCTGTAATTATATGGTAGATATTAATTAATCAGTGCTACATAATGTATGTTCTGTGTAGGTATTTCCGTGTCTATTAACTAATTAGTTATAAGTAGCTACTGTAATATCACTTTCATTCCATTTCATGTAGCTGTAATCAAATAATATTCAGAATTTGAATGGAGAATATAAATGCTATGGTGTCCCAGTTTCCCCTTAGTAAAAAATCAGGGAGAGCGTTTGCTGCAGAACCATTTATCAGACTAATCTGAATCAAATCTAGAAGTAACCTTCAATTGTTAATTCCATAGGAGCTGCTGTTATTTTTTAAACTATCAACAATTTATTTTTAATGAGTAATTTTTTCATGTACAACAATGTAACAGAAACCTCCAGAAATCGCTTAATGATTTATACAAGCAACGGTTTCCAGATATTATGCCAAAAAAAAGTCTTCTCTGCAGGCCGTGATTTTTGTAAAAATAATTATTTATTCCGAAGTAAATTATTAAAAAGTTCGCTAGAATATACTCAGAGCGCATTTTGTAATAAGAAGATGCATTCAAATATTATTCTCAACCTGTATATACTACGTCATTTGATACGCGTGTAACAATTTGCTACAATGCGTAAAAAATTGCTGTCTGACATGCAGGGGCAGTAAAAGGCACAAGAACCGAATGAGTAAACAAGAATAGAATATATTATAAACAAAATAAGCTCGGGTCGGAAAACGATATGAAACCGTTCACCTTTTTCATACTACTGATGTGGCAGACAAGCTTACGGCTCCCCTGATGGAGGACACTCTTGAATTTCTGCTACGTATGTTTAGCAATTTACACTCGAGTTCTGTGTTTTTTTATCTTTGGGCTAAGAACCATCCTCAGACATGTCCCAAAAATAATATAATTATCTTCATCACAAGGATCCTCGAAGCCGTTTGGAAGTTATAGTGGCGCGACCAAATAGTGTGACGAAGGTACGCACTACACAAGCTTCCGCAGAAATGGAACTATCCCGGATCGAAGATACTATGATTATTGAGATGCATAAATTTTACATTTGCTTTGCATACAAGGGT
Organism: Miltochrista miniata; assembly: GCA_933228765.1. Taxonomy (NCBI): domain Eukaryota; kingdom Metazoa; phylum Arthropoda; class Insecta; order Lepidoptera; family Erebidae; genus Miltochrista; species Miltochrista miniata. The sequence continues at coordinate 22,718,903 of OW121763.1, read as the reverse complement.
CCGGAAGACATAACGGGACGGAAGTTTCCTATTCCCGTGCAATTGTCATGGATCAACACACATCAGCACGCCACAGAGTAAGAAATTGTACATTACAAAATGTACAAATTTACCAGTATTACATTCATTTCCGTCGAACGTTGTTTAACCTATAGAGAGTTTAAAGCGCATACAAGGTGCCAGTATTAATAGCTTTGTGCGTGGCAACGAGCAAACACTCAACGCCACACCAAAGGTGTCGTAAGAGGCGACTAAGGAAACACTGCGGAGCGAAGTAAATCTCGAAATAAATCCCGTTTTTAAGTAAAATGACAATCGGGATATCAAGTTGAAAGCCTTATGGAGGAATTAAAAAAATTCAACTGCAGGTCGTCATAACCTGCGCCTGTCCATTTCAACACGGCAATAGGCTCATTACCTATTACGTGAGACATAAAAATATAAGGTGAAATGTGGCCGTATAATATGTTTCAGCCTACCCTTTCGGGGTTAGAGGCGTGGCCATATGTATGTATGTATGTTCTATTGATTCACAAGAGGAAATAGTAGAACAATTACCTACACTGCCTAGTGCTCAACTAGTTTGCTGCCTAGTGCTCAAGTAGCAAGTACTAGGTAGTTGAAATAGCAGTTTCTTACTTGCTCATTAATATTGTTAATTTGGATTTTAAGCTATCCTCTCCAAATTAATTGCATGATACGAAAAAAATAATTTTCAAATATTATTATATAATTCGCTATAATTAGGTATATAAACATATAGTTCGTTACTAGTTCAGATGCAGATAAGTACCTACCTATAAATTTCTGATAACATTACACTTAAGAGATTGGTATTCTAAATTTGAGTTATAGTCATTCAACGCTGCAGCTCAAAGCGTTAATAAATCAGTCTGTCACGGTTTTAGATTACATAGATTTTGTAATAATATGCATTCACAACTATTGTACTTAAGTGAATATTATTCGTTACTAGCTTATACCCAGAGATTTCAACCGGGACATACATCAAATTATAGGTATTATACTTACTTACTTAACCCTCATTGAGGAATAATTCAATCCGTGTGAAAACTACATGAAAATCAGTTCAAATAGGTTTTGCATCTGTTGCAAACAGATAAATAGACGAGATGGTCTGTGTTTTATAATATGATTTCGATATCAATATTAATTTACTTTCTACAGATATGTAGATCAATGTAGATGCAATGTTCCATCGTAGCTATAAAGTTGGTTGTATTTTTTGCTATATGTCTGTGATACGAACGCCGATAGAACATTTTCCATCAGCGTCCCACATCTACAGGATGTTTTATATTACCGGACGCAATCAAGGTTCCGAGTATAAAAACCTTTGTTTCGTAACCATTTATGGTGACACACATTCAGCAAACCGTTAGGGTTGGCACTTCGTGTTTAAGTTATTATATTAAACACAAAAATACCACTTTGGAGAGTTATTTTATTTTTCTATTTCCTGACTAACAATGAATGGCTTAAATAGGTATTATATGAACTTAAGTACATAACTCTAATTTATTGATATTTTAAAATTAGCTTAAGTATATGAACTATTATAATCTTTTCCGGATGTTTAAAAAAATCTTCTAAAAAATCATCTGGAAAATAAATACTTCATTATTTATTTAAATTTATATTACTTAATCGGATAAATTACAAAATTGAACCAGATGTCGGAATCTAAAGGACCAACCCTCATATATCAGTTATGTTTAATGCAAGATTAAGTCAATTACGTATGCCACGATTTCTCCTTACTCAAATATTATGTTATATTCGCGTAATTCCAAAAGCCTGTCTACTAAAATCTTTAACAGCTGGGGACTTAAACTGTTAATTGCTCAAGAAAAAAAAATGAATATTGGAGATACTCCATAAAAATACCTTTTAACTTAAATCCAAATACATATATAAATACAGTTTAAGGTGTGTTACTATTTCACTACCTCCAGTTAGTTGACCGAATTTTCCTCGGCATTTTAATTAAAAATATCTAGGCTCTGGAACAAAGCAAAGTAAGCTACATCTACGACATAGAGCTGTGAAATATTTTAAATGTTAATTTTTTGAGAAAAGGAACAAAATGTCGAAAACATCCCTACTAAGCGTTCTAGAGTTTTTCCATAACATCGCTGACTGCAAACTTACCAGAAAACTGACAGCATTAAATTATTGATGAAAAAAAAAGATAACTAAAATAAAAGCATTACAGGCTTACAAAATTGAACTGCAAATATATGATTTTAAACTAACATGGTCATTACTATACACTATAGAACTGTAAACGGGATATTTACCATGTACTGTTTTGTCGAGTTCCGATATTAATTAATATCGGAAACTCGACAAAACAGTACATGGTAAATATCCCGTTAACAGTTCTATAGTGTATTGAACTGCAAACCCTACAATAACAATCATTTCTCGTCCATACATATTTTATTATTACGCATACTGTCATTCTCACACATGTCATATTAATGCAACAATGCTGTTATTTAAACGATGTACTCGCAAATTTCGCAACGTAATCGTATATTAAACAGGTGTAAACACTTTTAATCACTCAATCTGAGCTCAAATCAATGGTACTGAAATAAAGAAAATGCATTTATAAAAACCGGTCAAGGGCGGAGGGTACCAAAAAACGGCGAAAATCACGTTTTACCCCCTCTCTATAAAATAGATTGCAGAGGGGCTTATGTCGAGACTTGTGTCTGTAGTCTGTGACTCTGTTGCATTAAACTACGTCACTAGGTCACGTGGATCATCTGTTCAAAGTTTGAAATAAAACAAAAATGACAACGTCAATCGGATTGAACTTTCAATTTCACAATAAACTTTTTAGAGAGGGGCAGTCGGGTGAGACCGTCTTACGGCTTGTTGTTTCGTATGGGAGCCACGCTTAAATATTATTATCTGTGAAAATTTCAGCTCTCTAGCTATCATGGTTCCTGAGATACAGCCTCGTCACGGACAAATGGACGGCGAAGCTTCAGGCATAGTGGGACCCTATGCTTTTTTTGCAAACCCAAAGTGTATGTTAATACCCTTTGGGTTTGGAACCCTAAAAAAGCATGCACATACATTGCATAGTATACATGCGATAGGCGTAACCTTTTCCATCCAGCTGAGTAAAAGTGATTCTTCCTATATAGGTACTTTTCACTTTTAGGGCTGTGTTGAAAACTTGGAACCCCTTTATGCATGATCCGACTTGTACTTGGCCGGTATTTTTCAACCAGCCAGAGATCGAAATTCAAATCTTATGAGTGAAAACCTCACGGTATTCCTTTTATTTGTTTGGTAGAGCCGTAACTGACAACCTGGTATACCTACATACTCTCGAAAAGAAATTCGTAACCCTCTGAAGAGGCCCTACTTTCACAGTTTGGTGTCATATTGTAATTCAACGTAAAAAGGGATCAAGGTTTACTCCATCAAAGTAAAGAAAATTTTCAATAGGTATTGACCATTTTTTTTTAAATACGAATTTTATACCTACTGTGAGATGAGATGAGAAATTTTATCCAGTTGACGCACTTACTCAGCGATTGATCTTAGTAAAATTATGTTCTCTAGAGATTCTATTCTAATATTAAATCTTCCAAGAGACGCATAATAACGGTACCCATTACTACGTTAGATAGTTTGAAGCAATTTTCCCTAGAGCCTCCAGAAAAGGTTTTATATAAGAAAAGGAGGCATCGATTACATATTAGTATAAATGTATATAAAGCGAGGGTTATACATTATACTGACACGTATATTAGGATTAAGATCGTACATTACCTATTTTAACGACTTTTCATATGTAGGTGTATAGTATAGTGAGTGCCTGCGGCTCTGCCCGGGTGGTGAATTTTCCGTACCCCTTTGTAATAGGAACTGATCCCGGAATAAAAGTAAATTATGACATTTCCCCGCCTTTCCCAAACTCGATTTCATCTTTATACCGAATTCCATCAAGATCAGTTCAATAGTTAAACGTGAAATAACAAATAGACTGACAGACATAGTTACTGTTGGGTTTAAATATATCTTTTCGCGTAGGTACTCGTAATAAGTAACAAACTGAAACTTTACTTAGCTCTCGACGTTTCGACCATATTGCAAAATAAAGAATTCTTATTCATTCCCAGCATTACACAGAACAAACACACATTACTTTAAAACTTTTACAAATTCAGCATATCACAGTACTTGACTTGCAGAACTTGTAACATGTTTACAGTATTTTAAACCCAAATCTTTTTGCTGATAAAATATTCACAAAAGAAACACCTTGACGAAGTTATCTACGTCACGAGAAAGGGTCCGCTGCAAACAAGTAAAAATAGGGTGACCGCAACATAAACATGATGCTTGCTCGACTTATACTGTGCGAAACGCTAGCCAAGCGGCCGGTTGGCTAATTTCTATGCAAATGCTTCGAAGCTTGGTCTGTTAGGCACAAACTGGATGTTAGCGACGAGCGGGGCGGCAGCGGCGAGAGCGTGGCGCCAGAGTACTACAAAGTAATGGGCTCCGGAGACGGTAAATGCCGATTAATGACGTCAATATACCTCAGATCATATGAAAATTGCTTCAAGTGTGCGTACTTTCTTTGCACGTGTGTGGGCATCGACGTATATGTTATTACTAGAGACCGGATTATATGCATTTGCATATATAATTAAGCCATGTAGTTGCACTTTTTACCTAAGATCCAGCTGTAATGCATATTATCCGTAAATTTTCAATATATTTCCGAGTGCAGTGACTATCAAGTCTTATGTGCGATGTGCGTGCTTATTGATCTGCTCTTGGGTTCAGTTTTTAGGGTTTCATACAAAAAGGGTCAAAATGAGACCGTTATAATAAAAACACAACAGAAAAAAATACAAAAAATTAAGGGCGGACTGTCATACATCAAAGGTGATTTTAACATTTTTTTGTACGGAAACTTCAGTGCGTGAGCTCGACTCACACTTGGTTTTTAGGGTTTCGTAGCCAAATGGCAAAAACGGAACCCTTATAGATTCGTCATGTCTGTCTGTCTGTCTGTCTGTCCGTCCGTGTGTCACAGCCACTTTTCTCCGAAACTATACGGCCTATGCTATTAAAACTTGGTAACTAGATGTATTCTGTGAACCGCATTAAGATTCTTATATAACACTTGAAAAAAAGCAGTAAATTTTGGGGGTCCCCATACTCAGAACTGAAACTCAAAATTTTTTTTTTCATCAAACCCATACGTGTGGGGTATCTATAGATAGGCCTTCCAAAATGCTGTTGAGGTTTTTAACATCATTTTTTTCTAAAGTGAATAGTTTGCGCAAGAGAGACTTCCAAAGTCGAAAAATGAGTGTCCCCCCCCCCCTCTAACTTCTAAACTAAGAGAGTGATAAATCTAAAAAAAAAATATGTTGTACATTGCCATAAAAACTACCAACGAAAATTGGTTTGAACGAGATAGAGCTGGTAGTTTTTTTTTAATACGTCATAAACCGCAATTTTCGGTTAGAAAAATCACTACCACTGCGAACGTGTTAAAACATCAATCAAAGTTACAACGAACTATAAGAACTTTTATATTATGTTACTTGCTGCTACGAAACCCTTCATGGGTGAGTCCAACTCGCACTTGGCCGGTTTATTTTTAAATTTATTTGTATGAAATATGATGCCTACATTGCCTCCGAAAAAAAATCGTTTGATTTCACATAAAAAACATTGTTAAATATTCCATTATTCTGCTATATTTCGTGCATATTTCAAGCATTTTCATGCGTATTTGCATGCATACAACAAGCTTTTTATGTTGCTTTTAAACCGGTCTCTAGTTATTACATACCAGAGGACGTCAAGCGGTATCACACGTGTAGTTCCCGTTCCCGTGGGAAGACGGAAATAAAATATAGCCTATGTGTTCGATAACTCAGTGTAGTTAGTGGACTGTCTTTCTGGTAGTTCCTGCAGGCACATAAGACGACACAGGAAGTTCGAAAATCGGACCGCCACCAAGAATGATTCGCCACTTACCTGGATTCTTTCCCGCTCTTCCTTAGGGTTGCTCCGAGGCCTTGATATTCGCTTGAGGTTGTTTTCGAGTTGCCGTGTCGACCGAGGCACTGACACACACATGTATCGCGCACAATAGTTCCGAACCGCGTCCGAGATTTGACTGAACGGTCGATGAGTGGCCGCCCGCCTGGCGAGGCAGCGCGGGGCGGGTGCGGGGGGGGGGGGGGGAATAGCCAGCCGAGTGACGAACTCTCCCGATAGCCGACCGTTCGCCGAAACATCCTGCCGCCTAACCAAGGTTCTGCCTTGGTTACCCACTAAACCACCGAAGGCAATCCACAAAGCTTAGAGACAGGTCGTAAGATGTTCCCTTGCTGAGTCCTGACCTCTACAACTCTGACAATTCCGTCCCTACCCGGAAGTAACCTAACGATCCGACCGCGTTTCCATTGGAGAGGGGGTAAATTATCCTCCTTTATCAATATCAGGTCATCGACCTTGGGAGCCTCGTTATGAGAAGTCCACTTATGCCTTTGTTGGAGTGTGTGAAGATATTCACATCTCCACCGAGACCAGAAATGCTGGGATATCTTTTGAATAAGTTGGTACCGAGACAACCGGTGCTCCGGAGTTTCCGTGTAGGGATACTCAGGAAGTGCAACGAGAGGTTGCCCTATTAGGAAATGACCGGGGGTCAATACATCAAGGTCTTCCGAGTCCGTACTAAGGGGGCAAAGCGGCCGAGAATTCATTACCGCTTCTACCTTGGTAAAAAAGGTGGTCAGCTCTTCGAAAGTGAGCTTGGCTTCTCCGAGAACCCGTTTCGCATGTGTCTTGGCACCCTTCACTGCCGACTCGAATATCCCACCGCTTGAAGGGTTTGAAGGGCAATTGAAGAGCCAAGTTATGTTTTGAGCCGTCAGCTTCCGATCAATTTCCTGGTGATGGTTCCGTAAGAATATGTATAACTCCTTTAAATATTTATCGGTTCCCGTGAAGTTTGTACCGCAGTCTGATCGGATCAAGGACGGTACACCTCTCCTAGATACGAACCTAGTCAAGGCTGCCACGAAGGCTTCAACTGATAAGTTTGATACAATTTCTAGATGTACCGCCTTAACCGACAAGCAAATGAAAACGCATAAGTAACACTTTTGAACCCTTGCATTACGCAACGAGCTCGTTTTAACGTAAAAAGGTCCAGCGAAATCCGTGCCGACCCCGACGAAAGGTCTGACTCCGGTAACGCGATCGGCAGGCAAATCTGCCATATATGGCTGTTTAGGCCGAGCCCGGTGTCGAAAACATTGTACGCATTTAAACGTTATGTGTCGCGTGACACGCCGCGCCGAGATAATCCAGTAGCGTCGTGAGAGAATCGCACTCAACGCGTTAGCTCCGACGTGACAGTAGACCTTATGATAATGATTGACTAGCAAGTCTGTGAAACTACCCCTCGCCGGTATTAATATAGGGTGCCGTGACTCATATGGAAGGGTAGAGGCGCCGATTCTGCCGCCGAAACGAATAATATCATCCCTGTCCAAAAATAAATTCAACCGTCGCAATGAATTTTTAATTTCAGTACCCGTTCGAAGGTTTGTCAATTCATCGGAGAAATTTTTTGACTGCACAATACGAATTAAGCACAGATTGGCGATTCTACGTTCCGACACCGTTAAACTACCGTAAACCTTCTCAGAGTTAATTTTTGAATTGTTTTTAAAGCGTAGTAAGTATGTAGTAACGTTTAGCAACTTTTCATATGAACTAAAACGATCTAATAAATTAAAATCCGATATCAATTCGTTTACATTAGCAACCCTAACGGCCGGCCTCAGGCCAGGTAACAAATCTGGCGGGAACTCTGGGCCCCCGGACGGCCACGTATGGGGCGGCCGCTCCAGCCAACTCGATCCCCACCACAAGGGATGGTTCAAGAGTTCTGCCGCCGAGCAACCGCGTGACGCAACGTCCGCACAATTCATCTCGCCGGGTACGTGACGCCAGTCGATGTTGGTCTTAGAGGTTATTATATCCGAAACCCGGTTTCCTTCAAAGACTTGTAATTTATGAGGTGGTGTCCGTAACCACGCCAAAACGATAGTGCTGTCGCACCAGCCTACAATTTGGTCTAACCGAACCTTATCCTCCATTGACTCGACCGTGTGATTAACCAACGTTGACAGCAACTTAGCACCATTCAACTCCAGTTTCGGTATGGTTAACTTAACCCTTAATGGCGTTATACGTGACTTAGCAATAAGTAGGCGTACGTGAGTCCGTCCGTCTGCGCCCTCCGCGCGCAAGTAGACTGCTGCAGCGTAACCGACGCTGGAGCCATCACAAAACCCGTGAAGAGTATATTTAGTCGGTCCTTCTAACTTGACACACCGGGGAATGGAGATACGTTGCAGATGCGGCAAGTCAGAGATGATATCCCTCCATTGTCGCACTAAATCTATGGGGGCCGGGGCATCCCAAGCTACCCCCTTTGAGTTATCAGAAGTCGCCAATAGGGACTGTAATAAAAGTTTTATTTTAAAAACTACTGGACAGATCCACCCAAGTGAGTCGTAAAGTCTAGCCACTATTGACAGAATACTACGACGTGTGACGTCACTATCTGTGGGCAGATTTACATGGTAAGTGAAATTGTCACATTTGGGGTCCCACTGAATGCCTAAAATCTTGACAAAACCCGTTCCATCCGAATCGCGATCATCGAAACGCCGCGGTGACTCCAAGTGTTCCGTGGGTAAGTCATTCAGTAATGCTGGCATATTACTGGACCATTTCCGTAACTCATAGCCGGCCGAATTCATCAATGAGATTAACTCATCGCGAAGCTCACGCGCCTCAATCAGCGAGTCTGCGCCGCCATTCAAATCGTCAACGTATGTGTTGTCTATGAGTAACTTAGCGGCACGGGTTTTATCAACCTCATCCCGGGCGAGCTGGTGTAAGCAGCGTATGGCTATGAAAGAGCTCGACTTCAAACCGTATGTATTTGTGTTTAACTGATAGGTAAGTAGGGGCTCCGTGGGCGACGCTCGCCAGAGAATCAACTGATATCTCCGATCGTCCGGGTGAATCCACGTCTGCCTAAACATCATTTTAATATCCGTAGTAAATACAATTTGTGGAACCCTAAATTTCATTATAATATTAGTGATATCGTTTTGCAATCGTTCTCCCGAAAACAGACAGTCGTTTAATGACACTCCCGAACTTGTTTTCTGACTGCCATTGAATACAACGCGAATTTTATTCACATCGCCCGATTTTTTAAATACTCCGTGATGTGGGAGAAAGTAATGTTCTTGCCCCGAATTAATATCAAATTGCGATACACTCATGTGTCCCAGCCTAATATATTCATTAATAAATTCAATGTATTTCTCCCGAAATTCCGGATTCCGTTGCATCCGCCTCTCAAGCGACATAAATTGCTTATAAGCGGGCTGGCGTGAGTCTCCTAATAGACGTCTATCACCTGCCGAGATAAGAGGTAAGCGCGAGATATATTTACCGTCCGGGCCTCGCGATACCGTTGAAACAAATAATTGTTCGCATTCCAAGTCCTCGGGACTTTTAATTTTATTAAGAGGGGGTTCCTCAGATCGCCAAAACCTTTCCACCGTTTCCTTGAGTGTCAACTGGTTAACCGACGATTCGGCCAGCTCCCGCGCCTCCGGCGAAACTGGTCCGAATACCGCGAAATTAAATACCGTGCCCAACGCGTAGGGCCCACCCTGACACAAAGTAATCTTTTCCCCATTTAAGATTTGACCGAGTATATCACATCCAAAAATTACGTCTATCTCTGAAGAATTCAATGAGCCGTTATCTGCGAGTTTCAACTCTTTAAAAACCAAATTTGTTCTGTTAACCGAATAAGACGTAAGCCTTCTTAAAACTGCCGCCGTTACCGCTAGTACTGGGTGTTCTGAATGTTCTGGTTTGAAATATATAACAACAACGTGTTGATATGTATTGGCTTGAATGCCACCGATACCCGTGATTTGTACATTACTATAAGACCGTTTCAATCCGAGGGTAGATACCAAATCCCCCTTTATTACCGACATTTGAGCCCCTAAATCTAAGAGAGCCCGTGCTTTAACGAATTCACCATTTTTATTCTTAATTTCAATAATAGCCGTGGGTAGAACAACATTATACGGGTTTCGATGCAAAGACGTTGAAGATGAGTCATCATGTAACCTTAATTGCTATGCTGAATATTGCTTTTGAGAATTATTACGTGACTGACCGCGCGATTCGTGCGATTCCCGCCGTTCGCATGCCTGATAGCCGTTGCGCGAGCTGACCTGAACTACACGCTCAGCTGATGAGCGCGACGGTACCTCTCTTCTTTCGCGAGGAGAGGCCGTGCGCGTGCGACGACGCGGACGGTGGCTGCGGTAGCCAGGTCCCTCCGAAGGCGAGCTAGCGCGAGACGCAGTATAGTTGTGCATGCATATTAAGTCGTTGTGACCCCGATGGCCACAGCGTTTACATGCTGTCCTTTTATCGCACGTAGATGCCGAATGCTTACCAAAACATTTAAAGCATACGTTTTCAGCTCGCACCCAGTCTTTACGCTGACCCGCGGTTAATTTTTTAAATTTAAAACACTCCGAAATCATGTGACCGCTTATTTCACAGTATAAACAGCGCCTAGCGATTATTCGTTCATTCCTGTAAGATTCACTTTCGTTTCCGATAATGTGTATGGTGCGGCGGGTACGATTGTCCTTCAAGGTCGCGCCGTCAGCTGTTGTCGAGTCTATAAGCCGACATTCATTTTGCAAAAACTCCACAAGTTGATTGAATGTGGGTAGGGTGATTATATTTCCGCCGTACTTCTGTTCAAACCGAGTTTTAACGTCTAACGGAATTTTATTTAAGCTAATGAATAATAAAATATAAGACCATTGATCTATAGGAAGGCCTAAATTATTCAAGGCGCGAGTGGACTCCAACAGTGGGTTTAGAATTTTAGAACGCAGATCATAGGGTTTATTTAATGTAGGTAGCTGTAGGATTCTAGAAATGTGACTATCTGCTAGCATCCTGATATTTTCATATCTACCCTTAAGAATTTCTAAGCCTATATCTAGGGATTCGTCTACCATAGGTAAATGCCGTATTAAGGTATGCGGTTCATTTAACACATGAGAAACTAAGTAATGAAATTTTTCCGTCTTTGATATATCTTTCCGTGTTAGTACCAACGAACTGAATAGGCTTATAAAACTTGTCCACTGAAAAACGTCACCATCAAATTTGCATAAATCGATTCTGGGAAGTCTTGCCGTATTTGAACTCTCGGACGGTCTATGAACCCCGTCCAAACCCGGGTAAGCCGACGAGACCGCTTCCAGTTGATTATAAGCCAACTCCGCCTCATTATAATCAGCCGTATAGATTTTAATCATTTCCGGATCTACCGGTTCGAAAATCGGACCGCCACCAAGAATGATTCGCCACTTACCTGGATTCTTTCCCGCTCTTCCTTAGGGTTGCTCCGAGGCCTTGATATTCGCTTGAGGTTGTTTTCGAGTTGCCGTGTCGACCGAGGCACTGACACACACATGTATCGCGCACAATAGTTCCGAACCGCGTCCGAGATTTGACTGAACGGTCGATGAGTGGCCGCCCGCCTGGCGAGGCAGCGCGGGGCGGGTGCGGGGGGGGGGGGGGGGAATAGCCAGCCGAGTGACGAACTCTCCCGATAGCCGACCGTTCGCCGAAACACTATGTTCACCACAAAGAGTGTAGCTTCCCAGCAGTGAAAGAATTTTTCAAGTAAGTCCAGTAGTTCCGGAGCCTATTCGATGCAAACAAACAAAACAATCAAATCTTTCCTCTTTATAATATTAGTATAGTATAGATGGGACTTGTCAAGTCGTATTATGCGTCTCCGGAGCCCATAAGGCGGCACTAAGATCGCACACAAGCAAATCGCGCACGGTGCACTTGTAATCGTTTGTTCGAAGTTACTTACTACTTTGTAGTGCTCTGGCGCTTTCCCCGCAGTTGCCGCGTGTCGCCCCGCTCGTCGCCGACATTCAGATTGAAGCCTTATGGTTGCAGGACACTGTCGAAAACTGTACGAATTTTAGATTGTGCACCATCTGGGATATAACGGAGTACATCGTGCTACGACTAGGTTCCTACTAGCAGTTTCAGATACCCCGTGCATGTAAAGAGCTTAGTAACGTCATGTAATCACAAATTATGGACACAATGACAGTATTTTCGTTTTCAGTACCTATATTAGGTACTTTTTTTTACGTAAGGGAAAATTCATCATGGATGCTATGCCGGACTCCTACTGACTAAAAAACCTCACATAACGCCCAACAGCCTATTGTCGGGAGCCCGGGGAAGCCCTCGGAAGGATGCCCCAGGACTCCCAACAGACCTATGGCTACCACTGCGGTCTCGCCTAGGGGGTGGTTCGGGTACTATCCGCGTCTTTGGGGGTTTCGGGTGTGATTCCGCTTCTTAGGGGAGCGTGCGTGGATCTCTCATGTCCTATATTAGGTACTAGGTATAAGCCAGTGTCAACAAAAATCTGGACAGCTGATAAAACACACTTTCATGATTCAATACGTACCTACAAACATTATTATTTAAAGGAAGCATTTTATCTGCGAAACAAAGAGTCTACAAGAATAATCTTCCTATGACTTTTAAGAATTTGTGAGACTATATCGGTAAAAATTTTGAGAAATGAGTCTTTACACAACATAAACGCAGGCAGTGTAATACGCTACCGTTACGAGTGTCCATGTATGAACACAAACCAAATGATTTATAATTACAGGGTGTTCTATCAGTTGCGTGGTATCTCAATGCTTACTCACTTGGCTATATAATTACATTTTCCCGTAAATTAAGTTCTGTGGCATTAAATTACTAGGGATTCATGATCTGAATTGTTTATAACTTTGGTTACAAAGCAAAGTTTAGTAACTACGCTAGAATACATGATTAAACAGAATAACTTTTGGTCGGTACGGGTTAATATTATTTCTTACTTTGGTTGAAAGTTACTGGAAGTCCCTACTGTCATAAATGTTTAAATTCCGGATTTCATTATTCTACTTAAAGAAATTTCCTTATCAAATAATTATTATATAGGTAGGTACTAGTGGATTCCCACGACACTGCCCGAAAACGTGGAATATTTATGCTTTTTGAGAGCTTACTTTGCGGAAATGTTTCGGGCTACGTAATACTCGTAGTAACGCAAGAGTGTAAGACTTGGCTATCTGTCTGTCCGTCATGAGGCTGTATCTCAGGAACCGTAATAGCTAGAGAACTGACAAATCCCAGATGATTTACTTCTGTTTCCGCTATAACAACAAATACTAAAATCAGAAAAATACGTAACCCTCTGTGAGCGAGTCCAACTCGCACTTGGCCGTTTTTTCCTAATGTACTTAATAGATAGGTATTTAGTGAATAACGTGGCAAATAGGTGTAGGTACAAGAGAAGCACTGCTGTGTAGAAATACTCATAGTTTGTAATAGTTAGTATCAGTTTTCGTAAATTAATTAATTAATAAACGGGTATATTGTTACTCAATTAATATACTCCTGTATGGCTTTGATACAGATTATATTAATACTTAGAATATGTATTAGGTATACTTCAAAATTATTGTAATTATTCCTACTATTAGTATAAATGCGAAAGTAACTCTGTCTGTCTGTCTTTTACGCTTTTACGCCTGAACAATTGGTATAGAGATAGTTCGAGGCCCTACGAAGAACAAAGGCAAATTTGTCTACCGACTGCGCAAACGGAGGATAATGATTTTACGCTATAACGACTACTACGCGGACAAAACCGCGTTTATATTATAAATGCAAAACTTTGTGAGGATGTGTGGATATCTGAGTGTTGGTTACTCTTTCACGCCCAAACGGCTAAACGGATCTGGATGAAATTTGATACTCGAGATAGATTATAGTCTAGCATAACATATAGGCTACTTCTTATGCCGGTAATAAGTTCCTTGGGAAGCAGGAACGGGAACAAAATACACGTTTAGAGCCGCGGGTGCTATTTGAATATAATGCTGAAAATGCCACTTTGTAGATTGTCATCTCATTTAGGATTTGTTACACATACCTACCTACTCACTAAGCAACAACCATGAAATAAGAAAATAAACTAGACTAGACTAATAGTAGACATGAATAATGTATCAAGTTTATTCATTTTATCTTTTACAACACATAATTTCTTTAATACAACAATTCCTCCCTGTTGTTATCGCATCCCAAGGGACACAATTTGTACCAGGAACACAGAGCTACACAGGAGGATTCATTGCAGTAGATTAAACAAGGTAAAGTCACGAAGAGGTAAATTAAAAATACGTTTCACTCTGAATTATTGTACCCAGTAGCAGCGCCAACAACCTTTTTTAAAGGTTTACGGCTTGGTAGCAAAGACCTTTATGACAAATCTTTTTTTTCCCCGACTGCCAAGATGCGATTGTTTTCGTATTAATATTTCTTGTAAGCCTTATTGTCTAATTCAAAGCACTTCATCTTCTAAGTCTTAGTCAATTCAAAATCAGTGTAACACACAAGCAACGTGATTGTAGAAAATAATATGATGTAACACCGATGTACATAGGTACGTGCAGTTGGGAGTAAATAAGCATTTATTATCATTTGATTTCAGAATTTTATACCAATGAACACCCGTTTTTTTTAACGTTAGGAAAATCCTTATGGATGCTATGTCGGAATCCTACCGACTTAAAACCACACGTATCCTTCCTAACAGCCTACGGTTGGGAGCCCCGGGTAAGCCCACGGAAGGATACCCCAGGACTCCCAACAGACCTACGACTAACACCGCGGCCTCACCTAGGAGGAGGTTCGGGTGCTACCACGCGTCTTTGATGGGTTGTTCGGGTGCCAATGAACACCCGTAATGGGATAATAGTAATTAAAAAAAAAATCCAACCCATGGGAACATATTCCGGGGATAAAAAGTATATTATAACAGACAATGGGCGCTTGCACATTGCACGATAACGGTAACGACACGATATCGTCACGATATCGTAGGAGTGGTGTTTTGATACAATTACTACTACACGCTTTCACACTGCAACAATATTGTCACGATATCGCCACGATATCGTTGCCGATAGATTTCTGTCGTGACGATATCGGGTGTCGATACAGAGCGGGGTCACAATATACAGATACAACAGTAGAGTAACTTCATAGAAACGTGCGAAACGGCTCACTCACACAGACGTGCGCATCTACTGACCTGCGACATTCCTGGAGCATGACTGGTAGGTAGCTCAGTTCAGTCGCGGTTGTGGAAGTGGTAAAGTTGTTTGCGTATATTTAACTGTTGCGCCTATTCTTAAAATTATAAGAATAGGCTTCTCTTATCTTTTTAAATATGCTAGGACTGTATCGCGTTTTTTTTAACGTGAGGGAAAATCCATCATGTATGCTATGCCGGACTCCTACCGACTAAAAAACCTCACATAACGCCAGACAGCCGATGGTTGGGAGTCCCGGATAAGCCCTCGGAAGGATGTCCCAGGACTTGCAACAGACCAACAACCACCACTGCGGCCTCGCTTAGGGGGTTGGTTCGCGTGCTATGCCTCGTCTTTGGGGGATTTCGGGTGTGATCCCACTTCTATGGGGGGGGGGGGGGGGCGTGCGTGAACTCCTCACGTCATGCTGCCGTCATGGGCCTGCTTTTGTAAGGATGGTGAGCAGCCCTCTCGCCGTTCTCAGGCCCCCGGTCATGGAGGCTGATAGTCTACGGCGAAAACACGCCGGCGGCGACCAGGCCGTCAACTGCGGTACTCGAGTGGGAGAGTTCTCTCCCGTTCCCTCTCCCTTTCCTGGCGCAAAGCTACTAACCGAATAACAAGCTGTGGGTTATATTGTGTCAATTTCGTTCGGCTTTATCGTTGAACGATATCGTGACGATAACGTGACGATATCGCGACGATATCGTTGAACGATATCGTGCTATGATATCGTGCAGTGCGCAAGCGCCCAATAATCTATCCCTGTACCCAATTTAAGCCAGATTTGTTCAGCGTCTAAAGTACGGAATCACTTGCAAACAAATGTCACAAAGTGGTCACTTGTGGGCATTGGATGTATGACCACCAATATCCAAGGCCCGGCCATAGCTAAAGCTGCTTACTGCAGTATTCGTATACAGAACACTGATTTAGAAAGGCCGCGAGCGAAAACAATAATGAACCATACTTGGTGCAAAATTCTTCCTCAGATCTTGGTTGTACCGAAACAGCTGGCAAAGCAAAGCTCGATAGCACAGACCATTACCTTACACATTCTGCGATTGAAACTTTTTAGCTTTCAAAGTAGAATCCTAAATGTTCCGTATCATAATTTCTCGAAAGTTCCTATCGCACCAATGTTAGGAACGTTCATAACTTACAGCCGGGATCTCAAATGTTGATGAAACTCTTGCTATATAAACTTACTTGGAGCTAACTTTAGTTCCAGTACTTGTACCTAATATCCGAAGGGGTGGAGATACGCCCACATTTCATCAGTTTTATCTTGTCCCATGTTAAAGACTTATTCCAGTGTTGTAACAGACTAGGGTAGCTTATTGCTATCTGCTACCAAAAGTCTTAACTTGACTTAACGATTACGGCGCCCGCACATAACAGACTTTTGTAGATAGACTTTTACAGCGATTTTAATACTCCATTGCAATCAGTATGTTTTATTTCAATCAGCGTAAAAGTTGGCCTAGCGTGCGCACGCCGTTACCATGTATCCGAGATCAACGGATCAACATGCCTTCCGAAGCAAGGTAACGCTCGTGAAGGAAATACCACAAAGGTCACCTATCTTTGTATCAAAGCAAATGCAGAATTTATATCCGGTATTGAATAGCGTACCCAAAGCTCTTCAATATACTAATGGGTTACATACGAATCAATATCAAATGAAACAAAACAATTCTAGGCAACAAAAAGTATTAGGTACGACTTTGATACGAGAATGCAAAAAAAATCTCATTAAGTCCTCTCAATTCGAACTGTATCTTTATTGCTGACAGACAAATCTAATGGTCGATCCAAAATCAATATAAGGCCGGGTACACACCAACCAACAACATCAGTACGATATTACGCCGCGGGGTGTTCATCAATTCTCTTTATGGGCACTTTCTTTTGCCATCGACACTATCTGTGGTGTCGGGTGCTACGTTAAATTTTACGATACCGACTCATTTGTGTCTTCGTCAGTCATTTTCGTAGCCAAGTTCAATAATCGACCTCGTTTCGCCCTCCGTCCGTTTATTTTCTCAAAACATTGAAGAGTTCAGAAAAGTTCATTCATGATAAATGAAGTACTGTCGCGTATTTTTGTACGTAAGAAGTTTTATACGAGATGCGTAAATCACGCAATGTAAACATTTTTTTCTGTTTGTATTAGAGATTTATTGTTTTGTTTTTTATATTGTAAGTATCATCATCGTTGTAACGTTGATCCCGGTTAACACGTGTATCTATATCTGGGATCCATTATAAAGTCGTATTACAAAATAGATTGGGCTATTATGTTGAATTTATAGCCGTCTCTACTTCGTCTTTCGAAATGTGAACGATATTACTAACTGAATGAAATGTGTTTTTAATTGTCAAATTGATACTTTAAATCTATTCTATTATTGACTTAAAAAAATTGTAGCAGTCGATATGACTGCTACATGGCGAAAATCAGTTAAAGTCCTGCATCGCGATTTGTAACTAAAATCCACCAAATTTTGGGCTTAGGCCATGTACAGCGTTGGCGGTCAATACATAGATAAACGTCGACGGTGACGTCTCATTCACAGCAAAGTCGACAAGATGGATGTAAATTAGATTCAAAGTAAAATAATTATCATAATGTAATACTTCTTCTATTTTCTTTACTTCTTTTATTTCTTTATATTTATAATATAATATTTTACATTTTTATTTAATGAATTTTGACATTTTGTCTTGACGCTGACGCTGCAATGGTTCGAAATAATTAGTATAATTATTTGTGTGTTGGAGAAACTTCCTCATCCATTACTAACAATATATTTTAGCCTAATTGCCTTCCTTGACCATTGTGGCCATCCATTCCCAGCAGTGGACATCCAATCAGCTGAGATGAAGATTATTGATAATTAATCTTACGATTCTACGAGCTAAAATACTATTATCGTTTTGAATATAATCGCAGTAATAAGGCTAGAAACGATAACCTTACAATTTTCAAACGTACTCTTACTTAAAAGGTAAACAGAGTTATGTACCTCATTATAAATAATCCCACAAAGCACGTAGGTAGTATGTTTCTTACATTTGCATTAAATTATCCTTATTATAAGTGTTCTTAGCGTTATCTTACACAACCGCAATCAGAAAAGTGGGTCAACCACGAAAAGGATTAGGCGAAATTTAAATACCGGAATGATTTAAGGGCTGTGGCACATGGTTAGGGCTGACCAACCCTTAAATACTTTAAGTAGAGAGAAACGCGATTATAAAGGGCACAGAAAGGTTGATTACAGTCGACAAATCGCTAAATCCTCGTAATATGTTATAAATAATCCTTTTGAAATAACCAAATGTGTATATGAAAAGGAATTTGGGCAGAATTGGGTGACCTCTCTGCGGCTAACAATAATTTTAATACTTATTTCTGTTGTTTTGTTTTATTATTATTACCTTTGTGATGTTTTAGTCCCGTCAAACTCAAGCTTAAAGCTTGAATTTGAGGGGTTCTCAACACGGAAATACGGCTGACCACCTATTACGTGGGCCAAATTCTAAAAAAAGGTGAAATGTGTGCATATAATAATATGCCTCTGCCTATCCCTTCGGGGATAAAGGCGTGATGTATGTATGTAAAAGCCCACGCGGGAGCCAACCCCCAAAGAAGCTGTATAACCATGGAACCATACAGTTCTCCTCTGACGGAACTCTTAGATAAGACAGCGGGGCGGTAGACAAAGTCTATCGGAAATCCTGGGACATCCTTTTTCACAAGTTAAAAAAATATAACAAAATACCACGCGTGAAAGCTATGATATAATTTATTAAACAGTACCTACCTTTTTTACAGCTTTCAGTTTTCATGAAAACATAATGTAGGTCTACCTTACCTCGATAGCGGCTTATCCAAGCTATTTATATCTTCGATAATAACAACATACTTAATATCATTATTAGGCTTTAATTTTGTTATCTTCAAAATTGGTTTCAAATAACGATACACTCATGGCACAGTAATTATTTATAATGGCTTCCGATGGGACAGGATACCCTTTCTCGTTTAGGTACATATTATTATACTTACATAGGTACTTCATGGATAATAAGCTAGGTTGAAAGAGGAGAATAAAATTATAGTAAAACTAGCGGACGTCGCGCGGTTTCACCCGCGTAGTTCCCGTTCCCGTGGGAATACAGGTATAAAATATAACCTATGTCCACCGCGAAGAGTGTAGCTTCATAACAGTGAAAGAATTTTTCAAATTGGTCCAGTAGTTCCGGAGCCTATTCGTTACAAACAAACAAACAAAAAAACAAAAAACAAATATTTCCTGTTTATAATATTAGTATAAATGCGATTTATTTTTGACTAAAAAGCCATTTACAGGGTGTTTTGTTTAAAACTATCAGGTCTAAAGAGAAACCAGTCTACCTACAAAACCACTACAGTATGCCTACTTGCTCCTAAAGAGCTGCAGAGTCGCCGAGCAAATGGACGCCCTGAAATCGGATTCTCCTCGGGGGGCCAAATGGATAATCCCCTAACTCCAGCAAGATCATTTTATACTGGATCTCCCTTTGAATACGGGGTCTCTCAGCCCTTCCCTCTGTGAAATTAGTCGGCAGTTTTCAGCAGACTGCGGTGGATAGAGACTGAAAGAATGCTCAGTTCTGAGTCCAGAATGGCGATCGTGTGCTCCTTCTTTGCCGCCATCGCTATGCTGGCGAATGAGGTGAAGAAGATAGTTGTTTAAAATTGTTCCTGCCGATCCATGGCTTGTATCACAGTCAGCTACAAGTAAGCTTTATGGCAACGAAGTGTAAAGCAAAAGAATATTCAGTATTTATTTTTGTCAGAATTGTCATTCATCTTTTTTTATGTAGGTACATCCCTGATTTCCTCCCAAAAACACACAGGATCAAATCATCGAAACAAGATTAAAATTGTATGGATGTGTGTGACGTTGCGTACCTACGCAATCAACCGCTGTCATAATTGATTTAGAACTTAATTGTGCCTTCTTCAAACAACCCCTTGTACCCTTATCTATTATTATTTTGATGTTTAAATTTGGTATATCAACAAAACATTAATTAAAGCATTGATTTGGTAACTTTACAACACCTTATGAATGTTGCAAAGACAGTTTTTTTTTTGTAACTACAACATTACTTACAGGGACTTCATTACTATAAATCAGACTACCTATGGGGTAGAGGGTTGATAACCTGAGATACAGGAATCTTCCTAGTTCAGGTATCAGCCCGCCATGAATCTTTTTAAACTCAAACTCAAACTCAAACTCAAAAAAACATTTATTTCGCATAATCCTAATACATAGGCACTTGCGACACGTCAATGAATACAATGCCACCAGTTCGGAACGCGGCCCGCTTGAGAAGAACTGGCAAGAAACTCGACGGGCTTTTCTTTTTGTGCTCTATTTACAAAAATTTAAACTAAAAATCACAAACTATTGCTTGAGAATGCAGTAGAGCAAGCAGATCATTTCCAGGCTTCCTTGTCAAGCAAATAATCGTCAATTGAATAGTAGCCCCTGCGGTACAATTTACTTTTTATACACTTTTTAAACTTATTTAAGGGCATACATTTTATTTCATTTGGAAGCCTGTTGTAAAAACGTATACAGTTACCCAGGAAGGAATTACTGACTTTTTTCAGTCTACACTGATGACAAGCAAGGTTATCTTTATGTCGGGTATTTACACTGTGTATATCGCTTAACTTAACGAAACTAGATAGATTCTTTTGCACATACATAAGATTTGCAAAAATATATTGTGATGCTACAGTCAGAATATTTACCTCTTTGAATTTTTCGCGCAGAGAGACCCTTGGACCTAATCTATATATGGCTCTTATGGCTCGTTTTTGTAAAACAAAAATTGAATTTATATCTGCGGCATTACCCAACAGTAGAATACCGTAAGACATAACACTGTGGAAGTAACTGAAATAAACTATTCTAGCTGTATCTACATCAGTTAAATGCCTAATCTTTTGTACCGCAAATGCTGCTGAACTTAACCTGCCAGCTAGCTTTTCAATATGTGGACCCCACTACAATCCAGCATCGACCGTCAACCCTAGGAACGCCGTAGATTTCACAAGTTCCAACTCTCGGCCATTAAGTTGAACATTGGTTTCTGCCTGTGTTACATTGGGCAAGGTAAATTTAATACATTTAGTTTTGTTATCGTTCAGGCTAAGATTATTAGTATTAAACCAATGTACTACTTTCAGGATTGCATTGTTGACATCGTCGTAGTTATCTAGTTGTCTTTTAATTTTAAAAATTAAGGAAGTGTCATCTGCAAACAAAACAATCCCGTTGGTGTCCCCTACGTAATAGGGTAGGTCATTTATATAAAGTTAAAAATAAAAATGGTCCGAGTATCGAACCCTGTGGAACGCCCATAGTAACCACCGATCCCTCTGAACGTGTGCCACCAACATCGACCCTCTGAGTTCTATTGCTCAAATATAAAGTCAGAAGATCGAGAGCCTTGTTCCTAATCCCATAGTGATGCAGTTTCCTGATCAATGTTTCATGTTGAACACAATCAAAAGCCTTTGACAAATCGCAGAACACACCAAGCGCATCATGTTTATCTTCCCAGGCCTCATAAATACTCTTCATCAAATCTACACCAGCATCGGTGGTCGACCGTCCTTTAGTGAAGCCAAACTGTTTAACATGAAATAATTTGTGATTGTTAAAATAGGTCAGCATCTGCTCAAGTAATAATTTTTCAAATATCTTGCTCAAAGTCGGCAATACCGAGACAGGTCTGAAATTACCTGGATCAGAAGCACTGCCAGCCTTGAACAAGGGTATAACTTTACTATGTTTCATTAAATCAGGAAATACACCCCCTGAAACGCAATCGTTAAACACAGCTGCCAAGTGAAACTTTTTATTGTGACATGTTAATGTGTTCAATGACAAATTTAAATGGTACCTAGTCCTATTTTCCGCAACTGGCATACCCTGGCAATAAGGCAGTGTGTAAATAATAATATTATTTAACTCTAATGAGCTTAATTTACTATAGTATTCAATGAGTTTTTGTTTGGTTATACCTGCCCTGTTTACTGTATTTTATTAGTTTAAGAATGTGTATCTTCATGGTGAGAAAATAAACAATCTAATCAATCTAATAAATGATAGTACAGTAGGTGATCTATCGGTAAGAGCTATTTCTTTCAGACATCGTTTGTATGCAGAAAGGCCAGCAACGGTAATTGATTTAAATGTAGCAATACAGGAAAATAACATACCCTTGTCTATTACCCCTTTACTCTTAATTAACTTTTAAGTACAAACTTTGTAAGCCACAAAAGCTAATTCAAGTATTATAACTCCAAATACTCCTGACCCCGATTTGTCAGCCCTAAAAGCATCCCACAAAGTTTATCTGACCGAGGCACAGCTCAGTATAATCCTAATTAATTACACGACAGAATGTGCTCTCAGATATTAAACAAACATACACTCGTACAGGCGTAGCTATTCGTAATTCTAGGGATGACCCGCAATTGTTTGGTGAAATAAATTTGGGATTCCGTACACGAAAAGGAGTGCATTGTATGGTCGTGAAAATAAATACTGCTACAAACAATTATATGGGATAACAAGAATGAGGAGAGAATTAAGTTAAGGATAAGGGAATTGTGATACGTAATATTGTAGTGTCCGATTCACATAGAACATTATATAAATAGACATAATTAAATGTACCTACATGATACTTAACGCCAGCGTGTGTATACCATTTCACAACCTGAAATTTTGTAGCTCCCTTCTTTACTTTACGTCTTTTTGGGCACATTACTCTAGGTTCCAAGAGTTTCTTTTGTTTTCAGTAATTTTATTAGTACAGAAAGATAGAAACTGTTCAGTTCATTATCCATCCTGCCAGCTTTGCTACAGTCAAGTAACCTTCATGTACACATTTAATTTTTTTCTAAATAAAGAATTTTAACACACAGGCCATTAAAAAAGTAAACGCTATCAATAAACATGCTATGCTATAAATAAGCTTGTATTT
The DNA here is from genome assembly GCA_933228765.1 of Miltochrista miniata. Lineage (NCBI taxonomy): Eukaryota > Metazoa > Arthropoda > Insecta > Lepidoptera > Erebidae > Miltochrista > Miltochrista miniata. Next base: position 22,695,492 of record OW121763.1, on the reverse strand, counting down.
TAAGGTTGATGAAAGTCGTTAGATTCTCAAATTTACTTTATCAGATTATTTATGAATGTTAAATTTTACCACGTCTAAAATAAACCTACCTAGGTACTACAAATGTAACTTTGAGTATGGGCTATCAACAAACTTTTTTACTGTTAGGAATCAAACTAATATTTGCATAATACTTGAACTGAAATAATGAACATTTTCAAGACTACTGAAATATTCTTCATTGACAACATTCCAGTTAAATTAAATAGGTATGCAATTGTACAGCATTCTGGGGCAAACCGTGTAGTATTCAGATCTCGTCCACGTCTCGGTGGCAGAGAGCACATCGGATTAAATTGTTGAGACACTATCGTGACGCCAGACATCCAACTCTGATAAATGCCTTGTACCTACCTATAGTGCTAGAATTTGTTGGTGAATAGGGTTTCAATATTACAAACTGTTTTTAGGGTTCCGTACCCAAGTAGTAAAAACGGGACCCTATATATTGTATTGAAAACGGGATTTCGCGCGGCAGTATTTTACTATTAAATAAAGGTTTTCGGTACCTTCTTGTTCTCCACATTTCGATAGGGTTACACCTATCGTGGTCCCGAATCGACTGCTATAGCTCCCGAGGCGATAGGTGTAACCCTATGGAAACGTCGGGAAACAAGAAGGTACCGAAAACCTTTATTTAATAGTAAAATAGTGCCGCGCGAAATCCCGTTTTCAATACAATATGAGTTCAACGCGTGTTAGTTTATAACAAACGGGACCCTATATATGAGACTTCCCTGTCCGTCAGTCTGTCTGTCCGTCACTAGGCTGTATCTCAAAAACCATGACAGCAAGAAAGCTGAAATTTCATTTTATATCATATTTCAAATCAGAAAAAAAAGATGAGATAAAGGGGGACTCCCATACAACAAATGTGATTACTTACCGTTTTTTGGTATGGAATCATCTGTGCGCGAGTCCCACTCGCACTTGGCTGGTTGTTTTTTATCGTGTCGAAATCACATGAATGCTCTAACGGTCTCCTACCGACCAAAACCACACAATGCCCTACAACAGTCTATGGCCGGGAGTCCCGGGTAAGCCCTCGAAAGGATGTCCCAAGGTTCCCGGCAGACTTTGGCTACTATCACGGCCTCGCCTAGAGTATTACAGACTGGTTACAATTTCTTTATTCGGTAATATTTAAGTTGCAGACGGTAAATTAATTAGAATTATACAACTAAATTCCTGTTTTATCAATATCAATATCAATACATATAATAAAATCGTAACAGGTCGCTGTCTGTACATGGAAGATAAAAAAGAAAAAATATTATAGGGGGGCTTTATGAACGCAATAAAACCCAAAACAATGATTTTTAGAATTTTTGTCTGTTTGTCTGTATGTCTGTATATCTGTTTGTCTGTACGGTTGTGCACGCTAATCTCAGCAACCGCTCAACCGATTGCAATGCGGTTTTTGGAACGAAGTTCCTTATCGCGCGTTGTGAAAGGGGGCTAGACGGAAAAAAATCTCACGAAAAGTTGTAACGACACTTTTGGTAGTGATAGTGGTAGTGATAGTGGTAGTGATAGTGGTAGTGATAGTGGTAGTGGTAGTGATAGTAGTAGTGATAGTGGTAGTGATAGTGGTAGTGATAGTGGTAGTGATAGTGGTAGTGATAGTAGTAGTGATAGTGGTAGGGATAGTGGTAGTGATAGTGGTAGTGATAGTGGTAGTGATAGTGGTAGTAATAGTAGTAATGATAGTGGTAGTGGTAGTGATAGTGATAGTGGTAGTGATAGTGGTAGTGATAGTGGTAGTGCTAGTGCTAGCCAGGGGATGAACATGAACTCTACGAGCAACACCAAAGCAAATAGGAGTTTCGCTCTGTTCAGTTTCAGTCGCGCGTAAAGGTTACACGCACTCACTTTTTTTTATATTTGTTTTCTTTTTGTTTTTGTTTCTGTTTTTGTTTTTGCTTACAATAAAATTTTAAAATTTAAAAAATAAAATTTTATTGCAATACCTTCACTTTAATCAAAAGGAACTTCATTCCATCCGGGTGTCCCTTGACACCTCTCAAGTTTTTTTTTATTGTGTTGAGGTTTGCTCCAGTTAACATTCAGCGTTTGTTTTATGTAAATCGGTTTAGAAATAAAAGAGTTATAACACTTTTAAGAATTTGATATTTTGAAAATTTTAATTGTAGGGGTTTCTTTGAATGTGAGTGAACCTAAACTGGCGTGTTGGCATAATTTCGGCGCGGACTGAATTGTTTAAAAATAGTCTTAATCATTAAGCTCTTTTATGTTTAAGCAAACAGGGCAGTTTCAGACGCTGCTTGATGACTCTGATGAAGAAATACCTTTCCTTTCATACACCTTATGTAACGTAAACGAAGTTGCGGGCTCAGCTAGTTTTGAATATAATTTCTTTCTTTGCATTCAATTCCCGAGACAATGTAGAATTGTTTGTGGTGCTACAAAACCCTACAGAGCACCACAGAGTACAGCAAAAACCGCTATACACAGTAAGTCATTAACAACTTTTTGTACCCTCTCAGAGCTTGTGCGCCTATCTACGAGACCATTAATATGTACACATAATGAAAAGTATACCTACCTACAATATATTGACTTCAGATGACTATGGCGAAACTTTTACATAATCTGTATCTGTACTGTACTATAAAGCTATGTACTGTACTATGGCATATTACGAATATTAATTTACTACCTAAGTAAAGACGCGTAAAAATAGATGTCAAAATAAAGCATAATTATACGTGTTGGGTATCTCATATTTTACACTCAGTGAAAACCAACCACAATCAATTATTATTTATTTTCTTAAATTTATGTATATTACCAGTTCAAACCACTATTAATTCATCGTATGAGTTTCTCTGAAGTACTTTAGCCATTGTCTTTAATGCCAAACTAAAATACACCGTTAATTTTTTAAACTCTTCGCTGGCAATGAACTTATTAATTGCCAGGTTATAAAGTACCGTATTTTACGTAGTTCTACTTTTCGTATAATAATACTTCCTCGTGTAAACAAACACCATTGAAAGCTTGCTAAAATGTTACCGTGCACGATAATTTTACTTGTATCTTACGATATCTTTACGAAAGCTCGTAAAAGCTCCGCTATTATTCCACTGAATAACGAAGTATCTTGCATCAGTTTGTTAAATATGCACAGCACGTATTCTATCAACTAATGCACTTTATCGACTCAAAATGTGTCGTGTTCAGGCGTAGGAGTTTGTATGTAATTAAGTTATTAAAAAAATTGGGGGTAACGCTTTATTTAGTCATAATAATACTTAATAGAGTTGTTCTTGCTTCAACGGTCTAACTTGTGGTCTTTATCCATAATACTTAATTATATTTTATGATGAACATTTTTTGTTGGATTGAAATTAAAGTTCTTGAGTAGAAATCTAATAGGCCAGTGTGGGAGTCGTCTCACACGTACTTAACTGTTGAGAATACAAGTTATCATTGGTCGTTTACCACTGGGCCTATTTGTTATCGTATGGAAATCCCCACAGATATTTCTTTTTTCGCTTTGTTTTTTACTTGTGGATAAATAGGAATTGTTTAATATGATGCCTACACAGCTAAATTCTATCATGGCACCGCTCGCCACAGACAGGGTGTTCATCCTCACATGTTGATTCCGGAGCGCTCGAGCACGGTTAGATCCGATAGGGGCTTTCTACCGCAAACGCTTAGGTTGTGGAATGATCTCCCTGCCTCGGTTTTCCCAAACGCCTACAGTATGGAGTTCTTCAGAAGGGGTCTTAGAAGGTTTTTCCAGGGTCGGCAGCGCCAATTTTGCGCCTCTGGTGTTGCAAACGTCCATAAGCTGTGGTGGCCACCGCTACATCTGATGGGCCGTATGCTTGTCTGCTACCTTAGTGGTATAAAAAAATCCTACGTGGATGCTATGCGTGTGCCGGACTCCTACCGACTAAAACCACAGGATGCCTCACAATTGTCTATGGCCGGGAGACCCGGGTAAGCCCAAGGAAGGATGTCCCAGAGCTCTCGGCAGACAGATATTATCTACCGAAACTACCAAAACCTTAAAGAGTTCTTCTCAACCCTCCAGTGCTGGAGTAAGCCTCGAAACTTCTATTGATGCTATAAATGAGGGTTAGTTAGGCCCGGTCTATGATAACATAACATAGAACACATAGGTAAGGAACATAGAATTGTTTTTTTTTAAATAATTCTACTATCCTATCCTACTTCGAAGATGTTTGGATGTTTAGATGTTTGGATGTTTTATACTCAATCACGCTCTAACGGCTGAACGGATTGTGCTGAAATTTAGTACAGAAATAGCTTATAGTCTGGAATAACACATAGACTACTTTTTATCCCGAGAATATGTTCCCACGGGAAGCGGGAACGGGTACCGAATTCACGCGCGCGAATCCGCAAGCATCATTTAGTGAATAAATAATTTAGAACATTGTCCCACCACGCCTTTTTTTTGGATAGAAGATAGAAGGATTTGGAGGGAAAATCCTCATGGATGTTATGCCGGACTCCTACCGACTAAAAAACCTCACGCAACGCCCAACAGCCTATGGTTGTGAGCCCCGGGTAAGCCCTCGGAAGGATGTCCCAGCACTCCCAACAGACCTACAGCCGCCTCTGCAGCCTCGCCCAGGGGGTGGTTCGGGTGCTAATCCGCGTCTTTGGGGGTGGGTTTCGGGTGTGATCCCGCTTCTAAGGGGGGTCGTGCGTGAGTTCCTCACGTCACGCTGCCGTCATGGGCCTGCTTCTGTAAGGACGGTGAGCGACTCTCTCACCGTCCTCAGACCCCCGGTCATGGAGGCCGATAGTCCTCGGCGAAGACACGTCGGCGGCGTCCAGGCCGCCGACTGCGGAACTCGGGAGGAAGAGTTCTCTCCCGTACCCGCCCCGCCGCCTCTTTCACGAGCATGACCTGCTCGCAGAAAGAGGCGGCGTAGTCCCACTTACTCCCGCTGGAGAGCATGACTCGCACCATGGTCTCGAGCGAGAGAGTGTCCACGTCCAGACCCACTACGAGGACCTGGCGCTGTTGCGCCCATGCTGTGCACTCCACCAGCGTATGGAGCGCTGTGTCATCGCTGCGGTCCTCGCAGTGCTGACACTCGGCCGTGGTTTTCCGGTGTCTTCGCCACAGATACCTACCGAAGCTACCGTGCCCGGTTAGTATCTGTGACAGCCGGTAGGAGAGAGCACCGTGTCTCCTCTCCAGCCACTCGTCCATGACCGGTCTGACGGCCGCGATTGTGGCGAATCCCCCCTTTGGTTGCTCAAGTCGCACCTTCCATGTCTCCACGGTTTCCTGGTGGAGCAGGGACCGCTGGGCCTCGATTTCTCGATGGCCCCGATCCAGTGCCTCCTTGCGCCATCTAAACAGTGACGCAAGGACTCTCGCTTCCAGGTCCCATGAAGGGGTCTCGGCTAGGAGACATGCCGCCTCACCGGAGATCGTGCGGTATCCCCTTATCACCCTGATGGCCATCGTCCTCTGCGGACTCAGCAGTCTGGCCACATTACTGGCCGACAAGGTCTCCGCCCATACGGGGGCCCCGTATAGGGCCATACATCGCACGATCCCCAGGTATAGTCTCCTGTAGGGAGCGTTGGGTCCCCTGATGTTGGGCATCAGCCGCGCTAGTGCGGCTGATGCCCCCCTCAGTTTTGGGACCAAACTTCGGAAGTGATGTCCGAAGTTCCACCGGCCATCGAGTACGAGCCCCAGATACTTCATCGAGGGCTCGATGCCGATGCTGACGCCCCCTACCCACAGGCTGGATCCCGCAGGTGGCCCCTTCCGAGGTCCGTGGAAGCACAGAGCCTCGGATTTGTGAAGGGCGACCTCGAGACCCAGCCGCCGAATTCGACCCACGACTTGAGCAACCCCTGCCGTGGCCTTTAGTGCTGCATCACGGTGCGTTGCTCCCCGCGCCGTAACGAGGGTGTCGTCAGCGTAACAAGTTACGCCGACCCCTCGGAGCAACGGACCACGCAGCACCCAGTCGTAACCGATGTTCCACAGGAGCGGCCCTAATACCGATCCCTGTGGAACACCGCACGACACATCTCGCCGACCCGGCCCTAGCCAACTCGGGTAAGTTATGGCCCTCTCGAAGAGATAGGCCCCGACAATTCGACGGAGGTAGGGTGGCACTCCATGGTAGATAAGTGCCTCCCTAACGCAGCCCCAGGGCAAGGTGTTGAAGGCGTTGGCGATGTCAAGAGACACCGCCACCACCACCTCACCCCGTGAGACTGCTTCCTCCGTCAGGCCTTTAATGCGCATGATCGCGTCCACGGTGGAGCGTCCCTGACGGAAGCCAAACTGGCTATCCGCCAGATCAGGCCCCACGCGTGTGAGGTGCCCGACGAGGCGTTGTGCAATAATACGCTCAAAGAGCTTGCACACCTCGTCGAGCAACACGATCGGCCGGTACCCTGATGGGGAGTTTGCCGGCCGCCCCGCCTTTCGGATCAAGACCAGTTTCCCTGTCTTCCAGACCTTGGGAAACTGGCCTTTTTCGAGGCATGCGCTAAAAAGACCTACAAGTCGAGGCCCAAGCTCCTCGAGGGCCAGGACCCATGCTCGGCCTGGAATGCCGTCGGGTCCAGGGGCGGTGTTTCTGCGGGACTTAAGCCGCAGTACAGCCGCCCCTAACTCACCCTCGGTGACTACGGGCACGTCGTTCTCGCTGCCTTCCGCGTTGGGTGCCTGAGACGGAGCCATGCGCGGAGGAATGTGTTCCTCCGCTCTCGTCGGGAACAAGGAGTCCAGGACCCTCTCCAGCCGCTCCGGCTGGAGACTCTGGGTCAGGGGGGGCGCCTTAGGGCGTATTTTGCTCCTTACCATAAGGTACGGGCGCCCCCACGGGTTCCGCTCCAGAGTCTCCATAAGCTCCTCGCGGCCCAACTTTTTGGACCGCTTGATGGCCGTCTGGAGGGCCCTCTTGGCCTCCTTGTACCCATCGTAGAGCTCCGTCTCTCGGGCTGCCGCATCGTCTTGGCGGCGAAGCCTCCGGCGGAACCTGGTGTACCGACGGCGCGCGGTAACGCACTCCGCGCGCAACTGCGCGATTTCCGGCGTCCACCAGTACACCTGTTTTCTCGCCGGTCTGGGCCTAGCCCTGGGCATCGCCGCGTCGCAGAAGTGCGACATGGCTCTCCCGAACCACTCCACCTCGGCATCAACATCGGCAGGCCTGTCCGCTGTCGGAATCCAGGCCTGCACGATGGCCGCCTCCAGGAGAGCCTGCCGATCAAGGCGATGTAGTGCCCAACGCGGTTCCGGGGGATTCGCGATTGTTGGCGGCAGGTTAGGTGGAGGGGAGACGTCGAACCGAATATATCGGTGATCTGACGACGTCTCCTCCTCCTCCACCACACGCCATCCCTGGACACGGCGGGCGAGCTCAGGGGTCGCAAACGAAACGTCTATGACCGAGCTGAGCCCCCGCCGCGTCCAGGTTGCGACATTCCCCCGGTTCAGGATGACTAAGCCACGTGAAGTGACCCAGTCCTGAAGTATCCTCCCCCTGTCCCTGGTTTCCCGGGAGCCCCAAGCCTGCGACCAGGCATTGAAGTCTCCCAGGGCCAAGACAGGGCGAGGCCGGCATGCAGCGAGAACGACGTCCAGCTCAGGGAGCCATAGCTCAAATTGGTGCTGGTCGAGGTTTGGCGAGATGTAAACGGCCACGACAGCCATACCCTCATATTCCGCCGCGACGCAACCCGGGCCCCTAGCGATAAGCGCTAGGCGCGAGTCGTCCGCGCCGGTCCCCCCAAAGACAGTCGCCAGGCCGTCCAGATCCACCGGGCTTCCCGGGTGAACCCAGTACGGCTCGGCGACAACAGCAATGTTGATGGACCACTGCCTGATGCTCTGGTACAGAAGGTCCTGAGCACCAGAACAGTGGTTCAGGTTCACCTGCAGGATGCGGATATGGGTGTCCATTAATGGACGTCCACCCTGCCGCGAACGTGCACTCACACCCTCACCTCCCCGTGCGGACGGACGGTGCTTCGGCTTTGAGGCAGCGCAGGCCTTGCTGCCCGCCCGGTGGTCGGCCTTCTTGCCCTCCGCCACGCATTTGTAACAGCGTGGTGGAGCGTCACAGGCAAGGGCCTTGTGACCGGGCTGACTACAGCGGAAGCACCGGTCTCCTACGGTAACTTCCGCCGCACACTGCACCCCCACATGCCCCACGACCAGGCACCTAAAGCACCTGGCTTCGCGGGGCTGCAGGAGATGCACCTGCGCCCTCAGGAAACCCCCAATAAGGAGGCTTCGTCTGTCCGCGACTTTTTGAGCCGCCGCGACGGGGCAGCTCACGACTGCCGACCCGTGACCGGTGGGGCCAAAGCGTATTTCGCCTGACCTCACCTGATCACGAGGGCAGCCGCTCGCCTCCACGACGGCGGAGATTATCTCCTCCGTCGTGGCCGCGTCATCCAGACCCGAAATGCGCAGACTCGCGCATTTGTTGGGTCTGGTGACGCGGACATCACCCGTGTCCTGCGACGCCCTCAGCTTTGCCGCAAGGGCATCAGCTTTGGGGCCGCTGGTGGCGCCAGAGACCTCGAGGAGGCGTGCTCCGGTGCGCGTCACCTTGCACCGGATACCTCCCTCAATCTCGAGTGACTTGAGGTCGATTGAGGTTTTCGCCTGCCTCAGGACCTCGGCGTATCCCACGCCCTTCGCCTTGCCCTCTGTCGTCACCGTGATGACGACGGCAGTGGAGCGAGGAGCGCGGAGCCTCTTTGGCGCCTTTGCCGCGGCGGTTTTTGCCGCTTTGGCAGCCTCTTTAGCTACCTTCTTGGCGGCCTTTGTCGCCTTTTTGGCGGCCTTAGCCGCCTTCTTCTTTGCTCCCGCCACCTCCCAGACCCCCTCTCTAGAGAGAGTCTGGGGTGCAGCGGGAGCGCTGACTGTGCTGGGGGAGCTGGGGTTGCCACCTCCACCAGATGCCGTCTTCTTGGGGGCGGAGGCCTTCCGCTGGAGACCGGGGGCCCCACTGGGTGCAGCCGTCGTAGCGTTTCGCTTGGGGCCTGAAGTAACCCCAGTCGCAGTCGCGTAGGACCCCTGTGCTAGTGGTGGGCGGTACGCTCGGTCTTCTAATACGGCGAGACGCCTCTCCATCGCCGCCATCAGCTGTGTCACACTCGGCGTTGCTTTGGTGGCTGGTTTGGGAGGCTTAGGCAGCGCAGGAGTCTCAGTGTGGGCGACTTGCACCCCAGGAGCCGTCTGGGTCTTCCGGAGGATCTGCGCACTCTGTCCCACCACCACCCTACTAACTTCCTCTCGGAGGGCCCGAATTTGTTCCCGGGAGTCAGCGAGCTCAGCCTCCAGACTCGCTACCCGGCTCCTGAGTTTCACCTCCTCCTCAGAGACACTCCTGGAGAGGAGCTCCTCAAGCGCTTTCGTGGCGCCGGCGACGCATTCCGTCACCACCTTCTTTTTGCCCGCGATATTCTTGGCACCCTTCATGGCGTCAGTTATCCGGGTTAGAGCAGTGAGGAGCTCCCGAGCCCCGGGGACATCTTTGTCCTTCCCACTGGGTAGTGGTTGAACATGCATGGGTGATTTTCTTACCCTCTCCTTCTGGTTGTCGTGGTCGGATACTCTACCCCTTCCTGCGGTAGTAGCCGGTATTTTGGCTGGTAGATCATCCTCGCTAGACGAGACTGTTCCCGGCCTTCGGAACAGGCTTTTGGCCGATCCTGCGGATCGCGGCCTCTTCCTTCTAGCATGGATATCGAGACCCTCAGTTTCAGCATCCATGCTAAGGACTGACTCCGCGTCAGTCTCGACGAGGTTCAATGCAACCTCACGGTTAGTCACTGTAGACTCAAAATCCGTTGGAGTGTGCCAGGGTTGTTAGAGATATCGATCGAGTTAATGGTTTCATTTGGTTTTTCCATAACTAATCCCACGAGTAGAGACGAAAGGGATCACTCCCCGGGTGACGCTCATTCCGGGAAGCGGGATATATACTGTAGGGTGCTCCAGGTGCCCTACAGGCCTTACGACTTTGCTCTCGGGTTTTACAGACTATCCTTGTCGCGGGCCGACCAATTAAGGCAAGCCCTCCGGCCCCTACGGTCACCGCGTACCAACTGGGGCCACGATGGATGGTTGCGATGACCCTAGGAGTTACGGAACGCGAGGAGGGTGGCTGGTCCTCCCCAACTCCGACGCTGGCACGAATGCCTGTAGGTCCCTGCGTGAGCAGAGGGCCTACACGCCCTGCGGTTACTCGGCTCAGTACGCTCTGCTCAACCGGAGTAGCTCGAAGTGGCCTTTACGGCCCCCTCCTTGGTGGACTATTGGCCATGGGCGACGACGTGCGCCTTGCACAAAGCGCACGTCGTCGTCCACGTTACCAGGGTGTACCACATGGAGGTTGTCCTACCCCACACCCCGTCCCACCACGCCTTACCCAAACTAAGCTAATTAGTTACTGTAAAAACAAAACAATTACAAATTATAATGAGAGTGGACCCCGAACTTCAGCGTGGAAAGATGCAATCGGGAATGGACGCTAAAATGATGATAGAATGTGTGGAAAATAAAACATATCCGGTGTATCGTGTATGTGTGTTCTACGTTTATGCTCTAGTTTGTACGTGCGTGTAATTGGAATCATTTTTTATTCACATTTGTTGCACGCCATAGTAATTTGAATATAACAAGTTCAAAAAGAATGAAGCGACTCGTGTATACGTATTGATTCTGATTCCTGTGTTAGAAAAGTATTTGTATAATAATAAATAACTTTCAACTATTGTGAAACACTATTTGCACAACGGTATCAAGTCCAAACTAAGCTGGTATAGGATCTAGACAACTGATGAGCATAGCTATACTTATAAATCGTAAAAACTCTAATGTTATTCATAGAATCCTGAAAAAATGGACATCTGAAAAACCCGGGATTTCGACCCGAGACCTCTACACGGTAGTTGCAAATACTACTTACCACTGCGCTGCGCTACTGAGGCAGTCAAATGATACACAGTCAAAATGATTACCGGGATATTTACCATGTCCATTTGCATTCGCGATCGTATTACAAGTAAACGACTTGAAACGCATAACAAACGAAAGTTTTGTCACTATTAGAAACTTTTTTAACAGTATTCGGATTTCAAACTCGTAATTTGTCATCTTTATTACGAAGAGCTTTCTCCTCTGCCATAAAACCTTCTTGATTTCGACATTCGTTTTTTAAATCTGTAATTCTTCGATAGCATTATCATCGCTCCTGACATTTGCCATAGAAACTTGTTTTTAAAATTAGTTCTGATTTTACGTACTTCAAGTATTTCAAGGCCAATTAACCACTTTAATTACCTTAATAGCAGGATGTTGGGTAGCAACACGAGAATAATCTTATTTTACTTCACGTTCCGGTCGAAGAACACGGCTACTTATCTTGGTAAACAATCGTCAACGTTATTGCAACATTATACGGTAGGCCTCTGCAGAAAATGTTGAATTCTCGTCAGATTTAAAAACGCAAAGTCAAAAATTCGCTGCCAATATCACGTTACCGATACTCTCTCCGATTCTCTCGATTCAATCGCAACACAATATCACAAATACCTTTCCGGGGTCGTTGCACTTTGTTCCTCCCACGTAAACGCAGCCGTTGCTGTGTCAACACACATTCGTTGCTTTCTCCCAACAAAAATCCTAACCTAGTCTCATGATTCATTTTATAGATCCACTTTATGCAATGACTCATTACCTTAATAATGATAGCGATACTTGATAAAAGTAAAAGTATTTCGTTGAGACTATTTTGAACCTTATTGCTTAAAACATAAGGGGTATAATAAAAGAAAAGAAAACAGGAAATAGTCCTCCAGGGATCCATGTTTCGTACTGCGTGTCACGCGATCAACGGCGCCAGTCCCTGTTTTAACTTACTTAATGATAATCAAATGAATTTTGCCTTTATACTTTGTTTCCTGTCTTTATCTATTAGTATCGTCTGGAAAGAGAGGAGAATAGCGTTCGTGCTTACATTTTGGCGAGTCCCTTGTTTTATTGATTCCCATATAAACACTGTTGGGCGAGAAACATTGGCTTAGTTACTGATTCTGATAAGAGCTTATTCACTCTTTTATTTTATGCAATTGCATCGACAGAGGCATGCATTTTTTATACCTACTACTACGGTGACAAACAAGCTCTAGCCGTAGCCTATGGACGTTTGTGACACCAGAGGTGCTAAACACGTGCTGCCAAAGTGCCCACCCACTGTTGAAATTTTTCCAGCCAGCCCATAAAGTCTTCAACATGATTTAAAGACTGTTATGTGTCATAACCGGGACTAAAATGGCTTAGCATGCTGTACAAAGCACGGAAACGCTCGCGAATAAATGTAGCAAAGTGGTCACGTGGTGGTCACCCATCTAAGGACCGGCCATATTGGAAGTTGCTTGCTGCATTAACAGTTTACAGAACACTAGGGTCATGGGGCCACGAGTGCTTCAAAATTAGTGAATAACTGCACTTAACTTTGTGCTTGAACCCCTAGCAGTTGATGCAACCCATGCAAAAATGTTCTATCTAGTACTTTTTCATGTACAAAATTGTTTGGACATATGTCTGAATAAATTTCCGTAACCGATGTAGTCCCATATATCTGAAGTGGATGTCGGTACTGGGAACCTAATGTCCTTTCTCAATGATTACATAAGAACTTTTCTTATAATAATGAAATAAGTGGTTTGAAAAGTAGAATGCAGACTCTTTGAATTATTATAATCCAGCTGCACGCCAACAGACTGCGTAACTTTAAAAAAGAAAAGAAAAACAAACCCACGCCGTTACTTTGTCATGCTCAACCGAAGATCAGTTCAACATTGTTGTTTATTTTATAAACGTATAATTATGTTTGTTCAAGCTTTTGTAAATAGAAGACTGACACTGTCAAAGGCTTTGATGACAAATGATATCTCAGTAAAGTAAGTACTTATGTAAGTACGTGTGTATTTCAACTAGGGTTACCATATGCCAGGCTTTCGCCTGATTTGCCAGGCATTTTAGCACTCGATCAGGCGCCCGGCCGGCATTGTTCTACGTCAGGCGAAATGATTAATTGTAAAGAGTTGCATACCTATATTTTAAGAAAACGTACAGTGGAATTCCTTTTTCATTTATTAAAAAACAAATCATTTATTAAAAAAAATATATATTTGCCAGATTTTCTTGTTACCTACTCTAATGTGTATGAAAATTGATGATTTCAAATTAAAAAGTCATTCAAGCAATGTGTTTTACTTATTAATTAAAAATATTTCATTTCTTTTATTATGCGGCATTTTTCAAGAAAATCAGGCATTTTTCGTGAAAATCAGGCGTTTTTACCATGTAAATCAGGCATACATTTCTTCAGAAATGGTAACCCTAATTTCAACAGCTTTATGTCTAATGTAAAAAAGTCACTTCAGTATAAAATTAAACAAGACATACTTTACAATCCACCCTTAGCAAGAAATGTGTGTAATTATTCTGTGACATAACCAAAAGTCGCTGAAATAGAATATATTATTCTTATTTTGTCTGAAACAACTGCGGTTGGAAGCTACATAATGAGCTGTTTGTGAAGATACATTACGCTCATTTACTGAACAGTATAGGCTGAATAAATTTATAAGATTCTGAGTATAATATTTAGATACATCAGTACAGGCAAGAGTGGATCTAGTGTTGTGGGAACGATTTGCATGCCCGCAACCCTTATTGACTGGTCTATTCCCTTTTTACCCAAACTGCCGAAGAAAGGAGGGTAATGTTTTTCGAGATCTTTCTTTCGTTTTGGCGCTAAACTGTAAAGCTTGATAAATTTTCTCGGACGTTCTACAGCCTGAATAGCTTGACGGATTTTGAAATACAAGGTGTCATTTGATTTGTCGTGATTGTGTGATTGACACCAGGTATGATAAAATTCATAGAAAATCGAAATGGTGGACTTTTGGCGTAATAATTATTTGCCTGCGATGAACGCAAAATTACTGAACCGATTTTGATACGGTATTATGTGTTTATAAGGCCTTGGTCAGACTTAAATTCTTACATTTGTTTGATTGCAATCGGTTGAGTAGCACCGGAAATATGACCAAAAATATAATAATTAAGGTTGAATTTTGGTGATGTCCCTTCACTACACGAAAATTAATAATAATTTAATAAAATTTATTTATTTAAGCAACGACTCATATGATGTTAGTAACAAATGAAACTTAAAACTATGTTAGTAAACTTCATATTATAACAATATTGATTTGAATTATTCCACTGCTAACATAACTAAAAAGTTTTAAATAAACATACAACTGAAAAGCAAAAAACAAGTTCTACATTATTTTCTTTTGTGATTTTCTTTAGCTACTTACTGTTTTACTTTGTCGGCAACATTTGCAGGCCGCGTCAAAGAAAACCCGATTGCCTTAATACAATCTTATACTTTTTCGAAGTACCTATTATTACATAAGTATTATAAATGATGAGATCACTTCTTATCAATAATAACAAGTTATTACGAGCGGAAGTGTTGACAAGAACGCAACATCCTGTAGTGAGCGCGTGAGACGTGTATCCCGGATTCTGCTTATTACCTAAATACACTAATGCTTTATAGTAACTGTAGTGTTTAATTTCCGTTTAGCTTACTTATATTGGACCAGCGGACGCCCACGGGTTTGAACAACTCCATATTGGTGAATATCGTGTGAAAATCGGATTTGATTTTTTGTTCTGTATAATGGGCAATATTTTTGGATACATGCCAGATTATTCGATATCCTAGTGTAGGTAGTATCAGGTGATTTTCGATTAATAATCCTACTTCCTATCTAATATTATACATGTAAATGTGAAACTTTGTGAAGATGCTTGGCTGTTTGGATGTTTTAGGTGTTTGGATGTTTGTTGCTCAATCACGCTCTAACGGCTGAACGGATTGGGCTGAAATTTGGTACAGAGATAGCTCATAGTCTGAAATAACACAAAGACTTCATTCCGGGAATATGTTCCCATAGGAAGCGCGGACCTTGCGAAGACATTAATTCTATTCTTATAATTGCTATTACAATAAGAACTCAACTAGAATATTCACTGTTAGTGAAGTAAGCGATCATTATTAGACAACGCTAAAAGTTACAAAAGAAACCCCTTTAATGGAGTCTACATTTATGGTGAGAAACTTGCATACACATTACGTAAACATGAATAACGAAGTATATGAGCTACAATGCATCTTAAAGTGCTAAAGTGTAACACGGTTAAGTGCTAGAGACTGCAACTTCGTTCACAGCCACCTACTACTAAGGACATACAGTAACTCATTCATCATGTTGTAAAATAACGACAGTATTTCTCTAGAACTACGTGCATTCTTGCAATATTTCAATTTGAACATTTTACGCACGCATTCAGTGAATTCAAAACATTAATATAAAGTTGTTTTTCAGGGTTAACTTCATTTTAAGAGTCCTGGGCTATAGTTGGGAGTCCTGGGGTATCTTTCAGAGGGCTTACCCAGGGCTCCCAACCGTAGGCTGTTAGGTTACGTGTGGTTTTTAGTCGGTAGGAGTCCGGCATAGCATCCATGAAGGATTTTACTCACGTTAAAAAAAGGGATGACTTTATCCCACCGGAGCTTTCGAAGAGATCGACATGTCAAACTCGAACTTGCTAAGACCACAGGGTGAAATGCCGGCGGTATGTCCGATGGACACTCCAGGACCACGACCAGTTTCCCCGAAGTGCGAGGTAGTGAAACCTCCACGTTGCTTGGCGTGTCGTTTCCTATCCCTTCGAGCTATGCACCAGGAGGGACTGGAAACCGCAAACAGGTAGACTGTAGCCCATGATAAGGGTTTCACACCTACGCCAAATTGAACGTAAAGTCGATTTACCATTACACAATAAACATTATCAGCGCTCAGCAGATAATTAGTTACGAAATGTAAGGCTAATGGAATCACAACCTAAGATGGTAAGTGTAAAGCACCGAACAATTTGTCAAGCGCACGCAGTGGGAGTATTAAAAGAACGAGATGTATGTCTCTTGGTGTTGACACAAACGTACCGACTGGGTGCAGCTTGGACAATGACAAATGGAGTTCTTGATATGCAGCGGATACGAAATGGAATGAAAGAAAAAGTTGTGTCAATATTAACCTTTTGCACGTTATACCAAGTCGAATGCCTTATGGGAAACTTGATTTTTTTTTAGCAAAAGGTACACACAGGCCTCTGTCCATTTCAACAAGGTATGAGATTGGGTTGACGCAGCGGGTTTCTATTATATTTTTTTTGTTTTAACTAGTTAGATAAATTATATTAAAAACCAGCGTAATATACACAGTTCTACCTACAGTTTACCTACATTGAATTTTTATTAAATTTAGGTTAGGCACTAGGCACCCTTTACCGCTTTACCATATTAAAGATACCATAGTCAGTTTTCGTCTAATCCTTAGAGAAATAAGAAAGTATTTCTATACAATTCCTTTCAGAATTTCTTGCCCAGTAATTTCTGAGGTTCATTTCATCATGAAAACACGCGAACGTTAACAAAATGTAATGCCATAAAGTAAGACTTTAATGTCAGACATTTTCAAGTTCGCGTTAATTACCTAATGCTTCAAGTAGGCTATTGTCTAGGGATCCTAGACGATCTGTGCAATCACTTTGTCATTAAATAAAATAGACGCATTAATTTGGATCGTGTTTTCATCTGTTTATTCTTATGACGTACTTGCAAGTTCATTTTGCAAATGCTAAACGAATTTAATGTGAGAAATGGTTCTCCAAGTCTGCAATTAATATCTGAACACATTATTATGATACAGTAGGGAAGTAAAATTAAACTTTTATTCTCAAGCACCTTTTTTCTCCTTCTCTCTTTTTGTCTCTCTCACTTTTACTACTATACCCGTCAAGATTAGCCATAAAGTCACTGAAATAGAAGTCCGCACAAGCGTCTTTTTACAACTACTAATATATAAGTCTCCATTTATTTTCTTTTTCTACGAGTGGAAATCCTTCATCTATGCTATGAACTCTTACCGATTAAGCCACATGGTTCCTTAAACGCACTAAACCCTGAAATTTGGTACACAGATAGATTCTGGAATAACACTGGTTTTTTATCTCGGGAACAAAAACCTATGAGAAACGGTTAGGTACAGGTACTGAAAATCTTTACCGCGCGGGCAAAGTCAAGGATATCAGCTAGTCATAGTGTACGTAGTTTAAGATAAAAACGAACCTAGCTAGCTTCTACATAATATTAAATTTAGTGCCGAGCGAAAAAATAAGTAAGATGTTGCATTCAATTATTTTCTCGCTCGGCACTTTTGCCTTCAACTTATTATTTTTTCTTTTTCACTTAAGTCACATTTAGCCACTTGCACATGTCCCGGGTGTTTAAATTAACGTTAATTTTCTTCATTATCTCACTAATTTAGTCACTTATCGAGGATACTTCAAGCTTGAAGACTTTCGTTGGCTTAAATTCGTTACGTCAATTTTCTAACAAGTGGGTATAGCATAGAATATTTTTTCATAACTTTCTTCTGAAATATTTTATATGTTCTTTTGTAATGTACCAGCTGTACTTGTACCCCACGACTTTGCTTGTGACATATTTAGACACCCATAGCACCTAACACTTGAGGGCCGTTCCATGAACTCCCACCTGTTCTGTTGAGTAGTTCTGTTAACAGAACTACTGGTAATTTTATTACCATTAGTCCTGTTCACAGAACAAATGGTAATGCAATTCCCACCTGTTCTGTTGGCAGAACTACAGGTAATTTCTTTTTCCCATTAGTTCTGTCCACAGAACAAATGGTAATTCAATTACCACTTGTTCTGTTGAGTAGTTCTGTTGGCAGAACTACTGGTATTTTATGTCCCATTAGTTCTGTCCATGGTAATACATGACAAAACAAATAAAGAGCGACTGAACAAATGAAGATCGTCAAAACAAATGAAGATCGACAAAACAAATGACGATCGAAAAAAACAAATGAAGATCGATAAAACATATAGGGTAAACCACCCAATTATTGGCACTTTTAGAATGAATTATTGGCACTTTAGTTAAGAGTATATTTCGAAAAATAAGGGAAACCTAGTTTATTTCAGTTCGGTGTTGCCCATTATGTAGTTGTAGGTATGCATTAAAAAGTAAAATAGCATTCTTTTTCTGTTAGAAATGGGCAAAATTACCTAAAGTGCCAATAATTGGAGGAGTGCCAACGATTGGGTGGTTTACCCTATACAGATCAATAAAACAAAAGACTACGCAAGTTGATACGGTCAAAAATTGCTTGCAGCCATATTTGGTATTCTAGATGCGATTACCATTCAAAAAAATAGGTGCAAACTATTCTCGACCTTAATGACACTTTTCTAAAAATGTGCTTTTAGTCGTCTAAACACATCATTAATCACGAATATGTAAAAAATTAATAAATATTATGCTTGTTCATAAGGTCGAGAATTGCTTGCACCTATTTTTTTAATGGTTATCGCATCATACATACATACATATGATCACGCCTTTATCCCCCAAGGGGTAGGCAGAGGCATATTATATGCCCACATTTCACCTTTGTATAATTTGTCCCACGTAATAGGTGGTGAGCCGTATTGCCGTGTTTAAATGGACAGGCGCAGGTTGTGACTGCCTGCTGTTGAAAATAAAGCTTTCAACTTAGCTTAACGACTGCCATTTTACTGGCAACCGGGACCAACGGCTTAACGTGCCTTCCGAAGCACGGAAACGCTCAAATGAATGTCACAAAGTGATCACATGGATGGTCACCCATCCATGGACCGGCCATAGTGAAAGTTGCTTACTGCAGTGATCGTTTACAGAACACTGAGTCCGCGGGGCCACGAGCGCTTCTTATCGCATCAATATTACAAAAATGGGTGCAAGCAAATTTCGACCTTATGAGCATGCATAATATCTAATTATTATTATATATTCGTGATCAGTGATGTCTATAAACGCATAAAAGCACATTTTTAGAAAAGTGTCATTAAGGTCGAGAATTGCATGTACCTATTTTTTTGAATGGTAATCGCATCTAGATTACCAAATATATGTATGGCTGTAAGTAATTTTTGACCTTATCAACTTGCGTAGTCTTTTGTTTTATTGATCTTCATTTGTTTTGCCGATCTTCATTTGTTTTGTCGATCTTCATTTGTTTTGTCGTACTTCATATTTGTTTCGATGATCTTCATTTGTTTTGTCGATCTTCATTTGTTTCGATGATCTTCATTTGTTTTGTCGACCTTCATTTGTTTGGCCGATTTTCATTAAGTCGATCTGAATTTGTTTATTCCACCGTCATTTGTTTTGCCGATCTTCATTTGTTTTGACGATCTTCATTTGTTTCGATTTCTACTTCTATTGACTTTGTGAAACCGTGGCTCAATCATCCTCTTACTAAGTAACAGAACAAGTGGGAATAGTTGAAAGATAAGTCGCGGGTAAAAGCATAGTCTTATGAGTCACAGAACTAACGGGAATAAAATTACCAGTAGTCCTGCCAACAGAACTACTCAACAGTATACAGGTGATCGGAATAGTTTACGTAAGTCAGGTGTAAAGCATAGTCTTATAATTCACAGAACTAATGGTAATAAAATTACCAGTAGTTCTGCCAACAGAACTAGTCAACAGAACAGGTGGGAGTAGAGGAGTATTTCCAATAATGCATGAAAATATAGGTACCATACATCGATATACAAAAAAAAAACCGTATATCGATGGTACCATATCTTTTGACAGATACCCTATTGTTTTCGATTTCCTTGTCTCTTAGTCTTGATCTCATCCGATATTCAAGTGCACCACTTGCGGGTGTGAATGGTTTGAACATTTTCAATGTTGATGTCATGTTAGTCCATTAAAATGTACTGAATGTACCTAAAAGTACCCAAGTCTACTTCAATATCACCACAAGGTGTACTAGAGTTTTGAACTTTGTAGTGCGATACGATCAATAAAGTTGACACGAAAAGAAATCGAAGTTCATTTGAAACATAAATCACAATAAAAAATGTCTTATAATTTGACTGTCGCGTCGCGTCGTAGCAAAAACCATTTTAAAACATCTTTTGTACTCTTTATTTGTCAAATTGACTATTATTTAGGTATTTGCTTTTACATTAGGTATACCTACTTAAAGTCGGATTATTAATCTCAGTCAGTAAAATGACAAATGCAACTGTCACTGATACAAAAAAGGGTGACCCGCTACAATAGTGATGTTCGACAATCAATAGATTTAGACATTTTAGTCATTCTTTATTTTATTAGGTGTAAAGGTGTTTTTGTATTGTATTTTAAATTTTATATTGTAAATATATAATATGTATCTATTACATATCATCAAATAATCAATCAATACATATATAATAAAATCGTAACAGGTCGCTGTCTGTACATGGAAGATAAATAAAATAAAATATTATAAGGGGGCTTTATGAACGCAATAGAACCCAAAACAATGATTTTTAGAATTTTTGTCTGTTTGTCTGTATGTCTGTATATCTGTTTGTCTGTACGTTTGTACGCTTATCTCAGTAACCGCTTAACCGATTGCAACGCGGTTTTTTTATTGTGTTGAGGTTGGCTCCACTTAACACTTAGCGTTTATTTCATGTCAATCAGTTTATAAATAAGAAAGTTATAACACTTTTAAGAATCAGATATTTTGAAAATTTTAATTGTAGGAGTTTCTTTGAATATGAGTGTAAATCTATGAAATGGTAAATCTAAAATGGCGTGTTGGCTTAATCATAAAAGAGATTAATGATTAACGCTACTTATTTTAAAATAATTGACTTAATAATTGAATTGACTGGACTGAATTTTTTTATAATAGACTTAATCTTGCCGTGCACTGCACTGCGAGGACCGCAGCGTTGTGTCATCGCTGCGGTCCTCGCAGTGCTGTGGATTCTCGGTGTCTTCGCCACAGATACTTACCGAAGCTACCGTGCCCGGTATCTGTGACAACCGGTAGGAGAGAGCACCGTCTCTTCTCTCCAGCCACTCGTTCATGACCGGTCTGACGGCCGCGATTGTGGCGGATCCCCCCTTTGGTTGCTCAAGTCGCACCTTCCATATCTCCACGTTTTCCTGGCCCCTAGGCTTTTGCTTCCAGGTCCCATGGAGGGGTCCAAGCTAAGAGGCATGCCACCTCACCTGAGATCGTGCGGTATCCCCTTATCATCCTAACCGCCATCGCCCAATGCGGGCTCAGCTATCTAGCCACATTGCTGACCATCAGGGTCTCCGCCCATTCTTCCGACTTGTGGTTATGTAGTATGCAAATAGTAGGTTGTATAACAAGGGAGCAAAATAGTATTTTGAAGGCGACGCACGGCGCTACTTTGAATCACGGAGCGAAGCAAGGGTTCTCGAATAGAATCCCGAGCCCAGCGAGGGATTCTAACGTAGAATCCTGTGCGCAGTGAGGGATTCAAAGTACACCGCCCGGGGGCAAAATAATTTGCTCTTATGTAATATATTCTACTTTTCATCCACTTTCTATGAGAAAAAATGAGTTTTGTACGACGTAGTTAGCTTCTAATAGTCATTCAGGAGTTAATGCATGGTCACTGTCATAATACGACGTAGAACTCATTATATTTGCAGAATACAATAAAATTATGTAGGTATACTGATTACGTTATACTTATGTAGTATACTATTTGCGTTCGATTTCTATGAATGTTATAAATTCAGTTCCAAGTTCCAAATTCAAATCACTTTGCCGCCCGCTTAACAGAAAAGATTATTTATATTTTGCGCCCTGTTATCGTGGTACATAGTGATGCTTTTCGAATAGATGGGATGAAATAATAATTTAAGGACAAGCAAAAATGACAGTTTTAAATTTTTATCATCAAAGTACTTTTCATGAAATTATTTTCAAGGTAATTGGTGTAAAATGTTTGTATAAAACAAACTATGGTTCCTAGAAAAGTGATTATATTTAAATGTAGGGAAATAATTATGGAGCAATCGAGACCCAAATTGTTTGTTTACTGCATTATTTGAATGAGTTGAAATACGGTATAGGTGGTTTTATGTAATATTTAATTACTGTTTGATATGGAATTAAAAAATATAATCTCGACTAACTTTTAATTGTAAAACTCGATTCAACCACATCACTATTTATTTGTGACAAAAATCCCGCAACACTGAAAATGTCATTTTACTGACTCGAATTAAAAATCGTAGTATAGGTATTACATTTTAAAAGACATTAAGGTATTATTCGTGAATGAATAGGCGTTTCGTTTTTTTTTGTTGTATTTATTTTTAGATTGTCATAGATAGAGATTAATAACATTAGATACTGAGGTAAAACATAGAAAAAGACATACTGCTAAGTTCCACTTGACATTATCGTAACCATATAAAAAAAGACATATTTTCACTATAGATAACACGATTTTGAGGATCTATTCGCTAGCTTACACTTTGAAGTTAGCTCCACATAAATTTTATCAAATCCGTTCTGTTCTCAAACTATGCAGTTAGTATCTTAGACAATATTTTCTACCACAGCCCACACTCACACTATCAAAGTTCTATAGTGTGGGATATCTAAATAGGGATAATTGCTCGAGAAAATTCCAATGGCAGTTGTAGAAAAACTTGAACATATTTTGTCACTCACTGTAATTGGAAAGTCGATCTTTAAAAGACAGGATAATAAGTTAATGACACATAATTACACTTTCAAGTGCCACACAAAATTGTCAGATAAAGGTGACTTCGGACTACGCTGTAATATTATAACAGATAGTATTATTATAGCACGACAAATATCACGCATCATACCTTTTTATTTTGTGATTTTTGACATGCTTACACTCATACACGATGCTCCACGTGAAATCCTGTTCCTGATCCCCCTTACCATGGGAACGTTTTTTGAGGGATAAAAAATACCCTGTGTAGTTATTATCCTTATTCCAGACTAAAATCTATCCGTGTACCAAATTTCAGACAGATCCACTCTGCCGTAAGAGCATGATTGAGTACCTAAAAAACATCCGAATATAAAAAGATCTTCACAAACTTTAACATTAATTTAGTAGAGATGGGCCGAGTACTCGGTTGATACTCGGTACTCGGCGCACTCGGCGGGTTTTTGATTCTCGTACTCGGCCGAATAACTCGGTTTTAATGCCGAGTATACTCGGTTTAGGTAAAGCAATATATTTAGGTGGATAAAATTAAAACATTGCACCTGGACAAGAAAATCAATAGAAGGATCCGTTTAGGCTGGCAGCCTTTAGCCAAAGACTTCTATATAAACTGAGGTAGACATGCCCTACGCACCAATTTTTGAAACCTATAAACTGCGCCAATTTGCAGCGTTGCTCGCACTGTTGTGAGTCAAAACTTCGAGTGTAGGTACTCGACTTGCAATCAGAGTCCATACACCTTCTCTTTTGCTCTTGTTCTATTCGTATATTGCTATTGTGTGTGGTGACAATTACGTAAAATATATTAATAAGTGAGTGTAGTCGTAGCAATGTGTGTGTTTGAGGATTGCTTTTGAAATCTCGTTTGTTAGAGTACGGCGCGTCTACCTCAGTTTATATAGAAGTCTTTGCCTTTAGCATGCTACGTCGCGTTTTCAATTCGCCTATACCGCAGTGTCTGAAGACGAAAGTCTACAATCAGTGCATACTACCGTTATGACATACGGTGCCGAGACGTGGACACTTACGGTAGGGCTAGTCCATGCTCTCAAAATTGCACAGTGAGCTATGGAACGAGCCACGCTTGGAGTATCTCTGAGGGATAAACTCTGAAATGAAGTTATTCGGCGGAGAACCGGAGTGGTGGACATAGCTCGCAGAATAAGCACATTAAAGTGGCAATGGGCAAGCCACATCTTTAAACGTAGGGTAGGACGTCCACCCGCCAGATGGACCGACGGCCTGGTGAAGGTCGCAGGCCGGGGCTGGATGCGAAAGGCACAGGACTGTGTACTGTGGCGTGAACTGTGAGAGGCCTACGTCCAGCAGTGGGCTGCTAGAAGCTGAGTTATTTGATTGGTTGATAATTAATACAATAGGGTTAATCAAAAGTATTTATTACTAATTGTTTATAAACTAGCAAGCGACTGATTAGATGAAAGGCGCAGGCGGGGTGAGGGCTGTATCAACACGAGTTGGCCGCTCGTGCCGCGTGAACCTGTTTGCACTGGTTTAAGGCCCGAAACGGGAATTTGATTGAAGCGAGTTACTCGGCCGAGTACTCGGTTGGAAAAAAATTGAACCGAGTAAAACTCGGTACTCGTTACTCGGCAAAAGTGCCACTCGGCGCATCTCTACTAATTAGTATACATTAGGACATACTCGTTAGTCTATCCTTGCTATACTATAAGCACTGTTATATAGTGTAGTCTGAAGTCACCTTAAGTCTGTACCAGACACATGGAGTTTAATGACATTTAGGCGTTAAATTATACAAAGCCCGTCGTATTAAAAGTTCATTCCACGTGAAATTTTGAGGTTGTTTGATGTGCAGTATTTTGGAAAATCACAGAGGAGATTTTTTGCGCCTCTGCGATTTTTACTAATTACTGCGTAACGTGTCGATATGAAAATACAGTTAAATGGAGCACATTAAATACCCCAACAGATCTGTTGTCACATACAACATCACTATGTAGTGACTTTGGCACATTATTTATTATTTAGAGTGTTGCTTTAGGGCCTAAAGGCAACACTTTCAGCTCAAAAGTTTCAGGGTTGTCCACAACCTAAAGTTTAGACTGTGGACAAACCTGAAACTTTTGAGAAAATTATCGCGTGATTTAGTTAGAAATGATGAAAACGGCTATAAAGTAATCTAACCATAGTTTGCTGTAAACCCTAATTCATACATGAAGTTGTTAAACAAACTCTAAAGACGACAATTTGTGAAGAATTGTGTACCATTATTAAAAGCTTTTGACGAAAATTTGTGTAGAATAAGCGTTTCTTCTAATATTGATTCAAATGGTTGATAAAATGACACCTCAGAATACTTCCGATAAATTTGTCCCATTTTCAAAACTCACAAACGACAAAAGCATTCCGTATAATCGAATTGAGTATCGGTTGCGCAATGTAACTATGTAGAACAAACACAATGTTCCTCTGGTCAACAACTTTTTCATATGTTTAAACATGCTGTTACCTCAAGAGTATTGGTAATTAGGTTGAAGCTCAATCGATCATCGCTTTTTTTATGTTTATTCTAATAGAATTTTTCGCTGGCTTGCTCACCTGTCAACTCCTAGCCAAAACTCATACACACATAACCTCAAAATACTTGGGCTAAGCAACCCTTATATGCTTCGCCTTACAAGGAGTTTTTGAAAATTATACCCCTAAAGGGGTCAAATTGGATAGCCGAATTTCACGCGGGTAGCGTCACTGGTGTCCACTAGTATTTTTATAGCCGGGCTGAAAACTCAACTAATTACCTGTAGCAAAATTATTTTATAGAAAACTCAAAGGAGTTGCGAAATATTTACTAAACGAAATCAAAATAAATTCCATTTGTTGACCAAGTTTTTGTAAACTTTTGCACACAAAAAGTACACTCCAGAAGTTTGTATCCAGTTACGAATTTTGTGAAAGTTTTTATTTTTATGACAGGCACACTGTCCACAGCTACTAGAGATTTCCTATTTCTTTGTCATTTCGTACCGCATTATAAACATCTGTCGCTGTTTGTTCCAACAATTTCAGAGATATGAAGTGGCATTTCATTCATCTGAGGGCCTCTAATTGTGTCATGACGATGCCTTGTGCCTGAGAGTGCGAGAGCGTCTATCAATGAAGCCACTTGTAATCCGTTAAGTAGGTAGTTATACCTACTTTAATGGTGGTTGAAGTATAATGGGATGTAAGATGTAGATAACATTAGAACATGACTGTACTTATTATAACCAAACAATCTCTTATGTTTTTTTAGTTTAGTACATAAAGCTATACAAATACAATGGCCGGCGAATCGGTAGGAGTCCGGACTCCTACCGGTTAAAAACCACACGTTTCCTACTTAATGCCTACGTTTGGGAGCCCCGGGTAAGCCTTCGGAACGATGACCCCCAAGACTCCCAACAGACCTACATTAATAAAGTGTAGTAAAGTACACATTCTTGTATTATGACAAAAAGAAGATACCTACCTATACTTAACCATTCTGTTTCAAGGTAGGCTGGTAGGCATGACTATAGCAGAATGCAAGGAGCAGTAAGTGGAAATTGCGTGTTAATTCTACAAAGCTCGTTTGATAAAGTCAATACCGTTATGCAATGCAACAGTACCTACAAGAAAGATAATGTAAAATTACTAGTATCCGCTCTTGGCTCCGCCCACGCGGAACGTTGAACAATGTAATGTCCCATAGTCGGCAAATTTACTTAAAGTTTAATATTATTATTTTGTGCTTTTGTTTATATCTTGTTCCACTTAACAAACTGCATGAAAATTCGACTAGTGGTTTACGAATCTGTAGACAACAGACCATGACAAATATCTTCTGTTTAGTTACAACATTAGTACAATGTTTCGCATTGCTGATTGCTGGCAGAATTTTTGTGGAATATGTTATACTTTTAATGAAAACACTTACACTTGATCCGCTTTATATACTTTACTAGCGGACGTCACGCGGTTTCACTCGCGTAGTTCCCGTTCCCGTGGGAATACGGAAATAAAATGTAGCCTATGTTCACCGCAAAGAGTGTAGCTTCCCAACAGTGAAAGAATTGTTCAAATCGGTCCAGTAGTTCCGGAGCCTATTCGTTACAAACAAACAAACAAAAAAAACCAAAAACAAATCTTTCCTTTTTATAACATTAGTATAGACTAGCAGACCAGCGCGACTTCGTTTACGTTATTATAGCCTACATACAGACTTCAGCGCCATCTGCCGAGCTGATTTGTGATTCTAAGACATCCAGAGCGCCATCCAAACGCATCCAAAAAAAGACATCCAAATTTGTCCAGCCTCAGATGCAAACCTCAGATGGTCGTGAGACGTCCACAGGCTACGGTAGGTGATCAGTAAAACTTGTTTGCTCTCTCAGTAATGCCTACAACAAAACAGCCCTAAATTTATTATCCTTAAAACTTTCTGATATCATTTCTCGAAATTAGAATTTAATTTCGAACATAAACTCTTTACGACACCCTCAAAAATAAATTGTATAAGATAGAAATTACGGTAGGCTGGGCCTTTAATCAGAAGGGGCAGGTCTGCAGTAATCCTGAGACATGAGATAAGATGTTATCAGTGAGAGGCATGGAGCAACACGACCTAAGACTTTTATTGAGAAGGGAGGTGCCATAAAGAAACTTTACCCTCTGTCAACAACTCATCATAAAGAGGAATGATTTGATTGTTTGTATCGATTTGACTTCGAAACTACTGAACCGATTTGAAAACTTATTTCACTGTTGGGAAGCTACACTGCCCCCGGTAAACATAGGCTAAATTTTATTCGTATATTCCCACGGGAACGGGAGCTACGCGGGTGAAACCACGTGACGTCCGCTAGTGTGGTATATGAAATATAAATACGTGTGTGTCTGAAATTATAAGTGTATCTATTGTTTTGTGTAAGTTCCATAATGACATAGCCTATTGCTTTTGTAGAGGCGTATATCAATACGATTTCTCCCCGCAACATTATGACAGACAGATATGTATAGAGCAAACATGCTATGTCTACTCCCCTCGTCGCGTTGCTCTATGGTGAGAGCGAATGGGACATCCCTTTAATAAGTCCGATAGGTCAGAACACTGGAAGGTCACCCTCGTTCCGTATATTATGTAGTCGAGTTACTTGCGGATTGTGGCAAAGATAATAATATTGAGGCAAAGAAATTGCGTTACGTTTCGAGTTAACTTCGAGGGTAATCTGATTACAAATAGGGTTTCGGTTTTCTACGTGTATTTACTTGGAACTCAACCGCGTTGCTACACCTTTACACAGTAATGGCTAATTAATTTAATGTTACTGAATATTCGCTTTGAATACTGCCTTTTGAAATGTCTTATCTCAAAAGACTCGGCGAAGATCACAGTATCTAATGTAAGTGTCACTGGTCTTTTATCTATATTCTTGCCATTTTTTACCATTGATGTGGCAGACAAGCACAAGACCTACCTGATCAAGACGGCCGTAGCCTGTCGAGGTTCGCAACCCACTCGCACTGTCGACTTTGTAAAAAAGACGTACATTCCACAATCCAATCACTAATGAAGAATGAACTAACTATCGGACTTTCCGTGTACGAGCTGTCCTATTTTTTTTAGCGCGATTTTGTATGCTTTTAATAAAAAACAGACAAAGCACACGACTTTGCTTATATAGGTCGTAGTACTCGTACTTAGTAGATAGAGAGTACTTAGATCTATCTATTATATAAAAATCAATGCCACTTTTCGTTGTAATTTTATAACTCAAGAACGGGCTCACCTATCCAAACCAAATTTTTGGGCTTTGTTGTGACTATTTAGTAGATGGTTTATGTGAAGTTTGCACAAAATCGGTCAAGCGGTTCTTCATTTATCACGCAAACGAAGTTGCGCGGGTCAGCTAGTCTATATATATAAAAATCAATGCCACTTTTCGTTGTAATCTTATAACTCGAGATCGGGCTTACCTATCCAAACCAAATGTTTAGGTTTTGTTTGGACTATTTAGTATATGGTTTATGTGATGTTTGCACAAAATCGGTCGAGCGGTTCTTGATTTATCACGCAAACGAAGTTGCGCGGGACAGCTAGTATTATATAAAATCAGTGCCACTTTTCGTTGTAATTTTATAACTCAAGAACGGGCTCACCTTTCCAAACCAAATGTTTAGGCTTTGTTCGGACTATTTAGTAGATGGTTTATGTGAAGTTTGCGCAAAATCGGTGGAGCGGTTCTTTATTTATCACGCAAACGAAATTGCGCGGGTCAGCTAGTATCTAAAATAGCAACTAGCAGAAAGCAAAATTTTCTTTTTTTTTTCTAAACTATAAGAAAAATAATATAAGAAAAGTCAGAACAACCTATTAGCTTCATGGAACAAAGACCTTGTTCACTTGATAAATGAAAAATCTTTTTTTTAAACATAGGTACATCATGATCTAAGCTGATTAACTCCCGCTGCTGGACATACCGGCACAAATTGTCTTGTATTCATGGTCATAATATTCTAACGTAGTACTATAGATCGATGATTGTATTAGTAAAAGAAGCAATCTCTAATACGAGTAGATCTAATAGAAATTTCTATAAGCATACATTCCATTTTAAAGCAATAAATTCTTGGCGCGGTGGGCATAGATAAATTTATACATGTATTTCGTTGCATGTTCTACACAACTCCTGGTATCTGTCGCGGAAAAATAACATTTTCCGAGCAGAACGAGTTTTTTAAGCTCAGCTTGAAAAAGCCTCTCAGAGTAAGCAGACATTGATGCCACAGCGATTTAGTGAAAACTCGTAAACATATATAAACACTAGCTGTTTCCCGCGGCTTGGTCCCCGTAGAAGTCGTTATCGCGTAAAATCATTACCCTCCTTTTGCGCCGTCAGTTAAAAAGTAGCCTTATGCCTTCCCTTGGACTCAAACTGTCTCTATAACAAATTTTATTAAAATCGGTTCAGTGGTTTAGGCGTAAAAACGTAACAGACAGACAGACAGATTACTTTCGCATTTATGATATCTCGTCTACTATCTATCATTTATATTATCTGGAAGCGCTCGTGGCCCCGCGGACTCAGTGTTCTGTAAACGATCACTGCAGTAAGCAACTTTCACTATGGCCGGTCCATGGATGGGTGACCGTCCATGTGATCACTTTGTGACATTTATTTGAGCGTTTCCGTGCTTCGGAAGGCACGTTAAGCCGTTGGTCCCGGTTGCCAGTAAAATGGCAGTCGTTAAGCTAAGTTGAAGGCTTTGTTTCAACAGCAGGCAGTCACAACCTGCGCCTGTCCATTTAAACACGGCAATACGGCTCAACACCTATTACGTGGGACAAATTAAACAAAGGTGAAATGTGGGCATATAATATGCCTCTGCCTACCCCTTCGGGGATAAAGGCGTGACCATATGTATGTATGTATGTATGTATGATATTAGTAGGGATTAGTTATACAATTGTACCTGATCGTTTTCGAGTTGATAATTATATTTTGGGTTATTATTGGTTGATGTGTATGTATTATATTAATATTGTCTACATTGTACAATATTTGGCGAGGAAAATTCTGTTTTAAGTCGTGTATTAAAAATGTATTATTGGGGCACCATACACTTTACATGATCTGCGCACGTGTTACCCCCCTCTAAGAACCCTAGGTCCTTCAAGCAGAGCGTGAAGAGACACATTATAGGATCGCCAATCGCCAACCTAAGGACCACTGTCAGAAGTGCTATAAAAGTACTGCTCGTTCGCTCTAACTTTGCCGCTCGGCTCCATACTAAAGTCGAATTTTTAATTAGACGAAGTAATTTGATAGCAACTAATGTCACTTCTTCATACAATGTTGCGTATTTTCTATGACGAAGTGACATTAGCTACTGTCAATTCACTTCGTCTAATTAACAATTCGGATATACGCCTCTACTCCAGCGGCAAAGTTAGAGCGAACGGGTAGGCCCCAGTCACTAGAAGTTGCCATATCTATCCATCAGGCGAGCAGCTTCAATTTGGCGAGCATTAAAAAAAATTAGATCAAGTACATGTTTTTCCACATTTGCTAGAATCATTCTATAAACCTTTTATTTATATTGACTTTACGCCTCTCAAACTTTTGGGTTGTAGTCATCTCTGTTTCGTGTTAAAATCTGTCCGTGTTAAAATAAAAATAAGAAACAATCCTATTCTAAGCTGTATTTAGAAACTTAATTACAAACATAAGGTTTTATGTGCAAGAAATAACTATAGTAAGTTGAGCGGATAAACTTAACTGGCTCAAATTGGTTCACTAATTCCAACCCCAAGCACATTGTACCTAACAAATTAATGACTTTGAAATCCTCCCATTCATTGGCCCGTTGGCCGTTTTATTGAAGTGATCTTATTATAGACCTTTATAATACTATTCAAAGGTCATCAAAAGAGATCACAGGACTCCAGTACTTATTAATAAAATTATTATTAGTATGGTAAGCAACTGCTTTGAAAAAGAAGGCACAAAATCGTTATGGAAATTTCATAAATCAAACTTCGTTAGCAATGTTTACGTTCCGTTGAACGCAATAATTTATCGAAAAATCAATATCACGCCATGAATTCTTTCCAAACTTTAAATTTCGATCATCGTTTTGCTAGTTTATGAAATTAAATCGTTGAAGAATGAAGGTTACAATTTATTAATATCGTGCGTATAAATAGGTATTAGGTATGTACCTACTTTAGTAGTTTATTTTTCCTTTTTTATTGAAGATGGCTTCAATGAGGCAGAAGACATCAGAATTTGGAATGACGTCCCCAGAAGTCGAAAGCTGAGGTTAAATTTAAAAAACTGTCGAGTGCGAGGCGGCCTAGCGCACGAGGGGATTCATACCAAAAAACAGCAAAAATCACGATTATTATATGGGAGCCCTCTTAAATATTAGTTTTTCTAGCGACTAATTAAAAACCTTAGAAATACATCATCTGTGAAAATTTCAGCTCCTAAGATAAATAAATAAATAAATATTCACGGACATTTCACACAACGCCATCTTATCCCAAAGTAAGCTAGGAATAACCTGCTTGTGTTATGGGTATCAGACCACGTAATACTTTTTAAATTCATACTTATTATACATACAGCCTCATGACGGACAGACAGACCGACGAACGGTAAAGTCTTATGGATCGGGTCCCATATTTACCCTTTGGATAGGGAACCCTAAAAAAAGATAATCTACTTAATGTGTA
This sequence comes from Miltochrista miniata, assembly GCA_933228765.1. Lineage (NCBI taxonomy): Eukaryota > Metazoa > Arthropoda > Insecta > Lepidoptera > Erebidae > Miltochrista > Miltochrista miniata. Next base: position 22,663,459 of record OW121763.1, on the reverse strand, counting down.
CAACTACCGATTGCTACATATCCACTGTTTCATGCACGTGCATCGATATATTGAATACGAAAAAACTGTTTTCGTGACTCGCAAGTTTTAACCATAGCACTATTGTGATGCAACTCAATACCATCGACCTCCAACGAGAGATGTAATTTGATCTAACATCAGATAACTAATTGGTAACGGTGGCTCGTAATAGAAAATATATATAGCCCCGCGTGGCGACGGGTAAGAGTACAAAATGTCGCCACCCCAATACATCCCGAGGGTGTCGTAAGAGGCGACTGAGGGAACACTTTCGCAAAAAGATACATTACGTAGAGAAGGAAAACTTGAAATGAAACCCGTTTGTCAGTAAAATGACAATCGTTAAGCCAAGTAGAAGCCCTTATGGGTGGCTTGAAAATTTTCAACTACGGGTTGCGGCGACCTGCGCCTGTCCAATTCAACACGGCAATAGACTCACCACCTATTACGTGGGACATAAAACTATGAGGTGAAATGTGGGCGTATACTATGTCTCTGCCTACCCCTTCGGGGATAAAGGCGTGACTATATGTATGTGTGTATATATGTATGTAATAGAAAATAATACAAAACATATGGTAAATGCAAAACGCGTATTTTTTTCCAACACTCGATGTCAACGTGATGAGGGACGAACATTTTCATCATACAATTCTCTGTACTCATATGTGAAACCAAATTTTATTCTGTTATATATGATTCATTCGAGCGTATAACTTTAACACTCCAAGGTATTGAGTAATATAATTTACTGTCAAAGTCTTGACATTCAATTTTCTGACTGATAAATTCACAAAGCTGTGGAGTCGAACGCATGCGATAACATGAAAACGAATGCCAACCATTACTTTAAACCTTGGTGTGCAATAAAGAAGTCTCTACAATGGGATCTTAAATCCCGTCCGGGGTCAGACGGGCAACGCTCCCATAGATTCTGCTTAGTCAGTCGGTCTAATTACACGTTGCTGAGATCGTACACAGATTATAATTAGAGTCCGCTTTACCATTTGTCAAAACACCGTTCCGTACCCCGTTTACAGTTACAATGCTCCAAGTTTTAATAGTGCGTAACAGTATTTTGCATGTTTACAAAAGTTCCACTAGATGATTCGACGATTTCCAACACTGTGTAATCATGATTGGATAACCGGATTAATGCTGACAACTGTAGATAAAATATGGACAATGATTATAGCGATCGGTTCGTGACGGCATTTTGCACATCGTTATTTATGAATTACTAGCTGACCCGCGCAACTTCGTTTGCGTGATAAATGAAGAACCGCTCGACCGATTTTGTGCAAACTTCACATAAACCATCTACTAAATAGTCCTAACAAAGCCTAAAGATTTGGTTTGGATAGGTGAGCCCGTTCTTGAGTTATAAAATTACAACGAAAAGTGGCATTGATTTTTATATACACTCGAGAGCAATGAATCCGGGTCACTTAAAGAATCCTAAAAATCTCGGAAACTAAAAATGCTAGGTTAATGCAATAAATTGTATTTAATAGACAATGTAATACTCCTTAAATGAAGGTATTAAAACTTCTTAGTTATTGTAAAGTTATATCATAAAAAAATCAAATTTGAAAAAGGGCCACTTTCGAAGATGGAACTACGAAATTACAGCATTTGGTGTTGCTTTTGTTTGTAATCTGTCATTTATGTGGGTACATAAACCATGTTGATAGTGCTCTATATTCATTAATCAAGCTGAAATTATGTCGCTTACGCCTGAAGAATGCACCAGAATACTTACAATGCTGGAAACCGGCCGGAGTCAGCGCGATACAGCCAGGACTGTCGGTGTGTCGCTGTCAACAGTACAAAGAGTTCTCCGACGTTACGAAGAAACTGGTTCTAACCTACGCAGACCAGGAACGGGCAGAACCAGGTGTACCACAGCACGAGAAGACCGATACTTGGTGAACACCATGCTTCGAAATCGCTTTCTCACAGGAACTGAACTCACCAATCAGTTTCGACGCCTCGGAGGAAGTAACCCAAGTGCATGGACAGTAAGACGTCGGCTTGCTGAATCTAACTTAAAACCCCTTAGACCTGCAAACGGCCCTAAACTGGAGCGTGAGCATCGTATTTCGAGACTAAGGTATGCCCAGAGCCACGTAAATTGGAGTATTGAAGATTGGTCAAAAGTTATGTTCTCCGACGAATCAAAATTTATGCTCTACAAGCACGATGGAAGACACAGAGTGTATCGAAGACCAGGGGAAAGATTCAAGCAAGCATGCATCGAAGAAAAAGTAGCCTACTGTGGTGGGTCTGTACTTGTGTGGGCCGGAATTTCTTCTGAAAGTCGCACAGAGCTGGTGATCATAGAAAACGGCTCTTTAACTAGCGTAAGATATGTGGAAGAAATCCTCAATGATCACGTTGGTTCATTTATGGTCAATTTAGGTGAGGATGCTATATTTATGCATGACAATGCCCGACCTCATACAGGTAGGATTGTGAATGACTACCTTCAAGAGATGAACATTACTCGTATGGAGTGGCCAGCGCGCAGCCCGGATATCAACCCGATCGAGCATGCTTGGGACGAGCTAGGCAGATGCGTAAAACAACGAAACCCTCCCCCAATCACGCTTCGTGAGCTCAAAATTGCTCTCACAGAGGAATGGGAGAATATTCCCCAAAATCGTATAAGTAACTTGGTGTACAGCATGCCAAACCGCGTAAACGCAGTAATGGAATCACGAGGAGGCAATACGAAGTATTAAAATTCAAGAAAATCGTAACAAAGTTCAAAAATTTCATGTTTCCTATTTTTGTTTTAAGGAGAGATCAGCAGTTTTTTCTTTATGTAATTTTGTGTTAATAAAATGTATCGTGACTCATATTTTTTTTACTTTCATTTAAGGAGTATTACATTGTCTATTAAATACAATTTATTGCATTAACCTATCATTTTTAGTTTCCGAGATTTTTAACATTCTTTAAGTGACCCGGATTCATTGCTCTCGAGTGTATATAGATAACTGTACTCGCTAAATAATACAAGGCTGATACTTCTCGGCGATAGCTGTTACACGTTTTTCTTTCATGTAACTACGCTATGTAAAATAACCCAGGACGCTAATAGAGCCTTTTATAATAGCCTGGAGTGGGAGGAAATTGCTACTATACTGCATGCACTTACGATGACACATGTATATCTTATAAATAGAGATATAATACCAAAGCAGATTACGCTTACAAACACTACGTACTCCATTAATAATATAGACGCGACTATCTCGTTCAATATGATCCCAGCAAATATGAAAATCAAAATGTATCTGTGTAAGATAAAGATCATATCGGGATGACATTCATTCTCAAACATTCATTCATTGTCCATTGAGTTAGCATTCAATTTTTATATTTGCTAGAAATATTTGATCACTTCGATGTTATTGATAGTATAAGCATTAATATAATTTATTTAGTAAAGTAGACCAGGCGACTTTTGTTTGTTTACGAATGAAATCTATTTTGTAAAAATTAATCAATAAAAATATTCTATTCTATTCTATTCTATTCTATTCTATTCTATTCTATTCTATTCTATTCTATTCTATTCTATTCTATTCTATTCTATTCTATTCTATTCTATTCTATTCTATTCTATTCTATTGATGACATTGTATAAGATTGCAATTCATATTTAGTGTATTTGTTTGTATACTATGTGTATGTGTATGTCTGCAATCAAAGTATGCTTAAAAACAGAAGACTAAGGCCTAAAAACAATAGGTAGGTACCTAATAAGCTTAATGAAATAGGTACTAAATAAAATGTTAACTGAATTTACGAACTACAAATTCGGACTACTTGTATAAACTACTTATACAAGTAGTCCGAATTTATCGTTAACCTTACACGAACTGGGTGGAAAAAACCGAGTCCTCGTGTAAAACGAGATACTATAAGTCCAGGTACATACCTGTACACAATTTGTTAGTTTAAAATACTAGACTGTACACTGTTCACATTGTAGTTCCTTTGCTTACCTACTATAAGTGTTTTGCAATCCATAAAAACCACGTGTATATCGAGAGCCTTACATATTCACGGTTAGGTGAGCGACCGATTGAAACAAACTCGGTCTATTATCCAGTTGAATAGCACCCACGCTGAATAATAAATCCGAATTTGTCTCGTCTAATTGGTGTGCTCTCGAGGATCGTGGAGAGCGGGTGCGGGCTGCAGGCAAATTGCACTACTCTCACAGAACGATGGTACTCGACTCTGTTCGGTGCTCGCTCCGTGCCAAATTGGCTGAGATCTTTATTATTAAATTCAACTACATAATGCCCTGTCTAGGTGTTCGTTAAGCAATGTCTCACTACGCGACCGTCGAGACGTGAAGGAAGTCGTATTTTTTCATTTAACCGACACGTATTCTCGCCTCGAGTCTCGCTCGCGTCTGAAATTCTGGTCATACCTCTACGTCGAAAAGATATATTTTATTTTATAATAAGTATATAAATATACTGGGTGTAACAAAATTACCTCTCCAAATTTCATGAGATGACTTGGCATCGGAAATCAAATACAAATATTTAATAAAAAAGGGGGGTAAATTTTTTCATTTTTTTTTCATTTTTTTGTCGCACATTTAAAATTCATTTTTTACCGCGGCAATTCGAGGTAAGATGGTCGCCGTGGCAAAACAAACACGGAGCACCCGTCTGGCTGTCGTTGTCGCTTTCTACTGCTGCTCAGTAGCGATTGAAAGGGTGAAAATGAAAATTTATAGGACTTTTTATAAAACGGATTTACGGTTAAAGTATTCATGTGATTTTTTTTTCTTTATTTTTGTAATGTTTCTTGACTGATGCCACGTCACGTGACGAAATTTGGAGAGTCAATTTTGTTACACCCAATATATGTGTGCATATGGCAGTGAAACGTTTACGGTAACACTGAATCCCTTGCTCTATACATACTTATGTGCATACGATAACCGTTAATAGATACTATGTGCAATTGCTGTGTGTTTCAAAATACAACTAGTAAAATGTGTGCGTATAATATGCCTCTGTCTACCCTTTCCAGGAAAAACGTCTGTTTATGAAGAGATATTATGCTTACATTGTTTCGCAGGTACATTTATCTACAAAACATTTATTTGTGTTTTATATATTAGATAAAATATTCCGCAAGCAAAATATGTAACGTAAACCTTTACTTTCCGTGACATGGATATGTATGTACCTGACATGTATTCATCACCTTGTGAATTCGACAGTGCTTTTTTGCTTTTCACGAATGGACGATTTTTCTGTATTGACGTCATTTCAGAAAAACAGCGGAATATTTTATTGGAAACGTTAGAATTGAAAGATTTTATACGATAAATGTTTTTAAACTCTCTTGTATTAAACGGGACTTGATAGCTTGATAAATTTCATATTACTTGATGTGCTCTATTAATCAAATTCTGCCTGTCACAGTCCTCTGCAGAACCAAAGATAATACAAAAGTAAGTATTACGTTCAGATAGACAACTCCCTGCCTCCCACTGAGCAAGCTTCCTCACCCCCGCTACAGCTGTCATATAGTTGGAGGGTATTTTGAGGGAACGTTAGCTTAACCTTAGTGGTCACACACACATTCAAGCTCTGTACGAACCGTTATACTTTCGATTGTAGGCACTTGATGGAACTTGTTATAATACATTACTCACTTGTACTATTCCACTTTTATTTTGTGTAAGAACCTTTGATAATGCTATAAAAGCGAAACCGGTCAGGTATTTTTCAAATTAAAATAAAAGTGGAACAAGTGAATTTTCATAATGTACTCTGTACGAACATAACGTATTTTAGCCCTTCTCTATAAAATAGAGTGCAGAGGGGCTCATGGCGAGACTTTGTCTGTAGCTGTGACTCTGTCGCATTAAACTACGTCACTAGGTCACGTGTTACATCTGTTCAAAGATTGAAATAAAACAAAAATGACAACGTCAATCGGATTGAACTTTCACTTTCACAATAAACGTGTTAGAGAGGGGCAGTCTGGTGAGAACGATCTCACGGCTTTCTTGTTTAATGTAGGTGACAGAATTGAAAACGAATCATTTGTATGGAGTTTCCGCCCTGTGGCAGAACGTAGGTCGCAGCTCTCCCAATGACTTTTTGGTAGGATGTTTCACTCTTTTGTTTTGTTTCAAGCTTATATTCTCTTGCCGACCTCGCCTGTTATTCAGCCGATGCACCACTTGCAGATGAGCCTGATCTAGACCCCGAATGTCTTGGCTTATTTTATATTTTTTCCGTGAGTGAAAATCCTAATGGATGTTATGCCGGACTTCTACCGACTAAAAAACCTCATGTAACGCCCAACAGCCTATGGCTGTTATCCCCGGGTAAGCCCTCGGAAGGATGTCCCAGGACGAATGTCTTGGTTATAATTCTCTGTTTGCTCAGTATCTATTTCTATTAACACTCTGTAAACAAGTTGACTGTAATATTTCAAGCAATGTATTCTTCAGTCAAAATACAATACACTTAGAACATTAGAATCATAATCGGAACCACGTACATCTAAGTTGAATGAAGCCATCCACATTTCAATACTTCAGCAAATATTGGCTAGGCAAAAATCCCATAAAATAAAACGGTCATCTTGTGTGCGGGTGCTTAAGGACCGACATAAATAACGGGTCGGCCGCACCTGTCCTGACGTAAGGCCGTGCCCTCGACTGTAGCTGGAGAAACAACTCCGTTCCTAGTCGAGGTTCTGGAAGATAATATAAAACAATGTAAAATAATATTAGAGTTATATTTACAGTGTATTATTGAGTATTTCCGATGGCGTTATGGCGTTTCTGCGTGATCATGGCGCTTGCAACAGCGCCGAAATATCGGAAATACTCAATAATGCATGGTAAATATGCCGTTAACTCTAATTAGTGACCACGAAAGTTTAAATACCTATAATATAAAATAATATTCTGCTGATGTGACCAATCCTCTGTACACCACTATACATCAAAGATAATAAAATAGTATTACATACAGATAGGCAACTCCCTGCCCCCCACTGAGCAAGTTTCCCCACCCCCGTCACAGCTGTCATATAGTTGGAGGGTATTTTAACCTTTGTGGTCACACACACATTCAAGCTCTGTACAAACATAACATGTTTTATTGTATGTAGGCTATAGAATTGTAAACAAATCATTGTATGGAGTTTCCGCCCTGTGCTAATATATAATTAAAACAATAGTAGATAAGTGAGGACTACAGGGAGCAAAAATTAGGCTACTGTTGTTTAAAAAAAAATCCGCCACCAGTTTTGAAATACAAACCGGAAGAGGGTTTACAAAATGCAGGCAATTTAGGAGTGGGAAATCTATAAGCTGTTGTGCTATTCCAGTTTATTCTTCCTTGATGTCCTATCTAATATAAACGCTAAGTTAGCTGCATACATTTTAAAACCTAGCCTTATACCTGGGTAAAAGCGGCTAAACTTAACATTAGGAATATTACTACTCTGACTGTTTGTTTTCAAGCATGTGCAACCTGAAAACAAAAAGTTCTAGCGGAAAATTCGTATTGCCCTTTGTTTTTAAACTGTCGTAGAATCTTGAGGAGGTACCTACTCTTTGAGAATTGATACCGGAAGTTTCGTTATAGAACTAATCTAAACTTTATAGTACCTATTTGATTTGAATATAGAACACCTGAAATCCTCTTTATTCTCTATGGACTTGACGTTTCAACGTTCTATTGTTTTTTTTTTAGAACTGTTTCAGAGTTCCATCAGAATATTTTCTATTTTTCAATTTGCCAAGACATGCAGTGGTTGTCGATCTAAACTGCCTAAGAACAACGAAAGATCTTATTACAAACTTTTTAACTATGGTCAAATGAGCATACCATTAAAACAGCCATTTCGCACAGCTGACTCTTTGATTCCGCGAAGTATAAATTATTACAAACTCAAGGTCCGTACTAAGTAGCAAAGTAAAAAAGTTGTACAAACTTAAAATATAACCGGAGCAGCAAAGTGCTTTCGTGAATTTTCTAGATTAAATATTACATTCAGAAATCTAAGCTTTGAAGGACTTTGACTTAATTTTGTAGCTATCTTAAAGTTCACTTCTCGGTAAAGCCATCGCTTCTAAGACACTACCGAACGCTTAGTATTTAATCTGTAATCTGGCTACCTAAACAAAAACACAGGACGATGTAAAAAGATTATAGCAGTAACCTTTTCAAACTTCAATCTAGTTATTAATTTAACACAATCAAGCTGAAATTGCTGCTATTCGGATAAAAAATGGAGTCTTCTGAGAAATGAGATCCTTTTTCGTCTCACAACAGAATGTTTTTGATAAAAGAAAAGGGATTATTCCTAGTAGTTTCTTTGAAGTAGTTCCGCGGCGAAACTAGTATTATTTTATAGGTATATATTTTACCCATAAGGAGTGATGAGTTGTGTAAGGTTCTAACACACCCCATAAGTCGGAGCAAACCTTTTCTGATCATATTTAATGATACTCTTTGCTAAAAAGAGGCGACGACTTCTGACAAGGTGGACCCTCAAACCTAACGATTTCATGATGCAAGTTAAACTTACATACATACATACAGATGATCACGCCTTTTATCGAAGAGGTAAGCAGAGGCTTATAATAGCCCATATTTCCATTTTTAGATTTTTGTCCCACGTATAACATAGGTGGTGAGCTGTATTGCCGTGTTGATATGGACAGGCGCAGGTTGTGACTGCCCGCTGTTGAAATTTTTCAAGACGCAAATGTCTTTAACTTGGCTTAACGACTGCCATTTTTCTGGTAACCGGGACCAACGGCTTAACGTGCCTTCCGAGGCACGGGAACGCTCGCAAATAAATGTCACAAAGTGGTCATAAGGTTGTCACCCATCCACAACCGGCCACAGTAAATGTTCCTTACTTACTACAGTGATCGTTTACAGAACACTGAGTCCGCAGAACCACAAGCGCTTCAAGTTAAACTTGGTGAAGCTATTTCACTGCTAACTGGATGGAAGCAGTTGTTTTCAGGTTACCTGCTGTTTCCTGAAAACAACCCAGGAAACATTCATAAATAGAAATACCACAAACAGTCCCCCATCTGAGGACTAACCGTATCTTCGAATGCTTAACGTAGTTTACAAAACGCTGAGCCCTATTAACTCAGCTCATTGGCTACAAAGACTTCAAGTAATGTAACTGTACGTAGAACCCGAACAAGTATGATATTTGAACACGAATAATAAATGTCCCGGTAGTTGGACTTGCACACCTTCACAACACAACATACGTACAGCGGTCAAGTGTACTCACTAGGGTACACTTGACCGCGGGCAACGCGGCACAGTGACGGCAATATAGCAGGAATGTGCCCCGTCACTCATTGACATTGCACGGTTATGAAACCGCAACGTGCTCCCCAGCGAATATATTGCGGTACCGTAGAACAAATTTACGAATTACCTACTACCACTTTATGAAATCCTGGTACATCAAATCTAATATTCTGCAATATAACTGCAACACTTCAATTAATGCAAAAGTGACTAGGACGTGACGTGTTACACTCGACCCACTATCCAAATTGCAGTGTTCAAATGGACAAAAACCGGCTGATGTTGTTTTTAAGCTTAAAGCTCAATTTGGCTTACCGACTGACATTTTACTGGTACCGGGGACCAATAGACCATGGTCTTGATTGTCTCGAGTTGAATACCTAAGTATACCCATAGCATGCAGCCCTCAGATAGGTCAAATCGAGCGGTCGATTTGAGTAACGATGCGGATAATGTAGATATTAAAGCGGATATCTATTCACTTAAGAGTCACGCAACGGTGTCATTGTGTGCGATAACTATCCGAATCGATAGTCATTGAAACTAATATTATAGGGTTCCGAGTACTTAAATTTCATAATTAGAGCTCCTGAAAATACCGGAAAACACAATCAATACCTGTTCTTTTTATGTATAATGTTAAATCTTTTATGTCTATCTATCTACTCAATATTTCAGCTTTTTCAGGAGAGTCGTTGTAATGAACATTGCTATTTTGAGAAAAACATTCTACAGACTCCCGGACGACCAACTTTTACAGATAGATAATCTAAGCTAAGACAAATGTTTCTAGTACTTCAACGGAAATGTAGGTATCTAGTCAAACTGCAAATCTAGCTTTTTATACAGTGCTTTTTATTTTGCTCTACTCTCTACACTTCTACAGTGACGTACAGCCTTCGTTCTATTGACCGTTCTTCATTACGAATTTCAATGAAATTACATCCACGCTATCTCCCTCGCACTCTTGTCGCTTTCGTAGTCGTATCGTGTCGAGACATTGAAAAATTACCTATTATCCAAAGTATTTTAGATACTAATTTATCGTTATTTTCGAACTGTTTACGAAACTCAACGTTGATAGAGGTTTCAACACGTGCCTGTAAATGAATTTAAATTAGGAATCTTGATTAAATTTTCTCCGATCACAATATGGTGTTGACAATGACAAAATCTTATTATTTGTATAATCGCTATCAACCTACGCACTCAACATATTACTATAATCTCTTTCGTACTATAGCAATCAATCAATGTAGTAGATCTATGCGAATTTATGCCATATTGGGAAGGTGATTGGCCTTACTGTGCAACGCTGGCCAGACGGATGGGTTTAGATTTTTAGGATTTAGAACCCAAATGATAAACGGGACCCTATTCATGAGACTTCCCCGTCCGTCTGCCTGTCACGAGGCTGTATCTCAAGAACCATTATAGCTAGAAAGCTGAAATTTTACAGATGATGTATTTCTGTTATAATATATATACAACAAATACCAAAATGAGAAACAAATTAATATTTAAGTACCTACAACAAATGTGATCAGTCTGTGCGCGAGTTCCAATCGCACTTGGCTGGTTTTTTTCAAGCTTTCACTTATTAGCTTCCCTCGCCATGGCCTCGCCCAAAATAACAAAATAGGCTTCTTTTAATTCCCGGAAAGCATCCGATGCATGGATGCGCGAGCGAAAACAGAGTCACGGTCGTCATTTCGTAATAGATAGATAGAGAGATAGAAAATTCTACATTGCTTAACATATTGCTTTGATTTCCTATGTAAAGCAGGTAATAAATAATATAAGCAGGTATTGTACAAAGTACCTATAGTCAAAACCATTATAAAGAACGACGTCATCCTACACACAACATAACTCACGCAACAATAGCCGACACAAATCAAAATCATAATATTCAGTAGCAACTACTTGTTAAGAAGCAGTTATCAATACTATATTAACATTAATAATTAACTGTGTATTCCGACAGCAAGTATCGTGGGCGGAGCAGGAAGCTTTGCATGCCAAGTTGGTCTGTTCAAACCAGAGATAATAACGAGTTCGAGTAGTAGTACTACATGGTTCAAACTGTAAACACAATACCCATTAAAGGCACACTGCAGTAGTATTCTTAATTATACAGAATAGATTTGCACTAAATTATAACCAGATAATAATAATCATAAATAATAATAAATATTCACGGACATTTCACACAACGCCATCTGATCACAAAGTAAGCTTAAGCCACGGATATTAATACATATATACTTTTAAATACATACATATTATACATAGAAACACCCAGACTCTTGAAACAAACATTTATGGTTCACACAAATATTTGTCTCCGGTGGAAATCGAACCCACGACCTCCAGCGCCGCACGCGGTATCACTGCCGACCGCGCCACAAAGGCAGTCAATATTACGTACACAACTTCATATGGGTCATAAAATTTTCTGCGGACCCTAGACCAAGACTGGCAGCATTACCACATTGTATGGCAGTGTTGTAAAGCACAAGCTCAGACAAATTTTATTTTTTTCCCGTATATAAAATTATTACGAAAATTTCAGCACCCTCATTGCTCTAAAGTTATCCGTAATATTTTCTTCTTAAATGTCCTACATTTTTAAATCCGATGTAGTAACAAGTGGATAGGTTACTGAAGCTTTTGCAGGCGTTGGTGAAGTAACTAGAAAAACATCGTCGTAAATACTGCTAATATACAATTTTTATTCACTATTGCCTTTCACCATTTAAGGCAAGACCCATTTATTGCACTTTGACAAACAAACTTTAATATAAAAACGGTTAACATCGCTCCATTTAAAAAAAATACAGTCTTACTCCATTCTTTAAGTTTCCGTCAAACCTTTTTGCTGGAGACATTATTAGCATTAGTGTTGCATTATATTATTATGATATTGTATTCGATCTAGTTCTCTCATACCTACTCGATGCGTCTATCAGTTCTATTCTCGGTACGTCCGCTCTGATTTCTAACAAGTTGCTAATGCCAACACTAGCGGTAACTAACTTGTTCTACAATAACAAATCTTCCGCTATATCAATGCTGACATTTCTAATTCTGTTCCAGAGATGTACAGTCGCGACTGGTGTGTTAAATACTGCTCTAAGTGACTGGTTGTAAAGTGCGCCTACGTACACCCTATTGACCTAATTCTCAGAGACTATGCTAAGTTTGAATGACCATGTAACTGCGACCATAAATGCTATTAATATACTGGACCAGCGAAATATGAATGTGTGTGTGGGTGCAGATTATTGTTTGTAGTTCATGGTATTGTAAACGATGGCTCTTCGCATAGTTATATGCTCAATAAAAAGCACTCCAAATATACTGGTCTACATTTGAAATGCTTGCTTAATGGATATTTACGAGCAATTTGAGCTGCTTCAGTGTATAAATAGCTACCATAAATCATTAAAATTATTTTACGGGCGCAAAGAAGAAACGCATTGGTCGAAATTTTAAAACGTTTTTATTTGATACTGTGTTTGGTTGCGAGACCGTCAGCGTGTTTGTCATATTTTACGACATCGGAGTCAAACTTTTTTGGGTATGAACAGGAGATGGAATTGTCAACCTTTTCATAAGCATGAATGACACAAGCAGCATAGTGCGGCTGCTTGTGACATTCAAAGCACTGAAACTGTTAAAGAATCTTCAGATTTGTACAAAATCTCCAATGAACTTACACATTTTCTACTCAACTTGGTAAAAGTTTCGATGAAAAAGCAATTCAATATGAAACACAAAGGATTCCTTTTGTTCCCCGCAGCAGTTTAAAGCACAATTTGAATTCATTAGTACGTAGTAATGTAGCAAAGCAATCAAGCTGCCAATGCACTGCAGCTTAGCACTACTTTATAGCAGAATTATCCATTGTGAAGAGGTTACGAAAGGAGCTTTGCTAGGAGTACAATGGCTAATGCGGGGATAAAATAACATCTAGTCTGTAGCCAGATTCACAGTCATAAAGCTTACTTTCCTGGCTATTCGGCAAGTTGCCGTTGACTACTTATCAGAGTTTATTAGGTACAACCAGAAAGTTAGAACTAAATTGCAGATGGTTGTTCGTATACATTTAAATGTTCCAACAGCAATTCATTTGCATATTATAATTTACTCTGTTATGCTCAGACCTGAGATCGACCATGGAAGCAATACGGACCTATTTCAACTTATTTTAACTAACAAAAACTTTCTGACTGACAAATAACAGAGGTATAAGAAGCGAGAAAGATTTGTGGATATTTCCCATTGTAAATTTAAGTACCTACCTATTTAAAAAAAGTGACAAGGTAGTTAAAGGTATGTATTAAATAGAAAACCTAAAAACTCGGTTGGGAGTCCAATCCTTCGAGGACTTACCCGGGGCTTCCAATTCCTTTTTAGTAGGATACGTGAGGTTTTTTAGTCGGCATGAGTCCGGCATAGCATCCATGAGGATTTACCCTCATGTAAAAAAAAAACAAAAACTGGTTGTGCATTCGAGTTTTCCTGATATTTCTGCAATAAATATCTCGTTTACTGTGATACTTATGATATTAACTATGAAAGTTTAAGCTTTTTATTGCTTTTCAAGCAGTGACTCGTCTCAACGCTTGTCAAGATTAGATTGGTTGATTTACCACGCTTATATGGAGCATTTAGAATGAACTTTCTTAAATTATACTTAATCTTTCAGGCTAATACTTAACTAAAGATATAATAATACCTCTTACATACACAATAACCAATGTATGCATACTTAATACAACCGTTTTATCGAACAATGACGCCTAAGGCATGGACCGATCATCGATTTAGATAGGATGCAGTAAACAGCTTCGTATGGTAGGTTTCGTATCGGTGTATGGATTAGGTGCTCGGAACATAATAATCTATCTATTCCGCCTGATCTTGATAAACTCTAGCACGAAATACCAGTTACATGAGTACCTTTGCTACTAAAGAAGCATACTTTGTACTGCTTGTTATATTGTTATAGCCGATATTGAATATCCATTTCGTAAAACACACTTCGAGTTTGTTAAAAGATTCAGGTGTGAACTTATAATAGTAATCTTTTTTGACCGAGTGAGCGAAGCGAACGAGAGTCTCTGATTCGACAGTATGGACGATTTTGCTTTTGTTCGTATGTCTGTCTGTATGTCAGTTCCGGTCTAGAAGACACATTTCTTAACCGATTTTCTCCAAACTTGGCACATATGTTCTTTGATTTACAATACGATTTTTGTCGAGAGCTTCTCTTGATAGGGGGGAAAATGGTGTGAAAAGGGGTAAAGATTGTTGTCGGGTTATTTATGAACGGATCTTGACGATTTTTGGCTAAAACATGGATATGATTCCTCACCAGTTTTCTTTTCTTGGGTGCTCGCGAGTTCTATTCTTCGCAGAAGTACTAGTTAAATAAGTTGACACCTGTCTTAGTCACAGTAGTAATCTATCGAGCGGAAACTTGTACTATTCCTACCTTTGAATATAGATCGAACAGAATGAACGTGAAATTAAACTCAGGTAAAGTTTATTTATTTAGAGAAGAAGTGCATAAAGCTATTTTTAAATGAATTGCTGTCCATTTTCGATGAACAACGGGCCTCCAGTTAGTACACTAAAATGTAGAAAACCACTACACAACAATAAAACTCCTTGTCAATCTGAAACTAGACAGAAATTCTGCCTGTTTCTTAGAAAAGAGTGTCCAATTGTATAAAGAGTCTTGTTGCAGTTTCAAAATTTTGGTTGAAAAGTTATTTGGAAACAGCTCGGTATGTACGTAGTTTAACATGAACTTAGCAAGTTTTTTTTAAAATTATGTACACAAAGGGTTAAATCAGTACCCTATTCATGAGACTTTGCCGCCTGTCTGTTTGTCTGTCTGTCCGTCATGAGACTGTATCTCAGGAACCGTGATAGCCAGAAAGCTGAAGCTTTCACAGATTATGTATTTCGGTTGTCGCTGTAACATCAAATTAAAATCAGAAAAGGGGGATTAAGGGGGCTCCTATACAACAAACGTGATTCTTCGCCGTTTTTTGGTAGGTACGAAATGCTCTGTGCGCGAGTAAGACTAACACTTGACCTGTTTTTGTAATTTGAGTTACTCAGCAATAAAACTCTGGTAAAAGCTTTTGGGAAATAAATATTTATTGTTGATCGTAGGTTTTGACAAAAACCATAATGTGAAATGTTAGCATATGATACGCTTTTACCTACCCCTTCGGGGATAAAGGCGAGACTATATGTATATTCGTATAAATAACAAGAACTAAATTACTTGGCGTTCAAATGCATTCTAGAATATGAAGTAGCTATTGGCCGTTTGGCCTACTTAATACTCTGAGTCAATAGCAGCTGGTCGTTCCAACCTATAAGTGGTCAGGGTCAGTTCAAGTGGACATTATAGTAAAGGTATCGTATGACTCATACTGAACTATGACAAACATTTTTGCGAACCGTACCTACTTTACCGTCGTAAACCTGTAGGTAAGGCTACTTTTCGTAACATTCTTAACATCTATGTGTCGTCTAGTAGGCCGCGGTAAGAATTTTCGATGAGGAGGACCCTTTAATTGTATGCCACCTCAGTAGTAAAAATAAGTTCTCTTTATTCTCGAAACTTAGACTTCGTTCTAGATCACGAAAATAATTAATAATCGAGACAAGTTTATCATAGCGATTCATTTTGCCGATTCATTCTTTTTTTAATTTCAAAGAAAATAAATTTTATTTTATTTAGATATTTATTTTATTTATCAAACAAAATGTTACTTCATCCATACCAAAGTTTCGCATCAAAATAAATAAAAAATTTACGGCATTGTATGATACGATGCCATGTACCTACCTAATATGAAGCTAATGTGCAATAGAGTCCAAAAGCGCACTTTTCAGTAAGTAGGTACTTACCTATTAGATAATATTTTAATGCAATGTAAGTTTGCCTTTATAATTTCATATTAAACTAACTACTTACATGAACGTCATTTAAATTTGATTTCTTTTTATTCTGGAATTTTATTTTGTTTTATATTATATAAATATATTATATATTATATATTAGTGTATAAATTACATATAATTGTGAATTTAATTTTGTGTAGGTATTTAAATTTGGAATGAATAAATTAGCACAACTAATTTGTTTGTTTGACTTTTATTTTTCGCATTAACATTGCAATCTTGCAAAATCTATTTTCAATTCCAGTATTTACATAATTACTTTACTTCTAAAGAATAAATGACATTTCTTTAAACAGAAGTCAGAAAATAATGAAAATTCCCAGCAAATATAAGATTTTTACAAAGCCGCCAGTTTCTTATTGAAGTTCATTACTTCATTAGCTTTTCTTGAAAGTTTTGTATTTCTTGAAGAATATTTTCTATTTTTGTTAAAAAGTTAAACCGAAGTTGAGTTTATCAGATATTTCTACATGGGTTTGACATACCTACAGTTAATTCATAAGCCGGCTCTACCATGGAAGAATCGGAAGCTAATGATTCATAAGCTTCCGAGAAAAGTTTCATAAGTTACGAAGCTTTTCTTAGTGCAGTGGTAAGTGTATGCGACTGCCGTGATGAGGTCATATCAGATTCGATTTCTGGAATCAAATATGTGAGTGATCCGCAAATGTTTGTTTCGCAGTTCACGTGTTTTTATGCATAATATGTATCTATTTATTAATACGCTTTTATTAGGTCGTCGTGTATGTAACTAACAATGTAATGGAATCTAAGGACACTAATTTAACCATCTTCCAAGGATCGTAGTGTCATGGAAATTGGCAGATGTAAGTAGTTCTGATGAGAATACAATAATATAGTACTGTCAAACTGATATGATGATGGAGCCGAAAGATAGGCACTGAAACTTCGATGGAAAAAGTGGAATCTAAGGTAGCTAATTTAACCAGCTTCCAAAGATCGTAGGGTCATGAAAATTGGCAGCTGTATGTAGTTCTGATGACAATACAATAATATGGTACTGTCAAACTGATATGATGATGGAGCCGAAAGATAGGCACTGAAACTTCGATGGAAAAAGTGGAATCTAAGGTAGCTAATTTAACCAGCTTCCAAGGATCGTAGCGTCATGAAAATTGGCAGATGTATGTAGTTCTGATGACAATACAATAATATGGTACTATCGAACTGATATGATGATGGAGCCGGAAAATAGCTTCTGAAAACAAGTGGAATTTAAAGTAGCTAATTTAACCAGCTTCCAAGGATCGTAGGGTCACGAAAATTGGCAGCTGTATGTAGTTCTGATGACAATATAATAATATGGTACTATTGAACTGATCTGATGATGGAGCGGGAAGATATGCACTGGAACTTCATGATGGAATATCGTATTATATCTGTTTTTGGATTCGTCAGAAAAGTCTTGTAATGATCTTTGACCAGGCTTAGGTTTCAGGGTTTTAACAAACCTTTTTTTAATTGACTTGTAAAACTATGCAATGGAATCTCAGGTAACTAATTTAACCATCTTCCAAGGATCGTAGCGTCATGAAAATTGGCAGATGTTTGTAGTTCTGATAACAATACAATAATATGGTGCTGTCAAACTGATCTGATGATGGAGTCGTAAGATATGAACTGTAACTTCATGATTGAACATCGTATCATAGTTGTGTTTGGATTTGTTAGAAAAGTCTTGGAATGAACTTTGACCACGATTAGGGTTTAAGGTTATAACAAACTTGTTATATATTGAAGTTAATATTGAGTGTAAATATTGACATAGGTACCTGCATAAAATGTATGTGTATCAGAGTAATAATGAAATATTTTTACATTAGTCGAACTCAGACAAAACACCATGTAATACAGAAATCCCTACTAATATTATAAATGCGAAAGTAACTCTGTCTGTCTGTCTGTTACGTTTTCACGCCTAAACCACTGTACCAATTTTGATGAAATTTGTCATAAAGATAGTTTAAGTTTAAGGGAAGGACATAGGCTACTTTTTAACTGACTGCGCAAAAGGAGGGTTATGATTTTATGCGGTAACAACTTCTACGCCGATGAAGCCGCAGGGAACAGCTAGTAAAGGTATAAATGTTGTGACTAAAAAGTATAAAATAAATAAATGGTTTAAAAAACCCTAGAAAAATACGCTTTTATAATGCACGAAAAAAGCAAAAATAAACTATGGATCGTTCAAGTTGCCTCTATTTCTAGGCTGAAGTGTAAACTATGTGCTTTTAGTTATAATATTTGATTGTAAAAGCGTGGGGCGCTGGAACAAGAAAGATTTTTTGTAAGCAAATTCCTATTAATACTAATCCTTTTATAATAAAAATCCTTGCGAAAGCTGCATGAGGTCGCACAAGAGCATAACGTTTATGCTGCCAAAGGAAGCGCCTCTTCTTTCAGGCAATTAAGTAGATACATGAGGGGAATACGTTAACAGTGGCAAAATGTAGAGTTCTTGTTCGAGAACGAGATATCTTTGGTTACCTTTGATAACCCGCTTGGGGATATATGCGTTTGTATTCTTATTACATGATTACTACATATTGTACTAAATTTCTCGGAATGCTGAAACTTTAAGGATCTACCTATGAATTATCTAATAGAGATCCGTAACGGTAATAGGTTTGCTCCTATTACGCGGGCGTCACGAAAAACTGGCAAAAGTGGGTGTTGAAAATGCGTAGGCGTGATTAACTACTTTACTTTTCAAGTAAGTGTGTTATGCATTTCAATTAAAGCCTATCATCGTTAATACATTTCCGAAATATAAAATGATATTAATAATAGTAAAAGTCACAATAGATATACATATAATAGCGTGACAGTGTAAATAAATAGTTTAAAAACACGAGTAAAACACACTTTTATAAATGTGACCTTATCCTTAATCTGACAAGACATCATGCAGCTTCCGCCAGGAAAGTCTTGCCTGTTCCAGTGCCCTACGCTTTTGCAATCAAATATTATAACTAAAAGCACATAGTTTACACTTCAGCCTAGAAATAGAGGCAACTTGAACGATCCATAATTTATTTTTGCTTTTTTCGTGCATTATAAAAGCGTATTTTTCTAGGGTTTTTTAAACCATTTATTTATTTAGAAACTAGCTGACCCAATAGACGTTGTCTTGCAATAACTATGAATATTGAAATCGGTATTCCAAGTTCCAATTCTCTTAAAGGATAATAGAATTTAATTAAAGGTACCTGATTGATCAGCTTCAAGACTGACGTGAAGAAGCTCCGTGTGTGTCAATTTTAAGACTGTCTTCGGTGGAATGAAGTACTGATACTTATGAAGTGATGGATGGCTAAAATACAGTACCTATTGAGAACAGATTTCCAATACCTGCAAATTATAGCCCGTAAACTATTTTAGCACCTCAGGAATAATAGAAAGGAGTGGCAATTTTAGTGCTAGTGTTCAATATAAAAGTGTTTTATATCAGCAATAATAATAGACATGCAAAAGCAGTGTAATATAATTGGCAGTACAGTCGTAAAACCTAGGTCTAGATATATTACTTAGCATAACTAGATTTGATTCATGAACCATTGTCCACTACTCAAACAATACAATACCGTTGACTAGCCAATATGTCGTGAATACTAACAAAACTAAATTCATGATACCGACAGCCATTATAATATACAAGTGCACTGCATACATATACAGCACCCAACTATTGCTGGTACGCCACCAGCCTAGCAAAAACTTTTACGAATAAGCATTCAATATGGGTAGAGGCACGTGCCAAATGCCGACCATAAATAAAATTATATTATAAACCCTCTGTAGGACACACTAGAGTTGAAATTCTTTTGGCAGATTGTAGGCACAATAAGCAAAATTTCATCATAGCTGAGTTATACGGTGTTTACGCTCTATGCCTATAATTTTTATTAGATTTTTTTATCTCGTATGGTTGCGCATCGTATATTTTAGTCACGGTATTCGATGATTATCACTGTAAAAATAGCGTAATATGAATGTACAACAAAAGCTGTTTGAAACTGATGAATACTAGTTATCTACTGAAGTCGCATGAGTTCTTAACTCGGCTAATTGTAACCAATTGGCTGCGCGAAAGAGCGGAAGGTATTATTAGCAGACTGAAAACTGTAAAGAGACAAGATGGGTACTAGGTATATCATACCATTGTCTGTTTTCTAAAATAAGAACATTATTCTTTAACGAATTTATCAAATATAGATACTAGATACTCTTTATCAAAGTATTAGAAATGAGAGTTAAACATACCATAACATAAGGTAAGTACTCATTTGTCAAAAAAAGATAAATTGAAAGGAGATTTGAACCATATTCTTCAACAAATTTAGGCGATACGCTTTATCGAAGTATTAGAAATGAGAGGTAAGTACTCAATCCCAAGAAAAGATAGATTGAAAGGAGATTTGATAAGTCGCCAGTGCAAAGTCGTCTCTGTCTACTCGTATTGGAAACAGGCGTGTGAATGTATATGTATCTTTTGCAACTGTGTATACTATTTTAATACTCACCCTAAAATCCATACTAATATTATAAAGCTGAAGAGTTTGTTTGTTTGTTTGAACGCTAGGATTTCAGGAACTACTGGTTGGATTTCAAAAATTCTTTTACAGTTTGATAGTCCGTTTATCAAGGATGGCTATAGGCTATATAACTTCACGCTAAGACGAAAAGGAGCGGAGCAGCAATCAAGAATGTTTAAAAAACGGGGAATATTTTTTACCGTCTGAGAGCTTCCGAGGCGAACGCTGCGAAAATGGTTATAGTTACATAAAAGTTGTGTACTACAAAATTGTTTCTCTTCAAAAGTTCTAAAAAAAAGTCCGCGACAGCATATGTCTATCTTTTAAGGTTCGCTCACAATAATGTAATATCAATCTTTTAAGGTTCGGTCACAATATTATATATAAAACTGAAGAACTTGTTTGTGCTAGGATTTCAGAAACTAAAGGTTGCATTTCAAAAAATATTTTACGTTCAAATAGTCCATTTATTGAGGATGGCTAATGGCTATATAACATCGCGCTAAGACAATTAGGAACGGAACAGCCATGAATAATGTTTCGAGAATGGGGTAAATTTCTTTCTTTTGAGAGCTTCTATTGCGTACGCTGCGTAAATGGTTAACGTTACGTAAAAATTGTGTATCACAAAAAGGTTCCTCATAAAAAGTTATGAAAAAAAGTCTCCGACAGCATATGCCTATCTTTTGAGGTTCAATTACAATAACCCTCTTACTAAGTTTTAAAATATATGCGACGCGACGAGAGTAAACGTGGCCTGCAGCGGCAGTCAGTCAACTAAACTATAAAAACTGGCCAAGTGCGTGTCGGAATAGCACACGATAAGTTCCGTACCAAAAAACGGACTGGCAGAAGTACATGCGACAGGAAACCTTTTATCACTTTAAATATCTATACCACACCCCTCTCTTTCTCACTCTCATGTGACGCAAACGAAGTTGCGCGGGTCAGCTAGTTAAAGATAATTTGAAAAGCAATTAGTATGCTGACTCAATCACAAATATTCACCCTAAAATTATTAAGACTAATGTACTAGGTACCTACACAACTACCCCCCAAGGTTCCTGCAATCCGAATTTAGTTCCATAACATTTTAATTTTTTTATATTTCCCACATATTAAATTTTGTGAGCAAAAATTTGACACTGCAGGAGAGGCGGTTGAAGAATTTCGGCAGTTATTTTTCGCCCTCCTGCATTATACATTTTTAAATGCTTCTAAATCTGCTTCACCCGGTTGTAATAGTACATTGGGACTGAATCAAAGGACAAAAAACCGCTTTTTAAAATATTCTCCATATTTAAAAAAGCTGTTGACCATTTTTTTAATTCCTATGAACTAGTTTTCGGAAACAGTTCACGTACCTACATAATATAGGTAACTATTATTTTGTAATATTGAATACTAAACAAAGCTACAAATCTTAACACCACGAAATTCTACAATCCTTGCATACTTGCAATACCTGTTTCATTCTGCACAGAGAGCAAAAACCTAACAATTATAAAGCAATTGCTACGTGGGCAGTGTAATGAAAATAGATGGTACCTACCACAGTGCACTGAGTATGTAAGGAATAAACGTAGCACAGTATTTTTCTTCGGATTTTAAACAACTCCACACAAAAAGAGAAGGTTTGTTATCTTATGTTTACATTTGGAACACATACCTATAGCTTATCGGTTTTCCAAGGGATTTAAATTGTAATAAAGTATAAGTAGTTAAGCAAAAAGTGCATAATGTGTTACAACAAATTTCACGAAGTGCCAAGAATCAAGAGTATAAATGAGATAAAAAGTGTGTTATTCCAGACAATAATCTATCCCTGTGTCAAATCATAATCTTTCCCATTTATTAATAAGCTTTTATTAGGTCGTCGTGTATGTAACTAACAATGTAATGGAATCTAAGGATACTAATTTAACCATCTTCCAAGGATCGTAGCGTCTAGAAAATTGGCAGATATATGTAGTTCTGATGGCAATACAATAATATGGTACTGTCAAACTGATATGATGATGGAGCCGGAAGATAGGCACAGAAAACAAGTGGAATCTAAGGTAGCTAATTTAACCAGCTTCCAAGGATCGTAGCGTCATGAAAATTGGCAGCTGTATGTAGTTCTGATGACAATACAATAATATGGTACTATCAAACTGATATGATGATGAAGCCGGAAGATAGGCACTGAAACTTCGATGGAAAAAGTGGAATCTAAGGTAGCTAATTTAACCAGCTTCCAAGGATCGTAGCGTCATGAAAATTGGCAGCTGTATGTAGTTCTGATGACAATACAATAATATGGTACTGTCGAACTGATATGATGATGGAGCCGGAAGATAGGCACAGAAAACAAGTGGAATCTAAGGTAGCTAATTTAACCAGCTTCCAAGGATCGAAGCGTCATGAAAATTGGCAGCTGTATGTAGTTCTGATGACAATACAATAATATGGTACTATCAAACTGATATGATGATGGAGCCGGAAGATAGGCACTGAAACTTCGATGGAAAAAGTGGAATCTAAGGTAGCTAATTTAACCAGCTTCCAAGGATCGTAGCGTCATGAAAATTGGCAGCTGTATATAGTTCTGATGACAATACAATAATATGGTACTGTCAAACTGATCTAATGATGGGGCCGGAAGATATCCACTGGAACTTCATGATGGAATATCGTATCATATCTGTTTTTGAATTCGTCAGAAAAGTCTTGTACTGAACTTTGACCAGGCTTAGGTTTCAAGGTTATAACAAGCTGGAACCCCTAAACAAGCTGGGCCGCAGGAACAAGCTGCGACTGCTCTGGGTCCCAGGCCATGTAGGAATAAAAGGAAATGAGAAGGCCGATGAGCTAGCTAGGACAGGATCGGCAAATGCCATGCTTGGACCTGAACCATGTATGGGCCTACCAGCATGTACATTCATAAAGGCCGCTAAGGATTACGCTGATAATAAACACATGCAAGAGTGGGATATCAGTCAAGGGTTACTACATTCGAAGAAATTCAAAAGTAGCAGAACCAATGAGGCTTCAAAATTTATATTTAATAATGGAAGAAGCAAAGCTCGAGCTGTGGTTGGTGCCCTTACAGGGCATTACGGAACCAACGACATGCTTTTAAGGATGAAGATCACTTCAAATAACGACTGCAGAGCCTGCGGTGATGTCAAGGAAACTATGGAGCACATCCTGTGCGAATGCGACGTCTTAGCAGCGAAGCGTATGAGCCTCCTTGGGAATGCTTATCCCAAACCGGAAGAATACAGGTTTCTTCTTCTTAGTGGGATCACCGCGCTAATAGACCACTTCTTCAAAGAGTAAGAAACATTAAGGTAGGGGCTAACACAAAAGATCCCACTGGGTCGAAGTGTTGCTGACTTCGTCAGCCCCCGATGTAAGATAAGATAAGATAAGGTTATAACAAACCTTTTTTTAATTGACTTGTAAAACAATGCAATGGAATCTCAGGTAACTAATTTAGGCATCTTCTAAGGATTGTAGCGTCATGAAAATTGGCAGATGTTTGTAGTTCTGACAACGATACAATAATATGGTGCTGTCAAACTGATCTGATGATGGAGTCGTAAAGATATGAACTGTAACTTCATGATTGAACATCGTATCATAGCTGTGTTTGGATTTGTAAGAAAAGTCGTGTAATGAACTTAGACCACGATTAGGGTTTAAGGTTATAACAAACTTGTTATATATTGAAGTTAATATTGAGTGTAAATATTGACATAGGTACCTGCAGAAAATGTATAATAATGACATATTTTCACATTAGTCGAACTCAGACAAAACACCATGTAATACAGAAATCCCTTCTAATATTATAAATGCGAAAGTAACTCTGTCTGTCTGTCTGTTACGTTTTCACGCCTAAATCACTGAACCGATGTTGATGAAATTAGTTATAAACATAGTTTGAGTTTAAGGGAAGGACATAGGCTACTTTTTAACTGACTGCACGAAAGGAGGGTAATGATTTTATGCGATAACGACTTCTACGCGGATGAAGCCGCAGGGAACAGCTAGTTAAAATAAATGTTTAAGTTAGTATAAATGTTGTGACTAAAAAGTATAAAATAAATAAATGGTTTAAAAAACCCTAGAAAAATACGCTTTTATAATGCACGAAAAAACCAAAAATAAATTATGAATCGTTCAAGTTGCCTCTATTTCTGGGCTGAAGTGTAAACTATGTGCTTTTAGTTATAATATTTGATTGTAAAAGCGTGGGGCGCTAGAACAAGAAAGATTTTTTTGTAAGCAAATTCCTAATAATACTAATCCTTATATAATAAGAATCCTGGCGAAAGCTGCATGAGGCCGCACAAGAGCATAACGTTTATGCTGCCAAAGGGAACAACGCCTCTTCTTTCAGGCAATTAAGTAGCTACATGAAAGGAATACGTTAAAAGTGGCAAAATGTAGAGTTCTTTTTCGAGAACGAGATATCTTTGGTTACCGTTAAAAACCCGCTTGGGGATATATGCGTTTGTATTCCTATTACGTGATTACTACATATTGTACTAAATATCTCGGAATGCCGATACTTTAAGGACCTACCTATAAATTATCTAATAGAGATCCGTAACGGTAATAGGTTTGCTCCTATTACGCGGGCGTCACGAAAAACTGGCAAAAGTGGGTGTTGAAAATGCGTAGGCGTGATTAACTACTTTACTTTTTAAGTAAGTATGTTATGCATTTCAATTAAAGCCTATCATCGTTAACACATTTCCGAAATGTAAAATGATATTAATAATAGCAAAAGTCACAATAGATATATAAAAGCGTGACAGTGTAAATTAATAGTTTAAAAACACAAGAAAAACACCCTTTTATAAATGTGACCTTATCCTTAATCTGACAAGACATCATGCAGCTTCCGCCAGGAAAGTCTTTCCTGTTCCAGCGCCCCACGCTTTTGCAATCAAATATTATAACTAAAAGCACATAGTTTACACTTCAGCCCAGAAATAGAGGCAACTTGAACTATTCATAATTTATTTTTGGTTTTTTCGTGCATTATAAAAGCGTATTTTTCTAGGGTTTTTTAAACCATTTATTTATAACATTAGTAAGATACTCGTAAGATAACCATAGGGCAATATATAAGGTTATGCTCGGAGTATCATTTCCTGAGAAGATGTGAGTCATCGACATAGCTGAAATAATTGCCTAGCTAAAATGGCACTGGAGTCACATCAATTGTGGAATTGATGACCTATAAAATGATGAGTTCACAAACCTGAAGACGTCTTGAGATCTGGGTAGACCTCACGCGAGGTGTATTGAGTCTTAATAAAGGTAGCGAAAGTCTGCTGCCGACAATACAAGAATTATGTTTGTGAAAAGCCTGGGCACAATAGTTGGCGTCAATCGAGTGGGATGATGATGGTATACGAGAAAATGGTCCTGAGTTCTGTAACATGCCTATTATAGTAAGTTGTTGTGTCCCACCACTATGGTGGAAGGACTAGCGTCACCTGTCTTCTGTCTGCGGCACGGGCGTATCACCGCCTGCATATTATAATTGTACAACTGTGTGACTGCTGAAATACAATAATAACCTTACCTTAACATCAAGAATCTTTTATTTGGAAGAACCTTCGTAACATGGTGTAAGAAGTGGTATACGAACCCTACCCTTCATAGAGGACCAGAATATACTACCTCATAGAGCAGGAAACTCAAAACCTAACTATGAAAAGAGGAATACACAAGGGCAAAGTCATGGCCTACTCTAGTACTCGCACATTAATTTACATTTCTCGAATTCGTTCTACGTGGGTCTTTGAATCAATTTCCGACTTAACCCTATTACCACCTTTTCATGATCCGGAAAAATAACTAACAATAGCGAATGAAAGGCTTAAAGGTAAGGGTTACCGGAACGGAGCAACAGGCATCGTTATTTCACTAGTAATGTGTGTTCGTGAAACTCTATTATTGAGTTTCTTTGTTCTCCTTGTAAGCTAAATCCTTTACGTGCAAGATAAAAGTATATTAAGCAATATTCAATCTTTTATGCCTTGGATTCTTTATAAGTAAGCTTTTGCTTTGTTATGAACGTCAAAGTTTATTTAGTATGTATGTTTGTGCAAGACCATGTAACGAAGTTTACAATCCTGTATACAACGACAGTTTTATATTCGTATAGAGGCTTTGAAATCCGGACCATGCAATCACGATAGCTGATGAGAATAACGTCTCAACAATGATGATAATGATTGTCTTGGGCGTGCAGTTACGTAAGCTCATAGCATTTCTGCGAAAAGTTATAAATGTCTGTGGTGCGTAGATGCGTCCGCACTATTTGGTCGGGCCACTATAACTCCCAAACGGCTAGGAAGATCCTTGCGATGAAGATATATTTTTATAGTTGTAACATTTCTGAGGAAGTGTGCGTAAATTGTTAGACATCCGCTAATGGTACGAATGCAGGAGCGTGAATAGCTTCATGCCGTCCTGCGACCCAACTTATTTATACATATATCTGTCCATGTTTGCTGAAGATGCGTAAAACACTCCAGTTGAAAGCCTTGCTGAGAGGCTCTGGTAATTGTTCATCAAATTCCTCCTCGGAGTAGATAATTATTATTACTTACCTACTAAAAAAACATTATGGCAACTTTTCTGTTTACTTTCTTTTTAAATTACCTACCTGCAATAAATAGTGGCTGGTAATATGTCTAAACATGATTTAGATTGCACTAAATGGTGTTAGTGGCTTCATCCGCGTTTTATCCTGTACACGCATTTCAGGGATAACAAATAGCCTTTATTCCTGACTATAATCTATCAGTCGTCTAGATCCCATAGCACAAGCTTAAATTAGCTTAATTTTTGCTAGATGATGTTGTGTGAGAATGTACACAAAAAAATATTCATTATTAATCTATCTCTGCTCTTACCAAACACCTAGATCCGCTCAGCTGTTAGAGCGTGATCAAACAACAAATCTTCACAATTTTTCACATTTATAATATTAGTAGGAGGAAAACGAAGACATCAAACTAAGGTTCCTGTAGTTTTTCGGCTTTATTGTCATACATTAGTTATGCCCGCCACAAATTGCATTGACGTCATCAGCGGTGAACGTCTGGTTTACAGACGATGTTAGAAATAGACTTCGGTGTAACTCTACATACAATAATAGTGTACGATAGTATCATCTAAGGATAATACATATTATTATTACTAAGGTGGGAGATAAACATACGGGCCACCTGATCGAAAGTGATTACCTACGTATGGAGTGTTTCAAGAAGTTTTGTACTCGCGCTGTGTTCTCTAATCCTGTTAAAAATATGTACATACATATACTTATATTAGCTGTAATACAGATTCAACAACCAGAATTATCCTTGTAATTTTTCTTTTTATCAGAATAATAATCTGTGCGTAAATTATGTTACTATAAACATAATGTAAGAGCCCAACTTTATGGGGAAAAGCAGCTTTAATACAACGAAACTTATTAAACATTTCTGTACTAAAAATATTATTGTGCATCCAACTTCGCCCGTTTCCTTTAGGGGAAACTCGTAAAAACACACACCCCACTGTTTTATTACAAGTTACATATACATATGGCTAATAAAACCGGCCTAGCTAGTTGTTTTTGTCGATGCAAATTGAGTTTTCTCTTGTTTAGCAGTTCGTCAATAAAGTTATGCACCGTACACACAACTCAATTGGTTTTGTAAATTAGAATCAGCATGTTCACTGTACTTCTAGTTACAAAATATTCATTACGGATATGGAACATTTTATGTAGCGCTTTGTAAATCAAACATTTTTGACATCATATTTAGCAGGTTTTGATTACCAAACTATAAATCCTGCAATCAAACGAATGAAGTCTTCAGCTTTATAATATTAGTCAAGGAAATATACTATAATAATAATAATAACGTTTATTGCATCATTAACAAATTCATTACAAAAACGTGGATTCTTTTATAAATAGGCAACATTTTATATATTCCGATCTCCACATTTGAAACCCTGACTCCTGTGCTAAGTAAAAAACCTGTATTACAAGAGTCAGTGTCCTCCCAGGCTTACAGTTATAATACTTACAATTAAATATAATTAAAAATAATACAATTTTAAAAATACATTAAAATTTCATGCAGAACGTTTCATTTTTGTTTAGTGAGTGTGTGTGTGTTTGTGTGTGTGTGTGTGTTTGTGTTTGCTTGTGTGTATGTTTATTATTAGTACCTAAATGGTACGAACCACAAGGTGTATTTTATTTATTGTAGTGGTTTTAAAATATTTTTTTTTTTTATTTTTTTTTTTATACCACTAAGGTGGCAGACAAGCATACGGCCCACCAGGAGGACTGGTGGTCACCGCAGCCTATGAACGTTTGCAAGTATGTTTGTGTGTAGTCGAGTGTATGCAGCCATATTTTAGTTTTCTGCTTGGTGTTATATGTTGTATGGCAATTTATATTTAGGATCTTGTTAACTTTGTTGTAAAGATATACAGATAAGTAACCACACTGCCGCGCAGCCGATTTTGTTCTGCAGCTTACAGGTATGCAGACATTGGTGATGGTGCGTTTATTGCTTTTTTTAACCGGGGTAATCCGATGCTGTTTCAAAATGAGACTCAGGACGTACAATTGTCTCACTGTTAAAACCTCACATTCCTCATAAAGCTTATTCGTCGGATATCTGTAACGCCTGAAGGTTATTACCTTTAGGATCGATCTTTGTACTCTTTCCAGCTGAAGCATTACTGTCTTGTGGGTGCCCCCCCACACAGCAATGCAGTAACTGAGAACTGATTGCACCAGTGCCACATATACAGACCGCAGAAGTTTGAAGTCTGCCGCGGGTCTAAGCCTCATAAACACCCAGATCAGTTTTCGGGCCCGTGATACGAGAAGTTTTATATGTGGATGCCAGCTGAGTTTCTCATCCACGAGTACTCCCAGGTATCTAACAGTGGAGGATTTTTTAATTTTAGAGCAATTGCAGTGTAATTTATTTTTGCCACCACTACAAGAGTGTGCTCTCAGTTTTACTTTTACCTGCTTTGTTTTGGCAAAGGTGAACTGGAGAAATGTTGTCTTAGCGAGGTTTAAAGTTAGTGAGTTGCTCCCCAGCCATTGAGTAACCCTACACAGTCCCCTCTCGGCAGTCCGCCGCACCTCGTCCCAAGTCCGTCCATGAAATACAAGTGCAGTATCGTCCGCGTAGCTGAATATTTTACCTTTGTAAAAAGTGTGCTGACACAGGTCATTTACGTAGATCAGGAACAGGCTCGGAGCAAGAGTACTTCCTTGTGGGACTCCGAAAGTAATAGGTATCTCACTACTGACTACCATTCCAATCTTTACTTTCTGCGTACGGTCACTCAGAAAGTTCTTAAATAACTCAAGAACCCGCCCTCGAATTCCAATATGTTCCAGCTTGTTCACAAGTGCGGGAATGCAGACGGTGTCAAAAGCTTTAGCCAGATCGAGAAAAACACCGAGGCATTTTTGTTTAGCATCTGTTTTAGCAGTTACATAATCAACTAATTGGTTAACTGCATCTTCGGTGCTTAATCCCGGTCTAAAGCCAAATTGAGCATCCGACAGTATATTGTAATGGTTAAGATAATTCATGAGTCGTTTGTTTATAGCTTTCTCCAAGACCTTTGACAGTGCTGGGAGAACCGAGATTGGTCTGTAATTTCTAACATCGTCCACACTCCCGCCCTTGTGAACAGGCGTAATAAGTGATTTTTTAAATGGACTTGGAAAGATACCTTGCTCAAAACAAATTTCAATTAATTTTGTAATGTGTGGGGTCAAAACATGTCTTCCCAACTTCAGGAGTTTTGTGGGTATAGAATCCCACCCCGTTGAACTGTTTGTATTTAGATTGTTTATTATAGATGCAACTTCAGTCTCGTCAGGGGGTATTAGAACCATAGAGTTAAGCGCAGTGGGTGTTTTATATTTATGTGGTGCCTTTTGGCGTGTACCATGTGCTTGCTTAATGTCGTCAGCTAGGTTTTTGCCTACGTTAGCAAAATATTTGTTAATATCTTCAATTGCTTTTTCTTTATTTTCACCAGGTAGCAGCAGTTTGTCAGCTGGCGGTTTTTGTTCAGCTTGATCTATAATTGTCTTGATTGCTTTCCATGTTTCTTTATTCGTCCTTGATGTGTCTAGCAGGGTTCGCTCATAGTTAATTTTTAATTTTCGGATCAATGAGTTGCAGAAATTTCGGTACCTCTTGTAAGATGTCTCAGCTATTGCGTTATTTGGATCTTTTAAAAACTGTTTATGAACTTTGTCTCTATGCCGTATACACCTGAGCAGACCGGGTGTGAACCAGGGCTTTAAAAGTCTTTTTCGACTAGATACTTTAATTGTTTTTGAATGAAGTGATATTGCCGTCTGCAGGATATCAACGAAACGTGTAGCTACTAACTACTAACGTGTATATACTGTTTTTTATATATGAAAATCAGTTCTCGCTTTAGTGAAACTAACTAACCCTTCAAAAAGATAGAACAAGCTCAGCAAGTGCTGCAAGTGATCATTTTGAGGCCGATAGATTCGGTTTATCAGGTCTAGGTACCTCTAAACTACTACAAGTTTAAACAAAGGTATAATGCCCGCCTTCCACTGCGAGCGAGTCGGACCCATTACGGACTCCGCTATACTCGTAACGACGATTTTCATACATGTCATTCCACCTAAGCGGACATGACATGTATCGAAAATCATCATTACGAGTATAGCGGAGTCCGTAATGGGTCCGACTCGCTCCCAGTGGCAGGCGGGCATTAATGTAGCTTCTAACTTAGTTGACAGTGACTTGACATCAATGTGTTAATTAGCGCAGCTTCAATACGTTGTTAGCGATGCCATGTTAAGGATGGTGTTAGACTGTGACTGACTTTACTTGCAGTCTGTAACTATCGGTATGACTAATTTGGTACAGTAAAGTTACATACAACTAAGGTACTACTGGACCTATCGGCCAACAGGCGTAGCTCGACAACACAAGTCTTGGAAAGTCAGTCGCAGTAACTTCTTACAATGTAAAATGCTCAAATTTCAGCAGTCTCTTGCAACCATTGAAAACGGAACTTGGACTCAAAGGTTATGGATGCAATTCAGACATCAGAGTAAGATGGATATAGTGAACCTTCCTTACCACTTTGTCAAAGCAATTTAGTCAAAATCAGTACCTCTTACCTACCTAAATAAATATTGTGGATGGCATTTTTTGCACATTGCTGTCCAGTGTCTCTACAAAACTGATCTAGACAACTGATGAACATACTGACATATTTCCAAATACATATACATTTAAAACATAAATGAATCGAACGCCCCAGGAATCGAACCCAGTATCTCAACGCGGCAGCCGACTACCGAGGCAGTCATTAGTCAGTAGAGTTAGTTCTTTAGTTTTTTATGTATATGATTGCAAGGAACACCCACGGCGTTATCGCTTAAGCTAGTTAAGATAACACAATAAAACGCAACTGTAAATTAGCTCCTCGTTTTACAAGCAATAAATTTAA
The DNA here is from genome assembly GCA_933228765.1 of Miltochrista miniata. Classification (NCBI taxonomy): domain Eukaryota; kingdom Metazoa; phylum Arthropoda; class Insecta; order Lepidoptera; family Erebidae; genus Miltochrista; species Miltochrista miniata. The sequence continues at coordinate 22,630,986 of OW121763.1, read as the reverse complement.
TGGACCCCTACGACCGAGGGGTGAGCCCCGCTTCAAATATAATTCGGTGACAATTTGACGAGTTGACGAGAGATTGAAAAGTTACAAATTGGGTTTACATTCGTCGGATTTCTGTCCTATATTTTATAGGCGTCTTTGTATAGAGGCCTATTTGTTCTTTGGTATTCTGCCATTGTTTCCTTTAAGTTCAAAGTTTGAACTTCAAACGGTCATGTCGGCCTAATAACATAGTACTGAAACAACTACTTGTATTCCTCTGGTGAAACTATATCAGACTAGACAAAACCATTGCCCGATGAAGGACAAGAGGAAATATCTATATCTTTTTAACCGACTTCAAAAAAGGAGGAGGTTACTCAATTCGACCGTATACAGAATGAATTTTTGAAAAGGGCTTGGATGGCCAAATCCGAAACTATAAGGAATAGCTAAAAATGCTCAAAGGAGTCACGAGCCCGATTTTGATAAAACTTAAAACCTCATCATTAGATTTTTGAAAAACCAATAATCCTAGCTGGGAATCGATCCGATTGATTTTGAAAAAAAAAACACACCCTTTATTATTACACCATACGTTAGTGTTGTTATTAAGGATCTAATTCTGGGAAGTTATGACATACGGCAAACTAAAGGAAAGTGTTCATCTTTAACAAAATACAATTTATTTTACTTACGTTAACTGATTAATTGTTCAAAATGTAGACCATTGTTTTCAATACCTAGCTGGATTCGAGACCTCAAGGATCATACTGCATTCAATATTATCGATTCCGTTTAGAATACTCTCCAAATAATCATTCTGAGCATGATTTAAAACACGGAATAGTTACGATCTATTTCTGGGATATTGAACGAAACAAATTATAGTACCAAATTTAGGTACATGAAATATGAATTCTATTAAATTCCAAACTTTCCTTAAATTTGACGTATATCATTACTTCGCAGAATTTGATCCTGATCAGCGACACTATTGTATGGTGTAATAATAAAGGGTGTGGTTTTTTTTTTTCAAAATCAATCGGATCGATTCCCAGCTAGGATTATTGGTTTTTCAAAAATCTAATGATGAGGTTTTAAGTTTTATCAAAATCGGGCTCGTGACACCTTTGAGCATTTTTAGCTATTCCTTATAGTTTCGGATTTGGCCATCCAAGCCCTTTTCAAAAATTCATCCTGTATATGTTTTTTTTTATTTTTTTTATGTTTGTTCGCGCAGTACTCCGTCGTTTATGGACCGATTTGAAATTTTTGTTTTTCGTTCGAATATAGATACTCCCAAGGTGGTCCCATTTTAAGGAAGTCAGGATCTGATGATGGCATCCTGGAGAAATCGAAGGGAACTTTTAAAAATTGTAGGGACATCTAGGGCATTTGTACATTTTTTTATTAAGGGCTTTAAAGTAGTACAACTTAATGAAGGTCTGGAGTCGATCTGATGATGGAGACAAAAGACAGTAGAGAGAATTCCCTAACGATATACAGCAGTTACTTTGTGTTTGGGCTTGATTAAGTTGTACTGTCGAGAACGTTACACCTAGATAGATAGATTTTCAGTCTACACGTCACTAAAAATTGTCAAAAAAAAATTTTTTAACTAAAAAGAAACCGACTTCAAACAAAACTAAAAACTGAAAAATAAAATTTACTTAGCACAAAGTTAGTATATTCTGATTTATCAGATATCATGAAATATAATACTGAAGTCGGTGCCAATATGACTATGAGAGAGATTAATAATGCCTACCTAAGCCTACATAGTTTTACTGGGCACCGATTTCTGTATTATATTTAATGATATCTGATAAATCAGAATATACTAACTTTGTGCTAAGTAAATTTTATTTTTCAGTTTTTAGTTTTGTTTGAAGTCGGTTTCATTTTTGTTAAAAAAAAAATTGTAAATATATCTTTTTGTAAATACCTATGCATTCTACAAATATGTACTCGTCTTAGCCAAAATAAGAGATCAACCTCGGAATCTAAAGGAGTAAGCTGAATTTTTGAACATTTAATCATTTATTTTAGCATTGCAAATCTTAGCTACAAAGTTCTTACATAACATCCAAAAAAATATTGGACCAAACAATTTTTCTCAAAGTCATTTCACCAAGTCTCAAGGACGCGACTTCACTTAACACCTAAAAATTTGATCTGATTTCTACGTGACTTTGCTACATGAATATTGAACGACAGATTCGTTGCAATAAATATACTCGTAGAACGTTAAGTGACAATCACGGTACCTACTCCGTCATCATGAGCATGCAATAACACTTGCATACCTCCCTACAAACTAACAATAGTTGTTATATCTGCATACGAATTGTTTGTTGTGTGAAAGGTAATGCTGCGCTTACGTTGCATGTTAACTAATGGTAATAAAATAGTATTTCAGCAAGGTAGTATATGCACACGTTGCATTTACATCCTACAAATAAATGATAGACAAAATGCGGGGGGACACAGGCAGAATAAAGAATCTGAATCTGAAGAGTCTTCACGTTTAAAAAAGCTCTACATTTCTTCTAGAACCATTGATGTACCTACCACCCATGTAGAACCCATTGAAAGATTTGAAAGTGCCATGTAAATTTGTGACAGTAAGTGCGAAGCGGTGGCAAGTGTAATTACCTAGTAGATAGGTATGATGCATGTCCACTTTATTAATTTAATTATTACATCCATATACTCTTCAACTCAGATTATAGAACTAAAGAAAGTGAGGCCAAGAAATCAAGTAAGTAGGTACTACCTACATCGATAAGGCCGCCCATTGTACATTTTAAACTCTGTATTCCATATACATGTATATGTTAATTATATAGTGTACAATAAAGCATTTTCTGTTCTATTCTATTCTATCGTTATTCTTTCCAATATTTTCAAAAGGCGTCTTCTGTACTCACGTAACGAGAATAATGTCGTCATAATATCTCTTCAGAGAGTCTACGCACTATTCACTTTAGGATTTAGTATTTGCTTTCATGACCTCACTTTCTTGTTCGGAAAGCGTCATCTACCTTCACTTCTATAATCTGAGATCACGAGCATGAAGTCTGCTGCAAATGCGGGAGTTCCTCGAGTGGTTCCTTCGCGTGACTTCACGGCAGTTATGTTTTAATCACTGTATACAAGTGAACAACCCGTCTATCGTCCTAATAACAATTACTGTGTCTGGTTTACCAATTACAAAGCAATAAATCCAATAAAACTAGACAGCTGACAGTGTTTTGCTTACAAATTGGAGGTGAAGTACTGGGATGAAGAATGGTCAGAGAAGGCGATGTTGACTTGTTGACTTTATTCTATGGATAATGAATCTACACCGTGACCAATTAATTCGTAGGAACTTTTTAGCAATTGTTGCATGCAGTCAACATGAAATAATCTCCGGCACCTTTTACTTCTTTACTTGTTTTTCCATTTGCTTGAAAAATCTACGTAGAATTTGATATGGGCCGCTGTCATTGCCTGCTGGGATGGTTCGGCCGCACTGCGGTAGTCCAACCCAATCCTAGCTGGAATCGAGTGAAGTGAGCCTCGAAAACCTTGGCCAGAGTAAGAGTAAACCATTAACCGCTCTTGGTGACCACCAAGAGCGGTTAATGGTTTACTCTTACTCTTTAAAGGGTAAACCATAACCGCTTTTTTGCGTAAACACACATGTAAACAACAACAACGGCAAGTATGGTGGCAAAGTATATCACAATATGAAGAAGAATATGTATCTACTCCGAGTAGGTAACACATCATATTGTACACGTCAAAAACATTACCCTCCATAAAAAATGTAACAAGCGTTCAATATTGTTTGCTAAAGTAATTCTTCACACTGTGCCCAGGGGGCCACTTAAAAATCATGTCGTGTAATCAGCTTTTACTGTATATATTGGCTTAGATATTCCCCAAGATTCAGGGGTGAGGGTGACGTCATAATGGTAAGTATTCTCATAAGGAGATCCATTCGTAGTGATAAGCTCCCGAAGATAAGTCGTGTGAATGTGAAATGTACAAGGGACACAACAGTTTTCGAGATGATAATCATTCTTCATAGCCTGTGTGATAGTTACCAAATTTTTATTACGAGTACAACCTCACGGCTCTTCTGTAAGGTATCTTTAGGTGTATTTTTCCCTTTAGCAGGCATGATCGTGGGCGTTGGACCCTTATCGAGATCTTCGCAGTCCAAACCAACCTCATCTGCAGATGCACCTGCTAAATAATGAACGAAATCAATGTAAAGAGAAGGAAAACTCTAAACTAACCCAATCCGTCTGACCAAGTCAGTACAATACACCAAAGGTCAAAGGTTTTCTAGTCTAGGACAAAGTTTAAATAATTAAAATAAAATTTATTCCCTCTGAAATTTAAAAAAAAATGGGTTTTTTTAATTTTTGTGACTCTACTGGGGTTCGAAATGCTACAGACTGAGAGGAACACCCCAAGAAACTCAGTCCGGTCTCTCCCACAATTCATCTTACTGTCTAATACAGTTTTTTTAATATTTATGTCGAAAGGAGCAATTCGTGTCACTGCCAGGCAGCCTTGTCTTCTGGCAACGACATGGTCATTAATTAATTTGTGTCCCATTAACTTCAATGAGGTCCTTTCGACTCTAACGCTCTACTTTACATGTACTTACCTAAGACGTATGCCTACCATTTCAAGTAATATTAAACGTTGAGCATACAAACTTACAATTTAGGTGATAGTTATATATTGTTTGATCGCAAACAGCTGCACGAGCAACAAATATTTATTCAATCGATGCAGCACAGTAAGCCCTCACAATGTGTAAAGGATCACGATTTCGATAGCCGTTCGAGACAAATATTTGGACAAATGTAAAAATTTAACTCACACTTATATTATACCCAGAGGCAGGTACAATGGGACCAAACTTATAAAATTATAGTCGCCGCTATCTTTAGGGCAACTCTGAAGTTCGTAAAATGAGCTATTTTGCTCGCATTTTCAATGTAAAAGTATAATATAAGATTTATAAGCATTATATGTGAAGAGCACCGCGGGCCGCACAACGAACTAACAAACTAAAGGAACATTGGGACCTTACCAAGAACTTCCAGACGTAAGCCAGTCTCACCTGCAAGTAGTACTCCTGTTGACTATTGGACGAATCATGATGAAAGGAAGGACTAAAACTCGAAATAAAAGCCTAATCCCAGACCAACCCGTTATAAGTCCATTCAACCTACCAAAATTATTGGAATTGGCCTGCGGCCAGCAGTGCCTAATTTCGATACTTTATTTCATTTGATAAGTTTATAAGTTTGGTTCAATATTCGCTTTCGTATGACCCTTAGTGACCTGTGTTAGTTTTAGGAAATTACGTACTAACTTAACTAGCAATCATACAGCTGACCTACGTGGCGGAAAATTAGTTTTCCCACACCAGAGGCACTCATTACTACTAGTATTTTAAACATGTTTTTGAACAAACGGAATTTCCATCAAATGATGGGAGTCATTGTAGAATAAATTTAAATGAGAATACATAATAAAAATTAAAAATATCACTAAATGAATAATCAACCGTTAAAGATTTGTTTTAATTTTGGTTAAACTTATGTTTTGGTTTTGGTTAATATTTAACCACCAACTTACACAAAACTTGACGATTAATATTGGCAATACGAAGTTTATATAAAACCGAGTCGGGTCGATAGCAGGGAAAATTAGAAGTGCCTAAGTAGGCACCTAATTTAAATAAGGTTTCTAGCAGGGTGGGAATTTTCGATCAACGCGTGGACGAAAATTTACGGGAGAAAACGTCTTTCCTTTCAAATTTTGCTGTTTCTAAATATAAGACAGATGTCGTCCTACCAGTTACCGGTAAATTTCCGTCGACGCATTCATTTCGTATAATCGAGAATCACCACTATGGCAGTGCATCTACTGATGATGATACTCTGGCTTAAGCTCCCAGAATTGGGAATTCAGACGACATCAGCAATCGCTTTCAACAAAATCTTACAGCTGACCTGCGGTTTCAAAGCGGAGTAATAAAATCTAGATATATTACACCAAGTGGCGGCTAAGTGGGCCATTGGCCGTCTAAAGTAGCGCACGCCATGCCATTATCCTTAAAAAACTAGATACATTACCGTCATAAATTTATTTTTTGGATGAAGCTCGATATATTATTCTTATGAAAGTCGTTTCTCGAATTTTCGCGCTTACTTTGTTTCTTTATTTATCACTAGTTGTGCCCCCTTGTAGCAGGTACCACCGCTACACCCCTATACTAATAATAACTCTGTACCAAATTTGAAGCGGATCCGTTGATCTTTGCGTTGAAAAATCAAGTAGGTAGGCAGTCAGGCTCAGCACCAAATATTGTTGTATAAATTTGCAATAATTATATTACACATGGCACTTCTTCCATATTTATAATATGCCAAATGGACGCGCCGTCGACCTGGAAAAGGTCGCCGGGAAGGACTGAATGCGGAAGACGGAGGACCGTGTTTAGTGCTTTGAGGAGAGGCTAACGTAACGTCCAGCAGTGGACTGCTATAGGCTAATTTGATTGATATTTCTATCCTTTTATATTTTATACATTACTAGAGGACGTCACGCGGTTTCACCCGCGTAGCTCCCGTTCCCGTGGGAATACGGGAATAAAATATAGCCTATGTTCACCGGGGCGAGCGTAGCTTCCCAACTGTGAAAGAATTTTTAAAATCGGTCCAGTAGTTTCGGAGCCTATTCGATGTAATCAAACAAACAAACAAACAAACATACAAACAAACAAACAATCAAATCTTTCCTCTTTATAATATTAGTATAGATAAGTAGTTCTCTTTAAAGGTAACCAGAAATCAAGTCTTTTCACTTGCTACCATCATGTAGCAAACAAAAAATCATAAGCATACTTTTCTAGTCTAAATTCACATTATACCTACTCATAAGTAGGAAGCGGGTGCTTAAGAAAAAGCTGGTTTTAATTTGAAAACGAAGCTGGAATGCTTTGTGTTACTTTCTACATTAGGATCGGGACTCGGGTTCCAAATAGAGGGTACGGATGCGGATGCTTTGATAATGATGACTGTGTACAATTTCTTGTACATTAGGGGGCACGTGGTGGTTTCATGCTGCGCGATACTTTTAACAAGCGATTCTCAAATTGGTCTGGATCTTAGACCATTTACCTTCAATATAGTTCTTTAGTTAATTGGTTTGTCTGGATGCAACATTGTAGACGGCTGCATACTCCCTACACTAACTTATGCGCCATTGCTTCATAGTCATGATTTCGAATCGAAGACGAAAATTTTAAAAATATTTCATAGAGAATTTTTCTCATAATATCTAGCCTAATCCGTTCTTCGTACCCTGAACAGCTATGAGTGAGAATAAGTAAGATTATGAGTGTGACGTGTTAATGAAATTAAATTATATAATGTAAAGTTATGAAATGAAAAGAAATGAACATGAGATAAAAATATCTTTATTCTCGTCAAGATTTCCGATTCTACAAAATATTTTTATCTCATTTTCATTTCTTTTCATTTCATAACTTGTTAGCTAATACCCTCCTTACAGAATATGCCTCTGGCTATCCCTCCGGGGATAAAAGGCGTGACCGTATGTATAGATATACCTACCCTCTACGAGACGAATCTTACAAGCGCAAACAATAAATGTGCTCTTGGATATTATGTAGGATGTGTTATAGCGTTTTTCTAATATAACCAAAAACACGCACAAAATCAGACGAATATACATGAATCGAGATCTCTACTTCAACCAATCCTTTTATTGAACTCCGGTCCAATAAAATAATTGCCTCAGGTCTGAAGCTAGATCAAGTCAGACGCCTTAACCGTGATCCCTTATTGACGTGAACAGGACGAGTGATCGACGGCCGACACGGCGAATGGCAATGGTTTACAGACGCGACGACACGTTCGTAAATTTAGCATAGCTGTTCGTTGTTCTTAGTTTACACGGAACTACGGAACGGAAAAACTCTGACAGTTTCATGCTTGAAACCCTAGAACTCAACTTCAAAAAGTCTTAGAGCCGTACCTATATCTCACTAAGTTACTCGAGACACGTTTCAGCGTACCCACCTTTTACACCAAGGTTGCCTGGCAGAAATTGCTATTTAGCGATAAGGCCGCCCTTTGTACAATATCTGCAATTATTTATTTCTGTAAAGTATAACTTGGTGTGCAAATAAAGTTTTATTCTATTCTATTCTATTCTATTCTTTTATGTGAAAAAAATTTTTCAATAAAAAATACAACCGACTTCCAAGAAATCCTGAAAAATAAAATTTACTTAGCACAAAGTAATATGTAGTTGATTTATCAGATTTTATTCAATATTATATTGAAGTTGGTGCCATAAATAATACCTCCCTAAACCTATGAATTTACTTGGCGCCGTCGGCGCCAAGTAAATTCATAGGTTTTATATAGTTATAATATTGAATAAAATCTGATAAATCAACTACATATTACTTTGTGCTAAGTAAATTTTATTTTTCAGGATTTCTTGGAAGTCGGTTGTATTTTTTATTGAAAAATTTTTTTTTCATTATTTTAAGTGACGTGTGAACCGAAAAATATATCTGTCTAGGTGTAAAGTTCTCATCAATACAAATCAATCAAGCCCAAACACAAGATAACTGCTGTAAATTGTTTAGGAATGCCCTCGACTGTCTTTCGACTCTATCATCAGATCGACGCCATACCTTCATTAAAGTGTAGAACATTAAAGCACTTAATTAAAAAGTTAACAAGCGCACTAGTTGTCCCTACAATTTTTGGTGGTTGCCCTCGTTTTCTCCTAGATCCCTTCATCAGATCCTGACCTGGTGAAAATGGGACCACCTCAGCAGTAGCCCATATTTAACAAAAAAAAAATTTGAAATACGTCTATAATTGACGGAATTATCGCTTGACATACATAAAAAAAAATACATACAGACGAATTGAGAACCTCCTCCTTTTTTTGAAGTCGGTTAAAAATTAAACCTAGCGTTTCTTGAATATCAAGTTGAGCAGCATTTAGTAATACGACTCAGAGAGTCTGATCTTGATCTATCCTCAGATGAACCTAGACGCAACGGTAGCCTTTAAGAAAATAACAAAATAATAATATCTTAAAACGAGTATAAAGAACTGTGAACTTTCTGTGAGCAGTTCATGCTCGTGAAAGAGGCGGCGGGGCGGGAACGGGAGAGAACTCTCCCACCCGAGTTCCGCAGTCGGCGGCCTGGGCGCCGCCGATGGGTCTTCGCCTAAGACTATCGGCCTCCATGAATGAGGGCCTGAGGACGGTGAGAGCGCTGCTCACCGTCCTTAAAGAAGCAGGCCCATGAGGGCAGCGTGACGTGAGGAGTTCACGTACCCCCCCCCCCCCTTAGAAGTGGGATCACCCGGAACCCCTCAAAGACGCGGGATAGCACTCGAACCGCCCGTTAGGCGAGGCCGCAGTGGTGGCCGTCCTGGGGCATCCTTCCGAGGGCTTACCTGGGACTCCCAGCCGGGGTTTTTTAGTCGGCAGGAGTCCGGCATAGCATCCATGATGGATTTTCGTTAAAAAAAGGGTTAGATGTAAGGATTCACCCATCCAACAGACGCAGGTTGTGATTACCTGCTGTTAACATTTTCATGCTGTCCAAAAAGGTCTTTAACTTGGTTTAACGACTGTCATGTTAATGGCAACCGGAACCAACGGCTTAATGTCCAAAGCACGGAAACGCTCGTAAATGGAAATGAATATTACGTACAACCTGTTCATTTGTGACTCTATAACAATAATTCAATATATCATGATGACCCTATGCTGGGTCAACATTTGTGACATTTTTACGGCACATTTCTCCATTACCGTGTCAGACTCGTGTGTTGGTACCGTTGAAAACTGCAGCTACAAGTTACTTGTTCGACACGATGACACGCTAATATGTTACAGATGTGAACGCATCATAATATGGCAGGTTTTACCTGCAATGCTCGTGTCCACAAAACAACGTCATTCTAGAAACCTTAACATACATCAGTGCCCAGAGTACGAAGTGAAGTATAAACGTGATGATTTCACTGAGAAAATTGACAATGACTTGCAGGTACGTACTTATACCATAATGGTGATGTAATTTAGGGAAGCGGCCAACGTCCGGTCATTTTAATTCAATATAACAACATGTAAATAAAAAAGTATTTACCTTAAATGGACTATAATGGATAGCCAGTGTACCGTGAATGGAATTCTAATGCGCCTACGTCGAAGGTGTACTAGATTTTACCTTTGGCGACAGATTTTATGTGGGAAAACTTGATATATTGTGTGAATGCGTGCTTTTAAGTTTGATTTAGGCTTACTATTTACCAGGAGACTACAACCGAGTGGTAGCACCACAAAAAACCATGAGAACACAGCTCTCCACACAATGGTGTAGTGTTCATCGTGAGCACGATTACGCCAGGACCTAGTGGGAAACATAGAGTAGCAGTTTCTCTTCAGTGAAAGTGGTGCGAGCCATATTCGGCGCGCCACCGCATCTTTCTGCCAGCAGGTCATGCTCACGAAAAGGCCGCGGAGAGAAACAGAGAGAGAGAGAGATAGAGAGAGAGAGAGAGAGAACGGCGAGGGCATCACAGGCTCGTTTTCGCTCAAAACTATCGACATCCAGGACCGGTCGGTGAACGGCGCGGGGGCAATGCCGTGAGGAATTTGCAAGCTCGCCTCGCCGGTTAAAAAGCGGGATGACACCCAAACCAAACACCAAAGAATCGCGATAGCACTCAAACTCTCAGGTTAGGCCGCGATTGTACCCTAAGTCTGTCCGAAACCTGGGAAATCCTTCGAAGAGTTGCTCGGGGCGTTCGGTGCTAAAAGGATAGAGAACTATGTTTCTTTAGTCCGTTCGAGTTTGGTATATCACCCGTGAGATTTCCACACGATAAAAATATTTCTATTGAGTAAAATTACTTTATATGTATAAATAAAAATAGGTAATTACCGTTTCTCTTTTACTTATTAAAATAAATTATTATGATATAACCCAGCAATGAAGTAATGGTCGTTGATTCCCGAGTTAAATGTCGTGTGACGGATGATAAAGTAGCTGATAAATGCAGCATTTTGAGTTGTGACGATTCATCATAGATATCTCTACGCGGTGGGTCCCTTACACCCACTGCTACTGATAATTCTGATATAAAAAATCACAATACAACTTTACAACCTTTCTCATAAAGATATGCAAGCCTCCAGCTACATAATATTGATAGTAACCAAGTATAGACACCTACTTATTTCTATAAAGATTTTATATTCCTTTTCTAAATTTAAGCTAGATTTTTCATTTAAATTCTGACATGAATTTCCAAATATGCCGATATGTTTAAATAGGCATGGCCATATTAGTAGCTAACAAATAGAAATTTGACATTTTGGACATCAAATTAGAGTTTAAAAGTTGAATGAACGTTTTCGAATTCACATTGAATGGCCTTTGTCGTCTAAATTACACCTTGATCAATATTACAATAAAATAGATTTGTCATTGAAAACTGATTTTGATCGTGCAACAATACTTGAGATAAGAACTTCCAAAAAAAGTCACAATGAAATACATATTGAAGATACTATCTAAAAATCACTGCAAGATTTGTTCTGAAATTCTAGGTACCTACTGTTATTTGGTTAATACCATTTTACTAATATTATGACTGCAATTTGAATGTTTACTAACCACTGAACTGATTTGACCACAGAAATCCTGATATCAGTGGATGTGACTGAAATTTTGGTATATAGTAAACTGACACTCAGAATTTACACACAGGCGTAATCAAAAAAGGAAATTACGACAATACTTTTTTGATCATCAAAACAAATACAACGCGAACGATGAAATAGTACACCATCTGTGGAACAGACGAGGTTCTGGCGTAGGTGCCCATAGACGATTTGGAAAGGCAAACAAAATCCTACCGGAGCATACCAAACAAAGCTATATACCTACCCATCAAAGCCGATCACAAGCTGGGAAATTGAAGTTTGAAAAGTTTAAGCTGGTATGAGAAATATGTTTGAATCTGTATTGTTTTAGTTTCAAAAGTAATTAATGAAAAATACTGCAAACAACATAGCAATCTCGGATTTCAATTACAGTCTATATTGGTCTTTATAGATAAAAGCAATTTATCAAAGGGTTGGAGAAGCATTCACTAAAAACAGTTAAAGCGTCGGCCAATGTAAAAACAATCGTTTTCAATATTCTAAAACAATACATCTCTGTTGACACAACGAACAGTTCGCTTAGTAAAATGTACTAACTTGTCTATGTTTTGTAACAAGTCCATTGTTTTACAAAAGTTTGGAAATAAACCAGACAAGTCATATAGAAACAATGCTAGTCTAGACTTATCATGAAATATTATTGCAATGCTTACATAGAAGATATTTATAAGTATGATTTGCAAATAGGTACCTACTCATCTCTCAATCGTTCTGTATTGTTCCCGTTTATCCAAACGTTTCTAGAAATAGATTGCCATGTGTAATACGGCCGACCATTGTCCTACTTGACTTTAAACAAACAACCACATCTATGTAGGTTATTTAGCGTCTCATTGATCCTACATCTCTATAATAGAATTCAAAGTCACTCAAAATTAACGATCGCTCTCTCAATAAGGGCGAAAGGAAGGGTACTCCTCATTCAGTGTCTGCACTTACACCTGTACCACTTCTGTGAGTGACATAAGGATAAGAATTACTGGTACAAATAGGCACTAGTAGAAGCCAATAACTCCGCCCTGGTGGAATTGACCATTGCGCAAATATGTTTACTGCTGAGATAAAATGTTTTCTCAAAACAAAAAGATCGTGTCAGCCTTAACGTCATTTCTGCAGCTTTATCCAATTTGAAAATACTGTCAATCCAAATAATTACATTTACGACTAGAAATAATGTTCATTTCTAGTCAGAAATAATGATTATGACATGAAAATAGTCTAAGTTATAAGCATAATATAGACGTTTACATTAATGTGACATGATTGAACTATATCACATAAAACATAAGTAAAAATAAAAATAAATTCATGGATTATCGAAAACATACAGTCCCATATTTCAAAACTCTTGCAGTCACGAGGTCATAGCAGGTGATCTCTTAATGCAATACCATCGCACCCACACCCACACAAGTTAAGCGTTTAGCGTCCGCCTACCAGAACAGCTATAGATCTATCGCTTGACCTACTCTTTAATCTACCAGTTAGCACATTCCCGTAGATATCGCTGTTGGAACAGATTCAATACTCCTACGCTAAAGGTACGGTATTGTTTGTGATGATGTTGAATTTACTGCGCAGATTAACACGCTTTCCACGAAGATATAGTACCTAAACCAGTCTGATATGACTACGTTGAAAAGCCGTTATTGTATTTAAAAACTATGCAATCTTTTGTTTTAAATTTCCCAATCCCATTTCACCAAAAGTCCCAATTTCCATTAGTCATTCCGTAACTTAAGAACGCTTACACCAAATCGGATATTGCTTTTAATTATTGGAAGAATTCGCTTTTATGTAGAGACCCAAGAATGAGATTTTCTTGATACCTTGATCCCACAGGAACTAGTTAAAACTTCCAGGCATGAAAAGGGCTATTCTTTTTTTTTATTTTTATTTTTTTATACCACTAAGGTGGCAGACAAGCATACGGCCCACCAGATGTACCGGTGGTCACCGCAGCCTATGGACGTTTGCAACACCAGAGGCGCCACACTCGCGCTGCCGACCCTGTAAAAACCTTCTAAGACCCCTCTTGAAGAACCCCATACTGTAGGCGTTTGGGAAAACCGAGGCAGGTAGATCATTCCACAACCTTAGCGTGCGCGGTAGAAAGCCCCTATCGGATCTAACCGTGCTCGAGCGCTCCGGATGCAACATGTGAGGATGAACACCCTGTCTGTGGCGAGCGGTGCGATGATAGAATGTAGCCGTAGGCATCATGTCAAACAATTCCTCAGAGCACAAACCGTTATACAACCGGTAGAACACACACAGAGAAGCAAAGTCTCTCCTGTCACTAAGAGGTTCCACATAACCTGCAAGTATGGGATCGCCGACAACTCTCATAGCACGCCTTTGTACCGAGTCAAAAGGACGAAGCTGGTATTCAGGTGCCCCCGCCCAGAGGTGACAGCAGTACTCCATGTACGGCCGCACTTGCGACTTGTAGAGAAGCAGTGTTTGAGCCGCAGTAAAGTACCGCCGCGCCCTACTGAGCACTCCGAGCTTCTTGGACGCCAGCCTGGCCTTGTCCTCCAAATGACTTCGGAACTGAACGACATTGGAGATCTCAACACCAAGGATCTCTATACTTTCGGAGATGGTGAGTGACGTGCCCTGAAATTGTGGCGCCACAGTAAATGGGGTTTTCTTTGCAGTGAATACACATACTTGAGTCTTGGTGGGGTTGAATTGGACAAGATTTTGTCTTCCCCAATCGGACACTCTAGAGAGAGTAGCCTCGATTTCGGACACAAGATTTTCACGACTTTCCTCCACTACAGCTCGAGAGATACCGGGACGGCCCGTGTAACATGTGTCACCCGTACTGTCGTCTGCATAACAATGAATGCCGTCAATGGACAACATGTCATTGATATGCAGCAGAAACAAAGTGGGGGACAACACTGAGCCTTGTGGTACTCCAGCGTTTATGGCCATGCATTCAGAACAGCTGCCGTCAACGACGGCCCTGATGCTTCTACCGGCCAGAAAGCTGGACACCCATCCACATAAATTCTCGGGCAATCCATAGGAGGGCAATTTCGTTAGAAGACCACGGTTCCAGACCCGGTCAAAAGCTTTAGAGATGTCAAGACTCACTGCTAGAGCCTCGTCTTTGCCCTCAATAGCCGCCGCCCATCGGTGTGTGAGGTACACGAGAAGATCGCCTGTCGAGCGACCGTGACGGAAACCATACTGTCGATCACTGAGCAGGTCGTGTTCCTCAAGGTACCTCAGGAGCTGTGCATTAATTACACGCTCCATCACCTTTGATAATAGGGAGGTGACAGCTATAGGCCTGTAATTGGCCGGGTCGGTCCTGTCACCCTTCTTGGGCACAGGATGCACGTAAGCGGTCTTCCACGAGGCCGGGACTTTTTTCATGGAGTAGGAAAGCGTGAAAAGACGTGTAAGTACCGGACACAACTCCGCACCACACCGCTTAAGCACCACCGCGGGAATGCCGTCCGGCCCACTCGACTTATGCACGTCAAGGGTATGAAGCTCCCGCCTGACATACCGCTGCCTGAATTTAATTTCTGGCATTGAAGTGCCACACCAGGGGACGTCAGGCGGCAGCGCACCTCCATCGTTCATGGTCGAGTTGGAGGCAAAGAGAGAACCCAAAAGGTTGGCTTTCTCCTATATATATTCTATGTGCTAAATGTCATCAAAATTGGTTGTATTTAAGGCGTGAAAAAATAACAGCAGACAGACATAGTTACTGTACTATTTATATCTTACTATTTATTTATATCTAGTATTTTTTACGTATTGGGATTCCATATTTCCATAGCTGGACGTGGGTCTCTACATTATAATTTTGGTATGCCGGTATGCCAATATATTATTATTTTATTATATAAAAAAGGCCCGAACATATCCAGAGACGTTTAGACGATGCATTCTAGCGTGTAAATAACTACACACTAGTATGTGTTATTTAAATTTATAAATGGTTGAGAGATCTATTGACATTCGCTTTAACAAAATTAACAAAGATAAAATAAGCTCTGGTCGAAAAACGGCATCAAGTCGTTTAGACTCCTGAATTTCTGCCATAAATGTATGTAAGTACAATAATCGGCAAACTTCTTGAGCCTTGATTTTCGTGATCTCTTTTCTCTCTATACCACCAACTTAAAAGTTATTAGCTAACACAATAAAATGCCAATAAGTTTTACAAAACTTTCTCCCATCACCTCACGCGATGCTCAAGTTGTTTGCCGGTACTGCATAGCAGCTTAGATCTTCCTCAGTAAGACATGTCCCAACAGTAACACATCTTCATCGTAAGAAGTCCTAAAGTCGTTTGGTAGTGCGAACAAATAGTGAAAACGCGCTACGCAAATTTATAGCATTCCACAGAAATGCAAAGACAAGTAAACGGGATTCATCAAAAACAGAGGCCCGGGTATATCCTCGCTAAAAATAGATGTAGCAAAATTATAATCAATAGGTACTTAGATGGAGCAAAAATATAAGAGATTCAACTCAAGAAACCCTTGAGATCAATTTCGCGTTATAAAATTTTGCTAAAGCTTTTCTTGAATTTGTAGTAACACTTATACCTGGATTCGGCGGGAAACTTTCAGACAAGCGTTACATTGTGTTTTAATAATTTTTCAAAACTAGTGTAATTTTGAGTGTTTATGTGTAATTTATGGTGGATTATTAAACATAAAGGTTCGACAACGTGCAAAAGTGTTGGAAAGTGATAAAGCGCAGTGAAACGCGAGTTTTTAGGTTTGTCGACGAATTCCACATCAAGCCCTAGTAAGGTACCACCGCCTTACTAGAGTAGAACTTAGTCCAAACTTGGACATACATGAATACGCTGCTCTTAAGAAGAATCATAACATGAAAAATGAAAATGATTTATATTTTCACAACAATGAAATTTACTTGACTTTGGCATACTCTCAAACCGAGAAAGTCCAAGAACAAGAAGAAAAAAAAAAAAAAAAAAACACTTATACCTACGTTTCTAAGGATTTAATTATAGACTACTAAAGACTACCTAATTGACTAATGGGAGGTACCTACCTATTATTAAAGAGGATAGATTTGATTGTCTGTTTGTATGTATTGAATAAGCTCCGAAACCGATTTGCAAAAATTCGATCACTGTTGGGAAGCTACAATATCCAGGTGACATAGTCTACATTTTATTCCCGTATTATTCCCACGGGAACGGAAACTACTACGTAAAAATTAACCGGTCTAATAAAATATATACACAGTCTTCACACCACTAAAATTAATAGGTGATGTAGTACAAACGAGTATTGACCTACTTACTTAAATAACACTTGCCTATAAATTAAGCACAGGCCCCTTGATTAGCATTAATAAGACATTTTAAACACATTTCCAACCCTCGCTTTGGTCATGCGTGCGTGGGTATAGCCATCAAGTAAAAATTGTAAAATAATACGTATTAATATTTAATTCTGCACTCCCCAAAGCCCGCATTGGAAGGAGGTTAGGGGGATATGACCATGACCAGCCATAGCTAATAAGGGCGTCAAAACGGCAAAGATGATGACGAAAATTTAACCTAAACTAGCCCAAATAGCTCCGGTCTTCGGCAGTAGTAAGATGAACATAGCTATGTTACTTTAGATAATTGTCAATCTTTCTACCTAATAGCGAAATTTTGTTTAAAACCGTTTCAGTAATTTCAGAGATTGTAGACTACAAAAAATCGTCCTCTTTACTTTAAGAGTGTGTATTGATTAATTTAGCAACAAGAAAGATATGTGAATTAAATTAATTTAAAAATATTAATTAGAAAATATATCTAGGTAGGAGTACTCTGCAAAGAAACAATATACAAATAAACATAGTACATTCATAAAATAAATTATAGGTAGATCAGATTTAAATAGACGCTTAGTTTAAGAGTGTGTTTTAATTTAGCAACAATAAAGTGAATATAATAATGACATAGTACATTCATAATAGTAGTTTATGACACTGTTGCATAATAAGGGTTCTTATAACACGAGTGTGTTTTAAAAAAACGAGCCGTAGGCGAGTTTTTTTATAGTATCACACGAGTGTTATAAGACCAAGTTATGTACAGTGTCATACACTACTTTATCTACTCTCATACTATAATACCTGATTTCATTTTGTTGTGATATATAGTTGCTCCTTGATTTCGCCGGTAACAGGTTCATGGTCATGTTTGACGCAGTTTCCAGAATGTCTGGTGGTGTACAATTACCACCATCCTCGCTTTAAGACATGTTTTTACACAAAAACTAATTTATTTTACAAAAAAAACCAAACTTTGTTTAATTTAAATGTAAAATGTTGGCGCCAAGGCGCAAACATCGATTGCGCATGCGTGTTTCTTTTTTTTTTAGGCTGCGGAGACCATAGATTTAGGATTTTTCGCTACTCTGGAGACACAATTTTTTTTTAAAGTAGAGGTTCAAACTTCTTTTTCAGCTGGAGATTGTTTATGGTGTATCGTAATGATTAAAAAGTTTTATTATGATATAGGTGTCCATACAAGACCTGTATCGTAATAAAACTTTTTTTTTGGCCTGTGCGTAATGTTTGTCATAATAGTATTGATTTCAATTTTATAATCTTTGTATTATAGTATCAGAGTAGATAAAATAAATTATAGGTACTCACAAATTACCTACCCTAACCAGTATTCACAAAAACTAAAGAAACGGTATAAATATAGTTCACCACAAAAGCTCTTGACCCGTAATATAGTCATCCACTTACCTACTGAAGAAGATTGAAATCGGTGGGATATATGTGAGTTATAGTGCTCTGGTCATCATGACTCATGAGATTTGTCATCACGGTGTCTGTTAAGTAATTGTTACCCGTGTAGGGTTGATGTCTGATTCTCTGTAATTTACAGAATACCTTTCTTTGTACTTACCTTACTTAGGATTAAATAAATAAATATTTGTGGACATTTTCACACAACATCTAGCCCAAAATAAACTTATTTCTGCTTGTGCTATGTGATCTAGATTGGTGCACTTTTCGAAGACTGTAAAAAATTGTGATGTGAAATAAATGAAAAAAAAATTGGTGGACTTTACACTTTTGTATGCTGTTCTCCTGTATCTATTTTTAGGGTTCAAAACAACTCTGGTGTTGCAAATGTCTTTAAGCTACGGTATGACGGTAACCAACCACATATCTGTTGGGCCATAACCTTGTCTCTCACCTTAATCGCATAAAACAACTTACGCAAAATAGGATAAAATCCCTTTACAGTGGGAAAAGGTCTGACAGTGAAACCCCCGGAGAAGTAGATAAAGGAAACATGCAAGATAGACGTTTTATCGACACCTTCAATGCTTATTATTCAACGGTACCACACAAACTCTTCGTAAATAATGTTTCTTTTTGAATGATGTGTCTTTCTGTATGTAACCTGTTACCTATTTTGATCGTTGTGTTATACCAGAACTCGCATAAATCTAAATAGATGTTGAAGGATTTAAATAAATAAATAAACTTACTTCATTACGTAAAGACGTGTGCTCGTTACAGTGTCAACTTGAAGACCTTTATCAAAATCGTGGGTAGTTCAAAGGCATAAGAACGCTATCTTTACGTGCGATAGTCTTATCTTTGAACTGTATTGGCTTACAGCCAGAAGGAAAGCTAAGTATGCAATTATGTCGTGGTTTTTATATAAAACCTTCGACCAAATAATAGTAAAGACGGGCCCACGTCATACATTACGAACTCAAAAAGTGAGACTAGTTCACACACAAAGATATTGCAGCAACGTCAAGATATGCACACATATCTACATTCGTTTTTTGAATTTAAGGTAGTGTTTTTACACTTCGGGAACGCACAGGAAGACATCTTGCGTAAAATCTTATCTTGACACACGTGTTTCGCCTTCGAAACAATAACACTGACTACGACCACTTTAACGTCTTCAAAACTAATGTTTGGATGGGCCCGTCCATACTTTTACTTGGTTGAAGTATAAAACTAGCTAACTTGCCAAACTTTACTCTAACTTATCTCATACTTACCAAATATACATTTTTTTTTTCATTAAAATCGGATTAGACATTTCGCAAGAGTTCAATTTCAAACACCATGAGACGAGATCAATAAAATATTAAAATTGAATAAAAACCAGCTTAACCCATATTTTGATAAACCTATAAAAGATTACCTATAAATTATAACTGTACATCAAATATCGTAAACATAAACCGTTGGTAGCAACAAAAATATAAAATCGATATAGTTTTTGTTACGTTACAGAGATGTGAGGTTATTTATTGGCTACCAGATTACGCTCGTTATGTTGCCGCTTTTTCTGCTAAAAATGTTACATTTATTTGTCTTTTTTCCGGCGATATTGTATTTGGCTCTGATTCTGTTTATTATGATATGCATAAAGGCATTCGCTTTCAATCTTTCGTACTAATATTATGAGAAACGAGTTTTTTAATAGAGTTTTGGAGCCAAATCTTAGTCAAATTCTTTTTGATTAATGCTGGCACAAAAGTAGAAGATGATTTTAGACTTGAACGTAAAGATAAAATTATAAGATACTTCAAGGAAGGATAAATACCCAATCTTTGTCAAGTCAAATAACAGACAAACCCTAGTGTAGTGGATATAGCTAGGCATTCTCAATTGTGAAAAGATAGATATTTGCTAAATATATCGACAGAGTATGGAATATTAAGCAAAAACGTACCCAATCAAAATACAGATATTATTTTAGCTAACCATATTGGTTAAAAAAAAGTATTTTTAACCGACTTCAAAAAAAGGAGGAGGTTCTCAATTCGTCTGTATGTATTTTTTTTTATGTATGTCAAGCTATATTTCCGTCAATTATAGACGGATTTCAAAATTTATTTTTTTGTTGAATAGGGTTTACTTCTGAGGTGGTCCCATTTACACCAGGTCAGGATCTGATGATGGAATCCAGGAGAAAACGAGGGCAACAACCGAAAATTGTAGGGACAACTAGTGCACTTGTTAACTTTTTAATTAAGTGCTTTAATGTTCTACACTTTAATGAAGGTCTGGAGTCGACCTGATGATAGAGTCGAAAGGCAGTCGAGGGCATTCCTTAACAATTTACAGCAGTTACCTTGTGTTTGGGCTTGATTGATTTGTATTGATGAGAACTTTGCACCTAGATTGATAGATCCGCCTTCAAAAAAAAAAGGAAGTTCTCAATGTTTTATGTATGTTCACCGATATTTCCGTCAATTATAAACGGATTTAAATTGTTTTCTTTCTTGAATAGGGTTTACTTCTGAGGTGGACATATTTTAATCAGATCAGGATCTGATGATGGGATCCAGGAGAAATCGAGTGCAACCACCGAAAATTGTAGGGACAACCAGTGCATTTGTTAACTTTTTAATTCAGTGCTTTAATGTACTACAATTTAATGAATATCTGGAGTCGATCTGATTAATCCTTAACGATTTACAGCAGCTACCTTGTGTTTGGGCTTGATTGATTTGTATTGATGAAAACTTTTACCTAGATAGATATATTTTTCGGTTCACCCGTCACTTAAAATAATGAAAAAAAATTTTTCAATAAAAAATATAACCGACTTCCAACAAATCCTGAAAAATAAAATTTACTTAGCACAAAGTAAAATGTATTTTGATTTATCAGATTTTATTCAATATAGTATTGAAGTTGGTGCCATGAATAATACCTACATAATCCTATGGGTTTACTTGGCGCCGACTTCAGTATGATATTGAATAAAATCAGATAAATCAAAATACATTTTACTTTGTGCTAAGTAAATTTTATTTTTCAGGATTTGTTGGAAGTCGGTTATATTTTTTATTGAAAAATTTTTAGTTGATAAGTTTCAATACTAAAGCTGAGTGAAATATCGCATTAAAACCAGACATATTATATTTTTTAATGAATGCCGTTTTATATAAAATCGTTTCAAAAAGAAAATAAAGAAAACATCTAATGGAAATGAACGTTTCAAAGCGAATGCAAGCGAGTGAGCGTTATTATGAAGCCGACCATTGAAGGCATAGATGGCAGCCAAGTTGCCTCTCATTTTTATTCTGTTTACATGAACCAGATGTTCCATTTCTGCCCCCACTCGTAAAAATTCAATTGAAAACAGAATAAAGCATCTATTTTTAACATCTACACTCCCACATATTTTTGCAACGTTTGTCAAAACAAGGTAGATTTTGGAAATATAAAAATCAATTTGTTCATTTATAAACTTCTTTAATTACATATCTATACAAACATCAGCCAATTGAATTACAACTACACAATAATTTACAGTCTTTCTGATTAATACTTAAAACATTTTTTCATTTAAAAAAGTAATAAATACGAAGCAAACTTTTTCAAATGCGAAAATTTGGTATCATTATTGTACAAAATTACATATTTATATATGCTATAGAGATGTTATATAAACTTCTATAAATATTTACAACTTGGGACGATTTTCGTCTATAACAATACATGTTCTTTTGTGCTTGCCTAAGGCTAACACTAAAGGCTTATAGTCAAGTATTTAGAGATCGTTTGGTTTTATATTTAGTGAGGTTCCTCATACCAGGTACGTTTGGACAGTGTGTTGAAATACTACGGACTGTGGTTGATTATGTCGTCCTTGGAAGTCTGTGGACGAGTAATCCGAATCTATTGTAGAATAGATATGTTCAGATAGAGGGCGATCACATGGTGATCGCTCCACAGAGTTTGCAGACTTACCACACAAAGTCTGACAGGTACTATTTAACACAGAAGCATCCATAGTGTACGTGTTAGAATTTCTCCCATAATTGAGTCTTTTTAACTTCTGACCTCGTCGCTTCGAAGAAGGCATCGCATAACGTAACCTCTCCCAAAATCTTTTCTCTTTCCACGTTATTTCCAGACCCGTTTTAAAGTAGGACTTTAGTTCCGGGTCTCGTGGCATGAGCCCTACATTGACTATTATTAATTTATGTGGATGGTTTTGTAGCGCTTTCTGTAAAGCTTGTCGGAATGCTATTTGCGACCACTCCGTTGATATAAAGTTCTTTGTTAATACTACTATTATACGTCTTGACGCTTCAGTGGCCTCTACCACTAAATCGGGAAATTGTGCATACGTTGCTTCAAATTGTGGTACATCTCGGTAATGCAGGCAGAGGTGGTAAGATGGATAACCGTTCTCTAGTTCTCGAGCGAGAGATTCTATAACAAAATCCTCGTCTTTAGGACTGTAGCAAATGTATGCATCGTAAAGCTTATCGGCATCCTTGAAGGTACCCGCTAAAGGAGACAGTTTAATACCACAATTAGAATACAACCACATCCTACAAGCGTATCTAAATGTGAATACTAAAGCTAATATTAATAAAATAAGCATGAAACCAGTCAGAACCGAGGCCAATAATGGCAAGTTGTGGGACACGAACAATGCGCTTATCATGGAGGAATCGCCTATTTCACTGCAAACTGTTACATTCAAATTCAATGGCTTCTTTGCTGGGTTCGTGTTCTCATTCACACACCAGAGACTGTGAACATCCATGACTTTTTCAACATTCTGCGTTACGTAAGTTAAAAAGCCTTGCAAGTATTTACATTCGCAGGACCAATTATTACTGCCTATGTACAATGTTTGTAACTTTTTATTATTATCTAAATGCCACAAACCATAACTCACAAGTCTGTTTCCGTCCAGACGTAAAACTTCCAGAACTCCCAAAACAGAGAAAGTTTCGTTAGAAATATACTCAATTAAATTACTTTGAAGGTACAGTTCTTTCAAGTTGTTCAACTTTGAAAATTGAGGACCCCGCAACTGTTTGAGTTTATTGTTGTCTAAATGTAATATTCGTAAATCTCTGAGCCGGCTGAATGTATTGTTATGAATATTTATAATATTTGATGAATTTAGATACAAGACTATTGCCTTACTCACTGAATCGAAAGCAGATTCGTTTAGTTCGCTATAAACATTGCCATCCAAATAAATATGGGTCGCATCCGAGGGAAAGTTATGAGGTATCGTATTCAATTGTTTAGCAGAACAATCAAGGACACTCGTGCTTTTAGTCGAATCGTGATAACAAGAACAATTATTCGGGCACAATGTTTTACAGTCACAGTTATTGAAGTCGCAACAATCACAACCATCAGGACAATAGTCGTCGTATTTACACAAAAAGTCTTTGATGTGAAGTGTACTGACCGGAAGATACTTTACGCCGCGAACGTAGGATTCCTTGCAAATTACATTCTCCAAGTCCATTACGCGCGGATATTCCCGAGATGTAATGGAATTAATGAGTAAAAGCCATTTCATTGTACAATCGCAACGAAACGGGTTGCCACTAATGTAAAACTCAGGCAAAGTACGTTCATCAAGCACTCTTGAAACACGTAAACTGTTTATATCTAAACTTTCAATTTCATTAGCATACATATCAACACGGGTTAAATTTCTCTTTTCTAAAAATGTGTCTGTTTCGATGCTCGAAATAAAATTATTGTTTATAAACAATAGCTCCACGCTATTCGGGATGGACATCGGCGACAAAGTAACTAAACGATTATGACTCGCGTCTAAAGTTTTGACATGTAACTCGTTCTGGATTTTATAGTAGTTACCAAGAATTTCTATAAAGTTAGCATGAATATCCAACCACTTCAAGCTTCCTGGAACAAATGCATAATCGAACCAAACTAAATGATTCTCAGATAAATTTAACCATAACAGTTTAGTCAATGCCACAAACACCCCATTTATGTCAGAAATAAAATTCCCATCCAACCGTACGGCTTCCAATTGGGAATTCTTTTGAAAGGTTTCGGTCTCGATAGATTGTACTTTATTTTTTGCCAAATTGAGAACTTGTAGGCTTGGTAAGCCCCAGAACATACCAGCAGTAAGGTTTCCAATTTGATTATCAATTAACCGTAACCCGGTCAGTTGCGATAGGTTTTGAAATGAGCTATTTGTTATTTCAGTCAATTGGTTCTCACCTAAGTCGAGCGACTTCAAAAATGGTAACTGTAAAATCGCCTCAGGGACTTTAGTAAACTTATTAGAACTTAAATCTAATTCTTTTAAATCGGAACAGTTTTTGAATGCATTCTCACTGATATAAGATAACAAGTTATTATTCAGATTTATCTTATTCAATATGAATAGTCCATTAAAAACGTGATCTTCAATAGTCTGCAATTTATTTTGCCCCAAATTCAGCGTGTGTAAATTAAAAAGCGGCGAGTACGCATTATCTTCTATAAACCCAACCGAGTTATTGTACAGATTCAGAATTTGCAAAAAGAATAAGTCTTTAAACATTTTGCGAGTGATTCGTGTGACCGTATTATGGGACAGGTCGAGCACGATTAATCTTATTAGACCACCGAACGTTTCATCTTCTATGTGGTCGCTCCTCAATTTATTCGCTGAAAGATCTAAAACGAGCAATTGTTCCAACCGATTAAATATTCTCTTCGGCAATATTTCCAGTTCATTATTTTGCATATAAATTTCACGAATTTCTCTAGTATTATGAAACAATCCTTCTGGCAAATAACTTATGGCGTTATTAGAAAGGTTCACAACTTTCAAAGACAGTAAATCACTAAAAACTTCACCGGGTAATTCACTTATTTTATTGTCCTGAAGGAATAGCTGCGTCAGCCTTCGCAAGTGCAAAATCTCCGAATCTGCTGGAAGCGACATGATATCGTTATGACTTAGGTCTATAGTCTGTAAAGTGGACCCGCATTTGTGACCGAAACCAAGTTCATCGACAAACTTTATTTTGTTGTGCGTTAAATTAAGTGAAATGATATTTTCTAAAGCGCAAAATAGGTCTGATGGTATCTTGCGTATGTTATTGTATCCTAAATCTAAAGTATGCAGCTCTCGCAGGCCATTGAAAGCTCCTAAAGCTAATTCCAGTTCCTTATTATTGCTCCAATCGTTGTTCATAGAGCGAATCTTCAGTGTTTTCAGACCACGTTGCCCTTCAAAAACGTTGCCAGGCAATCGGAGAATTTTGCAATTCGCTATGGATATTTCTGCCAAACCTCGAATTTTTCCAAAATGATGATCTCGCAGAGAGCTCTCGAGCAGAGCCGAGCTGCAGCGGATGGCGAGCCGCTCGGTGCCATCCGAGTGCGTCGAACCGACAATATCCCTGTCCGACGACAATGTTCGTACATCACATTCCACCAAACCATTTTCACCAGACACACGGTTACAGACATCTGCATCGTCAGGCGCTTCCGTAAGCGCCGCGCCCATCACTAAACAAAAGAATATCGCGTTAATTATCATTTTAAACGGCACTGTGTCCATATCATTTTCGTCACTTGTCAAAAAAAAGTTTTATGAATGGCAGTCGAGTCCGTGTGTCGCGCACGATCATGTTCAGCTGTTCGGAACGCGTGTAGTACACGAATACGATTCGATAACGACTACGATTACAAAGCGTGTAGTAAATAGAGCAGTGTGTGTGTGCGGCGCAGCATGGCAGCGCAAGCACGCGATCCCCCCGCGGTGGCGAGGCCGCGACTGCCGTACAATGAAATGCCATGAATGCGCGCCGCTTGGAGGGAACGGACCGCACCAGCATTTCTATTGCCGCATAATAAGTACATAACCCTCGTAGTTTTGACTTTTGGACAAAACAAAAACCGTTACGTGATTTGTCTATGCACATTTATTTTATTGTTTAGGAAACGGTGCCTATTTTAGATTCTAATCGAATCTGTTGTCAATTATGTGGATATTGTAAGTGTTAATACATCTACCTATAACTAGGTGTAGGTCCTACTATTAGGTAGGTATCTATTGTCCTATTTAGCTAGCAAAGACAATCTGGAAAACCCTTCGATCAAATGAAAGTAGTTCATCGAACGGAAAAACATCTTAATTGACTATTGTTTTTAAAACAGGTAGGTAAGTAGATATGTTATTTTTGTAGTTGTTTGACATTTTAAAATATCTTCCTATCGATATTCAGCACATCACTAATGCTCTCGATATTTGCTCCATGCTCTCGACAAAGCATAGAACTGTCCGAAACCAAATCTCATAGTCCTTTCTGTTACCCAATGCAATCTAACAGAGCGGATCATCTTGTCTGGATTGTCCTACCGGTCGAACTAGGTAAATGTAGAATAAAAGAAGGGATAGGAGGGTATTTGCATTACTTGCTTACATTACCATTTTTGTCTTATTGGATAGGTACTTACTTTAAAAATTCGTGAAATATGGAATATGAGTTCCGTCGTGGCACCAATGCGGCACAAACCGGCGCACCTAACACCAACAATGTTTACGGGGAGAACTTTACCAACAAACGCGGGTTAATGAGGAAGTGGTTATGAGGAAGTGGAAATGGAAGAAGAAGAACTGATGAAACAACTTCAGTATGAGAATATTTTGTGAAGATGAGAATGAGGAAGCAGATAAGATTAAATAGGACAACATGGAAATCAGTTTTGAAGCTATTTCGCCTGACAAGCGATTTCTTAATTCACGGACACCGATCCAGCGTTACTAAACAGGCGCTCGCTGGGGAGACTTGATGAAGAGGCCGACAAGTACCTATTGCTTAACAGCTTCATCCAGTTCAAACTATTTTGGTTATTTTTCCATCAACCCATAGGTCTAGGCAAAAAAGGGATAGATTGGGGTGGCGGGGAATAGTGGGCTTGCTCCGCAATGGCCGGCGACAGACGTGCGCACGAGTGAATTCGATACGAATATGTACCGAATTTCCGTCGGTAATTATCTATATTATTAGATAATTAGATTAATAGCATTGAGGGGTATTCCTCTTACGGTAAGAGAAAGTCGAAGAGGAATCTTTCAACTAAATAAAGAGTTGTACTCACGTATCTACTTCTTCGTCACCTGATCAACTTCAGATCCAATTGAGATTCTTTAAAACTTGCTGACGACTGCATTGCGTCGCGACCTGCCTCGATGTCGCCTTACTTCGAAGTAAAGCAGTCTTAGTAAACATTTATTGTTAAAAATTACAGAGAAACATAAATATTACATATCTATATTTACACTATTACTATCTAAACTAAACCTAAATAAGGCCCCCGTGGCATTGTGCCCAAAAGACTAGCAGCATTCCCCCTTTGAATAGCAATACCTATTCGTTGAGCGAGAAAACTGCCAGCCCTTGGGTCACCAGTTGACTCCACAAGGCGCTTTTTCAAATTCTTGAAAAATTTTTGCGCATTGGGACCCCATGGACCTAGGGTCTCGACACCGACTGGACAAAAACGATACGATGAGTCGAGACCCTTATATTTATTAATTTTAATATTTTCAGCCGCTTCCGCTGCTGCACTGGCTTTTAATTTTGTTTTAGGAAGATGGGACGGGGCTAGAGTGTCAACACAAGTTGCATCCCACACCAGGACCCGACCCATCTCCCACGGTATCAAAGTTATACCATCCGGTCTCTTGCCATCGTCCCTGAAAACGCCGTTTGGCTCTAAGAGCGCAGGCACATTGGCGGTGGCAAGAGCACGGCGGATGATGTCATTCAGCGCAGCGTGGCGTGAGAAGCGGCCTGCGCTCTTTAAACATGAAAGACCATGATGCCCCAAAGTGTCAACGTTAAAACCGCAGGGGCATCGATGTGAAGCGCAAAGCGTGACGCCAAGTCTCAAACCAACTGAAATTCTTAGGATGTCCGGTTCCAAAAAAGTTCCGGTGTTGGCTATAGGGAAAGCTTTCAACCAATCACCGGATTCCTTTCTACTGAGCGCTAATAATCTGGCCCGATCCGGGCCTAGACTAGCATTTAAAAAGGAGTCAAAGGTTAATTTTGACATAGCGTCGTCCCAGCACCGTTGTAAATTTGGATGGGTGGGTAAATTTTGACCCGGACAAGCCATTAGCCAAGCATTCTTGGCATCTGTAAGGCCAGTCGTCTCATAGTCTGTAAGACAATTCGTCAGAATTTTACCTACGAGACTCGACGTGGCATGTACAGATGACAAAAAGGCTGGCAAAGCCACACTAGAAATTTTGCGGATCCCTAGCCCACTATATTTAATGGGAAGAGATGCCTGGGACCAAGATTGTTCGCTCAGTTGTATATTGAGAATTGATTCCAAAGAAGATTTGATTAACGAATCAATAGAAAATAAATGACTTTGATGTTTCCAAAAAGGACAACAGCGAAGCAAATAAATAGATTTGGGAACAAACATACAAAATTTCAGAATTGTGATTGCGTAATGTGAACTAATAGAATGTAGCCGATCTACATTGGATTCAAATTTTGAAATTTTTTGTGCTATTAATTCGGGAATAGCATCTTCAAATATAGGGGACCCTAGGAGGTAAAGATTCTCTCTGCTAACAATTTTAATATTCGGACATAGGGAATTGAATTTTTCAACGAGTTCCGAATTGATGTGATTATTATGAAAAAATAATTCACACTTATTAAAATTTAATTCCAAACCAATTAAATGAAATTTATTTTTAATTTCTATAAGATCTGACAGAACAGAATCTGCATCACCTCCAAGAGTCCCGTCATCTAAATACCAGACGTTAAATTTTGACTTTAAATTTTGGATGATGGGGTTAATGGCTAGGCTGAAAATGGCTAGTTAAAAAGTCAGTAGAACTAAGAATTTTATCATCTTTTGTAATTTTCATCGGTTCTACATATTTTTAAAATAACAGAAGAAAAGTTACTCCAAATCCATCTCACATCAGCTATCTAGGTACCAATGAAACCTCAATAAAATCGGGCCCAGCATTTTTTGAATTCTTCCGGAACAGACAAACAGTAGCACAATAATAAAAATTGTTATTTGGACATTACGAACAGGCTCTTCGATTTCAGTTGCATAGATACTCTTTACAAGGCATTGGGTGTGTGGTTCCGTAGAATTAGAAGGGACTTTTCTAAACAATGCTCAAGAACACGAATAAAGGAAATAAATTAGGTGAAAACAAAATAAAACGCTTAGTACTTTGAAAACTATTAAAAATCGAAATACCTACTTTTAATAATTCATACGGGGCAGCCCCAATTTTGACGACCCCATAACACTTTCCCCTATCCCGTCATGTTGGAACAGACGGGGGAGCAATTTCTACCTACTAGGACTAAAGTAGTGAGCATGAATATTATAATATTCGGCAGGTGAAGTCATCACATTCAGAAAAAAGCTAAAGACGAGTACGAAAAATACCTTTTAAGACTGTTATATGGGAGCTCCTTGAACTTTTTTGTTTTTAGGCCCTAATAATTGTTGTTATAGCAGCAAAAAAAGACATCTGTAAAAAAATTAACTGTCTAGCTATTATGGTTCTTGAGATAAAGCCTGTCAACGTACAGACGGCAGTTTCAGTAATAATGTTCTCTTTTTACACTTTGTGTACAGAACCCTCAAAAAGAACATTTCGAACAGCACACTATTTGTCATCATCTCAATCGTTTGACAATCACTCAATGAACACTATAATTATGTAAGTGGAAGATAAATGTAGATAATAAATGAACGATAATAAAGCGATGAATGTAAGTGGAAGAAAAATGTGAGATGTTCAAGCAGGATTTACTAAAGGGGAATGCACCTTCAGGTCTGTGAAAAAGTTTTGCCGAAAAGTCAAAAGGTCTATTGCATATTTATTTATACACTTGGAAAAGGCCTATGATAAAGTGTTAAGGACTGAACTGTGAACAACAATGTCCATGTAAAGGGGTAAGCAAGATCTTGATACGGGCACTGAACCCCCTTTAAAAGACCTCTAGTGTTTGTCAGGATCAACTAAACTTGCTCAGCTCCTTTCACATAGAGAGGGGGGTGAGAGGAAAGGTTATGTAGCGTCACCGGTAATTTGAAAGAACTCCAAGATAGTGCGAAATCGTACGATATGGTATAAATTTAATGTACTGCTCGTTCGCTCTAACTTTGCCGCTCGGCTCCATACAGTCGAATTTTTAATTAGACGAAGTAAATTGACAGCAACTAATGTCACTTCTTCATACAATGTTGCTTATTTTCTATGACGAAGTGACATTAGCTACTGTCAATTTACTTCGTCTAATTAAAAAATCGGGTCTACGCCTCTACGCCAGCGGCAAACTTAGAGCGAACGGGTAGTAGTGGAAATGAGAAGCCTACAAGTATAGGTACGTTGTATGTAGTGACTGAGGGATGTATGTAGTCATTAAGATAGAAAATTTGGTCAAGTGCGACTTCGACTCCCGCACAGAGGGCTCCGTACCAAAAAACGGTAAAATATGAAGTTTGTTGTATGGGAGTCCCCTAATCCCTCTTTTTTCTGATTTAAGTATTTTTTGTTATAACGGCTACAGAAATACATCATCTGTAAAAATTTCAGCTGTCTAGCTATTACGATACCACAGATACAGCCCGTCACACGGCTGTATCTGAGGAGCCGTAATAGCTAGTCTCAGTACTAAGGTCCCGTTTTTACCCTTTCGATACGGAACCCTAACGTGTCACAAAACTCAGTTTTTTCATGATTTTTTTCATAAAAGTTTGCTTAAAAAGTGACATGCTTGCTATCCTGCCATAGTGAGATGCTAGCCTTATTTTGAGAGTTCTGGCTCAGATATAGGTTCAAATCAAAATGATAGTAGGCATATCTACCTAAAGATTGCAAAAGAGTTCTGGTGTCTACCACCTTCTCATTTTTTTTCGGGATTTTTTCCTAAACATTTGCTTGTTAAGTAAAGCCTTTTTTTAAGAGTTCTGGCTTAGAAAGTTTCTAACCGATAGAAGATACATCTACCTATAAATTGCAAACGAGTTCTGTTGTGTACCACATTCTCCACCTTCTACCACAGAAATTTGGAGAGAAAAATCTTCCTATCATCCCACATGGGTGCTTGTTTTGAAAAGGAACAGCATTAAAGGAATTGAAGAATGGCAAATTCGCTGGTTCTATACACAGCATCAGCATTCTGGATTTCTACTGCTTGTATTGGTCTGCTTGTATTGCCTGAACAACAGCAAATTTACCCTGCACGGTGCCGAAGCAATCCAGATTGCATTTTAACAATTGACGCAACCGGGGGATCACAAAACGGTTGAATAATCACGATCCACACATATTTTAATACCAGTGCATGGTGGTAACCAAAGAGGGCAGTGTTACCCGTATTTCAAATGGTATCTGCTAATCAAACATCATTCATTATAGGGCAGTTATTAAAATTTATTTTGACCAAAGGTGTTCCGCGGCCGCCTACTGTCGTGTCGTGTGTGATTTCGGGCGCGCTTTGGTTAATGCCGTTGCACAAGAATTTGGATAATGCAAAAATGTTATGAATGTGTTGTGCGAGGTCCCTCTGTAGCTCCAGCAATATATGTGAGGCTTGATTTGAGCCACTTTATTGCAATGGTGGCCCGATGGAAATGCCTCGACACAACAGTGATTGCAGCACGTAGATTTTACATGCGTTGTATCTGCCAAATTTATAAAATGGATGATTTTATCCAATGTCTCTCATCCAATCTGTCCTTCCTGTAGCTTTGAGTGAATCTATCGGTTTAACAGTTAAGGGAGAAGCTGTACCGCTGCAGCTGCAGATACTCACCAATGCTATTTAAGGAGTGACCTCGACCGAAATCGAGAAGAGACTAAACGACTGACAATTCCGCTGTAGATCAGGATGGCGATGCGGAAAATGACACACTCGATACTGATTGGAAAACTTGGGCACATTCGAGATATCTTAGTGCTGACAAACCATTGCAAACAGATCGAAAGAAGGCAGCGTCATTAATGAATGTTACAATCTCCACTTTGCCAAACGCATGAAAAACAATCGCATTATTTTTCAAAGCAAAGTTTTTCAAAGTCCAAAGCGGTAAAAAAGTACCGCTTTGGACTAACATAATGCGTAAACATTTTGGGAGACGTGAACCAACTGCCACGTCTTCATTAGTTTAATGCTGAGTTCGCGGACTTAAAACGTCGTGCCTTCAACGGTAAATTGCCAATAAGGTACCTATAGATAAATTCGTTCTGCAGCATTTGGATTATATTGATGGCAAAGTAAAACCACTGTATACTGTAGTTTGACTCGGCCGGATTTTAGAAATAAATGCCTACAGCCGCGCGGAACGTAAGCATGCGATAGGGCTGCCCACCTACAGCATTTTAATAATATGTGCCTACTTTGACTTTCTATTTAGTATTGCGGATGTAAATATGTACATACATACATTCATATAGTCACGCCTTTATCCCTGAAGGTGTAGGCAGAGGCATAGTATACGCCCACATTTTACCTTATAGTTTTACGTACGCGTAATAGATAGTGAGCCTAATGCAGTTGATTTTTTTCAATCCGCCCACAAGGCCTTCTATTTGTACTAAGGATTGTTGTTTTACTGACAACCGGCTTTCATTTCGAGTAAATATGTACCTTTTTTATTTAACCAAAAAAAATACTTTGTGAGTAAGAATATAATATCTCCGCAACGGCTGGCGGCGCGGGGTGGCGGCATGGCGGCGCTGCGCCCGTTATCTACTACTACTAAATTTGAAAACGAGTAAGAGGCGTAGACAATAATAATCGGCTCATCACGTGTTTCGTCAGTCTATCATTGCGTTAAATTTTTGATTTACAAAATTAAAACTATCTTTCGCTTTGAAAGTACTAGTCAGCCCCTAGTACACTAGTACTTTTCGTACATTGTCAAGTTGTGTTAAATTTTGGTAGTTCAAATTTGTCTCTATGCGTGTAATAAAAATCAAAGGAAACAAAAATGCTGTCAATCAAAGTCATACGGTGCTAAGTGTACTGTAACATCGGTCATCCACAAAGAAATGAATACTCTTGAAACATACCTAAATCATTGCTCTCAATTAAATAACTACGAACTGACAACGGAACTAAATGTACTACCTACACGTACTAGAGTTCCTAACGATTTTTTTTTTTGGATATTGTACTATATTGGATCGCACCGTTCACTGACTGAGCAAGCACAAGTCTAGTTTTAAACAAAAACATACCTACTTCAGGTAACTACTGCTCGTTCGCTCTAACTTTGCCGCTCGGCTCCATACTAAAGTCGAATTTTTAATTAGACGAAGTAAATTGACAGCAACTTATGTCACTTCTTCATACAATGTTGCGTATTTTCTATGACGAAGTGACATTAGCTACTGTCAATTTACTTCGTCTAATTAACAATTCGGGTATACGCCTTTACGCTAGCGGCAAAGTTAGAGCGAACGGGTAGTACCTAGTTCACTCGAGTCAATCACTTTGTTTAACTTTAGTCAACTAGTAGTATAGTACCAATTAGTACTTATAACTTACTTAATTTAACATGAAGCCAGAGTAACTAATATTAGCCATTGACTCGAAGAAGAAGAAGAAGTACTTAAGTAAAATCAA
Source organism: Miltochrista miniata (assembly GCA_933228765.1). Lineage (NCBI taxonomy): Eukaryota > Metazoa > Arthropoda > Insecta > Lepidoptera > Erebidae > Miltochrista > Miltochrista miniata. The sequence continues at coordinate 22,596,772 of OW121763.1, read as the reverse complement.
TTTATAGTCTTACCTTTCGGAGTTTCCAGGTAATCTAAAAAACGTTATCTCTGGGTGCTTTATTGACGAATTCATGCAACCAAAACAAGCACAATAGACTCTAGTTGTCATATTAAATATTTTTAGTAAATAAAACACGCGCGGTTCCTATTTAAAAAACGACACACCGTCCATTCGTCTACTCGGCACAATCGCCTGCTAGCGTGCTGAAAGGCCTGCCGAAAACGAGAATCGTAGGTATAGCTTGCGCTTCGTCCGTTTGTAGGGAGCTACAATACTGGTTAAACAACATATTTATACTGTGGTAAAACTCGCTTCGAAAAAGCAAGACTTACAGCGAAAAGAACCTGAAGTCGAAGAGAGTAGGTACTCAAGAGGATTCGATTGGTGCTGTGCAACTTGCTCAAGAACTCGTAATAGATCACGTTAACGTCAGTTAATGAAAATTTGGACAAAGTGGTTTTAGGCACTCATGCTCAGTAGCCAAATGTAAATAAGAGATCCAGCGACATCACCAATGTTGAAGAACTTGTCTGGCTGGAGTTCACTTGAAGAATGGAGTGGCAAAGTGAAAGAAAATCCACAAACAACGGCTGAATAGGGAGAACCTCTGGTAAAAAGAAGGAAGAAACCCTTAAACGTGGACACATGTCCAGAATAGGATTATGTAAAAAATACGAAGGTGTCAAAACTTCCTGCATTCAAAAATGGTCTATTCTGCCCCCCTAGTATCAGTAGTCCGATTAAATAGTCCGATGATCGAACTACTGAGACTTTTCTGGCTCAGTAGTCCGATGATGCAGATGATTATAAATCATCGGACTTCTGAGTCTTTTAGTCCGATTCGACATTTCGAAATAAGAAATGGATGCAGTAGTAATAACATTCATTTTGCGTAGGTATTTATTTTTCCCATATGCTAAATATTAAGCAATTTTATGCAAAAAATAACATGTTAAAAAAAATGCAAAAGAAATGTTAATTCTACTGCATCCATTTCTTATTTCGGAACGCCGAATGTCAAAATTAGCATGTTGGAAAAAATAAATATGCAAAACAAATGTTAATACTTACTACTGCATCCATTTCGTATTCCGGAATGTCGAATCGGACTAAAAGACTCAGTAGTTATAAATCATCGGACTACTGAGTCTTTTAGTCCGATTCGACATTCCGGAATACGAAATGGATGCAGTAGTAAGTATTAACATTTGTTTTGCATATTTATTTTTTCCAACATGCTAATTTTGACATTCGGCGTTCCGAAATAAGAAATGGATGCAGTAGAATTAACATTTCTTTTGCATTTTTTTTAACATGTTATTTTTTGCATAAAATTGCTTAATATTTAGCATATGGGAAAAATAAATACCTACGCAAAATGAATGTTATTACTACTGCATCCATTTCTTATTTCGAAATGTCGAATCGGACTAAAAGACTCAGAAGTCCGATGATTTATAATCATCTGCATCATCGGACTACTGAGCCAGAAAAGTCTCAGTAGTTCGATCATCGGACTATTTAATCGGACTACTGATACTAGGCCATTCTGCCAGCCTGTTTAGGTAACTATGGGAAATATCCGACTCTTTAAAAGAACTTGCGCATTCGATAGTCTTGTCCAGCTCATCACAAGCACAATCCTGTTTATTCAAAATTATTAGAAAAGTCTACAAATCAAATGATGGAACTAGCTCAGAAAAAATTGCTGAAAAACAAAAAAAAAATCGGCATCTGATTACCGTGAGCGAGCGGATATATAAAAACTGACGTTTTACAAGTGGAATCGTTCACTAAGAAAATTGAACAAATTGACACCGAATGTAAGTAGGCAGGTAGGTAGCTCACTTGGCTCGATACATTTTTAGCGACTTAGGTACCTACTTTTAAGACGGATATATTCTGGCAATGTGGATACAGCCTTTATAATCAAAACATAATTTTCGGTATCAATATCCGTATAATTTTATATCAAGATCTCGGTTTTCTACAACAAGCAATCGACGATGGGCATAAAACACAGCGAATGTGCAGAAAGTGATCAACGAAGATAACGAAACGAATACCTATGGGTCCACCAACCACACTATTGATACCTGATACAAGTGTCATAATCATAACTGACAATCGGTCGGTACACTAAACAGCAATGAACAGCTTCTAAGTTTCCATCGCGAATTTTGTGACCATCAAGGATAAAACATACAGTTTAGCGGGTGCAGTTCATTGGTCAGCGGGTCATACACTGCATTCTTAAAATGTGGTATGATTTGGCATGAGTAAAATGATATAGGAACAACTCGTGATAGAATCAATAGGAAAAACGGCCAAGTACGAGTCGGACTCGCCCGTGAAGAGTTCCGTCGAAGCAAGTAACATAATATAAAGTTCTTGTAGTTCGTTGTAACTTTGATTGATGTTATATTACACGTTCGCTGAAGCAGTGATTTTTCTAGACAAAAATTGCGGTTTATGACGTATTAAAAAAAACATTTACTAGATCTCGTTCAAACCAATTTTTGGTGGAAGTTTGCATGGCATGGTAATGTACATCATATATTTGTTTTAGATTTGCCATTCTCTTATTTTAGAACCGGGACCGGCGGACACAATATTTTTCACTTTGGAAGTGTCTCTCGTGCAAACTAATCAGTTTAGAAAAAAATGATGTCGGAAACCTCAATAGCATTTTTGAAGACCTATCTATAGATGTAGATGAAAAAAATATTTTGAGTTTCAGTTCTAAGTATGGAGACCCCCACCTCGTCGGACACCTCACACGCGTGGGGCCTGATCTGGCGGATAGCCAGTTTGGCTTCCGTCAGGGGCGCTCCACCGTGGACGCGATCATGCGCATTAGAGGCCTGACGGAGGAAGCAGTCTCACTGAGTGAGGTGGTGGTGGCGGTGTCTCTTGACATCGCCAATGCCTTCAACACCTTGCCCTGGAGCTGCGTTAAGGTAAGACCGCATTGGGCGGAACTGCGCGACACGACGCATCGCCCCCCTGGGCGAGGCCTGTTGGGACTCCTGGGACATCCTTCCGAGGGCTTACCCGGGGCTCCCAAACATAGGCTGTTGGGTGTTACGTCAGGTTTTTTGCATGGGAACATGTAGCTATTTTGTAAACCACCACTCGCTTCACATATCTCTTCCCGCCTGCAAATGTTGCCGACAAAGTAAAACAGTAAGTAGCTAAAGAAAAGACAAAAGAAATGTAGAGCTTGTTTTTTGCTTTTTAGTTGTAGGTACCTACCTGCCTATGTTTACGTGGCAGTCGAGTTTTTTTATTCTTAATAATTAAGTTCATTTTAGAACTTTTTGTGAGAAACAATTGTGTACCAATCAATGTTTATGTTACTTTAACCATTTACGCAGCGTTACGCAACGGAAGCTCTCAAAAGAAATAAACCTAATAAAGATAGATAAGATTATAGTGACATAAGATGAGTACTATTTAATCTACTTGCCTACCTGCAATAACACAAACCCTTGGCTAAGCAAAGGAAGTATTTTTGTGACAACCCTAGCATGTTTTGTCGAAATAGTGTTGTATTATTTTGCGATTTAATGACTCACTATTAGTAGTAGGTATATACAGTGCCGGATTAGCCATATAGCAAGAGTAGCAAATGCTACGGGCCCCGCGAATTTAGGGGCCCCGCACTCCAACGTCTGTCTGACCGTAATAAAAAAAATACCTAATTTAGATAGGAGCGTAAAATATCTTGCATGACTTAAACGCGAAGCGCTTAGGCTATGCTTCACTTCCACTTGACAATCTAAAACTCGATTTCGTCACGTTAATTCGTAAAAATAAGGAGGTATTTTACGAACTTTATAACATTAATGTTCTAATGTTTAATTATAATCGACATATTTAGACTAGCATCTTTAACCCGTTTTTACACTTCAAGCGGCCAGATTTTTATATTTTTATATAGGTATACATTTATTTTGCGAGTTTACATAGCTAAGATTGTATTTTTTAATCGATTTTAATATAATATCGATTAAAAGTATTTCGATGAATAAAAAATTTTAACAAAAAAAAAACCGACTTCAAACAAAAACTAAAAATTGAAAAATAAAATTAACTTAGCACAAAGTAATTGGTAGTAAATTTAGATTAATCACATATTATTGACTGTAATACTGAAATCGGCGCCAAGTAAAACCATAGGTTTAGGTAGGTATTATTAATCTCTCATAGAAATATTGGCACTGACTTCAGTATTCAGTTAATAATCTATTATATAAAAATAAGTCGGGTTTTCCTTCCTGACGATATAACTCCAGAACGCACGAACCGATTTCCACGGTTTTGCATTCGTTGGAAAGGTCTCGGGCTCCGTGAGGTTTATAGCAAAGAAAATTCAGCAAAATTTCACATACAGCGCCATCGCGGGCGAAGCTGCGGGCATCAGCTAGTATCTGATAAATCTTTCAATTTTTAGTTTTAGTTTGAAGTCGGTTTTTTTTGTTAATTTTTTTTTTTCATTAAATTGAGTGACGGGTAGACTGAAATTATATCAGTCTAGGGGTAATGTTCTCCCCAATACAAATTAATCAAGCCCAAACACAAGGTAACTACTGTAAATCGTTAAGGAATTCCCTCGATTCGAGGGATTTCTTCGATTTCTCCAGGATCCCAGCATCAGATTCTGACTTCCTGTATATGGGACCACATGGGAAGCACCAGCTTTCAAATAAAAAATCATTAAAATCGGTTAACTCTTTGAAGCGATTTAAATAAATAAATAAATATTCACGGACATTACACACATCGCTAACAAACATAAAAAAAATACAGACGAATTGAGAACCTCCTCCTTTTTTGGAAGTCGGTTAAAAACAGGCGAACTATTTAAATTTTACTAACTCAGTCACGATCCAATCTACTGTGTTTGGTTGATTTTTTATAAAATATAGATTCATTTTAAGAATTATTCAAATTATAAACAAAAATTTAATTTACTTGAATACCTATCTTTACTATAAAATAAGTGCTATATGCAAATTTGGATATTTTGGGTTTAAAACTTTTTTTCAATTACTATAGGTAGGTGTAGGTATTATACCTACCACGAGAAACGTTGGTATCAAAATCTACAACAATAATTTTAAATTGTACCACATTTATAAAATTGAGCGCTGGCCACACCACAAGTAGGTAATGTGTTGTACTATTGCGTCAAATTGGGCTAGTAATTCTAACAAGCCTAAATAATTTGTCCCGGGACATCCTTCCGTGGGCTTACCCGGGGACTACCAACTACAGGCTGTTGGGCGTTATGTGAGGTTTTTAGTCGGTAAGAGTCCGGCATTGTTATGCCGTTTGCATGCGTGCAAGGATGTTTCCTTTGAGGATTTTCCCTCGTGTAAAAAAAAAGCCTAAATAATTTCCATTGTGAGGTGAACCAACAATTTTGTCACTACTAAACGTAGTGTTACATTCTCTTTGGTCACTACCTCGAAACGCAAGACTTCGTTCTGCTAAAAACTTAATTACTGCAATGATTCGTTTTAAGAGTAGCCTCTAATACTTTTGCTCAGTCTCTATTTGGCTCACAAGTTGAGAATCAACACGCGTTGTCGCGTATTCTTGTTTTTGAGGTTTAACAGTGAAATTATGGCTTGTCTACGGGGAGTGCTTTCTTCATTGTGCGCATTCTTCCAGTCATCTAAGTAATTCGTCTTTATAAACCGTGGTGACGAACTATCTGATTTCCTAAGTTTGCAAACAAAACATGAAAGCCGTCCTTTGGTTTCCGAATAACGCAAACAGTCTCTGTATTCGGTTCGCCGAAGACGCAGGTTCGAATCCTGCTCGAAACCAATTCTTTTTCCATATTTAAAATTTATAATACCCTACATTTGAGAACCTAAAGCAAACCAAGGGCCCCTTGACAGAATTTGCTACAGGCCCCGCGCTGGCTTAATCCGGCACTGGGTATATACACTATGCTTCTGTTGCGTCGATTTTCGCAGTGTTAATGTTAAAAAAATGATTTATCCAGAGTTACAATCGGCTATAAGACCTTTACCATTAGAAAGGAAAGGAGAAGAGTTTTATATTCAAAAAGGTGTGAGGCAAGGGGATCCCTTGTCTCCAAAAATATTCTCAGCATTGTTAGAGCTAGTTTTCAGAACGCTCAATTGGGAACAGAAAGGCCTGAAGATAGATGGAGAATTTCTAAGCCACTTATGATTCGCAGACGACATTGTGGTGTTCGCGGAAACAGCTCACCACCTTGAGACAATGGTCAGAGAGCTATCCAAAGAGAGCAAGAAGGCAGGTCTGGAATTGAATTCGACTAAAACTAAAATTCTAACAAACCGGGAGCACATTCAAATTACCGTTGACAATAATGAAATAGAGTATGTAAAGCAGTGTATATATCTTGGCCAATTGGTATCCTTTGAAAATTGTACAGAGAAGGAAATAAGCAGAAGAATAGCTTTGAGTTGGAAAAAGTATTGGAGTTTAAGAGAACTGATGAAAAACAAAGAGATAGCTATACATACAAAGAGAAAAGTGTATGAGATATCAATTCTGCCCTGTCTAACTTATGGCTGTCAAACATGGTCTACAAGAAAAAAGGACGAAGAAAAAGTAGCAATTTGTCAGAGAAAAATGGAAAGAAGTATGTTGGGAATTAAAAAATCAGATAGAGTAAGAAACACAGTCATAAGAAAGAAAACTAAACTGCCCGACGTTACTGTAAAAACAAGACTTCTTAAATGGAAATGGGCAGGCCATATCTGTAGACTAGATAACAAGAGATGGACTAAAAAGGCAACAGAATGGATACCAAGAGACGGCATAAGAAGACAGGGTAGGCAGAAAAAGAGATGGCGAGATATATTTAAAGAACAAATAGGATCAGACTGGATGAGAAGGGCAAGAGACAGAGGAGAATGGAGAACGTTAGGGGAGGCCTATGCCACAGAGGCAACTTCTACATAAAGTTTTTTTTACTTAAAAAAAAAATATATATATATATTGTATCTTATCTAATGAGTGTAGTAGTAATAAAGGCTTTTTTATTTATTTTATTTATAAGACCTTTACCACATTCAAAGGACATACCGATATACCTGTTCGAACATTTTGTTCTAGCCGTGAACCATCATCTGAAGAAGCCTATAGTAAAATGACTACCGATAGTGATATCGAAGAAATAGCATCTGCAGAGCCAAAACTTTTTACCCAAGTAGAATCAAACGATTTAATAAGAGATCTTGAACTACCTTAAGAATCTGCAAAGCTTCTAGATTAAAAGAAAAAACTTGGTGGCGGCAGGTACAAAAGTAACTTTCTATCGTACAAGAGAGCAAGATATGCTACCATTTATAAATGATCCTGTATTTTGTTCGGATGTGCAAGGCCTCCTTCTCAAAATGGGTCTTTCAGAATACCAACCGAATGAATGGAGTCTCTTCATAGGCAGCTCTAAACGAAGCCTTGAATGTGTTCTTCTACACAATGGCAACCAATATGGTTCCCGTTGCTCATTCAACCAAATTAAAGGAAGAATATAAAAATGTTGCCCTGGTTCTAGAAAAAATCAAATATAACGAACACAAATAGAGCATATGTGCAGATCTAAAGATGGTTATTTTTTTATTAGGACAACACAGTGGATACACTATATAAATACCCATGCTTTTACTGTCTGTGGGATAGTCGTGCCGAACATGAACACTGGACACAAAGAGATTGGCCTGTAGGTAAGTGAGATGTTGGAAGTGGGAAAGCAAAATGTAATAAACCCATCTTTGGTTACAATTAAGAGTTTAATGAAACAATTTGTGAAGGCGTTAGATAAAAATGAACATTTGTTTTCTATATACCTATAACGAGAAAATTCCCTAGTCTAAATATTGAAAAGATAAAAGAGGGTATTTTTGATGGCCCACAGATAAGAACTTTAATAAAAGATACTGATTTCTCAAGTCTATTGTCCAGTTTGGAGCTTCTCGCGTGGAATTCGTTTGTCAAAGTTACTAAAAACTTCATAGGAAATCACAAGTCAAGTAACTACTTTGAAATTGTTAACAACATGCTAGAAAATTATGTCCATTAAAGTGCACTATCTCCACAGTTACCTGGACGAGTATCCAGAGAATCTTGGTTCCTATAGCGAGGAACAAGGGGAGCAGTTTCACCAGAACCTAAAACTATGGAAGAGAGGTACCAAGGCCGATGGGGCCAGCATATGATGGCTGACTTCTACTGGGGAATGCAACGTGATTGTTCTGCTACACCCCACTCACGAAAATCACGTAAAAGAAAGTTTTTATATACGTAGGAATTTAATTAACGTTGTTTTCGGTGTTGCATTTTTTTTTTCGTTTAATTAAATATCTAGAAAACTACACGTAGAAAATCAATATTTTTGCTATTAATGTAATTAGTATAGGGTCCTAAATAAACAAAACATTACAGCTTCTTGGCACCAAAACCACTGTTGACCAGAGTTTTGGGGTGACACTAGGTTTGCCACCTGTACAATACTATATTAAATAGTATTGTACTATATTTTAGCTAATTGTACTATACTGGGTGTAACAAAACTACCTCTCCAAATTTCATGAGATGACTTGGCATCGGAAATCAAATACAAATATTTATTAAAAAAGGGGGGTTTTTTTTTTTTTTAAAAAAATAAATTTGTCGCACATTAAGAATCCATTTTTTACCGCGGCAATTCGAGGTAACATGGTCGCCGTGGCAAAACAAACACGGAGCACCAGTCTGGCTGTCGTTGTCGCTTTCTATTGCCGCTCAGTAGCGATAGAAAGGGTGATAATGAAAATTCATAGGACCTTGTAAAACGGATTTACGGTTAAAGTATTCATGTGATTTTTTTTCTTCATTTTTGTAATGTTTCATGACTGATGCCACGTCACATGACGAAATTTGAACAGGTAGTTTTGTTACACCCAGTATACAGGTGAATTTTTGAAAAGGGCTTGGATGGCCAAATCCGAAACTATAAGGTAATAGCTAAAAAGAGTCACGAGCCCGATTTTGATAAAACTTAAAACCTCATCATTAGATTTTTGAAAAACCAATAATCCTAGCTGGGAATTGAACCCATTGATTTTGAAAAAAAAAAACACACTCTTTATTATTACAGCAAACGATGGTGTCGCTGATAAGGATCAAATTCTGCGAAGTAATGATATACGGCAAATTTAAGGAAAGTGTAGAATTTTAATAGAATTCATATTTCATGTACCTAAATTTTGTATCATAATTTGTTTCGTTCGAAATACCACAATAGATAGAGTGATTTCGGGTAATATGGCCTGGTCGGTCAATATGGCCTACTGCGATTTTTCTGAAATGAATGAACACTTGCGACCGCTTGACTCGGCATAGCAACGCACCCCTTCCCCTCACTTCCTCAGTCAACTCGCGCGAGACGAAGTGTGCATGTGCGTCCCGTGCGGGCGCTCGATCGAAAATTACGTAAAGTGATCTAATTTTTTGGTAAGTTTTACTCATTATATTTCTTGAAATTGTAGTTATTTTTACATTGGTACTACACAGGTTTGTAGATTAGCTATTCATGTGTAGTATTGTGATAGATTTTAAACATATTTCTTGCTCATTTTTAGGCTAGACTTTTACCTATTAAAAACGTTCCCGCGGCCAATATGGCTCACCAGATGGATGGCTAAAATGGTACCAGGCCATATTGTCCACATAATTTTATATTGTTTCTATTATGTTTTTTTTTTAGATAATGGCTTCGCGGAAACCACATTCACAAATAAAATGACAAATATGCTCTGCAAAGTAACACAAAGTTTATTAGTGACTGTTATATTTCTGGAGGGCAATATAGCTCACCTGATTTGTGGCTAATATGGCCCCAGGCCATATTGCCCTTCCATTGTTAAAATTTGACAAATGTTGAAGGTTCAGATTTTGTTTTTTGTAAATTATTTCTTAATGTTGATTGTTTTGAAATTCTAATTATTCATTCTTTATAAGTTCTAAGACTGAATTGTAAAACAAAAACTGATCGATCTCAAAACAAATTTGTTTTATTCCCAAAAAGGCTTATGGCGTGCCATATTACCCGAACTTACTCTAGTAACTATTCCGTGTTTTAAATTATGCTCAGAATGATTATTTGGAGAATATTCTAAACGAAATCAATAATATTGAATGCAGTACGATCCTTGAAGTCTCGAATCCAGCTATGTATTGAAAACAATGGTCTACATTTTGAACAATTAATCAGTTAACGTAAGGAAAATAAATTGTATTTTGTTAAAGATGAGCACTTTCCTTTAGTTTGCCGTTTGTCATTATTTCCCAGAATAAGATCCTTTATATTTATAGCAACACTATCCTACGGTGCAATAATATAGGGCGTGTATTTTTTTTTCAAAATCAATGGGTTCAATTCCCAGCTAGGATAATGGGTTTTTAAAAAATCTAATGATGAGGTTTTAAGTTTCATCAAAATCGGGCTCGTGACTCCTTTGAGCATTTTTCGCTATTCCTTATAGTTTCGGATTTGGCCATCCAATCCCTTTTGAAAAATTCACCTGTATTATAGAAAAAAAATTAACAAAAAAGAAACAGACTTCAAAAAAAATGAAAAATAAAATTTACTTAGCACAAAGTTAGTTTATTCTGATTTATCATCAGACATCACTAAATATAATACTGAAGTCGTTAAAAAAATTTTTTCCACTATTTTTAGTGACGTGTAGACTGAAAATCTGTTTAGGTGTAAAGTTCTCGACAGTACAAATTAATCAAGCCCAAACACAAGGTTGTGCTACTACTGTCTTTCGTCTCCATCATCAGATCGACTTCAGACCTTCATTAAGTTGTACTACTTTAAAGCTTTTAATAAAGAAAATTAAAAACGCCCTAGATGTCCCTACAATTTTTAAAAGTTCCCTTCGATTTCTCCAGGATGTCATCATCAGATCCTGACTTCCTTAAAATGGGAGACCACCTTGGGAGTATCTATTTTCGAACGAAAATTTTTTTTTCAAATCGGTCCATAAATTTGGAGTTCTGCGCGAACATAAAAAAAATAAAAAAATAAAAAATATATATGCGATCGAATTGAGTCCTCCTCCTTTTCTTAAGTCGGTTAAAAATAATAAAGTACGAAATGTACATACTATATTTTTATTGCTAAATCAAATATCCCACTTCTTTTTTATAATAACTGTAAGCTGCATTCACTGCGCGGCGTATCTTATCTATCTTACATCGGGGGCTGACGAAGTCAGCAACACTTCGACCCAGTGGGATCTTTTGTGTTTGCCCCTACCTTAATGTTTCTTACTCTTTGAAGAAGTGGTCTATTAGCGCGGTGATCCCACTAAGAGGAAGAAACCTGTATTCTTCCGGTTTGGGATAAGCATTCCCAAGGAGGCTCATACGCTTCGCTGCTAAGACGTCGCATTCGCACAGGATGTGCTCCATAGTTTCCCTGACATCACCGCAGGCTCTGCAGTCGTTATTTGAAGTGATCTTCATTTTAAAAAGCATGTCGTTTGTTCCGTAATGCCCTGTAAGGGCACCAACCACAGCTCGAGCTTTGCTTCTTCCATTATTCAATATAAATTTTGAAGCCTCATTGGTTCTGCTACTTATGAATTTCTTCGAATGTAGTAACCCTTGACTGATATCCCACTCTTGCATGTGTTTATTATCAGCATAATCCTTAGCGGCCTTTATGAATGTGCATGCTGGTAGGCCCATACATGGTTCAGGTCCAAGCATGGCATTTGCCGATCCTGTCCTAGCTAGCTCATCGGCCTTCTCATTTCCTTTTATTCCTACCTACCTGCGCGGCGTAGATAATTACACGTTTTATTTATTAAGTATTTTTGGAGGTTTTGTAACATTATTTATTTTATAAATAGCAACATGAAATGTGACGATGATTTTATTACAATTAGACCTCTCAAGAAGAAAGATTGCAAACATTTTTAAATGAATGGAATTCCTACTGGTAAAATATTGCAAATATTATAAAGCAGAAATTTTTATTTTTATAAGCATCTCAGAAAATTACTGCTTGGATTTCAAAAATTCTTTTACAGATTATTCAAGATGGCTATAGGATATTAACATCACGCTAAACCCAGGCTCTCATAATAACGGGTGTTTTTTTAGAGGTATAGAACTTTAAGTTGGCATAACTGTTTTAACTGGCGGTATTATTATCAGCTGTAAAGTGATTTATGTTTAGTTTGGTTGGGCATTTCAACATGAATAGACTGAAGCCTGAACAACGCTTCCAAATTGTGCAAATTTATTTTGAAAATATTGGTTCTGTCCGTAATGCGTATCGTGATTTTCATAAGCGAATTTTGTTTAGCGGTGCCGCTCACTTTTGGTTGAATGGATACGTCAATAAACAAAACTGCCATATTTGGGGTGAAGATGATCCTCAAGTGTATGTTGAGACACCGTTACATCCAGAAAAACTGACTGTGTGGTGTGCTTTATAGGCTGGTGAAATAATTGGTCCGTACTTCTTTAGAAACGATGCTGACCAGAACGTTACAGTCAATTGTGACTGCTATAGAGCGATGATTACTGACTTTTTTGTTCATCAATTGAACAACCATGATGTGCTGTAGTAGTGGTTTCAACAAGACGGCACAACATGTCACATAGCTCGTGCCACAATTGATTTATTGAAGGAAACGTTTGGTTACCGCATAGTTTCGCGTTTTGGACAAGTGGATTGGCCTCCAGGGTCGTGCGATTTTACGCCACTTGACTATTTTCTGTGGAGATATGTGAAGTCGCTCGTCTACGCCGATAAGCCCGAAACGATTGACCACTTGGAGGACAACATTCGGCGCGTTATTGTCGATATACGGCCAAAAATGTTGGGAAAGTCATCGAAAATTGGACCTCTCGATTAGACTACGTCCGAGCCAGCCGTGGCGGTTATTTGCCAGAAATCATATTTTAATTATAATGCCAGAAGATTTCCTTTCGAATAAAGTCATTTTCATATCAATAAAAACAATCACCTTCGTTTTATTCCATTTCAAAGTTCTATACCTCTAAAAAAAACACCCTTTACTATGAGATACTATGATGCGTTTGTGAAGTTAGCAATTAGCATCTCATTTTTTTTAAACTCGATTTCAATGATTATTCGACAGAACTATTATTGTTGAAACCTGTCGAGAACTGTAGAACTGCTGGAACTTGCGAAAAAACCTCTGAAAACCATCGAAATTTACCTTTGTCAATTTGATTATTTCTGCTATTTCGATGATTTTTAATAACTTTGAGAGGTGTTTTCTCTAATGCAAATAATAATTTTATAAAAACCGCACGGTGTTATTGTAGTTTCATCTATTAAGAATTTAAGTTTCCATTTTAGTGTCATTTAATGAAGCGAGTTCTTGAATATTTCCAAAATCCTAAGTGCATTTTTTGCGGACTAGCCCCATACACATACACGGCAATACGGCTCACCACCTATTACGTGGGACAAATTATACAAAGGTGAAATGTGGGCATATAATATGCCTCTGCCTACCCCTTCGGGGATAAAGGCGTGACCATATGTATGTATGTAGCCCCATAATGCAAGTGCAGCGGCTGATTTATTCGAACACGAACTCGCGTATGTTTTGTTTTATTGATTGTTATCTATTTGTTTTGTTTCGCACCAAACACTTCTATCACGGTATACTTCTATAATTATTCGGATTATTAAAGGTACGTTAACAGAAATATGATTTATCTATCAATAATTAATTTATTATCATTTGTTAGTTACAGTGATGTTCAAGTTTAATTCTATTGTGATATAATATTTTTTAATACCTATTGTTTTAGTTTTGGTGAAATGGCTTCTAGATCCAGCAAAAAACGCTCATATAAAGAAGCATTTCTACAATGGGGTTTCACGAGTATTGTAGACAGGAATATAGAAAAGCCTCAACGTGTTTTATGCAATAAAGTGCTTAATCCAGAGAGCATGAAACCAAGCAAATTAAAAGAATATCTCGAGAAAGTTCACAAGGAATTCACAGGTAAAGATTTAGATTTTTTTAAGAGGAAAGAAAACCTCTTAATTACTTCGCGATTGGATTCCACGGGTAATTTGCAAAAGGCGAATGAATCTTGCCTTCAAGCTTCATATCAAATCGCTTATCGCATTGCTTTGAACAAAAAACCTCACACTATAGGAGAGGATCTCATCAAGCCATGTTTGTGTGATGCATGTGATGTGATCCCTAGTTATCGGTGAGCAACATGTGGCCAAAATTAAACAAATATCACTCTCTGATACCACAGTTCAAAGTCGCATTTCAGAGATGTGTTTGGACATTTTGGGGACTGTTATTTCAGAAACTAAAAAGAGTCCCATGTACGCGCTACAGTTAGACGAGTCCACGGACGTAGCTTCGTGTTCACAATTACTGGTTTTCACTAGGTAGGTACATTAAAGATATGCTGTAAAGGAGGAATATTTGTTCTGTAAGTCTTTGCCCACTAGGGTAGGGTGGTATAAGATTGCGCGGGCGATATAATTGCGCATACGTCATAGCAGGGCAACGGAGTGAGCTTCGTAGCCAACTTCAGTTGTGTTTTGTTAGCGGCCACAACCGGCACGTGCTCCCAAAAAATAATGAGAATTGAGTGGAAATCAAAAGAGATACGTGAGTACAAAGTTTTTATTCACTTTTGATCTAATATTTTGATGAAATGAATGCACTACTGTACAAAAAGTCTAAGTAATTTTACTAATTTGTTAGTACTTTGTCGCGGCAGTATCACTCGTGTTTCGACCTGATAGGAAGTAGTTCGAACATTGTAAAACAGATGGCAGTAATATCACGATAATTAGAGTGATATCCCGATGTGTAAAATTGCGCAATTCGGGTGTGTGTACCATTGCGCGCGCAATTTTACACGTCCGAATTTTTTGGAGGTAAATATAAATAATATTTTTGAATCGCTTCGCCAGATTTTTATTTTTCCAGTCAATATCGATGGATTCATTATTTTTTTATTGATTTTTCTTTTATAGTTCTATTTATTTTTCAGAATGTCTAGAAGAGAAAGAAAAACAGCTCGCCAGGTTTGTCCTGATGAGGCCATCAAGGAGGCTCGTAGGCGAATTGGCAATGGTGAAAGTAAAAGAGCCGTGGCTGCATCCTTAGGGATGGCAGAGTCAACATTAAGATTTCGTTTGCAACGACCACATTGCGCTAAAAATTAGGTAGATATGACACAACCTTTTCTAAAGAGGTAGAAGAAGAGTTTTGCAAGCACCTCAATACCTTGGATGATATGTTCTATGGTTTAACACCAAAAACTTTGAGGAGTGCAGCATTCGAGTATGCAGAAATAAACAAAATACCGCATAGATTCAACAAAGAAACCAAAATTGCAGGTAAGGAATGGTTACGTGCCTTTCTGAAACGGCACCCAGATATTTCTCTTAGACAGCCAACTTCTACAAGCATTGCACGTGCAGTGGGCTTCAACAGACCTCAAGTGGAACGGTTTTACATCAATTTATCTGCGTTAATGGATAAACATAATTTTCCACCACAGTCTATCTATAATATGGATGAGACAGGCATGTCCACCGTACCTAATAAACAGCCTAAAGTTCTGTCTAGAAAAGGTAAACGCTCGGTCAACAAGATATCCAGCGGAGAGCGAGGCACCAACGTGACTGTCGTCAATGCTGTGTCTGCCACTGGTCATTTCATTCCGCCTGTATTTATATTTGGAAGGAAGAGGATGAAGGCAGAACTGTTAGATGCTGCACCACCTGGATCTGTTGGCATGGTATCGGATTCTAGTTTTATCAACTCAGATCTTTATCTCGATTGGCTAACGCACTTCAAAGATCACGCAAAACCGACTAAAGAACAGCCTATTCTACTTATTTTAGACAATCATGTTTCACACTGTACAATAAAAGCTGTGGAATTTTATAGAGAGAACAATATAATTGCGTTGACACTACCTCCCCACAGCAGCCACAAAATGCAGCCTCTTGACAGAGGCTTCCATGGAGTTCTGAAGAAATTTTATTCTAGTGAGTGTGAGAAATGGCTGCGTAATCACCCAGGCAGACCTATAACGGTTTATCAGATGGCTTCAATTTTTACACCTGCTTTTCATCAGGCTGCTACAACTGGCCGTGGTGTAGAACTCTTCAAGTGCACTGGTATTGTGCCTTGGAATCCTGAAATTTTTACTGAGGCCGATTTCCTGGCAAGCAGTGTTACAGAACGGGAAGACCCAGAAGAGTATCAAAATACCCAGTCTGTTCGTCGAGATCCGTCAATTTCTGCAGCAAGCGTCTTGAGTGAGCTTACACCAGCGATCATTCCGTCAGTACAAACAGTAAACGTGCTTATTGAGACTGTTGAAATTGATCCATCCCAGCCTGGGCCTTCTCTCTCTCAACCAGTCTTCTTGCCTCCTTCAAAACCGTTTATAGCTCCTGCACCTAAATCTGAGAAGCCATCACCTGTTGGGGAAGCAAGGTCTAGTCTTCAAATAAGTTCAGCACCGTTGACTGACCTAATTCCATTGCCAAAATCCACACAAAAAAGAAGTTCTAATAGGTAGGTACATTAAAGATATGCTGTAAAGGAGGAATATTTGTTCTGTAAGTCTTTGCCCACTAGGGTAGGGTGGTATAAGATTGCGCGGGCGATATAATTGCGCATACGTCATAGCAGGGCAACGGAGTGAGCTTCGTAGCCAACTTCAGTTGTGTTTTGTTAGCGGCCACAACCGGCACGTGCTCCCAAAAAATAATGAGAATTGAGTGGAAATCAAAAGAGATACGTGAGTACAAAGTTTTTATTCACTTTTGATCTAATATTTTGATGAAATGAATGCACTACTGTACAAAAAGTCTAAGTAATTTTACTAATTTGTTAGTACTTTGTCGCGGCAGTATCACTCGTGTTTCGACCTGATAGGAAGTAGTTCGAACATTGTAAAACAGATGGCAGTAATATCACGATAATTAGAGTGATATCCCGATGTGTAAAATTGCGCAATTCGGGTGTGTGTACCATTGCGCGCGCAATTTTACACGTCCGAATTTTTTGGAGGTAAATATAAATAATATTTTTGAATCGCTTCGCCAGATTTTTATTTTTCCAGTCAATATCGATGGATTCATTATTTTTTTATTGATTTTTCTTTTATAGTTCTATTTATTTTTCAGAATGTCTAGAAGAGAAAGAAAAACAGCTCGCCAGGTTTGTCCTGATGAGGCCATCAAGGAGGCTCGTAGGCGAATTGGCAATGGTGAAAGTAAAAGAGCCGTGGCTGCATCCTTAGGGATGGCAGAGTCAACATTAAGATTTCGTTTGCAACGACCACATTGCGCTAAAAAATTAGGTAGATATGACACAACCTTTTCTAAAGAGGTAGAAGAAGAGTTTTGCAAGCACCTCAATACCTTGGATGATATGTTCTATGGTTTAACACCAAAAACTTTGAGGAGTGCAGCATTCGAGTATGCAGAAATAAACAAAATACCGCATAGATTCAACAAAGAAACCAAAATTGCAGGTAAGGAATGGTTACGTGCCTTTCTGAAACGGCACCCAGATATTTCTCTTAGACAGCCAACTTCTACAAGCATTGCACGTGCAGTGGGCTTCAACAGACCTCAAGTGGAACGGTTTTACATCAATTTATCTGCGTTAATGGATAAACATAATTTTCCACCACAGTCTATCTATAATATGGATGAGACAGGCATGTCCACCGTACCTAATAAACAGCCTAAAGTTCTGTCTAGAAAAGGTAAACGCTCGGTCAACAAGATATCCAGCGGAGAGCGAGGCACCAACGTGACTGTCGTCAATGCTGTGTCTGCCACTGGTCATTTCATTCCGCCTGTATTTATATTTGGAAGGAAGAGGATGAAGGCAGAACTGTTAGATGCTGCACCACCTGGATCTGTTGGCATGGTATCGGATTCTAGTTTTATCAACTCAGATCTTTATCTCGATTGGCTAACGCACTTCAAAGATCACGCAAAACCGACTAAAGAACAGCCTATTCTACTTATTTTAGACAATCATGTTTCACACTGTACAATAAAAGCTGTGGAATTTTATAGAGAGAACAATATAATTGCGTTGACACTACCTCCCCACAGCAGCCACAAAATGCAGCCTCTTGACAGAGGCTTCCATGGAGTTCTGAAGAAATTTTATTCTAGTGAGTGTGAGAAATGGCTGCGTAATCACCCAGGCAGACCTATAACGGTTTATCAGATGGCTTCAATTTTTACACCTGCTTTTCATCAGGCTGCTACAACTGGCCGTGGTGTAGAACTCTTCAAGTGCACTGGTATTGTGCCTTGGAATCCTGAAATTTTTACTGAGGCCGATTTCCTGGCAAGCAGTGTTACAGAACGGGAAGACCCAGAAGAGTATCAAAATACCCAGTCTGTTCGTCGAGATCCGTCAATTTCTGCAGCAAGCGTCTTGAGTGAGCTTACACCAGCGATCATTCCGTCAGTACAAACAGTAAACGTGCTTATTGAGACTGTTGAAATTGATCCATCCCAGCCTGGGCCTTCTCTCTCTCAACCAGTCTTCTTGCCTCCTTCAAAACCGTTTATAGCTCCTGCACCTAAATCTGAGAAGCCATCACCTGTTGGGGAAGCAAGGTCTAGTCTTCAAATAAGTTCAGCACCGTTGACTGACCTAATTCCATTGCCAAAATCCACACAAAAAAGAAGTTCTAATCGGAAGCACAAACAATCAGAAGTGATTAGCAGTTCACCATATAAAACACAACTAGAAAAAGAAAATGAACATAAAAATAAATCTAAATCTGAACCAAAATCAAAAAAGATAAAAAACTATACTAAACCAAAGGTCACTAATAAAAAGAAGAGTTGGATGTGTGGTGGGTGCAACGAAGTGTATAAGGAGCCAATAGTAGAAGACTGGATTGCGTGCAACACATGTAAGGAGTGGTGGCATGAAAACTGTTCAGACTACCATGGTTCCGGCGCTTTTATTTGTGATATGTGCAAGTAATATAGTTGCGCAATCTTATCGATCTCAACGCGCAATTTTACACACTAGGGTGTACAAAATTGCGCAATTCCCGATTTGTGATTTTGCTTTAATGACTTAGAAGATTATATGTTTTTTGTTACCATTCGCATAATAATTTGTTGCTATATTAATAAGGTTAAATAAAGAAATGATTGATCTCAGATAGGATTAACATTTTTTATTTTATGACCTCTTGAATGCAAACTGCGCAATCTTATACCACCCTACCCTACCACTCGCGGCGAAGACGTATTCCAAACGCTAAAACATTTTATTGACAAAAATGAACTGGACTGGTCAAAGCTGGTTGGCGTTTGTACCGACGGGGCGCCTTCCATGATGGGCATTCGGTCTGGACTTCAAGCGCTCGTCAGAAAAGTTGCTCCTCAAGTTTTAACCTATCATTGCTTAATACGCCGATATGCTTTGGCTGTTAAAACCCTGCCATCAGATTTATTAAGCACGTTAACCGATGTTGTAAAAATTGTAAATCATATTCGAGGCAGCGCTACGAACTGCAGACTATTTAAAAATTTGTGCGATGAAGTTGGTGCCAAATTTAATGCTCTTTTGTACCACACAGAGGTACGTTGGCTGTCGAGAGGAAAGGTTCTAGGAAGGGTTTACGAACTCCGTGAAGAAATAACATTGTTTTTAGGGTTTCGTAGCCAAATGGCAAAAACGGAACCCTTATAGATTCGTCATGTCTGTCTGTCTGTCCGTCTGTCTGCAGTCTCAAAAAAAAGCTGTATATTTTGGGGGTCCTCATACTCAGAACTGAAACTCAAATTTTTTTTTCATCTAACCCATACGTGTGGGGTATTTATAGATAGGTCTTCAAAAATGTTATTGAGGTTTCTAACATCATTTTTTTCTAAAGTGAATAGTTTGCGCAAGAGACACTTCCAAAGTGGAAAAATGTGCCCCCCCCCCCCCCCCTCTAACTTCTAAACTAAGAGAATGATAAATCTAAAAAGAATATATGATGTACATTGCCATAAAAACTACCAACGAAAATTAGTTTGAACGAGATAGAGCTGGTAGTTTTTTTTAATACGTCATAAACCGCAATTTTCGGATAGAAAAATGACTACCACTGCGAACGTGTTAAAACATCAATCAAATTTATTTTATTAATAATTTTATTTTATTTTTTTTATCGTCATAAACCGCAATTTTCGGTTAGAAAAATGACTACCACTGCGAACGTGTTAAAACATCAATCAAAGTTACAACGAACTATAAGAACTTTTATATTATGTTACTTGCTGCTACGAAACCCTTCATGGGCGAGTCCAACTCGCACTTGGCCGGTCTTTTGAAAATCAGAGGACACTGAAAGAAAGAGCTTTTATTCAAAATAAAAGAAAAAACATTTATCGAACAGCTGGCATATCTGGCAGACTTTTTCAATGAAATTAATAATTTGAATATTTCACTGCAAGGAAATATGACCAACATACTGACAGCACAAGATAAAGTTGCCAGTTTTTTTTGGCGTGCAGCATTATGCTGAGGTGGCAACCGTTTCAAGCCCATAATTTAATTTAAGACCATCATTTACATTTATTTTATTTTATTTATTTAATATGGTTGGTTATGTATCCATAGTTTGTATTCTTTATTTATTATTGTTATTTTTTTTTTTAGTTCTAAGTTCATGTTAATATCATGTACATGGGCCATGAATAAATACTTTTTCTTTCTTTCTTTCTTTCTTTCAGTTTTTACGAAAATTGGAACTTTACCTACGCAGAGTCCAGGCTGGCGATGTGTCGATGCTTACACACCTAACTGAACATTTAATGAATTCCGAGCCAAACAAAATCTCTTTCGAAACTTCCGTGATTCAACATTTGACTGCTGTAATAGACTCTTTAAGCGCTAGTTCAGACTTGCGGGACAGAACCGCGCGTTTAGGAATCGCGCGGTTTGAAACCGCAAAATTGTGATGCTGTTTAGACACCGGCGGTTATTTTGCGATTTTCGTACGGGGATAATGTCAGTCGGAAAATTGAGGTCGACGAAGAAGTGTTTGCTGTGGTTGCTCCTTGAAAAAAAAAAAAAAGGCAGTGCATCCAATATTAAGTAATACATATAGTAATAATATAGTAATACAAAATAGATGAGTTGACCGTGCCGGGTCCGAGCGACGGCCGACACTCGGCTCGGACCTGGCACGGTGTAACGTAAGTCATCCTTAAACCTACTTACTTAAAATATTATTTTTTTCCAACGTGTCCTCACAATTTCCAAATATCTCCAACAACTCTTGCCAAGCTCGGTTCTTGATAATTTTATTTCAATAATCTTCACACTGAAGATCCCATATTGCAGGTCTCTTCTGCACTTCATCCATAAATAGTTCAGTGTCGAAACGATCCATGGCGAACTCACGACCTGTGACGTAATAACCGCGCGGTAGCCGCAACGCAACTGAACGCGAAGTAAAGACTCCATAGTAATAGAAACGCGCGGGAGCAGCGCAATTCTATTTTCTGGCGGTTGGGTTGCGGTAACCGCACGGTTTGATTAACCGCGCGGTTATGTCTGAACGATTACTAACTAACTCATACAAATAAGACCCGCGCGATTCTAACGGGTGTTTTTTTTAGAGGTATAGAACTTTAAGTTGGCATAACTGTTTTAACTGGCGGTATTATTATCAGCTGTAAAGTGATTTATGTTTAGTTTGGTTGGGCATTTCAACATGAATAGACTGAAGCCTGATTCCAAATTGTGCAAATTTATTTTGAAAATATTGGTTCTGTCCGTAATGCGTATCGTGATTTTCATAAGCGAATTTTGTTTAGCGGTGCCGCTCACTTTTGGTTGAATGGATACGTCAATAAACAAAACTGCCATATTTGGGGTGAAGATGATCCTCAAGTGTATGTTGAGACACCGTTACATCCAGAAAAACTGACTGTGTGGTGTGCTTTATAGGCTGGTGAAATAATTGGTCCGTACTTCTTTAGAAACGATGCTGACCAGAACGTTACAGTCAATTGTGACTGCTATAGAGCGATGATTACTGACTTTTTTGTTCATCAATTGAACAACCATGATGTGCTGTAGTAGTGGTTTCAACAAGACGGCACAACATGTCACATAGCTCGTGCCACAATTGATTTATTGAAGGAAACGTTTGGTTACCGCATAGTTTCGCGTTTTGGACAAGTGGATTGGCCTCCAGGGTCGTGCGATTTTACGCCACTTGACTATTTTCTGTGGAGATATGTGAAGTCGCTCGTCTACGCCGATAAGCCCGAAACGATTGACCACTTGGAGGACAACATTCGGCGCGTTATTGTCGATATACGGCCAAAAATGTTGGGAAAGTCATCGAAAATTGGACCTCTAGATTAGACTACGTCCGAGCCAGCCGTGGCAGTTATTTGCCAGAAATCATATTTTAATTATAATGCCAGAAGATTTCCTTTCGAATAAAGTCATTTTCATATCAATAAAAACAATCACCTTCGTTTTATTCCATTTCAAAGTTCTATACCTCTAAAAAAAACACCCTTTACAATCGCGCGGTTCCCGCCGTGTCTGAACAAGCGCTAAAGCAGTATTTTCCGAATATGGAGAATCGTGGGGTCCATTCTTGGATTTTAAGACCATTTTCCACTGGTAAAGATATTTTTGAAGACGAAGATGTGGCGGCAAAAGTGGAATTTCTAGGACTGCGCGAAGACAGTACTTTCAAAGCAGATTTCCAAAATTATGAACTATGTACATTTTGGCAAAAAGCATCTTCAGACTACCCTATCATAGCGAACAGAGCTCTAAAAATGTTGATACCATTTGCTACCACCTACAGATGCGATTGCGGCTTCTCAACCTTAATAACGTTAAAAACAAAGTCCAGAAACCGTCTGAACGTGGAGCATGACATGAGATGCGCGTTGAGTGTCACTGAACCTAATATTAAAAAGCTTGCAAATTTAAACCAATTACAACCTTCGCACTAACGGTTATTATGAAGGCTGAAATTCTTTTAAAGGAGATCATTCACGTTTCATACATTTTTGGGCCAAATCTCAAAGTGCCGGCCAGAAAAAGAAAATGTAATATTTGCATAGAACACGCAATTTCTAGCAAAAAATACTACTACAATAACCCTGTGCGTGCTATGGTTTTGTTGTTACATGCTTTTAAAATACGAGTAAAAAAATATTTTGATGAAGGTGTTGTCCTTATTTTGATACATTTCATCACTTGAATAGTGATTTGTTTTTACGTTATTCTATTGTAATAAAAATAATTGTCATTTTACTAATTATCTACGTATCTACGCGCAGACAAAACGTACCTAACGATTCACAACAAGTCCAAACTTGTTTCAAAAAACTTAGACAAAGGTGCTGCGCACGTAGCCCCCCACGCTCAAGCGACAAGTACCTGGCAAATCACCCCGCCACCTCCCGACGCCCGATGGGTGCGAAGGGGCCCTACCAGCCTACGGGGTCCAAGCCAGCCTCACCTGCGAGTGGTGCACCTGCTGATAAACAAAAGGAAAATTCGAAACTAAACCCTGTACCAACCCGTCTGGCCAGCGTGATACAGTAAGGCCAAATATCCTCCTATGATGCACACAACAAAACAACGGCCCCCAGTTCCCCGTACTCCCGCTGTTCCCGATCACGGCAGCGATCGGAATGACGGCGGGAGGGGGGGTGCTAAGAATCTCCGGGTTACGGGAGGCTGCCATACAAAACTGACCCTGGCTACGTTTAATGGAACTACTCTGCGCCGCCGCCGGGACGAGCGGCTCACCGAACTCGAGGTAGAACTAGGTCGTATTAACTGGCACATCCAGTATTGTGCGAGGTCCGAAGAAAGGGGGAGGACACGCTAACCCTTGCATCAGGCGACCTGTTTTACTTTCTGGAAGGTGATGGAAGACATCGTCCAAGGGCGGGATCGGCTTTATGGTGAAAAAGGACCACGTTAGCAGCGTTGTAGAGATCAGCAGTGTTTCGCCTCGGGTAGCTTACTTAATACTGAGACTCACCAACAGGTACACCCTGAAGGTGATATAAGTGTACGCCCCGACCTCGAAAAGCACTGTCGAGGCAGTTGAGACCGTGTACGAGGACATAGCCAAAGCACTATATGGTACTGCCAAGACTCACTACAGCGTTGTGATGGGGGACTTCAATGCCAAAGTGGGAGTACAAGAACGCGGCGAAACGAAGATCGGCCCCTTTGGTGTGGGGCGCAGAAATGACCGGGGCCATATGCTTGTCAGTTTTCTTGAGTCTCAGGGGCTCTTCTTGATGAACTCTTTCCTTAAGAAGAAGCCCCACAGAAAATGGACTTGGCGATGCCCCGACAAAGTCACAAGGAACGAGATAGACTTCATCACGATGGACAGGAAGTGTATATTTGGAGATGTCTCTGTGGTTAACAGGTTTAATACCGGTGGTGATCACCGACTTGTACGAGCATTTCTGAATTTGGACTTCCGAGCTGAAAGGGCCCGTATGATGAAGCGTACTCTCCGACCTACCGCGCTCCAGTTAGCCTCAGGGGCTGAGAGGTTCCAGTTAGAACTTCAAAATCGTTTCGATCTGCTGGAAACCACTGGCAATATCCACGATAAGGCTGACAATGTGGTCAGGACGCTACAGCAAGTGTCCCGAAGGTTTTTGTCCGGAAAAAGCAATAACAGGTGCTCTAAGCTCTCGCCCGAGACTCTCGAACTTATGAGAATAAGACGGTAAACGCCATCTACGCACTCGTATTTGTTAGACCAGACCAGCGGGGTCTAAATATCAGAATCCGAAAGCTGATACGACGCGACCTTAGACGATATAACACCAGCATGGTCGAAGCAGCGATCGAGCAGAACAGGGGTACCAAAGTGTTTGCCCAACAGCTTAAAAGACCCCGTCTGACGAAACTGAAGACAGCGGATGGCAGAACTGTGACCTCAAGGTTCGACCAGGAAGTTAAGAGCTTTTACAGAGACCTGTATGCATCACGGACAAAAAGGCCGACGGGTCCTACTGATTGTGACCACCGAGTCCCACTATCGCGCCACTATACCGAGGATATTCCGGACATCGACCAGGGCAAGGTGAGGGCGGCTCTCGGGCAACTTAAAAACAACAAGTCCCCTGGGGAGGACCGAATTACAACTGAACTACTTAAGGCGGGGGGGGGGGGCTCCGGTTCTCAACGAGCTGACGAGTTTGTTTAATTCCGTCCTCCAACAGGGACAAACACCTGAAGCGTGGAGCGGGAGTGCGGTGGCTCTGTTCTTCAAGAAAGGTGATAAGACCTTGCTGAGGAATTACAGACCCATCTCACTCCTGAGCCATGTTTACAAGTTGTTCTCGAGAGTGGCCACAAACCGCCTCGCCGGAAGGCTCGACGAGTTTCAGTCAAAGGAGCAAGCCCGATTTCGAAGAGGCTTCAGCACCGTGGACCACATCCATACTGTACGGCAGATTGTACAAAAAACAAACGAGTACTATCAGCCGCTGTGTATGGCTTTTGTGGACTACGAGAAGGCCTTAGACTCTGTCGAAATAAAATACTCTTTATCTTTATTTTACATGTTCCTTTATGTAGGAACGAGAAATCAAAATTGGGCATAAAATATGCATCTGCCTTACCCTTCGGAGAAACAGGTATAATTATATGTATGTGTGCTTATATGTGTGCTGAAAGACATAATTAATAAAAAAATCACTATTCAACTGCTCATATCAATTAGAATGACTCCATCAAAATAACATTTTTCAGGAATTTTAAAAGCATGTAACAAAAAAACCATAGCGCGCACAGGGTTAATGTAGTAGTATTTTTTGCTAGAAATTGTGTGTTCTATGCGAATATTACATTTTCTTTTTCTGGCCGGCACTTTCAGTTTTTGGTCCAAAATGAATGATGTCCTTTCCAATTTTTTAACATACACAATTAGTTATGACTAACTTAACTGAAGAATTTTACTGGTAACAAAGTGGTACCTATTATAAAATTGCATTTTTAAATAATAAAGATACATTTCATTGCCTGTATTGTTTTCTTGAAATAATTTTTAATTAGGAGTAAAATCAGTTTCCCTATGAGGCCATAAGGGTAACGGTTCTGAAAAGGTTAGGAACCAATGGTCTAAAGCCTAAGCGCTCAGCGGGGCCAGACGCAATTCCTGCATTTCTTTTCAAAGACTGCCGCGCAGTTTTGATGGAGCCTCTGTTACACATTTATAACAGGTGTATTGAATTAACATCTGTCATCAACCAGTTGGTCCGATAGGAATAAAGTCCCTTATTGAGTTCCATTCCGAACAACGGTTGGTCGGTTTAGTTGGTCGGAGTGGAAAGACAGGTATTAACAGTGACATCATATTTTCCAGAACGATGGAAACCGGCACGTGTGACTCCTGTCCCGAAAGGACAAGGTGGGTCAACCGTGGACTGTTACAGACCAGTGGCGGTCCTCTCAGTAGGAGCCAAGGTGTTTGAGTCAATTATACAACAAAAGATACTGAAACAGATTTTAGGTTTATTGACAGATGCTCAGCACGGATTTAGGCCATCTCGCAGCACAGCCAGCAACTTGATTAAATTTTATGAGCTACACACTACCACATGTAGATTCTGGAGAACAGGTCGATGGTGCTTACTTTGATTTTAAAAAGGCCTTCGATTGGGTGGAAAATGACATTTCCACTGGAGAAACTGGCAGCTCGGATGTACTCCCAAACTGCTCCGACTTCTAGCAAGTTATATGAGTGACAGGCAACAATGTATGGAGTACGCGGGGTGTAGATCAGAATCATATTTCACTAGATCGGGCACAAGTCAGGGTAGCAATTTGGGTCCGCTGCAGTTCATCATTATGATAAAATATGACCTACCTAATGTAGTAAGGCACGCCACCTGTCTTTTATTTGCCGATGATCTTAAGCTTCTTTTGAGAATAAAAGATGATAGCGACTGTGAGCGTTTACAGGATGATATTGACAGGGTTGTTGAGTGGAGTAATGTCAATAAACTCTTTTTTTAACAAAAATAAATGTTCTGTTATTAGTCCATTGAAATGTTACATGAGCTTTGCATTTTTTAGAGGACGCAATTTTATTTTTGGGACATGTGTGAGGGGTCAATAGAAGCTTAACCTCAAGTTTGTGGGGTCAATATTTTTACAAAGATCAAGAAGAAAATTTTGTTTATTTCAACAACAACACTGTCAAAAAATTAAACAACTAGAGTTATAAAAAGATCCGTCGTTGCACCAAAATAGGAGCTAGTTCAACATAATGCCGGGTACGAATACCCGGCGCTGGTTAACTGGCTCCCATAAGACAGCGCACACCTAGTTTAACACCATAAAAACTCCTATTATCACTTAGTGGTTCAGAATTTTTCAAAAATGTCATAGACAACGCTTTTTATTTTCTTGTTAGTAATTTTAATATGTTAGTGCGAGGCCGCATCTGCGTTTTTCCGCGGCGGTTTCTAACCTCAAAATGTCATCAAACTGTCAAAATCAATGAAATCAAGTCAATATTTGACATTTTGAGGTTAGAAACCGCCGCGGTAACCGCAAGTGCGGCCTCTGCCTTAAGAATGATGTTTTACTTTTTCGTTTGATCAAATCTAACAGCGCGTTTTTAGTTTTATGAACTTTATCTTTTTTTTCGTCGAATTATTACATTGTCATCGGTCTGCGAAAAGTGAGCAGTTTCGATAAAAACATACAGGTCAAACGAATAACAACATGTTACAAAAGAGATCATAAATGATTGAAACACAGTTTTTTTTCTATCATATTATTATTATTAATAACATGGGCTCCTACTTAACTACTATTTACAAAGCAAGACCATGATAAAATAATTCGTAGGAATATTTTAAGCCAAAACACGTTTTACTTATGATATCGTAAGATTATATCACCTAACTGAAATGAAGCGACGTTATTACATTTCGTCATTCAAAAACTTCATCGGTAATAAATTAAAACGCAGTTTTTATGACAATCATGATTTAAATTAAGAGAGTGCACTTAAAATGTATGTAAATAATGCAAGTGGCGGCACATACAACAATTTGAAATACTTACCTAGAGATATTTTGTTAGAACTGGTGTAAATGTAAAGTTTTTGCCAATACAAAAGGCGAATACTCCAACCAGACAAAGTGATTAGGATTACGCTTGGCAGTTCAAATAGTACAGCTTGGCAAAACAGTTCAGAAATGGAACTAATATTTTGCAGGCTGGCTACATTGTCATAAAGCTGTCAATAACGTCACATATGTCTGTCATTCAATGACGTTATACAATTTGATTGGTGGGTATTATTGACGGTTGTTGGCTACTGAATACTGATTGGTGGTTCTATCTGACGGGTTGCCATATGAACAGCACAGTGGCTCCTCCATTATTTTCTTCTCCTTTTTGCCAAGCTGTACCTATCTAGTTATTAGTCAGAAGTATGTCCTAACTAAACTCGAAAACGTTTATAGCGCGATGCAGGATTCTTAGTATCGTAGTTTGATTACTTTTCGCCATGTGTTAGTCGTCACCTCATCTACAATATCTCCATCACAAACCATACATTTAGGGTTGACTCATTTCTATCTGAATCGGATATATTACCGCGTAATGCCGTGTGCTATTAAATAGCATGGTATCGGATTTTCGGGTATGATGGCATGATAGTAAGTGGCTGATTTCATTCTTAAGTGAGTGATAGAACTATAGTAATACGATATGTTACAAACATATGAGTCAACTCTCAAACGCTTCATGCAGATAGTCATAATTATCTATTGTATTGACATGTTGATAAGTAAAGCATTATTGTCACTTTTTTTCAAACATAATCAAACCAGAAGTATAATACCAAAAAATTTACAGCATGCCTTCAATATATTTATTTAGTATAATGCTGGTATCGTCAGAATTGCTAGCAACAATTGTGAAATCGGAAACTTGACAGTGTGAATAGAGCTTTATGTCTCAAGCATAGCCAAATTTATACTAAAATTGTATCACA
This sequence comes from Miltochrista miniata, assembly GCA_933228765.1. Lineage (NCBI taxonomy): Eukaryota > Metazoa > Arthropoda > Insecta > Lepidoptera > Erebidae > Miltochrista > Miltochrista miniata. Next base: position 22,567,663 of record OW121763.1, on the reverse strand, counting down.
AAAACGACTAACCTACTATAGTACTTAGCTTAAACTGACTACAATCTAATATCCAACTTCAATGAGTAACTCTGCACTGTTGTGTACGGGCAGTTCAGTCTTACGTATTCCACACTCGATAACCAATTCAATAAGCTAGAAGGCTGTTTATAACTTATTCTACTAAGCAATTGAAAGAATTGCCCTTATAATAACTTTGGCAAAGGATTTTATGTAGCTTTATTTATTTGTTATAGGTAATACTTGTCTATTAAATTTAAATATGTTATTAATAATATTGTTGCAATCGGTATGGGGCTAACATTTAAATATGAAAGTTTTGTTCTAGTATTAGAGAATCTACTAAGATTGCATAGGGATAAGTAGGTATGTCCAATTGTCACTTATAGCAACTACTGCCAAACACACATTAATCTAATTATTGCAGATATTTGTAAGAGCTACCAAGGCCACGATAAGAGCTACTTGTATAATATTGCTTCAAAAATATAGATACATCTTCGTCTACATAAATTACAATGAAAATCATTCAAGGTAGCATGAACAACTCAAGACCTGTTAGTACTGGCAGAATAATGTTGAGAAAATTAATATTTCAAAATCCTTTTTTACTTAGGAAAAGTATGTAAGTGTATGTATGTGTGTAATGCTAACTACGCATCGAAAACTCTTTTTAAGATATCATTGAATAAATACCAAGTCATAAAAACCAAACAAATTTAAAACACAAACTTTGATCAGCCACATGCACCTCTCATTTCTGAATAATTACAACTGCTTAAGTATTCTACGAATTCACGAGTTCATTGATACAATACTAGCCGTCAAACTGCAGTATATTATATAGCTTCAACTTATATAAATAATATCACACGCAGTCCATATTCTGCATCCTTCACTGGCACACAGCTGGAAGTCGAATGTATCGCAATTCATCTAAATTTATTGTTCGTCACTTCATATAACTGTTGTTACACTGTCTTGAAATCACTTTACTGTGTCACACTAGTACCACAAAATAATAAGGTACAGAAAGCAATCGAGTACTTATGTACTTTCTTTTTCAAATTTACCCTCAGCTACGCACAGTCGCGCACTAACCAGTAATGAAATTACTATGAAAATCGTCTGACCTGATTTCCGTGAACTCCGTTGAGCGGTGTCTATGTGTGCGAAGCTCGAGAGCACTTTGTATGTACATTGCCTTCTGTATTTATTATTTTGTGCTAGTACAGTCTGTCACTATTGGCATTCACTGGTCACTGAGTAAATATTTATTTATTATCGATGGCTTGTATATGGTCGGGCCGTTCGCCCCTCGCATGTTTCGCCCACATCTTGTGGTACAACATTTCTAAGCCTGTGGCGTACGCTTTGCAATCAAACAGGGGACTATCAGTTCGCGCCGTCCATACTTTTGCGCGAATCGCTTTTAAACTGTAAAGAAAATAATTCAAATTAGGAATATTTCGTTTTCGTTTTTTACAGGTTAACTGGCAGAGTGCCAGAGTGGTCGACATATATCGCAGAATAAGCACATTAAAGTGGCAGTGGACTGGTCACATCTGTAGAAGAATCGATGGAGCAAACGAGTTCTGTAGACCGTGGGGTAGGGGACTTTATTTATTTTATTTATTCAGGATAACAACAGCCCACAAATAACAAAGAAAAAGTCAATAATAGCCATGTACAAATTTTCGCCAGATGGACCGACGACCTATAAAAGGCCGCAGGCCGGGACTGGATGCGAAAGGCGCAGGCCAGTGTGTTATGGTAGGAATTGGGAAATATAAACTAGATAACTAGATTTGTAAATCTAAAAAATATTGCATGCTGTAAAGCTAAGTATGGCGTGAACAACTTTTTAATATAAACCACTTATGTGCCCATATTTCGCAAATAATAAATGAAATTGAAAATTGAGATAGAACCAATGCTGTTTTTGTTGGCGCATCTGATAAAAAATAGTGTGTTATTCCATGATAGCATCTATCCCTCTACCAATTTCTTCCAGAACGGTGCAGTCTACAATGTGTGTTTGAACAACAAACATCTTCACAAACTTTCACATTTAAAATATTAGTAAGATGATGATGCTAATAGTTTTTCACTAGACTAGAGTATGTGTCATAAAAGTCAAAATCAGCAACTGAGATGATCATTCTCGACTCTAATGCTTAGCACCGCCTCAGAAAGGATGCTAGAGAACATCAAAATAGTATTTCTAGGGTACTCTAACTTTTCGTCGAAAACAGTTCTTTGAAAAAACACTACATCGAAAACACTGCCGAAAACATTTTTACGAAAATACATTTTCGACAGTTTTCGATGAAATGTCGTTCGGGGAAGTGTCTTTCGATAAAATGTACTGTTTTTCACCGAAGTGTTTTCGGTAAAATGTCGTTTCGACAAAGTGTGTTTTGACGAAGTGTTTTCGATAGTGTCGTTCGGAGAAGTGTTTTTCGGGGTAGTGTTTTCGAGGAAGCGCAATGATACTTATTTCTAGCTTTTGTATGCAGTCTGGTAATCAACATGGTTTTTAGTATATTGAAAGGGTTATACTTACTATTCCCTATCAGTTCCTAATCTTACAGCTATGTCTTGATACTCCTGCCTCGTCCTGGCTATCAACTCGGGAGCGCCGAGTGTGTTCAACTGAGATGCTGCCACTCTGGAATGATAAAATTGGCGTTACCATCAAACTAAGGTATTACATGAGGATATTTTACTGTCTACAATAAAAAAAATAGTTCCAAATATAGTCCATAAATAGCCCAAATTCAGCTAATAGAAGTTTGTGCTAAGGGATTTAAACAACTATAAAAAAACTAAACTATAAAAATATAATAAACATCGCCTATGTTACCGCTTCCACATAACATGGAAATTTATTTCAGGGATAAAAAGCCTATGTGTTATTCCAGAATATAATATATCCCTGTACCAATTTTCAGCCAGATTCCTTCCACATATGAAAGAATATAAACTTCCACACATCCGTACTCGCAATCTTTCGCATTTATAAGTTAGTAAGTTAAGATGCATCTTTACCTTGAAGCCAAAGTTTCTCCCGGTAAAGTGACAACAGGCGTCCCCGTCCACAATATATCCATACTAGTGGTATGTCCATTACATAAAGGCGTGTCCAGACATACATCTGCGAGTTGACCTCGACGGACATGCTCCTCTTTCGCCGCTACGTTTGAGAAGATTATACGACCCGGAGGTAGACCTGAGAATGAAGTTGATTATGATTATTTTTGGTACTCGTGGGGAAGAACCAACCGCTCCCCCACCCCCACCCCTAGAAAGACCAACGACCTGAAGAAAGTCGCAGGGAGAGACTGACTGAATGCGTTTGGTGCAGGATTGTACATTGTGGCGTAAATTGGGAGAGGCCTACGTCCAGCAGTGGACTGATATAGGCCAAAGACTTCTATATAAACTGAGGTAGACATGCCCTACGCACCGATTTTTGAAACCTATAAACTGAGCTAATTAGCAGCGTTGCTCGCACTGTAGTGAGTCAAAACTTCGAAAGTAGGTACTTGGCTTGCAATCGGAGTCCATACGCCTTCTCTTTTACTCTTGTTCTATTCGTATATTGCTATTGTGTGTGGCGACAATTACGTAAAAAATATTTATTAGTGAGTGTAGTCTTAGCAATGTGTGTGTTTGAGGATTGCTTTGAAAATCTCGTTTGTTAGAGAACGGCGCGTCTACCTCAGTTTATATAGAAGTCTTTGATATAGGCTGATTTGATTGATTGATTGATGATTACTTTCTAGTTGAACTCAATGATTTGATCGTGGAGCATGAAGAATTTCTTAAGGTTTTTTCCACTTAGGCGGAGCAGAGAGGAGCTGTGCCGCGATTCACCAATCACGGTGCGGAGCGGAGAAGAGATGTGGATTTTAAGCCATGTGATTGGTGAATCGCGGCACAGCTTCTTTCCGCTCCGCCTAAGTGGACCCGCACCTTTAGGGTCCTATCAAACAGAGAGCGGTCATGCGTTCAAACGTACCACATTCTGCGTTCAAGCGTGCATTTTTCACGAATCCCGCTGTTGCTTGACCCATGCGGTCAGAATGCCGACGACCTACATTTTTTTATATATTTTTCTGACAACTATTATGACCTAGCTTGTTACCCGATTCCGGCTTGACGTCGACTTTTAGGACACCCTACCCTGTATATGTGCAACACTTTACAGGACATAAAAATATATGTTATGCAAGATTCAATCAACTGAATATTGTAAAACAAGACTAGCTTCTAACAAATAAGGCATTTATGTATATTTGTATGATATCTTACCTAATTGCTGCGCCGTGCTCTGGAGATTAGGCTCACCCACAGCAGGGAATCTCAATAACCATAAAACACTGTTCGGTACATGTTTCAAAATATACACCCACATGTGTAGCGTTAGCGGATCAATCTTATACAACTGGTTGAAATTACAATACACCACAGCTTCGTCGGGTAAACCATATTGTTGTCTGGTTGTGATAACTATTGACTGGGGCACTTCTTCACCGGTAGCTGCCTTGTTGTTTGTTTGTGTGGTTGCCAGGCCGTTTTGTAAGATCACACCGTTTACCGATGTCTGAAAAATAATATATGTGGGTAAACAATGAAATATCTCTTGGTATTAAGTATCTAAGATAGTATAGATGATATTGCGATAAAGCTATCTATGATACGTGTAATCTTGGAATTATAGACACCCTTATCTTTATTAAAGACCGACCCTAAGATCCCGACTTAAAAACTTCCTTGTAATTTCCAACAATGTATAATTTGATTAAATTCACTAGCTAAGGCTAAAACCAAACGAGCGCCATTTCGCGAATCGTGAGTCGCAAAATTTCGGTAGCATAAATTCTGCTGCATTCGGTTTCATACAAAAAGGCAGTTGGTACCACACAACGGCGCAAAATGAGGTTTCTGCCGACTCAATGCAAGGAAACTCGCCCAAATTTCGGTCGTGGTGAGGGAAGGGGAAGGGAGGTGAGCGGTGAAGAGTGCGGAAGCAACAGGTTGTTACAAGTTGCGCAGTATTTGACACGTTTCTCGCTCGCAAAAATGTTCAATACGGAGAAGTTAATTATTGAAGTGGAACAACGGCCATGTTATGGAATTTGTCAGAAAACTGTCCACATATCAGCCTCTGACTATTGAGTGGGTTTACCCAGCTTCTTACTCTGGCCTCCTCTTCGGAATATGCTTCGTAAATACACAATATTATTAATGGATCCATCGTGCTCGACGACACGAACAGCCCGTACCAACGCTCAAAACTGAATAAAATAAATTGAGTCCGTCTTGCTACTCAACAGTAATTCAGTTGAACGTAAAATGAGTGACCGAAAATTCGCGACTCACGACTCACGAAATTACGCTCGTTTTGTTTTACCCTAAGAAAACAAAACAATATTTACCTGTACTTGTCCTGAAGCAATCATGGTCTCAATAGGTGTGGTAGTAGGTAACTCTGCCACTTTTAAAGATATTTCAACTGGTCTCGCGGCACGAACAATCTCTTTAATTTCCTTCACATCAGTGTTCTCCACTAAAGGCGACAAATCGGTAGCATTAATAACCGCAACGTTGTCCGCTACGCTCCCTAAATTATTGTGAGATTTAATCTTGTCACTGAGAATAAGACGTTCCTGCAAATGCGGGAACATTTGCTTATGGTCACCAACAAAGTAAGTATTCGGCATGTAAGACAATTTCTCGCTGTATTGAGACGCTAATTCCAAAGGCGACGTAACAGCATCTGTCACCAAATAGTCCATATAACTTGCTCCACTGGTACCCGGATATCCGAGCCACATCACTTGCACGGGCGCCGGTCGTAACGCGAATATTTCGTTCCTCGCCCCTTTAGTATAACCATTCATGTTGACCAGGATATGAATACCGTCACTGTATATTTTATCGGCAGCTTTGCCGTTGCATGGGATTTGTGACATATCAACGAAATGCTCCGCCTCTCTGGCGATTTTAGATCTGAATGTTGTACCATCGTCTGGGCTCAAAGCGTAGCAGAATATTTCCACTTTAGAACGGTCGTGTAGACCTGGCACCGACTGCATCAAATGCGATGTCGGGTGGTTACCGAAATCGCTGCTTACGTAACCAACGCGGAGACGGCCAGTTAAATCTCTTGGGAACTTGTAAGGTGGTTTGTGAAGAACCTGGACTTTTTCTAGGCACAAGTTGGCATGTCGTGCCGCGATCGCCTTCCTGAAGTCATGTGTGAGCGGATATAACATGGAGTGGTGAGGATGAACCGAAGGTAGTCTATTTTTATCGAGTTGCTCGGCTACGATGCTGACAAGTTTCTTCATTCTCGCTTCGTAATCGGTCCAATCGCACACAATCTGCAAGCAATGGGCGAGATTGCAGTATGCGTCTGGGAAGTCCGGTTTTAACTTCAAAGCTGTTCTGTAGGACTGGATAGCTTCCGGGATGTTTCCAGAATCTTTATGGATGCTTGCAAGATTGCTGTGAGCATCCGCAAACGCAGGGTTGATCTGTATCGCACGCGTATAACATTGTAACGCGCCCGCCACATCTTGCATCTCTTTGAGAGTATTACCCATATTGCTGTATGCATCAGCAAAAGTTGGCTGAATTCGTATCGCCTCTTTGTAATGCATAAGTGCTTCATTTAGCTTTCCTTGTTGCTGTAGGACAGAAGCCAAATTGCTATGTGCAGCTGCAAATTCGGGGAACACTTCTAAAGCCTTTAAATACAGGCGAGTCGCTTCCTCGATGTAGCCTTGTTCACGTTTGATATTCGCCAAGTTGTTCAGCGAGTCCGCGTGTGAGGGACACAGTCGTAAAGCTGTGTTATAGCATTCTTCAGCATCGGAGACTTGCCCCTTTTCTTTAAGAGCGTTTGCTAGATTACAGTATGCGTCAGGGAAGTTTGGTTGTAACTCAATGGCTCGCCTATACGTATCTATAGCCAAATCTATCAATCCTTGTTCATAGTAAACGCATGCCAAGTTTCCATGGACGACGGCATTATTCGGTGATAAATTTAGTGCTCGTAGATATGCTGCGACAGCCCTATAGAAACGAAATTAATTAATTGCTTTTTATTAAATGAATTTATAAGAAATTTGTCAACATTACTGCATTTGAGTTTGATGAAGTGTCGGATTCGAACCAACTAAAACCAGTGATCTGTCAACAGAGGCAGATGCAGAGAAATCGATTATATCTATAAGCAAGACCTACAGTCTCATCTTTAATCAGAGATATTATTGGTACGACCTGCCCATGCTAAAAGTCCTCATTTCTATCATCTCTTTGGCATACATCACCTCACAAAGCTGTGACTAATTGCCACGCGACATCCCAGCCAACTGAAGCTTAGTTTCAATATATATTGGCAAGTTGCCACTACTCAAGCATGGCGTTTGGGATGCAGTAACCATGTTTTGTGATTATGCCTGCAGTGCTGTCCTGGAAAGGCTCTAGTCTCGCTTCATTCAATTCATTGGGTTCTAGTCAATGCGGTATTGTCGTAGAGATTTATGACTCGATGATAGTCACTTTAACCGCTCAACGTCGCATAAGATCTTATTTTGATATGATAAAAAATAATGCAATGAAATTACTTGAAGTCATTATATTACTAACCTGTCAAAAATTCTAGCTTCTTTGAGGACATTTCCCAAATTAATGTAGGCGTCCAAAAAGTTCGGATCCAAGGCGACTGCCTTCTCAAAATGGTGGATAGCTAACCAGATTTCGCTTTGAGCGTTAAATACGCATCCCAAGTTGCTCCACGCAACTGCAAAATCAGGCCTCGTTTCTATTGCCTTCAAGTAACATGCCTACACACACAGGAAAAGAAATGTGTTAAATGGAGCACCATTTTATATTTTATAGTAATGAAGTTTTGAAATGTGTTTTACGCCAATCGAACTGTTACACCTTAGCTTCGAACAATGCAGGAAGTTCCTTCGAGTTCGGTCCAAACGCCGATAGTCAAAATGAACTTCAAGCATTGATCGTATTCAATAAACGTTACGCAAATTGCACCCTAGGGCCACTACACTACGCCGAATGCCACACACATCAGTAGGAAATGCAAACGAAATACAAATACAATCGTAGTGCATCTGCACATCCTTAAGTCACAAAGCAGAAGAAGCGAGTATAAGTGAACCGTTTCCACTTCCTAGCCAATGAAGAAGGAGGACACGAAATGGTAAGAGAACTAGCACGGGTTGTTTCCGATATTCCTGTTCTTAGTTCTATTTCTTGCAAACCTTTCACTTTACCTGCAGCAGGTTCGGTGTCATCGTGGCGGGAATGCGAGTTGCGTACCAACCGTAACCCAGCTAGATACAGCGGCGGTCACACCTACACTTGCCTTACCAGACAATACCTTGTGAAAATATAATAGAAATTAGTTGATTTTGAGTCAAATTGTTTACCGGATCGTATCTTCATAATAATTTTATTGCAAATCAAATATTTATGATTGAGGATCATTGTCTCACGCTGTCTTCGAGCAGAGTATTGCGACAGGCATGATGTAAGACTAAAACATATGATACAACAAAACTCACTCAACATCATTAACTAGATGAAAACACTACTGACTGTTCTGATCCTCCATTTTAGTAATAATATCGTCACTACAAGCGTAAGGGTATTTATGTATACCGAAAACGTGAAATAGACAGGATTACGTACAGATTCATTAGTTTTAATACTAGTTAGATGTAAATTAGTGTACTCTCCTTATGCTGATCAATACTCAGTACAAATACGTAAACCCATGACAAATAGTAGCTACATTCGTAAATTAACGTTCAAAATAAAAAGGGTTTTACAAACATTGTACTGAGAATTGATATTCCTTTTACGCTAGGTGCGGTCACAAAATGTTAATGTATAACGACGAAACTTTTACGTATACATGGGTGTCCTTTTGATCCTGACACGTGTCATGCGTCATTTGTAAAAGAGAAGTCGTGTTTGTAACATAAAATAACATCCAATATACCTATGAAATTAGTCATTGTTATGTATAGTAATCATATTTCCATCAATATTATTCAAACACAGAACCTGATTACAATGAAATTAATCATCACTTATGTTAAAATATAATATTTTGTGACTGAACGTGTTGGAGAACAAGACTGGAAGTCAAAAGTTATAAGAAAACATAAAAAACTTTCGACATCCAATCTTGTTCCAGAAAATTTACAATGGCTTCAACAAATTGTAACTCTTTATCAAACTTTGTTTTGTTCAGAATCATGTTTTACGAAATTCAAATGGTTGAAGCCATTGTCTCGACATACGCAAACAGCCATTATTCAGAAATGTTGTACGCAATAGCAAAGTACGCTTACGAGTTTGGAGAGCACTCTAATTTGATATTGAGCAAGGAAAGTTTATACAGAATCCTGTAAATTTCAGAGCAAATCAGAAACTTGGTGAAATATCGCATTATTTACCTTCGCCTCGTCTAGTCGTCCAAGCGCTTTGAGCAAATTACCTAAGTCACTTCTCACGCAGTATAGGTCCTGAAACAAAGTCATTAGCATGAGTTTTAAAAAAATGGGGTTTGAGGAAATGAGCAATCAGATTTTTCATTTCGCATCAGTCTACTTGTTTAATAAAAGTAGACTCAGAATAATGTAGGTATTTATTTTTTGGTACTGCTGCCGTTAATTTGTTGGCTAGAATCCAAGATTGTCTTGGTCAAAGAAAATCTTTTTAATCCTATCCCATGATCGTATGTTTGAATGTAAATAATCAATGTTGAATGTAGAGTGTTTAATAAAGGTACCTTTTTTTATACGTGAGGGAAAATCCTCATGGATGTTATGCCGGACTCCTACCGACTAAAAAACCTCACGTGTCCTGCTAACAGCCTACAGTTGGGAGCCCCGGGTGAGCTCTCGGAATGATAACCCAAGCTACAACGCATAGTTATAGTTCAATTCTTTATTGATACGACAATAGTATTACCAAGTATTCCCAACGTGGGACAAGATACAACGGAATGTATTTGCTTTCACACTACTGGTAGTGCTAAGCGGTAGCGCCATGGAAAATAAAGGAACTGGTGAAATGAGGATGTATGGTATGCCTCTGCCTTCTCCTTCGGCAAGTTATCTAAGATGGGGACTGGATGATTCTTTTACACCATTGTTCTTAACCAAATGAAGAAAGTTTGTAACTTTTATAAAAATCTAAGAAAACTGTAACTTGGGGCCCCAAGGTAAGGTGGAAAATTTGCTTGGTTCCGAGTAGGTTTCGGTGGCCCAGTGGTTAAGGCATCTGGGCGCCGATTCTCGACCACACGACGTGAATGCGTGGACGCAAATTTACGGGTGAAACGTCGTCCGTCCCATGTTCGCCGTTCCTAAATATGAGACAGGCGACGCGTCACCCGCCGATTTCCGTCCACGCATTCATGTCGTGTGAAGCGAGAATCGGTGCCCTGCACGGTTTGCAAGAAGACGCAGGGTTCGAATCCTGTTCGAAACCAATTCTTTTTCCATATTTAAGATTTATGATCAGTTAGCATACTAATTGTATTGTTATATTATTTTTTCTTGAGACTTACATCCTTTTTAGGGTTTCGTAGCCAAATGGCAAAAACGGAACCCTTATAGATTCGTCATGTCTGTCTGTCTGTCTGTCCGTCTGTCTGTCCGTCTGTGTGTCACAGCCACTTTTCTCGAAACTCTCTCTCGAAACTATAAGGCTTATGCTATTGAAACTTGGTAACTAGATGTATTCTGTGAACCGCATTAAGATTCTTATATAAAACTAGAAAAAACGCAGTAAATTTTGGGGGTCCCCATACTCAGAACTGAAACTCAAAAATTTTTTTTTCATCAAACCCATACGTGTGGGGTATTTATAGATAGGTCTTCAAAAATGCTATTGAGGTTTCTAACATCATTATTTTCTAAAGTGAATAGTTTGCGCAAGAGACACTTCCAAAGTGGAAAAATGTGTGTCCCCCCCCCCGTCTAACTTCTAAACTAAGAGAATGATAAATCTAAAAAGAATATATGATGAACATTGCCATAAAAACTACCAACGAAAATTGGTTTGCACGAGGTAGAGCTGGTAGTTTTTTTTAATACGTCGTTAACCGCAATTTTCGGTTAGAAAAATCACTACCACTGCGAACGTGTTAAAACATCAATCAAAGTTACAACAAACGACAAGAACTTTGAATATTACTTGCTGCTACGAAACCCTTCATGGGCGAGTCCAACTCGCACTTGGCCGGTTTTTTAAGAAATGAACTCATTCTCTAAAGCCTATTACGAGCATACATAACATAGTTACGAGTCAACTACCGACAAGTCAAAGTGGAATATTTACAAGGACAATCTAATAAATATACCGTGGAAAACTACCATCCCACTGATCTATACTGTTTTTCAATAGCTTTGCGCAAAAATGTAAACAAACACATTTGATCCTATATATTCATAGTTACTTGCAATTGAGTATTCACCCTGATTACATTCCAGTATCCAGTAGTCTTAAGTGTTCTTACAATCATTTCGACACCAAATAACTTCTTTATGATAGTTTATTTTCATTTAAAATACCTACTCAGGAAAGTAAACAATTCAATGATTTGTCATACTATATTTTTCTACTTATCTGTCTTAGACAACGATTGTCAAAACATAACATGTTTACATTATTGCCAGATCGCGCAGGATTGGACTATACTACTTAATTGACACAACTCAATTTGTACATTTGCCTCGATACATCAGCAGAGGGCAAGGTTCTCAAGTTTCTTTAAATAACAAAATACAGACGAATTGAACCTCCTCCTTTTTTGGAAGTCGGTTAAAAATAGAATAGAATCTTACTAATATTATAAATGCGAAAGTTTGTGAGTGTGGATGTGTGGATATTTGTTACTCTTTCACACTCTAACGGCTGAACGGATCTGGCTGAAATTCGGTACAAGGGTAGATATAGGTCTGGAATAACACATAGGCTACATTTTATTTCCCACGGGAAGCGGAAGCAGGAACAAAACTTGACGCGGGCGGAGCTGCGGGCGTCAGCTAGTACACTACTATAATGTACACCATTATATTATAACAAGAACTTACACTACATACTTAACATACTTTAAAACAGGCCAAGAATGTGTTGGGCTATGTAAGGTTCCAACATTTTGTATTTCAAAATACTAGGTAGGTAGGTACTTTTTACTTCGAATTTTCGAATGTAGTCTGAACTTGGAAAGTAGACGATTCCTACTGTATTTGGTACACTTTGTTGGCGTAAGTAGTACTAACAGATGTACGGACATAGACGGGTTTTGAGTTACATACAGTCCTTGAAACATAGTAGACTCACTGTAAAGTTTCACTAAAAACAAAATAATAAACTTTTTTTAAAACTTACAGGATTATATTGCAGAGCTGTGACATACGCCTGTACCGCTTGCTCCATGTCTCCTGCGGCGACTAAGGCCGCAGCCAAGTTTATGTAGCCATCAATGAAATCTGGCTTTAGCCTTACAGCATGCCTGTAGTTCTCCAGCGCCTCTTGCAGCTGTCCACGCTCCTTATATACATTGCCAAGATTGCTGTAGAGGAATTAAGTGTGTAGTAGTCATATGGTGTATAGTGTGTAATTAATGAACGACGGCAGTATCACGGTAGAATGATAAAGCACCTCAAAATCTATAAAAATGAATCGCTGAATGTGTTGCTAAGTTCAAATCTCGAAAACAGCTCAACTGATTTCGCTAATTCTTTTTTGTTGTGTTTGTAACTGTCAGGAGAAGGTTCTTATGAAAGAAAAATTAGAAGGTCTGTGGAAAATCAGAAAATTTACAATAACTGTAACCGGTTCGAGCTATTCGAAGAAATGGTTTTTAAAGCGATTTTAGATCGGGTCTTGGAACTCGAAACCCCAAAATGGGAACCGGGAACGTAAAGACGGACAGGGAACTGGTATCTGAAAACCAGGAACCGGGAACTCGAAATTTCACCCGGAAATTTGGAACCCGAAACCGAGAACACAGAACAAGAAACCAGGAACGGGAACCGGGAAATCAGAACTCAGAATACGGATTTCCATATTAATAGTTAAGGCAGGACAAAGTCTGTCGGGTCAACTAGTGTTAAATAAATTAGATCGCCGGTACCCAAGCAAACCTAGTTAGCAGGAGCACGCTAAGTTACAATTAATGTTACCCTAGACTAGAGGGTTGGGAGGCCAGTAGATGAATGTTTTCCACAATGCGTAGAGATATAAGCTGAAGATAGCTGGGGAGGGAGAACTCTCCCACCCGAGTTCAGCAGTCGGCAGCGGGGGTGTCGCCGACGTGTCTTCGCCCAAGACTATCGGCCTCCATGACCGGGGGCCTGAGGACGGTGATGGGGCTGCTCACCGTCCTTACAGAAGCAGGCCCTAGACGACAGCGTGACGTGAGGGATTCATTCATTTAGTTTGCAGGTCAAAGGATGAATACTGCTGAAAATAGGCAGACAGGTGGGTGGGGAAAACATTTATAAGTACTGAAAATATAATTAGTTACATGCCTGGGTGGCACTGTACCAACAGAATACAGGCCAATTTTAAGCTAGTGATTCAGATCTGCACTCCAAAATAATCTAAATCACAATGGCTTACTGTTGCCAAAATGTTCCCACGCTATAAATAATTAAATTATCCTCTACTTCAACCTCACTGCCCTTTCTTTTTTAGGGTTCCATAACTAAAGGGTAAAACCACTCTTTTCAAAATTTTAATGACATGACCCACGGGTGCATTCATTATTATTATAAAAGATGATAGCACTCTGCATGGAAGTTACTGTAGCACTCCAGTTGTGGGGTGATGCGATGTGGAGGAAAAGAGGCTGCAATTAGTGGCAGATTTTGACCGTGACCTGAGTGGTTAAAAAAAACCCCTTTTCTACTCTCTCTTCAGCATGGTATGGTATAATTTAAGAACAACCTGAACATCCAGTGTGAGCATAAAAATACAATAAAAACTTTTTTTAACACAACATTGACACATTTACCTGAGAAATTGAATACAACATTCTGGAATCTAGGAATTCTAAATAAGGTGAGGCAGGACAGGTCAGACACTAAACCACAGAAACACACTAATGCACAGATTGATATCTGTATCAAATACTGCTCTTATAGGTGAGATGACGAGGAAGAAGAGTCACCTTGACTGAGGTGATGAAAATCTTTGAGCCTTTGGCGATGCGGAGAACCTGTCACGTCACATGTATTGAAGAACTCTTCAAGCTAAGCCCATTCTCTCCTTTTCACTTCCCAACAATGCGTGCAAACTGAGTTGCCACTCCTACACAGTGGAGAGAATCATCGCTTGAACCGAGCGATTTCAAAAGGATTATACTCTGACACACCATAAAAACAACCATTATTGTTTCCCACCTTACAACCTAGGGATTTTCAAGCAGAGTGTGAAGAAGCACGTCAAAGGGCCGACAAACCGAGGACCACTGTCAAAAGTGTGTGAGAGTGACCCCCAATCGCTAGATGTCGACACGGCTTTCCAGCAGGCGGGTGGCTTCAATTCAATTGGAAGCTAATTATTAAAAAGGTAACACTCGTAACTTGAGAGCTACTGAATAAGCAGTAGTAACGTCACCTTATTTCAATATTTATTACAGGCAATTAAGTATTTACATAACTATTACAGAGCATTATAAATTCTAATAATGAACTTGAACTTCATAATTCATTATCATAAAGTTATTCAAATATTATAAGGTGATGATTGTATTCATACATAATTATTTACTAACTAGCTGTAGCCAGCGACTTCGTATGGTGCATTATCTTTAGATTGATATAACTTTTTTATTTATAAACCGATTGACATGAAACAAACAATTAATGTTAAGTGGAGCAAACCGCAACCCAATAAAGAAAATCACCTCGCAATCGGTTGAGTTCAATCATAACTCTATTGTTGATTACAGCATTTTCAGCTAATGAATCAAAATTTATTGAGGGTATCAACTGTCCTTAAACCAGTGCAGCAAGGCCATGATCTATACCAATGTGGTATGAGATGTGCATATGAGTAGAACCCTAGCTTTCAGTTTTTCAGCTAATGTGCCAGGTTCAGCGAGTTCACTGATCATCACTCTAAATACTGTACTACAGCTGAGGCTTAACTTTATTAACATAATAAGATTCCCCTACTACATTGCGGTGTTATAAACAGGAAGCATATCTTATCAACATTCAATAAACATTTGTAGAGCATAAATAAGCATATTAATGAATAGTATAAGTCACCAGCCCTATTAAAATCAAGACAACTTCATCTGCTTATGGCGCACCGGCTAAAATTGGATAAGCTCTGGTACAGGTGATCTTACGAGCTTGGGTGGTAAGTTGGCTGACACACCCAACAAAAACAAGAAGTCTATTCATAGCTACTTGTAGCAGTCAATAAAAAGAAAACCAGCCTCCTTAATCAAGCGGGCTTTGGAAAATACTCAAGATTTAAGATAAAGTTATTACCTGTATGCCTCTGCCAGTAAAGGATTTTGTTTGATTGCCAATGTAGAAAAGTGAGCCGACTTATCCAATCTGCGGCATTGGAAATGAATGGAAGACAGCAGTAAGAGTACACCTGTATTAGTCCCATCTTGTCTCCACAACTGCATACAATGCAGTTCTGCACTTTCATAGTCTCCGGCTTGGTACTCTCGGTGTGCTAGTTCTAGGAGGCCTATAAACAAATGATGATACTTTTAGGATAACCTATCAAAATTATAAATTATGATCATACATAAGCAACATACTTTAGCAAAACAAAACAATAAAACCAGCAGCAAATGATTCCTTACAATTTCGATGCCCACAATACAATATCAAACAATCGTCATTTAAAATGGTAAGGAAAATTCCTGCTTGTGTCTGCAGTGAATTTGTAACAAAGCCGTGCTTAATCCAATTTTACTGTTTACAGTACTCACCGACTGTGGATATTTGCTGGATATCGGACATTTTCAATATTACTGCATTGGCAGCAACACCGACAATTTGCTGAGACTGAGGTTGCGTCGTGACAGATTGTGGCACAGCGACATTAGCTTGTGATTGCATTTTAGTTAACATCGTTCTATTCTATTTACATTTGTTCCAACAACTCGTTAGAGCGAAGAAATCCATTAATATAATTTAATTTATATATTTTTCACAAAATAAAAGTTTACTGTATTAGCACCAAATAACACAAAAGAAAATTTGCAAATTTTGTACTCGTCCTCGAGTCGCAAAGCATGACGCGACGGATAACGGAAGCAAACTAATTTTTTTGACAAAACACTTTATCCTAATACTTTAATGGATTTTAATTTGAGTTTCAAGAGCAACCAACTATAGGAGTTATTCCACAGAGATAATGCTAGTTTTAGCGTATCTCATCATAGCTGGTTTCCATGACGTATGTACTATTTGTCTATGGTTCTTTATATGGTTTCGTTCGCTGTCACTGTACTATTTTTAATACTTATCAATATTTCTATTCAAAAATAGTTTTATGAATTTAACACAAATAAGGAGGTCAATTTAGATAAAAGATTAGTTGAATATTATTGTCTTTGTAGTGCTGTAACTGAACAACGAATGAAACAATGTGTTTCCGCGGTTTCCGCTAACCTAACTGTCAAAATATCGCGCGAAACCTTTATGTGTTTGAATTTTATTGTAGCGTGTGTCTTACGCAATACGCACAGACTTACAAATTACAATGTACATAAATTGTAAGTCTGTGGTCTTACGTGGTATTGTATTCTCTTTGGCGTGTGTGGTGTGTGTGGCCGTGGTGTGGCCCGTGTGGGCTCAGCAGACACAGCCACAGAGTACATTTGCTGGGCTGGGCTGGGCTAGGCTGGAATTTGGAAGCCGGAACAGTAGCAGTCGCACACTCGCACCTATCCTATATGCCTATACCAACCATAGGGGCTTATTATGAAATTTATTGTGCATAGCCCTTAGACAACTAAAGTAAAATGGCACTTGGCAGTCGTTAAGCCAAGTTGAAGGCCTTTATAGGCCGCTTGAAATTTTTTATAAACGGGCAGTCACAACCTGCGCCTGTCCATTTCAACACGTTAATGATAGGGCTCACCACACCACCTATTACGTGGGACAAAATCGAAAGGTGAAATGAGGGCATACTGGGTGTAACAAAATTACCTCTCCAAATTTCATGAGATGACTTGGCATCGGAAATCAAATAAAAATATTTACTTAATAAAAAAGGGGGGTAAATTTTTTCATTTTTTTAAATTTTTTTTTGTCGCACATTAAGAATTCATTTTTTACCGCGGCAATTCGAGGTAACATGGTCGCCGTGGCAAAACAAACACAGAGGACCCGTTCGGCTGTCGTTGTCGCTTTCTACTGCCGCTCAGTAGCGAAAGAAAGGGTTAAAAAGGGAATTTATAGGACCTTTAAAACGGCTTTACGGTTAAAGTATTCATGTGATTTTTTTTTCTTCATTTTTGTAATGTTTCTTGACTGATGCCACGTCACGTGACGAAATTTGGAGAGGTAATTTTGTTACACCCAGTATAACATGCCTCTGCCTTACCCCTTCGGAGATAAAAAGCGTGGCCATATGTATGTATGATAAGCAAAGACGTATCAGTAGTTTTTATATCATTGATGATAAGTATCTTTTATGCTGCTTCCACATTTGTACTCGTAACATATGAACGAAACGTACAGCGAGTCATCGTGTCGAACATGTAACTCGAAGAGCTGCTATTTTCAGCGGTGCCAAAACGCGAGTTTTTTTTAACGTGAGGAAAATCCTACCTGTATGCTATGCCGGACTACCACGGACTAAAAACCACTCGTTCCCTACATAATGCCTACGGCTGGGAGCTCCGGGTTAGCCTTTGGAAGGATGACCCCAGGATTTCCAACAGGGACACGCGAGTCTGATACGGTAATGAAGAAATATGCCGCAAAAATGTTACAAATGTGGAATTAGACCATTCAGCTTACTACCTACGTAACTTATCACCATACCAATTTAATATGTTATGTTTACGGTGAGCTGGTACCTAAGTTATAAATCTTGTGCTCTACTAGATGAAATATAGCCAACTTTTGCTATGTCACCCATCCTTGAATGGGTGAAACTGCCTCCTTGTGCGTGTTCTACCGCCTGTCCAATGGTTTATGCTCTGAAGAATTGTTTAATATGATGCCCACGACTAAGTTCTATCACCGCACCGCGCGCCACAGACAGGGTGTTCATTCTCGCACTTTGCGTCCGGAGCGTACGGACACGGTTAGATCCGATAGAGGCTTTCTCCCGCGCACGCTTAGGTTGTGGAGTGACCTCCCTGCCCCGATTTTCCCAAACGCCTACAGTACGGGGTTCTTCAAAAGGGTCTTAGAAGGTTTTTATAGGGTCGGCAGCGCGAGTGTAGCGCCTCCGGTGTTGCAAACGTCCATAGGCAGCGGTGACCACCGGTACCTACATCTGGTGGGCCGTAGGCCTGTCTGCCACCTTGGTGGTATAAAAAAAAAAAACTTGAAGGCCTTACGGGGCGGCTTAAAATATTTCAACGTAGTGTGGTTACAACCTGCGCCTGTCCATTTCAACACGGCAATAGAACGCTCACCACCTAAGTATAGGTACCTATACGTGGGGCAAAAATCGATAAAGTGAAATTTGTGCGTAGGTACCTATAATATGCCTCTGCTCCCCATCGTAGATATACTTACGCGTGACCGCGTGAAATATACCTATGTATGTTTACTACAGGCGAGGTGATCGCCATACATGACACAAATGAATATCGCACAGCTTATCTGTATGAGTGCTTCTGCATTATGGTACCTAGAGAAAAAGGCGACAGGGCTATCAGGCATAACCCTGAATACATACATATAAAGTTACCACAAAATAAGAAGTCCGTTTTGACATTTGAGAAAGCGCCACTCTCATTGGCAGATTCCGAAATCAACCAATAAGAGTTGGTTCATAGGGAGCATCTTATTGGTGGATTCGGCAAACCACCAATGGGAGTGGTGATAACTTTAATGGTGACAGACCCGAAGAGATAGACAGAGACATAGATTTTACCATTGGTATTTACTTTTGTCCTCTGTTGAAATCACACAAACTCCATACAAAAATGTTCGTTTTCACCCACACTAATATACACGTAATGTGAATGCTTGAATCAAGCTTGCATGTGTGTGTGAGTATACCAGGGACACTAGCTATGGAAATTAAATAATGGAACAGAACGCAATCTCATGTATGTAGGTACTTTTTTCAAGTCTACCCTCGGCTAACCAAAGCAATAGCACAAAGTACGTAGGTAGTAATACCTACGTAATGCAACGCAGTGACACTCTCTCAAGTACTGACACGGCAAACGACACTTAAATTTTGGTGGGGGGATGGGGAAGCTTACTCGGTGGGAGGCAGGGAGTTGCCGATCTGTATGTAATACTATTATATTATCTATGGTTGAAATGCACAGGCGAAAAATTGTCACGGACGTCATGCCGGACGGATTTGAACTGCAGCAATCCGTTTCTCTTTATATCCATAAATAAAATAAAATTATAACCCTTTCCATTTTACTACTTTCCTCTTTTCAAAACTATACCTACTCTCTCTCTCCTCTCTCTTGTTCGTATTCCCATTTTTAGAGATACCTACGCAGATTTCTAATTCTTATTTATTCTAACACTGTAGCATGTCGTCCTTTTTCAAAACATAAAATCGAAAATTGTCTATGAGACCGAACTATCGTGTCATACTTGTCAAAACCACAAACTAGTAAATCTATTTTCCACCTTGACGTTGGCAGAATCGTTGGTAAACGACGGGGCCATTCATTCAAGAAAAGAAGAAGAATCCGTTTCTCACTGTACAGGGTTGTGCAGGTGCAGTGTAACGGCAATACCTACCTTAATTCAAATTTAATGTATTACTAGATTTTCCCCGCGGCTTCGCCCACATAGAAGTCGTTATCGCGTAAAATCATTACCCTCTTTTTGCGTATTGCGATAAAAAGTAGCCTATGTCCTTCCAAGGGATTCAAACTATCTCTATACGAAATTCCATCGAAAGCGTGACGACAGACAGACAGAGTTACTTTTGCATTTATAATAATAGTAGGGATAGGTATATTTTGCAAATTTCTCGCAGCTCATGTTCTCTCTGACTGAACTGGTTGATGAGACGTAGCTTGGCCGTCTTATCAAACGGTTAAGAGGGAGCATGGTTCTTTTCCTTTCCTTTCCAATCGGAGTTGACCTTAATTTGATAGGTACTATCCCATCGCACTTTGCAGCCTGGTACATACTTTTTAGGGTTTCGTAGCCAAATGGCAAAAACGGAACCCTTATAGATTCGTCATGTCTGTCTGTCTGTCTGTCTGTCTGTCCGTCCGTGTGTCACAGCCATTTTTCTCCGAAACTATAAGACCTATGCTATTGAAACTTGGTAACAAGATGTATTCTGTGAACCGCATTAAGATTCTTATATAAAACTAGAAAAAAAGTAGTAAATTTTGGGGGTCCTCATACTCAAAACTGAAACTCAAAATTTTTTTTTTCATCAAACCCATACGTGTGGGGTATTTATAGATAGGTCTTCAAAAATGGTATTGAGGTTCCTTACATCATTTTTTTCTAAAATGAATAGTCTGCGCAGGGGACTGTTCCAAAGTGTAAAAATGTGTGTGTCCCCCCCCCCCCCCCCCTCTAACTCCTAACCAAGAGAATTATAAATCTGAAAAAAATATATAATATACATTGCCATATAAACTACCAACGAAAATTGGTTTGAATGAGATAGAGCTGGTAGTTTTTTTTAATACGTCATAAACCACAATTTTCGGTTAGAAAAATCACTACCATTGCGAACGTGTTAAAACATCAATGAAAGTTAAAACGAACTATTATATTATGTTACTTGCTGCTACGAAACCCTTCATGGGCGAGTCCAACTCGCACTTGGCCGGTTTATTCTTCTTTCTTTCGTTCATAAGAACCACTGTAGGTACCTAGGTAGCTATAGCATTGTATCTAATTAAGTAGGTAACTGTTGACATTCCCTCGGCAGAAGAATGAAAAGAATATTACACCACGTTCGTCGAGCGAACACGTTGAATAAGAATGTACAAATAAAACGATCTATAAGTGTATAAAATAAAAATATTTAATGGACGGATAGGCACAATGTCAAAAGAGATTCAAGTTGCTTGAGATATAATATTAGGTATTACCTACCTACTGCTTATTTTTAAACACATCATTCACATTTTCACAATAAGCATCCATGAAACTATAATGGACACACATTCAGATAATATAAGTCCTATATAGCCCGCTTATAGGACAGTGTAAGAGTAGTTTGATCATTCTAAATACGAGAGCATGTACGCTATTTCAGTAACATCTTGAGGTATAGATTCGTGATAGCACACATACAACTCCCTTGGCTCCGGTTCACTGAAAATGCGTCTGCAAAATAAAGAAGTTTCAGTTGAAACGATGTCGCTCATTCTGTTCTTGTGATGTTTATATTAACCAACCACATACTTATAAAAGTAAGTCCCGATCTTGACCAAAACTTTTCACGTTAAAAAGTCAATTCGGATATACCCATTGAGTTTTAATGTACTACGTTAATAATAATTCAATGGGTATATCCATTGAGTTATAATGTACTACGTTAATAATAACTCAATGGGTATATCCATTGAGTTATAATGTACTACGTTAATAATAACTCAATGGGTATATCTCGGTACCCCTTTTTTCTTTTTTTAACGTTAGAGAAAATCCTTCATGGATGCTATGCCGGACTCCTACCGACTAAAAAACCTCACGTCACGCCCAACAGCCTATCGTTGGGAGCCCCGGGTAAGCCCTCGGAAGGATGTCCCAGGACTCCCAACAGACCCACGGCCGCCACTGCGGCCTCGCCCAGGGGGTGGTTCGGGTGCTATCCCGCGTATTTGGGGGGTTTCGGGTGTGATCCCGCTTCTAAGGGAGGGGGGGGGGTGAATCCCTCACGTCACGCTGCCATCATGGGCCTGCTTCTGTAAGGACGGTGAGCGGCCCTCTCACCGTCCTCAGGCCCCCGGTCATGGAGGCCGATAGTCTTCGGCGAAGACACGTCGGCGGCGCCCAAGCCGCCGGCTGCGGAGCTCGGGTGGGAGAGTTCTCTCCCGTTCCCGCCCCGCCGCCTCTTTCACGAGCATGACCTGCTCGCAGAAAGAGGCGGCGCAGTCCCACTTACTCCCACTGGAGATCATGGCTCGCACCCTGGTCTCGAGCGAGAGAGTGTCCACGCCCAGACCCACCACGAGGACCTGGCGCTGTTGAGTCCATCTGTGACAACCGACAGGAGAGAACACCGTGTCTCTTCTCCAGCCACTCGTCCATGAATGTCTGGTCTGACGGCCGCAATTGTGGCGAATCCCCTTTGGTTGCTCAAGTCGCGCTTTCCATGTCTCCACGGTTTCCTGGTGGAGCAGGGACCGCTGGGCCTCGATTTCTCGAGACGCAGGCCTTTGTCTCGCTCCTTGCGCCATTTTAGTAGTGACGCAAGGGCTCTCGCTTCCAGGTCCCATGGAGGGGTCCCGGCTAGGAGACATGCCGCCTCACCGGAGATCTTACGGTATCCCCTTATCACCCTGACGCCCATCGCCCCGTCAGGGTCTCCGCCCATACGGGGGCCCCGTATAGGGGCATTTTTCGCACGATCGCTAGGTACAGTCTCCTGTAGGGAGCGTTGGGTCCCCTGATGTTGGGCATCAGTCGCACTCGCGCGGCTGATGCCCCCCTCAGTTTTGGGACCAAACTTCGGAAGTGATGTCCGAAGTTCCACCGGCCATGGAGTACGAGCCTCTCTTTACCCCCTGTTCCTTACATGTTCAATACTGAAGATACATCTGAAATGGTTATTTAATATTTACCCAATAACCCAAAATTGATAGGGCTCCGTGTTTTTCTTAGTGACGCCGCATTGAGATAAGATATCGGTTGGCACTTGAAACAACATCCCATGCTCCTTCACGGCGACTAAGATTTTGTTCACAGGATTGGAGGGAGCTAGATTTTTCTTGAACCTGTAATTAAGAATGATGTCATGTAATCAACATGTTACCTATATGTATAGACCCTCTGGGATAATTAGGATTGAAGACTTATTGTGACAACTTTTTTGAAAAATAAGTACCTAAACAACATCTTTATTCTTCATCATTTTTTTAAGGAATAGGTTTTATTTCATCAGATGTGAAAATGTCGTGAACGAAACCGATTAAGTTAAAAAGTAGGTAAGTACCTAAATAATATTAAAAGCGGATCAATTGGTTTAATTCAAGATGTGTATGAATTTCCATCAAGTACCATCCTACAGCAACACGACCTATGATTTTGATCAGGAGTGGAGGATGTGGAGGTGCCATACTACGGAGACTTTCCCCTCTGTCAATGGGTACACTACTCCAAATGGAATAATGTAGTATGTGTGTCTGAAATTATGAGTGTATTGTTTTAATTGCTTTATGTAAATTGCATAATGACAGCCGATTCCTTTTGTAGTCATGTTAAGTCATGTATACGAATCCGATTCCCCCCACAACACATAACAGTAGGTACCTATAGACTATACAGCAAACATGATATGTCTACTACCATCATACTGGTCGCGTTGCTCTATGATTGTCATCAATCATCAGCAAAAATGGTATGAAAAGCCCTTCTCCAATGCTAAGACTTATTCTACTTCTAAATCCTTGGCATGAACAGTGTCCTTAATGGTTCGTGTTAGGGCCTACCTTGCAGTTTTCCAAACACGATTGTAAAAAAATGGGCATCACATTATGTCACAAGCAAAACCGTGCGACACAGCCAGTAATAAATAAAGCTAATACAATATGGTAATATCTCACCGAATACTGTGTTGCAGCAACTCATGTATGCGTTTACAAGACGATCTGAACGCTTTCATAATGTATGAATACAGAATGTTACTGGAATGCATTTCAATAGTTTTGACGGGCGCTATAAAGATTCCTTTCTCTGACTCCAGTTGAACAAAGTGGAATAGTACGTTTTCATCTCCAGCCGTAATTCTGTAAAAAAGAAACTCCATAAAATATGACTCTTACCGACTATCATCACACGTGCCCTACCCCTGCCTATGGCCGGAAGCCTCTGGTAGGTCCTCGGAAGAATGTTCCAGGATCGATAAATAAATAATAAATAAATAAATATTAATGGACATTTCACACAACGCTATCTGATCCCAAAGTAAGCTAGGAATAACCTGCTTGTGTTATGGGTATCAGACCACGGATATTAATACTTATATACTTTTTAAATACATAAATATTATACATAGAAACACCCAGACTCTTGAGACAAACATTTATGGATCACACAAATATTTGTCTCCGGTGGGAATCGAACCCACGACCTCAATAATCAATCAATCAATTGAGCCGATAGCAGTCTACTGCTGGACGTAGGCCTCTCCCAAATTGCACCACAATACACAGTCCTGCGCTTTCCGCATCCGGTCACTCCCTGCGACCTTCTTCAGGTCATCGGTCCATCTGGCGGGGGTCGTCCTACCCCAGATAATGTTTCTCCGTATATATTCACTAGCTGTTACCCGCGCCTTTATACGCGTGAAAATTATATTTTATGGAGTTTCTTTTTTACAGAATTACGGCTGGAGATGAAAACGTACTATTCCACTTTGTTCAACTGGAGTCAGAAAAAGGAATCTTTATAGCGCCCGTCAAAACTATTGAAATGCATTCCAGTAACATTCTGTATTCATACATTATGAAAGCGTTCAGATCGTCTTGTAAACGCATACATGAGTTGCTGCAACACAGTATTCGGTGAGATATTACCATATTGTATTAGCTTTATTTATTACTGGCTGTGTCGCACTGTCAATTTGATTGCTCTCTGCGTGGCCTCTAGGATATGTAGCGTGATAATATATAGCCTATTTGAAGACCCTACCCCTAGTTAATATTTGTGCAAAATTTTATTCAAATCTATTGAGTACTTTTCAAAATTCTTCCGGACAAAGCAAAGCAAACAGACAAACAGACGAAAATATTTCTTATTTAATTTTCGGCTTCGGTATCTTATGTTGAACACTCAGCGAGTTATATTATACCAAAGTCAAACCGACTGTATCCACTGCTACACAATTTCCTCTACACCAGTATGGTACTGGTGTAGGAGAAATTGTGTAGCAGTACAGTGATTTCTCTTTCACGTTTATCCAAAGAGCCGCTCTTGATTTTTAAAGCGTTTTTAAACGTTATCTCGAAGTATCATCACGAGACAGCTTACCTTTGAACCGTGACATGGTTTATGTCATTCAGCAAAGATTTCCGTATGTCTGACATGTCAACACTGCCGCTTGTTCTACTCCCAGCCTGAAATCGATAGAACGTCATATAGTTCATGGTGGCAAAATTAAACTTGTGATATTTTTATATCTATACTAATATTATAAAGAAGTAAAGTTTGTGTGTTTGTTAAATTGTAAGGGGTAATCTCGGGATCTACTGATCCGATTTTAAAAATTCTTTCACCAATAGGAAGCTACGTTATCGTGGAGTGTCATAGGCTATATAGCATCACGCTACAACGAATAGGAGCGGAGCAGTGATAGTAAATGTTTCAAAAAGGGGGGAAAAGTTATTCCTTTTGAGGGCTTCGTTGCGTGTGCTGCGTAAATATTTATAGTTATGTAAAAAATATGTACAACAAAATTGTTTCTATTAAAAGAGTTCTAAAAAAAATGCGCGATAGCATGTGTCTATCTTTGGATTGGTGCACAATAACCATTTTAATGGCAATCAATTTTTTTCTACAGTAATGCCACGGGATACCTCTTTCATAAACGAAATTGTTCTTAAAAATAATGCAACGGGAATACACGCGACGAGAAACCTTTCTCTCTCTCTCTCTCTCTCTCACACGTAGTATTGAATATTAACGACGAGACGCTACGGGAGTAAATGCAACGCGACGGGAGTAAATGCGACGGGAACAGGTAATACTCTCTCTTATGTGGCGCAAACGAAGTTGCGCGGGTCAGCTAGTTATAGTATAAGATGATGATGTAATACGGTATAAAGGGCCCTGGGATCTTAGGGGCCCCGGAGGGTCACATGCTGATTGATTTGCGAGGATATGAGGTAAACCCATATATAAGGCTTAGAGATTTAAGACGGAATTGATTATCACTTATTACTATGAAAAATGTAATATTATGGATCGTTGACGGATAAAAAAATACAACTTGTTGATTAGCACGATAGGTTATTCAGATACCTAAAACATCACGAGGAGAGCAAACCCATGTCCATCTTTTAGCCAAGGTCCTGCGTGAGGGAGAGAGCACCGACGATCTTGACCGAAACCACACTAACTAGGGTCCGTTCAGAAATTTAGATATAGAGTTGATCTGAAGACGTTATAAAAAGTAAAATAGACGTCAAAATTTTAGAAATGCTCTTACCATTCTCTCCCAATCAGAATCGGAACCAGACGAGTCGCGACGGTTTTTCAGTTCCCTGTCAGCTCGTCTCCCTTGAACGCGTTCCTCACTTACTTCGCTGTAAGTACAGTATTTTCGGATAAATATATTGTTAAATCACGGCGTTTAAGGTAGTTTGAAATAAATACAAGAATACTCACCTATTACTTTTCAAACTATTTGAATCCTCTGAATAACTGACATCCAGGCTGGAATGTCTATACTTCTGCGCACTACTGTACGACTGTGTATACAAGCTGTGGTGACTGCCATAGTTACTGACAGAGTTTACTTCATTCGTTGAACTGGAATTGATTTGATCTGAGGAGTTGTGACGACGTTTGTCTGGCACTTTAGGCAGTTTTAGAGTTGATGACTTCGAGCTTGTATCTGATTTCGAGGCTATAAAAATTCAAAATCATGTCAAAAATTATCAGTGAATGGGTAAACTGGTAGGGGTTGACCTCGGCATACTCATGTCGATCAAATCGATAATCTTCTGAAAAAAGGCCAGGTTATGAGTACCCTTACCGAAGAGCATGTATCTTATGAAAGTTGAAGAAGCGAAAGTTGTGTGCCAGTATCGCAGCAAGTGGACAGTCATAGTCTCTGCCTACCCCGTTGGGAGACAGGCGTGATGTTATGTTAAATTAAAAATTATTATAATATGGATAACCACCACGTGAGCACTTTGTGACATTTATTGTGAGTAGCTGTTAGTCCCGGTTGTCAGTGGCATTAAAAAGAAAGAAAGAAAGAAAAATTGTTTATTCCACAAAAAAAATAACAACTATAAGAACTACATTTTCCTTACAAAGTTAAACATACAAATATTTTGATGCCGCACACATTGTGGAATATCGGCCGCCTCTCAGCTTAATGCTGTCTGCCTGTGACTAAGGCAGAACAGCGCTGATTTTCTGAAACGGCCGGTCGCGAAGGTGCGTGTGAAAGACATTTATATAATAATGGCCGAAACAATCACGTGAACTATACAGAAAAAAAAAACATAGGTACTGACAAAACCAAATAAAGTTTATTATGGGCTGGCAAAATTTCTGTACAAACATAATACTGTTGTTAAGCCAAGTTGAAGGTCTTATGGGCAGCTTGGAAAATTTCAACAGTGGGTCGTCACTACCTGCTCGTGGGTTGGCAACGGGTGGGTTGGCAACGCGTGTGTAGCGCCACTTGTGTTGCAAAGCTCTATAGGCTACGGTTACCAGCCGTAGATTTAAAAAACCGTTGGTATAGGTACATGCGTTATACTTACTGGCACTTTCTTTCAGTTTCCTCCCATACTTTGTTAGATATTCCGGTGTGGTCTCAACTTGTGGGTGTGTGTTGGAGCAAAAATATGACGCCAAGTATTTGTCCAGTCCCACTTCGTACAACAATTCTATACAACTTTCGCACTCTTCCACGTAAAACGGAGATGGTGGTGTTATGCCGACTGCCTGTAAGTTTGAAGAATTACGTTATATAAATTACTAGATGTTCCCCGGGGCTTCGACCGCGTAAATCGTATTATCGCATAAAATCATAATCTTCCTTTTAAACAGTCTGTTAAAAAGTAGCATATGTCCTTTCCAGGGCCTCGAACAATCTCTATATCAAATTTCATCTAATTCGCTCCAGCCGTTAAGGCGTGAAAGCGTGACAGACAGACAGACAGAGTTACTTTCGCATTTATACTCGTAATATATTAGTAGGGGTTAAGTTCCCATTTCCGAATTCTGACTCCCAATTCCCAGTTGTTGTCCCAGTTCCAAGTTCTCATTTTCGAAATCACAATCGAAACCATTTTATGGAATACGTAGTTCGAGCCAGTAATAGATGTCGATGTAAGGTAAGCGGCGGGTAAGCGTGACGATCAAGACCTTAAGAACTTGGTCCTAGTCCAAAAATGTCTAACACGTCCGGTCCTAAGAAGTTTCACTTAAAAAATATTAGCAAAGTTACAACTTACATCTTCGGTGCAGCCTCCGGCTTCCATTAGAGTTGTCAATATAAAGTGACCCTTGCCAACAGTAAGGAGATACCAGCGGGACTCTGAAATTCTACAGAGATAACATTACATCTCATTAATTAAATACAACGTTCCAAGCACAGGGCGGAAACTCCATACAAAAATGTTCGTTTTAACCCACACTAATATACAGGTAATGTGAATGCTTGAATCAAGCATGAATGTGTGTGTGAGTATACTAGGGACACTAGCTATGGAAACTAAATAATAAGGAACAGAACGCAATCTCAACTCGCTACTTTTTTTTCAAATCTACCGTCGGCTAAGCACAAATTAAACCAAAGCAATAGCACAAAGTACGTAGGTAGTAATACGTAATGCGACGCAGAGACACTCTCTCAAGTACTGACACGGTAATAGACACATCAACTTTGGTGGGGGGATGGGGAAGCTTACTCAGTGGGAGGCAAGGAGTTGCAGATCTGTATGTAATACTATTATATTATCTTTGGTTCCAAGTGAAACTACTTCTAGGAATGATTATTATTATACTTATTTTGTACATTTCTGCCGTAAACTAACTTTAACTGTTTAAAAAACTTTATGGTTATGGTTTTCCTATCGCAATGCCTACAGACGAAAGACTACGAAACCAGTCTGCCCCAGTTCTACTGCCTTACAATGCCTTCAATACCTCGATTATCCTTTCAAGAGATGAATATGGTTAGTTCGCACCATCAAAGTCATGCAGTATTAGGATTTATCCTTCAAAGAATTAAAGTGGTCGATAACGATATAGCTTGCAGAGTAAGCACGTCAAAGTGGAAATAGACTGAACATTTCTGTCCAAGAACGAATAATCGATGGAGGTGACAAGTTCTTACGAGACCGGGACTCTGTAACTAATGTAAGATAGGACTACTTCCAGCCAGATGCACCGTATCGTGCAAAAGATCGTGGAAAGGGACGGAATGCAGAAGGCGGAGAATCGTGTTATTGGCAAACATTTGGAGAAGCTTGCGTAGATTAAAATCGAGTAACTTGATAGATTGACAGGTTGTGCAAATACTGCACGTTCGCTCTAAGTATGCCGCTCGGCTCCATACTAGTCGATTTTTTAATTAGACGAAGTAAATTGACAGCAACTAATGGCACTTCTTCATACAATGTTGCTTGTTTTCTATGACGAAGTGACATTAGGTACTGTAAATTTACTTCGTCTAATTAAAAATTCGGGTATACGCCTCTACGCCAGCGGCAAACTTAGAGCGAACGGGTAGTAGCTCTTTATACCAATGAGCACGTCCTTTCTACGCATTTGTCATGTTTAACAATGGAGGTCGGTACTTACTTATTTTCAGCGGTACTGTGCTTCTGATTTCTTTGTTCTGAAATAAAAACCTCTTTCCACATTACTAGTTTTTCTATCTCCTTTTCGGTACTAAGTTTCAGGACACCGTTAAACCTCAAGTATGCATTAATGTCTTTCAAATCTTCGTCTCGTAAATGTGAACTTAGCAGGTGTCCAGAATAATATAAGCATGACCCGAGGACGGTGTAAAGCCTTTGAAAATTTTCGACGTCGTCAGTCTGAAGAGAGAAAAAATAGTGTGCATGCTTATTTCAATTACCTATGCTTAAATAGCTACTTAGACCTTTTATATAGAGTTAGTCACTCCCTGGTTGAGAGCCCTGAATACACTTTGATTCCCTGCTATAGTTTCTGTGACTTGGCTTTGTAACTAAAAATGTTCAAGTCTGCAAATGCATTTGTCAAACAAATTTGGTAGAAATACAGATCCCATCCCACTGATGATCTTAAATACACGATGGAGGTCTATGATCACGAGCCAGCCTATATACACTTAGAAATCTAAAATGCCTTAAGGAGCGAATCAGCAAAAAATATAATAGCCACCACCGATAGCCACCTCTGCTCGTTGACTCGATGTTTTTTTTATAATTATGATAATGTTATTACCCATTCTCTGTAGTCAGCTGCCTCCAACTCAGTCACGGCGTCATCAATCTGCACTTTCACTTCCAATGGCAAAATTACCGAATGGGCAGCCAACATATCTTCAAAAACGCTCCCCGAATTACGGCGAAGATCATCCTTGCTAGTTCTATTAAAAACTAATGCAACAAAAATACGGGAGAACAGGCAATCCAATTTGTCAACATTGTTTGGTTTTGTAAAACAGCTTTTCAATGACCCATATAGGAATTCTAACAGTCTGACTATGTCAGCTATCACTTTTTTAGCTGCAAATATGTCCACTTTGTTGTTCGGGAACGCAATCAAAAGTAAATCGCTGTTATGTGATTTGTAAGTGACATTGATTAGGGTACCATTATGAAGTACAGTAGAAATGCTTGGTAGGCTGGTCCCCAACGATTTTGGAGCAAGATGGTTCAATGTTACGTGGGCTCCCCTGGTGTTGTACAAAAAGTTTTGATTAAAAGGTCGTGGGAAACAGTACAGAACTCCTTTATCATCGTTGCTGTTATACTCAATGTCGTTACAACATATGTACAGAACTGAACACGAGGAGTCCTTCAGTAAATGTGTTAATGCATTTCCAGGGCCGTTCTGAACCTTTAACAACCTTTCTACATCAACGCTGTGTTCTTCGGAAGGAATCTCGAACGTTAATTTCGGATTATTGTGATCCTCAATAATTCTTGGTAGAACATTGTTTAAGTTGTAAGAGTTTACTTCAATGCCATTAATTTTCTTCAAATAAAATCCCTTTTTTACTTTCTGCACATAGATGGCTCTGGCTTCCGTTAAAAAATCTGCAACCGTTAATGTTTTACCATCGGCATGTGTTTCCAAGCTTAAGCCGAAAAGTTTTTCAATCTGGCAGTTTTTTTCGCTGTTGAATATCATGTTTTTGCTGACCTAAGAAGATAAACCGTTTATTAGTTATCTACTAACTTCTGTGAATGTACCGTACCACAGAAAACCTTGGCATGTCTCACACTATCATTAAGTTAATGATAGGGGAGATATGCCAAGCCTATGGAAAGGTATCACGGACAGGTTTTTGAACAATATCGGAGGAAGGAAGCTTTATGTACAAAACAGCTGCGAGTAGGGGGTTACCGGGCCCTAGTTTGACAGTGCTAGGCTTCTGCAAGCGTGACGGACGAGCCTAAATTTCTGACGTGCGATTTGAGGTGGAGATCATTGTAATTGGATCTCTAACGCATCATGCGTCTTCTGAACTAACGAGAGTGTTTCATGGCTAGGTATTCCTTTTTCACCACCTCTTCTGTCCATAAACACTAACAAAACAAGACGGGGGAGAAGCCAAAGAAATAAAGTATTACTGTCGAGCACTGCATAAACCAGTATCTAAGGCTCTCGTTCGTTGTTTCAAGATGGGTTTGTTTACAATACCACATAATAATATAATAAGAGCATACTCTGTAACGATCGATCGCTTTAGCGTGCACAAGTGCTTGGTTTCAGGCGCTCCTTACATTTCTACATGACCACATTGCTTAGCAGAGCTATGTTCGTCGCATAAAATGTGGCCCCGTGAACTCAATGTTTCGTAAGCAATCACTGCAGTAAACAACATCCACTTTGGCCGATCCTTGGATGGGTGCCCATTACGTGACCACACTTTGCTTTGACATTTATTTGTAGGTAACATGACAGTCGTTAAGCAGGCTGCTTAAAAATGTTCAAAAGACTATTCCTTTGTCACAACTTGCGCCTGGGTCGGCAGCGCAGATGTAGCGCCTCTGGTGTTGCAAACGTCCATAGGCTACGTACGATGACCACCCATCAGATACGCCGTAAGCTTGTCTGCCACCTTAGCAGTATAAAAAAGAAAAACACTAGGTTCCTATTCAGGTTCTTTTTTCAAATGTTTCATATTATAAATAACAACCCCTAATTCTTAATACCATTCTCTTTCGGCACAGATTCTATGAGGTATAGTCTTAGATCATCTAACCACAGGATGCGCCTTTCTTAAGCATTGTTTTCTGCCATTGCACATGACCATTTGGTCTTTTGGCTTTATAAAAAGCACTGTACATCAGTACATCATTTTATATGATTAAACTAGTACATTTCATTGTAGTTGACTGTACAATAAAAATTAACACACAACAGCCATTACGCGTTTGTCGATTAATACATTTTTAAATACAATGAAATTTTATATGTCTTTGTGTTTCCCCCTTCACTTGTATGAAAACTGGCAGAATATTTTTGTATGCGGTGGTTCGCAAAGGCTAGTCCCGTGATATATGGTCTAAGGGTATAGTGCAGTCTTTCCCAAAGTGGGCGATAACGCCCCCTTGTGGGCGCTGCAGGTCTCAAGGGGGGCGGTAAGAGACCCAGAAGAAAATGGGGCGTTGTGTAAAGGCGGGCGGGCGGGGGGTGATTTGTAACTTTATTTAGCTAAGAGGCCTCTTAAACAACAACTGCAAGAGCTCTCGACTCTCAACAACAACTTGTGAACATCAACTAATATGAATTAAAAGATTGCTCAAACTCGGTTCTATATTTCTCTTCGCGTAGTTCATATATCTGTCCTATTTTATTTAATATAGAAAAAATTAATAGTTATTAGCACTCGTAGATATCTATCATGTTTTAACAAGTTTTTGTTAAATAACCCGAATTGTGCATTCCTGTATCAGTCGGCTGGTTCATTGAATGCTTGTTCGGACTTGTTGAGTACGATTGAGCGGCGAATGAGATAAACGAGTTTATGCATGTTTGTTTTATTCCTGTCGGTGCGTGCTGCTTAAGTCTATCATGTTTTAACAAGTTTTTGTTAAATAACCCGAATTGTGCATTCCTGTATCAGTCGGCTGGTTCATTGAATGCTTGTTCGGACTTGCTGAGTACGATTGAGCGTCGAATGAGATAAACGAGTTTATGCTTGTTTGTTTTATTCCTGTCGGTGCTTGCTGCTTAAGCATTCCTATATAAACAATGTAATATTTATTTTATTTTCATTTGTGTTGTGGTCTCGCGCGCAATAGATGAGCAGTACTTACGCCTCCTCTACTCGTGAAGTTGAACGTATTTCTCAAAGCAAAACAATGTCGGAAGTAAAAAAGAAGACGCGGCAATACTCTGCGGAATACATTAAATTCGGATTTATTGAAAATCCCACAAACCGATCGTCGCCTTTGTGTCTTCTATGTCTAAAAACATTTTCGAATGAAGCAATGAAGCCTTCATCCTTTCGGAACATGCCATCCGTTTCCCAATACACCCGTTCCCAAAACATCCGTTCTATTAGAGACGTTTCTCATAGTATCCTTATACCAAGAAAAACGTTTCCCAGAACATCCGTATGCTAAAATAACCGTTTCTTAAAATACCCTTATGCCAAGAAAAACGTTTCCCAGAACTTCCGAATTCACTTCGAGATATATCCAGTTAGCAACGTTAAAAAACAAATGAATGTTGAAAAAACGAAAGAAAGTGATATGATAATGCAAGCAATTTTCGACCTAATCGATTTTGCACAGTTTCCTGATTTTTTCACATATTCGTGATCAGTGTCATCCATTTTATCCGAAAAAATGGTTTTTAAGTTTTGTCCATAAGGTCGAAAATTGCTTGCACCCATTTTTTATAAGAAAAAAAATAATAAATATTTTACAAACAACCATTATATTTTGTACCTCACTGCTGTACCTTACTACGTCTATACTTAAACGCTTAAAAAACTTCTCAAGACAAAAAGAAACAAAAAAAAGTGGAAAATAACCTATTTTATACATTATTACCATTCCTGATTAGTGTATAATGCTTTCTGAGACGTGTTACTTTAGATAGAAACGACAACGAATCAATATCGCCACATTGTAACTGAAGTAACAGTTTGTTGTACTCTAAATCGAATACGATGTCACTCTTCCTCCTGTTTTTTTTAAAGCCATGAAGAGGCTATTTTTTAATTTTGTATCCATACATTTGGCCTCTTTTCGGAGTCTGTTGACAAACAAGAGAAAATTTGGTTTACGAGGGATCCTGCTGTTTAGGCGTGTATGACATCCCTCGACACAATTTGTGGTTCGATGTCTCTCAAATGCGACGCTCAACGTATTAGCAGATAATTTCGGAAACCATTGACACTCCATATAAGTTTTAAATGTATTCATTATCTCGCTTTCTGGAAATAATTCCTTGATTAATTGCCATGCTTCTGATATGTTACTTTCAGGAAGTAAAGGTAACCCAGCACAGAGCCTTGTAACGTTTTTTCTCGCGTATTTCCACACAGCTTCGGTGTAATGGTGGTAACATCTTTTGGTTGTTGCATTCGGGAATATAACTTTAACTGCATTCATCGGAGCTTTTTCAAAGTCTGCTTTAAAGTTATCGATATTTCTGTTTAGTTGTTCTTTTAATATGGAGAAGAATCTTAAGTATGTTTCCTCGCTTTTATTGGGCAGAAGCCCATAGACCACTGGCTTTACATTTGTTGTTTTTTCATTTGAATTGATATCGAGATGCAGCGTATACAATTGGTAGAAGGGTTTAGGTACAGACCTAAAAGTACCATCACCCATATAATTCTTGGTTTTATTTCTAATAAGCTTTTTTGCATATTTAGTTGCAAAAATTATATTTTTTTCAGATTCGCCATCTTCGCACAGCACAAAGTTATCAGCCAACACTTTTGGTACATGAACCTCTTCTAGGGTATTATATTGTAATTTATCACATTCCAAAAATATCTTTCTAACTCTATAAAGAGAGCTTCTGTGCGAATCAAATAAAGGTACGGACCCTTGCATGTCTTCAAAATTTTTGTCGAAAATTAGTTCAATTGGCTTTAAATTATCGCACACATCTACCTTACATTTGTCTATTATTACACTAACCTTATTTTCGTTAGCATCCGGGCTACACACGTGTAGTTTTGGTGCTCTTAAGATTTTGGTTTTGCTCTTATCCAAAGTGACAGATGCGGCACAATCTTCTTTTTTTTTTTATACTACTTAGGTGGCAGACAAGCTTACGGCCCACCGGAAGGTTGGTAACCGTAGCCTATAGACGTTTACAACACCAGAGGCGCAACACACGCGCTGCCGACCCGGGCGCAGGTTGTGACGACCCGCAGTTGAAATTTTTCAAGCCGCCCGTAAGGCCTTCAACTTGGCTTAACGACTGTCATTTTACTGACAACCGGGACCAACGGCTTATCGTGCCTTCCGAAGCACGGAAACGCTCGTAAATAAATGTCACAAAGTGGTCCACGTGGTGGTCACCCATCCATATCCGGCCATAGTAAATGTTGCTTACTGCAGTGATCGTTTACAGAACACTGAGTCCGCGGGGCCACGAGCGCTTCAAAATGATGTAAATGAATGTGATTCAAAATGATGAAAATCTTTTATACAACGCCAACATGATGAACCACTTTTATTTGTGGTGTGATGATTATAGCGGTATATACTAATAAGTAAGGAATCTTTACCCTTTTGCGTTTTAATAAATTTAATATCCATATTGAATTTTATTTCCAACGTACAACGATATAACAGGATATTTGACATAGGAATAATAATATTATAACAGATATTCATAAGGGGCCAGTATGTGTTATTTTTAGAAGTGATAATGATAGGACAAAGAGGATTTATGCACGTATACATGTCACAGGTAATAGTTAAATAATTAATCTAATTGGAAACCGATGGATGATGGTAGCTAAGTGGGGTCTAGGTGGAGACGCTTGGGGGAGGCCTATGTCCAGCAGTGGACGTCTAACGGCTGAAATGATGATGATGATGATGATTGGTTTCTAAGCTCTATTTAGACAGACTAGCACAACACCAAGTGGGAACCGTGTTTTTGGGAGCCTGATCTGAAAAAACGGATCTTTTGGGAAACGTATATTTTGAGAAACGGGTAATTTTGGAAACGTATATTTTGAGAAACGGGTAATTTAGGAAACGCATATTTTAAGAAACGGGTAATTTAGGAAAATGTCATAATGGGAACGGATGTTTTGGGAACGGGTGTATTGGGAAACGGATGGCATGTTCCGAAAGGAAGATCATTTGAATAAAATGCATCCAGATAAGAAACACAAGAATGTAGCATATTTTCAAGACCTAGAGAAGAAGCATAATACTCAGCCAAGTGTAGTAAAACTATTTTCGGCGGCTGCTAAGCAAGATGACGACGGCCTTCGAGCTTCGTACAATATCTCTTTGTTAATTGCTCAAAAAGGCAAACCACATAACATCGGAGAAGAGTTAATATTGCCAGCAATAAATGAAGTAATAACTACTGTGCTCCATAAACCGGCCGCAGATATTATCCGAAAAATTCCTTTGAGTAATACATATTATTAAAACTTTATGCTTATTACTAACTTAACTTTAAGCTTATACTTAATTTATATTTATATTATAAAAACTTTATGAGAACAATAGTGACACCTGTAGTTAAAAAAAAAAATTTTTCAATAAAAAATAAAACCGACTTCAACCAATTCCGGAAAAATAAAATTTACTTAGCACAAAGTAATATGTATTTTGATTTATCAGACTTTATTCAATATCATATTGAAGTCGGCACCAAGTAAACCCATAGTTTTATGTAGGTATTATTCATGGCACCAACTTCAATATTATATTGAATAAAGTCTGATAAATCAAAATACATATTACTTTGTACTAAGTAAATTTTATTTTTCCGCAATTGGTTGAAGTCGGTTTTATTTTTTATTGAAAAATTTTTTTTTCATTATTTTAAGTGACGGGTGAACCGAAAAATATATCTATCTAGGTGAAAATTCTCATCAATACAAATCAATCAATCCCAAACACAAGGTAGCTGCTGTAAATCGTTAAGGAATTCCCTCGACTGTCTTTCGGTTCCATCATCAGATCGACTCCAGACATTCATTAAATTTTAGTACATTAAAGCACTGAATTAAAAAGTTAACAAACGCACTAATTGTCCCTACAATTTTCGGTGGTTGCCCTCGATTTATCCTGAATCCCATCATCAGATCCTGACCTGGTGAAATTAGGACCACCTCAGAAGTGAACTCTATCCAACAAAAAGCAGATTTGAAATTTGTCTATAATTGACGAAATATCGGTGAACATACATAAAACATTGAGAACTTCCTTTTTTTTTTTAAGTCGGATCTATCAATCTAGGTGTAAAGTTCTCATCAATACAAATCAATCAAGCCCAAACACAAGGTAACTGCTGTTAATTGTTAAGGAATGCCCTCCACTGTCTTTCGACTCTATCATCAGATCGACTCCAGACCTTCATTTAAATGGAGAACATTAAAGCACTTAATTAAAAAGTTAACCAGCGCACTAGTTGTCCCTACAATTTTCAGTGGTTGCCCTCGTTTTCTCCTGGATCCCATCATCAGATCCTGACCTGGTGAAAATGGGACCACCTCAGAAGTAAACCCTATTCAACAAAAAAAGAAATTTTGAAATCCGTCTATAATTGACGGAAATATCGCTTAACATACATAAAAAAAAATACATACAGACGAATTGAGAACCTCCTCCTTTTTTTGAAGTCCGTTAATAAAAAAGGTGACATATCTGATATATCAAATTACAGACCAATATCTTTAGCAACTGTGATGTCAAAGATATTTGAGAGGTTACTACAGCCACATCTAATTAAATACATAAAGCTGCATGACGCCCAGTTCGGTTTTCGTGCGAATTTGTCAACTGATACTGCTATATTTTCGTTAAAGAGACTGTACGTTATTATTTAGATAGAAAGACTAATGTTTATGCCTGCTACTTAGATCTAAGCCGCGCTTTTGACTTAATTAATTATGAACAATTATGGGAAAAATGAAGTTAAATATACCTTATGACATAATTCGTATAATAAAATATTGGTACGAGGGACAATCCAATACTGTCAAATGGGGTGATAGCATGTCGGGTGAGTACATACTCAACTCTGGGGTCAGACAAGGTGGGTTGACCTCTCCTATTCTATTCAACCTATGTGTGAACAACTTGATTGGTGAACTGAGCGGCACCGGAGTCGGCTGTTCAATCAATAACGTATGCATTAACAATCTTAGTTACGCTGACGACATGGTGCTGCTCAGTCCATCGGTCAAGGGGCTGCAGAAGTTGCTAGGAGTATGTGAGGAGTATGCAAACAGACACGGGCTGGTATACAATGTTAAAAAGACTGAGGTTATGGTTTTCAGACATGATAACAAACCATTGACTACTCCTGACATATTCCTATGTAAAGAACGATTGAAAGCTGTTAAGAGTTTTAAATACCTGGGGCACATATTGACCGATAAACTTAGGGATGATGAGGATTTAGAAAGACAACGAAGAGCGATCGCTGCAAAAAGTAATATGCTTGCTAGGCGCTTCGCGAGATGTTCCAAACAGGCAAGAATCACTCTGTTTAACGCATACTGCCGGACGCCGTACACGTGCCAGCTCTGGTACAATTATACTCGACGGGCGTACAATGCAATGCGGGTGCAGTATAATAATGCATTTCGGTGCATTCTGGGGTTACCATGGAGGTGTAGTGCGTCCGGTATGTTCGCTAAAAACAGAGTGGATGATTTCTATGCCGTCATGAGAAAGTCCAGGGCCGCCTTTATGAACCGTGTGCACATGTCTGACAATGAAATATTGAGGGCTATATATGAAGCTAACCTCTTCTTTGTATATGACCCTCAATATTCCAGCTAGCCTATAATATTGTTATTTTTATAATTGTGTTTATTTTATTATTATTTTTGTGAATTTGTATTTTTTTTATTTTATTTTTTTATTTATTGGATCTTAAATTGTACATTAAATATTACAAATAGCACAATAAAACCACAGAGGTTTGTCCTTATGCTAGAAAACAAAAAGTGTAATCAAAACAAATGCCAGCGTTGCGATCTCCCATACATGTAGGTACCTACTTACTATCCCAGTACAGTGCATTCACATCTTTCAATGCTGAATATAATATTTCTAAAAGGAACGACAAAACAAGCAGTGCCATGGTATTTTTTCTCCTTACTACATCTAAATACTACATAATGTACATACACATACATAATTCGTTAAATAAATAAACATTTCGTTACCCAGTATACAATTCAACGCTCACGTCTAGATATAACAATACTTATAATTCTAACAAACGCGAGCGCTAGGCTATAAAGGTCACAGCTTTTTTATAATTTTATTAATTTATTTCCTATGTTATGGGTACTTGTGACCTAAAATAAATGATTATTTAATTTATTTTAATAATTCTGTGCAAAGACGAATTGATGAAATGGCTGAAAACATTGAAGAATCATTGTGCGATCACCTGAGGACAAGTCAATTCTCAATTCAGCTTGATGAGTCCACTTTACCAAGTAATGAAGCATTGTTGTTGTCTTACGTGAGGTTTATTAAAGATGAGAAAATATGTGAAGAACTATTATTTGCTAGAAATTTAGAGACCGATGCAAAAGGTGAAACCATATTCAATACATTGGAAAAGTTTTGCGATGAGAAAGAGATTCCTTTGAAAAATATTATTTCAGTTGCTACGGATGGCGCTCCGGCTATGACAGGGTGCCATAAAGGCTTCATAGCGTACTTAAAAAATAAAATTCCAGATGTCCTTGGTGTACATTGCGTTATTCATAGACAACATTTAGTTGCTAGAAACTTAAGTGAAAAACTATTTCAATCACTGCAATATGTCATCAAAGCAGTCAATAAAATCCGCAACAGCTCTTTGAATGATAGATTATTTCATCAGCTTTGTGTTACTAATGACGAGGATTTCAACCGTTTGTTGTTTCATACTGAAGTTCGTTGGCTATCAAGAGGCAATTGTCTGACTCGATTTTACAACCTGTTTGACTCTGTTATAGAGTTCTTGGAAACTAAAGATACAGAATTGCACGACAAGCTCATAACATCAAAGAATGATATAGCTTACATGACAGACCTGTATAAATTGTTCAACGACATGAATCTCCAACTGCAAGGCGATAAACTAAATTTAATTAAAACAAAAAACGTCGTTGCTGCTTTCGCAGCCAAACTGCTTCTACACAGAAAGAATCTGGGCAGACGTGAGTTTCACAATTTTCCAAATTTATTAGTATCATGCAGTAACGACGAATTGTTTGCCTACTGCCAACATTTGGAAAACCTCCACATTGACTTCACCGAACGATACCAGGACATTTTGAACTTGGAAATACCAGACTGGGTGTTGGATCCGTTTTCAAATGTCAACACAGCAATGTCACCTCAGCTGGAAGAAGAACTTATAGAATTGACAACAAACGAGGAAATAAAAATCAAGTTCAAAAATGGTTACCAAGAATTTTGGCTTCAAAAACCGATCCCTCAATTGTACCCTGGATTGTGGTCAATCGTTCAACGATTCTTGATAGCATTCACATCGTCATATTTGTGTGAACGTGGACTTAGTGCTGTGACAACACTGCTTACTAAAAAGAGAAATCGTTTGCTTGATACCGAACGTGGCGACTTGCGACTGTTCTTGAGTAAATTGGAACCTGATATCAACAAACTTATTAAACAGCATCAGATTCATCCTTCACATTAGTTTTTATATAAGGATTGATTATTTTAGTTATATTTTTAATAAAAGATACTCTGTTTTAATACTATAAAGTCGCGATCAATAATCATTCTTATTGGCAGGTGGAGCCCGTAAGAGTTAACTTGAGACCTAAGCGCCGTTGTATGTTACCTACTGCGCCCAGGTTTCAAGTTGCGGGTTAAAGTAAAAGTTAAAGTTTCGTTTAGAATTCTCTGTTAATATACATAATAAACATTTTTTTTTTTTACACAACATCACATATATAGGTCACAATAATTAATTAATTTAATTTGAAGTTATGGTGGTTTTTAAATAGGTGAAAAAATGGGGACGCTAAAAAAATATTTATTCTCAAAGTGGGCAGTAGACAAAATAAGTTTGGGAACCACTGGTATAGTGCATACCTACTGTAGAGTAGAAGTTGCCCTGTCTGGCATTGTTAT
Source organism: Miltochrista miniata (assembly GCA_933228765.1). NCBI lineage: Eukaryota > Metazoa > Arthropoda > Insecta > Lepidoptera > Erebidae > Miltochrista > Miltochrista miniata. The sequence goes on along the minus strand of OW121763.1, from coordinate 22,526,043 downwards.
CACAAGCAGCAGATAGATTATAAATCATAGCATGCATTTGTTCCGACGTAACCTACCTACGTCTACGTACCTACGTATAGGTATTTCGAGAGCCTTATGTCGCATGTCGTGATGAGATGAACATGAACTGGTGAACAGGGTTAGGTCGGTATATGCTCATTCTCGAATAAGCCCTTTAGCCTACTTTTGTCGATAAAAATTAAGAAAAAGAACATTTACACACAATACAATTAAAATTCTCGCGCTCGTGGCCCTGCGGACTCAGTGTTCTGCAAACGATCACTGCAGTAAGCAACTTTCACTATGGTCAGTCCTTGGATGGGTGGCCGTCCATGTGACCAATTTGTGACATTTATTTGAGCGTTTTCATGCTTCGGAAGGCACGTTAAGCCAAGGAGAAGGCCTTTTTAGGCGGCTTGAAAAATTTCAACAGCAGGCAGTCACAACCTGCGCCTGTTCATCACAACAGAGCTTAGACCATATATCACGGGACTAGCCTTTGCGAACCACCGCATACAAAAATATTCTGCTAGTTTTCATAGCGGGTGAAGGGGGAAACACAAAGACATATAAATTTTCATTATATTTAAAAATGTATTAATCGACAAACGCGTAATGGCTGTTGTGTGTTAATTTTTATTGTACAGTCAACTACAATGAAATGTACTAGTTTAATCATATAAAATGATGTACTGATGTACAGTGCTTTTTATAAAGCCAAAAGACCAAATGAAGGGTACAGGCAAAGAACAGGGAATGTCACAATTTTCATTTTTTCTGTTTTTTATTGAAATCAAGTCTTTGACTATGGTAGTTTAGTTCCCAATCACTAACTTTAAAGAAAAGTAAACATATGGCGCCAAAAAGGCGGTTTTGTTTATGACCGAAGCGAAAAGAACCAGGAATGTCCATGACAAACCAGTAAAGAAGAAGGATAGTCCAATACAAAGTGAGTGACAGTTGTGAGGAGCTCAATAAAAACGTTATTACTTTTAAACTTTAAATTGCGTTTTTCTCAAAATCTATTCATTGGGACATTCCCTGTTCTTTGCCTGTACCCTTCAAATGGTCTTGTGGCTTGGCAGAAAACAATGCTTAAGTAAGGCGCATCCTGTGGTTAGATGATCTAAGCAACAGAGCAATACGGCTCACCACCTATAACGTGTGAAACATTCTTAAATAAAAAGTGAAATGAGCCCCTTCGGGGATAAAGGTGTGACCATTTATGAATGTATGCATCTACAATTGAAATTGTATGCTCAGTCTGCATAGGCCAGAGGTCGGTTTTCTCTCAGGGGTCTGTGTTGTTCTTTTGCTGGAGCGGGTAAGAATTCTTTCATTCCAGATCCGCAGTCTGTGGGGAGGACGCCATGACGCAGGCTGGTCTTCATCCACGACTATCGGCCTCTAGAATCGGTGGCCTGAGGACAGCGCTACCTTAGCCCACAAAACCAAGTCCAAGACTTCGGGCTAATGTGAGAGTGAGCATGAATTTGGTTGTTATAACGCTTCTTGGAGCTTGAGAACGAAGCTCCCAGAAGCGTGATAACACCCGAGGCGAAGCCGTTGTGGTAGCTTAGGCGGATCGAGTCTGTCATGTGTGCGCGAAGATTTCCACATGTAAAATAGGGTTCGAAGTGACATGCTGTCTCTCTTTCCCATTATAGGAATAGTTCTGCGCAGGTGCGTCGCAATGAGTCGACGCTCAGGATAGAAGACGAACTTGTGGCTCAACCGGGACCAGCTCAGCAATACTCAGCATATCCTTAAAGGGTTACGAAAACTTGGTCGATTTCAACTAAAAATTCCCTTTCCTACCTAGAGGTTATCTTGAGAATGCGACAATTCCATTAGAGGACAATCCTGACATCTTGGGCATGGACGTTTGCAGTGTGTTCAACAATAAAAACTACGTAGGTTTCTATAGTAACTTTATAGAGCAAGCGGCTATTCTTGAAGAAAATAGGAGACTAGGAGTCCTAAATAAAGTTAAACGATTATTCAAGCCGATAAGTCCTTGCGTCGAATACTGCTGAGCTGATGCTTATAATTTTTTTATTATAAGTGAAAAAATGGCGGTTACAATAGGGTGAAGAATTTCAACTTGTATCAGTACGGCTCCCGTAGCTCAAGTGGTTAGAGCATTGCCCTGGATTAGGGAAAGGTTGCGGGTTCAAGTCCCGTCTCGGCCAAGTTGTCTTTTTTCACTTTATAATAAAATATTATGAAAAAGTTAGCATACTAATTGCTTTAAATATTAAAAATCTAATGATGCTTATAAAAATCTAATTCCTCCCCACCCCACAACAATGATCTGGTTGTCACCCCAGAACCAGGTTGGTACATGGGTGTACCCAGCCCATGTACCGAACGAAGTTTTGCAGTTGCTCACTCAACTATGTCTATACTAGAAACGAGTTTAATAATCATCAGTAGGTAGGTATCCCAAAAGTCGTACCTACTTGAAGTCCTCAAAGCCGATCCTCTCACGAAGGACCTACTTTTCATACCTACTACTGCTCAAGTTTAAATAAGACTGCCATTAATTTTAGCATTAAGGCGAATTGCTAGCAATCTCCCTGCAGGAGTACGAGTACTGTCAATTGTCATGCATACACGTAACTACCTATTTCTAAACTTCCTACTCCTAGGTTTAAGAAGATAACTAACAGAGGCCTCTTTTTAGAAGTTATTTATTCATCTTGGTATATTCTCAGTTGCTTCCAGAGTTCCACTTTTATTTGGCTAGGAGCAGCTACCGCTAGGCATTGGGAACGCGGAAGTTTAACCTCCGAACGCAGTCGCCTTGTCCCTTAGTAGGTGCACTACCTGCAGGTGAGGTCATTTGGATCATGGGGATCTTGAATGAAACTATTGTGTAAGGGGCCCCCGTTACACAAGTTTCAGAAGTCAACTGCGTAGTAAAATGATTCCTTAAGACCATGTGACCGATCTGCACCAGTGTGGGCATGTCAAACAGCGCCTATTGTATGAAATAATTGGCTACAAAGTCTAAAGGTTAAGGTAAAAGGTTAAATATGTAGAATTATGCTATATTAATGGTAATGAAATGGAACACCTAGTACCTGAATAATAATGTGTTTGTCATCATTTTGCACAGTTCTGTCTGTGCTGGAATTGGGCGATAGTACGCGATCACAATTCCTTTTGACATCAATGTCAGCATTTTTGGATCTATGTGCTTTTAAAACCTTAAAAATTCTCCCTGAAATTAAGAAAAAAAATTCAAATCAGTTGTGCGTACCAAATCATTTATTTTACTTAAACATGTACATAAAACTTAATCAATGCTACCATGAGCCCCAATTATTATGAATGACATTCAGTATTGGTCACATAGAATTATATTAATTTACAAATCTTCATCTTCCTGAACAGCTGATTCAGTAGGTTCTTGAACAACATCGTCCTTTATTGAGTCATTTACTTCCATTGCTTCATCCTTGACTGGTTCATTTAACTCTGATGTATCAGTCTGGGTCTCTTCCAACTTTGGTGTAAGCTCTGAATTCTACTTCACTTCACTTTCAGGCAAGATTGAATCATTTGCCTTATCAGAAACCTCTCGTGACAATGGATTAATGATGACCTTCAAATAAATATTTTTGAAGCCAAGAATAGCTTTGAACTTATTAGCCCGCACTGCCTCAAAGGAGAATTTATCTATGGATAAAGTCACAACTTTTCCACCTTCAAATTCTTTTTCACCCAGTACAGTCCACTCCTCAGTATTCAAGCCCTTATTTTGTATCTTCAGATATTTTAGACCGTTTTCTATACTATCCACTTCAGTGTTAGGAAAAAATGTTAACACTGTCATTCTTTTGTTCTTTAATATTGTGGACAGTTCAGCTTCAGGCCAAGGTTTGAGGTCTTGGACTGCATTTATAATCCATTTCTGGCTCTCATAATCATGACAAGTGACCAGTACCCATCCTTCTTTGAATACAAAACCACTGACTCTAGGACCAGTACCTGCTTCACATTTAGCAATTTCCAGAAGCAGTGCTTCATGTAGCATTTTAACTTGATCTTCCGCCATTTGCTGAGTGTTATGAATTTCAACTTGAGAGAATACATCTTCTGCTTTATACTTGTCTTGGGATTGAGCTTTAGACGACTTTGGATGGTGTTCTGGCTCAGTCTTAGTAACTTTTGGCTTCTTAGGCTTTGGTGCTCTGTTACCTTGGTTTAAAAAGTTACTTTGTCTGTAATTGTGATATCCACCAGATTGGCCATAGGGAACACCCTGTCTAGCCGCATTATGCTTGAAGCTACCTACTTTGTCTAACAATTTCCCTCGAGAAGCTACATAAGCAGCCTGCTTAGGGGCCATTGGATTATCCTTGCTTACAAGTTTCCAAAATCTTTTACGTGCCGCTCCAGACAGCAATCCATACTCTGGCGGAGGCTTGATTGGCTTGCTGTGTTCCATCTGGTAAGGTTAATAACTTATTTATATGTCTATTCTAATAATTGGCTACTGAGATGGAAAAACAAATGGGAATATCCTTCTAATATTATAAATGTGAAAGTTTCTGAAGATGTAATTTACTCAATCGCTCTTTAGCTGGATAATTGATACAGAGACAGATTACAGTCCGGACTAAACACTACTTTTACTCTCTGGAGTATGTTCCAATAGTATTGCATGTGATTATGTGAACAGAATTTCTCACAGAATAAAAAAAACCGTCAGAATAAACTAAATATGAACATAGACAAATGCGGGTTCTCAAACTAGACTGCTTCTAAACATTCTACAACAACTATATAGTTGTGCTCCACACAGTATTCTTGAGATGGAGGTAATATAGAGGTCGAAATACAAATAAAATACAACTATATTCTTTTCTTCTTTCTCCAACTTTGGTTGCTATAATAAACCAAAGTTAATGTACCTCATGTTTCAGCATCTTTCAACTTTATTTACAACTAGCTGTTCCCCACAGCTTCGACCACCTAGAAGTGGTTATCATGTAAAATTATAACCCTCTTTTTGCAGAGTCGGTTAAAAAGTAGCCTATGTTCTTTCCAGGGCCTCAAACTATACCTATACCAATTTGATCTCAATGGCTCCAGCCGTTTAGGTGTCAAAGCGCAACAGACAGACAGAGTTACTTTCGCATTTATAATATTAGAAGGGATTTTAAAACAAAGTAATTTACAAGGAAAAGAGATAATAACATGTCATTAGTTACCTTTCGTGGATCTTCTTATTGATGATCTTTTAAAACTATTTCTCAGTTTAAAAGTTTCACAGTTCTCAAGCAATGCCGGTTTACTATTGTTATCTATAGCTTCATTAACAGATTTAGCTTTTATATAGACTAGCTCTCCGTCTTCACCAATATCAGAATCCCACTCCGGAACAGAACTAGAAAAGGAATAACAGAAATGTGTAAGATCATTACAGTGCTAGTGCTACTACATGCAAACTTTTCAACATAATAAATACAACACCTTTCAGAATCAGAGTATTTAGAGTCACATGTAGAGTTCGTCCAATCGTTGTCGGAATCACAGGGACTACAGTTAGTGTAATTAGATTTGCCATCATAATTAGTCATTATGGGAAATTTAATAACCTACACGCGCACTATTTCGCCGCGCCGGTAAACAAGTATGTTTGCAAACTAAACTTAGGAATTATGTAGTAGAGAAGACGTAAGCGAACGTTACTGCAAGAAATGTTTGGTACTCGAGGAACGCTAACCCGTAGGATAAAAGTGTTCTGTGCGCTAACCAAACCTGACCAAACCATTCAAACCTAGGACGCGTACTTGTATGTTGAAGATCAGTGCCTAGGATACATTAGGTTTTCGAAAGAAATAGCTGACGGTAAACAAGATTATTTAATGTTCAAATTAATCTTTAAACTATGAAATTTTACTTTATTAACTTTACATTACATTTAGTGAGCATTATTTCGTATACGTACACAAAATCTTACCATAAAAAACAGTGTGTTGCCGTCGGCAGTTTGAGTGTGACCGAATTAAATTTCAAGAAAATACCAAAGCTCCTTAAAAAAATACTGAAATATGCCACGTGCATGGGCAAAATATACCGACAGAATATCGATTTTTAAAACATGTTTTATTCATTAATTACCTTATACTTGTAGCAATAAATGCTAGAATGGAATTTTAACATTCTATTTGAAGGATTAAAATTCATTACAACCAAAAATGTTTAGAAAATTCCGAATATTGTTGCAACAAACCCTTTAAAGAAAAATAAAGATTGTCATTAATCAAAGATCAATCAAGAAAAATCAAAGAATCAAGTGCAGAACATTTTTAGTGTTCCCTACCTAAAGGCTAAATAATGTATGTGTGTTACGTTACGTATGTTGCTGTCTGTCCGTCTGTCTGTATATCTGATTCCAGGCTGTATCTCATGAATTCTAAATATGGAAAAAGAATTGGTTTCGAGCAGGATTCAAACCTGCGTCTTCGGCGATCCGTGCCGACGCGTTATCCACTCCGCCACCGAAACCTACTTGGAACCAACCAAATTTTCCACCTTATTATACGTCTTGGGGGGACGTAGGCACCATCTACCGGCACTTTTTAGAAAGTTACACGGCACGAATGTATAGAATTGCACCTATATTCATTCGATTTATGATGAAATCAGCCTGAACATTAAGATTATTCTCGAAACCAATTCTTTTCCATATTTGAAATTTATGATCAGTTAGCATACTAATTGCTTTTCAAAAATAATCTTAATGTTCGGGCTGGTGGAGGCAAAGAAACCTTTTATCTAAAATATACCGACTTTCGCCACCTCACTGATACACTGATATTATAAAATATACCAAAAAAGTATTAAAATACTGAAAATGGTCACACAGCTTCGGCACTCTGCAGTGTTGCCAACTCACTTTCCAAGTTTAGCGCTGAAAAAACAACGATGCAAATCCAGATTGGCGAAAATATTTAAAGGTAATGGAAGCACCAGTGTGCTGCTCTTCAAGTTCAAATTGAAACAGGTTAGAAAAGGATGTGGGGTAGAAAATGATCCAACATGATATTATACTGAAGACAATGCTATTGGTCTTCTGCTACCGAGGTGATGCAAGATAACCCATAAAATTAACAAAACTGAAGCACTGATTATCCACAGGAGTCTGGGTGTTTCTATGTATAAAATGTATGTATTTAAAAGTATATACGTAATAATATCCGTGGTCTGATACCGATAACACAAGCAGGTTATTCCTAGCTTACTTTGAGATCAGATAGCGTTGTGTGAAAAGTCCGTGATAATTATTTATTTACTTGGCAACATTATTTAAGAAAATTAATGTCACGAAATGACAGTTGACAGCAATTTTTTTTTCGATGGACTTTGGCCACGACTGCGACCTCACATTAAAAAAATTAATGACACGAAAACGACAGTTGACAGCAAATTTTTTTTTTCGATAGCATTTGACTACGGCTGCGGCTGCGGCCTCACATCTACTAATATTGCCAAAATAGCTGTGACAGTACATTCAAGATAAATTTAAAAAAAAAAAGTGTAATCGACTAAGGCTTCTGAGTCCAAATCTGTAATTTTTTTCTTAGTGTCTGTTTGTTTGTTTATTTATTTGTACGCGGTTGGAGCAAAATTCAGTACCTAGCTTGATCATAACTGTGCTGTAACGATTTGAAGTTATTTTTTCAACTTAAGTAACGCTGTATGTTTCATTAAAATCGGTTCAGTACAAATCATATTACAGCTTATGTTTTAATAGAAGTCCTATGCATTGGACAGGTCAAAGTCGATTGGTTATTATTACGATCACCTCGCGAACGAAGTCGCGGGCAGAAGCTAGTAGGGCAATATAACTAGGGGGTTTATGTACATTTCCGCCTCTTCTACAGTACCTAAGTCTATATTGAAACAGTGACCTGTCTATAACCCCAGCCACAGAAATCAGGAAAAAGATTTTCTGATATCTGTGACCACAGCCTACAGATCAGGTTTTCTCTTTATAGGTAGGTACTGTGCACTGGCCTGTAATGCGAGTACTAATACAGGTCAGTGGTACTGTGCTACCTAACTGCATTTCAATCATTTCAATACTTTTACCTGTGTCATCCATCTATGTTTAGCACCTGTAGCACCACCTTCAAGGTAATAGCAGCAGTAATCGACTCTGCATTACTCTTTACTTCAGTGTCAACTGTGACGTCAAACGTAATCAAAGTCAGACATGGCTACAAAAATAGAAAACAGACCAACACCCATGCAATAGCCATAGCTTTTTCAACGAAACTAAAGTGGAATTTTATGTTAATAAATTTTAACAGGTTCAATACTTTAGTTTCTATCCGATGGATGACGGCACTGACACAATATCTACCTGCAGTACAACCGATGGATTGGCCAATACCAGTTACAGTTACTATACTGACGATGATACAGGAGACACGAAACGCAGTAAACATCGCTCAGCTTCAGCTAAGCCTAGTCAAACAGCTAAAACAGGACACGATGTTTCGCCTCATATTTCACGTGCTACAGCTACGAGTGCGCCAAAGAAAATCGGAGGCAGGATAGAGTACAAAAACTACCAGTCTAAAAACGTAATATCTACGGAACCATTTTGTCATGTGAAGTTGGTAGGTCCCTTTGTTATATTCTTTTATTTGTAATACTAGGTGGTAGATACGCTTACGACCAACCCTGATTGTTGGTTTCCGTAGCCTATGGACGTTTGCATTTGCAACACCAGAGGCGCTACACACGCGCTGCTGACCCAGGTGCAGGTTGTGACGGACGATCCACTGTTGAAAATTTTCAAGCCGCCCATAAAGCCTTCGGCGTGGCTTAAAAACCGGGACCAACAGCTTAACGTGCCTTCCGAAGGACGGAAACGCTCGCAAACAAATGTTACAAAGAGGTCACCGGCCGGCCATTAGTGTGCTTACTGCAGTGATCGTTTACGGAATACTGAGTCCGTGGGGCCACGCCACTTGCGCTTCAATTTTGGACTTGGTTTTTTTTTTATACCACTGAAGTGGCCTACTTGATTGATGTAGGTGATGAGGTACTGGGTGGTCACCGTAGTTTATGGACGTTGGCAACACCCAAGGCGACTATTGAAGAACCCCGTATTGTAGGCGTGTGGGAAAACCGAGCCAGGAAATCATTCCACAATCTATTTTTGGGACTATCTCGCACAACGCCATCGAGCCCTAAGTGAATGTTATTTAGCCTTGTGCTATAGGTACCTACTGCTATACAATATACCTACAACGATTTAATTTAAACAACTGATAAACAAACTTTCATATAAAATATCTCAGTACATACCTGCATAAAGTAGGTACCCGAGTAGAAAAAGATTTATATTTACTTACATACAAAATTGATACTTCAGGATTCAGTCGTCCAGTTGAAAGAGAGTACTAAGAAACTACTATGCCTTTTGGAGGATATTCAGATAAAATTGAAAGTCAGGCAGCCAATGAACGAGAAGACATGGAAAAGAAGGCCGACGTTGGTTGATCCCAATCCAATTCCTACGGAAATCGATGTATGTAATATGACAAATTGTTTTATTTTATACAAGATTTAATTTAAACAAATATTTAATTTAAACAACTGATAAACAAACTTTCATATAAAATATCTCAATACCTACCTACATAATGTAGGGACCCAGGTAGAAATAGATTTATTACAAATTGTTTTAATTAGACTAGACTACCTAGCTCAGGGGTCGGCAAGGCGCGGCTCGCGAGCCGCATGCGGCTCTTTGGGTGTAGACCTGCGGCTCTTTAGTTGCATACATAATTATCATATTATTCATTTTCATGAACGTTATCACCCTTTCATTTTCAAAAATACCGCTAAAGTCTTACTAGTAGTTAAACAAGCAAACTCGCCTAATGGTGGTATGCTGAGCTTGAAAGCGTTATATGGAGCACCATTTTCTTTCTAATAGGATTCTGCTGCGATGTCTGCAGCGGGCCATAGCCCAGAGAATATGTGGTCCGTTGCTCAGAGGGGTCGGTGTAACGTGTTACGCCGACGACACCCTCGTTACGGCACGGGGAGCAACGCACCGTGACGCAGCACTAAAGGCCACGGCAGGGGTTGCTCAAGTCGTGGGTCGGATACAGCGGCTGGGTCTCGAGGTCGCCCTTCACATATCCGAGGCTCTGTGCTTCCACGGACCTCGGATGGGGCCACCTGCGGGATCCAGACTACAGGTAGGGGGCGTCAGCATCGGCATCGAGCCCTCGATGAAGTATCTGGGGCTCGTACTTGATGGCCGGTGGAACTTCGGACATCACTTCCGAAGTTTGGTCCCAAAACTGAGGGGAGCATCGGCCGCACTGGCGCGGCTGATCTCCAACATCCCGGGACCCAACGCTCCCTACAGGAGACTGTACCTGGAAATCGTGCGAAGCATGGCTCTATACGGAGCTCCTGTATGGGCGGAAACCCTGACGACGACCAGCAATGTGACTAGATTGCTGAGCCTGCAGAGAGCGATGGCCATCAGGGTGATAAGGGGATACCGCACGATCTCCGGTGAGGCGGCATGTCTACTAGCCGGGACCCCTCCATGGGACCTGGAAGCGAGAGCCCTTGCGTCACTGTTCAGATGGCGCAAGGAGGCGCTGGAGCGGGGCCAAAGGCTCGCTTATCGAGAAATCGAGGCCCAGCGGTCCCTACTCCACCAGGAAACCGAGGAGACATGGAAGGTGCGACTTGAGTAACCAAAGGGGGATTCGCCACAATCGCGGCCGTCAGACTGGTCATGGACGAGTGGCTGGAGAGGAGACATGGTGCTCTCTCCTACCGGTTGACACAGATGCTTGCCAGGCACGGTAGCTTCGGTAGGTATCTGTGGCGAAAACACCGGGAAATCACGGCCGAGTGTCAGCACTGCGAGGACTGCAGCGATGACACGGCGCTCTACACGCTGGTGGAGTGCATGGTGTGGGCGCAACAGCGTCAGGTCCTCGTAGTGGGTTTGGACGTGGTCACTCTCGCTCGAGACCATGGTGCGAGCCATGCTCTCCAGCGGGAGTAAGTAGGACGGCGCCGCCGCCTTCTGCGAGCAGGTCATGCTCGTGAAGGAGGCGGCGGGACGGGTACGGGAGAGAACTCTGACAGTCCGTCGCGGAACCTAGAGGCCGCAGTTCTGGCAGAAATCTACCGGCACAATGCTTTGGTGCGTCAAAATGGCAAACAACCGTCTTCGGAAGAGATTGAAAGCTGTGGCGTGTTAGAGCACGCAATAATGTCATTCATAAATGGCGCACCAGGCTAGAGCTCAGCGGTAAGCATTGAGCTCTTCTCTGCCATCTTATTTATTCTGAGGTCCTGGGTAGAAAAGCGGCACAGACTTACCTACCACCTCACACAGCTCCTCACGGGGCACGGATATTTTAGTAAATACCTGCATGATGTGGTAGGCATTGAGCCTGAGGCAACGTACCCACTTCGAAGACGGCGCGGCGCCGTGGATAAAACGCTGCACACCCTCGCTTTTTGTACGGAGTGGAGTGGCGAGCGTACCGCTTTAGGAGTCCTAAATTGGCCCGGTCGCCGTCGCTGTCTATTATAGTTCACGCAATGTTAGACAGTGAAGAAAGTTGGTTTGGCTGTTGTTTTGACGTCAACGGCAATGAGAAAAGCGTTGCGGGTGCCAGAGCGGGGTGGCCTAACACTTCTAGTATGCCAACCTCGCACGCGTGGCCGACGATGGAAGCTTTATGACAGCCGTGAGACTAACTAAGACGCACCCCTCGTGTTCAGGCGTCGCGGCAGTGAAGTTTCGGTGGGTAATATTTAGACCCCCAGAGTCGAGAGTACGCTTTAGCTGTTGTACGCTTGCCTTCCCTGTGACCCAACAATAGTGACAAGGAGGAACATCCCAGAGTTTTAGTGGGAGAATCCCACATAATCACTCCGTTTTTTTTAAATGTGGAAATTCTCCGAAACCACCCTGTGACATACCATCTGCCTATGGCCGTAAGTCCTGGAGACGCCCTTCGAAGAATGTTCTCAGAGCTTTTGACAGACTGACTTGGTTTGTCTCTATAGCAAGCAGACTTTCCCCGCAGTCTTGTCTATCCCATTTCTTCTTACGGGGGGGGGGGGGGGGTTGATCGTGGGACCACGAAACATTTTGTGGCTCTTTAAAAATGTTGTAATTTAAAATCGACATTTTTGGCTCTTCTAACTCAAAAGGTTGCCGACCCCTGACCTAGCTGACCCTCGAAACTTCGTTTACGTCGCGAGAGTTCAAGAGAGAGAGGGAAAGGTGTATTTATTCATAAAGCTTGAGGAGCGGGTGAAACTGACCCGTTTGGTTTATCATAAAAGAGTTAGCTCTTTTATTATTATTTTATAGTAGGTACCTACATACATACTTCGAAAAATATTTTTTTGTTGTAGTTATCAATTTTGCTGTAAAATCTTTAAGTTTATAAAATGAAATCCGTCTATAATTGACGGAAACATACATAATATTTGAGACCCACCTCCTTTTTTTAAGTCAGTTAAAAATAAATCGGCAAAATATTCGGCACATAAGTACTTAATTTCAGAACGGCAAGACCGATTTCGCTAATTCTTTTATTTTGTAAAAATTAACTAAATAAAAAAAGAAGGAACGCCGGGTCAGCTTGATATGGTGGAACATAGTTCGCTGGGTCAGCTAGTTAAAAATAAAAGAGTTATTCGATTAACAAAAATTATAATCAAGATGGAAAGGGCCGAATTTCCCGCAAAAATAAATTTATAAGTACTGCAAGTGATCCCCCCCCCCCCCCCACCCCTCCCGACTAATCCCGAAGGAAATTTGCAATATATTTCAGGTTTAAATGCAATTTTTAAAGTAAGTAAGCATTAATTTTAGTGCTAAATTCAAAAACATGAATTTACAGATCAACTCGATGACAGAGATTTGTAGCAGTGCTCTAAAGAAATTGGAGACTCAAGCAGAACTTTTAGAAACCGTTGCTACTCCGGTAAAATACCTACATACTTTGTTAATCAACTAAAATTGAAATAACTATAAATTCTATTCTTTACAGTTTACTTTAGGCTTAAACTCCGAAACCAATTTCCTGATCTGAAAACCGAATGTGTGCGCATTCGGTTTTCAGATCAGGAAATTGGTTTCGGAAATTGGATGACTGGCGCAAACATCTGGTTTTCGTCCGTTTATTTCTTTTTCCCCCGTATAAAATAAGATTGTGTCGCCTCGATCGATTAGTTAAATAGTCAAAGCCTCGATCGTGTCACATTTTGTACGTAAGCGGCGCATTCAGGTTTCCGAATCGGAATTCCTGACCTGGAAACCAATGTGTATGTGGCGAGTCAGAAAAACGGTAGTTTAGGTACAAATATGTATTACAATCAATATAAGTAGATATCTATTTGAATTCTACTTGATGTAACCGCACAAGCGCAGAAATCCTATTTTTAACATCACACTTTCTCGTAGTGTAGGTATCAACTTACTATATTTTTCAGGACGAAGATGACGATTGCTCTGTATTTAAAAAACTTACAAGAAAGTGCAACTGCTTGACTCGACAAGAATATAACGATTTCGTAATACAATTTAATGGGGATGACAAGTTTTTCACAAGCACAAGTGGGGAGATTATTAAGAATTTACGTATTGTAAAGAAATTCGTATACATGGGTGGCGATTATACGAAAAATGCATTGAAGTTCTTAAATGAGGTATACATGCTAATTCAATTTCTTCAATAAATTTAAAATATAAATTTTCCAGATTAGATGTTTCGATTACCAAAGTATGTATGGACCAAACCATACATAAATAAATTGATAACTTGAGTGTGCTCTACTCGACGTTGAACGAGACTTCTAAGCATCTTCTAAGGCTGTAATCATCATAAGCATCTATTATCTCCTGGGTTTCTACGGGGACTCCCAAACGCGGCCTTTTTAAATTTCACTACCCGGGCAGGGGATATATGGCCTATCATGAACTTCTTCAAACTAGAATTGGTCAATGATTTCGAGGAAGACTCGATTTCATTTGACAGTCACATAATGTTGTACGACGGCTCGTAAGTCACGGAAAATCGCATCGAGAATATTATAAGTAGTAGGACTGGCGCTTAGAGTCTAGTACGGAATAATCTACTTAATAGATTTTCTAGTTCTTGAACTTTAATAATATTATTATCAGACAGGCAGTTGTAACAATTGATAGTGCCTATATCCTGCTAGTGCCCACTCACTAGCAGGATATAGGCACTACACTCGAATGAACTTCTTTATATTTATGATTGTGATGTTATCCAAACCAAAATTAAACTTAAACGTTCACTATTTTTTTCAGGGTTTAAATGATTCTTCGTATTCCGAAAAAGTGGAAGTCATCCAGGGTTGTGCATTCACTGATATGTGTAACGTTTTTGAAGATATTTCAATAGTAATTTCGACTATAGCATGGCCATACAAATATGATTCCTACGGAGATTCTGTCACTCAGGTAACATGACGATAGAGGTTTTAATTATATAGCTATGTGAAGCAACGTACGCTTTATATACAAAAACTAATAACATTTCAGGAATTAGCAGCGTCATTTTTATTCAAACTATCTCAAATAGAAGAAGGGCGACGTTATTTAAAATTCACATCCAAAATAAGCAATGACATTAAAAAAGTTTTCAGATTGAAGGGATCCAAATTGACTTTTGCCACAGTAGAGTCATTACACGCAACATTGGACGCGTTGGATCCACAAAACTGTAATGAAAATGTTAACGCTGCATACCACACCAGACCTGGTGACGAAGGTAAACTCAAGAAGTTTTATAACAAGGCAAAGTGTACACAATATGCGAAGTTCACGTGTCTGTATGAAAACACATGTCGCAATTTTAGTGACGTATATCATAAAAGCAAAGAAGATACTGGCAAACGAGTCAGATCAAAGATCACACCTGTGTATACAGAATGATTCATTCGACTACTTAATTTGGATTTAGATGTAGGTATAATACAAAACATTGGTTTATTCCACATAAACGATTTCTACTTTGATAATGGCATTTTCAGGTTTCGGAACCCAAACTCTAAGTGCATTACAACACTACAGACGTTATATGACAATGAGTGAAATTTTTACACATCTAGATTTCCTTAACAAAATAAGCAGTGAACCAAATGGAAGAAATGAATTAACAAAATGGCTCCGAGTTATAGTGTATCTATTCAAGGACATGCTCAGCGAATATGACGACAGTGAAATGAACATATTAATAACTAATATTTTAAATAACTTAATCACAAAGAGTATGGTAGTACAAGAACAGCCCGAGGAGCCGAAAACGTTGATGGTAGCAGACACAGCAACAGAGGTGGGTTTTATAAATAGGTATAGTAACCTATCCGCTACATTGCCCAAGATCAGGATAATGTGTGTGGTTAGGAATCTGATTCTATTATGGACTAGTCTAGATATTTTTTTCAGGCCTTTTTAAAATCTCGACGCTGAATTTATTGTAGTGTGAATTGACGTAGAATGTTGAGTATCTTGAAAATGCATCGATCGATATTATAAAATGTTTAGAATGAAGATGATAGATCGCAGATCGCGTTCGGAATGAAGATGTAAGAAAGAGAGTTGGTCTGAAAGAGAGTGTCGGTGTTAAAGTAAGGAAGGGCATGCTACGATGGTTCGGGCATGTGGAACGAATGGGAGATGAAAGAATGACAAAACAGATATACAACGCGAAAGTGGATGGACGTAGGAGTCGGGGAAGGCCACGACACACCTACCACGACCAAATTAATCATGTGTTAGTGGAGGGTGGTGTCAAGAGCCGTAGGAACCGACGTGCATGCATGAAAAGAAAAATGAAAGTTGAAGAGGCGAGTGAGGTGTGTATGGACCGTGCCGTGTGGCGCTCGGTTCTTTCTGCCTACCCCGCAAGGGATTTGGCGTGAAGATAGTATAGTATAGTATAGTATAGTATAGTATAGAATAGCATAATAATAATATTCACATTAAACATTTTTTTGTTTTAGCCAATACATGTGAAAAACCAATGTAACCAATTCCCAATCCCTAAGAAAAATAACAAGAATAAGAGCAGTAATCGTATGAAGAGCTCTCTGCGTATTTCAACCAAAGAAACTGGTAGGTAATTAATTACATAGTTTAGACTCCTCAAACTCAACTACAAAATCATCTCCAGACCTTTAAATTCGATGGCGTACTGGCCCCTTTCATAGCGCAGGGCCAGGTGCATGATAGCACGTCGATGACCACAACGTAGGTATTCCATAATATAGGTAAGGTTCTGTGACCTTTTCGTGACGATTTCCTAGTTCACTTTCCTAGTACCTACTACAATAGTCACCAATAGGAATAACAAAGGCTCTTCCTGAATCTTCTACAACAGGCAGGTGATAAAAGTGGCATACCTATTTTGGCTTTTGATAAGTAGGTATAGAAAAATTATAAAAAAAAACTGCTGTGAATTCGAAAGAAATCAAAACACAAACAGAATACAAATTAGGTAAGTATAACGTCCTGCAACATTTGTATTTTATTATACCTACTACTACATCGGGTTTACATAATAAAGTCTGTCCAATCGTTTATTTTATTTTTTCAGATAGCCTGAGAACATATTTAACTGTTCCATTATTCGTAAATGGGAACTTTGAAATACGCGGTAAAAGAAATACATTGCATAAACTAACCTAACCTAATCATATTTACCTACCTACGTTAATTATAGGCCATTAAAGGAACAAAAGTAAATTAATAAAATCAAAAGTAAAAAAAGTAAAATAACCGGTTGGACAGACTATAGGTATAATCACATACATATTACCACCTATAGTCTTTTTCTGGACAGCTCAGCAATCATGTAAACATGTCATGTGTTGACAGAAGTTGTCTATGATCATAGTGTTGTAACTATACTGATTCTATGTATGTAAATAATCATTGAGTTATATCTAGTTCACCGTACATTCATTTACTTCGGTATATCAATCGCCAAATTCATCAAATCATGAAATTCGGTATATCAATATATATTATGTGCAATAATTTTTTTATATTAATTTAATTAAAGGATCTTTAAAAAAAGAAACTTTTAGAAAATTTAATAGTACATATAATCATTTATTTACAATAATATATTACTTTAGGACTGAATATTTTAACCATCCACCGTCAACCGTACCCAGTCTACCCTAAAGAATCATTTTTTTTTCTTTTTATTCATATTTAAATGTTTATGGCGTTCGAAACATTAGATTATCTTTTTGGCAGCTCGCTGATGAACGTTAGCCTCTTTAAATTTACTCCTCCACACGGTACTAAGCCTAACCGGATCCTTCTGACGATTTCTGGGTCGCACAAATACTTATTTAGTCCCAATTTTTTAAAAGTACTTCTGCGAAGAGTAGGCCTCGCGAGCGCCCAGGAAAAAACAACTTGTGAGGAATTATATCCCTTATGATCCCATCATATATAACGGGGACCTTTTTCTCCCTTATTTTCCGCCCTATTAAAAAAACTTTCGACAAAAGTTGTATTTTTATCTTTTCGTAGATCAATGATTTTAAATCAAAGAACATGTGTGCCAAGTTTGGAGATAATTGGTTAACAAATGCGTCTTCTAGACCGAAACTGACATGTACACACACATACGGACGAAAGCAAAATCGTCTATACTGTGGAATCGAAGACCCAAACTCAAAGTGCCTTTTCACACGTACCGGTTGCCGGGTAGCCGGTGCCGGGTAACCGGCGCGGCGGCGGCGGTGAATGCAAGCGGTTGGCGGGCAAATCACTCCGGTACGTGTGAAAGCTATAGTACACGGCCATATACCCACCCTACCCGGCACCCGGCAACCGGTACTTGTGAAAAGGGGCAAAGACTCGCATCTCCATATATTCAATATACTCTGTGGACTAGCACTCTTCGCTCTCTGGGTCAATAAGTTATATTATATAAAGGAAGTACATTTTTTCGAACTGACGGATTGATAAAACAATGACCTCCTTTTAAAATCAATTGGCCAGTACAACAGTTTTACAACACTATGGCAAAGACAAACAAGTCTGAGAAAAAATAATTTAATGACAAGCAAAAATGACAGTCTTAAATTTTTACCATCCGAGTATTTTTCATGAAATTATTCTATAATCTAAAGGTTTATGGTTTATTAGTGTCGAAATGTCCGCATAAATCTAACTAGAGTTCCTTGAAACGACTATGATCAGGATTGATAATTAAATGTAAGTAATTATGGAGTAGTCGAGATCCAATTTCTTTGTTTACTATATTTTTTAAGTCTGTTGAATTCCACTATACATACATTATTCCACAGTATAAAGTTATTCCGTCAACATTAGGTAATAGGTACTTATGCGAAACTTTGAGCATCGGTTGCTTATTTTGGTCTCGGCAAAACAAAACATGGTCACGGAAAATTGAGTCAATTGAGCGCTTTATGTTTATTGTCCTTGCGTTCATCAAGCCGAGAGCCCGAGACCAACACATCGAAAAGCTATATTTAGACTGCTATTCACTCAGCTATTCAAGCGTTTCCGTTACAATTATGACTTCGACGGCTAACCCAAAATCTTGAGAGTTGGGACCCAGATTCTGCGTGCGCTCTGGCCGTGCGTGAAGCTCTTACGAGTTACGACACTCTTCTGTACCTAAGTACCGCGAGCAGAGCAACAGGCTCTCCAGCGCCTCGTAGCGCCAATTAATAAAGTGACGCAAGGGCCCTCGCTTAGGTACAGGAGGGATCCCGGCACAGAGACATGCCGCCTCAACGAGATCGTACCTACGGTATCCTCTTATCATCCTGACAGCCATCGCCTTTTGCAAGATAGTTAACCTAACTAACCCTGCATTGCGGGTTGTCATGGTCTCACTCAGCCCATTGGGCCTAGGGTTGCCAGATACAGGCATTTCATTTCCGGGACAATTCGAGGGTTAGCATTCGGTCGGTAGGAAAATATACAAAAAGAAAAATTATTTTTGCAAATCACTTGTAATATTTTACAAAACTTAAAACACATTATTGGCACCCCACCTCGATTTTACTTATCTATACATACGAGTATAATAAAACTGTTGAGGGTCGAGAGTCTGTACATGGAAGATATTTTCAAAATTTTAATTGTAGGCCATTATCTGATCGATACTGAACCCGAATATGTAATTTAAAATTTTCATGTCTGTCTGTCTGTCTGTATCCCGAATAAGTATCACGCTGAAACTACTGAACCGATTTGAATGATACTTAGTACGATCTGAGCTTATAGTCCGAGGAAGGTTCTTGGATACTTTTGATCCCCATATTTTGCGCGGTTCCTTTGGGAGAGGGGATGAAAGACAAAACGGTTTTTTAGTTGTAACTGCTCAATGCGTTGTCCGATTCCAATTTTTTTTTCAGTGTTATAAAAGGAATACTTCAGGGAATGTTTCACACAAGTGTCAATGTTGTAAGTTTTGTTGTTCAGGAATTAGAGACACCTCAACTTTTTCAAAACCTAGAATTCAAGGATCCCTTTGAATGTGAGGGTAATTCTAAATGGGCGTGTTGGCTTAATCATAAAAGAGCTTAATGATTAAGGCTATTGTAAAATAATTCAGTCCGCGCCGAAGGCGGGGACTGAATTGTTCTAGAATAGGTAGACTTAATCTTTAAGCTCTTTTATAATTAAGCAAACAGGGTCGTTTCATACACGCTGCTTGATAAGTATGATGAAGAAGTGCCTCTCCTTTCGCAAACCTTATGTGACGTAAACGAAGTTGCGAGGGTCAGCTAGTTTATTAAATGAAACTTTTGAAAAAATTAACTTATGTTAGTTGAGGAGGTCCGGAACAAAAGCCGATAATTCCACTTTGCGCCCGATGTCTTTTTATAGTTTTTATTGGTAGTTGAAAGAAAGAAAGAAAGAAAGAAAGTAGTCATACAACACTCACACCGCAACAGATCCCGTTAAAAACGTACTAAATAAGACTCTTAAGAATGGCAGCCGGATCAAAACTCAACAAATACACGTATTTTAAAGGCTTTCTTTAATTTTCGGAACAATATATAAATCCTATACAAGTTCCCTAGATTTTTTACGTGTTCAGTCCATTTACCGACAAATATTTTTTATATTGTTTTTTCGACTGAAAACATTAATTTCGTGATAGAAATAGTTTATAGAATGTTAACAGCACTTATTTAATATAACAATAATAAATTTTATATTTCTGCTCCCTTTAAGCTATTAAAATTAAAAAAAAATTTGAAGAAATGAAAATTAAATTTAAATTATTTTTTTATTTAATTTATTCTATTTAATTTAACAAATAACTAAAACTAATGATCGGAGTATTATTGACGAATTTAAGTGGTACAGAGATTTAGTACAAAACGAAAGCCATCGTGAGCATGAATCTGATGATGAAGAGTTATGTGCGACTGTACTGAAGAAGAAACCCTAAAAATTACAATTTTTATACGAAAACGAAGGTCCTTCGTTTTCGTATAAAAATTGTAATTTTTGATAATTAAACTATCTTTCTTACATTGATTTAACAAAATTTAACATGCATTTTACTAGTTTTACCTATCCATTATACAAAAATGCAACAATCGTAATGTCGATTTTTGCGGAAGTACCGGGACAAAAGCCGATAATTACAAAATAGCCAGTCAAATCCCGATAAATACATTATGATCGTACCAAATCCGAATTATTCCATATTTAAATTAAATTTGTAAAGAAAGAATCAATACTAGATTTTTTTAGCCATAACTATTTGAAAGTCCTTTCTACACGCCAAATTGAGGTAATATTAGTTTAAAAAACCATATAAGTATTCTTAGGTAAATCATTCTTTTGTATTTCCTGAAAAATTACGAAAAGTGGATTTATCGGCTTTTGTTCCGGACCTCCTCAGTTTACATTTGGTATGAAAACAAACATAAAAATAAAACTTGAAACAAAAATTGAGATCGTTTGCTCCCTCATTCAGTCGCTTTAAAACTTTGGTAGAAAATCAACATCAGATTACAATATCTATATATATAAAAATCAATGCCACTTTTCGTTGTAATTTTATAACTCGAGATCGGGCTCACCTATCCAAACCAAATGTTTAGGCTTTGTTCGGACTATTTATTAGATGGTTTATGTGAAGTTTGCACAAAATCGGTCGAGCGGTTCTTGATTTGTCACGCAAACGAAGTTGCGCGGGTCAGCTAGTTAAACATAAAAACCACTTTTAAAACAAAACATAAGTAGGTACTTCTCTTTTGCTAAATAAATTCGAATAATAAAATCACAATTATTTTGGCTCAGTAAATAAATCAAACGATACACCGACTACTTTTTTAAGTATTTGTCACTGGATTTTGCCAAATTTTGCAACCTTTCTCCGTCAGGGCTGTGCAGAATAAGACATTATTTGCGAGCTAGACGCATCAAAATTGATGCGAGTCTGCAGTTCTGACTTGATCAAGTCCATGGACATTCAGTTTCGCTTTTTCATCCATAAATTATTCATCAGGCTGAAAATTCGTTCACAAAAGGCGTTGCTTGTTGAAATTGAAAGAACAAAACCAATCGTTAGAATTGTTAGTTCTAAAAAAGTGAGCCCAATTTTGTCATTTGGCAAGTCTTTTGGAAGGCCCTCAATAACAGTTTTCAGACATTCCTTTATCATCAGAATTTCCTTCCATATTGAAAATTGAAGCTGCGGTCAACGTTGACTGCCTTTATTCAGAATTCGCATGTCTGAAAACTGTTTTTGAGGTCCTTCCAAAAGATTTGCCAAATGACAAACTTTGGGCTCACTTTTTCGAACTAACAACTCTAGCGATTTTGTCAATTTAAAGAAAATAGTTGGTTTTGTTCTTTTAATTCCAACAAGCAACACCTTTTGTGAATGAATTTTCAGCCTGATGAATAATTTATGGACGAAACAGAATGTCCATGGACTTGATCAAGTCTGAACTGCAGACTCGCATCAATTTTGATGCGTTTTGCTCGCAAATAATATCTTATTCTGCAAAGCCCTGACGGAGAAAGGTTGCAAAATATGGCAAAATCCAGTGACAAATAGATACTTAAAAAAGTAGTCGGTTTATCGTTTGATTTATTTACTGAGCCAAAATAATTGTGATTTTAATATTCGTGTTTATTTAATAAGCAAAAGAGAAGTATTTAAAGTGGTTTTTATGTTTAATATTGTAATCTGATGTTGATTTTCTACCAAAGTTTATTTTATCAAGCGACTGAATGACTCGAAAGCGATGCGTGCGCGAGCGTGGTAGGCATTCGAAATCCGGGACTTTAAAGTGTGATTCCTGGACACTGGACAAGACACGTAATTCCGGGACAATCCCGGATTTCCCGGCCATCTGGCAACCCTAATTGGGCCCCGTGGGTATAGTCGTGATCATGACCGCTACCACAGAAATCAGAAAATCTCTTTCTGATATGTGACCCCTACCATAAATTTCACTATTAGGTATTGAATCCTAGGGGGCCTATTTCTTTTTGTTTGAACTCCGAATTTGGTAGTCTTATTATTATGAAATATTAAAATAGAAAATTGTTTTACAGTGTTTACTTACACCAAATCGATGTTTTTACAATAAAACTGGAAAATATTCAGGTACCTACAGTAACTCTTACTTTTTTTAATATTAATTAATACAATATAATAATAATACCTAGTAGTAGACTAGGGTTTGGTCAAATCGAATTTAGGCCGCTATGGCGGTATGCATTTGAGCACGGGGCGCGCAACAGGGATCTTAGTGCGTGACCGTGTGTTCAACATCTGAGGCGCGCTACCCACTCATTTTCTCATTTCCTACTCATTAGGAGACAGCACACATTAGCAAAATGACCAACCGCGCAAGGTCATACCTGTGCAGCGTGACCTGTATTTGAAACCGGAAAGAAGTTCGTATTCGCTGATACGAATATATTTTAGAAACCATGTGGGTAAAGTACTTGTTTGGCCATGCCGCCTTTGTCACCCGTTTTCGTGGTGTGAGAATATGTATAGGTATAAGCCCCGCACGTTGATATTGCGCTTGGCGGCCATCTTGGTGACCACTTGATGACGTATGTCCGTCGAGCAGTCAGTACTAACAAAAATACCGTACGCGAGGCCAGCGCGCGCTCGGGCTACGTCACGATGACGTCACTTAGCTGTCATTATGACAAGGTTCCAGCGCATTACCAACTTGCGGGGCTTATATGTTGGTCTCACTACAAGAAGCCAAAGACTGTGGGGAGGACTTCAATGCAACTGGCATTCGCATTTGGATGATGATAAGCACAGTTTATTGTATGTGAGCATACTGTTACTAATTCTGTGGTCTGACTAATTATATCATTACTTATCATAATGAATTATTGTAATTAAAATTATTATCAGTTGTCATGATTTTCAATCTAAGATAATAATGCAATTTCTTTTTTCAGGAAAATCTCCAGTTATAATCGTGCCACATGAGAAATAATTACACTGCTTGTATAAAATAGTATATAATACCAAAGGTGTATAACAAAACAGTAAGGAATAAAATGTAACATTTAAATTACAAACTTAAACTGCTATTAAATACATCTTCTACATAATATATTAGTTTTTTTTATAAGTATCATTGGTTAATACAATTATTAAATAAAATCTTTTAGGAATGCTACAATAAAAATGCACCATAGATCTATAATAGCATATAGCTGAAACGGAAGTCAGACATACAATTGCTACACTTTAATATGTACCTATAATTTAAAATTACAACTTATTATGCTCATTAAGAATATAGGTGTTATCGAAGGAAGAAGGTGAGAATGCCAGAAGTCTTTGCATAAAGATGTGGTTACTATAAACCCCATATAACCATAAAAAATCACCAATGGAAAGTTAAGCAGTGACACCACACATGTATTTTACCAACAAAAAACACCAAGTAGCAGCGTCATAATGTTATTTAAGCACTTAGCAGAAAAATCTATTAAGAAACAACCTTGGACAAAGCGGCTTTAGTCAAATTGGCCGTCATCATAATGTTGATAATTGCTGCGATTACTTCTATGTGACCTAGTATAAGACGGTATTGATCGTTTATCAACTCGAGCAGGAACAGTCTGCCTAAATATCATTGCCAATAAAATATAAAACCCTCCAACAATTTTACTAAAAACATCTAACATACCAAGGAACATGGGTGTTGAACATTTGATAAAAATTGATATTTCTCTTAGCAATCCTAATACAAAATTGCCAAGAAAATTTACAAAAGAAGTACTGCCTGTAAAGATTGCTATAACAATAGCGATTAAGAATGTTACAAATTCTTTTACATTGGTAATGGATACAAAACTTTTTAAAGTTACAACAGTATTAACATAACTCTCATTTAGAGAAGCAACACTACTTTCAACTTTGTTGTCAGATGTATCCTTACATTTCTTCACAGCCCCAACCAAAATAGGTTCTATTTCTAGAAACGCATCAGATATATGCCTCAAACATTTAACAACAACGATTATTTCGTCAATTCTAAAGTTTATTGTTTTTATTTGGAACCAGAATGGTCCAAAGGGCTGATTGTCTATTTCTGTCCAAAGACACACTCCTGAGGAATCGAAACCCATTATACTTGCATCTGTTATGCCTATCCAACGTACATTAGGGGCAACGGAAGCTAGCTTACACTGAACGTCCAGTAAATCTGCTTTTAATTCTACTTCCGCCGGACTAATTACCACGACGTCCCGATAACCAATTTCTTTGTCTGCCAGACGTCTTTCAACATAGCGACCCAAAAACACTCTTGATTTCAGCTTGTCTTTTACATATTTTTTGATTCTGTACGTGTCGGCGTCTACGTCTTCTCCAGAATTGATTGACGAACTTTGGTGTGTAGCACTCATTTTATGAATTTTGTACCAAGAAAGAACATGAAACTTTGCACGACCTTGATCAATAATAAATTATTATATTATTTGAATAAATTAATAGAATCACAATTTTAATAATCACACAGCAGTAACTCGTACAAATACAAATACAAACAAAACAAATCTGAAATGAAACGAAATGTCAAGTCAAGACACTTGTCAATGTCATTAGAGAATTTGTCATTGTCACAGTGAGAGTGAAGAAAAATCAAAAATGTCAAAACATTATTTTATTTTGCACGTATTTTGCATTTTCCGCGTGGTATATGCTAAGGTTACAAAGATCATGCTGCCTAGTCATTGGTAACATTTAAAATAGAAGCAACTCAGTTGAATCAGTCTTGTAGTCTTACCTTAGTATAGTAGTAAAAGCGATATTAAAGCTTTCAGCGCGGTTTGCACGATAACATGGAAAATAGCGAACTGCGACTGGCCCTCTATTTATCGTACGTCGAGAATCCCCTATTTTTACGCATAAACATGATTAATGCTTCAGTTTAATAAACAAGTTATAAGCAAGCGATCGCCATTCTTCACATCACCGCACAATCTCCATTTTTTTTGTCAATAAAAAAGCTTTCTGAATAATAGTTTATATTGTTTCTATTATAAATAGTTTCTAAAATCATTTGAAATGCTAATGGTAAGAATTATGGATGAATGATACATTACTTACTGGAAGAGAATATCTGCTTTTTTCATTGCCTTTGAGCTTCGCCATGTTGATACCTGATACAATGACCAGTTTAAGAATTTCAATCGATTGACTGCTCCAACTCACTAGAGTTTCCCTACCTAAATACCGAAGGCACCTAATGCAACAGAAAGCAACACCTAAAGGGGCGATTAGGGTTATTGGTAAGTGCTGCATCGGTTTCGCAATCGCATGTTATTGTGAAACCAGGAGAGTCCGTCGTATCCCAGTAGCTATGGCCTTAAAAATTACTCTTTCACCCGAGTATACGGTTCTGGCATGCCCCTCTGACAGGCCAATTTCGCTAAGTCGACATTAAGACTTCTGTTGTCCATTACTCACTTAGCGCATACTTGGGGGAGTAATGTTCTACTTTCCAAATTAGGTCTTACTGAATAAACCGTTCGCAGAAACAGCCCGTCACCTTTTTAGAAAACAAGGACGATTTGTAGCCATGAACATTCACCTCGCCACAAGTTGCCTTGCAGTTGTAATATGAAAAAAATATATACATAGTCACGCCTTTATCCCCAAAGGGGTAGACAGAGGCATATTATTCGCCCACGTTTCACCATATAGGAAAACATTACACTAGATTCATAATATTTTTGTTTGCAACAAAAAATGGAAGAAAAAAATACTATTATGCTTTAATGGGGTTGCGTCAATCCCGTGAAATGACAAAATGGGCAATTGGTTGCAAAGTGTGGGTGCCAAAATGAAATAAATATCTGTTATAAAATTTGCTTAATTTAATTAATTTAAAAGTTCAATTGAATTACAAAGAATAGGTTAGCCATTTTTAACATTATTTTTCGAATATTTACAGAATATCTCTTATCTACAGTTTTTCTTATACACTCGAGAGCAATGAATCCGGGTCACTTAAAGAATCCTAAAAATCTCGGAAACTAAAAATGCTAGGTTAATGCAATAAATTGTATTTAATAGACAATGTAATACTCCTTAAATGAAGGTATTAAAACTTCTTAGTTATTGTAAAGTTATATCATAAAAAAATCAAATTTGAAAAAGGGCCACTTTCGAAGATGGAACTACGAAATTACAGCATTTGGTGTTGCTTTTGTTTGTAATCTGTCATTTATGTGGGTACATAAACCATGTTGATAGTGCTCTATATTCATTAATCAAGCTGAAATTATGTCGCTTACGCCTGAAGAATGCACCAGAATACTTACAATGCTGGAAACCGGCCGGAGTCAGCGCGATACAGCCAGGACTGTCGGTGTGTCGCTGTCAACAGTACAAAGAGTTCTCCGACGTTACGAAGAAACTGGTTCTAACCTACGCAGACCAGGAACGGGCAGAACCAGGTGTACCACAGCACGAGAAGACCGATACTTGGTGAACACCATGCTTCGAAATCGCTTTCTCACAGGAACTGAACTCACCAATCAGTTTCGACGCCTCGGAGGAAGTAACCCAAGTGCATGGACAGTAAGACGTCGGCTTGCTGAATCTAACTTAAAACCCCTTAGACCTGCAAACGGCCCTAAACTGGAGCGTGGGCATCGTATTTCGAGACTAAGGTATGCCCAGAGCCACGTAAATTGGAGTATTGAAGATTGGTCAAAAGTTATGTTCTCCGACGAATCAACATTTATGCTCTACAAGCACGATGGAAAACACAGAGTGTATCGAAGACCAGGGGAAAGATTCAAGCAAGCATGCATCGAAGAAAAAGTAGCCTACGGTGGTGGGTCTGTACTTGTGTGGGCCGGAATTTCTTCTGAAAGTCGCACAGAGCTGGTGATCATAGAAAACGGCTCTTTAACTAGCGTAAGATATGTGGAAGAAATCCTCAATGATCACGTTGGTCCATTTATGGTCAATTTAGGTGAGGATGCTATATTTATGCATGACAATGCCCGACCTCATACAGGTAGGATTGTGAATGACTACCTTCAAGAGATGAACATTACTCGTATGGAGTGGCCAGCGCGCAGCCCGGATATCAACCCGATCGAGCATGCTTGGGACGAGCTAGGCAGATGCGTAAAACAACGAAACCCTCCCCCAATCACGCTTCGTGAGCTCAAAATTGCTCTCACAGAGGAATGGGAGAATATTCCCCAAAATCGTATAAGGAACTTGGTGTACAGCATGCCAAACCGCGTAAACGCAGTAATGGAAGCACGAGGAGGCAATACGAAGTATTAAAATTCAAGAAAATCGTAATAAAGTTCAAAAATTTCATGTTTCCTATTTTTGTTTTAAGGAGAGATCGGCAGTTTTTTCTTTATGTAATTTTGTGTTAATAAAATGTATGGTGACTCATATTTTTTTTACTTTCATTTAAGGAGTATTACATTGTCTATTAAATACAATTTATTGCATTAACCTATCATTTTTAGTTTCCGAGATTTTTAACATTCTTTAAGTGACCCGGATTCATTGCTCTCGAGTGTAATTCATAAAAAGGTACGATTCTAAATAGTTACTTCAGTAAGAGATACTTTATTTTAATACTGTTCAATCCAATGATATTATAAGTACAGGTAACGTTCTTGTGGAGTCGAAATGCCAAATGCTTATGCACTAGGTATGCGGAAAGCAATTAGCAGGAATAGATCTACATCTTTATTCTTACAAGAACATAGTCATTTGACGGTAGTTGTTGCTTTAGCGCACATCACGGTTCGAATACATCAACCTTTTTGTATACAATATCATTGGATCAATCATTAAATTTGATTGTGATCACTTAGTTACACAACTAAATAAGAAACTTAACATTGAAAGTAATAAACACGATAAATTTATCAATTAATACCATGTTTAATATCAATTTTTAATTAACTACATTTTAAAAATATGTACGTAATTATACTGATTAAAAATTATATATTCACTTGTGCGATAAATTATAATTTCAGTATATTTAGACAGATATAGGATGATACTTTGGAAATCTCAGATTCTTTTGTAACTACCTAGCACTAGTTCTTAACAAAAAAATGTTACCAATTTGAGCCTTATTACCCCATTGAGGGTAGGTCAAACACATTCTATATTAAGGCGGAAACACATTGTTAAAACGCGACGCGATCCGATGGAAGGCAACGCGCGTTGAGTAGAATCAATTTGTATTGTTTTCTATGACCAGAGTCACACTATCAACATCCGATGCGCCACCATACGCAGTAGTCTACACGTAGCGTCGCGTCGTGTTTTAATAATGTATTTCCACCTTTAGACCGTCTAATACCTCACTAAATTAATTCAAATGATATCGAAACCCGATTAAGATAGGTACAGGAACAAAACTTAAATACTCAAATAATTTATAATAAGTACACATAAACAGTCCGAGTCTTAATTAAAATCTTCTACAGATAAAATTATTATATGTGTGTATAATATAGCAGATAAAATAGGTATTGGATCTAATGTGGGTCTCTTGAAAGTTCTAGAACAGTGGTTCTTCCTCATGACCTAGAGTGCTGACACGTAGAAGACAAGAGAGTTAGGGACTACTCGAATTTATTCACCATGATTCAACTTTTGCCTCTGAATATTGATGTTTCAACGCTTATTACGCTTAAGAATATTTTTCTTAACCGTTGAAACATCAGTAACCAGATCGAGATTCACAGCAAAGAGCGTTCCCGGGCGTGGGTACTAAAGTTCAAAGTAAGAATGATTAAAGAATGATTAAATGAGATTAAAGAAAAGATGGGACAGATTGTAAAGAATTATATGAATGTGAAGGGAGTGAATGATGCAACGACGAGTAATAAAGAAGAGAAAAATAACAATAAGGAACAAGGGCAAGGGAAAGATGGCGTTATCAGAAATGTATCAGGAGCTTGAAATGCGGTGTCGGCTGTGTGGTGGTACATCAACGCCAGAATCGAGTCTTAGTCAAATAATTACAACTAAATTATTAAAATAACGATAACTATGGAAGACTAAAAATAAGGGCAGCGATGTGGGACTAGAAACGTTATCGATTATAAATGGAAGTTAGATAAAGAAATACTGTTATAAAGTACGGATATAATTGATTGAACACTCCCGTGTCATATTATTTAGTTAAAATTTAAAAAATCTTTACCTACCCTCCCTGCTCACATTAAGGCTCTTCGCTGCAGATGCGTCTTTTAGAAATGCTTGTGACTGGTCATTTCTTCACACTTTCTGTGATAGTCTTTATCCGCTCAATCCCGCCGGTGGCATGGTCACGCCGGCTTATCTTAATTGAATCACATACAACGAAGAGAACTTAAAAACTCTTTAGACATTTTTGCACACTATAATTATTGTGCAGTGAAGACCGCGACTTGGCAAACGTAGCGTAGGACGTCCACCCGCCAGATGGACCGACGATCTAGAAAAGGTCGCAGGCTGGGACTGGATGCGGAAGGCGCAGGACCGTGTGTTGTGGCCTAGATTGGGAGAAACCTACATCCAGGAGTGGACTGCCATAGACTGATTTGATTGAACGATAATAATTGTATAAGGGTACAACGAATCGTTTATATAACTAGATGTTATTTTAAACCGTCTTCAAAAAAGGAGCAGGTTACTCAATTCAACAATTTTTTTTTGTGTAATTACCTACCGTCTGAAAAGGTAGTACTTAATATAAAAGTTCATAGCAGTCAAAATAAATGTAACAATACAACTCAAATATAACATTCCAAACCAAATGTGATGAAATCTTGACATGATAAAAATCACTTTATTACATCTAAAACTAAAAATAATCTTATGTAATGACTACATTGATTAATAAGATCGACAAGTGCTTAGCTCAGCAGACATTATAATTTCCCTAACTAGCAATTAGTACTAAAATGTACTTCATTTCTTAATCCTAAGAAATATACAATAAATAAGTACCACAGCAAATTCTGCACATTCACAACCACATTTATAAAATCCAATATTACTTTCGATGTGAAAATAGCTCACGGAAATTCTTAATATTCATAGTCAATAACCAAATTGTAAAAGATGTTTTTAAAATCGCACGATTTGTAAAATTCATTATGGTTTTTGTCAGTGAATATAAATTAGTGTTCTGAATTTTTTTCGTAATTCATAGTCGTGCATGGATATATGTTTTGTCAGATTCACACTGTGAAAGTTAAAGAGGATAGAAATAATATTGCTTTCTGGACTACTTTTAAGTCTGCGAAGAATATTATATAGATTTTATTTTTATACTTAGATTTTATAATGAAAACACACTTAAAGTTTGTTCCTATCGGGGCACCGGGCACGTGACCGCACAACGTGAATGCGTGGACGGAAATTTACGCGTGAAACGTCATCTGTCTCATGTTTGGCCGTTTCTAAATATGAAACAGGTGACGATTCACAAGTAAATTTCCGCCCACGCATTCACGCCGATTCCAAGAAACGGCACCCAGGTTGCCAGTTCACTCTCATTCGATCTTCATAATTTCATATTATCCATCTGTCATACGTGTCCCAAAAATCTAAGTATAAATCAACTTAATAATACTAACAGGAACGCAATTACAGAATTCATCTGCACCCACCAAACATCAAAATACATTCTTTAGGCCTTAATAGCTAAAAAAATAACTCTTTGTGTCTAATGGCACATAAGAAACATTCATAACTATATGTATAATACAAATAAGTAGATCTAATACATATGACACAGCCCAAGGAAGGACTCGATTAATATCTATTTAATACCTCCATTTTATAAGTACGTTGGACTGTAAACTTTATTAATATGAAATTACAGTTGGTTTTTGTGCTGAACCAAATCGCGGTTTAGTGTCATGTACTAAAATTGTCATTTTATGTAAACAATCATAACCGGTGTTTGTTCGATCGATTTGAGGGGCTCGTTTTTACCCCTTAGGTATGGAACCCTAAAAACGATCGAACGGACATTAGTATATCATGATAATATTTGTGAGTGTATGTCGTTGAGACAGACAGAGAGATGCGGCGAGGGAATTTAAAATATTTGTATCATTATAAGTGTATATTTAGATCGCTTTAAATTGAAGGTACATCGAAGTAAATCCAAGAGCAGTTAATTTTTAATCGTGTAAGTTATTTTTTACCAATTTGAATCATGTCTACAGACTAGGACAGAGTATCCACCAAATCGGAGAGGAGAGATGTGTTTTGATTGCCAAACAGATTTCAAGAAGTCTGCATTGTTGAGAAAAAGCGTCTTTTCTACTCCCGGTGGCGGCTCTATGCACATATTTTACAGTGTTAGCGGAGGGATGCGCGTGATGTGAGATTCTTTTAGCTCCTTTCTAAGCAGGTGAGAATTATGTTTTCTGTAGACATAAGGTTGAATTTACTTCGTTGACGTCTCCGATTGAAGATTTGTTGCCCTCGGTTTCGTTTCGATGGGCCTTCAGTATGAAGCGGCCCTTTATAAATATAAGTTCGATGTTCATACCTAGCCTTTTATAGGTTTAGTTTAAAATCGACAATCCAGCGTACTTTTATAACGAAGCGTGATAAAATATCGCTCAAAACGCGCTTCCAAAACAAAAATTACCATTCCACAAATTATTTTAAGTCTTCATATCATCATTTTCTTATACAGCAGTACAAATCTGTGTTAAACACGGATATTAATGATTCCCAAACGGCAATTTAACCGTAATTTAGCTACAAATTATTTAACGATAAGAAACCCGTGTACGCTCGCTAAGAACTTATCGAAGTTGTCTTGGAAGCGTATCTTGTACGCTCTAAGTCCGTCGAAAAGAACTCCATCTGTGAGTATTCCGAAAGCCTCTTCTAGTCTCGGTACATTTGCTGGGTCGTTCACGGCGAATACCTCAATAAGCTGTCTAGCTAAACCTTCTAATAAAGCGGGTTTCACACATGTTAGGGAATAAATAGCTGCGCCGGCGGCAGGAATAGAATCTGGAGGTATTTCCATTTTAATAATAAGCATAAGTAGAAGTTCGGCTAGCGTTAGTAAGGAGATAGCGTAAGGGTTGTCGTCTCCTAGTCTACGGACTTTATTCGATAGTCCGACGATAGTGTCGCAGCATAGTGTGGACACGTCACAAGATACCGCCGTGAGTCCGACACGTAACGCCGTCACTACCATGTTGAAGTCCTCTATGGGTAATGTAGTCAGCTGAAAAATTAAAAACGAATGTGAGGTTGTTATTGTGTAGCAGACAGAGCAGGTATGAGAATGTCCTTTTGCTAGGCACTGCGGGCCCATGAAATAACAATGAAGAGGTCAGTTCGTGCGGATCTACGAATCATACGATTCGACAAGATACAATAATATAATGCTATTCGTATGTGTTCGTAATCCTATATTTTCAAACTATGCTGTAACTGTTACTATACTGTAGCAAAGCCCTGCGCGGTTCGTCACCTTAGAACCTACTATACTCATCCAAGTATTGAATATGACTATTGCATATGACGACCTGTGCGTATATTGCTGATTATAGCCTCCATTGACAGCTGTTAATTACCGATTTTACATTAGAAATAATTTCACCTCCTGGCTAAATGGAAATAAGAAACCACTAAACCATCGAGTATGTTGATAGAACACAGATGATTCATTACGTTTCTGAAAAAGAGGAGAAAAACTGCTATTGAATTGCCTGCCAAATGATCGGCTCTAGAGATCATTGACACTGAATGTACGCGACGTTTTTTTTTTATACTACTTAGGTGGCAGACAAGCTTACGGCCCACCGGAAGGTTGGTAGCCGTAGCCTATAGACGTTTGCAACACCAGAGGCGCTACACACGCGTTACCGACCCGGGCGCAGGTTGTGACGACCCACAGTTGTATTTTTCAAGCCGCCCGTAAGGCCTTCAACTTGGCTTAACGACTGTCATTTTACTGACTACCGGGACCAACGGCTTATCGTGCCTTCCGAAGCACGGAAACGCTCGTAAATAAATGTCACAAAGTGGTCCACGTGGTGGTCACCCATCCATGTCCGGCCATAGTAAATGTTGCTTACTGCAGTGATCGTTTATAGAACACTGAGTCCGCGGGGCCACGAGCGCTTGAAAAGACGTGACAAGAGACAAGGTCCTCACCTGTCCGGCCGCGTCCAGATCCCTCAACATCCTGTAGGCGTGCAGCGCCAGGGTAGGCAGAGCCAGTAGCGGCGGCGTGATGAGCGGCAGCAGCAGGCGCAGCCCGTGAGCGCACTTGTCGCCCACGTCACGTTCTGCGCCTGATCGCGCGATGCTGCTGATTACTTCCATTAGAGCGCAGATGTCCTGTAAACAGCGTGTTGCACAATAGGAAATATGCATAAAATTTATATTGCCTCAAAAATCAATTTTTTCCACTTTTTATTATCATTTAATTATAAATAAAAGGTTTTTTTTATTTATTTATTTATTATTTAAAACCTGTGAAATACTGCATTAGAAGTGAAAATCCTGAGAGCGAAATTCAAACTTGCAAAACGCTTCACCATTGGTCGACACGAAATGTGACGTCATTTGACTTACACAACATTCAACTTATAGGCGTCAATATGTATAAAGGTCATTGACCCAAACAAACAGTACAAGCATACACGGATTGACAAGTGTCATCTTTTGTCATCAAAATGGCGCCAATATTGGTGGCATTTCAAGTGCTCAGATTTAATCAATGTTTTAAATTTGAATTTGAAAAATAATTTGATCATTTTAAGGCTTACTTATATATTATTTTTATTTTATAATGATGTAATGAATTCTTTTAAGTTATAAAAAAAATCATGCATATTCCCTATTACTGCTATCCTTAGAGTATAAATAAGGTATAGAGCGCGCGTATACAAGAGGGACCAGTAGGCACGGGTGAGACCATGACGAAGTTCCCGCCGCGAGCGCTTGCAGTCGTATACGAATGGTATAGCGGTACGAAGCAACGCGCGTCAGTTCAACTTTAAAATAAATATTTTTAGTATATTAATGGTTAAATGTTCTGCAAAATCGTGAAAAAACTATACCCTGAAACAGACTAAAAAGAAATCAATAATTAAATTTCACAGGCAAGACATATTATTGTTACTTTTAAGTTAAACAAATATTGGCGTCACTATTCATCGATATAGCTAAATATAGCTCACCTGCCTACGTTGTGCACAAGGCTTAGATCATCTAAGCACAGGATGCGCCTTACTTAAGCATTGTTTTCTGCCATTGCACATGACCATTTGGTCTTTTGGCTTTATAAAAGCACTGTACATCAGTACATCATTTTATATGATTAAACTAGTACATTTCATTGTAGTTGACTGTACAATAAAAATTAACACACAACAGCCATTACGCGTTTGTCGATTAATACATTTTTAAATGAAATGAAATTTTATATGTCTTTGTGTTTCCCCCTTCACTTGTATGAAAACTGGCAGAATATTTTTGTATGCGGTGGTTCGCAAAGGCTAGTCCCGTGATATATGGTCTAAGGCACAAGGAGACCGGTGCTATACTCGCTCTCTATACCTTCTTATTTATACTCTAAGCTGCTATCAATGATAATTTATGGGCAAACGAAATAAGTTTCTAGGGCTGCCAGGGGCTTTTTCGCAGATTGCCTTTATCGCAAACCAATTATTAATTACCTCATAAGCTTCTTCTTCAGCGTCTTGGGGAATATGGGATATCTTGTTCGAATTCCATCTCACGTACACTTCAAATGTCGTATTACATATTTCGAGGAATCTGAAATACCATTTATTGGATTACAAAAGAAATATTAATACAACTACATATCTATTGTAAGATTTGATTACGTTTTTATGTTTATTTTCTTGCATTGGCAACGTTGGCGTTTTTTCGTTTATAAAGGTAGTTTGAAAATAAAGATGTTGGTGATATTTTTATAAGGCGGTAGCGCCATATTGGACGGTCAGTTGTAAAATGGTTGTTGCCCGATAAACATGTGACAGCTTTTTTTTACGTGTGGAAAATCCGTCACGGATGGATGCTATGCCGGACTCTTACTGACTAAAAACGGTCTACGGTTGGCAGCCCCGGGGTGAGCTCTTGGAAAGATATTCCCAACAGACCTTGGTCACCACTGCGACCTCACCTAGGAGGTTGGGGTGCCACCCAGTTGGCGGGTTGTTCGGGTGTTATCTCAATTCTTGGGGCGATTGGCGTGCGTGAATCTTTCATGTCACGCTGTCGTCTTGGGGTAAATGGAGTAGTGCTAAGATTTGATAAATTAGTTGTGTTGTTGTTAAGACGTATTAGTTTGGTGTTAATAAGCAATGATTCTGTTGCACAGACGTGCGACGTTGTATAAGGAACGTTAAGACGCTGTTATAGCAGGCGTCGCGACGCTGTTATAAAAGGCATCTGGCGCTGAATAAGAGACGTTGTGACGCTGTTACAACAGTCGTCGCGACGCTGCCATAATAAGCGTCCGGCGCTGTATAAGAGACGTTATTATAAGGCGTCATGACGCTGTTATAACAGTCGTCACGACGCTACTATAAAAGGCGTCCGATCCTGTCATAAGGCGTCACGACGCTGTTATAGTAGGCGTCGCGACGCTGAATAAGTGACGTTGTTATAAGGCGTCATGACGCAGTTATAACAGTGGTCGCGACGCTGCCATAAAAGGCGTCCGATGCTGATATAAGGCGTCACGACGCTGTTATAGCAGGCGTCTCGACGCTGTTATAAAAGGCATCCGACGATGTATACATGCGTCATGGCAAGGCGTCAAGGCGACAAGGCGTCATGACGCTGTTATAACAGTCGTCGCGACGCTGCTATAAAAGGCGACCGATGTTGTTATAAGGCGTCACGACGCTGTTATAGCAGGTGTCGCGACGCTGTTATAGGAGGCGTCGCGACGCTGTTATAAAAGGTGTGCGACGCTGTTACAATAGGCGTCCGACGCTGTATATTTGCACTTGTTATAGGGCGTCATGACGCTTTTATAACAGTCGTCGCAACGCTGCCATATAAGGCGTTCGATGCTGTTATAAGGCGTCACGACGCTGTTATAGCAAGTGTCGCGACGCTGTTATAGCAGGCGTCGCGACGCTGTTATAAAAGGCATCCGACACTGTATAACAGATAAGGCGTCATGACGCTGTTATAAGAGTCGTCGCGACGCTGCCATGAAAGGCGTCCTATGCTGTTATAAGGCGTCACGACGCTGTTATAGCAGGCATCGCGACACTGTTATAAAAGGCATCCGGACGCTGAATAAGAGACGTTGTTATAAGGCGTCATGACACTGTTATAACAGTCGTCGAGACGCTGCCATAAAAGGCGTCCGATGCTCTTATAACGCGTCACGACGCTGTTATAGCAGACGACGCGACGCTGTTATAAAAGGCATTCGACGCTGTTTAAGAGACGTTGTTATAAGGCGTCATGAAGCTGTTATAAAAGTCGTTGCGACGCTGACATTAAAGGCGTCCCATGCTGTTATAAGGCGTCGCGACGCTGTTATAAAAAGCAGTCCGACGCTGTATGAGAGACGTTGTTATAAAGCGTCATGACGCTGTTATAACAGTCGTCGCGACGCTGCTATAAAAGGCGTCCAATGCTGTTATAAGGCGTTACGACGCTGTTATGAGGCGTCACGGCGCTGTTATAACATGCGTCGCGATGCTGTTATAAAAGGCGTCACGACACTGTTATAGCAGGCGTCGCGACGCTGTTACAAAAGGCGTGCGACGCTGTTATAAAATGCGTTCGACGTTATATAATAGCACTTGTTATAAGGCGTCATGACGCTGTTATAACAGTTGTCGCGACCCTGCCATAAACGGCGTCCAATGCTGTTATAAGGCTTCACGACACTGTTATAGCAGGCGTCGCGACGCTGTTATAAAAGGCATCCGACGCTGTATAAGAGACGTTGTCTTAAGGCGCTATGACGCTGTTATAACAGTCGGCGCGAAACTGCCATAAAAGGCGTCCGATTTTGTTATAAGGCGCCACGACGCCGTTATAGCAGGCGTCGCAACGCTGTTATAAAAGGCATCTGGCGCTGTATAAGAGACGTTGTGACGCTGTTATAAGTAGTCATGACGCTGTTATAACAGTCGTCGCGACGCTGCTATAAAAGGCGTCCGATGCTGTTATAAGGTGTCATGACGCTGTTATAAGGCGTCACGGCGCTGTTATAACATGCGTCGCGATGCTGTTATAAAAGGCGTCGCGATGCTGTTATAAAACGCGTCCAACGCTGTACTAGGGACGTTGAGACGTTATAGGGCGTCACGGCTGGTATAAAAGGCGTCTGACGCTGTATAAGGGACGTTGAGACGCTCTTATAAGGCATCTAGACGCTGTTATAAAAGTCGTCTAACGTTGTATAAGGGACGTTGAGACGCTGTTATAAGGCGTCATGACGCTGTTATAACGGGCGTCGCGACGCAGTAAGAAAAGGTGTACGACGTTGTTATAAAAGGTGTGTAACGCTGCAATAAATAGCGTCATGACGCTGTTATGATAGGCCTCGCGACGCTGTGATAAGAGTCTTCGTGACGCATTATGGTTTCGTTGTCACAAGAATCTAGAACTAAACAAAAACTTAAGGAAACATACTTATTCGCATTCTCAGGTTGTACAGAATGGAGCATTCGTTTAGCGCTTTTGGCTAGCAAGTTGAGTGCCGGCAGTACCACGCCGGGATAGTTGTGATATCGGTACATGATGCCGGGCATTTTGTCTAAAGCACCGATCAGCATCATGAATTGTTCATCCATTCTTCCCACCTGTACGTAAAAAGACAGTGTCAGTTGGATTGAAACGCAGGGTGTTATAAAGCTGCTCGAACCAACGCCGAAATTCACAAAATTTTAAAAGTCCCTGACAGTGAGATAGTTTATTAAGACCAGGGTATACTCCAGACTACATGATGCAGCAATAGCTTACAAGTAACCATGTCGTGGAAATGCCATCAAAGTAACAGTATACCAAATTTCAGAACAAATGAGCCTGTGAATTTTAGTGAAATCCCATCATCACCCACGAAATCTTAGTAGCATGAAAAATTATATGTTATGTTATATCAGAATTAGTTAAACTTTCTACGTACATACATATAGTCATGCCTTTATCCCCGAAAGGGTAGTACAGAGGCATAGTATACGCCCACATTTCACCTTATAGTTTTATGTCCCAGGTAATAGGTGGTGAGTCTATTGTCATTTCTATTTAATTTATTTTTATGTAATTGCTATATTAAACTTTCTAATGGTAAAAAAATTAGTCTATAATTACTTCAGAATTAGTCTTAAAACTATATATAATGGCGTATTTTTAAATGGATCAGTAGTTTCAGCGTTCAGCGATTACAAACTAAACTGTCCTCTTTTTAAAATAAATAGTACTTTTAGAAAACAGCTACTATACCTCTAATACTCCTTCAGTGACACCAATAAAGCAGTCGATCGTATCAGCCAGCATGTTGCGTACGGGCTCTGTGTCTGATTCCATGTTTATTATACTCGATAGCTTTTCTTGTAACGCCGCCGTACTTGATAGCAAACGATTTCGGACATCACCTACAAATTTTAAATACGTAGGTATGTATTTTCCCTTATCATTACTATTTTAATAAAGTAACTAACTGGCCCGCGCAACTTCGTTTAAGTCACATAAGAAAGAGAAAATGTAGTTATCCCAAATATAATATAATAGTATTACATACAGATCGGCAACTCCCTGCCTCCCACCGAGTAAGCTTTCCCTTCCCCCCACCAAACTTTAAGTGTCGTTTGCCGTGTCAGTACTTGAGAGAGTGTCACTGCGTTGCATTACGTATTACTACCTACGTACTTTGTGCTGTTGCTTTGGTTTAATTTATGCTTAGCCGGAGGTAGACTTGAAAAAAAAGTACCTACATACATGAGATTGCGTTCTGTTGCTTATTATTTAATTTCCATAGCTAGTGTCCCTAGTATACTCACACACACATTCAAGCTTGATTCAAGCATTCACATTACGTGTATATTAGTGTGGGTGAAAACGAACATTTTTGTATGGAGTTTCCACCCTGTGGTTATCCATCAAGCTCAAAGAAGCGTGCAGAGCTGGAGTGTTTATAATAAAAGTGACTGACGACGAAGACTGCATTATTTTACAATAGACGTAATCTTCAAGCTCTTTTATGATAAAGCAAACGCATAAAAGCTGTTTTGCTGTGTGAAAGGTTACGGTATCTCGATTCAGAGGGGCAAGTGCGAGTTTCGGTGAGCGCCTGTCGACATTCACGGGTGAGCGCGTTATTGCCGATTTGTATGGAATCGAGACAAGTTCCCGCGTTTACAGCTAGGTGGCAGGGTCTCAATTCCATACGAATTGGCGAGCAGTGAATGTCGACAAGCTCACGCAAAAACTCGCACTTGCCCCTCAGTACTTTTAAAACGTTTCATGACGACTAATCGTGTTATTGATCTCGAATTTAAAATCTTTGGCTCTAAAAGAACTATTAATTCACGGAGTGGCTTACCTTCGGCGTAGGTAGCTGTGATAGCGAAAGCTCTGTGCAACTCCTTCCTTAGTTTACCGGGGAGGTTACATCCCGTCGCCTCCCACTGCAAGAGTGCTAGGAACTCTTCACACGTTGCCAACGGATTTTTTCTGGAAATACGCCAAGACAATTATAAAGCATTCAAGGACCGGGCATAGTGAAAGTTGTTCACTATAGTGATCGTTTACAGAACACTGAGTCCGCGGGGCCACAAGGGCTACACGTAAAACACGCTTGATAGTGGCGCCATCTAACGTATGAAGTCTCATTGAAGCGAACAGGTTGAACATGGGGCGACGGTGGCGTGGGCAGCGGTGTCCAAACAACGAGTGGGGGTCCCGTGACAAGAGTGGGCGTAGTAGTTCTTCTTTCTAGTTTTTTTTTACATAAAATTAACATAGTATTTGTACGTGGGTTCTGAATCGGACTTAATAGTTCCTAAAATACAATTTAAAATGAGAGTGGACACTAAACACAACAATTTGTCGCGTCACAAGCGATTTCACCGCCGTGAGAACAAGTTCGGTTTTAGTTCGCCGCGCCTCTGTCGTCACCGCGGTCGTCCCGCTGCAAGCTGACATCCAGTTTGAGGCTTCAGAGTTTCTTTTTTATGATACCAATATTATAGAGAGGAAAGATTTGATTGCTTGTGCACATCGAATAGGCCGCAAAACTACTGAACCGATTTAAAAAATTCTTTCACTGTTGGGAAGCTAGACTATCCCCGGTGAACATAAGCTATATTTTATTCTAGTATTCCCACGGGAACGGGAGCTCTAGTCTTTAATACAGTAGTGTGTAGGGTCTGTGGAGTCTCACTTGTGGTGCGCGTGCGCGAGGGTAGTCAGCAGCTGCAGCGCGTGTGTCGCGGCGGTGGGCTGCCCCGCCTGGTGGCGCAGGCAGGCGCCCGCGCGCGCCGCCAGCCGCGACACCACCCACGACACGCCGCGCGACCCCACGCCGAATGCTGCCTCCATCACACCCGACAGCTGCGGTAGTGACGGCAGTTATTGCATCGAATGTGATAACTACCGGAGGA
Organism: Miltochrista miniata; assembly: GCA_933228765.1. NCBI lineage: Eukaryota > Metazoa > Arthropoda > Insecta > Lepidoptera > Erebidae > Miltochrista > Miltochrista miniata. Next base: position 22,484,843 of record OW121763.1, on the reverse strand, counting down.
TGATCCGGCTCGAAGGACCAAAATGTTCCCTACATTTTGGTTCTTCGAGTCGGATCATCGTGCGACGAATGTGCTACAACATTTTATCACGTTTGCTTCAAAAATATTGCGCAATGACGATTTATGTATTGGCTACCTACTAGAAGCAACCGTAATTCGCCATTTTTTACAGATCATTGAAAGCAACTGCCCCATGCTCCATTCGTGAGTCAGAAGGAGCACCGCTAGCGGATGAGTTTGGCTTAGGATTCAGTATAATCATGGCACGGCTATAGCTGTAGTAGTAGTAGTTGTACTTAAATGGTTCTCCGATAAGGACTCTCGGATTTTGACAGTTGATAGTTCCTTTCTAATTGAAGCTAAAACTATTAAATTTGTTGTCATTTACTGTGTTGCCAAATCAACATAGTAAATTACAACAACGGATTTAGCATTCAACAACAAGTGCAAATAATAAAATTCATGTATTCTGGTCACACAGAGAAGCCGCGGCAAACATTTGAACGATGTCCTATTACGTACAATGTTTTCAAAGACCTATTCTTTAAGAAAAATTGGTGATATTTACCACGTGAAAGAATTGACGCGTTTTTGTGTTTTTGTGAGACACATCACATTGCTATGGTGCATGGTGTAAACTCACGCATCCTGTCCCAGCCTGCGACCTTTATTTACCAGGTCAAAGGTCCATCTGACCGGTGGACATATTCTAAACCTCAGAACTTGTTTGCCATAAACAAACATTCTAACGACAAACGCAAACTGAACAGAAGTAATCCTTCCATTCCCCATTGCCATTAATTTCCCCTCTAAATGTTAAAATGTCAGAATACATGAGATAGTCTAAACTATTCGGAAACTTACCTCCGCGTACATAGACATATGCAGCATTAAGTACGAGTTGGCCCATATCTTGAGGAGCCACGATATAGTTGCAGAGAGTTCCGGACTGAACAAGCTGCCGAGGCCTGCTTCTAACGCTGCGCATTCCCAAGCACTTATGCGCAGGATTTCACCTATCAACCTGGAGGCAAGGCGTATAATACAAATAAACATTTTTGGACAGTCTCATACAACATCGTCTAGCCCAAATTAAGCTAATATAAAACTATGCTATGAGATCTAGCCAACTGACAGACTTACTTATATATTTCTTAATTCATACATCATTATGCATAGAAAACACCCAAACTCCAAAACAAACATTCGTGGAACACACAAATATTTGGACCGACGGGAATCGAACCCAGGACATCAGCACGTCAGTCGGGTACACTACCGAATGCGCCACCGAGGCAGTCAAAACAGAATATCACATCGCATTGCGAATATTAAGTGAACAATATTATTAGGAGCAATAGATCCTTACCTATATCGACCGGGCCATAGCCAGCCTCTCCTTCGAGTGGTGCACCTGCTGACTAACGATCGAGGTCATGGCGATGAGAACGATAACTCGAAACAAAACACTTTACCAACTCCTCTGACCACCGTAGCACAGTAAACCTCATCACTCTCACAAAATTATTAGTAGGCCTGCGTAATTCTCAGGCTGGTTTCAATCAACCAATCAGCCCATAGTAGTCCACTGCTGGACACAGGCCTCTCCCAGTTCACGCCACAGTTGCGACGACTTACTTCAGGCTGGTTTGACTACATCTAATTTCTGGATAGGTACTTTCCATACCAATCTTAAACTCAAGTTACGCAGGCCTAAAACAGTAAACCTGATCAAATTAGGTACATTATCATCTTATAGGATTACTGGGTAGTAGTGCATACGAAAAAACGACACTATTGCTACGGGTAGTCTGACTTGGTAATGCGGTGGATCAGCAGGGGTACATCTACCAAAGCTATTAGCTTTTTCATTTAAGCAATTACAATGGCAACAACAAATTACGTTCAAAAACAAGTCTTAATACCTATGGCTGCATGATACCCTTCAATGACCCTGACGGCTAGCATTATCAACAGCTAAAGTTGAATTATTATGTGAATAGGATTTTTATTTTCTTTAATTTTAAGAAAAACATAGACATCTAAATGTTGGTTTCTTATTTTAACATACTTATTATCTAATTCTTAGCAGACAACTAGTAACGAAAAAAGAAAAAAATCTACCGTCTTTGGGAACGGGTTGAGTTAAAAGTCATCTTTTTCTGTTTTGGTAACTGATTGTGAATCTCAGTTTTCAATGTGGCCGGAGGGTTTTATTCCAGTTTAGTTTAGATTCTTTTTTCCTTAAAGAATTTCCTGGTTGGTTTTACACAAACTACGAACAATGGTTGCTACGTACGCAAAAGTAGATATTTATCTAGAATTGTAACAAAAGAATAGTAAGAAAATATTAATTTACATATCTATTGTAAGCGTTGTACAAAGGATTGTGTTTTTTTTTGTGGACAGGAAAGAGCGTAATTTATACCACGAGTATTTCATATCATCTCACCTGATCTATAGGAGCAGGTCAGGGGCTACCGGTAGCGAACAACTCGTGGATTATGAAATGAGACGAGAATAGATAATCAGGAATTGAATATCTATTCTACTTGCTTCAAATCATACCTGATATTATATATATAAACTATCTGATTTAACTTTGAATCTAGCTACAGCAAAATTTAAAAAAAAAATATTGTACCCATTTCTCATACGTTAAATAACAAAAGATAAATCTGGTTTGAGAATTATTTTGCAATAAGAAGTGATTGAAGATAATTTATAATCCTACCTACCGCAATAATATTCAAATAAAACAATCAACAGCTAATGAAAACCAACCTCGTTCTCAAATGCAAGGTTGGTGGCAGTGCGCTTATTTGCCAACATAGTAACATCACTACTAATATTATAAATGCGAAAGTAACTCTGTGTGTCTGTCCATCGGTCTGTCTGTAACGTTTTCGCGCCTAAACCACTGAACCGATTTTGATGAAATTCGGTATAGAGATAGTTTGAGTCCCAGATAAGCTAATTTTTAACTGACTACGCAAAAAGAGGGTAATGATTTTACGCGACAACACCTTGCCGCGGGGAACAGCTAATAAAAAATAAAACTGGAAAAACATTAAGATGAAGAATAATAAAGTATACTCACTTAATAATAGGATCAACATTATTGGTGTCCATACTTTCGCCAACCAAGAACCTAAGGGAGGCATCAACATCTGAGTCCTTTATGTAACTGAAGTGCATTATTTCTGAAGGAATCATTACGATCTCGCCCTCCGTGCAGTCTATGGCGAGAAAGTGACCTGAAAATGTTCTAATGTTTAATACATACTTGTATTGCAGTTCAGCTGAATAGTTGCAGGTAGAAGTAAAATAAGTTCGCTAAATATAACATTGAAATTCTAATTGTGAATACGGATGTTTGTTACTCTATCACATAAAACTACTGAATGGATTTTAGTTAATTTTTTTTTATTCCCGATGTTCACTACACGTTTTGCCACATCTGGTGGATAGCGGCACTAACTTTTAAAAAGCAAGTATTCCCGTTGCCAATCCCCCTTTCCTAGGTCAGACTCAGAATAAGATATACTTTTTTTTCCCGATTACTATTTCCTGTGGATAACGGGTTTGGGAAAACTTCACCACGCAGGCAGTGCTACGTTCATTACCTAGTTTAAGCTATAACAATTCTTACCAGTGATCATCAATATCCAGTGCAGATCTTCAAATAAGTTTACCAGCTGTTCGCCACCGCTTACCGGGAGCTTCCCCATATGCATCAATTGTAATTGGCTCTCCAACCTATGAACAGAAATATGCGAACCTATAATACATAGGCATAAAGAGGCTAAACAAAAATGAAAAATAAAATTAACTTAGCACAAAGTAATGGGTAAGTATATTTAGATTTATCAGATATTATTAAATGTAATACTTTTTTTCATTATTTTTAGTGACGGGTAGACTGAAAATATATTGTCATAGGGGTATATTGTTCTCCCCAATACAAATTAATCAAGCCCAAACACAAGGTAGCTGCTGTAAATCGATAAGGAATTCCCTCGATTCGAAGGATTTCTTCGATTTCTCCAGGATCCTAGCATCCGATTCTGACTTCCTGTATATGGGACCACATGGTGAGCACCAGCTTTCAAATAAAAAAAGAATCATCCAAATCGGTTAACTCCTTCAAGCGATTTGCCGGTAACAAACATAAAAAAAATGAAAAAAAATACAGACGAATTGAGAACCTCCTCCTTTTTTGGAAGTCGGTTAAAAATTTTACAATTCCAAATCCGTGCCGTTGTTTTGCACACAGATTCACGAATCAAGACTAGTCAGCGTGGTGGTGTAACTTACAATTTGATATAGGTACTTCAATGAGCTTCGCGGTCGTTTAAATTATACCTGTCATGAAGAAGAAAGCTCTATATTTAAGAGAATGTGGTAGGCTGATGTTATTTTATGTTTTTGGACATTTACATCAAAAGACGCATACCGCGGGGTACTTGCATGAATTATGATAGGAATATATATATTGAGTCAATCAGAAAAATGTTTTAAAAACCAATTTTTATCATTTTCCTATTTACATGACACTCTTTCGTGTCATAAAACCCAATTCACACCGAGTCAAAAGACATAACACTTCAAAAGTTCACTTACCGTTTGCTCCTATCCTGGAGCAGCGTAAACAGCACATGGCAACAATGTTCCGGCGCTTTTCGTGCGATAGCGCCTATTGTCAGCAGAACATTGCTGTGCAATTTACGTTCATCCTCCTCCAACTCTTCCTTAATATCGTCTTCGCTATTTTCGGTACCCCTGACAAATATTAAATACATATAGGAAACCCGAGTGGTCGACATAGCTCGCAGAGTAAGCCTTAAAGGGGCAATAGGCTGGCCGTAACTGTAGAAGTGTAGAAGAACTGATGGCTGAGGCAGCGATTTGTATACGTAAAGTAAGAAAAAACGCAAATTTGTCAGTACTTTCGCTGGTCCCATATTAGAGTGCAAGCCTTTAGGCGTCATCGGGCGAGCGTCAAAAAATCTATAACCATTCTGTAATTCAAACCAAAATTCTAACAGCCATTACAGGACAGTGTTACATAGCCGCTAAAATACTCTGAGTGATTATCATAATTATTTTATATTATTATAGTTACGACATATTACCCAAACGCCCACATTTCTGCAGTATAATATTTTGACCAACGTGGGTGGTAGCCATATTGCCCTGTTGGAAAAGACAGGGCCGATTATGTGACTACGTGCTGTTGAACATTTTGAACCGCCCAGGCTTCAACTCTGAAACAACTTCAAGTACTGGGCAACCGGGACCGAGACCGGACCGGAAAATCGCAGTGGAACTTTACACACAAAAATGCTCTTGCGCATTTCAGTTAGTAGAAGTATCTACACTTCTAAATAATAAACAAGGTAAAAGTACATCTAAAACAATACCTTGTCCCATCAGGGGGAGCCAGTCTACATTGTAAGTATGTGTTAAATATCTCTATACAAGGACCCATCAATGTCTCATTAGTGTAACCGGCAGTCTCGTGTACCAATGTACTCCAACTATGAAGAAACTTGTTCAATGATTCTCTCCAAACTGTGTCATCATTAGCCTGAAAAAATTGGGAGTTAAATTTGGATTACATTGAACAGAAAAAGTTTTCTGCATAGTCGAATAGCTGTAACATACGTAAATGTTGTGCATACGTTCTGAGCAAAGCTCTTTTGATAACTTTGAAACTCTGAGGTAGCTTTAGCTTAGCTTAGCTTAGCTTAGGTATTCAACGGAACCCTCCCTACGATGCAGCGCTAAATCGCCGGAATTTGGGTTTTATTCTCGTAATATAATTAATCGTTGTTTTAACGAATAAGTGTCGCACAATTCAGAATAAGTGGTTTTAGTTTGTCAATAATATAATAATTCATAAGTAAAAAGGTATGAGTACACCTGCTATCATTACGTTCAGAATAATTTGATACTATATTATACAACCTTTCAAAATAAATAAAAGACAGAACTATTACTTACAATTTCTTCTACAACCGATCCTCTTATAGTGTGACAAGTCAATGTCGTCAAATTCTGTAGAAAAGCCGGTGGCGTCGCAGCTATCATCGCTGGTGAGAAAAACTCAATCAATCTTCTGTAAATATCCGCAATACCAAGCATCTCCCGTTCAACTGGTTGTATGTACAACATCATATTCAAGAAACTGTTCACATAGTTCTCCAAGTACTGCTGTTTTGGGTTGTTAGCAGACACAACGGCACCGCTTAGACTAGCCAGTTGTACCAAACATGTCAAAGATGGATTAGCTAACTCAGGATTAGACCTAACATACATATGAATCTCGCAAAATAAAGCCAGGAGCTCTGGTTGCATTATTGTATCCCTCCAAATCAGGCTTAAGCGTAAAGCAGGTGCTGTGTCGCTTTCATAAATAGCTTCGAATGCACCGATCAACCTCTTGGATAAGATAGGCGAAGCATGACTCCAACAGAGCACCATTTCGACAATAGTCAACAGCTGTTTTGTAAGTAATGCTTGTTCACCCTCTGGACGATGCCCCGAACGAACTATTTGCTCTAAAACTCCAACAGTAAATCTAAATATCCGTTTTAAATCTGTAGCTTCGAAAGACTTCTTCAATCGAAAATGTACTTCCCATATTAACCCCACGTCGGCTGTCTTCACTGTTATGGCATATTCTTGCATAATAGCGAGTATCAATGAGCACGCCAACCTTTGTTGACTGATAGTTGAGCTAAGAATTATTTTCTCCAATTCTCCGAGCAAAGCCTTTCTGTCCCTGGCGTCCTCAATACTTCCTCTTTTTACTATGATTGCTATTGTCTGGAAAATAATATCCTATTTAGTATTTTTGAAAGTTTGATAATCGAACTACTAATAATGGATTATAGGACAATGATTTTCCTTAGGTTCACCATGTGGTTGGTGGAACAAACGCCTGGTACGGGAACCACCCACAGAAATTGAGACAACTTGAGGGAACTCATAGAAGTTTAGGGAAATTTTCATTCACTCATGGACTTTTTATTATATTTTATCTTAGGATAAGATATTATAAATGTGAAAGTTTGTGAAGATGTTTGGATGTTTGTTACTCAATCACGCTCTAACGGCTGAATGGATCTGGCTGAAATTTGGTACAAGGATAGAGTATAATCTGGAATAACACATAGACTTTTTATCCCGGGAAAATGTTCCCACGGGAAGCGGGAACGGGAACCAAATTTCACGCGGGCGAAGCCGCGCGCATCAGCTAGTTATCAAATATCTGCAAAACTGATTTGCTACACTTTACAAATAGTTACCATATAAAAATAATGATATTCCTGGAACAAAGTTAACTGAGCTACGATCTGGCTATACTAAGCTATGAAAAATATGTTCATGAAGTACCTGTAGAAGTTTCTCTCTCAAGAAACCTGGTGCCTCTTTTCTCAATAAATAAGCAAGTAAATATTCTCTTAATGATGATATATCACTTTCGGACAACAAGCTCCACTCCCTAATGAGAGCTGATTTAACTAGACCACCGGCTTCAAATAATACATAATCAGAACTAGATTTTTCCAATATTTCTCTGCATAGCTGATAAGGGTTCTTTGTACTTCGAAATTCCAGGAATACAGCTTCTGCTTGGTGGCGTTGCTCTGATGACACCATATTTGGTGCTGCCTGTGGAATAGTTAAATGTAACATATATAAATATACTACCTAATTACTATTACTGTTTAGTATAAATAGATCATATATTTGATTGGATCTCATCATTTTCTATTGAGAATATACAAGAAGACGAACCAAGAGCTAAAAGTAAGTGGTCTGGCATAAAACATTTTATAATTAAGATTAGAGAAATTTTAAGTTCAGAGGTGGATACTAGTAAAAAGATTTGGTGCATTATAACATATATACTGGAGGAGCTATTCTGTTTGTTTCGTGAACACATTAATATAAATATGTTATGGGAGTTAATAGGAATGTCGAAAAATCATAATGGATAGGAATAAAGATGCTATATTGACCGTGCTTCAATGGAATTCTGGCAGTCTAAAACCAAAATTAAGTGCATTAAAGGCTTTACTATATCAAGAAAAGGCACACATAGTAATGATTAGTGAAACATGGCTATCAGAAAATGATAGAATTAGAATAAGTAATTATAATATTATTAGAGCAGATAGAGATGATGAATATGGTGGCATATGTTTACTGTATCACAAATCAATTAAAATTCTCCATCAGCATTGCACTATTTCTAACCCGAATATAGAGATCATCAAAGTTAAGGTGCTGAATGTGCCAGGTATGAAGAATATAACCTTCATTTATTGCCCACCAGCAATTGGTACTAGTCAAACTGATTGGGACCAAGTCTTTGGTCTGGCTGACACAGGAAGCATAATTGCCGGAGACTTCAATGCACACCATCCACTATGGTCCAACAGAACAAATGCTAGGGGACAAAAGGTTTATAAAGCGATGTTTGACAACAATTATGTGTGCTTGAATGATGGACGAGATACTAGACTCAGAATGGTAAATGGATACCTGCAGAAATCTTCTCCTGACATTACATTTGCCAGTACCGATATTACAATAAGATCTACATGGATGACGACCAATGAATCTCTGGGTAGTGACCACATTTTCATCAAAATCACCTATGGGTTCATAAGAGCTTCTTTATTTACAAAAAAGAGGAACTATAAGAAAGCTGACTGGACAGAATTTCGAAAGAAAAGTGATCAAGAGTTCTCTGACGGGTCCATGTGGAAATACAATCAGGATGTACAATCTAGTTATAATTTATTTGAAAGCAAACTCAATAGTATTGCTGATGACACCATTCCCTGGATAAAGATTTGCCACGATCCAAACAAAAACTTCACACCTAAACCGTACTGGAGTGAACAACTTTCGAAAGCGGTGGCTGAGCGTCGGTTGGCACTTACTCAATTGCGAAGAAATCCAACACCAGATAATTATAATAAATACAAACAAAAAATTAAACATGCCCAAAAACTTATTAAGAATGCACAATATGAGGCATGGTCAGAGTTCTGCTCTAGTATCGACAGTGCAACAACTTCTTCATCCCTGTGGAGGAAAATGAAGTGGATCAAAGGAATCAGAACATCTCACACGGTGGATCCAAATAGTGCTAGAAACCTGTTATATTCCCTGACGCCAGATAGTGTCGGTGATGTACCACCTATATTTGGTGAAACAAATAATAATTACCTTTTGAGTAAAAAAATAACTATGTGTGAGCTAGATAATATCCTTAAGTATAGGGATACATCACCGGGCACTGATAATATTTCCTACTCTATGATATGTAATCTGTCAAAATCTGGGAAAGAATCTCTTCTGTTTGTATATAATTTGGTATTACACAGTGGGCAAGTGCCCGATCAATGGCGAAACATTAAGGTTGTACCAATTCCCAAACCGGGAAGAGATCCTAGCCTAGTGACTTCTATGCGACCTATTTCACTGATGTCATGTCCTTGTAAAATATTTCACAATATAATCTGTAGGCGCCTGGAGTGGTATGTAGAAAGTAACAAATTATTTGATGCATCCACTATCGGGTTTAGGAAGGCTCACTCAACCTTAGATAATTTGACACAACTTGTAACCACTATACAGATTGGATTTGCTAAGAACAAACCTACTGTGGGGTGTTTCATTGACATTGACAATGCATATAATAATGTGAACGTTAATGCGTTGGTCGCAATACTTGGAGATATTGGGATAAGTAGCAATATTAACAAATATCTGTGGAACTTTTTGTCGGACAGAAGATGTCTGATTCAGTTGGGAGATGGTAATAATTTTTTAGTAAGATCCACTAATAGAGGCTTAGCTCAGGGGGACCCGTTATCTCCTCTTCTCTTCAACATAGTGACCATGAACATATGTAGGAAGATCAAACGCATTAATATTTCACAGTATGCAGATGACTTTGTTATCTATAAGAATGTGGAAAATGAGAATTGCAATCAGATGTCAGGGTGCCTCAATGAGTCTATACGAAAGTTAATATGTATGTTGGGTGAGATTGGTTTGACCATATCATTGTCCAAAACGAACCTGTGTGTATTTAGTAGAAAAAGGAAAAAATACGACATATCTGTAAATATTAATGATGAGCCTATCAATATAGTTAATAAAGTTAAATATCTGGGAATTTGGTTAGATAAAAAATTGCTTTGGGGAACCCACATCAATGAAACATGTGAAAAAATATATAAAATGTTGAATATTTTAAAGACGTTAGCTGGTAGTACATGGGGTGTTCATCCAACCCATCTGCGAAGACTGTATATTTCAATGATACGCAGCAGATTGGATTACGGAAGCTTTTTGTATGGTGGCTGCGCTAAGGTACATCTAGAGAAACTTAATATTATACAGAATAGAAGTCTTAGAATATGTGGTAATTTTATACGTAGCACACCTATTCATGTAATGCAAAATGAAATGTGTATGGAGCCACTGCATATTAGGAGATTTTGGCTGGGATGTAGATATTGGTTAAGGGTAGCCACTTTTTCCAGTGCTACACTAGAATTAATTAATGAACTAGGTAATTTAAGAAACTGTTGGAAGTGTTTACCTATATTAATAGAAGTACATGAAATGTTAAAACATAAACTCATTCACAAAAGCCCAGTGAATGAGATGTTTGCTTTGGATACTTGGGTCACGGATATTGATACCAAATCCTGTATACATGATAGTCTTAAGAATGTGCATTGTCCTAAAAACCGTTTCCGTGTCGAAGATTTGCATGAGTTGGTGCTCTCTGAGGTTCGACACAGATATAATATGTTTTATAAATTATACACCGACGGCTCCAAGGCCTCTTGGGGTGTCGGCGCTGCATTCTATGACCCACAGATTGAGGTTCACATGCAGTTTAAGCTATGCAGTGATGCCTCTGTGATGCGCGCCGAATTAACAGCGATTACTGAGGCATTGTCCTACGCTGCTAGTGTAGAAGAGCAGAGAATCGTAATAATGTCAGACTCAAAAAGTGCCCTACAACATTTGGCTCGATGCACCTCGGGTATACGAGGTATACCGATAGCCTATGAGGCCTTGCGTGCTATCAAAACATTACAGGATAGGAATGTTTGTGTCGAGCTTCAGTGGATACTCTCACATGTTGGGTTGCGTGAGAATGAGTTTGTGGATCAGTTGGCTAAGAATGCTGAGGATGGTGTGGAAGCTGTGACATATGCATATGGCAGTGAGGTTGTTCCCTGGGTGAAAGGGGTGTGTAGGGAAAGATGGATGCAACATTACGTAGAGACCTGTAAAACCAAAGGAATTTGGTATTACACTATCCAAACTATTATAAAACCCGTGCCATGGTTTGAACATGCTGGCCTGTTGAGGGAGACCGTGGTCTTGATGCTTAGGATGCGAGCTGGACATTTTCCATTAAATAAGTATTACCATATGATAGGAAAAACTCACAGTCCTATGTGCAGTGTTTGTAATAAACCTGAAGATTTTATACATATGGTGATGGAATGTGACCGGTATCGTGTTCTGAGAGAAAGGCTGCTATTGAGTATACAGCTTAGTAATGGGGGGTTAAACATAGTTCTAAGTAGACCACAGTCTGAGGATTGCAAGGCACTATGTGTGTTTGTCAAGGCTTGTATGAAGGAGAGGAGAGAAAGGATGGAAGAGGCTGAGTGAGTGAGTGGTGTGTATGGTAGTGAATGAGTAGTGTAATAATATGTGAGTGAAAACATGAGGCTGGCATGGTCATATAAAGTGACCGAAGCCTCTACAAAAATTAGATTAAAAAAAAAAAAAAAAAAAAAAAAAAAAAAAGAAAAAAGTATAAATGCAAAAGTTCGCTAGTGTAGATGTCAGGAGGATGTTCGTTAGCCCTGGGATTATCCTTCCGAGAGCATACCCGGGACTCCCGGCCATAGGTAAATAGCAGTGCATCGTGTGGTTTTAGTCGGTAGAAGTCCGGCATGACATCAGGGGCCCCGTATAGGGCCATACATCGCACGATCCTTAGGTACAGTCTCCTGCAGGGAGCGTTGGGTCCCCTGATGTTGGGCAAGAGCCGCGCGAGTGTGACTCATGCCCCCCTCAGTTTTGGAACCAAACTTCGGAAGAGATGTCCGAAGTTCCACCGGCCATCGAGTACGAGCCCCAGGTACTTCATCGAGGGCTCGACGCCGATGCTGACGCCCCCTACCTGTAGGCTGGATCCCGCAGGTGGCCCCATCCGAGGTCCGTGGAAGCACAGAGCCTCGGATTTGTGAAGGGCGACCTCAAGACCGTAATGAGGGTGTCGGCGGCCGTTACGCCGACTCCTCTGGCCACGAACCAAGCAGCACCCAGTCGTAATCGATGTTCCACAGGAGCGGTCCTAATACCGATCCCTGTGGAACACCGCACGACACATCTCGCCGACCCGGCCCTAGCCAACTCGGGTAAGTTATGGCCCTCTCGGAGAGATAGACCCCGACAATTCGGCGGAGGTAAGAATGCACTCCATGGCAGATAAGCGCCTCTTTAACGCAGCTTGTGTGCTTATTTAATTTTAACCTATCTGTAAAAAAAATTACCAACCCCCAACTCGACGGCAGTTTAAGAAAAACTGAGCCAAACCTGCTGAGTGTGAAGCAACAAATCACGTATTTTGTTAGGGAGGAGCTTTTTTTCCGGATTTTAGTATTTTTGTTGTTAAAGCGACAACAAAAATATATCATTTGTGACTTACCTGAGCCCATTCCCGTTTCTCATCCAGTTACCCATTTTCTATTCTCAGTTCCCAGATCTAGTTCCTATTCCCATTACTCCTTTCCAGTTTCCGTTCCAGTATCCATTCTCATTCCCCGATCCTATTCCCAGTTCCCATACCCAGAGTTCTCGTTCTCAGTCCTCTTTCAAGTTCCAAATACCAGTTGCCATTCCTCATTCCACAGAGTTCCAGTTTAGCCCTCTGCTATAAATTTTTAACTATGATCTGCATTTTCAGGACAGGATGAAGATAAGAACAATTTGTATTGGAAAGTAAAGTTTAGTTTTTAGTATGTTTCTACTGTTTAAACCTTACCTGAACTTCCATAAATAAATCAAGATCAAAATGAGTCAAATCAGACCTTTGTCAAGTTTTAGCGAGACAGAATTTTATATTATACAATAGACAAAGTATTTTAAGAATTGGTTGACAATTGGACAAGTTTGATAATGAGAGTTTTGTAGTTCAGAAAATAGAGTCATCTCCGCCATTACTTTAACTAGAACACAGGGGTTTCTTTACCATGAAAGAGCTTTAAGATTAAGTACCTATATTGTAAATAATTCAGTTCACACTCATCTATAAGCTCTTGTGTGATAAAGCAAATGTGCCAGTCTATCACATTTCTTTGAGTCTGATGAATAAAATACACCATCCTCTCTTTATTTCTGATATTATTATGTGACATAAACAAAGTTGTGCAGGTTAGCTAGTTATGGGTAAAATGAACATGGGAGGTAAAACCCCCTCGGCAAAAGGGAAACTATCAAAAGGGGTGTGATATATCCCACCAAGTGCAAAAGGTGGTGGGCCAAACCAAGATAGGGTGTAGGTACCCCATTAAGAGCAAGTGGAGGGGCCCAACAAGAATATAGTGAGCACTCCTCTCTAAAGAAGGCCTAAAAAGGACCCTACATAAGGGATATAATAGTCCATTGAGATGAGTCTAACTGTAGACTCATCTAAGACTCTAACAGGTCCTTCAAGGTCGGTTAGAGGCCTCCCCTCCAGCACCAACCTAAATCTTGGAATGTGTAAGGTATCTCTGGCAATACGTAAGAAAAGCAGATCCTGGCATTCAATGCACAAAATTCAAAGTCCAAGACTTAGAGATATAGGTTCTTAACAGACAGATGGTTGACAAAGTGATCCTATATTGTCTTTTCTTTTGAGGTATGTAAAAGCATGTGCCTAAAAGCTCTGGTAAAGATAGATCTAGTTCTGTGCAGATCTTCAAGGTTCAAGATTGCCTCAACTGTAAGCATATGCTGATTAATGGATGAGAGCAAAAACTTTTAAAACAAAGCCAGAATAAATCTCCAAAATAAGCTCTGTACCTACTCATCTGGCCAGCGAGATACATTAAAGCAATAACCATCCTAAAAATTAATTTGAAGTTCAGCAATGAACTAAGGTCCATTACATTTAGGTTCTGTTCAGTGCTAAATACAACTAATAGAACTAATATGCTGGAACTATTTTGTGTAATCAAAAGATTGAATGGGTTCTAATATTAATATTTTGTAACAAGAATACATTTAAGTAATATGTACCATGTATGCGACTAGTTTACATACAGAAATCATCCCTTCAATATTGGCCATGTGTCCTCTTTGAAACTAGTGTCAATCGGTAGTTTACTAGCATATTTTACATATTTTTCAACGTGGTAAATAAAAATATTTCACTGAAAACTCAAAAAAAATCCTACAAAATCATTGTTTATTTTAATGCTTGCTGTGGACATATTTTCCTGATGTATTCTAGAAAGTTATCAATAAACATTTTATTTAATACATAATACTGTTTCTAAATACACAAATATAATTCTATTTGTTTTTAATTAAAACTGTCTTACCATCAACATCTGAGCAGCCGCTTCCAATGTTTGTATTGCAGAATCATTCATTTTAGTATTTCTTAAAATTCAAATTATATAAATTGATGAATGAGAATTAACGCACAAGTCTCGGAAGAGATGTACAGTTACATAAAACTTTACAATCGACATCAAATTAGCGAGAAAACTAATAAAAATATTGTAAGAATTTATTTAGATTTTAACCAAACGACACCACACAGCACAGACAGCAGACAGAATTCTCTCAATCACAGTGACATTGACATTTCGTACAGAAACAGATAATGCACGCCAAAAAAGAAAACAATATTAGCGAAATTAAAATAAAAAAATAAATAAATACAGCCGTTACGTAGCTGCGTAGTAGCTAAATGGTCTAAGTGCCAATTAGATACTTTAATTAATTATTATAATAATTAGAAAACTGTTAAAGTTTTAGCGTAGGTAAAGCCTGCCTTTTTATTGATACTTATTATCCCTCCCTTGTGCTTGTCCCCCTTGACTCTATGCACAAAATTATAAAATTATGAGGGACATAGGATTTTGTGGGCGAAATACTCCTAAGTACCCAATAACATACATTATTAAAAGCTACCTACATAAAGTCACGTCTTTTTTCGCGGAACGGGTAAACAACAGCGCTACCTATACCTATAGGTAGGTACTACTCCATCGCTCTCATTAAACACCCACACCACAACTGTAATTTTATCAAAGTCTCAGTAATAGGCGGTGGGCGAGACTATGACCGAAATTTTTCAAACTGTCTTCGGCTAGGCTTAACGACATGGACTATTTCAGAATGGACCAGGGGCTTAACATGTTTTCTGAAGCACGGAGACGAAAATGGTTTGAGATGGGTTTACTTTTGTGAGATTGATATCCTGACTGACTGTAACATTATGATGCATAACGCATAGGTACATTCTTTACAAAACACTGTACAAGTAAGGCTTGGGATATACTGCGGAGGGATTACCCGGGGCTCCCAATCCCAACCGTCTAGGTATAGTAGGTACGCAGATAACACAAGTATGAAGTACCTAAGTAAGTTTCTACCTCTTTTTAGGGTTCCGTAGGTACCCAATTCATGAGACTTCGCTGTCCGTCTTGCATGAGCTGTCTCTCAGGAACCGTGATAGCTAGAGAGCTGCAATTTTCACACATGATGTAATTTTCTTGCCACTATGACAACAAGTACTAAAATAAGAAAAAGGGGGATTAAGGGGGCTTCGATATAACAAATGTGATTTATTGCTCCGACTCACATTTACCCGAATTTTTAAATAGATATGTTAACTACAGCAGTGTGACTCCGAAGCTTTGAGTGGAATCGGGACTAGCGCTCGGATAGTTATGAATAAAAGTGTGAACATTTATTACCCATCGTCCACTCCCAGACCCAGCTCTCTTAGAGATGTCCATCATCTAAGCGTTATTTCCAGTTGTATGCTAAAGGTTGTTAGATAGTCTAAGTACCTAAGCCATTGAACGGGAGCCCAAAATCCGCTTTCCCCTGCTATCGATCGTTAGCATAGGTACCCTGATTGTGAGACCATCATCAGAGTCAACAGACGCTCACAGGAAGCAAGTAGGTACCTACCACTAAGTTTCTTAGTCTGACACTTGCAACCTTTCCTAATAAACCCCTCAAGCTAAGTGGCTTAGTAGTCATGTAGTATGAGAGAAATGATATAGGTAGATACCCTAAGCTTCGACTATGTTGTTAAATAGTCTAAACCCTAGTAACTATGTAAATTCGAAAATCCCGTTTGGTGTAGGTGCGCGAGGTTACTCGCATGGGAATCGAATTCCTATAGCTGGTAATAGTATCACATCAAAAACTATACCTGTAAAAAACACCAAGTCTCGCAACTCAGTTCTTCTACTGTAAAAAGTAGTGAGATTCATGTACTTAGTTACCGAGTCGGTTATTTTATTCAGTCCCTGCATATGGAACCGTCCGTCTGTATTAAATTTTACGTAATTATCTAACTCAACAACATCTTATTGTGTCCATAATCAAAAACAATCTTTAATGTTTTAATAAATACTATTATTATAAGTAGGTAAATATTATTTTTTTATTTTACTTGGCGTACAATAAAGTGTATCTAATACAAAATAAATTATAAATAAACAAATATATTGACTTGGTAACCGCATGAAAACATAATGTGTTAGTTCGCCAACATTTCATTTCCTAATTTCCATGGCATGATATTTTTTTCTCAATTAATGGCCAACGTCACAGTTGGATTTTTTGGACCATCGGGTAGAAAACTTTAACAATATGTTTTCATGTTGAAGGGGTCTTTCCAGGTGCTTCCAAAAAATAGTTATGAGCACCGAATTTTTTTTAACGCCAGGGAAATTAGGATGACTCCATATGTGCCAGGGAAATTAGAACAGGTAGGGTGTACGAGGTTGCTCAGCATGGGCGCAACAGCTCCAGGTGCTCTGGATGTCGACATTCTGTTGCGATAGACGCTGGACACTTGGTGCGATTTACGATCTCCGGAGGGAGTTAGTGGGACGCCCAGGGACGCCGTTGTGTCTTTCTCCTGATCTGATAATGGCGTGACGTGAGAGTATCGCGCATGCCTCAGGTTCAAGAAGCGGGATAAAACCCTAACCAACCCCCAAAGACGCGGGTTAATATCTGAACCCCTATGTGAGGCCGCGGTGGTATCCAAAGTCTGTCCGGAATCCTATGACATCGTTCCGTGGGCTTACCCGCGGCTCCCTGACGTAGGCAGTGATAGGGCACCTTGTGGTTTTAGTCGCTAAGGGCATCAGGCATAGTTTTGATGGACGGATGCCCTTCCGTCGGACAGGTTATAGACGAAGCTAGCCCCTACGTTTTGTCACTTACTGCTGCAGCAAATGACGCCCTACTTCATGATACACTTCATTGAATATCATGGCAGGGCACAAAACTTACAATTACAGGTGGAGTTCTCTAACATCATACCATGCAAACCTCGACACCGTCTTCTACCACCTAGATAAGGCTAGAAGAGAAGTTTATAAGCAGTGCGTTCTACCAGTTATGACGCACGGTGCCGTGATGTGGACACTCACAGTGGGGCTAGCCCATGTCCTTAAAGTTATGCAACGAACGATGGAACGAGCTATGCCTGGGGTGTCTCCGACCGAGGGATAAAATCCAAAACGATGAAATCCGTCAGAGAACCAGTGCGGTCGATATAGCTCGCAGAGTATGCAATTTGAAGTGGCAAGGGGCTCACCAATGTCTCTTGCGCAAACTATTCAGTTTAGAAAAAATGATGTTAAAAACCTCAATAGCATCCCAACAAGCAAAAAGCGGTTTTATAATTATCCTAAGACCAATTTTCAATAGACTTATAACGAACTCATAAGAGCTTACAAGCCCGGAAAAGGGCCCACTTTATTAATGTATTCAGTTTTTTAACAGTCTAATAGTACCCTCATGAAATTCAACTAACGACTGTAACAGCCGTGTAGCGGCATTTTGTAAAACCATACAATCCTACCAAATCTATTAGTAGTCTCTTAAAAAACTAAACTAGATTGTTATGCACTTTACAACTGTTTTACAAGTTCTCATTTCGTTCATTTCGTTCAGTCAATCATTCAGTTATCAATATTGGGAGTTTTACACACTCCGTGTACATATAATACTAAAAACTTTATTAAAATACTAATAATATTTTAGACATTATTATGGCAAGTTATATGATAATTTTTCAGAGTCCTCGTATTTCATGATGTTAATCAAAAACGTACTGGGAACTCGTATTTCTCGTGCAACATACCAAGTTTCTGGTGAAAATTTTAAAGCCCCTCTTAAAATAAGTAATTATACATTCGTATTCATTATTTTAAAATAACAAAATGTTCCCCATTAGTCATTTTCGGTAGCCATTTTTAGTTTAGCATTTGGAAGTGTTCTACTATACCTCTATAGACAAACT
Organism: Miltochrista miniata; assembly: GCA_933228765.1. Lineage (NCBI taxonomy): Eukaryota > Metazoa > Arthropoda > Insecta > Lepidoptera > Erebidae > Miltochrista > Miltochrista miniata. Next base: position 22,466,230 of record OW121763.1, on the reverse strand, counting down.
CGGTTCTATAATATCTCATAGTCGCTGCATTCACTCGCCATGTTTTTATCTTTTGGGGAGCCGTGGTGAAATAAGAAAAACGTTAAATATACAACCCAATATTGAAATAACACCTGTAGGTGGTATTTGTGTTCATGAATATAAGCAGGTATGTATTTATTGACGATTTGTGTAAGTAATTAATATTTTTTTGAGTTAATGCGCTTTTACTCTAATACTAACAGTACAAGTTTGTCATATTATTATTTATTCATGAGCATAATCACCACCTAAGTGGTTTGGTGTTACTTCTTCTATATTTGAGTCATAGTCCAATATACGGAACCCTTGCCAGGTTTTGTGACTTGAACTTCACAAGGTCCCAAACCACCTATTGCAAGGGTACCTAAATAATCTTATAATGACTTTACCAACGAATCAACAAGTGTTTCTTTGACAATAACAGTATTGAACTTAGCTCGTATAAAATCATAACACTTATAATAGCATGTGGCAAGTATGTTATTAGTAAAAGTCAATCACGACTTACAAATGGTTATATAAAACTACTTTATTTGTAACGGATTCAAATATTGTACTTATTAGCGCTTATAAAACTAAGTAACAAGTTTAAATGGAATCAAGTGTATTTACACTTATGGGCAGCTTTAATAGGAGATTCGGGTCTATAGTAGCCTAATAAGCAATCTTAAAAGCGCTTACAATTGCTGGTTATAAGAACCTTCATTCTTAAGTCTGATTGCTCTTACTAAAAGCTTTTACAAGAGGGTGCGGCTTATAGTGATCTGTATACATAGTATTATAAGCCCTTAAAAGGCTAATTATCAGAATAATCGTGATCAAAAACCAAATAGCATTTTCTGAGACGCATATAAGAGTAATTGCGAACGCCAAAATCAATATAAGAATCTTATAAGTGTCTTATTCCTATAACATATGTGTTCTGAGACTATTTTGCTTGTTGGGATTTTTGAAGACCTGTCTAAGATACCCCACACGTATGCCCCGCCCCCCCGCTGTATGGTAATTTCGCGTAGTTTCTTCGTCACACGTGGAGGTGTGAATCAGTACTCTCGTGGAGAAATTAAAACACCTATCACGACTCAGACGATCACTGCTGACTCAGCAGTGATCGTGTTAATAATAGCTAAACGTTTTACTTTCTTTTACAGGCTTCACTGAGGAAGGTGCGACTTGAGCAACCAAAGGGGGGATTCGCCACAATCGTGGCCGTCAGACCGGTCATGGACGAGTGGCTGGAGAGGAGACACGGTGCTCTCTCCTACCGGTTGACACAGATGCTTGCCGGGCACGGTAGCTTCGGTAGGTATCTGTGGCGAAGACACCGGGAAACCACGGCTGAGTGTCAGCACTGCGAGGACCGCAGCGATGACACGGCGTTCCACACGCTGGTGGAGTGCACAGCATGGGCGCAACAGCGACAGGTCCTCGTAGTGGGTCTGGACGTGGACACTCTCTCGCTCGAGACCATGGTGCAAGCCATGATCTCCAGCGCGAGTAAATGGGATTGCGCCGCCTCTTTCTGCGAGCAGGTCATGCTCGTGAAGGAGGCGGCGGGGCGGGTACGGGAGAGAACTCTCCCACCTGAGTTCCGCAGTCGGCGGCCTGGGCGCCGCCGACGTGTCTTCGCCGAGGACTATCGGCCTCCATGACCGGGGGTCTGAGGACGATGAGAAGGCCGCTCACCGTCCTTGCAGAAGCAGGCCCATGACGGCAGCGTGACGTGAGGAACCCACGTACGCCCCCCCTTAGAAGCGGGATCACACCCGAAACCCCCGAAAGACGCGGGATAGCACCCGAACCACCCCCTAGGCGAGGCCGCAGAAGCGGCCCTAGGTCTGTTGGGAGTCCTAGGATATCCTTCCGAGGGCTTACCCGGGGCTCACAACCATAGGCTGTTGGGCGTTACGTGAGGTTTTTTAGTCGGTAGGAGTCCAGCATAACATCCATGAGGATTATCCCTCACGTAAAAAAAAAAAAAAAAAGGCCCATGACGGCAGCGTGACGTGAGCAATTCACGCACGCCCCCCCCCCCCCCCCCTTAGAAGCGGGATCACACCCGAAACCCCCCAAAGACGCGGGATAGCACCCGAACCACCCCCTGGGCGAGGCCGCAGTGGCGGCCGTGGGTCTGTTGGGAGTTCTGGGACATCCTTCCGAGGGCTTCCCCGGGGCTCCCAACCACAGGCTGTTGGGCGTGGCGTGAGGTTTTTTAGTCGGTAGGAGTCCGGCATAACATCCATGAGGATTTTCCCTCACGTTAAACCAAAAAAAAAACTGGCTTCACTGAACGAAACGATATCTTTTTTTTTAATGGGGAAGCGATATAGGTAGGTACATTATATTGGTACGGTGGAGTTACGTAACTAATCTATACATAAATATATAATTTTGATCAAATATACCTACTTACATACTTACACATCGACACACATATGGTCAAGACTTTATACTTGAAGGGGTAGGCAGAGGCATAGGTACGTACTTATGTCCACATTTTTCCTTAGTTTTTTTCTGACGTAATAAGTTTTTTTTAAATTTAAACGGAGCTTACTTAGTAACTAAAAATTCTAACTTCTAGGTTTATCCACACCGAAGTTATAGGGGGTCGAAAATGGCCTGAGTGGGTTCAGGAAAAGATAGTACGGCCGTGCCGTCCGCTGCCGCGCTATGGCTCGACTTGGTAAGGGCACTTCCGTGCCCTCAGATATACAAGTTCAACGCCCTATAATAATGATTAAGATAACGTTCCCTATAGATTCTGTTTATTCCTTCTCAGTGATGTCTATTAGCCTTTATCCCCGAAGGGGTAGGCAGAGGTACATTATACGCCAACAGTTCACCATTTGGTTTAATCCCACGTAGGTAGGTAGGTAGGTAGTAAAGTAGGTAGGTACCTAGTGAGCCTATCATCAATATTAACTGGAATAGAAATTTGTAGGTACTTAGGAATATAATTAAATATTATGCGTAATACCTACTTATAACGCTTACTTCGATTATAATGTATAGGTATGGTAATTAGCATAACAGCACACACCGCTAAATCGACAGTGCCGCAACGCGGTTATCGGTTTTTCGGCCCATATTTCCTCGAGAGCAAATCTATCCGTTGGTGATCTCAGCATGAAAATCGATGCAGTTGTTTTTGAGTTTATCGCAAACAAACAGACAGACGCTGCGGGGACTTAGTTTTATATAATGTACCTACTATGTAAGTACCTACTTATTGACAATAATTTACCTAACTCCAACTAAAATAACAGAAAAGGAAACTCAAAAGAAAAACAAAAAAAATTGTTACACATTTTTGATGACTAGATAAGAAAATTAAGCATCATAAAAACACGTTATTTTTTTTAATAAGTACCAAACAAAAGTTAAATGACTATTGTTTCAAACAACAAGGTAGGTAAGTATATTTAAATGACTTGTATGTATAATCAGCACATTATTAATGTAGTGTAAAAAGCCTCAAATACAGATTAACAGCGCGAGGTCTCGCCGAGAATTTGCGCGAGAAGCGAGGTCCACACTCAGCGACTTTCTCACTTCGTCTTCGAACGAAAGGATGGCACAAATACCTACATATTGAACAAGGTACGTAGATCTTTTACTTTGAATAAAATAAAGAGGTAGGTGGGTATGTAGGAGACCGAGCGAGAATGTGATATCCTTCTCTTTTCTCGCCCGAGACACCCTTTGGCTCGGGTCAAAATACCGCCACCGACCCGAGAACAGGTGAGCGCGAGAGCGAGACGGGTGAACAACGGATTAACATTCTCGCTGCTTGGGTGTTCTCATCGTGAATCTGTATGAGGCTAGAATTCTACAAAATAATTAGACTAGATACTTAGTCACAATATGTACCCATGTAATACCTACTAAAATCTACTAGGTAGTTGTCAACGAAGACACGCCATGCACGAACATCACGGCTATCAAAAGTAGCAGATCTTTCATACATTTAAAAAAAGAATTTCTATGAAATTATCTATGGTAGCACGTATGAAAAATAAGGCAATTGCCTAACTATTTTGTTGCCGTTTTTCAGTGTTGGTAACGTATCTAGTTTTTATTTATCACTAGCGGACGTCACGCGGTTTCACCCGCGTAGTTCCCGTTCCCGTGGGAATACGGGAATAAAATATAGCCTATGTTACCCGCAAAGAGTGTAACTTCCCAACAGTGAAAGAATTTTTCAAATCGGACCAGTAGTTCTGGAGCCTATTCGTTACAAACAAACAAACAAACAAACAAACAAACAAACAAACAAACAAAAAAACAAATCTTTCCTCTTTATAATATTAGTATAGATTGGTAGTGGTCGCTTCCACATTCTTCTATTATAGCAATTCTCCACCTTCAATACTTTGTAATCTTTTCTCCAGTAAGTCCGTGTCTAATTTATGCATACATAAAAACTGGCCATTGAGAAATAATACAGGTATGTCATGCCTGTACAACCTTAGCCATCTTATATTTTCCTTCTCAGTGATGTCTACTTTTTTAATTATAACTCTGTGTCTATAGGGCTCTAATTCTGTCATAACTATATCACAAAGGCTGCAAGGGTCTTTTGTGTAAAATGTTATAACTGGCAACCCATTTGCATCTTGCTCTCTGAAAAGGAAAGTAGAGGAAAAATTAATTAGTCTTTATGGAAAATACTTTATTTATTTATTACCTACATGTACACATAAAACATTACTTATGTATATATTTTAATTCTAATTACATTGGCAATTAACATGAAAATAAATATTTAACAGTATCAAAAATCTTGTGATGGAAAAGCTATCTTATGCAAACATATGCTATAAATATAATACATGCATAATATCCTTTAACATTAAGTAAATAACTTCTGAAAACAGAAAATAACAATATTTTAGAATACATTGAAACTTACAATTTTTCAATCATGATAGACGAAGCACCACCACCACCGTTACAAATAGAAGCTACACCCTTTTCTCCTTTTTTCAGGGCATGACACAAGTGGACTACAATTCTAGCACCTGACATTCCAATAGGATGACCAAGGCTAACTGCTCCACCGTGAACATTGACTTTGGCTGGGTCAAGTTCTAACAACTTCTGATTGGCAACTGCAACCACACTAAAGGCTTCATTGATCTCCCACAGTGCCACATCATCTTTCTTCACACCAGTCTGCTCGAGAAGCTTGGGAATAGCAATGGCTGGTGCAATAGGGAAGTCAATCGGGTCACATTCGCCGTCAGCAAATCCTACTACTCTAGCAATTGGTGTTACTCCTAACCTTTGAGCTGCTTCAGCTGTCATGAGAACCATAGCAGCAGCACCATCATTTAAGGTGGAGGCATTGCCAGCTGTAACAGTACCATTTTCCTTTTGGAAAACTGTAGACAATGTGGTGAATTTATCAAAGTTGACTCTTTTGTATTCCTCATCCTCTGAGAATATGACTGGTGCTGCACCTCTTTTCTGTGGTACAGGCACTGGTACTAGTTCATCAGCAAAAACCTTTTCTGAAGCTGCTGCAGCGCTTCGCTTATAACTAGATATAGCATAATCATCTTGGTCTTTCCTAGCAATGTTTAATTTTTTGGCGGTATTCTCAGCACAATTACCCATATGAAATTTATTGTAGACATCAGTCAAACCATCAAAAACAATTCCATCAACCAACTGCATACCACCATAAGCAGTTTCCCCTCTCTTCAAATAGAAGGGAACATTCGACATAGATTCCATTCCTCCAGCTAATATTACATCTTGAGCACCTGTTTGTAAGCCTTGAGCTGCCAACATTATGGACTTCATCCCAGACGCACATACTTTATTAACTGTAGTACAAATTGTACTTTTAGGTAAACCAGCAAACATTACAGCTTGTCTTGCAGGAGCCTGGCCCATGTAGGCTGAGCAGACATTTCCAATGTAAACCTAAAACAGTAACAATACCTAATTATAACTTCAATGTAATCAGTAACATTGATAGCAAATTCAATATCAGAATCAAAAGATAATGACTAATCATGTCAGAAATGTGACAAGAGCACAGATTTTTTAAAAAGAGGTTACTCAATGGTATTTAGTTTATAACTGGTTTTCTTCAAATAGGCAATAACTGTAAATGAGAATTAAAAAGAGAAAGTAGACTGAATTAATTAACCTCTTTAATTTCTTCTTTAGGAATGCCGGCTCTCTCAACGGCACCCTTTATCGCCACTGCTCCCAGTTCAGAAGCTGAAAGGGATGCCAAACTGCCCCTGAAGGATCCAATTGGGGTGCGCACTGCAGATGCTATCACCACTTCGTTGAGCGAAACTTTTGAAGAGTACGCCATTGCTTTTAAAAGCTATTAAAAAATATGAAAACGATGGTTTAAAATTAACTTCTATGTATGCACATGAACAAGTTAACTTTTTCATAAAGTTAAAGGTTAGCAAACTACCAAGCAAGACCTCCCGTCGACGACTGACATGCCAAGCAAAATAAACTTTCATTTTATAACAAACCTTTTTTGTTAGATGCATATTGATGGTAATTATTCTGCTTCCTTTTAAAAATAACATTTTTGTATTCATGTATTCCCTACGTAAAGTTACGATCAACTGTGTTTCTGATTTGAAATGATAAGTGTTATCTACATTACAAAAAGAAAAACATTTACATAAACTTTAATAGCTGCAGAGAACCAAATAATACCATCTCTACATTTCTCTCCTTCTAAAATAACTTTTACTCCAACGGCATAAGGTTCATATTTGTAATGAAAGTGATTAAAATGTTTAAAATTGTATTTTGACCCCAACAATAGGTACTCATACAAGATCAGGAGACAGAAATCGATTTTTTTAAATAATTTCTTTTACAGCCTTTTGCTTAATGGGCTCAGGAGACGGTCAAGCGACCACAGAGTAGGTACATTTGTATACTATGAGAATTTTGAGACAAGCGATTTGAGTGGCGTGTTAAAATATAAAGGCTACTTTCCACTTTGATTAGTGTGAAGTGCAGGAGCTTATACTTTATTTCAATAGCTTTGCGCAAAAATGTAAACAAACACATTTAATCCTATAAATCCATAGTTACTTGCAATTGAGTTTTCACCCTGATTATATTCCAGTATCCAGGAGTCATACAGTGTTATTACAATCATTTCGACACCAAATAACTTCTTTATGATAGTTTATTTTCATTTAAAATACTTACCTACTCAGGATAGTAATAAATTCAATGATTTGTCATACTATATTTTTCTACTCATCTGTCTTAAACAACGATTGTCAAAACATGACATGTTTACATTATTGCCAGATCGGGCACGGCAGGATTGGACTATAGTGATAAGGACTAATCACGTGTGGCCCACTACACACTAGTGATTAGTGCAAGTGATAACTAATCAGCAAAGTAAAATGAATAGAAGAGTGTTCTATTTTTTGCGAGTAGCCACGTCCCGCGCGCTTCTCCACCCCCTTCACTCGCAGCGTGCCTGCAACTAAACACAATTGGACATGCTCGTTTAGTAGCTACTGTTTAGTTCGATGCAGTGATGATCGCATATTATTATTAGAAGAATATTAGTGTATCTATTTATTTTAAGATTATTATTTGAAAAATATTAGTTACGTCTTTATAAGAAACATACAAACATTTTTCAAACATTTTCTGGATTTCGATGAAGCAGGTTATTTCTAGCTTACTTTGGGATCAGATAGCGTTGTGTGAAATGTTCGTGAATATATTTTTTATTTTTATTTTTAATGATTACGGAAAATTTCTGAAAATGAACTGTAGATGATTGCTATATTTGTGTGCAGGATTATCTAAACATGATTTTTTTGTAGTTGCAAATGAGTTATTTGAGTTGGTTCGTCCGTACTTGTTGTCGCCCAACAACTTTATCTTTAACTGAACGCAGCAACTAAACAAAATTAGACACTACTCTCAATATGCATTTATGCCAATCATTCAAAGTAATCACTAATGGCTAATCACCTGCACTCGCACTTATCAAAGTGGAAAGTAGCCTTAAATGAAAGTAGCTTCAGTGTGCGTGCTTTTAATTTTAACTGCTCTCTTTACACGTTTTGACGTTTTATATGCATCGACTGACGTGTATGTAGACATGATATTGGCGTCAAGTTATTAATGGTTATTTGACCGTGTCTGGAGCTAATTAATAGTGAGCTCCACGGACGATCTTGTTATAGGGCCCGACACGATCATGCCTTGCAATTGGCAATCACGTTAAATATGAATGGAAGTTGCTTCAGTGTGCGTGATTGCTTTGCATGGTTGTGTGCATCGACGTATACGTGCACATGAAATTCTACATGCTTGACAATTGCCAATTGATCATGTGATCATGTCTCCCTTTAGAATTTGTCAATGTTCATAGCATAGAGTAATTTTATATACTCTTCTGTTACTATGGAAATGTTCTTTGTTGGTTAATATTGTTATGAAATAAAAAATATGGTGATTGTGTAAAACTGTGTATAAATGATTCCTCATCCATCTATCACTGCGCATGTAAGTATATTATAAGATCTTGATACGATTTGACAAGTCTCATGTGTACTTAACGTTAAACGTCACTGCACACACACACACACACACACACACACACACGTGTTAAGAAAACACTGAAGTTACTTTCATTCACATTTCATAAAGACATGACTCAAGTCACTTTACAGTCTATCTCCGGGGCTCATTATGAGCCCCCGAGATGGTACTAAGTCTTAGATCATCTAACCACAGGATGCGCCTTACTTAAGCATTGTTTTCTGCCATTGCACATGACCATTTGGTCTTTTGGCTTTATGAAAAGCCTGTACATCAGTACATCATTTTATATGATTAAACTAGTACATTACATTGTAGTTGACTGCACAATAACAATTAGCACACAACAGCCATTACGCGTTTGTCGATTAATACATTTTTAAATGCAATGAAATTTTATATGTCTTTGTGTTTCCCCCTTCACTTGTATGAAAACTGGCAGAATATTTTTGTATGCGGTGGTTCGCAAAGGCTAGTCCCGTGTTATATGGTCTAAGTACTAAGTGTTTTCTTTACACTTGTGAGTGTATGCCTCGACGTTTAATTACCCACGACACTTGTCAAGTCGTTGTGACCGTTTCCAGAGCCCATATAGCGTCACTTAGACGATCGGTGCCTTCACAAGGGTGACGACGTGTCGTCGATCTGAAATTAACAATCTGAAAAGGCGACGTCTTCAAGCTTCAGTGCGCGTGATTTCTTTGCACTTTGATTTCTAAACACGTCGATGCACAATCGACGTGTTTAGACACATGATATTGACTCAATTCGCTTGAGCGTCTCCAGAGCTTATAAATAAAATGACAGACGGCTGTCATTTAATAATTTGAATGTCAAAAAGCTTCAGCTTTACTCTATGGTTTAGGTAGTTGATTTGTGATTTTGTGGGGTGTAGTTTATTGTTTAAATATTTTAATAATGTAATTTTTTATGTAATGTAAAGTGAAATAATTTAGTGTTTTTATTTCAAAGAAAAGAGAATATATAGAGGTGTTTGAATTAAAAATAATCTTCAGTGTTCCGGTAAGAGATAGAGGCATTTTACAAAGAGAATACAAAATCGTTTACGGATAACTACAACGTTTTAGAGGTAGGTACACTATCAAATTAGTTATTTAATTATTTTCTTTCGCGTTCTGTCGAAGCTGTTGCTTTTCGTTCTTCCAATTATGGGAAATGTTTGAAATTCAAATACTTACCTGTGATAGTGAATAGAGTAGTGTCGTATTTACAGTTAAATCTATCTGGCTGTTGGTGTTAAAGTCAGAATTAGAATAATTTCCTATAATTCTTTCTCTATTCTAAAAATATATTGAGAAATCAAAACAATCTCCATTATTTTAGGAAATGTATTATTTTTTAGGACTGCTCTGAAAAACTGCTCTCAAGGATCATGCAATCAAATGTAGTCAGTTATGAATGTAAAATAAAAGTCTCTGAGATATTGATAATGCCGCCAATTATATCTGCAATCTGGTAATTAAATGAAGAAACAAAGTTTGTGCTTCTTCATATCCTAAGTTTTTCTTCTGCTTAATATTACCTGATGAGAATTATATGCCAAGAAGTCTTTAAAAAAACTGGTAATAATATCTGCTGCCTAGCATGATTGTTGACTTATGAACCCCAACACATAAGTCAACAAACATGTAATTGTAGATAGAGGAAACAGTGAAACAATCTCTTCTATAAAATCTATCAATGCTGAAGCGAAAATTCTGCAAATAAATAGAATGGGTGCTTTTTCCTGCCCCATAAGTATTATTATAGACTAGCTGTTGCCCGCAGCATAGCCCGCGTAAAATTTGATCCTGTTCCGGCTTGCCTTAGGAACTTATTCCCAGCATAAAAAGTAGCCTATGTGTTATTCCAGACTATATCCCTGTACCATATTTCCGCCAGTTCTGTGCAGCCGTCCGAGCGTGAAAGAGTAACAAACATACACATCTACACTCACAAACTTTCGCATTTATAATAGGTATTAGTAAGATTATGTGACCAACATATCTCCTCTAGCTGAAAGTAACTGTTATGATGTGAAAACATTAAAAACTATTGCAATTGAGGCACTCACTTTTTCATGTAGTGAGTTAAACATTTATGTTCCCTCATGAACATTTTTGACGTGACAACGTCTTATAATTCGATGGAGCCGGCTGCACGAACCAAAAAAGATGACTCAATTTTATTGCATGCATTCTTAAAAACACGATTTAGAGGGACACTACCTACGTATATTAGAAACAAATAACTCCATTTATTATTTACAGTTCGTAAATTCAATGAGCTATCAAAGTATCAAATTATTTCATCAAATAATTTGATGTTACCTCGCTGTTGTTTTCAACAGATGTATAATCAGTTGATGTGTTTTTTATATTTGTTTGTTTTAGTTTGATAGTTTTAGTCTTATTTTTGTTTTCATTTTCATTTTCGTTTTCGTTTTCGTTCGCGTACACTTAGATTGTGGAATGATCTCCCTGCCTGGGGTTTTCAAAACGCCTTCTGTTTGGGGTTCTTCAAAAGAGGTTTTATAAGGTTTTTACAGGGTCGGTAGCACGAGTGTGGTGTTGCAAACTTCCACAGGCTATGGCGACCCCCGGTACATCTGGTGGGCCGTATGATTGTCTGCCGCCTTAGTGGTATAAAAAGCAATCTATTGTAATTTTCCTGACTCGTAATACCTACACTACCTACCCATTGCAAAGTTTTGAAATATTGTATACCTACCTCTTAAAATGACCAGCTATTACTGTCTGCAAATTTTCAGTATTGTAAGTCACGTGGTTTTGAAGTATGCAACAGACACACAGACTACAGACAAAATCTGGACATAAGCCCTGCACTCTATTTTATAGAGAGGGGCTAAAAGCCAGTGTGGTACGAATAGGGTTCATGATTTCTCGAGCTTTTCAATTTCTCGGGTCTCGAGAATTCTCGAGGCTTCTCGGGTTGTCGAGAAATTTACATTTACGTACGGTTTCTCATTATTTAGTTCCAAACGTCAACAAATTCAGTAGTTTTCCTGTCAAACATGATTGTGACGGTACATTCACGATAAATTTAAAAAAAAAAAACTGTAGTCGACTAATTTAGGGCTTCTGAGTCCAAATCTATGATTTTTTTTCTTCGTCTCTGTTTGTTTGTTTATTTGTTCGGGGTTGGAGCAAAATCCAGTAGCCTGATCAAAATTTGACTGTTAGACGTTTGTGGTGGATATAGGTATATTCATAGGTCAGTTCAATGAGTACCTAAAGGTTAAGGAGCGTCACCCTAATGTGGGTTATCTTGGTGATGCAGATGACATTCCGAGCACAGCCCTCTCGGAGGGAGAACAGTAGGCTGCCGCACAAGGCCGTCTTCGGCCACATTTCATTGTCGAAAGTCATCCTCTTCAGTATCACAATCACTGATTGTGGCAACCACAGTCAGTGATTGTGGCGACCGCCACATAGCGAAGATCAACTGTCAGTTCTCTCAAAGTTCTCGCAACGAAGATTAGATAAATCCTGCATCGCGATATCAGAGTTCTCACGGCGATGAATGATATTAGCAACAGTCCAACATCAATCGTTGGGCTTTGGCCCGCCAGGCGCGAATACCTAGCCTGGTCGGAGGATCCTCCCTTTATGTGTTGGAGGAACATTCCCAACCTTTCTTCCACAGTGATATTGATCAGGACACACTGCGACATTTTGTTTGAAGTTTTATAGTTTTCCGAACGCTATCCACTGAGTTGAAAATGATTGACGTCTTCCTAGAACTTTGATTTGAAGCAGGAAGTATAGGTGTAATACTGGTTTTACTAGTGAACATTATATTATTTTTGTTTAATTTACATGATAGGTATTTCCTTATTCATTTCCTTACATTTTACTAGACTTTCATACCAATTTTTTTCTGAATCCGAGGTTCCGATATTCATTCGAAGTTCGGACAAGGAATGAAACTATGATACTACGAACACGAGTTCTTTAAAGGGGCTTGAAATCGCAACCTTTAGGTCGTTAAGGGCTACTGTACTTTATGGTCCAGTATGTTTTATGTTTTATCTGTATATTGTGTTTATGTATATAATATGTATAATGACTGCCTCTGCGGCCCGGTCGGTAGTAATACCGCCAACGGCGCTGGAGGTCCTGGGTTCAATTCCTGGGTCGGTCCAAATATTTGTGTGATCCACATATGTTTGTTTCGGAGTTTGGGTGTTTTCTATGTATAATATGTATTTATTTACAAATATATAAGTATGCATATCAGTCATCTAGAACCCATAGCACAAGCTTATATTAGCTTAATTTGGGCTAGCTAGATGATGTTGTGAGAGATTGTCCACAAATATTAATTTATTTATAATGTAGGAGGGTATAAACAAAATTATTAAAATCAAATCCGCGGCAACTTTTTCACGACTCGTGGTCGGGACCTTGCGACCACGGACGACCTACGGTTTTTTTTATACCACTAAGGTGGCAGACAAGCATACGGCCCACCAGAAGGACTGGGGTTGATTAAGCGCCACTGTCATTGTCAATAGTCTTCTGGGATGTGATGTGTGTGACAACAACCCTTGAAGGTACACTGACGCGGAGCTCGGCGGAGTGGACTGGACTGTGAGTTGGCCAATCACAATGCTCAAAATCGTTCACAGTGGAGATTTCGAACATTGTATTTGGCTTAGTCACAATCTGCTCCACTCCACCTAGCTCCCCGTCATTGGAAACGCACTCTAACTCGATAAATATCCTTGTACAAGGCATTCCATCAGGCATCATTTGACCTGTGTGAACTTGGCACCCTACTTGCAAAAATCGAATTTTTTTTTGCGTGTTCTTGAAAAGCTTGGTTTGTAGTTGATTGTAGTAAAAAAAATTTTGTTTGTAGTTGAACCGAATTTTTTTTATGGATCAACCTAAAATGGCCAGCACCCGGATTTATAAAAATTCAATTCTAACGGTTGATTTGTATGAAGAATCGTTAGTAGTTGTTTGTAGTGAACGAATTTTCGTTTGTAGTTGAACCGAAAAAATGTTATGGATCAACCAAAAATAGCCAACCCCAGATTTAAAAAAAATCAATTCCAACAGTTGATTTGTATAAAGAATCGTTAGTAGTTGTTTGTAGTGAACGAATTTTCGTTTGTAGTTAAACCGAAAAAATGTTATGGACCAACCAAAAATAGCCAACCCCAGATTTATAAAAAATCATTTCTAACGGTTGATTTGTATGAAGAATCGTTAGTAGTTGTTTGTAGTGAACGAATTTTCGTTTGTAGTTGAACCGAAAAAATGTTATGGATCAACCAAAAATAGCCAACCCCAGATTTATAAAAAATAATTTCTAACGGTTGATTTGTATGAAGAATCGTTAGTAGTTTGTAGTGAACGAATTTTCGTTTGTAGTTGAACCCAAAAAATGTTATGGATCAACCAAAAATAGCCAACCCCAGATTTAAAAAAATCAATTCCAACGGTTGATTTGTAAAAAGAATCGTTAGTAGTTGTTTGTAGTGAACGAACTTTCGTTTGTAGTTGAACCGAAAAAATGTTATGGATCAATCAAAAATAGCCAACCCCAGATTTAAAAAAAATCAATTCCAACGGTTGATTTGTATAAAGAATCGTTAGTAGTTGTTTGTAGTGAACGAATTTTCGTTTGTAGTTGAACCGAAAAAATGTTATGGATCAACCAAAAATAGCCAACCCCAGATTTATTAAAAATCATTTCTAACGGTTGATTTGTATGAAGAATCGTTAGTAGTTGTTTGTAGTGAACGAATTTTCGTTTGTAGTTGAACCGAAAAAATGTTATGGATCAACCAAAAATAGCCAACCCCAGATTTATAAAAAATCATTTCTAACGGTTGATTTGTATGAAGAACCGTTAGTAGTTGTTTGTAGTGAACGAATTTTCGTTTGTCGTTGAACCGAAAAAATGTTATGGATCAACCAAAAATAGCCAACCCCAGATTTTAAAAAAATCATTTCTAACGGTTGATTTGTATGAAGAATCGTTAGTAGTTGTTTGTAGTGAACGAATTTTCGTTTGTAGTTGAACCGAAAAAATGTTATGGATCAACCAAAAATAGCCAACCCCAGATTTATAAAAAATCATTTCTAACGGTTGATTTGTATAAAGAATCTTTAGTAGTTGTTTGTAGTGAACGAATTTTCGTTTGTAGTTAAACCGAAAAATTTTTGGTCTTATCAAAAAGTCGGATTATTAATCTCAGTCAGTAAAATGACAAGTGCAACTGTCACTGATACTAAAAAGGGTGACCCGCTACAATAGTGATGTTCGACAATCAATAGACTTAGACATTTTAGTCATTCTTTATTTTATTAGGTGTAAAGGTGTTATATTGTAAATATATAATACCTATCTATTAGGTACATAATTATCATCAATCATCATCAATACATATAATAAAATCGTAACAGGTCGCTGTCTGTACATGGAAGATAAAATATTATAAGGGGCTTTATGAACGCAATAGAACCCAAAACAATGATTTTTAGAATTTTTGTCTGTTTGTCTGTATGTCTGTATATCTGTTTGTGCACGCTTATCTCAGTAACCGCTTAACCGATTGCAACGCGGTTTTCTTTATTGTGTTGAGGTTTGCTCCACTTAACACTTAGCGCTTATTTCATGTCAATCAGTTTATAAATAAAAAAGTTATAACACTTTTAAGAATCAGATATTTTGAAAATTTTAATTGTAGGAGTTTCTTTGAATGTGAGTGTAAATCTAAACTGGAGTGTTGGCTCAATCATAAATGGTACTGAATTGTTTTAAAATAGACTTAATCTTTAATCTCTTTTATGATTAAGCAAACAGGGCAGTTTCACACGCTGCTTGATGAGTCTGATGAAGAAATACCTCTCCTTTCATACACTTTATGTGACGTAAACGAAGTTGCGGGGTCAGCTAGTTTACAATACGTATTATCAATATCAATACCTATACCTACATCTAATAAAATTGTAACTGGTCGCTGTCTGTACTTGGAAGCTAAATAAGAAAAATTAACATAGGAGGGCTTTATTAACGCATTAGAACCCAAAACAACGATTTTTAGATTTTTTGTCTGTTTGTCTGTATGTCTGTATATCTGTTTGTCTGTACGTTTGTGGGCGCTAATCTCAGTACCCGCTTAACCGATTACAATGCGGTTTTCTTTATTGTGTTGAGGTTTGCCTTACTTAACATTTAGTGTTTATTTCATGTCAATCGGTTGATAAATAAAAAAGTAAACACACACAACAAGTAAGGTAAACACTTTTAAGAATTTATTATCGAAGATATTTTGAAAATTTTAATAGTAGGGGTTTCTTTGAATTTGATGGTAAATCTAAAATGGCGTGTTGGCTTAATCATAAAAGAGATTAATGATTAAGGCTATTTTAAAATAATTGACTTAATAATTGAATTGACTGGAATGATTTTTTTTTATAATAGACTTAACCTTGCCGTGCACTGCACTGCGAGGACCGCAGCGCTATGTCGTCGCTGCGGTCCTCGCAGTGCTGTGGATTCCACATTCTTCGCCACAGATACTTACCGAAGCTACCGTGCCCGGTATCTGTGACAACCGGTAGGAGAGAGCACCGTCTCTTCTCTCCAGCCACTCGTCCATGACCGGTCTGACGGCCGCGATTGTGGCGGATCCCCCCTTTGGTTGCTCAAGTCGCACCTTCCATATCTCCACGTTTTCCTGGTGGAGCAGGGATCGCTGGGCCTCGATTTCTCGAGATGCAGACCCTTGGCTTTTGCTTCCAGGTCCCATGGAGGGGTCCCAGCTAGGAGGCATGCCACCTCACCTGAGATCGTGCTGTATCCCCTTATCATCCTAACGGCCATAGCCCTATGCGAGCTCAGCTATCTAGCCACATTGCTGACCATCAGGGTCTCCGCCCATTCTTCCGACTTGTGGTTATGTAGTATGCAAATTACCAAATGGTCGTAGAAAATAGTAGGTTGTATAACAAGGGAGCAAAATAGTATTTTGACGGCGACGCACGGCGCTACTTTGAATCACGGAGCGAAGCTAAGGATTCTCGAATAGAATCCCGAGCTCAGCGAGGGATTCTAACATAGAATTCTGTGCGCAGTGAGGGATTCAAAGTACACCGCCCGAAGCAAAATAATTTGCTCTTATGTAATGTATTCTACTTTTGATCCACTTTCTATGAGAAAAAATGAGTTTTGTACGACGTAGTAGTTAGAAGAAGAACGTTAGAAGTTACTAATAGTCATTCAGGAGTTAATGCATGGTCACTGACATAATTCGACGTAGAACTCATTATATTTGCAGAATACAAAAAAAATACGTAGGTGTACTGATTACGTTATACTTATGTAGTATACTATTTGCGTTCGATTTCTATGAATGTTATAAATTCAGTTCCAAGTTCCAAATTCAAATCACTTTGCCGCCCGCTAAAAAGCTCTTAACAGAAAAGATTATTTATATTTTGCGCCCTGTTATCGTGGTGCAAAGTGATGCTTTTCGAATAGATGGGGATGAAAAAATAATTTAAGGACAAGCAAAAATGACAGTTTTTAATTTTTGTTATCAAAGTACTTTTCATGAAATTATTTTCAAGGTAACTAAATTGGTGTAAAATGTTTGTATAAAACAAACTATGGTTCCTAGAAAAGTGATTATATTTAAATGTAGGGAAATAATTATGGAGCAATCGAGATCCAAATTGTTTGTTTACTGCATTATTTGAATGAGTTGAAATACGGTATAGGTGGTTTTATGTAATATTTAATGATATGGAATTAAAAAATATAATCTCGACTAACTTTTAATTGTAAAACTCGATTCAACCACATTACTATTTATTTGTGACAAAAATCCTGCAACACTGAAAATGTCATTTTACTGACTCGAATTAAAAATCGTAGTATAGGTACTAACGATTCTAAATACAAATCAACCGTTAGAATTGAATTTTTATAAATCCGGGTGCTGGCTATTTTTGGTTGATCCATAAAAAAATTTCGGTTCAACTACAAACAAAAATTTTTTTACTACAATCAACTACAAACCAAGCTTTTCAAGAACACGCAAAAAAAATCGATTTTAGCAAGTAGGGTGCCAAGTTCACACAGGTCATCATTTGGGGGAGTACAAAAACAAAAATGTAGTGTAACAAATCTTAACATACCTACCTAAGCAGATTAGTTTCTCTCAGCAGTCTAAGCTAACGCTTGTGTTAATGTTACATACATACAATTTTGATAATTACTGTCGACAGTACCTAGTAGTAAGTGAGAACATCCTTAGTCTGAAGTTTGCCAAAAACACCGCAACACTAAGAATTGACCCCAAAACACGTGTGAGATCACATTGTTTCCTTATCTCTCATTGTGCAATCCACACTATTACGAGTTATTTCTCTATAATTATGTTACCTAATTGATAAAACTGTATCTTAGGGTTTTGTAACGTATTTCATGTAGGTACCTGACGTTATTTTTATTATCTCAATAGTGATAAAACAAACTAGTTTTATTTATGAGTCAGGTTTTATTTAACAGTCAACATTTTTTTAAATATTACTTTTACATTTGTTTGTGGAAATAATGCTAGCTTCCGCTACTTCACTCTTGAAAAAACCGACGAAGTGCAAATCGGACTCACGCACTTGGTTCGGCGCCCAATACATACATATAATCACGCTTGTCTCCCATCGGGGTAAGCAGAGACTATGGCTTTCCACTTGCTACGATCCTGACATACAACTTTCGCTTCTTCTACTTTCATAACTGTTTTCATACACGCTCGCCGGTTAAGGGTACTCTTGACCTTGCCTTTTTCCAGAACGTCTCTGATTTGATCGGCATGCGTACGCCGAGGTTAGGGAATTAAATTGGTCCACCTGAACAGAGCCCCGCTTGTCCAGGTAAGGCTAGCCTTGTTCTGGGTTCGCCCGGGCCCAGGGCAATTAGGCACGCTTAAGACTACGCTCGCCCGTAGCCACGCAGCTCATCGGCACGGCGACCTTGGCTTGGCGGATAGTGGATCGGATTAGGATGGGGTAGGAAGGGATTCACGGACAAGGAAATGGATAAGGTAGGATAGGACGGGGTTAGAAAGGATCCAAAACCATCTGTAATTCAAACCCAAAAAAAAAAAAAAAAAAAAAAAAAAAAGGCCCAATAAAGGCCACAAATCACGGTGTGTGTGTAAAAATTTACAGGCCCACATCCCTCCCCTTTTCTGTTTTTAGTGCTTATTTGTTCTTACAGCGACAACAGAAATACATCATCTGTGAATATTTCAGCTGTCTAGCTATAACGGTTCATGAGATACAGCCTGTGACACACAGATGGATAGCGGAGTCTCAGAAATAGGGCCCGGTTTGCCCTTTGGGTAAGTAGGTATGGAACAACTAATGGTTACTGGAAAGGTTGACGGAAGGCGTTCAAGAGGCCTTAGTTCAACTAGATGGTCAGACCAGATACGCACTGCGTTGGACACTGGATTATATAATGCTTTCCACATTGCCAAAGATCGCAACAGATGGCGCAATATCGTCAGAGAGAGAGAGTGATTCAGAGGGGGAATCACGACCCTCAGTAATGAGGAGCACGACGCGAGGAGGAAGTAGGTATACGGCACCCTAAAAAAGTAGCCTAGCCTAGTCTCGTAGGTATTCGAATTCATCAACCACAGTTCTGCGATTTAGTCGTGAAAGCCTAACCAACAAACTCACGTATTTATAGTAGGTTTTAAAGTTAGGAAGGTTATATTGTCTTTGCCTACAGAGTTTGTTAAGGATAATTCTCGGGTCTGAAGTGGAAAGTAACCAACTGAGTCAGCAGACATATTTGCACCAACTATGCTGTTGATCAGTTGATATTGTAACCGTAATCTCGTGCATTGAGAATTAATATCAAAATTAAGTCTAAAATGACCTTACAACCTCTGCACTTGCTAGTGCATCTGATGACTATATTTATATGTAACAAGGTTCGAACGCCCGCCGGAGCCGACACTCGAGGTTAGTCGGCAGTTAATCAAAGCCAAGCCTAGGCTTTGAATGTTACCTCCGACGCGATGAGAACTAACAGTATTTAATTTATGGCTGAATAAGGCCAAACAATTATTCGAACAATATATTCCTCATTATGCTGATGGTATATCTGTAATACTGTAAGCATATGATTCATATCTCTGTGTATACAGTGTTACGGTGTTACAAAGTACTTGTCATTCTTCACATTGCAGTGTTAACATCAAGCCACTTTGAACGTACTGCTACACTGCTATTAAGCTAATTAGCCAGTTAATTCATATGGAAATAGAAACAATATTTTGCAGTTATCAGCTTCTATGATGGAAAAACTGTGGCAGATTTTGACTTTAAAATGTGTTTACAAAGTTACTTATTATATTTATCAGTTGCTTTTCTGCTCTGATCACGATAATATCATCGGTATCCTTGTTCCAGGGTCAACGAAAAATATAAGCTATGATTTAGACCATGCAATTAAGATGGAAGTAGTGAATTTAGAAGAAGGTCGTTATGAACAAACCGAAAATGTACCGGGGAGCAGCGCTGACAGTGACGAGTCTAATAGCGTCTTCGAAAGCAACAATAGTGATCACTGTAGCGAGGACTCGGATAAAACTGAAGACGACGACTTGAAAGAAGATCTGCTAAAGACAATTCCAGAATGCTACAAATCCGATTCAAACTTCTCATCACACACGAGCGACATCACAATCGACGAAGACTTTCAGGCGACTGCATTGTGCCAGTTTATGGATATATTGAATGATTTAGATGAAGTTTTAGATAAGTCTTTATTAGCATGTCTTGATGACGGTACAAAGAATTTTGACAGCGATGAAGAGGATCTCATTTGTAAAATTAAAGAATGCATTGATGAATCTCATGAAGAATCTGAGCGTTCTGAAGTGCCGATTTCTCTAGACGACAATACTCAAGTAATCACATGCTTTAACGCACGGCCATCAGCTCCGCCTTTAGAAGAATTAGACATCACACAAAATGTATCAGAGCGTCCAAGTCTCACGAGAGGCCGCTCTAAAAGTTTTTCAGAACTCTCAGATAATGGCCGACAGGCTTTAGTTTCATCTTTAGAGAGGGCTGGTACGACAAATGAGAACCTGCGTAATTCAATGAGGAGGTTGGATCCTATAGTTCTGCCAGCGATTACTGCGGAGTCGTTTGGTGAGCCTCTAACGTTACCAGTAATACTTTTCCTTGAACATAACATTAACATGCGCCCAACAAGTGCACCAATACAGTTGCAAGTGACGGCGGCGAATCTCAGTAGTGATGGCGCTTCGGGGCCTCTCATTGTTGGACGCCGAGCTTTGCTTATGAACCGGACATTGTCTCTGCCATCTCCTGGGGAGAGTGATGTCACTGCTGGCGATTGGACGAGTCATAACACAGCCAGGAGCCTTGCTAGGAGTACAAGCATATCTAGTTCTTCCACCGAATCTCTAAATACTACACCTCCTGTACAGAATGCTGATAGTGCCACAGATGAGAGGTATGGTATTTTTTTTTAATCTTTCAAAATGTGTTCCTATGTAACTTTACATCTCACACGTTAAGCAAGTTGCGATTCATTAGCTTATTACTCAATCTGTTCTTAAAATGAGGTCATAGTATGTGATACCTACAGTGAATCATATCATTATGTATGTATTCTTATCATATTCTGTTATTACTTTCACACTGACTCTAGTCAATATTTTCAGAATTGAAGAGACTGAAGAACCTCCTTTTGGGGTCTGGCCACATCGCATGAGTGCCATGCTGGCGTGCCTAAGTTGTACAGTGGGCATATTTAATATATCTAGGTTT
This sequence comes from Miltochrista miniata, assembly GCA_933228765.1. Taxonomy (NCBI): domain Eukaryota; kingdom Metazoa; phylum Arthropoda; class Insecta; order Lepidoptera; family Erebidae; genus Miltochrista; species Miltochrista miniata. The sequence goes on along the minus strand of OW121763.1, from coordinate 22,444,784 downwards.
GCCTTATTCAGTGTTAATTTTGGAGGTAATTTTGCGAATTTAAATTGGTGACCTATTTTAAACATATCAATGTCCTTTATTTGTGATCTTTGTTTTTTTGCAGCAAGCTTCATCATACAATTTTTTATACTGTCTTTGTTGATGGGCATACCGATGTTCACATTATACTTATGTTTGGGCCAAATACTGAAGTCGGGTCCCGTGGATATGTGGCGTATATCGCCAATATTCCAAGGCGTTGGGATATCAATACTCATAACCCAAGCTGTTATCGGTATGTACAGTATAATAGGCCTGTCGTGGATATTTGTATACTTTCGAGACTCTTTTATAACATCGAATGACAAATATAAGTGGACCATACCACTCGGAGGCAACAGAGGTGAGTCGAGTCTATATGTTTGTTGTTATTTTGTTCATTGTTTGATCACTGTCAACAAAGTCGATTTCAATTGTCTAGGCGACAAGCGACGTCACTGAAGGTCGTCAATTTAGATGGTAATGCGTTTCCTTGTATTAGGCATTAACTTTTTTGAGAAACTAATTTGTTTACAGGTTCCGGATTGTGGAATGAATCTCAATACATTGTGTTCAGTTTACCGCAATATTTTCATTATGAAGTTTTGCAAAGGAACACGTACAAAAGCAACTTCTTCGGCACAATAAAGTTTCAAGTGGCGTTCGATCTAGGTGTAGTGTGGATGATTGTGTTCGTCGCGCTGAGCAAAGGATTGAGGTCTTACGGCAAGGTAATAAACATTAGCGCCGGTTGTTCAAATGTGAAGTTACCTACACAAGGGTAAGGGTGCCTTTCCACTAGAGATGTTCTATGTGGATGCGTTTGATATCCACCATTCACATTCTTCAGTCCAATAACGTTGAACGTTTAAATTGTCAAATTGTGCGACCGACGCTTGTGTTCGGTGAATTTCAAACGCATCCATAGCACATCTCTGGTGTAAAGGCACCCTAATACATACTGTCATGTTCTGATTTCAGGCTGTGTACATTCTGATCTTTCTGCCCATCTGCGGAACACTTGTGCTGTGTACTAAACTGTTAACGTTAATACCGTACGACTCGGTCATCAATATATTCTCGGAGACTGAATGGAGCGAATTCTTCACCAATAGTAATGTAAGTTATGCTTCTATGATATCGCGAAATTGTTTTTGTCAGATATGTTTCACTATCAAATGCCTGTAACATTCATTAAGGCTGCAATGTTCGACCTTGACAAATCCTAAGGCAATTCGAACGATAGCAGCGTACGCTTTTGCCGGATTTCATTCGATTCTAATACATTATATTACTGTTATAAAATCTGAGGGGTTTTAAGAAAAAATCTATACGTAAAATACTGTTCTAAAGACCTATATCTATTTTTGACAAGTGTTTATGAGAATTAAAGTCATTTATTTAAATAAAAAAAGTACATTACTTGTTAAGATTTTTGCAATATTTCTCCTTTTCGAGAGCGATTTCGATCAAACAAAGTATTCGTAATCGTGTTTTGATACGTTAAAAAAGCAAGAGTATCTAATAAATTACAATAATATAGTTTTATCAGATCAAATCGAAGAATATTTCCTAGTATAAAGTTCACCCCAAGATGAGTCTCTTTCGAACTATAACCCTTAATTTGCATTGGTTTAATACTGTACTGAGTTTACGACAAACCATAACGTGTCAATAAATGAGTCAAATGAGCCTATGGCAGTTCACTGCTAGACATAGGCCTCTCGGTCAAAACACACGGGTCTTGCTCCTTTCGAATCCAGTCCTTCCCGGTGACCTTTTCCAGGTCGACGCTCCATCTGGCGAGTTCTCTCACCTATAATGTATACTAAGTAGGGTAAACCACCCAATTATTGGCACTTTTAGAATGAATTATTGGCACTTTACTTAAGAGTATATTTCGAAAAATAAGGGAAACCTAGTTTATTACAGTTCAGTGTTGCCCATTATGTAGTTGTAGGTATGCATTAAAAAGTAAAATAGCATTATTTTTCTGTTAGAAATGAGCAATATACCCTAAAGTGCCAATAATTGGCGGAGTGCCAACGATTGGGTGGTTTACCCTAATTTTTTTTATTTACCATTTCAGAGTTGGGCGGCAGCTGCCCAAGAAACGTTTCTCACATGGGGTCTACTTGGAGCCTGTGTAATGCAGCTGACATCACATAAAAATACAAAAAACAAAACTAGTGCCATGCTTCAAAAGGAGAGCGCGTGTATAGTCGCCTTTACATTCGCTATGCTGTTACTGGGTTCATTTCTAGCGAACACTTGCGTGAAGATATTAAAGAATTATGGTTACTATTACCTTACAAGCAGCTTTGGTAAGATTTTTGTATTATCTTTCATAACTTTTTTTTTTTTATACTACTTAGGTGGCAGACAAGCTTACGGCCCACCGGAAGGTTGGTAACCGTAGCCTATAGACGTTTGCAACACCAGAGGCGCTACACACGCGCTGCCGACCCGGCGCAGGTTGTGACGACCCACAGTTGAAAATTTTCAAGCCGCCCGTAAGGCCTTCAACTTGGCTTAACGACTGTCATTTTACCGACAACCGGGACCAACGGCTTATCGTGCCTTCCGAAGCACGGAAACGCTCGTAAATAAATGTCACAAAGTGGTCCACGTGGTGGTCACCCATCCATGTCCGGCCTTAGTAAATGTTGCTTACTGCAGTAATCGTTTACAGAACACTGAGTCCGCGGGGCCACGAGCGCTTAAAATAACTACAGTAACAACTTTGTCATGTTAAAGTAAGAAACTTAATATTAAAATTCCATATTTACAGAGAAAGACGAAGTAGCGAGCTGTCTATGGCCAGTGGAGACGGGCAATATGCATTATACTATGCATACCGCCCAAATGGACGTTCCGGCTCGTTTCATGGGTCACTACGGCAGCTTAGTGGGCGTTACTATGTGGAGGACGGGTCGCGCTGCTTATGAGGTCAGCGGGTGGCAGCCTCTGCAGTTGGCGACGCAGATTGTACCCGCCGCGCTCGGAGTGCTGCCGGCTAATATGGTAAGCGTTAATATCTAAGGGATGAGTCGGAATATTTGAAAACTATTTACTACTACCGACTACCTCGGTGGCGTAGTTGGTGGTGTAATCGCCTGCCGCGCTTGAGGTCCTGGGTTCGATTCCCGGGTCGGTTCAAATATTTGTGTGATCCACAAATGTTTGTTTCGGAGTTTGGGTGTTTTCCATGTATAATATGTATGTATTTAGAAATATTATAAGTATGTCGTCTAGCTAGATCCCATAGACAGGGGTTCCCAACCTTTTCGTGGTCAGGGACCACTTTTATATTTTTCTTGTTAACAGGGACCACTATAAAGGCATAATTTAAACAAACTGTGATAATCAATCTGAAGCTTCAAAAACGCAGTAGGAAATTGCATAAACATTTATTAACGTGATTTCTGGCTTGCATCTTCTTCACGAGATCTGCTAACCTAATACTAATATTGTTACTCAAAGCTACATCCAAATCATCACTTACTTTCAAACGATTCCCCGCCTTGTTTTTAATTTCCAACTAAGCAGAAAACGTTGTTCGCACAAATAAGTGTTGAGAAAACTATGAAATAGGGAAAGGCGATTTCTCGGAGTTTCGTATAATGAAATTGCTTTTAAACACCAAACCACTCAAGCGAATTTGTTGTGTTCTTCCTTCATTAACTTCACCAGTGTCCGTGCTGGTACTATTCCACTTCTTCGAGGGGTGAAGAGACACGCCACCGTCTACACCGGCTTCTGTGAAAGAACGGTGAGCAGCCAACTCGCCGTTCTCACGGTTATGGTGGACGACGGCGCCACCGACTACGGAACTCGGAAGGGAGATTTCTCTCCCGCTGCATTCTTCGCGAGCATGGCTTGCTCGCAGAAAGACACAGTTACGTCACACTTTCTCCCGTTGCAGACCAGAGCCCTTAACATGGTCTCCAGCATGAGAATATTCACGCCCAGGCCCGCAACGAGCTCTTGTCGCTGCTATGCCCATGTAGTGCTGTGTCCCCGCTGTAGATACTTACCGAAGCACCCGTGCCCGGTAAACATCTGTGACACTCTGTAGGTGAGGCTGCCATGGCGCTCGTCTCATTAGTAGTGAGTCCTCACTTTGGTAGCTCAAGTCGGACCTTCCATGTCTCCATGAGCTTCTGGCGAAACAGGGACCACTATGGCTCTATTTCTTTGGGCACAGGCCTGTGGTCCCGATCCAGCGCCTTTATGCACCATTGATACAACGACGCAAGAGCCCTGTGTTGGCTCGTGGTCTATTTTAATGAAAGTAACGAGGATTTTGACACAATTTCACTTTATTGGAAAAATTGATTATCTATCTTAGGTACATGGCTGCTCGGTGTGCACATATAACAGGACTTGTCATCAATACATATAATAAAATGGACGCCTCAATTACCGTCACTGTCAGCGCCATCTAGTTCGCAACTTGCGCAACTGATGCCCAATAGTTCCCCCCTATTGCCACTAGATGTCGCTGTGTTAACACCCTGTTTTCCAGGTCCCATGGAGGGGTCTTGGCTAGGAGACATGCCGCCTCAACGGATATCGTGCGGTACCCTCTCCTGACGGCGATCGCCTTTAGCGGGCTATGCAGTGTAGCCACGTTGACGGTCGTCAGGGCCTCCGCCCATACAGGGGTCCCATATAGTGCCATACTCCGCACGACCCCGAAGGTCTCTTGCAGGGAGCGTTGGGTACTCTTCAGCTGTTGCCCCCTCTGTTTTAAGACTTAACTTCTGAAGTGGTGTCGCTCTGTAATGATACGCTCAAAGAGCTTGCAAACCTCGACGAGGAACAACATCGGTCGGTACCCCGATGGGCGTTATGGTTCTGATCCGAAAGGCCAGATTTCGGATCAGAACCAGTTTCCCACACTTTAGGCTTTAGGAAACTGGTCTGGAGCAAAGATCCACGCTCGGCCTGGAAACACATTCAATCGTAGGCAAATCGCAGACTTTGTGTTGTCTTTGCTCGCCGAGCCGGTGGGCGTACCAACCGCCCCCACTACCCGCGCTCTTCTCGCTCATTGCACGGCGACTAACGGCTCACCACCCGATAAATTTAAAATCCTTCAGGGACCATATTTTCGCTCCTGCGGACCACTGGTTGGGAACCACTGCATAGCACAAGCTTATATTAGCTTAATTTGGGCTAGATGATGTTTTGTGTGAATGTCCACAAATATTATATTATTATATTATTATTATTATATTATTTACGTGAAGCCTAAGTTGTACCCCCTTTAAAATACCCTCATATTTTTCCCTGGACTTTCACAAATATTTGTAACTAGCTGTTGCCCGCGGTTTCGACCGCCTAGAAGCCGTTATCGCGTAAAATCATAACCCTCCTTTTGCGGAGTCGGTTAAAAAGTAGCCTGTGTCCTTCCCAGGGCCTCCGACTATCTCTATACCAAATTTCATTTCAATCGCTCCAGCCGTTTGGGCGTGAAAGCGTAACAGACAGACAGAGAGTTACTTTCGCATTTATAATATTAGTGGGGATAGGGATTTTAAATTAGCCAAATGAGTCCAGCCATTCTCGAATTACTGAAACTACCATTATCTTTGACTAGATTCAGCAAAGCGTTTAACTTCAAATCCCAAATAAAATATATTAACACATATTAATTAGGTATCCCAGACGCTCGATGAAGCGCTCGTGGCCCCGCGGACTCAGTGTTCTGTAAACTATCACTGCAGTAAGCAACTTTCACTATGGCCGTTCTATGGATGGGTGACCATTCATGTGATCACTTTGTGACATTTATTTGAGCGTTTCTGTGCTTCGGAAGGCACGTTAAGCCGTTGCTCCCGGTTGCCAGTAAAATGGCAGTCGTTAAGCTATTATTTTTATTATTATTATTTTCTTGTGGGGGACGCCGGCTACGCCGAGCGGACGATCCGACCGCCTGTTCTGCTGCCCATTTCGTCCATTTCCCCATCCACCTCTCTGGGATTAGGTTGGGTATCCCAGCATTCTTCACGGCGCCCCGTTAAATCTTCCAGTGTCCTTGCAGAATCGAACTATCTGATCCACCTTTAGAAGTTCCAGATCCTCTGTGTTCAGTCTGTCCGTGCCCATAGTCTCCCATCTGCTTAGAGAGTACATGGGGCACTCAGCCAGTAGGTGGAGACTGGTCTCTTCTTCCTCCAAGCATTCCGGGCATATGGGATCGTCTTTGACTCCTATTACTGTCAGGTGCCTGTTCAGGCGACAGTGCCCTGTGATTATCTCGATAACCAGTCTCATGTTTGCTCTAGTCAATTTGACCAGTTGACTGGTTCTTTTCGCATCCATACCTTTGATGAAGATCTTTGACTGTCTCATTCCAGTCGACGATCTCCATCGGCGGTTGGTTTCTACTGTTATGCTCCTGCTGATTACTCCCTTGGTGATTTTGTGAGCAATGGGAATCCCAGGCTCAGGTCCCACCAAGTTTTCCTCTGCTCCCTTTCGGGCTAGACAGTCTGCTGTTTCGTTGCCCGGGACTCCTGCGTGCCCGGGCACCCAGGCTAGACTCACTTGAGTACTTTCCGCCAGCCTGTCGAGTGACTCTCTGCACTCTTTGACAATTGCTGACGTTATTTCTTCTTTGTTTAGTGCTTTTAAAGCCGCCTGGCTGTCGCTGTATATGGTTGCCTTTCTGGTCTTGTGATGGGAAATCATTTGCGCGCACTCCGTGATGGCGCTGATTTCCGCTTGAAAGACACTGGCGTATTTGCCTAGGCTTATTTGTCTATTGATCACAGTTCCGTTTTCGCATTTGATATGCACTCCAGAACCGGATTGCTTTATTGACTCCATTCTGGAGCCATCTGTGTAGCAGATAACGCCCTTGTCGTCGTCTATCTGCCAGTTTCCCTTTGTTCCTATATGAACTCTGTATTTTTTGTCAAAGATCCTCTCTTTCCTGATTAGGTCATTGTTAATGAGAATCATTGACATTTTGTCCTCATATGTTTTGCTAATTTTTGCGTGTCCACCATCTGCTGGTGTCGCCCTCCATAGGCCCACGCTCTTTAGCTTAAACTACTGTTCAACAGCTTTCTTTTTTATCTCTAGGTCCAGGGGGTGAAACCCCAGGATGATCTCTAGCGCGGCTGTTGGTGTGGTCCTCATCGCACCCGTGGTCATCAAGGTTGCTAGCCTCTGTACCTTTTCTAGGTTTGTTCTATTTGTCTTGTTGGCGGCTTTATGCCACCATACTATGGCTCCATGTAGGATTCTTGGTATGATTATGGCCTTGTACATCCATATTACTGTCGCGGGTCTAATTCCCCACGTTTTTCCTATTGCACTTTTGCACTGCATTAGAGCCATTTTGGCCCTCATGCATGTGTTTTCAATGTGCTTCTTAAAGGTTAGTTTGCTGTCCAGGGTGACTCCCAGGTATTTTATTTCGTTAACCACCTCCAGGTCCTGGCCATTCAGTCTCACCGGAGCAGCTCTATCAATCTTCCTTTTGTTAGTGAATAGCACTACTTTTGTCTTGTCTGGGTTTAGATTAAGACCTTTGCTTTTACACCATGTCAGGGCCACCTTCAGGCCCCTGTTCATGATGTCGCTTATAACGCTCAGCACTGGGCCTGTGACGAGAATTACCCCGTCGTCGGAGTATGCCTGTGCGTATATATGCATCCTATTGAGTTTGCTGATTAACTCGTCTATTAGCAGGCACCATAGTAGCGGTGATAGACATCCCCCTTGTGGGAATCCTCTACTGGCTTGTACTTTAAGAGTGATGCCTGCCATCTCTGCCTGTATCAGTCGGTGTTTCAACATGTGTTTCACCCATTCTGATATATCTTTCCCAATTCCTTCGCGATTTAGGGTGGCCTCTATTGATTCTGGGGTGGCCATATCAAAGGCACCCTCTACATCAAAGAAACATCCTAATGCGTACTGTCTGGCGTTTATCGATCTCTGCACCCTGCTGACCAGGTTATGAAGGGCAGTGTCCGTTGATCTGCCTTCCATGTACGCATGTTGATTTGCGTGCAGAGGATTTCCGCTCTTGTCTATTTGTTCTCTAATCAAGCGGTCTAGTATTTTTTCTAATATTTTTAGCAAGAAAGAGGAGAGACTTATGCACCGGAAGGCCTTTGCCTACTGGTATGAGGGTTTTCCCGGCTTTGGTATAAACACCGCTCTTACCTCCCTCCATGCTCTTGGGATGTATCTTAGCTTAATGCTACAGTTATACATAGCAAGCAGGTCTTTAGCTATGTAGCTTATCACTGTCTGTAGCATCTTTGGGAATATGCCGTCCGGTCCTGCCGCCTTGTAAGGCTGGAAGGACCTAACACTCCATTGCAGGTGTTCCTCAGTTATGATGCTATTCGGCCTTATTTCACCGCTGTCGATGAAAGGTGTGGCCGATACGGTATCGTCTTTGTGTGCTTTACATTCTGGAAAGTGTGTTTTAAGCATAATTTCCAGAATCTTCGCAGGTTCGGTAATAAGTTTGTCCCCCTGCCTTATGCTGCCTAGTTTGCAAGCATGACCCTTTGATAGCGTTTTGATTAGTCTTGCTGCGTCTGGTTGCTTCTCAACCCCTTCGCAGAACGCCCTCCAGCTCTGCCTGCTTTCCTTTCTGCATTCATCTTTGAATGCATTTCTAATTTGCCTGTACGCTTGCCAGCTCTCATTGTCCCCTTTCTTGAGGGCTTGTCTGAGAGCTCGCCTAGTCTTTTTCCTACTTTTCCCTAATGCCTTCGTCCACCAGGGTTGTCCTTTGCCTGGTTTGATTTCTCTTAGGGGGCATGCCCTATGGTAGGCCTCCCGAAGAGTTTCGTCCAGCTTGTTTGCTACCCTTTCTAGATCTACGTTACTTTGAATGGAGGTCGTTAAGCTAAGTTGAAGGCTTTATTTCAACAGCAGGCAGTCACAACCTGCGCCTGTCCATTTAAACACGGCAATACGGTTCACCACCGATTACGTGGGACAAATTAATAAACAAAGGTGAAATGTGGGCATATAATATGCCTCTGCCTACCCCTTCGGGGATAAGCGCGTGACCATATGTATTTATGTATATGTATCCCAGACTATCCCTGTACCAAACTTCAGCCAGATCGAAGAGTAGCAAACATCCCTTTCACTACTTTCGCCTTTGTAATATTAGCAAAGATAATATAATAGTATTACATGCAGATAGGCAACTCCTTGCCCCCCAATGAGCAAGCGCCACTCCCGACACAGCTGTCACACAGTTCGAGGGTATTATGAGGGACCTTTTACTTAACCTTAGTGGTCACACTTAATGTGTTCAAGCTACAAACATAACGTGTATTTAGTGTAGGTGACAGAATTGAAAACATATCTGTTGTATGGAGTTTCCGCGCTGTGATATTAGTAAGGACTAGCGGACGTCACGCGGTTTCACCCGCGTAGTTCCCGTGGGAATATGGGAATAAAATATAGCCTATGTTCACCGCAAAAAGTGTAGCTTTCCAAGAGTGAAAGAATTTTTCAAATCGGTCCAGTAGTTCCGGAGCCTGTTCATTACAAACAAATAAACAAAATAACAAAAAAACAAATATTTCCTCTTTATAATATACTAGCGGACGTCACGCGGTTTCACCCGCGTAGTTCCCGTTCCCGTGGGAATACGGGAATAAAATATAGCCTATGTTCACCGCAAAGAGTGTAGCTTCCCAACAGTGAAAGAATTTTACAAATCGGTCCAGTAGTTCCGGAGCCTATTCGTTACAAACAAACAAACAAAAAAACAAATATTTACTCTTTATAATATTAGTATAGATATAGATTATGTACTAGTAATTTAGTATCTCTCTTCTTTCACCTTTTCAGCTATCACCAGTATGGGCGGTGATATTCTACTTTATACTGATAATGTTCGGTATAGCCCAACAGTTGGCTATATGGCACTGCGTTATCACAGGGATTATAGCCATCAATCCTAAGGCGCTGAAGATCTGGGACACGACCATAACGTTTCTTAGCTGCGCTGTGGGACTTTTCATGGGCTTATTTCTGACTACTGATGTAAGTATTGCTGTTGTATTGCTTTTATAGACGCTATGGGTAGTGTAAGATTAGTATTAGATATGATAATGGGAACTGCTACGATGGTTCGGGCATGTGGAACGAATGGGAGATGAAAGAATGACAAAACAGATATACAACGCGAAAGTGGATGGACTTAGGAGTCGGGGAAGGCCACGACACACCTACCACGACCAAATTAATCGTGTGTTAGGTGAAGGTGGTGTCAAGAGCCGATGGAATTGACGTGCATGCATGAAAAGAAAAATGAAAGTTAAAGAAGCAAGTGAGGTGTGTATGGACCGTGCCGTGTGGCGCTTGTTTCTTTCTGCCTACCCGGCAAGGGATTTGGCGTGAAGATAATATAGTATAGTATAATGGGAACTGGATAGGATATTGCTACCGCAAATTGAATCCTAAGTATAATAGCGGTTTCTTCAACGTGTGAAAATGATCAGGAATGCAATGTCGTACTCCAACCGACATAAACCATACGGTCCTTAGCCATCCGTCTAAGGCTGGCAACCCCGGGTAACTCCTCAAAAGTATTTTCCAGGATCCTACAAAATTTTGCAGTAAGATATAATATCTTTTTAACTGAAACGTTTTTTTTACTTGCGGAAATACTCATGGGTGCTATGCTGGACTACTACCGACTTAAACAGCGCAGTGGCCTTCCATCTGCCTGCGGCACTCAGTAGTGAGTGTGCATTGGAAGGAGAACTCCAGGTTTCCCGACATAGACTCAAATGTCTGATGTTGTTGATACTTAAGTAACCCAAGTTTTTCATAATATTCGAAAGATAAACACAGTTATAACAATTTATAATTTTGAATTTCTTTCCAGGCCGGTATCCATATAGTCCGTTGCATAGACTACGTATGGGTGGGTTCATCTTGGCACTGCGTAGTACAAGTGGTGTTGACTTGCGGCGTGTTTGTGGTTTGAGGGCGTCCCTTTTCACCCGATGTGGTCGTGGGGGCTTTATACTCGTCTAGAACACGACTTTTGACTTTTGAAACAATCCTTAATCCGAACCGGGTTCCAAAAGTCAGAACAGACTTTACACATCCACAAATACTATCCCATATTAGCATCTTATCAATATCTCTGTCAATATTAAACATCTTTTATTTCCAGACCGGTATACACATTGTCCATTTCATAGACTACGTATGGGTGGGTTCATGGTGGCACTGCGTAGTACAAGTGGTGTTGACGTGCGGCGTGTTCGTAGTTCGAGGTCGTCCCTATTCACCCGATGTGGTTGTGGGGGCTTTATACATCTTTTGAAACAATCCTTAATCCGAACAAAGTTCCAAAAGTCAGAACAGACTTTACACGTCCACAAATACAATGCCGTATCAGCATCTTATCAATATCTCTGTTAATATTAAACATCTTTTATTTCCAGACCGGTATCCATATAGTCCATTTCATAGACTATGTATGGGTGGGTTCATGGTGGCACTGCGTAGTACAAGTGGTGTTGACTTGCGGCGTGTTCGTAGTTCGAGGTCGTCCCTATTCACCCGATGTGGTCGTGGGAGCTTTATACTCGTCTAGAACTCGACTTTCCGCTACGTTGGCAACACTGCTTAGTTTTACTTGGACTGTTATATTGCCGGTGTTGTTGTGTGTAAGTGTTTTATCTTTTACAATCTTAATATTTAACACTGACTTGTTATATGCATTTTTTATCCAAGATAATATCTGAAAGTTACTGATTACGTGAAAGACTTGTGATTTTCTAGCTTTTTCGTATGTAACAGTATATACCATTTTTTTCGGCTTTAATTAATGGATGTTATCTATACTAATATTATTAAGAGGAAAGATTTGTTTTTTTGTTTGTTTGTTTGTAACGAATAAGCTCCGGAACTACTGGAGCGATTTGAAAAATTCTTTCACTGTTGGAAAGCTACACTCTACACATTATTTTACCAGTTTTCGGTACGATTTGCCATTGCCACATAATTATATCAACTGCTGGCATCAATAAAACATATTTTCCCAACTCAATACTATAACCGATTTGTCAATCAAGGGCTGTTCGTTTATCGGCATAAAGAAATGCTGAAGAAACACGTTAAATCATATCCCCAATAACTCACTTTGTATTGTAGATGGGTAAAATGTTACGCTATTACAAAAAAGACTTTCAAATTTTATTGCAGGTTATATGCGTGATGGATTTCCGAATTGGACAGCAGCGTTATTTGTACATATGGAGAAAGCCTACAGGGTAAGTTGTCTTTTGAATAATGCCTGGAGATTGCAAAATTTAAGAAAACGACGAGCTCTCGGTGGTATCAACCGAGTCTTACGCTCAGATGAAATAAATCAAAAATAAATACATTTTGCTGCTTGTGGAAGCTTGTGGACTCAGTGTTCTGTAAACAATGGCTGCAGTAAGTAACTTACACTATGACCGGTCCTTGGATGAGCGACTGCCACGAGATCACTTTGTGACATTTATTTGTATTCAGTAGTATTAGAGCCTGTACTGCAATGCCTGAAGACGAAAGTCTACCACCAGTGCGTTCTACCCGTTATGACTTAGGCTGCGTTCACACGGCGCACGTTTTTCTCGTGCACGATGAAATCGTAGTGGCAGTAGACAATATATGAAACTGTTCACATGGAGTCCATACGGGAAAATCGTGTGTACGAGACACGTTTTTCTCGTACACCGTGCGGAGATGCCACTAGGATCGCCGTGCGTCGGTACGATTTTCTCGAATACGCATCGTAGTGGCGCTTATGTACACATTGATCGTTCACACGACTAACTCATTCATGCGATTTTATCGTAACGTTAAAAACGCGTTGAATGGTGTGAACGATTGCATCGTGCACGGGAAAATCGTGTACGAGAAAAACGTGCGCCGTGTGAACGTAGCCTTACGGTGAGGTTGGCCCGTGCTATGCGAGCTAGTCTTTGAGGGATAAACTTCGAAATGAGGTTATCCGACAGAGAACTAAGGTGGTCGACATAGCTCGCAGAATAAGCACTTTAAAGTGGCAGTGGGCTGGCCACATCAGCAGAACAACAGACGGCCGATGGAGCAAGCGAGTTCTGGAGTGGAGATCGCGACTTGACAAACGTAGCGTAGGACGTCCACCCGCCAGATGGACCGACGATCTGGAAAAGGTCTCAGGCTGGGACTGGATGCGGAAGGCGCAGGACCGTGTGTTGTGGCGTAAATTGGGAGAGGCCTACGTCCAGGAGTGGACTGCCATGGACTGATTTGATGAGTATCAGAGCCTATTCATTACATACTAAAAATAAATCCTATACTGACAGGTGGTGCTGAACCTCTTCGCGACAGGAGAGACTTGGCCTACTTATGCGTGTTCTACCGCCTGTACAATGGTGTGTGCTCTGAGGAATTGTTTGACATGATGCCCACGGCTACGTTCTATCATCGCACCTCTCGCCACAGACAGGGAGTTCATCCTCACACCCTACGTCCGGAGCGTTTGAGCACGGTTAGATCCGATAGGGGTTTTCTTCCGCGCACGCTTGGGTTGTGGAATAATCTTCCTGCCTCGGTTTTCCCAAACACCTACAGTATGGGGTTCTTCAAAAGGGGTCTAAGAAAGTTTTTACAGGGTCGGCAGCGCGAGTGTGGCGCCTCTGGTGTTGCAAACGTTCATAGGCTGCGGTGACCACCAGTCCTTCTGGTGGGCCGTATGCTTGTCTGCCACCTTAGTGGTATAAAAAAACCATTCCTCTTAATACTATTATATGATGTCGTTTGTCACCAGATATTGGCCAGTATGGTCCCGACAGTTGGCGGTATTTATGCAGTTAGGAGCTATACTGATCGTGCCGGTGGCCGCCTTCGTGCAGACATGGCGCTACTTGAGCAAAGGACCGCCCGATATTTTAGATGTAAGTTTTATTATTTTATTCTAGAAATATCAAAGTTAGTAATTCACGGAAACTATGAAAAGAGAAGCGTAGCTGACACATTTCACACATAAACATGCATCTACATCTAACTATAGCTTGGCAAAAATTCTAGAAACGAAACTAATTCAGTAAATAATGTCAGTCAATAAGTTAGTGACGTCCTACAATTTGATTGGTGAATTTTATTGACATTTATTTGCATCTTACGATTGAATTGAATTGACGATTGTATTGAAGAACTGATTGGTGGTTTTTTCTATTTGGTTGCCATAAGAACTAAACAGTAACGCCTTTTTCTACTCTATTTTTTTGCCAAGCTATAAGTGTGCACATTCGCAAAGCCCGCTATTGGAACCGACTGTACAGTTGCTAACATATTATAATACAAGACAGTAAACTAAAGTTTTATTCTTGCTGCAAGGATTATGAGGCAGACGATTGTATTGAAGAACTGGTAAGATTTATTCATTTTATTTGACACAGTTATAAACTTGTATATTGCAAAATTTTTATTAGCGGGTGTTTACATCCTTAGCTTGTTAGACGCGTGCTGACGAGCGTGGCGTGCGCATAGCGTGCGCGTGTCATCTGAACGCAGCCTAATGCACGCCTTCCACTGCGAGCGAGTCGGACCCATTATGGACTCCGCTATACTCGTAACGATGATTTTCGATACATGTCATGTCCGCTTTGGTGGTAGGACATGTATGAAAATCGTCGTTACGAGTATAGCGGAGTCCGTAATGGGTCCGACTCGCTCGCAGTGGAAAGCGGGCATAAGAGTTTTGACTAGGCGTAGATAAGTGAGTCATCCGGTAATTTTAATACTTCCTTTTGCCTCTCGATATATATCAATGTTCAAGTGCACAGGTACACTCATTAGCCCACTTCACATATTGCTATTATAATTAGCAAACAGGCACCAAGGTGACAGCTGGTTATGACATTACTGCGCTACAGTTGCAAATGTGATCTATCACATAGGATGTAACATAAAGTGGGACATATTTGTTTTGATTTCATTATGAATTCGTATACGATTGCGTTTGAGGTATTTTTAATATTTGTATTTGTGCAGTATGGTAGTAATGAGTGAGTGAGTGATTCCTTATTGTTTTGCAATGATTGCAGCCACACATGCTTAGGGTTCTTACGCTCCAGTGAGTCTATAGAGTGACAGTTCTTGTACAGATCGGTTGGATCGTTGATAGGCCGAGCGTTCTCGTTTCTTGAAAGGCACTTTTAGCCACAAGTGAATTTCGAAATGTAATTGATTTGATTTGAATTACATTTGAACTTAAATATTCACGAGGCGCTGCGGTAAGCAACATTCACTGTGACTGGTCCTCGGATGATTTTGACATTTCTATGTTGGGACCGCTTCCGTGCTTCGGTAAGCATTTTGAGCCGTTGGTCCCGGTCGCCAATAACATGGCAGTCAGAAGCACAGATTAAATAATAGTTACTACGTAACAGATACATCACTCCCATACTTAACCTCAAAAATATTAACTATAACATATCGCTACAGTGGAAAACATGCTCTACGACGTATTCCGAGAGTCGAGATTCGTGCGCACACCGTATGATTGCGTCATCGAGTGACAACTATTGACAACATTAGGGTTGTAAGCACGTAACAAAAATACATATAACTACAAAAAACAATAAAAACAGTGTCTGAAAAAAAAAACTGAATAATATTTTATAACTTCTTCTTTACATAAGAATTATATTATAACTAGCTGATGCTTGCAGCTTAGACCGCGTAAAAGTTTGTTCCTTTTCCCGCTTCCAATGGGAACTTATTCCCGGGATAAAAAGAAACCTATGTGTTATTCCAGACTACAATCTATCCCTGTATCATATATCAGCCAGATACGTTAGCCGTTAGAGCGTGAAAGAGTAATAAACATTCACACATCTACACATCCGCACTCAAACACTTTCGCATTTAATTTTAGAATATTAGTAAGAAGTAAGATGAAAAAAAAAGCAAGACTAAATAAAGCTAAATATTATTTTACGCGGGAAATGTACATTGGTTGTGCGCACTTCGCTCGGTCTGGCGTGTGGCAGCCCTCTGCCGATCGGCCACGTTAGTTCTGCGTCATAATACTTAGGAGTAGGTGCTTATAAAACGACTTGTAGCGAGTGACGGAGGCCTGTCAGAAGCCACAAAAATAAGCTTGAAAAATATATTGTTATTCTTTATTATGGATACTATTATAATTATGGTATATAATTGCCTGAAATGAACGGTTACTATTATATACATATTATTATAGGTAGGTATATCTCAATGATATTTAACTTACTGTGGCATAAGTATAGTTACAACACTATGATCACTGACAACTTCTGTCAAAACATGACATGTTTACATGATTGCTGAGATGTAAAGAAAAAGAATATATCATTATTTAAATTAACAGAAAAAACAGGATTAAATGATTACTATTGTATTCCAGCGCATCCAAAACCTATACCGTCCACGCATGGGCGAGTCCCAAGCCCCCACCGCCAGCGCAGCCCCCATGGCAGTCCGCCCCCCCGCGCCCCCCGACCCCCCGCCCAAGTACACCCCCCCGCCGTCTTACTCCACGGCTACTGGCGCCAGGCTACTTAACACGTTACGACGGAGTTTCCGTACACTCAGACGGTATGTATTACTTATCTATATACATTTTTTTGCAGTGTTTTAGAAGATACAGAATATCTTTTTGTCCAAAATTGACAGCAGAGTTTTCGATCTATATATGTTACTAATTTTTTTTTTTTTTTTTTTTTTCTTTTTTATTAAGAACAATGTTCTTAATAATTAATTACAATCTAGCCGTTATATAAGTTTATGGCTAATAAGTAATTTACATCTAACTTAATTTACTAGGTATACTGTTTTTAAACTAAGATTCATGTTCATTGCACTTTCTTAGAGTCTGTTAAGTATGAAAACACTTTGTTCACGTGTTCTATATTATAGCACTATCACTAATATTTGTTCACTACACTAATTCAAAAGGCTTAGTTCGTTTTAATCGTCTCACTATGTCCGTGGTATCAAGCAATTGGATCGCTTTGATATTCTCATGGTGTAGGAGTCTGCGTTCGTGGGCTTTAGCAGACTTCTGTATGGTTTGGTAGACAGTATCCACGTTGAGATCACGGTGGAGGTCGTCATTTCGTACGTACCAAGGCGCATTGACGATTGCCCTTAGTATTTTGTTTTGGTATCGCTGTATTATGTCTACGTTGGTTGGTTTAGTACAGCCCCAGAGTTGTATACCGTACTTCCAGATAGGCATCAATGTAAGCTTATATATTAGTAGCTTATTATGAATTGACAGACTAGAGTTTCTGCCTAGTAACCAATGCATACTTTTGTATCGAAAGTCCAGCTCTTGCCTTTTCTTTTTAACGTGAGCTTTCCACCGAAGTTTGGCATCAAGCGCCATGCCCAGATATTTTGCTGTGTTTGCGTGTGGCACTTGTAGGCCATTTATAAATATGGGATGGTACTCATGTTTTTTATTTGAGAAGTCAATGTGTAAGGACTTTGATTCATTTAACTTTATTTGCCATTTATGTGCCCAGTCATAAATTTTCGTAACAGCCGCTTGAACTTTCCTAACGGCTTCTTTGTGGCTCGACCCTGTAGCCATAATGGCAGTGTCGTCAGCAAAAGTAGCGATTGTATTCTGTTGTGTTTCTGGTATATCGTAGGTGTATAGCAGGTAGAGAATTGGACCTAATACACTCCCTTGTGGTACCCCTGCTTCAATTGTGTTAAGCTCAGAATACGCATCTTCTTGTCGTATTCTGAATGCTCTGTTGGTGACGTAAGATGTTAATATGTCTGAAAAAGCTTTTGGCAGCGTTTTTTTTAGTTTATATATTAGTCCTTCGTGCCAGACTTTGTCGAAAGCTTGTGCTACATCTAAGAATACTGTACTACAAACTTTTTTACCTTCTAAAGCTTTCTCAATGTTATTCGTTATCCTATGAACCTGGTCTATAGTAGAGTGGTTTTCTCGAAATCCAAATTGGTGGTTTGGTATTAAATTATTCTTGCTAATAATTGGTTTCAACCGCTTTAATAAGAGCTTTTCAAAAAGCTTAGAGATCATAGGCAGCAAGGAAATAGGCCGGTATGAAGTTGCTTCATGAGGTGGCTTGCCAGGTTTAGCGATCATGATGACTTCAGCGACCTTCCATGTCTCGGGTACATATTTTAACACAAAGATGGCATTAATAATCTTTGTGATTTTAATGATGGCTTTCTGTGGCAATTGTTTTAAAATTTCCCCTGTGATCAGATCATATCCTGGCGATTTTTTAGAGCTAATGTTATTTTTAATTTCTTTCATCACTTCCTTTGGCGTGACGAGTTTAATTCTTTGATCCTCTAATACGTTGAGACACGTGAGGTTTTCTGTCTGGTGTCTGTATGGTTGAAAATTTTTTGCAAGATGCTGTGCAAATCTGTGTGCTTTTTGCTCGTTGCTTATTGCCCATTTTCCATTGTCGTCCCTAATAGGAGGAATTTGTGTCACTGGCCTTTTGAGTTTCTTGGTCACTTTCCATAGGGAGTAATCTGTTGTGTGGTCACCAGTTAGCTGCTGTAAATTATTCCTTAAGCATTCATCGTTAAACTGTTGAATTTTTTTCTTTAAGATTTTGCTAATATTATTAAGTAAAGTTTTGTCTTTGGGATATCTGGTCTGTTGCCATCTTTTTCTCTGCTTCCTTTTTTCTGTTAGTAATGTAATTATTTCCTTGGGATAAGTATTACCCTTGTACTTGGCTCTTAGTGATGGCGAATTATTCCATGCACATTGCTGAATATTCACGGTCAACTTATTAGTTTCTAAGTCGAGATTGTGTAATTTTAAGGGCACATTTAAATCTATAGTTTTTTCTAATTCTAATCTAAAGCTTTCCCAGTCTGTATGCTTATTTGATAGTGTCAAATGGGAATTTCTGAGTAAAATTTTATTACTTAATCTTAATACTATCGGAGAATGATCCGAGTTCATGTGACTGTTTTCCTCAATACATAAAAAATTACTTGATATATTTTTAAATACGAAGAAGTCTATAAGGTCAGGTACTTTATTCCTATCAGTTGGCCAGTACGTTGGTTTTCCTGTACTTATTGTTTCACACCGCATCTCTTTAATCGCACTTAGTAGTTGTCTTCCTTTTGTCGTAGTTAACCTGGACCCCCAGTACTTATTCTTAGCATTAAAATCACCTCCCAGTATGAACCTGGATCCGAGGAGGTCAAAGAGATGCTTATATTGTTCTGTTACTATTTTGTGCCTTGGGGGACAGTAAATAGAAGCGACGACCACAGGGCCGAATTTAGTTTCGATAGATACCGCCATGGATTGCATGTGAGGTGCTTCATATGTATTATATTCATAGTGGATAAAATTTTTCTTGATAATAACCGCACTACCTCCTCTAGCAGTATTGTCCGGGTGGAGTGAGTTATATATTTTGTATCCTCTAAATTTAATGTGAGACTGTTTAGTGAAGTGCGTTTCAGATATCAAGCACACGTCAATGTTTTCTGTATCTAAGACTAACTGCAACTCATTTTGGTGTTGTAGTAATCCATTAGAGTTCCATGCCATAATTTTGAGACTGTTATTCATGGTTGTTTTGTGGGGCAGCTATTTTAACGCTGGATTCTAGTTTATCTAGTCTTCGATCGAATGAGGATATATATTTTAAAATTTGACTAAGCTTGTCTTCTATGCTCGATGGCTGTAATGATTTCTTGCTTACATGCGCATAGGAAGCTTTGTTTGTAGTCAGTATACTAGTGGTTGCGGGGGGCATTGGATTGGCACTTTTCCTAGTTGCCTGAACATTAGAGTTGTTCTTAGGGGTAGGCTGTTGTGTGATCGCCTTTTTATTTAGGGTTTTATTCTTTAACTTTTGCATTTCCTTAGCTACGACGCACCCTCTGTAATTGGCTGGGTGAGGGGAGCCACAATGAATACATTTAGGTTTTTCTTCGGCGGGTTTCGTACAGTCAGCTGTGAGATGCTTGCCTGTGCATTTAACACACCTTGGCTCTTTTGAGCAATATTTTTGTGTGTGCCCGTAAGCTTGGCACCTCTTGCACTGAGGGATAAGCTGTGAGTTTTTAATTGGGTGTATCTCAACCTTGCAACCTAATATATAGTTAATGGCATATATATTGTTAATATTTTCCGAATTTTTAAATGATAATATAAACATGTTTAAAGGCTCTTTATTTCGCCAGCTTAACTTGTTTATAACATTTTCTACTTGGAATCCCTGTGACTCCAAATCATTTTTGATTCGGTCGGGTTGACACGAAGAGTGTAATCTCTTAACGATTACTCTTATCGGCCTGGACTGCTTATCTTCATAAGAGTGCCAGCGGTAGTTCTTCTCACTTAGTAATGTAGTGACTGACCTATAAGAGTCTTCATTTTTGCAATTAATTTTGACACAATCCCCACTAAGCATTTTTGCAGTGAAGGATTGTATTGATTGGGTTTGAATTAAACTATCATAAAATAATTGATAGTTCAAAATGTTGTCCACAATAATTGGCGGTGGAAGTGGGACTTTTTTTGCAATGGTTGCATTTTGAGTGGACCCCTGTTCTTGCTGGGGACTTGTGCTGGCGTGTAGTGGCGAGAGGGAAGCATTTAACTTCCGTTTCTTCCTACTCTTCACCCTAATCCACTCAGTTTCTTTCGCTAGCTCCTCCTCATCCGTGCAATACTCAACGGGCTCGTTGGATTTTGGCTGCGAAAAACTTATTTTCGAACTTACCTCGGTAGGCACATTTTTTTCACGCTCCTTGAAACATTGCAGTTCTCCCTGTAGAACCTGAAGTTGTCCTTGGAGGCTTTGGACCTGTTCCTTAAGGTCTAGAATTACCTGTTGTAGGCCTTCATTTTCTTGCTTTTCCTGTATGTAATAATCATACAGTTGTCTTTCAAGCTCGGTTTTTATAGTTATTTGCTTTTTAGACATGTTCGGTAATTAAATTGCACCAAACAAAGTAAACATTATAAAACACTGTAACTAGGTCATGTCGATGACCCGGTAAGCGTATGACGCGCACCGCGACGACGGCGTTGTGCTGTGTCAACAAAACACTAATCATGCGCGCGCGCTATCGATACGACCGTTCTCGATGGAAGTTATGCCAACTATGTTACTAATGATGACAATAAGGAACCGAGACGTTGTCATTAAAAGTAGTTTTCACTGAGGTATTCTCGGAATGAACCTTCGTGATCGAATCTGCAACGAAGAAATCAGAAAGGAGAGCTAGGTCACAGATAGTGGCAATGGGCTGGTAATATCAGTCGATGTGTTCGAAAAGTTCTTGAAAGGCTTCCATCATGTACTGCACTAAGATTCAGGGGGCACAAGACCGAACGTTGTAATGAAGTTTGGGGAGGCCTATGCACAGCAGTGGGCTTTAAATGATGATGACTCTGAGATGATGATGACGACACGTTGTGTGTTAAGTTAACTGTCAAGAATATCTGCTATCCAGATCTTAGACAGATATCGTATTGAAATACATAGAGAAAAAGATAGTATCAATGTTATATTGTACCGATTAGATACGGCCTTCTGATCTCGGCAGATACCGGGGATTTCTTTTTTTCTAGATATATACCTATGCCTCGAAATTTCATTGAAAACTATGTGACGCTTCTTTTCGTCGACATAACTTTGACTATGTCGTCTATCAAGAGTTCCTTTATGTTTCTAAGCTATTAACCTACAAATTTAAAACCAAAACATTTGCAGGATCACCACAACCCGCACGGAGCAATCTCCTATCGATGACAACACACACTTGCCAATAACAGTGAGCGAATCTGTAGAACGCGACACGCTCGTCCTACAACCACACCCGCCCGCATACAGCGGTGTATTCGACACACCTTCTATTACTATCACTGATGAAATCGATTCGAGAACCACTACCACGAGACCCCGATCTTCAACTTCGAGAAACTCGTTATCGCTCACTCGGGACTACCTTCGAAGATCTTTCATCAAGAGCGACTCGGCGAAAAGTATTCGTTCGAGTTTACGACGAAGTTTTAGGTACGGGGGAGCGTTGACTAGTAGTCACGAGCAATTGGTACGGGGCGCGGAACCGATTTCTAGTACCGTCGCTATGTCTACCGTCAGTACATCGCAAGCAGAAAGTTCCCATAGTCGTGCCTCTGTCATTTAATTTCTCACTTATTTGCAATTACATATTTCAATTAGCCCTTATAAGGCTGTCGTATCATCACAATACTGAGAGTATATTTTAAACTATTCTATAATCGTAGTTATTAAAATTATTATTGGCAAAGTATTATCAATGTGACCATATAGTAGAATGTTTTGTACTTAAAATTATAATTATTGGCAGCTTTTCATATCGTGTCTTCAAAGAAGACAGGTCAGTGTTGAGTTTTACTCATTAAAGTGATGTTTTATCCATAAGTATAACGTAATAGTAATTCAATGAATAGGTAGTAAAAATAATAGTTTTGTAAACCATTGGTGATACGTAGGCATACCGTATATTTACATTCCATCAATACACCTCAAAATAGGTATAAAATGTTATTGAGAGTGTTTGGTCGACGATACAGGATCCTATCCTCTGGAGCTTAGCACACACTTTGTGCAAAGGAAAAACAGGGATTCTCAGACAAACGAGGTCATAACTGCAAGAGATAATACAATCCATCTCGTTCTAAAAGCAGTGTTTGCTGCTAATAAAAAAGGTTCTATTCCATGTTAAATTGACTAGATATGTACAAACATGTGTGGAGTTTCATTGAGTAGGATATATATTCTTCGTATACGACCAAACATACCTTACAACTTGAAGAACATTTTCAACCATAGATTTTCTACCAAGTTAGGCGATTCGCATTTACAGCTTCGTCCCATGTACTCGCCTGTCAGCTGTACATTTTACATTAGTTTTTATTTTTAGTACTTAAACGTAGCATAATAGTAAGTCATAATGATGAGGAATCTCAGAAAATCCACTTATATTATTTAAACTCCGTTCAGAGCCTGTTAGACAATGTGTTTTTTTAGAATGTTTTACCACTCAAAGTCATAACAGCTAGTAGACGAGCTATATATAGAGTAGAACATGCAGTAAGGGTAAATGCACATTTATAGACGGCTCTTATGAATATGCCATATTTCTATCTTTTTCTTACACTTATTATGAGAGCGAGATAGCAATTAGCGAACGCATTTTTTGTGCCACATTGGCAAACGCGCATTGTTGTGAAGCTAGCTCTGATTGATGTTTCAAAACGTAAGAAAAAGATGGAAATACGGCAAAATGTGAGTAGTCCAAACAGGCTCTTAATGATTTACTTTGTTTAAGCATAATAAGTGAGCCATTTAGTTAACCTATTAATATATGCGTAAGATGTACACAACACAATAATACTGACGAAACTACAGAGCTTAAAAAATGAGTTTATCGTTCGGAAATTGTTAATATTAGAGGTTATTTTTAAGACGTATTGTAAATCAGTCAGACCTGAAAAGTGTTCTCGTTAAATTATTATGAGTGTGGTTTTTCTAAATTATTAGATGAGAATGGAAATGAAAAAAAAAGTATTGCATTAAGCTGTGTGCTGTGTTTGAAACCCCCATTTTTTATTATAGATGTCTATTTTAAAATTGAAGATCGACAAACGTTGCGATTTTTTATATCCCATTTTATGGAATTATAGATGATATTGTTATGTGTAAGTATGGAATATTGGTGTTTTTGTGTGTACTGGTTGCAGATACTTTGTACAACTCACCGGAAAATCTATCTTCTAATAATTCTCAATCATTTTAACTATAATAAATAGGTACAACTTTCACAATATAATTGTCACTTTGTGCATTTAGCACTTTCGCATTTTGATAGAAACTAAACGCTTTTAGTTTCGTATTTGTTGAAATTGTCTATTCTCTTTTTTATTTTTTATAATTTCCGATGTGTTGTACTTACAGTAAGGATTTGGTAACTATAATTAACGTAGGTAGTTGACCATAGAGTCTATAGAAAGCGCTATGATAAGACATAGTAAAAACTTATTCTATCATTTTAACTTATAGCAGTTTGCCTATTATATTTTTTTTATTTATTATTATACACTATTTATTTTACTGGAATTCTACAAATTCGTCTAGCCCTATTTAAACTTGCTTTTCTTCAGATCATCACAAAATATATTCTCTAGTGTCAACTACCCTCAATAAATGGAGAAAAATACAAAATAGTAGGAATAAGCGAAGAATGTCGAATGTGTCAAGTACAATGAATTTAATGTGTTAAGAACCAATCGTTATAATCGTATTGTAACAGCTTTGTAGTTCCTTTTTATGTGCATTTATATGGAGCCGGCTATTCACTATTACTTTTACCTATGTTTTACCTACTTTTAATAGACTAGTGTTATGTTGTATGCGTCTATAATTGAATTGGGTAACAAAAGATATTATTATTTGCCTTAAAAATGTTTGAATATGTACTTAAACTGTTTTACTTAAAAAGTTATTCATATATCATAGCAATAATTTCCTTTTCTAATATTTTTTCCAGTATGTAAGCGAGCGATCAATTTTGAGGTTGATCGTCATTCGTCGACATTTTCAAATAGCAACCAAAGCCTTCGCTTTCCGGTGTAACTTTTCTTATAGTAGCTACTGCACTTCTTCGCTTTATTAACTTTGAATCTCTCTTCCTCTTTGTATGTCTATCTGTCTGTCTTATTTTCTTCTTGTTCTCGCGATGCATGCAATTTCCTTTAAAAGATAATCTTTTTACATCCGTAGTCATATACATTAATGAGAAAGTAACTGTTTGATACAATATCATGCCAGAACCGATTCTTTAGAAATTTAATACAGAAATAGACTAGAGCTTGAGAAATAACACCGGCTACTGTTTTAAAGCGAAAAAAGACTCCGAAGGGGTTAAAATGGGGGATGAAATGAAAGTTATCTGGAAAATCTAACTACGCTGTCGGAAATGTGTTTTACGCCTACAATACTATGAACATTTATTTATCTATCATATTCAATACAAAAGATTAGCTTTTATTTTCGTTGTGGAATTTTTTGATCCTGGAACTTTCATGGGATGACTTTTTGCTTTAACAATAATCTCATACTAGATCTCTATAACGTTAGAAGAAATTTTAACATAATATTTAAATAGAAATTTAAGATTTGTGGTCATGTTCAGGTTGTGATCTAATATTTAGAAATTAAGAATTAAATCGTGTTCATTGTTAATAGTGAATAGCTGGCTCCACGGTATACTTGAGTTCTGTAAATTTGTACTTTAAGTCTAGTCACACCTGCTTCCACCTTATAACGAAAATGTCTATGAAAAATCATCACAAACATCACAGAAAAGAAATATAAATACCTAATTTATGATTATATTGCACGTTTTTATTGCACTTCTGTATTTTAATTTTATCTATTTTTATGATTTTGCGCGCTCTGTTCATTCCAAATCGTTACAATGATTATATAGGAATTAAACATTTTTACACCAGGAATTTGTTTTATTTACAATATTCATTAACTGAGATTTTAAGCTGAAGAATAAAATAAAAGAATGGCCCAGAACGAACACGTGATTCTCAAGTGATATTTCCTAATGTTGTTTTACATCGTCGGTAAAAGAGATCTCTCCCGATTTATACTCACATTTTCACCCGATTTATTACACAAAATCTTTGAAGCCGGACTGCGCTCAATAATATGACAAAGATCATTTTACTCTGTAAAATTGATCTCTGTGACAGTTCTACAAATGTAACCAAGAATAGACTTTATGTCACCAGCATAAAGCTTTTGTGGTTGAAATGCAGAGAGTGAGAACACAGAGTGTCGTTGCTGCAATATCTTTGTGTGTGAACTAGTCTCACTTTTTGAGCTCGTTATGTATGACGTGGGCTCGTCTACACTATTACTTGGTCGAAGGTGCTGCCTGTGCTCATGCACATACAAGATGGTTATGTAGGTACTCGTAGAGTCAATATGATTAGCTTTCAGATTGCGACTCGTGACGTGACACAACACCTTAATTTCTGTTTAAAATTTCAAGCATATGTAACTAGGTCCAAAATGCTTGAAATCCTCCGACGTCCTTCTGAGGAGGTGCCCTGGGCGAGCGCTAGACGGATAAGAAGTTTCGATAATGCCAACCGTCTACGTATAAAAATAGCAATCATCTCATATGACGGAAGATATGTACGTACCTATTCATCGTATCTACTGTGTGATAATATTGAAATAAAGCTTCGTACTCACGATCGATGCCGTTACGTAGTACCAAAGATAACATAATAGGATGTTATAATATTATGTTATCTTAGGTAATACATCGCCAATTTTTTAATATATTCTTTATTGCGCGATTGTTACAATATTTACGTAGAATTCTCTTATGTTTACAGTCAATAGGGTCCTTGGTTTTTTATTAATTTATTAATGTTATTATTCACAAAGGAAACACTGCAATCAATAGGTACCAAAATACACAGATACAATTTCTGTGTCAATTTGAAGAGTACCTATAGGTCGGCACAATTCAAGGTGAACGAGATAGCCAAAACGGCGCGGCGTCGAAACGTCACAACTCGGAGATAAGTCGGGTGAGTCCTGAGCCTGTACACTGTAGTAGTTAGTCATATATACAAGACTATATACTGCGGCACAAGGCTACGGTCATTGAAATAAATTAGTGCTATTTCGGACATTACATAACACGCGCATCGGTGGAGTGAATTTTACGGACTGGTAAGTTTTAAAATACTTTTTGACTATCTAGGTACCTACTTCTTATAGATACACCTTCATAACGTAGGCCGATAATCAAGCAACATTTTTTTTAATGTACGTATCAGATTTATTGCCTGCCACATAGATAACGTAACTAAACTGATTGTTCGTAGTCCTAACCTGCATGCTCAATGCTCAGTGTTCTGAACGACTGTACTTTAAGCGAAAGGTCAATTTTATGGGATGTAATGCGTCACCGCTTGTGGCATTTCGACGAGTAGCCCCTGCTCTGTCCTCTTTAACCTTAGACTATTTATCTACTGTTTAACACAGCTAGACTTTCCATGGGACTAAAAGCAGAGCCAATGATGAACATAATGAAGGAGTCTAGTTGTTGGCCTCTATCTTCCTTCTTTCTGCGTGCGCTTAGTATCCTCAGCTAGTTGTGTACGTTACCCCAGCAGGAAAGTAGCTCCTAGACTGATTTGAGTGGAACCTAGGTTCCACTCAAATCAGTCTAGGAGCTACTTTCCTGCTGGGGTAACGTACATCAGCTAGTTAGAGTTATGTGTAAGTATTTCGTATCAGACCACCTTACAAATTGTATCTAATACTTACCGGCTCCACCCATACGAGTTTGTTAGCTTTAAGGTATCATAGAAAATAATTTTGGTAAGGAAATGAGCGCGGGAGCCTGGAGTACAAAAATCTAGCGCGCATGTCCCCACGAACTCAGTATTATGAAAACGGATCTTTGTGCTCATGCACATACAAGATGGTTATGTAGGTACTCGTAGAGTCAATATGATTAGCTTTCAGATTGCGACTCGTGACGTGACACAACACCTTAATTTCTGTTTAAAATTTCAAGCATATGTAACTAGGTCCAAAATGCTTGAAATCCTCCGACGTCCTTCTGAGGAGGTGCCCTGGGCGAGCGCTAGACGGATAAGAAGTTTCGATAATGCCAACCGTCTACGTATAAAAATAGCAATCATCTCATATGACGGAAGATATGTACGTACCTATTCATCGTATCTACTGTGTGATAATATTGAAATAAAGCTTCGTACTCACGATCGATGCCGTTACGTAGTACCAAAGATAACATAATAGGATGTTATAATATTATGTTATCTTAGGTAATACATCGCCAATTTTTTAATATATTCTTTATTGCGCGATTGTTACAATATTTACGTAGAATTCTCTTATGTTTACAGTCAATAGGGTCCTTGGTTTTTTATTAATTTATTAATGTTATTATTCACAAAGGAAACACTGCAATCAATAGGTACCAAAATACACAGATACAATTTCTGTGTCAATTTGAAGAGTACCTATAGGTCGGCACAATTCAAGGTGAACGAGATAGCCAAAACGGCGCGGCGTCGAAACGTCACAACTCGGAGATAAGTCGGGTGAGTCCTGAGCCTGTACACTGTAGTAGTTAGTCATATATACAAGACTATATACTGCGGCACAAGGCTACGGTCATTGAAATAAATTAGTGCTATTTCGGACATTACATAACACGCGCATCGGTGGAGTGAATTTTACGGACTGGTAAGTTTTAAAATACTTTTTGACTATCTAGGTACCTACTTCTTATAGATACACCTTCATAACGTAGGCCGATAATCAAGCAACATTTTTTTTAATGTACGTATCAGATTTATTGCCTGCCACATAGATAACGTAACTAAACTGATTGTTCGTAGTCCTAACCTGCATGCTCAATGCTCAGTGTTCTGAACGACTGTACTTTAAGCGAACGGTCAATTTTATGGGATGTGATGCGTCACCGCTTGTGGCATTTCGACGAGTAGCCCCTGCTCTGTCCTCTTTAACCTTAGACTATTTATCTACTGTTTAACACAGCTAGACTTTCCATGGGACTAAAAGCAGAGCCAATGATGAACATAATGAAGGAGTCTAGTTGTTGGCCTCTATCTTCCTTCTTTCTGCGTGCGCTTAGTATCCTCAGCTAGTTGTGTACGTTACCCCAGCAGGAAAGTAGCTCCTAGACTGATTTGAGTGGAACCTAGGTTCCACTCAAATCAGTCTAGGAGCTACTTTCCTGCTGGGGTAACGTACATCAGCTAGTTAGAGTTATGTGTAAGTATTTCGTATCAGACCACCTTACAAATTGTATCTAATACTTACCGGCTCCACCCATACGAGTTTGTTAGCTTTAAGGTATCATAGAAAATAATTTTGGTAAGGAAATGAGCGCAGGAGCCTGGAGTACAAAAATCTAGCGCGCATGTCCCCACGAACTCAGTATTATGAAAACGGATCTTTGTAGTAAGCTACTTTCTGGCCGGTACTTGGATGGGTAACCATCAACACTTTGTGACATTTATTTACGAGCGTTTCCGTGTTTCGGAAGGCACGTTAAGCCGTTGTTCCCGGTATAAGCTCTGCCTGCCCCTTCAGGTAGTCACTACCTATTATTTAATCTGTGCTTCAGGGATAATAGGCGTGACTTTATGTATTATTCTTTTCTAACGAATTACTCCGTAACGGACCTTTATTTGTATAATTAGATATATTTGGCAAGCCCGAGACTTGTACCCCTAGGTGATAAGAGTGGCCGTTTATATGGCAAAACAACGTTTGGGTCACATATTGTGTACCATTTATTTTCAGTTCTCAAGGCCATGGCGTCGTCACCGTCGGGTAAAGTTTGTCTGAACGAAGTAGTAGTGGTGTCTGCAGTGCGCACACCTCTGGGGTCGTTTAGAGGCAAACTTTCGCCACTCTCAGCTTCAGAACTCGGAGCGGTTGTTATTAAGGCAGCTGTTGAAAAGGCTGGCGTTGCTAAGGAGGAAATTCAAGAGGTAACGTTATTCGTAATCTCTGATTTTACCCAATTATAGCATAGCTCGTTAATTAGGCATCCAATTGCCTCAATAATCTCGCCCAGAGAAGCATTGGGAGATCAGACCGCCGAACATTGCTAAAAAAAACAAAGTAAAGTAATATGATTGACTCGGTGACAAATCAGTGGTAGGATTTGAAGCGCTCGTGGCCCCGCGGACTCAGTGTTCTGTAAATGATCACTGCAGTAAGCAACATTTACTATGGCCGGATATGGATGGGTGACCACCACGTGGACCACTTTGTGACATTTATTTACGAGCGTTTCCGTGCTTCGGAAGGCACGATAAGCCGTTGGTCCCGGTTGTCAGTAAAATGACAGTCGTTAAGCCAAGTTGAAGGCCTTACGGGCGGCTTGAAAAATTTCAACTGTGGGTCGTCACAACCTGCGCCGG
Source organism: Miltochrista miniata (assembly GCA_933228765.1). NCBI lineage: Eukaryota > Metazoa > Arthropoda > Insecta > Lepidoptera > Erebidae > Miltochrista > Miltochrista miniata. The sequence goes on along the minus strand of OW121763.1, from coordinate 22,414,696 downwards.
GTCGGCAGCGCGTGTGTAGCGCCTCTGGTGTTGCAAACGTCTATAGGCTACGGTTACCAACCTTCCGGTGGGCCGTAAGCTTGTCTGCCACCTAAGTAGTATAAAAAAAAAAAAAAAAAAAGGATGGTATCTATGCGCATAGCTACGTAGTGGGGATTCGGCGGGAAACTTTCAGACAAGCGTTAAATTGTGTTTTAATAATCTTTCAAAACTAGTGTAATTTTGAGTGTTTATGTGTAATTTATGGTGGATTATTAAACATAAAGGTTCGACAACGTGCAGTGAAACGCGAGTTTTTAGGTTTGTCGACGAATTCCACATCAAGCCCTAGTAAGGTACCACCGCCTTACTAGAGTAGAACTTAGTCCAAATTTGGACATACATGAATACGCTGCTCATAAGAAGAATCATAACATGAAAATGATTTATATTTTCACAACAATGAAATTTACTTGACTTTGGCATACTCTCAAACCGAGAAAGTCCAAGAACAAGAAAAAAAAAAAAAAAAAAAGCTACGTAGTGTAAGCGCATACTTTGTTGAGGTGTCGGGTTCGATGTCATGCGGTTTCATACGCGGAGCCCCGTTCTCGTGGGAATATCTAGGATGATATAATATAGCCTGAATGATCTGGAGCTAAATGGTCTTAGCCTGGAATTGTGTAGCTTCCCTAACAGTGAAAACAAGTAAGCTAACAGTGAAATTTATTGGGCTAAATGGCGCTGTGGAAATAAATTAATATTTTCCACACAGCTGGGATGTAAATAAACGGATCTTTATGACTATCTCCCATCCTCAGACTTAAAGATGTTATTCTTTTAGCCTGAACTCCCCTCGTAACACATCGTAATGACGTTGTACTTACCTAGCTATACAGGTAAATCTACGTTTATTATTTTGTACTCATCTAGCTAATACCAGTTTTATTCTAATACTCAGGTATACATGGGAAACACTTGCTCAGCCGGTATAGGACAAGCTCCCGCCAGACAAGCTTGCATATTTGCAGGCCTTCCAGAAAGTACAGTTTGCACAACAATCAATAAAGTATGTTCCTCGGGTATGAAAGCAGTCATGTGCGCTGCCCAAGGGCTACAAACTGGTGCCGTAGATGTTATCTTAGCCGGTGGTATGGAATCCCTCTCTAATGTACCATTCTATTTGAATAGAGGTGAAACTCCGTACGGTGGCACTAAACTACTCGACGGCATTTTGCGTGACGGCTTCTTGGACTATTACAACAACATTCACATGGGTGACTGCGCTGAAAATACTGCAAAGAAATATAATATCAGTAGAGAAGATCAAGACGATCACGCTATGACGAGTTATAGGAGAGCCGCCGCAGCATATGCAGATGGCGTGTTCGACGCTGAATTAGTACCAGTCCGTGTACCTCAAAAGAACGGCGAGGAAATAATAGTTAAAGAAGATGAAGAATATACTAAGGTTAATTATGAAAAGTTGGTCAGGTTACGTCCTGCATTCCAAGATAAAAATGGGTCGGTGACCGCTGGTAATGCTTCACCCTTGGGAGATGGTGCTGCAGCTCTAGTCTTAATGACAGCCGAAGCTGCCCGAAATCTAAATGTCAAACCCATAGCTCGAATTATTGACTTTGCAGATGCTGAATGTACTCCAATCGACTTTACTATTGCACCGTCACTTGCTATACCCAAACTTCTAAAGAAGGTTGATATGAAGAAGGAAGATATCGCATTATGGGAGATCAACGAAGCCTTCAGTGCAGTCGCTGTAGCTAATCAACGATTGTTGGATTTAGACCCAGCTAAAATCAATGTGCATGGAGGCTCCGTCAGCCTTAGCAACCCGATAGGCATGACTGGTGCCAGAATTATTGTGCACCTGATACATGCCCTCAAAAAAGGAGAAAAAGGTGTGGCATCTGTATGTAATGGTGGTGGTGGTGCCTCCTCAATATTGATAGAAAAATTGTAGATACAAAATGAAAAATAAACGATGCTGACAGTGTATTATATTTATTGTCTCTCCTGCTCGCCTGCTCTCCAAAAGTATGTTCTAGCGAGCTCTCATTACGCAGGCAGCAGGCCTCCAAAACCTCTATTAGGTCGTTTGCCTACTTTGTGGAGGGAAACTGGCTTGTGCAGGAAGTTGGAAGCTGTGAAGCGGGTAAATTGATTTTGCAGAGCTGGTTGTAGTATGTATCAGAACTTAGATTTCGGATTTTTAGCACCCATGCCCAAAGGGTAATAACGGGACCCTATTACTGAGACTCGCTGTCCGTCTGTCTGTTTGTCACGGTACTATGACAAGAAATACTAAAATAGTTATTTATGATACAAGTGAGGTATGTTGGTCATTACACTCGAGGTGATATTGCACAGCCCGAGCCGAAGGCGAGGGCTGCAAGGAAACCGAGAGTGTAATGACCAAACCTCACGTGTGTCATACGACGTTTTTCAACACACTTATGAGTAAAAAAACAAATTTTATAATTATTCATACTCAAATATACAATGCACACCGCACACGCCTCACCAAAGAGAATACAATACTACGTAAGAAGAGACGGGACTTCCATAGTGCGAAATAGTCTTACGAAATGTCAAACCATGATCAACTGACAGTAGCCAACCTAACAACTTTAACACATACAGTTGCCAACATTAGGGAAAAATAGTGATGTACACTATATTTATCGATATCGATACTATATTTATCGATATCGATAAATGCAGTGGTCTTTACTTCTAGTATAGACTATATGGCTTAACTTTAGATTGTCCTCCCACGAGTTTGGGGTTCATATTTTTTTTACACAAAGCTAATATTATTAGAAGCCTCCACACGAAGTTTTAACTTGCGGAGATTAATGGTTAACGAGAAAAAAAATAATGAAAATCATAAAAATTGACCAAAAATTGACACTTTTGACCACAGAATACCTACACTCTCAATGCTCTTGACATTCGGCTCGGCATTAAACGTTTCGTTTTACATATGGTTTACGCACTAAAATGTTTAACTTAATTTAATAATGAAATAAATAGGTATATTCAGTGACTATGTAATATTTTATGCATATTTTATTATAATACATATATTTCGTTGACATAAATGAATGCTATTACTTAAATGTATTCTCACAATAATTTACCGACTATTGCCGCTATGTAAAACTAAACGTAAAACGCCGTCGACGCGCTGTCACTGTTACTGTCTGACAGTTATATTTTTTTTTGTAATACTTATTTTATGGCCTTTAACTTCAGCCTTTCAGCCAAACTATTGTTGATTATCCAACTATTGTTGGTTAGGTTAGGTTGGAACTGTGACCATTGACGCGCGACGGCGAGCGAGCGAAGCGAGCGTGCCGCGGCAGCGGCCGCCGAGCGCCAGAGGTGTCCTTTATAATATTATTATAACAATTTCAGACCAAGAAAATGCGAAAGTTAGGTTATAATATAAAAAAAATCGTAACTCAAAAAGGGGGGGCGTCCGCAAATTTTCCTTCAAGGGGGGGGTTCTACACCCCCTCCCCCCTCCCCCCACCACCTCCCAGCCCTTAAATCGTGGGAGGACAATCCGAAGTCCTACCGACTATATATAGTATAGGCTCAGTTTTGGTTGTGAAATTATAAGTTCATAAAATATTATTATATTTATTTAAAAAAAACAATATTTGTAATTTCAGCGCCTTATTTCTTATTCTGACTTCTGACTGTGTATCATAATGACCCTTTTTAATTACCAAATATTAGGACGCTTGCTTCATTATTGCCTTCGTCTTTAATCACTAAAGTACAGTAATTAGCTGAAACAAAATAATGAGATAATTACAATATTTTTGTGTTATTTTTAATATTTTTTATAGTACGAGTTATTTATATGTAGCCATGATTTCTGAAGTGGTACCAACCTTTTGTTATGGTGATAGTGATTATTTAGCTGAATCCATTAATCAAGCAATTTTATTTTGAATTAAATTTGTCTGTTGAATCAATTCTGCAGCTCGCTGTAGTGACTGTATATAATATTGACCCTTTTGAATACTAAATATTAGAATGCTTGCTTCATTATTGCCTTCGTCTTTAATCACTTTGTACCACTCACTTTATACACATGGTAATTGGCTGAAACAAAAATAATGACAATTATTCTTGTGTTTTTTTAACATATTTTTGTGTTAAGTGGCTTGGCAGTGAGTCTTATTGATGGAACTGCAAATTTCTTTAACTGCGTCCTTTTTTCCTAAAATCTTAGTCAGTAAAATGTTTTCCGCAAAAAAATTTTAGCTGGTGGAGTTTCTCAATGGGTATATATGCTAAATCCTCGTTTCCTGTTTTCTTTACCCATTCCTTAAAACTAAAAAATGAGTGGTCATCGATATATAAGTAATTGCAAAACTACTACCACACTATTTTCCTAACGATTATACAATATATAATTTTCATTGTTTTCACCCATATAACCTATGAACCATTGATAGATTTACTAATATACTACTCACCGAAGCTCATCCATAGGAAATCTGGCCATGAAAAACCGTTTTGTGCCGTCTTTTCTTTCAGATTTTAAACCGCATATTTCACACTTTTTATAATGCATAATTCGATAAACTATGTAGAACAAACACAAGAGAATATAATATAGAGAACGAACTGATAGCAATAATAAGCTATTATCTCAATTATTTCAATAATATCTTTCAGAGAAAAATAAATTGAAAATAACGAATAACAACTTGACATCTACAGTGACAGACAGATGACATTTCCTCAAGGAACGAGCGAGGCAGATAGAGTAATTGAGTGAGACACATATAGTCGCCATTACAATTTGGTCAATTTTCATACATTTTTTTGCTTGTACGTAGTTGCGACAGACTGCGCCTCACAGCACGGAAAGTTTGTCAAAAAGGCGCGCTCCGCGCTGATATTTTTTTTCTGCACGCGGGATGTTAGCTGTTGGAGCTATACAGCCAAAGCGCTAAATGTTCTAAATTTATTTTTTATGTCTTTATAATTTAGTTTCACGTTGAATTATTAATTAAAGTAAATAAGTTGTTGAAAATTTATCATATTCAAGGTGGTACACTTCTTATTTTTTACAAAAATTGAGTTATTTTTAGTCATAATGTTGAAACGAAACGTATCTAAGTCAATACTTTTTTCCGAGATTTAAAAATAAAACTATAACCCAGTTAAATTAAGAGCAAATAGAATGCATAAATAATCTTTCAGCGAGGTACAAACTTAATTTGATGGAATATAAAATAAAACACTAGTGCGATAAAGAAAAAAAAAGCACAAGTGTTTAATACCATGGTTTATGAGTGTAAAAGCCATGTGATAAAAACCACTTTATGAGCAAGGGTGTTGAAAATTATATTATAGGGAGCTCCTGTACAAAAAATTTTTCCTTTTTTGGCAATAAAGAAAACTGGAGTCCAACTCGCACTTGGCCGGTTTTTTATTGGTCCGAGCGGTCCGAGCATAGATTTAGAATTTTTTATGGGTCCGAGACTTCCTATTCCATGAAATTAGGTTTTTGAAGTCCCTACTTGAAGGTTGCCAATTTATTATAGCTTGGGACAAAACGTTTAGAAACGGAACTACGTTGCATGCTGACTACATTGTCAATAGCGTCACATGTTTTATCACAGTTTATCATTTTATGTCACTCGCAGTTCGTGGCGCCTCCAATATTAGGTCTACTCTTTTTTCTCAAGTTAAGTTTTAGGTACACATAGATCGATGCTGTACATGGTTTCTCTTTATTAACATATATCGAAGGTTCACCACGATACTGCAAGCTTCTGTAATTTTTAGAAAACCCAGTTGAGCAGTCTTCCTAGAATTAAATCAAATAATGGCAGTATGGTTTTAACACCTTCGTTGTTGTATTTGGTCAATTATAAACTAAAAATAAATTTATAAAGTGGCAACACTTTGACATTCTCTTTTCAAATTCATTTCAAAGTCCAACGAACTTTGCTTTTTTGGTGCTATAGATTTGATGTAATTTATTTCTTTGAAGGAATAAATATTGGTTTCATATGTATTTATGAAAGAAAAGACTATTAATATAATTTGACAGTGTTCAATTTTGTAGCACCATCATTTTAAACACTTGTTTTCAAAAGTATGGCACAGTTTAACTACTTGAATGAAATAAACAACGTTGCCAAAACAATGGATGGCCCTTTATCTCGAGGTCCACCCCAGAGATGGGCGAAGAAAAGTGGTAGCGAAAATATAAATCCCAGTTTAAGTGCCTCATTTAAGAACCACTCAAATGTGAACATAAGTGCTTGTAATTTGTCGATGCAGAAGTTGTCTGTATCAGGCAACTTGAGTTGTAACAATAGTGTGCTCTCAAGTAATAAAACTCCAACGCGACTTGAGAACGTGAACCCCAGAAGAGGAAAGAAAACGCCGTCCAAGACAAAATCTCCAGGTACAATAACATTTTACAATATCAAACACAGCAATAAAGTTTTTCTATGTATATAATTTGCTTTTCTTGTGCTTCAAATTCTTCTAAAACAGATCTCTATGCTAGCCGAAATTGCAAAGCATTAGTTTATGTTTATATTAGAAAAGTTCAGTCTCTCAAACTTGCAGGTCGCTCCACAACTCCTACACCGAACAAAGCCTCAAAGACTCCTAACAAAGCAGACAGATTCATTCCATCGAGAAGTAACTCCAACTATGACTTGTGCCATTATATGGTAAGGACAACCTAAGATATTTCTGAATAATTAGTATAATCATAATAAGTTCTCAAGTTTAAAATAACTTCAGCATGATAAAAGAATTATTTAACACACATGTGACACAAATTAAACAATCTTAGCATTACAGAATTTATGTTATTGGTACTAGTTGTGTGCATAAGTTGAGGCATGCTTGGAAACATTTTGTTGCATCCACTTATTGTGCACATAGTAGAGAATCATCAGAAAGAAACAGCTTTTCAAAAAAGGTTGTTATTAAACTTCTACTGAATTATGAATGGTGCATAATATCATATGAGTAGGTACTTTTATATAATTTCATTTTACACAACTTTAACATCATTATATTCTACACAGATGAGCCGTGATGAAGACAAAAGTGAAGAGGTGGTCCAAAGTGCAGCTTCGGAGGCTATTAGCCGAGCCCTAACTGACACAGAGCCTGGCCGATTGTTGCAGTATACTTGTAAAGCACCAGCGGCTCCGGAAGGCTACCAAAACAGACTTAGAGTTGTGTATTCACAGGTATTATTTTAATTGCTGCTAACCTTCATTGTGTATGTACTAATAAGTTGATATTGGTGCATCGGGAATCTTCTACATCTTATTCTCATCTTGTTCATTAGTTATTAATGAGTTGACTACTGAATTTTAATCTCGGTACTCAATGCGAAGAGGTTCTGCAGCTTAAATGCATCTGTAAAGTGAAGATTCCATCTAGCTGACCCTCTCCACTCTCATGATCGACAAAGAATCTTTATTCTTTAAACATATTCATATATCTGTCTGCACTCTAGCACAGAGACTGTTGGTACTAGAAAGTTGCAATTTGGCATACATGTGAAAGCTATGTGGAATTACCTATATTATTTTATTTTTTTGGTACATATTGCATAAGCATGCTCTATTGATGTTGGTGCAAAGCAAACATTTTTTTCAAAGTTTTTTACGTACATATTTAGATTCATGCTTTTGTACTAAAGTCACAAATTATTTATATTATGGTTGAATACATCTTTGACTTTAGTACCTTTTATATTTTAATGTTTTTGTCTTGCATTGCAGACTCAATGCAAGTCAAATACATTACTTACTGAATACATTATTTACAGGCGAAAGTTCCATCATCAGTGAAAAATACAACACGATACATCCCTCAAGCTCCAGATAGAATACTTGATGCACCGGAAATTTTAGATGACTATTGTAAGTAGTGGTTTTATAGCGGAATATCCATCATTTAATGTTACGTGCTTACCTTTGTATTTTAGAGGCTGACTTGTAGATTGTATTATTGTAACTCATTATATTTCTTACAGATTTGAACTTAGTTGACTGGAGTTCGTCAAATATTCTAGCAGTTGCTTTGGGAAATTCAGTGTACCTGTGGAATGCAGGAACAGGCCAGATAGAACAACTCTGTACACTGGAAAGTTCAGAAACTGTGTGTTCAGTACAATGGGTACAAGGAGGTGGCTCGCATTTAGCTGTAGGAACATCATCAGCAACTGTTGAGTTATGGGACTGTGAAAAGATAAAAAGATTACGGGTATGTATTGTTTAGTGGATACTATTGCCTTTACATTGTCTTTGATTTGGTACCAAGAAGGGAACAGATGCACATAGTGGATGTTAAGGTGCAAAATTTTGTTCATAAAATTGAACCATATCATACCATAGTTATACACCAGGTTTCAATAAGAAGATGTGGTACAACTATTATTTTTGTTAATCTCTTCTGTTGGTTATTAGGTGCTGGAGGTAACTAGACTCCGAAGATATTGGCAGGTTTTTTTTTTCAGGACCATTGGAATGTCCTACTCTCACTTATCCAGTTTTTTCAAAGTAAGCCTTATTTCTATTTTTTACACACAGTTATGTATTTTATTTTACACACAGTTATCACAGGGTGGAAACTCCATACAAATGATTCGTTTTTAATACTGTCACCTACACTAAAAACACGCTATATTCGTACAGACCTTGAATGAGTGTGTGACCAATAAGGCTAAGTAAGCAAATGTTTCCTCAAAACACCCGCCAACTATAATGACAGCTGTAGCGGGACTGGCGGGGGTGGGGAAGCTTGGTCAGTGAGGGGCAGGGAGCTACCTATTTGTATGTAATACTGTTATATTGTCTTTGGTATTATAATTATGTTGGTGTTACCAGGTGATGGACGGTCACACGGGGCGCGTGGGCTCGCTGGCGTGGAACATGTACATCTGCAGCAGCGGCGCGCGCGACGGCAACATCGTGCACCACGACGTGCGCCAGCGCGACCACGCCGTCGCGACCCTGCACGCGCACACGCAGGAGGTGAGTGTGTATGTGTGGTGGCAGTGATACATCCGCACATGGGGGATATGCTGTTCTAAATCATTCCGAGGACATAGCCTAAGAATGGCCCGCTCACCATCAAATACGAATACTGCACAGCACTTCCTTAGCAACTGGGTAGTTCACAACTGTGTTGTAGTGTGTAGTTCACAACTGGAACATACTGCCCGATGATATTTTAACAGCAGCTTCAGTGAACAGGTTCAAAGATAAAGTAGTCCACTGGTTACGGACACATAAAGTGTGTAATATAAGAAACAATTTATTGTAGTGACTTTTTCAACACTGTGATATAGACACATCAGCTTGTAGCTGCTCGTCACACATTTTTTGCAGTGCAACTTAGCATGAAACCAAATAAGGACAACTTAAAAAGAAAAATTAATTTAAGTTGAATAAATTTATAATTCACATTAAGGTAAACGTGAAATAGATGTGATCCACCATTTTGTTATTTTTAGTTATCACAAAAACAGTAAGAGGGTATCTAATTTCAGAATTTTCAGATCAATGAAATGAGTCAACAGAAAGGGGGGGGGGGGGGGGGGATTACTACAAAATCAAACTTTTATTCCATGGTTGACAAATAATCCTTATAGTTTCAACATTTCTGTCAGTCACGAATAAATTTATAGAAAAGAAAGGAAAGCTTATTCGTAGCAAGCAATGAAATCTGATTAATACTTTTTATTGACAGATATGTTCACTGAAATGGTCACCGGACGGCAAGTGTTTGGCGTCAGGCGGCAATGACAACTTGCTGAACATTTGGCCGCTCGCACAGGGACAACACTACTCACAACCGCAGCACCTCTATTCCTTCAAGTAAATATTTGGTTTCATTTTTTTCATTTCTATGAATGACTGCTCTTAAATTAAACTGAGAGAAATTCTTAAGCGATTTTTTTTATATTAACTAATAATTATGAAAGTTCTGGTGAATTAACAACTTTTTGATCCATACCCTGATATCGTAATTTTTATTATTTTTTTTATTTAATTATCCAAAATGTCGCCGCCCAGCGAATGGGGGCCACTCATAGTCCACAAGTCTTGTCAGTGGCCCTGAAGTTAGTGGTCCAAAGATGTGCTGAAGAAGCACATCATAAGACAGCAAACTTGCTCTTGTAGATCTCGGGGTTGTAGTCGGAGGGAATTACGTACGCTTGCAGAGTGTCATGTTTCTATGGTTCGAGGGCGAAACGTTCTTTTGAATTGCTCTGGCCTCGCTAAAATTTTCTCTACTATCTTCGCAAGGACATAGGCCACACAGACACACAACATTGTTCGAAATTAAAAAATCGGTTGTCTGTAAAGTCGGTTTACTGACGATGGTTGAACGTGACAACGTCATAAGAAAATAAAAATAAATGAAAAATAAAAATAAGAATAAAAAAAAAACAAATATAAAAAACATATCAATTGATTATAGCGCCCATCTGTTGAAAACATTACTAAAATAAATGGAACGCCTCAGAGCGAGGTAACGCGAGAGAGGTAACGACGAATTGCGTCATCTTTTTTCGTTCGTGCAGCCGGCTCCATCGAATTATAAGACGTTGTCACGTCAAAAGGAGAGGGTGGGATTGTTGTTAACAGCTTGAGAGAACACGGCTATGAAGTTGTCTATTATTCTACATTTGTGAGAAACTTTCCCAACTAATGATACAATATGGTTACAGCCAACATTTGGCAGCCGTAAAAGGTTTGGCTTGGTGTCCTTGGAGCGCCGGCATCCTGGCATCTGGCGGCGGCACGGCTGACCGCACTATACGCATTTGGAACATCAAGACTGGCTCACATCTGAACACGGTCGACACTAAATCGCAGGTATGTATACATAATATTGTTTTAAAAAGAGACGCAAAAATTGCGTAAAAATATGGTCACGCCTTTTATTCCCATAGGGGTAGGCAGAAGAAAATTATAAGCCCACATTTCACGTTTTTGTTTTATACATATACATATGGTCACGCCTTTTATCCCCGAAGGGGTAGGCAGAGGCATATTATATGCCCACATTTCACCTTTGTATAATTTGTCCCACGTAATAGGTGGTGAGCCGTATTGCCGTGTTTAAATGGACAGGCGCAGGTTGTGACTGCCTGCTGTTGAAATAAAGCCTTCAACTTAGCTCAACGACTGCCTTTTTACTGGCAACCGGGACCAACGGCTTAACGTGCCTTCCAAAGCACGGAAACGCTCAAATAAATGTCACAAAATGATCACATGGATGGTCACCCATCCATGGACCGGCCATAGTGAAAGTTGCTTACTGCAGTGATCATTTACAGAACACTGAGTCCGCGGGGCCACGAGCGCTTCTTTTTGTTTTATGTCCCACGAATATGGTGTGTGTGTGTGTGTGTGTGTATACTGTGTATGTGGTGAGCCTATTGCCGCGTTGAAATGGACAGGGGCAGGTCGTGAACACTCGCAGCTGAAATTTTTCAAGCCGCCTATAAGGCCTGCAACTTGACAACCGGGGTTTAATTTCGAGTTTTCCTATCTACGCAACTGATCGTTTTATAAAATTGTCCCCTTAGTCGCCTCTAATGACACCCTCGACATGAATCGGGGTGGCGACATTTTGTTCTCTTTCCCGTCTCCACACGAAAAAAAGATGCTATTATTCCGTACCTAATGTATGGTAGTTACGACGTATATTGTTTGTTTATCAGGTGTGCTCAATAGTGTGGAGCACGCACTACAAGGAGCTGATCTCGGCGCACGGCTACGCCAACAACCAGCTGGTGATCTGGAAGTACCCGCTGCTGTCGCGCGTGGCCGAGCTCAGCGGGCACGTGGCGCGCGTGCTGCACCTGGCGCTGTCGCCCGACGGCACCACCGTGCTCTCTGCCGGCGCGGACGAGACGCTGAGGTACGTATGCGCTCAGCTATAAAGGTGGGAACAAATCATCGGACGCGTCCGTAAGCCGCGGCTGACGGACGCGGCTTACTAATGTGTACGATTGGTTATAAGGCGTCCGCGGCAGCAAAAATATCCAGCCGGCCAGATTCTATTCGGACGTCCGTGCGCTCGAGGACAGCACAAGGTCACGTCCGCTACTTATGACCCATAGTTTGCACAGTTTCCTTTTTTTTGTACTATTCAGATACAAGCAGGCTTGCTTGCATCAGCCACGGCTTACGGACGCGTCCGATAATTTGTTCCCACCTTAAGCCCCGCAAGTTGCTATTGCGCTGGAACCTTGTCATAATGACAGCTAAGTGACGTCATCGTGACGTAGCGCGAGCGCGGGCTGGCTTCGCGAAGCTGCGTACGCTATTTTTTTTAGTACTGAAGGCTCGACGGACATACGTCACCAAGATGGCCGCCAAGTGCAATATCAACGTGCGGGGCATTATACTGTATGATGCAACAAAGACAACTCTGAACAAACATGCGAATCTGGGTTCCATTCCCAGTGATGATAAAAATTTGTGTGATCCGTAAGTGTTTGTCTCGAGAGTATTGGTGTTTTACCACATATGGAAGCTTGTAATATGTAAACATAATTTTTTAATTGTTTTTATTATAGCCGTAAGCTCCCCAATAATGTAAAATAAAATGTATGATAAGTACATACCTATTTATCTGAAAAAAAAAGTAGTAAAGTATTAATATCCGTGATCTGATAACCATAACACAAGCGGGTTATTCCTAACTTACTTTGGGATTAGATCAGAATCATAGTGTTGTGTGAAATGTCCGCGAATATTTATTCAAGTCGGTTGTTTGCGTACCTTAATACTTTTTAATTTGTTATGAATGTATCACCATTGTTTTGTGGCCTGAGAACTGGTACAAATCAGCCGAGTACAAATCAGCAGTTGAGAGGCGAGGTGCGCCAACAGTACCTATGTCCAAACACAATAAATAAAGTAGATACTAAGTTTGTAGTGGTGCAACCAGTTCGGGCGTTTGTTTAGAGTTTTCATATTCTGTTTGTTGTAACTGTACTGTATACTGTATGTGCGCTATCTTCACAGCTATATAGGTACTGTTGACGCACCTCGCCTCTCAACAACTGAATTGTATCCGGCTCGAAGGACCAAAATATTGTTTTTCGAGCCGGATACAGAGATAAAACCGGTTTTCAAGACATACCACAATGGTGCTTCATTACATCAAAGAATGGTTACATCATAATGCGGTTTTCGGACTATACCACAGGAATTTTACTTAGTATACTGTATTAACCTCTATTCAGTCCGTGACGTCAGCGCGCGACAACCCGCGTCTGTCCAACTATATTCAGGGGGGCACGAGCGACGCGGGCGAGTGTTCTTCAATCGACGATAACTCATAACTTTGTATGGTGGCTACATACAAAAGTCATAGCATCGGAATTGTTATGAAACAAGCTATTGAAAAATAATAGGTTCGGCCGGTTTTGCCTTGTAATGCATTATACCAAATTGCATTGGAATTCAGAATTTGTGATTTTTTTCCAGTTTTATCAAAAAAAGTCTTAAATTCTTAGGAATAACATTTTTATCAGTCGCGTAAATAGGTGCATTATGCAAAATAATTGCTTTGTAAGCCACAGATTTCTAAAAATTTCTTGGTCCCTTACAATGATCGACAATTAAAACCTTTAGGTGTTGATAATATTTCTAATCTCGTTTGTCAAGATTTGAATCCTGTTAAGATCACCTGAGGTTTTTTAACAAAGCATCAAATGTCCAGCCAGTCAAATAAACAAAATTTATTTTTATTTCAGACTTTGGAAGTGCTTTATGCTGGATCCATCCAAGAAAAAGGAAGCTACTGATTCAAAGGCGGCTAAATCGTTACTCAATCTGAACTCGCTGATAAGATAATTTATAGCAGACAGCTATACTATTGACTGACTGATATTGTGATCCACATTAGTTTATGAACAACAAGTGCTTGTTGTGTCTAATTTATGTTGACTTCATCAAAAATTTTTGTATTTGTGATGTTCTAGACTTATTAGTACTGTGTGCTTGTACATTAAGATTGTTTCTACAATTTTACACAATGAATTTTTAAAAATATAATTATTGAACTCTTGAACGCTACTGTATTGGAATATGTTTTGTTAATCATTTTGGTTTTTGACTATTCAAGAGAAGTTGAGGTCGTAAAATGTAAAATGACGATCTTTCAATTCTCATTTTCTTTACTTAAGTTTCTCAAATCTCGTTATCTTATTTACTTCTGACACTTGTTTAACATTTAATTGCCTCGGCTTCCTTGTTTTAAGCACTGTGTACAAAGTTAGTATTGTATAATTACAATACCGTTTGCATGATTTTAAGTACATGTTTTTAATTATGTAATTTTTACATTAAGAAAATAAAGATTTACATTACCAAAATATATGTTTTTATTTAATTATGGTATCACTGGGGTGAAAATAGTAATGGTGGTGTTGAAGTACTTGTACAACACCCCACGAGAGTGCCGATTCACACCTAGAGATGGGAATTTGCCCGGAAAAAACCCAATGTGGGAAAAAACCGGGAAAAAATCCGATTGGGAATTTAATCGGGGTTTTTCATATTTAGCATATGTAACATCCCTTTCTTGCCCGTGGTACAGGTTTTTATAGTTCGTTCGACAGAGGAACAATCTTTTGAAACGCTCTGTTGTGGTGAAGATTCTCTCCACTGTGTGTGAGTGGCACCTCTGCCCGGCACGCGTTGTTCGGGATCGGAAAGGAGAGGGTGGGATCAGGTTGAATAGCTCTTCAGAACATTCGCCGTGATACATTCGGTAGAAGGCAGCCAGGGACGCTATGGTTCTTCGCTGCGCCAACGGTTCGAGGCCTCCCGTCACCTCAGGACAACCAAGTATACTGGGTGAATTTTTCCGGTTTTTCCCGTTGGTCAGATCGATGGTTAGATTAGTCTGTCCAGTGGGAAGTTTTTGTCCCATTGTCCAGATCAGCTCGGCTTTTCCCATTGGTCAAATCGATGGTTAGATTAGTCTGTCCAGTGGGAACAGTAAAAGAAAGTACATTTAAAGTGAAAACTGTTTATTATTTTTATTTAATTATTTACATTAATAATAAAAGATAAAAGACAATGTCCTCGCACTCCAACTATTGGCAAATAAAAAGGTCATTCTATATTTCCATTGAGCTACCGAGACAATTACAAAACTAATCGATTATTTTCCCCGACGTATCACGGTAGTTCCATTGCGTAGTTCCATGATGGAACTACTGGGATTTTTTTACACGAGAAAATTAGTCCCAATAGTTCCGGTACAGTTACAATCACAAAAACATTTGCCCATTTATTAGCAATTTTAAAATCCTTTAATATTCTATTTTTATTTACAAATGAAGATCGACAAAACAAATCACGCTCGGATAAAGAAGTGAAGATCGGCAAAACAAATGAAGATCACTAAACAAATGACGGTCGGATAAACAAATGGAGATCGACAAAACAAATAAAGATCGACAAAACAAATAAAGATCGACAAAACAAATAAAAATCGACAAAATAAATGAAAATCGACAAAACAAATGACTGTCGAAATAAACAAAAGACGATCGTCAAAACAAATGACGATCGAAAAAACATATGCAGATCAATAAAACAAAAGACTATAAGCAATGTGATAAGATCAAAAAATACTTTCAGCCATATTTCGTAATCTAGATGTGATTGCCATTCAAAAAAATATGTGCAAGTAAATCTCGACCTTAATGACACTTCTTTAAAAACGTGCTTTTAGGCGTTTATAGACTTCACTGATCACGAATATGTAAAAATTTAATAATTATTATGCAAGTTCATAAGGTCGAGAATTGCTTGCACCTATTTTAATGAATGGTTATAGCATCTAGATTACCAAAAATTGGTGCAAGCAAATTTCAACCTAATGAGCATGCATTATATCTATTTAATTTTTATATATTCGTGATCAGTGATGTCTATGCACGCCTAAAAGCCCATTTTTAGAGAAGTGTCATTAAGGTCGAGATTTGCTTGCACATATTTTTTTTAATGGCAATCACATCTAGATTACAAAATATGGCTGAAAGTATTTTTTGATCTTATCACATTGCTTATAGTCTTTTGTTTTATTGATGTACATGGTTTTTTGATCGTCATTTGTTTTGACGTTCGTCTTTTGTTTATTTCGACCGTCATTTGTTTTGTCGATTTTCATTTGTTTTGTCGATCTTCATTTGTTTTTTTTAACGTGAGGGAAAATCCTCAAAGGACGTTTGAGGGACTCGCCCGGGACTCCCAATAGACCTACGGTCGCCACTTCGGCCTCGCCCAACCGATCTTCATTTGTTTTGTAAATCTTCATTTTGTTTGGTGAACTTCATTTGTTTTGCTAATCTTCATTTCTTTATCCGAGCATCATTTGTTTTTTCGAGCGTCATTTGTTTATCCGACCGTCTTTGATTTTGTCGATCTTCATTTGTTAACAGAACACGTTAACAAAAAAAGCCTTTTTGTATTCAATGATACTTTCATACACCTACATCACAAGCTGATCTGGACAATGGGACAAAAAGTTCCCAATGGACAGACTGATCTAACCATCGATCTGACCAACGGGAAAAACCGAGCTGATCTGTACAATGGGACAAATAGTTCCCACTGGACAGACTGATCTAACCATCGATCTGACCAACGGGAAAAACCGAATTTTTCAAAAGGGATTGGATGGCCAAATCCGAAACTATAAGGAATAGCGAAAAATGCTCAAAGGAGTCACGAGCCCGATTTTGATGAAACTTAAAACCTCATTAGATTTTTGAAAAACCAATAATCCTAGCAGGGAATCGAACCCATTGATTTTGAAAAAAAAAACACATTCTATATTATTACACTATACGATAGTGTTGCTATTAAGGATCTTATTCTGGGAAGTAATGATATACGGCAAACTAAAGGAAAGTGCTCATCTTTAACAAAATACAATTTATTTGTCTTACGTTAACTGATTAATTGTTCAAAATGTAGACCATTGTTTTCAATACATAGCTGGATTCGAGACCTCAGGGATCGTACTGCATTCAATATTATTGACTCCGTTTAGAATATTCTCCAAAGAATCATTCTGAGCATGATTGAAAACACGGAATAGTTACGATCCTTTCGACGCATATGACCAGATACGCAAATGACCCGATACGCAAATGACTAGATTTCCAATACGCTAACGACCAGACACGCAAATGACCCGATACGCGAATGACCAGAATAAAAACGCATTCGACCAGAATCGCAAACGACCTGACATGTTAACCGCAATCGACCAGATACGCAAACGACCAGAAATTAATACGCTATCGACCAGGTATTTACAAAAGTTCATTTTACTAAGACGTTTGAATAAAACAAATAAAGATCGAAAAAACAAATGAAGATCGACAAAACAAATGAAGATCGAAAAAACATATGCAGATCATTAAAACAAAAGTCTATAAGCAAGTGGACAAGGTCCAAAATTACTTGCAGCCATATTTTGTAATCTAGATGTGTCTACCATTAAAAAAAATAGGTGCAAGCAATTCTCGACCTTAATGACACTTATCTAAAAATGTGCTTTTAGGCGCTTATAGACATCACTGATCACGAATTTATAAAAAACAAATAGATATTATGAATGCTCATAAGTTCGAAATTCGCTTGGACCCATTTTTTGTAATCTAAATGCGATTGCCATTCAAAAAAATAGGTGCAAGCAATTCTCGACCTTATGAACATGCATGACATGTATTTATTTTTTACATATTCATGATCAGTGATGTCTATAAAAGCCGAAAAGTACATTTTTAGATAAGTGTCATTAAGGTCGAGAATTGCTTGCACCTATTTTTTTTAATCGTAGACACATCTAAATTACAAAATATGGCTGCAAGTAATTTTTTACCTTATCAACTTGCTTATAGACTTTAGTTTTAATGATCTGCATATGTTTTTCGATCGGCATTAGTTTTGCCGATCTTAATTTGTGGTTTCGATTTACATTTATTGTTCCGATCTTCATTTGTTTTTTCGATTTTCATTTGTTTTGCCGATCTTAATTTGTATTTTCGATCGTCATTTGTTTTTTCGATTTTCATTTATTTTTTCGATCTTCATTTGTTTTTTCGATCTTCATTTGTTTTTTAGATCTTCATTTGTTTTTGATCTCCATTTGTTTTGTCGATCTTCATTTGTTTTCTGGTCGTATAAGTATATTTTAAAATACTGATAATATGCAAAAAGAAATTCAGGTCATATGCGTCTCTGGTCTTATGCGTATTTATTAAATACTGGTCTTTTGCGTAAATAAATTCGGGTCATATGCGTATCTGGTCGTTTGCTTATGAAAATATGGTCATTTGCGTGTCGGGTCATTTGCGTTTCTGGTCATATGCGTCGAAAGGGTTACGATCTATTCTGGGATTTCGAACGAAACAAATTATGATACAAAATTTACGTACATGAAATATGAATTCTATCAAAATTCTAAACTTTTCTTAAATTTGCCGTATATTCTTCGCATACTTCGCAGAATTTGATCCTTATCAGCGACACTATCGTATGGTGTAATAATAAAGGGTGTGTCTTTTTTTTCAAAATCAATGGATTCGATTCCCGGCTAAGATAATTGGTTTTTCAAAAATCTAATGATGAGGTTTTAAGTTTTATCAAAATCGGGCTCGTGATTCGTTTGAGCATTTTTAGATATTCCTTATAGTTTCGGATTTGGCCATCCAAGCCCTTTTCAAAAATTCACCTGTATATATATCACGTCGTCTCTGCATAGCGTCAAGCGCGTCTAGTAAGTACCTCGCAGAGCGAAGTTATAGACAGAGGGATAAAATGAAAATAAAAATATTATAGAATAAAAGATTGTATTCTTCTATATATATAATATGTACTAAAATAATATAACATTATCAAAAAATATTTTTCTTATCATAAAACCAATAACATTACAGTAACATTTCGATGTATGCTACTTACATTTTTTTTATCTCCGAGACTGAATTCACAGTTGTTAATAACAAGTTTACAAATTTCTCGACGAGAATATCGATAGGTGGCAACCCTGAGTTTCTAAGTGCGGAGTTTTTGAATAAACAATCAAGTATTTGAAGTTTAAGTTATACATTTTATATAAAAAATCAGAAATTGTTTCAGTGTCACTAATAAAAATCGGTAACATACAGGGTCATTTGTAAAACACCAGCAACCTCCCAAGACCAGACAGCAGACCATCATAAACAACAACATCTGATACACCATTATTGATAATTCGTATCATGTTTTTTTCATACAAAAAAAAATTAATCTAATGTAGTGGTTAAATATTTTATACTATGCCCTTCCCAAAGATTGCGACGTAAACAAACTCGCACAAATTTGTAAGTGCAAGGTGTGGGGCAGGGCCGCGGGGGATGCGAACTTCAAGGACTTGACCTAATTGCGCCACTCAGATCACTCAGTTGACTCAGTTGACTCAGTCGGCCGTGAGTAGCGCGTGCGACATACGTCATCTATGTTTCTTGATCGCCACCGCCCGGTGCCGGCGTACCCGCCGCGTCGATCGATCGATGTATCGTACGTAACTTTATGCATGTAACAGTGTAATAGTATTTCAGTACACGAAAATAGTGAGAATGTTTGCTTGGAGTGATAACTATGTGACGGAAACTTACCGCCAATATGAAATAAGGTTTCTGAATTTACGTACACCAAGCTATGACACGATGTTATTCGCTAAACAGTGACTACGAGATAACGGACAATTCGTTAGTGATGACCTGATCGCGATATTAGTATTATGTGCTTAGTGGTCGTCCACAGAAACGCTCGAGTTCTTGAAGTGAATCGAGCAGCAAGTACTACCCGTTTGCTCTAAGTTTGCCGGTCACCTCCCATACTATTTCCTCTACACCCGCCTATAGGACAGCGGCAAACTTAGAGCAAACGGGCAACACGTATGATACAGCACGAACCGGTCAATGTTCCACTACGTTACTGAATGATTACATAGGTATGTCACAAAGTTTTAGATACGTAAATATTCACTATAATAATTTAATGTAGCTGATCCTAAACCTTATAACGTTTGAAAGGATTGTGGATTACCTACCTACATTGTAAACTGCCTACAGGACACGGCAGTAATTGAATAAACCAGCAAATTTTTTGGTGTAGGTACCTAGTAACTAAATAAAAAGAGTTACATTACTTGGTTTGAACGTTATCGAACAATAGGTGGCGAACAAAACGTCAGAGAACTTAAAACGTGTGAGGTGTAAGTACATCTGAAGTTGGCATAATGTGCTCTTAAGACGGTCAAGTGGCATGAGTCAAGTCTGTTGAAATATGAATGAAAGTAGCTTCAGAGTGCATGCTTTCTTTGCACGTGTGTGTACATCGACGTGTATGTACACATGACTTGACTCAATTATTGATGTCAAGTTATTGATGGTTATTTTATGCCGGAGTCCATTTGTAGGTATTACTGAAAGACGCGAGCGTGTAGCTTGGTGTAGCGCTATCTTTCATTCATGAATGAAACATAGACTATGAATATCACGACAGTATGGAAATAATAATACAAAGATTTTTATTTTTTATTAGTAGGTATTATTGAAAGACGCGAGCGTGTAGCTTGGGGTAGCGCTATCTTTCATTCATGAATGAAACATAGACTATGAATATCACGACAGTATGGAAATAATAATACAAAGTTGAAAAATGCTTTTTGTGTTTTTGTGTTCAGTGTATTGGGGCATCTTGGAAGTGGTAGACCAAATGTTGTTGCTGATGGTGTTAACAATCCAACCCTGGCAGGTTGCTGGTGTTTTACAAATGACCCTGTATATCAATCTGTGCCACAACGCTATTGCATGTCTGAATTCGTAAAAAAAACTGGTAGCATTTGTAACGTCACTCTTGTCTCGGAGATAAAGAATACACTTTTAAGTTGTGTATTTATAAACGACCAATAATCCTAATTAGGATACATTACTGCATGTTAAAAAATTGCGAATTGAGCATTATAATTATTATTGTATGTTAAGATTACGTAAAAAAAAAAAGTTTGGCCATGTCATCTGTCGTTCACAGCCTTATTCAGTTGGCATGAGCTAATTTATATATACATTTATACTAGTGTAAAATTTCATTCAAAAAGATTAGTCATACATAATTATAGGAAAGAACTTTGTAATAGCGAATCGTTTTTATAGAAGTACAAATATCGTCAATAGCTTTCGACATGTATCTATTCCTTTCTATCGTTAGACAAACGAGAAAGATAGCGAGAGTCTTATTTTTGTCAGGATTTACTTCTTATAGGCCAAGCGCTTCAGAGCGTGGTACCTCCCCATCGTCCTATCCCACCGAATGGAACATAATGTAATGGGAGCCGCCAGGATTATTTCCAAAGGGTGGCGCCTGCATTTACTGTACTTTATTCTTCCTGTAAACGTTTTTTTCTGCCGGGAGATATAGGTTCATAAGGTTCGCTACTACGTAATTCTTTCTTATACGAATAAACCATGTCATTCGATTGCGAAATAAGCAGATTATTATAATATGGAGTTGATCAAAAGCGTTCGTGCAACTATCAATTTATGTCAATTATAATTGTTGTACAATATTATTATTAGATAACGTAAAGGCGTTATAAATTATGAACAGTACATACTATAGATTCTAACAGTATGCGAATGTCTGATATATTCTCACGTATAAATGAATTGAATATTTTTGATTAAAATGGACAGATAGTATGAACTTGTTGGGTGGACATAGACAACTATTTATTGTAATGTCAGGTGACGTCAAAGACTTCTATATAAACTAAGGTAGACATGCCTTACGCACCGATTTTTTAAACCTATAAACGGTGCTAATAAGCTTCGTTTCGCGCACTGTAGCGATTCAAAACTTGAGTACTCGGCTTGCAATCAGAGTCCATACGCCTTCTCTTATAATCTTGTTCTATTCGTTTATTGCTATTGTAGTGACATTTACGTAAATATTATTTACTACCGGACGACACGCGGTTTTACCCGCGTAGTTCCCGTTCCCGTGGGAATACGGGAATAAAATATAGCTTATGTTCACCGCAAAGAGAGTAGCTTTCCAACAGTGAAAGAATTTTTCAAATCGGTCCAGTAGTTCCGGAGCCTATTCGTTACAAACAAACAAAAAAACAAATCTTTCCTCTTTATAATATTAGTATAGAAGTATAGATTAGTGAGTGTATTCTTAGCAATGTGTGTGTTTGAGGATTGCTTTTGTAATTTCAATAGAACTCTTTGAGTGACGTCGCAGGCGAAAGAAAAAAAAAGTCTATTGGATTGTTTCATAGTGTTCACTAAATTGCGGCTGCGCTATAGATTCAGTGTAGAGAGCTTTATAAAATCCTAAAGAAATAATAAAGGCGATTTTGGTCGATATAAATGGTGGGAATATGTTTATATACCTATTTCATTTATCAGATATTGTATATGCGTAGTTTAATTTGATTAAAATATTTTAAATACAACGTCATGAGGTCTAGACGTTTCATTGAGTAAGTTACAACAAACGATTCACGTAGAAATTTGTGCGTAATGTTATTTCAGAATTGTCGAAAAGTTTTTCAATACAACAATGTGACCTATACCTAACATTCTCAGTTTTATTAATCACAGTTATAAAGATCACATGCTTTCCTTTTCATGTTGATTTCAACATAAAACTACATTGCATTGATTTCGTTGTTATTTCATATAGGAAACAACGCGAGCAAATAATGCTTTACATAATTTGATTCTCAGTCAAGGTATAATATACATACTATATTAACGTGTAACCATTTTAACTCTGAGAATTTTGTAAGGTTACTTCCTCGTGACGAAATGGGACAAAACATTCATTACGTAATTTATCTTGGTCTGATAATTAAAGAGATCATGGGAAACAGATGTATTAAATCCAATAGATATATTAAAACTTTATATAAGAATTTATGGCATATTAATCCCGCCAGGGGTTTATCTAAGTGAGATTTGTCTAAGTAGGGTCTATCTTTTCGATAAGTAACCTCACAAAGTTCTGATAGTTAAATATGTAACAAGTTTCAAAATTGATCGAACAATTAAACTAGTATAACTATGCCTTATAATTAAGCACCATTAAATTACATTATAATCAAAATATTTATTGGGACATTTGCATTGAGTTCATTACGATTGAAAGGGATTTAAAGATAAGTATGGAGCGAGGCAACCCTATTAACCTATTATGAAAAAAAAAATGTGGCGGCCGGTCATGAAATATCTAGCAGACATACAAATAAAAAGCATAGACACACCAATACAAATTGCAAAAAGTTTCCTAATACAGAGATTAAGAATCAAAGTTCTTTTTTTCTTTGTCAATGTGACACCATGTCCAACTTTGATAATTAATATTTCAGAAATGTGATACTTAATATGGCTATTGTGATAGCAATTCCTTTTATGTTGCCGTCACGTACCATAGACCGTCCCTCGTATTTGTTTTTCACAATAGGTACGCTATACGTCTTCAAATCCCTTTAAAAGCAATATAGAACTAAACATCCTATCATAAATGTACTTAATTTGCATATATATAGAGATATATGCCAAAAAAAATCTTATTTTAAATATTAAAATTAGGTCTATAAAATCGAATGATGGCACATCATCGATAAGTAGTGTTGTAGCTACCAGTGTCGGGCGATTTATCGATATGGCGTTTCATATCTTTTCTTAAAGCATTTAGACGGTTATACTAATATAATTAATCATACTATTCGCCGCACGGTTACAACATACTACTTATTAATTTATTATTTATTTAAGTATATGTTTATCGTGGACAAACATATATAGCAAAATCGAAAAGGAATATACATCTACCATTCGGTAACGCTCTGGTAGATATTTCATTATAAATAAGTTATAAAACTATTGTATTTATGCGAAGAATCATGGCGAGCCCAAAAGGAACTTATAAAAAGTATTCAACTTTAAAGTTACTAGCCGTATTTTTGAAATTTGGTTTCCTTCTACGACTACAATATGTATAATGAGATGTATGTGGCAAAAGCCAGTGCGAACTAGACAAGGCGCGGCGCAGATGCTGAGATGACAAATATTTAAACTAAACCCTAATCATAAAGGCGTAAGGTTGAAAATATCATAGCAATTCTGTGCTGTTCGATAAATATATCTACCAAGTTTCATCTTTATCTTAAGGCAATAAGATTTAGTTTAAATTGTGACCTTTCAGTCTAAGCGCCGATGCGACTGATATGCGCTGGGTCTTACGAATTTAACAAAAATTCGAACGGATCTATATGTCAGCCATGATACTTCACACACTTCTATAAACATTTGTTCTAAGAAAAATAAAATCACCTAAACAGGTATCCAAAATATCTAATGCATACAATAAGTTTAAAGTATCCTCAGGAGCGGTGGAACATTGTGATAATCTCAGGTTTTAAATAATGTATTATATTCTTACGTATAACATTTGTTCATATTTGCAGTCAATGTTGCATGTAACAATATCCATATAAGACAAGATAAAATGCTTCTATCGACTAGCAAAAATAAAATGAAACTTCATTATAAAATTCTAGTTATAGCTTGTTCGGGTAAAATAACTTATAGGCGAATTACAACCTTGATAATAATATAAGATATTATTTGCTAGGTTTCATCTCAGATCGATAAAATGTAAATATCAAAATAATTGCATAAAATGTAATTTGTGACTTGATACTACATACTTAGAAATCTCCATTCGACAAAACTGATAAATCCTTGTGCAAATGGATAGCTTTATTGAAACTAGGACCTTATTAGCATAAACTAAAGTGTACGCCAGCATAAAAGGGCAGAGTTCTTGGTAATTAGACAATTTTCAACCGTACGTTACGGGAATAAGGGTCTATTTTCATTGAAGCTACTTAATTTTGCGTTTTGTCTGAATGGAGTCGTAAGGAACTATATAGATTGTCGACATATTAAAGGACGACACGAAAAGTTGTCAAGATCATGTATAACAACGTTTATACGGCATAGGCGGGTAGTAGTAAAAAATAAATGCATTCAAGGCAGTTGTATAAAAAATATTGAGCACAAAATGTCTTTAAAAATTGATATGCACCGAACATTTACCTAAAATAATTCATTTGTGACTACATAATTATTATTAGATGGTTATTGTCCATGATTAAATTAAATAATAAATTACTGGGGTGTTTGTCAACAAGAAATAGAGTTTACGTGTTTCATACTGTGTGTTTAAAACTAATATATTGATGTATTTGAATCCATGCATTTGACAATTTATCGGTCTTGAGCAGGATTCGAACCTGCGATTTCTCACATTTCGGGCCAGACGCCTTATCTAACAGACTACCGAGACATTGCTCTTAACCGACTAAGGCTGGATTCGACCAAACTCGGATTAAGGCTATACTAGAGAATAGATCGTACTTATACTAGAAGTAAAGTGAAAGTGAAGTCACTACCAACAACTACAAGCACAATGTAACTATGGTAACCCATGTCCCATACCGAAGTACTCTATCCTGTATGGTTACCATAGTCACTTTATGCTTATTAGTTGTTGGTAAAATGGAAAGTCACTTTACTTTTAGAAGAGGTATAAGTTATTCTGCAGTATAGTCTTACTCCGATTTTGGTCGAATCCGGCCTTAGTCTTTCATCTTATAAATTTTGAGAAGACGTAGGTATATTTGATTTCGGGGAGTAGGAAGCAGTCCTTAGCAAAAAAAAAACTTTTAATATTTGATATTGATTTCAGTATGTAGAGGATTTACTTACTAAGTGCAAAAACAGATCGGGTGAGATTCTTACAATAAAATTGAAGTCATGGCAAATAAACTATGTATAGATTCTCAAGGTTACCTACTGGATGCTAATTCTCTCGAGATTTTAGATGCGAATGAGATAACGTTAGTATGGGACTGCTTTATAACTGGATTTTTTAGAACATGAAGGAAAGTGTTTATTTAAAAAATTATGACCTGGATTTTTAGTCTACATAAAATGACGAATTGCTTTTCAAACTTATTTCGTAAAATGGAACTGGAGGCTTATGTAGAGTTTAATTAGTGACAAGAAAAGCTACAATTTTCCTACACACATGCAAGTTATTGAATCTATCATTTATCTAAAATCCATCATTTTTAATGACAAAAACTCGAATATACGTTCGTTTTAGAACACGCATCACTTCTTATTCCCTCTCAAACTTCACACCTTTCAAGGGGTAGGCAGAGGCATAACATATGCCCACATTATGTGAGCAAAACAACCTTTATACAACTTACATATATCACAGCAGACAAATATTCGTATTGAGATCTAAAGACCTATTTCTTGTTGAACATAACGATTAGTACTATGAGTATTGTTACATGTAACATAACAT
The DNA here is from genome assembly GCA_933228765.1 of Miltochrista miniata. NCBI lineage: Eukaryota > Metazoa > Arthropoda > Insecta > Lepidoptera > Erebidae > Miltochrista > Miltochrista miniata. Next base: position 22,388,198 of record OW121763.1, on the reverse strand, counting down.
AAAGCGTATGTTAGGTATCGTTCTGTTTCATAACATTCATTATATGGATGTGTCCGGGATTGTCGACTGTTACGAAACAGGAAAATTTGTTGTCATGACATAGCCTCTTGGCGTTTATACCTGATAGTTTGATGCATGATAGTATTTCTTTACGTTTTGAGCCTTCTTTGCAACTGTAAAGGAATAAAGAATTTATTTGATTTTAAACTAACATGGTCATTACTATACACTATATAACTGTCAACGGGATATTTACCATGTACTGTTTCATCGAGTTTTCGATATTTCGAAATATAAGAAGGCGAAATATCGGAAAATCTATGAAACAGTACATAGTAAATATCACGTTACAGTTAGTTATATAGTGTAAAGAATTTATTTTTATATACATATCTTACACATGCAGGGGGGTTGGTAAAAAAACTCGTTCAAATAATGTCGGCTTAGGTTCCAGATATAATTTCCTTCAAAAACAACAACTTAGACCGGCGCAGTGTGTCTGTCTGTAGATATCAAAGGTTCTCAAACAGCTGGACCGATTTTGTTGCAGCAATGGTAGCAAGGTCCTACCATTGCTACCATTTATGAAGATCAATTCAATAGTTAACCATGGAATCTTTACAGGTGATTTGACATGTCAGAATTAAAATTCAAAATGTTTGTAAACTAGTTGTTACTTGGAGCACAAATAGAAGTCTTAGGAATGTAAGTAAGTATTAAGGAATACCTATCGTCTTATATATAAAAATGAATCGCAAAATGTGTTGGTAAGCGCATAACTTCAGAACGGGTGGACCGATTTCACTAATTCTTTTTTTGTTGTGTAAGGTATTGTCAGGAGAAGAAAAAATATTGTATTCCCACGGGAACGGGAATATAAATAAAGACGATTTAAAAAAAAATCAAATGTACATACCACTTGCCCTTCCAGAGAGCTTTCCAACAATACTCGGGGTGATTGAACGTGTCTCCGAAGAAAAAGTTGCAGCTCGACGGCGGGCTATGTGTCGGTGTTCTCGGCTTGATTTCTATTGGACTTGATATTGGCGATAGAAGGTTTACGGCAGGCCTGAAAGAAACGGTGATATTTTTCAACGTCTCTAAAACATATTTTCATAGTCATCAGTGCCATCTAGTGAACATCAATCCGAACTAATTCAATACTAAGAATTCTGCATCGCGGTCAGTTTCGTGTTTTTGTTGGACGAAGTCATAACAGTCCACAAAAACCAGTGGCACTCCAAGAGTGGCGACTGAATGAAGTGAAAACTTGAACAATGCTCGCGCCATGGATCTTTGCGTCTAACTACTAGGCGGGAAGGGCGGCCCTCCCGCCTCAGCTGTAGTTTATTGTATAATACCTAATATTGCAAAATTGCGACGCGAACGAACGAACTTCATAGACGCAAAGATCCGTGGCGCGAGCTGTATATACGTGTTCCGAGTTTTGCAGGATTCTGAGTTACTGACTTTCTGAGTTTTGAGAGTTTTTCGTGAGTTCCGAGGCAAGAATGGCGGTCACGTTTTCAAGAATTTGGTCCCAGTACAAGGATGTCTAACGCGTCGTAGAAAGTTTTCACTTCAAAAATAACATATGTGCGAACAAACCCTATGCAGAAAGGTAGGTAACGCTGTCATATTAAAAATTTGTTACGAATACGAACAGTTACGACGCGACTGGACCTGCCGGCAGCGGCGTGATCTAGTACATTTCTATAAAACGCTTACTCACCTTCTAGCATTCTTGCTGGCCCTCGACTTTATAATGTAGGTAAGATTCCACCAAACCATTTCCGTCGCCATGGTAACCAGTACCAATGGTGGCTGATCATTACAATCGTCCTGTGGGACGCCATTCACGTTCGCGTTCGCGCTGAACGGCGAATGTACAATGTTCGGCGAGGCTGGCGCGAATGAGTTCCGATGCGATCGTTCGGGTACCGGTGAGAACGAACATGAGTGTACTTTCGATGTGTGGTGCTTTAGAAGGATGATCTGGTGTTGTCGACGTACGTTCCACACCTGCAAAAAACATGAATTTTTTTATATAGTTAAAAAAAAAAAAAAATTACAAAAGAAATAAAAAAAAAACCGAACATTTTTTATTTCTTTTGTAAAAAAATCTAATACTCCATAGAGGCAATGCTCTTCTTCTACCCGGGTCATACCGACTAAAACCACACAAGGCACTATTATGGCCGAGAGCTCCGGGTAAACCCAAGAAGATAGAACGGACAAACCCAAGAAGATAGAAGAAGAGAAAATAGAACGTCCCAAGATTTACACTTTTACTTTGAACAGAATATAATGTCAATACGTTGGTCGATTCAAGCTAACCGAGAATCAAAGCGAATTTTTAAATTCATACGTAAAAATCAACAATCTACAAAGTGCATAGGTATTAGTTTATTTGAAATATTATGAGCAAGAAGACGTTTTTTCAAATAAAAGAATGTGCATTTGTGGTAAGGGTAAGGAAGAAATTGCTATATAAACTTCAAAGTTTAAAATTCGCTGCGCAAATGAATCGAATGAATCAATGCGCAATGAATATTCAGCTTAAAATTGCCATATTAACAGTAATACATAAACTTAACTTGTTGTAATCACTGGTTTTTGATAATTTTTAATAGCAGGCCCGGCAGTGTTTCGTTCCCAGGTCGGAACAGATATGGTGTGATCCATAAATATTGTTTTCGGAGTTTGGGCGTTTCTATGCACGATACAATGTGAAGTTCTTACCACAGTACTGCCAGAATTGAGTCCCAGAGCGAGTATATTTCCATCAGCGGACAGAGCGCATGATACTATAATGTTGTTCAGTTTGAACTCTTGCAAAGATTGCAGCTTCCATTCGTCGTGGTATAGTTGTAGTTCATATGTCTGTAATATTGTTCAACATAACTATATCTGTTTTTTTTTCGTTTCTGGCACGATTTTAAGCTAAGGCACACATTACACAAAAATAGATGGCATTATCAGAAATATAGTAATTGTTAAAGCTGGATGAAGGGCATAAGGGTGGCTTGAAAATTACAACAGCTGGTAGCGACAATGAGTCTGTTGTTCTAGCTGTTAATGATGTTAAGACATTTCTTTAAGTGAAAGTCAAAATGTACATAGGATGTCTGCAGCATCAGAGTGTCAGTTCTATTTCAAGCTTCTAAAGCATACATTTCAAGAATTTCAAGATTTGTTACCAGGTTGTACTGATAGAACACCCGATTTGTGAGCGTTTTCATTTTGAATCCGAACGAAACCGCGGCACTATTATTATAAAGAACTCCTTTTTCTAATCTTTCTTACCTTGAACTTGGGTCCATCACAAACAATAAGAATGTTATTCTGAAACACAGCAGCACTAATATCGGCATCCGACCTTCTACCTAACAGTACTGTTATAATATTCAAATCCTCGTCTCTCAGCTGTGTTTTAGCATTGCATTCCACTGTAAGTAGACCGAGTCCAGGAATCCAAAAGCAGTCTACCAGACCACTGCGTTTTTGAAGACTTTTCTTGTCTTCTCCGTTGCGGAATAAACGTTCTTTCATCACGTTTAGACTCGACTCGCTACTGGAATCGGTTAGTTTTTCAGCTGCCATTCTTTTAATACCTAAAAACGGATAATGACATGTGATTGAAGTTAAGAATATGGGTAGAAATGCACTAAGAGGTGATCAAATGACAGAGCACAAGAACATTATTTGGACAGATAAACATTACGGGAGTAACAAACTCAGTACTCTTAATAGGGAAAAAATAAATTAATTGTATTGATTGCTTCAGTCCAAATATGTATATGATTAATTATTGTTCAGCGTGTCCATTATTAATATTAGAAATACAGACACGTTAGCATCAATATATACTAATATTTTAAAGAGGAAAGACTTGATTGTTTGTTTTTTTTGCATCTAATAGGCTCCGAAACTACTGAACCGATTTGAAAAATTCTTTCACTGTTGGGACGCTACACTATCCCCGGTGAACATAGGCTATATTTTATTCCCGTATTCCCACGGCATTTACGCGGGTGAAACCTTGTGAGGTCCGCTAGTAAAATATACATTGCATAAAACTTATATTTGAATACATGACTGGGTATTTGGAACATGTCTCGGTTTTAAGTATTAATGAAGAATTTTAAATCAAATAAATAAGAACTTACCTTTACTCTGTATATCATTCAGTAGTTCCTGCGATCCCAAATTACAGCCACCTCGTTCAATCATTCTCGGCTCCCACGTACCAGTTTCTAAACTATGATGAAAAGCCATCAAGCACCCTTTCTGCCCAGAAACTATTAACAACTTTGGATGAACGAAATTCATGTACTGTACATTGCTGTACACATCCATAATGATATAAGTTTGTTTAGTACGGAGTGTGTATTTCTTGACTACACCAGATCTTAGTCCGTATATAATGTACTGATTGCAAGGTGATATTTTTACGTGAGTTATATATTCATGGGATTTTTCTGTTATTTCTGTTAGAACTTTATGGCCGCGCATCACCTGGTAACACAGAACAGTATATTAATAGCAGTTTTCACAAGAAAAATGAGTAATAACCTTCAATTTTGATACTAAAGAAATGAAATAAGCACTGACATGAAACAAAAACTTGCAGTAATCATCTTTCGTCATGGCTGGCCTTCGGATGGGTGACCACTGAGCCAAGCTGAAGGCGTTATAGGCGGCTTCAAATTTTGCAACTATGGGTAGTCACAACCTGTGTCTATCCATTTCAACATGGCAATAGGCGCACCATCTTTAACGTTGGACCAAAACTAAAGATGAAACGAAGGGGTATACTATGCATTTGACTACTATTGATTAGGATTAGATATTTAAATGTCATCAGAATGTTACTTACCTGGATATTATTCCTATCATCAACCACAGCCAACAAAGGTTGCGGAGCACCATAATTGTTATTGCAAATTCCCTTCAAATTCAAAGGCTTCAGTGAGTGCCGGTCTAAACTCAACGAGTTCTTCACAAGTACTTTGGTAACTTCTTTATGATTGTTGAAAGACTGATGCCGTCTTGGCGTGGTGCTAGTACTTTCTATACTGTTGGTAGTTAAAGAACTTGGCGTTTGAGGTGACGCTGGGTTTAAGAAACTCACGTCAAAATTTGTGGTAAGGCGGACTCTCCTGAATGAAAAAAAAAAAAAAATATTTTTGAGGTTTATTCTGTTTCTTTGGTATAAAAAAGAACAGTGCTTTATATACATAACAGGAACAAACAAGCCTGGGTTCTTCAAGCAGAGCGTAAAAGGCCACATCATAGGGACAACTGTCACACTGTCAGTAATTTTGTGGACTGGGAGAGTGGCTTTATGACACTCTTTTGACTCTGTCAGTAAATCAAGGAGATTTTCATAGACGATCTATCCCTGAGAGAGGCTTTTCCAGTACTGATCCCCATACCAATATACATTACTGATTCAAACAGATATATTTACAACAAGCGGACGTCACGCGGTTTCACCCGCGAAGTTCCCGTTCCCGTGGGAATACGGGAATAAAATATAGCCTATGTTCACCGCAAAGAGTGTAGCTTTCCAACAGTGAAAGAATTTTTTAAATCGGCCCAGTAGTTCCGGAGCCTATTCGTTACAAACAAACAAACAAAAATACAAAAAAACAAAAAAGCAAAAAAACAAATCTTTCCTCTTTATAATATTAGTATAGATTAGTATGGATAACTTACCCATTCTTCTGTGCGGTGTGCGATACGTAAGAAGCGTCTAAATACCACACTTTGGCTGTATCCTCCACAGTACCGGTGCCAGTCAGTAGGACATCGGTGCCGGATTCAAATTCATCATAAGCTAGCTCGCTAACAGCCATGGACACTACGTTACTGTAAAAAGAATCAATATTATACCAGCGATCAAATACTTAAGGTCAATTTAAGATGTCCTGATAGACATCATGTTCAATTTATTCCTACTTTCTCATCTATATTTATCATCATCCACTGAGCCTTTTTCCAATTCAGTTAGGGTCGGCTTTCTAGTGTATCTGCAATGCGGCTGAACTTCGATATGTTCCGTGTATCAACTGCCATCTGTCCTACACCTACAGAACCAGTATCCTCGATATCCTTCTTTCACATAGTACGCATTGACGTTGGTTCCATAGGCTACTTTTAAGTAAAATTAAGTAAAACTTCTTTAGGGTAGGTGCTAATTGGATTTTATGAAACGAGAAAGTGTATTACGTTTATGGCAATTTCACTTGTACTGCGTGTAAACTAACAGTCGATTTTTTTACAGGAAAAACTATGTATGTCTACTACTGGTCAACACATAGGAGCGGTAAATGTAATTAATTTCACAATTATTTTTACCAACAAGGTTGCAGACAAGCAATGTCTTTACTATGTTTATTTACGTAGGTACTTATAACAGTAAAGAAAAAGATAAAACGACTACCTAGCAAAAGACAACATTTTCTACTACAATAATTGTAGGGAATATATTAATTTAAAATTTACATGAAATTTTTTTTCATTACAAATTATAATAATTCAAAATTATCTGAGCAGCAGCTTGATACGAGCACTGAAATCTCTTTACGAGGGCTCGAGTGCTTGTGTCAGGATCAACGGAGCTTGCACGGACTTCTTTAACATAGAAAGTTGGGGTGCGGGTTGGGTAACCTCCACGTTGGTGCGCCCTGGGCGGCGGCCAATGGCAATCTTAGGGGTTGCTATTGGCCGTCGGCGAATATCCGACAGCTGACCCCATTGATCGAGGGGGTCGTGGGATGGCGGACCTACAAGGTCTGCGTTAGATCTCGCTCTTGGTTCCCTTCTGCCTATCTAAGGATGGTTCGAGAGGTATCAGGAGCGATATTAGGGGAGCTCTACCCCGAAATTGAGCTATCTGTGGGACTTTTTGAGTCAATAATATAATGGTTCCATCGTCGTCACTGACAATTTTGTAGTGGTTGTGTACGCGAACGGACTATAATGCCGTTCGAGTAGATATTCGTAATCCCGAAAGGAGTGTCGTGGTCATGTCTCGCGACTCTGACCGGGGACGAAAGTCTTGGCTTGGCCGCCCGGACTGCGAGGAAGACAACCTCTTTAAAAAATTACCCCGAATTCGTAAGCTCTGGTGCGTGGCGACAAGATGCATAGCTGTAGGGAAGTTCAGTTCCAAGCGTACCCCCAGCTGAGGTACCGGCGGACCCCTTGGTTGGGAAATAAATGCACGCCTTCTCGGGTATTGGGGGATCTCTGCCCGGGTCGACATTTATTTCTCCCCCACTCGTGGGACTCCAAATGAATAATGAAAACCTACAAACTACAACTAAAAAAAAAGAGTTAAAGAAAAAGTCGGGAGTAAAGGAACCGACGGCTTTGGCCATGCTCCCGGTTGTCGATTCGGCATCCGGAAGCGGACCAAGTTCCGTCCGTTCGGATTCCAGTTCCAACATTAAACCGGAAATAAGATTACCAAATACGAAGGATGCTGATATTGCGGTTGATGCCGACATTTCCAAGGGCGGGCAGCGCAAGCGTAGTCGCTCGAGGCAGGCTGAGGAGGAGATGGGAGCAATAATGTCGGCCCCTAAAGTTGCCGCCGCCCGTAGTAGAGGATGCCCTGCAACGAGAAGGCCTCGTTCGCTCACCCCGAGATCTGCCAATTCCGCTTTCTCAAGGGCGGACGCCATAGGGCTCACTCGCGCAGAAGGCGAGCTTGCGGCTGAGGAGGAGGCCGAAAGTCTGCTCGAGACTTTGTCTCCACAGTTGTCGGGGAGTTCTGTCTCCCAGACGCTGGCGGACACACTTGGAGCAACAGAGGCGGCTTTTAATGTGATTATGCGGGTTGCCACAAAATCACAAAATCTTAAGGGCTCGTTCGTAAAAGCTCTTAAAGATGCGGCAAAAGTGCTGTTCGATTCAGTGAAGAACACACACGAACATGTGAAGGTCGTCGAGCGGCGACTGGATGAAATCCATGCTGATTTCGCCCAGTTTCGTCTCACTAGCCATTCAATATCACCATCAGCAGAAGTTGCACCAACACAAATAAACTTCGATGGCCCAGTGCCTGAGCCCCCCCGGGCTCTCCTTCCTGACGCCCAACTGCGCCCAATTTTGGATGCAGTCGGACACATGCTGGACGGCCGACTTGCTGGGATTGAGGCTAGATTGCCTCCACCACCCTGCATTCGGCCTCCCCTTTCTGGACGTAAATCCAAGTCAGCAGCTTCGGTTCAAAGCTCTGTGCGGTCGGAGGACCTACACCACGTGGCGATCAAGAAGCGTCAGCTGGGGCATCTTATGCGACTGCAGCTGCCGAGCCGCCAAAGAAAACGGGTGGAAAAAAGAAACGCTCTCTTTATTCCACCTCCCAGGCATTCCCACCCCTTCAGGGGGAGGCTGAGGTGCCTGTTGCATCAGCATCTGGCTCCTCAGCTCCAGTCCCTGCCAATGAGGAGTGGCAGACGGTTCAGGGTTCAAGGAAGAAGAAAAAGAGCAGAGGGAGGAACGGTGCCAACTCAGTAGGAGCTGCCACCGCTGCTAAACAAATTCAAGTTGGCAAGAAGAAAATTATGCTCAAGCCACCAACATCGGCCGCCGTGGTGGTGACCGTATCGGCAGAGGCGGAAGAGAGTGGACTGACCTACAAGGAGGTTTTTAAAAGAGCCCGAGCGGTAATCAGCTCTGAAGATTTGGGTGGCATCGGTGGCCGCACACGGCTCGCTCAAACAGGTGCCCGAGTTTTTGAATTCCCTGGAACCGAGGGTGCCCGAAGGGCTGATCTTCTAGCTGAGAAACTGCGGGGCCTCTACTCGGTGGAGCAAGGGGTCAAAGTGACGAGGCCCACCAAATGCTCAGATATTCGCATTTCAGGTCTCGATGACTCCGTCGATACGGAAGACATCCGGGATTTTATAACATCAAAGACCGGATGTGACCCTGATTCTGTCAAGGTCGGCAACATTCGCCCTGGCCGTGATCGTATGGGCACGGTATGGGCCCGCTGCCCTGTGGCAGCTGCCAAAATGCTAGTAGAGGGTGGCAGGCAAATCGTGGGCCTCAGCGCCGTCAGAGTAATGGCTCTGGAACGGAGGCCCATGAGATGCTACAAGTGTCTTGGACCTGGCCACGTCCGCGCTGTGTGTGAGTGCATGTTTGACTGCAGCGGACTCTGTTTCCGCTGCGGTCAGTCAGGTCACTTAGCATCGACGTGCTCTTCCGAACCCAACTGTCCCGCCTGCGCGGCGGCTAAATTACCCGCCAATTATAGGGTAGGGAGTGAAGGATGTAGGACTCCTAAAAGGGCCACAGCCTCACATACCGTTGCCAGTCAACCAATTTTGACTGACCCTGGTGAATTATCGCGACCTTTGTCGCCGATGGAGGCTGTAGAGACAATCCGTTAATGGATTACATCTTCAGTCATATAGTCCAAACGAACCTTAACCACTCCGCCGCTGCGCAGGATCTTTTCCTACAGAACATGGCGGAGTCGTTGGTGCACTTAGCCGTAATTTCAGACCCCTATGTTGTACCGCTCCGCGCTAATTGGGTGGGTGACCGGATCGGTTCCGTGGCCATCATAAGCTCCTTGGCGCTTCATTCCCCACCCTTATCAGCAAGAGATAAGGGTACGGGATATGTGTGCGCCGACTGGGGTGATGTAACCCTTTTTGGAGTTTACTTTCCTCCCAGATGGAGCTTAGTCGAGTTTGAGGACGCTCTTGAACATCTGGCAGCCTCGATCCGGCGTTTGGCGTCTGGACGCGTACTGGTGCTGGGCGACTTCAATGCCCACTCCACTACGTGGGGATCTCGAAACAACAATGCAAGAGGTACGGCAGTTGAAGATTGGGCTTCATCGATGGGCTTTTGCCTTCTTAACAGAGGTTCCACCTGCACTTTTATGAATTGGCGAGGGGAGTCGATAGTGGACCTTTCATTTGCTACCCCTGCCCTCGCACGACGAGTAAGAAACTGGTCTGTCCTGGAAGAGGTTGAGACGCTCTCAGATCACTTCTATATCCGATTCGAGCTCTCCCGGACCCAGGGCCAAAGTAGGGATCACACGGCGCGCAGGTCTCCCCGATTCCCGCGGTGGGCTTCGGGAAAACTGAATTAGGGACGTACTCGAAGAGACAGCTATTATTGAGTCTTGGCTGTTTCCACCACCTACATCTGAGGAGGTTAGCGAAAGTGCAAGCCGTTTCTGCGCATCCATGAAAAGGATCTGCGATGCAGCTATGCCTCGTATACGAGGCCGCCCTCAGAAGACGGCGGTCTACTGGTGGACTCCTGATTTGGCAAATCTCCGTGCGGCTTGTGTTCGCGCCCGAAGGCTGTACACCCGTAGCCGCCGGCGTCACCGTAACGATGGGGAGGAGGCCCAGTTTCGACAGATATATTATGAAAATCAGAAGACCCTCAAACTGGCCATCCAGCGTGCTAAAGATAATAAAAGAAAAGAGGAGCTGGAAAGACTCAATCGCGACCCCTGGGGCCGCCCTTACCGCGCAGTCCGGAACAAATTACGTGTCCCAGGTCCCCCCATTACCGAGGCCCTCCAGCCCAGCTTTCTAGCGGAAGTCGTTGAGGGTCTTTTCCCAATACGAGCAGAACACACGCCCCCGTCCATGGTCCCTCTTACCGATGACGGGGGCTCCATTGAAGTTAATTTTCCACCCGTAACTGAGGCGGAAATGGGAGTAGCTGTCTTAAAATTAAATCTAAGAATACCGCCCCTGGGCCGGACGGTGTACCTGCCAAAATTCTGGCCATGGCCCTCGACTACCTGGGGGATCGCCTCAGGGAGCTCTTCAACGCATGTTTGATGCGCGGAGAGTACCCTGAGTGCTGGAAACATGGACGGCTAGTACTGCTCCCAAAACCCGGACGTCCTCCTGACTCGGTCGCGGCGTACAGGCCCATTGTGTTGCTGGATGAAGCGGGGAAACTGCTGGAAAGAATTCTAGCAGCCCGTCTCGTCCGGCACCTACTAGAGGTTGGCCCTGATTTGTCGGACTCTCAGTTTGGGTTTAGGGTTGGACGTTCGACAATTGATGCTATTATGCGCCTGCGAGCCGTGACCGAGGAGGCCGTAAGCCATGGCGGCGTGATGTTGGCGGTATCTCTGGATATCGCCAATGCATTCAATAGTCTGCCATTCACTTGCATCGGCGAAGCACTTCGTTACTTTGGAGTGCCATTTTAGTGTACTTGGCCACTAGCGGAGTCTCCCAAGTGGTCGAGCGTATTGAGGCGCTAGGCTTACGTGTCGCCGTGGAAAAGACGGAGGCCCTTCTGTTCCATGGACCCCGGCGTGAACCGCCCCGTGACGCATCAATTGAGGTCCGCTCGATTCTCGTGCCGGTCCTGCCCCAAATCAAATATCTGGGTCTGGTATTGGATGGACGGTGGCGCTTCGACGAGCACTTTAAACGGCTGGGTCCAAAGCTTGTTGACGTTGCGTCCGCTCTCGGTTGGCTTCTGCCTAACCTTGGGGGACCTAGCGTCACATGTAGACGATTATACACGGGGATTGTCCGATCAATGGCACTGTATGGTGCAGCAGTGTGGGCGCCAGCCTTGACCGCTGAAAATAGGGCCCGACTATGGCGTCCTCAGAGGGTAATGGCGGTCAGGGTCATACGCGGATACCGCACTATATCCACAGAGGTTGCGTGCGCGTTGGCCGGGACACCCCCGTGGGATCTGGAGGTAGAAGTGCTCGCCGAAGTGTATAGGCGCACCACTGAGTTTCAGGCGGATGGCGTCAGTCGGCCGCCTCACATAGTGGTCCGCATGTGGCGTGAGGCCGCCCATTTTGAAATTTTACAAAATTGGTCATTCCGGCTGGAAGCTCCGCGTGCTGGCTTTGCCGCCGTGGAGGCGCTCCAGCCGGTCGTTGTTGAGTGGGCAGAGAGGCAGCATGGGGTTCTATCCTTCCGACTGACGCAGATGCTTTCTGGGCATGGTTGTTTCGGAAAGTATCTGTTCTCGGTTGCTAGGAGGGAGATGACCCCAGCCTGTCATCATTGCGACTGCGGCGAGGACTCGGCGCAGCATACGCTTGCGGAGTGTCCGGCGTGGGACTCACAGCGCCGGGCTTTCATTGCAGCCATTGGCGAGGACCTCTCGCTGGCGGCTGTCATACAAGCCATGGTTGCCAGCGAGAGTAAATTTACTGCAGTTGCGACCTTCAGCGAGGACATAATCTCGCAGAAGGAGGCGGCGGAGCGAGCAAGAGAGAGAGATGCCCTTGCTGATCCAATCCGCCGCCCTCGCGCCAGACGGCGTAGGCGTGCGTATCTCCGCCTCATGTCACCCTAATACTGGCTGCGGGTGTAAGGGACGGGGACCCTTCACCCGCGTTATTATTATAGCCATCTGCGAGGTGCGACATCCAGTGTGCCTGATGTCGCCTAGATAGAGGGAGTACTATTACTCAGTTAGTAGGGTGCCTGCGACCCACCGCTGGCAGGCGCCGGGGGGGTTGATGAAGTAATGACCTGCCGTTCCCGGCCCCCTACCAAGGCGCAGTGTATGGCACACCGCAGGAAGTTTTTAGTGGGTGCGAGCCCCACACTCGCCCGGAAGTCCCCGCGTCTGGGTAGTGCCGGAGGACATTTGTTTCCTGCGTAAAAAAAAAAAAAAGGATCAACGGAGCTTGCACGGACTTCTTTAACATAGAAAGGGGTGTGAGACAGGGTTGTGTAGCGTCACCGTGGCTGTTTAACCTGTACATGGACAGTTGTTTGAAAGAATTGCAAGAGAGTGCGTGTGGTATAAAACTGAACGAGCTGACCATCAAATGCCTCCTATATGCTGACGATCAGGTGATCTTAGCTGCATCGGCGGAGGAGTTGCAGTTGATGGTTAATATTATGCATGAGGCGCTGAAAGATAGAGGAATGAAAGTGAATGTAAGTAAGACTAAAGTAATGGTTTTTGAAAGAGAGAAATGTATGACGAATTGCCCTATTATTATCGAAGGGCAAAGAGTGGAGCAGGTGAAAGAATTTGTATACCTGGGTTCAAAATTTACGAGGGATGGAAAGTGTGACCAGGATATTGAGAGAAGAGTTTTATCAGGAAATCAAGTGAATGGGGCGATGCATACCTTTATGAGCAGTCAAAACGTGTCTAAGAAGGCAAGAGTGGCTGTACATAGGGGTGTGCTTATCCCCACACTTATGTATGGTAGTGAAAGTTGGGTGTGGCAGAAGAAGCATGAAAGTAAAATTAATGCAGGGGAAATGAGAAGTCTGCGAAGTATAGCTGGAGTGAAATTGATGGACAAAGAAAGAAATAGCGTGATTAGAAAACAATGTGGTATTACTGAAGATGTAGTGACAAAGATAGAAAAAGGGATGCTTAGATGGTTTGGACATGTTGAGAGGATGGATGAAAATAGACTGACTAAACAGATCTATAAGGCGAGAATGAATGGGCAAGCTGGTAGGGGTCATCCTCGGCGTACGCATGGTAACCAAATTGATGACCTGCTGGAAAAAGGCCAGGTAAAGAGTACCCTTAACTCGCGAGAGTGTATGAAAGCACTTACGAAAGTAGAAGAAGCGAAAGTGGTATGCCAGGATCGTAGCAAGTGGAAAGCCATAGTCTCTGCCTACCCCGATGGGAAACAGGCGTGATGATATGTATGTATGTTTATTACAGCATATGAGCAAAATAATTTGTAAGATGAACTCTTTCCTTTAGCTTGCCGTATGTCATTATTTCCCAGAATATGATCGTTAAGACTGTAGTCCGCAAGCGTGAGAACTCGTGAGAGAACCCCTACATTGATATATTACTTGCACACAGAAGCATCGCATTCTAATAGTATATTTCCCTAGAAATGAATCTATTTACTTTAGGTTTTTTGATTATATAGATATTCATTGAACCTTCGTCTTTAAAAGATCTTTAAAATCTCACATAGAACACGCAATGAACTTAGCTATAGCTTGTCGCATCGCCAAGCGCACTAGTCATTGTGATTTACCAGTGACATAAGGGTATGGTCCAAGTGTAATCTTTTCGGGTATTTATGTCATTTGACGCATTATGTTAACTATTTTTTTATAGGTCATACGAAAAAATTTCAGAATGTTATTGCATGAAATTATAACACTTTATTTAAATAAATTATTTATAATTTCATCATTGTAACTGTACGGGACAACACTGCGGGTCACAGCGGCGACTGCACTTCGAAGATAGGACAAAATAGTATAGGTTTTCATAGTATAGCATAGTTACACTCAAATTATTAGGTTATATTCCAATTTTGAATGATTTTTATAGTAATTTTCGATCTTTTCTTTATATTAACGATAATTTGTAAATAGTTTTGAATTTCCATATTTTTTTTTTATACTACTTAGGTGGCAGACAAGCATACGGCCCACCGGAAGGTTGGTAACCGTAGCCTATAGACGTTTGCAACACCAGAGGCGCTACACACGCGCTGCCGACCCGGGCGCAGGTTGTGACGACCCACAGTTGAATTTTTTCAAGCCGCCCGTAAGGCCTTCAACTTGGCTTAACGACTGTCATTTTACTGACAACCGGGACCAACGGCTTATCGTGCCTTCCGAAGCACGGAAACGCTCGTAAATAAATGTCACAAAGTGGTCCACGTGGTGGTCACCCATCCATATCCGGCCATAGTAAATGTTGCTTACTGCAGTGATCGTTTACAGAACACTGAGTCCGCGGGGCCACGAGCGCTTCCATATCATATTATTAAACACTTTGATTTTTATAGAACAAAATGTATGGAAATATTGTCAATAAAGATCATAGTTGCGTAACGGCTCTCGTTAAAGCCCCCTTTCCACTTTGATTAGTGTGAAGTGCAGGTGATTAATGCAGGTGCTTAGTGATTAGGACTAATCACGTGTTGCCCACTAGTGATTAGTGCAGGTGATTACTAATCAGCGACGTAAAATGAATAGAAGAGTGCTCTATTTTTTTTGCGAGTAGCCACGTCCCGCGCGCCCCTCCGCCCCCTTCACTCGCACCGTGCCTGCTACTACTACCCGTTCGCTCTAACTTTGCCGCTGGCGTAGAGGCGTATACCCGAATTGTTAATTATACGAAGTAAATTGACAGTAGCTAATGTCACTTCGTCATGGAAAATACGCAACATTGTATGAAGAAGTGACATTAGTTGCTGTCAATTTACTTCGTCTAATTAAAAAATCGACTTTAGTATGGAGCCGAGCGGCAAAGTTAGAGCGAACGGGCAGTAAACACGATGGGATATGCTCGTTTAGTAGCTACTGTTTAGTTTGATGCAGGGATGTTCGCATAATAATATTTTAGGAATGTTGGTATTTTTTTTAATAATATAATTTGAAAAATATTAGTAAATCTTTTTATCATATTATACGAATATTTTTAAAACTTGTTCTGTATTTTGATGAATGATTAGGGAAAATTTCTGAGAATTAACTGTAAATAAATGCTATGATTGTGTGCATCTAAAACATGATTTTGTTCGTCCAGACTTGCTGTCGTCCAACAACTTACTCTTCAACTTATGGCAGCAACTAAACACAATTGGACACTACTCTCAATATACACTTATGCTAATCATTCAAAGTAGTCAAGTAATGGCTAATCACCTGCACTCGCACTAATCAAAGTGGAAAGTAGCCTTAAGGTAAAGTTTGCGGGATGTGCCTTAAAATCAATATATATATATATATATACATATAATAAAATGGTAACAGGTCGCTGTCTGTACATGGAAGATAAATAAGAAAAAATATCATAGGGTGGCTTTATGAACGCAATAGAACCCAAAACAATGACTTTTAGAATTTTTGTCTGTTTGTCTGTGTGTCTGTTTGTCTGTACGGTTGTGCACGCTAATCTCAGTAACCGCTCAACTGATTGCAATGCGGTTTTTTTATTTGTGTTGTGGTTAGCTCCGCTTAACATTTAGCGTTTATTTCATGTCAATCGGTTCATAAATAAAAAGTTATAATCCTTTTAAGAATCAGATATGTATAAAATTTTAATTGTAGCGCTTTCTTTGAATAAGAGTGTAAATCTAAACTGGCGTGTTGGCTTAATCTTATTTTAAAACACCGTCCACGCCTTCGGCGGAGACTGAATTGTTTTAAAATGTCTTAATCATTAAGCTCTTTTATGATTTAGCAAACAGGGCAGTTTCACACGCTGCTTGATGAGTCTGATGAAGAAATACCTCTCCTTTCATACACCTTATGTGACGTAAACGAAGTTGCGGGGTCAGCTAGTTTGTTATGAAAATTGAATATTTTTGATAGGCTATAATGTAGGAACTGTGATTTGACGTGTAATAATAGCGAATCACAGTTTAGGCCAAAAAAGTATAAATACCGACGCCACTTTTGTACCGACATTCAGTCGACAGTCCAGCACTACAGGAACAACAAGAAGAAAAGGAAACCAGGAAAACAGAAAGAAACAGCAAGATACCAGGAAGAAAAGGATATCCAGGAAGAATAGGATGTAATAGTAATGGAATTACGAAGTAACAAGTTACAAAGTAATCTAATTACTTAGTAACTAAATACTTTGTAACTAATTAACCTGAACATCGAAAGTATTTAAATTACAATGTAATTACATTACTGAGTAATTAGATTACTATGTAACTAATTACTTATTAATTCAATTATTAATTGAATTACTTTTGTAATTAATTACGCCCATCACTGCCACCCTTATGCTTGCCCAAATAACAAATTATCGCGAAGCTATGCAAATCAACCCAATCTTCATCTATGCTACAACTACACTCGCAACCCACCCTTATGCTTGCCCAAACAATAGAATTATCGCGGAACTATGCAGGTCAACACGGATTACGATCGGACGTGCAATCACCTTGAATACTAGGAGGGCACAGATTTTTTTGCACGCGCGTATTCTATACTTAATATATCGCATTCCGGGAGACTGTGCTTTGTACAAAAATGTATGGGCACGTATGGGTACGGGAAACATTTCCCGCTAAGAAAATTGTTGATGTTTAAGCTTAGATTATGATTTTTTGGTTTGATTTAGTACAAAATTTTAATGGTGAATGTATTATCTATACTTTTTTCTCAAGTTAACAAACTTCTTCTTTTCAAATAGAGTTACGAAATAGTGGAATTTTCATAACAGCAAAGGCCGATTTCGATGATTTTGATCGACTTTGAGAATTTTTTAAAATAAAAGTAAGGGTTATTTTGTAAATGTCACACGGTGAAAATGTAGCCCCATCTATTATAGAACTAAAATATTTTTAAAGTGTTATGTAAATAAGTGCATGCTTTATTTATTTTTAAAACCGTATGTGCCTATTCGCGGGTTTTTACGGACTTGCCCCTTAATAGCAATACTATCGTATGGTATAATATAAAAATTTTATTGTTAATAGCAATACTACCGTATGCTGTTTTTTTTTCAAAATAAATGGGTTCGATTCCCAGCTAAGATTATTGGGTTTTTCAAAAATCTAATGATGAGGTTTTAAGTTTTATCAAAATCAGGCTCGTGACTCCTTTGAGCATTTTTCGATATTCCTTATAGTTTCGGATTTGGCAATCCAATCCCTTTTGAAAAATTCTACCTCTAAACTTTAGGATCATGGCTCAGACGACGGAGTATTATAAGTATGTATTTACAAAAATATAATGTATGAGTATTTATACCGCTGGTCAAAAACAGCTTAATCCTAGCTTACATTGGGATCAGATGGCGTTATGAAAAATGTATGTTAAGAGGGCTAACATATTTCGCGCCACGTTTTGCTCAGAAACCATAGTTTTCAATGCGTTTAAAGTCATTAAATATTTATCGTACAAACATGGTATTAACTAACATACTTAGTAAATTTAGCTCTCTAAACGTTCCATAAAACATATTTTACCAAACAACAGATTACATATGGCTAATATCAACGAAAGTGAACAAGGTTTTTCAAATCATACGATTTGCATCGATTTCGATGCTTAAATTCATGTCAAATAACTGATAAATTTAATGAACAAGGGATACGAAGCAATTGCAAAGGTCCTTGGCTATCTGTTTGTAGAATAACCTTATATCAGGTAGGTTCCTTTTTTTGGAGAAAAATGACTGTAAAGTTTGCTCAAATACTGAGAAATTTCTCAAAAATAAAGTAGTCTTTTCACCAGCTTCAGTAGTTTAAATCATTATGATATTTATGTATTATTATGTCAGAACTTCTCCTTTGACAATAAAAATATTTCTTTTTAAGTAACTAGATACAGATTTTTTTTTACAAAGTATTTTGTGAACCCCTATAAATGCAGATACGCGAACAAATACGATTTAGTACCGCCGAAAGGCTCCCAGAGAGTGGTCATGTCGCTCGATGTTCCATTTTTGAATACGAAAAAATGAACAAAAATAGTCTAATTCTAGCGTGACCAAACAATCTTAGTACTTTGTGACGTATAATATAATATATATATATTTATGGTCGATATACAACGTGAACTTTTGTATAGTGCAAAGCTCAGACACCCCGGCTAGAGATTCGCTTCAAAATACTGTATCAAAAAAAATAAATGAAACTAACGAAAACTGACCAAGTTATAAACTTTTACAGTTGCACTATTTTGTCCATGAACAGCGTAGGTGTAGGTATTATACGCAAGACAGGTAGTCACTATTCGTGTGGTATTGATAATAACATTAACAAACCAATTTCATAAGTGGTAATTATGGAACAGTGTTTTACACAGAAACCGGCCAATGTGAGTCGGACTCGCGCATGTAGGGTTCTGTACCAAAATACGACAAAAATCACGTTTCTTGTATGAGAGCCCACTTAAATGTTATTTTGGTCTGTTTTTAGGGTTCTGTACCCAAAGGGTAAAAACGGGACCCTATTCATGAGACTTCGTTATCCGTCTGTCTGTCTTTTACGAGACAAGTAGTAGTAGTAGTAGGAGTAAGGGGAATACCAGCTAAATCCCTATATAATATACAGAGGTAAGGAACTCATTGGGTACCTATCTTTTAACCACAAAACTGACTGTCTTAAACCACGGCTTAGAGCCAACATTATGTAACCAACATATATACATACATACGCGGTAGAATAATAAAATTGATCTAACCTTACAACAGAGGAGGTAGCAAGGACAGCCATTAACTGGCAGTGTCTAGTGAAGCCTGTTGCTCGGACGATAAGTGGCTAATATAATCTTACAACAACCTGCAACAACTATTGAGAACTCAGGCAATGCCGAGCATAATTGAAAATACTGAACAAACTGACAGACACGTAAGTGACAACATTATCTATATAGCTACCGGTATGGCCTGTCCCCAATCCGTATCCATCTATGCGAGAAATAAAGACTAGCTGGTGGGGCTCCTAACTAGAAAGACTCAGAAAGAACATGCATGAGGCAGCTGTTATATATGAACACCTGTAAGGAACCAGACCTGGATTGGGACGGCTAAAAAGCCGCTAAAGCAAAATAGAAGTAGCGACTGAGATACAGAAGTACCAAGTCTTGGAGAAACCTCTGCAAGAGTCAGACTAATACTGGCCAAACAAGGGCCAGAACTTTCAGTATCTATAAATAAACCTGAAGGCGTGGCGGCCTGACCAACACATGAGAAGAAACCGATAGTATTTTGATACAAACGCACTTCCCAGGATGCCAATTGCTGCAGACACTCGTGTGGCTGGTGGAAAACGTATCCACAGAAGAAATCCACTGGGAGCTCGCAAGACCTGTTCTAATCTATTCTGTCAACTTACAAAAAACTGAATGTGTAATTAACAGCTTCAAGTCCTTCAAATCTCCAGGACAGGATGAAGTCTTCCCTGCAGTGATAAAATGGGGGAGGACACAAGTTGATATTGTCAGTTACATAGTATCTGTACGCCAGACAGTGTATGGGGCTGTGACTCAGACTGTGGAGAGAGGTCTAAGTGATCTTTATACCAAAACCCGGTAAAGGGTACTATTCAGACCTCTGGTCATTCAGACCGATAAGCCCTACGGCTTTCCTGCCAAAACCTCTGGAAAGATTGTGTGACTGAGACATTCGAAGGACGGCCCTTCAAAATAAGCCACTGCATTTCAACCAACATCATATGCCCCCGGCAAGTCAGCACTACATGCGTCGGCGTCGGTACGCAAAATAGAAGAGGTCATCCAGAATAAATCAATTTGCCTCGGCACTTTCATAAACATAGAGGGTGCTTTCGACAGAAGAAGCATAACCACCACACTGGCAAAATACCGAGTATACACGGTAGTCAGTGAATGGATAGATAACATGCTAAACAACTCATTTTAAAGCTACAGACAGCAGAAACCAGTGAGTGAGAAGATGGCTAAAGGTTGTCCACAAGGAGGCGTTGTCTCACCACTGCTATGGAACCTTGTTGTAGACGACCTAATAATCAATCAATCAATCAATTTTACCTATAGCATTCCACTGCTGGACATAGACCTCTCCCAAATTTCGCCACCACACACGGTCCTGCGTTTTGTGCATCCAGTCAATCCCTGCAACCTCTTTTAGGTCGTCGCTCCATCTGGCAGGGGGTCGTCCTAGGCTACGTTTATCAAGTCGCGGTCTCTTCTCCGGAACTCGCTTGCTCCATCGGCCATCCAGTTCTTCTACAGATGTGGCCAGCCCACTGCCACTTCAAAACGCTTACTCTGCAAGCTATGTCGACCACTCTTATTCTCTGACGGATAACATCGTTTCGGCACCGTAGGTCATTACTGGTAGGGTGCACCGGTTGAAGTCTTGCGTCTTCGGGCATTGCGGTATCGGCGAATAATAACCAAGCTTAACGCAAACCACCACTACACTGTGGGGTACGCAGACGACATAACAATACTGACAAGAGTAAACTTTACCAGCATAGTGTGTGATGTCGCACAGACTGCTCTTAAAATCGTGGAACGTTGGTGCACAGCTAAAGAACCTTCAAACAATCCAGGCAAGATGGAGCTGTTACTATTTACTAACAAAAGAATTCTCTGAAACTATCAGGTGTCACGTCTCTATAACACCGAATTACAATTCTCAAAACCTACGCCCCTCAGCTACCATAGAAGTGATGTTGGAACTACCGCCGCTACACGTCACCATTAAACAGGAAGCCACGACCACATAATTATACAATAAGTTGGTGGATTCGGAACTGTTAACGGAAACGATCACGGACACAATAACATAACAGTTTGCGTTCAATAAAAAGTACAAAATACAACTACAAGAGTGCCTTCGATAGTGTCTCAATATCTACGGATATTGAGGATTGAGGAATATTCACGGACGAATCCAAAACGAGAACGGATTCCGGAGCAGGAAACTTCTCGATGAACCTGAACATTAATATCGCAACCCCCTTAGGCACCCATGGCACAGTATATTGGTATAATGTGCCATGGGTGCCTAAGGGGATGGAGGGGGCGGAGTGCATGGATATAAAATCAAGGCGACTGAACAGTCAGGTTAGGAACGTCAGAACCAGTGTATTCGGATACTTAATGGTAGTAAATCAGTCCTACAAGCGCTACAGAGCCATGCGATACATCTGGCCTTGTCACGGAGTGGATATATGCGAAAAGAACAATGTCACGCTACAATGGATAAAAGGACTTAGTGGCTCACGATGTAATATCGCTGCGGCGTACGAGCTGGCAAGAAGAGACTCTTCGCTGACAGCAATGGACCCTGAACCAATCCTACTCCTCCCATCTGGATGGGTACGTAACCTGCTCCAGGTCGCTATAGGAAGCCGTCGGCAACGTGAAGAGTCTGCTAGACTTCCCGGAGGAACTAGGATAGCAAAATAGCCATACTATAACCCCCCACGCAAAATAGGCACAATAAATGACGTTGCGGAAATCAGTCCGTGGAACCTAGTCCTCTTCCTTAACCGCACCAATTTTGTTTCGAAAAGTTACAAAAGTATCAAACTTCTTTGTTGCTAAAGTTATGCACTATACGGCTGTGTGTGACGTGCGGTCTGATTTCTTACGATCGTATGTAATTTGAAAACAAAATTAACGCTCTTAATACTGCTAAAATTGCGTAAACGTGACCGCGGAATTATCAATTGTATTCTTTAACACGTCAGATCAAAGACCTAGGAAATGTCAGTAGGTAATAGGAAGTTGATATCACACAATCAATTTTAAATCAGCAATACATACCCACGCCTATTTTCTAAGTCAAAAGACATCGTATACGTTTTGAGATCAACACACACTACTCGACTATCGTCAGTCGATACGAACAGTAGTGTTCCACTCTTATTGACAGCGATCGATATAAAGTTGATGTTCTCCTTAACATCTTGACTCACAACCACTCTTTTACTCCTAACAGCGTTTGGACTGAGCTTTATTTCGTATTCCATCACTTCATTGGCTTTTAATGTTATTATTTTATTACTACCTGAAAAAATAAATTAGACATCCTTATTAGTTTGAATTGCAGATACAATCTAGATTCAAAATTTGATAACCAGCGTAAGGATTAAAATCCCGTGCACATAAATCATCTATCAGATTATGTAACTATCTCAGTGAACTTGACCGCTGCGTGCGATATTTTTTGCGCATTGTATGTATCCACTAATAGAGCCGACTGTACATTGTTGGTTGGCATGGTTGGTGTAATTGAAATATTAAAGACATGCAGAACCCAACCCAGCTTCATCTGTAAACCAGTATATACACGTGCTAAATACTAGAGGAGGAGACCATAGGAAAACCCTGGAGAAATTGGTAGATCAATACATAAGGGATGGGCCTCTCACAAAGAAACCATTTCATAAGCTACAATGTGCCTACCAAACCGGAAAATCAACCGAAACTGCGTTGCACCATGTAGTCGCGAGAGCAGAGAATGCTATTGATGGTCAAGAGATTTGTGCGGCTGCGTTTCTGGACATTGAGGGAGCATTTGACCGCACAACATTCGAATCGATTATGAAAGCCGCAAAAGAACACGGCATTGACCCCACCCTCTGCAAATGGATTGACTTCATGCTGAGGGGCAGGAGAATAAGGTCATCTCTATTAGGAGATGAAATTCACGCCACAACGACCAAGGGATGCCCTCAAGGAGGGGTATTGTCCCCCACACTGTGGTGTCTGGTAGCAGACTCCCTCCTAACCAAACTGAATAGAGGTGCATGCTTCGCTGTGGGATATGCAAATGACATAGTTGTCATGATCAATGGTAGATTTCCGGAAATTGTTTCGGAACTTCTGCAACAGGCTTTGAAGGATGTGGAGGAATGGTGTGCTGAAAACTATCTAACCATAAATCCCAGCAAAACTACAATTCTTCCTTTTACAAGAAAGAAGAGGTTGAGCAAATTAAAGAAATTGCTTTTATTTGACACAGAGTTAGAATGGTCCACCAACGTGAAATACCTTGGTATGACCTTAGACAAGGAGCTCACATGGAATCTGCATGCCAAGAAGGTGACAGAAAAAGCCATAAGAGCCTTCAACATGTGTAGATCGGCGTATGGCAAAACCTGGGGCCTGAAGCCCAAGGTACTGTTCGCCCAATTTTAACCTACTGCAGTGTTGTATGGTGGACAAGAACCAAACTAACATCGTGCGTGGAAGAATTGGGCAAACTACAGAGGATGGCCACTATGGCTATCACAGGAGCGTTTAAGTCCACGCCTACAAAGGCGTTAGATATAATACTTAACTTAACCCCTCTTCACATCTTCATACAACAGGAGGCGATCAAAACCTTATACAGACTAAAAACGTCAGGCGCTTTTAACTGCAATAGGCCAACAACGCGGCATACAAAAATGGAGCTTAATGATGAGATTCAAAGGAAGATGCATATGATTAGCGACGCTATGCCGTGCATCAAAATCTTCAAAAGAAATTTCAAAATACATGTCCCCACAAGGGAAGACTGGAAGCAGGAACTGCGCTCACCAGATGCAGACTGCCTCATCTGGTACACAGACGGTTCAAAAACGGAATCTGGTACAGGAGCAGGTATTTACTCAGAATCTTCACAACTTTGGAGCAGCCTGGGTCAGTACACCACGGTCTTCCAGGCCAAGATGTATGCCATCATAGCATGCGCAGAGGAAAATCTGAAAAGGAGTGGAGAGAACAAGACCATCTACATTCTTAGCGACAGTCAAGCGTCACTAAAGGCCTTAAATTCCTACAAGGTCAACTCAAAACTTGTCCTGAATGCGGTGAAAACCCTAAACAAGCTGGGCCGCAGGAACAAGCTGCGACTGCTCTGGGTCCCAGGCCATGTAGGAATAAAAGGAAATGAGAAGGCCGATGAGCTAGCTAGGACAGGATCGGCAAATGCCATGCTTGGACCTGAACCATGTATGGGCCTACCAGCTTGTACATTCATAAAAGCCGCTAAGGATTACGCTGATAATAAACACATGCAAGAGTGGGATATCAGTCAAGGGCTACTACATTCGAAGAAATTCATAAGTAGCAGAACCAATGAGGCTTCTAAATTTATATTGAATAATGGAAGAAGCAAAGCACGAGCTATGGTTGGTGCCCTTACAGGGCATTACGGAACCAACGACATGCTTTTTAAAATGAAGATCACTTCAAATAACGACTGCAGAGCCTGCGGTGATGTCAAGGAAACTATGGAGCACATCCTTAGCAGCGAAGCGTATGAGCCTCCTTGGGAATGCTTATCCCAAACCGGAAGAATACAGGTTTCTTCCTCTTAGTGGGATCACCGCGTTAATAGACCACTTCTTCAAAGAGTAAGAAACATTAAGGTAGGGGCAAACACAAAAGATCCCACTACTGGGTCGAAGTGTTGCTGACTTCGTCAGCCCCCGATGTAAGATAAAATAAGATAGGATAATCTTTGCTCCAGCGTTTGGACGGCAACACGGCAGTCCCTTCTACCAATGTCGAAAAAGAAGATTTGGAGGCAATTCAAGTGACAACTTAGAATACACTATGATAACCCTGATATTTTCATGCCGAGATGAGACACATGTATGTGCGAAATTCACGATTCATATGTGCGACCAAGATATCATACTATACTATTTCCATTTCTTTATTTTCTCGATGACAGGTCCATGACAGTTCCTGTGAAAACTTGTACGAACGTCTTTTTTACATTATGTATGCATTATTTTATAAAAATATGACATTTACGCAGGTACAAGGTTATACCTGACTCTAAGAAACTGATAGGGATTGAGCTATCGATAAACTTAACACGATAACAGATTCGATATTTTTTTACAAACTGTAAGAAACTAAACTACTTACCTACTGCCGGATACTTTTGTACAAATTTATTAACTAGTAGATATTATATTTCAGTACAAGACGTTACACGTGTTAATTTTTGATTGATAATGCCAACTTCTCTAAAATTTTCGAAGCGTTTGTAAAATAAGTAGGTACTCGACAATGCAACAAAATAAGTACTTATAATGACAGGTAATCTTATTTTTTTTATTTTAATCAAAATCTGACGAATCGTCACTGTCACTTGATGAGCTCTCTCGAACATTTATTATAAGTTCCTGTACATCTACATTATCGAATGCCACATGATTATTTCAAAATCCGTAGCTATAATGTTTTGGCTTCTTCTTACGATTTTTTCCCAGTTTTCGGCAGTAACATCCGCACATGCATTTTTTATAAATCTAACATCTTGTTAATCCGTATCCGTAAAAGGGGGATGGTTATTGTTTCGAGCGGCGTCCATGATTTGTGCCCATATTAGTTCTATATAAATTGTACTGGCAATGATACGATATTCGATCGATATCATTACTTATTTGGTCACAACACTAAAACTATCAAATTAGAACAGTCATCGAGAAAATAAAGAAATGGAAAGACTATAGTTGGTGCTTAGCGAAGGAAATAGAGTAGTTACATAAACTTTGTGTGTCAGCAAGAACAAATTGAATTGTTGTTGTTCAATAACTCGTAACACTGTATCTTTGAAGTAGCATGTATTATTCGCACTGAGCTACTGAATCAAAATGGCTAGGAATACTTCCACAAAAAATAACATAAAATGATTGAATCTTACCTGGCACTGTAACTATATCTAAAACAAAATCAGTCTCTTCAAATGCAAGCACCCTGTCCTTAGTTTCCAAATCAATCACTTCTATAGACTTATTATTCCTACAAATTGTCGCCACAATCACATAACGGTCGTGGTTATAAGGCACGCAACACATAATCTCACAGTCTCGATCAAAATTGTCTATGGCATCGACAATTTTTTTCTTTTCATTGGGTAAAGGATTGTGTACGACAACCATAGATTTTGTGTGAGAGATCAAATACTGTTCGTTGTTTGACCACCTGCAGTTTAAGTACGCTTCTAGCTTTGGCATTATGGTTTCTGATTCGGCGTAGCATTTATTGTAGCTTTCCTCAGATTCTGTAATGTGGGAAAAATTGTGGTAAATATTATCAAATTAAGAACGAACAAGCGAAGCAAACGAGTCTCTGTTAGCAGTATCTGTCAAAAAAATTCTTTCCTAACGTACAATGATACGAAAACAAAAATTTGCTCAAATGTAATTTTGGAGAATAAATATTACATTGGTTCTATTTATTGTTTCTTACTAATGAGTGTTCCCATTTGGCGGACTGGTCAAAAGGATTACGCTTGGAGTTCAGAGCGTCCGTCGTTTATTAATCAAATCGTTAGCAACTCAAGTCCTAAATTAACTGTTTTAAAATAGAACATTATTTTTAAAATAGTTTTGATTGTAAATAATAAGATTCATGAATTAAATATGAAAGTGCTGACAATGTCTACCGTAACGCTCAGGAAGGATCAAAAAGAGTTAGATAGCATGTAAATAACTTACCTTCTTCAATAATATCATTATTATCATCGTATCTCACGTCATCCACATACCACAGTTTGATAGAACCATCTGCGTAAAGTGCTACTACTATCTGCGGATCTGTGGTACAAGATACTCCGACCCATCGTATAGAAGAGCCGGGACCGCGTAGCTCTTTACGAAGCTTGTTTGTTGGAATGTGAAAGAACTGGAAAGTGGAGAAAAATACATGTTATTTAAAGTTCGTATAAGAAGTCTGGTGACAGATTTACGAGTGTAATAAACTAGCTAATGCCAGTGTGATATAGCCGGACCTGGCTCAGTCGCAAAATGTCTCTTTCGCAAAATGCCACCTCGTCGTAAAACGTCTCTTTCGCAGAATGTCTCTTTCGCAAAACGTCTCTTTTGCAGAATGTCTCTTTCGCAGAATGTCTCTTTCGCAAAAACATCTCTTTCGCAGAATGTCTCTTTCGCAAAATGTCTCTTTCGCAGAATGTCGCGCCAGGGACTTAGGAATGAAATGTCGATTTCCAAAACCAAATCATTTAATAAAATTATAGAGTAGGTAATTATGATGTCAAAATTCTGGTTCTTAAATTAACATAAGTATATAATAGTATCAGTATAGTATAGTCCCAGTATAGTATCAGCTTTGGGATCAGATAGCGTTGTGTGAGATGTCCCTGAATATTTATTTATTTATATTTATTTATTTATTATTATTTATAATGCAAATAAAAACATTTTACACACATTCAAAATTTTGATGAAAAGAATCAATACTGTTAGTAACATATCCACAGATATGAGATAATAGTAGCTATTAGGTACTCAGGTATTTAGGAATTGCAAATAAAAAATATAATTAAATCATTTTCATGATTAAAAAAAAATGGGATCAGCTAAATTAATCTTGGTTATTAATTAAAATTTGCTACATTAATCATTTTTTTCGTAAATGATTAAAACAATAAATATTTCATTAAGAAAAAAAACGTAAAGGTACTTATTTAGGATACTTACTTGCTAATGAAGTATTGTAAACCAAAATAAACATTGATACCTACTCAGCAAAATGCAAAGGTCAACATAAAGTACAGTAAAACCCAAATTTAACTATTTGAACATCTGTCAAAAAATAATCTTTTTTAAGAATTGTGGAAGCGTTAGTTCCTTACGCTCAAATTGTTTCAACATAATTAATTAACATTTGCTACGTTAATATTTTTTTCGTAAATGATTAAAACAATAAACCTTTCATTAATAAAAAAATTAACATGAAGGTACTTATTTTGATACTTACTTGCTAATGAAGTATTGTAAATCAAAATAAACATTGATACCTACTCAGCAAATTTAACTATTTGAACATCTGTAAAAAAATATGCGTTAGTTCCTTACGCTCAAATTGTTTCAACAGTTTTTTGTATTTAATGTCAAAGTCCATATCTTTCTTCTGTCTGTTTTTTGGTTTTCTAAATAAAGTATCTGTTATCTTTCTGTTCCAATATTTACTTTCTTTTCGCAATTTATCTATGAATTTCGCAATTTGTCCATCTTCACAAATAAGTAAATTTTTAGCTAAAACTTCCGGTACAATTGCAGTTTCGGTGCTGCTATGTTGTAGTCGATCTACGTTCAAATAAGACTTTCGTGCCCTATACAAAGTGTCTTTAATTGATTTAAACGTAGGAATTCGATAGTGTTCACTTTTAGGGATTTTTTTACGAATTTTTTCATTATTTTCTTCGAAAATTTGCTGTATGGGGCGAAAATCTTTGCAAACAATCTCTTTTAATAATGTTAAGTGTTTTTCAATTATATTTTTAAACTCCATTGGTTCACAAGTATGCACCGATTTCAGCTTCATAATATTTTTTCCTGTTTTGTCTAATGTAAGTGACGCATTACAGTCTGTCGGATTACAATCGAACGTATTCGATTTCTTGATTCATATTTAAATTTAAATTCACTTCTATTATTTTAATAAAGAGTAACAGACAAAACACAGCTCAGCAATAATGAATGATACATAATTTATAAGTTTTTTTCTAACTACCCTCACATATTATTATAAGTGTTGCCATCACCGAAACTTTAAATTCTACATTTAATAATCATTTATGAAAATGATTGAACTAAATTTTTAATTTGCAATACTTGAGTTACTATTAGTACCTAATAGCTACTATTATCTTATATCTGTGGATATGTTACAATAATGTGTGTAAAATGTTTGATACCTATTGATATTGTTTTTATTTGAAGAACCAGAATTTTGACATCATAATTACCTACTCTATAATAATTTTAATAAATGATTTGGTTTTGGAAATCGACATTTCATTCCTAAGTCCCTGGCGCGACATTCTGCGAAAGAGACATTTTGCGAAAGAGACATTCTGCGAAAGAGATGTTTTGCGAAAGAGACATTCTGCGAAAGAGACGTTCTGCGAAAGAGACATTCTGCGAAAGAGACGTTTTGCGATAGAGACATTCTGCGAAAGAGACGTTTTACGACCAGGGGACATTTTGCGACTGAGCCCTTTGAAGGCTTAAGTACTGCATAAATCTTACTAATATTATACATGCGAAAGTTGTGAGTGTGGATATTTGTTCTGTTCTAGAACGGATGTGGTTGAAAATTGGCAAAGGAATTGATTATAGTCTGGAATAATCCATAGTCTACTGTAATCTCGGGAATAAGGTTCCATGGGAAACGGGAATGGGAACGAAATTTCATGTGAGTCGAGCCGCGGGCGTCATCTAGAAATAAGTTCATTTTATGTATTTACAATTGAAAAATTAAAATAAAAAGCTTACCTTAACCACACCAGAGCTAGTCCCGACCAGCACAAAATCTCCGAGGAAACACACAGCTTGCACTTTCTCTTTGACATCGATTGTTGAATGTTTTATCTCCTCCACGTTTTGCTCGTGTCTAAAATCATCTATACATATAAAATTACTTGGCCTGACTGATTTGCACACATAAAACCAGGATTTGGAAGAAATCACTAAGAAAGGATTTTGGAAATTATTTCCAAGAGACAAACGTTTGTAGTCTTGTGAGCTAATAGCCGCGCATGATAAAGTCCGTCCGGAAGCTTCGGAAGGAAGTGGCTGCCGGTAACATCATATTGCTCAAGTTCTATTGGAGATATTATAAATGAATTGAAAATTTCACCCCGTGTGGCGACAGGGTCCCGTGTTGCGACGGGTAAGAGTACAAAATGTCGCCACCCCAATACATACCGAGGGTGTCGTAAGAGGCGACTAAGGGAACACTTCCGCAAAAAGATCCATTGCGTAGAGAAGGAAAACTCGAAATGAAACCCGGTTGTCTAAAATGACAATCGTTAAGCCAAGTTTAAGATCTTATCTTGACTGCCTCTTGACTAAATAAATATTCACGGACATTTCACACAACGCTATCTGATCCCAAAGTAAGTTAGGATTAACCTGCTTGTGTTATGGGTATCAGACCACGGATATTAATACTTATATACTTTTTAAATACATACATATTATACATAGAAACACCCAGACTCTTGAGACAAACATTTATGGGTCACACAAAGGTTTGTCTCCGGTGGGAATTGAACCCACGACCTCCAGCGCCGCAGGCGGTATCACTACCGACTGCGCCACAGAGGCAGTCAAAAAAGAGGACATATACGGCGATTTTGCAGGCAGCAATACATTGATATTTGTTTATGGCTCTCATACAAAAATGAGAATGTGTCATTCCGTATTTTGTCGCCTGCCACTATTTAGTTTTAGATCTAAGATCGTTTATGGTGTCAAAAAGTATAAATTATACATTATAATATAAATTATAAATTAAGTTTTACAAGTAAGATCTTCTACACTAGTCAAAATAGTAAAATTCTAAATATTGTACTTACACAAACTCAAAATAAAGTTCATTGTTGTTACAACTATTTTGTGCTATTTCATACGCTTTACTGTACAGTATGCCCTTAGACTCGTGTTGTAGGATGCTTTGGATTATGTTAGTGTAAGGGTAGTGGTATAAATCTGCGCCGTGCGTACTTAGGAACGATTTCACGCTGTATAATATGTCCAAGTTCAGTTTCTGAAAAAGAAATTAAGTAGCTACATTTTTGAAGTGCAGTGGGCAGAGGATTTAAGTATAAGTATAGGGCTGCTATATAAGGATTGATATTATTTAAGTAACTTTTACATATTTTTAATAATGGAATTTTCTATGGTTATATATATTCTCTATTCTATAAGTATTGTCATAAAAATATATAAAAGTTTGTCTGTAAATCAGTCTTTATAGGGAGGTCTGGTACGGCGGGCAAAGGATATAGGTAAGTATACAGTACTTACATTATTTGCCCGCCGTGTAAAGATTTTTACAGTAGGTAAGTTTACAAATTTTGATGCCGTTAAAAATCGTACTAACTCGAATTTAAATAAGCTACTTGTCGTCATAGTTATTATAATTGATGAGTGGAAAATGTTTACAGTAACTTAGAAACTTAATAAGAAATATATTAGCTCAAGATTACTACTTACATCAGCACTAATATAGTTTTCATACTTCTGAAGGTCCGCGATAACATCGGCTGATCCAGTGAGCCTCACTTTGTTGCCCAAGAAAAATAAATTGAGGAACAATTCCCCAAATAAATTCCACAAACTATTAAAGTTTTCCGTGTGTTTGATGTGATATCCAATATAAAACGCTACATAGCCATCGTTCACAATCTCCACTGGGGCACTTAGCGTATCATATTGGTAGCTTTTAAGTAGCTCTGCGTGAATTTTCTTAGCATCTGGGCCGGTGCTTCTTAAATAATTCATTATTAAATCATGAACTTCATAAAAGTAATTCTTTTGCTCACGATCATAAACTTCAATGATGAGAGATTTATTTCGTAGATGTTTCATAATAGCTTGCACTTCTGGTACATCTTTATTCCATAATTTACTTAGAACACTGGCAGATACTTTGACATTGTCGGGTAAAATTTTCAGTCTTTTGTACAACGGCAGTATGGTCTCATTCAATGAGTTTATACATACTTCTATAGTTTTCATTGGGTTGTTGGTGTGATGTCTTGACATACTGAGAAATAGATAATTGTAATAAGTAATATCTCATTAAAAAAACTTCGATCGCTTTCGAAAATCATTAACTACCGATAGAAATATTGTCCACTGAAATTCAAAGGAAGTATTTCTTATTCTATCAAATTAGATAGGTACACTTTTTTCAATAAAATTGACACTCATTGCATAACAGATCCAACTAATGTCTATTTTGTTAATAATAAAAAAGATAATATAAATAACTTACAAAAAAAATTCCTTCTTCTCAAATTTCTTGACAAAATAGTTCCAATGTTTCGGATCGTCCACTAGCTTCTCCTTATTTTCTGCCAATTGTGCACCAATCAGTCTTATATGAAATGGTATTCCTTTACAATTTTCATGCAGTTTATGAGCTTGTTGCGGTAAACTTGACACTTTTATTTCAAGGAACGATGCGAATACTTCTAAAGATTCCTTTTCTTCTAAGCCATTTTTTATCTGCAACAGACGACAAGACTTTCAGACAAGGACTCTCTATTAGAGAAGAGGTGGACCGATTTGGAAGAATTGATTTAGAAAGAAAGAAAAGAATCTTTTATATTTTTTTTTAAAATACAATTCTTCTATTACATCTTCCAATTCTCTAATAATGATAAATATGCTATCCCGGACTTATCATATTATTAAGTACTAGCGGACGTCACGCGGTTTCACCCGCGTAATTCCCGTTCCCGTGGGAATACGGGAATAAAATAGCCTATGTTCACCGCAAAGAGTGTAGCTTCCCAGCAGTGAAAGAATTTTTCAAATCGGTCTAGTAGTTCCGGAGCTTATTCGTTACAAACAAACAAAAAAACAAATCTTTCCTCTTTATAATATTAGTATAGAAGAATAAATATACACAGCGAAAAAATTATAAATCATGACAAAAAGCTTGTTATTAATATTATATTACCCGCGCAACTTCGTTTGCGTCACATGAGAGTAAGAAAAAGATGGTATTAATATTTTGAGTAATACAATGTTTTCCGTCGCATTTACTCCCGTCGCATCGCTTATATTCATAAGAGCTGACCCGCATAGATACCATTGCGTCACATGAGAGTGAGAAAGAGAGAGGTGTGGTATAAATATTTCAAGTGATATAATGTTTCCCGTCGCATCGCTTATATTCATTAGAGCTGACCCGCCCAACTTGGTTTGCGTCACATGAGAGTGAGACGGGAGGGTGTGGTATTAAAATGTAAAATGATATAATGTTTACCGGCGCATGTACTTCTGCCTGTCCGTTTTTTGGTACGGAACTCATCGTGTGCGAGTCCGACTCGCACTTGGCTGGTTTTTATCGTTCAGCTGACTGGCTACCACTGCAAACCACGTTTACCTACTTCAGTCGCGTGGCTCATATTTTAAACTTATTAAAAGGGTTATTGTAAGTGAACCTTATAATATGGGCATATACTGTTTAGGACCTTTTTTATAACTTTTTAAGAGCAACATTTTGTTATACACTATCATTTCTTACGTAACTTTAACCATTTACGCAGCGTACGCAATGGAAGTTCTCAAAAGAAAAAACCCGTTTTCGAAACATTATTCATGGCTGCTACGCTCTCATTCGACTTAGCGTGATGTTACGTATTTTATACTCCATTAGCCATACTAAACGGATTATCAAACTGTAAAAGATTTTTTGAAATCCAACCATTAGTTCTTGAGATCCTAGCATTCAAACAAACAAACAAACTCTTCAGCTTTATAATATTAGTATGGATATGGATACAATATCGCTCGCCATTCAAATTCATTGCAGCGCCCCTTAGTGAACTCCACTGCGGGTGACGTAACCTACGACAAACTTATTATTTGAGGTTGGTACAGCAACCGGGTCTAGGGATCTAACCGCAAAATTAAGTTTGTTTTTTATTGTTTATACTTTTCCGGGATAAAAAGTACCCAGTGAAGAATATTTATACCAAGTTTCATTGAAATTGAACCTGCCTGAACAAACAGACAGACAGACAAAATATTTTTAATCACATTTTTGGGTTTGGTGTCGGTCTGGTAACACCCCCTGCCATTTATTTGTTTGATATTTTCAATGTGTTAGAATTTTCACTTCTACAGATTTATTAAAAGTATAGATTAGAGATTAGAATCGTTGTGTATTGCCAACAGAATACCCGCTACCGACATAAGGGTGAATATTCAGTATGAACAATATTATTTTAGAAAATGTGAAACTTCATTTTTTTCAAGTTTTTATCGTGTCATGATATTCGTCATTACATCAAGGAACGAACCTATGAAAGGGACATCTTAATATCGAACGCTGAATAGAGTTATTGACTTTTAAAATATTCGACAAGTTACGGTAATGAGCTCTGTAATTGGTAATGAATTTTTAAGTATTGGTGATGAAATATACGGAACCGGTAATGTCAAATTATAAAAATAAAATTTATACTAATCATTTTATTGTTAAAAACAAAAATCTTCATAACAAAATAGGCTTTTTTTTCTAAATAAATAATTTTGGCAACAAATCAGTCTCATATATTAGCAGTAAACGAATCAGATTTTGGTATAAAAACAACAACAACAACTACTACTATTTATTAATCACGATTTAAGTACATGTACAATATTACAGTGAGGATACAAATATAATTGGTACTATATAAACTACAATTAAGGTGGGTGTAGTCCTGCTTTTCTAAGTTACAGTAACCTGTATGAAGGAGTTACAGTTCCGTTTCTTTATAACCGTCGACATTATAAAGCAGATTGCAATAATCCTCTAAACTTTCAAAACATCAAGAAAGATTTCTATAAACAATGTCCCATCAGCAGGTGTATAGCAGTAGTAGTGGCCTTCCGCCATCTGACCAGATTGCTCTCAACTGAAATGCATGGTAGTTAATTGAAAATGAAAATATCTTAATTTATATAGGTCACAAAGTAACACTTATGAACGTCAAGATTTTTGTTTCTACATTTACTGCCACACTCGAAGGCAATAGGTAGAGCCTGTGAGATCTGTCTCTCGTTTTTTTTTTTATATATACCACTAAGGTGGCAGACAAGCATACGGCCCACCAGATGTACCGGTGGTCACCGCAGCCTATGGACGTTTGCAATACCAGAGGCGCCACACTCGCGCTGCCGACCCTGTAAAAACCTTCTAAGACCCCTCTTGAAGAACCCCATACTGTAGGCGTTTGGGAAAACCGAGGCAGGGAGATCATTCCACAACCTAAGCGTGCGGGGAAGAAGGCCCCTATCGGATCTAACCGTGCTCGAGCGCTCCGGATGCAACATGTGAGGATGAACACCCTGGCTATGGCTTATCTTGCCACTTACTGTATTATCATGTATTATTGAGTGTTTACGATATTTTAATACCAGTCATCGGAACTGTTTGTTAGCGCCATGATCATGGAGGAACTGAAGTATTAGTGGTTTTAAAAGTGAAATAAGAAGAAGAATCAGCCGTAGCACATAATTATGTCGATCTACCCTCCTTCGCACTCTCATTGATCTTTGATAGAAATACCTAAGGTATGTTAAAGTGTGATATTGTAACCTTCAATAATAGCCATATAATTATAATTAATATAGAAGATACTTTCCCGCGCCCATCTTTTTACTTGTCCTTACTAAAATATCGTATGTGTATGACAATATCGCACCATCTCTAAAGTATGACACATTAAAAACTCTTATGTGTACATTAATAACACATGGGATTTTTTATAGATCAAGTTTTAGTGAGCTGACAAATAGGAGATTTTGAATTTCATAAATAAAATGTGATTAAAACGTCATAGGGACATGAGTCTTAGCAAACGATGCGCCTTTAAATTCTGAGTCGACTGGAATTAAAAAGTCGATTTCACTAAAATTGACGCAGGAGGTTTTAAAGTCGCAACGACGATGAGTTTGCGTACCCTGCTAGTTAGGCTGACGATATGCGCCCTAAAATTGAGTTTTTTGTCCAGAATTATGCCTAAGCACTTTATTTCACCTGCAGCCGTTAGCGATGGGCAACTGCATTGTTGCATGGAGTTAGGATGACATGAGTGAGCTTTAATTGTTAATGCGGTATGTGGTTGGGAAATAGTGCTGACCATGTGAGGAAGTTGGTTTTGGTGGTATAAAAAATGAGTAGGTATGATATCACTGAGACAAAAATTACTATGTCAAAGTATGTTAAAATAAAATAAAGAAACCGGTTTCCTTTCTTAATTACTGCGCTTTAACTACGTTGATTTCTTTTATATTTTTTTAAACTATTAAATCAACAAAGAATAATAGTTTAAAAACTTAAAATGCATTATTATAAGCCCAAACTTAAAAATAATAAAAAAAAAAACAATTATAACGAACTTGAGATTTTAATGAGTGAATAACAAAACATTTACAATGGAAAAACGTATGGTAGGTACTCCGTGATGAGTGTTGCAAGTACGCTACAACTTCTTAACAAAATAACAAAGTTTAATTATTATTTCTTATTTTCGTATCACAATTTTCTTATCACAAATCTAATTAAATTATCGCTATTACAATCACAATATTTTTATTATTTAAGTAAATGTTGTTATTTATTTATTTTTATGTTCTATCTTTCGACTTACCTACCAGATGCATTTATTTTTATTTACCGATATAAAGACGTTTTAAAAGAATTTTACAGAGTAACTTATTTTATTTTGGTCCAGCTCCATTGCTGCCACTCCCTTTTCCTATTCCTTTTCCTTCAAGTTTGTTTTTTCTTGATCAAAATCGCCTACTGTGTTTTCTTTATTTGCTAATTTATTAACCCTTAAATGCATGATTTTTTATTTTTCAATGAAAAAAATATATGTATTATCTCAAGAGTACAGAAATTACTGGAAAAATAATAAAAAAAATATCTAAGAAGGTTAAGTCCATTAAATCCTTAATTTTTTCTGTGTAGGATGTAGCCTACATTATGCACTCCAAGTAAAAAAAGTATCTATGTAAGTAGGTGTATATGTCGCGTCATTTTCTTCAAAATTGAAACAATTAGATTTTGTGTTTCATTAATTTATTATGGTATTTCCTAAAACAATCTTTTCTCATAATGTAAGGTACATAAATATTTTTTTTTACATGTGGTTTGGGTAAAACCAGAACACTAAGGCATTTACATGTTACTTTTATCAAAAAAAAAGGCTAGAAAAGTAAAATCTTCATCTAAACTAATATCTTCTGATGGTGAAACCAGGGAAACACCTTTCTTCCTTTTCGCCAGTATTTCCTGTTCTAAAGAATAACCTGGTCTTCCTATTTTTTTTTCCCCAAAAAGTAAAGGGTTTCAGCTACTTCAAAGAAGACGAAAGGTACCCAAGTTCTGGACGTGGACACCCTCTCGCTCAAGACTATGGTGCAAGCCATGGTCTCCAGCGGGAGTAAGTGGGACTGCTCCGCCTCTTTCTGCGAACAGGTCATGCTCGTGAAAGAGACGGCGGGAAGGGAGCGTGAGTGAACTCTCCTACCCGAGTTTAGCAGTCAGCGGCGGCGAGGTTGCCGCCGACGTGTCTTCGTCCAAGACTATCGGCCTCCATGACCGGGGGCCTGACGATGGTGAGGGGGCTGCTCACCGTCCTTACAGAAGCAGGCCCATGATGGCAGCGTGACGTGAGGGATTCAAGCACGACCCCCTGAGGTTCTTAGTCGGTAGGAGTCTGGTATCCATGAAGGATTTTCCCTCACGTTAAAAGAAATGGGTACCCAAGTTATAAAGCTGCCCACTTAATTTTAGGTTTTTCTGATAACAATTTCTTGTAAGCTTACCCATGAATTTATCATAACTAGGTCTACAAGGCCATGGAACAGTCGCATACTACTTTCTATTTTTTGCATTTGTGATATTTTCTTATATACTTGCCCCATTAGATCTACGCCACTCAGGTGGGATCCTCTACACTGTGGTCTACATCAGCACCAGGAGATTCGTCTTCCAAAGGACCATCTACAGCTTTTTCAGATTCAAAGCTTGACACTCAGTCCATATCCTCACTGAAATCTTTTTCAGCACCATCTGCTGTTTCATTGTCATCGAAGACAGCTACGTAGGAGCTTATTTGGTAATCAAAACCAGTCCATCTTCAATTAGACATCTGAAATATATAATTTCTACCTCTATAATAAATATCTCATACAATATTCTACTTAGTACTGAATGCATAGTGTAGGATAAGTCCTACATAACAAAATTTCGAAAATTTGTGGTCATTCCCAATACAATTGAAACTTTTACTAATTACACCCAATATTTAACATTTTGATGAATAAAAGTACAAATTAAACAGGACAACTTACCTTGAAATTTTCGAAAAAAAATGTTCACTAAATACGTTCAATTACAACTTTTACAAATCGCGGTTCGCCAAAAAGCTTTAGCAATAAAATTTAAGTTCGAAATAAAAAACAGGACTGCAAACATAAAAATTTAGAAAATAGACCCGTTTTCGATTGACAAGAGATATTAAAAATTAATTTTAAGACGAAAGCAGATGACAGTCAGGCATCAGAGTATTGTGTAGTCTGAATCCTACACTATGAATTTAAGGGTTAATATCATTATTTTTACAATCATCAATTTTATCGAAATCAGTAATGAATTTCTCAAAATTTTGTACAATATGATTTACTTTCAGTACCAACAAAAGTTGAGTTTTGCCAATCACCAAGTTTTCTGATCTGCGATAGAACCTGGATCTTCTCTGATGATTGCTGCTCCGATGTCGAAGCATTGGCAGATGCAGAAGGAAACAATATTATATCCTTAGCTAGTCCTTCTAGTTTAATGACGTCTAATTTGTGGAGTTGTGACGCTGGTAATGTAGCATTTCCGAATGTAGTTTCATTAACCTGAATATTGGTAACTTTTTGGAGGCTATGTGTACCAAGGTGATAATGTAGACATACGTCCTCTTGACATAGGAAACAACTTCTGCTTCTCATTTCTAACCAATCTCTTTTGGAACCACTTCTCCAAATGACTTGATGTACGGACATTGTTCCTTTGAAGGAAGGAAGGGAAGTTGGCATTATGCGTTCTCTTTCTTGTATATCAGCACTTGTTATCTCTACAATTTTTATGTTGCTCACGTTCGTTCTAATTATTTCAACAAATTTGGTAGATGTTCCAATATCCGTTCCTGCATTCACCAACCTATCGGCGGTCCTTTTTACTACTGCCCCCAAGCAATACGGGGCACCTTTTCCATGACCTACCTCCATGTAATTCCATGTCAGCTTACGAAGTGCCAAGAATTCATTTTCCAATTGAGTAAATATGTAAAACATATTTCTGTTCCTATATCGGCTGTTGGAGCTATCACTATAAAAGTGTAAGGTGTCTATAAATGGAGATATTTCCGATATTAAATTCAAAATCGGTCTCAAGTGTGCCCAAATGGCAATAGCTGTGTGTTTCAAATTATCGGATACGGTGCAAAGTGAGTAAATTTTTAACTCTGAGATTTCGAAGTCTTTAACATATATAACTACAGTATGAATTGATACCTCTTTTCTGCTCCCACCAAAATGAAAAGATTGAATTTCAGTATGGTGTTTAAGGGTGTAGTTTTCACTGAAATCCAAATGCACCACAGCTTCATTTATCTGAATATTATTTTTAAGTTCTTTTAGAGATTTGTTTTGTACAACAACAGTAGCGCAATGCGGCAAAAAAATTGTAACAAGTTTTTCACACTTATTTATAACCTCTAAAGGTGGTGCATAATTTTCAATTTTCGCCCAAAGAATGTTATGCTTAACTGTTCCATTGTGTTCAGCTGTAAGAAGTTTTACGCCATTCATAATACTTGATTTGTATATCATTGCTGAATGCCAGATATTCAATTACTTTATTTTCACATACGGAACATTTACGATCCAAACATTGTTCGTTATATCTATCACAACATAGGCTATTTAATAGACCGGGGTTGGTTTTTATATTTGTGATTTCCGCCCTATTTAGAGCTTTTATTAACAGTTCTAAATTGCAGTGATAAATACATTCACAAGTGTTTTTATTCGCTTTAGGGAATAATACCCAAAACGGTCTTTGCTTACAGAAAAATGTGTAAGACACAGATATATTTTCATTTTCAGTGCAAAACTTTTTGTATAAATTTTTGAGTGTATCATTTAAATATCTTTTTTGATTTCTGCTTTTCTTTCTTGTTACATATTCTTTTTTGCCTGGAGCAACCCTCGTATTCTCGTCTTCATTAAAAAAATCATGTATCCTTTGAACTATTTCCTTATCTTTTCTAATATTAAAATGTTTCTGAACTATTTTTTCACGTATTCTTAATTGTAATGTACTGTTTTCGTCAATAATGTTTTTAATGTCAGTTATTTTATTTTTACATTCTTTCAAAAGCGTTTTTAACATTTTGCATTCCTTCTTTTTATTAAAAAGCTCAATTTTAAGTCGTTGCACCTTTCTGTCTCTTCGATAACACAAACGTCTTATTTTTGCCCTTAATTTGAAAATGTTATGTATTTCACATTCGGAATGATTTGTCTCAATTTTCTTAACTGTAAGAACAGAATCCAGTGGGTCACTACATTCTACACAAGGTTCTTCTTGGCTATTTTCTGTATCAAGCTCTATATTTTCAACTTCTTTCTGTTGTTTTTTTTTCTGTAAGTATTTTTTGCTGTTCATTCGCCATTTTCTGCGCCTATCCTTTTGAGCACGAGGTGTTAATTCTTTTCTCTTTAAGTATCTTGCCTTTTCCTTTTCTTTTTCTCTGTTATATAACTCTTCATTTTCTTTTAAAGCAGCATAACTTTTCTGCTTAGCTATTTTTCTTCTAGCTAAAATTTCTTCTTTTATCTTCTTAGGGTGTGCCATTTTTATCTGAAATATTAAATAATTATCTACTTTTCATTGACTGAAATAGGATTTTACTGTGACCAGTATCATCTTTAGTGGCTGTCCAATTTATTAAACACTAGCTGTTGCCCGCGACTTCGTACGCGTGAAAATTATGTTATAATGCCAATTTGGTTTGGATTTGAATTCTTTTCTGCCAAGCCTCTAGGCTAAGTAGCGTAATAATAAATTTTTCATGTATTGTACTACTTCTTATTGCTATTCAGTAGTTTCTGTATTTTGATACATTAAACACACAGATTTTTATTGTTCTCTGCCGAGCCCCTGAAATATTCAGCGTAATAATATGTAGCCTGTGTGTAAAACCAATCACTTACCAATATTCCTGCTACGTTTTAGTTATATCAATTCATCGGCTGTAATATGTAATTTCATTGCTCTCTGCTTAGCCCCTAGGATATGTAGCGTGATAATAGATAGCCTATTTGAAGACCCTACCTCTAGTCAATATTTGTGCAAAATTTTAACCCAATCCGTGAGTACTTTTCGAGATTCTGCCGGACAAAGCAAAGCAAACAGACAAAAAAAATCGAACTATATTTTCGGCTTCGGTATCTTCGGTAGAACACCAGCGAGTATTTTTTTAACATATTTTCAATGTACAGTTTTGAATTTTCTATCATTTTATTATACACTCATTTGCAAAAAAAACGGGCGGTTTTGATTTTCATTCATCTTTAAAAAGATACAATACCAAAAAGGTTTCAATCGTTTGTACACGTTACTGGCCGGTTTTAAAAATGCCGTGGTATTTAAAAAAGTACGTTCTAAATTCAAATTTTCATTTGATGCTCATTTTTACAGAAAACCCCTTTTTATCCTACATTTTTGGCGCGAAGTTCCAGAAATTAACATCGACTTTCACAACTTTTATTCAATTTTTATCGATTAATTTCATATCCTTGACTGTCAAAGCTTTATTTATTGCTGTTTGGCTGTATCAAAAATGGTAGATAAAGTGGTAAAAGCTACCAAAATTATCGCGCTGCTTGAAGAGGGTTGCAGCCAATGTTTCGTGGCTAGGAGGATAAATGT
Organism: Miltochrista miniata; assembly: GCA_933228765.1. Classification (NCBI taxonomy): domain Eukaryota; kingdom Metazoa; phylum Arthropoda; class Insecta; order Lepidoptera; family Erebidae; genus Miltochrista; species Miltochrista miniata. The sequence continues at coordinate 22,346,277 of OW121763.1, read as the reverse complement.
TGGTCGCACGACGGTCCAAAGGACCTGGCAGCGATACCAGGAGTCTGGTTCCGTCGAGAGAAGGCCTGGTTCTGGAAGAAAACCATGTACCCAACCACGGGATGATCGTTTTCTTGTGAGTCGCGCATTGAGAAATCGCAAATCTTCGTATGTGGATCTTAAGAACAACCACCAAGAAGTAAGAAATGTGCATATTAGTCTATGGACGGTCAGGAGGAGGCTTCTCGCTGCCAATATACGCAGTCACCGCCCGGCCCGCGGCCCCAAATTATTCCGTGAGCACAGAGTTCACAGGCTTAGGTTCGCTAGAAATTGTGAATCATGGACTCAAGAAGATTGGAATAGGGTTTTGTTCTCTGATACATACATACATACATATAATCACGCTTGTTTCCCATCGGGGTAAGCAGAGACTATGGCTTTCCACTTGCTACGATCCTGACATACAACTTTCGCTTCTTCTACTTTCATAACTGTTTTCATACACGCTCGCCGGTTAAGGGTACTCTTGACCTTGCCTTTTTCCAGAACGTCTCTGATTTGATCGGCATGCGTACGCCGAGGTTTACCCCTACCAGTTTGCCCATTCATTCTCGCCTCATAAATCTGCTTTGTCAGTCTATTCTCATCCATTCTCTCCACGTGTCCAAACCATCTAAGCATCCCTTTTTCGATCTTAGTCACTACATCTTCTGTTATACCACATTTTTCCCTTATCACGCTATTTCTTTTTTTGTCCATTAAAGTCACTCCAGCTATACTTCGCAGACTTCTCATTTCCACTGCATTAATTTTGCTTTCATGCTTCTTCTGCCATACCCAACTTTCACTACCATACATAAGTGTAGGGATGAGCACTCCCCTATGTACAGCCAACCTGGCCTTCTCAGACACATTTTGACTGCTCATAAAGGTGTACATAGCCCCATTCACTTGATTTCCTGCCAAAACTCTTCGCTCAATATCCTGGTCACACTTTCCATCCCTTACAAATTTGGAACCCAAGTATACAAATTCTTTCACCTGTTCCACTCTTTGCCCTTCAATGAAGATTGAGCAATTCGTCATACTTTCTTCTCTTTCAAAAACCATAACTTTCGTCTTGTTTACATTAACTTTCATTCCTCTACTTTTTAGAGCCTCATTCATATTATTAACCATCAGCTGCAATTCCTCCGCTGATGATGCTAATATCACCTGATCATCAGCGTATAGGAGGCATTTGACGGTCAGTTCATTCATTTTTAAGCCATACATACTCTCTTGCAGTTCTTTCAGACAACTATCCATGTATAGATTAAACAGCCACGGAGACGCTACACATCCCTGTCTCACACCCTTTTCAATGTGAAAGAAGTCCGTGCAGGCCCCGTTGATCCTGACACAAGCACTAGAACCCTCATAGAGAGACCTCAGTGCCCGTATCAAGTTGCTGTTCACTCCATACATGGACAATATTGACCACAGTTCATTCCTCACCACTCTGTCATAGGCCTTTTCCAAGTCCACGAATATGCAATAGACCTTTTGACTTTTAGCCAAAACTTTCTCAGCTACGCATCGTAAGGAAAAGACCTGATCCGTACATCCCCTTCCTTTCATAAATCCTGCTTGCACATCCCACATTTTTCCTTCAGTTTCATTCATCACTCTTTTTATCAACACTTTTGCATACAATTTGCCAACGATGCTGAGCAAGCTTATGCCGCGGTAGTTTTTGCACTCTTGCTGCGACCCTTTTCCTTTGTAAAGCGGCACAATGACAGCTTTACACCATTCTGCTGGTACTCTGCCACTTCGCCAACAAAAGTTAAAAAGGCGGTACAGCTGGCAAGCTACCACGCCACGTCCAGCTTTCAGCATTTCGACAGAAATCCGATCTATTCCAGCAGCCTTTCCTACTTTCATACAATTCAACGCTTCCACTATTTCTCCCATACTTAACTCGCTTTCATCGCCAAATTCATTCAGTTCTAAAACACGCGTATCGCCTTGTATATCTTCTTTTTCGAATAAACTCTCAAAATATTCCTTCCATCTCTTTAGCACACATTCTTCTCCTCTTACAAAACTTCCATCCTGGTTTCTGATGTGATTGAGCGGCGACATTGTTTGCTGACTCCTCACTGTTCTTATGGACTTCCAAAAAAAATTAATATTCCGTTGGAAGTCTTCAGATAACCTTTCATCAAATTTTTCTCTATCATTCTCTTTCTTTCTCATCATCGTCTCTTTTGCAACACGTTTATACTTTTTATATTCATCCTTTGCCATTTTCACATCCTCATCCGTTGCCTTTTGCATTCTTTGATTGGACTTTGTAGCCAACCAGTCCAACCATGCTTTCTTCTTGCCAGTCAACGCATTAAGAACTTCCGCACTCATTCCCTTTGCCATACATCCTTGTCGTCTTTTGCTAACTCCACACACTTCAATCGCAACTTCCACAAGTCCTTCCTTAAGGGCCAAATGCTTGAGCGCATTAGGTATTTTTACCACCTCACCTCACCGCGGGCGATACCCCCGGAGCATGCGATCGACATGAACTCATTTGACCCCAAGCATTTTGTTTGGACGTTGCCAGTTGGTGCAATTGGACGTTGCCAGTTGGTGCAGCGTGTATTTCATGCCGCACTTTTTGTACCACCAAATAAATTACAACAGAAGTATAAGTTTATCAAACCTTTATAAGACATTTTATTTAGTAAGTGCCTGTTAGCAGGTATATTCAAAATGGGGTTGTAAGAAACCTTTCCTTATTTTTAACCGACTTCAAAAAAGGTTCAGGAAAGGTTCTACATTCGTCTGTATGTTTTTACTTTTTATGTATGTTTACTGATATTTCCGTCAAATATAGACGGATTTAATTCTTTTTTCTTTTGTTCAATAGGATTTACTTCTGAGGTAGTCCCATTTTTACCAGGTCAGGATCTGATGATGGGATCCAGGAGGAATCGAGGGCAACCACCGAAAATTGTAGGGACAACTAGTGCGTTTGGTAACTTTTTAATGAAGTGCTTTCCAGTGGGCGCACACTAGGTGACAGTCGCGGCGACATGTCGCGGCGACTTGTCGCGCAGTGTGCGCCTGCATCGGGCGACTTGCTGCCGTGACAGACGTTGTGCAAGGAACACGTTGTCCAAAGCTGTCGCTGGGCGACTGTCGCCGTGTCGCCGCGACAATAGCGCGACAGACGCGAAGACTCCCCTTGCTTGTCTCGGAGTCGCGGCGACATGTCGCCTAGTGTGCGGAGCTTAGAATAAAATGTATGTAATTTGGCGCCCACAGCTTGACGCCGTGACAACACGCCTAGTGTGCGCCCACTGTTAATGTACTACAATTTAATGAAGGTCAGGAGTCGATCTGATGATGGAACCGAGAGACAGTCGAGGAAATTCCTTAACGATTTACAGCACGTACCTTGTGTTTGGGCTTGATTGATTTGTATTGATAAGAACTTTACACCTAGATAGATATACTTTTCGGTCCACCCGTCACTTAAAATGATGATCAAAAAATTTATAGTAAAAAATAGAACTGACTTCAAAAAAATCCTGAAAAAATAAAATTTACTTAGCACAAAGTAATAATATGTATTTTGATTTATCAGATTGTATTCAATATGATATTGAAGTTGGTGCCATTAATAATACCTACCTCAACCTATGGGTTTACTTGGCGCCGACTTCAATATGATATTGAATAAAATATGAAAAATCAAAATACATTTATCTTTGTGCCAAGTAAATTTAATTTTTCAGGATTTGTTTGAAGTCGGTTCAATTTTTTAACCGACTTCAAAAAAGGAGGAGGTTACTCAATTCGACCGTATATATGTTTTTTTTTATTTTTTTTTATGTTTGTTCGCGCAGAACTCCGTCGTTTATGGACCGATTTGAAAATTTTTTTTTTCGTTTGGAAATAGATACTCCCAAGGTGGTCCCATTTTAAGGAAGTCAGGATCTGATGATGGCATCCTGGAGAAATCGAAGGTAACTTTTAAAAATTGTAGAGGCATCTAGGGCGTTTGTAAATTTTTTTGTTAAGGGCTTTAAAGTAGTACAACTTAATGAAGGTCTGGAGTCGATCTGATGATGGAGGCGACAGACACTAGAGAGAACTCCCTGACGATAAACAGCAGTTACTTTGTGTTTGGGCTTGATTAATTTATACTGTCGAGAACTTTACACCTAGGTAGATTGATTTTTAGTCTACACGTCACTAAAAACAGTGAAAAAAAAATTTTTAACAAAAAAGAAACCGACTTCATCCAAAACTAAAATCTGAAAATAAAATTTACTTAGCACAAAGTTAGTATATTCTGATTTATCAGATATCATTAAGTATAATACTGAAGTCGGTGCCAATATGACTATGAGAGAGCTTAATAATGCCTACCTAAACCTACAGTTTTACTGTGCAGTACTGGGCACCGATTTCTGTATTATATTTTTACTAATTTTTTTTTATCATCATTTTAATTGTGAGACGAGCCGAGAAAAGATAATAAGAAAAAATCCGTCAATAATTTATGAAATCAATTCGAGCAGGCTTCGAAGAGGTAAGCATAGGTATATCATAAGTAGCAAAAAATAATAGAATGCATATTGTGAGTAAAATAATGCGTTTATTTATTTTACATTATAATATGAATAAGACAAGTAACACGCACGCCGCATGTCAGCTTAGACCTGTGTTACAAAATACAACCAATGATAGATGGCGCTTACATCAACATAGTCAATTTTAAGTCTATTTGAAGACCCTATCCCTAGTTAATATTTGTGCAAAATTTGAATCAAAAATATTGAGTACTTTTCGAGATCCTTCCGGACAAAGCCAAATTAACAGACAAACAGACGACAAACAGACAAAAAAATTCTAACTACATTTTCGACTTCGGTATCCTATGTAGAACCCCCCGAGAGTATTTTTTTTAATATGTTTAATGTACAGTTTTGACTTTTGATCTTTTTATTATATGTATATAGACTAGGAACTTAGGTTGCCTAGAAAGTTTTCAAAAACCTATTCTTAGTCTCCCGCAGGCTGGATCCCGCAGGTGGCCCCTTCCGAGGTCCGTGGAAGCACAAGGGATATAAACCCTTGTTTGCAAAAATAAAGGGTTGAATTGAGTACTTAAACCAGAAAAATAATAAATATTTATGGGGGACTTCCATACAACAAACGTGATTTTTTTTGCCTTTTTTTATTAATAACGGCAACAAGTACACACTTGAAATGAACGCCGCAGACGTGTCTTCGCCCAAGACTATCGGTCTCCATAACCAGGGGCCTGAAGACGGTGAGGGGGCTGCTCACCGTCCTTACAGAAGCAGGCCCATGACGGCAGCGTGACGTGAGGGATTTATGCATACCCCCCTTAGAAGCGGGATCACATCCGAAACCCCCAAAGACGCAGGATTGCACCCGAACCTACCCCTAGGCGAGGCCGCAGTGGCGGCCGTGGGTCTGTTGGGAGTCCTAGGACATCCTTCCGAGGGCTTACCCGGGGCTCCCAACCATAGGCTGTTGAGCGTAACGTGAGGTTTTTAGTTGGTAGGAGTCCGGCATAGCATCCATGAGGATTTTCTCTCGCGTTAAAAAGAAAAAAAAAGGGTTTATAACCCTTGCTTACAAAAAATAAAGCTGTTACAAAGTTGAATGAAAAAGGTACATGTCCTCAAAGTCTCGCTCTCGTATGTCAATTCGGTGAATCAGCTTATTGATAGAAATACTGGCATGCAAAATTCAATATTTGTTGTTATGGCGGCAACAGAAACACATTATCTGTGAAAATTTCAGATCTCTAGCTATGTCCATTCATAAGCTACAGCCTCGTGAAGGAAAGACAGAAAGATAGACAGACGGACAGACAAACAGACATACTGACCGACAGACAGACTGACCGATAGACAGACAGACGGACAGCGAAGTCTCATGAATAGGGTCCCGTTTTTTTTACCTTTGGGTACGGAACCCTAAAAATTATCCACTTTTTCATACATTCATATTTACTAAGAAAGTAACGATTATTACACTCAAAATTAAAGTATGAAAGTACCTACGAGTATTAGGTACTTACGATTCACGTGTATCTTTTTTTGCAAAAGAACCACCGTTCAATCTCGGAATCGATGAGCTGAAAAAACAAAGACTTTGAGGGTACACTACAACGAAACGGCTAGACTACAACGAAAAATAAAACTACACGTTTATTATTTTATGTCGGTAGTGGGTACGTACTACTGTTAAAATTTATACAGTGTAGCAATAAAAACGTGAACCTACTATTATACTCTAAGCGTCAAACATTATATTATTTATTTACTACCCGTTCGCGCTAAGGTTGCCGCTGGCGGACAGGATGGTGTACAGGCGTAGTATGGGAGGCGAAAGGCAAACTTAGAGCGAACGGGCAATACGTTGATTGTTCAGGCATAGTAAAAAGAGAATATTTTATACCTAGTAGTTACTGTGGATTAGGTAAATACTATCCCTCTTATCGTAAGGTCCCAAGCAACTTTGGGGCACCGAGTTCATTTGTCATAGTCATTCATTACCAAAAACAGCCGTGATCTAACTTACTGGGCCTTTGCTAAATGACACCTACCTGTACCTACGTAGAAGAGGACTGGAATGGGAGATCTCTAAGCCTATATGAGTACGTTTAGCTACTGTACTGCCTCTTCATCAGGTAGCAAAATAATGGCAGCTGTTGGCTTCAGTCGCTTCGCTCAGCATCAACCTTATAATTTCATCATGCCCGTCAGTGAATTATTTGGTTGTGTATTATTTTTATAAATATAATAAAGATAAAACAATACTTGTAGAAACTTACCATACTTGCCGTCGTAGTAGCCGCAATTGACATCTGGGCATTTCATTTCTCTTGGCTTTTTTTTACCCATATTCACTGAGTACCTAGTCACTAATCACTGTATTACACGATATTTATTTATGTAAACACAATAACGTACTTATACTAATATTTACAAATAAAAACAAAATAATATTTACAGATTTCTGCAACTACTTCTAATTAAAGCGATCGATTCGCGCGAACGTAGCGGGTCACAGATGACAAGCGACACAGGTCCAACCCAGAACAGCCCTGTCAGGCGTATGAAGTGATTGAAGTGTACGCTAAATGCCTAATTGTTCTAGATTTTACACTTTTTATCCTTGTTTTAAAATCTGAGGTGTTTAAAAAATAAATAACAGATCGAATATTGTTCATAAGATCAATATCTTTAATATAGACATGTGTTTATATAAAATAAACAAGTATATTTTGAGCAATAACAACATTCATCTTTAAAATTTTTGCACATTTCCAGTTTTTCGAGACCGATTTTTATCGAATAAAGTTTTATTAATCGTGTTTTAAAAATTAAAGGAAGCAAGAGTATCTATTAAACTACAGGAATACATTTTTATCAGATCAAATCAAAGAATATTTCCTAGTATAAAGATCGCTTCAAAATGGGTCGATTTTGGTCGATTTCGGAAATACTAGCCTTAAACGGCTTCCATAATTCTTCAATCTCACATATTTCATCTAGGTTTTCAAATTTTTCACTCAGTTTACTCACAAATGCCTCTTTTATGCCTAACTCTTGTAAATTCTCAACTTTTATTCGCTCTAGTACACTAACGGGTTCTCTGATGAAGCCAGGATATCTCTGTTCGGTGAAGATCGACGTCGGCGAGTGCTAAGAAGACAAGGAGAGCGCTTTGCAGATGCATGTTTCGAAGAAATCACACCTTATGGTGGGGGCTCTGTTATGTTTTGGGCACGAATAAATTCAATGGAACGTACAGAGTTAGTCTTCATTGAAAACGGCTCACTGACTGGGCATCGATACATAACGGAAGTTCTAATTCCTCATGCACCACCCGCATTGGCCGCTCTAGGTCAAGACTCGATTTTTATGGACGACAATGCTCGCGCCCACCGATCCCGCGATGTTAATGCGTATGTGCAAGAGGTCGGCATTCGTCGTTTGGATTGGCCAGCTCGAAGTCCCGACCTCAATCCCATAGAACATATCTGGGGCGTTCTAAAACGGCGTGTGAGATCAGTACACCCGGCTCCGCAGACCATCAGAGAGCTGAAGAATGTGATTACTGCGGAGTGGGAACGTATTTCGCAAGCAAGTATCCGGGATATACTCGCTAGCATGCCCAGACGAATTCAAGCTGTGATTTTAGTTAGAGGGGGTCACACTCGATACTAAACATTTATCTGCTTTTACTTTATTAAAGAAAAACAAACAAAAAAACTTTTTTATTTTTACCTCATGAATGCTCATGAAGTAAAAATAAAAAAGTTTTTTTGTTTGTTTTTTGACTAGTTCTGTTGGCAGAACTACTGGTATTTTTTTTCCCATTAGTTCTGCGACTTATAAGACTATGCTTTACACCTGACTTTTGTAAACTATTTCCATTGAGTAGTTCTGTTGGTAGAACTACTGGTAATTTTTGTTCCCATTAGTTCTGTGCCTCATAAGACTATGCTTTTACACGTGACTTGTCTTTCAACTATTCCCACTAGTTCTGATACTTAGTATTACTTAAGTTGGGAAGTTTATGAAACAAATGAAGATCGACAAAACAAATGAAGATCAGCAAAACAAATGAAGATCAACAAAACAAATGAAGATCGACAAAACAAACGAAGATCGACAAAACAAATGACGATCGAAATAACAATTGACGCCCGGATAAACAAATGACAATCGGCAAAACAAAAGACGATCGAAAAAACATATGCAGATCAATAAAACAAAAGATTATAAGCAATTTTAAAGATCAAGAAATACTTGTAGCTAAATGCGATTGCCATTCGAAAAAAAGGTGCAAGCCAATCTCGACCTTAATGACAATTCTCTACAAATGTGCTTTTAGGCGTTTATGGAAATCACTGATCACGAATAAATAAAAATAAATAAATATTATGTATGCGCATAAGGTCGTAATTTGCTTGCACCCATTTTTGTAATCTAGATGCTATAACCATTCAAAAAAATAGGTGCAAGCAATTCTCGACCTTATGAACATGCACTATATTTATTTAAATTTTTACATATTCGTGATCAGTGATGTCTGTAAACACCTAAAAGCACATTTTTAGAGAAGAATCATTAAGGTCGAGATTTGCTTGCACCTATTTTTTTTAATGGAAATCGCATCTAGATTACTAAATATGGCTGCAAGTATTTCTTGATCTTATCAAATTGCTATAGTCTTTTTGTTTTATTGATCTGCATATGTTTTTTCGATGGTCATTTGTTTATCCGAGCGTCATTTGTTTTTTGATGAGTGCATGCATATGCACTACTAGCGAACATACACTACTAGCGAGGTTTAGCATTATTTCCCATAAATTGTAACAAAATTTTGAAGCAAGCAAGTATGAAGAAACGTCTACTCCCACCTGTTCTGTTGATTAGTTCTGTTAACAGAACTACTGGTAATTTTTTTCCCATTAGTTCTGTCCACAGAACAAATGGTAATGCAATTCCCACCTGTTCTGTTGGCAGAACTACAGGTAATTTTTTTTACCATTAGTTCTGTTCACAGAACAAATGGTAATTCAATTCCCACCTGTTCTGCTGAGTAGTTCTGTTAGCAGAACTACTGGTATTTCATGTCCCATTAGTTCTGTCCACAGAGTTTTTATTTTTGTCGACGCGGGGACGTGCCGTCATTCCAGCCGCGGGGGTAGCTGGGTGTGCCCTTTGTCCACTAAAATCCATTAAAAAGATCCATCATGGATCTTTGTGGACATATCATGTCCACTTTAATACCTTAAAGTATTTTTTTATGAAAAATTGATCTTTTAGGACATGTGAGTGGAGAAAGATCCATTATAGGTTGTGGTATACGAAGAACATCTAAAAGTTAAAATGTATACTTAAAGTAATTAAATAATTTTCAAAACAAATGAAGATCGGTAAAACTAATGAAGATCGACACCACAAATGAAGATCGGCAAAACAAATGAAGATCGACAAAGTAAACAAAATCGTCAAAACAAATGACGGTTGAATAAACAAATGACGATCAAAAAACAAATGACGCTCGGATAAACAAATGACCATCGAAAAAACATATGCAGATCAATAAAACAAAAAGACTATAGCAATTTGATAAGATCAAGAAATACTTGCAGCCATATTTAGTAATCTAGATGCGATTTCCATTAAAAAAAATAGGTGCAAGCAAATCTCGACCTTAATGATTCTTCTCTAAAAATGTGCTTTTAGGTGTTTACAGACATCACTGATCACATGCATATGCATGCACTACTAGCGAACATACACTACTAGCGAGGTTTAGCATTATTTCCCATAAATTGTAACAAAATTTTATGAAATACTGATGAAAACGATTATATTCTTATTAATTTACCAAATTGTGAGGATAAAACTACCTATAATTATCAAACAAAGCAATATTAACATTTGAAATGGTTCATTGCTTAGGTGCCCGTTTTTTTGCAAATGAGTGTATGTATAGATAGTCCAGTCTTTACATCGGAAAAATCGGGCTAGAAATGATAATGAGCCGAGAAAGCCAAATTTTGGATATTACGTGGGGACGGGGAGGGGCTAGAAAAGCTCAAGTTCAAATTGTGGACTAAAATAACCTGGTAGGTTTCCGGCATCTTGAAAAAAGGGTTAAATTCATCTCATATTTTTCATCATAACTAACTCTGTTCCCCGTTGAGATACGAAAATTTTTACGCAATATTTTTTTGTTGCTCTTTTGATCTACAATGAAGGTCTTATGCATTTTTCACGTATCGATCATCGTTATCGAGATATCGATCCAAAAAAAAACATAAATTTGGGGAGAAATATTGTTTTTCACTATTTCCTTTTTTTTCGTGAAAGATATCGAAAAATGTCCAGTTTGAAAATTGTTGAGCGTGTTCAGACCTACAAATGCGTTTTTTTTATTTTTTATTTTTGACAAGAATTACGACCTCTAGCGCGCCGAAAACTCAGTAGACTGCCCGGTTATGATTTAGCCGCTCGCACGGTTATATGTCAAAATGGATAAATGGTTGTTCAGGGAATTATTCGTTATGTTAGCTCCGTAAACGTCGTTGATGTTGCGTGCCGCTTGTGCCGCGTTGCTGCCACGACGTTACTCATCATATTCAATAATTACTCGATTTTTTTACGTATCCATGATGACGAAAAAGATTGAAATGCGATGAAAACGTCACACTAATCAATAAACAAATGACTACTTTTGGAAAATGAATTCCATGTTTTTAAAATAAAATTAATTTGAAATTAAAATTCTTAGGCCCACTTGAGCGGAGAGTCGGGTTAAATATATAAATGTAGAGCTCGTAAACTCTTGAGTTAAATAAAGTTTAGTAGTGTATTTAAATAGAGTTACTTTAAATCTCTTCTTTCTGACGATGTAAAAATATAATATATACATCGCAATGATAAATTTTCTCAAAAAATGCAAAAGAACTCCAATCATATTTTTCCATTTTCATCATTCATGTGCGATTTTGAGCTATTTTAAATTAAAAAAAAAATATATTTATTAATATTTACACAAAAATTTACCGAATTTTTTTATTTTATTTATCAACGTAACATAAAATCTTACGTTTTTTCGAATTATTTAAAAGTTAATATTAATAAGCTGGAGTGACATTGAGGGATAAAGTAAAGAATAGTGTGATAAGGGAATATTGCGGTATGACAGAAGATGTAGTGACTAAGATAGAGAAAGGGATGCTCAGATGGTTTGGACATGTGGAGAGAATGGATGGAAATAGGCTGACGAAACAGATTTATGAAGCGAGAGTAAATGAGCAAACTGGTAGGGGTCGACCTCGGCATACTCATGTCGATCAAATCAATAATCTTCTGAGAAAAGGCCAGGTCAAGAGTACCCTTAACCAAAGAGCATGTATGAAGACACTTATGAAAGTTGAAGAAGCGAAAGTAGTTTGCCAGAATCGTAGCAAGTGGAAAGTCATAGTCTCTGCCTACCCCGTTGGGAGACAGGCGTGATGTTATGTATGTATGTAATATTAATAAATAGCTCAAAATTGTACATAAATGATTAAAATAGAAAAATATGATTGGAGTTCTTTTGCATTTTCTGAGAAAATTTACCATTGTGATGTATATATATTTTTAGATCATCAAATAGAAGAGATTTTAGGTGACAAAAAGCCCACCAATTTAAAAAAAAATATCTGATATTTTGACGGGTGATTTTTCGATTAAAAATGTAAATGCTTTTGCGATATTAAGTCAATAAAAGGAGAAAAATAAACATTTTGGATCAAATTTGCAATAGGTTTCATTCTAATACATTTTTTTATATTTAAAAAACTATCTGCACTGGTCTATTATGTCATCCACGTGTATTAATTTTTTTTAACAATGTTTGAACGCTTTGTGTGTCACTTTCTGACTGTGTTTATCTGAAAAATTTATAAACAATACAAACATGGAAAAGAAGCCACGTCTTCGTGCCCCTCATTTCACATCTAGTGTGGCGATATATACCTATTTGCTGTTACGTAAATGTAGCAATATGATATGTTTGCTGTTATCCCAAATGTGAGCCGTGGGCTGATCCATGCCTACGTGCAACGACATCGTTGAATTTCAAACCAGCAGAACAGATTGCCTGGGTATTAATTGAAAAATATCCTTTTTTGTTCCTAAAGATTTAAGCACTTTCTCCTCCTAAAATGGTAAAACATGAAAATAATGAATCTGTATTACGGATTGATCTCTTATAACATAGAGGCAGTAGAACTGAGATGTCTTCAGATACATGATATAAAATACCTGATGAGTATCAATAGGTATTTTATATCATGTATCTGAAGGTCAGATGGGGATGAGGTCAGATGAACTGACTACTTTATAGTACACTAGTGGAAGCCACGCAGTTTCACCCGTGTAGTTCCCCTGTGTAGAGACACTGCTGACGCATTAGTTTTATATACCGAGGCGCAAACATTCGCTGGGCGCAGCAGTCGTCTCCCAGCACGCTATGGGTTAGGTCCTATCGTATATCGGATTGTATTTTATTTAGTTATAGTGTTACTGGGGCCTGCTTCTGTAAGAACGGTGAGCAGGCTCCTCCCCGTCCTCAGGGCTCCGGTCATGGAGGCCGATAGTCTTCGGCGAAGACAAGTCGGCGGCGCTCCAGCCGCCGACTGCGGAACTCGGGTGGGAGAGTTTGCTCCCGCCCCGCCGCCTCTTTCACGAGCATGACCTGCTCGCAGAAAGAGGCGGCGCAGTCCCACTTACTCCCGCTAGAGACTAGAGATCATGGCTCGCACCATGGTCTCGAGCGAAAGAGTGTTCACCGCCAGACCTACCATGAGGACCTGGCGCTGTTGCGCCCATGCCGTGCACTCCACCAGCGTGTGGAGCGCTGTTTGACAAACATCCTTGATACATTTGACAGTAGCTAACTCAGAGTTAGGCGTTTTAACTCACCGATAACGGCGAGTTAAAAATTTAAAAGTTTAACTCTTGAGTTAGCCCTTAACTCTTATTGATGCAAGACAAATTATTGATTTTACTCGGGTTAGCAGTTAACTCTGAGTTAAACACGTTAACTCTGATCTCTGCAAGTCGCCCTTAGCCAAACAAAAATTATTTTGAATTGAAATGGCCAGTACAGTAGAACGGCAATTACATAGGTAAAGACCTATTATAATTACAATAATATGCCTTACATGCCGAGTGGTTACCAAAAACGTGATTTGGTCCATTTAAGAAATCAGTTTTGAGATCCAGGATTTTTTTCATTGAAGGTTTTTCTCCTTTTGAGAGTTATTGTGCTTGACGGCACCAGTTACTGAACGCCTGTCTTAAATTTAAATATTTTGGGACAATATTTTGCGTAACTGCAATGGGTGGCTAGTATTTTTTGCCAGTTTATCCAGTTTTGTGCAGTAGTTGCGAAGAAAGTGATTGGTGCACTCTACTTTCTCCACAATTAAACCAGGGTATCTAATATACTTTTATATGTGCTAGAATCACCATCATCAATTAATTTGGAGTGTATGATGCCGTGCATTTTCACAGAATTTTTGAAACCTTCTGTGATGGCAAGAGCCTCCATCCCACTTGAGGAACCCCTGTAATTTTTAAAGCACATGTGATCTAGGCAAGACGTATTATGATTCGCTGCTCTGGCACAAATCAGTACTTATTTTTTCCTCTAATATATAACACCTTTTTTGTTCTGTACCCAATGATTACAGCTGCACCTGATAGGGCTGTATAATTTTTCCTATAATGATCTCTTAGACCAGCATGCATCTACCACTACCGTAATCATTGGTACTCCATTAGTGTCTATATCACCATATTCTACAACTGTCTCGTTAAGATTAAGATCGTAATTTTTTTTTGCACACAATTCTTAACTTGTAACTCCATATTACACATTTTGCACAGAAAAGTTAAGTTTAAATAAAACCCTTTTTTGTTCTTTTACAAGTTGTAAGTAGCTGAAATCACAACCAAAGGGTGAATTGTGTTTGGATTTTTTTTGCAATTCCTCATAAAAGTACATGAAGTCAATCACTCTGCACCCATCTACTTTAAACTCCTTGTTTTCCTGTGCTACTTCTATCACAAGTTGTGGAGTATTCCGCTCTGGCGATGTCTGAAATGATATTATTGTATTGGTTGGTGATCTTTTAAATATTATTACCAGTGCTTTTAGGACGAGCGAGGATCAAACAATCCTTTAAAAGGAGGTCAAATGAATGTTCAGTATTTACATCTGCCGAGGAATATAGAATCTTGTATGTTTTGAATTTCCTGAAATGGAACTCGCGTTGCATTTTCTATGATAAGTTCCGGAATATTTTGCTCCAACTTTACCTGAAATATATAAAGCACTAGCGCTTGCCACGCTTCGCTGTGACTTTTATAAGGTGGTTTCATGTACCTCTGAGAAATGAGTAACAAAACAAAGGCTAGGTACTTTTGAAAAAGTTTAATTTTGAACCGTAACCGAAATCATAAATCTGTAGGATATAAAATACAGCCTGTCGAAACAAAGTAAGTAATCCATATTAATTCATTCTTCAGGATAATATTTTTAGATTGCGATGTGTTTCCTATTTGATTATGAAGTATATGATTGATAAATATTAACGATGTATTTTGGTTTTGGTTTCAATAGTTTTTTCACTACAAGGTCAAATATTTTGCATGTATGTGCATATGTACTATGCATGATACATCAGGTGCCAATGGTGTGATGATTAATGTTCATGTTTTATGGCTATATTTTGACAATATTGGACGAATCCGAGCATTTTTCAGAAGATTCTGACGATTACACTACATATCAAGAGCATAATATTTCTAGTTCATCAACATTATCAGATGTCGAAGAAAATATTAAATCAGCTCCTTCGTCACCAGTACCAGTCCCTTCGCCTTCATGGTTAATAAGCTCTTTTACAGAAACGTTGGCACCTGGCTATTTTTAAGTTTTGATAGGTAGATATTTCTCTACTAGAAAACTTCTTGATGAATTACATACTAAATTAAATTGCGTGACATGAGGGATTCACGCACGCCACACATTATCACCAAAAGTCCAATATTGTTATTGAGCTTACATTACTTTGAAGAGTCTGATTACATAGAAATTATCCGTAAATTTTTGTTATTCGTTTTATTTTTTTTTGTGTTTTTTGAACTTTTCAACTTATTTTATAGCAAATGCGGACGACAGTACGGGAGCGGCGGTACTTCACTGCGGCGCAAACACTACTTCTGTATAAGTCACATGTGCGGCCGCACATGGAGTACTGCTGTCACCTCTGGGCGGGGGCACCTGAATATCAGCTTCTTCCGTTCAACTCGGTACAAAGGCGAGCCATGACAGTGGTCAACGATCCTATGCTTGCAGGTGGACTGAAACCTCTTCGCGACAGGAGAGACTTTGCCTCCTTGTGCGTGTTCTACCGCCTGTACAATGGTTTGTGCTCTCAAGAATTGTGTGATATGATGCCCACGGCTACGTTCTATCACCGCACCGCTCGCCACAGACAGGGTGTTCATCCTCACACTTTGCGTCCGGAGGCTTTCTCTCGTGTACGCTTAGATTGTGGAATGATCTTCCTGCCTCGGTTTTCCCAAACGCCTACAGTATGAGGTTCTTCAAAGGGGGTCTTAGGTTTTTATAGGGTCGGTAGCGCGAGTGTAGCGCCTCTGGTGTTGCAAATGTCCATAGGCAGCAGTGACCACCGGTACATCTGCTGGGCCGTATGCTTGTCTACCACCTTGGTGGTATACAAAAAAAAAACATATTTTGAAATAAAGTCTAAAATTTTCTTTCTTTTTTTACACAATTTCACAACTGAAGTACTATAGATAGAAGATCAAATTAAAGATTTAAGCTTAACAGACATCGAATGTACTATGTATGTACATCAAGAAAACCCAGTTTTTCAAGCTTACGATTTTTTTTCAATTATTTTCCCATGGCTTTCATACCATACCTAGCATCAACACTAAGTTTCATAAAATTCGGAAATAATGTATACCTTCAAGGGTTAGGAGGTTCAATAAGTGCATTCTTTATTTATTTTTTAAATTGTACGTGTCTATTCGCTTGTTTTTACGGACGTGGCTCATAATAAGGTTTTTTTTACGCGGGGACTGCAGGTTAGGCTCTTCGCCGCCTTGTTTCGGGGGAACAAGACGACTTCGTCTGGGACTCACGGTCTGATATGTGGGACCGTCCTACCTACTAAACCCCGCGGTGTTCCGCCTTGCCTTAACCGGGTCGCAGGATAGGCCGGTGGATAAATCACTGCGGCCCGGCAAAGGGTCGCCCCATTACGTAGGGACTCTCCACGGGGTGGAATTGATGGTCTGCCCCCTCCCTGAACTCCTAAAGGAGTTATAAGTTCGGATGGCGTCGTACCGCTCTCGGATGCCCCTCTGTAAGCAGAGGGGGTAGAGAGCAGTCGAGCGGGTGGGCGTAAGGCGCCCCCGGTTCGAAAAAAGGCACCCCCGGAACACGGGGAGGTGCCTACCGCTGTTTGATCATCGTGGGCGAGGTCCCCCGACCACCGCCCACGAATCAAGGAATTAGTCGGGGGCGCGCATCCACGCCGCCATGCGGCGCCCCCGAACGGAACGGCGGGGCGGGAGCGTCTGACCAGCACGCTCCCGAACTCGCAACTCCTCTCGTTTGGACGCCATCACCTCGCTAGCAAACGAGGCAACGGCGGCCCAGCACGATTGGCTGCCGAACATGGCTCGCACCACGGCCGGCAGCGACAGGTCCCTGCCGATACTCTTAATAAGGTATTGATAATTGATTTATTCGACACAGTCGTCAAATGTGCGATATTTGCGCTGGTTTTTTAAAAATATGATAAATACTTTAATATCTACAGATGAAGTAGGTGCCGGTAATGAATATTGATGTTGTTTTTTATTGACTTTGATTATTCGTACAATTTTTAAATAATTACTTATACGAGTATTATAAATGCGAATGTTTGTGAGTGTGGATGTTTGTTACTCTTTCACGCTCGAACGGCTGAACGGATCTGGCTGAAATTTGGTACCTACAGGGATACATTATAGTCTGGAATAACAAATAGGCTACTTTTAATCCCGAGTATAGAGGATGTATTTCTATTTATAGTGGAGGTCTATTGTATAGGCAGGAGACGATCTGTGGCGGCGGAGCTGCTCACCACGTATATGCCTGGCTGCTATACTTACTCTCGCTGCGTAGTCGGCTGCTATGTTCTGAGGGCGCGTACGGAATCGAAGGTCAAAGTCAATGAAAACCAGCGTTAGTGAACCGGGTGTATTTCGCGAGTTAAACTGGTTACATGTCTTGATCGGACCGAGGGAAGGAAGTGACTGCGGGCACAAGGGACGCTACTTTCCTATTTGCAACTCAGCAATACTATTGCATCAGCCGATGACGTAATCCTGTTGTGTCCCCCCACACCGGGAATGAGTTCCCACGGGAAGTGAAAATTTACGCGGGCGAAGCTGCGGGCATCAGCTAGCTATTAATAATGCATTATCTGAGGAATACACATACCCATCACATAAATTTATAAAATGGTCCATAAACTTAGATTTCAATTAATTATTGACGGTTCCATGCGAAATTCTCTAGTTTGAATATTCACCCATAAGTAAAAGCGACATATTTTTGATGATTAATACTCCCGTAACAGCCGTTTAGAGAATTATATTCTTAACGCGTTACGTACACCGAAATATTTACGCGTGACAGTCGGTAGCCCACTACTATTTCGATAAGTGGGTAATAATGCGTAGGATTCCAAGAAATCATCTAATAGATTTATTTGATTGATGATTCGCCTAAATATAATTTATCTACTCTGATACTATAATACAAAGATTATAAAATTGAAATCAATACTATTATGACAAACATTACGCACAGGCCAAAAAAAAAGTTTTATTACGATACAGGTCTTGTATGGACACCTGTATCATAATAAAACTTTTTAATCATTACGATACACCATAAACAATCTCCAGCTGAAAAAGAAGTTTGAACCTCTACTTTAAAAAAAAATGTGTCTCCAGAGTAGCGAAAAATCCTAAATCTATGGTCTCCGCAGCCTAAAAAAAAAAAGAAACACGCATGCGCAATCGATGTTTGCGCCTTGGCGCCAACATTTTA
Organism: Miltochrista miniata; assembly: GCA_933228765.1. Lineage (NCBI taxonomy): Eukaryota > Metazoa > Arthropoda > Insecta > Lepidoptera > Erebidae > Miltochrista > Miltochrista miniata. The sequence goes on along the minus strand of OW121763.1, from coordinate 22,327,554 downwards.
CATTTAAATTAAACAAAGTTTGGTTTTGTTTGTAAAATAAATTAGTTTTTGTGTAAAAACATGTCTTAAAGCGAGGATGGTGGTAATTGTACACCACCAGACACTCTGGAAACTGCGTCAAACATGACCATGAACCTGTTACCGGCGAAATCAAGGAGCAACTATATATCACAACAAAATGAAATCAGGTATTATAGTATGAGAGTAGATAAAGTAGTGTATGACACTGTACATAACTTGGTCTTATAACACTCGTGTGATACTATAAAAAAACTCGCCTACGGCTCGTTTTTTTAAAACACACTCGTGTTATAAGAACCCTCATTATGCAACAGTGTCATAAACTACTATTATCTACTCTGATACTATAATACAAAGATTATAAAATTGAAATCAATACTATTATGACAAACATTACGCACAGGCCAAAAAAAAAGTTTTATTACGATACAGGTCTTGTATGAACACCTATATCATAATAAAACTTTTTAATCATTACGATACACCATAAACAATCTCCAGCTGAAAAAGAAGTTTGAACCTCTACTTTAAAAAAAAATTGTGTCTCCAGAGTAGCGAAAAATCCTAAATCTATGGTCTCCGCAGCCTAAAAAAAAAAAGAAACACGCATGCGCAATCGATGTTTGCGCCTTGGCGCCAACATTTTACATTTAAATTAAACAAAGTTTAGTTTTGTTTGTAAAATAAATTAGTTTTTGTGTAAAAACATGTCTTATAGCGAGGATGGTGGTAATTGTACACCACCAGACATTCTGGAAACTGCGTCAAACATGACCATGAACCTGTTACCGGCGAAATCAAGGAGCAACTATATATCACAACAAAATGAAATCAGGTATTATAGTATAAGAGTAGATAAAGTAGTGTATGACACTGTACATAACTTGGTCTTATAACACTCGTGTGATACTATAAAAAAACTCGCCTACGGCTCGTTTTTTTAAAACACACTCGTGTTATAAGAACCCTCATTATGCAACAGTGTCATAAACTACTATTATAGGCTTGTCATTGTTAACATATTAGTAGGTAGCTCGCTAGTTCTCCTTAAATTTATATAAGATTAGCTTATGCCGGCGGCTTCGCCTGTGTAGTGAAGTTTTCCAGATACAAATATCAATCGCATTCCCTATTTTAAACGCTTTAAGACTTTCTCGCGATAAAACCTAATGTGAGTGTAAACCCTATGTCCTTATTCCCGCTCTTGTCTATCTCTGTACAAAAATTTCATCAAAATTGGTTTAACAAGGTCATGCGTAAAAACTAACAGATAGTTACTTGTAGGAAAGGGTAGATTTATATAATTTCAATTCAGTTCAACAATGTCACGTGTCAACTAATATTATGTAAAATTTTCTAACCATTTATGTATCAAGTCTAGGTCATTCCTTGTAGTGTGTAGGTCGGATGAAATTCAGATTCATCCAGGCGCGTCCTTTTGTAAATGCTGCATATATACATTTGCTTTTAATCTAATTCACTCTTAGTCAAGGCAGAATTTAAATACCCTCAGTCGTAGATATCTACTGTTCCTATGCTAACTTCTAGTCAAAAAGGTACAATAAAAACACATAAAAGGTTAGCCTGTAGCCTGTATCTTTTTTCTTTTTTGTTGACTGCCTCTGTGGCGCAGTCGGTAGTGTACTCGGGTTGTGTGAAGTCCGAAGAAATGGGGAGGACACGCTAACCCTTGCGTCGGGCGACCTGTTCTACTTTCGAGAAGGTGATGGAAGGACCTCCTCTGTGTCGATTTTATGGTGAAAAAGGACCTCGTTGGCAGCGTTGTGTAAGTCGGTAGCGTCAGCATACCTCATACTCAAGCTCACCGACAGGTACACCCTGAAGGTGATACATGTGTATGCCCCGACTTCGAAAAACGAGACAGTTGAGACCGTGTGCGAGGACATAGAAAAAGCACTACACGGTACTGCCAAGGCTCATTACAACGTTGTAATGGGGGACTTTAACGCCAAAGTGGGAGTACAAGAACTCGGCGAAACGAATTTTTTTCCTTTTGGCGTAGGGCGCAGAAACGACCGAGGGCATATGCTTGTCAGTTTCCTCGAGTCCAAGGGACTCCTCTTGAGGAACTACTTCTTTAAGAAGAGACCCCACAGGAAGTGGACGTGGACCCTGATAAGGTGAGAAGGAACGAGATAGACTTCTTCTTAACGGACAGGAAGTGTATATCTAGAGATGTTTCTGTGATTAACAGGTTTAATACCGGCAGTGATCACTGACTTGTCCGAGCATCTCTAAAATTTAGACATCCGCGCCGAACGGGCCCGTATGATGAAGCCTACTCTCCAACCTACTGCGCTCCAAATGGTCATGGGATCCGATAGGTTTCAACTGGAAATTCAAAATCGTTTCGATCTGCTGGAAACCACCGACAACATTCACGATAAAACCGGCACGGAACCCTTATAGATTCGTCATGTCTGTCTGTCTGTCCGTCCGTGTGTCACAGCCACTTTTCTCCGAAACTATAAGGCCTATGCTATTGAAACTTGGTAACTAGATGTATTCTGTGAACCGCATTAAGATTTATATATAAAACTAGAAAAAGAGCAGTAAATTTTGGGGGTCCCCATACTCAGAACTAAAACTCAAAATATTTGTTTTCATCAATAGATAGGTCTTTAAAAATGCTATTGAAGTTCGTAAATCATTTTTTTCTAAAGTGAATAGTTTGCGCAAGAGACACTTCCAAAGTGGAAAAATGTGTCCCCCCCCCCCTCTAACTTCTAAACTAAGAGAATGATAAATCTAAAAAAAATATATGATGTACATTGCCATAAAAACTACCAACGAAAATTAGTTTGAACGAGATAGAGCTGGTACTTTTTTTTAATACGTCATTAACCGCAATTTTCGGTTAGAAAAATAACTACCACTGCAATCGTGATAAACCATCAATCAAAGTTACAACGAACTATAAGAACTTCTATATTATGCTACTTGCTGCTACGAAACCCTTCATGGGCGAGTCCAACTCGCACTTGGCCGGTTTTTTTGAATATACGAGGGCAAGCATAGAAACTTTTGATTATATACTCGGCCACATACATGAAGACTTGAAAGCTAAAGTTAATTTTAAGAAAATTATTTCACCTCTAGAACAGCTGTTTCTAACTTTAAGGTAAGTACCTATTTAAAATATTTATCTAAATAAAAGTAATAATTTCTTTATCACCACGTATTTATTTATTTATTTATTAATGTACCATAGTCAAGTTATTAATCACATATTTTTTAATTATAATTATATTTTTATAATGTGTCTGTATTTATGATGTGGATGTTTTGACATCCATACTGCTGGTCTACTCAGTATTTCACTTATGAACCTTTCCGTATCCATTATTTTTATGGCAACGCGCGTTAAAAACAAAATAATTTGTTCTGAACGCGCGATGCCTAAATGCGTCCGCCGATGCCGCCGCGCGCGCCGATATGAGCTGTGGCCACCTCGGTACTCGCCAGTACATTTGTTTCACCCGCACACCGCGCAGCCCGTTGCGGCCGCGTGCCGCGCGACTCTCGCCGCGCCTCAGGTCGCACCACAATTCGCATCGCCGGTAGCTGTGGCTTACTACATAGGTTGTCAACCATTTGTTTTCGCCGCGTACCGCTAGCCGCGCCTCACGACGCGCCGCTATCCGCACCGCGGTAAGCTGTGGCCAGGGGGTTAGAGAGCTAACGAGCATATTCAATTCCGTCCTCCAGCAGGGCCAAACACCCAGGGCGTGGAGCGGAAGTGCGGTGCCTCTGTTCTTCAAAAAAAGTTGATAAGACCTTACTAAAGAACTACAGACCCATCTCACTCCTGAGCCATGTTTACAAGTTGTTCTCGAGAGTAGTCACAAACCGCCTCGCCGGAAAACTCGACGAATTTCAGCCAAAGGAGCAGGCCGGGTTTCGAGATGGCTTCAGTACCGTGGACCACATCCATACTCTTCGACAGATTGTACAGAAGACCAATGAGTACAATCAGCCGCTGTGTATGGCTTTTGTGGACTACGAAAAAGTCTTCGACTCTATCGAAACATGGGCAGTACTGGACGCTCTGCAGCAGTGTCGTGTTGATTGGCCATATATCGAGATGTTGAGATGCTTGTACGATACCGCTACCATGACCATCCTGTTGGAGGATAAGAAGATCAATCCTATAGCACTGCGCAGATGTAAGACAGGGCGATGTAATATCCCCGAAACTCTTCACCAATGCGCTTGAGGACGTCTTTAAGTCGCTGTACTGGGATGGATGGAGCGTGAATATAAACGGTGCACGCATCTCATACCTTCGGTTTGCTGACGACATCGTAGGTGCGGAAACGCTGGAACAGTTGAGTGGGATGCTGCACAGTCTAAGTAGAGAGTCTCGACGTGTTGGCCTCGGCATGAACTCGGATAAAACCAATGTCATGTTCAATCAAAATGTCATGCCGGGACCAATCTACGTTGAAGGATCGAGGCTTGAGGTTGTCCAGGAATATACCTACCTTGGGTAAGCAATCACACTAGACAATAACCTGGAAAAGGAAATGGCGAGAAGGATCCGCTTAGGCTAGGCAGCGTTCAGCAAACTGCGTCGGGTTTTCCATTCGCCTATTAAGCAATGCCTGAAAACAAGTATATAACCAGTGCGTTCTACCAGTTATGACATGAGACGTGGACACTCACAGTGAAGCTAGTCCATGCCCTTAAAGTTGCGCAGCGAGCAATGGAACGAGCTATGCTTGGGGTGTCTCTAAAGGGTAAAATCCGGAATGATGTTATCCGTCAGAGAACTAGAGTGGTCGACATAGCTCGCAGAGTATGCAGTTAGAAGTGGCAGTGGGCTGGCCATATCTGTAGGAGAACCGATGGTAGGTGGAGCAAACGAGTTCTGGAGTGGAGACAGCGACTTGGTACACGTGGCGTAGGACGACCCCCCGCCAGATGGACCAATGACCTAAAAAAGGTCGCAGGGACTGACTGGATGGGGTAGGCGCAGGACCGTGCGTGTGTTGTGGCGTTATTTGGGAGAGGCCTACGTCCAGCAGTGGATAGCTATAGGCTGATTTGATTGATGGAGCCCAAAGTAAGCTCAATTCAGCAAATGAAAATAATAAATAAATTCAGAAAAATTTAGCCAATCACATCAACATCATCATGATGTTGTGTGAGATTGTCCACAAATACTAATGTTCTGTGAGATTGTCCACAAATATTTTTATTTTCATTTTGATGTATTCACAGTTGCTTCCAAACCTACATAGATTTTGTAGCCTCGAGCCCACTTATATTCTTATACTAGCTCATGCTCGCGGCTTTGCCCGCGTGAAATTTGGATGCCGTTCCTGCTTCCAATGGGAAAATATTCTCGGGATGAAAAGCCTGTGTTATTCCAGACTACAATTTACCTTGGTACCAGATTTCAGCCCAATCCGTTCAGCTGTTAGAGCGTGATTGAATAACGAATATCCAAACATCTTCACAAAGTTTCAGATTTATAATATTAGTAGGATTAGTTGTCAGGAGCAGCATTATTTTGATTTTTAATATTTGATTAAGAGCGATTGACGTCTGAACTCCCAACCCCGTAAGGGCGTCTGTATCGTAGCTTCATCCGTGGCTCAGCAGGTGCACTGCTAGCAAGCGAAGTTAGAATATCTATAAGCGCGAATATCCCCACACGTATCATGCCGAGGATAACAAATTTATAAGTTGGTAAACAGTGTTCTTAGTTCTTCGAACCACAGTCGAATTTTACAGCCAGAGGCTATGTCAGGCTGTCCGCGCAAAACTGGCCTAACCCTCAATTTATTCTTCATATAATAACGTTGAATAAACATTTTGTGTCTATGACTAATATTATGTGACGATACGCCTGGATAAAATTAAAACTAGCGATTCATTCATTCAGAACATGACATTGGTTCGGATGTATGACCTTGACTATTTTCGAACGAGTCTAACAGTTTTTCTTTTTAAATAAAGCTCATTTATACACAAGAGGAGTAGATATCAGAGGTTTTTCATTGTGAATTTTGGATACTAGTCAGGGTGTATCGCCCGGAATCCACCATGAGCTATTAGGTTGTGAAATATTAAACATTGTTATGTGGAGGAACAGGTGAGAGAGATTCCTCCAACAAAGGGAGGATCCTCCGACCAGGCAAGGTGATCAGCCTGGCGGGCCGAAGCCCAACCGTTGATGTTGGACTGTTGTATAGTCATCAGCGGGCGTATTGTATGTTATCGCAATTCAGAATTGTTTGATTGTCTAACTTCAATTATTTCTTCTTCTTGACACATGGCGATCGCCACAGTTTAAGTCAAAGGTTCGTTTCTTTAAGTACTGTACCCATCAAAGTAGCTCTTTCATATAGCTTTCGAGGATAAAGTTTAGCATAAAGAAAACGTAAGTATAAAGAGATTACTTACCTCTATAATTTGTGGCGAATAACTAGCCACGACATCACTATCCCTCGTTGTCACCAATAGCTTGCATCCTATATCGAAAGCTTCCAAACATTTGAGCTCATTAACCTCATCCAATATGAGCAGGCACTCTCTCAAAGGAGGTTCAGCAAACTGGGTCTTCAGTCTATCTTTTAGATCTCCTGATGTCCAGTCATATGTGGATGACGCTTGACTGTCGCCATTAGAACAAATACTTGACATCGATATAGTGGAGTTCATGAGAGAATTACTCAAAAACGTTGATGATGCCTTTCGTAGTAGTCTGAAAAAATCGACAAAAATTAGCTGATAGCTCAAATTCTCTTAATAATATTAGATGGGGAGCAGTAAGAGGAATAATTTTCATTTAAATGTATCATTTTACTGGTTGTTTGTCACATAAAAAAGAGCCATACCATTGCAAAAAGTACTGCCGTTCCTATTTGACTTATGGGATGAAACGAGACGGTATAAAATCAGAGTGCTTAATAAGCTTAAAACTTACTTGGTTTGCAACTTGACAATATCATCGTCAGTCTTGCAGTTACCAAAAGACAGCCAGAAGACGACGCAGTTGAAATTATTGGTGATGAGATCAGGGTTGTGTCGTAAGGCACTTATTACCATGCAGGTCTTGCCACAGCCAGACATGCCATGGACTGCCACAACCTTGTGCCGAGACAACTGCGATAACACCTCGACTAATTTTTGTTCCTAGAAAAAGAGCATAGTTCAGAGCCAACCCATATACAGAAATCGATTCGGCGCGCTCACACAGACTCACTTTTATGGGAACTAACGCTTTTCATAGCGCCTTCAGGGGTGTGAGACAAATACACTCTTTTATAGGAATATTATATAAATCTCGGTGCAGAGGCGAGCTGTGAGAGTTGTCAACGATCCTATACTGACAGGTGGTGTGGAACCTCTTCGCGACAGGAGAGACTATGCCTCCTTATGCGTGTTCTACCGCCTGTACAATGGTATGTGCTCCGAGGAATTGTTTGACATGATGCCCACGGCTACCTTCTATCATCGCACCGCTCGCCATAGACAGGGATTTCATCCTCACACCCTACGTCCGGAGCGTTTGAGCACGGTTAGATCCGGTAGGGGTTTTCTTCCGCGCACGCTTAGGTTGTGGAACGATCTTCCTGCCTCGGTTTTCCCAAACGCCTACAGTATGGGGTTCTTCAAAAGGGGTCTAAGAAGGTTTTTACAGGGTCGGCAGCGCGAGTGTGGCGCCTCTGGTGTTGCAAACGTTCATAGGCTGCGGTGACCACCGGTCCTTCTGGTGGGCCGTGTGCTTGTCTGCCACCTTAGTGGTATAAAAATAAATAAATAAATAAATAAATCTTACTAACAAATTCTGTAACCTTCGCGGTGTGATCACGGACAATCGAACCGTCAGCGTGCGTGTGAATTCTTTATCTTACTTGAATATATTTAGTCCAATTCAAATTGAAAGTTAAAGTAAGATTGAAACAATATTGCTTTAACAGATTGGTAGTGGGCCGCCAGTTCCTGTTCAGGGCCCCGATTGGCAGGAATGAACGGAAATTTAAGGGTGAAACGTCATTTGTCTCAGGTTTAGTCGCTCCTAGATATGATGAGACAAATGACGTTTCACACCTTCCGTCCACGCATTAAGGTCGTATGAACCCAGAATCGGCGCCCAGGCGGTAAAAGTGTGTGTCTATGAGAGAGCGCCGAGTTACTTCGCTTGCACCAAGTTTAGTCTCTGTCTAGTATAAGTGAAGTGTGCAGAATGCAGATACTTGTGCACACGGCGCCAACTTCTCCGTGAATGGAAAGATTCATTTCCACCGGTTTCGGCGAACTCCGTAGGGAAATTATCATAGATAATCTCGCGTTGGATGTTTCCTGTGCTGGAGGAGTAGCCAATACTTACTAGCTTCTATGGATGTTTTGTTTTTGAGGACGTGATGGTACTATTAAATAAAACGATATAAAGATTACCAAATGACGCATCGTGCTTTTCGGAGTTTATCATTACTGGATTTCCATTTCAGTTGGCGTCAGTTGGGGGAAGTACAGTTACATTGGTTTTTGGAGGAAATCCGACTCATTAAGTTGGAATGGGATGCAAAGAAAATGGTTTGAACTCGCGAGAAATTATAGCGTGGACAAATCCATTAGGATACAAATATTATGTATTAGTTTTCAGTTTCACATTTACATCTATACTGGACTAGACTGGCCAATCTGGCCAAGTGGTTCAGTGGTTAGTGTACCTGACTACGGATTCGGAGGTCGTGGGTTCGATTCCTACCCAGGACAAAGGTCTTTGTGTGATGAGCACATTGATTTGTTCTGTGTCTGGGTGTAATTTATCTATAATATCTATGTATTTAGAAATATATGTATGTAAGTATGTTCATCAGTCGTCTAGATCCCATAGCACAAGCCTATAATTATATAATTAATATAATTTGGGCTAAATGATGTTGTGTGAGAATGTCCACAAATATTTATTTATTTATTTATTATCTATTCAATTAGTTTGTATTCCTTCAATATTCTTCAAAATTTTACTATCTTCAGTGCCGTTTGATTGCCGCCAAAGGCATTCATCTACAGCTTACGAGGGAACCTTTTAGAGTACAGTTTGCCTTCGTACCATCGATAAAGACTGTTTGTATAATTTTGATGTAATTCTGGTAATGTATTTGCTTATCAATTACGATCACAGCAATAAAACAAGACAAACATTATTCATAACGCGTCACTGGGCCCCTTGACGTCGAAATAAACGCAAAGAGTTTTGGACGAGCTTTACCAGTAGGTACTATTTTTATTTATAGGCAAATTAATAAGCTCTTGACAAAACATAAGAAAACTTACCATCGCCTGCCGTCTGACATAATGATCGGGCAACCGCGGCACGTCGCCCTTGCTAAGACTGTCTTCCAAGCTATCATTGGTGATTTGACTGTCATTATCCATAGTAAGTTTTTCCCAAAGCCAGTTGTATTCTTTTGCTAGGCTGTCTACAAATGCCTCGTATGATTCATTGGTCCCAGAGCGAATTAACTTATCTAAGAGGAGACGAGCTTGTTCAGTGCCGTTTTGCTGTAAAGAGAAAAATGTTTAAATATTATTCAGTAGATACTTATTTTACATTATAGTTTCCTACTACTAACGATCTGCTATCAACAAACCAATTTATCAAATGCATTGGGGCTGGATCTCGTCGCTATCGCTGCATTGGTGGCAAAATAACGCCGCGGCACATATGATATAATAATAAAAGCTATACATACGACAAATTAATAATTAAAGGCAAAGCAGAGAACAAAGAAAAAAGGAAAAGACTGAGAGATCTACTCCGCCTCCGCGCTGGATACTCGAACAAAGCCCAATACAAAATTAACAAAACTGGCGTCTATGGCAATGAAGGTGTCATTAAGGTCGAGGTTTGCTTGCACCAATTTTTTTGAATGGCAATCGCATCTAGATTACAAAATCTGGCTGAGAGTATTTTTTGATCTAAGCAAATTGCTTATAGTCTTTTGTTTTATATCTTTTTATTGATCTCCATCTCTTAATCGGTTTTCATTTGTCTTTTTCATCTTTATTTGCTTTGCCGATCTTTATTTGTTTTGCCGATCATCATTTGTTTCACCGATATTCATTTGTTTCGTCGATCTTCATTTGTTTTGTCGATCTTCAATAATTGTTGTAGCAATCTTCATTTGTTTCGTCGATCTTCATTTGTTTTACCGATTCATTTGTTGCGTCAATCTTCATTTGTTTTGTGGATCTTCATGGAACTAGACAAAGGAACTACTGGGATATGGTGGGGCATTTTAAGAACGAGACAATTCGCGAACGGGACATTTTACGAAAGGGACAATTAGCGAACGGGACATTTCGCGAATGGGACGATTTACGAACGGGACGATTTACGAACGGGACGATTTACGAAAACCTCACGATTTTTGCAGCGGGCCGTTTTAAGAACGGGACGTTGCCAGACTATTCCGCTGTGAGATCGACTTTTTCATTGCGGACAAGATGTGTATATTTAGACCGCAAAAAGGACACTACTGTACTGAAGCCTATTTCGGAGATTTAGCGGTAGTTCGGAACTTAGAGCACTCGAATTGGGTTTCGAAAAGTTTCAATTGGAACTTCAAAACAGTTTTCATCTGCTGGAAAATATGGGCAAATAAGATGACACAGCGGCGGTCAGACCGCAACACGTCTCTAAGTTAATGTACGGCAAAAGTAAAGTCAGGGAATCTCTCGAACTTAGAAAGTAAATTTCACGTACCTACGTACACGTCTCCGTTAGATCGAAGGGACTTTACCTCAGGATTCAGAAGTCGATACAACACAACATCAAATTTCTCGGTAGAGAAACCATCTCTTGATTGGCCATAACTCGTCAAAAGAACGGTAGAGCGATCCCCAGGCAGATTGTTCGATGGCCTAAGCACGTGGGTCCTTCATTCGGAGGGACAGGGCCGTGTGTTAAAGCGAAAATTAGGTGAAATTAAATTATGCATTGGCTAGTAAGCTATGTATTGCAGTAGCAGGCAGCAGGTGTAAAAAATTTCAAAACATTATTATACGAAAAAATCAGGAATGGTGCTCAAGTACACAGGGAATATGATACCGCTCAGGTAAATATGCAACGTTTCAATATTTCAACATTGTCAGCCACAATCTTTGTTCTGGTAGGTAATTAAAAAGTATTCCGGGAGTTATCAAATTGATGATGTCCACTGATTTAATACATGTCACAAACATATTTTATACCGAATTTACCTGTCAAAATAAGATATGACTGTATCTCTGTTAGTGTCCGACCGAAACTGGTTTTCCGGCCGAAACCGAAACCGAAACCGAACTTTCGGCCCCTGGGTCAGTTTCGGCCGAAACCGAAACCGAAACCGAAACTCACGTGTTCACATTGAAAAAAAAAAAAAAAAAAAAAACCAGCCAAGTGCGAGTCGGATTCCCGCACAGAGAAATCCGTTACAAAAATTACGTTTGTTGTGTGGATGTTTTTTTCTGATTGTCGTAGGTATTTTCTGTTATAGCGGCAACAGCACATGGTGATGTGGTTGGTGGTGGCAGTGTCTTTTGAAATCTCCAACGCTTTCAACACTTTGCCCTGGAGCTGCGTTTGGGAGGCGCTTATTTACCATGGGATGCCTCAATACCTCCGTCGAATTGTCGGGGCCTATCTTTTCGAGAGGGCCAAAACTTACCCGAGAGAGGGTCGGCGAGATGTGTCGTTCGGTGTTCCACAGGGATCGTTCTTGAACCGTTTCAGTGGAACATCGGTTACGATTAGGTGCTGCGTGGTCCGTTGCTCAGAGGTGTCGGGGTTACCTGTTACGTGCGTAACGTGTACAGCGCGGCGCGAGGAGCAACGCAACGAGACGCAGCCCTAAAGTACACCTGCGGGATCCAGCTTACATATAGGGGGCGTCAGCATCGGCACCGAGCTCTCGATGACGTATCAGGGGCTCGTACTCGATAACCGGTGTAACTTCGGATACCACTTCCGAAGTTTGGTCCCAAAACTGAGGGAGAGCCGCACTCTCGCGGTTGTTGCCCAATATCAGGGGACCCAACGCTCCCTGCAGGAGACTGTACCTTGGGATCATGCGGAGCAGGGCCCTATAAGAGGGCCCCGTATGGGCGGAGATCCTGGTGGCCAGCAATGCGACTAGATTGCTTAGCCCGCAGAAGGCGATGGCTGTCAGGGTAAGGATAAGGGGATACCGCATGATCTCAGTTGAGGTGGCATGTCTTCTAGCCGTGACCCCTCTATGGGACCTGGAAGCGAGGGCCCTTGCGTCATTGTTTAAATGGCGCAAGAAGGCGCTAGAGCGGTACCATAGTCCTCTTCCTATGAACAGGTCATGCTCGTAAAAGAGACAGCGCCGGGGAGGAAGCGGGAGAGAACTCTCCCACCCAAGTTGCACAGTCGGCGACGGCGCGCCCTATACTATTAGCCTCTATGACCAGGGGCCTGAGGGCGTCTGCTCACCGTCCTTATAGAAGTAGGGCCTAGACGATAGCATGAAGTTTGAGATTCATGCATGCCCCTCTCAAGTAGCGGGATAATAACTGAACAACCCCCCAAAGACGCGGCTGCAGTATGTATCATTCCGAGGGCAATTTGGGGCTCCCAATTCGTGGTTTTTAGTCGGTAGGACTGAGGCATAGTATCTCTGTAGGATTTAAGAGTAAAAATAGTGGCAACAGAAATACATCATCAGTGAAAATTTTAGGCCTCTATCTGGCGTGGTTCCAGCGATACAACCTCGTGACTAAGAGATGGACGTTCGGCTTGGCCTTATGTCTCGTTAATAGGGTCAAGCTTTAACCCCTCCGTGTGAGAGTCCGACTCGCACTTAGCCGGTTATTTTTTCAATAGGTGCAGCAAGTTCCACCAAGTGCCATCGATCAACGGTATAAATCTTCTCAAGTGTTTATTTTAGAAATATCTCCACCTTAAGATGAGTTTCTTTCTTTTACGTGTGGAATTACTCATAGATGCTATTGCGAGCTCCTACCGACTAAAACCACACGGTGCTCTGCTACTAGCTCTTGGCCGGTTTTGGTTACATTCTAGAAGTGTATAACTAAAACTGGGCACGAGTGAGCCGGACTCGCGCACGAAGGGTTCCGTACAAGAAAAGCGGCAAAAAAGCCGCGGTTGTTGTATGGGAGGCCCCCTTTAATACTATTATTTTGTCTATTTGTATTATTTGTTGCTACAGCGGCAAATGTAATACATCATCTGTAAAAAAATATCTGTCTAACTATCACAGTGGATGAGTTACAGCCTCCTGATAGACGATCAACACAGTCTTCGGAACCGACAACAAAGGGGTAGGGTTATGTAATGTCCTAGATCTTTAGGATTCAGTAACCAAAAGTAAAAACGGGATCCTATAAAAAGGAGGTCGAAGACATAACACAGGGGTAACTGTCTAATAGTTCTCAATGATTGTACTCGTAATTGCTTGTGGCTTAAATAAAGTCGTATTATTATAACTGTTGATTGGAAGTCGTTTTTAAATATCTAAATCTTCGGTTAGTAATATATTAACTGGTTGGGCTGACCCCAACCACGTCACAAGCACAGCCAGACACTCAAAATTCATGAACACGTGGGTTTCGGCCCGGCCGAAAGTTTCGGCCCATTTTGGCCGAAACCGAAACTGCGGCCGAAACTCGATTTTTTGGCCGAAACTGGCCGAAACCGAAACCGAAACCGAAACTTCGGTCGGTCACTAATCTCTGTATTACGCCGGCCTCGTACTATATAGGTAGATAAATCTTTAGCCATATTCTTGTGGAGGAACAGTTGGAGATGTCTACAAAGAGAGGATCCTACCAAGTAAGGCGATCACGCCTGGCCGGCCGTTAACTTTCTTTTAAGCACTCGTGCAGTATTTAAATGTCCTTCTTTACAATATCATTATGATGTAATGGGTTTTGACGTACCCTTATCGACTTTGAACTTTGCCACCTCCTATATTTGCACGATGCCATACAGATTTAGAATAGTGTAATTTTTAGATCTATGAGCGCACTAGCACTTCAAAATGGACTCAATATTACATGAGCGACGAGGTGGAATGTTAAATGGAGCGTTATTAAAGTAGTATTCTCGTTAAGTATAATTCCATTGTACTAGCGGCTTTCCTATAAATTTTCTCTATTTTGTCACTCTTCCTTACAACATCTTTTTAAAAGGTAAAGGGGACAGGACGCCGAAAGAGTAGGAAGTATAAATTATTGTGCTTTTCCTCTGAGATAGAGAGTTCCAGTTTAAGTTCAAGTACTTACCTAGGGGTTGATTTATGTTATGGACAATAACAATAAGACCAGCATTATAAAAAGATAACAAAAATCTAACGGCGAATACCTATGTTTTATGGCAAATATAAGCTGTCATTTTTACTCTTCATAGGGCGCAGTACATATAAACTTGAGCAATAAGCAAAAAGAACGTAAGTCTATTAGGGCACTCAGTGCAATATTAGGTACATCCTTGAAAATGTTTTAGGTGACCACATAGCTAGACCTACCCAAATGGATTTGTATGGAGACTCGGACAAAATATTTTAAAAGCTTTTAAGAATTTAGGTCAGACGGTGTCTAAAACGAATTTACTCTTACCACTTTGTAAATGTGGTCGAAGTCTTCACTGGATATGGCGCTTCTTGTGAACAGCTCGTCCATAATATAATTGACATCCAGGTCATTGATAATTGACTGCTGATGCCGCTGCAGCTGCTGTTTCTTCCTGATATCCATCTTGGCGGCATTAAATATCTACAATGAAATAAAACTCTGATAAGTGTCACAATGCAAGGTAGGATCTTATACGCAATGCAGGGGATCATCTGTATGGAGCCTTGGGACGTCCTTCCAAGGGCTTATCCGTGACTCCCGACCGTAGACTGTTATAAGTCACCGTGTGTTTTTAGTCGTTAGGAGTACGGCACGGCATCTCATCCATGTAGAATTTACACACGTAAAAAAAAGGTGGGGGGATCATGATTTGTCTAATAATCCTAGAACTATAAATAGTTTTGAAAAAATGTTAATCTAGGAGCCCGGGAACAGCATTAATTTGTGGGACACGAGACAGAGTTCAGTATGGCCCTATACCCTGGCTTGCAGGGAGCAGAAGCCTCCATGAAGCTCGCCACCGCCGTTGGCAGCGTGGTGGGCCAAGGGCTAGAGTTACGTGTCTCAGACACCAGTCAGGATAACTTTGACCGGGCGGAAGAGTAGGCTCTAACTCTGAGAGCGAAGATAACTTTAACCACAAAAAGTTGGTGGGGTCTTTACAAATCATAAACCATCAAAAACTTCGTCACAACAAATACCTATAAGTATTAAAAGCACTAAGCGATTATAACACTAAAGCACTAACAAACAACCATTTATGTATTACCACAGACACAACACAATGGTTGTGTAAACGATAGGAACTAATGTTTATAACTGTTTGAAATAAAGTGTTGCAAAAAATAGCACTAAAATAAATACGACGACAGTGAGATATAATTCCGCTCACTCACACGCACGTGTTGACTATTCTACTGTAAAATTCACACTAAACAAAATTCGGAATAGATTTGCATAATACGTCTAAACGACCGTGTGTATCGGTGCCACCTACCACCTACATAACAAGGTATGTAAATATGCAAGCAACATAATTTAAATCGAAGATGAAAGTCATCGACCGCGCTATGATTGCCAAGGTTCTGTCAAGGACGGTAATTATCCATACTAATATTATAAAGCTGAAGAGTTTGTTTGTTTGTTTGTTTGTTTGTTTGTTTGTTTGTTTGTTTGAACGCTAGGATCTCGGGAACTACTGGTTGGATTTCGAAAATTCTTTTACAGTTATATAGTCCATTTATCGAGGATGGCTATAGGCTATATAACATCACGCTAAGACGAATAGGAGCGGATCAGCAATGAATAATGTTTTGAAAACGGGGAATATTTTTTACCGTCTGAGAGCTTCCGAGGCGTACGCTGCGTAAATGGTTAAAGTTACGTAAAAATTGCGTATTACTAATTTGTTCCTTTTAATAAGTTCTAAAAAAAAGTCCCCGACAGCATATGTCTATCTTTTAGGGTTCGCTCACAATAAATAACCTAATTTGTCTATCTCTTAAGGTTCGCTCACGATATTATTAAGCTGAAGAGTTTGTTTGTGCTAGGATCTCAGAAACTACTGGTTGCATTTCAAAAATTGTTATACAGATTAATAGTCCATTTATTGAGGATGGCCAATGGCGATTTAACATCACGCTAAGACGAATAGGAGCGGAGCAGCCATGAGTAATGTTTCGAGAACGGGGAAAATTTCTTTCTTTTGAGAGTTTCCATTGCGTACGCTGCATAAATGGTTAAAGTTACGTAAAAATAGTGTATTACAATTTT
Organism: Miltochrista miniata; assembly: GCA_933228765.1. Taxonomy (NCBI): domain Eukaryota; kingdom Metazoa; phylum Arthropoda; class Insecta; order Lepidoptera; family Erebidae; genus Miltochrista; species Miltochrista miniata. Next base: position 22,311,123 of record OW121763.1, on the reverse strand, counting down.
AAAAAAAAAGTCCTCAACAGCAAATGCCTATCTTTTAAGGTTCACTTACAATAACCGTCTTTAAAGTATGAGCGACGCGACGGTAGTAAACGTGGTCTGCAGTGGTAGCCAGTCAACTAAACGATAAGAACCGGCCAAGTGCGAGTCCAACTCGCACACGATGAGTACCATACCAAAAAACAGATGGGCGGAAGTAAAAGCGACAGGAAACATTACATCACTTTAACACCTCTCTCCTTCTCACTCTCATGTGACGCAAACGAAGTTATGCGGGTCAGCTCTAATGAATATAGGTAAGCGACGCGACAAGAATAAATGCAACGGGAAATATTAATACCATACCTCTCTCTTTCTCACTCTCATGTAACGCAAACGAAGTTGCGCGGGTCAGCTAGTACTATATATATAAGATACTAAGCTGAAGAGTTTGTTTGTTTGAACGCTAGGATCTCAGGAACTACTGGTTGGATTTTAAAAAATATTTTACAGTTTTATAGTCCATTTATTGAGGATGGCTATAGGCAATATAACATCACGCTAAGACGAATAGTAACGGAGCAGCCATGAATAATGTTTCGAAAACGGGCAAAATGTATTTTTAGAGATTCCGTTGCGTACGCTAAATGGTTAAAGTTATGTAAAAATTGTGTATCGAATACAAAATTGTTCCTCTTAAAAAGTTCTAAAAAAAGTCCTGCACCGCATATGCCTAGCTTTGAAGGTTTATTTATTTATTTATTTATATCTATTAAATGAACAATTACATAACGTATGAAATAAATATTGTCCCACAAAACTGTACAGAACAGTTTGACTGTGGTTTGTTCGCTTACAATAACCTTAATAAGTTTAAAAATATAAAAATATATTACTCAGTCACGACGCAATGCGACGCGACGGGAGTAAATGCGACGGGAAACATTATATGACTTTAAATACTAATACCACACCTCTCTCTTTCTCACTTTTATGTGACGCAAATGAAGCTGTCCAGGTCAGCTCTAATGAATATAAGCGACGCGACGGGAAACATTATATTACTTAAAATCATGGAGCAAATATATATTTGATCCATGCTTAAAATATTAATACCATACCTCTCTCTTTCTCACTCCCATGTGACGCAAACGAAGTTGCGCGGGTCAGCTAGTATATCAATACATGATAGTATTGCCGTGGTCCTGAGTCCTGTTTTTGATGAAAGTTTGTTATGTACTTGAGGTACGCGTAATATGTATTAGGTGCATATTTTGAAATGATTGTGTAAAATTCTGGCACACTATACCGACTATTGCCGACCCACATTAGATACTAGTGCGACTCTTTATTAGGAGGGAGATGTTTTGGAGTACCTTGCTAACAAAGTAGAAACTGCAGAACTTCGTGATCTATTAGCCGACTTTCAATTTCTTGGATTCTTTTGATTTACGAAATTCTGGAGAGTTTTAGATATGGCACAGATGTAGCAAAAATCCTTGCTATAATTTGGCATATATTTTTGCTACATCTGCTAATATCGTCATTTTCGTGTTAACACGTTTCTTCAGATCGAGACAAACTACCTACATTGAAAGATAGGTAGGTACTCACACGTCAAAGGATTTTTGTTATCAGTAATTTATAATTAATAATGATTATTCATTTATACGTAGATGATTTAATGCAGCCAAATCGAGGAATACTTCAATAAATTAAAGTAATAAGGGAAATAATGGTCCCCTTAGTAACATAGAAATGTAACTCGATTTTGCATACTTTTGGGAAACAGCAAAAAACCGTGTGACACGATGTATTAATAAGAATTTATGGACTACTATTGAAAGTATTCACGGTAAATGCATAGAATGCGTTGAGCGCATTATTTAGCTTTGCAAAGAAAGTAACTACTCATTTAAAAAGGTTTTATTTATATATTTAAAGTTCAATAGTTTTCAAAATGGATCCAGATACGCCTTTATGTGACTATTTCGTATGAAAATGAAATTTTAAATGAGATACTTCGTGTTATGTTATAATACTTTGGTATTTCTTGTGTTATTAGAATTCAATGAAACATAATAAAAAAATTTTTCAATAAAAAATACAACCGACTTCCAAGAAATCCTAAACAATAAAATTTACTTAGCACAAAGTAATATGTATTTTGATTTATCTGATTTTTTATTCAATATCATATTGAAGTCGGCGCCAAGTAAATTCATAGGTTTAGGGAGGTATTATTCATGGCACCAACTTCAATATTATATTGAATAAAATCTGATAAATCAACTACATATTACTTTGTGCTAAGTAAATTTTATTTTTTAGGATTTCTTGGAAGTCGGTTGTATTTTTTATTGAAAAATTTTTTTTCATTATTTTAAGTGACGGGTGAACCGAAAAACATATCTATCTAGGTGAAAGTTCTCATCAATACAAATTAATCAAGCCCCAACACAAGGTAGCTGCTGTAAATCGTTAAGGAATTCCCTCGAATCTCTTTTGGTTCCATCATCAGATCGACTCCAGACCTTTATTAATGGTAGTACATTAAAGCACTGAATTAAAAAGTTAACAAACGCACTAGTTGTGCCTATAATTTTCGGTGGTTGCCCTCGATTTCTCCAGGATCCTATCATCAGATCCTAACCTGGTTATAATAGGACCACCTCAGAAGTAAACCCTATTCAACAAAAAAAAAATGGAATCCGTCTATAATTGACGGTGAACATACATAAAACATTGAGACCTTTTTTTTTTTGAAGTTGGATCTATCAGTCTAGGTGTAAAGTTCTCATCAATACAAATCAATCAAGCACAAACACAAGATAACTGCTGTAAATTGTTTAGGAATGCCCTCGACTGTCTTTCGACTCTGTCATCAGATCGACGCCATACCTTCATTAAAGTGTATAACATTAAAGCACTTAATTAAAAAGTTAACAAGCACACTAGTTGTCCCTATAATTTTCGGTTGTTGCCCTCGTTTTCTCCTAGATCCCTTCATCAGATCCTGACCTGGTGAAAATGGGACCACCTCAGAAGTAACCCCTATTCAACAAAAAAACATTTTTTGAAATCCGTCAATAATAGACGGAATTATCGCTTAACATACATAAAAAAAAATACATACAGACGAATTGAGAACCTCCTCCTTTTTTTGAAGTCGGTTAAAAAGAGAATACAAGTCGGAATAGATATGTATGTTGCAAACCCTGAAGCTATTCGAGGAAGAGTATGTACGGCGGCAGAAAAATTATTATCCCGAACGTATATAATTATGTTTTAGATTATAATTCTGCAGTTCTTCAAAACCTTGAAGACAGGGACACTGTCTAACTTATCACGGGGGATCATCATAGGGGATCACGAGTGCCACACCCTAAACTACGGATGTATCTATAGAACCCACAGTGGTAACGCGGATACAGTTCACCTCTTTAACTGACAAAGTAATTTCGAGCAGTATCCTTCGGCAGACAGTGATTGTGGGAGATTTCAACAGGCTCTTTGTTGACTGAGCGAGTTCCCTGCGCACTGAATTTTCAGGAAGGGCTGCTTATGAGGATCAAGCTCTCTTTTCAAGAATGTACCCTGATAGGATTCCCCAAACGGTTAAATACCTCACCAGGGTACCAGACAAGGTAAACGAGTAGAGTTCATTGCTGGACCTGATAGATACACCGTTACATGGGATGGATCACTTGGTAGATTGGAATACTTTCGGTCGGGTGTAAGCGCCTCTCGCAAGGCCTGAACCGCCCCGGCTCAGAAAATAGCGGTATTGTTACTGTAAGTTGGCAGACTCGTGGGGTGGCTTTGCCTCACTTTAGAAGGTCTTGGCGGGCATAAAATTTACACTCCTTACCGCTGGATTCTGTAGGTGCAAAAAAGCCACAGGGCAGTGGTTTAAGTAGTTAATAAGTAAAGTTGCCAGACGGTCTACCTGAGGTGGTATTCAAGTAATATGGTCAGAAGTTTGTTTTGTCAGGTACTAACATTTCTTTTATATTCCATGAAACGAATATGTACTGGTTTCATGGAAGACCGCAGATGCACATCGTATCGCCAAACATACTGTTCGTCTCAGAAATACTCAGCGCTGTCTGCCTGCACACGCGAACGGCATTACGCTGAGTGGCGGCCGTTATTATACACAGTGTGTACTTAGCATGAAACGCATAATTTTAAAGGTTTTGTTGTTTAATTTGGATTAAAAACTTTTTCTTTCTATAGAGCTCGTAATTAATAGACAGTCTGTTGTTAGGGTAAATTGAAAAACATTACCTTCGCAGTGACCGGCAGTACTGTTTTCGTCACTGTCACTCAACTGGTGATCTTAGCCGAATCTGGCAAATTAAGAAGTTGCTCGCCTATTGACTGCCCTAGGAGTTATGGGTACCCAACTTGCTGCATTTCAATGACATATTATCTATTGAGGACGCCCCTATATTCCGTCATGAAAACTTATTATTGATTTCAGACAAAAGTAATATACAAATTGTGTCTAAAATATATTTTTGGATCTCGTTTCTGTTTGTCCTTATGTTAGCAGTTCTGAGAAAGATCTGATCAGACTTAAAAGTCTACGTTTGTTTCATCGCAATCAAAATCAAAAACAAATCGCGTTAAGAACAAACGGAGTTGAGAACAAAACGGTTAAGAACAAAACGGTTAAGAACAAAACGGAGTTAAAAATCAAAGTTGGGTTTCCGTTCAATCACTGTTCGTTTAGTCGTGATAAACGTCATCCCCGCGAGCGAAACTGCATCATTGCCTAGTGGGTTATTTAAATACGCTTGGATAATGGTTAAACACTATGGACGGGTGTCCTTTATATTCTATAATCATTTTGTATTCAATTATTGTAGTGTTAAACAATGAAAGCACTGTCACGCAGAAACGTATCTACAGATATGTTTTGTAACGCACAAACGTATCTTTAGATACGTTTTGGTTTCAAGTATGCCTAGTTAACACACAAAAGCCTATCTGAAGATAAGTTTGTGTGTTTGTTTCTGTTTTACGTGTTCTACAAATACGGTGGAGGCTATTTCGGAAATGAAGAGTCCTAGAGATACGAGTCTTTGTGACAACATGGAACACGCTATTTCCTGACTGGTGGCATACTTAACTCAAAATCGATAAAAATCTAGTTACATTTTTATGTTACTAAGGGGACGATAATTGCAAAATCACGTACTTTCCTACCTAATAATTTGAATTCCGATATAATCAGTGTAATTGCCTATTCAAAAGAGACTATAAGTTATTTATCGTCACTTCACAAGATAACGGTACTGCAAACAAGCGAATGGTTTATTTTTTATTTGCAGTAAACTACGCAGTTTTGAATGACGAAACTGCATCAGTAGATTCAGTAGTCATGGTGATTTTTTTTTTGGCAATAACGCTCTCCCCACTGCAATTGCGAGAAGAAAAGCGCTGAAGTTAATATCATCAAAGTAATTTAAAATATAAATAAACCTAAGAAATGGCAGGAGAATTATGAAGAAAGATCGAAAGCCAATGGAAAAGTAAACGATAACACTTAAGAGCCTACCAGACGCCAAAAGTTAAAAGAAAAGAGAAGATATACATTTTAGCGTGCAAGAAAGAGAGAGATGCGATCGGTTTTTGTGCGCTTTTAACGAAATAAATTAATAATAAAAAAAACTATAACCAATATGAAAAAAATGCTCTAGTGCAAATGAAGATTTTGCTATTGTCTGTCTTATAAAGATCTAGCTTAAAATTTCACGAAATCGAGGTATTTTCAACACAAAAATCTATCAAGGATTTAATCAGTAACCGTGTTTCGAGCCTATAGCATTTTTAGTTCATGAACTGAAGTTAACTGAGTTCAAATTTTAATTCAGCAGATCTGACGAGTCCTGAGATCTAGATCAAAGTAATAGTGTATTTGGCGTCATATGGACTCTTAAATAATAAGGCAACTTTAGTCAGAGAGACTGCAGCTAGAGACCAGAAGCAGCGAAGATACAGTTAAGGCAAGTCTCTTCATCAACCTAATGATAAAGGCAAATCTCTTTATTGGTAAGTGTATAAATCATGTCCTCATAACTATAATCACCAAATTCATAACATTGAATTGTCTCGATGAGTCAATGACCGGGTTGCCTGTATCTTAATCGCGTATTAGCCCGTATCTCTACTGTTTTAGGTCATGATTTAGCTGATAAACTGACTATATACAATAACAATAGCACAGCTTTAAAAGTGGTACGTAATACGTGTGTTATTATTACGCGTTAATGACTAAAAGCTAAATTACAATTATGCTACTTTGTTCTAGAGAAAACTGCACCTGGCACCCCTTTTTATGGAAATGAGGTACCTATGTGACAAAGAGGTATGTGTATTGTATACAGGATGAATTTTTCAAATTTGCCAATATTATTACTTCGCAGAATTTGATTCTTATCAGCGACACTATCGTATGGTGTAATAATAAAGGATGTGTTTTTTTTTTCAAAATCTATGGGTTCGATTCCCAGCTAGGATTATTGGTTTTTCAAAAATCTAATGATGAGGTTTAAAGTTTTATCAAAATCGGGCTCGTGACTCCTTTGAGCATTTTTAGCTATTTCTCATAGTTTCGGAGGGACGTTGCCAGACTAATCGGGCATGAAATTATTTGTTGCAATATCAACAACTTTGTATAAACGGATTATGATAAATGATCTATTTTATCGTACACTACGCTTTAATAATACAATTCTTCAAAGTATTGCTAGTATCTATAATATTATGAGTGGGGCTAAATACCATGACTGGGTGAAAAGAAGTGTGCCTAGTAACTCTAGAATTACATGTCATAACAATTGCACAATGACTAAGCAAATATGTAAGACGTGAAACGAAACAAACACCAAATACAGAAACAGGAACTGTACATATATACAAATATCAAAGAGTAGTTTTCAAAATAGGTCGTATGCATGCAGTGCATATAAGTTATAACTATACTCTATCTATACTACTCGTCTTGTCGTTGCCTTTTTTCACTTATTATAGCAAGTTCTGTTAGACTGCAGCAAAGCAGAACCGTACTTATGTAGATGCAAATGAAATAAAGAAAAGTAGGTCTTACCTGTATGGGACACTAAACTGTTAAGGTACGCTATCAATTCTTTGGATGGAACTACCAATTTCAATTTTGAACGCAAGTTTCATACACACCCGCCAATTCCTGTACAAGTAGTGAAACTTTCACAACACACAACACGTTTTTACACACATTTTAGTACCTGTTTATGATACTACTGATTCTTTTAACGCCTCCATCGCTGTCTGCCAATGGGATGGTACTGTAAACGTAAATTCCAAACAGGTAGGACAGGACAGGCCCAGTTCATGAAATAAGACAGGATAGAGACACGCACTAAGAAGGTGATCCCTTTGTGGAAAGATTTCTTTTCTCTAGCAGTTTGCACAAGTCCATACAGGTCATGACAGGTTCGCACATCAAAAAGAAATGAATAAAAAGGGTGAAATGCCTTTTTATAAACAAAAATAAAAGCAATTACCATTTCCAGGTAAGCGTACCTTAAGATAAGGCATAAGAATGGCGTACATAGTAAAAGTAATTAGGTTTAAGTTGTCACACTTTGAGTACGAAAGACAGACAATGCTACAAAACACCAATTCATACAAATGGCACGAGACCACAATAAGACCGAGACGACCATCGTGCGAAAGAGAAGGCGATTGTAACAGGTAGTTAGTTGGTTTAAAACCTCCTTTCATATGTGAATAGCAACAGGCTGGGTAAGATTTATGCAGAAATTAGGTAAGTTGCTGTTTGAAAGCAGAGGGACGATAAGAAAAATGAAAACGCACAAAATTTCGACAGGTAGACGTAGGACCTACCTCATGAAGAGTAATGTCATAGCAAAACTGTCATGAATAATTAGGAAGCTGTTAGCTTTCTTTTGAAAGATTAAAATATCGCTTTTAAATGGGTGATACGCTGAAGGTTATTTTTGAGCAGTGGCGAAACCTTTAAACTACAAAAGAAATAATTATGTGTTTAGGCAACGTTAACGTTAACTTCGCTGGTACCAACCGGTAATGGCGGTAATGAGTGATAGTATTGCATATTCCATAGCGACAAACCAATATATTTAGAAAAATCACAATCATCATGCAATGTGTGCAGCGATTTACAGGGATGGTCAACACAGAAATCTGACAATTGCAATATTTATGATACTCTTATCCGAGACAGACTGATAAATTTACACGTCTTTGGCCAACAATACTCATCCAGTAGTAAAACACGTTTGGCTCTAATTTCACTTCGTAAGGTGCTTCAAATGGTTATATATTAAAATACCAGAAATCAAAATGCCTTTACTTAAAATGCATTAGACCAAAATACCCGAATTCGAAATACCTTAACATTCAAAATCCCTTATTTCAGTTCACCTTACCTTAAAATGTCTTAACTTAAAATACAAATAATTATTATATCAGAATTCAAAATACAAATTTTCAAATATCCTTAATTTAAAATACCGAAAATAGAATACAATGTGAATATTAAAAAAAAAACCATAACCTACCCAGTTCATCGCTTTAACCTACTGGGTATTAGGTATTATACCAGTTCATTATATAGATAGCGCGTAGTTAATAAATGAATGATTTCAGAAATAAAGATTTATTGCCACTCACACGTTTTGTTATTTGACTTTAACTTATTTACACCCCCCCCCCCCACACCTAAGTGTAGCCGTAGCTCTGTTGGTCCTTGGGTATCCTTCTGAGGGCTTACTTGGGGCTCCCAACTGTAGGCTGTTATGTAGGATACGTGTGGTTTTTAGTCGGTAGGAGTCCGGCATAGTATCCATGTAGGATTTACCTCATGTTAAAACACTTTGATTCAGAGTTACAAAAGTACTACAGTGGGCTAACGAAAAATCAAAAAAAAAACCACGAAGGCTAAGGCGGGAGCTCCGCTTCGCTTCGCTCCCGCCTTAGTCTTCTAACCTAACCTATCCGAGTCGGGATACTCTGAGTCGAGGTGTTAACCATTCACAGATATATAGCATCCATGTAGGATTTAAATCATGTTAATAAAAAGGTATTTCGTGTTTGAACATTTTAGGATAAGGTATTTGATAAATTTATATTTTGGGTTTCGGTTATTCGACCGTAAGGCATTTTAAATTATTTATATTATAAATATTTGCCTTTTGAATATTGATATTTCGATTTCGGGTATTTTGGGCTCAGGCATTTTAAGTAAAGGCATTATGATTTCTGGTATTATGACGGTATACCGCTTCAAATATTTTGTTCTGAATACATAACTAGGTACTTACGTGTAGCGTTTCTTAAAACAGGTACTATTTCATTATCATTATTATGATGCCAAGGCTAAAAGACCGGTTATCTGTGTCTAAAGTCCACTACTTGTCATAGAATTAGTGTCATTTAAACGGAAATTGGTCAAGTGGTAGCACCTATGACGTATTATGACGTGTGAAACGAGTGAATCTTTATTTTGATAATTTCTCGTTTATGACGTATCGACGTATATTATTACGTAGTTGTGCAAAATGAGTGAATCTTTATATTGATAACTAGCTGAGCCCGCAACTTCGTTTACGTCACATAAGGTGTATGAAAGGAAAGGTATTTCTTCATCAGAGTCATCAAGCAGCGTCTGAAACTGCCCTGTTTGCTTAATCATAAAAGAGCTTAATGATTAAGTCTATTTTAAAACAATTCAGTCCACGCCTACGGCGCGGACTGAATTGTTTAAAAATAGTCTTAATCATTAAGCTCTTTTATGATTAAGCCAACACGCCAGTTTAGGTTCACTCACATTCAATGAAACCCCTACAATTAAAATTTTCAAAATATCTGATTCTTAAAAGTGTTATAACTCTTTTATTTCTAAACCGATTTACATAAAACAAACGCTAAATGTTAACTGGAGCAAACCTTAACACAGTTACTGAGATTAGCGTGCACAACCGTACAGACAAACAGATATACAGATATACAGACATACAGACATACAGACAAACAGACAAAAATTCTAAAAATCATTGTTTTGGGTTCTATTGCGTTCATAAAGCCCCCCTATAATAATTTTTCTTATTTATCTTCCATGTACAGACAGCGACCTGTTACGATTTTATTATATGTATTGATTGATTGATTGATATTGATATTGATTTCTCGTTTATGACGTATCGACGTATATTATGACGTAGTTGTGCAAAATGAGTGAATCATTATTTTGATAATTTCTCGATCAACAAATATTGCTTAATTTTTTGCGTACAAATATAGCTTTGACTGCCTCTGTGGCGCAGTCGGTAGTGATACCGCCTGCCGCGCCGGAGGTCCTGGGTTCGATTCCTGGGTCGGTCCAAATATTTGTGTGACCCACAAATGTTTGTTTCGGAGTTTGGGTATTTTCTATGTATAATATGTATGTATTTAGAAATATAAGTGTGTTCATCAGTCGTCTAGATACCATAGCACAAGCTTATATTAGCTTAATTTGGGCTAGATGATGTTGTGTGAGATTGTCCACAAATATTTATTATTAATATTTTGTCTCTCTTTAACACGGGTATCTCTTTTTTCTTACGAAGACACCTGGGCTTTTGGTGGGCTTACACGGGGACACAGGTCCAACATGCAGAGGCTCTTTGAGACTTTTAATCTAATAGGAAATGAGACCCCCACTGTGCGATTATTCGATATTCACGTTTTATGATCTCACAATACTTTTTATTATTTTATGTTTGAAACCTCTGCTGAAATATTTTTATGATGGATCCATTAAAGACAGGTATGTAGTTACATTTTTAATAATTTCTTGTTAAATATACCAAGTTTGAGTTTTAGTATTTATTGTAAAGAAAAAAAGATTTTAGAAAATATGTAAATTTACGCCTTTGGAATTTATTTTTTAAGAGATTTACTTATAGTTACATTTTTAATAATTTCTTGTTAAATATGCCTAGTTTGAGTTTTAGTATTTATTGTAAAGAAAAAAAGATTATAGAAAATATGTAAATTTACGCGTTTGGAATTTAATTTTTAAGAGATTTACTTAACTTCTAAGCTTTTCTATGCAATAAATTATACATATAATGGAAGAAGACGTATCTAGTAATACGCTTAATGCAAAAGTAGCGCGGATGTATTTTTCACATATTTTTACAGTATTTATACAGTATTTATATTGAGAAAAATATTCTAATAAAATTTACTTTTCTTTATTTTCTTTCAGGGCCATCCGATGTTAAATTCTTATCCCGGATAGACATTTATATTGTTGGAAAGTTCACGGGAACCAATTTTGCTGAAAAGTTGAGTTTTATGGAAGAAAGCCTGATCAGTAAATTCTGTAAAGATGAGGATCAGATCAACGGATTGCCATGGACATAGTATGTGCTACAGTGGTTTTAGGATATTAATTTACTCTTTTTTATTCATATCTACCTACTTTATACCTAAATCTTAATGTTTTTTTTCCAAAAACAAGTCCCGGTCGTCCTTAAAAAACGATCATAAAAACTACCTCTCAAAAAATGGCAACTTCGAACAGAGTCTGACAAAGATGTAGCTAAACAAAGAAAAAAAGAACTACAGGATACATTCAGAAGTGAGATGGGGCTGATTGTGGATGTTCCTAGAGCCAATTTTGGCAACTCAAATGACCGAAACATAATCCAGTTATTTTTTCTGACCATGACCTGTTTAAACGATTTTGTAATGTTTTACTTTTTTATTTTTTCCATGATAAGCGACGAAATAAATGATAACGCATTAAATTTGTAATGATTGACCTCTACGTCCAACTAGAGACAAAAAAGGTCTTTTAGAAATACCACTGTGTGCACCGCAACGTTCCTTTTATCAGATTGTTATCATACACTCCTACCCACTGAATCAATTCATTCATAATGTACTGCAACTTCAAGGAAAGTAGTGCACAGTAGGTACTGATTATTTATATGCGTGACACTAACCTAAATACATTCGTCAGTTAATCACCAGCCTTGATGCGAGGTTGGGTTGAAACTTATGATATCTTAGAAGAACCTCTTTACACTTCTAGTCTAGTCGTCTAGTTTCAATAAATAGGAATTATAGTCGTCTAGTTTCAAAAGTATAAAATACGTACGGCGCCGGCGAGACTTGACGATCAGTCGTCGTCAGTAGGGTCTGTCAGATCATAGCTAGCTTATGTTACAAGTCCCATCTTTCGATGCGCGTATTGCTAGGAACAAGATAGTAGTTAAACTAAAACACATAGACCACGTTGCCCAATATTTAGCATAAACGCGTTAAATATATTGAGGCTTCTATTCTTGGGGCTCACTGAGGCTAGTCATACTCATACATAGAGCGGCGTGTTGGCTAACAATAGCGTGGTCTGTAATAATAGCGGTAACTAATTATGAGATGGCAGAATTGCCCCATAGCCGTCTCCTCAATTATCTGTAAAATATTTCCTCGAGGATCGTGGATAGGTCTAAACGATCTACCGGTGACTTCCTAGCGTCAATCCTATGTTTGGGGTGAGGCCTAGAGAGAAGAAGCTTTCAATAGAGTATGGCATTCGTCACTTCTTTCCAAGCTTCCGGCATATGGACTACCACCACAATTGTCCTGTTCGATGGCCAGCTTCTTGCACGAGCGACGTATATGGGTCCTCTGTGATGCAGGTTAATGCGGGAGTATCATAGGGGTCTGTGTTGTCTCCAACCCTCTTTCTTTTGCATATGAAGGACATGTTGTCACTCTGCACGGGACTTACTCTGCCCACTTAGCGGGAAGCCAACTGACGTTGAGGATAGGAGACTGCAACTTGAGGCTGATTTCGAAAGTAACCTGAACCGCATTTCTCAATGGCGTTTACGGCTAAAAATACCCTTTTCTACCCCCATTCCTCTCTTCGGAATACGTCTATTCCACTTGCGAACAATTTGGATATCCTTAGTATTAGACGTCCGGCGCGAGCTCAATAACAAAAATTATTTTGAGAGATGTATTGAGCTAGCCTCGCGGAAACTAGAAGCTCTAAATTAAGGGGCACCGGTATTTTACACCACACCACAGGTGTCTGCTGTACAAGACGTAGATTCGTCCCAGCTTCGAATACTGCTCGCTACTTTGGGACGACTCCGCGAGGTACTGACTAGACGCTAAGCAGTCGCGTGTTTTGCCATTATCGATTGCAGCGAATAATTATTGCGTCTTATGGCTGCATTCTACCGAAGCTATCATGGGGAGTTTTCTGAAGACTGCTTCAGTCTAAACCCTCTCTTTACTTTTCGGTCCTGAACAACGCGTGCTGGGCTGAGGTACCACTCTCACACAGTAGAGAGAATTTTCGCCAAGTCATGGTGGTGGCATACCACACAAATAATCTTTGAATAACATAATTATTACATATCTATATTTACATTATTACTATCTAAACTAAACCTAAATAAGGCCCCCGGGACATTGTGCCCAAAAGACTAGCAGCATTCCCCCTTTGAATAGCAATACCTATTCGTTGAGCGAGAAAACTGCCAGCCGTTGGGTCACCAGTGGACTCCACAAGGCGCTTTTTCAACGTTTTGAAAATTTTTTGCGCATTGGGACCCCATGGACCTAGGGTCTCGACACCGACTGGACAAAAACGATACGATGAGTCGAGACCCTTATATTTATTAATTTTAATATTTTCAGCCGCTTCCGCTGCTGCACTGGCTTTTAATTTTGTTTTAGGAAGATGGGACATCTTTGACTAATTTATGCTTTGTTCTGCGGAACTACTGGGAATGAATTTATTAGTATTTCATTTCTACTTTGTTCCGCAGAACTAATGGGAACTGAATTATTGATGCTTTGTTCCGCGGGACAACTGGGAAAAAAAGTCTCACTAGTTCCGCCACGGAACTAAATTCAACGGAACAACTGGGAATAATCGATAAATAAGATTGTTTCTCTGACTCAATATTATCAAACAGCTCAAAGTACAGAACCAATTTCAGTGAAATTATTTTTAACTAGAAATAAAGAAATTTTATTGATTACTCTTCAGATATTCAGATAAAGATGCAGGCACAGGCACAGCTTGCCAAAAAGTATGTGGCTCAAAAAGATATTGCGAATAAGCTGCACTGTGTTCACTTTTTTATATCAAAATAATGTTAGGTATTTTTTTTTTTTTTTTATACCACTAAGGTGGCAGACAAGCACACGGCCCACCAGAAGGACCGGTGGTCACCGCAGCCTATGAACGTTTGCAACACCAGAGGCGCCACACTCGCGCTGCCGACCCTGTAAAAACCTTCTTAGACCCCTTTTGAAGAACCCCATACTGTAGGCGTTTGGGAAAACCGAGGCAGGAAGATCATTCCACAACCTAAGCGTGCGCGGATGAAAACCCCTACCGGATCTAACCGTGCTCAAACGCTCCGGACGTAGGGTGTGAGAATGAAATCCCTGTCTATGGCGAGCGGTGCGATGATAGAAGGTAGCCGTGGGCATCATGTCAAACAATTCCTCGGAGCACATACCATTGTACAGGCGGTAGAACACGCATAAGGAGGCATAGTCTCTCCTGTCGCGAAGAGGTTCCACACCACCTGTCAGTATAGGATCGTTGACAACTCTCACAGCTCGCCTCTGCACCGAGTCAAATGGGCGAAGCTGATATTCAGGTGCCCCCGCCCAGAGGTGACAGCAGTACTCCATGTGTGGCCGCACTTGCGACTTATAGAGAAGCAGTGTTTGCGCCACAGTAAAGTACCGCCGCGCCTTGTTGAGCACACCGAGCTTCTTGGACGCCAGCCTGGCCTTGTCCTCCAAATGACTGCGGAACTGAACGTCACTGGAGATGTCAACACCAAGGATCCCTATAGTTTTAGAGATGGAAAGAGATGTGCCCTGGAATCGTGGCGCTACAGTAATTGGGGCTTTCTTAGCGGTGAAGAAACACGCCTGTGTCTTGGAGGGATTGAACTGGACAAGGTTTTGTCTACCCCAATCGGACACTCTAGTAAGAGTAGCCTCGATTTCAGACACAAGCTGTTCACGACTTTCTTCCACTGCGTCCCGAGAGATACCGGGACGGCCTGTGTAACAAGTGTCCCCTGTACTGTCGTCCGCATAACAATGAATGCCGTCAATAGATAACATGTCATTGATATGCAGCAGAAACGGGGTAGGGGACAACACTGAGCCTTGCGGTACTCCAGCGTTTATGGCCATGCAGTCAGAACAGCTGCCGTCGACAACAGCCTTGATGCTTCTATCGGCCAAAAAGCTGGACACCCAATCCGCATAATCTCTCGGTCAGTTCGTAGTAGGGCAATTTTTTAAGAAGACCACGGTGCCAGACCCGGGCAAAGGCTTTAGAAATGTCGAGGCTCACTGCTAGAGCCTCGCCCTTACTCTCGATAGCCGTCGCCCATCGGTGTGTGAGGCACACGAGAAGATCGCCCGTCGAGCGACCGTGACGGAAACCGTACTGCCGGTCACTGAGCAGGTCGTTTTCCTCAAGGTACCTCAGGAGCTGTGTATTAATTACACGCTCCATCACCTTAGACAATAGTGAGGTGACGGCCTGTAATTGGCCGGGTCGGTCCTATCACCCTTCTTGGGCACAGGATGCACATACGCGATCTTCCACGACGCCGGGACTTGTCGCATGGAATAAGAAAGCGAGAAAAGACGTGTAAGTACCGGACACAACTCTGGACCACACTGCTTAAGTACTACCGCGGGTATACCGTCTGGCCCACTCGACTTATGAACGTCCAGAGAACGAAGCTCCCGTCGGACGTCCCGCTGCGTAAATTTAACTTCCGGCATGGAAGTTCCACACCACGGAACGTCCGGCGGCACAGCACCCCCGTCGCTCATGGTCGAGTTAGAGGCAAAGAGAGAACCCAAAAGGTCGGCCTTCTCCCTGGCACTCTGGGCCAGACTACCGTCGGGTTTAAGCAAAGGTGGTAAACCTGACTGACAGAAGTTTCCCTCGGCAGCTTTGGCAAGCGACCAGAATTCACGACTCCCTGAAGGGTACCCTGCTAGCCGCTCACCAATTCTGCCGACGAAATCGAATTTAGCCCTGACAATTGCTCTTTTGCTGGCCCTCGAGGCGGCATTTAATTTGCGTTTCACCTCAGAGATGTTAGGATCTGAATTTGCACGAGCCGTGGTCCAGGCTCTGTAGGCAGATTCTTTCAGCATCAAAGCTTCTCTGCAGAGCCGATTGAACCACGGTCGCTTTTTTGCTCCTACAGGGATCCAGCGGTTGGGAATATAACACTCCATGCCCTCCAAGATCCCCTCAGCGACTGCTGCAGCGCAGGAATCCAGATCGTCTGAGGCAAAACAAAGCCACCTCCACGGGTACGACGCGAAGAACTCCCGCAGTCCATCCCAGTCTGCTGACTTATAGTGCCACACATGTCGCCACTCCTTGGGCCGAGGTGGTTCAGGCCTTGCGAGAGGCACATGCGCCCGAATGATACAGTGGTCCGACGATCCGAGCGGAGCATCCACTGAGACGTTGTATCCATCCGGACGCGTTGTCAGCAGGAGGTCCAGCAATGCACTATGCTCGTTCTCCTTATCTGGTATCCTCGTATGGGATTTAACCAGTTGCAAATTCGTGTGCAGCGTTCCCCGCAAAGTTGGTCATCCGGGAGCCCAACCAGTCAACATGATGACCGTTGAAGTCCCCCAGAATCACAATCTCCGCAGAAGGATACTGCTCAATCACCTTGTCAGTCGATTGTTGCAGGTGGTCAAAAAGGCGAACTGTGTCCGTGTTACCGCTGTGAGACCTGTACACGCACGCGTAGATCCGAGTGTGGCCCCCGTGATCCACGCGCGCCCATAACGTAGATAGGTCCCTGTCTTCAAGGCTTGTAAGACGGCGACAGCAGACATCATCACGGACGTACATACACGCGCGCCCATAACGTAGATAGGTCCCTGTCTTCAAGGCTTGTAAGACGGCGACAGCAGACATCATCACGGACGTACATACATACCCCGGCTTTCGGCTTGAAGTTGTACTCAAGCTTATAGCCAGGGTACATTAAGTAGGATGTATCGCCCGGACATGAAATCTGCGTCTCCGTCAGGAAAAAAAGGGTCGGCTTCGCAGTTTCCAGATGGTGGTGGACTACGTTGAGGTTCTTGTGCATACCTCTGATGTTGCAAAGGTCCATGTAAAGTGTGGACGACGAAGCCGCTGTGTATACTTTTCTAGTCTTTTTTCCTTTAGCCATGTTTTTTTTTTAAAAAGGGGGGTTAAAAAAGTGAAGAGGTGCCTGTGTGCCGGTGGCGCAAGAGACTAAGCGAGACTCTAACTAACCAAAGGCAGGCAGAGGTAGTGCGGTAGATTGGCACGGCGTACGGAAGGGCCCCCGGTCCCCCCCCCGATGCAGAGGCCGCGTCCACTCCGGTATCCTCCTCCGGCACGACCACCGCACCAGGGACTTTACACAGGCTGCTGGTTCAGCCTCCTGGGGCGGAGATTATGTAATCCCCAGGTTCGGGTTCCGTACAGCCTGCGGGCGGTCAGCGGTCAACCGTTTCACCGGGTCTCCCTGACCGCCGTACCAATATTCCGCGCCTCTATCTGCCAATGGAGACAGATTAAGCCTCTGGTCTCACCGTCAGCGGCACAGAGTCACCCCAATGAGCTCTGGATCCCTGCTAACCGACGGAGAACATAACCCAACCGGAGTCAGGTTACTATTACCGCGGTCTTCTGCAGGGCGGAGGTACTGCCCCAGGCGGGCTGCTCAACGAACGGAGTACCGTTATGCCCTTCCTCCTAATGTGGGCTTTTTCGTTAATCCCTAAGATATTGAATCTTAGGGATCTGATTGAAGAAGCCACTACTGTACCCTCAGGGTGTAACGTTAGCTCCATGAGAAGTAACGCATGACCCCTAAACCCCGAGGGGGAATTGGTGGAGGTATGATGATGATGACTCTAAATACAAGAAATTAGGTAATTAATTTCCCTCTCGCCCATTAGTCAGGTTAAAAAATTAAAACACCTGTGATCCTGATGCTGTTCTAATAAGACCAAACTAGGTTTATATCCTGTAATTTTTGAGGAGTTGGGTATCCAAAGACTACTTGATGCATCAACTGGTTCCAGGTTAACATATCGTGGAAATACCATCCAATAATCTTCTGATTAATTCATCAGTTAATTTTAGCAAAATACCAAAAAAACATGGAATGGGTTAAAAACTGTTAATAATCGTTACACAAGAAACTTTTCCTGTAATGTTGTTTAGTCTATTAGAATATACAAATGTATTTCTTTACTGAAGGGTGTGGTATTCACTATTATTGTGTTCGTCTTCCAAAAAATTATGCTATCAATAAGAGTTTATTGAAAGCATAAGTCCACTTAATTCTACAATGGTTGTGGATTACTAGTTCTAATGTTGTCATATCAAGTACTGCTCGTTCGCTCTAAGTTTGCAGCGCGGCTCCAAACTAAAGTCGATTTTTTTATTAGTCGAAGTAAATTGACAGCAACTAATGTCACTTCTTCATACAATGTTGCTTATTTTCTATGACGAAGTGACATTAGCTACTTTCAATTTACTTCGTCTAATTAAAAATTCGGATATACGCCTCTAGGACTACCTACAGGACATAGATCTATTTTCCAAATCTCAGTACAGAGATATATTGGGAGTTTTCCTTGCCTTAACGTATCGGGAGAATGACTTTTCTAGCATGTAAGCTAGTATCACAGTGTATGATTTTAAACTAACATGGGCATTACTATAAACTTTATAACTATTAATGGGATATTTACCATGTACTGTTTCATTCAGTTTCCGATATTTCGGCACTGTTGCAAGCGTCATGATCACGGATGAACTGAGTTCACCCGTGATCATGGCATGAACTGAGTTCATCTGTGATCAGGGCACTTGGAACAGGGCCGAAATATCGGAAACTCAATGAAACAAAAGGTAAATATCCCATTAATAGTTATAAAGTTTTAGTATCACAGCGACATACCTGATCTACTGTGATCTTGTCTGTTTTGTATGATTAGTTTGTAGATCCACCTTCCAAGTGAAACTGATTTCGTGTTCTCAAGAATTCCCTAACACCCCAAACTTTCGGAAGGAAAATTCTACTGTAATGCTATGCCAGACTCCTATTGACTTAAAACCACACCTATCCTACCTAACAGCCTGCAGTTGGGAGCCTCGGGTTTGCCCTCGGCAGGATGTCCCCAGGACAACACCCCAAACCTGACACATACATTTAGTGGACAAATTTAAGATTCTTTTAAAATTATGCCCAAACTTTAAGTATAAGACGTCTAGAGGTGTTATAAATAGCATGACTACTGTGTTAGTTGTACAAGTTTTATTTCATCAGCTCCTAAGGTTATTCACCACATCAACTTGAACTGTTTTGAAACTCAGATGACAACATGAAAACATCAAAAAAATATGAGACATTTTTTAACAGTAGGATAATTAATTAAGACTTTAATGTGTCTTCTTTTTGCCTAAAGAATCACCATAGGGTGTTGAATAGATTTGTATTAGAAGACTAAGCTTTATAAATTAGTCCTTAGCATATTTCTATGACTGCTCAAAACTTTAGGCAACTTTGGGTATTATGTATATCAAACCTGATATAAAATAAGCAATGCAATGTACAGTTTTGAATGAATAACTATAGAATACCATAATTTGTGCAGAAGCATGCATCACTCAAATAAAACTAACATTTAGCGCTTTATAAATGCACCTGCTAATTGGACATGACCCGCACAATTAGTAGCTGCATGCAACTTGCTTGTCTTCGAAAACAACAAAAAGTAAACTTGGGGATAGTTAGCCCACTCTTTAGTCAAAGTTTTTAATAAAGATGAAACATATTACCGTAGAATGGTCTCAGAACGTCATAATACTTGCAAATTTCTAAAATTCTAAAGGCAATACAGATAAACATAGAGCCAAAATAGAAAAGATAAAAACATTGTTTGTTATGAATTGTCACTTACCACTTTTCTCTCGAGCACATAGTCTTAATTTGAAGAGATTTTGTTTTATCAAATCTTCTTTAACTTAAATAAAGATGTAACTATCACTATGTATCTTTCAAGCACCAGTTGAACATTAGTAGATTCAAAACAAAGCAATGCAAACAACAGAAAGTGACTGATGAAATGTCCGCGCGTTCGCGACCATAGAGTATAAAGTTTGACTTTAGAACCACAGATTATAAAACACCATAAACTTTACAAAAAGCCTAATTCCATATTGTTGACACCCTTCCAAATAAAATTATTGTTGATCTTGTCAATGTATCAAATCTGTATTATTAAGGGCTCCCGAAGTCCCGACACGGGTCAATATATTGAGTAAAGTCTAATATTTATAAATGGAGAATGTTTCAGTGTGCGTGATATCTTTGCATGTGTGTGTGCTTTGACGTGTATGTACACCTATACTCTTTGATGTACACATGATATTGACGAGGCTTAGAGACGAGGAGACTTTATATGGAATACATAAAATCTATATATATAAAAATCAATGCCACTTTTCGTTGTAATTTTATAACTTGAGAACGGGCTCACCTATTCAAACCAAATGTTTAGGCTTTGTTCGGACTATTTAGTCACAGACGTACAATAAGTAGCAGACGAAACATTAATTATGTTTGTGTGCGTTGGTCTATCCATTCCGCTCGCTCTAAGGGGTTAGTGAATGCTGCTATCTCGTTTCTACACGTATTGCAACACTATACATGACATGTTAAAAAAAATGACGTACGCCTGGTTTTTGAAAGAAATAAGCTGCCGATGCTGCAGTTTGACGTATTAGATACCTCTCATTAATGTAGGGGCCAAACTCAGGCACTTCTTTTCAAGATTAAAAATGCTAACATAAAATTAAGTGTGGCAAACTGTGATTCAGCATTTAATTAGTTCAGAATTGCATTTTAATATAATGCCTGTAATCTTCGATGATATTAAGTAAACAATATATAAAAATGAAGCCCGATTTCTGTGGTCACGGCATCACGCGTGAAATGCTGGACCGATTTCGCTAATTCTTTTTTGTTGTGTTTGTTTCTGTCAGGAGGTTTTAAAAAAATTGGTGCAAAACTATTAGCAGAAATGGTTTTTATTGCGATTTTGAATCGGATCATAGAACTGGAAACTCCGAAATGGAAACCGGGAACAGAAAGACTAAAAGATAATTTTGCAATCCAATTTGGCCGCCGCGCCGAAATCACAAAATTTCATGATGGGTATCGTTTAAGGGGGATTTTGGTACGCTGAGTACGAATCTCATGATACTTTTGCAATCCAATATGGCCGCCGCGCTGAAATCACAAAATTTCATGATGGGTATCGTTAAAGGGGGTTTTTGGTATGCTGAGTACGAATCACATGATAATTTTGCAATCAAATATGGCCGCCGCGCCGAAATCACAAAATTTCATGATGGGTATTGTTTAAGGGGGATTTTGGTACGTTGAGTACGAATCTCATGATAATTTTGCAATCCAATATGGCCGCCGCGCCGAAATCACAAAATTTCGTGATGGGTATTGCTTAAGGGGTTTCTTGGTATGCTGAGTACGAATCACGTGATAATTTTGCAATCCAATATGGGCGCCGCGCCGAAATCACAAAATTTTCGTGATGGGTATCGTTTAAGGGGTTTTTTGGTATGGTGAGTACGAATCACATGATAATTTTGTAATCCAATATGGCGGCCGCACCGAAATCACAAATTTCATGATGGGTATCGTCTAAGGGGTTTTTTTGTATGCTGAGATCGTATCACATGATAATTTTGCAATCCAATATGGCCGCCACGCCGAAATCACAAAATTTCATGATGGGTATCGTTTAAGGGGTTTTTTGGTATGCTGAGTACTATACACATGATAATTTTGCAATCCAATTTGGCCGCCGCGCCGATATCACTAAATTTCATGATGGGTATCGTCTAAGGGGTTTTTTTGTATGCTGAGTACGAATCACATGATAGTTTTGAAATTCAATATGGCCGCCACGCCGATATCACAAAATTTCATGATGGGTATCGTTTAAGGGGTTTTTTGGTATGCTGAGTACGAATCACATGATAATTTTGCAATCCAATATGGCCGCCACGCCGAAATCACAAAATTTCATGATGGGTATCGTTTAAGGGGTTTTTTGGTATGCTGAGTACTATACACATGATAATTTTGCAATCCAATTTGGCCGCCGCGCGGATATCGGAAAATTTCATGATGGGTATCGTCTAAGGGGTTTTTTGGTATGCTGAGTACGAATCACATGATAGTTTTGAAATTCAATATGGCCGCCACGCCGATATCACAAAATTTTATGATGGGTATCGTTTAAGGGGTTTTTTGGTATGCTGAGTACGAATCACATGATAATTTTGCAATCCAATATGGTCGCCGCGCGCAAACTCACAAAATTTCATGATGGGTATAGCGTCTAAGGGGTTTTTTGGTATGCTGAGTAGGAATCACATGATAATTTTGCAATCAAATATGGCCGCCGCGCCGAAATCACAAAATTTCATGATGGGTATTGTTTAAGGGGGATTTTGGTACGCTGAGTACGAATCTCATGATAATTTCGCAATCCAATATGGCCGCCGCGCCGAAATCACAAAATTTCATGATGGATATCGTTTAAGGGTTTTTTGGTATGCTGAGTACGAATCACATGATAATTTTGCAATCCAATATGGCCGCCGCGCCGAAATCACAAAATTTCATGATGGGTATCGTCTAAGGGGTTTTTTGGTATGCTGAGTACAAATCACATGATAATTTTGTAATCCAATATGGCCGCCGCGCCGAAATCACAAAATTTCATGATAGGTATCGTTTAAGGGGTTTTTTGGTATGCTGAGTACGAATCACATGATAATTCTGCAATCCAATATGGCCGCTGCGCCGTCATCACAAAATATCATGATGGGTATCGTTTAAGGGGGATTTTGGTACGCTGAGTACGAATCTCATGATAATTTTGCAATCCAATATGGCCGCCGCGCCACCTTTGTTAAATTTCATGTTGGATATTGTTTATGGGGTTTTTCGGTATGCTGAGTAAGAATTTCAGGTTAATTTTGCAATCCAATATGGCCACCGCGCCACTGTTGCGAGATTTCTGTCAGTATGCTGAGATACCAAAAAACCCCTTTCACGATATCCAAAATGAAATTTTACAACGGTGGTTCGGCGGCCATCTTGGATTGCAAAATTGACCTAAAATTCGTATTCAGCATACCAAAAAACCCCTTATACGATATCCATCATGAAATTTTGTGATTTCGGCGTGGCGGCCATATTGGATTGCAAAATTATCATGTGATTCGTACTCAGCATACCAAAAAACCCCTTAGACGATACCCATCATGAAATTTTGTGATTTAGGCGCGGCCGCCATATTGGATTGCAAAATTATCATGTGATTCGTATTCAGCATACCAAAAAACCCCTTAAACGATACCCATCACGAAAATTTTGTGATTTCGGCGCGGCGGCCATATTGGATTGCAAAATTATCATGTGATTCGTACTCAGCATACCAAAAAACCCCTTAGACGATACCATCATGAAATTTTGTGATTTCGGCGCGGCGGCCATATTGGATTGCAAAATTATCATGTGATTCGTACTCAGCATACCAAAAACCCCCTTTAACGATACCCATCATGAAATTTTGTGATTTCGGCGCGGCGGCCATATTGGATTGCAAAAGTATCATGAGATTCGTACTCAGCGTACCAAAATCCTCCTTAAACGATACCCATCATGAAATTTTGTGAATTCGGCGCGGCGGCCATATTGGATTGCAAAATTAACCCAAAATTCGTAATCAGCATACCAAAAAACCCCTTATATGATATGCAACATGAAATTTTACAACGGTGGCGCGGTGGCCATATTGGATTGCAAAATTAACCTGAAATTCGTACTCAGCATACCAAAAAACCCCATAAACGATATCCAACATGAAATTTTACAATGGTGGCGCGGCGGCCATATTGGATTGCAAAATTAACCTGAAATTCGTACTCGTACTACAATTTTTTTCCCAAAAGCGTTTGACATCTTAGATCGTATGACCACCTATTTATAATCCGGACCAGTGTGCGGCCGGCCAGCCGCAACAAAAAAAGCGCATTGATGTTACGAGTTGGATCAAAACGTTACAAATTGTATCATTACAAGGCGCGCATTGCAATGCTCGGATCACCTGCTTCACTGCTGTAACCTCGTCTTGTATCATTACAAGGTGCGCATTGCAATGCTCGGTTCACCTCCCACACTGGCTGTAATTCTAGACTCGTAACATTACATTACGCGCGAATGCTCCCGGTGAGGGAGCACCTTTAGAAAAAAATGATGTTTTGTAACATCATTTTTTTCTAAAGGTGCTTTAGCCTCAATAGCATTTTTGAAGACCTATCTATGGATACCCCACACGTATGGGTTTGATGAAAAAAAAACTTTTCGTTTCAGTTCTGAGTATGGGGACCCCCAAAATTTACTGCTTTTTTTCTAGTTATATTTAAAAATCTTAATGCGGTTCACAGAATACATCTACTTACCAAGTTTCAAGTGCATAGGTCTTATAGTTTCGGAGAAAAGTGGTTGTGACATTCGGACGGACAGACAAACAGACATGACGAATCTATAAGGGTTCCGTTTTTTGCCATTTGGCTACGGAACCTTAAGAGGTATTTTAAGATACTCTTATTTCATTAAAATAAATCTTATTGAACTAGGCGGCTAACTCCGGGGTGCTGGGTAGGACAACCTCCACGTGGTGCATCCTGGTAA
This sequence comes from Miltochrista miniata, assembly GCA_933228765.1. NCBI lineage: Eukaryota > Metazoa > Arthropoda > Insecta > Lepidoptera > Erebidae > Miltochrista > Miltochrista miniata. The sequence continues at coordinate 22,286,251 of OW121763.1, read as the reverse complement.
CGTGGACGACGATGTGGACTTCACCTGAGGCGCACGTCGTCGCCCACGGCCAATAGTCCACCAAGGAGGGGGGGCCTTTATGGCCGGTTTGGAGTTCTCCACATGCGCTCTGTTATGCAGAGCGTACTTAGTGGAGAACTCCCAGGGCGACGAGTACTTCGCCACTGAGTGATCAGTGGCGAAGTGCACGGTTCCATAGGAACCATCGTTCGGCCGAGCCGTAACCCCGTCTGGCAACAGACGGGCACGGTGGCTCTTTGGAGTTGCGAGGAAGAAAACCTCTTTAAAAAATTACCCCAAATCTCACGCTCTGACGCCCGGCAATTTGATGTATCGCTGGGGGGAACTCAGTGCCTAGGGCGTCACTCCCGCCTTCCCACCCTTCCCATCCTCACATCCTCTCCCAACTTCCCCACTCCCACCCTTACGTCGGCGGACGCAAAACGCAAAAAAATCAGTATGGAGCAAATTACGACGAAAGTTACTACCCAGGAGCGCACCCGGACAGTGTCCGGGGAATCGCTTGCCATGTCTCGGCATGGCGACCCCCGCCAGGGTTCATCCCTGGTGGTATATGGGAGGGGTCACCATACTTTAGGCCCAGAGGGGTGTGCCTTAAAACCACCCCCAGTGACGCGGAGGTCGCGTAAACCCGTGCTGGCTCGGAGATGGAGTCGGCGGTCGACATGGGTACCGAAACCGAGGGTGCCATCGAGGGTAACCTCCCTCGGAAGGTTGTGGCTACCACCGCGGGTAGAGGTCGGAAGACCGACCTCTACAGAGCGAAAGGGGGTAGAGTAGCAGCAGAGCCGCCGGCGATTGTGCCCCCGCTGCCAAGCGGGAAGGTCACGGAGGTGCCGGCGGCTAAAGAAATCATGGCGGCTCTTGCCCGCATTTCTGGCGCCGTAAAGGGTGCCAAAAATGTGGCCGGTAAGAAGAAGGTTGTGGCGGACGCGGTCACAGGCGCCGCCAAAGCGTTGGAGGAGCTCCTCGAGAGGAGTGTCTCCAAGGAGGAGGGGAAGCTCCGGGCTCGGGTTGCGGGCCTGGAGGCGGAGCTTGCCGACTCCCGTAAGCAGCAGCAGCTGATGCGGGAGGAGGTTGACAAGCTGACGCAGCTGGTCCAGGGGGCCGGGGAAGCTCGGGGTGTAAAAACCCCCGCTCCCCGTGCACCACCCAAGACGACACCTTCGATGGTCCAGCTGCTGGAGGCCATCGAGCGACGCCTCGGCGTCCTGGAGGACCGGGCATACCGCCCACCGCTGGCGGCTCCCGTCGGCGCGTCATACGCGACGACGGCTGCACCCAACGGGACTGGTCCCAAGCCGAGGGCCTCCGCCCCCTCCACCCCCAAGAAGACGGCATCTGGGGGAAGTGGCAACCCCGCTTCCCCAACAGCCAGCGCTCCTGCTGCACCCCAGACTACCTCGAACGAGGGGGTCTGGGAGGTGGTAGGAGCCAAGAAGAAGGCCAATAAGGCCGCCAAAAAGGCGGCGAAGGCCGCCAAGAAGGCGGCAAAAGTCGCCGCTAAAGCGGCAAAGGCGGCAAAGGCCGCCGCGACGAAGGCGCCGAAGAGGCCCCGCGCTCCTCGCTCCACTGCCGTCGTCATTACGGTGACGACGGAGGGCAAGGCGAAGGGCGTGGGGTACGCCGAGGTCCTGAGGCAGGCGAAAGCCTCAGTTGACCTCAAGGCCCTTGAGATAGAGGGAGGTCTCCGGTGCAAGGTGACGCGCACCGGAGCACGCCTCCTCGAGGTCTCCGGCGCCACCAGCGGCCCCAAAGCGGATGCCTTAGCGGCGAAGCTGCGGGAGTCGCTGAATGCGGGCGACGTCTGCGTGACCAGACCCAACAAATGCGCCGCGCTGCGCATTTCGGGTCTGGATGACGCGGCCACGGCGGACGAGCTTATCTCCGCCGTCGTGGATGCGAGCGGCTGTCCCCGTGATCAGGTGAGGTCAGGCGAAATCCGCTTTGGCCCCACCGGTCACGGGTCGGCAGTCGTGAGCTGCCCCGTCGCGGCGGCCCAGAAAGTGGCGGACGGACGAAGCCTCCTTATTGGGGGCTTCTTAAGGGCGCAGGTGCATCTCCTGCAGCCCCGCGAAGCCAGGTGCTATAGGTGCCTGGTCGTGGGGCATGTGGGGGTGCAGTGTGCGGCGGAAGTCACCGTAGGCGACCGGTGCTTCCGCTGTAGTCAGCCCGGTCACAAGGCCCTTGCCTGTGACGCCCCGCCGCGGTGTTATAAATGCGTGGCGGAGGGCAAGGAGGCCGACCACCGGGCGGGCAGCAAGTCCTGCGCTGCCTCAAGGCCGAGGCCCCGTCCGTCCGCACGGGGGGCTGAGAGTGAGGTGGCACGCCCGCGGCAGGGTGCGGAAATGGACGTCCATTAATGGACACCCATATCCGCATCCTGCAGGTGAATTTGAACCACTGCACTGGTGCTCAGGACCTTCTGTACCAGAGCATCAGGCAGTGGTCCATTCACATCGCAGTCGTCGCCGAGCCGTATTGGGTTCACCCGGGAAGCCCGGTGGATCTGGACGGCATGGCGACTATTTTTGGGGGGACCGGCGCGGACGACTCGCGCCTGGCGGTCATCGCTAGGGGTCCGGGTTGTGTCGCGGCGGAATACGAGGGTGTGGCTGTTGTGGCCGTTTACATCTCGCCGAGCCTCGACCAGCATCAGTTCGAGCTATGGCTCCCTGAGCTGGACGTCGTCCTCGCTGCATGCCGGCCTCGCCCTGTCCTGGTCCTGGGAGACTTCAATGCCTGGTCGCAGGCTTGGGGCTCCCGGGAAACCAGAGACAGGGGGAGGAAACTGGAGGACTGGGTCACAACACGTGGCCTAGTCATCCTGAACCGGGGGAATGTCGCAACCTGGACGCGGCGGGGGCTCAGCTCGGTCATAGACGTCTCGTTTGCGACCCCTGAGCTCGCCCGCCGTGTCCAGGGATGGCGTGTGGTGGAGGAGGAGGAGACGTTGTCAGATCACCGATATATTCGGTTCGACGTCTCCCCTCCACCAAACCTGCCGCCAGCAATTGCGAATCCCCCGGAACCGCGTTGGGCACTTCATCGCCTTGATCGGGAGGCTCTCCTGGAGGCGGCCATCGTGCAGGCCTGGATTCCGTCAGCGGACAGGCCTGCCGATGTTGATACCGAGGTGGAGTGGTTCGGGAGAGCCATGTCGCACATCTGCGATGCGGCGATGCCCAGGGCTAGGCCCAGACCGGCGAGGAAACAGGTGTACTGGTGGACGCCGGAAATCGCGCAGTTGCGCGCGGAGTGCGTTACCGCGCGCCGCCGGTACACCAGGTTCCGCCGGAGGCGTCGCCGCCCAGACGATGCGGCAGCCCGAGAGACGGAGCTCTACGATGGGTACAAGGAGGCCAAGAGGGCCCTCCAGACGGCCATCAAGCGGTCCAAAAAGCTGGGCCGCGATGAGCTGATGGAGACTCTGGAGCGGAACCCGTGGGGGCGCCCGTACCTTATGGTAAGGGGCAAATTACGCCCTAAGGCGCCCCCACTGACTCAGAGTCTCCAGCCGGAGCGGTTGGAGGAGGTCCTGGACTCCTTGTTCCCGTCGAGAGCGGAGGAACATATTTCTCCGCGCATGGCTCCGTCTCAGGCGCCCAACGCGGAAGGCAGCGAGAACGACGTGCCCGTAGTCACCGAGGGTGAGTTAGGGGCGGCTGTACTGCGGCTTAAATCCCGCAGAAACACCGCCCCTGGACCCGACGGCATTCCAGGCCGAGCGTGGGTCCTGGCTCTCGAAGAGCTTGGGCCTCGACTAATTGGGCTCTTTAGCGCATGCCTCGAGAAAGGCCAGTTTCCCAAGGTCTGGAAGACAGGGAAACTGGTCTTGATTCGAAAGGCGGGGCGGCCGGCAAATTCCCCATCAGGGTACCGGCCGATCGTGTTGCTCGACGAGGTGTGCAAGCTCTTTGAGCGCATTATTGCCCAACGCCTCGTCGGGCACCTCACACGCGTGGGGCCTGATCTGGCGGATAGCCAGTTTGGCTTCCGTCAGGGACGCTCCACCGTGGACGCGATCATGCGCATTAGAGGCCTGACGGAGGAAGCAGTCTCACAGGGTGAGGTGGTGGTGGCGGTGTCTCTCGACATCGCCAACGCATTCAACACCTTGCCCTGGAGCTGCGTCAGGGAGGCGCTTATCTATCATGGAGTGCCTCCCTACCTCCGTCGAATTGTCGGGGCTTATCTATCCGAGAGAGCCATAACTTACCCGAGCTGGCTAGGGCCGGGTCGGCGAGATGTGTCGTGCGGTGTTCCACAGGGATCGGTTTTAGGGCCGCTCCTGTGGAACATCGGTTACGACTGGGTGCTGCGTGGTCCGTTGCTCAGAGGGGTCGGGGTAACATGTTACGCCGACGACACCCTCGTTACGGCGCGGGGAGCAACGCACCGTGCCGCAGCACTTAAGGCCACGGCAGGGGTTGCTCAGGTCGTGGGTCGGATTCGGCGGCTGGGTCTTGAGGTCGCCCTTCACAAATCCGAGGCTCTGTGCTTCCACGGACCTCGGATGGGGCCACCTGCGGGATCCAGCCTACAGGTGGGGGGCGTCAGCATCGGCATCGAGCCCTCGATGAAGTATCTGGGGCTCGTACTCGATGGCCGGTGGAACTTCGGACACCATTTCCGAAGTTTGGTCCCAAAACTGAGGGGAGCATCGGCCGCAATCGCGCGGCTGATGCCCAACATCAGGGGACCCAACGCTCCCTACAGGAGGCTGTACCTTGGGATCGTGCGAAGCATGGCCCTGTACGGGGCTCCCGTATGGGCGGAGACCCTGACGGCCAGCAATGAGGCTAGACTGATGAGCCCGCAGAGAGTGATGGCCGTCAGGGTGATAAGAGGATACCGCACGATCTCCGGTGAGGCGGCATGTCTCCTAGCCGGGACCCCTCCATGGGACCTGGAAGCGAGAGCCCTTGCGTCACTGTTCAGATGGCGCAAGGAGGCGCTGGAGCGGGGCCAAAGGCCTGCGTCTCGAGAAATCGAGGCCCAGCGGACCCTGCTCCACCAGGAAACCCTGGAGACATGGAAGATGCGACTTGAGCAACCAAAGGGGGGATTCGCCACAATCGCGGCCGTCAGACCGGTCATGGACGAGTGGCTGGAGAGAAGACACGGTGCTCTCTCCTACCGGTTGACACAGATGCTTGCCGGGCACGGTAGCTTCGGTAGGTATCTGTGGCGAAAACACCGGGAAACCACGGCCGAATGTCAGCACTGCGAGGACCGCAGCGATGACACGGCGCTCCACACGCTGGTGGAGTGCACGGCGTGGGCACAACAGCGACAGGTCCTCGTAGTGGGTCTGGGCGTGGACACCCTCTCGCTTGAGGCCATGGTGCGAGCCATGCTCTCCAGCGGGAGTAAGTGGGACTGCGCCGCCTCGTTCTGCGAGCAGGTCATGCTCGCGAAGGAGGCGGCGGGCCGGGTGCGGGAGAGAACTCTCCCACCCGAGTTCCGCAGTCGGCGCCCCGGGCGCCGCCGACGTGTCTTCGCCGAGGACTATCGGCCTCCATGACCGGGGTCTGAGGACGGTGGGAGGGCCGCTCACCGTCCTTACAGAAGCAGGCCCATGACGGCAGCGTGACGTGAGCACTCACGCACGCCCCCCCTTAGAAGCGGGGTCACACCCGAAACCCCCCATAGACGCGGGATTGCACCCGAACCACACCCTGGGCGAGGCCGCATTGGCGGCCGTAGGTCTGTTGGGAGTCACGGGACATCCTTCCTGAGGGCTTACCCGGGGCTCTCAACCATACGCTGTTGGGCGTTACGTGAGGTTTTTTAGTCGGTAAGAGTCCGGCATAGCATCCTACGAGGATTTTCTCTCACGTTAAAAAAAAAAAAAAAAAAAAAAGGCGGCTAACTCCTTCCCTGTAGTTGCGTTAGTGTGTGTGGTTTTTATATGTGTTAGTTTTGGCGTACTTTTCAATCTCTAATGCTTTGTCTGCTACTTATTGTAAGTCTGTGTATTTAGTAGATGTTTTATGTGAAGTTTGCACAAAATCGGTCGAGCGGTTCTTGATTTATCACGCAAACGAAGTTGCGCGGGTCAGCTAGTATTTTATAATTTTGAGGTTGATTCTTTAAATGCAGTAGTGCAAATTTAATTTACTTATATCCCATGACTTCATTCATCTTTACGGCTGAGGCCGCATTGGTGGTTTTCGTGGTGGCGGTCATTGGTTTCAAAATTAAAACTATTATAATTGCTACAACACTTTGGTTTTTAAATTGAAATTTAAAAAAAGTGTAGGACTAAAGTCGAATTTTTAATTAGACGAAGTTTGACTTCGTCTAATTAAAAATTCGACTTTAGTGTGACGAAATAGTGGGACCACGAGAAAGCAGTACTCCCTCCCCTCGTGGTCCCTACTTTTTATCTACATTCTGTATATACAATTTTGTAACTAGGTATGCGCTAATTTTCAAAACAAATGACGATCGACAAAACAAATGAAGGTAATAACATAAAGAATGACAAAACCAATCAAGATCAGTAAACATGTGAAAATCGGAGAAACAAATGCATTTGACAAAAAATAAATGAAGACTGACTTCTTCATTTGTTTTATTTTAAAATTTAATGTTGTACCTATCTAAAAAGTGTATATAAGCAGAAAATATTAGGATTAAAATATTGACATCCGTTATCGTAGTGGGACCACCAGCCAGAAACAGTGGTCTCTTGTGGTCCCACTAGTGGATCAAAATAGTGGAACCACGCAAAACAACGACATTTAATCGTGATTCGCCTAAGTAACCTTGATGAAGTTATTTTTAAGCTATCGCGGTTTTTAACACTCATTATTTATTTTATTATTTTCTTGTGGGGACGCCGGCACCGCCGAGCGGGCGATCCGACCGCCTTGTTGCTGCCTATTTCGTCCATTTCCCCAGAACATCTCCAAGGGATATGTTTGGGTATCCCAGCAATCTTCACGGCGTCCCATTGAATCTCCCAGTTCTCTTGCATAGGCTTATTATCTGATCCACCTTCAGATTCTTCAGGTCCTCTTGTTCGATTCTATCTGTTCCCATGATTTCCCATCTGCCTAGCGAGTACATTGGACACTCAGCCAATAGGTGGATGCTGGTTTCCTCTTCTTCCAGGCATTCTGGGCATGTTGGGTCGTTCTTCACTCTGATCGTTCTTCACTCGGGTCGTTCTTCACTCTGACTGCACTGTGATCTCACAGTGCTAGGAGTCGCCTAAATAGGCATCTGCCTATTTAGGCGACAGTGTCCTGTTATAATCTCTATGACTAGCCTCATGTTTCCTCTGTTTAGTTTTACCAGTCGGCTAGTCCGCTTCGCATCCATTCCTTTGATGAAGATCTTTGACTGTCTCATTCCAGTTGATGATCTCCATCTTCGGTTGGTTTCTACCGTTATTCCTTTGTTGATTACACCCTTGGTGATTTTGTGAGCAATAGGGAGCCCTGGCTCAGTTCCCACCAGGTGTTCGTGTTCGTGTTCGTTGTATCGCTATATATTGTCGCCTTTCTCGCGTTTGTGTGCTGGTGCATCACTCTCGCACATTCTGTAATTGCATTTATTTTTGCTTGAAAGACGCTAGCGAATTTGCCCAAACTTATAACCCTGTTTATCTCCGTCCCGTCCTCGCATTTTATATGGACACCGGATCCGGATCGCTTTGTGGACTCTTTCCTTGATCCATCTGTGTAGCAGATAGCTCCCTTGCAGTCGTCTATCTGCCAACTCTCTCTATGTCCTATATGTATTCTATATTTTTGTCAAAAATCCTCTCCTTCTTGAATAGATCATTATTGGAGATCATTGCCATTTTATCTTCAAAATCCTTGCTAATGGTTGCATGTCCGCCATCTCCTGAGTTTGCCCTCCAAAGGCCCATGCTCTTTAGTTTAAACCATTGTTCAAGTGCTTTCTTTTTTATCTCTAGGTCCAAGGGGTACAGTCGCATGATCTCTAGCGCGGCTGTGGGAGTCGTCCTCATTGCGCCAGTAATCATTAGGACCTTGTCCAGGTCTGGGCCTTGTCCAGTTCGGTCTTGTTGGTCGTGTTTGCAGCTTTGTGCCACCAAACTATTGGTCCGTGTAGTATTCTTGGTAGGATGATAGCTTTGTATATCCATCTCACTGTCGCGGGTCTCATTCCCCACGTCCTTCCTATTGCGTTCTTGCACTGCATCAGTGCCATTTTGGCTTTTGTGCAGGTATTCTTAATGTGCTTCTTGAAAGTGAGTTTGCTGTCCAGTGTTACCCCCAGGTACTTTATTTCCCTAACCACTTCGAGCTCGTGGTTATTCAGTTTGACTGGTTCAGCTCTCCCCAACTTTCTCTTGTTGGTAAATAGCACTACTTTAGTCTTGTCGGGATTTAGGTTCAGCCCTTTGCTCTTACACCATGTCAGGGCTACCTTAACTTTAACACTCATACTTAGATATAGAATTCGGGACTTCACGCGAAATACTATTTACTTAAGGGATATTTATTCTGCACACTAGGTAACTCCACTAATTTACTGAATGCAAACCAGAAATTTAAATGCTGTGCAAAAAAACCAATTGATTAACTAAAGATGTCCTACATAAAAAACTAAAATATTACTCAAAACGAGATGACCCTTTTTGTCGAATTCACACCAAAAATGTACATCGAATATATATGATTTACTAAACAAAAATACGCATTGCTTATCAAAAATACTAACTTGCACTTTTGGAAAGATGGCTGATTAAATTGATTTTTAACCGACTTCTTTAATTAGAATAAAAGATGTTCCTAAAAGTTAAGGGGCGGTTATAGCGCACAAGTAGGCATTTGGCGCTCCCCTCGCCCCGGGCGCAAGACACACCGCGCGCCGGCAGCGGCAGTGAACTCTCATGCCACAGTATACAGTAGAGTAGAAGGAAACAGCATGCTAACTTTGTTTGACGTAGTAAATGCATCTAACTTTATTAAGTGTAGTGATTTATTCGAGTTTCCTAAATAAATGAGTTAATTATATAATTATACTATTATTTTTAAGCTAAAGAGTTTGTTTGTTTGTTTAGTTGTTTGAACTCTAGAGTCAAAGAGACTGCTAGTTGAATTTCAAAAGTTCCTTAACAGAATGTCCATTTTTGAAAAATACCAATATATATTGCATCACGCTAAGGCGAATAAAAGCTGAGCAGCAACGAAACATTTTTCGAAAACTAGGATATTTCATTTCTTTTGAGAGTTTCCGTTGCGTAAGTTTGCTAGATGGTTACAGTTGCGTAAAAAATGTAAATTACATTATAACTGGTCATAAAAATTTCTAAAGTTTTCTAAAGTTGGTATGCTAAGTATGAATCACGTGATCATTTTGCAATCACAAAATTTCATGATGGGTATCATTTAAAGGGTTTTTTGGTATGCTGAGTACGAATCACGTACTAATTTTGCAATCCAATATGGGCGCCACGCCGTAATCACAAAATTTCATGATGGCTATCGTTTAAGGGGTTTCTTAGTATGCTGAGTACGAATCACGTGAAAATTATGCAATCCAATATGGGCGCCGCACCGTAATCACAAAATTTCATGATGGGTATCGTTTAAGGGGTTTCTTGGTATGCTGAGTACGAATCACGTGATAATTTTGCAATCCAAAATGGCCGCCGCGGTGTAATCACAAAATTTCATGATGGGTATCGTTTATAGGGTTTTTTGGTATGCTGAGTACGAATCACGTACTAATTTTGCAATAAACGATACCCTTAAACGATACCCATCATGAAATTTTGTGATTACGGAGCGGCGGCCATCTTGTTTTGAAAAATTAGTACGTGATTCGTAGTCAGCATACCAAAAAACCCCTTAAACGATACCCATCATGAAATTTTTGCGATTACGGCGCGGCGGCCATATTGCATTGCAAAATTAGTACGTGATTCGTACTCAGCATACCAAAAAACTCCTTAAACTATACCCATCATGAAATTTTGTGATTACGGCACGGCGGCCATATTGGATTGCAAAATTATCACGTGATTCGTACTCAGCATACCAAAAAACCCCTTAAACGATACCCATCATGAAATTTTGTGATTACGGCGTGGCCGCCATGTTGGATTGCAAAATTATCATGTAATTCGTAGACATTTTAATGCATTAGGTAGACGGTTACCATGTCGTGAAAACACTTAAAAAGTAAAAAGATCACCACATTTACCATGAGTCGCGTACGGGAATTTTAGTGAAATCCCTTCATCACTCAGGAATTAAGCTGATGGTCTTCAAAATGTATAGCTAAGTACCATCATGAATACATTGACTTACGATCAAAAAACCGCATCAAAATCGATCCACCCCTTGGGCCGTGACGAATTCACAGGACAGAGTTGTTAATTATGAGAGTTCCTTAATTGAATTAATGAGTAACTAGTTACAATGTAGTTAGATTAACGTGTAACTCAATTACTCAGTAATTAGTTACTGCTAGTACTCATTGTAATTAATTACTCAAGTAATCTGTTACAGAGTAATTGAATGAAGCATAACAAAGTATTGTAATTTGTAACGGTTAATCTAAATACATTTTGCCCATTACTGATATTTTTATACTGTGGCGCGATTTCAACGTAATTTGGCATAATAATTACGAAATAGTTGCGAAAAAAACTGACACAGGTCCTGCCTCCACAAGCGCTAGCGCGAGACTCAAAGGCGAGACTGATCGGCCGTCAGCGGCGCAATTCTATTGCGTTTGGTGGATATTCGTATATGATAACTATGTAAATACTTGTGTATAAAAAAACGTTCGGAAAATGTGTATAAAAACTCAATAGCTTTAATTGAGTGCAAAAAAATAAAATAAAATGTTAATAGTTTAGCCACAGTATTGAAAAAACTTTTCTGAGAGAGTCAACTTTGGGATTTTTTTTCTATCTAGTGAAATTTATTGGATCGTGTAACGGGCTTGGAATATGTTTAGCTTATAAGTATCCTTAACTATTATATATATATTTATCAGAATTATAAACCCTGTACTCTTTGACTAGTATTGTTTCAAAAAACTCAAAATCGGAACTACGCGGCCTTAATTAGAGATTGGTTTTCCTTAAAAATCAATCAATCAATACATATGTATAATAAAATCGTAACAGGTCGCTGTCTGTACATGGAAGATAAATAAGAAAAAATATCATAGGGGGCTTTATGGACGCAATAGAACCCAAAACAATGATTTTTAGAATTTTACTGTTTGTCTGTATGTCTGTATATCTGTTTGTCTGTACGGTTGTGCACGCTAATCTCAGTAACCACTCAACCGATTGCAATGCGGTTTTTTTTATTGTGTTGAGGTTTGCTCCAGTTAACATTTAGCGTTGTTTTATGTAAATCGGTTTAGAAATAAAAGAGTTATAACACTTTTAAGAATCAGATATTTTGAAAATTTTAATTGTAGGGGTTTATTTGAATGTGAATGAACCTAAACTGGCGTGTTGGCTTAATCATAAAAGAGCTTAATGATTAAGACTATTTTTAAACAATTCAGTCCGCGCCGAAGTCGTGGACTGAATTGTTTTAAAATAGACTTAATCATTAAGCTCTTTTATGATTAAGCAAACAGGGCAGTTTCAGACGCTGCTTGATGACTCTGATGAAGAAATACCTTTCCTTTCATACACCTTATGTGACGTAAACGAAGTTGCGGGCTCAGCTAGTGTTTTAATATGTTTGTTAAGCTAAGGAATTTTTAGATATACCTACTATTTTGATTTTCAGTTCAGTAAAATAGTTCTGCAAATACTATTAAACAGTATATTGAATTTGATTTATTTAGAGTGCATAATTAGTGTGCAAGTCAGTATTTTTGGTTTAACTTTGAAATATTTTGCTCGAAAAAAGGAAATAAACAGATATCGATATAAATACCTGCCTTTACTTACATACATTACAAAAAATTCTATAGGGATGATGGATACAAGCTCTTCGGGATGTGGAATTCAGTAATTAATAAACTTGAGCGTAAAACTGTGCCAATTAAAACTGACGTAGTGAGGGTGGTGTGTCGCCGGCCGGGTACGTATTTGAATACCTAAAATTATAATATCTAAAGTTAAATAACCTAAGTTCAAAATACCTAATATCTAAATACCTAATGGTGGGTTGACCTAAATTTAAAAATACCGAAAGTTTAAAATGCCTAAGTATTTGAATACTTACCTAAAATTATAATACCTAAAGTTAAATAACCTAAGTTCAAAATACCTAATGGTTGTTTGACTTACGAAATAATATGTGGTACGGCTTAAAGAAAAAAGGACACTGCTCACCCCAACTCGGATAGGTTAGGTTAGAAGGCTAAGGCGGGAGCGGAGCGGAGCTCCCGCCTTAGCCTTCGTGTTTATTTTTTTTATAACCACTCATACAAGGATTGTCTGCTCCAATCCTAAAGTTCCAAATCCTTGTATGTGTGGTTATAAAACAAATAACCACGAAGGCTAATGCGGGAGCTCCGCTCCACTCCGCTCCCGCCTTAGCCTTCTAACCTAACCTATCCGAGTCGGGGTGGGCAGTGTCCCTTTTTTTAAAGCGCTGGATGCGGGCTGCTTTAGATCGGTCATTCTGATTTGGTATATCAACCTTTGTTGTTTTAACTTTAGGCATTTTAAACATTAGGTAATTAGTCCAATAGGTATTTAAAATTTAGGTATTAAGTACTTAGGTATTAGTGGTTTAGGTATTTTAAACGATTTGGTATTTAGATTTTAGGTATTTTGAACTTAGGTTATTTAACTTTAGGTATTATAATTTTAGGTATTCAAATACGTACCCCGCCGGCCTTATCCTTCGTTGTAATAACAATGCGCAACGGAGGGTAGTTCGACAAGAAATAACTTAGTGGTTTTTGTCGATCCTCGCCTCAGTCCAACCGCGACCACGGGCGCTGCAACGTGCTCGAAACGTCGGTGAATGTAAGTAAATAGTATTTCGCGTGAAGTCCCGAATTCTATAAGTATACATGTATACATGCGCGAATCATATTTTGTTCAATGTACAGTCTGACAATGACCGGCAAATTGCATAAAACGTACGAAAATGTGAATTTCGCGGGCTACCGTGAAGTTTCCACCTTAAAAATTCGTCGAAATATTTTTTTTATGTAGGTATGTTCACCGATTACTCGAAGACTGACGGTTGAACCAATTAGGAAAATTATGTTTATGTTTTAAAGATAAAACATATTCTTATTTAAAAATATATGTTTATTTTATTACAGAAATCGATTTCTTTTTGAATGGCCAATCTTTAAACGGTATGGTGTGTAGAAATAATAGCTTTGACAGCCGCTCTGAGTCCAAGCGATTGTGGCTTTAATCATGGTGTGGTTGGCCAACGAGAAAAGACGTTTGGAGGGTACAGATGTTCCTACCACCGATAAAAACCGTAGGGCCATAATAGTCTTCTCCAAACGACTTTTCTAGCTGACCAATACTTAGTTGGATCAGACTTTCTGTCCAACAAAGGTTCTGACAAATACTGTCTAAAGTATGTGTGGAGGCCTTCCTGTGGTCTACTCTCGCTTGCTTGTTCCACCATTTCGCTATGAAATTTCCAGATGTCGTAGCATTTTTCAGACAAATTTTCAGCTACATTGACAGTAGACGATGTCGTGGGAGTAGTCACTATTTCTGATTTTAGTGAGTCTGAAAATTAAAACATTTTTTTTTAAATCTCTCTGCCAATATCGGTATGAACCTTTCCAATATGCTGGAAACGCTTTTTTATTTCTATTAATATTATGTCCTGAAATTCTGAACCTAAATCACTTGTCTCATTAGTGTTGGTTTCTCATTGTCATTACTATTGCTTTGGTCATGTAGTAAATTATGGGAATAAAAATACTGCATGTAGAATCGTTTTGGGCTATTTATAAATAGCCTTTGAGATACTATAAATAGCCGTTGAGATACTCATATTATAAAGAGGAAAGATTTGATTGTTTGTTTGTTTGTTTACTGCATCGAATAGGCTCCGAACCTACTGGACCTATTTGAAAAATTCTTTCACTGTTAGGAAGCTACACTCTTACTATATTTAATTCCCGTATTCCCACGGGACCGGGAGCTACGTCGCTGAAACCGCGTGACGTCCGCTAGTAATCCATAAACATTTATACATATAGTGGGTACTTATACTTAAACCTCCAGATCATCACGATTAAAATGACCAAACTCACCGCGGTTCGCTAAGCTTACCAATTCACTTTCAGGTACAGCAGATGTGTACCTACACCATACAAAGAACTTCCCGCAATATATAAACAAACCTTTTGAGGTCGGATCAAAACCGTTCATGAATGGCGTTGTGCGGCCTAGCTTTTAATAAGATTTATTGTAACTGATCTTGTTGTGACAATAACAATAGTTAGAGATTCTTGGCGGTAAACAGCCATCTTTGTGTGGTCTCGACGTTTATTGTCAAACCTTAAACCAAAGTCAAAACTGGATAACATCTGCTGCGGAAAAAATACTAGTATAATGATTATTTATTTTCATGTAGGTGACTTTGGAAAGATGTTCAATTTTTGCAAATAGTACCTAGTTGGCTGGTCTACTAAGACCTTCAGGGCCTACTTGGGTTGAGGTAAACTAACAGGTTGGAAGGTCAGACCACGACAGTTGCATCTTATACTAAAGCATTCCTTGTCGCTTGCATTCCTAGGGCTACAGAACCGTTGAACCTCAAAGTTTAGGCCCTATTATAAAAATACCCGTTCATCTTCAATTTTAGGTTCGTTTTGGATTCCATTGAAAATATTATATTAATGTACCTATTGGACCTCTTTTTAAGGACCATTTTGGACCTCAAAATATTAAAACGTTGTTAACATTTTTCATGAAAGAGTGTTTTAATATTGATATCATAGATCTAATTTTTTTTGCTATTGATACAGTGTTGTCACTTTAGTACATGATTGTAGATTAGCTTTTTATACCAAGTTTAATAAATGGGATCCGACGGAACTCGCTTTTTAATAGAGCTATCTAATGGAACCTAGAGTCCAGGCAAAATAATAATTTAAAGGTCCAAACGGTACCTACACGGATGTGCAATGGATCACAATCATCGATGAGGTTTAAACTTTGAGGTCCAACGGGTCCGTCGTCATTCCTTGACGCTTGAAGAAAACGTGGACATAGCTAATAATTATGTCCATTAGTTACCAAAAATCTTTTGAATTGCTCTAGGTGAAGTCGAGAAATCACATCAATTATCGCTATTGTAACTACATACATAAAGTCATGCCTCTATCCCTTCTGGTACGTAGAGAGGAATTATAAAACTAGGTAGGAACCACACTTTGAAATCTTAGATGAATTAAAATTTGTTGGTCCCACGTAATATAGAGGGCGAGCTTGTTGCCCATACTGGGTATTTAGAGGAAAGAAACTACAACCATTCTGTAAACCAAAATTTCAACAGCCTGACCGATATTACACACTAGGGGACGTCACGCGGTTTCGCCCGCGTAGCTCCCGTTCCCGTAGGAATACGGGAATACAATATAGCCTATATTCACCGGGGATAGTGCAGCATTCCAACTGTTAAAGAATTTTTCAAATCGGTTCAGTAGTTTCGGAGCCTATTCGATGCAAACAAAGAAAAAAATCAAACATTTCACAAAATATAATCTCTGTAGTTCGAGTACTCGTAACTATAATTGTTTGAACTATGGCAGTATTCTGTTGCTCAGTACTTATCTTCGAAACGTAGAAGCACTGTAATCTAAACGACGTAATTATAGAAACAAACATGACAACTTTCACATCACTAAGAGGCAATTGTTATTAAATTTAATGACGCATAAAATAAAAGATTATTGTGAGTCAGTACCTCCTTCAAAATTTTACGTCATAGATTCATAAGAAACTGTGTGTCAATAATGTAGAGACGACCATGCATTTCCAATGGTCCTAGAAAATATGAAAATCAAACCACAACTAATTTGGATAAAGATCTTAAAACATGATTATAGTGCTGTCTTATATTTTGATCATTTTCTATCTAAAAGATTTCTATTTGTTAAGATTATTTTGAGCAGTATAGTAGCCACTATTACCTATTCACTCTGAATGAATCGTAGTACATCTAATGTTCTTAATATTGAGGTTACAGGTGTAGATGATTTTAAAGACCGGGAGAAAAGGAATTCAATGGGCTTTCGTTTTTTTTGCGTATGAAAATCCCTTATGGATGCTATGCCGAAATCTTACCGACTAAAACCACACAGCATTGCCCTACCACTGCCTACGGTCAGTAGCCCCAGGCCCCCGGGTAAGCCCTCGCTTCAGGAATTTAAGGGGTTTGCAACTGCCTTGTCAGTTGGCGCAGGACTTCCAAACTAAGCTTTCAGGTGCAACGTTGATTCAGATGCAAACGATGTTGACATATCGGGTTATTTTCCTTTTTTATATAATCGTATTTAATTCTACAGGGTATACCTACAAAGAAGCATGGCTTCTAAGTGACTAATGAAGCGGACGGTCACCACGGTGTAATTAGCCTCCATTTAAAACAGTCATTAAGCCATGATGTCTCAGTGGGAAGTACGTCACCACCCACGAATAACAGCGAGTTAGGGCCGTCTGTCAACTCTCCCGATATACTCCAGTAAGCACTTTCCAGTCTAAATCATGGAGCAAGTTCCGGCTGGCTAAGCTGGCTTTTATTTGAAACGGTGTGATACCTGTGAATAGGCTTGATGATCATCACCCGCTGAGCTCTGGATCAGAGCAAGGTGTGTAATTGTTTTTGTGCAAGCGTAAGCGACCTGATCTAAAGTGGTAACAATCTAAAGTTATAACTATTAGAGTTTTATTTATCCGGTTCGACTCCTCTTTTCAAGTTATTTCCTAAGATACTTTTAGGATTTCATTTCTAAATTGGTGTTGGAGGTAAATTCTCACGTATCCAGTCTACCTTTCTTGGTCTAAATTTAAACAAAGTGTTTATAGTGAAATAAAGGCATTGAAATATCTAATCAATAATATACCTACGAGTACCTATGTTATTTGAATAGGTATAATTGATATAACCTTAAATTTTTATTGCTCAAACTCTCAATAGTCATGTAATAGAGGCTCTTATAACCATTTATTTGGAACGATTCTACCAATCGTGCACATTGCGCCGAACCTAAATAGATTTACCGTGGAATCTTTTACCAAAACGACCATTAGGTTACTACAAACATGCTTTTCTAACGTCTAAAAGAAACCACATTAAGTAATGGACATAAAAATAGTCGATTTCGTAGCAAATGTAAGTATCCTATCGAAAATTGGAAATGGCGAGCAGTTACACCGATGTTCTATACCGAATTTTAGTTTTGAGACAAATAAATCGTGTAAGTACAAGATTTTGGGATTGCTGAACTTTCAAATGCGAAAAGTCTCTGATATGCCTACCTCAAGAAAGTTGTTCCTAAATCTTTAACAGTACCTAATTCATTTGTTTGAGTTATACCTAACTGCATCTGTTATCAATAGTGACCTCATTATCGTTATTTACTAGCTAGTGTATTCACACTCATTGTATGTAACGGAATTCTAATTACCTATCACTTAGTACAGGGAAGAAAGGGGGGAGGCCTCTCGCAAGATGGACGTACGACGACATAATAAAGGTAGCATGGATAGAGGCAGCACAGAATAAA
Organism: Miltochrista miniata; assembly: GCA_933228765.1. Classification (NCBI taxonomy): domain Eukaryota; kingdom Metazoa; phylum Arthropoda; class Insecta; order Lepidoptera; family Erebidae; genus Miltochrista; species Miltochrista miniata. Next base: position 22,268,545 of record OW121763.1, on the reverse strand, counting down.
GTAATGGGGATAATGATGCGTCAATCGGCTAGGAAAGAATAATGATATCAAGTTCCATTTTTTCACGTTCAGCTTTACAATATTGTTGAAGTAACTGCTCTTAGCAATTTAACATAGTACTGTTGGACCACAGCAATAGATATTTTTCCATGTATATTATCGCTAAACTCACGCCAACATCACCCAGTGTTTCAATTGCTGACTGACTGTTGGGAGCTCACTCTGCATTCGTTTACAAAAATATAAAAGAAGACCAGTCAAAGCAAAACCTGGGCTACAATGTTGAAAAGATGGATGCAACGGCAACTGTACTCTACAATAAAGAAGATAGACGTATGTAACGCAACGGTGTAACAACAATGATCTTGTTAAGGTAAACATCACAGTTCAACAGTCGGCGCACGTTCGTGATTGGTCATTTCAGTATATATCTGTTACACGCACAGCGAATTCCAAATGCATTACAGGAATTGTTTGTGGTTTTTTTTATCTATACACGCAGATTTAGTCCAACATTTAAAAAAAGAAAACAGTGACATCAACGCCTGTTGCTATTTTAATAGCAAAACTTCGCGGTGTACCTTTTTGATAGAAAGCTAAACGAGTTAATCTCTTTGCTGAAGTCACGAAGGATATATTTTTTTATTGTGCTAATACACAGCAAGCAAGACAAGCATATATATTTTTTTCCATCGAAAGTGGTCATCGTAGCCAACTACGTTTGTATACTGTAGAGTTTATAATGTTCATAATGTGAGTTTACAGTTTTTTATAATGTAGAGGGACTAAGTCGCGCTGCGGGCCATGTTGCTGTATCGCAACTGGCAGGGGCAGTCGAGGCTGTCTACTGTTTTGATTTTTTAAGACCACCTGAGGTTTTGAACTTGGCTTAACGACTGTGTTGCTGGCAACCAAGATCAATGATCACCCATTTCAAGGCTGACCGTAAAGGAAGGGGCTATACACAGTGATCGTTTACAAAATTCTGAGCTCGCTGGTCTAAAGCGCAAAAGCCCGTGTGTTTTATTGCTAGGTTCTTTTCTCTCCGGCTCTACATAATGCGTTGCGAATCTGGCAGTAAATGTAAATACAGAAGCAATAATTTTGACGTTTATAAGTGTTACTTTGTGACCTATAGGGGAAACTGTTCACCATTCGTACGTGGGGCACATTCATACATTGAGTATAACAAAAATACTAACCGACACACAAACACGCCTTTGCCTGTGTACATAGCCATACCGACTGCCATGTTGCTAGCGAAGTATCGTGCCAATCGCGCCACTCTGTGTGAGGTAATAAGACGTAACGTGTTTTCGCAATAGGTTACCAAAATTTTTTACTGAAGTTTAAACTGTACTGGCAAGTAAATTTATTATCCATACTAATATTATAAAGCTGAAGAGTTTGTTTGTTTGTTTGTTTGAACGCTAGGATCTCAGGAACTACTGGTTGGATTTCAAAAATTCTTTTACAGTTTGATAGTCCATCTATTGAGGATGGCTATAGGCTATATAACATCACGCTAAGGCGAATAGGAGCGGAGCCGCAATCAAGAATGTTTCGAAAACGGGGAATATTTTTTACCGTCTGAGAGCTTCCGAAGCGTACGCTGCGTAAATGGTTAAAGTTACGTAAAAATTGAGTATTACAAAATTATATATTACCACAAATAAATCACATAAATTTTATTTTTCAATTAATTTAATAGGTACCTTCTGTATTTTTTTCAATTATTATACGTTACAATAATACAGCATTTTTGTGTAAAACAATCGGCCATATACTTTTTATTAAGTAAATGTTATAATTGATATCAAATCGCAGGTTCATGGTACAGATAATTAAATAAGATATAATTAAATAAGAATAAAAGATTAGGCGTGCCTAAGCACGCCTAATCTTTTATTCGTTTATAACATTTATTCGTTCTTCATCCATTTTTTAGCTACGGCTAAGAAATTGATGAAGAACGAATAAATGATTAAATTTAAATAGATTCCCTATACCTTATAGAAAAAAGAAAAACTCAACAGAAAAGGAAAATCAAATGAATTCCGTATATGCAAAGAGCCAGCAGAAATATGAATTATATTAAGAAGCAAAAATCTAATCTTCTAATTGATAAAATATCTAAAAAATATAAATAGTAGGTATAGTAAATAAAGCAAGAAGAAATAACGAAGTAGCTTGCAGAAACTTAATTACTAACCAATAATTTAAATGTGATATCAGGAAATTAAAGATAATAGTCATGTTTTAATAAAATTTGAAACAGGTCGCTGTTATTTAATTGTCGAAAAAGTACACTCAGTTATGAAATTTGCGAACAGGACCGAAAGTGTTTTATCTTTGAAAGAAACCGGGATCATCATGATAATTTCTTTTTCATGATATAGAAAGCGTACACACTTTGTTTATTAGACTATGTCCCCAGGTCCTCTCTAACCTCTCGGCGCATCTAGAACGGGTAGAATTTATAATCTTTCCAATTAATTAAAATATATTAATTAGCATTAAGGTCGAAAGTGACAACCAAAATGTCTAATTACTAACTTACAGTTTAAACCTATTTTTTGTGTTATTTTTCCCTAGAACAAATATTTGATGAATTGAGATATTTGATGAGGACAGATGGCGCTAGCTGTCACGTTAACAACGGCTCAGTATATAATAAATGTTTAAAAATAGATAATTGAAGTTTAGATGCGTGAATGTTATGTCAATTAGTGGTGTATCATCTAGTGACTTATATTCAGTGTTGGTATCGATTTACATTCTGTAATAATACTGAAAAAGTTGTCTGTGTGAAGGGGGTGACAGTTGGACAAAAACAACAATATAGTGAAAGTGACATTTAATTGCAAAAAAAATTAAAAGAATAACATTTCAAAGAGTACAGATAATAACTTAATGCTAAGAATAAGTGAATTAAATATTAATAAATCAAAAATAGTTAAAAAATAATAAGTGAATCGTGGGTGTCTCAACAAAACAATTTCTAGTTTACCTGAACACATATAGTGTCACAGACATTCCTGCATCGCGAGGGGTTACTGGCGACATCTGTTGTTGAGTAGCTGCACTAATCGATAAGATGAGCAAGTGTGGAGGTTGTGGACGTTTCTCATCATTGGTAGATGGTACTGCTATAAAGTGTCGGAAATGCACCAATGTTTACCATAGGGCGTGTGTGGGCCTTCCGACTAAGGGTGGTGCCCTACCGGATTGGCTCTGTCCGGAGTGTAAGCGGCGGGTCGACACCAGGCGCGGGAATGATGAAACGCCCGTTCGCGTGACTCAGCCCTGCGGTGCTGGCCGTACGAGTGACGGGCGTGCATCGTCGCCTGAGCGTGCGCCGGCCACGACGGTGGCGCCACCACTGGAAATGGACGGGGCACAGTCAACAAATTCAGGTAGAGAGTTTAGACTACTGATGGAGGAGCTCCGTGCTTTGCGTGAGGATGTTAAGACGTTTCAACGCCGTATGGAGCTTGATATGGCCGCAATAAAAATGTCTGTCCAAACGTGCAATACTCGAATGGACAGCATGGAAGCTAGAGTTCTAGCTTTGGAGGAAAGAGGCGCCAACCGTGACTCTGAGGCGGGGACAGCGGGGTCGGTCCAACGCGTGGTGGAGGACCTCAGGCGCGAGCTGAACGACCGGGACCAAGAGCTACTGGCGAACGACGTGGAGATAACGCACGTGCCAGAGCATGCCGGAGAAAACCCCGTCCACCTGTTTAAAATCATAGGCGCAAAGCTGGGAGTGTCGGTGGACGAGCGCGACATTGTCAGCGTGGAGCGCGTCGGCGGCCGCCGGCTGGACGCCAGCAGCGCGGAGGGGCCCCGTGAGGCTCGCCCGCGCGTGCTGGTGGCCCGCCTGGCGCGCCGCGACGTGCGCGACGAGCTGCTGAAGTCGGCGCGCGTGCACCGCGGCGCCACCACTGAGGGCGTCGTGCCGGCCGCCGCCCCGCGCCGGTTCTACGTCAACGAGCGGCTGACGAGGACGAACCGCCTGTTGTTTCGGCGAGCGCGTGACGCCGCCGGTGCTGCCGGCTGGCGCTTTGTGTGGACGCGGAGGGGAGCCATCCTCGCCTGCAGGGGGCCCGGGGACCCCACCCACCGCGTTCGGACTGAGGTGGACCTGCATAAATTATTTAGTGTTAGTGTGTCCCGTAGCGTTGTTGATCCCACTGTTGTTATTGTTTAAAACTAATTTATTCTTTAATTGTAAGTACATCTTTGTGTTAAGTTTAATTGTTGATAACTATTTATATTATATTGTGAACAGACGTCTTTGTGGAGATCAAGGGGGGCGAAACATTGGTCAATTGGGGAATTTGTTATTTTCTATACATAGGTGTTTACTGTTGGATATATCAGAAAGATTAAAAAATCAATCAAAAAAATATTTATATGTTATTATGATTCATTTAAAATATAGCTGTATAATGTCTCACTCTCATTTACAATATGGCTGCCTACTAAATCAATACAATTTGAAATATAGCGGCCTACTATCTTGCTGTCATTTCATTGTTGCACACATGTTCAGAATTGGTGTATGTTGTGTTAATAATATTATATATTTTATAAATGATTAAAAATAGGTATTTAAAATTTGGATTATTAAATGCAGGCTCTCTCTCGACCAGGCAGGACGAGTTTAGGTTGGCTATGCTACATCACGCCGTGGACATAATGGCCATCAACGAGACATGGTTAAAGACAGATCAAGAAGCTAGAGCACCTGTAGTACAGGGCTATAGACTCCGTCATATACCCAGGCCTATGGACATTAAAAAAGGTAGGGGGGGTGGAATTGCCTTTTATATTAGAACCGGGATTTCAGTTAGAACTAGAGTGCACCCTATAACTCCAAACATTGAGCAAATGTGGATCACCTTTAATATGATGGGAAAAAAGTTGCTAATAGGTACCGCTTACCGTCCTCCTTGGCTCGACTTAGATCAATTTTTGGGTGGTATAACAAATAGTATTGTTGCCTTGGCTCCATATGATCATGTGGTACTGTTGGGAGATCTCAATGTGGACATGCAGAAGCTGGGTGAGAGTGATGTGGGGAGACTCAATGCCTTTCTGTCACACATGAATTTGGTTCAGGTGGTACGGAATCCTACACACTTCACTGACAAAACGGCTACTCTCATAGATGTTATATGTACGGATGTCAGGATCAATAGTGTGATGGTGGATCACATTCCTGAGTTGGGTCGGCATTCGTTTGTGGTGTGTGACACGGTGCTAAAGAAATCCAAGCCTAGACCAAGAACAATCACCTATAGACCTTTGAGAGACATTCAGATGGAGCATTTTGAGGAGGATAGGCATAATTTTTTATGGCTGTTGGCCGGTGATATAAATGATGTCGATGAAATGGTCTTGTCATTCAACACCTATATGATGAATTTGTTCGACCTACACGCACCAATTAGAACAAGGACTTTTCGATCGCCTCCTACGCCGTGGATCACGGACAATATTCGCCTGTTGTTCCGTCTTCGGGATCGAGCTAGGGCGAGATATCATAGTACAAAATTAGATCAACACTATAAGTACTATATAGATCTTAAACATTTGGCCGAAAAATCTCTACAAAATGAAAAGTCGGCTTATTTTGGAGCCAACATAAATTCTCAAATAGGGGAGCCTAAGTTGTTGTGGCAAAATCTGAAGACCGACATCCTGGCAAAGCATAAGGAGACCCTACTGCCACATCATTTTGATGATGCTGAGGCCATTAACAAAGCTTTCTTGAGTATTCCGGGGGACCCAAATGTGTCGATATCACAGTTGACATATTTTGAGTTTAATAGGTGCACTCCGGAACAGTTCAATCTGATGCCGGTCTCTACAGAGGAGGTGAGGAGGATAATTGACAGTATCAAAACTAACGCACAGGGTGCGGATGGGATCAGCCAGGAGATGCTCTCTATGGTTGTCCCGTCTGTACTACAAGCCGTGACTGATATTGTCAATACATCCATATTAACACACAGGTTCCCTGATTTGTGGCGCTGCGCAATTGTTCGCCCGATAGCGAAAGTAAGTGATCCTCGGCATAGTGGAGATTTGAGGCCTATAAGCATTTTGCCCTGTTTGTCGAAGGTCCTAGAGCGAGTAGTGCACACACAGATGTCGAAGTACTTAGAGGTAAACAATCTGTTGCCCGAGCGGCAGTCGGGTTTCCGTAAGGGCCGAAGTACAGCTACCGCGATGGCAGATGTAGTGGGTAACATCTTGGAGGCGAGGGATGTGGGGGAGGGGTCTGTTCTGGTTCTCCTGGATTTTTCCCGTGCATTTGATGCCATAAACACCACACTTCTGCTCTCAAAGCTATCGTACTATGGATTTGCCAGGGACACAGTGGAGTGGTTCCATAGTTACCTAAATAACAGGTCGCAATGTGTGGAGATTTTAAGAGATGATGGTGCCAGAATTGCGTCTAACCCTAGCCCAGTATCCAGGGGGGTGCCTCAAGGTTCGATTTTGGGGCCTCTATTGTATATATTGTATAGTGCAGATATAGTTAATTCAATCAGAAATTGCAGCTATCACATGTATGCTGATGATATACAGCTCTACAAGTCCTTTAAGCCAACAGAAGCAGCAACTGCGGTAGCTGCAATTAATGAGGATTTAGCAAGAGTGGCATCATGGGCAGAGTGCAATTCTTTAATGCTCAACCCATCAAAGTCAAAATTCCTGGTGTTGGGTTCCAAGAAACAGGTTCAAACCATTGTGGCACTGGACCCTGTTATAAGTATAAGGAGTGACAATATTGAGAGAGTGGATTCTGCTACCAGCCTTGGACTGGTTCTGGACTCAGAGTTACGGTTTGAGAAAAACATTAATAAAATAGTGAGCAACTGCTTTTACAGACTTAAAGTTCTGTATAATATACGGCAGTATCTAAGTGAGCCACTGCGAAGACTTCTGGTCGATAGCCTAGTACTTTCAAAATTTAACTATTGTGACACAGTCTATGGTCCCTGTCTGCTAAGGAGGACTGAGAATGTAATACAAAGAGTTCAGAACGCCTGTGCTCGTTTCTGCACTAATATCCCCAGAAGAAGTCATGTAACCCCTTTTCTGAATAAGCTAAAAATTCTTAAAATGGAGGCTAGGAGGAAGTTACATATGGCTAATTTATTGTTTGGGGTGATTAAAAATTCAAGTCCAACTTATCTCTTTGAAAAATTGAGCTGGAGATATGAGAAGCAGCGTTTTAGCAGGAGATCAAGGCTGCCCCCTTTGTCGCTTCCCAGGCACAGAACGGCAACTTACAGAGGCACGTTTCGTCATGCAGCTGCCAAGTGCTGGAATGTACTCTCCCCACCAATTCGCAGCCTGAAAACAAAAAATACATTTTTACGGCATCTCAGGATTTTATATATGACACAACAGATAAATTCTGTCTAAAACTGAAATCACTTTCTTTTTGAAAAATATCTTTCATTCTTAAACTATTGAACTATTGTTGTAAAATTTTATGTATTTCTGTATGTATATTTGTTTAATAACACTTATTTAGGTAATTTAATTTTGAATACAATTATATATTTTACATGTTGAAGAAATTATGTATTTAATTAATGGTTACTGCATATTTACTTAATTTCCTGAGTGGAGTATGATTGTTATTACCTTGTGGGATTAGCTGTCGAGTAGGGGTGAGTCGAAGCATGATGTGTAATAGCCAGGGGTTAGCTGTGCCGAGGTGAGACTGGGGAATACGGCCTGTTTTCCAGGAGACCTCGTCTTCTTTTAAATTGTTGGAGCCCAATGCCCACTTCTGTACAAGATTTACTGTTTAATTTCTAGAAAAGAAAAAAAAATAATGAAATACATTTAATTCCTATTTAATTTTAAATAAGTAGTGAACACCGAACCAATTTGTGCGGAGGTATTTCTACAAGTACTTAAAATGTTTTTGCTTACCTATTTCACAGCGTCGCATGATTGTTTGTAATCGGCGACAGTGAAAATAGCCCCTTTGAGAATAGGGTCATGGTGTTTTGTGAGTAGAAATTGTGAATGATCCCAAAATTGTAGAAAAACTGGTAAAGATTAGCACAACATTGGACACATTTTACACTTTTAAACGAACATTAATTACTGGATGCAGATCGAAATCACATGCAGCTCCACATACAATGTCGGCATTGCTGTTTGTTTTGTTTTGTTATCTTCATCATTAAGTACTTGAATAACACGTTACCGTTGTCTGGTCTAACCGGTTCATTAAATCATTATGAGTGAAATGAAAATGAAAGTGTACATATTCAAATTGACATGACATTAATGGCGTCAAAGAAAATAAAATATGGCGTGGTCGTGTGGTGGCGTCTCCGCGTCCGTCCGTCTCTCGGAGTCGGAGGCGGAAACGACTAGAAATGTTGCCATTCCTCTAAATTTAATTTTTACTCTTTGTCAAAAATATTAATACCTATATATTTTATTTATTATTTGTTTGGGATTGGCGATGTTTGTTTATTTTTGTATTTTATTTTTTGCATTTTGGTGATGGCTTGCCTGTCTGTCATACAGTCGTCGCGTCGCGTCCGGCCGTCTCTGAAAACCAGCGCTGGCTGCATGTTTTACATGCAGACAGCATTAAGCTGAGAGGCGGCCGTTATTCCACATAATGTATGGCAATGGAATCGTGTATTAGTTTTTAAGGATGTATGTAGATATTTTAGTATTTTATTGGTATTTTTCTTGTGTGTGGAATAAACAAATTTTCTTTCTTTCTTTTCTTTCTTTCTTTCTTTGATTAGGAGTAAAGTTAAATATGATTAAGATAGTTCTGTAATAAACAAATTTTCTTATCAATTTAATATTTTTTTGGGAGATTAACAGGCTTTTTAATTACCATGTATGAATCTACCCCACACGTATGAAAGTACCCCACCTACTGTACGGAAGTACCCCACAATCTTATCGTCGAAAAATTGCTATAGCCCTTTAACCGTTTGACATAATAGTTTCAGAAAATTTTGTCACTAACTACAATATATTTTCTACGTTTAGGGATATAAACGAGGTAATTTTGACTAATAGTCGTGGAGAAAAAAATGAAAACTAAAAATTGTACGAATGGTGAACAGCTTCCCCTATGAATAAAGATATTTTCATTTACAAAAATTTCAACGTGTGATTTCGTTCTTTGATTTGTGATTGTAGCATGATTCGTGGTAGCGTGATTTCGTCGTGGACTGATTCGCAGAAGATTTATTACTGTAACCGTGTGAAGCTTTATTTGAGTTACTTTTTTCGTGATAGCTTACCACATTTAGTTTTACTACACCCACGCTTACTTAAGGGCGCCTTCAAATTAGAGGCGTGAAGAAGCGCTGCAGTGGTGAGACAGTGATGCGCTAGACGCGCCATCACTAGTTTTCATACAATTTTTAGAAGCGCAGTTAGCATGTGTCGTGTCACGCGTGAGTGGCGTTGCAACGGCGCTTCTAAATATTGTATGAAAACTAGTGGTGGAGCGTCTAGCACACCACTGCAGCGCTTCCTGACGCCTCTAATTTGAAGGCGCCCTAGACTAGTTAAGACCTAGACTGTGCTGCAAGACAAGACTGTATTTACACAGAATCATATTGTATATGAGGTACTAGTATTCAATAATTCCTACTAATATTATAAATACGGAAGTAACTGTCAGTCTGTCTGTCTGTCTGTTACGCTTTCACGCCTAAACGGCAGGAGTGATTGAGATGAAATTTGGTATAGGAATAGTTCAAGGTCCTGGGAAGGACAAAGGCTCCTTTTTAAACGACTGCGCAAAAGGAGCGTTATGATTTTACGTGATAGCCACTTCTACGCGATCGAAGCTGCGGGGAACAGCTAGTTATACTTTATACATAAATACATAATTATAGTCACGCCTTTATCCCGAAGGGGTAGGTAGGCACAGGCATAGTATACGCCCATATTTTATTTCACCTTATAGTTTTATGTCCCACGTAGTAGGTGGTGAGCCTATTGTCGTGTTGAAGTGGACAGGTGAAGGTCTTGACGACTCGCAGTTGAAAATTTTCAAGCCGCCCATAATAAGGCCTTCAACATGGCTTAACGATTGTCATTTTTCTTTTTCCTTCGTAATTTTTCTCTTCGTAATGGATCGTTCTGCGAAAGTGTTCCCTTAGTCGCCTCTTATGACACCCTTGGTATGAATTGGGGTGGTGACATTTTGTACTCTTTCCTGTTGCCACAAGGGCTCATTATATTGAGCTTTAGTCGAGAATTTAGGTGTAACTCCAACAATACAATTTATACATCTGCGAATGTAGTGTCAGTCACCACATAACAATTGTTTGTGAGAATATGAATAATCATAATACCGAAAAGTCCCGCTAACCCCACCTGCTAAGTTTCCACTTCGAATATGGAAATGAAATAACTGGAAAATAAATGAACCATTTTTGTTTCTTAATGTTTACAATGAATGACAATAATTTACGACGTCATCAACTTTTATTTAACTACCGTCATTTATCATCACACATTCCTGTCACAGTGCACCAGCCATTAACTTGGCTTAAACGATTTAATTGCTGACTTTCCCTCAAAACATAGATGGCACCTAATCATGGCACGGACAAGATAATCCCAAAATTTATTGGCCATAACAACGGACACTGTCATCAATGGGATTGATGTGGCCATACAGATTTATAAACTGTTTGGTGCTAATGAAATTACATCGAATTGTAATAAATTAGAGGCGTCAATGTTCAAGGTTGGGGTGTAGGTCTGCACACAATGTGGCTAGTTTACAATGCACCGTATTTGGGTTAAATATTTGGCCATGAAAGTGGACCACCCTTCTTGTTTGGGTGCGTATTGGTAGCACAATAGTATTCTGATATTATGTTTAGTCTGTTATAAGAAATGGATATTGTATGAAGCCTATTGGTGGTGACGTAGCCTATGCTTTATTACCTGTAGTAAAATCACATTTATGTAACACTAGCTGACCCGTGCAACTTCGTTTGCGTTTCTTCGTTTTCATTTCTGTATTATGAATATAAATGTTTCTGTATTATATCTTCTTCTTGTATTACTCTAGCTGTTGCTTAAAATTGCATTAATATCCGTTGAGTAGTTTAAAAGTTCTAAGGCTTAGAACTTTTGCTATCTAATTGATAAGAATCTAAGCGAAAAGCGTATTCATTTTGAACTATGTGAAGATATTTAATAAAACTACTGCTTACGTTAGTCACCGAAGTAGGTAATTATTTTTTATAGGCAAGTTTCAACTTAGCTCGTAACGTGATCATTTTGTGAACAGATATGCCTAGTAGTTTCGTAACTAAAATGAACATTAGAATTCGTTTAATTTTCTGATAGCATTATTTTTTACAATATATAAATCAAAATAGCTTCATCTTCTGTTGAATAATCAAATAATTATTTTGATATTCTCACGAGCTTCCATTTTGGGTCATGACGTATCTAAAATTCTTGCAGACAAAGGGTCGGTAGGGCAGCCAGGAGCGTAGGTAGCTTGGGCCACTCGGGCCGCGCAACCTTAGTCAATATCGTGGACAGCGGGGCACCATTGTCACTGCGTCCATTGTACCCGCTGACGCTGCGAAGCACAGACCAAAAATCATTAATTTTGTATCACAAAGCAAGAACCCACAAATCGAAGGTCTGAAAAAAATTAGGGCCCATTCAGGAGCGGTCACTGACACACGATGGGATGCGCTCGTATAGTGCGCTGGATTTCGATTTTACTTTTAATTATGGGTACTACCTATTTTATGCGGTTATGCACCTTAAAGAATGTATGGCAATGGATTTTGTATGTAGTAATTTTTGTGCGCAGAATATTGACAATAACTTGGATGTGTACTACCCGTTCGCTCTAACTTTGCCGCTGGCGTAGAGGCGTATACCCGAATTGTTAATTAGACGAAGTAAATTGACAGTAGCTAATGTCACTTCGTCATAGAAAATATGCAACATTGTATGAAGAAGTGACATTACTTGCTGTCAATTTGCTTCGTCTAATTAAAAATTCGACTTTAGCATGGAGCCGAGCGGCAAAGTTAGAGCGAACGAGCAGTATGTGTAACCTCTTTTAAAAATAATTTTTAAACAAAGTCTTTGTACCATGATGCTATAATAATTTAGTAGGTCATGACTATGAATAGTTGCTTGTAAAACTTATAGCCACACATACGGTGGTCTTTGTTAGTTTTCATTTGAAGGACGGGCGTTAGGTATAAGTCAAAATTTGAACTGTAAACGGATACTATTGTTGAATGAATAAATCACCACGGTTTCGTGATTAATGTCACCATAAAACATAAAGACCCATATTTAGTGCAGTTGGCCTTATACTAAACGTTCCGTGACAAACGTAACCGGATTAACCAGACCTATAAAATATATTAAAGAATAAAACATTTCAGCTTACTGTTTACAGACCACGTCTATGATTATTTATGAAATCCTCATATAAATTATAATTTCTGTCATTTCGTATAAAAAATTGGGGATCCGTAGTCTTAAAAGTTGATTCACTGCGGTCGATACTCATCACCATACGAGCGGTTGTTCGGATCGCATCAAAAGTCCTCGCTTTGGAGTACGTACTGGTCATAAAGATCATTCTCCATATTTCCAAGTCTTCAGACTTTTCAGTATTCCCAGGAGACTCACATCATATTCTACCATATCATTGTAGTCCTTACTCTATTGTGTTTAGCCTGTAAGAGTGTGCCATAAACAAAAAATATCATACCATCTTGCGACGACATCTTGTGACACTTGATACTTGTGTATCCGGCAAAACTTGTATCTAATGTGGCAGTTTTCAGTAATATGACGAACACAACTATTTGTAGAAGACTATATCCGGAGAACTTTTTATCGCGTCAATTCAAAACATCCCAGTCTCGCATGGCATTCAATTGTAATTTCTTGAATATTATTCTTCATAAAAACCTTCTCTTATAACCAGTTAGGTACCTATAACGAAAACAATTTGGTGCAATCGTTCTCAAGTTGAGGAATGATCAAAGGAAATAGGGATTCAGTTTGTTGTTTTTAAAATTATAATTAATTAGTATGTACGTATAACAAATAAATTGTAATGTTATTGATTTAAAGAAACTAGGAGTGAAATATGTTAAATGTTTTCAAATAGGTACTGAACCCTCATATAAAAAGATACGTGTATTCATTCAAAATCTATCACCTAAATATTCAAACAAACCATTCAACTATCAATGATGTACGTCACAGCAAATGCGATTAAAACCGCCATAGTCCCACCCAACACAACTTGGATGTTGATCACAGATGTTTGGGGAGAATTAAAAAGCATGTTAAAAACTCCCTTTGTGAAGACGGATTTCGCTTTATCCAGAAAACCGGAATCTGCGACCCTTCCCACAAAATAATGCTAATCATAATGGCATTACATTCATTCGGTGGATTTTGTCAAGTATGCCAGAGATAGGTTTCGAATTCTCAATGCGATTTTTTTTCCTTTTGGTTCGTTTCTCATTAAAGTTTCTGTGTTCGTCGTCGGCGAATGCAGTCAGTGAGTCGGACTTATTTGCTTTTATGTACATTGTTGATAGGTTTTTTGAATGTAATGCTCACTTCTTATACATAATATGCGATTAGAGATCTGATATATTGCATTTAAATATATTAACTATTATATTAACAAGTTAACTACACATCTGCAATGATTATAATTCCGGCTATATTGTGGGCGGGCTAGTGGCCCTCTACTGATTTCATGAAATATCCCAAATCTTAAAATGTAATACCTTTTTGATTGTGCTGATGTCAAAGTCGTCTGCGAATTTTCATGGAATCATAAATTAATTTAATTGTGCACAAGTTGTTATGAAAAGTTGTTTCTAAAACGGTAGGTACACAACTTTTCAGAAATTGTAATGTTTAGAACTCGTTTATATGCAAAATTGACTGTCTATTGAATGATACCTCTGTTAAACGTTTTGCTCATTAATTACTTTTGAAGCTGACTGTTTTCGATGAGTGATTGACTTTGCATTAATTTGATTCTAGAATATATAGGAACTTAACTGCCAATTCAACAGCTCGTTCTGACAACTAGTCATATAAATTAAACATCTTTAATATCTTTAAGGTAATATAAGTTTTAAGTGACTGTATTGTTCACAGTAGACTGTAGAATCATTTAAAAACTAACTGACTGACACCAATCATACTTCCAAAAAAACATAATGCAATTCCAATATCTCGCATTACCTACATAAATTTGCACATTCTATATATTTTATATAAAAAGGTATAACCTGGTATAACGCAATATATTACCAATATCAACATTTGGTCACAGCTTGCAAATAAACCTACAACAATATGAACGTAATGCGGAGTTTACAAACCATTAGCACAACTGATACAAAATATTTTGACATTAGCACCACCACATACATATGCGTCTTTGGGGAATCTGTCCATTAGATTCGTGGATACACTGTAACAAAAGGAATGGCAGACAGTTAGGAAGATCGATTCGATTTATGCGTTTTTTGGTAAATCGCACAATAGTCCCTATTTATTGACAGATAATAGAAGTCAGAAACCATAGGGAACAGTTGTGGGGTATCCGTTTGAGTTGTAATGTGGTTAGTTATGGTGATCAAAATCACATGTTCATTCTGTGTTGCATCATTTATATCGTTTTCGACGTGTTGATGGGATTTATTAAAAAGTCTGTTCATTAATACCATTTTAAAGTAGGTACGCGTGATTTTTAAGATTTATTCTAGTTGGAAGGAGAGTGTTGCGATAAGGATAACAAATTTGTAGATAAATAAATCATAGTAAAACATGGTAAACTCTACTATTTTTACCCGAACTGCCGAAGAAAGGAGGGTAATGTTTTTCAAGACTATGTATGTATGTATGTCCAATTCTTTGTCACGTCCTACAGCCTGAACGGCTTGACGGATTTTGACATGCGAGGTGTCATTTGATTTTTAATTTGCAGAATTCTCATGGGCTTTAACCGCGAGCTACTGGCAAGGTTTTATGCTGGGTAAGACTAATTCGTAGATGTTAAAAGCCTTGGATACTCTGCATATTCCCCAATTCCCCATGATGCTGAGGGAAAAGAAAACCCAATAATAAACGGCTGCATGCTGTACCCTACATAACACACTCACGCTCCCATTTCACGAGTTGTATTTTGTACCACTTAATAATTAGCGAACCTATTACCGTGTTGAAATGGATAACAGTAGGTTATGTAGGAAAGGAGACCACAAAAAATGTACAGAAGAGACGTGAGCTTCACGAGATTTAAACAAAATCAATATCTCACCATTACAAATTATTCCACCAGGCCAAAGCAGTAGGTAGTTGATACTTACCTACCTAGACGAATTTTGTTTAAAAAAAGGATATTGCTTAATGAAAACTCGCGTGTACTAATCTCATCACACAAATCATTCCACAACTACACCTCTGTAGTTGTTGAATGATTTGCCAGGTTCTTTTTTCTCCAGCTCTACCTATTGCTTTGCGAATCTGGTAGTAAATGTAAATGTAGAAGCAATCATTTGGACGTTCATTCCCGCCAACGCTCGCGAAGGTGTTGAGCGTCGGCGGCCAGTGACGTTTGACAGTTCGGATGCTCGACTGGTTAGACGAAGTAAACTGACAGTAGCTAATGTCACTTCGTCATGTCAGCAACATTGTATGAAGAAGTGACATTAGTTGCTGTCAATTTACTTCGTCTAATTAAAAAATCGACTTTAGTATGGAGCCGAGCGGCAAACTTAGAGCGAACGAGCAGTAGTTTCGCGGTGGTGGTGCAATTATTGGAACTGCTGCTATAAGTAAATACAAGATATGAACTCTCACTTCGATTACATCACGCCATTGACGATACATTCCAGCTAATCTATACACGCTCTACTTTTTTCCTTTTTGTTTCAAGAAATACCCTAATAAGGTTTCTTATTAGATAACAGTCAATAACATATTCTAATTCGGTACCACTCTTATCTTTCATCAGAATGTCATAGCAAAAGAATTCAGTATGTGTGTAATAAAGGTGGAATTAAAAAAAATCTGCGGCTTGCCTAAATAAAAACCAGTAAGCGCAGATCTTCGATATAGTAGGATATGGCTCATTTGCCTTGTGTTTAGTGAAACAATTGAATGAAAGGAGAGCTCAATGTGTAATGGTAGGTCTGTATAAGAATGGGCTGCCGACTTGGTAGAGTTGTTGTGATTTACAACTTCCTGAGGGAACACTGCACGTTAGCAATGCAGTTGATGAGACAAAAACATGTACTGCATACGTTATTAAATAATATCAGACGTTGCTCATACCTGTCTTGTCTTAGACCTCGTAGCAAAAAGTATAAGATCCAGGATTGCTATCGATATAGGTCTTGATAAAGATCAGTTGTGTTCTAGTAACTTTTTTTTGAGATGAGCGAATACGCTCTCTTCACTTTACTCTGATGGTTTAGATTAAGTACACGCTCAAAGCTCATAAGCTTTGAACGTGTGCTTAAGCTTTAAATTTTGTTCTTCTTATGGACTTTATTAAACGTACTACAACTTCTGCAATGTTTTTTAAGTGCTATTGCATTGCATATTTTAATCGACTTCATTCGACATGCTCAAAATTACTCAATTGCAGTTTCTTTTGCAAAAACTGAATACAAAAAAATAAGCTTTTTACGTGTGTAAATCCCCACAGCTCTTATGCTGGACTCGAACCGACTAAAACTCTCATGTTTCGGACAAACGAAGATGAAGGATAACTTATTATACGCAGCAGACTTCTGGATCAGAGCACTAAGAGTTCTAAACCAGCTACGATATTTACAACCACTATTATTATTTATTATCTTTCCTACAACACTCCTTAGTCAAAGACTTCTATATAACCAGAGGTCTTTGCCCTTAGTACGTTTACATTAAAAGATATTTCTGATGTTATAAAGAAAGAGAGAGAGAGAGATAGTTTTTTAAAATCAATAAATCTCCTAACTCCTCAAAGTTGAGGCACCTCGGGTCCTCAAAGAGCTAACGATCTTTTTCTATTACGTCATACATCAAGCCTTAACATCTATGAATTGTAGCAGGAGTGCAGTAGTTGCTTACTCCAAAAATATGATAAAAATTCGCTGAAAAATTATAGAGCTATCTGATTTCTGAGTCATGTTTACACATTGTTATGAAAATTTGTCACAAACCGATTAGATATAAAACCTATGACTTTCAGTCAACGGGTCCTTTTTGACGTGACAACGTCTTATAATTCGATGGAGCCGGCTGCACGCACGAAAAAACATGACGTATGCGGCGTTACCTCGCTCTGAGGCGTTCCATTTAAGGCTGAGTTGTCACGTTCAACTATCGTCAGACTTTTCAGACAAACGATTTTTATTAACGAGTGGAAATCCTCAAAGATGCTATGCCGGTCTCCTACCGACTAAAACCATTATGATGCCCATCCATCAGTCTACGGCCGCCGGGAGAATCTGGTACGCTCTTGGCAGAATACCCCCAAGATTTCCGAGTCATCCGCCGCTTTCAGTTCTGGAAGTCACTGTGGTCTTTTAGCAGGCGGATCACATCAATTTACGATCTTAATATACATACTGGGTGTAGTAACTAAACTACCTCTCCAAATTTCATGAGATGACTTGGCATCGGAAATCATATACAAATATTTCATAAAAAGGGGGGTTAATTTTTTTATTTAAAAAAAAAATTGCCGCACATTAAGAATCCATTTTTTACCGCGGCAATTCGAGGTAACATGGTCGCCGTGGCAAAACAAACACGGAGCACCCGTCTGGCTGTCGTTGTCGCTTTCTACTGCAGCTCAGTAGCGATAGAAAGAGTGATAATGAAAATTTATAGGACCTTTGAAACGGATTTACGGTTAAAGTATTCATGTGATTTTTTTTTCTTCATTTTTGTAATGTTTCATGAGTTTCATGACTAATGCCACGTCACGTGACGAAATTTGAACAGGTAGTTTTGTTACACCCAATATATAAATTACGTGTCACATTGTTTGTCCGTGATGAACTCCTAAACTACTTAACCGATTTTGAACAAATTAGCACCGTATGCAGTTTCATACAACTTGAGAGATTGGATAGTTTTCTTTGTGGAAAGCCTACATGGCCGGGAGGGCCATGAGGGCTTTCCGGGTTACAAAAACTTTAGCCTCTGCAACGCCTATCCAGGTCCTCTAGTTTGGGAATAAAATAATACTTCTTTGCAATCGGCTAAAAAGTAATATATCCATGTTATGCTATCGATGCGATGCGGCGAACGTCATACCGTCGAGAGCACTCGTTTATATCAGTTAACTCTTTACGGAACAGTTTTGTGTTTAGCCGCCGAGAACGCCAATAAAGAACTTTTCATGTTCTCCGACGCCTTTTGTTTGTTGAAAGGAATTGCGTTCCCCATTCACCATTTTGATGTTATCGTAACATAACTGAGGAAGCTAAAGGTCAGGTTAAGACTTTGACCTAAAATTTTACAGCAGCAGTCTGTATTGAAAATGAAAAATTAAACTCAAAACTATTTCAAAAGTAAAATGCCGCCTGACAGCTTAACTCATTTTTGTCTCACAAGAACATGAATTGATTGACGAAGAAATTTGTCAAATTAAGGGGCTTGAAGTACGAATTGTTATGTATGAATCAAAATGTTCCTTAGTTTTTGTTTCTAAAGAATCTTTAAGATTTTTAGCCTTAGCATAGCAATGAAATGCATAGCTATATGTATATTAAGTTGTACCTACACTATTTTATACCTACGTTCGTTTGTCAGGTAGTTTAATTCATTTAATTTTAAGGCGAAAATTAAAATTTGACGAATTCGCACAATACTGATCAGAAATAGCAGATATGACAGCACTGACAGATTCCAGAATGGTTGTCTGTACCTACTTTTAAACGTTTTAAGAGGATTTCTAATTGATTTTGTGACGATACTCATAGGTAACTGAAAAAGCTCATTACAAACTTACCCTTAATTATTTTATGGTTTGTTTGCTTTAATAAAGAAACCCCAACACTATTCAAAATATATTACCATAATATCCTTTAATGATACTCATTAAGAACCATAAAATCGGTGAAAGTACTTACCAATTGTGAAAAAATAATTGTTTGCTCATCAATATACCCAACGATCACTAAATAAACCGTAATAATTGTTTGCTCATCAATATACCCAACGATCACTAAATAAACCGTAATAATTGTTTGCTCATCAATATACCCAACGATCAGTAAATAAACCGTAATAATTTCGGCATAATGTAAAAAAATTAAATACCTACATGATCATCCCATTTGCCATGCAATTGGATACAAGCCATTAACATAAGTTAGTAAAATAATCAACAAGAAAAATTCACACCAACCTGACAGATTCCAGAATTACTCACTTGACGCCGAAATATTCTGATAAGCGTACCTGTATCAGCTTTAAAGTACTTTAAAGGGTTTTTAGAGCATTTTAAACGGATTCCACTAAATCCTTTCCTAATGATGTCATCGCACATGACTAAGTGACAACACAGATAAGACAGGCTTATCGCCAATGTTTCACGGTGCACCAGGTACTTACGAGTTGTAACAAAAGAATATTGGGAGAACACGTTCGACATTACTTATCAGATTATCTGAGGCCATGTGGATAATGTGAATGTCGCCTAATGTTGCTAACACCTGTTTTTGTGCAAATTCAGTGATAAGAAGTGATAAAATCTGTTCAAGATTTGGTAGATAAGATAACATCATTACGTTTGTTTTGCCAATAAAATAGATTATGTTAACAACGATGATTTCACAATAATACATATCATTCATACCAGGATGGGGTAGAGTTATTCATTCAATAAATTTCTTAATACTTTATTTAAAAAAAAGAACTAGAATTTTTGTCCCGCCTAAACAAATATAATAAGACATCTACCTACTCTTTAAACAATAGGTATTATTCAGCGTATCAACATTATTTTGATGTTCTATTCACAATACTTTTCTATAGTATGTGTTTGTAATGAACCTACTCATAGAAGGTAGAACACATTAACATGTTCTACGCTAAAGAAATCCATAACGTATTTTGACCGCACGCTTCAGTGTCGGAACTCTATTGAAATTTTATGATTAGGCAAAACAAATATAGTGAGCACGGCCATGTTTATAAAAGCTCGCGAAGCGCGCTTCTGTTCATATGCCAATCTCGTGGTGAGCAACTTGTTGCTGTGAACTTTTGTAACGAAGTGAGACGAGCTTATCGGACGTCTCTGTCGGGGGAGGAGCAAGCGTGCGCGGGGAGCGTGTCCGCCAGCCGGTCGCTCAACTTGCTTCGCGCTCCTCAACTCAGTCGCTCTTCACGAGTCTTTGAGAGAGGCGGTTGCTGCGCCTCAACTTGACGTACTCGTGCCGTTATGTGTCGCGTCTCGAAACAAGTTTGACGGGAAATTCGTAAAGTTTTCCGAGCGCGTCCGGACTAATGTAGCGATGTGTGTGATAATCCTGAGCAAATGGTGACAGTTTAACTAAAGTGACAGTTCAAAGTGATTATTCGAAATGTTATCGATAGGATTAATATTTGTGTGGTGCGCCTCCTGGAGTTGGATGTGTTTGGGTGCCAGTGCAGCTTCACTTACAAGCCGCGTCACAGAGGCGCCTCAGGAGTGCGAGTGGCAGCGAGTGTCGGGTGATGCCAGTGAATCTACTCGTGTTCAACTGGCTTGCTCGTTACGGACCGCTGCCGGGGCCACCGAGTTACTTGAGGGTCTTAGTAGCTCACAAGCAGAGCACATCACCGTATTGGACTTACATTGTACCGATGTACTGTTTTTTGAGAGCTCGCTCGATTTTGGTCGAAGAAAAGAAGAAGGGACTCAATTACTATCTCGATTTCGTAATTTGAGAGAAGTCAGGATAGAATCTTGTAAGATTCGATATGTTCCCTCTGCAGTGTTATCACCGCTAAGTGGATTGAGGAGCCTTACTATTCGGACTCACAATACAGATTGGTCTGCGATGTCCATGGAATTTCATCGGGATTCCTTTAGGGGTCTCACAGATTTGCGGAGTTTAGACTTAGCTGATAACAATATTTGGAACCTGCCACCAGAGATATTTTGTTTGTTGTATAATTTGAAAGAGTTGAACGTTACACAAAATAGGCTGCAAGATATTTCAAACTTAGGATTCTCAGATTGGGGAAATGGCCCAACTGCACCTGGCAAATCATGCAACACTGTGTTGGAAACATTAGACATGTCATATAACGAGATAAGGGCTCTACCTGATAATGGACTGTCAAGTTTACGAGCTTTGCAGAAGCTATTCCTCCAAAACAATAGAATATCATCTGTAGCAGACCGTGCTTTTGTGGGCCTGAGTGATATGCAGATTTTGAACTTATCGACTAATGCGTTGACTGCACTTCCTCCAGAAATGTTTCAGTCCTCAAGAGATATCAAACAAATATATTTGAATAACAACTCGATAAGTGTGCTCGCTCCGGGTCTGCTGGAAGGATTAGATCAATTGCAAATTTTGGATTTATCTGTAAACGAACTAACGAGCGAGTGGGTTAACAGAGATACGTTCTCGGGATTAGTTCGTCTAATAGTTTTAAACTTATCTTACAACAGAATAACAAAAATAGATACTCTGTTGTTTCAAGATTTAAATAGCCTGCAGTTTCTAAGTTTAGAACACAATAACATAGCGCGTGTCGCTGATGGTGCCTTTACCAATTTGAAGAACCTTCACTCGCTTTCACTGGCACATAACCATATTGTAGAAGTAGACAGTGGTCATTTTTCAAATCTATACGTTTTGAATCAACTATTCCTAGACGGAAATAGAATAACGAAGGTCGATATGCGCTCGTTTGAAAATATCACTAAGCTTCATGACTTAGGCCTTAGTGGAAACCAACTACCAGAAGTACCAGAAGCCATCAAAACGCTTAGATTTCTGACTTCTTTGGATTTGGGGATGAATAGAATAACAAAGGTCACAATTACACAATTTGAGGGCCTTGATGATCTGTATGGTTTACGTCTTGTTGGAAATAAAATAGAAAAAATATCTAAAGACACATTTGCCGCATTGCCGTCTCTACAAATACTAAACTTAGCATCAAACAACATAGATCAAATAGATGATGGAGCTTTTGCCTCAAATCAACAGTTAAAAGCAATCGGCCTTGATGGTAACAAACTTGTAGACTTGAAGGGCATATTTACAAACACACAACCGCTTGTTTGGTTAAACGTATCAAACAACGAGTTACTCTGGTTTGATTATAGCCACATACCAACGAATCTTGAATGGTTAGATATGCACGAAAACAAAATTGAGAAACTTGAGGACACGTACGGATTAAAGGAATCATGCTCTGTGAAAATGCTCGACGTCAGCTATAATAAATTACGGAATATTGATGAATTATCGTTTCCAAGTAGCATTGAAACTGTTGTCCTCAATAATAACAACATAGAAAAAGTAAGCCCTGGTACATTTTTACAAAAATATAATCTGAATAAAGTAATATTGTATGAAAATAAAATAAGCACTTTAGAGGTGGGTGCTTTCGCAATATCAACTGTGCCTGAAGAAAAAGATTTACCAGAGTTTTATATCAGTGAAAATCCATTTGTATGTGACTGCACAATGGAATGGCTGCAGACAATTAACCAATTAATTGAACCAAGGCAGCGACCGAGAGTAATGGATTTAGAAAGTGTAAGGTGCTCCTTAACCCATTCACGAAGTAGATCAAATAAGCTTTTGCTAGAAGTCAGGTCCTCAGAATTTTTATGCGAGTATGAGTCGCATTGTTTTGCAGTGTGCCATTGTTGTGACTTTGACGCTTGTGATTGTAAGATGACTTGTCCAGATAAGTGTTCGTGTTATCACGATCAGACCTGGACCACCACTAACGTGGTCGATTGTTCAAATGCTGACTACGATCACGTACCGGAGCGAATACCAATGGACGCGACCGAAATATACTTAGATGGAAACGACTTGAAAGAGTTGGGAAATCACGTTTTTATTGGCAAAAAAAAGTTACAAGTCTTGTATCTCAATAACAGCAATATCAATACAATCCAAAATAGAACATTTAACGGTATTGAATCATTGAGAGTACTTCATTTAGAAAACAATAATATAGAGGTATTGAGGAATACCCAGTTCACAAGATTACCTAATCTGAATGAGCTACATTTAAACAACAACAAACTCAAGTCTATAGAAAACGATACATTCAATTATTTATCATCTCTAGAATTTTTGGGTCTAGACAACAACGGTCTCGTTAATTACATGCCATGGAGGGTCATTACAGACGGTGATCCTCGTACCCGAGTCTCTGTTGATGGCAATAATTGGATCTGTGACTGTAAGGATATCAATAATTTGAATCAGTGGTTGATAAAAAAATCAAAAGACACTGAAAGTATTATGTGCTACTTCGCTAATGGGCAACCTATGAATAAAACCATCGCAACGGTAGCAAAAGATTGTAAAACAGAAATAACTACCGAAGAGACTGGCACTGAGACATTAAAGCGATTATTCATCGAATCGAATGACGGTGTCGAAAATTACATTCCATATATCGCCGCAGTGCTGATAATAGTAATCATACTGTTACTAATGTGCGCGTTACTCTTCATGTTCCGGGAAGATTTCAAATTGTGGATGCATTCTAGATACGGTGTGCGAGTGTTCACTTCTACACCAAAAGACATGAATGAGAATAAAAACAAACGATTCGATGCTTTTTTTGTGTATAATCCGCGAGATGAAGACTTTGTGACTCGTGCGGTGAGTTCAGAATTAGAAAATATTGGACATTTATTATGTTTGCAACATAGAGACCTGCCGTTAATCGAAAGACGTTCCGGTGACAGTTTAGTGAGTGCATCTGAAAGTTCTAAAAGACTTATCATTGTGTTATCCATATCATTCTTGCAACAAGAGTGGTATGCAGGTGAATCAAATGCAGCTATACAAAGTGCAATTAATTCAGTGAACATTAGACATAGACGACAAAAGATAATATTTCTTGTGACGACGGACCTAAGTGCTATAAATATCGATCCTGACTTGAAAGTGTTACTTAAAACGTGTACAGTGATTGTGTGGGGTGAAAGAAACTGTTGGGAAAAGCTAAATTTTCGATTACCGGATGTGGACGTGACATTACCAAATCGGACGCTTCATAATGCCAACAACCTAAAAAGTGCTAATAGGGAGGCATTTGGTAGACATAGTAATTTAAGGTACACGGCGCCTCCGACGTCTCATGATCCGTGGTATAAGTATGGAATGAATCCACCTGGTTTAATGATGTCGAGCCCCATGCATTCTACAAGTGCCAGTGCAGAAGTATCTGCACGTAGCACGGAAGATGAGACTTGTTCGGTGGCGAGCAGTGAGGGCAGGCCTGACGATCGTTTACCTCATCACCATAGCTACGTTTCTATTGATAACCATCAATGCGAGGAACGTCCCCTCAGGCCTGCTCAGCAAATTCCAATGTCAAGTACAACCCACCCTAGAAAGACTTACTTTGTGTAAATTAAAACTGTAAATATTACTATAAAATAGAAAAAAAAACTAAATTGGTTATTCAAAGGACTCTGTTGTGTTTATAAGCTTATCTTTGTTGGTGCTGTAATATTAAATTGTAAAAAGATACCTAGAAATGAATAATCACAATTTGAATTGTATCTTTTCAAATGTCTTAGATGATGATGAAAATATTGAACATACCAGTAATACTAGTTGATTTTATAAGCGGAGATATCGTTTTTATAATATGGTACTATGAGTACTATTTATGTCTAATACATAATATCGTGTCTGATATCTTGTACCTGTTTAAATAGAAGTTCATTGTAATTTTTCTCTTACACAAAGCGTTGTGTAGCTGCAGTTATGTAAATCTAAACATTCCCTTTTGCATAAATGCAAGAATAAATACATGCAAATGGTAATTTAAGGTTCCTGATTATTTTTAAGTTCTGACACGATAAGTATTTGTGATAATGTTAGGTACTTATAAACGTATTCTTCATGTAAAGTGAGAACTGTACGGATAAGTGTTTGTAAATATGTACGTAATTAATTAAGTCAAAGTTATCGCAGAACTGAAATGTACCCTAGTCAATTGTAAATAGATGTACTATAAGATGTTTATGTAAGTAAATCATTTTGTGATGTATTTTTAGTTAGGATATTAAATTTTCGTATTTATTACGCTTCCGAACGCAGAGTATGAATAAAATAATATTTTATCTACTAAATTGGCTTTTAATATTTTTAACTACCACTATGCTGATGTCAACACTGCTCTGGAGTATCTACGACTGAAATTGCAATAAATAGTCTATTGACGAACGAAGACAACTATATGAATTATACTGGAGTAGTTTTTAATGGTTTTGTGTCAATTTTTATGAAAATATTGAATCGACATCTATGGGTTCACTTATACTGATACTACTTACCTTATTACAGGCTTACTTATATACGCAAAGGTCAAAAGTATAACCTACTATATAAGTCGTAGTATAACAAGACTGATTTTGATAGTTTTTTTTTGATAATGCAAAATGAACTTGTGATTTTATACAATAAAGCGAAACAACCATATCATTTTCTCTTACAAACGCTACATATTTCTTCGTTCTCTAAATTCTAAAATATGTCGACAGCAATCTCATTCAATCTTAAAACAAATTACATTGTGAGATTTAAGAACAGCGCCTAAATACCTTAAGAGGAATGTTCTAACGATTTCTATCCAAAATATACAATTTGGAGCAATAAAAGAAATTAGTATTATATTGATCTAAGATCTACTATTTCAAAAAGGGGTAACTTCGAGACAGGTGATAGAAAGGGTAATAATATCAGGTAAATTCTTTAATGACAATCAATTTACTGAACCAATTTGTAGGCCCTTTATGTTAAGTCACATATCGAAATAAATAGCTTAGGTAAATTTATTGAGTTGGTGAGCAAAAAAGCAGATATCGTTGTATTGGTTCACGATCAGGTATTGCAGGAATGTATTGCTGTGAAACAGGTGATAGTAACGGAACCATCTTCAAGTATGCTGTTAGCTGATGCAATCATTGAACGGCCTCCGCATAGTATAAAAGGAGTAAGTATTTATTTTGGAAATATCCATATGTATCGAAATTAGGTAAGTACGATTATTTAATCTGCGGAGTAATTTTTAACGCTCCTCGCAAATAGAGGTGTGTTATAGATTTGATCGTTGTACCTGTACTCAGTACATACTTACATATTTATGTTTGTTCTGGCATCATCATTTTTTTAAATCCAGCTGTATGGACACATTTTAATGCATTTTCATTGTTACAAATGTCGTTATTACTATTCGTAAAGATCTATTCTTACCTAATTATAGAAGGAATCTCACTTAGTTTCCACAGGTTCAATTGATTTGAAACTTCAGGGATTATTTTAAATTTGTTTAGTATTTTTTAAATATTATGCATCTAATCCCATATCAGGGTTATGGACCGGTTATATTCACTACCTCACTTCTAATCTGAAGTCCGCTGTATCTTAATTTCATGATTTGATAAACATTACTTGACTTTGTTGAAAGCAACTTCCATCTAACTTCCCTACACTCCTTACCTCCTTTTACGGCTGCAGGTGTACCAACTTACTGGCAGGTGAGGATTTCTATATCTGTAGTATTCTGGTATGTTTTGAATAAAAATATCTTTATTAGTATGTTTATTGGCTGTTAGTACTTTTAATGCCTTTAACAGATAGAGTGTGAGTGTGTGGTAGGTAGATAAATGTTTCCCCAACGACTTTTTAGGGTTATATTTAATCTGTGTATCAATATAAAATCCGAAGATCGATCTTGTATGTCACAACAAACGTGTTACAAGTTTTATATCAATACATTTTGGTTTATAATATAAAATACTTACAAAATTTAAGACAAAATGTATTTTTATCTGATCAGACTGGCAAAAAGAACACATTTGTTCAATTAGATAGTTCAGAAAACTTAGAAGGCAAAAGTTTATCATGAGAAACATCACAAAATACTATTCCTTTTTTTTATTTTGCACGTTAGGTCAATAATGAGAATGAGGTTACTTACTGGCTGGTAAGGTGAGTTTATTTTCTAGTTAAGTGATCAAATTTGAAACAATAATGTGGGCAAAATCAGGTAATCCGACTTTTAGTTTAATTTTAGTATCAAATCTCTACATTGCTTCTTATACAATTTACATTCTCAGCAGTGGCCTAGTCGGGTAAATTTTAAAAGGACGAATGTATCAACTTAGTTCTCACCTGACATCTTCACTGTATTGGTCTATAAGACCATTTTATCTTAACTATTCAAAGTCCATCAAAAGTAAAAAAGAAAAATAGAATACAACCAAAGATTAACTATTTCGGAAGATACACAACAACTTCCCTCAAAACAGGTGAGAGAAAAGAGGCCAACTTCAAATAAGTTCTCCACTGACATAATCAATTTACTGATCCGCTTTGTAGGCGCATCTTAAGTCAGATGTATAAATATTTATTTTATCTAAATTGATCGAGCCGGATAAGATCACGCCTGCGTCTGTACGATTTTAATTTAAAAATCGGGCGCGACAGTACGCCCGAATGGCCTGCTGCGAAATTATAAATCATCTGCCAACCGCGGTGGTGATGAATAAAAGCATTTTAATTGACTTTTGAGTACAAACATCAAGCTTCATTGTTAACTCGTCTTAGAACAAGAATCTCAACAGGGCAATCGAATACCAGTGCACATTGACTCTTACAGATACCTTATTCAATCGTTGTATTGATGATGATATTTCAGAATTTTATACTAATAGTTTTTGACGTTTTATAACTGTTCAAATACTTCTAGCGGTTTTTGTTTGCTGTAACTGATTGCTATCATAAAAAAATAACAGGTAAATGTAATACATAGTAAACTTTTACATATTAGCAATAAACGCTCTCACACTTGTCAATTCAGGTTAGCAATAGTAAACCTTTGGTATTTATTTAATGGTTCTTCGTGTGATAATGGTAAATGAATCGAAGTGCTTAACAGTAAAGTTATACGGATACTATAATAAACATAGAGAAGTACAGGCTTTAAATGATAGCCATCAAGCAGCTCCATGGCTCGAACACACAGGCCATCTATTCAACCGTCAACACTACAACAACAGTCACTCATCACCTTTTTTCTTCGTGCAATACGATATTCGATCGTTTATTGTCCGGGACTATTCCAAACCCGTTCTAAATGGGTCTTACACATTTAGAACTTAGGTGGGAAACATTCGTAGTCGAAGTGACAATTGATTATGTCCCTTGTAGAGACAAAAAGCGGAATTGTTCGATTAGTTATGTCGTGGCGGGCGACGAGCGTAGGCCGACTGGAAACAATAGATTGGCTCTGGTTTATGATTCTATAAACGTTTATGTTCTTATAAACGATCTTTTAGCTTTTGGTGAAGTCGAAATTGTGATGTTATCGGTATCCGGACACATTTATTACGAAACCGTTAATGGAAGCACTTACGAACATTTCGAATCAACGCGATAAAAATATGATTATGATTTTTTACAACCTTGCGGTTTGCAACACATTATTTATGTCATTTGATGACCTTGTATACTTATACTCGTATCATTGTCTTGCTTTCTCTCATTTCAATGTGGAGTCTCGTTGGTGTCGAAATTTTCCACTTTAATGGGGACTTTTTCACCATTGTTATGACTAGAAGTGAGTGAAGTTTGACAACTGATCCCACGCTTACGAAGCTCCGCTGGATTCTTCTCTGTCATTCAGCAGAGACCATGTTTCCTTCATACTCGTCATCATTTGCGTGTTTTAATAATGTAAGACAACTACAACTTTTATAAGTTGTAGTTATCTTATTCTATTATTCTGGTGGGGAGGGGGGCGGGGGGGGGGGGAATGATGTCTAATAGTTACAGTTAACGAATAGAGTGCGATTGATTTCCTTCAATTCTCCTCTCTTTCATATTGGCTCTGTCTATGACCGATTTCCTATCTTTTGGATCTCGGTTATTGTAGTAATAGTAGTTGTCTAATAAGCACGTGTATGTTCTAAGAATACTTCAATTTACGTTCTATAACATTTTCTTTCATTCATTCTACGGACGACGATCGCTCACCTAGCCCTCGACGCCTCGTGCGTATCGCCTTATTCCATAAGCCATTTACCCATGTATATTTTTAATATACTTTGGTAAATACTTTTAATATTGTACTAATATTATGCATCTACAACCAAATCCGAAACTGAATCGTTTAATTTTATATTGCATTCATAATCTATAAAAAACTTCATTTAAGGGTTTTAAATACTTCTATATAAGAGTAGGAGT
Source organism: Miltochrista miniata (assembly GCA_933228765.1). Taxonomy (NCBI): domain Eukaryota; kingdom Metazoa; phylum Arthropoda; class Insecta; order Lepidoptera; family Erebidae; genus Miltochrista; species Miltochrista miniata. Next base: position 22,239,032 of record OW121763.1, on the reverse strand, counting down.
CGATAAACAGAATGTTTCTTTTACCATTTGAATGTATAGAATCCTCATCAAACTTTTTCTTCCATAATCGTAATCATGACCGCCCATAGCTATCCAAAATCGTAAATATCTCGGATCTAAACCAATGAAATCTTTAAAATAATGGTTAATATTGAAAGTTTCGCGTAGGCTGTGAGAATGTCATTAATACATACTACGGCTATGGCCATGAGTATAAATATTTTTATTACTACTCAAATGAAGAAACATGATATTATTAAGCTCATTCATCCCAGTTTTAAGTCCGGTTGCATTCACAGCCTTATTCTGGTGCCAGTTCAATACATTTAAGTGATTCTTTTTTATTATGTGATACTTCTACTATAGTTATAAAATTATTGTACAGTTTTATAGTGATACTAGATGGTACTCGCGGCTTCGCCCGCGTGAAATTCGGTACCCATTCCCGCTGCCAGTGCCCAATCCGTTCAGCCGTTAGAGCGTAATTGAGTAACAAACATCCAAACATCTTCACAAACTTTCACATTTATAATATTAGTAGGAAGGATTACACTGGAGGCGCTCTTTGAAAATTTTATGAATTTCTTAAAACATGAAATTTACGAATCTTTTCATTGCACGATTTCTTATTAATCGTTAGTAGTTTTGGATTGAAAGGAAATTGGCCAGAAAAGGGGAAGATAATGGTGTAAATAAATATCTATTATCATTTATTTTTTAAACCATTTATTGACATGTGTAAGTACCGACTTAAACCAAGTTTGAGGCAAGAAGATTTTTTTCTTCATTTATTTAAACGTACAAAGAGTCTTAGCAAATTTTCGTTACATTAAACAACTACATACGTGTAAGTTTAACAAAGTAAAAATACTTTAGATGTCGATCAATTTAAATATAACTACTTCTGTATTCTGGATTCTTCTGGATTCAGACCACGTGCGGCCCTTTCTTTATGCGCTTTAAGGCATTTCTGCCTTCTTCTGAATAGCCAACCAACGACGCAGCTCACCAGTCCGCATCGTGGGGAGCTTTACTCCTCGCACAGCCAGAGGTGCCTTTCGCAGCCCTAGAGTTTGGAATAAAAGTAGGTTCAGAACAGCCCTAACTTCCAATCACTGTTTCACTGTATAGATATGGACTAATCGTATAACTCTGGCTTCTTTGAAATTAACTTCATCATCAAAGATATAATTATATCTGTGTTAATTATTAAAAAGTGAACTCAGAGCAGTTACTATACCATAAAAGCTCAACCTTAGTAGGGCACCAAAGTAACAGTAAGGTCATCTAATTAGTGGTTTTGTGTGAAAAACATTTGATATATCATTCAGCTGCAGTACTAATAACAGTTTTGTATAGATTATAAACAATATCACTAGATATCTATAGCTCAGTGAATGCTCAAGAGGCCGTGTTTGTAATAATTGGGGTTGCAGCTGTTTCCGTCGGTAGGCGGAGCCGCGGCTTTTTTTAATAAATGTTTCACTGTTATTGGTAGCGGCAAAGGAAGGAATTACAAATTATAATTCGCCACCGAACCATCCGTGACAGTGTTGAAAGCGAAGAATGTAACGCATATGTTGTTTCTAAATTAAGTTTCCGTTTTGTTACAGAGGCACTTGATACTTTTCCTTTCTGTGTTTTAAAATTTGCATGACATCATTCTTTATTAAATTCCATCATCATTCGTGTTTTTCACCTGTTGTTTCTAATTCTCTCGATCTTCGGCGTCGCCAACATTTTAATTAAAAACACCGGTTAGGGCAAAATATAGTATTATTAAATAAACAACATTGCGGAAATCCAACTCACTTAACTTGCAAAGTGATCATGATATATCTAAATCTGATTGTTGATTATCGATTTTCATAAACAACATAGCTGACAATGCAGGGTTGGTTAAAAGGAAATGCGCAAATAATTCAATGCGTTCATAAATGTGCATAAAAATATGATGTTGTTTGTGATAAAAATAGTTTAAAATTGTATGATGAGTGCGTGGAGTCTAACAGCAACTCCTTTTCTCTGTTTACTCTATGTCTATGACTTGAAACAAGTATATCACCGACATTTCACACAACGCCATCTGATCCCGAAGTAAGCTAGGAATAACCTGCTTGTGTTATGGGTATCAGACCACGGATATTAATACTTATATACTTTTAAAAACATACATATTATACATAGAAACACACCCAGACTCATTCATATATGAGGTAAACATAAGATATTCTAATAACCAGAGTCTACTGATAACCATAGCTATTTTTGAAATATGCAGTATAAATAAATGATGCAATTTATTCTGTGTGGATGGCACAGAATAAGTAATAGCGCTCATCATACAAAAATTTATCCTTGGGTGGGATTTGAATCAACAATTTCCAACTCAGCACATAGGGTCAGTAAGCAATAGACCACCAGGAAAGATATCCAAAGATATGGTGGCATCTCCTCAATAAGAACCGGTATATTTGTAAAGGGAAAGGCTTGACTCTACAAACCGTCAATTTATCTATTTGATAGGGATCTTTCATATATTACGTAATTAATCTATTTAATTAGGGGTTCGCAAGCCCAAAATATAACAGTTAACGCGGACGATAATCGCTGATAAGGATCAATAGAGGTTAGAGAACAAGAAAATAAATATAATACCAAATTTGTTGAATATGAACTTAGATCCAAATATATTTATTTATGTAAAACACCGTGGCCTTTCTTGGGTGGCTTGATGAAACAAAGATAAAATTTCAATTTTAATTATTCACATTGATCAAGGGTAGGCGCGTAAACCCCTAATTCTATTTTCGATGATATATGAAAACAGCTGTATGCTATTAGTCATAGGAAGATGCGGCATTAATTTTTTAGCTTACTGGCAAGCCGAGATTTTCAAATGGTTTGCTATTTTGAGATTATTTAACTGGGATCAGTGTGAAAGGTTTCATGTTTATCGCTTGTACCTCCTCGACTCAAAAGCCTAGATGAATCACCTTGGCTAATACCTATTCATTTAAAGTTTCGTAGCTTAAATAAAATACACTTGTTTCTTCTTGATTAATTATTTTTTCTTCGTTTAAGCCGGTAGGCGGTTTAATTCAGCAAACTACATTGAGTTTTTCTTCGTTTTTATAGCCTGGAGACAAAACTTCAGCTTGTGGAATACGTATTTTTGAAGTGCTAATGTGGGGGTCATTTATATCGAGGAACCAAAGGCCAATGAAGCAGACGAGTTCTGGAGTAGAAACCATAACTCTTCAATCATAAGGTAGAACATCTCCGTAGCCAGACGGATCTACGACATCCTAGAAACTTTCAACTTCAGCTGTCTGTGAAATTTTCGCCTGCGAGAGTCCAGAATTGGACTGCGATAGGCTGATTTGATTGATTCGCATCAGTTCTCATTATAAAGATGTTATAGTGGAGTCAGACAAACAACCTGCAGCAAATGATGCGACCAATGTCCGCATTAAAAGAATTTTACTGAACATTAAATGCAGAGTGTCCTCGTCTGTTCCCAGCTTAAATTCCAGTAGACCAAAATATCATAAAATAAACATACTCCAGACAGATCCACTAACAGTGAAGTATTAGACATTGTGTTAATGGATGGAGGCAAATAGTTCGGGGACACAGATTTGCATAGATAATCCCTCGGACGTGGTTTAGACGGATGCATTGAGATAACGTGTATTTGTCTAGCCCGGAGATAATGTGTTACTTGAAGAAATGTCTCAAATGACTCATTCCTCTTACTTTAAAATAAGGTATTTTAATATTTCCGTTTTTCGACAAATTTACGATTCTGTTACGGATATTGTTACGATAAGAGTAATATGCATGTAATGTGTTTTTTTTCTTAACAACTAAAGGAAAACAGATAATTTTGTGGGAATAAAACTATGAAAAGAATTCATAGGTCTCAATAAAAAAGTATTTTTTTTCCGTCACGCTCTATTTTATACTACTGTAAGTTAATTATAAAATACAATTGTATGATTGGCACTTTAAATAATGTAAGCCACCGTAAAAGAAAACAAGTACATAGAATTCACATCACACATTTGTTGTGAAAAGAAGCCTTTTATAAATATTATAATATGCGTAAGGGCGGGGGTGGTATAAATAAAAAATATCGAACACAGAATTTAAATAGCACACCGCAATGTGGTTCGGAAAAATCTGGGCATATGTGTACAATAGGGGGAGAGACGAAATATAATAATTGGATGAAATTGAATATGCTGATTAGAAGACACTGCTATATACAAGAATTACTGACTATTGTCATACACTGAAATGAAATAAACATAATGCTTTGTTCATTAAATTCAACCCTTGATGTCGTTAAATGAAGGGCAGAATAAGATTGGCTTACCTGCGTAAATTTTAAAGTCACGCACATATAAGTAGCTGCGTCTACCTGCTTTATACGTGACGTACAAACTTTACTGTTTTATAATATTAGTAGAGACAGAACGTCAACTCACCAAATTCCATAGATAGCTGCCATGTGGCTAGTAGTTAAGAGGGCTAACATATTTCGCCCCACGTATTGCTCAGAAACCATACTTTTCATTGCGTTTAAAGTCATTAAATATTTATCGTACAAACATGGTATTCACTAACATACTTAGTAAATTTAGCGCTCTAAACGTTTTATAAAACATATTTTACCTAACAACAGATTACATATGGTTAATATCAACGAAAGTGAACAAGGTTTTTCAAATCATACGATTTGCATCGATTTCGATGCTTAAATTCATGTCAAATAACTGATAAATTTAATAAACAAGGGATACGAAGCAATTGCAAAAGGCCTAGGCTATCTGTTTGTAGAATAACCTGATATCAGGTAGGTTCCTTTTTTTGGAGAAAAATGACTGTCAAGTTTGCTCAAATACTGAGAATTTTCACCACAATAAAGTAGTCTTTTCACCAGCTTCTGTAGTTTAAATCATTATGATAATTATGGAATATTATGTCAGAACTTCTCCTCTGACAGTAAAAATATTTCTTTATAAGTAACTAGACACAGATTTTTTTTTACAAAGTATTTTGTGAACCCCTATAAATGCAGATACGCGAACAAATACGATTTAGTACCGCCGAGAGGCTCTCAGAGAGTGGTCATGTCGCTCGATGTTCCATTTTTGAATACGAAAAAATTAACAAAAATAGTCTAATTCTAGCGTGACCAAACAATCTTAGTACTTTGTGACGTATAATATAATATATATAAATATTTATGGTCGATATACAACGTGAACTTTTGTATAGTGCAAAGCTCAGACACCCCGACTAGAGTTTCGCTTCAAAATACTGTATAAAAAAAATTAAATGAATCTAACGAAAACTGACCAAGTTATAAGCTATTACAGTTGCACTATTTTCTTCACGAACAGCGTAGGTGTAGGTATTATACGCAAGGCAGGTAGTCACTATTCGTGTGGTATTGATAATAACATATTAACACCCCATTTCATAAGTGGTAATTATGGAACACCTGTGAGGAACCAGACCAGGATTGAGACGGCTATAAAGCCGCTAAAGCAAAATACAAGTAGCGACTGAGATACAGAAGTACCAAGTCTTGGAGAAACTTCTGCTAGAGTCAGACTAATACTGGCCAAACAAGAGACAGAACTGTCCGTATCTATAAAGAAACCTGACGGCGCGGCGGCCTGACCAACCCATGAAAAGAATTATTTATACTGTTGATGGATGGCACTTGGTGGAACCTGCTGCACATATTCATTAACGGCACTTGTACTGTTCCACAACATTTATTTATTTTACACCTGACTGGTTCCGCCTTTCGGCATTTTCAAAGGCAAATTAACATTATATAATGACCACTACATCACTTAACGAACTACTCTACACTCTCTCTACACTACATTACTCGAAAACAATAAATTAATAACATATAAATTACCACTACATCATTCTACTAACGTAAACTATCATGAAAAGAAGCCGAGAGTATTTTGATACAAACGCACTTCCCAGGATGCCAATTGCTGCAGACACTCATGTGGCTGGTGGAATACGTATCCACAAAAGAAGCCCAGTGGGAGCTCGCAAGACCTGTTCTAATCTATTCTGTCAACTTACAAAAATCTGAATGGGTAATTAACAACTTCAAGTCCTTCAAATCTCCAGGACAGGATGAAGTCTTCCCTGCAGTGATAAAATGGGGGAGGACACAAGTTGATATTGTCAGTTACACAGTATCTGTACGCCAGACAATGAATGGGACTGTGACCCTGACTGTGGAGAGAGGTCTAAGTGATCTTTATACCAAAACCCGGTAAAGGGTTTATATTTGTGATTCGGACCTCTGGTTATACAGACCGATAAGCCCTTCGTCTTTCCTGCTAAAAACTCTGGAAAGATTGTGTGACAGAGACAATCGAGAGACGGCCCTTCAAAATAAGACACTGCATTCGAACCAACGCGCATATTGCCCCCGGCAAGTCTACAGACTCAGCACTACATGCAGTGGTACACAAAATAGAAGATGTCATCCTGAATCAATCAATCAATGTGCCTCTGCACTTTCATGAACATAAAGGGAGCTTTCAAAAAAAGAAGCATAACCACGGCACTGGCAAAACACCGAGTATACACGATGTCAGTGAATAGATAGATAACATGCTAAATAACTCATTTTAAAGCTAGAGACAAGCAGAAACCAGTGCGCAGCCATGGCCAAAGGTTGTCCAGAAGGGGGCGGTGTCTCGTCACTGCTAAAAAACCTTGTTGTAGACGACCTAATAACCAATCAATTTAACCTAGAACTGTCCCTATATACATGGATGTGGAACAAGCCAAAGCAGATGGTAAAATTAAATTATGGAGAAAATACGGATCTGTTAATACAAAGCATGACTGGTATTTTAAAATCCAAGGCCGACTTCAATTCAAGTGAGAAGCTGCGTTTATTTTATCTTCTAGTGATCTTGTGTATATAATAAATATTTTTAATGAATTGTATTAAAATTACTTTCAGTCAAGCCAACATTTATCGATTTGCGGTGTAGACTGAACACTAATTTGCCCATAAGCACAGTAAATATTTCGAAAGACGACGAGTACTGGACTACAAGGATGGAACCTAAATTGTTAAATTTTTACGACAAATGTCTGTTGCCCAAAATGATTAACCCCAGAAAGAGTCGATAAAATAAAATAAAATTAAATTTATTCCCTTTGAAATTTTAAAAAAAAATAGGTGTGTCAACATTTTTGTGACTCTACTGGGGGTTCGGAAATGCTACAGACTGAGAAGAACACTCTGAGAAACTCAGTTCGGTCCCTCCCAAAATTCATCTTAGTAGGTATCTAATAATCGATCAATGCCGATACGGAAGGGCTAATTAATTAGCATTTTTCTTGGCGGTGTGCATTGTTATGCACATACCTCTTAATAAATATTTGGTTATTGTAAATAAAAAACACCTACTATCAATATTAAGATTAGAGTTAGATCCCATAGCTCAAGCTTATAGCTTAGTTTGGGCTAGATGATGTTGTGTAAGAATATCCAACAATATTTATGAATTATTTATTAAAAATATTTTAATGTTCCTGCCAGCACTGAATCTGCAGTAGGCAGCAAAACATCGGACCATGCCAAGCGCCTGCGCATTGCTACGTAAATATTATTTGTTTTCAACCATGTGTATTGTCAAATTTAAATATTTATAGTGTAAAATAGAATATTGTCCATTACTTTCTACAATTTTCGTATATTTAGATACTTTAAAAATATACTTATGAAACCGTTTTCATGTATGTGTGTATTTGTAATTTCAATATTGATATTAGTTAGGTAAATAAATGTCAACTTTATTAATTTTATTGATGTCAGTATCCATCACTACTAGAGTCGAAATATTTCTTTTATTTATTGAGACAAATGTTACAATAACGCATAATAACTATTTACAATATGAATAAAACTAAACTTAATCTAAATAGGGCCCCGGTGGCATTGTGCCCAAAAAACTGGCAGCATTCCCCTTTTGAACGGCGATGCTTATTGGTTGGGAGAAATAACTGCCAGCCCTTAGGTCACTAGTTGACTCCACAAGGCGCTTCTTCAAAATTTAAAAAAAACTTTATGCCCATGAACCTAGGGTCTCGACACACACACACACACTACTAAATATCAATAAATTTGGAATAAAATAATCAATATTTGTTTTTAACTAACACGCGTTGAACACATATTTTTATACAAAACGGGATTTCGCGTGGCACTATTTTATTATTAATTAAAGGTTTCGGTATCTTCACTTTCCGAGGCGACCTCGGGACCACGATAGGTGTAACCCTGTCGAAACGTCGAGGAAAGTGAAGGTACCGAAACCTTTAATTAACATTATAATAGTGCCACGCGAAATCCCGTTTTGTATAAAAATAATAATTATTAACTAATATTACTAACATAAAAATTAAATTAAAAGATTGAACGCTTAGACTAAGAATATGACACCGGTAATACATCAAGGAAAACAAAAGTATCAAACTTGTTGGTAGCAACAATTGGCACTATACGGCTATATGCGCCGCGCCGCGCTGGTTTCTTACGATCGTAAAGAAATTTGAAAACCGAATTAACGCTCTTAACTCTAGTTTAGATGGCAATGGTCAAAATGTACGAAGAGTTAGATGAGTATTAGAAATGTAAGTAACTGTTACTTTAATAAAGAATTCGGTAGTTAGAACGTATCACGTATCTTTTTGCTTTACTTCTTAAACTAAGTAAAATCGAATTAGGTAGTATGGTGCAATACGCTTTACCAATATCTTCGGAGCCCAAATCGGCCTCACTTGCAAAAGATGCACTTGATGAATATATAGGACTAGTACATGGCGAAGACGACAACCCTGTACAAACTCCAGACGGGTTTCCAGTATGTTACTGCAAGGTCAATCATCATAAGTAATGAATGGGAAAGACCTACTTCCATTAATGAAGTACAATAACAAATTGAACTAGACAAGAAATTAATACATGTTTGCTCATACTGTAGTTAATCTGATTGTGGAAACAGCCCCTGCCTCCCACATTGCATTATTTTTACCGCTTTAGCTGCTTCCGGTAATTTCACCCTTTAACGGTTACTTTTTCAATTTTTTTTCTGTAACTGGCAAAGAAACATGTGCAAACATCAAAATATCGTATCACATTTACTTTTTCTTAATTTTTTGCTAAAAATCTCTCGTAGGTACTATAGTTATTTCTAAACTGGATACAATAAAACTACGCTATAGCATCAGTAAACAAAGTATTAAGTAATACAAATAAAGAATTTAATTGAAAATTGAATTGAATCGAAAGTAATCGTTCCGTCTACCTACGTACTATGCTAAATGTGCTAAAATTGCTAGCATTTAATCAATTGCGTTAACAATAATAAGTATAAACAGTAACATACTGCTTTTTCCCGCTTCGACCGTTGTATTTTACGGCACATGTGAAGATCCAAAAATAAAATACAGCATCGTAATCATAAGCACTTGTTTGTAGCTGTTAATAAAAAAATCAATTAGCGACAAGTGGTCACAAGTGCGACCTCTATCATTCATGTTATTGTTACACACGAACGGAGTACCCCAGTCCCCAATACATATCGCATTGAAAAGTACCCCTATAAATAAAATGCACATTTGGTGTGTACGACTCCGATACAAAAGATTAAAAAGCGGGATCGCATAAAAAGCATCAGTGGTTATCTATTAGTATCCAGTTAGAGTTACTCGTACAGATGTTACTAAAATAATAATCCCTCGCAGTGCGGTTTCGACACGAAGTGGAGATCGTGCCTTGAAAAAAATATTATCTTTACCTGCGCGGTAAGTTAGTTAGATAGTTCCGTTATTTAAACGTATATCCGTGCTCACAGAAACTCATGTTATTTTAAAAACTTGACAGAAATAATCTTCTAATTTGTTTTAATGTCTCTCACAGATGGTAAAGTTTATCTTTTAGTTACAAAGCCATATTCTTTACACGGCGATTCCAATAAGGATTGGAATAGCAGTGTAAAGAAAATAGAACAAAAACCAAAATCGAGTATCGAGATACCTTTAGCACATAAATTGCAATCGCAGCTACACTTGCAACTATGTAACAGGCGAATGTTTTAAATTCACAAAACACAATCGCTGCAACAGCTGGTGTTTATATTCGAAACTCAATACTCCCCTACTAGACATAAGGGGAACAAGCAGTAAGTATTCTTATAATAACCACATATACAAGTAGTCATGTTTCAATGGAAGAAACGCAAGATAAATGCACGTGGTTTGTTTACAAAAAAAAAGAATAACACAATCGAACAGATCAGTCGGTGGCTACAAGTTTGAAATTATTTCCTGCTACGAGACACACCCATCTGCTATTGCCAACAAATCGCTTAAGAAAATATCGCATTTCAGTTCATGTATGCGCGCTCGGTATTGAATGCGCGGATGTAGAGTCTTTAGGAGATTTTGGGCGCCTTTTTATGTTATGTCGAGCGCATTACGAGATATTAAATGACTGCGGCTGAGGCCAATTAATGGATTACACAATGGTTTACGATGGGCGTACAACCCAGTTCCGACCGGAAAGCTTCGATCGCGATACATAATCGAAAGAAATATGATGCCGTGTGAGGTACAAGCCACCTGTATTGGGCTGTCTTGCATCGAAAGCGAATTTTGGCTTGAATTGCATTGCATGCTGTAGTTAAATGGTACGAAACAAGTTTATGTGACCTTGTTGGAATGTAAGTGTTACAAGTTTAAACTATAAATATGTTTAGGCTGAAAATAATATTATGTAGTGGCACTAATTCTCTTCGTGTGTTAGAAATACTGTACTTTCTATAAGACTCCAAAAGAATCTAGTTGCTGTTTAAAAATACGAACATCAAGAATAGTGATTATTGTTGACTTGACACTAACATTTTCATCATAAAATCGGTGTGATCCTATGAGATATCTCGTGAAATGTCAGTGAGAGTGGTTCCACGACGAAATATGGCTCAGTCCTTCTAACATGTGAGAATCCACGAACTCATTACTTAAAATGATACTATTACGAGTTATCTATTCTAGGCCACTAAATTACATTACTTAAGTCTCGAGTGTTTTTTAAGGATGTGAACAAAGGATGTCATAGTCATAGTCATATCTTTATTGCCAACCAAGTGTTTTTTTTTTTTTTTTTTTTTTTTATACCACTAAGGTGGCAGACAAGCATACGGCCCACCAGAAGGACCGGTGGTCACCGCAGCCTATGAACGTTTGCAACACCAACACTCGCGCTGCCGACCCTGTAAAAACCTTCTAAGACCCCTTTTGAAGAACCCCATACTGTAGGCGTTTGGGAAAACCGAGGCAGGGAGGTCATTCCACAACCTAAGCGTGCGCGGAAGAAAACACCTATCGGATCTAACCGTGCTGGAACGCACCGGACGCAGAGTGTGAGGATGAACTCCCTGTCTGTGGCGAGCGGTGCGATGATAGAACGTAGCCGTGGGCATCATATCAAACAATTCCTCAGAGCACATACCATTGTACAGGCGGTAGAACACGCATAAGGAGGCAAAGTCTCTCCTGTCGCGAAGAGGTTCCACACCAGCTGTAAGTACAGGATCGTTGACAATTCTTACAGCTCGTCTTTGCACCGAGCCAAATGGACGAAGCTGATATTCAGGTGCTCCCGCCCAGAGGTGACAGCAGTACTCCATATGCGGCCGCACTTGCGACTTATAGAGAAGCAGTGTTTGCGCCGCAGTGAAGTACCGCCGCGCCCTGTTGAGCACACCTAGCTTCTTGGACGCCAGCTTAGCCTTGTCCTCCAAATGACTACGGAACTGAACGTCACTGGAGATGTCAACGCCAAGGATCCCTATACTTTTGGAGATGGAAAGAGATGTGCCCTGAAATTGCGGCGCTACAGTAATTGGGGTTTGCTTAGTGGTGAAAAAACACGCTTGTGTCTTGGAAGGGTTGAACTGGACAAGATTTTGTCCACCCCAATCGGACACTCTAGTAAGAGTAGCCTCGATTTCAGACACAAGCTGTTCACGATTTTCCTCTACTGTGTCCCGAGAGATACCGGGGCGGCCCGTGTAACAAGTGTCCCCCGTACTGTCGTCCGCATAACAATGAATGCCATCAATAGACAACATGTCATTGATATGCAGCAGAAACAGAGTAGGGGACAACACTGAGCCTTGCGGTACTCCAGCGTTTATGGCCATGCAGTCTGAACAGCTGCCGTCAACGACGGCCCTGATGCTTCTACCGGCCAAGAAGCTGGACACCCATCCGCATAATCTCTCAGGTAGTCCATATGAGGGCAATTTCGTAAGTAGACCACGGTGCCAGACCCGGTCAAAGGCTTTAGAGATGTCGAGGCTCACTGCTAGAGCCTCATCCTTACTCTCGATAGCCGCCGCCCATCGGTGTGTTAGGTACACAAGAAGATCGCCCGTCGAGCGACCGTGACGGAAACCGTACTGCCGGTCGCTGAGCAGGTCGTGTTCCTCAAGGTACCCCAGGAGCTGTGTATTAATTACACGCTCCATCACCTTGGATAAAAGGGAGGTGACGGCTATAGGCCTGTAATTGGCCGGGTCGGTCCTGTCACCCTTCTTGGGTACAGGATGTACATACGCGATCTTCCACGACGCCGGGACTTGTTGCATGGAATAGGAAAGTGTGAAAAGGCGTGTAAGTACCGGACACAACTCTGGACCACAATGCTTTAGTACCACCGCGGGAATGCCGTCTGGCCCACTCGACTTATGAACGTCCAGGGATTGAAGCTCCCGCCGGACATTCCGCTGTGTAAATTTAACTTCCGGCATGGAAGTGCCACAACTCGGAATGCCCGGCGGTAAAGCACCCCCGTCGCTCATGGTCGAGTTAGAGGCAAAGAGATTACCCAAAAGGTCGGCTTTCTCCTTGGCACTCTGGGCCAAACTACCGTCGGGTTTAAGCAAGGGTGGTAATCCTGACCGACAGAAGTTTCCCTCTGCAGCTTTGGCAAGCGACCAAAATTCACGACTTCCTGAAGGGTAGCCTGCTAGCCGTTCGCCAATTCTGCCGACGAAATCGAACTTGGCCTTGACAATTGCTCTTTTACTGGACCTCGAGGCGGCATTTAATTTGCGTTTTACCTCAGAGATGTTTGGATCTGAATTTGCACGAGCCGTGGTCCAAGCTCTGTAGGCAGATTCTTTCTGCATTAGAGCTTCTCTGCAGAGCCGATTGAACCACGGTCGCTTTTTTGCACCTACAGGGATCCAGCGGTTGGGAATGTAGCATTCCATACCCTCCAAGATCCCCTCAGCGACTGCTATAGCACAAGAATCCAGATCCTCTGAGGCAAAACAAAGCCGCCACCACGGGTACGACGCATAGAACTCTCGCAGTCCATCCCAGTCTGCTGACTTGTAGTGCCACACATGTCGCCACTCCTTGGGCCGAGGTGATTTAGGCCTTGCGAGAGGCACATGCGTCCGAACGACACAGTGGTGTACATATAAAGGTCTTAGTATAATATAATCAACACAACTTAGTTGCCCTTTTCAGGCATTGCAAAATGTGCAGATGTGCCAACAACTGAGTAGATGATGTCAAATGAGATTAGTAGACTTTACGACAACATAACATACTCCTAAAGGGTTCGTCAATGATCAAAAACTGAATTGAAACGATAGACAAAAGATAAGGTAGTCAGATTGTATAAGTATAGAAAAGCCGGTCCTATATATTAAAAGCTTTAATGTTCTCTATATTAGGGACATAAACTCTCTATGAACATAAACTGTGACCAGTGAGAAAGAAATAAATACTTTATTTGATACGAATGACTTGTTTGTACTGAGGCAAGAGGAATTCTATCAAAAGAAATAACTCCTTGAGATATAGGAGGCGCATGTCGCTGCTTGTAAAGTTGGCATCAATGACGTCGTAACTCACAGGTGAAGAATGGCTCATTGTGAGGGTCGCAGAGGATAACCTAACTACTTGTGAACAAATAACTTCTTTAGGCGAAAGATGTGCAGCGCTATCCACGTTTTATGTCTTCTTAAATGTGGATATTTCATAAAGCTGTTTTAATATCTCTCAAATTGATTATATTCCTGCCGTTTAATGTCCAGTTTTCAAGTTTATTTGATGTTTATAGTTTAGAAGCACCTGAAGTGTTGTACTCTCACTTGTTCCAGTTTACGCCAAAAAAAGGATTCTTGTCTTACTAAAATAAAAACAAACATTATTTTAACCTATTTCTTATATAACATCGTCAAGAAAATGTACTCAAAGTGGTTGAAAACGTGCAAACTAGTATTAAACTTGTAATTTTCACCCTAATAACAATTTTTAAACGAAAACGAGCTTTTATTTAACAAATGTATCTGACTGGTATCACAAAAGCAAATTTATTTTATCAAAACTCGATGGTTTGAAGTCAGTCTATAACGTATAAAGTTGCTTGACTTTGGAGTTCTATAATATTTACATTTCCTTACGCATATTTAGTTAATTTTAAAGGCAGTGAAGTATCATATAATGCAAATTAGCGTTATGATATTTATAAAGAGATTCAGCAGACAAGGCAGTGAATACAACGCCGAACCACAGCTTGCATGCCTCTACAAGTCCGAATGAGAACCTTTCAGTTTTCAGCTGACCACTTTGTGTGTTACAAGTTCACGAGAGGGCGCTATGTTCTGCAACATAGTGGCAATTATTTGAACTATTTAAGGCAATAGGAACTATATTTACAAAGGCATATGAGTTAATTTAGTCCGTCGGGTTTATGAGATTTCTAGTTCCATATTTGGCATAATATAGCTTTGTTGTGGTTGGAGATGCACCTTAGGGATATTTTATTGGTACATTCATAGCTTGTATGCCAGTATTTGTGAACATTATGGCATTATTGTGACAGTAAAAGGCATAGTTACAAGGCTGGGTGCACTAAAACTTCTGTCCGGCTGCTCATAGGATATTTGAATGTAAGAACTAATTGACTTTGTTTTGTAGGAACTTGAGTTAGAGACTTGTGAATTTCAGAATTATTCTAAAGATGAAAACTGTATTTTACTCTGAACAAAGCAGATTCTCAATGGATGTGTGGAGCTTTTGCCTTAGCTATCACCTTTCCTAATGGACCTGATCTGATATTTCGTATCAAGTGTCCGGATCTGTCAAATCGTTGAGGAGCTACGTCCATTACAACTACAAATCTAACGCACTTCCAGTTGACCAATAGGAACCGAGTTAATACTAAGACTTATTTTTTCATTCCTAATCTTTTTTCTTTACATTTATGCAAAAAATGCATATTTATCCATCTGGTAGCGAATTTGATCCACTCAAAAATTAGAAGAATCTCTCTTTGTTATAGTGGCAAATGATGTAGGTAGATAATGCATTTGTTTCTTGTATTTTTATGCATCGACAAAATGCTGGCAACAATACAAATAACACAAGAGTTTTTGCTGCTAATGTGATGTTATTTTTAAATCGGCCGATTGGACTCAACTCAAATCTCAAAGGAATGAAGTTACCTAATCAGTTCAGTATTACTGTGCACTTTCTAGTGTTTGCATGCAAGTACCTATGTCTGTTGCAATTTCTGATGAAATTGATGTTTTACTATTTTACACAACTCGACGAAATCCAACACTAACGAGTGTATGTTTTTTATTATGTTGTATTTCTGTATTTGGTTACGAAGGCAATCAAATATTAATGATCGCCGATATTACCAAATTAAACCAAAAGTGAAATAAACGGTGACCCTGCTTTTCATCACTTATTTGGGACCTTATGCGATGCATAAGCAGTTCAGTCGTGAATACACCCAAAGTATTATAAACGTCGCGTCAGTACAAGTAAATGAAATGAAAATATCTCTATTCATATAGGTTACATTTACGAACGTCAAGATTTTTGCGATCTACGTACATGCCGTTCAGTCGCGAATATAGTTTGTATTATTCTATATCTACACAAGTATTGCACCTACATTTACTGCCAGATTCATAAGGCAATATAATATAAGTAGAGTCTGAGAAAAGAACTTGGCAATAAAAAGTAACAACTTCTCTTTACATCGTGTC
Organism: Miltochrista miniata; assembly: GCA_933228765.1. Taxonomy (NCBI): domain Eukaryota; kingdom Metazoa; phylum Arthropoda; class Insecta; order Lepidoptera; family Erebidae; genus Miltochrista; species Miltochrista miniata. The sequence goes on along the minus strand of OW121763.1, from coordinate 22,222,884 downwards.
AGTCTCAAAAAGTACATTAAATATGATTATTCATCATATTACATTTCATTTGTAGTAATAAAATAAGTATGACGACCAACTCATTAAGAGATATGAATAGACATCGAGCTTTAATAATTTCTATGACCGAAGAAGGGAATCAACTATTAATGATGCCAATAACAGTAGATGGGGAATCAATTGCACAAAATCGTGCCAATTGTCTGTTATGGAGACGGTAATTTATATGTGGGACGACATTTACTAGCCAAGTGATAAATGTTAAATATATTGCAGCGGTGCACTGTGTGGCCCAACTGCCTTGTGGGGGGTTAATGAATAAAGGCTCACAACAATGTATTGCACTTTAATAGCAACCCTTAAAAGAACAGCTTTTTAATAACGTAATTTCTTACTATTTACTTGGAGAACTGTGCAATGAGTACAGTATAGTAAATACACTTTATAAGTTTTTTATTAGACATGAAAATTTTGAAGGAGATGGTGGCATATGAATAATGGGACAAAAGGATTGAGAAAAAGAAAATAGAAGCTGTTCTCTCTGTAGTTCATGTCAAAGGAATCCTGGGTCTTCTCTATTATTCTTTTTTATCAGTAAATCATTTCTTCATAGATCCTCAAGTGTTCGTTAAGAGACGTGCGTAGAATATAACTTTAGTTTGTTTATGTTTTATTATAAAGTTTTCATTTATCTAAAATGCTTCGTTGTCTTTCAATTATTTGTTGAATGTGCGTGTGCGTATCCTTTATCTTCGATGCTGTTTCATATAATTATCTATTATTCCCCTTTTCCATCTAACCTTTATCCAAAACTTGAAAACCATACAAATTTTGGTTATAAGTCATGTAATAATATCATATTTTTATAACCTCGTAAACGTCTACGCGGATTGAATGTCTTGATCGCATCTAGGACTGCCTATATAGTGGGATTTGTGTTTAATTGGATAGAGTTGATATCAATGATGGTTATCAACTCCACCGACTATTATAAAAGTCAACTTTGACTTTCATTATACGTTTGTGTCAACACATCGATGAGTGTCGGGTTACGTTTGCATATATTGAACCGCCTTTAACATTCGATAATATCAACGATCGTTTGGACTTTAGTTTAAATTCATATATTCAGTCTTCTAATTCAAATAACTTTCAATTTTATAGCTGTTTGGGCATGTTATTAAATAAAATAATGCGTAGTATATAATTAACAAAAATTATCCATAAAATAAAACAAGATTATTACTTAGACTACAGTATAAATAAATGATTAAATATACATGTGTATAGAAAAAATTATGAATTGTAATGGGAAGGTTTATTAAAATTCTCTCCAGGTGACTGTGACAAGCAGTTTCATACAGATCATAAACAGCATTTCATCATCAAGTTATGAACTGATTACATATTTGGTCTTTTAATATTCAAAACTTATATACACAGATATGAATATAAGATGGCTCATAAATGTCATCTTAACAAGGTAGTACCTAATATGTTACGAATATTTTTTTTTCGTTTTAATTTATAAAATTAGCCATAAACTATCTGCTGACATCATACGTGATTATTTAAATGTTTGTAAAACGTATTTATCACAAATCTCCTACCTGATGGGCCATTTAAAATTAATTATTATTATTACCAAACCAATTTGCAAGTATGTAAATAAATATTTAGAAATAGGTATACACAAAATGATGGTGGGTATCAAATTACAACGTGATGATTTTAATTCCGAAGCCATAAATTAAGGGGTCACCCACTAAGATTGTGATAAATGAAATATTTATGGCGAATAAAGTGTTGTATCAAGCAGCCGTTTTGTTGTGAGAGATGCGCGGGCGCAATGGGCAGATAACTTTAGCGCGAAGGAGATAAAACGAAGCATGAATGCGCAAGATTTTGATGGACTGAAACGGGCCGGGTTCCCTGCTTCCATAAGACGTCCTGCCTTATTATTGCGAATACTCATAACATTCACTAATATTATGATTAACACTAAAGACTTTTTAACAATATATTATGTATCTATATATATAAAAATCAATGCCACTTTCGTTGTAATTTTATAACTCAAGAACGGGCTCACCTAGCCAAACCAAATGTTTAGGCTTGGTTCAGACTAATTATTGGATAGTGTAGATGAAGTTTGCACAAAATCGGTCGAGCGGTTCTTCATTTATCACGCAAACGAAGTTGCGCGGGTCAACTAGTTGTTCATATTTGCCATCCACATTTTATGAATTTTAGTAATTAGCTATTAAAGTTTTTGCTCTTCAACTCTGAACTTAGATTTTTCACTGGAATGATTCTAATGACTTATACATACAATATTGTTCAACGCAGCTTTGTGTAAAGGTAAAAACAACTGCTCCTTATTTATGAATTCCGTTCGTGTCTGTGCATTGCTATTAATACCTTGTCTGTTTACTTTTAGTACTCACAATAGTCACAGAAATCGATTAAATTATGATAGACTATAAAGTTGTATCGATTATATTTTTATAGTGCAAACAAAAGTTCTTGATTGAATATTCGTAAGAGCGAGGCCGCACGCGCCGGTTCCCTCGCCGTTGAGCACAAAGCACCGCCATGTTTGCATTTCGATCCGCAAAGAACCTGTGTTTAAGTTGACTCGGGAATTATATCGCAGCGATTAGTGTAATAACTGGTTGGCTCGCAAGGCTTTTTCTTGTATCAGCGCATGCGCTTTCACTTCTACGTCCCATCACATTGCATCGGCGATTTCGATTGTTCAAATCAAGCGCATTGTTTTCCGCACCATAAAATTTATCCGCTTATTTTATGATTGCCTTTATTTTGTCTTGTCGGCGCAATTAATTCTCCCTTTTGCTTTTGTTCTGTGAACACCCATGAATCGAAGTTTTAATCGCTACTAATTAAAAAAGAACAAATTCACGATACGTTTTTAATCAGTTGAACTTCTTTCAGTCATTCGACGAACGTCCATTCAGTTGCAGAGCATTATGATTCAATTCATCCTTTTAATTCGACATGAAAAATGATATGACCGATTTCAAATGACTAAAATGGTAATGAATCGTAATATGATTATGTTGGATGATTGCACGGTGGGTTATATATGCGTCGACATGCACTCTGCGGGCCGGCCGGTGCCAGTGTGCACCCACCTTTAAATAAATCACGGTGTATGTTTAAAGTTGAACGGAATTTTAAGGACTTTATTGATTGCTGGGATAACAAACACGGTTGGGTCTTAGTTCAGAACCAATACAGTAATGTACTAGTATATCATGTATTGTCTCGGAAGGGCATAAATATTGATTGTACCGCAAAGAGGCGCTTGTAATTGCGTGTGCGGCCGAACGGAGCTTTTATAAAACTCGTTGGAAACCGCACGGAATGTAAACCAGAATGCTCCAGGACATTAATGTGTATTTATTGAGAGCGCGGAGTAATGTTTTTATCGGTTGCGTTTAAAGGCAGAATGTGGCGATTTGCCCGGATATGCGTTAGTATATTGATGTCCTTTTGTTATTTAAGCGAAACAGACATCGTTATTCTACTGGGACTTTTACACATTTGTTGGAGGTTTTAGCCTATATAAATAAACTAAGGCAACGAAGCGATTGTGTACAACGCAATAAACCGTGATGTAAAAAGTTTTGTATTCAAATATCATTGTAGAAATATCGGTATGTTGTGTGAGACACAAATATTTATATATTTTATTTATTTATTGTATTGTATAAAGTTCGTAACATGGCACTTACTCTTTGTAAAATTAAAATGTTAGCACTACGGTTTATAACCGCTAGAACTGGCAAGATAAACGCAAGGTACATTTAATCTGTACTACTATTGCTCCTTTGGAGGTATAAAAAACAAGTAGTCATTTTAATCTTTTATAGTGCATAATTGGATACAATTTATCTATATCTTTACTAATATTTTAAAGAGGAAAGATTTGTTTTTTTGTTTGTTTGTAACGAATAGGCTCCCAAACTACTGGACCGATTTGAGAAATTCTTTGACTGTTGGGAAGCTACACTCTTTGCGGTAAACATAGGCTATATTATAATCCCGTATTCCCACGGGAACGGGAACTACGCGGGTGAAACCGCGTGACGTCCGCTAGTACTTATAATAAAAATTTTGATCTAAATAATTGAAATAGCGTAGTGCTCTAATCTGAAGAAAAAAACTTATGTGTACATACCTACAGAAGGAAAAGCCTTCCGGTTTCACTCCACTACTGGGTCTAACGGTCAGTGACGCAGATTCGAACTGGCTAAAACCAACCGTATCCCTTCAGCCCTCATTGTGTATGTAACCCCAAGGAACTTAGTATACACTCGAAACACTTTTGATTTCGATTCACGTGTTTTAACCAATTAAAAGGACAGGGGCGGGTTTTTTGAATAGGTAGTTGATAAGATTGTTTTAATTAATGTGACTACTTTTAATTTATTATTAGTAATTATTTCATTGAAATTGTATGTATTTATTGAAATTGAGGATTAAATTCTTGCATCTAAAATTAAAATGATTAAAAGGTGTATTATAATATGCCTGTTATAAAAATACGTAAATAAACTATATGAAGTTTATATTTACCAAGGTATAGGTAAAAAACTTAATTATCATTTTCATTTTATACAACATGTACCCATTTGCATATACATAAACTGCAGCCTTAAATAAAATTTATGTTTTCACTAACCTGTTTTTAATATAGAAGATATTTGATTCCAGATCGAATGCTACCTAGATTGCTCCTGAGTATACTGCTGATTGCTGCCATAAGTATCATCAGCTCAGGATCAATCGCGAATTGGACATTATTTTGAGCATTAACCAATCGCGCCTAAAGGTAACGCAAGATAAAGCTCATCCACATTGGCAATTATCAGCAACAATATTACAATAGATTTAATATTTAGGTGGGGCAAAATTCGACAGCTGACTAGATACATCTTTTATTTTAGATTAAAAGCAAAAATGCATAGGCCTATATCAACAACAAATTAAAGTTACTGCTGAATTTTGTAAACATACAAATACCAGACACATGTATAACATACATGGCGATATAGAGAACCAAAATTGTGCCAAACAAACAGAATGGGTCAAAAGAATTGTCCCAATATAGCATGTCTAGTAATAATTCGTGAAAAAAATAAAAAATCCGGTTAAGTGCGAGTCGGACTCTTCAAGAAGGGTTCCGTACCAATAAACGTCCAAAAATCAGGTTCGTTGTATGGAAGTCTCCGGCATTTGGTATTTATTGTTATAACGGCAACAGAAATATCACAGTATAAAGTGATCTGTCGGCTGTGGAAATACTGTGAAAATTTCAGCTCTCTAGTTATCATGGTTCTTGAGAAATACTGTGAAAATTACAGCCTCGTGCTGGACAGACAGACAGACGACGACGAATAGGATCTCGTTTTTTTTACTCTATGGAAACGGAACCGTAATAAGGCCTATACGCATACAAGTTGCAGGTTGACTATTTAAGGTCTACCCCCAATTATTTGATGAATTTCACTTAAGTTTTTCGAGAACAATTACAGTTAATTTGATAATTTAAATCCTCAATTTACATAAATTACTGAGAAACTATCGAGATTTGATTTCAAGCCGAATGACTATAAATCTGTAGGTAAGTCAACTAACCGATGTTAACTGCCATCGATTGTCTGAATTAAATCAAGTGGCCACATCGGATGATTCCGCTTGTCGGACAGACGACTTGCCACTGGAACATTATTTAAAGGCTTGTTCACATAAGAAAATGTTCCTCAGCGATTATCATCAATCCGACATGCGATTTTTGTAAATTGCTTTCACGGTAATATTAAACGGTGTTGGTATTCGATGATTGGTGACGCAGTAACAGGTTTTAAGAAATGGTAATTATTTTGTTTCTGTGTGAGTTTGTTTGAGAAACGGATTTACATTAAACTCTTAGAATTTGTAAATGAAGTACATAAACCAATGTTTTTCTTAGCCTAATTTTAGTAAATGTAGAGATACATTTGTAGGTAATAATAAAGATTCCCTAGCATTTTTTACACAACGCTATTTGATCCCAAAATAAGCTAGGAATAACCTGCTTGTGTTGTGGATATCAGACCACGGATATCAAAACTTATAAACTTTTAAATACATACATATAATACATTTAAACACCCAGACTTTCGAGACAAACATATGGATCACACAAATTTTTGCCTTCGGTGGGAATCGCCATTTCTACCTCTAGAGTACTCTAGACCAACGCGCCAGTCGAATAAAGTTAACTAAATGACTGAATACTGATTACATAAAGTGGTCTTCTTTGAGAAGGGCTTTTCGTTTACAATGACCTTTTACGAATGACAAGCTCAGTCACTAATGGACTCCGAATAAATCTCAAAGACAACAGGCCCGAGTTATTAATGCAATCAAAATCAATTTAGGTTGTGTGCACGTCGAGTTACTCAAAATAATGCATCGATTTTGATTAATACAATTACCCAATTGGTGTTTTAATGATGACGCTGGAAGCTTCATAGTTCTTTTCAGCCATAATAGTTATTTACGAATGTAAAGTACCTATGGAGTCCTGGGACATCCTTCAGAGGGTTTACTCGGGGCTCCCAACCATAGGCTGTTGGGCGTAACGTGAGGATTTTAGTCAGTAGGAGTCCGGACTCCTACATGGCATAACACCATGAGAGTTATCCCTCACGTAAAAAAAAAACAAGTACCTATGTTTCAATAGGTTTCTTCGATTTTCTTTTTCTACAATCGATACGAGTTATCAAAATGTAATTTTGTATGTTACAACTTGATTTAATAAAAAGTCCACTGTCCACACACACACCACACACACAAGATTGTGTCTCTAAAAACTGGCTCCCAAATTATGTTTCTAAACGTCGAGTATGGCTGGGTTTTTTATTAAAATTTTAGCATTCCTTTTTGACTCAGAATCAGCTGATGATTAGCAATCAACAGCTGATTCTGCAGTTCATTAGCAATCAACAGCTGAGTCAAAAATAATGGGACAGTGGTACATGTAGACGATAACTTAAAATTAGCAACAGAATATTTAGATATTATGCAACCACATAAGTTCAACGAATATGTGTTGTGTAGATAACAAACTAATCATGTATATCATAATTTTCTGGTCCATTTGCCAAATGACGAACAACCATTATATCAATAGCTAATTTTACGGGTGAATAGGCACAGCACTTTATCGGGTGCAGATCTAAAGTCATCAAATTTATTGCTCTGTTCTACGTTTCTAAATCACCCATATGTAGTCCAAGATGTAGGTGTCTCTCAAAAACTTCATGTACAGAGAAAGAAAGAAAATAATTTTTATCAGGCACACATAAAACTTAGCAAGACTGGACATATCTTTGGTGTTACAGAAAAAGAATCTCACGATGTGATCGTCGGCATCTCTGACAAATAGACAAGCGTGACTGTCAATCACTAAAATACATTGTTTGTTGATTATAATTTACAGTTAGTTGTTAATAATTAAACATAAGTAACTTTAATAGTTGTAACACGCGTAGCGTAAACAATTAAGGTAGGTACATAAAAACGTGTGGACTTAAAAAGAATTCCATCACATTTTTTACTAGCATTGTTTGTTTATTCCCATCAAAGATTCTTCACATTAAATTAATCGAGCCAAATCTATAAAATGCTTGCGAATTAAGTACTGGAAGGAATGTTGAACAATGTCCACATAACATGTTAGAACAAAGTGCTGTTATGGCACAATACAAATCACTATAAAGTAGCAAGACAAGTTGTCGTAATGCTTACTCGAGTAATTGCGCAGGAAGTGATTATTTTGCTATTCAAAGGTGTCTCAGAAAGCAGTTTTAAATCCATTACCTTGTGGATGTCACACGGCAATTTTCCAGTAGCTGCCTCCCTCGAATTCGCCCACACGCAGTCGAGTTACAATCAAAATGAGCTAATAACTATCATCTAAAATAGTTGAGCAGGCGTCAGTGAAAATTATGATTAATATCTGTTTAGGTAACGGTGCAAGGCGCGAGATGCCGCTGTGATGGGAATAGGTACTGTAAATGGAGTTCGGCTTCGAAGCTGGCGTGATTGAAAAACAAAGACAGATAGCGGTATATAGGTTTCCGGCTTGAAGTCTGGTGTTTATAGTCAGATTTATTCTAGTGATCTGAAACCATTTGTAACAAACATAATTTATATTATGTTATGTCCTATTCGTGTCTGCTAGTTCACTAGCGTTTTGTGTCTATGATCATGATACCACATCCGCTGATTTTGTAGCTTCGTTCATTGTTTCACAAGCTCACTCATTGTGTAGCGTGAAGTTATTTCTATTGACTTCGAGGTATTTAAAGGTAGTCAATTAGTCGATGCCGAAACTAGCGGTTGGTTAGCCGTTGATATCTGTTATAACACTTTCTATCATTCACACGTTCTCGCAATTTCTTTGTTCCGTCAAACCCGACTTTTTGTAGAGTAATAAAATAAATTCGTAATGGTTTCCGATGTTCATTGCACACTGAATCATGGTTTATCTCAGCTATGATTAGTTCAATCTGATTGCCATTGTACCAGCTTAAATATAAGTATTGTGTATTTTATTACTATGATTTACATCTATTCAAATATAAATTTAAGTGAAATGAATTGCCTATAGAAAACGCGCAACTGGCTTCCACATCAATAAATGAGCAATATAATTAACGTATACTGTAATCGATTAAGTCAAATAACTTTCAAACTATTTCTTATAAGCTTATCGGGTACGAGCAACGTTAATAAGCCTTTAAACGGATGTTACTCTGTTCGATGTTACAAGAGCTATAAAGTTACATGTTAGTTAGACACTGCGTAGGGTACTTGTTGTAGACTACCTCAGCTTCACTGACAGCCCTCTATTTAATAATAGTCCTCGCGAGGAAGATTATCTGTTGGTGCGTCCGCCCTGAGCGCTAGCTGGCAGGCTGGTAGCCCTGTCCGCCGTCATTATGCAATTGAAACTTAGTGAATTATTACGCACGATAATAATCGTCATAAATAAATAAATGTTGAGCTCAGCGAGAGATTAAGTTGTGTTGTTTCAGCATCCTTCCGTGATGTTTTGCCTGCCATCTTTGTAAGATACCGGTAGTTAATATTAGTTTTGAGTTGCGATTTATTTTGAAACTTTTTTATTTATCGTTGATTTGATTCCGACGTACCCACATAACCGTGGACTTCTGTGAGGAAACTTGTGGTGGTTTCTTTAAACTTCATGCACATTCTTTAGGTACGCACGCTCCTGGTCCGCATGAAATAAATACTTGTTAGGAAAAGTTTATCAATAAAACAATGCCGTTTGGAAAAATCTTAGCTTCTTCATGACGTCTTAATTTTTTATATCAGCAACATATGACAGGAAAGGATGCGGTCAACCTGATCAAAAGTGACCTCCGACCTCCAGATTCGTTGTCAGGTACTCTTACCACTAGACTAATGTTTTTGAGGTATTCTAGAATAAAAATAAATCAAAAATTATGAAACTCCTCTCAGGCCTAATCCCTACAAATATTATTATTAATGCGAAAGTAACTCGGTCTGTCTGTCTGTTACGCTTTCACGCCTAAGCCTAAGCGATTTAGATGAAATTTTGTATAAATATTGTTTGAGTTCCTGGGAAGGACATAGACTACTAATGATTTTATGTGATAACGACTTCTACGTGGACGAAGCCGCGGGGAACAGTTAGTAAGTTATATTTCGTTTTGTTGCACTTCTTCTATATCGCAGATGTTTTGATCGAGATATTCTTGGCGTACACAATACATCGGTTTTGCAATAATCGTGTAAGTAATCGTTCGCGTCTCGAGAACAATAAATTCTCGTGATAGTATGGTGGCTCTATAAACTGTATTAAACATTTCATTTCAAATATACTACCGATAAACTATAAAATAAATCTCATTTTTCGCATCAATCTGCCGATTTCATAGCTTTCTGTCATAAAACTGGCTGGCCTTCCGATTTTATTCAGTTCTAGTCTATATTATTATTGTACTGATGATTCTAAACAGTGGATTTATATTTCTTAGTACCGATTTATTTAATAGCCTTTTTATTGAGGTTATAATTAAAGAATCTTTTGATATTAATAAAAGTGAATTCATGTTATATTATCTTTTATGTGACATAAAAGTCTTTTACAGTGATCGCTCTTTAGTTTGAGAATTAAAATTCCGATCAAGACTGATTTATTTCGTTATCTAAACAATTATACTATTTTGTATTTATATTGGATTTTTATCAGTGTTTTTTATAAATCCATTTAGTAATCTTGATTTTCATATATGTTATGTAATAAATTTGTAGATTAGACATAGATATCATCATTAAAATTTACATCTTACAAGTTTCGGGACCACTAGACTTTTATTACGAGTATACTATATATTACGAGTATATAACCGGTGTTCTATTTCCTTTTGGCAGCAGCGATAGTAGATTATTATATTAGGTCAATATCAATGGTCAGGATCAGCAATGGAATTTGTCACACATCTTGAAAGTGATCATAAACTATACAATTTACTACAAATAAATATCTCGTATCATAGACAAGAGACAATAATTTCCGATATCAATTCCTAAAGGGTTTCCTGGGTTTCATCGTCAGCCGATCAATTATTCCATATAGTTATATCTGGGAAGGCAGTGGGAATTGTGGACCGGCACATCGAGGCTGCTCTAATTGAATTTATGCAGGATTGCGACCGCCCTGCGACGAAATGGTTTATTGCTAATTGATCGAATATTGAAACTAGGATATGTTATGTGTTTCGTGATATTGTTTAAATATGCACGATTATGTACAACTTCGTATTAATTTAATAGCGCCATTTTCCTGTTGAATAATGCAGAACGGACGAGAAATGTAGTCAGTCAATTTGAAATTCTTATTCGTTGCTATTGATATTATTACAGCAACATGTTCAGTTTTAATGTGTCTTTATTTAGTATGCTACACAACGCCTTTCTTAGACGAGCTCCTTAAATACTCAGTATTGATTTTCCTTCGATAAAGAATCCCAGAAACTGTATTATGTAGGTAAGTATAATAATAACTTGTACCGCTTAAGTGGCAAAGAAGCGTACCGCTCATATATGAACGAAAGTCGTCACCGTATTCGAGGGATGAGACAGAGATAACATTTGCATTGCAACAACAAAGGTTAAAACCCCATACTCTACTTCTTTAAACTGTTCTTTCTTGCCACATTCCAAGCATACGTTATTGGGAGCCTTATCCTACCCTATATAACCCTATCGGACCTTAACGTAGCGTCGGTTACAAGCGCTTGACTTTTATTCATTAACGAAAAAATAAAGATAGTACTTGACTAAGACATTTTTGATTCTCTAAACTCTAAACCAAGGACTTTAAAGAATTTGAGCTTGAAAATGTCGAAAATCATCTTGATATCACGGCTAAACTAACATAGTGTAGGTATATAAAAGTTTAAAACTAATATTGAAAAAAATAAATAAGTACAAGGAAATAGGCTTCTTCGAAAAGATCAAGACTAAATAGAAAGAAATCTAAAAAATTCTCCAGTCGTCACCAGAAGTCTCTTTCTGAGAATACAACTAGGCCCAAGAATCTACCGAGCCGTCTGAGCCGTTATTATACGCATAGTATTTAATTTAACACAATTTTCAATACCAACTGTCTCATACAATTGCAAATAATGTTTTTCATGAACACTTTTGTTCCTAATTCTTTTAAGCCTCTGACGTACCTTAACCACAATCATAGATCTATTCATAATTTAGTTTTAATTTAACTTTTTGACATAGACTATTCTAGTTTAATAGTTTTACTTTTCGTAGGTATAAGTTTTGCTTACCACAATTTTATTCCTTCTTAAAACGAAAATTGGCTATACCCGAAAATATATGATTCTAGCAATTGCGTTCTCATCTCAGCTTATCATTATTACGCGCCAGTGAACGCAAATAAAACACTTGCGTTCATGCTACGCACACATCTTTCATCAATATTACGTACCTATTTGAAAAGATTTCTCTATAGATAATCTCGTAAGTATCGTGAATGTGAGAGAAGTTTGTTTGTTTGTTTTTTACTTCATTGCGCAAAATAGGCTCAACGGCATTTGGCATAGCTACAGATTCTGTTAATTTTACTCAATATAAATAAATAAATAGTATGAAATCAAGACGTGTTCGAAATACTCAGGAATTTTGTTCAGCTCATTCATACATTGACATTTGACTCTACGATGCAGATGCATTTCACTAGCGTGTGATTGATGATACAAGGAGTAGCTCTAAAATGATTGACTCAACAAAAGTCGCGGGCGTCCAGCCAAGGAGGAGTGGTAGGCTGAATGATGGCCTTTTGATTAATAGGTGGCGGGTTTAATCCCTGACTATTGAAGAAGCGCTTACTCGAGCAACTGAGATTGCTTGATTTAGTGATATAGAACAGTATAGGTCAATAAGTTCAGGTCAAACTACTAGCGCAATTATTTGAAATAGCTCCTGTAGTTTTAATAATTGTTTCAAATTGATCCATTTGTCATAACTAGCAATAAATTGCTCCAAAATACTTTAGTCTTTAATTTTTTACTTTATGGACCAGTTCATACAGATGGACCGACGACCTTAAAAAGGTTGCACGTAGAGACTGGATGTGGAAAGTGCAAGACCGGGTATTGTAGGGTAAATTGGGAGAGGCCAACGTCCAGTAGTGGACACCCATAGGCTGTTTTGTTTAAATGACTTTCTGCAGGTCACTAGTCACTTTTGTATGGAAATTGATAGTATTGGTGTGGTATCTGTTTACTTGTATAATGTTTTATCGGAAGCGCGTGATTTACATGATCTCACTTATCATAGTGATATCACTATTTTATCTGCTCTATTACATTGGGATCTGTCTGTATATGTTAAGCAGATGGGCGTTTTTTAATAAGGTTAGTAAATATTACAGTATTTAGAGCTGGGGGGGTGTAAATAGTCTCCGGAACCCCGGACTCGACTTTATAGTCGGGTTGGAAGGTCAAAGGGCAGTTGCTTTCAACCACGACCAAATATTTCAACACAACTTCCCAAGCTGCTAACAAAAAAAAAACATTTATCATCTTAGTGTGATGGTTGCAGATATTTTTGAAGGTAGGTACATACCTATTCTGATATGTATTTTATTTAATCGACCAAATTACCAATCCTCTGACATCTCATCTCTAAAAGCTGCTGCAGCTTTTGACTGACAAACCAAGGCCGAGTGAAGACATTCGTAAAGGCACTGGCAGGCTAGACATTCAAAAAGCCAAAATAAAAGATACAATACAGTAGGCTCCATTGGACATAATGACATAACCATACAAATAAAAGTAAGAGTAGATCACGATGAATTTAAATTTTGCTATAAAAAGCATCGCAGGTATTCCCATAACTTTTAATTTCATATCTTTAACAGATCTATTCACCTACTATAGATCAAATTACATTGTTTCTAAAACACAAACCCTAAGGAAATTAAAAAGATATGATGCAACAAAAATCTCTATCGAATGTAAAAAGGAACAGTTTAAAAATATAAAATTAAAAGTCATATGATATTTGGTCCTTTTGGCACCTGCCTTACCCCTTAAATACTTGGTCGCTACCGCATACCTCCGGGCTGATAGTGGGAATATATTCTATTAAATATAATAATCTGATGTAACCTGTCACCGCGACATAGAGATAAGAATATTTTGATAGATTTATGGTACGAACATTACACATATTAGATGTAATATGTGTTGGAATACTTTATGTTATCATAAAAAATACTTAAAGAAAACTCTTTGTATATTTTGATCCAAATAAATACAGGAATTTGTACAATTTAGGTTGTTAATTAATAAATTTTTAAATTTTATTTTGTCTCGTAAATTCTTTTCCTTTTCAGTCAGATAACACGATACTTTGGGGTTTTGAAATAACTCAGCTGAGGCCTGCAGCGTAGTTTTACGAAATTACTAGGTTATTCTTCCAGGGACATGTACTTACTGTAAATTTAACATTGTAAAGGGTAAGTACGCATAGATTGTGGTTTCAATTCCTTAAGGGGGTTGTTTCGGGTGTTTTTGGAGTGTGAGACGTGCGGGACACCCTCACATCATGCCTTCGTTTTGGGCCTTCCTCTGTAAACATGAGAATTCACGATTAAATATTAATTTTTAATCCTCAGTTAAAGAGGTAAAAAGAGGCTTCGAAGTTAACACGCACAAGGGAAACCGCGGGGTGTAGATAATTAAAAATAGGTAGACACAATTTATTTATAATAATTAAAAATTATGTTTGTGGTTCTTATACTACCAAACCCTACCCTATTACGCTTAGCGCACCCATGACTGTCAAATGGTAGCAACTGGAATTGACGTTAAGATAAGTTATAAAACAGCTGGATACAATTAATCCCTAATAAATAAATATCCCGGAGTGAGTCAAGCGTGAGTAAACGATATTTATCTATTTAATACTTATGCGACTCTTTAGTTCTATAATAAGTAGAACTGTGAATCATATCAAGTATCATAATAGTATGCAAAGCATATTGCTCATATTTCATACTGCGAACAATATGTAATTTTAACTCGAGAGAACCAAATAATGCTGTGCAAATAATAATAAAAATAAACATAGTATATTTTAAACAAATATTCTTCATATAAAACTGAGTTACGGTCTCAATAAACAAAACAAAATCGGCATCAATAAGATCGATGTGGTCGTGGTCTTATAAAAACTTGAAAGTTAATTACTAATCACTATAAAGCAAACATTCAATTTACAAGGCGGGCTAATTGCGCTGCTTCGTAAGATGCTTTGTAAAAAGTCAGCTAAAAACCGTATCTCAACTTATTTCTTAATTATAGACCAATTCGTGGCAGCGACGCTGGCTACGTGCCGGCCGAGACTTGACGGACAGTTACCAACTCTTACCAATTCACTCTTATCTTCATAGGAACAGAGTTTCTTTTCGATTGGCAAATAAAAGTTTGTATAGTTTAACATTAGTGGTCTCAGCAAATGGTATCTCCAATAATTATATGGTACGGATAAAGGTTATCAGCCTCTTAATGCCATGTATATATGTTCTCTATCTGCAAAGATCTGCACTACATTTTATTGTTTTATTGATTTTTATAAGGGATGAGGATCATAAAATACCCTTCGAAGCCCTGGTAGCGATGGTACAGTAATTATAATAATAGCTAACAATAAATATAAATGTTTGAATGCTTAGAATTCAAGTTTTGTCAAGAGCTCTGTGTAGTTGGTTTGTGCTACTAACTTTGAAGTTATATTAATATGTAGTACTATTATAATTATATTTGGTGATAATGTATTCAGCATTCTTTTGTTGATATTTCTATTTACTTTATGAATAAATGAGGGCACAGATATTCTTTTGAACTCTTCCAGGTTAGCCAAGTTGCTTATACGAAGTAGAGTCACGTTGGCAGTTCGAATCCAACGACATATCGATCACAATTTCGATACTTATTAAAATTTGATCACTTAGTATAAGAAGTTTCTTTTCTGCTAGTCCAATAAGCTACGCTAGTACACTGTTTTTAAAACTAGTTATATTTACAACATGCGCTTTATCTCATTTATCTAAGTATAATTTTAAAATGGATCGTCGAACAACTGCACTAATAACCGTTGCATTTTTTAGCACATGGTTTGTGTAAAAAAAATCGTACACACACTTTTTTGGTTGGATGTTGGTTACTAAATCACGCTCTAACCCCTGAACCAATTTGGCTGAAGTTTAATATACATACAGACGACTGACATGGGATTGGATTGGACTGAATTTATAAATCAAGTGCATGGTATGCCTGGAAGAAGATCATGTACGTTTGGTACGGGAGAATTTTTCCATGCTAAAGCATCTGAGGGCGCCAGCTAGTTCTACATTTCGAAGAAAACCTGCTGCTTACTATTTCTGCATCGATCTCCTTGTGAAATTTCCATGTGCTTTTGCCTTTTTGCTAAATGCTTCTTTTCCTTTACCTTTGCATATTCAACTATGTATCATATCTTGTAGTGGAGAATGATTCTGCATCCTTTTTTACTATACATATCAGTATTAAAGTAGGATACGGGGTGACTACAAAAAGATATGACAATTTCAATGCAATGTCGGTTGCAAAAGTATTCGTTACAACGTCTCAAGAATCTTCAATTTCTGTTTGTTGCTGGACAGACAATTTTATTGTCCTAGGCAACTTTAATACTGGAAAAGCTGAAAAAAAACCGACCAGTATGTCCAACAGAAACAAAAGGGTGGTCTTCTCGCAAAAAGCTCTAACAGACAACTTAGAGGAATAAGATCCATATTCGTCTCATGATATCTAAAGATATTCTAAAGCTTAGAAATTAACTATTATTTTATTCTGCACAAATGCAAATATAAGTATTCTCACGCTTCTCTGAAGGCGAGTTCTTATGAATTTCTACGAACTTAGTGCTTAAAAGCCCTGAGTCGGCTTAACATCACCTCCCTGAAGTCCTATTGTTATAGCCTTGACTAAGGTAACAAATGAAACGGCTACCGGAGCTCAGTCCATGCGATCTAATTTGAAAAAGCCAGACAAATAAATTTTATTTTAATCCTACAATTGTGTGAGATAGGAAAATTGGATGCAATTTCGTACGCAACCGTTAACCCTGTAGGTTGCAAATTGTCACTGTTTATTGCTTAATGACTGTAGGGTGACGTGAAAAAGCCTATTTTGAATACGGAAATGTTTAGTTAGTACGGACATTAATCGGCAAAAGTTTGTCGACACCATTTTATATGAACGTTGCAATACGATCGTCCCAAATATTAAGTAATAATGATGTACTCTTTGCAATTTGATACACTTTTACATTGGCTGTTCAATGTGGTCAGTCGGTGAACTTATTTTTACACTTTCGAATAAACAGCGAAAATGTCTATTAAGCAGTTCATTGTAATGTAAGAATGAACTTTTTCTCTCAGTCCCAAAAAGCTTCTGAATTCTATTATTATGTTCGCGGCTTTGAGTCGATTTTGTAAATTGATTTAGTTGAACGAGGCATACTTTTTGCTTACTTGTGGAAAACCTCACGGATGCTATGACTCCTATCGACTAAAACCACTTTTCAATTGGGTTTACCAGGTAGTTAAGTCTATTCTAGTCTATATAAAAAAAAAAGAAACACGCAGCTAAACGCGAGAATAAGGAGAACGCACTAACTCCAAAGAAAATACACGAGTCGTCAAATTCTAACTTTGGAATGGCCGAAGACTCTAACACATGTTTCTCAACAGTCAGTGACTCACAGGGCCCCACTGAGTTCATGTCAACACCCATGAACTTTTCCGAGGACTCAAATTCACAAAGCAGTGGTACCACTACACCAGCCAAACGGTTAAAAACGGACTGAGATACATTATCAGTGGATGTAAGCCATTCGAAAAAAAGACATTTTAAACAATGCGGAGTGCTGTGAGTTGTTTTTGTGCGTGAGTTGAACTTATTTTTGCCAATGCATAAGTGTTCTTGTTTAGAAAACTGTACAGTTAATATTATTTTTATAATGTGAAAGTCAATGTAACAACAGAAGGTACTGGTATTGACTCAGCTCGGAACGGACACTTCTTAGTGCATGCAGTCAGCGTTGAAGATGTTATCAAGTCTAAAATGAATTGATTGACATTCCAGTACCTGATGTTGATATTTATTGGTATATCTGAAAGATAGGTTGATATTTATTTAATTTTATTAGCTACGTGCTACTACCTCCTATTGTAAATATTAATTCCGTTGAAATGTGTGGATGTGGGTGTTGTATGTTAACTTTAGAATACTATAATGATAAGTTTAGCTAATATCTTTGATTGGATGATTATGGCCTGAAACTTATGAAATGTGTGTATGTTGGCTTAAAAAATTCAAAGCATCATTGTATTGAAATAGTGCAAATTCTAACTAAACACTGAACATGTCGAAGCGCTCGTGGCCCCGCGGACTCAGTGTTCTGTAAAGATCACTGCAGTAAGCAACATTTACTATGGCCGGACATGGATGGGTGACCACCACGTGGACCACTTTGTGACATTTATTTACGAGCGTTTCCGTGCTTCGGAAGGCACGATAAGCCGTTGGTCCCGGTTGTCGGTAAAATGACAGTCGTTAAGCCAAGTTGAAGGCCTTACGGGCGGCTTGAAAAATTTCAACTGTGGGTCGTCACAACCTGCGCCAGGGTCGGCAGCGCCTGTGTAGCGCCTCTGGTGTTGCAAACGTCTATAGGCTACGGTTACCAACCTTCCGGTGGGCCGTAAGCTTGTCTGCCACCTAAGTAGTATAAAAAAAAAAAAAAAAATTTTTAAGTTGTTTTGTTAGCATTCCTGGACAGTTAAAATATTCAAATTTTAGCCTCTTCTTACATACGAAATGTGTCTGTATATAAAATGTATTCACATCGCTAGTCAGCCGCGAATCGAATGCGCGATTTCTGTACAAGTGCATAATAGGCTACCACACAGTTTAAATACATTAATTAAGTAAAGCTCTGGTTTAACTATTATACTGTCCTTCAAAGATTAGCAATCGTAAGATGAAGCTGTACAAGTGCACATCTTCAGAAAATTATCCTTTAACTAGCTCACTAAACTTTAATCAGACTTACGTTGTTTTAGTTTTATATAAGAAGCATTGTGTTGTGGCGTGTTTATCCTGGATCTCAGAGGCCATTTGTCGGCGTGAAATCCATCTGAGTGACAAACAATACGGGACTGGGGACATAATGTTGTGGCTCTGCTCTGCTCGACACGAACTCTTGTGTTCTCGTCTGCCGACTGCTACGCATTGCTTTGGCAATCCGGTTAGCTGGTTAGCTCAGCCCTAAAAGGTCTCAGGAGAATATAATGGATTGTAATTGTGTTCTCATAAGCGGCGTACCATGTCGCTTATTCGATTTCGCATGTGACTACGATTGAGTCAGCGATACACGAGTAAAGCAGTAATTGACGTTTACTATGTTCTGGCTCATTGTTGGTCGATGATATGTGTCTAGCTTTGCTGGGAAGTGAAGTTAGCGGTGAAGCTCAATGGTATGAGAATAACATATCTCATGTAAGTATGTATATTATTAGTCGCACTGGTAGGAATGTTTCAAAAGTGATAGTAGGCTATGACAAAGAAAACTGTCGCGTTTCAGAGAGAACCATGTATGCACAGGTCTGAGAACATAAAATGTATGATGATATTTGGCTCTTATATTTTTTTTCTACCCGCTGGAAGAAGAAAGAAGTTCTTATTCAAGAAAATCCGAGAGTAGCGAAAATTGCCGGAGTTGAAGAGCCATCTCGCTTAGCGTAAGATAAGGGAAAGTTCGCTAAGCTGATGGATGAATGCTATTGATGAAGAAGCACCAGATAATGATGTCTCATATGTCAGAAAATTCGAGGTAATCCCCGTAAAATAGTTTTAAAGTTTTCAGATTCTGGATTGACCAACACCGAATTAGAAACCGCTTGACATAATAGAAAACTACTAGCATCTAACGTGTGTTTTAAGTTATTATAGTGTGCGGACAAAATACAGTCTACGAATTGCCCCCGATAACAAAGGTATAAATTATTTCCACTAGCAAATTCGAAAACTGAAGAAGTAAAGAATGAAATCATTATTTAACCGTAAATAAAGCAATTATAGTCACTTTTGGTGACTGTTTTACTTGACAGCACGGAAAGTTTGTTTTAAATTGTTATAAATTCTGCCAATTCTACTCAATATACTTTGTATCAACAAAATTCCACGCGGGTGAGGTCATGGGAACTTTTCACCGGTATAAAAAGGGGCCTATGTGTTATTTCAGACTCTAGTCTATCCCTGTACTAAATTATAGCCAGATTTGTTCAGTCGTTAGAGCTTGAAAGATTACAAACACCCACACATCGAAACTCACAAATGTTCGCGTTTTTAGGGTTTCGTAGCCAAATGGCAAAAACGGAACCCTTATAGATTCGTCATGTCTGTCTGTCTGTCTGTCTGTCTGTTTGTCTGTCCGTCCGTGTGTCACAGCCACTTTTCTCCGATACTATAAGGCCTATGCTATTGAAACTTGGTAACTAGATGTATTCTGTGAACCGCATTAAGATTCTTATATAAAACTAGAAAAAAAGCAGTAAAATTTGGGGGTCCCCATACTCAGAACTGAAACTCAAATTATTTTTTTTCATCAAATCCATACGTGTGGGGTATCTATAGACAGGTCTTTAAAAATGCTATTGAGGTTCCTAAAATCATTTTTAAGCTATTGCATAGCTTCTATCGCGGGCCTTGCGTGGAGACCGAATCCAGAAATTGTGTCACGAAAACGAGTCACACTCGCGGCTACCTTCGGCCACGTTCGTGTATCTCGTCTCGCACTTCATAAATTTTTTGTTTACGTCAATTATGAACTCTGCAGTCGTTATATATTATTATATTGTGTCAAATAATCCAAAAATTGATGCTTGTACCCAGAATCGATCTTGCGCCTTCTGCGTACCGATCCGCGTCTTAACCACTCGACCAAAGTTGAATTAAGAGTGCTGGTCGAATTTATAGTTCATAATGTGAAATGACAATTTCGATGCTGTCAATTACATTAGTTGCTGTCAATTTACTTCGTCTAAATAAAAATTCGACTATAGGTGTATAGGTATTCATCATCTATGTACAACAGTGAACTGTACTCGTATAATTTGTGTAAAAAGTGTTTTAAATATGAATAAACAAAGTGCAGTTATTAATGAAGAAAGTCACGAAAAATAGTGAAAGAAAATGAGTGAGTACCATGGAGCAAATATAAGAGGTGAGTACTCTATATACATACATTTTATTATTATTATCACCAATGCAGTATTATTTTTTGTTTTGTTAATTTATATATAATACTGCTATAAAGATAACCAAACCCGGGAGTACGTTCCCATGGGAAGCGGGAAGAAAATTTCACGCTGACGTAGCCGCGAGCGCCATCTATCTCATACCTATGTACTTTAAACGTGTCATAAAAGTCACAACAATACCATACATGCATATTTCAAAGAATGTCTATTATTACCATAAAATTTGTAAAAATAGTTTTTAAGAAGAAACCTATTGTTTTATCTTTTAACTAGCTGACCCTCGCAACTTTGTTTACGTCACACAAGGTCTATGAAATTAGAGGTATTTATTAATCATACTCATCAAGTAGCGTGTGAATCTGCCCTGTTTGCTTAATCAAAATAGAGCTTAATGGTTAAAGCTATTCCTCAGTATAGAATTTTCCTCAGTATAAACAATTTACATACAAACACCGGCGTGTTAGAATTTTATTACATGTATCAATGTAGTAGACGTAACGTGTATAAAATGACATCAATCAAATGTCATCAATATTCTGAAAAAGAAATTAAAAATAGAGTTCACAAACTCTTTTGAAAATACGTACTGTACCTGCCTTAGAGGATCGTTATGAAGATAACAGGATAGTTAACAACCATCCATAGAAAATAGATGGTATAATGCTGAATACCGCAAAGAACAATCGGCGCGGCATAGAATGGGGCCTATACTGATATCCTGGAGGATTTAAATGATGCCGATGTCCTGTGCCTGCTGAGGCACACACACGCCGTCATGCATGTCTGCAGGACAACGTGCAGGACAACGAGCAGGATGAGGCAGCGAATGGCTGGACTGAAATTAAAATCGACAGACGCAAGAGATGTGGTGGAGGCACTAATTCACGTACCTCGGGAGTGTCGTGTCAGAAACTGATGGGATAGAAGAGTACCTTACATCATTTCGAGTCTCGCCAAGGCCAGAACAACCTTTACACAGCCGCGCCCCGTGGGCAGTTGCGAAAATGGACACGAAGAGTGAAACTCAAAACAAAGTAAACGTTAAAACTGTACTGCTAACTGCTATACGGATGCGAGACATGGAAGGTCACTAAAGACATTTCGCACCAGCTACCAGCTATAAGTCTTCGTCAAACGCTGCCTCCAATGAATCCTCGGTACATACGGGCCCGAGAACATCACGAACGTAAGACTATTGGAACGCTGCAGTGAGACCAACAGATCAAACGTCGGAAGTGTAGCTGCTGCGCTAGATTGGACACACGCTGCAAAGGGACCACGATCACATCATACCAAGGCAAGTCTTACTGAAACTACTGGTAGGGTTTCAAAAACTGTTCGATAGTAAGTAGGTACATTAATTGATAGTGGCTATAGGCTACATAACATAATGCTAAGATTCCTGCCTTTTGGGCTTTTGGACTTTAGTCCAAAAGTCCTAAAGTCCAAAAGTCCAAAAGTCCAAAAGTCCAAAAGTCCAAAAGTCCAAAAGTCCAAAAGTCCAAAAGTCCAAAAGTCCAAAAGTCCAAAAGTCCAAAAGTCCAAAAGTCCAAAAGTCCAAAAGTCCAAAAGTCCAAAAGTCCAAAAGTCCAAAAGTCCAAAAGTCCAAAAGTCCAAAAGTCCAAAAGTCCAAAAGTCCAAAAGTCCAAAAGTCCAAAAGTCCAAAAGTCCAAAAGTCCAAAAGTCCAAAAGTCCAAAAGTCCAAAAGTCCAAAAGTCCAAAAGTCCAAAAGTCCAAAAGTCCAAAAGTCCAAAAGTCCAAAAGTCCAAAAGTCCAAAAGTCCAAAAGTCCAAAAGTCCAAAAGTCCAAAAGTCCAAAAGTCCAAAAGTCCAAAAGTCCAAAAGTCCAAAAGTCCAAAAGTCCAAAAGTCCAAAAGTCCAAAAGTCCAAAAGTCCAAAAGTCCAAAAGTCCAAAAGTCCAAAAGTCCAAAAGTCCAAAAGTCCAAAAGTCCAAAAGTCCAAAAGTCCAAAAGTCCAAAAGTCCAAAAGTCCAAAAGTCCAATAGTACAAAAGTCCAATAGTACAAAAGTCCAAAAGTCCAAAAGGCCAAAAGTCCAAAAGTCCAAAAGTCCAAAAGTCCAAAAGTCCAAAAGGCCAATAGGCCAAAAGTCCAAAAGCCCAAATGTCCACAGTCAAGTAGGTACTTGGTACTTTACTTTGTTGAACATAGGCCTTAAAATCCTACTAATATTATAAATGCGAATGTTTGTGAGTGTGGATGTTTGTTACTCTTTCACGGTCAAACCGCTGAACGGATCGGGCTGAAATTTGGTAACAGAGATACATTATAGTCTGGAATAACACATAGGCTACCTTTTATCCCGGTAATAACTTCCCGCGGTAACAAATTTTACGCGGGCGAAGCTGCGGGCATCAGCTAGTATTCTTATATAGAAATAATTATACTAGCATAGTCGGTAAAAAATGCTATGTAATAGCTTTACCGCGGCAGTCCCCGAGTGCCACACGTCTTTTTTTCTACAGTGAATAGTTTGCGCAAGAGACACTTCCAAAGTGGAAAAATGTGTGTCCCCCCCCCCTCTAACTTCTAAACTAAGAGAATGATAAACCAAAAAAAAATGTATGATGTACATTGCCATATAAACTATTAACGAAAATTAGTTTGAACGAGATAGAGCTGGTAGTTTTTTTTTTAATACGTCATAAACCGCAATTTTCGGTTAGAAAAATCACTACCACTGCGAACGTGTTAAAACATCAATCCAAGTTACAACGAACTGTAAGAACTTTTATATTATGTTACTTGCTGCTACGAAACCCTTCATGGGCGAGTCCAACTCGCACTTGGCCGGTTTATTTTTAAATATTTATATTGGCATTTATACTGGCTGCATTATTTTTAAAATGTCTTCTTGAATTACTACAATGCAAATCTGAAAACAAGATAAAGTTCGCAGCATTGTCTGCTGTACGTCAAATTTTGATCAACTCAAAAACTACTAAACGGATTTTCACAATTGCATGGAACGATTAAAGAAAAAGCTTGATACGTACTATTCCAAGTGCAGCCGCATGCATCCGCTAATATAATAAAAACACCAAAGAAACTGATACTGTTACAAACGTTAAACGGTTCACTCCGTATGCGACATGTTACCATCGCGTGTCACGGATCGATTTACATATTTTTTTCCCGTTTTTTTTTGACAAGTTCTAATACTGGGCTTGCTACTGTCTTGTTATACTACATACTAGTCACGATGATTTCGGTAGAAAGATACCAAGAGGCCGTGCTGCGGAAGAATTTTGAAATTACGAGCAATTTTCTTATTGAGAATATGATAATTGTGAAAAATTACAGGGTTCTCGGTTCTTCCTCTTCGCGTGTGCTTTAGTAAAGCACTTTAGTTATGTAGTCATTTCGTCGGTCTAGTAACCGGTAACAAATAATACTTGAGATATAATTGTAAGTGAATTGTGTAGGCTATTTTAGAAAATGTGTTTATTTAGGCATATTTTCTCGTAGCAATGCTGTTATACCGAAGTATGGTTTGTTTAAAGCATGTAAGTTTATTTGCAATTTTACAATTCAAGTTCTTTTTTTGTTGAATATGGTACAATGGTGTAATTGTTATAAAATTTATAGGTAAGTTCGTCATAATGCTATTTAGAAATAAGTACTATTTTAGTAAGTATAAGTAGATCATGATAATAGTGGTGATTGTGGTTGGTGACATTGCAACTTTCTAACCTCTCATTGCAGCTCATATTATGTTGAGTACGATTACTGGGAACGTACGTGGAAGTAATCGTATTATGAGACGAGGACATAGTTAAGTTGTTAGCAACTTAACTATGTCCTCGTAGGATAGATTGTATTGGTCGATGTGGCCTATTATATGTGTCAGATGACCAGAATAGTTTCTTTATCTAGGTACTACTTGACCAAGTGAAGTTGACAACTCAAATGTGACGAAAAATCTCTATACCTATTCGATTGTTTTTTTTTGACTTCAACTAAATTTACGAAAACGGATACATGAGCTCGGTTTACATTCTTGCGGATGGTACTAAGGCTATTCCGGTACTTAAGGTAGGGTGCAGGCGGTTCCAAAAGGTGGTAAAACCGTTCCACGCCTTGATCAAGAACGCTTTGTCGAGTAGTACTGAAAGTACACGTTTCGTGGAACATCCTTTAAGGAACTACTCGGAGCTCCCGGCTCAGAAGGGATATATGTAGGGGCTGTGTGGTTTTAGTCGGTGCGAGGCAATTTCAGACATTAAAAAGAAGTTACTGAATCTCTGCTAGGTTATCGCTATCGCCTCGCCTTTAAACTATAATGTTATTCCGAATTGATTGTATGATGAATCTTTTGTTTCTCTACATGGTAAGAAGGTGCTGACGGTACAGCGCAAAATACTTACTACCGCGCAGTAGCTGTATTCTGAGAACTAAACTAGATACCTTACGTAACATAGGTATAAGGAACTCATGTTTAGTTATTGTTACTGTGAACGATGTGCATTGTAATATAATCCCTGACACCTGTTCTATTGCATCTAAGAATAATAAAACACAAAGTGCAAGAACGCGTTGGAAAAATTCGAAATGATGTCTTGTTTTTTGATATTTTATATCGGTTCATATCAACACGGTAATACGGCTCACCACCTATTACGTGGGACAAAATCTAACGGTGAAATGTGGGCATAAAATATGCCTCTGCCTACTCTTCACGCGGATAAAAGACGTAATCATATCTATGCATCTTGTAATAGTCATCAGTCAACATACCTATCATAGAATACTTAGAATTTTTTTAAATATTAAGATCGCCAAATTGACGTCACCAGCCTGATGGAAAGCCATGGCGCAACTAAACATAAAATCATGTGTATGGTCCTTTGTAACTTCACCTAATGCCGTTGCACCTCTCCAAATAGACCTGAACAATATGTCGTATAAAATTCCGTGGTTAAATTTGGAAGCTACGAATGTAAAAAGAACCGGAACCACCCACAAAACACAAGAAAGTAGAAAATGGTAGCCATTCGGTTATCTGTGGGTATTTTGATACAATATTAAAATGGCAAATCTCATCTTTGTTCGTAACTAAAGTTAGTACTCCATTTAACCCCCAATCCAATTGCCTATTTCTTGGTTAGCCTTATTACAACCACAGGCGGTTCATTACTGTTCTTCTACATAAGACGAGCGTGGATTATCTGCAGTCGAAGTTTAATATAATTTCCAATTAAAATTCTCAAAGGGCCTTTGCGTGTTGTTCTATGTCCAGTGGTTTCATATGTAAACTTACTATAAGACCGGGTAGGTATGTGTGTAAAAAAATAAAGACACTCGAAATGCAAACCTAATAATGATATAGATACGTTGTATTTTTTTTAAAGAGTGGAAAAGTACTAGCCTTGTTCCCCATCCCAAGGAGCTTCGATGACAGTACGCTGAAGAATACGAACAAGTAATAAACTGCAAGTACTATCACCCGGGTCGTTTTTAATACAAAGGTCTGGAGTCTGGACGCTAGTAGATAATTATTACGAAAATGGTGACAAGAGGAGGCAAAAGACGAAAACTCAACGGTTTTTTTAGACTCGTTATAGAAGCGATATTACTTGAAAAGAAGATATGGCAAGATGGGCAAAAATATTCCCTTGCCGCCATTGTTTTAAGTCAAGGCATAAGAATCCTGATGAGCGATAAAAATCTTAAAACGATTTATCTATTGATACTATAATATTTGAACAGTGAAGGTTGGGAAGATTAGTTCTTCCCGTTCTAGCTCGTTTCTATGTCAGTGAGCTAGGTAACGGTGTATTCAGTTCACAGTGGTTAGCAATTTAACTCTAGGTAGAGCGGAAATTAGCTACGATAAACGTATTTCACTATTTATACTTTATTTACGACTGTTGGACTTCAATACCTCGATATGGTCTCAAGGAACATCTTTTATTTGAAAAGAATAAAAATTTTATAGACGTTCATTAATATCTTTTATTTTCATCTAGGTATAGAAGGATTAGGTCTTGTAGGAAAAAGGTATTTATTACAAGCCTGGGGGCCTGAGGACGGTGAGAGGGCGGTTCACCGTCCTTACAGAAGCAGGCCCATGACGGCAGCGTGACGTCACGAACTCA
This sequence comes from Miltochrista miniata, assembly GCA_933228765.1. Taxonomy (NCBI): domain Eukaryota; kingdom Metazoa; phylum Arthropoda; class Insecta; order Lepidoptera; family Erebidae; genus Miltochrista; species Miltochrista miniata. The sequence goes on along the minus strand of OW121763.1, from coordinate 22,195,812 downwards.
CACTCCCTTAGAAGCGGGATCACACCCGAAACCCCCCAAAGACGCGGGATAGCGCCCGAACCACCCCCTGGGCGAGGCCGCAGTGGCGGCCGTGGGTCTGTTGGGAGTCCTGGGACATCCTTCCGAGGGCTTACCCGGGGCTCCCAACCATAGACTGTTGGGCGTTACGTGAGGTTTTTTTAGTCGGTAGGAGTCCGGCATAACATCCATGAGGATTTTCCCTCACGTTAAACAAAAAAAAAGCCCAAGACACTACACAGACATAATACTATTAAAATAACATACTCAAATGATGATAATGTAATGTTGATGAATGATGTTTATTATTTGTCTGTGTAAATAATGTATACATACCATCTACTTCATAGTCTTAGTCCTAGTCTTTACTTACTAAATTTATCTAGAAGAGATAACTCTTAGCTATCTGTCTCAAGACGAAAAAAAAATACCCAATACAATAAAACGACATTTAGCAGTACTAGCGACTAACCGTATTTAAAATAAATGTACTAAAAGTTTTGAGTTTATTTTCGTTCTCATGGCTGAGAGTGCATTGGAGCGTTAATTGAATTAGACGATGAAAGGTCAAAAGGAGTGGATGGCATGCAGCGATTTGTCACAGAGAGCTGGTTCGTGGAAACTCCCGTGGTTTACGACTCGCGAGGCTTGCGACTGCGACTGGTCTACAGTCGTAGTCGTCTCGGTCCGACACGCGCTTCCGCTCCCCATTCAATAATCGATCCACTATCGAATATCACCTACCATTCATCACGAAATCGATCGAAGAATCAAAGTTTGAGATATCGATTTCACGGACACGTTGCCCAAATTTGTTAGGTTATCGCCTTGATGTTGAGTTCTATTTAGGTATACCGGATGCGTATTTTTATTTTGTTTGGATTAAGGGATAATGGAAATACGAAGGTTCTTGTTTGACACTAGTTATGTCGTTAATAATGCTCCGCTGACTAAAGGGAACTCCACAATCCTACACAATTTTTCAATTAATTTATTTATTCGTAAAGAGTACCGGCACCTTTTAAATGAAGAAAATTGATTGCTTATACAAACTGTGCGCCCAAATACTCGACCGTCACAATAAATAAGGGCTTTTGTAGAAAAAAATAATAAAACATGAGCTCTGGATGGACGGCGGCTCGGGCGGGACTGTGAGGCGCGGGTACGGCCCGGACCGACCTTGACGCACTCTGTAAGACAAGTCGATTTTGTTATTTGTTTATACACAACATAATACTACCTGTTCCCAGTGGACGCGGCTGCTGCCTTACCTTGCCTCGAAGACTCGAAGATGCGGTACGCGTGAGCACGCACGCAACACGATCGAGAACGCAACTCGTCCTCTCGCGCTCACTCGCTCTTACATCGATGTCGAATCGCTCAGGTATTTTACGGTGATTTGTTTATGGGGCCAAGCATGCTGCCCAAAAATTTCACTATTGATGAAGTTTAGGAAAGTAATTTTAATAGTTAAAAAAATACGTTGCGTATAATGGGAGCGCGCTTTTTGTTCCAATCAATAACTCCAATTAAAACCAAAGCGTTACCGGACTTTAAATCCGATAAAGTTTAAATTTAAAATAAATAGATTATGAAAACTCACTCACTTGTACTATTCCACAACTATTATTATAATTTTAATAATACCTAACCGGTTTCGCTATTATAGCATTCTCAAAGGTGTTTACACTAACTTTTTTGAAAAAAAGTTAGTGTACTAAGGTGTTTACACTAACTTTTTTGAAAAAAAGTTAGTGTAAACACCTTTGAGAATGCTATAATAGCGAAACCGGTTAGGTATTATTAAAATTATAATAAAAGTTGTGGAATAGTACAAGTGAGTGAGTTTTCATAATGTATAACAAGTTCCATCAAGTGCCAACAATCAAAAGTATAAAGGATAAAATAAATAGTTAGGGATTTTTATGACTTATTTTATCGCGATACAAGATCGAAAGTTTGAAGGATACATGTATCATATTATTAATCGCGTTATAATCTCCTAATAGGAAAATGTAACTACACTCGAGAGCAATGAATCCGGGTCACTTAAAGAATCCTAAAAATCTCGGAAACTAAAAATGCTAGGTTAATGCAATAAATTGTATTTAATAGACAATGTAATACTCCTTAAATGAAGGTATTAAAACTTTTTAGTTATTGTAAAGTTATATCATAAAAAAATCAAATTTGAAAAAGGGCCACTTTCGAAGATGGAACTACGAAATTACAGCATTTGGTGTTGCTTTTGTTTGTAATCTGTCATTTATGTGGGTACATAAACCATGTTGATAGTGCTCTATATTCATTAATCAAGCTGAAATTATGTCGCTTACGCCTGAAGAACGCACCAGAATACTTACAATGCTGGAAACCGGCCGGAGTCAGCGCGATACAGCCAGGACTGTCGGTGTGTCGCTGTCAACAGTACAAAGAGTTCTCCGACGTTACGAAGAAACTGGTTCTAACCTACGCAGACCAGGAACGGGCAGAACCAGGTGTACCACAGCACGAGAAGACCGATACTTGGTGAACACCATGCTTCGAAATCGCTTTCTCACAGGAACTGAACTCACCAATCAGTTTCGACGCCTCGGAGGAAGTAACCCAAGTGCATGGACAGTAAGACGTCGGCTTGCTGAATCTAACTTAAAACCCCTTAGACCTGCAAACGGCCCTAAACTGGAGCGTGGGCATCGTATTTCGAGACTAAGGTATGCCCAGAGCCACGTAAATTGGAGTATTGAAGATTGGTCAAAAGTTATGTTCTCCGACGAATCAAAATTTATGCTCTACAAGCACGATGGAAGACACAGAGTGTATCGAAGACCAGGGGAAAGATTCAAGCAAGCATGCATCGAAGAAAAAGTAGCCTACGGTGGTGGGTCTGTACTTGTGTGGGTCGGAATTTCTTCTGAAAGTCGCACAGAGCTGGTGATCATAGAAAACGGCTCTTTAACTAGCGTAAGATATGTGGAAGAAATCCTCAATGATCACGTTGGTCCATTTATGGTCAATTTAGGTGAGGATGCTATATTTATGCATGACAATGCCCGACCTCATACAGGTAGGATTGTGAATGACTACCTTCAAGAGATGAACATTACTCGTATGGAGTGGCCAGCGCGCAGCCCGGATATCAACCCGATCGAGCATGCTTGGGACGAGCTAGGCAGATGCGTAAAACAACGAAACCCTCCCCCAATCACGCTTCGTGAGCTCAAAATTGCTCTCACAGAGGAATGGGAGAATATTCCCCAAAATCGTATAAGGAACTTGGTGTACAGCATGCCAAACCACGTAAACGCAGTAATGGAAGCACGAGGAGGCAATACGAAGTATTAAAATTCAAGAAAATCGTAATAAAGTTCAAAAATTTCATGTTTCCTATTTTTGTTTTAAGGAGAGATCAGCAGTTTTTTCTTTATGTAATTTTGTGTTAATAAAATGTATGGTGACTCATATTTTTTTTACTTTCATTTAAGGAGTATTACATTGTCTATTAAATACAATTTATTGCATTAACCTATCATTTTTAGTTTCCGAGATTTTTAACATTCTTTAAGTGACCCGGATTCATTGCTCTCGAGTGTATATCTGTTGAGGCAGTATTAAAGATACCGCCGACCTGTGTCTAACCGCTATAAAAATATTTTACCTTGAGCATCAAAGCTACCAGCTAGCATGATAGTGTTACCTGGTCATTACAGTAGCAGGCAGTGTTAGAACAGTAGTAGTCTTTTGATTCAAGATTAAGAACAGTCAACAAACTTTTCGGATGCAAATGTGGCCCTCATCTCTGAATGGCCATCACCATCAGACAAGCAGCGCCAGTTTAATGAGCTAAATGTAAAAAAGGTACATTCACATTATATTTTAAATCACAATTTGTTCGGCGGTTTAGTTGTGAGAAGGACATAGCCATTTTCGAGTTTATTCGTTCGTTCAATCGATTTCGATAATGGAGTCCTCATAAATCGATTGATCGATACAAAAACAAACAGACGTTTATGCTGTACCAATACTTGGTGACGTGACAATATAATTGACAAAAAACTAAGGTAATAAATGGGTTGAAGAGGGGCCCGACTTTTTGTCTTCATAAATATTATTCAATAGGAGTGCTTCGTGACCTCTGTTTAAAATCACTGTTGCGATTACGTCCAGTGATTTAGATGGCCATTACTGGGTCGCCTCCACAGATGGGCTGTTGAATTACAGTCTTCCCGTTTGCTTTGTTAGTTTTGTACCGACCGATGAGAGCCCGCCAGTAATTATGAGATCATGTTTCATAGTTATCTATTGATTTAGAACAGTTCAAGTCTCAATTATGAATCATCGATTATCGTTCATGTCGAGAGAGTTATGTGAGACGATCCTCTATCATAATAATTTTCCTTGGATCTGAGAGTATGTTGACCTCAAGTCGTTAACTTTGTATTATATGCTCACATATTTGCAATGAATATTAACTTTGGAACTGCTGATTATTGCACAATGTATGAATTCATTTTATGTCATTACAATGAAGTTATCAAATGTTTATGAAAGAAGCGTAGAAATTATTTCAATAATACTGACTATTGTAGTGATAGTACTAATTTACAAATAGTACAATGTTATAGTGAAGCGGTTCAAAGTCATAGGCACGCGTGACTCGTCCGCAGCGAAGAGCCAGCGCAATGAAATGTTCCTCACTGACGTTCTCACGACACGTTTTGACATTTCACTGAACAAATATAGAAGCCATTTTTGATTGGAACGTCAAATATGCAAAGAATGCCAATATTGCTCCTACACATTGCGCTGTCTGTACTTACAATAAAGCTATACAAATGCAGTTGAGAAAAGTCATCTAAGTTTTGTTCTCGAGATCAATATCTACTACAGACAGATTTAGCATTTGATAGTTCGTAGACTGTTGTAATCAAAGAATATCCATTATTGACTCAAAATGGTAAAACAGTGTGACCGCAACTAATTTTAATATCGCTACTGGTAAACGCTACGGATTTTTTTAAAACTGGCTATATAGATTATGCCGATACGCCAAAAACGCAATCAGTGCCCATGAAGTTTACAAGGACGATAAATATTGATTTGATACTTTATGAATAGGTGTGCGATCATGTGTATGTGTATAATGCGTGTGTTTGTACATACATAGTAATTACGTGGCGGCCAGGCGCGCGGTGGCGGCGCGGGCGCAGCGCTGGTGGTCCGGCGCCCTTCACCTACCACGCAGCGGAGTGCTACAGAAAAGCTCACTTACATCTGGGAACTAACGGCTGGACATTTTGTAAATCATAGTTGTAGAATTCACGTTCGCCTCACAATCTTGAGGTATTTTTCATTGTTTTTAGTCATACTATAAGTGTTTGTGTAGTCAATATAATACAACTAGCTGCATTATCACCCGATGTAGTTTTGCTTTGGCCTGGTTTGATCAGCGAAAGTGTGAGAACTGTTCTAAGGCGGTTGCCAGTGTGACTTAAGAGTATCTACAGTCCACGTCCACGGCGCGCCATCGTTTCTTTGTCTACTTTTATTTGCCTGTCAGTCAAAGCGCCTCACTCGGACGTGCTTTAAGCGCATGACAATATACTTCATTGTGAGAGGCTTTAGCGACCTTTACAACAGAAAATTTCGTTGTCATGCATAAAACCATGTGTTTATAAGGAACTTTGTGAGAGTTTATTATTGTTGAAATAGTTCGCTCTCTTCGTTCTCGTGCGTGCTGTAATTAACTTTGGACGTTAAAACGTTCAATTGTACGGATTCCGTGCGATGGTTTTGCTTATTATTTGTGTAACAAAACGTTTTTCAATTAAAATAACGAAGCACATGCCTTAAAGTTTGCAATTACAATAAATCAATCATAATAAAATTTATTATTCGACATCAGTGAAATCGTTTGATGACTTTTGCAATCTATAACATACTGTTAACCAGAATTCGTCGTCAAATATAATTCAGTTCATCAATTGAACAACCTTAATAATAAAACAGATGTTGTAAAATCCGAAGTGGTATGTGATTATTGGCTTTATGATGTCGGCCTAGATGGCAATTTATCAAATGAATGCTAGCAATTATGTGAGGATCTTTTGGAGTAAATTAATTAGAAATAAATTGGTTTTAAGTTTTATTCTATTTCGACTTCTTCAATACTAATAAAGAGAAGTAAGTAAATAAAACCAATTAGGAAAAAAAGTCAAACTTCGAAAATTGAGATTATAAACTGGAACGCAGTCGGCTATAAAATGATGGCGTGTTTACAACTTATACTCAAACAAGACAAATTTTGTGTTCATGCTAGGTAGGTATGCCATGGCACATTCCAAACTCAATGAGGTACCTAGAGGTTTGTTTAAAAATCGCACTTGCCAACTTTGAGCTGATTGTCAACAGAAACAGTAGCTACATTTTGTCTCCTCTGGGATAAATTTCTCTTACTTTTACAATTTGTTTAATTTTTATTATTTCCCGTTAAAAAGCCTTTGTGCCTAATTTACAAACCTAACAATTGGTTACTTTTGCAAAATTGTTGGCAGCAATAAATGGCCCTTTTCAACGGGTTTCATCAATTTATAACATTATGTTAGTGAGCAGATTCGAGACGCTGTTTGCCATTTATTGTTTTCGGTAACTTATTTGCTAACTCTTGTTCGAACCCTTTTGTATCTGTCATTTCTAATTTTTTGTCTCCTCAACACGACAGTAATAAATTCCGAGGTATTTTGAAAGTTTATTTGGTTCCTGTGTAAATTGTGCATTGTTTGCTGAAAGTTTTGGAGATAGAAACAGGGAGTACGTTAATAATATTTGCACATTACTGTTCGTGTGACTCACTGTTTTGTAGTTATTGGCAGTAAGTGTTACTATTAGTAATACTTTAATGGTCTGGTTAATTTCGGTTTCAGAGCATGACTTATTTGCCTATTCATGTTTTTCTTTGTTAAATAATGACTTTAAAGCTCTGAGGGTTGTTTTTGGAGTGTTACATTTCTCTGCAGGCTTCCTGTCTTTTTCATACTTTTTTCTCCTTAATTCTTCCTTGGTGTTGTTTAAGCGCTAATGGGTTACAGTAATATATGTAGGTATGTATTTTAGTTCGAAGTTGACTTCATCTTAGGTAATATACACAGCATAATGTTTTATAGCTTACTTTAGTTACATTAGTGGTGTACCTAACAAGAGTTCGGAATTCTATCAAACCAACTACGTATGCGGAGTACTGTTTGCTGATAAAATGCGATTGATTACCTTTCCACGTAAATGCAATGCGAATAGACATCGTCTGATATGCCAGTACAGATTCTCTTGTACTTTAAGTAACTTATGTTCTTAGGAAATATAGAAAACAACAGCAGATGCGGAAAATAGATAGTACACCGAATTACTACAACTTGAGATCGCGGTAAAGTTTTTGTTTAATATAAACGTAGATATTTCTTTTGTGTTTGATTCGTATCTTGGAATAATTTCACGATTTGCATATGAGTAGGTAAGTGCTTTTCACTATATATGTTTTAGTGAGTACCTAGATTTTTGAATGAACTATCTAAGTATCTAGTCTCTGTTCGTTTTAACAAGGCGTATTGTTGGCAATAATGCTAATGTATCTCATAAGGTGTTTAAAAGTCAATAGGACTCTTTTAGGTACACCTATGCTTTTCTGTCAGTAGCACAAAAAAAGCAACAAGTAGATTTTAATATTACGATTCAAAAGAACAAAGCATTTAGTCATGTCCCTACATAGACGTTTTAAAAATATCTCCAACGTTTACTTTTCCTGTTGACTTTCAATGCTTCATTAAGTTTATACCATTCGTGTGTTTAGGTAGCGATGACAATACTTCGACATACATCGATTCTCTATTATTGATAAGCATCGTATTTGCATTTTAAATTACTGAGCTATAGGTATAAACCTTTCATTAAAGTGATTTATCTTAGCTATTATCCAATATTTGTAGAGTATTTTAAATATTTGATTTACACGGTGAGTAGTAATTTCCTTACAGTGCGCATTAGCATATCAAGCTGGAACACGATAAATGATTCAGGATTGTAATTACGCAAACAGCACAATAGTACACTGTCAGCTCCGTACTATCCCATGGAGTTGTTTTCCTCCTCATATTTCTACAAAGAAAAGAAATGTCAAGATACTTAAGTGTGTTGGAATCGCTGTTGGAATCGCTCACCAGTCCATGACGCTCATAAAATATGTTGAACTACAGATAGAAGATAGTAAATAACCAGTATACCTTATGGCTAATTTGTCTTTTCAAGTAGGTGATTTTGTCCTTCTATTCACACCAAGGACTAAATGTTTTATATTCATATGACACGATAGAGACAACGTTTAAGTTACCATAACACGTTGAAATAATAGGCACCGGATTGAATTATAGCTATGCTGTGAAAATACAGATCCTGGAATATTCTGAGTATTGTAATTCAATAAGTTTAGTAACGGCCACAAAGCATTGTTTCGCAATGAAGTTGGCAAGAATTGAATCATGACATGAATGACGTGGTAAAGATGAATGACATCTAGTCTAGTCACACCAAATTTAGTTATTCTTGAGATGATAAACCAAACAGGTTCCCATTTTATGGAACATTAGCATTTCTAAGGAGACCGACTCTTTAAGCTCCTGTCAAGTTGTCTTTTTCTGTATTTTAGCGTATCACGAAGACAAATCTCTGAGTGTAGAGTAGTGTCGCTCACACCGCTTCTTTATCCTTTCCACAAAAGACGTAATAACCATATCAAACAGCGTGTCCCTTTGCTGTGTTGCATACATATCGCCGGCTACGGACGAGGATACTTTATTTCTGAATATAAATAAGTTAGAAATGCTTTGAATACCATTTTACTTACCTATGGTGTAAACCAAGTGAATAAATTGACATTAAAACAAAGTCTGATTAAAAAACCACCGCTTTCAATAGGTATTTGTGACGATCGTAAAATATAAATACGACAGCCGTGAGATACGAGCGATCATAAATTTCAAAAAAAATCAGTTCAATATCATTCACCTGTTTAATTGATGTGTAACTAGTTCTGTAATCTCTATCTAATCTGAATAATGTTTCACAAATCAGTCTAGTCACATATTTCTTTATCATCTTAGTATCAAGTCATAAAACTAATGGGTTCTATGAAAGGCTCATTATTTTTCTGTTGATAATATTTATATATGAGTCGGGTGCAGGTAAACGTCACATAGCAAGCTTGCTCCGGTTCGTCGTACTACGTGAGGGGCATGAGAACTATAGAGCTGGACCCCGCATATAATTTTAGTGGTCTCGTCCTTTGTACCGGTCGTCATTGTTATTAAAGTAATCACGGCCGCCCTCCATCATGCGCCAATCGAAACATTATGGGATATAAACAAAAGAAAGCAAGAAGAATTCAATGAAATGCCATTATGTCGCCGCGAAGGGCACTCTACAAGCTGTTGTCTCAATATTTTTCTTAGTGGATGGAGTTGACGCGTCATTCTCTCGCGTTTGTTCTAAAATGCCGCGTGGAATTTTGAAGGGTCCTCGATAATAACCGATATTTACGACCTCTGGATAATATTATTTAAGCGATGGTCTGTTGATTTATTGTGAATAAAATATGATAATTGTCACGGAGCAGTGTGTAGAAAATTTATTTATCATTCCTTAGTCCTTTAAAGTTTTACCTTCATCAAGTGTACTCCTACCTACATAATACAAAAATGTGTAACCATTTTAAAAAGGTTTTTTATAGTCATGAGGACACTTTTGAATTTTAATTGATTTTATATAAAAAAGCTTATAAAATGAATCTCTAGGGATTGTCTGGACGTCTGTGACACCTTCTATGGTGAATAACGGCCCAAAAGACGGTTAATCCCTCTGTCGCCGACATTTTTGTCATAACATTTCCTGCTACATTAATTTGTCTGATCGGCTTTTATTTACTAATGCTCTATATTATTGATACTTTATAGACATCGAACACTGAGGATCTCAATCTATTTATATTATTTTGATAGATACAAAATTTAAGGTTGGTTTAAACTACGAATTTTATATGTAAAGGTACACATGAATGCAGGGTTTCTACATGAAACATTACAGCCGAATTTATTTTTGTTCGATATGTAACAATTTGTGTTTATGCATGTTCTTTTATTTATTTTTTAGTTTGATTATTATTTTGTAAATCTTTTTTATTTATTTTGAAAAAGTATGTTCAAGTATTAAAATCCTCATGTACTTTTATTTTATACCACTAAGGTGGCAGACAGGCAGGCTCATTTGCTTGAAAGCATTTACCGAAGTCTTCGGACGTTTACAACACCAGAGGCATAGTAAAAATATAATATTTATTTTATGCCACTTATATTTGCGTACTATCTTGGAGGTGCTACATTCGCGCGGCTGAACCTAAATTCATATCATAATTATTCAAGTAAATATAATTTTACATAATTATAAAGTAAACTCTTTATACAGTTATTTAAATCTCACAGTACTTACACCTTAATTAGATTAACTTAAGTATACAAAGAATAATTAACCTTATCGACAAGGCTATCTGTATAGCCGCAAGCCTAATTTAGCGTGTTTAATTTTGATACTTATCTAGATTTTACGGCAAACTATTTTAAACATTTTAAAATTATTCTGAATTTTCGTCTACTAAAAGAATAATAGCGCAATAAAATGTTAAACAGTCGTTGTTTGGATTTAAATGGAATGGTCATGCTTAAAATCTCATAAAAATATATTTTTTTAAATATTGTTCTCGACGGACAAAAATGCTACTCGTTCCTGCTCTCGAAGAATGCTTTGAGGCAAGTCTACTCGTAAATTGGTACGTAGCTATTTTAGATTGTATCGTCCGTAGACAATTTAGGCTATAGAGTTATTTTTTATAGCTTTATGGGAACTAAAATTAAATTGCTAGCTTCTAAAGTTGAAAAAGATATTTGATATTATGCTCAGCGGTGATCACACGCTCTCGTAAATTTAAAAGCCTGCTGCCGATCCTGAGTTTGAATCCCAGGTCACTCGGAAGGATTTTTTGTGTTCCTTATACGTTTCTTTTATGAATGTATACACATATAGGTATGTTTATCAGTTGCATTGATTTCACTTAGGTCCTATATCAGTTACAATTGGAAAAGATGGTGCCGTGCAAGAAAATATGCAATTCTAATAAAAGGATGGAATGATGTATTGAAGTGAAAATACAAGTTTTGGCTCGTAATTTACGATCAAACAAACAATGTAACAGTAAATCTTTGAATGTCTTTCAAACAGTTGCACTGTTAATAGGTTGGAGTGAGTCATCTGTCATTGCAAAACGTCTCAAAGGGTTTCTGCACAAATCGACTGGTAGTTTGAAAGGTTCGCAGCTTTTATGTTTACGAGTCTGCGACAACCCGTTGTGTCTATGTAGAACAATGAAAACTTTTACTGGTAAATGCTTATTACCGTTTACAACCGGAGAAATTATGATCTTTGTCTAAAACTTAGAGTGAAGTAAATTTGCAACAAGCGTATTGTTGAGCACGCCCTACGTGGCTATTTAAAGGGTTATGTGAACACAAAGATTCTCAATAGGTGTCGTTGTATGTTAAGGTATTGACATTTATGATAGTTATAAATAAAAATAACTACTACATAAAAATAATCCAACACATTCACAGCTTCTCACTTGGTAACTTGATAAGTTGTGAACGATTCAACCATTCGAAATATATAATTAGAATGTAATAATATAACTTACTAATATAAAAGATATCTTTGAATAAACCTACACATTTATATATGTATGTAATACTATATACTACTAAATGGTATATACGTAAATATCTAATTAACTAAAGCCTGTATTGGGTTACCATACTACTCATAAAAGTTTATATGTCAGACTGTATATTAATATTTTGAGTGATTATGTTAATATTATGCTGATGTATGGATATGGATAATAGTGAATGGTTAATATATTTTAGTATTAAGAATAGAAAAGACAGAATTAAAAATGATGGTAAATATATTTATGATTGCGTAGGTAAATGTTTATGAAAGAAGAGTGCTTTTGAACACCGCCGCAGTCGTACAGAGGTCGTACAATGTTTTATCTATTTCATAAGGTTTATTCTCGTAACAATTATATAAATATTAACACTAATGAAATAGATTGACTGCTTCAATGGCATAGCTGTATTTATAGGAATGCCGTTACTGGGGTCTTAATTTTAAATCTCAGATCGAAAAAAATTACTATTTGCGCGTTTCGGGGTTAGTTTGCTCTCTTAGAGTATATATTATACCTACTAATATATACTCTAAGGTTGCTCTTTTTATTTTACCATTCATGCAGGGGTATGCATTAAACAGTATACAAGTGTTTTTATCGGTCGTCTAGATCGCATAACAGAAGTTTTTACTAGCTTATTTAGGCTTCTTGAAAACTCAAATCCCTTCATTGAGAAAGCTATTGGATATGTGTAAAAGAATTGTGATCTTTTTTTCGTTCAATCACAAAATTCCGATTATCAATTATGCAATCGTAACTCCGGCTCGCGCTAGTTTAAATATGCTATAAGTACAATAACAATTCAAACAATACAAATCGATCAAAGGCGTTAATTTCATAGCACAAGAACAACCCAATATTTACATTACTTTTTATTAAGATCTTCTATCTGTTCATACAACTATTATTTCAAAGCAATGTGAACATCTACTGAGCCATATCTGCAAGACGCCTGTCTCGTGGTATCTAAGGTTTTAATCAAAACATGTCAAATGAATATTTGAGAGCAATGTTGCTTGTTAGACAGATGAAATATCAAATCTGGATTGAATAAACGATAATGCTGATGGGCCAAAGTCATGATACGTAAAGGCAGTAGTAGAGTGCACAGTGGTCAATCGTCAGTGTAGTGTCTTGACAGGGCACGTGTCTCATATGAATCTCACATATACATACATACATATAGTCATGCCTTTATCCCCGAAGGGGTAGGCAGAGACATAGTATACGCCCACATTTTACCTTATAGTTTTATGTCCCACGTAACAGGTGGTGAGTCTTTTGCCGTGTTGAAATGGACGTAGGACGCGTAGGTCGTCGCGACCCGCAGTTGAATTTTTCAAGCCGCCGATAAGGCCTTCACGATTGTCATTTTACTGACAACCGGGTTTAATTTCGAGTTTTCCTTCTCTACGCAATGGATTTTTTTGCGGAAGTGTCCCGTAGTCGTCTCTTACGACACCCTCGAGATGTATTGGGGTGGCGACATTTTGTGCTCTTACCCGTTTTAACACGGGACCCCGTCGCCACAGGGGATGTGACTACATGCATATAGTATGTCACATCTTATTCTCCGAAGGGGTACCTAGGGGTACAGGCAATGTACGTTCACATTTCATTAATAGGTAGTGAGATTATCAACGTCTAGCCAAATCCCTTGGACGTACGATGACGTAAAACTTTAAGGTTGATTTTAACCTTTTGGGTTTGAAAGATTGGGTATAGCTTACCCAATGTTGGCATTCACTAAATAAGTTTTTTTTTTGTAAAATTCTGCCTCTGATGCATTAACGCAAGTACTTCATAAATGAAGACTGCAGAATTATTGATAAAATGCAGATTGTCGCTTAAATCTATTAATTCCTTAAGCTTTATTTCCTAAATATTTCCTTGCGAAAATATGTAGAGAACTGCAATAACAGTTAAAGGACTCTTTTGACAAAAATTGAGTTCTTCAAATGACGACGTCAGTATACGTCGACATTATTTATTACCTATATTACAAAGGGCTGTCTAATAAGCCTATCTAGTAGCTAAAACCTTTATACAAAATATAAAGCATATTATCCTTCATATACTAAGCGCAGAATTTATTTCATATATAAGTGGAAGAGATCTAAAACTACTTTAATCGTAATCATTAATTTACAAAATGGTGGTAGCGTAAATATAAAGAAGTCAAGTCTTTAAATATTAACAGTGTCGTTTCTTTTATCAGAGGGTTTTAACTGAACATTCTTTAGTTGATTTCTAGCGATTAAAAAAGAAAGTAAGATGTACAGACCTACAATTCCTTAACAAATATTTGTTTAAAGATTATTTTGATAATTTCACAAGTAGAGTTTTAATTTGGTTTCATATTGACTAAATTTATTTTGGAAATGATAAAAGTGGTAGATCCTTAACTTTGAGAACCATAAATAAATGGATTTATTTGTGAATTTGTCACATACTAACTTAATACATGTCAGGTTGCAATGATTATGCAAAGATAAGTATTTACAAAGGGGTAAATCGGGTATATCTTTTCTTTTCTTGGTTTTTTTTTTTCATTTATTTGAAATTTAGGTACCTACCTATTTTTAGTTTCTTTTCTTGTGTAAAAAGTATATAGTAAATATAAATTGTAAATATGTATAAATTAAATAATAAACTATTAGATGGATTAATTTTTTACAAAATAAATAAAGTTATACTGACAAATACTTCTTTTTACGATTTTATAAAGATTCAAAGCTATAAATAGAATTACCGCAAACTGCCCTACTGTTACAAATGTATCTAAACCATACAAAATTGGTCCCATAAACCTTTTTACGAAGCCAATTTTGTACCCTGCTTTACTCTTAAAAAACCCTCATGATCTATTTACAAGCGTCGAAAATGACAATGAAAGACATTTAAATAAATAAACAATTTCGAAAAAAAAAGGTCCCTTGTCCAAGAATCATTACTCAGTTAGTCTGAGTTTACTGAGTCCTGGGACATCCTTCCGAGGGCCTACCCAGGGCTCCCGACCGTAGGCTGTTGGGCGTTACGTGAGGTTTTTAGTCGGTAGGAGTCCGGCATAGCATCCATAAAGGATTTTCCCTCAAATAAAAAAAAGGCTGATACTACTTTGGACCTTGCTTTTTCTAAGGTATTCAAATATTCATAACCACGTATAGAAACCCTACTATTATCATGAGATTGAGTAACTAAACACGGCACATAAGTAGATTGGCTGAAGACCTAACCAAGATAAATAACCCGTTTCCCTGAACCGCTTTTCAACTTGGGCGGTATAATAAACAGTTAATATGCAGACTTGTTTTTATTTCTAGATTAGAATCATAACAAATTGATCCTGGATTCTAACGATAGGAGGTTTAGACCTACGTCGATAGTAACAATTACCTAAGTCTAAAACTTAAGAGTTTTAATTTATGATCTGAAGGATAAATCATGTTTTTAGTATCAAGCAATCAATCATTCAAATTTATGCTGCTAACAAGGTCCTTTTTCATTGTAAAACAGATTCCTGGAGGATAGCTTTCCATCATAATCAAATAATATAGGTAGAGGACAAGTTGACGTTTGGAACCGTACTTATCACTTTTAGGAAATTCTGACTGCATCTTTATGATCATCATACCTGTTATGGATCATAGAGAACCGAATAGTAAAAATAAATGCTAACAAATGGACTACACTTACATACATTAATGTAAAATATAAGTTACTAGCAGACGTCACGCGGTTACATCCGCGTAGTTTCCGTTCCCGTGGGAATACGGGAATAAATTAAAGCCTATGTTCACCGCAAAGAGTGTGGCTTCCCAACAGTGAAAAAATTTTCAAATCGGTCCAGTAGTTCCGGAGCCTATTCGATGCAAACAAACAAACAATCAAACCTGTCGTCTTTATACTATTAGTATAGAGATAGACTACTTATTTCACAGTTAGGATAGGATAGTGGGGCGCAGTCAGTCTATTACACATTACTGAATGAAAAAAAAAAGAACGTTATTGTCTGTTGACGTTTGACGCTAATGTATACGAGTGCGAAAGTGAAAACACCAAATTAATACAGAACGGTGCTTTCACTAACACGACAATTACCATTTCCATGTAAAATTACCGTAAAAAACATACATTTGGTTATGTTCCATCGATACTGATCAATGACATTCGATTAATGTCATACGAATCCAATTAAAAAGCAATAAAATTTAAAACAGTAGTATTTGTAACTGATTCTTGAACCAATCTGTGTAGTTAACGACTTCTTACATTATGTAAATACATTTATTACCTGTATCACTGATTACTTAATCGTAACTTCCCTTGTATGTAATAATATTGATAAAGCATGTTTTATTTAAAATAATGAGCCTAGTCTACATAGCATGATCTCACTGTTAGTACTAATCAAGCCTTCAAACCTTCAACTGCTGCGAATGCCTTAGCGGCATTGAGAGTTCGCTGTACAATTTTCATTATGGTTTCCAGGCCATTCCAAAAACATTTGGACCTTTGTGATCTTGACGTTTTGGTTGTATTGACTGCCTTGTGTCAATTACAACAAGTGTGACTTTATTATGAGTAAGTATCTATCTATAAAGTTTTATTACAGTTCTTATTTTAAAATTATTTGTCATTTCTTTTTCTGTCCTTCAGGACATGTGGTTGGTTTTCTCCACTAGATTACTACGAGTATGTAGTATTGTTATTAAGGTCTTCAGCTACATTGCTCTTATTAGCATTGGGTTCAGGTTGCATCAATGTGTTATGATTGGATCATCTCAGACACTAAAAGTAGTATAGCAGCGATTATACCGTATTGGTATTTATTTATATTTCTAACTAGCGGTACCCTGCCACGCTTCGCTGTGACTTTTTTATGGTGGTTTTATGTACCAAAAATAAGTAACAAACTAAATGAAGAACTGAAACTTCTTCATGACCTTATTTTTCGAAAGAAATATCATGAAATATACATAGGAGTTATTAGTCCAAAAGTTCAAAACTCCAAAACTCCAAAACTCCAAACTCCAAAACTCCAAAACTCCAAAACTCCAAAACTCCAAAACTCCAAAACTCCAAAACTCCAAAACTCCAAAACTCCAAAACTCCAAAACTCCAAACTCCAAAACTCCAAAACTCCAAAACTCCAAAACTCCAAAAGTCCAAAAGTCCAAAACTCCAAAACTCCAAAACTCCAAAACTCCAAAACTCCAACACTCCAAAACTCCAAAACTCCAAAACTCCAAAACTCCAAAACTCCAAAACTCAAAACTCCAAAACTCCAAAACTCCAAAACTCCAAAACTCCAAAACTCCAAAACTCCAAAACTCCAAAACTCCAAAACTCCAAAACTCCAAAACTACAAAACTCCAAAACTCCAAAACTCCAAGACTCCAAAACTCCAAAACTCCAAAACTCCAAACCTCCAAAGCTCCAAAACTCCAAAACTCCAAAACTCCAAAACTCCAAAACTCCAAAACTCCAAAACTCCAAAACTCCAAAACTCCAAAACTCCAAAACTCCAAAACTCCAAAACTCCAAAACTCCAAACTCCAAACTCCAAAACTCCAAAGCTCCAAAGCTCCAAAGCTCCAAAGCTCCAAAGCTCCAAAACTCCAACACTCCAAAACTACTCAAAAACTCAAATACTCAAAAACTCAAAAACTCAAAAATTCCAAAACTCCAAAACTCCAAAACTCTAAATGTCTATAACTCTAAAACTCCAACTCCAAAAGTCCAAAATGTCAAACGCCCAATACTCGAAAAGTCCAAAAGTACAAAAGTCCAAAAGTCCGAAAGTTCGAAAGTCCGAAAGTCCAAAAGTCCAAAAGTCCAATAGTCCAAAATTCCAAAGTCCAAAAGGCCATAACTCCAAAGTCTAAAAGTCTAAAATTCTAAAAGTCCAAAACTCCAAATTCTAAAAGTCCAAAAGTCCAAAAGTCCAAAACTCCATAACTCCAACACTCCAATACTCCAAAACTCCAAAATTCCAAAAGTCTAAAGTCCAACACTCCAAAATTCCGAATGTCCAGAAAGTTCAAAAATAACATGCAAAACATATCTGACCTCTTTATTAGGTGCGTACTCTCTTTTATTATTCTGAATGCAAGGAGGCCGCAATCAAACTTCTCTTAAAAAACATCAATCTGGTAGGTACCTTCTAAATAGGTTGTTTATAATAATTTTGTTCTGAAACTGGCAGAATATAATTAAAAAAACAACGACCAACGCCATCTATTGGTAATATCACTTTTTAAAGCTATTTTATTCTTATTGCTGTTATGATAAAAGTGTATAAAGTAGCCTAAAACCATCTCTGAATCCTATTGTATATCGTGTCCAATTTTGAGCTCAATCGATTCAGTAAATTTTGAGTTTTTAATAGATACACAAACGCACACAACATTTTTATATATATAGATACATTACCTCATATCTATGTCCAAACAAATTAGTCTTATTATGGTTCCTCTACTCAAACCGGAAAAGGGTTGGGTAGAAGAACCCCTGCGAATATAAAGATAATGTAGAGATCACAATGTAGCAAAGAAGGCACAATGTATAAATAAAGTATTGAAAGGTAATAAGTAGAAAATTCTCATCCCTACGTTTTTCGCGAACCTTTGCAACGGTTTCATTTTCATATTTTCAGTAGCAAAACTAAGGTACGGCTATCCATTACCTGTTTTTGTTAAATACACCTATTACTAAGTAGTAAACCTCTTAAAATATTCACTGCAGCCGGCATGGTAGCAGTAAATCCTTTTCTAATGATTTAAAATTTTCAATTTTAGGACAGGCGTTACGTGGGTGGGCTAAGGTGCTATTGTCAGCTTTATTAATCTGAATTAATTTATGGTTAAAGTCGTTAACTTAATCTTAACAAATTTAGTCATTAGAATAAGTGACACGGAAATGTAGATTAGATTTACGGACCAACCGTGGTACCTGAGAGGAATATTAGCTACTATTTGTTGATTACATACTTACAAACCCCCGCATTAGTACGCAAAACACTCTCAGAAAATCCATTAGCGTACCTATCACCCACCAGTAATCAAATAACCAGTTCCACAGTAACCAGGAGTTAGTAATCCATAAAAACGTCAACGGACTTAGGTCTTCTATCAATATAATTATATCTTCAGACTTTGCGTTATAGTTTATCTTAAAAGCACTAGAGGCGTTGTATACATTATCTTATAAAGTTCATTCTTTACAATATAACCGCAGAATCGCCTTAGGCTACTAAACGCTACTATAGACATAAACTATAAACGTTTTTGTATCTTCACTATAAGCCGACTCATAATTCCGAAATAAGACTTTAAAGTCAAAGCCATATAGTTCTTAATATATTTACAAAATCTGCGAATACGAACAATTTGTTACGTACAGTTTACATAGGACCCGAAGTGCAACGTCGAGACAAACATTAAGCTTTGTACTGCTCATGGAAAGGGCAAATATTGACCCTTTACTTCAGAGAAAAATGCGTTTAGACAACAGGAGAGCCGCTGTGTACTGTTTTCGTTATTGGAATTAGGCTGAGGTGGCCACAACGGTCGCGGCCATTGTTGCCCGCTATTATAGTCTTTGTTTATATATCGTTTTGGGTTGATAGATAAATGCCGGCGTGGAGGGCCGATAGAAACCCGATCGAGCCTTCATTATCAAAGCAGTAAAATTTGGGGAATGTTTGTTTTGACTGGCTGGCAGTAGCGGAGTTGATTTTGATGGAATAATGTATTCTGAAAATTTGTGTTATCTATGCGTGTTCATTTGTTATTATAAGCATAGATAACAAGGTTTTATAACTGTTTAATAAATGTTAAAAAAAAAATTGGATGAAGGATGTTATGAATTTAATATTAATGCAAATGTGGTTTATATTATTACTAGCTGATGACTGCAGCTTCACCCGCGTAAAATTTGTTCCCGTTCCCGTTTCCCTTAGGAACTTAGTCCCGGGATAAAAAGTAGCCTATGTGTTATTCCAGACTATAATGTATATCTGTACCAAATTTCAGCCCGATCCGTTCAGCCGTACGAGCGTGAAAGAGTAACAAACATCCACACTCACAAACTTTCGCATTAAAATATTAGTATGATTAAGATATCAACCTGTCTAAGGTATGTATGTTCACGATAAACTATAAAAGTACTGAAGACAGGACTAACGTTTAGATGATGAAGTCATACACAATTTAAGGTGTATTTATGGATAAACTTCCTTCCCGAACAGGATACTTCACACGTACCAGTTAATCACAATACGACAGTCACGTATTTCGCATATCTCATAAAACTTAGCAGTCTAAAGATTTAATCTGATCTTGTACCATTTCCCAATTCTGCAGAAGCTCATAGATAAATATTGAGTTGATGACAGTGTAATGTTTAAACCGAATCCGTATAAGATGACAATCTGGAGATAACGGACAAAATTTTTAATATTTTATACCCTTGAATACCTTTTGATCATGATAACATAAAACATAAAATATCTACCTTATCCATGATATTTTCAAAGGTTTTATTTTACTGTCTAATTTTAGATTTATTATGTCTGTGGAATCAGATCAAGGATATCTTAATTTAAGATACGAGTTATTCATTGGACTGTGAACGGTGACCTATAAACCTCAGCTATTAAATTAAGGTTATTTTATTTGGCACAAATTCAGAAGACTGTTAATTATCAAAGAAGATTTTAATTGATATTATTTGATATTGATAATGCTGTATAATTATTTATATTGTTGATTGATGTCACTTGATGAAACCTGCTGCACATATTGAATAAAATCACATGTACTATTATTATTACCACAATATTATTTATACAGATGACATAATGACTTGTAAATATCTAAAAAAATTACTACTATTATATTTTTTACATGCTGTTCATAAATTTCTTCTGTGAAAATATTTTAATAAATTTTGCCACATAGATCCCTCCGTCAATTGTCAGTCCCTTTGAAAATATTTTGTAAATCACAAATAACATACTGCCCGTTCGCTCTAACTTTGCCGCTCGGCTCCATACTAAAGTCGATTTTTTAACTAGACGAAGCTAATTGACAGCAACTAATGTCACTTCTTCATACAATGTTGCTTATGTTCTATGACGAAGTGACATTAGCTACTGTCAATTTACTTCGTGTAATTAAAAATTCGGGTATACGCCTCCACGCCAACGGCAAAGTTAGAGCGAACGGGTAGTATTAAACACAAATGAAGTAAAATTTCATTGTTTTAGGAAGCTTATTGCTGCACAGATGTCTACATTTCATAATCTTAAAATGTATGATGCATATTATACGAAACCCACACTCATTGAACTTTCGCGGACAAAGGTAGTGCGACCGTTTCTTTGGGGCCTGGCACGTAGATTGTTCGTCCCTTACGTATGTATGCTAAATGGTTAGATTGTTTCCTCTGGATGAGGTGACCACAAAGTACGACAATGTAAGACCCGACTATAGAAACCTACCTTTGTAAGAGAATTCTAACAGGCTTTGATGAAATTTTGTCATGAATTAGCTGTCAAAATTTTAGGAAATACTCATAGATTTAGAATTTTTCGCTACTCTCAATAGATACACATAGCGTGCGAGCGAGACCTCATTTACCAGTACACATAGCTCGAGAGGAAAAGAGATAGCAACTTGTGTACTCTTAATTTATCACCCTAGCACCCGTGGTGATAATATGTCATTCATATTTTACAATATTCTGTAGTGATCTTACGAATAAAATGGAAAATTTAATATTTTCTACGATGGTGTCGAGTTCAGTGTGTGAATTTGATATTAAATAACATATATAGATATTCATATATTCATTTTCACACATAGACATTTCTTTTTTGGTTTCGTTTTCTATCTGACACTGTTTATCTTGTACATTCTAAATCTATGGAAATACTATTCAAGTGAAGAAAGGCGCAGAACCGTGTGTTGTTGCGTAAATTGGGAGAGGCCTTCGTCCAGGAGTGGACTGTCATAGGCTGATTTGATTGACTATTCAAGTACATAAGTATTAAATCTATCTATATCATAAAATTTTGCAGCACCGTGAATGTTCTGTAGCATATTTTTATTTCAGGATAGTAGTTTTGATACTACTGTTATGAAAAATCACTGACTTACTTACATAGATATTTAAACTATTCAGATCATGTGTAAGAAGTAGAGTCATCCAACGTCTTTAAAAGCTTGTTACTCGATAGATAGTAATGTTTTTTAAAGTTTATAAAGGCCTTGTCGATTGGCTGACGTAATTGAAGAACATATCTAGTGTGATACTCTTTAGAAAAGTGTGTGTTAATTTTTATTGTGTTTTACAGTTACTTTTTTAGGTTTAAGCAAAATTCACCAACCACAAAGTATATCAGTTTAGTCAAATGAATGGTCACCCTACAAATACAGGGAGTGCAGTGCAGTAAATGCGACCATAAACCTGGTCAACCTAACATAACAGATATAAAACCCGACAGTGTCCATTCACACTGACGTTCTAAAATGTTTATCGTTTCTCCCCAATAATATGACATTAGGTAACAATGACACAGGACATTGTGCCTCCTACGTTCGCATTGTCATTGTAGGTGTATTAATAGTGTCAAATTTTACATTCCGTTACATAAATTAATTCTAAATAATATGAATAAATCTTAGTGGTTTCTTGTCGCTTACGTAAGCATTTGGATTTTGTATAATGATTACTGTGTTAAGCATTTGTTGAGATGGTCAATCCTATGATGGATAACCGTTTGTGATATTTCTATGTATGGGCATTTTTGAGCTTTAGAAGATACCTAAAGTTCGTTCCAAAGCATCTTAAGCTTGTCGATGACATTAGTCATAGTACCAAATAAATAATTTTCATATTTAGAGACATTGTTACACAACGTAACATAGTCCCTATTGAGCTACATGCTTGGGCTATTATAAGATCTACGACAACTGATAAACATTCTTAAATTATATTTGAAATACATAAAAAAAAACATTCAAGCTCCGAACCTGGAATACCTGGAATTTGAACCCGGGACTTCAACAGGGCAGTTGCATACTCTTATAACTGCACCAGCTAGGCAGTCACGCAGAACAGTAGTGTGAAATGTTGCTTGTTTGTATCTCCGCAACTTCACAACACGCATTTGCTAACATTGGAATCCGTGGGTATTTCATCTTATTTTAGGGTTCCTTCCCCAAAGGGTAAAAAAGGGACTTAATTCATGAGACTTAGCGGTTCCTCTGCCCGTCCGTCATGAGTTTGCGTCTGAGGAATCGTGATAGCTAGAGAGCTAAAATTTTCACATTTGATGTATTAAGATAGATGTACAACAGATATTTTCTGACACCGCTATAACAACAAATACTAAAAACCGAAATCTAATTATTATAAAGGAGTCACACAACTCCTACCAGTTGACACAGATACTTACCGGACACGGTAGCTTCGGTAGGTATCTGTGGCGAAGACACCGGGAAACCACGGCCGAGTATTAGCACTGCGAGGACCTCAGCGATGACACAACAGCGCCACGCGTGGGCGCAACAACGCCAGGTCCTCGTGGTGGGTCTGGACGTGGACACTCCCTCGCTCGAGACCATGGTGCGAGCCATGCTCTCCAGGGGGAGTAAGTGGGACTGCGCCGCCTCTTACTGCGAGCAGGTCATGCTCGTGAAAGAGGCGGCGGGGCGGGAACGGGAGAGAACTCTCCTATCCGAGTTCCTCAGTCAGCGGCTTGGGCGCCGCCGACGTGTCTTCGCCGAGGAGTATCGGCCTCCATGACCGGGGGCCGGTGAGAGGGCTGCTTACTGTCCTTCACAAGCAGGCCCGTGACGGCAGCGTGACGTGAGAGATTCACGTACGCCCCCTCCCCCCCCCCCTTATAAGCGGGATCACACCCAAAACCCCCCAAAGACGAGGGTGCAGTAGCGGCCGTGGGTCTGTTAGGTCCTGGGACACCCTTCCGAGGGCTTACCCGGGGATCCCAACCATAAGCTGATTGGGCGTAACGTGACGTTTTTTTTAGTCCGGCATAGCATCCATGAGCATTTTCCCTCACGTTAACAAAATAAACCGGCCAAGTGCGAGTTGGACTCGCCCATGAAGGGTTTCGTAGCAGCAAGTAACATAATATAAAAGTTCTTATAGTTCGTTGTAACATTGATTGATTTTTTAACACGTTCGCAGTGGTAGTGATTTTTCTAACCGAAAATTGCGGTTTATGACGTATTAAAAAAAAACTACCTACTCTATCTCGTTCGAACTAATTTTCGTTGGTAGTTTTTATGGCAATGTACATCATATAGTTTTTTTAGATTTATCATTCTCTTAGTTTAGAAGTTAGAGGGGGGGGGGACACACATTTTTCCACTTTGGAAGTGTCTCTTGCGCAAACTATTCTTTTTAGAAAAAAATTATGTTAGGAACCTCAATAGCATTTTTGAAGACCTATCTATAGATACT
Organism: Miltochrista miniata; assembly: GCA_933228765.1. NCBI lineage: Eukaryota > Metazoa > Arthropoda > Insecta > Lepidoptera > Erebidae > Miltochrista > Miltochrista miniata. The sequence continues at coordinate 22,171,478 of OW121763.1, read as the reverse complement.
CCACACGTTTGGGTTTGATGAAAATAAAAATTTTGAGTTTCAGTTCTGAGTATGGGGACCCCCGAAATTTACTACTTTTTTTCTAGTTTTATATAAGAATCTTAATGCGGTTCACAGAATACATCTAGTTACCAAGTTTCAAAGGCATAGGCCTTATAGTTTCGGAGAAAAATGGCTGTGACACACGGACGGACAGACAGACAGACAGACAGACAGACAGACAGACAGACATGACGAATCTATAAGGGTTCCGTTTTTGCCATTTGGCTACGAAACCCTAAAAATGGTTCACACAACAAACGTAATTTGCCGTTTTTGGTACGGAACCCTGAGTGCGCGAATTCGACGCGCACGTAGCCGGTTTTAATAACTGACTTAGGTAGTAGGAGAGTAGATATTCTACACAAAACTTGAATCAGAAATGATAGTCTTTAAATTACAAGTAACAATTACTTACTCAAAATTACGCTAGATAAATCTACTGATTAATTGCTGACGGTACTACCGAGCGAACACAGAATTGCTTAATTCAGACTTAAAGTAAATCATATTTTTTGCCATACAATATAATCTTTACATAGAGCATAGTAATTACGAAAAAATATTACTCATTACGCCCATAAATTTAATTAATTCTTGTGAACTTCATACCACATGTTTTGATTAATTTCTTATTCACGTAAACTGCTCAACTCAATAATAAATTCGAATAGTAAAAAAAATAATAGTACATTTAAAACCCAATTAGTTTCAAATATTTTATAACGAAACTTATGGGAAAATTACCCCGGAATTTTAAAGAGCTTTTTGGAATGCATTTCAAAGAGCAAATTAAAATTCTATAAGAGCAGAACCCGCTTTGTATTTACTTTTGAGGGTAAATTAAAATATAAGTACTTTTATTTGGACCGAAGTTATTTTTTTGCTACCTTAACATTATGTATACTGTACATGACGTCAAAAGAATGTTATTTAAAAGATTCTTTGAACTGTTTAATTGAATTACTTTCTTATTTCTTTATTCTACTGCATATGCCTTCTATTATAATTACATTACCAACATACTTTTCCGTGGAACATAGAGCTTTATATTTTTTCTTCTTTAGCTTAATATGTCACCACTAGGTAGAAAGTCATAATGACATGCAGAGATTGAGGGTTACTTTCATAAAGAACCCTCGGAAAGGTATCGATATAGCGGAAGGAAATACGAATTCTGGTAGAGACCTCCAAGTCCTTATTTTATTAATTTTTGAATACTATATATTATAACTATAGGGTGAAGTGTGGGCGTATACTATGTCTCTGCCTACGCCTTCATCCCCGAAGGTGTGACTGTATGTATGTAATATTATAAAGAGGAATAAATTTAATATTTGTTAATATAGAATAGGCACTGAAGCTAGTGTGGCTGTCGTGGCCGTTTACATCTCGCCGAGCCTCGACCAGCATCAGTTTGAGCTATGGCTCCCTGAGCTGGACGTCGTTCTCGCTGCATGCCGGCCTCGCCCTGTCCTGGTCCTGGGAGACTTCAATGCCTGGTCGCAGGCTTGGGGCTCCGGGAAACCAGAGGCAGGGGGAGGATACTGGAGGACTGGGTCACTACACGTGGCCTAGTCATCCTGAACCGAGGGAATGTCGCAACCTGGGCGCAGCGGGGGCTCAGCTCGGTCATAGACGTTTCGTTTGCGACCCCTGAGCTCGCCCGCCGTGTCCAGGGATGGCGCGTGGTGGAGGAGGAGGAGACGTCGTCAGATCACCGATATATTCGGTTCGACGTCTCCCCTCCACCTAACCTGCCGCCAACAATTGCGAATCCCCCGGAACCGCGTTGGGCACTCCATCGCCTGGATCGGGAGGCTCTCCTGGAGGCGGCCATCGTGCAGGCCTGGATTCCGACAGCGGACGGGCCTGCGGATGTTGATGCCGAAGTGGAGTGGTTCGGGAGAGCCATGTCGCACATCTGCGATGCGGCGATGCCCAGGGCTAGACCCAGACCGGCGAAGAAGCAGGTGTACTGGTGGACGCCGGAAATCGCGCAGTTGCGCGCGGAGTGCGTTACCGCGCGCCGCCGGTACACCAGATTCCGTCGGAGGCGCCGCCGCCCAGACGATGCGGCAGCCCGAGAGATGGAGCTTTACGATGGGTACAAGGAGGCCAAGAGGGCCCTCCAGACGGCCATCAAGCGGTCCAAAAAGTTGGGCCGCGATGAGCTGATGGAGACTCTGGAGCGGAACCCGTGGGGGCGCCCGTACCTTATGGTAAGGGGCAAATTACGCCCTAAGGCGCCCCCACTGACTCAGAGTCTCCAGCCGGAGCGGCTGGAGGAGGTCCTGGACTCCTTGTTCCCGTCGAGAGCGGAGGAACATATTTCTCCGCGCATGGCTCCGTCTCAGGCGCCCAACGCGGAAGGCAGCGAGAACGACGTGCCCGTAGTCACCGAGGGTGAGTTAGGGGCGGCTGTACTGCGGCTTAAATCCCGCAGAAACACCGCCCCTGGACCCGACGGCATTCCAGGCCCAGCGTGGGTCCTGGCTCTCGAAGAGCTTGGGCCTCGACTAATTGGGCTCTTTAGCGCATGCCTCGAGAAAGGCCAGTTTCCCAAGGTCTGGAAGACAGGGAAACTGGTCTTGATTCGAAAGGCGGGGCGGCCGGCAAATTCCCCATCAGGGTACCGGCCGATCGTGCTGCTCGACGAGGTGTGCAAGCTCTTTGAGCGCATTATTGCACAACGCCTCGTCGGGCACCTCACACGCGTGGGGCCTGATCTGGCGGATAGCCAGTTCGGCTTCCGTCAGGGACGCTCCACCGTAGACGCGATCATGCGCATTAGAGGCCTGACGGAGGAAGCAGTCTCACAGGGTGAGGTGGTGGTGGCGGTGTCTCTCGACATCGCCAACGCATTCAACACCTTGCCCTGGAGCTGCGTCAGGGAGGCGCTTATCTATCATGGAGTGCCTCCCTACCTCCGTCGAATTGTCGGGGCTTATCTCTCCGAGAGAGCCATAACTTACCCGAGCTGGCTAGGGCTGGGTCGGCGAGATGTGTCGTGCGGTGTTCCACAGGGATCGGTTTTAGGGCCGCTCCTGTGGAACATCGGTTACGACTGGGTGCTGCGTGGTCCGTTGCTCAGAGTGGTCGGCGTAACGTGTTACGCCGACGACACCCTCGTTACGGCGCGGGGAGCAACGCACCGTGCCGCAGCACTTAAGGCCACGGCAGGGGTTGCTCAGGTCGTGGGTCGGATTCGGCGGCTGGGTCTCGAGGTCGCCCTTCACAAATCCGAGGCTCTGTGCTCCCACGGACCTCGGATGGGGCCACCTGCGGGATCCAGCCTACAGGTAGGGGGCGTCAGCATCGGCATCGAGCCCTCGATGAAGTATCTGGGTCACGTACTCGATGGCCGGTGGAACTTCGGACATCACTTCCGAAGTTTGGTCCCAAAACTGAGGGGAGCATCGGCCGCACTCGCGCGGCTGATGCCCAACATCAGGGGACCCAACGCTCCCTACAGGAGACTGTACCTGGGGATCGTGCGAAGCATGGCCTCGTACGGGGCTCCCGTATGGGCGGAGACCCTGACGGCCAGCAATGAGGCTAGACTGCTGAGCCCGCAGAGAGTGATGGCCGTCAGGGTGATAAGAGGATACCGCACGATCTCCGGTGAGGCGGCATGTCTCCTAGCCGGGACCCCTCCATGGGACCTGGAAGCGAGAGCCCTTGCGTCACTGTTCAGATGGCGCAAGGAGGCGCTGGAGCGGGGCCCAAGGCCTGCGTCTCGAGAAATCGAGGCCCAGCGGACCCTGCTCCACCAGGAAACCATGGAGACATGGAAGGTGCGACTTGAGCAACCAAAGGGGGGATTCGCCACAATCGCGGCCGTCAGACCGGTCATGGACGAGTGGCTGGAGAGAAGACACGGTGCTCTCTCCTACCGGTTGACACAGATACTTGCCGGGCACGGTAGCTTCGGTAGGTATCTGTGGCGAAAACACCGGGAAACCACGGCCGAGTGTCAGCACTGCGAGGACCGCAGCGATGACATGGCGCTCCACACTCTGGTGGAGTGCACGGCGTGGGCACAACAGCGCCAGGTCCTCGTAGTGGGTCTGGGCGTGGACACTCTCTCGCTCGAGGCCATGGTGCGAGCCATGCTCTCCAGCGGGAGTAAGTGGGACTGCGCCGCCTCTTTCTGCGAGCAGGTCATGCTCGCGAAGGAGGCGGCGGGCCGGGTGCGGGAGAGAACTCTCCCACCCGAGTTCCGCAGTCGGCGACGTGTCTTCGCCGAGGACTATCGGCCTCCATGACCGGGGGTCTGAGGACGGTGAGAGGGCCGCTCACCGTCCTTACAGAAGCAGGCCCATGACGGCAGCGTGACGTGAGCACTCACGCACGCCCCCCCCCTTAGAAGCGGGGTCACACCCGAAACCCCCCATAGACGCGGGATTGCACCCGAACCACCCCCTGGGCGAGGCCGCATTGGCGGCCGTAGGTCTGTTGGGAGTCACGGGACATCCTTCCTGAGGGCTTACCCGGGGCTCTCAACCATAGGCTGTTAGGCGTGGCGTGAGGTTTTTTAGTCGGTAAGAGTCCGGCATAACATCCTATGAGGATTTTCCCTCACGTTAAACAAAAAAAAAAAAAAAAGGCACTGAAGCTACTGAACCGATTTGAAAAATTCTTTCGCTATTGGGAAGCTATTTTTTCTAATTAGACAGTAAAATGACGGCATAATGCGAATGGCATGCCATTACAGCATTCATTTTACAGATCAATAAAGCGAGCGAAAGATCATGGATTTATCATTTGATTGGCATGGTCATTAAATCATTGTAAATTCTTTTCGGTCATTGTAAATATAAATTCATTATGAACACTATCTCAGTATTGGTCTCTGGACCTAGGTAACGCTGTATCTTAAATTAAGTTGTCAAAACAAATATTTTTATACGTGCTAAACTGTAATTCAGGGCAACCTTTTAAAATGAAACTCGTAAAAACATATTGTTAGATTGTCGAGAGATTATGGTAGAGATCTATAAATTGCTAATTATGTTTTCTTACGTTGTATCTAATTGAAATAGAATTTTACACATTATGAGGTAGTTGTGCAACCCGTTTGACTAAGTATTAATCAAAATACTTACCCTCTTATTGCATAGGCTATGAAAAGTAACGATTATTTGATTCAATTTACTTCTCATTGATGTAAAATGGCTACTGTTAATACTTAAAGACGTATAATGTACATGAAATTAGAATTGACTGATGATGAATTTGCTCATTTCCTGATATATATACGATCACTAAACATATATTATGGCATTATTGTACATCGTAGGTCTGTCAGGAACACACTTAGACTACCAGAGTACATAGAGAATAACAGATTATATATTAGGTATAAATAAATAAATAAATATTCACGGACATTTCACACAACGCTATCTGATCCCAAAGTAAGCTAGGAATAACCTGCTTGTGTTATGGGTATCAGACCACGGATATTAATACTTATATACTTTTAAATACATACATATTATACATAGAAACACCCAGACTCTTGAGACAAAAATTTATGGGTCACACAAATATTTGTCTCCGGTGGGAATCGAACCCTCGACCTCCAGCGCCGCAGGCAGTATCACTACCGACTGCGCCATAGAGGCAATAACAGATTATACATAAGGTATGGAATACTATTACATAGGTTGAACAAGTGAAGTTTTTAATATGTGTAGCAAGTTCCATCAAGTGCCATCAATCAACAGTATGAATATAATTTCAGCTCTCTAGCTATCCACGTTCATGAGATACAGCCTTGTGACGGACAGACAGACAGACGGTCGGCGAAGTCTCATGAATAAGATCCCGTTTTTACCCTTTTGGCTACGGAACCCTAAAAAGAAAGAAAACATAGTACATATACCTAACTAAAAGAAAACAGGCTAACATTAGTTTTCAAATAGGTGTGTAGGTACCAAATTTTGTATTGATTGTGATACAGATACACTATCTTAAAATAACTATTGCATCTTTGACTGCTTTCTACCGTATCTATCAAGGTGTGTTCTGAAGAACTCTTCAACCTAATCCCACCCTCTCCTTTCCGATCCCGAACAACGCGTGCTGAACAGAGGTGCCACTCTCACACAGTGGAGATATCTTTGCTAGAACTGAGCGATTCAAAAGATCGTTTCTCTGTCGAACCATAAAAATCTGGAACGACCTGCCAGCGCACGTGTTTCCCTCCTCTTACAATCCTGGGTTCTTCAAGCGGAGCGTGAAGAGGCACATCATAGGGCCGCCAAGTTGAGGGCCGCTCTCTATAGTCTTACAGACTGCGACGGTGGCCCCCAATCGCTCAATGTCGCTGTGGCTTTCCATCAGGCGGCGGCGGCATCATTTTGGCGAGCTAAATAAATAAAAAAAAAATTATACCTACTACGGAACCCACATTACTGAGAACCTTTTTCCACGCTGCAAGGCAATCTCTTGAATGCAAAAGCTTATACCTACGAATTCCTTGAATGTAGATTACACCTACATTCATCAAGGAAATGATGAAGCCCACAGAAATCAGATATCTGCAATGAAGCCCATGAGTATTTGCAATATAAATAGATAACTTCAAGAATTCAGTTGGAAATTTATGTCCTCAAGGTGTTAAAGTGCTACATTTCAGATATCAAAGACTTTAAATTAATATGTAGCCTAATTTCTATGAGATCGTTTGATTCTGGTATTATATTTAGTCGTTAAAGACAGCGACGCAGCTGCGACAATGCGTCTACGCAGCGCATGCGCGCTGTCGCCACTCGGCGCCGCTGCCATTTGTTAATTTATCTTCAAAGTAAGCTCTAGTTCTAACGTATTGCTCGACGAATCGAATGGAGCGTTGCAGAATGGTTTATTTGTAGATAAACTCAAACAAGAACGTTTTTAAATTAATACTCAATTCTATTTCCGAATGGTATGCTATTGTTCAACACCAGCGTTTCTCGTTTTCATTTTAGAGCAAGTTAAAGTGCTTTTTAAAAATATTGGATTAAATTTTTGCGCAACCTATTTATATAGATTTTTGGTGACTTATATATTTAGTCACTTATTACTTTACTTAATTTAATATATTGATTTCTAAAGCTCTTAGATAGCTACATAGGTACAATGAAACACGATAATGTAATGAAAAACTCTATATTTTCCTTACTTGGGAATAAAATACTTCTATTTATGCAGCACCTCGTATCATTGTCGAGGACAGTTTGCTGCATATCAGATCGTGTCCAAAGCGATATTCATTATGTGACTGACTCCCGCCTGGTGCTGACACATTGACTATTATTCCCGAGAATGAAGAGTAAGGTTGACCTACGAGTTGACATCCGAGCAGGTATAATAAGTAGGAATTTACATTTGAATGGTTCATGTGCTCTGTTTTAAAATTTAAATGTATCCTCGCTTGCCAGCTTCGAGCAGATAATCTAGAAAATTCTTAATGCAAAAGTTTAATTTAAAAAGTTGACGGGTAGAATAATGGTTGCGTAACCTTTGTAATTCGACATTGTAACGAGTAATCTGGCCGCGTTCTACGCTCATTAATTACATACTCATTTATGCATGTAGATTGTAGAGTTGAGCTTCAAGACCCACCCGCGCCATCGTCGCTGCTCTTTAATGTTTTTTTAACAAAAACTTAATTAAAAATCGTATCTCGCGTGTTCGAAGGAAATGAACTCATTCTTTGGACTCGTTGACTGACGGGCGGACTGACGGGCCCGTCATTATAGAAGTCGACCATTCACTGAGGACCCCCGGTGCCCCATGCTGCATAGCTGTGAAATTACGACCGCCGGCGAATTTAACGTGCAGTCAAAGGTCAGCTTGCACTGGCAATGATGTATGTTTTGGAAATTTTATTATTTGACGAGCTATACGGTAATATTATTACGCACTTAATTATTAATTATTGGTTCGTGTAACGTGAACATCGGTTACCGTAATAAGTGTCTACAATTTGTCCAATTTTGCCTCGGTTGGTATACAATCCCCTATAAATACATACTTGAAACATGATGGGGATTATTTTATGGTATCTATCAATATGCTTATCCTTGTGAAAGTTGAGTATTGAAATTTATTTACTTACAACCAAGCAACGAAGTAAATAGTAAATCATACTTGCATACTGGTCAGAATGCTATTCAATTATTCTATTGTATGCGAATCATATCGCATAATATTGGCTCGTAAACATTTTTTCACGTCCATTCTAGGTGTATTGAAGTGGCAAAAAGCGTAAAAAGTCTCGTATGTAGGTATGAAGATGCTGGCTTCAACAAAACCAACACGGGGCGGCCACAAATTGGCGGTTCAGCGAGACGGGCACGTCGTGACTGCGCCGCCGCCGCGCCGCGGGCGCATCGCGGGTGCGGACACAGCGCGAGCGCCGGCGAGAGCGGATAGTATCTACAACAATAATGAAAGGATTCACAATTTCCACTGTTACTGTAAGGGTAAATGGTAAAAAACTTTAGCCATCACAAAATCGCTATGCATTTGATCCTGACCTAAGTATTACAAAAACTAGCTGACAAACAAGATTTAGAAACAAAATAATCTATACTTATAATAAAACTGTTGAGGGTCGAAAGTCTGTACATGGAAGATATTTTGAAAATTTTAATTGGAGGGCGTTCTCTAATCGATACTGAAGCCGAAAATGTAATTTAAACTTTTCATGTCTGTCTGTCTGTCTGTCTGTATCCCGAATAAGTTCACGCCGAAACTACTGAATCGATTTGAATGATACTTGGTACACTTGGAGCAAGGTTCTAGGATACTTTTGATCCCGATATTTTGCGTGATTTCTGCGGGAGAGGGGATGAAAGATAAAATGGTTTTTCAGTTGTAATTTCTCAACGCGTGATGCGATTCCAAAATTTTTTTCAGTGTTATAAAGGGAATACTTTAAGATTTGTTTCACACAAGTTTCAATGTTGAGGGTTTTGTAGTTCAGGAATTAGAGGCATCTCAACTTTTGCAAAACCTAAAATTCAAGTTTTCCTTTGATTGTAAGGGTACTTCTAAACGGGCGTGTTGGCTTAATCATAAAAGAGCTACGGCGCGGACTGAATTATTTTACAATAGCCTTAATCTTTAAGCTCTTTTATGATTAAGCAAACAGGGCCGTTTCACACGCTGCTTGATGAGTCGGATGAAGAAGTACCTCTCCTTTCGCAAACCTTATGTAACGTAAACGAAGTTGCGAGGGTCAGCTAGTATTTGATAAAGTTCTTCACAAAATATTTACAAGTAAATTAAGTTAATAAAGGCATTTTTTTTAAAGAGCAACTAAAACTGTTAATAAAGTATGCCTACGTAGTTGATTGTTACTGTCGTTACGGTGTTACGTTGTTGATGTGTTATATTAAATTCCAATACAAGGCACCATCTATAATTTAGTTCTGTTACCAAACCTTTATTTTTTGGCAGCAATTTTCTAAGTTATTGACTCTTCGAGTAGTTAATTCTCTTAAAGTAAGCTAACCCGTTTATAAGGCTACGCCTTAAATTCCATAAGAATATTTTCTGATCTTAGCAAACATTACCCGTGTCAAGACGTGTATTTGACTTTCTGCACAGGTCGTGTTAATAGGCTGTGGACTAAGTGCGCAGCCTTACAAATCCAGTATGATTATTTGCTCAGTAATGTTGGAAATCCATTAAACAAGCTCCTTTTAGTGATTGAACAAGGTACAAAGACATGACTAGAATGCGCTTTTGAATTGTATTCAGCCAATCACGGCCTCTAAATTGCATAGCATGAAAATAAGAATCCTTTTGAATTTTTCTTTTACTAACATTAATATCAGTGCAAAATTTATTGCAAGCTATGCTTCTCTTTGTAGTGAAATGTTTTTAAATTTCGCAAAAGAATTCTCTTTTTAACCAAATGAACTGAATGTAATAATATACATTCAGTTTTTCATTTGGTACACACCACAATATTTAAGTAATAAATGTTGAGGAACAGTACAAGTGTCGTTTTTAGGGTTCCGTACCCAAAGGGTAAAGAACGGGACCCTATTCATGAGACTTCGCTGTCCGTCTGTCTGTCTGTCTGTCTGTCCGTCAGGAGGCTGTATCTCATGAACGGTGATAGCTAGAGAGTTAAAATTTTCACAGATTATGTGTTTTCGTTGCCGCTATAACAACAAATACTAAAAACAAAAACATAATGATATTAAAACAAACGTGTTTTTTCACCATTTTATCTTATTAGGTAATAAGGTATCCTTCTCAATTTAAATACGTTAGTTGGCTTAAATATATAATCAAGATTATTTCTTCCCTTTCACCATGCAAATTAAATGAATACTTTAGGAGGTATAGCAAAGTCAAATATTGCGGAAGGAAATTAATTTCGTGTCGTCATGATTGAACATTAAACGGGTCACATACTAATTTATTTTTAACTTTCATCGTAAATATTTTTTCTTTAAAAAGTTAACATCCCTTCCAGCAGATTACTTTAGGTAATTATAATATTTCAAAGATAGCAATTTTATAGGAAATAGAAAACAAAGAGCCCACATTTCTCATTTTTTTCCAGTTTAAACAATTTACGTACAAACACACAATTCAATTACATGCACCGATGTTGTAGACTTATCGTGTTAATAATGTCATCATTCAAATGTGATCAATATTCTGAAAAAGAAATTAAACATAGAGAAATACATACTGTACCCACCGTAGAGGATCTATATGAGGATAACAGGATAGTTAGCAACATAGAGCAACACGAACTGTCTAAGGCGCGCGTTGCTCTGTGGTTAACAAACACCATAGAGCAATACTTGTTTTATAATATATAGTGATATTATGATATAAGGGCAACCAGTAGACGTTTGAAATACTCACAGAATATCGAGCAGTCTATTTACATAAAAAATAAATCTAATTAAAACAAAATGGACATTTACTGGGACATCTTTCCGAGAGCTAACCCGGGGCTCATAACCTAGGCGTTACGTGAGGTTTTTTAGTCGGTAGGAGTCCGGAATAGCATCCATGAAGGTTTTTCCCTCACGTCAAACAAAAAGGGGCGGTCCCATGCAACAAATAAGCCTTTTGTTGTTTTTTGGTTCGGAACCCTCCGTGGAACCCTCCATGCGCGAGTCCGACTCGCACTTGGCCGGTTTTATTCAGTATGTGCAGCAAGTTCCACCAAGTGCCATCAATCAACAGCATAAATAATCTGAAAAATAGAATTAAGATAATTAGTTGTTTATTTAAATAACCCATGATAGTGCGCCTTTTCTCAATTATTTTATGAAAGAATCAATATAGGTAATTGAATAATTATATTCATTCTTTCATAAAATCAAAGCTCTTATGTAATCCAGCATGAGATTTGATATAGACTATTTTGATTGATTGATTGAAAGATATCAAACAAATTCTATCATTGGCACATACACCGATTGGATAATAAGTTTAGATGTCATCGGCACTCGGGCTATTACTTGTCGCCTCTATATTATGTTAACTTTGAAAACATCTTTCATATATGACGGTAACGGCTACGGTGGTAAGGTGGCAGTATTTTCTAATCGCTATTTTATTACTAATAGCATTTGACCCTATCTTACTTCATACTAAAATTTATTATTAATAAAAACATCATAGCCACTTTGTCACACTACGTACGTTAGATGTACTCTGACACTAACGAGATTTTTTTCATTAGAAATTAGTCTCAGAAAAGAAAAATTAGTGAAATTATTTATTTTTCTGAAACGTTCTGTACCTATGTGAATGAAAATTTATTCATATAGGCGACGAAACAGCACTTATGGAAACTCAAGATTATAGCCACTAATTTGAATTGTATGTAACGGCTACCTCACTACCGTTCGCAAAATATTGTGCTACAAAAAGATCTGGAATATGGCATAAAGGTATTCTTCATTTACGTTACTGCTAGATTCGCAACGCAATAGGTAGAGTCTGAGAGAAAAGTACCTGAAAAACTCGCACATTTTATCACAAACTACAATGCTTATTGAAGAAGACAAAAAAAATAAAAAAAATCAAATAGAGTTGATCTTTTTGTAAGACAATATTTTGCAAGCAGTACTGAAGTAGCGCAGTACACCGAATACAAATTAGTGGTAGCTGACGGTATGTTCATAATATTTCGGAACACAGAGAAATGTTTCCATTCTATTTATATTTTGCGCGTAGTGTAAATTTTTCAGAGCCAAAGGTTTAAAACGATTTTGAAACATTTTTAATACCTCCTTCAATAAATCCAGTTAATTTGATCGACAAGACTCACAAGGACCCGATATGACATACAATGCTCTGTATAAAATGTCAGCAGTCAGAATCTGTCAGAATTTAATAACTTACGAAAAAAGTAAGACAATATTCATTGCGTAAACTGTTCCACAATAGGGTTGACGAGGGACACATAACCGGCAGTGTTTTGCACAGTGCAAAAAAGCTCGGAGTAACCGTCACCGGACTTAATTTACATACAACGAACATAAATTCTCGTTTGTAAGAACACTGGCACTTTTATTGTGCAGTCTTCGTTGGGAGCAAAAAACTGACAGTATTTTTTTTAACGAGATAGACCACCGCTATATGATGGCCTTTGATCACGTGTACAAATATTAATTCTTCGCATGTTGTAGCAAAGAACTAATCGTTTTTTATTGGTCACGGCGCTTGTACGGTCATGAGCTTTTTATGTGGGAGGTATTGATTCTATGACCAATTCATAGCCAATTTGATGAGAATGGATATTGGTGGGAATAGCAGTAGTGCTTCTTAGAACGTCGTAACTGAAATTTTTATGATGATTACATTCCAGCTTTCATCGCTTGCGTTGACTTTTATCAATTTAATTTTTAATCTATTATATAAAAATAAGTCGGGTTTTCCTTCCTGACGCTATAACTCCAGAACGCAAGAACCGATTTCCACGGTTTTGCACGCGTTGGAAAGGTCTCGGGCTCCGTGAGGTTTATAGCAAAAAAAAATCAGGAAGAATTTCACATACAGCGCCATCGCGGGCGAAGCTGCGGGCATCAGCTAGTCAACTATAAAATCAAATTGATTGTCAAACCAAAACAAAGAATTAATATGAGAAATATAAATACGTATTTTATTTACCGATTTTAGTACTTATTAATAGCTTTGATACCAAAAGTGATTTACATGATCCCACCCTTTCCTTTCCGATCCCGAACAACGCGTGCAGGGCAGAGGTGCCACTCATACACATACTCACTTACACTCATAACAGTGGAGAGAATTTTCGCCAGAACTGAACGTTTTAAAAGATTGTTCCTCTATCGTACTATAAAAAAATGGAATGACCTGCCCGCACAAGTGCTTCCCTCATCTTACAATCCCGGGTTCTTCAAGAGAAGCGTGAAGAGGCACATCACAGGGCCCGCCAATTTGAGGACCTTCCGTTAGGACACGGCTTTCCATCAGGCTGGTGGCGACGTCAATTTGGCGAGCTAAATATAAAAAAAATAAAACATTTTGTCCACTTTCCTCTTTATTTTTTAGTAAACTGATAAATTATTGTGGAAAAAGCATACATAATAAAAACCGCGGTCAGAATTATACTTACATGCAGTTAATAATAAATTTTGATTTTGAACAATGAACATCATTTAATTTTGAATGCGCAGGACGGACGATGTATGCGCCGTTTTGATAAAGAATGTACATAAGTACAGACGCCATAATTTATGTATGGTCATCAAAAACATTGTAAAATTGATTTACAACAACCTCGGCGTCAATATTAATATCCAGGCTAAAATTGTATGTATGTTTAAATATTCAGGAGTACCCATTCATTTGTTGATTTAGTAATATTAGTGGTTGTAAATATAGTTTCGTATAAAAGACTACAGAATGCGTTTAATGACTTTGGCTACCGTTATTTTAGTATTTATTTTTATGTTCTCTAACGTGTTATAGTTGTAGGAAGTTATGACTACTTATGACACACACTACAGTCACTGTTCGAAAAAATGATATATATCTCTCGACATTTTGACAGAGTACTAAATTAAAACCTAAATTATGTCCTCATAGTTTATGTTAAGCTTGAAAGGTACTAAATTAAGGTAGAGAGTGTTGTAAATACTTTTATAACCTTTGTCTATGATGTAGATGTTCATTTGAGGTATTAAACATGCAAAAATCCGGTATTTAATTATATCTTTATATGCTGGTATTAGGTCACATTTCCGCTAATAACGCTACTAATTATTATTATGTGAGTTCACTGACAGACAAATAGATTTCTTTTATCTTCTTCATCATAGGTAACAAAAATCTCAGAAAGTGTATGTGTGTTTGTAACCATGTAGGTACATAGTAACTTGTTTTTATACAGTGGAAATATTTTGCCGAAGACTATCGGCCTCCATGACCGGGGGCCTGAGGACGGTGAGTAGGCTGATCAACGTCCTTACAGAAGTAGGCCCATGACGGCAGCGTGACGTGAGGGATTCATGCACGCCCCCTTAAGAAGCGGAATCACACCCGAAAACCGTCCAAAGATGCGAGATAGCTCCCGAACCACCCCCTAGGCGAAGGTGCAGTGGTAATCGTACATTTGTTGGGAGTCCTGGGACATCCTTCCGAGGCCTTACCCGAGGCTCTCGACCGTAGGCTGTTGGGCGTTACGTGAGGTTTTTTAGTCGGTAGGAGTCCGGCATAGCATCCATGATGGATTGTCCCTCACGTTAAAAAACAAAAACCGGCCAAGTGCGAGTATCTCGTTTAAACCAATTTTCGTTGGTAGTTTTTATGGCAATGTACATCATATCTTCTTTTTAGATTTATCATTCTCTTAGTTTAGAAGTTAGAGGGGGGGAGGGGGACCAACATTTTTCCACTTTGGAAGTGTCTCTTGCGCAAACTATTCAGTTTAGAAAAATATGATGTTAGATACCTCAATAGCATTTTTGAAGACCTGTCTATAGATACCCTACATGTGTGGTTTTGATGAAAAAAAAAATTTTGAGTTTCAGTTCTGAGTATGGGGACCCCCAAAATTTACTGCTTTTTTTCTAGTTTTACATAAGAATCTTAATGCGGTTTACAGAATACATCTAGTTACCAAGTTTTAATATCATAGGCCTTATAGTTTCGGAGAAAAGTGGCTGTGACACACGGACGGACAGACAGACGGACAGACAGACAGACATGACGAATCTATAAGGGTTCCGTTTTTGCCATTTAGCTACGAAACCCTAAAAAGTGTGGCTACATTAGGTCAGTCAATTACTTCTACCTAAATGATACAAAATCGTGAAAAAGTATTTAATGTGATGAATTAAAAATTTAAATAAGAATGGTTACCATTTATAATGAGCAATGTGTTAAATTAAATTTCATCATACGTAATTTAACAAAAAATATGAATATGTATTTATGAGTCACATATATTATTTTTCATTAGAGTATTATTTCTTTGTCCAGAAAATTAATATCATGATACAAATTGTCTTTCGTCAATTAAGTATATCTTTTGCATGAATTAATGAAAATTTTGTGTGAAACATTTAGTTTTCGCCTTTACAGTAAAACTTTATATTTAGTTTTTTACGTATTTAGCAATCCTTGAGGACGAATATGAAAATACTAGCTCAAATTAGGCGAACTACTAACAAGTATACCCACAAAACGATTCTTTAACATTTTTATCAATCTTCTGTCTTATTTCTTTGTTTATAATATTATGTCCTTATCTATAATCATAAAAGAATCCTTTCTGCCAAATTTTAGCCTTCTAGGATTTGGACCGGTCACTGATGGAATAACTTTAGGCCCAGATAGAACATATGTTTTCAAATTCTATATAGGCATATGGTAGATTAATGAAGTAGGCGTAAGATGTAATAGTATGTTGTAGTAATTATGGACATAAGGAGTAATTGCTTCTAGAGGTCTTTAAAGCTCATCTATAGGGCGCTTTAAATTAACGTTGCTAGTAACTACCAACTTTATCGAGACCATTACAAACCAGTATAGGTGCTTGCGTATGATTAGTTATCGTTGCTGTGTACAGATTGTATCAAGGAAGAATAACCATAGATTGTAATCTAAGAAATTTGTATATAGACTGACTCTACCCTTAATATTGCTACTGTAAAAGAACGTGTGGCGACGGGGTCCCATGTTGCGACGGGTACGAGTACAAAATTTCTCCACCCCAATGGCAAAAAGGGAACACTTTGGCAAAATGAACCAGTTCGTAGAGAAGGAAAACTCGAAATGAAACCCGGTTGTCAGTAAATTGACAATGGTTAAGCCAAGTTGAAGGCTTTATGGGCGGTTTGAAAAATTCAACTGCGGGTCGCGGTGACCTGCACCTGTCCATTTCAACACGGAAATAGGCTAACCTCCTATTATGTGGGACATAAAACTATAAGGTGAAATGTGGGCGTAAACTATGGTCCTGCCTTCCCCTTCGGGGATAAAGGCGTGACTATAATGTAATGTACGTATGTATGTGTATGTAGAAGAAAATTGCGTCGTTTGATGTACGTTTTTCATTTCTGAATTTATGTAGGTAAGTAGGTCCTCGTAAAAGAAGCATGGCTGCAAGCAATAAGTTTACGAAGTTTTGAATCTAGTTGACGTAAACTTAATACGAAACCATTGATTTTTATTTAAGTAGGTATAAGATTTCATTGAAAAAAGAAAAGTAGAAACGAAAAGTCGTTGTCTTGCCTTCACATCTATTGTGGTGTGATTGTTGTAGCGATCGCGGCAGTTTTATGCATGTACAAATAAATACTGTACAATTTGTCCCCTTGTCTGGTCGATCTGGGAATGCGTGCTTCATTATGTGACGTTTCCACGATTAGAGTGCATTGATTACACGTTTTATTTTTTATTGATTAGAAGACTTGTCCACTGTTTTAAACAATAAAATACTTATCAAGTCTTTTAAAATGCCAAATGCATTTAAATGTAATATGTCCATCAGTTAGTAGAAAAACTAGCTTATAGATAACTTTAGCTAAAGTCTCTGAAATGTATCTAAGATGCTACTATAATAAAAAAAATAAACAGTACGGTTGTCTTTGCGGCTGTTTGGGACAATATTTATTTCATTTGTTATGTAGGTAGGTAATTGTTCGTTTTAGCCCCTCTCTATAAAATAGATTGCAGAGGGGCTTATGGCGAGACTTGTGTATGTAGTCTGTGACTCTGTTGCATTAAACTACGTCACTAGGTCACGTGGATCATCTGTTCAATGTTTGAAATAAAACAAAAATGACAACGTCAATCGGATTGAACTTTCACTTTCACAATAAACGTTTTAGAGAGGGACAGTCGGGGGAGACCGTCTCACGCTTCTTGTTATAAATAAATAAATAAAATAGACGATATTTGTACGCAAGATAAATGTAACCGTATAATCCAGATTTTAACATTGAATTTTACTTACGAAAAAAAATGAAAGCTTTTCATAAAATTGCTGACAGTGTTAAAAAGTAAAAAAGGATATACATAAAAAATATTGGATCTGGCAGTAAATGTAAATGTAGAAGCAAAAATGTTGACGTTCATGAGTGTTACTTTATAACCTAAATGAATAAAAAAAAATTGTAGAATCACTGGCCGCCTTAGATCATCTAACCACAGGATGCGCCTTACTTAAGCATTGTTTTCTGCCAAGCCAATAGACCATTTGGTCTTTTGGCTTTATAAAAAGCACTGTACATCAGTACATCATTTTATATGATTAAACTAGTACATTTCATTGTAGTTGACTGTACAATAAAAATTAACACACAACAGCCATTACGCGTTTGTCGATTAATACATTTTTAAATATAATGAAATTTTATATGTTTTTGTGTTTCCCCCTTCACCCGCTATGAAAACTAGCAGAATATTTTTGTATGCGGTGGTTCGCAAAGGCTAGTCCCGTGATATATGGTCTAAGCTGGCCGCACACAGCACTAGCTGTGTCTAGTCTGCAACTATTACACAACACACAACAGTTGAAATAAAAGTTTAATCTAATATTCAAAAAGACTTTTCAAGCACACAAAGCGTTATATTTAATTACAAACTGTAGTACAATGTTGTCTTCAGATAAATATGACAAACTACCTCGCGGAGGCAGGTGGAGTTGCAACTGCACTTTAATTAAGCGCACGAACTGTAGTGAGGAGATTTTGTCGGGACAGTTTGAGATTGTCGTGAAACTAAGCGAAACATGTCGCCTGTCAGCACCTCGTGTAGGTGTTTATTGTATTAAGATAGTCTCCTCTTTTAACAATTTAAGACAAGATTTGAACCATGTACTTGTGAAATTGATCATATAGGATAGTATAGTTACCCGGGGTGCTTTAGAACAGTGGAGTTTTAGTCGGCTTTTGTTCGGCATAATATACGTGGGATCTTAAATTCTTACAAAAATTGGGAATCGTCCAAGTGTCATTCATATTCCTCAACAAATATTCTCTTTATAACGCGAATGTAAATGTAACGCATCTGAAATTTCAGTTATTTCATGTGATCTTTTAATATGGGTGGAAGTGTTACAGGAAGTCGAAAAGCGCGCTTTGTAGTTGTAGGATATTATGACCAATGACAGTGTGTGGTAATAAAGATCGTTGAGAAAAAGTAGAACGTTTTTAACCCTGTTAGCCGTTAGTCTATTTATCAAACGTAATGAAGTATTCCAATCTGAGATTGGTTTCAAATTCACAGTCGCTGTGGATAGTGCACTTTTCTTTTTATACATTTTTCACTACTCTATTTGGTTAATGTATTATTTTCTCATTTGACTGCAATTTTAGTATTTTCAAGGTGACTTATTCGTTTTACAATGAAAGCAGACTTGTTAAGTACAAACCTTATAGAAATTTCATAAGTTATTTGAAAATCAAACAGAACCAATTCACCTTTGCCCACATTATTATTAAAATATCTTACTAGTGGACAAACCTACAAGTATATTAAGTTAAATTATAATTTATAAAAATATAGCCGTAGGCGGAAAGTCTAATACAAAGCCGGTTTGTTCCGTAATATTATAAGCAATAAAAATATACAACTTGCATTCATGTTGCCAGCTAAAAAAACGTTTACATAAGAGGTCCATTACTCATGCGATAATAGTCTATTCATGTAAATTGTACTCATTACGTACTTCTATGGCGATCTATGCATACAGAAGCATCAACTTAATATTTAGTTGATCGTGAATTTGTAAATATTACATTAATCTGAATATTTCTGATTACTTCCTTCTACAATTTGAACACACTTGATACATGAAACAGTATTTTAATGCTAATCACACGATTGAGCATTGAGAGTTTTGTGAGAAATAATATTACGAAACCTTTAAAGGTTTTTTTCAAGAAATTTATAGCACAATGTATCAGATGGGATTGCCAGCAAGCTAAATGTATTTTCTATCGTTATTTCTAACACGCTATAGATTTATGTGAAGGTTAAATGAGCCTAAAGTAGTCACAATGATTTAAGGTATATTAACTTAAACGTAGGCATGCTTAGCCGTAAAACCATTACTTTCATACAAAAATCTGTTCCATTTAGTTTACGATCAGGATAACGATACGTTTAAAAACCTTAAATAGGTTTTTAAGTGTCCACAGTCAATTAAAGGGAAAGCTGTTTGAAAAAAAGATTCCATGTTTTACTTATCTAATCCGGAACAAGGGGTTATAATGATGCACTTTATGTATGAACACATACATGACTTTGAATACCGCCATAAAAGTACTAATTATATTACAGTGTCATTATACTAACAAGACATTTGGAGTAATAACCCCATGAATGGGAGCCTACCATACAAGACCAGCTTTAATTGGCGGTTTTAGTGATAAAAGCCGCTTGTATTGTTCCGTATTACACACTAGCCGACTACACTTGTCTTGTGAACACGTAGCAAACGCAAAACCTGATTCTTTATAGAGCTGTTTCTCATTCATTTATAACCTCTAATAAAGTGACTCACTAATTTGAGAACAAATACGTTTGTAATACTTCTTTTAATTTGATTGATAGTACTCAAAAATAAAGCATTGAATTATAATCGAATCGATCGCCAATATAAATATCGCTATAAAGATCATAAATTGCATGTATTAGGCGTACGATCTTAAGGAGATCGTCGCGATGATTCAATTCGTTTTGGTCTTATTTGATAAAACAACATTAAAGTCAGTTGAAACATAATTTTGAATAATGAAATTTACTTGTCGTTAATACATCACTCTGTAGGACAATAACATGGGCCTTGTACAATGTCGGTGAAATTACACGCAGCGCATATTGACCCGTGCAAATAAATATTTTGAACTGACGTTTGGATATTTTTTCTTTTTTGTTACTAAAGACAAAGGCAATATCCGCCCACGATGCCGGACGAAGGGCACCGAAATTATTATGGAACATGTTCACTTTCCAAGGCATTCCACGACTAATGATTTCGAAAGATATCCTCCCCTTGAATATAAAATGATCACGCCCCCCGAATGAATTGAAACACTGGCATTGGATTTTTTATTTATATTAATTGTTGTTTTTCGACGACTGGTGGTCGAAAAAGGCAAAAAATCTTGTTCTATTTTTGAAATTGCTTTATAGGATGAAGTTTAGATGAGTTATAGCTTGGCTAAGTTTAAACCTCCCACGGAAATTCGATTACGACTCAGACAAAATTTCATTTTCGTACTAAAATTAAAAGATTAAAAATGATGATAACTCGATATTATCATACCTACCTAAGTTCATCGAGGATCCATTCGTCCTTCAATATAATATTTCGAATTATATTTAGACTACAATTCCATCTGCATTCAAAGAATCTATTTTGCTGCCTGTACGGGATAATAAAATTCAATGTGGGTACTTAATATCATCAAAGGAATGAGAAAGAAGTAGACATACAATATTTAAAACCACAAGTTATTTAATTACGTCCTTGTTTCAATAAGTTTCTGACCTTTTAACATACGAGTAAATCAAAGAGTCTATAATCATTGATTTGTATAACAGTCGGCGTGTTTTGACATTCCGTGGACTAACGTCTAAATCTTTGCTGAACTTGTCAAACACCCACATGGGCGCGTCGGCGTCGCCGCATGAATGTATTATTGCGGACACTGTCTGACTCTAAGTATTATTTATTGCGATTATATTTTAGTGTTACTTTAACGAACCATCAGAATTGGGATTGATATAATTAATTTAATTTTGGTGCTCATAATGCTTTGCCATATAGCAGAGATTATAGTTTTAAAGTATAGGCTTACAAGTGGATTGGGAAAGATACGAGTATTTAGATTGTCGGCTGAGCTTTTTAAATTGTGCAGGTAAAATAATATTCGTAGATTTTATTAGTTGAAAAGTAATCAGTTAACCATTGGAATCAGATATTACGTAGAGGAAATCTAAACTAAAGGAGGAAGACGAGTAGGAAACCGCCACTCGCCACCAATTCTAGCGATTTCAACAGTTGAGGTAATGCTGTACTGTTGCAAAACTGTAATCTCTAGCATTTGCCATTGGATTCCACAAAGAAAGGCACACTTCACGCAAGGCATCCTAAAACTGAGTTGTGAGACATAAATAAATAAATAATCATTTATTGGCAAAGGTTATGACAGCTAAATACATCTTTTCGATTTACAACCTCTAAGGCCTTATTATAAAACATGGTTTAACTATAGAACTCAACTAAAAATGTAGAAAAAGAATTTATAGAGTTTCCGTATCATTCTCACAATATTAGGTAAAATGTCTCAAGATCGGAGGTTTTTAAGGATTTCTGACCAGGATCCAGGGTTGATCATCATCATGACGATGATGGTGATGATTATGATGATGATGATGGTGGTGATGATCATAAATCCCGAAAAAAGAACACAGGACAAAACCTGATGTTACTTTTAGCAAATCAGGAAAAAAAGTTAGTCTGGCCTGTAGGTCTTGGACATTATTGTACATGAATATGTACAAATTGAGAAATTTAAAATTACTTAGAAATTAAAATTACCTAAATTCTACAGCTTTATGTTCAAGAAAAAAAAAACAAAGAAAATTATAATTAAAAAAAAGGGGGAAGAAGTGGGAGTCTTGTATATTATTATTAATTTACGAAACCCGATTATGAAACTCGAGGTCGCAAGTTCAATGTCTACCCAAGAAAAAATATTTGTGATGTTTATTTCTTGCGTGTCTGTGTTCGTTAATATGAATTTGTCACTTGTCTAGCTTCCACAGCACCAGCTTATATTACTTATATTATTCCTTAGACGCAATTTTAAAAATTGAAGATCAAAAATAAAATGTATCAGTCACAGTAAATATGGAAATATTACTAAAGATAAAATCTGCTAGAGTTATTTATCCAGGCAATAGATTTTTTCCAACTCACATTTATTATAACAAGGATGCGGTGTTTTTGATGTGACATGTGGAAAGAAAACTACCATTGTCCACCATACATGACCACAGAGCATGACGCTCCGCCTACTGCGGCGCAAGCCCGTCTCTATAACAAGCCATGCACGGTAATTAAAAGTTATTATTACAAACATACCTTTGTTCTTGGAGGGGGTATGGAGACATAAAAAATATTTGTGGAATTGCCGAGTTTTTTTCTACGGCCTCCTGCTTAGCGAACACCAAAACGTTAGAAATTTTGTCAGTTTTGCTCGTCGACGAGTAGTTCTATTAGCGTCCGTCACACCCTTGAGCGCTAGTGAGGTTTTAAAACTTAGTGAATACCAAACGAATAATTCGCCGCGCTGTACGCAAGGCTATCCTTAAAGAATAGCACTGCTAATTCGTTGAGGCTGTAAGGGGCTTTAACATAGTAGAAATATATTATAAACTCTGGTTTTACTGTTCTACTTCTTACAGTTATTTTCTGATTAATTTCGATGTGAGTTCGAGATCGGTGCAACTTTTCTGGTCCTCGTCATTGCTTTAGATCCAAGTTCACCAGGTTACAATATCTGTGGGATCAAGAATGGGTGTAATTTGTTTATATAAATCTTTTTCTATGTTACTACTACGTAATTATATTGAAAATTTACTAAATAATTATTCACATTCTATTTTAATGTAGATTTCTAATTTCCAAGCTTTTTGCTAAAGAAATTAAACATCCCTGCATGGTTAGGTGGTTTGGACTCGGTTTTTTTGCACTGAAAGTTCAACATTTTAAAAATAAAAGTGTGCTTGTATTTAGAACAAATCAATAGAACTCCTAACCGACGGATGAGGTTCAGTTGTTGGCGCACATCAAGGGGTGTGGCTGTCGGAAGGATATTTCTTCGAATAGCATTCCATAACAAACAAAAAAAAACCGACTAAAAACTTATTACGTTCAGTTTTTGTATACTAATAAAACAGTTGCAGTGAAGCTTGACGGGCAGAGTGGCGACCGGATATAAAGTAATGCAACCAGGACAAGCAAGATCATGTAATGTATATTTCCTTTTACTAAATGTACCTACTCCTATAACATTGGCCTATCCTGTACATCAGGATCTTCTGCAATGACGAATACACAGAGGTTCGACCTCTGTAAAGTTCAGTCAAAAGTTTTTAAACTGGCAAAGAATTAATTCAAATATAAATCGGAGGTGACAAGTAAAAAATCGGATTCTTATCTACTTTTATTTTTTTAATTTTTTGTTGTATGTATTTACTTTATGCTTAGAAAAGCTTACTGTGTTATCTATTTTGTTATTAATTGATTGGTTATCTCCTATTTTATTTAATAATCAATTGGATATTTTCGAATTGCAAATAACTAAAGACATGTAGCGTTAAATAAATGATAGTATAGAATATATAAATCCAGTATTTTATTAAATTATGCTTATTAGGCACACATTACGAGGCCCGGCACGGTGATTGTGACCATACTGGCACCGGCCAAAGGTTACAGCATAAAATTTTAACTTTACATAATGAATAAAATAATACGCTTAAAAATCTTCGAATACAACGTAATTTATTGTAATGTAAAGCTAATATCATAGAATATATCAGTAATTAAAAATACTCTGAAGAATCCTTTGAAGTTGATTAAAAAGTTAGTAGATAAGATAATGAGCGGTTAGTTTGTATTAGATCTGGCAAAATCCTTCTTAATCTAGTATAGGCAAATCAGAAAGCTAGCCGATATCTTATGCTATAGATTCATGAATATTCAAAGCTATTTTAAGATTTCCCAAAGAAAATAAATATTTAATTTTTTATTTACAATGAAAAATATTTGGCATTTTTTTTGGCAAAATGACGTTACGGACATCGAAGGTTCGGACACTTTGTCCGAAGAGTCAAATTCAATTTTTATACATTTTCCAAGTGACCGTTCGGACACTTATGATAACAAGCTGATTACGAAGCTGTATAGTACCGACAGACAAAATGTTTTAAAATATTCCTAGTTTATTATGATACTTGTGAAAGTATGTGATGTGATGATGTTTGGATATTTGCTATCAACCACGCTTTAACCATAGGAGGTGGGTACAGAATTTCACGCGAGTGAAGTCGCGAACATAAACTAGCATATAATATAGATATAAAATATATTAGCACTTTGCTTTTTATTGCAATTTTTATTAACAATAATTTAATTTTATTGTAATTATGATAAATGATTATTTTATCCATCTTAAGACAGTTAGTGCCCATTACTAATAAAAAAACCGGCCAAGTGCGAGTTGGACTCGCCCATGAAGGGTTCCGTAGCAGCAAGTAACATAATATAAAAGTTCTTGTAGTTCGTTGTAACTTTGATTGATGTTTTATCAGGTTCGCAGTGGTAGTGACTCTTCTAGGCAAAAATAACTGTTTTAGCTTTATCATTTTCTTAAAGTTAGAGGGGGGGGGGGACACACACATTTTTCCACTTTGGAAGTGTCTCTTGCGCACACTATTTACTTTAGAAAAAAAAAAGATGTTAATAACCTCAATAGCATTTTTAAAGACCTATCCATAGATACCACACACGTGTAGGTTGGAAGAAAAAAAAATTTCGAGTTTCAGTTCTGAGTATGGGGACCCCCAAAATTAACTTCTTTTTTTTCTATTTTTATACGAAAATCTTATTGCGGTTTACGGAATACATCTTCTTACCAAGTTTCAATAGCATAGGCCTTATAGTTTCAGAGAAAAGTGGCTGTGACATACGGACGGACAGACAGTCTCTAATCTATAAGGGTTTCGTTTCTGCCATTTGGCTACGGAACCCTAAAAATAAGTAGCTACCTATATATTGAAAAGAAAACAGACCATATATTTTGTAAATAAAAATAAATCTATTGGTTTATCTCATTCATTATTAATGCAATATACCAACTTTAATAAAAGAGACACCTACTGGCACATATTAACGAAACCATAAAAAAAATGGGTAACAATATCCGATAATTTAGAATTCGATTTAATTAGAGCAATATAGTTTTTTTTACGTTAGGGAAAATCCCTATATATTGATGCCTCGTGTATCCTGCCTTACCCCGGGTAAGCCCTCTGAAGGATACTCCAAGACTCCCAACAGACCCACGACTACCACTACGGCCTCGCCTAGGAAGGGGGGGGGTTCTTATTTAGCATTCTATTTAGTTTATCGCATTATTTAGCATTCTGTTTACTTTAATAGACACTTAACATGGTTAATTTTTTTGGTTTGACCGTACAAATCAGCGTGTTATCATAAGTGTCCGAATTGTCACCGAAAAAATTAAAATTGACGCTTCGGACAAAGTGTCCGAACCTTCGGTGTCCGTAACGTCATTTTGCCTTTTTTTTATTATAACGGTAACAGACGAGCATGTTAATAGTCGTAAACGACTATAATCTACTGGACATCTGCAAGTCTATACAGATGCTACACTCGGGCTGCCAAGACTATTGATGTTTTATTTTTTTATTTGTCAAAATCCCTACAAATATTATGCCGAAATTTATGGACTAAAACCACACAGCCCACCTATCCGCACAATACCGGGCGCCCTCGAAGCCCTATTGCCTTGTTGAATCAGAGAGAAGCAGTTTGTAATTAGTTAACTATTGTCAATATTTTTCAAAACGTTCACAAGCCTTTAAATTTTGCTGAGTGTGACTTCCGTAGAACGCTCGCAAATAGAAATATCACACACTGTCACCCTTTTTATTTTTTTTTACGTGAGCTAAATCCTTCAGGTACATATGCTATGCCGGACTCCTACCGACTAAAAACCTCACGTTTCCTACCTAATGCCTACGGTTGGGAGCCGCGGGTAAGCCCTCGGAAGGATGACCCCAGGAACATTGTCACCCTTAGTATCTTGCGCTACCGTCAATATTGGGACTGATCGTAGCGTTCCCGATCACAGCTTGCTAATGGTTAGCGCTAATGAATACGATCCCGCAACGGACTTTATTAAGTCCGTTACGTCACTAAAGTTTTATGCTAACTCTTTAACAAGTCCCCTTGTCAAAAAGGTGGGTCTGACCCGTCTGAATTGTCAAGGGTAGCGCCTACGTTCGTTATAGATAACAATATAATCAATCAATAATGCGGGCATACCCAGATAATTGACATGGGTATGACAATATAAACGTGATCCCTAGTGATACTTTTTGTAAACTACAGAACTTCGATTTCGGGAATAATATTGTAAAAATACTTACTTTCTTACGCAAAAAGGCTTTTATTTTAAGAACCATATGAGAAATAGGGTAAGCTTAAGGTCTCGTTGTGACCTCTACAAAAATAAATCGATTAAGGACTATTCGAATAAATAAAGACGGTTTTCCTTTTTCGGGGTTTGGGGTTAATCTACTTATATCGGGTTATCCTAGGGATTATTTTTATATTGATATTAAAGACGGGATCTTCGGTGTTCATAATGTAAACAGCTGTCATGGTTACACACATGTTCATATTCGCTTCAAATGCTTTTTGATCTCATTTCAGAGACACTTTTGTACTCGTATAATGTTTATAATACTAAAGCCTCCGATATGATATTGCTGGTCTAATATACAAATATGAGAGTCCAGTAGACTCTAAAACTCATGAGATTTTGCAGTTGAGTAGTAACAGTAGTAGCAATAAGCAATTTTGGCATGGTAGTATCGGTTAATTCGAGTTTTTGTATTAGTTCGACGAGAGCCCCTTCATTGCCATCGACATTGTCGAAAGACATAAGAATTAGGGATTTTCTAGTTTCAAAGTTGTGACTACGATTTTAGGACTTATGGAACTTGGAATTTATTGGAGTGATGATGTTTAAACTGACGTTCATTGATTTTGGCTTAGCTCTTCATTAGTGATGTTTAGTATTGAACCTTCATCATAGAAGAACGAAAAAACCCCGAATTGGTTTTCTTGGAGTGTTCTTCTCAGTCTATAGCATTTTCCGCACCCTTACTAGAGTCATAACAATTTTCTTTATGAATCAAAATTTTTTTTATGAATATAAAAAGAGAATATATTTTATTTCATTTTATTTTATTTTATATTTACGATAATAAAATGGAATATGACTAACCTACTAATTCTGTAAATAAATTTTGTGTCTAATATTTTTTAACAAGGTCTGCTAATTCTACGCCCATGTCGTATGTTTGGCGTAAAACATGATGTAGGTTATTATTAGTAGGATATTAGCCTAGCCGGTATGATCAAGAGAATTAAATAAATTTAAAAAATCATCACAAAAGCTGTTTAATAAAAACTTATACCGTCACGATCATGACCCATAGTTTGAACTCACAAATACAGAAGCGTTCCAAAACTGTAAAAGTTACGAAACTTATCGAATCAATTGATGGCATCACCGAAATACTACTAACTAATCTCTATTAAAAACAAAACAATACTTATTTTTAATTCTTTGCTACAAAATGACGTATAAGTTGAACAACGCAACATTAGTTGTTCATATTTAAAGCTTTTTATTATTAACTATAAGTAAAGGTAGCTGCTTAAAATAATTAGATATCTACTTAGACTTTAATTAAGTTTATTTCAAGACTCATGCATTTATTCTTCGAAAAAGAAACAGGGTTCAGCAGATCTTGGTGTCATTGGTTTGGTGTCGTCGTGTTTTCTCTAAGCAATAAGAAGAAACGGCAATAAGAGATATGCAAAAGGTTTATTAGAAAACTTTGATAGAAAATGAATTACAGAACTAAGAAGGGCATTTTCAAGAGAGAAAGACTTTGTCGATATAATAACTGGGATGACTGGCCAGCTGTAGTCAA
Organism: Miltochrista miniata; assembly: GCA_933228765.1. NCBI lineage: Eukaryota > Metazoa > Arthropoda > Insecta > Lepidoptera > Erebidae > Miltochrista > Miltochrista miniata. The sequence continues at coordinate 22,143,158 of OW121763.1, read as the reverse complement.
GATTAAGTAATATATCAACACAAAGGAGAATTGAACAGCTCGCTATGAAGGTAGGTATGTAGATAGAAATGATACACACGATGTTAAAAGCACCGCTTATAAAATACCCCATGTGTGGTCTAACGGAGAAGCACATAGATTGAGATAACCGCCAGGCAAAAAACTATATCGCGCTATGCATTCAGTATTAAACAATGGGTCAAAAAGGCTCAGTGATTGTAATTATTTTGATTGGGACTCGCACTTGATACAATTAATCATACGTTTTCGCTCTGTCCGGTTTTATTAATCGCTTGTAATTGCAATGGACATAATGTAAATGTGTTAAAGTGATTAATGTACGTTGAATCAAATTTGATTATCCGTAAGTGCTTTATGAGGCGCAAAGTGCAGTATATTGCAAAAACATTTTGAGTATTCAGTCATCCGTGTCGTTAATAATGTTGTTGTGGCGACAGAATTTATTAACATTTGACCATTCAGATAATATCTCAAAATCTCTGGTTACAGAGGGAACCCGCTTACACATTGCTCACAAAAGAGATATGTTATTTATCAAAATTTTGCCCGTATTTTGGTCAGACGTACTATCAGTCAGCTTATTCAAGCTGTCAAGAGCCCTTTATGTTATTTTGAGCCTTTATAATTTAGTGGACGTGATCAATTTTAGCGATCGACCTACAATAACATTGTAGTGGTTTTATTTATACTCTGGATTTGCTTCAAATGTACCAATCACATATTTAGTGAATCATATCCAAATGCATGAAATTCAAAGCAAAGCATCGTTACTACGGACGAATGGGTCAATGCTGTTGTAACAGGTAATGATGCTAAATTAAATTTCCCACTGCATCTATATAATACAGAAGTCAACCATGCCATCGATCAAAGCACAGCTCAACAGACTTGGTGCAAATTTACCGAACAGAAATTAACTATGACGTAATCATTATCTAAGAAAAGATGGCTGTAATCTTCCTAGCGAAGGGGTGTAACTATTTAGATCGATCATAAATGTGAAAAAGTATTTAGAAAAATAGTGATAGTACATATTAGGTTTGTTCCCTTCGCCATCCGTTGGTAAGCAGGTGCAGGCGAGGCTAACAGTCCACTGCTAAATACAAGTAATAGGTACTTCGTAATAACATTTAGTACTGTTGCACATGCCGTACGAAATTGCATAAGATAAGGTAAATGCTCAATAAAATTGGCGTTAATATAAATTGGCCCATCCTTGCCCATGTTCTGTATGGTTCCATAAAGGGACTGGTTACGACGAACAGAATGACAAAATTAACTTCATAATCGTATAGTAATAAAGTGTGAATTTAATATGATTTTATGATTACATCATTACATGAGAAATAAGTTAAAAAGCTTCGCCTGCTAATTGACTGCTCATCGGTTTTATGGCTGCATTCTTGCTGGCACTATTGGATATCAATTTTATATCTTATTTTATGTTTTTCTTTTTTGTTTCAATCATTTGTCTTGATATGCTTTCATTGCTTGTATAAAGTACCATGTATTGTGAAGTCTGCACTTTTAAAGGAAATCTTTTGTTTATAATTACTTCTGGTAGTTTTATACAGCAGTTCAGTTTTAGTACTAGATATTGAATTGAGTATTTTCTTCGGCAATAAAACCTATGAACAAAACTACGCGGAGAGTGTCATAAATACTAAGTGCATCAGATAAGTCCTTCTTTTTCTAATTTTACATGCATATTGTGTTTTACGATTGTTGCTGAATCTTACGCAGGCCCCATTTCATTTAAATCAGGTTTTTTTTAGTAAAAAATGACGGCTGTTAGTATAGAGATAGTCAAAAAGTGAAACATGGTTTTATTCTTCAATTAATAAATTTATCAATTTGATTATTTGATGTGTCACTGTTTGCAGAAGCATTGTATTAAACATTTAACCAATCATTATTAATAAGGCATCATCTTTACCTGGAATATTTATAGCTTATTTTTATTAGGTAGCCCTAAGGCTGTTTATTGCAAATATCTCACGTCTAGAAAAAACCATTAATCAAGATATCTGACCGATGTTGAAGAAAAAATCGCTAGTAGAGTCAGTCCAGTCATTCTACGATAGCGATAGCCAATCAAATAGAGTTATTAAGTCTGTTGATTAATTTAAATCTTGTTCTATAAACATTAATAAACATCTTATTTTGGTAATTATACGTGTAACGGCAAGTAACAACACTAACAACCCACGGTATAGTATGGACATGCTCAGAAACTGAATACACGTTGGCATATTTACGTAATTTGGACGGAAATGCCGGGAATAGGTTTATAATTATATAGGGAAAAAATAACGGCTTATTATTATCATTTAGTGAGTCGAACTGGTGTCTAACTGGCTGTGGACTTCAACTAATGAGAGCTATGACTCGACTTAGTATGGATACGAATGACATTTCATAATTTCTTAAATTCTTTGCTTTGATTTAGTACTTGAAAACATTCCAATTTCACTCTTCATTGACATAATTTATTTAAATCTTCTAGAGTGTAATAGAGAGGGATTCAGTGACTATGAATATAGAGATACCTAATTAAAAAATGTCTTATGCCAGCTACTAATCCAACATTGTTATGCTTATGTTTCTGACCATTGCATTGCTGACGAAGATCTTCTCCTAATCTTACTGTGAGATTTCCGTTACTTCTTACCACCTACAGTAGCAACACAAGTTTGTTTATCCAAATTTCATGTAAGCTTCTTAGAAAGGTTGCAAACAGGAACCGAGTAACAATAGAATTCTGGTAAGTATACATATAAAAAGTGCCCTTATCTTTCAGTTCAATGCTTTCCAAACGCAACAGGCTTAGTACCTCTAATTGTAGCAAATCCGATTCATCCCATCAACCGACGCAGAAATTTCTTTTACACTCGAAAGGACGTCAATAACCGCCACGCCATATCCACAAATTGTAAATGTATTTCTAACGAGCCGACAAAACAACTAATAACGAATAATTCACTCACCAAACATGTCGAAAACTACTTTTTTTTCTATCGATAGACATAATAAAACAACGTACGAATGTCGTCATATGTCTTGTACCTTATTATAATCAGCATCAGGTATACTATTGTTGTGTGTTTTTTTTTTCGGAAATACAAACAGTTTTAAAGTTTGATCGCTACCTGCGCTTGAGTGCGGATTTACGGAATTTCGTTTTTAGAAAAAATTGATGCACACCGCAAACATTGTTTTTGTGCCGTTTAGAATTTTAATTCGCTCCTGGCAGAGATAGTCAACTTTTGAATTTAGATAGTTATCAATTTCATGCGTGGTCTTTAAATTCTTTATTTTGGCGCTGATGTATGTACAGATACTAACATTATGAAGTAATTAACTACAATACATAGTAGGAAGAGGAACTTAAATAAATAATAAGGACTATAAAACCCCAATTTGTACTCTAATGATAGTGAACGAGCTATTACCTGCTGTTATTAGCAGGTAAATTGTTTTTAATTACTAACAACGGGTTTTCTAATGAGTCCAATAAAAACGGTTTGTAACCCCTGATCCCACGCCACAGGGAATATTAGAAAAGTAACAAAAGTTAAATGTTGCAGATCCTCGCCGTATGGCGCGCAACCTATCAATAATAAAACATTTTTGGGACTTGTTACATTGCTGGGTAGAAACCATTTCTGCGGCACTGTATTGTATTTACCACGCATTGTATTAAGTTTTTCTTTTTATATTGATATAAATCTTGTTAAGGGCGGGTGGTAATTCGGCGTCATATGGCGTTAGCGGTACGAATATAACTTATATATTTTTTGCAGAGCAGCCTTTTGTTATAAAACCAATAATCATTTATTTATTTTAATGAGCCGGTGATGATTTTGGTTGTTTTAAATTTGTTTTTTTTTAATATTACACGGTATTTTATAGCTATAATTTAGGAATGTCGATGCGCAAATATTCATTAGCATAATGTTTATAATTTTACGGCTGACATTCTTTGCCGAGACGACATTATAATGTTGAATATGTACACTGCATGAAGTAGGCATCGTTCGTGTCGTGTGATGACGCCAAATGAATACTTACGTGACATTTTGAGTTTGTTTTTTACGTTATAATTGCAGAGATACAAGTTAATGGAATAATTATAATTATATGAGAGGCAAAGGGGCCGGCGGCCACCCGCTGTCCGCGCCGTCTTTGCTGATTGTCCCAAAAAAGCAATTAAAAAACAAACTACTAAGAAATTGCTTCGGATTGTGAAAGAAATAACTTCTCTTTTTAATGGTCCATTCTGGTAAGTCATGCATTTTTGGTTCAAGTTTTTTTATATGATTTGTAAAAGACATTACGTTAAGTAGTTACAATGCAAATGTGCTGGGAAATTGAAATTGTATACTTTAAATACGATTCGTAGCGCAAAAAATCTATTAAGCGCCATGCCAAAAATGCGAACAACAAGATACGATATAATATTGATGGAGTTTTGAGCTATGTAGATCATATTTAAAGGTAGACAAGTTTTTCTTGTAATGACTGTGAAGTTAGATCGATGGAAATAACAGGGAATCGTTACGAGTAGTTATATCGTAAACCGAGATACTTTACTTTCTAGATCTCAACGAATTGGTGCATTCAGCAGAGCAAACCAATCAAAGTATCCTCCTTTTGTGTTTCCATTGTCATCTTAAATCAATATTTGAAGTCAGGTGTTCGATTTTGTTGAGCGATTTGGGTTTTTTGGTCATTATACAAATACGCCTTAACCCAGTCAATGATGTCTCGAGTGAATGATGTCAGAGTCAGCATCTAAGTGTTTATTGTGCCCACTGGTGTTACCTTCAGATTATAGCCCCTTAATATCAAAGTATTACATAAATATGTGTTTAAAAGATTTATAAATTTATTTATATATTCATGTGGGTAACAAAATGATAGTAGAGCTGATACGAAATCATCAGATATCTATGGTATTTAAGGGTCTCTCTACTGTACATACTTAAGCTTAGTCTACTAGTCGAGCTGCCTCAAAATTGACACGTGAGTACTTACTTGCTTACTACATATACTCACTAAAACTTTGTAGCAAGCGTGTAGAGCTTTTCGGTTTCGGGTCAGCCCCAGCAGGGACGGCATGGGCGTGGTCACTGAAACAACCGTACTTGGTGAATTTCTGTTGGGTTCCTGGGGTCATTCTTTCAAAGGCTTACCCGGGGCTCTCAATTGTGCGCATTAGGTAGGAAACGTGTGGTTTTTAGTCGGTAGGAGTCCGGCATAGGGATGCTAGACGCCGGACTTCGTTAGGATTTCCTTTAGGAGTTCTACTTACACCGACGTAGGATTTCCTCACGTAAGAAAAAAGAATGATAAATCTGGTACTACTGGCCTACACATTGATATTGATGCCATTACATATTTTAAATAATATCAGATTCCAAAGATAACATCGTAAAAATACTGTCAGTGAAAAATAAAACCGAAAATCGCTCCCACTCACAAATTCACAAAGTTGAGCAATCATAGATAGCACACTTATGAGCGCTCTCAGCATGATGGCACTTCATTCAGTATCGAGCTTGCTGCAAGCGTAATGCAGGTCAAGCAGGCCATGCTGAATAAAATATGTTATAGAGATGATGAGGTTATAATTCTGAACTTTTAAACATTATCAACGTAGGTTTACTTTTAATTTAAGTGATCTGATGTAAGTACAAGATGATTTTATGCTGTATAGATCACGACAATAATTACATTATGTGGCACCAACCACATTTGACACTGTTAATGATTTTTTTTTATAAAAGTCAGAAAATTCACATCAAGCTGGTCATCGATTCATAAAATTAGGTATTCCCAATTTATTCAACTTAAAAGTTGATAGCAAGCTATTTTCAAATTAAGAGTATGATTAAAAAATATTTTAATTGTTGTTTACGAGTAAATAAAAAAACCGGCCAAGTGCGAGTTGGACTCGCCCATGAAGGGTTTCGTAGCAGCAAGTAACATAATATAAATGTTCTTATAGTTGTACCTTTCATTGATGTTTTAACACGTTGTGTAGTGATTTTTCTAACCGAAAATTGCGGTTTAAGACGTATTAAAAAAAAACTACCAGCTCTATCTCATTCAAACCAATTTTCGTTGGTAGTTTTTATGGCAATGTACATCATGATTTTTTTTTAGATTTATCACTCTCTTAGTTTAGAAGTTAGAGGGGGGGGGGGGGACACTCATTTTTCGACTTTGGAAGTCCTTCTTGCGCAAACTATTCACTTTAGAAAAAAATGATGTTATAAACCTCAAAAGCATTTTGAAAGACCTATCTATAGATACCCCACACGTATGGGTTTGATGAAAATAAAAATTTTGAGTTTCAGTTCTGAGTATGGGGACCCCCAAAATTTACTGCTTTTTTTCTAGTTTTATATAAGAAAGTTAATGCGGTTCACAGAATACATCTAGTTACCAAGTTTCAATAGCATAGGCCGTATAGTTTCGGAGAAAAGTGGCTGTGACACACGGACGGACAGACAGACAGACAGACATGACGAATCTATAAGGGTTCCGTTTTTGCCATTTGGCTACGAAACCCTAAAAAGGTAAAATAATTAATAAACGTTCTTCTATGTTTAATCTTTTTCTTCACTAGCCAAGCCGCGGGAAATAGCTAGTACCTATGTGATATAATTGGATTGGATTGTTTGTATGAGAAGAAGTGTGTGCTTGCTATTCCAAGTGAAATTGAGCTGTCAGCCGTGGGTATATTAACAAATGGGGCTCTATGAATATTAATAAAGCATGCCATACATTACGTTTGACTACCTCGCCGCCAGACGACGTCTGTACCACAAGGTGATGTATTAGCCCGATTAGATAGCTTGCGTTACTACAACTTATAAGTATATATTTCGAAGATTTTTTAACTTGAAATCCAATTGATTAATATGTCGTTTGACAACATTTTTTTAATTACTTTAGAGTTCAAATCTCATGTCATTTTATAAACATGAGCTGCTGTCAGTTGATGCTTGTTGTTTGTAAGATATGTATGAGCATGCTTCATAAGCGATACGGCATATCATTAGCACGGCAAGCATTACATTTCTCTCTCTTTTTATAAATCAACTATGTCAGATTTAATAAATAAATATTGAGGGACATTTTTACACAATTTTGTATAGCCTAAACGAAGCTAATTATAAACTTGTGCAATGGAATAAAGTACTACCACTATTGTGAAATATGGAGGAAAATTTATGATTTACTTAACATACTATGTACCTAATTGCTTTTTAAAATAATTTCAAGGTTAATAATTCTAAATACAGTATTCATGAGAATCCAAAAAAAGCATATTAAAAAGGTTTACTTATAAAAACAATAGACATGAAATTGGCTATAAAATAATATCATACCAAATGCAAAATGCTTCATTAGTATTTATTAATGACATTTTTTTTTCACATTGTGATCTAGGAGAGGTCAGTTGGCATTAAACGGATGAGATGATGATGAAGTTTTATAGTGTAATGTTCCATAATATATTAAGCAATATGCAATCATGATTTCTTCATTTTGAATTTAAAATCCTTAAATATTCTAAATATCTGAAAAGAGATGCTAACCAAGCCATTTCAGGTACTGCCGCAAGGTATAATTCTGGGGCCGCTCGTATCCTGTCATACATTTTATTTTCATATATCTCACGCCGCCGCGCCGTTCAAGTGAAATAAGTATAACCAGTAAAAGGTTAGTATGAGGTCACTGCAACGTCACCCTACACAATGTGTTGATATGATTAACCTCTAACCTGTATTGTTTACGGAGATTTCATATTGACGAGATATATTCTACCTGAAGCATTTATATAAAACAATGAATATTTCTGGAAATTCTCACACACCGTGATCTAGCCCAAATTTAGGTAATGTATAAGCTTGTGCTATGGGATCTAGAGGACTGCAAAAATACTTATATATGTCTAAATACTTACTTTTACAGATAAATTACACCCAGACGCAGAAGAACAAATCAATGTGCTCATCTACTATATAAAAATAAGTCGGGTTTTCCTTCCTGACGCTATAATTTTAAAACGCACGAATTTGCATTCGTTGGAAAGGTCTCGGGCTCCGTGAGGTTTATAGCAAAGAAAATTCAGCCAAATTTCACATACAGCGCCATCGCAGGCGAAGCTGCGGGCATCAGCTAGTATCATATATAATACTTGATCTGGGTGGGAATCGAACCCACGACCTGTGAATCCGTAGTCAGGCACACTAACCATTGGACCACGAGTCCAGTCGTTAGTATTAATTGATATTCAATTCATTGTATCTTTGAAAATATTAAAATTAGATGCTCATTAGTGTGTTACAAACAATGTGAGTATCCAAAAGTTGTCAACTATATCGGGACTTGTCTGAACCTGTATTGGCCTGGTCTGATGATCTGTTGGGTGCAGAATTCGGATACATTAACGCGTGAAATAAAGATAAGCTTATAAAATTTTTAAGCTTATCTTTATTTCACGCGTTTGATGACATTTAGCTTTCTATTTTTCGGAAAGAAAAAATATAATGGGCATTCATTTGCCAGGAGAGACCTAACCTTGATTTTACTACACCTACTACTTACTACTTAGGTACGCCTTTTTTTTTTTTTTTTATGTGTGGAAATCCTACATGGATGCTATGCCGGACTCCTACCGACTAAAACCACACAATGCCTTACAATAGTCTATGGCCGGAAGTCCCGGGTAAGCCCTCGGAAGGATGTCCCAGGGCTCCCGGCAGACTTTGGCTACCACCGCGGCCTCGCCTAAATGGTTCGGGTACTATCCCGCGTCTGGGGTGTTTGTTCGGGTGTTACCCCGCTACTTGGGGAAGGGGGGATAGTTGGGTGCTATCCCACTACTATGAGGGGCGAAGAGACATGCCACTGTCTTTGCCTGCTTCTGTAAGAACGACGAGCAGCCGACTCGCCGTTCTCAGGCCCTCAGTCATGGAGGCCGATAGTCTTGGGCGAACAGCAACCGGCGACGACCCCGTCGCCTACTGCGAAACTCGGGAGGGAGATTTCTCTCCCGCTCCCTTCCCGCTGCCTCTTTCTCGAGCATAACTTGCTCGCAGAAAGACGCAGCAGCGTCCCACTTTCCACCGCTGGAGACCATGGCTCTCATCATGGTCTCCAGCGTGAGAATGTCCACGTCCAGGTCAGCAACGAGGTCCCGGCGCAGCAGTGCCCAAGCTGAGCACTCCGCCAGTGTGTGCTGCACCGTATCCTCGCTGCAGTCACCGCAATGCTGGCACTCAGGTGTTACCTCCCGGTGTATGCGCCACAGATACTTTCCTAAGCACCCATGCCCGGTAAGCATCTGTGACACTCGGTAGGTTAGGCTGCCATGGCGCCTCTCCAACCACTTCTTCATGACCGGCTTAACCGCCTCAATTGTAGTGTGTCCCCACTTTGGTACTACTTACGCCTACTTCAAATTTGTGAGAAAAAAAATGAAGTATATACCCATGTTCTCACTATATGGAGTGCTCAAGATATGAGGTTGGAAATATGATTGCTAGTTCAAGTAACTGAATTACTATTTTTTTCAGTAGTTCAGTTCCACTGAGCTAATGAGTAAACCTTCTCATTATTGCGTTAATTAAACTAGTGAAGTTACTGTCTTCACTAACTTTGGCATGATCACATTATCTAGAATATTCCTTTCATCATTATAGGGTCAACACATATACATTAAAATTTGTTATGATATACCTCACTATATGAAAACTAAATGCGGTCGTATCTTACACTACGTAGTAACTATTTAGTAATCTGTGCTTACACTTAAAACATTATCGTTATAATATATTTAGGAGTACACTTAACGGGATAGTGTATCTGAGTAAAGCGGTTAGTAGTCAACACACGAATGTAAGTAGATTTACATGTACCCAGCACGTGAGGCTATTTTGAATTTTCCCTAGATTGCTCACCAGACATCTTAAGATCAACTTTTAGAATGGAACGTGTTGAAATCTTGGGACTTTTCTTCATGAACGACACTTTCATATTCCAAGGATTTTGACTGATTTAGTGGGTGCTTCTTGTAAAATCTGAATGATATATTGTTTAAGAAACATATTGTCAAGTTAAAACTATATTGAAATTTGATTATGCACATTCCTCTTATTTTGCAGGTTGTTTTCTTCATCATGCATAAGACATAACACAAATAAATGAAGAATAAAAGATAAAGTAGAATAGACGCGTAGTTAGACTTGGTGATTTAAACTGCTATCATGCTAGTTCAAATCTCAAAAATACAAAAACGGCCGGCCATGACATAATGCAAATAAACAGAGACAATAATTCGACGTTCTTAAGTAAACATTGCTCCATTACTTGAATCTACAAATTCTCTAATATATCAACAATATAAATCAAAGCCTAGTAATATAGACATCTATTTGCAAAACATGAGGCACGTTCACATTACAGTATCAACGCATATATTTTGATAGTTAAAAGATGTTGTTGAAAAAGATTACTTCGCTGCATTGGTGTGATAGGTCGATATACATATATTTATAAACAAGTGATGAAAAAAGAAAAAAAAAACATTATTACAATATATTAAATTATTTGATGACCATTAAGGCTGGAGCAGACCAAATGCGTATGCGTAGACGTAAGCGTAAACGTGCGCGTACCACTGAGTTGAATGTATGGAACTGGGGCTACGCATCACGTCCACGTGCACGTCTACGTTACGCAAGCGGTGTGTCCTGTCTTATACAGTTCCATACATTACAACTCAGTGGTACGCGCACGTTTACGCTTACGTCTACGCATACGCATTTGGTCTGCTCCAGCCTTTTAGCTTTTTATCTGTAGCTGCAGATACCTTCATGGCGTGTTTACGTCGCAGCGAGATCGATTGGAGGCTTTCGCCGCAAGGTTGTGTGATAAGATAAATATATTGATCGAATAATTATGTGCTTATAATAGTGTAATAAATTTTGTATTATATCTGGTAGCCAGTGCAGAGTTTTAAGGCACGAGTCTGGCAAATTGGATGTTTTGCATAATTTTAGCGCATGCCATATACGATTCTCTTAAAAGAAATGATATATTTTCATTGCCAGTATTAAAATAAAATTAACAAACTTGAGCAACCGGTCCAATTGTAACTTAATATTAATAAATATATTCAAAAGTTTGTATCTAAAAAAAAGTTTTTACTTTTATATTAATTTCAAAAAGAGAGAGGTGCATGTGTTTATAGTGCCATAGGTTTTGTATTCTACTTTTCTTTATAGTGATAATTATTTAGATATAAGTCACCAACCAAGCGGTTATTTGGGGGCACGGTAGTGCCCCCAAGCCAAGGCGAGCGCGAAGCATACACTGCCGTACCTTCCTTTACTGGAACCATTTCGCCGCATTTTTCAGGGATTTCCATGTAGTGAGGGCCAACAATATACACACATTATAAACTTTGAAAATGGTTTTAGTCCATCATTCATGTCTTCATATTAAAGTCCCAATTTTCACAAATAAAAATGCCATAGTAATCGACAGAAAAAATGCCTAACTCTTTTTAATCCCAGGAGCTGGATTATCGTGACGGAGAGTTATCGAGAATTTATCAGTTTTAGAAAAAGCATCTTTGTCTAAATGTCAAATGTACTTTATTAAGCTCTATAGCCCATAAACACATAATATTGTGATGGTATTACGTAAACCCACTACCATTAGGATCTAAACAGCTTGCGTATAAATTGCATGCCAAATGCAAAATTATTGCTCCGTATATAAGTTTCCTGCATCGATAGTACAAAATTGCTGCACTGACTGCAACTAGTTTAGAAGAAGAGCATTCCAAAATACGATATAAAAATTGACAACTATCAAAACTACCCACAATTTATTAATAATATGCAGCAGTGCCGTGATACAAGAAAAAACAAGAATATTATTATATTCACCGTTGGTCTATTTGTCCGTCTTTTTCATACGAAAATTGGCTACGTGAGGCGTGCCTCCACGAACATCTTTCCTATTCTATTTGTTTAGAAAGTATATGTCTCTCAATTATACGAGATTCTATAGCATTTGTTCGATGAAAGATGATTTTTTTCAATACAGAGTGCGTCTGATTTTAAAATTAAATAGAAAGTGCCCATCCACTACCGTTCGTGAACATTTAATTGGTTTTCTTTAAACACGATAGATTAATATCGTTGGAATGTTTTGTTGGTATTAAAGTAACTCTATTATCTGTGATAGCCATGTGCAAACGAATTTACTTAATCGTATTTCGAGTATAACATCTACTTACCTGATTGATTGCATAAATATAGTGCAATCTCGAAATTTTATTTAAAAGGTACCTAACCATTTAATTGAATCAAGTCAATCTATTTCAGCCCACTTATTGACATAAAGCTTCTTCAAATTCATGTCATAACATCCCTTCATCCACCGTCTATCCCACCGTTATCGTGGTCGGAAACAGCGGGAGTATCAGGAAGTGCTGGTAGTTTGTTTTGTCATTCTTTTGGGAGGGTGTTTGGCCGTATTGTACCAACTGTGAAAGTTGGTAGGTTGGGTTTTATTTCGATTTTCGTTTCATCTCGACATGACCTCCACAGTTAATTAGCAAGTTGCACTAAGGTTCGCTTGCACTTCAAAAGTCTAAGAAGCCCCATTGTGCTCTTGGTATATAGAATTAGAAAATATATTTTTTGTGCCGGGGGTTTTGAAATTATGAAAAGATACATAAGGATATTTTTCGATGACATTTTACTAGATATACTAGTATAAACAAATATTGAACGTCGCAAATTAATTAGTAAAGATTAGCAAAATGCCTCTATGTATGTCAGTATAAGTTAAAGGTAATTAGGACGGGTCGGAAGTTCCCTTAATAATGTAGGACTCGAATAGCGACGTGTCCTTGGTAAGGAATAAACTGTCTTTTCATGTGTTAGCTGAGATTAGTTGGTTCTCGATAGTATACCTTCATAATCTACAACTATTTGTCTTTGACTAAGATTAGAGGAGGTAGGATTCCGTAAGATAAATAAGGCAACGGAAGAAACCTATATTTTAAGATTTACAGATTGTTTAGGAGAGGGCAAATTTGTTAAAAAAGAGAAACAGAGGTTTCAATACAGCGCCTTCTGGTCTAAATTAAGATAATATAAGTTTTTTTTTATGCTGGGGGTTTTTTAATTTTAAGTCGGAGTTTTTGAATTATTTTTTGTTTTTTTTATTTAAAATTTCATGGTCACTGACATTAGTATTAAAGTTAGCGGGATATTTACCACGTATTGTTGAGAGTTTCCGATATTTCGGCGCTGTTACAAGCACCATGATCACGGAGGAACTGAAGTACTGGCGGTTGAAAGCGAAAGTCTCAGCACATATATCGATCTACCCTCCTTCGTAGTCGTTTATTACGCGTTACACCACTACCACTGGTTTCACTTTCGATTTCACTAACTCGACTACGTTCACGATAAACAAAACAATGCTCACAGTATCTACTCGTGGTTTTGTTTGGATCTATTTCTGGTTATTTATACACAAACATGGTAAATATCCCGCTAACTTTAATAATAATAATAATAAATAATAAAAATAAAATTCTTTATTTCAGACTAATTGGTCCATAATTAAAACAATTTCACATATTACATAAAAAAAACATTGACAATGAACACAGAAACACAATTAGTTAAATTAGATTAATAAATATAAAGCAACAAACTAAATTTCATTATCAATGTCAGTATTATATACATATTATCACCATTACATTTTATAACCTAAGAATTATATTATCAGTTGAAATATTAAAATCCAAAATATAATAATTAAAATAATATAAAATAAATAAAACATTACAAAATTAATTTCATTAAAATGTTAATACCAAGATAATGTAAGTTTGTGCTATGGGATTTAGAAAACTGGTAAATTGGTATGCTTTTTTTTTTTTTTTTTTTTTTTTTAACGTGTGGGAAAATCCTCGTAGGATGCTATGCCGGACTCTTACCGACTAAAAAACCTCACGTAACGCCCAACAGCCTATGGTTGAGAGCCCCGGGTAAGCCCTCAGGAAGGATGTCCCGTGACTCCCAACAGACCTACGGCCGCCAATGCGGCCTCGCCCAGGGGGTGGTTCGGGTGCAATCCCGCGTCTATGGGGGGTTTCGGGTGTGACCCCGCTTCTAAGGGGGGGCGTGCGTGAGTGCTCACGTCACGCTGCCGTCATGGGCCTGCTTCTGTAAGGACGGTGAGCGGCCCTCTCACCGTCCTCAGACCCCCGGTCATGGAGGCCGATAGTCCTCGGCGAAGACACGTCGGCGGCGCCCAGGGCGCCGACTGCGGAACTCGGGTGGGAGAGTTCTCTCCCGCACCCGGCCCGCCGCCTCCTTCGCGAGCATGACCTGCTCGCAGAAAGAGGCGGCGCAGTCCCACTTACTCCCGCTGGAGAGCATGGCTCGCACCATGGCCTCAAGCGAGAGAGTGTCCACGCCCAGACCCACTACGAGGACCTGTCGCTGTTGTGCCCACGCCGTGCACTCCACCAGCGTGTGGAGCGCCGTGTCATCGCTGCGGTCCTCGCAGTGCTGACATTCGGCCGTGGTTTCCCGGTGTTTTCGCCACAGATACCTACCGAAGCTACCGTGCCCGGCAAGCATCTGTGTCAACCGGTAGGAGAGAGCACCGTGTCTTCTCTCCAGCCACTCGTCCATGACCGGTCTGACGGCCGCGATTGTGGCCAATCCCCCCTTTGGTTGCTCAAGTCGCATCTTCCATGTCTCCAGGGTTTCCTGGTGGAGCAGGGTCCGCTGGGCCTCGATTTCTCGAGACGCAGGCCTCTGGCCCCGCTCCAGCGCCTTCTTGCGCCATCTGAACAGTGACGCAAGGGCTCTCGCTTCCAGGTCCCATGGAGGGGTCCCGGCTAGGTAAATTGGTATGCTTAGGTGTGCATAGTACTAGTATACAAAAAATCCAATAGATTCGCACACAAATAATATAATGTGCCTATCCCATATTGCTAAACGTATGTATATGCACTCACCCTATTACAGTCACTTGTTGCGACAGAGTCACTCTTTAAGAATTTTTGTGTACTTGCCTGCTCAATTGGTTTCTTTACGTATATGATCAGTTCATTATCATTTTTACGTGCTTATTCTGCAAGATACCTCAACCAAACTGGTTTTCTGTCGTCTAACCTCGTTTCAGTTTTGATCCTTCAAACAAACTATAAGCATGGCTAGCTCTAAAGATGGCTAGTCACGTTGAGTGTATCCCCACAACCTATCATCAATATACAAATACATACCTTTTGAAATCCATTCTATTTATACTTAATATAAAATGGGCTACAGTAAAATACCGTATAAATCAATTAACCAGGCTTCCAATTGCGTGCAGTGCAAACAGGCTTATCTTTGCGTAGGAAGAGTCGAGTCAGCCATATGGGTTAGCAGGTTGGAGTTGGGTAACTGATTTATTCACCGTTCAATTCAGTACTGTAACATCTCCTGTGTACGATTTCATGCTAATTTATGCTCTGATGTTTGTTTTTGTATACAACGATGTTGCAATGCGACCTTGCAATTATATTTTTTTTATTGTACCTTGGGTTTTGGAAGTCATCATTATTTAAGCAATGTGCCGGAACCTGAAGTTGGTTATCGTGTTATTATGATTAATTTTATATTTTAAGTTCTTTATTGCACACAGAAACAAAGTACCTACATTGACATTTAATAGCCTGTTTACACTGTCTTTTCTCCCGGCAAAGTTTGGGTGAAAGGGTAAGCGCCACGGAAGGTCAAATAAGTGTTGAAACAACTCGATAGAAAACAAATGTGCAACTAGTTAGTAAATAAGAAAAATACTGAGTATAGCTTTATAACGTTACATACATAGATACATATAATATCTATCTCAAACATACTCGTCTTAAACACACACATACGTCTACAGCAACACCCGATCAACCTCCCTAAGAGGCGGGATGGCACCAGAACCTAGGAGGGCCTAGGTGAGGCCGCAGTGGTAGCCGTAGGTCTGTCGGGAGTCCTAGGGTATCCTTCCAAGGGCTTACTCGGGGCTTCCAACTGTAGGCTGTGGATGGGATACGTGTGGTTTATAGTCGGTAGGAGTACGGCATAACATTCCTGTCGGTTGGATTTTCCTCACGTTTAAAAATATCCATGTCACGGTAATACTATCTACGTTATTCTCGGTCTGTAGTCAGACTTAGGCAAGCAAATCATCTTCAACGGGAGACGTGAAGGCATATTTTGAGGTTTTGTTTTTATAAGCTGATAAATGCACGTTTATGTACTCCGTAAAGCACGTTAAACTGTTGGACCCGGTTGCCAGTAAGTAATATGGCAGTCGTTAAACTAAGTTCAAATTTTAAATGGCTTAAAATTTTACCATGTTGCCACCATCTACGCCCGTCCACTTCAACACGGCAATAGACTCACCACCAATTACATGGGACAAAAGTAAAAAGTAACAGACAAAAGTAAAAAGACAATGCAAAAGGGAAAAGTAGACGTGTACTTAGTAGGTACACCTAAGGCGTGACTATATTACGTACTGCTCGTTCGCTCTAACTTTGCCGCTCGGCTCCATACTAAAGTCGAATTTTTAATTAGACGAAGTAAATTGACAGCAACTAATGTCACTTCTTCATACAATGTTGCTTATTTTCTATGTCGAAGTGACATTAGCTACTGTCAATTTACTTCGTCTAATTAACAATTCGGGTATACGCCTCTACGCCAGCGGCAAAGTTAGAGCGAACGGGTAGTATGGAGGGGTATGAAGACTTTGCAGTTTAGTATTAAATAGCCTAAAATGCTGTAGGTATCATACCTTGTCTGCCACAATGGGTTCCACGTAAAGTGAGTGAGTCAATGGCAGATAACTTGGAACTTATTTACTCATAGGATGTTTATACACCGGCGGAAATTGAATCATACCACTACACAAAAATAACGCCCATATTTACGTGGAAACCCTTTTTCGGGGAGACTTTTGTGTATGGTTTTAACACTATACAAA
The DNA here is from genome assembly GCA_933228765.1 of Miltochrista miniata. Lineage (NCBI taxonomy): Eukaryota > Metazoa > Arthropoda > Insecta > Lepidoptera > Erebidae > Miltochrista > Miltochrista miniata. The sequence continues at coordinate 22,126,049 of OW121763.1, read as the reverse complement.
TGTTACATTATGGCACAGACTTTGCTCGCAGCTAAAATCAGTACGAGATAAAAAAAGTGTTCAGGAAGATATGGGTATATGTGTGTACGTGTCTTTCTGCTTCAATGGGTTTTAATGTATTCAGGTGTGAGTATAATCTATGTATGTAGATATTGGTGATTATGTAAGTCCATTTGCAAAGTTCTTACAATTGGCGTAATGACTTAGCTATTTTCGTACGTATCAATAACGAAAGCACCAAGACCCATTATGATTTATCTATATGCCTGATCCCCTCCTTTCATGGTCGTTTAAATGACCAACATATTAAAATTTACGTTACTCTTATCAAAATACATACACCGCAAACATAACGGAATGATACTTAAAACGAAGTAACCGTTCTCCGCCTTTGTATTCTCTCAATACATGATCACATTAGTTTACACATCAGTATTCAGAATTACCAGGTGCATAGCTATCCATATGGGTTAACACGTAGTCGTAAACCTCACAAACGCACTCAGTAAAAAAGGTCAAATAACTAAAAGTATGATAGTATCGCAAACATTTGCCATCAAATCAATTGTGTCCATTTTGACGGTAAATCAATTCCTATACATCACAAATACCTGACAGGACATTGTGAAATAAAAATATAAACTTAATCTGCAACACCATAAGAAGGAAAATCGAATATATCGATTACCGTAATAAAATTTTTGAATAGCAAATAGATGTTTGTTGATTCAAACGTAACAAATATCGATCGTCCAATAGATAGCCGTAGTAGTTGTTGAATCGATACAGACATGGCGCTTTGATTACTCGATTCAATCGAACTCGTATAAGCACTTGGATCTCCGATGCCGCAAACCATGTTGTGGATTGTGGTAATGTCCGATACCTATCTTTGTCGGCTGGCCTGTCGAATCGACAATCACTCGAGTATAACACATTACGTATTCATGTTGGGCAATTGATATAACTTGTTAAAATAATAATAGCTACAATACGAAAGCCAGTTAAGGTTATAGTACTGATTCATTGTAATGCTTTTATAGGGCTCCATACATCTAAAGTAAATAAGACCTCCTATTGCAAAGATTTTGTTTCCCATCAGTCCTCGTATCTGCTAAGTTAAAACCATAAATTCTTCATAAATATGTTATCTGTAATCTCTTGAAGTTGACATCTTAGTGCATAATGTTGATGGAAAGTTAAGGAGAATAAAATTGTTCAATAAAAAATAAAACCAACTTCCAACAAATCCTGAAAAATAAAATTTACTTAGCACAAAGTAAAATGTATTTTGATTTGTCTGATTGTATTCAATATCATATTGAAGTCGGCGCCAAGTAAACCCATAGGTTTATGTAGGCATTATTCATGGCACCAACTTCAATACTATATTGAATAAAATCTGATAAATCAAAATACATTTTATTTTGTGCTAAGTAAATTTTATTTTTCAGGATTTGTTGAAAGTCGGTTTTATTTTTTATTGAAAATTTTTTTTCATTATTTTAAGTGACGGGTGAACCGAAAAATATATCTACTACCCGTTCGCTCTAACTTTGCCGCTGGCGTAGAGGCGTATACCCGAATTGTTAATTAGACGAAGTAAATTGACAGTAGCTAATGTCACTTCGTCATAGAAAATACGCAACATTGTATGAAGAAGTGACATTAGTTGCTGTCAATTTACTTCGTCTACTTAAAAATTCGACTTTAGTATGGAGCCGAGCGGCAAAGTTAGAGCGAACGAGCAGTATCTAGGTAAAAGTTTTCATCAATACAAATCAATCAAGCCCAAACACAAGCTAGCTGCTGTAAATCGTTAAGGATTTCCCTCGACTGTCTTTCGGTTCCATAATCAGATCGACTCCAGATATTCATTAAATTGTAGTACATTAAAGCACTGAATTAAAAAGTTAACAAATGCACTGGTTGTCCCTACAATTTTCGGTGGTTGCCCTCGATTTCTCCTGGATCCCATCATCAGATCCTGATCTGATTAAAATAGGACCACCTCAGAAGTAAACCCCATTCAAGAAAGAAAACAATTTAAATCTGTTTATAATTGACGGAAATATCGATGAACATACATAAAACATTGAGAACTTCCTTTTTTTTTTTGAAGGCGGATCTATCAATCTAGGTGCAAAGTTCTCACCAATACAAATCAATTAAGTCCAAATATGTACAAGGTAACTGCTGTAAATTGTTAAGGAATGCCCTCGACTGTCTTTCTACTCTATCATCAGGTCGACTCCAGACCTTCATTAAAGTGTAGAACATTAAAGCACTTAATTAAAAAGTTAACAAGTGCACTAGTTGTCCCTACAATTTTCGGTGGTTGCCCTCGTTTTCTCCTGGATCCCATCATCAGATCCTGACCTGGTGAAAATGGGACCACCTCAGAAGTAAACCCTATTCAACAAAAAAATAAATTTTGAAATCCGTCTATAATTGACGGAAATATCGCTTGACATACATAAAAAAAAATACATTCAGACGAATTGAGAACCTCCTCCTTTTCTTGAAGTCGGTTAAAAATGGGTTAGTTCAAGCTTACTCGAATGCTTCAATTTAATGAATTATTTTTTTTAAATATTTCACTGTTCATTGAGTAGTTCCATCAACATCCCAGGAGTAAGCCAAGCACATGTCATGCACGGATCACCGTTAAACTAAATATTGGTGAGGGCCGCCCGTAATGAAACACGGAACTGTAAATCCAAACCTTATTATGTAGAAATTCTTTATGATCTCCAGAATATCTAGGTATGTCCCATCAAAAACAAAAAAAAAACGAGACTTGAGTTCTTCCACCGTAAAAAGTAAGTAGTGAGATTTATGTAATACAAAGTTAATGTCCATAATCAATAAATAAAATCTTTTATTTTTTAATTAATTAAAAAGATTGACTTGGCTGATTACTGATGAATTACTTTTTAATAAAATGATTATTTGATATTACTTGTAAGATATTTGCAACCGTTTAATATATATAAGCTCTTTCCGTTTCAAGCCCTCTGGTTATGATCATAAAAAGTGACATCTGTCGAACAGCCTGTAGCGGTGCACTCTTTGACTGTTTATTTACAACAACAGTAATATTGCCTACCTACCTAAGTGATTATTATATTTATAATTATAATGCCATTCGTTTTTATGTTGATTATTATAATTGCGTAATACGTTATGTTGCATGTAACTAGTATGCCTATAACGTGCCACATGTAAACCTAATGAGAATGACTTAACTTTTAATGCCTGCAATTGTGTTCTATTTTGAGAGATGTGACAAGGAAACTCTCGTTAGCGCAAATACATGCACGTCATTCATAAGTGACTATATAAATTGTGTTTCATTACATAATCCTATCACGGCTTGTCCAAATTGACCCACCTCTGAAAGACTTTAATAAACTGTACAATGTACCCCGAATCGAACTTTGACCAACAATATATTACATCAAAACGTGCAGGTTGATCAAATATTATAACTAGAAATTATTGTAAAAGTACCATTGCTGCATTCACTCTATGAGATAAAGAAGCGCACGGTATTACGGATCGATGGATGTCAAAACGATTATAACAGTCGAAAATGTGTGCTGTATGATTGTGACCGAAGAAGGAGTTACGTGGTTGATTGTTTGGACGTTTTGACAGCTGACCATGCTCGTTACCACTGTCGTCGTGAAAGGCATCAGTTATCTAAATGCAAGGCTAATTGAATACAAAAGAAGCAATAAGCATGGAATACACTTTATAAGGCCGTGATGTGTGACGAAACATGGGACATTTTTTTACACAGGCATGATCTAGCCTAAACTTAGCTTGGGGCTGGACAGCTGATATCAATTATTGTATTTTTTAAAATTCATACGTTTAAAACATTTAAATTTCGAATATTTGTGGATGACACCGATATTTGGTACGACCTGGGACCGTATGTGGGATAAAGCCGATAAAGTGACTGTTGGGAGTCCGGGGACATCTTTCCGAGAGCTTACCCGGGGCTCCCAACCATAGGCTGTTGGGTGTTACGTGAGGTTTTTTAGCATCCATGATGGATTTTCCCTCACGTTAAAAAAAATGCCGCTAAAGTGAAGTGACAGTTTATCATTGCAAGTGTTATCATATTTGCGGTTTACTCCATTCTTTTGTTTAGAAAGGTTATCTCTTCTGCCTACACTTCACGCCACAGCGCTTCTACCTACGTAAAATAACTAAGTACATAATGTATACACATGTCTACCTAATCTTTCGGGAGATAAGTTGATGATAAATAATAAATTGTGTTCATGGCAATCAACTAAGTATAGACAAAGAATATACACTATTATACCATAGGTAGAATAACGCTTTTCATAACTTATACTACACAACTAGTATTCGTATGTATAAGAAGGTGACCATACGATATGTCAGTGATTTGGAAAATGTAAAATTAATAAGATTTATGATATCACCCGGAACTACGATAATTTCAACCTAAGTACCAGTTTCTTTTAAATAATTAAATATGATTTTCAACACATATTTGCTTATTGCAACATCTAGCCCAAGTTAAGCTAATGAGGTTGTACTATGGGTTCAAGCGTTTATGGGATATACTGACTAGTTTCCATCTCGTCCCGAGGCTTCCAACCGTAGGCTGTTAGACAGGACCCGTGAGGGTTTTTAGTCGGTAGGAGTTCGGCATTGAATCCATACAGGATTTTACCTCACGTAAAAAAAATCTTCCATCTCCTAGCTTCAACAAATTCCACACCCTTCAGGGTGGAAGTTTTCAGAAATCATTCATAGTACCTTAAGGTTAATTTACCTTAAATTATAATTATAGAATTGAAAAACAATAAATTGGTCATTCATTTTCTGCTTTAGTCCCAAACTTATTGGGATCTTTTTTTCCGTTCTTTCCTGTTACTTGTCTTCTTTTACTCACTTCTTTCACACTCATATCATTTTTAACACACTCTTCCATCCATCTTTTCTGTGGCCTACCTCTGGCTCTCCGTCCCGCAACATTCAAATTTATATTTCTTTTGGTTACACGGCTTTCATCCCTTCTTATCTCGTGCCCATACCAAAAAAAATAGGAAATAATTATAAATTAATAGAAAATAAAACCGGCCAAGTGCGAGTTGGACTCGCCCATGAAGGGTTTCGTAGCAACAAGTAACATAATATAAAAGTTCTTATAGTTCGTTGTAACTTTGATTGATGTTTTAACACGTTCGCAGTGGTAGTGATTTTTCTAACCGAAAATTGCGGTTTATGACGTATTAAAAAAAAACTACCAGCGCTAAATCGTTCAAACCAATTTTCGTTGGTAGTTTTTATAACAATGTACATCATATATTCTTTTTAGATTTATCATATTCTTAGTTTAGAAGTTAGAGGGGGGGGGGGGGGGGACACATTTTTCCACTTTGGAAGTGTCTCTTGCGCAAACTATTCACTTAAGAAAAAAATGCTGTTAGAAACCTCAATAGCATTTTTGAAGACCTATCTATAGATACCCCACACGTATGGTTTTGATGAAAAAAAATTTTTTGAGTTTCAGTTCTGAGTATGGGGACCCCCAAAAGGTACTGCTTTTTTTCTAGTTTTATATAAGAATCTTAATGCGGTTCACAATTAGAATACATCTAGCTACCAAGTTTCAATATCATAGGCCTTATAGTTTCGGTGAAAAGTGGCTGTGACACACGGACGGACAGACACACAGACACACAGACAGACAGACAGACATGACGAATCTATAAGGGTTCCGTTTTTGCCATTTGGCTACGAAACCCTAAAAAGCGAGTAGAAATCCGAGGAAGAGAAATCAGAGCATTCGCGTTTTATTTCTTAACAAAAAGCTTTTAAATCAATCAATATCATCAATACATATAATAAAATCGTAACAGGTCGCTGTCTGTACATGGAAGATAAATAAGAAAAAATATTATAGAGGGGCTTTATGAATGCAATAGAACCCAAAACAATCATTTTTAGAATTTTTGTCTGTTTGACTGTATGTCTGTATGTCTGTATATCTGTTTGTCTGTACGGTTGTGCACGCTAATCTCAGTAACCGCTCAACCGATTGCAATGCGGTTTTTTTTATTGTGTTGAGGTTTGCTCCAGTTAACATTTAGGGTTTGTTTTATGTAAATCGGTTTAGAAATAAAAGAGTTATAACACTTTTAAGAATCAGATATTTTGAAAATTTTAATTGTAGGGGTTTCTTTGAATGTTAGTGAACCTAAACTGGCGTGTTGGCTTAATCATAAAAGAGGTTAATGTTAATGAAGCAAACAGGGCAGTTTCAGACGCTGCTTGATGACTCTGATGAAGAAATACCTTTCCTTTCATACACCTTATGTGACGTAAACGAAGTTGCGGGCTCAGCTAGTTGCAAATAAAATCTTTCTGTTTCATTTTGAAATCATTACTTTAGTTATGATTTCAAAATTAAACAGGCACAATTGAGAATTACGAATTATGATGCACAAGGAACAGGCAGATGGAAAAGTACCGTTTTTATAAGTATTAAAAGATTAAAGAAAGTGGTATGCATGCTATTTTGAACTCTATTGTTTCGGCTTCCCATGGGAGCCTATTCCCGGAATACAAAGAAACCTGTGTTATACCAGACTATAATCTATCCCTGTGCCAAATCTCAGTCAGATCCGTTCAATTGTTATAGCGTGAAATTTGTTTTGAAAGAGTAAAAATAATTCGGATGTCCTAACATCTACACTCGCAAACTTATTTAGTATCTGGCATTCAGTAATTTTGGACCATTATTACTTTCTCAACAAAATTTCTTGAAAGCTAATTTGGACTTAAGACTGAGGAAATAATATTCCACTAAGAAATAGGTTTAATATCTTATGTAAAAAAAACATAACGTGTTTTACTCCACAAACGGTGACATGGTAAGTTAATTTAGGTTCAGTATAATCACATATAAAAATCATTGTCACCTTAGTGCAGAATAAGGCCCCCTTTCGGCTTTTTCTGCCTTACTGTTAACGTGATGACAGCACTGATTTTCAGAGGAGGCCATTCGGGACATGGTGACGACAGTCTAAATAAACTGCTTACTTCCCTACTTATTATAATATTATAAATGCGAAAGTAACTCTGTCTGTCTGTCTGTTACGCTTTCACGCCTAAACGGCTGGAGCGATTGAGATGAAATTTGGTATGGGGATAGTTCGAGGCCCTGGGAAGGACATAGGCTACTTTTTAACCGACTGCGCAAAAAGAGTGTTATGATTTTACGTGATAACGACTTTCACACGATAACGACTTCTACGCGGTCGAAGTCGCGGGGAACAGCTATTTAATATAAATGAGCTTAAAGATTAATAAATATTCAATCACGCTACTTAGCCTAGGGGGCTTGACAGAGAAGGATTAAAATCTGTGGGTATACTATATGGGCAAAAGACATGCTTACGAAATAGGTTAAGTTCAATTTTTATATGCGGATAGGTTTATATAAGCATGAATCCCTCGAGTCACGCTGTCGTCTAGGGCCTGCTTCTGTAAGGACGGTGAGCGGCCTCCTCATCGACCTTAGGCCCCCGGTCATGTAGGCCGATAGTCTTAGGCGAAGATCTTGGGTGGGAGAGTTCTCTCCCGCCCCCTCCCCGCCGCCTCTTTCACGAGCATGACCTGCTCGCAGAAGGAGGCAGCGCACCCACTTACTCCCGCTGGAGATCATGGTCTCCAGCGAAAGAGTGTTCACGTCTAGAACTACAACGAAGGCCTGGCGTAATTGCGCTCGCACCTTGCACTTCACCAATGTGTGGAGCGCTGTGTCCTCGCTGCGCAGCTCGCAGTGCTGGCACTCGACCGTCTTTTGCTAACTTTAATACCAATGAAAGGCAATCTCAACATCTCTGTTTGTTTGTTTAGTAATTCTTCAACAATGTACATCATATATGAATTCAATAACATAATAATACTTTAAAAGAATACAGTTTTTCGGTAACAACAGTAATAACAGCTTGGTATTGTTAGATGTGCGTGGTGTAACAATAACATCTGCATTGAAAGCTGTATTGGGCCAGTCCCAAAGAAACTCAGGGGGGGAAGTCAGGGTATGGTCTTGGTGGGTTTCGCTGGTGGTGAGAACAGCGTCACCTATTAAATACCAAGGAACCATCTGCAGCGTTCGTGGTGGAACACCAAAATATAGCAGAGCCCTGACGAGTCCGAGTCATCCACGTCCCCGCCGTCCCCTCTGGGAACTGCTGCACCCGCGCCACGCGTGGTTCAACGCGGCGTTACCACCACCTTGGGGTTGCAGCTAAGCTGAGGATGCAGGGCGAAGGCGAAACTTCTGCGCCTTAAAACAGAACTCACTCACTAGGGAAGATACCCGAAATAAAACTGAGCAGGCCTGTTGGCTCTAAGGTGGCAGCCCCACCAGCCGGCTAGGGTATAGTGGGCTAATCACTCGCTTGCCTGAATCTGACAAACTGATTAAAGAAACTTACACAGAGCAAAACCGGACTGATCAAACTACAACGACCTTTGGCATGAAAATACGGACACGAATTGCTTGCTGGAATGTGCGAACGCTGAGCGATGACAGCCGACTTGCCCAAGTAGAAGCAGAAATGCTCAGATACAAGCTGCAGATACTCGGCCTCAGTGAAGTGCGCAGAAACGGATTTGAGGAGCTGAAGACGGTGAGGGGTTTAACTTTTCTGTACTCTGGAAAGGAGGACGAGGGGGATACACTTGAAAATGGCGTGGGATTTCTCCTCACAGAGACTGCCAGGAGGAGCCTTCTCGACTGGAGGCCTATATCTGAGCGCCTCATTACCGCTCGCTTTAACACCAAAGCCCGAAAGATAACCATCGTTCAATGCTATGCGCCCACAAACCTAGCATCGGATGAAGCTAAAGACGATTTCTATAGCGCGCTCAACGCTACCCTGAAGAACATCCGTAAGCAGGACATAGTTATCGTCATGGGTGATCTGAATGCCAAGGTAGGAGTGAACAACGATGGTTGTCAAAGACACATGGGCAGATATGGTCTAAGCGTCCGCAACGATAACGGGGAGAGATTCTTGGAGTTCTGTCAAAATAACGACCTTACCATCGGAGGAACTCTATTCATCCACAGCGACCACCACAAGTACACCTGGAAGTCACCCGATGGAGTCACCAAAAATCAAATTGACCACATTGCCATCAGTTCTAAGTGGAGAACATCGCTACTCGATGTCCGTAACCGTCGTGGTGCGGATATGGACAGCGATCACCATTTAGTGGTCTCCAAGATACGGCTCAAAGTAGCCGTAGCTCGAACTACTGGAGGGACCAAGATAGGCAAACGATTTGAAGTCGGCAAACTACGGAACCCAGAGACACGTAACACCTTCGAACTAGAGCTGCGAAACCGTTTTTCAGTACTCAGTGCGAACCCTCTTTCGGTCGACGCGGAGTGGAACCATATCAAAGTGGCCTATACAGAGACCAGCTCCGTCGTCCTCGGACCTAAAACCCATACACGTGAGGACTGGATGTCCCCGAAAACTTGGAGTCTCATAGAACAAAGGAGAAAACTTCACCTTAGGCTACTGGCTACCAGCGATCCGGCCGTGTTGGAAGAACTTAGGACACACTATCGCCAAATCCGTAGATGCATTTACCGGAGTACTCGGCACGACAGGCGAGTGTGGGCAGATAATATCGCCGACTGCGCACAACGAGCTGCCGATTCCGGTAACTTGCGGGACATGTATAAAGCGACAAAGACCTTAGCTGGCGCCCGACACTCGAGAAGGAAGCCTCTCAAAGACAAGAACGGACAACTGCTTGCGACATCAGAGGGACAGCTTCAACGCTGGCGTGAGCACTTCCAGGATATCTTCCGAGTCCCAAACAACCCCAATACCACCAATGTACCTGCTACCAACTTGTCCCTGCAAAGCCTTGACATCGACGTATCTCCACCAACAGAAGAGGAAGTCGTGAAAGCTATCCAATCGCTTAAAAATAACAAGGCCCCAGGAGCGGATCTGATCACAGCAGAAATGCTAAAAGCCGATATGCCCACTGCTGTGAAGGTGCTAACCCCGCTTTTGAGAAACATCTGGCTAGCTGAGGAGTTTCCGGACGACTGGAACAAAGGCCTCCTTATTACAGTACCTAAGAAAGGCGACCTTAGCGAGTGCGGCAACTGGAGAGGTATCATCTAAGGTGCTCTGTAAGATCATCCTTGATAGGATGTCGGGGGCCGTTGAACCTCTCTTACGCAGGGTACAGGCCGGGTTCCGACCTAATCGATCTTGTACGGACCAAGTAAATACTTTGCGTATCATACTTGAACAGGCAACAGAATGGCAGAGAGACATCTACCTGACCTTTATAGACTTCGAAAAAGCCTTTGATACGCTTAGATGGACCAGTATTTGGAACCGACTTCGAGAAATAGGTGTGCCCGAGAAAATCACCAGCATTATTCAGGCCATGTACAAGAACTATTCTTGTAGAGTATCACACAATGGCCTCGTTTCGGATGACATATCGGTAAATGCGGGTGTACGACAGGGATGCCTTCTTTCCCCTCTCCTCTTTCTTGTCGTCTTGGATGGCATCATGCTGAATACCACAAACAACAGGCGACGTGGCATAGAATGGGGGCTATCTGATATTCTGGAGGATCTAGACTATGCCGATGACCTGTGCCTGCTGAGCCACACACATGCCGACATGCAAGCCAAACTTGACGACCTACAGGATGAGGCAGCGAAAGCAGGACTTAAAATAAACACCCGGAAGACGCACGAGATGAGGTGCGGAAAGGCGAACTCTGTACCACTGCGCATTGGCGCGGAAGATGTGGAACGAGTAGAGAAATTTACGTACCTCGGGAGTGTCGTGTCGGAAACTGGTGGGACAGAAGAGGACATCACTTCTAGAGTCGCCAAGGCTAGAGCAACCTTCGCACAGCTACGCTCCGTATGGCAGTCCCGAAAGTTGACTAGGAGGGTAAAGCTCAAAATATTTCGAGCTAACGTCAAGACCGTGCTGCTATACGGATGCGAGACTTGGAAGGTCACAAAAGTCATCTCGCATCAGTTACAAGTCTTCGTTAACCGCTGCCTCCGCCGTATTCTCGGCATATACTGGCCCGAGAAAATTTCCAACCTTAGCCTATGGGAACGCTGCAATGAGACACCTATAGAACATCAGATCAAACGCCGGAAATGGAGCTGGATTGGGCATACGCTTCGAAGGGACCGGGACGACATACCAAGGCAAGCCCTAGACTGGAACCCCCAAGGAAAGCGCAAACGTGGCCGTCCAAAACAGACATGGCGACGGAGTGTCATTGCAGAGGCGGAAGGCATTGGAAAGACATGGAGCGAAACAAAACGCGAAGCTCAAGACCGACAGGGATGGCGATGCACTGTGGACGCCCTCTGCCCCATCTAGGGGCCATAGGACCTTAAGTCAAGTCAAGTCAAGTCAGTGCTTACACTCCGTCTGTACATGCAGCGATGTGATATTCACAATAAAGACTGTCCTGAGGTAACCGACAGCCTTGAACCACTGGTGCAGAGTAGCACAATTTTTTTTTATATATTAAGCTCGCCAAATTGACGTCGCCACTGATGGAAAGCCGTGTGGCGCATCTATATAGCGATCTAGCGATACTTTCACAGTCCGTAAAACTTAAATTCAATTAATAGACCGAATCTACCAAGGTGAGGTAAAGAGCTCTTCAACTTAACTCCACTTAAATAACAAAGGCCCAGATACCACTCGCCTGCATTGAAAAGACTCTTCACCAGAACCTAGCAATGCAAAAATCGTTTCTCTTTCGAACCATAGCAATTTGAAACCCTCTGTCATCGTGAATCTTCTCTTACAACGCCAGGTTTTTAAGCAAAGCATGAAAATACACATCATTGCGCCTACAACATTGGGTGTTGTGAACTGGGATAGCGACTCACAAATTCTTCAAATAAAGCTATGGGTTATTATTTTTATTACAGAAACGTCTTTTTGTGGGCATAACCGCACACAGGTAGAGCTAGCACACAGGTAGAGTTAGCTCTACCTGTGTGCTGTTATGCCTCTATGCTAAACTTCTGACGATAATAATGAAGATTGTTTCAAAGAAGCATTCTACATTGGATCACTGCTTGAAGCATTGGTTCCAATTACCAATTAAGTGTTTGTTCCAGCACATATGCTGTAGGGTCCACGACTTTAGCTGCCTTTCTGTCCGTTAGCCATTGCCTTCTAGAGCACGTGTCTATTATCACTGTTAGACGCCACCCCACAAAAAGACGTTTCTGTCGAGCTTTTTGGTGATGGTAATCCAGCTTCGAGGAACTCATTCGTTGTACTTCACATGTAGGACATCAGTTGTATACGGCACCCAACGGAAGTCTTAGATTTGTGAATTAACTTTTTTCTCAGCAAGAGGGATCTTTCACAACGAATGGACTTCCAGTGCACCGGGAAGGTTGGTTATGTATTGAAGTTGTAAAACAGAATCAGTCTTCTTATTAACTCAATGCAATACTATAATGCTAATTACTAGCCATGATTACCTCTGTATTTTTGCTTCTGAGAGCAAAGTTACAAACGTAGGCTCCCAACCGGACATTTAAAAACCTACACCTTTTTACCTCACATTAAAAAAAAAACCATGTAGTGCATAGCTCCTCGGGTAAGTTGGAGGATGTCCTACCTAACTTTGTCCCCACATTTTGGTTACGACTTATTCTAGAGGCTCGATAGAATACAGTTCAAACTTTGCTTATACCATAATTTCCACGCGAACGAAGTCGCGGGTAACAGCTAGTACTAAATATTTCTATGCACTAAATAAAAAAAAAAGAAGGAAGCAACAAAAGAATACCTACACAAAAATAACACTGACAGCTACACAAAGTTAATCACTAAAATACATTTTTACATTGAAATGTTCGAAATTCATTCTACACATTTGGCCATGCGGCTGAACAGTCAGAAACTCCTTCGCTTCAACATGTGAGCCAAAGCAAAATTCTAAGCTAATTCCCAGGTATCATAGTGACAAAGAGAGGACGATGGTTAGCCGGAGGCGTGCTACAAGACTCCTGCCTCCTGCAGTTAATGACGTCATTAAATATGTACGGAACTGCGCCGACGGTTCCAGTGTATGTAGCGTATGAAGCCGTTTTATAAAGCTCGTACGTTAGCAGGTGGGACGGATCATGTTCATCTGCTTACTAGCTGTGAAAACCTTTTGCTGTTTTAATGCATGTGGGTATGATTTTTAAAAATTAGGTATGCTTTCTAACAGATACCGCGCCGGCCCGCCGTACAATAATGCGCAAAATAATTTAAAAATTATCGTGAGATTTAGTTTTGCTAAATTTGAGCAAGAGCAAAGTTGTTTTTAAAATATTTGCAGAAAGTCAAAACGGTTGGAAAGTGTAGAAAATTATGAGGTTATAGAAAATACAAAAATTAATTATTTAATTTTCTAACAAAAACTGTTGTTACATGACAATATTTGGTAGGGGGTCAATAAATGTCATGCGTCAAGTCATATGCACAACTAGTACGTAGGTTGCATAATAAGAATCACAAGAATTACACCAATGAAACGATTTCGTAGATAAAGAATAACTGCCAATAAAATTTAGCGCTAACCCTGACTCAATCAAACAGCTTAACTTTCCAAAGTTATTTTCATTGATGCCCATTAAAAAGGGTAGGGTAGGCCCATCTTCTAATTGATGCAATCGCTCTCTTTATAGACAATAATGTCTCAATAACAGCATCCTGTGCGGAAATACCCGCGGTATACTTACTATCAAGGTTCGGTCATTATTTTTGACCATTAACCTGAGTAAATAGCATAACTATTGATGTGAATAGTTTTAGTACCCATATTGTAATAACGATAGCTTTGAAACGCACATTATCATCATAAAAAGAGATCATAAATAACTTGATACTTACTTATTTATTCGTTATTGAAAGATTCATGTAATTAATGTGGTTATAATTTCAAGAGCGCAATAAGGAAGCCTACTGAGATCTTCCGGGCACCAGTCCTCAATTTAGCTGCGATTGGTTGTGTACTGAATAACGGAAAAAAAATTGGTGATTTATGGAAAACAAATTCGAAATTGAGAGAGGTCTAAATCTATTACCGCTCTGTCATAAGTTAATTTGATTATTTAATTTCAATATTTTAAGACTAAGCGAGTTTGCGATAACTGATGTCATGAAAATTATTGTAGCTACGTTACACAGCTGCACAGGTACTATGTAATCAAAATCTGGCTAAGAAATTAGGCTAGTAAGGTACCTTGTATAGAGAAGAGAAAGTTAGAACAAGTAATGACGTTTCAACTGAGATAGGCATAACTATGAAAGAATCTGACTAATATTATAAATGCGAAAGTTTGTGAGTGTAGATGTGTGGATGTTTGTTACTTTTTCACGCTCGAACGGCTAAACGGATCTAGCTGAAATTTGGCACAAGGATAGATTATATAGTCTGGAATAACACATAGGCTACTTTTTTTCTTGGGAATAAATTCCCGCGGGAAGCTTGAACGAGAACAAATTTTACGCGGGCGAAGCTGCGGGCATCAGATAGTGTGTTATAATTCAGATAGCATTGCTAGACTATTTATGTAGATTGCAAAATAAGTATTTTACTATAAACCTTGCCTTCCCGTTATAATCTATAGCTTATTAGAATTGAACTTATCTAAAAATAAATGTGTACCTACGACAGTATAATTACACACTGTAATACAATAATGGCTTGTTTTTGGGTTCACTGTACTGTAACGTCTTATCACTTCCTCTTACCGATACTCACCCTATTGTAGTAGATTAGTCAATGATTTATTTAGTTTGTTGCCTGAATTTTGGGGCGAGATAAAGACCTCATCGTGTACTGATCATCTTAGGGTATTTTCGGTTCACCCTCGCGCGGGTGTCTTTCCACCAGAGATGTACTATAGATGAACTGGCACTGGGCTTTTTTTTTTTTTTTTTTTTTTTTTTTTTTTTAACGTGAGGGAAAATCCTCGTAGGATGCTATGCCGGACTCTTACCGACTAAAAAACCTCACGTAACGCCCAACAGCCTATGGTTGAGAGCCCTGGGTAAGCCCTCAGGAAGGATGTCCCGTGACTCCCAACAGACTTACGGCCGCTAATGCGGCCTCGCCCAGGGGGTGGTTCGGGTGCAATCCCGCGTCTATGGGGGATTTCGGGTGTGACCCCGCTTCTAAGGGGGGGCGTGCGTGAGTGCTCACGTCACGCTGCCGTCATGGGCCTGCTTCTGTAAGGACGGTGAGCGGCCCTCTCACCGTCCTCAGACCCCCGGTCATGGAGGCCGATAGTCCTCGGCGAAGACACGTCGGCGGCGCCCAGGGCGCCGACTGCGGAACTCGGGTGGGAGAGTTCTCTCCCGCACCCGGCCCGCCGCCTCCTTCGCGAGCATGACCTGCTCGCAGAAAGAGGCGGCGCAGTCCCACTTACTCCCGCTGGAGAGCATGGCTCGCACCATGGCCTCAAGCGAGAGTGTCCACGCCCAGACCCACTACGAGGACCTGTCGCTGTTGTGCCCACGCCGTGCACTCCACCAGCGTGTGGAGCGCCGTGTCATCGCTGCGGACTGGCACTGGGCTAGAAACCGAGGAATTCATATACCGCCAAATAAGGCACACAGCCCTAAAACTACCAAAACTACGTTCAATGTACCTCCAATAAGCACATTGAACCATAAAAGCTTAACAATCCAATATTCGTGGTCATGCATCAACATACACAAGAAAGGGTATGTTTAGTCATCGTGAGGTGAGGGTTACCCGAGTGCCTGTGTCAGTTGCCATTACAAATTCGGATGACTGCCCGCATGTCAATCACGAACATATTTCTATAGGAGCTAATGAAATTTATTAAATCGACGTGCTTTTTTAAGCCACCTTAAAAATAACAATAATTGATGACTGGTTTTTTTCTGTTGTTTATTAATTGATATCAGACATCTTAGTAGAAGGCACATCATGGCATATAATTGCAGAAATGTTATTTTTGATAGATTGATGCGCAACAGATGCGTATTATTTATTGAAAGAGTTTCGCAGCCATTTTGTTAAATAATGTACAAAAATATAAAAAATCGTAACTGTATTTGTCATGGCCTCTTTATCTATAAATGTAATTTTAGCTAGTGGACGTCGCCGTCTTCTTAGGGTTGAAGTTTTTGAAAATTTGGTCTCGCTAGGTTCCAACATTATAAAAGTAAGGTGAGCGTTTTCTCTAGGTGTTGTTGGTATGTAAGTTCCCTGTTGTTCTTTTGAATATATGGACAAAATTAATTTCACCTAGGTAGGCAAGTAATCGTAAGCCCTTTCATGTGTCAGTTTTTATAACAAGATTTGCAAAATTGAAAGACTAACAAGACTTCTACGCTTGGTTTTTAAAATAAATGTTACTAATATTATAAATGCGAAAGTTTGTGAGTGTGGATGTTTGTTACTCTTTCACGCTCAAACGGCTGAACAGATCGGGCTAAAATTTGGTACAGAGACACATTATAGTCTGGAATAACACATAGACTACTTTTTATCCCGGGAATAAGTTTCCACGGGAAGAACAAATTTTACGCGGGTGAAGCTGCGGGCATCAGCTAGTATAGTTATATTTTTATAATATTTCGCTATCGCTACCGTCTCATCCTTTAAGACTACACGCACTATACACAAGTATTAGTTTCTTCCTCAAAATATTTAGAAATGTACCCATTTTGTACAAATTATACAAAATCTCCAGGAAATTTCAGTTATTCCTTGTTAGCTGTAACATTCGCAATAATACAATACAATTCTGTATTTCCATACAATCGACTCAATAATGCAACAACTTACATTAGCAAGTTCCGTACATAATATCATTTGTTGTATGCTTCTCAAATTGTGACCATATTGACCCCTGAATTTATCCACAATAATTGATTACTATAACAGTATTACAAGACGGTTACATACTATCTAATCTCAATTTTGTTGATATATTCATACGTTTTCTGCCTGTATTGTAAGGAAGTGATGCCGATTAATTCTTTGAATGCTTGCTCGTTTGTTTGTCGTATCGATTGTAAAAAATAAATTGTATGTGTGATTGTTTACAAGTGCCATTGCTTAAGATGTAGGTACTTAAGTAATAAAGCGCCTATTGGTCAGCAAAAAGTAGAGAGCATCGTTTTATATGTAGGTAAGTATACCTACATTTTGGGGACTGAGGTGAAGGCTCCAATACGAAGGGAAGATTTTCTGTTCGGGCCAGAAAAGGCGACATCGTCTGTAGGAATACTACCCAATAATTGCTGTTTGACCATTTTGTATAATTATATTTTCGTGAATTTATAAAAATACCATCTGTGTGAGATGGTATGATGATGATGATGATGAAATGTTTTTAGCTATGTGATACTGCAAGCGACACAGATTAAGATAGGTTTAGGAAAAATTGTTGTCGATGCTGAAACCGATGCCAGAGGTCACTTGTGTCTTTTTAAAACAAAACAAAACATTAAAAAACTTTACATGCAACTGGGACATGACTAATCAAACTAGTCGCGGGATACGACTAATATGAGATTTCAGGCAAATCATTCACGAAAGTAATGCAAATAGTTTTAAAAATGCATGGGAATGTCATGTCATCTATTCGATAAAAATGTCTATAAACGTATAAACACCACTTACCTAGAACTTCAGGAACTCCTAACAATATGGTTTCACACGCCAAGTATAAAAGGCAATTTATTACTTATTCAATTTTCAACATAAGTGCAGTTTGTTCAAGCATGGTAGACGTCTCGACAGACATATCGGCTATGGTTGAGGCCAATTTTCGCGTTGCACAATCAATCTATCAACGTTTGCGCTTGAGCACCAAGGCACAAGGTTTGGTTCAAGTGTTTTAGGTAATGACGCTCATCTAACACACTCGAGTTGATCGCGTCAGTGAAAATTATTATCAACATCTGAATAGTTAACGGTGCCTTATAGCGGCTTTGATTGAAACCATAGAGCAATGCGAACAGTACAAGGGGAGTAGACATAGCATGTTGCTCTGTACTTATTTGTCTGTCATATGTTGCGGGAGGGGGGGGGGGGTTAAATCGTATTCATAGCACTGCAAAACCAATCGGCTGTCTCTATGGAATGTACACAAAACACACAGGTATGTAATATTTGATATATCATTTGGAGTATTGATAAAGGGGAAAGTCACCGTAGGCGCTTTCCCTCCCAATCAAAGTCAGTTGCTCTATGGATCGAAACAGTTGTGTGTTGTGGCCATAGAGCAACGCGAACTGTATAGAAAAGGCGCGCGTTGCTCTATGGTTGTGGCAGACAAGGCTCCCCAGTAGATGTGCGAGTGCGTGCGTACGGCTGCAAGGCGGGCACATCATTTGTTTGCTCCCAGACCGGTCCACGTCGCTACTGCTTTAAATTCATAATTTTTCAATAAGCCTTTTTGTACGATGCGGACGTTCGTTCTTGCTGACAACTACGCTTATGGTTCTCTAGATAAGATCACTTTGTGCACCATTAGCCAAAGTGATTGACGCTGTTAGTTTGTTGTCAGTAATTTTGTTTGAAATCTAGAGCGATGAGCGTGCCTTTTTGTACGTGTACCTTTGTAAAGAGAGCCGGATACCTAAATATTGTGAAATATCAGATAAATACATATGTATTTCAGAATAACTCATCTCCAGTTGAATAAAAAAGGTATAACAAACAAATGTGGTGTATGAAAACCAAAGCATTTTGCGTGTTAACCGAATCATATCTGTGCGTACATACTTACGTGTAAATATTTTTAATCTTTCCTTCGTCGTGTATGAACCATCAACATGCATTATATTATGTTGTGTGGCCTACAAACAGATCTATTTTGTTAAGTGTGAATAAAATGTATCAATGTGAAGTCAGTCACCTTTAAAATTCGTACTGACTTTAGAGAATTGAACATTTTCCTCCTAAAAGAAGAATTCAACTTAAAAATGTCGTGAAATTAATTCAACCAAATCGTCACAATCCACAGTAACAAGGTGATAAATAACAAAGCTGTCAAGTGGAGCGTTTAGACAATGAGTCAGAGTAATTATACGGACGACACTTTACCAAGTTGCATAACGGTCGCTATCTATCGTATTGTGAAACAACGAGACAATGACACTAGCTTCAGCTGGCTCCTATCGTGACCGGACCAAAACTGGTACGAATTGTAGACGCTGTGCTTATGATTGGTGAATGCTATTATGCCTGTGATTATCAGTGCTCTGCGAATAATTTCGTGACTAATTATGCGCAAAAATAATGTTTGAAAGGCACTAATAATGTTCAGATTCTGTTTTCTAATTATTTATTATGTATTTTTAAGAGGTATATTATTGTGAAAGTTGAGAAATTATAAAAATAGTCGTGACCCTACATTACCAATTGGAAAATACTGACTGCAACTAACTACATATGGGATTCAAAGTCCGAAAACATGATATAATTTTGTAGTATCTGTTTGTTGCTTTGGGGTTGGTTAGTTTAAAAACAAAGAACTTTCTTCCTCTCGGAATAATATTTACCAAAATGTTCGTGCCAATACGAATATAACACAATACCAATTAGATTGCCTTTCGAAATTATAAAAATATTGCAGACCATGACACAGTTCTGTTTACATACTCCTTAAACAATACAAATTTTGTTATAAACACAAATTCACAATATCTCTAACATTATTCACTGTTGTTTTTCCACCAGACTGATTTATATCTTTTTAAATAAACATACGCAACTCATACAAACTGCTGACCGTTCGTAACGCACGCAAAAATTCCACAGAACAAAGAAGTTGCAACGTCATCAAAATTTTTTCATGGGTTTGTTGATTTTATGTAGTCCCCTCGAACCCCGCATCAACCAAAGTTTGGGTTAACTGCACCCGAGTGATAACACAGCATCGCTAATCCGAGAGAAACCCGCTCTCTGGAATCTATTCAGAACAATGATATACGTTTACTAGATGTGCCCTCCGGAATCGATTTAGGGCCAAGACAAAAAGGGGTTCATCATCACGCCTTTATCCCCGAAGGGGTAGGCAGAGGCATATTATATACCCACATTTCACCTTTTTATAATTTGTCCCACGTAATACGTTGTGAGCCGTATTGCCGTGTTTAAATGGACAGGCGCAGGTTGTGACTTCCTGCTGTTGAAATAAAGCCTTCAACTTGGCTTAACGACTGCCATTTTACTGGCAACCGGGACCCACGGCTTAACGTGCCTTCCGAAGCACGGAAACGCTCAAATAAATGTCACAAAGTGATCACATGGATGGTCACCCATCCATGGGCCGGCCATAGTGAAAGTTGCTTACTGCAGTGATCGTTTACAGAACACTGAGTCCGCGGGGCCACGAGCGCTTCAAAAACAGAAACACACACACAAAAAACAGAAAGACAAAAAGGGGGCTACTCTAATTCTCTGAGTCGAGATTTCAGGTAATGAACACAACTTGTCCGTTGCTCAGAGGGGTCGGCGTAACGTGTTACGCCGACGATACCCTCGTTACGGCGCGAGAAGCAACGCACCGAGACGCAGCACTAATGGCCACGGCAGGGGTTGCTCAAGTCTTGGGTCGGATACGGCGGATGGGTCTCGAGGTCGCCCTTCACAAATCCGAGGCTCTGTACTTCCACGAATCTCGGTTTGGTCCACCTGCGGGTACCACCACCAGGTAGGGAGTGTCAGCATGTGTTGTATGTGTTGAATCTTTCGGAGTATTGAAGAGTTCAGAGGTAATAATAGGTAAACATAAGTTGAAGAGAGTCTCATTTTAAGAATCTATCTAGAATGGTTTCTTTTGATTACTTATGATTTTACTTGAAATCGTAATATTGCTTTTTGTTTTGTATCATTCATAACTATCATAAGTCTCTGAGGTCTTATACAATCTTCTTCAATCGGTGATTCCTTTTGACTTCATAGTAATAGGACAGAAACAGCCACTTTATCTCTCACAATTCACAAAGCACTTTGTGTTCTCAATGTCTAGACACGTAAATAATATTTATGTGTCTGGTACCTTAAAGTACCTTTTTATTTAGAAAACATATTTTATTTATATCTAACTAGCTGATGCCCGCAGCTTCGCCCGCGATGGCGCTGTATGTGAAATTTTGCTGAATTTTCTTTGATATAAACCTCACGGAGCCCGAGACCTTTCCAACGAATGCAAAACCGTGGAAATCGGTTCGTGCGTTCTAAAGTTATAGCGTCAGGAAGAAAAACCCGACTTATTTTTATAAAATAGATGAATCTACCGCATCTTTGACATTGTGTTTTACCTATTACGTTCAATATACTATAAAGGCAAACAAATCTTAGATTCATGAATCCTTTGTAACTAGTCGTTTTACTTTTTTTTTCTTGTGACATAATTATAAGTACTTACAAAGTATGCTTATTAAATTCAACTACCGTTAATATTTACCGTGACCGGGGGCCTGAGGACGGTGAGACCGTGACCGGGGGCCTGAGGACGGTGAGAGGGCGGCTCACCGTCCTTACAGAAGCAGGCTCATGACGGCAGCGTGACGTGAGGAACTCAACAGGAGAAGCGAGATCACACCCGAAACCCCCCAAAGACGCGGGATAGCACCCGAACCACCCCCTGGGCGAGGCTGCAGTGGCGGCCGTGGGTCTGTTGGGAGTCCTGGGACATCCTTCCGAGGGCTTACCCGCGGCTCCCAACCATAGGCTGTTGGGCGTTACGTGAGGTTTTTTAGTCGGTAGGAGTCCGGCATAACATCCATGAGGATTTTCCCTCACGTTAAACAAAAAAAACCGTTAATATTTATTACTTACCGCGGAATTAATACGTTTGGTACCTATATATATTCTAAAATACATATAAATGTTGGTCAAAGAGAAATAATTATCATCATGAACTACATCATCGCTTCCAGATTTAAACTTGTAATAACATAATCTGGGCCATCATTCACACCTCTGCGAATCGCATAATCCTTCTCGTCAATGTGTTTGTCATCCCCTACACTCGATATCGAATTTTAAAACTGTTATAAAATTAGTAAGAAACAACATTGTAGGCAGGTTGTGGATAGTTTTGTTATAGCGAATATGTAGTGTCTTGTAGCAAATTTTGAAGTATGACAACGCATGTTATTAGAAGAAAGCAAGTGGAAAAGAGAAAGAGAAAAAGAAAACAAAAACAAATTGTTAAGTTTTGCCTAAAAAATTTAGGATACTAGATGCGGACAAAACAAGGCAACGTTACATCACAATAATTAAAACCATTCTTATGTTATGGCAATCCTTTTTGGAGGATTAAGCCAGCTGAGCTGATGATAATGATAGGAAGGTGTTGATAGTCCATGTCACAATTTTCTCCGATAACTGTTTATCAAATAGATAACTTTAATTTAAGCATATAATTAAAAAAATAACTTTACAATTTATATTAATTGCGTGTCGGTATAAACTGAATGAATTCAAACAATTTTCTAAAAACAAGTCTATCTTAGCATTCAACGGTAAAACCGCTTTTTTTTAATGGCTAGATTCCTTAATAAAATTATATACTCTTCGTTAATAAAATCAATAGGTAATTCATCATTCTTGATAGAGTCTTTTTTATCTACGGAGGTCTAATAAAAAAGTATAAACTAGTTTCCTCAAACTGATAATTTGTGAAGCTCGCGACATTCACCTTGTTCCTTTTTTACTATACCAACGAGTATATCCTTATGTTGTTTATTTTGTTCCTCGTGTTAGAGACTCTAATTTACCACATGGTGCTCTCATTCGATATAAAAAATAATATCCACATGATTTGACGTAATTTGTGCCGTGTTATGACGAAAGGTTCGTGTGTTTAAGAGTAATTTCTCCTCGAACCGTTATTAACCAGTAACCAGGTCTTTTTTATTTTCTACAAAAAGTTAACGAGTGTTAGACATGAGCTACGGGACGATGTTACGTTTTTACAGCTAACGAACTAAAAGGATAAGGAATAACTTGTAATAATGGTTTTGTCTATTTGGTGTTTTCGATCAAGCGAACTTAGTGAGTGAGGGTCTCCACTTTTGCTAGTGTGTTTACCTTGAGTGGGTATTTATTGATTTGCATGAAACTTGTTACATAATTAAGATTATTTTTGAAAAGCATTTCAAAATTCAAAGCATCATTAGTCTGCTAACTGATCATAAATTGTCTTTTCTACGTCGCCCCAAGACGTATATAAGGTGGAAAATTTGGTTGGTTCCAAGTAGGTTTCGGTGGCTAAGTGGTTTAGCATCTTGCACGGAATGCGAGAAGATGCAGGTTCGAATCCTACTCGAAACCAATTCTTTTTCCATATTTAAAATTTTTACATAATGTTTCTTGATTGTACGGAATTTATGTCTTCGACATTTATTTATTATGGTGCCAATAGGCGAATTGGATGAACTTTGCTGCAGAATGTCTTACCGAATTACCCAATTTTAATCAAACTTGAAGAAAATACTCCATAACGCTACATAACGCTCCATAATAATACAGCAAGAGTTTAAAAACGGTACACAATTATTCCCAAATTCTCATTTCAACATACAACTTCATGTATGTACGTACATAAATTACTATAGATGGGCAAGTCAAATTAGATTTCTAAAATATTTGCTTAAATTTTATTTTTATTCGAACCAGTATACACTTTATAGCTCATATCTCATACACAGATATGGTATTCGTATTGCCAGTCTTAATAAACGATCGAACACTAATCGATTGTGAATAGAAATTGCCTCGAGATGTAAAAAGTAATATTTGGACGAATGGATTAAGGGAATATAAATTCTCAATTTTATGAAGCCCTCGTCATGGTTGTGCTTAGCGAATGTTTTGAATATTGATTCGTATTAACAATTTTTCTTCATTAATAACTACCAGAACGGTACCTAGGTTTGGGTAGGAATTTATGAGTCATATTTTACACAAATATGTCACGTATATTGATGTGGTACTAGATATTACGACTACGAATATCTATCTATACTATTATAAAATTGTCTGTACATTGGAGATACTGAAGATGTAATATTTGGAAACAATATAAATAATAGTATCTACACCCTAACTTGGGGTTATGAACGATATGAACACAATCATATTCTTTTTTTTGGGAATTTCAAAACTGTTTGTCTTTATGGCTATTCGCCGTGATGAATGCAAAAACTACTGGACGAATTTGCAGTTTGGTTTTATTATAAGCAGAAGCATTTTGCTCAGACTTAAAATCTTACGTATTTTTGACCGCAATTGGTTGAGTACAACTTAACTAGAGCTAGAAAAGTTGATAAGATATTATGAACAAAAAGTAGAATAAACAGGGCTGGATTTCAGTGAGATTATTTTACTCTTTTAGTCGCGATAATGAACGCGACATTTACGCGGGCGAAGCCACGGGCATCAGCTAGTCCTAATTAAAATACTTCAATCTTGATGACATTCCGGGAAATACGGTAGCAGTGTCCACTTCATTATAAGAAATTAAGATGCTAATTACTAGTGAGGAAGACAACCAAGATACCGACGCATCTATTTTCGGCTTAATTGCATTAGATTTTTTTTGAGATCTTAAGATAATGTTGTTCCTCGTATAACGTACTATTTTTTTATGTCAATGTATCAATCTGATTAAGATTTTTACGCAAATTAATTCTCAAAAAATCTGAGGCTGATACACAATTTTTTACTGATATTGTTTTTTATAAATCGTCTATTATCACACTATCAATAACGATTTAGATAAAATATATAATGCTTCCCTTTCAATCACTTAAAGTTGTTCTGAAAACCGTCAAAACGGTGTAAAAATTCGTTCCGTAAATAGTTCTGGAGTTCATAACATTCAGACAAAAACACTGATTGTCCAAAAAGAATTACTGAAACAGTTTAATTGCGATTGCCAATACAAAGTAACAAGTTTTCTCTGCATTGTAAATATTAGTCTGCCACACATAAACTTACGTGTTTACTCTGCCATTGTAGGGTTAAAATTAATTATTTTTTTGTGTCATATTTAGAGGTTTTGTTTAACTAACCAAGAACATTTTGTGCCCACACTATTTAGGAATCTTACTGAGCATTGTGTCTTGGTCACCAGTCACAACGTAAAGTATACAAATTGTTGCCTTTGAAACGTTTTTGCGTTTAAAGTGTCATCTTAAGATTTATGTGGCTATTTAAAACAGGAACTTATTAAGTTCTGGTGCACGCAGTTAAAGGGTTGGTTACTTTTGCAAATGGTCAAAGGAGTAAAATGAAATAATGAGCAACAATGTAATGAAAAACTGTAATGAAAGAATGTTTTAAAACACTTAATTATGTAAATAGACTATTCAAAAAGATTAATTTAATTTTTTTTATCTTCTATTTGAAATTGAAACGTTAAGTAAATCGAATTTACTTGTTTACTTTGTCATTTGCAATTTTTAAATGAGGAAATATAGATGTATAGATAAAACAATCATTTCCAAAGGCGATAAATTTGGATAAAAGTAATACATACACACATACATATGGTCACGCCTTTATCCCCGAAGGGGCAGGCAGAGGCATATTATATGCCCACATTTCACCTTTTTTGTATATAATTTGTCCCACGTAATAGGTGGTGAGCCGTATTGCCGTGTTTAAATGGACAGGCGCAGGTTGTGACTGCCTGCTGTTGAAATAAAGTCTTCAACTTGACTTAATGACTGCCATTTTACTGGCAACCGGGACCAACGGCTTAACGTGCCTTCCGAAGCACGGAAACGCTCAAATAAATGTCACAAAGTGATCACATGGATAGTCACCCATCCATGGACCGGCCATAGTGAAAGTTGCTTACTGCAGTGATCGTTTACAGAACACTGAGTCCGCGGGGCTTCCTAATTTCAATAAAAGTAATAATAATATGAATTCACACAGTTGCTGGGTAATTACTTAAAATAAATATGACATCAGTCACAGTCACTTCTTAAAGTTAATAAATATATTCGAGATTAAAGATTTTTGTACAGAGCGCCACTAATTATTTCTAGTGCAAATGCAAGTTTAGAAAATATAATGGTACAAATCATCTTAAGGCCATACCCAGGGCTAACGACCTTGAGCATATGGGCGATATGACTCGCCAACATAGAGTAGCGCAACTACAGAGACATCAGAGTAAAAGCACTACGGAAGAAGAAGACAAATAGTAGCGGAAATGCGTTCCTCGCTTCACCAAATAAACAAGAAGCTGTGAGACGGTCTCACTCGACTGCCCCTCTCTAAAACGTTTATTGTGAGAGTTCAATCCGATTGACGTTGTCATTTTTGTTTTATTTCAAACTTTGAACAGATGATCCACGTGACCTAATGACGTAGTTTAATGCAACAGAGTCACAGACTACAGACAAAGTCTCGGGCCTTCCACTCGCTTACAATTTTTGTTACTTTTGGAACAAAATTTCATTTCATTTTATTATAACAAACAAAAATAGTTGTAAACGCAGTTGCGAGGGTCAGCTTGTTATGTATAAATATGAAGCGCTCGTGGCACCGCGGACTCAGTGTACTGTAAACGATCACTGTAGTAAGCTCATTCACTATGGCCAGTCCTTGGATGGGTGACCATCCATGTGACCACTTTGTGACAGTTATTTGTTCGTGTTGTTTCCGTGTTTCGGAAGGCACGTTAAGCAACAACGCAGTCATTAAGCCAAGTAGAAGGCCTTTTTGGCGGCTTGAATAATTTCAACAGCAGGCAGTCACAACCTGCGCCTGTCTATCTCAACACGGCAATACAGCTCACCACCTATTACGTGGGACAAATTCTAAAAAGTGAAATGTGAAGTGAAATGTGGGGACATAATAATATGCCTCTGCCTACCCCTTCGGGGTTATCCCCGAAGGGGTAGGCAGATACATACATAAATACATACATAAATATGTAAATTATGTATGTATGGTCACGCCTATAAAGGCGTGACCATATTTATGTATGTATGTAACTAGCTGACCCTCACAACTTCGTTTACGACGCTTAAGGTGTATGAAAGGGGAGGTATTTCTTCATCAGACTCAGCAAGTGGTGAGTAAAACTGCCCTGTTTGCATTATCATAAAAGAACGTACACGTCGAGGGCGCGCCTTCGGCGCGGACGAAATGTTTAACTCTGGGCTTAATCATTAAGCTCTTCTCTTATATGATAAAGCCAACACGCCGGTTTAGATTTACACTCACATTCAAAGGAACTCTTGAATTCTAGGTTTTGAGAAGTTGAGATGTCTCTAACTCCTGAACTTCCTCGGATCAATTTTCATTCAAATAAGTAGTTTCGGCGTGATACGTATTCGGAATACAGACGGACATGAAAATTTTAAATTTCATTTTGGCTTAAGTAGGTATCGATTAGAGAACGCGTTCTTCTTTTTTAAATAGCTTCCATGTTCAGACTCTCGACCCTCAACAGTTTTATTATTATGTATAGATATAGACTAGCAAGAAACTCGGCGGGCTATTCTTTTTAGTGCTCTGCTTACTGTAATATAGACTTAAAAAATCATAACAAATTGTTTGAGAATCCAACAGAGCCAGCAGATCATTTCCAGACTTACTTGTCAAGCAAATAATTGAAAAAAATTTTTGGTCACGAGCAGGATTCGAACCTGCGTCTTCTGGTTTGCCGGACCAGACGGCCTTACCATTGGACCAACGAGACACTGCTCTCGACCTTCAATTCTTTCACTTTATTACCTTAACCAAGTTGCCGGTAGATGGTGCCTACGTCACCCCAAGACGTAATAAGCTGAAAAAATTGACGGTTAAAATAAATAAATAAATATAAATAAATATATTCACGGACATTTCGCACAACGCTATCTAATCCCAAAGTAAGCTAGGAATGACCTGCTTGTGTTATGGGTATAAGACCACGGATAATAATATGTACTTATATACTTTTAATACATACATATTATACATAGAAACACCCAGACTCTTGAGACAAACATTTATGGGTCACACAAATATTTGTCTCCGGTGTTAATCGAACCCACGACCTCCAGCGCCGCAGGCGGTATCACTTCCGACTGCGCCACAGAGGCAGTCAAGTTGAGAGCAGTGTTTCAAGAAAAGCAGTGTGTTAATAATAACTGTAATATAAGTATTTTCATCAGTTGTCTTTATCCCTTATCACAAAGCTATAATAGCTTAAGTTGTGTGGGAATGTCCACGAATATTTCTTCATTTATTTATTTTGAAATGATCAAGTACCGCTTACAATATTAGTATGACTACCTTTCGAAGTAATTTAATAAAACAATACATAAAATAACTTCAAATGCATTATATTCTCATGTAATGCAGTATGCATTGTGTAACTCGGGCTCTGTCTGTTACACGCATTACTCTGTACATGAATGAAAATATAACATTTTACGAGAATATTTTGCAGACCAGAGCGACACACGTCCGTCTAGCAACACGACTCCCCCCGCACTAGATTTTCGGGCGAGCGCGGGGAAGCAAGCAATGTAATGTATTCATTGAATACATTATTAGGTATAATTAGTTAAAACTTATACTAAATCAAAATTGAAGAAAACCATTTTAGAGGTCTATGTTTTCTTTAGTCTCTGATATAAATTTTATTATCATTCATTAATAAATAGATGTCATAAAACGTCTTCTTCTAAAAAAATATGGGCTATTTCAATGATGTTTTACTAATTATTTATAATAAATACACAATTTCTGATAAAACCATCTTTTGACACACATCTTTTAGATTTAAAATCTACTTTTGGCTGTCATTTTTCGTATACTAATACCGAGAAGAACGTCTTTATTTGCACCTCTTTTTCGCAAACTTTGTCAACCACTCCCCTTAAACTGTCACATTTTCAAGTTATTGTCATTACTGAATAAATTACCTATATTTAATATTTTTTTTATTTTGTTAATGTTGATTACGTGACACTCATGCTCATCTTCGATTAAATTACGAGTGACGCAATTTTTTTTAAATTGTCTTTTTATATTGAAGTTCGCTTGGCCGCCAATTTTTTTTTCAGAAAATGTAAGTATTTTTCACATCTCTAAGAAGTGAAAAAACTTCTTAACAAATTCCTGCAGAGTAGTAAAATTAAGTATACTAATATTATATAGAGGAAACGTTTGTGAGTTTGTGACGTTGTAAGGGGTAATCTCTGGATCTACTGACCCGATTTTCAAAATTATTTCACCAATAGAAAGCTACGTTATTGTGAAGTGTCATAGACTATAAATCATCACGCTACAATGAATAGAAGCTGAGCAGCAATGAAAATTGTAACACAAACGAAATTGTGAGGGTCAGCTAGTATAACATGGATTACTAGACAGGTTGAAGTACTAAAAGCTATTATGTACAAACAAGTTTCTAAGTCTACTTCAGAATACAATTATCATCACAACACCTTATATTTTTTGGTAAACGGTTACCTATACCTACAGTTGTACTCCCTCAAACAATATCGTCTTCTATCCCATTTTAGTGCGTACCCTGGGTAATTCTAGTTTGTTCTTGATTTGTAAGTCGTGTGATGTTGTTTTTTTACGATTTGTGTATTCGTTTGGATAAAATTTTATTCACAAAACAGTTAAGGCCGGTTTCACCCGCGAGCGTAGTGGCGGGAAAACGGGTAAACAAGTGTGCAGTTTACATTAATGAGCCCGCTCAGCTTGCAGTGGAAACCAACCTTTATAATGGTCACACGAGTGTTCAGGAATTACTTGAATTTGAATACCTAAATAATATTTTGTAGTTGACTGCGCCTATAAAATGTAACTATTACTTCCACGTGTACTCATTAATTAACAAGTCTCTGCGTTTCATTGGAACTATTAAAGATAAGGCAAGATCACTGATTGTAGAGTAATAAATGTAAGTCGTTCAAAAAAAATCTATAACTATTGTAAAAAGTCTTGCAATAGTCGCTAGTATAAAGTTTATATTAAATTTATATTTTTTTAATAAGATGTTATGTCTCGATGGTAAAGTTAATCAACACTAAATAAAAAAAATTAAAAACGTTAAATAGTTTAATTTATTTAAGTTAAATAAATATTAACATATCTAATGAAATTAATAAAACAGTCTATTACTCGTATAAAATAATTTAAATAATTAAAAAAGCCTGCTTGATTTTTTTCTACATCTCAAATTTATAAATTCACAATATATTTAAGACTAGATGAAGCCCGCAGCTTCGCCCGCGAAAAAAAATTGTTTTCGTTCCCACTTACCGTAGGAACTTATTCCCGGGATATAAAGTAGCAAATTCCCGACTATAATGTGTCCCTGTACCAAATTTCAGCCAGATCCCTTCTGCCGTTCGAGCGTGAAAGAGTAACAAACATCCACACATCTTCACTCACAAACTTTCGCATTTATGATAATAGTAAGATATAGCCTAGTACTACACCCACGCAACTCTACGGTAGCACATCCACTATCGTAACATGAACATCCTAGTTCTATTGCATAAGCATTGGCCATATTGCACAGCCCCCCTTAATACTGATAATAACTAACTTCAAAAACTAAAGTCAACTTGATATCTTAATCTCTATTACTATAATAAGAAGAAAATCTGTTAAATTATGTCACAGTAGAGGCGGGCCCTACTCATATCTTTGTTTATTGTTGAGTAGTCATTATATGTAAATAGTCAAGTCGTGATGATGGGTAGACAGATAGTGACGAGGCATGTTTTGCAACTACACGGAATGATAATTGTTTAAGCCCAGCAACCGTGTGGGTGCAGCACTGCAGCACCTGTCTTCTATCCCCGCGAGCCGTAAGCCCGAGATTCTCTTCAAGATAATAACTAGATTTAATATTTCATGAACGTGATTTTTTAAACGTGATGCCATGAATTTAAAGTTTTACGAGGTCGCTTAGGTGCTGGGTTCAAACGTGGTTTTGTTGCATAATGTGAATATATTGTACCAGTGGATGTGCCTGAGAACATTCGTCTTCAATTACTGGTGAAGTTTGAGAAATAACTAATAAGCGTTCGAGCACGGTTAGATCCGATAGAGGCACTAAATTGACGCACGGAGATCATTCCACAACCTAAGCATCCGCTGTAGAAAGTACAGCGCACGCTTAGGTTGTGGAATGATCTCCGTGCGTCAGTTTCCCCAAACGTCTAAAGCATGGGGTTCTTTATGGGACTCCTTGTCTTAGAAGGTTTTTACAGAGTCGGCAGCCCGGGTGTGGCGCCTCTAGTGTTGCAAACGTTCATAGTCTGCGGTGACCACCAGTCTTTCTGGTGGGCCGTATGCTCGTCTGCCACTTTAGTGGTATAAAAAAAATGGTGAAAATAATTCTTCTTCCCGGAGAATTATTATGCCATTGGTAAAATATGGGCCTATACTTTATTTAGCGTGTCGAAATAGTCACTATTATCACGGTTTTTTTTCGACAAACCTAAATATTTTTTTTATTAAATTTCAAAGGGAATAAATTTACTTTATTAATTTTTTATTTGGTTCATATACACCGTATAGTGCTCAGCGCCGCGGGTAGCTTTCCGGAAAGATGTCCGCATTGCCGCCTGAAGTACCTGTACTTATTGGCGAATGTAATACGATGTAATGATTATTTTTAGGGTTCTGTACTTAAAGGGTAAAGATTGGGACCCTATCCATGAGACTTCACTGTCCATCTGTCCGTCTGTCTGTCTGTCTGTCTGTCCGTCAAGAGGCTGTATCTCACGAACAGTGATAGCTGGAGAGCTGAAATTTGACAGATTATGTGTTTCCATTGCCGCTAGAACAACAAATACTAAAAACAGAAAAATATTAATATTTTAGGGGGCTCCCATACTACAAACGTGACTTTTTGCCATTTAATTTTTTATATCAATAACGGCAACAAGTAGACGCTTGAAATACTCACAGAACATGGAACCGCATATTTTCATTAAAATATAATTTTATTAAATTAAAAGGACATTTAAGGATGGCTCTAACGTGTTTTTTTTGTCCTTTTTTGGTACATTCTCCGTGCGTGAGTCCGAGTCGTACTTGACCGGTTTTTTATACCTACATTGAATATTATATCTTAGGTATTACGTTGCGATAAGAGATAATTTAAAGACATGTTATCACATAACTTGGTACATGAGCACTTACGGGCTATTACTGTACTAACAATGTACTGAGAGATGTACACGACATGCGAACTTACTCATGACGATGTAATGTTATCATCATTATCACCTACGATACTTTCTTTACACTGACTGCGCACTGTAATGTGCTGAACATGTACTTATCTTGTACATCGGTCATAACTAGCACTTTCATTGAACTAAACTGCACTTTACTTACACTAGATCTACACTAATCTTGCACTAAGCTTGTACTTGAACAAGTACTCAACATCTCTTTAGTACAATTGTAGAACATTAGGTTTACGATTTGGTGTCCGCGTACTTTAACGTACTTATAGATAGTATTGTATATTGGTAGGGTATTTTAGATTTTCTTCTAAATTTTTGTGTTTTCTCAGTTGCTTTTCAAATCCTACCTGGATTTAAAACTTCATTTGAATTTTGATTTTCGGCATTATTAAGAACGACTGCCGTCTGACCTTTCAACCCGTACAGGCGCCTGCGTCGTTGATTAGGAGATTTTTATTTCCTTACACCCATTTTACATATTCAATTTTGATAAGGTGGCAAACAATCATACGGAGCACCTGCGGAGTGTAAGCAGACTTTAACATTTGCAACACTGTGAGTGCGGGTTTGGTGCCCATGCAATGCAATTATTACTCGAACATTCCTTCAGTTTATGTGTGCAGTAATGGTGTGATGTTAACACTTGGTGCGAATGCCATATTCATTACTTTTCCGAGGATAGGTTTACGCAGTACCAAGAATATTAAAATAGCATAATATTTTACTCGTACTACCGAGTCAGAGAAAACTGAATCCTCTGATATAAAACTCCATCCACGTATTGTGACTGACTGACTACACAACAGAATGGCTTCAAACAGATCGTCTTTGTTTTTAAAGACTGTTATTTAATTTAAAAAGCTTATATAAGCATATAAGCTTTTAAAATTAAATAACAGTCTTTGGAATTCATTTTAAACTTTCACGAGTGTATTGTCGTAGTTCTAACTGCCGGTGACCGTTGACCGGATCACGCTGGCGTTGAACAAATGGAAAAGAAAAAAACTATATAAACTTTGCACTCTAAGAATAATACTGAAATTAGGTGACTAGTTCCTTGTCTTTCGCACTGGATTACAATATTTACAAGCGTTTTATTAGTTGCAATAATGGTTTGTAAGTGTGTTTTGTAAACCCATTTGGACATTATTCTTGGTCTTTTACATCATCAGATGGTAGATGACATTATCAACTTGTCGTTTTCTAGTAGTACCTATCTATAAACGGGCTCTCTCTTTCCTACTTTTGATCATAGTTCTCTAAAACTATTTATTAAAACACGTGATTCCTTTCACTATAATGATCGTGGGTTTTTTAAAAAAGGAATCTCAACATAAAATTATCCCGTGGATTCTTGAACCCTGATTCTAGTTAGTGACAATAATCCAATGAACATTACTTTGGGTAATTACTAGGGTTATGGTTGTCAAGTGTCATGATTAGTTATAATTGCAGCTTGAGGCGAATTGACACTACCTATTTTAAATATAAACTAGGGTTGTTGTGTGTTTGGTAAGTTTGTGGCCTCTCTGATGGGATTTGATTGTTTGACTTCGGGCAATATATTCCTGTAATCTTCACAGTCTTTGTTATGTACCTAAAGTTATTAATATCAATTAAAATCAGCCGTTGTAGTGGCTGTTAAAATACTTCACTCAGTTACTTCGTATGTTTTAGTCAATTACGTATTCCTATATTCAAAACACTATGGTCAAATACATTCTGATAAGATACTAGGTAAAGGATGGAGGTCCACGTAGTAGGGAAAACCTATTACCAATAGCACTATTACACTGTTTAGACAAAAATTAGAACCTACATTCCATCAGTCAATACAAATGTTACACATTCATTCAGCCAAGCACATACATTCTTCAGCATAGATAAGTATTATGTAAGGGTGGTTTAATTTAAAACTTGGCGCATGTTAGTGACTATCAGGACTTGGCCGGCTTCCGATACAGGTGCCTGTTTAGACATATTTGGCTCCTTGTGTCTGGTAATTTGGCTTCCGTAGGAATGAACTCTCATTACTGTATTGGCAAACGTAGGAAATGTTTATCAGATGATGTTTTGATTTAAGACTAGATGAAGCCCGCAGCTTCGCCCGCGAAAAAAAATTGTTTTCGTTCCCACTTACCGTAGGAACTTATTCCCGGGATATAAAGTAGCAAATTCCCGACTATAATGTGTCCCTGTACCAAATTTCAGCCAGATCCCTTCTGCCGTTCGAGCGTGAAAGAGTAACAAACATCCACACATCTTCACTCACAAACTTTCGCATTTATGATAATAGTAAGATATAGCCTAGTACTACACCCACGCAACTCTACGGTAGCACATCCACTATCGTAACATGAACATCCTAGTTCTATTGCATAAGCATTGGCCATATTGCACAGCCCCCCTTAATACTGATAATAACTAACTTCAAAAACTAAAGTCAACTTGATATCTTAATCTCTATTACTATAATAAGAAGAAAATCTGTTAAATTATGTCACAGTAGAGGCGGGCCCTACTCATATCTTTGTTTATTGTTGAGTAGTCATTATATGTAAATAGTCAAGTCGTGATGATGGGTAGACAGATAGTGACGAGGCATGTTTTGCAACTACACGGAATGATAATTGTTTAAGCCCAGCAACCGTGTGGGTGCAGCACTGCAGCACCTGTCTTCTATCCCCGCGAGCCGTAAGCCCGAGATTCTCTTCAAGATAATAACTAGATTTAATATTTCATGAACGTGATTTTTTAAACGTGATGCCATGAATTTAAAGTTTTACGAGGTCGCTTAGGTGCTGGGTTCAAACGTGGTTTTGTTGCATAATGTGAATATATTGTACCAGTGGATGTGCCTGAGAACATTCGTCTTCAATTACTGGTGAAGTTTGAGAAATAACTAATAAGCGTTCGAGCACGGTTAGATCCGATAGAGGCACTAAATTGACGCACGGAGATCATTCCACAACCTAAGCATCCGCTGTAGAAAGTACAGCGCACGCTTAGGTTGTGGAATGATCTCCGTGCGTCAGTTTCCCCAAACGTCTAAAGCATGGGGTTCTTTATGGGACTCCTTGTCTTAGAAGGTTTTTACAGAGTCGGCAGCCCGGGTGTGGCGCCTCTAGTGTTGCAAACGTTCATAGTCTGCGGTGACCACCAGTCTTTCTGGTGGGCCGTATGCTCGTCTGCCACTTTAGTGGTATAAAAAAAATGGTGAAAATAATTCTTCTTCCCGGAGAATTATTATGCCATTGGTAAAATATGGGCCTATACTTTATTTAGCGTGTCGAAATAGTCACTATTATCACGGTTTTTTTTCGACAAACCTAAATATTTTTTTTATTAAATTTCAAAGGGAATAAATTTACTTTATTAATTTTTTATTTGGTTCATATACACCGTATAGTGCTCAGCGCCGCGGGTAGCTTTCCGGAAAGATGTCCGCATTGCCGCCTGAAGTACCTGTACTTATTGGCGAATGTAATACGATGTAATGATTATTTTTAGGGTTCTGTACTTAAAGGGTAAAGATTGGGACCCTATCCATGAGACTTCACTGTCCATCTGTCCGTCTGTCTGTCTGTCTGTCTGTCCGTCAAGAGGCTGTATCTCACGAACAGTGATAGCTGGAGAGCTGAAATTTGACAGATTATGTGTTTCCATTGCCGCTAGAACAACAAATACTAAAAACAGAAAAATATTAATATTTTAGGGGGCTCCCATACTACAAACGTGACTTTTTGCCATTTAATTTTTTATATCAATAACGGCAACAAGTAGACGCTTGAAATACTCACAGAACATGGAACCGCATATTTTCATTAAAATATAATTTTATTAAATTAAAAGGACATTTAAGGATGGCTCTAACGTGTTTTTTTTGTCCTTTTTTGGTACATTCTCCGTGCGTGAGTCCGAGTCGTACTTGACCGGTTTTTTATACCTACATTGAATATTATATCTTAGGTATTACGTTGCGATAAGAGATAATTTAAAGACATGTTATCACATAACTTGGTACATGAGCACTTACGGGCTATTACTGTACTAACAATGTACTGAGAGATGTACACGACATGCGAACTTACTCATGACGATGTAATGTTATCATCATTATCACCTACGATACTTTCTTTACACTGACTGCGCACTGTAATGTGCTGAACATGTACTTATCTTGTACATCGGTCATAACTAGCACTTTCATTGAACTAAACTGCACTTTACTTACACTAGATCTACACTAATCTTGCACTAAGCTTGTACTTGAACAAGTACTCAACATCTCTTTAGTACAATTGTAGAACATTAGGTTTACGATTTGGTGTCCGCGTACTTTAACGTACTTATAGATAGTATTGTATATTGGTAGGGTATTTTAGATTTTCTTCTAAATTTTTGTGTTTTCTCAGTTGCTTTTCAAATCCTACCTGGATTTAAAACTTCATTTGAATTTTGATTTTCGGCATTATTAAGAACGACTGCCGTCTGACCTTTCAACCCGTACAGGCGCCTGCGTCGTTGATTAGGAGATTTTTATTTCCTTACACCCATTTTACATATTCAATTTTGATAAGGTGGCAAACAATCATACGGAGCACCTGCGGAGTGTAAGCAGACTTTAACATTTGCAACACTGTGAGTGCGGGTTTGGTGCCCATGCAATGCAATTATTACTCGAACATTCCTTCAGTTTATGTGTGCAGTAATGGTGTGATGTTAACACTTGGTGCGAATGCCATATTCATTACTTTTCCGAGGATAGGTTTACGCAGTACCAAGAATATTAAAATAGCATAATATTTTACTCGTACTACCGAGTCAGAGAAAACTGAATCCTCTGATATAAAACTCCATCCACGTATTGTGACTGACTGACTACACAACAGAATGGCTTCAAACAGATCGTCTTTGTTTTTAAAGACTGTTATTTAATTTAAAAAGCTTATATAAGCATATAAGCTTTTAAAATTAAATAACAGTCTTTGGAATTCATTTTAAACTTTCACGAGTGTATTGTCGTAGTTCTAACTGCCGGTGACCGTTGACCGGATCACGCTGGCGTTGAACAAATGGAAAAGAAAAAAACTATATAAACTTTGCACTCTAAGAATAATACTGAAATTAGGTGACTAGTTCCTTGTCTTTCGCACTGGATTACAATATTTACAAGCGTTTTATTAGTTGCAATAATGGTTTGTAAGTGTGTTTTGTAAACCCATTTGGACATTATTCTTGGTCTTTTACATCATCAGATGGTAGATGACATTATCAACTTGTCGTTTTCTAGTAGTACCTATCTATAAACGGGCTCTCTCTTTCCTACTTTTGATCATAGTTCTCTAAAACTATTTATTAAAACACGTGATTCCTTTCACTATAATGATCGTGGGTTTTTTAAAAAAGGAATCTCAACATAAAATTATCCCGTGGATTCTTGAACCCTGATTCTAGTTAGTGACAATAATCCAATGAACATTACTTTGGGTAATTACTAGGGTTATGGTTGTCAAGTGTCATGATTAGTTATAATTGCAGCTTGAGGCGAATTGACACTACCTATTTTAAATATAAACTAGGGTTGTTGTGTGTTTGGTAAGTTTGTGGCCTCTCTGATGGGATTTGATTGTTTGACTTCGGGCAATATATTCCTGTAATCTTCACAGTCTTTGTTATGTACCTAAAGTTATTAATATCAATTAAAATCAGCCGTTGTAGTGGCTGTTAAAATACTTCACTCAGTTACTTCGTATGTTTTAGTCAATTACGTATTCCTATATTCAAAACACTATGGTCAAATACATTCTGATAAGATACTAGGTAAAGGATGGAGGTCCACGTAGTAGGGAAAACCTATTACCAATAGCACTATTACACTGTTTAGACAAAAATTAGAACCTACATTCCATCAGTCAATACAAATGTTACACATTCATTCAGCCAAGCACATACATTCTTCAGCATAGATAAGTATTATGTAAGGGTGGTTTAATTTAAAACTTGGCGCATGTTAGTGACTATCAGGACTTGGCCGGCTTCCGATACAGGTGCCTGTTTAGACATATTTGGCTCCTTGTGTCTGGTAATTTGGCTTCCGTAGGAATGAACTCTCATTACTGTATTGGCAAACGTAGGAAATGTTTATCAGATGATGTTTTGGTTTAGGTTGTTTATTTTTTGACCTATTTGGACATCAAATACTAAAGGTTTTTAGAACAAAAATTTACAAGACACGTTAAAATTCAAGGACAAGAATTTATTGTAAGAAGAGGTTGAATTGGTGTATTTTTTATTTTTTATTTTTTTTATTTGTAACATCATGCAATCAGTCTTAAAACTATAAGCAGATGAGCTGTGAGTGCTGCTGAAAAAATAATTGGTGTAATAATACCTGTTTGATTTTATGAGATTTTTTGAATATTCACCGTCACGCATTTATCTCACAATCAATATAATAATATATACTCGTATTATATTCCTGAGATAAGCTAAGATGATTTTGTCCCACGTAATAGGTAGTATACCAATAGTCGTGTTGAAATTAAACGTCGAAGATTGTAGCTACAATGCTGTTAAAATTTTCAAGCTGCCCTTAAAGCGTAGCGACTGCTACGTTACTTAGGACACTTGTCTTCTACACTAATATTATTAAAAAAAATGTATTTTTTGTACGTTGGTAATGAATAAACTCAAAAATAAACTGTGCCTATTTGAAATTTTTTTTACTGTTGGGAAGCTTCACTATTCCCGGGTAACATAGGCTATATTTTATTCCCGTATTCCCACGGGAACAGGAGCTACGTCGGTGAAACCACGTGACGTCCGCTAATATAATTTATGAACTTACACATTAAAGTTGCTACAAACGTACACACATAAACATTTAAAACTAACGAGTGTTTAATTTCCACCGCGACACAAATAGGAACATCATTATTCAGTTGTCGCCCTGTCCGTGACACTGTCGGCCGATAATCTTGCTCTACATGTGCTAATTAAAGGACATTCCCTTACACAATGAACTTGGCTGTCTTTTCAACGAACGTGAAGGCAGGCCATGTAGCGAGTCACTGCCCCAGTCATTGAGTGACTACCAGTGTCGTAAAGTAGGCTTTTAATTCTGATTATTTTGTTATACCGTACCTAAATTCAGAAATTATTTGTGATTACTGTGTAAGTACAATAAATTCCAAAAAAAAAATTTAGAATTATAGTATATTTATATATAATAGCGACAACGTCTTATAAATGGAGCCGGCTGCACGCACGAAAAAACATGACGTATGCGGCGTTACCTCTCTCTGAGGCGTTCCATTTAAGGCTGAGTTGTCACGTTCAACTATCGTCAGTTAGAGATGTTCATGACAGTCAGACTTTACAGACAACCGATTTTTTATACTAGGTACTAAGGTAGCAGACAAGCTTACGGTTCAGCGGATGGTTGGTTACCGTAGCCAATGGACGTTATCAATACCAGAGGCGCTACACAGGCCCTGCCCCAATCCAGGTAAAAATTGTGAAGACCCACTTTTGAAATTATTTTTCAAGCCGCCCATAAGGTATTTAATTTGACTTAACGATTGTCATGTTACTGACAATCGGTCACCGACGGCTTAACTTTCCTCCTGAAGCACAGAAACGCTCGCAAATAAATGTTACAAAGTGATCACCCATCCAAAGACCGGCCGTAGTGAAAGTTACTCATTGCAGTGATCTTTTACAGAACAGTGAGTCCGCAGAGCCTCGAGCGAATTTATCGAAATTTATTGAAATTCTACATCATTCCAGATATCGAGGTGTTTCATTTTTAAATTCGCAGATCGTATTTGCATTTTATTGATAAAGACACTGATGCGGTCTGGATTTGTTACTCTGATAATCACGATTACGGTCCCTGACATTTCTTTTATCGTAAACGGCCGCCGCAAGATAAATCGCCAATAAATAATCAGGTACGACATATCGGGGACGTGTGTCTGTGTTTGCGCTTTTCAATTGTATAGTAAGGCCTTAAACTGGGTGTCAGCGGCGAGCGGGGCGACGGCGGTTGCGGCGAGAGTGCGGCGCCAGAGTACAAGAGAGTAAAGCACCGTACTCACATTCGGTATTATTCGATAGTTTTACTCCAAAACGAGTAAATAATAACGTGGACCGCAAAACTCACAGTTCGAAGGCTCACATCGAGCCGGCTCGATGGAAATAAATAAAAGTAATTTCCCTCGCACCTACTCGAAGCGAGCCGTCGAGCTTGACTCAAGCGTGTGTACGTCGCCGCGAGTGGCGCGAGTCGAGCGTCAGTCGTTGTTGATCGTCGCGAAATTCTAATAATGGGGTAATTATAGAAAGTAATTCTTCATAAGTATAGCACTTCAGGCATCCTTAAATAATTGTTATAATCTTCGGGATACAGCTTTTTCATCAAATTCACGTGACTGTATTCAGAGCGGCAACCTAACCAATTTATTATTAACCCAGTACCTCCTTTGATGTTTATTCTTTTAATTCTTTTATAATTCTTTTAATCCTACTAATTCCTACTAATATTATAAATGTTTGTGAAGATGTTTGGATGTTTGTTACTCAATCACGCTCTAACGGCTGAATGGATCTGGCTGAAATTTGGTACAGGGTTAGAGTAAACTCCGGAATAACACATAGGCTGCTTTTTATCCCGGGAAAATGTTCCCATGGGAAGTGGAAACGGGAACCAAATTTCACGCGGGCGAAGCCGCGCTCATCAGCTAGTTCTTTTATAATTAAGAACTGCGAGACTTGCTAATTGGTGGCGTTGGTCCCGGTTGCCAGTAAAACGGCAGTCGTTAAGCTAAGTTGAAGGCTTTATTTCAACAGCAGGCAGTCACAACCTGCGCCTGTCCATTTAAACACGGCAATACGGCTCACCACCTATTACGTGGGACAAATTATACAAAAAGGTGAAATGTGGGCATATGATATGCCTCTGCCTACCCCTTCGGGGATAAAGGCGTGACCATATGAATGAATGAAATGAGACTTGCTAATGTAGCAGCCACCATCTCCTGTGAACAGACATGTTTTGGCTCGAACGGATCGGTGAATACTGAACGGTGCGCGTTACTCGATAGATTAATACTGAATGTGTGGACGAAAGCCCATGCCATGGGTTTCGCTCGACATGATAGCTCGATCGAGTAAAACCGTATATGAGTACTGAGCTTAAGGCGGCACTGGGCTCGCACACAAGCAAACCTCGCTCGGAGTGGCTAGTGTAATGTTTTGCAAGCGCTTTAACGTGTTCACTGTGAAAAGGGAATTCGTAAATTTGTATGGAACCGATACAAGTTCCCGCGTTTCCAGCTAGGTGGCGGTGATTCGATTCCATACGAATCGGCGTTAATGCGCTCTCCATGAATGTCGACAGGCGCACGTCAAAACTCGCATTCCGCGCTCGGAGCGGTTATTATAGCTTGGTCGAAGTTGCCTACTCTCTTCTGCTTTGGCACCGCGCTCTCGTCGCAATCGCCGCCGCCGTCGCTCCTCTCGTCGCGGACATCCCGTCTGAGGTAAGACATATTGGGAACGTGTGTATCTGTGTATGTGTTTGCGCTTTTCAATTGTATTATATCTACACGTAATTATGGCGTACACAACATGCGCAAACTCTTATTTATAGGGCATTTATCGCGTTCAATAGTATAAGATAATCGTTTACTAATGGGCAGTAATAATTACGCAAAGTAAAGGATTGGATAAAGTAATGGATGCACAAAGAGAAACATTTTATTAGTAGTTTGTTAACAATTAACTCCCATGATAATTTATCGATTAGATAACTGGCCTATTATGATTTTAATTTTGATATAATACCATTCCAATGTTATTAAAATTTTCTGATAATACTTACTAGAATATTTACTAGTTCCTAGATTTTCTTTAAATTAGATTAAAAGTCTCTACGTCTATTTGCGCTTTGATATACTTGTTCTGTCAACTAAATTGCCATGTAGGAAAGGCTCAAAGGACAGCTGCTGAAAATTTTAATGCCTTCCAAAAGACCTTTATTCTGGTGTAACCACTACCATATTTCGAGTAGCCGGGCCCAACGGCTTATCTAGCTTGCCCAAGCATAGAGACCCTCGTTATATAAATGCCATGAACGGTCACCCATCGCACACAGGACTCTTCACAACGTAGATGCTATTTACAGAACACTGAGCTAGCGAAGCTACGAACGCTTCAAATTGAGAAAGTAAAGTAAGTTACCCACATAATACAGTTCTTTACTTATTCTGAAGGTTCGATACAAAGTTTATGCGGTTATCTTTCAATCTCATACAGATGAATATAAAAATTCCATATGTGTTCACATTATGAGCATATTTCAAGGAATCTTTTTGACACAGAATATCGATAACACAATAACTTGGTATACAAAACAAAATAGGACATTATGCGCGACGCATCTTCGCTGTCGCGTCTTATTCCCGTGAATCTTGTTGTATGGCCATAAAACCAGTGATAGATCTTACGATACACATTACATTTTGCATTTAATACCCATTCGTTATTTATTATTGTCTAGTTGTATATGTTTATAAGAATCTATGAACATCATTAGTTATGCCAACTCTCAAGGTTTTTCATAAAGAGGAAAGATTTGTTTATTTGTTGGATGTATTGAATAGGATCCAAAACTACTGAACCGATTTTAAAAAATCTGTTACTGTTCGAAAGCTATACTAATCCTGGGTGATATAGGCTATATTTATTCCTGTACTCCCACGGAGCGTGAACTACGCGGGTGAAACCGCGTGACTTCCGTTAGTTCTTGTTATTTGGATACAAATTGTATTCTATAGTTTTTTTTAACGTGAGAGAAAATCCTTATGGATGTTATGCCGGACTTCTACCGACTAAAAATCCTCACGTTACGCCCAACAGCCTATGGTTGGGAGCCCCGGGTAAGCTCTCGGAAGGATGTCCCAGGACTCTCAACAGAACACTAAGAAATAGTTTTCCGAAATTCCACCTCCAAAGGAGTGAATTAGAATAGGATAAGAACAAAGCTATTATGTGTCAGCGCGGGTTTTATGGCCCCATCCTTGTCACAGTCCCTATTCCCGTCACGTGTTTTCTACAGGATGTGTTACTGATAGGCGCGCGATACACGAATTGAACAAGTTTGGGCCTCTCCTCCACACATAGGTCCCTACTTCTAACTGTATTTACGCCACAAAATATGCATTATTTTATATTTTTTCTTCAATTGGTATGCAGACTATGTTCATGCGTCATCTGCTTTTCGGAACTTTTAAATTGTAGGGGAGAGAAAATGGTTTCGGGAATTTGGAGAGCATGTAGGTACTGGTCCTTATTTGATTTGGGACGTTGTTATTGAATTTCCAATTGTGTTCGAGTTTGTTTTAAATTCAGTTGGTATTGATTTTGTAACAAATAGTATTTGTGTACCTACTTCAATAGCTGAATAAATATTGCATGAGGAGGTAGGTACCTATATAAAACTGATGAAACTACTTGTGAACTTCGTGATTCATAAAGTGGAAGGGAAACGTATATTCAAGGTTGAATACTCTAAAACCAATATTCAATAAATTCCTTAAAATAATAAATAAATATTGTTTTCATTAGTTATTTTGTTTACAGTCACGACCTTTATACGTAGAAATACAGTTTAAAATACATTGGTGGTACAATAATTGATATTTTAGACACATAATACAATACAATACAATACAATATGCTTTATTGTACACCATAAACATATTACAAGATTACAATATTTTTCTTATGCTATCTAAATTATTCTTATAGGTAATTATTATATTTAGGGTACAATCGGCGGCCTTATCGCGAGTTGCGATTTCTTCCAGGCAACCTATAATGGACTTAGTGCGCAGAAATAATTGTGTTTATGGGGTAGGTATATTGTGACTTTAAAAACTTGAATCAATGAATGTACCTACCTAAACTATACATTACATTTATAATTAACAAATAAGTAGAAATGCATATAACTATATAGCCTATATTTTCAAAATTTACATACACATAGGTACCTGTATACATACATACTTACGTATAAATATACTATTACATATAGTTATAATACTTACATAATTATAAATATGTATATAATATATACTTATATATTTCTTCAATACAATAAATATAATAATTAACAGGGA
This sequence comes from Miltochrista miniata, assembly GCA_933228765.1. NCBI lineage: Eukaryota > Metazoa > Arthropoda > Insecta > Lepidoptera > Erebidae > Miltochrista > Miltochrista miniata. Next base: position 22,081,536 of record OW121763.1, on the reverse strand, counting down.
CAGAATGAAATTGTGTGAAACATTAAGAGCTTTATAGAGATAGCGATAGATAATAATTAAGGACCATCCTTTTAAAATTATCAATGGTCTGTGCACGTCGCACAGACACAGGCAAGGCATTTCACAAGCGAGTAGCTCTAACCGCAAACGATTTATCGAAAAATCTTGTGGAATGTTCCGGCATTTTAAGGCGCAAGTTTTTCGATGACCTCAGAGACTTCGAATGAGTATCACATAAGAACTCAAAACGTTCTTTAAGATAACTGGGAGTACGGATATTAAACAGGATATTGTATAGGAGAAATAAAATGTGTGCATTACGGCGAAGTCTAATAGGAAGCCACTTGAGTCTCGTGCGGAATTCGGAGATGTGATCATATTTGCGCAAACCAAATATGAATCTGATGCAAAAGTTTTGAAGACGCTCAAGCTTGTCGAGTTGTGCCTCAGTGAGATCTAGATAGCTAGCATCGCCATAGTCGAGGATTGGCAGGAGTAGAGATTGAGCCAGCGCAGTTTTAGTGGCAATGGGCAAAACATCACGTAGTCTTCTCAGGGCCCCACCGGAAGCGAAAATCTTACGACTCACCTCACGGAGCTGCACATCCCAAGACATTGTTTTGTCGAAGTAAATTCCCAGGTTTTTCACCTTATCACTAAGAGGTACAACGGTACCGTTAAATATAATTGGCGGAAGGCTTGTGTATTGAATTTTCGGCACTAACCCGGGGCTGCCAATAATAATAGCCTGGCTCTTAGCGGGGTTTACTTTTAGACCAAAATTTACACTCCAGTCGGCTATGTTTGCCAGATCTTTATTCATTAGGTCAACTGCATCTGAAAGTGACGCAAGTGGGGCATGTGTGTAGATTTGCAAATCATCTGCATAAAGGTGGTAGGATGAAAGAAGGTTGGAGGTGATATGGTTAATAAATAATGCGAAAAGTAAAGGAGATAAAACGCCACCCTGCGGTACACCAACAGAAATATTACTCCATGATGACAAAGTATCATCAATTCGAATACGCTGTCGGCGGCCAGACAGGTAACTGTGAAACCAATCAACTACTGTTGGAGATATGTTAAGAGAGCGAAGGACGGCCAGCAAGACATCGAAATCCACGGTATTGAATGCATTACTGAAGTCGAATAAGGAAAGCACCGTCAGATTTCCATTATTCATAGCCATCCTTATGTCATCCGTAATATTAATTAGAGCTGTAGTAGTGCTATGTCCTGGACGGAAACCAGATTGGTAGCGGTTTAAAAGATTATTTTTATTGAGGAAAGGACTAATTTGGTTATGGACTTGACGCTCCATAACTTTCGATAGGAATGGGAGTATAGAAATGGGAAACGGAGTAATGGTTGTAGACGTTATTTATTTTAATAGCCACTATGTCGTAAAACATTATTATTGGTTTCTCTAAATAGGTACATAATATGTAAGTATTTAGAGAAAACTAAATAATAATGTAAACACTCTTTAATTACTTGTCGTCTAAAGACTATACGAATTCATTTATTGTGTGTCTTGTTGTCCCCTTCTTAATTATGTTCGCACATTAAGTAAGTCGAACTATAGAAGGATTATGATTCATAAGAGGTTTAAACAGAAATAAATGTGTGTAAATAGTATAGGTTTATTTATACTACTAATTAAGAATATTATAATATTTTTTTATTTATTCTATGATGGCAGACAAGCTTACGGCTTTACCTGATGAACAGTGGTAACCGTAGTCTATGAACGTTTGTTACACCAAAGGCGTAACCTTACAAGAACGTTCTAAAACCCTTTCTGAAAAACAGGATACTGTAAACTCATTATGCCACTTCATCAGTTATAGGTTTAAAATAAAAAGTAATCCTTTTCTTCTGATGTCTTAACAACAATTTGACAGAAGCGGAAGGCATAGAAAAATGAATTTAAGCTTGTTAGACAGATAGTATCAATCAGTACAGAGAGTATTAACTGGTGCCTAACTGTCATTTTGCACAGTGAGCTTATGTCAAATGACTGCGCAAAAATAACGGTACAGACGAAACAAAAAAATGTGGATAGCTAAAACCGGATTGGTGTACCGAGTTTCAAATCTAATCTGAATATTTCAAGTGCGAATATTTTGGGGACATGAACAGTGAATAGCCCTCTTAAGATACCTAACTACCTACTACCGTTTTACAAAATAAGAAAATGTTATCACACTAACTCAATGATCATTTCATTTCCAAGCGTTTTCATGCTTCAGAGGAGGGAATAAGCCTTTGGTCCCGGTTATTAGTAATAATATACTATACATAGAAGTCTGTAAGCCAACTCGAAGGCTTTATGGGCGGCATAAAGAGACTCAGCAGCGGGTCGTCGCAACCTGTGCCTGTCTAGTTCAACTTTGCAATGGGCTCGTCATCTATTTTGTGGCACAAAACCGTAAAGTGATAGTGATACTATGCCTCAGCCTGCCCCTTCAGGGTTAAAGGCGTGACCATTTATATCTATGTAATTTACTTATGTTTTAGCGCTGAAATCTTCGTTTTTAGTTTTAATGTCCTAACCGAATTATTTTATTAGATTCTGATGTTTTTCTTTGTTCGAGAAATAGACATAATTCAACATTACTGTAAAATCAAGAATAGACACATATTAACCCATAGTAACGTGTATCTCGCTGTACTTATTCTTATTTAAGCTCAAACGATGACTTAATCGGGTGGACCAAGACAAAGTCTGCGACATAAGCTGAGAGAAAATAAGAAGAAGAGAAAATAAAACCGACATTCAGGATAATATAGGTACTTATTTGCATTTTAAAGAAAGTATTTGAAGCTTCAGCTTGCATTGTCATGCATAATCGAGTAGGTGTGACTCTTTGTAATTACACATTCATAATCGCAGTCACGCTGCTAAGTCAATAACATATCGCAATAAGCATATCGAATAGATTTACACAGAACTGTCAATCATTTGTACCGATACAAAATTGTCACTTATAATCGTGTCTCCCATCAACTAAGCCATCGGCCCCTTTGACGTTCAATTACGATCTCCTTATTACACGAACAAATCCGATTAATTTAAAAGGCGGTCATGTAGATAGGTACGGCTTTGCTTACATCTATGACATTAAAAGAAAGTTTGTACAACAACTGAAGATGAGAATACGGATAGAAGTATCTATAGACTTTGTGACATTAAGATGTAACTGCTGATACAAAACAATGGTTTTGTTTGTACTTATTCCAATTGGGTTTTCTCAATCAATCAACTGAGCCTATGGCATACCTACCGCTGCTGGACGTGGGATTTCCCAAATCAAGCCACAACACACGGTCCTGCGCCTCCCGCATCCAGTTCTTGCCTGCGACCAGTCCAGGTCATCGGTCCATTTGGTGGGTAGGCCCTGGCCATTACACTTACTGAGTGGCGGTCTCCACTACAGATCTCGTTTGCTTCATCAGCCATAGGAATATAATTCGTGTCTCATTAAGATTGAATAGTCTTTTTGATAATTCACTACTTCCACAGCCTAATCCCCAATATAAGCCAGCCCAATATAATTATCTGACTGTGTTATAATTACCGTTCACTTTAATACATAGTTGGTATGATCCGTGGAATTGGAATCCGATTCCCAGTTCAATAATTCAATTACTCTCCCTATACTCTAGTTGACTAAACTACTGAGACTAAGGCTTCAGTTATGTAACAACTTGGAGCCAAATACCTCTCTGGGAAATTAAAATATAATATAATGTTCAGAACTTATATGTATATTTCATCGGCCGTCAGACCGGTCATGGACGAGTGGCTGGAGAGAAGACACGGTGCTCTCTCCTACCGGTTGACACAGATGCTTGCCGGGCACGGTAGCTTCGGTAGGTATCTGTGGCGAAAACACAGGGAAACCACGGCCGAATGTCAGCACTGCGAGGACCGCAGCGATGACACGGCGCTCCACACGCTGGTGGAGTGCGCGGCGTGGGCACAACAGCGACAGGTCCTCGTAGTGGGTCTGGGCGTGGACACTCTCTCGCTTGAGGCCATGGTGCGAGCCATGCTCTCCAGCGGGAGTAAGTGGGACTGCGCCGCCTCTTTCTGCGAGCAGGTCATGCTCGCGAAGGAGGCGGCGGGCCGGGTGCGGGAGAGAACTCTCCCACCCGAGTTCCGCAGTCGGCGCCCTGGGCGCCGCCGACGTGTCTTCGCCGAGGACTATCGGCCTCCATGACCGGGGGTCTGAGGACGGTGAGAGGGCCGCTCACCGTCCTTACAGAAGCAGGCCCATGACGGCAGCGTGACGTGAGCACTCACGCACGCCCCCCCTTAGAAGCGGGGTCACACCCGAAATCCCCCATAGACGCGGGATTGCACCCGAACCACCCCCTGGGCGAGGCCGCATTGGCGGCCGTAGGTCTGTTGGGAGTCACGGGACATCCTTCCTGAGGGCTTACCCGGGGCTCTCAACCATAGGCTGTTGGGCGTTACGTGAGGTTTTTTAGTCGGTAAGAGTCCGGCATAGCATCCTACGAGGATTTTCCCTCACGTAAAAAAAAAAAAAAAAAAAAAAAAAAATGTATATTTCATTAATAAAGTTATCATCTTGTACAGTCTTCAAAGCTTAAATAATACAAAATTGAAATCCGAATTTAACTTAAATTGATTAAGGAGTTTATAAGACTACTCCAAATAAATGATCAAACTTTACGCGTCGCTTATCGCAGCTTTTCTGTTCAAAAGTTATTAAAACGATTATTTCCTTATACCTACTTTCTATTTCAAAGATGTTATATCAAATTTAATCCAAGGATTATTGGCGATTGTTAACCTTCGACCATTCAAAAGCAAATCTTATAATTTAAATATAAAAAAAATCGCAGCTAATAATTTTGAAATTTATTACGACTACTAGATAAATTGACAAATAGGTAGGTAATGTACAAATTTCCTTCAATATAATGTGCAATTTTACACTTGACTGCCTCTGTGGCGCAGTCGGTAGAGATAGGTACTGCCTGCGGCGCTGGAGGTCGTGGGTTCGATTCCCACCGGAGACATTTTTTTGTGTGAGTGTTTGTCTCAATTATTTAAAAGTATATAAGTATTAATATCCGTGGTCTGATACCCATAACACAAGCAGGTTATTCCTAGCTTACTTTGGGATGTGCGTGAATATTATTATTATTACCTATTAAACTAAGTTTCCAGGGATATTGTAAAAAAAATGCTACGTAACGTTTAATAATATAAACGTTTTGTATCAATCCCTGCACAACTATGATGTATAAAATTGATATAAACTGAAATCGGATCAGTAAAGGATCGATACAAAGTTGAGTTTAGCATAAAATTTCAAATAAAATATCATAAAATAAGCGATAATAACAATATGAATATTTCAGTACTTTTAAGTCATTGGCTACTACTATTACATATACCGTGGCTAAAGTAAATCCCAAGGTTATCAAGTTCAGACTTTATCAGGATTCTATTACGGAAGGTAAACTGTGCGCATACGCTGTAAGTTATTGTGAGTTATTACTTCCACGGCCTTATGAAAATTTATATAAGATATTTTCTTAAAATGGAGTTACAAATAGCCGATATGCACAAATGCATTGAAATTAGTGTTATTAGTATGTGAGATGACGTTAATAGGGACTTCGTAGTTTAGATTCTTGCAATATGTTTTGTGAGAAGTCATTTAATAAGTATTTTAGCTTTTGTCAAAATTTCAGAGAACCGCAGCCATCTACTTCATGTCTGTGTCTCTGAAATTTTGGAGACTGTGTATAGTGGTCGATTTGATTCTGTAACACAAGGATTTCCACGAAGTAGGTCTAATTGGCAGAATAAGGTAGCTGGAGGTGTTGTGGTTATGAGAGGTCACGTCCGTCACGAGGTCAATGACCATATTATTATTGATAGTCTTGTATTGAGAGTGACAATTGAAAATAACCCACGGATAGATATTCCTGTCTTAGATCACACTTCAAACGATTTCACAGGAGGTAAAATTAATATCCTGGAAGTTATAACCATAACCTTAACTCGAATTCGTTTAAGGAATATTTTCAATTGTAATAATCATACAACAGATTAAACTCAATAAAAAGACAAAAAAGGACCTCATGTAAAAAAAAGCGTCTTATAAAAATCTCATCATTGAATTTAGTCGCTTAAATTGCTCGTAGTATGCTTGTTTTATTGATAGAGTTGTTCGATCAAACGCCGATGAATCATCTGATGTCACCAATAGATATCTTATTTGCAATTCAAAGAATATATTACCAACACAATAACATAAATTTATGTGTACGATTATTATTCTATCAAATAAAACTTAAGTAAGACCTACCAATGTGAAACAGTTATGTGATGATGTTAACGAATGATATATTACAAGGACGTAGAGTGAATTTGTAGGACACGTTTCGATTTCTTTAGCTAAGATGTTTTGCTAGTTATAATATTGAATATTGGTTTTATGACATTGTTTCGTTCAGTCTGACTCAGAACAGAATCCCACGCGGTGGAGTAACGTTCACCATTTACTATGCTTATAAATGCAATCATAAAGTAATTTATCTTACAAAAAAAAACCTACAAAACACCCTTGAGCGTCTGCCTAATATGTTAGTGCATCAAAAGTAAGACCTTAAGAATCATCCTAAAGAAATGTCCTAAGTTCTTGATAGTAAATTGTGCATAGTTTTAATCTCATCTCAGGTTTTGAAGCTGGTGATATCACTTCTAAAGATGCCGTTTCCTACATATAAGTCGATCCAATAAAAGAAAGTTAAAATATACAGATAAAGAATCCTGCTACCTGTCGTCTTTCGTTTAGAACAATACCTTAATCGCCTTTGAGGACACCCACATAAGACATTAAACGTTTAACTGCCTATAAAACCAACCATTCTTGAAATACATCAAGAATTCACACATTTTATAGCATTGATTGCCAATAATTGCATTGAAGACATTCTGCACCAATCGTTTATTGGAGGATTTATTGGTTTGCTGACAGAGAAAATACCTATAAACAAAATTGATGATATAAAAAGCATTAAAAAGATTTGGTTACAAATACTTCACAAAAAAAAAGACAAAATTTACACGTGGCGATTTAATTATAAAAAAAACACTTATGAACTAAAAGTGATATCTAATTTAAAGTGTAAGCGTGAAACCGAGAAGACAGTTCCATAGTCCCGAACGTTTAAAGTCGACAGATGAGATGTCAGCAGAAAATTGGATTTTGTAAAATAAATATGTCACATTCCCTGTGAATTAATGCGTGCTCGAAGAAAATAGATTCTACTGCGCTATGCAAAAGAGACATTTTTATGTATCAATTACAGTTTTAAAGATTCAACGAAAGCTTATATCAGTGAGACTTTTGAGCGCAGAGTCGATTTTGTCCACTGCATAAGAGACGATGGGTTTTTTGCAAAAAATAAACAAAGTACTCATTCTTATTGTCAGGGCGGGAGGATTAACTTTACAAGAATAAGTTACCTTGTTATATATTTGAATGACAGTTTCCAGTTTTAATTTAAACGTGGCAATGCCAAATTGAAACGAAATCTCTTAAGCCTTTTGTTTGCCTTTGTTCAAACGCTAATCCTGTAAACCTGCGCCTTTGATGTGTCGTCGTTATTGTAACCGAGTTTCCTTGTTAATTGTTCCTACTTCCACATCTATATTCACGTTATTCATTCGTTGTTGCTTTTACTTTCACTTATCCTATTTTATCCAATCACTAATCGCTGTCCAGGCTCGTCTTTTAGTTGATTTTAAATACACTCCATGTTTTAATATTCGATACCAAGTAACGGTTCATTTTCAAATGACTGTAACTAATTACGTTTGTTTTACGAGCTTTTTGGTAATTAAGGCAGGATAATATAATAATTTACTATTACAGGTCACGGCCCATATAGTTTTGAATGTAAAGGTTGTCTGTGTACTAACAGTATTTTACGAGCTCATATAATATACACTTACAAGCATCTCGCATGACGCTATTAGCGTAAACTGCTTATTGTGTGGTCTGAATTTCGCACGACTTTGATTATGGCTCTTCGAGATGTTTTAGGGTTTTTGATTGGTTATTATTATTTTTTATTTTTTATACTACTTAGGTGGCAGACAAGCTTACGGCCCACCGGAAGTTTGGTAACCGTAGCCTATAGACGTTTGCAACACCAGAGGCGCTACACACGCGCTGCCGACCCGGGCGCAGGTTGTGACGACCCACAGTTGAAATTTTTCAAGCCGCCCGTAAGGCCTTCAACTTGGCTTAACGACTGTCATTTTACTGACAACCGGGACCAACGGCTTATCGTGCCTTCCGAAGCACGGAAACGCTCCTAAATAAATGTCACAAAGTGGTCCAAGTGGTGGTCACCCATCCATATCCGGCCGTAGTAAATGTTGCTTACTGCAGTGATCGTTTACAGAACACCGAGTCCGCGGGGCCACGAGCGCTTCAATTTTTTGGGTTTCAAGGTTTTGGTAGATATCTGCTAAGTGACAGAAAGAATGCACTCACGACTAATAAAACTATATCTTCTAAAGGTCGAGTCAATACGAAAATACCCAGCACCCACGCACACGATCCTAAAATACGGATACCATGGACTAGTATTCTCGTGACAGCGTAACTCTTTAATATGAAAACGATTAATGTGTCTAATATTTTAGTTTTTGTCTATTGTGATTTATAATTTCCTCGCTTTTATGGTGTTTGTGTGCAATATTTTGTATTTTGACTCTAATCCACTGATTTACCGTTCTTAATGTTTGCGTCCACAGACATTATTGTGAGTTAAATATTGGGTTTTGATGTTTTAGTTCTAACAGTAAACTTAAAGAATGTAAACTGAAATATAATTAAAATTGCAGTTCATGGTCTCAATAAGATAATTCCCGTTGCTGACCGTAATTCTAAATACTTACCTTTCATTTTAAAAAAATCATTCGTTTCGTTTCATAAAGACGTTTTTATAATGACAGTGATTTATTACTGAGGAAGTTAGTCCATACACTTGTCGAATAAAGGTACGCGATCTTTATTATGTTCAGAACTTGACAACTTCCAACTTTTATTTAAACTCCTCTCCATCTGATCCCAAAGTAGCTTCGAACCCACTGGTTCTTTACCAGAAGCCATATGGCCACTGCACCAAAGGAGCAGATTTAACATCGTTTATATTTAAGTAGTCTTTTAATATTATCAGTGGACGATGACAGTTTAGTTCACTTGTGATTATTACACAAACGTGCTTTCCAGCTGTCATGATCATGAGGTGTCTTTCAGTACAAACTAACACCTGTTACTTTCCATACACGCAACTTCTACAACTAAATATAAAAATACTAGACCAATGACTAATCAGGGTAATTAAAGCACAGCTGAACGGATTTGGTACTTATAGTGACAATAGGCTTCCATTAATAGAACATGGTTTTAAAATTATAAGGGTGTAACCGGGTTTAGAAGTAAACCTATGAGGCGCCAAGCCGCGTACTATAGCTAGTTGAATAGGTAAATTTATTCTGATACAACAAAACAAAGCCTGTCTGGTCCTTTAGGCGAACATATTAAATGAATGGCTCTTTACTGTATAGAATAAAAAGAGCATAAAATATTTGTAAATAAACCCTTTGAATTTAAAAACATACATTTCAGTTCTTTGCGAATTAATTTATGGGAGTTTTAATTTCTCAGCGGGATAGCTCTGAGGATGTAATATATTTAGATGTTTTACTTGATTGGGAGTTAAGTGTGCCGACAAAGGACTGATTAACTTTGATTATTGAATTTTAATTTCATGCTTTTCAACTTAGCCAGCATTAACAATATACTTAGAACATTATTAATTAAGAAGTAAGTGATGATCGTTTAGCTGAATAAAATATTAAGCTATTAAATGCTTTAGTCATTTGTGTTTTCAATCAGGTTGTGTATTCTCAATCTTGTACCTATAAAACATTGAGAAGCGCTCGCAGCAGCACTGTCCTAGTGCCCTGTAAACGATCACTGCAGTAAGCATATTTCGCTATGGTTGGTTTTCGGATGGGTTGACCACGTTGTGGCATTTTAATTTGCGAGCGTTTCCGTGCTTCGAAAGGCATGTTAAGCTCTTAGTTCCAGTAAAGCGGTAGTTAAGCCAAGTTAAAAGCTTTGGATGGCTTGAAAAATACACAGCGTCAGCGGGTAATCACACTCTTTTTTCTTTTTTTTAAAGTGAGGGAATATCCTTCATGGATGCTATGCCATACTCCTACCGACTAAAACACCTCACGTAACGCCCAAACAGCCTCCGGTTGGGAGCCTCGGGTAAGCCCTAGGAAATCCCAGGACGGGTAATCACACCCTGTCCATTGTGGGACGTAGGAAATAGTCAAATGGTAAAGAGCGGCCGTAACAATATGCCTCTATTCCCCTTTGGCGACAAATGTGTGACTATACGTATGTGATACTCAATGTAAATGCCAACTTTTTATGAGTATTTAGTAAAAATGACACACTAAAAATACCTTTCAAATAAACAAAATTTATCGTAGCCCAACATTGACATAGTGGTAATAAAATAGTCGCATGTGAAACAGTATCGAACAAAACAAGCCGTACCGTCGCGGTCGCATTTCCGTTTCCTCCCACTAACTCGCCACAGAGTTCCGTCTATTGCATGAATGGCATCGTGCGATGCATGCTGATGTGGTCTGCCAGACTACCAATGCGATAAACTTGATGTAAATGTATTATTAGCAGAGCTTAGTACCTATTAACAAATAAACAAACGGTTGTAAAAGACTTGTAAATCCCGTATGCGGAAGGACGAGCGAAGTTTGTGGTTTTTTTAAAAGGCAGTTTGGATGGTATTTTTGTATGGTACAGTTTTACTTCGGTGTCAGACGCGGAGAGGCTTGTAAAGATTATTATACATTGTCACTCAGATTTATAGGTAGACTAGTTGATCCGGAAAACATTGTTTTGTTAAATAAATTTCTATCTACTATCAGACTGACACATATTTTACCATTTCTGGTAATTTCTGTGGTTTACACTTAAATAGAAATCCAACCAGAAGCCTTGTGTATCAAACCTGTGCTCGGGCATCATAGAGTTATCCATCCAACCGTAAAAATGTCTTATAAATTCTAATTAGAAAAAAGTTTGTGTAACTGATTACAATATAATGCAGGACCCAAGCTACGCCTTTCAAAATATGCAATGATCAGATATTACAATTGAGAAATATTTTATTTTAATACCTAGATAACTGATCTAATAAGATCGTGCGATATACCGACTAATTTCCAATTAGAAGTAGTATTATTATAATAGCGCTATAAAATACTAGTAATCGTGGTTTATTGGAGCATTATTAGATTACATGAGAAGATCTAAGGTCGTGTGTGCACTAAGTACCTTTTTGCAAATTATTAGCTTGATAATTTGCTGCTATCAATATTTAGTGGTATTATATTATCAATTCTATTCTTAAATATTTTTAAGATAACAGAAACTGATGGAGAAGAGAAGAAGAGATTTATGTTAAACATACGAGACACTATCGGATCGGGTGGGCAAAACTGGTGTCCCTCCTAAAAATTACAGCAATTACTCGATTTTAGAAATCGATGGCTGGGATTAAAATATCTATATTGGTATAATTAATTACTCAATAATCAGTAGTAATAGTAGTATAGTTTTTCATTACCAAAAAGCCACGTCAAAGATCCTTCAATCTATATATATAAAAATCAATGCCACTTTTCGTTGTAATTTTATAACTCAAGAACGGGCTCACCTATCCAACCCAAATTTTTAGGCTTTGTTCGGATTATTTATTAGATGGTTTATGTGAAGTTTGCACAAAATCGGTCGAGCGGTTCTTCATTTATCACGCTTACGAAGTTGCGCGGGTCAGCTAGTTAAATATAATAAGCAAATTCACGCATTCAACCACTGTTCCACAATTTTATTTTTACTTATAACAAAAACACATAAAGCCCATTGAATAAACTATTCCTACTAACAAAGAGTCAGTCTTCATACAGTAACAAATTATTCGTCTAGTACTACCGCAGCAGCAAATAGCCACTTGATAATCGTTGTTGGAAATCGAAATCCACATTACTTTCGCCGACCTTGCAAGAGGCAAAACGCAATACATCTAATTGCGCGTGTTGTGTACTCATAGTTGTATACACTCAAAACATGGTTGCTCAATTTATTAAAAGCAGGTAACCGCCTAGAGAAAGAAAGAAAGAAAGAAAGAAATTTATTCAAGCACAAGCACAACCAATATAAAATTACAAAATACAAATTTAAAACAAATTAATTATAAATATATTTCATGTGGCATGCACTCGAAAAGGCAGCCATCTCAGCTTAATGCAGCATACAAATATACAAATGTATGCCGCGCTGGTTTTCGGATGGCCCCTCTCCTCCCCCTATCCATGCGTTAAGTGACGCCACGCAACTTAAAATAGGCACCTACTTAAAATTAGGATCAGGTACCCAAACATTCTCAAACAACCAATAAACAAAATTAAACAAAAAAAAAAATAGAAAACCGCCTATTGTGATGATTGAAAAATGTGTTTTAGTAGTTAACAGATTGTTAGTAGCAATTTGCGTAGGCTGTGTTATCAATCAGTACTTTTATTTTATTTCATTTTATTTTAAAACTTCATGCACAAATTATAATTGTAAAAAGGCGGACTTAATGCCAAAAGGCATTATCTGCCAGTCAACCTTTGGGTGATGCAGAGATAAGTTTGAGTAGGTGCTTATATTATGGTGAAAGCTAAACGGTACAAGACTTCAAATTTTAATTTTCTGAATACTTTTTTTAGAGGGCTAGTGGTGAATACACAAATTGTGTGGTTCTTCTAGTAATGTTATCTTCTATAATATAATAGTCGTTTCTTCCATCAAAGATCGTCATTTTCTTTCGATATCGCCCCAATGCCTTCGTACTGAATAATCTTCGTAGTAAACAGTCATTGACTTTAAGCGAGCCGTGTAGTAGATTCTGCCATTTTCCTTTCAAGAAATTTCTATATCAGACTGTCTGGCAATAGTAGATTTTCTTGCTTATAAGAGCTTTTTGCCCACCGGTTTCTAACTTTTAAATTCTGAAAGTTTAAATTGATAAGACAATGCAATGTCCAATCAAATTTTAGCTTGCCCTTAATAAAAATCACGTTATGATGCACTTTATTCTTGTCAAACTAGTTTAGATAAGGTGTTCTATCACTATTAATTCTCTGAAACTTTATTTTCAGTAATATTATTCTCAACGTTAATATTTTCATGTAAAGTTACTCCACGTCGACTATAGTACTAGATATATATCATATAGACTAGTATCAAAGTATAAAAAGAAAAACCTATGATCTGTCGGCTGTGCTGGTATAGTGGACTATACCAGCACAGCCGACAGATCATAGGTTTTTCTTTTTATACTTTGATTTGACTTTGTAGGTTCGATCTGGATATCGAACCTACAAAGCTATTAAAACCGGTCTAGTGCGAGTCAGATCCTCGCACAAAGGGTTCCGTACCAAAAAACGCTAACAAATTATGTACATTGTATTGCAGTCCTCTTAAATATTACTGTGGTAGTAGGTACTTGTGTTATAGCGGCAAAAGAAATAAATAATCTGTGCAAATGTATCTAGCTATCGCGGTTTATTAGATACAGACTCATGATAGACAGGCAGAGATATAGTCATACAGCTAATTCTCAGTAAAAGGGTTCCGTTTTAAAAATACAGCAAAGGTAGTACCGAACTTCCAGATAAAAACGTGATAAGAGAACAAAAATATAATAGAAATAAACCTGCAGAAAAGTATGTTACAGATTGTGGTTTGTGTAAATATATTTCAACATTACATGTTATATCTATCAATTCTTAAAAACTTATTCATTCAAATTTTAAGCAAGACGGTTAAAGATTTATCTAAAAAAAGTAGATATTGGTTAGTCCCACGATCAACAGGAACCTATTATCTCATAAAAGTGTTGACACAGTTATAATAAAACCTCACCATGTGTGTGGTCTCCTCTATAATACCTGATTACGTATCAAACAAGATTCACTTTACAATAAAATAAAGATTCAAAATGCCAATAGATATCAATGGATTTGGATCATCTTACTTTTTACTTTAATTATGAAATCTACGGGATTAAAGAGGGTAGTATCACGGTAGTATCTCTGCGAGGAATTTGTGAAACAGGTATTTAAATTCAGGCACAGGGCGGAAACTTCATACAAAAATGTTCGTTTTCACTCACACTAATATACACGTAATGTGAATGCTTGAATCAAGCTTGAATGTGTGTGTGAGACACTCTGACTGACACGGCAATAGACACTTAAATTTTGGTGGGGGGATGGGGAAGCTTACTCAGTGGGAGACAGGGAGTTGCCGATCTGTATGTAATACTATTATCTTTGATTCAGGTATTGCCATCGCAGTGCATCTGGTCAACTCCGTATAGTACGAAAAGGATAGCTTTAGTTCAGACCGATTTTATTTGGAGAAAATCGATGATTAGTATTCCCCGGTTTTCGCCTTAAAAACTGAACCAATTTAAATATTTTAGACACCTTTTTATGTAATGAATTTTTAAATTTAAAAGCTTTTCAAATTTGTCTGGTAGTTCACTTAACATGGGGATAAAAACAGGACATTCGTGCTATTTTTAAAGTGTCATTTTCCTTTTTTTTACATTTGATTGAAAAGGTCCCATACGTTTCTATAGAAAAAGCGCTGCGAGTTTTCCTTCTTAATTCTTCGTAATGATCTCTCGTCAATTTTATCAAAATTATTATAAGAGTAGCAGAAAGCAATTTACCTAACCAGAAAGTACTTCCAATAGTAGATTATCTATATCGTAAGCAATAACTAATTGTTAGTTGCATCAAACTTAAAATCACATGAAATCTAACAATCATTTTGTATTGAGAAAGTTGTCAAAATTACAGCTTAAACAATTAGAAAGTGTAAATACAATGATTAAACGATTCGCTTACAAAAATCTGTTGTTTCTTTTTTTATTTTAAATTTTTTTGAGGAGATTCTTACAATCAAACAGAAATCAGACAATTATAAGACTTTTCTTTTTCAATAAAATATCAGTTTGTATTTTATATTTACAATTTCAATCTCTAACTGTGACATTTACAATGGAGGCCTAATTTTGCCTTTCCCAACCCTAATTGGTTTCAGACTGATCAGGGAGTTAAATAAAAGCATCGTAAAAGTCGTCGTAAACGACCTGAGAGGGAAAGGTTTTGTTGTCCTGTAACCAAACGCCCATCGCCTGATCCCAGATCCTATATACATTTTTAAGTATCCTTACTTATTTTACGATGGGATTTAGATAAAAGTTAGTCTTTCTAGCATTAACTGTCAATTTGTTATGTAATGACATTAAATAAAACAACTTTAACGAGCTAATAAATGTGTATAAAAATGTTAGTCGAATTGAGATTGAAAGATTTCACACGCCATCCATTACCAGTTACTTATGTCCGAATAAGTGCTTTTTAATGGAAACATTTTTACACTTGAAATGCGTTCAATTTAAATTTTGCTCGTGGCTTCAAAGAGAAGTCTTTTTCGTTCAAAGTTCAATATATCACGAGCGACAGTCCCCAGAATCGACATAATTAAGTGACTTCAAAGTCATTTGGTTCGAGTATGGCTGAATGAACTATCCGGGACAATTTACTCGACGAGACCGAAATACACCGGTGAAATGGAATTGCTGGACGAGTGTTAAAAGTTGCACCAGAGATGCAAACACTTTTTTTTTCGATTTTGTATCCTGTATTATCGGAATTACGGTCATTTTACGTCTTGAGCGCGTTGGTAACATATTAAAACTATTACTGCAGACTGTATTCCAAACACTGTCCATTTTGTGCAAACCAAACACATCGTAATAAAAACATCATACCTATTAATCTTAAGTTCTATAATGATGTTATTATAATTTACACAATATATTTGGAATTACAGATACGTTTTAGTTGAGCCTGGAACGTTAATCCGAAACTCGTTTGTTCGAATAAACTGTTGACAGAATCATTTTTGGCAGACGTCTCCTTTCATAGAAAGCACGGTTGGCAGAAATCACTACTCGTAGAAAGCACGATTCGCCGAAGAATCCTTCCATAGAAAGCACGGTTGGCAGAAATCACTATTCGTAGATAGCACGGTTCGCCGAAGTATTGGTTAATAGAATCATTGTTGCACAGATGTCATGGTTGTTCGAAAGCACTGAAGGCAGAAACCTCTGTACATAGATAGCACGGTTCGCCGAATTAATTGTTAATAGAATCATTATTCATAGAAGCCTTAGTTCATAGAAAGTGCGGTTGGCAGAAACCTCTTTACATAGATAAAACTTCATTCCGAAAGCTTTTTTGATAGAAACCACTTATTTCCAGATACATCGAGTCACAGAAAGCTCGTTACAAAGAATAATCTAATAACTTTGGTCGTTTTAAGCTTTCCTCAATCTAAAGTCCCTTTCTTGCCCTCGATACTATCGTTGGGGTAGAATCACAGGTAAAAAAAGTATCCGAGGGACTATCAAGCTATCCAGCAGTACTTTACGAACCCTTTGCTTTCTGTGATCCGATGTATCTGGAAAAAGTGGTTTCTATCAAAAAAGCTTTCGGAATGAAGTTTTATCTATGTACAGAGGTTTCTGCCAACCGCGCTGTCTATGAACCAAGGCTTCTATGAATAATGATTCTATTAACAATTAATTCGGCGAACCGTGCTATCTATGTACGGAGGTTTCTGCCTACAGTGCTTTCGAACAACCATGACATCTGTGCAACAATGATTCTATCAACCAATACTTCGGCGAACCGTGCTATCTACGAATAGTGATTTCTGCCAACCGTGCTTTCTATGGAAGGATTCTTCGGCGAACCGTGCTTTCTACGAGTAGTGATTTCTGCCAACCGTGCTTTCTATGAAAGGAGACGTCTGCGAAAAATGATTCTGTCAACAGTTTATTCGAACAAACGAGTTTCGGATTAACGTTCCAGGCTCGTTTTAGTTTGGCTACATTTTGAATTTATTTTTGGCCACACTACGCCTGTAAGTCATATCGAGATGGCCTGAGCTTAAGAGAGACTATCGCAACCTTGGCTTGAAGAACACAGTACAGTAAAAAGCCGTATATGTGCGTTGGTAAATAATACAGCTCTGAAGGTATAAATCGACAGTAGTAGTAGTAGGTAAGTCCCCACATTTCATTTAAAATATACTATTTCAGTCAAAGCGCTATTTGTCTCCATTCCAATTGTAGTAACATTTCATGTGCGATATACCAACATTTTATCCTCCCTCTGTTTTTCTATTTTCCGGACTTGATGTATGGGACGCATTTCCGCACTTTCGAATAACACTCTTGTATTCCCTTTTATGTGCGCACAGTTTTAAAAATGTATTCGCAGTTAGGGTGGGCTTTGGCGATACGAAGACGTGTAAAGGAATTATTCAAGAAGCCCTGGCGTTTGGACTTTAGACTTCGGTGTATTTCTTGGTAAGGGTATATTCTTTACTAGTTGATTTATGGAGCAATGCTCTACATGGAAACTAAACATATTAGGACAGAGTATATTCTAACAACATTGAGGTTCTACTGTACATTTTGGTTGGTTATATAATTTTATTATTTACTAAGGTACGTTTCACTGTGCTAAGTCTAAAATACAAAAAGGACCAGATTTTGCCACAAAATTGTGTGATTTGGGAAAATACATTTACTTTTGATTTAGATGAAGTATTTGAAGATAGTTTATATTTTGCTCATAAGGCAATATATTCATATAAATACCAGCTCACCAGTAACTAAATAATAAACGACCAGACTAGATTGATAGTATCTGCAATTAATAATACAATTAATACTGTCATGGCAATGACTGTTACATTTAGATTATAAAAATGTTGCTTAACTTATTCAAAGCTTTCATGTCTACAGTGATTCAATTAATAAGTGAGGTAACACTGCATACGATTACATGTACATTCAAATCAAATAGACTACACGTCATATGAAACGAACCTTAAATGTTATCAGTACAATAATCAATTCATTTGAAACAGGCTCGCCCCCTCCCCCACTTCTTCAAGCCTCCACGTTTTGACATCCACTGAGATCAGCTAAGTGTACTATAAAGGTCGTATTAGTGTGGTATAAGAAGACCAGAGCGGACGTGAGGAAGTTTTGCGGGCGGAATGACTGTTTGACGTTTCGGCTGCCCGATTATTGTGGTCAACTTTTATCGGTACACAAAATCTCATACATCGACCACACGCCGAGCAGTTTTTGTGCCAACAAATTCTAATAGTAATGACCTTAGTACAACATTTACAAAACATGTATTAAATTACTATAGTATAATATATTACAATTACCGTTGGAAGCGTATTTCAATGGGCGAGATACTGATCGCTTAGCATTTCATCAGGGCGGCCAGCGGATGCATTATCTAACCGAACTAGGAAGAGATCGCAATTGTTGATCTATCTTTACTCGTATGCCAATTAGCCAATTAGAGAGGGTAAACAATGTTCGGTAGTTTAGAGCTTAAGATAAGCATTTCGTGGTCGCACCTCCATACATTCCTTTTGTGCAGGTAAATCATTACTCCGTTAGATCAATGTTTCTTTGTTATCGGTGCGAAGGTCGATGTTATTTATTCATGTTTGGGTTTCGAAATTGGAAAATAAGAAGACAGGTAGATATCCTATCAGATAATGTCAGTTGACAAATTGATACAAATTGAAATGTTCATTTTGTTCTCCGTATAATGGAATTGTTTTGTTGTTGAGTATAAGGATATTACTACATTCAGAGATGTAAGAGGTATAGATGTAAGTACCCGAAGCTCTTGCAATTCTAACTTTCTTAGAAATAAATCAATAAAACCGGCCAAGTGCGAGTTGGACTCGCCCATGAAGGGTTTCGTAGCAGCAAGTAACATAATATAAAAGTTCTTATAGTTCGTTGTAACTTTGATTGATGTTTTAACACGTTCCCAGTGGTAGTGATTTTTCTAACCGAAAATTGCGGTTTACGACGTATTAAAAAAAACTACCAGCTCTATCTCGTTCAAACCAATTTTCGCTGGTAGTTTTTATGGCAATGTACACCATATATTCTTTTTAGATTTATCAGTTTCTTAGTTTAGAAGTTAGAGGCCCCTCCTCTAACTTCACACATTTTTCCACTTTGGAAGTGTCTCTTGCGCAAACTATTCACTTTAGAAAAAAATGATGTTAGAAACCTCAATAGCATTTTTGAAGACCTATCTATAAATACACCACAGGTATGGGTTTGATGAAAAAAAAAAATTGAGTTTCAGTTCTGAGTATGGGGAGGGGACCCCCAAAATTTACTGCTTTTTTTTTCTAGTTTTATATAAGAATCTTAATGCGGTTCACAGAATACATCTACTTACTAAGTTTCAATAGCATAGGCCTTATAGTTTCGGAGAAAAGTGGCTGTGACACACGGACGGACAGACAGACAGACATGACGAATCTATAAGGGTTCCGTTTTTGCCATTTGGCTACGAAACCCTAATAAAATTTTAATTTCTGTAGCATGTTTCAGTTTTTACTAGCCCAGCCTACTCCAACTATAAAATAAATAATAGAACCTTTTCACATTTTATTTACTAAATGCTTGAAACGCATGAGAAAGTTTCCAAAAACAACTACTAACTTTAATGTTTATACATTAAAATGTGTTTTTTTTCGACGATATCTGCAGTCGTACACGAATATAATATTACATTTAATATTAATCTATATTGCCTAAAAAATGCAATCAAGTATTAGGTTATTAACCGGCTTACGGATGTGTAAGAATTGTGAAGTAAGTAGGTACCTATATTATTACAGAAATGATATTATTAGGTAGGTATTTAATCTTCTGCTGCATGAGCTGACCATTGCAGAAGCAGGCCCAGGCTATACCTACTGTGCTCAGGCTGTTCTCATGCTTTTTTTTACATATTCAGCACGCCAAATTGATGTCGCCACCAGCCAACAAGCCGTGGCGCATCTAGCCATTGAGGGCCACTTCTGACAGTGGTCCTCAAGTTGGCGGCCCTGTGATGTGCCTCTTCACGCTCTTAAAGAACCCGGGATTGTAAGATGAGGGAAAAACGTGTGCGGGCAGGTCGTTCCAAGTTTTGACAGTTCGACAGAGGAACGATCTTTTATAACGCTCAGTTCTGGCGATGATTCTCTCCACTGTGTACGAGTGGCATCTCTGCCCGTCACGAGTTGTTCGGGATCGGAAAGGAGAGGGAGGGATCAGGTTGAAGAGCTCTTCAGAACATTCGCCGTGATACATTCGGTAGAAAGCAGCCAAGGACGCAATGGTTCTTCGCTGCGCTAACGGTTCGAGGCCTCGCGTCACCTCAGGACAACCAATTATTCTGATAGCACGTCTCTGCATAGCGTCAAGCGCGTCTAGTAAGTACCTCGCAGAGTCATCCCAAAGGTGAGAACAGTACTCGACGCAGGGACGAATCTGCGTCTTGTAGAGTAAACATCTCTTATGCGGCGTGAAGTACCGCCTCACCTTATTTAGGACTCCAAGTTCTCCAGTCTATACCGAGGATCTCCAGGTTGTCCTTTAGTGGAACCGTAATGCTCTGAAGAGAGGGTAGAGGAAGGAATTAGGAGTTCTTAGCTGTAAACGCACACGCCTGTGTTTTTTTTTGCAATGAACTCGAGCAGGTATTCTGAACCCCATTAGCCAATTTGACCAAGGTCCCGGTCGAAATCCGCCACGAGTTGCCGTCTCTTCTCCTCCACGTCACCACGCCCCTCCGCTGGACGGCCAGAATAGCTCCCATGTAGCGTACTATCATCCGTATTGCTTGACCGTTGTTCGTCGATAGTGAAAGTGTGAGAGAACTCCCTACAAATAACACGGAGTGGTCTCCATGGCGGGTGCCTGAAGCTGGTCCAGGGATTTTCGTTCGAGTTTCTATCAATCTCTGGTCACATATAGCCATTAAAAGTGTTTTGGTCTTAGATCATCTAACCACAGGATGCGCCTTATGCCAAATGGTCTATTGGCTTTATAAAAAGCACTGTACATCAGTACATCATTTTATATGATTAAACTAGTACATTTCATTGTAGTTGACTGTACAATAAAAATTAACACACAACAGCCATTACGCGTTTGTCGATTAATACATTTTTAAATATAATGAAATTTTATATGTCTTTGTGTTTCCCCCTTCACCCGCTATGAAAACTAGCAGAATATTTTCGTGTGGTTCGCAAAGGCTAGTCCCGTGATATATGGTCTAAGGTTTTGGTAGGTTCAAAAACGATTTAAAAGTTATTATATTGAAATCCTTCTTTTTTAACGTGAGGAAAGTCCTACAGGGATGCTATGTTGGTCTCCTACCGACTAAAAGCCACACGTATCCTACCTAACAGTCTACGGTTGGTAGCTCCGAGTAAGCCCTCGGAAGGATAGGATACCCCAGGACATATTTTAGCTACTTTTCATGAAAAAGTGTAGGTATAGTATTATATTCCCTCTGTGATTCATACAAATACATTTTTTCATTTTAAAATCAGAGACTGGTTATAACTATGAATTACAGCATCCTACAACTTATTCCAGCAACCGCCTTATCTTTCGTAGGTATGTACTCATGAAATTATCAATTTGAATTCAAACAACCTAACTGGAATTTAAGAATAGATCTGGTGCAATGGCCTTCTTAAGAAGTAATGACTACTTCCTTTCATAAAAGTCAAATAACAAATATAAAAATCAAATATTAAATAACTGCTGTTGTTTTGCTATGCTGAAATGGTTTTCTGCTACAATCAGCAATTAGGTTTTTATGAAGTTGTTTAAAGACGATGAACGTATTTGCAATATAATTTGCTTTCATGTAACCTCATGTAGCAATAAAATAGATCAATTTTTGGACTTCCTTAAGCTAAAGTGTTCACACGTCTTTTATTACTGTTTTTATCTTTCGAATATCGCCAACTTTGGATTTATTGTTATCGTTCTCATCATCTATAACTGTAGTATACATGGATTTTGGTGTACCTACTGGAGCTCCTCTAAGGTCTTCAAACTTAAGGCAACCTCATCTGAAAGTGCTTTTGTAGATCTACAATTTGTAAGCAGGTAATCATACAATGAATGCAATAGTTAATGGTGGCTGTATATCCCAGAGCAAGATATCGTGAGTCATGTTGACCTTATGAACTACTCTGGCAGATAAACCTTTTGCAATAGATACAAGTAGCTCTACAAATGTTAAAAATGTTACATTCCCTATTCCCATATTAAAACGGATAGGTACAGGTTAAAATATGAGTAACTAGTTGGCTTCCGCTGCTCTGCCTGCGTGGAATTTTGTTAATGTTCTCGCTTCCTAACTTATTAACTCAGTGTTATTCCAAACTATGATCTCCGTCTGTATCAAATTTCAGCCAGATCCATTTAGGCGTTGAAGCATGAAAGTTCACAAATTCACACATCTACGCTCACAAACTTAGCTACATTTAAATATTAGTAAGAAGTAAGATTATTAACGTAATCATAGTATTATTAGTATTACAAAATCGAATTAAATCTCAGTATATTTAAGCCACACCACAAGATATATCTGGTATACTTTCGGAGAAACTCTCGCTCATGTCATGTTCAAATCCACCAAACTAGATCCAGTACCGGTCGGGGATGTATCAAAGAGCTAAATCCTGTGTTAACGAAGGTACGCACTGTAATCCTGTGGTCAGTATACTAGTACGCCCAGACACAATTAGCAGGCGACATGCTCAGCCGTGTACTACTAAATCATTTTGTACCTTTTCTATAGACTATGAGGGAAACTGTAAATCTATTTTAGGTACTTTTTATAAAGATATTGTTTGACAGTTCTGTGTTTGAAGTTTATAGAAAATTTGATTTTAAAATTCAATCAATAATACTTTTTTTGATACTTTATCGAATTGTGACTTAAGTGTGCACGAATGTCCTTTTTTATTTTCTTCATCAGAAAAGGAAACACAAAAGAATTATCTCCATTTTAAGAGTCAATATGTTCAAGAAACTAAAATAATCATAATATAAACAACAGCCTTAGTTCTATAAAATATATCCACCATTAAGGCGGCTGTCTCTGTACATTTTTTTATCCATTGTATAGGCCTATTAATGCAAATGGTAAGTCATATGACAAACATTTAATGAGGTGTTTCTTGCATATAAAGAGAGTCAATTTTTGTTTTCTTTATGTTTTCATATTGATACACGAAGTAATGGCTCATTGGATACTGTTTATAATAAACTGAATGGTTTATTTGTAGCCTTTTTGTAGCCTACGCCGGTCCTTTTAACGTTTAGTCACAATGCATCCGGTCTTGCACTTTGAATAACTAATGACGACGTGATCTGCATTACTAGAAATTTTAATATGCTTAAAACTTTTACTTGGCGATAATGTGTGTCAAATTGTTTCAAAGCTATGTTATTGTAAAGTGTCATTTTATATGTGACCTGCATTGGAATTCCAAGGAAAAGATTTATGAAACAGGAAATATGTTACCATTAATAAGTTGCCTTTTGTATATTACCAATGTCCTTAAATATCGCATTTTAGGTAGATATCAGTTAATTAGTAAGTTGAACGGTTTGATCTGTCATACAAAATGGACTAATGTTGCTAAATAACTCTTATGATCACGTAACATAACAATATCCAGATACCCACAGAATATGATTCACATAAATAATATAGTCTGTCGTTATTTGAATTTCGAATATGTATGTACATATTTTCTTCAATAAATCTTGTTCCGTTTCCCAGAAGCGATTACATTGTTTGCGTAGCCGCTTGGCAGCTTTTACAGCACATTGTGACCTGATCATTGTAATATTTCATAAAGCGGTTTGTAAAGGTACACGAACAACTTATCTCATGTTTCGAACGAACTTATAAAAAAGAAATACAAGGAACGAAGGAATCCAAGGAATGATGAGTTACTCAGTATCCTACAACATTTTCACTTCAAATGTCTAAACCACAATACGATAATATAAAATGTTATGAGTATTTTTATGTTCGAAGCTTTGGAAATTACATCTTTAGTCCCAAGTACGTCTTTTACATGTCGTAAACCATTATTTGTAATTCTGTGACTCTTAATAGTTTTTATTACATGTACTAAATTAGTAATGAAAATGAATGTTGTTCGTTCTTAACTACATTGTAAGCACTTATGATTTTGAAGAGAAGACTTATATAAATCGTTATTATTGATTCTGCCAGTTGCTTTCGAACCTTACTTGGATATGAAGTCTGGGTTTTGTTTTTAATATAATTTAAAGTCAGATAGAAGCGGTAACGCTCATATAACCTTTTATTGTAGGAAGTGGCTACCGTTTGACCTCCGAAATATCCATTCATAATCTATTACTCAAAGGATTTTTTAACATAAAATTATTGTACCAATCTAAGCGAATGGAGTTTCATGGCGGAAATTCATCGTAGAAGAAGTTTAGTATTGTATCAACATTTGATGTTGATATACCTACCTATATCATAAATACCAATAAATGCATAAAATTCCCATATACTTACATTAAAACACTATTCGCATTAAAACAGTATTATATTTATTTAGTGAAAAGGAATTACGAATTGTAAACCATTTCCTTTCCTGCCTCGATTTGACAGGAACAAAATTGTTATTATAAATAAGTAAGAACAAATTAAACTTTAATATTGTAGCTCGAACAAACATTTAGCCCGTCTTTATGGCTCCGTCCTGTCGCCAGTACCGGCTACCGACAGTAAAAGGAAGTCCCTTGTAATGTCAAAGGTCCTTTTAACAGCCAGTTAAAACACTGTCAGCATAGTGAACACTTCGACGTAGTCAAATGAAATAATCACAAGGGATACAAAACACTAATTAGTATTAATATATTCAGTACGCGACGCCGACGCCCGACTAGGGTCCGCTTTAAAAAATAAAAAATCCTAATCCACGGCAATAGTGACCTTACATAGTTTGAATATAAATTAGCGGGAATTTAAAACTTTGACATATTTTTTACTACAGCTGATAGACAACCGTATCTAATAAGTAATGTATGGTCTTATTATCATTGTTTTCTGTTACCAAACAATAAAACTCAATTTTGTCTCGGTAGATGAGTAATTGTTTGAATTAGTTACGATACAACTGGCAGTGAACCTCCAGCCGAGAGTTCTCGCTAACAAATTGAAGAATTATGAGATGACGTAAGGTTTATTTCAGTATGATTATTATTTTTTAATTTTAATCTTAAGGTAGAGTTCCTACACAGATTAGGCTTTAACAACCATGTATCGCTGTCTAAAATTTCAATGTTGATTGTCACATTAAGCTTTTTACTGACCATAATTAATACAAAATTAAGCAAAAAGTATGAGTGTCCATAAATTAAGCGAAGCGGAAAGGGTCCGACGCATATCGAGGGACCTTTTAAGAAACCTGTACACTTGAATTCCATTCCGAGACCCATAGTTAAAATACTTAAAGAATAGCTATTCATTAGCGGGTGCGAGAATAAGAATTCTTCAGGCACTCTGAATATTCCAATGGTCGAGACGCTTGTATTGTCTTTTAGAAAAATGTCGTGTTTGTCGGGTGCTAAATTATGTCGAAGCAATGTAGCTAACGCCAATCTTGATAGAGAAACAAAACGACAATAAAATCATTATTTCTATAATTTTAGTAAACAAGATGCTTGCTCTTAACCATCTATCTTAAATATCTTATTTAGAGATTAATTATGTGTCGATCTAAAATATCGATATGTGTTGTTTTGATATTCTTAGTAAATAATTTTGAGATTAAAAAAGTTGAACATAAATTTAGTGATTATTGAGATAACAGTTCACTGCTCTCCCTCCTAACGAACTTATTATATTCAAGTTCAAATTAAATATAATAAATCTTATTCTGGATTCAACGTGTCAATGCGACACGAAACCGCAAACCAAAGCCGAATTAAATGACACGAGAATCATTAAGAGCGTGTAAAATTATTCAGCATCCTATCGAGGAGTCCCACAAAGTTTGCACTTTGCATACTTAAAGAAACATTCGCCTTATCTGGCTCATCGCCGATTCAGTTCACAGATATTCTCGGGAGAAAAACGTTGCGAACTAAAGGCCAAGATTCTTATGGCCGGGTGCTCGCATTAGGACAAAATTAAGTGCGGTTATATGTTCAGCTGTCACATTAAAATACCATCGTCTACAATACACCGCGGGTGAAAAAATAACGTCGAATAAACTATAGCAGTGTATTTACATTGTACTCCAACTACACTGGCTTGCTTAAGGCACGGCTTTGGCATATTTGCATAATCAGTAGGATTTTTTGAATTAATAAAATAATGAAGTAATTACTTCCAGTTATGCCACAGAAATTCCATTTATTTATGCCATTTTAGTTATATACTCGAAGTTAAATCAAATACTGAACATTCACTTGGGCATACACAGAAAATAGGCTACGGAACCAGCTGTTATATTTTCAAATAAAAGATTGCGCGCGATGGGGGCCACAAGAACTTTGATGCTCAAACTAACCTCACCTGCAGGTGGTGCACCGAAGTATTGGAACAGAACTACCTACCTCATGACAAAAGCAAAATACCTCGAAACCGATATTTGTTACCGCCCTATATAGTGTTGGCTGCCATTGCTGCTTTCTACTGGATCTACAAGGGCGTCCGTTCTGAAGTTCGATTTATTCTCACCCTCTTCTTTCGAATCTGAACAACGAATGCCGAACGGAGGTACCTACTACTTTTAAGAAATTCTTCGTCAGAACCTATCTAATTAAAAGATCATGTACCTACCTATCGAACTATTAAACTGGATTTGGCTATTCATCAAGCGGATGTCGTCATTTTGTATACAAAAAAAAACAAAATTTGAAACGACCCACATTCAGCTATGGTCTGAGATAGTTTAAGATCAGCCACAAAGTAATAAGTAGTAAATTAAATGTGCAGAAGTTATTTCGATGGTCCCTACGTAAAGTATCGAAATTACAAAAAGGCAATTTTTTTTATTACTGTTTTGGACAATTCATGCTATTCATTTTTTGACCCGTGAACAAAAAAACAAAAAAAAAACATTACTTTTCCGTTTCTTAGAGACGTATTTTATCGAAACGTATCAGTCCATCCGTCCTATAACAACGAAATTTAAATTTCGCGGGTTTACGCTGCATGACCGAGTGTGTGACAAGGACGGAACTACCACTACCGCGAGTGTACGCCGTAACGTCGCCGTCGCGTCGCTCCGCCGCCAGAGCACGCGTGTCGTGTCGTTGCGATTATAAATAAATAAATAATTTAATACATAAATAATTTTACTGTTTCCCACGTAATATATCGATTCGGGCAGTTTTGATTGTTTATGACGGGTTGTCATATTCCTGGTACAACGAAAGTGGCACTTACCATTATGTACGTGGTATTTTTTTAAAGCATTTTTATCGAAACTGCCGATTTCGATACTGTACGTGGTATGACGAATTTAAATATTTATTGAAAGTGCCACTTCCGATTATTTTGTATGAGTTTCACTTATTTTTTGTAAAGATCCGATATTAACGTTTGTCTTAAAATTATAAAAAAGCTTTGTGAATAATTTAACTGAATATTAATTAGTTGTAAATGCAATTTCTGTTATGTACCTTCCTATTTAATGTCAAAATCGCCACTACCAACGAACTGCACCTTCAATGAATCTGATTGGAATAATATTTTATTATTTCAATAACTCTTTTAAATTTAAAAGAGTTAGTAGATGTTGATTTTTTTTCGGACAGAAACTTGGCTCAAGAAGGTTGCCACAGTTTCAAAATTGCATCCGTTAGACGAGGAGTATCCAAC
This sequence comes from Miltochrista miniata, assembly GCA_933228765.1. Taxonomy (NCBI): domain Eukaryota; kingdom Metazoa; phylum Arthropoda; class Insecta; order Lepidoptera; family Erebidae; genus Miltochrista; species Miltochrista miniata. The sequence goes on along the minus strand of OW121763.1, from coordinate 22,053,515 downwards.
CTTTTTCAGGCCGCGGCGCCCTAATAAGTCTTGAAATTTTTCACGGCTTCCTATCATAGGTATCTTGTGCAATCATCCCGCCCCTCCCCCCTCGCCTAGCAATCGCCTTATTGACGCAGTTACTGACTTGTATCCTCCGCAAAAGTCACTTCCCTGTGTCATGGAGCCTTGGCCATGTCATCATGCAGACCCAATAAGGGAAAACATGCGGAGCTGGCGTTCCCTTGGGAAACTGCCTTCTTTTTTACGTGTGGAAATTCCTCATGCATGGTGTGCCGAAATTTTACCGACAGAAACCACACGGTGCTCTACCGCTACATTTGGTCGGGAGCCCCGGGTAAACCCTAGGGAAGATGTCCCAGGATTCCCGACAGACCTTGGCTTCCCTTGTGACCTCATCTACTATACTTCGTTTGGTTAGGGTACTTCACGCTTCTTTGGTCGTGTGTCGCGCGAAAAACTTTCACGTCACGCTGTCATCTTGGGCCTGCTTCTGGAGGCCGATAGTATGGGCAAAGACAAGTGTGTGGCACCCTAGCTGCAGACTGCAGAACTCGGGTTGGAGAGTTAACTCCCTACTCCCTCCCCGCCGTCTCTAGCACGAGAATGACCTGCTCGCAGAAAGACGCGGCGGGGCGTCCCACTTACTTCCGTTGAAAAACATGGCTCGCACTGTAGTCTCCAGCGAGATAATGTCTACGTCAAAACCTGCCACTAGGACCTGTCGCCCACACTGGCACATCGAAAATGTATGGGGCCTTTCTCAGCCACTGAGCCACCCGTCTCCCGGCGTATTTGCCACAGCATCCGTGCCCAGTAATTATGGGTGGCAAACAGTAGAAGAGATTGCCATAGCTTCTCTCCAGCCACTCGTTTATGATCGATTTGATCTGATCTGACCATGTCTCTCAACTAAGACACTTCAAGATGGTCAAAGCGGGGAGGACTCAGCCGATTTCCATGGGTGGAAGTAGCAAGGCAACTTTCACCTCTTACCATCCATAGACACCACGTAACTAGTTTTAAAAAATTAAAATGAAAAATGCCAACAGCAAAGTATAAAGTTTGGGTATTACTCCTAAATGTGTTATATAAATATAAAACATTTAGGAGTAATACATTGCTTAGAGAAGGAAAACTTGAAATGAAACCCGGTTGTCAGTAAAATGACAATCATTAACTCAAGTTGAATGCCTTATGGGCGGCTTGAATATTTTCAACTGTGCGTAATCATCACGTCCTGCGACTGTCCGTTTCAACACGGCAATCTCGTTTATGATCGATTTGATCTGATCTGACCATGTCTTTCAACTAAGACACTTCAAGATAGTCAAAGCGGCGAGGACTCAGCCGATTTCCATGGGTGGAAGGAGCAAGGCAACTTTCACCTCTTACCATCCACAGACACCACGTAACTAGTTTTAAAAAATTAAAATGAAAAATGCTAACAGCAAAGTATAAAGTTTGGGTATTACTCCTAAATGTGTTATATAAATATAAAACATTTAGGAGTAATACCCAAAGAATATCATAGGTTTAACGAATGCCTAAAGTATTCTACAGTCGCAGAAAATTCTGAAAATGGGAAAAAGTTCGATGAGTAATTTGTATAGGTAGGTACTAAGATTTTTTATTTTATGTTCGTGATTTTTATGTTTTATATTCGTGATTAATAAGTTAAGGTAATAAAAACCGTTGTTAGTGGGTAAAGAAAGATCCCTCCGTAACTTATAATGTGAGATCCTCAAACTAAGCTTATATTGGTTTCAAATACTTGTTGTCATATCTCGATTAACAATTTATAATTTTTTTTATTTTCTAATACACGTTATTTATATTTATAAAGACGTTTTATGTAAATTTTTCTTGTTATTTAAATATATGTATAATTGAAAGTACATGTAGTTTACGGAGTAAATAATCGAATAAGACACTTTCAAGCAAATTATTCGTGACATGATCCAAAGTACAGTATCGAAATGGGCAGATCCAATACATTTTTCTAAACACGGTTCAATGTAAATAATCAAAAGTGCCAGTTTCGATTCACAGAGCAAGTTCATTTACGTGTTATACTATCGTAACTCAATTTTCTCGAAAATGGTTTATAATTATTGATTTTTGGTACAATAGAATAGTTTGTGAACTCAACGAAACTGTAAATCCAATTTTTTATGAAAAAATAATCATTAATGACAAAGTTATGCAAAAAATTAACTTCAAACAGCTCTCCTATAAAGTACCAATTTTCAATTTCGATACTTTACCTAGCGACCATCGATTTAATTATACCACACTCAAATATTATACAATTTATTCCAAATAACATAATTTAGTTTCGATTAGTAATTACGATGATTTTATCTTCACTTTGATTACCGAATTTTTACACACACTTCGCTTTGGGCGTATAGAGAATGTCTTAATTTGAACAGAATTGGATTTAATGATAATTAATATGCCCAGATGTCTTTGAAGTTTGTGCAAATCATTCAAATTTATATTGAACTACGGGGCGTGCTAGAAGACGTACTACACGTTCTGATGAAATGCGCTCGGAACCAACAGTTACTGTAACTGAGAATACGACTAACAGCAGAGAGAGACCGATGGACGTCGGGAGATGTAACTGTGCGAATCCTCTGTCGGATGCAGCCAGCTCGCGTTGTGTGATGAGTATTTTAAACATGTAATTATTAGTTATATTGAATGGCGATTATAGAGCAGCATATTCATATGGTAGCAATCAAATTAAATTAGCCTATGGCAGTCCACTCCTGGACTTAGGCCTCTCCCAATTTACGCCACAACACACGGTCCTGTGCCTTTCGCATCCAGTCCCTGCGACCTTTTCCAGATCGTCGGTCCATTTGGTGGGTGGACGTCCTAAGCTATGTTTGCCAAGTCGCGGTCTCCACTCCAGAACTCGTTTGCTCCATCGGCCGTCGGTTATTCTGCTGATGTGGCCGGCCCACTGCCACTTTAAAGTGCTTATTCTGCTAGCTATGTCGACCACTTTAGTTCTCTGCCTTAATATTTAATTAAAACTTAATTGCTCTGTTAATATTTATATTGTAGCACTCCCTGAATAAAGATTTTTAAAAATACGTGTTACGTATACATTTGAAATAATAGTGTAAGTAATCCTTTTTGGCTACGGTCCACGACAGTAACTCAACGTTAAAGAAATCATCGGCGTGATAAGTCGATTAGTCGCGAGCATTGAGATCAATTAAAATGAAGGAACGGTCCAGTGACGGTGGAGTTACGAGAAGGAATCCCGCGGGAAGATCGTGCGACATTGGCCTGAGATTTTTTATATAAAAGTCTGTGTAGCGATGCGTAAGTGATATTCCAACAAAACTAGAATGACTTTTTTTGGAAATTGTTGATTGATGAAGTGGACTATCGTATTACGAGGCAGTTGTAGTTCGTAAATTATCTTTGATGGATAATGAAAAACATAATATTTATATATTTATTGATCTACTATAAGTACCTACTTTAGGTTATATAGGTAAGTAAGTATATTAAATAATTTTACGGTATGCGCGTAATTGTCGAGCTACACAAGTTTTCATCTAAAAGCCTTTTGTTAATAAAATATATCGATGAAGTTATAAATCTTAATAGTTATATCTCTTACAGATGCAATCACCATAAATATTTCCAATACATCAAAATAATAGCGTAATCAAGAAAATATATATTTTATACTTAATTACTCTGTTATAGATGCAGGTAAATGTAGTAACTATGATGAATCTTGAAGAATCATATAAATTCGATAATTAGCTGCGCGTGCATTTAGTCACGCAAAAGAAAGTTTTGGATGGGCAGTGCTAGTTTTATAAAGCTATACTCTTGAATGAATTATGGAGTTCGATTTGCCTAGAACCGTATTCAAGAATACTGAATTTCACTAAGGGTAAGAATATCTTCAGAAGGTAATAAAGGTAGGTTACACACATTGCACGATAGTTAGGTGATTTCCTCAAGTTTTAGAAAAACATGACAAATACGTTATTTTTGTACAAGGTAATTAGGATTGTGTTACGCGATTTAATAAACATACTTACAATTATAATAATTTCTAAATACAAACTTTCGTAAATCTATACATATAAATGAAAGTCGTGTTAGTTACACTAGTTATAACTCAAGAATTTGGCTGAAAATTGGTGGGGAGGTAGCTTAGAACCAGGAGACGGACAAAGGATACTTTTATCCCGTTTGACCCCCCTTTTTTTCGCTTTTTTTGGTCGATTTACTATTCTGCCGGCGACGTACACCGGGAGGTAGTCCACGTCCTATGCATGAATATGCGCAATTTCTACAATAATGCGACGGGAAACATCTCTCGCTCATGAAATTATTCTGACGGGAGTAAATGCGACGGGAACGGATGATTTACTCTCTCATATGTGACGCAGCTAGTATCTCTGTAAAAAACTAAGTATCGTACAATAATATTTGTAACCTGGGATATAAACCCTGACCGAAACGTCGGTGCATAATTAAATTACCACTGCGCCTTGCGGCAGTTACAATATCACCAATGATGACTATATTCAATGACAATTTGTTAAAAACACAGCTACTGTTTCGGTCGTGAATTACAATACCGTTAGACGACAAAATAAATAAAACTATCTTAGCTTTAGGCTTCTTATGAGTTATGTCTATTTTGAATTGCTCCATTTGATGCATGGGTCCAAAATTATAATAAAATAAAATATAAAATCAGAAATAATGTTCAGAAAGAATAAAAGATACATTTATTGTTAAAAATTACAGAGAAACATAATTATTCATATCTATATTTACATTATTACTATCTAAACTAAACCTAAATAAAGCCATCGTGGCATTGTGCCCAAAAGACTAGCAGCATTCCCCCTTTGAACAGCAATACCTATTCGTTGAGCGAGAAAACTGCCAGCCCTTGGGTCACCAGTTGACTCCACAAGGCGCTTTTTCAAATTCTTGAAAAATTTTTGCGCATTGGGACCCCATGGACCTAGGGTCTCGACACCGACTGGACAAAAACGATACGATGAGTCGAAATGGTGAAAGAAATTAAACATTTCTTATTATTGATGTTCCTAATTCGAGTAATCGAAATGCAAGGGTCTATTATTTTAAATATGAAAATACTAATTATGTGTATCTAATTTTTCACAAGAATTCCAAGTGAAAATATATAAAGAAAAAAATTTTGTTAATAGGACAACGACTGAAAATGTTCACGTTTTAAAAGGCTGAGGCCGCACTGCGTTTGGCGGTTGCGGTTTCTAACCTCAAAATGTCAAATTCTAACCTCAAAATGTCAAGAACCAATAAAATCGAGTCAATTGTTTCATTGGTTTTGACATTTTGAGGTTAGAAACCGCATCCGCCAACCGCAGTGCGACGTCAGCCAAAGTGTCCTAAAATATTCATTTATTTTCTAAAAAATATTATAACTGTCTACTAATAAGCTCTACTTACCTTTTTACTAACCATTTTTATTCAATAAAAGTTTTACCTACAGCCGTAGGTAACATATTAAAAAAAAAACAATTTCACTTTGTGGTTTACCGTTAACTAAATAGTAGTATCAATCATAATTTTCATTGGAGAGATTCGCTAGAGTATTTTAGATGATGATTATTACTGTTTCAAAGTTATGAGGCTCGGTATGTGGGGCCGAATGTAACGTAATTGAATTTTAAAAAGCAACGTGATTAATGCCGATCTTGCGGATTTCTGGTACAATGGTAATGTCCATTGTTAAGTAAATGATAAGGCTTATTAAAGCCGTAAGTGGTTAAGTAAATAATATCCAGAAGTTTGGATCGGGTTAAGCAGAGGTTATTGTTATTGTATACTTACGTCAACAGTACTTCAATAGAGATAGACTTGAAGTTAGTTTTGAAAGATTTGAGATAAAGTCCAAGCAAATATTTCCATCTACAACAATAACAGACATTTTGCAAAAAGTAAAATCAATATAATGGCATAACAAGTAACTCTGGTTTGCACTAACTGCCTAATCCAGAATAGTCATCCAACTGATCCACCATCCCCTCTTGCTAGTTTACTCGGTAGTAAACTCGGTTACGAAGTCGTTCAGCGTACCAACTTCGCCAATATATCGGCTCATGAATAAATAATATGCAAGGACTTAGCTCAGGTAAAATAAGAAAGCAGCTGCAATAGGTCACACACAATCCTTGAAAGTAATTATGTTATTCAAGTGAAAGTACATTTCTATTTCTAATAATAGCATTACTATCATGTTTCACGTCACATGTGGTACCCTTAAAGTTAGTTTTGAAATATTTAATGAAGTCTTGTATTTTGTATTCATTCCGATAACAGACATTTGGCAAAGGAATAAAATATAATTCAGTTTTAATATGCTTAGCATGCACATTTTCTTCCTGATTCCGACTCCTTGATATGTGTTCCTAAAACCACGTCGATAGTGTTTCATGATACATCAATGCAGGTATAGTTATAATGTTCTGTTAACCCATTAATTGAAGTACTAAAATTAAAGAGAATATGTTGTCCACAAATACAACCATCTCATGGCTCGTTGCGCAACTGATCATTTAATAATTTAAGTCAGTCTAAATGCAGCTTGTCCAGTGCTCCGATCAACGTCTACAGAACGCATCATGCCCATAAAATTTGTCCGGTACGTCAATTCGTATATTATAAATCTAATCGATATAAAGCTCAGCAACGATCGAATTAACTCATCATTCCACCATGACATTATCATGGGATGACATCGGTAGCAGGCAAGTCATATGTCAGCTGCGTTTTATTTTACGCGGTGTTTGACGTGCGCCGGCTGTCATCTGGGCTCCTTTGCGTTAATTTAAAATGGACGATTGTCACGTTCTCTGGAATGTTAAAGATCATCGATGGCGTTGACCTCAAACTTTTTATTGGTATGCCATTATAGTCGCTTCGAAGTTTGCTATGGTTTTAATTAATGACTTGTGCAATTAATGATGTTTATGGCTGATGGGGCGATACCAAATCGCGATATAGCAAACAGCTGTTTTAGAATTGGAACTAACTTTCGTGAGTTTTATTGTAATTAGGGTAATAATAGGGATGTAGATATACCTGTTACCGGATAGCCTAACTAGTTTTGGACCGAGAGGACATCCTTGCGCAATATTTCAATCTCATATTGAAATGCTGTACGGCACAAAAGAAATAATTAAAGACGACGAAACTCGTATAAATACTATTCTCCCACCGGCGATAGTCGTGCTGGCTGTTCATAAGTGCTATCACTTAATAACACGCTGCTCTAACCAACTGCGAATACTATTTTTATAAACGTGGGTGGCGCTTACGTATTCAAATTAAAAAATATACTTCTAGCCTCAAGCCAAGACACATATCTAATTAACGACCATCGACACAGGAAAAACCATTAAATTGTCAAAGAACAAATAAATCCAGCTCATTCAGTAAATTGATCTCAAACGTTCAAACGAACCAGCTAAACAAACGATGCTATCGTCACTTTAATGTATGGCTTTAAATAAACATATTATCTCGATATAATGCCCATATGTCTCTATATTTTATTTTTAATTAAAGTTACTTTGAGAAAAAGTAAACAAATTAAGAAAATGCAACCATTTTTGTCTTGTCAGTGCAATGACCATTAGCCAGAAATCTTAGATATATTGTTCTAGTTGATTATAATTACAAAGCTTTTATGCTCTGAAAATTTGAATTGAGTTTTCTGACGTTATCTATTATGATACGGTAAGAGAATATTTCCTGACTGACTCATAAACATAGAGACGAAATCGCTAAACTAGAAATGATAAAAATTGAAAACCGCAAAGGCATTTTCATATTATACTATGTAAAAGATAATTCAGCATTCATCGTAGACACCGCTGTTATCGTGACGATTCTCAGAGTTGTTCTTGTCCTATAGCAAAGGACATAGTTGCAGCGCGTAATACTATACGTAATATAACCTAATGTTCAAATGCAATACCGACGATGTATTTTAAATTCAATGAACAAGGGCAGATCTCTTATTATTCTATCGTTTTTGATCGAAGGATATGTGCGATGTTCGATGTGACTGTTTCGAGTGCGGTGCATGTACATATTTTATAGGGGCATAAATAACAGTGGATGGCTGGATGGTCGTCGAAACGAGTCAAAACGCAAGCGCAAGCCGCGGGCACACAAACCGGTCGTAATTTTTATTCGCCGGCCAGTGAACAATTTCGGTAAATTTGTTTGCATGTATTGGGTTTTGTTTGAACATTAGCTGAGGCCGAGTTATGGATGTGATCTTAAATAACAATAATTGTGGACTTCCAAATATATGAGCGAGATGCCAATGTTTTATTGGTTTTATATTTTTTACAACAACGTTGCTTGAATAATATTTTAAACTTCGGATAACTGAATATATTTATCTTGTAGAACTAACGAACCTTACTCATTTATTGATATGAATGCATAAAGAACACCTAATATTTTATGAGTAATCGTATAATTAACTTTAACATGAATATATTTTTACTAGTGAGTAGTAATTATCCAATCTGACTATATCGATTAAACTTTGTACTGCATAGAAAAATATTTTTGAGAAAAGGTTGAATTCTTAAAATTTTCTAATTGTTATTTAAATAGTCAGTTTCTAAGTTATGATTGTAATGTTGAGAAATAGGGGTGGAATTGCGTCTCACATGTCGCATAGACTAAAATAAATTGCAAAGCGATCTAATTTGTCAATTTTCTTGTCAAACTATCTGGTTCACACGGAATATTTTCCGTCAATATCTGATCCAGTTCCCATAAGTTTCGATAAATGGTTATGTCTTAACGGTATTGCTTCATTTCGTGAGTATCGGCATATTGATCCTTCGATATAGCGTAGGTATATTTAAAATGATGCATTGTACTTACTGTCCCACGCATCTTTAGACCAATATAATCAGATAGGTTTAAGAATTAGCTATCCATCATTGATGATAATGATATTTGACGGGTTGTTATGATTGTGCTCTCGATAAATTTATAAATACCACCCGTATGATTGATACGAGATGGATGCCAAGTATGTATGCGAAATTGGGTAACTTTCTGACTTTATAATAGTCGGTACTTTGTTGGAATCCGGTTGACAAAGCATTCGTCATAACAGCTGTCATTTTATAAGACTATTATAATAAACTGGTAGTTATTTTAATAAACTTGAGGTCAACGACACTATTTAGGTAATCCTTAAGAATTACTATTAGAATTATTACCTCCAAAAATTATGTTAATTTTATAATGATTAGATACCTACTAAAGTCAGTTTTAAGTAAAAGAGTTCTTCTGAACACTATTACGTTTAAAATTTTTAAGACGTTATGACTTGTGAAAATTCATAAGTTTATTTGAATTTTTGATTGGTTTCCAGCCGAATAGATTTTACCTTGTCCGAATGTCGCCTATTATTATCCTACACTTCTTCTTCAATATTATCGAACTTTCTTATTTCGAATTTATTCTATAATGAAATCTTCCATTAAAACGTCTCTGGTATACTTGTTAGTGAATATTTTAGAAGGTCATTTTAGTCTTCACATAATGAACAGGTAACAATGGGATTCTTTTCTTTAATATGTACATACCAATACCAATATAACTTCATTAGCCCTTCTTAAAATATATTTCTGCCATTGTATCTACAACCTTACAAGGAAATACTGGTTGTTTCTTATAAAATCGTCGTAATATCTTTATTTGTACGACAGTCAGCCGCGCGTGTGTTCCCACTAATAATATGTGCCAGCTTTTGATTGTATAGATCGAGGGCATTCGTGATCGTACATTTGTACGCCCTAATATTTGTAATTTTACTAAAATTGCTCCACGCAAATCATCATTGTTTTGAAATTACCTTTGTGTTTGACACAATAAATTGAAACTTTTATCATGTGAATAACAAAATGACTCATAGGACCTTTAGAATTAATCTTACTAATATTATAAATGCGAAAGTTTGTGACTGTGGATGTTTGTTACTCTTTCACGCTCAAACGGCTTAACGGATCGGGCTGAAATTTGGTACAGATGTACATTATAGTCTGGAATAACACATAGGCTACTTTTTATCCCGGGAATAAGTTCCCACCGGTAGTGGGAATGAGAACCAATTTTACGCATGCGAAGTTGCGGGTATCAGCTAGTTTAATATAAAATTTGCTGCCTGATCCGCAGCTAATTTGGAACTAGATTAATAATAAGCTTTTTTACAGTAATCGCCAATGATAAATTTTTATGTTCATGATGATATTTTTGTACATATTCACCAGACCTGACATTTGTATCTCCCTAGGTTTTGTCATCAGAGATTTTGTTTTTCCACTTAAGGTAAACGACTTAGTTTGATTTCAAGGGCTAAAACGTTGGTTCAATTTATTTTGTCTCAATACTCTATCATTTTGGATGCGTTATCAATCCGTGACAATATTCTGTGATATCTTTTTTAAACTTTATATTTTTTGACTGTCTCTGTGGCGCGGTCGGAGTGATACCACCAGGGGCGCTGGGGGTCCTGGGTTCGATTCCTGGGTCGGTCGAAATATTAGTGTGGTCCACAAATGTTTGTTTCGGAGTTTGGGTGTTTTCTATGTATAATATGTATGTATTTACAAATATATATGTATGTCAATCAGTCAACTAGATCCAATAGCACAAGCTGTAACACAAAGATGATCAGTGTTACTCACCAACTAGCGCGAGGTAGCTATGCAGAGAACTCTTTCCCAGGGCGCCTTGTTACAGAGTTTCTAGTGGGTGCGCAAGGGAGGCCAGGGCTCTGACGAAAACAGCCAATAGGGTGTACACACATACATTTATTAAGTACACAGAGATACACAGAGACACACAGAGAGCTTATTCACTGATAGACACAAATATCACAGGTACACAGAAGTATAGTCAGGGCTTAGGTACTAATATTACTCAATAGACCACTGCCGCGTGAGCAGGTAAAACGGGTAAGCAGCTAACTACACTTATAATTGGGTGACAATTACTGGCCTTGAGTCAAGTTGAGAGCAGCACAGCACGAGCATGCCACGTGGAGGCGGCTGGTTCCTCTCAAAACACCTCGCTCATGTAGCCCACGTGTCATTGGGTGTGGTTTTGCTAACCGTGGACGGGCCGCTTTTCCCCGTAGTAAAAAAACCCGGTATCCCGGGTGTAGGTTGACACAGAGTCCAACTCCTTCCGAGGAGAATAAGTAAACTCAGACTAATTCCTTAACAGGTCCTCAGGTTGCACTTACAACCTCCAAAGAAAAATTGAGGCGTGCCACTCAGAGTAATATCAATTTCCCTCGTCCTTAGCCGATCGCAAAAAAAGACGTGAAACTTTGTCTCAGGGCTTTATCCCCTCTCTCACGTGGAATCGTCTCGAATCTCATGCAAAACCTGCTTTCATTGAATGCAAAAACGATTCGTCACTGATCCTTATGACATCCTGTCATTCTGACAGCAGAAATGTCACCACTGACAACCGATTAAAAAAAGATAACTCGATTAAGCTGCTTTCACATCCTGAATACTGCATCTATAGAAAATAAATGCTACAACCACCCCCCCTTTAATAGTATTTCCTGCGGATATGACACGCTGGAAATACACAATAAAGAAAACAGAAAAGTACTGACTAATAAACAAAGACAACCAGCTAGGTCCTTCATACACCAGCTGACTACGACCATTACAATACCCAAAGAAAGATCCTCCTATGTACCTAACTAGACACTGACTCGTGTACCGGTTAGGCTAAGTAACTAGAGTCTAATACCCTTCATAGAAAACGAATGCTCCCTTTACTCACTGCCGATACCCTAACACTACCCAAGCTCTCAGGATATTGTAGAGTACTCAGAAGCGAATGAGAGAAAAACGCTCGGTGCGGTGCATAGAAGAAACTACAACGTGACAATTTAAAGTCACGTACACATATAGAAATACAAACAAAAGATTAAAATAGTCTTACATAATGATCACATAGCACTGGTTTAATAAACTAGAGAAACAGTGCTATGTAGTTACGTTAGGTATTGGAGACTGCTCCTCCTGATACTTCAGGATGTCCTTGATATGGTACTCCCCAAGATCCTTACCGTCCAGATCTGACAGCCTATATACTAAAGGGGATCTTTTAGCAGTCACCACACATTTAAGGAACTTAGGGGCTAGCTTAGAAGTAAAATTCTTGGCCTTGTTGGACAGGTAGAACGTGCGTTTGTAAACTATCTGTCCCACTTTCAGCTCTACATGCCTTTTTCTGAGGTTGTAATACTTTTCATTACGCTGGTGGGCAACGTTCAAATGTTTCCTCACCTGGTCGTAAATGCGTTGTATTTCTCTCAGCTTGACACCGAAGGCTGATGGATCGTCTACAGAGACTGAAGTAGGATGGCACGCGATATCTGTCTGCCTGTATAACACTCCATCCCCAATAAATTCCCTACCATGTACCAAAAAGTAAGGGGTGAAACGAGTTGCTTCGTTAACTGCAGTGTTTAAAGCACACTGTATCTCAACCAAGAACTGATCCCAAGACTTGTGTTGTGACTTCACATAGCATGAGATCGCTTGAACCACGCCTGATTAGTTTGGGCATGATACCTAGGGTTATAATATATATTAGGTACATTGTATTTAGCCAACAGATCCTTAAATGGCTTACTCACAAACTGAGGGCCATTATCCATGTAAATAGTCTTGCAGACTCCGTGCACGAGAAACACACTCTTCTCTATGAACCTCGCGACTACAGCGCCTGTGGCAACCCGAACAGGGCACAACATGACGTATTTACTAAAGTAGTCGGAGACCACGATCAGGTGTACGCTTCTATTGCTCGAAGTGGGAAAGGGACCAAGCAGATCGACAGAGATAGCTTCGAATGGCTTCGAAACCCGCTTCGGGCTACCCATTAGGCCGGGACGAGACGTATTTACGGGTTTGTACTGCTTGCATGTTTCGCAATTCCCAACATATTCTTTGACGTCCTCGTACATCTTGGGCCAGTAATAATTTAGGGCTAACCTTTTATGCGTCTTCCAAACGCCACCATGGGCACTAAGTGTGTCATCGTGGTACTTAGAGAGCAGGGGCAAGCGATCCTCCTGAGGTACCACCAGCTTCCAGTCAAAGTCTGAAGTCAAAGAATATTTATTTTTTGTTAACCTATATAGAAGGTTGTCACGAATGTCATAATTTGGTGACTTCCTAGGGTTCTTCCGAACACTATTCATGGTGTGGTCATACCACGGGTCTTTAGTGGGTACTGCATCGAGGGAATCAATTTTGATACGAGACAGAGCATCAGGTACAACGTGGTCTTTACCTTTTCGATGCTCTATGTCAAAGTCGAATTGACTGAGCCTCATACTCCAACGTGCTAGACGACCCGTGGGATTTTTCAGTTTATGGAACCACAGAAGAGATGAATGATCCGTGACGACCGTACATTTTTGGCCTTCGACGTACTGTCGAAATTGTTCCAAAGCGAAAATCACGGCCAGAAGTTCTCGCTCAGTTGTGCTGTAGTTCACCTCGTTCTTGCTGAGAGAACGGCTACAGTAGGCGATAGGGTGCTCAACACCATCGTGAGTTTGTGTCAGTACAGCAGCAACTGAGTAAGCTGACGCGTCACTAAGAATGCGGAAGGGCATCTCAAAGTTAGGCATTTTTAATATAGGGGCAGAAACCAAGGCTGACTTTAGCAGGTTAAAGGACTGTTCAGCCTCAGGGGTCCATTCGAACTTAAGGTTCGTAGAAGTGAGTTTGCACAGAGGTTTACTAATCTTCGAGAAGTTGTTAACAAAGCGACGATACCAGCCGGCCATTCCCAGAAATCTCTTAACCTCCTTAGGGTTAGAAGGGGTGGGATAGTTGAGGATAACCTCAACTTTACCCGGGTCTGTCCGTAGGCCATGTTTGTCCACATAATACCCCAGGTATTTGAGTTCACTCCGACAAAAGTGGGATTTTTTTCATGTTAATAGTTAGGCCAGCATCCTTGAGTTGCTGATAGACTCTATGTAAGAGCTCTACATGCTCCTCAAAGGTGCTGGACACACAGACTATGTCATCCTGAAACGCAAATACCTTGTTGTCGAACTCGGGACCAAACAGACGGTCCATGAGGCGTTGCATCGTGGCACTGGCCCCGACAAGACCGAAGCACATCGAATTGTATTGGAATAATCCTCTCCGGGGAACCGTAAAAGCAGTCTTCTCAGCAGACTGGGGTGAGTCGAATGGAATCTGCCAGTAGGCCGCACTCAGATCTACAGAGGTTAAATACTTAGCATTATTAAGATGGTCCAAGATTTGATTGATATAGGGTAAGGGGTAGGCGTCACTCTTAGACACAGAGTTCAGCTTGCGAGAGTCCAAGCACAATCTGAGGTCGCCGTTCGCCTTCTCCACCATGACCACTGGAGAGTTCCAGGCGGACTGAGACGGGGACACTACTCCCATCTCCAGCATTCGGTCCAGCTCGGCTTCCAGGGCCTTTTGCTTAAGGGGAGAGAGCGGATAATAACGCTGCTTGATCGGCTTGCTGTCACCAGTGTCAATGACATGGTGCACAAGTGAGGTCCGACCTAAACCCACCTTATCAGTGTTCAACGAGTCGAATTTTTCAATGACCTCGTTGATTACACACCTTTGTTTAGTTGTCAAGTTGTCGTAATCCTCGAGGCCACCGTTAAGGGACACAGACTCTATAGGATTATTATCACTAAAGCTATCAAGACTAATATTTTGTAAAATTAACTTATCACTTAACTTAAATTGTTGCCAGAAATCCACTCCAAATATCATGGAGGTGGTTATACCTGGGACAACATAGAACTTGACAACTCGGATAACCGAATTGTACTCAATTGGCAAAGAGATACAACCCAGACATTGCAAGTGAGAGCTGTCTGCAGTTGTAATACGAAAAGTAGGATTGATACTCTCAAGATCAAAACCCAGTTCCAAGAAGATGCGGTGCGCTCCCTTACCTAGTATAGAGCAGGAGGCACCGGAATCTAGAAGGCCTAAGACATTTAAATTTAAAACCTTAACAACCAGATACGGTCTAATGTCACTATCCCGTTTAGGAAACAGGACCTTATCAGAAATAGACTCAGATACAGAGTAATGCACAGAGTTCCTAATAAGGCCCTGGCCTACGCGTTTTTTGACTTGCTAGTACAGTGTGAGCAGTCTGGGGTCTTGACTCCTTTGAGACCACACCGGAAACACACCAGCTCCCTTGACTGTGTGCAGCTGTATGCAGTGTGACCGCCCCCGCCGCAACGAAAGCATTTGCGATCGTGGGGGGTAACCGGCGTCTCCACTGCAGACACCTGCTTAGCGGGCTTTTGTACACCTTTGTTCTTAAACTGGTGTAAGTCAGATGTAATCTCAAACTTGTCAAGAGCAGGCTCATGGAAAGCGTCTGCCCTAGTACGCGCAAGCTCCAAGCGCTTACCCAAACGTCTCAAGTCATCTACAGAGTTGACATCATGCAAGGCCAGTTCCTTCATGTTGTCAGGTCTAATGTTGTGCATGAGAATGTCCAGCTGTTCCTCACTGGGCATCTTACATGACAACCTTGAGAACATGGCTTGCATTGTACATATATAGTTAACCAAGGACTCAGAGCGGGCTTGTGTACGCTGTCTTATCTCGTTCCTGAGGCGGTAATCATAATCAGGAATATCGAAGGTATCTCTAAGCTCACTAATAAGATCCTCATATGAGATGAAGTTAGCTTTGTTTGTACGGAACCAAGACAAAGCCGGTCCATCCAACAGGTCGGAGAAAGCCATAAGGAGTCTAGGCTTAGTAACCTCCCGAGCACATCTAAGTTCCTCTAATCTCTCTAAAAACACACGTACACAAGTAGAACCATCATATTTTAAGTTAAATGAACATAAGTTAAGGGGACGTTCTTTATACACTATGTTACATGTAGAACTATTCCTACTTGAACTAGCTCGCACCGAGCGGTCCTCTCTCACTACTGGTGAAGTATATTCTACCTGGTCACGACCCGAAGGATCCTCACCATCATCATCCGAACCTTCGGATTCAGAATCACTACTGGGTTCAGCCCTAGCGATGATCTTCACTAGCCTACCACGAATATCCACCAGGTCGGGGCAATCCAGACCACAACGAGCTAACCTACTCAATAAGTAGTTGGCTCTGATAGACACCCTAAGACGACTACCCTTATTAATGAAGATGTCACCTGACTAAATAGCCTCCTCCAGCTCGGACACCTTCGGGAGGCAGATCGAGAGCTCAGCCGATGCATCAGCGGGTACCGGAGCACTCGCTTTGATGCTACCTCGATGGACGAGTCGGTGTGCCGTTCTCAGCTCACTCCGAAGGCCAGACACTGTCGTTTCCGGTTCCACTGAAATACCCATGTGGGACAGCTCGTTAGCAACTTCATCCTTTCTTAAATAATTAATATATTTTTTCATCTGTGCCATTATGTAAAAATTTACAACAATTATAAAGATAAAATGGCACAGATAGGGATCAATTACAAAGTAAAAATGTAAATTGAGTTACAACAAAGTGTACTAAGTTAGGTAATTATGTTTCAAATTGACTTTTAGAATTTAACAAAGATTAAGGGTATATTAAGAGAGAAAAGTTTCTAAATTTTCTGATAACACAGTTCAGGTTAATAATTAAATTTCAAGGTATCTACACACCTTCAACAAAGTTTACAATTACAGAGTTCACTAAGACATTCACTAAGTTAACACAGAGAGATTCACTAAGTTTACCTTACAAGGTGAAGCTATAGAATAATATATATTATATATTAATCTACACTAATAATATAATAAATATATATGTGCACCATAAAAAAAGAAAAAAAGAAACATAAAAGAAAAAACACAATAAGAAAAAGAAGTGGGTATGCCAAATAAAATCAAAAAGTTTTTCCAAAATCACAGCTATTTTAAATTTTTGAATTTAGAATTTAGTGTCTTTTCCAGCCAAAGATGTAGGTAGCTGGAAGAAGACGAAAGGGATAATTTTGTGCTTAGCTGTTAGCACCACCAATTAACGTCCTGGAGCGTCTCGGACGATACACCAGGATGGTTTCGCCAGAGGTAACCACCTATGCACACACACTAGACTGAGGCTACCGCAGAGTAGACCCAGAGATTTGCCACTACGTTGGGAGCCAATTTGTAACACAAAGATGATCAGTGTTACTCACCAACTAGCGCGAGGTAGCTATGCAGAGAACTCTTTCCCAGGGCGCCTTGTTACAGAGTTTCTAGTGGGTGCGCAAGGGAGGCCAGGGCTCTGACGAAAACAGCCAATAGGGTGTACACACATACATTTATTAAGTACACAGAGATACACAGAGACACACAGAGAGCTTATTCACTGATAGACACAAATATCACAGGTACACAGAAGTATAGTCAGGGCTTAGGTACTAATATTACTCAATAGACCACTGCCGCGTGAGCAGGTAAAACGGGTAAGCAGCTAACTACACTTATAATTGGGTGACAATTACTGGCCTTGAGTCAAGTTGAGAGCAGCACAGCACGAGCATGCCACGTGGAGGCGGCTGGTTCCTCTCAAAACACCTCGCTCATGTAGTCCACGTGTCATTGGGTGTGGTTTTGCTAACCGTGGACGGGCCGCTTTTCCCCGTAGTAAAAAAACCCGGTATCCCGGGTGTAGGTTGACACAGAGTCCAACTCCTTCCGAGGAGAATAAGTAAACTCAGACTAATTCCTTAACAGGTCCTCAGGTTGCACTTACAACCTCCAAAGAAAAATTGAGGCGTGCCACTCAGAGTAATATCAATTTCCCTCGTCCTTAGCCGATCGCAAAAAAAGACTTGAAACTTTGTCTCAGGGCTTTATCCCCTCTCTCACGTGGAATCGTCTCGAATCTCATGCAAAACCTGCTTTCATTGAATGCAAAAACGATTCGTCACTGATCCTTATGACATCCTGTCATTCTGACAGCAGAAATGTCACCACTGACAACCGATTAAAAAAAGATAACTCGATTAAGCTGCTTTCACATCCTGAATACTGCATCTATAGAAAATAAATGCTACAAAGCTTAATTTATATTAGATGATGTTGTGTGAGATTGTCCAGAAATATTTATTTATTTATTTTGGTTGAGAGCTAAAACCTTTACTTTATCTAATTTGAACTTCCTAACTGTTATTACAAGTTTTAATAACGTAGTTGTATTCATGGGTAATACATTTTCGCAATAATTATCATATAACCGCTCCTTATCTTGCGTAGGAGTAACACTGACAGCCTGTTGGACTTCTGAGGCAGTATGTTCATTATTTATTATGCAACATATTACTAAACTAGTTCTTACACAATAACACACAGTCTCAGCAATTGATTTTGCAAACTTGATTTACTATCCAAGATGAGCTGTTTTAAAGTCTTGTACTTTTTTAGTAGGAAGTTAAAGAGGTCCAACTTTGTAAGCTAAAGCTATAAAGGATAAAGACACGTTTTTACATAGATACCTACTAGACGTCTAGAAAATGACGGTCATGATACTATGGTACTAAAATATATAACATTGGTAATCGTTTTCACTCTCTATACAAATTGTGAATATTTTATTCGAAACGACTGCCGTCTGATCTCGTTATTTTAATGTTTCTTTTTCTAATCTTTCTTCCTTGGTCAGGTACAGGATTTGAATAGGGAGATTTAATTGTGTGAAGGCAGTTTTTCTAATCCTTATCCAAATCTTTCATATAAGGTACTATTTCTTTGTAGTGCATGACTACATAGAATAGACTACATACTACATACATGACTACATAGAAATATCTTTAGAAGTAAGACTTTACAGTGGTCTCATTACATTTTTTCTGAAATTTTTCTTTAATGAGGATGACCAACAATAGGAAATGGAGGAATGTCATTCTAAAAAGCACAAGAATCGCAAGACAGTTACGATTGCGGAAACATTGGTTAACCGCACTGACTGATCGATTTGCACAGTAGCTTTTCCGCTACTGTTTGAGCTGCTTATAGCGAAATAAATATTATTGTCAATGAAAAGGTGTCAATAAAACTAAATGCATAGTTGGATTATGCCGATCTTATATCGTGTCTTCCTTTTGTTACTTAATTTTATTATAAACGTTGATATTCGATTGCGCCTGCCTTAAAAGTGTATTATATATTGTTCTGAAGATTTTTGATATAAAAATAAGATGACAGACCAGCATAATTATAATATGACTCCACCTTAATCGAAAGTGGTCACCGTAGACTTTACAATACCAAAACATTGTAATCCCGCTGCCGACCCTTATGCTGAGTTGATCGGTTAGAGGCAAGCTGTAACTATCATTCTGCTGTTAAGCTATTTAACTTAGTCGATAAGTTAAAAAATCTACCTACCAAGCTATAGGTACATAGAACAAACAGCTTAACCTACCTATTGAAGAAAGAAATACCCGTAAATAAGAATG
Source organism: Miltochrista miniata (assembly GCA_933228765.1). NCBI lineage: Eukaryota > Metazoa > Arthropoda > Insecta > Lepidoptera > Erebidae > Miltochrista > Miltochrista miniata. The sequence continues at coordinate 22,033,946 of OW121763.1, read as the reverse complement.
TCACAAACGGCACACATCTTAGAACCTACCGCAATGATCGTTTACAGAACACTGTGCTAGCGGGGCAACGACCGCTTCGAAATCTATGTCACATTCCAGATCACAATGCATATAATATGCAGATTTGTAATCAAATCTAACAAGTTTACAATTGATTGAATAAGATTGATTGATATACGAGTAGGTTCTAATGTTTGAAACTTTTATTTGTAATATTTGGTGCGTCTCATTTACACGAAACTCATCTTGAATTGACGAGCGAAAAGTAAAAGATTACAAGCGTGCCAGTATTCTCACAATCGGAAGTAGAAAGTAATAAAACTGTAATAACGGGCTTCTGATATATATCGATGATTTCGGAGGCAACCGACAATAATACTGGGCTTGATAATGGCTTGGAACAAAATAAATTTGCTTTAAGTTGGTCATTGTATATTACGATCGAGGTAACTTTTCAAAATTGTGGGTGGAGCTGTAGCTCTAGTCAAATCATACCTATTAACTCTAAGACCTCCATAAGGTAAGTACGGCCAAACGTGAAATACCTTGTTCACAGACGATAAATTCTTATGACCAATTTCTAAATCGGCGAAGAAAAAATCTACAAAAACACGTACTTGATTAGTAACCGAATGGTTGTAATATAACTTTTATCAATATTGCTACACAAACTCATAAAGGATATTATTTTGCTCCATTACAAGTCTCATTACTTTCGAGACGGATTTCTAATTCTAATAATACAACGCTTCCAATTAAATTTGTACAGTACATATTTCAGAACACATTATTTAAGGGTATAACTAGTATAGCTCATCTCATTCCACAAATTGGATTGGTATCACATCCGACATTATTATTAGAAAGTGCACTTGTCCATAAAAGGCACCGTACCGCAAATCAGATCGATACATTAATATAGGTACTTACTCAAAATTGTAAATCAAAACTGCGTAAAAAAAGATTCATCGAAACGGTTTCGTGAACTCGGTGTTCTTAACAAGACAAGTTTTCACCTCATACAATCTATTTCACTCCGGGGTGATTATGAGGAGTCATTTTCAAGACCAAACCATAGTGCTATAGGCATATTGCCCATGGCACAAGGAGAATTATGTTAAAGTTATGTCAGCTTATACAATCGATGTATGATGTGACTGGTATTAACCAACCCGTAACGTCAAGGAAAACATTCAGTACGATAGGAATCATTATAAATATATGACAATGGGATATTAACAATGAAGTAGATGAGACGGTAGTGATAGAGATCAATACCGTTCATTCATCATTTAGTATTAGAACGGTGGGAGTCAAAATATTAGTACGATAAACAAACTCCTTGATGGTATCAGTGTTTAGACTGTTAATAGTTTATGGCGACTATAAAGATGGAAGGTCAATGTCTGTAATATGCATAGACAATATAGACATTTTATGATTATGTACACCAACACATACTCGTATGTTGTTGGCTTTTAAATCCTAGGCCACTTGTACGTAATTCAATCAATAAAATCAACCTATGGTAGTCGACTGCCTCTCCCAATTTTAGGTATATGGCACGATCCAGTGCATTCCATATCCAGCCACTCGTTGCAACCTTTTCTACGTCGTCGTTCTATCGGGCTATGTACCGACCTACTTTACGTATGTTGAAACCATTATACTAGATGTGTGCTTATTTGCGATGACTGTCGACCAATTCACTCTCACGGATAACTTCAGGAAAAAAACTTAAAAGATGAAGTAAAAAGGGGGTAGAAAAGGGTTAAAAATGTTTGGAAAGCAAATCTGTTGCCAATAATGCCAGTTACTGAAATGGTTTTTTTTTTATATTTAGCTCGCCAAATTGACGTCGCCACCAGCCTGATGGAAAGCCGTGGCGCATCTAGTGATTGGGGGTCACTTCTGACAGTGGTCCTCAAGTTGGCGGCCCTGTGATGTGCATCTTCACGCTCCTCTTGAAGAACCCGGGATTGTAAGATGAGGGAAACACGTGTGCGGGCAGGTCGTTCCATGTTTTTATAGTTCGACAGAGGAACGATCTTTTGAAACGCTCAGTTCTGGCGAAGATTCTCTCCACTGTGTGTGAGTGGCATCTTTGCCCGGCACGTGTTGTTCGGGATCGGAAAGGAGAGTGTAGGATCAGGTTGAAGAGCTCTTCAGAACATTCGCCGTGATACATTCGATAGAAGGCAGCCAAGGACGCTATGGTTCTTCGCTGCGCCAACGGTTCGAGGCCTCCCGTCACCACAGGACAACCAATTATTCGGACAGCACCTCTCTGCGTAGCGTCAAGCGCGTCTAGTAAATACCTTGCGGAGTCATCCCAAAGGTGAGAACAGTATTCGACGCAGAGACGAATTTGCGTCTTGTACAGTAAATATATCTGATGTGGCGTGAAATACCGTCTCGCCTTATTTAAGACTCCTAGTTTCCGCGAGGCCAGCCCAATACTACTCTCTATGTAGTTTTTGTGATTGAGTTCACGCCGGACGTCTATACCGAGGATCTCCAGGTTGTCCTTTAGTGGAACCGTAATGCTCTGAAGAAAGGGTAGGGGTAGGAATGGGGACTTCTTAGCTGTAAACGCACACGCCTGTGTTTTTCTGGCATTGAACTCGACCAGGTTGTCTGAACCCCATTGGGCAATGTAACCCAGGTCCCGGTCGAGATCTGCCACAAATTGCCTTCTCTTCTCCACGTCGCCTCGCCCCTCCGTTGGACGGCCAGAACAGCTCCCATATAGAGTACTATCATCTGCATAACAATAAATGCACCCAAGGGACAGCATGTCATTGATATGCAAAAGAGAGAGAGTTGGGGTCAATACCGATCCTTGTGGTACTCCGGCATTTACCTGCAAAAAGCAGGAAGCCTGACCATCACAGAGAACCCGTATACGTCGCCACCCAGCGGCACAAATGAGGCGGTAGACCGTATGCCGGCAGCTTGGAAAGAAGCGACGCTTGCCATACCCAATCAAAGGCTTTAGCGATATCTAGGCCAATAGCCAGAGATTCGCCATGCCTCTCTATAGCCTCACCCCAGGTGTGTGTTATGTACGCCAGGAGGTCACCCGTTGAACGTTTCGGCCTAAAGCCATATTGACGATCGTTAGTGAGCGAGTGATCCTCCGTATAAATACCGTGTACTTACTACCGTACGCTAGGACCTAGGACATATAGATCAATGTACCTATTTCCTTGTCAAGTATACTTGCTGACTTACTAGACAAATTAATAAGTAATACTTTCGTGATACAGAAAATTCTATAATCATATCTATAGAATAAACTGTATAAAGATTTAATTCAAATCACATTTTCTCAGTGTGTTTCAAGAAAAATATAGTGACACTACCTCGTATGTGCTGTCACAAGTCATGTGGGGGATATTGTGTGCCATGCGAAACGCCGCTGACACGGCAGCGGTATGTAGTATGCTGCAATGAATTGTATTACGACTTTTCTTACCGCTTGACATTATTCTAGCAATACTGCCGAGCAGTATCACTAGAAAGAGAAATGTAAGATTTTATCCATCTTGTTTTTAAAGTTTATTCCTTTACAACAATGAAAGAAGTTCAGTAATCTGAGGTCAGCTGTTTAGCTGTGATCGTAAATGTTAAGGACCTATACGAGAAAAATACTACCAACAAAAGAATGTTAGTACTCATATCAACCAAATACAATGATTATACGTCTTAAATGACAGAACTATCCAGATTCTCAATTTACTAATTGAGTTTTATTCTGAATCCCGAAAAACCGCTGGGAGCTGAGTAGGCTAAATGAATCCACTTATATCACAACAGTAACCTGCTACTGGTTTTCCCGCCATCGCACCACAGTTTACTGGCACATTAATGAGCCCGCTGCGTTATTATGAAAATAGCATGCCTAATATTGTACGCTTCTTCAGTTATCGGTTTGTTGTTGCAATATTGGTTGGCTTTTGAACTTTCCTTTCTCTATCTTTTGCAAGTCATTAGCGTTCTATAATTTGACCTTAACTAGAATCATTATAATGAAATTTGCAATGACGACTTGCTACCTTATGATTGAAATAATGATTATTATTTCCTTATAAGTAACCTCTGACTTAATGTCTGATTTGTTTTGGGTCTGTTATTATTTCGATCTTCCTGTGACTTATGACAAAGCAAACCTTGTAAATGTATACTTTTACCAGTAGTAGGTATTTGTACGGTTTTCTATGGAGAAATACTTAGGTAAATAACATTTGAATTGCATTATTTTTGAAGTTTACCGATAAGCTCATCCATGGATAGCAAGTTAATACACTTTAATATAATTCACATGTTTATTACTCTACACTATCAACGTATAAATACCCAAATTTGATTAAAATAAATATTTTGTGAAAATCAGAATCAGATATAAAAAAATTAGGATGTTTTGATTTTCGCTATTACTTTTGATGGCAAAAAAATAAAGATGCTATAATTTTTGTAAGTCTTCTGCTAAAGTCGTGTGCTCCCTCGATACTCATTTTCCAATTCAGAAAATAATAATGGGTAAATTCTACTACATTATTGTCACTATTAGACCAGCGTAAGTACAATAGAGTGTTTTTAAAATCTTCTTAAGCTCGTAACTTTACGGTTATTTAGGAGTAGTTTATTTCAATTCTCAAGCGAGCTTGTCTACTTAAAGTAAACTCATCAGCGATTTAAGAGTATCAAGTAAATAGTACTTTTCGAGGTTTATCTATTCTTATTTATGTGAATGAATACATGTCTTGGCGATAAATCAGTGGAAGTAAAAAAGTCTTTATGTTGTAACGCGTTCAGGAGACCATAAATCTCACGATAGTGACTGAATTAGTCTGTTTTCGAATTTTTGTACTTTTATTTCTTTGATTTGGTTATTATCCATGAGACAGTTTCGTTTTTAATATGCTTCATGTTTTAAATAGGTACTTAGCAGCTCTCTAGGATTTCTATTTTAGGCATTGAAATTCTAATTTGTCTCCTGCCATTGTAACTTGATGCGTCAGGAATATTATCGCATACACAGATTTTGGTTTCTTTTTGGTTTTGGGATCAACAACCTTTTGAACTAATCTGCTCTTGCTTGACAATCATCAGTCAATGTCATCGGACATCGACTGATGATTGTCAAGCAACTTCTTCATCAATGGTTTCTTTTGATTTATCCCATCGCACATTCCAGGGGAAATCCTTCCGAGGGCTTACCCGGGGCTCCCAACCGTAGGCAGTAGGTTGGGAACGTGTTGGTTTTTAGTCGGTATACCTACCATCCATGATGGATTTACCACACGCAAAAAAAGGAATGCCATTACACATTTTAATTTCAACTTCCATTTTTCTTTCTTCTTTTCTGCCTCTGTGGCGCAGTCGGTAGTGATACCGCCTGCGGCGCTGGAGGTCGTGGGTTCAATTCCCACCGGAGACAAATATTTGTGTGACCCATAAATGTTTGTCTCAAGAGTCTGGGTGTTTCTATGTATAATATGTATGTATTTAAAAGTATATAAGTATTAATATCCGTGGTCTGATACCCATAACACAAGCAAGTTATTCCTAGCTTACTTTGGGATGAGATAGCGTTGTGTGCGATGTCCGTGAATATTTATTTATTTATTTATATTATTATTTTTCCATAGTATATAATGTCCACAGGACGTGCATACAGTACACTTCGTGAACTCTTGTAACTTAATTTTGGTAGTTTATGCGAACTGGAACTACTGTCTTGTCTAATAAAAACCGGCCAAGTGCGAGTTGGACTCGCCCATGAAGGGTTTCGTAGCAGCTAGTAACATAATATAAAAGTTCTTATAGTTCGTTGTAAGTTTGATTGATGTTTTAACGCGTTCGCAGTGGTAGTGATTTTTCTAACCAAAAATTGCGGTTTATGACGTATTAAAAAAAAACTACCAGCACTATCTCGTTCAAACTAATTTTCGCTGGTAGTTTTTATTGCCAAGTAAATCATATATTTTTTTTACATTTACCATTCTCTTAGTTTAGAAGTTAGAGGGGGGGGGACACTCATTTTTCCACTTTGGAAGCGTCTCTTGCGCAAACTATTGATTTTAGAAAAAAATGATGTTAGGAAGCTCAATAGCATTTTTGAAGACCTATCTATAGATAGCCCACACGTATGGGTTCGATGAAAAAAAAAATTTTGAGTTTCAGTTCTGAGTATGGGGACCCCCAAAATTTACTACTTTTTTTCTAGTTTTATATAAGAATCTTGATGCGGTTCACAGAATTCATCTAGTTACCAAGTTTCAATAGCATAGGCGTTATAGTTTCGGAGAAAAATGGCTGTGACACACGGACGGACAGACAGACAGACAGACATGACGAATCTATAAGGGTTCCGTTTTAGCCATTTGGCTACGAAACCCTAAAAAGTAGTCTATGGATATAAAATGTGACACAGCCAACAGATTTGTACCACGGCTCAAGTACCTGATGAGGTTTTACTCTGCTGTACTACAGGAAATAACTTTTCTATCAAAAGTACCGGTTCCTTGTGACAAACAACACTATATAAAAAAAGCTGTAATAAACTAATTTATAGGCAAAGTTGTCACATTTTTACCAAAACATTTTTAACTCTTCGATACTTAAAGCTTTAAAATTGTAGTAAACAAAAAAGGGATATCAAACCACCCATTGTGTAACCTTATCGCATTTGAGATAATCGAAGCCTGCCCTTGAGCAAACTATTCATTAAAGGCCAGTTTGATTGATGCCACCGATTAAAATGTTAAGTAAGTGCCAGACAGATACGCGGTTTGGTTTCGACACATTATTAGTCTAAATAAATGCCACAATGAATTTAAGGGCATTTTTTATACAAACTTAGTGACCGTGTAACTTAATCCAACTTTTGTGTTACGAGCAAATAAGAAATAAATTAGTATAAATTGTTCGTTGATTCTCATTTTAGTTCATCGGAAATATGATCAATCAATTCAGCCTATAACAGCGCACTGATAGATTTAGGCATTTCCAAATTTGCGCCACAACATACTGTTATATAGGTATTTTTATTCTTCAATTATAATGCTATTCTCAAGACTTGACATGTAACTGTAAAAGCTCTTATCTCCACTCTCACGTAGATGAAAAGGTTAGCTCTCAAGGGCTGCCTGTAGAGCAGGTTGATACCGAATTGAATTCTAACTAGCTTAGCGAGTATTATGGATACAATTCGGAAAAACGCTCAGATAGCGATTAACATAGGAATTTGAAAGTAATTATAGACGTTCTTTACGTCTTAAGAGTTAAAACTACAAGAAATTTTGAGGATCACTTTCAAAGATAATGGTACTTTGTTTTAGTATTCGATAGTATACTCAATAAGACAACACACAATTAACTTATATTCTATTATATTAATGTCTACGTGTTACGTGAAGTAACCCAACAAATACACTTATTGAACACTAGCTGATGCCCGCAGCTTCGCCTGCGTGAAATTTTGTTCCTAGACTAAAACATATCTCTGTGGGCACCAAATTTCAGCCAGATCCGTTCAGCCGTTACAGCGTAAAAGAGTAACAAACATCCACACTCCACACTCCACACTCACAAACATTCGCATTTATAATAATACCTAGTTAGATAGATTTCTGATTAACAAATTCATAATGCATAATAACCAAGTAAATTTATTTATCAAATACATTTCTTAATTCAATGGCTATACTACTACTTGACACAACTTCTCTTCTAAGCAATTGCCATCGTAACTTAGTTCCTTCTTCAGATAGTCCTAGCCTACGACGTTTAAACAAACCGAACTACTGTAGGCTTTGTCCTCCTAATACAGATGGTCAAACCAAGACCTGGTAACGTAATAACTACGTAAATTTCATCAGCTGAGCGTTCATATTCATTGTAATGGCTCTTTTCAGTCTTGTCGCATGTAGTCTTCGTAGAGTCTATTCTCGTATTTTTTGTAAAGACTTAATGAGTCTATTTCCTGACAGAATGCAGTCAGCACTATATGTAGAACAAAGTTCATGCCTTCCATGACCAATCTTTGTCGTAAGGATTGAGCGTAGATGGTAACATGCGGTGTTATTTTATTGATCAGTGGATACTACCTGAAGCGTGGTGTTTCATTTTTTCTGGCTAGCCATCTTAGAATTTTCTTCTTCTTTTTACAAATGTATTTTTGTCACACAAAATTTGAATAAATTAGCAATAATACTTCCGTATAGTATATTTGGTTAATATTATACCAAAATAGCGCTTTTTATTTAACTTTATGGCTTTGTAGTAAAATCATACTTTGAAATCTGAAGTAAAACCATATAACATAAATGACAACGCTTTCACAAATTATGTGTCAAAATAAAAAGTAATTTAAGTATAAAATAAGAGTATTTAAGGAGTATTGATATCAACTACGGAGAAAATCAGCCCCAAAATAATTAACATTGCCTTTTCAGCTCGTTATAGTATAAATTTCAATAAAATACGAAACACGTCTTCCATCAATTATGTTAATAATGCTATATGCCAAATTTTAAGTAGATCGGACCAAGGAATCACGTTGTCCCATACAAACTTTACCCTCCTTTTTTATACCTTTAGAGGTGGAATTTGCAAAAATGTTAAAATTACTTTTTTCAAATTGTAACAAACAACGCTAATGCTTAGTTTCATCATCGCTCCATTAACCGTTTAAGCAATAATTGATAATAACTTTGGGTCTAGGGATCGAACCGCAAAATTAAGTTTGGTTTGAATTCAATATACTTTTCCGGGATAAAAAGTACCCAGTGTTGTGCCCAGGCTATTAAAGAATAATTATACCAAGTTTCATCGTAATCGAACCGGTAGTTTTTGCGTGATGCCTGAACAAACAGACAGACAGACAGACAGACAGACAGACAGACAGATAGACAGACAGACAAAAATTTTTTTAATCACATTTTTGGGTTCGGTGTCGGTCTAGTAACACCCCCTGCTATTTATTTTTTTGATATTTTGAATGTACAGAATTTTCACTTCTACAGATTTATTATAAGTATAGATAACAATACAATAAGCAGATTCCTGCAGGTGGACAATACATCTGCCAGTAAATTATAGTACTTAGATATAACTCTGAAGGTAACTTATAAATTAGTCGTCACCGTATTAGTTCGAATTATAATGATAGGGTTATACAAACTTATTTAGAATTAATTTTTTGTAGTCTCTGCAGTCCTAGTGTATTAGCAAACAGACAGAATATTTGACTGAGTGGAAACGGAAAAGACTACTTGGTGCATGCGGTACCCTAAACACGATTAAGTATCAGTATAATTAATTATACCAACAGCATTACAGTTGGGATACATATTTCTTCCATTTACCTTAAATAAAAAAAAACTAACATATATAGAGGAAACAGGGAATAAATAATAAAATGAAGTAAATACATATTAATATCAAAATGGCGGAAACGATAAGTTTACGAGATACATCCTTACGATTCATCGTAAAATACTATTTCTTGTTCGAATGAATGGCAGTCATTGAAAACCGTCTGTCAACAATTTCCGACAACATTCAGACTAAACTGTTTGCGATATATTTTAGTGTGGACATACATTCATCATGCAAGGAAATTTACCACCAAGCTGATTCGCAACAAGCGTGGGAGCAATGTCACCGTAAAACATTCTTGTGGGACTGAAACTGTACCGCCTGCGAACATGATTGAATTTTATGGTGTACTTAGCGCTTACTGTGACTATTACACTAATATTGTACAGGCTAGATCAAAACGGTAGCGAGCCTTTATCGCTGTAAGCGGGAAGCTTATCCATTTATAAACCAACATCTACGTCCAGGCAAGAGTAAGGTGATTTTGTGTTGTGAAATAATATCAATTTATAGGCCTTGGTTGCAGAAACATTATGTTCGAATATTTGTTATGGTATTCTATGACTTTACGTCTTTAATACAATAAAAGGTAGGTAGTTACTTTGCATAGTCGATGATTATAATAAACTAACAGGAAGCACTATTCTAATATCTATGTAAGTATACAGTTAAAGTTACAAAAACATACTACATTGCAGACTTACACAGCATTGAGTTTTTACTATTGACACTTCACCCAATAAAAGCGACCCAAACCCGCCCCAGGGACAAGTAAACTACCACTTGTACCATATGATGATACTATAATATGCATAGACTTCATTTTATTTGTGGTTTACTTCGAAAACTGCAGTAAATAGTTGTATCGGGGCAGCTTTCCATTGACAATTTGGTTGGGGCCGGATTCGTTTTTATGTATCTATGAATTATATATCGCATTGGGCGTCTAGGGTAGGATTTATGAAGGGTGGGCAGGGATTTTAATCTTGCTGAACGACCATAACAAGACGTAGGTATGGGCAAATTACTGAATCCGTTAGTAGGCAACTCAAGCGATTTAATGGCTACTTGAATTTTGGGAGAGAACCCTTTTAATATTTTAATTTAATAGATCAAGGTGGGATTAGGAGGTACGATTTATGGTACATTTTGTGTTTTCGTTTGTTGATTAGATTATTGCTTTGAATAGGTTTATTATGGAATTATTTATTTTGTAAAGTTACTCAAAATAACCTTAATTTTTTTTACGTGCGGAAATCCTACATGGATGCTATGCCGGACTCCTACCGACTAAAACTACACTTTGCCTTACAACACTGTCTACGGCCGAGAGTCCCGGGATCTCCCAGGATCTAAGGTTTACTTCGTTCCACAATGTTTTAATTTAAGACGTCAGATGTCTGTAAAAGAAATAGTAATTAATTTATTTTTTGTACTATAACACTGTTGATGAAATAGTAGATCCTTTCCCATCTTCTTAGCAAAGTTATATGATAAGGTGAATTGGAACTTATCAGCAAGTCTCTAGTTACAGTAATGGTTTTCTTAATAGAGATCAGCGTAATTTATTGTGATTTATGAAAAAGAAAAAAGTACCAGTCAGGTACTAATAAAACATGTTTCTTAAACTAGACTGCCATAGAATATTTTAGCACTTCTTTTAAACATCTCGCATAATACATACAATAGGTACATTTTTGACGCCATTGATGTACATTATACCTACTACATATTTTAGGATTATTATAATTATATTGCCAAAACTTACCTACTTAAATATAATCTCCTGTCACTTTTCTGGTCTTTTTAAATTTATGACAGATTTTAGTTCAATAATCTTAGAATATTCGTTTCCATGAATATAAATTTAGTATGTTTTATTTAGCAGTTAGCTAAGGAAATCTTTCTTTTTATTCTCAATCATATTTTGATTTAGGTATTGGTGGTTTATATGCAGTGTAAAGTAGACAGTAAAATCGTTCTATATCGTAGGGGTCTAAGCTAAGTTTGATATCAGTCGAGCGAACTGTGGTAGAGTGCTAAGAGGCTTATGTTAACTGAGTGGGCTGCATGTAAAATATTTATAAATCTGCCTTAGCTTCCGTGAGGTCTTTGTCGTTAGTGTGATGTTATTACAGAAAGTAATATTAATGGTTCGGTTATTTATAGACTGTTATATTATGATAAACTGTTATGTCAGTTTATGGAATAATAAAGTGTGTAGGGAACTAGGGACCCAACTAAAGTATTAAGAAGCTAAACTCATCTATAAGTTGGTGATGTACAGGTTTCTACGAAACACAATTTTGGTGAATCTTTGATTGCGAAACAGTAAATGATCTCTTTTTCATAATCTTTTCTTGTACTTTTCGAAAATATATTTAGGTACCTTACAAAGTTCGTTTTTATACACTATTTTCGACTATAATCGACACTATAATCGAGAATAAGGCAGATACAAATAATGTGTAGGACGTTTAGACAAGAGCCAGTACTTTCGCGCTGTCGACCCTACAATTGTAGAAAATGTAATGAAAATGGTGGGAAACGGTGATTTACAGTAGGTACCTAGGTATGTACTGATTGCATCTATCAGGTAACTTTTTAAAATCTTTCAGCTCAAAATTACGGGCTCGGTAGCTAGAAGTAACAAAGAAATAATGAAAAAAAGAAAAGAGAGAGAAGTTAATATAGAGTTTTTTTCGGTTGGAATTGGGTTTAAAACCTGAAATGAGATAAGTATATTGTAAATGAATACTTACACTTTAAATGACATTGATATTATTCTCAGAACTTGTGCTAAAAGAGCATAATTAGGTTGGCTTAGATATTATTGCATTACAACGAAGGCATGTTTTGTACAAGGAATGCTGAATGACTAAGATTCGTGGGGTCCCAAATCAGACGATGCATCTTCATAATTTACAAACAGTTACGCCTCTAACTGCCTGAAGGGGAATCTAAAAGGGTTACATGTTGCCGCTTTTGTAGAGGTGACTGTGTGGGCTTTACTAAACTAGACATTGTTGTCAGTTTTATTGATCAAAATGTTACTTGATTTTATGTAGGTAGGTATTTATTTAGAAATCGTAAATATTATCGTTTCCCTGCCTCGGTTTTCCCAAACGCCTACAGTATGGGGTTCTTCAAAAGGGGTCTTAGAAGGTTTTTACAGGGTCGGCAGCGCGAGTGTGGCGCCCTTGGTGTTGCAAACGTTCATAGACTGCGGTGACCGCCAGTCCTTCTGGTGGGCCGTATGCTTGTCTGCCACCTTAGTAGTATAATAAAAATACAATTTTATTGCAAATCCAAACTTTAGATTCTGTTACTCAATAACAAAACTGCTTCCTTTTTCACTTTTTAGCCAATGTCCGCTTACGACATGAGATGCGAGAGTATAGTAACGCAACAGGAAAAGTAATCTTATATTGTACCAGCTGTAAGCTCAAACAGGCCTTTATAAGTATAAGAAAATGCAAATACTTTCCTGACTAGACCACTAGCGCCATCCAGCGATCAGGGATCGACACTATGAAGCTTGCAATGCTCTGCAGGCTGCCGTTCGTCTATTTATAGACTAGGTACCCCATAAAAAAAGTTAAGCGATTTTTTTATTAAGGTCCTAATTTTGTTACTGAGATATAGAGGCTAAGCGATAGTGAAATTATGAATATATGCTATGCCTATAAATGAGCTCTTTTCTATATATTTATTGGTGTTTAAGTCGCCCATTCGGCCTTTAAAGTGACATATCCAATGTGTTGTTACTCACAGTTTATATGTATACTAATTTAATAACAACCAGAATCCCGCTGGCCCCGTTGAAATTACTTAAAAAAAGCTTTATGAAGGTACTTTTTCGTCATATTTCATTTTTTTAGTACAATCTTTTTATCGTGAAAAATGCTATAATATTTTCGCTTTACTTACGTGTTAAAGATTGAGGTTTTGCTCAAAATAAGAAACTTAAATAATTTATTAATATGCCATGCTAGGTGAATACTCATAAAAGGTACTTACATTGTTATACCTACTGGTTTTTGTATTTAGTTTCCGTACATAATAAGCTAAAGTCAAATAATTACTTCACGAATACAAAAATGATCGTTTAAGAACCTGTCAGTATAAATTTTACTATTTTACTATTAAGCCAAAAAGAAATATATATTTCTAACATAATGAATAAGACTAAGCCAACGTCTATCAAGATTAACGTCATTCAAAACAGATTTATTTGAACACGCATAAAAATATATTTTTGTACCTGTTTGAACATTAGATTACGAAGAAACGCTTTGGAAATGAAATGTAGTTGTGTGTGAATGTCCAGCATGGTCAAGTATGCTAAGTTGGCATGTTATTAATGTGAACTGATTTAATTTTAAATGATTAAGCTTAACATCGTACCTATTTACAAGTTTCATACCACTTCCTACTGACAGAACTTTCATGTCCATCCAAAGTCGTTTTCGTTTTAGAATGATCACAAAATGTTGCAAGTATCTGATTAACTTTATTTAATGAAATTATTAGGGCGCCCACGAATGTACGAAGTACTTAATAATTTTCATAACTTCGCAATGTTTAAAAGAGACAAAAATAAAAGATGTCAATAATTTTTATAGACAAAAAACAAAAAAAAAACAAAAAGTGTTTTATTTCACAAAAATGGTGACATTGAACATTATAAACTATTGCCTAAATAATTACATTAAGCTTAAACTCATGTTGACATGTCACCATTATGCGGAATATGGCCCTCTCTCAGCTTGTTGCTGTTTCACGGTCAACGTGATACCAGCACTGATTTTCTGAGAATTTTCTATAGCTCTATCTTTGGTTTGGCCTTTGGGCGTGGTTTCATACACTTCTATTAACCCGGCTCCTGGAAGAGTAGAGTCACCATCTCTGCGCTTTACTTGAGCTATTACTGTCTGGCGCGTCCACGTCGCGGGGGTGGGCATCATACACTTCAGTAGGCCGGAGTGTGTTGATGGCAAAGTTCAGCGGGGACCCAGCTCTGCGGGGTATATCGCAAATCCCATGCCCAGGGTTACGGGTGAAGACCTCAACGGTGGGAAAGAGCGGAGACACACATAGTAGTTGTCATGGTCCAACCAGCGGAGGAGGCAAGCCACAAGGGCGTTGTACCTGGATCCTGGTGGAGGGCAGCGGTAGCCATCAGTACTGTAGTGAAGCACAGGAACCTTAAGTTCTGATATGGTTCACTAACAGATTTCTACAGGCACTGAGCCTATAGTACCGCGATGTAAAAAGCAACGGGATACTACTACATTAATAATTCCCACGATAGTTGAATGATGCAGTATAATAGAAGAGTACGTTTGCCTGACTATCCGCGTAGCGACCGGCGCTCTGAGTTGTCCGGGACTCACAGTGTGAAATTGGCTACCGGACAAGGGAATGCAGGCAACCAGGCAGCCCTTGTAAAGCATGCAACTGGAAGAAAACAACTTCAATTGCGCAAGAACATCCGTATAGGCACGTGGAATGTAAGGGGAATCCTTGATGAAGGAAAATTGCGCATCTTGGATTTCGAGCTCCAGCGTTGTGACTCCATCATTACAGGTATAAGCGAGACTCACTGGAAAAATAGTGGCCACAGAGACTTAGATAAACATACTATCTATTATTCAGGAGACGATTATAGTAGCTACACCGGAGTGGCCATTGCAGTTTCCAAGCAATGGAATGGAGCGGTCCTGGGGTATAATCCTGTAAGCGACAGAATTATAACGATGAAGCTAGATGCATCTCCCAACACGCTGAATATCATACAGGTGTATGCGCCCACCAGCTTGTCAAAAGATGAAGACGCAGAAAACTTTTATAATGACCTTGAATCTTCTATAGGAAAAATCCCAAGTAGAGAACTGCTTATAATACTAGGCGATTTTAATGCAAAAGTAGGCGACACACGAATGGACGTAGGCTTGAGGAGTGTTGTAGGCAATTTTGGTCTCGGCCGAAGAAATGATCGAGGAGAAAGATTACTCCAGTTTGCAACCGACAATAATCTAACCATAATGAATACAGTATTCCAGCAACACCCCAGAAGATTGTTCACATGGACGTCCCCTAGTGGAGAAAAACTGAACCAGATTGACTATATACTTATAAGATCTAGATGGCGAAGTTCAATTAAGAACGCACACACATTGCCCGGAGCCGACTGTCAATCTGACCACCAATTTCTTATATGCAACCTCAAACTCAAATTACGCAACTCCATACCTCATAAAAATAACAAAAGACTTGAAGTGGTCGACAAAACGGCCTTTAAGAATCTACTGGCAGCGAATAACAATACGTGGAGGTCTTTAGTGCCTGATGGCGACCCGGATTCACTCTGGAAGTCGGCAAAAGAACTCATAATAAATATTGTGAGTTCGTCACAACCCACCCGAACTACTGAAAAACACTAACATTGGATGTCAGATGAAACCTGGCGTACTGTGGAACGCCGTCGGGAGATGAAGGCCAGAGGGGCACCTGTTCGTGAGCTGAATCTGATGAATGCACAGATTCAATCTGCAACTCGCAGGGATCGTAACAATCAGCTCAAAAAGATATGCCTAGAGTTAGAGAAAAACGCAGAACACCATGAAACTAAAGATCTTTTTAAAAAGATTCGGACTTTCTCAACAACAAAAGAACTCGCCACTTCAAGCCAAAAACATGGGCTATCGAGGATCTAAATGGAGTACCAGTAACCGAAATAAAGGATATTGTAGGTGTGTGGAAGGAGTATTGCGAGCAACTCTTTAGCGATAGCAGCATAGCATCATCATGTAGCACTATTTCACTTACACAGAATACTATGGAGCCATCAATAGAAAAGTGAAGTCCGAGCCGCAATTAACCACTTAAAGAGTGATAAGGCTGTAGGCGCTGATGCTATTCCAATAGAGATTTTCAAAGCAATGGGTAAATACGGAGTTAATATGATGCAGGTAATCTGCAACCGGGTCTGGGAGACGGAAAAGTGGCCTCGAGACTGGTCTCACTCTGTGTTCATACCAATCCACAAGAAGGGATCAACGAAGAAATGTAGCAACTACAGAATAATAGCCTTAATAACTCACGCCAGCAAGATACTCCTTCACATAATCAATACCAGATTGCAAGCTTTTCTAAATCCCGAAATAGCTGTTGAACAAGCAGGATTTCGAGAGAGTTCAATATTCCACTCTATATCTGCTTTGTCGACTTTCGTAAGGCCTTTGACACAGTGAAATGGCATTTGTTGTGGGACGTACTCATTGACATGGGCGTACCCATCCACCTAGTTAATCTCATACGACGACTTTACGAGGAAGGAACTGCGACTGTTCTAATAGACAAGGTACACTCGAAAAGCTTCCATACACATGTTGGTGTTCGACAGGGTTGCATACTGTCTCCAATCCTGTTCCACATATATACGGAATGCATCATGAGAATCGTTCTGGAACGGTGGGACGGGGGGATATCAGTGGGTGGACGAATGATATCAAACTTGAGATATGCCGACGATACCACTCTGCTCGCTCGATCAAAAGAAGACATGGAACGCCTGTTGTCACGCCTAGAAACAACAAGCTCCTCCTTCGGACTCGCTATCAATAGGGAAAAGACCAAGATGATGATAGTGGACCGATCTGAACTAAACCAACCTGATATCCATATGATTGGCAAATGTGAGGTTATACAATCTTATGTGTACCTCGGTTCCACTATCAGAAACACTGGAGGATATGAAGACGAGATTCGAAGGAGATGTGCCATCACAAGATCTGCCGTTGACAAGCTGAAAAGAGTCTGGTGCAACCGCAACATTACTAGCTTGGTCTTCCCAATATTCATTTATGGCGCGGAAGCGTGGACAGTTCTACTCAATGAAAGGCGCAAAAATGATGCACTTGAGATGTGGTGCTGGCGAAGACTTCTGCGGATTCCCTGGACAGCATTTAGGACCAATGTATCGATCTTGGAGGAACTTAAAATCCAGGAGAGATTATCGTCGACTGTGCAATTGCGAATCCTCAAATATTTCGGACATGTTGTCCGAAATGAACATTCAATTGAGAGACTTGTGGTCCAGGGACAGGTGCAGGGCAAAAGGTCGCGCGGCCGCTCACCTACGCGTTGGACAGACCTCGTGAAAACCATGACGCAAACCTCCATCGTTCAGAATTCACGAGACGCTGAAGACCGCAACAAGTGGAGGCGCATCGCAAGGGCTGCTGTAACCAATCAAAATGCAACATCATCAACCACGACCACTCTGTCAAGAGTGAAAGATTAAGAAGAAGATCTTTGGCATGGGTTTAAAAATAATTACGACACATTTTGAATTTTAGCGTCACCGCTCCGCGTCGTGTAAAATGCTTTATTTAAAAGAAAAGAGTAAACGTTCATCTAATGCGGATATAAATAGATTTCAGCTAAGAATCGTCTAGAGTCTACTCTATATCAAATGTACTCTGTGGTCTGTATCATAAAAGCTTCGAAGAAGTCTATCCCTTTGGGATCTATGATGCCACTGACAAATACAAACTTTAACCTCATAACAACCATAATATGTAAATTGGTATCTAGTAAAAAAGTATGATCAATCTGAATATTTGGCAATGCTAAAAACAAAGATTTTTTCGATAGAATTCGTAAAAGACGTTCTATTTTCGTAACCTGAATCATTTCAGTAGCTAACATTTAAATTCTTCTGGTCCCGAGACAGGTACTAATAGACCTAATTTGCTTTCTCCCAATCATGATGCTGTGCTCTTCCAGACGCATGACACTCTTGACACGGTGATCCTATGTCGTGCTCGGCTTAATTAGCTCTAAGGCTAAGCCCACACCATACATCTTTACGATATAAAAATAAAAGAAACTGTGAAAGTGATTCTATATCATAAATATCGTCTAAAGAAACTAATTAGTAAAACGACGCAGTTTATTCCATCATATAAGTAGGTTAATGTAAATGTTAGAAAATAGGTTAGTGAAAAAGGTAAAAACCGGCCAAGTACGAGTTGGGCTCGCCCATGAATGGTTTCGTAGCAGCAAGTAACAAAATATAAAATTCTTATAGTTCGTTGTAACTTTGATTGATGTTTTAACACGTTCGCAGTGGTAGTGATTTTTCTAACCGAAAATTGCGGTGTATGACGTATGAAAAAAAACTACTAGCTCTATCTCGTTCAAACCAATTTTCGATGATAGTTTTTATGGCAATGTACATCATATATTCTTTTTAGATTTAACATTCTCTTAGTTTAGAAGTTAGAGGGGGGGGGGACACACATTTTTTCACTTTGGAAGTGTCTCTTGCGCAAACTATTTACTTTAGAAAAAAATGATGTTAGAAACCTCAATAGCATTTTTGAAGACCTATCTATAGATACCCCACACGTATGGGTTTGACGAAAATATTTTTTTTGAGTTTCAGTTCTGAGTATGGGGACCCCCAAAATTTACTGCTTTTTTTCTAGTTTTATATAAGAATCTTAATGCAGTTCACAGAATACATCTAGTTGCCAAGTTTCAATAGCATAGGCCTTATAGTTTCGCAGAAAAGTGGCTGTGACACACGGACGGACAGACAGACGGACAGACAGACAGACATGACGAATATATAAGGGTTCCGTTTTTGCCATTTGGCTACGAAACCCTAAAAAATAAACATTTTTTATTAATATGTCTAATAATTTTTAATGAGGCTATTCATCATCAATAACGTGTTAATTTGATAATTTAGTCCTAAATCTTATTATAATTGAATCCTATAATTTTCAAATTCAATATTTCTCCCAGCGGGGGCTATCTGAATTGCCTCGCCTTGAATAAAAAAAACATACAGTTGACTTTAGAGACTCCTCCTTTTCAAAGTCGATTAAAATATACAAATATTCTCAGACTGTGACACTATGAAAATAAAAATATAGAAATATGAAATTGGACTGGCCTCGTGGTCCAGTGGTTAGTATGTCTGACTATGAATTCGGAGGTCATGGGTTTGATTCCCACCTAGGACAAATCTTTCTATAATTATGTATGTATTTCGAAATATATAAGTATGTCTATCAGTCGTCTAGATGCCGTATCACAAGCTTGTTAGCTTAATTTGGGCTAGATAATATTGTGTGAGAATGTCCTCAAATATGTATTTATTTATTTAAATATACTGGGTGTTTCTTTTAGGGTGTCAAGCCGCCACTAGCTGGTAGCAGGGTTCCATACCTATCGATTTAACCCTCATGTACCTATGTTCTACGATTTTTTGTAGTTTTCGAGATATTTTTTTTTCGTTATTATTCCACGTGGCTTTAAATAATTACAACTTCTTTTTGGTTCGACTTTTCTTGGATATTTTTTTATTATTATAATGCCTATTGACTGCAGTATTATGGACAAAATAATCTCCTTCCTAACTTTGATACAAGATGTAAAAATTTTAATCGATAATAAAAAAATAGGAAATTATGCAGAACATTATATCTCGAAAACTACAAAAAATCGTAGAACATACATGGGGGTTAAATCGATAGGTATGGAACCCTGCTACCAGCTAGTGGCGGCTTGACACCCTAAAAGAAACACCGTGTATAAATGAAAAATATTAACGATTTGATGTTCTGAATTGGTAACAGCTGTGTATGAAGCCTAACAAAAGGATCGTGATACTTGATTCGTGTCTACCTAAGCACTTGTGTGTCTGGCGTTAGAGGTCAGTTTTATTTGGGAAACGCTGTGCCACCGTTTTGTATTTGAAACCTTGATTTTTGGTTTGTAAGGGAATATTTTAGGAAAATGTTCACGTGGCATACATTTATGACTTGAATATGATCTAGAACGAAATTCGGTGGTATTTTCACCAAGTATTATACTTACCAAATTATATGCCAAAATCTATTAGTGGAACATTTCTTTTATCAATTGCAGTAGGTATTAACGCTTTACGTAAAGATTCTACCCCCCTTTACAGTCAACTGACGACCGCGACTTGATTTTTAATAACTGGCGGATGTCACGCGGTTTCACCCGCACAGCTACCGTTCCCGTGGGAATATGGGAATAAAATATAGCTTAAGTTGCCCGAGGATAGTGTAGCTTCACATCAGTGAAAGAATTTTTCAAATCGGACTAGTAGTTGCCGAGCTTATTCAATGTAAACAAATAAACCAAAAATCAAATATTTGTCTTTCTAATATTAGTATTGATTACCAGAACTCAGTTACTCTCTAAGGCTTATGGTGTACAATATTATACTATTAATACGATTTAATAATATATATGTTCCTTCAATCTACTCGCCGCGCCAGTAGGTACTCGCGTTTCGTCAAATGACGGGTATAGGTACACCTATACGTAAAGCAATTCATAAATCAAGTGGCAATTAGAATTAGCAAACAAAGCCAAACAGCAGCAGTAAATATTTGAGTTCTCAATATTTAAAGTGCTCATAATTCTAAAACAAAGTTTGTTAACCTGTATGTATATTGTAATGTAATCAAACTCAGGTCAAGGTTGCGTATATAATTTTGTTTTTAAGCTATTGCATAGCTTCTATCGCGGGCCTTGCGTGGAGACCGAATCCAGAAATTGTGTCACGAAAACGAGTCACACTCTCGGCTACCTTCGGCCACGTTCGTGTATCTAGTCTAGCAATTCATATTTTTTTTGTTTACGTCAATTATGAACTCTGCAGTCGTTATATATTATTATTATTATGTCAAATAATCCAAAAATTGATGCTTGTACCCAGAATCGATCTTGCGCCTTCTGCGTACCGATCCGCGTCTTAACCACTCGACCAAAGTTGAATTAAGAGTGTTGGTCGAATTTAGAGTTCTTAATGTGAAATGACAATTTCGATGCTGTCAATTACATTAGTTGCTGTCAATTTACTTCGTCTAAATAAAAATTCGACTATAGGTGTATAGGTATTCATCATCTATGTACAACAGTGAACTGTACTCGTATAATTTGTGTAAAAAGTGTTTTAAATATAAATAAACAAAGTGCATTTATTAATGTAGAAAGTCACGAAAAATAGTGAAAGAAAATGAGTGAGTACTCTATATACATACATTTTATTATTATTATCACCAATGCAGTATCATTTTTTGTTTTGTTAATTTATATATAATACTGCTATAAAGATAACCAAACCCGGGAGTACGTTCCCATGGGAAGCGGGAAGAAAATTTCACGCTGACGTAGCCGCGAGCGCCATCTATCCCATACCTATGTACTTTAAACGTGTCATAAAAGTCACAACAATACCATACATGCATATTTCAAAGAATGTCTATTATTACCATAAAATTTGTAAAAATAGTTTTTAAGTAGAAAGAAGAAACCTATTGTTTTATCTTTTAACTAGCTGACCCTCGCAACTTTGTTTACGTCACACAAGGTCTATGAAATTAGAGGTATTTATTAATCATACTCATCAAGTAGCGTGTAAATCTGCCCTGTATGCTATATCAAAATAGAGCTTAATGGTTAAAACTATTCCTCAGTATAGAATTTTCCTCAGTATAAACAATTTACATACAAACACCGGCGTGTTAGAATTTTATTACATGTATCAATGTAGTAGACGTAACGTGTATAAAATGACATCAATCAAATGTCATCAATGTTCTGAAAAAGAAATTAAAAATAGAGTTCACAAACTCTTTTGAAAATACATACTGTACCTACCTTAGAGGATCGTTATGAAGATAACAGGATAGTTAACAACCATCCATAATATATATAATGCTGAATACCGCAAAGAACAATCGGCGCGGCATAGAATGGGGCCTATACTGATATCCTGGAGGATATTAATGATGCCGATGTCCTGTGCCTGCTGAGGCACACACACGCCGTCATGCATGTCTGCAGGACAACGTGCAGGACAACGAGCAGGATGAGGCAGCGAATGGCTGGACTGAAATTAAAATCGACAGACGCAAGAGATGTGGTGGAGGCACTAATTCACGTACCTCGGGAGTGTCGTGTCAGAAACTGATGGAATAGAAGAGTACCCTACATCATTTCGAGTCTCGCCAAGGCCAGAATAACCTTTACACAGCTGCGCCCCGTAGGCAGTTGCGAAAATAGACACGAAGAGTGAAACTCAAAACAAAGTAAACGTTAAAACTGTACTGCTAACTGCTATACGGATGCGAGACATGGAAGGTCACTAAAGTAAAGACATTTCGCACCAGCTACCAGCTATAAGTCTTCGTCAAACGCTGCCTCCAATGGATCCTCGGTACATGTGGGCCCGAGAACATTACGAACGTAAGACTATTGGAACGCTGCAGTGAGACCCCAACAGATCAAACGTCGGAAGTGTAGCTGCTGCGCTGGATTGGACACACGCTGCAAAGGGACCATGAATCACATCATACCAAGGCAAGCCTTACTGAAACTACTGGTAGGCTTTCAAAAACTGTTCGATAGTAAGTAGGTACATTTATTGATAGTGGCTATAGGCTACATAACATAATGCGAAGATTAATAGGAGTGGTGCAGCAATGAGGAATGTTTCGAAAACGGAAAACATTTAATCGTTATAAGAGTATCCGTTGCGCCTCTGCGTAAATGGTTGAAGTTACATAAAAATAATTTATTACAAAATAATTGTTCTTCTTAAAAAGTTCTAAAACAAAATTCCAAAAGCCCAAATGTCCACAGTCAAGTAGGCACTTGGTACTTTACTTTGTTGAACATAGGCCTTAAAATCTTACTTCTTACTAATATTATAAATGCGAAAGTTTGTGAGTGTGGATGTTTGTTACTCTTTCACGCTCAAACCGCTGAACGGATCGGGCTGAAATTTGGTACGGAGATACATTATAGTCTGGAATAACACATAGGCTACCTTTTATCCCGGGAATAACTTCCCGCGGTAACAAATTTTACGCAGGCGAAGCTGCGGGCATCAGCTAGTATTCTTATATAGAAATAATTATACTAGCATAGTTGGTAAAAAATGCTATGTAATAGCTTTACCGCGGCAGTCCCCGAGTGCCACACGTCTTTTTTTAATATTTAAAGCAATTAGTATGCTAACTTTTTCATAATATTTTATTATAAAGTGAAAAAAGACAACCTGGCCCAGACCGGACTTGAACCCGCAACCTTTGCCTAATCCAGGGCAATGCTCTAACCAATTGAGCTACGGGAGCCGTACTGATACAAGTTGAAATTCTTCACCTTATTGTAACCGCCATTTAAGAGTATGGCACAGAGCCATCTATCGAGCTACTTAGCAACTCTGATATCAATGAACGATATTGCAATCATTTTCAAGGTTCAAGGTTCAAGGGTTCAAGTCCCGTCTGGGCCAGGTTGTCTTTTTTCACTTTATAATAAAATATCATGAAAAAGTTAGCATACTAATTGCTTTAAATATTAAAAATCTATAGATTGAGTCGGAGACATCAAATCAATGTATAAAAATGATTGCAATATCGTTCATTGATATCAAAGTTGCTAAGTAGCTCGATAGATGGCTCTGTGCCATACTCTTAAATGGCGGTTACAATAAGGTGAAGAATTTCAACTTGTATCAGTACGGCTCCCGTAGCTCAATTGGTTAGAGCATTGCCCTGGATTAGGCAAAGGTTGCGGGTTCAAGTCCCGTCTGGGCCAGGTTGTCTTTTTTCACTTTATAATAAAATATTATAATTTTGTTTGTCCATTTACTACATTCTCTTGATTAAATAGCTAAACATATTGTAATGAAAAATTGATCCCAAAGGAAGGACATAGACTATATTATACTTACACCTTTAACCAACATTCACGAACATGAAGCTATGGGATACAACTAAGTACATGAATATTAAAATGCCCAACCGGTATCAAATTAAGTATTAAGCAATTTTTGTTAGTACATCCATCAGCACTTTAAAGTTTCAAAGTATAAAACGCGATAATGTGATAGCATCATTGGAGTACACTTGTGTAAATACCAATAAAGGAACATTATAATTATGATAAGATCTCTTCGATGTTTGGGCTCTAATATCGACGCGGTTTGAACAATGTCCACCGACGCTCTGCCCACGCGGCGCATACGCAAGTCACGCCCCTAACAGATCTCACATTATTGTTTTTATACCGCATATACTGACAATATCTCACCATCGATGTGTATAAAAGAATGCCCAAATTGATAGCCATCGGACACTCTTACACGTTATATTACAATGAAACGTGATGGATTCCACATTGTAATTTATATGCACTCCATACCATATGATTATGACCAATAATGTCTTTACATTGTTCTGGATAAACACAGAGGTCTGTGTACTTATTTTATAGTTTGAACTATCGCTTGTGTTGTTATTGCTTTAGATAAGCGTAAAGGGGTACAGAGAATTTCTTCTATTTTCTCCGAAGCCAAAGTGAAGTCTTACAAATGGTAGGCTTGCTGACTTATAGATGAAGCTTTGGTGTAAGTTGGGAAGTCAGGCGGTAGTAAAAACATTTCAAGTGAAGAGTGTAATAAAATGTAGCAAGAGGTGGTTTAAAAATTCATAATAAGATAAAAGTTCAGAAACTATAAACCAACTTTAGAAAGGTTTTGCTTAAAATGTATGAATATCAACAAAGCAACGAAAATTTTAGCAATTTTTGAAATTTGCAAATTGATTGCAAAGTTCATTGTATTACGCTTTCTTCGTCATAGTCGGATAAACAAAGAGCTAAATGAACAATTAAATACTACAACTTGTATGAGAATAATCGAACTTCATAAATAAGAATACTTAACACGGGAACAACTTTACTGTTCTGATACTTTAACAATGATAAAAACTCGGTTTAAACTAATTACACTCTTCCAATTTTATTACCAACTAGTTAAGGCATAATTACTTATGATTACACCGCTAATTTTAGATTGCCATTTTAGTGTTTATTTTAACAATCCTACTCTTAAGCCTGGTACCCACCAAGAGCTGATCGGGCCCATTAATGAATCCGGGAGTAATGGGAACGACTGGAAAGCTGATCGAGGTTTGGGAATGAGTACCTACATTAACTGACTCTTGGCACTAGGTGCTCTAAGCTTCATCGGAAACCAATTCCAACCTGACTTGGTAAAGACGGACCTCTATCCAAAATTTACACGTAAATACCACCGTTTAGTTTTACTCATCATAAATCTTCTCGGTGTTACTAGCATAACATTTTACACGGTGTAATACCGAGTAAGTAGAATGGAATCGGGTTACGCTTATATCCGTATTTTGCTATTGAAAACTTGAAAAACTTAAACGGTTAATATTTAATACCTAAGTACATTATTGAAACACATACTTGCACTTACATTCTACAATTTAATAATTACTAATAATTACTAATGGTTACATCACGATTTGAAATTAACAGTATCTTAGTAGTTCGGCCATTCATCGCTAGATGGCAGTGATCGCCATATCAAAATCACAAATAATATTTACACCTATGATCATAATACTAAAGTAGCAAATTAGAATACCGGTATATTAATAGTTGGAGAATTTTTATAAGTTACTAAAGTTGGTTTGCTAAATTTGTTTAGTGAAGTTATTATTATAATATATTATACTTAAAGGTCGAAACGAATTACAAAATAAAATGCATTATAAGTACCCATAACAGCAGAATTGTATATTCGAT
Organism: Miltochrista miniata; assembly: GCA_933228765.1. Lineage (NCBI taxonomy): Eukaryota > Metazoa > Arthropoda > Insecta > Lepidoptera > Erebidae > Miltochrista > Miltochrista miniata. Next base: position 22,007,882 of record OW121763.1, on the reverse strand, counting down.
CTTGAACAAAAAGACCTTCCAATTATGCGTAAGCGCACAGTCCACTCAAGCCGAGCTTACGATTGCTTTTTTATGGAAATAAATTGACCGCAAAAATCGTTAAACATACAAAAAGTATGTATTTACAATGACGTGGAAATCTGAGGAAAGTATAAAACCCTGTATGGTTTTGCCTTTGTAAGACTTGATCGTTTAAATTCTTTGTCCTAACGTCAAACAAACTTGCTCCATATGTCATTGTGTCAGGCCAAGTCAATGTATAATGCATTGTTTCCATTACACTACGAGTTTTTAACATAAACTTGATGTTATAGCGTCTGCCATGAATACAGGACGTTTTTTTGTTGTCATGTGCCTCAGACTCGCAACTGCGGTATGTGAAAATGGATCAGCTTATACCTACTTCTTAGGACTAGTACTAATAAAGTTCACTTTTCTATGCTTTCTATACGAGATACGAGAGTTTGTTGTATTTGCATTATGTAATCATTTGATAAGCTTAATTTTGTTGTGTATGTTGTAAACATGTAGCATTTGAATGAAATATCCAATTTCTTTCAACTATATTTGAAAGACCTTATCCTATGCAGCAGTTAGCGATAGAACCAGAATCAAAGAGATCACTCCATCTCGTTCAATCTCCTCCAATAAAGAGAAAAATGAAAGAAGAAGAGAAAAAGAATTTTGGTGTAGTGCAATTGTACCTTTTTGACTGTACTGACGATTTTATTCTAATATTTAGAAATGTAGGTAAACGTAACTTAAGCTAAAGTTGGTTTAGGAAAGCACATTCCACTGTCATTGCCAGCTAACTGTATTGAACATTCATTGCTCTGTTTACATTATACAACCTGCTTCAAAGTACGCTTCTTGAACAAATACGCTGTGATTTGCTATTCCGTACCGTTGCTTGTTCGTGTCTAATATTTGTGTTTGTCACCCAAGACAAACTGTGTGTCTCGTGTCATCTCGACCATAGCCCTACCAAAAAGCAACTCAAATTATTAACCTTAAAGACGTTAACTCTACGAATTTCATTTCCAGAGTTTCTATTATAGACAGTGTAAGTGTTTTAGACCACGCACGATTTGTTTCTTGTTTATTTAAGAAATCGTCGTCTTCCTAAAATCTTCGGGCACAAGTCAACGTTAATGCAATCTGACGATGAACACCTGATTATTATCGGGCCCTGGTGAAGACATTTATGGATTTCTTACTCCACAATTGACTGTAGTTAGCTGGTAGCTGTGGAGATCAATATATCTAAGCCAAATTTTATGTGAAATAGATTTTTATGTACAATAAATAGCTTCCATTGATTTTAGACTTTCGAAATTGTAAATTTAAACAATGACAATGGAGCTGAGTTGGTTCAATATAGTACATTTTTTGAACACACTTAACTTCATTGCACAAAAATTGGCTTAGATCTGTTGAGTTTCAAGGTGACGATTGACCCTAATATCAATTTAACCACTACAAGAAGAATCAGCCAATGTAAAATTGAAAAAGTTGTAAAAGGGCATCGAACACTAGCCTTGTATAAAGGCAATAGCATTTACATCATAATAAATTATTAGAAACGACTTTACCAGCATCTATCTTTCTATTGAGTACTAAATCGTTGCGTGTCTTCTGATTATACTCTGCTGACAATTCAATTTGATAGTTTTCCATTGGTTTTATCAGTTTGTAGGATTATTGATCGATTTAGCCAGGCGTATCGTTGCGATCTCCGGACATAGCATAAATTACGGGCTTGCATCGGCTGGTCGCCAGCCGGTCCGGCTCTTCGAGTATTGTCAAAGGAAGTGCATCGGTTATTGTTCCCGTCGCTTTTAGTTTTATCTACGCCCCGCGATCAAGATTCGAATGCGCCGAGGACTGCAATTTATCTCACCCTTTATTTGATGGTATTATTTTACTATTTAAATTTGCCTCAGGATTATGAGATATTACTACGTCTTAGTTTTAGTATCGCATTTACATATAATAAAGTATTATTAAGAAAATTAATTCAATGTACGACTGTATTCGTGATTGTGCGTTTATTGACTGTTAAGTTGCAATTAATCGTATCCTCTTAATGGTTGTGATATGAATTAATACGATGATTCATTGATTTAATTTAACGTAATTCGTGTATCAGCAACATTATAGACATATTATATTCTTAATAATACGGCTAAAGAAGAATATTAGCCAGTCGCAATACATTAGGTACTGGTTTTATGTCTTAAAGAAGTAACGGTTCGTTCTTGTCGAATGACCCTTGATAAAATCAAAGCATCGATATCTTATTCATAAGTCCGTTGCAAAGGATTGTGTACATGTCATACTTAGTGACGCCCGATCAATATAATCGGTTTACTAACTTCCTGTGCCTATTGTAATGCTCATTGTGTCCTACCAGTTATTAATGTCTCATGTGAGACCCGAACCGTGAAAGTTTAATGTATTTATATGACACAAACAAAATAATGAAGAGTTATGTCTCTAGTCTCAAGATAATGATTTTAGTAAAGTTTGTGCATTAATTAAGTTTTCCATTAGTGTGAAACTGTGTGCTGGAATAACGGTTAGTGTGTCTCCTGACAAATCAGTGAGGTAAGATGTCACGTAGAAGACAACACGTGAACTTACTCTGGTGACGAAATTAAGACATTTTACGCGATAATGAACTCCTTTGATGTTTTAAGCAATGCATCTATTAATGTTATTACACTTTCTGTTTTAAGTACATCCATCTTATATTATGTCTATTTTATTCTGGATGTGCAATGTGCATGCATGACGCCACTAGTACTGCCAACGTCATTTTTTTTCTATAGCTCTAAGGTAGTTTACAAGCTTACGGCCCAACATAGAAAGTGATCATGGTAGCTTATAGACGTTTATAATACCAGCGCTACACTCGTGCTGGCAACCCTGCAAGAACCTTCTAAGACCCCTAATAATATATATAATATTAAACATTAAAATCAATCAGCAAGTATTTCATTAGAATACAAGTGAAGATCATTTCAGAATGACAGCTATCGTTTATTTTGTTTATTCTAAAACATTCATTGTACCATTGAGTTAGTATTTAATCTTAATATTTGTAAGGATAATTTTAACAGTGTATTTAGACTCTACAGAAATAAATATAATTTTATTATTTGAGATTACTAGATGGTAATTTTGTTCTCGTTCCCACTTCCCATATATCTGGAATAGTCCATGACGTGTATTTTTCCACACTAAAATTTATACTTGTACCAACTTTCCTCCAGATTCGTTCAGTAGTTAGAGCAGGCGTGATTGAATAGCAAACATCTTCACAAACTTTCACATTTATAATTTTGCAGTCATTGTTGCAAAGTTCCACTTCGTGATACCGATCTCTCAACTTAGAAACTGTAATCTATTACGAATTCCTACGCAAACGCTAACTACTATTATACAGATCACTGACGATCTGTACTCGATCGAGTGAAAGAAATTTCTGTTATCTATACAAATATTCTAAAGAGGAAAGATTTGTTTGCAACGAATAGGCTCCGGAACTACAGAACCGATTTGTAAAATTCTTTCACTGTTGGGAAGCTACACTCTTTGCGGAATAAAATATAGCCTATCTATATTTTATTCCCGTATTCCCACGGGAACGGGAACTACGCGGGTGAAACCGCGTGACGTCCGCTAGTTATAAATAAATGGAAAAAATATGTAGGTACACTAGTGCTTTTTATGTGTAAATAAACGTCTTCCATCACAGAACTTTTCATTATCATTTCGTTGCATAAAATATCCAATACGAGGAACTCAGGGTCCGCAGTAACTTTTGATTTTGTGTCGTATGACCTCGCATTACTTCTTTGAGTGTTCATTCTTCCAAAGCAGTCTGATTTTTTTTTATTCACACTCTATCGGAGAAATAGGTCTAGCTGAAATTTAATACAAGTATAGATGATAGTTTGGAATAGCACGTAGACTATTTTTTATCCCGATAATAAGTGGAAAGCAGGATCAAGAACTGAACTCCACGCGAGCAGAGCCGCGAGCGCTATCTAGTAATTTATATTAGACATAACAGTAATTTCAATTTGAACTACAAAAACGGTAACAAGACTTTTATGGAATCTTTATATTTTCGTAAATACACGTCTACGTCTACTGTATATATATACACATGTGGTCTGTTGTAGAAATGACCACAGACCACACGTGATTTAAATAATTTGGCAGTTTATCGATGCCAAGCATGATTTGATGTTGACTTGTACCTACTTTAATGGTTCTCGATGGCCATAATGTAACTGAATACGAGATTGTAGATATTAGTTTTTATTTGTGGTGGCGATAAAGAATTTTTATAATGATTAATGACTATCATTATAACTGTGGATTTGTTTTGATTGAAACTGTTTAATTATATTGCACCAGTGAGTTCATTAATATTTTTATTCGATTTTTTAGTTTTCGTCGGTGTAAAAATAAACTACTCGGAAGGTTTATTCCAAAAGATGTCTAGGGAATATAAATTGGTATATCACTATCCCCCATTTTATTTATGATTTATAGTGGTTTCCGATCACCTATAAGTTGTAAAACCGATTTATAATCTGGATGATTTATTGACATGGTAAAACTTTTTATGCCTTCGAAGTATCTTATTCTGTGTTTTTATTGTCAGTGATCGTGAAATTACTTTTCAGATATTTTACAAAATTGATAGATATATTTGCTTACAAAATGTGATACATATACCTAGTCACGCCTTTATCCCTGAAGGGTTAGGCAGAGGCATAGTAGGCATATGCCCACATTTAACCTTCTAGTTTTATGCCAAAAGTAGGTGGTGAGTCTTTTGCCGTGTTGAAAAGGACAGGTGCCGATTTATTTGCGAGGAGACTAAATCACTAAAACTAATTTTATTAAACTAATTTTCTGATTGATTTATTATTCTATAGTATATAAAGAATATGTGCCTTAATGTTCATGTTTTGTGAGAAAAATCTTACTAATATTATAAATGCGAATATTTGTGAGTGTGGATGTTTGTTACTCTTTCACGCTCGAACGGCTAACCGGATTTGGCTGAAATTTGGTACTGGGATACATTATAGTCTGGAATAACACATAGGCTACTTTTCATCTCGGGAATAAGTTTCTACGGATAGCGGAAACGGGAACAAATTGTGTGCGGGTGAAGCTGCGGTCATCAGCTAGTATATAATAATTTAAATAAATAATCGTCTAGGAGCCGAGTGGGTACCTTAAAATTATTAAGCGACGAATTTCAGGGGACCAGTGGGTACGAACCCGGTGCAGATCGTGACGACCTATAGTTAAAATATTTCAAGCCGCCCATATAAGGCCTTGGCTTAACAATAATTGTCATTTAACGGAAAACCGTGTTTATTTTTAAGTTTTCTTCTCTACGCAATGGATCGTTTTGCGAATAAATTGGGGTGGCGACATTTTGTACTCTTTCCCGTCACCACGCGGCGCAACATGTGATACGCAAGATTATAGATTTTTGACAAGAGGTTCCATTGAAAAGGCTGTTTAACTTACACAAGCTATTATTAACCGTTTATTGCGGGTAGATTTATACCTCGTCGGCGTCACGGACTGTTCCCGTACGCAATTATCCGACTCGCAATCTCCATTGTAGTATAAATTTAAAACAAATTTCCTGAACAAGGAGGGTCGCATTTTTCTGCCTTGCCAAATTGTATAAGCGTAATAAAATTACTCGTTTAATTTCCGATTCGTACAGTAAAACATTGTAGTTGGTATAAGTATTCCACAGTAACATGTATACATTAGTGGTTTATGATCCGGAACGTATACTTCGTTGAGATGAAACGGTCCTGAGTCTAAATACATCTTTCTGTTAATTAAACCTATGTTTGAGTAGGGTGCATGTTAAATAATAAAAGGCAAAAAACATATTAGAAAAGGCATAGGAAGTAAGTCGAAGAAAAGGAAAAAAGTATACCAATCGCATGAAGAAACACCTCCTTTTTGAATTAGGTTAAAAAACACATACTTAATATCCTTAGATCAAGAATAACAACTAGATTACGGGTCGCGAACAAAATCAAGTGTCCCAAGTCGATACGTCGTTAAACCTATATTCTATTTATTAGCAATCGTAAATAAATAATAACATGTATACATTAGTGGTTTATGATCCGGAACGTATACTTCGTTGAGATGAAACGGTCTTGAGTCTAAATACATCTTTCTGTTAATTAAACCTATGTTTGAGTAGGGTGCATGTTAAATAATAAAAGTCAAAAAACATATTAGAAAAGGCATAGGAAGTAAGTCGAAGAAAAGGAAAAAAGTATACCAATCGCATGAAGAAACACCTCCTTTTTGAATTAGGTTAAAAAACACATACTTAATATCCTTAGATCAAGAATAACAACTAGATTACGGGTCGCGAACAAAATCAAGTGTCCCAAGTCGGTACGTCGTTAAACATATATTCTATTTATTAGCAATCGTAAATAAATAATTCAAGACTGTATCACATTTAACGTAAAATGTACCTTAAAGTTATTATACGTAAGCATAAAATACCATGCCACTGATATATCAGTTAAGTCGTTTTGTTCGTTACGTTTGTATTATTCAATGTCGGCCCATTGTCGCCAGTTCAAACAAGGATGTAGTGAGCCGTCAGAAGTGAGCCGTCTTCTATAGGTGCCGGATTTCTCGCGTCGATATTACATCAAGTTGTTATTCTTGATCTAAGTTAATACCGCATCAAAATCGGTTCAGTAGTTTTTGCGTCCATCACAGTCAAATAATTATAACGCCAGAATCCGCCTTTTGATTTTCTAGGAATTTTATTATACCTGGTGTCACTCACACAATCACGACAAATTAAATGACACATTGTATTTCAAAATCCGTCAAGCCGTTCAGGCTGTAGAACGTCCAAGAAAAATTTTCAAGGTTTATATTTTAGCGCCAAAAGTCTGACATTTTGATTTTTTAGAAATTTTAATATACCTGGTGTCACTCACACAATCACCACGAATCAAATGACACCTCGCTTGTCAAAATCCGTTAAGCCGTTCAGGCTGTAGGACGTGACAAAAAAAATGGACATACATACATACCAAGTCTCAAAAAACATTACCCTCCTTTCTTCGGCAGTTCGGGTAAAAATAGGGGAGAATATTAATTTGAAATTATTTGAAAACCGATGAAAAGGCATGGATCAGAGGTATGGAATCCAACGGGTTTTGAAGTATGTCACGGGCGAATCCGGAAGACCCCGCTAGATATTTTATAAAAAAACACTCATATGATAATTTATAGGTCATTAATAAAAATCGTGCGTCTGAATAAAATTATTAAGTATATTAATAGCAATCCCCTTGTCTCCACACGCGTGGTAAGGTTTTTCTGAACCCGACTCATACGGAAGTTAAGACTGCTTTTTAGATTAATTTAGATACAATAAAATCCACATAATACGCAAATGTCACAATAGAAATAAATCGAAAACTAACACAAATTGTTAGCTTAATAACCCATCTCTTTTTAAGAATTAAAAGGCAAAATTTTAAGAATTAAATATTTCTAGAGATACCTCCTTTACATTTACAAAGTCACAGACATCTAGCTGGTTAGTTTTCATGGAAATCCAGCTAGCTACTTTATAATTTTTTTGTAATTTGATGTAAATTGTTGTTCAGTTTATAAAAGTTCATAAAAGAATCCGTGGTTCCGTACGTTATCTTAAAAATAAATAAATCTCGACAACTCAAATTCCTTATATCAAACGTATGGCCTTTTACACCCTCCGTTTACATTTGACAGATGAGACGTCAACAGAAAATTGGATTTCACAAAATAAACATGTCTTTCTTCTTTGAAATACCGTTTCACGTTTGTATATAATGATGCTTTAAGCAGAAGCAATAGAGTTCAATTTGCTAAGATTTCAATTGTTATGAGAGATCGTTGCAGAACTTTTGAACGATATTTCCTTTGTAACTGTTCCGGTCAAAAGATTGACTTCGCAGCTAACAGCTGTTTGCCAAAGAAGGTAAGGCAGCTTATTTACTTAAGCAAGAATGACGAAGCGCATTCATATGCAAAGCGCTGTGAGATACCATCTTGATGGCTATTTGATGACTTTATTAAATTGCAACGAAGTGAATTACCTACACTGCGCATTGGTTGCAAAGGATTCGTGTTTCAGAAAATTATTACGGCACCAATGAATAGGTATTTTTGAGCAATTTAAATGGTTTATTTTGTAATAGGAAACATACCAATTTTCAAATGGTTAACTGGCTTGCACCATAAAAATAAAACGACTTACACAACTTCGATGACGTTTAGATAAACAAGATATTAAAACTCTTTAATCTTAACATTTTTGTTATGATGACATCGTTACGTTACCCAGTACAGTAGGTATATGATTTTAATGGTCTATATTTTAAACATTATCTATCTCCACTAATATACCTACATAATTATGTTATATTACGTATGTTACTATACTAATGAAAAAATAAAATGTTTTTTCTTTACAAGCGTCGGGTAGGGATCCGCAGAGGCAACTAAATCAAAAGCAACCTTTACGCATCTTCGACCCACAATCATGGAAGTTGACACGAAATTTGAAATTCAAAAATTCCAGTTTAGTGTGATGACTTATGACCGTATTGATGACTGATGAACTTGTTTATCTGTAGATCAATGCTAACGAAGAAGTAATTCTCTATATTTTTAGATCCTAGATTTTCGGTCGATTCCCAGTAGTTCGCGCCAGAAGTTCTGTGGTGAGACATTTGTTCCCAGTATTGGTCGAAATTTCAGTAAGCACTTTTTTGCGCAGCGAAATATATTGGAAGGGCTCCTCACGATATACCCAGTAAACCCCAGATTAGATTCCCCTAGGAAAACGCGAGCATGGCTGCCCAAAATAAACCTGGTTATGGATTGCAATTAGGGAATGCAATCCCGCAACAAGATTGTAATCCCGGTATTTGCGGGACTGAGGGATCTCAGTCCCGCGGGATCCCGGTATTTGCGGGATCCCGCATATTTTTGAAAGTCATTGTGAAAAGAATAGAATTCTGTATCATACATCCATCTAGAACTGAAAAATAGTCACCCCTTAATCACCGAAGGGGTAGGCAGAGGCATAATATGCCCAAATTTCACCTTTTAAGATTTCGTACCACGGTTACTTATATGGGTCTCATCTCATAATGTCCCTTTCTTGAAATGTCCTTTCCCATAATGTCCTTTCTCAAAATGTCCTTTTCTCGAAATGTCCTTTTCTCAAAATGCCCTTTTCGCGAAATGTCCTTTTCTCAAAATGTCCTTTTCGGACAGGACATTATGAGAAAGGACATTTCGAGAAAAGGACATTAAGAGATGAGATGAGCCGGGCCTTCAACTTGGCTTAACTGCCATTTTACCGGCAAACGGGACCAACGGCTTAACGTGCCATCCGAAGCACGGCAACGCTCAAATAAATGTCACAAAGTGGTCACCCATCTAAGGACCAGCCATAGTAAATGTAACTTACTGAAGTGATCTTTTACAGAACACTAAGTCCGCGTGGCCACAAGGAAAAATAAATTATTTAATATTACTTTTGTATTTAGATTATTAAACGGATATAGGTACATATAAGTAATAAAATACCTACTGCAAATGATTAGAAGCGCAAAAAACATAGCATGTCAAAATTCTTGTCTGCCAAACGACTCCTAACTTTACATGTCAGATAGCCAGCAAGCAATGTACGAGATAATTCAACTTTTAAAGTACAAGAAAAGTCATATCTCCCTGATTAAATTACTAAAATCAAATAAGTACGTTATTAGATTATTATATTATGTCACAATTACAAAAAACTCTCTCAAACCGAATCAGTTTGCGCGCTTCGTCTTACAGAATAACACATGTACTTTACCTTTGCACAATCCCGCTGATCCCGCGGGATCCCGCACGATTTACGTGCGGGACTGGTCCCGCAAAAATACTGCGGGATCCCGGTATTTCGGGATCCCGGTATCCCGGTATTGCATTCCCTAATTGCAATTAACGAATCCAATGAAACGTATCCAAGACAACCTGGAGTGAAGTCAAGCACGAAGCTCAAGAACGAACTGCATAGCAAGGAAATGCACACACATGGGGACAAATTATATTAAACTAGCTGTTCCCTGAGGCTTCGACCGCGTAGAAGTCGTTATCGCGTAAAATCATAACCCCCCTTTTGCGTAGTTGGTTAAAAAGTAGCCTATGTCCTTCCCAGGGCCTCGAACTATCCCTATACCAAATTTCATTTCAATCGCTCCAGCCGTTAAGGCGTGAAAGCGTAACGGACAGACCGGACAGACAGACAGAGTTACTTTCGCATTTAATTAATAATAAGTAGGGATGAGTCAACTCGCACGGAATTGCGGGCGTAGAACTGTAGATGATGATAACAACAGTAGTATTAGTACTACTGTTGTTATCATAACATTAATATAATAACACAGCATCCAGTCTATATTCCTGTAAACTCCTGTCACGTTAGTAATGCAACGTCACTCCGATATGGCACATATTCAACGTCAAACTATGTAAACCCAATGACGGGAGTGACATGCAACTGACAATCAAACAATGTTATATTACATCACCGACGTGAAGTTCTGGCTAGTTTTTTTTTCAATCAATGGCGATTGTTTGAAAAAAAAAAACGTGTGGCACTCGGGGACTGCTGCGGTAAAGCTATTGCATAGCATTTTTAGGGTTCCGTAGCCGAATGGCAAAAAACGGAACCCTTATAGATTCGTGTCGTTATTTTACATAAACATTACCGTGTCAGTTGTGAAAAATTGTGAATTAAAAGTTAGTGGGTGATTTGCAAAGTGCTGTCAATATTCCTATCTATGACGCATTTCAATCGGAGCATCGAAATTGTTTTCACATTAAGAGCTCTGAATTCGACCAGTTCTCTTAATTCAACTTTGGTCGAGTGGTTAAGACGCGGATCGATACGCAGAAGGTGCAAGATCGATTCTGGGTACAAGCGTCACTTTTTGGATTGACTTTATATAACAACGACTGCAGAGTGCATAATTGACGTAAATAAAAAGAAATATGAAGTGCGAGATGTACGAGCGTGACTATAGCCGAGTGTTACGTATTTTTCGTGACGGAATTTCTGGATTCGGTCTCCACCCTCAAGGCCCGCGATAGAAGCAATAGCTTAAAAAGTATGGTGATCAAAATATACAAACCTTTAACCGAATACATTTACATCGAGCGTTTTATGATTTAAGTATATTGCAGAAAAAATTAAAGTTTAATCAAATATTTTCATTTATCTAAAATCATATCAAAATACTTTCGTGTCACTAAGTAAAAGTTCTTTTACGAGTATTAGATTTCAAAATAAATTATTAATTTTAAGAACGTAAACCTGAGTGAGATTAGTTTACTTTTTATGAGTTGGTTGTTAACTTTTGTAACGTATCTAGTATCTTTTACGGACCTATAACATTGATACGTCACAACGATTTCTGACCCTTACTGACTTTTGTCAAAGTCAAAAAGTCGTAAAACTAAGAATCGTACCTTTCATTATCGTCTATAACATCGATAAATAGCTGAAGTGTTACTTGACCATTCGATAAAGTTTGAGTATATCAAATGACTATAAAATAAGAATACCGTGGAATTTGAATGACGTTTTTATATGGACCATAATTTTATGGCCCCAATTTAAAAAAAGAACTCAATTGATTTCTTCATCATGGAACTGGAGTATGGAGAAATGTGGTGAATATTTATACTTACTTGTTCATTTCAGAAGGCCTGGTCAAAAGCACCTTTAACCGAAGAGCATGTATGAAGACACTAATGAAAGTAGAAGAAGCGAAAGTTGTTTGTCAGGATCGTAGCAAATGGAAAGTCATAGTCTCTGCCTACCCCGTTGGGAGACAGGCGTGTTGTTATGTATAATAATTATAATATAAATAATAATATATCTTTATTTGCTAGAACATTGTATAAAAGATGTTACAGCTACGCTTAAGATTAAGTACCTACTTACATCATGTTCTGCCTAAACTGGGCATGCAAACATTATTTTATTCAGCATGTATGTATGAATGTTGTTCATTTCATCATAAGTATTGCTTTGTGTATGATCTGTAGTAGTCTTCCGTGCATAACGGAAATGAAATCTAGGTGAGTCATGTAGATGTTATCCATATTTCCGTTCTTATAAAAGTTTGGCTACATTTAGTCGAAATGACGTTAAAATGCTACTTCATTTTAGGCGTAATTCTGGAGGCGCATTCTTTCTCAAGTAAGCGCATTCTTTCTAAATTATTAAAGAGAATTCTCATTAATAATTTTTATTGTTGAAAAAAGTGAGGATTGTTTTCAATTCCGCGACTTAGTTAATTAGGTTTGTTTAGCAAAGTTTGTCTAAATGAGTCAAACTGAATCACCACTCAAGATGTTTAAAAATAATCTCGAATATTAAATAAATTTACTAGTAAAATAAATTTACTAAATTTATTAGTACATACTTAAAACATACTACATAGAACCAAATAGAAGGCAAAACTGTGCCAGCTCGAGCGATATTAGAATATACGTTTACTTACAATACAACGCATTATTGTATAGTTTTATCCCTTGGGTGAGGCGGCGGTGGTAGCCCAAATCGGTCCTGGGACATCCTTTACGAAGATAGATATAAAACAGATAAAAGGAAATGTAGTCTTGGGTAATAACTCATTATATAAAAAAATATTGGTACCAACATCAAAAAAATACAAACAAAAAATAAATAAATAAAAAATAATAGATCTTGGACCAACAAACCGGTACGGAGGTAAATCACAAAATATGTACTAGTACTAGGTACTAGACATGGTACAGTATTTTTTTTATATCTGTGTATCGCAGGATGTTCAAATGATCCTTGTAATAACCGTATCCGTTATCATCCGCATAGCAAAGCAAACCGTTAACGAACAGGAAAGCCAAAGTCAAACCAAGCTATTAATGACTCTTGAGCATAAAAATGTAATGTTGTCTTAAATGTAAAATGGAGCCACGGGACTCTACTGAGATTTTTAGAGAATCTTTTGAGGATCTATGTCAACCTTATCACTTTTTGACTAATGGAAGATGTTATGGTAAGAAACAGAGACTCGTCCCACCTGCGTAGTGTATTAAAATCAATCACCCTCCCAAAATGAAACTGGGAGAGCCCTATGTCCAGCAGTGGACTGGGATGAGTCTGAGTGTATGAGTAACTGCAGATGATTCTGATGAACCTCACGTTCGTTCAGTTACATGGGATGCTTATTTCCTAGTAATAGACCATTGATATTGATGCCATTTTCTAAAGGTATGGCAATGCAACCCAGGTATTGATACCATTATCATTTTATAAAAAAAGTAGTATTAGGTAAATTGCAATCTTAAGTCAGTTTTCAAGACTAGTTTTACGTGAGAAAAAGTTACATGGATACTGTGCTGGACTTCTACTGACTAAAACCACATGGTGCTTTACAACTGTATACTGCCAGGAGTCCCGTTTACGCCCTCGGAAGGATGTTCCAAGATTCCCGACAGACTTTGGCTATCGGGGTATATAGGGGATTCCCGCGAGGAAACCCCTAGATTTCAGGTACTATCACAGGGCGGATACTCTATCTTGAATGTGTCCGTGTAACCAATAAATTCTAAGCAAATGTAATACTATTATATTATCTTTGGTACTATCCTGCAACTTTGGGAGGTTGGTTCAACTGCTAACTTAATATTATTTAAGATAGATAGTGGTTTTTATTTGGTTAGTTAAAGCATAAAATCAGAAAGAGACTTAAAGAACCCATCATTATGTATTTATCAAGAAATGTGACATCGCAAACAATAACCAAGTCTATGATGTCATAACTTCTAATAAAGCTACTAATATAGATATCTATGTTCAATGGTAGGTGGCATCAACTACCACACAATTTATATCATCTAAAGCAATGAATCGATCGTATGCACAGCGTGATATCTATCTCACCAAATCAGTATTTATAAATGATTTTCGTAATATAAGCCTAAACAACATCGTCGGATGTGTCTATGTTTATGATTTTAATGATATAGCATTGTAATAAATTGTGTTTTTAAATTACTCTTGTGCGTAGAGATGACAAAACATACTAAAATAAAACTAACTCGTCATTTTCAGCCCCGGCAGCATCTCCTACTGATGAAAGATGTAGGTGCACCTGTATAACCTTTTCTTTTAATTTCTGCATCGTCAGGCGTCAATGTTTCAGAAACGTAACTGCAACCACTCCTGCTGATGTTCTGAAATTTCGATAAAACTTCTGTTAAAACAAGGAACCGTGATTTTTTCTTACGCTTTTCCGTATCTAAGTATCGTACTTAGATGTTCATGTCCTTGATACTATGAAATTCAGACATTCACGAGTTGGGCTCATGATCTAATACAGTTAAGTATCGTAAATACAAAAGTATTTCCCACGAATAATTTTTATAAACCATTCCAGAATCCATACTACGGGCATAACAATACAATGTTATTTTATCTTTTATTTAAGTAATTAATGATATCTATGAGTAAAATAAAATATTGATTTTTAAACAGTTCAATATTAAAATAAATTTCCGATATTCTTGTTCTTTAGCAGTCTAGCATATGATTAAAGTTTAATTTATGACGTATAAAAACTCTGTAATTTCTTAAAACGTAAAAGATATTAAAAATTAAGGACATTACTTAATCAAATACAACATCGGAGCTGGTAAAATTATAAATCTTTCTAATAGTAATCAATATCCTGATAAATTTTTATCATGGCTGAAAGTGTAGTTTCTTTTAATAACTAGTCATGAAAGCTAAGTAAGTATGTCCCTAATTTTCTTTTGCCCCACATTATGCATTTTCATTTCTTTATTTATTTCAAATTATTTCCACCCGCACTTTTATTGCTCTTTTACATTATTTTTGTGGATTATTAGGATGAATAATTATAAGATATTGATTATCCAAATTCGTCATTTCTTGCTTACAGCTTGATAAACTTTGTAAATCATTATTTATTTTTTTATTTTTTATACCACTAAGGTGGCAGATAAGCATACGGTCCACCAGAAGGACTGGTGGTCACAGCAGCCTATGAACGTTTGCAACACCAGAGGCGCCACAGTCGCGCTGCCGACCCTGTAAAAACCTTCTTAGACCCCTTTTGAAGAACCCCATACTGTAGGCGTATGGGAAAACCGAGGCAGGAAGATCATTCCACAACCTAAGCGTGTGCGGAAGAAAACCCCTACCGGATCTAACCGTGCTCGAACGCTCCGTACGTAGGGTGTGAGCGGTGGCCGCGTAAGGCGTGGGCGACGTGGGCCACCGCCCACGGCCTCGCGGTACAAGGGGCCTCGCGCCTCAAAAATTTTTATGCATTGCTTCAAAGCGAGAATAAAATAAAAAAAATAAAAAAATAATTTTGCTGTGAAAATTATGTATCGATTCATACAATGTGTTATAAATCGGGTGTCGGACATAGGAATCTTAAAAAACTTTTTACTGATTTTACAAAAACTAATGATGGCAATGTGTTTATGTTAATAATTGTGGTCGAAATCATAGAGACACAATTTTGAGTAGATTCCATTTTAAAAAATATTCAACACAAACTGATTTCAATGTGTGGAAAAGTACATTAAATAATTTAATAGTTTAAAAAACAAAAAAAAACGGGTTTTAGCACGCACTTGGGACGGCCGCCATGTTGGATTTAGGTCACCTGATTATTTTTTTCGTATCCCATTCAGCAAACCCTTTCATTTAATACCCATATCATAGGGGTGCATTTCAAATAGCCAATTCGCCATCGTGGATGTCCGCCATGTTGGATTTAAGTCATGTGACTATTTTATTCGTATTCCTGACAACAAACCCTTTCATTCGATACCCATATCATGAGTGTGGATTTCAAATAGCCAGCCGCCATTTTGGGGAGGCCGCCATATTGGATTTGTAATGACGTTTTTTAGCTAGTCATGTATTGTCATCAGAACTCAGAGCGTGTGCAAAATTTCAGCCTGATCGAAGGACGGGAAGTGGGTCAAATTAACATTCCAAGATTTTCTTACATACAAAGGTACAAGTGAAGCTAATAGAAGCGTGTTAAAAAAGGGATAGCTTGCGGTTTTCTCGTGTTTTCTTATTTTAACGCATAGAGTAACTTTAAATGGGTTGTTAGCAAAATATCTGCCAAACATTTTACGCTACACAAACAAACACAAACCGCTCTGGGAGCTATACCTATGACAAAATATCATTTTTCTTATTTTCTTTAAGAAAATTATGTCTAATTCGTTTTTAGGGTTTCGTAGCCAAATGGCAAAAACGGAACCCTTATAGATTCGTCATGTCTGTCTGTCTGTCTGTCTGTCCGTCCGTGTGTCACAGCCACTTTTCTCCGAAACTATACGGCCTATGCTATTGAAACTTGGTAACTAGATGTATTCTGTGAACCGCATTAAGATTCTTATATAACACTAGAAAAAAAGCAGTAAATTTTTGGGGTCATACTCAGAACCGAAACTCAAAATTTTTTTTTCATCAAACCCATACGTGCGGGATATCTATAGATAGGTCTTCCAAAATGCTGTTGAGGTTTCTAACATCATTTTTTTCTAAAGTGAATAGTTTGCGCAAGAGGGACTTCCAAAGTCGAAAAATGAGTGTCCCCCGCCTCTAACTTCTAAACTAAGAGAGCGATAAATCTAAAAAAAAATATATGATGTACATTGCTATAAAAACTACCAACGAAAATTAGTTTGAACGAGATAGAGCTGGTAGTTTTTTTTAATACGTCATAAACCGCAACTTTCGGTTAGAAAAATCACTACCACTGCGAACGTGTTAAAACATCAATCAAAGTTACAACGAACTATAAGAACTTTTATATTATGTTACTTGCTGCTCTTAGATCATCTAACCACAGGATGCGCCTTACTTAAGCATTGTTTTCTGCCATTGCACATGACCATTTGGTCTTTTGGCTTTATGAGAAGCCTGTACATCAGTACATCATTTTATATGATTAAACTAGTACATTACATTGTAGTTGACTGTACAATAACAATTAACACACAACAGCCATTACGCGTTTGTCGATTAATACATTTTTAAATGCAATGAAATTTTATATGTCTTTGTGTTTCCCCCTTCACTTGTATGAAAACTGGCAGAATATTTTTGTATGCGGTGGTTCGCAAAGGCTAGTCCCGTGATATATGGTCTAAGTTGCTGCTACGAAACCCTTCATGGGCGAGTCCAACTCGCACTTGGCCGGTTTATTTACAGTTATAATTGTTAATAAACTACATTTTAGCTTACTACTGTCCTACCCACATCAAAAATAATATGACTAGCATACGGGATCGCGAGTTTTTGAGAGATAATTATAAGCAGACGACTATAATTAGTAGACACATAGTAATAGTAAACCTCTGTGGTTTAAACTTTTTTTTCCTTATGGCGATACTATTATTATTGGCGCCACAGAACAGGGCCTCGCGAAATCTGTCTTGCCCACACCAAATTTAGGTCTTGCCCCGCCACTGGGTGTGAGGATGAAATCCCTGTCCATGGCGAGCGGTGCGAAGATAGATGGTAGCCGTGGGCATCATGTCAAACAATTCCTCAGAGCACATACCATTGTACAGGCGGTAGAACACGCATAAGGAGGCAAAGTCTCTCCTGTCGCAAAGAGGTTCAACACCACCTGTCAGTATAGGATCGTTGACAACTCTCACAGCTCGCCTCTGCACCGAGTCAAATGGACGAAGCTGATATTCAGGTGCCCCCGCCCAGAGGTGACAGCAGTACTCCATGTGTGGCCGCACTTGCGACTTATAGAGACGCAGTGTTTGCGCCGCAGTAAAGTACCGCCGCGCCCTGTTGAGCACACCGAGCTTCTTGGACGCCGGCTTGGCCTTGTCCTCCAAATGACTGCGGAACTGAACGTCACTGGAGATGTCAACACCAAGGATCCCTATACTTTTAGAGATAGAAAGAGATGTGCCCTGGAAGTGTGGCGCTACAGTAGGTACTTGATAATATATTATGGTAATTAATATATTAATTCATTATGGTAGAGCTTAGAGTTAAATAAGTAGGTAACCTTTCAATTTATACTCTAAGTTTAAGCTTTGTTAACAGTTAGAAATCCCCAAAACACAATAGTACTAGTTTTCATTTATATCAATAAATCGTTTGAATAACGCTCACTACCATTTTCAGCCCTGCGGCTATAACGTATACGGTTTAACGATCGCAATTGCACACGTGTGTGTTTTAAATGTTTCTATTTTCAAGTTATTGCAAAAAAAGTATTTCGAAATGGATCATTGAGTACGATATTTCAGTAAGCTAGAAAGCTTTGTTGAAAAATAAGTCTTAGCTTTGAAACTATTTCATACACTTTAGAGCTTATCTCGCATTTTCTTTATATTCAATATTGGTTATGTTCTACACTCAACTAGAAGTATGGTCTGGATGACCATTATTGATTATTATATCACTAAAGCGGTAAACAAGTAGACAATCACCTAATGGAAAGTATTCACCGTTGCCTTGGTTATCAGAGACTCGCGTTACTTACTCACTCTGCTGTGAAATTCGCCAATGCCACGGGTATTTCAATGTATCAGCTTCTTGGAATTCTAATTTCTGTTTACCACACTAAAACGAATTACATTTCATTTAAATTCTCGTCACCCTTTGCTTGGGTCAATTTCATTCAATTTAAACTTGGTTATATCTATTATGGGATAGTGGAGTACGAATATCGTTCGTGTTCAAATAAAATGGAATTGTATGAAACGTAGTGAAGTAATTTTGGTGCGTTCGGGGTTTAAATGCGCCTATGATCTTATCAGTTGTGGGTGTAAGGGTATACGGGCACCCGCTCTTTTATATTAATCTACCCTGTTAAAATGGTATATGTGTGTCTTATATATACCGACGTGCCCATAGTGACCGCTCCAAATGGTACACCCTGTATACGCAAGATTTACACAAACATTACCACAAATCAATTTGTATTATAATATAAAAAACCCCGTCACTTGTAAGCTTCTTTGTTAAAACTAACCTCGTAGTCGTAGTACAGAAATGTAGGTACGTATCCATTACTCTATGTTCAGCTTATTCTTCTATTCATACAAATTTATGATTTGACCTATTGATAAAATAGCGGTTTAACTATATGAATGTACGTCGTAAAGTTGATCGTTCAAAATAGTAGTTATTAAGGGGAGTGGTTGACAAAGTTTGCGAAAAAGAGGTGCAAATAAAGACGTTCTTCTCGGTATTAGTATACGAAAAATGACAGCCAAAAGTAGATTTGAAATCTACAAGATGTGTTCCAGAAAATGGTTTCATCAGAAATTGTGTATTTATTATAAATAACTAGTAAAACATCACTGAAATAGCCCATATTTTTTTAGAAGAAGTCGTTGTATGACATCTATTTATTAATGAATGATAATAAAATTTATATCAGAGACTAAAGAAAACATAGACCTCTAAAATGGTTTTCTTCAATTTTGAATTAGTATAAGTTTTAACTAATTATAACTAATAATGTATTCAAAGAATACATCACAATGCTTGCTTCCCCGCGCTCGCCCGAAAATCTAGTGCGGGGGGAGTCGTGTTGCTAGACGGACGTGTGTCGCTCTGGTCTGCAAAATATTCTCGTAAAATGTTATATTTTCATTCATGTACAGAGTAATACATGTAACAGACAGAGCCCGAGTTACACAATGCATACTGCATTACATGAGAATATAATGCATTTCAACTTATTTTTCGTATTGTTTTATTAAATTACTTCGGAAGGTAATCATGCTTATATTGTAAGCGGTACTTAATCATTTCAATATAAATAAATGAAGAAATATTTGTGGACATTCGCACACAACTTAAGCTATTATAACCTTGTGCTAAGGGATTTATACAACTGATGAAAATACTTATATTATAGTTATTAAAAGTACTTGACCGTAATTCGAAGCTTATATAATGAGATAGGCATATCCGTTACCCGTAGGCTTATCTTACTCATGTTTGATGACGTATTTCCGTCGACTCACCAGTAGGGGGCGCCACCTGTGAACTTATAAAGAACATGGCGTCCACTTTGTCCTCTTTGGCGTTTTGATTCCCGTAGCAAAGGTTATAGCAGGAACACCTGCTAGTGCATTTATTTTTTCTAGTTACTAGTTATATACCTAGTAAAGTTATAAAAAGTGACTTGGGATGAAGTAAGTGAATTTACAGAAATAAAATTATTTAACGGCTTTGCCGTTCGTTTGAATATACAGTGAATCTAAAACAAGTGACTTGTGATTGAAGTAAGTGAACCTACAGACATATTTAACGGTTTGACCGTTCGTTTAAGTCTCAGGTATGTTTTTACTTCATATTTTTACGATCACATATGAGTGTGATACGTCATAATGTGAAATAACCTATTATTTTAAAATAGCACGTAAACCTTTCGAGGTTGCAGTTTCTGTTATTTAATATCTTTAGTTACAGCTAATAACAAACTGATTTTATGGATTGTATTCATAGGTACTAATACTTTTTTTTAGATATTATTTGCTTCGTGTATGTACAACGTAAGTACCGCCGAATATAGAAAATATTTTCAAAATATTTTTATACCTACCCACATAAAGGCACATTAATTACTAGATGTTCTCATACATGTAAAAATATGGCCTATTATGGGTAAAATCGTAATCATCCCAAGTTTCTGAATACGTACGAGTGTGTCAAAGTAATAACTAAATGTTCACCATGAAAGTAGTACTTAAATTTTAGGTACGTAACATAATACTATTTCTTTTAGTTTGGTTTCTTGATAGAAATGAATCCTCCATCCTTAGAAAGTGAGCTAATTCCAAGTGGAGTATTTCAGAAGCGCGCTCTGAGCTCCAGTTACTGTATTAGGTACGTCAAATAGCTACAGTTCCAGATCATTTAGCTCGAACTTCAAATAAGGGCAATCGCGACGCCACGTGCATTGTCGTAAGTGGAGTAAAAGAAGCCGACTTCCACTAAACCAGATAAGGATGATGGAAATAGGTGAGTTATTTCTTATTACCTAACACTCGTCCTGACCAAGTGTAAATTTCTTCACTTTTTTTTAGATATTATTTGCTTCGTGTATGTACAACGTAAGTACCGCCGAATATAGAAAATATTTTCAAAATATTTTTATACCTACCCACATAAAGGCACATTAATTACTAGATGTTCTCATACATGTAAAAATATGGCCTATTATGGGTAAAATCGTAATCATCCCAAGTTTCTGAATACGTACGAGTGTGTCAAAGTAATAACTAAATGTTCACCATGAAAGTAGTACTTAAATTTTAGGTACGTAACATAATACTATTTCTTTTAGTTTGGTTTCTTGATAGAAATGAATCCTCCATCCTTAGAAAGTGAGCTAATTCCAAGTGGAGTATTTCAGAAGCGCGCTCTGAGCTCCAGTTACTGTATTAGGTACGTCAAATAGCTACAGTTCCAGATCATTTAGCTCGAACTTCAAATAAGGGCAATCGCGACGCCACGTGCATTGTCGTAAGTGGAGTAAAAGAAGCCGACTTCCACTAAACCAGATAAGGATGATGGAAATAGGTGAGTTATTTCTTATTACCTAACACTCGTCCTGACCAAGTGTAAATTTCTTCACAGATCAGAGGTTAAATTACGAGGATGATAGAAACAATCATCCTTGCTTCGTATTTTATATAGGGACAGCATTAAAAGAGATTTCGGTCAGTATAACCTAAGAGGTTAATAGACACGTTTTGGCGACAAATTGCCTTGATAAGATAATATGCTGATACCCACTATTGTAAAATCATAGTCCTGGGTTCGTCAACCTAAACAAAAACGGGGAGATCCGACAATTCGAATCCCTGCTACATTTTGAAAAAGCTGACAAGGTTCTTTCTGCCAAAAGGCTTTTGCTGCCAAAACCTTTTGTATTTTTAAACAGAATCTTTTGAAAAACTTAGTTTCTTCGAAAATATTTATGACAAAATTGAAGACCTACTTTAATAATAGGATTTCCATAAATCTTTTATCAATTTATTACAAATGGCTTGCGGGCATAGATCTGATTTCATATATTATTCTCAGAATTGTCAAAGACCCAATTCTTAAAAATGAACCTTGATAAAATATCGCCTTCAAACACATACATTTTCGAGGCTGAAGCCTTTTCAACGGCACGCGGGAAGGCATGCATTTTGGTCTTCGATCTCCAAAAAAGGATGACTCCGAAAAAAGTTCATCCAAATCATTACGCCAGCCTTCGAGAGGATCAGGCGTCAAGATCAGATCTCCATCGAATGGAGTCCAGATTCCATTGTACCAAGAGCCTTTTTAGGCCTGTGTTACAGTTACCACTCTCGAGGGGTGTGTACAATATCCATAATAATTGGGCATACGACAGTAAATGTCCCTTCAATTAAGAAATTTCTGAGCTTTATGCTCTCAAAGAGACTGAGAAGTTTAACATCCCCTGCCCATACCAGCAAAGGAAACACTAACCAGTTACCACCCTCGAGGGGTATGTACAATATTGTGTATCTATAATAATTGGGTATACGATAGTAACCAGGCGTACGATAACATACTAAGTAACCATGCAAGGATGTCCCTTCAATTACGAAATTTCCGAGCTCGAGGCTCTCAAAGAGACGAGGAGAGGTCTAACATCCTCTGCCCACACCAGCAAAGGAAACACTAAATAATATGACCCTGTCATTCTATGTCGGTCAGTTAACTCTGTACAAAATACGTTGGTAAGGAACGAGAGTACCAAAAAGTTTTAAATTTATAAAAGGGTACCGCATTCCCTTTATCCAGAAACTCCAATCCGTCCTGCACGATATTCGAGAGGACGCAGGTTCGAATCCTGCTCAAAACTGATAACCTTCCCACATTTAAATTTACACCGAACTCTGTTCAAGTCCCGTCCTGACAAAGTTGTAAATTTTCACTTTATGTTAAAATGCTATGGAAAACTTGACTAAGGTGGAATACTAATTGCTTTAAATACTTGAGAATCCATACAACGAAAAGTTTCCTTTTTAACTGAAATGATCACATTGTGCAATGGTTCAAAAGATGAATGCTCAAGGCACTCTAAAACTAGTTCCTTTGTCACCAAGTTTGATTTCTCCACTTTTCCTAACTTCAAATAGCGATGGGTCATCCGCCCAGAATTCAGTTTTAGGACATTGTACGCCTTTGTGAAGCCAGAATAATTCTATCTTTCAGCATGTTCCGTTTACCAGATTTCCTCCAACCACGAGATTGGATGTGCAAAATACATCTCAGTCAAGCTTATTTTCATGATAAAGCTGATGTAGTTTACATTATTCTTTCTCAGAGCACATTCTTGTCTTCCGCTCGGGTAAGCCGCACCCAAAACATTTTCGTTTCTCACCATCTGGGTGCCTCGATTTCTATAGAATAAGAGTATTTAAATACTCGTCTACCTACACAAAATCTCATTTTGCGCATCAAAATCCTGTTACTCTTCACAAACACGTACAAATAGCCTTGAAAACTCTTCAAACCCAGAGATGGTTAGACAATTGGGAGAAAACAATAATAGGTTCCCAAAGAAACCTCTCATATCGTTATGCAATAGACTTAGAACTACCTGAAAGTCCAATACCAAAAGAAAAGATATTAGACATAAAAGGAAGATTTATTTAATTCCAAATCAAAGAAACTTAGTTCTTTTAAAGAAAATTCAAACTTGGTGGGTCTCTTGATTTTTTACCCCTTTCGCAGTGCCTAGAGGTAGCTTTACCTCGGCGTCACATTCGGTCAATCCCCTAATCGACAACCCACTGAAGAAAATAGTAGTGCACGGAGTGGTACAAGTGGAACTCCAATAGTGGGTCCGCAATTACCGGTTCTCGTCAATTTTACAAGCTTTCCATCCGAGATGCTTTCTTACCACGGACGCGTCAGATTTCGCTTGGGAGCCCAGCTAGAAAACATTTCTCTAACAGGCTCGAGGGCCTAGAATAACAAAGATTGCACTGCATCAAAGAGAGATGTTGATAATCTTACACATGATTCGAAATCATATACCGGTACTGTGTTACAGTCTGTACTCATTCAAAGCAGTTGTAGTCCATCCCCCCAGAGGGACGAGACCAAATCAATTGCCTTGACGAACTTAACTCGTCAGCTTGCGTGTAATGGTCCGACATCAAATTGACTTCACCATACACTGCATTCCGAGCCGATACCATATGTATCAGCTCCTCCGGGTATTTTTTGTGAGCATCCTGCTTCAAACACCACTAAGGCAAGATTTCCTACAAACAATATTCCTATTATGAAATGGAGAACACTACATGATATGCCTGTTTGTAATGTGTGGATATTACTTCCACCACCATTTTTAATACCCAAGATGCTGTCACACCTTAATCGGTCAACAGGAGTGTTTATGGCGCCCCGATGGCACAAGGTAATAATAGAGGGCAGATCTCAAAGCGAGAGCTCTGTAAGCTCCATTCGTTCTGCAGAACCTGCAAAAGAACCTAATAAACATTATTTCTTTCCTTCTAATAAACACCTCGACAGGTCTCCCACCACCTCACATAGAGAATCTGTGGAAATGTGGGGGGGGGGGGGGGGGGGCGAAGAGGTAAATAACAGATATTAAATCAAAAACTTCTATTATTGAGCTCCTTGAGACCTACCTTTTAAGATGTTTTAACCGACTTGCATTTTTTTCATGGTTATTATATAATTCGATTCTGTTACATAAATCTGTTGTTGCTGTTCTTGATAATATAGAAACCGTTAGTCAACTTTACATAGTTCGCATGTTATGGTTAAACATATCTTGGTCGATCTCTTTAAAAAATGTAAAGAAAGATAAGTCACATATTCATTGATATTGGGATTGATGACTTAGTTCAATATTACTAAGTATTGATACACAGAGAACATTTTACAGGTTTCTCGTCATAGTGATTTTATGCTTAGGTCGCCGCAACCACGATCTAACTTTGCTCGATTGTATTAACTCACGTCATAGGTACTACTTTTAGGCCCGAATTAAGAGTCCGAAACTGATCATTTTCATTTCAGACAATCTGGTTGGAAAACATTGTAAACAAAGATAACACCTACGACTAATCAATTGAATCCTTTATTCTAGATAGAAATTAGGATATCAGAGTAACCGATATGAGACTACACAGTCTAATAGTTTATTTATGACTGTTAGAGGTTCTCCAACTATTCTAGCCCCGGCACTACCCGGTCAACAGCAGCTTCTAAGAATTGGTGGTGGTGGTAAGATCAAATTAATCCTTAACAAGAGGTAATTGACGATGGATTTCAAAAATTTTTATCGTCGAGTAATAATGTCAGCTACTACCACCAATCAAATATAATAATAATTCGCAATTATTTAATCCTGTCAATAGAAGGAATACTTACTACTCCTTAAATAAGATTCCTTATTTAGTCTGTTTAAGATTACATATGAAGTTGTTCAAGATGGTAAAGATTATAAATCTAGATACCATACATACAACATTCTATAATATTATTTTCCTAAAAATAAATTAGAATCACATTGGCGTTTCCGTCACTCACCAGGCGAAAACAAACATTTCTCATTATATAAGCTTCGAATTACGGTCAAGTACTTTTAATAGCGGCGTTTTCCCTGAAAGAAAACGCATATTAAAATACTTACCTAATTCGAAGCTTACTTTTTAAATCTGCCTGGTGAATAAAAGCCAATGAGGACAAAGTGGACGCCATGTTCTTTATAAGTTCACAGGTGGCGCCCCCTACTGGTGAGTCGACGGAAATACGTCATCAAACATGAGTAAGATAAGCCTACGGGTAACGGATATGCCTATCTCATTATATAAGCTTCGAATTAGGTAAGTATTTTAATATGCGTTTTCTTTCAGGGAAAACGCCGCTATTATTAACACACTGCTTTTTTGAGACACTTCTCTCAACCTAAGCTGAAAGAATTGACTCTTTTAGCTTATTACGTCTTGTGGGTCGCCACAAGTAGGCACCATCTACCGGCGAATTGGTTAAGGTATAAAAGTGAATAAAGTGAGTGCCGGCCGAGTTTCTTGCTAGTCTATATCTATACATAATAATAAAACTGTTGAGTGTCGAGAGTCTGAATACGGAAGTAATTTAAAAAAAAAAGAACGCGTTCTCTAATCGATATCTACTTCAGCCAAAATGAAATTTAAAATTTTCATGTCCGTCTGTATTCCGAATACGTATCAGGCCGAAACTACTGATCTGAATGAAAATTGATCCGAGGAAGTTCAGGAGTTAGAGACATCTCAACTTCTCTAAACCTAGAATTCAAGAGTTCCTTTGAATGTGAGGACAAATCTAAACCTGCGTGTTGCTTTATCATTTTTTTCATTCAAATCGATTCTGTAGTTTCTACGTGATACTTATTCGGGATACAGATAGACAGACAGACATGAAAATTTTAAATTGCATTTTCGACTTCAGTATCAATTAGAGAACATCCTTCAATAAAAATTTTCAAAATATCTTCCATGTACAGACTCTCTACCCTCAACAGTTTTATTATAAGTAAAGATAATTCAGGCCGCGCCGAGGGCGTGGACTGAATTGTTTTAGAATCTATTCTAAAATTTTCCACGGGGCTTAATCATTAAGCTCTTAACTATAAGAGCTTAATGATTAAGCCCCGTTTTATTATTATGTTTTATTATTATTGAAGCATGTTCTTTAGTCGATACTAAAGCCGAAAATGCAATTTAAAATGTTCATGTCTTTTTGTCTGTCTGTATCCCGAATAAGTATCACGTAGAAACTACAGAATCGATTTGAATGAAACTTGGAACAATAATAATCTTATAATCCGAGGAAGGTTCCTGGATACTTTGATTCCGATATTCTGCGAGCTTCCTTGTGAATAAAATATTTATTTATTTTATTTTTTTATACCTTTTTAGAATTTGCCCCACGTAATAGGAGGTGAGCCGTATTGCCGTGTTGAGATAGACAGGCGCAGGTTGTGACTGCCTGCTGTTGAAATTGTTCAAGCTGCCAAAAAGGCCTTCAACTTGGCTTAACGACTGCCATTTTACGGGCAACCAGGACTAACGGCTTAACGTGCCTTCCGAAGCACGGAAACGCTTAAATAACTGTCACAAAGTGGTCACATGGATGGTCACCTATGCAAGGACTGACCATAGTGAAAGTTGCTTACTACAGTGATCGTTTACAGAACACCGAGTCCGCAATGCCACAAGCGCTTATTATTTATACATATCTTGCTGACCCTCGCAACTGCGTTTACGACGCTTACGTACGTACATATTTTTGTTGGTTTGTAATAATAAAATTAAATGAAATTTTGTTTCTCAAAAGGAATAAAAATTTCAAGCGGGTGGAAGACCCCTTTTGTCTGGATTTGTAATATGTTAAGTACAAAACAATGAATATACGAACATTCGTCAAATTTGTGAATTCGTCACATTCAATTTACGTAATAATTAATCACGTTTTTTGTTGTGTATTTTATATGCAAAATTGAAATACAAACGTTTGTTTTTTAATTTACTTTTAGCCTCTCGCTATAAAATAGATTGCGGGGGGGCTTATAGCGAGACTTTGTCTGTAGTTTGTGACTCTGTTGCATTAAACTACGTCACTAGGTCATCTGTTCAAAGTTTGAACTAAAACAAAAATGACAACGTCAATCGGATTGAACTTTCACAATAAATGTTTTAGAGAGGGGCAGTCGGGTGAGTCTTTCTTGTTTATTTGGTGAAGCCAGGAACGCATTTCCGCTACTATTTTCTTCTTCGTCCGTGGTTCTTTTACTCTGATGTCTCTGTAGTTGCGCTACTCTATGTTGGCGAGTCATATCGCCCATATGCTCAAGGTCGTTAGCCCTGGGTATGGCCTTAATAATAAACTTTAAGTCACTTTCATACAAAACAAAAGATGAAAGGTAGTAATAACGTTTTGCTGTCGTGGGGTGGATGACCTTCGAACCATAATGGCCGCCACGTCACTCAGCTGTCGCGGCCCGTCACTGCAAGAGGAGTTAATTTTCCCAGTGCATTTAATTTACTTATTAAAAGAGCGAATGAGCAACCTGTGGGTTCCATTGAAAGCAGTTTTTGTTAAGCGCCTTTAGTGGACGCCGGTAACTTAATTGTTTTAAGTAGCTTCGTCTTCAAAGTCAAAAGGTTATTCAGATGTTACGTTGATCATTGAAATGTTAAGAATGTTTAAAAAAGAAGAGTCGGAATGTATAATGAATCTAGTCATAGGTATAGAAAAATGTACAAATACATAATTATATTTAATCGCTTACAGACCAGGAAAATCTAGACTTGAATACATGCTATCTCTTGGGCTAGGCTCTCCCCAAAGAAGGGGGATAGCACCCGAACTCCCACAAGAAGCGGGATAAAACCAAATCTGGTGGTCAAATTCTGTGTCGGGAGCATTGGGGCTATACTTCCGAGAGCGTACCCTGAACTTCCGACCGTAGACAGATGGAAGTGCACCGTGTGGTGAAATTGATCACAGCAGCTACGAACCGAACGCTCTTTTCTGTTCAGTTTTCGTAATAGAGGAAGATCCCAGAGCCCCCAGACGTCACTCATTTTCTGATGGACAAAATATGTACGAGTGATTAGTGGTGGGGTGTACTATGATCATATGACTAGTTGCTACCTTGGCCAGACGGCCAATTTTCTGGTAGCAATTAATCAAGGTACATAAAAACACTGCTCATGTCACTTAAATTCTGATAGCTGATTTTAACATATATTTTACACAATATCGTTAAAAATCAGTATTCATTACTCCCAGACATATGCGGTCGGCGGTTTCACCTTACAGACGCTTCAAAGCTCTGAAAAAAATTTATTAAGGTCACTTATTTTCTGATGCTTGATTTTTATATATGTTATTCAGACAACTGTTTTAAAACGTTTTGCAAACGGACAGACCGATCCAAGGGGCCAAATATTCCCCAGACCCAATTTTAATGTCGCTGAGAGTATGGGCGCGGGCATTATCCGTGCGTATTATGCGTATATGTAGCATGTCTAATCGAAGTCGGAATTAATATTGAAATGTAAATAAAAATGCATAAGTACCTATTAGTAATTATTACTAATAGGTACTTATGCATTTTTATTTACATTAAATTTTAAAATCACAGGCGTTAATTATTAACGCCTGTCATTTTGAAAATTACATTTTTGTATTTGTTTTATTTAATAAAGACTTGAGTTTTAAAATCACGTAAATAATCAAAGATTAACTTTGAGAAAAGTGCTCGTCTGACCGCAATCCATACTATATGCTATATATTATACTATATACAATATATACTATATATACTATATCCATACTAATATTATAAAGCTGAAGAGTTCGTTTGTTTGTTTAAACGCTAGGATCTCAGAAACTACTGGTGGGATTTCAAAAATTCTTTTACAGTTTGATAGTTCATTTATCGAGGATGGCTATAGGCTATATAACATCACGTTAAGACGAATAGGAGCGGAGCAGCAATCAAGAATGTTTAGAAAACGGGGAATATTTTTACCGTCTGAGAGCTTCCGAGGCGTACGCTGCCTAAATGGTTAAAGTTACGTAAAAATTGTGTAATACATAATTGTTTCTCTTAAAAAGTTCTATAAAAAAGTCCGCGACAGCATATGTCTATCTTTTAAGGTTTGCTCACAATAAAATTATTTGTCTTTCTTTTAAGGTGAGCTCACAATATTATCAAACTGAAGAGTTTGTTTGTGCTAGGTTCTCAGAAACTACTGGTTGCATGACAAAAATAATTTTACAGTTTTTTAGTGCATTTATTGAGGATGGCTAATGGCTATATATCATCACTCTAAGACAAATAGGAGCAGAGCAGCCATGAATAATGTTTTAAGAACGGGAAAAATGTATTTCTTTTGTGAGGTTTCATTGCGTACGTTGCGTAAATGGTTAAAGTTACGTAAAAATTGTGTACTACAAAATGTTTCCTCTTAAAAATTTACGAAACAAAGTCCTGAACAGCAAATGCCCATCTTTTAAGGTTCACTTACAATAACCTTTACAATAATTTTTAAAATATGAGCGACGCAACTCGACTACGCGTCGGAAGTAAACGTTTTCTGTAGCAGTAGCCAATCAACTGAAAGATAATACCGGCCAAGTGCGAGTCGGACTCGCACACGATGAGTTCCGTACCAAAAAACGGACAAAAATAAATGTGACGGGAAACATTATATCACTTCAACAAAGTTTTGCGGGTCAACTCTAAATGAATATAAGCGACGCGACAGGAAAAATTATATCACTTTTTACACACATTATTAAAACCTACAACCCTCTATTAAATATACCTAAGACACGCGACGAGTGTAAAAGCGACGGGATTATATTACCTACTTAAAATATTAATACTATACCACTCTCTTTGTCACTCTCATTTGACGCAAACGAAGTTGCGCGGGTCAGCTAGTAATTTATAGAATTGTGCCTTACAAACTGTTTTATGATTTTTTTTTAATCGAATTAATTTTAATTTTTTAAAGTAAATATCAAGAGGTTTACAAAGTATTAATAATTTAATTAAATAACAGCAACCTTTTAAAATAATTATTTATTGGCAACGAACCTTAGCCCGAGGAAAACACTGATGAACAAGATGACGATTTAGATATTCGATATCCAGATTGACTCGATGATGAATTACCTGACTTCAACGACGATGACAATGAAGATTAGAAAAAATATTTGTCCTATTTTTTGTAGTTTTTTAAGGTTTGTTACCAATAAATAATTATTTGAAAAGGTTGCTGTTATTTAATTAAATTATTAATACTTTGTGAACCTCTTGATATTTACTTTAAAAAATTAAAATAAATTCGATTAAAAACGAATTCATGAAACAGTTTGTAAGGCACAATTCTATATTTATTGCGGTCAGACGAGCACTTTTCTCAAAGTTAATCTTTGATTATTTTCGTGATTTTCAAATTATTACCTTTAAAACTTAATTCTCTATGAAATAAAACAAATACGAAAAAGTAAGTTTTAAAATGACAGGCGTTAATTACTAATAGGTACTTATGCATTTTTATTTACATTTCAATATTCATTCCGACTTCGATTAGACATGCTACATACGCATAATACGCACGGATATTGCCCGCGCCCATACTCTCAGCGACATTAAAATTGGGTCTGGGGAATGTTTGGCCCCTTGGATCGGTCTGTACGTTTGCAAAACGTTTTAAAATAGTTGTCTGAATAACATATATAAAAATCAAGCATCAGAAAATAAGTGACCTTAATAATTTTTTTTTCAGAGCTTTGAAGCGTCTGTAAGGTGAAACCGCCGACCGCATATGTCTGGGAGTAATGAATACTGATTTTTAACGATATTGTGTAAAATATATGTTAAAATCAGCTATCAGAATTTAAGTGACATGAGCAGTGTTTTTATGTACCTTGATTAATTGCTACCAGAAAATTGGCCGTCTGGTCAAGGTAGCAACTAGTCATATGATCATAGTACACCCCACCACTAATCACTCGTACATATTTTGTCCATCAGAAATGCTCTGGGATCTTGGACCATAATGACTGAAGGCCGTGTGGGACATTTTGTGGCTGTTTCCTTAAAAGCATTGCCTGACTGGAAATTACTACCTGCTTGTCTTTTAGAAAAAAAATCAATATTGAACTCGGACACACCATAATGATTCGTAATTTAGCTAATTATTATTTAACTAAAGTATGCATTTAGAGAATCAGGAAGTTTTTATTTAGTTTAATAAGTACATTGTATATTAATTCTACTGCTAGAACAAAACCTCAAACGAAACTTATAAAAAGAAAACTATAAAATAAAGAGCCCGCCGTAATATAAAGTGGGTTGTGCTAAGCTAGATGAAGTCCACATCTAGAGACTTGAGAATATTAAAATAGTTCGCGGGCTCAACACAGAATAAGGCACAATGCACATTGTCGACGCATATAAATATACAGTGTTGCCTTACTGCTATTGTGTTCACCCCTTGCACTTTCTTTGCTATTTTCACGGCGTATTCTGTTATTTTATTATTCATAACAACTGCCTTATCGACACCAGAAGTATCAATTAACGTAAGGGACATTTTGGCGAAAATGAGTTATATATCGACACCAGAAGTATCAATTAATGTAAGGGACAAAACACGGTTTTTCAGGAGAGCCAAAAAACGATTTTATTTTTATAAATCTGTCTGTAATTTTTTACTGTCTGGTTCGATTTTCATTGTGTCAAGAGTAAAGTTTCTTAGAATTTCTTCTTCTTTCATGCTATAAACTCAAGATTTAGGAATGTCTACTGGTTTCCAAAATAGCGTGTCCGTTACATTAAAAAAATATGTTTAGTTGTACCTTACGTTACTGATATTTTATGTTTAAACAAATGACTAAAGTGTAAGTAGCAAGAGACTATGGAAAATCACATGCAAATGTATTGTAAAGGACTTCACTTTAAGACTTTTGATGATATTTTTTTTTTGTTTTTTGCCCAGCTACTTAAGGTAGCCGGGTGTGTGCCTAGCTATCCCCCGATGTTTATAGTTCGGAGACTTTTCTACTTTACTAGTTCATTCCAGTTCTCGCTATTTCTCTGGTCACGCTCTTTCCGCATACTTGATCTTTCTGTCATACTATCTCTTTCTTAATTTCAGGTGGGATTGCCTGCTAATCTTTCCTTCTATTTATCTTTATTTTTATTTATTTCTTATTTCTATGGGTATACAGGTAAATAATTTACTCTCCACCATTCCTTCTCTTCTTTTCTTACATTTTTACATTTTTCTTATCAATATCTTATTCTATCACATTCTTGTTTTTGTTTTCTTTATTTTCTATCTCTACAATTTCACAACATTAGTGGTTCACTGTTCTGTTGTTTACAGTTTTCTTATTTCTATTTTTCCAATACATTGTTCTATTTTCTAACTTATCTACTATACTTAATACATGTTTCTTTTATTTCTGTTTTTGTTACCGGCAGCATAACCATATGTTATGTTGCTGTAATCTCTACTTATTCTACTTTGTTTCTATCATTAACTTTCTTACAAATTTCTGTACAGTATTTTAAAAACTTGTCTCTATTCTTACCATTCATGATGTTTCTGAAATTTTCTACTGCAACACTCATTCCTATTTCCTGTTCCAGGTCATATCGCAGCCTAGAGTACACCGGGCATTCCGCCAGTAGGTGAGGGATGTTCTCCTCTGTTTCGGAATCACAGGCGCATGATGGGTCATCCTTGCACTTGAAGCGAGTCAAGTACTCGGAGAACCCACCATGCCCCGTCAGAACCTGCGTGGTGTGTTTTGTTGGAGTGAATTTCCTAATTATACTGTACGCGTCCACCGCGTTGGGGAAGAAGAGCTTTGTGATCGAGGCGGTTTCACGCGACTCATATCTCCGGTTCCATTTGGCAAGCGTGTCCATGCGGATCTGGCGCTTGGCGAATGAGACCGGACACAGGTCATAGTCCGGTGCTCGCCTCGATCCCAAAGCTGCCTCTTTGGCCAGTTGGTCGGCCCTCTCATTCCCCTCCATCCCCACGTGTGCCTTTATCCAAAACAAATACACTGATTTGCCTGTCAGAATGCAGTTTCTGATGTTTTTACGGGCTTCAACAGCGAGAGGATGGAGGCAACTGGGATTTCCGACCGTCTGAAGTGCCGCGGTTGAGTCACTGAGCACCCCGAAGCTCTTCGCGCTGTGTTTCATGATCACCCTCGTCGCCTCACATATGGCCAGGAGTTCCGCCTGATATACTGTACAATACGACGGCAGTCCAAGCTTGCGGGCCCTGGTTTCGGATCCGTCTTTCCACAAAGAAAGCGCGGCTCCGACCCGGCCCCCAATCTTGCTGCCGTCGGTGTAGATTTTAACATCACATTGGATTTGTGCAATCTGGTCTTCGTTCTCGACGTTAATGAACTCCAGGCGCATATGCTCGGCAGGGTGAGGGTTCTCAGCATATGAGGCCACTCGCTCGATCTCCCTTCCGACTAGGTCTGGTAGCTCTTCGCCTTTCCTAATTCTAAATAGCAGTGCTGACTCCTTCACCCGAAGGTCTAAGGGAAGTATTCCGGCCAGCACCAGAGCCGAGTCGTGGGAGACCGTGCGTGCGATAAGCCTTGCATATCTTTTGGGCAAAGCTACGCTGGATGAACTTTAATCGCTTCTTGATGCCCAGCTTCCCGACCGCTGGCTCCCAAGCGGCAGCCGCGTACAATACAATTGGTTCCACGGTTGCAGTGTAGATTGTCTGTATGATCTCAGGGTGTAGTCCCCAGCTCGCCTTCGCCGCCCTGGTCAGTTGCTTGTGGAGGCTCGTTACTCTTTTACACACGCTCTCCACGTGTGCATTGAAGGTAAGCTTCTTATCAATGATGAGACCTAGCAACTTTATCTCGTCAGACATGCCAATGCTGACCCCGCCCATGCTAAGTCGTGGTGTGTCATAGATCATTTTTCTGGTTACGACCATCGCGCTCGTTTTATGAGCTGCGAACCTTAATTTATTTCTATCACCCCACGCCTTAACATGCCCGAGCGCAGCATTGGCCCGTCTCTCAATCTCCCCCCCGGTGTCCCCGCAAAAAACCAGGACGACGTCGTCCGCAAAGGCCTGAGCATACTCGCCCCGTCTCTCCAGGCTGTGTAGCAGCGGATCCAGGAGGAGATTCCAGAGAATCGGTCCGCCGATAGAGCCCTGAACGCACCCCTTTCTCGTTCTAGTGGTGTGCTCCTTGCCTGCATATCTCACTTTTACTCTGCGGTCACTCATATAGCTATTCAGCACCCGTCTCAGTCCAACTGGACACTCCTCTTCGATGAGCCTCATCTTAATTGCCGGCCACCAGGCGCTGTCGAAGGCGCCCTCTATATCCAAGGACACTACCGTCAGAATCTTCTTCTGGTCCAACTTTGATCTGATGAATTTGATCAGGGTATAGAGGGCGTCCTCGCAGCTCCTCTGCGGCATGAACCCATATTGGTGGGGGCTGATCCTCGAGTGAAGATGGTGTCGAAGCCTCGACATAATCATCTTTTCGAGGATCTTCCCCAACACCGGGAGAAGGCCGATCGGCCGGTACGACTTCGGGTGTGAATAGCTGTCCTTCCCAGGTTTTCGCAACGCCACCACCGTTGCTTCTTTCCAGGCTTTGGGGAAGTAGTGTAATGCGAGGCATCTGTTAGCTAGGCAAAGGAACAGTTCTGGGTTGTTTCTGATGGCGCGACCGCAGATATCTGCCGTGAAGCCGTCTGCACCGGGTGCCTTTTTGGGGTTGAAAGACCGGACCGCCGTCTCGAGCTCGAAGAGGGTGAACGGTGGGTCGCGCGGTTCCCCACACGACCCCCCGGCCACCACCTCCGAGCTCTCTCTTACGCGTCTTTGTTCCTCCGTGTCTTCCTCTTCCAGATCTTCAGGGTAAAAGGTCTTCGCCAGCAACTCGACAGATCCCTCTTCGTTTAAGGCCACGCCATTCACCTCCAGGAGTACGTCCTCGGCTCTACCCGCGGTTCGTCCGATCACCCTGTAAATCCCCTCCCACATCCCCTCCCGGTCTTGCTTGCAGCAAAACTCCTTCCATGATGTTATCTGATCCTTCTTTGCTTCAGCTTCATATCTTTCTTTGGCCTCCAGGTACTCTCTAACGACATTTGCCCTGCGTATCGGTGCGGCGCATCTAATGCGACGCCTCTTGGTGGTGACTTCCTTCTTCATTCCGGCTAGTTTGTCGGACCACCAGGGAAAAGTCATCCTTTGACATTTCGTCTTTTCAGGTATTGCACTGCTACATGCTTGGGTGATTGCTTGGCTGAGCTCGTCTACAATTCCATCTATCTCGACTTTTGTACATGCTGCGTTAACCTTTTCTGCCGTAATTCCTTTGTTTACCTTGAGCTCAGCCAGCTGTTGTCCAAATTTATCCCAATCTGCCTTCCTCGTGTTAAATTTCCTAGTTGTCCTAGCGATGTCAGTGCCCCTCGACTTCCTATTATTAATGTCAAAGGTGATTCCATTGTGGTCCGAACTCGTGAGGTTTACCTCAACCTTCCAGTTCACCACCAAGTTTAACGCGCTAGCAGTGCATAAGGTAAGGTCAACGTGACTCTTGAACCTTGTCGCTCCTCGGATGGTGTCAAAAGTGGGGGTGTTCCCCACGTTGAGCACCTGGAGACCCATCTGATCGATAAATTCCAGCATGTCCTTTCCCCGCTGGTCTACCTTCTCGCTTCCCCACCACGTGTTCCAGGCATTCCCGTCACCCCCTATGATGAGCTTACCTAGTCCTGGTTTTGCAGCTATTTTTCTTAATCTCAGCAGATATGGGGCGATTGGTTTGTCAGGCTCGGAGTAGAAGGAGGCCAGTGTGATTTTCCATGCGACTGTTTTGAGGCTCACCACTACGATGTTGTTTGTGGTGAGATCGGGATGTTGGACTACGTCAATATTTGGGTCAAAGACCGCAATTGCTGCCTTGACCTTGTCCTCCCCAGTCGCGGTATTTTGGAAGATTTTCACACCTGGGTAACTCCTCATACATCGAGTCTGACTATCCACGTAGGGCTCCTCGATCAGGGCTGCCATTATCCTGCGGTTTGTTGCTTCTGTAAGCAATTCTTGCTGAGCCAATTTCTTCTTCATAAGGTTTGTCTGGAACACGTGATAGGTGGAGTTTACTGCCTGGCTGCCCTTAGCAGTATGCTACTGCGGATCTAGTCAGGGCATCCCAGCGTCTCCGAACGGGACATTCCTGACTGAAGGCATTGTGCTCCACTCTACTCATTTTTGCCTTCTTGCAGTTTCTGCATGCTGGTGTCGCGTTTACTGCCCAACTGTCGCAGTGCACTTTCAGATGGGGTCCCCCGCAGTGACTGCACGTCTCTTGCTCCTCGGTGCAGAATCTCTTCACGTGGCCGTAGCCCAGGCAGCGTGAACATTGCACCAATGGTGAGAAGTCCGCTACCCTTACCCGCTGTAGGTCCACGTGAAGTGTGCCGTTTGCCGTCATGGTTTTCCACAGCTTGGGGGACACCGATAAAATCACGTGGTTTACGTGAGGGTTCCTTGCTCGTTTCCTGAACCTTACCGTGAGCCGATCGTCCTCTTTGCCGAGTCCATCAAAAATCTCCCGGTTTTGCCTTCGGATTGCTCTGAGCACCTCCTCGTCAGAGTTGACACTCAGAACATCGTTCAGCACCACCATGGGGTCTTTATTTTTGATGTCCTCGACAACGAGCCTCTCTTTTTCTAGGCGGGTTCGTGCACTGTCCCTATCCGCTGTAGTTGGGCAGCCCAGGATGATCTTCCTATCTCTGGCTTTTCTTACTCGCTCCACCTTGATCCACCCCTCCTTTGCGTCGACTGCCTTTCGCACCCTCTCAAGTACCTCATCCCCGGTTTCTTCCTCGTTATTAGAGGACACGACGATGGAATGCAGAGTTGGTTTGTGATGCAATTTGGGAGAGGTGGCAGTCGCATTGGCGTAAGATGGTCTAGCCTGTAACTCCGTGTTTGCCTGTATTGCGGACCTTAGGTCCTGCATTTGCTCCGAGTTCTTTACTAGCAGCTCGGTGTGTACTTTTAGCTGCTCTGCGAGTTTTCCCAAGTCAGCGTTGGGAGTGGGTGGATCAACCGGAACTTCTGAAGCTTCCCTTTTCTTGTTTACTCCTGTCTCCATACGCTATACGAGGTCCACCAACCTGTCGACCCAGTGTGTGACATCCAGTTTTATCTCCGATTTCAAATTTTTTGCCAGTCCCAGCGAGTACTTCGCCTTCCTTGCGAAGTCTCTGGCTTCGGAAATACAGTCCGGGTACGATTTATCGGAGACTGGACTGTGCACAATCGGCTGCGATGTCTTTGCCTTCTTTCTATTTTCCGCCTCTGTTGTTTCTGAGGGTTTACCGTGTTTAGGTGGGCTATACTCAAGTCTTTTTGATGGTCGTAGCGGATTTGCCTCCTTGTCCGAGTTTATTGAGAGAGACGATCCGGCCCTGCTCTCAAACGTTTCTAGGCTTCTCCGCACTATTGACTTTTTTGTCACGGTTTTGGACGGTGACATGTTGGTGGTATCCTCCTTCGCGCTCTTTGCAGGTGTCCTTTGCGAGACGAACATTTCGGGGGACATTGTCAAGTTGTAAGTATGTATGTTGCTTATGGGGTATGTAAAGAGTACCCCAGTCCGCGTGTATAATCTGAAGGGTATGTAAAGGGTACCCAATCAGATAGTGTGATGTGGTGTGTGGTGTATGTCGTGTGAGTGTTTATAAGTGTGTGTCTTGTTTGTCCACGTATGTTTGCGTATGTAGTGAATGCTTTGTGTGATGTATGTGTGTGTATTGCTGTGTAGGTGTTGTGAATGCACAGGTTCTGTTCCTACTACTGGCCAGTGACCGGTGTCCGATGATAGTTCGAGGTAGTTACTACCTTACAGTCGCTGTCAATTAATTGTTGTCTATAGGGTCAATAGGACTCCTAGTCTAAATAATCAAGCTAAAATAGTAAAAATATAGTAAAAAGGTATAAAACGGTTAAAAGTGTAAAAATAGAGACACAGTCACAATAAAAATTTTTGCTCTACTGTAGAGCGGTCTTTCTATGTTGGGCGTAGGATGCTCTACTCCCTTCTCCGCTGTAGCCCAGCTACGTCTGGTAGTTTTTTTTTTGGCCAAAAGAGCCTTGTCTTATTAACTAAAACTTAGACTAACTTATTTGCTATGAAAAATTTGGACAATAGTCCAAATTTGTCTTACTAAATACTAAGTTTGCAGTCGCTCTACCTGCCTCGGAGTCCCCCCAGCCTAAAATTTGCCGAGAACCCCCTAATTTTACCAAAAAAGTGAATTTTTCAATGCCAAATCTCTACACGCTCTATGTAGAGTCGTGTAGGTAGGCCCAGTCGGTAGCCCTCGTCGAGCCCACTCCAACAACCCCAAACACGGCTGTCCTAGCCCAAGGGGATCCGGAGCTACGAGGTTTGTAAATTTTCTAAAAAATTTTTACAAAATTTTACAATTTTGTAAAATCCTCGTATCTCCGGAACCACTGGTCCGATCCTGCTCGTGTTTGGGTCTATCTTAATGTGCGCGACGAGATCTACCCCCTGGCTGCCTTTTTTGCGCCAAAAAATTTTTGGACCCCTATCCCCCCCAAGCCCCCCCAGTCGGGTGGAGTAGTGGTTGCTGAGCCCCCCAAAGAAACCCAGACCCCTCTACGACGCCCCGTTCCAATTCTACAGACGATCAAAGTTTTCCAAAATGGCGGCCGAGCTGTCAAACTCGAACTTTGATCGCCTGCAACTCCGGTCCCAGACGTCGCAGAACAGCCAAGATTGGGTTCGCTTTGGTCAGCTCAACCCCCTCTACCACCCTATTTGGTTTTCAGCACCCCTGAAATTTTGATGGAGCATCAAAATTCTCGATCTCGATCGTCCTGAAATTCAGGTGACAGGTAGATGTCGACCTCCTAAAGCTGCTACCAAAATTTCGACTTCCTAGGGCCACGGGTTCAGGAATTATGGACTTTTGACTAAAAACAAGATGGCCGCCGAGCTGTCAAAACCGAACTTTGAACAGCTGTAACTCGGCAACCACTTGACCTACGGACTTCAGACTTTCTTCTACGGCCTTGTCGCCTCCTCGGGTACCTCCTTGGAGGGGTCTGGAGCGAAACAAAAAATTTCGCTCCAATCGCCCCCAAACCTATGCGAGGTGAAAGCCTTTCACCCGAGCTGTCCAAACCTGAAAATCCCGTAACTCTAGGCCTAACCGTTCAGGAGCTATCGTAATTGTAAAAATTTTTAAAGTTTTACAAAATCTTGTAAAATTGGCCAAAATGTTCCAATTTTTTGTTTTTAAAGCTACGAGGACCTGGTTTTGGCCTCTAAGTACTAATTTGGGGTATCTAAACCCAACCCCACCCTCAAATTGTATTATTTTCTATTATTTTACAATTAATTTACAAAAAACATTAAAAAATCAATAGCTCCGAACCTATAAGAGATAAAAATATACAAAAAATGCCTAAAAATAGGTAAAATGCAGCTTTATAATGTAGTATAATAATAATAATTTTTTTCTAATAAGAGCCTAAAAATTTTTTAAAAAATACAAAAAATCTGATTTTTTAATTACTGCTCCGTCAAAAAATTTCGGAAAATGCTGGAACTCTGCAGATGTGTTGTCCAAGTTAGCGCGCAACAGATAGCAGTAGCGCTTTCTTAAAATTCCTTCTGGTTTTGCTGCTATTTTGGTACAAAGTTCACAACTTCTAATTAAAATTTATAAAAAAAGTACTTAACGAAAAATTCGGTTTTTTGTTGAAAAATGTTTGCTTCGGTGTCCTCTTCAATGCTGCAAAAGATGGTGTTGCTGGCTCGACGGGATCCGGAAACACGTGCTGACAAAAGCACGTGGCGAATTTCTTCTTTTTGATTTCCCGGAAAAACCGCTGGTTTTCCGGAAAAGCTGCTACCGCCGGCAGATGCGGGCCGTTGAGGGCAATCCGTGCACACTTTCCACTTCACCAATTTCCACTTATTTACGAAGTTATTCACATAAAACTGGAGCGAAAAATGACTTTAACCTCCCAAAATTGAGGTTTTTCACGAATAACTTTTCCAGTTTTTTCGTCCGGCTAAAACAAAAACTTCCGGCGTATGCGCGGCACCGAGACGCAACTTTTGATATATTGCACTTCACTGTACGTTACAAAAAACCCACGATTCGGAATTTTTTAAAGTAGGAGCGGTTCAAAAGCGTGGCTCTCTGCTCAGAGGTCAGAATGCGACTGGGCTTTGTTGATATTTGATGTAACTTGGTACTGAAGGTTATCGAAAAGAATTTAAAAAAAACCGGCCAAGTGCGAGTCGGGCTCACGCATGGAGGGCTTAGTACCAAACAACAGTAAAATATCACGTTTGTTGTAAGGGTGCCCCCTTAAATATTATTATTTTTCTGATTTTAATATTTGTTGTAGACCCAAAAATTACTTTGTGGTATTTTTACTACAGGGATTTTTTTTTGCATGTTTAATATTGGTATGAATAAACATTAAAAGATAAAAACTAAAGTTTTCGCACTAAGGTGCCCCGACTAACCCAGCTGGAGAGGGTCTAGGTCTCCCTGTTTCCATCAGGAGTTAAGGGACATATTGCTTCGTATGGCTCCGTCTCAGGCACTGGACGGGGATTACTGTTAGAACGATGTGCCTGAAGTCACCAAGAGCGTGTTAGGGGCACCTGTGCTGCGACTTAAAAAAGCACCAACTCCGAACCCGACGGCATTCCAATTCATGCATGGGTCCTGATGGCTCTCGAAGAATTTGGGTCCTTACTGATAGGGCTCTGATGCTGCACTAAGCATAGCTCGAAAAAGGTCAGGGTGT
Organism: Miltochrista miniata; assembly: GCA_933228765.1. NCBI lineage: Eukaryota > Metazoa > Arthropoda > Insecta > Lepidoptera > Erebidae > Miltochrista > Miltochrista miniata. Next base: position 21,966,251 of record OW121763.1, on the reverse strand, counting down.
AGCTATAAACATATTATTGCAGAGAGCCTTGTTGGGCACTTCACACGAGTGGTGCCAGATTTGACGGATAGCCAGTTTAGTTTCCGTTGGGGGCGCTCCATCGTGGACGCTATCATTTGTGTCTGGGGTCTGACAGAGGTAGCGATATTGCGGAAAAGGTGGTGATGGCGGTGTCTGTTGACATCGCCATAGCTTTCAACCCCTTTCCCTGAAGCTGCGTTAGATAGGCACTCATTTATCATTATAGTGTGCTTTTCTACTTACGTCGGAGTTTCGAGGCTTATCTCTTCGAGACTTGAATAAGCTACCGGCTAAGATAAGGGGTATCGTGCGTTATTTTGGAGGAATCGGTCCACTTCTGTAGAACCGCGGTGATGGTGCTACTCGGCCATTTGCTCGAAGGGTTCGACGTAACGTACTACGCTGATGACACCACGTAACAACGCGAAAATCTACTCACCGAGATGTGGCCCTAAAAGGAGTTTCTCGAGTTCTGGGTCGAAGATGGCGACTGGTTCTGAAGGCAGTCTCTTAGAAAATTCAGGTCCTGTGCTTTCACTGACCTCGGGAGGAGTCACCCACGTAACCCAGCATACAAGCAGGGGGAATTAGCGTCGATATCTAGCCCTCTATAAAGAATCTTGGAGTCGTACTCGATAGCGGGTTGAACTTTGAATACCATTTCCGAGACATGATTCAAAACTGATGAGGGGCAACGACTGCACTCTCGCAGTTTTTGACCAACATTAGGGAACACAATGCGTCCTGCACACTGTCAGGAACTCATGGAGATATGGAAGGTGCAGACTGAGCAACAAAGGTGGGAACTGGCTACTAAAAAAAACAGCATAACAATGGAACCTCAAAAACGCGGATTAGCACCATTCTAGCTGAGTGCTGAGCTGCGGTGACGAGCTCGTCTACACGGGACCCTGAAACTTCCTTCCGAGGAGTTACCCGGGGCCGCCGCCCATACCCCGGTAGGTGGAACCAAGAAAACATTTAAGTCTTCACTCAAAATTGTAGAAATTATGTGAGACAAGTAGTAAATTACCCCTAAAAGGTTAGCAAAATGAGTTAAGGTAAGGGACATGTTGTATAAAATTACCGATCTGAGGTCTAAGGTTATATATATAACTCATTTTCGCCAAAATGTCCCTTACGTTAATTGATACTTCTGGTGTCGGTATATCATTAGATTCAGAATTTCGAGCTCTATCGATTGGTATACTCAAAATGTTTCTATCGTTAAAAAAATGTACCTTACAGTACAAATTTTAGTACTGCCTAAAACGATTTAAGACAAAAAAAAATGATTTAAGGGCCATTGAGATTTTTTCTTCTCAGACCAGTAAAGTAACTCATCATACTAAATAATTTTGACCCATACCTTAGACCTCAAATCGGTAATTTTATATAACATGTCCCTTACCTTAAGTCATTATTACCTTAAGGCAATTTTGTTTTTTTCGTGTGGAAATCTAAATGATTTCTTGATTCCACCCGATTAAAATCACACCCTACCTATCGGTGTATGGGCGGTGGCCCTGGATAACTCTTCGGAAGGAAGTTTCAGTGTAGACGAGCTCATCACCGCGGCTCAGCGCTCAGCTAATGGTGCTAATCCGCGTTTCTTGAGGTTTTGTTGTTTTGCTGTTTTAGACCTACTTATGTATGGACATCGTGCAGCCCCCCCCCCCTCATTCTTCAGCTACTCGTTTATGACCGGTCGTAACGATTGCAGCGTTTCCCACTTTGGTTGCTTAGTCTGCACCTTCCATGTCTCCATGAGTTACTGAAAGTGTGCAGGGCGCGTTATGTTCCCTAATAATTGGTCAACCACCGCGAGAGTGCAGTCGTTGCCCCTCCTCAGTTTTAGGACCATATCGCGGAAATGGTATCCGAAGTTCAACCAGCTATCAAGTACGACTCCAAGATACTTCATAGAGAGCTGGATATCGACGCTAATTCCCCCTACTTGTATGCTGGATTTCGTCGGTGACCCCTCCCGAGGTCCGTAAAAGCACAAGGACCTGAATTTGGTGAGAGATTACTCGCAGACCCAGCCGCCATCTTCGACGGAGAACTCCAGCAACACCCTTTAGGGCCAATTCCTCCAACATACCGCACGATAACTCTTAGCCGGTAGCTTATTCATGTCTCGAAGAAATAAGCTCCGATAATCCGACGTAAGTAGGAAAGCACTCCATGATGATAAATGAGTGCCTCTCTAGCTTCAGGGAAAGAGGTTGAAAGCTATGGCGATGTCAAAGGACACCACCATCACCACCTTCCGCAATATCGCTTCCTCTGTCAGGCCCCAAACACGCATGATCGCGTTCACGATGGAGCGCCCCCAACGGAAACTAAACTGGCTATCCGTCAGATCTGACCCACTCGTGTGAAGTGCCCAACAAGGCGCTGTGCTGTGCATAATATGCACCCGGGAGTTTTTCGAGCTATTCTGGTGACTTCAGGCACATCATTCTAACAGTAATCCCCGTCCAGCGCCTGAGACGGAACGAATATGTACCTTTACTCCTGATGGAAACAAGGAACCAAGCCCCTTTCCAGCTGAGTTAGTCGTGGCATCTTAGTGCGAAAACTTTTGTTTTTATCTTTTAATGTCAATTCATACCAATATTAATCATGCAAAAAAGTTATTTCTCTGTATTAAAATTAGATACCACTAAGTAATTTTTCGGGTCTCTTACAATAAATATTAAAATCAGAAAAATAATAATATTTAAGGGGGTACTCATACAGCTAACGTGGTTTTTTGCTGTTGTGTAATACTGAGCCCTCCGTGCGTGAGTCCGACTCGCACTTGGCCGGTTTTTTATTTTTTTCTATAACCTGCAAGTACCAAGTTACATCAAATATCATCAATAGTCTTGAAGCAAAGTCCTTTACATGACATTTACATAATATGTTTTTCTATAATCTCTTGCTACTTAAACTATACTCATTTGTTTATACATAAAATATCAGTAACGTAAGGTACAACTAAACAATTTTTTTTAATGTAACTGACACGCTATTTTGGAAACCAGTAGACATTTCTAAATCTTGAGTTTATAGCGTGAAAGAAGAAGAAATTCTAAGAAACTTCACTCTTGACACAATTAAAATCAGACCAGACAGTAAAAAATTACAGAGAGATTTATAAAAATAAAATAGTTTTTTGGCTCTCCTGAAAAACCGTGTTTTGTCCCTTACATTAATTGATACTTCTGGTGTCGTTATGCGCAACTCCTTTAATGTTAATAATTGAAGATGCTTGTAAGGTTATGATGGCAGTACTTTGAAAACTTTGAAATACTCTCGCTAGTACCTAAGTTCGTCGTTTAGACAAATGTATATCATATTTGTTTACGATATTCCCGGAATATTAAAGGCATTTGCATTTTGAATGGCCTAATCTGAATTGCGTACTTAAAAAAAATCAACAAAAATAGGTAACTGACATAAAAGTAAAATCTCAGAAATAAATTGATATACATATTTTTATTTATCAGAAATTAATAAATTTAGTGTTGAAGTCAGACAGTTGAAGAAACAATTTTTAGTTTAATTGTTTTAAGTAGAAAGTGGACTAAAAATTTTTAGTCCTCTTTCCACTTTACAGAACTTTCCTCCTAAATATATATTTAGGAGTAAAGTTCTTATCATTACAAATAAATCCCACCCAAACACAAGGTTACTCCTGTAAATAGTTAAAAATTATATCAAATGTCTTCCTGCTCCATCATCAGATCAACTCCAGACCTTTATTAAATGGTAGTGCTGTAAAGTATCTACTTACCTAATGAAAAAATTAATAAACGCTCTAGGTAGTTGCCCCTACAATATTTGAAGGTTTCCCTTTATTTCTCTGGGATGCCATCATTCGATCCTGGTTTCCTTGTAATGGGACCAAATGGCAAGCTACAGCTTTAAAAAAAAAAGAAATTTTCGAAATCGGTTTACCAGATTAATAGTTATGAGGCAACAAATTAAAAAGTGTGTGCGTCTAACCTTTACGCGCGATTGAAGTAAAACTTCATTGCCATTGACGGCATCAAATGTTATATTAATATCATTCATTCCAATTTTGAATAGCGGAAACGTAGTTTCGTATTTTAAACGTAGTTCAAAATTCATATAGCGTAACTTCCGTCAGAAAAAAATCTGAGTTACTCCCTAGTTTGCGCCTAAAGAAGTTTTATACATCAAAAAATACTGTCGAATTGAGAACAGACCTCCTCCTTTTTTCGAAGTCCGCCAAAAAGCACAATAACTACGACCCATGAATGTTAACAACTGAGTTGATAATACCAAAATATCTCCTCCAGTTTGGGATAGTAATAATAATAATCGATTATTCCCAGTTGTTCCGTTGAAGCAGTTCCGTGGCGGAACTAGTGAGACTTTTTTTCCCAGTTGTCCCGCGGAACAAAGCCTCAATAATTCAGTTCCCATTAGTTCCGCGGAACAAAGTAGAAATGAAATACTAATAAATTCATTCCCAGTAGTTCCGCGGAACAAAGCATAAATTAAAAACTAATAAATTAAGTCCCAGTAGTTCCGCGGAACAAAGCATAAATTAAAAACTAATAAATCACGTCCCAGTAGTCCCGCGGGAGAAAGCATCTCTTACATACGAATATTTTATGTTCCCGTTAGTTCCCTACGGTGTCTTACGGCTATTTTCTCATACAATTAAATATAAAAATAAACCGGCCAAGTGCGAGTTGAACTCGCCCATGAAGGGTTTCGTAGCAGCAAGTAACATAATATAAAAGTTCTTATAGTTCGTTGTAACTTTGATTGATGTTTTAACACGTTCGCAGTGGTAGTGATTTTCCTAAACGAAAATTGCTGTTTATGACGTATTAAAAAAAACTACCAGCTCTATCTCGTTCAAACCAATTTTCGTTGGTTTTTTTAGATTTATCACTCTCTTGGTTTAGAAGTTAGAGGGAGATCGGTACAACAAATGAAGACTGACAAAACAAATGAAGATCGACAAAACAAATGAAGATTGACGAAACAAACGAAGATCGACGAAACAAATGAAGATCAATGAAACAAATGAAGATCAGCAAAACAAATGACGGTTGGAAAAACAAATCACGGTTGGAAAAACAAATGACGATCGAATAAACATTATGCAGATCAATAAAACAAAAGACTATAAGCAAGTTGATAAGGTCAAAACATACTTGCAGCCATGTTTTGTAAGCTAAATGCGATTACATACCATTCAAAAAATAGGTGCAAGCAATTCTCGACCTTATGAATGTGCATAATTTTTTTTTTATATATATTCGTGATCTGTGATGTCTATAAACGCCTAAAAGCACATTTTTAGGAAAGTGTCATTAAGGTCGAGAATTGCTTATAGCTATGTATTGTATTGTATTGTGTATGCTAGGTTTTCGCATCTAGAAAAAGGTCCATGCCAATTTCAACCTTATGAGCATGCATAATATCTATTTATCATCAATCAATCATCAATACATATAATAAAATCGTAACAGGTCGCTGTCTGTACATAGAAGATAAATAAGAAAAAATATTTATTATAGGGGGGACTTTATGAACGCAATAGAACCCATAACAATGATTTTTAGAATTTTTGTCTGTTTGTCTGTATGTCTGTTTGTCTGTACGGTTGTGCAGGCTAATCTCAGTAACCGCTTAACCGATTGCAATGCGGTTGATAAATAGATATTATGCATGCTCATAAGGTTGAAATTGGGTCTTCTCTCGTTTCCCATAAATTCATTTGCACTAATATTGTTTGCCATAATCATCCCCGATCATAATATTTATTTGCACTATTATCATTTATACTAATAACGTTTGCCTTAACAACTCAACAGTCATAACTTTTATTTGCCATTAAATGACTTTCTATAACAACATATATCATAATAATTAGTTTCCATAAGTAACACATCTCATAATCGACTCTTGACATAATTAAAATTTGATATAATTATGAAAATAATACATAATTTTGTTAGGTCGAAATTAATTATCGTTAACACCCCGACTCAGTGCAAAAAGTATTTTTTTAAACCACCCAGAAGTGCTTAGTTAGTAGACGCCATATGAGGTTTAGTTTTAGGTTTAATTGTGAATAAATTATCTGTGTCGTATAAATTATCTTTATTTATATTATGGTGAATAAACGTTATGGAAAATGGCATTATTGAAAACGAAAATTATGGCAAATACATTTATGGATTTAAATTATTATGACACTTGATCGATTATGACCAATGGAATTAGTGAAAGTCATTTTATGTCATTTCACGATTATGGCAACTGAAGCGTTATGTCTAATGAAATTATGGCAAATACCAGTATGGCATATGAAATTATGGCATTTTAAATTATGGCAAACATTAGTAAACCTTGAAATTGGCATGGACCTTTTTTGTAATCTAGATGCGAAAACCATTCAAAAACATAGCTATAAGCAATTCTCGACCTTGATGACACTTCCCTAAACATGTGCTTTTAGGCGTTTATAGACATCACAGATCACGAATATATAAAAAAAAAAATTATGCACATTCATAAGGTCGAGAATTGCTTGCACCTATTTTTTTTAATGCTAATCGCATTTTGATTACAAAACATGGCTGCAAGTATGTTTTGACCTTATCAACTTGCTTATACCTAGTCTTTTGTTTTATTGATCTGCATAATGTTTATTCGATCGCCATTTGTTTTTCCAACCGTGACTTGTTTTTCCAACTGTCATTTGTTTTGCTGATCTTCATTTGTTTCAGCGATCTTCATTTGCTTTTGTCGATCTTCATTTGGCTTCATTTGGCTGCCCTACCATAGAAGTAGTAAAGACGCATACTTACCTTGGCATGGTAATAGATTCAAAATTCAATTGGGGTTGTCACGTTGAACAGGTATGTAGTAAGTTGAGACAGTTTTTGGCGAACATTATTTTACTAAAAAATAGAATACCGTTCAAAATCAAGGTAATGTTGTACTATGCTTTGGCAGACTCGTACATTCAATATGGCCTTACTAGTTATGGAAGAACCTATGACAGTTATATTAATCAAATTTATAAATTGCAATTTAAAATAACGAAGAATATTGTCTCAACAAAAATTAAACAAAAATATTATAATGATGAAATAGGTCTGTTCAAATATTGTAAAGTTTTACCCATCCATGCAAAATTTACACACACCATATTGAATGAACAGTTTTTTAACGAACAATTAAAAACTAAAATTGAGCATCCTGTATATACTCGAGCGATGGCGCAAAACCGGTTGTGCACGGAACGTGCGAACAATGTGTACGGCGAAAGAACAACTGCCTACATTATTCCTCGGTTGATAAATAAGTTGCCGAAAAATGTTAAAGATGCATTAACAAAAGATAATGTAAAATTCAAGCTCAAATCCTTTTTGGTTTCAAATAATTTTAAATTGTAGGTAACAAGTATAGGCAGATCAATGTATAACTTAGCGCATAGTTTATCATAAAATATTGTATGTATGATATTGCGTAGGTTATATTTTATTCTATTTGGTTACTTATATGTTGCTGATCGTATATTTAGCACAATGCAAACCTTTGTGGTTTTAAGTGTTAAGTGTGAATGGAATTGTAATGTACTAATGTTTTTATGTGGTAATAAAATAAAAAAAAAAAAAAAATTTGTTTTTCTAGATCTTTATTTGTTTTGAAAATTACCTAACTATACTATACACTTTTAAACTACATGTTCTTCGTATAATGGATCTTTTTCCACTCGCATGTCCTAAAAGATCCATATTCATAAAAAATAAAATATTTTGAGGCTTTAAGTGGACATAATATAATGTCCATAAAGATCCACGATAGTTCCGCTACGGAACTATTGGGAATAGAAAAGTCTCACTAGTTCCGCTACGGAACTACTGAGAATCGAAAAGTCTCACTAGTTCCGCCACGGAACTATTGGAACAAAAAGTCTCACTAGTTCCGTCGCGGAACAACTGCCGCGGAACTACTGGGAATGAAGGAAATAAAAAACCGATCGATATAAACGATGGGATTGAACTTCAGTATTGTTGCAAAGAATATCATGAGAGCATCATACTTTCCCGACTAATCTGTCGTATTGAAGGCAATACTTATGCCCGCTTTCCACTGCGAGCGAGTCGGACCCATTACGGACTCCGCTATACTCGTAACGACGATTTTCATACATGTCCTTCCACCAAAGCATGACATGTATCGAAAATCATCGTTACGAGTATAGCGGAGTCCGTAATGGGTCCGACTCGCTCGCAGTGGAAAGCGGGCATTAGAGTACTTTCCTTAGTAAGACCATTTAACTTCGTAGTTAAATGGTCTAACAGGCAATAGCACATTTTTTAAAGTATTACATGGGAGATATTAATGAAATGTTGGTGGTATTAATATAAGCACCTTACTGATTTAAAATGAATAATTGTGTCTGGACTGTCGAACTAAATAAGAATAAATATAACTTAAAACAAAAATAAGCTTACATACATCATGAAACTCCGTCATGTGGCAACACGCAAGTAGTATTTATATTATTCCCTTTAAAAGCCTACAATTTAATCGGTCCATACAGCATTAAATTGTATTATTTCTCGAATGCAACATTAAAGTGCATAAGTTCCGATTAAACTGTTATTCTAATCCAGTCGTGCGCGAAATGATTCGTGTAACTTTATACCGAAGCTTTCTGTGCATATTGTTAAAATAAAGAAAATACCATTACCCTTTAGGATAGTATTATGCGTTGATATGAGTGCATGTTTATTGCGCATTGTTCTCCACCGATATTATACTTAACACTGCATAAAATATTTCAATGAGTTATGGTCGCCCTGATAGAATTCAAAGTGATAGGTCAAGTATATGTTAATATATTATTATTTTAAATTTACTTCGTGGGCGGTGCAATTTGTGACGGTACGATATGAGTTGGATAAGGCTATACTAATAAATTAAGAAGATTGATTAGTGCAAAGTTATATCACGGATGTGGGGTTTCCTAAAAGTTATCATTATAATAATTTTTAGATAAATCTCTTGATGACTTTCTAACGGTTAAACGCTGGTAAGGTACATTTTTTAAAGTCATAAGCAAAAACAATTTAGGTATCTACCGAAGTTTAATCGTCAAGATCGAAGTGAGAAAGAGTGCGGAGAAATACTCTGAACTAGACAGACTAACGTAGGCTCCCGTGTGTTCTAGTCACTCTCTGCGACTTCTTAGGAAAATAAGAGTAAGGCTATACTAGAGAATAACTTATACTAAAGTAGCCCACTTCAGTATGGTTAAGATAGTTACGTCTTTTTCAGTATGGTTACCATAGTTACGTCTAATTAAGTATGGTTACCATAGTTACGTCTACTTCAGTATGGTTACCATAGTTACGGCTACTTCAGTATGGTTACCATAGTAACGTTGTGCTCATTAGTTGTGTTATGGAACAAGTAAAAGTTATTCTCTAATAGAGTCACTCCGATTTTGCTTGAATCCGGCCTAAGTTGAGAGAAATTTACTAGTAGTTTATTGAAGAGAATTTTTCACCTATTTACTGTCTTCTTATAATTCAGCATAATTTATTGGAATTTCTAGAAAACAGAATGATCTTCGCAGCACGGAATATCATTCTATTTTCTACATATTGTAAAACAGGCATCAGTACAGTATAATGACAGAAAAAGATATGGACCCGGGACTTATTGTATGTTTAGTTTTTCATGATCTGATCTTTCTGTATTTAAACCATTTAATAATCAGAATTTATTATGACAAAAAGGGAGCATGCTATGTAAATGAAAATTCGACTCAACGAACCATATTTTTTACGTGTGGATATCCTCATGGGTACCCTCTGAAGGATAGCCCCATGACTTATGACACAGATTTGGTCTGCCATCGCGAACTTTCTGCGTAGGTTTGGGTTTTATTCCGCTTCTTTGGGGGATACTATTCCATTTCTTTGAAGGGTGAAGTGAAGAGTCACGTCACCGTCTTGGCCTGCTTCTGTCTCGGCCATGGAGGCCGGTAGCTCTGGGCGTATAACGGCCTACGACGACCGCCAACTGTGGAACTCGGGAGGGAGATTTCTCTCACGCTGCCTCCCCTCCGCCTCTTTCGCGAACATAACCTGTTCGCAGAAAGACGCAACGGCACCATACTAGCTTTATTACGAAACAATGATCTGAAATAAATTGTAGTTTTTACTTTATATGTACGTATGTAAATCTCTTAACTATATTAAGACATTATTTTTTATCTTCTGACTACCGCATAATCTTTAAACACATCTAATTTACAACATCAATGCATATGGTGAAAAGCTGACATTGCACTGATATTAATTCACCAACTAATTGGGTGTTATGAGACCACTCAAACACTTATCTACTCCATTTATCTTGTAATTGTCACTTGTATTTTGCTTATTTGGCAAAGAACCAGTTTTGCTCTGAGAAATACATTTATTCACATAATAAATAGTTGGTAATAATCAACAGCTGATTATAATCAACGTACAGTCAAAACTCCGTAGTTTAGAAAGCTGAATTTTGGAGCCCATGTTTATTTTACGACGGAAGCGGGTACAAAAAAAAATTCTTTCAAGTAAGTTTAATTTCGTCTCTTATATTCAGATTATTGAAGTCCTAATATGGGTGAATAATTTTGACAAATTTATAAGGGCAAAAACACCCATTTCCATTTTGACTCATGGTACAAAAATACTTTTCAATAAAGATCCTCGAAAATAAGAAAGATAGCTATTATTATCATCTTTGTACTAAATAAAACACATAGTCCGCATACAAACTTAAGATGTGAATAAGTCTCATGATACACGCATATCAATACAGCTGTACACGTTTATCAATAAAGTTATATACGAATACCAATACAGCCTATAGCATTAAGGTGGTCCAAACCCAATCATTAAAGTAAATAACTTGACCTTCTCACCATTTCTTTCATATTAATATCATTTCCTTTAGATAAAGTCCATTTATTTTGTGCAAATTATTATCAACATTAACACCTACCTTGCCAAAAAAGCTCGACTTTTTGATTCAGTGACTCAGAAATTATTATAATGAACTGCCATAATAATCACCTGTGACTGGTGACAATTTATAAATCCTATCAAAACTGCTATTTAATTTGCATTCTAACAACCAACATCCTTTAAGCTTCTACGTTCAGCTATCTAATAAATATGTAGATTAATAGAAATTAGTCTCTAAGGAAACAGAAATGAAGCTCAATTTAATTAAGCTATTCCTGTGATTATAAAAGAGCAGCCAATATTACATTTATCGGTCAATGAACTCGATTACACAAATTACATATTATTGTTTTGCAGTTTGCAATATAATAACAACAAATCATTATTTATTGCTCGAAGCACGGTTTGGTTCAATGACGATGGCACACAAAATAGATTGCAAAATGATTCGTATAATATCAACACGAATAATGATAATAGTTTAAACTGTAAATATGTAGACTGTAATTATTATAGTCGTCAGTGAGGAACTCGTTGGTCTCCTGATGACGAATACCTATGTATTTATGGGGATGAAATTTAAACATTAAATGTTTTTGATAAGTGACCAGGTTAGTTTAAAAATTGAAACATTATGCGATTGATTTTTTTTTATACCACTAAGGTGGCAGACAAGCATACGGCCCACCAGAAGGACTGGTGGTCACCGCAGCCTATGAACGTTTGCAACACCAGAGGCGCCACACTCGCGCTGCCGACCCTGTAAAAAACTTCTTAGACCCCTTTTGAAGAACCCCATACTGTAGGCGTTTGGGAAAACCGAGGCAGGAAGGATCATTCCACAACCTAAGCGTTCGCGGAAGAAAACCCCTATCGGATCTAACCGTACTCGAACGCTCCGGACGTAGGGTGTGAGGATGAAATCCCTGTCTATGGCGAGCGGTGCGATGATAGAACGTAGCCGTGGGCATCATGTCAAACAATTCCTCAGAGCACATACGATTGTACAGGCGGTAGAACACGCATAAGGAGGCAAAGTATCTCCTGTCGCGAAGAGGATGATCCTATACCTGTCAGTATAGGATCGTTGATAACTCTCACAGCTCGCCTCTGCACCAAGTCAAATGGACGAAGCTGATATTCAGGTGCCCCCGTCCAGAGGTGACAGCAGTACTCCATGTGTGGCCGCACTTGCGACTTATAGAGAAGCAGTGTTTGCGCCGCAGTAAAGTACCGCCGCGCCCTGTTGAGAACACCGAGCTTCTTGGACGCCAGCTTGGCCTTGTCCTCCAAATGACTGCGGAACTGAACGTCACTGGAGATGTCAACACCAAGGATCCCTATACTTTTAGAGATGGAAAGAGATGTGCCCTGGAATTGTGGCGCTACAGTAATTGGGGCTTTCTTAGCGGTGAAGAAACACGCCTGTGTCTTCGAAGGGTTGAACTGGACAAGGTTTTGTCTACCCCAATCGGACACTCTAGTAAGAGTAACCTCGATTTCAGACACAAGCTGTTCACGAATTTCTTCCACTGCGTCCGAGAGATACCGGGGCGGCCTGTGTAATAAGTGTCCCCCGTAGTGTCATCTGCATAACAATGATTGCCGTCAATAGACAACATGTCATTGATATGCAGCAGAAACAGAGTAGGGGACAACACTGACCCTTGCGGTACTTAGCGTTAATGGCCATGCAGTCGGAACAGCTGCCGTCGACAACAGCCCTGATGCTTCTACCGGCCAAAAAGCTGGACACGCATCCGCATAATCTCTCGGTCAGTCCATAGGAGGGCAATTTTTTAAGAAGACCACGGTGCCAGTCCCGGTCAAAGGCTTTAGAAATGTCGAGGCTCACAATATTGATGCAGTTTTTATCTGGCTATCTGTATATTATTTAAGAGGTTATATATTAAAATACCAGAAATCAAAATGCCTTTACTTAAAATGCCTTAGACCAAAATACCCGAATTCAAAATACCTTAACATTCAAAATACCTTATTTCAGTTCACCTTACCTTAAAATGTCTAAACTTAAAATACAAATAATTATTATATCAGAATTCAAAATACAAATTTTCAAATATCCTTAATTTAAAATACCGAAAATAGAATACAATGTGAATATAAAAAAAAACCATAACCTACCCAGTTTATCGCTATAACCTACTGGGTATTATATTATGCTATACCAGTTCATTATATAGCGCATAGTTAATAAATGAATGATTTAAGAAATAAAGATTTATTGCCACTCACACGTTTTGTTATTTGACTTTAACTTATTTACCCCCCCCGTTACGTTAGCCGTAGGTCTGTTGGTCCTTGGGTATCCTTCTGAGGGCTTACCCGGGGCTCCCAACTGTAGGCTGCTATGTAGGATACGTGTGGTTTTTAGTCGGTAGGAGTCCGGCATAGTATCCATGTAGGATTTACCTCATGTTAAAACACTTTGATTCAGAGTTACAAAAGTACTACAGTGGGCTAACGAAAAATAAAAAAAAATAACTACGAAGGCTAAGGCGGGAGCTCCGCTTCGCTTCGCTCCCGCCTTAGTCTTCTAACCTAACCTATCCGAGTCGGGGTATTAACCATTCACATATCATCCATAGCATCCATGTAGGATTTAAATCATGTTAAAAAAAAGGTATTTTGTGTTTGAACATTTTAGGATAAGGTATTTGATAAATTTATTTTTTGGGTTTCGGTTATTCGACCGTAAGGCATTTTAAATTATTTATATTATAAATATTTGCCTTTTGAATATTGATATTTCGATTTCGGGTATTTTGGGCTCAGGCATTTTAAGTAAAGGCATTATGATTTCTGGTATTATGACGGTATACCTATTTAAGATCATCTCAACAAAGGTGAAATGTGGGCATACAATATGCCTCTACTTACCCCTTCGGGGATAAAGGCGTGACCATATGTATGTATGTATGTATGTATCTCAAATAGAACAGTAATATGAGTCAAAATTAGTAATTAAATTTTAAAAAGTTTGTAAGTAAACTTAGCCTCACTGGCCTCAGGTGTGTAGATAGAAAGTCTCTGCAACCTTTTTTACGTAAAAGACGTGAAATCGTTCAAGATTTATATTTAAAATGACATTGAGCCATTTTCTGCAGTACTTTTAGTATCAGATCATGATCATCGGAGCTTTGGTCCCGGCTGCAAAATGAGAGAGTTTTCGGAGTCTTCGAACGATCTCGAGTTTCAAAATGAATCCATCAGGTGCTGTCAAAAACTAACGGTTTGATGACATTTATAATGACGCCTAAAAACTCAGCACTATTCAAACGCCTGGATTTATTTAGATAAACTGAAAGCGCACCGGGTATGTGCAGGGCTACCAATGCTGGGTATACTTATACTACTAGGTTTGCATTCAACGTCTAATTAGAAGTGCAGGGTACCATCAAACACTCCCAAAGTAACCTCTATAATTATTTACATAATATGATGATGTCAGGTTGGCAGACTTATACCTACAGGAACAGGTTAACGATGCTAATGTATATTATGGAGCGCATGAGAAAGGCGGTTTTATGTTAAAAGTGGCAAAGATCGAGAATTTGACCAGTAATTCTAAAAATTCCAAAGGCAATTAAGACTTATACGTATCTAATAAACAATTTTTATGTGTAACCAAAGATGAAGTGGATTAAAAGTTGCTGACTTATTTCATGGATAAGTAAGTGAAAATAATAAAAGTTCAGAGTATACAGGTATACCGTGTCTACAGTACAGTGGTATATAAAATGCAAAGTAATGGGTCGCAAAGTAGGGTATCACCACTTAACAGGAATAGAAGTTTTCCTTTATCCGTTACACTTTATTCCATTTTCAGAGGAAAACTGCTGAAGTTTTTTATTTCTTTACAAAGAAAACTTTTATGCTAGTGAACTGTATTCATAATTAGACCACACGCGATCGCGTAAGGAGCCACAAGAATTTAAATTCCTGACGTTCATGGAAAAAATTCGAGCCATCCTCGTTGTTTAATACTTTCTTCGTTTCATTTTAGCCAAAAAAAATGTCTTTGAACTGTACGCTATGGGCTGGATTTTGTTCGTGGAAAACTTTCGGTCTGTAAGCACGCGAGACAAACCATAGCAATTTACGATGTGTTACATAAAAGTCACGTTCCTAAATTCATCTACTTGGGTGGCCCAGTTTGATAACCATTATCTTTTTGTTAGATTTTAATGATCACTCTTAAAAGAGCGTAATAGGTTCGCTGATTCTGTGTTTTAGTAGTTAGAGCTAAATACTTTTCGACTGCGATAAAATTAATTAGACTGCCATTCTTCATGAAGATACAACCAATATTATTTGATTAATTTTAAAATAGAATTAATGGTTATAATATATTAAAATACCAGAAATCAGAATGCCTTTACTTAAAATGCATTAGCCCAAAATACCCGAAATCGAAATAACTTAACATTCAAAATACCTTAATCCAGTACACCTTACCGTACAATGTCTAAATTTAAAATACAAATAATTATTATATCAGAATTTAAAATTCAAATTTTCAATGAACCTTAAATTACAAAACCAAAAATAGAATACAATGTGTCACTGTCATAACAGCGTAAAATGTAATTTTTATCATTAATTGTGAGCTACCCTCACAATGAATGATAAAATATGTGTGGATATCTTCTCTCGAAACGCAACTCGATGTGTATCGAATGTAACTATTGTTTCATTTTAACTATCTTGCATAGGGCACCTGTGGCGCTCGGCGGCCGCTGGCGCGGCACGCTCGCTTCGCTCGCTCGCCTTCGCGCGTCTATGGTCACAGTTCCAACCTAACCTAACCATAATATGTGCATAGAGAGCTTGTGGCATTCGCACAACTGTACGTTCGATCTTATGGCTGTCGCACATTTGTATTTTCGATTAAATGGCCCATCGGCCAAATGGCGTTTCGTTCATTCGATTATCAGTCTGGCGTCGCACAAATGACTTTCACTTATATGTCTTTCGAAATCGGGTCCTAAACCCGGGTATCCTTCCGAGGGCTTACCAGGGGCTCCCATCTGTAAGCTGTTAGGTAGGATACGTGTGGTTTTTAGTCGGTAGGAGTGCGGCATAGCATCCATGTAGGATTTACCTCACGTTAAAAAAAAGTATTTTGTGTTTGAATATTTTAGGATTAGGTATTTAGTAAATTTATTTTTTGGGTTTCGGTTATTCGACCGTAAGACATTTTAAATTATTTATATTAAGTATACATACTTGGCCTTTTGAATATTGATATTTCGATTTCGGGTATTTTGGGCTAATGCATTTTAAGTAAAGGCATTATGATTTCTGGTATTGTGACGGTATACCAGAATTAATATATTGACTAAGCAAATGAGACTAGCAAATGAGTGATTTATTACAGTCACGAGCATAATAATTGACCCCATATGAATCTGTTGATTCTGCACGAACTCAGGAAAAATGCAACAATATTAGTAACCGGTTTCTCAAATATATTTGACCAATCGAAACTAATAAATATTTGCGACGAAAATGTAACAGGTTGAACACCGTTACCGCGACATCATTCAGTACTCATCTTAGTAGATAAACATAAAACAAATTAGTGGCTGATTGTTTAACAAAAACATTTAATTTAGTCCCCGTCTAAAAATGAAAAATGATTCCTGAGAATAGCTGTTAAACACAGATAGCATCGTGAAACAATAGCAATATTGAAGCACTTAAAGTAACAACATCCAGACCGTCTCTAGCACTTGGAGAAAAAGACAGTTGTAAACATGGAATAAGTGTTTCCACTGTAGACAATTCTCTAGAACTCAAATTTCAACCTGAATGTATCTGGTACATTCTTCGGTTACAACGATACATCGGTTTTAAAATGACTCTTCATGACAGATGCTGTCGTACGTGCCTTAAATGTAAAACAATACTGTTGTTGGAATATAAAAACGGATAGAAATGTTTTTGAGAGGTGAGTGAGGGTTTTTGTGGCTCGCAGTGCACTTACATTACCATATTTACAGTGTATTTGTACTGTTTTGTTGAACTTTAAGAACAGTATTGACATTATAAGGTTTGCAGTTTGGCTAGTTGAATATTTAATTGTAGACTTGATAAATAGCCTTATTATTACGAAAATGAACCGGATAATTAAATATTTTAATAAAACAGCTATCACACAAGAGATGCTTTGGTGATCACTTTTTACAATATTGCTCATAATTCTGACCGCAAATTGGTATACTACGCCACAATAGAGTCTTCTCTTGAACATTATATTATATCCTCTTTGAATATAAAAAAAATAAAAATTCGCTAGATGTCGCTCGCACTTTCCATCGGACGGCGGCGGCGGCATCATTTTGGCGAGCTAAATATTAAAAAAAATCCTATTTGGATGTGACACAGTGAAGTCTTCTCTGGAACATAATTTGATAATATTATATCCTCTTTGAATGTAGCAGGGCACCGATAAGCGCTGGTGACGCATTCAGTAACTAATTATCCGTAGCATTACGTAGCGTTCGCTGTCATTATGACCTGTGTTTACCAATGGAGTGGATGAGTCTCTTGCTTGATTGCTCTTGTCCAGAGAATGAGAAGCCAAAAAAGCTTTTCGGCTAGATTATAGTAGACAGTTATAAGTCGCCATTGACTGTTAAAATATCTGGAGTGTACAAATTATGTTGTGTGCATTGGGTATTTTGGCAGTTTCCCCTAGTCACCTTATTAGAAGAGAACAGAGACTGCGATGAAAGAAAATAGGAAGTACAGGCAACTAATTATAAAACAAGTCGTTCAGTCTCTAAGTTCAAGTAACCACAAAAATTAATAATTTTTTTTTCATTTAAAATTTCAATTAATAGATTCAGTCTATCAGTAAACCAAATCAGTCTATGTCGGTCTACTGCTGGATATAGGCTTTTCCCAATTTATGCCACAACACACGGTCCTCCACCTTCCGCATCCAGATCCAGCCTGTGACCCTTTCTATGTCTACGGTCCATCTGGCGGGTGAAACTAATCAAAATCAAAATTGATAGATTACAATCAATCAAATGGTTTTTTTATTACTCTATCAATAACTATCAAATATTCTCTTGCACAAACAACTACGAGTTAGCCACACCTTCTTACAATTATCTTTTTACTTCACGATTAGGCACTTATATCGTCCTAAAAGCATCATACAATAGTTCTGCTGTACGCTGCACCTATCTCAGCACATTACAATTGTCCTCAATAATGACAAACGTCGTTTGTTGGCTATAAAGCACCTCTTATCGTAATAGAAGGGTATAATGGTAATCTACACGGCTTTAAGCATTCCAACTAAGTTTATTGCCTCGATTTGAGCCCACTATTTGTTAATAGTTTTATGTGAACATAAAAATTAAGTTCCTTTGTGAATGTCCGGCACTTAAAACATGGAATCTATGTTTTGAAAAAGCACTAATGGTTTTAGAGTACTTCGCAGTATTCGAACAGTCCCAACGAATTCTTCGGGGCACAAAGCTACGGTCACATTCAAACTGGCGCACCTATATGTAACACGAGACAGACAAAAACTTAACGCAAGTGTCGATGAAGGGTTCTGTTTGTTTTTTAACGCAAGAACCTCTATTTTCTCGAACTCAAAAATTCACATAGGCTGTTGCGGTATGTCCCATGTAGGCATAATCGGGTGTTTTCGTTGGTTTTTCATTCTAAAACGATCAAAAACAATGTTTGTAAAACAGGCGACCTTGTTGCCAAAAGCGAACTATTTTAGGCAACTTAAGATGACTTAAGGCAAGATAAGATTGTAGCTTTGAGTAAGTGTTATAAAATTGTTTGAAACATGATTTAAGTTGGGATTTTTGTTATCACTATAAAGCATTAAAACCAACCACGTGCTAACAACATACAGCAAAAATCTCACAGATTTAACAATACAAATTAGCAACAAAATATACATAAAACAATTAACAATGCCCACATAAACAAAACTGTGTATATCTGAAACTTTCCTTGTATGCCATGCTCTCCTTAAATTTAAACTGTTGTTCGTATAAAAAGCGCAATAAAATAGTTCAATTTGACAGCGCTACACGCAACTTCGCTTAGTTGCGCGGGAGTGGCGTGTCAGACCATCCGCGGTATTCAGGAACTTGAATATTTTAACACACTGATATTCTTTGTCTCGTTTATCTAGAGACCATATACGATGTTTATTATGTTTTAATAGATCTATAACAAGATTTGATGTTTTGTACTTATGTGTGTACCTACTTGTACTCATTGTGATCATGGCTGATCTTTGCGAGCTGAGCAGAATTTCAAAAACATCAATACGTGATGAAGACACGAAAACATTAATATATTGCCCGTTCACTCTGACTTTGCCGCTCGGCTCCATACTAAAGTCGAATTTTTAATTAGACGAAGTAAATTGACAGCAACTAATGTCACTTCTTCATAAAATGTTGCGTATTTTCTATGACGAAGTGACATTAGCTACTGTCAATTTACTTCGTCTAATTAATAATTCGGGTATACGCCTCACGCCAGCGGCAAAGTTAGAGCGAACGGGTAGTAATATAAATAAATTCATATTCGTGGACATTCTCATACAACAACATCTAGCTCAAATTAGCCAGTATAAGCTTGTGCTATAGGATCTAGACGACTTACTACGTAGGTTATTTTAACGTGTAGAAATCAACTGATGTCTATGCAGGGCTAAACCGAGCCAAAATCACACGATGACCTGCCAGCTGCCTACGGGAGGGAGAGCCGGGTGCGCTCTCGAAAAAATAACCTCAGGGGTGCATAATACAGGGTACTTTTCAGTTGATGAAATTCTAAACTGAATGAAACAAGAAAGCCGTGAGATCGTTCTTACCAGACTACCCCTATCTAACACGTTTATTGTGAAAGTGAAAGTTCAATTCGATTGACATTGTCATTTTTGTTTGATTTCAATCTTTGAACTTATAGTGATGTAGTTTGATGCGACAGAGTCACAGCTACAGACAAAGTCTCGCCATAAGCCCCTCTGCACTCTATTTTACAGAGAGTGACTAAAACTAAAATAGTAATAAAATCTAAATTATTTTAAGTAGCACGAAGCTGAAATACAGCAAGAATGTGCTTAAAAGAAGAGCAAACATTTAATCAACTGACAGCGTTTCAGTACCACAAAATTGTATGGGTCAACTGTAGGGATATCAACTGGTACGGAAGTCCTTTAAGTTTTGGTATCATTTACTTTTACTCTGTAATGTAAGCGTAGAAGATATTGGGACACACGTTTTTCCTTTGCTAGCGTGTCCTCTCACTTAAGGCCAGTAATAGTAAGAGGTTGAGCTTACATTACAGTGTAAAACTGTAATGTAAGCGTAGAAGATATTGGGACACACGTTTTTTTCCTTTGCTAGCGTGTCCTCTCAGTTAAGGCCAGTAATAGTAAGAGGTTGAGGTTTTAAAAAATAAAATTAATCAATTATTTGTTAAAATTCGTCGTAACGTAGCAATAGGATATCGTCAAAAGCAAGTTTGTTTGTTTGTCAAGTTTTAGCCCCTCTCTATAAAATTGATTGCAGAGGGGCTTATGGCGAGACTTGTGTCTGTAGTCTGTGACTCTGTTGCATTATATTACCACACTAGGTCACGTGGATCATCTGTTCAAAGTTTGAAATAAAACACTTTCACAGAGGGACAGTCGGGTGAGACCGTCTCACGGCTTCTTGTTTATTATTGTAAAGTTAATCAATTATGATGACTGCTGCTACGCTTCTTTCATAGATCGCTGTTTGCACAAACAAAAGGAATTTCTTTTCGCGTGTTATTATGAAATTATGCAATTGAAGTTTCAAATAATATACTAAGTATCACAATAATTTCAAAGTTTCAAGTTACGACATAGTGTAAATGTAGCTAACTTTTATCCGGCTAAAGTTAGCAAATCCGGATCACAGCAGCATTTGGCAAAGTGCTGAGAGCACCGTGCGCGACTCCGCGCTGACGAACGGCATTTTGTTCTCTTGATACATCAATTTGCACTTCCTGATCCAACTCGGTCGTTAGATTAGCTGAAAACAATAAAAGTCATTAGTTTCGTAAAGAAACTAAATTGAGAGTGATTTTTAAACAGGCGAATCGGTTAAGCTCATTCGGGACTACTTTTAAATGAAGCTTTTGCAAATAAACCTGCCAATAAAATTTGTGGAGCCACTCTGGTTTGAACTCATTTCTCCCATTTTTAAAACTTAGGAACCGAGGCAAGGATGATAATTAATCATGCTTGCCCCGGTTAGATAGGTAAGAAGGTAGGAGGAATAAAATTTATGTGCCATTACTGAAACTACAAAAACCTGGAACGATCTGCCCGCACACGTGTTTCCCTCATTTTAGAATCTCGGGTTCTTCAAGAGGAGCGTGAAGAGGCACATCACAGGGCCGCCAACTTTGAAGACCACTGTCAGAAGTGGCCCCCAATTGCTAGCTGCGCCACGGCTATCCATCAGGCTGGTGGCGACGTCAAATTGGCGAGCTAAATATTTAAAAAATCTCTTTAAGCTGCTTATTGTCTTTAGTATCTGGAAGGATTTGACCGTCACACAATGACTTCTGCGATTCGCATAGTTGCTGCTTGGGCCAATAAGTGCCGAAAGAGTAGTGTCACATGTGATACCTACTGATATTTCGGGTTATTACTGGAACCTGAACTTGTTTATTATTTATACTCATAAAATAAATAGCTTTTCAAACGACTAGATATATTTTTATTGATTTTTCAAGCATGTACCTATTTCACATGTCGTGGTAAATTATTTGCCCACAGATTCATGCACTTTAAGTTAAAAATTCCAAAAAAAAGGTCCAACCGTTCCATAACAGATAGCTGATCTCCTTACATACTACCCGTTCGCTCTAACTTTGCCGCTGGCGTAGAGGCGTATACCCGAATTGTTAATCACACGAAGTAAATTGACAGTAGCTAATGTCACTTCGTCATAGAAAATACGCAACATTGTATGAAGAAGTAACATTAGTTGCTATCAATTTACTTCGTCTAATTAAAAAATCGACTTTAGTTTGAAGCCGAGCGGCAAAGTTAGAGCGAAGGAGCAGTAGCTTCCAAGTAGGTACGGTGCGACACCATAGTACCTATACTTTAGAAGTGTCAAGTCGTAACCACTTAACTGGCACATTTTATTTATTTTAATTTGGGTAATTGTAATTCATGTTTGTATTTATTTTAAATTGACATTTTTTTTTATGTTAATTGTATAATTTAAGTTGTTTTTAATTGAGTTAGGTATTTGACTTTTCAATTGATAATTCCAACATTGATTTTTAATTATTTATAATCTACTTTAATTATGTATCTTAATTTTACAATTGATAATTATACAAGTATTGACATCTATTAATTCAAAATTTAAAATCTATTTTAATTATGTATTTTGATTTTTCAATTGATAATAACTCTATATTGACTTTTACTAATTTATAATGAATTTTAATTTCGATTGTAACTTTTGTTGTTTAGTTTGCCTTTTGAACATTGTGCCTGAATTAGAGATTGTGATAAGTGTTAAGAATGAATTATGTAAGATATAAATATTAGTAGGATAAGATTTTTCAAATAAGTTGCAACTTTTTAGTAAGTCTCTTCCTCTCTCCTAGCATAACTGTGCTGTGCCCGACAGGGTCCATAATTGTAACCAATGATTTATTTAAACAGCTGTACCTATCACATTATGGAATGCAATAAATGTATTGAGTATTGAGTATTGAGTACTGAGTATTGAAAACATACCTACCCTATTTTAAAAGTTGAACTATTTCACTAACTCAATAAAAAAACAATCATGGAAATTCGTCCAGCTGTTTTGACGTAATGTGGTTACAACCAGAACCAAAAATTGACAATTCGTGTTTTCTTGGTAAATGTACATTCAGTGGCCATAATTATTTTGTTATACGTATAGTTGTAATATGTACGCATAAAGTATAGTTCACCTTCACTATTATTATAAGGACTTCGTACACTAAATGTTAAAACTCCGCTGATCGTCTGTCTGTAGATCTCATCAGGCTTGTATCTCAGGAATAGTGGTCGCTAGACAGCTGAAATTTTTACAGATATTATATTTCTGTTGCCGTTTTACAACGTACGGTATAAACCTTAGAGTATGTATTAAAATATATACTCTAATGATCTAACAGATTTAAATACTTAAAACAGAAACACAGATTAAATTAAAAGCAATGTTAAAATGTTTAAATAAACCCATGACGATCAAAAATATTTCAAGAAGGATAACATATTAATATAAAAAACCTCGACTTAATAAATAAATGTTACACGAGGTAATAAACGTAGAAGCTTTAGTTTAGAATATTCGTCGTGGGCTCCCATTCAATGTATTTCATCGTCAGTTTTGCGGTTATAATGGTAATGTGAACAATTGGAGATTTTTAGTGCTATACTTATAATTATAACTGTAGTTATTTTTAATTATACTAAAATTTAAAATGATGCCCCAGACAGTAGTCTAAAACTTGTTACATTTTTATAATCTCGCGTTACATTTATCTATTCGGGGTCTGAAAATTATTTTATCCTTCTTGAATATTTTTAATCACGGTAAATTTTTTCATCTATATATATAAAAATCAATGCCACTTTTCGTTGTAATTTTATAACTCAAGAACGGGCTTACCTATTCAAACCAAATGTTTAGGCTTTGTTCGGACTATTTAGTAGATGGTTTAAGTGAAGTTTGCACAAAATCGGTTGAGCGGTTCTTCATTTATCACGCAAACGAAGTTGCGCGGGTCAGCTAGTAATTTATAATTTTGCATTTGTTTTAAGCTCATCTATCTGCCTCGCCTTCGGGGATAAAGGCGTGACAGTATGTATTTATGCATTTAACTGAATATTATACGAGTTAGTCCCGTTTGGCGACGGGGTCCCGTGCTGCGACGGGTAAGAGTACCTAGATACAAAATGTCGCCCTCTCGAGACATCCAAGGGTGTCGTAAGAGGCGACTGAGAACACTTTCGCAAAAAGATCCATTGCTCAGAGAAGGAAAACGTCACTCAAATGACAATCGTTAAGCCAAGTTGAATGCCTAATGGGCGGATTGAACAATTTCAATTGCCGGTACTCAGGTCGCGGCGACCTGCGCCTCTCCAATAGGCTCACCACCTATTACGTGGGACATAAAACCATAAGGTGAAGTGTGGGCGTATGCTATGCCTCTGCTTACCCCATCGGGAATAAGGGCGTGACTAATTATGTATGTATGAAATATCTCGGTGTACCTAACCTTCATTAAACAAATACTCTTATAACGGAATTTATAAGTATAACACGAGACAAATGTACGTTACTCCTAGGTATTTACATCAAACAGAAAAGGATGGGAAGGAATCGTTTACAAATTGATATAAATCGTTCGATCTCGATCCATCTTCTTTAGGTCCATCGACCGTACGTGGGTAATAGACGAATGACATCCATCTTTATCCGGCTCCGAATAAATATTTAAATTAGATATCTTCAAGGTACATTTTAGGACTTCGAAAATCAGTAGCCGATTCTTAATTTGAATTTAAAAGAGCTTTAAAATGTTAAACTCATTTAAATTGGATGCTGCTGGACAGTCTATTGTAGGCGACTAATGTTAATTTTATCACGTTAAGTGCTAATTAGAATGCTAACGACTACTTTGATATTATTTTCTATATACTTTTTAATAGTTTGTTGGATATTATAAGCAGATATCTATTAAATACTTAATTTAAAACAAAACACGTGCCTAATGTGAAATAATCGTTCTTTAAAGTATAAATTTTCGGAATTTTCTTAGAGTTTCAAGTCTGATAAGCATTACTTTATTATACCTGCCTATTAAGTTAATGCATATATGTAATGTAAGTTCAAAAGTTCATTTAAACCACAAAATATATGTCCTGCAATAATTTATCAGCTTCGGCACTTCTGACGTGGTTAAATGTTTGCAATTTATGCATTATTTAGTATCGCGGTTCAACAAAATTAAGGCCAATCAAATGCCCATTCACCTATGGCATAGCATTTATCAAAATATCATTAGTATTGTGGATATGTCATCACGTATATTTTGTTAAATTATAAAATGATATTGAATAATAATGATATGTTGCGATCACATAGACTCTTAGACCATATAACACGGGACTAGCCTTTGCGAACCACCGCATACAAAAATATTCTGCCAGTTTTCATACAAGTGAAGGGGGAAACACAAAGACATATAAAATTTCATTGCATATAAAAATGTATTAATCGACAAACGCGTAATGGCTGTTGTGTGTTAATTGTTATTAAAAGTACTTGACCGTAATTCGAAGCTTATATAATGAGATAGGCATATCCGTTACCCGTAGGCTTATCTTACTCATGTTTGATGACGTATTTCCGTCGACTCAGCAGGCCGGGAGCGCCACCTGTGAACTTATAAATGCAGATGGCGTCCATTTTGTCCTCATTGGCGTTTTGATTCCCGTAGCAAAAGGTTATAGCAGGAACACCTGCTAGTGCATTTATTTTTTCTAGTTACTAGTTATATACCTATTAAAGTTATAAAAAGTGACTTGGGATGAAGTAAATGAATTTACAGAAATAATTATTTAACGGCTTTGCCGTTCGTTTGAATATACAGAGAATCTAAAACAAGTGACTTGTGATTGAAGTAAGTGAACCTACAGATATATTTAACGGTTTGACCGTTCGTTTAAGTCTCAGGTATGTTTTTACTTCATATTTTTACGATTACATATGAGTGTGATACGTCATAACGTGAAATAACCTATTATTTTAAAATAGCACGTGAACCTTTCGAGGTTGCAGTTTCTTTTATTTAATATCTTTAGTTACAGCTAATATCAAACTGATTTTATAGATTGTATTCATAGGTACTAATACTTTTTTTTAGATATTATTTGCTTCGTGTATTTACAGCGTCAGTACCGCCGAATATAGAAAATATTTTCAAAATATTTTTATACCTACCCACATAAAGGCACATTAATTACTAGATGTTCCTATACATGTAAAAATATGGCCTATTATGGGTAAAATCGTAATCATCCCAAGTTTCTGAAAACGTACGAGTGTGTTAAAGTAACAACTAAATGTTCATCATGAAAGTAGTACTTAAATTTTAGCTACCTAACATAGTACTATTTCTTTTAGTTTGGTTTCTTGATAGAAATGAATTCTCCATCCTTAGAAAGTGAGCTAATTCCAAGTGGAGTATTTCAGAAGCGCGCTCTGAGCTCCAGTGATTGTATTACGTACGTCAAATAGCTACAGTTCCAGCTCATTTAGCTCAAACTTCAAATAAGGGCGATCGCGACGCCACGTGCATTGTCGTAAGTGGAGTAAAAGAAGCCGACTTCCACTAAACCAGATAAGGATGATGGAAAAAGGTGAGATATTTCTCATTTACCTAACACTGGTCCTGACCAAGTGTAAATTTCTTCACAGATCAGAGGTTAATTTACGAGCATGATAGAAACAGCCAATCATCCTTGCTTCGTATTTTATATAGGGACAGCATTAAAAGGGATTTCGGTTACCCAAGATCCTAAGACACAGTATAACCTAAGAGGTTGATAGACACGTTTTGGCGACAAATTGCCTAGATGAGATAATATGCTGATACCCACTATTGTAAAATCATAGCCCTGGGTTCGTCAACCTAAACAAAAACGGGGAGATCCGACAATTCGAATCCCTGCTACATTTTGAAAAAGCTGACAAGGCTCTTTCTGCCAAAGGCTTTTGCTGCCAAAACCTGTTGTATTTTTAAACAAAGAGAATCTTTTGAAAAACAAGTTTCTTCGAAAATATTTATGACAAAATTTAGGACCTACTTTAATAATAGGATTTCCATAAATCTTATATCAATTTATTACAAATGGCCTGCGGCCATAGATTTGATTTCATATATTATTCTCAGAATTGTCAAAGACCCAATTCTTAAAAATGAACCTTGATAAAATATCGCCTTCAAACACATACATTTTCGAGGCTGAAGCCTTTTCAACGGCACTCGGGAAGGCATGCATTTTGGTCTTCGATCTCCAAAAAGGATGACCCCGAAAAAAGTTCATCCAAATCATTACGCCAGCCTTCGAGAGGATCAGGCGTCAAGATCAGATCTCTATCGAATGGAGTCCAGATTCCATTGTACCAAGAGCCTTTTTAGGCCTGTATTACAGTTACCACTCTCGACAGGTGTGTACAATATCTATAATATTTGGGCATACGACAGTAAATGTCCCTTCAATTAAGAAATTTCTGAGCTCGAGGCTCTCAAAGAGACTGAGAAGCTTAACATCTTCTGCCCATACCAGCAAAGGAAACACTAACCAGTTACCACCCTCGAGGGGTATGTACAATATCTATAATAATTGGGTATACGATAGTAACCAGGCGTACGATAACATACTAAGTAACCATGCAAGGATGTCCCTTCAATTACGAAATTTCCGAGCTCGAGGCTCTCAAAGAGACTAGGAGAGGTCTAACATCCTCTGCCCACACCAGCAAAGGAAACACTAATGATATGACCCTGTCATTCTATGTCGGTCAGTTAACTCTGTACAAAATACGTTGGTAAGGAACGATAGTACCAAAAAGTATTAAATTTCTAAAAGGGTACCGCATTCCCTTTATCCAGAAACTCCAATCCGTACTGCACGGTATTCGAGAGGACGCAGGTTCGAATCCTGCTCAAAACTGATAATCTTCCCACATTTAAATTTACACCGAACTCTGTTCAAGTCCCGTCCTGACAAAGTTGTAAAATTTTCTCTTTATGTTAAAATGCTTTGGAAAACTTGACTATGGTGGAATACTAATTGCTTTAAATACTTAAGAATCCATACAACAAACTCTTTTTAAAAAGGTTCCCTTTTTAACTGAAATGACCACATTGTACAATGGTTCAAAAGATGAATGCTCAAGGCACTCTAAAACTAGTTCCTTTGTCACCAAGTTTGGTTTCTCCACTTTTCCTAACTTCAAATAGCGATGGGTCATCCGCCCATAATTCAGTTTTAGAACATTGTACGCCTTTGTGAAGCCAGAATAATTCTATCTTTCAGCATGTTCCGTTTACCAGATTTCCTCCAACCACGAGATTGGATGTGCAAAATACATCTCAGTCAAGCTTATTTTCATGGTAAAGTGCTGATGTAGTGTACATTATTCTTTCTCAGAGCACATTCTTGTCTTCCGCTCGGGTAAGCCGCACCCAAAACATTTTCGTTTCTCACCATCTGGGTGCCTCGATTTCTATAGAATAAGAGTATTCAAATTCTCGTCTACCTGCACAAAATCTCATTTTGCGCATCAAAATCCTGTTACTCTTCACAAACACGTACAAGTAGCCTTGAAAACTCTTCAAACCCAGGGATGGTTAGACAATTGGGAGAAAACAATAATAGGTTCCCAAAGAAACCTCTCATATAGTTATGCGATAGACATAGAACTACCTGAAAGTCCAATACCAAAAGAAAAGATATTAGACATAAAAGGAAGATTTATTTAATTCCAAATCTAAAGAAAATTCAAACTTGGTGGGTCTTTTGAATTTTTACCACTTTCGCAGTGCCTAGAGGTAGCTTTACCTCAGCGTCACATTCGGTCAATCCCCTAACCGACAACCCACTGAAGAAAATAGTAGTGCACGGAGTGGTACAAGTGGAACTCCAATAGTGGGTCCGCAATTACCGGTTCTCGACAATTTTACAAGCTTTCCATCCGAGATGCTTTCTTACCACGGACGCGTCAGATTTCGCTTGGGAGCCCAGCTAGAAAACATTTCTCTAACAGGCTCGAGGGCCCAGAATAACAAAGATTGCACTGCATCAAAGAGAGATGTTGACAATCTTACACATGATTCGAAATCATATACCGGTACTGTGTTACAGTCTGTACTTATTCAAAGCAGTTGTAGTCCACCCCCCCAGAGGGACGAGACCAAATCAATTGCCTTGACGAACTTAACTCGTCAGCTTGCGTGTAATGGTCCGACATCAAATTGACTTCACCATACACTGCATTCCGAGCCGATACCATATTATGTATCAGCTCCTCCGGGTATTTTTTGTGAGCATCCTTGCTTCAAACACCACTAAAGCAAGATTGCCTACAAACAATATTCCTATTATGAAATGGAGAACACTACATGATAGGCCTTTTTGTAATCTGTGGATATTACTTCCACCACCATTTTTAATACCAAAGATGCTGTCACACCTTAATCGGTCAACAGGATTGTTTGTGTTTGTGGTGCCGCGATGGCACAAGGTATTAATAGAGGGCAGATCTCAAAGCGAGAGCTCTGTAAGTTCCATTCTTTCTGCAGAACCTGCAAAAGAACCTAATAAACATTATTTCTTTCCTTCTAATAAACACCTTGACAGGTCTCCCACCACCTCACATAGAGAATCTGTGGAGTAGTGAAATGTGGGGGGGGGGGGGGGCGAAGAGGTAAATAACAGATATGTAATCAAAAGCTTCTACTATTGAGCTCCTGGAGACCTACCTTTTAAGATACTTATAAATTTTACAGTTTTAACCGACTTGCATTTTATTCATGATTATTATATAATACGATTCTGTTACATAAATCTGTTGTTGCTGTACTTGATAATACAGAAACCGCTAGTCACCCTTACATAGTTCGCATGTTTTGGTTAAACATATCTTGGTCGATCTCTTTGAAAAATGTAAAGAAAATTAAGTCACATATTGATTGATATTGGGATTGATGACTTAGTTAAATATTACCAAGTATTGATACACAGAGAACATTTTTCAAGTATCTCGTCATAGTGATTTTATGCTTAGGTCGCCGCTTCCACGATCTAACTTTGCTCGATTGTTTTAACTCACGTCATAGGTACTACTTTAGGCCCGAATCAGAGTCCGAAACTGATCATTTTCATTTCAGACAATCTGGTTGGAAAACTATTGTAAACAAAGATAATACCTACGACTAATCAATTGAATCCTTTATTCTAGATAGAAATTAGGTTAATCAGAGTAACCGATATGAGACTACACAGTCAAATAGTTTACTTATGACTGTGAGAGGTACTCCAACAATTCTAGCCCCGGCACTACCCGGTCAGCAGCAGCTTCTAAGAATTGGTGGTGGTGATAAGATTAAATTAATTCTAACACGAAGTAATTGACGATGGGTTGGTAATAATGTCAGCAACTACCACCAATCAAATATAATAATAATACGCAATTATTTAATCCTGTAAATAGAAGGAAGTTTACTACTCCTTATATAAGATTCCTTATTTAGTCTATTTAAGATAACATTTAAGTTGTTCAATGTGGTAAAGATTATAAATCTAGATACCATACATACAACATTCTATAATATTATTTTCCTAAAAATAAATTAGAATCACATTGGCGTTTCCGTCACTCACCAGGCGAAAACAAACATTTCTCATTATATAAGCTTCGAATTACGGTCAAGTACTTTTAATAGCGGTGTTTTCCCTGAAAGAAAACGCATATTAAAATACTTACCTAATTCGAAGCTTACTTTTTAAATCTGCCTGGTGAATAAAAGCCAATGAGGACAAAATGGACGCCATCTGCATTTATAAGTTCACAGGTGGCGCTCCCGGCCTGCTGAGTCGACGGAAATACGTCATCAAACATGAGTAAGATAAGCCTACGGGTAACGGATATGCCTATCTCATTATATAAGCTTCGAATTAGGTAAGTATTTTAATATGCGTTTTCTTTCAGGGAAAACGCCGCTATTGTACAGTCAACTACAATGTAATGTACTACTTTAATCATATAAAATGATGTACTGATATACAGGCTTTTCATAAAGCCAAAAGACCAAATGGTCATGTGCAATGGCAGAAAACAATGCTTAAGTAAGGCGCATCCTGTGGTTAGATGATCAAAGCATAGACTAGTGTAGTCAACAATCAATTAATCAAATAGGTCTTATAGTAGTTTACAACTGGACGTAGACTGTCCCAATTTTGATGTTGTGGTGTAAGTATATGGCCTCTTTCTACGCTAACCCTGACTAACCAAGGCTAGTCGGTGTCAGTGCAAGGATTTGATTAATGTTTTCCTTTTTTCTTTGCCTTGATGGATGGTATGGTTCGTTAGTTAGTTAATTTAATAGGCTGCGGTGACCACCAGCCCTTCTGGTGGGCCGTAAGCTTGTCTGCCACCGGGTTAGTGGTTTAAAAAAAGGGCACCAATTGCTGGTAATGCAGTTTTGAATCCCGAAGGTCAGTAGAATGCCAATATACCCTACATAATAGAACACTTAATACAAATTATATACTTAGGTCAAATTTCGTTTATCGACGTCTAAATGAGTTTGTGTTTCCTAAGATAGATGACTAGACTTTTCCTTATAAATCGTGTTATGGAAAATTACGGTAATTTCGTTCTTTTGTTTCTTTAACTATCTTATTTTAGTTCTTCGAAGTTTTGTCACAATTTGTGCATCCTTAAACAATAAAGAGTTTTATCAGTGAAATAACTGGTGCACTTTGATTTTTTTAATGGCGTTAAGCTTACAAATATCCTAAAAGTCGTATTTGGGATCCTCAAAGTGGATTCACTCAGACGTGCTCTAGAGTCAGTTCTTGCCAAATAATACGGTAATAATTAAACGGTACATGAAATGAGCACGAAAGTCAGTTTTGAGACCATTACGTAAGAAATGAACCTCTCCTTTCGTCAAAACATTCCAGTCATTCCTTTGTAAAGTTTTCTTGAAAATCTTTACTAACATTTATCTTAATCTTTTATAACATCCATTCACTTATATTATGCCACACTATCAAAGCGTATCTTAACCTGTCATCCAGGTGTTGAAGTTTAATTAAACAGTTATATAACTGTCTTATCTTAATAAAATGCGTAAGTAAAGCATACCGCTTATTCTGTTTACTTTGTTTTGTGACATGGAGCAGAGATTTGATGGTGTATAGTAAGTTTTAGCCCCTCTCTATAAAATAGATTGCAGAAGGGTGTATGGCGAGACTTGTGTCTGTAGTCTGTGACTCTGTTGCATTAAACTACGTCACTAGGTCACGTGGATCATCTGTTCAAAGTTTAAAATAAAACAAAAATGACAACGTCAATCGGATTGAATTTTTACTTTCACAATAAACGTGTTAGAGAGGGGCAGTCGGGTGAGACCGTCTCACGGCTTCTTGTTATAGACTTGTACGGTAAAGCCAGGAGGATTACTGAACTTAACAGTCTATGTTTATTTAGGCAATCAGAATCGCTAGTTTTCGGATCAACAGACCCAATAGCTGACGTGCCTAGAGATGTTTTATACTACAGAAACCAC
This sequence comes from Miltochrista miniata, assembly GCA_933228765.1. Classification (NCBI taxonomy): domain Eukaryota; kingdom Metazoa; phylum Arthropoda; class Insecta; order Lepidoptera; family Erebidae; genus Miltochrista; species Miltochrista miniata. The sequence goes on along the minus strand of OW121763.1, from coordinate 21,933,804 downwards.
CATAGGTGGCCATATTTTTAGGGACATGTACTATGTTTCGTATAATCATTTAAAAATAGTAGTTGGATTTCTCTAACTAATAGTAGGTGTCATATTACTTTTATTTGTATTTTTATTGTAGGCGAGTAGATCAGGAAGCTATTAGCTTTAAGTGGCATCATCAAATATTCAAATTACTTTTCAATTATTTGGTGATGCCCCCTATAGTTGCAATAAGATCTTGGTCACCTACTCTATTTTGTATAATCATGAAAGGTCGTGCGAAGCGCTCATGGCCCCGCGGACTCAGTGTTCTGTAAACGATAACTGCAATAAGAAACTTTCACAGTCCTTGGATGGGTGACCATTCATGTGACCACTTTGTGACATTTATTTGAGCGTTTTCGTGCTTCGGATCGCTAAGCGAAGTTGAAGGCCATTTTAGGCGGCTTGAAAAGTATCAACAGCAGGCAATCACAACCTGCGCCGGTCCATCTCAACACAGTAATACGGCTCACCACCTATTACGTGGGACAAATTCTAAAAAAGAGAAAGTGCGGGCATATAAAAACATGTTTTTGCCTACCCTTTCGGGGATAAAGGCGTGACCATATGGATGTATGTATGTTAAAATTCTTTTTGTAACATTAGGTCTAACAGAGTAAATTATATCTTTATCTTAAATCATTTCATTACTCCACTACCGCCGACCCAACCGTAACATATATTGCATGCAACCAAACTTCATAAAATTGAGCGTAAATAAGTAATTTAACAAATCAATTCATAAGTGGCTTTATTATGCTGTGGCTTAATCTCTGTTCTGATCAAATTAAGTCAGTTTCCAACCGTCGTTTATTTGAGAATAATGTAACTGGCAACTAAGATTACGTACAGTCAGCAAAAAGATCATAATTGTTGATTTTCATGGTATGTTTATTGAAGTTAACACTAACTATACTTACCTATTGTATGTAGTGATCTCATAATAAAAGGTAAAAATAGTAACTAATGCTCAAGCGTAGCAACATTTAATTTGTAATTAGTTGTTCCCCGCGGCTTCGTCTACGTAGAAGTCGTTATCGCGTAAAATAATTACCCTCCTTTAGCGCAGTCAGTTAAAAAGTGGCCTATGTCCCTCCCTTGGACTCAAAATATCTCTATATCAAATTTTATCAACATCGGTTTAGTAAAAGACAGACAGAGTTACTTTCGCATTTATAATAGAATAGAATAGAATAGAGTAGAGTAGAGTAGAACAGAACGATACAGAACAGAACAGAAAAGAACACAACAGAACAGAATAGAAAAATGCTTTATTGTGCACCAAATAATAAACATCATTAAGGAATACAAGTCTTGTAATGTAAAATGGGCGGCCTTATCACTAAGTGCGATGTCTACCACTCAACCTTTAGATTCAGATAATTGTTAAAGATTAAGATTTTTTTTTTCAACAACATATTTGATTTATATTTGGTTTGCGCAAATATGAACACGTTTCACAGTTTCAAACACAGCTCAAGTGGTTACCTATACGACTTCGCCGAAATTCTCATATTCTCTCCATGTTATATAATATTTTATTTACCCCTACACCTTCCTGTTTAAAAGAACTTTTAAGTTCCTTCATGAAATGCATGATAGATGTTTGAGGTCGTCGGAAAGCCTAGTACTAAAAGTGCCTCCACATTCCACAAAGTTCTTTGAACGTTCTTTTAGCGTCACAGCAGTTTACTTGTGGAATAAATTACTTATAGGTACTCTAGCAATTAGATGGGCTGAGACATTGAAAAAGTTCAAAACAACTGTTAAAAGCTACTACTTCATTGAAAATTATTATCTTCCTCTAGTCTATCAGGGTCACTAAATACCGTCAAGGTATATAGGAACTTGAATATTTATTATATGTAGGTATATAATTGTATTTATGTATATATTTTTTAAATATAGTTTATTTTAATAATTTTATTATTTGAATGTATATTAACGTCTGTATTATTTAAAATGAATGAAATAAAATGTTAAACATAAGCAAAGCCCTTTAGTCAAATAATCCACCCCTTCCTGGTGCAAAGGTGTCCATAACGCTAGCTGCATTACCACGTTGAATGGCTATAGCCAGTCTTTGCACCAGGAACGACTTGGAGCGGGAGTCACCCTTTTTACCATTATGTATATATTATAATTAGTCAATGTGATATATAATTATTATCAATGCTAGAGTTTATTTAATCATTTATTGTATACTACCTGTTACCCGCGGCTTCGATCGCGTAGAAGTCGTTATCGCGTAAAATCATAACCCTCCTTTTGCGCAGTCGGTTAAAAAGTAGCCTATGTCCTGCCCAGGGCTTCGAACTATCTCTATACCAATTTTCATCTCGATCGATCCAGCCGTTTAGGCGTGAAAGCGTAACAGACAGACAGAGATACTTTCGCATTTATAATATTAGTAGGAATAGTTAAAAGTTAAAATATACCTATTTTTTGACACCAACAACTACCAGTTAGTTTTTACCAATATATTCATCCATCCCTAGGTCATCTATCATAATAAATAAATAAATTTATAATAAAATAGGGAGTAGAGATTAATCATCTGTGTGGGTTTACTGCTGTTGTACTTTCAGTTTCAAAAGTTCTGATTTAACTTGTAAAGTTTAGTTTATTCAGTTATAATAAAAAAAAATATTACATAATAATGCAAGTTAACCCTTGCATTCCATGGCCAGCCGGTATTGGTCATATTGATATTTACCATCATTACATCAAGCAATTTTCAAAACTATGAACCGCAGTCAGAAGCTACCTAAACGAATCACAATTAATTACAAAAAAGAGCAAGGGAGCTGAGAAATGGTTTTTAAGAAATTGAGAAATTATTGGTAAATTACAAATTTCCTTTATTGACAGCTTAACGAATGTAAACTTAGAAATAATAATGTAAAATCCTTATGATATCAATTAAAGAAACAGTTGCGTTTATAAAATTAATTTTCTTCAGACTCCGCCAAATTTGGTAAAAACGCGTTAAAGTTTATTTTGCTATCTGTACGTCTTAAGTGATAAAATTTTCAATTACAATGATGCTCACACAAGCCTCGCACACATTCGATTTTTCATTCAAACAGTAGCTGCTTTTTTACTTGACTGCAAACACACATATTAAATGCAGTAGTAGTACATATTTGATTAAATGTCTTTATTTTTTTTTAGGCAGACTTGGCAGTCAAGTATATGGTTCACGTGACCGAAAATGGGTGCCACAGCATTATTTTTGTTGGTCTTGTACCACTCCTTCAGATATCAATTAAGTAATTGTTGTCGACTTAATTAATCAATTTACACTAAATCTAATTATCAGCACACTGTATTGAAGCGGTTATCAAACCCCAACAACAAATTGACAGCAATTAGAAACCAATTATTTTAGTCGCTATCCCTGTAATTATGCAAATTAGTTCTTTGATTGCATACAGAACCAATTTCACACACACATAGGAAGTAGGATTGTGATAAATGTCACGATGAATTATCTAGACAATCCGTTTATCTGATAATTTAGACAGCACTATCAGGTAGGAGTTGTTGCCTGTAATTTCAATTAATTTCGTTCCAAGTCACAACTTGAAAAGCTGGTTGTATTGCACATTTTCCGTAACCACTTATGTAGTACCTAATGACTAAATTTTTCATAATGTGTCTAGAATAATTGCTCGACTGCTGCAGAAATAAAACGATATCAAGATTCCCACTTGCAAGTCGACAGGTGATTCTCCCGGGAGGTAGGACGCTGCAAGAGTATCGAAATAAGTAGCATCCGATGCCAGCGCCTGTTGGATTTTCTAGGGTACTAACGACATCTCGTTGGACTGCTTACTATCATCCCGTATGATTGTGGTATCTAAAACCTCGGCTTCTTTGACGCTGATAAGGAGGGCCCTTATCAGCGTCACAGAGCTCCACAGGAGCAAAATCTATACAGTATTGCCAATTTTCAAAACTTCCGGGAAAATTTAGTTATACTGGTTATACAGTGTAACTACTACATAAATGACTGGGTTATAATAATGGTGCTGACTACATTTAACAGCACACAATAATTAAAAATTTTGCGTCACAGAAGTCAAAGAAAACTGTAACAAATTATGAACTAGTCCATTTATAATTCTTTAAATCAACATCATTACGATACAGTGAGCGATATTTGCATTTAATAAAAACAAATATACTCCTATTAGTAATACAGATTGTATTGGAGGGGGTAAGGCTCGCCACCCACGTGCGACAGTCGGCAGTCACTGCGATTTGTCAGTTGTCGTCGGTGCTGGCACGCGTCTCCTGACTAATTGGCATTATAAATCGACACACGCGGTGTAATCAACGCTCCAATGCAAGTGGTGAATGGTAACGATGCAATTTTATTATGCAAGTCATCGTTTATTTTGGATTTAGTCATGTTTTCTCATAATATGTCTGTGTTAGTTTGGGTGAGGAGCATTTGTGTCGCTTTATTAAGATAGTCTTATGGTCTGTAAAAGTTAAAGATTCTAAGAATAGCTATCTTTTTTTTAACGCGAGGTAAAATCTTTCACAGATGCTATGCCGGACTCTTTCGACTAAAAAACCTCACGTAACGCCCAGAACCTACGCCTCGGGAGGATGCCCAAGTTAGAATTTTTTAACTTTTACAAATAAGTAAAGCGCAGATAAGGATAATTTTCTTATCCAGCGATTTTGACCTCAGTCCATCTACAATTACTAGAGTGGTAAACAAATATTCATGTATTTAAATATACATAAATACTACAACTATCTCTCTTTTTATGCTACTGCTGTGCGGGTCAGGTAGTATAACATAATAATGTGTATTGACTACCAGAGCAATAATTCATTTTCCGTATAGCCCATTGGAGTATATGGACAATCAAAGGAATATTATTTGAACCGACACAGTTCAAACTCAGAGGAAAATCAATCCTCCAACATCTATTGAATCTTACGCCATACGGATATTACTTTAGGTGAGTCACAAAGGATTTCGTCAATAGCCGTATGAAGCGCTTGCTCATAAATGTCAATCACAAATGGATTATTGCAAGCGTTCGGGCGGACGAACGCTTAGCGATGATCGGTTCAGACACAAAGGCATGCGAAATTAGTGTTTGTCGTTCATTAATAAGCGTAAATTGCAACATGCAATAACTTTTCGGGTCAAAGATTATGCATTTAAGACGACGGATATCGTGGTCCTAGCACAGGACCACGGTATTAGCACAATAAAATTGGTGCATACTATGCTAGAACGGAAGTAAATTTTGGCGATAACAATAGAGCAATTCCAAGTACCTACCTATATTAAACTATCTTGCAATCTGATGGAACAGGTCTCTCTAGTCCCTAAAAATGTGAAACTACCTATGATGATCCTTAGCTTTTCACGCCAAAGTGGGAGATAAGCATACGGCCCACCTGATCGAAAGTGGTCAACGTCGCCTAATGTGGAAGATTGCAAAAACAGAACTGCTGCACTGCTAACCCTGAAAAACTATGCAAATTTTTTAAGAACTTTTAAATGTACAAGTGTAAAAGTTCGTGAATACTGATGCAGGCTCATTCCATATTCCCAGACTACGCGGAAATAAAGCCGGTAACGGATCTTACCGACAAGGAATGATATACTCACGACATAAAGTATGAGGATGAACAACCTGTCTAGGAATAACAGTGCGAAAGAAGCCGTAAGTAGCATTTATGATACAATTCCTTACCAAAAACGACTGTCTCTTACAATGGTTTTTGGTAAGGAATTGTACATTATAGGTAGAGCATGCGTCCTCTCTTCTATTGCAAAAGGACTCAACACCGCCTGAAAGTATAGGATTGTTAATGACCATCAAATCTCACCTTTATTCGAGTCAAACAAGTATAGTTGGTAGGTATTAATCCAAATGCAATAGAATTACAGCATGTCGTATGTTGTATGCACCGCAGTGAAGTGCTGCTGTGCCATATTATACTTGTATACTTTTTAATACTTTCTCTAAACTCTTCATCATGGCAAGTGACTTAAGAGAGTGGGTTTCTAATACAGTTGCTACAAGTACAGCTTGGCAAAAAAGTCTAGAAACTAATATTTTGCAGGCTGGCTACATTGTCAAAAAGCTGCCAATAACGTCACTTAGACACACTGAGACACTTTTTTTGCCAAGCTGTAGACTTCTAGATGTTTCGCTTATAACATTAGTTAACTACTAATCATTGGAGAGAAATTAAGTTTATCTTTAAGGGTAACTATAGGTATGAATTGGTAGAGACCGCTTTCAGTATAACTGAAAGCGGTCTCTACCATTTGGCCGCCCATTGTACTGCCTCTTGTACGGAATCTATTTACTCTATTTTTATTTATTTGGTGTACAATAAAGTGTATAATAAATAAATATAATAATAGATAAAAATTCTTTGAATGCCTGCTCAATATTAGTCTATGAGCAAATTTTGGCTTGCGTGAGTAATTTGATCAAGTTTAGCTATAGGTGTTTCGGTAAAGGACATCATCAACGCTAGATAAAGTCTGTTTATCTTTGGTTTTTTGATTATAACTATCAGACCTATAATATGTATATTAATGCCTACTATAGTCGCCTCGCTGTAACAAGGTGCGTATGACAGTTGGCAGTATGACGTTGATATCTATGAGTACCACATTACTAGGGATGTGTCGATATGCAATTCATGTTTAGAATCCTACGATAAACGAGATAAATCACGTTCTGTTTATTATTGTTATGAAAATTATTGCTATATTTATTTTTGAATTAACTAAACAGCTTAAAAAACCGGCCAAGTGAGCAGAGGTCTCCGTACCGAAAAACGACAAAAAATACGTGTGTTGTATGGGAGCCCCCTTAAATATTATAATTTTTTTGTTTTTAGTATTTGTTATATAGCGGTAACAAAAACACATAATCTGTGAAAATTTCATCTCTCTAGCTATCACCGTTCATAAGGTACAGCCTATCAAAAGACCGGGTAACTTCGCCAGAAAAAAAAGAAGGTAACCGAGAAGAGGAAAAATATTAATAATAATAACTCAATAATATACTTTTTACAATAAAAGTGGGAACTACGGACAATATACGTTTTGTTTTATCAAAATATCGACTATCCATCGTAGATGTACATAATCCCATCACTAAAGACATCTTTGGTGTTACGTTATACTCAACAATTTATTAATTTTTTCTTCCAAATTCATTTTATTTGTAGACTAGAATATTCTGGTTGAGTTTAATTTTATATACAACAGTGATTAACGATTTAATATATTATGAATGGGATGTAGCTGAAATACTAAGTTCATAATTGTAATTCACGACAACTTTCAAGAGTGAAACGAAACGCGATCGACAACTGTCATACGCACCATGCTACACCGAGATGACTATAATGATATACGATGACATAATAAATTTATATTAATTTGTCATAATTGATACGAGATAGACACAATTATGTTCAAAAATTAATGTTGATAAATTTGTAGATACGTAGCAAAGATTACATATAACTCATAAACTGTTCATGGGTATCTGTGCATAACTTTTTAATAAACAGCGCGTTAGTGACAAAAAGTTCAAGTTTATTTTTAAAAGCGACCCTATACGGAAGCGCTGGTTACTACACAATTGGTGATTAGAAAATGGAATTTTGGCTTGCACCCAGCAGGAGCTAACAAAATTCAAAGTTAGATCAAAAAGATTAATATTGTGAACATAATTATGTCTGATTAGGGTCTTTTGTTATACTTTTTTAACATCGGAACACTAATGATAACCGCTTTCTTGCTTTTATTCTTTAAAGGATTTCCCTTCGAATTGAAAATTATTACCTATCGGAGCTAACAGGATAAGTACTGTATTCCTGAGAACTTCCGATATTATTTATGGCACTGTTCCTCATGAAGGAAGTATGAGAATTTGACCGACATCATGTCGTTCTCAACAGTGCCGAAATATCAAGAATACTCTATTTTGGTACTGCGATTTGAACACACTTTTCGCGATTCGAACGCTCAAATGTGGCAATTTACCGGCGGTAAGTATAATAAGAAGGATCTCTTACAATGCCTAGTCTCCTAAGTGTAATAGGTATTAACAAATAAGCGTACACTATAGGTAGGCGTTCTTACTTAATATTATGTCATTGAAAGATTTATTAATGTTCTACTCGTGCTATATTATGCACAATACATTATAATAACTATGTAATGTTTAAACATTAATATTGTCTTGTCTAAGTTATCACGCATTGTAAAACATACTCGGCATTTCGGCTGTTCAAAATTCAAACCTCGTAACTCAATTTTTTTTTTTAAAACTGTTTTTTCTCAATTTTTGACTTACTAGGCATACTCGATAGATTGGGCTGCTTAAAACACCCATTTTCGTTCGAGTTTTCTAGTTAGTCACCTGGCAAGTCGAGGTAATTTGAAACTACGTAAAAAGTGTTATCAAAAGTACAAATTGAAAACATAGTAAATCCGAGAACAATTTTATAAACCTAGTAAGAGTTGCATACTTACTAGGTTTTAAAATTGTTACGGCCTGTTACTCTGTTTTGAATTTGTGTTATTCATATTAAATGCTCTCAACAAATTTAGTAAGTCTATTTCAATATTGTGAACATAATTATGTCTGATTAGGGTCTTTTGTTATACTTTTTTAACATCGGAACACTAATGATAACCGCTTTCTTGCTTTTATTCTTTAAAGGATTTCCCTTCGAATTGAAAATTATTACCTATCGGAGCTAACAGGATAAGTACTGTATTCCTGAGAACTTCCGATATTATTTATGGCACTGTTCCTCATGAAGGAAGTATGAGAATTTGACCGACATCATGTCGTTCTCAACAGTGCCGAAATATCAAGAATACTCTATTTTGGTACTGCGATTTGAACACACTTTTCGCGATTCGAACGCTCAAATGTGGCAATTTACCGGCGGTAAGTATAATAAGAAGGATCTCTTACAATGCCTAGTCTCCTAAGTGTAATAGGTATTAACAAATAAGCGTACACTATAGGTAGGCGTTCTTACTTAATATTATGTCATTGAAAGATTTATTAATGTTCTACTCGTGCTATATTATGCACAATACATTATAATAACTATGTAATGTTTAAACATTAATATTGTCTTGTCTAAGTTATCACGCATTGTAAAACATACTCGGCATTTCGGCTGTTCAAAATTCAAACCTCGTAACTCAATTTTTTTTTTAAAAACTGTTTTTTCTCAATTTTTGACTTACTAGGCATACTCGATAGATTGGGCTGCTTAAAACACCCATTTTCGTTCGAGTTTTCTAGTTAGTCACCTGGCAAGTCGAGGTAATTTGAAACTACGTAAAAAGTGTTATCAAAAGTACAAATTGAAAACATAGTAAATCCGAGAACAATTTTATAAACCTAGTAAGAGTTGCATACTTACTAGGTTTTAAAATTGTTACGGCCTGTTACTCTGTTTTGAATTTGTGTTATTCATATTAAATGCTCTCAACAAATTTAGTAAGTCAACGGACGCCAACGTTTTTTTTTTTACGTGTGGAAATCCTACATGGATGCTATGCCGGACGGATGCCCTACAACTGTCTACGGCCGGGAGTCCCGGGTAAGCCCTCGGAAGGATGTCCCAGGGCTCTCGGCAGACTTTGGCGAACACTTCAACCTCGCCTATGGGGTTCAGGTGCTATCCCGCGTCTGAGTAACTACTCAGACGCGGGATAGCACCGCAGCGGGTTAACACCCGAACCAACTGGTTCGGGTGTTAACCCGCTACTAGGGGAAGGGGTGGGGGATTTGGGTACTGTCCCACCACTATCACCAAAGAGATATTCGCCACCGTCTTGGCCTGCTTCTGTAAGTAAGAACGGCGAGCAGCCAGCCCACCGTTCTCAGGCCCCCGGTCATGGAGGTCGGTAGTCTTGGGCGTCTCTCCCCGCCACCTCTTTTTGAAGCAAGCAAGCAAGCGAGCAAGTTATGCTCGCAAAAAGATGCAGCGGCATCCCACTTGCTTCCGCTAGAGACCATAGCTTTCACCATGGTCTCCAGTGTGAGAACGTCGACGCCCAGGCCCACAACGAGGTCTCGGCGCTGTAGCGCCCATGCTGAGCACTCCACCAGAGTACGCAGCGCCGTGTCCTCGCTAAAGTCACCGCAGTGCTGACACTCGGGTGTTACCTCCCTATGTATGCGCCACATATACTTACCGAAACACCCGTGTCCGGTAAGCATCTGTGACACTCGATAGGGGAGGCTACCATGGCGTCTCTCCAGCCACTCCTCCATGACCGGCTTTACCGCCTCAATAGTGGTGAGCCCCCATTTTGGTTGTTCAAGTCGTAACTTCCATGTTTCCATGAGCTTCTGGCGGAGCAGGGATCGCTGGGCCTCTATTTCTCTAGACGGACGCCGGCGTAACTTAGTGTCTCTCCGTGTTTTTTATAGTTTAAAATGAGGCGTCAACAATTTTACCGCTCCAAACTTATTTTTAGTGCTTTACAGAATGAAGAAATGACCAATCTGCTGACTTATTTTCTGACTGGCAGGTAGTCTATAATGATTAAAATGAAAGTTACTTAAGCAGGCTGCTTTAATTTCTTTTGATTTGCAACATTCCGTTTAATTTTTTTTTATATATATATATTTTATTTAAAATGTTCTCTCCTCATTAATATTGCCCTTGACGCTACGAGACGTGTAAAACTTTAGATAATAATATAGGTAAAAGATTTTCATAATAATTATATTAACATTATTTTTTATTTCCACTAAAACATTCTATATGGTGACCTAATTTGACCAGAAAGACTAGTTTTCAATGATACTGGGTTCAGTTGTGCCCAATTTCACATGAGAAGCTATACTTTTAAATAGTTTTAGATTATTAAACTTAACATTTTTGACAAATTTAAAACCTAGCAACTAAACTTACTGTGTTTTGTTTTTTAATTATTACTTATAAATTGTAAACGAGTTTTAATTTGTACTATTCAATTTATTGCAATTTAAATTATTACCGATCGTAAATGATTCTATAACGCACACTTAGGTCCAACTCCCATATCTCTAACTTTGATAGTTTAGTTAGGGCAAGCGATCAAAGTGATCAACCTGTTTTTTGCGTCTCCTGAACATTTTGAAATCATGAGTTACTGTGTTTCAATTTTGAACAGCCGATTTATCTATAATTATGAAGATAGTCTAAGCAATAAGGTTTGTTTTTTAAATAAGATTTAAGTTGGACATTTTACATTCTTATTACGGGACCAGTTACCTACTGCCTACTGTATAAGTCGGTACTGAACAAATACAAAGTTTACTGGGAATACAGAATACAAACAGATGTGAATCCCAAAGCAGTTCTCCCCAGAGCTAACGAATGGCCGTACAAGGGATTTCCTTGCTTTCTTGTAAATAAGAAAGAATGTGGTAATGCACTGTGATGTACTTAGTACCCTTTGCGACAGACCGGTCGTGCGTAACATACCACTTCTGTGTACGCCACAACGTGTACTGTCTCTCGTTTTCCCTGTTGGGAATGTAATGTAATATTCAGAATATCAGAGGCGATAATATTTCGACATAGATACTATTATAGAATATATTATATAATCTGTGATACTATATTGGTAAGTTCTGATGAAAGTATTTCTTACTTAAAGTTCATAGTGTTAAGAATTAGAAAATTTGCTTCATAAATAGTTTCATAATTATTCTGTTCTATAGATTAAACATAATTTTCAAAGGTTTAAGCTTTTGTAGAACCTTGGAGCGTTCTGCCATTGCACGTGTATTCCTCCTATGGGAACCTCAGGCTCTTCAAGCGGGGCATAAATTGCCATGAAAGATAGCACTGGGCCAGCAAACTTAAGAGTCACTGTTATTATTCTTGCAAACCGAGAGACTTGCGATCTACTTCCATCTCTAAATAGAGAAGAATATTCACTAGATCCTAACTTGAGGAAAAAGCTTTTATATTGACCATTTTCCAGAAAGAACACTGGAAGTACCTAAAGATTTGATTATATTCCTGACTAGCGGAAGTCCCGCGGTTTCACTCGCGTAGTTAATTTTCCCGTGGCAATACGGGAATAAAAAATAGCCTATGTTCACCGGGTATCAAACAAACAAACGTATTCCACTCTCTTCCTCACTTAAACTCGGTCTGCCCAAAGTGAAAGCTTTGGGCGCCACCATAACATCATAGAGTGTCGGAAGCCTTGGTGCTATCCATCCGAGAGCGTATAGCAGATGCATGGTGCCGGTTTTAGTTGGTAACCACTAACCATAACACATAGATAATGCTTCTGTGCCAAAGTCTACTACATTATATTTTTATAGAATACGTACGCGGTATATCTTAAAATACAAGCTTTATACGAGTAGTGCTGTTTTTATAGAAGGGGTTATGAGAGGTTTTTGGATCGTCGAAAGTTGCATAAATTTGGAGACAAGCGAAGTGGGTTCGCGTGTTGGTAGAACGTGACTCAATTTCAACATATCACATGTACGTAAAAATAAAACCTTAATGCCAACGCTGTAATGGGTCACGTAGATGGCGCCTCTGTCCTAGTTTTAAATTTGATCTTATTGTATTGGTTTGAAGCGAACAGTTTTAGGTAGGTAGATTTGTTGCAAATTTCTTTTTCTTCAGAGATAGTTATAATGTTATTGAGGAATAAGAAACTAGTTAAACATATATATGGTCACGCCTTTATCCCCGAAGGGCTAGGCAGAGGCATATTATATGCCCAGATTTCACCTTTTCAGAATTTATCCCACGTATCACGTAATAGGTGGTGAGCCGTATTGCCGCGTTGAGATGGACAGGCGCAGGTTGTGACTGCCTGCTGTTGAAATTTTCAAGTCGCCTAAAAAGGCCTTCTACTTGACTTAATGACTGCCATTTTACTGGCAATCGGACCAACGGCTTAACGTGCCTTCCGAAGCACAGAAACGCTCAAATAAATATCACAAAGTGGTCACATGGATAGTCACCCATCCAAGGACTGGCCATAGTGAGAGTTGCGTACTGCAGTGATCGTTTACAGAAAACTGAGTCCGCGGGGCCACTAGCGTCTAGGTAAAAATCTACGTACTTAATTATGATGAAAATTCGTTTCAAGTTGCTACATTTAATTTAATCAATATACCTAGTTCAAAATTTTACTTTTATAAAATTGAGGTTCATTAAAAATTTACCTACTAAGTACATAGGTTTTTGAAAATATATAATTAGTATATCTACGCTTTAACGCCCCGATAAGCCTCAAATTCTACACAACTTTCGTTTAAACCACTGCCTACCCAGTAATATAATTATGATTACAACCTTTTGAAACCAGATCTTATCTCAAACAATATACAGTAAATAAACTGACAAGAAAAAGTCAGACTCAAATATTTGAAACAACTTCTTATCAAAATCAGGACAAAATAATAATGCTTATCGTATGACATTATCTTTATACTAGCGGTGAAGTCTAATCCCCGTGCGACGCAACCTTAATATGTTTATGTAAAGGAAAAGCTATCCTAAGAACGTTTTTATATTATCCGATCCGATATCGGATGAGAAAAATGTGTAAAATATCTTACTGTCTTTCATATCGTGCGACTTAATACCCGTTTACCGGAGCCGACTCCCCCCCATGTAGTGGTGACATGCTCGTGAGCCGTCAGACGATAATGGTTGTGTGCTATACTCTCTACGTGTATTTAAATTGTAACTGTATGCGCCAACAAGACAGCAGATCATAGGGTCAGCAGGCTATCGTCGTCCGATATCCGATAAATCGTATCGGATAATGTAAAAACGCTCCAAAAGAAATAAAATAAAAAGTGACTCCTTTTCAACTTCAAGAGTATTACGTTATTGTTTACTGTAACGTAAACGATGTAATAAAATTTTCTGACGCAGAAAATAATTCTCAATGCTGAATAAAACATTGAGGTTTTGTTAAGAGTTCTAGATATTATTTCAATGTTAAAAGCTTACTGCGGGGCTATCATTAAATTAATACTTATTTACATAAAGGAGCCGGCGCTTCTAATAATGATAAGAACTCTGCCTTTTTGCAGCGAAAGTTTGTGAGTGTGGATGTGTGCAGGTTTGTTACTCTTTCAAGCTCTAACGGCTGAATGGATCTGGCTGAAATTTGGAACAGGGATAGATGTCTGGAATAATACACAGCTGAATGGAACAAAACAGCTTCTCTCTAAGACGCAAGTGCGACCGTTTATGAAGTACTTCTGTCATCTCTGGGCGGGGGCACCTGAATATAAGCTTCATCTATTCAACTCGGTGCAAAGGCGAGCTATGAAAGTTGTCAATGATCCTATTCTAACAGGTGGTGTGGAACCTCTTCGAGACAGGAGATACTTCGCCTCCTTAGGCGTGTTCTACCACCTGTACAATGGTTTGTGCTTTGAGGAATTGTTTGATAATGCCCATGGCTACGTTCTACCGTCGTCGCACCGCTCGCCACGGACAGAAACACGGTAAGATTCCATAGGGGTTTTCTTCCGCGTGCGCTTAGATAGTGGGATAATCTCCATACCTCGTATTTCCCAAACGCCTACATTATGGGGTTCTTCAAAAGCGGTCTTAGATGGTTTTTACAGGATGGTTGTTTATTTAGTTTAAATATCTAGTCAGGTCTTCAATTCACTAGATCTACTAGTATTTCAATTCTAAGTAAATGGAGTACCCAAGTCTAGTATTAGTACACACAGTTAACTTAAGAACTGACTAGGTATCTAATAGTATGGCTGCTTAAACAAAATAAACATGTAAAAATATCACCATAATTTACATAATCCATTCACATTTGAAAGCTCACCGAATCTCAAAGTGATTTTCATAAACGATGGCTAATAAGTCTGATAACATACAGTAAGCTATAATCCCTTAACACATTGACTTGCCTAAGAAGGAAATGCCGGTCTCACAACAAATGTAAATGCCTTCTTATCGGGCAAGGGCCTCGTCAAGCAAAATATTTACTAAATACAATCATGAACATCGTAACTTGTAAGACATGCGTAGATAAAACTATGATAAAGCCTAATTAACCAGAATTACGTTAGCTTATTAAGACGTTATTAAATTTAGAAAAAGGTAGGATTATACTTTGGTATCTGTACTTAGATCACTGAGTTTCGAAGCTTAAGATTTCATCAACATTAAATAGTGTAGTTCTAACTTAGATCATCTAACCACAGGATGCGCCTTACTTAAGCATTGTTTTCTGCCATTGCACATGACCATTTGGTCTTTTGGCTTTATGAAAAGCCTGTACATCAGTACATCATTTTATATGATTAAACTAGTACATTACATTGTAGTTGACTGTACAATAACAATTATCACACAACAGCCATTACGCGTTGGTCGATAAATACATTTTTAAATGCAATGAAATTTTATATGTCTTTGTGTTTCCCCCTTCATTTGTATGAAAACTGGCAGAATATTTTTGTATGCGGTGGTTCGCAAAGGCTAGTCCCGTGTTATATGGTCTTAGAGTTCTAATGAACACGTTGAAGACGTTTCGATTCCGTAAATCTAATCTTTAAACAGTAACTAGGTATATGAATTCACTATCTCTATCAGTTCTCTTAGATCTTTTAATCTGCTCAGCAGATTTTAATTCCGTTTTCAGTAATCAATCAAGTAGGTAAACGGTTTGTGTCTAAAAGAATAGAAGTTAATTGACGTTCCAGTCTCATCCATAACACTTACACGTAATTTCAATATAAACTCTACAGGCGATATTGCGAGTCATGAATGTCTGAATAATCATCTATTGAAAAGGCTGCAAGTGATAATTTGCAAAGATGTGGAACTGTAGCCAGCGTGTAATCACATAAACGGTGAGTGGTATTAAAATCCGATGACTGGAAATCTGAATGTTCGTGATAGAAGTGATGCATTTCCGTATAGGTTGTTATATTTACTGGTTTTGTACGTAATCGTAAATTCAAATAGATAGGTAATGATTTTATAGACTTGTTTATTCAAAGTTATCAGAATTTTTGTTAGGTAGTGTTGATGCAAAACTAAAACTAAAAACAGATAAATAATAATATTTAATGGGGGCTCCTATACTATAAACGTGATTTCTTTTGCAATTTTAAGCTATTGCATAGCTTCTATCGCGGGCCTTGAGCGTGGAGACCGAATCCAGAAATTCCGTCACGAAAAACACGTAACACAGCTATTCTCGGCCACGCTCGTACATCTCGCGCTTCATATTTTTTTTTGTTTACGTCAATTATGCACTCTGCAGTCGTTATATATTAAGTCAATCCAAAAAGTGACGCTTGTACCCAGAATCGATCTTGCACCTTCTGCGTACCGATCCGCGTCTTAACCACTCGACCAAAGTTGAATTAAAAGAGTACTGGTCGAATTTAGAGTTCTTAATGTGAAAACAATTTCGATGCTCCGATTGAAATGCGTCATAGAACTCATAGATAAGAATATTGACAGCACTTTGCAAATCACCCACTAACTTTTAATTCACAATTTTTCACAACGGACACGGTAATGTTTATGTAAAATACGACACGAATCTATAAGGGTTCCGTTTTTTGCCATTCGGCTACGGAACTCTAAAAATAATATGCAATAGCTTTACCCATCAGTCCCCGAGTGCCACACGTCTTTTTTTTATATTAATAACGGCAACAAGTAGACGCTTGAAATGCTCACAGAAAATCGAGCTGTACATTTTCATGAAAATGAATAATTTTATTAAAATTAAATGATCATTTAACGGGGCTCTCATACAAAAAAAACATGATTTTTTGTCGTTTTTGGTACGGAACTCTACGTGCGCGAGGTTGACTCGCACTTGACCGATTTTTGTTGAATAATATTGACAACCTACATAGAGAGCTATAGACGAGGCCAGCAGTGAGTGAGCACAGTCTTAAGAAAATAAATGTGATATACCTAACCGATTGATATAAGGGGTCGAAGGGGTGCCATTAAGACTTTGGAGACGTAATGGGTGGAGGTAACTGTTAAGACGTAACATTGCATTAAGTAATTTTAACCAAGTTAAAAGCAGAAAGAAGTAAATCTTATTTCTCAAATCAAATCATACAACAATCATTAGAGTTGTTACTTTTAGCGCCTCTCTATAAAATAGATTGCAGAGGGGCTTATGGCGAGACTTTGTCTTTAGTCTGTCACTCTGTTGCATTAAATTACGTCCCTAAGTCACGTGGATCATCATCTGTTCAAAGTTTGAAAATGAAATAAAACAAAAATGACAACGTCAATCGGAGTGAACTTTCACTTTCACAGAGGGGCAGTTGGGTGAGACCGTTCACGGCTTCTTGTTAATTATTTACAAACACGATATTAGGCTTATTACTATCGATCTACGATCGAAACAAAAACTGCAGACTATTCCAAAATAAAATAAAGATAATATAAATATTGTACTTCCAACGAGTTGCCAAGTTATACCTATTCGTGCAATCTTAATTAAATTCAAGCAAATTAGTTGCTACACAAACTCTGTAACAGAGATCACGGTGCAAATCCGAACCACGTACCGGCGACTCTTTCACAAAAGCGAAACAATTCCCAGGAACAAACTAACGAAGCCAGTTAGCATAACAATATTCGTGTCTCGTGAATACACGAGTATATACCGGATTGTTCTTAAATAACTACGTGGCTTTTATGTAAATAACCCCTTCCTGCCTGAGGGTGTGTGCTGATATTAAAAAGCTTTTGTTGAGTATACGAACGGTCCGACAATATTCTCTCTCCTAGACCTATAACTATAACGGTTTCGTCAACTTCTTCATAGTGATGCATATTTTGTTAAATTCGGCCTACTTTTCAAATAGAGCAGTGAACAATTTTTGATACAACTTTGATTGAACTGATTTTATTGCACTATAGCAATTTGTTTATGTACCTATACCAGCGATAGAAATCTAAGTTTTTCATATATAGTTCGGTGTTTTCCAGACTTTATCAAATATGAGTAAAGGGAGCCTTCTTGATATTTAACTCTGTTTCAATGCTCTTCAATGTAATATATATATAACAAACTAGCGGACGCCACGCGGTTTTACCCACGTAGTTCCCGTTCCCGTGGGAATACGGGAATATAATATAGCCTATGTTCACCACAAAGAGTGTAGCTTTCCAACAGTGAAAGAATTTTTCAAATCGGGTCAGTAGTTCTGGAGCCTATTCGATGCAAATAAACACTTAAATCTTCCTTCTTTATAATATTAGTATAGACTAGCTTCTGCCCACGACTTTGTTCGCGAGGTGATTTTAACGAATAACCAATCGACTTTGACCTGTCCAAAGTGTCCACTGCTTAGGTCTTCTATTAAAACAGGACATGCTGTATTATCATTTCCGCTGAACCCATTTTAATGAAACATACAGCGTTATTTAAGTTGAAAAAATACCTACAAAATTCTAAAGTATAGTTATGATCAAGCTCTGAATTTTGCTCCAACCCCGAACAAATAAACAAACAAACAGACACGAAGAAAAAAATTATATATTTGGACTCAGAAGCCCTAAATTAGTCGATTACAGTTATTTATTAAAATTGATCTCTAATGTACCGTCACAGCTATTTTTACAATTTTATAATTTTTATTTATTTATTATGCACTTTATTGGACGCCAGTTCAATAACTTCAGATGACATATATATATATATATAAATATATATATATATATATATATATAGTATATGATGATATATATATATATATATAATAGTAGAGATTATACATATACTTGCGAGAGTTTTCGCGCTTCAAAAGGCACGTAAAGCTGTTGGTCCCGGTTGCCAGTAAAATGACAGTCGTTAAGCCAAGTTGAATGCCTTATGGGCGGCTTGAAAAAGTTATAATAGTATCCTTACATAATATTATTGTATCAGTTCTTGATTGTAGACACAGCTTTCATTTGGAGATTAAACTAAAACCTTATTCTTAGCTCAGTATTGAAGTTTGTTTTTGTTAGTTAGTTTAACCATTTCATTTTATTTTACGAAATAAATCTTTACGTATCCGAATAATTAATGAAAATAAAATTTTGCTCAAAGAGAATCATAAACTCCAAAGTATACAGCAAAGTACATTATTAAAGAACTGAGTTAATAAACAAACAAAGTAAGAAACAAGGAGGAACTTAATTTACATTTAGTATAGGTATTTAGCAGACAGGCTCCGTCATTTACTCAATGACTCCGAGAGACAATATTGACAAAAGACTTTTGCTCAGTAATGCAGAAAATATGCAAAACGAAATGCGGCGGGCTACCAATTTTGTCCTTGTGTGGTCCACTACTGGAACAAATATTATCATACTGAATTTAGTAAGCCTTTGAAAAATAAAAACTCTTTAATGGGAATGATGTCATTGTTTTATGAAATATTTTGCTTATTGTTTAGGATATTTATTTCACTGCATAAACAGTAGCAAGACTTTAGCTATTACGTATATAACTTTATAAGCATTTAGACTTTTGTTTGCAGACGCTAATTTTAAAATTAACTTCGTGAAATACAACAAACGTGCCTTGTACGCGGACCACCGAAGTGGATTCACAGCGCCCGGCTGCATGCGTATTGCAAAACCTATTCATTATAATGTATAGCTTAGCATTTGAGAAAGCTGGTTTTGAACTCAAAACAAGTTAATACATCAATCACAATGAACTGAAGCTTCTTCGCACGATATTTTAGATTAGGATTTTCTTCTGATAGTATTGATATATTATTGATGATTTATCAATAAAATTAAGAGTGATATCACAGAATAGGTATAAGTACTAATACAACTAAGTTATCAAATATGATATCATTTTGCCCGAAGCGGGATGGGATGTTTGCGTCATATTGTAAGCAGTTATAATAGTCACTACTCGTTAATTCTCTTGGTAAGAGTTTTTTTCAGTAAAGTAATATGTCATCAAATAGATCTGTAAAATATACCGGCACCTTGAAGGCCCATTGCTGTTTTTAAACTAATAATGTGGCAGACAAGCTTACGGCCACCGGATGAAATGTGGTCACCATCTCTTCGACAATCAATGATAGCAACACTAGAGATGCTACACTCGAGCTGCCACAACCCTGCAAGAACATTCCAAGACTTGAAGGGAGAAGAGAAGAAGAGAATTGAAGAAACTCAAAATGTTGTAGAGGTTCGGGAAAACTGAGAAAGAGAGATAAAGCGCCTTAATATATTAAGGTTTCATTGTGAAAGATCTGTCGGCGTCGACAAGTTTTTAATATGCCAATATTGTATCATAGATTTCTTCAAGCAACATACATGGAATAACATTTATAACAAACTTAAACGCTCTATTAACCCAGTCTGTAATAACCAAGTCGCTCATCATGTTAGATCAGAAACATGTTATTCTCACAAACACTTTGCAAGATTATTCAATTTGACAAGGTTAAAAACGCGGTAGTTCTTTAGTTTATTAATAAGGATCTATGACTGCACGTTGACTCCAGTTTTAAGTTCGTAACTGTCATGAAGCATAACATAATTCAATTATACTGGTGGTTTATTTAAGTTATAGCTACTTACGTGTTAATCTAATCTACGTTTAAGTAGATTTTTTAATATACAGAATATTCAACTTTAGAGTCACGTCTTCTTCAGTAAGTCTTATTATGAGTAGGTACTGCTGCCATGCAGATACTGCTAAAACGGTGAGATGCGATTTTGATAGCTCCTCCTGTGAGAGTAAACGGACATGCAGAAAGGACGGGGTTCGATTGTTCAATTATATTATCGAAGATTGGCCAGATTGGCCAACATCCGTGATTTTGGTAAGTCAAAAATAGCTATATTTAGATTTTTTAAAATATTTTACAGGGTGCGATGGGGCCCTACCAATATCCCCGTAATTTAAGACATCATCATCGGCCCCTGAAATCATTTCAGTAGTGCACCTGCCGCATGGATGAGGTTATGGCGTAGAGAAGGGAAACAGTTTGGCCCGCGGGGTAAATAGAGTAAGGCCAAAAACCTTCCTAATTGAACAGGACACTAAATGGAACCGCTCTCAGTTCCCGACACTTCCCGATTATCGCAGGAAGTGGCTGGATGAGGAGGCGCAAGACCATATATTATTACGTTATTGATACTGTTCATTGAAGGCACTTGATGGAAATTGCTACACATATTGAAAACTTCACTTGTACTGTTCCACAATAACAATTACCATTTTCATTGTTTGTGTGTTCGAAGTGTAATTATGATCTAATTAAGTAAATAGCCTTTGAGTATGCCGAAAGGCGGAACCGGTACCTATGGTATTATAATAGTAAATATTGTAGACCAGTACAAGTCAAGTTTTCAATATGAATAACCGTATATTATGGCGTAGTTTGGGAGAGGCATTTTTTTAACGTGAGGGAAAATCCAACATCGATCCTATGCCGGACTCCTACCGACTAAAAAACGTCACGTATCGCCCAACAGCCTATGGCTGGGAGCCCCGGGTAAGCCCTCGGAAAGATGTCCCAGGACTCGAAGTTCAGCAGTGGACTGTCATAGGCTTATTTGATTGATTGAGATTTTTATTGTTGAAGTACATTATGTAGTTTAATTGGTACACCTACCAGATTGAAATTACAAATACAAGAAGCTTGGAAAAGATATTGATAGTACCTATTATAATTATCGTGGCCTACATTATGTCCAAAAGCTATTACAGTAAAACTGATTGCAGTGAAAAGTAATGATTACCGTGATTCACCGTTCATTGCAATTTTACCTTATTGGTTTTAAAAATGATAAGAAATTTATTTCGTAAAAAGACCTTATAATTACGGCAACCGTGCGTGACTTCAAAGTATGCATTCAATTAATAGGCTAGGTAAGCCGTGATAAAATGAAATGTATTGGAGTCCGTAATATATTTCGATACTTATATTATTTGATAGCATAATTTCTAATTTCATTGCTTTTTCAAGATTTAGACCAATAAACTTGTTGATCTACTTCAGTTTATAACACGACTGCCGAAGAAAGGATGGTAATGTTTTTTTTTAAATGAGTTATTGATTTGTATTTTAGTTCGGTGGTCTTTGAGTACAATTTATACTTATCACGTGGTAAATGCTTACAAGGCAACAAAAAATTCACAAATATGAGCAGCACTTACTTTGATATGGAAATAAAGGAGAACAGAAACTAAATGCCCATTAGCCAGTTCTCAACTAAAATTATATGAAAAAAAAAACCGGCAACGTGCGAGTCGGACTCGCCCATGAAGGGTTCCGTAGCAGTAAGTAAAATAATGTAAAAGTTCTTGTAGTTCGTTGTAACTTTCATTGATGTTTCAACACGTTTGCTGTGGCAGTGATTTTTCCAGTCGAAAATTGCGGTTTGTGCCGTATTAAAATAAAACAACTTACTAGATCAATTTTCGGTGGATGTACCTACATCGTATTTTTTTTTTAAATAATGAAATTTGCTTTTTATTTCTATTTTTGTGTGAATTTTTAATGCGGTTTACACAATACACCTACTTACCAAGTTTCACCAACAGCATAGGCCTTATAGTTTCGGAGTAAAAATGGCTGTGACGTACGGACTGACAGACAGACAGACATGACGAATCTATAAGGGTTCCGTCTTTTGCCATTCGGCTACGGAACCCTAACTAGCAGACGTCACGTGGTTTCACCCGCGTAGCTCCCGTTCTCCGAAATAATGCAGCCTTCGTTACCCGGGGATGAAGTCTAGCCAACAGTGAAAGAATTTTTCAAATCGGTTCAGTAGTTTCGGAGCCTACTCGATGCAAACAAACAATCAAATATTTCCTCTTTATAATATTAATAAGGAGTATAGATACTAGCCGTAATAAAGCTGAGTAAAAATAATGTGTGTTCATTCCCGGTCTAGCTGTTGCCGCTCACTCGACAGTTTAACTATAGCACCTCTATAATCGAAAAACCATCATCTTTCCGCCTTAAAAGATTATATTGTTGAGGTATAACGCTTAATTTCCTAGAAGTTTATAGAACCAAGAAACACTCTATTACTACCCGTCAATGTACACTGTACCGCTTTCAGTACACGGAAGCTGAATTTAATTACACTTGACCGTTATATCGACAACGTAGTGGTCAGTTCTCATCGTATTAATCATTGACTCCCTTGATTTATGTGATAATTTTATAGGATGCGATCTATCCTACGTGGTATTAAGATGCTAGGTTTGCTACTTACTGAACGGTCCAACGTTATAATGGCTGTCAATATTTCAGTATGTCACTCCCAAATAATATTACATGGGAAGATTTATGAAGATGTTTGGACATTTGATACTCAATCATGCTCTATCGGAATAACGGATTGGCTTAAAGTTTGGCACAGGTATAGATTATTGTCTAGATTCTAGACTCTAGAATAATATACATTGGAATTGAAGAAACACTTTTTTTCTCTAGAATATTATGACCCCATGGAATGGGGGAGTACCACGATAGTTGTAATTGTAATATCAAATTTCTACTAATATTATAAATGAGAAAGAACTCTGTCTGTCTGTTATGCTTTCACCGGGAGCATTCGCGTGTAATGTAACATTATAGATTCGACTTTGAGCATTACGTTACAAAACTACCTCCCTGACCGACGAGCGTTCGCGTGTAATGTAACATTTAGTATAGATTTTTCGTAATGTCAGTGCATTGATGCTACAAGTTGTATCAAAACATTACACATTGTATCATTACAAGTGCGCATTGTAATGCTCGGTTCTCCTCCTTCACTGATGTAACCTCGTCTTGTATTATTACAGTTTGTGCACTGTAATGCTCAGTTCTCCTCTCTCCCTGCTGTAATGCGAGCATTACCGAGTCGAGACTCGGTAACGTTACATTACACGTAAATGCTCCCAGTGAGGGAGCGCCTTTAAAGCTGTGTATAGCCCTGCCCTGTATGCTTTTAATTGAATCCGACTAAAACCCACTATTTCCACTAAATGCTTTATTGCTAATTGATATGCCGCTTGGTGGAAATGAGCTATTGTTTGTCGGTTTGATAAATCTAATTTGAATGAATAATCTGAATGGGAACTTTGTGTAAGTATGTTTATTTACTTACTAGCGTAGGTCGTGAGGTTTTACCCGCGTAGCTCCCGTTTTCGTGGGAATACGGGGATAAAATATAGCTTATGTTACTTAGTATGAATGTAGCTTTCTAATGGCAAAACAATTTTTGAAATCGGTGCAGTAGTATTTGAGATTTTTCATTACAAACACTAAATAATTAATTTTTTTCCTCGAGGACAGTGTAGCTACCCAACAGTGAAAGCATTTTACAAATCGGTTTAGTAGTTTCGAAGGCTATTTGACGGAAACAAACAAACAATCAAATCTTTCGTCTTTATAATACCTATTAGTATAGACTAGCGTACGTCACGCGGTTAGCTCCCGTTCCCGCCGGAACACGGGATTAAAATATAACCTAGTATGTTCACCGGGTATTGTGTAGCTTCCAAAAGTGATTTTTTTTTAAAAATTGGTTATCTAGTTTCGGAGCCCATTCGATGCAAACTAGCAAACAATCAAATATTTCCTTTTTAGGGTTCCGTACGCATACGCCGTCCGTTTGTCTGTTTGTTGGCTGTATCTCATGAATGGTGGTAGCTAGAGAGTTAAAATTTTCACAGATTATATGTTTCTGTCCCGCTATAACAACAAATACTAAGAACAAAACAAAGGGGGATTAAGGGGGTTCCCATGCAACAAACGTTATAACGGCAACCTAATATTATACTCACATAATATCAGGTTGTATATTTTTATCAAATATAAATAACTAGCGGTTATCACGCGGCTTCACCCGCGTAGGTCCCGTTTCCGTGGGGATACGGGAATAAAATATAGCCTTCGTTCACTGCAAAGAGTGTAGCTTTCCAATAGTTAAAGAATTTTTCAAATTGGTCCAGCAGTTTCGGAGCCTATTCGATGCAAACAAACACTCAAATCTTTCCTCTATGATATTATATTACCCGGGGCTCCAGACCGTAGGTTGTTAGGTAGGATACGTGTAGTTTTTAGTCTTTATGAGTCCGGCATAGAGGACAAAAATCGTGAAAATACATGGATGCAGGATTTTCCTCACGTTAAAAAAAAGCAGAATAGTTTTTACCGTAGAAGAACTGAGTTGCGAGACTTGGGATTTCTACAAGTTTTGTTTTTGATTGAATAATGTTTACAGGTATAAGGTATAGCAATTACACACATTATCAATTGCAATTGCACATAACACTGCCTCTGTGGCGCAGTCGGTAGCCTTCAGCGCAGGAGGTCGTGGGTTCGATTCCCACCGGAGACAAATATTTGTGTGACCCATAAATGTTTGTCTCAAGAGTCTGGGTGTTTCTATGTATAATATGTATGTATTAGAAAGTATATAAGTATTAATATCCGTGGTCTGAGACTGATACCCATAACACAAGCAAGGTATTTCTAGCTTACTTTGGGATCAGAAAGCTTTGTGTGATATGTCCGTGAATATTTATTTATTTATTTATTTAATCATGAATCACTCTAAAACTTGCAATTTGAAGAAATACTCACCAAAGCTCTAAAAAGAATTATTGAAATATTTTATAACACAATAAAGTCAATTATTGGTAAATATTGCACAGTGCTGCAAATGAATCCGAATTATATTGAAGTGCAATCAACATTTTTAATGTAGGCCATAACCATTTATTGTTAATTAAAATATTTTAACCCGCACTGTATAGGTAAACTTTTATAATGCCAAATAAAGCGGATTTATTATTATTATACTCGGATGTTTTGTTTTAAGACTTTTAGCTGGTATTTTGTAAGGTTCAATATACGTACTTACTTTATCAAAAACGAAATAAAGGAAAAATATACCATCCTACTAATATTATAAATGTCACAGTTTGTGAAGATGTTTGGATGTTTAGATGTTTGGATGTTTGTTACTCAATCACGCTCTAAGGGCTGAATGGATCGGGCTGAAACTTGGTACAGGGATAGAGTGTAGCCTGGAATAAGACATAGGCTTTTTGTCCCGGAAAAATTATACCACGGAAAGCGGGAACGGGAACCAAATTATACGCGGGCGAAGCCGTGCGCATCAGCTAGTATTATTCATATATTTTTAAAATGTTATATTATTTTAACATTTAACATCATTTTAAATGAATATAAGAACTACCACTCATTACCTTCAGCCAACTTTCTCCATCCAAAGGTTGCCTGGTAGAAATTGCTTTTTAACGATAAGGCCGCCCATTGAACATATTCTTGCACTGTATTTATGTATCATAATTTTATTTACTTGGCGTACAACAAAGTTTAAATAAATAAATAAATAAATTTTATTGATAAGAAGATAATAAAGATATTTTGTGAGTTGACATTAAGACAACATATTATCTAGGAACCTATTAGAGAAATACACAGTATTTTTCACATAAATGTTGTCGTGTGAGAGTTTTGCATGCTCACTGGCCTCGATATAATATAATCTATTATATAAAAATACGTCGGGTTTTCCTTCCTGACGCTATAACTTTAGAACGCACGAACTGATTTACACGGTTTTGCATTCGTTGGAAAGGTCTCGGGCTCCGTGAGGTTTATAGCAAAGAAAATTCAGCAAAATTTCACATACAGCGCCATCGCGGGCGAAGCTGCGGGCATCAGCTAGTAATACATATGAATGTAAGCTTAGGTAAAAAAAAGATAGCTTACATAATAAATAATGTTCAGACAAAAAAGGTTTCAACTTTGTAAAACATTGCCCTTATCGTATTTTACGAGTACGTACCTACCTACTATATTTATTTTTAAGTTTAGGTCTCTGTGAGTCACGAATCTGAGTGAGTTTCAATGTCATTAGTTCTTTTTTTTAATATAAATACAATAGAAAATACAAAATATTGACCTACTTTTATTTAAAATTAGCATCTTAAGGGTTAATTACGTAAAGAATCTTTTAAAATATTTATGGTAGGTATATATTTTTTGCCTTGTACAAAGAACTTACTTCTCAATAGAGATTACTTCAGAAATGAGACTTCGATGGGTGCTCATTATGTTAACGTTAAAAGAATCCCTTTTGTAAGTTTAAAGCCTTTAAGTACTCGTTGGGTATTAAGGTAATAGCACAAAATTACAGTATGGCGAAATAAATTACTATGTCAATGGCAATAATGCTTTTATCTTTAAACGAGTAACACGCCCTGGTTTCGCTCGGCTAGATAGATAAAAGATGTTATTTGTTGAAAATATTCTTTGGTATTACTTACACGGCTGTGTGATACCTACTTGATGCACTGAGATCAAAATCCAATTTGGAGAGACAATTTTACCAAAGTACTGCCAAAACTCGCTAGTTTTGTAGGGGATGTTTCGTTATGTGCTTTTTTGTTTCGTAACGTATGATCCACTAATTACCCTTAATGTTGACTTTAATATTATGACAATAGTCAGTTCTAGCTCCGAGACGTATCTTATCTTATATCCGATTTCATGGAGGAATTTTTGTGAAAGTATTTATCTTTTTCTCTCACAATTCGCGAAGTAGCTGTCTCATTGTTGTAGATTCTGGTTTACGGGAGTAATAGCAATACAAATGCAGGTGTTGAAATGTTCCCAAAGTAACCTTCTAGTCAGTCTGTAAATATTCATCGGCGGCGTAATGTTGTGGTTACATGGAATTACCTATAATATACTTAACGTACCCGGATCATTTAAAATATAATCTTCATGTCTTAAGAACACCTGTCATCATAATTATTTATGGGGATTATTATCGTGTGTAATAATTCACTAAGTTTCAATTGAGCATTAAGCTCGGCTAAGAAGATACTGCTGTTGATTTAATACCGATAAAGAAATATCACCTCTAAAGTCTTTACGTAAAGGTTTAAAATTCTAAATATACTTAGCAAACATTTGAAGAACGTAGTAATTGAAATCTGTAAGTCATGCTAAAATTCATTATAGCACTTTTAAAGATCTAATAAGCCCGCTCGATCGAAAAAATTGATTAGTTTCTATTGTAATCTCGATCTCAATGTTGTTTATGTTTATAAAGCAAAATATGATTGGGTTTATGAAACTTGTAGGTATATACTAGTTTAGTTTGTCTATAATAGTAGGCAATGTCCGCATGCAAGGCTTAATTTTTTTAGCACCTCAAAATTATTTTGAAGCGCACGTCGCTTCACGGACTGAGTGTTCTGTAATCAAACTTTCACCATGGCAAGTCCTTGGATGGGTGACCAATTAACCATCCATGTGACCACTTTGTGACATTTATTTGAGGGTTTCCGTGCTTCGGAAGGCACGTTAAGCCGTTGGTCACGGTTGTCAGTAAAATGGTAGTCGTTTAGCCAAGTTGAAAATCTTTTTAGGTGGCTTGAAAAATTTCAATAGCCGGCAGTCACCACCTGTACCTGTCCGTCTCAATACGGCTCACCAATGTGGGACAAATTAAAAAAAAATGGTAAAAGGTGGGCATAATATGCCTCTGCCTAACCCTTCGGAGATAAAGGCGTGACTGTATGTGATATGTATGTATGTATGTGTGTCAATATTATTCTCTGCAGGTGGTGCGATCACTACACGCTATCAAAAAGTTTCAAGAAACCCATGACTCCTTCAACTTGGCTTAACAAGTACCATGTTTCTGACAACTGGGACTAACGGTTTGCCTTTCGAAGCTCGGAAACGCTAACAAATGAAAATGTCTCAAAGGGTCATCCAAGAATAGTGAAAGTTATTTACTACAGTGATTGTTTATTACAGAACACTGAGCCCGCGGGACTTTTTTTTGAGCCCTAAGGCACCACCTGGGAGCGAGGGGTGGAGGTAGAGAAGGCTACATGCGTACCACACGGCCGGCCGTGTGATTATGTCAGACTCTTACTGACTAAACTCTACCTTTAGTCGCTAGCCCTCAGGCCTAGGAGACTCATCGGATGCGATCACCTTTCTAGGGAAGGGTGACGCAAGCGTCACTCAGCTGACGCTGGGCGCTACGCTTTTGAATTACTGCTCGTTCGCTCTAACTTTGCCGCTCGGCTTCATACTAAAGTCGAATTTTTAATTAGACGAAGTAAATTGACAGCAACTAATGTCACTTCTTCATACAATGTTGCTTATTGTCTATGACGAAGTGACATTAGCTACTGTCAATTTACGCCTCTACGCCAGCGGCAAAGTTAGAGCGAACGGGTAGTACTATAACGGCGGCGGGCCTATAACTGATGGCCAGCGGGGCTGCGAGAGCTTGACTTAAAGATTGAAATATTCTGCTGTAACTGAAGAGAAGTGTACTCGTTACTAGTCGACCATTCTTGACCACTGCATGTAATAGCCTTTACCACTTGCACCCTACGTTAGGTACCAAAATGGCCTTAGTATCGTCCGCAAGGATGCAAATCGCGCTCATGTATCTGTTTTCGTAATTTTAGTGCCGGACAAAAAAAAACTGATTGCACATAGAGATTTTTGTTACATTTGAGTCGTCAACTTCGCTTGGTCGAGTAGTACATTGCATACTACACAGGAGTGTTGAAACCTATGATTTGCATTACTTCGGAAACGGCAAATTAAGGAACAAGGTATTAAAGGCAAACCATAATTTAAAACACGAGTAGGTACTATGCTAATAAATCGCTCGATACAGTATCGATGGTTTATGCGAGTTATAATAGCTGTTTTTATCAGAGGCTGTTGTAAAATCTTAGCTGTTGGTAATGGTGTAATTTTTTATACTACTTAGGTGGTAAACAAGTGTTCGGTCCTCTTGATTGGGAGTGAGTGAGATAGTAGTCTGTGGACGTTTCCAACTCTACAGTTGTTACATTCAAGCTGCCAAAGTTTTGCTGTGTTGAAACAGACAGTGACAAGTTGTGATTGCAGTTATTGTTGCGTTTGCTTTTCAAGAAAACCAAGCAACACAGCAGGCCCTGTGAATGAGATTGATCCGTAACTTTGGGTTTGAAATTTTCTGCACACGTCTCTCCTTCTATACGGTTCCGGTGAAGGTTTTATGAACAACAGTGTACTTCAAGTCAATTAATTTTAGTAGTAGGTTGCTGAATCAAGCCATTATTCAAATTACAAAGTACAGTTATTTAATAAATCATATTATCATACCGTTTGACTCCATATTGGTGATTGATTGAATTCTCTTGTATCTTTTGTTAGTTTAGGAAATTTAATTGGCAATAAGTGTCAATGATCCTATTCTATGAGCTGACGATGGGTCAGGGCTGTCACAATGACAAATCAGTGGTCACATTTTTTACGAATTTTAAAAATTACTTATAATAAATGTGGTAGCACGAGTGTGGCGCCTCTGGTGTTGCACACGTCCATAAGCTACTGTGATCAACTTAGATCAGGTGGTCCGTAAGCTTATCTTCGCCTTAGTGGTAACCTCCATCATAGAAAGCTGTGCCATATCCACAATTTTCTGAAAAGCCTATTTTAGCCAATCCACTCCCTCTGTTAATAACGTTCAACGATACTAGATGAAATAAAATATTATTTTTATTTACTTTAGTAGACCTATTTCAAATTTCTAATTATAAAATGAAAATATTTTTATTCATACAGGTCACAAAGCAACAGTTAATGTCAAATTATTGCATCTACATCTATATTTAGGTACTGCCAGATTTGCAATGAAGTAGATAGAGACGGAAAGAAAATAACCTGGCACAAAAAATTTTTGGCGGTAGTAACGACTGGCACCAATACCATAATATTGTATAATTATGCGTAATTGCAATTTTAGCAAACTGTTATTAATGATAATGAGCTGCTTTTTTCTCCAACTCTAAGATAATGATATAATTAAGTATTTAACTTTTTAAACTAAATTTTAAAACATTTAACGTACTTAAAAGTTTTTACGTACACGCAACCCTACTAAAATCACTAACAAGAACTCAATTATGATTACAAATTCGTTAAGCATCCATTCATCAAAATTGATTGGCAGCCTAGCATGGGCATCTCGGACACAACATTATAAACATAGAGGAACGCTACTGGCGAAATTGCATTACTATCAATTACGTTCGTTGTATTATCATCTTTTTGTTAAAGAAATAATAATCAGTGTGAGTGTGTGTGATCATGTCTCTTACGGTTAACTAAGTTAGAAATTTAGTTAAGACTTAAAAGCGATTGAACATTGTATAGGTAGGTACTTCCGATTGTATTGTCAAGAGCCAGTGTAGTGTTTTTGATAAATTGACTGTAGTTGTAATAAAAATGAGTGACATACTTCACATCCCTATCCCTACTAATATTATAAATGCGAAAGTAACTTTGTCTGTCTGTCTGTTACGCTTTCACGCCTAAACTGCTGAAACGACATAGATGAAATTTCGTATAGAGGTAGTTTGAGTCTCTGGGAAGGACATAGGCTACTTTTTAACCGACTACGCAAAAAGAGGGTAATGATTTTACGTTGTACGGACTTCTACGCAGACGAAGCCACGGGGAACAGATAGTATAATTATAAGAGAGATATCATAATAACATTCTGCTGAGATGAGTTGTAATATTTTTGATATTGTATATAGGTATACACTCATAACTAATAGCTCGCTAGCGGAATCCCTACTTCCCTACTAAAATTACAAATGCGAAAGTAACTCTGTCTGTCAGTATTTCTGTTCGTCTGTATGTCTGTCTGTTACGCTTTCACGCCTAAGCCGCTGAAGTGATTTAGATGAAATTTCGTTTACAGATAGTTTGAGTCCCTGGGAAGGACATAAGCTACCCTTTAACGGACTACGCAAAAAGAGGGTAATGATTTTACGCGATAACGACTATGTGGACGAAGCCGCGAAGAACGGCTAGCGTTTAATAAAACGATCACGCCTAAGCCGCTGAAGTGATTTAGATGAAATTTCGTTTACAGATAGTTTGAGTCCCTGGGAAGGACATAAGCTACCCTTTAACGGACTACGCAAAAAGAGGGTAATGATTTTACGCGATAACGACTATGTGGACGAAGCCGCGAAGAACGGCTAGCGTTTAATAAAACGATCACTGAATAAGCATCTTGAAATATGATTGGTCCGATTCTTAGGAAGTTTGTGGTATTTCTATTTACAAGTATTTCCGTGCTTCAAAAGGTACGTAGAACCTTCGGTCCCGACTGTAAGTAAAATGAATAGCTTGAAAGCTTTAAACCTATATGCCCAACCAACAATGGTATTATGCATGACGATCGTATTATGCACGAATGGTATTATGCACGAAGAAACCCATGATAATGAAAATCCAATCATCCCAGGATTAACTATAGTTGGTCCTAAGATTGAAAAGATAAGCACGAATCGTTAAAGAATCTTCTTTTAGAAAGAATATGCAACCAGAAGCGTTCACAGCTTCTACTTTGTTTTTTAAGTGTGAAATCCTACATGAATGTTATGCTGGACTCTTACCGATTAAAACCACACGGTGCCCTACCACTGCCTACGGCCGGGAGTTCCAGGTCCAGCCCACGAAAGGATATCCCAAGATTCTAGACAGACTTCGGCTACCACCGCAGTCTCTCCTAAGGGTAAGGGTACTTGAGCGCTTCAATAATTGTTAATAATTCTAGTGAAAATATGAACTCCAATTCTAAGTAAGTATCGCAATACTGACTTATTTATTTATTTTTGATTTATATACACACAGATTACAGAACAAGAAAACGTAACAAAGAAAACTTTACTACTTATTTCTATAGAAATCCATTCCAGTAGGCCCGAGAGGAGATGTTAGAAAGATTTGTTTCGGTCCATAGTTCAGTAGTAGCAATTCTATATAGATTTTTTTATGTCTTAAGACAACTAGCCCTTTAATACCTTACTCACAAATAAAATTAATAAATATACCTACCTACTCATAACAAAACTTTTATACCCAGCTATTAATATCGTATGAATCAATATATACGACTATAGCTACTCTTGTTACTAGAAGGACTTGGTTATTATAGCCAGGGGCTGTATGTGAGGTTCCATTCTTTATAAATGGGGACGCGAACAGAAACATTTAATATGTAAATTCTTGGGAATATTCAGCTATTTTGTACATTTCGCTCGACATTATTAGAGGCCACTATGTTTATTTAGGTGATTTTTTTTCTTGCACTTGTATTTATACTGGTATATCCATTTGCTGTTCACGCGAATTGTTGAAAATATATAATTTATGGAAATTGTAACCCTTTGATATACAATTTTAATTTGATGTTTATGGAGACGGTCATACTTTTTATTAAAATAATTTTAACCGACTTCAGGAGAAGGTTCTTAATTTGATGGGTATTATTAAGTGACGATTTCTTTCAGTAGTTATGTACGAAATATACCAGCACCATTATTATGCTACATTCTACGTTTTGTAGACCATTCCATTGTTTTGTAGACCACATCTTTGTAAAGCTGTAGGGAAGAAGAAGATTTACCTAAAACTTCTTACTTTTAAATATTTGTAGACATTCTCACACAACATCAACTAGCTCAAATTAAGCAACTAATAAACATACTTTATATTACTAAATACGCCACCGAGGCAGTCGGTCCTTTCGAAATAAGGGTCATCATTCCATGACTTATCTGCCAATATTTTCAGCTTGACAAAAGGGTTTCGCATACATAATTTACAAAAAGAACAAAAAAAATAATGATGTAATTATCATAATATACGTAAGCCTTCAAAAACTCTAAGAAATGATGTAGCTATGAATATAAAAAACTAGCTGACCCGCGCAACTTCGTTTGCGTGATAAATGAAGAACCGCTCGACCGATTTTGTGCAAACTTCACATAAACCATCTACTAAATAGTCCGAACAAAGCATAAACATTTGGTTTGGATAGGTGAGCCCGTTCTTGAGTTATAAAATTACAACGAAAAGTGGCATTGATTTTTATATATATAGAAGAGATATAATTGCATTTTTTTTTGTATGCAAAGGTTTAATACTATTACCACAATGTCGCAATCTTACAAAGAAAAAACAAAATAAAGTACAAAACCAAAATGTTTCTATTAAATTTTTATTGTGATTTTAAGCGTATTTCAGTGGTAGAGACTATGAAGATTTTACCATCCGTGGACCGTTGTTGTATAAATAGGCTTTTATCCTCTTTATATTGAGCACTATCATAAAAGTGTCACAGGGCTGCCGCAAACGAGAATTTACTGCAGCCTCGTGCAAATGAACCATCGTTGAAATAAATCGACATCGGTTCTGATAGTTGACACGATAACGTTGGTAATTCACGATTACTCGTTTAATTTTCTTTTTATTGTAAACCAATTGTCATAAATATGTGATATTAATGTGTATGCAAATGTTACTATAAGTTACGATACGATAACACATTTATATTTTTTTAAATCATATAAGTATAGCTTGGCAAAAAAGAGAAGAAAATAATGGAGGAGCCACTGTGCTGTTCATATGGCAATCCGGTAAAATAACCAACAATCAGTATCCAGTTGCCAACAACCGTCAATAAAACCCACCAATCCAATTGGATAACGTAATTGACTGACAGACATATGTGACGTTATTGGCAGCTTTTTGACAATGTAGCCAGCCTGCAAAATATTAGTTCCGTTTCTAGACTTTTTTGCCAAGCTGTACGTAGTGTTGATTCGAATAACACAATTTAAGTGAAAATAAGGCAGAAGAAAGTATGAAATTTTCGAGAATAGTATATTTGGTTAGCTTTAGAGGTTTAATAACAAATTTAATTGCTTTTTATGGCCCAGAATGATTGATCAGAGGATTTTTACAGTCCCGATGCCAACCCTAAATACCTTCTTTCTAAGTCTCCTTTTAAAGATCCCGTACTACACACGTTTAGGATAGTCATTGCAAAAACCTCTTTCATAACTTTTGTGTACGTGGAAGGAAGCCCTTTTCAGACCAACTATAGGCATGTGAGCGATCCTGACACAAAGTGTGACATGAACACTTTGTGGCGAGCGGCTTCTTTGAATATTTATAAATCTTAGCACTGCACTGCCACAATACTTAACAGCTTTAATTATTTCATTCGTTTCACAACTGTGCTAAATTTGGACCACACACAAACTCTTAATACATTGTTTCTCCCTTTATACAACGTAGACCATAAAAAGTTGTAATTTTAACGTCCATTTATAGCGTTATTGTACACCGATGGTCAGCCACATAATGTAGCAGTGTTTATTGTGCCAACAATCATTATACGTGCTTCAATGTAAGTAGGTACTTTAAAGCTTTGGTGGTTGAAAACTAGGTATTTAATGATATGAATTCGAAATTACATATCAAGTTAAGACTGTAATGAAGTTTCATGATGATGAGACTTCAATGAGGTCTATACTTAACATAATTTTTAGGGTGTAATAATCATTAATAGTATAATGCATCTCATAAATTCTAATTTTATTTGACGACTAGTTATATCTAACGGCTTTGTCTGTGACGTAATTTAAATTCGGTAGCACTAATTTTACCCAAACATGCACTGGCATTTACAATCATGTATTGAAATTCGCATGATTTGGTGACTTTTGTTATTACTGGCCACTCTTTTGTAGTACCTAACATTATGATATTATACTTAATCTATGTAACTTTGCCAATTAGTAAGTAGACTTTATCATCGACAAAATTTTACTATATTTTTTTGGATTTCAATATAAAAAAATCGACGATGACTTCCAAACGAAATTGAACGGTTACTAATAAAGCTTTATGAATGAAATATGTACTTAAATATCACCGCCGTCATCCTGACATATGAAACTATTATAGTGTTGTAAAGGCAAACAAGGAAGATCGCGGATGTCAATGAAAAGTACATAGTACGGCTCGTACATTTAACGGGACAGTAATAATAGATCAGTTGTCGGCAAGAGATTTGCACTCAGAGAAAATTGTAGCTATGGCATCAACCGTATTGTGAACTTATTGAAATGCTTTGGTGAACATAGAGAATCTATAATGTATTAGGTAGGTACTAAATTTTATTTCAAAACTAGTAAACGCTGGTATAATTGATTTCATTTACTATAATTGCATCTGCTCAAGACTGGTAATTGGTTTGATGGAAACTGAATACCCAGTTGCACAGTTAACGATGCTGATGGTAAGCTTAAAGAGAATTGTTCAATGGCTATCTGTTACAATAGGTTTGACAACATCAAGACGTATAATTACCTAATTATTTGCCAAGTCACAAGAATTCAAGTTATCCCCTTTATTAGGAACCGGTTCAATGTTTGCCTCTCTAATTTAGACCTACAATTTCATCACTAAGCGGCTCTGTGCACTGCTCATGTACAAAAAACCCAATAATATCAAACATATATACGTGTTCTATAACTACGTCGTCCGTTTCTTTCAAGATTCAAAAACATTAGGTGCATCGGTGACGTCATGTCTGTAGTATTCCATACACATTGATTTCAAGGAAGAATAAGGGTTTCTCAAAGAAACATTCCCGCAATTACACTGTGTAGCTTACTTTAAAGAAATAAGAAAGAAAACGAAAAGAACAATCAAAACCTTGAAAAAAAAGAACGATAGTTTATCTTATACGCAATACAGACGTCCCAAAGAACACCACGGAAACGGGTACTCTTCGCTGTAGCGCCTCGCATACCCTTGTTAATTTAATTTGTACATGCCATCTGTCAGGCTGGTTGAAGGGTTATCCAATTACAAGTGCCGTATGTATGTAAAATGGATTTGCATAACCCTTTGTATGCACTTGCTTAAAATTACAATGACACTGAGAAGTTAGAATAACTAGGTAACTCAAGTGAACTGTGTTAAAGTTCAGAATTTATCCCAGAATTATATACCAAAACGTATTCTGCGGTATTATTTACAAAAATGGTTATTAAATATCCAGACATTATAATTTAAGATTGCTTTTTCATAGACAATATATGACTTACGAAGGCAATTTTTATGTGAGAATGACAGACACATGACCTTTTGCAAATTAATCCTACTTCCTACTAATATTATAAATGTGAAAGTTTGTGAAGATGTTTGGATGTTTGTTCCTCAATCACGCTATAACGGCTGAATGGATCTGGCTGAAATTTGGTACAGGGGTAGAGTATAGTCTGGAATAACCCATAGGCTACTTTTCATCCCGACAAAATGTTCCCACGGGAAGCGGGAACGCGAATCAAATTTCACGCGAGCGAAGCCGCGCGCATCAGCTAGTAAATTAATATGTGTTAGTAAATACCAACGACCAGCATATTGAAACTTTAGAAGTTTACCTTGTCATATGTCTATTTTAAAAGTATTTTTTAAGTCATTCATTTGCTAGAAATAATTTAATAAACCATTTAATGGAAAACAGGCTGGTATCGACTAAAATTGGCTTCACTCAGAAGTGGGTTCAGTGGGAGCTTCAGTTCTTGTTCAATAATAGCAAGAAATGTGACGGTAAATCATTAGTTAATACATTTTGACAACAAGGTCAAGTTGGCGTTCAAAAAGCTCGAAGTGCTCAACAGAACATAGCAGTGATTCAGTGTGATGCTAACGCTGCTTCTCTACAAGTCGCAAATGAGCTCATTCATGTAGAATTGCTGTCACCACTGGGCTCGTTCACGTGAATAGCATACGACTCATAATAATAGACTCGCCTATACGAGTGTAGCCCTTCTGGTCTCGATCGCAGCCTGAATGAGAAATGGAAATTGAAAGGTTAAATTTCATATCTGTGCTACATTTAAAAGCCTTAAAAGATGGGTCAAAATACATTTCATCATTAAACTTTCGTCTACGTTTTCATCCAAGTGCACCGTACTCGTATGGTTATCTACTGTCTTAGTGTTATAAAAAAAGTCTCAAACTTATACACCGCTTGATAAAATAATATACTATTCATTGCTACGACAAAGTTCGAATCAATACAGTTTATAAAAGGAATTCCTAGGTAATTACCGATTGGATCTCTCATTAAGGACCACCTCAAAACCAACACTGAAAAATCAATTTTTCTTTACTCAGACATGGTAATTGCAGAACCATCGTTCCGTCGGACATAAATTGCACGCAATTGCACCTGGCTGCGTCGGCGCGTAGTCTATTTACATTGCACACTACAGTAAAAAAAGTAACAAGTAACGTAATAATGAAATTGTCTGCATCCACCACGTTGTGGCAGGTTATTTACAAAAAGGCGTAAGATTAATCTGACATGTGAAATTTCTGAAGTATGTAATTTATTGCTGTAGGTAACTACAACTTAATTATAAGTACTTAGTGAGTCGGCTACCTATTATTTAAACGTTTCAACTGAGCAATTAAAACAACATTCAACTACTTTAAAAACGGGGATACCTACTTTACGAGGTTAAATTTCATTGATTGGCATATTTCAGAGAAAAATTAACCAGAAACAGCTTTATCCAAATTATTTAAGTACTCGTAGCCTTTTCTTGGGTGTCCCAAAAACTCCGTAATAACCCTTCAATGGCAAATTGAATTGGAAAATAAATGTCTGTGTATGTGTATGTAGGTATATAGTAATAGGAATTGCCATTTTAGAGTTATTACGCGTTAAACATTCAATTTAAAACGTCGGGTACCTACGCTAAATGAATAACGCCTTGTACAGAATATTTTCGATTATAATACCGTAATTACCAGGCATTGCAGTAAAAAACAACGTATAAGAACTTTATCTTGGGATTAAAAGGTAGCCATTGACATGTCTGAACATTTATTCTATTTCTGTACACAATTATATTCTAATCGTTTCAATAGGCTTGTGTCCACTAAGCATAAATCTGATTGATGTGTGTTTGTAACGACTATGTCCAATATATAAATAACTAAAAGTAATATGAATTGGTACACAAGCTAAGGATTACTATTATTTTTAGAAAATAAGACCGGAAAAAATAAGCAATCAGTCACGTGACATCAAACACCTCTATCAGATAGTGTGACGTCACAGTATGCTTTTTTACGTTTGAAGCACTCTGGCAGTCTCGAGTCTTGACATCTTGTATCACAAGTCGTGTCATTTTGTGTAATTGTTTAGATTCTCATACGTTTTCATAAAATACAATAGATTTCATTTCATTCAGGCACTACACAGCACTTGTAATACGACGGATTGATTTTAAATTAATATGGAAAGCAGACGAACGCTAACTTAACACTGTCAAACAGTGATGCCAATGGCAATTTTTTATTCAATTAATTTATACTGACTTTGGTTACTTAGACCATATGCCAAAGTGATGCCAACTCCTACGGAATGTTCCTCTAAAAACCAACTTCAAATTACCAGATTCCCCTAAATAACGATTAAAACCCCTAAACGTTTCTTTTTTGTACTAAAACTTTTAATCTCAAAACAAATCATTGAAAGGACTCATAAAAAAATACACATTTTCTTTTTGTTTTGTTTGGCGAGATTCTTTGGCGGGAATTTAGTAAATTTGCAAAATTAGTATATTTCGAGTGTTTTGTGTGTTTCAATGGTGGATTCTTAAACATAAACGTTTGACAACGTGCACTAGTGTTAGGAAGTGATAAAACGCAGTGAATCGCAACTTTGCAGTGACAAAAAATCCAAAGAAACTTTCAGAAATTTATCCACTGCTTTTCTGAAGGAAGACTGACATTGACTTAGGGATGATGTACTTGACTTTGACTGGACTTAGAGGACGAGGACTGTAATTTTTTAAAGCAAAATGAAGAGATAATAAATATACAAGACTTGGCTGTATGGCTCAAATTGCCTTTGCCTATCCGAAAATGGATAAATAAAACTACTACTACTTTTGTTTGGCATCAAGTGACGTCACACAAGGCGCCATGAGCGTTTTCGATACAAATTGAAATTCATTTTTTAAATCACAAAATAAACTATGTAAATGATTGTTTTAAATCAAAATATTACATTTTTGTGATCATTTAGATATAAAGCTACAAAAATAAACGATTTTTGAAATTTAGGACACAAGCCTATTGGAAGGCGTAAAAGTTTTACATGCTTTCGTGTTTATACATACATAGGGAAGTAGGGTTGATATAGTTAAAGATATTTTTTAGTAAGGGAATATAGGAGAAGAGTTGTCATTATGTTGATTTCTGCAAGGTAGTTTAAAATATGGCCCAAATTTAGTCAGCTTTCGACTTAGTACTCAGTTAATGAGCCAAGTATTGTCAAATGTTATGAAAAAGAAAATAATAAGAGTTTAACAAAGTGGTATCTTCTTTTCGTTAATTTATCCAGATTGCCTGGAAAATTAAATTACTCAAGTTATTTTTATGACGTTGAACAACTAAGCAAGAAAAGCTTTTTACCCAAGAGTAAGTAGGTACTTATCAAGACGGTAACGTTTGTCATAAGTTTTTATTTATTCTGAAACTTACTTTTCACTTACAACTAAGGTAATAAAAATTCACAAGAGAGTGCGTTTACAAAATGCTTTAATGTGAAATAAACGTCCGAGTAATTTTTTTTTGAAAGAAACATTCTATCACTGAAAATGCTTGGAATGTACCTAATAGATCTGACTTTACGTAATGTAATAGATTATAATATTTTTGATCTGTTTTATATTTATGAAGATCAACTATTCTATAATAGATACATTGGCGGGTGCTTAGCAAAGGCGCGGTTGACTACGGCGGCGGGACAAAGACTTGAACATTTTAACTCCAGAAACCATGATGAAGACACCAGGGTCTCCAGAAGAAGAAGAGAGAAGCCATAGTTGCTTCCCTCTTCACGCTGTTTTTATGTATACGAAGAAAATTTTTAGATTGTTGTTCATGAAATATGGTGAGTAACTCCTGGGACATCCATCTGAGCGCCCACCCGGGGTGCCCAACGTAGGGCACATGTGGTAATTAGCATAGCATCCATTAAGGACTTTGACACGTAAAAAAAAGGTGAAGAACATAATGGACCTTAAACTTTACTATAATTTTTATAATATAATTACCTCAGCACATTATGTAAGTAGAACATGTCATATAGTACAATGTTATGATCACACTATCACCATAAAGTTCTAACAGCGGTTTTTTTTGACGAAACTGCTTCATAATAACATAAAATTTTATTATATTTCTTTATATTGTATGAATAAGATAAGAAAATATCTTTCTCACGGTACGTAAACGGGGCGGTCAAAATTTTAATATCCGTAAATGTAATGAAAATATATTTTTTCTATTTAATTTTTATGAATTTTATAACCAAACTTTTACAACTATTATACTCGTAATCGTAAGTATAACCTATCCATAAAACTTCGGTTATCTATCGTCAATTTTATAATTTTGGTAAAATTGTTATTGTAAGTAGGTATGCCTTTATTAGGGAAGTACATATTATCAACATTAAGTAATTATAAAATAGTGTAAGTAGATACGTTGCTAACACATTGCCATAGATGGCACAAAGACCTGTGTTTTACCGTTTACTTTAATTATTGTTAATATTTAAAGAAGAAATTATTGTTTTATTTCGTTTCAGTTTAACGATTTTTATTGATATGACTTATCACAATGTGTAATGATATCAAAGAGCGGTCCCTCTCATACAGGCATCATGTGCTAAAAGGAGGGTCCAATATACCCATTTAAATCATATAAAAAAGAATTAAAGACATGGCTTATTAAGAAATGTTTTTATACCTTAAGTGACTTTATGAATTACTAGCGGACGTCCCGCGGTTTCACCCGCGTAGTTCCCGTTCCCGTGGGAATACGGGAATAAAATGTAGCCTATGTTACCCGCAAAGAGTGTAGCTTCCCAACAGTGAAAGAATTTTTCAAATCGGACCAGTAGTTCCGGAGCCTATTCGTTACAAACAAACAAACAAACAAACAAACAAAAAAACAAATCTTTTCTCTTTATAATATTAGTATAGATAAATCCCATGACAGAATGGCACTAAACTGATCCTACTAATATTATAAATGTGAAAGTTTGTGAAGATGTTTGGATGTTTGGATGTTTGGATGTTTGTTACTCAATCACGCTCTAACGTCTGAATGGATCTGGCTGAAATTTGATACAGGGATAGAGTATAGTCTGGAATAACACATAGGCTACTTTTTATCCCGGGAAAATGTTCCCACGGGAAGCGGGAACGGGAACAAAATTAAACGCGGGCGAAGCCGCGCGCATCAGCTAGTAGTATAATATTATTATGCGACATCCTGCATAAATTTATAATTGACATTTCCTATGCCCCCTACATTTTGTACCTATGTATCTAATCAACTTATAATTTATAAAGAACTAGCTGATGCCCGCAGCTTCGCCCGCGTTTGTTCCCGCGGGAAGTTATTCCCGGGATAAAAGATAGCCTATGTGTTATTCCAGACTATAATGTATCTCTGTACCAAATTTCAGCCCGATCCGTTCAGCGGTTTGAGCGTGAAAGAGTAACAAACATCCACACTCACAAACTTTCGCATTTATAATATTAGTAAGATTGTTATAATAAAGAATATGATGTTAGAATTGAGTATCAATTCAATTTTCATGTCAGAACGTGAAAATTCGAAATCTGTTATTGTGTTCCATGCATCTACACATGCAATTTTGAACTGAACTGTATTGTTTAGCACTAAACTGACATTAAAAAATTATTGCTTGACATACTTAATGATCTGAGTTGATTAAATTTATTTTTTGACATTTCCAATTATTTTGACATTTTATATTATGATGTATTGAATTAAATTAAAATTTATAAAAGTTTTATATTAGGGAATACAATACTAGAATTGATACTGTGTCAGAACGTAAAAATTTAAAAAAAAAAGACGTGTGGCACTCGGGGACTGCCGCGGTAAAGCTATTACATAGCATTTTTTATCAACTATGCTAGTATAATTATTTCTATATAAGAATACTAGCTGATGCCCGCAGCTTCGCCCGCGTAAAATTTGTTCCCGCGGGAAGTTATTCCCGGGATAAAAGGTAGCCTATGTGTTATTCCAGACTATAATGTATCTCTGTACCAAATTTCAGCCGGATCCGTTCAGCGGTTTGAGCGTGAAAGAGTAACAAACATCCACACTCACAAACTTTCGCATTTATAATATTATATATACTAGCTGACGCCCGCAGCTTCGCCCGCGAAAAATTTGTTCCCGTGGGTACTTATTCCCGGGATAAAAAGTAGCCTATGTGTTATTCCAGACTATAATTTATCCCTGTACCAAATTTCAGAAACATGTGTTCAGCCGTTAGAGCGTGAAAGAGTAACAAACATCCACACTCACAAACTTTCACCTTTATAATATTAGTAAGATATATAAGTAAGATTTTAAGGCCTATGTTCAACAAAGTAAAGTACCAAGTACCTACTTGCTTGACTGTCGACATTTGGGCTTTTGGACTTTTGGACTGTTGGACTGTTGGACTTTTGGACTGTTGGACTGTTGGACTTTTGGACTTTTGGACTATTGGACTATTGGACTATTGGACTTTAGAACTTTTTGACTTTTGGACTTTTGGACTTTTGGACTTTTGAACTTTTGGACTTTCGGACTTTTGGACTTTTGGACTTTGGGACTTCTGGACTTTTGAACTTTCGGACCGAAAAAGACCCAAAAGTCCCAAAAGACCCAAAAGTCCCAAAAGTCCCAAAAGTCCCAAAAGTCCCAAAAGTCCCAAAAGTCCCAAAAGACCCAAAAGTCCCAAAAGACCCAAAAGTCCCAAAACTCCCAAAAAGTCCTAAAAACTCCCAAAAGTCCCAAAAGACCCAAAAGTCTTTGCTTAAATTCTGCAACACTTTACAGTACTGCGCCATCCAGACGTATCGCAGGTACACGGCAAGGCTTGTTTTTTTTGTTGAATATACCTAAAAACTTTAAAATAATTATAAAATATCCTGGTGTTATTGGCTTTCTTCAGAGGTACCCATCCTGGATTCTTTAATCCTAACGTACAACAGTTACGGATAACCAGGATAGGATTGACAAATGGAACTCCTCATCGGAGGAAATTTGGATGTAGGAGAAGAACAAAATTATACCCTCCAGATTCTTATTTGCCTGCATCGGTGGCATTCGGTAATATAACTGACTGTCGCGCTGGGGTCCTGGGTTCGATTCCCGGGCAGGCCAAAAAATCGTGGGATCTACCAATGTTTGTTTCGAAGATTTGATGTTTTCTAAGTATAATATGTATACATATATAAATAAATAGATAAATTCTTTATTGCCATTAATTGTGTTATTGTGTACATACATGAAATTGG
Organism: Miltochrista miniata; assembly: GCA_933228765.1. Lineage (NCBI taxonomy): Eukaryota > Metazoa > Arthropoda > Insecta > Lepidoptera > Erebidae > Miltochrista > Miltochrista miniata. Next base: position 21,889,439 of record OW121763.1, on the reverse strand, counting down.
AATTCCCTGATACCTGCGCTAGTACAAACTGTGTTGCAGATATCAGTGTTCTCCCCCAAAATATTGACACTTGACAATATGTTTGCACAGAACTATTAAAATATTAAAATTGTTTCCTACTAACTTATAAACTTATAATAATTTTACATAGAGAAAACAATAAAATAGGAAACAAAACCAATACAAAATCTTAAAGCATGCTTAGGCTTTCGTGTGTGTGCGTGCGTGTGTGTGTGTGTGTATGTGTATATGAGAGTCTCTGTGTGTGTGTGTGTGTGTGTGTGTGTGTGTGTATGTCTGTGTGTGTGTGTGTGGGTGTGTGTGTGTGCGTGCGCGCGCGCGTGTGAGTGTGTGTGTGTGAGTGAGTGTGTGTGTGTGTGTGTGAGTGTGTGTGAGGGTGTGTGTGTGTGTGTGTGTGTTTGTAGCATGTATGTTTATGTGAGTTGATTTTAAAGAACTTGTAGAAGGTCTTCCACAGATTCATATTCCATTGGTTTTAATCACTCAGTTACTGCCGTTTTAAATTCTCCGTATGTATGCATACTAAAAAATTATATGAGTACCTATGTATAAAAAAGTTTTAATTAGATCGCAAAGAAAATGTCCAAAAGCCAAAGTACTTGAAGCAAAGTCGTTGATATACCTAATTAGAGATAATAGAAAAACCTCGCAGAACTTCAGAACAATACAGTGTGTATTGTTCTGAAGTTCTGCGAGGTACCTTCTTTCTATTAAAACACTAATGAAATATCTGCCCAGTTATAAACTTGATCTCTTACACTCATATCCATCCAAAAGTTGCCTGGAAGAAATCACACAGTACTGTTTTACGATTACCGATTATAATTATTTAAAGTTAAAGTTCATTTTTAAATAATTTATTTATATAAAAAAATAATTAAGTATAGGGGTCTCGGCTCGTCGTACAAATTTATTATATATATTCCAGTCGGTGTCGAGACCCTAGGTCCAAGGGGTCCCAACGCACATACATTTTTTAAAATTTTGAAGAAGCGTCTTGTAGAGTCAACTGGTGACCTAAGGGCTGGCAGTTATTTCTCCCAACGAATAGGCATCGCCGTTCAAAGGGGGAATGCTGCCAGTCTTTTGGGCACAATGCCACGGGGGCCCTATTTAGATTTAGTTTAGTTTTATTTATTCATATTGTAAATAGTTATTAATTTATTTTAAAATTTGTCTAATATTTTATTGAATAAATTTAATATATTTATTACTAGCTGATGCGCGCGGCTTCGCCCGCGTGAAATTCGATACCCGTTCCCGCTTCCCGAGGGAACATATTCCCGGGATGAAAAGTAGCCTATGTGTTATTCCGGACTATACTCTATCCCTGTACCAAATTTCAGCCAAATCCATTCAGCCGTTAGAGCGTGATTGAGTAACAAACATCCAAACATCCAAACATCCAAACATCTTCACAAACTTTCACATTTATAATATTAGTAGGATACTATTAAACTAATTGTTGTCAAACTGATTATGATTAAACCTCTTTTCATAATCAATAAGCGAGTATAACCGTTAAACAACACTATGCCAAAGACAAACAAGACTGAGAAAAAATAATTAAATGACAAGCAAGAATGACAGGTTTAAATTTTTATCATCCAAGTATTTTTCACGAAATTATTCTATATTCTAAAGGTAAATTAGTGTCGAAATGGCCGCATAAATCTAACTATGGTTCCTTAAAACGAATATGATCAGGATTGATATTTAAATGTAAGTAATTATGGAGAGTCGAGATCCAATCTGTTTGTTTACTACATTGTTTGCAAGATACACGAACGTGGCCGAAGGTAGCCGAGAGTGTGATTCGTTTTCGTGACAGAATTTCTAGATTCGGTCTCCACCATAGATTTAGAATTTTTCGCTACTCTCAATAGATATACAAAGCGTGCGAGCGAGACCTCATTATCCATAGCACTTAGCTCGAGAGGAAAAGAGAAAGCAAATTGTGTACTCATATGTCAGTATTTTGAATCGCTGAGCCCGCTGGGATCCTATGGCGGCTCTATGTTATTCATAATATCCAATAATCTGTAGTGATCTTACGATTAAAATAGAAAATTTTCAACAATATTGTCGTGTTTAGTGTGTGAATAGGATATTACAAAACGCAATTATACGAAGAAAGACTCGTTTAACAGGTCATTTGTGACTTCGTTCATTCCATTTTTGACGTACATATTTTGCCAAATTGGATGTAAAATTTCACTGAAAGTTCAACTCATAACGTAGATTATGCATTTTCCTTCATACATAACACAATATTTAATGTGTAAATGCATTTTTGGAGGATATATAAGGCAGAAATAGAAAGGGCTGTTTACAGTAAAATAGTCATGGGTAGGTATCGATAAGGATGTCGATAGTTCATTATAGTGACATTGCTACAAACAAACTTATCTGGATTTAATTTACTATAAATATGATTGATTTTTACTCGAACTGTGTTATTTAACCTTTTTTTAGGGTTTTGTGCCTATTTTAATATAATATTTCCAAAATTTGTGATCCATTTTGAGTTGAATTTTTATAATTTTACTTCACTTAAGGTACTCCACGCCACACCGGGATGTTTGCTGTACAAGGCGCAGATTAGCCTCTGCGTCGAATACTGTTCTCACCTTTGGGATGACTGTGCGAGGTACTTACTGGACGCGCTTGGCGCTATGCAGAGACGTGTTATCCGATTTCAATTATAGGTTGTCCTAAGATGACGGTAAGCCTCGAGCCGTTAGCGCAGCAAAGAACCATAGCGTCCTTGGCTGCCTTCTACTGAATGTATCACGGCGAATGTTCTGAAGAGCTCTTCAACCTGATCCCACCATCTCCTTTCCGATTCCGAACAACACGTCGGGCAGAGGTGCCACTCATAATTATAGCGGAGAGAATCTTCGCCAGAACTGAGCGTTTCAAAAGATCGTTCCTCTGTCGAACTACAAAATCCTGGAACGACCTGCCCGCACATGTGTTTCCCTCATTTTACAATCCCGGGTTCTACAAGCGGAGCGTGAAGAGGCACATCATAGGGTCGCCAACTTGAGGACTACTGTCAGAAGTCTTGTGTGCTGTAAGCATGGCCCCCATTCGCTAGATGCGCCACGGCTTTCCATTAGTTTCCATCAGTGGCGACGTCAATTTGACGAGGTTAATATATTTAAAAAAATCTACGAGTAATATCTTTTATTGTTACTAGGGTTCAATAATAAATGAGTTTCTAGGTTTCGTATTACGATAAGAGTTGGATTTTTAGTAAAATTTCAAATTTAATTGGCAAAATATATATGTACGGCAACAATGCAATGTACGATGCCATAAATTACATGTTAAAAGTGTATTTTCACATTCACACACTGAATCAAAATTCGTAAAATCACTACAGAATTTCTAATATTACGAGTTACCCCATATAATCCCATTTTTACTTTTTCATAGTCGATTACATTCAAATTAACAATTTATTCCCCAAAACAAGAAGTTGGAGATGAAACATCTAAGCACTTTGTGTGCTTAGAAGTTTCATTTTCATTCCATCCATTTATACAGATACTTTTATCGATAACATAGGTGTGACCATTCAACAACACTATTTAACCCATACATAGATCTTTCATTTTTGGTCTCGTCTTCAGTTTGACACTGTTCATCTTGTACATTCTAAATCTATGGTCTCCACGCAAGGCCCGCGATAGAAGCTATGCAATAGCTTAAAAATCTAACATTATGTTGCATGCAATGCAATTTTGAATTGTTAGTGGGTATTGTCTTAATGATGGAATTATTTATTACTACTGACTAAGGAAATATTGTTAATACATATTGTTAATACTACTGAAATTTGCATGCCGAAATTAGTAGGCGAAGTATGAGGAGCATGATTGTAACCTTATTGTAGGTATATTGTAAAACCTGTGTAATAGTAGGTACCATATTTCAAGCAAATAAATTACTTACATACTTACTGAATGTCAATGTATAGAAAGTTTTACGTATATAAAATATTTTGTACTGTAAGACTTGAGTCAAACGAATATAAAATAGATCTACTAGAAGATCTCGAATGGTAAGAAGCCCCTCGGTCGCACTGTTACAGTATGCAACTGCCATTGCCTTGTTTTGGGCTCGAAGCCAAGGTCTGAACAAATGTTTGAGGGTGGAGTTTAGGTCTAAGCATGTAGTGATAAATACTGGGTGTAACAAAATTACCTCTCCAAATTTCATGAGATGACTTGACATCGGAAATCAAAAACAAATATTTAATAAAAAAGGGGGGTTAATTTTTTTATTTTTTTATTTTTTTTTTGTCGCACATTAAGAATTCGTTTTTTACCGCGGCAATTCGAGGTAACATGGTCGCCGTGGCAAAACAAACACGGAGCACCCGTCTGGCTGTCATTGTCGCTTTCTACTGCCGCTCAGTAGCGATAGAAAGGGTGATAATGAAAATTTATGGGACCTTTAAAACGGATTTACGGTTAAAGTATTTATGTGTTTTTTTCTTCTTCATATTCGTAATGTTTCTTGACTGATGCCACACGTCACGTGACGAAATTTGGAGAGTCAATTTTGTTACACCCAATATATAAGTCACTATCTGTATCAGTTATCTAGAATTTATAGCATACACCATATAGGTACCTATTTGCGTAATTGGGTTATTGGTGTTCTGTTTTATTAGTTTAAAACATGACCTGTGCCTGTGTGCCTACGATGAAATATTTGCCTCCATTCTAAGGATATCACTATGACGTCACTATTATGCCAAGGACCTAGAATTAAGTGAACTTAAAATAAAAAGAAACAGTACAGACACGTGCAAGATATGCTCAATGAACTATAAATTATTATAATTATAATGTAATGCGCTGTTCCACTGCATACCAGTAAAACAATTTACAAGAAAAACTGCTAACTAAAATTCTTTTAAAAGCACACATGTAATGCTACATTCCAGATGAGTACTGCAGAATAATTAATTATACAATTCTGCTGACGGACTGTTTGTTGTTTTAATGTCAGTAAATAATGAACCTTTGAACTGCAATTTCAAGTATTATTATATTAATATTATTTATTTCGTGGTAGGTCACTAGAGGTCACGAATATTAACTTTAGATTACCTTCCTACAGAATATAGGAAGAGCGACTTTTACAATGTTAATAAAATTTAGGGTCAATCCCTTTAAAGTGCGCTTAATGGGGTTTTGAGACAATGTGTACTTGAAAAAACCGGCCAAGTACGAGCCGAACTCACGACGAAGGGTTCAGTACAAAAATCGTTTTTGCCTGCCATTTGGCTACGGAACCCTAAAAACGGCAAAAATATCACGTTTGTTGTTTGAGAGCCCCCTTAAATATTATTTAGGTAATTCTGATTTTAGTATTTGTTGTTAAATCGGCAACAGTAATACATCATCTGTGAAAATTTCAGCTCTCTTGCTATCACGGTTCCTGTGATACAGCCGCGTGACGGACAGACATACAGATAGACAGACAGTCAGACAGTCAGACAGTCAGACGGACAGCAAAGTCTCATGAATGGTCCTATTTTTACCCTTTGGGTATGGAACCCTAAAAATACACAAAACTGCATTCATGACAATCAATACGGTTTGGCTATTCTTTATCTCAAACATAGTGTTTAGATAATGCATATACAGGGCGGCCACATTGAGGGAAAGTACCTTGAATATTGTTGATGGACATTTAGTATAGATACCGAGTACTCTAAAGTTGTGCAGTACCTTCGCACGACTTCGGAGTATGATCTTAATCTTTGTAACTTCGTCCTTTTAAAACGTATTGACGCAAATTGTAATGATTACGGAGATAATCTTTGACCTAAATACCTATAGAATAGATAGATTGATGAATAATTCTTTATTGTACACCGATATCGTTACAAAAAATATCAATAAGAAGCATAATACATTAAGAAATAATTTCCGCGTCCGGAGATGATTGTTTCTTCCAGTGATATTGATGGCGATGCAGTGGCCACGCATTGATGGTAGCTGGTACCTGATGATGACATTTTGCTCACGGTATTGCTTGACATTTTGATTAGGCTTTTCTTTATTTGTGGAAATTCTACATGGATGCTATGTCGGACTCCTACCGACTGAACCTGCCTACGACTGAAAGTCCCGGGTAAGCCTTCAAAGGGATGTGAATAAAACAGGTCGTATTTCTTTCCCAATTACGCAAATATAACCTCGCGGAGCATTGAAAACATTAATTAGGTACGACAGTAATATCAGTCTACTCTGAAATTGCTTGGTTTTTTTTTTTTTTTTTTTAACGTGAGGGAAAATCCTCCTAGGATGCTATGCCGGACTCTTACCGACTAAAAAACCTCACGTAACGCCCAACAGCCTATGGTTGAGAGCCCCGGGTAAGCCCTCAGGAAGGATGTCCCGTGACTCCCAACAGACCTACGGCCGCCAATGCGGCCTCGCCCAGGGGGTGGTTCGGGTGCAATCCCGCGTCTATGGGGGATTTCGGGTGTGACCCCGCTTCTAAGGGGGGGCGTGCGTGAGTGCTCACGTCACGCTGCCGTCATGGGCCTGCTTCTGTAAGGACGGTGAGCGGCCCTCTCACCGTCCTCAGACCCCCGGTCATGGAGGCATATAGTCCTCGGCGAAGACACGTCGGCGGCGCCCAGGGCGCCGACTGCGGAACTCGGGTGGGAGAGTTCTCTCCCGCACCCGGCCCGCCGCCTCCTTCGCGAGCATGACCTGCTCGCAGAAAGAGGCGGCGCAGTCCCACTTACTCCCGCTGGAGAGCATGGCTCGCACCATGGCCTCAAGCGAGAGAGTGTCCACGCCCAGACCCACTACGAGGACCTGTCGCTGTTGTGCCCACGCCGTGCACTCCACCAGCGTGTGGAGCGCCGTGTCATCGCTGCGGTCCTCGCAGTGCTGACATTCGGCCGTGGTTTCCCGGTGTTTTCGCCACAGATACCTACCGAAGCTACCGTGCCCGGCAAGCATCTGTGTCAACCGGTAGGAGAGAGCACCGTGTCTTCTCTCCAGCCACTCGTCCATGACCGGTCTGACGGCCGCGATTGTGGCGAATCCCCCCTTTGGTTGCTCAAGTCGCATCTTCCATGTCTCCAGGGTTTCCTGGTGGAGCAGGGTCCGCTGGGCCTCGATTTCTCGAGACGCAGGCCTTTGGCCCCGCTCCAGCGCCTCCTTGCGCCATCTGAACAGTGACGCAAGGGCTCTCGCTTCCAGGTCCCATGGAGGGGTCCCGGCCAGGAGACATGCCGCCTCACCGGAGATCGTGCGGTATCCCCTTATCACCCTGACGGCCATCACTCTCTGCGGGCTCATCAGTCTAGCCTCATTGCTGGCCGTCAGGGTCTCCGCCCATACGGGAGCCCCGTACAGGGCCATGCTTCGCACGATCCCAAGGTACAGCCTCCTGTAGGGAGCGTTGGGTCCCCTGATGTTGGGCATCAGCCGCGCGAGTGCGGCCGATGCTCCCCTCAGTTTTGGGACCAAACTTCGGAAATGATGTCCGAAGTTCCACCGGCCATCGAGTACGAGCCCCAGATACTTCATCGAGGGCTCGATGCCGATGCTGACGCCCCCCACCTGTAGGCTGGATCCCGCAGGTGGCCCCATCCGAGGTCCGTGGAAGCACAGAGCCTCGGATTTGTGAAGGGCGACCTCAAGACCCAGCCGCCGAATCCGACCCACGACCTGAGCAACCCCTGCCGTGGCCTTAAGTGCTGCGGCACGGTGCGTTGCTCCCCGCGCCGTAACGAGGGTGTCGTCGGCGTAACATGTTACGCCGACCCCTCTGAGCAACGGACCACGCAGCACCCAGTCGTAACCGATGTTCCACAGGAGCGGCCCTAAAACCGATCCCTGTGGAACACCGCACGACACATCTCGCCGACCCGGCCCTAGCCAGCTCGGGTAAGTTATGGCTCTCTCGGAGAGATAAGCCCCGACAATTCGACGGAGGTAGGGAGGCACTCCATGATAGATAAGCGCCTCCCTGACGCAGCTCCAGGGCAAGGTGTTGAATGCGTTGGCGATGTCGAGAGACACCGCCACCACCACCTCACCCTGTGAGACTGCTTCCTCCGTCAGGCCTCTAATGCGCATGATCGCGTCCACGGTGGGAAATTGCTTGGTTAACTCAAAGTATGGAGTCAAACTGCAATGATTGCTGGTTGGGTCACCAGCTCGTTAGATGTAGCCCATCAAGAATACCGCAAAGTATTATCTACTTAACCGCAACCTCTGTCGTCCTCCAGTGACTAAAACAATTTGTTTAAAAGGTTTTTTACAGCACGGTTGGGAGTTCTACGTTGCTTCTTTTTTTTTAGTTTAGCTTGTCCAATACAATTTGCTGACTAACGGACTAGGTTATCGGAAGAACGCGGCCCAAGAAGTTGAGAGAAGAGTTGTCTACGATAGAGATACGAGCATAATCTTGATACTAAATCAGTGACATTGAATATTTGAAAAATACTATCAGGACCAAAAGCTTAGCGTACCTTTGGAAGCATGGAAGTGCTCATAAATGGGAATTTAACAATCGACCCATCACAAGACTGACCGCAGTTTAAGATACTTAAAGCAAAACACTGAGCATGCCGGGTACAAGCGCTTCACAAACATTTTCTCAAAGTCAAGTTTCAAAAATAAAACACCATTCAGTAAGGCTATGCTCGAGTTGACAGAGCCATAGATTATAGATGACTTTAATACTGGCTATAATAACTACCTACTCTGTATTAAATATAACTGGCTCTTGGGCATTTATTAATTAAATGAAGCCTGTAGTTTTTCTTGTTTGTTATTCTCAGATGCTCATTTATTTTTAAATCACACACACCTTTGCAAATTAAGAACTTTTGCATGTGTCACTTCCTAAAAACGGTTCGTCATTTCCAGAAAAAACGGCTTCTATGTCTTTTTAGGGTTCCGTAGCCAAATGGCTAAAAGACCTAAAAAGACATAGAAGCCGTATCTCGAAGACGTAGAAGCATTTTTTGCCATTTGGCAAAAAAGGAACCCTTATAGATTCGTCATGTCTGTCTGTCTGTCTGTCCGTCTGTCTGTCCGTCCGTGTGTCACAGCCACTTTTCTCCGAAACTATAAGGCCTATGCTGTTGAAACTTGTAGTTGTACCTTGAATATTGTTGATGTATTCTGTGAACCGCATCAAGATTTTTATATAAAACTAGAAAAAAAGCAGTTAATTTTGGGGGTCCCCATACTCAGAACTGAAACTCAAATAGTTCTTTTTCATCAAACCCATACGTGTGGGGTATTTGTAGATAGGTCTTCAAAAATGCTATTGTGGTTTCTAACATAATTTTTTTCTAAAGTGAAACGTTTACGCAAGAGACACTTCCAAAGTGGAAATATGTGTGCCCTCCCCCCCCCCCCCTCTAACTTCTAAACTAAGAGAATTATAAATCTAAAAAAAAATATATAATGTACATTGCATTAAAATCTACCAATGAAATTTAATTTCAATGAAATCGAGTTGGTAGTTTTTTTTTAATACGTCATAAACCGCAATTTTCGCCGAGAAAAATCACTACCACTGCGAACGTGTTAAAACTTCAATGAAAGTTACAACGAACTACAAGAACTTTTATATTATGTTACTTGCTGCTACGGAACCCTTCATGGGCGAGTTCAACTCGCACTTGGCAGGTTTTATTATATTATATTGATTGTTCAAAGCTAATCAGAATTAGTCAAACACAGATCATATAAGCAGTTTCTACTCACTCAATGGAAAAATCACTCTGTATGTATCTAAATAAAATGTAATCAGCACACACATATTCGTAGTATTCCATACCACTGGTAGCGTTTTCCTGCTACGCTGTCACAGCAGCTAAGACACGATATTCATAAGCAGAATCATCAAAGGACTCACGATGTCTTATTTTCTAAGAATTTCAGTAGTATGGATAGGAAACGTTGTCAATATTTATAATCGTATTTGTACTCCAAGCACAACGTTAAAACAATTTAATGAAATGGGAAAACAGTTTTTTTTTACATCATCTTGGCCAGTTCTTGTTGAAAAGCTCTACTTTTGACTCTCTCCGGCGACAATGGCATTTAAAGTTGAACAAATGTCTATTTTATCCAAGCAAAGAACTTTTTCATATTTGTCTTTTTACAGTTATGGTAGCTAGGTATAATAATATATGAAAGAAGGAAACCTTTTTGTTTATATTGAAGGCTAAATTGAGAACACTAAATCGATTTGTAATAACATCCATAGTCACTGTAATGAGCCGTGTACATTAAATTCAAATTTGTTGTCAACAATTCCTGAGTTAACAGGGACTTTCATTTACTATAAATTTATTTTAAACTAGCTGTTGCCCGCGACTTCGTACGCGTGAAAATTGTTACAATGTCACTTTGATTGCTCTCTGCTTAGCCCCTAGGATATGTAGCGTGATGTTATATAGCCTATTTTAAGACCCTACCCGTAGGAAATATTTGTGCAAAATTTGAATCAAATCTATTGAGTACTTTTCGAGATCCTTCCGGACAAAGCAAAGCAAACAGACAAACAGACAAACAGATAAACAGACAAACAGACAAAAAAAATTCTAACTATATTTTCGGCTTCGGTATCTTATGTTGAACACCCAGCAAGTATTTTTTTTTAAATATTTCCAATGTACAGTTTTGACTTTTCTATCATTTTATTATATGTATAGACTATAAGAGTTATTGAAATAAAGTTTATACAATAATTTAGCGTACCTACTATTATAAAAGTTGCAATGGTTTGTCTACGAGTGTCAAACCCATACTTATTTTGCTGTTTGGATTTATATCCTAAAGTAATCGTTTAATTATTTAAAGTTTGCCTGTGTGTGCGTGTATGTTACTATTTTGCCTTAGCACTGACAAAACTTACAAAACATAACAATAATTTGATACCTTGAACTATCCAAGTTGTAACAATCTAAGTGTTACGAACACCCGACGCGTTGGCTGGCTGTGAAATATTGCCATTGAAATCGTCGCGACAGTCTGTCGGCTGCCTTATTTATAACGTGCGAACGTTTCATTTGATAGAAGGAATTAAAATAACGGGCTACCGCGCACTATATCGGTGACATGTAGACATATCGATTTGTCTGTCAGTTGACATTAATATTTGGTTATTTATTTAAAGAAACCACTTTATATCACTGAAGATGACTATATATTATTGTATTTAGCTTATTAATGAACCACTTCTCCCAAAGAGTTGGTCGTTAAAAAGCCATGCTGCATTAGTATGGGGATTATTAAGAACATTTTTCAGTAAGTTTTTAGGAGGAATGTAGTTCTATACACATCGATCAGAAGTTCTTTCAATTTATTATTCTAAGATTTTACCTTAGCTTTCTGAGTCAGTAAGTTTGTAATGTACAGCAGTGCGATAGCAGGTATACTCTCAACCAATATCTTTGAAACCCAAGCCAAACCACCTGCAAGTGGTGTCTCAAGTGCCTATGCTGCCCAATGGACGACGTTTGGTGTCGATGTCCTTACGTAGTCTCTACTTGTGTTGAGGACCCCTGTCTATAGTCTCGTAGACTGTGAGAGTGGCCCCCAATCGCTAGATGTCGTTCTGGCTTTCCATCAGGCCATCCATCATTTTGGCAAGCTAAATATAAAAATGGTAAGAAGGTCGCAGTCGCTTCCAACAATGAAAGCTGCTCCACTTCTATACTGCCAACAGAAGCAATTTGGTTAGGGACTAAAATGAAGTATTTAAAAATCAAATATATATCTACTACCAATTTAAAGGCGAGAAAATTCATGAAAATATTTGAATGTGTGTTACTCAATTATATACACTCGAGAGCAATGAATCCGGGTCACTTAAAGAATCCTAAAAATCTCGGAAACTAAAAATGCTAGGTTAATGCAATAAATTGTATTTAATAGACAATGTAATACTCCTTAAATGAAGGTATTAAAACTTCTTAGTTATTGTAAAGTTATATCATAAAAAAATCAAATTTGAAAAAGGGCCACTTTCGAAGATGGAACTACGAAATTACAGCATTTGGTGTTGCTTTTGTTTGTAATCTGTCATTTATGTGGGTACATAAACCATGTTGATAGTGCTCTATATTCATTAATCAAGCTGAAATTATGTCGCTTACGCCTGAAGAATGCACCAGAATACTTACAATGCTGAAACCGGCCGGAGTCAGCGCGATACAGCCAGGACTGTCGGTGTGTCGCTGTCAACAGTACAAAGAGTTCTCCGACGTTACGAAGAAACTGGTTCTAACCTACGCAGACCAGGAACGGGCAGAACCAGGTGTACCACAGCACGAGAAGACCGATACTTGGTGAACACCATGCTTCGAAATCGCTTTCTCACAGGAACTGAACTCACCAATCAGTTTCGACGCCTCGGAGGAAGTAACCCAAGTGCATGGACAGTAAGACGTCGGCTTGCTGAATCTAACTTAAAACCCCTTAGACCTGCAAACGGCCCTAAACTGGAGCGTGGGCATCGTATTTCGAGACTAAGGTATGCCCAGAGCCACGTAAATTGGAGTATTGAAGATTGGTCAAAAGTTATGTTCTCCGACGAATCAAAATTTATGCTCTACAAGCACGATGGAAGACACAGAGTGTATCGAAGACCAGGGGAAAGATTCAAGCAAGCATGCATCGAAGAAAAAGTAGCCTACGGTGGTGGGTCTGTACTTGTGTGGGCCGGAATTTCGTCTGAAAGTCGCACAGAGCTGGTGATCATAGAAAACGGCTCTTTAACTAGCGTAAGATATGTGGAAGAAATCCTCAATGATCACGTTGGTCCATTTATGGTCAATTTAGGTGAGGATGCTATATTTATGCATGACAATGCCCGACCTCATACAGGTAGGATTGTGAATGACTACCTTCAAGAGATGAACATTACTCGTATGGAGTGGCCATCGCGCAGCCCGGATATCAACCCGATCGAGCATGCTTGGGACGAGCTAGGCAGATGCGTAAAACAACGAAACCCTCCCCCAATCACGCTTCGTGAGCTCAAAATTGCTCTCACAGAGGAATGGGAGAATATTCCCCAAAATTGTATAAGGAACTTGGTGTACAGCATGCCAAACCGCGTAAACGCAGTAATGGAAGCACGAGGAGGCAATACGAAGTATTAAAATTCAAGAAAATCGTAATAAAGTTCAAAAATTTCATGTTTCCTATTTTTGTTTTAAGGAGAGATCGGCAGTTTTTTCTTTATGTAATTTTGTGTTAATAAAATGTATGGTGACTCATATTTTTTTTACTTTCATTTAAGGAGTATTACATTGTCTATTAAATACAATTTATTGCATTAACCTATCATTTTTAGTTTCCGAGATTTTTAACATTCTTTAAGTGACCCGGATTCATTGCTCTCGAGTGTACTAATCACTGAATCAATTCGGTTGACGTTTTGGTTTACAAATAGCTGACACTCTGGATTAATATTCAGATGTTAGTCCCGAGTGAAAGGCTGTACTTTAACAAGCTAGAAACGGGTACGGGGAACTACACGCAGCGGGCGAAACCGCTGGCATACATTACCTTGCTAATAATATACCTAAATTGAATCACATCAAATTCTGCAAACATTGAATAAAGAACCAAATGGAATACATTAGAATCGATTCAATGTTCTCTGGAATACAATCAGCATTTAATATTACACTCCTTGAAAGAGCCACTAGACCTAATCAATCGGTAACATTGTTCGTACGTTTTTGTTCCTTACAAAGGACTCCATCAGGCAATGCTTGGTGAAAGGAACAAAAGATTTTGAACTCTCACCTTAAACCAATTACGCTGCTTCTGGAAACGTATGCAATTTGCGAGGAAAGGTTGTGCAAAGAATATTGTATCCGAAACTTTGAATTCTTAAGACTTTGTTACCGCACTGGAAACAGAATGCTTAGTTGTCAAAATCTTCATTATTTAAGTAAATATCATCAACTTTTACCCTTTTTTTAAGATAAGGGGAAATTTTCATGGATGTTAGGTATGCCGAACTCCTACCGACTAAAAAACCTCACGTAAGGCGTTACGTGAGGTTTTTTAGTCGGTAGGAGTTCAACAGCCCATGGATGGGAGCCCCGGGGAAGCCCTCGGACGGATGTCCCAGGACTCCCAACAGACGTATTGCCGCCACTGAGGCCTCGCCCAGGGGGTGGTTCGGGTGCTAACCCGCGTCTTTGGGGGGCTTTCGGGTGTGATCCCGCTTTTAAGGGGGGGGGGGGCGTGCGTGAATTCCTCACGTCTCACTGCCGTCATGGGTCAACTTTTACCCTTCTCGTAAAGCAAACTGGACTGAAGGAACGACTTATTTTAAATTACGATATGTTAACTAGTCTACGTGAGTTCATCTGTTTACCTCAAAATGAGGCATACATACCTCATTTAACTATCGAACTATCAAAACCCTCAACCATAGTTGAGGGTTTTTAATAGTTCTATCATTATTAGCCGATGAAAAGTAATAACCAGCCAAGTGCGAGTCGGACTCCCGCACGGAGGGTTCCGTACCAAAAAACAACAAAAAGTCGTACCTACTTGTTGCATGGGAGCCCCCCCTTTTTTCTTTTTATTTAACGAGATGGAAAATCCTTATGGATGATATGCCGGACTCCTATCTCTCAACAAGACAAGCTCTCGAAAGGATGTCCCAGTAAAGGTCCATTTTGTGTCAATTATTTTTTTTTTTATGAAAATACAATGCTCGATATTCTGTTAGTATTTCAAGCGTCTACTGGTTGCCCTCATTACCTATTAACACTGAGCAACCCGCGCCTTAGACAGTTCGCGTTGCTCTATAGTGTTATACAACGCGCGTCTTTAGACAGTTTGCGTTGCTCTATAGTGTTATACAACGCGCGTCTTTAGTCAGTTCGCGTTGCTCTATAGTGTTATACAACGCGCGTCTTTAGACAGGTCGCGTTGCTCTGTAGTGTTAACTATCCTTGTAAAGATCCTCTACGGTAGGTACAGTATATATTTGAAAAAGAGTTTGTGAACTCTATGTTTAATTTCTTTTTCAGAATATTGATGACATTTGAATGATGACATTATAAACACGATATCTACGTCTACAACATAATTTGTGTGTTTGTACGTAAATTGTTTATACTGGAGAAAAATCTAAAATATGGACTATTTGTTTACTATTTCCTATGAAATAGCTATCTTTGAAATATTACACCTACCTTAAGTAATCTGCTGAAAGCGTTCTTCACTTTTTAAAGAACAAATATTTACGATGAAAGTCAAAAAATAAGTTAGTATGTGACCCGTATAAAGTTCAATCATGGCGACACGAAATTAATTTCATTGAGCAACATTTGATTGTGCTATACCTCCTAAAGTATTCATTTAATTTGCATGGTGTAAAGGGAATTAATGATCTTGATGAAATGTTCAAATTAACTAACGTATTTAAATTGTGAAGGATACCTTATTACCGAATAAATAAGACAAAATCGCTAAAAAACACGTTTGTTGTATGGAAGCCCCCCTTAAATATTATTATGTTTTTGTTTTCAGTATTTGTTGTTATAGCGGCAACAAAACCACATAATCTGTGAAAATTTCAACTCTCTAGCTATCACCGTTCATGAGATACAGCCTCCTGATGGACAGACAGACAGACAGACAGACGGACAGCGAAGTCTCATGAATAGGGTCCCGTTCTTTACCCTTTGGGTACGGAACCCTAAAAATGAAATCAATCTCCAAATTTTGTTGTCAAAATATATTATAGGTACAAATCACCAATGTGTTTGCATATTTTAAATTAATAAAATCAAAATAAAAACAAATACCGCAAGAAAACATTTTGATATATTATACAGTTTCATTTCAAACCAAAAGTATGTTCAAAACACGCCTAAATACCGTTGACTTAACATAATTATAGCCCAAAAAATATTTCTTATCTGATTCCATACAAACCGCTCATAACAACACATTAAGAACGCAACGAGAACACTAATTTGACATCAAAGTATCCATTCCATTGCTTATTTACTATAATAACATTTTATAACTCCTACACAAACACAGTAAACGAACCGTAAAGGCGGTTAACATTCTCGTTTTACCCTTAGTTTAAATTTACATAGCATATCTCGCTTACACTGAATATCGTTTTTACTGAAAGGTACAATTACGCAAATTGTTTAATACCACGGCTGTCAGATTTGAATGGGTTGAATTCATTAGCTCTATGGGAACTTGTGCTGCGAATAGTTTCCTGCTCTTGAATCATTTATAGCCAGCTAGTAGCAATAGCTATAATATAACTAGAGAAAAATATCGTAGTACAATTTACTGAAGTTTTCAACATTTCTTACTCAAATTACATTAAAGTTATGAAGTTTTCTAGATATCCATGACTTTGAAGTCACTCTGTTTATACAATTGGATACTGTTATTTAGTCATGCCTTGCACCTCAGACAAGTTTAGGTAGGAAATGTCGATGATGACGTTAAGAGGACGTCTGGTGTGATCTTTTTTATGGTTTATTATTAGTACTTCTGCGAAAAGTAGTCCTCACGAGCACCCAGAGAAAAAAACAACCTGTGGGAAACATATCCTTTATGTTTTAGCCAAAACTCATCAAAATCCGTTCAAAAATAATGCGGCAACAATCTTCACCCCCATTTCTCCCCCTATCAATGAAAGTTACATTTTAAATCGAAGAACACGTGTGCCAAGTTTGGTGAAATTGATTTAAGAAATCTGTCCTCTGAACGTCCCCAAATACCCTGCATAGTAGTGACGTTATAGCTGGAAAGCGACTTCACTGCAAGCGAAGAATTTGTTAGCAAACGCTATAACAACTCGATCCATAAATCATAGTTGTTTGAAGTGAGTGAATATCAAGAGATGGTATACCAAAATTAATTACTCATTCAACATGCATGACAATCTAATAGTGGTGATCTAGCTACGACCCGCTTTCCGCTTTCTCCAGCACGATATTCTCCTGACTGTGGCCATCGTGCGGCTATTAAAGTAGCGATTCTTTGTGAACTAGATAATTAGAGAATTTTTGTAGATAAATTGGGACCGCATAAAGACTTTTACAGTCTGAATATAAGAGGATAGAAACATTTCGATAACTAGATACTGTTGAATTAGTTAAATGTATATTTTACTATAAGCATTCCATTTCCAACTTTAATTCTTTACTATAAACTGTTGATGGATTTTGCTCCCATCTTGCCTAAGAGAAAATTACACATCTTGATAAGTGTTTATTGACTGCTGACGTGTGGCCGGATATGGTAAAGTGTGTAATGTTATGAGATTTTTAGTACTGATGCTGTTAGTGAGAGTATATTAATTCTTTTTTTTAAATCAGTATCCTCTAATCGTCTTTGGAGAAGACGTCGTAAAACATACGTGTATAGAAAGTCAGCTTCCAAGCAGTTTAAAATGAATATAGCAAATATGAAAATATAATACTGCGTCTACCAATGGCCAAGAAATATTTAAGAATAAACAACGTATACGACGAACTGTTTATCTATACGATGTCTATAAAATTGAGAAACAATTTAATTTTCCTATACTAATTATTGACTCTGACTGTACCTTCATATCACGATCACATAAAATTTATTTAAATCTAGATTATATTTCTCGTAATTGCTCATCTAGTGGTAATTATTTTATAATGAGATCCAAACCAAACTAATTTACTTAGCAATCAAATTCGTATCAAAAAATCGCTAAGGTAGTTGCCGCAACGTGAGGTCGTGAGTTGAACTTAATTGGACCCCGGCCGGGTGACACGGAAAGCAGATGCATCGCTCGACTGTATGGAAAGCATAAATTTTGACTTGAGAATTGGACCCCTTGGCATTTTGTTTTATAATATTGCAACTCTATATCATCACGACGGTTTATTAAAATAAATCAAATATGTTAGGTGGCCATTATTCCTGACGGTTCGCAGCGCTTATAAAAATATTTTATACCCTCACTTGACAGCGAAGGTTATAAAAGTCGTAAGTATTTTATCGGAAATAAATAAGGACTCGGGTTATTTGTTCGTGCATATTTTCTCCTAGGGCAATGTTTCATAAAATAATAACCGACTGGCAAACATTTATTGCATGTTTATTCCTCAATCACGTTCGTATCATGAACAGCATGGGTCCTCCGTTACCTACTTAATGTACAAATCGATTATTTTCAATATTAGATGTTTCTGCAGCGTCATAAAAATGTTTTTTGCATTTATTTCATAGGGGCATGACAGTCACCTGTTCCCTATTTATGCTTTAAGGAACTTCTTGAAACTTGAACTTAAAAGGGATCTTCGGAACTTGAAAGGTATCATTATTTTGAAGTCTGACATGCAGCGAGGAATGGCAAAGCATTTAAGAATCTGCTCTTTAATTAAAAAGGGTAAGCCACTTGATGATTTTATAGCAGCAGGCAGTAACAACCTGCGCCTGTCCATTTCAACACGACAATACCACCACCTATTACGTGGGACAAATTCCAAAAAGGTGAAATGTGGGCATATAGTATGCCTCTGGCCACCACTTCGGGCATAAAGTATATATGTACTTGATGCACGAGTACAACCGTTTAGTTAGAAATTTACTAAGAGAAAGACAAAATGATATTTGTCTGGTGTAACGTTCCACTCATTGGCTTTGACAAGTCTTAAAACTTTTCGGAGCCAATAAGTCTGAAGAGATTTACTTGTTATAATCGAAATATGGACTTAAATTTGTTTGATTAGTCAGTACCTAAATCAGAACTTTAACTTTTCTATTTTATAGTTCAACTATTTATTGATGTAGGTAAATAACTTTCCTGGAACCGCCTAAAGGATTTAATTGATGACTACGCTTACACAATTATAATTGTGTTACATTTTTTTTTTCAATTGCTATCTGAGAGTATGCTACTAGTATGAAGTTCCTAATCCTTTCAGCTAAGTAAAATTTCAACCGAAATATGAAGTTACATACTTTGTTTACACAAATTCTTTTGTTTACATGTTATTCGGGTATAAAAGTAGAATCACGTTCAAGTCTGTTAGTCTACACTCAACAACTTAGTCGCTTATCATTTAGCCACGTGTCACGGACTCATGAATACGGAGCGGGCGGCAGCGCAGAGTAACGAGTATGCATTTACATTTCATCTGCTACAAATGATTCAGAACATCGCACAGGTTGTATGAAGCTGCGGACACAATGCTTGACATGGTTCCCACATAATGCACTTATTATGACTGCCAAATATGCTAGGGTTTTGTTCAGTTAGTGAAAAATATAGCCTTTATGGTCTACATGATGTTGATTTGCAACTGCTGAAATACTCAACCTCTTTGCTATCTTCGCTATCTTTGGTATATGCTCTTTTACTGACTATTCAAACACAGTTAAACACCAAGAGTGTATTCGAACACAATACGTGTGATTATAAGGCCAGAACATTTTCTTTCTACGTGTGGCAATCCCCGTTAATGCTATGCTCATAGGCACCATGTGGTGTGCGGATTCTGGAATATAGCATTCATTAGGTGTCTATGGTGCCATTCTATCTGCATACGCCTGGGAGTCGGCCAGCGCTCGCAAGGATAACCCTAGAGCTCCCAACACAGGTTAGAAAAGAGTAATAAACGAAACTGCCAGCATATGATTGTGAAGTAAAATCTACGTGGTTTTATTACTCTATTTACTTATTTAAAAGCTGCAAATCTTATTCTGCTCATCCTTACATCATCACTCGTGACATACTTCGTTAAACTTAAACTCCCTTTTTAACCCCTTATGACAGGTCTTTTCTTATTGGGTGTGCTATATTTTGGCACTATCGCGTGTAATTTTACAAGACAGAAGTTAAATTGGATAGCGACAATTCGCCCTCCCCGGCGAATAATATGGTAATCGTAAATTCTAAATTTTACAGGAGAAGGAAATAACTGTTTTGTGCTTATATCTCAGTGCAGGTAGATTGTATGGCAATAATTTATATGTCAAAAGAAAGCTAATTTTTGTACAGACTAGTTTCTTTGTTAATTTTATTTTAAAAGGATATTGGAATAAAGTAATTTAAGAAAAACATTTTACTGAAATTGTAGATAAAAGTATAGTACGCAATGTATCATTACCATATTATTCGCGTGTTATTCCCATTGTTGTCGTGGTCAGTAATAATGCATTACAGTATTGTTCATGTAAATATGGAGCTAAAAACGTTTACGGCACGTGAACTTTACCATATTATTCGGGGAAATGCATGTGATAGTGTCAACGGTAATATTACTTTGCAAACTATTCATCAATATATAATGTCAACTGATTATTAGTAATACTATATTGCAAATATAATATTTCATCAAATAATACAGTACTAATTAATAAAATTACATATAATATGCAATATTAGAGGCAGTTGATATTCGTACTACATGTTTTATTTAAATAATAATCATAAATAATATTTAAGAAATACAATGCATTAAATTTGAATACTGTACCTATTCATGATGTTAGAAATTTAGGAAACTGTAGGTCTATTATTCAATAAGGGTTTCTGTGTTAATATAGTTATAAGTGACTGTTTCTTTCTGTTCAAATAAAATAAATAAATAAAACTGCAGATTTCTTTGTTAAAAATAGAGTCCGAACGTAACTGGTTTTTAAGCCGAAACCGAAACTGAACTTTCGGCCCCAGTGGTCCCAGTTTATTGTGTGGGGATTCTTTTTTCTGCTTTTAGTTGGTACATACATACAAACACAGACATACATCACTTGTGAAAAATTTAGATCTCTATCTATCATGGATTTGATAGAAATATCTCCACCTAACTTCTTTAGGTGGAGATATTTCTATTTTTTCTCTCTATTACGTGTTAAATTACTCAAGGATGCTATTGCAAGCTCTTACTTATTAAAACCACACTTTGCCCTGCTACTGCCTACGAAGGGTGTCCCTGGTAAGTCCTCGGAAGGATATCTCATGATTTCCAACCGCACTTGAAGCGATCGTGGTCCCGCTAACTCAGTGTTTTGTAAACGATCACTACAGTAAGCTACTTTCACTGTGGCTAGTCCCTGGATAGGTGGCTATCTATGTGACCACTTGGTGACATTTATTTGAGCGTTTCCCTGCTTCGGAAGACACTTTAATTCGTTGGTCCCGGTTGCCAGTAAAATGGCAGTCGTTGAGCCAAGATAAAGGCCTTTTTAGGCGGCTTTAAAAATTTCAACAGCAGGCAGGCACAACCTTTGCTTGTCCATTTCAACACGGCAATACGGCTCACCACCTAGTACGTGGGATAAATTAAAAAAAAGGTGAAATGTGGGCCTACAATATGCCTCTACCTACCCCTTCGGAGATGAAGGCGTGTTCATATCGCATCGCATCCCGACAGACCTTGGCTAGCACTGCCGTTTCGAATAAGGTTTCTATCCCGCGTCTTAAGCGTTGATTTCGGTGTTATCCCGTTATTTGGGGCGTGAGGCGTGCATGAAACTCTTACGTCATGCCACCGTCTTGAGCCGGCTTCTGTAAGGATGGCGAGCGACTATTCCGCCGTCATCTGGCCCCGGTCATGAAGACCTATAGTCCTGATAGATGACAATCACGCAGCGCCTGCGCTCTAGACTATGGAACTCGGTATTTCTCTTCCGTCTTGTCTACTTTAGTTATTTCCACAGTGTCATGACCTATGGCATACTATTATGGGGTAACGCTGCCGACATCGAATGTATCTTTGTGTTGCAGAAAAGGGCTGTCCGAGCTATCTATAGTATAGGGTTTCGGGAGTCATTAAGAGAAAAGTTTAGGGATATCAACATCCTTACTGTGTATTCACAGTACATATATGAAAACTTAATAAATACTCATAAAAATAACAGTAAATTTATTAAAAATAGTGATATCCATAACCTAAACTTAAGAAATAAGAATAAATTGGCTGTACCTAGATTTAGGCTTAATAAAATAAGCAATTCTTCGCGGGCAATTGTATTCGAATGTACAATACATTGCCGACAGCCTTAACAGGTTTGTCAGTTAATAAATTTAAAAAAATTGTAAAATTTAAATTGTGCCAGAAAGCTTATTATAGCATTAAAGACTTTTTAGAATACAAGGCTCCCTGGCAGTGACACGAATTGCTCCTTTCTATATATTAAAATAAACTGTATTAGATAATAAGATGAATTTTGTGAGGGACCGGACTGAGTTTCTTGGGGTGTTCTTCTCAGTCTGTAGCATTTCCGAACCCCCAGTAGAGTCACAAAAAAATAGACAAACCTAAATTTTTTTTTTTAAATTTCAAAGGTAATAAATTTTATTTTATTTTATTTTACTTTATTTTATGATCTTCAGTGAGAGAATGTCCGCCTCAGGACTTGCCAGGTCGCTGATCCCACGCTGAGCACTCTACCAATGAGTGGAATTCTGTGTCCTAGCTGCTTCTTCACCTTACTGGTACTCCGCTGTGGTCTGCGGGTGTATTGCCACAGATATTTAGCGAATTATTCGTGCCCGATATTATCTGTCACTAGCGGTATGAGATTGTATGCCTCGATTATAGCATATCCCCGCCTTGGTTGCTGAAATCGCATCCGTTCCAAGTGTCCATGACTTCCTGGTAGACCGGGGACCGGTAAGTCTCGATTTCGCTGGGCGCTGACCTATGGCCTTACTCCAAAGCCTTTTAAATAACGTCGCAAGGGCTCTCGCTTCCATTTTTTAAATTTCATTAGGCTATGTATTTTCCATTGAGTGGTCCCTAAAAGGAGATATGCTGCTCAACGGAGACAATACTATACCCTCTTATTACTGCATCAGGCGAATCGAAGATGGGCTTAGAAATATTAAAAAAAAACGTCAAAACGCTCTTGGCCGGTTTTAAGTAAGTAAAACTTCATTGTAGACACACCAGTAAGATTTGACAAATAAATATAAAATAAAATGAAAATGTACAAATGGCGGCCTTATCGCTCAAAGCAATTTCTTTCAGCAGCAACCTTTGAATGGACAAATAAGGTTTTGACTCGCGCACGTGGAGTTTCGAACAAGAACGTCACGTTTATTTGTATAAGAGGCCCCTTTAATATTGTTATTTTGTCTGTTTTTCATTATTTGTTGTGTGGAACTTTTAACTGTTTAACTATCACGGTGTTTGTGATAGGTACAGCTTGCTGACAGACAAACACAACCGTCACAGGCTAATTAAGCAGAGCGATCGTCTCAAAATTCACAAACCTGTGTTTCGACCTATTTTGGCCGAAACCGAAACCGTAACTTCGGTTGGTCACTATAAATAAGCGAACAATTACAAAATACGCGAGCACTTTTGCACCGCTAATACTACCGAAAATAGTAGTGTGTTATTGCATTGCCTTCCAACATAATTGCAATATTTCAATGTAAAACCCCTTACTGTTAGAATTATATCTATATGATACGGTAAGAAACATTACCTTTTTATTAAGATCTGTAATTTATTGTAAAAGGGCATTACGGATACTAACGGGACAAAATAACTTTGCATTATCGTTTACGGTATTATTCATGTGCAAATCGTATTACTAATTTAACTGAATAAAATTGTTATGTTCATTATGGACCTATGGGAATTATTGTATTTTCAAAAATATCCACTGAAAAATTCCAAAAAAAATTTACAATGTGTATTCGATGCTCTAAAAACCGAAAATGCAATAAAACCTAAACTGTCGTTATACCACAATACCATACTATTCGCCGGGGAGGGCGAATTGTGGCTAGTTTTATTCTCAATTATTAAAAGTAGGGTCGACGCTGCAGTTATTTTCGAAATATAAGTAAACAGTTTGTGTTTCGAAATATTTACTTAATCGAAAGTTCTGCGATAACGGCTAAAGTGCCTGCTATTAACCAATGAACTACTTAGCGTCTAGCGTGAGAAATAGCTTTATTGTAAGTACCCAAACCCTAGGTCCTTTTAGCATGAAAGCAGTTAAAATAGCGAGTAGGAGAAAATAATACATTTCTTATGACCTGTTCTGAGTCATATATTATTAAAAATTCCTGAGTTTTATTTTAATAATATCTATGCAGCTTTTTTACTGTATGTAATTTTCAAGAAGCGAAAGTTAAATTAGTAAAATGTAGGTTGCACATCATTAAACACTTCTACTATGTTTAAAATTTAATTGCCTGAACTGAATTTAATATCAAATCGCATACTTTATCGTGTAGGAATTAGAATTTTGTAATGAATTTAGTCTTAGAACTATCTAAGACTAAATACGTCTGAAATCTAATAGAGTCAAATAATGTCGTTACATTGCCTTGAGATAATCGCTTAGTGCGAGGGAGTATCGAAGTGTCTTGTAAATAGTCTATGCTCGAGAAGTTAGCGTATTGAACGGCACAGATTGTGATAAAGATTGAATTTTATGAACAGAATAGTTTACAGAGATTGTTCCAACGGGTTTGTGATTAAATGTAAGTAACCTTGCTGAACCTTTAAACACGTGAAAAATGAAACAGTAGGAATTCGGGCCCAGTTATCTGACGAAATGACTTTGGATGTAGCCCTAAATATTACTCGGATGATGATACCTACTGAGAAATTAAAAAATTATACCGATGAAGAAGTACAAGACAAATTCTTAAAAACATAGCTCTATTGACATTTTTGTTCAAATTTTTCAAATGCAAATACAAACAGCATTGCATGAACATTTTATAAACAAATCTATTACATACAAAATGCAAGCAAAAAATGCCAAATGGGAACTGCATAAAGATATCCCTGTCTGCACAAAGGGAGGGCGATACTCCTCTTAAATAAAATAAAGCAGTTATGTAAATGACCACCTCGATCCATCCCCGCGGTGCACTGGTTACAAAAAGCGTTTGTTCCTGAATTAGGGAATGAATATCGTGCGCTAGAAATAGCGGGTATTACCTAGATTTCGACAAGCTTTTTTATAAGTTTTTTTTATATAAGGTTCATCACTGAAGTCAACTGCTAGAGACATACATATATCAGAATCAAATCCACTATAAAACCACGTGGTCCTCTTCATCAGTCATGATGATGACCTAGAAAGCCTTAAAAATCTTGATCAGCTTCTGAGATTAACCTAAGACCTTTTCATTCGGATAGATTGTCTGAGGGCTGGAATCAGCTTGTCCGAAAATTAGATCATGGCGCATTGTTGCAAACGCTGCAGACCTGCCTCGTGGAAGTGGGTCGTTTTTAGGATTCCGTGCGTAATCCACAGCAACTAAATGGGGGCAACATGCCTCTCCAGTATTTCTCTTACATCCAAGTATATGCCAACCATTAGGTACTGAATTCATTTAGAAAATTTAAAAAGATTAACCTTTTAAATCTTCTAGGTCAGAATACATAAAATTTCTCAGATCTCACAAAATGCTCAGATTTCTGCAAATTACTATCTAAAGGGCGGTGTTGACTATTGAGACAGCTCCAGGCGTACTTTATCCAACGCAAGTTTATAATTTTCTAGGCTTTAGCAATTTCATCACCGGTTATAAGCAATTCTGGTTAAATACTCGTTTGGCTGTCTATGTAAGGATTTTTCAATTATTCGATGTTCAGCCATCGTTTGGAAGACAAAAAATAATATTTTAGTGTATTAAAAATAACCACTCCTTTCTTCATCTTAGCGTATTGCAGTTGCTCTCAAAGTTTGATTTGGAGCCAGCAATAATTTTTAATCCTGTATTATTGAAAGTGACTGTTAATTTTGAGCCCTCATCACAGCATAGGTCCTCTGGTGAGCGAGTACACTACTTGCAGTTAACTTGGTTCCTGAAAAAATCTTGTCGGGGCCAAGTTTAGTACACCCAAAACATTCCTATTCATAAATATTTCCGCGTCTACAACTACTAAATACGCTACCCAACCTAAGTGTGGAGTAACAATCCGAAGCGCATTGTCTACGAGGCTGATTACAGTACCCTCTCCATCCCATGACAGGCTAATCACGGTGTGTCAAGGGACTTATTATTATTCGCTTCTGTGGACGTCGTTTACGCCACCGTGGTTATATTTAAATATTATAATTACTCAAGAGGGTGAATTAATGGGATGATGGAACTTGTTGCTCGGCCTTAAAGGGACATTTGTTTGATTTTCTAACTAAGTGTAAAATTAGGTATTAACATCCATCTACAGGTACAAGTAGTCTCTGAAATTTTAAAGAATTTGTGTAGTATTGTTTGTCTATATTATAACAAGTATTTCGAGTCGCTATCACGATTTGTCAAGGTAGGTACTTGACAAATCGTGATGGCGACTGCTTTCGCCTTAACATAATACCGAGTGTATCAAAGAGCGTACATGGAGTACTATCTTTTTCAGCATTTCGTAACATTACATCACACCATGTATGATTTCAGGGTGCATAACGTGATCTGAATCTTATACACTTTTTAAATAGAAAGATATTATAATAATTCTTGTGGATACTAATGATGTAAATGTAATGTCCGCCATGTTGGTAAAAGGAAACGTTTTAATCCGAATGAAACAAATTGCATAACATTCAAAGAAAATTGGCCAAAATCCATTTAAACAGTAGAATAGTTGCGCAATGTCTATTAAACTACTTGCTGACGTAAACGAAGTGGTATAATCGAATCCCAAATGAGTCCTGGTACCGCACATGTAATCAGAGAACAGTAACGAACTAATCCTAATCGGTTTCTCTCAAATTTACATGCTTTTGAAGTTATGTGTATGTAGTTGTACAGAGGAATACAACAACCTCATTTCACTGCGACTAGATAGAGAGCTAATCCTAGTTAATTATGGACTATAGGTACGTACATTGCTTGAAACTTGTCCGGATGTGCTGTGAAGTTGCACAAAGGAGAACGAAACCTGTATTGTCTGGCAAATTGTCATTGGCTCGTTTTCATCCTGTAAGTCATACATATTTTCATACTTCAAATCAGAGTTGAATTCTTTCCGAGTACTTTCGTTGAAAACTTTGTATTCTTCATGTACCTATCTACTACCAAGTACTATTACAGAATATACCTATCAATGTCTATTACTAAAGTTCATCACAATCCCTTTTGACTTTACCGTAGTCAGGTAAAAATGACAAACAGCGTAAATCAGAGTAAGGTTTCTGCCGCGTTGAGTGTCGCTCTTGACACCGTTTCTCTAAACAGTTTCAAAGCCAGACTACAAAAGGGTGTGTTTACATTGTTGTTGAATAATCTTCCACCCTTAGCTTTGAGATGAGGACATTTTGTATTCATGAGTCTGTACGATGAAACCATGCCTGTTGCACTACACTATACTTATTAGTGTTCTTAGCTTTTATTCAAAAAAGGTAAAAAGTTGGCCTAATACCAAACATATTACATTATTCTTGCCTTATTTTCATACTAACATAATAAATAGATTTGATCGTATTAATGTGGCATTGAGCCACATGTATGTCTCCGACGAGGTAGACAAAAGTGAACTACACTTGTTGCCAGCTCTCTTTTGGGTGAAATCCATAGTTAATCTTATTCCTTAGACCCAAAATTACGACAGCCAGGACAGATGTTACACATTCACAAATAAGATATCTGTATTTTGTTTCTTCTACACGCGACACAAGATAAAAGATTACAGATCACAAATTCAAAAATCGTATTACGAACATGAATTCTGTGCTCATATAAAAGCGCATTTTCTCGTTCAGATTCAAACTGGCCGTTAATTTGACAGGCCCTGGGGACAAAGAGTCAAAGCCATCGGGAATTCAGATTATAGACGTCACTAAGAGCTCGTGTTAACTGGTAATTTTGGGAATTTCACGAGTTTTACGCTGAAATTCACGTTGGAATTGTGACGTCGGCAATTTGTTTATTTTTAGATCGAAAATGAAAATAAGTGTGTGCAATGCAAAATACCATTAGTTAAAGAATTAATAATCACTAGATCGCTAGATTCCCCCATTGAAATTAAAAAAGGAAATTAAATTCCACATCCCATGAGAACTTATTCCAGGGATAATAGTAGCCAGGTCACCTGTAGTGTTTTGTATTCAGTACATAATTGATACAATTGTCTCACAAGTAATTTTATAAGAAGCCAACAACAATGTCCAACGAAACACCAAAAATAACACTTTGCTTTTTCCAGATCGTTTTAATTAAGTAATCGCAGCATGAACTCGCTAATGACATTGTTAACGTAATCACATCAAAAGTTTTTCTCAGACCATTGTCGATTAATATGATTGAAATGTCTTTATAAGCTACCGCTGAGTAAACGGAAACAGACTAAACCAGTACTGAAACTGGTAAAACACAATTGTTGCGTTGGCCTTTTGTCAGTTTCATTCAGTAAAAAGTGCATGAATCAAACACGAATTTGTATTTTCAAGAATGTTTCGTTTTTGTACGAAAACGAGGAGCGTTCTATGTTTAACATGAAATGTGTGTGTTTGTATGTCTGTCTGTCAGTGTCATCTATATACATAGCTGTTTGATGAAGGGTTTAAGTTACTCATACATACGATCACGCCTATTATCACCGAAGGGGTAGGCATAGGCATGTAACATGCCTACATGCCCACATTTCACCTTTTCAGATTTTTGACCCCTGTAATAGGTGGTGAGCCGTGTTGATATGGATAGGCGTAGGATATGACCGTCGACTGCCATTTTACTGGCAACCGAAACCAACGGCTAGTGTCTTCCGAAGCACAGAAACGCTCGCAAATAAATGTCACTAAATAAACAAGTAAAGGTTTAAGGTAAGGTAAAAACTTATGGCATTTATACCATGTTTGGGCTTATTATAACAGTGTAGCTAGTGGAGTGTCGGGGGTTTGATTTGATTGATTTTGAATTTAGCACGTTTTATTAATAATGTATTCCTTATTTTATTACGAAGCCATCAGCACCTATTTAAACCATATAGGCAGTGTACTAATGGGTGTCTCAGTAAGAGTGCACTTTTTCATTTCACTAAAAAAAAACGTATTTTTTTGAGAGAGATGTGATTTTTTTATTGAATTGTCAAAAAGACATGTTCCGATTAAGTATGGAACAAAATATCCGTCAAATGGCCTCCACGGCTCTTATGGCAGGCCATTACTCTATTCATGAAAATTTTTATGACTTTTTCACAGAGATGAGGCTGTTTCGCACCGATGACTCGTTGGATCTCGGATTTGAGCTTAGGCATTGTTTCTAGTTTATTCGCTTAAACCTGCGATTAGAGAAAACCCCAAAGAAAAAAATCGCACGGCGTTAAATCTTGGTCGCCAGTTTTCATCAGAATTTATTGAGATATTTTTCCGGCAATCGTTGCTGCAATGGATTGTTTCATGCGCGGTGTAGCAGGTGGCGCCGCGCCGACTTGCTGAAACCACATGCCGTCCGCACACAACGGAAGCTCAGGAATCTTACTGTCCATTACCGACCCAGATTCTTACCTTTTTTTGCGAACTCTTCGAATGGTTCACACATTAGGTGCACTTTCTCGACTGAAAATTGTTCGTAGTTTGCGAGCGGTCTCAGCATAACTTTCCAAATTTTTGTAATAAGTTTTCACAATTATTACGCGTTGTTCTTTCGAAAAGCGCCCCATTTTTATTAATCGGAACAAATAAATGTGTAAGCTGTCAAATCTCAGAGTCGCCACTTGCACAAAAAAAAATAGCACTAAATTTAAAAAGTGCACTCTTATTGAGACACCCTTTACCTATATACCTACAAACTACATTTGAGCCTTCAGACACGAAAAAAATTTGTAGGTAAATTGTAGATAAAAACGTTGCATTGATGACTGAGCTATGTATGAGGTTACTTATCTATAAGACGAGCAAAAAAAAATCAGCCGGGAGAAAAGCCCGCTTTTTTTAGCTACAAAAAACCCCCGACTCATAAAAAAACCTGTAAAAGTAATAAAATAACTATTATATTATGACCTATCTACCCTAAGTATTGAACCTTTATTATTATTATAGGTAGCTATATTATTTACGTATTCATATTTTTGGGGGGACCGCTCTATATCTAAACAGAGACAGACGTACGATTAGGTTAGGATTAGGTGAGCGGTCCCCGACGAGACAAACTGTTAGTTAAAAATATGAATACGTAAATAATATAGCTACCTATAATAATAATAAAGGTTCAATACTTAGGGAAGATAGGTCATAATATAATAGTTATTTTATTACTTTTTACAGGTTTTTTTATGAGTCGGGGGTTTTTTAAATTTTAAATTTAATTTTTTATTTCATGTTTTTTATAGGGATTTTATAGGGGGTTTTAATATCAATATATGTATAGTCTATCAACAATTATTCAGAGCTAATGCGAATTGAGCGGAGTGTGGTTACAGAATTAGAAAAACATTCCACTCCTCATATCTTCCGATTGGGTAAACCGATTTTCATAAATCATCATAAAATTTGCGGTATCGTGATGTATAAGTTATGACCTTTCATTTGATACCCAACACGGGTATACATATTTGAACACATTAAATTTTTCATCACCACTTTCACCCCTCATATCTTTGAAATGGCTGAACCGATTTTTATAAAACATAGCTAAGAACACTCTCCCCTAACCCATCTTTCAAACAAAAGAAACAGAATCAAAATCGGTTCATCCGTTTGGGCGCTACGATGCCAAAGACAGACTTACACACACACACACACACACACACACACACACACACACACACACACACACACACACACACACACACACACACACCCACCCACACACACGTCAAACTTATAACACCCCGTCCGGGTTTCCGTCGGGGGTTAAAAAGGAAGACCCTTTGTAACTAAAAAGAATGAAGGCTGGCGATTTCAGTACTGTAGGTAGGTAATAATTTTTATTACCTACTAAGTACTATTAATAATTACCTTTTTAACATAATATTATTCAACAGTAAAATTATTTTACTTAAATACTTCAAGAAAAAGAAAGTTTTGAAAGCTAAGTATTTTTCAGGGATCATACCTGTTACGACATCTAGCGGCATGTAGTCGTAAGAACGTTTATACACCTATGAGATAGATGGCAGCATATGTAATATTCTTATAAGGTAGGATAAAATTTCAAACGTGCGATAATTTTGCGATAGCATGCTTTATGCTAATAACGATTTGTTTATGTACTGATTAAATTAAAAAAATTGTCGACTTATTAAAGTTTATTACGATTTAATGTAATTTGTAAGCTTAATAATGATATTTTCAGATTCGGTAAATACCTTTATCATTTTTAAAATTTGTTGTGTGATAATAAAACTCGGTTTTCCCAAACGCCTACAGTATGGGGTTCTTCAAAAGGGGTCTAAGAAGGTTTTTATAGGGTCGGCAGCGCGAGTGTGTGTTATATTATCTGTGGTACTTTGGATATGGTCTATAGAAATTATCTTGTCTATGGAAACGCTCTGTATTGCGATCACTACCAATGCCACGTGCTTGTACTTGTACCCGATTATTACTGCGTATTATTATGTAAATTCTTTCATTAAATGATAAACCAAGTTAAACCCAGTGTCTCATTACAATGGCGACGAGCACCAAGGAAAATAAGCGCGTGCCGCCAAATTTCATTGAATTTTTCGACAAGAAATCAAAATTTTCAAGATGGATAGCACGATTAGAAGGAGCTTTTCAAATTTACGAAGTGAAGGAAACAGATCAAAGACGTGCGTACTTATTACATTTCATAGGAGCGGATACATATGATACACTATGCGATTTATTATCTCCAGCAATACCAGATGAAATGGAATACATTACATTAAAAAAAAGCTGTCCGACCATTTTGATCCGCAGCCATTGGAGATAGCGGAGTACTATAAATAGGTACCATCATAGAAAACAAACGGAATATATATATATATGTATAGAGGATAAATCTCCAGAGCAGCAGCCTGACGATATGGTAAACATCAATCAGTTAAATTTTTATAGAAAAATGACGGTTCAAGCTAACATCAATGGTGTGAACTTGGAAATGGAAGTGGACAGTGGTTCGGCTGTGTCAGTTATCGGAAAAAACTATTCAAGAGCAAATTCCCTAACATTCAGTTAAAATCGGCAGATGTGCAACTGTGTAGTTACTCAAATAATAATTTAAATCTTTTAGGAGTTGCTGAGGTGGATGTGACTGTTTACGGTGAGACAAGAAAATCTTTAAGGTTGTATGTAGTGTCTGATGTTGAGAAAATGCCGCTGTTTGGAAGGCAATGGTTGCGTTCATTCTCTCAGAAGACATCTGGTAAAATATTACAGGTAAATCATATTAATTTAAATAAGGATTCAAGTTACATAAGTTCAAAATTAGATTGTATTTTAACTAAGTATAAAAGTTTATTTGATGATTGTAATTTGGGAAAAATTAAAGGTGACCCAGTTGAGTTGCATTTAAAGGAAGGGTCTAAACCAGTATTTTGTAGAGCTAGACCAGTACCTTTTAGTTTAAAAGCTAAGGTAGACAAAGAAATTAAAAGAATGGTTCAATTGGGAATTTTAGTAAAAGTTGATTACAGTGAATATGCTACACCAATTGTGCCTGTAGCTAAACCAAATGGAGAGGTTCGCTTGTGTGGTGATTTTAAAGTGACAATCAACCCACAGTTAATAGTAGATGAGCATCCATTGCCAACCCCTGAGAAATTATTTACAATGGTCAGTTCGGGAGGAAGACCAAAAATACTTAACGCTTAATACCCACAAAGGTCTGTATATGAGTACAAGATTAATGTATGGTCTCAGTTGTGCGCCTGCCAAATGGCAAAGGAAAATTGAAAATAATCTTAAAGATATTCCAGGGGTAGTAGTGTTTATTGATGACATACAAGTTACAGCACCGAATGATGTAATTCATTTGCAGCGTTTGGAAATGGTGCTGGACAGATTACAGCAATATGGTTTAAAAATAAATTTAAATAAGTCACAGTTCCTACAAAATGAAATTGATTATTGTGGATACAGAAGTAATAGGCTAGGTATACATAAGTTAAATTCCAAAATAGAAGCAATACAGAATGCACCAGAACCAAGAAATGTTACTGAATTACAATCATTTCTGGGTCTTGTAAATTATTAGGTGCTTACATATGAAATTGGCGTTTTGTATAGGAGGAACAAAAAGTCGAATATTTTTAAATGTAATATATTTAATTAATCAAAGTATGAACCATTGTTTTCTATGCATTTTTGCCATCTCATAGGTAGTTCATTGATCCCTTTACTAAAAAAACCAGTCGGACGGGAATCAATAAAATCTGTGAAGGCGATTTGGACTGCCCCATCAGAGTTGAATTTTTTCCCTTGCAAGAAGTTGTCCAAATTTCGAAAAAAATGGTAATCTGTTGGAGCAAGATCCGGGGAGTACGGAGGATGTTTTAGACATTCCAATTGAAGCTCTTCTAATTTGGTAGCCGTCTGTTGTGCAGTGTGTGGTCTAGCGTTGTCGTGAAGCAGCAGTGGCGTGGAGCGATTGACCAGCCTAGGTTGTTTAGCCGCTAGCTTTTCCATCATGGTTTGCAATTGCTGACAATAGACATCAGCCGTAATAGTCTGGCCAGATTTGAGAAAACTGTAATGAACAATACCGGCACTAGTCCACCAAACGCTTACAAGTAACTTTTTTGGGGTTAATTTTCGCTTGGGGCAGGATTTGGCTGGCTGGCCAGGAAAGCGAGCCAGAGAATCGAAAGCGCTCAGCGCAATGGTTGGACCATTGCGCTGAGCGCTTTCGATTATCGTAAAGAATCCATTTTTCGTCACAGGTAATGATTCGGTTTAAAATACCTTCATTATTGTGCCGGTTCAGTAATGTAACGCAGCAGTCGACGCGCTTTTGCCGGTTTGCTTCAGTCAATTCGTAAGGTACCCACCTTTCAAGCTTTTTAATCTTCCCAATTTGCTTCAAGTGAATTAAAACAGTTTTATCACTAACACCGCAGCCTGCAGCTAACTCGGACGTGGTTTGCGATGGATCCGCTTCCACAATAGCCTTCAATACTTCATTATCAACTTGAGTCTCAGGCCGTCCACGGGGCTTGTTCTGCAGGTCGACATTTTCTGAACGAAAACGTTGGAACCAAAAACGAACTGTGTTTTCTTTTGCAACATGACCGCCATACACATCATTCACCCTTCTAGTCGTTTCCGCAGCACTAGTGCCACGGCGGAACTCGTACTCGTAAATAACGCGATATTTTAAGTTTTCCATTTTGTAAAATGAGTGACGCAAACAGAAAAAAACAGAAGAAAAAAACAAATGAATGACGGTCATCGAAGGATAAATACATGAGTAAATAGCTGGGAAAATTTGAATTTGGAATTCCTTACCAAAGAGGAGAAAATCGTAATTAAAGTGGCCAGTACGAAAAACGCCAATTTGATGTGTAAGCACCTAATATTATGGTAGATTTAAAGATTTATCTACAGTCCTGGAACCACTTCAAAAGTTACTAAGAAAAGAAAATAATTGGAAGTGGTCACAGGAATGTGACAAAGCATTTAATTTAATTAAGAAACAGATGCAAAGTGAAACATTTTTAGCACATTACTCACCAGACTTACCTGTGATTTTGGCTACTGATGCCTCGCCTATTGGAGTAGGCGCTGTCATCTCCCATGTTATGCCTAATGGAAGTGAACGTCCTATTCAGATGGCCTCACAAACACTTAATAAAACCCAAAGAAAATGGTCACAAATTGACAAAGAAGCCTATGCTATTATCTTTGGTGTTAAAAAGTTTTTTCAAAACTTGTATGGTAGGCGGTTTACACTAATCACTGATCACAAACCACTTGTACAGATTTTTTCACCTTGTAAACCACTACCACTTATGTCAGCTACTCGTATGCAACACTATGTAATATTTTTGCAAGGTTTCAATTATGATATTAAATACAAAAATTCAAAGGATAATAGTAATGCAGATGCATTGTCAAGGTTACCTATAAAATGTTCTGAAAATAGCTTGTTAGAAGCGGCAGATATAGTTGAGTTACATCACATTTCTACATTACCAATTACAGTACATGAATTAGCAGAAGCAACAATAAAAGATAAAGAATTAAGTTGTTTACTAAATGGTTTACATAGAGGTGTGGCTTTGTCCCATTCTGATCGTTTTGGGATTGACCAAAATGAATTTACTTTGCAAAGTGGGTGTATTTTAAGAGGTTCTAGAGCAGTCATTCCAAAAATCTTTCAAAAAAGAGTTTTAGATGACTTGCATGAGGCTCACTTTGGAATAACTAAAATGATATTGCTGGCTCGAAGCTTCTGCTGGTGGCAAAATATTGACATAGATATTAAAAATTTTGTGAAGAATTGTAGACAATGCGGAGAACAAAAATCTAACCCACCAAAAATACTTACACATCATTGGGAATGCCCAGGCCAACCCTTTGAACGGGTACACATAGACTTTGCAGGGAAGTTCTTGGGCACATATTTCTTTATTCTAGTGGATGCATATTCCAAATGGCCAGAAATTTATACACTTGACAAAATTGACACCGATAATACTATAGAAATTTTACAAGATATTTTTTCCAGATTTGGGTACCCGAGGGTATTAGTTAGTGACAATGGATGCCAATTTACTAACCTAAAATTTGCTATGTTTCTAAAACAGTGTGGGATTATACATAAGCGATCCGCTCCATACCATCCTGCGACAAATGGCCAAGCAGAACATTTTGTACAAATACTAAAAAATAAATTAAGAACTTTGACAACCAATAGAAATAATATACAAAAAAACTTAAGAACATTTTTAAACCAGTATAGAATCATACCCCATGTAACAACCAACAGGTCACCAGCAGAACTGGTTTTGTCATATCCTGTTAGGTCCAGACTATCTTTAATGGTACCAAAATTGGAAAGAAAAATACCATCTACTTTAAATTTAGAAAAACATAAGAAATGTAAAAGAATTGAAGTTGGTACAAGAGTTATAGCTAGAAACTATGCAGGGTCAAAGAAATGGAAATTTGGTGTTATATCTAAACAATTAGGGGAACTACATTATGAGATAAAATTGGATTCTGGAGATAGCTGACGCAGGCATTTAAATCAAATACGAGCAGTGGGGAGTGAAATACCCCCACAGATTGAACATTCTTTAGATCTTCCTTTTTCACAGGAGAACCAAACCATACCCATACTAAATAATAATGAACATCGGGCCATTCAAATTCAGAGGGAAGCAGATTCTCCTGTGAGGAAGGAAAGTGATACTAGTGACTTATATAGTAATAAAAGTAAGGTAAATGATTGTGTGCCTATTGCTCAGGAAATCACAGGGACCGTTAGTCCAAATGTGGAGGTTAATGATGGAAATGATAAAACTGTCTCAGCACCTAGTCCTGGTACTGATGTGGTGCTAAGAAGAAGCGTAGATTAAGGAAACCTGTTCAAAAATTAGATTTGTAAGTTTTATAAATTTAAGTTTGTGGAATGTTATTTATGTTATTAAAAGGGGGAAAACTGTAATATTATCTGTGGTACTTTGGATATGGTCTATAGTAATTATCTTGTCTATGGAAACGCTCTGTATTGCGATCACTACCAATGCCACGTGCTTGTACTTGTACCCGATTATTACTGCGTATTATTATGTAAATTCTTTCATTAAATGCTAAACCAAGTTAAACCCAGTGTCTCATTACAGTGTGGCGCCTCTGGTGTTGCAAACGTTCATAGGCTACGGTGGCCACCAGTCCTTCTGGTGGGCCGTATGCTTGTCTGCCACTTTAGTGGTATAAAAAAAAATATAATAATAAAAAGAATATATCGTAATTCAATAATAAATTTTCTTTCGACTATACCTACCTCGATTTTATCAAACATGTATAAAACGGTCGATATGGGGTTCTTCAAGATGATGGTGATGATGATTTAAATCCTTCTTATTTCTAATTACATACATACTTAGTTATTTTATTTCCACGACCACACTGCCATTTTAGATTAGGTAATTATTTTAATAAATTAGTATTATATAGTATTAGTATAATATCATATCACTGGTCCAGTCCAGACAGATCTCGTAATATAACTAAAGTGGTTAACAAGTATACGGCTCACCTATAAACGTTTGCGAGATCTAGGACTTAAGTCTGTTGAGTCCTGGGACATCCTTCCGAGGGCTTACCCGGGGCTCACAACCATAGGTTGTTAGGTACGTGAGGTTTTTTAGTCGGTAGGAGTCCGGCATGGCATTCATGACGGATTTGACCTCACGTTAAAAAAAAGGGCTTAAGTCTGTTTTGTCTGTTCAAGTAAGTTTAGTGTTTAATTAATTTATGTACCTTCTACTAGTGCTTAACTCAGCTTTCTAAGACTTAGTCTACTTGTTGAGATTTTTCGTACCCTAGCGTAAAAACTTCCCAAGCTCTATTTTATCTCTATAAGTACCATTTTTATTTTATTCTGTTTGGTGATTCAGTTGTAAAAGTGTAATATATAAACTTTCGCTTTTATATCGCGATACTCAACCGCATCTATTAGTCATGTGGAAAAAAGTCGTCATTTGATAGATTATTATTCCGTCGTTTTTGCGGTATGAGGGAGCATAAACGACATTCACGAATATACCGTAAAAATTGTCCGTCTGTCCGCATTCCAACTCAGGGACCCTTCGTACTAGAAAGTCGTCCTAACATTAGTTACGCCTACCCTACGTTTGAAGTGGAGATGCTATTTTTTCTCATCTATCCCCTAACATGGCTTTTCCTGTAAATTATATCTTTCATACAATTCATAAGTAGATATCTGCCTCGTGGTTGTTCCTAGACATCTGAAAAAAAATACGGTCTAATGTTTGCAAAATTAAAAGTAAAGCTCTCACAAGTAGGACCACTCGTCAAAGACATAGTTTGGCCTATAAAAACTACTTTCTTGCTATTATTATTGTAGCTATTCTTACTAATTAATCTAAAATATCACTGGCCACAAATGTCTGTGTAAACGGAACCGGGAAGCTAACTCCACGAGGGTGGACTCGAGGGCGCTTCTAGTTATTCATAAATAAACCACGCACTTGCTTAACAAACAGTAACTTATTAACCCATTAAAGTTTTCATACACTGCAAAACTCATGAATCATCACGCTACTCAGAAGAGGAAACCTCACAAAATCGCAATAAAACATTTCGTGACCACAAATTACTTACCCCAGCTACACCTCGTACACAAAATGCCTAGATACTAAATCACTATTTACGGTCCTAGCTTACTTATCAAGTTGTTGGGACGTCCCGTGGGTACTAGGCTTTACGTGTTGTGTATTTAGGCGGTAATAAAGCCGAGGTCACAATAATTTATGTATGACTTTATGAGTTTGAGCACACTTGTTAAATTTGTATGACGTTGCGTTGTTTGATGTGGATCTTTGCCGCCACTGTTTTCTGTAATGAGGCTAATGAATGAGTTGGGCGTGAGAGAGAATGATTTTACCATATTTATATACTACTTACTAGATCGGGTCCGCCCACGAGATAAATTTATCCCCTACCTACTTAAAAGGCCTATGTCTTAATTTCAGGTCGTGAGTTATTAACTAGCTTTCAGTCAAATTGGGTCATGGATTAAAGCATTAAGCATCTTTACAAACTTTTACTTAAAATATTACTAGGTAATGCTCATGTCTTCGCTCAGCTGGTAAGGTATTCCTTTACCCAGTATCCCTCTGAAAATTTTAACCGGAATGAAACAGTGTCCTTTCCCAAGCTCTGTTCCAACTCTATACACGTAAATCCTATCAGTAATGACTCTATGGTTCAAGAGCGAAAGCGTAACAAACAGGCAGGGTTATTTTACCATTTCATCTATCTATAGGTACTAATATTATAAAGAGGAAAGATTTGATTGTTTGTAAGTTTGTTTGCATCGAATAGGCTCCGAAACTACTGGACCAATTTGAAAAATTCTTTCGCCGCTGGGAAGCTACTCTATCCCCGGTCAACATAGGCTGCATTTTATTCCCGTATTTCCGGGGAACGGGAGCTACGCGGGTGAAACCGCGTGACGTCCGCTAGTTCTGGTATATTTGTACAATACCAATAATATAATTGGTATTTTTAAACGGCATGTATTAAAATCGATATCTGTTTATTCCCCTTTTTCGAACAAAATATTACAAAGTTAAACCATAAATACTGACTTGCACACTAATTATGCACACTAAAAAAGTCAAATTCGTTATACTGTTTAATGGTATTTGCAGAACTATTTTACTGAACAAATCACTATTTTTAAAATAGTATAACTAAAAATTCCTTTGCTTAACCAACATATTAAACCTTTTTTAAGGAAAATCATCATCTAATTTACTTTTAGGAACATCTTTTATTCTAATTAAATACCCTATTTAATCAGTCATCTTTACAAAATTAAATTTTATTAAAAAAAAAATAAAAAACTAACCTAACCTAACCTATTCCGTTATAAGATTGTAAAATTTAGAGAGCAAGTTAGTATTTTTGATAAGCAATTCGTATTTTTGTTTAGCAAATCTTATATCCGGTGTACGAACCACATTTTTGGTTTAAATTCGAGAAATAAAGGTCATCTCATTTTGTGTATAATTTTAGTTTTTTATGTAGTACTTACATGTTTAGTTATTCAATTGGTTTTTTTGCACAGCATTCAGATTTCTGGTATGCATTCAGTTAATTAGTGGAGTTACCTAGTGTGCAGAAAAATTATATAGATGTGCATTTAAAAATATACCTTTTTAAACTATATTCAAACAATGTTTATAACCTAATAACTTAGGTACACCACACCTCAGCCTTAAGCCATAATCGCGTACATTTGCGTGGGCTTAAATGGCTCCATTCGATAATTGCGTCCATAAAATTTTTCTTCTCATGTACCGAAGTTGTGTAGGCAGGACTCTATTAGTAATATTAACGACTTTCTTAAATGTAGATCATTTCATATAAATAAGAAAATTTAATTATACTATAACTAAGTATTTCCTGAATGAGAATTTATTGTTTCATGAGGCGATTCTTTATAAAATCTTTGCTAATATGATAGAGAGATGAAATTTATATATGTAAGTATACGCTGGTCTTGGAAAATATTTGTCTATTATGATTATTTTTCTTAACAATTTGCTTATGTAGCTAAGTGTAGGTAAGTTTTACAAGAAACACTCAAGTCCCTCCTCAGTGCACTTTCAACACTAATCATCAATATCAATCAATCAATATCAATACATATAATAAAATCGTAACAGGTCGCTGTCTGTACATGGAAGATATTTTTTTTTTTTTTTTTTTGGGTGCTTATCTGCAATCAGTTCCAAACTATAAGCAAATTTGTTGTAGGTGTTGTCGTGTCAGTGAGCTTCCTCAGTAGGAGGCTTCACTCAATATTCACCATCTGTCGCTTAGTCCTTGGACATCACAACGTTTCAGTCGCTTTGTGTAGCTAATGCTCGATAGTGCAGTAGCTAGGGCATTCGGGTGGCTTTCGAGCCGGGATCTGTATTTTGTTGCTGTTATTTTGACTTCCTCTCTAACAGTTTTCATGTTCAGGGCTTCGTGTATTTCAGAGTTTGTGATAAACCATGGAGCATTTGATAGAGTCCTCAATATGCCATTTTGTGCCCTCTGCATAATGCTTATGTTGGAGTTGCAGGCACTGCCCCACAGTTGGATCCCATACATCCATATTGGTTTGAAGATCATTGTATAAATTAATAATTTGTTATCAATGGACAATTTAGAGTTGCGAGACATCAGCCAATAAATATTTCTAAATTTCATGTTTAATTCGTCTCTTTTTGTCTTGATATGTTTGTTCCAGGTCATTCTCCTATCCAAATACATTCCAAGGTATCTGACTGAGTCGTTCTGTGGTAAAGTGTTATTTCCCAACGTTACTGGTGGACAAGTTTCTCTCCTTAGAGTAAAGGTAATGTGCACGGATTTAGACGCACTAGCCTTTATTCGCCATTTCTCGAGCCAGTTGTTCACCTTAGTGAGATTTGTTTGCAGTGTAGCTGAGGCTACACTAGGATCTACATTACTGGCAAGGAGTGCAGTATCATCTGCAAATGTAGCAGTGGTAACACCTTGTACTTCCGGCAGGTCGGCTGTGTAGAGAGTATACAGTACAGGTCCAAGGACAGATCCCTGTGGAACACCTGCAGCTATGTTTTGAATACCGGACAGTTGTCCATCTTCTCTAACCCGGAATTTCCGATCGAGTAGGTATGATTCCATCAGCAGGTAATAACTGTGAGGCAGGGACATTCTTACTTTGTATAGCAGCCCTCTGTGCCATACCCTGTCAAAGGCTGCCTGGATGTCTAGAAAGGCAGCTGAACAGTACTCCTTGTTTTCAAGACAAGTTCGTATCTTTTCACACACTCGGTGCACTTGTTCGACAGTGGAGTGTTGCTGCCGGAATCCAAATTGGTGGTTCGGTATCACTTGGTTTTCTGCAAGTAGTGGTGCTAGTCTGTTCAAGAGAATTCTTTCGAATATCTTTGACAAGGTTGGCAAGAGACTTATGGGTCTATAAGAAGAGACTTCATGCTGGGGCTGTACATGGAAGATAAATAAGAAAAAATATTATAGGATTTTCCCTCACATTAAAAAAAAAAAAGGCCCCCTTTAATATTTTTTCTTATTTATCTTCCATGTACAGACAGCGACCTGTAAAACCGGAAAAAATATTATAGGGGGGCTTTATGAACGCAATAGAACCTAAAACAATGATTTTTAGAATTTTTGTCTGTTTGTCTGTAAGTCTGTATATCAGTTTGTCTGTCCGTTTGTGCACGCTTATCTCAGTAACCGCTTAACCGATTGCAATGCGGTTTTCTTTATTGTGTTAAAGTTTGCTCCACTTAGCATTTAGTGTTGTTTCATGTCAATCGGTTTACAAATAAAAAAGTTATATCACTTTAAAGAATCATATGAATCTAAAAATGGGAACGCGCCGAAGGCGTGGACTGAATTATTTTAGAATAGACTTAATCTTTAAGCTCTTTTATGATTAAGCAAACAGGGCAGTTTCACACGCTGGTTGATTGGTCTGATGAAGAAAGACCTGTCATTTCATACACCTTATGTGACGTAATCGAAGTTGCGGGGTCGGCTAGTTTAAAATATGCTTCGAAAAGTATTAGGTAAGTATATGAAATAACTGTTCAACAGAAAATATTCCAAGTTTAATTAACTATTATAAATTTGGCAATTAACTATTTTAATGTCTCCCAACATGGAGCTATGTCTTGTTTCCTTGGCTTTTAAATATTCTTGAAATAAAATTAAAAAAGTGTCTAGAGTAAGTTATATTTAAAAACTAAAAGCCGCGTTGGAATAAATTATCCTTACTAAGCGAGAGCACGTTTTAATGACGTAAGATTGATGCGCTCTTTCTACGCTTCTCAAATGAAATGATCTATATTAACAAAGTGACATTGGTACATCTATATCGCTGTCATATTATTACTACCCGTTCGCTCTAACTTTGCCGCTGGCGTAGAGGCGTATACCCGAATTGTTAATTAGACGAAGTAAATTGACAGTAGCTAATGTCACTTCGTCATAGAAAATACGCAACATTGTATGAAGAAGTGACATTAGTTGCTGTCAATTCACTTCGTCTAATTAAAAATTCGACTTTAGTATGGAGCCGAGCGGCAAAGTTAGAGCGAACGAGCAGTAAAATACTTAATTTATAGAATGCCGTAACTGGTGACGCCACTTACCATGCAATTCTCAGCTGGTAGGCGTAGCTCCAATGTTGCGTTCAGGGTCTTGATTCACGACCACGAATGATGCTCATAGATATACCTAGCTCTCGAGACTGTGACTGATGTTAAACAGTACAGCGAGTTCGAATGGGTAACCACGGCGGTTCGCGGGCGTTGCGTTGAGAGTACCTCGGTCTCCGGTCGTTACCACAGGTTTGGCGTATAGGAATATGGAAGCGGGGCGGGATAGTGTTGCCATATACATTACTTAAAAGTACGATGCGCTTAGTGCGTGAGTGTTTACATATAATAATTTATTATAATATGTACTATAAATATATAAATTGAAAATATATATGCATCGATACTGGCGCATCCAGTACCCAAAATGTACAAACAGAACTACATTCATGAGCCTTCGCTGTCCGTCTGACTGTCTGTCTGTCCATCTCGAGGCGGTATCTCAAGAACCGTGATCGCCAGAGGGCTAAAATTTTCACAGATGATGTATTTCTGTTGACGATCTAAAGAAAAATATTAAAAACTGAAAAAAAGGGAGGATTATGTGGGGCTCGCAGACAACGAACGTGTTTATCAGTTTACTATCACGCTGAGGCCACGGGAGGTAGGTAGCTACCCCTGGGGGTACCTACCTCCCGTGGCCTAAGTTCTGGAACTTAGTTTATAACTAAGAGCCCAAATGGCTCTTTGACTGATATCTGTCGACCTATCGTGACTAGACGACATGTGCTCACTCTGTTAAAAAAATCAGGATGACGAGAACACAAATTTTATAAATTAAAAATAAATTTAACTTTCGAGAGTAAATTTCTTCAATTCGTCCTTAACAAAATTATTATAATTAAACACTAAACTTGTGTTATTATTATTTATTCGTTGAAACATAAATTCTG
The DNA here is from genome assembly GCA_933228765.1 of Miltochrista miniata. NCBI lineage: Eukaryota > Metazoa > Arthropoda > Insecta > Lepidoptera > Erebidae > Miltochrista > Miltochrista miniata. The sequence goes on along the minus strand of OW121763.1, from coordinate 21,845,729 downwards.
AAGAACAACGATATGTTCCTAACCATAGTACAGAAATGAATGATTTTCTGGTGACAATACAATCTGATACCTTTTGTACGTCTTCAAAGAAATTCAATCATTCTTTTGTAACATCAAATCTAACACGATATGTAATAAAGACATCAAAATGATTTTATTACTATCGTATTGATATCGATTTTGTAACTGTTGACAACTATGGAGCCTATGTGAGGTCATATTATATGAACCTAATAAAATATTAGACGCGGATGAAACACGTAATACCTCAGATGATATGATCTACAATAAAATTTGATACAGCACGTATATGTATCGTTTCGTGGTTTGATTTGTTTTACAAGTGACAGTTTTGGTGTCAGAAATATATTTTTTATACTGTTGTGGGTGTATTCATCTTATGTATTACAATCCTTAAAAGGCTACATTTATAGGTCAAAACAGCAATGGTTGAGCAATAGGCAAAGTACGAAAATTGTCGTCATCAATCACATTTGACGCTGAAACTGGTGGTTTGATAAATAGTTATCGATTGAAAAGGATCGATTGTCACAAATGTATCAATGATATTGGTTGCGAATAGGCTGTTTTTAAAACCAGAGAATAGCCTCGGATTAAAGAAGTATGATTTGCCAATGTAATAAGGCCTGTATCCCCTCTAAAAAGATACTCCTAACGGGAACGCAAATATAAATTGTTATTAAAGTTCATTTTAGCCACGAGTTTAAAGGGAAAATGGTTCTGAAAGCACATCAAGGCATTGTCCATTTAACCGCACCATTTCATCAATTATTGGGAGAAGTCACAATTGAAACGGACAAATTAATAGAGAGCACCGCAACCCAACGCTAACTACTATTCGCACTTCAACTACGTAATGGCGTGAAAATTTGAACGCAATTACTCTAAGGATTATTGTGATGACTGATGATGAGTGATTTGGTGTGTATCACTAAACAATGTGTTAATGATACATAGTGTTTTCAGTGTGATTGAAAAGAAAAATAGAAACTTGATTTCTGATGTCATTTTTTTCTTTCTAAAATAAATTTGAAATTACCGTAAGCATTGTCTAGTTTCTTATAAGAACCTAAGTACACCTTTCTTGGTATAATTATTACTTCTTTCGATCAATTTATGCCTCACGCTTTTCTGACCTTTGTGATATACAAAAATAGGAGAGAATTGTTTATCTATTCGATTTTTTTTTTCATTTATTCACAATTACATAATTTATTACAAAATAATATACAATAATAAATACCACTATCAATTAAAATCTAAATTATCAATAATAAGTATAACTTATCAGTCAAATAACCCACACCGTTCCCGGTGCAAAGGTGCCCATCACGCTAGCCGCATTACCACGCTGAATGGCTATGGCCAGCCTTTGGACCAGGAACGATTTGGAGCGGGAATCTGTTCGGGAGATCTATTCGATTATCTTATTACCAGTAATATGGTGATAAAATAAATCAAAATAATTGTTTCATAAATATTAGGGGATAGAAGGTTCCCCTCAGTGAAACAAATTTTGGGAAATTCCTTATTGATATTTGATTTGGTAACCTGATTTCATTGCCGAGGGGCGATCACGATGCCAGTTCAATTGAAGTTATAAGTTCTTTTTTTCACGGTAATAAGTAGCATATTGAAATTCATTTGAATCAGTGAATGTAGGCAATTTATTGCATTGATAAGAAGATTTTAAATACTTATATCTTTATTAAAAAAATAGTCAAATCTCTCTTTTTCTAAATTACATAACTAAAATATACCGAAAAGAAGTACTTGTATAGAAATACTTTATGAAATATTGTATTTTATTACACGTTAAAGTAAGGTGCATCCGTAAGTTGAAAAGTCAGAGCGACATCCAAAGATTGAGTATGTAAGTAAAGGCTATTGACCGCACCCCTCAAGTTGACGACAGGCCCCTCATGCTCCCTATAAAGAGTCCGGGGTTGTAAAAGGAGAGAATCAAGGTATTTTTGATAGAGCACACGACAGCCTGTGATTGATATTATACAAATGCATGATTTGTTTGCATTTATAGAATGGTATTTTTTAATTTTTTTTCATGAGATTAAAGAAAAGTAGATATTTATTTTTATTATTTTTTACAACCATGCAATAATAATATAATAGGTACAGAAACGTTGCGCTTCCATGATGACGCGCCTGCGATTTTCCTTAAATAGCATTCTGAAAGTTTCATTCAAATAGGTAAATTTAATAGATTTTGCTGCCTCTGTGGCGCAGTCGGTAGTGATACCGCCTGCGGCGCTGGAGGTCGTGGGTTCGATTCCCACCGGAGACAAATATTTGTGTGACGCATAAATGTTTGTCTCAAGAGTCTGGGTGTTTCTATGTATAATATGTATGTATTTAAAAGTATATAAGTATTAATATCCGTGATCTGATACCCATAACACAAGCAGGTTATTCCTAGCTTACTTTGGGATCAGATAGCGTTGTGTGAAATGTCCGTGAATATTTATTTATTTATATTTATTTATTTATTATTTATTTAATAGATTTGTACCTAGATGTGTAGTAAACCAGTAAATACTAACTGTCATGCCACTAACACCGTCCAACAGTATAGTTAGTTGTTAGTTTGAATTGAATATAAATTCCTCTAATCACATTTCCATGATAAGTTAACAGTTTCGAAGATACTATAAAACATTGTTGAATATAACTTTCCTTATGAAGACATCGTGATCCTATAGTCACTTATTAATACGGGTCAGATGGCGTCAAGTGCCAAGTTGGAATGTCTCCAAGTGGGCTCTCCATCGAATTTGGCAAGATTTCTGATGGTACCAGCTGTCATATCCACACATACCTGCCAAACTTACTGATACTTCTCAAATTATTACGAGAAAAGGTATAAATGCGACAATGATTTGATGCTTTCTGACATAAAATGTTAGTGATGTTGAATATAAAAGTATTGTAACAATATAGGTAATCAAAAATGTTAAGCAACCCCAATATATTAAAGCAATTAGACGTATAATCTATATCAGTAAGTGTTTATTGATCAACTATAAAATAAAATTGGACAATATGTAATCACCTGAACAGAGGAAATTTCCTTCCCTTCTAATAATTAGGACGAGCAATGTTCCATGTATGAAAACTTGTTACTTATATCAGAATCACATTACACCGACTGGGCTCTTTTTCAAGTTGGCCTTATCTAGCTGGATGGTTTTGCCTATATTTTATACTAGCTGACCCTCGCAACTTCGTTTACGTCACATAAGAAAGGGGGGGTACTTCTTCATCAGACTCATCAAGCAGGGTGTGAAGCGGCCCTGTTTGCTCAATCATAAAAGAGCTTAAAGATTAAGTCTATTCTAAAACAATTCAGTCCACGCCTTTGGCGCGGACTGAATTATTTTACAATAGCCTTAATAATTAAGCTTTTTTATGATTAAGCCAACACGCCCGTTTAGATTTACCCTCTCATTCAAAGGAACCCTTGAATTCTAGGTTTGGCGAAAGTTGAGATGCCTCTAATTTCTGAACTACGAACCCCTCAATCTTGAAACTTGGGTCGCAAAATCCTTAAAGTACTCCCTTTCCAATACTAAAAAAATATTTGAAATCGCATCACGCATTGAGAAATAACAACTGAAAAACTATTTTATCTTTCATCCCCTCTCCCGCAGGAACCGCGCAAAACTTCGGGATCAAAAGTATGCTAGAACCTTCCTCGGACTATAAGCTCGGAACGTACCAAGTATCATTCAAATCGGTTTAGTAGTTTCGGTGTGATACTTATTCGGGATACAGACAGACAGACAGACATGAAAAGTTTAAATTACATTTTCGGCTTCTGTATCGATTAGAGAACGCCCTCCAATTAAAATTTTCAAAATATCTTCCATGTACAGACTCTCGACCCTCAACAGTTTTATTATATGTATAGATTATCGTCGTCGTATCGTCTACTGCTCTACAGAGTCAAGCGTCGACTATCCGATCGTAATTGGAGTGGATAACGACATGGACTGCCGTGGTTCACGTCTTGACTTGTTGGCTAGAAAATCAATAAGGCGAGCTCTATTCAACTTTGATTTCTTTAGTTCCATTTCCTTTATAGTAGAAAAGTTTCTTCTGCCAAATAAATTATTCATAACTCACAGAAATATAATAACTAGATTATTCTATGCTGAGTTCTAAAGTAAAATACATTTACATGACGCTCAAACACATTTCTGGGTAACGCTAAAGCATTTTTTCTGTTATTTCAAGGCAAAGAGACAGCTGTAATATATTTAACTACATAAATATTTACTCCTTAAGTAAAGTTCGCCATCTCATGTCGTAAAAAAACATTATATAATTTGCATAAGAAGTTAGAATGGGCAGGGTTGAAAGCCCAGAGTCGCGCTTGGCATGTGAATTACCTTTTTTATATACGTTAATATTGACTGTGTCTATTTATTTTTTGCTGCAAGAAGCTTTCAGAAAGGAGGATCAAGGATGAAATATTCAAAGGCTTTTGTGCATAATCGATTAATTTTTCATACTTATTTCGAAAGACTGTTTAGTGAATGAGATCGCAAATGAAAGATACTTTTCCAAAGAAGTCAACAAAATCATAACGTCTTGTTAAGACCGTGAGCATACCTCTTCTTCCTTGACAGAAGAAGGCTTCACCATTTCGATACAGTTGCGTAAAAGCGGCAAAGTGGTGGTACTTTGCTGATATATCAAAGGCCAGAGCTCCAGTTAAATGGGAAGATGGCAGCTAGATGATACTCTACGTGGGAGAGAAGAATTGATCAAGTATTGAACGTCCTGTTGCGTTTCTCAGAAAACTGATCATTTAAGGAGAGAGAACTGTAAACCAAGCAACAGTTTTAAGAGACTCCCGAGCATGCTTGTAAATGGAAATACCATCTATCTTGGTACAGATTGTAGCTTAGATTTTTAAAGACTAGTAGACTAGTTTACTTATTTCAAACTTGTAGTAAATTCAGACCTATTACCTTCTAAAAATGAGGTTACAAAATCGATTTACTCAAGTATCTTTTGCGTAGTAACATAAGTAAATAAATTATTTGATAAATAAGCCACGCCTAATGGTATGTAAAACCTAAAAAAAACTATTTAAAATCACAAAAGAAAAATGGAATAAGAAATCAACAGCTTAGTCAAAATAATATACTGAACAATATTGAAATCAAATTCATACAGTATTTAAAATTAATAGAATAATTGACTGGAGAAGATATTCCCTTAGAAAAGATTGAAGATAAGAATTCAATTTACGCTTTGTGACTGCCCCCTAGATTCGGTTCTGTTTTAAATCAAAAGCACCCTAAACGAGTATTTGATTTTAGGTTTGCTGATTTCAATCGTGAAATAATCCTGCCCGCACACATTATTGAGAGAAGTGATAAAATCTATCAAAACAAATAAATTATTGCTCTGTTATGGGAAAGTAGTCAAAATGTTATTTACGATGGGAAGGGGTGATGTTGGATGTGGTCAGTCTGTCTCGTTTCATAGTAATTTTATTTATTTATTGATACTTTTATACTAGAGCATGTTCCTATAGGCATGTTAAAATAAAAGTCAAAGGACACTTTGATACAATTTGTTTCAAAAGAAATACGAGTATGTATGTATGTCCAGCAGTGGATCGATATAGGCTGATTTGATTGATTGATTGATGTATTCGAGAGGAGATCACGTTATAAAGTAGAAAGAAAGCAAAAAAATTAAAGTAGGAGAAAACATTAAGAGATAGGTGATGAATGACCATTATTAACAACTAGAAGTCGTCACGTGGTTTCACCCGCGTAGCTCCATTCCCGTGGGAATACGGGAACAAAATATGTATAGCCTATGTTCACCGGTGTTAGTATAGCATTTCAAAAATGTTAAATCAGTTTATTAGCTTCGGAGCCTATTCGATACAAACAAAAAACATACAAACAAATCTTTTCCCTTAATGATACAGGTATAGATAACATTTTAAAGTAGGTACAATAAGTTATTTGAGGTCTAATTTTTGCCTATCATTTTTCAGCAAATGAACCTTTTATTATTGTGTGAGTGGAATACTTGGCAGATTTTTTGACGCGCTTCATCAAACATTGTTCTGGCGTGAAAGTTACTGGTATATTACATCCTTTTAAGTTACTATACTACGCGCGTTAACATCTGAGTCGTCGGGTCATAAAAGTCAAAAAAGATAGGAATGTGCAGCGCGCCGGACCCTTTATTCGATAAACGGCTACCTACGCACGTGCTAATGATGAGTCAGTAATGATCTGCAGAACTCCGATGCAGATTAGTTTTATTTACTCAATAATTATATAATCTATTATATAAAAATAAGTCGGGTTTTCCTTCCTGACGCTATAACTTTAGAACGCACGAATCGATTTCCACGGTTTTGCATTCGTTGGAAAGGTCTCGGGCTCCGTGAGGTTTATAGCAAAGAAAATTCAGCAAAATTTCACATACAGCGCCATCGCGGGCGAAGCTGCGGGCATCAGCTAGTTTATAATATATATATATTTATAATTTAAAATATAAATGTTTTTGTAATATTAATGGTTCCTTAAAGGGCCAAGTTATGATTTGATCTAGTTTCTTTTAATGAACCTTATTTTTGTGTTTATGAAAATACTGTATGAATATAATTTTTAAATATGGTTTAATAGCAAATATTGTTAACTTTTGAAATTCTGTGAACAAGATACGATAATTAACGTTACTTATCGATAATATGTTTTTAATTCTTGCGCCCTTCACTAGACGGCTCCATAAGACCCGTAAGTGCAAGTGAGATAGATATAGAGAAAAGATTTATGGCCCTACGACTCAGATGATAACGCGCGTAGTATAGTGCAAATAGCAAGAATAGTTTGTTACAAAATGCAGATCAAGAGAGCCAGTGACAAACACACCAGTAAAACTTTACTGATCATCTGCTAAAGTTTTGGAACACAGGAAAAGTAATTAAGAGCACTCAAGATTTATTGCATTTTACTAATCAAAAGTTGTGTGTATACTTAAGAATAAAAAGAAAATGGTTCTTTCATTTATATGTTCAAAAGATCTTAAAACGAAACGGTTATGAGAACTACAGTTAAGCCGTGTGTGCATCGACACGTCTTCCATTATGCGAGGCTCCGAGATTTATAACAACATGTTCGCTGAATATTAAATCGGTGTGTCACGTGACCAAAGGAACACGTTCACTCTATCAAGGCAGACATCATCACGATTCAGTGATTTGCATATAATGACTACTTAAAAAGTAACTAACATGAGTTGTATGACTGTTAACTTGGATTTATAATGTGCAAGATGTCAACCGTCAATCTTTGATCACTTTATTGCCGTAGGACGCTTCATGAATTATAAAGGTCTTTAGTCTTGCTTCAGATGTAGATTAATACGATCTAAAGTCACACCCAAGATTGATTGGTGTATATTTGTTTCTATCAAATTATTTAAGAATACAAGTAACGAGTGTAATCGGTGCTTTTAATTTTATTTTTGCTTTTGATTCTGTACACATAATTTGAATCTTGGTACATATTTTTACTAAAATAAAACCTTTGTAATGTAAAGTCACTTTTTCTTTAGTGATCTACTCTGGTACTGGGTTTAGTTTCCTGAACTTTGTGTGTGTAAGGTCTTCAAATAACAAATCTACGAATAGCAAATATTCAAACACATCTATGCATACTGTTAATACCTACCGCAGTACGTACGTAACTCATTTCCTTTCTACAATCCCTACCAGTGGAATGCAAAATTGTTAAACGCTTGGTCTATTTTAGTTCTTTGGTTTCCTTTGTGTGGCCGTACTTCGGATTTGTATGGATGTTGGTAATGTGGTGTACTTGTTGTAACAGCTTCTAGAATTACATTTCTTTTATCAAAGTGAATTTTTGTTGTAAATTTTTGTTTTGTTATTAAATCTTTCCCTTAAAGTCGTCCAACAGCCTACGGCTTGGAGCCCTGGGTAAGCCTCGGAAGGATGTCCCAGGACTCCTAACAGACCTACGGCTACAACTGCGGCATTGCCTAGGGGGTGGTTCGGGTGCGATCCCGCGTCTTTAGGGGTTTTTTTTGACTGCCTGACGTTTTTTCTGACGACTTTTGACTGCCTCTGTGGCGCGGTCGGTAGTGATACCGCCTGCGGCGCTGGAGGTCGTGGGTTCGATTCCCACCGGAGACAAATATTTGTGTGAACCATAAATGTTTGTCTCAAGAGTCTGGGTGTTTCTATGTATAATATGTATGTATTTAAAAGTATATATAAGTATTAATATCCGTGGTCTGATACCCATAACACAAGCTGGTTATTCCTCTAGCTTACTTTGGGATCAGATAGCGTTGTGTGGAAAGTCGGTGAATATTTATTTATTTATTTTTGGATGTCATCCCGCTTCTTAGGGGTGGCGTGCGTTAGCCCCTTACGTCACGCTGCCGTCTAGGGCCTGCTTCTGTAAGGACGGTGAGTAGCCCCTCCCCGTTCTCAGGTCCCGGTCATCACTGAGAGTCTACCTTAAACTGCAAGACAAGCAAAAATATAATAAGAAACTGCCTTCGAACAATGCTTCATCCGAACTATAAGAATCTCATTGGCATTTCATTAGAAATCCTTCAACACTGTAGCTATCGAGACCACATGAGATAAATCTAAAATGCTCTCTACACTTGGCTCATATTCTACACACAATTTACACTGTATAGGTTTACAGTATAATCCGTCAGTGGTAGGGCCTTTTGATCCTGTCATAGGCTTCAAAGACACGATTGCAATGCATTGTAGAGGATTTCGACTGTGTTGCGCTGGTAAGCGGGGATTAACCCGACGTGTCATATAGCCACTGGATGTTGGTAACTAATTGAAGTGGTTCGAGTGATGTAAGTACAAGTTCCGTTTGGTATGTACCTGTATGAACGTCGTAAGGACGTAGGAGCAAAATAGATTTAAAAAAAATATTTTGAAACATACCTCCTTATTCTATTTCATACGTAGGTGCAAAATATTTCAAAGAAAGTTTTATTTTGAAACGTACATACCTATTCTGAGTGCCAAAGCGGAACGAAGTATGACATTGTACAAGAAAAATAAAACTTGTTTTTTATTGTTAATTTGACATAAAATATATTTCAAGGATCGTCATAATGTGAATCCTGCGCAAATTTTCTAAACCATGTTTTTATAATGTAGGTCTGTTTAACTTTCATGTGTGAAAGCTCTATCATGTAATCTGTCTGTCAAAAGTTCAAGTTAAGTACAGTAATTTTATTTTTATGAGAGTCATAATACTTTACCAGTGATCTATGATTCGATCGTAATCGGTACACCAGTATTTGTTGCACTAATCTAATGCTATTCACAGAATGATTGAACGAATCGAGTACACCGTTCATTGTCTGCGGAGAGACCCACCCAACCCAACTGACCGACCATTTGTCAGCTTACATCGTTTGTCGTATGTCGGGTACGTAACTAATTGCCGCTGTAAATTCTTAGCGCATGCGACACACCAGTCGTCAACAACCGACGCCTATCGAATGAGTGACGTCAGATGGAGTGTTAAACTTTAGTATGGATTGGAAATAAATTACTTGTATTCATTTGCTATTCTTTTATCAATATTATAAATAACTTCGCAAAGCGATGTAAGGTGGGTAACGGCGTAAATGGATAACCGAATCAGATTATCTTATAGGAAAATGGCCCGTCATTCACGGACATCTCGAAACAGTTCATCCTGACTACTTGAAGCTGCGACTGCATAGTGATCTATATTCTGCTACGCACACACATAAACGAACCACCTTAAAAATTGCAACAACTTCGGAAAGTAAGCAGCACAAGAAGTCGCGGGTGTGTGTCGTTTCCACCCGTTACCGTTACAACCCGTTGCGTTTCCACCAGTTCCCGTTTCCACCTGAATCGTTTTTGCCAGTAGGTACAGTTAGGAACATAAATAATAAATCGTTTATTGGTTAATCATTTTTTATTTGAAATATAAAATGTAAATCACAGTACTTTAGTTCGTTATAATTCTAATTTTATATCACAGAAATCATTGATTTCCTTCAGTTTAAAACCAGAAGTCGCCAGGCATACACTGACTGCTCGAGTTGTCGACTGCTTTCTCGCAGTTACCTCCACTCGCTCTTTCATTTCCTTCGCTAAAGCTGTAACAACTGGTTCAGCAGTTATCAATGGCAGCTTTAAGCTGTTGCCTATGATACAAGAGCAATTTCTGTATGTTGATCACTAGTTATCTGCTAGAGCAGTCAGTGTAGAACAGGCCTATAGGGGTTACGGTACCACATCGAAAACTCATAAATGACGATCATGATGAGACGGACGGCACATAAATCGCAGGGTCAATTTTACCGCAGTGCAATAGCAGTGCCATCATGATTACGGTATCACCTCTATGTCAAGTTAGTATGCCTTATCTAAAGGATACAGAGGTAGTCAGATATATTCTGAGGAGCTTTTAAATTTTGCATTGGAGCTTTAGGATGCAGCGCCATCTATCGAGTTAGGATGAATTACTTCCATAAAAATTGTGAGAAAATTGTTTAATTTTCATTAATACATTCATACATATGGTCACGCCTTTATCCCCGAAGGGGTAGGCAGAGGCATATTATATGCCCACATTTCACCTTTGTATAATTTGTACCACGTTATAGGTGGTGAGCCGTATTGCCGTGTTTAAATGGACAGGCGCAGGTTGTGACTGCCTGCTGTTGAAATAGAGCCTTCAACTTAGCTTAACGACTGCCATTTTACTGGCGACCGGGACCAACGGCTTAACGTGCCTTCCGAAGCACGGAAACGCTCAAATAAATGTCACAAAGTGATCACATGGATGGTCACCCATCCATGCTCCGGCCATAGTGAAAGTTGCTTACTGCAGTGATCGTTTACAGAACACTGAGTCCGCGGGGCCACGAGCGCTTTAGCCATTAATCAAAATAATAAAACATTAGATTCCGTTCTAAAAAAGGTACTAATATTATCTCAAAGCTTTTTTCTTGTGAAATGATTATATTAAAGTAGAACAGCCTAAGGGTGAATTAATATTACACTACTATTTATTTAACAGTTGTTTGATACCACATAAAGCCATTAAATCTTCCCAAAAATTTACTTTCAACTTGAACATCTAAAGTAATATCAAAGAAAACAGCTTTTTAGAAATTATTTCGTCAAGCCATTTAGCAGACGGCGCCAAGCGTCACCAAATGAAATATCGCTTAATTAATATTTTCAGATCAAATGCACTTACGTATAGAGTCACCCTTTTCACATACCAATAAGGTTCAAATTGAAGTAATTAAGATGGCATTCGTTGTTCGTTACGTGATATGCTCGTGTTTAGAGCAAGCCGTACTAAATCAAATGGACCACGGAGAATGACCACGCAATCAACATTCTCTGATGTCTGAACCTTTCCTTGCTCATTTAGAAATTTCGCGTTCTATAAATCTTTTGCTTGTAAACTGTTGTTCAGGTTTCTCTTGTTTATGGGAACAAACACCCAGACAAATAAAACACTTGGCTTGTATTGAGACGTAGCTGTCTTGTATAGAGTCTGTATCCAGGATTTTACTATCAATAAATTGGGTTGAATTGTTGATACATCCTTTTCGTTAAGAGCTTTAATATCTACTTATTTGGTTAATACTATAATATATTTAAAGATACGATAACATTAATATTAACAGGAAATCTTCAGATAAATCGGATAACATTCAATTTTATTCGCATACCAATTTTGTATAATCAATAAAGAGCAAATATGTTGCAGCATTGAAGACACCGAGGTTGTAAAAATGACGTCAAAAAACGTTGTTCCCTCATGTTTTTATCCCTCGTAATAGGTGGTGAGCTTATTGATGTGATGGAATGGACAGGCGTAGCTTGTGATGACCTGTTGTAAAAATATTTCAAACCTCCTTTAAAGCCTTCGACTTGGCTTAACTACGGATATTTTACATTTTACTCATGTCAACATTAAAACATTTTACTTAATACCTATTCGTTAAACGATAGCATATTCCTCCCATCGGCATCGGTTCCGTTCCAGCCCGTTGCGAGTTGCAATACATTACATATGCGTGTATAATGCAATCATCTAAGCTAGTGAACCAGAACCGTAAATATTTATGCAAGTCCACACAGCTGGGTTGGTATGCTGTCCAAATAGATGCGTTGCCATTTATGTAATTGCCCTGTTATTTTTACTTAGCGTATGCTAGTTCATGTTTTCTGTTGTTGACTTCCAATACTTTACTTGGAATCTTCAAAGTACATCCTGTGGACCACGGGTATAGGTGAGTCACTAGAATACATACATACATACATAACATCACGCCTGTCTCCCAACGGGGTAGGCAGAGACTATGACTTTCCACTTGCTACGATTCTGGCAAACAACTTTCGCTTCTTCAACTTTCATAAGTGTCTTCATACATGCTCTTCGGTTAAGGGAACTCTTGACCTGGCTTTTTTTCAGAAGATTATCGATTTGATCGACATGAGTATGCCGAGGTCGACCCCTACCAGTTTGCTCATTCACTCTCGCTTCATAAATCTGTTTCGTCAGCCTATTTCCATTCATTCTCTCCACATGTCCAAACCTTCTGAGCATCCCTTTCTCTATCTTAGTCACTACATCTTCTGTCATGCCGCAATGTTCCCTTATCACACTATTCTTTACTATGAATAAGTAGTGTAATATTAATTCACCCTTAGGCTGTTCTACTTTAATATAATCATTTCACAAGAAAAAAGCTTTGAGATAATATTAGTACCTTTTTTAGAACGGAATCTAATGTTTTATTATTTTGATTAATGGCTAAAGCGCTCGTGGCCCCGCGGACTCAGTGTTCTGTAAACGATCACTGCAGTAAGCAACATTTACTATGGCCGGATATGGATGGGTGACCACCACGTGCCACCACGTGGACCACTTTGTGACATTTATTTACGAGCGTTTCCGTGCTTCGGAAGGCACGATAAGCCGTTGGTCCCGGTTGTCAGTAAAATGACAGTCGTTAAGCCAAGTTGAAGGCCTTACGGGCGGCTTGAAAAATTTCAACTGTGGGTCGTCACAACCTGCGCCCGGGTCGGCAGCGCGTGTGTAGCGCCTCTGGTGTTGCAAACGTCTATAGGCTACGGTTACCAACCTTCCGGTGGGCCGTAAGCTTGTCTGCCACCTAAGTAGTATAAAAAAAAAAAAAAAAAAAAAAAATATGGTAACTAGAATATGGTAAAAAATATGACAGGAGAAAACATTGAGTTTTCAAATACTCGAGGTTAGTATGTATAATAAGTAATAGAAATCTACACTGACATCATTACAATATGGTAACCATTCTCAAAATGTTGTACTTATTGTTTTAGTAGTTACTCCAGAGTCCCTCATACTGCTGTACTCAAAGAGGTGTAAACATCTATACATATAATAAAATGATAGAAAAGCCAAATATAATAATAAGTATATACTGGAAATTTCATAGTCCCCATAACAGTTTAATGACCACTTTCTTATGCATCTTGCACTTTGGTCAGTCTTCAATTGGTTGCCGTTTTTGTTGCATTTCCATTTACTAATTATGCTTTAACAAAGTAATAGTTGGGATAACTTGAAGACCTTATGTATTTAAATCTGCTCCTGACCATTTCAACATGGCGATAAGCTCTCCACTTATTACTGGTGCAATGTGGATAGTATGTCTCTTCTTACACCTTCGAGATAAAGGGTGTAACTATAAATAATTAATGTTGTTTAAAATTATCAATAGATTCTTCTCTATTTATTTTATTCAGCATCTTCATGTTCTAATTGATGTAATTATTAAATATGGAAAGGGATAATATACTATTTAAATTGTACCTATATTTCATGTGATATAATATCACAAAATGGTTGGATTAGGGAAAAGCACGCACTGTAATCGTAACGTATTATTTCTTTGTGGATTGAGCCTTTGATCCTTCTGCGAATGAAGCAACTAGATTTAATATTCTTATGTGCCGAGTTATATTTATAAGTACATCTTAGGAGCTCTTCTTGAACACGACGTACGACAAGAATGTAAAGGAAAGCATAGGTAAGTCCTTGTAAATGGGTTAGAAAAAAAAATGCTGTCGCTTCCACCAATGGCAAACAAATTTCGCTTACTATAATTACCAGCACCAACGTCTTAGTAGACTTTGAGCCCCAAGGTTGAGACGTTCGTAGCAATAGGGACTCTATGATCATTATAAAGAATACAACGTTTTGATAAATCATAAAAATTAAATACAAATATTTTTTTTGTAATATTGCAAAAAAATATGTTTGTAGTTCCTCTTGGTACCCTATATTGTTAAGACATTTTACAATATAAACATATTGTTATCTTGAATTCAGAAATGCAGATGTTGAATACACAGGTTAATGTTTAAGTTGTCAAAGTTAGAAATGTTACTGATAATGCTAAACTCACAACAAAGTAGGTAAATAGTCTACAGAAGAAGGCTTTAGGGGATTTTCTCAATGCATCGAGACACTGTACCCTACTATTAGCTTCATGCGTGACCACATTTCTTACACGCAGAGCTCACAAAATGAAAGATAAATTTTGAACGATACCTAGTAGTACCAGTTTAACGTAAACTAACTTAAAAGGCTTGTGAAATATAACACAAATCAGTTTAACCAATAAATATAGATGTAAAGAATCTACCACAAATCGCCTACTTATGAATTGTACGTTCCTTGTAAATATAAACAATGCTATTGCGACGCCATAATATTATAGCGTAAAACGAGTTTTGCTGAGAAATTTATGTACTAACAAGTAACACATAGTAAAGGCTCTGAAAAGAGCAACTTAAGGTCTTTGACGACAAACTGCACTCGAGGCTACAATCGATAGACAATGGATTGTTTGACTTTTGTTCGCGAATCATAAAGCGCTCCAGACTATCTTAAGAGTTCTTTGAAACGTTTCTTACACTGAAATGTATTGTGAAGTTTTGTTTTACGTCTTCATGACAAGGCTGACTTTGTACAGCAACTTGGTCTAGTCATTTTCGTTAAAGTCACCATTCGCTTTTGTAGTGAGATGTTTTCTTTTACTCTACAGCTTCTTTTATTACTTTTTATCATTCATCAATTTTTCAACACAAATTAATGAAAATTACAAAATTGTCACGATTTAAATTAATTATTTTCAAACTATTAAATACTGAAATGTATTTTTTTTTCAGGTAGTTACTGCGTAAAATCAAACATTCAACAATACCCACAAAGTTTCTTCGGTCCAGTTAACGTTATATAAACAAATAATAATATTATGCATCTCTCCTAATACCTTAACAACTCAGGAGGAATAAACTAGCCTCATTTGCGACACCGATGCAATCCGTTTAATTCGTTACACTGAGCCCCCCGGGATAAAGATCGAAGCGATTGGGATTAAAAGAAAATTAAACGTTCAGGGAGTGATGTCAAACCCCATAATATGGTACCATACGTACCACAAATAATAAATTCGATAGACTTTATTGTTACCACCATAAAGACTATATTCTATTGAAGAGAAAGTAAATATAAAATGGCATCTTGTCACCACAGAACTGATTTTAGCCCCTTAAGAATTTATTCCACGTTTGGGGAGTTCTTTTGGTAACGGCTGCTGATTGTATTGCTTAATTAAAGTGCATTATGCTTCTTCCTTGCAATTATATTGAGGCGGTCCAATTTTGGTATAAGCTCTGCTAACTATATAATAATATTATACCTATAGCGTACCATCGAATTATTGGAAGAATAGGGTTTTGTTATTTGCAACAATATTAAAAAGTAAGACGTATGCATTAAAATTGGTTAGGTCTTCAATAGGTGTTTGGCTCTTTCATATACATAATTGTATGCACCAGTCACGTATTTAATGCAACATTGTAAACGAGTTAAGTACTTCATATTCAGAAGGATTTTTAACAATTTAATTTCGCTACTTATTAGTTATAGTGTATCGATGAGATAATTTTACTTTGTACTCTTGCCAATATTTTCTTAATTTTGAACGAGTAACTTAAAGCAACAACAGATTTACGATTTTTCGACTTTAGTTCTTCTTAAAATATCGAATGTATTCTACTACTATCTAACCCCATGGATCTACCCGCATGCTTAGGTTTCCTGTACCCGAATTTTACTGGAACCTGTCCATGAGAAAAAACATGTCTTTACAAGGAGTATAGGTACGTTTATGCCAAATTATATCAGTTTAGTGGTTTAGGCATGAAGGTGCAACAGACAAAGTTATTATCTGACTTTATATTACTATGAATGTTATAATTTCTAAAAAAAAAATCTCAAAAGTCAAAAGTATAATTTAAATCCTATTCAAAATAATAGTCTCATTCAAAGTGAAATTCAACTACAGCACGCGACTAGCACTTCAGTGTTAACAAACATTACAGATTGCCTTACAAACATTTGAATAACACTTAGTACAATGACTTAACTTTTTTATTTCCATTTATTTTGACTCGGGTTCATCAAAGTTATTTTGTCTTAATTTGATTTGTGGAGATATTGAGTATTTCTAAAACCTTTGGTTGTCACATTGGTTTGATGCACAAAGCAACGTAATCCTTTGCAAGTTTTCATTCATCATAAAATTTATTTTCTAAAATAATTTAAATAAAAGAAAAGTGATAAATAAATCGTTAGATTTTAAATAATTTAACATAGTTTTTTTTAAAATATTAATTAGTGAATCCATTCGAAATTATAACAAGAAAGACACGTTTATTGTGAAAGTTCAATCCGATTGACGTTGTCATTTTTGTTTTCTTTCAAACTTTGAACAGATGATCCACGTGACCTAGTGACGTAGTTTAATGCAACAGAATAATGAAAATTGTATATTAATATTTCGACTTACTGTTTTAATTTTCATAATTTAATTTTTTACTAACATTTTCATTTGACATTTTTGGAATTTTATTTTATTTTTATTTATCTGATTTAATATACAATTGACATTTCATTAGTATTTACTTCATGACGACATTTCATTATTTATACTTTATTTAAGAATTTAATTTAGTAAATCTGACATTTTGTTGTAATTAAAAATTTATTGGACATTCAATTTTATTTATATGCTAAGTTAGATTTGTATTTAAAATGTCTAAAGTTTTTTCCCCATATTTGGGGGAAAATTCTTCATAGTGACAACCATGTTTATTTTTGTATACCCACATGCACAAATGGTTAAAAATTATCATTACTTATGTCAAAAGTTAGTGTAAACACCTTTGAGAATGCTATAATAACGAAACCGGTTAGGTATTATTAAAATTATAATAAAAGTTGTGGAATAGTACAAGTGAGTGAGTTTTCATAATGTATAACAAGTTCCATCTAGTGCCAACAATCAAAGTATAAAGGGTAATGCAACAGAGTCACAGACTACAGACAAAGTCTCGACATAAGCCCCTCTGCACTCTATTTTATAGAGAGGGGCTAAAATTCGAAAAAATAAAATTGATGGAAATGTATACCTACTCTTAAGTAATATTTTAGATATGCTGCTGATGATGGAAAAAGGAGGTTACATGGACGGTGATGCCTGTGGGTTTCATTAATATGACTCATCCTTACGGTCATGACGATTTACAATGCAAAATGCCTTGAAAGTACAAAGTAAATGTGATTATACATCGCGGAATTTTATAAATACCACAACTTTCTATCATCGTCGATCAGGCAATAAAAGACTGTTTTCAAAAGAATTTTTAAATTATTTCCTATTATATTATCTTTTGAAACAACAATATCGATCTTATCGAATTTTATACATAATATATCATTTATCTAAGAATTACATGATTGACATTAACCCTCTTCAAAGCTTACTACAAAGTGTTGTACGAAAATTTCTCATAAAAGGTAGCATGAGTTTGCAACTATGTAATATTGATATAACCTTCGCTAAACTATGATTGATAGTGTGAAGCTGAATAGACCATTATCGGGGATATGTACACGCTTGTGACCGATTTGTTACGATATTAGAAAATTTATCGAAGCGCCTTTAAAAGATCTGCATTGTGCGGTGGGTATAGAAAGTGTTGGCGCAAATGAAATTCGAGTGCTCTTTACCAGCGAGCAGCGGAGCAAAAATATAAAAGTAAAATAATAAGTGGGTGATAGAGAGTCAACTACTTTCAGTCTTTACTCACAACAATTGGACCAGCAAGTCTATGTCAGAAAAAAAAACTTTTTCTGGCTGAAATGTGCTGAGATTTATAGGAGTCTAAATATTAAAAAGAATATTCACGGACATCGCACACAACGCTATCTGATCCCAAAGTAAGCTAGGAATAACCTGCTTGTGTTATGGGTATCAGACTACGGATATTAATACTTATATACTTTTAAATACATACATTGTAGCATTTATTTTCTATAGATGCAGTATTTAGGATGTGAAAGCAGCCTTATCGAGTTATCTTTTTTTAATCGGTTGTCAGTGGTGACATTTCTGCTGTCAGAATGACAGGATGTCATAAGTTCGGTGACGAAGCGTTTCGCATTTAAAGGAACGGGTTTTTGTTAAGATTTTTCGTGAAAGACAGGACTTTTGACCGAGACCTGCTTTGGGGTAGTTGGAAGCCTTTTGGCCTTTGCTCTGAGACTGTGCCGCGAATCAGTTTTTCGCTCAAGCGCGATTATTTGTTACCTCGCGTGGCCTAACGGGCTGTGATTGGGTTGCTGCATTGCATCTTGCTACATTTTACCCAGAAAACTGGTGAGTCACTTCTTCTTTTGCAAAGCGGGTCGATTGTCGTCTGTCGCGCAGCCAAGATCTTAATTTGTCGTTTCTTTCATGACAGGGTTTTTTACTACGGGGCTAGTTGCCGGATGAGATATTTGGTGCCGCACCTATAAGTTAGTGGGCTGCACGTGGTACGACAACGTGGAAGTGCGGACTACACGAGCTTCTCATGTGAGAGGTATCTGCCGTCATCACCTGGCAGTAACAACAGGCAGTCACTCTCACTCAGCTCACTCTGCAGGCCAGTAAATCCACTACTTATGTGTAGCTTAGTAGCATAAGTACCTAAGCACTGACTATACTTCTGTGTACCTGTGATATTTGTGTCTATCAGTGAATAAGCTCTCTGTGTGTCTCTGTGTATCTCTGTGTTATATAAATATATGTGTGTACACCCTACCTGACTGTTTTCGTCAGAGCCCTGGCCTACCCTTGCACGCACACTGGAATCTCTGTAGTAAGGCGCCCTGGGAAAGAGTTCTCTGCATAGCTACCTCGCGCTAGTTGGTGAGTAACACTGATCATCTTAGTGTTACAAATTTGGCTCCCAACGTAGTGGCAAATCTCTGGGTCTACTCTGCGGTAGTCTCAGTCTGGTGTGTGTGCATAGGTGGTTATCTCTGGCGAAACCATCCTGTAATATCGTCCGAGACGCTCCAGGACGTTAATTGGTGGTGCTAGCAGCTAAGCACAAAACCTTCCCTTTCGTCTTCTTCCAGCTTCCTACATCTTTGGCTGGAAAAGACACAAAATTCTAAATTCAAAAATTTAAAATAGCTGTGATTTTGGAAAAACTTTTTGATTTTATTTGGCATACCCACTTCTTTCTTATTGTGTTTCTTTTCTTTGTTATGTTCCTTTTTATGGTGCACACATATATTTATTATAATATTATATTAGCATAGATTAATATATTACATATATTATTCTATAGCTTCACCTCTGTGTTAACTTAGTGAATTTCACTCTGTGTAATTATAAATTCTTTTTTGAAGGTATGTTGATACCTTGTAATTTTAATTATTAACCTGAACTGTG
Organism: Miltochrista miniata; assembly: GCA_933228765.1. Classification (NCBI taxonomy): domain Eukaryota; kingdom Metazoa; phylum Arthropoda; class Insecta; order Lepidoptera; family Erebidae; genus Miltochrista; species Miltochrista miniata. The sequence continues at coordinate 21,825,815 of OW121763.1, read as the reverse complement.
TTATCAGAAAATTTAGAAACTTTTCTCTCTTAGTATACCCTTAATCTTTGTTAAATTCTAAAAGTCAATTTGAAACATAATTACCTAACTTAGTACACTTTGTTGTAACTCAATTTACATTTTTACTTTGTAATTGATCCCTATCTGTGCCATTTTATCTTTATAATTGTTGTAAGTAAATTTTTACATAATGGCACAGATGAAAAAATATATTAATTATTTAAGAAAGGATGAACTTGCTAACGAGCTGTCCCACATGGGTATTTCAGTGGAACCGGAAACGACAGTGTCTGGCCTTCGGAGTGAGCTAAGAACGGCACACCGACTCGTCCGTCGAGGTAGCATCAAAGCGAGTGCTCCGGTACCCGCTGATGCATCGGCTGAGCTCTCGACCTGCCTTCCGAAGGTCTCCGAGTTGGAGGAGGCTCTTCAGTCAGGTGAGTTTTTGGCCAATAATAATTCTCGTCTTGGGGTGTCTATCAGGGCCAACTACTTATTGAGTAGGTTAGCTCGTTGTGGTCTGGATTGCCCCGACCTGGTGGATATTCGTGGTAGGCTAGTGAAGATCATCGCTAGGGCTGAACCCAGTAGTGATTCTGAATCCGAAGGTTCGGATGATGATGGTGATGATCCTTCGGGTCGTGACCAGGTGGAATATACTTCACCAGTAGTGAGAGAGGACCGCTCGGTGCGAGCTAGTTCAAGTAGGAATAGTTCTACATGTAACATAGTGTATAAAGAACGTCCCCTTAACTTATGTTCATTTAACTTAAAATATGATGGTTCTACTTGTGTACGTGTGTTTTTAGAGAGATTAGAGGAACTTAGATGTGCTCGGGAGGTTACTAAGCCTAGACTCCTTATGGCTTTCTCCGACCTGTTGGATGGACCGGCTTTGTCTTGGTTCCGTACAAACAAAGCTAACTTCATCTCATATGAGGATCTTATTAGTGAGCTTAGAGATACCTTCGATATTCCTGATTATGACTACCGCCTCAGGAACGAGATAAGACAGCGTACACAAGCCCGCTCTGAGTCCTTGGTTAACTATATATGTACAATGCAAGCCATGTTCTCAAGGTTGTCATGTAAGATGCCCAGTGAGGAACAGCTGGACATTCTCATGCACAACATTAGACCTGACTACATGAAGGAACTGGCCTTGCATGATGTCAACTCTGTAGATGACTTGAGACGTTTGGGTAAGCGCTTGGAGCTTGCGCGTACTAGGGCAGACGCTTTCCATGAGCCTGCTCTTGACAAGTTTGAGATTACATCTGACTTACACCAGCTTAAGAACAAAGGTGTACAAAAGCCCGCTAAGCAGGTGTCTGCAGTGGAGACGCCGGTTACCCCCCACGATCGCAAATGCTTTCGTTGCGGCGGGGGCGGTCACACTGCATACAGCTGCACACAGTCAAGGGAGCTGGTGTGTTTCCGGTGTGGTCTCAAAGGAGTCAAGACCCCAGACTGCTCACACTGTACTAGCAAGTCAAAAAACGCGTAGGCCAGGGCCTTATTAGGAACTCTGTGCATTACTCTGTATCTGAGTCTATTTCTGATAAGGTCCTGTTTCCTAAACGGGATAGTGACATTAGACCGTATCTAGTTGTTAAGGTTTTAAATTTAAATGTCTTAGGCCTTCTAGATTCCGGTGCCTCCTGCTCTATACTAGGTAAGGGAGCGCACCGCATCTTCTTGGAACTGGGTTTTGATCTTGTGAGTATCAATCCTACTTTTCGTATTACAACTGCAGACAGCACTCACTTGCAATGTCTGGGTTGTATCTCTTTGCCAATTGAGTACAATTCGGTTATCCGAGTTGTCAAGTTCTATGTTGTCCCAGGTATAACCACCTCCATGATATTTGGAGTGGATTTCTGGCAACAATTTAAGTTGAGTGATAAGTTAATTTTACAAAATATTAGTCTTGATAGCTTTAGTGATAATAATCCTATAGAGTCTGTGTCCCTTAACGGTGGCCTCGAGGATTACAACAACTTGACTGCTAAACAAAGGTGTGTAATCAACGGGGTCATTGAGAAATTTGACTCATTGAACACTGATAAGGTGGGCTTAGGTCGGACCTCACTTGTACATCATGTCATTGACACTGGTGACAGCAAGCCGATAAAGCAGCGTTACTATCCGCTCTCTCCCCTTAAGCAGAAGGCCCTGGAAGCCGAGCTGGACCGAATGCTGGAGATGGGAGTAGTGTCCCCGTCTCAGTCCGCCTGGAACTCTCCAGTGGTCATGGTGGAGAAGGCGAACGGCGACCTCAGATTGTGCTTGGACTCTCGCAAGCTGAACTCTGTGTCAAAGAGTGACGCCTACCCCTTACCCTATATCAATCAAATCTTGGACCACCTTAATAATGCTAAGTATTTAACTTCTGTAGATTTGAGTGCGGCTTACTGGCAGATTCCATTCGACTCACCCCAGTCTGCTGAGAAGACTGCTTTTACGGTTCCCCGGAGAGGATTGTTCCATTACAATTCCATGTGCTTCGGTCTTGTCGGTGCCAGTGCCACGATGCAACGCCTCATGGACCGTCTGTTTGGTCCCGAGTTCGACAACAAGGTATTTGCGTTTCAGGATGACATAGTCTGTGTGTCCAGCACCTTTGAGGAGCATGTAGAGCTCTTACATAGAGTCTATCAGCAACTCAAGGATGCTGGCCTAACTATTAATATGAAAAAATCCCACTTTTGTCGGAGTGAACTCAAATACCTGGGGTATTATGTGGACAAACATGGCTTACGGACAGACCCGGGTAAAGTTGAGGTTATCCTCAACTATCCCACCCCTTCTAACCCTAAGGAGGTTAAGAGATTTCTGGGAATGGCCGGCTGGTATCGTCGCTTTGTTAACAACTTCTCGAAGATTAGTAAACCTCTGTGCAAACTCACTTCTACGAACCTTAAGTTCGAATGGACCCCTGAGGCTGAACAGTCCTTTAACCTGCTAAAGTCAGCCTTGGTTTCTGCCCCTATATTAAAAATGCCTAACTTTGAGATGCCCTTCCGCATTCTTAGTGACGCGTCAGCTTACTCAGTTGCTGCTGTACTGACACAAACTCACGATGGTGTTGAGCACCCTATCGCCTACTGTAGCCGTTCTCTCAACAAGAACGAGGTGAACTACAGCACAACTGAGCGAGAACTTCTGGCCGTGATTTTCGCTTTGGAACAATTTCGACAGTACGTCGAAGGCCAAAAATGTACGGTCGTCACGGATCATTCATCTCTTCTGTGGTTCCATAAGCTAAAAAATCCCACGGGTCGTCTAGCACGTTGGAGCATGAGGCTCAGTCAATTCGATTTTGACATAGAGCATCGAAAAGGTAAAGACCACGTTGTACCTGATGCTCTGTCTCGTATCAAAATTGATTCCCTCGATGCAGTACCCACTAAAGACCCGTGGTATGACCACACCATGAATAGTGTTCGGAAGAACCCTAGGAAGTCACCAAATTATGACATTCGTGACAACCTTCTATATAGGTTAACAAAAAATAAATATTCTTTGACTTCAGACTTTGACTGGAAGCTGGTGGTACCTCAGGAGGATCGCTTGCCCCTGCTCTCTAAGTACCACGATGACACACTAAGTGCCCATGGTGGCGTTTGGAAGACGCATAAAAGGTTAGCCCAAAATTATTACTGGCCCAAGATGTACGAGGACGTCAAAGAATATGTTGGGAATTGCGAAACATGCAAGCAGTACAAACCCGTAAATACGTCTCGTCCCGGCCTAATGGGTAGCCCGAAGCGGGTTTCGAAGCCATTCGAAGCTATCTCTGTCGATCTGCTTGGTCCCTTTCCCACTTCGAGCAATAGAAACGTACACCTGATCGTGGTCTCCGACTACTTTAGCAAATACGTCATGTTGTGCCCTGTTCGGGTTGCCACAGGCGCTGTAGTCGCGAGATTCATAGAGAAGAGTGTGTTTCTCGTGCACGGAGTCTGCAAGACTATTTACATGGATAATGGCCCTCAGTTTGTGAGTAAGCCATTTAAGGATCTGTTGGCTAAATACAATGTACCTAATATATATTATAACCCTAGGTATCATGCCCAAACTAATCAGGCGGAACGAGCTATTCGCAATGTGGTTCAAGCGATCTCATGCTATGTGAAGTCACAACACAAGTCTTGGGATCAGTTCTTGGTTGAGATACAGTGTGCTTTAAACACTGCAGTTAACGAAGCAACTCGTTTCACCCCTTACTTTTTGGTACATGGTAGGGAATTTATTGGGGATGGAGTGCTGTACAGGCAGACAGATATCGCGTGCCATCCTACTTCAGTCTCTGTAGACGATCCATCAGCCTTCGGTGTCAAGCTGAGAGAAATACAACGCATTTACGACCAGGTGAGGAAACATTTGAACGTTGCCCACCAGCGTAATGAAAAGTATTACAACCTCAGAAAAAGGCATGTAGAGCTGAAAGTGGGACAGATAGTTTACAAACGCACGTTCTACCTGTCCAACAAGGCCAAGAATTTTACTGCTAAGCTAGCTCCTAAGTTCCTTAAATGTGTGGTGACTGCTAAACGATCCCCTTTAGTATATAGGCTGTCAGATCTGGACGGTAAGGATCTTGGGGAGTACCATATCAAGGACATCCTGAAGTATCAGGAGGAGCAGTCTCCAATACCTAACGTAACTACATAGCACTGTTTCTCTAGTTTATTAAACCAGTGCTATGTGATCATTATGTAAGACTATTTTAATCTTTTGTTTGTATTTCTATATGTGTACGTGACTTTAAATTGTCACGTTGTAGTTTCTTCTATGCACCGCACCGAGCGTTTTTCTCTCATTCGCTTCTTAGTACTCTACATTATCCTGAGAGCTTGGGTAGTGTTAGGGTATCGGCAGTGAGTAAAGGGAGCATTCGTTTTCTATGAAGGGCATTAGACTCTAGTTACTTAGCCTAACCGGTACACGAGTCAGTGTCTAGTTAGGTACATAGGAGGATCTTTCTTTGGTATTGTAATGGTCGTAGTCAGCTGGTGTTTGAAGGACCTAGCTGGTTGTCTTTGTTTATTAGTCAGTACTTTTCTGTTTTCTTTATTGTGTATTTCCAGCGTGTCATATCCGCAGGAAATACTATTAAAGGGGGGGTGGTTGTAGCATTTATTTTCTATAGATGCAGTATTTAGGATGTGAAAGCAGCCTTATCGAGTTATCTTTTTTTAATCGGTTGTCAGTGGTGACATTTCTGCTGTCAGAATGACAGGATGTCATAAGTTCGGTGACGAAGCGTTTCGCATTTAAAGGAACGGGTTTTTGTTAAGATTTTTCGTGAAAGACAGGACTTTTGACCGAGACCTGCTTTGGGGTAGTTGGAAGCCTTTTGGCCTTTGCTCTGAGACTGTGCCGCGAATCAGTTTTTCGCTCAAGCGCGATTATTTGTTACCTCGCGTGGCCTAACGGGCTGTGATTGGGTTGCTGCATTGCATCTTGCTACATTTTACCCAGAAAACTGGTGAGTCACTTCTTCTTTTGCAAAGCGGGTCGATTGTCGTCTGTCGCGCAGCCAAGATCTTAATTTGTCGTTTCTTTCATGACAGGGTTTTTTACTACGGGGCTAGTTGCCGGATGAGATATTTGGTGCCGCACCTATAAGTTAGTGGGCTGCACGTGGTACGACAACGTGGAAGTGCGGACTACACGAGCTTCTCATGTGAGAGGTATCTGCCGTCATCACCTGGCAGTAACAACAGGCAGTCACTCTCACTCAGCTCACTCTGCAGGCCAGTAAATCCACTACTTATGTGTAGCTTAGTAGCATAAGTACCTAAGCACTGACTATACTTCTGTGTACCTGTGATATTTGTGTCTATCAGTGAATAAGCTCTCTGTGTGTCTCTGTGTATCTCTGTGTTATATAAATATATGTGTGTACACCCTACCTGACTGTTTTCGTCAGAGCCCTGGCCTACCCTTGCACGCACACTGGAATCTCTGTAGTAAGGCGCCCTGGGAAAGAGTTCTCTGCATAGCTACCTCGCGCTAGTTGGTGAGTAACACTGATCATCTTAGTGTTACAACATATTATATATAGAAACACCCAGACTCTTGAGACAAACATAAATGGGTCACAGAAATATTTGTCTCCGGTGGGAATCGAACCCACGACCTCCAGCGCTGCAGGCGGTATCACTACGAACTGCGCCACAGAGGCAGTCAAATCAAAAAGGCAGTCAAGTCAAAAAAATCAAATATTGATCCCTCATATCCCTTTACATGCCTTTTTTATTAACCTGAGGGAAAATATATTTATTTTTTTATATTACTTAGGTGGCAGACAAGCTTACGGCCCACCGGAAGGTTGGTAACCGTAGCCTATAGACGTTTGCAACACCAGAGGCGCTACACACGCGCTGCCGACCCGGGCGCAGGTTGTGACGACCCACAGTTGAAATTTTTCAAGCCACCCGTTAGGCCTTCAATTTGGCTTAACGACTGTCATTTTACCGACAACCGGGACCAACGGCTTATCGTGCCTTCCGAAGCACGGAAACGCTTGTAAATAAATGTCACAAAGTGGTCCACGTGGTGGTCACCCATCCATGTCCAGCCATAGTAAATGTTGCTTACTGCAGTGATCGTTTACAGAACACTGAGCCCACGAGCGCTTCAAAATATATCATAGATGCTATGCCGGACTCCTACCAACCAAAAAACCTCACGTATTTCCCAACAGCCTAAGGTTAGGAACCCCGGGTAAGCCCTCGGAAGGATGTCCCAGGACACCCATCAAACAGTTTACATGCCTCTCACTTCTTCATCATAGGTGGCCGTTAAAATTATGATAAGTACATATTAATATTTAACTTCCTTGATTTTAAAAGATTACTCTTGAAGCTATTGAAAATCAAATTAATTACTTCAAAAGTTTTGAAGAAGATAGGTATTATAAACTGTTGTCTAAAGTTTAACTACAAAATCTCATCGGCAACCAAAGAATAAAGTTCAGTTATTAAATAAATGACATCACAATGTTTGCACAATTTATTATGACAAACATAAGAAAGGATCTCATATCGTCAATTGCGTTTGCACAAAAAGAAAACGTCCGAGCAGTCGATGAATCAGAAGTGCATACTCTTTGCTGTTGAGGGAGCCAAGTACGTTGACATAACGTAGTGATGATAGCTCATTAAGAGCATCCCACGGTGAACCAACATTGACGCAAATATTTAATTTACACTTGGAAATATGAACGCACTGAACTGAGCAAAATGAATTTATCGAGCTATAGCAAATAATATGACACAAACAGTTCCGGTGTTTGTGTCGACTACTTATAATACGAGAACGATTGATTGTAATGATAACAGTCTTGCAATATAATGTTATCTAGCTTGCATAATTAACAAAAAAAAAATTAAACCTGTGATTTTTTTATACAGAATACCAAGTTTTAATGGCTATTGTCAGATCATTATTTTTCAAGTGATTCTGATTTCATTGAGTCGTAGGACGATATTATAGGGTGACTGTTGATATACAGCCTTATCTCGAATTATTAGATATTTATGTCAGCTATCTTGAATAGAGTGTAGTCTAACTCCAAACCGACCTTCTTCATCGCCCTTTGTGTGACTGAGAGCTTTAGCAGGAAGCTTACGGTAAGTGAACACGTCTATTGTTACTTAGAGTACATTTAATATCAAATTGACCGCTAGTTTTTCAGTTGTACAATAGCCCCATTATTCTTTACTAATCATGTACCTAAACAAGGAATTTGCGTAATTTGAACATTTTTTAGGCCCATCTGATAACGATTTCCTTGAAGTTGAGAAACTGTGTCATATGGCTTAGATAACGGTACAAGATGTTTTTGGTCTTATTAACGTACCACCAACACATTAAGCACCTACTGTTTAGCACGACGACAGCAAATTTAAACAATAAATTACTGTTGAGGACAATTAAGATAACCCATTTCATACAAAACTAGTTGTCATGAATCACTTAGCATTCATAATGTACAACCAACGGTGGGCTGGTAACAATCTTGCTTTTATCAAAATAAGATACGTCTTATGCCTCATTTGGTAAATATTTTCATCTGACAAAAACGTTTTAATGATAAGCCGTATCTTAATAGTCTAGTAATATGCCTGACAAAATTATGGTTGATTTTAATAAAGTTTTATGGGCTACAAAACACTATGAACGCTTTTGTAGTTTAGCTATCATTTTATTCATCGTTAGTAATTTGTTTTTTTCTTACAATATCTTTATTTGGAGCAATATTTGCTTTATTTTAAGCAGTTCAATTTAAATGCCCCTATTTCGTTTTCTGTTAATTGTATTTGAAATTCACTTCTTCTTAACTCATTCAACGATAGTCACTCTTCTATTAGATTATAATTATGACAATGTGGAATTGTATACTGTAGCAATGTCTGATTGTAAGTAGAGGCATATTGTACGCCCACATTTCCCCATTTGTATTTTATCCCACGTAATAAGTAGCTAGTTTATTGCACTGTTGAAATGGTCAGACACAATATGTTGCAGCTGCTCCTACTAAAACAAAGATTCCAACTTATTTCATGCTAAGATTACGCGGCATTGACACTTATTCGCCAGAATCGCTAGTTACCAGGCCTAAAGTAGCGTTAATTTTATACAACTACTATTTCTTTACTAATAAGGATGTACTACATTAGGTGATAAGTAACTTAACCCTCCATATTATGCCCTGAATGGAAAGATTTTAGTGGTCACTAAAGAGATAAGTGTATAATCTAACAAACCTTTAAGCCAAATTTGGCATTTAAGTAAGTATACTTACTTCCTTTTTGAGTGAATTAGTCATAGTGATACTGATACAACTAGGCATGAAAACAAGAAAAAAATACATGATTTTTGTTGTAAGTGTAATAAATTTAACAAAATCTAATAAAAATCTTTGATAGCTATAAACATCACTGTATAAACATGACCACAGTGTCGTAAAATTCGATATTTTAGTTGTAACCACAGTTTGAAATCACATTTTTGACGCCCTGGTTTTAACGGTCCGACTAGCCGTATCTCAGGCTAAATATTTGTTCTCGGAAAATATTGCCAAAGCGATTCTTCGAACGAAGGCTTAGCAGTAAAGTATAGGTGTCACCGATATTTGAATGCTACAAGTTCTTTGTCTATGGCAAGTGTGATATCACCATCGTAGTTTTTAAAGATTTCTATGATTTTTATGGTGTGTATTATTTCACACATGATAATGCATGTTTAAGTCTACTTACATAATTAATGTAGGCAATGTTTACTTTATTTTAATCTTAATTAATCTTTATGTTATTTATGACATAACCCATTAGGTAATGTCTATTATGAGAGTATTAGTACACTACAGATCATATAGAGCAGGCAAACTACCATACCAAAGTACTTACATGATGCTTAAGTTCAATCTATAATCAAAGAATTATATCACAGTCCACTGCTGAGGTCCAGACAAGTTACTTCAGGAACTTGTTTTGTAGTTTCATTCTCGTCCCCATAACAATACATCCAAGTACAAGGTTTACCTTGTACATGATGCTTAAATTCAATCTATAATCAAAGAATTATATCACAGTCTACTGCTGAGGTCCAGACAAGTTACTTCAGGAACTTGTTTTGTAGTTTCATTCTCGTCCTCATAACAATACATCAAAGTACAAGGTTTACTTTGTACAGGATGCTTCAGTTCAATCTATAATCCAAGAATTATATCACAGTCCTTTGCTGAGGTCCAGACAAGATACGTCAGGAGCTTGTTTTGCTGTTTCCTTCTCGTTCCCATGAAAATACATCAAAGTACAAGATTTACCTTGTACAGGATGCTTAAGTTCAATCTATCATCAAAGAATTATATCACAGTCCCCTGCTAAGGTCCAGACAAGTTACGCCAGGTGCTTGTTTTGCTGTTTTCTTCTCGTCCCCATGACAATACATCATCCGTTAGTCAGCAGGTGCACCTCTCGGTGTGGTTTGGGCTCTAAACATCTTATAGGATTCCATCATGATAATGTATAATCCCCATTCCTTCATAAATGTATTAAAGTACACTTAAGAACTTGTTAATGGGATTGGGTAAAAACCAAGAATATTTATAGATTTCGTTTGCTGGCATCAAAGTAAGACCTCTTCGGGTCATTATTGGCAAATTTAATTTATTCGTTAAATGGAGTTTAAACCGCTATGAACTGATATGAAGGTTTATTTCGTTCATTGAAACGATAATAATCATTGCCATAAATTTCAAATAGATCAGCTGATTCAAATACCGAGAAGTATACGAAATTTTATATTACCAAGCCAAAGCCGATAAAGGTGAAATTGTATCCTATGACTAATTCCATTAAGTTGCTCACCCTCACTTAAAATGTCAGTCATAAAATAGGCAGTCAATTGGTTTAAATCTATATTATCGTGATGTTTGAACCGCAAAAAAACCTACACCATTTATCACCCATAAAATATATAAACCGCGACCACAAAAGTTGATGGTATGTTACTCACACCTCTTTATATTCAAATAAAATTTGAGAAACCTGTTAAGGTTACGCATGTATAAATCCACACATATTTGCAACGCTTCGTTTTTATCAAGTATCGTAATAAAATATGACTGAATGATGCTCGAAATCGAACTTGCCTCTATCTCTCTGAACGCAACGGATTGGCATACTATTTTCAATGATGTAGTGTTCAGGAGAAATGTATAAGTAATTATCCGCGTAAGATTGGCCCTGAGAAATCTAACTCTTTTCCCATTAGTATGTAGACTTTGGTATGTTGTGGTGATGTGACTGGAATGACATATTCTATAATGTTTATAAGTAAAAAATAAAATGGTTCATTATCATAATAATTTATCAGCCATAAGTACAGTATAACATAATCCTTGGTCAAAAGGCCGTAATCTCATAAATCATTACAAAGTTTTTATCAGTTTCGTACAAACTCAAATATCTAACCGACCAATTTCACATGATCAACAAATTAAAGCTGAGTATCTATAATTACTGACCAATCAAATTCCATAACAAATCCGCTTTGATCGGCCTTCATTATCCTGGACACGAGTTATTTATTACTACCGTTAAGCCGGCCCAAGCTTGCCTCGAAGCTATTTGGTCGTCTTGTTTATTAAATGTTTGACTAACTTGTAAGTTAAATGCTTCTAGAAAATAATCATGGTGTTCACAATCGGAGAAGGTTGACATAGAAACAGCCCTGAAGGCAACCGTGATTGACAGATATAATATTATCAACGCACAGTAATTCACATTCCTGTTCAGACTATTCTGAAATTGAACATATCTACGTAAAAGTATTACGCCGAAGATTTACACAAAAAACATTTTTGAAATCTTTCACAAAATGAACAGCAGCGCAGATATGGTAAACTTTTTTCATTGCCAAAAATATTTTTTAAGTAAGTATAATGAATTTAAAAATAAAAACAACATTTTCCGTAAATAGTAATAACTTGAGCCATATCCTCTCCACAGAAATGTTTTAGGTCATATTATATATAACATACAACAAATAATAAAAGGTGTACACAATGCGTAATATTAAAACATATGTGCTGCCATCTAGTTTGCTACTGATGTATCAGAAACCCAACCAGTAAACTTTATCATACGTGTTTAAAAGTAGTAGTAGAGTAAGGCCCTTCGTACACAAGGCTACGCAAATCTTCGATACTAATGTTGTCAACTTATGTCGCAGATATTTGGTAGCGCACGAACCGTACACACGAGATATCTCAAGACGCGATTTTGTCTATTCTGCCACTGTAGACATAGCGGCAACACGTCCCAGACTAATTTAATTTACGAAATTTCTGACGATAAGTGACGATGAAACTTTGATTTTGGCTTACTACCTTTACCGAAAGCGAAGAAATCGTCGTAATAGGAAATACTGGGTTCATCCATTTAATATGGAAAAAAATGTAAAGTGTAGACTGTTCGTAGCTGCAAAAGAATTACATCAAACAGATACTTGTCCAGTAAATCTGGTCCAATTTAACCCTTCCAAGACACAAGCGCGTATATTCACTGCTAAGAAAACCATTTACTGTAGCGCCACAATTCCAGGGCACATCTCTCATTATCTCTAAAAGCGTTGGGATCCTTGGCGTTGACATCTCCAGAGAGGTTCAATTCCGGAGTCATTTGGTAGACAAGGCTAAGCTGGCGTCCAAGAAGCTCGGTGTGCTCAGCAGAGCGCGACGGTACTTTACTGCAGCGCAAACACTGCTTCTGTATAAGTCGCAAGTGCGTCCGCACATGGAGTACTGCTTGACAGCAGATCTTTGAGGTGACCCTCTGGGCGGCGGCACCAGAATATCAGCTTCGTCCATTTGACTCGGTGCAAAGGCGAGCCGTGAGAGTTGTCAACGATCCTATGCTTACAGGTGATGTGGACCCTCTTCGCGACAGGAGAGACTTTGCCTCCTTATGCGTGTTCTACCGCCTGTACAATGGTGTGTGCTCTGAGGAATTATTTGATATGATGCCCACAGCTACGTTGTATCATCGCACCGCTCGCCACAGACAGGGAGTTCATCCTCACATTCTACGTCTGGAGCGTTCGAACACGTTTAGATCCGATAGGGGCTTTCTTCCGCGCTCGCTTAGGTTGTGGAATGATCTCCCTGCCTCGCTTTTCCCAAACGCCTAAAGTATTGGATTCTTCAAAAGGGGTCTTAGAAGGTTTTTATAGGGTCGGCAGCGCGAGAGTGGCGCCTCTGGTATTCATAGGCTGCGGTGACCACTGGTCTTTGTGGTAGGCCGTATGCTTGTCTGCCACCTTAGTGGTCAAATTGAATATTCAAGTCAATTGCTCTGCCATCTTGGAAATCGCAGCGACGTTAGTAGCGACGATCTCGACCGGCAGGTAGCGCGCGACTGGCGTCGGCGACGAATGAACAAAATGTCGGCGACGCATGTCTGTGTACGAACCTCTTTGAATTTGTATTGCGGTAGTCGCTTAGAGACCAAAATCGTTGGGTATCGAAGATTTGCGTAGCCTAGTGTACGAAGGGCCTAAAGCAACCAAAGACCTATTCTAAGAAGACTTCGTTTCGTTTAAAAATGGATTTCTTATATTGGGTTTTATTCAATGCATTCCATTCTATTCAGAAATACTGTGTTTAAATACCTACTCAGTATTATATTCAGTTTTTTAAGTAGTAGATAAATTTTATTTATTAGTGTATTTATATTCGTTTGGTCAATAATACAGGTAGGTTAGAAAGGTATTTTTTCTAATAAGACCATCACTGGCAGCTGTTGATTCGAGGCCTGAACTAACTTGCAAAGAGCAAAATATTTATCATAGATCAGATGTTTTCCAATAGGACTTTTGAAGGATGATCGTCATAATTAACTGGCACTGGATACTGTCAGAAAGAATGATACCTACTGTAGATAATTTTGTTCTTATTCCTTGGAAATGTTTTGTTACAACAATAAATCATTAACATCTAAAAGTGCTATTAGATTAAAAGTTGATAATATATTTTGTATTAAGTATATAATATATTATCTGCCAATTTTATCTTTTAGTCTTAGTAGTCAAGTATTACAAAGCTGCAAAGGACTAAAATCAAACCAAATCTATTCAAATCCTAAATGAAAACCAAGTCAGTGCTACAGAGAGCAAATTAATATCATCAGAAATGTCGCAAGTACGTGAGATGTGTATGAAGTTATTATTAAATTAGCTTAAATAGCACCAAAGTGACCTAAAGAATAATTTACTGGAGCTCCTACCTAATGAAGAGTAGTGCCCTCTAGACGACTATTTGTGCTAAACTTGAACCATTAAGATATTATAACCTTGAGTTCTGTATGTTTATTGTTTCAATGTTCTAAGTTTGTGTTTGAAAATAAAATGTAGAAGTTTCTTTGTATTGCTAGATTTGCTAGTATTGTCCACGCCATTTTTATCAAATTTTGTTTTAGTATTAGACAATATTTATAACGATCAGTAATTTAAGAACTTTACTCTTACATTGTTATTTTTTAATATCATATGGAAGAAGACAAGTTTAAGACTCGTCTGATGGAAAGCGGTCACTGTAGCGTAGAGATGACTGCAGCACCAGAAGCTACACTCACGCTGCTTACCCTGGAAGAACCTTTGAATACCCCTTCTGAAGACCTCATACTGATGGCTTTTGGTAAAACTGCGTTAGGGAGATCATTCCTTAAAATTGAAATACTCTAGAATCTCTTTTTTCTAGAGTAACTGTAACAGAGTTAACATTTTCATACATTCGTCGTCGTAAAGTCGTTTTAAATGGTAATCGAACAGAAAATAAATAAAATAATATACAGATAATAATAAAAGGGAAGTATAATATTCACACACTGCGGCATTGAAGTGTATATTAGCAATAAATTACTGGCGCTTTTCATCAGCGACAATTCGACGAAACAACGCATTTCGAGCTCAATTAGAACGTCGCTACAAACAATTATTAAGCTGTAATTACACAAACATCGTAAATTTTACCCTTTATCTATTTCTGAAATGTCACTTATAAATCAAACAAAGTTATCTCCCGATAGGAAATAATTAGGAGCCATTTAATTAAATAAATCTGGTTTTGTCAGCCGACTACTGACGATTATTATAAGGCTTCGGAATATTTACGTGTTTTATAATCCACATCGCCTTATTATTTAAATTATGATAATGTAACTGTGAACTGAACGCTATTAAAGCTGTTTTATTGGCTTGTTTTGAACTTAGCGGCTTTATATTAATACAGTTCAAAGGCTTTTCTGACCATCGACACCATTGGTAGGTATAAATAGATTGGACTCTTGGTCCTAGAGCTCAGTGGTTAGAGTAACAAACTAAGACACTGCAAGTCTTGGGTTCCCTTTCCAGATATATCTCTTTGTGTATAACGAGTACCTCCGTTGAATTAAAAAAAAAACTTGAGAGGTGTCAAGGGACACCCGGATGGAACGAAGTTCCTTTCGATTAATTAGTGAAGGAATTGTAATAAAATTTTATTTTTTTTAATTAATAATAATATTTTTTTTATTATTAACCCCCATTTTATTACCCCCCCCTTCCCCCTTCCCCCTTCCCCTCCCCCCTTCCTTTCCCCCCTCCCCCCTTTATTTCTACCCTCCATACTATAGCAAAAAGTGTCGTGACAACTTTTCGTGAGATTTTTTTCCGTCTAGCCCCTTTCACAACGCGCGATAAGGAACTTCGTTCCAAAAATCCTTGATATGATTGACCCATATTGGATGTACTTAGAAATACATAACTAATCAGTTCTCCAGATCACACATAACAAAACAAAATTAGCTTCATTTGGGCTAGATAGCGCTGTATAATATCCCTATAGTATTTATTATTTTTTATGTTCGGCTTTCCATCAGGCTGGTGGCGACGTCAATTTGGCGAGCTCAATATAAAAAAAAATATTGCCCTTGACTCCACCTAACGTGATGAAGTCAATCAATCAATCAATCAATCAATCAATTAATTTTATTGTGGTGTGTGTGGTGGTAAAGTCTATCCGTACTCGGTTTCCACTGGAACATTTTCCCGGGATATAACGTAGGCTGTGTGGTAATTCGGAGTGTCAACTATCTATACTGCGAATGTGACTGAATAACAAACATCTTCACTTTTTTTTACATTGAACTAACTGAGCCCCATAGCTTCACTCTTGACTGTACGAACATCATAGCAGCGATATAGTCCATACACACCCGAATGTCTGGTATTCTCAATATCTCTATCATTTTCTGTAAAATGCCTCAGTAAAAATGTCTATGTGGTAACGATTACATAAACCAATTATGTGTTAAAACGAAGTCAAAAGTCATTAACTTATCTTTACGATAGTACTTATGTACCTAGTTAACAAAAATTTGCAATCAAAGGAACGTATTAATACCTATTATCTTTTTAGTTTACATAATGTTAAAATGATGAATAATCTAGATAATCTTAAACATTTCAATATCTTTATTGGTGATTCTTACAAGTTCCAACTAATTTATTTACAAAATATTATTAAATTACATTAAGCGCCTTTAAACTGATTAAATGGTTCTAGCTATTGATATTTTGTTAAATAAATTACAGCAAGCATCAAAGTTAGTGCCTTAGAGTCGAAAGGCCTGAAGTAAGATTAGAAGTTAAGTTACTTTGGCAAAATATATTCATTGCATTTTTAACTAATGCCTTCAAATTTAAATTAATCAATAATTGATAATATCCATCTCTTATGAGCGGAAGAAACATTCAATAATTCAAATAATTTTATTGTGGACTAGCTTTTGCCCGCGACTTCGTCCGCGTTTTCGTCGTTTTTCGTAAAAAAGTAACATATGTCCTTCCTCAGGGTTCAGTGGTTTTGATGTGAGAGACAGATTAACTTTCGTATTTTAGAAGGGAAATATAATCATTATGTCAATCCACAATACTGTTAAAAATATCGCAATAAGGAACCGCAGAACATTATTATTAATAGCTGTGCCCCGAGACCATCAGCGTGTAACTCCTTGTATGTTATTATGTTAATGTGTTGGTAATATTGTTTAGATCACTTTCACATGAGGCTTAAGTACATATATAATGAAAATACTTCAGCGCAAAGCTTCCTGGTAAACTACGTTGAAAGTTGACCCGTCCGGCACGTGAACATAAAGATTTCTAGAACTGCTAACCCGGGAAAGAGAGACATATAACTGGCCATGTGAAAAACAACTGACACCGAGATCTACTCCAGCAACACGAAAAGTCTGCCCTTGAGCCTTATTTATTGTCATTGCATAACACCGATACTGGGAATTGCGTTCTTTTAAATTGGAATGGAAAATTATTTGGTATTATGGGATTTCTGGGAATAAAGATGGTTTCTCCTGCACCACAACCTGTTAAAATTTGAGCATCGATTAGATTTTGTTGCAACTGGGTTACTTTAAGCCGAGTTCCATTGCAAAGTTGTGGTGGTCTTAAATTTCGGAGCAGAATAATCGGAATGTCAATAACAACATCGTCTACTTTTCTCAAATCTACAA
The DNA here is from genome assembly GCA_933228765.1 of Miltochrista miniata. Lineage (NCBI taxonomy): Eukaryota > Metazoa > Arthropoda > Insecta > Lepidoptera > Erebidae > Miltochrista > Miltochrista miniata. Next base: position 21,808,728 of record OW121763.1, on the reverse strand, counting down.
AATGATGTTGGTCCTCGCACTGTACCTATGTAATAAGATGTAATAATAATCTCAAAAATAATCCTTATAGCATGATTCAGTATTCACGTGCGACGTTGCGATCGATGGCTTATATAAGTTTGGTGTTTCTATACCGATTTCTATGATTCTTTTTTTATTGAATAGGTAATAATGTTATTTTTTTTTAAATTAGGGATGAGTGAGAGTTTTATAAACGTAAGCGTAAACAAATATAATCAGAATGCTCCGAACTGCTAAGCTATCAGGAGTTACACGTTATATTGTGAGTCAACCATAAAAGATAGACATAGGATATTTTTTAGACAATTTTATGTAGAATACGAATATGTATTTCCGTCATACATGATTTCTATGTAACTTTAACCATTAAGGCTGCACACGCGACGGAAGCTTAAAAAATGGAGTAATTTCTCCCGTTTTCCCAAAATTTACCTTCACTACTCTGCTCCTATTGATTTAGCGTGATGAAAAGTACACTATAACCTGCCCAGGAGTATAAAGAATAATTTGTATCAATTTTCGTTAAAATCTGTCGAGTAGTTTTTGTTTCTATAAGGAACATACAGACAGACAGACAGACAGACAGACAGACAGACAAAAATTTTACTGATTGCATTTTTGGCTACGGTATCTTCTGTGGAACATCCAGCAAGCTTCTGTTTTAAATATTTAATGTACAGTTTTGTATTTTCTATCATTTTATTAATATTTAAAGATAGATGGATAGATAAGACATAGTAATTAATGATTTTTTATAGTTTATTATACATCCAAGCAATCGTATAAATTATTATTATTTTTTGTGCACATGCTTGTGTAAATAAATACATAATTAATCATGAATATAAAAAAATAATTTTAAGATTTCAGTACAAAAAATGATCAAGAGATGGCACTTATCGATTAAAATTCGAGCTAGCGTTTGCCTACCTGAAGAATTATATATGAATGTCATCTAGCCTTCACTTTACCGTTTTATTATAGGTATAGATCAGGTGCAAGAGACGTAAAAAATACATATTACAGACTATGACTATTACGAAAAAAAAAAATTTGTAAAGATTTAACCAAATTAGCTCGTCGTTAATACGTAACCACGAATATTAAACGGAACGACAAGACTAATAACTTCATTACCAGTAGTTTCGCGGCAGTAGTTCCGCGACGGAACTAGTGAGACTTTTTATCCTAATAGTTCCGTGGCGGAACTATTAGGATAAAAGTCTCACTAGTTCCAAAAGAGAATTATAGTATCGTTTCATTATCTCAAATTATAATACAAATCATGTCCCTGACCTCTACGTCACCAGTTCATAGAGTTCAATGCTCTGACGACAAAGACGTCAAAAAAAATTTTTCAATAAAAAATACAACCGACTTCCAAGAAATCCTGAAAAATAAAATTTACTTAGCACAAAGTAATATGTATTTTGATTTATCTGATTTTTTATTCAATATCATATTGAAGTCGGCGCCAAGTAAATTCATAGGTTTATCGCTGGTAGTGTCCTTACCATAAGAGGGGTTTAGGGAGGTATTATTGATGGCACCAACTTCAATATTATATTGAATAAAATCTGATAAATCAACTACATATTACTTTGTGCTAAGTAAATTTTATTTTTCAGGATTTCTTGGAAGTCGGTTGTATTTTTTATTGAAAAATTTTTTTTTCATTATTTTAAGTGACGGGTGAACCGAAAAATATATCTATCTAGGTGAAAGTTCTCATCAATACAAATTAATCAAGCCCCAACACAAGGTAGCTGCTGTAAATCGTTAAGGAATTCCCTCGAATCTCTTTTGGTTCCATCATCAGATCGACTCCAGACCTTTATTAATGGTAGTAAATTAAAGCACTGAATTAAAAAGTTAACAAACGCACTAGTTGTGCCTATAATTTTCGGTGGATGCCCTCGATTTCTCCAGGATCCCATCATCAGATCCTAACCTAGTTATAATGGGACCACCTCAGTAGTAAACCCTATTCAACAAAAAAAATTGAAATCCGTCTATAATTGACGGTGAACATACATAAAACATTGAAACCTTTCTTTTTTTTTTGAAGTTGGATCTATCAATCTAGTTGTAAAGTTCTCATCAATACAAATCAATCAAGCCCAAACACAAGATAACTGCTGTAAATTGTTTAGGAATGCACTCGACTGTCTTTCGACTCTATCATCAGATCGACGCCATACCTTCATTAAAGTGTAGAACATTAAAGCACTTATTAAAAAAGTTAACAAGCACACTAGTTGTCCCTACAATTTCCGGTGGTTGCCCTCGTTTTCTCCTAGATCCCTTCATCAGATCCTGACCTGGTGAAAATGGGACCACCTCAGAAGTTACCCCTATTCAACAAAAAAAAAATTTTTGAAATCCGTCTATAATTGACGGAATTATCGCTTGACATACATAAAAAAAAATACATACAGACGAATTGAGAACCTCCTCCTTTTTTTGAAGTCGGTTAAAAATGAATGATCGTCTAAACGTCAAATATTATGCCTATAATAACTGATAACCTTTCTACTCATCCATCCAAGGCACATACTCGTAATAGTGATGTTAATAAGGTTGCAGGACGACACGCGGTTTTACCCGCGTAGTTCCAATCTTGCGGGAATTTGGAAATAAATATAGCGTACGTCAACCTTTATATTTATATTGTGGGTACCCATTAGCGGTAGAATTTTTCAAATCGGTTCTGTAGTTTCGGAGTCCATTCAGTGCACACAAACAATTTTTTTCTTTATGTTATAAGTATAGACTAGTGGACGTCACGCAGTTTCACCTACATAGTTCCCGTTGCTGTGGGAATATAGTAATAAAATATAGCCTATGTTCACTGGGGATATCGTAGCTTCCCAACAGTGAAATCAAATCGTTTCAGTAGTTTTGGAGCTTATTCAAAGCAAACAAACAAACACTCAAATCTTTCTTTTATATAATTATTAGTATAGACTAGCTGACACTAGCAACTTTTTTTACAGCTCGGCTTTTATGTACGAAAAATACATCTTTCTACCTATTGCTGAAAACTGCATCAAAATCCCTTGAGGAGTTTAAAAGATATAAGCGAACAGTTATCTAAAGCGACTTCATTTTATACTATGTAAAGATACTGCCCTGTTGAAGCGACTAAATTCGATGTACTTTTAATTACAAAAGCAAATGTCGGGTAAATAGGTCGTGGCAGTTCAAACATCCCTACCATTAGCCCCAAATCACGGATAGGGTAATCGCATTAATTAATGCCGTCCGTCATTTAGCTGCGATGACCAAATTTGCTGAAGCACAATGTTTTGTTATGGGCAAATATTGATAGCGATATCTTTTTTCATGATCTAAATGGTAAATGAATAAAGGGGTGAAAAGTCAACGATATTATGTAGGTACTGGATTTAGTACTTTATCGTAGTGGTCATAAAGTTTTCTTTTATTACAATTTTATCTTAATAATTTACTAAAAATAAACATGTTTAAAAACTTGCAGTCAATGTTAATGAACGTGACCCGATAATTGATGAGTTTGCAATAAAGGTAGACATTTTGGGGCCCGTTTGATTAGTTTGGCTAGCACTCCTGAGCTATACGCTGTCACTCAAAAAAATAAATATGTATTACTAGTATGGAAAAACGTAAAGCAAGCTTTCATCGTAAATCAGAAGTAGCAGCAATAAAACCTAAGAAAAGGGATACTGCAACTAAAGCTTGGGTCATTCCATCTATTAAATTATGAATAGAGCTAGATTTTATAAAATACTTATTTTATTGTTTTTACATTTTTATAGTGGGTATTCAGCACGTTTTAACAGTCGAATCTACTTTTGTCATAAAATTATTTCTTTTCATCTATACTAATACTGTAAAGAGGAAAGATTTGTTTTTTTGTTTGTTTGTAATGAATAGGCTCCGGAACTACTGGACCGATTTGAAAAATTCTTTCACTGTTGGGAAGGTACACTCTTTGCGGTGAACATAGGCTATATTTTATTCCCGTATTCCCCCGGGAACGGGGACTACGTGGGTGAAACCGCGTGACGTCCGCTAGTGATGAATATAAATATGAGTTATTGATGACCTTGTCCAAATGCTGCGACCCCGGAGACCAATATATTATACGCGGCCGTTTGGTAAAGCTTCCACTTAATCTAATACACCAATAACTCAAGCAGTACTTTTTATCGATATTTAATTATTGAACGTAGGTCAATAAATGTATGTCATTATCAGAACATTAACTTCAGGTTCATATCAAATGCATCAAGCACCATTTAACATTTTCCGAGATGAATAGCATTGAAGACAATTATAGTATTTTTTTACGTATCCCTCGGACGAATATAATAGCTCCCTACAATCTTTACCCTAAGCGAGCTTATGTCGAATTCAAATCGACTAAAACTGCCACCACACGTTGCTCTTTCATAGCCATTTGTTGTGGGAAACAGGGAATACTTCCCTTTATAAGAAAATCCCTGAAATCCTGACCAAGCTCTTCCAGCAACCTTGGTCAGCATAGCTTGTTGTTTATTCCTATCTATCTACAGTTTAGCTATGGTGTGTCGTCACCCTTGACTTTCAAGTGACAAAGGATCAGACTGTACATGCTGATATCTATTCTGCTACGGACTTCTAATAATGCATATAGGTAATAATTGTAGAATTGTATTAAAATTTACGAGAAGGTCGTAATCTTTGCTCACACTAAAGTCTTATACAAAGTACCACAACGTTAAAATTCCAGAGCAGATTTATTTTTTATAGCGCAAAATTGTAAACTTTGTCCTTTGAGATTTTTGTTTTGTTTAAAGCGACGTCGACGGAGCGCATTATTATAACAAACAAAAGAAACACCTATAATAATAACTCTTTACGAGCGCCCTCTCACGTTACAAATTCAATTTCTTTCTTTGGTTGCGACATGCTCTCTTGAGCGTCGTATAAACTTTAACGCACACTTTTAAAATAAACCGCCAACTTTCATGTTTGCATCAACTCTTAAAGGAAATTGAAACGATTTATTCAAGCAAAGTTATTTTTAGAGTGGTATTTTGAGCTCATAACGTTTACTTTGCTCGTTATTAGATTTTAAAATGTTGGTCAAAGTACTGAATATTGTAAATACGTGTAGTTTTCTTCGTCTTAATGTTATAAAGCAATATTTGTAAGGACAGGACTAAGGACAGTCACTTCAGAAGAGCGAAATATGTTTAAAAGAGGAAGATATGAGCATTATGACATGAAATATGTTGCCACAACTAATCACACGCTTCTCCACAAAAGAATCTCTCCGTTACGTTAATGTGATGACAGATTTAAATAGCTTAGATAAGCCCCACGCGTAAAACAATGGCATAACTGTTTAAATAGCAAGCAGTGAAAGTAAATTACACGATTGTTACATTTCTTTTACACTTACCCAACTTTCGACCTTCAGACAAAAACAAGTCGTGTTAAGAACTCTTGAGTTTAACATGATGAGACTCATCATAGTTCGAACCGATTAAAATCACAATGCCCCTTGAAAGCTTTATAGTGTTTGATAAGGTTTCCTCACCATATACAGATAAGACACTAATCAGCACCGACGTCCAGTTCTGATAATCCCGACAAAAAAACCTCACGTATCCTGCCCCACAGCTTACGGTTGGAAGCCCCGGGTAAGCCCTCGGAAGAATACCCCAGGACTCCCAACAGACCTACGGCTACTACTGCGGCCTCACTTCTTCACTCCCACTTAATCCCACTGGAGATCATGGCTCGCACCATGATCTCCAGTGAGAGAGTGTCCACGTCCAGACTTGCCATGAGGTTCTGGCGCTGTTGCGCCCACGCCGTGCACTCCACCAGCGTGTGGAGCGCTGTGTCCTGGATGCGTTCCATACAGTGCTGGCACTCGTCCTTGATTTCCCGGTGTATTCGCTACTTATACTTACCAAAGCTCCCATGCCCGGTAAGTATCTGTGACAACCAGTAAGAGAGAGCACTGTGCCTCTTCTTCAGTCACTCGTCCATGACCGGTCTGACCGCCGGCGCCGCGATTACGGCGAATCCCCCCTTTATGCTAAGTACCTACATTAGTCAATGCTGGCTCTTCTATTTTACTCCGATATCCAGTACGTGGCTGAATCTGATTCTGAATAAACATTACCTACTAATAAAGAAGACAGTAATATTAACGCATAATATTTTATGCAATTCCACGAAACGGTTACACATAATTTGTACTTAAAATGGAATAAGTTCTCATAAAACATTTAAAGATTAAGTGTGGAAATGTTAAATGAAACCCAGGACTTTATTTAGGACATATCCTGTTCTCAGTTGCCGGATAACTTATCACACTTTATAGAAATACAAACACGACTAACGAAGTGCCGAAGGAAAGTTAATAGCGTCTGCCAAGGAAAGCTTTTGGCCCTTACTACTTGTTACAAAGTCATTCGACATGAAGTCTCGTGAAAATAAAAATAATTGCACTAAAATATTCAAAATAAATAAGAACCTAAGTTACCGAGATTGGTTCCATCTAGTAGTCTACTTATTTGATCTACTAATACTGATATCTTATGTACTGTATTAAAAGTAACTGTACTTGTAGTAGATGTGTATAACAGTACACTAATACCGATTTTTCTATTTCAAATATTTTTTTGGCATTAGTAAAACTGAGGTTTTATTGAAAGATTTTTTTAACAAAATTCACTATTAGTAAGTGCGTTGCGTGTACAAAGTAATACGTTTGATTTTCGTTATATCCTTTTAATAGAATTAACAGAGTAAGAGCGTTGCTTTTATAATGTTAACGAACCCCTCGCCACTTCATTAAATCATATCTGACCGAGCGACTAAAAATTTTACTCTTGGCGTGTAAACACTATTTTTGGACTTGTTGAAATTTTGTCATATTAAACTTTTGGGCAAGCGTTTGTATAAATGATATAGGTATTTAAAACAGATATTATTATGGAGTTTTTAAAATCAGCTGGTGAATAATTATGGCTAGCAAACCTGTAAAAAATAGTAGCTAAAGTTATTTTTAAACTATCGCGGTTTTTAACACTCGTGTGAAGTCCCGAGAGATGATAGTAGCTAAACTGCAAAATCTAAAAAGTTTTGTTTTTCATTGAGTAATTAATACATGTTCTCACTCTTCATTGTGTATTGCACCGGATGGCCATGCCATTAAGAACTATAATAATGTTAACAAGAAAAACTAAATATAGTCATACATTTTGGTCGTCAAATTGAATCGGTCCATGTTTGAACATCTTACCGCCCAAACCCATTAGCATTAGTTGTCGTGTATTAATGATGAACTCTGGTTCCCATTCCATACAATGTTTACATTGGTTTAATTAAAATTTCCTGGTGGTGACATCATAGAAAGAGATTCATGTGAAGTCACTTCTATTTGAGGTGTATAGTTATTTGACATAAGTACTATTTTTGGAACTTGTCAAAGGCATTATGGGACTTCTTGTTAAACGTGTTGTCATAAATTTTATTTAATAAATGAAATCGTCATAATTTCAGAATAGAAATATTCTTTAAAATGGGTTACTTTTTAAACTTAAGATTTTTAAGACTATTCGACTAAAAGAAATCTTCTCCATGATGACCAATAACTCTACGAGCCACGAGCCACGAGTCGTAAGTTATAATAGAAAATTCACATTGGTCAAAGACTAAGTAATTTAGTCTTTACACGTATGGTAATGCGGTACCCATGTCTAGCCAGAAGAGTGGGAAAATATATATATTGACCTCTTTATTCAATTTCAAATCACGTAAGTATAGCATTTTAAGACCAAATTTAGGGCAATCCATAATTGAAGCGGTAAGCTCCATCATGGGTCCTGGGGACATCCTTCCGAGGGATTACCCGGGGCTCCTAATCGTAGGCTGTTAGGTAGGATACGTGGGTTTTTTAGACGGTAGGAGGCAAAGCATCCCTGTAGGATTTTCCTCAAGTTAAAAAAAAGACCCATCATGGAGAAATGGTTGAGCGGTACCACGATAGCCTTTACTATCGACTGACGTTGGTACAATGTGGGGACGAGTGGACGACAAGTTACTATAAATAACACATTTTACACTCTACATGCAAAAGATGCGTAGATGGGGCTAGATTGCAGTCGAATGAGTAGTGAGCCTCAAGCTGCAGACCATGGGTTACCATGATAGCCTTTAGATAAAATTTCTTAGAGGGTTGCCCACTTTAAAAGAGTAGCGTAGCCTAAAAAATCAAGTTTGTGTGGATGTTAATAGTAGAGGGTCACCGGTATTTTTAACCGACTTCAAAAATGGAGAAGGTTCGTCTGTATATTTTTTTTTATGTATGTTCACCGATATTTCCGTCAATTATAGACGGATTTCAATTTTTTTTCTTTTGCTGAATAAGTAAGTAAACCCTTTACTTCTGAGGTCGTCCTATTATCACCAGAGCAGCATTTGATGATGGGATCTAGGAGAAATCAAGGGCAGCTACCAAAAATTGTGAGAACAACAGTGTGTATGTTAACTTTTTATTAAACTGCTTTAATGTACTACAATTTAATGAAGGTTCGATCAGCGATCTGATGATAGAGTCGTGACAAATCAAAATACATATTGCTTTGTGCTAAGTAAATTTTATTTTTCAGATTTTGTTTGAAGTCGGTTTTATTTTTGTTATTTTTTTTCTATACTAATATTATTAAGAGGAAAGATTTGTTTTTTTTTTGTTTGTTTGTTTGTTTGTTTGTAACTAATAGGCTCCGGAACTACTGGACCGATTTGAAAAGTTCTTTCACTGTTGGGAAGCTACACTCTTTGCGGCGAACATTGGCTATATTTTATTCCCGTATTGCCACGGGAACGGGAACTACGTGGGTGTAACCGCGTGACGTGCGCTAGTTATTAATATAGATATATCGTCAGTTCCGGTGGTTGCAACATGAAAAAAATCCAGTCAAGTTCATTGTACGATGTAGGTACGCTTAATTGAAAGTCTTAAATTTCATCGTTAACGAGGTTGACAGGACCAACAAGACAACTTCGCACGCTGATTGCGTTCAGGAATCTTGGGTCAACTTATTTGACTTCTATACTACATGCTTTCTATAAGCTTTCTCATAAATTCATATCATGAGGTTTTGCATTTCATACGCTAATATTTACTTCATTGGTTCTAGACAGACCTTAGAATAAATTTTCCAAAGTATAACATTATGTTGCAAAGTACGGAAATTAACGTAAGTTTTTCTGTATTTGAGAAAACTTAATGCGAATGGTATTTGCATACAGTTTTCTCAAAAATAAATCGGATGAAACTATTGGGATCAACAATAAAACCCATTATAAATACGCTTCACATTATTGATAGGTATAATCACACAATCGAATTAGTAAGCCAATGATAGTCTACTGCTGGACGTAGGTCTCTACCAATTTAACGAGACAATTTTAGACATTGCAACATAACGATTGTATTGTCTGCGCAAAAATATGCGGCCCTGCGCTTTCTGCATCAAATCTCTCCCTGATTATTGATACCTAGAATATGTTCAAATAGGTTTTGCCTAGTGAAATTTAACATTGTCTCTAGTTTGTAAATGAACAAGTCACAGTTTCATTGCAAGTGGATACCTTGTAAAATTAGTACATACTTAGCTGCTAACAGTAAAACGGCAAAACAACTTTTGTTTGTCGAAATGTGGAATAATGAAGAAAATTATTAATGCGTTGTCTTATAAAATCTATTTGGAAAATTACGTAGGACTTTCAGTCTCTTACTGGCCTAATAAAGTAAGTCTTACCGTAAATAAAATGGAGATGTATTTGGATCACGAACAGACCAACAAAATATTTGCCGATGGGACCTACAACCGTTAGCATTGAGTGAATTACACTACTTCTAGTATGTAAATAAGCAAGTCTCAGTTAAAAGCGCTATCTACTGCAATAAAAGTGAATTTGTATTAGTTTAGCTACAGCAATCCAAGCGACTGTTAGTCCTCGTTCTACACTAAAATTTATTTTATTAGCTTACGACTCCTTGCTTTTCACAAACCTATGTGTATCTAATTTAGTGTTCCATTTCTTAATGATTTAATCAATAAACGTTAGCACAACAAACTTTTACATTACCGTAATGTGTGACGTGTAGTTATAGGACGTGAATTGTTAATGTATTTTTTTAATTATTTCATTTATACCATAAACCAACTTTCCGCTTAACACCTTATCTTTCTGCTTATCACCACCATAAAATAAGTAAGCAATAAGACATGATCTTATTATTCACGAATTTATTGCTTAATTAACGTTATAAATAATATACATAAATGATAGCGGCGGCAAATCAGACGCACTTGGCGATGCAAGTGATACAGCAAATCTGTAGTGTCGAAAGCAGCCGGTACATCGTAAACCTAATCACAAAGACTATAAATTTAATAGTCTCATTTATAACTAATAAAACCAACTATAAAATTTCAATGCGACGTCTCACGTACGGCTTTTGGATCAATGAGTTTTATGTTGGCTACAATTGAATTCGTCGCTTTGAACGACACCGTAGATAATCGGTCAGATTGATATTACAAAAGCTAAGTCTCTGCTCATCTATATGTAATATATGCATAGAAATACCTCGTAAAAAGGTTTTCTCATCTTTCGTCATATTTATTGTGTTATTTCAATGTCCATGTTAATATGTAGATGAAGGCAAAATGAACGAATGGTCTGAAATACCATGTCAGAATTTATATTCCTAGAATATCATTTTATTCAAATCACATTGAAATTAAAGGTCTTAGGATACTTTATGTCATCCCTTTTTTGATTCGAAATTTCGTATTTGATATTTCTATAGAAGTCTGTGCTACGAGTATGTGACAATTCGGATTTGATATTTCTATAGAAGTCTATGCTACGAGTATGTGACAATTTGACCTTGATTAAAATTGTAAACAGCGTAGCTTTATTTTGTTTTTGACATTGTGGCAAATGAAAATAATATAAAACCGCCATTCCCCTGCTCATTATGTTTACAGTAAAATACTTAAAATAACATTCTCATTAAAATTACGAATACACACCTATATATTTTTGAGCCAGTGCTCGTCAAAGGCGAGCGCGTGGTTGGTAACCGCAGTCCGCGACCTTCTCTCGTTTGGTGGTAACCGCAAAATTATGCGCCTGAACGCCTTGTAATGAGACTTAGTGTGACAATCATAATTATTTCACAGGACAAATTCTACTTTTTATATTTATAGGCTAACTAGCTGATGCCCGCACCTTCGCCCGCAAAAAAATTGTTCCCGTTCCCAATTAAAATACGGGATTTATCCCCTGGGGGGTAGAATTTTTCAAAATCCTTTCTTAGCGGATGCCTACGTCATAACATCTACCTGCATGCCCAATATCAGCCCGATCCGTCCAGTGGTTTGGGCTGTGCGTTGATAGATCACTATGTCAGTCAGTCAGTCACCTTTGAGTTATATATATTTAGAAGAAGAAGAAGAAGATAATAGGATTGATGTTTAAATTAAGAAATGTGAATAAGTTGTGATAGATCATGGATAAGATTTTGTTGCCGAGGAAAATAATGAAATTAAACGAAATCTCTATACAAATAGTCTTTCCTGAGAATAGGAAATTAAAAAATCTGAGAAACGGTCATATTGTATTAGTAACTACTTTACTTTATTTTCCCTAAATTATTTTAGAATTACTTTCGGCTACATTCTATGAATGTTTGATGATTTTGAGTATTCCAAATTGGTTTTATACATTTCAGTATCAATATTTTTAGTTATAGCAAAAGTTACTTGATGGCGCACAGTATCGTGGATTTGAGACCCACAGTGATACACTCGTTTTTAGGGACCCTATTGCTGAGACTATGCTGTCCGTCTGTCTGTCTGTCCGTCACAACGCTGTATCTCAAGAACGGTGATAACTAGAGAGCTGAAATGTTTACATTATTATGTATTTCTATTGCTGCTATAAAAACAAATAAAACAATATTATAAAGGGGGCTTCCATACAAAAATCATTATGTTTTCGCCGCTTTTGCCGTTTTTTGGCACGGAACCCTCCGTACGCGAGTTAAAAAGTTGTATAAGGTTAGTTAACATTTATAGGCTGTTGTGCCGTTTCATCGAAAAATACCATATTATGATTTACAACTATTTTTTAAAATTCAGTACTTATTATTTTAATTATCTTTCAACGTTTTTTGATACTTCTAACAATATACTTACTACAGAAGGGAAGCTTTTCTAAATTATTCAGAGATCATAAATCAAGTTATCCGATAATGAAATGTCTCTTTTATGAATAAAGTATGGTAATCTTACTGCTTAGTTAGTACAGATTGCAGAAAACCTGTAGATCAAAAACATATACCGCAAATGAGTTTTGAAATCATCTCAGGAGGGTGAAGCTTTCTTTATACAATGATTATCACAAATTGCACGTAACGGATGCTCACAGTATCGTTTTTGCAAGTTTATCGTCACAATTGAGCAACTACTCAATCATCGATTTGAATAAAATTAAATATATGCATGATAACTTTTTTGTCATTAATTTTGCAAAATTTGCAATATGGAACCATTAATTTCAAACGAGTTTCGTGCGAAGTCAAAGCTTTTTACAGTACTTGCTTGAATTCATTGTATCTGTTACAATAATTCAGTTAGTTTCTTTCACTAGTCTTTTATAACTAAAACAATACGTGATCTATGAATATAAACAAAAAATGTCACACGCTTATAGCTGTGTGCTATTCGATTCGCCATCGAGTCATGTTAAATCTATCGAGTATGAAACTCGATAGCCGTATGTTTTCGTATGGCCGACTTATGGGAGCCGATGGCGTAAACGGTAGCCGCAGAGATCAAGTGACGGTGGCGCCCCCCGTTGAGCACTCGATTTGTTTTGTCAATATTAAAATCACGTTTGTAGTGTTATTTTGATGATTTGAAATAATATTATGCCATACATTTTTAAATGTTAGTGGGAGAACTCTATTTTAAGTGTGAAATGTAACGGAAGAATTTAGGAATGGCAGTAAAAACTAAGCACTTTCCGTTGAAACTATAATAATAATTCTTTCGAAACTGTATCTATAGTCGCATATTTATGAAATTTGGGTGTTTTTTATAATTTTTTTTAAAATATTGTTGGACATTCTCACACACAACATCATCTAGCCCAAACTAAGCTATAAGCTTGTGCTATGGGATCTAGACCACTGACAGAAATACTTATATAATTCTTAATACATAGATAACACCCAAACTCCGAAACAAACATTTTGTGGTTCACAAAAATATTTGGACCGGCCCGGGAATCAAACCCAGGACTTTCGGCGCCGCAGGCGGTATCACTACCGACTAAGCCACAGAGGCAGTCGTTTACATCCTGCTATTTCATTTGCCTACGTTTAGATCTTTAAATACATCCACTTTTATATTTTTTAATTTCTGTTGGATGTACCTATATTCAATTAAGTGATTATAGCGGCTAATAATTTAGTATCCATGTTAAATTACTTACTTTACTTGATAATCCTTGTTAACATTTCTCAAACTGGTTCCTACAACTTATTTTCATCTTCTACATCCACTAACCACTACTTTAAAGAAAACAAGATCCTTAGGCTGCATGTAAATTACTACTCTGTCGTTATGTTGGCAATCAACAGTTTAAAATAAAAGACTACGACCACAGGGTCTATTTACCTTGGCTTCCGCAAGATAATGACGTCATAAAAAGATTCCTTTCAACCAGAAGAAACGTACTTTTTGTTTAGTATGCAGCGATGTGGAAAAAATATAATTTTTGGTTGTGATGATTTGAATATCTAAGAAGAGCATTCTAGTGGTAGACAATAATAATTACACTATGAAAAAAAATCTATAGTCTTATAGGTATATGGCGAAAATTTGCGAGGTTCTGAATGATCGTTTAAAATTAATTTTAATTTTCGTAACTGTAGGGAGGTGTTATTTCCTTACATATGCTGTTCAGACAGGTTAACAAGTGTATTAATATTAAATCTTTTTGCTTTCTTATACGCATCATTTAATTTTGTTAGTGTTAAATGCATATATCCTTTCTAGTTCAGATTGTTGTAATTCCATGCTAAATAAAATACTTACTACATAAATGAAAACAAGTTTGTGCGTGTAACCTTTACGCGCGATTGAAGTAAAACTTCTTTGCCATTGACGGCATCAAATGTTATATTAATATCATTCATTCGAATTTTGAATAGCGGAAACACAGTATCCGCTATTCAAAATTCAATTCGTTAATTCCGTCAGAAAAAAAAACTGAGTTACTGCCTAAAGAAGTTTTTCTTCAAAAAATGTATGCTTACTAATTATATATTTTTTGCAGCGAAATCTAAAAAATATGTTTTGAATTGAAGGTAATTAATTAGGTTAGTCAAAACACTTATCGAATATATTGAGATCTTTCTTACCTCGGTAATGCTTCTTTGTAGGTACATAACCAAGGTTTAGTTTTACTGACACCTATTTCGTAATAAATCTACTCTTTTTGTAGAAAAATAATGCGAATATTTTGTGAAGTGTAGATATTGTTCAAAACTGTGCGAGTTCACGTACTTGATCAGTTTTCTTACATCATTTTAAAAGCGCCATCTGACGAGGAGTAGCTGGACTATTTTTATAAAACGAATCCGAAATTCGATGAAAAGTGTTATGAGGAATAATAATTATCATACTGAAGTTTAGACCAGCGACCCACTCTGTGTGATCTCTCTTTATATATTTTGGTTTACTCACGCTTACATCTTAAGCTAGACCTTAGAATATTTATTTAAAATCTAAGTACATATTTACTTATAAAAGGAATGAGACGCTTGGGGATTTCCGTCCTATAATCTGTTCTATACTTTATTATTAAATAGCTACAGAAGATGACGCTTGTGATAATTTATGTCGTATTTAGCAGAATAAGAAAATTGAAACCGACATTTATTATTTTAAGTTTTACAATATTGAATTAAAATAAGTAATACGGTATTTACTGACGAATGTATACCAATTTTATATCAATTGAAGATAGAGAGAAGGGAGCTTAGAGTATAATAAATGTTCTCCTTCCGAAATAATCTTAAATGAATAACAATTGATAGCGGATTAATTTGCTTGTGGTGGTTCAATGCTTAATAAATCAGTATTTCTTGCGGTAAGATTCTTATTGGAATCTTATTTAGGTATTAGAAATGATTTCCTTTTGAATTTTAAATGTTAACTTTTTAACGTTAATTTTGTAGACTAGGTATTGCAATGAGGACGATTTAAAGAAAGTCAAAAATGTAATTTGTTGACATAATACATGAATCCAGAACACAAAAGGTATTAGAGAAATAACTATTAAGCAAATTTTTCTTGAGTAGCTTAAGTTTGATTGGACAAAAATTCTCAATTTTGGTAGCTAACAAGAGTAGCAGTAGCTTGTTGCAAAAATTTTATTGTTGTACAATATGGATGCATTTCACATTTATATTATTAGGATTCGTAAAATGATAAGGCATTAAATGTAAAATTTTTATTAGTTGTGGTGATGAGAGTCTTATTGGAATCATTCTTATTGAAATTTATTCTAGTTGCAATGAGAAATATCATTTAGGTACCGAAGAAGAAATCAAAAGTGATTATTGATATCTCATGAATTAATAAGAGAATAAACTTTAGTTTCAAAAAACCTTACTTGAAAGAGGTTTATAAATCAATACATATAATATAAATCAAAGTAGCACATGTTTGTACAACAAAGATCAACTAAATAAAATGGAACAGATTCAATGTTTCGGTCATAGTGTCAGAAAATAGTGAATGTGATTTATGGTAGCAAATGTAAAAAGGGGTCCTTAATATCTTCCGGATGCTGCATTTGTTACTATTGAGGGTATGTGTGCATGTGTGCGTGATGCAGCAGAATTGCAGTAGATTTGTTTTAGATATTTAAATGCTAGTTAATTCGTTTTTTACTGCTTATTATAATATTTTTTATAAGAATAACAACAGCATGTCAATTAGACGAGAAATCTGAGCATGAATTAATAAAGTTGAAAAGTGCCAAATAGAATTAAGAATCCTTATCCCCGAAGATGTATGCAGAGGCACGACATGATCACGATGTGGGCCGCATTTCATGATTTTTTAAAGCCTATATCTTAACCAATACACACATACACTCCAAGCAGAATAAGAATAAGTTAAGAGGTAAGAACAGCCACTTTTCTCCGAAACTAAAAGGCCTATGCTGTTGGTAAGTAGATGTATTCTGTGAACAGCATTAAGATTATCATATGAAACTAGAAAAAAAACAGTAAATTTTGGGGGTAATACTCATAACTGAAACTCAAAATTGAATAATACTCAGAACTGAAACTCATTTTTTTTTTCATCAAACCTTATAGATACCTACATCTTTTAAAATGCTATTGAGGTTCCTGACAAGCAAGATGCTATTGAGGTTCGCAAGAAACACTTCCAAAGTGGAAAAATGTGTGCTCCCCCCCCCCCTCTAACTTCTAAACTAAGAGAATGACAAATCTAAAAAAAAATGTGGTACATTGCTATAAAAACTACCAACGAAAATTGGTTTGAACAAGATTGAGTTTGTAGTTTTTTTAATACGTCATAAACCGCAATTTTCGCCAAAATAATCACTACCACTTCGAACGTGTTAAAACATCAATCAAAGATACAACGAGCTACAAGAACTTTTATATTATGTTACTAGCTGCTACTGAACCCTTTATGGGCGAGTCCAAATCGCAATTGTCCGGTTTTTGAAGTTATACTTAACTAACTGAAGCCAACCTAAATGAAAGAGTTATCATGCATGCTTTAGACTACTCGTATTTAATAATATCATCAAAGGGTGATTCATTACGCACCTTGAATGGCCTTTTTGTCAAATGAACAGGATTTCAAATTAAACTGGGGAGAAATCATTCAATGTAAGATAAGATTAGATTTTAAAGTAAACCGACGGAAGTTCTATGTACAGATGGGAAGATACACCTGCCTGCCTGACTGATAATGTACAAGTAAGTAATGAACCTACAAGAAGGATTTCTGAAAAAGGTTTAACACCTCACTTCTGATTCTAATAAGACTATTACAGAATCTCGTATTATAATTCTCTTTCGCGTATTACATAGGAAAGTTTTGGCGACTCTAGATGTTTAGGCTATTTTATATATATTTTTTATTCGACAGAGGAACGATCTTTTGAAACGCTCAGTCCTGGCGAAAATTCTCTCCACTATGTATGAGCGGCATCTCTGCCCGGCACGCGTTGCTCGGGATCGAAAAGGAGAGAGTAGGATCAGGTTGAAGAGCTCTTCAGAACATTCGGTAGAAGGCAGCCAAGGACGCTATGGTTCTTTGCTGCGCTAACGGTTCGAGGGCTCCCGCCACCTCAGGATAACCAATTATTCGGATAGCACGTCTCTGTATAACGTCAAGCGCGTCTAGTAAGTACATCGCGGTTTGATCCCAAAAAGGCTATATTTCAATAAACATTATATTTTATGGTAGGTACCTAGGTACTATTCCTCGACCAGACGTTATTCAAAATTTATTCTTACATCTTTGGTCTCTCTGCCTATAGTAAATCACATACATACCCTATATAATATGTCTCCCTCGCCTAGAGAATTCGTTCCGGCCAAGCATGACGAAACAACAGCTCGCGTTGTCAAGTCCCAGCCACGCGTACTACGAACTTTAGTACAAATTAGCAAACAAACAACCACTAAAATGTACACATATTAAAGTAATTTGAGCCTTATTCCAAAATGATAAAGGTCATACAACATGTCAAGCCATCTTAGCACAATTTTGAGGGTTTTTGTCACAAACACGTCGGATTTAGGTTTGTCAAAAGATTTATTGTGAAATAATGAATATTACGGAATACATGTGTGAGAAAAAGAACAAAGGGTGTCTAATTTGTTTACAGTATTTACATATAAACACCGTTTCAGCTTGTTATTTATTTTAAGGATAAGAATTATGACAAGTTCGTTTCAAATAGCTTAAATTGGAATCAGAAATAAGACACAGAATTTAATTTTACAGAGTAAAAGGGGAGCGGGTCGTGGACTCCAAAACAAGGGGTTTTCCGCTGATAAGAGAAGTTTACCACTGCTTTAATATAATGATTCATTCATAAATTAGATTTCCATACTTTCGGGCTGTGACCATAACTAATTAAAACAAATCTTCACCATTTCTATTGGAACAACTTTAATTATGGCAACAACCAATCCAGGTAAGAGTCACCAGACATCTCAAAAATAGTTTAATATTGAGACCTTTCAATGTCAGAGAAAGAATACCTACACAAGAATCACGAGTATCATATCCAGACTGTGAAAAGCAATAACATTACCAAATTAAGTAATCTTCAAAGTGCGGCAGTGTCCAATTAAAGCCTCGCCTTTTGATTTCGATGCTTATTTATTTTTCGCAGCACGACGTCTGATGTCCGGAACAGGGGTTAGAAGACGGGACGCACCATCCGTGAAGCTATTCGATTAGGGTGCAATAGGGAGCAAGCTGACAGTGCAAGTAACCCACAACCATGACATAAATGGAAGATAGAAATAAGAAAATCAATCTTATGGCTGTCACAATAAGGACCAAGATATGTTTGAAGAATAGCAAGTTATAAATGCAGTTAATATGTCATTTCATTTCATACACGACACTGTCAAAGTAAATCGGTGACGAGAACACTCACGTATCATTTTACCAAAATAATATACCATTTGGGCAAGATTTCGTTGTACATTTTCTTTGATTTCTAAAAGGGTCTTTGTTCATGAAATAACGACTGCTCACAATAGTGACTGACTAACGTCGTGAGAACGGTCATTGTACTAAAACAGAACTGTGTCGTTTTGGACTAAAAACAAACGTTTTGATGGCGCCAAATAAACTATAATACACACTTAGACTGCTATTGTGAACACGAAAGAAAAGAAACAATTTTGGTCTCACAAGCAATTTGGATCTTTAGGATTCCGTAGTCCGTACCCTAAAGAAAAGAAAACGGAACCCTTATAGGTTCACTATAATGTCAGTCCAATCGTCCGTCTGTCTGTCTATCATTCTGTCTGTCAAAATCGTTTATCTCGATAACGTGTAAAGGTATATTACAAACCCTTAAAGTAAAAAAAACTACGGGCATTTATGTCGCAAAAAAGCGTTTTTTTCGATAAAATTTGTAGTATATTTCCCATTGACCTGAAGCCATGAAAATGAGCAAATCCGTCTGATACTACAAATATCTTTATAGAAAAATCTAAAAAATATACAATTGCTTTTCATTAAATCGTTAGAAATACTTATAAGCAGTCTTATTTAAAGTTCATTTAATCTATACTAATATTATAAAGAGGAATTAGAATAGGCTCCGGAACTACTGGACCGATTAGAAAAAATCTTTCACTGTTGGGAAGCTACTCTCTTCCCGTTGAACATAGGCTATAATATTCCCGTATTACCAAGGGAACGGGAGCTATACGGGTGAAACCGCGAGACTCGATTCCATAACTATTTACAATAATGTACTACCAAATTTGTACTTACGGAACCCTCGGTGTGCGAGTTGGGTCGCACTTGACTGTTTTTTTAAATCTAGAATAGTATTGATTCCGTTCTTTAATATAGATTACTTTTCTTTACCTCAACAGCCTACGTAATACCTTAACTTTATGTGAACAGTTAACGACTATTTGACATCCAACAAGAGACTTAAAAAAATACTGAAAAATTGAGAGATTTTCTTGTTATACATGAATAAACAATGTCACAAAAAATATTTGTAGTTTTTATGCCCTTTCATTGCATGCCAAATGCGAAAGGTACATTTTTATAGAGCATGTTTTTGCTCCGTGGCGCATCGGGAAAGAGTATTCTAGTTTAATTATTGATTTCATATTTTTCTTTACATCTTTTTAAGAAATTGCCAAGCTGCATATATTTGTTAAATAAGAAGAATTATATTTTTGTGAAGTAGTCTCAATTCACATGTGACTGCCTTACAAGAATACATCAAACGACTATTATTATAACCGTCAACAGGCACAACTATACAATATGTATCCCACAGTTACAAACAAGAGATTAACCTTTTATCGGCAACATTATCTTGTGCTACCAAAAAATGATTTCAGATTCTCTGTATTGAATTGAAATTAAATGAACGGCCCCCGGAAAAGGGATGCAAAATAAAGATGGGTGCCCCTTATCTAGATGTAGAAATAGAGAAATGTGAATTGTAATGAGGGGAAGGGTGATGTGAAAAGGATACGGTACGCACCGGCTCACTTCAAAATAATTGAAGTTAAATTTGTTCATTTAAATTAGGTACGGCTTAATGATACAGGAAAGAGCAAATGTACGTTGTAACAGATTGAAATGATAAAATCTGTAGATATGGATAAAGTTGGGTTTGTTGTGCACAATATTAGGGGAAAATTGTTTAGAAAGGGATACTTAGCTATTTTTAATAACTTCGCATGGGGCACTTTTTGAATACATGTGCCTGAAACAACAAGACAGGCGCGACGAAAAAGCACATTTAATTTTTATAATTTTTGTTTATTTTGTAGTACCTACTTACTAGTTTTATGATAACACTACTAATGCCCGCAGCTTCGCCTGCGTAAAATTTGTTCCCGTTCCCGCTTCCCGTGGGAACCTATTCTCGGGATAAAAAGAGTAACAAACATCCACACTCACAAACTTTCGCCTTTATAATATTAGTAAGATTGCTAATTGTCATAATAACCAGTACAGTATACTATTTCATGAGATCCAGTTCCATATCAATATAGCAGAGAAGAATAGAATTAATTATTGACTGAAATGAATTAACATGAAGAATTTAAATAAATAAATAAATTTTACGTTTGCCCATAGCGTAGCTTTAACACAAGAGTTTTTTTTGTAACTTTCTACCAATCAATATGTAAATATAGAGGGGCGGGAAATTCCATTATAAAATACCATAGATTTTAAACCATTCAATATGATTAAATTAAGCCATGACCACTGAACAACACATAATAGAGAAGGAAATTCGTAAACTGTACCAATTTAATGCCACACCCAAATTGTCACAATCTAATACACATCTATCTATTCGATGCAATTAGATGACCGCAATAGTCCACAATACAAGTTCGCTCATACTTTATCATGTCAGTATGGGTATACTATTGTGTGGCACGTTCCGTTCCCAATTAATACAATATAGGAATAGGGTTTAGGGCGTGGATAGTCAAGTGCTTTCATGCTCTCAACTATACAATATTTAGGAACCTCACTAATAACCACTTCAGTTTAGAGTATCTTTTTACAAAATTAAATTTTGACCAAATAGGAATTATTTAAAATCTAAAGGATGAAAAATTTGAAACAAGCATGTACCAAGTCCAGAAATTATTTGGCTACTTGGTACATGGTTTCACCGACTTCATATCCACTTCAGTGTAGGGTATAATTTTTTTATCAATGTAAATGAAAAAAAAAATAAGCGAATAGATGGAAAACTCGAAACAAAACCCTGTATCGACTATGGTACAAAATACAACCGTGTAAGGCTAATCACCTTTATTTAGTTTTTGTTGGATTTGTCATATTTTAGTTTGCAACTCTTTTTGTTTTTAATTCGTAATTAAACTGTGTAAACTATGAACCCACAAAGTAATTGGACCCTCAATGTCTCATTTAATTAACTATGTCTACAAGTACGTTTTGTTTCTGTGTATTATCAGCAAAGCTCTTAGTAACCATAAAATATAGTTGCTAAAACAAAAACTTTCTCATTGTTCTTGATGACATTAGAGATTATCATGACCATTATTTGTATCCCACGACTGACAACGTAAGTACTACACCCAGAACGTTATTATGGTAGAAAGTCTAAAAATGTCACGTTCAGTCTTACTTTGCATCTTATACTTTCCCAGTATCTGGCTTCGTACATCTGTCGTGCTCGTGTTACCTGAGACAGACTTGGGCAAAATAAGTCATCGGGTCACTAGAAATAGTCACAATAGATTCGTCCCATCTCACCACAATATTGGCAATTCATTATAACAATTGAATGCGTCTGTCATTGTGCAAGGATTTAGCACACGTGTAGGCGTGTGACCTTCGAAAAAATTAAAATGAACATCGCAAGTTTCATTCTATCGAGTTGCATCACAATAGAATAATAAGTTATGGATCAAAATTTCAATATTCATACTATATCGATGTGTAGTGAGTGTTTATTTTTTTCAATGTCAAACGAAACCGTCAAATGAACTGCTTAAAATATTCTCATGTCAATCATTGCCGTGGGAATTACTGAAGTTAGTCTATTAGCAACTTAATTCAACTTCTCACATAAAACTAATTGGGTTAAAACTAGTGTCCTTGGCAGGTCTCACGCAATGTGTGTCACAGGTGGCATTGCTTGAATTTTTATTCATTGACCAGATGATATGCGAAGGGTACAAAAATATATGGTCACCTGTGACAATATTGTGTAACCTAATACTGCTCCAGATGTCATGCCGTATACTTACCGTACTCACTTGTAGTGGTTACTTACATTGTAATCTGTTGATTTTGCAATCTGGTGTCTCGAAGATATCACAACATTTTCTTTTACTCGTATTAAAAGCCCATATACCTATTGTGGTCGACATGAGTAAATACTTCTAACGGGTGTTTTTTTTAGAGGTATAGAACTTTAAGTTGGCATAACTGTTTTAACTGGCGGTATTTTTGTCAGCTGTAAAGTGATTTATGTTTAGTTCGGTTTGGCATTTCAACATGAATAGACTGACGCCTGAACAATGCTTCTAAATTGTGCAAATTTATTTTGAAAATCATGGTTCTGTCCGAAATACGTATCGTGATTTTCATAAGCGAATTTTGTTTAGCGGTGCAGCTCACTTTTGGCTGAATGGATACGTCAATAAACAAAACTGCCATATTTGGGGTGATGATGATCCTCAAGTGTATATTGAGACACCGTTACATCCAGAAAAACTGACTGTGTGGTGTGCTTTATGGGCTGGTGGAATAATTGATCCGTACTTCTTTAGAAACGATGCTGACCAGAACGTTACAGTCAATCGTGACTGCTATAGAGCGATGATTACTGACTTTTTCGTTCATCAATTGAACAACCATGATGTGCAGGAGTAGTGGTTTCAACAAGACGGCGCAACATGTCAAATAGCTCGTGCCACAATTGATTAATTAAAGGAAACGTTTGGTTACCGCATAGTTTCACGTTTTGGACACGTGGATTGGCCTCCGGGGTCGTGCGATTTTACGCCACTTGACTATTTTCTGTGGAGATATATGAAGTCGCTCGTCTTCGTCGATAAGCCCGAAACGATTGACCTCTTGGAGGACGATATTCGGTGCGTTATTGTCGATATACGGCCACAAATGTTGGGAAAGTCATCGAAAATTGGACCTCTAGATTAGACTACGTCCGAGCCAGCTGTGGCAGTTATATGCCAGAAATCATATTTAAATTATAATGCCAGAAGATTTCCTTTCGAATAAAGTCATTTTCATATCAATAAGAACAATCACCTTCGTTGTATTCCATTTCAAAGTTCTATACCTCTAAAAAAACACCCTTTAGAAATATCAATTTCATTTGTAAGATAATGTTTTATTTGGTGATGAAGGTCAATTAAAACTCTGAATGTCCATCCATGTTCAATAAAAAGGTGCCTTAACTCCAATTTCCTCGTTTTAATTTATGGATATTTGTGATTTAAAAAAAATATGTTACATATTAAATGACTTGGAGCGACAGTTCGTTAATGGTTTGGCTCATACATAAATTTTAGGGCTTAACGGTCGAGGTAAAACAAACTACGGACCCGATAATTAATGATCATCTACACTATATTTTACGGTCTTTAAATATATAAAAAAAATGTTCGCTGCACCTGCAACAAACCTTTGTAACATTTTTATTCCAGAATTCGATATAACTTCATCCATCATTTCGAAGTATTCTATTTACTTTATTTAGATTTTTGGATAATAATTATGAATAGTAAAAAACTGTATAAAAAGCCGCGGTTACTGATTAATCGGGTTCTCTCCTCGAATTATTCAATTAAAATACCTTGAATGCAGGCTTAACAGAGAACACTTATTTCAAATTGTCTAACTGGAACCCTTTCTATAGAGTCATTGTAGTAGGCGTGACCGCCTCCAATGATTTAAACAAAGCTCTTAGTTGCGATGACACGGCATTTTTCGTGATAAATTTACTTCGGCGGCAATTTACTTAAGGCAAACATTCGATTTATAAGCCATAATTTGAACCTATTATCTAAATCTCTCATCTTAGCGGTATGTCCTATCCTAAATGTTCACGATCCGCTAGAGTTTGGTTGGACGCGCTTTGCTTTGACCGCTATAAATGTGGAAACATGCGGCTATGGAGGTTTATTGACACATAATTTGATTACCATTGAACCAATTCTTATGACCACGGTAAAATTATTTGGTTCAACTTAAATTAGTTTGTATTTTAAAATGTAAGTCATACAAACTTACATATTTTCACCCTTTTAAAATAAAAGCAGAATCACTCAAAAGATAAGTTACGACGCTCATAATCTGCCTGTGCTCTTCAGTAATCAACCGTGCTATTAGCATCATGCTCATGAAAAGGCCCTACTCTTAAACTGCTCAGTGTTTTTAATTCAGATGTTTGATCTTCTCTGTTACTCATATCAAAGCAACCCCGAGGGTGATGTTCAGCTAATCTTGTAAAACCTGTGTATTTTTAAGAGACAATTTACAGCCCCTGTTTGAAGTTCTTTAAAATGTAAATTTTTAAGTATCCGCTCTTTATCTACGTGAATATTTTTTTGCTTTTATAAGTGTTTATTATCATAGGGCTGTGAAGGGTCCTTTGAGTTGAAACTATAATTGATTAGTGTGTTTTATGTCTTTAATGCCCAGATATCTTCGCTTTTACCTGCATTATCACTGAACAAATTACGAATTCTACGGACACTGCGATTAGGAGTTGAATATGACAAATTTATCAGCACCATTTATGAACTAAACGGTGTGATCACTTTGATTGAATAATAAAAATGTGTTAATGAACATGTGTTTGATAAGACACCTGCTGATTATATTTAAAACCTGGAAAAAACTGGATTGACTGATTTCATAATAATTATCTCCTTTTCTGTGCTGTTCTAAGATTAACTAATTTATTTTCCATTCGGATATACCTGTGCTCATATTTCTGCAATCCACAAAACATCTGTTGGGAGTCCTGGGACATCCTTCAGAAGGTTTACTCCCGACAGTAGGCTGTTGGGCGTTAAGTGAGAATTTAAGTCTGAACGAGTCCGGCATAGCATCCATGAAGAATTTTCCCTCACGTTAATAAAAAAAACCCATACAACATACATTTCAATTTCTGGGTTATAAAGTTATCAATACTTGAACCAATTCTTAAAGCTATCGTAATAGAATCGTCTGGGGCTGGCCTAAGTACACAAAAGTCTCTAAAGTGAAACATCTCGACTGTATATTTGTAAGTCAAACTGCATAACGGTAGAGGGAAGTGGTAAGTGGAATAACCAACAACATCAATACACTCTTAGTGCGATGCTGTGGGGAATGCCACCTAGTGTGTTCTGATCTAGAAACGTATGGGTGTATATTTATTACTGGAGGACATTTTTTATTGGGGTTTATGAAATACAATGCACATACACAGAAATTGTATTTTTGTTTGTTGGTTTGTTATGCATTAAAAACGAAGTCGCTAAATGCTTTAAAGTAAAATGTAACGAATGAAGAGAGAGAAGTTAGAGCGTTCATAAATTTTATAAGTATCATTTTCTTAAATGACAGCAGCAGGGACTGTATTATCATTAAATAGCTTTTGTAAACTAGATAATCTATGAAAATAGCTGGTGCAAACGTTTAAACCTAAACTTACGAAATAAGAATAAATTGGCTTTACCTAGATTTAGGCTTAATAAAATAAGCAATTCTTTTGCGGGCAATTGTATTCGAATGTACAATACATTGCCGACACCCATAACAGGTTTGTCAGTTAATAAATTTAAAAAACTAATAAAACTTAAATTGTGCCAGAAAGCTTATTATAGCATTAAAGACTTTCTAGAAGACAAGACTGCCTGGCAGTGACACGATTTGCTCCTTTCTACATTAAAAAAAAACTGTAATAAATACTAAGATAAATAAGAGGAACCGGACTGAGTTTCTTGGAGTGTTCTTTTCAGTCTGTAGCATTTCCGAACCCCCGGTAGAGTCACAAAAATTTTGACAAACCCAAATAATTTTTAAAAATTTCAAAGGGAATAAATTTAATTTTATTTTATTTATTTTATTTTATTTTGTTTACTCGAATAACAGCAGTATTATGTGCATTATAAGTTCATGATTTACTAGAAATTGTGCGGGAAGAAAATACATTTCTATAATGATGTTGGAGCTCAGTGAATAATATTGAAGAAATTTTATTGTACAAAGCCTAGCTGCTACTTTTGAAATAGGTACTTGTTTATATTACAACTAGCGGACATCACACGGTTTCACCCAAGTGGCTCCCGTTCCCGTGGGAATACGGGAATCAAATTAGCCTATGTTCACCGGGGATGGTGTAGCTTCCCAACAGTGAAACTTTTTTAAAATTGGTTCCGTAGTTTCGGAGCCTATTCGATGTAAACAAACAAACAATTAAATCTTTCCTTTTTACAACATTAGAAATAGACAAGT
Source organism: Miltochrista miniata (assembly GCA_933228765.1). Lineage (NCBI taxonomy): Eukaryota > Metazoa > Arthropoda > Insecta > Lepidoptera > Erebidae > Miltochrista > Miltochrista miniata. Next base: position 21,781,846 of record OW121763.1, on the reverse strand, counting down.
TCAATACAGAAATTATCACAAAGCTTATAACAATGATTCTGTTTTAAACCTTTATAAACCTTTTCTAACCCAAAAACCTTAAAATTTCTATGTAAATAGTGTCATATTCTTTTTTTTTTAGAATTAAATACCTTCTCGTTTTATTCTTTAACGGATAAAGCGACAACGTAAGATTTTTTAAATAAATAAATATTGTTGGAGATTCTCACACAGAACACACTTCGCAGAATATCATAGATATTATTTTATAAATCTCTAATGTTTTAATAAAATAGGTAGGTATTTCCATAACGCTTTCTTACTACCCACGTCCCATAGGCTTTTGCAAGTTTTATGAAATCATTTAGGTAAAACACCTTACACTCCAATTTGACACTGTTGTATAACAGGCTAAGGTAAATTATCGCCGATATTTTATTTACAGAGTTATAAGTAGTAGTATTATAATGAAAGCATTATAGTATGTAATACTACTACATATAGGTAGTACGTAATCTTTGAAACGTAGTTAATGTAGTACGTAAACGAAGTTGCGCGGGTCGGGTAGTTACTACCCGTTTTACCCTTGGGTACTGAACCCTAAAAGCAACATTCTATTTAAACACCTTAACGCAATTAGTTACAGCTTGTATTGGCAACATAATTTTAATATCAAAACTAAAAGTAGGTAGGTATTTCTTACAAATATCACGTTGAACTCGCTACTTATGTTAATGAAAGTCAAATCACGTAGAATGAATAATAAATATATCCACGATAACATTTTTACACCTAGTTGCTGAAATCCGGAATTTGCAAACTTATTATAAGTACTTCAGTTCAGTGTATTTTAAATTCTTATTTACATCACCTAGTATAATATTCCAGTGGAAATTTTATATTTATTTTAGCAAACGTAGTTTTCTAACGGAATATTTTAAACTCAATTTTCACTTACTAACCAGTAAATTGCTATTATATTATGTACGCATGCTGATTTATTATGATGTTTCAGTTCCAAGATACTTTAAAATACCTACTTATAATTTGGGGTTTTTCGGAGCGAATTGAATACCGTTAGTCCGTTACTTAATTCATTTATGCTAAAAGGTTTCAAGTGAGACACCACATTGATACTCTGTAACTCAAATATCAATATCATCGCTCGATATTAATTATGGTCGAGGAATTCAACTGAACATTTATATGCTCTACCTATGAGAAATTCCTGTAAAAAAGTTACACACTAATCTCCTTGCATATGCTTAGAGCTTCAAATGACCAGTTCAATGTAGAAATTGTGCGAAAAATCTTGGTTGATATTTACTTTTATGGTAGTTTTTACTATAGAGAAAATATTTATTTAGACACTGTCTTACTTTTCTGAATTTGTACCATCTCATTGGTATATCGTGTGACCATTTTGTTAACGTGTAAGTAGGTACTGCTGCACACATACGTGCGCATGCGCGTACATTATATTCGAGACAGTACTGAACCTCACATAGGCTATTATTGCTATTAACATGAACTGTAAAGCATGAAGGCCCACACACTGAGCCTTGGGGCACCTCGCACCGGACCATTACCTTGTCACTAAGTGTGTCACCGATCTGACTTGATAAGAGTTCTAGCTCTATGTGATCAATGTTACCATTTATTGAGACTTCAACCTAGTCACCGCAATAAGAAAATGTGGTATTCAGTAATATTCGATTATAGTTTTAATGATATTTTTGTAATACCTATTATTGAAACGATGAAATATTTTTATATTAATTTCATTCGCTAAGTTGTCAGTTCTTCGCCAAAGACTAAAAAAGAAGAAGGGCGGTGGATGTGGGGCTGCAGGCTGAACACCCGAACCAACCTCCAAAGACTTCAGATCTGGACCCCTAGGTCCTAAATCTGTCGAGAATCCTGGGACATCCCTACGAGGGCTTACCCTGGGGCTTCCGGTTGTTTTCAGTGGTAAGGTGCCGTGTGGTTTTAGTGGGCAGGAGTAAGGCGTAACGAGATGATTTTCACACAAAAAAAAAGAATTTAGTACATTTCTTACATGCATGCTTGTCCAGTTCAACCCCTCCAAGACACAAGCGTGTTTCTTCACCGCTAAGAAAGCCCCAATTACTATAGCGCCACAATTCCAGGGCACATCTCTTTCCATCTCTAAAAGTATAGGGATCCTTGGTGTTGACATCTCCAGTGACGTTCAGTTCCGCAGTCATTTGGAGGACAAGGCCAAGCTAGCGTCCAAGAAGCTCGGTGTGCTCAACAGGGCGCGGCGGTACTTTACTGCGGCGCAAACACTGCTTCTCTATAAGTCGCAAGTGCGGCCACACATGGAGTACTGCTGTCACCTCTGGGCGGGGGCACCTGAATATCAGCTTCGTCCATTTGACTACGTGCAGAGACGAGCTGTGAGAGTTGTCAACGATCCTTTACTGACAGGTGGTGTTGAATCTCTTAGCGACAGGTGAGACTTTTTTTTTTATACCACTAAGGTGGCAGACAAGCATACGGCCCACCAGGAGGACCGGTGGTCACCGCAGCCTATGAACGTTTGCAACACCAGAGGTGCCACACTCGCGCTGCCGACCCTAAAAACTTTGCCTCCTTATGCGTGTTCTACCGCCTGTACAATGGTATGTGCTCTGAGTAATTGTTTGACATGATGCCCACGGCTACGTTCTATCATCGCACCGCTCGCCATAGACTGGGATTTCATCCTCACACCCTACGTCCGGAACGTTCGAGCACGGTAGATTCGATAGAGAATTTCTTCCGCGCACGCTTAGGTTGTGGAATGATCTTCCTGCCTCGGTTTTCCCAAACGCCTACAGTATGGGGTTCTTCAAAAGGGGTCTAAGAAGGTTTTTACAAGGTCGGCAGCGCGAGTGTGGCGCCTCTGGTGTTGCAAACGTTCATAGGCTGCGGTGACCACCAGTCCTTCTGGTGGGCCGTATGCTTGTCTGCCACCTTAGTGGTATAAAAAAAAGAAAAAAAATGCATACAACGCTATTCAATTCAACATGGCAGTATATGTTGCAGCATGGCCCAAGACGACAGCATATTATTATATAATCGTCTAATATTATTTTGCCTACGAATAACGCATGATAGATATAATATGTAGATAAAAATAAAATCCAAGAATGACTATTCTATCACACTTTCAACAGAAAACAAATTTGTATCTATGTATTGCGCTAATAGTTAGTAACGAAGGTTATACCTCTTTTCAACAAATCCTATTTAAACGATGGGATAGCGGGGTTTCGAAATATGTCGCGGATGAAGTCAACAACATAATATTTTAGTCTTAATAAAAATAGGTATATTACCTTTAAATGCTGAAGTTTATGAGTATATAGATCTATTATAGTCAGTAATTAATAACACATAGGTTTTTTATTCCAGGAATAAGTTCCCATAGGAAGCGGGAACGGGAACAAAATTCGACGATGGCGGAGCCACGGGAGCCTCCTTGTGACTATACAAACCAAAACTAACTCAGACTATCCACACCGGCATGCCGCTTACCAAAAATGTTACCATTGAACTTCCCAATGACTAGAAAGAAGTAAGAGGAGGCACGTCTAGGCTCATACAATTTTGATTTTAAACTTTTCTGGCTTACAAGGTGTCTGCAAGACTACGCGTCGGCATTTAAAAGCTACGCTGATTTTGCGGTTAGACCACTAACCGTTTAAGAAGTCTTTAAGCATATCATATCAAGCGCCTATAATTCTAAACAAGTCGTGTGTAAACTTATCAAGTGTTTACAGTTCAGATCAATCAAGTTCCGCATCATTAGATGTCATTTATGCGTCCGTCACCTCTGTTCATGTGATATGCAATACGACGCCAATACGGTTGAATTTCAAGAAGTAATGACGATAGAAACGCTTTCGTCACTACTCATTGTCATATTCTTTAGATAACGGACGGTGTAGGGTAACAGTTTATCGTGATTCCGCAAGACTGTCTTGAAGATGTGCAACGAAACCTCGCCAACATAATAGGTCGGTACACTTGCATGTTAAAATCAAAAAGAAAAAAGTTACGCTACAATATTTTTTATTTTGAATAATACCTATTATTGCATACATCGTTATGTTAAAAAAATCATCACTAAGCAGGCTTAATACTTACACTGAATAGAAATACTTGAGGGAATTACATTGTAACGTCTAAAGATTGAGCGCTACTACTACGGCTGCAAAGGCGGCCGCAAAAACACGTGAGCTGGTAAAAAACTTTATGTCAAAGTGGTCTAGGAGGCGACAGTTTTAGGCACTTTCAATAGCTACGCTGAAGCATCTATACCTTAGAATATACATTAGAAGGTACCTAATAAATACTCTAAGATCTATACTATACTAACATAATAGTATATACCATTTTATAGATGCAATTTGAGAGTCAGTTTCATATATTTTACCTAGTTTTCTCTTCTCATCTTCTTTTTGTGAGAAATGTAAAAGTTACTAGATAATAAAAACTGAGGTTTGACAACATTTTATTCTATGGATGAAGAAAGAAGTATTATAATATAATTATTACATTTGTTGTTGGGAGTTCTGGGACATCCTTCCGAGGGCTTTCCCGGGGCTCCCAACCACAGGCTGTTGGGCGTGACGTGAGGTTTTTTAGTCGGTAGGAGTCCGGCATAACATCCATGAGGATTTTCCCTCACGTTAAACAAAAATAAATATTACATTTGTTTTATCCTTCTGTTTTATGAGAGATTTTTGCTGGTATTCAAGTGATTTTGATGTCCTATTTAATTCAAAGTGTTAGCTCATGGACGGTTACGTATTTTATTTATTTTGACACTATTGTTCAATCTAGACTAGACAAGTACCTAATTAAAACTAATAGTCTGAGAACAAACAGAGTCAAAATGTCTCAAATGATAAAAATAATTTAAACACACCAATTGTTCTCATTTCTAATTCAGTACACGAGTTCTGTACGTGTGTCATTTAGTGCAAATAGGACCCGTCGATATTACAGACTGTGAGCCGCCCGCGCCGATAGCTTTCTTCATATAAATGACGGAACACATTCTTATGGAATAGAAGAACAATTATGCATTCGTAGCGGCAGTGTGTGGCAACGTGCGCTAACGGTGTAATAGTACCTACTACCCATCAAATTGGAAAACTTGAAGATCTAAGATAAATGAAAACAATTGAAAAAAATGAATACAGATGTCAAATAACTTTTTAGGTCTACTCCTCATGAGGGGAATCAGGATGAGGCAGCCTACTTCTCATGTATTTCTCATCACGTAGCAGAGTAGTACACTTACAACACCATGATCAAAAGTGATAATTATTGAGAACATTTTTAAAAGTGGCACTAGTAGTACATGCAACCGATGAAGTCATAGACAACGCAGGCGCGCGCAATTTCTAAATAGTTATAGGTTGAGTACTTGGTGTTTTAAAGTAAAGCCTGAGAATTTACAGTTCTGTTATACTTGCTAATCAGTAGAACAAGGTAAATGGTCCAATTTGGCCGTTGTATGTGTCATAGTTTTCTAACATAGTAGTGTGATATATGTTCACACTTAAATTAGAGAAATTCAGACTAGTAATATTCCCATATGATTTTTTTGTTAAATTAGTAGGTGCGTCTTATTTTTTGAAGGATACTAAAATAAGTTGTTTCTACCTAAAATAATAATTATGTTTGTATTTTTAAACGCATATACACAATAACAATAATAAGTACATATTTATGTGGCGGTAGTTTTATGGTTTGGGATTCAAAACGTTCATAAATCAGCCAAACTAAACATTATTTTAAGATTGTCATTCCCAATGTTCAGTGAAAAATCGTGTCAGCATGGGGACTAAGTATTTTTTAAACTCCATCCTCACACACTTTATTTGATTTATTGTTATGATTACAGTGATGCTAAAAAGTAAATATCAAAATTTAATTCACTTAGCAACAGCTATTTCAGGCTTTTTTTTAAAGAAAAAGCAAAATCTTACAAAATAGTGATCGAATTGTCACTCGTACCCACATAACCCCAACGTGTTGACGAAAGCAATGGCATAAACTTTTACAGTCAATGTTTGTTTAGGTTTCAATTTCTATGCAATTTAAAGTCTGTGCAAATCTTTATTCTACTACTGTTCAAAGAAAAAATGGGTTTAAAACTTACTGTCCCACTAGACTACGCAAAAGGTACCTATACATTTTATAAAGAAAATTAAAAAACTTAGTTTAAACAAGGGGGAAGATATCCTGCAAATTTACTTTGAAGACTCTCGGTTGGCAAATTAGCATTGTTCAAGTATGTACAAAAGTACTTTTATCATAGACTGCTTCTTCGAGTTTCTGAGTTAATGTTAAATCCAAATTAATAATGATAGCCAAAATTGTTTCCACGCGAACTATTTTAAATTTAGGTACTTTATCAATACTACGAATACATAAACTCCGGACTTATTTTTTAAGACTCGATTGCATCTCACCTGTTGGGCATTATGATAATTTATCGAATGTCACACAGTTATCAGATTTTTTTAAAATATTATTGCGAGGCGGAATAATGCTGTGGTTAAAAAGGTAGTCTCTTTCCATCCCTACCGGTAGCACTACCGACTGCCTCTGTGGCGCAGTCGGTAGTGATACCGCCTGCGGTGCTGGAGGTCGTGGGTTCGATTCCTACCGGAGACATATTTGTGTGACCCATAAATATTTGTCTCAAGAGTCTGAGTATTTATTATTTATTTATTATCTCTAAGTCAAGATTATACACGACAAAGCTACTCCCGCAGCAGGCTAGCAAAATGTGTCAGAGTATTCTTTATGTTATCAAAACACGACTGTCAAAAATATCTTTAAAAATTCAAACTAAAACCATAGAACTATAATTTGTGTAGAATCTACCCGTGAGAGGCCTAAACGAAACATGTTGAATACGCAGTCACGCACTACAGTGTGAATAAAATTCCAATTAATGATGTGCTCACAACTAGGAAAAACATTTTATTTTGACATTACACCATAAATATAATAACGACACGATTGTTTCTCGACAACAAACTTAGATAAACACATGAATCAAGCAATTTTGAAACGTATGTTTACTATTAACAACATCCAAAATAAGCAAAACGAAGACTTTAAATTATATAACTTAGATCGTGGAAATAGCCGAATAAGCTTAGAGGGAGCAGTAATATGTCATTATACTATTAACTTATCTTCTCACCCTTGACAACAACAAAGGCTGTTGAAATTTTGATATCGTTATTTTGGATGTTACAGATTTTACTGCCGTTAGACATGCAAAGGTTTAATTCAATTGTACGCAAGCAGGTAGGGTCAAAAACTAAAGTATTTTACTGTTATTTTGTAGAGACGTGAGATAGATAATCTTCATAGATTATTGAGTTTGTTTTTTTATTAGTCGTTTCGTATAAAATGCGATGTTGATGGGTGTAGTGGGGCCCTACCAACACCTTCGGGCCCAAGTCAACCTCACGTGCAAGCTCGTGCACCTGCTGAACAACGGACGAGGCTCTGACGGCGGCGGTCCATTTCAACACGGCGATGGGCTCACCACCTGTTACGTGGGACCGAATTGTACACGGTGAAATGTGGGCCGGTATAGGCCTCTGCCTACCCCTTCGGGGATAAAGGCGTGAGTATATGTATGTATGTATGTATGATGGCTGAGATGTAAAAGATACTATTGTGTCACGAGATTTTTAATATTATTTTGAAGATTTTAATTTAAAGATTAAAATTTAAATAATGATTTCTTTGCACAATCGCTAATACTAAACCAAGTTTCTACTTAGGGAACCTGCTTATGTTCTTTACATGAATTTTTTAAATGTGTTTGTATAGATCTCTGGGAGACAGTCAGCCAGAATAGTATCAACTAGTTCAGCTGAATTAACTTATAATTTTTATCTATGATCATCACTTTTTATGTAAACCAGAGATCTCACACGGTTTCACCCGCGTAGCTCCCGTTCCCGTGGGAATACGCGAATAAAATATAGCCTATGTTCATCGGGGCCAGCATAGCTTCCCAACTGTGAAAGCATTTTTAAAATCGGTCCAGTAGTTTCGAAGCCTATTCGATACAAACAAACAAACATACAAACAAACTAACATACAAACAAACAATCTAATATTTTCTCTTTATAATATTAGTATTGGTAAAGATAAAGGTAAATGCGACTCAAGTTATATGTGACACTGATTTTTCAAAGAATCGGAAACGATTTCTTGGCCCTTAATTAAAAGGTGCTGACATTAAAAAAGCTACCGTATAATCATGTATAATGTCATAGATAATCAAAATCGTACGTGCTATTTTTGTAATACGGCCAATTTAAAACATTGCAACCACATCTTTTAAAAGCGACGCTAAACTGTCACGCATAATTTTTAAAACTTTTTACCTACACGAAATTTTAAGTAACAAAAAGACATTTTTAAAACGTCGAAAAACAGGCGTTAATTTTTGAAAAGATAATGCGTTCCAAGTAAAGTGGCTGTTATGAAAAATTTAATACCTCCAACTTTGCGGGCTTCGTAATATGTGGCCAAATAAACCTCTTAGTGTATAGTCGGAGATATGACAAAATTTGCATAAGAAGGGCCAGTGACTGACTTTAGGAGCTGAAGATCGTGTCTTGCATCTAAATAACGCCTTATATTTGCAAATATTGACACTTGCCCACACCCTTCTTAAGGGTTTCCGTACTTACGATCTTGTGACAGACTTCAGTTTAGTAGAGTATCCGGTATTAAGCTATTTAAGAGACGTTAATGGAGGAGTTGTATTGCGGTGATTTGATGTTATTGTAAATTAAATGTTAATGTTCAAAGGAATATAGTGGGGATGGATTGGTTTAAGGCATTTGAATTAAACAACATTATAATCAACTAGCTGTTCTCCGCGGCTTCGTCCGCGTATAAGTCGTTATCGCGCAAAATCATAACCCTCCATTTGCACAGTCGGTTAAAAAGTAGCCTTAGTCTTTCTCAGGGCCTCGAACTATCCCTATACCAAATTTCATCTCAATCGCTCCAACCGTTTAGGCGTAAAAGCGTAACAGACAGAGTTACTCTCGCATTTATAATATACTAGCTGACCCGCGCAACTTCGTTTGCGTGATAAATCAAGAACCGCTCGTACGATTTTGTGCAAACTTCACATAAACCATCTACTAAATAGTCCGAACAAAGCCTAAATATTTGGTTTGGATGGGTGAGCCCGATCTCGAGTTATAAAATTACAACGAAAAGTGGCATTGATTTTTATATGTATAGATAGGGATTTTATACCTGAATTTGATTATGCATTATACTCGTATTAAATATTAAAGTTAAAAGTGGGAGCGTCTTGTTTAAAAATAGATTACTCGGTTACGTGGAGATTATGGAGAATAATCTCACTGTAAGGAATGCTGAAGATCGTGCGAATCGGAATAAGAAGATTAGATAAGCGGATAACGGACTCTATGATGAATTGATGATGCATGCAACATGATTTTAGTATTACACACAGTAACCACAGATGTTATCACCAGCAGCTCATTGTAACCATTTTACAATTTGTATCCTGATGACTAAAACCCATTTCTGAATCATCATTGGCAGTAAGCCTACTTGGTATGCAAAGCCTGAAAGCGATAAAGCAAATCAGGGCCAATGATTCACAAGTAGTTCCCAGCAGCGGTTCATTTGTTAACCACTTCTCTTCACAGAAAAGGGTTTCTTCGTGTCGGCTTGAAAGATTATCGGCATAAGATTATAATTCACGAAATGGCTTTAAAGTCACATTGTTGTTTGAGGAAAAGATCAGTTTGAACTATAAAATCACTAGCTGCTTCACGGCGCTTCGCCTGCGTTAAATTTTGTTACTGTTCGCGCTTCTCATAGTAACACATAAAAGTAGCCTATGTATTATATTATTACAGACTATAATCTATCCCTTTGATTCGTTATGCCGTTAGAACATGTTTGAGTAACAAACATATTCACACTTTCAAATTTTAAATGTTAGTAGGATACCTCATACTCTATTTTTTAAAGTAAAGTTGGCACTAAACATAATTATAAAATTAAATACCTAGCTATTTTATGAATTTGTTACGTAGTTGTTTTTGTCATAATTTTAAAAAATCTTACTTGCAAAATTTTTACCTTACAGACATACATAGCAAGTTAAATAAAAGCTTGTAAAGTAGCACCAAATTTTCAGTTATTTCTATGAACTCTGATCAGTAGAGAATTGATTTTATTTTTAAATCTGCCTATCTGAAGACAATAGAAACAATAATACCATTGACTTGTTTACTAACCGCGCTTATGTATGACTGAATCACAAAAAAAAATCCAAAACGTGATATTTTTCAGTGCATGATATTCCTATCAAAATATGCATGGGCACAAACACTGCATGGCTATAATTTAAATTCAAATCACGAATGCAGTGGTATGATTAACAAATCCGTATGTGTTCCTAATAATAAAACCGCGAGCACATCGTGCTTTACATGATCAGACGTGAATCGTGATAGCCTCACCCAACTTTCGCCCATTTAGCCGTTTAGTTCTCGTAGTATTTCTCGTTTTATTACTAGGAACAATGTAACGTAGTTAAAATTAATTTTGGCACTGCAGTTCACAAAATTCCACATGTGACAGCTATTAACTTTTTTAAACCTATTCGGGTTCTAATCGGGCTAACAGTTGAGTAAGATGGTGGTCAAAGTCTGAATAAGCAATTATAGATTTAATATCAATTTGAAAAAACATTTTGAACTGATATAAAACCTCAGCAGGAGACTGTTTGGGGAATAGACCCGATACATGGAATATAGCTTGAAGAGTAAGTACGTCAGAGTGACAATGAGCTGGTCATATATTTTTCAAGAAGCCGACGGTACCGCGGTGGATGGAATAGATGATTACTGGAATGAGGGGATGGGACTGGATGTAGGGTAGATTGCACCCAGTTAGATAGACTGCCTATCTAGATAAGGTCACAGGTACCTACAGACACTAGGGACAGTATACGAATGGTGCAAGACTATGTTATTGCAAAATTGAAGGAGTCATACTTCCGGCAGCGGACACCGATATAAATTGATTTTTACATTCCATTCAATGTTCCTCATCTGTTGTTTTAATAAACAAATAATGTAAAACATGTTAAGAATGTTAAAAAATTAAACTTAATTATTATAATTGTCGGGTTTAATATTTGGACTATGGATTAGGGCGGAAATATCAAATCATCCTAATTAAAATTATAAGACAGCACTAATAATACCTCATTGTTGTCATTCATGGAAGAATGACCACGAAACATAGTATAAGTGGTCATGTAGAATAGAGTAACTGTAGATACGTTGTTTTGATTCGTAAGTACAGGGGTAACATTGTTTGAATCGCTTGGGTTGTCTGTAAAGTACTCACAAACGTAGGCGTTAGTCAGTTTATGACCGTGTATGGACATGTTCTGCGGAGTGAATGATGGCTGGTACCACCCACTTCGTATAAAACATTTTGAAGCTTTTCCTTAAGGTAGTTGGGCGCTTAAAATACTTTAAAAGCTTTCAATACATTGTAATCTGCTGAATGTAGTAATATGAAAAAAATTGGTCATACGTATATTACTGATTAGATATTTATATAAACCTGCACGGAGTCTTTAAGAATACGCAGACATGACTATTTCAGGAGACTCAACTAATTTGCTATCTGAGTTTCCTGCCCAATTGTTGGAAGCGACCACAGATTGAAGAGACTGTCATTCGACGTCACTGACCACTTTGTCAGAACCTCGCCCTTTGATTTTGAATGTGCACCAAATTGTAAGTGCGGTTGGTTTGGTGAGGTCCATCACCTTATTGGTTAAATTTTCAAAATTTCTCCACACAATTTTTGTTATTGAGTCATCGAACTTCCGCCAATCGAATCTATTTACAATAGGTAATTGTTTGAAAGTTGAGATAATTTTGTTCAATCCGTAAAGGATGTGCCCAGTATAAATAGATAATAAACCGGCCAAGTGCGAGTTGGACTCGCCCATGAAGGGTTTCGTAGCAGCAAGTAACATAATATAAAAGTTATTTTAGTTCTTTGTAACTTTGATTGATGTTTGAAAATTTTAGTTTATGACGTATTAAAAAAAAACTACCAGCTCTATCTCGTTCAAACTAATTTTCGTTGGTAGTTTTTGTGGCAATGTACATCATATATTTTTTTTAGATTTATCATTCTCTTAGTTTAGAAGTTAGAGGGGGGGGGACACACATTTTTTCACTTTGGAAGTGTCTATTGCTCAAACTATTCACTTTAGAAAAAAATGATTTTAGGAACCTCAATGGCATTTTTAAAGACCTATCTATTGATACCCCACGCGTATGGATTTGATGAAAATAAAATTTTTGAGTTTCAGTTCTGAGTATGGGGACCCACAAAATTTACTGCTTTTTTTCTAGTTTTATATAAGAATCCTAATGCGGTTCACAGAATACATCTAGTTACCAAGTTTCAACAGCATAGGCCTTATAGTTTCGGAGAAAAGTAGCTGTGACACACGGACGGACAGACAGACAGACAGACAGACAGACAGACAGACAGACAGACATGACGAATCTATAAGGGTTCCGTTTTTGCCATTTGGCTACGAAACCCTAAAAATGACAAACTCAAATCCGGTGTAAACCGCATTGGAGACAAAAAATGTTGGGTTCGTTTATCAACACGTGCCTCTGTGGCGGGACTAAACGAGACTAGCGTAGACGGGTTATTTTGTTTTGATAGTAAAAAATATACAGAGCACGTAGGTAACTGAGTTAGACTAGAATAGTGTTAATAATACTGACAAAGACAAAATCTTTTGGCATATACACAGTCCAAATTAAACTTAAGACTTTAGGTACATGTAATCGAAAAAACTGATAAACATACTCGTACTCGCATACATGAGATATAGAACAAATCATTGTAGTAACAAATATTTTTCTTGGGCGTCAATAAAACCTGTGGTCACGCAGTAAGTTACACTAACCACTCGGTTTAACAAACAACAAAGTAAAAAATATGTTACTTGAATTTGGCTACATGAATTTGCATAATGCTGTTCATGTCAGAACATTTGTAATAAATTCGTATGCACTATCTACGTTACATAGAACGTTTCGGAATCAATCATTCAAATTAGGCAGTCGGCAACTTGGTAAAAATATATATTCACCTGACAAGGTGATTCTCGTCTCTTTACGCGTTTCCGTTACCCGTCATTGGTTATTCAGTTTGCGGCGAGAAAGACCACCGTGTTTGAAAGCACATTGAAATTGCTTCGCCATAAATTTTGTGCATAATTTAACTGATATCATGTAGGTGGTGTCAAATGGTTTCAAAAACTTGTGTCACACTTTTTGAGTCAATTACATGCACAAACACACTAACTTTATGCTTAACATTGACGACGAAATCAAAATATTTTACATTTTTATGGGATTCCGCACACAAGGGAAAAAACGGAACCATATTACTGAGACTACGCTGTCTGTAAGTCAGTCTGTCTGTATCTCATGATCCGCTCACCTAATCATAACCTTATCGTGCGTCTGTCTCTATTTAGGTATAGAGCGGTCCCCCCGACGAGACCAACTGTTAGTTAAAAATATGAATACGTAAATAATATAGCTACCTATAATAATAATAAAGGTTCAATACTTATTGTAGATAGGTAATAATATAATAGTTATTTTTTTACTTTTTACAGGTTTTTATATTGTTCTTTTTTTGTGAGTCGGGGGTTTTTTAAATTTTTAATTTAATTTTTTTCATGATAAAATCTATAAACTCTTGGTCCGGATTACAGAATGGTGTAATTCTAACCAAAAGTCTAATAGCCTAGACTAGACAGATGTTACACAATTCAACAATATAGTCTGTGCAGCCCGAGCATTGCAGATACTATTAAGAGAAGTTTGACTTCGAAGTTTAGTCGAAATGATTCCTACTTAAAGTCCCAATATCTAATTAGTACATCTGTGGTAGGTAAATTATTGTAACAACACGTAATGAATCCCAATTTCATTTAAGATATAGGTTGTCTCTACGAATTAACACCATTTTGCTATCCTAATCCGTGCACCATGTACACTCGGTACAGTGTACAGTAATAACGAAGTATTGACAAATGCTCTGTTCTGTTTGCTATAGTGATCTTTAAGTCTCACTCTACTTGTTTAAACAATTGGTACAACACTTTATCTCTTTCTAATCCCATCTAAAAGACAAAGAGAAATATAACAGGAACCCACATCGAGTCATGATACATCAAACATTTTTGACGGAAGTTTGCCCCCACAGCCCGTTCAACTGGTTCCTACTAATGAACATAAAACAAAGCTAGAAATTCATTGAACGATTTCTCTCGAACATTCTTTGGTGTACAACCACCCATCTATTCGATATCTGTCGCATCTAGCCCTAATCCTATAAATGACATCAGATAAGATAGAGAACACGTTGGCGCTGTGTATTTTATGTACAGAATTAAAAGCATGAATTAATGTATCTGAGTTCAATTTAGTTATAAAGCTGATTTACACGTTTATTCGATTAAGTTAATGCAACAAGTCTCGTAAATTTTGTGTACGTAAATAAGTTCAAATTTATTAATGATCTTTAAGCAAAAAGAATACTGTAGGAACTGCTTCAACTAGCCATATTATTCAATTCATGTTTGAAGGCAGTCAATACCTATGTTTATCGAAATTCAGTTAAGTTACCCTTTTTTTGTGCTTCTGACCGCGACTTAGCTTTGCTTCTGCTAGGGTCACACCTAGCAGAAGCAAAGCTAAGTTGCGGTCAGAAGCATCTCTTAAGCAAGGTCGCCGAATGCAGTGTGTAATTACTACGTAGTTTTAGTTTGGTTTAAAAGAGGACGAATCCTACTTGCCCTCGCACAACTACTTCATACTTTAGCGTCCCTCAGAAGTGTGTGAAGGATGCCGGGAACTCTTTATAATTTACTTACTACTACTTTCGTCGTTTTATAAATTATTTTTACCTTGTAATGAAATAAATAACTCAGTCTTAATTAAGCAATCTAATTATATATCTAGAATTAACATAAACTATGAAGGATTTTAACTTTTTTAGTACTCCCCTCTTCATTAATAAATTTATGATTTATAAAATGAATACTCTGAAATAATTTATACTCATTGCTACGTGTATATACAGTCGAGAGCAATGAATCCGGGTCACTTAAAGAATCCTAAAAATCTCGGAAACTAAAAATGCTAGGTTAATGCAATAAATTGTATTTAATAGACAATGTAATACTCCTTAAATGAAGGTATTAAAACTTCTTAGTTATTGTAAAGTTATATCATAAAAAAATCAAATTTGAAAAAGGGCCACTTTCGAAGATGGAACTACGAAATTACAGCATTTGGTGTTGCTTTTGTTTGTAATCTGTCATTTATGTGGGTACATAAACCATGTTGATAGTGCTCTATATTCATTAATCAAGCTGAAATTATGTCGCTTACGCCTGAAGAATGCACCAGAATACTTACAATGCTGGAAAACGGCCGGAGTCAGCGCGATACAGCCAGGACTGTCGGTGTGTCGCTGTCAACAGTACAAAGAGTTCTCCGACGTTACGAAGAAACTGGTTCTAACCAACGCAGACCAGGAACGGGCAGAACCAGGTGTACCACAGCACGAGAAGACCGATACTTGGTGAACACCATGCTTCGAAATCGCTTTCTCACAGGAACTGAACTCACCAATCAGTTTCGACGCCTCGGAGGAAGTAACCCAAGTGCATGGACAGTAAGACGTCGGCTTGCTGAATCTAACTTAAAACCCCTTAGACCTGCAAACGGCCCTAAACTGGAGCGTGGGCATCGTATTTCGAGACTAAGGTATGCCCAGAGCCACGTAAATTGGAGTATTGAAGATTGGTCAAAAGTTATGTTCTCCGACGAATCAAAATTTATGCTCTACAAGCACGATGGAAGACACAGAGTGTATCGAAGACCAGGGGAAAGATTCAAGCAAGCATGCATCGAAGAAAAAGTAGCCTACGGTGGTGGGTCTGTACTTGTGTGGGCCGGAATTTCTTCTGAAAGTCGCACAGAGCTGGTGATCATAGAAAACGGCTCTTTAACTAGCGTAAGATATGTGGAAGAAATCCTCAATGATCACGTTGGTCCATTTATGGTCAATTTAGGTGAGGATGCTATATTTATGCATGACAATGCCCGACCTCATACAGGTAGGATTGTGAATGACTACCTTCAAGAGATGAACATTACTCGTATGGAGTGGCCAGCGCGCAGCCCGGATATCAACCCGATCGAGCATGCTTGGGACGAGCTAGGCAGATGCGTAAAACAACGAAACCCTCCCCCAATCACGCTTCGTGAGCTCAAAATTGCTCTCACAGAGGAATGGGAGAATATTCCACAAAATCGTATAAGGAACTTGGTGTACAGCATGCCAAACCGCGTAAACGCAGTAATGGAAGCACGAGGAGGCAATACGAAGTATTAAAATTCAAGAAAATCGTAATAAAGTTCAAAAATTTCATGTTTCCTATTTTGTTTTAAGGAGAGATCAGCAGTTTTTTCTTTATGTAATTTTGTGTTAATAAAATGTATGGTGACTCATATTTTTTTTACTTTCATTTAAGGAGTATTACATTGTCTATTAAATACAATTTATTGCATTAACCTATCATTTTTAGTTTCCGAGATTTTTAACATTCTTTAAGTGACCCGGATTCATTGCTCTCGAGTGTAAGTATGAATTACTAGAAAATAATAAAGAGGATGTATGTTTCTTTCAATCAATATACCTTTATTAAAATAAAATTACTAGAATGTAATTATTATATTAATCGTGACAGAATGGTAATGAAATTCGAATTACTTATTGTGATAGGGTCAAGGTTTTAATATAACAACTATTGGATTGTATGTCGGGCAAAGTTCTCAAATTATAATGACTGCAAGGTAAGAATAGTTCGCTTGTCGATAACCGCATAAACGTAAACATTGCTCGCTAATAAAAAAAATATTGCTACAAATACAGAAATTAATATGAGCTAACTGTACTTGTAACATAAAACATATTCGGTTTCTTAATATATCGCCCATAATAGGTATAAGAAGTAAGAACTACGCAAAAATGTAGCTATATGAATAAATAAAAACAAAATGTTCGTATTAAATTTGTCATCAAGCGAAACTTATACATAACTCTTAAATTATAACGTTTCGATTGAGTTGAAATTTTGAAATGAAAATTATTTTTTTGCCTTGACGTAAATAAACCTATTAATGACAAGGAAATAAATCGTCTAAGTAAAACCTTTTGATGTCTCAGAAAACGCTTAATATTTATACTTTTTTGTCAGCGTATACCGTACTAAATATACCTCAACCTTTACTCGCTCCGTTTACTAATAAAACCGATACCCAACATTATCATGCGCTATCAGAGTCATCTCGGGCGACAATATACGATCAGTGACATCGGACCAAATCTCCGTTAGTGATCGCTTTGACTTACACCGAATGATGGCATTAGATGTGTTTATATTTATAACTAAGGAACCATGACTTTAGGCCGTCTATAAGGAACTCGTTTGAAAGAGTTTGGGCGCATTTTGAAATGTTGTATTGAGATTGTAGTATGTATTTTTTGTTATGTCAAATTTCGTTTCGTTGCTTCAATCAATTGGCAATTTACGAAGCGACCAATGTAGTGACAAAAACTAGTAACGTCGCAATACTTCATAGAAGAATATGTAACAATTTTCAGACGAGACATTCCCGTGTGGTAACGCGGTCCCGTGTTGCGACGGGTAAGAGTACAAAGTGTCGCCACCCCAGTACATACCGAGGGTTTCTTAAGAGGCGACTAAGGGAACACTTTCGCAAAAATCCATTGCGTAGAGAAAGAAAACCTGAAATGAAACCCAGTTGTCAGTAAATCGTTAAGCCAAGTTGAAGGCTTATGGGCAGCTTGAAAAATTTCAAATGCGGGTCGCGGCGACCTGCGCGTGTCCATTTCAACATGGCAATAGGCTCACCACCTATAACGTGGGACATAGAACTGTAAGGTGAAATGTGGGCGTATACTATACCTCTGCGTATCCCTTCGGTGATAAAGGCGTGACTATATGTATGTATGTTTAATGTTTATTTTACTGGAGTAATGTCTTTATATGCAGTAGATATGCCAACGATATTACAAACATGAAGGCTGCCAAGGCTACTTTTTCATCTAAAAATGGTTATGGCGATTGTCATTAGTCCTCATTCCTATAACGGATTAAAAAACTATCTAATGATAGAAAAAGCCCGATTTTACTTATATATTTAATAGACTTTCTATTCTCCTCAGAAAATTTTGTTTACAAATTCGTGATTATTTTGAAATAAGCGTTGATTGTGTACAACTGTACACTAACCTTCATTTTTTTGAGAGTTAAAGATGTTTGTGATCAAAATGTCAATAAAAAATATCTACAAGAATACCAACTTCTGTCGTATCTATATAAGATTTTCCCAGTTATTCTTTGGCCGCTACCCCTCGTCGGAACAGCTGGCGCCGGGCATTGACAAATAAAACTGTTTACTCACAGATATTAAATTAGTTTTATGACAGCTTTTGGCTAGTCTTTTCGATAATTAAATGACACTATTGTTTATGGTATTGATATCGTAACACATTGGTTATTTACTAAATGCCTTAATAATTCAGTGGCTTAGTCGTAAAATTCGTAATCTTTTTTGTGGAAGGATGTCCCAAATATTCGTCACATCAAGGTTTATTTTTCAAAAATTGTATATTCCTGCAAATTTCGTGCACATCTCATCATCATGCATCATCTTCGGCTGGGTCTTGAGGTCGTCCTTCACAAATCCGAGGCTCTATGCTTTCGCGGACCTCGTAGGGGGCCACCAGCGTGATCCAGCCTACAGGTAGGGGGCGTTAGCATCGGCATCGAGCCCTCGATGAAGTATCTGGGGCTCGTAATCGATTGCCGGTGGAACTTCGGACACCACTTCTGAAGTTTGGTCCCAAAACTGAAGGGGGCATCGGCCGCACTCTCGCGATTGATGTCCAACATCAGGGGACCCAACGCTCTCTACAGGAGACTGTACCTGGGGATCGTGCGAACCATGGCCCTATACGGGGGCCCCGCAGAGGGCGATGGTCGTCAGGGTGATAAGGGGATCTCAGGTAAGGCGGCATGTCTTATAGCCGGGACCCCTCCACGAGACTTGGATTTCTCGAGACGCTGGAGACTTGGGCAACCAAAGAAGGGATTCGCTACAATTGCGGCCGTCAGAACGGTCATGGACAAGTGGCTGGAGAGGAGACACGGTGCTCTCTCCTACCGGTTGTCACAGATACTTACCGGGCACGGTAGCTTCGGTAAGTATCTGTGGCGAAGACACCGGGAAACCACGGCCGAGTGCCAGCAATGCTAGGACCGCAGCGATGACACAGCGCTTCACACGCTGGTGAAGTGCACATCGTGGGCACAACAGCACCAGGTCCTCGTGGCAGATCTGGACGTGGACATTCTCTCGCCCGAGACCATGGTGCGAACCATGATCTCCAGCGGGGTAAGTAGGACTGCTCCGCCTCCTTCTGCGAGCAGTTCAAGCTCTTGAAAGAGGCGTCGGGCGAGAACGGGTGAGAACTCTCCCACCCGAGTTCCACAATCAGCAGCTGGGGCACCGCAGACGTGTCTTCGTCTAAGACTATCGGCCTCCATGACCGAGGGAATGAGGACGGCGAGGGGGCTGCTCACCGCCCTTACAGAAGCAGGCCTGTGACGGCAGCGTGATGTGAGGGATTCACGCACGCCCCCCCCCCCCCCCCTAAGAAGCGGGATGACACCTGAAAACCCCCTAAAGACGCGGGATAGCACCCGAACCACCCCCTAGGCGAGGCCGCTGTGGTAGCCGTAGGTCTGTTGTGAGTCATGGAAATCCTGCCGAGGGCTTACTCGGGGCTCCCAACCATAGGCTGTTGGGCGTTACGTGAGGTTTTTAGTCGGTAGGAGCATCCATTAAGGATTTCTCCTCACGTTAGAAAAAATGCATCATCTTGCCTTTATTTGCGTTGGCTAGTGAGATATTATCAGCAAACCAGCACATGAAAGTGAAACTTATGTTATTTAACTCTAACCCAGATAAGTAAAAAATACAAGCTCCGAAAGATGTGACTGATAAATAGTTTTCGGGTCTTCTTACGTGTTTCATTAATATTTCTGAAAGTTTGCTTACCTCTCAACGTTGCAATTGGCAATAATTGGTCACGATTTGACTCTTGCAACTTATTTTACTACGTCCTGTCATGTAAAGAATGATTTTCTTTATGCCTATATACTTAAGTAAAAAAGTAAACGATCGTTTGGAACCTATTCTCAGCATATTTGAATACCAAACCCAACTAATAACCCGAACATCGCAATAACGGGAATCACAATACGGCCATTGAGGCGCGAGAAAATATGTTTCTTTACACGCACGTTCTTTTTACAAGTCATTGGAAATATCATCGGCCATCTTTGAACAATACTCGTACACCATATTTAACAGGGGTCACGCGTCCGTTAAACAGACATCGTTGTCTAACTTGGTGCGTTACTTAACCGCTCTATTTGCAAACCTTTTAGCGCCCTTCAACCTTTAGTGAAAGCAAACATTCAGCCCTATGTTTTGGGTAAAATATATCTGCAATGCGCGAATTAATGTCTTTTATTAGATCAAACTATAAGGTTTTCTAATACCTATCGGAAATATGGCTTTATAACCATATTACCTTACTCCATAAAAGGAAAGTAAGTAAGTTATGCATAGTTCTAAAATCTTGTGTAGCTATATATAGCTAGACTAGAGTTATGTAAAAGAAAGTTCTCGTTAAACTCAACCATTATGATATATTTGCTACACGTCAATTTTACTCTTTATCTCTAAAATACAAAATGAGTGCGATTGAGCTTTAGAATTTAGAAATGTTCTAAAGGTGACTCAGCGGCTGAGAAGCGATAATATTGGTTTCTTCGAACCAATTTTTGCGTGTTTCCAAGTAAATATCATGCTGAAAATCATACAGGACTCTCCTAGGAATAATATCTAAGAAGTTACTAAGATGTAACACGATGAGACTGGTTTTATGCGATCGTTTATGATAGTCCGAACACAGGTTAGTGTAAAGTGGATATCGTTTTAAAATAGGGTTCCGTACCCAACAGGTAAAAAATGGGACCCTATTCATAAGACTTCGCCGCCCGTCTATCTGTCTTCCGGCTCACAAGGCTAACCGTTATAGCTAGAGAGCTGAAATTTTTACAATATTTCTATTGCTGCACTAAAATCAAAAGAGGAAGAGGGGATAAAAGTGGCTCACACAGTCCTGGGACATACTTCCGAGAGCTTACCCGGGGCTCCCAACTACAGGCTCTTGGACGTTGCGTGGGGTTTTATAGTCGGTTGGAGTCTGGCATAGCATCTATGATGTATTTTCCCTCGCGTTAAAAAAAAAGAAAATCTATACTTTAAATTTCTGCCACTTGACCACTAACCAAATTTATGTTGTATCCTTGTGCAAATCATGTGATAGAATATTATTATGTTAATATATTTAACTTCTTTGCCTGGCTAAGTAAAGCGGCGTACGATGATTTCCACTTTATTACATTACTATGATAATAAAATTCTGTTTATTTTTCACAAAGTGGCACTCAAGTAATACGTTCACACATCATCATCTAAGTAAATATAATCATGCGGTTTGATGCCAAGTGCCTAAGACTTGACATACTTTGTATATTAACTTTCAATAAAAGCAAAGGCTGATCAATGCTACTCAAAATGTTTGGAGATTTGTTCTTATTGGGCAAAATGCTTGTTTGATCGTTCTCATTTAACCCGGTTAGAAGGATAACAATACCGATAGTAATTTCATCTTGTAATGATATTTATTTTAAAAATGTTTGACATTTGACGAAGAGGATTCGTTCAGTAATTTTTAGGGTAAAATTATTACTTATTAGCGCTCAGTAGAAAGGAATCCGGTGATTGGTTGAAAGCTTTCCCTACAGCCAACACCGGAACTTTTTTGGAATCGGACGTCCTAAGAATTTCAGTTGGTTTGAGACTTGGCGTCACGCTTTGCGCTCCACATCGATGCCCCTGCGGTTTTAACGTTGACACTTTGGGGCATCATGGTCTTTCATGTTTAAAGAGCGCAGGCCGCTTCTCACGCCACGCTGCGCTGAACGACATCATCCGCCGTGCTCTTGCCACCGCCAATGTGCCTGCGCTCTTAGAGCCAAACGGCGTTTTCAGGGACGATGGCAAGAGACCGGATGGTATAACTTTGATACCGTGGGAGATGGGTCGGGTCCTGGTGTGGGATGCAACTTGTGTTGACACTCTAGCCCCGTCCCATCTTCCTAAAACAAAATTAAAAGCCAGTGCAGCAGCGGAAGCGGCTGAAAATATTAAAATTAATAAATATAAGGGTCTCGACTCATCGTATCGTTTTTGTCCAGTCGGTGTCGAGACCCTAGGTCCATGGAGTTCCAATGCGCAAAAATTTTTCAAGAATTTGAAAAAGCGCCTTGTGGAGTCAACTTGTGACCCAAGGGCTGGCAGTTTTCTCGCTCAACGAATAGGTATTGCTATTCAAAGGGGGAATGCTGCTAGTCTTTTGGGCACAATGCCACGGGGGCCTTATTTAGGTTTAGTTTAGATAGTAATAATGTAAATATAGATATGTAATAATTATGTTTCTCTGTAATTTTTAACAATCAATAACTTTTATTTCTTACTTATTTATTAGTGGATATACCTAAAGAAATAAAGTACCTAAAAGGAACATTGTGGTATGCAAGTGAGAGAAAAATGGTAAGAAGAGGGAATAATTAAGTTGAGATCGTTCAACCACGTTGTAGGAGAAGTTGATAGACATCGGGCCAAGTTCGTAATAATCAACCCAGGTGTACCTTGGAGATCTAGCTAGCTAGATCACGAAAAATGGTAATGAGGGATTCAGGAAAGACATTCGATAGAGTTTGATCTCTTTGCCATTATTGTGTACTATGATATTAGAGCTTCTATTGCTGTTGAGGTATCATCACCAAGCTATCAGAACGATGATGTGTCATTTTTTTAATTCAAACACTTTAAAATTTGAATAGGTATATAAAAACAGTACTCAATTTTGAAGAGGAAGGAATACACGAACGAATGTCATTGGTAAAACATTAAAGTTCTTTCTACACGGCCGGACACTTATAAAAATGATAAATCATTTATTTGCCTGAAGTAAATATTTCTGTTGGATGTTGATACTGATTACTATGACACTGTATAAAATTGCGTAGCAAAATTTTTTATATTTATGTAGGTAGGTATGTTTTTTTATGTTTTTTAGGGATTTAGCTTATCGGCCGGAAGATAGTTTAATTAAGTACCTACTTCTATGAGATATAGGTTATATTGAATGGCATTCTCGCATTAGACACCGCCAAAAATGTTATAGAACATACATACCATACCAGACCTACATAGTGTATATGTTATAGGCAATGTGTATAATGCAGGCATTCTATACAATACCTAGGCATTGTATAGAATGACGGGGTCGTTCAGACAATGTATGAAATGATATTAAATGTTTAAACTATTTTACACTTTGCCTAGGAAATGTATAGAATACCTAGACATTGTATAGAATGCCGGTCGAAGCATAGGTAATCTATTTTTCTTCTCTATGATTCAGTACTAATCTTTTGAGAGCTACTCCTAATTTCAACTTCCAACAGCAGACAGTGCTGATGAGGCATGTGTTCTATTATTACCACTTAGGAAGCAAAAACGGGAACAGAATTTTACACTAACACCCCGACTCGGATGGGTTAGGTTAGAAGGCTAAAGCGGGAGCTCCGCTCCGCTTCGCTCCCGCCTTAGCCTTCGTGGTTATTTTTTTTTTGTTTTGTCGACTAGTTCTTATTTGGTTAACGATTCTGTCGTCGAATCTGTCCATTCATTATACACATTGCCTGATGCGCTTCGGGCATTTCATACAATACCTAGTCAATGTATGAAATAAATCGTATTATACACATTGCCTGAACGTTTTAGGCAATGTATATAATGCCTAGGCATTGTATACAATGCCGGATTATACACATTGCCTATAACATATACATATTGAGTATACACTATGATAATACATAGTGTATCCTTATCAAGAGCAACGTCTTAAACCTCAGTCCCGTCCAAACATTTACACTGACGTGCCTTCGCATATGATTCAAGTTTATTGGTCAGAAAAGGTTTCGGCTACGTAAATAGATTTTTCAGACACTACTGTTTATCTTGGCATCAATATTACACCAGATATTAAGTTGCTAATCTTTGTGTTGGATGTCATTAATATTTTAACTACCATGATTTTATTAATAATAATTAGTCTTTACACGTATGGTACTGTCGCCTTGCCGCCGCTACAGCAATGTGGCTTGCAGTCGAGTTCAGACTCATACCTTTATGCACAATAGTCAATGATAACCCGGACCTTGAACTGTTCAAGGAAAGTTCGATAATAAGTACGCTCTGTACATTTATAAAAATGTAACATCTTTCTTATCCGTATGTTTGAAATTGGTGGACAATAAAGTTTATTCTATTCTAAGTACCTTTATCCGCCAATTTGCGCTTAACAGCATTTGCTCGAAGCCTTTAACTTTAGCAAAACTAATAAAAATAATACAATAATAATAATGTAAAAACAGACACAGAAATCAAGTTGCCCAAACGTTACAAATTGAACAATGGTTCGTGATAAATAACAGTCGCGTTATACAAAAAGAAGCGTTATAGATACTTATAAACCCCTTTTAAAATTAAATAACTCTCAATGCGTACATTAAATTTATAATAATTGATAATAATAGATGTAAAATGCATGACGAATCGACGTGAGATATTTATGAACTCTCAGTGAGACCCTTATAATGATGCTAGTTTATTGATAAAAAATATATTTTAAAATGCATAAAGTAGCGTTATTGATACAAAGTACCCACATGCAGTAAAATTACAGGGCCTTTTTGAGAATCATTGTTGAGTATATAGCCTGAGAAGTATAAAACTTTATAACTTTCCATTCATATGACTGTCGGCTTACTTTGTGTAATAAATACCTAAAGACATACCTATGATAAACCGTATATGATCATTCCCTCAATAAAAAGATGTTAACTTCCTAGGTAGTGTCGGGATAGCAGTAAGTTGTGTTAACAGTTAGTGCATTTTCTAATAATAATAATTTCTAATAATAATTTTCCCTTATTACAAAACTAGCTGTTCATCGTGGCTTCGTCTGCGTAGAAGTCGTTATCAAGCACCATGATAGGACTAATCGCGAACTGGACCATGTGTGAAAGGTTTGTGCTAGCAAGATTTATTTCAACGTAGTCCCACAAGTTCACCAGTATCAAGAGTGCCGAAATTCTGTACATTCAATATGACCTGTTACGTAAATGATAAATACGAGCTTATTGTGTACCTACGTTTTGAAATGATTTAATTCGGCTACATTTACATAAATATATTAAGTGTTTAAATTAATTTTTCCACAATAATAAAATACAATAGGTACATTCAAATAATTTTTAAGTAATAACGAGGGCCATATTTAGGTTTACTTTAGATAGGTAGTAATTATATTTTTTCTTTTTTTTTTGTATTAAATTTTTTGACATAAAAAAATAAAAATTTGAGGTAGTAATTATGTAAATAAATAGATTTATGTACCTAATAATTTTGTCCATAAATGGTTAAAATATTTTATTGTCTGTCTTTTTTATGTCTAAATAAAGCGATGTATTGACATTATTATTTTCGGTATAAAGAATGACGTAAGTAGTTGATTTTAAGAAGACCGGATATCACGTTTGCGTAAAAGTAAATTTCACTCGTGTAGAGCTGAGCTCGATTGGAGCTAAAATCACATTACCATTACCATTACCAATGATATTTTACACTATTCACCTAACCAATGCCCATGTTATAAATTGTTATTGAAATACATCCTAGTATAAAGATAGTGTCTGGTTTTCATGTCCAATGTTAATGCAATTAAGTCGATGCACTAATCCAATTCCCATCAATAGGTTTCAAACCCATTAGCAACCTATCCGTTTGCCAATCGTATCATCTAATTAATTTATACCGGTTTTGTTCCAACAAGTCGCACCTCGTAACTTAACTTCTGTCATTCGTAGATTGGCATTCGTCTGTCTGAATAGCGTCACCCACGCACAGTAATTAAACTTGAAGTACCGACTTTAATGCAATTGCTTGATAAAGAACTGATCAAATTTGCATATTAAATCAATCGTCTTTAAGGTAAGACTTGAGGACTTTATAGTCTCATTTTTATCTATCTGATAAGTGGAGGCTGCTTTGCAGTCTTTATCTTCGTCGTGATTGAGACCATCAATTAAATGAATACAACCTCCATATCTTCGACTATTCTACGATATATTATTTATCTGTGCTCGTGGAGTAATCAAATCAAACAGTGCTGTAAGTATTGCTATGGTAGGTCTAGTAATGACGGTATGGGTATGCTTCGACTTCTCACGCTAGTAATAAAATTAAGGCTTTATATTTAACTTTCAGTTATTAGCAGTATTATTAGCATTAGGTGTTACATATTTCTCAACTAAATTGATATAGAACACATAAAAATAACTAGGTATTTAAATAGAATGAGATTTCTTTAAAAACCGTTTTAAAAATTGTCAAAGTTACATCAAAGTCAACAAAAAATATCCTGAAGCAACGGTACTCAAAGAACAAAAGAATCAGTCAAAAGCGGTCAATCTATTTCAATTATAAATAAAAATCACACCATCATCCACACACGCCCGTATTCGGGTGCCATTAGTTCCGGAGCGTAGCAAATGCGCTGGCGGCGTTCATTGCAAGCGCTTGCGCAATGACGATGCCTCATTAGGCCGGAACAAACCTTTACGAAACTGGTGTGGACTCTTCAAATTTGATGACAAATGACAAGGCTTTGTATTAAACTAGTGAGACTATAGTAGTATTCTTACGTAACATAGGTGTAAAAGTTTGTTTACATCTTTGTTACTCAATCATGCTTTAACCTCTTATCGAATTTGACCGAGTTATACACAAGGTGACTTTTTTAATCCAGGAGATCAACATCTATAAAATCACCTGGATTAACAGTGTTGGTTACCTGGAGAGCTATAAGGATTAACAGGGTCAGGTAAAACTAATATTAATTAGACTTATTTAAATACACTCATTTAAATTCCAGTAACCGGTTTCTGTGTTAATAATAACAATTTTCAGATAAGTAGTCACTAGTAATGTATCATCTCAAAATTTATCATGTGCATGTCATAAGTAATATCCAGGATTTCGGCACTCTTGATACACCGGTATCAAGAGTGCCGAAATCCGACTAGTAAAACATAACAAATGGTGTATCGATAGTCTCGTACAAAGCATTGAACATATCCGAACAGGAGTGTGTCTCAATGATGTGTGCAAAATAGTGATAGTTCATAGAGTACTATTGTTCATAGATTTAATGGACGTTGGGGATGGGGTACTGCGGAAGTAGATCGCGTGTCATGCTGTGCGTCAATTCATTTTATTTTACAAAAAACGAGTATGAACAATTATGTGAGAAAATGACTTGGCACATTCACGCTATTTGCATTTTAAAAGGATAGAATGAGAATAACAAAACTGCGACACTGCAATAAATTTCAGAGATTGACCTTGTGACTGACGATATTTGGCACAAAACAATATAAATGTTTACAGTCATGGGGCCTTGAAACTAAATGACCTGTATATAAAGTAGTGCTCGAGTTAATGTCTTTGTATCGTTAGTTACACAATATAGGTTGTATATTTCAGGCAATTGTTACTAGAATGAATGGCCTCAATTCAATTGAAATGTAATTCGTCTTCATTGATTCAGTAGCTCCTCTGCTCATTATATTTAGAGAAGTTCCTCTTGGTTGATTGATTTTATCAGCTGTTGCTCGTTTAAAACTATATTACTCCACAGTACACTGTTAACGATCTATGCTCTTTGGTTTCCTTTATGTTTGATGTCTATCTCAATATTAAGGTTTATTTCTAGGACCAAACGTTAAAACACTAATTTGTTCAGTTTGGTCCTGTACTTTTCTCTAGTTTAGTGTTGTGTTATGTCTAGTCAATGTCATCTATTTCAGTCATGTTTAGGTAATTGTTTCTTAATGATATGTCTATTTAGAACGGTTTCAATATGTAAAGAACTGTCTCCTCATTAACTTAATACTGAAATGATATCGAGAAAATCCTCCCCCCTTAATGGTAATAGTGAAAATTAACATGACGAATATGATAGAGTACAACACATTATATTGTATCATCTATTTTACAACATATTGTTATTGTCTATTTATACGGCAATAAAACCCGGAAAATACATCAGGCAGGTATATTTTCCGCCCCTTAGAATTCAAGCAGAATCTATTTTTTTATAAAAGTCAGTTAGAGACGCCTCCTAATTGAATAGGATGGAACAAGAATCAAAGGGAATGATTGCGTTCCCCTAAAATTTCAAGGGGATGTATAGGAGAGGGAATGATGCGATGCGTGGACAAATTCTTTTAGGGAGACACGTTGTCACGGAGCTACGAAAATAGTAAGTGGGTAGTATTTATCAAAAATCTTGAATTTTTTTTAATGCACTCTCTAAAATGTACTAAAATAAATATAACGGGGTTGCTTAGGCAATGGTATTTTTATTGTATTTCACAAAGTTCAAAAAAGTACTAAGTATACAGTTAATTTGAAGTTACTTCACAAAATGTCGTGTGAATTTGTTTTGCTTAAACTTTTGTCAGTGTGAGATGACCATAAAATAAAAGCATCAATAAAATCCATGTTGTAATGTAAGATAATTCTCATATTATATGCAAGAGTTAAACTTGCAAAATCATTATTTGTTTTGTCAAGGTCTATTACATTTTTTAAATACATGAAGCATTTTTGTCTGCTGTGGCATGCTTACAAAATTATAAAATTTAAATAAAAGTATAATTTGACAGCGATGAGTTCTAAAGCAAAAACAAAGACATGAAGATGCTGTTAGCTCCAATAAATTGTGGCATAGGGTGACTTTACACATAAAACCTCAATTACAGTTACGGTGACCACTTTCCACCATATGGCTATGATGCTTTTCTGTCACAATAGTTGTAAAAGGACTTAGCTATGGTGGAGTAAATTAAGACAACTTACTCCACTATAGCTTTCGAATTTCTTATCCGAAATAGTCTGGTCCTTTAAACATTAAAAAAAAATTAAAAAAACATTTTATTCAATCAGGGTATCGGACAATCCCATTGCTACCACTCTGTCACTGATAATGTCTTTGCCATACATTCAGTATGAAACAGAAAACATAATAAATGTTCACAATAATGTCATATCCAAAATGAGTAATACATCTTCGACGATCATTGCAGTTTACAACTAAACATTGTGGGTGAGATTCCGTTGCAGTAATATCTTTGCCAAGGTTGTGGCTAAAATTGCTTCGTGTAATTTGTGCCCATCGGGCTTGGTAGATACATCTTCTGATGTCAGGGTGCAACCTACAGGGGCATTGTCGTTAATAAGTTAGGTCCTAAACATGTAAGAAGTAATTGGTTGGAAAGTTTTAGTGGTTTTAGTCAGTAGTGAGAAACATTGCTTACTTACTAACATACGGCTCATTACTTTTCCAATATCTATCAATCATATCAGCCTATCCTAGTCCAGATTTCTCTCTTTATGTACCTGGCTTTACCCCGCAGACCATGTTGGTTACAAGGTTTCCAATACACATTTGAATTTGTAGTTTTGATTAATGATAAATTATATTGTGGATGTCTGACTAGTTTTAAAACTGTTACAGATTACATTTTTCTAGATTAATAAACAACTGTGATTTAAAGTTTCAAGAAGACTTTATAATTATTATTTCAGCTGTACTTATATGACCATCTGAATTATCTGTTCTTAAACTACATGTACATGCATCGTAAGTCATAACGATAAAGAATTCGATTAAAATCATAAAGAGGAGTGCGTATGAGTTCATCTTTATCTCCCACATGTGAAGGGTTACTATGAACAGAAATGGAAGCCACTTCAAAAGCACCGACGACACAGAGTAAACACTTATTTTATACATCGCTGTTTTTATGAGAACAGTGCTTTGTGATCTCTGTATGGGTTTTAGCTCAAATGCCGACGGTCAGGTCGTTAGTGGGATTTTATTGATGTGGTCTACCTTAGAGTAATTTAGTTAGGAAATAGGTATTCTTAACGGAACTTGAATTTGTGATAGTTTTCTACCAAAGGGATCCCGTTGGTTGGTCCTGTCCGTCAAAAAAATAACTGTATTTACGTCCTTCTTTGTTACCTATTAGTTTTACACCATTATTAATGTTACTTTTATTACTATTATTACGTTAGGTACTATTATTACTACTACTTTACACAATGATATGGAAACCGAAAGTATCCATTCATAACAAAGTAAGACGTAAATCCGAATAAAAACTTGTACAATCTTATTCCAATAACTTGCCATATTAAAACCGATATACAATACTATTATGTCTCATATAATGCATTTTATAGACCAAAAGTGCCCATAAAATAGTATATCGAATACAGGTTTTTGCTATAATCGGCGAGCCCACGCGGGTATTTACCATCCCCTTAAATATTCGAATGCATTGTTACTCTGCGCGAATGGACATTTCAACTTTTTATTCCCAATACCAAACAAAGCTTATTTTCGAGTGTTATAAGAAACAGACGGTTTATTTAGCCATTGTTGGTGAACCATTTATCTCTATAATTTATGGGGTAGCGTCGCGAATCGCGGACATATTTTTGTGTCAAGCAGTAGACGGTTCACGCAGTTACATTGTCCTATATAGGTAGCTGTTTAACTTAAATGGTTCAAGTTGAATACACTAGTAGAATCCTTTACTTTGTTTGTATATCATGAATAATTGATAGTGTTGAATTTGTTAAAACATCAAATTATTATCTGTTTTACATTTGATCCATAGTTCTAGGCTGTAATATAGAGCAGAGTTGTTATGGTAACTGATAAGTGAAATTTGATAGCACGTACCTGTCATAAATAGGTATATACAGGGTGAATTTTTGAAAAGGGATTGGATGGCCAAATCCGAAACTATAAGAAATAGCGAAAAATGCTGAAAGGAGTCACGAGCCCGATTTTGATGAAACTTAAAACCTCATCATTAGATTTTTGAAAAACCCATAATCCTAGCTGGGAATCGAACTTGTTGATTTTGAAAAAAAAAACACACCCTTTATTATTACACCATACGATAGAGTCGCAGTTAAGGATCAAATTTTGCAAAGTAATGATATACGCCAAATTTAGGGAACATTTGGAATTTTAATAGAATGCATATTTCATGTACCTAAATTTTGTATCATAGTTTGTTTCGTTGGAAATCCCAGAAAATATCGTAACTATTCCGTGTTTTAAATTATGCTCAGAATGATTTTTTAGAGAATATTCTCAACGGAATCAATAATATTCCTTAGTTATTCCTTGAGGTTTCGAATCCAGCTATGTACTGCAAAGATTTTGAACAATTAATCAGTTAACGTAAGAAAAATAAAATGTATTTTGTTAAAGATGAGCTCTTTCCTGTAGTTTGCCGTATATCATTACTTCCCAGAATATGATCCTTAATAGCAACACTATCGTATGGTGTAATAATAAAGGGTGTGTTTTTTTTTTCAAAATCAATGGATTCGATTCCCAGCTAGGATTATTGGTTTTTCAAAAATCTAATGATGAGGTTTTAAGTTTTATCAAAATCGGGCTCGTGACTCCTTTGAGCATTTTTTGCTATTCCTTATAGTTTCGGATTTGGCCATCCAATCCCTTTTGAAAAATTCACCCGTATAATTACTGCTGTAGAGAAGTTTCAACACCTATTGTGGGGCAAAAATAAACTATCGGGTAAAATATAGGCATGTTCTATGACTCTGCCTACCTCGTAGGGAATAAGTATGTAACTATATAGAAGTTTAATTCATCTTTGCCTCACCAAGTGAGCCTATCAGTTAGCCAAAGTGTAGTGTAAACGTTTTCAGTGTTGGTGTTCCAAAATTAGATGACCTTATAATTTTTAATAGCTTCCAAAATTCATGCTATCTAGCTCAATTGTGGACTAATTCTGACTCGTTTAGAAAAAGTTAAGGCTTTAGGTTAGGCAATTCGTTACAAACCTACTGATGGATACGGCATACTAGGGATAGAAGTTTTGTCATGGTTTTATAAAATCCGCTCTTTGTGAGGTCTTCTTCTCTAGGCTGCTTGTATGTGCAGCGTAACTTTTTTGTCGGAACGCCTAGTTTGCGTGGGCTTGTTTTGACACAGTCTCCTGCTATTAGCCCTGTCATCTAAAGCTTATCCTTTGAGTTGAATATAAAATATACAAAGAAAGCAAAAAGTCATTAACAACATTTCCCCTCAAAATCATTTATCTTAAAATTTTACATTAAAAAACTTCAAAGTAGTAGCCATACGTCCACTATTGAACTTCCACGAAACTACGCGTTATTGACTTAGAACCTTTTGCGCAGCAGGTATCGTGGTGTGGATGTTTTATGCCACTGCCAGTCACTTGGATTCGACACAGGGCGTAAGGGTATTAACCATTGTTTGAGCTTCGTTATGCACAATGTAATTTTCTCTGGTTGATTTGTTGCACTTGCGGTGTAGAGTTATAGAAACATTTATCAACCTCCTTTTGTAAAAGTAGGTGTTAACTTGTTAGGCAAAGACCACCAAGAAATATAGCTTCTGTATGTTAACAATTAAACGGAAGTGACTCACAGAAATAGTCTCATTTTGAACGTTCTTGGGAGGTATTTCTAATTCCAACTTCCAACTGACAAAGATATACACAGCGCCTACGCAAGCTAATTGAAGATAGTACCAACATCACCGTTCATATTGTGATCGCTAAGCTAATAATTACAAACCGTTCGTGTTTGTAATTATTGTTTATCTGTCTATATGTATTACGGTAGTTCAGGTAGCGCTCTACCTGTTTGGTGATTGATTGTTGATTGATTTTTGTTTGTCTAAATGATTTGCATTGTTTCAAAAGCTCAGTACTATCTAAAATGCGATGAAACAACAGTTTTAGTGAAAGCATAACTGTTGTCATATTTTCCCGTCTTTAGTTCACGATTTTTACATTTATGTGATTTCGAAGGTATTCTATTATTAAATGCGCTGTGCTTGTGTTAGTTATATTTAAAACATTAATGACTTGCTAGTATTTTATGGCACTGAGAAAATGAAGTAATAATGTTGCAAAGTTTATGATTTTGTCTCTGAATAATGCATGTTCTTCGAAGAATTGCAGACTACGTTGTCAAGTGAGACATTGTATTAAGTTAAATATGACCAATTATGTTAAGTAAATCAATTGTGAATTGTCACAAATTGCAAATAGATTCATATTAATGTCTCTAAAATGCTCGCTCAAATACATACTTTATATTTATTTGTGAAGACTTAAAATAACAGTCTAATAAGTTGCAAAGCATCTTCCCAAGGTGGTACGGTAAACCCAATAAAAAACGAAATTTTAGGGAAAGGGAACTTAGGGGATAGGCTGATTTAAGTATAAGAATACTATACTATGTTCTTCGTTCTCTTTTGGTTAGTATTAGACTAAACTTCATCTAAAGCTCAACACTCAGGGTCCACACCATCTTGTTGGAAACGATTGTGGACTGGCTTTACTATATTTCCTTTATACGATGGACCTTGCAGGTGAAGTGTAACCACGTGGAAGTTATACTTTTCTTACGATACTTTTTCTTTTGTAATGTATGCCTACTCACAAATAGAGATACATAAAATGAAATGTGAAGCTCGTATACAACTGTATTTTTCACAAATGGAAAAGGCACGCATTTAACGACGATTAATTTCTTTAACCCCGTAAAGTTAACGATCGACGGAGCAATTCACTTACTTCATGTGCTTTGGTACCGTACTCTAATAAAACAACATGCACTAATCGTAATACTAGCAATTACACCGGTCACGCCTGTATAAGTTTTAATTAATCGGTGAATTACACTCGTACATACAAGTAAGTACTGTATGTGATATCGGAGTACATTTTGTCGTTGGTGCTTATCGTAGACTGGTTTACGATTGCGCGTGTCCATTGTTACTAGTTTAGTTTTTTTTTTTTAATTTAGCGAGCCAAATGACGCTGCTTATCTGATGGACAGTGGTTCTTCTTGAGATCGATTGGTATTTAACTTTATACGACTCCAAAATCAGGAAAGTGATTGATTTTTTTTTCGTGTTTGTCACAAATCACATAGGTACTACTTAATACAAGAAGCTCGATCACCATGTTCAATCTTGAGGTGGCTTATTATGAAGGCAGTTGATAATGTATACTGCTAGCAACGTGGTGATGTACAATAATTAACCTTTCCCTACCCCTTCGAGGACATAGGTGTGTGTGATTATATATGTTTCAATGTTATTGAAGCGCTCGTGGCCCCGCGAACTCAGTGTTCTTGTAAACGATCACTGCAGTAAGCAATTTTCACAATGGCCAGCGCTTGGATGGGTGACCATCCATGTGACCACTTTGTGACATTTATTTCGGAAGGTACGTTAAGCCGTTGGCCCCGGTTGCCAGTAAAATGGCAGTCGTTAAGCAAAGTTGAAGGCCTTTTAGGCGGTTTGAAAAATTTCAACAGCAGGTAGTCACAACATGCGCCTGTCTATCTCAACACGGAAAACGGCTCACCACCTACTACGTGGGACAAATTCTAAAATGGCGAAATGTGGGCATATAATATGTCTCTGCCTAACCCTTCGGAGATAAAGGCGTGACCATATTATGGATGTATGTTTGCCACCGTTATAATACTTTCGTGTGTGACAATGGAAACGCGTTTCAATAACGTTCGGTTTAGTTCGTCCGCATTGTCTATAATAGTTACAGATGATGTCATTGACGGCTCCATTCAAACACAACTTCTTTTTCCGGTCGTTTAACACGGATTTTAATGTGTCTGTACGGTTAACCGAACTGGGCTTGCGTAACAGATGTATTTGTTGATAACTTATTCCCGACCGTATTATCTATCCTGGAGTGTCAAGCTCGATGTGATCGGAGTATTTCGGTAGATCCTGGCCTGTTGTGCTATGATGTTATTATGTACAGGTACAGAACAACTAGAGTAAACGTAATCACGCCTCTCCTTTTCGATTCTGAGCAACATGTTCCAGGCAGAGGTGCACTTACACACAGTGAAGAGAATGGACCATTTATCCAACACCCGTTTGACCACCACTGGTGGACTGGTGGATCCCCTGTGGCCCCTACTGGGGGACTGTTTGTCATTCATTTCCGATGGCCACAATATACGAAATTTGTATCTAGTGAAAAATTCTTACTAATATCATAAACGGGAATGCTGTCGAATCAAAAAAACCTGGAGCGCTGTGCCGGAGCACATATTTCTTTTTCTTGTAATCCAGGGTTTTCCAGCGAAGTTAGAAGACGCACATCATTACACTAGTTTGAGGACCACTAGTGGTGTTTGGTACTGAGATAATCATTTAACTTCTTAGATAGCATGCTGATATGCATGCGACGATAATTGAGAACTCTTCAGTGTTTTTGAAATTCCGTTCATGGAATACGATCTACTTTCTTGTGTAATAGTCATGGTAGTGATAGTCTACTTAAGCCTATAAATATTAGGTGCTTACATATGAAATTGGCGTTTTGTATAGGAGGAACAAAAAGTCGAATATTTTTAAATATAATATATTTAATTAATCAAAGTATGAACCATTGTTTTCTATGCATTTTTGCCATCTCATAGGTAGTTCATTGATCCCTTTACTAAAAAAACCAGTCGGACGGGAATCAATAAAATCTGTGAAGGCGATTTGGACTGCCCCATCAGAGTTGAATTTTTTCCCTTGCAAGAAGTTGTCCAAATTTCGAAAAAAATGGTAATCTGTTGGAGCAAGATCCGGGGAGTACGGAGGATGTTTTAGACATTCCAATTGAAGCTCTTCTAATTTGGTAGCCGTCTGTTGTGCAGTGTGTGGTCTAGCGTTGTCGTGAAGCAGCAGTGGCGTGGAGCGATTGACCAGCCTAGGTTGTTTAGCCGCTAGCTTTTCCATCATGGTTTGCAATTGCTGACAATAGACATCAGCCGTAATAGTCTGGCCAGATTTGAGAAAACTGTAATGAACAATACCGGCACTAGTCCACCAAACGCTTACAAGTAACTTTTTTGGGGTTAATTTTCGCTTGGGGCAGGATTTGGCTGGCTGGCCAGGATCCAACCATTGCGCTGAGCGCTTTCGATTATCGTAAAGAATCCATTTTTCGTCACAGGTAATGATTCGGTTTAAAATACCTTCATTATTGTGCCGGTTCAGTAATGTAACGCAGCAGTCGACGCGCTTTTGCCGGTTTGCTTCAGTCAATTCGTGAGGTACCCACCTTTCAAGCTTTTTAATCTTCCCAATTTGCTTCAAGTGAATTAAAACAGTTTTATCACTAACACCGCAGCCTGCAGCTAACTCGGACGTGGTTTGCGATGGATCCGCTTCCACAATAGCCTTCAATACTTCATTATCAACTTGAGTCTCAGGCCGTCCACGGGGCTTGTTCTGCAGGTTGACATTTCCTGAACGAAAACGTTGGAACCAAAAACGAACTGTGTTTTCTTTTGCAACATGACCGCCATACACATCATTCACCCTTCTAGTCGTTTCCGCAGCACTAGTGCCACGGCGGAACTCGTACTCGTAAATAATGCGATATTTTAAGTTTTCCATTTTGTAAAATGAGTGACGCAAACAGAAAAAAACAGAAGAAAAAAACAAATGAATGACGGTCATCGAAGGATAAATACATGAGTAAATAGCTGGGAAAATTTGAATTTGGAATTCCTTACCAAAGAGGAGAAAATCGTAATTAAAGTGGCCAGTACGAAAAACGCCAATTTGATGTGTAAGCACCTAATATATGTGGACAATTTCACACAACATCATCTAGCCCAAATTAAGCTAATATAAGCTTGTGCTATGGGATCTAGATGACTGATAGACATACATATATATTTGTAAATACATACATAATAATATAATACATAGAAAACACCCAAACTCCGAAACAAACATTTGTGGATCACACAAATATTTGGACCGACCCAGGAATCGAACCCAGGACCTCCAGCGCCGCAGGCGGTATCGCTACCGACCTCGCCACAGAGGCAGTCATTCTATTAGGCCTATTAGAACTATGTATTACATATGAGCAAAGCCTCAGGCTGCAAGTAATTCATACGAACGATTTTATAGTAAAAGTACAGTTACTGTTTTGGTATAGTTGAAATAATTGGAAACCGTTATTGTAATTGATTATTTCGTTGTCGATTACGTTGGAATGTCTATTAAAAATAATAACAGTCGTTTTGGTAGGTTTTGTATTGAAGTAATGAAATATAGAAAAAAAGAATTGTAAGTAATAGTTTGTATCATAGTTACTCTTCATGTAAATATTTTAAATTTTACAATTCACTCAATCACCTTGCTTGCTTTTAAATTTTAAAGTCACTTATGCCTAATGTAGCAACAGTTTGATGACTAATTATCTTTTTAAGTAAATTCGTTGTTTAAAAGGATGAATAACATTTATCAAGAATTCGGATGAATTTTTTCAACGAAACACCAGATAACATCTACAGCAGACTCTTAGCATAGTCAACGATTACAGTATGGATTGTGTAGTCACGTCACTCAGTATTTTGGCGATAAGGTACGAGAGCTCTACTCTTTACACGTATGGCTCTACTGTGGTCTTTGTTACTTACGATAGTGTAATGCACTAATAGTTTAACTCTGTAATCGTCTCTGTGTTTCCGAAACTATCTGTCCTTCCATATTATGAGAACATATTATGAAACTATCTGTCCTTCCATATTATGAGAACATAATATGGAAGGACAGATAGTTTCGGAAACACAGAGACGATTACAGAGTTAAACTATTAGTGCATTACACTATCGTAAGTAACAAAGACCACAGTAGAGCCATACGTGTAAAGAGTAGAGCTCTCGTACCTTATCGCCAAAATACTGAGTGACGTGACTACACAATCCATACTGTAATCGTTGACTATGCTAAGAGTCTGCTGTAGATGTTATCTGGTGTTTCGTTGAAAAAATTCATCCGAATTCTTGATAAATGTTATTCATCCTTTTAAACAACGAATTTACTTAAAAAGATAATTAGTCATCAAACTGTTGCTACATTAGGCATAAGTGACTTTAAAATTTAAAAGCAAGCAAGGTGATTGAGTGAATTGTAAAATTTAAAATATTTACATGAAGAGTAACTATGATACAAACTATTACTTACAATTCTTTTTTTCTATATTTCATTACTTCAATACAAAACCTACCAAAAATTTGGTTGGATTCTATGAGTCGTAGAAACGACTCATAGAATCCAACCACTTTTTTTTTTCAAATCGAACACCTTCCATAAAATTCAATAGAGACTTAATATGTATCCCCCGGAACATCCTTCCAAGGGCTTACCCGGGACTCCCGGCCATAGACTGTTGTAAAGCATCGTGTGATTTTATTCGGTAGGAGTCCGGCATAGCATCCATGTAGGATTTCCACACGATAAAAAAAAGGCTAAACGTAAACACAAATTTGTATATTCGGTAAGTCCGGTATCCGGTAAAATGGTATCTGGAGAATTTCAAACAAGAAAATGTGAAGATTTTGTGAAATATTGTAAAATCAAGTTTCTTAAACTAAAAGCATTCAAACTTTGTTTATGTAGGTACCTATAGTCTACCTTCTGATGGATCAAAAGATACAGAGTTAACTCTTCAATAAGAATAAAAAAGCCATGTTAAAATGCCAAAACATACCAAGAATATATATTGTTAGATTAAGGTAATTCAAAATCGGTTTTTCAAACTTCAATATAAATCACACCGTTACGGCTGTTCTATTCATAGAGCTGGTTCAGTCATTATAATATTCAAATTTTATCAATTTTCTCTGATTTTCAGTTGTATGATTAACACTTGGATGACGTTAGGAATAAAATATGTGCTAGATTACATGAATGAAAATGATTTTGACAAGTAATCGGCCGACCTGATGAAAAGTGGTAACAGGATTTGGACGTTTGTAACACTAAGGGTATTTTACTACATACGGACTGTCGACCCAGCAAAATCCTTCTAAACACCTTTTGTAGAACTCCATGTTGCAGGCGTTTAGGGAACCCAAAGCAGGAAGTTCATTCCACAATCCCAGTGTACGTGGAAAAAAGCCCCTTACGGACCTTACAGTGTACGAGCCTTTCTATATTCATTTAGAGTTTTTCTTATTCCGGAATCAAAAATGATAATTGTAACATAATACCAAAATGATCGAACAAAAATATAGCAGGCGATCACACTCATACAGCTCAAAAAGGTCCTTCATACGTTACCTACTCAAAGTTTAGTACGTGCACATAATAGTATCAGCGGGGTACTGGATTTCAAGGTTCGAAAAAAAAAATTCACACCCAATTCAGTGAAATACATGTAACTATTGTCACTACTATTATCGCCCCTTAATGCGTCTCCGATAGAAATCAGTACGATAGTTTCCGGCAAGAACTACCTATCAATAACAATCGGTGATAATTTGGATGAAGCGTGAGGCTGTGGGACCCTAATTAAGGACAAAAGATAAAGGCTGCTGGTATCTTGTTCTTCGTGCTAAGTGATTGCAGTTACGGATAGGTAAAGGTTTCCTGTAGTTTCGATCGTTTGATTGACAGGGTTAGATTAGATAAGTAAAATGAAATGAAAAGTTTTATCAGAATTTTAAATGGATATTTACCCATAAACAATGCCTTAAAAGACTTTCGTTTCGTCCCAAAGTCACGCTTAGCATAATCTGTTCACTTTGGTCAGAACTGATTTGAATCATAATCGAGAAAAAGGTTTGGTATACAGTATCTCAAGCAAGTTACTCATGACAAATTTATAAAGTCCGGTACCAATAAAACATCGAAAAAAAGAAACAAATTGCAAATGATAAACGGCATTCAAATACAAAATTCATTTATATACGAATACTACAAAACTTTCTACAATGGTACAAAAGAATTTACTTCATATTAGACGCGTAAATATTCACTCGGTATGCGGTATTCATATTTATGCCGTCAGTAAATTGCTATCAGGCGTAATGTAATAATATGAATTTACATAAATTTTCTATAACATTTACATTAGGAATAAATGAATTGTTGGTTGAATGGTGCCGTGTCCGGAAGACGCTTTTACTGTGTCGATATACTCAACCACATCACTATAATGTTTAAGTGTTAAAAGTTAACCCGTCAGTTTATATTTATCTTGATGACCGCATCCTGCAGAACCAAGATAGTTTCGTTGTATGGCCCTTTTTGGCAAGCTATTTTTAAGATAAACATTGTAGATGAGGCAGAGATTTGTAAGACTGGAATATTGGTAATGTAATAAAAAGAAACGTATTTACCTCATATATTTAAAGTTAAGAAGCCGATGATAGTATTGGACAAAGTGTAGTTACACGTTAGATAGTATGGTGGGAATGTTGAACACTAATTAGGATTTATGAAAATACAAATAGAGTGTTCTACATTTCCTAATACAAACAATTTGTAAACAAGAGATAATAAAACGTTATGCCCTAATATACACAATATTATTCAAACATAATAAGATATAACAAGTGGCACCAACAAGTCTCAATATTTACAAGACCTACTTCTGTACTACGTCTTCTTAGAAACTTTAATTCGAATTCATTCGATCTTTTATCAACAAGATGTGTACAAAAATATGGTTTTACGTAATGTGTAAAACAATGATAGAATCAGTCTCAACTTTTTAGATGAATGCATATTATGACTTCAATTTTTATTGACGGCGACGGAAAGAAAAAAAAAGCTTAGATATAATCTGAAGAAAACATACACACATATTTTGTGTTCTTTTCGATTCTGAATAAGTATGAGTATTGATTTATTACAACTAAAATCTTACTAATATTATAAATGCAAAAGTTTGTGAGTGTGAATGTTTGTAACTCTTTCACACTCGAACGGCTGAACGGATCGGGCTCATATTTGGCACAGAGATACATTATAGTCTGGAACAACACATAGGCTACTTTTTATCTCGGAAATATGTAAATTTCCGCGGGAACAAATTTTACGCGGGCGAAGCTGCGGGTATCAGCTAGTAAGCTATAAAATACAACATTTCGTTGTTTGAAGAACGCGTGTTTTATATGGTCGTTAGTCCTATGTATGGCCTTAACGCGTACCTATATGCGTATTCTGACATTGGGGCTTCGTATGCAAGCAGAACCAACGCTCATATGACGACAATATTTGTTAATAAGAGTACCTCCCACATTACAATTAATGTTCAAACATTAATATTTCGGTATGCCAAATGTAGTCTAGTAAATTTTTATTCATAAGCTATAAAAAGGAAAAACATTTTTTTCCTTTAAAAGAATGTCTGACATAATGTAGACGTAAACAGACTTGATTGATGATATTTTAATAAAGGTCACGGTATCCTTAGCGGGTTAAATTTCGGTACGCAAAAAGCTGACTTACTAAACTGTAAATAAGAAATGCTTTCTGCAAATCATGATTTTCAGCAGTTTTCTAAGTAAAACTTGCTACAGAATATTTTTTGTTTCGAAATTTATAAAAATCATTATTTTAGCTTTATACTTTAAGATTTTAAGTAACTATTATAAATTGTTGTAAGTGTGATATAACCAAATATCAAATACTTTAATAATTTATTGTTTTAAACCACACATTATATTAATCATCGTTAAAGTATGGCTTTCGTTTGCAAAATATTACTTATAATCAATATTATAATAATTACTATCAACTGAACAGCTTACCGTACTGTGGTAAGCTATAGTGTAGTCAATTGAAAATGTCATCTACTGTTCTAGAATCAACTAATAAAATTAAAAGAAAAATAGACATTGTATAAACACTTCGGTTACAGCGTCTAAAAGCCTCACCGAACCAAAACAAATGTTTTTACAGCATCATATATCCTATTGTAAGAGTAGGTACAATGCATGATTTCTCAAGCCAGGACATTTTTTGTGAGAATTTAATTATTAGTTGACCTCAAGAGCTTTTATAGGATAAATATTCATAAAGAACCTCATAATTGTTTGAAATCGCAAAGATTTTCTTTCCAAGATCAGAGAGCTATTATTAATATTCCACCAGCGTAATCTGAATTAATTCATCACTCAAGCACAATGAACGAGAAAGATTGCGAATTAACGTTTCTAGGAAAACTCGTTAGCGAAATACAAATAATCTTATGAATCAGTTATTGAAGAGAGTGTTATACTTAAGTATTATTCGTGAATGTAAGAATATTGCGTAGGAAGATTAAGTAGATTTTCATTATTATTAGCAATATTGGTAAAATTTTACCATTTGCTATATTTAGTATTGTTACTGTACACAAAGGAAACTGTTATCGAATAGAACTCTTTGAGATTGTCAAATTATTTTTTCAGGGTTTCGTACGCAAGGGGTAAAAACGGAACTCAATTACTGAGACTCCACTGTCCATCTATTCGTCTGTCACCAGGCTACAGCTCATGAACTGTGATAGCTAAAAAGTTAAAATTTTCACAGATGATGTATTTCTGTTGCTACTGTAACAACCAAGACTAAAATTAAATAATAATTAAGTGAGGCTCCCCGTCTTCAGAAAGAGTAGGTCAGTAATGCTTGTGAAATAGGCGGCGAAGAAGGAGCAGAAGAAAGGTGTCCCACCCGAGTTCCGCAGTCTGCGATAAGAACGCCGCAGTAATCTTCATTCAAGACTATCAGCCTCCATGATCGGGGGACTGAGGACGGCGGAGGGCTGCTCGCCGTTCTTACAGAAGCAGGCCCAAGACGGCAGCGGCTACGTGACGTGAGAGTTTCATGCACCCAAGAAGTGGAATAATCCCCAAACCCTTGCAATGTCGTTATAATACAGGCCTTGGGTCAGTCAGCAGGGTCATATGTAGTAGATATATTTCTACTCATAATCTCGTACGTTGTCATCAGGGAAATAAATTTCTACGTAATCTGAGCGTAGAGTCCTAGCTATAGCCACCATCTTGGGACTATAGCTTGAGGCCTTACCCACTATTGGGTACATGGGGAATTTCCGCTATGAGCAGCTGTGTTGGCTAAAAAATCAATCGACTGCCGTTTGACCTCCCAAGCTCTCTTTATTAACTAGTTCACTCTCCTTTTCACAAACTTTTAAAACATACACAATACACAAAGTGTACGCTTGTATGGCCATACATTCCTTCAAAGTCATAATAAGTAAATGAGTAAATATCATATATCTGTTACAAGACGTTTTTCTCACGCTTAGTTGGTACAGTGCTTATGAAATAAGCGATGCACCTGTTGTTATCACTAAAGGCGGTACCTTTGAAGCCATATGCTAAATAAAGACCGTTTTCAATGAGTCCGGTGCAAGGTTTCCATTCCTTAGATATTTTAAGCAATGACTCACAGTTATGAAAGTGATATATTAAAATTTAAATGACCTATAATCGTCATTTTTTACAGAACCATGTGGAGGAACATTCTCACCCCTAAACGGCAGGAAAGCATAGGGCCACATGATTAATAGTAGTCATCGCGGACTATTGACTTTTAATAGACAATTTATATAACGCGGCATTAAAGGCGATGCAATTCCTTGGAACAACAGTTCAAGGCGGAATTTTTTAAAAATCCTCTTTAAGGGGTGTCTGCTTGATAAAAATTTCATTGTTAATTTCTATGTCAAATCTATACTAAATCTGGGCAACGAAATGAGCGTT
Organism: Miltochrista miniata; assembly: GCA_933228765.1. Taxonomy (NCBI): domain Eukaryota; kingdom Metazoa; phylum Arthropoda; class Insecta; order Lepidoptera; family Erebidae; genus Miltochrista; species Miltochrista miniata. Next base: position 21,737,690 of record OW121763.1, on the reverse strand, counting down.
GTGTTAATATACAGAACATAATAATATACGTACTTGAATGTATAAATATACTCGTAGATTCTTAAACAGTAACTGCTTACAAAGTCGTAGTAATCGATATATCATATGAAAACCTGAGACCTCAGCTACAGCAGTTGCATACATTATTACTGCACCACTGAAGCACTAACACCTGTTATTTTTTTTCTCATGCCAAGGCATCAGGTTTATGTACAAGTAATCTCAGGCAGCGTATGTTTTTGCGTAACCATAGAGTACACAGAACTGGCAATTTATGGACTGATGAATGCTTATTTTCTGACTAAAAGTGGAAGGAATATAGCTCTCTGGTAAATGACACACCTTTCATTTTGAAAGTATAATAGTGAAAAATAAATAAGAAAGTAGGTCTTTCTTTTTAACGTGTGGGAAAATCCATCATGGATGCTATGCCGGACTCCTACCGACTAAAAAACCTCACGTAACGCCCAACAGCCTACGGTTGGGAGCCCCGGGTGAGCCGCCACTGCGGCCTCGAAGAAAATGGGTCTGTTATAAAATAAATTGAGTTCCTTATTCAAATTTGTTAATATAATCTCTCGCACTTAGATTTGATAAATGATGAATGTCTGTATAGTGACACAAAATATATTTACCCCAATTACGAGCTACGCGCCCTTTGTCTTCATAATCTAATATAGAGCACAGTAAGATTAAAATCAAACAAATCAATTCTATTTGTTAAGTAAATGAGTAGCACCCGTATAACGTGGATGCCCTTCGTGTTAATAAAACCCCTCCTATAACCATTGTCTCTAGATAAAGCAATTTATGTAATTAAAACTCCCACAACTATGCCACGTCGTGTATTGAGATAAACTACACACTTATTAAGTCATTACAATTTAGTTTGTGTAACTGATAATAAGGTTTTATACGTTTTAGAGTACGATTAGAGTCATCAAAATGAATATTATTGTGCTATTCTGATCCATTATAAAGAGGCAACGTTTGTGAGGTTGTGAGTTTGTGACGTTGTAAGGGGTAATCTCTGGATCTACTGAACCGATTTTCAAAATTATTTTACCAGTAGAAAGCTACGTTATTGTAAAGTGTCATAGGCTATAAATCATCACGCTATAATGAATAGGAGCTGAGCAGCGATTAAAAATGTAACACAAACGAAGTTGTGAGGGTCAGCTAGTTATTAATAAGTAGGTACATACATTATATTCATTGCCTTATTCCTCGAAGACGTAGAAGACGAAGACGAACCGATATGTATAGTAACATTAATACCTATAAGTATTATTAAGAAGAAAGTGATAGTGTGATGACCGAAGATAGATAATAATTTCACACTCAGCAAGTAGTGATAGCACATGGAAGCCTTTTCAATGCCCCTTATCGAACTTAATGCAATTCCAATACCTCCATTTTTATAAATGTAAAAAAGTATGAATGTATACATATATTAATCCTTGTAGGTATTCGATGTCTATGAATATTATAGACACTGGATTAAGTTAGATTTTAGATTAAAATTTTGGTAAGTTTTATTTATCTTGATCAGTAATAAGTTTCTCCTTAGAAAAGTTGCTGTAAGAAATAGCTATATTCTGAGTACGTGCATAATTTTGATTGTAATCTAGAAATAATATATCCACTCAGTGTCATAAACTGCTATAGTTTAATATCAACATCTTCACTTTTTTTTTTGCTCCAGTTTTTTTTATTAGTTTCAGCTTCATTTTATTATTCATTAGCTTCAGCTTATTTGAAATGTCTGTTAATAAAGTTTAATATTTCAACATAACATGTGTTACTAATTTTGCCCCATTCAACCCACCTAAAACACAAATGAAATACTTATGTAAGAATACAAATTGGAAGAGAGCTACGTCCAGCAGTAGACTGTCAAAATGCTGATTTGAATGAACCTACCTACTAACGAAGTATAAAAAGGCTATAGTTAAAAAAAGAAATTCCTAAAACCAACCAGTCGGAAAAAAAACCTCTCAAGACCTGTCATGAATAAACTATTATCCAAATAAACACTTATTAAAATCACCATATGTTAGAAGAAGATTCCAGCTATAATTAGGCTGACCGAGGCTCCTCACCAAATTGAAAAATAAAAACTCTTTTGCGGTTGTTTTCAATTTAAAGGGTTGGAGTTGCTGGAATAACAAATAAACAGGATATAATTGGGTCCAGGTATCAACCGGTACAAGGTTGCAGCGACCCTTGACCATCCGGCGAATGGTTGGTAGCATATGGTGTAACGATAAAAGATTGATGATAATCAGTTATGCCTTTTCTATTTTACTGGACAATTCCGTGTTTGATCATCGAAACTATCAAAATTTACATAGCTTTTTTAGAACTTAAGGCTAACTTTGCAAGCCAACTGTATGCTATGCTTAGTCCGTTATTCCTTTAGTCTGAGGCTTAGTGAGGTTTGTTATTGTAATATTAGCATTCGTAGTTTATATACTCATAAATACATCATAGTTTCTTCTGCATTGCAATGCATAACATTGTTTTGGTTTATGTTAAGCAAGCTAATAATATTACCTTGCTTTAAGATAGCTTTAAAGTCCATATTATGTGTAAGCACCTTTGATAATGATATTATAGCCAAACCAGTCAGGTATTTATAAAATTTAAATAAAAGTGGAATACTTAGTACAATTTTCATAATGTATTATAACAAGTTCCATCAAGTGCCAACAATCAAAAGTATAACGGATACATATTATGCACTTTGGAGTTCGATTTGGTCGCTTCAAACGAGCCCAACTATTTAACTTTTTCCGGCACGGGATTGCTATCAGAATTCCTATTGCCACTTTAAAATGAAAAAGGGCTGGTTTTGGCTAACTGCAGTTAAAAAAATTAAGCTGCTCAATAAGGCCTTCAACTTGACTTAACAAGTCATTAAATAATACCGGTAAATGTCGTAATTCTAACAGTTCAGCTGGAAAACTATTTTGGTTATTATTTGATATCCGATTAGATGACAACTTTACAGGTAAGTTTATAAAAAAATGCCATCAAAAACGTCAGCCACAGAGATCTTTGACGGATAAAATGTTGAAATACATGTCAAAAGATACCGGATCGACACGGCAAACTGAATCTGTATAAAATTAGCACCATGTAATTGTTCAAAATAGCTCTATTTAACGATGCCAATTTACTTTTTGCACCAGTTTTCCGGAGGTAGAATTTATCTGCAAAATCAACCAACCAAAACAGCTACCAATTAAAAACCTTGGCATTCAATCAGTCTTACCGTGTGGTCTAATCGCCTAAGAAAAATAAATACCCATAGATCTTTCGTTCGTGAATTAGCATTTCCGTTATATCAACATTCTATGTGTATAATTATCTTCTGCTTTAGAGATGGAACGAGATAATTTGGGAAACCAACCGATATCATTGTTGATATTGCATTATAATTAACAAAATTGCTACGAAGCTAGAGATAGGAAATTCGTGATGGATGGGTTGACGATCGCTGACTTACTCGTACATTTATTGTTTGATTTAAATTTTGATCATCTGAAATGCGTTAAGAATGATAAGGTTACCTACTATGTTTGCGAGGCCATTTTGCTCTTATTTTATCGTAATTTGTAGTGCAAACTCCGATAGCATTATTTGGGACATTTTTTCAGACGATATGAAATAAAATCTGTGTAACTTTGGGTGTGTGTATGTAATATTAGCGTACTGTTAAAGGCTGATTTGATGAATTTATATTACTTATCGTTAAATTAATACATAAATATAATGTTTGTGTTTATAAACGACTAGCGGACGTCACGCGGTTTCACCCGCGTAGTTCCCGTTCCCGTGGGAATACGGGAATAAAATATAGCCTATGTTCACCGCAAAGAGTGTAGCTTTCCAACAGTGAAAGAATTTTTCAAATCGGTCCAGTAGTTCCGGAGCCTATTCGTTACTAACAAACAAACAAACAAACAAAAAAACAAATCTTTCCTCTTTATAATATTAGTATAGATATGTTTAATGTGTTAAATATTGGTGTAACATCTCAAAAATATTTTGAAGCCTACCACCGGCGCTGATAATTATAGACTATGAATAGTTAAGCAAACATAACAAGATTTTAATAGACTGCTGTCTAACTTTCAAAATATAAGCGCACTCGAATTAATTGTATACTTTAAAGTAGAAATACTTAAAGCACCGATCATTGTCACAAGCCATTATAATTAATACTAGCTGATGCCCGCAACTTCGCCCGCGTAATTTTTTTTCTCATTAACGCTTCCGATGGGAACATATTCCCGGGATAAAAAGTGTGTGTTATTCTATCCCTATGTGTTATTCCAGACTATAATGTATCCCTACATCAAATTTCAGCCAGATCCGTTCAGCCAGAATGTTAAACAATAATTTTATTTACAACGTTCATAATGTTTACAATCGTCAAATAAAGCTCTGGTGTTTTGAAAATTCCTTACCCCTCTATATCTTAGTCGAAGCTTTCGAAAACAGTTTTCCAAATAATTGGAATTCGATTGGTGGACTTCGGTGAATACGCACGTTATTGGATTTCCTCCACGTACCCCTTGACTATGTGAGGTTTGAAAAATCAATGTCCCACAGCCCTTCCATACCAAGGTTAGTCATCCATGGACATGATTCAAATTTAACTTACGCCTTGCTTGACAAAAGGATTCTAAACTATTTAAATTTCTGAACAAGTGTGAAATCAGTGACTATTGGAATTGTTTTATTTTTGATTGACATATGAGCGAATTTAATTGTATTTGCCACACAGAGCAACGCGACCAGTACATGGGGAGAAGACATAGTATGATTGCCTTAGACTTTATCTGTCTGTCATATTTTTCGGGGTGGGGGGGGGGGGATTTCATATTCATATACACCACTACAAAAGCAATCGGCTGTCACTATGGAACTTCACTAAACAATTAAAAACAATGCACTCATAATTTCAGACATACACATATATATTTCTTATACATGTGTGTGTATCAGCGTACACTTTTTAGAGTCGGCTTTGACAGAAGAGAAACTCTCAATATGGCAACCTCCCCTCCCGGTGAACGTCATAGAACGTCTATGATTTGCAATGTATGTCCATCCTAAAGTATTGAGCTACTGGATTTTCCAAATCTAGCACTTGTATCTTTTATTAAACGTACCATCATTTTTCAGTCGGATATTAAGCTTTGATGCTTATGAATAGTTTCTAATTCCCTGCGGTCTACTCTCAATAACAAAATGATTGATAAGTATAGTCGTGACGTATTTTACGAAGTAGCCCTAGGGACCGCCCTTTGTGTATGAGGCAAGAATTAGTCTGCATTCTTAGAACGAAATCGATGTTTCGGAACTTACCCATTCTGTTTCTTGCCAAGGGTTGGGTGACGTAAGCTTTTAATTGTAAAGTAGAACATTCCTTTGAACGAAGTACATAAGTACGACTAATGAATAGTAGTACACACAAAACTGCAGTATTTTAAGGGTCCCTTTGGAAACGGAACCCTAAAAAAATGTTTATTAGTAATATAATTTAATCATTTTAATAAGGTTGGGTCTCGGGCTAATATAACTGCTACGTACTTTAGACATACAAAATTATCTTTATCGTCGTCCATGTACTCAATAATCAATACCCACGCAGCTGTTTATAACAAGTACCCTGGTAAAGAACCCACACAATATCTTACGATTTTTATCTGAAGATCCATATACGAAATAGTTTGTATCAATATTAAGGCACGATTAAATTAAATACTTATCTCAATAATATCATGAACTCTAACAAAAACAAAAAAAAGGTAACAAAAAAGAGCTCCGTTACTATTCATGCAAATACTGACTGAAGTCAAACAATCTTCACATCATTGCTTAAGTAGTGCCTAATTGCACTAAAACCAATTCACACGTACCATTTTAAAATTTTCTTTTGTAGTCATAAACTCTTTGTTAAAATCTGTCTATCTACTATTAACTACCGATCATAAATAAGTTACATTTAATTATAACATTTTTGTTATTTACCTCACAACTATACGTCTCATCTTATGATAAAGTCCTAGTTACATTGCAGAACTCTGCTTTGGCGTCAGGAATTCTCTGCACATTATGATTTTACACTCACACTACTAGAGAATTTGGGGATAAATAATTAACAAGAGGAAGTCTTATAAACTCACATTTTTTTGTTTAATAAAATAGTTTTCCAAAAGTAAAACAAACATTTAGTAACACACCGGTAATTTTTTTTTTTTTTTTTTTTTTTTTATGTTATTTTTATCATGCGATCAGTCAATACAACTATGAGCAGATGAATTGTTATTTAAATATGAAAAGGGAAGCACTCCCAGCGGAGTTTGCCCAGGTTTATAAGTTGTATCAGTCAAAGATGTCACGTCGCTTTTTTAGGCGGCGTATGTTCTCCGGGATAGACAACTGGCCAGCCAGTTGATTCGGGTGTTTTTTTAAGCGTGCCACGTATTTATTACTATGACGTTGTGTCTCTTCCCTGACCATAGGTACGTTTAGGATTTCGTGAATCTCACTTGTTTTAGTGTACCAGGGTGCGTTTGAGATTCGTCTCATTATGCTGTTCTGTACCCTTTGTATCATCATGATGTTAGAGTTGCTGGCACAACTCCAAAGTTGTATGCCGTAAGTCCAGACTGGTTTTAACACCGTGTTGTAGATAAGAATCTTCTTATCAATTGCCAGTTTGGCGTTTCTGCCCAATAGCCAGTATAGGCCCTTGTATTTCAGATTGATCTCGTCTCTTTTTGTCTGTATGTGAGCCTTCCAAGTAAGTTTTCGGTCTAGGTGCATTCCCAGGTACTTCACCGTGTCCCGATGGGGAATTTGCACTCCGTTCAAAGTAACTGGTGCGCAATCACCTCTTCGCAGGGCGAACGTGACATGAACCGATTTGGATACGCTGGCAGTTATTCTCCATTTGGACATCCATTTTTCCATTGCGTTAAGGCTAATTTGAAGAGTACTTGAGGCCTGAATCGAGCAGGTGTTAGAAGTGAGTAGAGCTGTGTCATCAGCGAAAGTCGCGACAGTCACACCCTGGCTTTGGGGTAAGTCAGACGTGTATAGTGTATAAAGAACCGGTCCAAGCACAGAGCCCTGCGGAACTCCCGCAGTTATTTCATGGAAGCCCGACACACTGCCGTTTTCTTTTACTTGGAATATTCGGTTCGAGATATACGAGCGTAAAATTTCGTAGTATGTATGTGGCAGAAGTGACTTAATTTTACAGAGTAACCCCCTATGCCATACTCTGTCGAAAGCCTGTTGAATGTCGAGGAACACAGATGAACAGTACTCTTTCTTTTCGTAAGCTTTTCTAATAGTCTTGCACACTCTATGGACTTGTTCTATGGTAGCGTGTTCTTTTCTAAATCCAAATTGATGGTTGGGGATTATAGACCTGTCTTTCAGGACTTTATTGAGTCTTTGAAGCAGCGACCTCTCGAACAGCTTGGACATAACTGGGAGCAGGCTTATCGGTCTGTATGAAGTAACGTCGTAGACCGGCTTGCCAGGTTTATGCAGCATTATAATTTGGGATACCTTCCACAAGTCCGGAAAGTACCCCACTCTAAGCATTGCGTTAAATAAGCTAGTTATATACACTATAGCCTTACGTGGTAATTGCTCAAGCACTTGTTTGTCAATTAGGTCGAAGCCTGGTGCTTTATTGTTGCCCATATAGTGTATGTTCTTGACTATTTCTTTAGGTGTTATTGTCTCTATAGGTAGGTCTAGCTGAAAGTCTTGGTCAAGTATAGCAGTAATATCTGACTCGTCTACATTTGCCATAGGTTCATTTGGTGTGAACACTCTACTTAGATGGCTGGCGAAAACTTCAGCCTTTGACTCTTCAGTTCTGGCCCAGCCTCCCTCCTGCTTTCGAAGCGGTGGTTTATGACGTACTGGGCGATCGAAATTCTTACAAGCCCTCCACAATGAGTAATTATTTACTCTTGTAGCTGAGAGACTTTGTAGGTAAGTCTCTAGTGCGATTTCGTTTGCTTCAGCTATCAAGGTTTTCAGATCCCGAATTGATCTATTTAGGACTCTTTTGTCGTCTGGGTGTCTACTCGCATGCCATACTCGACGTAGTCTCCTTTTTTCCGATATCTTAGAGCGTATTGTTTCTGAATAGACTTTACACTGCGATGGGCGCTCAAGGTATTCAGGTGTACATGTCCAACAACATTCTTGGATTGTTGTAGTTAGCAGTTTCGTAGCCTTTTCGATATCGCATTCTGACTTAAGGGCCACCTTAAGGTCTAGTTTTTCGTGTATTAGCTCCCGAAAAGCATTCCAGTCTGTGCGTTTGTTATATAACTTAATACTACGCTCCACATTCAAAACTGTTGTACCGATTGTGAGTATTACAGGAACGTGATTAGAGCTTGCATCCAAGCAAGTCTGTATATTGTAATAAAGTCTGGATAGACCTTTCACAACAAAGAAGTCTATAACGTCCGGTAATCTATTGGGATCGGAAGGCCAATGAGTAGGTTCTGCGGTTGAAATAGTGGTAAGTTTACCCTTTTCCATGCTCTTTCTCAGTACTCTACCTCGGGTATTAGTAAGCCTGGAAGCCCAATGCACATGTTTGGCATTCCAGTCGCCGCCGATCACAAAACGCGGTCCAAGGGTGACAAATAATTCGGCATACTGCTCCTCAGTTACTGTATGTTTCGGAGGGCAATATACAGCAGAAACATTGAACACACCATTTCTATCCTCTACTGCAATAGTCGCTGCTTGTATGTGGGCTCTCTTAAATTGTAAGTATTCATAATGTTTTATGCTTGATTTTACGATCACTGCTGCTCCTGCATGTGCCGTACCATCCGGGTGGTTAGTGGAATAGATTTCGTAATTCGGTATGTTAATAATGCTGTTTTCGGTGAAATGAGTTTCAGAAACGAGAAGTATGTCTATTCTGTGCGTATTCAAAAATACCTCAACATCTAGTTTGCTTGAGGCAAGTCCGTCTAGATTCCAAGTAGCTATTTTGAGAGAAGTCATTTTGAAAGTTTGGTGACTAGGGTTGTTATGAGACTGATTAGTGTACTCATTTGTTGAAGGATGACATCGAATTTTTCTGCTTGTTTTAATAACATCTGTTCTATTGTGGTTTTATCCAGAGGTAAGTTACCTGTTTCTGTATTATTATTGTTAGCTTTCAATACGTCCGTATAACTTGATCTTTTTCTCGATTCAGAATATTCTTCTAAGGGCTGTAGTAAATCTGTGCTTGGCATGGGCAGGTTCTTTAGGTCATTAGCTGTTTTTTGATGGTTTCTAGTTTTGGAAGACAATTGTCTATTACCTTTTCTAGCCAAGATCTCTTTGTATACTTCGCATCCCTTATAATTGGCTGGATGGGCTCCAAGACAAAGGGCACATTTTGCTGGGGTGTTACGGTTGGTTTTCGGACATTCCGCAGTTTTGTGTGATTGTGCACATTTTACACAGCGGTAAGGCCTCATGCAATAATTTTTTGAGTGACCGTACTGTTGACATCTTTGGCACTGTACAATGGTATTTCTTTTTCGTGGATCTTCTATGATTACAGATTGGTGATATATGTACTTAATATCCTTAACAGTTTTATTGTTAGGACCCTGGACTAAATTAACGAAAAATGTTGATGTTGGCTTTTTGTCAGGTCCATACTTAACGTTTATTATTTCCCCGCTGACCTTGTTGCCCGACTCCTCAATCGTTTCCTTTATAATAGTGGTTGGTGTAGTAGGATGAAGATTCCTGATGACAACTCGATATGATCGCTGGTCTTTCCTGTTAAAAGTATGTCCAATAAGACCCTTTTGTCTTACAGCATCCATTATCTTTTTGTATACCTCTACATTCACGCAATTGACCCTTAGTTGGTTTTGGTTTACTATTTTAAAAGTGAAATCAGCCTTTTTGGTAGCTACTTCAAAGAGCTCGGTAAGCTTATTAACATCCTCGATTCCGTATAGGATTAATTATAATTAATATAAAAAATTTAACACACCGGTAATGACACCTATTATTTCTATTTTGTAATAGAGTTGGCATCATTATACTAAATTCTAGTAAAAAAGGTGGTCATAAAAATTCTTGATCACTTCATTAGGCATCAGCTATTTTAAAATAAACCCAAATAAAATATCGTGACGATAATGTTGTGTCGAGAACGTTTCATTTCTGATGGACTTGTTTCTGTCTGGCCATAGGTGATTTTGTGTGCTTTAGATCAAAGCTGTTATGTAAATATCACAAACATAACTCAATTAAACATGAAATACGTTCAAATTCTGTCATATTTTTATTACATAACTTTCTTTCCACCAGTTTTACTGATCTTATATTCCTAAAACAATACTTACGTAAATGTTCAGATTCATTTTTTAGTCAGTCAATCAATGTAAAACTCTATTTTATATTGTGTAAGTGCGAAACAACTTTTTGTGTTGCATTCGGTTCGATATAACCTTAGATCGTGTATATTCGGGAACTGATATTATTGTTTCTGAATACATAACATTATGACTATTTTCTAAAATAAGAAGTTAACAATAGAGAAAATAGTTTGTGTGAGTTAGTACTAAGCTTCAATGATGCCTTATTTGTATGCTAACATTCGAAGTGTACTATTATAAGTCGTAAACGTAAGTTGAATTGCGCCATCACGGCCTAAACGTTGTCGGAACATGTAATTTTAGCGAATAAAAACAAACAAGCTTTAATGTTCAGAGCTGACTAAGTTTTAATGAATATAATGATGTGAGGAAATCGTTTATAATAGCAATAACAGCAAAAGTTTGAGATGCTTTAATTAAAGTAATGAGTATTTTGGTGTCTTGTGTGTTCAGATTATTTATTTGTTCACAGAAAACGTAGCAGTCTACTTGAAATTCTCTGGGAGTAGCTCACCATGGGTGGCAAAATTTATAATACCTCTCTCATGTTTATGCGAAGGCGGCTCGGGCATCACAGTTGGAATCGCCGTTTTGACTGTCCAAATGTGTCAGAATTCTAAAGTCCACAACATTTTGTAACCGGCTTTACTAAGACTTCGTACTTCTTAGTTATTTATACGTATAGTATTATTTGGACCTGTTTCTCGCACAGAGTATAATCATTGCCATCCAGAGTCAGCTTCATGCAACGTTACCAGTCGACTTCGATGGAGAGAAATTCTTCTACACATAGGAGGATTCGACGGCCTTGGACAATGAACACTCTAAGGAAAATTTGGTTTTAAATCTGTTCTGAAAATCTTTTTTTTATTTCAGATTTCAAGAAATACCTACTCGTAAAATCATGATTTTTATTATGATTATGTAAATACTTAATCGTTTCTCAATCATATAATAAATCAGCCTATTGCAGTGAACTGCTTAACGTAGGCCTCTCCCATATCATCCTGTGTCTTCCGCATCCAGTCACTCCAAGCGACCTTTTCAGGTCGTCGGCCCATCTGACGGGGGGTCATTCTACCCCACGTGTACCAATTCATGGTCTCCATTCCGAAACTCGTTTGCTCTACCGACCATCGATTCTCCCACAGATGTGGCCAGCCCACTGCCACTTCAAAACGCATGCTCTGCGAGCTATGTCGACCACTCTGGTTCTCTGACGGATAACATCGGATTTTAACCCTCAGAGACACCCCTAATAATTACTTACAATAATTGATAGTTAATAATGAAAATAACGTACATAGATAACTTTATAATTATTAATTTTAAAAGCAGGCTCATACCATTGTTAAGAGTTACTGAAGTACTTTTATTATCTAAGTGTCGTATTAATCGTCAATTTTATCATCTAAATTATTGTTTCACACACCAATAAAAGCCATTCGGTACTCACTTTACAAAACCATGTGGCACTCCATTGAATTTAATTGGATCCATTTATATAATTGCTTCATCCAATGTAACTTTCCCGTCGAAAGCCTGTCGATTCTAACGTGACCAATAAAGATTACCTACCTTCAAATTTCACTTTAAAATTAATAAACAAGCTTCTAATCATTAATGAGTTTGTATTTTTATTTCTAATACAACGATTAAATAACATTTACGAGAATTTTAATACTGGTTTTTTACAGAGTTATGAAACATAAGTTTACGTTGGGTAAGCTGCAAATGGTATGCCCGCCTATGACTTAGGGCCTAAGTCATACTCTGCGAGCTATGTCTTAGGCAGACATAGCATTCGCTACGTAACATTTTTTTTTCTTTCTTTCTTCTTTCTTTAAAAACGGAACACTATTCATGAGACTTCGCCGTCCGTCTGTCTGTCTGTCCGTCACGGCGCTGTATCTCCGGAACCGTGATAGCTAGAGATCTGAAAATTTCACTGATCGTGTATTGCCGCTATAACAGCAAACTAAAATCTGAGAAAAAAATGGGATTTCAGGTTGTCTTTCATACAACACTTGTGATTTTTTGGCGTTTTTTGGTACTAAACCCTCTGTGCGTGAGTTGGACAGGCACTTGGCCGGTTTTTTTGTTTATAAAACAAGCTTCTGTGTAGAGACTAATAAAAACTGTGCTCACTTTTATATACCTTCATATTTTTATACTACCAAATACATAAAAAACATATAGGTATGTATGTAAAAACAGAGTAAAGTTTGCTACTCACTATTTGCCTTATACAAATGCGCCTAAACAATGGTTCAGACAGTTCCTCTAAAATTGTTTTGTAATTATATTGTTAACTTGTTACTTTTATTGTAGTTAATAAGCTGTTTTTTTATTATACCCACTGCATTATAGCAAACCGGTAAGAAATCATTTTCTAAACTATGTGCATGGCATGTTTTGAAGTTTATTTTTGATACATGGTATTTAATAGAAGCCATAACTTAGTAGAAATAAGATAATACATAGCTTAAATTGCTACATTAGTGAGTGATAGCTTTATCCTTGTAGCCTTTTTTTTTACGTGAGGGAAAATCCTCAAAGGATGTTATGCCGGACTCTTACCGACTAAAAAACCTCACGTAACGCTCCTTGTAGCCTAATATAAGTATTTATCTACTTCAGGTAAACATATTTCTCAGCAAGTGTTTTGAATGCCAAAACTAATAATGTTTTACAATTCGTTATAAGTAAAAGTGTCAGCTAAAATCACTACAAAATTAATAATGAACAGCCAGCATATCTAATTTACGACGAACAAAATTCAGTTCCCGTTCTCCCGTGTCTCTTGGCAATAAATATCAGAGATAGTAAGTAGCCCATGCATTATTCCAGACTACAATCTATCCTTGTAGATACCAAATTTAAGTCAGATTCGTTCAATCATTAGAACTCGAATAACTAACGTCCAAACATCTTCACAAACTTTCACATTTCTATACTATAGTAGGAAATGCTAAAGTTCCCATCGAATTCCATGTGCCATGTTAATATATGGTTCTGTGAAATGAGTAGGTACTTCTTTAACCTATAAGAAGCCGATATGTCTGTTTTCCTAGTACTGCAGGACTATAACACCTGCATTAGAAACGTGACACTATATATTATTCTATTACAGTAGGAATCAGTTCACACGGAGTAGAGCAATACCTATTAGTTCTAGTGAAACTAATACGACACTAATAAAGTAGGTACATTTTACTCTTTCATTTTATATTGAAAAGCAATCGCTTCATACAAAAAAGATTCTCAACCGATTGCCGTGGCCTTTAAATGAGAACGATTAAACAAAAAAAAAATGGTTAATATACCACAGTTCTAAGGTAACGTAACAGTTAGAATGTACTCGTAATACTCTGATAGTGGTCCTCAAGTTGGCGGCCCTGTGATGTGCCTTTTCACGCTCCTCTTAAAGATCCCGGGATTGTAAGATGAGGGAAACACGTGTGCGGGCAAGTCGCTCCAAGTTTTTATAGTTCGACAGAGGAATGATCTTTTGAAACGCTAGATTTACTCATTTCTGAGCCTCTAGCCATTTTTTTTTTGCTAAACGAAATCATAAACACCAATCCTTAAAAATATATATCAGGTAATGACCAATCAAACTGTTTAGATCCGTTCGATGACATTGTTAGTCGCCAGGGCGGTAAATATTTACTCGTATTCACGCAGCATGTACTTTTGTCATTCCAACAAACAAATTGATCGTAAAACTTAGTGGTGCAACTACTGTCGTATAAAAAGCATTAGATTCTAACACAGTTTACGTAAATTTGTGACGGTGTGTGGCAGTAACAAAATATATGATACTTTTCTCAAAACAAACTTTCTGAATTTAAATAATACCAGTCTTCACTGGTCATTGTGCTCTTAAATTAAAACACACTACTTAACAGAAAGCAGTCCATATGTCATTGTTAAAGGCTCTTTCATCTGTAAAATAAACAATATTTTGCTACCGTCTTTAAGGTAAGCAGCAGATGCGAACAATAGATATTTGAGGATATGTAACCCTATTATGTTAAATTGAAAACAAACGGACGTGTAAAAACATGAGTACAACAATAGCATTTGGTAGCTGTTGTCCAGTTTCCGTAGAATAAAATAATGTGGGGCTACCGTTTGTATTGACAATACGTTGAGCCCCGCCGAGCTTTAGTTCAAGTGACTGTGCACAAATTCAAATTCTTTGTAATTTCGTTTGCACTGTAGGAGCGATTTCTTTTAGCTCTTCTTGGCTTGTCTAATAGGAGGACCATGGATTCGGATGGAGGACCATGGATGAACGATGTTCTACTTTGCCTACTAAGGCAAAGTAGAACATCGTTCCAAATTCATGGTCCTCCTTCAATATAATCCCTAAAGGCAACAAGAACTAATACTAATTAGTTCTTGTTGCCTTCAGGGTTTACATTAAAGTCGAAGCTTCTACTACTAAAATGATTTGACTGTTGTAGTATTTGCTGATATCTGAAGATTATCTAAATACTTTTCCTTTCTTTTACAGATGTTAATTAATAATATACTACTGAATTAGTAGGATAAAATACAACATAGGCTAGTTTTATCACATTTCTAGAATCTAACGTATATTGGTGTGTAATCGCCATTCAAAATTTTTCTTTGCTAAGAATGGAAATAGACAAAATTGTGCACAGCAATTTGAAAGCAAGAAACCACACCATCTTGGTAAAATCTTACTTTATGATACTCAGTGTTTGAAAGTTTAGAAGCATTGTTGTTTTTATAATGGATTTTATAAAAACTACCAATTATTGTAACTTTTCGTAGTAAATTAACCTTTGTCCTGTTCTGCGGCCCGATTGAGACAAGTAGGATCCCAATATTGGTTTAGTAGGGTAGTTTAGTCCCCTCTAGAATTTAAAAATACTCCACACTAGTCGCTATAAAGGGTAGCGAACCATATAAATACATCCTAACATTTACAAGTAAAATATCGTTACATACAGCAATTAGCATAGCGAAGGAAACAGCTGATACTTTCGTAAAACGCAAGACCATTCTATATTTCTATTGTTACTCAGTATCACAAATCAGCGAACTTAATTATAACCTCAATAACGTTATATGAATAGAACGGCTAATCACGATACTGAATCTATTGTATACAAACACAATACAAAGGAATAACAACATAGAAAAACATCAGGTATATCGAATATCAATGCGCAATTTATCTTTTGTGGGGACAGAATGCGACATAGTATCTATTACTGTCAGAACTAGAGAATTGCGCCTAAAACGCAATCGAATAGGTTACATACTTTTACAATAGTAGGGAACAAAAAATTTACGGACAATCGGCTCCGAAAGTTGAATACCGATCATTATCGGAGTTTGAAGAGCTTATCTCTGTCGCAGAGATGCCGATCGCCTACTAATCTCTTATAATACTACTGCCTACCTAATAGGTTCCCCTCAATTACACAGCAGCCTTGAATTTGAATATTCGGTAAAAGCCCCGGTTAGAAATTTAAATGACTAGATTATTATCAATAGTATTAGATAAAAGGTATCAGAGCCAAGTTGATAATCACATTTGATAAAATCTAAAACTGTCCAGGATGTATAAAATTTCAATTAGCTTTACCTACATAGTGAAAAAATATTGATTTGAGATGTGCTTAAAATAAAAATGGCACAATATTTTATGATGTGATAGATTTTATAGACTTTAATGAAGTGGTAAATTTATGTGTAAATAACCAGGGAGTAGTTTCATTTGCCAAAATTCATAGTTTACAAGTTGCCAATTCAATCAGAACCAATATTGAAGACATTAAAATATTTTGGGCTTGAAAAAGACGGGTTATTAAAACTGAGTAGATTATAATCATATATGTAGTTGTTATACATAGGTTTTGCGTTACATACCCAGCACTTGGCTTACGTACTAAATTATACATTGATTGTATAATATCAAAAATAAATTGAAAATACACAAGGTTTTGTACAATTTTGTTGTTATAAATTCGAAGGATATTTTTGTTATATTGACGTGTCTTATACAGCTCGACATTGAAAGATGATTGATCACAGTCACAGATGGTTGCACAATAGACTTATAATAATAGCTAAGATCACGTCCTAAGAAAATATTAACAAACTTCCCGATGATTTCATATTTTGTAGTGTAAGTAATGATCTCATATTTCGAAGTGTGTATAATTACATATCAAATAAGATAAAATACTTTATTAGTTTAACAAACTTGGAGATGATTCTAATTTTATTAGTCAAATTTGTATTTGGCGGCCACTTGACCTTTGCTGCCACTAGTCATAATTATTGATGGGAACAGCAGACTTCTTCCCTCCTGCCTAAAATTTTGGTTATCCTTTATGAGACTTTTAACCCATATCACAGTCACAGTATAAGTTATACTGTGTCACAGTGTTCTATGTATAGTTCTGGTTTAAATCTTATCTGTAAGTTAGTATACCTTCTAAATTTTAACTCGATCGGTCTACCGAGGTTCACCTTGATACTGCATAAATTGGAATCATGAATATTTTATTACACTGTTGTGAAGGAAGAAAGTGGCAGGTATTTTTTAACTTCAAGTTAATTAAGGTGACGAACATGAAAGTCATGGATTTCATCTCCACTAATTGCACTACTGCTATAAACCTACTCATATCATAGGCAATCAACCTTGTTTTTAATTATAGTATAGGCTAAAAGCTTACATTAAAACACTCATTTGACATCTAAAATGCAAAACAAAATTGAATTTATAACAAAACTGTTAACTTCTGTTTATTATTAACATTGCAGTTAATTAAAACTCATTACATTTGTACCTACTTTTAAAAATAATAATTGGATAAAAAAGTACAGCTGGCCGGCTTGTGCATTGTCGAGTATTTGAGGTTGTTGACATGCATAAGCTGCAAATCGATTTTAAAGAGACCGACTATCTAGTAATTTTAAATGATACCATGTCCGCAAAACTTATTGGTCTTGTGGGTGTGATCGATGAAGCGTGACCACATAATTCACACGAGACTATTAAAAACCTCTTGAGGCTGAAGAAACACAGGTATCGGAATAATACAATGTCAAAAACATTGAAGAAATCATTGTCATTTCCCATTCACACATCTAAGTAGGTGTGGCATCACGGTCAACATGCCTCATCGAAAACAGATTATTTTAAATGAAATTTAAATTGTTAAATTTCTAACGGACTCATTGTTGTTCGTGTGCAAGAGTCGCTCAAATTTTGCAGCTGTCAACCATATCTTGGCCTAGGACAGCCAACTATTGTCCTCGCAGAGATACGACTTCATATAAATGAAGTTTATGTGAAAATCACAAAAAAGTTTGAGCCTCTCAAGAACTTAGTCTCACCAAAAAAAATATTCATTCTATTGTGATATATACTACACAATAAACGTTGGTCGTATCGTTGGCACATTAAAAAGTATTCATGCGGTATCATAAAGGTTCATTCGTATTATTGTGCCGAATAGCATGGATCTTGACACTTCTATATTTGTCATTTTTCTTGAATCGATTTTAAATTCACGATGCTCGAATTCGGTCGCTCACTCAAGTTTTATGTTTATGCGTCTTTGTCAGTATTGTGATCCGTCACTGGAACGAGTTTGACCATTGGTCACAATTAAAGAAGCGTAAAAACAATTGCGAAAGTGTTAATGAACTACGGGTAAATAATTTGAGTGCTTTCATGGTATAAATCGGTGACCATTTTGTTATAGATGGTAGTATCGAGGAAACGGAATGATGCTTTTCCATGATAGGTTGTAACGGACCGATGCATTGTCTCAATCAAACGGCAATGAGCATCGAGTACAATGACCGCACTTGCTAAATGATGGGGAACTGTCTAGCTATGATGCTTATTACTATGCCTCGTGTGGAGAATCAATATAATTTGTAGGTGGGAACGATCGATGGTACGAGATTAATTATATTTAGCATTAGCGATTTTTAACGCTTTCATGATCATGCAAAATGTTTTTTTACGTAAGTAATCTTAACATTATACCATTATTTTTATATAAAAGTAAATTCTAAATAAATATTTTAGACTGATTGAAAATGGCGTCATTGCGAGGTAACAAACATACAGAACTTGAGAACTTCGTTATATTTCAGAAAGTCGCTTAAAAATCTATTGAAAAGTTAATTAACATTGTTTATAAAAAACTCGATGGGCCTAAATTTATTAGCTGTTGAATTCTTAGTAAATGGAATAAATCTGTCATATACCTTGTTAGTGACACACTAGAAAGCTTTGAGTGTGATCAAAGGACTGTTAGCTGTAAGGAATCTCTATGTCTACTAATTGGTTAACCTATTGAAGTTAAAGTTAGAAGATAAATATAGTGTGTATTACTTATATTGCTTTGGTTGAGATATTCATAAAACCTTTTAAAATGTTATATTTCTCTTCACTTCATAGTAACTTGGAGGTCAAATAGGTAGTATTTTAAATATGAAATGAAAGCATACTTTCCTTGCACAACAGGTAAACTCTCTTCAGTCCAATACGAGATGTAACAAAATTATAGTCTGCTTTTATAACAAATTCTAATAAGGACTTTCCTACATTTTTAGTAACATCTGTTGATTCAGTTGAAAAATTGTGCAGAAAGTTTTTTGACGCATATAGTATAATTTTATCATTAATGAAATAGTAAAAGCGACATGAATTACTGAAAAACTTGTCATATTTATACGCAATATTTAAACCTTCCATAAGAATTTGACAAAGTTGTGCCTGAAGTTTCAGTATCCAAAAAAAAGGTAAATGTACATGTACTGTAGTGTGGTTTTATAAGTAAATATGAGAATAAAACAAACGAATTTTTAAACATTTATCGCACCTAACCCATTAAATTGAACCTCCATTTTGTATTCAACACGGATATAAATATATTTCGCGCTTACCCGTGTAATATACCTTTTAAAATGTCGCGTCACGTATCTGCAAGTACATTCCTGCTCGCGTCGTGTGAAATTAATAAAGTGTGTGAAAAACATTTTTGGACACGCTTGTATGTGTGAGGATTACAAAGTGCTCAGACAAAAGCCTTTATGAATTATGAACTAAATTGTCAGCTGATTTCTATTAATACAATGTGGTTGCGGTCACATTGATTTCAGAACAGCAGTTAATAATGCGCTGGTTAAACAAGGTTATTTTATATTCTGTGGCCACTGCGAATTATAAATAATTTATTATAATATGTAGCTGTGATTAAGTAGAATTAAAAAATGAATAACTCGACATTAAGACAGTAAGAATACCGTGCTGCGATAGTCAATAGAATAGTATTCAGTTGTTTTTAAGACTATTGACTGCGCGGATAATGTCGTCCGTAAATCGTAAAAGGAAAGTTTTCACTAAAAGTCAAAGTTGAACTATAGTTAACTGTCAAACTTTATAAATTTAATATAGTTTTTTATTTTTGTAATAACAGACCTAATATTCTTCTCTAACTTACAGTGGTAAAAGTAATTTTTAAAATCAAAAGTGCTCCATTTCATAAATTGGTTTTAAAACAATAACCGTTAAAAAGTGACCGGTTTGTGTGGGTCGCAATGTAGGTGGGTAAATCTTCACTTGTCCATCTGAATGCGTGCATCAGTATACATGGCTGGCCGACTTAGGGTGTGGTCATATTGAAAGTTGTGTTTAATGCTGAAGTATTCGTGTAGAAATATTTTAGTAATTGTCATAGAAAATTCACAATTCCTGCTATTGTTGCTTCAGTAATTTTTTGACGTTGTAAAAGTTCTTAGTAATTATAGCGCGCGTAGAATTATGTTCCCGTTGCGGCACCCCGTGGGAACTATGTAACATATTCTTGTATCTGACTATAATCTATTACTGGACCAAATTTCAGCCAAATCCGTTCAGCCGTTCGAGCGTGATTGAGTACCGAACAACAAATATTCAAACATTCCAATTTCCAAGCATCTTCAGAAACTCTCACATTTATAGTATTACGAGTATAAGTAGTAATAGTATTCCTTATTTTCATCTCACTTCTCAATTGAACAATGATCTATTTTCATTATGAGGTACCATATTTTCATTTCATATTACTCAGGAATCATAAGAAAGAGCTGTATAAAATATGTCTTGATCAATTGGACTTTTCAAATCGCTGAAGTTTATCTTCTATGTCCTCGTCCTAAAGTCACACGCGATCCGGTAACAGAAGCGGCATCGGGTCAATCCATTTTGTTTCTGCGCTGTCCATAAAAACAAATTACCACCGCTTCATTTATCGATCAGGGTTAACTACGTGCGACTAAGTTAATAAAGGATGCACGCAATCCTGAATGAATACCTATCTACAGTAACTTTATATATTATCCTACTAAAAGTATAAATGTGAAAGCTTGCAATATGTTTGCATATTCGGATCTTTGGATGTTTTTAACTCAAACACGCTCTACCGGATCGAGCTGAAATTTGGTGCAGGGAGAGATTTAAGTTTGGAATAACACATAGGCCTTCTATCCCTGGAGTACATTTCCTTGGGATGCTGGAACGGTAATAGAATTCCACGACGGTCATCAGCTTGTAATACTCGTACTTAGCTTTATTTTGCTAGAGTTAGTAGGTTTGCAAAGTAGATAGAAAGCATAAAACACAAATTCAGCCCTAAATTTTATTTTACGTGTGGCGACGGGGTCCCGTGTTGCGACGGGTAAGAGTACAAAATGTCGCCACCCCAATACATCCCAAGGGTGTCGTTAGAGGCGACTAAGGGAACACTTTCTCAAAAAGATCCATTGCGTAAAGAAGGAAAACTCGAAATGAAACCCGGTTGTCAGTAAAATGACAATCGTTAAGCCAAGTTGAAGGTCTTATGGGCGGCTTGAAAAGTATCAACTGCAGGTCGCTGTGACCTGCACCTGTCCATTTCAACACGGCAATAGGCTCACCACCTATTACGGGAGGCATAAAACTATAAGGTGAAATGTGGGCGTATACTATGCTTCTGTCTACCCCTTCGGTGATAAAGGCGTGACTATAACTGAATGTATGTATGTTACTTGCAAGTGCATTGGGCATATAGATTTAACACAAGAGGATTGTTTAATAGAGTACTTTTATACGCCTTTACTGTGTATGTATCATTTTCCTTCCTCCTAGCTCTTAAAGATACTCGTAAACAAAATATGTGCTATAATGCCACATAAAAAGTATTAAGCAACATTTTTTGATCTAGTTTTTGAAAATGAAATAGACGGATTTCAATCGCATCTTAAGGAAATGTCACTACAATCGTTAAATACACTTGTGTAGAGCTCATATCAAATCAGAAAATAAGAGCACTTAAAATAATCCTAAAAAGGAATTAGAAGGGTTGCCTTTAAATCGTATTATTTTTATTCATAACATTGTAATGGACGTGGAGAGGACAAACGAAAATAAAACTACATTCGAACATTCGTATAAGTGTAGTCGGAATGAAAAAACAACACAAAACATTGGGGCAGATGTCCATTTCTCTTTGTAGTAGAGATACTCGAGGATTATAATATTAAAAATAAATGAAGTTTAATTTCGAGTTTATCTAGGAGATGCACATTACTGTAGGTGTTATTTCCGGAATATATCTCATGACTTTTTATATACCACTAAAGTGGCAAACAAGCACACGGCTCATCTGATGGAAAGTGGTAGCCTATGGACCAAACCTCAGATGTAATCTTATAGAAGTAATGAGTACAGTCTAGCAGCTGCTGCTTCAATCGTACGGGTTCCAAAAAATATATCCACTTGTCTTTAAGAAGAGAAAACAATATTATTCATGGAGGCCATGAACTGAGTATAGAAATCTTGATTGGGATGAAACAATATAGCTAAATATATCTCGATTAGGCTTTTATCCTTTAAATATCTCGACCTGAATACACGTTAAGTTTCTATCTTTATTACTGGAAGCACCTAGATCTATGTGTGCGATACAACATTCTCATCTTGCGTAGGTGTATACGCTAGTAGAGTGCTCAGCGTAGGCGCGACAGTGTCGTAAACTTATGAGAGCGTTCGATTATGGTAGTCTCGCGAAAGACATTATTGTATTGTACCTAAGTACATGTTTGACTTTCAGTGAGGTAATTCAAATACTCCAAAACACTAACGGTAGAAGACGCGCAGTTTCCCGCCAATGTATACGACCGAACAACATGTGGCCATCTTTGTTAGAAGACAGAAATTGCATAATGCACCTTTGCACTATCAATAGACTGTTGCAAGTATGCGACACATACGGGAATACGGAACCCTCGTTTCTATACTTGAACCAAAATGCTAATGCAGATCATGTAATTTTAACGTGGACAAAACAATAGGCTTGCGTAATCCCATTGAAATTTCTCCAATTCGCTAGATTTCAGCTGCGTATTAACATGTCCAAGTCTAACGCGAACACGGACACAGATGACCGCATTTAAATGTGCATACAAAATATCGATGCGGCACAATGCGAATACCGACCTATGCCAACCACAGTAACTCTACACCTACCATATTCAATGCACAAACAAAATTCAACCTTATGTCAATAGAAACATAGTTTAAAAAGTGAAATAAAGGTCAACGACAGCAATGCCTTTTGTAAAAGGGTACAATACTGGACAATAACATTGATATGTACTTGAATACTAAGTAGTTCACATGACATGCTACTTGGTATGTTTTATAGGAAGAACTGCATGTAAATGTTCTATTATAATGACTTATCTTTGATGACAAATCATATTATCTCTATCAGAGCATATTTGGGATAAGCACGAAAAAAACATTTTTATATGCGTAGTTATGTGGCTAATAATGAATCTGTACTGTACATGCAAACACACTATGTTACGCTTCTATCCCGAGGAGATGGGTAAAGGCCTGATACAGGTTTATTAATAGGTGGTAAGCCAATTGCCGAGTTAAAATGGGCAGGTGAAGGTTGCGGCTAACTATTATTGAAAATTTTCATGCATTCTGTGAGGCTTCAACGACTAACTTGATACTGACAGACGGCAACAGCAGCATAACGTGGCCCTTATTTTAATTTTTTTTAACGGGAGGAAAATCCTTCATGGATGCTATGACGGACTCCTACTGACTAAAAGCCACACGTATCCTACCCAACAACCTACGGTTGGGAGCCCCAGATATGTCCTCGAACGGATGTCCCCAGGACTCCGCGTCTTTTTGGGGTTGTTCAGGTATTATCCCGCTTCTTAGCGGGGCGTGCGTGAATCTCTCACGTCATGCTGTCGTCTAGGGCCTGTTTCTGTGAGAAGGTGAACAGTACCCTCACCGACCTCACGCCCCGGTCATGGAGGCCGATATTCTTGGGCGAAGATTCTAAGTGGGTGGGAGAGTTCTCTCCCGCTTCCTACCCGACGCCACTTTCATTAGCATGACCTGCTCACAGGAAAAGGCAACGGAGTCCCACTTACTCCTGCTGGAGATCATGGCTCGCACCATGGTCTCCAGATATTATAAGAATCTGTGGAAGCGAAATATCGTGACTGACTTTTCCTTTACAGACTTTACTGAGCATGCGGACTACCAATACTAATATAGACGTATAGAAAATGTATGTTTAACCTTCTTCATTCATTATCCAATAGGAAAATATAAGAGAATAACGTAGCGACTTTTTTTTTAAATAAATTGTATAGAGACCGTTTCCACAGCATTCCATGGATTCACCGTGCGGGCGCCGAGTTCATAGCGTGGTACAGAGGGAAACACTGTGAGGGTGTCTGGGACTTGCGACCCATTTGAGTAGGTTTAGGGTACCTTAAGACGCGTCAGCGCTTTCCTTCCACCGTTCACAATGTTCCCCCCTCGCCTAACCAAATTTAGTAAGATCCTATCAATGCCGCTTTGGATATTCGTTTTAGTAAAGAGCTTACTGAAGCTCTTGACAATCCTAGGTCTTTAAATAAGTTATATAGAAATTTTGCTAGTATTCCCCTTGCTCCTACTTCTACGGCATAGAATTTAACCACATAGCCATTCTTGGTCAACTCATTGGTCAAATCAAAGTATTTATTTAATTTCATAGCGCGGTCCTTAGGTATGTTAGTTTCCCACGGCACCGTGAGCTCCACGAGCACTGCAGTCTTATACATCTTCGAATACAGGAATACATTGGGGCTAGATGGCGAGGCACATACATCTTCCGGTATTTTATAGTGTTTTTCATACGTATCAACGAGTAGAGTCCAATCAGCGGCAGCTATCAAAATTGAGTAGGGCTTTTGAGGTGATTAAAAAAAATTCTTTAAACAGCCTTCTTTCACAAACACAATTTCGCATCTTTACCGCCAAATAAAATTTACTTACGTAAATTATACCGCGTGAAGCACAGAGAATAAGTAAAAAGTTGGCGCTGGGCGTTGGAACACGTCACTCGTGAGATAGGAATGCGAGAAAAGGATTAAAAAAGCGTCACATTCTTTTTCAAGCGAACCTATGATAGTCAACATATTTAGAGTCTGGTGGGCCATTACTATCAGGGTTGGGTCTTCTCTCACCACAATTTCATACACTTGAATAAGACAGCAAGAGTTTCTTGAGCAGGCCTATACTTTCCTGCTGTCTTACGAGTATAGGGCTAAATACAACTGGCGAAGTGTGGGCGCATGCCATTGTTCTGTCTACTCATTTGGCAAAATATGCATGGTAAATGTAAAATGGTGTTACAAACGTTCTTAAGGTACGGCGACCACTTTTATTTCCGTGCATGTCTGCCAACTTAGCGGTGCAAAAAATCATTTTCCTAAGACATAGTTATTGTCCTAGGTATGCTTATCAATATTGGTCAAATCAAGAATAATATATACTTATTCAGTGTTAAACGTCCAAACAAACCAATTAATTCCACAAAAGCACCGATGCCTGAAGCAGATAAAGCTTAATTTATGCATTGTATTCTAACGAAAAGAACTTCCATTAAAGTAGCTATTATAGAAACAAACATGGAACATCCCTACGATAAAATAATTATCGCCTTTATCCGTACCGAACCAACTTTGGGCGAAAGCAAACATTTTATAAGAGATCTCTTTCATTTGCCGACCTCAAAAAAATTAATTTGGGATCAACCCATGAATGATGTCAGCAAAATTGCCGTAGGCTAAAATATATATTTTACGTTATTTATACAACAATAGCGTGACGAACTTAAAACAAACTTAATGATACTTTTGCCCTATTTACGTCTTAAAAACGCTTCATAACTTCACCTGTCTCCGCACCTGCCGCGTTGACCAAAGATTAAAAACGCTAAAAGTAGTTATAAGGCATCGTTGTTCTAATAACACAATGGAGAATATTTTTATGTTTGTATTTGCTAAGTAAATAAAGTTAAAAAAAATTGTAGAGTATGCAACCGTTTTGAAGCATTGTTGTGAAGGAGCTTATATTCGGTGAAATTGTTTTAACACGACTAGAATGTGAGAGATTATAAGATGCTTTTCACTATGTTTTCGTACTGATTTCAATATCTTATGTTCTGCTTTATATAACTATCAATAATGATCATATATTAAGTCCAGGAGTAATTTACGTGATCAGCGAAAAAGATCACACGTTTGATTATTTTCACTATTAATGATAGGTCAGTAAAGACACGTAAAAAAAAATTCAAGTACCTATTATTTACAGTAATTTTACCATACACCTATTTAAACATATTTTATATTTATTTATAAATTAAACAAGGGATCATTAAGTGTATAATAAGCAGTTGAGGGTTAATTATGGTACATTCAACTGGTATCGGCCCCAAGGTATCATTTGCTTTTGTGATGAGCTCATTCGCTCCTTTGGGGTTCATATTGTTGTTCCATTTAATAGCAAAAATGATAAATGTGTCTATTGGGAGAAGGAACATGGTGTATTGTGATACTTAAAAAATGATTTTTCGATTTCGTGGAATAGTTTTATGATGAAGTGGTATTTAATCAGTACTATATTTTATTATGGTCATAAACTAAAATGTAAATAGGTGTGAGAATGATGTTTTTAAAACCCTTCAGAAAAGTCTACACACATTATCAAATATGTATAACGATTTTATGAAATACGTAGTAAGAATAATTGAATTAGTAAATACTTTACCATAAACTAAAATACAATAATATTATAGGTAACTTGTTGGTCTGTAAATCTCCACCATACAGCCTTAATATTAGAAAAAACATCAAAGTAACATAATTTGTATATCGTACACTAATAATGCATACCGTACAAAGATACATTGCCATGGCTAGGTTTAGTATTAATTAGACACCCACGTCAAACTCAACAATAATAGCAAGGTCTAACCTAGAATTCAACTAAAATAATATAGCAGATACCCACTAATTAAACTGTAGAACAAAGGAACTAAACAAAGTCCTTCATAAAACCTTTTAGAACCCCCACGACGACGCGGTGTTTTAAGCCGGTCCGAATAGGCGATATAAAAAACTTATCCATGTAAGCACCGTTTGGAGTGCGATCGAATATAGTTACTGCTTGGCGTAATCTTACAAAAAGTGCAACCCTTTAATAGGAAGTCATAGTTTAAACGTGTTAAGGCCGCCACACTTTCCATAAACTAAAGTAAGCTCTTACCGTGGATGATACGGCTACCTCCTTGTTTAATCCTCTTTTGTAGCACCGCAATACTCTTTTGTTATTCACCGAGGCGTAGTAATCCGCCTTTGGATTTTTATAAACAATTACCACAAAGAGAATTTGTTGTGATATAAGTTTTTAAGACGAAATTTGCCTGCAACAAAAGACCGTGGTTTATGTTTTCGGATTTAGTTCTTTGTTAACAGAGCAAAGCTTTATGTAACTCTATAATGTAGATATTATATTTTTTTCTTGACCAATGATCAGTATGATCATATTATGGGCATTGTTAAATTTAATCTTAATTTTACAATTAAGTTTCATTATGAACGCTTTTGTATCTTGTGAAAAATAATTAGGTAGGTATTTTAATTTCATAAATGAAAGATAGCGTTTAAAGGGAGCACAAAAATAAATGTTGAGCTCTATCACTCAAAGAATAGTTATTGGACCCCGAAGTGGATTGAACATTATAGGTAAGAACAAGATGTCATATCTTACGAGTACATTCAGGAAGATAGAAGAAGGTATGAGACAAGATCTTAAAAATTCCCACCAATCCCTCACATGTCACTTTACTGAAATGAAATTAATGTTTCTAAAATGACATACTCTTCCTGGCAAGGTGAACATCTTATTCATTTCGTAATTAGTTGAACTCACCACAATGGTAAGGAAATGAAAGGGTTTGGTAATCTTTAATCAGCTACGTCAATCTTAATGAAATTTATTAAAATGCGTTATTGTTCAAGCAGAAACCTCCTCACATCTGACCTTATTTTATTTAGAACTATACAATGGTTCGAATCCACATGTCCGTTTTTTTATCATCAAGTGTATAAAGATTCAAACCCGCCGCCAGTGAAAGGGTTGAATCTAGTTTTTTGAGCAAACCAGCATATCGGTTCATCGCTTCTTACTATTCTTATTTTGTTTACTTATCTATGACATCGAAATGATATTTACATAACCCGTTCTCCCATACGATATTTTAAGATAAAGGCGTATTATGGGGAAATCGAATGTTTAGAAAATATTCCAACCTACTTATAAACAGGACCCAAGAACTCGAGACGAACAAAAGGTATTGTTTAACGTTCAGGTATTTTATAATACCGACAGAAGATTTCTAAATGAGATTTTTCAACCTTACTTTAATATGTTAAATATTCATTTATGACTAAGTAATTAAGATAAACAATGAAATTCTTAATCACGTGTTTTGTAATAAAACGTCTGCAATGTTTTTTTTTATTCTTTAGAACGACAAACCATATCACTTTACAATCTTTTATTAATTTCAACCAAGACCATCGCGATCCTTGTTCGCTCGGTTTGTATACCAAAGAGCAATCGTTCATTTAAAAGTGTATTGAATAGTCGTTATGAGAGCAATGGGCGTGGGCCACAATGCGCTCGGTTTCGATATTCACTGTTCATGTCAGGACCGTGGTCGACAATTTCAGATCACTAACATACGAAAATGAGTGTAATATAAATCTTTCCGGTGAAGCACGAACAACCCGACCACGCCTACTCGTCCTGCAGACTCGGATACGAATATTTAATTCTACACATAAGAGGTCTTTATTTTTGCACCGTATTTACAATTTTAGCATTTATTCTCAAGTAATATAAGCTTATTATTGATAAACACATCGCATATCAATTTTGTTTAAGAGAAAAAGAATTAACTGAATGGGTATTATAATATTAATGCAAGTTCGCTTATTGTACCTTTAAACTTTTTTGAGACGTCCATCAATAATATTCGGACATCTGAATGTCTGTTTTAAAGGCAACATTGGACGGTCATTGAAATTATCTGCAATCGTATCTGCATTAAAGTGTTTTGCGAACAAATTAGTCACGCAGTTTTTATTCATTGTGTCTTTTGTTTTTTAGCACTGATGATGTCTTATGATAATTTTATAAAATCAATGAACAATAACTTAATTGGGTTATTAGTGTCGAGATCTTTTAGTGAGTGAACATGACAAGGGTTTATCTCATGTTCAAATTGAAAGACACGTGGAAGATGTAAATACATAATCAATAGCATTTATAATAGGGCTGTGGTTGTGTCTGAAATGACTGACAGTACATGTATTAAACAGATTACAGTCATGTCCTATTTCATATAGTACCTATCTAGTATTAATACAGGGCATCAACGTTTGAGCATTATTCCCAAATGCATTCCAAATTCAGCTCAGAATTAGAAAAGGTCCGTAAAAGGTAGCGGATCATGGTGGCCATGCTTTGGAGCAACGTTTATGGAATCAACTAGTACAAATATAGTAGAAAGATTTTTCTTAAAACTCATTTGCAGTGCTGCATACTTGATATTAGGTTAGAGCACGAATCTGTAATCTAACATGAATAAGATAAATAAATAAATAAATATTCACGGACATTTCACACAACGTTATCTGATCCCAAAGTAAGCTAGGAATAACCTGCTTATGTTATGGGTATCAGACCACGGATATTAATACTTATATACTTTTAAATACATACATATTTTACATAGAAACCAGACTCTTGAAACAAACATTTATGGGTCACACAAATATTTGTCTCCGGTGGGAATCGAACCCACGACCTCCAGCGCCGCAGGCCGTATCACTACCGACCGCGCCACAGAGGCAGTCAAAAGATGTTCCACGCGATAAAAAGTAGCTTAAAGTACTCTCTTGAGCTACAATTATCTCCATTTCAGAAAGTATAAAATCAAGCCATTAATACCCTGCGATGCAATCGAAGTATGAATGTAAGACACAATGCTATTTCTAGGCACAAAATCCGTTATCTCTGTACTAATAAATAATGTTGTTTTACAGGGGCTGCAAGATAATTAAATAACGGTAACAAAGGAAGCGAGCTGTCTGGAGCTGTCATTGTGACGCGTCGTATCAAATTGCCCTGACATTCAAGCTACAGTAATATTGCTTGCATCCGTGACCCTCGTGCCTACTTTCTTACTAAGATTTCGGCTTCAGAATATCCTGTATCGCGTAACGAACAATATTCAAGATTTTCTAATCACAGAAGCTTTAAGAACTTTTGAAGGCGAACACAATCAAACAAGCATGAATTTTACCCGAGTAGCTGACATGACATTTCGTTCGTTGGTATATTAGTTGACATTTCGTGGATCATCGTGCAATCCTTTTTCTATGAACTAAATAGTATACTGCATGCGAACATTTTTTTTAAAATTTTGATATTATTTAGTAATTCTGTTGATGTGGGTTGTTAATTTGACAAATAGGTCAACCTATGATACTATAATTTCCTATCTCCTAAACTACAAAAGGTTCCTTTCGGGTACGGGACTAACATTAGAACTGACTAAGAAAGACTGCCCAGTCTTTGATCAATTTTTTTTTCAAAATTTTTCTTATACTGTCATCTGGTTTCTAAAGCTAGGCAATCTTCAACTTAAATGAGTCAAATTCTCACGTATCACAATTACATAATACAGTAATACCAAATAAACAATTAACTTTGCGTGTCTTTAGCGAATCTAATTTGATCAGTAAAGTTAATTGTTTTGATATTTAACTTTTACTTTCCATTAACTTACGTAAATGCCGAGGGAGTTTGAGTATACTGATTACAATCGCATCTAGTTACTAATTGATATCAGTTATTAAATGACGGAGTTGTAAGGTAACAAACATAGTAAGTAGTTGGATATATGTCTAGTAGTGGGCGTCAATTGGTTAAGCTGACGATGTCGAAACATAAAAGGAAACAAGCGGGGCTCGAAGAAATTACAAAGTTTGCATGACCACACGGCTAGCCTCATTCTTGCATAGAAAATAAGTCTTGCCATATCATGTAGGTTTTTGCTAGGCAGTCCGAGTTTAGCACCGCTGGTTTTGCAAACGTCCGTAGCCTACGGTGAAAACCTTTGATTTTATGTGAACCGTATACTGGATTTAAACAACTTCATGAGATGATTTATTTTAATTTAGGTTCCTTTTTACATCTAATTTATTGTTTTGACGTCTAAAACGATAGTTTCGTACCAGCTAACAAAATTAATCAATAAAGTTTAACCAATTTCCCAATAAAAGGAAATCCATTCATAATCAACGCAAATCGATTACACATTGAACTTACCATGTTGTATAATCGAACTTTACTTCCCAGTTCTATAAATGGCTCATCACACTCATTCCATCTACGTTCACAACATGTAGACCCTCTATCGTACTCATTGCTGTTGTTTATTTCTAGACGACTACTTCAAAACGATTTCTGATGACATTTAGAATTATTTTGACACGATATTTTGTCTTTTATGCAAAAAAATTAAAACTATGAAGTAGGAAATAAAAGTCTTTTTTTCGCCTTCTGTGGATAAAGCTTGGACAGGTTATTGAGTGATCAATATTATAATGAACTAATAAAATTAAATCAAGTTTAGTGTCCTGAGGTATTTAAAATTAAAAGAAAGATTTTTGATTAAAAATTCGGTATCGCTCCAGTCTCGGTAACTGATGATGAGTTCTTTTCTAGAGAGACCCTTCTGGCCTTACCATTAGAATTTTAGTATTAAAAATGTATTGTCACAAATAAGCAAATGTACCTTTGCCCAAATTTAGTACAATCGAATACCAACAATTAGTTGAACAATGGTTTTCAAATACGCACTGTCTAAGTTATTGAATACCTTGTTATAAAGGATCACAGAAGCGACTACATTATAAAATCATTCGTAACTTTTGTCGTCACGAATATGGCCAAGAATTGAGCCCTCCAGATCAGTAGCTGCGTGTATAGATTCTACTCCAGACACAAGGACATCGTGACGTTGCTTTCATTCTATTTGTTGAAAACGTTTTATAGTTAAGGTGCATTAGTTTGAAGTGGGAGCATACTGTTCTCACGAACGCATCTCGATTGTTCCACAACCTCTTAAGGGTCGGTTATAGCGCACAAGCAGGCATTTGGCGCTCCCCTCGCCCCGGACGCGAGACACACCGCGCGCCGGCAGCGGCAGTGAACTCTCATGCCACAGTATACAGTAGAGTAGAAAGAAACAGCATGCTAACTTTGTTTGACGTAGTAAATGCATGTAACTTTAATATGTGTAGTGATTTATTAGAGTTTCGTAAATAAATAAGTTAATTATATTTATTATACTATTATTTTTAAGCTAAAGAGTTTGTTTGTTTGTTTAGTTGTTTGAACAATAGAGTCTAAGAGACTGCTAGTTGAATTTCAAAAGTTCCTTAACAGAATGTCTATTTTTCAAAAATATCAAAATATATAACATCACGCTAAGGCGAATGAGAGCTGAGCAGCAACGAAACATTTTTCGAAAACTAGGATATTTCATTTTTTTTGCGAGTTTCCGTTGCGTACGTTTGCTAGATGGTTACAGTTGCGTAAAAAATAAAAATTACATAATAGCTGGTCATAAAAATTTCTAAAGTTTTCTAAAGTTGGTATGCTAAGTATGAATCACGTGATCATTTTGCAATTCAATATGGGCGCCGCGCCATATTCACAAAATTTCATGATGGGTATCGTTTAAGCTCGGCGCTCGTGGCCCCGCGGACTCAGTGTTCTGTAAACGATCACTGCAGTAAGCAACTTTCACTATGGCCAGTCCATGGATGGGTGACCATCCATGTGATCACTTCGTGATATTTATTTGAGCGTTTCCGTGCTTCGGAAGGCGCGTTAAGTCGTTGGTCCCGGTTGCCAGTAAAATGGCAGTCGTTAAGCTTAATTAAAGGCTTTATTTCAACTGCAGGCAGTCACAACCTGCGCCTGTCCATTTAAACACGGCAATACGGCTCACCACCTATTACGTGGGACAAATTATACAAAGGTAAAATGTGGGCATATAATATGCCTCTGCCTACCCCTTCGGGGATAAAGGCGTGACCATATGTATCGTTTAAGGGGTTTATTGGTGTGCTGAGTACAAGTCACGTGATAATTTCGCAATCCAAAAAGGCCACCGCTGTGTAATCACAAAATTTCATGATGGGTATCGTTTAAAGGGGTTTTTGGTATGCTGAGTACGAATTACGTGATAATTTTGCAATCCAATATGGTCGCCTCGCCGTAATCACAAAATTTTATGATGGGTATCGTTTAAGGGGTGTTTGGTATGCTGAGTACGAATCACGTGATAATTTTACAATTTAATATGGTCGCCGCGCCTAAATCGCAAAATTACATGATGGGTATCGTTTAAGTGGTTTTTCGGTATGCTGAGTACGAATCACGGGATAATTTTGCAATCCAATATGGCCGCCGCGCCGTAATCGCAAAACTCCATGATGGGTATCGTTTAAGTGGTTTTTTGGTATGCTGAGTACGAATCACGGGATAATTTTGCAATCCAAAATGGCGACCGCGCCGTAATCATATAATTTCGTGATGGATATCTTTTAATGATTTTTTCGAATGCTGAGTACAAATAACATGATAATTTTGGAATTCAATTTGGCCGCCTAAGCTATTTACAGTAGTAAATTAAAAAGATTTGCTTATTAAGTTTAGGCCTAGCAATGCGAAAATACTATGACAACAGGATTTTTGTAAAATTAAGGCCAATGATATTAAATTGGTACCTAGCATACGAAAGAATCCCTTAATCGGTACCCATCATGAAATTTTGTGATTACGCCGCGGCGGCTATATTGGATTGGAAAATTATCACGTGATTCGTACTCAGCATTCCAAAAAAACCCCTTAAACGATACCCATCATGAAATTTTGTGATTACGGCGCAGCGGGCATATTGGATTGCAAAATTATCACGTGATTCGTACTCAGCATGCCAAAAAACCCCTTAATCGATACCCAACATGATATTTTATGATTGTGGCGCAGCAGCCATATTGTATTGCAAAATTATCACGTGATTCGTACTCAGCATAACAAAAAACCCCTTAATCGATACCCAACATGAAATTTTATGATTATGGCGCAGCAGCCATATTGGATTGCAAAATTATCACGTGATTCGTACTCAGCATACCAAAAAACCCCTTAAACGATACCCATCATGAAATTTTGTGATAACGGCGCGGCGGCCATCTTGTATTGCAAAATTAGTACGTGATTCGTACTCAGCATACCAAAAAACCGCTTAAACGATACCCATCATGATTTTTTGAGATTACGGCGCGGCGGTCATATTGGATTGCAAAATTAACACGTAATTCGTACTCAGCATACCAAAAAACCCCTTAAACGATACCCATCATGAAATTTTGTGATTACGGCGCGGCGGCCATCTTGTATTGCAAATTAGTACGTGATTTGTACTCAGCATACCAAAAAACCGCTTAAACGATACCCATCATGACTTTTTGAGATTACGGCGCGGCGGTCACATTGGATTGCAAAATTAACACGTAATTCGTACTCAGCATACCAAAAAACCCCTTAAACGATACCCATCATGAAATTTTGTAATAACGGCGCGGCGGCCATCTTGTATTGCAAAATTAGTACGTGATTCGTATTCAGCATACCAAAAAACCTCTTAAACGATACCCATCATGATTTTTTGAGATTACGGCGCGGCGGTCATATTGGATTGCAAAATTAACACGTAATTCGTACTCAGCATACCAAAAAAACCCCTTAAACGATACCCATCATGAAATTTTGTGATTACGTCGTGGCCGCCATGTTGGATTGCGAAATTATCATGTAATTTGTAGACATTTTAATGCATTAGGTAGCTGGTTACTATGTCGTGAAAACACTTAAAAAGTAAAAGATCACCACATTTTTACCATGAGTCGCGTATGTATTTGTAACGGTTAATCTAATTACATTTTGCCCATTACTGATATTTTTATACTGTGGCGCGATTTCAACGTAATTTGGCATAATAATTACGAAATAGTCGCGAAAAAAACTGACACAGGTCCTGCCTCCACAAGCGCCAGGGCGAGACTGATCGGCCGTCAGCGGCGCAATTCTATTGCGTTTGGTAGATATTCGTACATGATAACTATGTAAATAGTTGTTTATAGAAAAACGCTCGGAAAATGTGTATAAAAACTTAATACCTTAAATTGAGTGCAAAAAAAATATATAAAATGTTAATAGTTTAGCCACAGCTTTGAAAAAACTTTTCTGAGAGAGTCAACTTTGGGATTTTTTTCTATCTAGTGAAATTTATTGGATCGTGTAACGGGCTCGGAATATGTTTAGCTTATATCCTTAACTATTATATATATATTTTTCAGATTTAAAAACCCTTTACTTTTTGACTAGGATTGTTTCAAAAAACTCAAAATCTGACCCACGCGGCCTTAACTGTCGGGCTATCGGACCACAACCCTTGGTTAAATAATAAAAACTGATGCTCTGGGGCTCAAGGAATCTTGACTCGACTCAATCATAATGATGAACTTTAATAATCATTCATTTTTTAATGTAATGGTTGTCACAATGACTGTTTCTGATAAAGATGTTTTTAGTTGCAATTGTTTGAAGTTCCAATGTAAATTTCTTTGATATCATATTAATGATACCTATATTTTATTGATGTCAATGGGGTCAATTCAATATTTAAAATGATAAAAATCAGATGTCTTCCAATAAATTATTCAGGAATGCATTAAGATTATTTAATGAGAAATATCTAATCAATGCTTGTTCAAAAACATTAAAAAAATAGTAAGTAACTTAAGCACTGTCTATATGGTCATAGGATCGTGCCATTGACAAAAACGTGTTTAACTCTTTTTCCAAATCGCTCACAATGCAAGTGTGTAATCTCTCGCATGGTAAATCGTTTACAGTGCAAGTTCTTGCATAAGCTATTGGAGAAAAGAGTGGAGCGCGTCTTCGTGAATGGCATGACCTTTATAATATCCCTACTAATATTATAAATGCGAAAGTAAACTGTCTGCCTAAACCGCTGAACCAATTTCGATGAAATTCGGTATAGAGATCGTTTGAGTACAAGGTAAGGACATAGAATACTTTTTAACTGACTGCGCAAAAGAAGGGTAATGGTTTTACGCGATAACGATTTCAACGCTGGCGAAGCCGCGGGGAACAGCTAGTATTTCATGAATCCCAGTCGATTGAGAACTATAACCCTGTGTGGTCGGTCATTGTAACCAATTTACCCCGTCCTATTTTTTGTTCGACCCGTAACCGTAAATTTGAAAGTTATTATAACTTATTAATTGCCTTAAGCTTACATGTTGGGAAAAGGCTTTAAATGAAGATCAAATTTCATTGACTCTTGAGCGAAACTATTTACTTGGTTAAAATAATTATAATAACATTTTAATTAAGTGCCAAATTTAGGCCAAAGCTTCAACAGTTAAACATGTAAACTACTTAAGTTTTACTATTATAATTTTGAAAGGTAAAGGACATCATTCATTTTGGACCAAAAACTGAAAGTGCCGGCCAGAAAAAGAAAATGTGATATTCGCATAGAACACACAATTTCTAGCAAAAAATCCTACTACATTAACCCTGTGCGTGCTATGGTTTTTATGTTACATGCTTTTAAAATTCGTGAAAAATGTTATTTCGAAGGTGTCATTCTAATTGATATGAGCAGTTGAATAGTGATTTATTTTATTAATTATGTCTTTCAGCACACATATAAGCACACCTACATATAATTATACCTGTTTTTCCGAAGGGTGAGGCAGAGGCATATTTTATGCCCAATTTTGATTTCACGAGCATGTAAAATAAAGATAAAGAGTATTTTATTTCGACAGAGTCAAAGGCCTTCTTGTAGTCCACAAAAGCCATACATAGCGGCTGATTGTACTCGTTTGTTTTCTGTACAATCTGCCGTACAGTATGGATGTGGTCCACGGTTCTGAAGCCTTTTCGAAATCCGGCTTGCTCCTTTGGCTAAAACTCGTCGAGCCTTCCGGGCGGCGAGGCGGTTTGTGACTACTCTCAAGAACAACTTGTAAACATGGCTCAGGAGTGAGATGGGTCTGTAATTCCTCAGCAAGGTCTTATCACCTTTCTTGAAGAACAGAGCCACCGCACTCCCGCTCCACGCTTCAGGTGTTTGTCCCTGTTGGAGGACGGAATTACAACTGAACTGACTTGTTGTTTTTAAGTTGCCCGAGAGCCGCCCTCACCTCGCCCTGATCGATGTCCGGAATGTCCTCGCGATAGTGGCGCGATAGTGGGGCTCGGTGGTCACAATCAGTAGGGTTCTACTCGTCGGCCTTTTTGTCCGTGATGCATACAGGTCTCTGTAAAAGCTCTTAATTTCCTCGAGAATCTCGAACCTTGAGGTCACAGTTCTGCCATCCGCTGTCTTCAGTTTCATCAGAGAGGTCTTCCAAGCTGTTGGGCAAGTACTTTGGTACCCCTGTTCTGCTAGATCGCTGCCTCGACGATGCTGGTGTTATAGCGTCTAAGGTCGCGTCGTATCAGCTTTCGGATTCTGAGATTTAGATCCCGCTGGTCTGACGAAGACGAGTGCGTAGATGGCGTTTCCCGTCTTATTCTCATAAGTTCGTGAGTCTCGGGCGAGAGCTTAGAGCACATGTTATTGCTTTTTCCGGACAAAAACCTTCGGGACACTTACTGTAGCGTCCTGACCACATTGTCGGCCTTATCGTGAATATTGCCAGTGGTTTCCAGCAGATCAAAATGATTTTGAAGTTCTAACTGGAACCTCTCAGCCCCTGAGGTTAACTGGAGCGCGGTAGGTCGGAGAGTAGGCTTCATCATATGGGCCCTTTCAGCTCGGAAGTCCAAATTCAGAGATGCTCGTGCAAGTCGGTGATCACCACCGGTATTAAACCTGTTATCCACAGAGACATCTCTAAATACAGACTTCCTGTTCGTCATGATGAAGTCTATCTCGATCCTTGTGACCTTGTCGGGGTATCGCCAAGTCTATTTTCTGCGGGGCTTCTTCTTAAAGAAAGAGTTCATAAAGAAGAGCCTCTCAGACTCAAAAAAACTGACAAGCATATGGCCCCGGACATTTCTGCGCCTTACACCAAAAGGGCCGATCTTCGTTTCGCCGCGTTCTTGTACTCCCACTTTGGCATTGAAGTCCCCCATCACAACGCTGTAGTGAGTCTTGGCAGTACCATGTAGTGCTTTTGCTATGTCCTCGTACACGGTCTCAACTGCCTCGACAGTGCTTTTCGAGGTCGGGGCGTACACTTGTATCACCTTCAGGGTGTACCTGTTGGTGAGTCTCAGTATTAAGTACGCTACCCGAGGCGAAACACTGCT
Organism: Miltochrista miniata; assembly: GCA_933228765.1. Classification (NCBI taxonomy): domain Eukaryota; kingdom Metazoa; phylum Arthropoda; class Insecta; order Lepidoptera; family Erebidae; genus Miltochrista; species Miltochrista miniata. Next base: position 21,699,341 of record OW121763.1, on the reverse strand, counting down.
GATCTCCACAAAGCTGCTAACGAGGTCCTTTTTCACCATAAAGCCAATCCCGCCCTCGGAAGAATGTCTTCCGTCACCTTCCCGAAAGAAAAACAGGTCGCCTGATGCAAGGGTTAGCGTGTCCTGCCCCTTTCTTCGGACCTCGCACAATACTGGATGTGCCAGTTAATATGACCTAGTTCTACCTCGAGTTCGGTGAGCCGCTCGTCCAGGCGCAGAGTAGTTTCATTAAACGTAGCCAGGGTCAGTTTTGTATGGCAGCCTCCCGTAACCCGGAGATTTTTAGCACCCCCCCTCACGCCGTCACTCCGACCGCTGCCGTGATCGGGACCAGCGGGAGTGCCGGGAACTGGGGGCCGTTGTTTTGTTGTGTGTATCATAGGAGGACATTTGGCCTTACTGTATCACGCTGGCCAGACGGGTTGGTACAGGGTTTAGTTTCGAATTTTTTTTTCTGTGCGCCATGACCTCGTCCGTTTATCAGCAGGTGCACCACTCGCAGGTGAGGCTGGCTTGGACCCTGGGGTTGGTGGTAGGGCCCCATCGCACCCATCGGGCGTCGGGAGGTGGCGGAGTGATTTGCCAGGTACCTATCGCTTGAGCCTGGGGGGCTGCGCGCGCGGCACCTTTGTCTAACTTTTTTGAAACAAGTTTGGACTTGTTGTGAATCGTTAGGTACGTTTTGTTTGTGCGTAGGTACTTAGATAGTTAGTAAAATGATAATTCTTTCTTATTACAATAGAATAACGTAACAACAAATCACTATTCAAGTAATGAAATGTATCAAAATACATCATCAAAATAACATTTTTCTCGTATTTTAGAAGCATATAACAACAAATCCATAGCACGCACAGGGTTAATGTAGTAGTATTTTTTGCTAGAAATTGTGTGTTCTATGCAAATATTACATTTTTTTTTTCTGGCCGGCACTTTCGGAATTGGCCCAAAAATGTATGAAACGTGAATGATCTCCTTTAATGAAATTTTATACCATTAGGAATTATCTACAATCGTTCTGTCATTATTACTATTATTTGTAACACTTAACCATAACTATTCATACTCTGGTGAATATTACCATTCATAAAATATAATGTGTTTTGTTTAAGGTCAGTTTTCCTAACTCTACTTATTGCATTAGTGTGTAACAACATGAGCTTTGTGGCTACTGACGGCACCAGTTGTGTGGAATCTGTTTCTGGATTTGTTATTTATGGGTCATTTAAATGCTTTAACAGACCAGAATTTTATGAACACTAACCATAGAGAAACTAGCGCTAACACGTTAGTACTTAATTTTTATTTTAACGTGAGAAAAATCCATCATGGATGCCATGCCGGACTCCTACCGACTAAAAAACCTCACGTAACGCCCACCAGCCTATGGTTAGGAGCTCCGGGTAAGCCCTCGGAAGGATGTCCCAGGACTTAGTACTTACACTAAATTTATTATTTAGAGTCAGCACTGTGTAATCAATCTAATTTCATACAATCATGTATTCATTGTAAGTGAAAATGTAAAAAAAATTAAAGGATATAATTTTGTTTGATTCTTGATTTAAGTCTCTAAAAAACTAAAAGTCTTAAAGAAACAACAACAATCCACTATTACTTTAATAAACATGTTATAAAAAACTATTAGACACAAGTATATACAAAACATGATGATAAAGTGAGCAGCAGCTTCCAAAACTATGGATATCAAATTCAATTCTAAGCAGTTACATCACTTTCTCAAGTATAAGTATGACATGAAGGCTCTTAGGCAACAAGAAACATTACCTCTTTATTTCCCGATTTGTTCTGGTCGTGAGTGGAATTCAAGACTTTTAGAATAAATTTCATCCATCACGATTGCTAAAGACAGTGACGTATTCTTATAGATCATATAATATTTCATTTGAACAAGCATTTTTATATCACCACTCGATTTAAAAAAATATCATTTGATTACATATTAAAAAAGAAGTTAGAATATAAATTATTTAAAAGTAGGTATCATTAGGTGTTCTCCAATTATAACAAAATCTATGATGACACAAATTTTATTTCATTATATCATATTAACGTCAGTTGAAAGTAGGTCACAGACAGCCATAAAATACATGTAAGTATACATTAATAAGTAGCAGAGAACAAAAGTCATCAAGAAGCTGGCGGTTAAAATTAAGTACAATATTGGTGATTTTAAATTGATTTTAATTTTATTTAATTCTGAAGCTTATACAGAAACTGTAGTCCTAACCTGTTAAAGGTTAGCACTACAGTTTCTTCTCACAAAGTCATCAAGCAGCAGACGGCTATAATTAGATACAATATTGGTGCTTTTAAATTTATTTAAATTTTATTTCGTTCTGAATCTGATACAAAGAAACTGTAGACCTACCTGTTAAAAAAAATCTTCTCACAAAGTCATCAAGAAGCAGGCGGTTAAATTAGTTATAATATTGGTGATTTTAAATTTATTTTAATTTTATTTAATTCTGAATCTGATACAAAGAAACTGTAGCCCTAACCTTTAACATGTTTATGAGTCTAGACGCGAGAACAAACGCAAGCAATATAATACTAATCTTCTTATGTTTCCATTTTAACACAGTAGTTCGAAATTATGAAACTCGGCCATTAGGTATGCAGATTGATTTTAGCCGACGGCTTCAGTTCAATGTTAACTGTTTAACAGGTTATTTTAAAACCATTTCGTATAAAACTTCGGTCGCTACGTGCACGATATGCGATAACACAGTCGGTTTTAGTTTCAAAATATCTTAGATTTATTATTAAACTTAAATAGCTTTTTAATTTTTACTATTAAATTAGAAGTTTGTTTTTATACCTAGTAACATAAGTAGTAGTAGTTACATAAGTTAAGTTGATGCATAATTCGTTGCTTTTAAAATCGAAATCATGATGAATTTAAAATCTTAGCTTTGCTTTAATCACGATTTTGCAAGTGAGGACAATACACACCTCATAGTGTATCAATAAAATTAATTGAAATGGACTAAGATAGAAATCATTGGAAACTACGGTGTGTTGATTTAAAACTTTCGATGCTCGCTTACAGTGAAACATAACCCTTATACCGTATCACAAATATCACTTTTATGTTGATTTTATGATACTATACAATTTAAAATATCAGCTCGTAATGTTTGACAGTCGTTTCCTGGGCGTTTGGCGTTATAAATCAATAAACTAGATCACAGCGTTATAAACGTGTTGAATAATATGTATATTACATTACATTATTTTACCAAGGAAAGCAGCTCTGTATAACTTGTTAGTTTGAATTTCACTTACGAGTCATATTTATACAAGTTGTTTTCGAAAATAGCCACAAACCGCTTGGCCAGAAAATTCGACAGGTTTCCATCAATGGACGACGGCAAGTTTTGAAAAAGGCTTCAACACTGTGAACAACATTCATAATGTTCGACAGATTGTTCATAAGACAAAAGAGAATCTACTCATAATACTGGCAGTTCTGGATGCATTTTGTGATATTGTATTGACAGTCAATACAGTATCGGTGTTCTATAATATAAACTTCTACATTATCGAAGTTTGAGATGTTCGTCGTCGTCTTGGTGGCGAAATCCCTAGAAGCAGAAAAGTACAAGTTCTGCTAAAATAGCCATTCCAAAGCAGGTACCTTATTCCTGCTTTGGACTGGCTATTTTGACAAGAAGAAATGGGACGAAATAGTTAGCCAGAAAGATCTGGACATAGCAACGTACGGGTCATATTTGTCGAAAAACCGATTGCTGGAGTTAAGCTATGATTCGTGAAACGTAAGGTGTGACACTACCTACCGTCTGCCAGTTATACAGAGGAATTAAAATAGAAATCAAAGGGGGACTGGGTGTGGAAGATGCGACTCTGCATATTATAGAACATATAAATTGCAAACATAATTTATTACGAATGCCGAACAAAATATAATATAGTATGGGTATTTATTCTTACGATGATGTTAATGAGGACACTTGTGTAAGTAATGCATCATAAATGTCTCTTTTATTTTACAGGAAAATATTACACATAAAACAAGAGGCGTTTCATCAATATTTACAGCCTGAGTTCATAAGATAACCTCTACTATTAAACCTTTTAATGCATATAATTTACAATCTATATCGTCAGTATTAGCTAAGATAATATAAAAGTAGGTACTACATAGTATTAGTGACAATGTTGCAAGTGCTCATGTATTACAAAGCAACTGACATCATTTGCTTATTTTTTATCTAGATTCGCCTAATTACCAAGTATTAAATTCTTATCTCCTTATTTTATCTCAAAACTTAAGAGATGACCGCATTTATATTTCACAACTATTACGATGTCAAGCCGGAAAATTACGTAGTTTATGGCAATATTTTGTATAGGAATTCGTTGTTTTCAAAATAACAAAATAATTAGTTATATAATTGTGTCTTAGGATTTATGTTCAGTAATTTCATATAAACATAAAATAATTATGTACAAACTAGGTGATACTTGCAGCTTCCCGTTCACGCTCCCCGTGGTATCTTGCTCCTGTTATAAATGTAAGTGTATGTGTTATTCCAGACTATAATCTTTACCTGTACCAAGTTTCCGCCAGATCTGTTTGGCCGTTAGAGCGTGGAAGAGTATGAGACATGCACACTTTTACCATCACAAACTTTTGCATTTATGATATGTTTAGTCAAAAATAATTCCTCGTATTAACAACGTATTAACACGATTATCTATACATATTAAATACCTATAACGCTTAGAAATCGATACCTACTAAAGCTTATTTAGCTTGTTTATTTTTATTCGATATCATTCAGTTATTAGTATACTATTAATACTACTGTTACTGTTGATAACATTTCTCAATGTGTCAAGTTTCACCACATTATATAATTGGGTTTGACAAATCATTGCCTTCCACTGGTCATCTATTAGCTGTTAGTAGACACGACTTGCATTTTAAAACTTCCATAAAAGTAAAAGTTTGATATTTGGAGATGCGACCGTTTAGATAAAGTTGATGTTATGCCGATGCCATACGATGCCACCTGCACTTATTTCTAACACAATATTGTCAACCAGAAATTTGAACTGTAATGCACTAATTCTAAGGTGCTTATTTGTTTCTCTGGATTCGTCAAAAGGAATATTTGATGTGGTAATCTGGAATGCTGAAGGTATACTATCGAGCTGCCTGCATTACACAGTCTGTGATGTGACTATTAAATATCAATATTTTATAAGAGGGGGCGAGTTATTTTAGATCCTTATCGTCAGTATTAACACCTTGTTTGTTTATAGAACTTGAGGTATTTTGTTGATAAAAACGGATCTTTGATGGCAGCATCTGCGCCGGATACGATTGTGTGAGATTAACGATCTATTTTATTAAAGTTGCCGATAGTATCACTGCTTTATGTAGGTATTTCACGTGATTTATGCTGTGTAATCATATAAAAAATCACAAACATAAATCATGATACAGCGTTAAAATGAGTAATATTCTTATTTTTATTAAGTTGCTTTACAATGGAGGTTAATTTAAAAGTTTAGATACTGTGGTGTGCTAAGACTAACGAACGCTCAGGAGGTTTTTTTTTCACTAAAACTTTTTGTTTTAACGTATTGAAAACTACCAAAGGTGGTACATCTAGCTAGACCTTCGAAAATGCCGTGAGGCGAAACTGGTCAGATTTATAATAATAAATAATGTGCCGTTTTCAATATGTGCAGCAAGTTCCACCAAGTGCCATCAATCAACAGTATAAATATTATTGTTTTAACTTCATCGACGATAAACAGGAGGTTAATGGACAAAACTAAATTAATGGCCCAGCTTTCTTCGTTTAGCTTTTCTCGTTTATTATAAAGCCGACTCTCAAATCACTATCTCTCGCGTATAAGGTCACGTGTGGGAGATAGCTATGATACCAATATGACTAGTGATATCTTATTACACTTATAACATAATTAATACAATAAAAAGTCTATAAAATAAATACTTACATTAAAAGCATCTAAGACAAGTATGCAGTAAAATACATAATACATTAATCGAAAACTATGTGACTGAAAACTTGCACACAACCTTAAAATTGCTGTTTATTCGTGCAATATCGATAGACTAGATTGGATAACGCTGTGATCGAATCTGCGCTCGCGTCGACCTCTAAGAACAGGCCACAGCAGGCTGAGGTCACAACAAGTCATGAAATAAGAATTAAGTGAATACTTTCCAAACAATAACTTGGTTTTGTATGTTAGTTTTGTACCATGTGTATTCGCATTATCACAAAAAAGTGAGTTAGAAAGGTAAAAGAGGAGTTTAAGTTTTATTCCCAATTTTTAAAATGCTCTCTCTTAATATATTATGAGTTTATTAAAAATGTATCAAATTGTTGATAATATTGATCTGAACTTGGCCAATTGCAACAAAGTTCATTTTCTATGATTTGATTTTTTGAAGAATTCATCGTATTGAAGCCCTTCTTATCCCTTCTCTCGTACTCCGATCACTGCAATGTTTGCTCACCTTGACTTTACCTATGACAATGATGTAGTTAATACTAGATTAATGCATGCTCTACTTATGTCCTCATACATTTCTTCCACAACCTTTTTATAGGAGCGTTATGTGTTAGTGGTGTATATTTGTATCATTGACTTACAATGTACTACGTACGTACGTAGTATATTACAACTCGATTACTTGTAATAATTGTTATCGAATGTCGGTCAGACACTGCGAATTACACCATTCGCCATGGTCAAAACACTTTATCTTGACCACGTTGTTCACAAAGGACTTATGGGTGACAAACTTAACACCGTCTGGGATAGTGGGTCGCCCTCCCAGGAATAGGACAAACTACCTGACAGGTTTATTATGTCCTTCTTTCAGTAGGATCGTCAATTTAGAACATTTGGTATTGTGTATTATATTTAGAAGTTAATGATTAAATTTTCTTCTTATTAAAATATTCTTGGCACCTTGTACATTCAAGTATATTTCTAAAAACGCATGATGATTATCTAATTTATATCATAGCATCCATATTAATACGAAATTACTGTCAGCTTTTGACAAAGTGTAGTATTGTGATGGAACATCGTCATAACTAAAACATATTTTTTACGTCTCAGAACTTAACCCTGCCAGCTACGGTCATCTTGAACTGTCAATTCAAAAAATTATGAAAATAAACAAAAAACAATATTCAAGATTGAACGCGTACCCTACGAGAAATATTTCTTTGGTAGCAGTTTGGTTCGAAATGTTAACTAATATTAGAATGTAAAAAAAATCGAGCACCCGCCAGGACGATGGCAGTATTATCCCTTTTCTGACACAAACGTTAGATCGGATCTCATCTACCAAAAGAGGTATTTTTTTAAATGAAATATGCCCGTAAAAATTGTAAAAGCGAACACTTTTTATGATGGCCGTTTAACTAATAAAATATTTCTCGTATTAAGGTCAATTTATCGTTGGGTCTCCATTAAAAAACATATTTTATTGTGTAGGTTTTGTGTCGGCTAGTTAAGCTGACGTAACGAGTTCTCAGGACGAACATATTACTAAAATGGTTCGGATGTTTTTCATAGAACCGTTGAGGATATTGCTTTATTAAAATGAAATTTGTCTCTGTCCAGTTATAAAAATGATACATAATTATACTGGTATTAATTCAAATTGGTTCATAATAATATATAGTAGGTAAACTTTGTAGTTCATTAGAATTTCTTAGGCGTATGTAGTGCTTCTTATGTACTTACCAATTTATAGTATATAGACGATGATGATGTTATGCAGATTATTTCACATTGAAATTAATCTATTTAATATATTTGAGTAAAATGTCACAAAACTTATTACATAGTTAACAGGCCTATCGAATGTTTTTTATTTATTCCATCATGAAAGTAAGAAAAACATTTAAAATGTCAAATAACAAAATAAGCCTCTGAATGATTTTAGGTAATCAATTAACGAGTTAATATTTTAGACTACTTGTAAAACCAGTACTTAGTGCACAAATGAACACGAATATGCACAGTGTAACAATTAGTAGTAAAATCAAAACTGCCCATTGGAAAATAATTTACATACATAAAACACTAACGCCGCAGAATGCATTCACACTCGGTTTTAAAATATGCAATGGCTATAAACTGGTTCGGTTTCTTTTAGCACTTCACATTACGCTTTATTATTGAAACCTAACAATGAATGTAGAATTGTGACGTCATTAGAGGCCTTTTAGCTCGCCGCCTTTGAGTTGGTAATTGTTATAGTCGAAGTATTGCTTCTTTTCATTAGGCTTTGTATGTTGTTCAGATTTTAATGAGTTTTCAGTTTAAAGCTGACTGCATAAATATAAAGTTATTACCATTCCAACGAAATACATCTAAAACATAATCTGAGTATCGTAAGTTCTAAGCATTGACTTTTTTAGGAAGGCAATTTAGGAAATTGAAAGCTAAAAGTGAATGTTCCTTAAAAAGATTTCAATTATTAAATAAAAAACGGCCAAGCACTCATGCTTGGCCGTTTTTTATTTATTATATTCAGTGCGTGAGTCTGACTCATCAGACTCACGCACTGAAGGTTCTGTATAAAAAAACGGCAACATAACACCTTTTTTGCATGGGAGCCCCCTTGATACCTCCTTTTTAGGGTTTCGTAGCCAAATGGCAAAAACGGAACCCTTATAGATTCGTCATGTCTGTCTGTCTGTCTGTCCGTCTGTCTGTCCGTCCGTGTGTCACAGCCACTTTTCTCCGAATCTATAAGGCCTATACTATTGAAACTTGGTAATTAGATGTATTCTGTGAACCGCATTAAGATTCTTATATAAAACTAGAAAAAAAACAGTAAATTTTGGGGGTTCCCATACTCAGAACTGAAACTCAAATTTTTTTTTTAACGTAACCATACGTGTGGGGTATCTATAGATAGGTCTTCAAAAATGCTATTGAGGTTCGTTACATATTTTTTTTCTAAAGTAAATGGTTTGCGCAAGAGACACTTCCAAAGTGGAAAAATGTGTGTCCCCCCCCCCCCCCCCTCTAACTTCTAAACAAAGAGACTGATAAATCTAAAAAGAATATATGATGTACATTGCCATAAAAACTACCAGCGAAAATTGGTTTGAACGAGATAAAGCTGGTAGTTTTTTTTTAATATGTCGTAAACCACAATTTTCGGTTAGAAAAATCACTACCACTGCGAACGTGTTAAAACATCAATCAAAGTTACAACGAACTAAGAACTTTTATATTATGTTACTTGCTGCTACGAAACCCTTCCTGGGCGAGTCCAACTCGCACTTGGCCGGTTTATTTCTGATTTTAATATTTTGTTATAGCGGCCACAGGAATACATCATATGCGAAAATTTCAGCTGTCTAGCTGTCACAGTTCCTGAGATGCAGCCTCGTGACGGACAGACAGACATGCGGCGAAGTCTTATGCATAGGGTCCCGTTTTTACCCTTTGGGTACGGAAGTTTCAAAATGGCCCAATCGGTTGACTTATGTTAATAATCATAGTAATGTGGCCTTCTTCAGTAAATACCACAAAAAAACTTCTTGTTTTCAATGGGGGTTAATTGTTCCTGAGTTATTTATCTCACATTCTAATTCATAAACTGTTCCTTTCCTTCCTATTATTAATATAGTCTGAAGAAAGATAATATATATTATTATTCTGCCTTATTACATTACATTTAACTTCCCTTCAAACCAATGTGCAGTATTATTTCAATCAACTAAACAAGAGGGCGCTTTATTTTCTTACACTTTCTTAAAAGTTCTCTACATTTTTATCAGATGGCGCTCTTTTAAATTATTTGTTAATACGAATATTTCTTTTAAAGTGCTTAAATAATGCAGTACGGGAGTTACTAGAATTTTTTAAGTTCATATAATGTTCTTTTCGATTATAAGAAGGTCCTAAAAACTAAGAATTATTAACACATACTTACAATTTTAAATTATTCTCGTAGAAGGTAATCTCAGTCTTATTACTTTGAATTTGGTTCTGTGGCTTTTTAATGTTGCTCTACATTACAAGGAAAGCTAGTCATAAAAAAATGTATGGATCATAATGGTCGCGCTGTTATTAATTATTACTTTTCACTTTTAAATTCAATTTTGTTTTGGTTTTACTTACCTTTGGTTTCTCAACATAAGTACCTACCCAATTTAAGCCATAAAATTTTGTATGAAGGTAAAAACTTAAACAAATAGTTAAGTATAATATTCTGGTTTCGTATTCAAGTCTTTTTTTATCAGCATTTATAAAAAAGCTACAAGAATACCAGAATTGTAGTTAATTTTCAGGTACAGGATGTTTGTAATATAATAAATTATGTAGGTGCTTGACCTAAAATATAACAAACAAAATGCTGAATAATAACATGCCTTTTTAGAATATTATGAAACTTACCTGTTTTTATACACGTATTCCTAATTGTAGATTGTCAGCAGTCTTTTGTCTCCGTTTACCGGCTTTTTTACAAAAACTTTTATAATTTTTGACCTGGCAGTTCAATTATCTAGTTCATTTCTCTCAGTCAGGGTTAACTTTTGAGTTTGAAGAATTGTTTCACGCATTTTATGAGATTAAATTTTACATTTTCGCTAATTGGAGACTTTTACATTAATAAATCAAATCAGTCCATGGCAGTCCACTGTGCGCTGCTGGACGTAGAAGAACTCTCCAAAAGCTATGCCATAATGCACGCCCCTGTACTTTCCACAACCAACCACTCCCTGTGACACATATTGAAAAACTTCACTTGTACTGTTCCACTACATTTATTATTGTAATACCTAACCGGTTTCGCCTTTCGGCATTCTCAAAGGCTATTTACTTATTTAGATCATAATTACACTTCGAACGCATATAGTTACAATGACAATAACACTCCCTGTGACCTTTACCAGATCGTCAGTCCATCTGGCGGGACGTCATCCTACCTCATACTTACTAAGCTTGCTTGGAATTTTTTTACAAGCGACCCGACCATCAACAGTGCAATAAAATGACTAAATTTTTCATTGACGATCAGATAACAAAATAAACAAATCGAAATGATTTATTTCATACATCCTTGTCCTAGTTATGATTTGACAAAAGGAAATATATTTTTAAAATGACAACAAGACTAAATATTAAAATTAGAGCATTGATATTTAAGAATATTTGCATTTTATAACTAAAATATACTTAGTGTTTCACGTAATATGTTTATTCCCAAATGAAATATTATTTAAACATAGACTTGATTTAAAAGACAATTTAAAGCACCAAAGAGTGACTCATTCCAATCAAAATAGTACTCGGGTTTTACGAATTCTAAAGTTAGTTGTGAATAAAAACATGATTGATGCTTAAACAAACTGAATATTAAAACTAGTCATACGTTTTTTATGTAAGAAATCAAAGAAAGACTCAAAGAACAACTTAGGGTGGTTGTGAGTCAGCAAAATTACTACCTTTTCAAAGTAGATGCCATTGATTCTGAACTTACTTGCTAATGGCATCTCGAGTTTTTTGGAATGATGACTAAGTAATATGTATATTGAAACTTAAAATTCTAACTGCAGAAATTGATTTCGGTGATAAGGAATTAATTCTTTGCGTATTTTAAGTTCTAGAACTGAACTGGGCGTTGGTTTTATCATACACTAGCGGCCCGCTCCGGCTTCGCACGGGTATACAGTATTTCGTCATTTAATGGATGTTATTATTATACACATAAACTTTCCTCTTTAATCATTCTATCTATTAAAATAAACTGCATCTAAATCCATTGCGTAGTTTTAAACATTTAAGCATATATAGAGACAGAGAAAGCGACTTTGTTTTATACTATGTAGTGAAGTGATTAATAGATATAAATCGTATGGTTTTAGCTGATTCTAATTTGTTGAGAGTAGGCAAAGTTTAGTGTCTCTGCTAGACCTTTCGACAAAAAGCATAACTGTATGTATGACCTATATAATAACAAGGTTATTTGTTAAAATATAATTACAAATACCAATTGCATTTCGAATACCTAATTGCATTACGTTGATTAGTTTTTAGCAATTATTCGATTGTTGCAATCTGTATTTATAGAAGCAGTGCCAACTGACATTGGCACGTAATAACGCGAAGGTCAATAAGTTATTCAATGATTTAAATTAAACTCTCATTCGGTATTTTGGAGAAGGGCATAGCTAACTCGTTTCGTTCTGTTCACGCAGATGAAGTCACGGTCAAGATCTAATGGGCGTACTATACTCAGTATATTTTTCCAAACTTTACTATTTTAAAGCCATTTTACATTATGACGTTGCCGAATTTAACAAACAATAAGCACTCGTCTCTCACGTTCAACAGCTGTTAAAAGTATGTCTCATAGAACCTAACTGTCACTGATACGCTCCTCTTAGTATTTGTGAAATGGCAACATTCGGGCGAGTAGACAGATTCATATCTCCTCGAATAAGCAGGTCAACAGAATCCGACGTATCATTAAGTAATGCGTTCAGAAATGTAGGCTAAGTTTATATTAGTAGGTATTATTAAATGATAAAAGATTAGCAACTATTTATTTTTGATAAAAAATTATAAACTTCATATTCACCAATGCAAAGGTATAATAATAGGTATGCATATTTTGTAACTTGTATGTACTTATTCCATATTTCATGTAAATATTCCTTTTACCTACTACTCCCAACTCTGTTCCAGACGTGTGCGCTTGCTTATTTTTGTTGATTAGTCAGAGTGCATGTAAAATACCCTTAGACGTATGAGGTATTGTTAGAACCCTATGTTTATTTAAGCTTACCAAATTGACGCCGCTCGCCTGATTGAAACGATTGCGATATAATAATATGCGATTGAGGCCACTCTTACAGTGTTACATATTACAGTTTTGCTTACTAGAATTTCACCTCTGGCCACAATTGAAGTCTTTATACTTCCACGCATCTAAAGCGCACCTATACAGCAATCTCTGGTAAATGCTATCTTGCGTGTGCGCTTAGGTTCTGCAATCAGCTGCTTGCCTCCATTTTTCTAACATCTTCAGTATAGGATTTTGAAACCTTCTAACGCCTGAACATTTTAAGAAGATTTAAAGCATCTACAGGCTGTGCCATTTTGTCAGATGGACCGCTGCGTATGCCTGTCAGTCTCTTTAGTAATATAAAAAAGAAGCCTAAAGTGGAAGATACTATTACCGTCCATGCGTACTATGGCTATGAACTACTCTACGATACAGCCAAAGTCAAACTTGGAACTCGTTAAAAATTTACGTTCAAAGCTTGGTTAAAACTCGTCACTTTGCATGCCATTCGTATAAATTTTCATTGCATGTATGTTGATGTAATAATGTTAGTTTACGTAGCTATATAACAAACTTTTTATGTCTAAAGCTTTTTGATGATGTATCCGAATATGCATAAAGACTCCATTAGGTAACGTTCATTTCGGTGTCAAAGTGTTAGCTATATAACGTTAAATAATAATTAAAATTCGGAAAGTACGTTAAGCCGTTGCTTTTAGTTGCCAGTAGAATGGCAGTCGCTAAGACAAGCCTCATGGGCGGCTTGAAAAAAAATGAAAAGTGGACAGTCACAATCTGTAATTACCTATCTATTTGAACACGGCAATAAACTCACCACCTATTATGTGAAATTCTAAATTCGGAGATAAATATTTGTTGCTAAATATTTTATGTATGTACCTACTCGTATGTTAAAATTATCAAACTCATAAACTTTTACATTAGCTATTTAATAGCAAAGATAATATAATTTTACTACAATAGCAGTACAATATAATTATTTGTTGCCAACATACAAAATGGCTAATATCTAGGTTTTAGAATCTGTGAATATTATAAGTACTGGTTTCGAACAGTACACATAATTTCGAATGCTTATAAAAAGATTGTCAGTTTTAAAACTAGCGTCCTAATTCACGAATCGCGTATAAATATTCTCACAAATTTTTCGCCCTTGTTAATTCACAGAGACTCTACATGAGTATTACGTTTCATACCTGAGAAATAATTTGTTTACTTAGCTTTTAGCATAGTACCTAATCTATAAACTGAATGGTAATTTTGAACTCACTTTTGAAGTAAAATCAACCGAACGCTACAATATACGATAGGAAATAGTATCAAAACACATAAATCGCAATGGACAGTAATCCATATGGAATAACTGTGATATACGATGTTGCGGAAAATCATTCAGACATCTACGCAAGTTAAACTAGGGCATGATGTAACAGCATTAGCCAAGTTTAAACGAAGGATTCCATAATAAATTTCAAAGCCAGTCATCTAGATTCTTAGGTCGAATAATTGGATTAAGAAAGCTACTTTGTGTAGAATGCTTCTATGCTACAGAGGATGCCGGATCGAGCTTCAGTTCAGAACATATAAACATATATTTATATGTTTAAATCAGTTTTTATTTACACTCTGGAAACTTTAATGGTGAATTATCCGTGCTAAATCAGACAAGAATCCTTAGATAGGTAATTCAAGAGCGGTTTATTATCAACTAGCTGAGCCCGCAACTTCGTTTACGTCACATAAGGTGTATGAAAGGAAAGGTATTTCTTCATCAGAGTCATCAAGCAGCGTCTGAAACTGCCCTGTTTGCTTAATCATAAAAGAGCTTAATGATTAAGACTATTTTTAAACAATTCAGTCCGCGCCGAAGGCGTGATTAAGCCAACACGCCAGTTTAGGTTCACTCACATACAAAGAAACCCCTACAATTAAAATTTTTAAAATATCTGATTCTTAAAAGTGATATAACTCTTTTATTTCTAAACCGATTTACATAAAACAAACGCTAAATGTTAACTGGAGCAAACCTCAACACAATAAAAAACCGCATTGCAATCGGTTGAGCGGTTACTGAGATTAGCGTGCACAACCGTACATACAAACAGATATACAGACATACAGACAAACAGACAAAAATTCTAAAAATCATTGTTTTGGGTTCTATTGCGTTCATAAAGCCCCCCTATAATATTTTTTCTTATTTATCTTCCATGTACAGACAGCGACCTGTTACGATTTTATTATATGTATTGATGATATTGATATCATTGGTACTACCCGTTCGCTCTAACTTTGCCGCTGGCGTAGAGGCGTATACCCGAATTGTTAATTAGACGAAGTAAATTGACAGTAGCTAATGTCACTTCGTCATAGAAAATAAGCAACATTGTATGAAGAAGTGAAATTAGTTACTGTCAATTTACTTCGTCTAATAAAAAATTCGACTTTAGTATGGAGCCGAGCGGCAAAGTTAGAGCGAACGAGCAGTAATGTAATATTCATCTAACTTATGCGGCGATGCCACCCACGAGCAATATTAAACCCGGCTCTATCACCCCAACAGACCTAACTCAGACAGAAGTAGTCTAGTAATTTTATCATAAAATCAGTCTAAATAAGAAAGTAAATCAAAGTATGTGAACTGTATTCTTATTTCATAATCCATACAGATTTTAATTCAGACGTAGACCAGAACTAAACTGCTTTGTCAGATTTGTAACCCCTATTCATTGACAATTCGGTCATGCCCACTAGCCGGGACATTGGGATAATGAAATCGTTCCGTACTTTTCCAATGCCAACATTTTTTTACTTCCGTCGTGATAGTATTTTCGATGTGATTTCTCCGAACTGAGATTCCCATAACCCAATTTAGTTTTCTTTAGTAGAGCCGTTTCATTGGATTTGACGATTTCATTGAGAAGTTCCTAAAACATTCCTAGTTTTTTTTTAAGTTATAAATATATTAACTGTAAGCTATTTAAACGATACATAAAATGGTAACGCTAGGGATGAGTACAACTAAATGCTTTGAAATGTAATAAAATATAACTACTATTAATATGTTCTCGTATGTACCTACATTACTTTGATAATATTCCGCATGAGCGCTATCAGTGTCCTTTATTAAGTTCATGTTCTCAATAAATTATATAAAGTGTAATTAGTAAGAAGTATAAATACCTATCTTCTTATCATTACTCGACAGACATACAATGTTCAACGATTTTAGGAAATCAACGGGATGCCTGTTAACTCCGGTATAAAACAAGACGTCCCTTTGTTTTAAATATTATTCATAGAAGAAAAAAAAGACTTCATTATAATGAAGCAGTGAGTAATCTTTATCAATAAATTATTAGTATTTTACGTAAGGAATACAGTAGATTATTCACAAGAGATTACTCACAATATTACCTACTGAAAATTCATTATAACATTGATATCATTAAGTTTCTCTTAATTAATTCATTACATGTTATGTGCATGATGAATTTTACTGATATCATTAATATTTGAACAAAATCATGTCAACATGTAACTTCATAATTAAGTGAAAATGTATATCTATTAATGTGCTCATCATTGTTAAAATTAAATGAGTTGGTATGCCAAAATTAATAAGTTGAATATTTTACATAATTTACAAAGAGTATACTGGTCTTTTTGTTACTGAACACTTTCATAGCTTCACAAACAATGACTTTGTAAGCTTTGAAACTAAAATCAATGTAGACATTGTTTCAGTCTTAGAAAGCTGAATTTTCCATGTAATATCTATTGGCCCCGTGTAATATAGAGTAATTTGGGAGAGGCATCCAGCAGGGGACTGCCATAGGCTGATTTGATTGATTGACCTATATCATAGAACTGACGATAAATATACTATGTAAGAAAGAATACAATTTGACCCCAGTATAGTTGAATCCGTTCAACGTCATTCACTTGACCAAATTTTAGACATGTAGAGCACAACAGAGACCACTCAAGGCACCCCACCTCTATCATCTATTCACAAATACATTGCCTTATATGACAAACAATAATTTAGAGTACCAATACAGTCCGTGTTCCCATGCTCCTATTACCCATCCTAACAACGAAGCGATGCATCGGAATTGGCCAGAAAATCACGATAAGTATCTCTCGGTTGTCACGATCCAATTCCGACTGAAACGCTCCCGATCGAGATTTGAGTGAGAAGACGTGACCTTTGTACCGAGTTGAACCAACTTCAAGTGTGAAACATCATGTCTAACCAGCCAGCGGGTGGCATGAGTTGACCAACTGAATAACAAATTTCGTTAATGTAAAGTAGGCACAAAACAAATATAATTTAACATTCGACTATCGAATGTCGATCAATGTCACACTCAAAATACGAATCCATCTGATTCAAACTAACTTTACGAACAGAGCTTAGTCATTCCTTTTATTTGAAGCCAAGCTATTTTATTTATTTAAAAAGTTTAAGCACAAATTCGTACAAAGATAGACTGAATGCGGTAGGTATTTTCTTCGAGTCAAGTTTAAAGTGATGTAGAGATAGGTAAGTGAAAGAGCTCAAGGTTGGTGTGGAGATATTTAGAAATGGCACTAGTAATAGGTTTTACGTACACTAAATGTAGTATGATAGAGAAGCAGGTAAGTAACTTCGAGATTTGGACGAATCGAATTAAATAATAAAATAATATCATTAAGAAAATCTATACCCAACAATTTGAAATTTGTACCTAACATTGGCAGTAATATGGTGGCAACTCTTTCAGGCCCATTATATTATATTTATTTATTTATTTTAGTTTTTTGGTTTTTCAATATGATGTTCCATTTTTTTTTATTAAAATATTAAATATTGTGTTTTTAGAATAGTTTTGTAAATTATCATAAACATGTAAGTTAGTAATCTCTGTTTGTTTGTTTTTTTATATGCTTATATTTATACTATTATTGGGCTTAGAATAAATACATTTTCTTTTCTTTCTATCTTTCTTTCTTTCTAATATACCTTCGGCATTAAATACTGGCACTTTTTCAATTCCAACGACATCATTTTAAGCTACACCGACAGTGGTAATGAAATTACTAGCCTATATATTGTGAACGATAGTGTTTGCAGAACCCCTAACGTATGATTCTATCTACAGGTATGAAAAGGAGTTCGATTTGATATCTGGTTAGCTTCTTATCTGTCCTTGGGAACTTATCGATTATGATAGAGGGATGCAATGGTGCGTTTAACCGTGAATACAGAGATAGGACCTATTCGCCGGATTTCGATAGCAAGTATCAAATATCGGAAATAGTTTCGAGCAATAATTGAATAGATACTGATTCTGGCATGTCCAATTGTTGAGGATGCGATAGAAATAGCTGTGTTATTGGAATGTACAGATTGGTACCTAAAAATTATATTAAGTATATAATTTTTAGGTACCAATTAAGTTCTTCGAGAGGAACTATTGGTTTCTTGAATATATCAGATCATTTATATTTTTATTTTAGACACCTATGTAAAATTAAAACTACATTATGGAATCTCCATAATTACAACGGCCGGCGATTACCCATTCAACACATCTTTTCCAATTTTATGTAAGTACTAAAGCAATGCGTTGCCAACCTTCAATTTGCGCAAGTTAAATAACTTAATTGTTTTGTGGTGGATGATAATAGTTCTTTACACGAATGAAAAATTGCAAAATCGAAAGCAAACCTCACTAATAAGCTAGTGTATGCTATGGTTGGGATTAAAGATAGTGGTGGTTGAATATGGACAGACCCCGCTAGATCGACGGCTCCAGGTGACTATAGAAAAGTCCTGTCAATGAAGGAAAAATTCTTAAGTGATGCTCACAATTGGAGTATAGAACTAAGACCCCATGACTCTTTTTATTTTAATAAATATCTAAGGTCACACGCATCCCAGTTAGACTGAAAAGCCGACCCCTACTGGGTTGACAAGAGGCTCAGAGGAAGATGGTGGTTTTAAAATAGTAGATGTCATACTACAATTATATTATACTTACACTATATATTTGAAAGTTCTCAAACATACATACTTACTGAACTGATATCACAGATCCAAAGTGATTCTTCTGGTCAGAAATAAATCTTACGTTGCTCCTTGAAGGTCCAGATAGTAAATAGTAGGTTAGCCCTAGGTTAGCCCCTACTGGGTTGACAAGAGGCTCAGAGGAAGATGGTGGTTTTAAAATAGTAGATGTCATACTACAATTATATTATACTTACACTATATATTTGAAAGTTCTCAAACATACATACTTACTGAACTGATATCACAGATCCAAAGTGATTCTTCTGGTCAGAAATAAATCTTACGTTGCTCCTTGAAGGTCCAGATAGTAAATAGTAGGTTAGCCCTCTAATAAAGAAGTATGTTATATCAAAAGACGGCAACAGGTTTCAAAATGTTGTATCAGATTGCCATCGAGATTGACATAATTGGAGACCCAGTAGTCAGAAATATCTTACGCCATATGTGGTTATTGATCTCACATATACCTACTTGAAAAAATATTACGAAAAAAGGTCTATAAGTGCTTCGGACCATGTCCAATACAAGGTCAACTAGAGACGAATATAGAACGTATTGTAAATCTATTTTATAGCTACCATGCTATCCATGACAGTTGATATATGACTTGGGTGTGTTTTTCTACCTGAAAAGGGACCATCATTATGGCTCGGATGATTGTCGGCAAGCCGGAATTATTTCTCATCTTTTTTCGCTTCATATTTCGATTTCTGAACAACAAACATAACAGTTATGCCGACAGTCGGTTTTAAAATTCTCGGTTCTCAGTTTTTACGACTTATTATCTTTATAAAAAAGTTATACCGAACTCCTAAACAAACCACACGCATTAATACATATTTAAAATATTAATGATATAATAATTTAAAATTACAGTTGTGTTTAATAATACTTTGAACAAACTTTAGTACATTATAATAATGCATTGTCAGGTTATAATGAAAAGATAAAGTATATTTCATGTTTTTTATTAATTATTATGTAACTCTCAGATATTACAATAATTACATACATAATATAAACAATCAATTGCATATTAAGTGATCTAACTTAATCGTAATATAGTTAGAGCCAAATTATTGGACAATTTGTAAATTATAAGTTATCACAAAATATCCAACTGAATATCTATAAGCGTTCAACATTATTCAGTTTACCTAATGACTAGTAATACTATACATTGATTTGCATAAAGTTATTAGTTATAAGTCTATCTACAAAATATTTGGTAACAATGAGATATATAATATCAAAATACTCTTAATCCTGATACTGGCAATATCCTTTTTACATATGTATCAGTCTTGGCGCATAACAACATAGCTATTTACAATGAAATACAATAAGGCTCCCTTCAACTACATTTAAATTGATATAATTTAACAATACAGTCTTTAATCACGACAACATTCAAGCTAGTGAAATTCTTAGTCTTTTGGCCAAAAGGTGTTTATCAAACATTGTTAATTATCACGAAGTTAATAGGTCTTGGCCATCTTAAACACACTCTAGCTTATACATGCGTTTGGAATGTGCAGTTCCATAAAGAAATACCTATGTCTACAGATAAGTGGACAAAAGAATAACAATCTTATCATCTGTGAACAGTCGAATGAGTTTGTGGTAAGCAATCGTGCATAGACGATCGGGGTTGTAAGTAACCTTGGTCATCTAACATTGAGGGTGAGTGATGGCCAGGATGTTTACGCAACGTATTAGGAGGCCTAGGCCTTGCACCATATGGTTGTTCATAATTTTGTGTATCAATAGATATGTAGCTGTGGTGTAAATTTTCACCATCTTGAATCTGACTAGTTAATGTTGTATTTGTTAACATTGACGAGTCATCTTCAATATTTATACCCACATTAGCAGTAGTGGGCGTTTGGGGTGGTATTGCGTCATATTTATACCAGTGTTCTGGTGCAGTAGGCGAGGCTGTATATCTAGAGGGATGACGTCTGCCATTTGGACAAACAGTATGGTTATAGTTCATTGTATCTTTATTCCAATGTAAATTAGAAATATCTGGCATTACAAAACGAATTTTCTCCCAAAACTTCTTTTCACCCCATAGTAAAACGTTACAAGTTTTTAAATAATTTTGAAAGTCCAAATCTAAATTTAAAGCGCTTACATCTGTCGTTAAAATAAATACTACTCTATGTCGCCGTATGGAGGGGTGAATAGAAGTTATTACATGTTTCATGGCTGCTTTGAACGAAACCTTTGACCATTCATTTTGCAAGAAATTAAAAGATACAAAAATTAATATTCTCTTAGAAGATTCAGCAGCGTTTGTAATTTGATCAGACAAATAATTTTCGGGTGTATGTTGTAAATCTCTATAGTGAAAACACATCGTGTAACCAGAATGTTCCATTTCTGGAGCAACAACTTTAGACACAAAATCATCGTCCAATAAACTGTACACAGCATATCCATCATATAGTCTATCCCTATCCAACTCACTCTCTTGAATTGACGCACTTTTAAATAACCTTACTCCATATCTAGAATGTGCCCATAAACGGACGTTTTGTCTAAATGAGAATGCCAAAGCACCAAATAAAAGGATAAGAATAACACTTATTAACACTACCGCTAATAGTGGCACAAAGTTCAGTTTGATTGGGCTCACTTCATCATACTGATACGGTTGATTTTCAGTGGGGATAGTATTGTCTGTCACACTAGAATCACGACACTTATCAAGGGCATCAAACACAGTTAAGTTCGATATAAGTCCATTATCACCGGCACAATACACTTCAATAGGATCCTCGTAGAACTTCTTCAACCAGTTTTGAAGAGACATCAAATTTTCACATGTACACATGAACAAGTTACCTTGAACATTGACAGTTTCTAAATGTGAAACATGAGCTAATTTTTTATCAAGGTCGGTGATTTTATTTCCTTGAAAATGAGCTACTCTCAAGGATGATAAGTTTTCAAAAGTTTTATTTGCGACACTAGTTATTGAATTGTCATTCAAATATAACTCTCTTAAGTGCTTTGTTTGTGAGAATTCTGCTCCTGATAGTTCTTTCAGATGGTTATTCTCAAGGTGAAGTATGTTTAAGGAGTGTAACCCATTCAATGTGTCATTGTCCAGAGTTTCAATATTACTGTTGTTCAGATAAAGTTTGTGAAGCTTCTTTTTGCCAATAAAGAGATGGCTACCTAAAACACGAAAATCATTGCCATCAAGATAGAGCTCTGTTGCATCCATTGGAATTTTGTCGGGTACTTCCGTATAACCTACATTAGAACAGTCGATCACGTTTGAGTTCCAATTGCTGTCATGAAAACAGGAACATCCTTCTGGACATGACATTTTGCAATCACAAGCTTCAAAATCACAACAAAAGCAGCTAGATGAGCAGTGCGTTTCGTAAGAGCAAAGGAACTGTGTTTCAGGAACATCCATTAAATTTGCTTTTCCTCCATACTTGTTGTTCACAACTTCACACGTTACCGTTTCTAAATCCATAAATCTGGGATATTGTCTCATGTGGTTCCACAAATTAATTTTTTGTAGCCAAATCATGTGACAGTTGCAAACAAACGGATTATTCGAAATAAAAAATTTAGGCAACATTTTGTGCTTTGGTATATGCGGCAAAGTGAATGCAGATAGCTCAACGGTACGTAATTTATTGTCCGTCAAGACAACTTTTTCTAAGTTTCTTTTTTGTAAGAACGTACCTGGCTGAATCGTGTGAATTTTATTGTTATTTAAGAAAAGGACTTCAATAGAATCAGGTATGGATCTTTCATCGACGATTTCTAATACGTTAGAGCTTACGTCAAGCATTCGAATATTTTGTGGAATATTTTGTTCATTTTCAAGTTTTGTAATATTATTGTTGTGAATATCCAACCATTCCAGACTGCTTGGCATGTAATTGAAGTCAAAGTAAATAAGTTTGTTGTCAGAAATGTTGAGCCAACCAAGGGTATTAAGCTTTCTAAAGACACCTCGAATATCAGTTAGTCTATTTCCATCTAAACGTATGGCTTTTAATGTAGGATTAGATAAGAATGCATCTTGTTCAATAGTCTCTATTTTATTCGAAGCCAAATTTAGTACCTGTAATGAGGGGAGAGTACTAAATGTATCTTTGGGTATGCTTGTAATTTGATTGTCTACAAGTCTTAAACCATATAATTCTTCTAATCCTTCAAAAGACGTATTTGATACTTTGGTTATATTATTTTTACCAATATCGAGCGACTTCAAAAATCTCAGCTTCTTAATTCCGTCGGGAATCATATTTAAATTATTTCCGTTTATTGCCAAGTCTTGTAAGTAAGTAATGTTTTCAAAACAGCGTTCATGGATTGTTGAAATCTGATTATTATCTAAATATAGTTGACTAAGAACAAACAAATTTGAAAAAATATGTTCATTCAAAGCCTTAATCCTGTTGTCAGAGATAGACAGTTGATGCAGGTTCTTAAGCTCAGCAAATGCTCCATTACTGATAGTTTCAATTGCATTGTTGTCTAGGTTCAGTACTTGCAAATTGTTCAAATCGTGAAAAGACTTTGGATCTAAGCGTGCAAGAGAGTTGTAAGACAAATTCAATATAACTAGACGAATAAGTCCAGCAAAAGTATCCCTGTTAACCCAATCGTTTGTGAGACGGTTTCTTGATAAATCCAATTTTTCAAGCTGATCAAGTCCTTCGAGTAGTCCTGGAGCTAACACAGAAAGCGAATTATTCGCTAATGAGATTTCTTTGATAACTCGTGATGATTGAAATAGTTCCGGCGGGACAGCGACTAACTTATTTCCTGATAAGTTCAGAATTTTTAATGAATTCAATCCGACGAACGCTCGGTCGCCTATCTCATTAATTAGGTTGTTCTGAATATTCAAGACTTCTAAAGATCTGAGACTGGAAAGGCCATTATCAGGAAGTCGTAAAATGTTATTGTGAGACAAATCCAGCATCTTCAATCCAGTGTTACATGATTTACCTGGTGCAATAGGGCCTTTACCCCAATCTGAAAATCCAATTTCAGAAATATCTTGTATTCTGTTGTTAGTAAGATTCAAAACCTCTAAACTAAAAAGAGGACAAAATACTTCAGATGGCAGCATATAAATGTTATTATCTCCTAAATCTAAAGTTCGAAGCTCCATCAAACCACGAAAACTTTCAGCGTGAAATTCCATTGTCATTGCAGGCCAATCCGTATTAAAAGAACGTAAGCTTAAACTGGTTAAGTCTCTTAACGGAGATAGCACCGTCGCAGGCACGTAACGGATCTTGCAATATTCAATACTCAAATCTTCAAGTTTCCTTAATTGTCCCAAAAAACTTCCAGTGTTCATGTGTAAGGAACTCTCAAAAAATAACAAATCCGTACAAGTCAGTTTCAACTTGTTGATGTTGTACGCCTGCGCAGTAGTGATGTTTTTAAACAAGAAGTCAACAGAACCTATGGTTTTGATATTACACGTGAGAAAGTTTGATTCACTCAACTTTGTGTCCGAATAGTCCCAGTGACAGCCAGTGGGGGCGGGCGGCGCAGAACGTGCGCGCGCAGTGGCCACGACAAGCAAACACATCCAAACTTTTAACGAAACCATTTCGTAAAAGTTCTTGGTCATTTTGTAACTTTAGTACAGTTCATTGGTCACTTTTAAATCACTAAAACTTGCTATCACTTTATGTCACTAAATAGTTAATTTTTATAAAGTCTATTTTGTTGTTGTACACTTCGTTTTATAACGCATGTAAACAGTGAATGCGAAATCGCGGTAAAACTTTTGACGCAGCCATGCTCCCCTGCGGTCGGGCGGTAACTGACCTACGAAGTTTGAACGAACGAAAGCCGCATGGGTGTTGGAGGGTGGGGACAGCGCGGGGTGTGGAGGGCCACAACACAATGACGGCGGGTGGGACTCGGCACTGCATCAGTTTACAACAGATGGCACGCGTGTTTTTATAAGTACACGAAGATATTGGTTAAGCAGACGAAGACTTAGGCCTGCGTGATTTGTTCGATGCACCTCCTTGAATTTCATCTCAAAGGAGGTCGCATTTAAGAGCTTATGAAAGAAACCAGTAGCATTACGTGACAGCTTATAGAGTTTGTTGAGTTGTTCTTAAAATTTTCAAGTATTTGCTGAGATTTTATTAAAAGCTAGATGATGCTCGCGGCTTCGCCCTCGTGATTTCGACACCCGTTCCCGCTTTCCGTGGGAACATCTTGCTGGGATGAAAAGTAACCTATGTGTTATTCCAGACTATAAGCTATCTCTGTACCACATTTCGGCCCACTCCGTTTAGCTGTTAGAGCGTGATTGAGTAACAAACATCCAAACATCTTCACAAACTTTTACATTTTATAATATTAGTAGGATTAAAATATTTCGAGTTTCAAAGATATCGTAAAATAATTTTCTTTATTATCTAGGTAACATCATAAATATATACAAACAATTTGGATCATGGAGTATCTTACATTTTATAATGATAGGCAGGTACTTACCTAAGTAATAATTTTAAAATCATGATTTAATGAAACCACAATATCTGAAAATTTCTTTACATTTTTTGTGTCGGTGTATCAAATTATAATAGTCTGTAAGTAATAGGTACCTACGATTTTGATGAGATGGGAGGACATTTTAACATAATCGCAAAATGCAATGATTGACAGTTTAGAATCAGAAGAGAATATAAACATCATTGAAATCTTTTTGTTTCAGAACAGATGGTTGATGTATGGATATAAATATAATAATCTACACCTATTTACCTATTGGGTATTACTTTTGGTATATGGTGACATCGTTAGGTGCATTAGATTAAAGAAGAAACTTTAGAAAAGAAGCTCCTTCTTTGATAGTACTGTAAAGATAATGTTAACCCTCTCGCAATACTCGTGAAGTATTCGGAATAAAAATAAAATAATGCAACTTTGTGCTAGTTAGACACAAAAACACGTTCATTCAAGATACCGTGCGTCACCACAGCCTAATCGTGGGCCATCGGATGCCATAACACGTGCGTGTCGAATTGCGTCTACCGTGGGAGACGACTTGAGACCTCTGAATATCTTCAATGTTACTAAACCACGTTCCTCTTAAGCCAGCTAAAAGTAACAAGCAAACTAAGATAGTACGTTTCTTAATGCTTTAATTCAATCTATCATTACCATTAAATACCTACTCACAAATAGGTGCTGAATTAAAAGATTTTCTGGGGATGTGCAATGTAGCATACCCAATTATGGTATTATTATAATTGTGTATGAAAGTCTAAAAAGAAATTAAAAATAGTGGGGCGCGTAGAATTCTATCAAGTTACAAATAGTACCTAAAGACCTAGGTATTAACTGCCACACTCATAACACCTCTAAAATTTCTATTTATTCTATAATTGCTGGTATTTTAGAGTGTGTCCTCGTGTAGTAGTGCAGTAAAACCGTTGAATTTAAAATACTTTTTAACTTAATATTTTATTGATTGTACTTAAAGTATAGATTCATAATTCGATACCTTTTCCCAAAATAGACAGATAGTTAAACTTTCGTGGAAGTATCTCGAGCCAAGGTCGTATCAGAGCTGTACTATTGATATTCTCTGTCAATATTGAGAGCAAATATCTCACGTGCCTATGCGATCTCTCAATATTTACAAAAGAACGTCAAACACCATATTACCACTTATCTTGTAACAATTGACTGAGAAAATCATCCTATACCTATATGGCAATCTTCTACGCATTGTGCATTGTTATGCCTATAATAAGTACATAGTAAGTGCTTATTACCCGATATCAAAAAAATATGACAAGACTTTCATATAATACAGATTAATTTTATAATCTTTTAAGATTATAAAAATAATCTATGATGATTTGATGATTAAAAAATTAATCCCGTATTCAATAATCAAAAATACTATAATGTAAACAAAATGGCAGACTGTCAAAGTTACAAGTGGGATAATGGTGCGGTGCAATGATAGAGAATTTGAAGTATTCATTATGTATTGTAAGGAGAGAACAAATAATTATATTATGTAGGTATAGGTTATGCAAGACGATGAGTGTACTGGCTCCCAATGTAGGAGTTTGGATTAAAAGGGCATACATCTATCTTTCTCAAAATCGTCAAAATAAAATGCTAAATCATAGCTGCTCTTCAGCAGTTAATAGAAACGGATTTCGGGCTTTAAATCCAGGTAGAGCTTCGAAAAAACTGGAAATTTGTTAAGATAATAAACTGCAAGACACTTGAACCGAACGGCTCTTTCTCCTGCTGCTGCTGCTGCTAGTGCAAAATTTGGCTATTGTCATTCAGCGTGGAAGTGCGGCGGCCGTGTTCTAGGCACCTTTTGAACCGAATACAATCCGGGGTGGGTTATTTAGTAAAAAAATACTGACGGTTATACTGTACGATATACTCAGAACTTGAATTTAAAAAAAAAACATAATTACATTTTTTTATTAGCATAGAAAAAGTGCCAAAAAAGCAGATACCAAAGAAATTAAGAAATCCATATTGCATTGACTATAAAAATATTATAGCATAATATAGTTCTGCTATGATTTGAGACCTAATCCATAGTAATAATATTTTATTTTCTTAGAACTTTGTGACTTGCAATATTGTTTTACCCCTTAAATAAGAACAGAATAAGTATAGAATGTTATTCAAATTTTAAACAATTAGAATGAGAATCGGCAGCTAGAACTGCGGCCCAACTTCTTTATAGCAGCACATTAAGCGTGACCAAAACATTTTACGACCTATTGAGAACATCACCTTACTTCGACAATTCAAAAAATAAAGAAGAACAAAGCAAAGAGAAATTGACAATATGGCCAGTTTCTTGGATTGCAAGTAAAAAATCTTTTACAACGATTTGTCTCCATAAAAGTAGACCAAAGACCATCTTAGTCATAATATGGATTCCGCCGCAATTATGTTATTGCCACCATAAATTCATTGAAATGTAAAAAATAACTCTGTTGTCAACGGTTCAAACAAAGGGTATGGTATGGGTTAAGAAATTGTTAATTTAAGAAAGTTGTTGTTTAGTAGGTAGGTAAAATAGGTACTTTTAATCGTCCTTTTATAAAAGAAGTAAGTTGTGATAATTTGTGAAGATGAAAAGAGATTTTAGCATTTTTTAACAATACGGAAATGAAAAAATATATCTATAGCAAAGCCTATGTGAGCGTGTGAGCGGCTATTAAAGGTACATGTATAAAAGTAGTTATGGGGCATAGCCTGCCATAAACTCAAGTTAATGTAGCTGCTGTCTGACCTGCAAGCTCAGTTTCAAATCTTAATAATATACAGATTGAGAGGTCAAAATGTAGGCGCTGTCAACGATAAAATCTCCGCGTAATAACGGAATTCATGCGATTTAATTTAATATAAATATTCAAATTTGCGCGTAAATTAATTAACATTTATTCGCTCAAGAACGTAAAACGCAATACTTATATAATTAATTCGTAAGGTTCAACAAGTTAAAGTGTGATTAAATGCTAAAAACATTACGGGACATCGAATTTGTTATATTTTTCGTAGAACGTTAAAGGCGTTTTAAAAGATAATCTCGACAAAATATTGCTTAAGTCTCAACAAAGGTGGCCTCGACAAACAGGTACCTACTCCCAAGGCACGTTCGAGTCAAATAACCTGCAAGAAAAGATCCAAAACAGAAAACGCTTTGTGCTAAAACGTCGACCCCTTATCTCTTTGGGATGGGTCGCGGCGCGGCCATAGACATAGGAAGATAAAGAGCTTCGTCAACAATAAATGTCACTAATATTAAAATGGGCATTTTAGTTTTAGTGACCGTTAAGTTGAGAACGGTAAAAACCTACTTGACATTCATTAATATTCCTTAAAAAAGAGTTAGAATAGTTATGTTCTCTTTGATGTTCTTGATTATAGCGAAGCATTTTAATGAGATATAAAACCACCGTCAAAGTTAATTAAATGTTGAATACACTCCGCACAGTGTCGACTTATGCCGTTCATGAATAAATATCTACGTAGATCTATTCTAAGCTTTAAAAACTCTAACTAACCAAATCAGACAAAAATCTCCTAAGACTAAATACAACAGAGACAGTGAACAGTTACTGTAGAAAATATTTAACACAAACTATTTTCGTTGTATTCTAAGAACGAATTGAAAATTCTCATTTGTGATTCATTTTAGAAAAGTTAGCGTACAAAGTGCAATGAAATCTCCATATTCGTGCCGTGTCTCGCGGCTTCATGTCTATCTGCGGATACCGCTTCCAGAGGCTCAGCACGAAGTCATCATTCATACGAGGAGATATCATCATCGCTCGCCATGACCACAGCTTTCTGCTTGTTAACAATAAAAAAGTTATCCGGACTTTACACGAAATGTATATCAGTAAAATGTTCAGTCTCATTCTAAACATTTGTATATTTCAACGTTTAGCACCATAAATTGGAATGTTTTGTATTAAATCGTACAACTCGGAACCGTTTAATTTTAAATAATTTAAATTTAATTATTATTTTAAGCGTTTGTAACTACTGACATGAATTGAATTTAATTTAATAAACCAAAAGTTAACTTAAATAACATAGACAAACCTTTGGCCTATCAGCAATGCTGTCAATGTATTAATTACGTCCACTGCTGGAAGTAGCAGTAGTAGGCTGCGGTGACCACCAGTCCTTCTGGTGGGCCGTATGCTTGTCTGCCACCTTAGTGGTATACGTCCCATCGTCCTGCTCGGCGAGATGAGCAAGCTGTTTGAGCGGGTGCTTGCGGCTCGTCTCATCGGTCATCTGGAGGGGGCGGGGCCCAATCTCAGTGCCGGCCAGTACGGCTTCCGTCGCGGGCGGTCTACTCTGGACGCCATCTCCCGACTCAGGGACAGTGTTCAAGAGGCGGTTGGTCGGGGGGAGGTATTGTTAGCCGTGTCGCTTGACATTGCGAACGCCTTCAATACCATCCCCTGGCAGACCATCGCCGAGGCGCTGAGGTACCACAACGTCCCGTGGTACCTCAGGCGTATCCTTGCGGATTACTTCGTGGACCGGGCCATTTCTTACCCGGTCCGATCTGAAGTGGTTCGCAGGGAGATGTCGTGCGGTGTTCCGCAGGGCTCGGTCCTTGGCCCGCTCCAGTGGAACATCGGCTACGACTGGGTTCTGTGCGGTGCTACTCTTCCAGGAGTCGGTGTACTTTGCTACGCCGACGATACCCTGGTCACCGGGCGGGGCCCCGACTTCAGGGACGCGAAGGTGCTGGCCACCGTGGGCGTTGCCCAGGTTGTCAGTCGGATCAGGGCGCTCGGTCTGAAAGTGGCCCTCGAGAAATCCGAGGCCGTCTTCTTTCATGGGCCTCGGCGAGGACCCCCTCGAGACTCCCACATTGTGGTGAGCGGCACCCCCATTGCTGTCGGGAAGACGATCAGGTATCTTGGTCTGGTCCTCGACAGTCGGTGGGGTTTTGTCCAGCACTTCCGGCAACTGACGCCGAAGTTACTGTCATATGCCGGAATGCTAGCTAGGCTACTCCCCAATATGAGGGGGCCAGGAAGCGCCTGCCGCCGCCTCTACGACGGTGTAGTTCGTTCCAAAGCGCTCTACGGAGCGCCTATATGGTCGGACGCCCTCTGCGCTAGCAACATATGCCTACTGCGACGACCGCAGCGGGTGATTGCGCAGAGGGCGGCGCGGGCATACTGCACCGTCTCCTACGAGGCGGCGTGCCTCATTGGCGGTAGCCCCCCCTGGGATCTCGAGGCGGGAGTCCTGAAGAAGGTCTACGAGGAGAGCACCCTGAGGCGTAGTAGTGGAGGATGTCCGCTCCCGGAAGACATCAATCGCTGGAGAAGGTCGGCTCGCGACGATCTCTTCCAGGAGTGGACCAATAGGTTGGAGGATCCTTCCGCGAGCGTGCGGCTCGTGGGGGCCGTCCTGCCCGTCCTTCGCGCTTGGGTGGAGAGGACACACGGAGCGCCGGCGTAACACCTCACGCAGCTTCTCACAGGACATGGCTGTTTCGCCAAGTATCTGTGGGAGGTGGTGGGCGTGGAGTCGGATCCTGTGCGCCGTCACTGCCCGAGCGGCGCCGTAGACTCGGCGGAGCACACTCTCGTCGAGTGTGCGGCGTGGGATGGGCCGCGTATAGCCCTCTCGGGCATTATCGGCAGGGACCTGTCGCTGCCGGCTGTGGTGCGAGCCATGGTCGGCAGCCAATCGTGCTGGGCCGCCGTTGCCTCGTTTGCTAGCGAGGTGATGGCGGCTAAACGAGAGGAGTTGCGAGTTAGGGAGTGTGCTGGTCAGACGCTCCCGCCACGCCGTCCCGTTCGGAGGCGCCACATGGCGGCGTGGATGCGCGCCCCCGACAGTTCCTTGAATCGTGGGCGGTGGTCGGGGGACCTCGCCCACGATGATCAAACAGCGGTAGGCACCTCCCCGTGTTCCGGGGGTGCCTTTTTTCGATTCGGGGGCCTTACGTCCACCAGCTCGACTGCTCTCTACCCCCTCTGCTTACAGAGGGGCATCCGAGAGCGGTACGACGCCATCGGAACTTATAACTCCTTTACTAGTTCAGGGAGGGGGCAGACCATCAAGTCCCCCAGTGGAGAGTCCCTACGTAATGGGGCGATCCTTTGCCGGGCCGCAGTGATTTATCCACCGGCCTATCCTGTGACCCGGTTAAGGCGAGGCGGAACACCGCGGGGTTTAGTGGGTAGCACGGTCCCGCATATCAGACCGTGTTATGTTTCCAGATTTCTTTCTAGGCGACCTCGTTCCTTAGTAAATCAGTCAACATCACTTGAGCAGATGAGACTCCATGTGCTGAAGAATCCGGTAGAGCCGCATCTTATTCACAGTATTATATACCTATGCATGTTATTTCAATAACTTCAAACGGAACTTCAATGTATCCACGGGTCAATTAAAATTAGCGAACCATTTGTAATTATGTAAATGTTTGTAAGCGAAATACGCATCGCAGATAACAGGGTCTGGCAGAGATTCAACGTCATGCATTATGCAGCCGACTAATGCAGCTGTTAATTACACGCCCTTAGGGTCATTATTGATTGGCAATTTGTGTTCGCTGCCATTTCGTTTATATTGGATTGCTTAATCGCATTACCGTTAATTGTTTAGTCTTAAGACTGTTAGGTAATTTAATTAAAGGATTACGAAAGATTTACGGTCTTTTAATAACTGTAACTTAAGCTTCTTTAAGGTTTATAAAGTTGACGATATTGACACGAATTAGTTGACAAAAATCACAGAGTCCTTACATGTTCAAATTTTATGTACGTAATTTAACGGTAAAAAAAAACTCACACTAATATTATAAATTAGAAGGCTTGCGCAGATGTTTGAACGTTTGATCTAAACGGAACTGGTCGAAACTTGGTACAGAGATAGTTTGGTGATAAAATGTGATTCGTTAGTATGCATCTGCTTACTCCTTCTGGGAAGAAGACAATCTGACACCTAAGTTTGCTGTTGCTCTACAGTAGTCTAGAGCAATAGCAAACTTAGGTGTCAAGACTCTACAATAGTTGCTTTACAGTAATTATTATAGATTCCTTTTTCTACACACAAAGCAACGCGATCAGTACAAGAGGAGTACACATAGCATGTTGCTATATATATAGTAAATAGTAATGAAATATCAGTCTGTCATAATTTGCGGGGGAAATCGTATTCGTATACACCATTACAAAAGCAATCGGCTGTCACTATAGAATTTACACAAAACAATTAAAAGAATACGATCATAATTATAGACACACACTGACATAATTTCGTATTCCTTGCTTTTTCTTGACTTTTCCTCTGTCAAAGCAGGCTCCCTGCTTTGACAGAGTCTCAAAAAGTCTCAATATGGCGCCTCCCCTCCCAATAAACGTCATAGATCGTGTTGCTCTATGTTGGTACAGTGACAGCAATATGATAAGTTTCAGAAGTAGCGAAAAATTCTAAATCTTTGGTTTCGGACATACCTCAATGTTCTTAATTTTGAACACCCCGGGGTCATTATAGGTTAGAGGAAGATTAAACTTGAGTCCTGAAGAGACCCTTTACCTTTATTCTTCAATACCTTCATTAAACGAAGTATTAAAATGGCTTTATAGGGTCACCAAAGTATTTTTTTAACAAGATGCCCCTCAAGTCCGAACAAAAGGATCTAATAAGATACATAGGCAACAGTTTTTGTCCATCACTTAAACGCAGTCTGTCTCACAGGACGCGTACAATTATTTTAATCTTATGAAAATCATGTTTGAAACGAGGCTTCGTTTAGTATGGATATTCCTAGTGAAATTTATTTTTTGTACTGTTATCATAAAGAACATTGGCATTGTTATTCGATAAGAAAGGCTCCAAGGTACAAATGTTTTTACTTTTGTAGCTGATTAGAAATAAAATAAAATAAAATAAAAATAAAATAAATAAATAAATAAAATAAAATTTATTCCGTTTGAAATTTTTAAAAAAATTATTTAGGTTTGTCAAAATTTTTGTGACTCTACCGGGGGTTCGGAAATACTACAGACTGAGAAGAACACCCCAAGAAACTCAGTCTGGTCCCTTCTCTTCTAGTATCTTAGTATCTAATACAGTTTTTTTTTATGTAGTTAGGAGCAATTCGTGTCACTGCCAGGCAGCCTTGTCTTCTAGAAAGTCTTTAATGCTATAATAAGTAGTCCAAGCAAGTCCTTTAATGATCAGTCCAGGCAGTCAATTTTAAGTGAAGATGAAAATTTGCAAATAAAATGGTCTAAGAAGCAAATTAATGTAATAAAATTTAGTCCATATTAATTTGTATAATTTTTATACCCACTTGTAAAGATGAAAAAATAGTCATTCAACAAAATAATTAAACTGTCAAAATTAATGGAATTCAAAGATATGACTAAAGATCTAATGCAAAAGCTGGTTCTGTGATTATATAGAAAATTTATGAGGACAGTCTAATTAATATACCGTAATCAAATATTGATTTTATTGCTCAGTTTAAATTAGTTAATCACTTTAGGCATAAGTATAATAGTTTGTACAAAATTGGTTTCGGAAGTGAATAATTTAAAGTTATCTGTATCCCAAAAAGGTAGACGTCATTAGCCGCTTCGATGATTTTTACTTTATTGGCATAGGGTGGTCTTATAGAATATGATTATTTGTTGAAATATTGGCTCTAATAAGTAAAACACACCCTATGATATTCGTACTGATGAAAATTAGGGGAGATATGGTAATTTATTTTTACGCAATTTTGTTGGAGCTGCATGAATAGTTTTGATTTAATCGTACTATAATTGAACAATATAATGACAAAATATATCTTATGCAAATAGAAGCAAAATTATGTGTTAATTGGAAGTATCATTATTAGAATTTATTTGTTGCTGGTAATTACTAAGCATATTATTTTATGGTTCCCGAATAACTTGTGATGGTAATTATTGTAGACTTAGACGCGATGTTTTTTTTTACTTTATAGCAGTCTGACTATTTATTATTATTAGCATTTCTTTCTTATTAGTGTTTTATTTTATGTGTTAGAGTAGGTAAGAGGGGATTCGTTTTTGTTTATTTGGCTATAGTCGCCGGTACAGAAGTCCTGAGTTATAAAGCGATCTTAACAGTGACATTAATAGGTAATGTCATTCATTATCATTACATTTATCATTCATTGACTGCCTCTGTGGCGTAGTCGGTAGTGATACCGCCTTCGGCGCTGGAGGTCCTGGGTTCGATTCCTGGGTCGGTCCAAATATTTGTGTGATCCACAAATGTTTGTGTCGGAGTTCGGATGTTTTCTATGTATATTATGTATGTATTTAGAAATATATACCTAAGTATGTATATCAGTCGTCTAGATCCCCTAGCACAAGCTCCTATTAGCTTAATTTGGGCTAGATGATGTTGTGTGTGAATGTCCACAAATATTTATTTATTTATTTTTTTATTTTTTTTTTTGAAGCGCTCGTGGCCCCGCGGACTCAGTGTTCTGTAAACGATCACTGCAGTAAGCAACATTTACTATGGCCGGATATGGATGGGTGACCACCACGTGGACCACTTTGTGACATTTATTTACGAGCGTTTCCGTGCTTCGGAAGGCACGATAAGCCGTTGGTCCCGGTTGTCAGTAAAATGACTGTCGTTAAGCCAAGTTGAAGGCCTTACGGGCAGCTTGAAAAATTTCAACTGTGGGTCGTCACAACCTGAGCCCGGGTCGGCAGCGCGTGTGTAGCACCTCTGGTGTTGCAAACGTCTATAGGCTACGGTTACTAACCTTCTGGTGGGCCGTAAGCTTGTCTGCCACCTAAGTAGTATAAAAAAAAATTAAGTTTTTCATTAGTACTGACCAGTAGGGGGATGAAGTCCACCCGCTATAATATAACGCAATACCTACGAAATCAAAATAGTTGATGAGATCTATTTAGCGTAAGTTAATATCCATGGTATTGTTCTAATGTTAACAGATTTATTACGTTACGATAATAGTGCGATACTTATTTCAGCTGTTAAATTGAGTCAATGATTCAAGATTCAAGAGTCAAAAATGATTTTGTAGAAAAGTTACTAAACTTTTCTACAAAATCATTTAACTTAGTAGAATAAGATTATAATATAGTAGAATAAGTGTCAACGCTCATTTTCGTTTAATAAATAATGAAATTATCTGCTCAGCTCCCGAAATTTTGCAGTGTACCTAAATATAGAAAGTTTATTATTTAAATGAGTGCACGTGAATTACACAATACTTGTATGATATTTAATTTAAGTAAACAAAAATTTGTTGTATAAGTATAGGGAGATAAGTTATATTTTGAAAAAGAAAATAGAATATCCCTATAATTCTAACAAAAACAGGTACAGTCAGGAGATAAAACAGTAATAATAATCGGACACGTTGCTTGTTAGACAAACAAGATCTTTTCTGATACGGTGGAACAATGTCGGTGTGTGGGTGAGCACTGAGCACCCTACTCAGAAATCTCATAACAGCTTAGTTCGGCTTCATAAAAGGATGTGAGTAATACGCTCCTGCTTGCTCAAGACAAATTGCTGGTCAGATGAATGTTGAAGATTTGAATTCAAAGCGTCAAAATATTTATTTCTGACAAAAAGAACATCTATCAGTCCCAATAGTTCATACCTACCTATTAAAGCTAATAGTCTTCGTCCTCTAAAATTTATGCATTCCTGTTCTGTTTATATTAACTTTAAAAAATACCATTATGAAGTCGAAGGAATCAGCAGTATCATAAAGGTATATATTATATTATTTAGAAAGGAAGATGTTAAAGGGTCACAATAATGATGTTACTTAACTTGCAGATACTTAGTACGACCTTTCTACCTTTACTTAGCTTAATGTTATCTTGGCCGATACACCAAACGAAATAAATGTGGTTCAGGTTATATTAAGTTAAGAACCTTTTTTCGTGTTATAAGAAAAGTACGTTTTGCTAATAATATAGGTAGGTATAGCTAGGAGTCGCTTATGTGTCGCACGCAGCGTATGCTACGCAGAATAGAGAATCATAAGCTGCGTTCCTTAAAAGTTAAAAAAATTAATATAGGTGTTTTATTTTATTTTTTAATAAATTATATTTCTTTATTTATTAAGTATATTAGTGCCCCAGTAGCATACAACATGCAATACAAAAAAATCTGAAAAAAGAATTTACTCACAGCAACCAGCAACCTCACCATGATCATTGGAGTTCAAGTCGCAAGCAGTGGACTTCTTGATTAACGGATAACGTTCTTGTGTCTTAGTGGGCATGGGTTGGGTTGAGACCAGTCTCCCCAATTTTAGGTGTACCTAGAACTAAAAGTCGACCCAAGCTCCAAATCCAGGTACCGTTTGGGAGCAATAACTACAAAACTAATAGAGAAGTTAGAGAGAGAGTACCTAAAATATAATCGGTATAATTCCAATCGTCCAGCAACGCCCAAAACAAATCGTCAAATGATGAAGAGGCGTTACCAAACTCACAGAAACATGGTATAATGAAATGTCGACAAGGTAAAAATAATCATAAACTATTCATTGGTTGGCCAAAGACCTTATGCTAATAAGGAAGGCATACACAGGTCTGTTTTTATACGGTGCTTCATTTATTTATGTTTAGTCATCTTTGTTTAATATTCAACATACTATGAAGAGATATATTCTACAATCAATCAAATTTGATTTACTTCTATTTGGATCTTCATTCATCTCATGTTTTATATTCCTTGCGATAAGGAACAGATTTGTCAGTCAAGTTCATGTTTATAATATTTTGTGTTGTTACATTGTTAGTAACAATTACGTGATAAGTACCGCATGTCGTTTTCTGAAAACAGATCTTATTGTCGAGATATAAGGTACATATTTGATGTAACATATTTATTTTAGTTGTGATATGTATGATGGGAGACGTTAAATATACACTTAAACTGGTTTCATTCAGTATTGATAAATAGTTAAAAAAATTAATTTTCATAGTAGGAAAACATAACAGTTTTTTTGCAGTACCATGGTTAATTTAGAAAATACCTATTTAAAAACACATTTACATCATGAACATTATTCACAAGAATCCATCAGCAAAAAAAATCGAGAGGAGCAAGGAAACAAAAGCTTTTCATCCATAAATATTTGCAGAATTAATTTTCTCTCGTTTCAATGGACCTTATTTTGGCATCTACCCATGTTCTGACGAATGGTTCTCGAACCAAAGTAATATTGATGAATAAACTAAAACGTAGACATTCATAGATTAATGGCCAACAGATAGCTAGGTTGATACTCTAGATAATGTATCTGGTCACCGAGCGATTAATTCACTGCGGTTACTTAACTTGATCAGTATAAATTAGTTCAAGCTTAAGTTTATTAGTTTTTGCGGGCACGCATTGAACCGTAAAATAAACGTTTATTTTAACTGATAATGTTTTTTACAAAGTATCCACTCAAATTGTCTAAGTTGGATATATAGATTAGAAAATAACCATTCTTAGAAAATTCGCAGATTAACTTCAAGCCGAAGTTACTGTGATGAGTTGCAAAACTACTTTTAAGTGTTGTAATATTGTTCAAAAGCTCCTAGGGCCTATAGTATAAAGAACATGATACACATTTCAGATAGCTTGCTTTTATACTTGTCAACTGCCAACCCTGCAAGATTCTTCTAAGATCAATAGAAAATCGAGGCACGGAGTTGATTCTACAACCTAAGTAAAGAAGAAAGTTCCTATCAGACCTTACTGTACACGAGCGCTCCAGACGCAAAGTGTGATGACGAAACTCCTGTCTGTGAGGAGCGGTGCGATAACAAGTTACTGTGGATACATACATATACTCACGCCTTCATCCCCGAAGGGGTAGGCAGAGGCCTATACCGGCCCACATTTCACCGTGTACAATTCGGTCCCACGTGACAGGTGGTGAGCCCATCGCCGTGTTGAAATGGACCGCCGTGGATATCATACTATAATAAACAATTCCTCAGAAAACAAGCCATTGAACAGGTAGTAGAACACACGTAAGGAGGCAAAGTCTCTCCTGTCGCGAAGGGGCTCTACACCGCCAATAAGTAAAGGATCGTTGACAACTCTCATAACTCCTCTTGGCACCGGATCGAATGGACCGAATTTGGGCTGATATTCAATTTTATCAGCCAAAAGGCAATAGCAGCTCCTTTTGCGGCCGATGCTAATGGACATTATCATTCAACTGACTACGGTTACGATGAGAGAAAAAGAAGGGGTGGACGAATCTCTTTAACTCTCAAACGCTTCTATTATGCTCACGTAGGAATTATTTTAAGCGCAGTTTCAGGCTTGTACCTACGTAATACGATTCTATCACAATTAAAACAACGTGTACAATAAAATATACATGGGATTACACAGTAAAGCGTTGTCAACATGTCCTGTAATGGTCCGGTATATACATGTTCCTGGTAAAACAGATACCAGTATTTACGATCGTTCCGTCCCGATGCATATACGCAGATGCCACACATGTTCTGCCTTAATTCGAATAGATGGCGAGTAGGGCTACCTCTTGAAATATTGGAAATTGTTGAAAATTTCCACTTCGGTAATCAGAACGGATCGAGCTTTAGAGTAGGTCGATTTTAGCTGTAGTTTGAAATTTTTGTAAGCGATAACTATAGCTGTATTACTTTAAAAAATTGTAATAATAGAGATTTCTATTTGCCTGTACCTAGCACCAAATAATTACGTAGCAGTGTCCTTATTACGACATAATAAAAACTAGTAGTTCTGCGAAGAATAGACCTCGCGAGCTACCAGAAACCAAATCAAAAAATTCTGTGAGGCACCTATTACATGTGTACGTACAGGACTTAGCTATCAGGCAGGTCACGTTATTGACGCTGTGGTAATCGAACAGATATAAGTAGTCTGCCTGCTTTCAAACATCCATGGTCATTCCTTGAATAGTTAAAGTGTAGCCCCCCGCCTCACAACGATTGAAAGCCTCTTCTATGGCCTCCAAAGTCCTATTAAATAATTGACCCTTTCCGTAGTATTCTCAATGTGACTATCAAAATTGGAGCATTCCTCCCTAAATTTATCGCTGTGGCCTACCCTCACTTTCCATGAAAAGCGTGGGGAGCACACATTTGATCTTAAGAACATTTATTTTATTACTGATTATTATATGTGTAGATAAAGAAACCCGTTGTGCGATGTGCACAACGAGAACAGGGTCCAGCCAGAGTATTTTTAATGAATACTTACTAGCTTCATAGATATGTAATATTTTTCATTATGGTCGCCACCCCAATACATCCCAAGGGTGTCGTAAGAGACGACTAAGGGAACACTTTCGCAAAAAAATCCAGTGAGTAGAGAAGGAAAACTCGAAATAAGACCCGGTTGTCGGTAAAATATCGTTAGGCCAAGTTGTGGACCTTATTGGCGGCTTGAAAAATTTTAACTGCGCGGGTCGCCGCGGCCTGCTTCTGCCCATTTCAACACGCCAATAGGCTCACCACCTATTACGTGGGACGTAAAACTATAAGGTGAAATGTGGGCGTATACTTACTATGCCTCTGCCCATCCCTTTGGGCATAAAGGCTTGACTATATATGTACAGCAAAAGTTGATAAAATTGTTGTAAGAAATAAAATCGGTTATGATATAAACCTTCGGTTACAATATCAATGAACTCTGATACGGATTCAGTTTTCATTCCCATACATTAAGCATGTTAGTGTTAATATTTCTAGTCATCTTTTGTGTCAACCCTAGAGTTAAAATTCATATTAATACCGGCTAACAAGCACAGAGCGGACCATTGGCAATATTGATATAAATTGATTACAAGTTGTCGCGACGTTCATTAATATGCTTGGACGCAAATATCTTATCTAGTACTTTCATTGCTAGTGTGATTGCTGTCCGGTGGATTGTTGACAGTGAATGGTTCAATGATTTAGGATACGAACACAACAGAGCTTTGTTGGAATATTATCTGATTTATGTCTCTACGATCTCTTTTCCGTTGTACTTGCATCGAGACGACTTTTATGTTAGATTCTGATCCATCAGTCAGAAAGTGTATTTTGCAGGTGATGATGAACCGTTCAATGTTGAGGAGGGCTTGCTCTAGCAGTAACTAAAACTGAGACTAGAATTTGCTAAGCAATAACTAAAACTGAGACTACTCTAGCTGCACCACTGTGCATTATCAAACAGAGCGTCATCAGATTGAACAACTTAAAAGTTATTTATTTGTGTAAAAGACAATACACCAGTACCAGCCATTAAACTTGGACAGATAACATTACTCTTATTTGCATTCGTAGCAAGAAATACTCTATATAAAGAAGGTACTCAAGACGAAGTATTTTTTGCCCAGCACCGTCGATATTATGGCTTGTTCTCATTACTTTCACAATTGCTAAGGTTAAGGTCAGATAGTGGTAACCTCTAGGATGCTCATCAATTCAATGTAAATAATCTCCCGGCATTCACGGAGCACAATAAAACATACCAACATGATGGATTGACATACTTTCATAACCAATTTACTTTAGATCTCGGTTTATGAGCGTCTACGAGGTCTGATCAATACTTATTTCTATATTTACTTTTGATCTTTATAGTAGGTAAAGAATTCAGTTGATTGTTATTGCAATATATAAGAAACTTAAGTGCCTACGAATATAATTTGTTTTGGTTTAATACGTGTTTAAGGTCTCCGAAGCTCTGAGCCAAGAGTTTCTAGGTCACATCAACTTGGCATAGCGTCAGAACCAAGAATTATTTATTAATCAGTAGTCTGGAGTCGTTCTCTTGAAATTCTAAACACATATAGTTGGAAATTGAAAAATAATACAGCTTTCTAAATTCCGATTTTAATTATTTGCTCAATTATTCGTCCGAAGTCGCTTCTTGTCATATAGATTTTAAGATGAGAATAATTCAACCGCAAGGCTTTTATTTCGGCAGTTTTCGAGATAAGAGTATTTTACAATTCAAAACTCACATATGAACCTAATAAAAGTTAATTACTCGCTAACCCAGAATAGAGAACTGATAAATCAGTTGCTGACCTCGATTTGTATCAATCAAACCAAAACGCTCAAACTTCAATTTGACTTGTGTCAAACGATGATTGGTTGCAGCACTGCCTACGCCTAATTGGCTCAATGAGTTTTGCTCGCGTGCCGGTGCGGTTTACTTTAAACTATAATAAGATCGGATGTGGTAATGGCAGGAAGCTCCATCAGTTTCTTTATAAAATAATCCAATGGTATTATGATTTGATATGGTTGACTTATCAATAATTACTAATAAGTTATTAGAATAGTTTTTGAATGAATTCTCGTTTTGGAGCATAAAGCCTGCGTTCTTCTTTATGACATCAAAGCCCTTCTTCTTTCTCTTTTCATAGCCCTGTTGAGGAAATTAAGGCAGGAATTTGTTGTGGGTGCTCTCCGCTAAACACGGTATTTTTTTTAATATTTAGCTCGCCTAAATGATGCCGCGGCCGCCTAAAGGAAAGTCACAGCGATTGGGGGTCACCGTCCCAGTCTGAAAGACTACAGAAAGCGGTCCGGTGGTCTCCGCTAAACACGGTATTTTATATAGGTACCATTTAATACCTATCGAGT
Source organism: Miltochrista miniata (assembly GCA_933228765.1). Taxonomy (NCBI): domain Eukaryota; kingdom Metazoa; phylum Arthropoda; class Insecta; order Lepidoptera; family Erebidae; genus Miltochrista; species Miltochrista miniata. The sequence goes on along the minus strand of OW121763.1, from coordinate 21,657,247 downwards.
TAAAAAAAACGTGTTCTCCAAAATCTTATTAGCTCAATGATTTGTTGAATAGGCTATGTGATTGCAACTAACACTTGGCCTTTGTTTCGCACTCGCGGGACCATCTATCACTGTTCAGGACTTGCGTGCCAATTTGTTAGTGCCGTACAGAAAATATAGACATGGGTCTATATTAGAAGCACATTTCACTAGAAAATTATATGCTTATTAGAAATTGATACCTGAATTGTAAGCAGTTCGTTGCATCTATTTAAAATTGATCATGAAAATACCGCACCAAATGTAGGAAGTGAAATCTTTTTACATAGTCTTCACAGATATAAGTTTAAACCACCGTACAGCTAATACCGTATCGATAACCACGTATAGCATGACATACCGGTACACCAGTGGTAGTGTGTTTTGGTATCGCAATGGGTCAGAAGGAAATACGGGCAGAATTTTGTTATAATGATTTATGTTGGCAGAAACGCATCGATTTAAATCTTTACTTTAAATAATATGCACTGACTATACTACAAAGTGTTAATATTCTATTCTAGGTACGTTTATGCGGTTATTGGCATACCGTTCCTACTGTCTGACATTTCATCCTTGTTGAACCTGCCTGCTTGAGTCAGTCAGATCCCGGCCAATGCAACTTAGTTGGTGCAACCTCGTTTAACCCCATAAAAGTACTTGCTATTATATAAGGCGATGGGTTAAAAGTGAAAATGATTACATTTTAGTAACTATTTCTACGTATAATATTTTCTTCACATGTTATACTTAGAACAGCGATGCGTTATTTACATTTCTTTTCAACACTTTGAGCATGTCTATCAATAAATAACATGAAAAGAATCTATTTTCTTTAGATATCAAAAGGCATACTGAATACTTCCTGCCTCACTCATATAACTCCTTTCTCTGATCACACAATTTTATTTCCATGAAAGCTATAATCATAAACTTTTTATTGCTATTCATCCGAAGCAAACACTTACGGAAAAAAAGTTTGGTTCGTTACATCTCGAGAGGTTACAAGTATGAGAACTCCACGTCAGTTTTGATCGTCCGTTCAAGAATGATTTATGGATCTAAGATATAAATTGTAAGGTCATGTTCAACATTCGCCAAATGGACAGCTAGTAAAACTTGCTATTCGTCATAATTCCTATATAGCTATTGACAGGCACAAATTTGGTACACGAGTGTGTTTAAGTTTTATGAATTACTACAAGATTAATTTCCCTGAATAGCTATGTGTTATAAAGAAAATACGGGTCTGTGCGTTAAGCAATAAGAAACTTAATTCTAAATCAATTTTGATAATTCTGTTGGGTAATTATTATTGCATAATAACGGAAGATGTTATACAGTGGTCACTAAACGTTTCTAATGAATAACTTTAGTTTTTAATTGGGCAGTTGATTGGTAAACGTATACACGTGATTTGACTAGCTTGTTGTTTAGATGTTAATGAATTCCGACTATTATAGTGAGGTCATGGCTCTCAGGTCAGATCTTGGTGCGTTGTACGCTTAAATGAGTATTTTGTATGCGTTTAATATTTGACTGCTTTGATAGCGCAGCGGTACCTAGTGTACGCGTTGCAGTACCGAGGTCTAGATTTCGAGTGCCGTATTTAGTTCGTAGTTTGGGTAATACACTTGTGTATATTATATGTATTAGGAAAAAGTAAGTTCTTCATCAGTTATTCAGCCGCATGTTAGCTTAATTTAGGTTATGTAATACTAGCTGTTACCCGCGACTCCCATGGATGTTATGCCGGACTCCTACCGACTAAAAAACCTCACGTAAAGCCCAATAGCCTATGGTTGGCAGCCCCGGGTAAGCCCTCGGAAGGCTGTCCCAGGACGAGATCCTACCCCTAGCTAAAATTTGTATAAAATTTAAATCAAATCTATTGAGTACTTTTCGAGATCCTTCCGGACAAAGAAAAGCAAACAGACAAACAGAGAAACTGACAAACAGACAAAAATATTTCTAACTACACTCGAGAGCAATGAATCCGGGTCACTTAAAGAATGTTAAAAATCTCGGAAACTAAAAATGATAGGTTAATGCAATAAATTGTATTTAATAGACAATGTAATACTCCTTAAATGAAAGTAAAAAAAATATGAGTCACCATACATTTTATTAACACAAAATTACATAAAGAAAAAACTGCCGATCTCTCCTTAAAACAAAAATAGGAAACATGAAATTTTTGAACTTTATTACGATTTTCTTGAATTTTAATACTTCGTATTGCCTCCTCGTGCTTCCATTACTGCGTTTACGCGGTTTGGCATGCTGTACACCAAGTTCCTTATACGATTTTGGGGAATATTCTCCCATTCCTCTGTGAGAGCAATTTTGAGCTCACGAAGCGTGATTGGGGGAGGGTTTCGTTGTTTTACGCATCTGCCTAGCTCGTCCCAAGCATGCTCGATCGGGTTGATATCCGGGCTGCGCGCTGGCCACTCCATACGAGTAATGTTCATCTCTTGAAGGTAGTCATTCACAATCCTACCTGTATGAGGTCGGGCATTGTCATGCATAAATATAGCATCCTCACCTAAATTGACCATAAATGGACCAACGTGATCATTGAGGATTTCTTCCACATATCTTACGCTAGTTAAAGAGCCGTTTTCTATGATCACCAGCTCTGTGCGACTTTCAGAAGAAATTCCGGCCCACACAAGTACAGACCCACCACCGTAGGCTACTTTTTCTTCGATGCATGCTTGCTTGAATCTTTCCCCTGGTCTTCGATACACTCTGTGTCTTCCATCGTGCTTGTAGAGCATAAATTTTGATTCGTCGGAAACCATAACTTTTGACCAATCTTCAATACTCCAATTTACGTGGCTCTGGGCATACCTTAGTCTCGAAATACGATGCCCACGCTCCAGTTTAGGGCCGTTTGCAGGTCTAAGGGGTTTTAAGTTAGATTCAGCAAGCCGACGTCTTACTGTCCATGCACTTGGGTTACTTCCTCCGAGGCGTCGAAACTGATTGGTGAGTTCAGTTCCTGTGAGAAAGCGATTTCGAAGCATGGTGTTCACCAAGTATCGGTCTTCTCGTGCTGTGGTACACCTGGTTCTGCCCGTTCCTGGTCTGCGTAGGTTATTGGCATATACGGCAGTGAAGGGTGCCAAGACACATGCGAAACGGGTTCTCGGAGAAGCCAAGCTCACTTTCGAAGAGCTGACCACCTTTTTTACCAAGGTAGAGGCGGTAATGAATTCTCGGCCGCTTTGCCCCCTTAGTACGGACTCGGAAGACCTTGATGTATTGACCCCCGGTCATTTCCTAATAGGGCAACCTCTCGTTGCACTTCCTGAGTATCCCTACACGGAAACTCCGGAGCACCGGTTGTCTCGGTACCAACTTATTCAAAAGATATCCCAGCATTTCTGGTCTCGGTGGAGATGTGAATATCTTCACACACTCCAACAAAGGCATAAGTGGACTTCTCATACCGAGGCTCCCAAGGTCGATGACCTGATATTGATAAAGGAGGATAATTTACCCCCTCTCCAATGGAAACGCGGTCGGATCGTTAGGTTACTTCCGGGTAGGGACGGAATTGTCAGAGTTGTAGAGGTCAGGACTCAGCAAGGGAACATCTTACGACCTGTCTCTAAGCTTTGTGGATTGCCTTCGGTGGTTTAGTGGGTAACCAAGGCAGAACCTTGGTTAGGCGGCAGGATGTTTCAGCGAACGGTCGGCTATCGGGAGAACTCGCCACTCGGCTGGCTATCCCCCGCCCCCCCCCCCCGCTTCCTAGCCGGGCGGGCGGCCGGTTTCGCATCGACCGTCCAGTCAAATCTCGGACGCGGTTCGGAACTATTGTGCGCGATACATGTGTGTGTCAGTGCCTCGGTCGACACGGCAACTCGGAAACAACCTCAAAAGAATCTCAAGGCCTCGGAGCATCAGGAAGACCGGGAATCAAGGTAAGTGGCGAATCAGTCTTGGTGGCGGTCCGATTTCCGAAACTTCTTGTGTCGTCTTGTGTGCCTGCAAGAACTACCAGAAAGACAGTCCACTAGCTCACTGAGTTATCGAACATATTTATGATAATGATTGACTAGCAAGTCTGTGAAACTACCCCTCGCCGGTATTAATATAGGGTGCCGTGACTCATATGGAAGGGTAGAGGCGCCGATTCTGCCGCCGACACGAATAATATCATCCCTGTCCAAAAATAAATTCAACCGTCGCAATGAATTTTTAATTTCAGTACCCGTTCGAAGGTTTGTCAATTCATCGGAGAAATTTTTTGACTGCACAATACGAATTAAGCACAGATTGGCGAGTCTACGTTCCGACACCGTTAAACTACCGTAAACCTTCTCAGAGTTAATTTTTGAATTGTTTTTAAAGCGTAGTAAGTATGTAGTAACGTTTAGCAACTTTTCATATGAACTAAAACGATCTAATAAATTAAAATCCAATATCAATTCGTTTACGTTAGCAACCCTAACGGCCGGCCTCAGGCCAGGTAACAAATCTGGCGGGAACTCTGGGCCCCCGGACGGCCACGTATTGGGCGGCCGCTCCAGCCAACTCGATCCCCACCACAAGGGATGGTTCAAGAGTTCTGCCGCCGAGCAACCGCGTGACGCAACGTCCGCACAATTCATCTCGCCGGGTACGTGACGCCAGTCGATGTTGGTCTTAGAGGTTATTATATCCGAAACCCGGTTTCCTTCAAAGACTTGTAGTTTATGAGGTGGTGTCCGTAACCACGCCAAAACGATAGTGCTGTCGCACCAGCCTACAATTTGGTCTAATCGAACCTTATCCTCCATTGACTCGACCGTGTGATTAACCAACGTTGACAGCAACTTAGCACCATTCAACTCCAGTTTCGGTATGGTTAACTTAACCCTTAACGGCGTTATACGTGACTTAGCAATAAGTAGGCGTACGTGAGTCCGTCCGTCTGCGCCCTCCGCGCGCAAGTAGACTGCTGCAGCGTAACCGACGCTGGAGCCATCACAAAACCCGTGAAGAGTATATTTAGTCGGTCCTTCCAACTTGACACACCGGGGAATGGAGATACGTTGCAGATGCGGTAAGTCAGAGATGATATCCCTCCATTGTCGCACTAAATCTATGGGGGCCGGGGCATCCCAAGCTGCCCCCTTTGAGTTATCAGAAGTCGCCAATAGGGACTGTAATAAAAGTTTTATTTTAAAAACTACTGGACAGATCCACCCAAGTGAGTCGTAAAGTCTAGCCACTATTGACAGAATACTACGACGTGTGACGTCACTATCTGTGGGCAGATTTACATGGTAAGTGAAATTGTCACATTTGGGGTCCCACTGAATGCCTAAAATCTTGACAAAACCCGTTCCATCCGAATCGCGATCATCGAAACGCCGCGGTGACTCCAAGTGTTCCGTGGGTAAGTCATTCAGTAATGCTGGCATATTACTGGACCATTTCCGTAACTCATAGCCGGCCGAATTCATCAATGAGATTAACTCATCGCGAAGCTCACGCGCCTCAATCAGCGAGTCTGCGCCGCCATTCAAATCGTCAACGTATGTGTTGTCTATGAGTAACTTAGCGGCACGGGTTTTATCAACCTCGTCCCGGGCGAGCTGGTGTAAGCAGCGTATGGCTATGAAAGAGCTCGACTTCAAACCGTATGTATTTGTGTTTAATTGATAGGTAAGTAGGGGCTCCGTGGGCGACGCACTCCAGAGAATCAACTGATATCTCCGATCGTCTGGGTGAATATCATTTTAATATCCGTAGTAAATACAATTTGTGGAACCCTAAATTTCATTATAATATTAGTGATATCGTTTTGCAATCGTTCTCCCGAAAACAGACAGTCGTTTAATGACACTCCCGAACTTGTTTTCTGACTGCCATTGAATACAAAGCGAATTTTATTCACATCGCCCGATTTTTTAAATACTCCGTGATGTGGGAGAAAGTAATGTTCTTGCCCCGAATTAATATCAAATTGCGATACACTCATGTGTCCCAGCCTAATATATTCATTAATAAATTCAATGTATTTCTCCCGAAATTCCGGATTCCGTTGCATCCGCCTCTCAAGCGACATAAATTGCTTATAAGCGGGCTGGCGTGAGTCTCCTAACAGACGTCTATCACCTGCCGAGATAAGAGGTAAGCGCGAGATATATTTACCGTCCGGGCCTCGCGATACCGTTGAAACAAATAATTGTTCGCATTCCAAGTCCTCGGGACTTTTAATTTTATTAAGAGGGGGTTCCTCAGATCGCCAAAACCTTTCCACCGTTTCCTTGAGTGTCAACTGGTTAACCGACGATTCGGCCAGCTCCCGCGTCTCCGGCGAAACTGGTCCGAATACCGCGAAATTAAATACCGTGCCCAACGCGTAGGGCCCACCCTGACACAAGGTAATCTTTTCCCCATTTAAGATTTGACCGAGTATATCACATCCAAAAATTACGTCTATCTCTGAAGAATTCAATGAGCCGTTATCTGCGAGTTTCAACTCTTTAAAAACCAAATTCGTTCTGTTAACCGAATAAGACGTAAGCCTTCTTAAAACTGCCGCCGTTACCGCTAGTACTGGGTGTTCTGAATGTTCTGGTCTGAAATATATAACAACAACGTGTTGATATGTATTGGCTTGAATGCCACCGATACCCGTGATTTGTACATTACTATAAGACCGTTTCAATCCGAGGGTAGATACCAAATCCCCCTTTATTACCGACATTTGAGCCCCTAAATCTAAGAGAGCCCGTGCTTTAACGAATTCACCATTTTTATTCTTAATTTCAATAATAGCTGTGGGTAGAACAACATTATACGGGTTTCGATGCAAAGACGTTGAAGATGAGTCATCATGTAACCTTAATTGCTATGCTGAATATTGCTTTTGAGAATTATTACGTGACTGACCGCGCGATTCGTGCGATTCCCGCCGTTCGCATGCCTGATAGCCGTTGCGCGAGCTGACCTGAACCACACGCTCAGCTGATGAGCGCGACGGTACCTCTCTTCTTTCGCGAGGAGAGGCCGTGCGCGTGCGACGACGCGGACGGTGGCTGCGGTAGCCAGGTCCCTCCGAAGGCGAGCTAGCGCGAGACGCAGTATAGTTGTGCATGCATATTAAGTCGTTGTGACCCCGATGGCCACAGCGTTTACATGCTGTCCTTTTATCGCACGTAGATGCCGAATGCTTACCAAAACATTTAAAGCATAAGTTTTCAGCTCGCACCCAGTCTTTACGCTGACCCGCGGTTAATTTTTTAAATTTAAAACACTCCGAAATCATGTGACCGCTTATTTCACAGTATAAACAGCGCCTAGCGATTATTCGTTCATTCCTGTAAGATTCACTTTCGTTTCCGATGATGTGTATGGTGCGGCGGGTACGATTGTCCTTCAAGGTCGCGCCGTCAGCTGTTGTCGAGTCTATAAGCCGACATTCATTTTGCAAAAACTCCACAAGTTGATTGAATGTGGGTAGGGTGATTATATTTCCGCCGTACTTCTGTTCAAACCGAGTTTTAACGTCTAACGGAATTTTATTTAAGCTAATGAATAATAAAATATAAGACCATTGATCTATAGGAAGGCCTAAATTATTCAAGGCGCGCGTGGACTCCAACAGTGGGTTTAGAATTTTAGAACGCAGATCATAGGGTTTATTTAATGTAGGTAGCTGTAGGATTCTAGAAATGTGACTATCTGCTAGCATTCTGATATTTTCATATCTACTCTTAAGAATTTCTAAGCCTATGTCTAGGGATTCGTCTACCATAGGTAAATGCCGTATTAAGGTATGCGGTTCATTTAACACATGAGAAACTAAGTAATGAAATTTTTCCGTCTTTGATATATCTTTCCGTGTTAGTACTAACGAACTGAATAGGCTTATAAAACTTGTCCACTGAAAAACGTCACCATCCAATTTGCATAAATCGATTCTGGGAAGTCTTGCCGTATTTGAACTCTCGGACGGTCTATGAACCCCGTCCAAACCCGGGTAAGCCGACGAGACCGCTTCCAGCTGATTATAAGCCAACTCCGCCTCATTATAATCAGCCGTATAGATTTTAATCATTTCCGAATCTACGGTATTATCCAGCAATAACTCGTACTGTTCCGACAAAAGTGCGTATCGTTCATCGAGTTTACGCAATCTCGCCGAAATAACTGCATTGGTTTGAGTTTTTCCCGCGATCATTTCTAACGTGCTTCTAAGCCATTCGACTTGAATTTTAAATTTAGTTGATGATACCTTAGCCATTTCAAATCGTTAAGACTCAAATCGTGATGAACCCACCCCCGGGTAAGAGAAAAAAAATATATAACGGAACCCTACAATAAGTCAAATAAATTGTTCTAATAACTGAGGATAATTTCACAAATATCGCATACCGCACAATATAATACAATAACCGAACCGCAAATGACAAACAAACTTAACGACTTTAATTTGAATTGTATCCGACCGAATCGAGACTTGTGTCAGAGCTGTAAGTGGCGGTTAGGAATTTCAATTTTTAAATCTACAACCGACTTATGATTTGAAAAAATACCAACAATTATACCGAAATCCGGCTGAAATCCGGCTCGAAGGACCATAAATATGTTCGATAACTCAGTGAGCTAGTGGACTGTCTTTCTGGTAGTTCTTGCAGGCACACAAGACGACACAAGAAGTTTCGGAAATCGGACCGCCACCAAGACTGATTCGCCACTTACCTTGATTCCCGGTCTTCCTGATGCTCCGAGGCCTTGAGATTCTTTTGAGGTTGTTTCCGAGTTGCCGTGTCGACCGAGGCACTGACACACACATGTATCGCGCACAATAGTTCCGAACCGCGTCCGAGATTTGACTGGACGGTCGATGCGAAACCGGCCGCCCGCCCGGCTAGGAAGCGGGGGGGGCGGGGGATAGCCAGCCGAGTGGCGAGTTCTCCCGATAGCCGACCGTTCGCCGAAACAGAACCAGTTTCTTCGTAACGTCGGAGAACTCTTTGTACTGTTGACAGCGACACACCGACAGTCCTGGCTGTATCGCGCTGACTCCGGCCGGTTTCCAGCATTGTAAGTATTCTGGTGCATTCTTCAGGCGTAAGCGACATAATTTCAGCTTGATTAATGAATATAGAGCACTATCAACATGGTTTATGTACCCACATAAATGACAGATTACAAACAAAAGCAACACCAAATGCTGTAATTTCGTAGTTCCATCTTCGAAAGTGGCCCTTTTTCAAATTTGATTTTTTTATGATATAACTTTACAATAACTAAAAAGTTTTAATACCTTCATTTAAGGAGTATTACATTGTCTATTAAATACAATTTATTGCATTAACCTAGCATTTTTAGTTTCCGAGATTTTTAGGATTCTTTAAGCGACCCGGATTCATTGCTCTCGAGTGTATATTTTCGGCTTCGGTATCTTATGTTAAACACCCAGCGAGTATTTTTTAAATATTTCAAATGTACAGTTTTGGCTTTTCTATCATTTTATTAGATGTATAGACTATATTTTCGGCTTCGGTATCTTATGTTGAACACCCAGCAAATATATTTTTTTTCCAATGTACAGTTTTGACTATCTATCATTTTATTATATGTATAGATATCAAAGTCAATTATTTGATCACAGTAATTCGTTTTACCACGTGTAACAAAATTCTTTTAGGTCTAATACTTTGTTAAGCAGCCGTTGTCACAGATGTCATGCCGAACTCGAACTGACCACAACCACGGGGGTCTCCAGTCTCCACCTATCCGTCTAGTGCCAGGCTAGGGGCCCTTTATAAGAGAGAAGATGTTATCTGTTAGTAATAGGTATAAGATTAAGTTATATCTAATAGCATATTCAAAGGTAAATTATCTAACATACTCATGAAGCTATAATGAGTTCGTAAAGCAATGAATTAATAAAGCCCACTTTGTGACCCCCGAACTTATTAAGACGAAGCTTTTTTCTCATCAAATTACTACTAGGTCTAAATATTTATGAACAGAACGTTGCATCTGCGAAATTGATACACTTTACTGAACTGTTTATCTTGAACGAAAATTGACTGTGTGCAATGAATAATTTATTATGAGCAACCAGTACTGACGTTGGCCATATTTTAATATAAATCCATCTACCATATTGTATGCAAAATGGTATTGAATACAGTGCATCCCAGGATCATTATACCAACACACTGCTGTGATATTCATCACAATGCCTCCGGTTGCAGTATTTTAAACAAATCATCTTGAATGCGAATACAGCGTACTCGACTGATGCGAACGCACTTTGAGCTGAAGAATTGATTTTAATAATGTTATGTACTCACTTAGTTTATTTGCATCTTTTATCAAGCATTAAATCGTTTTAAATGGAAAATGGAATCGTTTTAATAGAAAACAGGATTACGTCTGTTATTATTGTGATACAGGTATTGCACTGTTTTAATTTGAAAATCCCCGTTGGGTTTAATTTGCCCCGTGTGGCGATAGAGCCTCGAGTGGCAACGGGGAAGTGTACAAAATATCGCCACGCCTATTCATCCCGAGGTTGTCGTAAGAGGCGGCTAAGGGAATACTTTCCGTGCGTAAAGAAGGAAAACTCGGATCGAAATGAAACCCGGTTTTCAGTAAAATGACAATCCTTAAGCCAAGTGGACGGCCTTATGGGCGGCTTGGATATTTTAACTGCGGGTCGTCACGACCTGCACCTATCCATTTCAACATGGCAATAGGTTCACCATCTATTACGTGGGACATAAAACTATAAAGTGAAATGTGGAGGTATACAATGCCTCTGCCTACCCCTTCAGGGATAAAAGAGTGACTATATGTAAGAACGTAATTTGAAAAGAATAGTTTTCTGATTTCTGTTAAAAATTTGGATAAAGTTGGTCGAAAAAAAACCACCTAATGAAAGAATATGGAAGCACATTAGCACAATATATCATTATCACTAAGATTAGTAAGATTAACATAATGCATTCGGCCATCGCGCAACATTATTTTTTACATCCAAATTCAAATAATTCTCGACTTAATGATAATTGTCAGCACATTTGATAGTTATACGAAGAAAAACTATTATAACTCCCATTATTTTAGATTTATTCTTAGAGATTGAAGTCCCAAATCAACGGTCGTTAGTGTAATGGATGCCCTAGATAAAGCTATTATAATAAATTTCTTAATTGCCATCTATTGTTGAATGTAGAGATTCTTGGCCGGTGATGCAAAATGATCTCACTACCTAAATTGGAAGATCAAATGTCACTTCATTGCACTATTAGAAAATTTGCTGAAATGTCTGTGGATATGACGTTATGTAGTCTTCTTCTTTATTTTTAGTAGATTGAACAATATTTACATCTATCAATATCAAGCAAGACTTTATCACGTTTAGACTCTTTTCGGAGAGATAAGAATAGGAAAGCGAATCCGGGCTCTGAAGTAAGGTCATTGGATGCTTCCGTTCCGGGACTACCGCTCGAGTTATGATGACCTTTCAATGTACCGAAATTTCAATTAAATTATTTATATTATTTATTATCTTAACATCAAGAACTTACATTCATTTATTCCCTAAAACCGAATCCTACATTTGGTCATAGATAGATTCGGATGCAATCAGTGTATACCCTTAGTGTATCCGCCCATGAGATTTAATTAGTAAGCATACCAAAAATTTAAGTGGGTGTGAAAACTAATAGTTACCCACAAATTTAATGTACTGCTGCATGAGAATACCAGTACCTAGTCTAAGAGGATATCACTCTAAATCGAAATTTCATTATGAATGCAATATAATCCGACAAGAATAGGTTCAGTATTTCTCTCACTCAGCAAAAAAATATCTTAGGTACAATCTACTCTAATTCACTCTCGGCATCTTTGTGGAGTGGTAGAATTATAAAATAAAGAATTTAGTTCATTTATTTGGGATAAACCTGCTTTCTTTCTATAAGCTCTTTTAAGCCTTAACATATCTTTTTCTTTATCTAAGTTTGGTAGGCGTTCAAAATATTGCATTGTAGAAATTTTGATAAAAACATTTTATTCAAACTTACCATAATGTTTTCAAGAAATGTAATTTCAAAAAACAAAATTGTGATTTATTTCATTAAAATACAAGGCAGTGATTGTTGTATAGATACAACTTTGCGAGCACAGATGTTACTGTCCGAATCCCAAATCCTTAATACAACAACTTCATCAACGGTATGCAAAATTTAAATGCAAGGGACTTCCTGGGCTACATAACAAAAGTAAAGCCTCCATCGCTGGATGAGTAAACAAGCATGATGGAATAAAAAATCTGTGTTTGTGTAGCAATCAATCAAATAAAGCTCGCACCCTGCTTTCAGCTACCAGGGCTAACTTTTTGAAACGGGACAGCTATTATTTAGTATTGATTTCCGACGTTTATTTTCAGTGTTATCCAAAGTGTTTTAATTCTGATCGAGATTCGCTATGGATTTAGGTACCTAAGTGATTTTCATTCTAAACAAAATAGGCAATATTTAAATTAAACAGTGATTTGGCGATATATATTTTGTTTTTCAGTCATAAATGCACTGTGGATTATGCAATAAGTACATAAAATTTATGTCAGTGTAATTTTAGTATGTCATGTGTGGTAATTCTTTTTCTTGTTTTATCAGATCCAAACGTCATTCTGTCAAAGTTATTGAACGAAGATGTTAGAGAAGATTTTGAGATAATGAACTTCAATTCGTTCTGCTAATGCCCATTTGTCGAATAACTGACCAACAACGGTTGCTGTATTCCACTTTGAGATATAGGAGACAATTACATTCAAACTCTACTGTAAGAAGCCAGGTTTTCGTTTTTTCAGAGTCAAACTATTGGCATACATGTCCACGCACGACACGGTATACTTTCCGTAACGAATTCTCGCAGAATAGTTTGCCAGAGATTTAGCTGCATGATTTCAATGTATTTAAAAGAAATTATCAAGTTTCCTGACTTCTATCTTCATAATTCAGTAACGATCTTCTTGTAAATAATACTCTCCGATACATTTGCATGAGTGACTTCACTTCTTTTCTTAGCAATGTACTGTTGGCTATGTAATTAATGAACATCCCACGTGTTTCCCGCCTCCTTGAAATTTATTCCGCCTTTTTTAAATATATGACAAAAAGTATACATAATCAAACGAAAAGCCACTATTTTAGTAATTTTTACCTCCGTATTTTAAACTTAGCTTACTGCATTATTATATCGTCAAGCTTTCATTTCCCAAGGGGTACGTAGAAGCATGGTATACGGCTTCATCTTTCGTTATGGTTGCCGTGTAGCTTACTAGTTAAAGTATATTAATTATATTAATATCAGACATTCTTGTATCCCATACTCTAAAGCAATTCACGGACAATGGGGTCTTGTTTAAGAATTAACGATGAAAGCAGCCAATCAGCCAGACGGGCGGTTAACTGATCAAATATAACAAAAAGCCCACACTCAATCAAGACGAATCCAACAAGGTGTAAAGCTAACACAATCAATCATTTAAGAAGTATTTATGATTCACTGTGGCGGTATCGAGCCGAGCTCGACAGTCTGGTGCATATCGTAATATAGATTCATGTCAAGACCAGGATGGACGTCGAAGGCTCGTTCTAGCATAAACCAGAACAGGTAAATGGCTTATTGTATTCTTGACACATGATTTGTACGCAGCTCGACTACAGCACTATTGGACTACCTACAGTATAAATATTATTTAATCGAATAGGAACGTGCTTCGTTATCTAAGTTGGAATGACGCCAAAATCGTAATAAAGATCGTCTCGTTAAGTATTTGATGGTCTGCGGTATAGAAATTAAAGAAAGTTATTATACCGTTGACAGGCTTTTTGAATCAAGACATGTTATTTTTATTACCGCGACACGGTTTATAGTTGACGGTCTGTATTTTTAAATGGATGGCGTTACGTGTAAACATAAACGTTGTTAGGAATGTTAAAACTATAGTTAAAACTTGATTGATATACATCTCAGTTCTATAATTATATTCATTACAGAGAACTACTGGCTTAGAGATAATAAAGTTGTCGTTGATTTATTTTTCTTTACTATTATTAAACTTAACGTTTATATTTGTGTTTGAGAATCACACAGTAACAACTGGTACAAATTTGTAGCTTATTTATGGTTACAATGGCGTGGTCAATGTTGTGTGTATGTTTATGCTAATTTTTTACCTTTACAATGTCATAATTATAAAAGTAATGGCTTAGTACTTAAAAAATGTAATCATTGATGCATATAGCGCCATCTATTGGAATTACGTCTACAGAGGAGGTAGTAAAGAAATTATCGAGGCAGGTGGCAACAACGCAAGAGAGGACGTTGTGGTGACCTTTGAAGGAAGTCTATACCAACACTGGACCTCCATTGAATGAATTTTCGATGAATATGATAGCATGAACTTGTATATTTAAACAAATCCCTGACTCGCCGTTTTTTGCTGAATTGGATATAAAAGAATGAACCTAACGTAACGTAACCAACTAACCCCCTTTTTCACATTTTCACAGAATATAATTAATCAATGACAAAAAAGCTGTAAAATTGCATTTTTAAAATAATCTACGAAATAGAATCGTTGTATTATTACAAATGTATTGTAGATTATTCAAAAATACAACCCGTAGAAGAGATGAGACACACACGTGAGAAAATTGACATTCCAGAATTGAACAATCACATTTCATTTTCATATATTTTTAAAGTTCAAAAACGTCAAACTGACTGAGTTGGTCGTGTTTTAGAAAATTTCATTAAATTTTAAAAATATGTATATTTATTAAATGTTTTGATTAATTTATAACGTGAAAAGCAGGATAAAAACAGTCAATAATAAAGAATCAGAATTTATCCAGTTTACAAATACAACATTTTTTCTCAATATAAATTCACATTATGCAATCACAATTTTAAAATTTTGTCTATTTGTTCCTAAATCTATGTATCTGCTTCGGTGTTGTCCTTTTTGGAAACATCAGAATTGTTTATTAGCGATTGATTCCCTCATAAAAACGTCTTTAGAACGTATTTTGAATATACATCTTAATGAACAATCTTGGACTCAAGCTTCCCTTCCAATTAAATACGGTGGATTAGGGATCCGCAAAATTTCCAGTGTGGCTTTGCCAGCCTTTTTGTCATCTGTACATGCCACGTCAGCACTCGTAGGTAAAATCCTAAACAATTGTTTTACTAACTATGAGATGGCTGGCTGTACAGATGCCAAGGATGCTTGGCTTATGGCTTGCCCAGGTCAAAATTTTCCTATTCATCCAAATTCACAACGGAGCTGGGATGACGCAATTTCAAAATTAACTTTTGACTCGATTTTAAACGCCAACTTAGGCCCAGATCGTGCAAGATTATTAGCGCTCAGCAGAAAGGAATCCGGTGATTGGCTAAATCTTTTCCAACTGCTAACACCGGAACCTTTCTTGAACCGGACACTTTGAGAATGGCAGTTGGCTTGAGACTTGGCGTCCCGCTCTGCGCCCCACACCTTTGCCCCTGTGGTGTTACCGTTGACTCTATGGGACACCATGGACTATCCTGCTTAAAGAGTGCAGGTCGCTTCTCTCGCCACGCTGCGCTTAACGATATCATTCGCCGTGCTCTTGCCACCGTCGGTGTGCCCGCACTCTTAGAGCCAAATGGCATTTTTAGGGACGATGGCAAGAGACCGGATGGGATGACCTTAATTCCGTGGGAGATGGGTCGGGTCCTAGTCTGGGATGCCACTTGCGTAGACACATTGGCCAGGTCCCATTTTCCTCGAACAAAAGAAAAAGCCAGTCGGTGTCGAGACCCTAGGTCCTTGGGGTCCCAAGGCGCATAAATTCTTCAAAATTTTGAAGAAGCGTCTTGTGGAGTCTACTGGTGACCTAAGGGCTGGCAGTTATTTCTCCCAACGAATAGGCATCGCCGTTCAAAGGGGGAATGCTGCCAGTCTTTTGGGCACAATGCCACGGGGGCCCTATTTAGATTTAGTTTAGTTTTATTTATTTTGTAAATAGTTATTACGCTTTATTGTACATACCATTTGTCTAATATTTTATTGAATAAATTATTTAAATCTAAAAAAAAAAAAAAATTTCATACGCTAAATAATTTACGCTTCGTTACTTTAATTTCAGACTGTATAAAATATGGCGAAAAACATAAAATAACTTACATGATTAAAAAGTTCATCGTGCTAGGTAGATAGCAAAGTTCGAATATAAAATCTTTTGCCGCATGTTATCGCAGTTCCTCGGATGGGAAAAATGTGTTCTGATAATGTGTCTTACCATTACCTTGTGTTTTTTTATTTCGTAGCTTTGCGGGAAAATAAATGAAGTTATATATTTATTTACTTGAGATATTTTCTTCTTCAGGAATGATCATAATATGCAGCCTCTTCATAGCCCAAAATATTTTAAATAACAATAGAAAGTAAATCCAAATAATATTGATATATAAATCGTTTCATAATTCATTCATACAACTATGAATTTACTTAGTGCACAATAATAAATATAAAAACGTTAAGGTATTATAGGATAAACTCAAACCTAACTGAAGTAGATGATTAATTAAGACTAAAATAACCATGACCAAGCATCACCGTGCAGGCTCTTTAAACAATACCCCAGAGATTGCATTCGTGACGACATCAAATTAAACATTGCCAGCGTTTTCCACGTTTCATTTTGAATCTTTTTTACTTTTTAAACTGACTGAGTCACTAAGATTTGAGTTGACTTTAGGTATTTAATAAATATTGTGATGCTCAACCTAAAACACGTTTTTGCTTGAGTACTATAACATGCTTACTGAATTGAAAACAGTAGGAAAGGAATTCTTCACATCTTTTTAGTACAACAATGTCATCAACGTAGTTGTTTTATCTTTCCATTTTATATATGTATTCTGACTTGATTAACTCATTATAATTTTTCAAAGTTTTCCTTTTTGCATTGATTCACAAATCTGAAATTCAAATATATCTGTCTGAAATCCGTTTTTTTCCTTCTTTAAATCACTAAATAATTAAGTTTTTCGATATCATACATTCAAGTTAAAGATTGAACTGCTTTTACTAACGGTACAAATATTAAGATTTAAAACAAAGGTTGCAACCTAAAAACGCAATTAAAACTGAGTTGGCTTGTCTACAGCTTTTTTATCTTGATGGTAGGCACCGTGTCTGTCTGAGCTAATATTTGCTTTCATGCATTATTGCTGAGCCCAGTCCTGTACAATGGGTGCAGATTACCAGTGCAAGTTTACTCAGGACATTCGGATTCAGAGCTGTGCGCTGAAATAGTAATTGTAACTGTAGTACCTACATAAATTACGAGTATGTTTGAGGGTCTTCCATTGAAAATGACAAGTTGTATTTGATGGTTTTACTTATATAGCGATTGTGATATTTTACATTTGGCTCATGTTCGCCATTGGCTAATATACTAATCCTGTCGCATCATCTTGTATTCCTGATCCTATAACATGATTAATATATATCCGGTATACAACAACAATATTAATTGTTTTGTTTACACGATATTGATGATATTTTTTATACCAATAAGACGGCAGACAAGCGTACCTGATGGAAAGCAGTCACCGTGGCCTGTTATCATTTGCAAGACCAGAGATGTACAACGCTTTGAACCTTTTTGAAGAACTCCATACTGTAGACGTTCTGTAAAACCACAGCTTTACTCCAAAATTTTAGGAGTAGGTCATCCAATTAGCGATTTTTTCCATTCACTATAATCACTATTGTACTCATAAAGCAGGAATGATAGCGAATGTATTTAATAAATGTTCCTAGTAAGAAGCTTGGTATCTTTGAAAATGGGAAATTTACCATACAAACTTACAGCTTCCATTTTACCACGTAATAGAAAAAAATTCAAACCAGCCGATATAAATGTTTATTGGTTTGTAACCAAAAACAAATGTACGTACAGCCTTGAAAATGACGACCTTCCATACAACAGTTTATCAATTACCGTGGTGCAATGTATGTACGGGTTTTCAAATTCGCTGTGTATCCTAATGATAGCAATCGTAGAAAATGAAACAAATATTCTGAAGGTTCTAAGTTAAAATAATTGAAAAAAGAAAACGCTGCGAAGAGTAGACTTACTACTAGGTTTTTTTATTTATTGTACACACTTAAATATAATATACTTACAGAGAAATATAAGAGAAAATTAGTACAAAGGGTCTGCATATTTCTGAATTGAAATCTTTTCCAACAGATCCAAGAGAGGAGAGCGTTCACTATTCTGTAAGAATTCGGCGTATGTTGTTATGAAGGAAAAAAAAACAACTTTACAGCATTTTTACTGGTCCACACTGGTATACAGAAAAACATGATAATCATAGGTCTTTAGGAGTGTAAGCCAGACATATCTCAGTCAGATACCGGAGCACATGCATTCTTCATGAGGCTTGCCAAGCTCATCTCCGTTGAAAACACCTTGTTTAACATTCGTCGCGGTACTCTCGTCAACTCTCGAGTTTATGTGAAATAGCAAGATTTGCTAGGGCATGTTGTTGCAAGAGTTGATTTGAAAGTATAAGTCAGTTGTAAATAT
Source organism: Miltochrista miniata (assembly GCA_933228765.1). NCBI lineage: Eukaryota > Metazoa > Arthropoda > Insecta > Lepidoptera > Erebidae > Miltochrista > Miltochrista miniata. Next base: position 21,638,603 of record OW121763.1, on the reverse strand, counting down.
GTAACCTTCTTACGGATGTTTCAACTTGGAAAAATCAATAAAGTATTTAAGTTATGTTGTGGTTGGCTAATTCTTAAATATGTATGCGGAGTCCTTACTTTCGAGTTTTTAGAACTACAGACAAGTCGTTTATTACGATAAGAATTTTCGAGATATTACTTTTTTTACTTATAAGCACTGTTTAGTACATAATTAACAAGTATGTATCGAACAACCTCTACGCCTTGTTAGGGCATCGGTAACGACATCGTTACTTCGATTTGAACTGTTAACATACTTTGCTTTTTTCGATTTTAATTGGATGAATTCAATGCGAACGCACTTCGTTAAAATTTCTGTTAAAATCAAACATTTAGTACGCATTAAATGGAAATAAAACATAACCTTTTCGGTTAATTACTTTTAGTGTTAAGTTACACGTAATGTGGTTAATGGTGGTCGTTTATAAGTATGCCAATGTCGTGACCGCTAGATCAAATTGTTGATTTTCGGTGAAGTATGTTTATTAGTTTCCTAATGCAGCGTTACTAGTTTAGATTTTAATTGTGTGGTTTCGTTTGTGAAACACTATTCTAATGACATTTATTTAGATTCGATGAAATAAATTCTTATGTTACAGGCATCAACTACACTACCTTAGGTAATTTAGGTACAACATACCTTTCAAATACTTTTTAAGTGACTTTAATTAGTTATGTTAATAACACCGTTAAGGAGAAGAAAAAATATTTTGAAATACATAGGTACTTTTACTGGTAGCTCTAATAGTAGAGAAATATTAAAACAGGGCTCCCGAACTTAAATCAATCAGATGCAATCCTAGTAGAACTTCTGTAAAATAATCAGATACATACTCATTTAGCAATTATGCCCATGAGATCTGTAAACCAAGAACTCAATATCTTTAGTATAAAATTATGTACAGTTAAGAAAATTTGTGAAATCATCGCATGTTTGTTTTAGGACATTTCTGACTTCGACTTTTTGTTAATTAATTTTCAATTAGTACGCTACAAGTTGCAGCAATGTAATACCATATAATAAGAGTCACAAGCATGTGCATAATAACGGCAGGAATGTAGGTCGTATGCTGATTGCAGACACTCGTCTCATATCGAATTCTCTTTTTTACCAACAACGATCTCAAATGCGCGAAAAATTTCATATCGCCACGCGCTTTGCAAGTAAAATCAGATAACTTTTGACACTTCAATTACGTAGTGATGGCCGCCTCTAATTTTTTTCTGCTACCAGCAACACGAAAAACATGTCATGTCATGAACATACAAGGCGAAGTTTCCAGAACAAAATAGAAAAGTTTTTAAACTTTAACAGGAGGAAGGTAATAAGAGGAAAATTAAAAAGTTTTTCGCTTTTCATATTAATTTAAGTCGAGTTCTGTTATCGCAGGTGCACTATCAAGTGGCTGCATTTTCTATCCTCATCCTTCACTTGTTCTTATTGTTTTGTATGTTTTACTTTACGCTTGTTAGTTTCCCATTAAGTTCTTACCGCTGAGGGGCAAGCGTTTTATTAATTCATCAGTCTTGCCTGTCTAGCCCAGATACTTTCATTGCTTACCTCTTCATAAAACTAAATCCCTTTGTTGTATGCGTGAGTATTATTGCGTTTATTATTTCGAAAATAGTTCGAACTCAGATCGTCTTGTCAGCGCGAAATGAGTTCAAAGCAAGATATAAATTACGTTCTCAATGGTATTCTCTTTTTATTGTGGGGATAAAGAAGTAAGCGTTTGTGAGACCACACTAAAGCCAACAGACAGTTACAAATCTTCATTAACAACTTGACAAAAAGTCGCCAGCTGCCGGCTTGTGTAAATTCAACAAAATTTGCTGTATGCGCTGCGCTATCTTCAAGACACATTAAAAAGTTAACTATTTAAAACATTTCGATTATGAGGAGCAAAAATCTGTTGAAATTTTCACTTTAAAATCTAATTTGGTATTTTCGGAAACAGAAGAAATTGTAAATAAAATCCCCTCGCAAGCGAGGTTGACTTAGACCTGGAAATCGTAGTCAGAGCAGGTATACTCAGTCAGCATAATTGGTGGCAGATAGCCATCAAAATGTGATCACGAGTATCAACTCTGTCACCACGGATTATATTGCAATATAGGTGTAACAATAATACACTTATATAATGTGACATTTCAATGTAGCTCGTTAAGCTTTTCACTGTCGACAAGAAGCGCTGGTGTATCATAGCTAATGATTGCGTTGTGTGACAAAGTTGGCTGTGAATACTTATTTATTGCATCATGACTATACTTAATAGCGCAATAAAACTATCAGGTGTTACGAACAGTGTGTAAATATTGTCATTTATAGCGTGCGGCGCGGACCCCACGAGTACCGAAAACAGAGATAAGTACCACTCTATTATAAGTTAATTAACTGTGTCATAATGGGTGGAGCTGTGAAGCTTGAATATTTGTTTCATTTTATTTTATTTGCATAACTTGAGCTGTAGCTGTTGTTTTATTTATGTATTTAAGATACTTTGCTTTTAAAGTGCGAGCTACATGGACCAGTGTCTCAAAATCAAATCAAACTTCTTAAGCCCGAGGTCGTATTATACAAAACGTTTCACAAACACTTAAAATGCTAGAGAGTGGTTATATTAAGACAAAAACTAGACACAAGCCTTTCTTGACTATTGAGTATCATTTTGTAATACGGCCTTTATTTATTTTGCTTACTTTGAAAATACCTTTTCAAAGTCTTCTAAGTAATATTGACGATATGAGTACCCGTACCCTGTTCCAATAATTCTTAAGGTCTTTTTTTACTTTGAAGCCTTTTCTAATAAGATAGGTATGTAGGTGTTATTATGTATTTTATTTGAAAAAAGTATCTATTCGTGTTACTTGTTTATCGCTTAGTTTCTTTTAGGGGAGATTCTTTTTACTTTTTGAAAACTATTGGCGAAATTGGATGCGGGTTTCAGAAGTAAGAGTAAGAGATTTTACACTGCAGTGGATCTTTGTATACAAAATTCACTTACGTACTAAGAATGTTAGTAGGATAAAAAATAATAATGATAGGTATTATTCTGTATCGTAATTAAATCTGTAACTTTATGAGAACAATGTTGCGACCATGAAACCATGCGCCCAACATAATTGAATCACAATAAGTGTATTTCACGTGATCGTAAAAAATATGGAAAGGCAAATTAATCGCTCACTAGACGCATTAAAGATCATTTTTGTGTAAATGAAATGAGTTTTAATCCCCCTGGCTATCGTTTAATGAACTTTAATATATGGAGTCGTACACAAATTTGTCGTTTTATGGCTGTTTCGAGTGATTATCGGTAGTCAGGATATTTGCGGTAAGGTATGTGTGTGGTAGAAGTCTGTTTCATGTATGGATTTATATAAGTCACACTTTTAATGTCTATTTTATACCTTCTACTAGGAAGCACGTTGGTAAATTTTTCTCCCTTTAGAAACTGCGAGGTGAAACTATATTTAACTCACCTTGACTTGAAATAGTGGTATGCAGAGACGAAACGACATCCCAACCTCTAGAAGGCGCCTACATTGAAGTCTTGTTCGTTGGCAACAATACTACTTGATGAAAGGATCTGATTGAGATTTGAGAAATGGATAAATCTATACTATAATAAGAGAGTAGAAATCGTGTGTCTGTACAATTGATAAAATTAAAAAAAAAGTAGCGGGGGCGGTATAAAAACACCAATAGAGTACAAAAATGATGTTTTTAAAATTCTTTTCTGTCTGTCTGTCTGTCTGTATGAACGTCAGGATATCCGAAGATACTGAACGGATTCATTCGCTGTTTTCAAAAATAGATTAAACGCAACTTGGGGGAGGCTTTAGGCTATATTTCATCGAAATCGAATCGCAGATTAAAGAACTATTGTCGTTTAAAGTTTTTATCAATTATTGCGTAAACGGTTAATTATACGGTGATGAAACTCAGCACGAGCTTTGTTTGTTACGTTTCGAAAAAAGTAATTTTACCATTTTTGCAAATTCCACCTCCAAGGGTATAAAAAAGAAGGGTAAAGTTTGTATGGGAGAACGTGATTCCTTGGTCTGATTTACTTCAACTTTGGTATATAATAAACTTATAACAATACGAACTTATTTCTCAAAAGACATGTTACGTATTTTATTAAAATTTATACTAAAACGAGCTATAAAGGGAATGTACGATAATGTGGGGCTTATTTTCTCCAGAGTTGATATCAATACTCCATATACTCATTATTTTTGATTTAAATTACTTTTTATTGTGACACATTTTTGAAAGTTCAATCCGATTGACAGTGTCATTGTTGTATAATGGCATGCTGTCAGCAAAGCGATTTCGTAATAATGTTATATGTTTTCATGTTTTTACAATAAAAAATAATTTGTGAAAAGTAGATAATGCGAAGAAGCCATGAATAATGATATAAGTACGTAACACGCTTTACGTAAAGTGTCCAATGTTCATCGGAATAGGTAGGTTACACCAAATGTTACCGTGTTACCATCATAACTCAATTTTGTACGACAAACACTGCCGTATGGCCATAAGGGACTGGTAATTCAAAAAGCGTAAGCTGTATTCTATAATGCTGGCTACAATCTTTCAGATTACAGACTCACTAAGTTCTTGAGTAAAAATACTTATAAGTATGGTGACTTCATACGACGACTGCAAAGGTTTTCAAGCATTTCATTGAAAACAAAGACATCACGCGGTTTCACCCGCGTAGTTCCCGTTGCCGTGGGACTGGTCACAGTAGGACGATCTGTATTAGCATTAAGAGGACACAGCCTACAGCAGTAGGTACGGTTTGCCATAATGTGAATGCTTGAAATATAACTGGAATTACCTGAAGAAGAGCGAATTTACGATGTCGATGACTTAGGAGAAGTTTTGTGGCGTGTCTCTCTAGCAAATTACCGAAGACAGGATGTACTTAATCAATAAATTTACTTAGCTCAAAGTGATATGAATTTTAAATTTGTTAATCAAAAATCTATCTTTTTAATATTACAAACGGGAAAGTTTGTGAGTGCGAATGTTTGTTACTGCTTTCACTCTGATACTGTTGAAGGGATCGGGCTGAAGTTTGGTACCTACCTACAAAGATAGATAATAGTCGGGAATAATAAATTTTTCTATCCCTGAAATAAGTTCCCAAGAGACGCGAAAAAGAGAAAATTTCACGCAGGCGAAGCTGCGGGCATCAGCTAGTAATAAATAAATAAATAAATATTCACGGACATCTCACACAACGCTATCTGATACCAAAGTAAGCTAGGAATAACCTGCTTGTGTTATGGGTATCAGACCACGGATATTAATACTTATATACTTTTAAATACATACATTCTGTGTCTAGGTGTTTGGGTGTTTCTATGTATAATACATAGAAACACCCAGACTCTTGAGACAAACATTTATGGGTCACACAAATATTTGTCTACGGTGGGAATCGAACCCACGACCTCCAGCGCCGCAGGCGGTATCACTACCGACTGCGCCACAGAGGCAGTCAAATAGAGGATAGGATTTATTTGAAATAACACATAAGCTACTTGTCACGAGAGTAAGTTAAAATGGGAAGCGGAAAGTGAAAAATTTCCCCGTTATCGGAACCGTGGTCGCCATCTATTATAATTATTATTAATAATTTTTAATAATAATCAAACGACATAACATTAGACATAAAGTGAGCATTTATATCACAGGGCAAAATACGGCAATATAAAGATCAAACAAAGCGTAAACTAAAGTATCTAGTGCATCGGACTGTAAGCAAATAGAAATCGTAAATCAAGATGAGCGTTTTGTTATAGAAATAAAAGATGAAATAATATTCGATGGTGTTTTCAAAAATATGGAGGTATTTTTTTCACAAAATAGTTAGATATAAAATAACATAATTCACGTCTTCTACTTGATCTGCTGAAGAAATATATTCGCTTATTAGCTGCTAAGCAATTTATCGCGTAATCGCACTAAGGTTGATTCATTATCGTGATTCATGCTTGAACTTCTTTAATTTATAACTCTTCTACATTAGTTATTTGACAAAATGAACCATTAGTTGATACAATAAACTGTAATCATGGTCATACGTCAGTTGGCCTCGCCAAGAACGATGTGTTATTCGTTAATTTTTAGTTTATTTTGTATAGAATAACACAAACTAACGAGAAATGTTACGCAGCCGCATAGATAAATAACAATTTTGTTGCGATACTCTAAATATATCTTCATAATTTAGTACGAATAACTAACAGCTGGAATATTTTGAACGTCGTAATAACAACTAAGTTTTGTTTCCTTTAAATTTTATTATTATAAACAGAGTTAGTGTTATATTGGTTTCAAAGAACAGTTTTCATTGAAACCAAAGTCGACATCTAATCTACTATTTTCAAAGTTATTCTATAATTGAAAAGTTGCGTGGACTTTAAAGTTAAAATTACAAAGTCTTTTAGCTTGCTCATAAATAGAATAATACAGGTCTCGTCTATTATTGATATCTGGGAAGATCTTGTAATTCTTACGCTGTGGTTGCTGCGGGATCTACCCTAACTTTTCTTCATCAGCCAACCAGCTTAATACGGGAAAATTTTGATTTTTTGTAGGGTTATGCAGATTGCGTCTTGGATAATTGAAAAGCCACGAAAAATAAATAATATTTGCAAAGGAAAGCATACCTACTGGTTTAATAAATATACCCATGTTTTCTACCCCGACCATATTGATATAATTATTTCTATCATTTTCATTGTCCACTACTGTAGAAATTGCACCGTAAAGACTGCACAGTATCGCTATAAAATGTCGCCAGTTTCTCAACTGAAATGGCTGTTGAAATATAAAAGAGTGTGTAAAACAAGGAACAGCGCTTCCATAGTTTTATGAATACTGCTCTCTGGCAGCAATCGAGGCGAGAATAAATAAAAAAATAAAATAAAAACAAGGACATGCATCGTTTAAAGTCACCGGAGCCAACGGAATGATGAATATTACAACTGGCTAGCTGCACGCCAAATAAGATAGTTGTTTCACTACAAATAAAACAATCTTTGAAAGATGTTGTTGGCTATAGTCTTGAATACTTGAGTTTTTATGAAGCGTTACCGTACTAGTGTCTTGTTTCTTGCATATCGTGTACTTAATGCGTGTACAAAACAAGCTACTGAACTTTAAAATAATACAGGCATTAATGTCATCATTTCACGGTATTCACATCACTTATTCTGGAATTTTAATATCTACCTGACCAAAATAAGAGCTTGCTGGACAAATTTACAGCAGTTTTTTAGTAGTCCAGAATAGTGAAAACAATAATGTACCAACAGTAATTGAATTCAATAGTTTGACTTATGACAATATTGTTTTCACAAAAAAGGTATGCAACCATAGTTATATCAGCAGCATAATCGCTTTTATCTTCCAAAGAATACTAGTTAGTGTAATATTCGAAAACCAACCGGTACCTAGTACAAGTAACTTTCAACGTTTCTGCTGCAGTATATTATTTTACAATAATTTACTACCTAAAAATAATCTTGTTTTCTCAAGAAACTAGATTGCACTCAGTAGTAAAATATTTATGAACACAGCTAGAGCAAGCTTTAAGTTCAAATTTATGAAACAATCATAGATTCAAAAAGATAGAAACATTTTTGTTACCTACGGGTGCTATCTAATTGGAAAGCTTCACATCAGGAAGAAGTTCTGCCGTGCCAAGACAATACACTGTATCTAAAAACTGGTCAGTTTTCAGAAATCGAGATTTTCTGTTTTTTTGGAAAATAGGCCATAAAATCCTCAATATTTGTCGGATTCCTTTGAATTTTGGATATCTCAATCATCAGATCAGCTTCTAGTTAGCGATGTAAAAATGAATCTAGTTTTTTAGGTAATTTCGTATGTTAACGCCCACAAACGTTATCTGTCGAGATTTTCTGTTTTTTTGGAAAATAGGCCATAAAATCCTCAATATTTGTCGGATTCCTTTGAATTTTGGATATCTCAATCATCAGATCAGCTTCTAGTTAGCGATGTAAAAATGAATCTAGTTTTTTAGGTAATTTCGTATGTTAACGCCCACAAACGTTATCTGCCAACCTTAATAAATGAATGTACAGAGAACATTGTTATTACAGAACACTGTAATTATAATTGCAGTGTTATGTCATAACAAAATATGCTTAAACTTAGGCGAATTTTTTAAATGTAACATCAACATCCATTATAGTTAGCCTCATCAACACACAATAATTGTGATCGCCACTGCTTAAAGTTCTTGGGTGAGTCCTGTAAATTCCAGGACGTGCAGTATCTTCATAGCCCCGATTCGTTTGATCTCACTTGGATCCAATATGTGGCCTCCAAGTAGAAAACTGGGACTACGCATCAAGGCTGGGCATTTGGTCAGGATGTGCACAGGTGTTTCATCGGCCTCCAGACATAACCTACACTGTCGTGGGTCACTAGTCCCCAAATTGCGAATGTGTTTGTTTAACCCACAATGCCCAGTAAGTGCCCTAAGCAGGAATCGCAAGTTATTCCTGCTCAACGGCAAGCCTTCCGAGGAAGTCTTTTTGTGGTAGGCAGGAATTAGTTTCTTTGAGTGTTCCATTCCTGGGGTATTTCTCCAGAGTTCGAAAGCTGCAAAGAGACAGTAGGTGTCCAGGGTGAGCTTAACATTAAGACCCTTTGGTATATCGCAGATCGGTTATGAACCAAAGCTCCTCTGCTCGGCTCTTGCTCTAGCGATCTTATTGCCCTCGTACCTGGCACCCATCCTAAAATCACCCAGTTCTTCTCTCCCTGGGTGTTTAGTAATTGCATGCAAATTTCGGCCAGTCTCGTGGTGAGAACATCTGAGGCCACGGCCAATAATGCTGCCTGTCTATCTGAATGTATTATATAGATAGTTCTGTTAAAGCAGTTGCTTTGCTGATTCAATGCTGCACATTCAATGATGGCGTTAACCTCTGCCTGGAATATTGAGGAGTGCCTTCCAAGATTGACACTTAGTCTTCTTTTAGGTTCCTCCCCGTAAACTCTGCATCCTACCTTAGTACCGGATTTTGATCCGTCTGTGTACCATCTGAGCCTGCACTAGATTCCAGGTAATATTACCCTCGCTCCAGTCCTCTTTAGACAGAATTTTCCCAGAATATAGTTTCTGTGTATGGATTTTTGGGTGCATGCCCAAAACTTGGATATCATTAACAGCGTCCTGTGGGATCTCACGTTTTGTGAGAGCCATGTCACCTTCTCTGAGTTGCAGACTCTGTGCATGTTGGCCTTTGCCTCTCTCTCCAAGTAAATATGTAAAGGAGGAAGACTTAGCAGTGCTTCTAGTGCCTTGATCAGCGAGGTTGACACGGTCCCTGTTGTGAAAATACAAGCAGCCTGTCGTGGGCTGCAAAGCTTTGTGATTATGGTTTTTTGCTCTAGCTTTTTCTACCATACCACTGAGACATGGTGTTCTAACACCATTGGCCTCACAATATGGCCAGAGAGCTATATGAGGTTTTAGTCCCCACCTCCCTCCTGCAAGCCTGTTGCATATCTTCAGGGCAGATTTCGCCTTTTGTATGATACCATCTACATGAGTGTTCCAAGCTAGATTGTGGTCGAGCATGTGTTGACCCCCAGGTATATAACTTTACATGAGAACGGAATTATTTTTCCATTTAGTGCTAAGTTTTTTAGGTTTTCCAGCCTTATCTTCCGTGTAAATGGAATTATGGTGGTTTTATCAGCATTAATGCTGAGTTCATTGTCCTTACTTCTTCTTCTTTCAGTGCCACTCCGCTACTGGAGGTTGGCCGTTAACTTTTGAAATTCTTCACGGTTTTGAGCAAAACGGAAGAGCTCCCTTGATTGTCCTTACATCACTGGTTAATTATGTCAAGGGCCCTCTCTGCACTTGATATGAAAACATATCCTGGCAGTTTCCCTGCACCGTGACCACAAAGTTTTTCAAATATCCTTGGGCATCGATGAGTAGTTCTGCCAGTCTATACAGGAAGAGACGGAACACCTCCCTTCGGGTAGACTCTGACAGTAGCCGATTCTAGTGTGTTATTGTATAGTTCAAGATGAACTATTCTCTTAGAGAGCATTTCAATTACCCATCTAAGCGGTGTAGAGTCTACGTCTTTTTCAAGCAGTCCTCTAATCAAAGTACCAGTGGGCGTATTATCGAACGCACCCTGTATGTCAAGAAATACTGACAGCTATTTAATTTCTTTATGATTCAGTGCCTCTTCCAGTCTAACTACTAGACTTAGCAGGGCTATTGCCATAGATCTGCCTGTGCGATAGGCATGCTGGCTATAGTGGATAGGCTTGTCCTTAAGATAGCCCTCCCTTTTTACGTTACTTAAGATGCCTGATGTGATTATCTTATACCTTCTCCATCGATTTCCAGAGAAACGAGGAGAGGCTAATGGGTCTGTAGGATTTCACCTCAGTGTAGTCCTTCTACTAGACGGGAGATTGTTATGGCAAAACACTACATCTATAGATAACGGGCTACTAAAGCGTAAGCTGTGTTATGACATAACACAGCTTACGCTTTAGTAGCCCGTTTTATCAAAACTGATCTTTATTATTTTTGAGATACAGTCATTATTGCCTTTAATTTTCTCAGGATTTATAAGACTTTTAAGAAAAAATTAAAGTCATCTCTATGTAATGGAGTGTAAATAAGCGATTTATACATGTTACTACAAAACACTGTATCTGAAGATACAGTGTATTGTCATGGCACGGCAGAGTTGTAACTGAAAGTAATAGTAAGCTCTGACATTTTTCTTCAATATTATTCAATCTGATCCATCAATGAAATCAGGCAACAAAGAAAGCAGTCCAAACATTATTTTCTTCATACAATCAATAATAATATTTCGTGCTTCGGAAAGCACGTTAAGCCGTTGGTCCCGGTTGCCAGTAAAATGGCAGTTGTTAAGCCAAGTTGAAGGCCTTTATAGGCGGATTGAAATTTCAACAGTGGGCAGTCACAACCTGCGCCTGTCCGTATCAACACGGCAATATGGCTCACCAGCTATGACGTAGGATAAAATCAAAATGATGAAATATGGGCATATAATATACCTCTGCATACTTCTTCGGGGATAAAAGGCGTGATCATAATTATTTATGTATGTATACAATCAATTTCATTTAATCCTCAGTATCGAAATAATTTGATAATGTGACTCAATTTTAATTTTCAATCAAAATCTTCTTTTTGAAGCTGAAGAAGAGATAAACTGCCACCTGACTTCTAGTGAAACCAACTCCTCTATGGAGTATTTCTTTCTACGATATTGTTATCTATCAACTTGTAGGTGAGTTTACACAGTCCGAAATTTTAGGCTTTACGTTTTCACTCCAAAACATGGCAAATCAGTTTCGTGAATTTTATTTATGAACGTTTATAGGAAAGTTAATCATTTGATAGAATTTCAGCTTGAAATGGTAGATTTTATTATTAATTTTCACAATTCATGTGTTTTCATTCCTATTTTTACATAGAGAAATGTAAAACAGTTAGTATCATGTCAAGATGTATGTTAAAACAATAATGTGCCTTTTGCGAAGACTGGTTTACATTTGCTATATCGTTTGCTGTAGTTTAACAGTGAAAGCTATAAAAAGAACATAAACGCGATGCTACTGCAAACTCCAGTGGGATCACGGGCTTACGAACAGTTCTAGAAGCAATATCCTGTGTATAGGATATAGACTCCAAACAGATCAGTACCTATCTATTATTATAAGTTTTTTTAATTATTATTGAGTTTTAGTGTTAGCACAAAATAGGATAAAAAGAAACAGAAGAATATCAATAACTGATAGAGCCTGAAACAATACAATGTCAAGTAGACTATAGGTATTATATAGTAAAATAATGTAGAATGACAAGGCAATAATATATTATCTTTCTATTGTAGTTATGCGTACAGAATATACCCTGAAACCTGGTTTCTCTCGCTGGAGACCATGGTGCAAGCCATGAACTCCAGCGGGAGAGTAGAGCATTAGTGAGAATCCGCTGCTTCTTTCTGTGAGCAGGTCATGCTCGTGAAGGAGACGACGGGGAGGGAACGGGAGAGTACTCTACCGCCCGAGTTCCCAAACAAGGTGTAGTAGCAGTAGGTCAGTTGGGATTCCTGGGGTATCCTTCAGAGGGCTTACCCTGGTGTCTGTATACCCAGCAGGACCCTTCGTCTGATTCGATTGAGAACCACAGTTTTACTTTCGTAATATTTGCTACCTTCCGAATAGTGTAAGTAAAGTTTTAGTACCTTAACAGTTATTCAGCAAAAATGAGTTTATTTCCAGCAGGACCCTCCGTGGTTTGAAGGTCTTCAGACCTGTAGTGTATGTCTCTGCATAGCGGTGAATTAGTACCTTCAGATTATCTTCGTTTATTTTAAAAAAGTAATTAGTTTATGAGAAATATACCTACAAAATGTTTATAATGCCAGCAGGACCCTTTTTTGTTCTGGGTCTTTCAGTCCACACACTCATATTTTCTAGCAGTATTCAATTGGTACCTTTCAAAAAACTTATCACTTAATTCAAATAATTAGTAATAATATGTAAAAAAAATCAGAGAAAATATTCTTAAGACGCTGGCCGAGCGATGGCCAACGCCAACGTGTGGACAGTCAATTTGTCTTGTCTGGCCATCGCTCGGTGTCGCTTGCCTAGCTGGCCGAGTGAAGGCAAGCGCCAACGTGTGTAGAGCTCATAAAAAATAAAATAACATTACTCCGATATCCGATGACTGATGATGAATGATGCAACCAATGAAATAAAAATCTTTTTCAACTCGTATGTTTTATTAGGTACCTACATAAATATCAGCGTAAAAAAATAACAATTATAGAAACAAATAAATGAAATTTACCACAATCTAATAGGTACCTACCTATAGCAATTAACAATCAAACGTTGTTCAGTGTGGGTTGATAGAGTTCATGTAGCAAATGAGTAACACAAAAACAGTATCAACAAAAATCATCGTATATAATATATCTTCGGCCTAATTCTATTAGGGCGTAAGTCAAAATTTTGCACACTTGTCAAGGACCGATGACAATGCAATAATTTGATAAAAAAATGAAAGAACATGAACTAAAAAATTACTTTTTTGTAACTGATTTCTTGGGCTCGATTTTACCCTACTTTGAACGATCAGATTTAATTCAAATTTTGCACACTTGTCAAGGACCGATGACAATGCAATAATTTGATAAAAAAAAATAAAAAAATGAACTAAAAAATTAAATAAATGAAAGTTTAGAAAAACTAAAAATAACGCTTTTATAGAAAATACAACTAAAAAGTAGAAAATAAATAATAAGAAATAAATGTAAAAAAATGTTAATTATTTTAAAAAAAGCGTGGGGTGCATAGTTCAAGTAGTTTAAAAACATCTTAAAATGCACTTCACGCTGTTTTACAATAATTAACTTTTTTTACATTTATTTCTTATTATTTCTTTTCTACTTTTAGTTCTATTTTCTATAAAAGCGTTTTTTAGTTTTTTTAAACATTCATTTATATAATTTAATTGTTATAAACGTTAATTTGTGTTGATTATTTAAGAACGTACTATTTCTGTTGTTAATTTTGAATGAATAAAACTATTGATACAATGTTTATGGCGTTTATTTGAAATTAATTGGCAAATTAGGAAAAAATCGATTAATAAAAAAAAATGATTATTTTCTTGAGAAACATTGATTATTTATTAATCGATTTTTCATGGTAAGGAAAAAAACCGATTTATTAAAAATCGATTTTTCATGTAGGTACAATGTCACATCCCTGCCTCTTTTCTGTTAAGAGCTTTTTAGCGGGCGGCAATGAGATTTGAATTTGGAACTTAAACATTCATAGAAATCGAACGCAAATTGTATGAATTACTGGCTGGTAGGTGTTGGCTGCACAGAACCGCGGTGACCTATGCTTATTAAAAAAAAACTAAAGAGCGCGATTTATCTCTCTGTTCTTGTAGTAATACTTCACCAAGCGAAGTTGACGATTCAAATATTACGAAAAATATCTATAAATCGATCGAGTTTTGATTTGTCCTGAACTTAATTTACAAAAATGGATACATGAGCGTGGTCTGCACCCTTGCCGACGGTACTAAGGCGCTTCCGGTAAGTACCTGATGTAGGTGGAGGTATCAGGGTATCGGCGGTAAGGGATCATTCGCCGCGTTCGTCAACTTCGCTTGGTGGAGTATTTTATAATATTCTGCAAGTATAGTGACTTCTACGTCGAATTATGAAAGTGACAATGCATTAATTAACTCCTGAATGGATATGGAATGGACCTAACTATTAGAAGCTAACTACGTCGTACAAAGTGGTTTTTCTCATAGAAAGGGAATGAAAAGTAGAGTATATTACTCGAGAGCAAATTATTTTTCCCTCGGGCGGTGTACTTTGAATCCCTCACTGCGCTCAGGATTCTACGTTAGAATCCGTCGCTTTGCTCGGGATTCTATTCTAGAATCCTTCGCTTCGCTCGTGATGCAAAGTAGCGCCCTCACCGTAAACTATTTTGCTCCCTTGTTATACAATCTACTATTGTTTTTCGACGATATTAAACTGCGTTTATAATATAAACACACATACAGATTTTTATTACATTGGTTATATCACATATATAAAACAATAGATAGTAAGTAAAGTTGCCCTTGGGAATCGGAGTAAATTTCGTATCTTTCCCGCGGAACTACCGTTTGGCACTACCAATAGAGTCACGGGAAATTTTATATTTTTTAGAATATTTTCTCTGATTTTTTTTACATATTATTACTAATTATTTGAATTAAGTGATAAGTTTTTTGAAAGGTACCAATTGAATACTGCTAGAAAATATGAGTGTGTGGACTGAAAGACCCAGAACAAAAAAGGGTCCTGCTGGCATTATAAACATTTTGTAGGTATATTTCTCATAAACTAATTACTTTTTTTTAAATAAACGAAGATAATCTGAAGGTACTAATTCACCGCTATGCAGAGACATACACTACAGGTCTGAAGACCTTCAAACCACGGAGGGTCCTGCTGGAAATAAACTCATTTTTTCTGAATAACTGTTAAGGTACTAAAACTTTACTTACACTATTCGGAAGGTAGCAAATATTACGAAAGTAAAACTGTGGTTCTCAATCGAATCAGACGAAGGGTCCTGCTGGGTATACAGACACCTTACCCTGGGCTCCCAACCGTAGGTCTTGAACCCTGAAACCAGGTGCATTCAATGGCAACCACTGGCAAAAACATTATAAACCAAATAACGAACGTATCATTTTGCTTATTATTCTTTTAAACTACTTACCCGTAATGTTAAACATAACAAGCTATGTATATCATTACAGTTATATTTTAAACGTTAACCTTCATACTAAAACAACAAACTAATATTTTTGAATGATAATAAACCAAACGTAATATCACTTACAGAAATTACGGCACAGTGAGATCACACCCATTGGAAGTTATATTAGTACAAGGCATTTCACAGCGGGCGTCGTAATTCCATCAAACATAACACTAAATGTTATTTGTAGGAAATGTTAGTTCCATCATAACACTAACGAAAATATCGATACTGTTGATTGAAACCGAGTTACTGAATCGACATCGATCTATTTATAAAAACATGAAAGAACAGAGTGGGAGTGCGAACATATCGATAGCATGTCAAAATATGAATTTGTAATAATCCAAGCTTCTTCTGCAGGCGATCAAGAAAAAGCAGCGATGATGGAGAGACATCATAACATTCTAGATGATCAAACAGCTCATTTGATACTAGAACTAGGTCACAAATTCTGTATAAACAGATACAATGTGAAATTGGCTATGGTTCAAGCTATTTTTTAAAACAGGTATAGATTTTGTCAGAAAAGCTGCTAAACTATAGTGTGAATGAGTGTAGGTATAACCTGAAGGTTAGGGTCTTCACTATATGAAAAGTAACACATGAAAATCTTCATTCGGATGATCTCAGACGGAGAGGAGATGTCAACTGTGAATTGGGTGGTAAGTCAGAAATTTCATATCGACACACACGAGTTTTATACCCGATGATATATCAAGAGACTAATGGCGAAGCTAGTGATTACTGTGACTCGAGATGATACAAGATAGTTACTGGATTCCCAGGTCAGAACAAAATATTATATGTGATACACAAGTGATGTTTTGGAGTTTGAAAGTCTACATCACGAAAGTCTACATACACGCTTATATTAACAAATAGTTTAGGCTGAACGGTCCGGCGCTGTGATAAAATGTTTTGATATTTGTATTAAAAAGAGCTCTAATAAAAACGTTTATTCTTTTAGAAGTGAATAATTCCTACAAATTCTAAAATAATAATTATGTGTAGGTACCAAGAAAACGGCAAAAAATCGTGTTTGATGTTTGAGAGCCCCACTTAACCCTAGACAGCTAACCTTCGTCGATTCGATGGCTACCACTCGCTAATATCGCTAGCATTATTCGACGCGTGCTCCAATCATTCTGGCATCGCGTGCCAATTTAGTGTCCATTAAACTCCTTATTTCTACAGGTGACTGCGTTCGGCCAGTAAGTATCTAAATTTAATTCAAGTATTGGACCGCCTATTTCAGTAATATTGTCTCGTTTTTATTTTTTTACAAAATATTAACGAGTGTAGGCAGTAGAGTCACGTGTGCAAGTATTGCACACTACTAAATCTACAGCTTGTATAAGGCAATGTTATTTGTATCAGATATTTACTATTACTAGCCGGTGTTAAAACAGGCCATTACACTAACATTTCAATATTTAATTTTCCCTTTAGTAGGCGCCATGAAAACATCTGAAGTCTAACAACATTGAAACAAAACAAAGTTGATCTTCGTAATAAAAATGTCAAGCGTAACCTCGTCTCGAAAATCTCTCGTTACGAACTAAAAATATGGATTCTAAGAAGCTAGTAGTGTAGCCACAAATACATGATTAATCGGACATACTCTTAATTTTTTTAAAGATTCTAGAATTTCTTATTTTTTGCTGGCCCCGCTCAAATAAAAAAGAAATCAAGGACCAAATTTAATAACATAAGTAATCTGAACAAAATTTTCACAGCCAGGACAAACGTTACTCTAAAAATATAACCTTTTTCAAAAGTGGCAGATTGATGAGGCTGAAGGGAAGTAGAAAAAATAATGTATTGTAAAAATAATGTCCTGACTTAAGCCCTTTTCTACTGGAAGCACTATTAGTGACGCACGACGAATTTTATTTCTACGTTAACACATTTATATATTTGTATGAAAGAGATACTTCATTTTATGGTCGTAGTTTAAGTGTTACTGATCATCACGTTGTTTTATCTGCGCGATAACAAGTGCTATTCTACGTTACAGTAATAAATTCAAATGGTTTGTCATGAATGAATTGGAGAGCTTATTCTGAAGCTGGCGTTTGAAATTAGCTTGCTGTAGAAAATATAACATCATGCTAAAGAAAACGGTAAAGATTGCCATACGTACTTGCTGCTAATCATGCCCAGTACAGAGTTCATGAATGACATTTACCATGTCTAGTCACCATATTACTAGACCACTACATTGGCAGAAAGGTACCGTATCTCCGAGTTCATAGCTTTGACACAGTCCCAGCAGTACTAAACTTATGCATTGGCTCTTGTCGCATGGAGTGAGGAACTTTCTGAAGCACTGTGTCCAGTGAGCATGTAAATGAACATACAGGAGAGGCCACTGTGGTTACTCTCTGTATGAAAAAATATATAAATATATCTACTGTCTTAGCGTGTGGATTTTTGCTAAATCAATGATTAAAAGAAAGCTTGAACTGTCGTAACGGATTTATTGCTGTACGCGGGATTTATGCAGGTACATTATACCAATCTTAGTGACTTTTACATCTAATCAAGATCCCATAGGAGATACAATTTTGTAAGTATTTTCTTAAGTTCCCAGACAGTATGAAATCGTTGGATGCAACTTGGGCTTCGCTAAAACGAACAGCATACACACATGTCGCATACCTACAAGATGCTGTTCTAGAGAAATAAAAAGATCTATTACTAAGACGTTTGATGTTACATACTAAAATGCTGTTGATATAAAAAAAATCTTTAAAGATTGCACTGTAATGTGCAATGTTGATTGCAAAAGCTTAGTAGCTTAGCTTTGTACTTTTTACTCAAATTATCGTAGCAAAAGCTTTAGTCAGTAAAATCACGAAAATAATACACGCCAAATGGTATCTACGTATTTACAAATTGATTATATTTTTCGCTGTTTCAACACATTACCGAATGGCTCGGACTCGACCACAAGATGGGAACACTTGTTGCCGACAACTTGGAAGTGTTTATTACACCATTGCGAACTGAAAGCGTCTCGTAAAATGTTCCCAAGGTTAAGTTTGATTGTTCCAAACGTAACAAGCTGCTTCTCTTCCAATTATCACAAAGAAAATCCATTACTAGAAACACGAACTTTACTGCACGCAAAATAGAGTTCAAAATGTAGGAAAAGTAGCGAGTCGAACAAAACAATTTATGTTCAAGATTGTCCATAAGATTGCAATGCTTACTCTAAATGTGGTTTTGAGGTTAAACTCCTATTTGTTTTTACGTGATTTAAATGGGTCAAAGTACAGAAGGATTAAATTCAATGCACAACTGTCTGTTTCTATTCTTCGTCTTTGGAGAATAGGTACGTATATTATAGTATTTGTTACTTTTATTTCTTTGAAGCTAAAGTGATCATAAATTTAACAACAAAAGACTGACTTCGAGGCATTAAGGTGTAAATAGGATTTTATCATAATGGCGATAAATAAATAGAGAACTAATACTTAGCAGTTTTGCAAGCACAACCCATGTATTGTATAGTTATAAAGAACGAAAAGGTACCTTAGCAAGTATGTACTTACTGAAACGTTTTAATATTTATGGTGTATTCTGAAAATACGAAGTGATGAATTTTCACCGTGTCGCATGGACTCCTGTATTTACAGAACAAAACTTTGTGACCATTCAGCTTCAGGAATACTACAAGAGGAAGAAGAAAGGGATTTAGATGTAATCGGAATGACCACTTGAAATTTACTGTTTCATGCTTGAAACACTATTATTCTGCTTCTATGCCAGTCCTGCACACGATTGACTCTATTCATATAACAGAATATTTATATTTCAATGCTTTGACATAATGAGACGCATTCCTTTGACTCAAGCATCATCACTACATAAACATTAGCATGTTCCTCATTTGTCACGCCTAGCGATCTATAGAGGATATTGCCAACAAATATTAATTTGTTAAATTAAAACTAAAAGTTACCAGATGTTAGTAATGTTGACATCTGCGTACCCGAATTTAATGATCCCCATGGCGCGCAACACTGAACAGCCAACATATTCTAAATATAAGAAGCAAATCGTTCAGTCGATACATTGAAACGGAAATAGAAGACACACGATCCCGCGGGAAGTCGAACAAAAAACGTAAAGGAGAAACACATGACCTCATTTGTCGTGAAGCGAGGGAATTATTTATTACGTTTGATACCTCTCGCGTCGGCTCCCTCTTTGTCTTTGTGAGAACCGTTGTGATTTTAATATTGCTACTGTTTCTAAAGGAATTCGTAAACGTGACATTGTTCTTAAAAAATGATGGATTGTACTTATTGAATATTTTATCGCTTCAATTTGCTGAATTTTGTCAATAAATTGAAGCGATAAAATATTTTATATGTTAAATACTACTCGATCACTGAGCAATAATAACTATGACTTTTGTAGTGGCCGCGTTGCCCTTCTCGATATACTAACAGCTATTATACGTTAAATTTGTGCAAATATTGACCTTTTATTGATTTTTTAATTCTCATCAGTGTGTTAATTAATACTTTTGTTTTACATAAGATTCAATGAAAAAAGCAGCGCTTTATGTAAAAATGAAAATGATCTTTTGAGCATGGCTATAACCAAGCCGATGTTAGTGCTAATGCTTTAAAGGTTGCCAGAAAAAAAATTGCATATTGCGATAAGACCGCCCGTTGTACATTATAAAACATGAATCCCATATTCATGTCATTCTTAATTGGTGTACAATATATTTCTATTCTATTCTATTCTTTAACATATATCACTGAACTCAATATTAACCAAAGTTCCCATTCAGATACGTATAAAACGTTAATAAAATTGAAAGTGCTAAGGTGACACCTTAGGAAGGTCATATTAGGTATGTTTTTTTATTGTAAGTGGGATCGCCCAAAAAACTGTTGAGGTCATTAGGCATAACATTCATTGCGTTTCCAAAAATCAATTTATAAATATCCAAATGTAAAATATACTTGTAAAGTGTTTGCCAGATGCGTGTGAAGTCAAAGTGACAACTAATGAGTTGCCGGCGACGATGTAAACATTCACCAGGCAACGCCTCTGTCAAAACCATCATGAGAGAAAAAAATTTAATACATACATACATATTTCCATTATTCATATTTCATTTATTTTAAAATAAATATATCTATTTCAACGTGCAGCAATGTATGATTCTCATACAGAACCGCGATAGTTTAAAAATAATGTGTGTTTCATTCGTTATACATAAATAAAAAATATGGCTAATATTATGATTACAGAAATATATCAAATCGCCTCGTTATATTCCCGCGATATTTATTTATTTAGTTAACTAGTAATAAATAAATAAATATCGAGCTTTTTGATATATGAACAACGTTTTAATACAAACTATTCTAACATGATGAGCTGGAAGTGTAATTGAATTGAACCTGGAATCTGGTATAAAATATCTCACATTTCCAGTTTTACAAAAAAAATGAATACTTTATGATAGCCAAAGTGCAAAAAGGTATACAAACAATAAGTTCATCATAATCGGACTACTAAAATTGTGGCAAGCGACAACGCCAACCTGGGCATAGTGTTCTCATTTGCCCAATTAATTTACTCACTCAATATTTACTGTTTTAAATACTTATTTTATAAAACAAATACAAATATTTCATCAATAAAATGTATGCTGTGTTTAGCGTAAAATATGTTTATCATTTTTATAAATTCGGACACACAGATACTAATCTCGAACCAGATCTGCTTGTTTAAACAACTGACCCCTATTACTGAAAGATGATTAATGTTTGACGGTCAATATATAAATCAACAGTAACTCACGACCTAAATTCTTAAATTGTGGCTGTAGCATCACGTCTTAGACTGGCTCATTAAAAATATCATCAATCATTTTTCAAAGTGCTGAATCACCACACTGCCAATTGATATCTTAAAAATATTTTTGTTAGAAGCAGGATCGGTACAAACAAAAGAAAACGTGTAACTCGATACAATGTTTCTAAATGTTTACAAATGCTTTATGTTTGGCGAAATCAAACACTGCTTGAGTGGCGTTCCACAAAAATACAAGCCAAGGGTAGCGAAGGCGGTAGCGAAATTCAGTGTAAACAATAGTACAAAGACGAGGTTTGATTATTGAAGAATTTGTTTTAAGCCACTTGAGGCACTTGTAAATATTTGGTAAGCTTTCGTACGCCTTACGTCTGCCATTCCACCTGCCTTCGTAACGTTACCGTTTAATGTTATTTGCTTTGTGATAGAAATTGAGTTGTAGCAACATTATTTTGACATTATTTTAACAATTTAGTTCTTTTATGTTAGCTTATTCATGTTCTCCTTTTTGGATTCGTTTTATATCTTAAATTGGAATAGCTTCGAAAATCTTACTAATATTATATAAGTATGTAAAAGTTTGTGAGGAAGTTTTGATGTTTAGACGTTTGGATGTTTGTTACTCAATCACGCTCTAACACAGCTGAACGGATTGGGCTAAAATTTGGTATAACACATGGGCTACTATTATAAGCGGTGGATAGGAGTATAATGATGTTCCCACGGAAAGCGGAAAAGGGTACCGAATTTAGAATTTAGCTTATGTTTCCACTATGCTATTTTTATACTTTTAGTCTTAAAGTAATAATTTCAATTAAATAATCACGTGCGTATTGGCATTTCCTAATAGATACTTCCATAATGAAAGACCGATGAACGGAGGCAGGAATATTAACAGAGGAGCATTAATATTAATATACAAATTAATACAAGTATTAAAAGCAACACATTCTCCTTTGCTAATACAAACAACCTACAGCAATCTGTAAACAATCAAATATATATGAATATAAATATAATCAATGGAAACTGTTATGATTTCTCCTTCAAATCCGGTGTTCTTATACCAACATGTGCTATCAATCAGCGCAAAGCTTTAGCGGTCTTTATGAGTACAGACAATCGTAAAACTCATGATACGACTTGATTGGGAACACATTTAGACATTGATGCGTGAACATGTAGTTGTTTTCAATTACTATGCACTGCTAAATAAAATGAAGTGCATTGCTAAAACAAATACGCATGTACATTTTGCTGTGCGTGTAGTACTGCAGATAATTTTACAGTGGTTACACAACAGCCAGTCGCTGTCTATAAGTGAACGTAGGTAGATCTTTCCCAATTTTCGTCGTAATTTTAGGAGGGTACTGACTATTGCGGGTCTTTACTTCGTTGGTCAGATAGATAGGGTCGTACAGGGATTTATTTCGAATTTTCTTTCTCTTTGGCATGTTAATCAGAAAGAGAACTACTTGTACGGCAGCCTGACATCAGCCAAAAAATGTCTTAGTTACTACTTATAAACGATAGAGTCGGTTAATGTTACAAATTTATTACATTTTCGTGTAATATTTTAATAACTTCCTTTTTTGTGACATTTCATTTTCTAATAATGGAATTGAATTGTTTTAATTGTCACAGTATTAAAACACAATAAGCTTAGTGTACTTAAGTAACAATAACAAAACTTAAACTTATAGTAAAATACGTACAAAAAAGTCGATCTCAGAATAAAAATGCCTACTTTCGACAACGGGATTTATGCACTTATGGAGCGTTTCATATAAAGTGCATAAACCCTGTTGTCGAAAGTAGGCAGATTTTCGAAATTCAAATTTAATTATACATTTTTCTTTCGGTACAGTTGATAATAAGTACGGGGTTTTGCCACACCACATATCAGACATCAGCATTATGCTGTCGGTAGTAAGTTGTTTTCAGTTCGTTCCACCAACGCTATATTATTAGCGTCACAGCACTGGTACAACAAGATATTATTTTCCGCAGACATGTCTTTCAAGCCGCACGTACTAATCATCATTACGAATCAATCGTTGAAAGGCAGATGTGTAACAGATACACTTCATCAGTAGTCTGCCTATTTTTATTTTGAAAACGTCACCACAAAAATGTCAATGCTAAACAAAATCCAGTCTTTGCACGTACTCCCAAGGACTGGAATTGAAGAGCGAAAATTACGAATATCGCGTGGAACACGGAAAGGGTTGAGTACAACTGGCTATCTCGACATCATACTGTGCATCCCTATATTTAGAATGTCACTTAATAGCGTACAATTTTGCAGGCAATACCGTCGATTGTGTAGGTGCATTCAGAGGAAAATGCTCAACGAAACGTAAAATTTGTCGCCACCATTATTCACACTGACGCTTCGAACGATTAAATTTGGTTCAGCCACGAATTGGTCCTATGACGTACATACATGAATGAAAGTAGTCATTTGAGCCATTGATTTACAGCGCATTGCGTACAATACAACTGGGAATAATTTGTGGTTTTAGATGTAATACAAGTCTGTTTAGAATACAAATATATGACACTCATTGTCACGACTTTTCAGTGACATACAGGAAGCAAGGCCTCTAGAACTCACTACAAGAATAATAATATATCAAGCAATATAGCTAATAGGTGTAAAGGTGGATATTTGAACATAATGATTTTGAATGTTGAAATTTCCTATGAGATACTTATACCCATACAAACTCACATTATGTAGGTACGCAGAAACGTTCGAGAAAGATGTTTGGATGATCGCGAGCATCAGCTAGTAATTAATATATATTTTAGCCTTGACTTAATTAGTATTATCGTGAATATAGTTTATGAACAAACAAAGTGTCTTAATGATGTTATTGGATGTAACATGAATTCAAAAGGTTGTTGTAATACCCCTGCTATTGTGAAAATACCCTTTTTCTTGTAAGGAACAATAAGCAGACAAGCTCACCACCATCTTCATTGCAATAAACCTCTCGGTATTTATTCCCAAAACGACGTAAAGTAGATAAGCCCCTTCCGAATAGAAAAATTTCCTTTTAGATTTATCGGTAATCTCGTTTGTTACTGCTTTTATTGTTTCGGAGAACAATAATGAATTAGACTTACTTGCTCACATTATTTGCTTAGGCCGACGCATCATTTTGTTTGCTTTGTAGTGTACTGCATGGATAGGGAAAACTAGAGGGATACCAATAGGGATAGAAGGGGATAAGTAAATTTATAGATGTTACTCCTCTTGAATTTTATTTTGTTTGTGCTTTATATTAAATCTATGAATATTCTTTGTTTTATAATTATAATATCCAAGTCTTGCTCGCAAAATTTAGAAAATTGTAGAGCGAAATAAAGAATCAATATTGTTTTTTTACTTAAACAGTATTAGGAAATTTACAGGAATCCGACTAAGTAGCCACAACGCCGAAGGTATGTCAGACGTCAACTGCTACCGCTCAGCAGTAGTGCGTGTCTTTAAAATATCAAAGCACCGATAAACGCTGGAGTCACGACATAGTTTCTAAAGGCAGGTAGTATACCTCTCTCAGTAGGCTTTCAGAGGTTATTTAATTCCATATCTACTATTGGCAAACTGCTAAACACATGTATTAGAAATGTAGTAATTCTCTTTTTCAAAAAGGCTTAAAGGAATTACTGACACAATTACATCTACACCTTATGTATTTTTTTTTGTAATGTTATAGGTAATAGGATAATGTATAATTATACTGGTTCATATTAGTCTTGTACTATTTTGGATGCCTAAAGGTAAAACATGGCTGATTTTTCATTATTTACGTAAAACCATTTACCATTTACAGTCCGCGCCGCGGCAAGCTACCGTGCGCACGCGCTCTAATCGTGTCAACAGTGCATAATGGCGTCGAATGTTGTAAAATGTAATTCGCGTAATAACGTGATTAACGAAGTGTTAGCATTCATACAAAATAAAATGGATGTAATGGATAACGTAAGCCTAATTAGAATTTGTGTTAGTGCCTTTACGGAGGAGGATATTGTTAATGCAAAAGACCTATTATTTGATTCGGTTAAGACCGAGAAGCGAAAAATTCAGAGGAAAAAAGGGGGAAAGTCCCAACGAGACGTCGAAGACATAATTGGGCTGATGAATGTGATTAATCAGGATGAAATTCCAATTTTTGTTGCGCGTAATTTAACCAAACTACCTCCAGTGACTTTCGATCATATCGACGTTACACGGCTATTAAAAGATATTGTATGGCTAAAACAGGAACTTGCCATTGTAAAAGAAACCTATATTAAGGTAGAACAGTTGGATGTTTTCAGGAAAGAAATGGTAACAAATAATTGTACAAAAGTACTGGAAGTACTCGAGACTGGAAATTCGGGTGAAGAGCGCTCGGATGTCCTTAACCCGAGCGTTAGTCCCGGTTGCATCGCTAAAAGCCCGAATGCTTGTTCTCAGCGCCGGTTATTTGACGATTCGCCGTGTATTTCTACCTACACTGTGGAACAGTCGGCACCGCAAAATATAAATAAACCGCGCACGCCAGCGCTTGTTGCGAAACATAACCAAATGAGCGGAGTAAATAGTATGCAGGCACAGGGAGAAAAAACAAGTTTGGAATGCGACCCTCAGCGAGTGAATCTTTCACACGACATTATCACTCAACCCGAGACAAAATCGTATGCTGAACTGATTCGCAGTAGTGGTGAATGGAAAAAACTAAAGACGGACGAAAAGTGGAATCGTCATTATTTGAGCGTATTATTTGATGTTAATATGTTGTTGTATTTGATGTTAATAGGATGTTAATATGTAAATATGTTTATGTTATTTTATTTACTGAATTTTTTTTTAGCGCTTGTAATTTATTTTGTAATTATTTTTTATGGGTGACAAGACCTGAATTAAATGAATATTATTATTATGTTTCTGTCTTTCTCGGGTACCTTCTTTTTTTTTTATTAGGAAGGTACCCGGTCTTTTGGTAGGCTTACATGGGGACATATTGGTCCAACACGCAGAGGCCCTTTGAGACTTTTAATGTAAGGGGATATGGGACCCCCACGGTAGAAGAACGGTAATGAACCGCCCGCAATGGGAGCTAAACTATTGGAAAATATGCTAACTACAAAATCGACACTAATTTTTCCACTTTGGAAGTGTCTTTTGCGCAGAGTATTCATTTTATAAAAAAAATATGTTAGGAACCTCAGTAGCATTTTTGAAGATCTATCTATATGTAGATACCCCACACGTATGGGTTTGATGAAAAAAAAAATTTTTCAGTTTCAGTTCTGAGTATGGGGACCCCCAAAATGTACTCCTTTTTTTTAGTTTTATATAAGAATCTTAATGCGGTTCACAGAATACATCTAGTTACCAAGTTTCAATAGCATAGGCCTTATAGTTTCGGAGAAAAATGGCTGTGACACACGGACGGACAGACAGACAGACAGACAGACATGACGAATCTATAAGGGTTCCGTTTTTGCTTTTTAGCTACGAAACCCTAAAAAGTATAAAATAACTTAGGTTTTGCATTGTTCTTTTCTTACATTATTATAGACTAGGTGCATTTTATTAGCCAAAAATATATGCTATCGCAATACCAATTTACATACATGACACGAGCTGAATTTGGTATCATTATTTCAAGGATATTACAATCCAAGGCGCCTAATGATGCACGTATATTTTGGAAGTATGCTATGATGCAATATTTTGACATTAGGGGGCCAAGGAAACCGAATTAAGGAAGGTAATTAGCTGTTTACTAGATGTATGCATCCAGTATATAATTTACTGGTTTCATTGCGGTGGGACTTAGTTATTTCAATAGTATACGTTATCAATTTATCATATTACACATAACATTACTTTTGTCTTACGAATTCTGTAGGATTCCTTTTTCTGTTATATATTTTTAGGGTTTCGTAGCCAAATGGCAAAAACGGAACCCTTATAGATTCGTCATGTCTGTCTGTCTGTCTGTCTGTCTGTCTGTCTGTGCGTCCGTGTGTCACAGCCATTTTTCTCCGAAACTATAAGGCCTATGATATTGAAACTTGGTAACTAGATGTATTCTGTAAACCGCATTAAGATTCTTATATAAAATTGGAAAAAAAGCAGTAAATTTTAGGGGTCCCCATACTAAGAACTGAAACTCAAAATTTTTTTTTTCATCAAAACCATACGTGTTAAAATGCTATTGAGGTTTCTAATATCATTTTTTTCTAAACTGAATAGTTTGCGCAAGAGACACTTCCAAAGTGGAAAAATGTGTGTCCCCCCCCCCCCCCTCTAACTTCTAAACTAAGAGAATGATAAATCTAAAAAGAATATATGAAGTACATTGCTATAAAAACTACCAACGAAAATTGGTTTGAACGAGATAGAGCTGGTAGTTTTTTTTTTAATTCGTCATAAACCGCATTTTCGGTTAGAAAAATCACTACCACTGCTAACGTGTTAAAACATTAATCAAAGTTACAACGAACTGTAAGAACTTTTGTATTATGTTACTTGCTGCTACGAAACCCTTCATGGGCGAGTCCAACTCGCACTTGGCCGGTTTATTTTTACATTAATTTAACAATATGATTTTTTTTTTATTTTTCACAAGTTTTTTATTTCGACGAAAATATAATACGTCGTTGGCGAGACGTTGTCACTGCATCGTGCAACTTTTAAATGTAATCACTCTTTAAAATGATTTAAACTTAAGAGGCATTATTATCCAATTTTTGTGGACAATGAGTATTTAAAAACTATGCCGTCGTAAAACTTAAAAAAATCTAAAATTAATTTAAGATACTTTTTTGTATAGGTGAATCGATTCGGCACAACTGTAATTTTTCTTCCAATTTCCTAGACTTCCCTAAACGTAATGTTGGTGTCACATTTATTATGCAAGTCCAATCGACAGGACTTATCAACACAGTAATAACATTATCTGTATTTCTCTAAACCGTACCCATCTACTTAATACGAATGCTAGGAATGTTCTAACGAATTAATTCACTTAACTGTTTCCCAGTAGCAGCAGTTACTATGCTTTTGAATACAAATTAATTTTAAGAAGATTGGTGTCCACTCGTGCGAATTAGATGCAGTACAGTGTTCGGCCAAACACGTTTCCTTTGTTGCTTCTAATTTTGTAAAGGATTCAGAGCACATTTGTTTAGGTACTGTAAAGTAATGCTGAATGGAATTCCAATTTATATTTTAGTACAAATTTTATCGAACTACATTTTTAAAGAAGCTACAATTTGTCAAAATGTTTATACATAATAATATAAGTCTACCTACCTGTGAAGTGCTACTCTGAATCAGTCTTTTGTAAAAGATCTTTTGTAGTAGCTATGTTTTTATATCGGTACAAAACCTCGTACATATAAAAATTGTGTATTTTAGATTAACACTATATATCTAAAGATATGATGATTATTTATACAAGCACAATGCCTAATTTACCTTTAGTTAATGAAAATACGTTTAGGTTTACCTGGTTTAGATTTATCTCCAAACTATTTGAGTAACACACCATACAGCAGGTACATTGTTATTTTTATCTTTCTATCAAATGATTTAGGAACCTAAATTTCAATTACAGTATCAGAGAACTTTAATTGAATTAAATTTAGCCTCTCTATTAACTCCTCCACAATAGATCAAAATGTATTTCTATGAAATATGTTTTGAACTGTACTCCAAAAGAACTCCCATCAAAAATTATGGAAGCTTCGCCGTGAGTCTTCTCAATAAAGATTAAAAAATATATCGAGCGGCGATCAACAAAGACTCGGAGATCGTGACGAAACAATAATTATATTTAATAATTACCTTATCAAAGACGGTGTAATTTGTTTGGGTTGATTCAATATCGACATAATTCGGTTAGTCAGCTGTCTGATTGATCAAAGGGCAAGAAAATAATGGTCTCCGTGGATATTCACGGTAATTAAAGAATTTTAATAAGCTTCGTATCTTTGTGTTGCAGGAATTAAACTTTAAGTGTATCGGATTTGATAGCAATATATCAAGCTATGTGGATATTGGAAGGTTATTATTGGAATATTTTGTATCTTTTTTATATTTTCTAATACACGTATAAGAAAGTTCATATTGAAGATGCTACTATACAATTGACGATTATTTGCTTGACAAGGAAGCCTGGAAATAATCTGCTTGCTCTACTGCATTCTCAAGCAATAGTTTGTGATTTTTAGTTTAAATTATTGTAAATAGAGCACAAAAAGAAAAGCCCGCCGAGTTTCTTGCCAGTTCTTCTCAAGCGGGCCGCGTTCCGAACTTGTGGTAATGACATTGCTTTGTATTCATGGACGTGTCGCAAGTGCCTATGTATTAGGATTATGCGAAATACATGTTTTTTTTTGGGTTTGAGTTTGATGGCCTCCACCTTTCTACCCTTTCTTTTAAGTTGTAGAATGGCAACATTTTTTAAACTAGTGCTACAAACTTGTTAACAAAAAAAGAGGTTTAGCAAATCTTTGTCTCGAAAACGATACAAACGATGACCTCTTAACAGTACACAATAATGAAAACCACCTAGAGCTAGATAAAGATTAATGATATCAGACCTAGTTCCAATGACGTGGCGACCTAGTTCTTTTATCGCATCTGTTGCAGCACTTACCGTTATGTGCATTAGAGTGACATCACCGGCATGAAACGGCTTTATTAGTTATCTGAAAGGCACTTGACGTGAAAAAGCTTTTACTTTTTATGCAAGTTAATACAAACCCTGGTTTCTTACTACAAGTATGATAAATATGATATGATCTTACAACAAAATTTTATGGGATCCAGCATTAAGGCCAAGTTTCCATTGCTAGAGAACGAACTTTATACTTTCTATTTCAATATTAAAAACATGGTCCTGTTACCTCCTGACAATAAAATCCGTATTAATCCTACTACTACTAATATTATAAATGTGAAAGTTTGTGAAGATGTTTGGATGTTTAGATGTTTGGATGTTTGTTACTCAATCACGCTCTAACGACTGAATGGATCTGGCTTAAATTTGGTACAGGGATAGAGTATAGTCCGGAATAATACATAGACTTTTTATACCGGGAAAATGTTCCAACGGGAAGCGGGAACGGGGACCAAATTTCACGCGGGCGAAGCCGCACGCCTCAGCTAGTATTATAAATGTGAAAGTTTGTGAAGATGTTTGGATGTTTGTTACCCAATCACGCTCTAACGGCTAAACGGATTGGGTTGAAATTTGGTACAGAGTTATCGTATAGTCTGAAAAAACACATAGGCTACTTTTCACCTAACGGGAAAATGTTCCCATGGAAAGCGGGAACGGGTCCCGAATTTAACGCGGGTGAAGCCACGAGCATCATCTAGTTATATAAAAATGTCAGCGACTTTCCTTTTACCATGTTGAGTGAAACCATGGATGGATATGGACTATGACTAAAAACATCTTATATGCGGGAAAACTCAGTTGTAGGATAACCCAATTAACTATGGCAGAGCCGCGAGCGTACTGTAGTGTTCAAATTAAATAATGAATTTGTGATGCTATGTAAACTTTCGTTAACATGTAAACTGAATGCGTACAGAATTTGTTTCGTCAGCAACGGAAATCCGGTTTTAATCATTAATGAAACGAAAATTCATTTAATTTGTAGTTTCAATATAATTTTGGGCCGCATTTTGTTGCTTTGTAATATTAAAGTAGTTTATTATTTACCAGATATCGGTTTAATAAAGCTTATTATGCACCTCTCTTTGAATAAAATAAGGAATATTTCAAACTTGAACATTATTATTTTATACCGAAGATTTACTTTTTTTTTATTAAAATTATTTGCCACTATCTAAAGCAAAAACAAATTTTGCTTTCCGCTATGAATATAAGAAGAACTTTTACTAAATTTTCAAAGGATAACAGTAACAAGTTTCTTAATTCAGAAAACATTTTCAGTTGATTAAAAGTTAAAAGTCAAGAAAATTGGAAATAATGCATTTGCTATAACAACAGCATGCCGGAAGTTGAGTTAGTTTAGAGTTCGATTTCAAATTAAACTCTTCCTGGTTTTTCTAGAGAAAGACTAGCAAAAGCTATTTAACTTTGCAAACAAATAGTCAGCTATCG
The DNA here is from genome assembly GCA_933228765.1 of Miltochrista miniata. Lineage (NCBI taxonomy): Eukaryota > Metazoa > Arthropoda > Insecta > Lepidoptera > Erebidae > Miltochrista > Miltochrista miniata. The sequence continues at coordinate 21,607,176 of OW121763.1, read as the reverse complement.
TTCTGCAATTTGCATACATGCAATTGAGGTCAATATAAACTCTGTGTTTTCAATTTCTGTTATGTACGTTAACTATATGAGAGTCACTGATTTCGATAGAATTGGGTTGAAAGCATCTATAGACAGATATTATACATACATGAGATTTTAAGTATTATATTAAAAAAAATACCAAAACTTTGGAACAGTTTTTCATAATGATAATACATAAATAGTTTACCTTTCAGCAATCATAGCTCGCGCATCAAAACATAATATTAACAACAAATAGGGTCAACATAGCGGAAAGGTGACGTTAACAGTTCATACTTAGTGCTAAGTCGTCTTCACATTGTTTTAAACAATAAAGTTATATTACGGTGGTGTACCTTTATAACAGGTTCAGTCTTATAGAAATTACAGCCATGTCCTTAGCATGAAATATAATGCTCATTGGCCTAATATACTATACCTAATACTATCTCAGATGAACAACTGTAATACAACGATGTTCATTCCATAAACTACATAGGTACATACATGCAATACGAAAAAATCGTATTTTTATCAAGAAGTGAACCAAATCCCTTTGATCAGAACACGACAATGAAACACCCGAATCTATTAGTAGGGATCCAAAATAAGGGATTTATCACAATACTATCTATTATTGCTTGACGTTGGACAGTAAATTGTCAGAATAGAATAAATCAGCAGTAAAATAAGATATAAATCTTTGAAGGCAATCTATTTGAAACATAGTATAATTAAGGAATTAATAGATACTCTAAACTACATTAATGAGATACTAATTCTAATAAGATAGTTCTTTGTAGTTCGCATTGCTGTAACTGCGCTTTTCTAGCGTTGAATATAAAACGAATTAATATCACATTATTCTTCATGTTGAATATTTTACAAATATATTATCAGTTTCTGTTTGACAATGGATGCTATGCCGGACTCCTACCGACAAAAATCCTACCTAACAGTCTACGGTTGGGAGCCCCGGTTAAATTATTGATTTTGTTCTCTTATTACTAACCTATTTAGGTGTATTTATATAATATTTCAGTCAATATAAATTCAGTTCAAAATCTATAAATTTATTTTATACGAATGAAAGCATAAAACTTGTGCTAATTGTGAGAGTGCTCCACTTAGTGAGGGAATGTTTTTGCAATTGAAAGTTTCTGGTACGATTCAGTTCTGTTGCGTCGTTTTGAATACTAAATGACGAATGACCTGAATGAAAATTAAAGCGCCACTATTTTCCACTAGCCTCATGACATTTATTTCTGGTTTTCTGTTTAATTCTGTTTCCAAGGTGTTCTATTGAATCTTCTTTAATTTATTTTATACTAGCTCCTGAGTAACTTATTCACGGGATAAAAAGTAGCATATGTGTTATTCCAGTATTCAATGTATCAGTGTTCCAAATTTCAGCCCCATCTGTTCATCCGTTTGAGCGTGAAAGAGTAACAAACATCCACACTCACAAACTTTCAAATGTATAATATTAGTAAAATAGTACTGAACTATAGGGATATTTCTTATAATTAGTACCTACGCAGTGCAGATTATTATATAAAGATATTTTTTTGCAAACCTGACTTTTCGAACTCCTGTTATGGTCCAATGAATATTAAAGTTCAGAAAGAAAAATATCAGAATGTCGTATTCTGCCGGATTTAAATTATAAATCAGTCAGTTATAGTTACATTAAGGACTAATTGACTTTTAAGGAGCCAAACAAATACAGCCGAAATTGCATTATACTATATTAGTATATTTAAAAGTCACGGTGACGCAGCGTATCGTGCCTGGATAATATATCTTCCCGTGGTCAGTGGGAAGAATTCTGTTTTCCTTCATTTTGCTGACAGCGCGAAAATCGTCAAGGGCCATTTGTTGCCGAATTTATGGCTCATGAAACTTAAATGTGTGAAGGGTTGTATGAATAAACTTATTCAAAGGGTTGAAGTATTTTGTTTTTATACAATACTATACCTATTTATACAATAGGTATAGGCATTTGCTAACTAACTACATGCACATTATTTTGATTGCAAATACATTATTTTACTAAATACTACTACTAATGTAAAAATTTGTGAAGATGTTGGAATGTTTGGTTTACAAAATTACGCTACTGCGGCTGAACAAATTCGTCTGAATTTTAATACAGGGATATATAGATTATAGTCTGGAATAAAATAATGACTTTTTTATATCCCGATGATATGTTTCCATGAGATGGTAACGGAAACTGAATTTCACGTGTGCGAAGTCGGGAGCATTATCTAGTTACTAGATAATACAAAAAATATTATGTACTAGAATCTAGAGTCTAGATTCTAGTACATAATATTTTAATTCCTTGTAAGCTAGATCTCATCTTGCACAATTTGTAAATAATTCAAAACTCAGATCAGTTGAACTTAATTTAATATATATCATAAGATCAGGTTTTACTGATCTAAACGCGATGCAGCTAATCTAAGTATCATCTAAGATTACCAATTTAAGCTACCAAAATTCGGAATCTAAAAACGGGATTTCGATGAACCCAATTCATTCACCGAAAACATAACTGTGACAAAAGCTTCCTGTTGATTACATGTCAGTAGAGAGTTGATCACTGACATTACACAGATGAATGATTTAGCAATTTATCGCTCCACTTATCTAATAGCGGTAGATCCATTTACTTTTGTAAACTATTAAAATGTTGAGCACTCCCTCCCAAATGAGAACAGGTATTCATTGTAGTTATCAGATTACCAGATTTCGATATTCAAATTCAACACAATGCTGAAATCTCTATTATATAGTACAAAATTGGATAGTTGTAGTCTCTTTTATATAGTACGAAATTGGATAAAATTGGATAGTTCCTATTTGTGTAGTTCTGCTTGTTCGCCATGACTTATTGCTTTACTTCAACCATGCACTTCATTAAAATACCGTCAAGATTAGAATTATAGGTACACACTTTGATCTTTTTACAACTAAGGTAACAGATACGGTATCCAACCATCTCTCTACTCGAGGTATCTCGGTAACCTGATGGTTACCGAGGTAACCATTAGGTTCATAGGCTCGGTAACCATCAGGTTACCAAGCGTATGAACGTTTGCAACTCCAGAAGCGCTACACACGCACTTACGACCCAAGCACAGGTTGTGACGATCCACTTTCAAAATTTATATTTTGACTAAGAAAATTGCTTGGAAATATTGTACTTGTGAATCCTGAGACAGTTGATTTAACAGCTTGCCTCGGAAATGAAATATTTCAGTAATAATTATAACTAAATTTGACCTTTGTCATATAAAAATGTATTGTAATCATGGAACAATAAAATAACAAAAGAACAATTAATCGTGATAGGTAGGTACAATTAAGTCCAGTCAGGAAGTGAACATTAACAGGTCGCACAAGAATAATATGACTATCGTATCATGATGAATTTCCTTGAATGCTTTTCCATTTCTACGTAATTGTCTTTCAGTTTTACATCTACTACACTATTAGAATGGTCACGTATTGGAGAATTTAGGATTATGTAAGCACTTGTAGGATTCGCATACTTACAGAGAGCTGAACGTATTTAAAATTATCCTCAATTTGAACTTTCGTGTTAAAAACTTAATTAACTTCATACTTAATATCCTGACAAATTACCACCCGAGGCGAGGAAGGAAAACAAAGTTGGGAAGACAAAAAGAAAATTAATTAAAAAAAGTTAAGTAATGTAACCAAATTGAATTTTTAAAATCACTCACTTTGTTTTGAAATATTCCTTGTAATGTTTCTGCGTGCCTTATTAAAAATTGATTACAGGAAATTAATGAGTAATGTTTAATTAATGCTCAAGGAGGGAATGCCCCCAGTATTTTTTTTACTTTTTACATTGTAATGAATACTGGCAGATTTCGTTTTCTGAGTGAATACTATTTAATTTTCTTTTATTCAATCGACTTAAAAAATAAAAGTATTTAGGTAAACCGATCTTTTAAGGGTTTTGTACCCAAAGGGAATACGGGTCCCTATTAGTCCGATGTTCGTCTATTGCCAGGCTATATATCATAAACTGCGATAGCTCGACAGCTGAAATTTCCACAGGATGATTATTTTCTGTTGCTGCTATACAAACAAATACAAAATCAGTAAAAAATCAGGTAATTCCATTAAGGAAAGAGTTTGTGTGCGGAACCCTCCTTTGATAGGTAATGCTGTACAGAATAGAATGCCCTCGCCAGAAATGACTTTACCAAAAGCACTTTTCAAATATCTGTATTATACATCACTATAATGTTAAGTCGTCAAATTCTTAAATTATTGAATCTTTTAAGTCACACGTGCAATACTCGTTGCCAAATCGAATTCTAATGAGAACCATTCTTCTATACACATTTACAACTTATACCAACCAATTCAATTCTGGCATTAACTAGTCTCAGACATATATTTCTATTGTTACTATCGATTAATACCCATTATCCATTAAGGCAATAAGTTAGTGAGGTAATTACCGTATCCTCTAGTTAGTATTACTGTTTCAAGCCGCTATAAATTACGGTAGAATAAAGTAAGAGCCGATGCGGGTAGCTTTACTCTATACAAATGTATGCCCCTATTTTTTCTTTACTTAGATATTAAATAGAATTATTTGGTTCTGTATCAAAATAAACTAGTTTCATAGAATTTTTGATTATTTTATATTAGCAACTTTTTACGAGTAAAAACTGCAAAGAAATTTACAGAAGACTATTATAAATATTCAACATTCAGCAGTTAGAATTCGACTGATTATCTAGTGTCCTAATTTCGGATCACATAATCCAGGTTTTGGTCCATAGTAGTTCTGCCACAAAACTTTAGCATTCCCAGTTACTAGAATTAGCTATTTACTTAATAGTACATAGTGTGAATTACATTATTGAGACTATTATTTATCAACTAGAATTATATTATCCGAACTACTATGGACCAAAACCTGGATTATGTGATCCGAAATTTCGGGGAATGCTAAAGTTTTGTGGCAGTCAAATCAAGTGATGATATTGATGAGTCTGTGATATCACTGTCAGTTGTAAATTTCAAGGAAAAAAGTAAGGATATTTCCTTACTTTTTTCCTTGAAATTTACAACTGAGTCTATTGACTCTGATGTGTTTAAGGGCCGAAACACTCGCCCGCCTAACGGATCGGATGATGATGATCTACTAATGACATTTCTGTCAAAATTGTTCCAATACCACATAATATTTCTGAACATAAAAGAACCAAATTAGAGAGCAACCACAATCAATAAAATTATTTTAAAAAGTCAATTCCGACCATTGAAGTGACAAATGACTATTACTATGTACAGCAACAGCGATAAACATGCATGTACCCCACTGATGCTCTTACTATTTTTCATTCGGATATCTACATCATCATGGGTGTTACAATTTCGCTGAAGACTCTATTTTACCATTTTGAAGAACCATGTGTGGTTATAAGTGAATAAATATTTCTATGAAGTATAGGTATCAGTAATAGAACACACGGTATTATTAGCAATGTCAAGGTGTGACGAAACGGCCCTGTGATAGAAAGGTTGGGTGGTTCACTATTAGGTAGAAACCAAAAGCAAGTACGTACATTTCTCTCAGGATCCACAGCAACGAGTCCCTGTCCTCACTCTGGTCGTGATTGCTTGCGCCAGTTGCTCTGTTCCGCCGACTTCTGTGACGTCGTTCACACTCACTTGGATATGGTTGAAATATTAAGCTGAAAGTCACTCCCGCGGGATCCCGTTATGTTAAAATTAATTTGGAAGCGATTTTGACTTTAGATGAATTATTGGAAATTTATGAAGGAAACTTGTCGCTGCGTGTCGACCAAGAGAAGCGAGTCTCACGCCATCTTGAATGTCCGGTTTCGCGTTCTCACCATTGGCTCGTGTATGCTCGGTTGAATGAGCCTTGCTATTGGTTAATACGAGGAACCTTCACGAATCTAAATTGGCGGGAAGATTTGAATACGGTCAAAAACGTTTACGTTTGAACTTAGAAATAATTTAAGAAAATAAAAATAGGTAAAAAAACTTTTTAAGTTAAACGGTTTTATGTTAAACATACATTGCAATGTTTAAGATAAATGTACTAAAAACCAAAAAATAATAAAATAGATACAGTCGTGGGAATTATAAACATATGCATAGACTAGACTAAAATAAAACCGTGGGGCACGTCAATTGTCTACAATCGTTGATTAAAAATTAAAATGTTTATTTTGTAATGTTACACTATAATTAGGCAGTTGTTCAACCGATAACGATGGGCGTGTGATAAGTACGGCTAGAATGTGGAAACAAGCTAGCAAGCTCGATTATAAGCGAGTTTTCGCGGTTTCATAGTGGTGAGCGAGTAGTACTTTTATCATATGTTTTGTCGATTAAAGACAAACTACGAGCAGTGAAACGATTCCTTGCCAGCCAGCAGTGTGAATGTCCAACGATAAACTAGTTGAAACATTTCTTTTATTTACATGGAGTGTATAACTATTGGAATTTCCATGAGCAAGAAAATAGTGAGTAATTTCCTCACCGTCTGCGGGCCAACTGCCTAACGACGAATTAAACGATTCTTCTATCGCACATTAAGTCGATAATTTGTAGACAATTGACGTGCCCCACGGTTTTATTTTAGTCTAGTCTATGCGTATGTTTATAATTCCCACGACTGTATCTATTTTATTATTTTTTGGTTTTTAGTACATTTATCTTAAACATTGCAATGTATGTTTAACATAAAACCGTTTAACTTAAAAAGTTTTTTTACCTATTTTTATTTTTTAGTTTTTAGTTTTTATTTCGCATTCTGTTTAATTCATTTAGTGCTCCATTATTGCAAGGTTGCCCGTTAGTTTATTGCAGTCCAACTTCTCTATACGTAGTCCCTGCAAAGATCTTACTCTACTAAGAGCCACGTAGGCTTGACCTTCTTCAAACAGTTTCGCACCTAAGTATACGACTGCGTGATCCACAGTGCTGCCCTGCATTTTATGTATTGTAGAAGCCCATGATGATGATAAAAAAATAATGATGCCTTTAATACTATTAAAGGCAACATTATTTTTTTATCCACCCTAATGCCATACAGTTCTCGGCGCGTTTTAACCTTTCACCTTAACTTGGGTGGTGTACCGCTAACGACGTATCATTTTTAGCCACCCTAACGAAACACAGTCCTCAACACGATACAAAATCTTGACTTGGGTGGTGGATTCAGGCTGGATTAATCAGATACCTAAATTACAGATTCAATTTCTAAATTTAAATCTTATTATTATACGCCATTTAGTGGCTGCGCCCATCTTAAATATTGAGGTTGTATTGTGCATTGTATTCTTCTTGTCAAGCTCTTTTATTTGATACCCATATTGGTGGGATTGTTAAAAAATTGTTATCAGCCATTTGGTAGCGGCAGCCATCTTAGATTTCAATTTTGCATAGTAAATTGTATTCTACTTGTTGAGACCTTTCATTTGATACCCATGTTGATGGGATTGATAAAACCTAAGTTATCCGCCATTTTTTAGTTGCCGCCATCTTGGATTTCAATTTTTTATAGTATATTGTATTCTGCTTGTTGAGACCTTTCATTTGATACTCATATTGATAAAACCTACGTTAGCCGCCATTTTGTAGCGGCCGCCATCTTGGATTTCAATTTTTTATAGTATATTGTATTCTGCTTGTTGAGCCCTTTCATTTAATACCCATATTAATGTGATTAATAATAAATAAATTATCCGCCATTTTGTAGCGGCGGCCATCTTGAATTTATAAAGATAATGAATAAACATAATTGTATTGTCATTAAAATCCAAAGTGTATCCAAAATTTCAGATTAATCGGTTGGCAGGAAGAGGGTGAAATTTGAATTACTAAATTTGACCCAAGAATAAATAATATAACAAACGGGGTGAGCTAAATATAAAAAATAAAAAAAATAAAAATATAAAAAAAACCGTTTAATAATTACAGATTCAATTTCTAAATTTAAATCTTATTATTATACGCCATTTAGTGGCTGCGCCCATCTTAAATATTGAGGTTGTATGGTGCATTGTATTCTTCTTGTCAAGCCCTTTTATTTGATACCCATATTGGTGGGATTGTTAAAAAATTGTTATCAGCCATTTGGTAGCGGCAGCCATCTTAGATTTCAATTTTGCATAGTAAATTGTATTCTACTTGTTGAGACCTTTCATTTGATACCCATGTTGATGGGATTGATAAAACCTAAGTTATCCGCCATTTTTTAGAGGCCGCCATCTTGGATTTCAATTTTTTATTGTATATTGTATTCTGCTTGTTGAGACCTTTCATTTGATACCCATATTGATAAAACCTACGTTAGCCGCCATTTTGTAGCGGCCGCCATCTTGGATTTCAATTTTTTATAGTATATTGTATTCTGCTTGTTGAGCCCTTACATTTGATACCCATATTGATGTGATTAATAATAAATAAATTATCCGCCATTTTGTAGCGGCGGCCATCTTGAATTTATAAAGATAATGAATAAACATAATTGTATTGTCATCAAAATCCAAAGTGTATACAAAATTTCAGATTAATCGGTTGACAGGAAGAGGGTGAAATTTGAATTACTAAATTTGACCCAAGAATAAATAATAAAACAAACGGGGTGAGCTAAATAAAACCGTTTAATAAAATCGCGAAGAGCGAACACAAGGAACGATTTACCAAAAACATACTGTATTTCGGAAACGTTGACATCTGAGAAAGAACAGTTACGTTTCCATTTTTCACACATTACGCTATTCCTTGTACAGCAAACCCAATGCAGAATGCGCCATCCTCACACACATAAAGCGCATTGTGATCAAAATAGGAAAGACGGGTAAACAGGAATAGCAACGTTCGCAAAATAATAATTGTTGCTAGTATCGTGGAACTTAAACGTGGAACGCAATGCTATTAAACTTTCCGCGCAGTAATGCTCTTTGCTGCGGGTTAATTTGCATGTGCATTGTCAAACCGTATCTGGACTTCGAAACGAACCTGGACATTGGATAGCTTACTGCGAAACAAACTTTTGTCATCCCAGTATTTCGCTTATTCCAATCTATAAAGAAGAAATGACTTTCCTATATATCTTTTGTGAACGTGATCCGTTTGTATCTATAAAGACTTTCATAGACCACGATGCTCCAGCGCTTTAGTGTTTATCAATATCTTCAACAATATTTAGGCCGGTTAAATTCTTAATAATGTTGTCTTATAAAATATTAACAAAAGTGCCATAGTTACAAATAGTTACAAGAAGAACGCTGAATATGACGCATGTTTTAGAAATTTTCAAGCAAAGAATTTGTCGATAATTGAAATAACAAATTGCGTCCAACCTGGCCCTGACATTGACGTTTAATTAAAATTAAAAGAGAACAGGCTTGAAGGTGGGAAAAAGTAGAGCTATACAATATTTAAAATATTATGCTCGTGACTGACTTGAAATGAGGCGGGGATTTTAAGTTCAGATGAAATTGATTTCTCTGTGCGTGATCGTTCACAACTTATTTATTTATCAAGTGAGTTGAGAGATTCTTCAGCCATGTGATTTAATAATAATCTCTAAATAGTACTATACATAATTGAAATTGCTATGTTCTGCTTAGTGTACAAGACATATATTGACAACTTTTCCCCTTATGGAACGGATCCTTCAAAGAACAAAATGGCTCTTACATAATTGTACGTACCATCTACAAGTAGGTACTCAATAGGAAGAAAATGTTTTCCTAATCAAAGTCTTTTCAAGTCCTTTTCATAGCTACTTTCGAGTTGAAGAGATGAATGGTACTGAATGCTAATTCATGTGAAAGGTTTAATTTGTATCTAAATACATTTTACAACTTTCTTTACTTACCGGATGGACTTTTGAAGTTAATCGAATTTATCTTTTATTCAGATTCCGAATGAATTACAGATGGAATTTGTGTACACATTTTATGTTTTTTGTACAGATTTCTTAATGCTCGTGTTATGTATTCAATTTCGTATTACGGACTACTTAAACATAGATTTCTATTCAATTACAGGAGTAGTTTAAGTAAACGTCAACTTTAAGTACCTACAATAAATAAACATATATTTTAAAGAAGTAGATGACAAACATAAAATATAATGTATCAGGGCGTTATCCCCGAAGACGGTAGCGGATACGGACGTCCACATTTTACCATAATTTTGTATTTTTTTCGCACGTCAATTTTAAGTACCTACAATAAATAAACATATATTTTAAAGGAGTAGATGACAAACATAAAATATAATGTATCAGGGCGTTATCCCCGAAGACAGCAGCAGATACGGACGTCCACATTTTACCATAATTTTGTATTTTTTTCGCACGTGATGGACAGTGAGGACGAATTCTAAAAAGGTGAAATGTGGGCACATATTATGCCTCTGCCTGCCTCTTCGGGGATAAAGGCGTGACCATTATGTATGTATGTATTACAGCAAGGGTACGGTGCAATGTGCTCATACATTAAACCCACTGCCCACTGCTATGTAGGTAATGTATAAAGATGCCACTGCCATAGAATCAAAAAATCCCAAAAGTGTTGACTTTTCCCAAACAAAAAACATCTAGTTTATTTAATAGAAAATGAAATCCGTATTTTAAGCAACAATGTTATAAGTAATAAAAAATATAGGAAGGAGGAAACTTCAATATTGCATCCTTTTAATATTAAAAGTTCAGAAAACAATTCGTTTCAATAATGGAGCGATGCCCGCAGGCAGTATTCTACAAAATAAAGTATTTAGACTAGAGCGCAGCAGTTTATTACGAAATTTAAGATTACTTCAACTTCGAGGATCGGTTATTAATATTTTGTTGAACTAGTACTCGTACTGACTACTCAACGGAGTTTGTGAAAAAGTGAAAGTTTTCAGGTACCTACTTTATAAATGTGTTGTGCTGATTCTATGCTGCATTGAAATCAAATAGAAAAACATATTATTAGGTTCGCTGCAACACCTGTATTTTATTTTCATTGTATGTATAATGGGTACGTTTGTATATGAAATAGTACTACTGTTTGAAACTACACTAATATGATGAGATGAAAAATTGCATTATTTATTCATTGAAACCAGACGAAGGTGCTTTGAGGTTATGAATTTCATTCAAAGTGCATTTACAGTTATTTCTGTTGAATATAAAATACCTAGCTTTTGAAATACAAAGTTATGCTGAGTTTGTCGAAAACAAAATTAGAATCGCACCCAACTACAAAATTCTAACAAAAATATTTACTTGTAGTAAAAACCATTAGCATATTTATGGTATTCACTTATAAATATTCCGATTCCTCCAACAAAATTCAGCACAGAAATAACAAAGTATCAACTGCAGGCTGCGATGAAACTCAACAAAAACACCAACTCGAGTACAACGAAACTTCATCAAAACAGTCTCGTCAATGAACGTAAAATATTCAGTTCCCATAACCCAACCACAGAACATGGACATTTTATTATACCCTAACACGATCTCCCTTCTTCAATATAAGGGTATACCGTAAAATTTTATTTCATACCAGTTACTTTGTCCATTGAATAAACCTCATGTTATGTTAATACTGTAGCGTCACAAAAGCGACATTGCATTGTGGACTCGCCTACAAATTTGAATAAATATAAACAGTGAACGGGGTAGAATGCATTAACGTTGACTTAAATTTTAAAAACGTCTCATATAGTGTTATGTATGGGCTCTTAAGCGCATCTTGAGATATCATTAGGGCAGTTGCAACGTGCCCGGTGAGATTAAGAGTTCCGCTAGCATAGAGCTGCCATAACAATGCGAGTTTTCTTACTTTGTGTGGGCAAAATTAAAATGTATCTTAAAAACTGCATCCAAATGTGAAATTGTGGACAACATTACCCGCTAACATGATAAACGCAGAAGACGTTGTTCATCGGAGAGGAAATTATGGTTTTTAGTGCTGGGTAAAAATGGTTTGCATGGTCTGATGAAATCGGAACTGGAGTACGTTAGATACTCGTAGCTATTCGTTATTGTGCTTGCATTACTTTGTCCTTTTAAACCGTATCGATCTTCCTATGGAGTTCAACAACAGTATTAAAAAAAAAAACTCTTAACCAGTGTTTCTGGTTCGGAACTTAATTTCCACGTTTGAAACACCTTTACTTTTTTTACCTATACTTAGGTACTATAATTGAGAATAAACATTGCTCTGGATCTCCTACACTCAGTGCGTCTTCTACGGCATGAATGTTAATGCCATGCATCTCCTGTATACCTTTTATGAATCCTGTGGCGCACTTCCATGAACATTAAACTTTTTTATGGATACGTAAATGTAAAATGTTGTTTATAATAATATATCTTGCTAGTTTAAAATGAAATATCTACATCAACCGAATAATTAATTGGCACACCAGCAGAAGCATGTTTACTTAAACATTCACAAACGGAAATCTCAAAACAAGATGCACAGCTCTCTTAACGCTAATCTTCAGAACGCCTACTCTGTTTATCTTGCCTAGCAATGTCTGGCTGCATCCAGAGTTTATCCTACTGCACACAGTAGTACCACCATTGAACGCATTAAAATGCACACTAGCTGTGTTTAAAGTACAGTGGGTGGTTAAGATATAACTAATTTGTTACTCCCATAGAAATTGTTCGGACAGAGAATGATTTAGACATTGTTGTGTGTACCAACATAATGCAGTACAGACTCGTAGGTGTATGGATTACCGTGATAGTAAGTTGCAACAAACAAAGGTGCTACGGCGCCTAAGCCAGCTCTGATTCTCCGCGACACAAATAAGTCATGGAGACTGTGTAGCTTATACTCACTTTAAGTGGACTAATGACGTAAAGGCATTGTTCATGTTTACTTAATAAATTAATGTTTGCTATAATTGACAATCACTGCTACCTTGATTTAAAAAAATTGTTTGAAAATGTGTATGTAAAAATACTAAGTATATACGTTTACTAAGAATATGCCTAACTGTTTTTTTTTGCCTCCTTCACTTTGTTCATTGATGATATGGATACTTTGACTTTAGCCCGGAAAAACTACGTCTTACACCCACAATGAGACAGATTTGTGAATTAACCAAATGACAAGCGAATAAAGCCCTATATTCGCTGCTGCTGTATACCTACCTACGTTATCTCAAAGAAAACCCAGTTGAAGCACCCTGTGAAGGGAGCCACGTGTGTCGTCTAGTTTGTTATACGAATACTTCCTACAATTCAACTAATGGCATTGGCCCCACATTGCATTATTTATTTACATTGATCGTTTAATCGCAATACCGCGGATGAGCAGAGTTTATGACCGTAATCCACTTTATATTTAAAAGGGTTGAATATTATTACAATATCAAACGGAAGTAGATATGCAAGCCACAGAGTTCAATCCCGCGAAGCTTAGCGAAATATCGAATTGCAAATGGCCGAGGAAAATGTAGCAACTAACGCTTCGCCAACTGTGGACGATTTTCATGTAGTTGCCGGCTTATTACGGCGAAGTATTTTTTTTAATTTGGTCAGTTTAATCATATTTGGTAACCATTTTTGTTAATGAAAATAGTTTTATGTCACCATGAAATAAAATCCCCACACACACACACACACACACACATACTCACGCCTTTATCCCCGAAGGGGTAGGCAGAGGCCTATACCGGCCCACATTTCACCGTATACAATTCGGTCCCACGTAACAGGTGGTGAGCCCATCGCCGTGTTGAAATGGACCGCCGCCGTCAGAGCCTCGTCCGTTGTTCAGCAGGTGCACGAGCTTGCACGTGAGGTTGACTTGGACCCGGAGGTGTTGGTAGGGCCCCACTACACCCACCCAATAAAATCCCCATTGCGTTTATTTGCCGACAGGCAAATAGACTGACATGTCTGAACTCGGATGTCTGTGGTCTGAACGCAATATTTATTTTTATAGTCTTTCCGCCAATTAGTAGATAAATTGAAAGAAAAATTGTACTAACAATACATAGACACGTGCAAAGCTAGCTAGTGGCAATACATTAGATTATTTAACTAGCAGGCGCACCTTCATGCTGAGAAGCACTGAGTTGATTTTGTATTCACTGGTTCAAACATTCGCTACTTTAATACGATTTCATTAAAAATGTGATTATAAGTGTAACAGTTATTTAAAACAGCGTCTGCTAAAACATTTATTAGAAATACGAACTAAGTGAACGTACACACATAATAATTAAGCCTATATGCCCGAAAGGATAGGCAGAGGAAAATAATATGACCACATTTCACCTTTTTAGAATTTATCTCACATAATAGGCGATAAGCCGTATTGCCACCCCCTTAGAAGCTGGATAACAGCCAAAACCCCCCAAAGACGCGGGATAGCACCCGAACCACCCCCTGGGCGAGGTCGTAGTGGCGGCCGTAGGTCTGTTGTGAGTCCCGGGACACGCGAGGTTTTTTAGTCGGTAAGAGTCCGGCATAACATCCTCTGAGGATTTTCCCTCACGTAAAAAAAAAACCGTATTGCCAAGTTGAATAGCCCAGGTTGCGACGGCTTGCTGTTCATTTTTTTCTGGCCCCCTTAGAGCCTACAACTTGGCTGAATGACTGCTATTTTTCTGGTTCCAAAGCATAGAAACACCCGCAAATAAATGTCACAAAGTGGTCACGCGATGGTCACCGATCCAAGGCGTGGCCATAGTGAAACATGCTTACTGCAGTAATCATCGTAGTAACAATCGCTTACAAAAGACGGGGACCGCGAGTGTGAGTAGATTTTAAAACAATTCAGTGGCACGTACATACCGTGCGAATGCCAATTATGATACCTCTTAAGGAACCAGTTTTTTATTGACATACATACATATAGTCACGCCTGTATCCCCGAAGGGGTAGGCAGAGGCATAGTATACGCCCGCATTTCTTCTTATGGTTTTATGTCCCACGTAATAGGTGGTGAGTCTATTGCCGTGTTGAAATGGACCGCGACCTGCAGTTGAAATTTTTCAAGCCGCCCATTAGGCCTTTAACTTTGCTCGCCTGGCTGGCTTCCTGCTCTTGGCAGAGAAGGAAAACTCGAAATGAAACCCGGTTTTCAGTAAAATGACAATTGTTAGTCGCCTCTTACGACACCCTCGGGATGTATCGGTAATAGTACACTAATAGTAAACGGTACTAAAAGTAAAATAATAAACCGTGTGCCTTTTTTTTTACGTGAGGGAAAATCCTCAGAGGATGTTATGCCGGACTCTTACCAACTAAAAAACCTCACGTAACGCCTAACAGCCTGTGGTTGGGAGTCCCGGGTTAGCCCTCGGAAGGATGTCCCGGGACTCACAACAGACCTACGGCTGCTACTGCGGCCTCGCCCAGGTGGTGGTTCGGCTGCTATCCGGCGTCTATGGGGGGTTTCGGGTGTGATCCCGCTTCTAAGGGGGGGCGTGCGTGAGTTGCTCACGTCACGCTGCCGTCATGGGCCTGCTTCTGTAAGGACGGTGAGCCGCCCTCTCACCGTCCTCAGGCTCCCGGTCATGGTGGCCGATAGTCCTCGGCGAAGACACGTCGGCGGCGACCAGGCCGCCGACTGCGGAACTCGGGTGGGAGAGTTCTCTCCCGTACCCTTCCCGCCTCCTTCACGAGCATGACCTGCTCGCAGAAGAAGGCGGCGCAGTCCCACTTACTCCCGCTGGAGAGCATAGCTCGCACCATAGTCTCGAGCGAGAGAGTGTCCACGCCCAGATCCACTACGAGGACCTGGCGCTGTTGCGCCCACGCCGTGCACTCCACCAGCGTGTGGAGCGCCGTGTCATCGCTGCGGTCTTCGCAGTGCTGACACTCGGCCGTGGTTTCCCGGTGTTTTCGCCACAGATACCTACCGAAGCTCCCGTGCCCGGCAAGCATCTGTGTCAACCGGTAGGAGAGAGCACCGTGTCTCCTCTCCAGCCACTCGTCCATGACCGGTCTCACGGCCGCAATTGTGGCGAATCCCCCCTTTGGTTGCTCAAGTCGTACCTTCCATGTCTCCACGGTTTCCTGGTGGACTAGGGACCGCTGGGCCTCGATTTCTCGATAAGCGGGCCTTTGGTCCAGCTCCAGCGCCTCCTTGCGCCATCTGAACAGTGACGCAAGGGCTCTCGCTTCCAGGACCCATGGAGGGGTCCCGGCTATGAGACATGCCGCCTCACCGGAGATCGTGCGGTATCCCCTTATCACCCTGATGGCCATCGCTCTTTGCGGGCTCAGCAATCTAGCCACATTGCTGGCCGTCAGGGTTTCCGCCCATACCGGAGCTCCATATAGAGCCATGTTTCGCACGATCCCCAGGTAAAACCGTGTGCCTCTAATTAAAAGTAATCAAATATTTATTTGTACGCTGACAAACAGATAATTTATTTTAATTTAAATCCTAATTAAGCTAATAAGGTTGTGCTATGGGTTCTAGTCGACTGATATACATGCTTATATATTTATAAGCATGTATATCAGTCGACTAGTGTATGCAAAATATGTAGAAATACATAATCTACATATTTTGCATAGATAAATAAACACACAAACTCCGAAATAAACATTTGTGAATAACACAAATCTTTGGTCCGACTTTTCTGGTTTCCGGTTACACTACCGATTGCGTCACAGAGGCAACCGTATAAAATGTTGATAATTAGAGGTTTGACACGTAAATTAATATCCAAAACAATACAAAAATCGTCGTTTGTGAGCCGCACTTTACCAATGCTTGCAATCAGGCGGACGCACGCGACACTGTGGTTGCGACAGAGGGCAGCACCGTTCTGGGGTGGTTTAGAATATCAACAATACTTAAGCGAACGTGAGGCTCTCATGTGCCGAGCAATGCTCATACTGCATTTACCAGATGAGCTTTCGTAATAGGAGATCTGAATGCAACTGCCTTAGTGGA
The DNA here is from genome assembly GCA_933228765.1 of Miltochrista miniata. NCBI lineage: Eukaryota > Metazoa > Arthropoda > Insecta > Lepidoptera > Erebidae > Miltochrista > Miltochrista miniata. Next base: position 21,590,194 of record OW121763.1, on the reverse strand, counting down.
AATGGAAACTCGATCACCACTAGATGTGATGAGTTTATCTCTCAACATGCTTGAGATTCTTGTACATGTGAAAAATATCTTAAGAAAATGCAATGGCTTTGGAAGACCAGTAACCTTTCCAAGCAAATTTTCAGATAGACAAACTTGATAATATTTTCATACACATCATTTGTATGTTTGTAATGAATAAACCCAAAAAGTACTATACCGATTTCCAAAATTCTTTCACCATTGGGAAGCTGTAATCACCCTGAGTATCATAAACTATATTTTATTCCCATATTCCCACGGGAACGGTAGCTACGCGGGTAAAACTGCGTGACGTCCGCTAGTCAAAACTTAGATTCCAACAGCCAGAACAAATATTATTTATTCTAGAGAAGTACAAACTGTGCTGTCTGAGCATTTACAGAAACCAAAAGAAAAAAAAATCTAATGTAACCAGACCATTAGACAATTCTTATTTTCTAACAAAGTGAAGTCTAGATGCCATTTGAGTAATTGGCGGTTCCACAACTTCGCACATAACTGCCACTATAACCGTTCCGCGGAAATTTCCTCCAAGTTACGCATTAAAATAATATGCAACGTACTTGGTGAGAGAATTGGTCGCGATATGGTCCTACCGTTGAAGTTAAAATAAAGCCATTAAGACTTTAGACATTATACTTTTCTACATGTGTATTTACTCCAGATATTTTACTAAGTTTGTTCTAGCTGGAAATTGTTCTTTCTTCTTGTTTAGAATGACTAGATTCACTAAAGCTCTCGTAGGCAGAGTTATACAAGTCGCCCTCTTTTCACCAGCCTGTAGCCGTATTACGACGAACAGGGACAGGTTATGGCAAACTTATAAGCCCACCTACGACACCTGGCTGTTCGACTACCATAATATTACTGATAGATGGCTTAGCGTTCCTTCCGAAGAACAGAAGCACTTTTTTAATGTATAATCCGTCATAAAGGGTTACCCATCTCAGGATTGTAGCTTGACATGAAAGCTTTCTACAGAATTCTCAGTTACCTTGATTAAGATCACCTGCCTCACCGAGAAATAGCCAAGTTTTAGCTAAAATACCGTTAACTCCAAAGGAATGTGTCAAATGATTCTAGTTACAGTTGATCTTGAATTGGTTTGACAAATTAGATCAACTTCAACACAAAATTTTTGAGTTACTTCTACGTTATAAATACCTGCTCATATTTTGTTTGAAAAAACGTAAATACACCGAGTAACAACTATGGATTTTAAGAAAATACTGCTTTTAAATACGCAGTAGGTACTCGATGCACGTATTCGATGCAAACTTATCAGAATTATAGCCGCTATTTAGCCCTAAGCATCCGTTTCACCCTTATCTAATATGTTTATATTTCTTATTATGCCTTCGTGATTTAGGGAGATATAAAAGCCCTCACTAGGCCCCTAATCCTTGAATCGCTCACTTAGCTTACGAAATCTTTGTTTAAGGACCAAATTGTATTACAATGCCTAAGGGCTCTCTTCGCCAGGGAACTGACCTGTCCGTACTTTGGGAACGATTTCAAAGGAACGTTTAATTGAAAAGGAGCAAGCCCTTGACTTGTGACTTTGTATTTTATGCAAATTTTCCAATGACACTATGAACGAGTTTGCTTAAAAGACTTTGTATAGCATAGCACTCTTCATATTTTTAATAATATTTAGCTTGCAAAATTGACATCGCCAGCCTGAAGGAAAACCGCTCCGCTCCGCTTGAATACCCCGGGATTTAATGATGAGGGAAACGGCGTGCGCACGCGTGTCCTCAATTCTGCAGGACTGACAATACGGGAGGTCGTTCCAGGTTTTTATAGTTCGACAGACGGAGGAACGATCTTTTGGATTGCTCAGTTCTTGCGAAGATTCTCTCCACTGAGTATGAGTGGCACCTCTACCCGGCACGCATTGTTCAGGATCGAAAAGGAGTGAGCTGGATCAGGTTGAAGAGCTCTTTAGAACACTCGCCGTGATAGATTCGGTAGAGGGTAGCCAAAGACGCTAATTATGCTCCTTCGCTCCGCCAACGGCTCGAGGCCTGCCGTCACCTCAGGACAACCAATAATTCGGATAGCACAGTGTCAAGCGCGTCGAATAAGAACCTCGAGGAGTCACCCCAAAAGTCTAATAAATAAAAATGAATTGCTGTTCGTTTTGCTGAGCCGGAGAATGTAGACTAAACCGATAAGACCAACTGTGAAGGAATCAAAGCATAATGGTGATACGAAGTGGTAAATTGTTTATGGGATATAAAAATATTTTATTAATATATTCCAATGCTAGGGACTAAGTTTTGTATTATAATATTCTGCTAGTAATTACTGTCTAATTCAGTGGTGTAACCGTTGAATGTTGTCAGTGTAACTGTACCTACAAATATTATGTACATACTTTTGCACCAGATTAGTAAAAAGAAAGCTCAATAAAGCGTTCTGCAGTTTACGTTTACAATACCAACACTAACACGAGTAAAAGAAATAACCGGCCAAGTGCGAGTCGGACTCGCGCACGGAGGGTTCCGAACCAAAAACAACAAAAAGTCTTATTTGTTGCATGGCAGCCAACTTTTTTTTTTTTTTTATTTAACGCGAGGGAAAATCCTTCATGGATGCTATGCCGAACTCCTACCGACTAACACCTCACGTAACGCCCAACAGTCGGGTGCCCCTGGTTAGCCCTCGGATGGATGTCCCAGTAAATGTCCATTTAATTTTAATTATTTATTTTTTATGAAAATACACTGCTGATATTCTGTGAGTATTTCAAGCGACTACTGGTTGCCCCTAATACATATTAACACTTCATATTATAAAAAATGGTACTTATTGCTCTATGGTGTTTGTTAACCACAGAGCAACGCGCGCCTTTAGACAGTTCGCGTTGCTCTATGATGTTAACTATCCTGTTATCCTCATATAGATCCTCTACGGTAGGTACAGTATGTATTCCAAAAGAGTTTGAGAACTCCATGTTTAATTCTTTTTTCAGAATATTGATGACATTTGAATGACACATTATAAACACGATAGGTCGATAGGTACATCTACAACACCGGTGCATGTAATTGAATTGTGTGTGTACGTAAATTGTTTATACTGGAAAAAAATCTAAAATAAGGGCTCTTTGTTTACTATTTCCTATGAAATGGCTATCTTTGAAATATTACACCTACCTAAAGTTAGTCTGCTGAAAGTGTTGTTCACTTTTTAAAGAAAAATATTTACGAGGAAAGTCCAGCAATAAGTTAGTATGTGACAAGAAATAATTTCTTTGTGCAATTTGATTGTGCTATACCTCCTAAAGTATTCATTTGCATTTTGTAATGGGAATAAATAAGCTTTTTTTTTCTGTTTAACGTGAGGGAAAATCCTCATGGTGGCTATGCCGGACTCCTACCGACTAAAAAACCTCACGTAACGCCCAACAGCCTATGGTTGGGAGCCCCGGGTAAGCCCTCGGAAGGATGTCCCAGGACTCCCAACAGACCCACGGCCGCCACTGCGGCCTCGCCCAGGGGGTGGTTCGGGTGCTATCCCGCGTCTTTAGGGGGTTTCGGGTGTGATCCTGCTTCTAAGGGGGAGGCGTGCGTGAGTTCCTCACGTCACGCTGCCGTCATGGGCCTGCTTCTGTAAGGACAGTGAGCCGCCCTCTCGCCGTCCTCAGGCCCCCGGTCATGGAGGCCGATAGTCCTCGGCGAAGACACGTCGTCGGCGCCCAAGCCGCCGACTGCGGAACTCGGGTGGGAGAGTTCTCTCGCGTTCCCGCCCCGCCGCCTCTTCACGAGCATGACCTGCTCGCAGAAAGAGGCGGCGCAGTCCCACTTCTCCCGCTAGAGCATGGCTCGCACCATGGTCTCGAGCGAGAGAGTGTCCACGTCCAGACCCAACACGAGGACCTGGCGCTGTTGCGCCCACGCTGTGCACTCCACCAGCTTGTGGAGCGCCGTGTCATCGCTGCGGTCCTCGCAGTGCTGACACTCGGCCGTGGTTTCCCGGTGTCTTCGCCACAGATACCTACCGAAGCTACCGTGCCCGGCAAGTATCTGTGTCAACCGGTAGGAGAGAGCACCGTGTCTCCTCTCCAGCCACTCATCCATGACCGGTCTGACTGCCGCGATTGTGGCGAATCCCCCCTTTGGTTGCTCAAGTCGTACCTTCCATGTCTCCACGGTTTCCTGGTGGAGCAGGGATCGCTGGGCCTCAATTTCTCGAGACGCAGGCCTTTGACCCCGCTCGAGCGCCTCCTTGCGCCATCTAAACAGCGACGCAAGGGCTCTCGCTTCCAGGTCCCATGGAGGGGTCCCAGCTAGGAGACATGCAGTCTCACCGGAGATTGTGTGGTATCCCCTTATCACCCGCATGGCCATCGTCCTCTGCGGGCTCAGCAGTCTGGCCACATTGCTAGCCGTCAGGGTCTCCGCCCATACGGGGGCCCCTTATTGGGCCGGGAATAAATAGGCTTGATGATATGTTCAAGCCAATTAACGCATTTAAATTAAGAAGGATACCTTATTACCTACTATATAAGATAAAATGGCGAAAAAAACACGTTTGTTGTATGGGAGCCCCCCTTAAATATTATTGTGTTTTTGTTTTTAACCGACTTCAAAAAAGGAGGAGGTTACTCAATTTGACCGTATATATATATCTTTTTTTTATGTTTGTTCGCGCAGAACTCCGTCGTTTATGGACCGATTTGAAAAAAACTTATTTCGTTCGAAAATAGATACTCCCAAGGTGGTCCCATTTTAAGAAAGTCAGGATCTGACGATGGCATCCTGGAAAAATCGATGGGAACTTTTAAAAATTGTAGGGGCATCTAGGGCGTTTGTGATTTTTTTTATTAAGGACTTTAAAGTAGTACAACTTAATGAAAGCCTGGAGTCGATGTGATGACGAAGACGAAAGACAGTAGAGAGAATTCCCTAACGATATGCAGCAGTTACTTTGTGTTTGGGCTTGATTAATTTGTAATTTTGTACTGTCGAGAACTTTACACCTAGATAGATAGATTTTCAGCCTACACGTCACAAAAAATAGTGCAAAAAAAATTAACAAAAAGAAACCGACTTCAAACAAAACTAAAAACTAAAAAATAAATTTACTTAGCACAAAGTTAGTATATTCTGATTTATCAGATATCATTACATATAATACTGAAGTCGGTGCCAATATGACTATGAGAGAGATTAATAAGGACTACCTAAGCCTACATAGTTTTACTGGGCACCGTTTTTTGTATTATATTTAATGATATCTGATAAATCATTAAATATAATACAAAGTGCGCCGTAGCTGTTCAACAAAAACAGACGGCTTACCGCGCCTGGATCAGGGCTCGGGCTGTGCGCGACCCGAATGTGGCCCAACTCAAGGCAGCGTACAACAGAGCCACTAGGTCCAGAAAGAGGGCCTTCAAGAGAGCGGACGCCCAGCGCGTCACGCGGCTTGGTCAGGAGCTCACGTCTCATCCGACGGGCAGCCGTGGATACTGGCAACTGGCCAAAGCCGTGCAGGCCAACTTTTGCAATCCCTCGCTGCCGCCGCTACGCTATCCTGACGGATCACTGGCTCACAAGGCCCAAGAGAAAGCGGAAATGCTGGCCAATCTCTTTGCGGCTAATTCCCGGGTTGATGACTGTGGCAAGCAACCTCCCACTATGCCAACTGTGGAACCACGATGCCGGATATTAAAATCCGGCAGTTCGATGTGCGAGCGATGCTACAGTCACTCGACACGCGGAAAGCCAGTGGTCCTGATGGCATTCCGGCAGTGGTGCTGAAGAATTGTGCAGCTGAATTATCTCCAACGCTAACACGCCTGTATCGCCTTTTCTATTCCTCGGGAGAAGTGCCGGAGGCTTGGAAGGAGGCGAACGTCCAGCCGATCCCCAAGAAAAGGGATCGGTCGGATCCGGCCAACTATCGACCCATAGCCGTAACCACCGTCATCTGCAAGGTGTTCGAGCTAATCATCAACAAACAGCTCATGCGCTATCTGGAGGATCACTCGTTAATTAACGATCGCCAATATGGCTTTCGATCGATGAAACGATCAACGGGTGACCTCCTAGCGTACGTAACGCACACCTGGGGTGAGGCTATGGAGAGGCACGGCGAATCTCTGGCTATTGGCCTAGACATCGCTAAAGCCTTTGATAGAGTATGGCATGCGTCGCTTCTTTCCAAGCTGCCGGCATATGGTTTATCGCCTCAGTTATGCCGCTGGTTGGCCAGCTTCCTGCACGGGCGACGTAAACGGGTCCTCTGTGATGGTCAGGCTTCCTGCTTTTTGCAGGTAAATGCCGGGGTACCACAGGGATCGGTATTGTCCCCAACTCTCTTTCTTCTGCATATCAATGACATGCTGTCCCTTGGGTGCATTCATTGTTATGCGGATGACAGTACTCTGCATGGGAGCTATTCTGGCCGCCCAGCGGAGGGGCGTTGTGACGTGGACGAAAAGAGACGGCGACTCGTGGCGGATCTCGACCGGGACCTGGGTCGCATTGCCCAATGGGGTTCAGACAACCTGGTCGAGTTCAATGCCAGAAAAACGCAGGCGTGTGCGTTTACAGCTAAGAAGTCCCCATTCCTACCCCTACCCTCTCTTCAGAACATTACGGTTCCACTAAAGGACAACCTGGAGATTCTCGGTATAGACGTCCGGCGTGAGCTCAATCACAAAAACTACATAGAGAGTTGTATTGGGCTGGCCTCGCGGAAACTCGGAGTCCTAAATAAGGTGAGACGGTACTTCACGCCACATCAGAGATGTTTGCTGTACAAGACGCAGATTCGTCCCTGCGTCGAGTACTGTTCTCACCTCTGGGATGACTCCGCGAGGTACTTGTTGGACGCACTTGACGCTATGCAGAGACGTGCTGTCCGAATAATTGGTTGTCCTGAGGTGACGGGAGGCCTCGAACCGTTGGCGCAGCGAAGAACCGTAGCGTCCTTGGCTGCCTTCTACCGAATGTATCACGGCGAATGTTCTGAAGAGCTCTTCAATCTGATCCCACCATCACCTTTCCGATCCCGAACAACGCGTGCCGGGCAGAGATGCCACTCATACACAGTGGAGAGAATCTTCGCCAGAACCGAGCGTTTCAAAAGATCGTTCCTCTGTCGAACTATAAAAACTTGGAACGACCTGCCCGCACACGTGTTTCTCTCATCTTACAACCCCGGGTTCTTTAAGAGGAGCGTGAAGAAGCACATTACAGGGCCGCCAACTTGAGGACCGCTGTAAGAAGTGGCCCCCAATCGCAAGATGCGCCACGGCTATCCATCGTGGCGACGTCAATTTGGCGAGCTGAATATAAAAAAAAAAAAAAAAAAACAGAATATACTGACTTTGTGCGAAGTAAATTTTATTTTTAGTTTTGTTTGAAGTCAGTTTCTTTTTTGTTAAAAATTCTTTTTTAGTATTTGTTGTTATAGCGGCAACAAAAACACGTAATCTGTGAAAATTTCAACTTTCTAGCTATCACCGTTCATGAGATACAGCCTTGTGACGGACAGACAGACAGACAGACAGACAGACGGACAGCGAAGTCTCATGAATAGGGTCCCGTCCTTTACCCTTTGGGTACGGAACCCTACAAATGGGAAGTATTTCCCGTTCGAGATTTCTGATTGCTATAATTTGGTAAGTACTACCGCCGCCTTCCATATCCTTATTCCAATTTAATGGCAAAATGAAAAGCTTTTTTTAACAAACCTCATTACCAATCGTTTAAAAAGTCGCATTTAATCCTCTGACATGAAAGTACCAAAGGGGAGTATTCTGAATTTAACGTACAACAGTGAACGCATTTTCAGTCCCAATATTAAACAGTAGTGTGATAAAATATCAGATTCTGTATTACTAGCGGAGGTCACGCGGTTTCACCCGCGTAGTTCCCGTTCCCGTGGGAATACAGGAATAAAATATGGCCTATGTTCAACGCAAAGAGTGTAGCTTTCCAACAGTGAAAGAATTTTTCAAATTGGTCTAGTAGTTCCGGAGCCTATTCCTTACAAACAAACAAACAAACAAAAAAACAAATCTTTCCTCTTTATAATATTAGTATAGATTTCAGTTTGGTAGTTGCTCACTGATTTTTATTATCAATAGTATTGTCTAGACTAGCGTATGGTAGTTTTATTTTATTTTTATATTTATGATACGGCTACGTAACATTTAAGCTTTAGATTTTTATTAAAATATTTTGTTTAAATTTACCTAAATCATAATTATCTTCAAAACGGCGGAATAAAAAATGAAATGTTTTATTGCTTGCAATTGCTAAACGATGAAACACGTATTACTTACAAACTTTCCTACTGATAAATGATAATGGTAATATTAATATGCATGATAATACAAGCCACGGCTGAAAACATTGCCAAGAGAGCAAAACGATCCCTGAATAACCCGTATAAAGACACTTCAACCAAAATAATTGGTTCATTACCACCCAAAATTCAAACAATCCACCTTTATCAGACAAACCGTTTGGTAAAGAATAGGTCCCTATAAAGTGAGCACGTGCATGTCACGTGACTCTGCGGATTAACCCACAGGCGCTCCGGATAATTAACTGCACAAAATACTGGCTATCGCCCACGATCGATGGTATGAACCTACGAGAGGGATTGGGCACAATTTGATGAAAGACAATTCAACATGCCATTAATATTAAGTGTATGTAATTTTTACCGCTCAATATTTTTCTAATCAATGTTATTTTTGATCATCATTGACATTTCAGGGGAGATATTTATATAACAATAATGATTCAAATGTACTTAGCTGTGTAGCAATCTCCAACTCTAGGTACTATTCGTTTTTGTTTCTTATTTATCACTCAATAAGCGTGCAAATGGATAAATTATCACAAACGACATAAGTTTAACCTAGTTTTTTTTTATTTCTATGAATTTTACAAGCATCACTCCAAAGCATTATGTTGTTCATCTTCCGTGATACTCACAACAATGCATGATAAAAGTTAAAAAGAAAATTATATTCTTTTAATAATACAGTTCAAAATCATCAATTTTATAGAACGAGGAGTACCTAATGATAACATCATGATTTAGCATCGAGAGACGATATTGATATTTAATATGAAATAGACCGCGCCGAAGTCTCTCCAGTTTGATATTAACATTAAAAGGCGGACGACTGTAAAGGGATTACAGCTACGGATGGGGATGTATTTTAAGCAGTACATAATCCTGTTAAATCAGAAGTGATATTACGAAACGGTTCTTTAACGAATTTAGTAGACGAGTAAACGTTTGGCTACAATTTTAATTTAATGACATTAAAGTACCTACTCGGTGGTAAAGTGTCATGATCCATCATTGGTGATAGCATCTGTTAATCACCTCTGAATCTGGATGAATGTTAGTGATGAGACACAGTATTAACTCTAACGAGTACTGCACTGTGTTTGAGCTTAGTAAAAGATTGAAATCTGTAGAAATCGGGCGCGATGTAGCATTAATTAAGACCTTAAAATTGTTGGATTATATCAGTGTCATCATTCACAACACGGATATGGCTTTGAGCTTTCTCAAGCTTTCATCGTTGCTAAATAATGTAAAAGACTAAATGGTGTCACGGTGTTAACGATTTTACTTGTTGATGTTTTATTGTATACTAGCCGATACCCGCGAACATGACGGTTTTAATAAACAAGAAGCGAGGTCTCACCCGACTGCCCCTCTCTAAAACGTTTATTGAAAGACAATATCACTACGTTTTATTTATTGTGAAAGTTCAATCCGATTGACGTTGTCATTTTTGTTTATTTCAATCTTTTAACAGTTGATCTACGTGACCTAGTGACGTAGTTTAATGCAACAGAGTCACAGATTGCAGACACAAGTCTCGTCATAAGCGCCTCTGCACTCTATTTTATAGAGAAGGGCTAAAAGTCACCCTGATAGATACGATAAATACATAATTTCAAGGTATCAGCTATCTATATTCAACATTTCAGCGAAATTGGGTCAGGAGTGACATCAACTTAATATCTAACTAGGGATAACAAACAACATTTTTATTCTGTTATGTGTAAGTCTTCAGAGATCTACAACACTTTATTGTAGTAACATTACCATCAGTACAATTGATTGAAGATTCTCAGTCAAAGAAAGAGTGGCCTACAAGGAATCCGAAAATCGATCACAGGACTCAAAATATTTACTGTGGCGAAGCGACAAAGTATAGATATTCAACTGTGAATCCGCTACCAACCTATTTGCATATTCGAATTCAAAGATAAAATAAATAAAAAATAAATAAATATACACCGACATCTCACACAACGCTATCTGATCCCAAAGTAAGCTAGGAATAACCTGCTTGTGTTATGGGGGGGGATCAGACCACGAATATTAATACTTAAAAACCTTTTTTAATACATACATATTATACATAGAAACACCCAGACAATCATAAAAAATACAAGATGTTCACTTAAAATAAATAAAAACCATTCATCATTCCTTCTAACCCTCTCTTACTGCTGTCAACAGGCTCAATGCAATCATAGCACGTCGCTAAACCCAAGTTTGTAACATAAGAACGTTGTCACCGTCAAGTGTAAGGTAAATCCCTTGATTGACGAAATTTTGCCCCCTAACATTTCAGGGTTAAGGAGATAGGTGTCTCCTTTCAGAGAGTTCTCCTTTTAATGTACCTTCGTAAGTTTTATTGTTAGAGTTTTCACGAAAATAAATTTGTACAATATTATAAAAGCCAATGGTTGTTTGTTGTTTCGCTGAAGATGACAGTGTAGTAGTATAAGTAACAAATAGACTCTAGTTAAAACTTAGCTGATTACTTAAGAGACTGTCTACCTTGTGAAACATGTTTTCTTTTTTATTGTGTATTTCTTATGTGTGTAATCTTCTGGGTATCTTATCATCTACAGTAAATTTGCTGATGAAAAACTGAAAAACTCGGTCTAGTTAAGGCTCATTTATTTATCAATCTATCACTCAATTTAACACTATGCCTACATATCATCACGTCCGTATCCGATCGGGGTAGGCAGTGACTATGACTTTTTACTTGCTACGATCCTGGCATTTTTCTTTTTCTACTTTAATTAGTGTTTTAATACATGCTCGCCGGTTACAGATGCTCTTGACAAGGTCTTTTTCTAAGAGGTCTACAATTTAGCCAAGAGGCGTACACTGAAGTCGACACCTTCCAGTTTGCGCATTAATATTATTCCAAATTATTAATTCAGTATCAAATTCATTATTCTTATAAAACAAAGCCCACTATCGTCCCATTCTTCGCCGTTTTACTTTCAGAAGAGCCTGTTACAATACCGTCAAGTCCTCTATTCAGGCGCAGGTACTCTATTCTGTTTAAACTGAGAGTCCATTTACATAGAGACAAACTCTTCAACAATTTCTATAGTCCAATAGTCTCACAGAATTTTCACGTCATTTCACCAAGTGACTTATCAATTTAGGTTGTTTATAAAACACGACACAAATAAATTCAAGTACCTACTCGACGAATTTCTTAAGTCGTTAAACAACTTACGACTTCCGAATAAAAGGTAGTTGGATCTGCAAATTGTACTAAAAAAACATAATTAGGTACGTGTATTGGTCCAAACAAAGAAACCGGTAGGAAATTGTTCTTTTTTTGTCTATGACGGTCACACCGGGTGCCATAGTTGGCCGGGTTTAATCTACATTGTTTACGGCTCGTTTGAGTTCAACTACCGATACATGTCGAAATGTGTCTCTTTTCCTGTTCTGTTTATGTTTCAATATTCCCAAATTATTACTATGTTCCCGAAATGTAGAAATAATGTAATACGTATTTTTATGGCAAAACGAACTCAATTGATATTAGTTACACTTGAATGAAAATTAGTTTGGAAAATGTTAAGCAATGGTTTTACTAAGATCTTTTCTTTGTAGATACTTATTATTATGACAGATGTTGGACCTTCCCATGAAGGTTATTGCTGTAACGTTGGACGGGATCAGTCCTTGCAAAATTTGGATAATCATTAAAAATAAATGAATTAATTTAATTTATTTTTCTGGTTCTTACAAATAGATCTATGACTATAATTATAGTTATACCAAATCAGACTTGATAAGATCCTATAGGTATTCATAAGTTACTTTGTACAATAGCCAGTGGAAAAAAAGGATTTGGCACAAATTCTTTTTCAACAACCGAATCCAATTAATTGTTCTGAAATGTACACACACCTCTTTGAAATTTACATTCTGCAACATAGAAAATTAACCTATCGAATGCATTGTTAACTTCATAAAGGGTACGTTAATAGCTAATACCAGCATTTATACGCCATATTGGCTGTTTAGCCGGCTGTTTACCTTTCTAAATGAGCATCAAACGAGAACAAACTGTTATTGGATGCGTTAACGCAGCGGTCTATCAATTTATTACATTACGTAGGTGGAAAAGGCAAGTTATTTGTTATCGTGGGAAAACGTGAAAACTTTTATAAAATACTAATAAAATATATCTGCTAAGTAAAGCAAAAGGTTAATAAAACCGACCTCTATTAAGTTCTAAAGTCATAAAACGTACGTATCATTTTCTCTGATGTCCACGCGATATTAAATGTTGTCTCTAGTCTTTATATGAAGTTCATGTCATTAAGCTTAGAAAAATTAATTTATAATATTTAACGTTTTTTGGAGGAGTAAAATTAAGTACGGTTTCAACAAAATAATATAACACTTCCTAGTATGGCAAGATGACGTTTTATTGGCCTTAGCAATTTCTTACAGACATCTTTTGGATTGAGACTGTAAGTTGATATTTAAGGCAGTTTTGTGTTAATAATAAATAACGCTGTCCTATAGCCGCAGTTCATTGAATCTTTAAAGTGTCTCTGCAAATTAAAAGCCGCAAATTTTAATAAAAAGAAAATGTAAAAGTCAAACATTTTAATACTTTTTTAAACTGCTATCTTTGCCAATACATACATACATACCTACTTTGAAACGGGCTACAGCATTATTTACGATTGATAACAATATCCAAAAGCATTGCTTGCAATAATTGAGTATACACCAACCACAAAGGCCTTAAGAGAAAAATAAGAGAACCATAATATGATACAGAAAGTTCTAGCTACAATCGCAACAGTAAACAGTAGATTTTAATTAAGATGGCGGTGACAATATAAAACATCTGATTGCAGGCGGTTGGCCGGCGGTTTAACTGCCATCATATCTTTGGAGTCGAGCTCCGAGGCTCTAGTGCGAACATACCCTCTCTCATAAAAATGTTATGAGTTCATTTCCAGACGTACTTCCCACATGTTAAGCTGTAAAATTTTGACTGCACTACGTTATTAACAAGCAACGGAATGATGTAATTGTGCAGTCTGCTCTCGCTTACACTGCTTTCGTTTTAAATTGCGACTTAATTATATCCTTGGAGAGTAGTCGTTATATTGTTTTAAAGTAGTAAGGAATACTAGAGAAAGAATTGAAACTAACTGTATATGAGAAGGTCACGGGACATCCTTCCTGAGGGCTTACCCGGGGCTCTCAACCATAGGCTGTTGGGCGTGGCGTGAGGTTTTTTAGTCGGTAAGAGTCCGGCATAACATCCTATGAGGATTTAAAAAAAAAAAAAAAAAACTGTATATGAGAACATGTATAATAATATAAAAATATTGACTGGTATTTTACAATATTATGACAAGGTGGGTAGAACCCGCGGTTGGGCCCGCATGGAATTCTAATCCCGTTCCAACATCCCATGGAAACTTATTCAAGGGATAAAAAGTAATACATATATGTATTATTTCAGACTGCAAGCTATACATGTACTATATTTGAGCCATATTCGTTCGCCCGTTATATCGCGAAAGAGTTACTAACATCCACACATGCACACTTAGAAACTTTGACGTTTATAATTTAGTAAGATATATAATATTAGGAGCTTTAAAAACATCTGAGAACTTTAATAAAATAGTCGATATTAAACTCCAATAGTGCCGTTTTTATCATACCTTTTTAGCAAAGTATCTGGATGTGGACACATGGAGTAAAGTTACGCGAGGCAAAATTTGCATAATAATTTTAAAAACTCTGATTTCTTGGGAATTTAAAACGTCTTAAGCTCATATTCCAAGGCAATATTAAGATAGGAAAAATTGTCTGGCGTCGAACTTGAGTTGTAAATGTGTCGAGGGGCAGATAAATATATTATGTGTCCCTAAAAGCGTAAGAAATCCGTATATTTGTAAAGTTTCCCCCTTTATGACAGCAAAAGCGCCCTGCCAATGTTTTGTGCTTCAAATGATATGAAAAACTTTATTTAACTGGGTTTCGGTTCGAGTTTCAACCTTATTTCTTTTAGATAAAACTGAAATTTATTTTTTTTGGGAATTAGAAAAGTCATTTGCAACGTTAGTCGACAGTAGTTTAACATATCTTACTTTATGGGTGAACCAAACGACAGACAAGGAATTTATTTATGGGTTATTAAATTTGTGGCAGATTGCAATGTTTTAATTTCATTTAGAGTTTAGAAGTTCACTTTATTACTTTTCTTGGGTGGGTATATTAATAGATTTTTTCCTAATGTAGTAAAAAAGTTATAGCTTCCTTTAAGTAAATCAGTTATGTTTATGTATTGTTAGGTCTGGCATGTACCAGACTAGCTCGATCCTTTTGGATATTTTCCTTTGTCCTCTCCTCTTACACCTGTATATTACTTCTTTAGACTACTGTTTTAACTTTACCTTTTATTGAAGAACCTGTTAGAATATTCTGCAACAGGATACTCTTTTTATACCAAGTGCCATGCATGTCACTTGGTGCAGCTGGTGTGCTTTTTCTTGATTTCAGATTTTCAGCACCTACCTACTGCACGTTGTTCAGCTGTCTTGCAATACAGGAAGGTACACCGTAGGACCATTGTTTAACAAGCATTTTAATAAACTAATATTAAAAACAAACATATCAACACACTAGTCCCAGCTTATCATTGAAATGTACAACTCAATGTAAATTTAATAATTATGTCCTGACTGATAATTATAACAACGACCATAAAAACATAAATTATTATCTTTTGCTGATTAGTCTAGTACGTCATTGGTCTTCAAATCGTTTTAATGACCGTAGCATACAAGCACAAAAGCTGTAACATTTGTGAGACGGTAATTTTTCATGTCGCAACCCCGATAACGCGAGCGGTCAGGTGTTAGAATGATTTGTAACCCTCGTCGCTCGGCCGTTGCCTTCCTGATGTTGACAAACATTGGCTAAATTAGTATAGGAGCCGTGTCTTTATATTTTGTGAGATAAGGTTTATCACCCCGATAATACTGTTTTTGTTTAACTTCGTCATGAGAACGTGCCGCCAAATAAACTCTATTAAAATCCTTCAGTGCGTTCCTTTTTGGTATAGACGTTTATCACTTTGGCATGCACCGATGCTTACAGAATATTACTTTATAGAGCTCATAATAAAACTTGTGATTTTTACAACCGCTATAAAAACGATTGTAGAACAGCAAACGGAACAAAGTACACTTGGAAATAAACAGCAAATAAAAGCTTTAGTCGCCGAGTAGCAATTTTAATTGGGGGTGGAAATTGTGATTAATGCCATCAGATAAGGGGAAAGGCGGCACGAACGGAGAGAAAAAGTGCCGGTTTTTGGTGAAAACACATACACATTAACCTAATTCGTTTTAATTGCCTAACCTAATCATTTGTAAGGATTTAGAAGTAGGCAGCTACTGTATTTGATGTGTATATTTTGTAGGTGATTTATGATGCAAGCTTTGGCCTCGTGTCACGTCAGGTTGGAAGTTAAAGGGTGTAACACCAGCGTCAACACCCGCCCGTTAACGTCACACACAACAATATAATTAACTAGAATTTATTTACAAGTGCGTAAAATATTTTATGGCGTTTCGTCATGATAGTTATTCTGTTCAACACCTTTATTCTAAAGCTGCGTGGACATGGTCAATGTTTTGGCGAATGAAACTGTGAGTATGCAGTTTTGGAGAGACACTTTGGTTAAAATAAAATAAAACGCTCTTACTAAATTAAAAAATATTATCATTAGATACCCTGTTTTACTAAACTCTGTGCCGAAAGTTATTTAACGATATTTTAAAGATTTTGTTTAATTAAAGATATTCCAGAGAGTGAAAGGAGAGAAAAACGATAAGGCCGCCTACAGTACATACATAAATTAATATCTTCTTCTCTGTATAATATGTTCCTACATGGTTTACAATAAAGGATTATTATATCTACGCACCCCATCAATCTGACTATCCTTTTTCTTACGTGTGGAAATCCCTGACGGATGCTACGCTGACTCTCACCCACTAAAAACACACAAGACCCTACTATTGGCTACGGCCAGGAGCTCCGGGTAAGCCCTCGGAAGGATGTGGATGTAGGACATCCTTAAAATTAACGCATCGAGGGTGCAGCGGGTTTTTTTATACCACTTAGGTTCCACACTACCTGCAGAGGATCGTCGACATCTCTCATGGCTCGCTTTTACACCGAGTCAAATGGACGAAGCTTACATTCAGGTGCCCCCGCCCAGAGATGACAGCAGTGCTTTATATGCGGCTGCACTTGCGACTTATAGAGTAGCAGTGTTTACGGCGCAGCAAAGCACAACCCCGCTCTTCTGAACATTACCAGCTTCTTGGACGCCAGCTTGGCATTATCCTCCAGATGACTGCGGAACTGAACGTCACTGAGTGACTCTCTTTCCATTTTTATTTATTATCGTTTAATCGTAAATCTTTTTGGACTTCTGCTATGTAATATCCATTAAATACCTATAAGGTTTTCATTAAATACATTTTAAAAAACCTATAAGGTTAATTGAATTACTAGGAGGCACGCAGTACTTCAAGGTCCACCTAACGCTCTAGTAGCGACTTCTCAAACGCAAGTTCAATGCCTTACTTGCCACATAAGCTACCTTTGCTTGCGTTGACATTCAAGTAGGTTATGAAAAGTTGAACGAGCTCCAAATTCAGCTTAATTGACCTCCGTCGTAGGCGTACTGCGGTGCGGAATATGTAATATGTGAAAATATACCGTAAACGGGGAGTTATTTGATTGTGGAAACGCGGTTTTTTTTTTATTTGTATTGTACCCTTGTTTATTTGCTTATTTTTATAATGCTGCTGTATTGTGTACAGTGACAGTACACTTGCTGAGGTATATACAAATAGGAGGAGGCAAAGAAAAAGAAAACTTTCGAGTTTTCTGCTATGTTTCGACATAGCTATGTTGCAAAGCTTTTGGTAAAAGTCTTTGAAGGCAAACACAATCCAAAAATGATTGACGTCTAGTAGAGGATAGCGATAGACTGATTTGTTTATTAAGTAAATACATACATTTATGTAGTATGTTTAAGTAAGAGTTCATTTATTTCTGAATTTCACAAAAAATGGACACGAAAAGACCTGCAATAGTAACTAAGGATCTACTTAGTCTTTAAGCGCCGTATTGATTCCCCATAATTCAGAGAACTAGTGCCAGTATTTAATACACAACTTGAGCAGTGCATGAAGAAGAATACTCTTGGATTTTTCCGTACAAAATGTTAAATTAAACTTTTAAAGAAACTTGTTCTATGAAAGTGGATATAAGAGAAGTAATGAGAGAGTATTAGTTTTGAAAGTTGATTTGAAAAGGTAGAGTTAGTTGTAATTAATTCATGTACGGGGAACTCGAGCGTCAATCTAGACACAATGTAGAAACAAATTTACTAAATGTCTCTTGAACTATGCTCTAGTAAATACATTTCAAATTTCATGAAACAAACAGATTTACGATACGCTTTAGAATAAAGCAACAATCTCATCTACAACATTGTGATATGGTTTAATAGATGTTCCCAGAACATTATAGAATGATCTATCGATAAGTAGGTATTCGATAGCGAAAACTGTTTTCTCAATCATAATCATCATCGTCTAAGCGTCCTTGTCATCCACAATCATTGATCTAAAGCTCCGATCCAACTAAATTTCCCCTGAAATGAAATTAATAATAGGTATAACTGTTATAGTTTGAATCGACGAGACCATTCCAATAAGATGAATATAAATAAGTCAAAAAAGACAGAACGAAAACCACTAATTTAAAACTATTAAGTAAGTGGGTACATAAAAAAACAAAACCAACATAAACAAGAAAGCCGTGAGATCGTTATCACAAGACTGCCCCTATCCGACACGTTAAGTGTGAAAGTTCAATCCGTTTGACGTTGTAATTTTTGTTTTATTTCAAACTTTGAACAGATGATCCACGTGACCTAGTGACGTAGTTTAATGAAACAGAGTCACAGACTGCAGAAAATGTCTCGACATAAGCCCCTCTGCACTCTATTTTATAGAGGGGCTAAAATGGAAGATCAATATAAAAGCTGGTAATTTTCTGAATAGGTAGCTCATAAATCCTACAGCACGCTACGCTATTATTATTTATGTAATTGTTATTTTCTATTTAATGATAATGAGTAAAACTAAGTATTATGGTCGGAATGCAAAAATATTTCTTTCAGTACTGTTATTGGTGTAACATTAGAAATAAATAACGTATTTCGCTAGAATACCGATAATACTTCAAATGGCATTCCAACGTAACAAAGGCAGGAGTCACGAAAGAAAATAATGATTCCTAGTGATTGTCCGACACAAAGATTTGAATAAAATAAATAAATATTGTGGGACTCTCTCTCACAATGCTTTCTAGCTCCAACTAAGATAATATTATAAGTGTATGGTATTGGAATAAACAATGTGTATTTAGGAACTTGACGAAAATTAAAATTAAAAGAATATTTTTCTTTAAATTAAATGCCAAATTGATCAAATAGCACAAGCGAGGTAGAAAGAGATCGAATGAATTTTGTTAAGTCAACTAACAAGCCAAGCTCATATTTTGTTTGATCTACCTGAATAGCATGGTTCAAACTCAAAACTCAAGACTAGAATTATTTTACTGTACTTAGTAACTTAAGCCTTGGATTTATTTCAAGAGGGAGAGATTATCTGTTAAACTTCAACACATTGAACTTTCATCTCATTCTATTCTATCTTGCTATGGTTCCGACTTGTATCAGCGGTTTTCTGTGCGATTTGATTCACTGTGCATAACTTAAGCTACGAGCCACTGATGAAACTACGATAAAAACATTGTAATTATTGTCTACAACAAATCACACAATGACTATTACACAATACTACATATCATTATATATACCTACATATATAGGATTGTGGTAAATGACTTTAAGATTTTATGTAAAAATATACTTTTAATAACTTAAAAAAACACTTCGTACAACCGTCTTCAACAATTCCCAATTTCCGACTCCCCGTCCTTACATCTAATCAGTTTCCCACATATACAATATTACAACAATATTTTTTAATTTACGTACATCTTAAATCGGTAAATTACCACCTAATTCATAGGGTAACTAAGTAATAATATACAGGGTGATCAATCCAAATGGGTCAGTAGGAAGAAATCAGAAACTATGAGAGATAGCGACATCGGTTCTTAGTAACCTTAATAATAATGACATTGAAACTTTTTCTCAAAATATCATACTTTACCGGGAATCGAAACTAGTCAAAGTTTCTATATAAACAATGTTAAGTTAGGTTAGGTTGGCACTAGGAACGTTTAAGTAATTGAATGAAAAACATAAAAACAAAATTAACACACTAATGATGTAAAAGGTATCTAAAATTAACACAAAGTGGTTTTAAAAAGGCTCGTTTGATTTAGAACACGACAGCCATTTATTCCAAGAATACAAAAACTTTTTTATGTGTGCCATTTTCAAATTTTGCTCACTGAACGAATGCGTTCCAATTTTAAATGAGACGCAATTTGTAATGAATATTAGCGATGTAGATAAAATATTAATATTGTGGTCTATTTAGATAAATGATTCAAAATGATGACCGATTATTACAAATTATTTAAATTATGAGCATTTCAATCTAATGCTTACACAAGATTTCATGGCAAAATTGGTCCTTATACTTTCAGGTTACAGTTAAAAAAGTCATTAATCAACAGTATGTATGTGTGCTAATTTCAAAAAAAGTAGTGGCGTTCATAGCCAGCTTTAAAGTCAACCCCATATAACACCGTCGCCTAGACTACACAAAAAGCAGCAGCCAGCGATATGCTAAGTGACCGCTGCGCCATTGATAACGGTCACGTGGGGCTACATGCTTGCAGTCATATGTAACGAGTATAACGACTGTGTTTATCGGTATGGGCTAAGCAGACATGCAGTTCGTAATTTAAATTATTATAGTGACGTACCTATTTTTTATACGAGAGTAAAAATCCGCATAGATGCTATGCTGACTGCTACCGACTAAAAAGTCTCACGTATCCTGCCTAACAGCCTACGGTTGAACGCACCTGGTAAGCCCTCGAAAGAGGCATCCCGTGGCATTATTGTAGAAAAAAATTGATTGCCATTAAAATGGTTATTGTGCACCAACCCAAAGATAGACACATGCCATCGCGCAATTTTTTTAAAACTTTTTTAAGAGTAACAATTTTGTAGTAGGTACATATTTTTTACATAACTATAAATATTTACGCAGCACACGCAACGAAGCTCTCAAAAGGAATAACTTTTCCCCCGTTTTTGAAACATTTACTATTACTGCACCGCTCCTATTCGTTGTAGCGTGATGCTATATAGCCTATGACACTCCACAATAACGTAGCTTTCTATTGGTGAAAGAATTTTTAAAATCGGTTTAGTAGATCCCGAGATTACCCCTTACAATTTAACAAACATACAAACATTACTTCTTTATAATATTAGTATAGCAATAGATTATAATGCTTAAATCTTTAAAACTACGCAACGGATTTTGATGTGGTTTTTTTTTGTGATTGTTGAGTGTTTTTTTTGTGATTGATGAGAGTGGAGAAATACTGTTTACATTATAATGCGATCGTAGACACTGCTACGGTTTGGAATGCTACCCAGATCTAAAGAATTCTGAAAATTTGATAACTTGAGAACTAATGTTGAGAAAAAAATAGAGTTAGGAAAAACTATTGACATTATTATGGAACTAAATAAGCACTAAGAACATGGTCAAACAAGAAATTTGATTAGAGTTTTAAGCAGTAACTTTAACAATTAATTTGACTTGTTTGTACATAAATATATTAACACTTACAAAGAACTTATATTTTTAAATGGAAATTACGTTTCCTAATAATAAATTTCGTTCAATTAACACAAATGTACATTTCATTCAGAAACCAGGTCAGCCTATACCTAACTTCTATTCATAATATAATTTCACAATTATAAACTCGCATATAAATTGGTCGATAAAGTAAAAGCTTTGTTTTTTACCCAAGAGTACTTTGACTCGTGTATAAATAAAGTGATAAGTTCTACCCAACCACTTAAGTAACATGAGTTTTACACTTGTTGTACATTAGCTTATGTAGCTTATCAAATTAATGAAACCTGAAAAAAAATTAAACCATTTTTATTAGGGTTCCGTTCCCGAAGGGTAAACCGGGACCCTATTCATGAGACTTTGCTGTTCGTCTGTCTGTCAGTCTGTCCGTCATGAGACTTTAGCTCATGAACCGGTATAGCTAAAGAGCTGACGTTTTCACAGATGATGTATTTCTCTTGATACTTTAACAACAATAACTATAATAAAATAATAAATAAATGGTTTAAAAACCCTGGAAAGACACGCTTTTATAAATGCACGTAAAAACCAAAAATAAATTATGGATCGTTCAAGTTGCCTCTATTTCGGGGCTGAAGTGTAAACTATGTGCTTTTAATTATATTTAATTGCAAAAGCGTGGGGCGCTGGAACAGGAAAGACTTTCCTGACGGAAGCTGCATGATTTCTTGTCAGATTAAGGATAAGGTAATATTTATAAAAAAAAATCAATAAAAAATAAAACCGACTTCAAACAAATCCTGAAAAATAAAATTTACTTAGCACAAAGTAATACCTATGTATTTTGATTTATCAGATTTTATTCAATATAATATTGAAGTTGGTGCCATGAATAACACCTACATAAAACTGTGGGTTTACTTGGCACCGACTTCAATATGATTTTGAATAAAATCTGATCAATCAAAATACATTTAACTTTGTGCTAAGTAAATTTTATTTTTAAGGATTTGTATGAAGTCGGATCTATTTTTTTATTATTATTATTAAGTCGGATCTACCAATCTAGGTGTAAAGTTCTCATCAATACAAATCAATCACGCTCAAACACAAGGTAACTGCTGTAAATTGTTAAGGAATGCCCTCGACTATCTTTCGACTCTATTATCAGGGCGACTACAGACCCTCATTAAAGTGTAGAACATTAAAGCACTTAATTTAAAATTTAACAAGCGCAATAGTTATCCCTACAATTTTTGGTGGTTGCCCTCGTTTTCTCCTGGATCTCATCATCAGATCCTGACCTGGTGAAAATGGGACCACCTCAGAAGTAAACCCTATTCAACAAAAAAAGAAATTTTGAAATCCGGCTATAATTGACGGAAATATCGCTTAACATACATAAAAAAAATACAGACGAATTGAGAACCTCCTCCTTTTTTTGAAGTCGGTTAAAAAGCGTGTTTTTCTCGTGTTTTTAAACTATTAATTTACACTGTCACGCTTTTATATATCTATTGTGGTTTTTACAATCATCATCATCAATATCAATATCATCAATACATATAATAAAATCGTAACAAGTCGCTGTCTGTACATGGAAGAAAAATAAGAAAAAATATAATAGGGGGGCTTTATGAACGCAATAGAACCCAATACAATGATTTTTAGAATTTTTGTCTGTTTGTCTGTACGTTTGTGCACGCTAATCTCAGTAACCGCTTAATCGATTGCAATGCGGTTTTCTTTCTTGTGTTGAGGTTTGCTCCACTTAACATTTAGTGTTTGTTTTATGTCAATCGGTTTATAAATAAAAAAGTTATATCACTTTTAAGGATCGTACATAGACATAAGAATCTAAAAATGGGTAAATCTAAACTGGCGTGTTGGCTTAATCATAAAAGAGCTTAATGATTAAGGCTATTTTAAAACAATTCATTCATTTCACTGAATTGTTTTAAAATAGATTTAATCTTTAAGCTCTTTTATGATTAAGCAAACAGGGCAGTTTCACACGCTGCTTGATGAGTCTGCTGAATAAATACCTCTCCTTTCATACACCTTATGTGACGTAAACGAAGTTGCGGGTTCAGCTAGTTATTAATATCATTTTAAATTTCGGAAATGTATTAACGATGATAGGCTTTAATTGAAATGCATAACATAGATACTTGAAAAGTAAAGTAGTTAATCACGTCTACGCAACACGTCTACGAAAAACTGGCAAAAGTGGGTCTTGAAAATCAAGACCCACTTTTGCCAGTTTTTCGTGACGCCCGCGTAATAGGAGCAAACCTATTACCGTTACGGATCTCAATTAGAAAATTAATAGGTAGGTCCTTAAAGTTTCGGCATTCCGAGATATTTAGTACAATATGTAGTAATCATGTAATAAGAATACAAACGCATATATATCCCCAAGCAGGTTATCAAAGGTAACCAAAGATATCTCGTTCTGGAAGAAGAACTCTACATTTTGCCACTGTTAACGTATTCCCCTCATGTATCTACTTAATTGCCTGAAAGAAGAGGCTCATGCAGCTTTCGTCAGGATTTTTATTATATCAGGATTAGTATTAATAGGAATTTGCTTACAAAAAAATCTTTCTAGGTCCAGCGCCCCACGCTTTTACAATCAAATATTATAATTAAAAGCACATAGTTTACACTTCAGCCCCGAAATAGAGGCAACTTGAACGATTCATAACTTATTTTTGGTTTTTACGTGCATTTATTGCGTGTTTTTATAGGGTTTTTAAACCATTTATTTATTTTATACTTTTTAGTCACAACATTTACACCTTTACTAGCTGTTCCTTGCAGCTTCATCCGCATAGAAGTCGTTATCGCGTAAAATCATTACCCTCCTTTTGCGCAGTCAGTTAAAGAGTAGCCTATGTCCTTCCCTTGAACTCAAACTATCTTTAAATCAAAATCAGTTCAGTGGTTTAGGCGTGAAACCGTAACAGACAGACAGACAGAGTTACTTTCGCATTTTTAATATTAGTAGGGATTTCTGTATTACATGGTGTTTTGTCTGAGTTCGAATAATGTGAAATTATTTCATTATTATTCTAATACAAATACATTTTATGTCAATATTTACACTTAATATTAACTTCAAATAAAACAGGTTTGTTATAACCTTAAACCCTAATCGTGGTCAAAGTTCATTACAAGACTTTTCTAACAAATCCAAACACAGTTATGATACGATGTTCAATCATGAAGTTACAGTTCATTTCTTACGACTCCATCATCAGATCAGTTTTACAGTACCTACCATATTATTGTACTCGTATTTTTATCAGAACTACAAACATCTGCCAATTTTCATGACGCTACGATCCTTGGAAGATGGTTAAATTAGTTATCTAAGATTCAATTGCATACTTTTACAAGTCAATTAAAAAAAAGTTTGTAATAACCTTGAAACTTGAGCGGGGTCAAAGTTCATTACAAGACTTTTCTGACGAATCCAAAAAGAGATATATAATACGATATTTCATCATGAAGTTCCAGTGCATATCTTCCGGCTCCATCATCAGATCAGTTCGACAGTACCATATTATTGTACTGTCATCAGAACTATATACAGCTGCCAATTTTTATGACGCTACGATCCTTGGAAGCTGGTTAAATTAGCTACCCTAGATTCCATTTTTTCCATCGAAGTTTCAGTGCCTATCTTTCGGCTCCATCATCATGTCAGTTTGACAGTACCATATTGTTGTATTGTCATCAGAACTACATACAGCTGCCAATTTTCATGACGCTACGATCCTTGGAAGCTGGTTAAATTAGCTACCTTAGATTCCATTGGTTCCATCATGAAGTTTCAGTGCCCCATCATCAGATCAATTCGACAGTACCATATTATTGTATCGTCATCAGAACTACATACAGCTGCCAATTTTCATGACGCTACGATCCTAGGAAGATGGTAAATTAGTTTTCTTAGATTCCATTACATTGTTAGTTACATACCTACACGACGACCTAATAAAAGCGTATTAAAAATAATTAAGGGGGGCTTCATACAGCGAACGTAATTTTTTCCAGTTTTTCGGTACGGAGCCCTGCGAGACCTACTCGCTCTTGGCTGGTTTAAACTTATACATTTTAACACAATTTTATGCCAGATTAGGTTTAATCCAATTTAGAAAATTTGCTTATACACGTTATTCTATATGGCTGTGATACATGGCCATTCGGTGGGTGACTCATTGTAAGAGCTGCTTGCTACAGAAATGAAGATGATATGGTGGTATGGGAGCCATAGGAATGAACCACGAAAGACTACAGCAACTAAGTACTCGACGTGCGCAATAAGTTGAGGCACGTTTAGAAAGTATTTCATCCCTAGCCTTCCTCGAATTATCATCCACTTGAAATATATTTGCCGTTCAGTAATGTAAGTAAGTATGTGTTGTGAACGAATAATGACTAAAGATAACATGGACTATCATAAATTTTTGACCATGGGGTCCCAACGCGCATAAAATTAAAAACTAGCTGTAGCCCGCAACTTCATACGCTGCATTATATTTAGATTGATATAACTTTTTATTTATGAACCGATTGACATGAAACACTAAATGTTAAGTGGAGTAAACCGCAACTCAATAAAAAAACCGCATCGCAATTGGTTGAGCGGTTGCTGAGATTATCGTGCACAAACGTACAGACAAACAGACGAAAATTCTAAAAACCATTGTTTTGGGTTCTATTGCGTCCATAAAGCCCCCCTATAAACTTTTTTCTTATATATGCAGCCTGTTACGATTGTATTATATGTATTGATGATGATGATTTGAAGAAGCGGCTGGTTGAGTCGACTGGTGACCCAAGAGCTGGCAGTTATTTCTCCCAGTGAAAAAGAAACGCCATTAAAAGCGGGAATGCTGCCACTCTTTTTGGCACAATGCCACGGGTGCCTTGTTTAGATTAAGTTTAGTTTTATATATACTTATATTGCAAATAGTTTGCTTAATTGTAACATTATAAAATAAATTAATGTAAAGAAAAGGTATATCGCTGTACAGTAAAGTACAAGCAAGGTACAGTTACTGTACAGTCATAAAAACACCTCAGTACTGTGAACATAAATTATATTCATGATTTTTTCCTTGACAGTTTTGATAAAACGCCACCTAAAACACACAGTTATAATGTATATTTAAATTATTCAAACGATTCATTAGCGTGTACCCAGCAGTGTAATGAGTGTTTAATTTGAATATAAACTTCATTTTTGTAAACTGAAATACGTCGACTTTTCACGATGTGGTGAATAGTTGCACATTGTTAACAAAATATTTTAAAATAACTTCGTCATCATAATTTTCCCAGCAATTAGCGCTACTTGCAACGAAACCCAAAGCAATTTTATCATTCCTTTGATGTTACTTACACAGTTAAAGTGTAGAATTTCATGTCAGATCTGTATTTCACTTAACCTGTAACACTGCTGAACAATAATTGTAAAATCCATCCATCCAATTTATTTATTAGACGATCCTTATTACTTACTACAACGCTTAAAAAGTGAATCGCATATTAAGTTACTACCTCCTTAGTTATTAAAATATGGTTAACTTACAAATTAAACATTTAGTAAGAAAGTATGTAGGTACATTTACATATTAGGAAGTTTGTACCAAAGGTTATAGGACTGAATTAATTCCGGAAGACAATTAAAATAGTCGACAAGAGAGATTTAATAAAGCCTGCTGTTGTCTACATTGTAAATAAAGTCTGCAAAATTCATGGTAAACTAAGTGAAATTAACGAAAAGTCAAAGGATTCTGTCTCATTACAAAATTCGTCTTCATTATCTGCGGTTATATAAGACATAATTAAAAGAGGGTACATTTGAAAATTACTTCCGTTTCTATAAGGGGTCTTTATGCCTAATTTAAAATTAGGTCGTTCCAACCATACATACATAAATATAAGATCGGGTTAACATTTAACATAGGAGGCTTAGGTTGTTAATAGTATTGCATCGGTGTGTGATACAAGAGCTTGGCGCAGAACCATATTTACTTTTGAAGTGATCATCACATTATATATAGGTACCTACATTTGCTCAAATTTTTGACTGTTGACAAAATATACGAAATTAGTTATAGTATACTCTAGGGGTCTTCCTAATATTTTAAACTATCAAGAGCACCGGAAAGCATACGGCCCTTTTGGCAGTAAAAGTACGGTTTGCAACATCAATGTTTAACGCTAATGACAGCTACTTAATTTTAATTAATAATTAAATACGATATAACTATAAAAGCAGTCTTTGGCGGAATATAGTATCGCCATAAAGAAGAAAAAAAAACTATAAAAGCTTACTTATACACGCACGTACTGTCCATGAAGTTTTACACACATCGTTTCATGATTTCTCCGGTAACATCAATAATAATAAATGCTATTGCAATAAGCAATGCAGCTAAGCTATGTACTTTTAGATAGGTAATTAAAATTGAAGAAGTAAAAGCGTTATGACATCAAATAGTACTCGTACTTTATATCAAACCAGTTGCTATACCAAACACGATAGGTATCTTAATTCGGTAAACATATTTACTCACACATAAAATAAATAAATGGTTTAAAAAACCCTAGAAAAATACGCTTTATAATGCACGAAAAAAGCAAAAATAAATTATGGATCGTTCAAGTTGCCTCTATTTCTAGGCTGAAGTGTAAACTATGTGCTTTTAGTTATAATATTTGATTGCAAAAGCGTGGGGCACTAGGATAGGAAAGACTTTCCTGGCGAAAGCTGCATGATGTCTTGTCAGATTAAGGATAAGGTCACATTTATAAAAGCGTGTTTTTCTCGTGTTTTTAAACTATTAATTTACACTGTCACGCTATTATATATCTATTGTGACTTTTACTATTATTAATATCATTTTATATTTCGGAAATGTATTAACGATGATAGGCTTTAATTGAAATGCATAACACACTTACTTGAAAAGTAAAGTAGTTAATCACGCCTACGCATTTTCAACACCCACTTTTGCCAGTTTTTCGTGACGCCCGCGTAATAGGAGCAAACCTATTACCGTTAGCGATCTCTATTAGATAATTCATAGGTAGATCCTTAAAGTTTCGGCATTCCGAGAAATTTAATACAATATGTAGTAATCATGTAATAAGAATACAAACGCATATATCCCTAAGCGGGTTATCAAAGGTAACCAAAGATATCTCGTTCTCGAAAAAAAACTCTACATTTTGCCACTGTTAACGTATTCCCCTCATGTATCTACTTAATTGCCTGAAAGAAGAGGCGTTCCCTTTTGCAGCATAAACGTTATGCTCTTGTGCGACCTCATGCAGCTTTTTTTTTTTTTTTTTTTTGTTTAACGTGAGGGAAAATCCTCATGGATGTTATGCCGGACTCCTACCGACTAAAAAACCTCACGTCACGCCCAACAGTCTATGGTTGGGAGCCCCGGGTAAGCCCTCGGAAGGATGTCCCAGGACTCCCAACAGACCCACGGCCGCTACTGCGGCCTCGCCCAGGGGGTGGTTCGGGTGCTATCCCGCGTCTTTGGGGGGTTTCGGGTGTGATCCCGCTTCTAAGGGGGGGCGTGCGTGAATTGTCTCACTCACGTCACGCTGCCGTCATGGGCCTGCTTCTCTAAGGACGGTGAGCCGCCCTGTCACCGTCCTCAGGCCCCTGGTCATGGTGGCCGATAGTCCTCGGCGAAGACACGTCGGCGGCGCCCAGGCCGCCGACTGCGGAACTCGGGTGGGAGAGTTCTCTCCCGTACCCGTCCCGCCGCCTCCTTCACGAGCATGACCTGCTCGCAGAAGGAGGCGGCGCAGTCCCACTTACTCCCGCTGGAGAGCATGGCTCGCACCATGGTCTCGAGCGAGAGAGTGTCCACGTCCAGACCCACTACGAGGACCTGGCGCTGTTGCGCCCACGCCGACCTCATGCAGCTTTCGCCAGGATTTTTATTATAAAAGGATTAGTATTAATAGGAATTTGCTTACAAAAAAGTCGTTCTTGTTCCAGTGCCCCACGCTTTTACAATCAAATATTATAACTAAAAGCACATAGTTTACACTTCAGCCTAGAAATAGAGGCAACTTGAACGATCCATAATTTATTTTTGCTTTTTTCGTGCATTATAAAGCGTATTTTTCTAGGGTTTTTTTAAACCATTTATTTATTTTATATACTTTTTAGTCACAACATTTATACATTTACTAGCTGTTCCCTGCGGCTTCATCGGCGTAGAAGTTATTATCGCATAAAATCATTACCCTCCTTTTACGCAGTCAATTAAAAAGTAGCCTATGTCCTTCCCTTAAACTTAAACTATCTTTATAACAAATTTCATCAAAATTGGTTCAGTGGTTTAGGCGTGAAAACGTAACAGACAGACAGACAGAGTTACTTTCGCATTTATAATATTAGTAGGGATTTCTGTATTACATGGTGTTTTGTCTGAGTTCGACTAATGTGAAAATATTTCATTATTACTCTAATACATACCTATACATTTTATGCAGGTACTTAAGTCAATATTTACACTCAATATTAACTTCAATATACAGTGTGAATTTTTCAAAAGGGATTGGATGGCCAAATCCGAAACTATAAGGAATAGCGAAAAATGCTCAAAGGAGTCACGAGCCCGATTTTGATGAAACTTAAAACCCCATCATTAGATTTTCGAAAACCAATAATCCTAGCTAGGAATCGAACCCATTGATTTTCAAAAAAAAGCACACCCTATATTATTACACCATATGTTAGTGTTGCTATTAAGGATCTTATTCTGGGAAGTAATGACATACGGCAAACTAAAGGAAAGTGCTCATCTTTAACAAAATACAATTTATTTTTCTTACGTTAACTGATTAATTGTTCAAAATGTAGACCATTGTTTTCAATACATAGCTGGATTCGAAAACTCAAGGATTGTACTGCATTCAATATTATTGATTCCGTTTAGAATATTCTCCAAAGAATCATTCTGAGCATGATTTAAAACACGGAATAGTTACAACCTATTCTGGGAATTTGAACGAAACAAATTATGATACAAAATTTTGGTACGTGAAATATGAATTCTACTAAAATTCCAAACTTTCCTTAAATTTGCCGTATATCATTACTTCGCAGAATTGGATCCTGATCAGCGACACTATCGTATGGTGTAATAATGAAGGGTGTGTTTTTTTTTTATAAAATCAATGGTTTCGATTCCCAGCTAGGATTATTGGTTTTTTAAAAATCTAATGATGAAGTTTTAAGTTTTATCAAAATCGGGCTCGTGACTCCTTTGAACATTTTTAGCTATTCCTTATAGTTTCGGATTTGGCCATCCAAACCCTTTTCAAAAATTCACCTGTATAACAAGTTTGTTATAACCTTAAACCCTAATCGTGGTCAAAGTCCATTTTAAGACTTTTTCAACAAATCCAAACACAGCTATGATCGATGTTCAATCATGAAGTTATAGTTCATATCTTACGACTCCATCATCAGATCAGTTTGACAGCACCATATTATTGTATTGTTATCAGAACTACAAACATTTGCCAATTTTCATGACGCTACGATCCTTGGAAGATGGTTAAATTAGTTACCTGAGATTCCATTGCGTAGTTTTACAAGTCAATTAAAAAAAGGTTTGTTAAAACCCTGAAACCTAAGCCTGGTCAAAGTTCATTACAAGACTTTTCTGACGAATCCAAAAACAGATATAATACGATATTCCATCATGAAGTTCCAGTGCATATCTTAACGCTCCATCATCAGATCAGTTCGATAATACCATATTATTATATTGTCATCAGAACGACATACAGCTGCCAATTTTCGTGACTCTACGATCCTTGGAAGCTTGTTAAATTAGCTACCTTAGATTCCACTTGTTTTCAGAAACTATTATCCGGCTCCATCATCATATCAGTTCGATAGTACCATATTATTGTATTGTCATCAGAACTACATACACTGCCAATTTTCATGACCCCTACGATCCTTGGAAGCTGGTTAAATTAGCTACCTTAAATTCCACTTGTTTTCAGTATCTATCTTCCGGCTCCATCATCGTTTCAGTTTGACAGTACTATATTATTGTATTGTCATCAGAACTACATACATCTGCCAATTTTCATGACGCTACGATCCTTGGAAGCTGGTTAAATTAGCTACCTTAGATTCCACTTTTTCCATCGAAGTTTCAGTGCCTATCTTCCGGCTCCATCGTCATATCAGTTTGACAGAACCATATTATTGTATTGTCATCAGAACTACATACACCTGCCAATTTTCATGACCCTACGATCTTTGGAAGCTGGTTAAATTAGCTACCTTAGATTCCACGTGTTTTCAGTACCTATTTTCCGGCTCCATCATCATATCAGTTTGACAGTACTATATTATTGTATTGTCATCAGAACCACATACAGCTGCCAATTTTCATGACGCTACGATCCTTGGAAGATGGTTATATTAGTGTCCTTAGATTCCATTACATTGTTAGTTACATACACGACGACCTAATAAAAGCGTATTAAAAACGTACTTAATGAAAGTGAAATAACTCAGAATAAAACTTGAAACGATTTTTGTAACCCGAGCACAAATTTTGAACTATAAAATTTCAGTGTAAACCACAAAACGTGGGCACATTGTCCGTTTATACAGCTACGACAAACTTTATTATTATTTGCCCGAAGCACGAAAACTATAAAGTAAATAGATAAGTATGCGACACGGAAAACTGAGAGAACAAATCAAAACCTAATGTATTTAAACGAGGAGTTCTTATAATAATGAAGTCGGTTATAAAAGTATCTTCCTGCATTAACCGACTTCTATTAATTATGTAGAGGTGGATGATTATTTTTCTGAGCATTTTAAAGTTTTTTTGGAATACCATAAATACTTTTTTTAGTTTAACGTGAGGGAAAATCCTTCATGGATGCTATGTCAGACTTCTACCGATTAAAAAACCTCACGTAACGCCGAACAGCCTACGGCCGGGGTCGGGACGAGCCCGGGTAAGCAATTGGAAGGATGTCCCAGGACCTCCCAACAGCCCTAAATACTAAAAAAAATTTATGACTCAATGCCAAGAAAAGAAGCTTTAACTAAAATTAAGAATAATTATGATAAATTCGAGTTAAAAATTAGAATGAACTAATAATTATTTAAAACTAGCCGGGGCTTTGTCCGCGTGGAATGTTGGTCCCGACCGACCTTATCACATATGGGTATGAAAAATAGATTACGACATTTTCTCAGACATGCCGAATACTACCCATAAAATTTCATAAAATGTAACAAACACCGCAACACGAGAATTTTATATATTAGAATTAAAATAGACCTATGTGAACACAGTAAGGCATTATAAGAAATTTGATACCGGAGAACATGACGCGTTCTAGTTTTGATATTATTTAAATCTTACTAATATTATAAATGCGAAAGTTTGTGAGTGTGGATGTTTGTTACTCTTTCACGCTCTAACGGCTGAATGGATCTGGCTGAAATTCGATACAGGGGTAGATATAGGTCTGGAATAACATGTAGGCATACTTTTTATCCCGGGAATAAGTTCCCACGGGAAGCGAAAACGGGAATAAAACTTGACACGGGCGAAGCTGCGGGCGTCAGCTAGTGGGCTATAAACGCAGATTTATTTCAGTTTGTTTGAATTTCGGTCTTCAATTTCTGCCCGAACTATTGCAGTTCATTTCAATTTTCATTCATTCGTTATTGATGGTTTTAATGCGTGAGAAAATTATTATAATGTGAAGTTTAAGTCAATACTGGTATAGAAAAGTTCTACGAACTGACTGATATTCGTTTTTGTTACGAGTTAACATTGAGATAACAGCTGTACTTTTATAGGACCTCAGCAAGAGTTCCACTCAAATCAGAATATATTTAAATTTATTTGAAAATTAACTTAGTGTTTCAGTATAGGTAGGTATATGCAATACTAGCGGACGTCACGCGGTTTCACCCGCGTAGCTCCCGTCCCCGTGGGAATACGGGAATAAAATATAGCTTAAGTTACCCGGGGATAGTGTAGCTTCTCAGCAGTGAAAGAATTTTTTGAATCGATTCAGATATTTTGTAGTTTATTTGATACAAACAAACAATAAAATCGTTCCTCTTTATAATAGGTAAGTATGGATGACTTAAAAATGTACTAAAGTCCATTGATATGACAAAACTATATGTGTTATAAACTAGATAATTTTCAATGGGTTACAATAGTTGCATTATTACTAGCATAGGTTAATGAAAATCTGACCAGAGAAACCAATATGACGAGTCAAATTATTTAAAAATAAAAGATTCTTGCTATCATTTTGCAAAATCAAAGCACTTTATTGTTTATAAATAGTTAACTAAAAAGAAAATAAACAGATCTAAAAAGGCTTTTTGGTCCTATTCATAGAAAAAAAATTCGTACAAACAATATCTGTTACGAACTTTCATTATTTAGTTAGAAAGAAAAATAAAACCATAAAAATATAATAAAAGCGCCGGTAGGTAAACTAGTTAACTCTAAACCAACATATATCGCGTGTGGACTCAGATAAGGGGTGTCATAAGAACTGTCGACGGCTCGCCTCTGTGTCGCCAGTCCAGTCTAACCTTATTACTTTATTGTACATTTTACTGTACAGAATTAAAGTTTAATTTAATTCCAATCCGTATTAAGTAGATTGGTGCTGACTGAGATCTGTTCAAGTAAACCTTACACATTATAATATTCTTAGGTGTCGTCACCGAAATGACGGTTATTTATTGTTTCATCCCTAAATTTTTATTTTAGCAATCATGTTTGTCTTTTTGTATCAACCAGCGCATACCCTATCGTACATACATTAGTAATTCAGTGTTTTTCAGAAGGAATCTATCTACGACTCTGTTCTACTTAGGTACACCACACTGACCCATTGTTTGATTTTAACTTAAATTTTGATACACTTTTTATTCGCGATTGCAACACCACTCGTGTTACGTTTACGTTGCTAATTTGCTTCTGCTTTAATAATAATCACAAAATCTCTTTCACATTAACATTATCACCATGTTTTCTAAGCACTTCTATAGGAATTGTTGAATGTTGTTGTTGAATCGTTGATAAATCTGCCTGTTATTTTCACAGAATGGCCTACTTAAACTGCATGCTAATAAACATTAAAGTTACAGAAAATCAAGATTAAGTATATACTGAAATTTTTCATTACGTAACTAAATGTTTAGTACGTGTGAAATAAACATAAAGTTGTGATTAAATCACTCTGATAATCATCTTAACGTTATCATCGCGTGGCTTATTAGTGTCGCACCGTTTCGATAAAGTTTCAACTTTTATAAGCCCGCCTTACTTTTCATTGAACTGTAGCGCTTAATCAATTATTCATTAGTTGATAAAACGTAATCCTCCACCATGAGTTTCGGGCTTAAGTTAGAAAGTTTTAAAACAGTGTGCAGCGTGCATAGATAATTTTGTTTCATGATAATTAAATTACATAAATTCTTAGTACCTAGGTATAAACTTTTTGTAGTACCAAATAAGTATTATTTTTTCATTTACTAGTAAATATCATGAAATTGTTGCATACTAATTATGTACTTTTCAAAATTAATACTATTAAAAATCAAAAAGAAATGAAAAAATCAATTGCTGAAATGAACATAAATTTAATTAAACGTCAAAGGAACATCAACCCACAAACCGATTAAGTAAAAACACTTCAGTCGAAACTGTTGGAGAAGAAATTGGGCCAACTTCAGAATCCCATTGTCTTTGATAGTGTGAATGATGGCGGTAAATATTGTTGTAATTAATAGATAGGCTATCCATCATCTCTGTTTGCGGTATTGAAGAGCATTATAGAAAGTGCCCCAGTAAAGTTGAGCCTTGTAGACTTGAACTAATTTGTGAATACAGTTACATCTAATACAATATTTTTTGTTCTTATCAGGTTGAAAATTTTTTCAGTAAACTTTGTGTGCCGCCTATTAGTATGTTTTATAAGATCTAGTTAATGTTTGGTTAGACCAATTACCAGAGCAAACGTAAACATTCCTTTGATTTAAGCCAGTTCTATCCTGGAAAATCTAAAAGTAGACCAATAACCAGTACTGCGCAATAGAAAAATTAAGAAATCGAGGTGATTAGGGTACACCCCTTTCTTGAAATTCTTCATCATAGCACTACATATATGGAGGCAAGTGACTAACCATGTCTCATATATCACTTTACTATTGTTGAATTAGTCCTAATTAAAGGCTAATTCCTTTCACAGTGATTGCATGTTTAAATTTTTGATGTAATTGCTGGTAATACCCACAATGAAATCGAAACAATCGGATTGAAAAATATGTAATAAATAATCGTTTTCAACCGTCCCAGTTTTAATACCGCCGAGCGAAATGGAAAAATAACAGCAAACTAATTGGAACACTCCTGGTTAAACCCTTTTCATTCGGTTTTCAAGTTATCGGGGTAATTTAAATGGTTTGCTTCGACGGCGAATTCGCTAAATTCGTTCGGAATTTTCTATTGGAGTAATTAATCTTCCATGTTTAGTATTTTCTGTACTTCAAAGTATTTTCAGCTTTTGATCTAAGAGCTTCTTGGGGAAGTAATTATTTGTGGAAGCATTTATTTAAGGCAATGACCTGGTGACATAACAGACACACGAGTGCCAGCAAACGGTAGATAAGTCTTTTTTTTTGTCTATGTGTGGTTGGAGCACGTTACTTTTTTAGAGATCCGTACCCAAAGGCTAAAAATGGGATCCAGAAACATTATCTCTCCCCCTCTCTCTCTCTCTCTTATACGTAGTTATGTGTTCTATGATAATAAGTATGTTGTATGTTTTAATGTTTTTTGTGTATGTTTTCTAGTATAATCAAATACAACGCGGTATCTTCAAGTTTACTATAGCTCGTAATTGAATTTCAAGTGTAGATAAAACCAAAATGAACTCCACGATTGTATAATAGCGTTATCAAAAAGTCTAGTTTGAATGCGATCGCGTGCACGCCGCTCGCTAGCTCGAATTTATAAGATTTAGTCGGAAAATAAATTAGCTACGACGGAAAAGTTTTGGGTAAATACGAGCAGGGAGGTGTGTCGAGTCGAAACGCTCTGACATCAGATATGGCATTATTATTGAATATGAAATTCACTTGCTGGAATGTTTGTGCTATATGTTTTGACAAAATTACTAAGATACATAGAAAAACTTGTTTTACATGTCCAACCTATATGATTAACAGCAGCTTTGTCCGCGCAATATTTGTTCCCGTTCCTGCTTCCCGTATTTTATCACCTACATGCCAAATTTCAGTCCGATCCGTCCAGTGGTTTAAGCTGTGCGTTGATAGATCACTATGTCAGTCAGTCAGTCATCTTTGAGTTATATATATTTATATAGATATAGATATAGATAGATAGAAGATAGATATAAGTCTTTAGAAAGACCTGACAACATAAAAACCTTAAGAAATTACAATGGAAGTCCAAAACGACCTAAAAGTCATTAAGATTATTCACAGCAAAATAAAATAAACATTAGCAGTCAGAACAGAACCGTGGTTACTGATAAAAACTTGTTGGGACGGAATCAGAACTATCTTTTTTTACGTGTGGACATCTCTCTTGGATGCCATGCAGGACACTTACAGACGAAAACCACATCTGCTATACCACTGCCTAGGGCCGGAAGCCCCAGATAAGCCCTCGGAAGTTAGGAGTCCTGGGATATGTTGGGAATCCTTCCGAGGGGTTACCCGGGGCTCCCAACCATAGGCTGTTGGGCGTTACGTAAGGTTTTTTAGTCGATAGAACCGGCATAGCATCCATGATGGATTTTCCCTCACGCTAAAAAAAAGCCCTCGGAAAGATGTTCCAGAATTCTCAATTGACGCTTGGATGATTATTAGAAGAATTTAAAAAAAGAACTTAAACCAACACGTTGAACCATGAACCACGTTGTCTTTATTCACTTAAAAAAATATAATGAAAATCATAACCAATAATTTATTCATTATTGTTGTGTTCAACTTTTTTCAAACATTATTTGTTCTAGTTAGTTACTGCTAACTCATTACAGTCCAAATATTTGTTCGGCTAGTCACTAATGAGCAGGTGACGTTTGAAATTATGTTGTAGTAAAAACAAATTTATTGACCTTTTTTATCTTAAATAAAAAAACTAGATGCTCTTTTGGGCTAGTTTTAGTAACTTGTTTGTTCGGTTACTTAGTTCATTTGAGTTTTATAAACGTAGGTTTTTAAATTGCAAGAATGTACAAAGACATAGCTTCCTTTATTGATACCGCAATGACACTAGGAATCTGTGGCAATTGGATCCATTACTAAATTTGAAGGCACTTAGCACAATTATATTAATATTTTTGTACATTTTTTTTAAGGTGCAAGCAAAGTTATAATATTAAACGACCACTACATTTAATGGATACCTACTGAGCTCGAGAAACTACATGCGCTTCTATTTTTGATAAAGATAGATTTTACGTTTTCGCATGCAAAGACTCTCTAGAATCTGCTGTTTTCTTGGTTTCTTTTTCAGCGTTGGATACGATTACTGTCTGGCTTCCCAATCGATATAGAAACGCTTGCATCAGTATCTACCTCCGCTTACAGATGACGTTGGCTTGGGCCATTCTATACTGAAATACGTGCTTCGGCAATACATGAATATAAATTGACTGTCTTATTAATTCCTTCTATAAACCACTAACTTACAAACAAGCACTCACATATATTGAGCTTACCGTGGAATTAGTACACAACATTTAAAATTCAGCAGACGAACCAGTTTCGAGTAAATGCATGTCGGGCTATTCGTTCTTAATCCTGGCTTCCATGTTCCCTCTTATCTTTTTGGCAACACCGCCATGGTCTACTTGCGAGTAATTTGGGCTACATGTATTTAAATTATATACAGTTGACTTCTCATTACACGGGTTGAAAGGGATATTTGCATAGATAGTCTAAAAATCATTAATAAGTCATATATTAACATTAGTGCTGATAGAGATATAGGGGTTTGCGTTGCAGATGTAAGAGAG
The DNA here is from genome assembly GCA_933228765.1 of Miltochrista miniata. Classification (NCBI taxonomy): domain Eukaryota; kingdom Metazoa; phylum Arthropoda; class Insecta; order Lepidoptera; family Erebidae; genus Miltochrista; species Miltochrista miniata. The sequence continues at coordinate 21,551,843 of OW121763.1, read as the reverse complement.
GGTTGTTAAATAGTCTTTAAAATATAAAAGCACACTTTGCTGCAAAGTGGTGCAGACTGACATGATTAAATCTTACGATCTCATTCCTGTTTCAAAATTCTTACCTATTTAACTTAGTTTAATAATGGATATTTTTTAAATGTTCGCAGATTTTGGATTTGCTGTAGAAGGAGAATATGATCATTATGTATGTTTTTACTTAGATACAAATAGAAAAAATACCCCGAAAAAAAATTATACACCTTAGAGGGCATTCTCTGAAACTCCACAGGCAACTATGTACAAGTGACCCACGCAAACACTTTTTGCCTAACCAAGTGGTGAAATTCTGGAACAAATTACCGGTAACAGTGATAAGTGCTCCCTCTGTGAACTCCTTTAAGAACAGACTGGACAAATTCTTAACAGACCCAGTGCACTAGATATGCACGCATCAGCTATAAGCTGCTAGTGCATTATATAATAATAATAATAAATAGGTAATAAAAAAACGAAAATAAACTACGTTACTTAATATATTATTTATGTTTACGAACAATGTAAAGTTTTATGTAAGTTCAGTTAAAATTCATTCAATGTACAAATTAAGAACATAAGCATTAAATTAAGTATAAACTTACTTCCTTTCGTATATTTGAATACGCATTATACTTTATTACTCAGTTTTATACTTCATAACTAATTACTTACACTGTAAACTTTGATTGCTTACATATTAATTTATTGCCCCATTTTATTTGTTAAGTGGGTATTTTAATAAAATTACTGGATGACTCACTTACTCACTTATCTATGTGCAGCTTATCTATGCCAGCCCTTGAACTCATTTTTACGCTACTTTTATTACGTCCACTCACATTTCTCAAAATTCTGCCCCTAAAGAGGTATAATATAGATATATCTAAACTACATAAGAAGTAAAGATATCTATGGAGTACATTGTAGAGGGTTTTAAGTTTATCGAAGTATGTCAATGGGCCACGCCAGGAGACACAGCTAGTCTATATTATAAAGCGGGAAGATTTGACTGTTTGTTTGCTTGCATGGAATAGGCTCCAAAACCACTGAACCGATTCGAAAAATTTCTTCACTGTTGGGAAGCTACACTATCCTCGGGTGACATAGGTTATATTTTATTCCTGTATTCCCATGGGAATGGGAGCTACGCGGGTGAAACTGGGTGACATCCGATAGTATTATTATAACATTCGTAAATCACTATATAAGATAGTGTATGTTTTTTCCAATGGGTAATTTCAACAGCAGGTACTTATCTCGAAGCGCTCGTGGCCCCACGGACTCAGTGTTCTGTAAACGATCACTGCAGTAAGCAACTTTCACTATGGCCGGTCCATGGATGGGTGACCATCCATTTAATCACTTTGTGACATTTATTTGAGCGTTTCCGTGCTTCGGAAGGCACGTTAAGCCGTTGGTCCCGGTTGCCAGTAAAATGGCAGTCGTTAAGCCAAGTTGAAGGCTTTATTTCAACAGCAGGCAGTCACAACCTGCGCCTGTCCATTTAAACACGGCAATACGGCTCACAACGTATTACGTGGGACAAATTATAAAAAGGTGAAATGTGGGTATATTATATACCTCTGCCTACCCCTTCGGAGATAAAGGGGTGATGATGAACCTAGGTACTTATCTCTGCTTTCTCCGGGAGGACATGATGACACATATTGTATCTGTAATGACTAAGAGCCGGCCTAGAAAATTTAAATATGAACTCTCATGTAAAACCTCAGAAGAAAACACAGAGATATACTCAGTCTCTATTCTCAATAATTATAAATGTGTCACAGCACGCTTAGCCAATTACCTAATTAAAAACTAGAAAATCCTATTACCGCGTGGCACAGGGAAGAACATTGCAACAGTGTCTGGAACTAAATCTTAATGATTTATTAGAACAAAAGTACCTAACTTACCTTTGTAGCATTTATTTTCTATAGATGCAGTATTCAGTATGTGAAAGCAGCCTAATCGAGTTATCTTTTTTTAATCGGTCGTCAGTGGTGACATTTCTGCTGTCAGAATGACAGGATGTCATAAGGATCAGTGACGAATCGTTTTTGCATTCAATGAAAGCAGGTTTTGCATGAAATTCGAGACGATTCCACGTGAGAGAGGGGATAAAGCCCTGATACAAAGTTCCAAGTCTCTTTTTACGATCGGCTAAGGACGAGGGAAATTGATATTACTCTGAGTGGCACGCCTCAATTTTTCTTTGGAGGTTGTAAGTTGCAACCTGAGGACCTGTTAAGGAATTAGTCTGAGTTTACTTATTTTCCTCAGAAAGAATAAGTTTCTGTTTCAACCTACACCCGGGATACCGGTAAGTGTCATTTCTTGTTTGCAAAGCGGTTCGAATTTCGTCGGTCGCGATGTCAGTTATTTCATTTGTCGTTTACTTGTCATAACAGGGTTTTTTACTACGGGGAAAAGCGGCCCGTCCACGGTTAGCAAAACCACACCCAATGACACGTGGACTACATGAGCGAGGTGTTTTGAGAGGAACCAGCCGCCTCCACGTGGCATTCTCGTGCTGTGCTGCTCTCAACTTGACTCAAGGCCAGTAATTGTCACCCAAATAAAAGTGTAGTTAGCTGCTTACCCGTTTTACCTGCTCACGCGGCAGTGGTCTACTGAGTAGTATTAGTACCTAAGCCCTGACTATACTTCTGTGTACCTGTGATATTTGTGTCTATCAGTGAATAAGCTCTCTGTGTGTCTCTGTGTATCTCTGTGTACTTAACAAATATATGTGTGTACACCCTATTGGCTGTTTTCGTCAGAGCCCTGGCCTCCCTTGCGCACCCACTAGAAACTTTGTAACAAGGCGCCCTGGGAAAGAGTTCTCTGCATAGCTACCTCGCGCTAGTTGGTGAGTAACATCATTGTGTTATACCTTTACAATAATTTATTTCAATATTAAACTTTCGAATTTTATACCCAAATTTGAACAATGTATTCCACCATTTATAATTGGCTAGTAAACCTTCACAATACCTCCACTGTATATCAATTAGCGCTGATGTTGAACAACTTATTGTTTGAATGAAACAAAACCCTTTCTTGAGTATACAAAAATGTCTGTGTTTATTTTCGGGGTAATGTAATAAGGTAAATGTTCCAAAATTCTGCCTATAGGTGATTGTAGAGGGTCATTCAAAATTTAAAATTTCGCTCTCTCCAACAAATCCCTAGGGCGAGGGTGCCTGCATGCTGCGGAGGGGAGTGAGCTAATAAAGCAAATTAAAGATTAATAATATATTGTCTTTATGTGTATCTATAAATAGGTTTTACGTATGCATGTATGCAAATGTTTGATGTCGAGAAAAACCCTTTAAGGGTGAGCTTGATTGAATAATGACAAAACTCGGTAATGAGATGACATCGTAAGGGAGATTATGACAAATTGAAGCAGCTGTAAAGTGACGTAACTGAGGAAAAGTAGATATTTCAGTAGCATTTCATTACTGTCTATGGATAACGTGAATTGTTTAAGGTATAGAAGTATCCGTCAGAATAAACTAAGAAATATGTATGGGCTAGTGCAAACGAGTTTAATTATTTTTACATTTTGAGTTATTTTATTTTAAAAGAAAAATGACAACTATAGATTCATAAAAGTTTTGGAAGGGGTTAATAATTCTGTTGGGAGTCCTGGGACATCCTTCCCAGGGTTTTCCGATTTTCTCTAACGTTAATTTAAGAACGAAAAAAAAGGGTTAATAACACGCTTGCAGCACTTCTGATGAGGGAACCTAATAAGATATACCTATCCATTTGTGTAGGTTACTTTATTATTGGTAAATAAATATTTTATTAAAGACTAGCTGTTGCCCGCGACTTCGTACGCGTGAAAGCCCCTTAGCCCCTAGGATATGTAGCGTGATAATATATAGCCTATTTTAAGACCCTACCCCTAGGTAATATTTGTGCAAAATTTGAATCAAATCTATTGAGTACTTTTCGAGATCCTTCCGGACAAAGCAAAGCAAACAGACAAACAGATAAACAGACAAACAGACAAAATTTTTTCTAACTATATTTTCGGCTTCGGTATCTTATGCTGAACACCCAGCGAGTATTTTTTTTAAATATTTCCAATGTACAGTTTTGACTTTTCTATCATTTTATATTATGTATAGATTAAAATAATTAATTAAAGATTTATTTAACTGTCCATAGGCTACGGTAACTAACCTTTCGGTTGGCCGTAAGCTTGTCTGCCACCTAAGTAGTAAAATAAAATATTATAATGTTTCTTCTTTATCTTATAAGAAGCTATTTGTTTCAACGTCTCCTATTTTTATTGCAACAACACACCTAAACTAGATTTAATGTTCTTCTCTCATGAAATAATAAACCGCAAACAGACCCCAAGGGAAATTAATGTTTTCATCAAACACCACGGAGTACAAATAGAAACCCCTCTTTTTAATTTTTACTCAAAACTTACAAATGTATCCGTTCTTATACCAAGAAAAAGATTTTATCAACATTTAATTACTGAACGCTCGGCTTCTGATGAATAAAGAAAAAATAAAGTTTGCGCGTTTAAACACCTCGTCAAATAAGGGTCAGACTCAGAAGGTCCAACACTGAATATTTCATCATTTTAATCCTGATTTTTGCCATCAAAAAATATTATAGGAGCCATAATCATTTTTATGGCTATGGCTGTAAAGTTCATAATACTTTGTGATCATTTGAGATAGGAAAAAAGTATGGTTAGCGACGTTTTGGTTGACACGCTTGGCCACCAACAGACGTTGCACCTGTAGAATGCGCCTATCGCGGCAAAAGATTCAAAAGCTCCTCGTCCGGTCCAACACTTTTTTGGAAACCGAAAAAAATTGACTTTATTTTAATTGACGTCGGGTTTTTTAAAAGGTACTTTGAGTGAATTATTCGAAGGCTGTTAGTGGAATGTGAAATATTTGGGAGCCGTTCACAGTGATGGTATGCAAATAATTCACTGTGACAGTTACCAGTTCAACACATTGTTCGTTTTAATTTATTAGTTTTTTAGTACATCTCGAAAGGACAAACACATTACAACCCAATTTATCAGACATTTAGATTATACGACATGATACCCGCGGCTTCGCCCGCATAAAATTCGGTCCCCGCTCCCGCTATACATTGGATGATATTCCCGGAACAAAAAGTAGTATTTCAGACTACAATTTATATTCTATCCCGGTACAAAATTTTAGCCAGATTCAACAGGTAGAGCGTGATGTCAAACCTCCAAACATCTTCACACACGTTCACATTTATAATATTATTACGATTTGCCTTGTGTACCGGTAGTCACCTCTAAGAACCGAACTGCCCAAACTTTATTTGGTAGTTTTACAACATCGCATATCAGGCAGCCTTTAATTTTTCCATTTAGTATCAACAATAAAATATTTCTTTATTGCAATATTAACTAAAGTCCTCTGTTTTATGGAGCTGAATTAATAACCAGAAATACTACATATTAGTTTGCTATTGCCGTAGAAGTTAATGCAACAAATAAAGGGGAATAGTCGTTTTTATTATTATAAGGACATACTGTTGAGTATGGCATAAGGGCGAGTGGATATAATCTCGCAGAAGTATTAAGAAAGTTATAGGCATCGTCAAGGCGAGGGAAACTTAGTTTGGCGCAGATATTGCGTCTACAAAAACTTTGTGCTATGATAACTTTTTCTGTTCAGATATTAATAGCGATTTTTTATAATATAAACAATATTTGTCACCAGATGTTAACATCAAACTTATTTGTCTTTAGTGTAACAATAATTACTTTGAAAATATGGCGACACTTTCAATTTTCCAGAAAAACGTTGCAAAAATATGAAAACAAAGTAAATCGAAATTTTATATAAGGAAACAAAGTTAATAGACATTAGGTAACGGTTGGGAGTCCTGGGGTATATTTCCGAGGGCTTACCCGGGGTTCCCAACTGTAGGCTGTTAGCAGGACACGTAAGGTTTTTTAGTCAGTAGGAATCCGGCATAACATTCATGAGGATTTTCCCTCACGTAAGAAAAAAAAAAGACATTAGGTATGTAACAATATACAAACCAATTTTAATTTAATACCTGATGAAAGGGTCTAATAATAACGTTAATATTGTGTCTGGAAGTCGCAAACTGTATGCAAGCACAAATCTGTGCAGGCATATAATGCTCAGACAATGTTGTAGTCAAAGTTCCAATGCTTGCAATGCCGCCGTTAAACGCACTCCGTCCATTTTGTCAGTCGCAACTGAACCAGAAACTCTAAGGGAAAACTTTTAATAGTTTTTCTTTATTCAATCAACATATTTTCGCTCTTGGACACTTCTTTCCTTTGCCAACAATTTGTTTTGGAGACTTTTTCTTTCACTAGACGTTTACTAACTCACGACGTTCCTAACAAATTTGATCTCCAGGGTGCTTTAAAAGATTTTCTTTCTGTTCTAAATTAGTCCAGATAACTTTTTCTAGATGTATTGTAATGAGATTTTTTTAAATGTTCATACTGTATGCTAATTATCTATGTCAAAAGGCTAATAAATCGTGTTTCTATCTTAAACAAAAAGTTCATATAAATACCTATGAAGAAAAATAAAACGGATCAAATTAGCGTAACCGTTCTGCTGAAATTTGTCACACATATTAAAAACCTGACTAAGATTGTCACGGTATTATCACGGTGGGATTATCACATTGTAGGTGTTAACATGCTTAAACAAGACTAAACACTAAAACAAAGATTACGAAATACGTAAAATCAATTTATGCAAAGATCTTGAGCTATACGCTATATTATTTACGATTTTCATATCAAAATCGTTAATAATAATTTTCACTGATCACCTATTATCTTTATAGGATCAGAGCAATTCAGAGAAATATGAAGACAAATTACCTGCTGAAATAGTGCAATTGGTATTGAAAGAAGTAAAAATCAGCGTTGGATCGGTATCGTGAGCCGTGACTGAAATACCAAATGAGTAATATTGAGATTCTCTGAATGTCTGTGTACCAAGAGAGCAAATGTCAGCTCCTAATGGCATTGCGAACATGATACGAACACCGAAGTGCAATCGTACTTGTTGGTTAATAGTAAAAAGTCTACTAATGGTTGTTAGGATTTATTTTCGTATCGTGATCTCGATCACGCCAAGTTCTGATAGCAAAGTAGTGAGGGATAAGTAAAGTACCTACATATTATTTACTAAATGGAACAAATATTTTCTTTGCTGTTTTAGCTCTTTGGAGTTCCAATTAAGACTTTAGATTTAGAACTTGAATATATATCAAAATGAAACAATACATTTAGAATTGATCACTATCGAATCGAAATTGTGTATAAAGCCCATTGGGGTTGATCCCGATCGACTCATACCGGAAGTGACCATGGGTAGATTGGGTAGATAAAATCTACCCTTGACCATGATTGGGGTAAATTGATTGAAACAATGCTTAAGGGAAACGTGTATCAAAATTAAGAAAGTAGAAAATAATCTGTTTTAATAAAATTACGGGGTGACTCACCTATCAAACGCCCAGTTCAAACCTATATACATATTTTTTTAGCTACCCGTTGAATGCAGGCGTTCTGATTTGTTTTTGTTTAAATTTCACCCTTAAGTTGGTAAAATAGAGGGTTAAATAAATTCTATTGAAAATGTCATAAAAAAATAACCAAATTGATTTTTTTTCAAATGTTTGTGATTAATATACCTAACTAATAACTTCGAACACGTGCACAAAATTGGATATGATTGTAATTAACCCAACATAAAAAGAAATTAATTAATATTCCGTAATGATTTTTAACCTGCAACCAAAACTAATGAAAACATCGTCACAAGGTGCTATTAGTTCACTGTCAAAAACAAAAATTCATTACAGCCAAAACTCAAAATCCGTGTATGATGGATGTTTTCGACCATCTGTTTAGAGTCACTAAGCAAATAGCGGAACAGATTGTCACGGAATAACAAATTTCACTACAGAAAAAAAACTGTAGTGTCTGGGGAAAATGATTTATAATGTTATTTATTTTGGATACCTTCGTTGGAATGTTTGTTTAGAGATCGAGGTTGTTCATCAATTGAGTTGCAACTTCCCAACTGTTAGTCTTTGAAAGACGTAAGTATTAACTTACATCACCTTTAACTGTAGTTTTTGCAGGTCCCATATTGAATCAAATTCGTATAACAAATTATAAAAGGTATGTGAGTGAAGTGGAATATATTTTACCATGTAGTTGTTAAAGATAAAAAAAATACTATTTGCAGCGAGACTGGCCGGGAAAAGGATATTCTAGAAAACTGTTTATTTTGGTATTTTTTTATTCAAAGCAATTGGAATATGAGGATGGTATAAAAAATAATAAATTTTAATTAAAATGAAATAGGTTGTAGGAGCTAGATAAGAAATCCATCACTGGGCAACATAGAGCAACACGACTTCCTTGTCATAGGCCGTGTTATTTCTATGCTAAGGTAGGACTTACTTAAAGTAATTTTCCTCCTTTATGTTCTCCTTTCGCTGGTCTGCTGGGAGATATTTCTTATAGAAATAAGCAGTACAATTTTATTGTAATTATCTTTCTTTTTGTCGTGCTTCTTACATTTCTTGTGTGTACAAAAATTTATAAAAATTTACAGAGTTATTTGATAGACCTAGTACTATAATTTATCTTTTGTGCATACAGCTAATAGTGCCAGGTACTTGAATGAAACATAAATTTACAGAACCTCTTCATTTATGTTTTTGTATTTTTACCCGACTGCACAGCGCAAAGAATCTCTAATTTTTAAATACTGGAAGCAAATTAGGTTCACACGAGGTGTGACTCAGGCTGGTCATACTGATCAGATTTAAACTTGTGATTTAATGTAATTCAACCGCTATTTAAAATTATTTAAAACAAAACCAATATAATTGAATAATCTTTGTTTTCAATCAAAGAAATCAGTGTCAAGTTCCATCATTGAAATGCCCATAATAGCACAAAATCCTATGTTTATCTACATCCACACACATGTTTCTCGACGTCACAAGATGGCTTGCTAGATTTGTTAAACAAGTATCGAATTACTTTCAGCTTCTGTGTGTACTGCATCAAGTCTGATTAAACTTTGTTTGAAGTTGAACCTTTCAAAAAGGAAAGCAATGAACTTGTCAAAGTTACATTTAGAAAAGCTTAAATAAATATACCGTCTACTTATTTCAGCTTTTGCTATTTTATTTAAAGAAAATAAACTTTACTTAAAAAGTTTAATCGACGCTTTCGTCTCTACATTGCGTAAATCAATCTTAGAACTTTTTCTAAGATTGATTTACGCAATGTAGATTATTTATTCTTTTACGATTTTCACTCATACAACAATATTAAGCAATGTAGGTACGTACTTAATTATGTTAAGGATAATATTGTTAACAATAATTACTAATGAATATTATAATATCTTCTTATCTATACTTATAATAAATCTGTAGAAGTGAAAATTCTGTACATTCAAAATATCAAAAAAATAAATAGCAGGGCGTGTTACTAAACCGACACCGAACCCAAAAATATGATTTAAAAAAATTTTGTCTGTCTGTCTGTCTGTCTGTCTGTTTGTTCAGGTATCACGCAAAAACTACCGGTTCGATTACGATGAAACTTAGTATAATTATTCTTTAATAGCCTGGGCACCACACTGGGTACTTTTTATCCCGGAAAAGTATATAGAATTCAAACCAAACTTAATTTTGCGGTTCGATCCCTAGGCCCATAGTTATTATCAATTATTGCTTAAACGGTTAATGGTACGGTGATGAAACTAAGCATGAGCGTTGTTTGTTACAATTTGAAAAAAGTAATTTTAACATTTTTACAAATTCCACCTTCAAAGGTATAAAAAAGGAGGGTAAAGTTTGTATGGGACAACGTGATTCCATGGTCCGATCTACTTAAAATTTGGCATATATATTATATTAACATAATTGATGGAAGACGTGTTTCGTATTTTATTGAAATTTATACTATAACGAGCTTAAAAGGGAATGTAAATTATTTTGGGGCTGATTTTCTCCGTAATTGATATCAATACTCCTTAAATACTCTTATTTTATACCTAAATTACTTTTATTTTGACACATAATTTGTGAAAGTTCAATACAATTGACGTTTCATTTATGTTTTATTTCAAAAGTATTGTATTCTCTTTGATTTCAAACTTCAAACAGATGATTTTACTACATAGCCATGAAGTTAAATAAAAAGCTTATATTTTGGTATACTTAATATTAAACAAATATGCTTTATGGAAGTATTATTGCAAATTTATTCAAATTGTGTGTGACAAAAATACATTTGTGAAAAGGAGAAGAAAATTCTAAGATGGCTAGCCAGAAAAAATGAAAGACCTCGCTTCAGGTAGTTTCCACTGGTCAATAAAATAACATCGCATGTTACCATCTACGCTCAATCCTTACAACAAAGGTTGTCAGCAGCCCTAAGCGACTGATCATGGAAGGCATGAACTTTATTCTACATATAGTGCCGACTGCATTCTGTCAGGAAACAGACTCACTAACTCTTTGTAAAATACGGGAATGGCCTCTACGTAGACTACATTCGACAGGACTGAAAAGAGCCATTACAATGAACATGAACGCTCAGCTGATGAAATTTACATTGTTATTACGTTACCAGGTCTTGGTTGGACCATCTGTATTAGGAGGACAAAGCCTACAGTAGTTCGGTTTGTCCAAAGGTCGTAGGCTGGGACTACCTGAAGAAGGAACTAAGTTACGATGTCAATTGCTTAGAAGAGAAGTTGTGTCAAGTAGTCGTTTAGCCATTGAATTAAGAAATGTATTTAATAAATAAATTTACTAAGCTCATATAATTATGCATTATGAATATATTATTCAGAAATCTATCTAACTAGATATTATTATAAATGCGAATGTTTGTGAGTGTGGATGTTTGTTACTCTTTCACGCTATAACGGCTGAACGGATCTGGCTGAAATTTGGTGCCTATAGTGATATGTTATAGTCTAGGAACAAAATTTCACGCAGGCGAAGCTTGAAATGGAAATTCAACATTTTAAAAATTCAACCTAATGGTCCAAAATGCAAAAAGGTAATACCAACGGGAATAATCGCGACAGAAACCACGCGATAAGAATAGAAGCGACGGGGTACATTTCTATTTCTCTCTCTCTTACGCAAACGAAGTTGCGCGGGTCAGCTAGTTAATATTATAAATGACAAATTTTGTGAGAATAGAATGTGTAGATGGTTGGATTAGATGTCAGGAGGTTTGTTAGTCTTTAAAGCTTAAACCGTTAACGGTTCAGTGGATCCGGCTGAAATTTGCTACAGGGATATTAGTGTGGAATAACACATAGGCTACTTTTTATCCCAAGAACAAGGTCCCATGGAAAGCGATAACGGAAATAAAATTCAAAGAGGGCACAGTCGCGTGCGCCATCTAGTTCATAATAATTAATAAACTAACATCAGATATGGAAGTAGAGACCGTATTCTTAGCATTCCATAGATTCTCCGTGCGGGCGCCGGGTCCATAGCGTGGCACAAGGGGGAACACCCCGACGGCGTCTGGGACTTGCGACCCATTCGAGTAGGTTTAGGGTGGCCGCCTTACTATGCGCATAAACGATCACCTTCCACCGTCAACAATGTTCCCCCCCCTGCCCAACCAGATTTGGTAAGATGCTATCAATGCCGCTTTGAATACTCGTTTTAGTAAAGAGCTTACTGAAGCTCTTGGCAATCCAAGGTCCTTAAATAAATTATACAGGGATTTAGCTGGAATTCCCCTTGCTCCTACTTCTACGGCATAGAGTTTAACCACATAGCCATTTTTGGTTAACTCATTGGTCAAGTCAAAGTATTTATTTGTCTTCATGGCGTGGTCCTTCGGTATGTTGGTCTCCCACGGCACCGTCAGCTCCACGAGCACCGCACGCCTGTGTATCCTCGAAAACAGGAATATGTCGGGTCTGGATGACGAGGCACATACATCCTCCGGGATTTTGTAGTGTTTTTCATACGTGTCTGAGAGTATAGTCCAATCGGCGGCAGCCATCAAAATTGAGTATGGCTTTTGAGGTACTTTCTTTGAACAGCCTTCCTTTACAAACGCAATGTCATTTCTTTTGTTTGTTGTTAATCCCTTTTTCGCTCTCGCTACCGCCAAACTGACAGCCTCACGTATGATCTCCAATAGGTACCCTATCGTGTCGGCGTGAGTAATCACCCCGGTCTAGTAACGTCCTACAACCTACCAGCAGGTGCCTAGCAGTTCCAATCGCTTCTCCACATGCATTACATGTTTTAGCTGTGGCTTTCCCCCACCTGACCAGATTACTTGGGTCGGGGAGGGTCAATTGAAACGCGTTCAGGTAGAACTTAAGCAAAGCCGGCGATCAGTCGTACAATAAGGTACGCCACTGCAAGGCCATGGGAATACAAAATTCGCCCAGAGTGAGCCATTCATTCTGCATCTCCAGGTTCATCGCGTGCACCTTATAGGCATCGCTCTCATCCTGCTCCAGAAAAGATTTTGTAATGTCTTTATCTGATTGTCTCCGGATACTACCCAACCCCGCTCGACCAGTCTGCGAACCCACCATGAATTTCTTGTGGAATTGGAGGCGTGACTCAAGCTCTGCTATATTTTTATCCTTTGGAAGAGTTTGAACGATTTTGTCTCTTGATTTTGCCAAGACGTGCATTTTAGTAACTCTTAGATGTTTATAGAGTTCCGACGGCTTCTTAAACGTCATTCCGAAGTTATTAGAGGCTCTGTATAATGCCGACGATGATGAGCTAGCCCTAGCCACGACTTCAACGTCTTCGTAACATTCGCATCCAATTTTCTGAGAAGGTTTTGGCTCATATCGTACACAAGAAACGGCCAGTTTAGACGTGATGTTAAATAGTTGTCGTATATCGATGCTTTCTTGACGTTACCTATTGGTTGTTGGTCTACCTTTTTTATGTCAACAATAAAACTTTCAATTATGTCGTCCAAAGCTGGAGTACAACCTCTGTTATCTATCTTTCTGCCAAGAAATTTGAAAGGCGCGGTTTCCGATATAATAGAAACTTTTTCCCCGCCTATAGCAAGCCCGGGGTCATATGACGTAAACTTAGTACCCCGCCTACCCAGACATAGACAGTAGCATTTGCTAGGTTTTGTCCTCATTCCATCTGTCCATGTACAGAATTCATCCACTTTACGCAGTAGGTCTTGGCACTGCTTTGGGCTGCGAGTCAAGATTGCGAGGTCGTCTGCAAACGCCAGGATGGACTCTGTATATTTGCCATTTAATTTAAACCGATATCCCCATTTCTTCTCATGAGTAATAATACTGTCAATTAAAATATTTATTACTATATTGAAAACTATTGGTCATAAACAGCAACCCTGGAACAAACCTACTCTATACTTTAAGGGTTGCGTATGTCCTTCTTTTGTATTGATTACAAATTTTAATTGGTTATAGTAAGAAGCTATTATTTCACAAATTATTGACGGAAAGTTATACCATTTTAATGCAAACAACATAAGTTCATGTTGTACTGAGCCAAAGGCGTTTTCCAAATCTATCCAACAAACTGTTAATTGCCTTTCATTTAATCTGGCATCTTTTAGACTTTCCGCCAGTAGAGAATTATGTTCCAGACATCCTGAAATTCCGGGCAGAAACCCTTTCTGGTGATTTGGTCTAAAATACTTATTGCTGATCATAAAATCAGTCATTTTAAATTGAAGCCATGAGAAGAAAATTTTTGATATTGTGTTAGTTAACGCTATCGGTCTGGCGTCTTTTGGACTGGTAACAATTTCTTTCTTAGGAATGAGCACAAAACTGGCCTCTCCGAAGGCCGCTGGTATTTCTTTACTCGACCAGATCCTGTTAAATATGCTCAGAAGGTGTTTACGTACTGATGGACATTTTTTATAGACTATGTAAGGTATGCCATCAGGCCCAGGGGCAGATTTAGTTCATTTCTTTTTAATTTGGTGTTCAATTTCTTCTAAGCTAGGTGGATTACAGTTGATTAAGAATTGAGGACTTGATGGTTTTTTTTCCTTTGGTTCACTATATGATTTGTCATATTTAGGCACCTCATAATTACTTTTATAGTAGTTATAGATCTGTTCGTTACTTATGTCCAGCCTACCATGCTTTCTGTCATTAAATATATTCCTCGAGTATTTAAAAGGGTCCCTATCAAATTCTACTTCATGTTTGGCTCTATTTAAATTATTAGTTTCATTAATTAGTTGAATGGAGACCCCTTGAATTAATTTCAGTAACTAACATCAGATATGGAAGTAAAATACAGTTCATCTTTTGTATTGTAAGTCAAGTTAAATTTGAAGTTAGGAAATCAGGAGCTCGTGACGATATTCCGCGTTAGTTCGAAGGCATGCGACCATTTCAAGTAAATTGCCTCTCTATATGCAGAAAGCGGGCAACCCGATTTTCATTAGGGGCTTAGAGTCAGTTGGATGACAAAGGCTGAGTGGTTGCACTGATAATTGTGAGTTCAGTAAGTTTCCAAACTGAAATTGGCTATTGTTTTTAGTAAATTGGATGACAGTACAGTTCTTGTTCAATTTGTAGTTTATACTCTAAATTGTTTAGAGTAGGTTTATTAGGGCCCAAGTCAAGCTCCCCGGCTATACCATAGACCTACTGATGGACAAACAAACAAAAAGGCCGGGATTCCACTGACGCGGAGGTCATTTTTCTAAAATTATAATAAAATAAAAATAATAATAAAAAATTAAAGGGCGGACATTTTTCTAATCACACATCGTATATATTTTTTTGATACTTCGAAATAGTATCTAATGAAGTCAGGTATGTTTCGAAGAAGCCAAAAAATACAGATATACGATTTAGTAATCTGTATATATATAATTTGAAGTAGTAAGTAAATAGGACGTCGTGTGCTGATCCTGTTTGGAACTTTCTGTATACGCATAATGACATTCATGACATCTTTATCATGGTCATAGTCAACAGTTATAGAAAAGCTTGAGTAGTAAGAAAAATATCTAGGAAGATAAGTTCGTAAAGGATATTGCTTATTTGTTACATTTTTCTCACTCTGTTTCTTTTTTAATAAAATAGTTAAATTCTAATTAAATAGATCGTGAATGTTTTGAAAAAGAACAAACTGCAAGTTCACTTTCAGTAGTTACAAAAATAAATTGAAAATACCTAGAGAGACCATTGGATGCTACAAATATTTCTACATTTTCATTAGTAAGCGAGGACAAATAAGCAATTAATTTTGTCTCCCATTAACATTATAGAGCCTTAAATCAGGATGTCAGAGCTCTTCAATTTAATAGATAAGAGCAA
Source organism: Miltochrista miniata (assembly GCA_933228765.1). Taxonomy (NCBI): domain Eukaryota; kingdom Metazoa; phylum Arthropoda; class Insecta; order Lepidoptera; family Erebidae; genus Miltochrista; species Miltochrista miniata. The sequence continues at coordinate 21,536,433 of OW121763.1, read as the reverse complement.
ACCTCGTGACTCTCTGTATAATTTGAGTAGTAATTAAGAGTCTGTAGGACGCCAAATAGACAATTACCTTGATCTAGATCTCAGGACTCGTGAGGTCTAATGATTTAAAATTTTAACACAGACAACTTCAGTTCATAAACTAAAAACGCACTAGGCTAAAAACATGATTGCTGATAAAATCCTCGATAGATTTTTGTGTTGAAAATACCTGATTTCTTGAAATTTTAACCTAAATCTCATAAGTTTTAAGTTGATTTTATAATATAAAATATTTATAAAAAAGACAATAGTAAAATCTTCATTTGCACTAGACCACTTTTTTTAATAATGGTTATAGTTTTTTAATAATTTATTTATTTCGTTAAAAACGCACAAAAACCGATCGCATCTCTCTCTGTCTTGCACGCTAAAATGTATATCTTCTATCTTCTTTTAACAATTTGGCGTCTGGTAGGCTCTTAAGGCCATACCCACGGCTAACGACCTTGAGCATATGGGCGATATGACTCGCCAACATAGAGTAGCGCAACTACAGAGACATCAGAGTAAAAGAACTACGGAAGAAGAAGAAAAATAGTAGCGAAAATGCTTCCTCGCTTCACCAAATAAACAAGAAGCTGTGAGACGGTCTCACCCGACTGCCCCTCTCTAAAACGTTTATTGTGAGAGTTCATCCGATTGACGTTGTGATTTTTGTTTTATTTCAAACTTTGAACAGATGATCCACGTGACCTAGTGACGTAGTTTAATGCAACAGAGTCACAGACTACAGACAAAGTCTCGCCATAAGCCCCTCTGCACTCTATTTTATAGAGAGATGCGAAAATAAATTAAAAAACAAAGGAACTTTTGTATTTCAATTTTCCTTTGTTTTTAAGTGTAGTAAAAATACACTGCAAAAAATGTGATTGATTATTACGTAAAAATTAAATGTGACGAATTCACAAAGACGTATGTTCATATATTCATTGTTTTACGTAAATTATTACAAATCCAGACAAGAGGGGTCTTCCACTCGCTTAAATTTTTTGTTACTTTTGGAACAAAATTTCATTTCATTTTATTATAACAAACAAAAATAGTCGTAACCGCAGTTGCGAGGGTCAGCTAGTTATGTATAAATAAGAAGCGCTCGTGGCACCGCGGACTCAGTGTTTTGTAAACGATCACTGTAGTAAGCTCATTCACTATGGCCAGTCCTTGGATGGATGACCATCCATGTGACCACTTTGTGAAATTATTTGTTCGTGCCGTTTCCGTGTTTCGGAAGGCACGTTAAGCAACGGCTGAACGTGCCTTTCGAAACTTACGGGCAACCAAGACCAACGGGTCTTGGTTGCCCGTAAAATGGCAGTCATTAAGCCAAGTAGAAGGCCTTTTTGGCGGCTTGAATAATTTCAACAGCAGGCAGTCACAACCTGCGCCTGTCTATCTCAACATGGCAATACAGCTCACCACCTATTACGTGGGACAAATTCTAAAAAGGTGAAATGTGGGGACATAATAATATGCCTCCGACTACCCCTTCGGGGTTATCCCCGGGGTAGGCAGATACATACATAAATACATACATAAATATGTATATTATGTATGTATGGTCACGCCTATAAAGGCGTGACCATATTTATGTATGTATGTAACTAGCTGACCCTCAAAACTTCGTTTACGACGCTTAAGGTGTATGAAAGGGGAGGTATTTCTTCATCAGACTCAGCAAGTAGTGAGTGAAACTGCACTGTTTGTTTTATCATAAAAGAACGTACACGTCGAGGGCGTGGACTGAATTGTTTTAGAATCTATTCTAAAATAATTTATTTCAGTTCACGCCTTCGGCGCAGACGAAATATTTAACTCTGGACTTAATCATTAAGCTCTTATGATAAAGCCAACACGCCGGTTTAGATTTACACTCACATTCAAAGGAACTCTTGAATTCTAGGTTTTGAGAAGTTGAGATGTCTCCAACTCCTGAACTTCCTCGGATCAATTTTCATTCAAATCAGTAGTTTCGGCGTGATACGTATTCGGAATACAGACGGACATGAAAATTTTAAATTTCATTTTGGCTTAAGTAGGTATTGATTAGAGAACGCGTTCTTTTTTTTTAAATAGCTTTCATGTTCAGACTCTCGACCCTCAACAGTTTTATTATTATGTATAGATATAGACTAGCAAGAAACTCGGCGGGTTATTCTTTTTAGTGCTCTGCTTACTGTAATATAGACTTAAAAAATCATAACAAATTGTTTGAGAATCCAACAGAGCCAGCAGATCATTTCCAGACTTACTTGCCTAGCAAATATTGAATAAATAAATAAATAATAAATATTCACGGACATTTCACACAACGCTATCTGATCCCAAAGTAAGCTAGGAATAACCTGCTTGTGTTATGGGTATCAGACCACGGATATTAATACTTATATACTTTTTAAATACATACATATCATACATAGAAACACCCAGACTCTTGAAACAAATATTTATGGGTCACACAAATATTTGTCTCCGGTGGGAATCGAACCCACGACCTCCAGCGCCGCAGGCGGTATCACTACCGACTGCGCCACAGAGGCAGTCAATTTTTGGTCCCGAGCAGGATTCGAACCTGCGTCTTCTGGTTTGCCGGACCAGACGGCCTCACCATTGGACCAACGAGACACTGCTCTCGACCGTCAATTCCTTCACTTTATTACTTTAACCAAGTTGCCGGTAGATGGTGCCTACGTCACCCCAAGACGTAATAAGCTGAAAAAATTTACGGTTAATATAAATAAATAAATATAAATAAATATATTCACGGACATTTCGCACAAGGCTATCTAATCCCAAAGTAAGCTAGGAATGACCTGCTTGTGTTATGGTTATAAGACCACGGATACTTATATACTTTTTGAATACATACATATTATACATAGAAACACCCAGACTCTTGAGACAAACATTTATGGGTCACACAAATATTTGTCTCCGGTGGGAATCGAACCCACGACCTCCAGTGCCGCAGGCGGTATCACTTCCGACTGCGCCACAGAGACAGTCAAGTTGATACCAGTGTCTCAAAAAAAGCAGTGTGTTAATAATAACTGTAATATAAGTATTTTCATCAGTTAGCTATATCCCTTAGCACAAAGTTATAATAGCTTAAGTTGTGTGCGAGTGTCCACAAATATTTCTTCATTTATTTATATTGAAATGATTAAGTACCGCTTACAATATAAGCATGACTACCTTTCGAAGTAATTTAATAAAACAATACGAAAAATAAGTTGAAATGCATTATATTCTCATGTAATGCAGTATGCATTGTGTAACTCGGGCTCTGGCTCTGTTACACGCATTGCTCTGTACATGAATGAAAATATAACATTTTACGAGAATATTTTGCAGACCAGAGCGACACACGTCCGTCTAGCAACACGACTCCCCCCGCACTAGATTTTCGGGCGAGCGCGGGGAAGCAAGCAATGTGATGTATTCTTTGAATACATTATTAGTTATAATTAGTTAAAACTTATACTAATTCAAAATTGAAGAAAACCATTTTAGAGGTCTATGTTTTCTTTAGTCTCTGATATAAATTTTATTATCATTCATTAATAAATAGATGTCATAAAACGTCTTCTTCTAAAAAAATATGGGCTATTTCAATGATGTTTTACTAATTATTTATAATAAATACACAATTTCTGATAAAACCATCTTTTGGCATACATCTTTTAGATTTAAAATCTACTTTTGGCTGTCATTTTTTGTATACTAATACCGAGAAGAACGTCTTTATTTGCACCTCTTTTTCGAAAACTTTGTCAACCACTCCCCTTAAGAAAGCTGCGTATGTGGCGTCCGACCCACACTTGACTGGTAAACTACGTTTAAACAAATTATCCATGCAAAGGTCCAGTTAAGCCGAGTGTTGTGAAGTGTACGTTAACCGGCGTTTAAGTGAGCAATTCCTAGACTCGTTGCATATTAATATAGTTGTAAAATTATCTAAGCAGTCCAGACCATTAGTTTTATTTGTATTTTGAATGTATTTTATTATGATGGTCGTTTCTGTTGTACTTAGTGCTGTGCTTTGTATGAAATTAAGTTAGTGTTAGAACAATTTTCTGGCTGGTGAACTGTTAATGGACTATTAGTTACCTATAGTCTTTATTTTAGTTATCAACTGTATATTATATAATTTATATATCTACTTGTATTGCGTCGCCTATTGACAATTGAAGCAGAACATTGAATATTCTACTGTGCTACTGGTTTTCTACCTACTTTTCGTCGAATAAGTACCTACAACATGTAAAATACAGATATGCATTACTTTCTCAGGGATGTATGATTACAATATTTTCAGCTACGCATTACCAAAGCTTTCATAATACCATTGTGCTTGAATATCCAATAAATAAGTACCTGTCTGTAAGCTACTTTATACAAAAACATTGGTTAATTAATGTTGAATAAATAATATTCGCAAGGACAGTAGATATTTTTTTTCATTGTAAGAATAACTAATAGCCCATATGTTTAAGGATAACGTGCCTTTAATACTAGTGGCCACAAACCCCTAAGTACTATGAAGTGTAAGTGGTCCTATTGTCACAAACCCGTGCTGTGTGTGCAGTTATTAAAAAAACCCTCTCGAACCCCATAAAATCATAACACGAACTGGTTTCATTTCGTGCGCATGAATAACCATCGAGTACTACATCACACCTTTCGTTACTAATTTCGCTGTTAACAATTCAGGCCCCTAAATCATGAATGAACATGAGACCAGTATTAGCCGAACGGAGGGGTGACTGTCAACTGGTAATAAAAGTATTTTGTATGGGTCCGGTTTCATCCCTGTACTTTAACAGGCTTAATTTATAAAAGATGGTCATAATACATAATTGGGAAGCACGTGAACGCAATTTTGAATAAAGCTTAAATTTTCAAAAAGCGTATGCAGAAAGTTAGAGAAGTCACAAATTCATTAGGTTCTTTAATGCTGGTTTGCTAGTTTAATGTTATTGGTAATAATAATACCTGCTACGTGAGTGTAATTAAAGTTTTTGTCTCTAAGTGTCTATCTATATTAAAATTAGGAATAAAAATGTGATACTAAAACAAACTTATTTGAATCGTTTTGGTAAGTCGTAAAATTTGTACTATCAACTGAATCGATATCAAGACATTTCATTTTAAGGTGGGCAAATACAGAAATCGTTTACAGAACTCTCGGCAGACTTGAATACGGGGCTCTCAAGAAGATTGTGGGAAAAATTAGCAATGAATATGCTCTTCATATTCAAAATAAAAAAAAAATAGACAGATGTCATTAAACGTACTCGACCGTATGTCATACTCGTTGAAAAAACATTAGGGTCGTAGACCACCGCGCAGGACTTAACCAGCGAAATCCATATAATCCCTGACATTGTATATTGTGATCGTAGGATTTGTTTCCCATATATCAACTAATTCCGAACATGTGGCGATGAGGATGCGCCGGAGTGAGATACGGGACACCAGGATTTTTTGTATCAGCTAAACTGTTGCGTGTGTCGTTACATTACTGTCAGATTACACTACCATAGTTACCAAAAGTTACTATTATCTGCTGAATTTATTATCTATTGATTTATAGCCATACGTACCTACCATCATTCAATGCCAAAGTCATGTGCGTGTTGCTGATGTCAGAGGTCATATCGCAAAATCTTAAATAGCCCAATGTTCATATTATTCTGGTATAGTCAAACAAAACGTTACGTTGTAGCTAAATAGTCTAATAACAAAACACGTAGACGAATATTCTGTACATTTTCTCGTACTACTGATTAACCACAATAAATGAAACGTAACAAAAAAGGATAAATATGAGCACCCATGGCTCATTGGAGCAATTCTCTTTAGCGATAATCTTTTGACAATTCTATAATCTTTGCCATTTTTACATTATGTCTCTGTAGCTTAGGATTTGCTCTACCCAGAGTTTAAAACATATAATTTTAAGAATTTTCGACTAAGAAATAAGGAAACAATAAATCATAGTTTTGTTGTGAATTGCATGTGTGATGGTGCCTCCTGCGAAAGACTATTTCTATTACTTCGCCTATGGCAGTAATTTATTGAAGAAACGAATACTTATCAATGATCCATCTTCAACATTCATTGGGACAGGTCAGCTTGATGTGAGCATTGAATTAATTTTTATTTGTAAGAAAACTATGAACACGTTGAAACCTACTTGTACAATAATGATATCTAATATTTGTTACACTTATAAACTTTACTGATTAAGATGAATTTCATTTTTGCAAACATGAAAAAAATTTAGCTGTGTCAACGTTACAACGTAGCTCACCCTAAAAAAAAATTCTAGGTATAAGGGTTAACTAACATAATATAACATTAAACGCAATATCAAGACCAAATCAGATCAATCTTTTATTGCACCTAATGTTGAATTTCTTTTATTGATTGACAATGCTGACTGACCTATAGACTCATATAGATTTATTTCACTAACTCAAGTCGCCATTGAAATGTTTGCATTGCAGAATAATAAAGGAGTGTCAATAAGCAATTTATAAATTGGCCAGTCGTTATAATTGTGGCACCTTATAAGGGTTACTTAATTCTATCACATAATGTGGGTTACCCACATGCGTTACCGTTATCACACAACTGTGTTTCTGTATTAATAGTATGTTACTCGAATTCCCACTAAAACATGTCTACCGTAATAGAAAATTCTACTACATGGTCTAAGTTGACATCAATATTTCTGTAGATTATTGTAAATTTTCAGTTTCATATTTATCCAAAGGATTTTTAAATAAAATCCTTAATGATCTGTAACAATGTATGAAATAACCAGCCAATCTAAGCAGGGATAATTTAAGTAGAAGTTTTAGTTCAACAAACTTTGAAATCTGGTCCCAAAAGTAAAGTTCATCCTGCGTGGCTTCATAACCTGCGGCTCGGTTGGGACTATACAGAACACTGTGGGTTGTTATTAATGAGTAGTCTGGCCCTTCCTGGAGAAATTTTGTCAAAAGAAAAGAGACCAACTACTCCACACCTATTGTAGACGAGCAACACCAACTATTTACGTAAATTAGGCAAGTATACTCATATTATTTGAATCAAAATAATCTGGATAATTTTCTTTTCAGAATCATATGTTTGACTTTGCAACGTATAATCCGAATTGGCAAGGTGCTGTCTCTACTATAGTGTCGGTTCAGAATGAAATTGTATGGGGAGCTATTTGGAGACTGCAAAATGACGATCTTGCCGGACTAGATAGGTAAGACTGTCTTGTGTATTTTAAATACTTACTGACAGAAAAATTTGCAGGCAGACTATTATTCAAAAATATTTCAAATCAAAATGAAAAGCTTTGTGGGAAAAGAAATAATTGTACAAAGGCTGTACCAATGCCAATGATATAATACACAAAATATGTTAATCCTTTAATATTGATGCGGGCACCGCTCAAAATTTTTTTTTTTTAAATTATATACAGATAACGAGAGGATAACTTCATCCATTTAAAATAACACATCATTTGATGGAATTAGTTTTGTTACGCTACTGCAATCCTTTCCTTTCACAATGAACAAATTTCATAATTTCAAACTACAACACCATTCGGTGCAGACTGGCTTGAGCACCGCACTCACCGTTGCTGCATGTAAATTTTCAGTTGCATCAATTTTTATTGGAACGAAGTTCCTTATCGCGCGTTGTGAAAGGGGGCTAGACGGATAAAATTCTCACGAAAAGTTGTAACGACACTTTTGGTAGTGATAGTGGTAGTGATAGTGGTAGTGATAGTGGTAGTGATAGTGGTAGTGATAGTGGTAGTGATAGTGGTAGTGATAGTGGTAGTGATAGTGGTAGTGATAGTGGTAGTGATAGTGATAGTGATAGTGGTAGTGGTAGTGATAGTGGTAGTGATAGTGGTAGTGGTAGTGATAGTGATAGTGGTAGTGATAGTGGTAGTGATAGTGGTAGTGATAGTGGTAGTGATAGTGGTAGTGATAGTGGTAGTGGTAGTGGTAGTGGTAGTGGTAGTGGTAGTGGTAGTGGTAGTGGTAGTGGTAGTGGTAGTGATAGTGGTAGTGATAGTGGTAGTGATAGTGGTAGTGATAGTGGTAGTGATAGTGGTAGTTATAGTGGTAGTAATAGTAGTAATGATAGTGGTAGTGGTAGTGATAGTGATAGTGGTAGTGGTAGTGGTAGTGATAGTGGTAGTGCTAGTGCTAGCCAGGGGATGAACATGAACTCTACGAGCAACACCAAAGCAAATAGGAGTTTCGCTCTGTTCAGTTTCAGTCGCGCGTAAAGGTTACACGCACTCACTTTTTTTTATATTTGTTTTCTTTTTGTTTTTGTTTCTGTTTTTGTTTTTGCTTACAATAAGATTTTAAAACTAAAATAAAATTTTATTACAATTCCTTCACTTTAATCGAAAGGAACTTCGTTCCATCCGGGTGTCCCTTGACACCTCTCAAGTTTTTTTTTTAATAAGTTGACACACCATTCAATAAAGCTCTTTTCATTCCAGACAAGAAGGAGTTGCAGATAAGGAATATTTTTCAAAAATAGTCACCATATGTTCACACGGAAAAGGTGTCACGTGTAGGACTTATCAACACTATTTTAAACCTCCATTTCTACGTTCATATGCAGATCTTCCTTACGATAGACGACCTTCCATTACGTATAAAAAGTGCATCATCATGGGCGCAATCGAATGTAACTTACCAAAAAATTACATTGATATGTTAAAAAGTATTCCTAATAATGGTTGCCATGCTTCGCCTGAAATACTAAGAAAGTTGAATATGAATTCTTGAATACAACATCGTACAATCTTATTTCTTACATCTTACTTCTTACTAATATGCGAAAGTTTGTGAGTGTGGATGTTTGTTACTCTTTCACGCTCAAACCGCTGAACGGATCGGGCTGAAATTTGGTACAAAGATACATTATAGTCTGGAATAACACATAGGCTACCTTTTATCCCGGGAATAACTTCCCGCGGTAACAAATTTTACGCGGGTGAAGCTGCGGGCATCAGCTAGTATATTATAAAGGCGAAAGTTTGTGAGTGTGGATGTTTGTTACTTTTTCACGCTCTAATGGCAGAACGGATCTGGCTGAAACTTAGTACAGGTATAGATTATGGTCTGAAATAACACATAGGCTACTTTTGATCCCGGGAATAAGTTCCCACGAAGAGCGGGAACGGTAACAAATTTTTCACGGGCGATGCTGCGGGTATCAGCTAGTATCTAATAAACAAAGAATACGTTCATAGCCTTAGACGGTAAGAGAGCACTTATAATTAACTTGCAGCACGGAAATGTACCTGCATAAATGAAAATGCGACAAACGTTCACGCATCACAGGACCAATTGTAGCTTAAGAAGCTGAACGCAGTGAACGTTTACAGAATACTGGCGGGATTGCGAGTTATACGAGTATCTTATAATTTGAGTGTAGACGTCAATATTTGCTGCAGTTTCTGAGTACGTTTAAAAGAATTACAACAAAAGGCAAGATGCTATGACTATAAATTAAGATATTATATTAGTAAGATGCCAAGATTATTATTGACGTAAACTGGAAGCCTGTCTACCCTGTCGCCTTAGTAGTATAATAAAAAATATACATTGTTTACAAGATACGTCGCTTTGCAAAACATAAAATATGCTATCTTATACCAACGGCCCACAAAGACTGACTGATGAATAAATGATGCAGGCAATTTGACGTTTGAAGGAAGAAATCCCATGGCATATTTTTTAGCTGTTATGGATATTGTTATTCTGAAACGTATTATATAAATGGTAGTAAAAAAAATTGAATACGTCTTAAAATCATCTCTGTACGAACGAAGTAACTATACCGTATTTACTTGGCCGTGAGACAAAATGTAACAGCATTTTATAACTTTTTTACATTTTAAAAGTTTTTACACTAAACCAAATATAGGCCTTTTTAGGCGGCTCGATAAATTTCAAAAGCGGGCAGTCACTAATACGGCTCACCACCTATTACGTGGGACAAATGCTAAAAAGGGTGAAATGTGGACATTTAATATGCCTCTGTCCACCCCTTGGGGAATAAAGGCGTGACCATTATGTATGTATTTACAAGTAATTGTGTTTGTGAGTCATTATTTTACCTCTTCTTGGCAATTGATTTGAATTGTTGTACCGAATGGTGAGCGGTCCAGCTTCTGAAAATGTCAAAAAGCTTGAAAAAGTACGCAAAAACCTGTGTAGATGATGCGACATCACACACAACGCTACTAAATCTTAAACTAAATAGAAATTGATACTAAAGTCATTCTCATTCAGTTATGGATACACTTCTGTTTCAAATAAGTAAACGAGTAGGTATTATGTTACCTACCTATATTCGAAAAGTTAGGCGTGATTTTTATATTAATTTACTAAATAATATTTTTCTATTATCCTCCTAAGAAATCCATTTCCATACTAATATTATAAAGCTGAAGAGTTTGTTTGTTTGTTTATTTATTTTAATACTTTTCACACTAAACCAAATATGTATAAGCCTTTTTAGGCGGCTTGATAAATTTCAAAAGCGGGCAGTCACAACCTGCACCTGTTCATCTCAACACGGCAATACGGCTCACCACCTATAACCTGGGACAAATGCTAAAAAAGGCGAAATATGGGCATATAATATGCCTCTGCATAACCCTTTGGGGATAAAGGCGTGACCATTATGTATTTACCAAATGTTCGACAGCTACTGTTTCCTTTGTTTATGCTTTGTCTCACGGCCAAATAAATACATTATAGTCATCATCATTATCTGTACGCAACTCCTGGTTGCTTACGAAGCTCTTGTTTGGAGCCACATTTTAAATAAGTTCCTTTTGTAAGAAAATACAACTGCACAAAATACACGTATCACTCGAACAGCATTTTTTATCGTGTCTGGTGCTACAAATCTACTTTACAACTTGGTAAAAACCACGGAACGGTCGCTGAGAGTTTACTTTGTTTTCACTACGAAATTGAATTAAAACTTTTGGAAACTCTGCAAACGTTGGGGCGCTCGCCAACACCACCGCTGCATCTATCCCCGTATCGTGCGTGCAATTACTAAAAAAAGTACCGAATTACTTTCACAGAGTTGTTTGCACAAACCCTTTGGGTTTAAAAATTTATGCACCCTCGCGAAACAGCATCTATAATAAGTGTAGGTTACATGCCCCATTTGAAAGCTTCCTGTTGATTTTCAACATAAAAGATATAATCTACCGCACTGGTGTAAAATAACCGTATTTTTCTTTTGTGTTATGATTCTGTTCACCCTTCTAGTTCGGCGGGTGCGCATATTTGATATTGTTCTTGTGTTCTAGTATAAGTTGGAATGCGCCTTTACAAATCATTCGAGGGTGTCCGGAACCTCACGATCGATGGGTGCTCTTTTATTAATTTGTTACAGTCTGGGCGCCACCGAGAATACATTTAAAGAAATGAATGCCACAATACTTCTTCAAAAAAGTAATTGTGTTTGTACTCATGTCATTCTTTTACCTCTTATTGGCAATTGATTTGAATTGTTGTAGCGAATGGTGAGCGGTCCAGCGTCTGAAAATGTCAAACCGCTTGAATCAGTACGCAGATAAAAGGCAAAAACCTGTGTAGATGATGCGACATCACACACAACGCTACTTAATCGCAAACTAAACAGAAATTGATACTAAAATCATTATTATTCAGTCATGAATACGTTACTATTAAAAATAAGTACTTATAGGAGTATTATGTTATCTATATCCTGAAAGTCGATCGTGATTCTTATATTAGAGATACTTCGCTATATCTATATACATATAATAAAACTGTTGAGGGTCGAGAGTCTGTACATGGAAGATATTTGGAAAAAATTAATTGGAGGGCGTTCTCTAATCGATACTGAAGCTGAAAATGTAATTTAAAATTTTCATGTCTGTCTGTCTGTCTGTCTGTCTGTCTGTATCCCGAATAAGTATCACGGCGAAACTACTGAATCGATTTGATTCAAACTTGGTACAATCAGAGCATATAATCCGAGGAAGGTTCTAGGATACTTTTGATCCCGATATTTTGCGCGGTTCCTTTGGGAGAGAGGATGAAAGGCAAAACGGTTTTTGAGTTATAACTTCTGAATGCGTGGTCCAATTCCAAAATTTTTTTCTGTGTTATAAAGGGAGTACTTTAAGGATTGTTTCACACAAGTTTCAATGTTGAGCATTTTGTAGTTCAGGAATTAGAGACATTTCAACTTTCGCAAAACCTAGAACTCAAGGGTTCCTTTGAATGTGAGGGTAATTCTAAACGGGCGTGTTGGCTTAATCATAAAAGAGCTTAATGATTAAGGCTATTGTAAAATAAATCAGTCCGCGCCGAAGGCGGGGACTGAATTAGTTTAGAATAGACTTAATCTTTAAGCTCTTTTATGATTAAGCAAACAGGGCCGTTTCACCCACTGCTTGATGAGTCTGATGAAAAAGAACCTCTCCTTTCGAAAACCTTATGTGACGTAAACGAAGTTGCGAGGGTCAGCTAGTATTTTTCTAATGATAATTGGGATTCCATGTATCCTTGAAAAGAGATACTTCTTTACGAAGTGCATACTGCATTATGAAAGTAGGTAAGATTCAATCGTAACATTTGCCAAACTATTGTTTAGCACTTAAGTAGATGTGCAACAACATTATCCTATTATTACGTGTGAGACACTTCAATGCTATTATGGGCGTCTTAAAACCGCTTATGTCTAGCCCATCTCTATCGACACGTGGCGTGAGGCTAACAGTTGTGGAGAGGGATTTAAGTTTATCCAATCACAAAAATTTTGTAGGTGCAAAATAAAACTTTAGCAAACGAATATGACATTTTTGACGATAGTTCACAAGCACAGAAATCAGAAAACATTCTTTTCTGAAATTACTCTTTTTTGATATCTGTGTTCACCAGTGACCAAGCGTAACTAAGGGTGTGATAATATCGGCTTGGGCGCCGCCGAAGTGTCTTCGCCGAGGGCTATCGGTCTCCATGACCGGGTGCCTGAGAACGGTGTGAGGATCGCTCACAGTCCTTACAGAAGCAGGCCCATGATGGCAGCGTGACGTGAGAAATTCACGCACGCCCCCCACCCCCGAAACCTCCCAAGGGCGCGGGATAGCACCCGAACCACCCCATAGGCGAGGACGCGCTGTCGGCCGTGAGTCTGTTGGGAGCCCTGGGACATCCTCCCAAATGGCTTACCCGGGACTCCCAACCATAGGCTGTTGGGCGTAAAGTGAGGTTTTTTAGTCGGTAGGAGTCCGGCATAGAATTCATGAGTATTTTCCCTCACGTTAAAAAAAAGGTGTGAAAATATCATACTGCAATATTTGGTTAAAAATACCGATGACGGTATTCTATAAAACATTAGTCCCTCGATTCCAAGGTGCGAAGAGGTATTATAAAGTCAAGCACCTATCTCACGCCCCGCCGCGACTGTTTTACTTACTATGATCAGATTCAAATGTAAAGGTTTTATAAAAAAGCAATCAAAAGTAGCAAAGTTATGTTCTGAACATTTTCTCATAACAAAGAAATCGGTCTCCATACTAAATTATCTAATCAGAACACTGAAGTACAGTGATGCTTCTATTTCCTAGAGTATGTATATATATGTATTAGACGATCGTTATTGCAGCATGTGTAATGTATCATTATCGCATCTGATTTCAGCAGACTCTTGTCAATATGGTCTTCAGTTCATCTTGTGGGACTTACACTACATTGTCCAGTACGAGGATAACACGAGAACCTATAGCCTCATTGGCCGTCACTACTAGAGCCAGGACATTGATTCGCTATATTGGTGGTATAGGTATATTTTCAGATTTCCTCATCTCGGGTTGGGTCACAAAGGCCTTCTCCATTGGCCTCTGAGTGACAGACTGCTTCCAGGTGAGGCCATTGCCTGTCACGTATCAACGCCGTAGTTATCACTGGTTTTCTTTATTATCCTAATTCTGCGTGACCGATTTAAGTCATTACAGTGTTCATGAGGTCTACTATTCACTAAAAGTCACTAGTTAATCTACTTACATTATTTTACTACATTCTGTGTTTTCAGTATTCTTACGATTTTTTGTTCAATGTTACACACTGTTAAGACCGTTAACAGAGAACAGATTAATTTCCATATTACTGGACCTACAAATATTTCAAGTGTTCCACGAACTACTGAGGATATTAACATTTAATTATCTGACCCACAGTTGTGCGGAAGTACCACTTGAAACGTGCTGATTTTGACACTAGCCTCATTCTGGTGCGAAGTCGTAAATCTGTCCATAAGTATGTAAATGTAAGCTTAATGCTCAAAGGGACTCTTACCGTTTTTTCTACAACATCTGGCATACACACTTGAAGCCCTGGTACTGGTGCCCACGTGCTAATTATTAGGGCACAAAAAACCAAAGCCCGTTTATGCCCCATCGTCCTTATCTACTTCCCATGTGAATTGAAATATGGTACATGTTAAGAGGATGCGTTTGATTATGTAGTAAAGTTGACGTAAAAAGTACGCACCTGCTTATGTCACTACATACACATAGATTTTCATTTGATTATCTAGTCGATATTTCGTGTCCGTATGGTTTGAGGAGCCATCCCTCCTTTTTAAATAAAACTCACTCCCCTATTTAGTATACAATAAAAAAAATATGTAGGTCAATTTTGGAATTTGTACATCCAATAGATAAAAAGTTACATCGATTTCAAAGTGGCACCTCAATCTAAACATCTGGATTGAGGAGCCACTTGAATTTCTTAAGGAAACTGATAAATATTATTGATTTTCTTTTTGTATCATTTAGTAGGCATTATGTAGGGTACCTACTAACGATTTCCGCCCTATCCTACTGGATTTCAAGAAGTTACGAAACATTTAGTATTGCTCCTCAATCTAAATCATTGTATATGATTTCTCAAAAGAGAGAGCATCAATTACTTTAATCGATTGAATTACAGTTTAGTACATAATGCTCTCGTCATTGTAGCTTAAGGATGGTGATGTACATAACATACATTTGGTATTACAACATGATTGTTCTGGCTCCTCAATCCATACGTTTGCAGAAAGTAAATGTGTTTTTCCTACCCTAGGTTACGATGAAATCAAAATCTAGAAGCACCAGCATTTAGTAGGAATTCCTATTAATAATTTATATGCAAGTTAAAGAGTGTACATTATATTTTAACAGAAAAATATTAAGAAGGTAAATTTCCTATGTAATACGCCGTGTAGGGTGACCATAATTAATTCCTTTGTTCACAAGATTCCAACTTTCTCAAGAATCTTTTTAAACATCAATAAAAGTCTTCGCATAAGTACAACTTTTTTTAGGTTATTGCATAGCTTTTATCTCAGGCTGTGAGCGCGGCGACCATATCAAGAAACTCCCTAACAAAATAAAACCTTACACTCGGCTATTCTCGGCCAAACTCGATCACACTCGTGTATCACTTACACGTGAGCGTTCGCATATCGGGTTGGGGTGAGTGCGGTGGTGTGGGGTGGGTTGAGGCGTGGTGGAATGAGGTGGGTTTGGTGGGGTGTGGTACAGTGAAGCACAGTGAGGTACAGAGAAGTAAAGCGAAGTTCAGTGAGGTACACTGAAGTACAGTGAGAACAATGAAGTACAGATGAGTACAGTGGAGTACAATGTAATACAGAAGAGAACAGTGGAGTTCAGTTGTGTGCAATGGTGTACACTGGTGTACAAATGAGTAGAGTGAAGTATAATGGATTACAGTCGAGTACAGTTGAGTACAGTGGTGTACAGTGGAGCACAAATGAGTACAGTGGAGTGCAAATGAGTATAATGGAGTACAGTGTAGAACAGATGAGTACAGTGTAGTACAGTACTGTGGAATACAGTGGAGTAAAGTGGAGTACAGTGTAGTACAGTGGATACAGTGGAGTACAGAGGACTGCAGTGGAGTACAGTGGAGCACAGTGGAAAACAGTGGAGCACAGTAAAGCACAGTAAAGTACAGTTAAGCACAGTAAACTACAGTACTTTAGTACTCAAAATACGCCTTTGTTGAAGTAATTATAATTGATTGGCTTGATAAAAAATGCTATGCAATAGCTTTACCGCGGCATTCCTCGAGTGCCACACATCTTTTTTATTAGTACTTTTATTAGCACTATTTCAACTAGGTACTTCCTACAAATATTATAAACTAGCTGATGCCCGCAGCTTCGCCTGCGTGAAATTTTGTTCCTAGACTAAAACATATTGTAGGCACCAAATTTCAGCCAGATCCGTTCAGCCGTTACAGCGTAAAAGAGTAACAAACATCCACACTCACAAACATTCGCATTTATAATAAATTCATAATGCATAATATATGAGCCAAGTTAATTTATTTATTAAATACATTTCTTAAATACATTTCTTAATTCAATGGCTAAACTACTACTTGACACAACTTCTCTTCTAAGCAATTGACATCGTAACTTAGTTCCTTCTTCAGGTAGTCCCAGCCTACGTCGTTTATTCAAACCGAACCACTGTAGGCTTTGTCCTCCTAATACAGATGGTCCAACCAAGACCTGGTAACGTAATAACAATGTAAATTTCATCAGCTGAGCGTTCATGTTCATTGTAATGGCTCTTTTCAGTCCTGTCGAATGTAGTCTTCGTAGAGGCCATTCCCGTATTTTACAAAGACTTAATGAGTCTGATTCCTGACATAATGCAGTCAGCACTTATGTAGAATAAAGTTCATGCCTTCCATGATCAGTCTGCTGACAATCTTTGTCGTAAGGATTGAGCGTAGATGGTAACGTAGATGGTGTTTTTATTGAACAGTGGATACTACCTGAAGCGTGATCTTTCATTCTTTTCTGGCTAGCCATCTTAGAATGTTCTTCTTCTTTTCACAAATGTATTTTTGTCACACAGAATAAATTAGCAATAATACTTCCGTATGGCATAATTTGGTTAATATTATACAAAGGAATTAATTATGGTCACCCTACACGGCGTATTATATAGGAAATTTACCTTGTTAATATTTTTCTGTTAAATTATAATGTACACTCTTTAACTTGCATATAAATGATTAATAGGAATTCCTACTAAATGCTGGTGCTTCTAGATTTTGATTTCATCGTAACTTAGGGTAGGAAAAACACATTTACTTTCTGCAAACGTATGGATTGAGGAGCCAGAACAAACATGTTGTAATACCAAATGTATGTTATGTACATTACCATCCTTAAGCTACAATCACGAGAGCATTATGTACTAAACTGTAATTCAATTCATTAAAGTAATTGATGCTCTCTCTTTTGAGAAATCATATGCAATGATTTAGATTGAGGAGCCATACTAAATGTTTCGTAACTTCTTGAAATCCAGTAGGATAGGGCGGAAATCGTTAGTAGGTACCCTACACAATGCCTACTAAATGATACAAAAAGAAAATCAATAATATTTATCAGTTTCCATAAGAAATTCAAGTGGCTCCTCAATCCAGATGTTTAGATTGAGGTGCCACTTTGAAATCGATGTAACTTTTTATCTATTGGATGTACAAATTCCAAAATTGACCTACATTCAGTTTTTTTATTGTATACTAAATAGGGGAGTGAGTTTCATTTAAAAAGGAGGAATGGCTCCTCAATCCATACGGACACGATATTTCGTTGCAGTTCTAAACAAGAAAGTCATGAGATCGTTCTCACCAGACTGCCCCTCTCTAACACGTTTATTGTGAAAGTTCAATCCGATTGACGTTGTCATTTAGGTATGTTTTATTTCAAACTTTGAACAGATGATCCACGTGACCTAGTGAGGTAGTTTAATGCCCCTCTGCACTCTATTTTATGGAGAGGGGCTAAAATGATGAAAACTGTCGCTGCCAATGTACCTAACTCAACTTTGTTACAGAATTGAAACTATAACTACAGATAAGTATTAATTTTAACATAAAATGTTTGAGATGGATGAAGGTCACGTCGATACTATGGAATTGCCTGAATCCGTAACTGCTGAAGCAGTTGAGCGTTTTGGCAGCTAAGGCAATTGACTACGAAAATGAAGTCATCATGCAGGTGTACAAACACTTCAATCGTTTCTGAACAAATATATTTCAAACAGATTCATCATATCACATACCTAACTGTAACGAGCAACTTTCTGCCGGATTAATAGATTTCTGTGTTTTACGAAGCATGGAAATGCTTGTAAATGGAAGTACCAGAAACTTTCAGCAGCTACTTACTGAGTGAGACAAAAGAACTCTATTACATTTATACCAACATTTGCCAAATTGATTTGTCAGTCGCCTAATTTGGGGAATAGCAACAACGAGATCAATAAATTACATTGTGCTCCTTCAACACTGAATGTGAATGAAAAAGTCAAATATCTACATGAATCAATAAAATCCAGGTCAATGTTTACATCTGTTTAAAGGCACATTGTATTCATAGTACACACACATAACATAAACAATTTTTATGCAAAACAGTAAGTACCTGCCAAACAACATGCAATAACAGTAATCAAAACACCCAAATGCAACACAAAACTGCATCCCAAGTGTTAATCCTGCACTCTCTATTCTAAAGTTGCTCTAAAATGTATTTGGCAACAAGATTTCTCAGTAGAGTGGGCATAACGATATTATGCATCGCAACAAAGCAACGTAGGGGCCCTAGTAACCTTTATTACAAAGTTATATTAACTGCCTACAATGTTGTTCTGCCTACAATGTTGTTCTGTCCAACTTGTCCATTAATTCGCTCCGAGCTGATTCAAACACATACGTAGCTTCGAATGTTTTAACAAAGATTTAAGCCTGTTTTAAAATCGTTTGAAAATTACTCATTACGTTCATAATTTCGTGTCAGTGTTGTATGGGAGCCCTACAAGGAATTTCTGTACTTACTCGAGCGCTTCAGATTGAGTATGAGAGATATCTTACATGTTGAAAAGCAGGTACCTACCTTAAATTAGTAAGAGTCCTTAGTTTCTTGCATATTTAACTAAAATCTTCCACACATTCAAAGACATTAGTAGGCTGACAAATATCAATATCTGACGAGATTAAATATTTCAGTGTCATAGTTCTACATTATTATTTTGCGTTTCCCCTACCGCTAAATGTGGAGATTCTGAAGGAATAATTTTCTGCCTATAATCTAATCCACCAACGCTCATAGGTTTCCATGCGGTTTGAGTATCTGCACATTCAACATCATGAGCTCCCTAAGTCCCCAGATTAATGAAAAATATCTTCTGACCTATTTTGAAAAGCATCTTACACTCAAATTTTAACCTAACAGCTGCTAAGTCTTTCCTTTGTTCTGTCCTTTTTAATATACTTACAAAAAATAATGTGATAATATTGAACAAAGGCTCAAACGACGAGTGTTTTCATTGTTAACATAAAAAGTAGAATGAGAAAACGAGTTATTGCTTCAGGGGCAGTATTATTGAACTATCAAAAGAAACCTCAAACAGTGTTTCACCTTCTTTAATATCCGAAATTGTATCATACGGCCCTTTATCCGTGTCGTCGCCGATTTAAGCGCATACCACACGTTAATACAGGCCCGAGGCGGATCTCGTAAGTACCCGTGTATCTGCAAATAATGTTGAAGTAGGTATTCCCATTATATTGGATCCTTGCCTGAGGCGGGGGAGCGTCCGGTTCTAATAAACAAGACAATATTCCAGCAATGCGATATAGACGGATGCCCGTGTTTATTCAGACAGCCTCTGAGAGTTATATCTATTATTATTTGTCTTTAAGTGTTAGCCAAGCGGACTGTTGTCTTTAGTATATCTTTATCAATAAATTGTATTTCTTTGGTATGAAAAAGTGTAAGTATTTGTTTTGTATCCCGATTTCATTTGAAATGAAAGCTGTTGTCTACTTCAACTTATACATTTGGTCATGAATAATATTTTGTCATGTTTTATTCTCATTTCATATTGCTTAAGTAGTCTTGATTAAATCTAAATATGGCACTTAGACTGCTTGGCTTATCCACAATAATCCAAAATTGCAAAACTAAAACAAAAAGTACTTCAGACCTACTTTTGTATTATTTAATAATACATTCATACTGTTATTAGAGTTCTACAGAGAAGTACGATATCAAAGGATTTGGAGTTCTTTATGTGACGTATTGTGAATCGCTATTTCTTTTGTGTTACGAGAAATTCGCAAATTCATAAATATCCATATACAGTCGGTAAACTCGTAATATGAGAAAATGTTTCGTCGAGTTACTGCGTGCCTTTTATGAAACTTGAGACAATAATTTGGTGAATATGTACTCTCTAATTGGTTCGAGACACTTTATCATTATATAGAATACGTCTGTATGCCATAGCTTTATGTGTATATTGTGTATTTAGTACTAGAAACGCCATTTCAAGAAAAATATTGCTTAACGCAAAAAACCATTATTCATGCGTGAGGTGAGGGGGCTGCTCACCGTCCTTACAGAAGCAGGCGTTAGACGACAGCTTACGTGAAATATAGAGGCACGCCACACGTCCCAAGAAAGCGTTAACATTTTTATCTCGATCAACTTTTTTGAACATTTACTTATTATGACTTACTTGGGCTAGAGTAACGCCATAAAGCATACGACGACCACGCATTGTAAACTGCCATTTTGCTTTATGAAACTGACTGAGAAAAACGCACAATCTTAAACGATTTTGTATGTCTTCGTTTATTCTTACGCGCTTACTTTCAAGTATTCAGTTAGTATTTTTCTTTTACTACAAATTTAATTCAGACTAGCTGACCCGCGCAACTTCGTTTGCGCCAGATAAGAGAGAGTATTACCTGTTCCCGTCGCATTTACTCCCGTCGCGTTGCGTTTACTCCCGTAGCGTCTCGTCGTTAATATTCAATACTACGTGAGAGAGAGAGAGAGAGAGAAATGTTTCTCGTCGCGTGTATTCCCGTCACATTATTTTTAAGAACAATTTCGTTTATGAAAGAGGTATACCGTGGCAGTATTGTAGAAAAAAATTGATTGCCATTAAAATGGTTATTGTGCACCAACCCAAAGATAGACACATGCTATCGTGCAATTTTTTTTTACTTTTTTAAGAGAAACAATTTTGTAGTACATATTTTTTACATAACTATAAATATTTACGCAGCACACGCAACGAGGCTCTTATAAGGAATAACTTTTCCCCCGTTTTTGAAACATTTACTATTACTGCTCCGCTCCTATTCGTTGTAGCGTGATGCTATATAGCCTATGACACTCCACAATAACGTAGCTTTCTATTGGTGAAAGAATTTTTAAAATCGGTTCTGTAGATCCCGAGATTACCCCTTACAATTTAACAAACACACAAACTTTACTTCTTTATAATATTAGTATAGATAAGAAGAGGTGGCGTTGTTGAAAATTAGGCTGTATTATCGTTTTCATTTGTTTTCCCATTTAAAAGTCGAATACGAGTAGGTATCGCAATATGAATATCGCCAATATGGTGTTATAAAACTATATTCTGCTCAGTTAATTACTGGAGTTTCATTTAAGATATAAAGTTGATTGGGGTTTGTTACTCAATCACGATCTCACTCCTGAAGGAATTTGGTTGATATTTCAACCATAGAATTATAACGCATGTTATAATTCTATGATTTTAAGCAAATTTATGGACGCCCTGATTATTTACAGATAACTCAGAATCAGTTCTATGCGGATAGGGGAGGAAAATCTTTCACGACAAGTATGAACTTTTATAAAAAGTGTATTATTTTGTTACTAGATGTTTTGAATCGGCGATTTTTTTATCAAATGCAAAAAATAAAATTTTCACTTAATATAGCTGTAAACTACTAAAAAAATATCTATCTCGATGCGTATTAGCACAGATTATTACAATACGTATGTGCAAGAGGTCGGCATTCGTCGTTTGGATTGGCCAGCTCGAAGTCCCGACCTCAATCCCATAGAACATATCTGGGACGTTCTAAAACGGCGTGTGAGATCAGTACACCCGGCTCCGCAGACCATCAGAGAGCTGAAGAATGTGATTACTGCGGAGTGGGAACGTATTCCGCAAGCAAGTATCCGGGATATACTCGCTAGCATGCCCAGACGAATTCAAGCTGTGATTTTAGCTAGAGGGGGTCACACTCGATACTAAACATTTATCTGCTTTTCGTTTATTAAAGAAAAACAAACAAAAAAACTTTTTGGAACGAAGTTCCTTATCGCGCGTTGTGAAAGGGGGCTAGACGGAAAAAATTCTCACGAAAAGTTGTAACGACACTTTTTTAACCGACTTCAAAAAAGGAGTTTACTCAATTCGGCCGTTTATATGTTTTTGCTATAGTATGGAGGGTATATATCATATTACCCCCATATTAAAGGAGGGTAGAGGTACCTCTACCCTCCTTTAATATGGGGGTAATGGGGGGGATTTAATATGGGGGGAAGGGGGAAGGGGGGGAGGGGGGAAGTGGGGAGTGGTGGAGGGGGAGGGGGAATGGGGGGAAGCGGGGAGGGGGGTAATAAAATGGGGGTTAATAATAAAAAAAAAATATTATTAATTTAAAAAAATAAAATTTTATTACAATTCCTTCACTAGTTTTTTGTTTTTGTTTTTGTTTTTGTTTTTGTTTTAGTTTTTGTTTTTGTTTTTGTTTTTGAAGTGAAACTTCTTTATCGGCGTTGGAAAAAAATTTGCGTCACCTCACGTCACGATTTTTGGTTACGCGCCATCTTTGTTCTGTTCCCCACCACGGTGGATTCGAATTAAGAGTACTTTATCCAGGGATAGCATGTCATTTAAGGGTTTTTGGACTTTTGGACTTTCGGGCTTTTGGACTTTTGGACTTTTGGATGGGACCTTGGTACTTTGGGTCTTTGGGACTTTGGAACTTTGGGACTTTTGGACTTTTGGACTTTTGGACTTTTGGACTTTTGGACTTTTGGACTTTTGGACTTTTGGACTTTTGGACTTTTGGACTTTTGGACTTTTGGACTTTTGGACTTTTGGACTTTTGGACTTTTGGACTTTTGGACTTTTGGACTTTTGGACTTTTGGACTTTTGGACTTTTGGACTTTTGGACTTTTGGACTTTTGGACTTTTGGACTTTTGGACTTTTGGACTTTTGGACTTTTGGACTTTTGGACTTTTGGACTTTTGGACTTTTGGACTTTTGGACTTTTGGACTTTTGGACTTTTGGACTTTTGGACTTTTGGACTTTTGGACTTTTGGACTTTTGGACTTTTGGACTTTTGGACTTTTGGACTTTTGGACTTTTGGACTTTTGGACTTTTGGACTTTTGGACTTTTGGACTTTTGGACTTTTGGACTTTTGGACTTTTGGACTTTTGGACTTTTGGACTTTTGGACTTTTGGACTTTTGGACTTTTGGACTTTTGGACTTTTGGACTTTTGGACTTTTGGACTTTTGGACTTTTGGACTTTTGGACTTTTGGACTTTTGGACTTTTGGACTTTTGGACTTTTGGACTTTTGGACTTTTGGACTTTTGGACTTTTGGACTTTTGGACTTTTGGACTTTTGGACTTTTGGACTTTTGGACTTTTGGACTTTTGGACTTTTGGACTTTTGGACTTTTGGACTTTTGGACTTTTGGACTTTTGGACTTTTGGACTTTTGGACTTTTGGACTTTTGGACTTTTGGACTTTTGGACTTTTGGACTTTTGGACTTTTGGACTTTTGGACTTTTGGACTTTTGGACTTTTGGACTTTTGGACTTTTGGACTTTTGGACTTTTGGACTTTTGGACTTTTGGACTTTTGGACTTTTGGACTTTTGGACTTTTGGACTTTTGGACTTTTGGACTTTTGGACTTTTGGACTTTTGGACTTTTGGACTTTTGGACTTTTGGACTTTTGGACTTTTGGACTTTTGGACTTTTGGACTTTTGGACTTTTGGACTTTTGGACTTTTGGACTTTTGGACTTTTGGACTTTTGGACTTTTGGACTTTTGGACTTTTGGACTTTTGGACTTTTGGACTTTTGGACTTTTGGACTTTTGGACTTTTGGACTTTTGGACTTTTGGACTTTTGGACTTTTGGACTTTTGGACTTTTGGACTTTTGGACTTTTGGACTTTTGGACTTTTGGACTTTTGGACTTTTGGACTTTTGGACTTTTGGACTTTTGGACTTTTGGACTTTTGGACTTTTGGACTTTTGGACTTTTGGACTTTTGGACTTTTGGACTTTTGGACTTTTGGACTTTTGGACTTTTGGACTTTTGTACTTTTTGACTTAATTTAAGGTGAGGTGAAAATTAAGTTTATGAAGAAGTTTCACTTCTTACGTGTGTACACTAAGTACACGCAATTTTTTGTTTTTGTTTTTGTTTTTGTTTTTGTTTTTGTTTTTGTTTTTGTTTTTGTTTTTGTTTTTGTTTTTGTTTTTGTTTTTGTTTTTGTTTTTGTTTTTGTTTTTGTTTTTGTTTTTGTTTTTGTTTTTGTTTTTGTTTTTGTTTTTGTTTTTGTTTTTGTTTTTGTTTTTGTTTTTGTTTTTGTTTTTGTTTTTGTTTTTGTTTTTGTTTTTGTTTTTGTTTTTGTTTTTGTTTTTGTTTTTGTTTTTGTTTTTGTTTTTGTTTTTGTT
Organism: Miltochrista miniata; assembly: GCA_933228765.1. Taxonomy (NCBI): domain Eukaryota; kingdom Metazoa; phylum Arthropoda; class Insecta; order Lepidoptera; family Erebidae; genus Miltochrista; species Miltochrista miniata. Next base: position 21,511,740 of record OW121763.1, on the reverse strand, counting down.
TTTGTTTTTGTTTTTGTTTTTGTTTTTGTTTTTGTTTTTGTTTTTGTTTTTGTTTTTGTTTTTGTTTTTGTTTTTGTTTTTGTTTTTGTTTTTGTTTTTGTTTTTGTTTTTGTTTTTGTTTTTGTTTTTGTTTTTGTTTTTGTTTTTGTTTTTGTTTTTGTTTTTGTTTTTGTTTTTGTTTTTGTTTTTGTTTTTGTTTTTGTTTTTGTTTTTGTTTTTGTTTTTGTTTTTGTTTTTGTTTTTGTTTTTGTTTTTGTTTTTGTTTTTGTTTTTGTTTTTGTTTTTGTTTTTGTTTTTGTTTTTGTTTTTGTTTTTGTTTTTGTTTTTGTTTTTGTTTTTGTTTTTGTTTTTGTTTTTGTTTTTGTTTTTGTTTTTGTTTTTGTTTTTGTTTTTGTTTTTGTTTTTGTTTTTGTTTTTGTTTTTGTTTTTGATTTTGTTTTTGATTTGTTTTTGATTTGTTTTTGTTTTTGTTTTTGTTTTTGTTTTTGTTTTTGTTTTTGTTTTTGTTTTTGTTTTTGTTTTTGTTTTTGTTTTTGTTTTTGTTTTTGTTTTTGTTTTTGTTTTTGTTTTTGTTTTTGTTTTTGTTTTTGTTTTTGTTTTTGTTTTTGTTTTTGTTTTTGTTTTTGTTTTTGTTTTTGTTTTTGTTTTTGTTTTTGTTTTTGTTTTTGTTTTTGTTTTTGTTTTTGTTTTTGTTTTTGTTTTTGTTTTTGTTTTTGTTTTTGTTTTTGTTTTTGTTTTTGTTTTTGTTTTTGTTTTTGTTTTTGTTTTTGTTTTTGTTTTTGTTTTTGTTTTTGTTTTTGTTTTTGTTTTTGTTTTTGTTTTTGTTTTTGTTTTTGTTTTTGTTTTTGTTTTTGTTTTTGTTTTTGTTTTTGTTTTTGTTTTTGTTTTTGTTTTTGTTTTTGTTTTTGTTTTTGTTTTTGTTTTTGTTTTTGTTTTTGTTTTTGTTTTTGTTTTTGTTTTTGTTTTTGTTTTGTACAATAAAATTTTAAAATTAAAATAAAATTTTATTACAATTCCTGCACTAATTAATTGAAAGGAACTTCGTTCCATTCGGGTGTCCCTTGACACCTCTCAAGTTTTTTTTATTTTTACTTCATGAGCATATGCACTACTAGCGAACATACACTACTAGGGAGGTTTAGCATTATTTCCCATAAATTGTAACAAAATTTTATGAAATACTGATGAAAACGATTATTTTCTTATTAATTTACCAAATTGTGAGGATAAAACTACCTATAATTATCAAACAAAGCAATATTAACATTTGAAGTGGTTCATTGCTTAGGTGCCCGTTTTTTTTGCAAATGAGTGTATGATATTCTATGTATTACGCAATTTATCTACGTGTCGAATCTTTCGCTATGATAAACCGACAGAAAATAAATATATATACGCTAGAATAAATAAATAAATAATAATGAATACATATTTTATGTACATTCTCACACAACAGCATCTAGCCCAAATTAAACTAATATTAGCTTGTGCTATGGGATCTAGACAACTGGTAGACATACTTATATTTTTCTAATTAACACCCAATCTCCGAAACAAACATTTGTGGCTCAAACAAATATTTAGACCGACCCGGGAATCGAATCCAGGACCTCAGGCGCGGCAGGCGATTACCCTACCGACAGCGCCACCGAGGCAGTCGGTAGATGGAGAGAATGCTCATAAGAACACATCAAGTAAAATCGTCTATGCTGGAGTAATTACATCTATATACCATTAAATTTGCCACAAAATCCTTTTCAACCGCGTTCGTTACTTCTTTTTGTAATCTAATACAAAAAAAAACAGAATTTTCATCATACACTTTACAAATGTAAAGAACAAGCAAACCTGATAAATTGTCGTCCCAACATAATTCCAGGAAAGCAAAATTTTATGCATGGTCATAAAAATTAAAGGTCAATATTTTCACAACTTGCCACCCTATATATTAAAGTAAATGTATCTATTTTTGCGCGAATCTCAGCTAGCTCTCCTTCGTCTCTCATATCGTATTCATTAGATTACATTTGTCAGCGCCAGCGCCCATTTCTTTGATGAATTATTCACAGCATACGCAATTTGTTTACACTAGTTGTATCCAAACTATTTCTGATGAAGTTGGACGTAGATATACGGCGTAATTATTCTTCTCTTAATACAGGTTATTTGTAAGGACAAATATGATGTATAAGATCTTCATAAATAGATTTCAGTAAGCTTTCAAGCTGGTTGCTTTAATATATAAACCCTGATCTGAGTTACGTTTTCAATTCAATTAAAGCAAAATATTTAATAGATCAAACCAGAAAAGGTTATTCCTATTGCTGCAAATTAATTGTTTAATTTAAACTATGAAATAGTGGTATCAATTGTCCCTAAAAGTTGAGTAAATTGTATAACAAAGAGTCTCAGTTAGTAATCCTAAGATTACTCGGTTAACTCTTGTAATTTATATAAAGTACTTTTTGTATCATCTAACACACCACATTTTTTGTGAAAAATGTGTGTCCCCCCCCCCCCCCTCTAACTTCTAAACTAAGAGAATGATAAATCTAAAAAAAAATAATGTACATTGCCATAAAATCTACCAACGAAAATTGTTTTGAACGAAATCGAGTTGGTAGTTTTTTTTTAATACGTCATAAACTACAATTTTCTTCGAGAATAATCACTAACACTGCGAACGTGTCAAAACGTCAATGAAAGTTACAACGAACTACAAGAAATTTTATATTAAGTTACTTGCTGCTACGGAACCCTACATGGGCGAGTTCAACTCGCACTTGACCGGTTTATTTGTATGTATGTTTGTTATATTTCATCAACCACACGAAATTTGAGAAAGAACAAAAGTAAAACCAGGTTTACGCACAGCCTCCAGCTAAATAAAAATAAGTTCAAATTTATTTCATACGTTAGAAAATAGAATTCATAATACTGCAATGTCTTTTTTGTATGTATTATTGTTTGTATGTTATATTTCTAATATAACGTAATTAAATATATAAAACGTTTTTTTATCTAAATCTTACAGCTGGATTACGTGATGAATGAAATTTGGTTTAGGCGTCTCACAAGCTACTAGCTGATTGTCCCACAAAATTGTATTTCTTGAATCAATATTGTTTTATCAAAGTAACAAAGTAGCATCGGCAGAGACCCTGACGTCAGCAATGTGGCTAGATTGCTGAGCCCGCAGAGAGCGATGGCTGTCAGGGTGATAAGAGGATACCGCACGATCTCCGGTGAGGCGGCATGTCTCCTAGCCGGAAACCCTCCATGGGAACTGGAAGCGAGAGCCCTTGCGTCACTGCTCAGATGGCGCAAGAAGGCGCTGGAGTGGGGCCAAAGGCATCAAACCAGCATTCATATTATTCAAAGAAACTGACTCTCTTTTGCTATTAACTAAAATATGTTTTCTACAAAAGACTTGCGAGCTCAGACAGATGAATATGAAAACGTAAATTGAACTCAATAACACATCAGAGGACTCTTGAGTCCCGCTGGCACGCAACCCGGGCTTTTTGGCCTATCCCGCTTTATATCCGAGCTTTAGTACTGGCAGCCATTTTTGGTACTTTTGAGGTTTCCTGTTGAGGCTTATGTACTCCCTATTCTTTATTTCAGAAATGTTGAATTTTCGTCCTTTGTTTCGTATTCAAAAAGGAAAGGGTAATTTGAACGTGCCCGAATTTTTAGGGTAAAATATTAAAATGGAGTTCATTTTCGACTATTGTTCCAAGTTCCAATCTTTCAATTAAGTATAATTTAGTTGGTTATTTGCTTGTTAAAATTTCCTTTTTCAGAAGTTGAAAGCAGTTGCATTAAAATTATTCCGTAGGCGTTCTACAAATTTCATTTTATTATGAGCTTACAATAATTAAATTTCGACCCGTTCCGGTATTTAAACTGGTCAATTATATAAATACGAAATTCGAATGTCATAAAACTGACTCGGCAATAATGAACAGGCGGCGCGTGCAGTAAACTATGTCGCAGTTAATATCGAGTGCGGGACTTATTGGACATTTAGCTATTTGGCCGGCGTCCGCCGTCCTCTTGTATACTAAACAAAGTTCAACAGAAAAGCTTCATCGTTAAATAAGAAATTGCATTTACAGCCTTCCTAAGCTTTAGTGTATCAAAGAACATGAAAGGATTACTTTAAAAAAGTTATCTTTCCTTTTTTTCATACCACTAAAGTGACAGACAGCATACAGCTCCACCAGATGTACCGGTGGCCACGTTATAGAAAACCATTATAAAGTAGTTAAAATTATAGCCCAATTCAATTAGAAACGGAGTTTCATCAAAATGTTATATCGAAAGCCTCGTTTTCTAATTTGTCTTCATAAAGCTGAAGAGTAAACTGTGATAGTGTTAATATCCCGGGAAGCAAGAATTATTGGTCGTTTGCCGTTGCTAGAAAATAAATGGCATGGTCGCCAGTACTGTGTCATGCTCATACTTGCACTGTGCAACCACATAGGCTAGTATTTGGATGAGTTATACGTTTAATAATGTTTGGATTCAATACAGCATATTTTTGAGTTACAGAAGAATTAAATAAGTAGGTAATAATTTGATGCACAATCGTATCTAGGTTATAATCGACTAATATTGAACTATAAATAAATGTATTATTTAGGGGTAGCTAATTTCTTTATAAATAGACTATAATTTACTCAAGAAAACAGAATTCCTATTGTTACGTACAAAATTATTCACTTTACGCCCAAATACTTTGCTAGGTTTGAAACCATTTAAAACGTGTGAATAATTAGGCTCAGTTTTCAGTAATTAAATTATTGTTGCCAGAAAATTGAATTTGTAACATTATTTACCCAAACTTTCCGTCCAATTGGCCAAGGCACAGTATGTAATAAAACTTACGAACGATCAATCGAAGTTCAAACTTTAATTTTAATCGTTTGGTCGCCGGCGCTCCAAACAATGGTTTGCAATTATTTTGATTGAGTTATAGGAAATTCACAAGTTTGACCGATTTCTCAACTGAGTCGTAACAATGAACATGTTTACAGATGAGTTTAAATTGACCTAATTATCAGCGTGTTCTGTTAAATATTTAACAACATTACTTACACTAAGGAGTTCAGATAACATGGTACGTAGCTTGTTAATATTAATTAATTAAGCTGGTATTATTCTAGAACATTATATGAGGTTTTACGTCTAGTTATTCGCATTCAGTTTACACTAGCAAGTTTGCCTAGGGCGGTACATTGATTTTATTGTTATGATAGGTAACCTTAGGCTATTGCGTTTTGTTACTGAACTATACTATGTAAGATTATTTATCATACAATAATAAATTATACAATAGGCTATATTGAGATTTTCATCATAATAATAATTATAAATGTGAATGTTTGTGAAGATGTTTGGATGTATGTTACCGAATTAGGCTTTAACGGCTGGCACTTTAACGAATTTCGTATTCAAAGCCGAAAATATGTATAGTTACATAGTAGGTATACAAGAGTATTGCTTTTTACGAACATAAATACCAGTCTTTTATCTCAAACCATGTTTGTAGAGTTTCAGAATAGAGTTTCCCCATTATGTTTTATATTGTGTGAGATTGTCCACAAATACTTATTTATATTTATTTATTTTATGATTTGAAGTTGTCGAATTCACCTAGATGTCATTACGAGTCCAGGGTATTTTAGCTTCCTTCGCATTAAATTCCTTAGCTTGTAGAACCGAGATCGTTTATTATTTGGTGTTCATAGAGAATTAGAGCTAATTACTCGCCTTCAGGGTGCTTGAATGCTGGCATTCTTCAGTGGTTGCAGCGTTACATTGATGTACGAAATAAATACATTTTGTAGGAGTTACATTTATTTTTATTTATTACTATTTATTTATTTTATTTCCTTAATAAATGCTAGAAGAATTACTTTGATTTGTATTTTTAATTGGGTGCTAATTAAACGACCTTCTTTTTAATAGCATTTTTAGCCTCCGGAAAAATACTTTGCCCCCTAAATTAATAAGTCAGCCACAATTAATGAGCTTTAGAATTTATAGATTATAGCCACCAGTTAACTTCTCTATTAGCCACTGTTAATATAATTCAGCATCGTGATTATTTTTAAGCATCTAATTTTGTAACATGCATTCAAACAGTAAGCTTCTAAAATACTAAATAATGGCATCAAAATGGGCATTATTTATTAATATCATAGCTTCTAATTTCCTAATTCAGCATGTTTAAAATGTAACTCGTCCAACATAAATGGATCATCAAAGTTAAGTAAAATTGCCACCAAAAAGCAAATTATGGCCACTAATATTACCTAAATAGCTAGGACCACTTGTAGCCACTAACTCAGTCATTTGTAAACGATCACTGCAGGAAGCAACTACCGCTATTGCTGGTGCTCGGATGGGTGACCACTTTGTAACACTTGATTTGCGAGAGATTCCTTGCTTTGCAAGGCACGTTCAGCCAACTGAGTGGGGTGTCACAATCTGGTGAAAACGGACAAGCGAGTCCTGAAACGGACTCGCTTGTCTGTTTCACACGGGAACATGGGACAGTATTTAGGGCATTCATACTTTTATTTATTATTATGTGCTACCTGCAGTCTTTATAATCAGATATTCTATACAATATCTGCATTCTAAAGCTGTCTACACACCAAAACCGCCGGCCCGACGGCAGAACCCGCCGGATAAGGCTGACGGCCTCATTTTGAAGGTGTCTACACACCAAAGCCGCCGCCGGCCTTACTCGGCGGGTTCTGCCGCCGTGCCGGACCGGCGCACAGTGGCTCGATTCATACAAATCGGCGGACATAGAAATCTTGAAAAACTTTTTAACGATTTTACAAAAACTAATGATGCCAATGTGTTTATCTTAATAATTGTAGTCGAAAACATAGAGACACAATTTTGATTAGACTTCAATTTTAAAAAATATTCGACAAGAACTGATTTCAATGTATGGAAAAGCACATTTAAAAGGGATAGCTTGCGATTTTCTCGTGTTTTCTTATTTTAACGCTTATAGTGACTTTTAATGGGTTGTTAGCAAAATATCTGCCAAACATTTTAGGTACCCCTAGGCACCGCTCTGGGAGCTATATGACAAAATATAATATTTCTCATTTTCTTTAAGAAAATATGTCTAGTTAGTTTTTTTACTGTTATAATTGTTGATAAACTACATTTTAGCTTAGTACTGTTCTACCCACATCAAAAATAATGTGACTAGCATATGGGATCGGGAGTTTTTGAGAGATGTTGCTGAATACAAAAATTTTGCTAACAAAGTAAGAAAAAATTATATTCGTCTGCTTATAGTCAATCTCCTAATGTACTCGATTTTGAGTTTAGTATTTGCTTTCTTGACCTCACTTTCTTGTTCGGTAAGCGTAATGTCTTTAGTTACAAAGTGATATCAAATAGCGGTCTCTGATTGATGCTAATGGCCGGTCGCTGTCATCCTGTGCACTCGCGTCTAGCCTTGCAGTGGCTATTTTCACGAAAAAATAATATGATAAATCTATTTTACACGCTAAGTTATAAAAACTGATGTTATCAGTGGAGGCTTAAATTATATTTTTTTGAGGCTCTTGTTTCAAAGCAATAAAGTAAAAAAAATGGTGATTACATGTAAAATATGTGGCTGAATTAGTAAATTAGGTGTTAATATATTATTACGGAGGACAAGTTAAAATAATTGTTGATCTTTATTTGATGCTTATAATGGAATGATTAGGTGACGTTTTAAAGAGGACGAATTAGTATATTAGAGGCTATTTCATTTTCGCGTGGCTTAGTTATTAAATGAGAGGCTAAATGCCGTGGCCGATAAAAACTTTTGAGGCTCGGTTTATTATATCCCTTTTTAATTTCAAATGAAATCACGGTTATAGTTTTCTAGATACAAAAATATTATTTTCTTACAGAATAGAATTGCAGCTCAAAAAGTGTGAGCGAAATATTTATCCCAACATTTTTTTACATTCATAAAGACTAGACTTAGAAATATTTAGAAAAAGTACATACTGCGCATAAGTGTAACAAACGTACCATATTATTACAGTCCATGTACAAGATATTATGATAATAACATAAAATAATCCTTTGTTTCATAAAATAAGAATTCAGTACAAGCCACTTCCTTTAGCAACAAACGTGATAGATATCTAACTAGAAAATAACTGTTAGTAGTTATATAGTTCGCCTAGTTTAAAAACATAATCATAGCGTTTAAGTTGCACTAAAACCATTGGCATGTGAAGATGTAGTTACCTAAACACCACTTATGGGTAATTGGTCAGTCACCCATGACCGAAATGGGAAAAAATGTTCTACAAGTATGTTTTCTTTGTTTAGAAAACTAAGCTGCTTATTACAAGGTGCCAAATGCTAGTTAAGTTATTATTTTGAGTGTTTTCTCTCGTCTGTAGCCAATTTTGATTTTATGGAAGTATTCGTTTTACACATTACTAACTAATGCTCGTGGCTTGGCCTGCATTCCGAGTTTTTCTTGTACCTCTTTTTCACGGATTTTTTTTTCAAGCTTAATTTTATGCCTATGTTTACCAAATTACATCAGTAATAGTGCAGTGGTTCATACCTAGCTTATTTTTTTTGTGAGGGAAAGTCCTCATGCCGGACTTCTACCGATTAAAAAACCTCACGTATCCCTGCCTAACAGCCTACGGTTAGAATCCCCGGGTATGCCCTCGGAAGGATATCCCAGGACTCGCAACAGATCCTACCGACGCTATCAAAAATACAATACATATACAAATACATTTAAAACAATAAATAATGTTCATTTTCTCTTAATAATTCTTCGACTGTGAAGAATTAGAGTATTTATATTCATACGTAACTTATTTATAAGAAGACACAGTGAAATATCTCATCTTGTCAGTTTCATAGCGATTTAACAAGAGAAGTTGGGTATACCGAGCACTTTTAACTTGACATGCAAGGAATGAATTGTGCGGTATGGTCTTACTCCAAGACCTTGCCACCACCATAAGTGAACCTTGGGCCGTGAGGTGAGGTCTATTGGTGCTTGCAATTGGGACTAACACTCAATAATATTTATATCATTTCTCATCTATAAACTCTCAACATGCCTTCTCCAATACTTATAAGCATTTCGTGACTCCATACATTCCTCCTTGCGGTTTGCTCTGGGCTCTAAAGCGAGGTACTGCGTATCCCACTAACATAAAGCCTTTAGTCGAGGTCTGACGGTGTGGAAAACTTTAGCTCCTAAGGTATGTTGATGAAGATGTTCGTGTCTAATTGACTGCATTTAATCTAGGGCTGTTTATTAATGTCCATGGTCTCAATTTGAGACTTTAGTATGGCACAGTTTAGAAAACTACCTCTGGAATAAGCATAGTATAAAGATCATGTACTTTAAGATTTTGTTCGTAAGAAGAATACAAATGTTAAATAATTTAATAATAGATTGCAGTAAATAAATACACCGATTCATCCCGCGGGTGCCGTAAGAGGCGACTGGGGAAACACCTTTACAAAACGATTTATTGTGTAGACAAGAAAAAAACTCTAATTGAAACCCAGTTGTAAGTAAAATAATAATCGTTAAGTCAAGTTGAATACCTAAGGCTGGAAAAATTTCAACCTTGGGTCCTGGATTACAACGGTCGTCACTGTCGTCACAACCTAGGCCTGTCCATTTCAACACGGCAATAAGGCTCACCACCTAATAGTTAGTATATTGTGTTTAATAGCTTTGGGCATGCAATTGTATTTCCTTTTTAATTATATCTTTTCAAATTTAGAATGCTGGTTATTTTGAAGAACCTCAATTAATTCTACAGTGCTTATTCTTTACAGCAACCTGCACCGCCAAGTAAGGAACACATGAAGATATAAACTACTAACTGACCCGGCAAACTTTTTTCCGCCATATGAAGTTGACCCGGCGAACTTTGTTTCGCCTTATCAAGCTGACCCGATAAATATATATTTTTTTCTAAATTTTTTGGTACATACCTTGCCCTGGAAACAATTAATACAAAAACAAAAGAATTTTCGATATCGGTCCAGCCGTTCTGAAGTTATGCGCGTACATACATTTCGCAGATTCATTTTTATTAAATAGAGAAAATAAACCCCATATTGTGCTGAGAGAGCTCTTGGGATGAAAGAATGTTACACTGCTACCACGTTGATCTTACTGGCTGAGCTTGCAATGCATCTTGCATAAATAAAAAGAACAGCTACAAAGAATAATGATGATTAAACTCCAGGAATAATATATGCTTTCATTCATATACTTACTAAAAGAAATAGACAATAATAAAGCATTTTTCTGATAGATAGGAGAATAATAATTTAGATTAGCTGCTATCTACGAACTCTTTTGCCTATATACCGAGATATCTAAGTCTACCTCCAAAAATCGCTATAAATAGAGAAGATCAGTTTAAAAATTATTTTAAACCTTGCTTTAATTATAAAAACGACGAATGTTTAGAGAATTAGCTACAAGAAGATGTTTTGTTACGTCGTCGTATTTATATTTAAATTTCATTTATTAATAAATTTAACAAGAGACTAAACACTACTGTGTGCCGTAGGCAAAACGGAATTAAGCAATTTAAAAGAAGGGCGCTTTGCAAAAGCATATCCTGCGGTTATTTTGCCTGAATGACTTTTGTATTCTTTTTTCCATTTGGTTAAATATTCTTCAAAGGCATGATACGAAGCAGTGGTATTAAGATTGCTTGAAGTAAAACAAGGAAACTTACTGAATTCTGCATCAATATAATATACAAGTATATACAGGGTGGAATTTAAAGACGGTAGTTGGAGGTATAGTACCCTTAATATTGATAATGGCAAGTTTTGCTGAAAGGAACACTTTCTTTTAAAGTACATAGTACCTATCTTAAATTAAAGGAAGATCAAGTAAAATATGTAAAGCTTACCTACTTACTATCTGAGGAAAAAAAAGTGAAATTGAGATCTTCCTACTTTTTTTTGAAGTTGGTTGGTTAAGTGACCAGAACGAATATTCCCATTCTCAGAAACTACAACATTTTTTTAACCAACTTCAAAAAAAGGAGGAGGTTCTCAATTAGAATGTGTCTTTTTCTTTACCTAGGGAGTTAGCTTTACAATAAAAACATATTTTACTTGGTCTTTCTTTAATTTAAGATACTATGTTGTTTAAAAGAAATTGTTCCTTATTAAAGACTCTTCCGATTGGTATCTTAAAGTACAGAATGATTTTTTTTCACATCTCCCAGGTTCGATTCCCGGCCCAAACAGGTGATTTTTCAAAAATCTTTAAATACAGTTTTACTTACTTTTGAAAATAAAGGAATGTTTCCTTTCAGCAAAACTTGCCATTATCAATATTAAGGACACTTTACCTCCAACTACCGTCTTTAAATTCCACCTGTATATGCATCAATATCCTCTAATATTTCTAACAGTTGCTCCTGAAGCTTTTTTCTTGGGTAGCTTTCATAACGACGCTTTATGCCTAAAGAAGTTGTAGTATTTTTGTCCCACTTGTATGAATGTTTTATGGTGATGTGCATATTGAAAAGCACAGAGGAGCATAAGTTCTATCGAAGTAGCTAAAGTTGTACAGTTTAGAAAGAAAGAAGTTGATCCGTATATTCCTATAGGATCAACTATAAAATTGTACGGTCGAGAAATAAAATTAGATTAGTTTGAGTTGGTCCGTTTAGTAGGTTCGAGTAGAAGTACTAAAATATTCAAACCCATATTTTTTCTAGGATCGATTCCACTTATGTAACCACCTCATCATTGAGGTCGCTAAACGGGTCCGTGGAGGTACCTACATGAATTATATTATGTATGATTGTATAACATTAAAAAATATATTCTCGCATAATCATAATTACATTCATTTGATACGTAAGCTTCAGCTACGTAGTGATATATTATAGGCTATTTAAGATGCATGAAATTTAAACTGATACGTCGCCTTTGTATCATTAATTTAGTTTTCAAGGCGATGAGCTCATCGTGTCTTCGTTGTTTAAATTTGTTTCGTGGAGGGAACTGCCAGCTTAATCCCTACTTATTGCTACGTCACCTTAATACGGTTACTATCTTTAGTGTACGGGAAATCCTGGTATTAGGTTCCCAATAAAAGTTGCTTTGTTGCGAAATTTGAGGAAACGAAATGGCTAATGTTACATATATTTGATTAAGATTATTTCTTTTTGGTTTTCTGTGAATAAAAAAAAATTAAAAGATACCTGAGACGCTCATGTGAGAGCAATCGTAAAGCGTGCGAGACGGAAAATGGTTACAGTAGACTACATGGTTTTCCATAAAGGCTGAAGTTTTTGATAAAACTATGTTTTTTTGATCAGCAGGACCTTTTTATAGATCTAAAGGCCAGCCAAAGAGGACAGAGACTGCCACAGGGCAGTCTCTTCCCGAAGAGAAAACACTGCCACAGGGCAGTCTCTCCCCAAATGTAATGGTCTAAGCGAGTGACTAACTTTGATGAATTTACTAGGACAAATAAAAGCAAATACGTGTCACCGTACAACTATCACTATAATACTGTGACTGAAAGCAATTTAGGCTTTTTTTCCTATTTAAGACAAGCGAACATCACGCGGTTTCACCCGCGTAGCTCCCGTTCCCGTGAGAATACGGGAATAGAATAGCCTATGTTAGCCGTAGATTGTGTAGCTATCCAATAGTGAAGGAATTTTTAAAATCGGTCCAGTAGTTTCGGAGAGTATTCTATTCAGAAAAAACTGACACTGCTTTTACAAAATTAACTAACAAAGAAATTAAGACAGCATCTGGCAAAGTTGCTAATAAAGTGCAAGCTCTTGATGAGGTTATCAAAATTGCATCAAACAGCACCCAAAACGCCGCGTGACGTTATTCGTAAGACACCGCGTGTAGGCAGGCTGTCTAGATAGAGTTACAAAGGTTTAGAGAAGAATTTTATTGTTTATTTTTTGACGTGACAACGTCTTATAATTCGATGGAGCCGGCTGCACAAACTAAAAATGATGACGCAATACGTCGTAACCTCGCTCTGAGGCGTTCCATTTATTTTAGTAATGTTTTCTACAGATGACACTATAATCAATTGATGTGTTTTTATATTTCTTTTTGTTTTGTAATGTTAATTTTATTTGTATTTGCATTTTTATTTTATTTCTATTTTCTTATAACGTTGTCACGGTTAACCATTGTTAGTAAACCGACTTTACAGACAACCGATTTTTTTTTCTGGGTATTTCTTTTACATGGTGCTTTTTTTTTTTTTTTTTTATACCACTAAGGTGGCAGACAAGCATACGGCCCACCAGAAGGACCGGTGGTCACCGCAGCCTATGAACGTTTGCAACACCAGAGGCGCCACACTCGCGCTGCCGACCCTGCAAAAACCTTCTAAGACCCCTTTTGAAGAACCCCATACTGTAGGCGTTTGGGAAAACCGAGGCAGGGAGATCATTCCACAACCTAAGCGTGCGCGGAAGAAAACCCCTATCGGATCTAACCGTGCTGGAACGCTCCGGACGCAGAGTGTGAGGATGAACTCCCTGTCTGTGGCGAGCGGTGCGGTGACAGAACGTAGCCGTGGGCATCATATCAAACAATTCCTCAGAGCACACACCATTGTACAGTCGGTAGAACACGCATAAGGAGGCAAAGTCTCTCCTGTCGCGAAGAGGTTCGACACCACTTGTAAGTATAGGATCGTTGACAACTCTTATAGCACGTCTTTGCACCGAGTCAAATGGACGAAGCTGATATTCAGGTGCCCCCGCCCAAAGGTGTCAGCAGTACTCCATGTGCGGCCGCACTTGCGACTTATACAAAAGCAGTGTTTGCGCAGCAGTGAAGTACCGCCGCGCCCTGTTGAGCACACCTAGCTTCTTGGACGCCAGCTTAGCCTTGTCCTCCAAATGACTACGGAACTGAACGTCACTGGAGATGTCAACGCCAAGGATCCCTATACTTTTGGAGATGAAAAGAGATGTGCCCTGAAATTGCGGCGCTACAGTAATTGGGGTTTGCTTAGCGGTGAAAAAACACGCTTGTGTCTTGGAAGGGTTGAACTGGACAAGATTTTGTCCACCCCAATCGGACACTCTAGTAAGAGTAGCTTCGATTTCAGACACAAGCTGTTCACGATTTTCCTTGACTGTGTCCCGAGAGATACCGGGGCGGCCCGTGTAACAAGTGTCCCCCGTACTGTCCGCATAACAATGAATGCCGTCAATAGACAACATGTCATTGATATGCAGCAGAAACAGAGTAGGGGACAACACTGAGCCTTGCGGTACTCCAGCGTTTATGGCCATGCAGTCTGAACAGCTGCCGTCAACGACGGCCTTGATGCTTCTACCGGCCAGGAAGCTAGACACCCATCCGCATAATCTCTCGGGCAGTTCATATGAGGGCAATTTCGTAAGAAGACCACGGTGCCAGACCCGGTCAAAGGCCTTAGAGATGTCAAGGCTTACTGCTAGAGCCTCGCCCTTACTCTCGATAGCCGTCGCCCATCGGTGTGTGAGGCACACCAGAAGATCGCCCGTCGAGCGACCGTGACGGAAACCGTACTGCCGGTCACTGAGCAGGTCGTGTTCCTCTAGGTACCTCAGGAGCTGTGTATTAATTACACGCTCCATCACCTTAGATAAAAGGGAGGTGACGGCTATAGGCCTATAGTTGGCCGGGTCGGTCCTGTCACCCTTCTTGGGCACAGGATGCACATACGCGATCTTCCACGACGCCGGGACTTGTTGCTTGGAATATGAAAGCGTGAAAAGTCGTGTAAGTACCGGACACAACTCTGGACCACACTGCTTCAGTACCACCGCGGGTATACCATCCGGCCCACTCGACTTATGAACGTCCAGGGATCGAAGCTCACGTCGGACATTCCGCTGTGTAAATTTTACTTCCGGCATGGAAGTTCCACACCACGGAATATCCGGCGGCAAAGCACCCCCGTCGCTCATGGTCGAGTTAGAGGCAAAGAGAAAACCCAAAAGGTCGGCTTTCTCCTTAGCGCTCTGGGCCAAATTACCGTCGGGTTTAAGTAAAGGTGGTAAACCTGACCGACAGAAATTTCCCTCGGCAGCTTTGGCAAGCGACCAGAATTCGCGACTCCCTGAAGGGTAGCCTGCTAGCCGTTCACCAATTCTGCCGACGAAATCGAACTTAGCCCTGACAATTGCTCTTTTGCTGGCTCTCGAGGCGGCATTTAATTTGCGTTTCACCACAGAGATGTTTGGATCTGAATTTGCACGAGCCGTGGTCCAAGCCCTGTAAGCAGATTCTTTCAACATCAAAGTTTCTCTGCAGAGCCGATTGAACCACGGTCGCTTTTTTGCTCCTACAGGGATCCAACGGTTAGGAATGTAACATTCCATGCCCTCCAAGATCCCCGCAGCGACTGCTGCAGCGCAAGAATCCAGATCCTCTGAGGCAAAACAAAGCCGCCTCCATGGGTACGACGCGAAAAACTCTTGCAGTCCATCCCAGTCTGCTGACTTATAGTGCCATACATGTCGCCACTCCTTGGGCCGAGGTGGTTCAGGCCTTGCGAGAGGCACATGCGCCCGAACGACACAGTGGTCCGACGATCCGAGTGGAGCATCCACTGAAACACTGTATCCGTCCGGACGCGTTGTCAGCAGGAGATCCAGCAATGCACTATGCTCGTTCTTCTTGTCTGGTATCCTAGTGTGGGATTTAACCAGTTGAGAGAACCCATAGGTCAGGGCAAATTCGTGAGCAGCTTTTCCTGCAAAGTCGGTGGTCCGGGAGCCCAACCAGTCAACATGATGTCCGTTGAAATCCCCCAGAATCACTATCTCCGCGGAGGTCAAAAAGGCGAACTGTGTCCGTGTTACCACCGCTGTGAGACCTATACACGCACGCGTAGATCCGAGTGTGGCCCCCGTGATCCAAGCGTGCCCATAACGTGCTGCAGATAATCAGTAAATCAGACGCCTTACAAAAAAGCCGAGTAACAGGAGAGACGCTGAGATGAAGAATTTAGTTAAATTGTCTGCAGCAATTATTATCTCGTACCATGAAAATAACAATAAAAACATTCAAATGAAACACGATTTTAAGACAAAAGACATGTCAATCGATTGCTTCACTTATTATATGTAAGTATTTTATGTTTGTAATTTTCTAAATAAGAACACAAACCTATACTTAAATAGGAAGTATAATACAAAAGATTTATCAACTCTCTCACGCATAAGAATCTAAAACACTCAACAAATAATACGATGTTTAAGTTTTCAGAACATTCTAAGAACACTTTCTCATTAACTTAGCTTTTTATTCCACATTCGAACTCCTGTAATTTTCTCCTAAAAGTTCCCTAATCGATTCATAACGGTTTTGAAAGTAGCATTTTACTATTGATTTTCATTTCATTAGCATTCTAACAGCATTACAGGCCTCGTAGACTCTATTTTGCCGCCTCTATTCCCTTCGTGTATCTACACAGAGTTATAATGAAACGCCTGTAAGGAAGGTGTCTTATGAATACTGACTACTCGCTAGTACCCATCGCAGACTTGGCTTAAGTTGTCAGCGTTAACAAATGGAGTAAGTTTCAGCGTGATCATCTTGTTTCAATGTTAGATTATGGCTGTCGTTAATTTTGTGATAATGAGTGAATGGGTCTAGACGTGTTAAGGGTGTTCTATTATTTTTAAATATAAGTAATGTGCAGACTCATTAGTACTCTGGCAAAAAAAGGGTGTTCCGAGTTAGACCTCTATCTATATTTTGTGTGTGGATGAATGTACGTACCATAGCTAAAATTAACCATTTATTGGTAAGGTTTTTGTAAGCTGACGTTATTCAAATGGCTCTATCATATTATTTTTATGAAGTGTTATGTTTAAGTACATCATAGCTAATTTTTTTCTGATAAGAAATTAGACATACTTCACACCTTTGTCCTCGCAGGTGTAGGTAGTGATAGAGTACGTCCACACTTTTACCTTTTTAGTTTTAATTCTATTTATTAGGTAGTGAGCAAATTGCCGTGAGAAAATATGAGTACTGGATGAAGAATACCACAATCATCTTTTTTATCTCAGGTTTAACTCTGGATCCCAGAATACAATAGTCTTTAATGAGGTTATTTTGAGTACTGTCTAGAATTTCGGACTTTTTAGTTCCTACCTATTATTGCTATAATTCAGCAGTTCGAACATGAGCTAATGCGGAACAAATAAGCTCAGTTTTAATACGTTAATCTCATGTGACTTCCTTCAGCTACTCACATGTCACATCAACCTGTCCTTTTCAGAATTTGATAATGAAATAATAGTCACATATAAATATAATCCATGATAACACGTCTACGGCAATTTTAATGACATCATCTAATACTCTAATGCTGCATAGAAACAATCGCAATTGTGACAAAATGGTTACAAAATGCCCGTCAAAGTTTTATTTTAAACTAGCTGATGCGCGCGGCTTCGCCCGCTTGAATTTTGGTTCCCGTTCCCGCTTCCCATTAGAACATTTTCCCGGAATAAAATGCGGCCTATGTGTTATTACATACTATACTCTATCCCTGTACCAAATTTCAGCCAAATCTAATCTCTTCGATTCAGGAGATGTTATGACAGACAGACGGATGGATGTACGGACGGACAAAAATGTGAATAAGTATTCTTTTTTTCCTTTTTAGGTACGGAGTACAATAATGACTTATGAATAGAAAAAGAAATCTTCAACATCAGTACATACACGCGTTTGCTAAAACAAAGTATGTACCTAACTTTTTAAGAAAATAACCCATCATCATAGGTAAAGAACCTGAAACACACAATTTTCTAATTAACAGCAGTACTTGTAATACGACCGTTTTCCTCAATTCCCTTAATGAGTAAAAGGGTAATTTAAATATTTCAGGGTGTACAGCTCAGCATGTTTGACATTATTTAATTTATGGTTGTATGCAAATTTGTCCGCTGATTGTCTCAATTTACAGTCTATTGTTCGGAAGCAGGTCATTTTGCTTTGAGAATCTTTAAGTTTTGTTTGTTATGTACGTACAGAAACCCCCAGGATGTAGCGTATGCCCTCAGTGAAATCTATAGTGGCATATACCTACTCATTCAAAAACCGTACTAAATCACTGTCGTTGAGACCTTTCACAGGTGCAGCGATCCCGAAACAGGATGACACATTATACCTCGTCCACACCCAGGCTGAGAAAGCTCTCTTAATCAGCCAGGGATACGGTAACAACGAGGGATCTCGCACACTGACGGTTCACGAATCGCAGGGATTGACATACGAAAAGGTGGTTATAGTGCGTACAACATCACGCAAATCCCAAATCCTCCAAAGTGTCCCGCATGCTGTGGTCGCAATTTCAAGGCACACAAACACCTGTGTCTACTACACAGACGACAGCAGTGACGACGCGACAGCGCGTCTAATAACTCGCGCTGAAGTTGCGACCACAGAGCAAGTGAGGGATTACAACCTAAAAATGGCGATCCGGCGAAGGGACGATAAGGCGAGAGATACTCTCTTGTCCTTTATAAAAAACCCGCAGGCTTATTACGTATCTTACAATAGGCAAGCGACAGCGATAATCTCGCGGAAATCGCGCGATAATCGCTGTTTGTTGACTGTTTCGTATTACGTATCAACGATCGTTTTGCCATAGCCAACTAGCGACGGTGCTGCCTCTGTAGGACAATCAGTAAATTAAAAACTGCATTTGTGCTATACTGCGGCAGCGATCTGGCGATAATTTCGTATTACGTATCGTTTTTGACAACCTCCAGGCAGCGATTTCGATATTTTATTAGTGTATGTGTGTACTGAGAGACCACTTTCATTTTTTGCGGATTTTTGCAGTTTAACTAACAATAGTGCTGCGAGCACGTGTTCGGACGCGCTTTCTAACCGATCACTAAGCTTTACAAATATTTTCGCAAATTTTACTACGCACTATTGTTAGTTAAACTGCAAAAATCCGAAAAAATAAAAGTGGTCTCTCAGCACACACATACACTAATGAAATGCCCAACAGATGTGACAGTTCCCAGTTTTCAGTGATCGCCACGTAATTGTTTATGGCGCTAGTTTCGTAGTGATAAGTGCGACGTAGCGATTAGCGAACGATTCGCTATAGAATTTAACATAATACCATTTTTTCCGCCACCAGCGATAAATTAAATAATAATCTGAATGGATAATAGAGGAAATATAAGGATGATTTCATTTAACTGCAAGGGTCTGAAAAGATCAATGGACGGAATTAGAAGTCTATGTAAGAAGGCCGATATTGTTGCTTTACAAGAAACGTGGTTGTGGCCCCATGACTTGCCAGAGCTGGTGGGAATAAGCGAAGATTTTGGCAGCACGGGCACATCAGCTATGGATACATCGGCAGGCATATTGAGAGGTAGGCCCTATGGTGGTGTTGCCTTATTATGGAGGAAAAGTATTTTTCAATCGGTGGAAATTATCAACTGTGATGATGCTCGCCTAACAGCAATAAAGATAGCAGTAAGTGGCTCCTCTATAATAATTTTTAGTATTTATATGCCAACTGATTGTGTTGAGAATCTTCCAACTTTTACACAGTGCTTAAGTGCAGTTAGTGCTATTGCAGAGGAGCATAGTGACAGTAGTGCTGTGTACATGCTGGGTGACTTTAATGCACAGATAGGTGAGCTGTTTGGTAATAATTTGTTGGACTTTTGTAATGATCAGAGCTGGACATGTGTAGACCTTAATTATTTGAATCTATCTGATACATACACTTTCCTTAGTGAGGTCTATGGTACGGTAAGTTGGTTGGACCATTGTGTTGTCACAAATGCAGCAATATGTACAGTAAGGAACGTTCATGTGGAGTATGACATGCATTGGTCGGATCACTTTCCTGGGGTTATTGAATGTAACTTGAGCATTGTGAAATGTGAACAAGTAATGTGTGCCCCTCAACAAAACAGTGTGGTATGGGGGAAGCGCACAGGGGAACAGATACAACATTATCATGAGCTGTGTAATAGTCAGCTAAGGGAACTTGACTTTCCAGACTTAATGTCAGATTGTTGTGATGGTATGTGTAATAATCATGAGCATAGGTCATTTTTAAGCATAATGTATTTAAGACTGGTTAATATATTGACTGAGGCGGCAATAGCCACACACAGAAAAGAAAAGACAAGGAGGAGAGGTGGTTATGTTGTGGGATGGACCAGGTTTGTTTCAAGTTACCACAGGGAGGCCAGGCAGAAATTTCTAACATGGGCTGAAAATGGTAAACCTAACCATGGTCAAATTTATACTGATATGGTGGAAAGTAGGAAATTGTTTAAACAAAAGCTTAAATGGTGTCAGAATAGGCAGGAACTAATGAAAATGGATGCTCTTGCATCCCATCACACTTCAAACAATTTCTCACAGTTTTGGAAAGAAACAGGAAAAATGACTCGAAAAACTGGCCTGCCTGTGAGTATAGAGGGTGTTAGTAATCGTCGCATGATTGCTAACCTATTTGGAGAGCATTTTAGCATGAAACCACAAAGTGATACTTGTGTGTCTCATTTGTCCACTGCTGGGGCGGTGTCTCAGGATAGAACTGTGAAATTTACTGTGAAGGAAGTAACAAAAGTCATTAATAACATGCAGAGAGGTAAATCGCCTGGGTATGATGGTCTCAGCATTGAGCATTTGAGGCATGCAGGGGTTCACTTGCCGCGAGTCTTGACCCTGTTTTATAACCTATGCCTCTGTCATGGGTTCCTACCAGATGAGCTCACCAGAACAATAGTGGTTCCTGTTGTTAAAAATAAGACGGGTGACATCTCGGACAAGGGCAACTATCGGCCTATCTCACTTGCGACCATAATAGCCAAGGTTCTTGACAGCTTGCTTAATAGCATACTTAGCCAACATATAAAATTACATGACGCCCAGTTTGGTTTCCGGAGTGGGCTCTCTACTGAAAGTGCAATATTGTGTCTTAAGCAGGCTGTCAGGTACTATACTGATAGGAAAACACCGGTATACGCGTGTTTCCTAGACTTGTCTAAAGCATTTGATTGTGTTCTGTATGACAAGCTGTGGGGCAAGATGGGCAACGCGGGTGTGCCGGTGGAAGTCATATCACTTTTAAAACAGTGGTATTCCTGTCAGAAAAACCAAGTGAGGTGGGGGGGTGAGTTGTCTGACCCTTATGGCATGGCATGCGGGGTGAGACAGGGTGGATTGACATCTCCTCTGCTATTTAATTTATATGTAAATGACCTCATCGGTGAGCTTAGCAGCACTCATACCGGTTGTCACATTGATAATATATGCGTCAATAATATTAGCTACGCGGACGATATGGTGCTGCTGGGTCCATCGGTGGGGGCAATACGTAAACTATTGACGATATGCGAGACATATGCGGTTGAGCATGGATTGACATATAACGCGAAGAAGAGTAAAGTTCTTCTTTTCAGAGGAAAAATGGCTGTGCCTGTGCAGGCGCCATCCATTATGTTAGATGAGATGGAGCTTCAGAGGGTAACCAGTCTTAAATACTTGGGGCATATAGTGAATGAGGGTATGACTGATGACGATGATCTGGAAAGGGAACGTAGGGCATTGGCGGTCCGAGGGAATATGGTTGCCCGCAGGTTTGCTAGATGTTCCGGAGAAGTGAAGATCACTCTGTTCAAGGCATACTGCCAATCGTTCTACTCGAGCAGCCTATGGGTTAATCATACCCGTCGGGCCGCCAATGTCTTGCGGGTTCAATATAACAACATCTTTAGGATGCTGATGCGGCTGCCTCCGTACTGCAGTGCATCATTAATGTTTGCGGAAGCACATACGGATGGCTATCATGCCATAATACGTAAAAGAGCAGCCTCTTTAATGAACAGAGTTAGAAGCAGCGGCAATAGTATCCTACAGATGATTGCTGCAAGATCAGACTGCCCCATTCAGTACAAGTGGATGTGCATTGTTACTGGACAAGACCATTGACAAATTGATGTCTTGACTCCACACTTTGGTTCTTAATTATAATGAATATTACATACATACATACATATGGTCACGCCTTTATCCCCGAAGGGGTAGGCAGAGGCATATTATATGCCCACATTTCACCTTTGTATAATTTGTCCCACGTAATAGGTGGTGAGCCGTATTGCCGTATGAATATTAAGTATGTATATAAATCGTGCGATGATTGCGCGATTATCGCTGATCGCTGTTTTATACGTAATCAGCCTGCCGTGCCCTTAACGTTGACTTAGAGCGGCAACGACACGGTCGGGGCCGCTACTAGCTTATTTATTTTACATTACATAGATTTATTATTGTAATTATATAATTGTATATAATCATGAATTTGTCTAACGCGGAGACAGACATTAATTTAAATTACATTTATAATTAACATTTATAACTAAAAAATGGTACGGACCAAGCGTCTGTAGATGTAGGAAAAAAAAAAAAAGTTTTGTTTGATTTTATAAGGATTTTTACTGTCAATGTTAGGTGTCAATAGTTCACGTAAATTTTTGCAAAAATTGTTATGAAACTGTACTGGTTGAATTTATAGTCGTTCTGGAACGGAAAGGTTTAGGCACAGTTTCGATAACAGAACCGATCGGCACTGTCAATTTGAAAATCAACAAAAAAAAATTACGAAAATGTTCCCTGCGTTTAATACTGTTCTCACCTTTGGGATGACTCCGCGAGGTATTTACTAGACGCGCTTGACGCTATGCAGAGACGTCTCTGTGAAACTGTGCCTAAAACTTTTCGTTCCAGAACGACTATAAATTTAACCAGTTTAAACAACTTAATAAATAAAATAAGAAAGAAAAAATTAAGAGGGCATCCCATAATTATAATAAACGTGATTTCTTGCCGTTTTTTGATACAACTCTCCGTGTGCGAGTCCGACTCGCACTTGGCTGGTTTTTTTAATTCATGACTTGTCTTAAATATTATGTTTACCTAATTAAATGTTCTATACTAATATTTCCAACAAAGATTCATATTGAGACCAACCATTCTGTAAATTATGAGCAATTAACTACTTAAAGCGACACCTCATTCGAGTAAACTTGAATTATGATCGTCAATTCCAAATATCATACTAAATGGAAGGAATTTAACTAGAAAATCGTCTCACAATCATTGAAATGGCGACTTGGCCATTCAAACTCTGAATTTCTAAGTAAGCAGAGTTTCTCAAACTTTTTGGTACATTTCGGTTTAAGTACGATAGTGCATTCGTTTTTTTTGAGTTTCCAGCTTATTGTTGACTATGAAAATCTAAACAACAATCACGTACCTCTATCGATTTTGTCTATGTAGTAGCATCCGCGGGTCCGCGAAAGTCCTCAAAACATAAGTAGAGTTCTATAGCTGCTAATTCCCACGAAAATTTAAAGTTTCTTAATTTAACAGTTGGGTGGACTTACGAACAGAGGTTGTACTATAAGGCGCTAGACAGACGACGGGGCGAGCCGGACTTTTTGCCCGCGACGTAATAAAGACCCCGTCTGTCCGCCGATGCCCGCGACTGCCCGCCCCGCGAACGCAACGCACACGACGGGCAGAGGCAGTTAGTTCACGACGTTCGTTCTAGCGAAGAGACTGAGCTAGCCGCCCCGGCCCGCCCCGCGCCGCCGTCTGCGTTACTTCATACAAACTGGTTTGTGTGATCCACAGCGGGTAGCCGCGCCGCCACTGACCGGCGGACAACTGCGGTGCGGTCTTTTTGCCCTTCGTGTGCGTTGATAGTATAGGATTCCCATAGTGCTATCGTGCACAGTCAAATTGCACGGCCCGGCCCGCCCCGTCGTTTGCTTTACGCCTTAAGGTACCGTGTTTTTGCTAATAATCCCTAAAAAGAGTCGTGGAAAAAACACCCAATCTCAGTGGCACGGATAAACAATTTGGTAACAAATTTTAATTTTCAATAGCCGGAAGGTGTAGCAAATACAACAGTCGAGTCGTCGCGATGCAATGTTTTATGCTCTCAAAGTAGGCTCTATGGTACAAGTTACGAACGATCGCTGACAACAAAAGCAAAGAAATTGTTTTTTTTTTACACTAAAAAAGTACCTAGTGTTTTTTATTGACAACAAGTTTGTTATTTTATTATACACACTCCCACGCACATTTATTATAATCAATGACAATAAATGTGTGTGTAAATAACATTATATAGTTACGAGGTAAGAGTAATAACCTTTTCCTATAATAATTGACTGAGAAGGTAAGAGTGCGATGTTTTCAGACCATTATCATTGTTTGGAAAAGGTCATAGATTCCATAATACCTATCCTTAATTTCCAAAATTCATCCAAATTCAAAAAATATCCTTCATTTTGACAAGCTTTACAAGCAGAAATCTTTTTATCGCCCAAGCACTTCACTTGAACCACTTACTTTACGAATCAAATCTCAACATTACATTATTCGCGATCCGAAACTCTGACTATACTTCAACCTTTTTAAGCTCTTTCTTTCTATACTTGGTTCCCCACACCTGTTTGCTTCGGGGCATTGTCTTTTAATATTTTTAGGTAAGAAAAATAGCAGTAAATGGGTTTATGTGAAAAACTAAGGCAGCCGTTTAAGATTTTTAGGGTACTGTTAAGGATAAAAGGGTGTCGAAAAAAAGATATGGAAAAAAAACTGTGTTTTGCTATCCTAGTGGCATAGCAAAACACAGTTTTATCCAAGAGAGATAGAACTTATAAAACGTGACTTGTATTAATCTTTATTACTATCATCGTTTCTCCCTGGGACAACCTTCCGAGGGCTTACCCGGGGTCTCAACTGTAGGATGTTGGGCGTAACGTGAGGTTTTGAGTCGGTAGGAGTCCGGCATAGCATCTATGAAGGATTTTCTTACACATTAAAAAAAGTATCATCATTTTCCATTGTTAATTTTACTTCTACGGAAGACCAAGTCCATACTTGAAGTAGAGAGAGTAGAGTAGTGAGCATAGGCAGGTGATTGTTATGACACCGTAGGAATATTGTAAAGCTATATTAGTACCTGCTATCTTTATAACCTGAGGACCAAGAGACGGTGGGTTAGACGCTTGCGTTCTTTTCTGAAGCAGGTCGGGAAGCGGGATCGAGTTCATATTCCGTGGTGAGACTGCTGTTTTAGATAGAATCAACCAGAAATCCTGAAGCTTTCCTTTCGAGCCCTAGACAGCGGGGACAATTTCGTGTGGTTGTAGTCGGTTCAAGGTTAACCCGCGGATGTCAGGCCGTCTTCGATACACCGTGTATTATACTTGAAGTCATCATATAAAGGTCATCGGGCGCAATCCGACCCGGTCGCGGACATAAATGAAAATGACATAAAATGAAAGAGTATAAATTCACTTACCATTGTAAATGATTATTTTAGTTAGAATCCATGGGAGAACAAAGTTAGAACCAATAATATATTTAATGAAAAAATCGAATACTGCTATTAAATATAAGCGTTTGCATAACGTGTACCTATGTATATGAAGTGAAGTAGGGTGAGGTGGGGTGGGCTGAGGTGTGTAGGGTGGGGTGAGGTGAAGTGGGGTGTGGTGAGGTGAATTGGTGTGAGGTGGGGTGGGGTGAGGTTAGGTGGAGTGGACTTTTGGCCTTTTGGCCTTTTGGACTTTTGGCCTTAGTGACTTTTGGACTTTTGGCCTTTTGGACTTTTGAACTTTTGGACTTTTGTACGTTTGGACTTTTGGCCTTTTGGGCTTTTGGACATTTGGACTTTTGGACTTTGGTTTTTTGGACTTTTGGACTTTGGACTTTGGACTTTGAACTTTTGGACTTTTGGCCTTTTGGACTTTTGGACTTTTGGACTTTAGACTTTGGACTTTTGATCCTGCTTTTTGTTGGCAAGTCCAAAAGTCCCAAAAGTCCCAAAAGTCCCAAAAGTCCCAAAAGTCCAAAAGTCCCAAGTCCCAAGTCCCAAGTCCCAAGTCCCAAGTCCCAAGTCCCAAGTCCCAAGTCCCAAGTCCCAATTCCTAAGTCCCAAGTCCCAAGTCCCAAGTCCCAAGTCCCAAGTCCCAAGTCCCAAGTCCCAAGTCCCAAGTCCCAAGTCCCAAGTCCCAAGTCCCATGTCCCAAGTCCCAAGTCCCAAGTCCCAAGTCCCAAGTCCCAAGTCCCAAGTCCCAAGTCCCAAGTCCCAAGTCCCAAGTCCCAAGTCCCAAGTCCCAAGTCCCAAGTCCCAAGTCCCAAGTCCCAAGTCCCAAGTCCCAAGTCCCAAAGGTCCCAAAGGTCCCAAAAGTCCAAATGTCGAAAAGTCCCAAGTCCCAAGTCCCAAAGGTCCCAAAAGTCCAAATGTCGAAAAGTCCCAAGTCCCAAGTCCCAAAGGTCCCAAAGGTCCCAAAGGTCCAAATGTCCAAAAGTCCAAAAGTCCAAAGTACAAAAGTCCAAAAGGTTGGTACTTTACTTTGTTGAACATAGGCCTTAAAATATTCTTATATACAAATAATTATACTAGCATAGTTGATAAAAAATGCTATGTAATAGCTTTACCGCGGTAGTCCCCGAGTGCCACAAGCCTTTTTTTTTTTTTTTTAGTATAGTTCATTTTTTATCCTGGGCTAGGCTGATGCCTAGCCATGCATGCAAAATGCAGCAGGGGCGTCGACTTGTTATTGATACAACAAGTCGACGCCCCTGCTGCATTTTTAGATGACATCACAGTAGATATTGATCACGCCGAATAAATCATGTGAATATAAATAAGTTTTTTTTTAATATTCCCACAGCCCACAAGAAAGCGACCCTTACCATGATAAACTAGAGACATTTATCTATATATCTTCACAATTTCATTTCTGTTCGCCGTGGGTTTTTCTCCCATACTATTTGCCCATTGACCTTTCAATCCAGAATTTTGTTAAGACTAGAAATCGTATTAATTAGTGTTTGATGTTACATGAATACTGAAATTTTCTGAAATTGGTAATAAATTTGACTGTATAACTACCTAGAAATTAGTTCTAGTTAACAATTATATTATTTTGGTGGTTGAGTTTGGGTTTCAGGTTGGTTTAATTAACTTTAATCTGTAACTCAAGCTCGGTTTCATTACGAACTAACAATAATTCAGAAATCAAATTCAGTCGCAAAAGTAAGAGTGGTCTTAACAAGAAAACGAAACTTTCGTAGAGCTATTTGATAACCACATTTCTGATATTCTGGAATACAGAATTGTTAGTTATAAAGTACACGGTATTTTTCTAGTTCTAAAATACAGTCCACGCCTTCCTAAAACGTACAGAACCATTATCAAATACACAATAGACGGGAGCTATCGATGATAAAAAAAAATCAATTTTTGTAGGTAGCCATTTTACAATTCTCCACCTTTTGTTTAGTTTTTAGGAACATTCAATATTACCCTTTATTTCGTATACCTAACCTAAACAAACATTCATGTTGTTGCAATTTTTTGTTCTTTTTGTTGTACTCCCTTCGTTTTCATTGAATTATGCGAAAATTGCGAAACAAACATGTTCTGTGATATTTTAACTTTTTATCCATAATAATACCAAGCGAATAACAGCAAAAAAATGGATACAATCGATTTTAATAAATGTTTTATATATCAGTTTTTGGAGTTACTTGATACCCTCGTTGTTTAATATTATAAGCTAGGCTTATTACTGTAAGTATGCTGACATTATCTATTAATGCAATTTTAACATTTTTTGGGGCAAAACAAAAGAAAACAATGTCCGTCACGTCGGAAAGCTACGTGTCTTACATTTCTAATTTATGATTTATAAAGCATTAACCTAAAAGCTTTGAGGAAAGTCTATTCAGGAGTTGGTAAACTGTACGCGTGGGAATCAAAGGGAACTGTGTGAATCATTCTATTCGCCGATGCGTTTTAGGGCCCCCTATAAATAATTATTGAATTTTTTATTTAATTTCCTTAGAATTTATTGCTGGTATATTCAAGACTATGTTAGCGGTAGGGAAGTGTACATAAAATAGTGGGTTTACTATTTGTTGCAACTGATTGATTTATTCAAAGGGAGATTTTTATTAAACGTAATATTTAAAACTGATAGGTTCAATTTCTTTTTTAAATCACCCAATATTATAAATGTACTTGTTTGTGAGGTTGGATGTATGTGTGTTTGTTATTCTTTCACATGACTGATTTTTAATGAAATTTAATATGAAATGTATTATTTGAACTCACAGACCCTTATGATTAGACAATAGTATATTTTTTATATATTTTTACATTTTAATACACTATATCTATATTATTATTATAAGACTGAATATAATAGCCCTTCACTACCTCAAGGAGTATGTAAATCATTTATCATTAAAATTAATTTGTCTTAATGTTCACTGAACGCTCTTTATTCATTTCCTTCTCTTAATTAAGCAATCTGTTTACAATGAAGCAATTAATTGGCGTTTCCATTATTGGAATTTTCTTTGAGTGTTTTTACCCATTCACTGGAATTGATATTTGAAATTGAATTTGTTGGTAGTATTGTTAACTTTTTGATCATTAATTATCTGAATATTACAGTCACAATTTCTGCTGCTATTTTTTATTGATTTTACACTTGGAAAATGCTGCAAATTTTCCGCATTAGGGGAAAATTAAGCAAAGTGAATTTGTAATATTTACATTTTCTGTATAAGTACTTAATAGACGTTAAGATTTTTACAAAGAAGTTTGCTCTATGATGATCAACCAAAGAAACTTACTACCAATCAATGCTTTAATGTCGAAATTTTTGTCCAGCACTCTATGAACAGGTATATGAGAGGAATCCCTGCAGTTCAGAAACAATAAAAACCCTCACTCCAGTTGGTGTTTACTAACGTCGTATAACCCAACAGTACCGTATATTTGCATTAACCCCATTTATTCCAAACGCCGAAAATTAAGTATTATTTATTCAAAGTTTTACCTGGTGTTTTAGTTTTTTCTTCGAATGACTACCGTTGCATGTTACTTGGCCATTTATAACGAGCTGGGTGAGAGCCCTTAATAGACCGACGACAGCTAAATGTCACCGTACTTTTATTTGCTTATATTTTCCGCATTATTTTTACGTAACTTGAACGTAGAAGGCAGTAGACTGCTTCCTTGAGTTAACTAGTTTGCTATGGTTTGGTTTTAATGAAGAATTTAGTGTAAAAATGTAAGTAATTCTACCTTTAGGTATGCTCTTAATGTACTTAATTTACTAGTAGAACTAAAATGAGTTTTGTATTTTTTTTTTTTTTATACTACTTAGGTGGCAGACAAGCTTACGGCCCACCGGAAGGTTGGTAACCGTAGCCTATAGACGTTTGCAACACCAGAGGCGCTACACACGCGCTGCCGACCCGGGCGCAGGTTGTGACGACCCACAGTTGAAATTTTTCAAGCCGCCCCTAAGGCTTTCAACTTGGCTTAACGACTGTCATTTTACTGACAACCGGGACCAACGGCTTATCGTGCCTTCCGAAGCACGGAAACGCTCGTAAATAAATGTCACAAAGTGGTCCACGTGGTGGTCACCCATCCATATCCGGCCATAGTAAATGTTGCTTACTGCAGTGATCGTTTACAGAACACTGAGTCCGCGGGGCCACGAGCGCTTCAAATTAGTATTAGAAGTATTATCTAAAGTTGGATAGAGTGACAGTGGATTAAAGCTCGTAAGTAACTTTCATTCACAACTTTTAAAACCAACTTCTAGGTCGCATAGCCCAATTTACAAAAATTGTCCTAATTTTCAAAAAGACTTGTCAGTGGCTCTGCCGTCTGATAGTTAAAAAGAGTTAAGTATCGTAGACAACATTTCGTCCAGATGAATATTTTTTCTCCATTTTCTTTTTGAGTCCTATTTTTCTCCTCATTTCCTATGTACCCCTAAAGTCATAGAGCACCGCCAACCTTGTAGAGGCGCGCGTGACCTAAAGCACACAATTTTCAACATTTTTTTAAACTATAAAAAGGTTATCTCACATTATATAATGATACACGTATTAACGAGGATTACCATATCAGCAAAGGAAAAAAGTCCTTCAAGTAATAATATAAGAAGTAGGTTCACATTTTAATATAAATGCTCTAAATTTACATACGTTTTATCATTTAAATAGTCTAGAGATTTTTTAACGTTAAGGAAAATCCAGCATGGATTCTATGCCGGACTCCTACCGACCAAAACAACCTCACGTAACGCCCAACAGCCTATGGTTGGGAGCCCCGGGTAAGCCCTCAGAAGGATGTCCCAGGACTCCCAACAGACCTACGGTCACCACTACGGCCTCGCCCAGGGGGCGGTTCGGGTGCTATCCTGCGTCTTTGGGGGGTTTTGGGTGTGATCCCGCTTCTAAGCGTCAATCCCTCACGTCACGTTGCCGTCATGGGCCTGCTTCTGTAAGCGAACAGCCCTCTCACCGTCCTCAGGCCCCCGGTCATGGCGGCCGATAGTCTTCGGTGAAGATACGTCGACTGCGGAACTCGGGTGGGAGAGTTCTCTCCCGTTCCCGTCCCGCCGCCTCTTCCACGAGCATGATCTGCTCACAGAAAGAGGCGGCGCAGTCCACAGTTACTCCCGCTAGAGATCATGGCCCGCACCATGGTCTCGAGAGAGAGAGTGTCCACGTCCAAACTCACTACGAGGAACTGGCACTGTTGCGCCCACGCCGTGCACTCCACCAGCGTGTCATCGCTGCGGTCCTCGCAGTGCTGACACTCCGCACTCCGCATTGGTTTCCCGGTGTCTTCCCCACAGATACTTACTGAAGCTACTGTGCCCGGCAAGTATCTGTGATAACCGCTAGGAAAGAGCACCGTGTCTCCTCTGCAGCCACAAATAGTCTATAGTTATCGAACAGCAGAGATTTCCCCTCCATTGCTTTAAGATGACCCGATACTCACACCGTAAATTCATGGAATACTAAGAAGTATTCTATCTTCATAGCGACTATAGTCATTTAGAAATTGACCTTTACAATAAATATAAAGCGATTGTAGAGAACGATAACCACAACCATCAGAAAAATGATTTGAAGTTTGCGTTCGTGTTTTATTCGGTGCGTTTATTCGCCATATAAACAGTCCGGTCGGTCAACAAACGGTCGCCGGTCCACCAATTAAAGTGATCTACAACCGCTGTGTTCATATTAAGTATTTTATAAATTACCCCGAATAAAATGGCCTAAAGTGTTATTATTAATGAAGTGAAAATGTGTGCCGCTTAATCAAGTTCTGTAATCGTTTATTTCGGGTAGGTACTTTACCGTATTTTGTGCAAATAGAGTACTTTATTGTTTTAAAGAACTTTGTTTTAAATGACAAATACATATGAATATTACGTCATACAGCAGCACGTTCTTTGGCCATATTAAGATTACGTTCTGCATACTTTTATTATGTCAGTAAGTCAGGGGAGAAGTATAGGTATGTCATACCTGATTCAATGTGGTAACCATAGTCTAATAGTAACCGCTATACTATAGAGGTGTTGGGCTGCCAACTACCCTAAAATACCGTGAGTAGTGGTAAAATTCCTGAGTAATCTAACAGTGGACTGCAGTGGGCTGATTTGATTGATTGAAATATCTGAAAACAATCTGATTGATTGAAATTTTAATACTGAGAAATACCTAGGTACCTCTTGAAATGAATGAAAATCCGTTTAACATACTTCTCAGAACATTCTCGTGATATCTGTGAATTCTTAAAACCAAGATGGACGCGATCAAAGACGTTGCGACGCGTCAGAAATGTTTCGGTACAAGTTAGTCTTATGAATGCAATTTATAATACTTCTCTACTCGCTTACTATATAGTAAGCGAGTAGAGAAGTATTATAAATTGCCTGGTGACAGTAAGAGAGGCATACCCCTCTAAGACTGCCTCTGTGGCGCAGTCGGTAGTGATACCGCCTGCGGCGCTGGAGGTCGTGGGTTCGATTCCCACCGGAGACAAATATTTGTGTGACCCATAAATGTTTGTCTCAAGAGACTGGGTGTTTCTATGTATAATATGTATGTATTTAAAAGTATATAAGTATTAATATCCGTGGTCTGATACCCATAACACAAGCAGGTTATTCCTAGCTTACTTTGGGATCAGATAGGGTTGTGTGAAATGTCCGTGAATATTTATTTATTTATTATTTATACCCTACACTTCTATTATTGGGGGGTGGAGTTGCTCGCATCCGTAGGATTTACCATCTATTCCTAGACCCACCCTACACGTGCCCCCCGGGTGGTGCCAAACGAGCAACGCTAACGCCGAGCAACAGGCGGCGGTTAAGTAACCTGTCTTAAGGGAACTCACAAACCTTGAGGAGTTAAATGGCCCAAAAATTGTGACGCTGGTGCCTTGGGAAAGTGCCAGTAGTATCTCTCCCAAAACCAATATGAAAATGTCGAATACTGAGAATGTTTTGTCATGCGATCCGGCTAACCCCCGGCGCTCTCCGGTATCCGGGCCGGAGTGTGTGAAATTGGCTACCGAAGACTCCATAGAAGTGGGCAACCAGGCTCCTATGACAGTAAATGCTACTGGAAATCGCAAATATACGCAGCAGGTCTTTCACTCCAGCATGTTTTTAGGGAGACCAAGAAGTTCTTCAATAGGGGGCATTCCGAACTCAAGTCAGCCCATCGCTACCAGTAATACTCAAAACCCCGTTCAGAAAGAGGTAGTAGCTCACCAACCAAGTCCTCCAGACTGGCAAAAGGTACCAACTAACCAGAACAAGAAACGAAAAACAATGTGCCGAACGCCTTCCCCGGATAGACTGAGCACATCCAACCGATACAGTGGTTTGCCTACTGACTTAACTGAAGAAATACAGGCACCAGAAAAGAAAGTATACAGACCCCCACCTATCATCTTGTATGGGATAGAAAACATCAACAAGTTAACTGAACTGTTAGAAACCGTCACAGAGAGAGATCAGTTTACATTCAAAATTGTCAACAGGAATCAACTTCGAATCAACTCAAGTACAACTGAATCCTATAAAAAAGTTATAGATGTAGTTCGCAAACATTCACTTATCGGTCATACGTTTAACAGAAAAGATGAAAGGCACTATAGGATTGTGATAAAAAATTTGCATCACACAACACCACATGAAAAAATTAAAGAAGCTATCGAAAACACAGGAAACACCGTATTTGGAGAAATTATAAATGCAAAATATGGACCTAGTAAAAAACCAACATCCACTTTTTTTGTTAATTTATTGAAAAGTGAAAACAATAGAGCAGTCAAGGAATTGAAATATATATATCACCATTCAGTAACGATAGAAGATCCCAAGAGGAGAACAACTATAACGCAATGTCAAAGGTGTCAACAGTACGGCCACACGAAAAACTACTGCATGAGACCATACCGATGTGTCAAATGTGCGCAAGCACACAAAACTGCAGATTGCCCGAAACATGATCGCAACACACAAGCAGAATGTGCTCTTTGTCACGGTGCACACCCAGCTAATTATAAAGGCTGTGAGGTCTACAAAGAAATTTGGTCGAGAAAAACTAGTAGAAACAATAATTTAAAAAGCAGGATATACAGAAACAGTAACAGCAATAATTTAGACAAAAATAATCAACCTCAACAAAAGCCCAGCTGCGTACCAGTAGATGGCGGTGCTGGACAGCAGACATTCTCTGATGCTCTTAAATCTGTAACTGATAGAAACTCTCACAACGAAACTGACCAATTAAAACAATTGCTTCTTAAACAATCAGAAAAGTTTGACCTTTTATTACAACAAATGGGTACCCTGATGGGTCTCATAACAACGCTAGTCATGAAGTTAAAATAGGTTTACGATTGGCAACTTGGAACATAAACGGACTTGCATCGCACAAAGATAAACTGGAAACTCTGATGATAGAACACAAGCTGGATGTGATATTAATTACTGAAGCCCACTGCACTGCTACAAGCAACATAAAAATGAAAGGATGTTGCATCTACTTTACCACTCACCCAGATGGTACAGCTCATGCAGGGACAGCAATAGTAATTAAAAACACTATTAAACATCATCTGTTGCCTGAATATAGGACAGATCACATACAGGCAACGAATATTACTGTTGTTGATACCAATGGCCCTATTAATATTGCAGCCGTCTACTGCCCACATAGGCACAAAATAGACTCCAATATGTTCACGCGTTTCTTCACCTCACTGGGACATAGATTCATCTCTGGAGGGGACTGGAACGCGAAACATACTCACTGGGGTTCCAGATTGACTGTCACAAGAGGAAGACAACTCAAGGAAAGTATAGATCAAAACCATCTTAACCCTATCTCTACTTCAGAACCTACATCATGGCCAACAAATAAACACAAGAAACCCGATGTACTTGACTTCTTTGTTATTAAAAATCTATCAAAAAAACTACTTCAAGATAGATTCATGCCTAGACGGCTCCTCTGACCACTCACCTGTTTTACTAACTTTTAGTAATACTGTAATTGAATTTGAAAGGCCACTGAATCTCAGCAACCGACGAACCGACTGGAATGGTTTTCGTGAATTGGTTGAGAATGAAATCGATTTAAAAGTAAAATTAAAATCTGCCCAAGACATTGATAGTGTTCTGGAGCAATTTACATCATTGATTCAAACAGCTTGCTGGAAGAATACTCCTGCGATATCAAAAAATGAATCAGCACAGAACAATCCATTGGAAATACGGGAAAAAATTCTAGAAAAGCGTAGGCTACATCGAATATGGCACCAAAGTCGACATCCAGATGATAAAGCTGCACTCAACAAAGCAATGAAAGAATTGAAAGCAATGATTAGGGATGCTAATGAAAACACAATGCAAAGCAAGCTAGAATCGCTAACAGCAACGAACTCCACTAACTACTCGCTGTGGAGGATGACAAAGGAATATGATAGACCGCAGGAAACTAAACCTCCTAATAAAAATGACGCGAATGAGTGGGCTAGGACAAGTAAACAAAAAGCCGATCTGTTCGCTAAGCACTTGTCTGCAGTGTTTACACCTAATTATTTGCCTAATAACAACGAACCACTTGTGGAATCTGTGCTAAATGCCGAACTTCATTCTGGAGCACCTCTCAAATTAGTGACGCCACGAGAGGTACAGAAAATTATAAGAAATCTTGACAGTAAAAAGGCTCCTGGTTTTGACCTTATCACTAAGGAGATTCTACGAGAACTACCAAGAAAGGCTATTGTGCTTATGACAATATTGTATAACGCTATGCTTAGAGTTGAATATTTCCCGGACCTCTGGAAGGTGTCCCAAATCATAATGATCTATAAATTTGGTAAACCTTGTCATGATAGATCATCTTACAGACCAATAAGCTTGTTGCCCACATTGTCTAAGGTATTCGAAAAAGCCCTGTTAACTAGATTAATGCCAACGCTACTAGAACGCAAGATAATCCCAGACCACCAGTTCGGATTTAGAAGACACCATGCAACTATAGAACAGGCCCACAGAGTATGCGCTGCTATAAGAAAGACACTCGAAGACAAGGAATATTGCTCATCTGCTTTCTTAGATATACAGCAGGCCTTTGACAAGGTGTGGCATGAGGGTTTGTTGTTTAAAATCAAGCAAATTCTAACACATCACTTTTACCCAATATTAAAATCTTATATCTCAGACAGAATATTCTATGTTAGGGAAGGTGGAGAAACTTCTGATTTTTATGATGTCAGGGCAGGGGTTCCCCAAGGATCGGTGCTTGGCCCTGCCCTTTACACTATATACACAGCCGACTTACCAACTACACCTGGTGTTATGACGGCAACTTTTGCTGACGACACAGCGTTGCTTTCAACCGATAAAGATCCAGATCGAGCTT
Organism: Miltochrista miniata; assembly: GCA_933228765.1. Classification (NCBI taxonomy): domain Eukaryota; kingdom Metazoa; phylum Arthropoda; class Insecta; order Lepidoptera; family Erebidae; genus Miltochrista; species Miltochrista miniata. The sequence goes on along the minus strand of OW121763.1, from coordinate 21,475,842 downwards.
CAGAGGCATTGCAGACTGCCCTCACAAAAGTACACAATTGGATGCAGGACTGGAAAATTAAGGCAAGTGCCGCTAAGTCAGTACATATAACATTCACTCTCCGCAAGGGCAACTGTCCACCAGTTAAACTTGGTGATAGCGTGCTGCCGCAGAGCGACTGTGTCAAATACCTCGGCTTGCGCTTTGATCGCCGCTTAACATGGAAATGGCACATAAAGGCCAAAAGAGATGAGACCTCCATCAGACATGCAAATCTATATTGGATGTTGGGACGGAACTCCAGACTGTCTGTAGATAACAAGCTTCTGATATATCAGACGATTCTTAAACCAACCTGGATGTATGGCATACAGTTGTGGGGTGCGGCAAAGGACTCCAATATCAACATCATACAGAGAGTACAAAACAAGATCCTGAGGTCATTGCAAATGTACCATGGTATGTCACCAACGTTGAACTGCACCAAAACCTGAAGGTCAAAACTGTAAGGGAAGAGATAAGAGATGCCGCAGAGAAATATAGAAAGCGGCTCATAAGTCATCCCAATAAACTGGCACGCCAGCTAACAGTTCAAGATTATGTCAACAGGCTCAAGCGATTTGATATCTTGGAACTGCAAAATCGACAGTAGCACGAGGCTACTAACTATGAGTAGGGGTCCTCGATGGAGGGCACACTCTGCCTGCGAATACACATACACCACATCTGCTTATAGTCCCCGGACTGATCGCTGACAGCGAAACGAACAGGAAAAAAAAAAAAAATATTTATACCCAAACAGTCATTCAACTTGATTTTGTAGAGATTGACAAGCACGCTGTTTCTTCTTTACTAATGGGGCTGCTGAAAAGTAGGAATACGGATTCGAAAACGGGAGCGCTGAGAGAAGATTGATCTCCAAAACCTGTATTAAAAGTTAAAGCGTTAGTAGTAAAGTGTCAAAAGAGGATCTCACTTTTGTAAAATATTTTCAATTTAGGTACATACCTTCCTACATGCTTTTAAACTGTGATGCATCATACTCCATACGAAGCGCAGTGAGGAAGACGAAATTACGTAATATACTTCAGCAATATTTTATTCTCGTTCCATATCATATTTTATCCACCACATCTTGGTGAAATCATGATGAAATTCCTTCAAACTTTTAGCAGTTGAATGGGGTTTCGGTTTTTGATGTGTTATTATAACTTGTATCAGTAAGATAAAATACAACACGCCGACAAAGCTCTAACCTTTTTTTTTGGAAACGGTCAGTATGTATAGAAAACTCAAGTAGCTTAAATTCATATAATTCAAGCTACTGGATCCCCCACTCCCCACCCCCTCCTCCCCAGAAGTCAAAACAAAACATTGATAAAGACGGGCTGACCTAAATTGCATTAAACTCTTTTAATTTTGACATGGTTGTAACCTGTTTAACCCTAAATCTAGTGACCCTAATTGTAATATTTACTGAATTGAATTTTTATATTATAAGTATTTTTTCTAAAAATCTTGACTTTGTATGGCTGACTCAACATAATTATACTGGTACATACATACTCTACAATTTGCATACCATTACGTATAATGGTGATTGGTGTAGCTCAAAAACATTATAGGTAAAATATGGTAGCAAATAAAATGATTACTACATATAATTAACTATTGCAAGTTCAAATTACAAAATATAAAAAATATTTGCTATATGCCATAATAAAAGGAAGATATAGCTTATAGTCTGGAATAACACATAGGCTACTTTTCATCCCTGGAATATGTTCCCACGGGAAGCGGGAACGGGTTCCAAATTTCTCACGGGCCAATACGTGAGCATCATCAGTCTTTCTATATTTTTATACTGTGATTATTGTGAGTAATTAATGTAAAAAAACATCACTTAGCGTAAATGACAGTCACTAAAAAAGTGTCTAGTCAAAGGAATGATATCGTGACTAAATGCAGAGTTAAATTATAAACATGCTACGTTAGTTTTAATTTATTAAATGTTTTGCAATCGCTTTTTTTTTCTAGTAATTTTGAGATGATGAAACTTTCATTGTAACCTTCTTGCTTATTCCATTATGAGATTAATATTAAAACAACCTTTTGAGTAAAAAATTTCTTAATTAAGTAGGCATATTATAAACTGGGATACTGCTATATTTTTAATTAAATTCTCAGTTCAAAATAATATTCTTTTTGTTTTGCAAGCACCAAGGATTACTTCATCTTTGGCGAAGCGTAATACAAAATATTTTTGGGCTCGGGCTCGACGTACTTACATGGTTAGACAAATTATAGACTAGACTTAAAAAACAAATTGTTTTGAGTAACAAAAAAATTGCATTAGTGCTATCCTGAGTACGTTTCACGGGGACAAATCGGAGAGTTTGGTACAAACTCATATTTAGATAATAAATTATTGATATTAATTTGCTTTAAAGAAAAGTAATGTTATATTTGTATAAAAAAAACAAATTTAATACAACAACTTCCATTTACAAAATAAACAAAAAAAGCTACTAGAGTTAACGGGATATTTACCATGTATCTTTGTTTAAATAGATACCTATACAACATCGATAAAAGTTTTAGGCATGAACTAATTTTATCAATAGTTATTACATTACGTCGGTGTATAATGAAAAAGACATCAAATTGAGGACCAAACAGTAGGAGACCTATAAAATGAATAGTTTCTCAGGTTTCTCTTCTTCAATAAATTACGGGTTGAAACTTTAATGATTTTATTTCAATCAAACTAAACTTAGATACCTTTCGACTGAATCAAAGGTAAAGTCAAAAGTAACAGTTATATAAAGTGATTTATAACTAGGACCATTTCCTGTGTGTCCGTTTTGATAAGCATCAAGTATGCGAGCTGCCGAGTTTTAAATGTTTTCTACAGATAAATGCGAGGGAGGTGTGGTCTAAGTGACAAGATCTCCAAATAAATTTTGTGTTATTGCTTACTTCTTTACTATTAAGTATCTGGGTATGTCTAGTTTATTATACTTATTTTGGAAATAACTTACCACTTTGTCGTGTTGATAGCATTGTTCTTGCAGTTTTTGAGATTCTTGTTGTAAATATTACTCATAAGAAACCATATATTTAGAATTTTTCGCTAAAACGATCTTGCCTGAAGGCGTCAGGTGGCACTCAGGGGTGACACTGAAAATCAGTACTGAGGAGGTTTACACCCAACTCAGTGTATGCTGAGTGTCCATCTCTTATTGCGGACACAGCGTACATATTAAAATAATACAATATCGACATACTAAATGTAGAGTAAATACAAAACATTTTATATTTTAACCACGTGCGTGAAGACATTTGCCACGTAAAATGTAATAGTGACACGTTGACAATTAGTTGACATGTCAAGTTCAACCACAGATTGCGTAATGTCAGTTTGCTCGGGCGGCGGCCAGAGATAATATAAATGATGGACTCCTGACACGGTCAATAAACACTTGACAAGTCCGTTAAAGTATGAGTGTGGGTGGCTTGGTGTGCGTGAATTCTTTACACTTGCATGTAGTACATCTCGAATTCTCGACGCGACGTGTATGTACAATGTAAGTATACATTGTACATCATAATATTCACTCAGGTCGCTTGACCGTCTCCTGAGCCCATGAGTTGAGGAACGGGGCTCTGGCCCGGTGTTGTGGTTTTGAGCACTTGTATGATTCTACTTCTCCGTTTTTTTTTTTTGCTTTAGAATTTTATTAACTTAGTTCGATATCCTGTCTATTATGTAATACTTTTATGGTTTTTTATTTTATGTGCGTTGTGATCCTAAATAAACAATTTTTCTTTCTTCTTTCTTTTTAAAAAAATTGTAAGTGGATCTCAATAAATTATTATACTGCGTTGAAAAAAGCGGTACATTATGTTTCTCGTGATGAGTACATTCGATTGCTAAACTACGAAGTCGCAATTTCCGAGAGGGGCAGAACCAACTAAATGAACGTGATATTTTGCTAATTAATTGGTTTAATTTTTTTTCCTTAAACGTATTAATATTATTATGCCATAGTTCGATCAGCACAAACTATAGAAATCTATTTATAAATGTAGGTAGGTGCTACATGTGCATAAATTTTGAACGAATGCACCAAATTGGATAGATAATTAAATTCTTTCAAAGTCAACCTCCTTTTTCGTATTTGAAACATAGATATCGATAACTATGCCTCTTCATGTTTATCTTTTTCGTGTTTTCCTACTTCAAATAAAGTAAATATTATTAAAATAAAATAAATTACTTCTACTGCGTGTTAATTAACTTATATTTTCTCTTTGTGTTTGTTATTGTTTGAACAAGGTTTGTATGAAAAAAATTGAAATCCTTTATATTTTATTTAAGTTGGATGTTTGTTACACAATTACGCTCTAACTTCTAAACGAAATTCATTATCTTATCTTAAACTTGGTATATAGATAGTTGACAGTTTAGATTAATAGTTCTTTTTACCAATAAATAAATAATTGCGAACTCGCCGCTCTCTCTTATCAATTGTGTCAACGTGGTAAAACTCTCATCATTAAATTAAAAGAATTAATGTCAATCAATTTTACTAGCGGATAAATAAAAACGGTAGCGACACGTCACAGCGGGTCACAACATTAAACTATAAATCCTAACCATTAAAAAACTGAAATAAAAAGTGATATAGGTAGTCTCCGTACCAACACCCCCTTAATTTACAACTTTCATGCATCGTGCGGCGGTTTCATTGAAGTATTTTAGGACTAATTAAAATTTTCAACCCATTTTTTCGAGTTTGAAGTTATTATGAGCTTGAGCACCAGAGGGTTATTAATTTCACCAAACTATTCGATCAATGTTAAAAGCTCTGATATAAAAGTATTTTAGTTAATTAATTTAGTTTCGAAATTTCTAAGTTATTTTGCAGCGGAAACTCTCATAGTTCTTCGGATGTATGGATCTTGTCCGAATTATAATAATTAGATATTCAAAAAGTTGGACTTTCCTCCTGTTTAAAATTATTAAGTGATTCACAACTTTTGTGTCAGCTCTGACTACCGAACTAGAAATCAGATTGTACTCGTAGTACTTAATTTCTTTTATGCCGATATCATTTGGGCCCTTAAAGAGACCGAAATTACTAAAGTTCGTGTGGTGTACTGGACTAGTTGAAGTAACAAGCCGGCTCTATGCCAACCACAGCCTACTGCGAATACTGGTATAGAGAGTACTGGAGCCCCACCAAGTTCTTCTGGCACTCCTGCTACTTATGGAAAAGTTCTTCCGCTGGATCCCTTACGGAGAAGTGATCAGATTTAGATGAAGCCGCAGTACGCAATTTTTGTGAACCTCCCCTCCCCCTTCTTGTCATGACAACAAAAATTCCGATATTATACCGGTTTAATCCATGCAGGGGCAAAACCAGAACCTAGCTATGATAATCTACTGAAAACCAATTTTATTCGATAGGCCTCGTATGGTAATCGTAAATTATTTGGTAATTCGTGTCTTCAACGCCAAGCGGTTCATGTCGGTTAAATCAAGATTAAGTGCAAGCATACGGGTTCTACCTCAAAAACTGTCGACAATAAATCAAAGTTTAAATAAGAAATTCGCCCCATCTAATTCTGGGCGACTTCAAAGTGAGATTTAAAAGTAGTGTCGACCAAAGGGGTATCTCGTAAATGTTAGTGGTATTCAAACAACCATTAAATAGTAAATCACGTTATAAAGAGTTGTTTTTTCATTGAAACTACCCTAATGGGATTTGAAATTGTAACAACAACATGAGTTTATTTACTATCCTCACTTATTTCGTATTAGCTCGTAAAAACGAGTTAAAAGTTAGATGGCAGTGTAATTTAGTTACTGATGGTAGCTCTTGAAATTATTGCAGGATTCAAGAAACCAACAAAAAATCTTTGACGTAAATTTTGAAAGCTCTCGCAATAGGTACTGTACAATTCTCTTCTATTGTAATTGGGAACTTATGTTGAAAATTACAATATTATGTTCGAGAAACTTCATGAGTTTTTTTCAGTATAGTAATTGAATGAAAGTTTCTTTTTTAAATTATTTTGTAAGACCAAGTAAAAGTACTTTAATAAAGTTTCGTATTAACTTGAAATAATACAAAAAGAAAATATTGTTAAAGTATAAGTTAAACGATGTATAAAATCGATTTCGTAAAGTCGTTTGTCGGATATAAAGCTACACAATGGCCGGTATCTTGTAATGGATCACTTAATTTCGATTAACTTAGCGGGCCAGGTATGAGAACAATATGATGCCGGATATTATTCATTTTCGCGTTATAGTTGTTTTTTAAATTATTTTCGACGTGGTCTGGCAGTGGCGATCTTAAACAAATAGTTTGACGACCAAAATAAAATGAACTCTTAATTTTTATCAACCAACTCTTTAAAACTTGCAATAATTTAATATAACCAAGGGCGAGGCGGGTCGCGTAAAGTTGGTGGGACGATGTTTGATGTAGAATGCCCCTTCGGCCTTTCAACGATGAAGCTTGAGCCCATTATTTTAATGGGCAATCAATATTATTCCCTATAGTTACACTACATATATATTTCACTTGGTTTGTACAGAGGATATTCTAATTAAGTTTGTTTGAATATTTACTTTGTAAATTGTTTGAGTTTAGCCGTTATTAAGACGTTGTTTGCGGTTCCCAAATTTCTCGTGTGGTTTATAGGGTAATATGGAATATTATGTTGTATCTAGGTACTATGAATATTCCAAAAGTTGTGTAATAATATGCAATAAATATATAATATTAAAATGTTACATTATTTTAAATTGAAATTTATATCATAAATAATACCTACATCATTTAAGCAATACATAAAAATAATAAAGTAAATGTTTCAGAAGGTTCTACTCATCTATTACATCTTAAGAAATATTTTCTGATCTGTGCCCTTATAGGTATTTTATAATTAAACTGAATTTTTAACTCCGCTTTATTAAAATAACATTTTGAAGGACAGCTAAATGCTGCCCTTTATTTTACTTTTAATATCAAAGAATTGCTTTTTAATCAGACAAATGGAATATCTCACTTTATATCTTTATTTTGATAATATTATTTCAGCCCCTCTGGCTGGGTGACAGTTTGGCAACTAACTCAAGGGAAGGAATGTTCGGAGGGAAGGTATTGGTACAAATAAATTTGAAAGATTTTTAACGTTTGTGACAACAATGTATCGCATAATGTAACCGTAGGCTCTTTATGATCCGAGTTACACTTGAAGAAAATGAATTAAAGTCGCCAGAAAATTTAAGGTTCAATGTAACAACGTAACTTTAGTAAAATAGGGTTTAGGTATACAGAAAGAAGAAACATCAGATCACTAGCACACGCTAGTGATCAGGTCTTCTTGAACTAAGCATGCTATCTAAACGGTACATATTATTATGTTTGAAAGTGAAATTGCTTTTTTTAACGTCTGGAAATCCTACATGGATGCAATGACGGACTCCTACCGACTAAAACCACACGAAGCCTTACAACAACAGTCTACGGCCGGGAGTCCCGCGTAAAGCCCTCGGAAGGATATTCCACGGCTCTCGGCAGACTTGGCAACCACTTTGGCCCCGACTTTGGGAGTGAAATTGCTTTAGAGCTGGAAGATCATGATGAAGATACAAAACCTTGGTCAGACAATAATGTCTGCACTAGTAAAATGTATAAGCAGTTTCTCGAAAATTTCTGCCTTTACACTTATTTGAATTATCTATCTATCTATCTATCTACCTTCACGCCAAATCCCTTGCGGGGTAGGCAGAAAGAACCGAGCGCCACACGGCACGGTCCATACACACCTCCCTTGCTTCTTCAAATTTCATTTTTCTTTCTATTCATGCAGGCACGTCGGTTCCTTCGGCTCTTGACACACCTTCAACTAACACACGATTAATTTGGTCGTGGTAGGACGTGTGTTGTGGTCTTCCCCGACTCCTACGTTCATCCACTTTCGCGTTGTATATCTGTTTTGTTATTCTTTCATCTCCCATTCGCCCCACATCATAAATACATATTTCACTTGAACATGATTATTTGAAGTTCAATTCAGATTTGTCGTAAAGATTTTAAAAAATCACACAAAAGCTCAATTAAATAGGGTTCATTCAATAATAAGATATAATCTCACATCCCTAGCCATGTCTGTATAACGTTATGCTCCACTGAAATCACAAAATTTCCTAACTCTTGGACTGCGAAAAGTTGAAAGAAAATAAACTTTAAAATGTAAGCACTAAGACTGTATTTTAAATACATGCAATTCCTTGTATTGAGTTATCATTGTCCAGCGTATAAGAGAAAAAAAGTAAGATTCCACCATGTCTGACCATTTCCGACGGCTATTATTCTGTCTCCCTCTATATCCGTTTCCGGCTGTCGTGAAAACAAAATACTGCTGCAGACAAAACAAAGTATGTCCGTCCATTGCGCAATTCAGATCGAACCTGGCGATTCTTTTTTTAAAATAATGGCTTTTAATTTTCGAGTCCAGGTTCAGAAAAAAATGATATTAATATATTTACGTAGGTACATAACTCATATAGACCAGTGCAGATAGCTTTTAAAATACAAAAAAAAATAGAAGTAGAATGAAACCTATTGCAAAAGGAAGATAATGTGACAAAACTAACAGAAAAAATAATTTACGGGCGATCTGAGGTCGGGAAGTGAAAATAATGGGGGTTTAAAGGAGGGAAAAGGGGTTTTCTCGATTTGGTCACTGCTCTAAATTAAATAAATATTTTGGATGTTTTCTATGTAAAGTTTAATTATGTATTTAGCATTTTATATATTTGTCGATTATTTAGGTTTATAGCACAAGCTCTTATTAGTCTAATTAATTTGGGCTAGGTGGTGTTGTGTAAAAAATGTCTGTATTAGCAGTCATAGAATCACAGTCATTTAGAACTCAACGTCACGTTGACCATACTTTGTGAATATCACCCATTCAACATCTATCCATCCAGTACTATGATACAACGGTAAAAAGTAATGTCAGTAAGATAAGACAATTCTTCCAGAGGACTATTACAATACTTTAAGCATTTCACAGTCCATAGAAACAACCAACCAAGTCACATAACAATAATGGTCATATAGTCGTAAAATTGTGACAAATATTTGGCCCCGCCGCAAAAAGTCACAAAAGTTTCTCCCCTTGTTTGTACCCTACAGCTTCTCACAGTAAATTTAGCACTACCGAGAACTTTAAAGATTTCGCCCAAACATGTCTCTGTCAACGTATTTTAAATGTGGAAAATTCAACGTTTTTTTAAAACACTGAACGGATTGGACCGGAAAACAAACAGTTACTGGTAAGTGAAAAGTTTGAAAAATTCGTTGAATCTCTCTAGAGCGAAAAAAAAACAACGGCGATACCAAACACGTAACAATAATATTAATTTGTAAAACAGAGGATGTTAAAAGGTTTTCGTTGGTTGTAAATTTTGTATTAATAGGTCTATAAATTCGTTTGGAATAATTAATAATGACAATGTGTTGTAATGTTTATGCCTTATCTACTCTATTTTGTATCAATTTATCCATAACACTTATATATGAACAACTTGCATATGTGCTTTGAAACCTTTCAAAGTATAAGACTGGTACGTGACGATAGCAAGAGGCCCGACAGCATGTCATTGTTGCCTTGGAAGATAGGTCGACCTTTGGTGTGGGACGCCACATGCGTCGACACCCTGGCGCCGTCACATCTTCCAAGCACAGCAGGTTTGCAGGTGCTGCTGCTGCTTCTGCAGAAACCCTCAAACGGCGCAAATACTGTAATCTAATAGGTAATTATATGTTTGAGCCGTTTGGGGTTGAAACATTGGGGCCTTGGGGGTCCAAGTGCCCGCTTTTTGTATAAAGATTTGGCAAAGCGGTTAGACGACGCTTCACGTGATCAGAAGGCTGGCTATTTCCTTGCACAAAGGATAAGCATTGCCATTCAACGTGGCAATGCTGCCAGTCTTCTGGGAACGTTTCCAGTGAACGATGATGTGGAGGAATACTACGACGCTTGTATGTAGGTATGTACCTAAATAGAAAATTTTAGTTTTTTTAAATTGTTTGTTTTAGCCATTTGTAGATATTTTATAATAGTTGTAAATAATTATATTATGTACTAGCTGAGCCCGCAACTTCGTTTACGTCACATAAGGTGTATGAAAGGAAAGGTATTTCTTCATCAGAGTCATCAAGCAGCGTCTGAAACTGTCCTGTTTGCTTCATTAACATTAACCTCTTTTATGATTAAGCCAACACGCTAGTTTAGGTTCACTAACATTCAAAGAAACCCCTACAATTAAAATTTTCAAAATATCTGATTCTTAAAAGTGTTATAACTCTTTTATTTCTAAACCGATTTACATAAAACAAACGCTAAATGTTAACTGGAGCAAACCTCAACACAATAAAAAAAACCGCATTGCAATCGGTTGAGCGGTTACTGAGATTAGCGTGCACAACCGTACAGACAAACAGATATACAGACATACAGACATACAGACATACAGTCAAACAGACAAAAATTCTAAAAATGATTGTTTTGGGTTCTATTGCATTCATAAAGCCCCTCTATAATATTTTTTCTTATTTATCTTCCATGTACAGACAGCGACCTGTTACGATTTTATTATATGTATTGATTGATTGATATTGATGATGATATGTTTGTAAATTATAAATAAAAATATTCAAGTTTAAGTATTTCAATGTTATTGATCTCTACAATCTATAGTAGACACAGAGCAACGCGATCACCTCTTAAGCTGGTCGCGTTGCTCTGTGATCGTAGATTTAAGAAAACATGGGTTGATGAAGAAATAATAACCAGAGCAACAAAACTCTTTAATTGCTACATAAAACAGTCTTCACCCTTTTAATCATACCAAAAGAGCAATCTTCCTGTCGGTTTGAAGCCAGCGACATTTCAAAATTTCCTATAGACCGTCTTATTTCTAGACAATAAGGGTTTAATTTGCTTGTAAACTCCAATATAATATTGGTGTGTAATTTTGGAACTTTCACGAATAACGACGATCTATCATATTACAAATTCGTTTTTGATTTGTGAAAATCTAATTTGGTGGTTCAGTCTTTCATGTTGATACAACTCTTGTTCAATGTTTCGAATGTTTTGAGTTACCTGTTAGCACCTTTTCTTTAATTGGAATTTTTTTGGAATTGAAGCATATTGTTTTACTGGTGTCGATTTGAAGTGTTCGTGTAATAATTATAATAAGAAACTCCAATATTTACATGAACAGTTTCTATAAAGAAGGATTTACACATAAATAGAAAATTTCGCTGATGAAAAGGACAAGCGCAAGCATGAGCTTGATGATGATAAAATTTTTAAAAATGACTCATGAGTATGGTCATGGGTGGAGACATCAGGCTACCGTCATTTTTGGGGAAAACATATATTTTTGAATCTATCAGAAATTTCATGATGATAAAGATTAATATACGTGAAAGGTTACGAAGACATTAGAGAATCGATAACCATTGATAAATATTATCGCATCATTTATAAATTTTAGCACCATATTATTATTCATTAATTTATTCATTCATTGAAAATTAATAGTAGCCATAAAACATTATCGGTACTTGACACCACTACGACTTAATTTAATCTTGGACCTCAAAGTTTCATATTAATTAGGCATTCGATTACCACTATTAATCGTATCATGGTCTCTGATTAGGAGTTTACGATAGAAATTACCCTGTCGTAAACTGGAGTTTAACCTTAAGCCTCGGCTATAGCTATCCCTTTCAATTCCAGTAAATAGAAATGAGACAACATAATAACTGTAAGCAGATCCAATGAAATTCATAGGCAACAGTATAATACCGTTGTTATTACACCATAAACTTCACTTACCATTTTATCATGCCGGCTTCCCTACATTGTATCCGAGTTTCACATATTAATAAATATTAATATAAGGCATTAATTTTACGAGGCCTAAGAGTTGGAAACGAACGGGAGCCAAGTGAATATTTATGGCTTTGCATGTTTCCGATGTAAAATGTGCAATATGTGTTACAATGGACTGCATTATTTCACTTGTGAGGAAGGATCCGGTTACTGTTTTAATTAATAGTTATACCTGTGTGATTGATGTACGGTCAGCCAAGAAAGTGGTGTATCAGTTTTGATTTAGTTTTCTAGTCATTGAAAATTACAACAAGGTTCATACTAGATATCATTGAAAGAGATGCATAATAATGACGTAAACCTTATTGATAAGTATTCATTTGTCGTAAGTCGCTTAGAAGTGCATGACATTTTAACCTTTATTAAAAACTGATAAAACATTAATTTCTGCAAAGATTATTTGAATGGTTATAAATAAAAGTAATAAAATCTTTTTAAATCTAGCAATCTCTTTTTCATATAGAATACTGACAACTGACTTCTGTCAAATATATTCAAACTAAGAACAGCTGTCACGTAACAAACAGTAGGTATCAATAATCAATATAAAAGGTTATCAATAATCAGATAAAGATGGCAATAGAAATTGTCAGATGTCTGCAAGCGAAACTAATCATTATCGCCTATGAATTTGCAAACGACGTTCAACCTTAAGATGATTCACCAATTTTTTGGCCCACTGTACCAACATTTTGCGCAATGTCCTTTAAAATTTATTGAGTACTTGATAACTTGAAAGTGGTCATGTGTATAAACTAGCCTAGCTGTGCCCCACGGCTTCACCTGTGGTATACGAAGACTCCATACGATTAAACCCATATTTTGTGCACCAATGTACAGAAATCTGACTGATTTCTTGTTACTGCCCCAATCGCTTGGATAGGAGCATGATGATAAAACAAAACCCTGCATAGCCTATGTTACTTCAGAATATTTTTTGACATTGTAATGGCGAAAGAACTGTCATAATAATGTTGAGTAGTTTCAGAGTTTATCGATTAACAACAAAGAAATCTTTTATTTTATAAATATAAGCAACTATAACTATAAATGATGGACTAAGTAAGTCCTGGGACATTCTTCCAAAGGGCTTATCCGGGGCTCCCAACCATAAGCTGTTGGGCGTTACGTGAGGTTTTTTAGTCGGTAGGAGTCCGGCATCATGGATTTGCCCTCTAAATTATTTTATCAATTTTTAACTGTCTATTCTGTCTTGAGTAACGGTTAAATATTATTTTATATTTACCCTATGTTCAAAATATTTTGCAAGGAGCAAGTGATTCATTACTAAACACGATCATATTTAAATAATTTAAGCAATACAAAACGCTTAATACATTTTAAGTTGAAATAACATAAAAAAAATTCTAATGTATCAATAAAAGGGGATGAGACGCGGTTCTGCGAAACTCACAGACAAAGAATAATGTTGATATCCATAACTCAGAAACTTTGGGAGGAATGAAAGTAAACTAAACAAAAATAAAAAGCCGTGTTTGTGAATCAACTTCCAAAGTTTATTTTCAAAGGCTCCGTAATCATCGAGAGGCGAACTTTATTACGTTTTACGAGATACTTAGACGTGAAATGTAAACATTGGCACGGGGGCGAACATGTAAAATGTAAACAAATTAACGAACGGGATACCTCCCTTTCATTTCGGAATATAAATTTATGGGTAAACAATGTTATATTTTTGCTTGTGCTATGTTTTTATTATGTACCTACTAGCGGACATCACGCGGTTCGTAGCTCCCGTTCCCGTGGGAATACGGGAATTAAATATAGCCTATGTCACCAGGGGATAGTGTAGCTTCCCAACGGTGAAATAATTATTGATACCGTTTCAGTAGTTTTGGAGCGTAATTGATGCAAACAAAATCAAATCATTCCTCTTTATAATGTTGGTTATAAAGTAAACATAACTTTATAAAAGGATCAACAAAGGAAAATCTTCTTCGATACTCTCATAGAGTTCAAAAACTAAGCCTTTAGCAACTTCAATAATAAGAAGCGCTTATAGCCCAGTTTGCTTAGTTTTGTAAACGACTAGAGGACGTCACGCGGTTTCACCCGCGTAGCTCCCGTTTCCGTGGGAATACGAAAATAAAATATAAGCTGTGTTCACCAGGAAGAATGTAGCTTCCATCAGTGAAAGTAATTTTCAAATCGGTTCAGTAGTTTCGGAGCCTATTCGATGCAAATAAACAAACAATCAAATCTTTTCTCTCTTTATTTTATTAGTATAGATTACTGCGTTAGCCTTTTATGATACAGTTCTGAGATGGGTGACCGTTTGTAGTATTTCCATTTAGGTCCGAGTGTTTCCGAAACAGCACGTTAAGTAAGGAGGTGGTTGTGGCTGCGAGAAACATGAAGAACAATTTGAAGACTTGAAATTTCTTTGACAGATCTTTATCAAACTACATAATGTGACTGGAATATTTTACGATATCTTACAATAGCAGCTTTTTTTTTTGCATACATACATATAGTTACGCCTTTATCCCCGAAAGGGTAGGCAGAGGCCATATTATATGCCTACATTTCACCTTCAAGATTTTGTCCCACGTAATAGGTGGTGAGCCGTATTGCCGTGTTGAAATGGACAGGCGCAGGTTGTGACTGCCTGCTGTTGAAATTTTTCAAGCCGCCCCGTAATGGCAATCAACTTGGCTTAACGCCTGCCATGTTAATGGGACCGGGATGCTTTTCGAAGCACGGAAACGCTCAAATAAATGTCACAAAGTGGTCACATGGGTGGTCACCCATTTAAGGACCGGCCATAGTAAATGTGCAGTGATCGTTTACAGAACACTGAGTCCGCGGGCCACGCTTCTTGCTCTTTATCACGAGCTTATTTTTTAACGTGAGGAAAATCCTACAGGGATGCAATGCCGGACTTCTACCGACTAAAAACACACATCCTACCTATCAGCCTACGATTGGGAGCCCCGGGTAAGCCCTTGGAATGATAACCCACGACTAATGAAAGTATAGCTATGCAATTCTTTCCCTACTAATATTATAAATGCGAAAGTAACTCTGTCTGTCTGTCTGTTACGCTTTCACGCCTAAACGGCTGGAGCAGAGAAATTTGGTATAGGGATAGTTCGAGGCCCTGGGAAGGACATAGGCTACTTTTTAGCCGACTGCGCAGAAGGAGGGTTATGATTTTACGCGATAACGACTTCTACGCAGTCGAAGCCGCTGGGAAGCTAGTATAATATACATCGGTCAAGTTTTCTTTGCTATAAATAAGTCTGTGTTCAGTAAGTCCACTGACAATTATAATCATATTGCGTTCACAAAAGGAGTGTTTGTGACATATTATTATCAGTCTTACAGGTCTCTCCCAGTGCCCTACTTTACAGTGCAGAAGACAGGTGATACTGTAACATTGTTGAATTATTTTGAGTCTCTGACGTGGCTAAATGCTCATAATTTAATTTGATACCGATATTAATGGAATTTTAAAAAAACCTTACATAGCTTATTACTTTTTTACAGTCGTTTTGTTGGTTTTCTAACCGAATTTAAAAATAAAAGGAAGAGGTTCTCAATTCGACGGTTTTCTTTTCTTCTCTTCTATGTTTGTTACCTCATAACTTTTGATCGAATACTGGTGCTTCCCATTTGGTCCCATTGCAAGAAAACCAGAATAGAACGATGGAATGCCAGAGAAATCGAGGGAAACCTTCAAAAGTTGTATTGGGAATTCTGGGACATCCTTCCGAGGGCTTACCGGGGGCTCCCGACCGTAGGCTGTTGGGCGTTACGTGAGGTTTTTTAGTCGGTAGGAGTCCGGCATAGCATCCATGAGGGATTTTCCCCTCGCGTTTAAAAATCACAACAACAATGCGTTTCTTAATTTTTATATTAATTAGGTACTTTAAAGCACAACAATTTGATGAAAGTTTGAAGTCGATCTGATGATCTATACCTACACTTATCTATAGCTTTACTTGGCATGGCACTGACCTCAACATTATATTTATTAATTTCTGAAAAATAAAAACGTATTGATTTATTTCTGACTTCTTAGTTTTTTTACTTTGAAGTCGGTTCCATTTTGTTGTAATTTTTTTTGGTTAACGTCACCTATCTTCACACACTTGAGTTACCAAGACATATCTATCGAAATGGTAATTAAATAAATCCGTGCAGCGTGCAGTGGTTTAAAAAATTACGTCATAATCTTCCTTTGCGTAGGTATCTTAAATGTGATAATATACCCCATAAACCACAACACATTTTGGTAGTCGGGTAAAAATGAAAAATTCTCCAATTATACATACTCGTGAAAGTAAAAAATAAAAATAAAAATCCGTCTGCGTGAAAAATAACTAAAATTTAATGAAACAAGTCTGTCCAGACATTATTAACTGAAACAGCCGGGACCCGTATTGGATAGAAGTCAAAATTACAGTAAAAATTTTTTTTGGTTTTTTTCTTTTCAGTTTATTTTTTTCATTAAGTATTATTTATTTTTTTGAGTAATTTTTCTATTTTGATTTAGACTAAGGTTAAAATATAATCACATGGTTCTTATAATACTTGGAAATAAAAAAAACTTACGTTACTGTACTGTCAAACTCCAAAAATATATTCTCCTTAAAATTAAATGTTCATTAGGCATCTCCGTCTTCGTAAATTAATAGCTTACGCGTGAAAAGATATGCAGATGTATCAAGTAATTATTCTTTTTAACTTCAAGACAAAATGACACTTAGCGCTGACGTTTTATGCTAAAATATGGAGATGGAGTCATTACGAATTTTATTTTAATGAAAAAATGTCATTTGGGTTCAAATTGACTACTTCAGTTTCTGTTAGTCAGCAATTTTTTTCTTGCTAGCCTTGTTTAACGAAGTGCAGGGATATTTTATTGGATTTTTATGCAGCTTAGTTTACTTTGTTAAAATTTTGCAAAATTGGTAAACGTAGCGCTACATAATTGGAAATTAGAAAATATGCAGCAGTCAATACTTGTATATTGAAAGCTTAGAAAAGCTTTCATTTTGCTGCTAAATGTACTTAGGTAAGTAAAACACAAACGTTCTTTTTCTTTACTATATTACTGTCTTCATAAAACTGATCTAGATATAAAAATACAAATCTTAAAATTATTTGAAAATGATGGATGAGTGTTGCAATTCGAAAAGCACTTAAAGATATTTTCGGTCTTTGGCAGGGCGCAAGCTTGAGTCTTCTGGCAAACCGTCCAGACGCTAGACGTCTAACCACGTCGACGTCGTCCCAAGACATATGAAGTGAAAGAATCAAGGAGTGTCAGCATTTTCCCTTTGAATAGGTATTGCTATTCAAAGGGGGAATACTGCTAGTCGTAGAAGATTTTTATTATAGTAAGCTATTTTTTTTTAATTGTCTCAAGTCTATACTTGGAGTACACTACATTAATACATAAAACTTAATTCAGAAAGTCACAATGGCGAATTTCATAAGTCCGAATGATTCGAAATCCCGAAAGTCAAAAATCAGATGTTTCATAAATCCTTTTTATTAAAAGTCATAATTTTAAAATTCCAAATGTTTACAATTCCGACTGTCAGAATGCCGAATTTTAAGAAACCGAACCGTTGAATTCCGAATCATTAAAAATCCGCCATATTATAAATACGAACTCCGATTATCAAAAATCCAAAATATCATAATATACGAAGGGTGAATGTCGTTTCCACCCATTCCTGTTTTAACCCGAAAACTTATCATTAAAGACGATTATTTATATTCCCGATTCCACCCGTTTTTTTAATAAAGTATAGTCAAGTCTAACTACCGAAAATATTATTTCCACGTGAGTGGAAGGCAAACGACAAAACAAAAAAAAATAAACACGAAGGCTAAGGTCCCGCCTTAGCCTTCGTGTTTATTGTTTTCTCCAGCTCCGCTCCGCTTCGCTCCCGCCTTAGCCATCTAACCTAACCTATCCGAGTCGGGGTACTCTGAGTTGAGGTGACTCACTTGGAAATAATATCTTCGATAGTTAGACTTGACCGTACTTTATTAAAAAAAACTTTAACAGTGAATTTTCGGATATTTGAAATTCTGAATAATGTTTTTCGGGAAATTAACAGTCCGGTCTTTTGATTATTCGTACTAATGAAATTAGGAAAAATAAAAATTCGTACTAATGACTTTCGGATAAATGAATATCGTCCTTTTGAATATTCGGAGCTTTGTTTCTTAGGAATTATATAATCTTCGGAATTTTGAACATCGGAATATTGAAATTCGGAAAAACATATTTCGGAATTTTTGAGTGTTCCCCTATACTTGTCATAAAAACGTCTACTTTTATTTCAGGTAGGTTCTTTTCGTCCTCGTAGTGGGTCTGGGCGTGGACACTCTCTCGCTTGAGGCCATGGTGCGAGCCATGCTCTCCAGCGGGAGTCCTGCGAGCAGGTCATGCTCGCGAAGGAGGCGGCGGGCCGGGTGCGGGAGAGAACTCTCCCACCCGAGTTCCGCAGTCGGCGGCCTGGGCGCCGCCGACGTGTCTTCGCCGAGGACTATCGGCCTCCATGACCGGGGGTCTGAGGACGGTGAGAGGGCCGCTCACCGTCCTTACAGAAGCAGGCCCATGACGGCAGCGTGACGTGAGCACTCACGCACGCCCCCCCTTAGAAGCGGGGTCACACCCGAAATCCCCCATAGACGCGGGATTGCACCCGAACCACCCCCTGGGCGAGGCCGCATTGGCGGCCGTAAGTCTGTTGGGAGTCACGGGACATCCTTCCTGAGGGCTTACCCGGGGCTCTCAACCATAGGCTGTTGGGCGTTACGTGAGGTTTTTTAGTCGGTAAGAGTCCGGCATAGCATCCTACGAGGATTTTCCCTCACGTTAAAAAAAAAAAAAAAAAAAAGGTAGGTTCTTTTCTACCTTATTCATTTTATATGAGAAGCTGTGCTTTATTTCTCAAATTTTTGTTGTACGAACTAATAACATAATTTTAAGATCAGATTTTATTGTCTAACTAAATCATTCTTCTCCTGAAAAGACAATATTTTTACTACTGTTACTTAGTGGTTATATTTTCGGTGGCACGTTGTTATTATAGCAGCCCCAACGGATGCGTTCTCTTAATTTCCAGTAAATTGTGACGGTCTTTAGCGATAGCCCGCATCTGAATAAACATTCGGGTAAGCATGATTAAAACTGACTGTAAAGCAGTGTCATGGATACCTACTGTGAGAGTATGAGTTATAACAGATGTAATAAGTTAGTATAACAGTAATACTGAATAAATAATATCATAGCAGCTCCCACCATTTCTGGTTTGATACGTGACTTTTAGATCATCGTTTCCTACAATATTTTATGAAAATTGCTACGTACTAGAGTTTGGGTAAATTTTGATCAAAATAAAAATTTCTACTAATATTATAAATGCGAAAGTAACTCTGTCTGTCTGTTACATTCTCACGCCTAAACCGCTGAACCGATTTTGATGAAATTTGGTAAAGATATAGATACTAAAAGATACTGATAAAGATATAGTACTTCTACTCGGACGAAGCCGCGGGGAACAGCTAGTACTGAATAGTATAAGTAGGTATGTAGGTACATTTTATGAAAATAGCTACGTACTAGAGTGTGGGTACATTTTTATTAAAATGAAAATATAAAATAAAAACTGCAAGAGTGTGAATAGGCTGTCATTCAACCAGTCAGAGTGATAATCTCGTCGATATATCAAGAGCATTGAGCAGTCAGAATAGAGGACTATCGACTTCTGAATCCGAGCAACGTAATGAGTGTAGTGTGTACCATTTCGAGTATTACCTATTCATTTTGTATTAGATTTTGGTATATAAAATACATACAAAATTGTCTTGTATGTCATTACACTAATAATATTTTGTTGACCTAGTGAAATCTCAGTTGATATGATATAATACCTTCTGACTTTTAAACAATCGTGTAACAAAATATATAGAAGTATATTTAAATTAAACGGGGTTGTGTCTGTTTTATATGTAGGCTGAAGTTCCAACCAGTGTGCACATATATCAGCCATGGTCACAGCCAAAATGTATGCAATATTGATCCCCGTAAAAATAAAATAGCCTTCTCCTAGGTTTTAATGAAAATCTTGTTTTTCTAATACAACCTGTAAACTGTGTGCTGATTTTTATTTTTCTTTATTTTTTGGGCGTTTTGTCTATTTTTTATTACCATTAAAAGGAGTAGAAGATATCTAGCGATTATCGACCCTTGACTGGACTTGTGACAGTAGCCTTAAAAATTCGAAAGACGGTGTCATAAACTCATAATTATAAAAGTAATCAACGTTAGTTCTGGCTGAACTAACAGTAATGTCTTTCCCCTTTCATTAGATATGTCGCTATCTAAAACTTTTATCAACGTGAGTAAGTAAAAATACATTACGCATTTGGTTCCCATCCTGTGAGTCACAGTATTTGTCACTTGAAGGGTTGTCAATTCTATTTGACAATATGTACTATGTAATATTAAATGCAAATATGGAAATCATATAATACGCGGTCATGTCTTTATCCCCCAAGGGGTAGGGCAGAGGCATAGTATTTCACCATTTTTTTTAGGAGGTTGTGACTGCCTGCTGTTGAAAAATTTTCTAAGCCCTTCAACTTAGCGTAATAACTGTCTTTTTTTTTGGAATTCACAATAAATAATAATGAAAAAAAGTTTTTTTTTAATAATGGCTCTAATCGGGTCAGCCTTGAACGTTGTTTAGACTTAAACCGTGTCTGTCCTGCATATCCCAGGAAAGGATTATGTACAAATAGATTGTTTAAGTATAAGAGTTTTAGTTTCCCCATATTTAAAATACTCCCATCGATATTAAAAAAGTAAACGGCAAGCAGAGGTTGCCAGGGTCAGCAAAAGATAAAGCTCTTATAAGCAGAATCGAATGGAGGGAGGGTTGCTATTTAACATATTAGATAAAAACTTTCATAATGAAATTTACTTTATTAGCATGGTGATAAAATCATTGATTGATAAATATTAGCCACATCATTTTTCTACTAGCTTTGTCTCCACTATCGCCCGTGACTTCAATAAACCTTACACTCCCTATTTTACTCTTTTACTGGTGAAAACTTAAAAAAAACATTAATTAGTGGGTGCTTTTTTTTAACGTGAGGAAACAAAAACTATTTAACATAATTATTTTTAGTGGGTACCACATTAAAAGGTAAGCCTCCCCTAAAAGTTTCTAGTTTCTGAGTGTAAGAGTTTCAGTTGTGCGTTGATTTTTTTTTTTGCCTATCAAATTGAAAGTTGTTATCGTAGCCTATGGACTTTGTAACACCAGAGGCGCTACACTCGGGCTGCCGACCCTGCAGAAGCCTTTTAAGAACCCTTTGGAAGAACTAGCACGGTACCGTTCTTAAAAGGGGTTGGTAGTAGTAAATGTAGGCGTTTGGGAAACCGAGGGAGAAATTCCCTATCGGACTGTACTGTGTTGGAACGCTAGGGACGAGAAGTAAAGTGATAAAATAAACACCTTGTCTGTGGTAGCGATAGGTACTATTATGGATTTGGAGAACTATTTATTTCTGTAGACATGTCTTTTATTCTTGACATCCTTATTTTACTGAAGAAAACATCCTATTTCCAGTCAAAACATGACATTTTAGTGGCACTTTAGTTAATGACTGATTTCATTAAACGCTTCGTAAGACAGGTTAAAGCACTGTAGTGCATATCGATAACGAAAGCTCATTTTCGAAATGGTATTATTAAGGTAGTGTGTACGTTGCAAGAGTGTGATAAGCGGTAGCGATAATTTGCAGAAAGTGGTTGATAACACTAAACTAAGCGGTAGCGATACAGGTAATGGTTTCTAATACAAAACGAGTTATCGCTCATTTCTGGTAATTTATTGCTTTTACTTTTATTTTTTTGCTAAAAGCAGTGTCAGACCATCTCCAGATTAATATCTCTTATTTCTCTAAAACAATTGTTGTCCCTAAAAGTTGATTGACACTTTAGTGTGAAAAAAATATAATTTAAAAAAATGCTTGTTTGTGCAAATTACTGATTGCCAGCGCCCATATCAAATTTATATCTATCCTGAACCTGTGTAGAGGAGTAGAATTTTGAAAACCCTTTACTTAAGTTAAGGTTTAGAATGGGCATTGACAGATGAGTAATTTTATTAGGATACATAATTGAGTATTATTTTCAATATCGCTAAGTAACTGTATGCTATAATACGTCCGCAGCCTTACAAACAAGCACCGCAAAGTGAGTAAACGATACCGCTTCACTGTGAGGGACACGTATGTATAAACAGCTCACACTGTGACAGAATGCCCTCACTCACTTACTGATGGATGTTGTGTGCTTTGACTGTGATACCGAAAATAAAAAAAAAGTAACAGTCAAGTGCAACACACACTTGGTTGGAGAGATAGCTATATCTTACCTAGTTTCGAGAACATTGTTTTTTTTTTTGTTTTGAGGGAAAATCCTGCATGGATGCTATATATTATACTTCTGCCAACTAAAAAACCTCACGTATTCTGCCTAACTGCCTACGGTTGGGAGCCCCGGTTAAGCCCTCGGAAGGATACCCCAGGACAGAATTATGTTTAATACCATTCCACTTAAATTAGCATTTCACCAGTAATAAGTAAGTAGTAAGTAGGAGAGTGCGTTCGAAATCCGCAGCGAACGGTCGCGTCACCGCTGCCTCGCGCAAAGGAGATCATTCACGTTTCATACATTTTTGGGCCAATACTGAAAGTGCCGGCCAGAAAAAAAGAATGTAATATTCGCATAGAACACACAATTTCTAGCAAAAAATACTACTACATTAACCCTGTGCGTGCTATGGTTTTGTTGTTACATGCTTTTAAAATACGAGAAAAATGTTATTTTGATGACGTATTTTGATACATTTCATCACTTGAATTGTGATTTGTTTTTACGTTATTCTATTGTAATAAGAAAGAATTATCATTTTACTAATTATCTACGTACCTACGCACAAACAAACGTACGTAACGATTCACAACAAGTCCAAACTTGTTTCAAAAAACTTTGACAAAGGTGCCGCGCGCGCTTCCCCCCAGGCTCAAGCGACAGGTACCTGGCAAATCACTCCGCCACCTCCCGAAGCCCGATGGGTGCGATGGGGCCCTACCACCAACCCCGGGGTCCAAGCCAGCCTCACCTGCAAGTGGTGCACCTGCTGATAAACGGATGAGGTCATGGCGCACAGAAAAGGAAAATTCGAAACTATACCAACCCGTCTGGCCAGCGTGATACAGTAAGGCCAAATATCCTCCTATGATACTCACAACAAAACAACGGCCCCCAGTTCTCGGCACTCCCGCTGTCCCCGATCACGGCAGCGGTCGAAGTGATGGCGGGAGGGGGGATGCTAAGAATCTCCGGGTCACGAGATGCTGCCATACCAAACTGACCGTGGCTACGTTTAATGGAACTACTCTGCGCCTGGACGAGCGGCTTACCGAACTCGAGGTAGAACTAGGTCATATTAACTGGCACATCCAGTATTGTGCGAGGTCCGAAGGAAGGGGGAGGACACGCTAACCGGTTCGGTTTTCCCGGACGCCTACAGTATGGGGTTCTTCAAAAGGGGACTTAGAAGGTTTTTAAAGAGTCGGCAGCGCGCTTGTGGCGCCTCTGGTGTTGCAAACGTCCATAGGCTGCGGTGACCACCGGTACATCTGGGGGGGCCGTATGCTTGTCTGCCACTCTAGTGGTATAAAAAAAAAAAGAAAAAAAAAAAAAAAACCCTTGCATCAGGCGACCTGTTTTACTTTCGGGAAGGTGACGGAAGACATTCTTCCGAGGGCGGGATTGGCTTTATGGTGAAAAAGGACCTTGTTAGCAGCTTTGTGGAGATCAGCAGTGTTTCGCCTCGGGTAGCGTACTTAATACTGAGACTCACCAACAGGTACACCCTGAAGGTGATACAAGTGTACGCCCCGACCTCGAAAAGCACTGTCGAGGCAGTTGAGACCGTGTACGAGGACATAGCAAAAGCACTACATGGTACTGCCAAGACTCACTACAGCGTTGTGATGGGGGACTTCAATGCCAAAGTGGGAGTACAAGAACGCGGCCAAACGAAGATCGTCCCCTTTGGTGCAGTGCGCAGAAATGACCGGGGCCATATGCTTTTCAGTTTTCTTGAGTCTCAGGGGCTCTTCTTGATGAACTCTTTCTTTAAGAAGAAGCCCCACAGAAAATGGACTTGGTGATGCCCCGACAAGGTCACAAGGAACGAGATAGACTTCATCATTACGGACAGGAAGTTATAGACTTCCTGTCAGAGATGTCTCTGTGGTTAACAGGTTTAATACCGGTGGTGATCACCGACTTCTAAGAGCATATCTGAATTTGGACTTCCGAGCTGAAAGGGCCCGTATGATGAAGCCTACTCTCCGACCTACCGCGCTCCAGTTAGCCTAAGAGGCTGAGAGGTTCCAGTTAGAACTTCAAAATCGTTTTGATCTGCTGGAAACCACTGGCAATATTCACGATAAGGCCGAGAATGTGGTCAGGACGCTACAGCAAGTGTCCCGAAGGTTTTTGTCCGGAAAAAGCAATAACAGGTGCTCTAAGCTCTCGCCCGAGACTCTCGAACTTATGAGAATAAGACGGGAAACGCCATCTGCGCACTCGTCTTCGTCAGACCAGCGGGATCTAAATCTCAGAATCCGAAAGCTGATACGACGCGACCTTAGACGCTATAACACCAGCATCGTCGAGGCAGCAATCGAGCAGAACAGGGGTACCAAAGTATTTGCCCAACAGCTTGGAAGACCCCGTCTGATGAAACTGAAAACAGCGGATGGCTGAACTGTGACCTCTAGGTTCGAGATTCTCGAGGAAATTAAGAGCTTTTACAGAGACCTGTATGCATCACGGACAAAAAGGTCGACGAGTAGGACCCTACTGATTGTGACCACCGAGTCCCACTATCGCGCCACTATAGCGAGGACATTCCGGACATCGGTCAGGGCGAGGTGAGGGTGGCTCTCGGGCAACTTAAAAAAAAACAAGTCCCCTGGGGAGGACGGAATTACAACTGAACTACTGAAGGCGGGGGGGGGGGGGGGGCTCCGGTTCTCAACGAGCTGACGAGTTGGTTTATTCCGTCCTCCAACAGGGACAAACACCTGAAGCGTGGAGCGGGAGTGCGGTGGCTCTGTTCTTCAAGAAAGGTGATAAGACCTTGCTGAGGAATTACAGACCCATCTCGCTCCTGAGCCATGTTTACAAGTTGTTCTCGAGAGTAGCCACAAACCGCCTCGCCGGAAGGCTCGACGAGTTTCAGCCAAAGGAGCAAGCCGGATTTCAAAAAGGCTTCAGAACCGTGGACCACATCCATACTGTACGGCAGATTGTACAGAAAACAAACGAGTACAATCAGCCGCTGTGTATGGCTTTTGTGGACTACAAGAAGGCCTTTGACTCTGTCGAAATAGAAATACTCTTTATCTTTATTTTACATGTTTACATGCTCCTTTATGTAGGAACGAGAAATCAAAATTGGGCATAAAATATGCCTCTGCCTCACCCTTCGGAGAAACAGGTATAATTATATGTATGTGTGCTTATTATGTGTGCTGAAAGACATAATTAATAAAATAAATCACTTTTCAACTGCTCATATCAATTAGAATGACACCTTCGAAATAACGTTTTTCACGAATTTTAAAAGCATGTAACAAAAAAACCATAGCACGCACAGGGTTAATGTAGTAGTATTTTTTGCTAGAAATTGTGTGTTCTATGCGAATATCACATTTTCTTTTTCTGGCCGGCACTTTCAGTTTTTGGTCCAAAATGAATGATGTCCTTTGTTTTTGTGTTCGAGCTAAGTGCTGACGCAGCCATCGAGTTCGTCACGTTGAGTCGTACGCGGCCGCAGCGATGACCTAGTTACCGATCGTAATGATTCATTACATATGTAAGTAATTAGCAATTAAGGCGCAGCTATTTTAAATATCTAACAATGGCTTCTACAAAAGTAAATATTACAACAGAGACAGAGCGTATCATATACGACTATTATGTCAAAGAGAAAGAAGAGAGAGAAAAACTGCAAGAGTTAGTAAATGACCTTAGATGTCAAATAGAGAACCTTCAAAGTAAAATGAACTTTGACCAGGAGCAACCCCCTGAAAATACTAACAACAAAACTGTTGAAAACACTGAAAGTTCCACTCCAGCGGTCCAATATGAGACCGACGAGGAAGAACTCGCTAAAGAAACCGAGTGGGTACGTGTAAAAAATCGTAAAAAAAGGAAATTGAACTTGACACCCTCCCCACCACCATCCCAAAGAGCTATCTGCTCCAACGAAAAAGCACAGAAGATCAAAAAACCTCCACAACCACCACCCATAGTTGTGGAAAATGTCAAGAACTACCAAATGTTCTATGATCTGCTGTCAGCAGATACTGCAATCGATTCGTTTATCGTGAAAATGATGAGCGGTGAATGTATAAAAATAAACGCCAAAAACGAAGATTCTTATAGGTCCATTACTAAGACCCTACTTCAAAATAATTGTCTGTGGTACTCCTATGAAAACAAACAGGACAGACCCATAAGAGTCGTAGCAAAAAAATTACACTCGTCTTGTTTACCGGACAGAA
The DNA here is from genome assembly GCA_933228765.1 of Miltochrista miniata. Classification (NCBI taxonomy): domain Eukaryota; kingdom Metazoa; phylum Arthropoda; class Insecta; order Lepidoptera; family Erebidae; genus Miltochrista; species Miltochrista miniata. The sequence goes on along the minus strand of OW121763.1, from coordinate 21,449,217 downwards.
TTATCGCGGATCTGAAAGGCAAAGGTCTTAAAATTCAGGACGCAGTTAACAAATTGAGTTGGAGGACTAAAGAGCCTCTTAATATCTTTCTGCTTTCATTTGATAAAGAAGAAAGCATTGACAGAATTTACGGTATTCATTCAATACTGAGTTGCAAAGTGGATATAGAACCTTTGAAAACCTCAAAACTCATTCCACAGTGTAAGAGATGTCAAGCCTATGGCCACACTCAAAAATACTGCTCCAGAGAACCTAAATGCGTAAAATGCACGGGTAAACACCTAACGAAAGACTGCCGGAAACCTGCAGAGGTAAAGCCAAAGTGTGTACACTGTGGCGAACCACATCCTTCTAACTATAGAGGGTGTATGGTAGCTAAAGAGCTGCAAAAAATTAAAAATAAGTCAGTAAAATCAAAAACATCTATGACAGCCACTAAGATGTCTAGTGAACGTACTGGCATAAAAGCGAATCCCGAAAAGCGGGTCACAAAAACCGTATCGTACGCACAAATGACTAAGGACATTCACTTGCAACCTCAGCCACCACAACAACAGTTGTTGTCAACAAATCAACAACAACAACCAGTAAATTCTAATAATGACGATAAAATTAATCAAATTCTTAGCCTAATGACATCGTTTGATGAAAGGTTAAAGAAACTTGAATTAAACACTTACAGAAAATAAACATGTTGTATTCAATCAAAATTATGGCATGGAATGCAAATGGACTCCTAAAGCATCAAAATGAGTTGCAGGCAGTCCTAATTACAGAAAATATAGACATATGTCTGATATCTGAGTCACATTTTACCAGAGAATCATATATTAGAATTAAGGGCTATAAAAGTTATCATTCGTTGCACCCCAACAACACTGCAAGAGGTGGTAGTACCATAATTATTAAGGATACTATTAGTCATTATGTAGAACATAAATGTGAAGAACAATTTATACAAGCTATAGCTGTTACTATTAAAACTAAGCGATACCCCATTACAATTTCTGCTATATACTGTCCACCAAGGCATAGTTTAAAAGCAGAACAGTACAAAACTCTTTTTGAAAGTCTTGGTAACAGATTTATCCTTGGTGGCGATTTTAATGCCAAAAATATACACTGGGGATCGAGATTAACGAACTCTAAAGGCAAACAGTTACTTTGTGCTATCAGAGAAATGAACTGTAATGTTATATCAACAGGTAAACCTACCTATTGGCCTACTGAAAAAGGGAAATTACCAGATTTAATAGATTTTTTCATCTACAAAAATTTTTCGTCCGGCGTCTTACAAATTGAAGAAGGATTTGACATGAGTTCAGACCATTCACCCATATTACTGACCATAGGTGAAACTATTATTCAAAAAGAAAGCAAGCCCTCTTTAGTCAATAAAAATACAGACTGGGATAGCTTCAGATGCGAATTAGAAGAAGCTATTAACCTAAAAGTACCGCTAAAAAATCCGCAACAACTAGAACTTGATGTGTCAAAATTCATAACAGATATACAAAAATGTGCCTGGCGTAATACACCGGAAATTAGGCAAAGAATTAAAAATAACTGCTATCCTATGAGTATTAGAAATATTATAGCTGAAAAACGTATACTGCGAAAAAAATGGCAAAGAACCAGATATCCCCCTGACAAAACTGAACTAAACAACATTACCAAAAGACTCAGGAGAGAAATTCAAAATTTTCATAATACAACAGTAAATAGTTACTTAAGTCAGTTAACAAGTGATCGCACGACAAATTACTCCCTATGGAAATGTACAAAACATTCCAAAAAGCCAACTTTACATATCCCCCCCATTAAAGATACCAATGGCGGTTGGGCTATAAATAATGAACAGAAAGCAGCCAGATTTGCACAACACTTAGAGCAAATTTTCCGACCAAACGATGAAACCTCCGGAAACATACCTTTAGACGTGGCATCAAGCGATGGGTTAGAAATAAGATTAGTTACACCGAGAGAGGTGTTCAATGAAATAAAACGCCTAAATACAAACAAAGCCCCTGGCTATGACCTAATTACGGCAGAAGTTTTACGCAACTTACCACGTAAAGCGATTATTAAACTTACCACCATTATTAATGCGTCATTTAGACTAAACCATGTACCTGATGTGTGGAAAGTGGCCGAAGTTATTATGATACTTAAACCTGGCAAACCACCCCATGAAACTACTTCATATAGACCTATTTCCTTACTACCAATAATGTCAAAATTATTTGAAAAGCTGTTCCTGAAACGGTTAAAGCCCATCATAGAAGAACGTCAGCTGATCCCAAACTATCAATTTGGATTTAGACAAAATCACTCTACAATCGATCAAGTACACCGTATCACTAATATCATTGAAAAAGCTTTAGAAGACAAGAAAGTGTGTTCTACAGTCTTCCTAGACGTAGCTCAAGCTTTCGATAAAGTTTGGCATGAAGGTCTTGCACAAAAACTCGAAAATATGCTCCCAAAACAGTTCACCGCCATCTTAAAGTCCTACTTGACTCAAAGAATGTTCAGAATTCGACAAGATGATGCATACTCAGACTTAAGGGAAATAAAAGCTGGAGTGCCCCAGGGAAGTGTATTAGGTCCGGTCCTGTACCTATTATACACCTGCGATATCCCGGTATTAGAAAACCATACCATTGCAACATTTGCAGATGACACAGCCATTATGGCCACAGGTGTTACTCATGCAGAAGCCGTGGAAAAGGTCCAAAATGCAGTCAACATCGTATATGACTGGACGAAAAAGTGGAAAATAAAATTGAACGAAGCCAAATCAGTTCACATAGACTTCACTAATAAAAGATCCAACTATCATGCAGTGTATATAAATAATACGATTATTCCCTACGAGAATACAGCCAAGTATCTAGGCATGACACTAGATGCTAAGCTTCGTTGGAAGGCTCACGTTAAGAAGAAACGCAGCGAGCTACAGCTTCGCTACAAAAATATGTACTGGCTTCTAGGCAAACATTCTTCGCTGTCAGTACAAAACAAATTACTACTGTATAAACAAGTCCTTATGCCAGTGTGGACTTATGGAATACAGCTATGGGGCTGTACCAAATCAAGCAACATCCAGATTATACAAAAATTCCAAAATAAAGTACTGAGGGGTATCGTAAATGCGCCTTGGTACATTAGAAATGACGACCTCCATAGGGACCTTAAAGTGGACCTCGTAGCTAATGTAGTGCAAAAGTACGCCGAAGCTCATCAAAAAAGACTTCATCATCATGTGAATGTCGAGGCTATCCAACTCCTTGACCACACAGATTTAGTGAGAAGACTAAAAAGGACAAAACCCTTCGAATTAGTATAGTGAAGTGTCAGTGTGACATAGTGTAATAAGTGCAACTTGTAATAAAAACACAATATGAACTAAGTGACTTCCCCTTAATAGAGACATTAAGAAAAGTGTTAATGGACACATTCTTACAATTTACTCTATATTAGCAGCTTAGGTTAAATGTTAATTACTTATTAGTCTTATGGCTAGATTGTAATTTATATGATATGCTATTATTGTAGCACGTCATTACATAAAAAAAAAAAAAAAAAAAAAAAAAAACCAGTAATAAGATACAACAAAACAAATTCTAAAACATGTTTCAACTATTTTGCTCAGTATACTCGTATGTTAGTTTTGGCATAATAATTAAAACATGTTTGCTCAATTTTCCAGTTCTGAAGCAAACTATAAATGCCTTTTCATTTGTATGAAATAAAAATCATCCAAATGCGGGCATAGCTTCTCTAGCGCTGAGCTTTGGTACAACTATTTCAAAGGCTGGCAAAATTCATGTCAAAATGTTTTTAAAAAGTGTACCCTAAAGCATCGGAACCTCTACGTAAACTTTTATGTGGAATTTAACGTTGCATATTTTATGAGCTACTGCTCTGCTACTGCTGGAGTCGATTTATATTACATTTATGGCCATTTAATCAATGATATCCTTTGACTTGTATAGTAACTACTGAATAGGTTGACATCGTACTCACAACTTTAGTAAATCCTTTGATAAGCTTTGAAATATTAACTATATAGTGTGTAAGAAAATTAGTGCTCAAGATCTCTCATCAAGTAGACATTGTAGAGGTTTTTGCTTATCACGGTATACTCCTTTACCTTCTTTAGGACTAGTAAATTTAGTCTGAGTGTAAAATGTGTGCGCAACGGTATCGAGATCATGCTGATGTTCAAGAAGTTATCAGTGGAATGTCAGTGATCATTTGTAAAGACCAACTCTTGGCACTGGCAGACTTTGTGCCTCTATTGTGCAATTTTACCCATGTAATTATGTGGCACCGTGCATTTAGTGTCACGAGCAGCTAGCGTAACCACTGCACCACATCAATAGTTTGACATAGCCAGCAAATCTAACCTTTCAACCTTGATAGCTCTTTACAAAGGAAGTCAAAAGCACCAGGTATATAAATCGCTAAGAATTATCATGAAACTTTCATGACTTCATTATTATACAGGGTGAATTTTTGAAAAGGGATTGGATGGCCAAATCCGAAACTATAAGGAATAGCGAAAAATGCTGAAAGGAGTCACGAGCCCGATTTTGATGAAACTTAAAACCTCATCATTAGATTTTTGAAAAACCCATGATCCTAGCTGGGAATCGAACTTGTTGATTTTGAAAAAAAAACACACCTTTTATTATTACACCATACGATAGAGTCGCTGTTAAGGATCAAATTTTGCAAAGTAATGATATACGCCAAATTTTAGGAACAATTGGAATTTTAATAGAATGCATATTTCATGTACCTAAATTTTGTATCATAATTTGTTTCGTTCGAAATCCCAGAATAGATCGTAACTATTCCGTGTTTTAAATTATGCTCAGAATGATTTTTTAGAGAATGTTCTCAACGGAATCAATAATATTCCTTAATCATTCCTTGAGGTTTCGAATCCAGCTATGTATTGCAAAGATTTTGAACAATTAATCAGTTAACGTAAGAAATATAAAATGTATTTTGTTAAAGATGAGCTCTTTCCTGTAGTTTGCCGTATATCATTACTTCCCAGAATATGATCCTTAATAGCAACACTATCGTATGGTGTAATAATAAAGGGTGTGTTTTTTTTTTCAAAATCAACAAGTTCGATTCCCAGCTAGGATCATGGGTTTTTCAAAAATCTAATGATGAGGTTTTAAGTTTCATCAAAATCGGGCTCGTGACTCCTTTGAGCATTTTTCGCTATTCCTTATAGTTTCGGATTTGGCCATCCAATCCCTTTTGAAAAATTCACCCTGTATACACATAGACAGCCAAAACCTTCCTATCCCTCTTTTCGGTAGTAGCAAAGTGTTTTATCATCGAAATTACGATACAAAACACGTATCATAAGTACCTTTGAAAAGTTATTCCTACTCGGCCTAAATTAGGCATGAGTGGCGTATATAGATTCAAGCGCAAATACTTTTTTCTGAAAACGTACCTACTTTTCTTTCATGTAGGTAAGCAAAACCATGACGTAATTACGTCGCAAAAAAGGCTAATGTCATATGTTCAACAAACTGGAAAGATATCAAAGTAAACACTAGACGAAACAATAATATTCTCATAAGATTGGTAAATTAGAAAGAAAAGGTCTCGCTAAATTGTCCCTTACACAAACCTTAATGGAATGAAATGAAGAACAATAAGAAATCTGATATAAGTGGACTGTACGAATGTTATTTCAATGGGAACCTTTGTGAGTTCGGGGTTGTTTGTTTTACCTTACGTGCGAATTATTCGATATGAGACCAGCGGTTTTCCGCACATTACGATCTAATGAACCCAGCTGTAAAAATACAGTGTCGTTGGAAATTGTAGTTCTTTTTGGACTACAATTTCCAACGACGCTGTATTTTTTCATTTATTTCATTTGGCATTATTTCATAAACCTTGTCTTCTTTAAAAATCCCAAAAGGTACTTCTATCATCTTTTAAGATACTTTTATGGCAGAATCTTATCACGATGACCGTTCGTAAATTAAACTGAAAGGTCTTTTGAAGAACTTGCATAATATTTTTACAAATTTAGAAATTAATTTACTCAACTCGCTCCAAGTCATAACTTTTAGTTGTTTTACCACTACTCATGTGGTGAATTATGGCCAAGCTTAATGTTGTTAAAGCTATATATAGCTTTTACTGACTTAACTGCTGTAATTGTGGTATTTTCTTAACAGCGCGTGTGTGACACGATACAAGCATCTTGACGCAAATAGACAAGCCAAAGTATGTTATTGTTGACAAGTTTGAGTGCATGAAATTTTGTCACTGAAGGGTTAATTTTGTGTGAACCGGTTTAGGAAGTTTATATGTTTCTTTTTACAAGTCCTTCACTTTGGGGACTGTGGTTCTTAATGGTTGGTCCTACAAGCAGTTTGCAATTTGGCATTTTAGGAAGCGATTGCTGGCTAATCTCACTATTTCTTTGAATGTCTGGGCCAAAGTTTGGACCGTTAGTTGGCAGGTTCTGTTTGACTTTTAACAACGCGTCCAAATCGTTTCGTGAACCAAATGATTAAAAATGTTGTACTTTTCAATTCTGTACTTCAATCAAAATGTACAGCCCTAAAATATCTGAGGACTGTCAACTTGAAGATCTTTGTAAAGAGCTTCTCCAGATACTTATTTCCGGATGAGAGTGCCCGTCGATCTTTTGTTGTAACTGGACTTTTGGATTTTCTTTTAAGCAGATGACATCGCTTTAACAAGATAAATTTTAACAAAATAATGTGTAACAAGCTACAGCTGCAGGTGAGGCTGACTAGGACTCCAGATATTTCAGTGGTGCATTTTAATATGTGAAAGCAATGATAACTGACTAAAACCTCTCAATCATCTAACATATTAATAAGACATTATTTGGTATAAGACATCAACATTGTAATATGTAAAGCCATTTGTACATAATATCCAACGTAACGGGATTCGGAACACAAAGGGATTTAGATAACCTCCCGGTTATTATGGGTTAATATTACTTGTAACACTGCCATGTAATACCAAACGAATCATCCCTCATAAATTATAATTAAACATTTGATACTCCGGCCTTTGTATAATCTACTTTAAAATTAATAAGGTTTATAGGTTTATAGCTGTCTATTTATTTCAATATTTGTTATCAATAAATTGGTGATAATGGCGGTGATAACGATTGTACGTATACAAATTGTTGTGTAGAAATCATTTTGGTATTGGTTTCCCCTTTGGTACAATTACAAACTGAGAGCTACCATTGAAAGAGTTTCCCACAATTTCGAATTCTTAAAAGCTAGGCGCGACACAGACTTATTCAACTTTAATTTGTCTTTGATTTGTAGATGTACCTAAACCAGTAAGCGACTAAAAGTTTGTTAGCCACACTTACGCTATTCATTTATTTGTATACAGTATACACAAAAAGAACAGGAATAAGATATTCCAGAATGGGAAGGTAATATACGAGTATATCTAAAGAAACTATTTACTTCTAACTACTTAATTTTAGTAAGTTTGAGATAGGATAAAACTGTGTTTATAATCTCACATTGTCATTAAAATCATACCACCAAATTAGAAACGAACAAGAAAATTACATACTATCTTCACAACTGAGTCTACGTTATATAAAACACAATACTAGTTAAATAAAATTTATAGTCGAAAATTAACATGTTAGATGCGGTCATCGGGCCGGTGTTTTAACAAGGGAATTATGGGTCATTTTGTCAAAAGTTCTCGAGCCCACCTACAAATAATAATGAATCAAATTCTCGGCCACCCGCACAACTAAAATAGACATAGGACTGATGATTTTTTAATCCTTCCAGAATATACTTATCTAATGGATATTACCGTCTCGATTTATAAACTCCTTACTTTATTTGATCAAGTCACGCTCACCTTATGTTGTAAAACAAAAATGGTATTTTTACGCCGAAAAAACGTGATGCTTTATAAAATTCTTCATGATTATACCAATATTTGTGGAGGTTTGCTTTCATTTCCATTTTATGACTACGATTTAATTAAGAATATTTACTAAATGCCAGAGCAGATACTCGTAGCACAGGTCGTACCGATTAACCTTGTTTATTACATTGAGAAATGTGACCTTTTATCTAAAGATCGAAGTTCCAAATTAATCTTAATTTTATCATTTCATATTATTGGCGGTGACTCTATATGCGAGCATGGTGTACAAAATTATAGTAGCCAATAAAAAAAAAAATATTAACTCGGTTTGATCTTTGCTCTAAGATTTCACACTTATGGAGGTCTAATATAAGTTTTCTTTAGTTAGTACTTCTATCGAATGTATAGAATCACTCCATAGGGTATCCACAGTGTCTAGACATACATAATCTACATGCGCTAGCAGGTTGCATAGTCTGAAGTTAAATATTTAAAAGTAGTATATTTTGCTTCTGCTGTAAATGAAATATTTTTCGCAGAGATGCACTTGCTAACGAGCCTATGCAATCGTCGATGGACGATAATCATTTATGAGAGAGCGAAAGATCATCTGAGTAGAAACGAGCATTCGAAATTACCTATATAGTAGTTTAGAGTGCTTGGTCTATCGTCTGAAATTGTACTAGAAATCTCTAACGATATAAAGGACCTCCATCTGTATAATAATAATATGATCATTATTACCCGAACTGCCGAAGAAGGGAGGGTAATGTTTTTCGAGTGAATGTATGTATGTATGTATGTATCCAATTCTTTGTCACGTCCTACAGCCTGAACGGCTTGACGGATTTTGACATGCGAGGTGTCATTTGATTTGTCGTGATTCTGCGAGTGACACCAGGTACTTTAAAGTTTTTAAAAAAATCAAAATAGCTGACTTTTGGCGCTAAAATGAAAACGTTGTTTTTTTTTCATCCACGCTCTACAGCCTCAACGGCTTGACGGATTTTGACATTCAAGGTGTCATTCGATTTGTCGTGTTTGTGTGAGTGACACCAGGTATATTAAAATTGCTATGAAATCAAAATGGCAGATTTTTGGCGCTAATATGTAAAGCTTGATAATTTTTCTTGGACGCTCTATAGCCTAAACGGTTTGACGGATTTTGAAATACAAGGGTCATTTGATTCGTCGTGATTGGGTGAGGGACACCAGGTGTAATAAAATTCCTAACAAAATCAAAATGGCGGACTTTTGACGTTATAATTATTTGACTGCGATGAACGCAAAACTACAAAACCGATTTTGATGCGGTATTATGTGTTTATAAGGTCTTAGTCAGACTTAAATTCTTACATTTGTTTGTATGCAATCGGTTGAATAGCACCAGAAATATGATCAAAAATATAATAATTAAGGTTGAATTTTGGTGATATCCCTTCACTACACGAAAATTAATAACTGCACTACTAACATAACTAAAAAGTTTTAAATAAACAGAATTATTTAGAATATAAAAAACCCGACTGCCAAGTAAACATACAACTGAAAAGTAAAAAACAAGCTCTATATTTCTTTTGTGATTTTCTTAAGCTACTTACTGTTTTACTTTGTAGGCAACATTTGCAGGCGGGATCAAGCTATGGGAACAAGTAACTATTTTGTAAACCACCACTAGCTTGACATAGCTTCTTCCTGCCTGCAAATGTTGCCGACAAAGTAAAACAGTAAGTAGCTTAAGAAAATCACAAAAGAAATGTAGAGCTTGTTTTTTACTTTTCAGTTGTATGTTTACTTGGCAGTCGGGTTTTTTATATTCTAAATAATTCTGTTTATTTTGTAGCTGTAAACGTAATTTTTTATAGATATCAAGAAGTAGAGATGTAAATAAGTAGTGCAAAATTTGCAATTTTTAGATGAATTCTACCCTCCTCAGTACGAAGATCGATAAGCGCATATAAAAAGCACATAAATCACACTCACATTCAGTGCTACATAAGTAACGGGCGTGTTTTAGGTTTTATACCAAAAAAAGTCAGTGCTTCTCAAATATTTTTTATTTATAGCATATTGTTTTCGTCTTTGTTAACATCACTTTGGTACACATGGATACACGTAAGTGTGGGTCTTGTGATGATCTTTTGTCGGAGGGAGCACTCTGCAGTGCTTGCCAGCAGATGCTGCATTTTCATTGTGCCAGCATAACAGAGGCCGGCTACCGCAAATTGGGAGATAGAAAGCTGACATGGCGTTGCAATAGGTGCAGACAGGTATCGGGATCGCAAAGATCACCTAAACCCAGTGCAACCGAACCCTCTGTACTGGAAGAAATAAAGATCTTGTCAGCCAAGCTGACTCCCATGGAGGGCCTCAAGGAGGAAATTTTTGCGCTGAGAACTGAGTTCGCCGAGTTGAAGACTTCACTATCTTCCAAGTTCGACGAGGTTCTGAGTGAATTTAATAACAGGGTACGGGACGTGGAGCATAGAGTATCTCAGTTGGAGGAAGCTCGTGGTCAGGTTGCCCAGTTGCAGGCCCGAATGGAAGCATTGGAGTTGGCAGCCAATGATAGGGACCAATGGACTAGGATGTCTAACCTGGAAATAAAGGGTGTTCCTCAGACAGCTAATGAAAACCTGTTTGATATTGTACATAAGATTGGGACAAGAATAAATCATCCAATATCAAGGAGTCACATAAATTTTGTATCTAGAGTGCCTACACGCGAGAAGGAGCGAACGCGACCAATAATTGTGAGCTTCTGCAGTCGCTACGTGAAGGAGGATATCATTGCAGCGTCTCGCTTTCAGCTGAAGTCCTCACCTCTTACTGTGGACCAAATAGGATTTACAGGTCATGGGAGGATTTATATAAATGATCATCTCACTATAGGCAATAAAGTCCTTCTATCAAAAGCAAAAAAGATCGCGGCCGATATGAATTTTCGCTATGTGTGGATCAAGCATGCCAAGATTCATTTAAGAAAAATGGACTCCTCTCCCGTAATCATTGTGAGGTCAGAGAAGGATTTGGAGAAGCTTGCGCTTGCGTAGTGGACTGTGTATTTGTAGATGTTTTTTCGTTACGTAAGTTTATTTATTTAATCTCTCTCAAGTGGGTGTGGGCCGAAAAAAGTTTGAGAATCATGTTCATGTGTGTGCATACTGTGTTTTCCTACAATTTGTTTGTGTGCTTAGATCTGTTCCAGCTTTGTTGTAACTATATCGTTTTCTATTGTCACTGTAAAATCATCCTTACCCTAATAGATTTAAGGCAGATTGTTGCCTGCAGCTGCTTTTGTCTTGTGACTGTTGGGGACTGGCGTACCTTATCTGCGCTTCGATCCTTGCATTTAGTTTCTAATAAAAACTTGTTTACTATCTTTCTAATGTTCAGAAATTTGTTACACTGTGCTGACTGTGTTTTGTATTGTGCTACGAAAAGATTCGTTGCCCCTACCTACCTACTATTTATTAACTGTTATTTTTACATTAGATTTTATATAATTTTGCGCTGTTTTAAATTAGTAATACGTAAACTATTGATTTATGTAGATATAGTGAAACTTTGCAATGACTAATATTAACATATATTACCAAAACGTACGTGGTCTGCGCACTAAGACTTCCAATTTGTATAGAAATGTATGCAAAAGTTCGTATGATGTGGTCATGATTTCTGAGACCTGGCTGGTGGACAGTATTTACGATGGTGAATTGTTTGACGATAGGTATAACGTCTGGAGGAGGGACCGTGACTATTCGCGTACTGAGCAGAAGAAGGGTGGCGGTGTGTTAATAGCGGCTAAAAAAGAACTTTGTGTGCTTGAGAGGTTATGCTGGCGTAGTTCGGCTGAGGATTTATGGGTGACCCTAAAGATACAAAAAACTAAACCACGGGTATCTTATAACATACATTTATGCACTGTTTATCTATGTGATGAAAATATGGGTCACTCGTATAAGACCCAGTTACAAAATTTCATTGACAATGTTAATCAATTGATTCTTGCACATCCCCTGGATAAATTTATAATTGTAGGGGACTTTAATTTTGCACACAATGTGCAGTGGTCTAAAGCATATCCTGGGAGTGCCGAGCTGCTCCCGCATGACATTCTCTGCTCTCATATAGCCGACTGTTTGAACACCACTCAAATATCGAGCCTGTCTCAGTATAACTGGGTAAGAAATGTTAAAGATAGGTTATTGGATCTAGTCTTCTCTAATGACTGTGTCACGGTTTCTGAATGTATCACTGATCGTCTCGTGGTGCCTATAGACGCTCAACATAAACCTATTACTATACAGACTGGATTTGTGGAAATCCACGCCCTCACTGACAATCCCACCCAAAAGTACCTATTCTCTCATGGCAACTATGATGCTATTAAATCTCACCTAGACAGCTTGGATTGGAGCGAATTGTTATCTGCTGACTCTTTAAATGATGCTACTTGTGCTTTTTATGGCAAATTGCATGAGCTAAGGGATAGATATATACCCGTGAGGACGGTGCGGAGGTCCGTATATCCAGTTTGGTATAATTCTGTGCTCGTTAAAATTTTAAAAGAAAAATACAAGTACCATTGTAAGTTTAAAACCTATGGCAACATTTCTGATTACCACTCTTTCACTGTACTTCGTAGTAGAGCTAGAACAATGGAAAGGTCTTGTTTTGAGGACTATTTGCAGAGGACTGAGGCCTCCATTATAAGCAATCCCAGGTATTTTTGGAGGTATGTGAAAAGTTTGAGAAATCAAGGATCTTTTCCTACAATTATGAGGTACCAGGATAGGGAAGCGTCTAATGGTGAGGATATCTGTAACCTATTTGCATCCTATTTTCAATCTACTTTTCAGGAACCTGATCCTAATGGGTGTGCTGGTGTTACTGTCGAGTCCTCCATATGTAATAGTGTGTCCTCTATTAGTACTGTAGAAATATGCCCAACACAAGTACTTCGATTACTTAAAGAATTGGACCTATCTAAGTCTGGCGGCCCTGACTGTATCCCCCCAATATTCATTGTTCGCTGTGCTGATAGTCTTGTAACACCTTTGTGCCTTCTGTACAAAAGATCCATATCAGAAGGTAAAGTTCCCAATATCTGGAAATCGGCATTCGTCACGCCTGTATTCAAAAAAGGAAATAAATCAGATGCTGAAAGTTATCGCCCTATTTCAAAGGTATGCCTATTTTCTAAAATATTGGAGCGTATAATATATACAGATGTCTATGTGGCGGTACGGTCTGGTCTTGGGGAGGAACAGCATGGTTTTGTGAGGAATAAGTCCACCACATCAAATTTAATTCTGTCCAATGAGTTCATATCTGATGGTATGGAAAAAGGTGCACAAGTGGATGTCATATACACTGACTATCGCAAGTGTTTTGACCGAATAGACCATCAGCTACTATTAAAGAAATTATTGGCAGCAGGAATTCACGGAGATTTGTATAGATGGTTTTCATCATATGTGGAAAACAGGACACAGGCTGTGGTTCTGCAGGGTTATACATCTGCCTGGAAATCTGTTCCCTCAGGCGTACCCCAGGGCTCGATCTTAGGTCCACTCCTCTTTGTATTGTTTATAGCTGACATAGGCACCTGTTTTAGAAATTCATATATATTACTATATGCTGATGATATGAAAATACATAAAAAAATAAAAACATTATCAGATGCACGGGACTTACAGACTGACCTTGACAGATTTGAATTATACTGCAATGACAATAAACTCCAACTTAACATATCAAAATGCTACCTACTAACATTTTCACGGCTAAAATATACAATTGGCTACGGCTACACCTTAGCTAACCAACCTATAAATAAAGTCAGTAATATCACAGACTTGGGTGTTGTACAAGACAGCAAATTAACTTTTGACCAACATATTGATAAAATAGTGACCAAAGCATCAAAGGCTTTGGGATTCATATTGAGAGCAACAGCTAACTTTCAAAATATAAAGCCTGTCAAGGTGCTGTATTGTTCTTATGTGCGCAGTCACTTGGAGTACTGTTCCCAGGTATGGAATCCTCAATATGATATATACAAGTCTGCTATTGAGAAAGTACAAAGGAAATTCCTCAGATATTTGGATTATAGAACAAGGCAGATTTCGTTGGATTATGAACATCGCTGCAGGAGGTACCATTTCCTGACACTAGAACATAGGCGCCACATCAGTGATGTTTGTTATTTGGCGAATATTGTCAGTGGCAGAGTGGACAGTGGTGAGCTTTTGGGTAATATAGGTTTACGAACAAATCTACTCGGACTCCGTCAGCGACCTCTGCTTAATGTACCATTCGCTAGATGTAACTATAGGCGTAATTCTTTCTTCTTGAGGAGCGCATCTTATTTTAATGATCTTCCAGCTTCATTACACTTTGATTTGTTCTGTACTCGGGCATGTACGTTAAGAAGAAACATGGCAAAGGATTTTTTCGGTAATGATGTGGATCGCGATGCTTGCGCGGTTGGGTCACGGGCTTCTCGACAGTCTGAAACCTGACACGAATAGTTAATGTAGTGATTTTCACATAAACACTAATCTTTCTTTGATCACTTGGACGCTACAAATATTTTTATTTACCTTGTAAAGTTGTATTGTAGTTTTAAACAATGTAGTTATGCCTATGTTGTGCGTAGTGTGTACGTAGTTTCCAGGGTTGAACACTGTATAATTGTTTTGCATTCGTTTATGATATATATAAGTGTTTAATTATCGTAGCTGGAATTTGTTAAAAAATAATTGTATTGTATGTATTATTAATAAGCATACAAACAAATAATGACTGACATTGACATTGGCTAGCTAGTAGTAGTAAGTAGTAGTTTTATTTATCCATTTTCGGATAGGCAAAGGCAATTTTGAGCCATACAGCCAAGTCTTGTTTATTTATTATCTCTTCATTTTTAATAAGTCACGGTCCTCGTCCTCTAAGTCCAGTCAAAGTCAAGTACAGCCCTAAGTCAAAGTCAGTCTTCCTTCAGAAAAGCGGTGGATACATTTCTGAAAGTTTCTTTGGATTTTTTGTCAGAAACTGCAAAGTTGCGATTCACTGCGTTTTATCACTTCCCAACACTAGTGCACGTTGTCGAACGTTTATGTTTAAGAATCCACCATTGATACACACAAAACACTCGAAATCACACTAATTTTGCAAATTTACGTAACGATGCGATACGATTCCTTCCGGTTCCCGCCAAAGAATCCAAACCATAGCTATTTCAGTGTTTATGTTTTTTTTTCATTTCTCTTTCTTTTCGTTACCTATTTTTGGCATGGTTACTGGAACGATGGGTATGCATTCTTTATACTCAATGGATGAGCCATAGCAAAGGGACGGTCAATATGCACTTGACAAGTCTATGGAAATTTGAATTGAAAGTAGTTTCAGTGCGCGTGATTTCTTTGCACGTATTGTGCATCGAAGTGTATTAACACATGACAATGACTCGGGTCGTTTGACCGTCTCCTGAGTCTTCTTAAGAGAGGTTTTATGTATTATTGTGTTATATTTGTTTTCTTTCTCTTTTGGTTTAGAACTATTTCATAGTATGCCCAAATTGTAGTTATGTATATTTTATATTGTAGTCTTATTTAGAATGTAGTTATATTTAAATATGGAGGCTTGTCAATAGCAATCTTGTATCCCATTTCGTATTATTAGTTTTTATATTAGTCTGTAAGCCTTCTTCAAGAGCAATAAAAAAAAAAAAAAAAAAAAAAAAAAAAAAATATAAATTAAGAAGATTGCCTATGAATATCCTTTGCATAAGTCTTTCCATACCTTTTCATTTTACTTTTACTACTTCCTTGCACTTTAACACGTGACTAGTTTATATTGGCCCAGTGCAACCAAATTGATTACCGCACCGTACACGTTGTGGAGCAAACATATCAAGTTAAGTCGTCTACGCAAATAGGTTAAGTCTACGCTAGGCTTCACGATGTAGTTAATATTGGCATAGTAGTTTTCACGTCGTGTATTAGTTTCCAAGTATAGGGACCAATACAAAACACTTATTGATCGAATGTTAGTCGATACAAGTTGCAAACTAAAATTTATGAGCGTGCTGTAAGTAAGAGCTCCTCAGTATCGGTTACTTTGCTTCGGTTCACTCAGTACGCGGGCTTTGTTTATGGCTAGCCTCGGACCTCAAACTGGAGGTAAGCGGTGAGCGGGGCGACGGTTTTTACGGCGAGAGCGCGGCGCCAGGGTACGAGAGAGTTAGGTGGCACTGTGCTAAACCAGTTATGAAAGAAGAAATATTATTCTACATTTTTTTTTAAATATTCACGGACATCTCACACAACGCTATCTGATCCCAAAGTAGGCTAGGAATAACCTGCTTGTGTTATGGGTATCAGACCACGGATATTAATACTTATATACTTTTAAAAAACGTACATATTATACATAGAAACACCCAGACTCTTGAGACAAACATTTATGGGTCACACAAATATTTGTCTCCGGTGGGAATCGAACCCACGACCTCCAGCGCCGCAGGCGGTATCACTACCGACTGCGCCACAGAGGCAGTCAATTCGCACCTGGTTTCGAAACTTGGTTTCAAATGTGGCCAAAATGTGCTCGTACACAAACAAACTGCGCTCGGTGCGTTTGTTCGAATAACCGCCGCAATCGCTGTCGCCCTGCTCATCGCTAAGGTCCAGTTTGAGGCCTTCGATACGCCGTCTTGTGCTTTATGAATATTGATAACAGTCTTGCTTACGAGTACAGTTTAAACTTTTTGAAGAGCTTTATTAATATCGTGTGCTTTATTTGCTATCTATTTGCAACAAACTAGCTTTTTTAGTTGACTTCGATTCTGAAAAGTATTCATATTAGTTTTTACTTTTAATCGTTTAAAATTATTTGCTTTTTGTTTTTTATTATAAATATCAAAATTATTGGGTACACTACACATTTGGGCAACGGTGATGTGGAACTGCTATAAATTTAAACACAATAAGTGTTAGAGTATAACAATAAAATGAACTTTCAGCAATAGAAGATATTTTTTTGTTGTTTAGCCTAACAACAACAACCAACAACAAATACACAAACTGAGACACCGTTATTGATATCAACTACGCCTAACAGGTTTCATATTATACTTACAAACAACTATTTCAGAAGCAGGTTCTTAAAGAGGATAAATACCTACTCTATCTTGAAAATGGATACGGTATACCTTAAAAGCGAACTATTGTGCGAACATGGATAGCTTACCGAGAAATTTGAGTTATTCAAGATGTTAACTTAATGTATATTGGATTCTATTGATCGTGCTATAATATAGTCTTGTTCAAGCACCCTTGTTAAACTTAGTTTATGTCGATAGCCAATCCCCTTGATGTGCGTACCTCATTGCTATTTCATTTGATCTTGTTGATCTCATCAAATATTTAGGTGTTGTACTTCAGTTGAAGATCGAAATACGAACAGGAAAATCTTGACTGCTTAGAGTTTTGAGCGAGAGTTCAAAAGGGCTGGGAAACTAAACAGTTTGACGTACATAGACTGGACTAGAAATATAACTAAAACAAACTTTAAGTTAGGTAGTGAAACTCTGTGATATAATAAAATGAATTGACATTTTATTCGCTAATACTTATTACATTACATCATCGCACCGCGTGGGTGACCAGATTATCATTTCATTCAAACTTTCTATGAATGACTCCCAAATGTATTATCATCGTCTGTGATCTGTGAAGAATGAAATTTTTAAAGTAGGTAAAATTTTTAAAGTATAATTTTAACTAGATACATTTACTATCACTAAACATGTGTTATGAAATTGGCAGAGATACTCGCAGATGAGTAACTTAAGGGATGGCTAGATTAATAACAACTTAGTCGTTATTTGCCATTTTTGTGTTGCATGCCTCAGTCGGTGGAACATGGATTGCACATTGTTATTACCTAACACCTTAGATACCTCTGTACTCGTATTCAGCAATTAATATGAATTATCTATTCATCATTAGCTCAGTCAAGGGTTTCTTCTGCTAGATGGACTGACTCGGCAACTGCTGCACTAGTTTAAAAATTATGAACATCTTTTGGTCAGGCAATTAGTGGACTGCCATAGGCTGGTTTGATTGATTGACATAATAGGAACCTTAAAAAAAACTTCACCCCAAGTAAAGAACCATAACAGCCTAACTACAGAGCTTCAATATCGCCTATTGATGTGAAGTTCAGATGACAGTCGCTTCACTGAAATTATCAAAAATTCAGCTGCATCGCAGTTAGACTAGTAAACCGACCCCAACCAGGCTGGGAAAAGGTTTGGTAGATGATGATGATTCACAAAATAACGTTGGCACTAGACACCTATGATGCATATTTCCATAGATAACGGCGATCACCTTCGTTCAAATGGGTCGTATGTATGTCTGTCTGTAGCCAAAGATAACATAATAGTATTACATACAGATAGGCAGCTCTCCACCCCTCACTGAGCGAGCTTCCCCACCCCCGCCACAGCTGTCATTATAGTTGGAGGGTATTTTGAGGGTATGTTTCCTTAGCCGTAGTTGTCACACACACATTCAAGATCTGTGCAAACATAACGTGTTTTTAGTAGTGACCGACCGAAGTTTCGGTTTCGGTTTCGGTTTCGGCCAGTTTCGCACAAAAATTCGAGTTTCGGCCGCAGTTTCGGTTTTTCGGCCGGGCCGAAACTCACGTGTTCATGAATTTTGAGTGCCTGGCTCGACTTGGTACGTGGTTGGGGTCAGCCCAACCAGATAATATGATACTAACCAAAGATTTAAATAATAATAAATAAATAATAAATTATATTACCCCTTTGTTGTCGGTTTCATTGACTTTGTTGGTCGTCTATCTCTACTCTAACTCATGCACCGTGAGGGATGCGGGGTCCTGCAAACATCTTCGGGACCCCAATGGGTCGGGTCCTCCTCGTGGTGCATCCTGGGCAACGGAGTAGCGACCACTCCCCTTCCTCTGTGGGGGAGTGGTGCTACTCTGGCAAATTCCGGCCGAGGCGGGAGCAGCCCACCTGTGGGGTGCTCGGTGGTGTGTGTTGCTGCCGGCCGTGAGTAGCAACACGGTCGGCAGCAGCAGTGCCGGGCCGCTATTGCCTCGTCAGTTGACGAGGTGATGGCGGCAAAGAGGGAGGCGCGGGGGAGCGGGAGTAATGGAAAATACTCCCGCTTCGCCGTGCAGTTCGGGGGCGGCGCAGTAAGGAGTTCACTGCGCGCCCCCGATTGTATCGTGTTGCTGCTGTCGCTCCGCCACATTTGCTGGCGAGGCGATAGTGGCGAAGTATGAGAGGCACTGCATGGAAGGGCGGGAGTTTGGGTAAATGCTCCCGCCCTGTCATGCAGTTTGGGGGCGCCTGCGCTAGGAGCTAGCGCACGTCCCCCGATTGTTTCATGACCGAGGGCGTAAGGTTGGGGGACCCCGCCCTCCAACGGTCACATGGCGGTGGGCACCTTCCCCGTGTTCCGGGGGTGCCCATTAGCGCACGCCTGCGCCAGCCGCTCTCTGACTCCTCTATGACAGAGGGGCGCTCGAGAGCGGTGCAGGCGTGGTTTTTTCAGCTCCTTAGAGAGCTTTGGGGAGCCGCCCATCTGGCTCCCCCGAGGAGAGCTCCGAATTAACGGGGCGCCCCTAGCCGGGTCGACGTGAATAATCTTTTGATATCCCTCGGCCCGGCTAAAGGGTGAGGAGGAACACCGCGGGGTTTAGTGGGTAGGACGGTCCATTCCGGACCGGGCCGGGAGTCCCACACACCATCCCAGCTGCCCCTGAAGCTGGGATGAAGGCGCGTAAATGCGTTCCCCGCGTCAAAAAAAAAAAAAAAAAAAAAAAAAAACTCATGCACCGTGATAGTTAGACAGTTTTTTTTACAGATGATGTATTTCTGTTGCCGCTATAGCGACAAATAATAAAAATAGACAAATTAATAACATTTAAGGGGGCCTCCCATTCAACATACGTGACTTTTTGCCGCTTTTCTTGTACGAAACCCTACGTGCGCTAGTCCAACTCACTATTGTCCAGTTTTAGTTCTATACTTCTAGAATGTAAACAAAACCAGCCTAGAGCTAGTAGCAGGGCACCGAGTGATTTTAGTCGTTAGGAGTTCGCAATAGCATCTATGAGTAATTCCACAAATAAAAAAAGAAACTTATCTGTAGGTGGAGATATTTCTAAAATGAACACTTGAGAAGATTTGTACCGTTGATTGATGGCACTTGGTGGAACTTGCTGCACCTATTGGAAAAATAGCCAGCTAAGTGCGAGTGGAACTCTTGCACGGAGGGGTTAAAGCGGGACCGTATAAACGAGACATGAGGCCTAGCCGTAGTCCGTCTGTCTATTAGTCACGAGGTTGTATCGCAGGAACCGTGCCAAACTAACTACCGACTAAAAACCACGCGTATCCTACCTAACAGCCTACGGTTGGGAGCTCCGAGTATGTCCTCGGAATGATGCATACTGCGTCCGCGACTTTGGGGGGTTGTTCAGTTGTTATCTCGCTTCTTGAGGGGGGCGTGCATGAATCTCTCACGTCACGCTGTCGTCTAAGGCCTGCTTCTGTAAGGACGGTGAGCAGCCCCGTCACCTTCCTCAGGATGGATGCTGACAGTATGGGGCGCCGCCGCAGACTGTGGAACTCGGGTGGGAGAGTTCTCTCTCGCTTCCTCCCCACCACCTCTTTCACGAGCGTGACCTGCTCACAGGACCCGCTCCAGCGCCTCTTTGCGCCATTTAAAACAATGACTCAAGGGCCCTCGCTTTCTCGCTTCCAGGTCCCATAGAGGGATCCCAGCTAGAAGACATGCCACCTCAACTAAGATCGTGCGGTGCGTGCTTATCACCCTGACAGCCGTCGCCTTCTACGGGCTAACCAATCTAGCGCATTGCAGGACATCAGGATCTCCGTCCATACGGGGCTCCGTATAGGGCCATGCTCCGCACGATCCCAAGGTACAGTCTCCTGCAGGGAGCGTTGGGCCTCCTGATATTGGGCAACAACCGCGAGAGTGCGGCTGATGCCCCCCTCCCTCAGCTTTGGGACCAAACTTCGGAAGTGGTATCCAAAGTTCCATCGGCTATCGAGTACGTGCCCCAGATACGACATCGAGGGCTCGATGCCGATGCTGACGCCCCCTATATGTAAGCTGTATCCCGCAGGAATCCTTTAGGGCTGCGTCTTGGGTTGCCCCCGCGCTGTAATGAGGGTGTCGTCGTAACACGTTACGCCGACACCTCTGAGCAACGGACCACGCAGCACCCAATTGTAACCGATGTCCCACAGAAGCGGTCCTAAGACCGATCCCTATGGAACACCGAACGACACATCTCGCCGACCCTGCCCTAGCTAGCTCGGGTAAGTTATGGCCCTCTCGGAAAGATAGGCCCCGACAATTCGACGGAGTTATGTAGGCATTCCATGGTAAATAAGCGCCTCCCAAACGCAGCTCCAGGGCAAGGTGTTGAAAGCGTTGGCGATGTCAAGAGACACTGACACTGCCACCACTACCTCACCCTGTTCTGTTGCCACTTTAACAGAAAATAGATACCTATCAAAATCAGAAAAAAGCATTCACCCAACAAACGTAATTTTTGTATGTACCCAATTTTTGTAACGTAACACTCTGTGCGGAAATCCGACTCGCACTTGGCTGGTTTTTTTTTCAATGTGAACACGTGAGTTTCGGTTTCGGTTTCGGCCGAAACTGACCCTGGGGCCGAAAGTTCGGTTTCGGTTTCGGCCGGAAAATCAGTTTCGGTCGGACACTAGTTTTTAGTGTAGGTGACAGGATTGAAAACGAATAATTTGTTTGGAGTTTCCGCCCTGTGCTGTAGCATACAAAACATGAAGTATATAAAATTAATATAAATTCTGGTTCAAGTTAATCATTATGATTCAAATTGTTACCGAAACAAATTGGGATTGTAATTTTATGTAACCGAATAATATGTGTTGATTAACATAACATTATTCCAATTCAAATTCCATTTTGCCCTCTATTTGTTTTGAAATGTTATTTTGTCGGAAGGGTCCTTATTAGGGTCTTATATTAATGTGTTAATTAGGTAGCAGATATTCCGGGTATTCATCGCGCACCGCTGTAAAGTATGTATCTTCCCTACAAGTTATTGTTTTCAAGATCTTCATACCATTTAATATTATATTTTCAGCTCTTGGAAACGTGAAGCTATGCCGTTTCATTATGTAGTATATCCTATCTAGTGTGCCCGAAGGATCGCTGCCAGAACTATTCTCTTCTATAAGAGAATGGGTTCCAGCAGAGATCCTTGGGGCATACCTGATGAAACGTACATTGATCATGCATGATAAAAACCGTTTAGGACCATAACGATATGAAAATAGAACAATATTATAAAGAGAATCATCGGAATAAGGTTATGGTAAAGTTTAGTTCAAAATTAAGTGATCAGTGGGGTTAAATTAAAACATTACTTATAGTCGGTGTATGTGTACACATCTACCTGAGGTTTCTGTATTCACCATGAAGTTGTTCATTCGTCAGCAGGTTTTGATTCCTATACAACATAGCATAGAGAAAACCTTTGGCTATTTTGAGCATGGGCTTCACAATACTAAAAAAAAGTTGCGTAAAAGTGCTTAAAGATAAATGTTGCTCAGTAAAATTATTCAGCCTGTTATTAATCAACAATGCTCTCTGAATATTTGCTTTAATACACCAAAAGAAAAAGGAAGAATGAACATGATATTTGTAAAATATTTGAATACTTAAAGTTCTTTTCAATTCAAGAGAGGTATTTACAAAACTTTGCCCCATAATTACCATCCCGGAATTTCAACTAAAATCAGTTTTATTGAACTAAACCTATAAACAAAGCAGGCGCGAGACATAACTTGAAGTGAATTCCCACTATTTGGGTCGAACTAATGCTTTTAAAAGTTAATAAAAGGTGCAGCACTGCTATTCAGTTGCCTCATTAAAAATATCACACGGGGAATAAAAATAAGGCTAGTGAGTATAAATAACTACAACCTCCGCATAAATCTTGGTTTACAGTTTACAGGGTTGTCGAACATTTACAGATCCTGTGTTTATAGTGTACTAGCGGACGTAACGCGGTTTCACCCGCGCAGTTCCCGTTCCCGTGGGAATTCGGGAATAAAATATAGCCTATGTTCACCGCAAAGAGTGTAGCTTTTCAACAGTGAAAGAATTTTTCAAATCGGTTCAGTAGTTCCGGAGCCTATTCGTTACAAACAAACAAACAAAAAAACAAATCTTTCCTCTTTATAATATTAGCATAGATAAGCACCTAAAGAAACTTTAACCAAACCTAAAGCCTATCAATAAAGCAATCTCTATCAACCGAGTGTTCGTCTCTCCTGTACCCGAAGCCTCGGTTTGAAGCCTGGACGATGATTCAAGTATTTTATCGTTTTCCTAGAGTTTTTCGAAAGCCCAACAGTTATTCGTTGATGAGGTTGAGGTTCAATGGCCACAGAACAAGACTGAGTTTCTTCGGAGCGAAGGGATCTTCAATAATTTGCTCCTGATGTACTTATATATACCTACATATGTGACATTTAACACAGTCATGAAAAATAGGGACAAAATTAAGTACCAATTTGGAAATTACACGCCATATATGTTCATCTATATAAAACTAAAAGAAAGTCATGATTATTTATACTGATAATTGATGGCACTTGGTGGAACTTGCTGCACATATTGAAATCGACACTTGTACTATTCCACAATATTTATTATTATAAACAAAAAGAAAGTCATGAGGAATAGACAGCTTTTTACGAAATATAAATTTATGTAGGTATCAAATAATATTATCTTTTGGAAATTGAAACTTTCTAACAAAATTAATATCTATTTCAGGATAAACTTCCTTTACTAATTTCTACGAACCACAACCTACCAATCCTCGGTTCGTCAACCCTCGGTTCGTGCCTGTGCTATCCGCAGCGAATACCAAAGTTTTCTATTTCAACTGTCGGGTGGAAGTATACCGCAATATGGCAATAAAATCCTGGAATTAATTTACGTACTAGCTACTATTAACTCTAGATTTAATGAGATTATTTGAGCAAAATTTTGAATTATGTGGAATAGAGATTTTTCTTTTGCGGGTTAACATTTTCATAACATTTTACCGCTATGAAAACGATTTAGTAATCTAGTACTCTTATTTCTATAGAACTAGTGGATGCCACGCGGTTTCACCCGCATAGCTCCCGTTCCGATGGGAATATGGGAATAAAATATAGCCTATGTTCACCGGGAATAGTGTAGCTTCCCAACAGTGAATTAATTTTTCAAATCGGTTCAGTAGTTTCGAAGCCTATTCGATGCAAACCAGCAAACAAACAATCAAATCTATCCTCTTTATAATATTAAGTAGCGGACGTCACGTGGTTTCACCCGCGTAATTCCCGTTCCCGTAGGAATACGGGAATAAAATATAGCCTATGTTCACCGCAAAGAGGTTAGCTTCCCAACAGTGAAAGAATTTTTCAAACAAACAAACAAGCAATCAAATTTTCCTCCTTCTAATATTAGTATAGATTATATAAATAATACAATTAGGTGTAGCATTTAGATTATACCTATGTTATTGTCTTAAGCATAAGTGAAATGATGTTTGATAAGGATGATTACCAGCGTTATTAATTCATGCTGTTCATTACTCTAACAAGAACAGACGAAGGTTTGTTAGTGAACCTCTATAATTCATGTGAATTGGTTAGTAGGATTGGCATTTTGAAATAATGTTTTTGAAGTATACTTTGGATGTCAATGTTTATTTTTCATTGAAAATGAATTTCTTTTAACCCTCCTGTTGCGTACCGCAATTATTTCTTTAGGATACAGCGAGTTGATTGGCCAATGAAGACAGTACCAAGATGGCCATTACGCACTAAGTAAGAAAAGGAGTCCGTACTAAGTCACCGCGAAAAATCCACGTATTGAGCGCTCCCATCGATACGATCTGGTCATACAGGTGAACTTGTTCTAATGTGATGTGTAGTGTAAACCAGACAATATAACTTCCTCAAGAATCAGTGCAGTGAAAGTACGTACGGAGCGCCGGTACCCAAAAGCCTCGCTACAGCCATTGCCGTGACGGGGAGAAAGGGTATGTTCTCGGCTCCGTATGCTACACCTCCAATGACTTCATTGGCGACTAAAACCACACGAGGCCCTACTAATGCCTACGGGTAAGCCCTCGGAAGGATGTCACATCAAACTACAAAGTACACCAAGAGCAACAGTTTGACTTGGCTCAGTCACTTTTAAAAGTGTATTATTACACACAAAACAATGCCTAAATTTCACTCAAAGTGATTAATATAATGGCCAATGTACGAAAATGAAATAAAGAACAAGTTTCATTCATTTATGTGCAATTCAAAGGGAGAGTTTGTTGGGGAGCTCAGTCCTCATTATTTAGACAAGTTAATACGAATTCCTAAGTCGTATTTACGTCAAGACGAAATGTACACCGCTAGACATTAAGCTTAGTAAATAGGAGATCAGAATTATTTAGGTAGTAATTTATACCAAATTTATAAAGAGGAAACATTTTGTTCCTTTGTAATAAGTATATAGGTACAAAACAGACTAGGTTGAAAGGGTACGCAGAGACATATCTACATACTCCCACATATTTTCACCAGTTGTATTTATTCCCACGTCAAAAATGCATACATACAGTCACGCCTTTATCCCCGAAGGAGTAGGCAGGGGCACAGTATACGCTCACATTTCACCTTAAAGTTTTATGTCCCACATAGTAGGTGGTGAGCCTATTAGAAAGAAAGAAGAAAGAAAGAAAGAATTTTTTTATTCAAGCACATTTCACATATAAAGTAAATTCGTAAACATTTAAATAATATAATGTAGGTACACTTTATGTGGCATGCCCTCGAAAAGGCAGCCATCTCAGCTTTATGCGGCATATCATTAATACAAATGTATGCCGCGCTGGTTCTCAGATGGCCCCTATCCTCCTATCCGTACGTTAAGTGACATCACACCACTCAAACGAAACTTAAAAGAAAAAAAATACCAATTACAAAATATAAAAAATAAAATAGGTAAAAAATATACATATAAAAACAATTCATCAATTAAAATATTATCTATTTCTACTATTATAAAATTGTAAAAAATTATCATAAAATTAATTATAAATACCAATTTCCAATAAACAATATTTCGATTCACACAAAACCAAATCAAACAGATAAAACATCACAAGAATTCAACAAAGAATACAAATAAAACATCATATTATGAATACGTGTTGTTGATGTTTTTAGTTTACTTCAATAGTTGTGTGAGAATAGATATGTGCATATCTATTCTCACACAACTATTGAAGTAAACTAAAAACATCGTTAACCACATAGAGAATTTAATTAAATAATATCAATAATAATTCAATTTAAGAAAATAAAAAATAAAATTATACATTATAAACCCAGCCTAAACTTAGGATTTTCCCTGCCCTAAATCAATGGTACCAGTCCAAAACAATCGACCGTACTTATTAAAAAATAAAACAACAACCAGGCATAGACAGAGTGACTGACAGTGACACTTCACACTAACAGACTGGGGTGACACCGTCAAAGTCAAGGATGCCCGCCCGCGCCGCGGCTTGAGGCTTCTTAATTTAGTACACTAATGAATGACAATGATAATAAATAAATAACCTTAAAAATAAACAACAAAGCAGCAATAATAATCCCAAAATGAACAAAAAGACCTAGTAATGAAACTATCATGGATATGATGACTAAAGCACGAGAAATACCGACCCAGTGCCTCCCATGCTAATCATTGGATGTTTTTTGCTTATTCAACAACAGAAACTTATACTTTCTTTTAAAAGTGTTGACTGAATTTACGGCGTAAAATGACTGCTGTGTTGAAACGGACAAGAGCAGGTCGCCGTGACCCGCAGTTGAAATTCTTCAAACCGCCCATAAGGCCTTCAACTTTGCTTAACGATTGTCAATTTACTGACAAGCGAGTTTCATTTCGAGTTTTCCTTCTCTACGCAATGGATCTTCTTGCGAAAGTGTTCCCTTAGTCGCATCTTACTACACCCTCGGGATGTATTGGAGTGGCGACATTTAGACGTCAAATATGATGATTTTATTGCCGTGTTGAAATGGGCAGGGCAATATGTGGCTACATGTTGTCAAAAATTTTCAAGCCAGTTTTTCAAGTTGACTTACAAGTTACTGGCAGCCTTAACCAACGACTATCTCCTGGAGTACAGCCATCACCATAAATGGAAATACTACAAGGTAGTCACCCATCATTCTGAGGAATAACTGTATTGTTAATTGTGTAACGTACTGATCGTGTGCAGACCAATCTTTTTATCGTAGAGTACCTCTTTTTACATGAGTAGATACTTTTTATCATTTATTTATCTTATTCTCACGTACATAAATTCTCTCAATATTTATTCATACCATTATGGGGAGAAATTAGTATATGTTGTACTTGATTAAATCTCTATGTTATGAAACGAAAATCGATTATCATGACATATTGTTCAATAAACACTACGAGAGGTAGAACTGAGTAAGATTTATGAGAGCTATCTACAATAATTTTCTAGTTACACAACCGTTTACTAAACTATACTTTCCTGTCATTTATCAACAACAAAATCAATCGACCACTGCCAACAACAGTATCATACAAATCATCAACGCTATAATATAATACCATAGAGTAACATGACCAGCACAAGGAGAGTAGACAATTAGACATAGCATATTTGCTTTAAACACAAATTATGTTTTTAAACTCACACGAGTGGCAATAATAAAATGAGGTGAGCAAAGTTTAAAATATATACGTGAAAAAGACTCGTAATGAATAATGTACTAAATATTAATTATGTTGCGGGGGAAATCGTATTCATATACACCACTACAAAAGCGATCGGCTTACACTATTGAACTTGCACAAAATAATTAAAACCATACACTCATGATTTCAGACATACACATGTATATTTCTTACGAGTATAAATGTATCTACGTAAGCGTACTCCTTTAGGGGTAAGCTTTGACAGAGGGGAAAGTCACATTATGGCGTCTCTCCTCCCGATAAAGTCATAGATCGTGTTGCTCTATGAACAGAACTCGTATGACGATTTGTCAAATAAAATCATTGAACGCCTACGTCATCCAGAGACAATGCTCAATTACTTTTGCCACCTACTGTTGCAGGGTTGGGCGTGTTCACTGGAATGAGAAATTTTAATAAATGATGACTTATTCATCATCTGTTGACGTACTGGTTATGTTTGATGAGTAGGTACCAATTTTATTTGAAGACTGTTTTGCGCAATCAAAGTTTTCAATTAGGCAAACATTTTTTCTCGTATTCTTTTACAAAGTGGGGTTAATCTTCATCTTAAGAGCGTTAATTCGGTTTTCAAATTTCTTTACGATCGTAAGAAATCAGCGCGGCGCGGCGCATATAGCCGTATAGTGTCAATTGTTGCTACCAACAAGTTTGATACTTTTGTTTTCCTTGATGTATTACCGGTGTCATATTCTTAGTCTGAGCGTTCAATCTTTTAATTTAATTTTTATGTTAGTAATATTAGTTAATAATTATTATTTTATACAAAACGGGATTTCGCGTGGCACTATTATATTATTAATTAAAGGTTTCGGTACCTTCACTTTCCTCGACGTTTCGACAGGGTTACACCTATCGTGGTCCTGAGGTCGCCTCGGAAAGTGAAGATACCGAAACTTTTAATTAATAATAAAATAGTGCCACGCGAAATCCCGTTTTGTATAAAAATATGTGTTCAACGCGTGTTAGTTTAAAACAAATATTGATTATTTTATTGCAAATTTATTGATATTTAGTAGTGTGTGTGTGTTGAAGAAGCGCCTTGTGGAGTCAACTAGTGACCTAAGGGCTGGCAGTTATTTCTCTCAACGAATAAGCATCGCCGTTCAAAAGGGGAATGCTGCCAGTTTTTTGGGCACAATGCCACCGGGGCCCTATTTAGATCTAGTTTAGTTTTATTCATATTGTAAATAGTTATTATGCTTTATTGTAACACTAGCTGAGCCCGCAACTTCGTTTACGTCACATAAGGTGTCTTTCATCAGAGTCATCAAGCAGCGTCTGAAACTGCCCTGTTTGCTTAATCATAAAAGAGCTTAATGATTAAGTCTATTTTAAAACAATTCAGTCCACGCCTTCTCTTCCTCCTCCTCCTCCTTCAAAATAGTCTTAATCATTAAGCTCTTTTATGATTAAGCCAACACGCCAGTTTAGGTACACTCACATTCAAAGAAACCCCTACAATTAAAATTTTCAAAATATATGATTCTTAAAAGTGTTATAACTCTTTTATTTATAAACCGATTTACATAAAACAAACGCTAAATGTTAACTGGAGCAAACCTCAACACAATAAAAAAACCGCATTGCAATCGGTTGAGCGGTTACTGAGATTAGCGTGCACAACCGTACAGACAAACAGATATACAGACATACAGACATACAGACAAACAGACAAAAATTCTAAAAATCATTGTTTTGGGTTCTATTGCGTTCATAAAGCCCCCCTATAATATTTTTTCTTATTTATCTTCCATGTACAGACAGCGACCTGTTACGATTTTATTATATGTATTGATATTGATTGATTTGTCTCAATAAATAAAAGAAATATTTCGACTCTAGTAGTGATAGATACTGACATCAATAAAATTAATAAAGTTGACATTTATTTACCTAACTAATATCAATATTGAAATTACAAATACACACATACATGAAAACGGTTTCATAAGTTTATTTTTAAAGTATCTAAATATACGAAAATTGTAGAAAGTAATGGACAATATTCTATTTTACACTATAAATATTTAAATTTGACAATACACATGGTTAAAAACAAATAATATTTACGTAGCAATGCGCAGGCGCTTGGCATGGTCGGATGTTTTGCTGCCTACTGCAGATTCAGTGCTGGCAGGAACATTAAAATATTTTTAATAAATAATTCATAAATATTGTTGGATATTCTTACACAACATCATCTAGCCCAAACTAAGCTATAAGCTTGAGCTATGGGATCTAACTCTAATCTTAATATTGATAGTAAGTGTTTTTTATTTACAATAACCAAATATTTATTAAGAGGTATGTGCATAACAATGCACACCGCCAAGAAAAATGCTAATTAATTAGCCCTTCCGTATCGGTATTGATCGATTATTAGATACCTACTAAGATGAATTTTGGAAGGGACCGAACTGAGTTTCTCAGAGTGTTCTTCTCAGTCTGTAGCATTTCCGAACCCCCAGTAGAGTCACAAAAATGTTGACAAACCTATTTTTAATTTTATTTTATTTTATCGACTCTTTCTGGGGTAATAATTTTGGGCAACAGACATTTGTCGTAAAAATTTAACAATTTAGGTTCCATCCTTGTAGTCCAGTACTCGTCGTCTCTCGAAATATTTATTGTGCTTATGGGCAAATTCGTGTTCGGTCTACACCGCAAATCGATAAATGTTGGCTTGACTGAAAGTAATTTTAATACAATTCATTAAAAATATTTATTATATACACAAGATCACTAGAAGATAAAATAAACGCAGCTTCTCACTTGAATTGAAGTCGGCCTTGGATTTTAAAATACCAGTCATGCTTTGTATTGACAGATCCGTATTTTCTCCATAATTTAATTTTACCATCTGCTTTGGCTTGTTCCACATCCATGTATATAGGGACAGTTCTAGGTTAAATTGATTGATTGATTGGTTATTAGGTCGTCTACAACAAGGATTTTTAACAGTGGTGAGACCCCGCCCCCTTCTGGACAACCTTTGGCCATGGCTGCGCACTGGTTTCTGCTTGTCTGTAGCTTTAAAATGAGTTATTTAGCATGTTATCTATCTATTCACTGACATCGTGTATACTCGGTGTTTTGCCAGTGCCGTGGTTATGCTTCTTTTTTTGAAAGCTCCCTCTATGTTCATGAAAGTGCCGAGGCACATTGATTGATTGATTCTGGATGACCTCTTCTATTTTGTGTACCACTGCATGTAGTGCTGAGTCTGTAGACTTGCCGGGGGCAATATGCGCGTTGGTTGGAATGCAGTGTCTTATTTTGAAGGGCCGTCTCTCGATTGTCTCTGTCACACAATCTTTCCAGAGTTTTTAGCAGGAAAGACGAAGGGCTTATCGGTCTGTATAACCAGAGGTCCGAATCACAAATATAAACCCTTTACCGGGTTTTGGTATAAAGATCACTTAGACCTCTCTCCACAGTCAGGGTCATTGTCCCATTCATTGTCTGGCGTACAGATACTATGTAACTGACAATTGCAACTTGTGTCCTCCCCCATTTTATCACTGCAGGGAAGACTTCATCCTGTCCTGGAGATTTGAAGGACTTGAAGTTGTTAATTACCCATTCAGATTTTTGTAAGTTGACAGAACAGATTAGAACAGGTCTTGCGAGCTCCCACTGAACTTCTTTTGTGGATACGTATTCCACCAGCCACATGAGTGTCTGCAGCAATTGGCATCCTGGGAAGTGCGTTTGTATCAAAATACTCTCGGCTTCTTTTCATGATAGTTTACGTTAGTAGAATGATGTAGTGGTAATTTATATGTTATTAATTTATTGTTTTCGAGTAATTAAGTGATGTAGTGGTCATTATATAATGTTAATTTGCCTTTGAAAATGCCGAAAGGCGAAACCAGTCAGGTGTAAAATAAATAAATGTTGTGGAACAGTACAAGTGCCGTTAATGAATATGTGCAGCAGGTTCCACCAAGTGCCATCCATCAACAGTATATATAATTCCTTTCATGGGTTGGTCAGGCCGCCGCGCCGTCAGGTTTCTTTATAGATACGGACAGTTCTGTCTCTTGTTTGGCCAGTATTAGTCTGACTCTAGCAGAAGTTTCTCCAAGACTTGGTACTCTGTATCTCAGTCGCTACTTGTATTTTGCTTTAGCGGCTTTATAGCCGTCCCAATCCTGGTGGAAATGCACTTACCTTGAACTCTTGTTGGTAGGTAGGCGCTGCTCCCAGCTTTGCGTTCGGGGTCTTGATTCACGACCGCGAAATATGCACACAGGAGTTATAACCGTAACTCTCGAGACTGTGGCTGATGATAAGCGATGTAGCGCGATATGATGGGTAATCACAGCGGCCGATAGCGGAGCGGAGCGTTAAGAGACGGGTGCGTGCGTATCTTCCAATAGCTATGGCGGAATGTGAATGTAGGAAGCGGGCGGGATAGTGTTGCCATAGACAATACATAAAAGTAAGATGCGTTTAGTGCGTGAGTGTTGACATATAATAATTATAATAAATACCATTAAATACATAAACTAAAAAATATGTATGCGTCGGTACTGGCGCATCCAACTTCGGGGGGCTTAGAGGATTCTTCCTCTACATTGAATAAACAAAATAAAAAATAAAAGGAATGAAAACTTATGAACTAAAAAATAATTCAAAAGCGTAGGAGTTATTGCGTGGGTAACGGGCAAAGCCGAGTTACAGGACGAATGTATTCACCAGAAGAAGTCTTAATTCTGACGACTCTAATTACACCATCCTTCCCGGGAAACACCTCTGATACAACCGCGAGTGGCCACGATAAAGGATGCGTATTGTCATCCTTAACAACAACTACAGTTCCTATCGTCACAGGTTTGAACGGCATATTCCACTTATGTCTAAGTTGGAGAGAGGTAAGATATTCTTTGCTCCAACGTGTCCAGTAACTTTGAACAATTCTATTTAATAATTGATAGCGGGTGAGTCTGTTATCTGGTAATAGGGGTTCAATGTGTTCAGCGGGTAAATATTTAAGCGGAGTAACATTAAGAAAATGATTAGGCGTTAGGGGGGTTGGATCCGATGGATCCGAAGAAAGTATGCAAATCGGACGGCTATTCAAAATGCCTTCAATTTGCACCAATATTGTACTGAATTCTTCATAGGTGAGTATTTGACTCCCGATAGCTTTAAATAAATGAGACTTAACACATTTGACATTAATTTCAGGCAACGAATTAAAATTGGGCCCGAAAGGTGGGCTGTGCTGAAACT
Source organism: Miltochrista miniata (assembly GCA_933228765.1). Lineage (NCBI taxonomy): Eukaryota > Metazoa > Arthropoda > Insecta > Lepidoptera > Erebidae > Miltochrista > Miltochrista miniata. The sequence continues at coordinate 21,416,104 of OW121763.1, read as the reverse complement.
GAATCTTATGTTGAGTTAGATATTTATTCAGATCATTTTTATAATTAGTGGACTGTATAAGCGTGTAAATTTCGTTCAATTTTCGTTTCGCACCTATGAAATTAGTGCCTCCATCGCTGTACAACACTGAAACAGGACCCCTGCGTGAGATAAAACGTTTAAAGGCAGCGAGAAATAAATCTGTACTAAGATCACTTACTAACTCTAAATGGAGCGCCTTTGTTGTGAGACAGACGAACAAGCAAATATACGCTTTATGACTTTTTACTCCACGACGCCTTATGTGAGTTACGTAAAAGGGTCCCGCGTAATCAACTGCGGTATGCACAAACGACTTTACTTGTGAAACTCTAATGGATGGAAGATCACCCATAGGTGGAGTTGTAGAACGAGGCCTAGCTTTAAAACATAAATTACATTTATGTACTCGTTGGCGAATCAAATTTCGTGCAGAAAGAATCCAATACTTTTGGCGAGTCAATGCTAACACTAGTCCAGGACCGGTGTGTAAATTGTCGGTGTGATAGTGGTCTACTAAGAGCGACACTATACGTCCTTTAGGTGATAGCAGTATTGGATATTTTGTATTGTAATTTAGTTGAGAATGAGTAAGTCGACCACCTACTCTAATTAACCCTTGTTCGTCAAGAAAAGGGTTGAGTTTTAAAATAGCCTGATTTGGACAAATTTTAGTAGCCTTAAGTGCTTGTAATTCTACCTGAAAATACTTAGACTGATCGAAGCGGACCGCATAATATTCTGCGTATTCTAAATCGTATACAGAAAGTATACCGCGGGATTTGAGAATCCTTGTGAAACGTAATACATAAACCAGTGAACGAATAAATTTTACCCAACTCGAGCAACGCTCGGCAAGTTCGTCTATCATGTGAACGTGATCGGAGACAGGTATGGTATGTGCATGGAGAGAAGCTATTTTAATTTCCGGTAATTCTGTCTTCTCGTTATGATTGATTTTATATTCCTTCACAGGCCATGCATTTATAGGTGCGGACAGCCATTTCGGCCCGTGAAACCAAAGATAGTTATTTATTAACCCTTTAGGTGTCACAGGGCGCGAGACTATATCGGCGGGATTTTCAACCCCACGAACGTGATACCAATGGGAAGCAGGCAGATATTCATTTACCTGAGCGATGCGATTAGCTACAAAAGTTTGAAACTTATGAGCGGGAGAGTGAATCCAGGTAAGGGTTACCGTAGAATCAGAGAATGCGAATATATTGTTTATTTGACACCGCTTATTAAAAACAGTGCGCACAGAATTAATTAATTTTGCGAGTAAGACCGCCGCGCAGAGTTCTAAACGCGCTAGCGTTTTATTAGAATCTGACACTTTGGATTTAGCGGTCAGTAGATTCACATTAAGAGCGTTTCCGTTCTCAGCCGTTTCTATTCGTACATAGATAACAGCACCATAACATTGCTGGCTGGCATCCGAGAAGCCTATTAGAGTAATTCGACGAGCGGATGTTAAACCTATATGTCTCGGTATTTTTATTTCAGATAAACGCGACAACTCCCTATGAAAGTGTTTCCATTTAGACAGAATGCAACCCGGGACCGTCTCGTCCCAGTCCAGTTGTAATTTCCAACATTCTTGTATAAGCAACTTCATGTATGCGACCACTGGACTGATGATTCCAAGCGGATCGAACAAGCGCGCGGTTACGGAAAGGATCGAGCGTTTAGTGCATGTTAAAGGCATGTCGATCACTATTTTAAAGTTAAAGGTGTCATCGTTAGGTTGCCATTGCATACCCACGATCTTAGTGTCAACATGAGGATCCTCATCAAACTTGACAGCGAGACAGCTCTTATGAATTGACGGGATACGTGACAATAGGGTATTGTCATTAGAGATCCACTTAGTTAAGTTAAAACCTCCAGATTTAAACATAGCGACCATTTCCCTATAGGTGTCTTCAGCTAAATCTACATTCTCTATGGAACTAACGTAGTCGTCAACATACATGTGATTGTCAGCTTCGTACGCCGCCAGAGGATATAAAGCGCGACAGTCTGACGCGAGCTGGTTTACGACTCGCATTGCCAGGAAGGGTGAGCTGGAGACGCCAAAACAAACGCGGTTGAAATGATAGCTTTCAATAGGAGAATTGGAATCGAACCTAAATAATATTCTTTGATATGCATGATGATCTTGAGTAAGTTTCACTTGAAAATACATTTTTTCTATGTCCGCGGTTACAGCAACCGGGTACATACGCAAATTGAGAAGCAAATGAAAGATATTGTTCTGTAATATTGGTCCCGTATAAAGCAAATCGTTAAGCGATTTACCTGACGTGGTTTTACACCCAGCGTCTAAGACCACACGCGTTTTAGAGGTTTCTTTGTCAGGGCGATAAACGGCCCGATGCGGCATATAATAAACTTGAGAGTCTAGAAAGCTATTTGACACTTTAGTGAGATAACCTTGATCAATATATGTTTGAATAATGGCATTATAATCGTTGCGTAAGTTAGAAGCGTCTAACTTTTTTTCTAAATTTAAAAACCTGCGTTTGGCGATTGTGTACGAATGCCCTAGCTCACTGGGAGGGTATTTAAAGGGAAGACTAACCGTATATCTACCGGTATCGTCGCGTGAGTACGTAGACGAGAACAGCTTTTCACATGCTGCGTCGTCCGTGCTAATGTGCTTCTTATCTGGCACCTGTTCTATCTCCCAAAAGCGTTGCGTTAATTGTTCGAGAGACACATCTTGAGTGTGACATAAGAAGGCCTTGTCGGACACGGAGGAATGAGACATGCGATCGCGGGGATGCTTGTTTGCCACTAGCGAATAAGGTAAAGCATGCGCCTTTCCCATTGCGACGTATCCGAGCGTGGTTTCTATCGCGATTACTGATGAGGTTGGGGATGTAATTTTTTGCGACCCTAAAATCATGGGGAAGAGTTCATTACCTAACAAACAATCTATACCACCCGGAGTATAGTATCGTTCGTCAGCCATAGGTAAATTTTGTAAATGGGTTAATTCCGCTGTATCAATTTCCACGTTAGGCAAAAAATCTGTAATAGTGTCTATAACCCGTGCACTAACCGAATAAGAACAGCGGGCATCAAATCGCGAATATATTTTGAAATGCGTAATTCCATAAGATTGGCTTTCAAGTTGACCTATGCCTTTAATGACAGAAGGAGCGTTAAGTATGGTTAAGTGCAAACGCTCACAACAAGACTTCGTAATAAAGTTACTCATAGACCCTGAGTCCAAAAACAAACGTATACGATCCGATTTATAATTTGCATATACACAAGCAGTCGGCAACAAAACCGTGGTCGCGCTGCTTGAATTACGCGGCGGAGGGATCACAGCCGATAACGACGCGATATTGCCACTATGTGACCGCGCCTCCCGCGAGTGCGAGCGGGACGGATCATCTGCCGATGACGCATGAGTCGACATGGAATGCTCGGACGGCGCAGTAGACGCGTTTGCCTGCCTCGATGCGTTGCCGGCAGCATGATTTCTTGTTGAATTTGATGCGTTCAAATTATTTTTATAACACAGTAAACTATGATGAGACCGATTGCAAATCGAACACCTATTAACAGATCTGCAAGCACTCACGTGATGAAAACCTAAACAATTAACACAAAAGGAATGTTTACGAACTATTTCATTTCGCGTTTCAACAGTCTCTTGAATAAAATGTTGACATTTGAACAAAGGGTGAGCGGAATTATTGTTACATACGATACAATTTTTTATGTTAGAAGTATCGACTGATTTCAAATTAGTAGGGCGGGTTTGCGTAAAAAATGACTTAGGTTTATTTAAATGAGAGGCGGTTGAACTCCGCTGAGCGCGATAATCACCTTTTTGGGAATGTGATGGTGAGCGGAGCGTTTGGAGTTTGCTTTGTTCTGTCAAAAATGTTTTGACGTCACTATATGTAGGTACACTCAAATGTCTATGAGATTGTTCAAACAATTCAAGCATAGGTTTATCAAACTTGCTTAATGCTAAATGAGTTATTATGAAATCTGATAAATTTGTGATAGGTAGACGCTGCAGAGCTGCTTCAGCTGAACAAAAGTTCTCCAAGATCTGATCAGCCGATTGCCCTGGCTTCTGGTGTAACATTTGTTCTAAATAGCACGACGCCTGAACCCTGGTATCGTGGTATTTAGCCAGAAGGGCTTGCCAAATAACATCGTAATTTTGTGCGGTAGCAGCTATGCCTGAACAAACAGTAAGTGCCTTACCCGAAAGGCAACCTATCAAATATTGAACCTTTTCGGCGTTGGTGAGACGAGTATTCGTATGTATCACACTACAGAAATTTTCATAAAATATAGGCCACTTACCATAAGTACCATCGAAACCTGTGAGTTTAAGTGGGGGTAATTTGATATTAAAATTATCACTTTTCTTTTTATCGTCGAGTTCTTGTCTCAGAGTAGTTTCCGTTTGCTTTATGAAACAGTATAATTCATCAAATGTATTAAAAACACTATAACTCGGCTGTACCTGCGGATTATCTTTTAATTGTTCAATTAACAATTTATCGATAGTTTCGATGTAATCCGATCGGGTTTTATCGATAGATTGAACCCGAGCGAGAAACATCATGCGTACTGTTTCATCGGTAACCTTGAGACTTAAGTTGTACACTTCTTGAACTATGTGAAACAAACTTTGTTTTTTGTATTCTAAAAAATTTATCATGACCTGACTTTCGTCTGAACTTTTACTATGGGATTTGTCTTTAGAAGCCATGATAATATAATTGATACGAGATACGAGTATGTATATAAGTGGGTAGGTAATAGAAATATTCAGCGAAAAAGTATAAAATTCGAACAACGATCAGCTGTTAGCTTAAATCAGCTGTTTGCGATAAAGTATTCAGAGAACAAACCCAATATGGAGTCTGCGTAACAATCAGCTGTTAATCGTTTGAATACCGTTATGTATCGGCTGCGTTGCCCAGTACCGTCACAATAAAATAAATATATGTGGGTATAAAATTAACGTATAAATATGAGTTTTATCTACGATTACAATTCGAAAGATAATATGAAATTGTAATGAAATTGGGGAAAACTACGTTAAATTTATGACGGTTGAGAAAATTGTTAATTTTGGATTGTCCGTTTTACTTTATGCCAAAACTCCTAATTACCAAAAAATATCAAAATGATTGCCTAGAATCGGACAACCGGACTAACATGGCCAGGATGGTCCAAGTCCTGGGTAGCGATAATTTCGGGGGGCGCTACCTGCCAGCGGGTTGATTATATATAGGTAAATATGATTATGATAAATAGCGTAAATGCGTTATAGAATATGAGTACTTATGAGTAATATAAAATATGCGGTGTGAAAAGATAATTAACTTTTCTAATGCGTGCGGGTGGCGTTAAATATAATATTTGCGTTGAGTATTTATGAGTAATATACTAAATATATATATGCGTATGCGTGAATTTAATAGGAAAAGAGGTAATTAATATTATTAGTAGAAAGAATGCGTTAGATGGAATATCCGGACGGAGGACCACACTTGGAAATGCACTTACCTTGAACTCTTGTTGGTAGGTAGGCGCTGCTCCCAGCTTTGCGTTCGGGGTCTTGATTCACGACCGCGAAATATGCACACAGGAGTTATAACCGTAACTCTCGAGACTGTGGCTGATGATAAGCGATGTAGCGCGATATGATGGGTAATCACAGCGGCCGATAGCGGAGCGGAGCGTTAAGAGACGGGTGCGTGCGTATCTTCCAATAGCTATGGCGGAATGTGAATGTAGGAAGCGGGCGGGATAGTGTTGCCATAGACAATACATAAAAGTAAGATGCGTTTAGTGCGTGAGTGTTGACATATAATAATTATAATAAATACCATTAAATACATAAACTAAAAAATATGTATGCGTCGGTACTGGCGCATCCACCTGGTCTGGTTCCTCACAGGTGTTCCATAATTACCACTTATGAAATGGGGTGTTAATATGACTGTTATTATCAATACCACACGAATAGTGACTACCTGCCTTGCGTATAATACCTACACCTACGCTGTTCGTGAAGAAAATAGTGCAACTGTAATAGCTTATAACTTGGTCAGTTTTCGTTAGATTCATTTAATTTTTTTTGTACAGTATTTTGAAGCGAAACTCTAGTCGGGGTGTCTGAGCTTTGCACTATACAAAAGTTCACGTTGTATATCGACCAGAAATATTTATAAATATTATATTATACGTCACAAAGTACTAAGATTGTTTGGTCACGCTAGAATTAGACTATTTTTGTTAATTTTTTCGTATTCAAAAATGGAACATCGAGCGACATGACCACTCTCTGAGAGCCTCTCGGCGGTACTAAATCGTATTTGTTCGCGTATCTGCATTTATAGGGGTTCACAAAATACTTTGTAAAAAAAAATCTGTATCTAGTTACTTATAAAGAAATATTTTTACTGTCAGAGGAGAAGTTCTGACATAATATTACATAATTATCATAATGATTTAAACTACAGAAGCTGGTGAAAAGACTACTTTATTGTGGTGAAAATCCTCAGTATTTGAGCAAACTTGACAGTCATTTTTCTCCAAAAAAAAGAACCTACCTGATATCAGGTTATTCTACAAACAGATAGCCTAGGCCTTTTGCAATTGCTTCGTATCCCTTGTTTATTAAATTTATCAGATATTTGACATGAATTTAAGCATCGAAATCGATGCAAATCGTATGATTTGAAAAACCTTGTTCACTTTCGTTGATATTAACCATATGTAATCTGTTGTTAGGTAAAATATGTTTTATAAAACGTTTAGAGCGCTAAATTTACTAAGTATGTTAGTGAATACCATGTTTGTCCGATAAATATTTAATGACTTTAAACGCAATGAAAAGTATGGTTTCTGAACAATACGTGGGGCGAAATATGTTAGCCCTCTTAAGAAGATGGTCGAAAAAAAATGTTAAGTAAACACAATTTTCACCAGCTTGAAAACAGTGGAAACACAAGAGTTGCAAGTTGTGAAAACATCAAATCTACAGATAACAACTTTAATTTTATAATTTTTATCATAAGCTAGATGGCGCCTGCGGCAACGCCCGTAGGAACTAATTCCCCGGATAAAAAGTTACATTAGGCGTTATTCCAGGATTTTATCAATCCCTGATTACCTGATAATGTATTTTTGTTGCCGCTAAAACAGAACAAAAATTATATAATTAAGAGAACTCCCACTTAGTAAACTTGATTTTTATGCTGAATCAAATCAAAAGATTTTGGATTTGTATTTATTTTATTTTCGAACCTTTACAAGTTACTTAATTTATGTAACAGAAAACTATAAAGTACATAATATTGAATGTTTATTTTTAAAAATCAAATGATCAACTGAATATGGTAAACAAATTGAAATAAAACGAGCTTTAAATATGTGGTTAAAGTAGTGTTTGCCGTGTAAGGAACACAACAGTGTGTTACTCAGCAAGTTCGAAACTGAATGTGAATTAACGGCCATATTCTGAAAGTTAAAAAGTTTAAAAATAAAATCAGCTTCTATTTTTTTCTAATAAAAGTTTACTAACTGACAAATTCACCGCTAATCCAGATTATAAAGATTTACAATGTGCTTTAGACGCATTTTTTCTTTAGTAATAGAAATTAATGAATACCTAACCTACTACAAACTGAATCCAAATCTTAATTAGATTTCTTGGTAACAATCTAATCGTTTCGATTTTTAACAAATAGAATAGAATACGCTTTGTTGTACACTAATTAACATTTACATGAATATGGAATACAGGGTTTAAAATGTACAATAGGCGACCTTATCGGTAAGTGCGATTTCTTCCAGGCAACCTTTGAAGAGAACCTATTAAAAGAGAGACACAACAAATAGTGTCTCTTTCTTAATAGCAGTAAAATGTAGTGCAGGTAAGGTTCGCAAGCACCTGGGAGTACGTTAAGTCGAAAAGAGGATCTTAAGTTACCTACCTCTATACAAGGAACGTGTCTATTATACATTAGAATCTTTGAATTAATTTTATCAACTTATTAATGAAGCTACAATCGCGTTTATATGTCAAAACCGCGCTTGAAGTCGCGCTCACAACATAGTTTTACAAACTTAACCTCAAAACTCGTATAAACAGAATACGGACATTACCCTGAATAAAAGAAGGTATCATAAGAATAAACACACCGCCCACAAGAGACATAATGTCCGAACAAGATTCTAACCAATGATGGCGCAATAAATTAGTTGCCGCGACTTTTATAGCCGTACATTTGTGACGTTGACAGCGAATAACGCTAACACAAACTTGTCCGATTTCAATAGATGTGATTGTACCGACAATGGTACTTGTAACAATAATGTGTTAAAGAGATGAGGAACCAAAATTTGAGACATAAGTACTCGATAGATACTTTCTTGACCATGTAGAGAATGTCTTGCGAAGACTATTCAACCTCTTACTTTGAATAAAAATGAATAATGTTGAAAAAATAATAATGATAAGTCTCAGCAATGATCAGTCTAAAGTTGCTAGGCACGTTTACAGCATGACTAGACGGCAGAAAGGACTTTAAAAAGTATAATGAGATATTATGCCTCTGCCTACCAATTCTCGGATAAGACGTGACTACATGCGCATAACAAAAGTTGTAGGAAAATTGATACTTGCATAAATTGTCAGGCAAAGCTGTAATTTTATTTCAACTTGTATACTTTGTAAAGGAAGAAATAAATAGCGATACATTTTATCAAGCTCGATTTTGTAACTGTTAGTTATCATATGTGCATCTTTAAATTTATCTCTTATAATCTTTTCCCTTCTGACCCATCACTACCAAAACCGGTTCTTAATTAACCAATTTTAATGAAAGGAGGGAAGTTCTAAATTTGACTGTATTTTTTTATCACTGAAAAAGACATTCATTAAGACCTACCTTGGTCCCCACCCAATATTTTGTAGTTATCATGCCATGTTCATTTAATAGGTACCTATATGTCATAACTCGTAACGTGAACAACATAATGATGAACACACTTTTAACTGAACAGAACATGACTGTAGACATTTCCATTCATAATGCTCTTGACGAGCAAGTCACTCTCTATAAACAGTTAAGCTAATACCCATTTTAGAGAGTTATCGTTTGATGACTATCAATATTTTATCGTCAGTTTTACTTAAAAATAATGACGGGCTACCAATTTGAAGTCAATTTCCACCAATAATCGTTAACTAGTTGTCTCAACATATACTAGGAAAGAATAACCTAAAAAATATTTATTAATTTTAGGTAGAAAATTTATAGCCGCGATGAGATGGCTTCGCCAAAATCTTGGGAGAATAGGACCGTGACGTTTCTCCTAACAACTTTACTAACAATGCCAAAAATAAAAAGCCTAATTATAAGTCCTCCTAACAACGCATGAAAATGGACCACATAGAACATTTAAAAGCAACAGGAAAGACGCTAAGATGAAGACATAGGTTTCAATGTAAAAATGCTGATCATGCTAATATTATAAACTAATTGGCGCCCGCGGCTCCGCCCTTTAACGACTGAACGAATCTGGCAGAAATTCACGTCCAGGATAACACATAGACTACTTCTTCTTATCCTGGGTTAAAGTTCCCAGAACCAAATTCCATGAGAGCAAAACCGCAATCATCACCTTGTAAGTCCAATATATAGTTTGAAATAAATCAATACAATTATACACCACCATTCTAAAAATCTTTAACAAAAGCGATGACAGCCGAAATCTAAATAATAAAATGGATGTTACATTTCCCCTTCTTTAACAAAGCAATTAATATGCTCATGCGCACCATACAAGATGGCGGGTAGTGGGTGTGGTAACCGCAGCGTGAGCGCTCATTGGTGCCAGTTATGATTTAATTTTAAATTAAGATGACACGATAAAGCTACTGAATTCTAGACGATGATTACTACGTGAGAAAATATTTAAAAGCATGATACAACTACAACTACTTTGAAGTGCGAGTACGTTTTGATTTGCATAGTATTCGCAACTAGAATACAATCGCAAATAAACAGAAATTTAGCTATGGCTTTCAAAAATTTAACAATTTCAATACTATCAAACATTTAGATTCAGATTGCATGTAGGTACAGATCGTCTCAGCAGTATAATAACGACCTTACCTCATAGCTGCTGTCAGCTTTTCTACACTTCTATTATAGTAAATACTTCACAGCTACGCTTGTCATAGTTTGAGAAGGCTAGTAAGCATCATGTTGTTTGACTTCTATCAAAATCAGAAACCTATCCTCCAGGAAGCTTTAAAAAACATCCACAACCTTCCCGCTTCCGTTCCTATGTGAAGGTGTATTTGACTGTATCCACTAAGTCACTTGAACCACTTTTTGATAGCTCAAGTAATAACAATGTTTAATCTTTCTACCCATTATTTAAACTCACGGAAGATGAATAATGTTATCTTCGTGTCTATAGCTATTTCATGTAATATAACGATCTTGTGAGGGTATTCCATAGCGGATCATTAGCTTTTACTGCGGTCCCAAGAAATTGCTTGCCAAGTGTATACTGTGGCTACCATCTAATTAAATAGCTTCCCGAGATAGGTGCCTTAGTATCATGATACTAGTAGTAGGTAGTGACACTAAAACTTTATTTATGTTTTTTATTTTAATTTTGGAATACAGTGTTACCTAGCAAGTTAGGTTTTGTTTTTTAATTCGATTCGTACGTCTTCGTTCGTAGTCTGATGTGACAAGTTGTATTATGTCACTAAATATTAACACATTATCTGATACCTGTGAGTTCTGTGACTACTAGAGAAAAAAATACTACCGCATAAAACTGTAGAAATACGATGTATTTTCAGGATAAGTAAGGCACTGTGCAAACCAAAAACCATGCAGGTATGTCAATACATTGATTCCTTGAGACCTAATAAAAAGACACAAAAAGAAACCAACGTGATACAATACCTACTCTGTATTCGGAAATATGGATTGTAAGGGAATTTGTAACTTTATCTTGGATATGTGCAAATTGATATCTACATAGATAAAGGTACGGTCGTACCTGCGAAGAGCTAGATTTTCTGTAAACATTCTCTCAAGGCCGAGTCGACTCTAGATTTACATACCGCAACCTCAGCATAATAATATATATACCTAATAGGCTGTGCCACAACTAGGACAAGATTGACAATTCAATGTTTAGTACATTGACTTCCATTAAACTCTTCAAATATGAACTACAAGTCAAGGTCAATATTTTGAATGAAAAATTGCTTTACTTTTTTTTCGTAATAAACCTGTTCCTGAAGCTCCAGTCAAAGGATTTTATACTTAATAGCTATAACAATTGAAGATAGAATTGTGTGTATGGATGATAAGTTAAAGAGGGCAGATGATAGGCTTGTTACCGCTTTCCAAAAACAAGGTTCGAACCCTTCGGGCGGAATTGATAATTTACTCGTTCGAAGGGCTATCATTAAGGTCGTTGGATATAAAATGATTGCTAGTTACATACATACGTTTACCGAGCGTAGACGGCGGTCTCGGAGAAGAACAAACAATGTTTCGGCTCGTTAACAACAGAATTATAACGAGGGGTTATTATGACGTAATAACGAATTCCAAATTTAAATTTGTTGGATGATCTTTCGCAGGTGGGTTCCATGCTTCCCGGGAAAAAAAAATTAAGTAAACAATGGCGACAAGAAATCATTAGTATACTTTGTTGGCCGTTGAAGTTTTTGCTTTAATCAAAGATTTGTTGAACAGGTAAGAATAATCAGTATAATTATGCGGAAAAAAGATTTTACAAGTCTTTTTGTTTTTATGTTAACCTCAAAATTTTGCTTTGGCATATTATAATTTGTATCCATGACTGGTACTATCTTATTACTGTTATTCTTTTAGAACAATTTGTTTGATATTTAGGTAATCTGAGTAAACTTACTTTTGTACTGATTTTTCATTGGCACAATATGTTGCGAAGGAGAGATAGGTAAAGGTTTTCCTTTTAGTGACTGTCATACTGAATTTCGAAGTTCAAAATAGCGATGAACTGTAGCCCTAAAGTACCAAAACGCGACTCACGTTAGTGCAAAAGTACGCCACATCGATACCCATAATTTCGAATGTTTCTGTTTGCCAAGACAAAGGGTTTATTACAATTAATTTTTAATTGTCTCTTATGAGCAATTATTTTTAACTGTGACTATAGGTTTTTATTTTTTTTTTTCACTATCATCACTTTAATTCATACAGATACAAATTATGTTAGTCATAAACTCAATAATATGTCTATGAGCATAATGCAGTGCAATGCAACACACAGTGCAATATTATATTAAAGCCCCGAAGGCAGTACACGCGTGGGATCTTGTTTAGTATAGGATATCTAGACTCCATGAAGGGAACATAAAACACAAGTGGTACTAGTTCCAACTCAATGAAAAAAAAACCGTGTTCAAATTCAAAAACAAATAGATTTGATTGCTTAGCTATTGCAATTTTTTCAGCGATAAATTTAGCCGTCATCGCAAAAACGGCTAGCTAGACTAGCCATACATTTTAGCACGTGATCCCAAATTACAACGCTAACAAGTATAATAACAGTAATTTAAAATATAACCGCAGTTCTATTCCTAGAACCGTTCCACCTTCTTTCCTATGGTAAACGTGTTTGTCATAGAGCAACACGACCTATGACTTCGATTGGGAGGGGAGGCGCCATACGGAGACTTTGCTCTCTGTTAATACATGCTCCAAATGGTATAATAAATATTATATGTGTATATCTAAAATTGAGGTTATCCGACAGAGAACTAGGGAACTAGAGTGAACGACATAGTTCGAAGAATAAGCACGTTAAAGTGGCAGTGGGCGGAGGCCACATCAGCAGAACAATCGATGGCCGATGGAGCAAACGAGTTCTGGAGTGGAGACCGCGACTTGGCAAACGTAGGGTAGGACGTACACCCGCCAGATGGACCGACGATCTGGAAAGGTCGCAGGCTGGGACTGGATGCGGAAGGCGCAGGATCGTGTGTTGTAGCGTAAATTGGGAGACGCTTACGTCCAGGAGTGGACTGCCATAGGTATGTCGGAAATTATGAATGTATTGTTTTAATGTGTCAGCCGATTGTTTTTGTAGCTTTTATTGTATGGGGCAATAGTATTCATACACACCACATATTTACGATTTCCCCCCGCAACATATGACAGACAGATATGTATACAGCAAACATGCTGTCTACTCCCCCTTGTACTGGTCGCGTTGCTCTATGGTGTTTAAAAATCTTTTTTATACTCGACAAATTGCGCCTTCGTTTTTGTAATCTGTATACAGTTTTGACCGACAACTTGACTTTTTAATGGTTTTACGAGCTTCAGTTCGATGCGAATTGGGAGTTCAATGAATGTTGATTCTAAGTCATAATATATGTTTTATAGCCTACAGTCTTTATAGATGTTAAAGGTTACTTACGTGTGTAATAATCCGACATAATATTTTTTTCATGTTTAGTATAGTTGTATCACGAATCAATTTCTTTGTTTATTTAACTATTAGCCATGTTTAATGTAATTTGGTATGAAATGAAATAGTGATTACGTGAACGTCGGGTTTCAATTATAAAACTCAGGGGTTTTTGGTTACTTGTAAGTGAATGAACCCCTATTTTATATAACCCTTTAAAGGTCATGGTAGATCAAACAAACTTTATTTCAAGGTTGTCTGTAAGAGAACAATCACTTGCTATTAGAACGCTGTCATAATACTAGATTACGACCTAATAGTTAGTTATTAAGAAATTTCAATGGGTGTTTGTAAAAGTAATTATATGTTTGAAACATAGCGCCATACATCTAATACCTAGGTACTGTTTAGCAATTTTCAACAGTTTAATTCTACGCAATATTATCTGCCTTAAGTGTTTGTTCTCACATTACTCTCCAAGCTGTTTGATTTTTTTAACATTGAACCAACCGTCTAAACTACTAGCCCATCTATTGGAGCTGGAGCACTCTTTTTAGGATATTATAGTGGACCTACTAGATAAAGCCCGAGATTTCCACAAGATTTATTCCTTATAAATTTTATTTTTCAATATTTTTTCTTAACGTGAGGGAAAATTCTCATGTACCTATGCTATGCTATGCCGGACTCCAACCGACTAAAAAACCTCACGTTACGCCCAACAGCCTATGGTTGGGGGTCCCGGGTGTCCCAGGACTCCTAACAGACCCACGGCCACCACTGCGGCCTCGCCTAGGGGGTGGTTCGGGTGCTATCCCGCGTCTTTGGGGGGGTTTCGGGTGTGATCCCGTGTGTGAGCGTGACGCTGCCTTAATGGGCCTGCTTCGGTAAGGACGGTGAACGACTCTCTCACCGCCCTCAGGCCCCTGTCATGGAGGCCGATATGTCACTGTCTGTATAAGATCAAATTTTCAAATAAATTTGTTCAGAGGATTAGAGACTGATTGAGTAGGCTGTAATAAACTTCTTCAGAAACTTTCACGCTATTAACTTAGTACTAGATTATTTTTTAACGGGGGTTTGGGTTCTATCCCACGTCTTTAGGGGGTTGTTTGGGTGTTATCCTGCTTCTTGGGTGAGTGTAGCGTGCGTGAATCTTCCACTTCATGCTATCGTCTAGTGCCTGCTTCTGTTAGGAAGGTGAGCAGCTCCCTCACGGTCCTCAGGCCTCCGGTTATGGAGGCCGATAGTCTTGGGCGAAGACGCGCCTGCTACGCCCCCACCTTAGCTAAGTACCAGCTGACTAGAATTATCTTTCAATAACTTAAGCATTGATATTCTGTTATAGCAGTTTTTATGGTAGCTTATGAACATAATTATCAATAAAAAAATTGTCCTAAGCAAAAACGCATTCCAATATTCGCAGAATCTTATTCTATTTCCGATAATATTGTGGCAGTCGAATAAAGGGCAACAAATGTATTCGTATCATGTTCAACCATCTATTGTGATTTTAATCGTCATTCATCATTTTGTGGCTGTATCATTTTGTTCTTCCGGTGTAATATCACTTTTTAAAATCTAATGTAGTTCTTATTTCGTGCGTATTAAGGTTTATAATAATTACTTGAGGATTATTATGATATGACGAATTCGATTCCAATTTTGTTCGCGTAGATGCAATTGTTGCCACCACCGTTTTCCTGTAAAACGACACTGAGTTCGACCCTGTGGGTGGTACAAAATGTATCGAGTTACTTAGAGGGTTGTCACTTTTGCAGTGGTTAATGTATATACGACACATTGTGTTGCAACATTTTCTCGTTATAAAGTAAAAACCAAAATAATATATGAATCCTGATATGATATTATTGACTGATTTTTGCTATTAAGTAGTAACAGGCATTTTTATAAATTTGGAATTTTGCAAGCAACCAGACAAGAACAGAATACTTAAGAAATCATTACTTTATTAAAACCACACTCGGCTTAAATAGCATAATAAAAACTTTGATAGTAAATTGATAAAATTATTGAAAAGATTAAAGTGTAGGTAAATACAAGCAATTTAATGAGTTAATCCACTGAAGACTTTTTACATTTCTTATTTATACATTTTTCCTGAAACCACAGGGTTCATATTTGATGACCATGAAGCTAGCTGTGCAAGAAGAAATTCTGTAAGATTAGATCTAGATAAGATCTTAGAATATAGAAACAAACACTACAGGTATGTATTCTAAGACTGGGATATAAAGATCGGAGAGGAAGTGACACTTTGATTATTAATTTAATACTAACAATATTGCTGGTATTTCAGCCTTTTCGTTTGGTAATGTTTGTTAAGTTTACCTAGCATACTGACACCAAATAAATACTAACATTATTTATTTATTTATTTATTTTACACTTTAATGTACACAACATAAATAAAATTATTGTACTTACATAAATACCGTTCAAGAAGCTGTACAATGGGCGGCCTTATCGCTAAAAAGCAATTTCTACCAGACAAACTTTGAATGGAGAAAGTTGGTTGAAGGTGTAGTGGTAGTTCTTAGGCGTAATCTTATATGGAATATAACTTTATTATTTTAGGTTTCCAAATTTCTTTACATAATTCATAAATCTTGAAAAAAAAACATACAATATCAAGTTCTGTATGTTTTAGATCTCTAAATAAAAAGTCTTCAGCATAGTTCGTTGAATAGACCATGAGTTTCATTAGTTTCGCAAGCACAAAGGCATAGGAACTAGACACAAAGCAATAGCTTATTATTATATCACTCGTATTTCGTACTGGGCCAATTGTCAATCGCAACAACTTCAGCTGTTAGTTCTGCAGTAGGTATTGTACAATTTTACCCAATGTAGTTAGTATGCTTACTTCGTGAATATTAAACTAGACGCCGTTCAACTTTATAGCTTATGGGCTGGAAAATAAAGAATGTTTCAAGTTATTAGACGAGGAACAGGTAAGTTTGTTTAGAAGTTAGTTCGTGAAGTAAAGTTAGCGCGGTCGGAAGTGGTCATTAAATTATGTATTTGGTGTATTGCAGCTGTTTGTAAGTTCATCGCTTTTTAATCTTAAATGATAGAAGTGAAAAAGAATTTATTTTTCCGATAGTTTATTCTTGAAATTGATAGGTCTTTGATGATATATCAAGATTGATACTAGCTATAAGTGTAAGATACTAAGATAAGGAAGAAAGGGAGATGTTACTATTGAATTTTCACAATATTAATCTCTTCTAATGATAAAAAGTTTGATATTCAATAGCAGAATTTAATTATTTAACTACAGTTTAGTCTATGCAACATGTATAATATCTGATACAGTATGCCACGTTAGTGTTTTGACAGGCAATCTAGCGATTGCTCATCTGCATCAACAGGCATTTACTTTGTATAATATGTAGTTTCAAGCTTTTTGAATTCAATGTACAAAAACCCGGCCAAGTGCGAGTCGGACTCGCCTATGAAGGGTTGCGTAGCAGCAAGTAATAGGTATTATAAAAAAGTTCTAGTAGTTCGTTGAACTTTGACTGATGTTTTAACACGTTCGCTGTGGTAGTGATTTTTCTAGGCGACAATTGCGGTTTATGACGTATTAAAAAAATTACCTACCTACTAGATCTTGTTCAAACCAATTTTCGTTGGAAGTTTTTATGGCAATGTACATCATTTATTTTTTTTAGATTTATCATTCTATTAGTTTAGAAGTTAGAGGGGGGGGGGGGGGCACACATTTTTACTCTTCGGAAGAGTCTCTTGGGCAAACTATTCAGTTTAGAAAAAAATGATGTTAGAAACCTCAATAGCATATCATATCATTTCATATCATTTATTTGCATTTTTGAAGACCTATCTATAGATACCACACACGTATGGGTATGATGAAAAAAAATTGAGTTTCAGTTCTGAGTATGGGGACCCCCAAAATTTACTGCATTTTTTCTAGTTTTATGTAAAAATCTTAATGTGGTTTACAGAATACATCTACTTACTAAGTTTCAATAGCGTAGGCCTTATAGTTTCGGAGAAAAGTGGCTGTGACATACGGACGGACAGACAGACAGACATGACGAATCTATAAGGGTTCAGTTTTTTGCATTGCAGCATTTGTCTACGGAACCCTAAAAATGGATAACCATTTTTGAATGGCTTACTAAACTATCGATAACAACTTTTCAATTGTGCTCTAAGGATTGGGTACAGTCACTAGTAAGTGGTCACGCAAAGGGCTCCCTAATGCCTCTAAACAGAATGCTACAATCAGACATCAGCGTGCCGTGATAGTTTCATGCACGCCACACACCCCACGAATCGGGATAACACCCGAACAACCCTCCAAAGACGCGGGTTAGGACCCGCACCTCTAAGGTGAGTGGGGGCAGTGGTAGCCAAGGCCTGTTAGGAATCCTGGGGTCATCGTACCGAGGGCCTACCCGGGGCTCTCAATCGTAGGTATTAGGTATGGAGCGTGTGGTTTTAGTCCGCAAGGTCCGCAAAAGGGTAACAGTTACAACCGAGACGTAGAAGACAGCAGGTATTAATTTTAAAAAATTATGCAGTCGGTTATTATTTTCGAAAAAGTGATCGAAACAGCTTGTAAAGTACCATACTATAACTCACTCTCTCTCTCTCTCGGAGAACCGATGGCTAATAGAGAAGACGAGGTGCTGGATGAAGACTTCCACTCGGCAAATGTAAAATAAGCCAAGTCACCCAACCAGATGACCCTGTCGTCATCTGATCGGGTTTGATGTGGAAAACACACAATCGTATAATTTTAGCGAAAATTGATTTGGATAGACTGATTTGATTAACTTCGTGTCACCCTCTCAACCCGAGTAAAACCTTATGACACCTTCACTAAATTGAAATCCAAGAAGTGGTGTAGTACGGGAAAGCATGAGAAACATTACCTTCAGCTTTATGTCTAAAACGATTTTGTTTGAAAAAAGAAATTAACATTATCTTTATTCAATTTTGTTTTCTTTTGGTTTACTTACTATAAATTTTATTAAAAGTAAAACTTTTAAATTTTAATTCATATATTTTTATTTATTAGGTTTATACTTAAAGTATAGGTAAAGATATTTGTGTAGTACGAAGCTTTGATGCAAAATGTAACAATACGCATCGTTAAAGCGATTGTGCCAGTTTCATTGAATTCGGAAATCATTGTGTGCAATCATAGGAGATGCGTCCGTTTTAGTCAACCCCATATATCTATAGCGTTGATGTAACCCCACTTGGAAAGATTTTTATACCTAAGTATTTTACTGAGTTGATGGAAAAATATAATTATTTGATTCTCTTTTATTTTTTTAATATCATCCGCATTGTAAGAGCCGCTGCAGTAGTCTGCGCCTAAAGTTACTGAAAACCAACACGGTGAAGTTCTGTGTGTAGAGGGCATCCTCGGAGTAGTTTTTTCCTGTTGAATGTGAGAGCAGCGTAACGAATTTTTGTAGGGGATAGGACAGCGTTGTCCTCGGACAAGGCTCGACTGTCCACTAAACAACCAAGGTGTCTCGCTCGCCTACAACAAGTTGCAGGATAGTTCTGAAGTCAAGTAACTGCGATTTGTCAAAGTGTCGCAGTAGGATACGACACCAAGGCTCTTTGTATTAACAAAATGGATCTACTAAATTCTTATACGTTCATAATATAGTTTTAAATTGTCATAGACAATAAACTATTTGGACAACACTACAGCTCTATATAAATCTTCAGGCCGTTGTTTGACAAAAAGCAGAGTATTAATAATATTTTGAAAGCTCACAGAAAACTGCGTCCAACAATGGCTGCATTCACGGATGACACCAATGTTCTTGTGAACTATGGAAACGGAAGTTGACATTACGAAGTGTCAACATGTAGTAGGCTTTGTTTGACTTCCTTATGTACCATAGATTATGAGATGTTAGATCTCGCCCGCGGGTTCGCTCCCGACGTTTTATTGTTGTAACAACTATTATATTATCTTTGGTTGTAGGCAAGCCTACCTTGTTATTTTGTACAAGGTATATTGGCTTTCTTATTATAGCCTGAAGGCAAATGTGGTTATACCGTTAACTATTTCGTTGTATCGACCATTAGAGGTTATACGCGATGTCTGGTAGAAAACATGTAAGTGTAATTGTTTGTTTTGTAGCTTGTAATTGAATTAGCTTGAGGCTCATTAGTTCACACTTATTTGGCAGTAGCAGAGCAGTGGACGCACCACCGCTGTACGCAGAATATGGACACCTTGGTTATCAGGCTATCGTCTTTACGTAAGCTTATTCGTAGTAGGTACAGGTACGTAGCACTGTTAGATATCCTGTGGGACATAACCACGCATAGAGAATGGACTTTGGTGCAATAACGTGATTATAATAATTATTAACAAAGTGTTTAAGCCATATTTAATGAGCTAAAATTGTAACTGGTTGGCTAGCTTTGTTAATAATTATTACTTTTTTGAGTCTCGTCGTCCATCGTTCTCTCAAGACCCTTTATCTCCCGAAGTCGTGTAATTACCACCATACATTAAAGTCCATTAAAGCACTAAAAAAATCAAACATCAAAGTTATCTGCAAACTATTAAGTATATCTTCCTGTATCTACTAAAATTATAGGAGAAAATCTAAATCAAATAAAAAATGTCTATTAAGTACGTAATCAAACATAGAGAGATTCGACACCTGAACTACTTGTATATAAAAAAAATGTACAGAACCCTCGGTGGGTGAGTCCGACTTGCTCTTATCCAGTATTTTATGTTAGACAAACATGGCTACGTATTCAAAATTTTTTTTAAAAAACTCCACATCCATTTCAATTATCAAACGCTCCACGAAAAATCCTAAAAAACTAATAACAATATTAGCGATCAATCTCAAATTCAACTAACCGTCCATATTCTGTCAAACTGACGTGAACCGACGCTCCCAATTTGATACACCTATCTCCTATACGATCTACCCACTCATAATAAAAAATAAACACACAAAAATAAGCTTTATTGCTATCGCCATACGATTTGTTTAAGATGAATTTATAATTTTGTATGTTACCGAACATACGGGCGTTCATTCACGAGATTCGTCCAGAGATTGTGGTCCATCCATCAAGCCGAATGTCAAACGTAATGCGGAACTGGGTCCCGTGAGAGACTTGTATTCGTAATTATGTGTTTCGATGCATTGCACGTCATCTGATCAAAATTGGCGTTCGATAGGGGAAACTAGGTTTGAATTACTTTGTTGTCCTATCACGACTTTGTTGTGATGACCGGAGAAATTAAATTTGATAATATCTGATTGACACCACGATTGACTGGAGATAGTGTTATTGATTTATTGTGATCGAACCATCACCTTATAATGACTTTAATTTAATAAATTTTAGTTTTAGAATCAAAATAAATTCGAAACTTTTTACGGGTATACTTTCGCATTAGCGCTTCTTCCTGCTGAGGCTAATTTGGAGTAACATTGAACTCGTTTTTCTTTTCTTTTTTAAGTACTCTATATATTCACCTATATAATGCAAAAGAAACCCTAAACAGAAAATATTCTCTATCAGATATAATCATACCTTACATAATCCTAAAGACACTCATGGAAAACAAAGTTCTCAATTTTCTATTGAACTAACAGAAAATTGGGATCTTTCCGTTACAGCTTTCCTTTTTGACACACAACTCCTTTTATGTTTAATGCAATGCACAACGAACAGGTATAGTTTTTACAAATTGCAGCTTTCTTTTTTCAACCAATATTACTTTAAACAAACTTGTTAATTTAATACAAGTTGTGACAAAAACTGTTTTACAATAGTGTGTGGTCGCCATTTGCGTGTGTCTAATTTGTTCTTTTAGTGTACTTAGTGTAACAGTGTTACAGGGTTTCTAAAGTACGAAAATTCACGGTATTTTCACAATGTTTTTGAATGTTGAAACACGTTGTATGAGAAACATAGCTAATAATGTGTGTAGATGTTAGAACTACGCATTTTCTAATAAAATAAAGTGTCATACCGTAACGGAGAGACACTAAGATTTTCTTTACTAATAAGGTGACAAAGGAGCATACAACCCACATGATCGAAAGTGATCACAGTAGCCTATAGACGACGACACACAAGGCAAACACTTCTCTATTATACGACTTGAAATCGTAATTAGAAATTTATTGATGAAATTTCAATTTCATTTACTGACATTTAGAAACAGCAAAACATAGACAAAGACTTATCACCAGTCAGTAAGTCAGTCAAGTCAAACCTTCGTCGACGCTTTTGAGGCGCACCATCGAGAGTTGGAGCCCTAAGGATTTTTACGCTCGCACTGCGCTCAAGTTATGAAAAATAATGGAAACACCGTACTAACGTGACAGATATATTATTAAACCTATCCAGGACGAGACGATCGCGTCATTAACTAGACACACAATAATGTTTACGATTAATTTATGCAAACATTTATCCATAATTAATTGCATGTTGATACAAGTTGCCCTCGTTAATACAGTGATGGTTCGATTAGCACGGAGTCAAAACATTCACTATTCATAACTTTGGGCTTTATAGAGACTAGAACATGGACCTTTGTTAGCGAGGAATCTGTTAATATAGATCCCACCAAAAACATCCCTGTTGAAAAGGAGGCCAAGTTCCTATGGGCTAATTGTTCGCCTAAAAAAGGGTTGAAATCCAATCCAATGCCAAGTTTAGATGTACTTTAAGATCGATCATAATCATCTTCATCAACAGCCTAATCCACTGGTAAACATTTGCCATTACCAAGACTCGCCACCACACTCAGACCTCCACCTTTCGAATCCAGCCATTACCCACCACCGCATTCACGTCAACGGTCCATATGGCCGAAATTCACTTTACCATACACCCAACATAAACTATGGTGTAGTTGTGAAAATACGTAGGTACCTACTTGGTTAAAAATATCTAAAATAATGTTACTTCTAAATTTGAACTTGGCAGAATAATTTAATTATATACATAATAAATTTAATTATACAATTAATCAAGTGTTACGTACTGCATGAAACCCTGCCAAGTTCTAATTTAGAAGTATCATTATTTTAGATATTTTTAACCAAGTAGGTACCTACGTATTTTCACAACTACACCATATTTTATGTTGGGTGTATGGTAAAGTGAATTTCGGCCATATGGACCGTTGACGTGAATGCGGTGGTGGGTAATGGCTGGATTCGAAAGGTGGAGGTCTGAGTGTGGTGGCGAGTCTTGGGAATGGCAAATGTTTACCAGTGGATTAGGCTGTTGATGAAGATGATTATGATCGATCTTAAAGTACATCTAAACTTGGCATTGGATTGGATTTCAACCCTTTTTTAGGCGAACAATTAGCCCATAGGAACTTGGCCTCCTTTTCAACAGGGATGTTTTTGGTGGGATTTCAATACTTTTTTTCAAGAAACCGTACCTATTTTTTCTTTAATAAGCTTTAAAGTGTGCATTATGTATACATTAAATTATTTTATACCCCCTCCCCCTCTCCTTCCCCCCTCCTCATTGTATTCTCATTTTATCACTGATTCATAAATATTTTTATTAAATAATCGATTTTCGATTAAGCCAACTCAACCGTTATATTATGAAGTTCACGTTTAAGGCTTACATACATTCGTGCAAATTTTTCAGTTTAATCAATCCAATAGGTTAATCCCCAATTTACATAGTTTATTAGCCTTCTGCTTACCCTCAAGGTTATTTAGTGTGATTATATATAAATGTATATTAATGTCATTACATATAGCTTATGTTTAGAATATAACCGGCCAAGTGCGAGTCGGACTCCCGCACGGAGGGTTCCGTACCAAAAAACAACAAAAAGTCGTACCTATTTGTTGCATGGGAGCCCCCCTTTTTTCTTTTTATTTAACGAGATGGAAAATTCTTAATGGATGATATGCCGGACTCCTCTCTCTCAACAAGACAAACTCTCGAAAGGATGTCCCAGTAAAGGTCCATTTTGTTTAAATTTTTTTTTATGAAAATACAATGCTCGATATTCTGTGAGTATTTCAAGCGTCTACTGGTTGCCCTCATTACCTATTAACACATAGCAACGCGCGACTTAGACAGTTCGCGTTGCTCTATAGTGTTATACAACGCGCGTCTTTAGACAGTTCGCGTTGCTCTATAGTGTTATACAACGCGCGTCTTTAGACAGTTCGCGTTGCTCTATAGTGTTATACAACGCGCGTCTTTAGACAGGTCGCGTTGCTCTATAGTGTTAACTATCCTTGTATAGATCCTCTACGGTAGGTACAGTATTATATATCAAAAAGAGTTTGTGAACTCTATGTTTAATTTCTTTTTCAGAATATTGATGACATTTGAATGATGACATTATAAACACGATATCTACGTCTACAACATAAATTGTGTGTTTGTACGTAAATTGTTTATACTGGAGAAAAATCTAAAATATGGACTATTTGTTTACTATTTCCTATGAAATAGCTATCTTTGAAATATTACATCTACCTAAAGTAATCTGCTGAAAGCGTTGTTCACTTTTTAAAGAACAAATATTTACGATGAAAGTCGAATAATAAGTTAGTATGTGACCCGTATAATGTTCAATAATGGCGACACGAAATTAATTTCATTGAGCAACATTTGATTGTGCTATACCTCCTAAAGTATACATTTAATTTGCATGGTGTAAAGGGAATGAGTGATCTTGATGAAATGTTCAAATTAACTAACGTATTTAAATTGTGAAGGATACCTTATTACCAAATATATAAGACAAAGTCGCTAAAAAACACGTTTGTTGTATGGAAGTCCCCCCCTTAAATATTATGATGTTTTTGTTTTCAGTATTTGTTGTTATAGCGGCAACAAAAACACATAATCTGTGAAAATTTCAACTCTCTGGCTATCACCATTCATGAGATACAGCCTCCTGACGGACAGACAGACAGACGGACAGCGAAGTCTCATGAATAGGGTCCCGTTCTTTACCCTTTGGGTACGGAACCCTAAAAAGGATGACTCACGCTACGCCGTGCCGGGTCTGAGCCGAGTGCCGGCCGCAGCAAGGTCAATATTATCCGTCCTTACTGAAGCAGGCCCATGACTGCAGCGTGACGTGAGCGACTCACGCACGCCCCCCCCCCCCCTTAGAAGCGGGGTCACACCCGAAACCCCCCATAGACGCGGGATTGCACCCGAACCACCCCCTGGGCGAGGCCGCAGTGGCAGCCGTAGGTCTGTTGGGAGCCACGGGACATCCTTCCTGAGGGCTTACCCGGGGCTCTCAACCATAGGCTGTTGGGCGTTACGTGAGGTTTTTAGTCGGTTTGTGTGAACAAACTCACGTTAAACCATAGATTTAGATTTTTTCGCGCTAATTCTATGCGTTAAACCGAGCGGCAACTGAGTGACAGCCGAACTACGGAAAGCGCTCGGAAACAACTCGGTCCCGCCTCGGCTCGGCCACGGCCCGTTGCATGAATACAGTGCCGCCGAGCTTCGCCCGAGCAGTCGTGAACGCAACCGGCACGGTGACCATGCTACGGCCGACACTCGGCTAGGACCCGGCATGGTCTAGCGTGAGTCATCCTTTAGAATGATTACTGATCTCTAAACTACTGGACGGATTTGATCCAAATATTTCACTAATATGAATGCAAATATTCAATGTGCAGTATTGACTTTTCCATAATTTGTATGTAAAGAGCATTTGATTGACATTAATCAAAACATTGACAACATCTTCCTCAAGTCAGATTGAGTTTTTTAACATGACATGTGTGAAAATAAAAAGTAAATTAAATCAAAAGAGTCCTCTCATCACTAAGAAGTATTGATACAAATTCGAATCAAAACCCCCGAAGAAAACAATTGTTACCCCCTTTTAGCCATGTTCTGGAATGAATTTCAATATAATACGAAATACATCTTCCATCAATTATGTTAGAGATGATTTATGCAAAATTTGAAGAAGATCCGACCAAGGAATCCTGTGGTCCCATACAAACTTTGTAACCCTTTTCCAACTCACGCTTGACCGATTTCTTAAATTTCTCAATTTTTCGTTAATCTACATATAACATCCGATCTGTGTGCCAAATTTCATAACGCTAGGACAATTGGAAGTGGCCTAGAGGTTTTGATGACCGGTCAGTGAGTGAGTCAGTCAGTGCCAAAATTAGCTATATTCACAGGGTCATATTTCAGGATCTACTAAAGCTACATATATGAATTTTGGTACACTGCCTTAGTACTAGTATATGATTACGTACGTACAATTTTATTTCTGTACTTGCAATAGGCACTGAGCTACATGGGGGTCAAAAGTGGGTCGAAGCGGTTCGTGTAAATAGAGTACGGCATGCGCTCGGCCTGTTGCTGGAACTTGGCCTGCGCACTGCCGTGCGCTTAGATATTATATCACTGATCTGTATTATTACCACTGGATTGGCTGTCTCATACAAATGACAGCGAATTATTTGTGCCGATTTGAAACGCCTCTAGAGTTGGTTCAAGGAACTAAATCTGACGTATCATGCAAATGACTTCCCATATCGCGCCGGGAATTACGAATTATTTTGTAATTTAAGGACTTTTGTGCAGTTTAGTGAGGATTTGTGTGGTTACAAAAAAGCAATAGACATGGTGAAATGTGTGTTTTGCAAAATTAGCTTCAAAAAAGGGAGCAACATTAGATTTCACAGGTAAGTTGAATTTTTGTAATTTTTATCATTAAATCAGCCTGACCTACATGTAAAATGCTTGATTATTTACAAAATATGTATAAGAATAATATATAGGTGAGATTAAATTATTTTTAAGCACAAAAATAGGATTTTAATTTCGTTTAGTGATGTCCATGTTGTCGTATCGATAAAGTGGATAATGGTCTGATGTGATCGAAAACTTTTATTTATAAGAAATATATCTAATAATGGTATCATTTTACATTACATATGGTCACGCCTTCAGCCCCGAAAGGGTAGGCAGAGGCATACTATATGCCCACATTTCACCATTTTAGAATTTGTCCCACGTAACAATTGGTGAGCCGTATTGAGATGAACAGGCGCAGGTTGTGACTGCCCGCTGTTGAAATTTTTCAAGCCGCCCAAAAAGGCCTTCAACATGGCTTAACGAGTGCCATTTTACTGACAACCGGGACCAACTGATTAACGTGCCTTCCGAAGAACGTAAACGCTCAAATAAATGTGTCAAAGTGGTCACCAGAATGGTCACCCATCCAAGGACTGGCCATAGTAAAAGCTGCTTACTGCAGTGATTATTTACAGAACACTGAGTCCGCTTCAATATATAATTATGGTATCAACCAAACAAAAAACTTATTAGTAACATTTATTTAACTTATTTTCTGACATTAACTTGTGTGGGTAATACTTACTACATAATGTTTTTTACTCTATTGATGTATGTTTATTTTATTGCAGATTTCCAACTGATCCAAAAATCAGAAGTGCATGGCTTAGCAACATGGGAGCCCATAACTGGACTCCAAATTCAAGCTATCGTCTGTGTTCTAATCATTTTGATGTTAAATGTTATTATAAGCGTTACACAAGAACTTCCCGGTTAATAAATAGTATACCGTCCGCTAGTGCAGGGGTCGGCAAGGCGCGGCTCGCGAGCCGCATGCGGCTCTTTGGGTGTAGACCTGCGGCTCTTTAGTTGCATACATAATTATCATATTATTAATTTTCAAGAACATTATCACACTTTCATTTTCAAAAATACCACAAAAGTCTTACTAGTAGTTAAACAAGTAAACTCGCCTAAAGGTGGTGTGCTGCGCTTGAAAGCGTTATATGAAGCACCATTTTCTTTCTAATAGGATTCTGCTGCGATGTCCGCGGCGGGTCATAGCCCAGAGAATATAATATCATAAGCGACGGCATGTCTAATTCTGACAGTTCGTCGCGGAACCTAGAGGCCGCAGTTCTGGCAGAAACCTACCACCTCACACAGCTCCTCACGGGGCACGGATATTTTAGTAAATATCTGCATGATGAGGTAGGCATTGAGCCTGAGGCAACGTACCCACTGCGAGGACGGCGCCGTGGATAAAGCGCTGCACACCCTCGCTTTTTGTACGGAGTGTAGTGGCGAGCGTACCGCTCTAACCCCCAGTTTCCGAAAGGCTGATCAACGCTAAAATTAACTAATCGGCTGTTAAAGGCGGATTCTCACATAAGATCCAAAATGAAAATCCATTTACAAGGAACATAAATGCTTCGTAAATATTTAACAAGAATGTAGGTTGTTGCTACCAAAGGGATTCGACGTTGCTGCACATGTGACTCCATAGCGACCGAAAGTTTAACTGTACTATCCTTAGGCGGATCAGTGTGGATCGGTTGGAGAGTGTCGGTGGAACGCGGCGGGATCGCAAGAAAGTTTTGTTTGTGGATCGCAGGAATTGGCGATCCATTTTGGATCTTCTGTGAGGATTCGCCTTTAACAGCCGATTAGTTAATTTTAGCGTTGATCAGCCTTTCGGAAACTGGGGGTGAGTCCTAAATTGGCCCGGTCGCGTCGTTGTCTATTATAGTTTACGCTATGTTAGACAGCGAAGAAATTTGGTTCGGCTGTTGTTTTGACGTCAACGGCAATGAGAAAAGTGCTGCGGGTGCCAGAGCGGGTTGGCCTAACACTTCCAGTATGCCAACCTCGCACGCGTGGCCGACGATGGAAGCTTTATGACAGCCGTGAGACTCACTAAGACGCACCCCTCGTGTTCAAGCGTCGCGGCAGTGAAGTTTTGGTGGGTAATATTTAGACCCCCAGAGTCGAGACTGTTGCAGGTGGCTGT
The DNA here is from genome assembly GCA_933228765.1 of Miltochrista miniata. Lineage (NCBI taxonomy): Eukaryota > Metazoa > Arthropoda > Insecta > Lepidoptera > Erebidae > Miltochrista > Miltochrista miniata. Next base: position 21,387,741 of record OW121763.1, on the reverse strand, counting down.
TGTACGCTTGCCTTCCCTGTGACCCAACAATAGTGACAAGAAGGAACATCCCAGGGTTTTAGTGGGAGAACTCAGATTTTTTTTATTGTAGAAATTCTCCAAAACCACCCTGTGACTTACCATCTGCCGATGGCCGTAAGTCCTGGAGACGCCCTTCGAAGAATGTTCTCAGAGCTTCCGACAGACTTGGTTTATCTCTATAGCAGACTTTCCCCGCAGTCTAGTCTATCCCACTTCTTACGGGGGGGGGGGGGATCGTGGGACCAAAAAAGAGTTTGTGGCTCTTTAAAAATGTTGTAATTTAAAATCGTCATATTTGGCTCTTCCGACTCAAAAGGTTGCCGACCCCTGCGCTAGTGTACCATAATTTTACAATAAAGTGTAAAATAAATAAATGATTAATAAAATCACGTTTATTTTTATTTTTTTCTACACATAACTCCCTTTCTATTTCTATGGCGCATGATATATATATATATATATATATATATATACGCTCACTTTGTGGTGAAATGGACAATGACAAATGCATCAAATTAACTGAAGTATATGAAAGCCACAGACACTTATGGGATCCACGTTCACCGCACATGATCATAGTCTGTCTGCCTTTTATTCTTTTTGTAGGGATTCATTATTACTAAAGCTGCAGCAAATTGGCATACGTCACCCATGGTAGCTAGTAAGAAACTATAGAAATTCGTTGCTCAGCTTGAGGCACGCTGCCAAGTTGCTGATTAATTTGGTCCAAGTGGAGATACATGTAATTTCCCCAGCACGCGGCACGCTCAGATTGAGGCAGCTCGCCCCGCGGCTGCTCAAGTGGAGATACGCCTTAATACCTCTCTCAATCTCTTCAACAAAAGTAATATTTTCCTGCAATTTTGCGTCACGAGTATGCGAAATTGCAGGTAAATATTATTTCATTTAGGTAGGTATACTAGACACCAACTTAAACCACACTTATTAAGATCAATATTCATTAAAGCGTCGATAGCTTAGTGGTTAAGAAGACTGACTGTCGATCGCAATCGAGAAGACCCGGGTTCGAATCCTGGCCACTCCTAGCACAAGCAATTTAGCTTAGTTGGAGAAGTTAAAGGGAATATTCGTAATTTCGGTTGGTAATATTCTTATATAAAACAAATTATATACAAAATTAATTTTAAAATATATATATTAAAAATGTTTTCATTTCAAATTAAATCTATCGATACGCGTCAGTTCAAGAAAGTTGGGCACATCACTAATTTTAGTTCTCTGAACCAGCGCTGCTGATTTCAGCGCCACAATGGCGAGAATTAAGAAGGCATAACTTTAGTTTGACAGCCACCTATCCAGTGTGGTAATAATACAGATCAGTGTATTATATATTAAGTTTGACGTAGATAGAGGCCTGCATAAGAAACAAGATAGTACGTTAGTAGGATAATAATGGATAGACATGTTATACAAATGGGTATAAATTAATCTACTTTATACCCATTTGTGTCATGAATTTGATAAGTGCGCAAATCATAACGTTATGTGTGAAATGTTATTGTATTTTTTTGAGAACAGGCAGACAACAAAATTTCACCACCACCCGTGGTCGGTACAACCTTTGAGGAAAATATAATACCATTTTTTAAAAGGTTCTAACTGGGTCAGCAGCGCGAGGATAGCACCTCTGGTATTACAAACGTCCATTAGGCTTTGGTGATATTATTATGGGAAAGCAACGAACGACACCACCACCGCCTGGTCGGTTCCACGTTTCAGGATAACTTGGAAGCGGAGAAAAAGACTGGCTCTCAACACTCTACATAGTATATTGTAAGAATCCATAGTAGTTGCTACGGTAATACAGTGTCAGATCCAAGATTTATGGTCATGGAGTTAGATAATTTCCCATACCCGTTTCCTACAGGATCCCTGGGATAAAAAGTAATATAGGTACGTAAGTTTCCCAATCTCGTCAAGTTATTTTTCCATTTATGTATTAGTAGAGAAGTAGGCATAGTCACACGCTTTCTCTAGTACCTGCTACGAAATTGACTTCGTTGCAAATATGTTAAGCTCAACTCAAATTAGTAGCTTAACACAAACACATCAATTTACCAGGGTTCACCACCAGGGCGCTTTGCAGTACTATTTGAAACTTAGGAGGCTCAACATTGAAGTCTAATCTCGAAGTTTTCATATAAGTGAAACATTTAAACTTTTGTTATTTGAATCTGCGGTCGTGGTGCTAAGGTCACTGAACTTGCTACGACTTGTATACCTAAAATGTAGGTATGACAAAAGGGAAGAAATTTACTACTTGTATTTCTAAGATAGCATTGAGACATGTTTTGTGGAACGTAAAGAATAATTATACGATTCATCGCCATGATGAATCGTATAATTATTCTTTACGTTTGGTAATTTGGGATAGGCCTACTTCCAGCAGTAGACTGCAGCAGTAGGCTAATTTGATTGGTTTGTACTATTGCAAGTCCAATTAGTCTGAAAGTAGAAATCAAATCAATTAACCTTACTAATGTATACTAATATTATGAAGAGGTAACGTTTGTGAGTTTGTGAGGTTGTGAGTTTGTGACGTTGTAATGGATAAACCGAATTTTAAAAATTTTCACTGATAGAAAGCTACGTTATTGTGGAGTGTCATAGGCTACAATGAATAGGAGCTCAGCAGTAATGAAAAATGTAACACAAACGAAGTTGTGAGGGTCAGCTAGTACAATTATAAAGTTGCTAGCTTTTTTACATGAGAGAAAAGTAAAACTGGTGAAAGGCTTACCACAATTCTACATTTCAGCAGTTAGGGGAATTGCATGGCTACAACTTACATTAATAAACGCAAACGTACCTAACGTTTGTGTTTTCTAACGTAAAACAATTTTTATAAGAGCAGTCACTTTATTTGTACAAGTTTTGAAAGATATCTTTTTACACTATAAAATAGCACAGATTATTCTACAATATTTGTAACAACATTTTCAGTAAACTCATGCCGCTGAACTAGTTAAAGTTGCACTTGAAAATACAAGTATTCTGCTACAGAGACTCCTGAAAACCACAACTTCCACATAAAGACTACATTGTTCCACTACCAACAATAAAGTTGTTCATTTTATGTGCAGCCCAAGTCCACTGGAACCATCAGTTTATACTATAATTTGTTTTAGAATAATAAACATGATCATAGTAGAACTACAAAAGTTCTACTATGATCGTGTTTATTATTATGAAGTAACTTCATAATTATTTTTTACGGTTCCGTACCCAAAACGGGACCCTATTCATGAGACTTCGCTGTACGTCTGTAAAGAGCAAATTCTTTTAAAACCGGCCAAGTGCGAGTCGGACCCGCGCATGGAGGGTTCGTACCAAATAACGACGATAAATCACGTTTTTTGTATGAGCCCCTTAAATGTCCATTTTATTTAAAAAAAAAACAGAATAGGTACCTAGTTAATGAAAATATTCGGCTCGATATTGGGCGCTTGCACACTGCCACGATAACCGTAACGACACGATATCGTACGATATCGTAGGAGCGGTGTTTTGATACAATTACTACTACACGCTTTCACACTGCCACGATATCGTCACGATATCGCACGATATCGTGGACGATATTTACTGTCGTGACAATATACAGATACTTACAACAGTAGAGTAACTTCATAGAAATGTGCGAAACAGCTCACTCACACAGACGTGCGCATCTACTGACCCGTGACATTCCTGGAGCATGACTTGTAGTGAGCTACAAGTCATGCTCCAGGTATCGTTTTAGGGGTTTTTTTGGTATGCTGAGTACGAATCACGTGATAATTTTGCAATCCAATATGGCCGCCGCGCCGTAATCACGACATTTTATGATGGGTATCGTTAAAGGGGTTTTTTGGTATGCTGAGTACGAATCACGTGATAATTTTGCAATCCAATATGGCCGCCGCGCCGTAATCACAACATTTCATGATGGGTATCGTTTAAGAGGTTTTTTGGTATGCTGAGTACGAATCACGTGATAATTTTGCAATCCAATATGGCCGCCGCGATGTAATCACAAATTTTCAAGACACATCTTGTTCGAAGACGGAATTAAACAAACTTGTCAGCTCGTTGAGAACCGGAGCCTCCTCCCCCCCCCTCCCGCCTTCAGTAGTTCAGCTGCAATTCCATCCGTAAATATAAAAGATAATATTATATAACTAGCTGATGCCCGCAGCTTCGCCTGCGTGAAATTTTGTTCCTAGACTATAACATATCTCTGTAGGCACCAAATTTCAGCCAGATCCGTTCAGCCGTTACAGCGTGAAAGAGTAACAAACATCCACACTCACAAACATTCACATGTATAATAATACCTAGTTAGATAAATTTCTGATTAAAAAATTCATAATGCATAATAATTTGAGCTAAGTAAATTTATTTATTAAATACATTTCTTAATTCAACTACTACTTGACACCACTTCTCTTCTAAGCAATTGACATCGTAACTTAGTTCCTTCTTTAGGTAGTCCCAGCCTACGACGTTTGGACAAACCCAACTACTGTAGGCTTTGTCCTCCTAATACAGATGGTCCAACCAAGACCTGGTAACGTAATAACAATGTAAATTTTATCAGCTGAGCGTTCATGTTCATTGTAATGGCTTTTTTCAGTCCTGTCGAATGTAGTCTACGTAGAGGCCATTCCTGTATTTTACAAAGATTTAGTGAGTCTGTTTCCTGACAGAATGCAGTCGCCACTATAATGTAGAATAAAGTTCATGCCTTCCATGACCAGTCGCTTAGGGCTGCTGACCTTTGTCGTAAGGATTGAGCGTAGATGGTAACATGCGGTGTTATTTTATTCATCAGAGGATACTACCTGAAGCGTGGTCTTTCAGTTTTTGGCTAGCCACCGTAGAATTTTCTTCTTCTTTTCACAAATGTATTTTTGTCACACAAAATTTGAATAAATTAGCAATAATACTTCCATAAAGCATATTTGGTTAAAATTATACCAAAATAGCACTTTTTATTTAACTTTATGGATTTTTTGTAAAATCATCTGTTTGAAGTTTGAAATAAAACATAAATGAAAACGTCAATTGTATTGAACTTTCACAAATTATGTGTCAAAATAAAAAGTAATTTAAGTATAAAATAACAGTATTTAAGGAGTATTGATATCAACTCCGGAGAAAATCAGCCGCAAAATAATTTACATTCCCTTTTTAGCTCGATAGAGTATAAATTTCAATAAAATATGAAACACGTCTTCCATCAATTATGTTAATAATGCTATATGCCAAATTTAAAGTAGATCGGACCAAGGAATCACCTTGTCCCATACAAACTTTACCCTCCTTTTTTATACCTTTGGAGGTGGAATTTGCAAAAATGATAAAATTACTTTTTTCAAATTGTAACAAACAACGCTCATGCTTAGTTTTATCATCGTACCATTAACCGTTTAAGCAATAATTGATAATAACTTTGGGTCTAGAGATCGAACCGCAAAATTAAGTTTGGTTTGAATTCTATATACTTTTCCGGGATAAAAAGTACCCAGTGTGGTGCCCAGGGTATTAAAGAATAATTTTACCAAGTTTCATCGTAATCGAACCGGTAGTTTTTGCGTGATGCCTGAACAAACAGACAGACAGACAGACAGACAAAAAATTTTTAAATCACATTTTTCGGTTCGGTGTCGGTCTAGTAACACCCCCTGCTATTAATTTTTTTGATATTTTGAATGTACAGAATTTTCACTTCTACAGATTTATTATAAGTATAGATAAAAGATAAAGTTTTTTTTTTACGGACATCTCACACAACGCTATCTGATCCCAAAGTAAGCTAGGAATAACCTGCTTGTGTTATGGGTATCAGACCACAGATATTAATACTTATATACTTTTAAATACATACATATTATACATAGGAACACCCAGACTCTTGAGACAAACATTTATGGGTCACACAAATATTTGTCTCCGGTGGGAATCGAACCCACGTCCTCCAGCGCCGCAAGCGGTATCACTACCGACTGCGCCACAGTTATTAAGTAAACGTAACGTTACTTGTTCACTGCTGCCATTATTGCTTCTGATATTTTAATTAGCTTTAAGAATCGCGCGGTTACCTTTCCTGGCGCAAAGCTACTAACCGAATAACAAGCTGTGGTTTATACTGTGTCAATTTCGTTCGGTATATCGTTCCACGATATCGTACGATATCGTGGAACGATGTCGTACGATATCGTGGACCGATATCGTACGATATCGTGGACGATATCGTGCCACGATATCGTGCAATGTGCAAGCGCCCATTCTGTGAGCATTTCAAGCGTCTTCTTGTTGTAAAATGGACAAAAATTACTAAAACATTTCTAATAAGATTTTTGTCAATCAATCAATCTTATAAGATTTTTCTTGTAAAGGAATAGTATACAAGTTAGAAGGAAAGCGAATTATTAGTCGTTATCCAGATTTGTCACTTTTCTCTGAAGGGTTAAATCTATTGTACTTGGTTACAGATGCTTTGAGAATCGCTACAGCAAGAATATTAAACACATTCTTATTAGAATCACCTTCATCTTCATATTCTTATTAGAATACGAGATCATGGATTCGAATCCCACCACACGACAAAATCTCTGTGTTCTATAAATACTTACTTGTCTCGAAGTCCTGGGTGTTGTTTGGAGTCCTGGGGTATCCTCCGAGGGTTTACGTGGGGCTCCCAACCGTAGGCTGTTAGGAAGAATACGTTTGGTTTTTAGTCGGTGAGAGTCCGGCATAGCATCCATGTAGGAATTTCCTCACGTTAATTAAAAATAGTCTGGGTGTTTCTTTATAATATAAATATATACCTAGGTAATAAAAAGTGTGTAAGTAAAAAGTGTTTATGTAGGTATTATAATAACCGAAGCAGGGCATTCCTATGCTATTTGGGTTCAGATAGCGTTGTGTAAAAATATTCGTCAATATTAATTTAAACACCGGCCAAGTGCGAGTCGGACAGCCTGGCGACAGACACGATGAATAGCTGAGTCCAATAATAAGAAAGTAATAGCAGTGGATGCGCCAGTACCGACGCATACATATTTTTTCCTGTGTGAACATCTCGTGATTGTGCATGAAGAACGCAAACGCAAAGCTGGGAGCCCCGCCTACCCGAGGAAAGTACCAAGAGGTAAGTGCGCTACCAAGTAGTCATCATCATGGGTCCCGTTTTTGCCCTTCGGGTACGGAACCCCATAAACTAAAAATTTTTAAATTATGACTCCGCCCACGAATTGATATCACCTGATTCTATCGAAACCAACGTTTGGATGATGATGATGACCATAAAATCATGAAAATTCAAGGTTGCTTTTCAAATTGCCTACGCTGTTCGTCTAGTTTAAAAAGACTTTCCCGAGCAAAATATTTAACACGTACAACTTGCAGTAATTGTAAATCATTTGTTATTTCTAAATGCTTCACAATGCCAAATAATTAAGATACATTATTAAGAGTGCGACCAATGCATTGAATATTCAATTAATCGAAACTCGTATTATGAGTACCTATAATTCATGACGTTTAAATTATGAGATAGCACTGCACTGGTTGACTGCCTTATCGATATTATCAATATTTACACAGCAGTCGACCAATCAACAATGTTCAAGTTGTCGAGACGTGTGTAACAACGAGTGACAACATTGAAAAAGAAAAGTAAGAAATAAGACTTTGCCACCAATCACTAATGTCATGCGAGCAATCTCAACGGATGTCATGCGAATTGGACCCGACTTAAACCATTATCCCTATCTATCCGTTTAAGCGCCAGAGACATCAGGTAATGCCTGGAGAGGATGTCCCAGGATTCCCAGTAACTAAACTCTTTTGAGTAATTCTAACTTTATTGATGCGCATTAGCATCGTCTTTTGCTTTTCAGGCTTGAATTCAAGGTTAGAACTAAAAGGAACTCTACACTCACACACTTCAAAACTAATCTAAATGTTTCTATCTCTCCGTCACTAAAAATGTTTTTAAAGGGTATTTTGGGATTCTTTATTAATATTTTTAAAAATTAGCAGAACATTTACATTGGTAGTTTTCAGAAAAGGCCACAAAATCCGACGAATTCAACTACCGCCGCCGATTTAAGAACAATAGCACAGTATAAAGAGAAAAATTATCTATAGGCTGTGATAATAGGTAAAGGCAAAGTAGGTCAGGTAAAACGTCTTTAACATCATTCAAAAATCTTAATTAATTTCTCTTTTATTTTACTTAAGAACATCAAAAGAAATCTAGTATTATTTTTAAATTTACGAAACACGGCCATGTTCTCAAAAATATTTCTCAGGTTCAAAGTAATTTGATCCTAAATTATTAAGAAATGTTTATATTTCTTAATTAAATTATAATCAAGAGACGCTTGAGAAATGAAAATCGGAGTAAGTATCAAAACGTCAGTATAATTTATTACGTTTTCAAGATATCTTTGTACATTTTTATACAAAACAATAATTTTCATTACGACTAATAATTACAATCCAAAAATTACATTTATTTTTAAGTTTATAATTATTAAATCTAATATCACGATTTAGCTTAGTTATTATAAAATAGGTACTCAAGCAATACATCTAAGTATAGCTAAAAGATCGATAACATTGCAATCATATATGTATATCGTCATATATACACTCATACTTAGTAATAAGATTAAGCACATTTTGTAACATATCTAAGAGGCTTTCATAGAATAAAATTTCGAGATCCAAAAATGTACCAAATAATTAACATAAACTTTTGACAAATTAAACAATTTCGTTGAAAATAAATAACTTTTTTATTAATATAAATTATATAGACTGTCACTTTTCTGTGACACATGATTATTCTGAAGCATCCTAAATTATAAAATAATATTCGAGACACAAAAAAATATAATTACAACATTTTTTATGTAAGCTTATTAAATTTCATGTCAAATATAAAGGATTATTTATTAGGTAAGGATATTTTTAAACATCTTACACTATTTGGTGTTGCGTTACAGTGACAGAATTGTGAATATTTATCCACAATTTCTATAAACTATGTAATACAATTTAATATTATTTTTTTTTATTTCGAAAAATGTTACCACAATCAGACTCAACATTTTCACACAAACTTTGTACAAACATTGTTTCATTAAAATACTCGTATTTTGGTAAAACGATTCGAATGTCTCAAACCTTAAATTACGTATGTGAAAATTGACAAACTGTATGATAATAAGTAACAATTTTATTTACAGTACCTATTGAAATAAAAATATGTCGTGAATATTCAAAGTGAAGAATAAGTGCACAGAAATAATAGAAAATTTGGAATAACATTATACGGAATCTCATACAGCAACAATTACGTTCAAACATAGTATGTGCGCCCCTTATTAGAAGCACTCCCAGTAATAGAGCCTGGTACTATCGGCGAAATATCATCTACCCTAGAATATACGTGGCCAGTGCTGGGGGACCGCCTCAGGTCATAATTAAACCGAGGACAAGTCCTGTTGTCAATCGACATGTAGCTATTGTTCGAATTGTTCCCTTCTCTATAAGTGTTGTTGTCCGACGATGGAGAACTTTCATTCTGAGATGATTCTCCGTCGTTTCTCTTATAATAAGGCAAGGAACTTGTAAAATTTTGCTTTGAGCAACTATCGTTGGAGACTGGCATTGTCGTGTATCTCAGCGTTGGAGTCTGGCGTAATGATTTCGTGAATACACTCTTCTCAGAACCTTTTACAGTTATAATTGTATCAGTTGAATTGAGTAAAGCAATGAATCTGTCCCAGAAACGTGGATCGCTCCAGGACAAACTTCTGAAGTTATCTAAAATATAACATAGTTCTTCGTTTAGTTGATTGTTATCGATAACTTTAATTAATAAAACTTTATTGAAGTCACTACGGTTGAGTGATTTCAAGTAATTGAAAAACATATTTTTAAAATTAACATCACATAGATCATTTGATATAAAGTTCGCTGTCAGAACTATAATTAGTCGTTTAGACAGTTTGGAAGATTTTAAAAAGCTATCTAATGTTAGAATATTTAATGAAGTCTCATTAGGCGAAAATTTTTTTGATGCCATTTTTCTAAACTCTATCTCTGACATAATATTATGATAAACAAAGTTTGTATCTTTGGTATTACATATCACGTAATAATCATACATGTGGTTAAGGCTTCCATCCAATACATGATCGACGTGTGGACAAGTCTGTTCCTTGAACAAAGGCACACCATATTTGGTGTACAGCCAATCACTAAGTTCGTGTCTAAATGCATAGAATATAGCTCCTATGAGACAAATTAATACGAGAACAATAATAATTCCACAAATAAGAGCAAAATAGTTGTAGGGCAAAAACATGGACTTATAGACAATTTCATCTTGAGATACTGTTGGGTTGTCTTTTGATCCTATATAGTCTTTACAATGGCTCAATACCGAGGCAATAGTGATTTTGGTTGGTTTTCCTTCGGTATCCGTACACAACATTTTCTCCGGGTCCCCGTGATCCCTCCTAAGCCATGAATCTAATTCAGCTATGCTCTTACAGTCACAAGAATATTGGTTACCCTCAATAGATACATGAGCTAAGCTTTTGGAAGAGGAAGCTAATAATTTCCAAGGATAAAAGTTAACAAGTTTGTTGTCATCAATTCTAAGAACTGCTAGAGACTTTAACGAAGAAAATGTATTATTAGCTACATGCACGATAGCATTGTGATCTAAATATAACTCATTTAAATTGTTTAAATGCATAAACTCGTCGCCTTTTAATTCCACCAGTTTATTATTCTCCAAATGCAAAACTCGCAAAGAATCAACACCTTTGAAAGTTTGATTGTTTACTTCTTCCAATTTAGTATTATTCAAATATAAAATTTGTAATTTCTTTTTGCCTATGAACATGTGATTTCCCAAATGGCTGATGTCATTTCCATCTAAATATATTTCTGTAGCATCCATTGGAAGACGGTCAGGAACTTCAGTATATCCAGCATTAGAGCAATCTACAACGTTTGCATTCCAGGTAATGTCATGATAGCATCTACAGTTATTTGGACAAATCATTTCACAGTCACATGCCACAAATTCACAACAGTGACAAAGAGCAAAACAATGTCTCTCATATGGACAGAGAAAGTCAGAAGGTGACATTTCTATTATCAATTTCTTTTTCTTGGCTCGTGAATGGACCAATGTACACAAGGCTTTATCTAAATCTAACACGCGCGGGTATTGTCGATTGTGACTCAAGTGATTGATGCGCTGAATCCATTCCATTGAACAGTCACAAACAAATGGGTTGCCGCTTATAAAAAAATCTGGTAAGTCTCTATCTTCATGTATCTTATCTAATCTAAGTACATTCATATCAAGTTGTACCAGTTTGTTATTATTTAACGTCACAGTTGATAGCTTTTGTAGTTTAGAAAATGAACCGATTTGAATATTAAGAATATTGTTGTCATTTAAAAACAGTTTTTCAACAGAATTAGGTATTGAAGTCACAGAAATTTCGCTTATATTATTATAACTTAAATCTAGAATTTTAATATTAACATTTGAATACATATCATCATTCATAAAGTTTTCTATAAAATTTTTATGTAAATCTAACCACTCTAAGCTATTAGGAAAACTCCTAAAATCAAAGTAAGAAATTTTATTTGCTGATATATTGAGCCAAACTAAGCTAGTTAATGTGTTAAGAACTCCGTCAATTTTCATAATTTCATTCCCATCCAGTCTAAGCAATTTGAGATTGTCAATATTTCGAAAGCAGCCGGGAGTAATATGTTTTATTTTATTACATGCTAGGTTAAGTACCTGCAGTTGAGGTAAGTATTCAAAAGTATCTTCACTCAAATATGTAACTTTGTTGTCTACTAAACGCAAACCATAAAGTTCGGAAAGACCTCTAAAATTATCCTTATATAAATGGGTTATATTATTATTCCCAATATCCAATGACCTCAGCGATCGAAGTTTGTGAATCGCAATTGGAATAACGGACAAATAATTATCATTTAGTCCCAGGTCTTCAATAGCTGTCATGTTATCGAAAGCATTTTCTTCGATATGTTTTATTTTATTGTTATCGATAAAAAGTTCATGTAATACGTGCAAATCTGTAAACAAATGTGAGTGAATGTGTACAAGTTTATTGTTAGAAAGTGTTAAAGAGTGCAAATTTCGTAACTCCCCGAATGCATGCTCGTCTATAGAAATAATTTCATTATGTTCTAAATTTAATTTTTGTAAGCTATACAAATCTTGAAACATATGACGGTCTATTCTATTTAAATTATTATAGGATAAATTAAGTATAACCATGCGCAGCAACCCTATAAATGTGCCTTTATTTATCCATTGACTAGTGAGTTCATTATGAGATAAATCTAATATTTGTAATTGATCTAAACCATCAAACAAACCTGGTGGAATAATGTTTATAGTATTATTACTAAAATTAATTTCCTTCAAGGATTTTGAATCTAGAAAAATATCAGGAGGAATAGTATTCAAAAAGTTACTTGATAAATTTAAAAACTGTAGACTGAGCAATCCTTCAAAGGCACCGTCTTCTATGGTAGATATTGCATTGTTCTGCAACAACAATTTCGACAAGGAACGCAACTTTGATAAACTATTATCGGTAAGTACAATCAAGTCATTATAAGACATGTCAAGAACTTCTATTACCAAATTACAACTTCTTATGCTTAAATTTTGTTCTTGTATTGAATCAGAAAATCCAATAGTATTAATATTTTGCAAATGATTTTTGGTTAGGTTTAAAGTTTTCAAACTATACAACGTACAAAATGTTTCTGTCTTAGTACTCCAGATGTTGTTATCACTTAGATTAAGTTCGATTAACTCGTTCAATCCTGCAAATGCTTGTTCGTGTAGCTCCATCGTCATAGCAGACCACTCGCTGTTATGAGAGGTCACGTGCAAACGTTTAAGATCACTGAAATTTTCAAAAGCACGTGCCGGAATCTGGCGTAACTTGCACTTATCAATTACGAGGTTTCGAAGTTTTGAGAGCCCTGTCTTTTTTACTGGTGTTTTGTCAGTTTGATCTGTCAGAGTGCTTTCGAAAAACAAAATCTCACTGCACTGTACGTGTAACGATTCGACATCGTTTATATGTGTCCTACTGATGTTTTGCAACAAGTTATCTAAACTGCTTATTGTTCGTATTTTACAGAAAAGTATCGTACTCTCCGACGTTTCTTCCTCGAAACTGCGGAAGGCGCACTCGTGCGGCATTTCGGCCGCAAAGCTCCTTTCGATAGCATGGCAGTAAAACAACACGTACACTATAATGCGATTAATAGTTCGGTGATCGAGTTTTTTCACGACAGTTTGTTTTATTAGCATTTTACAAACAAATGTGAGCTGCGGCGAGGCATTGAGGTCGGCAGTGCCATTTATAAGGAAGCAAATTGATCGATCACGTCATAAATATTCTCGCGTTAGAAACAACATCGCGATTCGCGTGGCATGGCGGCGCGTGGCGCGGTCGAGGCAGGTGTGTAGCACGGATGGCGGCTGCCCACCGACTGTACAGAGCTACGTGACTCCGCCCTACGGCGTCGCACGCCCCGCGCTACCGCACCGCCCTGGTACGTCTAAAGAAACTTCATCTCATATTATCAAGGGTGCATAAGCCGTTGAATTATTCCCGTGCGGGTGTATCGAGCCTTAATTTTAAACAAACTTAGATCTGGTTTCGTAGAGCTCATTGTTATCACGATGTGTAATTTTTCCTTGACATCTGAAATTCAACATGGAGTTTAATGAAACTTTGTAACCAGAGTCAACTTTTCATTGAATTTATTTATATTGAGAGTCTAATTAAAGTAGAAACTCTAAGTTTTTAAATTAAGAGTATCTCTAGCTAGGGTATGCTTCACAGAAAATTATTATAAAATGCTAAGTTTATAAATAGCTTCTCTAAAACTTTTTCACATTGAACACAAAGTTGGTATTTTAAAAATCGTACTCTTTAAAAAAGGGGGCTCCTACTGTAATATTACGTACACCTGTTGTTTGTACCTCAAACTTTGAAAAACTTTTCACTTAGGCTCTTTCACGTGAAAATGGGATGAAAGACTTGCAAAATAGTTTTCGGTGACACCATACGGTGCTGATGTTAAGGTTTTTCGTCATATAATATGGGCAAAGTAAGCTTTTAAAGTCCGCCCAAGTTTCTTGAGATCAGGTACTTTTTACCTCAAATTTCTGGTTAGGATGTGCATAAATATGTAAGTTTACGGACGCATGTGAGTGGCGAAGCTTTTTGCGCTTATGAAAAAAGTACGTGTTAAAACGATGTGGTTTTACTATTCAAACACAAAAGTTATGGGTAAAGCTTTTAAGGTTGATTGTTATACCTAACTTTTAGTAACTTTTATATAAAATATTTGAGTAAATATTTAAAATTTAAGTGCTTTAAGCTACCTGTGTGATGGTTAAATGACAAAGAGAGTAAGAGGTAGGTGAGTACAGATAGTAATTATTATTATACCTCTCATTTTGTTGCATACCTAATACAATCGAGAGATGAGTATTGTAAGAATGCTTTATTAAAAATCACGTTTGTTTTATGGAAGCCCCCCTTAAACATTTATTTTATTTATTTTTATTTATTTTACTCTTTATTTTACGCCAGATAAATAACAATAATGTACATAAAATCTGAAAAAAGAGGCAATACAATGGGCGGCCTTTATCACTAAAAGTGATTTCTACCAGGCAACCTTTTATTCAATTTTTAGTATTTAATGTAAGAGAAATATACATCATCTGTGAAAGTTTCAACTATCGAGCTATCACGGTTCATGAAATACAGCCTGGTATTATACAGACGGACAACTCCTGTTTTGACGTTTCTAGTACGGAACCCGAATGAAACGCCTGAATTAGAAATACATATATTTTCCTATGTACCTACTGTTTCTAAACCTTAGGATATAAGGCACGATGAAGATGATCACCCTTTGAATCTGGTACAGACTGTCCCCTTTAACTTTACCTTAATACGATTACATTGAACCTGATACGTTTCCCACGATTATTTAGAATTCAATTGTGTTTGTAATCGGGATTGTAAAAGTACTTTGATGCTTATACTTATCACATAGTGGTACCTATCTACGTACGAAGGTAGGTATGCACTATTCTTGACTGTTTGTAAATATATGACTCGCCACAATGACGTCACCCGCCTAATGCAAAGCCATGCAGATATTTAGAGATCTAGGACCACTCTCGTCTACAAGACTTGTGACAGTGGCCCTAATATTGGGGGTAAGATAATTATTAGGTACCTCTTCACACTCCACTTAAAGCACCCGGGTTTCTACTAGCAAAAGGACGTAAACATGCGCGCGAGCAGGTCGGTCCAAATTTTTATAGTTTTAAGAGAATTAGTCTTTCTATAAGGTTTTTTTTTGTAAGATGCTCTACATTATATAAGAGTGCACCCGGCACGCGTTGTTCAAGTACGAACACGAAAGGGTAGGATTAGGGTAAATCTCTTTAAAATATTGACTGGTCATGATAAATATTTATCTCTTTCTGATGACGCGGCAATAGTTATAAAAGTATCGTGGATGCGAAAATCCATCATCTCAGCAAATCGACAGTATACCTGAACTTAGGGATTAATCCCTTTATTGAACTTCTAAAACATGTAGAGTAGCACTGGCCCTAGCAGAAAACCAGCGCTAACTCGCTGACGCGAAGTAGCATCAAAGCTGAGCTAGGGACCATTTTTGTCTCATGTGGGGATATCAATGTTATCTGTTTGCTATACCTAAGTACCTAATATATCATGTATTACTTTTATTGTGTCCTTGCTGAGAACAGAATAAATTATTTTTCTTTCTTCTTTCTTTCTTTCTATGTACAATTACTTTTCAAATAATCTAGGTATAACTAGAGATTCTCTCACATGAAACGGGTATTGGTCTTTTCTAACCATCTTAAACGCTCCTAAAATTTTTGTACTCTTATAAAATATAGATGCAGCTTTTACAAAAAAATTAAACCAACTAAACCTATAATCTAGATCTCGTTTAAAGATATAAACAGACATTCTAATCAAACACTTAATAAAAACATCCTTGTTAATGATAGTGTAGGTTCGACGATGCCTGTCTGTGTAAGCAAAAAATATAAAATATAGAATCAAGTCCCAAAACCGGATGATGCTATTATATTCCACTAGATATACCGCTTGGCTTCGCTTGTGATATTCTTCAAATTCTCGGTGCACATAACTAGCCCATGCCACTTTATTTGTTTATACTAATATTATAAAGAGGAAGATTTGTTTTTTTGTTTGTTTGTTTGTAACGAATAGGCTCCGGAACTACTGGACCGATTTAAAAAATTCTTTCACTGTTGGGAAGCTACACTCTTTGCGGTGAACATAAGCTATATTTTACTCCCGTATTCCCACGGGAACGGGAACTACGCGGGTGAAACCGCGTGACGTCCGCTAGTTTATAATAATTATGTATGAAAGTAAGTTAAATTTTTCGTTTTTCAAGTAGGTGTTTCACTGTCAGCTTTCTGTGATATTAGTACACTGGGGGCTTCCACTGTTGTCTTTTCACCATTCCTTAATTCCAATCACTTCACGCTTTCAATGATAATAAAGGTATTATAACAGTGTTATATGCTACATTGTCAAGCCGTTTAAATGAGTGGCCAGATTTTTCATAGCAGTTGCAGTTATTTACGTTTCATATATCATCTTCATTTCCCTTTTTAATACCACTTAGGTGGCAGGCAAGATTTCGGCCCAAAACATAGACCGCTGGTCACCGTAGCATAATAACGTTTGCAACACACCTGCACTGCCGACCTTGTAAATTTTATTGGTATTACTAGATACATATTTAGTAAAGATAACCAGGTATCTATTGGTAATTTAACATTTGTTTGAATTTTTGATGAATTATTTCAAAATTTCCTTGAAAAGAATCATCCATTGTCGTAGAATGTTTTCTTCTCTATTATACCCAATGATAAAGAACAAACAATTACCAAATTTAGAAATCAAAGTGCATAACTAGAGCAATCCGAACTCGCTTAATCTCATGGGAAGAGTTCACATAATAATTGACTGGTTCGTAATTGAGGTATGTAGGCCCACAAACCAATTTGTAGTTCGTGATAGCGTTGGACAGACCACCCACTAAATATTATGGTAAAAAGACTATGAAGCTTCAGAGACTGTGTTTATTTTATTAAAAAGAATAGGGCGACATAAATGCATATAGAACTTGAGAAAAACAGTTATTATCGAAGTAGAAACAAGTCCAGCCATTATATTTATATGTGATGTAAAAGCTACTATACCTGCCTATCCTTTTTGAGGATGAAGGAACTTGACACAGTTAAAATTTTAATGGAGAAAAACTTAAATGTTTTTATTCAATGATATATTGTTTTGAGTGTAAAATGGCAGTCGTTAAGCCATGTTGACGGCCTTTTTAGGCGGCTTGAAAATTTTTAGCAGCGGACAGTCACAACCTGCGCCTGTCCATCTCAACACGGCAATACCGCTCACCTTCATCCTCACTATTACGGGGATAAATTCTAAAAAGGTGAAATGTGGGCATATAACATGCATTTGCCTCCCCCTTCGGGGATAAAGGCGTGACCATATGTATGTTTTGAGTGTCTCTTAAGTAGTTTTGATTCTATGAAGGCAAATTAGATACTCTATCCACGGTATCAAACTGGTAGTACCACGGGCAAGAAAGGACATTAGTCACATATTTTACTAAAACCATTTAGTTCTATTTTACACAGAAATCGATGGTGCGGTGTAAAGTCTGTTAATGCACCTACCACACCGTGCGGTGTGTCATTTCACAGGAATTGGAATTCAAATTTCAGCAATTTTGTAAAACTTTACCTACTTTCAACATGAAATAAACAACATGTGAAATAAGTTTAATCTACTCAACCTTGTGTACGTTGTACGTTTGATTAAACTTATCGTGTATAAGAGTTATTTTTATTTTTGGACTTTACTCATTGTTCTTAGTAATGTTTGTTTGTTTGTTGTATTGATTGGATACATGTTTGTGTGAGTTTACTTTCCACTAAATTAAGTGTTTATCTAAATGTAAAACAAACATAATACCGGTGGCGTAGATACTGCACATAAGTAATGTCAACAGTTCTTCGTAACACAATCATTAAGTACACAGGTAGAATAAATTGATGATGAAATTTAAATGTCTACACGCGGGAACTGTCTGATGAAAAATATATGAAGCACGTCAATATAAAATTACAAGCAAACACTATACCCTCAGGAAAACAAAAAAAAAATTGCAAAAAAAACTTAACCTATTTATTAATGATAAGTATATCGAGCTAGTTTCGGATACTATGATTTGGTTGGAACACCCTTTGCTTGCTCTCCCTTGATTTCGACACAATACACACAACAATGCTAAGTTAGTAAAAAAAAAAAATATTGTTACTTATTTTCATAATAAGTAACAACAATTATTTTCATAAAATATAAGTAAAACATAATTGTATTCCTTACTCAAAAACATCTCTATTAGAAAAAGTCGTTGATTAATTTTCCCATGAGTTAATTTTTAAGATAATTATGTTCACCGCTAGATGGCTGTAAGGAGCAGTTATCGACTAAGCTTGTCCCGCCCCTTGAAATAATCATCTTGTTAAGCCGTTATTCGTTACTCAGTGATGGTCATATGATTATCGATATCGATTTCAAATTTAGAATTAACTTTTGGTTCGTCAGTCACCCACAGTATAACATCAACTGAATATAAGTATGATGAGTTACATATATTTGTATTAGCTTAGTAAAATAATTTATTTGTTGCAAGGAATTTTGGAAGGAAGGATCTCCAGAGGTCTTATTGCCAAGTTGAAACGGATAGAAATTGACTAAAATATCACAAACGGTCACCACTTTTAGGTACTCGTTGCGTAAGATGCTTAACGCAGCGATCGTTTACTTCGTACAGTTTGTATAAATTAAATTTTATAAGTGCTGGCATTTGCAAAATTGACAAATATAGTCATTATATGAAAAAGTGATTCATGCTAGATGAAAAATAACTGTATACTTACTATATTAACACCTAGAAGTCGGTCCTTGTTTTCAATCCATTTGACAGAGAAAGTTTCTAACTGAAAACTTCGGAATTTTGTTTAACACCACCATAAAAAGAATCGGAGCAGCCCCAAATAAAAATGTTCTAAAATAGAAGCTTTCCCCTCCATTACATCTGTGTTTATTCAGTGCTCATCTAGATGAAAAATTGAATCGAATGTCTGAAATGACAACGTAACGCGTGTGAATCATGTGAGCCTTTGACAAAACTCATATTCTACTCATCAAAGTATGTCTTCTGCCGTATTCTTATTGCAGTAAAATTCAAAATCGCTTGGCAAGAATTTTCTTGGCATGGAGAATATAGTTGTGTTCAGTAAAATAAACACAGTGTAAATTAGTGTCGGGAGCATTCAGTACAATTAACATATAGAAGAGATGTGGAGGCAGTGACATGTCATTAGTCATGTTCTAGCGATAATCTTCGAATAACAGCTGTTTGTCATACGCCCTTGTGAATCTATTGTGTGTTGGTTTTGTCAGTTCTGAAGAATTTCAACTGAAATTTCGCTGTTTTGAAATATTATACTCCGTGCTTACATCAACCAACTCTGTCGACGTACAAATATTAAGAAGACATATTTTCAAGACACGTCATTGAGCTTATGTAAACAGACCAAAGAATTTTAATTAGTACTGGCCTTTTATAAGAATTTTGCCTAGTATTTCTGTCAGCATATTTTTTTATTATATAAAAAAGCGTTGTTCTGAAAATAAACTCTACAATATTAAAAAAAAGTGTACTACGAGTATAGTTTCTGCTTTTCTGCTTCCATAGCTTTGAGGTCTTTCATCGTACGGGAGTAATAATTAAAAAAAAAACTACAAGCGTAATTGTAATGCTAAAATAATATTTGCCCTTTTTAAATATTTGTGGACACACTACGTTACCCTCGCCCCAATTAATCGAATATTAGCTTGTGCTATAGGATCTAGACAACTGATAGACATGTTCTTATATATTTCTAAATACATACATAATTATACACAGAAAACACCAAAGCTCCGAAACAAACATTTATGGATCACATAAATATTTCGACCGACCCGGGAATCGAACCCAAGTCCTCACCGCGGCAGGTGGTTACTCTACCGAAAGCGCCACCGAGGTACCGAGGCAGTCAAAACAAATTAAGCCATCCATGAATAAACTACACTTATAGAGTTGGACCTGTATAATATAAAGTCAGATAACTGTTATCCCAGACTTATCGCAAACGTGTCGACTGTTGGGGAAACGTACATTTTAATACAACAAATTAGCTGCATTGTGTTTAATGCCCGTATAAAGGTATGTAAAAACGGTTTCCGTTAACAACACCATATGTTACGCTGCTGTTATTTGGACAAACATTCGAAAATTGTAACTCCTGCTTTCTGTTTTAACTGTGTGACTAGTATCATAGTGGTAGGCAGTTCATAGATTAGCTTCAAGTAGTAATCTGCTTCGGGATAGGAAGATACTGGAACATCCTTCACTTTACCTTGATAAAACTGTACGAACCTCAGAGATGCATAAGCACACAGTTAAAACCGACTTAAATAACTAGCTCCATGTACTCGTATACTTCATTTATTCTTTCTCTTAAAACCTTCGGTACTTCAAGAAGAGCGTACTTAGATCTTCGATCAACAATACTAAAGATTAGAGCCTACATGAGAGCTACTATTATAGGTTTTTCAGCTGCGATAGTGGCCCTCAATGTTTTGATTTTGACTCTGCCTGATGGAGAGTCGAGTCGAGTCACGGCGTCATTTTGATGAGCAAAAAGAACTTATTATCGAACCGTGAAAAGAACTTTAGCCGGTGTTTATTTAAATTTAACAAAATTTAAGTGTACCTACCTACCACGTTCATTGTTTTTCGAGGCCATAAAGATAGAGAGGTTATCGAGTTTTGTTAAAAAGATTAAATAAGAACACTATCATTGAACCTATGATCTTCTAAGCGTATCTTACTATCTTTTAATGACTGTCATGAAATCATTAAAACATTTAATTCGAAATCTATAAATACTAATCAGATGTAATATTACTAAAGCCAAACCTACATTCTACGAGAAGCATGACGTATTATGGCATTCACCCTGATATAAAGTAATATGACTTTAATTTAAGTAAATAAAAGTAATGTTCGATAAAAAATGAATCACTGTCGCAATGAGTTTGTAATACTACAGTTCTTAGAAAATCAATTGGAAATTGATGACTAAGTCAAAATCACCACACTGCAAAATTGCTTCTTGAATGATAGTTTTAACTTTGTACTCTGTATACTTTGTATTTCTTTAACAATTTTTCAAATCGATTTAATAGTGTATTGAGATTTTCTATGCATAATTATGTATATATTTAGAAATATAAGAAGTTTAATCAGCTGTAGCTATCCTAACACTGTAAATAGTTTATCCTAAAAATAAATATTGACTAACTCCACAGGTAGGTATAACAAAGCTGATGATTGTGTACCTACTGAAGGGAAAATAAATTACCTAGCAGTAATTTTTATTTTTCGAATCACTAAATTCACCAATTACCTATATTATCTGAAATAGCAACTCTACATAAATACTAACTCAAAATAAAATAAAAACTTACAATTTTGCAAGAATATGCTTTCTTAGCTCTAAAATCATACTATTTAATAATTTGCAAGGGCTCGGTACGATATCTTAATTTGCTTCCAGCTTCGGAGCCGGTACACTCGTGCAAACTTAAACTATTATCTAATCTACTCCAAATGTCTATTAAATAGCTAGCCTATAGGTATAAGAACACAACAGAATGAAATCGTTAGAGACTTCGAACTCTTAAATTAACGACATTAAAACAGGCTTCTCTCATTCAAGATAAGACCTTTGTAAGGGGAGAATAAATTGGATAGAATTCTGCAAAACTGGACAATTCAGTTACAGGAAAAGTTAGCGCAGGCTTGAAGTTGACTAAGTGGAAGAAGGAACATAGTTTTTTGTCTTTTATTAACTTAGAATAAATGAAACATGACACTGATTTTAATATTAATATCAATGGGATTGTATTTATTATATTCAGGTTGTGGGATCATTAAACTGAAATTCACCATTTTGTTCCTTTTTTAAGGATTATCGCAACTTGGTCAAGTAATTATAATATTCACATAGTTTGTAAAAAAAAAAGTCAACTGTGGTGTTGATAACTAAGCTGATATAATTATTATAAACAGGTTTCTCACTCAAACATGGAAAGTAAATTAAAAAACTCCTCCTATGGCATAATATATTCACATAGAAACTCATAATATGTACGTCATCCCTTATTTGATTCTGTAAAGCGTCAAATTATTTGAAGCCCACTACCGTACTTCGTTGCTATTCCTGCCTACACTAAAAAGATGGAACTAGAAACATAAAGTAATAAGAATTCAAAAATAGAGGTAATCAAATTTGATTAGCTTTTTTGCATACTGCTGTCCACATTGTTGGTGTATGATATTCTTAAGGTCCTCCTACAAAATTACCTCCTAACTCGAGTCACGTTTCGGCTATTAGTCCAAGGTACTTTACTAAAGTTTCATCGCGAAACGATCAATGAACCATTTTACCGTTTCGTTTGGAAAATATTTTATAAGGGTTAGCTAGCCGACCGTGTCTTTAATGTATATCTACGAATCCAGGTAATCAAGCAGATGTTGAGAGCAATCACAGTGACCAATGGAACGTGGATGATGTACCTTTAAAGGTCAATGATCCGACAAATATTGCGGATCTTGTTTGAGTATCAGTGACTGTATTTGGTAATTTAACATCTGTTACTTGTTTTTATATTTTTTGTGTTATATTATTGGATTATTATATGAAAACATAGTAATCTATTAGGACAGTGAATGTAGATTGTAGTGGCCTATCTATGCTGACGATGTCACACATAAAGTTTTAAGTGAGTAGGTAGGCTATAAGTTTATTAACGTTTAATAGCGAATGACTGAGAGGCTTTATACGTACGGATAGTCATTCGTTAGTTTGCCACCTACTTACTTATACTTCATGAATGAGAGGTTGCTAACAAGAAGAGAAGAAAAGTTGATAAAAAATATAGCACCAAATTAAATAATGTAGAGTTTTGAATCATTATATTCATTCAATTCATTTAAACATGATAAACTTTTCCTCTGTATTCAAAATAAGCTTTAGGTACGATTCGAATCAAAGGGATCCAAATATGGTATGAACTCTTAACTTAGTGAACAGTTAAACAGTTGGCTTCGACATCCCTTTAGAAGCTCCCTTTATCTACATAAAGTTCCAAATCTCTCGCTAATAAACCGTATTCACCCCAATTAGGGTTGTTTCCTACCTTGTATTATGCTGTACCGGTTCAAATATGCCACAACACGTACATTGACGTATCGAATGAAATGTAGCCACAGCGTTTTCATATTCACCAGTCAATGGATAAGTAAAATAATGTTCATGATTTCCGTCTTTTTGTTCCGTAAGTATTGTTGCAGTGACAACGTATGTCTGAGGGCGCAATAGTTTACTACTAAGAACCAACTTTCGTATCACAAGGCCTTCGGCATCGCGGTGAACTGAGTATAGGATGGGTACCTATATTCTTATTGATAGAAATTATTTTATTTTGTTCCATTAAGAGATTCATTGTTTGGGTCAGATGATAAATAAAATGTTTGGTTTGAAATAGAAAACATGTTTGTACAGCGGTGTCATTTCGAACTACAAAAAGTTGTTGAGAAAGTGCTTAACATAAAACGGTCATAGGTCAAATACCACCGAAGAGATAATATCTCTACGCTCGCTGTTGCAAAGGGTGTTAGTGACCTTAACATTGCTAATGATGCGCACAGCGAGTGGTTATATCGAAGCGAAGGTGTTTTTACTCAAAGAGTTGACTACCGAACTATAAATTAGTATCTACATAAATGGTCAGAAGGGTAAGCTGGAAGTCGTGCATGGATTCAGCTTAGATATTTATTTGTGCGATGAGCGCGATTCTTGATACAACTAGGTATAATAATTATCAAGCTAAGTTATTATTTATTTGATTATATAGATGAACATGAGGTTGCAGTTAGACAAAGAATAGTTATCGATATAAAACTAAAATAGTTTCTTTCGTAGCAAACAAATTAATAAAAATAACAACCAGACGAAATTTTTGCTACACAAAAGAAAATTTCTACGGAAAGAAGAATAATGGGTCGCCCTAACTTCCCGTGGTAAGAGCTGATTGACAAGGTTCATTCGGAAGTTATTGTGAGAAATAAGAATAAGAATAAACTTTATTGCACACCAATGTTAAAATTTCTTATACAGATATTACATTTCTTAAATGTACAGAGGGCGGCCTTCTCACTAAAAAGCAATCTTTTACAGGCAACCTTTGGATGGAAAAATACCGCCAAGAATCACGTTGTAAAAGGGGTAGTCATTGGTGTCATATACAAATACAACATAGTGCTAATACAGAATGCAACTATAATACATGTACTCTAATGAAATGTCGTGAACAATCATTTACTAGGGATTAGATGACGAATGCTGATAACTACAAGGATGTAGGGAAATCTGTAATCCGCAAAAAAAGAACACGATAAGGACTTGCAAATTCAAATGAATTTATTAGTATGAATTGATGAAGAGGCTATACACCGAGACAATTTTTGTAAGGAGAATTTATTGAAGATTGTTTTAAGGAAGGGGGAAATGAACACAGTCAAAGAGACGCCAAAATTTTAATATTCATCTACACTGTTGCGTTGGATACAACATTTTCTTTCATTTTATTGCGCAGTCCCACCCTTTTTTTTTTTTTTTTTTTTTTTTATACCACTCGAGTGGCAGACAAGCATACGGCCCCACCAGATGTACCGGTGGTCACCGCAGCCTATGGACGTTTGCAACACCAGAGGCGCCACAATCGCGCTGCCGACTCTTTAAAAACCTTCTAAGTCCCCTTTTGAAGAACCCCTTACTGTAGGCGTTTGGGAAAACCGAAGCAGGGAGATCATTCCACAACCTAAGCGTACGCGGAAGAAAGCCTCTACCAGATCTCACCGTGCTCAAGCGCTCAGGACGCAACGTGTGAGGATCAATAGCCTGTCTATGGCGAGCGGTGCGATGATAGAATGTAGCCGTAGGCATCATATCAAACAATTCTTCAGAGCACAAACCGTTGTACAGGCGGTAGAACACACACAGAGAAGCAAAGTCTCTCCTGTCACTAAGATGTTCCACACCACCTGCAAGTATGGGATCGTTGACAACTCTCATAGCTCGCCTTTGCACCGAGTCAAATGGACGAAGCTGGTATTCGGGTGCCCCCGCCCAGAGGTGACAGCAGTACTCCATATGCGGACGCACTTGCGACTTATAGAGAAGCAGTGCTTGCGCCGCAGTAAAGCACCGCCGCGCCCTTCTGAGCACTCCGAGCTTCCTGGACGCCAGCTTGGCCTTGCCCTCCAAGTGACTGCGGAACTGCACATCACTGGAGATGTCAACACCAAGGATCCCTATACTTTCAGAGATGGTGAGAGATGTGCTCTGAAATTGTGGCGCCACAGTGAATGGGGTCTTTTTTGCGGTGAAAACACAAACTTGTGTCTTGGTAGGGTTGAATTGGACAAGATTTTGTCGACCCTATTGAGAGTAGCCTCGACTTCAGACACAAGTTGTTCACGACTTTCTTCCACTGCAACCCGAGAGATACCGGGGCGGCCCGTGTAATAAGTGTCGCCCGTACTGTCGTCCGCATAACAATGAATGCCGTCAATAGACAACATGTCATTGATATGCAGCAGAAACAAAGTAGGGGACAACACTGAGCCTTGTGGTACTCCAGCGTTTATGGCCATGCAGTCAGAACAGCTGCCGTCAACGACGGCCCTGATGCTTCTACCGGCCAGAAAGCTGGACACCCATCCGCATAAACTCTCGGGCAGTCCATAGGAGGGCAATTTCGTAAGAAGACCACGGTGCCACCCTTGTGGGACTGTCTAGTTATCTGTTTTACGTTTGCTAGTCCCTTGACTAGCAAACGTTAAACAGATAACTAGACAGTATTCCTTGTCGTAATAATAAAATAACTACATGTTAACAAAGTTTGGACTGTTTATTAGACAAATATGAACGCTATTTTCTCTTAAACGCTTCTTTTTGTTTTTGAATGCGTGGAACCCTCAGAACACTGAATCCAAGCCACCGGAACTAAATAGATACTCTTAAGAGCTCATAGAATTGCACAAAAAATTTTAATTCATTATGATTATGTACTATCTATGCAGTTACCCTTACAGCATGTTTTTGTCATTCTGTCAAAGCCAGAACATTTGTTTGTCTATGTAGATTTATGCAAGAGGAGCTTATCTCACGGTCCGTTTGCACAGTTTGAATACGCTCCATATCTTCGCGGATGTCGATAACGTGCGATTTTGATGTCAGCACGCAATTCTGATATCGTGCTAGGCTTACATCAATTGGCGTTACAGAACTATTTACAAGATGTAGAATATTTTCGTATTTTAATTCTGTGTGAACTTGGTAAGCATCACTTTCTGAAGCAGCAAATGCCCGCTTTACGCTTGCCGGATTTAAAAAGATTACTCCTGAGACTCCTTATAATACACACACTTATTTGTCAAAAGCATTGGGTTCAAATCATAAAAATGTGCTAACAACTTAAATTTCTAGACATCCCGTTATTCCTACTAAACTACTCGTGAGAGTATCTAGGCCGTAAACCGTCTTCATCACTTTACTCTCTCAGCTTTCTACGTCTGTGTACACCAACGCTATAAATGTTTCAAATGTTCTAACAATACGAGTACAATGGTACACAGAAAAACAGAGTAAGTACAATAAACCTGTAGAATCCCAGTGATTATTCATAACACTGACCATTTATTCCGAAAACGTAGATAATTGGAAAACAGGCATATTGAGCCCAAAGAGACAATTTAATTTTAATAAATCTGCTTTAGCAGTTTTGTGTACCCATTTACTGAGTGTGATCAAACCCCATTAGGTAGAAAACATTTTATTATTTAAAACTCAGGTAGCTTATTGAAGGGTAGAGCGTCGGTGTCTAGGAGCTTTATGTTTGTTTGTAGGAATGTAGATTTTTCATCTTTCTTAGCAGCCTTAGCGGCATAAAAATCTCCATCACAGAAAAAGCATTTCATCACGATCTTGACTCAATACAAACTTATTTAATAGTCCTCTTATTTGGTAAGCAAGTATGGCTACGGTGAAACTATGTTTGTCCATGCTTTGGTGTAGAATATTGAAATGAATTACCAAAGCTATCGAGCGACGTGATCTAATTAATAAAAATATTTACCTACTATTAAAATTCAAACTTACGTATATCATAGTTTCTCTATTTTCAAAGCATCAACCAAATCAGAATACAGATATGGCGAATCACTACTGGAACGGCTGTAGTTCCGCGAAAATTTCGCTACCAATTTTCGCCGAAATTACTTAGGTTAGGTTTCTAGAAACAAATAGTAAAAACCTTGTGACATATTTAGGTCTTCCATCTATCTGACTGTATTACGTTCTGAAGCACAATATTGAAACTTGTTTAGTATTATTTGTGGCCTTGTTCCATTTCTAATACGAGTAAAAAATAATGTTCACTATATGAAAATTTACAAAAATAATAGCACTATTTAAATAATCGTACGTATAAGTAGGTACTAAACCTTTATTACCTACCTATTGTGTACTATTAGCCTCGAAAAAAGTAAGCGAACTGTTTTTTACAATAGTTTACCACACACAGCCTCTCCTACATCTCTGTGTGTATTCCGACGTCACTGATGGAAGTCACGCAAAGTCGTGACAATTCTCATTGAAAAATGTAATATTAGCTTTCCAAGCACTTGGTTCCTTTATTATTTTAGAACGAAATGAAGGCTAGTGATTAAGCTCACGGTAAAATGAATTAAATAAGTATAGTAAACTGTTATCATTAAAACAAGTACGTACCTAAGCCTAAGACAAACTGATTTCTTTACAATTTTAATGGTACCTCCTCGGTTAGCAAGCAGAACTATGAACTCAGTGCAGTGTCACATATTATAACATCGTGCTACTTGCAAGTTAGTACTAGAATTTTACCTGGAAGAACTTCTATGCTGGCTGTGCTGCCTCTTATACCAACCCTTAAGTTAACTTACACTCACGAAGGCATTAAAACTGATATTTAGCACATTCCTATTCATTGAATTAGGTGCAAATTGACAAACATTTTATATACAGCTCCACGCCATTGGTTCCCAAAATAATATAGAATTAGCCTTTCTGTATTATAGTAATACCAATTTGCTTTAAGTGAAATTAATCAGAGTTTATATCTATATCTACAGATAGATGTGTTAACCTATCATGAACAAAACTAATTTGCAAGCTCCCAGCACAGCGGAGCGTCGGCGTCGTTGGCGTCGAAACCCTACTGAGAGCAGTAGTAGATAATTGTCGTGGGCGTCGTCGTTGGGGAATTTTCTAATTACGTTTTCAAAGACACCTCGTTTGTAGAACATGTGACATTTGAAGTGAAAAAGGTCACGTTTAGTAAAATTGGAAATCCGACCGGAAGCCAAATGTGGAGTTTCGAAAAATTTGCTATTAACGAATCTCATTTGTTGGACTGTCGGAACGCTTTGGTGCTTTTTGCGAGATTACTGTTTGAACTTTGAAGTCCATTTGGGCATTCGTATTTTCTGTTTCATTAAAAACTGCAGGAACATAATGGTTGAACTATGAATTCAAGTACTTTAAATCTAATTAAGTAACAAACTAGATACTCGCTTTCTAAAGAAGTACTTCTCTTTATCATTTTAGCAGAAACACGTCTCCAAACCAAATCCTCATCACAAGTACCTAATGCAACAAAAAATCAAAATAGATAAATAAATATGAAATAAATATTTGTGTACAATCTCACACAACATCATCTAGCCCAAACTAAGCTAATATACCTAAGCTTGTGCTATGGGATCTAGATTGTTAATCTCTATCTAGATTATAAATACAATACATACATATTATACATAGAAAACACCCAAACTCCGAAACAAACATTTGTGGATCACA
Source organism: Miltochrista miniata (assembly GCA_933228765.1). Taxonomy (NCBI): domain Eukaryota; kingdom Metazoa; phylum Arthropoda; class Insecta; order Lepidoptera; family Erebidae; genus Miltochrista; species Miltochrista miniata. Next base: position 21,358,412 of record OW121763.1, on the reverse strand, counting down.
CAAATATTTGGACCGACCGCGACCCAGGAATCGAACCCAGGACCTCTAGCGCGGCAGGAAGTTACACTACTGACTGCGCCACAGAGGCAATCTGTTTCCTATTATAGCGAAGCAAAAATGGAAGTAACTAACACAAGCGGCTGACCCTTGCTACATCATACCTATACTGGATGAGCACTACACCGACTTAATGGTAGAACAAACTTTGGTAGAACTTATAAAGCTCACTAAAGTAGTAAAAAAAGTGGCTTTGGCGTGGGGTGCAGACATTACTCTTCTCTTAACTACCGCGTTCCAAAAAGCCCTAGGTTCTTAAAAGTATCAATTGAAATATCCAAACCGAACTGCTGGCAATGTAGACATTAAAATCGATACAGGTGTGGTCAAAACCCTGCAACCTATCTCAAAGGTTTTATCTGGGAAATATGGTATTACTCTTCTGTAAGAATAAACTGCACTGCAACTTAATTTGCTAGAAGACCCCTATCGATATTTAACACCTACGTCGAAGTAATTTCATTAAAATTTTGTAACAAACTTTGTGACAGAAAATTTTCTTTGGTCCCAATTTAAAGCACCATCTGCGCAGTTCTATTGCGAAATAATTAGTCCAAAGTAAATTATGCACCCTTTAAACTGCATCAAATTTAGGCAAATAGAGTCTGTTTAAAATATATATTGGGGGCCACATGGCGTATGTTTTAAAAGACATTTTCTTATGAATTGTATCACACGGACTGAAATAAGGGTGGGGGAAATATGATATTGTGCAGTATTTTGCGGTAATGGTTCCTGCGACACGTGCTCGGAGCAATTTTAATCATACTTATATAAATTAGTATTGCTGTTTAAAAGGCACATTTATGAGATTACTAAGTTACTGTAATTAGTAGGTATAAGAGGGAGACATGATTTTCGATTCGACGATTACTAATTACTATTCTCTATTCGAGAATAAACTAAATCTCAATTAACCCAATTTATCAGTTGTGCTAGATGTGTTTGTACAGTACGCTAATTTCAAGAACAATTTTTTTTCGTTGTGTTTGTGTGTACTTTGTGTGAATTTTTAAATCCTATCATTAAATCTTGCTTTCACCTTTGGGGTACCTAAAAGGAGTAACTGTTGGCTTTTTCAGCGTTTTTGGAAGCGACTACCGTCTTTGCTCCTATACCTAATCCTTCCGGTTGTCAGCAGATCCATCACCTTGCAGGAATGATTGGTAACGACCTTTGAAATGTTAGTATATTTACAATAATTATAAAGTGACAAAACAACATTATTATTCATCTTGATCAATTTTAATATGAGCTGCACACTTGCACTCAATGCAATAGCTTTAGGCACTCAATATCGATATTTTATTCGTTCCCATCAAACACATTTCTTCCAATCATAATGGAACAAAATTGCGTCACTTTTCTTTACAGACAACGGGAGCAAAACACTTCGGATGGCGCGTGCCGGTACAATTGACCGAGTGGGCACAATTATTCGCACTGCGGAAACTGGGGCTTCAGTGCGAAAAAAATATTTATTCACCGAGTGCAATCATGGTGAATAAAACGATTACACGGTACGTTCGCGAAATAGCTCCTATTGCGGCCAATAACTAACGTAGGCTTGAAATAAATACATAAATCCTACGGTACGTTACTTTTAAGGTCTTTAGGTTTTAGTCGAATACTTTTCATTCGTTTTTAAATGTTTAACAATTAAACTAAGTAAGTTTTGCTTTTTATTTGTAAATCTTTTTTAGTTTAAAATAAAGGGGTAAAGTGGAGCCTTGAGTTTTAAATGTCTTATTGAGTCTACGGATATTTTTTTACATATTATTAGTTATTAGTTTAGTTCTTGACAAAATCCCGCGCTTCACGCTGTCGTCGTCCGAGCTAACAGTTAACGTTTTTCTTTTCTTTTCGACATATTATGTACTCACACTAAAACACTTCTAGTCATGGCCATTTCAATAGTCTGCAGCGTGGTCCTTCCACTCCTCCATGACCATGAGGCAGAGATGGGATCACTGCCTTTCGATTCAGTGCTGGAAGGATTCTCGCTTCTAGACCCCAAGAAAGCGTTCCAGTTAGAAGACTATCCTCTTCAAAGGACCAATTTATATGCCTAAAAGTAAAGATATTAAAAGAAAGTGTCTTGTAGACGGCAATTCCATTGCTAACAAGGAGAATAACGATCGAATCTAAAACACAAATACCAATACGACGAAGTCTTGCTGCAGGCGTCTCGTTAAAGCTCTCAAGTTATTTAACATTGAACTCGTATGGTATACAAATTCCATTTGAGCAATTACTTTCCTTTTAGGCAAATTAACAAGCTGGATGGTACCATAGAAATTCAATCCAACCAAATCTGTATGTAAATGTATTGTAATTGTGGGCAATATTCGAATTACAGTTTCTATGTTGATTACCATGTTACACTGAAATTTATGTACTTCTCTATCGACTATTTCTCATGTATAATTTTGTTTGGACGTTTATCGGGTTGTGTGCTCACATACTTGGTTATTTTTGGATAACAAGTCGTAAAATTTAGATTTGCATAACCCGGCCGTGTATGCGTTGTATGTTTTCTCATATTGTATGTATTTGATATGTTTAACGGAATACAATGCTGGACTGACATACGTATATCTACGCCGTCGCGTGAGAATCTCTACAACTCATGTCATTCTGTTAATGTATTTGATATGGCGATGATTCGATTAAGAAAGAAAGAAGTATCCTTTCTCAAGTTTAAACCCAAAAATTCTTTGCTAAATTAAAGTTATAGAGGATAACATTTGTATCAAGGGCGGAGGCTCGGGCTTCTAAATAAAATACTGATATTTTTCTGTAGAAAGACGTCAACCGTACACAGTACTATTTCAAATATCTAATCCGTCCAGAACATAACTCTCAATATGACATCTAGAAAACTGATAATCATAGTCGGAGTGCACGCAGCCAAAACGAATGAGGTATATTCGGGGTTTATACGAACCATCACATCTGCTTGAAAGGTGTGCATGTACCTATCTAATATAAAATTCTTCGTACATGAACATAAATGGGAAGAACTCTTGAGATAATTTGAGATACAATAGCAACACCTCACGATGACTCAGCTGGGCTAGTTGGCGCCAGTTGATGGCTCGATATTAGGTGCGGACACAAATAAACTGCGTTAGCCACTATGACTATTTGATTAAGATAACTGTCTGTTTATGTTGACTACGACAATAGTAATCAATTAGATTCAATTCATCGAGGTAACCTACATAGTAAATATTATTGTCGAGACTTATTTCTATTAGAACTTACTTTTTTCGGTGGTGCAGTTACGGCAGATCAAAATATAAAACAATAATAAGTTTTAAATAATGTATTTAAACTTACATTAACTACCACTAACATTGGGTTATATCTAATTTTAGAGGTAATGTGCATGTAAAACTCGAATAATACATGGTATATATTATTCCCTTAACTCTATAATTATAAGTATTCAACTCTATTTGTTTATTCCAATACCACCGAAACATTGACACCAGTTAATATTGGTTGCATTCGGAACGCTTGCTTCTGATAATGTCAACACCTTTTTGTTACAATATCTACTTCCAATACATCAACGTGTAGCTAAATTTTGCAATTAGCATCTCTTACAAACGGCCTCTATCTAAATTCCAAAGATATTGGATACAAGCCGCAAAGCTATTACTGTTTGAAATATCGGACTTGCGTAGGTATAGGCGGCCTAAGTTTGATCTCCGGTCGCTACAAAGAAAGTTAGGAGAAGGACTTCATGTCAGAAGTTACGCTTTCCCGTGAAGTCCTTTTCCTAACTTTCTTATTACCTCACTGGGAGAGATTTTTTAATCCTAGGAAGAGGAGATAAGTTGTTCTTCGTTTTAACACCTGATGAAAACGAGGGGGTTAACGACCTGTGTTTGTCCATGGCATCATCACTGTCCGGTACATAGACCATTTTTGCTGCTGCATCTCTTGTCCGAAAGCCAATTTCATCGAGGTGATTCTTAGTGTTTTTAAAGAGTAGGTATCAGTTGATGAAGGCGTTTCACTTAAATTTATAGGTCAGATTGATCTGAATAGGTTCTTAGTGTTACTTGATGTCATTTCCACGACATGGTTACCTAGAACTAGCTGCCGCATCAAGTAGCCTGCTGGATACCCAACTTTTCAGAAAGCTACAGCAAATAAGTACATTATCATGTTTGGCCTTATTAAAACAGCCTCTGTGACTGGGGCTTTCAAATTTTCAAATTAACGCTGGTTATGTTATTGCATGCACCTAAATACAAAATTATGCAGCCGGAACTTGGACAAAATGCCATATAGTATGCATGCCGTGAATGTTTCAGTGGATTATTAGTGTATTTATATTTAGTTATTCGTGACCGGCATTACATTCGTCCGCAAACTTTGATTCAATAATTTGATTCGTATAATCTCTGTTTCATTGGTAATTATGTAGTAGTAATTATAAAAAATGTACGGTGATATTATCTATATTTAAAAAAAAAACTAAAAATGACTGACTGACGATCAATCACCCTTCAATCAAACCCTTAAATCCAACCTTCAGCAGCCTACGAAACCGTAGCTACGTAAACAGTGTCGTAAGAAGAATAATTCTTCCCCTACAGCGGAAACCGCTGAGTCTTATTTTGCGCAAATACTCCTAATGTGACATAGCTGTGCAATTAGAAAGGATTTTTGAAAGTTCAGCTCCTGGTTATAGGGATGCAAAATTTAAAGTATTTTACTAAAATTCATTCCCGAACGTTCCACGTGACGATAGTCCAAAGAAATAAGACATAGGCTACATTTAAATATCGAAATAAGTTTCCACGGGAGACGGAAACAAGAATGCCTTGGTCGAATCAATGGAAAACGTGTTTTGTATTTCATTTAAATTCATTTCTTAACATGGTTACAAAGAGGCAGAAAATTATTTTTGGGGGGACTTGCTTTCAAGTTGATATCAACCAGCACTGCTAGTGCTTTCTATTTATGCTACTTTTTATTTTGATTCATGTTTGAAAGCTCAATCCGATTTAATTAATTATTTTTTTTAGTTACTGAGACCCCAATACGCCAGGTAAATAAATAAATAAATATTCACGGACATTTCACACAACGCTATCTGATCCCAAATTAAGCTAGGAATAACCTGCTTGTGTTATGGGTATCAGACCACGGAAATTAATACTTATATACTGTTAAATACATACATATTATACACTAGCTGACTCACGCAACTACGTTTACGTCACATAAGGTGTACGAAAAGAGAGGTATATATTGAAAACAACACTTGTACTATTCCACAATATTTATTACTAACTGACCCGCGCAACTTCGTTTGCGCCACATAAGAGAGAGCGTTTTTGAAACATTTACTATTATTCTCCGCTCCTATTTGTTGTAGCGTGATGCTATATAGCCTATGACACTCCACAATAACGTAGCTTTCTATTGGTGAAATAATTTTTAAAATCGGTTCAGTAGATCCCGAGATTACCCCTTACAATTTAACAAACACACAAACGTTACTTCTTTATAATATTAGTATAGACTAGCTGAGCCCGCAACTGCGTTTACGTCACATAAGGTATGTATGAAAGGAAAGGTATTTCTTCATCAGAGTCATCAAGCAGCGTCTGAAACTGCCCTGTTTGCTTAATCATAAAAAAGCTTAATGATTAAATCTATTTTTAAAGAATTCAGTCCGCGCCGAATTGTTTAAAAATAGTCTTAATCATTAAGCTCTTTTATGATTAAGCCAACACGCCAGTTTAGGTTCACTCACATTCAAAGAAACCCCTACAATTAAAATTTTCAAAATATCTGATTCTTAAAAGTGTTATAACTCTTTTATTTCTAAACCGATTTACATAAAACAAACGCTAAATGTTAACTGGAGCAAACCTCAACACAATAAAAAAACCGCATTGCAATCGGTTGAGCGGTTACTGAGATTAGCGTGCACAACCGTACAGACAAACAGATATACAGACATACAGACAAACAGACAAAAATTCTAAAAATCATTGTTTTGGGTTCTATTGCGTTCATAAAGCCCCCTATAATATTTTTTCTTATTTATCTTCCATGTACAGACAGCGACCTGTTACGATTTTATTATATGTATTGATGATTGATATTGATATGTATTGATATTGATTGATTATAAACATGACCGGTTTCGCTTTACAGCATTTTCAAAGGTCTAGATGGAAGGACACGGTGTTACTGTTTCGAGACAGTTGTGGAATAGTACAAGCAACAAGTGTCGTTTTTAATATATGCAGCAAGTTCCACCAAGTGCCGTCAATCAACAGTATAAATAAAAAATAAAAGAGAGGTACTTCTTCATCAGACTCATCTGTTTGCTTAATCATAAAAGAGCTTAAAGATTAAGGCTATTCTAAAACCATTCAGTCCGCGCCGAAGGCGTGGAATTATTTTACAACAGCCTTAATAATTAAGCTCTTTTATGATTAAGCCAACACGCCCGTTTAGATTTACCCTCTCATTCAAAGGAACCCTTGAATTCTAGCTTTGGCGAAAGTTGAGATGCCTCTAAATTCTGAACTACAAACCCCTTAATCTTGAAACTTGAGTCGAAAAATCCTTAAAGTACCTTCTTTCCAATACTAAAAAAATATTTGAAATCGCATCACGCGTTGAGAAATTATAACTGAAAAACCATTTTATCTTTCATCCCCTCTCCCGCAGGAACCGCGCAAAACTTCGGGATTAAAAGTATCCTAGAACCTTCCTCAGACTATAAGCTCGGATTGTACCTAGTATCATTCAAATCGGTTCAGTAGTTTCGGCGTGATACTTATTCGGGATACAGACAGACAGACAGACATGAAAAGTTGAGAATGCCCTACAATTAAAATTTTCAAAATATCTTCCATGTACAGACTCCAGTTTCATTATATGTATAGATAGAATCACCCAGACTCTTGAAACAAATATTTATGGGTCACACAAATATTTGTCTCCGGTGGGAATCGAACCCACAACCTCCAGCGCCGCAGGCGGTATCACTACCGACTGCGCCACAGAGGCAATCAAAGAACCCGAAAATTTAGTCTTACTACAGAACTTCGAAAGAGGAGTAATTTAGGGATTATTTCACACAAGTTTTAATATTGAGGGAGGAAAAGTTTAATTTTAAAAGAAAACATACATACACTTAAATTACTTATTTTCAAAACTTCCGGAAAACATTTCTTAATTGGAACCAAATCTCTGTACTATTACTACACATCAAAGATACGCAAATGTGACTATCAAGCCAAACGTTTATCTCATCTTGCGAGACATTCTAAATCATAATCAGGACGAGAATGTTCAACCCGTTAAATTACCATGGGGTGGTCTGTATGTCCCCATCTGAGCTAAAATTATCCTAGACACAAAGAAAATTTAAGTGTATTTTGGTTCAATTAGTGGGAGGGTTAGGGTGTGAAATTGCGCGGGGACAGTAATTTATTTTAAGTGTGACAGCAACCAATTTCGAGTGGGCAGTTATTATAGGATTTAAGCCTTTATAGACAAGAATGACATGAAGCTCATTTTCACTCGATATCATACCTACATTTTTTAATTGGAAAATAAATATATTTTATTTCAGTTCAGGAATGGAATTTCATGTTCTTCTAAAGATCAGGGACCAGTTAGAAAACGACTATCATCTCGTATCCCCTCTAGACAATTTTGATAAGTGGCAGTGCGACTAAAATTATTTTGTATTAGCTGAAACCGCAACTTCGTTTATGTCACATAAAGTGTATGAAAGGAGAGGTTTTCTTCGTCAGACTCATCAAGCAGCGTGTGAAACTGCCCTGTTTGCTTAATCATAAAAGAGCGCAACAATCATAAAAGATTAAGTCTGTTCTAAAACAATTCAGTCCGCGCCCAAGGCGTGGACTGAATTATTATATTTTAAAATATCCTTAATCATTAAGCTCTTTTATGATTAAACCAACACGCCAGTTTAGATTTACCCCTTTTTAGATTCTTATGTCTATGTACGATTCTTTAAAGTGATATAACTTTTTCATTCATAAACCGATTGACATGAAATAAACACTAAATGTTAAGTGGAGCAAACCTCAACACAATAAAGAAAACCTCATTGCAATCGGTTAAGCGGTTACTGAGATTAGCGTGCACAAACGTAGAGACAAACAGATATACAGACATACAGACAAACCGACAAAAATTCAAAAATTCATTGTTTTGGGTTCTATTGCGTTCATGAAGCCCCATGTGATAGTTTTTCTTATTTATCTTCCATGTACAGACAGTGACCTGTTACGATTTTATTATATGTATTGATATTGATTAATACATAGAATATATTATATAATTTGTGATGAGAGACATAAATATTACATATCTATATTTACACTATTACTATCTAAACTAAACCTAAATAAGGCCCCCGTGGCATTGTGCCCAAAAGACTAGCAGCATTCCCCCTTTGAATAGCAATACCTATTCGTTGAGCGAGAAAACTGCCAGCCCTTGGGTCACCAGTTGACTCCACAAGGCGCTTTTTCAAATTCTTGAAAAATTTTTGCGCATTGGGACCCCATGGACCTAGGGTCTCGACACCGACTGGACAAAAACGATACGATGAGTCGAGACCCTTATATTTATTAATTTTAATATTTTCAGCCGCTTCAGCTGCGGCACTGGCTTTTAATTTTGTTTTAGGAAGATGGGACGGGGCTAGAGTGTCAACACAAGTTGCATCCCACACCAGGACCCGACCCATCTCCCACGGTATCAAAGTTATACCATCTGGTCTCTTGCCATCGTCCCTGAAAACGCCGTTTGGCTCTAAGAGCGCAGGCACATTGGCGGTGGCAAGAGCACGGCGGATGATGTCATTCAGCGCAGCGTGGCGTGAGAAGCGGCCTGCGCTCTTTAAACATGAAAGACCATGATGCCCCAAAGTGTCAACGTTAAAACCGCAGGGGCATCGATGTGGAGCGCAAAGCGTGACGCCAAGTCTCAAACCAACTGAAATTCTTAGGATGTCCGGTTCCAAAAAAGTTCCGGTGTTGGCTATAGGGAAAGCTTTCAACCAATCACCGGATTCCTTTCTACTGAGCGCTAATAATCTGGCCCGATCCGGGCCTAGACTAGCATTTAAAAAGGAGTCAAAGGTTAATTTTGACATAGCGTCGTCCCAGCTCCGTTGTAAATTTGGATGGGTGGGTAAATTTTGACCCGGACAAGCCATTAGCCAAGCATTCTTGGCATCTGTAAGGCCAGTCGTCTCATAGTCTGTAAGACAATTCGTCAGAATTTTACCTACGAGACTCGACGTGGCATGTACAGATGACAAAAAGGCTGGCAAAGCCACACTAGAAATTTTGCGGATCCCTAGCCCACTATATTTAATGGGAAGAGATGCCTGGGACCAAGATTGTTCGCTCAGTTGTATATTGAGAATTGATTCCAAAGAAGATTTGATTAACGAATCAATAGAAAATAAATGACTTTGATGTTTCCAAAAAGGACAACAGCGAAGCAAATAAATAGATTTGGGAACAAACATACAAAATTTCAGAATTGTGATTGCGTAATGTGAACTAATAGAATGTAGCCCATTGGATTCAAATTTTGAAATTTTTTGTGCTATTAATTCGGGAATAGCATCTTCAAATATAGGGGACCCTAGGAGGTAAAGATTCTCTCTGCTAACAATTTTAATATTCGGACATAGGGAATTGAATTTTTCAACGAGTTACGAAATGATGTGATTATTATGAAAAAATAATTCACACTTATTAAAATTTAATTCCAAACCAATTAAATGAAATTTATTTTTAATTTCTATAAGATCTGACAGAACAGAATCTGCATCACCTCCAAGAGTCCCGTCATCTAAATACCAGACGTTAAATTTTGACTTTAAATTTTGGATGATGGGGTTAATGGCTAGGCTGAAAATGGCTGGTCCGAGGGGATCACCCTGCTGGCAACCGACTTCAGAAGAAAGTTCGTTGCATTTATACATTAATTTGGAAGGTTCGTGATAACAGTTAAGTAAATAGTTATAAATTTCAGGAACATTGCTTCTAATTTCTGACAGCAGGATGTCACGGTTTACCGAATTAAAAGCATTTTTCACATCAATTTTTAGCAAAACCTCACACTCACCTTTATTAAGGTAGGTGCGTAAGGCGTGGACCGCCGCCTCACACCCACCTTTGGTACCAAACCCTAATTGAGTCGGTTCAAGGTTCGTTTTTTATTGATTAATTGATGATGTATGTAACAGCAGCAATTTGTATCTAAACAGTGACAAGTTGCAAATGCACGCTGTGTCAGACTCTAAATGAAACGGCAATGAAGTTACATAAGTAGAAAGAAATCTTACAGTTCAACAGCTGATATTGGGCTATTATTTATGTTATGAGCTAGGAAAATAGACCATAGTTTAGTGGTTTAGTATACTTTTAACTCGCTTTTACTAAATGTTGTAGGTATGTATGTGTATTAAACCCATCTTCATCACCAGACATTCATAAAGATGGATTTGTCATTACAAAACGGGTTCTTACTGTTCTGAAAGACTACTTTTGTTAGGTACTCGAATACTCAATCAAACAGAATATTCTTGACTAGCTTTTGTCTCAAAAACAATAGAAACCCATATCATGTAAACAAGCTAAAATTATAACATTGTGGTCTAGCGTGTTATTTTATAATATTTTATTGGAGTCCTGGCTTGCATGCTCGGTTTGAACATCTGACGCTCTCGTGTAATATTCTGTACATGGTCCTAGTATGTATACAATGCTTCTTTATGTATTTTAATTTGAACGCCAATGAACGCACGCATAATGGCGGCAGTCTGTCGCCGCGGTTTGGCGAATGTACGTGCATAGATATAGAATGATATTGCACTAGATGTAGCCATTGATGGAACATGTTATAGTGACCCACAATATCTAGACGGGCGAGCGCTAGTTATCAAAATATTTTGAAAAACTTGTTTCTAGGCGTTTTGATGATATCTCTTGTAAAAGTTTCTATAATTTAAATTAAAAAATTTGGTGTTAAAGCGCTCGTAGCCTCGCTTGCTTCGGTCGCCGCAAAAGCGGCAAAGGCCGCCGCGGCGAAGGCGCCGAAGAGGCTCCGCGCTCCTCGCTCCACTGCCGTCGTCATTACGGTGACGACAGAAGGCAAGGCGAAGGGCGTGGGGTACGCCGAGGTACTGAGGCAGGCGAAAGCCTCAGTAGACCTCAAGGCCCTCGAGATTGAGGGGGGGCTCCGGTGCAAGGTGACGCGCACCGGAGCGCGCCTCCTCGAGGTCTCCGGCGCCACCAGCGGCCCCAAAGCAGATGCCTTAGCGGCAAAGCTGCGGGAGTCGCTGGACAAGGGTGACGTCCGCGTCACCAGACCCAACAAATGCGCGAGTCTGCGCATTTCGGGTCTGGATGACGCGGCCACGACGGAGGAGATAATCTCCGCCGTCGTGGAGGCGAGTGGCTGCCCCCGTGATCAGGTGAGGTCAGGCGAAATCCGCTTTGGCCCCACTGGTCACGGGTCGGCGGTCGTGAGCTGTCCCGTCGCGGCGGCCCAGAAAGTGGCGGACGGACGGAGCCTCCTTATTGGAGGCTTCCTGAGGGTGCAGGTGCATCTCCTGCAGCCCCGCGAAGACAGGTGCTATAGGTGCCTGGTCGTGGGGCATGTAGGAGTGCAGTGTACGGCGGAAGTCACCGTGGGCGATCGGTGCTTCCGCTGTAGTCAGCCCGGTCACACGGCCCTTGCCTGTGACGCTCCGCCACGCTGTTTTAAATGCGTGGCGGAGGGCAAGGAGGCAAACCACCGGGCGGGCAGTAAGACCTGCGCTGCCTCAAGGCCGAAGCCCCGTCCGTCCGCACGGAGGGGTGAGGGTGTGGGTGCACGTTCGCGGCAGGGTGCGGATATGGACGTCCATTAATGGACACCCATATCCGCATCCTGCAGGTGAATCTGAACCACTGCACTGGTGCTCAGGACCTTCTGTACCAGAGCATCAGGCAGTGGTCCATTAATATTGTCGTCGTCGCTGAGCCGTACTGGGTTCACCCGGGAAGCCCGGTGGATCTGGACGGCATGGCGACCATCTTTGGGGGGACCGGCGCGGACGACTCGCGCCTAGCGCTTATTGCTAGGGGCCCGGGTTGCGTCGCGGCGGAATATGAGGGTGTGGCTGTCGTGGCCGTTTACGTCTCGCCGAGCCTCGACCAGCATCAGTTTGAGCTATGGCTCCCTGAGCTGGACATCGTTCTCGCTGCATGCCGGCCTCGCCCTGTCCTGGTCCTGGGAGACTTCAATGCCTGGTCGCAGGCTTGGGGCTCCCGGGAAACCAGAGGCAGGGGGAGGATACTGGAGGACTGGGTCACTACACGTGGCCTAGTCATCCTGAACCGGGGGAATGTCGCAACCTGGGCGCGGCGGGGGCTCAGCTCGGTCATAGACGTTTCGTTTGCGACCCCTGAGCTCGCCCGCCGTGTCCAGGGATGGCGCGTGGTGGAGGAGGAGGAGACGTCGTCAGATCACCGATATATTCGGTTCGACGTCTCCCCTCCACCTAACCTGCCGCCAACAATCGCGAATCCCCCGGAACCGCGTTGGGCACTCCATCGCCTGGATCGGGAGGCTCTCCTGGAGGCGGCCATCGTGCAGTCCTGGATTCCGACAGCGGACAGGCCTGCCGATGTTGATACCGAGGTGGAGTGGTTCGGGAGAGCCATGTCGCACATCTGCGATGCGGCGATGCCCAGGGCTAGACCCAGACCGGCGAGGAAACAGGTGTACTGGTGGACGCCGGAAATCGCGCAGTTGCGCGTGGATTGCGTTACCGCGCGCCGCCGGTACACCAGGTTTCGCCGAAGGCGTCGCCGCCCAGACGATGCGGCAGCCCGAGAGACGGAGCTCTACGATGGGTACAAGGAGGCCAAGAGGGCCCTCCAGACCGCCATCAAGCGGTCCAAAAAGTTGGGCCGCGAAGAGCTGATGGAGACTCTGGAGCGGAACCCGTGGGGGCGCCCGTACCTCATGGTAAGAGGCAAATTACGCCCTAAGGCGCCCCCACTAACCCAGAGTCTCCAGCCGGAGCGGCTGGAGGGGGTCCTGGACTCCTTGTTCCCGTCGAGAGCGGAGGAACACGTTCCTCCGCGCATGGCTCCGTCTCAGGCGCCCAACGCGGAAGACAGCGAGAACGACGTGCCCGTAGTCACCGAGGGTGAGTTAGGGGCGGCTGTCCTGCGGCTTAAATCCCGTAGAAACACCGCCCCTGGACCCGACGGCATTCCAGGCCGTGCATGGGTCCTGGGCTCTCGAGGAGCTTGGGCCTCGACTTATGGGTCTTTATAGCGCATGCCTCGAAAAAGGCCAGTTTCCGAAGGTCTGGAAGACAGGGAAACTGGTCTTAATTCGAAAGGCGGGGCGGCCGGCAAATTCCCCATCAGGGTACCGGCCGATCGTGTTGCTCGACGAGGTGTGCAAGCTCTTTGAGCGCATTATTGCACAACGCCTCGTCGGGCACCTCACACGCGTGGGGCCTGATCTGGCGGATAGCCAGTTTGGCTTCCGTCAGGGACGCTCCACCGTGGACGCGATCATGCGCATTAGAGGCCTGACGGAGGAAGCAGTCTCACAGGGTGAGGTGGTGGTGGCGGTGTCTCTCGACATCGCTAACGCATTCAACACCTTGCCCTGGAACTGCGTCAGGGAGGCGCTTATCTATCATGGAGTGCCTCCCTACCTCCGTCGAATTGTCGGGGCTTATCTCTCCGAGAGAGCCATAACTTACCCGAGCTGGCTAGGGCCGGGTCGGCGAGATGTGTCGTGCGGTGTTCCACAGGGATCGGTTTTAGGGCCGCTCCTGTGGAACATCGGTTACGACTGGGTGCTGCGTGGTCCGTTGCTCAGAGGGGTCGACGTAACATGTTACGCCGACGACACCCTCGTTACGGCGCAGGGAGCAACGCACCGTGCCGCAGCACTTAAGGCCACGGCAGGGGTTGCTCAGGTCGTGGGTCGGATTCGGCGGCTGGGTCTTGAGGTCGCCCTTCACAAATCCGAGGCTCTGTGCTTCCACGGACCTCGGATGGGGCCACCTGCGGGATCCAGCCTACAGGTGGGGGGCGTCAGCATCGGCATCGAGCCCTCGATGAAGTATCTGGGGCTCGTACTCGATGGCCGGTGGAACTTCGGACATCATTTCCGAAGTTTGGTCCCAAAACTGAGGGGAGCATCGGCCGCACTCGCGCGGCTGATGCCCAACATCAGGGGACCCAACGCTCCCTACAGGAGGCTGTACCTTGGGATCGTGCCAAGCATGGCCCTGTACGGGGCTCCCGTATGGGCGGAGACCCTGACGGCCAGCAATGAGGCTAGACTGATGAGCCCGCAGAGAGTGATGGCCGTCAGGGTGATAAGAGGATACCGCACGATCTCCGGTGAGGCGGCATGTCTCCTAGCCGGGACCCCTCCATGGGACCTGGAAGCGAGAGCCCTTGCGTCACTGTTCAGATGGCGCAAGGAGGCGCTGGAGCGGGGCCAAAGGCCTGCGTCTCGAGAAATCGAGGCCCAGCGGACCCTGCTCCACCAGGAAACCCTGGAGACATGGAAGATGCGACTTGAGCAACCAAAGGGGGGATTCGCCACAATCGCGGCCGTCAGACCGCTCATGGACGAGTGGCTGGAGAGAAGACACGGTGCTCTCTCCTACCGGTTGACACAGATGCTTGCCGGGCACGGTAGCTTCGGTAGGTATCTGTGGCGAAAACACCGGGAAACCACGGCCGAATGTCAGCACTGCGAGGACCGCAGCGATGACACGGCGCTCCACACGCTGGTGGAGTGCACGGCGTGGGCACAACAGCGACAGGTCCTCGTAGTGGGCGTGGACACTCTCTCGTTTGAGGCCATGGTGCGAGCCATGCTCTCCAGCGGGAGTAAGTGGGACTGCGCCGCCTCTTTCTGCGAGCAGGTCATGCTCGCGAAGGAGGCGGCGGGCCGGGTACGGGAGAGAACTCTCCCACCCGAGTTCCGCAGTCGGCGCCCTGGGCGCCGCCGACGTGTCTTCGCTGAGGACTATCGGCCTCCATGACCGGGGGTCTGAGGACGGTGAGAGGGCCGCTCACCGTCCTTACAGAAGCAGGCCCATGACGGCAGCGTGACGTGAGCACTCACGCACGCCCCCCCCCCTTAGAAGCGGGGTCACACCCGAAACCCCCCATAGACGCGGGATTGCACCCGAACCACCCCCTGGGCGAGGCCGCATTGGCGGCCGTAGGTCTGTTGGGAGTCACGGGACATCCTTCCTGAGGGCTTACACGGGGCTCTCAACAATAGGCTGTTGGGCGTTACGTGAGGTTTTTTAGTCGGTAAGAGTCCGGCATAGCATCCTACGAGGATTTTCCCTCACGTTAAAAAAAAAAAAAAAAAAAAAAAAAAAGCCTCGCTTGCTTCGTGCTCTGTAAAATAATAGCTCAATGCATTAAAAATTTTGTCTTATACCAATCAAATATTATACCAATATTATTTGTCCATTCAAAGGTTGACTGAAAGAAATTGCTTTGAGCGATAAGGCCGCCATTTGTACATTCTTGTAATGTTATTTCTTTTTCATTGTTAATTTTTTATTGGTGTGCAATAAAGTTTTACTTACTTACTTACTTACTTACTTACTTACTTACTTACTTACTTACTTACTTATTTCTAAGATGGATTGCCATTTGCCATTAATTGGTGCGGGCTTCCAGTAACATGGTAGTAGTTTAGGAAAATTTCAATAGTATGTTAGCTACAACAACTACAATCCTAGAAGAACAAGAATTATTATTCGTAGGCCTCTGCCCATTTCAACATAGTAATAGGCTTATCGCCTCGTGATACAAACATAGACGAAATGTGGGCGTTTCGTAAGCCTTTGCCTACCACATTGGAGAACAAAGCTTAAAACTTGACTTTTTGTATATCAAAAACCTGTAATCTCATCGCTCATCTGATAATTTATCCAATAGAATAGTATTCACGCTAGCACCATGAAAAATGTCCAAAAAAACTTGACTTGACATACATAATGTCATTCAAAAATTTTTCTTGAAATCATAGTTCAAAGTCCGAATAAAGTCTGCCATATCTAGTGAGCTAAGTTACAATGTTGTTCCTAGTGTATCGCATAACACGCTGTGTATCGCTGGATATCTAATATTATAGGAATACCGCTATGCACTGTGACTAGGAACTGGACCATCCATGTATTATTAAAAATTCATAGTGATAGGAATTTTAATAAATTTTAAATTGCAATATCTCTCGATAAAATTAATTAAAAACTTCGTAATAATACTCAGAGACTATACATGAAGTTCTTGTTATACTTAATACCTACACTTACATAATTATCTGTTAAAATATATGTACTAAGTTAGATTAGTTTACTATTCAATTACAATTCGTCAATAAGCCATACACACTCTTAGATTTATTTTACAATAAAAACTAAAAACTACCTAACCAATGAACCCGCAGTTAAGGTGCCCATCACACTGGCGGCATTGCCCCCGCTGGATAGCGATGACCAACCTTTGCACCAGTTATGAACCGAAAGTTCGGATCTGGATTTTTTTATACCACTATGGTGGCAGACAAGCATACGGCCCACAAGATGCACTGGTGGTCACCGAAGGCTTTTTAGTTTTGAGCCCCTTTATGTCTAATTTCTAATGTGATAACTTGATGTGTACCTACTTCCTTTTGCAATTTTTCTACTGATATTGAATTTTTCTTGCACCTATTTTCACAACAATATTGCCTTGTTTGTGTGGCAAACGATGTCACTTAGGTACAATAGGACTGAAGACTTTGACTTTATTAAATGGTTTTACGCGACTTTACAATTTTACGTAGGTACTCATATTCGAAGGTGTTGTTAACGTCAGTACGGTCGCGGTGGCGGAGGGGGCACCCCCTCCTCACTTTTTACTACTACTACTACTATTACTTAGTAAACTATTTCACAAATTTTATGAGAAGTCACTAACAATATGTAGCCACATTTTAGTATCTGCACAAATTGCTATCAATAGTTTTAGGCATTTTACTATAAAAACCGAATCCCCGTTAATGTTTCAATCCCCACAACGAAATTAATTAAAAATCTGACAGAGTCGGTTCAAATTAAACGGTCTTTGCATGCAATTTTCCTTGCGTTTCCGCCAGTCAAACATTTTGTCAATCAATTTAATTGGTCAATGCGCTGGGGGTAAAACCGCTTTTAATAATAAGCTGCAGTAGTACCATCGCGTATCATACATACTACATTTATTTTAATTATAATATGCAACACTTATAAGCCACTTGAGTTTATATTCATGTTGTGTTGGACTAACGCTAACCTTTGGATCCGCTCGCGTTTTCTCCAATAACGAAGCCTACTTTACAGTACAGCGCAGAGCGATCATAGGAACTGATTTATTTGTCAGTTCCTTTATAAGACCCTTATATAGCCGAAAATTACCAAAACGTCTCTAATGAACCAGAGTGTGAGCTAAAAGTTACGTTCCTACATACACATAGTACGCTTTATATCCACGATGGGGTAAGCTAAGACATAGTATAGGTACGCTCCCATTTCACCTGTTAGTGAATCCCACGCAATAGGTGGTAAGCATAATTAGGTATATTGTATGTTGATATGGACAGGCAACCCACAAGATGAGGCAACACACTCATAAAATTTTTTAGGCCGCCCATAAGTCCTTCAAGGGCTTAGCGACTGCCATGTTACTGACAACCAGGACCAACGAAACTCTTGTAGCAATGGGCTAACTAAAACTATACTTTATCTTACCATTTCTTATTAATTAGAGAAGGCTGTTATCAAGAAAAAAAATTATAGAAGCTTTATGAGACCGGGGCGTGGAATTCGGAGGCGGTGCATAATTCGCCGTGACCTTATAATAACTTAATAACAGTTTGAAATTAAAAAAAAACCTAATTCCATTCACCAACAAAACAGCTTTCATTTAGTATCTTAGAAAAACGTTTTCCAATCAAAATATCATCAATTTCAATAGAACTCTATCCGAGGTAAAACAACGAATTGACGCAAACACACGTAACCATTCCACGTATCGTCATAAAGGCTATTTTTATAGCTCACAGTTAACATTATGTTTATCCAACTTCAACCCCTAACGTCTTTAAATGCAATCCAAACGTAGTGGAACCAGAAATTATACCAGCATTTACTTTCAACGATGCACTCAAGATATTTCCAAGTGTGGCGAAGTGAGGGTTGAAATGTGAAGTTATTTTTATTTCAATAATATTATTACTCCGATATAAGAATCTAGGATTCTGTGTCTGTTACAGAATTTTTATCAATTCCAAAGTGCTGTACTGGAAGTCAAACAATCTCTTTACAGTTGGAATTATATTATATTGCTTTTCACTGTGAGTTTCATCTGTAACTTTCATGTTATAAAGAGTAAAGATTTGATTGTTTCTTTGCTTTGATTAGACTTCAAATCTACTGCTAATTTGAAAAATTATTTCATTGTTAGTTAGCTTTACTATCTCCGGCATAGGCTATATTATATCTCCGTATTCCCACGGGAAAGGGAGCGAAACTGTGTGAGATTCGCTTGTGTATGATATTTCTTAGATCGAATTAATCTGAAATGCCGCTAGATTTGCTTAATGAAACCACAGATATCTATGTAAGTATGTACCTTTATAGACATCGTTCAAGAGGGGCAGAAAGAGACAAGAACTTCAAACCACACAGTTTTTTACTGTCTAATGGAAACTTTGGTTATGAGGCTTTTAAAGAAAATAAACTTTCAAATGCTGAACTATAAAAAACCTATTATAACAAGCGTTAATGAAATTTATTTTGTAATACCGGAAAATATGGAGGGTAAAATCATTTTCTAATTTCTTAATGCATCTAAAAAGACATATAAGTACAGGAAAGTGCCATAACAGCTTAAATTTCTCTGAATTGAGAATAAAACGGTTCGAAACGACGTTACTTAAAATTATTTTCTTCAAATGGATACTTTATATGCTGCTCCAGTAGCTTAGACCTCCTCGTTTCACTTATTTCGATATTGGACCCACTAATTTTGTTTACTTATTCATTAAAATGGAGAGCAATGGCGGACTCGAGTGAAATGCGTTCTCTATTAGATTTTTGTTCAAAATTTAATACGTAAAAGTGGATTTAAAGAAGAAAGTTATTTCTTAAACAGACAGGTATGTTTAGATTTATAAATCTTTCTACTCTGTATGGCAAATAATTGAGAACTTTTTTGAATTTATGCTTTTGTAGGTAACTAATAAAAACGCTATGTTTGAAACCGACTATGATTTTTAGGGTTCGTTCCCGAAGGCTAAAAACAGAACCCTATTCATGCGACTTCACTGTCCGTCTGTCTGTCTGTCTGACTGTCTGTCCATCTGTCTGTCTGTCTGTCACGGGGTTGTATCCAAGAACCGTGATAGCAAGATAGAGCTAAAATTTTCACAGATTATGTGTTTCTGGTGCCGCTATAACAACAAATACAAAAAACAGAAAAATAATTATTATTTAAGGGGGTTCCATACAACAAGCGTGATTTTTTTGACATATTTTGGTACGGAACTCTATGTGCTCGAGTCCGACTCTACGGATTTGGACGGTTTTTTTTTATAATAATACGAACATACGATACACAGGATGCGTGATGCGTTCATAGAAATATGAAATTCAAAAAGAACGGTCTTGAAACCAAGCAAATAATCGGTGCAGACAGAAATCCAGACACGTGTCGGGCTTCGGGGCTCCATCGTACGAATGTAAAACAGAAAGATGAAGAATATAACTCATGAACACGGCATGCGATATCCTCATATTACTGCAGATTTACGTACAAAATGCAACGGTCTGGGAGCTTGACGGACTGCCGATTCGCATCTTGAATTATTCATTCTTTTACCAAAAGTTTACCAGGGCTCCCCATTGAATATTATTTTGTTTCACATACACACCATTATAACATTCATTTTGCTTCTTTTTTCAAGCGCATTACGGTTTAATGTTATCGAATTCAGAAACTCACGTTAAAATCTCATAATACTTTTTTGTCTTTTGTCAAAAAAAGCACCATTAAATTTGGCATAGGTTTAACATTATAGTCATTTGTAATTTTAAGCCTACGGAAAACGGTTATGAGAAACCTCTATAAGTACCTAACAAAGCCTGAAGTCTAAAGTTGGCAAAACATCATTAATAACATAGTCCATTTCAATGTAATTCACTAATAGACTTCAATGAACGTTCCAATAACTCAGTGTAACAATAAGTCAGGCCGTCGGACACGTACCTTCCTGCAACATCCGTTACCCATTTGCCAACGCACAAATCGGTTCATTTGCGAAGACAAATGGTAGCCGTCTGCTTGCTAACATACACACGAATTGCATTTTCAAAAATTACTTGAAAAAGAGTTGGCAATCCAATAACGGGTGCAAGCGCAATCCTGAATGCTGTCGTATTTTTTCAACAGATGACTTCTCAAATTTGAGTTCTAAACTGTTTCTGATAAAGTTTGTTTTATGTTGTATTGGCGAAAATCTCGTCGGCATATGAAAAGTGATGCCTTGATATTGATATTCCGTTTAGCATTGTCGTCGCGCTTCAACCGTGTCACCCTCTGTTACCGTAGTCGGGTTTTTGTTTAACCACAATAGAATGTATTATAAATACTATTACGTTGCGATTTTGGTATGTCATGCCCATTGTTCGATTAGTGTTCGGCACCCATGGCGTTTGAAAAATATTCTTCCTGTGGCATTTGGCACCGACGGTGGCACGTCCAGGCGCTTTGGTGGGCTTCTGTTTAGAATTCTAATTAGCAGTATCAAAAAGTAATGAAGATAAATGAGTGTTGATAACAGTTGCTGTGCAACATGCCATTATGGTAACATTAACGAATGGTTTAAAAACACTATTAGTGCATTCCATTGCACATGGTTTGGATATGTAAGTACGGTCAGTAACGAAATTTTTTGAATAACTTATTTAAATATTTTTTTACACATCTGCGCAGAATAATAAAACATAATTATTTTATAATCTCAGCATTGCTAAATTCAATACAATTAAAAGCTTTGATTTAACAATCTATTTTGCATTGATACTCACCAATAAGATACAACTGTCAATACTAAAAGGCAGTTTATCTCTACAGATAAAAAAATAATTGCAGCTGCTGCCGGTGTTAAAAACCGTAACTACAAAGTACAAAACAAAATAAGCAGGTTGGCTCTCAACACGCATCATAAATTTGACGTCAATTTTTTACTTACCTACACCAAATGCGTCACGGTATAAAATAGCATCGTCAAAATTGGATGAGCTTTTTGATTTCAGTTTTTTTTGCAAGGGTTATATTCTATTGCAAACTAACCCTTAACTTCTTTATATGGAACGGAAATTAATCCTTAACTTACGTATGTAGTAATACCTACAATAGGTTATTTATCTAGAATAACCAGAAATCCGTTTCTGTTGAGATTTAACCGTAATTCATTGAACTCTAAAACTTCGAATGTAACATTATGAATTTATTGTGTGTCAAGTGCATGGTTGTTTTCCTTCTGACTTAATTTCACAAGTATTAGTTTCTTGTACTCCTCCATCATAAGCTTTAACTGTACCAAAATGAGCGGAAACTAAATTAATAAATAAGTACCTATCTATGTAAGACGACTTACAAAACATTTTGCCGCTATAATATCAGCTTCATACAGAATACACATGCATTTCCATAATTGTATCTTCCAAATTTGTTACAATTTGCCCTTGAAATTAATATTCCGAGTTCTGGACTCTGGTCAGTAATTTCCAAGAATATCCACGAATTCGCACATCATATCTTAACCGGATATTGTCCGTATATCTTAACTTTAGCCGGCTATCTACGGATAAGTATAAGGTTGTGTAGTTTCGGGAGGAGTACGCTACATCAATCTGTATGTATCGGCAATACATTTTACTAGGTGTGGTATTGTTGTAAAACGGTAGTGATTTGCAAAACCCATTGTGCTGATTTATGTGTCTGGCTTAAAAACGGTTATATATTAAAATACCAGAAATCAAAATGCCTTTACTTAAAATGCATTAGACCAAAATACCCGAATTCAAAATACCTTAACATTCAAAATACCTTATTTCAGTACACCTTACCGTATAATGTCTAAATTTAAAATACAAATAATTATAATATCAGAATTCAAAATACAAATTTTCAAATGTCCTTAATTTAAAATACCGAAAATAGAATACAATGTGGCACTGTCACTCACACGTTTTGTTATTTAGCTTTAACTTATTTACACCCCCCCCCCACCTAAGTGAAGTCGCAGTTGTAGCCCTAGGTCTGTTGGTCCTTGGGTATCCTTCTGAGGGCTTACCCGGGGCACCTAACTGTAGGCTGTTATGTAGGATACGTGTGGTTTTTAGTCGGTAGGAGTCTGGCATAGTATCCATGTAGGATTTACCTCATGTTAAAACACTTTGATTCAGAGTAACAAAAGTACTACAGTGGGCTAACGAAAAATCAAAAAAAAAAAACCACGAAGGCTAAGGCGGGAGCTCCGCTTCGCTTCGCTCCCGCCTTAGTCTTCTAACCTAACCTATCCGAGTCGGGATACTCTGAGTCGGGGTGTTAACCATTCACAGATATATAGCATCCATGTAGGATTTAAATCATGTTAAAAAAGAGGTATTTTGTGTTTGAACATTTTAGGATAAGGTATTTGATAAATTTATATTTTGGGTTTCGGTTATTCGGCCGTAAGGCATTTTAAATTATTTATATTATAAATATTTGCCTTTTGAATATTGATATTTCGATTTCGGGTATTTTGGGCTACGATATTTTGAGTTAAGGCATTATAATTTCTGGTATTGTGACGGTATACCCTTAAAAACACTTCCAACGAATATAAATTTCGAAGAGTTTGTTAGTTTTTATGTGCAACTGCCTTCGGTAGTTCATTTATTAACCTAACCTATCCGAGTCGGGATACTCTGAGTCGGGGTGTTAACCATTCACAGATATATAGCATCCATGTAGGATTTAAATCATGTTAAAAAAGAGGTATTTTGTGTTTGAACATTTTAGGATAAGGTATTTGATAAATTTATATTTTGGGTTTCGGTTATTCGGCCGTAAGGCATTTTAAATTATTTATATTATAAATATTTGCCTTTTGAATATTGATATTTCGATTTCGGGTATTTTGGGCTACGATATTTTGAGTTAAGGCATTATAATTTCTGGTATTGTGACGGTATACCCTTAAAAACACTTCCAACGAATATAAATTTCGAAGAGTTTGTTAGTTTTTATGTGCAACTGCCTTCGGTAGTTCATTTATCATCTAGTTTTTCTTATGTACAAATCAATGGAATCTTAGTGTACTGATTTTATTTCAAATTGCATTGAAATGCAGTTTATTTGTTTGACATGTAATTTTTAAGCATGTAGCTCTTATTGTGTGATTGTTGAAAATAAACACAACAGTCATAAACTGCTGCGAGTTTATGGAACATTAAAAGGAATTAAAAATTATATGTACATTTGAAAGCATTTACCATACTCACTTGGGTCAAGAGGTTTTTTTACAAGAAACTTTAATTTTCAAAGTAAGTCTTTACAAAATACCCACTTACTAAAACATCTTTCTAAATTTCCATACATAAGGCGATATAATATGTATTATTTAAATTTGTGCGAAGCTACTGACGTCTACTAGTTTTATCTTAATAACACGTTGAAAGAGAATTATCGTCTTCATCTTTTGATCCAGTTTCCTTGAGATATTGATTAAAGTTTTCGGTGTCTATTAATTTGAGCATGAACCGATACGACTATTAGAACTCTGACAAATAGGTATCCACCGACAGGCAATAAACAATAACTAGTTAGTACTATTTCAAGTGAAACTTCATTCGCTTATCCGTTTTACACAACCATGCATTAGCGCACCGAATACCAATAAATTTTAAACGATTGATTTACATACCGTATATATTTTACATTTGTGTATGCAAACAATGGGAAACATGCGGGCTTTTATTGACAGCTAATATCTGTTTAAATAACTATTGGATCATTTAATACGATTGTAAATCATTGTTAACGGTTGGTTGGCTTTTCAATAAAGTTTATTATGCTTACTGTACACAGTTCTGAGTTGAAATTTCTTAGGATCGTCTGTAGTGTAAGAACACAATGCTGTGTTGTCAGTAGTGGCTATAGCTAGTGACTATGCTTTCTCTAGGAGCCGTACGTCAAGATGAAAAATATTAGAAAGGGGTAGAGGCAGGACCTGTTTTGTATTACACAGTAAGATAATGTGCTCATCATTTAGAGCTGATTTTAAACTGACATGGTTATTACTATAAATATGATTGTTATTCACGGGATATTTCCCATGTATTCTCGGAGACTCGGCAAAACAATAATACATGGCAAATATCCCGTAAATAATAATCATTTCTATCATTTAGATTAGAACCATAAACTTTTCCGTAGTCTGAAGTTGCATCTGGTAGATTAGTAGGTAACTATGCATTTTTTAGGGAAATGAAGGATGGGAAGATACCTATGAAAAGTACCTATTAAAAAAGTTACCTATAAGAGCGCTCTGATGTGATTAGAAGTTATTAGGCGTTAGCGAAAATGTTTTTATGGTTATCAAAAAAAACTGTAGAACTAAGCTAGGTGCCACTTTATAATGATTTTATTTGTAAGATTGTAAGATTTTAACAGTTGTAATGCCAAAGCTAACTTGACATAAGTATAGTGATAAAAGAATTATGAAACGAGTCTGAATCGAAACATTTATGCAAAACTTAGAAACCTATAATTTGGCACACTGCCAGCAGTAGGAGTCGGGTGTTCATTTTGCAGTTACATGTGCTTCAAATAGCCTACATACACTAGATACTGATCTCGATTCGCACTTTGATATTTGATATCGAGAGATCCTGCAATGAGTACTTAGGGCTGTGATGGGTATGACACGCTGAATGTGAGCCGTTGATCATTAGGAAAATTAGGAGCAACGTCGCTGTAATATCAATAGCTAAATTTATATACATAGATACACTTACGCTCGAGTGATGAAGATGATCTCCGCCTTTAATTAATTCTGTGGGTGTTTTAAAACACTATTAGAGTAATCGAACAAGTTTCCTTTGCGTAGAAACAGAAAATCGGCAATAAAACTCTATACGAACGGCCCAAACGTCGGTTCCTTATAAAAATGTTTTTTTTTTGTCATTATGAAAATTCCAGTTTTCTTTCACACTAAAGTGTTTTGTTTTGTCTAAAAACATTAAACAATTTGTGTTAT
The DNA here is from genome assembly GCA_933228765.1 of Miltochrista miniata. Classification (NCBI taxonomy): domain Eukaryota; kingdom Metazoa; phylum Arthropoda; class Insecta; order Lepidoptera; family Erebidae; genus Miltochrista; species Miltochrista miniata. The sequence goes on along the minus strand of OW121763.1, from coordinate 21,332,936 downwards.
AAATAACATGTAGAGTTAAAAATAGTATATTATCATAAAATAATAGCAATAAAATATTGACAGACAACCACTTTGTAAAAGTATAGAGGCAGTCATTATTTGCACCAGACAAAAATGAAGTTGATAAAAAAGTTCTGAAATCATCTCAGCTTTCTAATAGAATTTACTCACTGTACACCACGGCCACGAGTACTGATATTATTTTGAACCTTCTTGCATCCCTTTAACATTGCACAAAAATGCATAGAAGTCAACTTGTTCAAAACCCGCTTTTTTTTTCAATTACAACAATTTTTGAACAGTAACTGTTGACCATTGGCCCCTGCCCGTACCCTGATGTCACAAAGACGAATCAGTTACAGGACATTTCCTACGAAATCAGTTGTTTCGTGATATCACTAGAGCTGTCCCTTATCGACAATTAGAAAAAAATGTTAAAAAGTAGTAAAAGCATATAAAAAATAAATTGTAAAAAAATTTTTAATAACTATTACTTATGTACTTAAGCGTGGCGGGACTCCAGTCCTTAGAGAGCTAACGAGCATATGCAGGGCAGGGCCTACCAACCAGGGCGTGGAGCGAGAGTGCGGTGGCTCTATTCTTCAAAAATGGAGATAAGACCTTACTGAAGCACTACAGACCCATCTCACTCCTGAGCCATGTTTACAAGTTGTTCTCGAAAGTTGTCACTATCCACCTCTCTAGAAAACTCGACGAGTTTCAGCCAAAGGAGCAAGCCGTGTTTTGAAAAGGCTTCAGTACCGTAGACCACATCCATACTGTTCGGCAGATTGTACTTACAGAAGACCAAAGAGTACAATCAGCCGCTGTGTATGGCTTTTGTGGACTACGAGAAAGGTTTCGACTCTATCGAAACCTGGGCAGTACTGAACGCTCTGTAGCGGTGTCGGATCGATTGGCGTTATGTCGAAGTGCTGAGATGTTTGTACGAGACCACTACCATGACCGTCCAGTTGGAGAACCACAAAACTAATCCCATCGAAGTGCGCAGAGGTGTAAGACAGGGTGACGTAATATTCCCGAAACTCTTGCATTCAGTCAATGTACCACGTATATTATAGTACCTAATAGGTACCTTCTTTCTATTAAAACACTAATAAAAAGCTACCCAGTTATAAACTTGATCTCTTACACTCATATCCATCCAAAGGTTGCCTGGAAGAAATCGTACTTAGCGATTATCGGGGTATCCGCTCAAGATACTTCAAGCATGGCTCGTACCATAGCTTGCTGTGCAACTTTGGGGGCATGAACTAGCCCCACCGTAAGTGTCCAGGTCTCGGCACCGTATGTCATAACAGGTAGGACGCACTGGTTGTAGACTTTCGTCTTCAGGCACTGCGGTATAGGCGCATTGAAAACCTTTGTTTTCTCCACATTCATGCCGAGACTAACACGCACCGTATAGGTATATTTCGTCTTTACTACTTGACGCGCTACGTCTACAAAGTGCAATCCTCACCCTCAAGATTACTGATTCATCATCTTACTGTACTGCATTATAAGATGATGACATATTTAGAATCACCTATCATCAAAGCGTAACTATCGTAACGTAAAAATATGTTCAGCCGCATCACTAAAATAAAAATCGGCGGCCCTTTCTCATCATACGGATGACTTTAATTTGATTAATGTCCTCTCCAATAGTCGATGACGCGCGGGTCACTGGTCAAATTTGAAATTTTTAATTTACGAGTTTTAAATTCGGACATAAAATTTTTAATTTAATATTTTATTGCTGTGACACTTTAAAAAATACTAGCTTGTGCTTGGGACTTTTACCATAGAACTCTTCATCATTGACCTTGAATCATTGACCTTATTTGTGAGACTTCGTGACAATTTCGTGATATGACTCAAATTTAGATATACTTTCTTTTGCTTAAAATCCGGTATTACTTATGAAGCGTTCGTGGCCCCGCGGACTCAGTGTTCTGTAAACGATCACTGCAGTAAGCAACTTTCACTATGGCCGGTCCATGGATGGCTGACCATCCATGTGATCACTTTGTGACATTTATTAGAGCGTTTCCGTGCTTCGGAAGGCACGTTAAGCCGTTGGTCCCGGTTGCCAGTAAAATGGCAGTCGTTAAGCTAAGTTGAAGGCTTTATTTCAACAGCAGGCAGTCACAACCTGCGCCTGTCCATTTAAACACGGCAATACGGCTCACCACCTATTACGTGGGACAAATTATACAAAGGTGAAATGTGGGCATATTATATGCCTTCGGGGATAAAGGCGTGACCATATGTATGTATGTATGTACTTACTAGATGGTGCCTGGGACTCTTTACATTTCCGTATTTCCAGGGAAATAAATAACCTCGATCCCTGTACCAAATTTCAGTCAAATCCGTATAGTTATCAGAGCGTGATTGAATTACAAACATCCCAAAATCTTCACAAACTTTCACATTTAAAATATTAGCAGGGAGAAGGTAGAATTAAAAAAAAAACTATACGTTGTTTGCAAACTGTACTTTTCCGTAACCCGAAGCTAATGGTGCGATGTACATAATATGATTCCAAACCTCAAGAAATAAAATATCTTCCAAAAGTATCCAATAAATAAATTGTTTGACTGTCTGTACAAAACAAAACAGTCTATGAGACTGGACAAAACATTGCAATATTTCAAACAAACGGAAGCTACAAAATATATGACATGTTATCGATATATTTATGGCATGTGTCAGCCAGGTAATGGGATGAAAACACCACAAGACTGTACTTATTGCGATAAGTTACGGAAAGTACCTAACACAATTGAGATCTTACCCTCTATATTTAGGGTTCCCTATGTAAAAGGGTAAAAACGGAACTGAGACTACGCTGTTCGTCTAATCAAAATTATATTTATTTCACATAGGCATTATACAGATGCGCGTGTAAAACGTCCAGAATATAAAACAAAACTCTACCACCAATTCACAACGCGACCCACCTGAGAAGAACTGGCAAGAAACTCAGCGGGTTGTGCTTTTTTTTGCTCTATTTACAATTTTAAAGAATCTAAAAACTATGCATTTTAACAATTTTTTTGAGAATCCAGTAGAGCAGGTCATTTCCAGGCTTCCTTATCCAACAAATAATCATTGATTTTAGCCCCTGCAGTACAATTTACTTTTAACAGATCTTTTAAACTTTTAATACTTTTAATTTCGTCTGGTAGCCTGTTGTAAAAGCGTATACAGTTACCATGTCTGTCACTAGGCTGTATCTCATGAGAAAATTTAAAAATTTCTGCTGCCGCTATTACAACAAATACTAACTAAAACGAAAACGGAAAAATAATCAGCGAATCCTTTTAACGCTTTTAGTACGGGACCTTATGTGTACGAATCCGACTCGCACTTGACCGGTATTTGTATCAAGGGAGTTTGTGGGGAATTCGTGCATAAGTAACAAATATAATGTATGAAAGAGATGAGTTTCGTCAATAAAGCCATGTTAATAAATTAGATTGCGGTGTATGTATGGTGTTGTTTTGGTCACCCCTTGAGTTTGTGCAGTGGTTTTGGTATAATTGACTTGATTTGTTTTCAAGGCATAAGGGTAGTAAAACTCTATGGGCAGTAGGTAATCTGTGTTAATATTGTTAAGAGGCTGTGTTTGTTTGTGAATGCGCTAATCACAGGAATTACGGTGTCTGTGTATTATACATAATTATAAGGCTTCATAACTATGATGTTAATTCAACTAAGCTAGAACGCTCCTATCTATCGCGCCTATATTACGCCAGATTTTATGTATTGCACCTGTGAAACTTTTTATAATGAACATAATGGGGACAGGGAATCCAGGGACCTCAGACTAAAAGAATATTAATCTGAGATTGGGACATCTTTCTAAGGAGTTGTCCGGAAATCCTAGCTCTAGATGGATAGGTAAAGACGATGGGGTTTTATTCCGTTATAGTTCAGCGTGATATCCGTAGTGATTTCCACGTGATAAAGAAAACAATCGCATGCGCGGCCAAATATCGATCGCAGGAGAAAATCTGCGATCGCGGACTAGCAGTTATTATCGGGATCAAAGCACTGGATGGAGCTACATGCGCTTGATGCACTTATCCACTCGCGAATCCCTTCATAAAAGCTCTAGCATCATAGTATGTTGATGAATCAAAATGGACATCAGTTTTCAGGTGAGCTTTCAATTCGTGTTGTTCGAATATAAAAAGAAATTCGCTGTTATCCAGCTCCAAATACCTCTAAATTCGAATTTTTAAAAGTAACGGCCACATATTTCACGAAATTATCTACACACATTCGTATTCTAAACGCAATCTATAAGTTCTTCATTACTTATCTTCAAACGCATCGATACGCAACATTTATTACGCTAGCAAATACCAACAGTAGTTTGCACTTACTAGAAAAGCTTTATGACCGTTATGTTTAGGACAGAAGGTTCAAGTTTGAATAGCAGGGAAATCAATTACTTGCAAATATAAAATTGCTTGCGAATGTCTAGGGCTGTTCTGTCACGTCAAAACAAGGAGCTGGGGAACAATGTATTGCAGTTGGCAATCTTAGTGCCCTTTCCACAATATCTTTAGTGTGACGCCCCTCGATATGAATAATGTGTCATACGATCGCGCCCTTTTATCTACGATGAGGCAAACACTGAGATTTTGTAGAAATATCATGCATTGGGGTGAAAAATTTTGCTTTACTGCTCATGTGATAAAATCAACTTGTCTTTATGAGAATGGTAAATTGTATTGATCGCGTTTAAATATCCCTATGCCTTGAATACATTGTTATTTGACTTGATGGCTATGACAGTATAACATAGACGTACGTAGTACGTACCTACCTATACACATTCTTTCATCTTATTCTTGCCAGTCAATAAGTTAAGTCTTTTCACTAAGAGAATACAGTTCTTCCGATAGCATGGGCAGAGTCTTCATAGAGATATCAGCCGTATGCTAGCTTTTGTGCAATTTTTTGAACCGCGGCGCAATATCACAATCACAAGTGACACTTGCACAGGCAAACCTGCATGCACAGGTCACCTCTCCAGCAGACCGTAGCGTGTATGGCTAGCATATGAATTATTCGTTTATTAAACGTAAGAAAACTAAACAAACAAAGTAGATACTTTCACACTTATGACTGTACTCTACTATGTTAAAGTGGTCGCCTGATTTTGAAACAGGATCTACAGTCGTTTCCATTTTTTTAAACAGAATAGATACGAAGGTACTCCTTAAGAAAAATCTTAAATAGTTTTTCTGTAGCGTCTCCCGTGAAAGTTATCAATTAATTTTAGACTACTGCTCGTTCGCTCTAACTTTGCCGCTCGGCTCCATACTAAAGTCGAATTTTTAAATAGACGAAGTAAATTGACAGCAACTAATGTCACTTCTTCATACAATGTTGCGTATTTTCTATGACGAAGTGACATTAGCTACTGTCAATTTACTTCGTCTAATTAACAATTCGGGTATACGCCTCTACGCCAGCGGCAAAGTTAGAGCAAACGGGGAGTACAATTTATCCTATGTACCAAAATTTTGTCAAATCCGTAAGAGCGCGAAAGAGTTACAAACATCCATCCATGCTTACGAACACAGTCATATTTATAATTTAAGTAAGCTGTTCACAGTGACAAAGTAATACTGAGATGTTACAATTTATGTAGTGGTCCTACTTAAAGTATAATAGACACCTATATTTATAAAACTCAATGCATCATACGACATTGTCGTTAATAACTCGTATCGAAACTCAAACAGTTAACGAACAAGCTACAACGCCTCATATATTTTATACCTTATGAATTTATGACAGAAAACAATTTACAAACACAAAACAAGTACCTAGATCACATTCTAATATTTCGCCATCAAACGACTGTATCTCGGTTCAATAGCTTTTATTTTGAGCTGCTAATAAAATGTTCCTGCCAGCCATAAAGGGGACAATCAACTAATGGCAAAGTTGTGCCATAACACGGGAAGACTTAATTACTATAAACAATTGTGTTAGAACAATAAACATTTCTTTGTAAATTGGTGGTTTCTAATTTAAATTGGAATTGGTGCTTTAGTTGCTTCGCAAGTCGTTATCTAATTTAAAGGATACCCTTTCTTGAAATTGATGGATTTCTGAAATAGTTGGAATGGGTCCAACTAAGATCTTCAAGGCCTGAACCAACCATACCTACAAATGGTGAACCAGCAGCATAGATTAAGAATAACTATAACTTCGATCAACAATATACAACTTCAAGTTTCAAGTTGTAAATTGTTGATCGAAAACCTGCAGAGGAAACGACCACATCATGTCAAAAAGAAGGAAGGCTCAAACATGATTGATACTGAAACATAGCTTCTTGACTTCTGAAGTGTAGTTCCCCATCTACCTAGTTCTTAAGGCATCCGGCTCTGTGACATTCTTTCGAGGGCCTAACTAAGATTCTCGGCGGTAGGCAGTTAGTAGTGTGATTATGGCTAGTAGGAGTCAGACATGGTATCCTATCCATCAATCCACGAGGACTTCCACGGGTAAAAAAAAGTAGGGGAATACTAAATACCTACGTAGATTATCTTTCTGTGTTTATTCTAGATAATGTACGGCTCATTACACATTACTTTCGCCGCCAGTGGGTTTTGAAAAGCAAATATAGCCTGTATTATTCCTACCGTCGTCATAGCTATTTGCGGTACAAATCTCACTGAAATTCAGCGGCTCACAGTTATACCCTGAGCCCCGAATTTGCAGTATTATTAGGATTCTAGGTAGAGATTACATTATCACAAGAGATAACATTTTACGAGATACGAAAATAAATGTAACGCGTATTATGGCGTATTTAAATGAGCTTTCACCCCACGGCGTAAAAAAATGAGAGTACAAATACTTGTATTATTTCTGTGGGGGTGATTCTTGGGGCCGGAAAAGCCAATGTTTTGGCTCGATACGCTTTCGAAAAAAATGCATGGGTTCGATGCAATATTTTAATATTAACCGTGTTATAGGGTGAACTGCATTCTCCGAGTGGCTAAACAATGAAAGAATTAGTATGGATATTCCAAAATATATGAAAATGTTATTACTGCGCAGTAGTTAGTCATAGTTTTTAGTACATAGGTACATTCTCTATATACCTAATTAACGTAGTTATTGGATACTGATAAAACACATGCACTCAAAAATTCTTTCTACCCTTATTATTATCCTAAATTGTACTTCATGCTATTATTCGTTTTTACTATACCGAAAAGATTAACACTCACACAGCCATTTGACTAATTTTAAACAAAATTAGTACTGAACTCGAAGTGTTAATCTTCTACGTAATGATACTCTACTTTTTAAACGAAAAATCTAAATAAAAAGAGATTTTTATAAATCAATCGTGATAAAGGCTTTGTGATCATTATATAGTTTATAACCTTTTATATTATAAACTCTTTGGGGTAGGTACCTACCTACACCGGATTTCATCAGTCATCGTTTAGAGAAAGTTTTTGCGTAACTGAGATCAAGTAAAATTCTGATTCTCTAGAGTGGTTTTTTTTATGGCAGACAAGCATACGGCCCACCAGAAAGACTGGTGGTCACCGCAGCCTATGAACGTTTGCACCAGAGGCGCCACACTCGCGCTGCCGACCCTGTAAAAACCTTCTTAGACCCCTTTAGTCGTGCTTAGGTTTTGAATAATATGAACTGGAAATAAGCTAAAAACAAGAAAATAGATTATTGTTCAATTCTAACTCTATTCTTTATTTTGTTTTAATAAAGAAAGACATAACAAGCTAATAAAATATTAAAACCGTATCCATAATAAGACTAATCCACCGTCCATACTCCATACGTCATAAAAAACTTCATACACTACGACTGCATACTGTGAGGGCAACATCGGTTTGCACTCCCTGATATTAGACTAATATTCAGCTTACCCCCGGCTTTATTAAAAAACCAAGGGCCATTTGTAAGTATTTATAGTTCCCAAACATAATGGTCCCTGTCAACATTCCTCCCTATAGATTAATTTTGTTAAAACATTTTGCCTATCAATACGGCCCCATTCCTCTTCACTTGAATACTTAGAAAATTCCTGCACTCATGTTCTTTTATTGGATGCAGTGAGAAGCGTGTTCTAAAATTGAAACGAGGTGTTTTATTGCCATTTTTTAAATGGAAAAACGTTGTCAGCCAAAAAGGGAAGGTATTCTAACAAGATTTAGGGTAGCAGACAGACTGAGGGCCGTATTATAAAATGATACTCAATACTCAAAAAAATCTTGGGGTTAGTTTTCATTTCCTTGAGTTTTGAAAAACGTTCTGTAAAACAGCCCGAGTTCCTTAGCAACGTTTTCGCGCTCAATTGACTTTTGAATTTTTCTGGTGGTGTAACTGAAGGCGGTTTGGTCGCGCTTATAAATTACCTACATTTTAAACAATAAACTTTATTAGCATAAATAAATATCTCCGTCACTATAATAAAAGAAAATATTCTTACATGTGTGAGTAAAAGTAATTGGTATCGAAAGTCTTTTATTTACCGTCCATCACAGTTGTTGCTGTTCCGCCTAAGGGCGATTTAATAGAAGAAAAAAAAACTCGCAAAAAGACAGTAACATTTATAGCACGTGCGATGATATTTCTGTATAAACATCCGTCATGGCCGTTATATAAATTCGCCCTAGGATGCAATAACAGATAAAACGTAGAAAAACAACGGGCGAAATATAAAACTTGTTTTATATTTATTGTATTCGAGTTTGTGGTACCGAGATACTGCTATCTGATGTCTATAAATAATAGATAGTTTAGCAATTTTATGCACATTCACGTACATTGTGTAAATGTCTGTACTTTGTCTTGTTGTGCATTGCAAAACTGTGGCAATATCTGTTAGTCTTGTTCATGTTAGAGCTTTTTCAGTTGAGTCCAAACCATGGATTTAGAAACTAGGCTTTGGTGTCCTGGGGATATCCTTCTGAGGGCTTACCCGGGGCTCCCAACCGTAGACAGTAGGAGGTACAATACGTGTGGTTTTTAGTCGTTAGGAGGTTTAGGAGCCCGGCACAGCATCCCTGTAGGATTTTGCTCACGTTAAAAAAAAGACTGTTAGGAGCATTACAAATAATCTTTTTAAATGTGACAATTACCTATGAGGTGACATTTTAGTTTCCAGTCTAACCCCCGACTTCGTAAGGCTTGTACTACCTAAGGTAAATGCAGGTATTACCGACCCTGTTAAGACAATTTTAAAATTGATGATAGTTATTAAGAATGGTGATTGAGTTCACACCCAATGTTTTGATTTTATATGAAACTTTAGTTTGTCTAGTTTATGTTTAAAGCCCTAAATTGCCCTTAAACACAATACTAATAAAATAAAAAAAAATAATTAAGTGATCAAGTCCATTGTTTGTATTACCGACCCATACGAAAGGCTATGAAGCTATTTACCGATTTTTATGAACCTATTACCGACTGTTAAAAACAAGAAGAATGTATAGGCAGGTATTTTGTTTAATTAAGAAGAAACACATTATGGTGATTTTGCAGAAAATCATGTAGGTTTGCTCTAAGTTCTTTCATACTACCTTTCATACACTTTCATATTATACTTCATAGGAAAAGTCACTTAGATACTCTGGTCCATGCTATTTGACTAAGACATTATATTGTAAAAGAGCTTTTATGGTTTTTTTATCTTCAAAATATTGTTTGGATAATAAGCTAATATTTCATTAAACTAGTGTTATGTTACATAAACGACCAGGATTTGTATAGAATCGGCAATAGCTTCCCGAACTTGCTATCACCGACTCATATAGATCGGTAATAGTCGATATAATACATAATTACGAAATTGTATGGCCGACTCATAAAAAGTAGATTATATATATTTATTTGATTTTTGTAGCCATAGCAGAGATTTTAAATAAATAGTGTTGCAAATAATATTAATTAATACAAACATTGTAATGCAATAAAAGTAATTTTATAATGCTCCTTTATAATGACAATGAATGATTAAAGTTGTATTTCGTAGTAAATAAAAAACGATTAAATAAGAAAACTAGACCAAATAGTATAGATCGGTAATTGTGTGTTACAAAGGCTGACTGTATTAGATTAAGATGTCATATTAAAATAATTGCTTTATTGTCACATATCGACGAGAAAGAGGTAAAACAAAATTTAATATGCATCGCAATCACCGACCCATGAGTCGGCAATAGCTGCTACTATTAAAATAATTGAAGGTATTACCGCTTTAATTAAATGTGAAGTTTTATAATATTTAATTAATCAAACTTTATGAAATACTGTAAGAAATTAAGACCTCACATCTAAATGAACACATTCAATAATACAGAACAATCATAGGTTTCATACAATTCTTTAAAAACTGTTAAACGAAGTTTTGGTCTGCTTATCTGTAATATTAGGGATTTGTCCCACACGATCGGCAAGTTTACTAGTCATAGAAACAAACGAATTTCGTCTCTTTCCCGGAATGCCACGCACACTAACGTAAGTATTTGCGACACTCAATGAACAAATGTGCGTATTTCGTCAAATGTCTCTAGCATAAACTGTTCCAGTAACGTAAAAATTGCAGGTTAATGAAATGGATCGGTAATACCGAATTTTCGATGGGTCGTTAATAGCTGCGTTTACCTTACTTAACAAGCAAATTGACTAAAATCAAACATTTCAAGCAATGCCTATCTCAACAAGGTTGTGGTTTACGCAGGCTGCAAGATGTGACAAGCCTATTTTATATTTTAATTTTATTCAAGGAATAAATTATAACCTATGTGCTGTTCCAGACTGTAATCTTTACCGTAGGTACTGGTGATTGAATAACAAGCATTCAAACATTTTAGAAGAATAAAGTTAAATATGACGACGTTCACCACAGACAAAATAATCTATGTCTGTGACGTCTACAGATTGAGGATCACTAACACAGTCGGAAAGACTATTAATAGTAGTCCTCAAGTTGACGGCCCACCAAAATGCCTCTTAACATTTCGATTGAAAACACGGGAATGAACGGGAGGAAATTGCATATTTATGCTGGTAAAGAACTTACTGCAGTTTTGTGTTGACTTTTGACTTGAAAATTTTAAGCTTCTACACAAAACTGCAATACCTACTTTAATACTACCTGAGATCTGTTATTTTATTTTGTGTTTAAGTAGATATACCAGTAACCATGAATTCCTAATATTTCCATTAGGCTGTTAGAGAGTGACATTGCCTCGTGCCGTCTTTAGGAGATGGAAGTCTCATGCTGCAGACCAAATAAGACAGACTAATATTCATTTTAAAGACGTACAGGCACTTGTCTACCCTCTGCAAAACAGAAGTCGGTTAATTTATGTCTGTATCTTTGAGAAATTCATAATAGCAAACTCAAACAAAATCAGAAACGCAAATCGAAATAACATACATCGACACCAGAAGTATCAATTAACGTAAGGGACATTTTGGCGAAAATGAGTTATATATATCATTGGATTCAGAATTTCGAGCTCTATCGATTGGTATACTCAAAATGTTTCTATCGTTAAAAAAATGTCCCTTACAGTACAAATTTTACGACTGTCTAAAACGATTTATAACGAAAAAATTGATTTAAGGGCCATTTAGATTTTATTCTTCTCAGACAAGTAAAGTAACTCATCATACAAAATAATTTTGACCCTTACCTTAGACCTCAAATCGGTAATTTTATATAACATGTCCCTTACCTTAACTCATTTTTCGAGCCTTTTAGGGGTGATTTATAATATACATTACTACTTATCTCACATAATTTCTGCAATTTTGTGTGAAAACCTAAATGTTTTCTTGATTCCACCTATCGGTGTATGGGCGGCGGCCCCGGGTAACTCCTCGGAAGGAAGTTTCAGGGTCCCGTGTAGACGAGCTCATCACCGCGGCTCAGCACTCAGCTAGAATGGTGCTAATCCGCGTTTTTGGAGGTTCTGTTGTTATGCTGTTTTGGGCCTACTTATGTATGGACATCATGCATCTTCCCCCCATAGTCTGGTCGCCCCGATTGCAGCAGTTCCCATCTTGGTTGCTCAGTCTGCACCTAACATTTCTCCATAAGTTCCTGATAGTGTGCAGGACGCATTGTGTTCCCTAATGTTGGTAAACCACTGCGAGAGTGCAGCCGTTGCCCCTCTTCAGTTTCGAATCATGTCTCGGAAATGGTATTCGAAGTTCAACCCGCTATCGAATACGACTCCAAGATACTTTATAGAGGGCTAGATATCGACGCTAATTCCCCCCACTTGTATGCTGGATTCCGTGGGTGACTCCACCCGAGGTCCGCGAAAAAGCACAGGACCTGAATTTTGTAAGAGACTGCCTTCAGAACCAGTCGCCATCTTCGACCCAGAACTTGAGAAACTCCCTGTAGGGCCTCGTCTCGGTGAGTATATTTTCGCATCGTAACGTGGGTGTCATCAGCGTAGTACGTTACGTCGAACCCTTCGAGCAAATGACCGAGTAGCACCATCACCGCGGTTCTACAGAAGTGGACCGATTCCTCCAAAATAACGCACGATACCCCTTACCTTAGCCGGTAGCTTATTCATGTCTCGAAGAGATAAGTCTCGAAACTCCGACGTAAGTAGAAAAGCACTCCATAATGATAAATGAGTGCCTCTCTAACGCAGCTTCAGGGAAATGGGTTGAAAGCTATGGCGATGTCAACAAACACCGCCATCACCACCTTTCCCTCAAGATCGCTTCCTCTGTCAGACCCCAGACACAAATGATAGCGTCCACGATGGAGCGCCCCCAATGGAAACTAAACTGGCTATCTGTCAAATCTGGCACCACTCGTGTGAAGTGCCCAACACGGCGCTCTGCAATAATATGCTACACCCTGACCTTTTTCGAGCTATGCTTAGCGCATCAGCACCAGAGCCCTATCAGTCAAGATCCAAATTCTTCGAGAGCCATCAGGACCCATGCATGACTTGGAATGCCGTCGGGTTCGGCCATACGGAGCAATATGTCCCTTAACTCTTGATGGAAACAAGGAGACCAAGACCCTCTCCAGCTGAGTTAGTCGTGGCACCCTAGTGCGAAAACTTTTGTTTTTATCTTTTAATGTTCATTTATACCAATATTAATCAACAAAAAAATATTTCCATGTAGTAAAAACACCACAAAGTAATTTTTCTAATCTAATATTTAAGGGGGCACCCTTACAACAAACGTGATATTTTCAAAGACTTCTATTATAAACTGAGGTAGACATGCCCTACGTACCGATTTTTGAAACCTATAAACTGAGCTAATTAGCAGTGTTGCTCGCACTGTTGTGAGTCAAAACTTCGAGAGTAGGTACTCGGCTTGCAATCGGTTGACTTGCAATCGGTTGCAATTGTGTGTGGTGATAATTACGTAAATATTATTTATAAGTAAGTGTAGTCTTAGCAATGTGTGTGTTTGAGGATTGCTTTTGAAATCTCGTTTGTTAGAGTACGGCGCGTCTACCTCAGTTTATATAGAAGGCTTTGGATATTTTACTGTTGTTTGGTACTAAGCCCTCCGTGCGTGAGACCGACTTGCACTTGGCCGGTTTTTTTTTATTCTTTTCGATAACCTTCAGTACTAGTTACATCAAATATCATCAAAATTCTTAAAGTGACTTCCTTTACAATACATTTGCATGTGATTTTCTATAGTCTCTTGCTACTTACACTTTAGTCATTTGTTTATGCATAAAATATCAGTAACGTAAGGTACAACTAAACATATTTTTTTAATGTAACGGACACGCTATTTTGGAAACCAGTAGACATTCCTAAATCTTGAGTTTATAGCATGAAAGAAGAAGAAATTCTAAGAAACTTCACTCTTGACACAATTAAAATCGAACCAGACAGTAAAAAGTTACAGACAGATTTATAAAAATAAAATCGTTTTTTGGCTCTCCTGAAAAACCGTGTTTTGTCCCTTACATTAATTGATACTTCTGGTGTCGACATACATACATATAGTCACGCCTTTATCCCCGAAGGGGTAGGCAGCGGCATAGTATACGCCCACATTTCACCTGCCAGTTTTATGTCCCACGTAATAGTGGTGGTGGTTGGTGGTCGTGTCGCGACCCGCAGTTAAAATTTTTCAAGCCTTCAACTTGGCTTAACGATTGTCATTTTACTGATAACCGGGTTTCATTTCGAGTTTTCCTTCTCTACTCAATGGATCTTTTGCGAAAGTGTTCCCTTAGTCACCTCTTACGACACCCTCAGGATGTATTGGGGTGGCGACATTTTGTACTCTTACCTGTCGCAACACGGGGCACAAAATAATAAGTAGGTATAATGCAACTCTAAACAGTAAATCTTAAGGTATCAATGTAAATAAACTGTCCAGAACAGAAGACCCTGCTTTGAATACAGATTAGGCTCTACAACAAACAATTTCATTTCTCAGAGCTTTATTAAAAATAAAAGAGCAAGAGAAATGTTCAAATAATGTAGGTGAGAACCAATGAAACGGCACTTAGTAGCTCGAGATTAACAGTTGACAAATTGGCCAATTTTTTTCCCACCCTTCGCAAGATAAAGGCGTTTCATAACAGTCTGACGGTAAGAGCTTATTACTGGGCATCCGACTCTTATTGACTTTAATTTTCTACTCTGTTGACGTTTCCAATGATATATATTTCCAGTGGAATGGTGAAAATGGCCCTTCGCTTTTTCAAATAACAAGCGGAGCCCCATCAATCGTTCCTGTCATTCATTTGCACCGTCCCTTCTAAAATATTAGTGTTATCTATCCCAAGGAATCGCTGTAAAAACTACTGCGAGCTTCAGAAAATAATATTTCAGTTTGATTGTCTTTCCTTTGTAAATAAGGGTGTGAGATGCTTTTATTTGATGGAATTATTAGGCGAGATATCTCCGTGATATTCTACTTTTGCGTCGCAAATACCTTACTTTATTACTTTCTAAAAGGTTTGTTTGGAGTAGATACCTACTTATTAATGACATAAATGATTGTTTAAATTAAATATTACGCCCCGTGCGGCGACGGGGTCCCGTGTTTAACGACGGGTAAGAGTACAAAATGTCGCCACTCAAATACAAGTCGTGTCGTAAGAGGCGACAAAGGGAACGCTTTCGCAAAAAGGTCCATTGCGTAGAGAAGGAAAACTCGAAATGAAAACCGGTTGTCAGTAAAATGACAATCGTTAAGCCAAGCGAAGGCCCTATGATGGGCGGCTTGAAAATTTCAACTGCGGGTCGCGGCGACCTGCGCCTGTCCATTTCGACACTGCAGCAGGCTCATCTCCTATTATGTAGAACATAAAACTGTAAGGTGAAATGTGGGCGTATACTATGCCTCTGCCTACCACTTCGAGGATAAAGGCGTCTATAAGTATGTATGTAAATTTACTAGTACCCAAGTGCACTTACCGTACGTAATCAGTATCAATTATTACGGTAAATTGTTTATTTTTTAACATTTGCGATTTTCATTTTTATTAGAAGTCCGATGGCCGTGTATATCCAGCAGCACCGACCCAAGGAGCGACTCGACGTAGCGGGACTCGACATGGATGAATGATGATGAACTTTTAAAAAAACATTTTATTTTCTCCATTTATAAACTTTAACTGCTGTCAATCATATGCATTCTTTCCCTTCCTGCAATTTCCATGTCAGTAAAAAGAAACCGTACTCAAGTTAGACACAGCGCGAGCGTCAGTAATAATAGAGTCGACCAATTTGTTTACAATAATAGGCGGTAGAAGCATTGAGTTATAATAATGAAGTAATATTTAGTCCAATGAGTATATAGAAGTTCAACTTCACAAAATCCGATTTAAACGAGCCAAAACCATTGTCTAATAAAATTCTTACCCTTTTTCGTCTCATAAAATCAAAAAGAAGTTATAAAACTTCGATCAAATAAAACATATTTGATCGATACGAACTTTTTCATTTCATAATCGTTGCGGTCGGAGGACGTTTTCTTTTATACTTAATCGGTTCATAAATTTCAATTCACATAGAATCAATAGAAAGTTTGACTTCGATAAAGATCATATCAGAATGACTGTTGTCGTATATTTTATTCATTCTAAACATTCATTGTAGCTCGTATGGTCTTCTAGGTATATAAGTATAAGTTACTAGCTGCTGCCCGCGGCTCCGCCCGTGTGGAATGTTGTTCCCGGTCACTTAGGGGTATGAAAAATAGATGTTGGCCGATTCTCAGACCTACTCAATATGCTCACAAAATTTCATGAGAATCGGTCAAGCCGTTTCGTAAGGGGTATGGCTACGACAACTGTGACACGAGAATTTTATATATTAGATAGTATAAGTTATACCTACTGATAAAGGGATGACCAGACTGTTCAAAAATTTTCTGAACTTTAAACAATTGAATGCTAACATTGAGTTAGCATTCAATTGTTTAAAGTTCAGAAAATTTTTGAACAGTCTGGTCATCCCTTTATCAGTAGGTATAACTTATACTATAACTTATACTTATATAGAAGACCATACGTGTAAAGACTACTTACCCCCAGTTTCCGAAAGGCTGATCAACGTTAAAATTAACTAATCGGCTGTTAAAGGCGGATCCTCGCAGAAGATCCAAAATGAAAATCCATTTACAAGGAACATAAATGCTTCGTAAATATTTAAGAAGAATGTAGGTTGTTGCTACAAAAGCGATTCGACGTCGTTGCTGCACATGTGACTCCATAGCGACCGAAAGTTCAACTGTACAATACTTAGGCGGATCAATGTGGATCGGTTGGAGTGTGTCGGTGGAACGCGGCGGGATCGCAAGAAAAGTTTTCGCTGATCGCAGGAATTGGCGATCCATTTTGGATCTTCTGTGAGGATCCGCCATTAACAGCGGATTAGTTAATTTTAGTTTTGATCAGCCTTTCGGAAACTGGGGGTTAGTGTTTACACATACGTGTAAACACTAACCCCCAGTTTTACTTACTATTAATAATATTCTGTGCCTATAGGTATTGTTGCTGCTGACTCGTAGAATAATTAATAGTACTAGTTCTAGCTGACTGTGCCTCCCCATAGGTATCACAGAATATTTAAGTAGGAACCTACCGACACATTTTCCAATTATAGTGTAGAGAAAATAGCATAATATGGGGTGACAAAAGCATGCTATAGTGGTACCTATCTAGTCAAAGGGATTCAGGCGTCCACCCTTCGCATACTGGCTGGATGCCAACGTAAGAGGTATTGATGCAGGCTATACATCGGCTTTTACCCTTAAACTAATGTAATAAGATTACAAAGGGTTGCAGGCAGTTTGGTAGAACGGGCAGTGTGGGATTTAGAATTTATGTTGCAGTTGCATTGCGTTTCTATGACAACGTTAGTTGCTTGACTTGTTTTAAGTATGTGCCTGTAAAAGAGCTCAATATTTGTGAAGCACAAATCAAAAACGCAAGGTGCTGCACTTACCTACTAAGCAGATACCCACCAGATCAAACTGTAGGTACCTATAAACTGTAACACCATTCAGCGAATCAAGACTTCAGACTCAAAAGTAAAAAAAATTAATGTAGGTATTCAGAAACGCAAATTTCGGCAGTACCTACGACTGTAGCAGCGCCACTGGTGTTACATTTTTCTAAGTGGTGGTGTTGCAAAGACATCAGGTGGAGCCGTAAGCTTGTCTGCCACCTCATTAATATAAAAAAAAATTAAACTGCACCGCTCTGTTCATCTCGAACGGCGCCTGAAATTTTAGTGTGAGCAAATTTATATTTTAAAATATTGCTGTCACTTTTCTTACAGGAGTTTCATTTTGTATTAAACTTTATTATTATTAGATAGGACTTTCGTTACATAATACAGGGCGTGGGTCACACATTAATGAAATATAATCAGTATCCTATCCGTCGGTATAATATAATATCATCTAATAGGCAGACTTAAAATTCTTTAAACTTATAACATCGATACATGGATAGTACCTATTCTTTAGCTATTGGCTAACAATGACACTAAAGAAAATTCAAGCATCTTAATCCATCCCTGAGGTTGTGTAACGAATCGCCACTGACATTGGAGCGAAGCGTTAACTGGCGACCCCAAAGGGGTAGGAGCGTTATATTATAGCCATTACGGACAATTCGTTTAGTCGTCTACAAACAAAATATCTTCACGGTAAAAGCCGATCCGTCACAGCATCGACGGAGTTTGTTGACAATAAGCTCACAAGGGTTCCAGTCCCTGATTTGGTCTTTAATGTGTTATCTATGTGCGAAGAGAATTATTATATGTGCTTACCTACATTATTATAAGTTTGGAGCTATTGACACTTTATACCGTAGGTATTTCATTATTGTGGAGGTGGACATTTTTTTAACGTCCTACCGGCTAAAACCACACGTATCCTACCTAACAGCCTACGGTTGGGAGCTCCGGGAAAGCTCTCGGAAGGATACCCCAGGACTCACAACTGACCTACGGCTACCACCCGAGCCTCAACTAGGGGGGGTTCGGGTGCTATCCCGCGTCTTAGGGTGGTGGTGGACATAGGCACAGATTATTATAATATCGAGTTCCTTACGTACGTTGAACTCTCCAAAATTATGCCAATACAGTCGAATTTTTCATAAGACGAAGTAAAGTGACAGCAACTAATGTCACTTCTTCATACAATGTCACGTAATAATACAGATCAGTGTACAATGTTGAATAAAATTTTTATGAAGAAGTGACATTAGTTGCTGTCACTTTACTTCGTCTAATTAAAAATTCGACTATAGATATTAATTTATTTATTCTAAATCAGTTGTCCTGGCGAAATCTGATGTTTGTGTGCATTCTATAATCGCACTCTGGCCAGATAGGGTGGTCATGCATCCTCGTCCGGTAAGGTCCGATAGGCTTCCATTGCGTTTAGATTGTGGAATGAACTCCCGGCCACGGTTTTCTGAACGACTGTAATATGTGGATCTTTAAAAGGTGATGTAAGGTTATTGCAAACAAGAAAGCCGTGAAATCGTTCTCACCAGACTGCCGCTCTCTAACACGTTTATTGTGAAAGTGAAAGTTTAATCCGATTGACGTTGTTATTTTTGTTTTATTTCAAACTTTGAACAGATGATCCACGTGACCTAGTGACGTAGTTTAATGCAACAAAGTCACAGACTACACACAAAGTCTCGCCATAAGCCCCTCTGCACTAAGTATATTTTATAGAGAGGGACTAAAGGGGAACAAGAAAGCCGTGAGATCCTTCTCACCAGACTGCCCCTCTCTAACACGTTTATTGTGAAAGTGAAAGTTCAATCCGATTGACGTTGTCATTTTTGTTTTATTTCTAACTTTGAACAGATGATCCACGTGACCTAGTGACGTAGTTTAATGCAACAGAGTCACAGACTACAGACAAAGTCTCGCCATAAGCCCCTCTGCACTATATTTTATAGAGAGGGACTAAAGGGGAACAAGAAAGCCATGAGATCGTTCTAACCAGACTGCCCCTCTCTAACATGTTTATTGTGAAAGTGAAAGTTCAATCCGATTGACGTTGTCATTTTTGTTTTATTTCTAACTTTGTCTGTAGTCTGTGACTCTGCTGCATTAAACTAAGTCACTAGGTCACGTGGATCCTCTGTTCAAAGTTTGAAATAAAACAATAAACCGGCCAAGTGCGAGTTGGACTCGCCCATGAAGGGTTTCGTAGCAGCAAGTAACATAATATAAAAGTTCTTATAGTTCGTTGTAACTTTGATTGATGTTTTAACACGTTCGCAGTGGTAGTGATTTTTCTAACCGAAAGTTACGGTTTATGACGTATTAAAAAAAAACTACCAGCTCTATCTCGTTCAATCTAATTTTCGTTGGTAGTTTTTATGGCAATGTACATCATATATTTTTTTTAGATTTATCACTTTCTTAGTTTAGAAGTTAGAGGGGGGGGACACTCATTTTTCGACTTTGGAAGTCCCTCTTGCGCAAACTATTCACTTTAGAAAAAAATGACGTTAGAAACCTCAACAGCATTTTGGAAGACCTATCTATAGATAACCCACAAGTATGGGTTTGATGAAAAAAAAAATTGAGATTCAGTTCTGAGTATGGGGACCCCCAAAATTTACTGCTTTTTTTCTAGTGTTATATAAGAATCTTAATGCGGTTCACAGAATACATCTAGTTACCAAGTTTCAATAGCATAGGCCGTATAGTTTCGGAGAAAAGTGACTGTGACACACGGACGGACAGACAGACAGACAGACAGACATGACGAATCTATAAGGGTTCCGTTTTTGCCATTTGGCTACGAAACCCTAAAAATGACAACGTCAATAGGATTTAATTTTCACTTTCACAATAAACGTGTTAGAGAGGGTCAGACTGGTGCATGGTGAGAATATGAAGAAGATATAAGATTTAAGAAGGATATTCATACTATTTCAATGCATAAGAATATAAGAATACTAAATTTTCAATATAAGCGCCATCTATACATAATTTTTATAACTATTACGACGTACTGAAACTACCGTTACAACAGCTCTGTGAATTTGATTTAGTTTACCTCTTTTCTTGTAGATGGCGCTATCATAAAGTTTGTTTATACTTGCGAAACATGGATGCCACGAACGTGGAGCTGAACATAATATAGACTCAGTCAAGGCGTGGATATATAAGCACAGATTAATTGTAATATATTCATATAAGTTTCTTCAACACGGGACATACGAAAAATCCAAGTTATAATATTGCAGATGTGAAAATTTGTGAAGATGTTTGGGTAAGTAGGTACAACCTACTCAATCACACTCTAATGCTCAACAGACCATTGAGTTATTATTACTACGTAGTTCCTACATATTATAACTCAATGGAACGGACTAGGAATGTCTGGAATCTGGAATAGCATAGGTTGGTCATTCATTATATCTGAAATAGGTACGTTTGAATGTGATGCAGGAACGAATACAAAATTACACGCAGGTGAAGCAGGCATCATCCAGTACGTCTTGTGAAATCTATGCTAATCTATGAAATGAACCGATTTCAAACATTCTTTCACTATTGAAAAGCTATTCGCTCGGGAACTGGAACTATAATTATAAATAAAGGTTTAAAAAAAACGCCTCTGACAAAGTTAATAGCAATGTTTGGAAATTTAAATTGCTCATAGTGAAGCTTCAGGCATCTACCTAGAAGCACGTAAAAAAAATCAGGACCTAACTACAATGAGTAGGTACTTATTTAAAATGTAGATATGTATAGTTACTTGCTTTTTAATGGCCTTGCACTGTCGTACTAGGGTATCCTTCCGAGGGCTTACCTGGGGTTCCCAACCGTAGGCTGTTAGGTAGGATACGTGTGGTTTTTATTCGGTAAGAAACGTAAGAGTCCGGCATAGCATCCATGTACGATTTTCCTCACGTTAAAAAAAGGCCTTGCTCAGTCTGTATGTCTTTTTGCCATTCCTACGAATATTATATGTGAAAGTAACACTGTCTGTTAAGCTTTCACGCCTAAACCGCTTATGCGATTAAGATGAAATTTCGTATAGAGATAGTTTGAGTCCCTGGTAAGGACAGGGTTACTTTTTAACCGACTACGCAAAAAAGGACAATTATTTTACAATATAACTATATGGACGAAGCCGAGGGGAACAGCTAGGAATTATCTAAATTTAACAGTAACATTCCTTCCGGAACAGGGAAAAGCTCATGACACAAGGTGGTCACCCATCCGAGGAACAGCCAAGCAATAGCAAAGGTAGAAATCATTTTCAGACCACTGAGTCGGTGGGCAAAGAGTACATTTAATGTTGATTGAAATAAGTAGTAAGTAGGTAGGATTTAAGTTAAAATACAACAAAAAGATTACCTGGCTCAACTTTTATTAGTATCTAAATATCTATTCTTAACCTATTCTATTATTTCTATAGGTAGGTACTATTATCTTAAATATCCTATTTGTCTCTACTCCAGTCTCTAACAGAGCAGCCTTGATAAGAGCAAGCTAAGTATTTCTAACAGATTCTCTCTTGTTTATCTGCAAGAGAGCAGCCGTGATCCCAGCAAGCTCAGAGTTTCTCACTCTATCCACTCTCTGCTAATGCCTTTTCTATCTGATACCCTCAAATCAGAGCCAGAAGATTTCTTCTCCTAGAGGCAGTCAATGCAGACAGAAGCTCTAGAAAAAAATTACATTACATAAAATAATTATCGTTTTTCATCAAAAAATACCTAGATATGCCACAAGAATGGGAGTGTTATAATCATACTAGCTGTTGACTGCGACTTCGTACGCTGCATTTTATATGTGACTAGCTGACCCGCGCAACTTCGTTTGCGGCACATGAGAGTTAGAAAAAGAGAGGTATGGTATTATAATATTTTGAGTAATATAATGTTTCCCGTCGCATTTACTCTCGTCGCGCCTAGTCCCGTCGCGTCGCTTATATACATTAGAGCTGACCCGCACAACTTCGTTTGCGTCACATGAGCGAGAAAGAGAGAGGTGTAGTATTAATATTTAAGGTGATATAATGTTTCCCTTCGAATTTACTCCCGTCGCGTCGCTTATATTCATTAGAGCTGACCCGCACAACTTCGTTTGCATCACATGAGATTGAGAAGGAGAGAGGTGTGTATGGTATTAATATGTAAAGTGATATAATGTTTCCCGTTGCATTTACTTCCACCCGTCCTTTTTTTGGTACGGAACTCATGTATGTCCGACTCGCACTTGGCCAGTTTTTATCGTTCAGTTGATTGGCTACCACTGCAGACCACGTTTACCTACTCCCGTCGCGTCGCTCATACTTCAAAACTTATTAAAAGGGGTAATTGTAAGTGAACCTTAAAAGATAGGCATATGCTGTTCAAGACATTTGTTTGTAACTTTTAAAGGGGAACATTTTTGTAATACAAAATTTTCACGTAACTTTAACCAGTTACGCAACGTACGCAGTGGAAGCTCTCAAAAGAAAGAAATTTTCCCCGTGCTCGAAATATTATTTATGGCTGCTCCGCTCCTATATGCATTAGCGTGATTTTATATCGCCATTAGCCATCCTCAATAAATGAACTATTAAACTGTAAAAAAAAATTCGAAATGCAACCACTAGTTTCTGAGATCCTAGGATAAGCAAACTCTTCAGTTTTACAATATTGTGAGCGGACCTTAAGAAACAGACAAATAAGGTTATTGTGAGCGAACCTTAAAAGATAGACATATGCTGCCGCGTACTTTATTTTAGAACTTATTAAAAGAAACAATATTGTAGTACACAATTTTTACGTATCTTTAACTATTTACGCAGCGTACGCCTCGGAAGCTCTCAGACGATAAAAAATATTCCCCGTTTTCGAAACATTATTGATTGCTGCTTCGCCCCTATTCGTCTTAGCGTGATGTTATATAACCTATAGCCATCCTCAATAAATGGACTATCAAACTGTAAAAGAATTTTTGAAATCCAACCAGTAGTTCCTGAGATCCTAGCGTTCAACCATACAAACAAACCAACAAACAAACAAAAAACAAACAAACAAACAAACAAACTCTTCAGCTTTATAATATTAGTATAGATTCTTTAGATTGATAGGTACCTATAACTTTTTTATTTGTGAACCGATTGACATGAAACAAACACTAAATGTTAAGTGAAGCCAACTGCAACGTAATAAAGAAAACCCCAATTGGTTGAGCGGTTGCTGAGATTAACGTGCACAAACGTACAGACAAACAGACAGTTACGATTTTATTATATGTATTGATGATGATAAACCGATCGACACGAAATAAACGCTAAATGTTAAGTGGAGCAAACCTCAACACAATAAAAAAAACTGCATTGCAATCGGCTAAGCGGTTACTGAGATTAGCGTGCACAACCGTACAGACAAACAGATATACAGATATACAGACATACAGACAAACAGACAAAAATTCTAATAATCATTTTTTGGGTTCTATTGCGTTCATAAAGCCCCCCTATAATATTTTTTCTTATTTATCTTCTATGTACAGACAGCGACCTGTTACGATTTTATTATTGTATTGATTGATATTGATTGATTGATTGATGATTGATATTGATTGATTGATTGATAATTGATTGATGAAGTAAATACTGGCAGCTTTGTCAATTAACTTCACTGAGGCTGGGGCGCTCTTGATCTATTTATCTATATTTTTCACCAGTATGAATGTTATTTTTCATCAATATGAAATGTGGATGTGGCGACGGGGTCCCGTGTTGCGACGGGTAAGAGTACAAAATGTCGCCACCCCAATACATTCCCCATACACCCCAATACCCCAATACATCCTTAAGGGAACACTTTCGCAAAAAGATCCATTGCGTAGAGAAGGAAAACTCGAAATGAAACCCGGTTGTCAGTAAAATGACAATCGGCCTTATGGGCGGCTCGATAAATTTCAACTCCGGATCGCGGCTAACTACGCCTGTCCATTTCAACACGGTAATAGGCTCACCACCTATTTTGTGGGACATAAAACTATAAGGTGAAATGTGGGCGTATACTATGCTTCTGCTTACCCCTTTAGGGGTAATGGGGTGACTACATATTATGTATGTATGAAAGTAATTTCACCAAATAACAAATCTCTACATATAGTCTGGCCATAACTGCTGTGCACTCTTCATCAACTGTCTAGGTACTTATTTTTATAAAATATCGAGATCTGTAGATTACATTTTTATGAACTAACTAGCCTCTTTTATGATTAAGCCAACACGCCAGTTTAGATTTACCTATTTTTAGATTCATAAGTCTATGTATGTTTCTTTAAAGTGATAGAACTTTTTTATTTATAAACCGATTGACACGAAATAAACGCTAAATGTTAAGTGGAGCAAACCTTAACTCAATTAAGAAAACCGCATTGCAGACAAACAGATATACAGACAAACAGACAAAAAAATTAGAAATCATTGTTTTGGGTTCTGTTGCGTTCATAAAGCCCCCCTATAATATTGTTTCTTATTTATCTTCCTTGTACAGACAGCAAACTGTTACGATTATATTATTATATTGATTGATGATTGATTGATTGATGATTGATTGATGATGATTAATTGATTGATTAATTGATATTGATTGATATTGATAAGATAGTACAAATAATATATTTTTATAATTAATCGCATGTGTACTCATGCTCTTTTTTCCCCGGCTCCCACACTCCCACCTCGCCGCGCATACCTCAGAGAGTGCACAGCAGATAAGGCCAGACTATAGTCAATTATTTTAATTTTTACCGAGCTGAAAATAATGGTAAGTATGTACCTACTTAATAAAATTAAATACTTACGACTTCTGGGTGTCACGCTTCTTATATAGGGTGTTTTTTTTAGAGGTATAGAACTTTAAGTTGGCCTAGCTGTTTTAACCGGCGGTATTTTTGTCAGCTGTAAAGTGATTTATGTTTAGTATGGTTTGGCATTTTAACATAAATAGACTGAAGCCTGAACAATGCTTCCAAATTGTGCAAATTTATTTTGAAAATCATGGTTCTTTCCGAAATGCGTATCGTGATTTTCATAAGCGAATTTTCTTTAGCGGTGCAGCTCACTTTTGGTTGAATGGATACATCAATAAACAAAACTGCCATATTTGGGGTGATGATGATCCTCAAGTGTATGTTGAGACACCGTTACATCCAGTAAAACTGACTGTGTGGTGTGCTTTATAGGCTGGTGGAATAATTGGTCCGTACTTCTTTAGAAACGATGCTGACCAGAATGTTACAGTCAATCGTGACTGCTATAGAGCGAAGATTACTGACTTTTTCGTTCATCAATTGAACAACCAAGTTGTGCAGGAGTAGTGGTTTCAACAAGACGGCGCAACATGTCACATTGCTCGTGCCACAATTGATTTATTGAAGGAAACGTTTGGTAACCGCATAGTTTCACGTTTTGGACACGTGGATTGGCCTCCAGAGTCGTGCGATTTTACGCCACTTGACTATTTTCTGTGGAGATATGTGAAGTCGCTCGTCTACGCCGATAAGCCCGAAACGATTGACCACTTGGAGGATAACATTCGGAGCGATATAGTCGCTATACGGCCACAAATGTTGGGAAAGTCATCGAAAATTGGACCTCTAGATTAGACTACGTCCGAGCCAGCCCTGGCGGTTATATGCCAGAAATCATATTTAAATTATAATGCCAGAAGATTTCCTTTCGAATAAAGTCATTTCCATATCAATAAAAACAATCACCTTTGTTTTATTCCATTTCAAAGTTCTATACCTCGAAAAAAAACACCCTTTATATGTATCAGTCTCGGTACAATATATCGCTCATTTGGAGCGACACCATCACAACTGCAAATTTGTAAAATTTACGCTAGGCCATTTTTAAGATTTTTTCGAAACATAAGTGATGATTCTTCATATTTCTTAGAGATAGTGACTATTTTTATATTTTATTTATGTAGTATGAACTCTGGGCTTGAAAATAGTCTTTTTTTTTTCTAAATACCAATCCTTATCTGAGTGAAAAAAAAGATAATCATTTTAAGACTTACATTTGCGTCGTTGTTATCCTAGAAAAAGAAATTTCAAGTAGTTATGACATTTGATGTCAAAATTATAATGAAAGATTATTTTAATAATCAACACAATTTGCTTTATTTGAATAAAAAAATAGAATCACAGTCAGTGGTAAGTGGTAACATAGATATAGCCCATCCATAGAGTAGGCATTTAGTAATGGCGTAATGTCATGAAGAAAATGTTAGGTAGAACAACGGCGCAATTGTACGATAGGTCATTGTAACCTCAAAACGATTTTCATTGCTACTTATTTATGTCATAACGTACAATTGCGTCTCTGTAGCTCCGTTACTTAGTATAACAAAATGTCATATTTACCTTAGCGTCGATGTAGCTCCCTGACACGTACACACTATGCGGGGCGCCCCGCGTAACTGACTGTTTGGGCGTTGTCGCCCAGAATTTGCGCGCGAAAGTTGAATATTTCAACAAAGTCTTTTCTCTCCCTGGCGGAGTATTTTTGAACTTATAAATAAGTCGTTTTCACTCCTAACGTAGATTTTTATGGGGATCATTGTGATGTAATTTAGTCAATTCCGCATTTTTTTGCATTTGTGCCACTGTCGCTCCAAATGAGCGATATGTCAATGGTGTCACGTCTTTTTGTAACTCAGGCTGATCAGAAAACCTAGCTGCTCTGTGGACTGATCGAATAGCTCGGGGAGCATCTCATACTCCATATTTATTTGAGGCCGAGAGAAGCTCTGTGGTTAGTTTTGACTGGAGGAGGACACCTTGACGGCATTGGTTCATGGGTCTGAAATAAAAACGCCTTCGGCGCGGACTGAATTGTTTTGAAATAGTCTTAATTATTAAGCTCTTTTATGATTATGCCAACACTCCAGTTTAGATTTACACTCACATTCAAAGAAACCCCTACAATTAAAATTTTCAAAATATCTGATTCCCCCTAAACCACCGCGCGGCCGCCGGCGGCCGCACGTAATAATCGCGCCATTGGGCGTGTTTCCATTAGCCGGCCCGGCACCGGCACCGATGTCGGTGCCGGCGCCGCCGCGCCGTGACGGGGCCGGGGAAGCGAAAATGTATGAAAATGTATGGCTCGCTTTTGCACTTGACGGCGCCGGCGCCGGTGAGAGCGCGGGCGGGTAAAGGGACGCAAATCGAAGCCCCGGCGCCGGTGCCGGTATTCGGTCACGCCGGTGCCGTGCCGGTCAATGGAAAACCGCCCATTCCGTAGATCCCCAAGCGGTGACCGGTCACCGCACCTACCCAGACGACTTTGAACTTAGGAATAGCCTTCTTACGTTCTACTTTTCTATGAACAAGTTTGATTGTATGTGTCCCATGGAACATTTTCTTGTTATTTGAATGACATCTATTGTCCGATATTGTTTACAAAAATCGAACAGTTGAAGTGAAGTTGAGAGTGGAGTGCGCATGGACGGCGTGCGTTTGTGTAGTGCGTGTGTGTTTCATGTTTTTATTATAACTAACTAACTAACTAACTATCTTCACGCCAAATCCCTTGCGGGGTAGGCAGAAAGAACCGAGCGCCACACGGCACGGTCCATACACACCTCACTTGCTTCTTCAACTTTCATTTTTCTTTTCATGCATGCACGTCGGTTCCTACGGCTCTTGACACCACCTTCAACTAACACACGATTAATTTGGTCGTGGTAGGTGAGTCGTGGCCTTCCCCGACTCCTACGTCCATCCACTTTCGCGTTGTATATCTGTTTTGTCATTCTTTCATCTCCCATTCGTTCCACATGCCCGAACCATCGTAGCATGCCCTTCCTTACTTTAACACCGACACTCTCTTTCAGACCAACTCTCTTTCTTACATCTTCATTCCGAACGCGATCTGCGAGCGTTACTCCGCAGATTTTGCGTAGCGCGCGCATCTCGACCGCGTTTATTCTACTTTCATGCGTTTCCTGCCATACCCAACTCTCGCTTCCATACGTTAGCGTAGGTATCAGCACCGCATTGTGTACTGCGAGCTGGGCCTTTTGACTTAAGCCCTTGGTACCTAAAAGTTTGCCTAACGCTCCATTCACACTATTGCCCGCAGTTACCCTCTTTTCTATATCAGCGGTGTACCGTCCATCCCTGCTAAATGCACATCCAAGATATACAAACTCATCCACCTGTTCCAGCACTACATCATTTACAGTTATCCTGGCATTCGTTCTGTCCTCTTCTCTTTCGAATACCATCACTTTCGTTTTAGTCGCGTTCAAATGTAAGCCTCTCATTAGACAATCATCTTTCATCGTTGTGATTAGTGACTGTAGTTCTGATGGCGATTCGGCTATAAGCACGGCATCATCTGCATACAGCAAACAGTTCACAAGTAAGTCACCCATTCGCAATCCAACATTCATCGATCTTACTCTCTTAAGACAATCGTCCAGGTACAGGACAAACAGCAGAGCCGACAGCACGCAGCCCTGTCTGACGCCAATGTTGACGTCAAACCAGGGAGACAGGCTGCCGCCCACCCGCACACATGCCGTACATCCCATCCCACATATGTAGACTGCACAGCACGAAGCAGCGCACCATCAATCCCGTATCCTGGCAATATATCCCAGAGATCCTTCCGTACAACTCTGTCAAATGCTTTCTCCATGTCCACAAAACCGCAGAAAACCTTCCGGCCTACAGCCAGCTGCTTCTCTACGATGTTGCGGAGAGAGAAAACTTGGTCCATACATCCCCTTCCATTTCGGAAACCACCCTGCGCCTCCCACAGTAATCCGTCAGATTCCACCCTCATTCTCCTTTCAATAATTTTGCCATACACTTTAGCTGCTATACTGATCAAACTGATGGCCCTATAGTTGGCGCACTCCATACGTGAGCCCTTGCCTTTATACAAGGGCACGATGATAGCACGCCTCCAGTCCATTGGGACCCTTCCAGTCTTCCAGCATAGATTGCTCAATGACCAGAAGGCGTCTCGGACGCAAGGACCACCTAATTTGCCTTCATTCCCAGTAGTTCCGCGGCAGTTGTTCCGCGACGGAACTAGTGAGACTTTTTGTCCCAATAGTTCCGTGGCGGAACTAGTGAGACTTTTTTTTCCCAGTAGTTCCGCACCACGGAACTACTGAGACATTTTTATTCTCAGTAGTTCCGTGGCGGAACTAGTGAGACTTTTCTATTCCCAGTAGTTCCGTAGCGGAACTAGTGAGACTTTTCTATTCCCAATAGTTCCGTAGCGGAACTATCATGGATCTTTATGGACATTATATTATGTCCACTTTAATATCTTAAAGCCTTAAAGTATTTTATTTTTTATGAATATGGATCTTTTAGGACATGCGAGTGGAAAAAGATCCATTATACGAAGAACATCTAGTTTAAAAGTATAAAGTAGTTAAGTAATTTTCAAAACAAATAAAGATCTACAAAAGCAAATGAAGATCGCCGAAACAAATGAAGATCAGCAAAACAAATGACAGTTGGAAAAACAAATAACGATTCAAAAAACATTATGCAGATCAATAAAACAAAAGACTATAAGCAAATTGATAAGGTCAAAACTTACTTGCAGCCATGTTTTGTAATCAAAATGCGATTAGCATTAAAAAAAATAGGTGCAAGCAATTCTCGACCTTAATGGCACTTATTTTAAAATGTGCTTTTAGGCGTTTATAGACATCACAGATCACGATTATATAAAAAATAAATAGATATTATGCATGCTCATAAGGTCGAAATTGGCATGGACCTTTTTGTAATCTAGATGCGATAACCATTCAAAAAAATAGCTGCAAGCAATTCTCGACCTTAATGACACTTCCCTAAAAATGTGCTTTTAGGCGTTTATAGACATCACAGATCACGAATATATAAAAAATAAATAGATATTATGCATATTCTTAAGGTCGAGAATTGCTTGCACCTGTTTTTTGAATGGTTATCGCATTTAGCTTACAAAATATGGCTGCAAGAAACTTTCGACCTTATCAACTTGCTTATAGTCTTTTGTTTTATTGATCTGCATAATTTTGTTTTCGATCGTCATTTGTTTTTCCAACCGTGATTTGTTTTTCCAACCGTCATTTGTTTTGTTGATCTTCATATTTTGTTTCATTGATCTTCATTTGTTTCATCGATCTTCGTTTGTGTCGTCAATCTTCATTTGTTTTGTCGATCTTCATTTGTTTTGTCAGTCTTCATTTGTTGTACCGATCTTCATTTGTTTTGTCGATCTTCATTTTTTTTTAATTGTATGAGAAAATAGCCGTAAGACACCGTAGGGAACTAATGGGAACATAAAATATTTGTATGTAAGAGATGCTTTCTCCCGCGGGACTACTGGGACTTGATTTATTAGTTTTTAATTTATGCTTTGTTCCGCGGAACTACTGGGAATGAATTTATTATTATTTCATTTCTACTTTGTTCCGCGGAACTAATGGGAACTGAATTATTGATGCTTTGTTCCGCGGGACAACTGGGAAAAAAAGTCTCACTAGTTCCGCCACGGAACTACTTCAACGGAACAACTGGGAATAATCGCTAATTTGATCATTGCAGCAGATATCCTATCAATTCCCGCAGACTTTCCATTTTTCAAGCTTCGTATCGACCATTCAATCTCTTCCAAAGTAATATCTCCGCTTGATGCTTGCACCGCAAGATCAGTCATCGACTCCCTCGCAGTGCCCGCATCCGGGAGATATTCATACATTTCTCCAAAGTACTCATTCCACCGCTCTAACACCTCTAATGGGTCCGCAAGAATGTCCCCAGCTTTACTCTTTATCTTATCCATTCTGGAAACTGACGAACAGCTCCGAGACTTCTTGACCTCCCTCCAAAAGAGTTTGGTATTTGTCTCGAAGTTCCTCGTCAGCTTCTCTTCCGCAATCAAATTTATTCTTTCACGCTTCTCTTTCACTAAAGCTTTGGCTTCATTCTTGCAGAGGCGGTAAATTTCTTTCTTCGTGTCTTTCATACTGTCATTCAGTTGCAAAGATGAGACATAATCCAACCACGCTTTCTTCTTTCTTGCTACGCAGGATTGTACCTCTGCATCCCACCAGGCATCACCTTTCGAATGTTCATGTCTCTTTGCACTCCCACATGCTTCTTTTGCACTATCCACTATACTTTCTTTCATAATATTCCAGCATTCATCCACATCTAAGTCGGAAAGGCTCGCGTTTGCAAGCCTTTCACTGACTAAGCCTACATACATACTCCTTACGCTTTCATCTTCCAGTATTTCACTCTTTATCCTTTCATAGTCTCCGAAGGGGACACGCACTCGCCAGTGCCTCCACTTCTTGAAAAGACCAACAAACCGGCTTACCACCAGGTAGTGGTCAGTTTCAAGAGTGGGGCCTCTGTAGGCTCTTGTATCCCTTATAGCCTCTCGGAGACGACTGTCTATCAAAATCAAATCAATTACACTTTTTTCTTTCTTCCGTCTCCAAGTATACGTGTGGATATCTTTGTGACGGAATAAACTGTTCGTCACAAGGAGGTCTCGTTCCAAGCATACGTCTAAGATTGACTTACCAGCATCATTCGCTCTCTTATCTCCATGCGGACCAAGGACAGCCTCGAAGCCATCTCGCTTAGTCCCCACCCATCCATTCAAATCACCACACATGATCAACTTTTCATTCCCCTCAGCCAAATCGAGGACGTCCCTAACGGAATTCCAGAACTCCGCGAGCACTTGGGGATTAGCCGAGCTGACGAGAGCATAGGCTGCGACCAAAAAAACTCTCGTGATCCCCAGTTTTATACGTACCCACAGGAGTCTTGGGCCTGCCAATCCATAATCTTTCACTCCAGAAGCCAAACGGGAGGAGAGCAAGACACCCACTTCCTTACTGGCATGATCCTCTTGGTCCACTCCGGACCACAAAGCAATTATGCCGCCAGGAAGATCGTCGATGCCGCTCCCTTTCCGCTTCGTCTCTGTGACACACAATACATCCAGGCATCGCTCTTTCATTACATCTATCAATTCATTCATCTTACCTTCCATACCACCACGCACATTCCACGTGCCTATCCGGCACTCGGCTCCTCGCATCCCGCCAGAGTTGGCGCTGCGTGAAGGGTGGCGGCCCCCTTCGCCGCGTGCGCATGCAGTCATACCGACGGGGGCACACCGGTATGCGTCGCCTCGGGGGGACGCCCTAACAACATATTTATACTGTGCCCTAGCCCTGTCGGGACTCATTTCTCGGTAGTGATTGGTTTCGCGTTTTCGCTTTCGCCGCTACTTACGGGGAGGGCCCGAGCACAGGTAACGCTCTTCGTGAAGGCACACTACATCCTCCCCTAATAATGTGTTTGCATTATTATTTATTATTATACCCAGTAAAATAAACAATATATCAACAATCCTGTTGAAGTTTTACAGAATCGTAAAATATGGTGTGGTGGTCGAGTAATAAATTTTTTTTTGAGTGCGTGTGTACCAAGTGCGTGTGTGCGTGTGTGTTTTGTGTTTTTATAATAAACTAGCTGATGCCCGCAGCTTCGCCCGCGATGGAGCTGTATTTGAAAAATGATTTTCCGCTTTTCTGTTGAAAATTTTCCTGAATTTTCTTTGCTATAAACCTCACGGAGCCCGAGACCTTTCCAACGAATGCAAAACCGTGGAAATCGGTTCATGCGTTCTGGAGTTATAGCGTCAGGAAGGAAAACCCGACTTATTTTTATATAATAGACTGGCTGATGCCCGCAGCTTCGCCCGCGATGGCGCTGTATGTGAAAAATGATTTTCCCGCTTTTCTGTTGAATTTTTTCCTGAATTTTCTTTGCTATAAACCTCACGGAGCCCGAGACCTTTCCAACGAATGCAAAACCGTGGAAATCGGTTCGTGCGTTCTGGAGTTATAGCGTCAGGAAGGAAAACCCGACTTATTTTTATATAATAGAGATAATGTATATAATATATCAATCAACCTGTTGCAGTTTGCAGAATCGTAAAACATGGTCTGGTAAGTAAGAAATTAATTTTTAGGTGAAACTTGTAAGACAACGTCACGATTGCATCATCCGCTTTTTACCTGCTCGTCATTGGGTACCAATTTTCGATATATCTTTTTTTCGTGGATTGAGGGGAAGTGTTATAATTTTTTTTATTTATAAACTGATCGATAAGAAATAAACGTTAAATGCTAAGAATACGGACTACATATCTCTGCTTAAATGTTAAGTGGAGCAAACCTCAACACAATAAAAAAAACCGCATTCGGTTACTGATTAGCGTGCACAACCGTACAGACAAACAGATTTACAGATATACAGACATACAGACATACAGACAAACAGACAAACAGACAAACAAACAAAAATTCTAAAAATCATTGTTTTGGGTTCTATTGCGTTCATAAAGTTTTTTCTTATTTATCTTCTATGTAAAGACAGCGTAGGGTTGCCAACTTTTTTTAGAAGAAATAAAGTATATCTGATTTCAAAGGGGGTAAAGAAAAAGTACAGACTTACAAAAAAAAAGTACATTTATTTTTATTTACAATTTTTTAAATTATAGGTACTTTTTAGTACCTTTGGCAGTACACAAGAGCTTTTCACTATTTTTAACCGACTTCAAAAGAGGAGGAGGTTACTCAATTCGACCGTATATTTTTTTTTTGTATTTTACTTTTTTTTATGTTTGTTCCCGCAGAACTCCGTAGTTTATGGACCGATTTGAATTTCTTTTTATTCGAAAATAGATCCTCCCAATGTGGTTCCATTTTAATGAAGTCAGTATCTGATGAGGGCAAACGGAAATGAAACTTTTAAAAATTGTAAGGGCATCTAGGGCGTTTATATTTTTTTTATTAAAGGCTTTAAAGTAGTACAACTTTATAAAGGTCTGAAGTCAATCTGATGATGGAGACGAAAGACAGTAATAGTGGTAATTATACATAATGTTTTGATTGATTGATTGATTAGGTAAGTACTAAGTACCTAGTTGTAAACCGCTGTAGTGATTTAGATGATAAAGTATGAAGACAGTTTGAGTCCCTGGGAAGGACATAGGCTACTTTTTAACCGACTACGCAAAAAGAGGGTACTTAATGATTTTACACGGTAACGACTTCGACGTGGACGAAGTCGCGGGAACAGCTAGTACAGTATAAAAGAGCAGGTACTAACATCTCTGGCAAATTTGACTCCTGGGACATCCTTCCGAGGGCTTGCCCGGGGCTCCCAACCGCAGGCTGTTGGGCGTTACGTGAGGTTTTTTGGTCGGTACGAGTCCGGCATAGCATTCATGATGATTTTCCTTCACGTTAAAATAAAACATAACTCTGGCAACTCTGTGTCGGTACTTACCTACTCGTATTTACCAGAGCCATTATGTATGATTATGACTTTGGGGTGATGGGATGAGCGTGTTTGTAATGTAAATATTAAAATTACGTAGGTACCTAGTACCTACTGTGCTTACCGATCTTAAATACTACCCGTTCGCTCTAACTTTGCCGCTGGCGTAGAGGCGTATACCCGAATTGTTAATTAGACGAAGTAAATTGACTGTAGCTAATATCACTTCGTCATAGAAAATACGCAACATTGTATGAAGAAGTGACATTAGTTGCTGTCAATTTACTTCATCTAATTAAAAATTCGACTTTAGTATGGAGCCGAGCGGCGAAGTTAGAGCGAACGAGCAGTACTAAAGTTATTAATATTATAAGTAGGTCGTTGTAGGTACTTATTACAATGAATTCGAAAGTTGGTGAGAGTTGCATGTCTGAATGGTTGTTTTACTTTTACAAACTCTAACAGCTGATCGAATCTGACTAAAATTTGGTAGGTACACGGATACGTTATAGACTGAAATAACAAATCGGCTACCTACCTACTTTAAGTTGTACATCCCGGGAATAAGTTCTCAAATCTATTTATACATTCCTGATACACTTTTCCCTCTTATTTATGTAAAAAAAAATGTACATACGTAAAAAATATCAGTGGTATTTTGTTATGATAATAGAAGCGCCATCTATCGTAACTCATAAGTACTTATTTACATTCTTAAACATTGCTTCAATGTAAATGGAATGTAGTTTGGCTGTATTTTAATAGATGGCGTTAATCTACACTTTGTCGCTGAGATTTGAGCAAAGAAAATATAAGCGCCATCTATAC
The DNA here is from genome assembly GCA_933228765.1 of Miltochrista miniata. Taxonomy (NCBI): domain Eukaryota; kingdom Metazoa; phylum Arthropoda; class Insecta; order Lepidoptera; family Erebidae; genus Miltochrista; species Miltochrista miniata. The sequence goes on along the minus strand of OW121763.1, from coordinate 21,297,222 downwards.
AAACATATTGTGAAACTTACATTGCAGAACAGTATCCTAAGTAAAGGAATGTAGTTTTACTGTGCTATAACAGATGGCGCTAATAACAGCTTTATTTTAGTTTGAAGGAGAGTTTTAAAAATTCCATAAACAATTATTACTTACTTAAACATAGCTACGTAGACTTGATGTAGTTTAGAATTTTTGATAGGTTCTCTCTTTCTTCTTTGCGGATTATTATAATTACATCAAAAAATGTATCCTGTCTTGCCCGTGGTAGGTTACCAGTGGTACTACTGGTAATACTTACCACGAGTAAGAAAATTACCAGTGGTACTACCAACCGGTCCCACCAGTACCAATTGTATTTCAATTGTACCTAGGTATACATACCCATTGTATTTTTTGGAAGAGCAGAGAGCACACAGATATCAGAAAAGATTTTTCTGATTTCTATGAGAGAGCAGCAGTCAGTAACAGTGTGTAAATGTAGAAAAATCTAGAAAACTAGAGTAGAAAAATAAAGACTAAGGTATTATTATTATATATTACATTAAATAGGGGTCCTTCGCTGTTTGACACCACGAATTATTGACACCACGGTGTCAATCGCAGAAACACGTTTTTTGAATTGGATGTTTGGGACCATTTTCATAATAATTTGCGACCGTGGTGTCAAACGGCGAATATCTTATTTGTTTTCGTCGATTGACACCATGGTGTAAAACTGTTGATTTGGACCACTTTCAACAATTTAAAGGTCAAGTGTGATTTGTGTACTGGCGAAAAGAAAACGGTTATTAAAACAATAATTACAACCAAATTGTTCCTATGACTACGTTCTTTAATATATAACTTCAAATAATCCGATTTGGATAGGTTAGGTTAGAAGGCTAAGGCGGGAGCGGAGCTCCCGCCTTAGCCTTCGTGGTTATTTTTTTTTTCATAAATTAAAGTAATAGTTTTGTAGTATAAACTTTTATTTTAATTTCTTATTGTATTAACTATATTATATTATTTAAACTTTTATTTTTACTTTAGTTTTGTAGTATAAACTATTATTTTAATTTATAAAAAAAAATAACCACGAAGGCTAAGGCGGGTATCCAAATCGGATTACATTATTTTTAGGTATTTTGACCTTAATTGTTATTAAATGTTGGTAAATGTAAATTATGCATATTGATGGTAAAAATCGTTTAAACACTTTTGTGCATGATTGTTATGTTATAATAAAAATGCCAATGAGCCGTCCTTTGCTGTTTTACATCATGGTGTCAATCAACGAAGCCATATAAGGTATTCGTCGATTGACACCGTGGTGCCAAACAGCCAATTCAAAAAACGTTCTTCTGCGATTGACACCGTGGTGTCAATAATTCGTGGTGTCAAACAGCGAAGGACCCATAGCGTGGATAAGAAGTACCTAAGTACATAATTATTATGTTCCATGAAATTGCATTAACGTGTACCTAGTAATGAAGGTCTGCCTGTCTTCACTTCCTTGATGCAATGGCAACGAAACCCTCCTTGCGTGAATCCGACTCGCACTTGGCCGTTTAATTCTGAATGTCGCGAGACAAAGTAGGCGCGGCGGTGGCAGCGTTCAGGGTACAGGCAGCAGGCTTGAAATATGGAGCTCGAGAGGTTTCGTGAAAAGTATAGGTACCTACACATCTACAAAGGAAGCCAAGCCATTGTGAGTCTGGTTACAGACTCGAAAATCAGACAGACTTGGCATTGCATCCAAGACATCTCTGACAGCTCATCCAGACTCTCTAGGAGGCCACAGAAGGCAAGGCAAGTGCGAGAGTGAGGATGGTCGCCTCGCCCCGCCTCCTGGGCGCTCCGCTCCGTGTCGGTTTTTGGGACGGAGTCAAAGAAGGCGAGGAGGCGAAGCAACCTCTCAGCACTCTCTCGCATTCGCTCATTTCTTTGTTGACTGGCGGCATTGGACCTATGAACCAATAGTGATTAGAACCTCCAGGCGGCCGCGGCGTGTAAATGGAAGCATTCCTGTCACCTTCAGTTGCCAAGATTCATGTTGAGAGCCTCCAGGAGGCGCCTAGCGCGAGTCTAAATCTGGCATAACATCGGCATAACATCAGGATTGGTGACGATGTAATTACGGCTGGGTTTATAATCTATACTTCTATACTAATATTATAAAGAGGAAAGATTTGTTTTTTTTGTTTGTTTGTTTGTTTGTCTGTAACGAATAGGCTCCGGAACTACTGGTCCGATTTGAAAAATTCTTTCACTGTTGAGAAGCTACACTCTTTGCCGGTAACATGGGCTATATTTTATTCCCGTATTCCCACGGGAACGGGACTACGCGGGTGAAACCGCGTGACGTCCGCTAGTATTTAATAAAGCTGATTCCCTCTACCATTTATTTTTGAATTCGTAGAGTTCCTCTACGAATCAGAAAGGGCGATTAGCTTTACTGTACGTACTACGCTGGCCGATCGGATTGGTTCAGGATTTTAGGGTTTTGTTTCGAGTTTCCATTCTACTCTCCATGATTTTCACTCGTTCGTTAAATTTCTGGTGCACCATTTGAGTACTGCCGGCTTGGACCCCGTAGATCGATAGGATCCCAATACACCCTTCATGTAGCTTCAGAAAGCAGGTGGCAAAGGATAATTAAAGAATATTTAGGATCCTACTTGAGGGCAAACTCATGGGGTAATTCTCTATTTCTATTTCATTTTGTGAGTCATATCTATTTTATGCTATTTTCCAAGGTCATTAGGTACATCTCGTTTAGCCGAACAAGTCTGTTTCTGAAAAAGAAAATTATAAGTACCACACATTAGACAACCGCAGAGTGTAACTACACACTGTGATCAGCCTATGCACTTGACAATTGTAGACTGAAAAAAAAAAAATATTCATTGACTTCGTTACAACTCCACAGCTGTGCCTTACTGAACAGCTTGCTGGTGAACAGTCCACTTAATAGGCAATGAGTGTCAATCAACATGTCTGAAATGGTTTGATGATTTTCATTCAACCGGTTAATCCTGGTATTTCTGGTTCAGACAAATAGCTTTTGATAAGCTACACCACAGTATAGGTACTTTTTTTTTTGTACCATTAAGGTGGCAGACAAGCAGACGGCCCACCAGAAGGACCGGTGGTCACCGCAGCCTATGAACGTTTGCAACACCAGAGGTGCCACACTCGCGCTGCCGACCCTGCAAAAACCTTCTAAGACCCCTTTTGAAGAACCCCATACTGTAGGCATTTGGGAAAACCGAGGCAGGGAGGTCATTCCACAACCTAAGCGCGCGCGGAAGAAAACACCTATCGGATCTAACCGTGCTGGAACGCACCGGACGCAGAGTGTGAGGATGAACTCCCTGTCTGTGGCGAGCGGTGCGATGATAGAACGTAGCCGTGGGCATCATTATCAAACAATTCCTCAGAGCACATACCATTGTACAGGCGGTAGAACACGCATAAGGAGGCAAAGTCTCTCCTGTCGCGAAGAGGTTCCACACCAGCTGTAAGTACAGGATCGTTGACAACTCTTACAGCTCGCCTTTGCACCGAGTCAAATGGACGAAGCTGATATATAGGTGCTCCCGCCCGGAAACAATACCATCCGATCCAAATACGCAGGCTGCCAGTTTTGGAGACATTATGGTGTCGATCTGCGATGCCTCAATGCCACGTGTCCGGCCGTCTAAAAAAGGCTCGGTGTACTTGTGGAACGAAGAGATCTCACGACTACGATCAACAGTATCGAGATTGCGTCGCCCGTACCTTCGAGCCCGAAGGCGACGGCGGGCCACAGCCGAGGATATCGAAAGAGCTCGGCAGAACTATAGAGCAGCCGTGAAAGCTATCAGCGTCGCAATCTCTGAATCTAAGGCCCAATCCTGGAATGAACTCATCGGAGGGCTGGATAGGGACCCATGGGGGCGCCCATATAAAATGGTACTAGGCAAGCTCAAACCATGGGTCCCTCCGTTAACGGAAACTTTAAACCCGGAGTTCCTGGGAAGAGTGGTAGACACGCTCTTACCACGTGTCCAGGACAGTCCCTCAATTACTCCGTCACAGGTAGAAGAACATTTCTGGTGTCAGGAGTACGAGGTAACGGAGGGAGAGTTACATCGAGCAGTACGACGATTAGCTTCCCGCAACACCGCACCCGGGCCCGATGGTGTTCCAGGCCGGGTCCTGGTGACAGCACTGTCGGTGTTGGGGGATAATCTGAGACGAATTTTTACGAATTGCCTCCGCCTCATCGTCTTCCCAATCCGCTGGAAAGAAGCGAGATTGGTACTTCTACAAAAGAAAGGCAGGGATGCGGACTCTCTTTCGGCATATCGACCGATTTGCCTGCTAAACGAATTGGGGAAACTCTTTGAAAGAGTAATATCCGATCGCATCAGCGAGCATCTGTCGCGTGTGGGTCCTGATTTGTCGGATTGTCAGTTTGGGTTCCGACGTGGGCGATCGACGGTGGACGCAATTAGGCGCGTTAGCTCCATGTCGGAAACGACTGTCCGATCAGGGGGAGTGGCGTTAGCAACAAGCTTAGATATCGTCAACGCTTTCGGCACTCTTCCCTGGTGGACCATAAAGGAGGCCCTAGTCTATCACAACGTACCTCCTTACCTTCGAGATGTCATCGGAGCATATCTATCCGACAGGAGTGTGAAATTTACTGGCAAGAACAAGGTTGAACATCGAAGGGACGTGTATTGCGGGGTTCCCTAAGGTTCTGTTTTGGGTCCCTTGTTATGGAATCTTGCGTACGATGCGGTCCTTCGTACTGATCTACCCTCGGGCCTTAGTGTTGTCTGCTATGCGGATGACACCCTAGTATTGGCAACAGGATCCAACTACGAGGAAGTGCTTTCGCTCGCTGAGATTGGGGTGGCCTGCGTCGTGGGAAAAATTAACGAACTGGGTCTTAAGATAGCACCGCAGAAAACGGAGGCGATATGGTTCCATGGTCTACGGAAGAGCCAGGAACCACCCAGTTCGCGACTTAAAGTGGGTGATGCTGAAGTCCAGGTGGGTCAGTACATGAAGTATTTGGGTCTCATTCTGGACGGTCGGTGGAACTTCGAGGAGCATTTCGGACGTTTGGTTCCGCGGGTTGCGGGTGTTCTTCAACGCTTGCTGCCTAACCTCGGGGGACCCCGGGAAGAAGTTCGTCGTCTCTACGAGGGAGTCATCCGCTCTATGGCCCTCTATGGTGCACCCGAGGGGTCAAAAGACGTGGCTGGTTCCTCCCGTTGCCAAGCTATGCTCAGAAGCTTACAGCGGTTGATGGCCATTAGAATCGTACGGGGTTACCGTACGATTTCCTTTGAGGCGGCAATGGTCTTGGCGCGATCAACGACCTTCGACATTATGGGCGACATGGACGCGATGGTCTATGACCAAGTTCGTTCTGTCGGTCGGAGTGTCGACGAGCCAGTGTCAAACATCGAGTCAGGAGTGCTGAGGCGGAACGCGCACCAGCAAGCTCTGAGAGCATGGCGGACGCGGCTTGACAACCGGGCATGCGCTCGCCAACGCGCTATTGGAGCCGTTCTGCCAAACTTCGAGGCGTGGGTAGGAAGAACCGAAAGCGTCACCTACAGACTGACCCAGGTACTCACCGCGCATGGCTGTTTTGGTGAATATCTGAATAGAAACGGACGGGAAGACACGACACAGTGTTACCATTGCGACTCCGACCTGGATTCCGCTCAGCACACACTGTAGGATTGTCCTGCGTGTGACTCCGAACGTCAAATCCTAGTCGGATGGATTGGAAGCGATTTGTCACCGCCAGCATTTATCGCGGGAATGCTGTTGAGCGATGAGGGATGGAAAGCGGGCGTCTCCTTCTGCGAGAATGTTATGCTCCAGAAGGAGACCGCTGAGCGGGAACGGGAGAGGGCTAATCCCGCTCGAAGGAGACAACGTAGGGGAGGTGGTAGATCTCAGTAGCTCCCCGATCGCTGTTTAGGTGTTGCAGCAGTCGCATCTTGGGGCGATGTGACCGTATTATGCAACACTGTGAAGGTGATACCTCGGTGCGGCCGGGGGGGTAGCCAGCCAAAGGGATTGCTGTCCCAACTCGCCAGTGACAAGGGGTGGGGCAGCATTCCACCTATAGGTGATATTGATCACCCAGTGGTGTGCTTCAGCCATGAGCATGGCAGCGAGGACCCCAGAAGCCGCTGATGCGTTCCTGGGGTTCCTCCCTCCTGCCGATGTAGGCCGCCGCGGGGTTTAGTGGGTGGGAGTCCCACACACGTCCTCCGTCTCCCCAACGGAGGGTATGGTGCATAACGCATTCCCCGCGTAAAAAAAAAAAAAAAAAAAAAAGGTGCTCCCGCCCAGAGGTGACAGCAGTACTCAGAGAGAAGCAGTGTTTGCGCCGCAGTGAAATACCGCCGCGCCCTGTTGAGCACACCTAGCTTCTTGGACGCCAGCTTAGCCTTGTCCTCCAAATGACTACGGAACTGAACGTCACTGGAGATGTCAACGCCAAGGATCCCTATACTTTTGGAGATGGAAAGAGATGTGCCCTGAAATTGCTTAGCGGTGAAAAAACACGCTTGTGTCTTGGAAGGGTTGAACTGGACAAGATTTTGTCCACCCCAATCGGACACCCTAGTAAGAGTAGCCTCGATTTCAGACACAAGCTGTTCACGATTTTTCTCCACTGTGTCCCGAGAGATACCGGGGCGGCCCGTGTAACAAGTGTCCCCCGTACTGTCGTCCGCATAACAATAAATGCCGTCAATAGACAACATGTCATTGATATGCAACAGAAACAGAGTAGGGGAGAACACTGAGCCTTGCGGTACTCCAGCATTTATGACCATGCAACAGCTGCCGTCAACGACGGCCCTGATGCTTCTACCGGCCAAGAAGCCATCAAGGACAACCATCCGCATAGTCTCTCGGGTAGACCATACTATGCCCAAACGAGTTCCTACAGTAACAACCTGAGTAAAAGTTCATAAGTGTCTTACAGAGTCGTTAACATGTAAACACTTCTGGCGTTACAAATGTCCACTGACTACATTGATCACTTTCTTTCAAATGTATCATATACATTTGAATGAAACTTCGCCGTACATCTTCGAGATCGAGGGGTATAAATAACTCTTGTAGTTCGCTAACATTTACAAGCTTTGTCGTCCTGGGGTATCCTCCCGAGGGCTTACCCGGGGCTCCCAACAGTAGGCTGTTAGGCAGCCAGCGGACCCTGCTCCACCAGGAAACCGTGGAGACATGGAAGGTGCGACTTGAGCAACCAAAGGGGGGATTCGCCACAATCGCGGCCGTCAGACCGGTCATGGACGAGTGGCTGGAGAGAAGACACGGTGCTCTCTCCTACCGGTTGACACAGATGCTTGCCGGGCACGGTAGCTTCGGTAGGTATCTGTGGCGAAAACACCGGGAAACCACGGCCGAGTGTCAGCACTGCCGAGCCGAGTGTCAGGACCGCAGCGATGACACGGCGCTCCACACGCTGGTGGAGTGCACGGCGTGGGCACAACAGCGCCAGGTCCTCGTAGTGGGTCTGGGCGTGGACACTCTCTCGCTCGAGGCCATGGTGCGAGCCATGCTCTCCAGCGGGAGTAAGTGGGACTGCCGCCTCTTTCTGCGAGCAGGTCATGCTCGCGAAGGAGGCGGCGGGCCGGGTGCGGGAGAGAACTCTCCCACCCGAGTTCCGCAGTCGGCGCCCTGGGCGCCGCCGACGTGTCTTCGCCGAGGACTATCGGCCTCCATGACCGGGGGTCGGAGGACGGTGAGAGGGCCGCTCACCGTCCTTACAGAAGCAGGCCCATGATGGCAGCGTGACGTGAGCAACTCACGCACGCCCCCCCTTAGAAGCGGGGTCACACCCGAAACCCCCCATAGACGCGGGATTGCACCCGAACCACCCCCTGGGCGAGGTCGCAGCGGCGGCCGTAGGTCTGTTGGGAGTCACGGGACATCCTTCCTGAGGGCTTACCCGGGGCTCTCAACTCAACCATAGGCTGTTGGGCGTTAGAGTCCGGCATAGCATCCTACGAGGATTTTCCCTCACGTTCAAAAAATTAAAATAAAAAAAAAAGGCTGTTAGCAGGACACGTGAGGTTTTTTAGTCGGTAGGAGTCCGGCATAACATCTGTGAGGATTTCCCTCACGTAAAAAAAGCCTTTCCGTGCTTCGGAAGTCCCAGTATCCGGATCAGAGTAATATGACAGTCGCTAAGTTTATTTCAAGGCCTTATGTGAGGCTCACCACCTGTTACTGGGACAAAATACTAATGATACATACAATGATGACAAAATGCATAATATGGGATGCCTGAGTCTACTCCATCCAAGTACTAAAATGTATATACTTATTTTTTTTTTTCATTAAGCTCGCCAAATTGACGTCGCCAGCCTGATAGAAAGCTGTGGCGCAACAAGCGATTAGGGCCGTCTCACAGTCCGCAAAACTTCTGACAGTGGTCCACAAGTTGACGACCTTTTGGTTTCTTCAAGCGGAGCGTGAAGTAGCACATCACAGGTGCTACTTCACGCTCCGCTTGAAGAAACCGGGATTGTGAGATGAGGAAAACACGTGTGCAGGCACGTCGTTCCAGGTTTTTATAGTTCGACAGAGGAACGATCTATTGAAACGCTCAGTTCTAGCAAATCTTATAATATATAACTAGTGTACGAAATTAAAGGAATAGGCACGGTACTTATACTTACCGAGATGCTCAACTCCACCGGGGCACTATAATTTACTTCGCCACCTACACATACGCATCACTCGGTAAAGCCTGGCTTTGTTATATTCTAACGAGATAATTGCTCATCCGGGGCCTCGTTTAATTAACGACAATGTAAACAACATTAGGGCTGACCACAAGGGGTCAAAACTTTGAACCTCATTGGAACGTGACGGACCCTGAACACATACTTACTTTTGATTAATTAATAGAGTATTCGCACTGGTGTGAGTATACTAAGACTTACACCCTTGAGGCTTTCTTCAAGAGAATCATTAATGAGATGCCTATTAGGTTATGGTTTGGGGAATACCCGGCTTGTAATACATAACAAGTAGGCAGCCATTTATGTGTGCTCTATGATGTTGCCTTTCAACGCCTTACCTATATATAGAAATAATTTTGAAATGGAATTAGTATGTATACCGGTAAGAAGTACTTAGATACCATAATTTAATGTGGAAAAACGATCACTGCACCATTGATGTTCTGGTGAACATTCCCTACACTTACATCTTTGCTTCATACGTATCTTGATGTTAATTCCTGCAATATGAACACTTGCAGAGTTTAGCGTAGTGTTCGGTAAACGAGATGTAGGTACCTAACTAGGTTTAGCTCTACAGTCAGTCCTGAGTTAGGTGACCATTTGCGTGCTTCGGATGGCATTAAGCAGTCGGTCCTGGAAACCAGTAAAGGTGGTCCTAAAAATTTATCCAATACAATCAATTATTAATGATTGTGGCGTGAGCTCAATTTGAAGCTCACAACCTATTACGCGGTATAAGAGAATGAATGGTGACGTGTATGTAAATATAAATAAGGAGTTCTATCTAGAGCTTCATGTTTTTTGGAAGTACTGGCATTCTTCGTGTAATTTTAAGTACACAAGGTTATTCTTCATATCCTATCAGTTGTTTAACGATCTCAACCTTTTGGGCCATTTTATCCCAATTTTTCGACATATTGTAATGATTAAACTTCATGCATAATTAATATTGTTTCCAAATAGTTAAAGTAACTGGAAATGTTTAGAAAAAATATTTAGAATTCTTCCACCGTCTTTGGCAATATAATATAACTGGTTGGACGTAGATAATGCCTTTCCTCTTGATAAAGTTACATTAAAATATTATAATTATTGAAGTAATAGCTGATAATAGTAGACTACAAAACGGCGCGGGCGTGAACCATTCTCACCAAGTGATAAAGCCCTCGGTAATTTTTACGAGTACATTTTGCCGTAACAATAATAACAACTGGCAACTAATTAAAAGCGGGACGCGAAATGACTGGGTGAAGCTTCCTTACCTTCATAAAGTAGGGTCAGCAAAAACGACACAGCATGAAAAAGTATTCATTACGGTTTTCATACGCTACATGTCACGCTGTATATCACTTGGTTAGGAAATTGTCTTGCAGTATAGAGCTATTATGAAAGAAAGAAAACAATTCATTCGTAACATAATGGGGGCACAAAAACAATAAAGGAAGAAAACTTATTAAAAATTTGTCTATTCTTATCCGCACTCGTATTTTTGTGACTCCTGTTAAACCACCTCTACAGCAATGGCCATGACTAGAATAGTTTCTGGAGAAACTAAAATATCTTGAAACGCACATCGATAATAATCAAATCAACATAGCTTGTTTTTGAAAATAATAGTTGTGCATTTTTGATAAAACTACTTATCCTAGTTCTGGGCTTGTAAATGATTTGTTTTTTATTGGAGAATTTCTTTTAAAAAAGATTACATAAAATTTTGCCACACCAATTGTGACATAATTTAATGATATTTCGATAGGATTGAAATACTTAAGAAGAGTTATAGTAATAACGTGCCAATGTCGTCGCAATATGATCACTCAATTTAGTTACTCTTGTAGCGAGACACATCAATTTCATTAGACTCAGCGTCTAGACAATAATTAGATAATATTAATAAGCCAGGTTGTAATGAGATACAATATCATTAGATGAGTAAATAACTACAAGCGCGTAATGACGACATAATATCTAGTACATAAAAAAGACACATTCATACGAACATTTCTGTACTTTCATTTTAAGGGTACACACATATAAAAGAAAAATTCTTTGCAACTTTTCCTAAAAAAAGAGAGCCTAGTAAAAATGGAAATACAAATTTACAAAAATACAAAATGCTGAGCAAAATTTTAGAACTGCTGAAATGTTAATTTTTTTGTTTATCTTGCTGACCTTACAAAAATACGAGTTCTAATTAGCAAGTTGAGAGCTAAATATTACATTTATGATATGCAAATTTTACTGAGCCAACTAATACGGGGTTCATAAAGTTTACTGTATCTCTGTAATTATAGGGTTTAGTTTCATTTGCACTTTGCAGCGTCTTGAGATGTTAACTTTTCTTTCTAAGGAGACAGCCTCATTGTACTATCACATTTATATGGTGTAATTTTGTGTAGCACTTTTCAAGAAATATTTTCATAGATATGCAGGTATGTTTTTTTAAACTACCCGTTCCCTTATTAAGTTTAGGGGATAAAAATATGGTGTAGGTTTTTGATTTTTTACATAAAAAAGTTATCTCAAATTAGGTTAAGTCGTGATTGTCAACCTCATGTGCCTGTTTCATAATAAATTATTTTAGACTTAAATTGATGCGATATAACTTCATCACATACCTACAATGTTAAGCTAAGGTAATGAAGATTCGCCTTGTGTTACCAATTCATGTACCTACCTAATACTTACAGGCAAGGTACTTTTTTCTTGACGCGAGGATCCAAAATAATGACGCGGGACTCGCCGTCATCCCAGCTGCGGGGACGGTGTGTGTGTGCGACTGCCGGCCCCGGAAAGGGACTGTCTTACCCACTAAATCCCGCGAGGCACCCTGCACATCCAGGGCTCCCTAAAGAGCTGAAGACTACGGCTGTACCTACACCGCTCTCGAGCGCCCCTCTGTAAGCTGAGGAGGTTGAAAGAGGTAGGCGCGGTAGGCGTGCATGGCTTTAATGGGTACCCCCCGGAACACAGGGATAGTGGCCACCGCCATGTGACCGTTGGTGGGTGGGGTCCCCCGACCTTACGCCCACGGTCAACAAACAATCGGGGGCGCCCAGTTAACTCCTTACGGCGGTGACCCCAAACCACACTACGGCGCGAAGCTTATGCTCCCGCTCCCCCACGCATTGCGCTACCCACTTTGCCGTCATTACCTCGTCAGTTGACGAGGCGACACGATTGTTGCCGTGTCGTTACTACGGCAACCCACAGGCACTGTATACATATATTTATACTGTGCCACAGGTGGGCTGCTCCCGTCTTGGCCGGAATTAGTCGGAGCAGCACCACTCCCCCACAAAGGAAGAAGAGTGGTTACTACTCCGTTGCCCAGGAGGAGGATCCGAATTCGAACCATTGGGGTCCTTAGGATGTTAGTAGGCGCACCGCAATACAGGCAAGGTATGTTAGAATTAAAAAGAATTCGTTTATTCTTTACGCCAAGCATTATTGGTATTTCTGGCGTAAATAATATTTCGGATAGGTATTGTCTTCAAAATTATCTCAGTAGATATACAGACATTCACGCGCACTCACAATAATTATCGCTGAAGTAGACATTCGGTGCACTGTCTTTAGAGCACGGCATTCCTCGGTCTTCTCCTGCATCCCTAGTACCAAATGCCAAGTATACTTTCATATATACCTACATTCAGGGGTTTCTTGATCTACTTCTCCAACAGGTGTCCTTCATTATGATATTAGCATGAATTGTCGATATGAATGTACTTTCAGACTTTTTCACCTTTAAGATTTAGTTAGTATTAATACAATGATGGGCATTGTATTTACACTTAGAAAGAACTGAAAAAGAAATCACCATGGTAACGTTTTCTGAAAATACACCACTTATATAAATAAAGCAATGACGGAAACCCAGAAAATTTGGAGGCCGCTCACGACATCAATTATCCTAACAAATCATAAGAAAACATGGTAAATACTCTCATGTTGTCGTGTGTTAAGGCCACACCCCGTCAGGCAAATAATTTGCGGCAAATGTTTGATGGATTGATTCTAAAATGATGGTACAAATGGGGCCCTACCAACAACCCCCACGATCGCCTCACCGAACTCGAGGTAGAACTGGGTCGCATAAACTGGCACATACTAGGGTTGTGTGAAGTCCGAAGAAAGGGGGAGGACACGCTAACCCTTGCATCGGGCGACCTTTTCTACTTTCGGGAAGATACCGAGGACATTCCGGATATTGACCAGGGGGAGGACACGCTAACCCTTGCGTCGAGCGACCCTTTTCTACTTTCGGGAAGATACCGAAGACATTCCAGATACTGACCAGGGCGAGGTCAGGGCGGCTCTCGAGCAACTCAAAAACAATAAATCCCCTGGAGAGGACGGAATTACGACTGAGCTTCTTAAAACTGGCGGGACTCCAGTTCTCAAAGAGCTGACGGGTATCTTTAATTCCGTTCTCCAACAGGGACAAACACCTTAACCGTGGAGCGGGAGTGTGGTGGCTATGTTTTTCAAGGTGACAAGACCTGTCTCACTCCTGAGCCATAATTACAAGTTGTTCTCTAGAGTAGTCACACAAACAGCCTCGCGGGAAAACTCGCCGAGTTTCAGCCTAAGGAGCAAGCCGGGTTTCGTAAGGGCTTCAGAACCGTAGACCACATTCATACTGTTAGGCAGATTGTACAAAAGACGAACGAGTACAATCAGCAGCTTTTTTTGGCTTTTGTGGACTACGAGAAAGCCTTCGACTCAGTCGAAACCAGGACAGTCCTGGACGCTATGCTGCGTTTTCGGATCGATTGGCGTTATGTCGAGGTGTTGAGATGTTTGTACGGGACCGCTACTATGACCATCCAGCAGGAGAACCATAAAACAAATTTCAATAAACTGCGCAGAGGTGTAAGACAGGGCGATGTAATATCCCCGGAACTCTTCACCAATGCGCTGGAGGACGTGTTCAAGACGCTGGACTGGAAAGCATGGGGCGTGAACATCAACGGCGTGCGCATCTTGCACCTTCGATTTGCCGACGACATCGTCATAGTGGCGGAGTCGCTGAACAGTTGGGCGGAATGTTGCACAGCCTAAACGGTGCGTCTCGACGTGTTGGTGTCGGCATGAACTTGGAGAAAACCATGGTCATGTTCAATGAGCACGTCACGCCGCCGGGACCAATCTACGTCGAAGGATCGAGGCTTGAGGTTGTACAGGAGTATACCTATCTTGGGCATGTTATCACGTTAGACAAGGGCAACCTGGACAAGGAAATCGCAAGAAGGATCCGTTTGGGTTGGGCAGTGTTCAGCAAGCTACGTCGAGTTTTCAATTCGCCTATACCGCAGTGCCTAAAGACGAAAGTCTACAACCAGTGCGTGACATACGGAGCTTAGACGTGGACATTTACGGTGCGGCTAGTCCGTGCCCTAAAAGTTGCACAGCGAGCTATGGAACGTGTCATGCTTGGAGTATCTCTGAGGGATAAACTCCGAAATGAGGTTATTTGGCAGAGAACCAGAGTGGTCGACATAGCTCGCAGAATAAGTACATTAAAGTGGCAGTGGGCTGGTCACATCTGTAGAAGAACCGACGGCCGATGGAGCAAACGAGTTCTAGTGTGGAGACCGCGACTCGGTAAACGTAGGGTAGGACGTCCACACGCCAGATGGACCGACGACCTGGTAAAGGTCGCAGGCTGGGACTGGATGCAAAAGGCGCAGGACCGCGTAGGGTGGCGTAAATTGGGCGAGGCCTACGTCCAGTAGTGGACCGATAAAGGCTGATTTGATTGATTGATTGAGTTGTTATTAGTAAATCTAATAGATGAATGTTTAATCTAAACAATTTGTGGCTGATTATAAGATCTTTTGCACATTATGTATTCTACATAGTAATGAAATTTTGATACACATCTTGTAGATTATAAATAATTATTATATTTTTGGCTATTGTTTATGTTCATTAAATGCCAAAGAAGCAAATTTCATTTGCACCTTTTTTATTCACTTTTTGAGACAGGTTCCTTTAGACCTTTTTAGCTTTCGAAAGTGTAGCGAAACTATCGTAGCTCACACTCAGCAAATGTCAATAAACTGCAACAAACTATTTGCCAGATACATACACCATGTAACAGTGTTGTTTGATAAAGGAGCAAGCAAACTTTACGGTTGATGTATTCCATTTTATGATCTCCTTTGTTTTTGTTACACGCATGGAGTGAAGACAATCGTGGATGTCTGGGAACGATTGATTATTCCTTTACTTGTGTCAAAAACGAAAACAAGGGTAAATATTGCTTTACTTTGTTTATTTGCGATTATATTGCCGCGATAGAGGCTTGGACTTTACTGAAACTAATATTAATTCTCGTCGTAACACGACAACGTGACAAAAATAGGTGTATGCTATTTATCTTCCTACCTATGTCGCTAGAAGGGTAAGGCAGATATTACAGTAGGTATATGAAGAAAAAAATATATTTTGGCACCTTCTAATTTAGCAGATAAACATTTAGGTATAGTTCAGAAGAAAAAAGTAAAATCCTAGAAAGTATATTTATTGTAAGTTTTTCAAAGAAAATAAGGCACTTTTGTTCAAATGAATTCGTTTATGTAACCTACATTAATTTGACCAGTTTGCTCCTACCAACATATTTTTCGTCAGTATGCCGCCTGGCAGAAATTGCTTTAGGCGAAAAGGCCTCTCGTTACAGCTACTGCTTACAGGTGCTTATAATCTAATTAGATGGTGGCCGCTCTATCCCTGCACCTTGCAGTCAGATCCGTTCTACCTTTGAGCACATAGTAGGTCGCCTAGGTGGTACCTATCATTTATACTTACCACGATACTACATTATAAATGCTATCTATATTCATACAAACAAACTATCGCGTTTGTAATATTAGTAAGGCTTTGTAAATTGTAATACTTAACAGACAATAAAGTATTCTAGCACAGATAATATAATATCTAATATATCTATACTAATATTAATAATATTATAAAGAGGAATGATTTGATTGTTTGTTTGTTTGTTTGCATCGAATAGGCTCCGAAGCTACTGAACCGATTTGGAAAATTCTTTCAATGTTGGACAGCTAGACTCTTAGCGGTGAACATAGGCTATTAATATAAACCGCGGGTCGCCCTCTAGTATCTATATATATAAAAATCAATGCCACTTTTCGTTGTAATTTTATAACTCAAGAACGGGCTCACCTATCCAAACCAAATGTTTAGGCATTGTTCGGACTATTTAGTAGATGGTTTATGTGAAGTTTGCACAGAATCGGTCGAGCGGTTCTTCATTTATCACGCAAACGAAGTTGCGCGGGTCAGCTAGTTGTTTAATATAGAGCTATTCGATAGGATTCCATTTAAAAAAATTGCGTGTACTTAGTGTACACACGTAAGAAGTGAAACTTCTTCATAAACTTAATTTTCACCTCACCTTAAATTACGTCAAAAAGTACAAAAGTACAAAAGTCCAAAAGTCCAAAAGTCCAAAAGTCCAAAAGTCCAAAAGTCCAAAAGTCCAAAAGTCCAAAAGTCCAAAAGTCCAAAAGTCCAAAAGTCCAAAAGTCCAAAAGTCCAAAAGTCCAAAAGTCCAAAAGTCCAAAAGTCCAAAAGTCCAAAAGTCCAAAAGTCCAAAAGACCAAAAGTCCAAAAGTCCAAAAGTCCAAAAGTCCAAAAGTCCAAAAGTCCAAAAGTCCAAAAGTCCAAAAGTCCAAAAGTCCAAAAGTCCAAAAGTCCAAAAGTCCAAAAGTCCAAAAGTTCAAAAGTCCAAAAGTCCAAAGTCCAAAAGTCCAAAGTCCAAAAGTCCCAAAGTCCCAAAGTCCCAAAGTCCCAAAGTCCCAAAGTCCCAAAGTCCCAAAGTCCCAAAGTCCCAAAGTCCCAAAGTCCCACAGGCCAAAAGTCCAAAAGTCCCAAAGTCCCAAAAATCCCAAAGTCCCAAAGACCCAAAGTACCAAGGTCCCATCTAAAAGTCCAAAAGTCCCAAAGGCTAAAGTCCAAAAGTCCCAAAGTCCCAAAGTCCCAAAGTCCCAAAGTCCCAAAGTCCCAAAGTCCCAAAGTCCCAAAGTCCCAAAGTCCCAAAGTCCCAAAGTCCCAAAGTCCCAAAGTCCCAAAGTCCCAAAGTCCCAAAGTCTAAAAGTCCAAAAGTACAAAAGTCCAAAAGTCCAAAAGTCCAACAGTCCAAAAATCCAAAAGTCCAAAAGTCCAAAAGTCCAAAAGTCCAAAAGTCCCAAAGTCCCCCAAAGACCCAAAGTACCAAGGTCCCATCCAAAAGTCCGAAAGTCCAAAAGTCCAAAAGTCCAAAAGTCCCAAAGTCCCAAAGTTCCAAAGTCCCAAAGACCCAAAGTACCAAGGTCCCATCCAAAAGTCCAAAAGTCCAAAATTCCAAAAGTCCAAAAGTTCAAAAGTTCAAAAGTTCAAAAGTCCCAAAGTCTCAAAGTTCCAAAGTCCCAAAGACCCAAAGTACCAATGTCCCATCCAAAAGTCCAAAACTCCAAAAGCCCAAAAGTCCAAAAACCCTTAAATGACATGCTATCCCTGGATAAAGTACTCTTAATTCGAATCCACCGTGGTGGGGAACAGAACAAAGATGGCGCGTAACCAAAAATCGTGACGTGACGTGACGCAAATTTTTTTCCAACGCCGATAAAGAAGTTCCACTTCAAAAATGATTTACTCACTTCTTTATTAACTGTGCCTGTGTCTTTATCAATTTGGGTAATATAAGTCTTATTACAAAATTCTCGGTTTACGTATTTTTATATAAGTAGGTACACAGGGCCATATAAATAAATACCTATATTGTTTACTGTTTTCTTCCACTACTCAATTAAAAGGCTATCAACCATAATAACAATGTAAGTACATAAATGAATGAGGTTCAAGTTTGTCCTCGTGTAACCAGCACTTATCCCAATTCGTCTTCCTCCACTTGATGGATGAGACCTCGCCACTTCCCTAATAAATGTAAACAAAACACTTACTTTTTGCTCCACCATTAATGAATGGCCTCCGATGACAATTTAATTGTTTTGAATGCTTCCCTCTTTGATCTTGATAAAAGGTTCTTAGTAGTATGTTTTTTTTGTAACAAAACGTCGCGTTATTGACGCTGAGGTGTTCTAATGTCACTCCATTTATTATACACCTTTTGGTAACTCGTATACAAAAATAGACTTTGTGGCTAGGTAGTAAAATATCATTTCGTTAATCAGTTATTAACAGTGTCATATGACACAAAATCTTTTTGTATTCCACAAAACTCAGTCACCGTAAAAAGGAAAACCGTCTCGAGAATTATTTTTAATAGATGAGGAATTTTAATGAGCATTTTAAAAAATAATAAACGCTAATGTGGCTATGGGCACCGGTTGCGTGTTTCAGGTGAATTGGTGACGAACGGTCAAGTCACCGAATAAAGTACGGACGGAAGCTTTGTTAAAATTCTTTGATAACATTGTTGGATTGTGAACACGAGAGAATCGGAGCAGAAAGTGCTTAAAGGTCACAGCAGTAAAATATTAAATACAGTTAAGATTTATGATACAAAGTCGTTTCCCATAAAATGGTAACTAATTATGTGTTAATCTTATAATTTACTATTCCATTCTTATTAGAATTGGGTACTTCTAATAACTAAGTACATACTTACACCTACTTGTATGTTTTGTAGATATAGGAAGTGTATTTTTTCTAGGAGTTATGAAAGCAGGTAGCCACAGCTAGGTATCACTGTCCAATTAGACACGGCGATATAGATTTCGTAGTCCAAATAAAATTGAAAAAAATCACATAGACAATTTTACTGCTCTGCTATTCGTTTTGGCAAGTAAAACATGAAAACACATTGACATTGCGACATTGACAGCGGTTGAGTTATCTTCCAAATATCTCTCCCGCTGTCGCTTATTAATGTAAGTTCAGCCTCAGTGTCAGTGAGCAAAAGTGACTCACCAAGACCACAGCCTTAATCAGTGTCATTACATGGGACTAAACACTAATTGGACATGACCTTTTATGGGCTTCATCAAAATTATAAGCTGATCGAATCACTATATCGATTCTAGGGACGGAGATGCGTAAGGCTTGGAATGGAAGTTAGTCACACTCTGAGAATGTCTTTTAGTTTTATGATAAATTTTAATGTAAATAGTAATTAATTGGAAATATAGAGCAGACTACTAACACAAATATAAATAATTGTTTTAAAATCTTTATTATACCGTTCGAGGCAGCCAGATTAATTAGAGCCAAATTTTATAGAGCGATAGGAAGTGGAACTTTAAAGTTTTACCTACCTTAGTGCCTACCTTGTTTTAAAAGTAGATTATTTAGGTTTGTTTCGCACACTTTTAATTATGCAAATGCACTAATATTTACTAATTCTATGCTTGTTGCTGTATTCGAAAATTTGGAGTATATATTTTATTCCGTAGAAAGGGGCATTGACATACAATACATTATGTGTAGATTTTTGTATACCATAGGTTGTGATGTCACCATAGCATTTGAAAATTCTGACGAATTTTTTCTTTGAGTTCCCAAGCTGTGAACTTTGTGAACGCTTTGTGGAAAATTATAACATCAGAATACCCATTCCCTTAATAATTTAATCTCAGTTTAGGACATAAATTTTAGTTCAATTTAATACAGGTTGTTTTTGAATATTATGGAATATTTTCTAGACCCAACACCACGGGGTGTAGGTACCTACCATTTCTCCATATTTCACCTTGACCTTTTAGTCAGTGCCTGAATCTGTGCAACGTTTCTGGATTTCGGTGTCCCAGTCTCTCCAAGTTTAGATTCCGGATACTTAGCACATTTTATTTCTTCGGAGTGAGACTTGGTGTTCATGTAACTTACTACTATACCTCCCCTTCCGCTCTCCATTCTTATCTTCCGGTGATGTTGAATGGAGTGGCAAGTATCACGTAAATTTGCGACGACGATATGGCGTAGGTATTAGTACACGATTCAAGATAAGTCTGTTGTTGAAATTGCGGAGTTACCTAGTCACGCAGGCTAAGCCGTTGACATTAGCTAGTGTTCCTATTTGTTCAGGTTCGGTATCATTTTGATTTCTAGTCGTTTTTCAAAAGTTACACCTACTTTTCAACTGGAAAATTGGTAAAAAGACATACGGAACAAAGCGGTTTTAACATTAAAATGCACAGAACAATGAATACTTACTTATGGTTTTAGGCGGACTATTTCGATTATGCGATGCAAGATTTATTAACAGGAATTATTAATGTAAAATAACACATGCTGAAAATACAAATGAACTAAAAAGTATCACATTTTAAACTAGGTATTGTAATATGAATACTATGAGAACGTCCCCGTTTCCGATGATCATTTAACCTCATAAAACCTCTGTATCGGAATTTAAGACTCACATTACTAGCGCGACACAACACCGTACCGTTATTAGGGCAACATATGTCCCTTAACGAGTTCTAAAAAGTGACACTTTTTTGTAACTACCCCACGACAAAAAGCGCCAAATTAACTTTTTAAAGGAAATGATCTGTTTTTGAGACCGCCACGTGTGAGAATGTTGAGATGGCGACGAATTCTATTTCTGACATGGTGGCACATGGTCCTATGTTGATACTTTGTCGTCAAATAATCCCTCTGCATCGGTGACGTCTATTTTTGACTTTGCCCCGATTGATGACTCGAAGTTTGAGGGCTTTACTTGACTTTAATATGCTAATGATATATTACATATCGTTACAAAGCTAACCTAAATTACGAGCAGAATCTGACTTTATGAAATATCTTTGGCTTAAAAGACCATTACTGTTTAAAAATCAAAGGAATGGCAGTACAATTTTACAATAGTAGCAAACCTTTAAAAAGAAGACCCTTTTTTGAATGTATATTGACGAAAATCCTAGAGAAATACCTGAAAACAAAAATGCTAGCCAATAAGAAAAAAAAACCATAACCAACAGATAAAACGGAAAAATAAGAACCATCCTAACTGGTTCTGACATTATATTCGCATTTGAGAAGATCAAAGAGCATGTTCTGACACACAGGCAGGGTAAACTTCGGGCCGTGTTGGTGAGGTGAACAACACTCGAGGGCTCTCAAGTAACACCATCCTTGAGGGAGCCAGGCTTTGAAACAAAATGCGTTTGCATACATTAAACTGTAAGAATGTCGGAGATAGGGAGGGTAATACCGTCGGGTCCCTTGAGAAGTGTGTTTCGGCGATTACGCGGACAGAATTTCTCAACAAAAGTTGCCTTCTTAGCGAGATAGTTTGCACGTAACACTAGCCTCTTCGCGTATTTTCAAGCCAAAGCCGCTCCCCAGAATACTTCTGTGTTTCAAAGTATTTGAAAGGCAAATTAGAAGCATATCTTGAGAGAGTTTCTTGAGAGCACTGCTACGCCTGGGACGTCGTAAATATTTGAACATAATGAATTTAAGTGAGTTCTCGTTTAGAACAAATTTTAGGTTTAAGAGAATTTTGTACTATAAGATTATACAAGTATTTGCATGTAAATAGAAAAAAAACAGATAAATAGTAAAAGAAGATATTCGCTATCGATAATAAAGAGCTGATTTCATTAACATTCCTAGGGTTTAATAATACTGAGTATAAAATAATAATAATAAGTAAAAGAGGAAGGGTTAAGAATCTATTTTGGGCGTTTTGTTCTCCTTGACAGATTTCATGAGACTTGGTGCTTATTATTTTGTCGTAAATTAGGGGTAGAACTAAAATTGTAATGAAAATAATCACGAGATTGAAGACAAATGGATTGCGTATCAATATTATAACTACAGTAAAGAAAAAAGTCATGTCCCATTTATAATTTTGGTTACTTATACAAAATACACCTACTTATTTGAAACCCTAATTGAGTAGGTACCTACTCGATTAGGGTTTTAAATAAGTAGGTGTATTTTGTACAAATTAGTACAAACTACACCATAAAAACAAGGGTACAATAAAATTAATGATACAAACGTTGAGTCAGCAGTAACGGGGTTGCAATCTGTGTACAAATAAATAAGACCTCTTGGGAACTTTAACGGTCTTTTCGGGTGACGCACGTGCTTGACCTTGTATCTTTAACAATATATAAATAAACTAGCGGACATCACACGGTTTCACCCGCGTGGCTACCGTTCCCGTGGGAATTTGGGAATAAAATATAGCCTATGTTACTCAGGGTGAATGTAGCTTCCCAATGGTGAAAGAATTTTTGAAATCGGCACAGTAGTTTTTGAGTTTATTAAATACAAACATACACATAAAAAATCCTCTTTATATTATTAACTAATATTATAAAGAGGATTTTTTTTTCTTCATACTTCAAATCTACACTTCTATACTAGTGTAGAAGTGTAGATTTGAAGGGTCTGATTGTAATTACAAATTAACAGCTTTATACTAAATGCATGTAAAATAATGGAACACTCATAGCTATTTTTTTTTTATTTTTGTCTGCCATTTTGTTTCGGCTAATCTCTATAGCTGCTGAACTGAGTCGGTACCCTGTCAAACTATGAAAACTTAGCATAACGGGCACGTGTTTTTCCCCTTCTCACAAACCTTATTTTTTTAAGTAGAGCGTGTAGGGGTAGAACATTAGCCCTTAAATTTTAGAGCTACTCTCAACAGTCTTGTAGCCTTCGAGAGTAGCTTTCAATTCTCCTGATGTCTTTTTGTCTTTCTATCAGGTGGGCGTTGTCGTTTTGAAGAGTTAATTATAAAAAGTTCATCCTTTTGGGCTTCCAGGCAACTGGTATTAGATATCATAACCATGGTCTTATGTATTCGCCGCTTTTATGTTCAATTTTTTTCAACGATAACCGATTGCCTCGTACTCGTACGTGATTGTAGTATGTGGTCATATTCAAGTAGAACCTATTTCATATCTAATATAATAAAATGTAAGATTCGACTCAACGAGACAATAAATTATTTCGCTTCTACGATTGGGCTTTTCATGTCCTGAAGACAGTTATTACTGCTGAGGGTGCGTTCATGTCACGAGTGTAGAACGCAATAACCACTACGGTGATAAACTTAGTTGGGACTGCGCTGTCATGGGACAAAGGATTTCTACTGGCCAGCGGTTCCCTACTAGTCTAGACTAGGGTTGCCAGTCACTGTGTCGATATAAATGAAATTCTCATGTGCTTTACTGAACTTTTGGTTCCAGTTATTATGCAGTGATCACTGTTGACACTTGACAGTCATATATTTAAATGTTAGGAACAAAAGGCTTGGGAAAGTGTTACTGTTACTTTTCCGTAAAGCTGAGATTGTAGAATAATTTTACACTCAATCCTCTTATCAAAAATATTCCTACCGACTCTACTTGTTTGTTTTATTCACATAAAAATTGTTCTGCTTGCTAATCTTTTACATAATTCGTCACGCAAGCTCAACTTAAACACTTTAACTAGGTGACAGCCCTAGCTGAACCAATTTAATGCTGTAAATCCACAGGGCACACTTACCTCCCTTGAAACTCATGCGATATTGCGTTTTTTTCTAAACCGCAGTGAAGGGGGCGTAAGTATGTGGAGCTATCGTTTTATGTCGTCACGAAAATGCTTTACGGGAAAAAAATGTTAAGGAAAATAAAAATATGTCAGGAAAGCTGGTTGACATTTTTGTTGTGTTTTTAGCGAAACATGTGGAGGCACTCGTGGTCCTGTTACAAATTTGGTAAGTGTATTAATTTTGCAACGTGCGCCGAAAAGAAATACTGTTTACATGTGCATATTGTTGGATACTACGTATGTTGTTGTACGTGTGCAAACCCCAAGGGTTTCACTTCACCCCATCAGAGCTAACGGTTGAAAGTTTGGTATGTATATTATTATTTTCTGATACGCCAATCACTTTACTTTCTTTTACCAGAATAACGACATACGGACTGAGAGACATTATAGGTATATCGATAATTTTAGTTATAAACTACTAGTGTCGGAGGACGTAGGTCTACACAATCCTACAAAACAGAGTTCTGAAATTGTTGAGCTTTAGCCATGAAAAGTATTTAAGTTGAAAACTACTAGTGTCGGAGGACGTATTTCTACACAATTCTACTAAACATAGTGCTGAAATTGTTGAGCTTTAACCATGAAAAGTATTTAAGTTAAAAACTACTAGTGTCGGAGGACGTAGGTCTACACAATCCTACTAAACAGAGCTCTAACATTGTTGAGTTTTAGCCATGTATATGTATTAAGTTAAAAACTACTAGTGTCCGAGGACGTAGATCTACACAACCTACTAAACAGAGCTCTGATATTGTTGATCTTTAGCCATGTATAAGTATTTAAGTTAGAAACTACTAGTGTCGGAGGACGCAGGTCTACAGAATCCTACAAAACAGAGCTCTGACATTGTTGAGCTTTAGCCATGTACCTATAGGTATTTAAGTTAGAAACTACTAGTGTCGGAGGACGCAGGTCTACACAATCCTACCAAACAGAGTGCTGAAATTGTTGAGCTTTAACCATGAAAAGTATTTAAGTTAAAACTACTAGTGCCGGAGGACGTAGGTCTACACAATCCTACAAAACAGAGTTATGAAATTGTTGAGCTTTAACCATGAAAAGTATTTAAATTGAAAACTACTAGTGTCGGAGGACGTAGGTCTACACAATCCTACAAAACAGATCTCTGACATTGTTGAGCTTCAGCCATGTATAGGTATTTAAGTTAAAAACTACTAGTGTCGGTGGACGCAGGTCTATACACAATCCTACAAAACAAAGTTCTGTTATTGTAAATCTTTAGCCATGACCTACTCGACAAGGCGTATCAAAAAAGTCTTGAGGCTCATAAGGCGTGGACTGAATTGTGTGAGAATACAATTAATTTACAACACTGCTCTAGATCTGAACTGGGTAGTAAACTCTAGTATCTTTAGGTGCTTTTTAAAATAGATTTTTTAAATAGTTATTGTAATTATCTAGTTTCTTAGTTCAATTATTTCAATAGAACACAAAACACCTTCACGGGTTCAAAAAAACAACATAAATCGCGCTATTCCCTGGAAGGGTTGGTCAAAAAGCATGCTAAACAAGAAGAAGAAGAAAAATATATTTAATTCCGACAAACAGGTGGTAGGTACATCGTAAATGACTTAATTATGATAAAAACTAATAACAAAGAAAAGAAAAAAAAAGTATAAGTACTCAGAGTTAAATAAAATTAGCTTAAAAATAATAAACGTCCAGACTTCCAACTTTTAGTGGCACCACTAAACTAAATCGCATACCGATGCAGAAAGACTCTTATTAATAAATAGTTGTTACTCTCCGCATAAGTTATGTGGGCCCATAACTTGAAGTAAACAATGAATCGGTCTCACGGGAATTCTTTCATTTTTCTCTTAAAACCATAACAAATTTCCAGATTACTTACGTCCAAGATAGTCCCCTCACTATCTTTGCCTTTCCTCTATTTATTGCGCTCCACCCTAAGCTAAGTTATCGAAAATATAATCCCTCTTACGCACGGAAACTTCCACAGCTGATTACTACTTGGCCCTGATAACAATATGCTGTATTACTATGGACATGCCAATGATATTATTTTTTATCTATGCGTTTAGGAAGCGTATTTTTTTCTACAGGTAAAGCAAAATGATACAGACATAAAGAAAGTCTGGATTTCTATTATGTTTTTAATCATATAACAAAATGGTTTGGTGAACATTTTTCAAGCTCATATCAACTAGACCTGAAAACGGGTACAATTTCTGAAGGTCCTTAGAGGAGTTGCGTGGTCAGACAGCAGTCATTCGCAATGGGCCATATTGATACTGACTTCGGCAATACATTCGACAAGTGGAAACTGGGCTCCAAAGAGGGATCTCACAAAAATAATTCTCGTAGGTATATCGATACCTCTGGGCTCAAAGGTCGTAAAGGACATTTGGGCGAAAATGACTTTTTGATACAGTTTTACTTAATTTTTAATTCCCTATCGATCTGTATATTCCGTTTTACGAAATTCGCAAAAAAAATGCCTTTACGACCCACATAATCTGAGACTTTAAGCCAAGTTTACCGTGAAAATATGGAAGTAAATAACACTTACCTACTAGAGTGAAATTATTTTGGTAGTAAAGGAAAATATAAAGAAAATTTTGGGTGTAAAACACATAAATAATTTAAATGGTCCTATACTCCCTATAAGTCACCTCAAAAATATGGATGTAAAGGACATCAGGACTTGTCCTGATGTCCTTTACATCCATACTGCTACTTGTAGCAGTGTGTTAAAGTGGGTAACTTTAAAAGCGAGCTAGATACAATCGACTTTGGAGACCCACAGGGTAGCGTGCTTTTAATGTATATGGATAATATAATATGCAATGCCGATGACACTGTTGTTATATTTGATGGTGCAAGTTGGGCTGAAAAATTTACGAAAGCCGAGTTGGGCCTGGGGCAAGTGTCAACATGGTTGCGTTATAATTTAGTGACACTGAATTCCAGTAAAACTAAATATGTATGTTTTCATAAAACAGCTAGATCGGCCCATTACACATCTCTTGGTATCAAATTACACTACTGCAAAGAAATGAAAGGTTGCAAATGTGAATTCATCCAAAGGACAGACAGCATTAAATACCTTGGCGTAATTATTGACGTAAACTTGTTAAAAAACACATCATCGTTTTGTCAAACGGAGTGCGAAAAACCGCAAATATAATGAAATTTCTTCGTTCTTCAGCGCCAACGGACGACCTGAAATCCGTTTATTTTGCCCTGAGTCCTCCTGAGTCAGTCGGCCGTCCCGTGGAGTCAGCGCTGCTTTGCAGGGAGGGCTTCATCATTGAGATTACATTCCATACATTGATGTCGCCAGCATCCGCAAAGCCCGCCCCTTGTTCGGGCGTTAGTGCGCCGTAGCTATTCAACAAAAACAGGCGGCTTACCGCGCCTGGATCAGGGCTCGGTCTGTGCGCGACCAGAAAGTGGCCCGCCTCAAAGCAGCGTACAACAGAGCCACTAGGTCCAGTAAGAGAGCCTTCAAGAGAGTGGAGCGAAGCGGAGCGGAGCTCCCGCCTTAGCCTTCGTGGTTATTTTTTTTTGTTTTGGCGTTTGCCTTCCACTCTGTTCTACATTTTTACATTTTTAGCCAAGGGACTGCGCTTAGACTTAAGTTTAGCCGGCTAAAGATAGAAGAAACTAACATAAGTGGTCACTGTTGCAATCTAACCTTATCTAATCATCCTTTATTGGCTATGAAGGGAGAAATTAGGTAAATTGCAATTATAACAAAAATGTGACATTATGAGAATCTGGCATTTATAGAATGTGACATTCTAAGAATCTGGCGTTTATAGAATGTGGCATTATAAGAATCTGGCATTTGTAGAATCTGGCATTCATAGAATCTGTCGTTTTAAACACATCTGACATTTCTAGAATCTGACATTTGTAGACTATTCCAACACGTGTATCGTCTTTCCTATTCGTCGGGAGAAGAGTCGAAGGCTTGGTAGGAGGCGAACGTTCAGCCGATCCCCAAGAAAGGGGATCGGTCGGATCCGGCCAACTATCGCACCATAGCCGTAACCACCGTAATCTGCAAAGTGTTCGAGCTAATTATCAAGAAACAGCGCATGCGCTATCTGGAGGATCACTCGTTAATTAGCGATTGTCAATATGGCTTTAGGCCGAAACGATCAACGGGTGACCACTTAGCGTACATTACACACCCCTGGGGTGAGGCTATGGAGAAGCACGGTGAATCTCTGGCTATCGGCCTAGACATGGCTAAAGCCTTTGATAGGGTATGACATGCGTCGCATCTTTCCAAGCTGTCGGCATATGGTCTATCGCCTCAGTTGTGCCGATGGTTGGCCAGCTTCCTGCACGGGCGACGTACACGGGTCCTCTGTGATGGTCAGGCTTCCTGCTTTTTGCAGGTATATGCCGGAGTACCACAGGGATCGGTATTTTCCCCAACTCTCTTTCTTCTGCATATCAATGACATGCTGTCCCTTGGGTGCATTCATTGTTATGCGGATGATAGTACTCTGCATGGGAGCTATTCTGGCCGTCCAGTGGAGGGGCGAGGCGACGTGGAAGGAAAGAGACGACAACTCGTGGCGAATCTTCACCGGGACCTGGGTCGCATTGCCCAATGGGGTTCGGAGAACCTGGTCGAGTTCAATGCCTGAAAAACACACAGTTTACAACTAAGAAGTCCCCATTCCTATCCCTACCCTGTCTTCGGAACATTACGGTTCCACTAAAAGAAAGCTCAATCACAAAACCTACGTAGAGAGATGTATTGGGCTGGCCTCGTGGAAACTAGAATTCCTGAATAAGCTGAGACTATTTCACGTCACATCAGAGATGTTTCCTGTACAAGACGAAGATTCGCCCCTGCGTCGAATTCTGTTCTCACATTTGGGATGACTCCGCAAGACACCTACTAGCGTCAACGCTATGCAGCGACGTCCGATCCGAATAATTGGTTGTCCTGAGGTGACGGGAGGCCTCGAACCGTTAGCGCAACGAAGAACCATAGCGTCATTGGCTCCCTTCTACCGAATGTATTACGGTGAATGTTCTGAAGAGCTCGATTCAACCTAATCCTACCATCTCCAACATCCTCCAACTCCAAACCCGAACAACGCGTGCCCGGGGCAGAGATGCCACTCATACACAGTGGAGAGAATTTTCGCCTGAACCAAGCATTTCAAAAGATCGTTCATCTGTCGAACTATAAGAACATGGAACGACCTGCCCGCATACGTTTTTCCCTCATCTTACAATCCCGGGTTCTTCAAGAGGAGCGTGAAGAGGCACATCACAGGGCCGGCAACTTGAGGAACCACTGTCGAAAGTCTTACAGACTGTGAGACTGGCCCCCAATCGTTAGATGCACCACGGCTTACCATCAGGGTGGTGGCGACGTCAATTTGACGAGCTTAATATTAAAAAATATAAGTTTATTTAATAATGTAGCCCTTAAAAATGAGTTAGCAAGTGATCCTTATGACCTAAAATTTATTACACTAGTCGATTATTACCTTATTTTCTTCAGAATTGCGCAGTGAAGTAGATTTACACCCTTCGGTAAAATATTAGGATTGAAATTTGACGGGTGTAAAGGACTTTTATTTTCAAATTTATGGTCGTAAAGGAAATCTATCTTGGTAAATACAGCACTAGGGTATTTTTTTTAAATCTGCCTTAGAAAATACTATAAATTCTAAGCACTTTCTTCCTTGGTTTTATTAAAATAGCTCAAGAAACAAAAAAGTTAGAGTACAAAATATTTTTTTTCTTTTGTTTTTTGCTTCTCCTGAAAAGTCCCATTTTGTCCTTTACGACCTTTGAGCCCAGAGGTATCGATATATCAAACGATACTTAGTTACCGGAGATCACGGTATCCTCACTCAATATTCAAACATTTCTATAAATTTGTACTTAATGTAAACTAACAATGTTTTGTCTCTTGTAGTAGAAAAATAGCAGGTAATAAAATTCTGTTAACCTTTTTACAAGGAGATAAGCATTTATGCAAAAACTAGCGAGCTCTACGCTCTACTGAATATATTCAGGCCGCGACGGCAACACAGAAAGTATTTAGTACCTAATTTTCTAGAGCACTGTAAGTAAAAAGACTTAAGCAGATCACGTTTTATCGCACAACTTTTACACCCGTTAAAGCCAAATGTTCACCATAAAACAATCGTTATACTTTCATTAGCGGATTGCCCATCCACATTATTATATACGTTAAGAGTAATCTAGGGTTATTTTCCAAGTTCCGACTTGCGGGTAGAAGAATAAAATCCAAGTGTAATCCCCGCGAGATTAATATTATTTTATCGCTAACAATAAATAACGAGTGAATTCAATAGCCAAGCGCCAAACGGAATTATAAGTTTTTTGACGCACTAGAAGAAAAGTTTCACTGGATTCAATCTGGGCGGGATTTGCTCGGGACGGTTTATATGCTCCGCTTACAGGTATTGGCTAAAGTAAGTTTATGATAGTAGATATGTTTGTTCTTGAACTAGATTTAGTCGAAAATAGATTCATGTTATCTTGAAAGCCTCTGCATTGAAGGTATGATCGATTTCTTAGATAAGCGAATAAATAAGTCTTAGATAAACGATTGTTTATTATAGGGTGAACGTTTTAATATTATTCTTAAAATGGAGTTTGGAGGTTTAGAGTAAGTTTAGTAATCAGATTACCATTTAAATTTTTATATTGGGTATGTATGAATGTATGTAGATAAATCATTATATTTTCTACTTACTGAACTGTGGTTAGGTAATCACGTGAAATTAGTCTTTACATACTAACATACGTTTCAACACACGGGATCTACTTAAACTTTATGTACGTTTACAAAATAATCTCGTCATAAACGTTACAAAAACAATAATAAACGGGCTTATTACAATTTTTATAGCATCATCCCCTGCGTGAGATGCGTGTAGAGAACGTTTTTAACTCCCTTAAACTATTACAAGTTTATGTGCACATCGGCATTTGCTTTACCTGAATTAATCCTTTTAGCGGGTTGTTCCGTATTGATCCCACGAGGATTGATCCCATTCTTAATTGACCTCAAATGCGTATTCCTTATTGATCCCACTTAAAAATTTTATTTTATATTGTTAATCGATCCCAAAATCCATTCTTTATCGACTTCAATGCAAGAGCCTCCTAAAAAGTATGGATAGCATGATCATGCATTCTACTAATTTAATCTTACTTTCTACTAATATTAGAAGACTAAAAGTTTGTGAAGATGTTCGTATGTTTGTTACTTAATAACGCTCCAACGAGTGGACGAATTTGGTTAAAACTTAGATAATAGTCTAAAATAACACATAGGCTACTTTTTATCCCAGGAATAGAATAGAATAGAATAGAATATGATAAACTTTATTGTACACCAATTTAAAAACATACAGAAGAGAAAGATATCATAATTTTATAAATGTACAGAGGGCGGCCTTATCGCTAAAAAGCAATCTCTTACAGGCAACCTTTGGATGGAAAAGACTGATAAGAATCACAGGATATGGGTGTCTCATTAGTGTGAAAAGCTTTCGGATGATATTTTACTAATACACGTCATAAATTTGAACGTTAAACGTTCCACGTCATCAACACATACATGTCAATTAATATATTAATAAACTTACTTTATGTATGTATTTATGTACGTATATTATATACGTACATAAATACATACATAAATACATACATACACAACTACATAGATATATAATAAAATATAATTTGGTATATACACATAAATACACAAATACGTACGAGTACATTCATAGATACTATAATGCCAAATAATGTTCCTTAACCAGTCTTTGAAAAACATTGAAGGACTGCGCGCGCCTTATGTTTAAAGGTAAGGCATTCCACAACCGTGCAGCTTGTACCGCAAAGTATTTATCATAAAAAGATGTGGAATGTCTCGGAATTTCTAATTCCAGTGACACTGATGACCTTAGAATTTTCAAATGTGTGTCATTGAGAGACTTAAAACGTTCTTTTAGATAAGTGGGGTAAAGGGATTAAAGAGAGTTCTGTACAGCATAGAGAGAATATGAGTGTTCCGACGAAGACGAATTGGGAGCCACTCGAGCTGTCTACGAAACTGAGATACGTGATCATATTTGCGTAACCCAAATATAAATCTAATACAAAAATTTTAAAGTCGCTCAAGTTTGTCTAGCCTTCCTGCTCAGTGATATCGAGATAGCTGACATCTGCATAGTCGAGTACAGGAAGGAGAAGGATTTCTGCAAGCGCCCTTTTAGTGGTAGTTGGCAGGAAGCAGGAGCCTGCACAAGCAAAAAGCTTACGGCAGACCTCTCTCATTTGGGGACGCCAAGATAGTGTACTGTCAATCAAAATACCCAAGTTCTTGACGTCACTGCTAACCTGCAGAGTAACCATTAAACTCTATGTTCGGAAGGGCTGTCCATTGCACTTTATTTATCAATTGTGAGCTGCATACCAAAATTACTTGAGTCTTAGAAGGGTTTACCTCCAAACCATATTTTCTGCTCCATTGTACGCCAAATCAGCATTTAGCATAGTAAATGCTGTCGATAGTTCAGATAATGGGGCTTGATTGTAAATTTGAAGGTCATCTGCATAAAGGTGGTAGGAAGAAAATAAATACTTCGAGATAGAATTTATAAAAATAGTGAACAGCATAGGAGAAAGCACGCCACCCTGCGGAACGCCGGCAGAAGTACTACACCACGTGGAAAAAAATTCTTCGACGCGAACTCGCTGCCGGCGGCCAAACAGGTAACTATGAAACCAGTCAATCACTGGTGGAGATATGTTAAAGGAGCGTAACATACCAAGCAGGATATGGAAATCTACTGTAATAAAGGCGTTTGTAAAATCCAGTAACGTGAGCACAGTGAGATCACCTTAATCAATGCGCTGGTTGTACTGTGGCCTGACCGAAAGCCTGATTGAAAAGGATTTAGGAGATTGTGTCTGTTAAGATACGCATTTAATTGGGAATGAACAAGCTTTTCTAGGACTTTGGAGAGGAACGGTAATATGGAAATAGGACGATATTCGGAGAAGGATGCTGGGTTTGATTTTTTAGGCAAAGGAATAATATGAGCTTCTTTCCAGGCTTTCGGAAACTCAGCGTAGATGAGAGAGTGGTTTAATATGTGACATATAATTGACAGGATTTCGTCAATGACAGGTAGTACCATCTTCCGGCTAATGTTGTCACCACCAATCGCATTGGAGCCTATCGACACTATACTCCTTTTAACATCACACGCAGATAATTGATCAAAATTGAACGGGGAGTGATCAGGAGTTGGAAGCGATGAAAGAAAATGCAGTGTATTGTCCCTGTTAGACTGATCTAATGTGGACGAAGATGAGAAATGATTGTTAAGTAAATCAATATCAAGTGAGTTTGATATCAGATTTTGACGTTGCTTCCCAACTCCTAATGTTCTGAGAAATTTCCAAATCTTGGCTGGATCTCCGTTCTCGACCGAGTTATGGATGTATTGGATATAGAGGAATAGGTTTCATGGAAAGCGGGAACGGGAACAGAATTTCACGCGGGCGAAGCCGCTGGCATCTCACAGATACTGCAGTATGGGCTATATACCCGAGACATAAATGTTTTACGTAACAGTAATTTGTACAAACGACATATAAAAGATTATGACAATACATATAACTACTAAGAATACTTTAAATTGATAATTATAATTCATATTACCTTGTACTTCGAAATTGATATAAATACTCTTTCTTAAGTTTTATTGATTTTTTATACTTAATATTTATATTCTTTTGTTTTTTTTATTCTTGCACAATTTTAATCACATGTTTCTTTTTAAGGTTCCGTAGCCAAATGGTAAATAAACCGGCCAAGTGCGAGTTGGACTCGCCCATGAAGGGTTTCGTAGCAGCAAGTAACATAATATAAAAGTTTTTTATAGTTCGTTGTAACTTTGACTGATGTTTTAACACGTTCGCAGTGGTAGTGATTTCACTACCGGAAATTGCGGTTTATGACGTATTAAAAAGAAACTACCAGCTCTATCTCGTTCAAACTAATTTTCGTTGGTAGTTTTTATGGCAATGTACATCATATTTTTTTTTTAGATTTATCATTTTCTTAGTTTAGAAGTTAGAGGGGGGGGGGACACTCATTTTTCCACTTTGGAAGTGTCTCTTGCGAAACTATTCACTTTAGAAAAAAATGATGTTAGAAACCTCCATAACATTTTTGAAGACCTATCTATAGATCCACACGTATGGGCTGGATGAAAAAAAAAATTTAGAGTGTCAGTTCTGAGTATGGGGACCCCCAAAATTGACTGCTTTTTTTCTAGTTTTATATAAGAATCTTAATGCGGTTCACAGAATACATCTAGCTACCAAGTTTCAATAGATTAGACCTTATAGTTTCGGAGAAAAGTGGCTGTGACACACGGACGGACAGACAGACGGACAGACAGACAGACAGACATGACGAATCTATAAGGGTTCCGTTTTTGCCATTTGGCTACGAAACCCTAAAAACGGGTATCTATAGATATGTCTTCAAAATGCTGTTGAGGTTTCTAACATCATTTTTTTTAACTAAATAGTTTGCCCAAGAGACTCTTCCAAAATAGAAATATGTCCCCTCCCCCCCTCTAACCTCTAACCTAAGAGAATTATAAATAAAAAAATGATGTACATTGTCATAAAAACTTCTAACGTAAATTGGTTTGAACAAGATCTAGTAAGTAGTTTTTTTTAATACGTCATAAACTGCAATTTTCGCCTTGAAAAATTTCTACCACAGCGAACGTGTTAAAACAGCAATCAAAGTTACAAGGAACTACAAGAACTTTTATTATTATGTTACTTGCTGCTATGGAACCCTTCATGGGCGAGTCCGACTCGCACTTGGCCGGTTTTTTTTTATATTATTCTCCTGAATCCCTTAATTATTTATTGAGCAAATAAATCTATTCTATTTATTTATTTATTTATTTATTGTATACTTTATTGTACGCCAAAGTAGTATAACAATTAAGAAACTTAATACAAAAGGAAGCAATACAATGGGCGGCCTTATTGCTTAAAGCAATTTCTGCCAGGCAACCTTTGGATGGAGAAATATGTTGGCAGTAGCGAATTGGAAGTTGTTGGCGTATAATTTATTAGATATATTTCTATGAATAAGTAACACATAAATTTTAGGACGTAAGCAGATAAATAATAATGTAACAAAGTATTCATACATTTGCAATACATAGGTACTTATATGATATATATACAGAAAATATATATATATTTATATATATATATATATACATGATTAACATACTTAAGTACATACAAATATTTAAATAGGTAGATACATATGTGTACAACATTAAGATGATTCCAGTACCTACTTATTTTATAATATAGCGGAAGAAATTAACAATTAGGTACTTGCAAAGTAATGATCCTTAATACAAGTTTTGAACTTCTGTAATGTCTCAGCTCGTCTAATTTCTAATGGTAACTTATTCCACAAACGGACTGCTGTAACAATAAACGAGTGGTCAAAAAAGTTTGTGGAATGGGTTGGCATTTTCAATCTCATGTTCTCCGATGACCTCAAACATCTGTCGTGCGTATCATGAAGGCACTTGAAACATTCCTTTAAATAGGAAGGTGTAGATGGGTTAAATAAAATATTATATAACAAGAATAAAATATGAGTATTCCTGCGAAGTCGTATAGGTAACCACTTGAGCTGCGTTCGAAACTGTGAAACGTGATCATACTTGCGCAAGCCAAATATGAATCGTATACAGACATTTTGGAGACGCTCAAGTTTCTCAAATTGGTTTTCGGCGAGATCTAAATAACTGACATCTGCATAATCAAGGATTGGAAGAAGCAAGGAGTTTGCAAGAGCAATTTTTGTGGCTGTAGGAAGGAAGCTCTGCAGCTTTCTAACTGTATCAGCAGATGCGAACAACTTCCTACTCAATTCCTGGAGTTGTGGACCCCATGTTAAATTTGAATCTATTATTAATCCTAAATTTTTTACTTTTTGACTAACAGGAATTGTTGTACCATTAAAAACAAACTGCGGTAGCAGCGACCAATTTATTTTTGCTGTGGTTCTAGAACTTCCAATTATAATAATTTGCGTTTTAGACGGGTTAACTTGTAGTCCATACGATCTACTCCATGACGCTATTCTTGACAAATCCTCGTTGATGACATCCACCGCCTCCGATAGCTTATCTAGGGATGCCTGCGTGTAAATTTGGAGATCGTCTGCATAAAGGTGGTAGGACGAACTTAATACATTAGAGATAGAATTTATAAAAATTGTGAAGAGAAGGGGAGACAAAACGCCACCCTGGGGCACACCGACACTGGTATTGCACCAACTAGAAACATCATCCTCAAGACGAATGCGCTGTCGGCGGCCACACAGGTAACTACGAAACCACTCTATTTCCGTAGGAGATATGTTAAGAGAGCAGAGTATGGAAAGTAAAACGTCTGGATCTACCGTATTAAAGGCGTTACTAAAATCTAGCAAACATAGAACAGTTAACCTACCATTTTCCATACCAGATCTAATATCGTCAGTAATTTTTACCAAAGCCGTGGCTGTACTGTGACCGGGCCGAAAACCTGACTAGAAAGGATTGAGGAGATTATTCTTGCGGATAAAGGAATGTAGTTGGGTGTGGACAAGGCGTTCGAGTACTTTAGAAAGGAAAGGAAGAATGGATATTGGACGATAGTCTGTTAACAACTGAGGTTTGTTTTTTTTTTGGCAAAGGAGTGATTAAGGCATCTTTCCATAATGATGGAAAAACACCACTGGTTAAGGAATAGTTAAGGATGTAGCAAATGATTGGTAGGATTTCATCAAGGATAGGAAAGATCATGTTTCGGCCCACGCAGTCGCTACCAACAGCTTTGGATGCTTAGATCATCTAACCACAGGATGCGCCTTACTTAAGCATTGTTTTCTGCCATTGCACATGACCATTTGGTCTTTTGGCTTTATGAAAAGCCTGTACATCAGTACATCATTTTATATGATTAAACTAGTACATTACATTGTAGTTGACTGTACAATAACAATTAACACACAACAGCCATTACGCGTTTGTCGATTAATACATTTTTAAATGCAATGAAATTTTATATGTCTTTGTGTTTCCCCCTTCACTTGTATGAAAACTGGCAGAATATTTTTTGTATGCGGTGGTTCGCAAAGGCTAGTCCCGTGTTATATGGTCTAAGTTTGGATGTGATCGCTGTAATGCTCTTCTTAACATCACTAGCGGTAAACAGATCGAAGGTAAAAGGTGAATAGTTAGGGGTTGGGATAGTTGAAAGATATTGTATGGTTTGCGCCTTCAGAGTCCTATCAAAATGGGACACGGCAGTGAAATGTTGATTGAGAACCTCAATATTCAAGTCTTTAGGATTTACTTCTTGTCGCGATTTCCCAACTCCCAGTGTTCCTAGAAATTTCCAGACCTTTGATGGGTCGGTTCTATTCTATTACATTTATAGTAACGCCTGATGCTTAAAGAAGAAATTCAGATCTGCGAGCCACTGTAACAAGATTTTAATAACCGCATTTTCAGTCATTCAAATTACTAACCTTATTTGTAAACCGTACCCACAAAAATTGTTTTTATAAGAAAAAGGTGGTTTGGGATCAGTTGAGAATAGTAGACTACACAAAAATGGGATCAATTAAGAATAAAATATAAATAAAGTGCCGTGGGATCAATAAGGAAGTAAAAGTGAGATCAATTAAGAATTTTCGAATTCGGGACAACTTTCGTGGAATCAAAACGGAACAACCCCTTTTAGTCTCTATAAAATAGAGTGCAGAGGGGCTTATGTCCAAATTTTGTCTGTAGTCTGTGACTCTGTTGCATTAAACTCATAACTTCAAAACCACGTGACTTGAAATTTTGCAGACAGTAATAGCTGGTCATTTTGAGAGAGTATACAAAATTTAAAAAAAAAATTCAGAAGCCGTGTTGTGTTAGAGAGGGGCTGTCTGGTGAGACCGATCTCACGGCTTCTTGTTAAAGTTTGGAAAAGTCCATAGAAGCCATGATATTATTATAACCGGATAACTTGTAAAAAAAAGCTGTTACGGGAAAAATTTTGATGGTACTTGGATGCTGACCACCATTTGATCTTTTCGTGACATTTCATTTGCGAGCGATTGAGAGCTTCGGAAGGCACGTTGTCAGTTACATGGCAGTCGTTAAGCGAAGTTGAAGGTCTTAAGGGCAGCTTGAAAATTTCTACCAATGGGTCGTTACATCTTGAGCCTGTCCATTTGAACACGGCGATAGGCCCACCACCTAATAGTTGGGACAGTGACTATATGGCGACAACAACTATAAGATATAATGTGGGCGTATACAATGCCCATCGAGGATAGACTACAATGTATGTACCTATGTATATAATATTATCTGAACCTATATAATGTCTTCTATGTAAACAAATATCTCTAGCAACCGGAATTACTGTGATTGAACTTTGTGTACGGAACCCCAACACCGGGAACCTTTTTAACACTACAAGAAAATCAGATAATTTGCTCTCAAATATTACTAAATCTTATTATGAAAAATTGCCAATTTTCATGTATGTCTTATTTCATGTCGTCACAGGATTGAGTTATAAATCACGAGAATTTTTCATTTGTAAGCTCTGAATAAATGGAAAGCGAGCTCCTTTATGAATTGAGATATTCTTTTTGTGAATTTCTATAACGTAATTTTTAGCTATTTATTTTGATAATTAAATGATTTGTCATGAATAAATAGATTTTATAAGACGTTTCTGTTGAATAAATTTAGTAGTAAAACTTAGAGCCACGTAACACAATGTTGAGAAAGGAGATTTTTCATCCTGGAGGACCTTACTTGGTACAGATAGAAAATACTAAAATTCAATATTTTTTTAGAAATATAAATTATAGCAGTATATTAGAAGGAACTAACCATTGAATAGAATGAAATTGGGCTTTGATAAGATTTCTGTCATGCAAAACCGTCACGAGTTCTTCAAGCGGACCATGAAGAGGCACATCCTTGGGTTGCCAACTCAGTAGTCAATAGTGTTGTGGACTATAGAGTAACCCCAAATAGCTGTTTTTTTTGGCTATTATAACTTAAAAAAATTATCCTATTACATTGAACTGTACCTGGATAGGTTCCTACTGAAATGATAGTTATGACCTTACACGAAGCCCGAGGCCGCAGTGGCGACCGTGGGTCTGTTATGTATGAGTCTTGGGGACATCCTTCCGAGGGCTTACCCGGGGCTCCCAACCATGGGCTGCTGCGCGTAACGTGAGATTTTTTAGTCCGTAGGAGTCCGGCATAGCATACATGAGGATTTTCACTCACGTTAAAAAAAAGACCTTACACGAACCTCTCAAATGCCTGCCTACATCGATCGAAGTAGGCACTAATTTGTATTTTCTTATACTTATTACATTAGCAGCTTTCAACGTAAAGTTTCCATGCCACGTGGTAAGCCTTACTGGTTCATTCACCCCCACGTGCCTTATAAATATGAAATGCACCCTCACTAGACAAATTATTTCATTTCCCTGTCTAAAGGGACTCGACGTGACTGCAGGCTTCCATCAAATAACGTGAGAGATATAGCACGTCGATTTAGTATAACGACGGTAATATAATGGTGGTTGTTTAACGTGCGTTATATACCTTTTAGTGTTTTATATCATGAATAGTTTGTTAACTGCTGTTTGTTGTATAGTTCCAAGTGCTTTAGAAATTTCTACTTAACATCAACTCGTACGGGAGTTTTGACTTTGACACGGTTATTTAGGGTTCCGAACCCGAAGGGTTGAAAATGGGACCCTATCACTGAGACTTTGCTGTCCATCTGTCTGTCAATCTGCGAGCTAGAGAACTGAAATTTTCACAAAACTATAACAAAAAGACAATAATATGTAAGGGGGGCTTCTATACAATAAACGTGATGTTTTTGTCGTTTTTAGGGTTTCGTAGCCAAATGGCAAAAACGGAACCCTTATAGATTCGTCATGTCTGTCTGTCTGTCTGTCTGTCTGTCCGTCCGTGTGTCACAGCCACTTTTCTCCGAAACTACAAAGCCTATGCTATTGAAACTTGGTAACTAGATGTATTCTGTGAACCGCATTAAGATTCTTATATAAAACTAGAAAAAAGCAGTAAATTTTGGGGGTCCCCATACTCAGAACTGAAACTCAAATTTTTTTTTTTCATCAAACGCATACGTGTGGGGTATCTATAGATAGGTCTTCAAAAATGCTATTGAGGTTTCTAACATCATTTTTCTCTAAAGTGAATAGTTTGCGCAAGAGACACTTCCAAAGTGGAAAAATGTGAGTGTCCCCCACTCTAACGTCTAAACTAAGAGATTGATAAATCTAAAAAAAATATATGATGTACATTGCCATAAAAACTACCAACGAAAATTGGTTTGAACGAGATAGAGCTGGTAGTTTTTTTTTAATACGTCATAAACCGCAATTTTCGGATATAAAAATCACTACCACTGCGGAGGTATTAAAACATCACACATTATATTAGTTGCGGGTCTTTTTCGCGTAAACAATTCAAACTTCGCTCACCTCTCGACGTTTCGGCTATGTTACAATAGCCGTGGTCACGAGTAGACAGACCCGCAATAATGTGTAGTGCAAGTCGTGTGAGTTTAAAAATATTAAAACATCAATCAAAGTTACAACCAACTATAAGAACTTTTATATTATGTTACTTGCTGCTACGAAACCCTTCATGGGCGAGTCCAACTCGCACTTGGCCGGTTTTTTTGGTACTTAACCGAGTCTGATTGGTACTTGACCGGCTTTTATTACGAATATTGTTAGTTAGCAATATGCTGAATGCCTTTTTGTTTGAAAGGAATACGTCTACGCGACAAAAAAATTAACCAGTATTGTTGCGTTTTTGATATACTCCTTTATTTCCCGTGGTCCACCTCGTAGTTCACCCAGGGTTAATATCATCTTAAATACGTATTCAAAATTTGGTACCCGAATAGCAAAGTTATAAATTAAAGTAGTAGGTAACAGATGTGGGCCCAGTTAACCATTATCAAATTTTGAGAGGGGCAACTGGTCCTCGGGCCAGTTCCATAGTGGGACGAATGTCCCCTAACCCATACTGGAAGAAATAATGTTATATGCTAACATTTTTCACAATACTCAATCAGTACGTCGGTATTTTATTTGCCAAGTCAACCTGTCTAGGTTAGACATTTTTATTTGTTAAAAACAGTCAATTTTGTTATTGCCCGAAATTCAAAACATAGTAAGATTTTCTAAAGTTAAATAAAATAATATTACCATATTAAATTATCTGTAAATATCAAAAAGGCGAGACATGTTTTCTTAACTTTTATTGTTTTCACGAAACCCAGTCACGAATTGGTTAACAAATAAATTCCCCTGTGAAAACCCCCTGTGATTGACTGTCAGAGCAAAATTTCATATTACGTTTCGAAATTAGGGGTTAAATGTGACGTGACTAGTTACGACTGTTTGTGTCAGAATCAGTCTACAAAACATTTCACCGAAGTTTTGTAGTTATGATTTGAAACTCTAGAAGTTTATACACGACATCCAATCTGATAATAGAGTGATTCTTAGAAATACAAAGTTGATATAAGTCAGAAAGTTGGTCACTCTGTAGTTGTGTGTTGGAGTAGTAATAATTGTAGTATACTTCTAGTATGTAGGTAATGAAAAATCATATAAACATGCCATTATCAATACATCAATACATATAATAAAATCGTAACAAGTCGCTGTCTGTACATGGAAGACAAATAAGAAAAAAAAAAATAGGGTGCTTTATGAACGCACGCAATAGAACCCAAAACAATGATTTTTAGTATTTTAGTCTGTTTGTCTGTATGTCTGTATATCTGTTTCTCTGTACGTTTGTGTACGCTAATCTCAGTTACCGCTTGACCGATTGCAATGCGGTTTTTTATTATGTTGAGGTTTGCTCCACTTAAAATTTAGTGTTTTTTCATTTCAATCAGTTAATAAATAAAAAAAGTTATATCACTTTAAAGAATCATACATAGACATATGAATCTAAAAATGGGTAAATTTAAACTGGCGTGTTGGGTCTGGTTTCAAAATAGACTTAATAATTAAGCTCTTTTATGATTAAGCAAACAGGGTAGTTTCACACGCTGCTTGATTAGTCTGCTGAAGAAATACTTCTCCTTTCATACACCTTATGTGACGTAAACGAAGTTGCGAGGTCAGCTAGTGATAAATAGAATGAATGTCAAACTCTGCATATTTGTACGAACAAACTCAACGGACTATGAAATTTTCCAACAGTACGAGTACAACGACATCAATGACGACTGATTCGTAACAAATCGTATTATACCGCGCCAACTACGCGAAGTGTTAACAAATTCAAAATTAAATTCGATTAATTATAGTCTTTAATTCCTTGTAATATGACATATATTGGCATCAAACTGTATTGTGGTATTGCGAATTGTTGCGGCAAAGTAATTTTAATTTTGCGTCCAAGCTTTAGGCAAATGTTCTTCCACGCAAAAGGGAATTTACCCCATCGAGCTTTGTCAACGGTACAAAACGTTCGTATTTCATTACATCCTCTGAATAAAGGTGTATTCGACCGTGTAAGTAGAAGTTTATTTAGTGTCTTATTTCTTTTTATGCGGGCAAAGTAGCTCGGTAAGAAATGAGATGTTTTATGAAATTGTTTTTCCGGGACATTAGCCAGTCCTAATTATGTCTGTGTTCGCATCAACCGGGGCCAATTTTCTTGGACGTTTTCACGTTGACGGTGACAAAGTGTACACGCTGGGAGAAAACAATTTCAGCTAGACGGCCAGTTTATTAGACAGCTGGAAGTAATTTAAATTTAGTGCTCCTTGTTATGTATATTATGCTAAGAATTAATTAACTGGTAAGACCTTTTAGGCCTCAAACAAACAGAGCAGAGATAAATGTAATTTTCCGGTTTGAACTGGCAAAGGAGTGATTAATTGGAACACTGGTACAACAAAATTGTGTTCAATTTGCTCTAGATAATTCTTTTTTTACAAAATTTATTCAACCGCATTTATTACTTAACCGACCTACCGTACGACCGTAGGTACGTTATACAAGAAAATCAGAGCTATGGCTATAAAGTAAAAAAATTGGCCAAGTGCGAGTCAAATTCGCGCAAAAATCGGAAAAAACCACACTTGTTGCATGGGATTTTTTTTAATTTTAGTATTTGTTGTTACAAGAGAAATACATAATCTGTGAAAATTTTAGCTCTCTATCTATCACGCCTCCAGAGGTATAGTCTCATGACGGACGGACAGACAGACAGACAGTCAGACGGACAGCGAAGTCTCATGAA
Source organism: Miltochrista miniata (assembly GCA_933228765.1). Lineage (NCBI taxonomy): Eukaryota > Metazoa > Arthropoda > Insecta > Lepidoptera > Erebidae > Miltochrista > Miltochrista miniata. Next base: position 21,254,486 of record OW121763.1, on the reverse strand, counting down.
TAGGGTCCCGTTCTTTACCCTTTGGGTACGGAACCCTAACATAGGAAATATCTTTAAAAAACTTTACAACCTTTTTAGCTTACGACCTATATGGATTATGTATCTACCTATGTATATTATATTACCTGTTATAACAAATATCCCTACTAATATTATAAATGCGAAAGTAACTCTGTCTGTCTGTCTGTCTATCTGTCTGTCTGTCTGTCTGTCTGTCTGTTACGCTTTCACGCCTAAATGGCTGGAGGGATTGAGATGAAATTTGGTATAGGGATAGTTCGAAGCCCTGGGAAGGACATAGGCTACTTTTTAACCGACTGTGCTAAAGGAGGGTTATGATTTTACGATATAACGACTCTTACGCGATAACGACTTCTACGCGGTCGAAGCCGCGGGGAACAGCTAGTTCATTATAATTCTGCTATTTCTGTTTCATCAATGCTTTTTCCAATATAAGACATTATACCTACCTAAACTTACTTGTCCTGATGCACCAAGCAAAATGACTGATCTATTAATGTACTGCTGAAATTGCTGGACAAAATTGACTCATATTTCAGCAAATCCATTCATATTAGATGGGCATTGAAAAGAAAAGACGCAAGAGTCGGGCTTGATTCTAGACAAAATCTAACATTATAGTTGTAAGCGTTTCAAGCTATTTAGAAGATACCAGTAAAATACGTATGAAAGCTACCAAAAAACAAAGCAAGCGTGCGCTGAAGCAGGATCAAATGGGTCAAACTCTGTTTAGTTTTTGCTCGTGCCAAAAGTTGTCTCTTGTTGTTGAGCACAACTTACAAAGTGGCTATTTCGCTTTTTATCGACATAGCCTGTAGGTACCAATCTATCTCGTTGGTTCTATATACATACATACAGTTACGCCTTATCCCCGAAGGGGTAGGCAGAGGCATAGTATACGCCTACATTTCACCTTATAGTTTTAATTCAAACGTTATAGGTGGTGAGCCTATTGCCGTGTTGAAATGGACAGGCGCAATTCGCAGCGACCCGCAGTTGAGCCGCCCATAAGGCCTTCAACTAGGCTTAACGATTGCCATTTTAATGACAACCGGGTTTCAGTTCGAGTTTTCCTTCTCTACGCAATGGATCTTTTTGCGAAAGCATTCCCTTAGTTCTTGCGACACCCTCGGGATGGCGACATTTCGTACTCTTACCCGTCGCAACACGAGGTTCCGAGACCACACGGGACTTTGGTTCTATTTAATCTAACTTATTAGACAATGGAATTAGTAAAGCATTTAGAGAAGCGTTGGGAATATGCACGCTGTGCCTTTAAACATAAACTACAGATAAATTATGTACCTAGGTACTCATTATTGCATTTCTGCGTGTAACATAATTATATGCGAGTAGAAATATCCTTTCTTACAAATCTAACTGAGTACTGAAAACATAATGCTATATCTAGGAGGCTCATAACGTGTCCCGTTACGTTTTATTTTATAGCGCCGTACCTCATACTTACATTTACATGCTGTCGTATGCTAGGTACAACTTTCTAGTCTTTACATTATTTTCATTAAATATGCCAAGAGTTACGATTAACAATAATATTATATAGGTATGTTTCTAATATATTTGTGAGAAAAATAAATAAAGTGAGTACTAGCTGTCACTTTTTGCTCTCGCTGTGATGAAAACTTCCACGTAGTAATAGCACTCTACCTGGATCACATGCTTGTATAGTTTGCTGAAAATGAGACTAGAATGTATATCGGTATTTAAACTTTCATGATCATACATGCATACATACATATGGTCACGCCTTTATCCCCGAAGGGGTAAGCAGAGGCATATTATATGCCCACATTTCACCTTTTGTATAATTTGTCCCACGTAATATAATAGGTGGTGAGCCGTATTGCCGTGTTTAAGTGGACAGGCGCAGGTTGTGACTGCCTGCTGTTGAAATAAAGCCTTCAACTTAGCTTAACGACTGCCATTTTACTGGAAACCGGGACCAACGGCTTAACGTGCCTTCCGAAGCACGGAAACGCTCAAATAAATGACACAAATGTTTCATGATCACTAACACTATTATTAGAGTTAACGGGATATTTACCATGTATTATTGAGTTTTTCCGAAAGGCGTCGAAATATCGGAAAAACTCAATAATAGGTACATGGTAAATATCCCGTTAACTCTAATAGTACCTAGTACAATTTTTATCGTTGAAAAAAACTGTAGTTTCAATTAATTATGTGCCAGATATAATCCAAAAAATAATACAGATAGTAGGAAACCAGTATTGAAGAATGAAAAAGAGGAATGTGTGCAATATTTCGTTAGTGTGGTCCTCGATCTTGACGATGGATGGAAAGGGTTTAAAACGTCCATAGGTTGCGGTGGCCAACCAGTGCATCTGGTAGGCCGTATGCTTGTCGGCCACCTTGGTAAAAAAAAAATTATATTCGCCAGCGGAACTGGCAGCAGTGCAGCAGCTCTTCGTACTGTTAAATATTTTAAATGTGAAAGTTTGTGGGTTTGGATGGGTAGATGTGTGGATGTTGGTTGCTTTTTGTAGTGTTTACACATTGTAGTTTGGAATAACATATTCGTCTACTTTTTATCCCGGTAAAAAGTTTCCACGGGGAGCGGAAATGAGAATCAATATTAGGCGGGCGAAGCTTTGGGCATCAGCTAGTAACTTTATTAATATTAAACTTATGATAATATTATTTGAGACCTAGGTATATTATCCGGAAAGATCACAAACCACGCAACATACGTAGAACATTTCTACATAGACAATATCCTCCCTAACCCAAAAACTCATTCATTCGAATGACCCGTAATATAATTGCACCGAACTCGTCCATTACTAATTGTAGATAACGCTCACTCACAATTATCTACGGAAACTTATTAAGATAAGCCGGTCACGGAAAGCGGGCTTTTTCCTGTAGCTGATAAATGACTGGTAACGGTATCGACACGAGTGATAGACAACCTTAGATTATGAGTAATCCTGTTAACTGAATTGGGGAGTGTTGTGTGTAGGTTCTGTTGGAAGAGGAAATATTGTGTACCATTTTTATGTGTGGAAATCCTTACGGTCTTCACACTATCTGAGCTATGCCGGATACTTTGGTCGGTTAAAGTATCCGGCACAACATTCATGAGAATTTCCACGAATTTTCTGATTAAAGAGAGACCCCTTAAAAAAATAGTTTTATGATATTTTTACACAACCTTCTACTAGCATAAATTAAGTAAATACAAGCTTGTACTAGGGAATCTAGACCACTTACTAAATACATACTTCTTGTCATAGTAAACACAAAATTTGAAATATTAGGACTTCAGCGCGATAGTCGCATACACTGGGCTACCCGCTGCAGCCAACTTTATATCCATCCTTAATATTATAAAGCTGAAGAGTTTGTTTGAACGCCAGGATCTCAGGAAGTACTGGTCGGATTTCGGAAATTCTTTTACAGTTCGATAGTCCATTTATTGAGGATGGCTACAGGCTATATAATATTACGATAAAGCGAATAGGAGCGGAGCAGCAATCAAGAATGTTTCGAAAACGGGGAAATATATTTTACCGTCTGAGAGCTTCCGAGGCGTACGCTGCGTAAATGGTTAAAGTTACGTATAAATTGTGTACCTACTACAAAATTGTTTCTTTTAAAGTTCTTAAAAAAAAGTCCGTGACAGCATAATAATATGTCTATCTTTTAAAGTTCGCTCACAATAACATAATTTGTCATCTCTTAAGGTCCGCTCACAATATTTTAAAACTGAAGAGTTTGTTTGTGCTAGGATCTCAGAAACGACTGGTTGCATTTCAAAAATTATTTTACATTTTAATAGTCAATTTATTGAGGATAGTTAGTGACAATATAACATCACGCCAAGACGAATAGGAGCGGAGCAGCCATTAATAATGTTTCGAGAACGGGGAGGAGAATGTTTTAGTCTTTAATAGAAAAAAATCTTCTTTTTCTGAGACTCCGCTGTCCGTCTCTCCTAGCCTGCATCTATACTGAGATAGCCAGAGAGCGCATATTTATTTATTTATTATATACTTTATTGTACATACACCGTGTAAATGTAAATAAATTAATAATATTAATATTTACCTACACAGACTATGTTGCTGCTTCTAGCAACAAATACCTACTTACTAAAATAAACAAAAAAATCTCATATCTTGTTAAACGAAAGGAACAAATCATAAGACATTTGTGAGACCTATTTGTTTACAGCTTTTCAGCCAACATTTTCGTAATTCATTTTGTAACATAAATAAAATTAACTTAAATTATTCGAGCATTATAAACGAGATGTAAAATAATTAAAATCTAACCCTACGAATGCCAGCGCGTTGCTTGCGTGACTAACATTGAAATATGCAACTGTCACGCAGTGAATATGGTGACATTCTAAATTGTGCGCGCTCGTTTAGTTCTGCTTGGACGGTTGGTGCCCTTCAGTTATGTGCAGCATTAACTTTATCTAGTAGATACCATTATTGCATGCACACTATAGCCCATATTAAGCTATCACTTTGTGTTATGGAATCTACATAATTGAAAAACATTATTTGTATAATTCCATGTATAATTATTCAGACAAAAAAAGAGTAAGCCAGTTGTTTTATTTCAATATCATTATGATATTGCAATGGCAAAATATTTATTTATACGTGTACTACCCTGAAATTGTTATTCCTAACCGGGATTTTACACGGGGTCTCAGCAACACTAATACAGTACTATTAAAGCAGTCTATAACTTTAAAAAAGAAGCAAAATAAATTTAAATATGTAGGACCTGGTTTTACTTAGATTTGAAATGAATAAAAATTCAGACGAGTTATTAATCAAGTTGTAATCAACAATGATTTTTCCTCTTGCATTCCTCGGATATCGCAGCGGGCGATCAATCAATTTCAGCTGTCATGAATACTTTTTCATTTGATGAGTGTAGTATTATACTTACTTACTCAAAAAATATCCGTTTTCTAAATTTAGAATCATCGACTGTCACCCGAAGAAGAATCCAAGTAAAGTAATTTATGTTTACTAGGTATAATTTTAACCTGTAATTTTGTGACGTCACGATATACGAATTTGAACATGGAACATTCCCTGCTTCAACCAAATAAATTACGCAAACAATTAAATATCGGCAATAATACGAACATGGGGTGCGACAATTTGTCTGGACCGGCCCGCAGGCTGGGGTTACTCGATAAGATACAGGCTGTTGTGTCTTTGCGTAAAAACTATTTTATTTAAACATCAGATATGCACCAGTTAGTAGATGTGATTGGCTCTCCGTACCGATAATCTACCTTATTGTGTTTTGTAAAAAATATGATGTGGTTTTCAAAACATGTGTGATTTTATATTATTACAGACTTCCAAGTAATTGAAAGTTTAATATAAGTTTAATAATAATGGGTATAGTAACATACCCACGTGTGTTATTAATAGGCATTCTATAATTGTCAGGGGGATTTAATTTTCGAAGACTTTTTACCCAAATTATAATGAATTTCAAATGGGAAATTGAATATTATAAACCTTTATCTTTAGTGCAAGTTTAGAATTCCATGAAAACAGCTGGTGTTGGATTCGTTGTATAATGTGTGGGTTTCTCGTGCTTTCGTCTTTGGAATAGATTTGAACTTTGAAGTACCTACCTACTTATTGATTGGCCGTGATAGATTGCAGTGACTCGATCTCTGCAGACTAATATACGTCTCATCTTTGGCAATAGTAGGCTCTAACATTGAGAGTGTACCAAAACGTATTGCCCACAAACCGTGCAATCATTTTTTTCCGAATCAAACAGTATTACCTATTTTTTTTGTATGACCCTTGTAATGATCATTTAAGCGACAACATTTATTTTCAAGTTATATTGACTGCATTTTCTGGGCTTTAGTAAACAATGAAGTCAAGAAGGTGCCGAAACACCACTAGGATATTGAAATCATGTCAATAAAAAAAAAATTAAATAAAAAATAGAACCGACTTCATACAAATCCTTAAAAATAAAATTTACCTAGCACATTGTAATATGTATTTTGATTTATCAGATTTTATTCAACATCATATTGAAGTCGGTGCCAAGTAAACCCATAGGTTTAGGTAGGTATTATTAATGGCACCAACTTCAATATTATATTGAATAAAATTGGATAAATCAAAGTACATATTATAATGTGCTAGGTAAATTTTATTTTTAAGGATTTGTATGAAGTCGGTTCTATTTTTTATTTAAAATTTTTATTTTTTTATTTTAAGTGACGGGTGGACCGAAAAGTATTTCTATCTAGGTGTAAAGTTCTCATCAACACAAATCAATCAAGCTGAAACACAAGGTAACTGCTGTAAATCGTTAAGGAATTCCCTCGACTGTCTTTCGGTTCCATCATCAGATCGACTCCAGACCTTCATTAAATTTTAGTACATTACATTACACTTAATCAAAAAGTTAACAAACGCACTAGTTGTCCCTACAATTTTCGGTGGTTGCCCTCGATTTCTCCTGGATCCCAGCATCAGATCCTGATACCCTGGATATGGGACCACCTCAGAAGTAGCCTCTTTCAAACAAAAAAAGAATTTTCAAAGTCCATCCATAATTGGCGCCGCTATCGCGTAACATACATACAAAAAAAAAATAAAAAACATAGCGTACGAATTGAGAACCTCCTCCTTTTTTGAAGTCGGTTAATAAAGAATCCTATTGACAATGTTTGATAATTAAAAGCTATCATATTTTAACGAAGTATAGGTACCTATTTTGCAGAATTTGTCTCACCCTGTACATTCGCTGTGTAACACATGCATAGCGTAGTTAATGTAATTATGAGGCAGTAACGTAAACGGCCTCGACTTGTTACGATTAGAGATTGTCTTCACTGCAGGGGTAAGCAACATTTTTTGAACCCTAGTATTGTTATAATTAGGTACTTCAAAATAAACTGTTACTACCGACTCACGATGTTCTTGGGTAAAATTGTAGTATCTACATTAGTTTTAAAACAGAAAAGAAAGATGGATAAAAAATGAAAATTTGGGGAAAAGTATAAGGAGAATAAAATTAAATTGCTCTATGTCACGTGTAATTATTAGTTATTAAATTTTATAACAAAACAAAACACGAACATAAAATGCCCAAAAAAAAAACAGTGGTACAAAATTATTGTCGATACCAAAAGATTTGTCAGCAATGTAACAAATTGGAGGCAAATGCCTGCATTCATTGGAAAAGTTAATGAAAGTAACCCCAAGTCAACAATTCTCTCCCCTAGCAATGATGAACAAGTAATGTTTACCTTTTATGCTTTAAGTGTATCAAACGGGGACCAGGCATTTCTACCATGTACCTTATATAATTCTGGTGTGAATAATTAAGGTACGTCGAGATTCCCATCTATTTTTCATTCCAGAATCAAATCGACGGCGACGGTTCCAAAGGTTCCATATCTGCATAAGGACCGTTTGACCATTTCAATCATGAGATCTCCAACCAACGTAGTTGTCAAAACTGAACTCGAACATCAATTGTACACCAGGTACAAAGAGGAACAGAATGAGCGTCTAGAACTGCAACAGGTAGTTTTCAGTTCGGTTCCAGTCCATCGCCGTCTATACCAGGCCATCTTGTGCCAGAACGCTCCAAGTAACTCTTCGAAGGGATGTTCCAGAATTCCGGAGACTTTAGCTACTATGTGCTTTCGTTGGAATCGGCTGTTCTCCAGGGTCTTGGGAAATGCAGCGTGCGTGAAACTTTCACGTCACGTCGTCTGGGGCATGGGATGACGAGAACCCTACCCAAAATATCCACCTAAATTATTAATCTATCTAAACATTATCAATGAAACAGGCATTTTATATTTCTGTACATTTATTGAAACAAACACTTGTACTAACATTTCACAATGACCAGTTTCGCTTTAAAGCATGTAAAGAAGATTGGTGTGTGTTTCAATAATGTATTACAACAAGTTCCATCAAGTGCCGACAATCGAGAGAATAATAAATGTTATATTTCTGTACTGACTTAACTTTTGATAATATTCAATTAATGTTTGTAAAGTCTCTAATAACAGGATTAAGATCAAATTAACTTTACAACATTCTGTAATCCTTTTAAGTGTTTAAGAGGCTAAAATTAATTATAACAAGACCGGCGCAGAGGCGGAAATAAAAAAAAACAGATAAGTTGAAGACAATGAAATAGCAAAGCTATCTTCCTCATTAGATATACAAACCTAGCCCTGTCTGTTTCAACATGGCAGTAAGTTCACCACCTGAAACAAAATACAAATGGCAAAATGTGGACATATAGTTTGTTCCTGATGATACCATTGACTGCGGAATCTTCAACAACTAATTTACTCCGTACAAAACGAAGCATCCATTAAAACAATTTGTACCTAGTATTTAGTAATTAACGAAGTTATATTGTAGCTGCATATATACCGGTAATAGTTCCAGTTAGTCTGCAGTGGGTAATTACTTACTGCAATAGGCCAATTAATAAACGAACCTGTGCTAACTACCGACTGTGAATATGATACTGGTAGTAAGCAATTAAACGATTTGCTGAGATTGTCTAGTTATATGCTGTATTGCTTTTATGAAGATGAGCAATAAAACCATCTCGTTACTTACCGATACTCTCTATTGTACAAGGGCCACTACAGTATATTTATTACTAGGATATAGCAGTAAGACTGATTAAGGAAAATGGCTTTGGAGAAAATGGGAATATGTGTCAGGGCTCCGGACATCATCAGAGTAAACGCTTAGTACTCGTACCTATCAAAATTAATGAAAAGATGTTGTTTCTAATAGCTTCGCATGTGCATGCACCAAAGTTAATCAATACGTTAGCTTTACACGTGTCGTAAGTATACCTATAGTTCCGGAAAATAAAGGTCTTTCATCACCAAAATATTATACCTACATGACTGAAATCTGGTAAAGCTATCTCAAATAAGGATAATGTATGGTTCTGCAGATGCATGCATACATCACGTAGTCAGCAACCACCGAGCACTCAATTTTTATTACTGTCACCAGCACTCTACCCTGAAGCAACGTCACAACAGCGCACCTAACGTTTGAAATTTAATTGAATTGATATAATTCACAGACTGCACTAATGGCAACTCGAATCCGCCTCGGGCGAACACGTGCCGTATACACCCTTGCTTTTATTGCGTTAGTTTGACGTTAAAAGTATTTTCAGATATGAGTCCGCTTTCGATAAATACATTTTAAAGTTTTAACAATGCTCAATTAATAGAGAATGAATTGTTGTTTGTCAGTGCGAATGAATATAGTAAAATTCTTATGCTGGCACTCGTACGGCGACTTTACTTATGCTGGCACTCGTACGGCGACTTTACTTCAATACCAACATACAGAAAACGATCGGTCAGAGGTAAATTTACTGTGAAATTTGTGGCTGTCATCAGCGAAAAGGATCAAGAAGAAGTGGTCGCCAGGGTCTGTGACTAGAGTTGATCAGGATTCCAGAGATTTCCTTACGAGGTAGGTACACCCGATTCCCGACTTTTTTACTACTTTTCATCAACTTTCTACGAAATCATGGCATAACTGTATGCAGTGACAGTTATGCCATGATTTCGTAGAAAGTTGATGAAAAGTAGTAAAAAAGTCGCGTCCTGAAGTTCCCATAGAAACCTATTTAAATTGCAGTGTGGGTGAGTCCGGTTGCCATAACAAAGAACAAGTATTATTCAGAGATTAGACCATATTCGTAGGTCCAGCAGTGGACTGCCATAGACTTTTTTGTGACTTTGGAATAACTAATAGACGCGCACAATACTTTACTATAAGTTCATTTTTTTTCAAAACAATTAGGGATGATGGTTTTTGGTCAGGTTGTGTGTGTGTGACGTGTAAATTAAAACTTTACATAATCTTTCGACCCGATTCAGATTGTTCAGAAATTTTTTCTCTGTGACCAATCAGCTATAAGTAAGTTTTCGAGACGTAAGATTTTGATAAAATAATTCAATGATTTATTGTATGAAAACTATCGTTATGCGTGGATAACGCAAGAGTACTCTACACTAGATATTTATTTTTCATTTTTACATTTAAAATAGTGAATCCAATTTTAATCTGAAAACAGAAACGTAATTATAATAATGGGTAAGTTTACTTTTATAGTTTTTAAGGTAGGTAAAAATACATTTTAGTTATGATAAAAATGATATAGACGCACTAGAGAAGCATATATCAAAGTCTACAATTGTAAGAATAAGTACATATCTACCCCGTAGTACGTGTTCCGCATTGAAAAATGTCACATCCGTCGACTTATCTACAGTGGGTACCTACGCTTTTTCAGATCAAAAATAATATTGAACGATACCTGTATGAAAATACTCATGTGAATAATAATGTATATCATTGAATTGCGTGTACTACATATTGAGATAAAGGTATAGCAGTTGAATCTTTTCGTGCAAAGCAAAACTTTCCTCGTTTTCCCTGATTGTTAGCTAATATTGTACTAATACGAGATCTGATGCGGGCGTTTGTTATAAAAATATAACTGGCTATACATAGCAGGGGGCATTTGAAATGAGATGCGTAAGTCCCCTGCCGGAGACTGTCACATTCGCAAGAGAGACGAGAATTTTATGCAATCCTGATCTTAGATAACGCAAGAGGAGGGTGGTGAGGCCTAGATAGCCGCTTTATTTTAATACGAACCGACAACAAATAACGAATAAATATTCTCTTTTTTATTGTTGAGTTGTGACGGGAACACTTTGATTTAGGGTAAGTGAGATGGGGTTCGCGGCGAATTGTGGTCGAGATTATTCGGATAGCACTGGGATTTGTATTACAGTTGCTGTCAGAAATTCGAGTGGTATCAGGTTTCATCAATATTACGAGTGCGTTGACCCGCAGTAAGGGTTAGGGTCCTTAATGCTTTTCAAAATTATTGAAGGCCATTAAATATTGTGGAGCTTTTACCTTTTCTAGTGAAAATGGAACATACGTGAGGATATAAATCAAGATTCACTGCTTCATAGTCATTTATACCTATAGTTTTATTTATTGCATCTTACTAAAGTTTGTGAGTGTGGATGTTTGTTACTCTTTCACGCTCAAACGGCTGAACGGATCGGGCTTAAACTCGGTACAGGGATAGATATAGGTCTGGAATAATACATAGGCTACTTTTTATCCCGGGAGTAAGTACCCACGGGAAGGAAACGGGAACAAAAACTTGACGCGGGCGAAGCTGCGGGCGTCAGCTAGTATATTATATTTTAAGATAGAGACTATCAACCCTTTTGAAGGCTTTGGCTCATATTATGTTTAATATACAGAGGTTCAGTTAAAAAGGATGGTTTAGGTAATTTTTTGCGTTTTTTATTAAGACTATGAAAGCCCGACCAAACAATAAAGATAATAAACACAATTTTTTGTTATTTTTTCTTTTATTTCAACGCTAGCAAACTGAATAAAACTATGAAAATAGAGCAAATATTGTTTCTGTTATTAGATGACCAAACTAAACAACGTTGTACCCGAGGGGACCTTAACGCAGTTCTCGACACGTGTTTCATAGGTTCAAAGTTTAAGACTTGCCACCCCTTGCTATAAAAACAATCAGTTCCGGAGAAAATAAGAAACACGCTTAGTGCACTGAATGCTAGCACTTCACCTTTGGTAGGGTAACCAGAAATTATGTTTCTATGATATATGGCGACACTTCTTTCGGAATTTAAACGTCTCATTTTCGTAACAGTTCCAGTTACTCACGGTAGCTAGGGTGACCCTCAATAAATCCAGATTAAAGGAGTACGACGGGAAAATTGTTTCTACCCACATCTTTTGAATGTTTTATGAGTGTATTTATAGCTTTTCTGAAATTGCACTTTTTGAGATTTATTCTATACTAGCTGATGCCCGCAGCTTCGCCTGCGTGAAATTTATTCCCGTGGGAACTTATTCCCGGGATAAAAAGTAGCCTATGTGTTATTCCAGACTTTATTGTATCTCTGCACCAAATTTCAGCTAGATCCGTTCAGCGGTTTGAGCGTGAAAGAGTAACAAACATCCACACTCACAAACTTTCGCATTTATAATATTAGTAAGATTTAATTTATAACATGAAAGCAAAAGTCTCAGTAATCCAACGTCAGAAAACCTATGAAATTTTTATTTTATGATTGCGTGGTTCATTCGGGGAAATTCTGTTCGTTTTATCTTATTTCTTCTGATATTGCCGCTGAGTGTGAACCATTTTCAATGGATCTTTCATTTCTCCATCCAGTTCTTTTATTAAGCCGTTAGGTTTCCTAAAAACTTCTGAACCAGTCCAATTGTACGTTGTGAGGTATAAAGGATCTATTGAAAATACTTCACCTGATTATGAAACATATTAAAATAAATAAATAAATATTCACGGACATTAGCACACAACGCTATCTGATCCCAAAGTAAACTAGGAATAACCTGCTTGTGTTATGGGTATCAGACCACGGATATTAATACTTAAATAGGTACTTTTAAATATATACTTATAGAACATAGAAACACCCAGACTCTTGAGACAAACATTTATGAATCACACAAATTTTTGCCTCCGGTGAGAATCGAACCTACGACCTCGTGATCCGCAGTCACAACCTCTAGACCAACGAGGCAGTCAGTATTTATTAATTATCAATAAGTATCAAATACTTATTGATAAATAATAAATACTGATGAATAAACACAATTAAAATCGTAATAAGCCAATGAATGAGGATAGTAAATTATTATAAAGACTATCAGCTTTCATGACTAAAACGGCAGGGTTTATCTAGATGAAACAGTTGGCTATCTCTCCTTTTCTCAGATGTTGGTGATAAAGATTGCACGACTGATTCTGTGTTGACCCTAACCGTATTAGATGTCTCGGTAACTGGAACATGAGAGCCGTTTAATTTATCAACTTGTTCCACTACGGTCAACTTTGTTCCGAGTTTTTTCAATTTAAATTCAATGGAAAGAGTATTTTAGTGCTATTTTCTTTTATTAGTAGGTATTCTAAATATTCTAAATTTCTTTTTTTTCTTGTATATTTAGTGCTTTTAATACTTTTCGGTGGATTCAGTTAGCTTGTAATTTTATTCTGGTTGCCGCTATGAAGAATAGTTTTATTAATGGTTTTTCAAACTAGACTGAGTTTTGTTTTCACCTATACCGTAATGCATGAAAAGGTACAAGAAGACGAAGTCTACAACCAGTGTGATCTGCCATTTTTAGGGTTCCGTAGCCAAATGGCAAAAACGGAACCCTTATGGATTCGTCATGTCTGTCAGTCTGTCTGTCTGTATGTAACAGCCACTTTTCTCCGAAACTATAAGGCATTGAAACTTGGTAAGTAGATGTATTCTGTTAACCGCATTTAGATTTTTATATAAAACTAGAAAAAAGCAATAAATTTTGAGGGTCCCCATACTTAGAACTGAAACTCAAATTTTTTTTTTCGTCATACCCATACGTGTGGGGTATCGATAGATAGGTCTTCAAAAATGATATCGAAGTTCCTAAAATATTTTTTTTCTAAAGTGAATAGTTTGCGCAAGAGACACTTCCAAAGTGGAAAAAAGTGTCCCCCCCCCCCAACCCTCTAACTTCTAAACTAAGAGAATGATAAATCTGAAAAAAAATAAATGATGTTCATTGCAATAAAAACTACCGACTAAAATTGGTTTGAATGAGATCGAGTTAGTAGTTCGTTTTCATACGTCATAAACCGCAATTTTCACTTAGAAAAATCACTACCACCTGCGAACGTGTTAAAACATCAATCAAAGTTACAACGACCTACAAGAACTTTTATGTTATATTACTTGCTTAACTTAATTCATGGGCGAGTCCGACTCGCACTTGGCCGGTTTTTTAATCTAGACTAGCCGAGACGTCAATAATTAGGTACAGTGGGCTAGTGCTGCTACTCCATACCCTCAAATTTGTAAAAAGTGAGGTATGCTTGGATTCTTTTGAGGGATAAACTGTACTGCTAAACAGAAATTTAAACCATTGTTATCCTTAAAATAAGCAAATTATCGACTTGGTTCGCAGCAAACGCGTTAAAATGGCAATGGGTTGACAATACGGATGAGTACTGGGTTAGAGACCGTAATTTGACAAATGGAGGGTAGAATACCCTCCAGCCAGATGTACCAAGGATCTAGAAAAGGTCGCATGGAGCGAATAGTCATATCATTCACATGAATTTGTGTTACGGCGAAACTTAGAAGAACCTACTTTTAGCTTTGGCCTGCCATTAGTCTGCTATGGTTGATTGTTAAATTGAATTATTGACTTATTGTGGTTCTTTTATTGGTAAACCGTTCGTTCAAGTTCACATAATACAAAAACCAATATGCAGTTGAAAGTTTAATAAAAATGAAAATTTTCTTTGCATACATCAATTACAAAAAGCCTGAGGCTAAAGATAAAAGCTCGAGCATTTTAGTTCCACAATCGAATTACTTTTTTATTCCGATCGCTAACGGTGGGTAGGTACTTTTGCCTATTGCATTCATTCTGCCTACGCCACGCGTTGCCTCGGGCATAACTCCAAAAGTCCTTTAATGCACAACTTCATCTGTCCATTTGTCGAATGTTCCAACTAATAGAGAAATTCCATTTATAAAGTCAGTTTTACGCTCTGGGGGATTGAGTTTATGGCAAATTTTTAATGTCGCTAATGCAGTTAAAGTTGTAATCAATTTATCACGTCATCGAGCAACTTGCGAGGTCTGCAATTTTTATTACTCAGATTTATTAATTAATTTGGAATATAAGACATAAAGTCCTTAAATCTTTTTCTTTTAATTAACCACTTTCAAGGAAATTTAATTTGGCCTTAGTCAGCCTCAAGATGTAAACCTATTATACCTATTGTCTTAGGTGTCACCGTAAAATTGTAAAAATAAGCGTTGTAATCTAACTTGCAAGATTTAATTTATTCGAGATTTTACAATCAAACTGATTATTGATTGTAAACTAACGAAAATAAATAATAGGAAAAGTAAAATTGGCCTTTGGCTACCGCTGCCGCGGCGCACTCCCGACGCTTGCTGGCCTTCACCCGTCAAAAGTCACACACACATTAACAAAAGTACTACTAAAGCTTATCATATTGAAAACAATTTGTTTTAGGTACTTATTATTACATACATACATATACTCACGCCTTTATCCCCGAAGGGGTAGGCAGAGGCCTATACCTTTCACCGTGTACAATTTGGTCCCACGTGACAGGTGGTGAGCCCATCGCCGTGTTGAAATGGACCGCCGCCGTCAGAGCCTCGTCCGTTGTTCAGCAGGTGCACGAGCTTGCACGTGAGGTTGACTTGGGCCCGATGGTGTTGGTAGGGCCCCACTACACCCTAATTACTTATTATTATTGTACGGTAAATAGTTTCGGTGTTTAGGAATACTTCTTTTGTTCTCGTAGATATTTGATTTTGTATTTTCATTCGGGAGCAGTCCACCAATCAGCCTACGAAACATTCAACGCTATGCGGTTGGTTTGGAATCATCCTTCAAAAATAAAGCTTCAATTATCTATCAGTTAAGTCAACTGGTAACCCAGGGCCTGGCAGTTTTCTCTCTCAGCGGATTGGTATTGCTGTTCAAAGGGGGAATTCTGCTAGTCTTTTGGGCACAATGCCACGGGGGCCATATTTAGATTTAGCGTAGATAGTTGTAATGTAAATGTTAATGTAATAATTATGTTTGATTGTAATTTTTGACTATAAATAATTAGATTTTCTATCTATCAAAGCTTATTAAGTGAATTAACAAATTTCTATGTTCTTCAGGGCAAGTAAGTTAAGGTGAATTTTCAGATCAAGCCCTTTCATAATCTCTCTGCGCTGTTTTTGAGGAAATATTTCAAACGTAGCTCTTTATTAGAAACTTTTAATTAATTTATCTTCTACTCCAACGCGTGTGTTTAAAATTTATATGTTTGCTAAAGCTTTTTTAGTTTATTGCTTTATTAAACAGCAAGAAACTTTAAAACACAAACCAATGAAAGAAAATTAATATTATAACGGGATTGAAAAAAAAACACAATCCCGTTATAATATATCCGAAAGCAGCTTAATTATTTTCCTGACTAATTACGACAAAAAGGACGAAACTTCTAATTGAATAATTATTTTCGGAAGACAGCGGTCTCCGTTATATTTTTCTTCTGAGAAAACTTTGAGGTCTCCCAACGACTTCTAATATCTATGCTAATAACATACACTAATTAAGGAACCCCGACTGTAACATTTTCAGAACTTCAAAATGAAAATTTCCATTCTGTCATGAATTTCTCCGAAAAATTATTTAGTTAACCAAATTATTCTGAACTTCCTTTTCATCAAATGTTCTCTCATCCATTCCGTTCTTATCAGCAAATCCTTTGTTGATTCAGGGTACTACAACACCTAGAAACTAGGTACAAATCATGGCAAACACCCTTTGCTCTAAACCCTAATATGCTATTATGTTTTTCAAATCCATCCTCCGACAGGTAACGCCATCGCCTCTAGCTAGGCAATGACATCTGAACTGTTAGTCATTCGGACTACTAAAGATTACCGAACACACCTCAAGGTTTTAAAATTCCAATCACTCCTTATGTGTCTTACCGCTATTACTACTGTTCTAAGGAGTTATTTTACGGCGTTTACACTTGCAGTTCTGACCGCACATCGGGCTCGCGTTCCAAACAACAGCCGCGCCGACCACAGTTCGGAACGCGGGCAAGTCTTTCACACTCCTTGCATATAGTCCGTAACACATAAACTCGGGATTCGAATTGTATGTGGTAGTGCTTATGCAACATATTGCGAGGGGTTTTGCAAGAGATATTTTAAAATGGAATTTAATTTAGTGGTTGCGGTGCTTCGGATTGCAGTCAGTTTCAGCATTAACAGACACGGGAAATGAATAAAAACTGAATGAATCTGCAAAACCAAGAAGTATATACAGCTCGATTAACTCGTCATTTACGCTATAATATTACGCATATTGCTACTTGAATACTATCCGCTTTTTAATTGTCACCGTCAGAATGGCAGGTTGCCTGTGACAAACGAGTCCCAAAGTATACTCAAAAATTGCTACATGATTGCTTATATTTGCTACACGTCTCCAAGAATTGCTACATATAATACATTTTGAGAAACAAGCATATTTTTTTGACCAGCGATCCTGACGTTTGGATGGCTGGTTGCCTTCGCGTTCAGTATGAAGGACGTAGAATTCCAAAACTTTTATTGCATGAATAATTGCTTAATAATTGCTTCATTCACGAAGTTCAGGTTTGAGCTTTATACGTGCATCAGGTAAGAAGATACAGCATTGACTGAAGAAGTGCCTGATACATTGGAATAGCAACAATTTGTGTTACTGCAGCGTCATGTTCTAATCGTGCAGGCGTTAAAAAATATTTTGCTATTCCAATGTATCAGGCACTTCTTCAGTCAATGCTGTATCTTCTTACCTGATGCACGTATGAAGCTCAAACCTGAAATTCGTGAATGAAGCAATTATTAAGCAATTATTCATGCAATAAAAGTTTTGGAATAATGCGTCCTTCATGCTAAATGCGAAGGCAACCAGCCATCCAAACGTCAGGATCGCTGGTCAAAAAAATATTCTTGTTTCTCAAAATGTATTATATGTAGCAATTCTTGGAGACGTGTAGCAAATATAAGCAATCATGTAGCAATTTTTCAGTATACTTTGGGACTCGTTTGTCACAGGCAACCTGCCATTCTGACGGTGACTTTTAATTTCTTCAGACATGGGTGTTGGCGGTGAAATTAGAGAAGTATGTAATAGTATCACATACTTCACCGGCGAAATTACACCGGTGAGATCACGGGGAACTTTCAGAAGTGCATATGTAATAACTTATTACATACTTCTGTAATTTCACCGCCAACTTTAAACGTCAAACTTTTAAAGACATGCACACATATGACTTCATCGTATAGGTTATTAATTATAGGCATTGTAATATTTAAGACTTGTTTGTAATTTTAACCTTTGCAAAATCTGTGATCTCATTTATTTTTAGGACATTTCTCTTTTAAATGTATACTACTTACTCGTAGATACTGTCTACCACTCTACATCAATGTGTCTTATGAGAATAAAACAAAATAGATACTTTAAACAGATTTTACGTGCGACGAAGTTCGGTCACAGACAGACATAAATATAAAAGCTCTATTCATGGATTAGTCGACGCTATTTTCTCAAACAAATGCAGCACCATTTAAAACGTTTTATTTCCATTACCTCGTAGTACGTACGTAGGGTTCAGAAATTGTCACGTCACTCCTCCATAACGACGTTTAAGTCAAGTGACATGTCGTCACAAAGTGTATGTAAATTGGTAAATGTAATAAATTGCACATATTTATCTGGTAATGGGCCTTTAACCCGTGGGGTGGGGCAGTGACAGATCGATCCGCTAGATTTCTACTGCACACAGTCTTGTTTAGGGTGGCTAATTTTGGAACATTTCAGAGCACTTGTATACTTGATTTGACATTCGTTTACAAATAGGTAATGCTTTCTGAATATGCCTACTGAAGTTAACTTACTTTCCTATTTTTACTCATGTTAGCAGTAAGTTCATAATACCATGAATCAGTACAGATCTTTACTACCCGTTCGCTCTAACTTTGCCGCTGGCGTAGAGGCGTATACCCGAATTGTTAATTAGACGAAGTAAATTGACAGTAGCTAATGTCACTTCGTCATAGAAAATACGCAACACTACAAGAAGAAGTGACATTAGTTGCTGTCAATTTACTTCGTCTAATCAAAAATTCGACTTTAGTATCGAGCCGAGCGGCAATGTTAGAGCGAACGAGCAGTACACTGAGTGACATTTTATCCAGATTACACTAGTTGAAATAAGAGCAACTAAGTACGAGTGAAATAATTAAAGAATTGTATCTTCTACAACAAAACACACTGACACCTACAAATAGGGTTTCGTAGCCAAATGGCAAAAACGGAACCCTTATAGATTCGTCATGTCTGTCTGTCCGTCCGTGTGTCACAGCCACTTTTCTCCGAAACTATAAGGCCTATGCTATTGAAACTTGGTAATTTCAATAGCATAGGCCTAATTCTTTTATAAAACTAGAAAAAAAGCAGTAAATTTTGGGGGTCCCCATACTCAGAACTGAAACTTAAAAATGTTTTTTTCGTCAAACCCATTCGTGTGGCATATCTATGGATATGTCTTCAACTAACTAATAAACTAAGAGAATGATAAATCTAAAAAAAAAATGATGTACATTGCCATAAAAACTACCAACGAAAATTAGTTTGAACGAGATAGAGCTGGTAGTTTTTCATAAACCGCAATTTTCGGTAATAAAAATCACTACCACTGCGAACGAAACATCAATCAAAGTTACAACGAACTATAAGAACTTTATATTATACTAGCTGATGCCCGCGGCTCCGCCCGCGTGGAATGTTATTCCCGGTTCCCGGTCAGGTATGAAAAATAGATGTGGGCCGATTCTCAGACCTACTCAATATGCTCACAAAATTTCATGAGAATCGGTCAAGCCGTTTCGGAGGAGTATGGCAACGAAAACTGACACGAGAATTTTATATATTAGACTATCTGACCCGCGCAACTTCGTTTGCGTGATAAATGAAGAAACGCTCGACCGATTTTGTGCAAACTTCACATAAACCATCTACTAAATAGTCCGAACAAAGCCTAAAAATTTGGTTTGGATAGGTGACCCCGATCTCGAGTTATAAAATTACAACGAAAAGTGGCATTGATTTTTATATATATAGATTTATTTTATTATTTATTTATTATATACTTTATTGTACACCAAGAACATAATACAAACGGAAGGAAAATATGTTACAAATAAAGCAATACAATGGGCGGCCTTATTGCTCAAAGCAATTTCTGCCAGGCAACCTTTGGATGGAAAATATGTTATTATGAATGATTGGTAGTTGTTGGCGTTTTTTGATAGAAAAGTAGAATTTGCACTAATATATAAATGAAATATGGTATCGTAAACATATATAATATATATATATATATATATACATATACTAATAAATATATTCATACAAACCCATACAAATACATACATAGATAAAGTTGCAAAGGAATGGTTCAATTCATGTTAAATAAAAGTTTTTAACCATATTGTTTAGGAAGAAACACACGAAGGAATTTTGTAATATTAGAAATAATAACGCCAGAGTTGAAAATGGTGAACAAGCTGCATTTTGACGGTTGACATTAGCCGTCAGTCTTGCCTTATAAAAATAACACAATATTATGTATCAAACATAACTCCGCACCTGGCAGAAAATGTATGAAAAACAGCAATAACAATGTTACAAAGATAACTCCGCACCTGGCAGAAAATGTATGTAAAGAGCAATAGCAATGTTACAAAGGTTACACATTAATATGTGATGTAAAATAGCAATAACAATGTTACAAAGGTTACACAGGTTACATATTAAGTCTTAAAAATAAGAACAAAGTTTTTTACTATGCTTCTAGCTAGTGAGAGCAAATTAAGTTGAGTGGACTGTATCTTGAAATGAAAACATAGGTTTAACTTTTAAATAAAATTAAGTACGCATAACATTTTGCTTACTTAAAATAAAGTAAATGCACTAAAATCGTTTCTTTTACACACCTACACTACTTTAATATTAACAATTATCAATTGGTAATGGACATATTTTTCTTAAAGAAGTTCTTATTATAGAGCCATTAGGCAACTTAAGATCTAAAGCTCTGACTTTTCCATCCGGACCATTGATTGTTTCAACAATGCGACCCATGGGCCAAGACAAAGGTGAAGATGCACACTTTACAAGAACCAAAGCATCTTTTTTAACATTCGGAATCTCTTGCCGCCATTTAGGACGGTTTTGCAACAAATTCAAATATTGCTTGGACCATGAATTCCAAAATTGATGCTTTAATTTCGCACAATGTTGCCAGAAAGTCAACCTATTTGTAGGTATATCCGTTAAATTTGGTTCCGGATAGGAAGTCAAAGTTTCACCAGTCAAAAAATGTGCTGGAGTAAGATAAGTCATGTCATTGACATCATTAGATAAGGGCGTTAATGGCCTGGAATTAACAATTCCTTCAATTTGCACAAGAGTAGTTAATAACTCCTCATAGGTCAGAACTAAATTGCCAACAATACGGCGTAAAAAATACTTGATACTTTTTACCCCAGCCTCCCACAACCCCCCAAAAACAGGGGAATAACTGGGAATGAAGTGGAATTTAATTCCTAGACTGCTTGCGTTATTCAAAATTGCCTGTTGGTGGTCTGTGGAAGACTGCAGCAAATACAACGAGTTAAGTTCATGGTTCGCTCCCTTAAAGGTTGCTGCATTATCGCAATAAATGTCACTTGGTAGATTTCTCCTTGAAATAAATCTTTTTAAGCAGGCCAAAAAACAATTTGTTGTGAGGTCAGATGCTAATTCTATATGAATAGCTTTGGTGACAAAGCAAACAAAGATAACGACATAGCCTTTTGATATTAAAGGATTTCTAATCCTAGCCTGTTTAACATTAAACGGTCCAGCATAATCAATACCAACAACTTGAAAAGGTCTACTCATAGTAACTCGCTGAGACGGTAAAGATCCCATTAGTTGTTCACAAGTTTTGGCTTTAAATCTAAAACACTTGACACATCTGTGAAGCACCTTTTTTACTTCCCTGACACCGTTTAGCAACCAAAATTTTTGAGTAAGATTAGCAAGAACTAATTTATTACCAGCGTGCAAAAGCTTAATATGTTCATTTTTAATTATGAGACTGGTAAGTTTTGAATTTTTTGGCAATATAATGGGATGCTTTTTGTCAAAAGACAGGTTTGAGTTTTGTAGACGTCCACCCACTCTTAAGATGTCATTATCATCTAAAAATGGACATAAAGAGCGCAGGGGACCATTTTTAATTAGAACACTGGTTTTTAATGAAACTATTTCCTTCTGGAAATGGTTTATTTGTTCCTTTTTAATAATTAATAACAAAGCATTATTAAGCTCATCAGTTTTTAGAAAACCAATGGTTCTGTTTTTGTAATTTTTAAAATTGTGCAAGGCACGTCTAGTGTAAGCTACCACTCTGACTAACATGTTCAGATTAGAATATTTATCAAGATTAATAAAATCAAATGATTGAGTAGAAGTTAAACAAACTTGTTTTACTTCACGTTTTAGCTCCGGAAGAGTTATATTATTGTCAAGGACAATTTCTTCAATAGACCAATCAGGTTCAAGAAGAGAGCCCGGGCCGTTCCACCACAGTTTGTGATTTTGTAATTCAGTGGGCTGAATTCCTCGCGACAAAACATCAGCAGGATTTTCCTCACTGGGTATATAATTCCAATGAACAGTCAGTAATAACTGGTTAACTTGTTTGATGCGGTTGGCCACGTAGGTATTAAGTTTTGCGGGATCTAATGAAAGCCATGATAGTACAATTTTTGAGTCACTGAATAAAAACACTTGTATTTTGCATTCGTCCTTCAAAACATCATAGACTTTATTAATTAAAGTTGCTAATAGCAATGCACTATTTAACTCAATTCTTGGTGTGGTCAAAATTTTTCCTTTTGCCACTATTCTTGATTTAGAGCACAAAAGATTCATTGAAACTTTATCATCATTGCTAATAGTTCGCAAATACAAACAACAACCATACGCTTTTTCTGAACCGTCGCAAAATCCAATAAGCTGGACAGACTTAGTATTTGAGACCTCAACGAGTCTTTTAGCAGAAATAGGAGCCATGCTGGTCAATGACGTTGCAATATTCTCCCATTCCTGGGCTAAATTATCAGGTAATGGCGAATCCCAATCAATGTTGGTTTGCCATAGTTTATTCATTAATATTTTTGCTGTCACAAAAATTGGGCCAGCAATTCCCAAAGGGTCAAAAATTTTTGAAATGAAACTATAAACTTCACGCTTTGTATAAAGTTTTGACTGGTCATATCGTTCAGAACAAGAAAGGTTAAAACTGTCATTTTTAACATCATATTTTAAACCAAGAGTTTTTGTGTAAATACTATCTTTGTCAAAGTCTTTCTCGTTAAAAATTTGATTTTCCAATGGAATATCTTTGATAGCTTCAGGGCAGTTTGATGCCCACTTATGCAGTGAGAAGCCGCCAATCGCTAAAAGCTCAATCAATTGATTCTTTAAAGTTATCAACTGCTCAATGCTGTCACTTGTGCATAAAACGTCATCAACATAAGTATTTTTTAATAAAACTGACTTGGCAAGCTCATATTTATCACCATACCTATTTGCAAGCTCTATTAAACATTTTGTTGCTAGGTACGATGAGCTCTTTAGCCCATATGTAATTGTTTTAAGTTGAATGCATCTGATTGGCTCTTCAGGAGTTTCCCTCCACAATATATTTTGTAATGGACGAAAACTCTTTTCAACAAGACAGCAACGAAACATTTTAGCAATGTCAGTCATTAAGACATATCTTTGCATGCGAAACAATAACAGAATATTGAATAATTGATTCTGAACGACAGGACCATTCAATAAAAAATCATTCAATGATAATTTTTTATCGACAGTTTTCATTGAACCATCAAAAACAACACGGCAAGGTGTGGTTTTTGACTCCTGGCGCAATACTGGATGATGTGCCATAAAATAAACCGGATCAATAGCAAGATTATATTTTTCAATATCAATGTACTCAGCATGACCCATACTTATATATTCATTTATGAAAGCAGTATATTGTTTGTGCAATGCACTATCCCTTTGTAAACGCTTTTCAAGATTTAAGAATCGCTTTAATGCAGCAGTAAATGAATCACCCAGTAATGAATTTATTTCATTCAATTTAACTTTAAGCGGTAATTGAACTTCAAACTTATTTTTATCTAACTTTACAGTTTCATTAAATATTTCTTCTGTTAATTGTTCCTCTGAGGAACATTCTATAAATGTTTGCGGCACCTGCTCATTCTCCCAGAATTTTTGAATTGTATCCCCCAAAGTGCTAGATGATTCATTCAGTATATTACAAGATTGACAAGCTAAAGAAATTACCTTATTAGAAGGGAGTTGGGTTACATTTCCTGCTAAGACATTGCCTAACAGTGTCTCTATGATATATGGTCCCGGAACACCTTCCTGAACCTGGACTACTTGCGGTTTATTCAGCAACAACTGAAAGAAAATGTCAGCACCTAATAGTAGGCTAATCTTTTGTGGTTGGCTAAAATGTTCATCGGCTAGTTTAATATTGGATGGCAAATTCATTTTAGAAATATCTATGGGAGAATGTGGCAAATCCGTTGTAATAAGTGGCACAATGTGGCACTTTGCTTTAAATTGATAAGGGAATATGCAAGAATAAATATTCAGCAATGCCGAGATATTAGAGATACTTTCCCTATTAGAAATACCAATAACAGTAGTAGGATCATGATGTGGTTTAATACCTAACTGTGAAATAAGTTCATTGGTTGCAAAAGAGGTTTGACTACCACTGTCAAGCAAGGCTTTGACAATGACCGGCTTCCCATTAAAATCTATGAGTTTCACTTGGGCAGTCGGCAGCAATACAGTTTGTGAACCAGGCAATGTCCGGCTCTTCAAAGAAACCTTTGGCTCAATGGCCTTAAAATTTTCATGAATCATTGTGTTGTGAGACCCTTTACAAATAGCACATTTAAATTTAAATGTACAAGGTGTACCCTTGTGAGAATTTAAGCACAAATTGCATAATTTATGGTGGGTAATATAATTAATTTTTTCATGAATAGCTAACAGCTTGAACTTGGCACATTTAAATAATTTGTGATTTGACTTACATAGAGAGCAGGTCTGCATGTCCTTTACAATGACAGGATTCATTACAGCCTTTTTCTGAGGGAACACATCTGAAGGTGAAGTTTTTTCAACACAGGATTCCAGTGCTTTAGCTTTCTTTTCTAGGAAACAAAGGAAATCCTCTATTTTTGGCAATTCATTGTTATTTCTCTCCATGTTGAATTCTTTAACAGTGAACTGATCAAGTTTTTTCATAAGAATTGTTATAAGAATAATGCTCCACTGCTCAATAGGTTGATTTAAATTTTTGAGCGCTGAAACTTGTTGCCTAACCTGTGAAACAAAGGATCGCAGGGTAAGGGCTGTGCACTTCGTAATACAGGGAATTTCTAATAAAGCATTTGTATATTCAGTCACAACTTTAAATTTATTGTCATATCTTGATTTTAATAAGGCTAACGCTTCCTTGTAGCTTGAAGATACTAATGGCAAATTAACAACAATATCTAATGGCTCACCTTCCAAATGTGTCCTTAAGTAGTATAATTTCTGTATATCTGACAAGTCAGATGCTCTGTCAATGACAGAAAGAAAAAGCTCGATAAAAGTGTAATATGAGCTTGTTTTTGACCCATTAAAAGTAGGTATTTGAATTTTAGGAAGCTTTGTTTGGGCTGATGTTTTTGACTTATCATCATTGGTGTACTTGGAAATCATTGTGTTAATTTTTCCCAAAGTTGCAAAGTATTTTAGCTCAAAAGCACCTACATCCTCCGCATCTTTTTCATCTAAAGTTGTTATTTCTGTTGTAAGTTGAATATATTTGCTATAATTTGTGATTAAAACTTCCCTCCTTGATTTAAGGTTTTCTATTTCTATTTGTAAATCAGGAGTTTCCATAAGTGTAACTGTTCGAGTCAAGTATGATTTACATTGTGCTCGTGAATTTATAAGCTTCTTGATTTTTTCCGCCATTGTGGCTGGAAAATAGGAACAAGACTTCAAACACAAAGACTACTACACAAAGACTACTACACAAAGACTACTAAACAAAGACTACTAAAGACTTCAACAAACTGTTTTTCAGGTAAAGTTATATAAAAATTTCTTACCAATTTTTGTGAATTTTCACTTCATATCCACAAGAAACAATAAGAGTATCAAAGCATTTCAAGGAGAAAACCACATTTTAAATAATTCCAATTTTTATAGATTGCCTTTTTATAAGTTTCAATAATTCATCGTAGAATGCCTGTAAAGTATGGTTTTAATGCAATCAATTGCAGTCAATGCAATTCGAAGTTTAAATGTACAAGCAACCTATACATATTATAATTGATAACAGACAATTCTACTATTAAGTTGTCACAGGAAACTTTTTGATGTACAATGCTTGTTTTATGGCGAATATGCAAGCAATGCAAATCAAAATTGATTACCTTACAACAACCTTGATAAGAAAGACAGAAAACACGGTCAATGACACGATAAAATTATGTTTTTACTGTAAACAATTGATACCAATGGCTGAAAAAAGGAAATTGTCCCGAACCTATCTTGAACGCACAGAACACAATAAAAATACACAATACGCATAAAACACAGGGATATAGGTACCGTTTTTTCTTGCTGTAGTCAATGACGGACAGACCTCGGCCCACCGCTAATGTCTTGCGCTGGTAATAACTGCGCGTCAAAAGTCTTCGGGATGATAAATTAGTACAAACAACGTTTGTGGATTGAGATTGAATTCCATTCAATAAATGCGTGGTGAGGAAATTCCTGGCTTGGTAAAATAGTGTGAACAATGCCCGCACTGGTAGGAGCCGCTTATCCCTCAATCTTCACACCAAGTACAAAAATAATCTCGCTGTACACTGGAACTTATTCTGACATAACCAATGGCAGTGCAGAATAAAGTTACTCGCATTCAATGAAGCAAGTGACGACGCCCTTTGTTCTTGACAAGGCACGTGGCGCACTCAGTTACAACGTTGAAAAAATATGCTGCAGCAATGCCGCAGGCTTAAAAATACAGCTCACCAACTGACGACCATTGCTCGAAGGTCCAAATTCATGTTTACGAAGAAACACACGAAGGAATTTTGTAATATTAGAAATAATAACGCCAGAGTTGAAAATGGTGAACAAGCTGCATTTTATTCGAACAGACAGAAGTTTTGACAGATGACGGTTGACATTAGCCGTCAGTCTTGCCTTATAAAAATAACACAATATTATGTATCAAACACATATGTTTGAACTTATGCAAAGTCTCAGCCCTCCTAATCTCCACAGGTAATTTATTCCACAGCTGTATTGCAGTTACAGTAAAGGAGCGGCCGTAGAATGCTGTGGCATACTTAATTTTAGGTTTTCTGATGACCTCAAACATCTGTCATGCGAATCACAAAGGAACTGGAAACGTCCTTTTAAATAGGAAGGTGTTGATGGGTTAAATAAAATGTTATACAGTAGCGATAGAATATGAGTATTCCGGCGAAGTCGTATAGGTAACCACGTGAGCTGTGTACGAAACTGTGAAACATGATCATATTTGCGCAAGCCAAATATGAATCGTATGCATACATTTTGGAGACGCTCAAGTTTATCTAATTGGTTTTCGGCGAGATCTGAAAAGCTGGCATCGGCATAATCAAGGATAGGAAGGAGTAAAGAGTTAGCCAGCGCAATTTTTGTAGATGTATGGAAGTGTTGTACCCGCCTCATCAAACCTGCAGAAGCAAACACCCTCCTACTCACCTCTTGGAGATGTGTGTTCCAGGATAAATTTGAGTCCATCATTAATCCCAAATTTTTTACATTATCACTAACGGGAATTGTAGTGCCATCAAATGTGATTTTCGGTAACTGGGACCAGATTATTTTTGAAGTTTTTTTAGAACTTCCTATTATAACTACTTGTGATTTTAATGGATTTACTCGAAGTCCATAAGATTTGCTCCATGAAGCTATTCGAGCCAAATCATCATTGATGTTATCCACGGCCTCCGATAATTGATCAAGTGGTGACTGAGTGTAAATCTGGAGATCGTCTGCGTAAAGGTGATAGGAAGAAGTAAGTTCATTTGAGATAGAATTTATAAAAATTGTAAAGTGTAAAGGAGAGAGAACGCCACCCTGGGGCACCCCGACGCACGTATTACACCAATTAGAAACAAGATCTTCTATACGAATGCGCTGTCGGCGGCTATCCAATCTATTACCGCTGGAGATATGTTAAGAGAACGTAGTATACCAAGTAAAATATCAGAATCTACTGTATTGAAGGCGTTACTGAAGTCTAATAAGCAGAGGACAGTTAACTTTCCACTCTCCATACCAGCCCTGATATCCTCAGCAATATTTATTAACGCCGTGGTTGTGCTATGACCAGGGCGGAAACCTGACTGGAATGGATTGAGAAGTTTATTTTTGGATACGAAGGAACTTAGTTGATTTTTGACAAGGCGTTCTAGGACTTTGGACAGGAATGGCAATATGGATATTGGACGGAAGTCGGTTAAAAACAAGGGATTTCGTTTTTTTGGCAAAGGTGTGATTAGGGCATCTTTCCATGACGATGGAAAAATGCCGCTAGTTAAGGAAAAGTTAAGGATATAACAAATGATTGGTAGGATTTCATCTAGGATGGGAAGTATCATGTTCCGCCCTATACAGTCACTTCCAACAGCTTTGGATGTAATTGCCATTATGCTTCTCTTAACATCACAGGCGGCAAGTAGATTAAAAACAAAAGGTGAATGGTTAGGGGTTGGAATAGATGAAAGATAATCAATAGTCTGTGCCTTTAAAGTCTTATCAAAATTAGACATGGCAGTGAAATGCTGTTCAGAGCTTCGACGTTCAGATCTTTTGGAATTTCTTCTTGTCGAGTTTTGCCAACCCCCAATGTTTTTAGGAAATTCCAAACCTTAGATGGTTCGCTATTTTGTACTGAATTATTGTCTTTTGTCCTTGTCGCAGCGATTCCGAGCTGACACGTATTTCTGGAAATTTAAGTCGTTTGGATTAATCTTGTACCGAAACTTTGCAGCAGCTTTTCTGGAAATCAATGTTTTAATCTCTTCAGTCAACCATGGAGACGGTGGATGCTTCATTTTAACTGCCCGAACAGGAGCGTGTTTGTCGTACAAAGAGACTATGTTTGTTGTAAAAATGGAAACCTGTTCGTCTACTGATCCCGAGGTAACCAGCGGCGTCCAGTCAATATTGCCCGCGTCTTCTTTCAGGCTGTTAAGATTCATTCTACAAAAATTACGCTGTAAGAGCCTTTGCCTTAGGAGGACGAATTTTATAAGATAGGAGTAGTAGGTCGTGATAAGATTCTGAAAGTTTTTATTCTGTGAGTAGCTCTGAGGGTAGCTTCGTCAGTGTTCCATCACTGTTGGAAAGCCTTACAGCGCAGTTTTCTGATGTTTCTCGCCATTTTAATGTCGTTCATATCAATGCCCAAAGTATTCCTGCTCATCACTCCGAAGTGCTGGCTACTTTTGACTGTAAGAATATTCATGCTATCCTTGTTTCAGAATCTTGGTTAAAAACTCATCATTCTTCCAGTACATACTCCATTCCTGGGTTTCAGCTCATCAGAAACGATCGGACCGATCATCAGGTTCGGGCTGGTGGTGTTGCGATATTCCTTCGATCGTATATACCTTTTTCTATTATAAGTATGTCACAACAACCACCACCTACTAATGCCGGTGAACACTTGTTTCTGGAAGTTGAACTCAATCATACCAAAGTCCTACTCGGCGTTTATTATTGTCCCTCAATGTCTATTAATTACTTTACCTCCTTCGAACAACTATTGGTCAATCTCACACCTTCTTACAGTCATTGCATAATCATGGGAGATTTGAATACGTGTTTACTCAAGAATGATTCCCGTTCCTCCTCTCTTCTCAATGTCACAATGTCTTGTAATCTCTCCATTCTTCCTACGCAGGTAACTCATCATTTCCCAAATTGTAATCCTACACTCATCGATCTCATTATGGTCTCCTCTCCTGATCAAGTCATTAAGCACGGACAATTTTCGGCTGACCAGTTCTCGTATCATGACCTCCTTTATCTTTCCTACAATATCCGTCCCCCTAAGGCCAAACCCAAAATCCTTATGCAGCGCAATTTTTGTGGAATGAATCTTGGTGACTTGCGTGAAGATGCCGGCAACATTGACTGGACATCATTAATGACTACGGGGTCAGTTGATGACCAAGTTTCCATTTTTACGTCGAACGTCATCCAACTCTATGACAAACATGCTCCTGTCCGTGCAGTTAAAATAAAACATCCACCGTCTCCATGGCTAACAAGTGAAATTAAATCATTGATCTCTAAGAAAGCTGCCGCTAAATATCGATACAAAATAAATCCTACTGATGCAAACTTAGAGAAATATGTTTCGGCTCGAAATCGCTGCGGTAAGGCGTGTAGGAATGCGCAACGCCAACATATTCATAATTCAATTCAAAATGGTGATCCATCAAAGGTTTGGAGATTTCTAAGAACAATGGGGGTTGGAAAAACAAGACAAGAAATAAATCCTAAAGATCTGAACACTGAGGTTCTTATCCAGCATTTCACTTCCATGTCCAATTTTGATAGGACTCTCAAGGCAAACACTATTGACTATCTTTCGACGATGCCAGCCCCCAACCATTCACCTTTTGTCTTCGAACTACTTACCGCTAGTGATGTTAAGAAGAGCATAATGGCGATTACATCCAAAGCTGTTGGTAGCGACTGTGTTGGGCGAAACATGATCCTTCCTATCCTTGATGAAATCCTACTTATCATCTGCTATATCCTTAACTGTTACATATCGAGTGGTGTTTTTCCATCATCATGGAAAGATGCTTTAATTACTCCTTTGCCGAAAAAA
Organism: Miltochrista miniata; assembly: GCA_933228765.1. Lineage (NCBI taxonomy): Eukaryota > Metazoa > Arthropoda > Insecta > Lepidoptera > Erebidae > Miltochrista > Miltochrista miniata. The sequence continues at coordinate 21,223,670 of OW121763.1, read as the reverse complement.
TCAAATCCTCAGTTGTTAACTGATTACCGTCCTATATCCATCCTACCATTCCTTTCTAAAGTTCTGGAACGCCTTGTCCACATCCAATTAAGTTCGTTTATCCGTCAAAACAATCTCCTAAATCCTTTCCAGTCAGGGTTTCGTCCCGGTCACAGTACAACCACAGCTTTGGTAAATATAACAGATGACATCAGATTGGGAATGGAGGATGGTAAGTTAACTGTTCTCTGTTTACTAGACTTCAGTAACGCCTTCAATACAGTTGATTTTGATATTTTACTTTCGATACTCGGCTCTCTTAACATATCTCCTACGGAAATAGAGTGGTTTCGTAGTTACCTGAGTGGCCGCCGACAGCGCGTAAGTATTGAGGATAAAATTTCTAGTTGGTGCAATACCATTGTCGGTGTGCCCCAGGGTGGCGTTCTCTCTCCGCTCCTCTTTGCAATTTTTATAAATTCCATCTCAAATCAACTCACTTCTTCCTACCACCTTTACGCAGACGATCTCCAAATTTACACACAAGCATCCCTTGATAGGCTGTCGGAAGCGGTGGATACGATAAATGAGGATTTGACTCGGATATCATTATGGACTAGATCTTATGGACTTCAAATAAATCCATCAAAAACGCAGGTCATTATATTAGGCAGCCGAAGAACAACTGCGAAAATAGTTTGGTCGCAAATTCCGCAAGTTGTTTTTGATGGGACAATGATTCCATATAGTGATAAAGTTAAGAACCTAGGAATAATTGTGGATTCGAATTTATCATGGGGTCCACAACTTCAAGAGTTAAGCAGGAAGATGTTTGCTTCTGCGGGAACATTAAGGAGGTTGCAGCATTTCCTTCCAACATCCACAAAAATTGCACTTGCAAACTCCTTGCTTCTTTCAATCCTTGATTATGCAGATGTCAGTTACTTAGATCTTGCTGAAAACCAGTTTGAAAAACTTGAGCGTCTCCAAAATGTTTGCATACGATTTATATTTGGTTTGCGCAAGTATGATCACGTTTCACAGTTTCGAACACAGCTCAACTGGTTACCTATTCGACTTCGCAGGAATATTCATATACTATCCTTATTATATAATATTCTCTTCAACCCATCTTCACCTTCCTATTTAAAGGAACGTTTTAAGTTCCTTCATGAAACGCATGCCAGATGTTTGAGATCATCGGACAACTTAGTGTTAAAAATGCCTCCGCATTCCACAAATTTCTGTGACAGTTCCTTTAGTGTTACAGCAGTTCGCTTGTGGAATATGTTACCACTGGAAATTAAAAGCGCTGAAACTTTGCAAAAATTTAAAACCTGCATTAAGAGCTATTATTTAACAAGCTTATCATAGTTGAAACGTTTTTATACTATGAAGTATATACTGTACGCATAATTAGATTAGTATGTATGTATTTATGTATGTATTATAAATAATAATATTTGTACGTATTTTATTATATTTTAATATAAATATTTATTTTATATTTGTATGTAGGTATGTTTTATAAGTATCTAGTAGGTATAAATAATGTGTATTTATAGATGATATTTCGTATTTTTATCTTTTGTTATACCTATTATAGGGTATAATACCTTAAGTGTGACGCCAACGACTACCAGTTTCTGTCCTACCATCATATTTCCATCCAAAGGTTGCCTGGCAGAAATTACTTTTAGCGATAAGGCCGCCCATTGTATTGCTATTTTATATCAAGTTTGTAAATTGTAATACTATCTTGGCGTACAATAAAGTATATAATAAATAAATAAATAAATAAATAAGAGAACTGTTCCGCCGGGTACTGCCCATGATCAGCAACTTGTTCTGTAGAAGAAACTATAGTAAGATCTATGAGTGTAGGTTTACAGTTCGGAAAATGGTGAGTAACATTCGAAGGTAGAATGTATAGGTCACAGGATTTAATGATATTTAAAAGAGAGGAGGAGCGAGAATCGTTTTTAAATAAGCAAGTATTAAAATCTCCCATGATTATGGAATGACTGTAAGATGGTAATAAATTCACTAAAAGTGTTTCGAAGGAGGAAAAGTAATTTATGATATATAGATTACTTGCTGCTACGAAACCCTTCATGGGCGAGTCCAACTCGCACTTGGCCGGTTTTTTAATCTTATGATACTCTAAAGAGCATCCTAAACTGTCAGTAAGACTGACATTTCATACTTATGACAATTTCATTAATACTGTGTCTGGTCCACTCAGTTCGTATGTTTGTAATAGACAAGCGCTTAATTTTCTTCGTCGAATACTGTATTTGTTAATACAATACACAGGCTCATAACGCGAATCTGCGTATTTCATTCGAGATTGCGAATAGCTATCTGTGTTGGGATAATATTAATGTGGAATTAACCAGGGCTGCGACATGCGGGTGCACTCAATCCTATCTGCAGTCGTTATCAAACATTCAGAAGGGGCGACATATCGTTCGGTTTTATTACGTATACAAAAGTCGGACGATAGCAATTTGAATTAAATATTATTACGATTACTTATTTTAATTAGTATTATCACATTATTTATTGTCTTATCACAGAAAGATATGAATATTTAAAATTCTCTCGTAGGTGTTAAGCCTAGGTTGCATCTCGTAGGTCTCGTAGACTGATAATCGGAAGAAGATCGACGATGTCGAGCAGTGAACTCCAATATAATAATATGCTATTTTAATTGAGACCTCAAAATTTACTTTAAAACATGAGACATGAAACAACATCAATTTTGGGAACACCATTGAAATTAATCTAATCAAAGGTCATTTTTGCGTGCTTTTGCGGCTCCCAACTAGGCTTTTGGGCAGGATACGTGAGGTCTTTTAGTCGGTAGGAGTTCTAGGAGGTGAAGTAGGAGTAGGAGGGAAAATTTTACATGGGTGATCCTATGTAGGATTTTCCCTCACGTAAAAAAAAGCAGTCCATTCGTGTGTTCCTCTAATGGTTTTAAAAACAGGAGCACTGACAGGGAGCAAGAGCGCAGACCCAGTCAAGAATCTATTGCGGGGTTCTGCCTTGCCTTTACCTAGTCGGGACATAGACCAGGACATAGGCCTGAAATGGAACTCCCTTCATGGAAATATATTTAAACCACTTTTTCTTGAACTTAAATAGGCTTGTGTCCACTAAGAATAAATCTGATTGATGTGTGTTTCTGACGACTATGTCCAATATATAAATAACAAAAAGTAATGTAAATTGGTACACAAATTAGGGATTACTATTATTTTTAGAAAATAAGATTGGAAAAAATAGGCAATCAGTCACGTGACATCAAACACCTCTATCAGATAGTGTGACGTCACAGTTTGCTTTTTACGTTTGACGCACTCTGGCAGTCTCGATCGTCGATCTTGTGTCACAAGTCGTGTCATCTTGTGTAATTGTTTAGTTTCTCATACGTTTTCATAAAATACAATAGATTTCATTTTATTCGGGCACTACACAGAACTTGTAATACGACGGATTCATTTTAAATTAATATGGAAAGCAGACGAAAGCTAACATAACATTGTCAAACGCCTGTCAAACAGTGATGCCAGTGGCAATTTTTTTTTTTAATTAATTCATATTGGCTTTGGTTACTTAGACCATATGCCAAAGTGATGCCAACTCCTACGGAATGTTCCTCTAAAAACCAACTTCAAATTCTCCAGATTGCCCTAAATATCGATTAAAACCTCTAAACATTTCTTTTTTGTACTAAAACTTTTAATCTCGAAACATATCATTGAAAGGACTCATAAAAAATAAACACATTTTCTTTTTGTTTTGTTTGGCATCAAGTGACGTCACACAAGGCGCCATGAGCGTTTTCGATACAAATTGAAATACATTTTTTAAATCACAAAATAAACTATGTAAATGATTGTTTTAAATCAAAATATTACAATTTTGTGATCATATAGATATTAAGCTACAAATTTAAATGATTTTTGAAATTTAGGACACAAGCCTATTATAATAATAGTTTCAGTTTTTTTTAATCCTAACCCTAATTTCAGTTCTTCCTCGTTATTATATATTTCATCCAAACTCATCAAACAATTTCGACACTTTCCTTCGAATACTTTAGCCACTAGCCCCTTTATAATATACACCTTCTTACCTATGCAGTCATTCAATTAAGTGTATCGCGAACATACTAAGTAGGGTAGGAAACACAACTTTCATCATCGACACTTAATACAACTATTCGACCAGTACACACTTCGGCTATCTCAAATCATACATTTTGCAACATGGGCTATTAATGCTCCGCCAAAATAGTCCTCGGCTCGACACTTATTAAAGGGGGAGAGCTTATAGATAGTAATTAAAGCCGGAGTAATTGTCCTATGATTATATGCAGAAACTAATGGGGATTATCACTAGGTAATGACGTATGGAGATGTCTAAGGTAGTTTGAAACCATTATTAATGTTTAGTATGTATTTTGGCATTTGTATTCGATTTGGAGGGAATATAGAATAGTAATCGGTTTAGTGATAAGATTGAAGTATATATTGCAGTAATAGTCCAATATCATTTTATATACATGTGTGTACGCGTTTCCGTGCTTTGGAAGACACGGTAAGCCGTTGGTCCCGGTTATCAGTAGCATGACAGTCGTTAAGCCGAAGTTGAAGACCTTATGAGGCTTGAACAATTTCAACAGAAAGTCAACCTGCGCCTGTCTATCTCAACACGGCAATAGGCTCACCACTTACTACCTACGTGGAAGAAAACTTAATGAAATGTGGGTATATACTAAGTGTGGCTCAGCCTACCCCTTCGGGGAAATGTCTAAAGCATAATACTCTGGATTAATTTGGTTTCAATTGATAGGAGCAGTTTGTTTCGTCTAGGTAATTTATCTATCTAGACTTTGAGTGGTAGAAAACCACGTGTATGTTTATAACATAATATTCGGTACGATGGAACTGATAGTATAGAATATCAACGGCAATTTTTGACGTTAGGAAAACAGCTGCAGAGTAATCGGACCAAATAACAAAATAAACTAATTGTTAGAAATTACATACCTACCATTTATTGACGACTGCTTAATGGAATTAGTTAAGCATAATAAGATTCGATTAAGATTCAATTCGTTCATATTACTATTAGTGATCCTCATATTATCTTTCTGCTTATTGCCCATATATTTTCTACATAGTCAAAAATCACTAAAAATGCAATGAAATATGTACAATCAAACATTTAACACCAGTTTACTAAAATATTGCTTGGAAATGTGACCGGGGAGTGTACTCCATACACTTACACACGCAAAATTTTGGCTACCTGAAAATGGAGATTCACTACATAGTCGGTCCGGTAGTCTCTGAAAATTAGCACCGTCTGCCTGCACCATGCACCACACGCGGACAGCATTTTAAGTCTCTTAAGACGACCGTTGATTTGCATAGGTTTTAAGTCCTAATTCTTTCGTATTTTAGCCCCTCTCTATAAAATAGATTGCAGAGGGGCTTATGGCGAGACTTGTGTCTGTAGTCTGGGACTCTGTTGCATTAAATTACGTCACTAGGTCATGTGGATCATCTGTTCAGAGTTTGAAATAAAACAAAAATGACAACGTCAATCGTATTGAACTTTCACTTTCACAATATACGTTAGAGGGGCAGTCGGGTGAGACCGTCGCACGGCTTCTTGTTTAAATTTGGTTTTATTCCTTGTTTTATTTTGAAGATTGTTTGATAATGCAGAATAAGAACTTTTTCTTTCTTTCTTTTCTTTCTTAGGCTACTTACTGTATAATATTATTGTCTACTGAATAAAAACAACAGGTTTTTATATTTAACTATTTACCGTGTAGTTTTGAAACTGAAATTCACCTGTCTCTCAAAATCACCCTAAAGAGTTCCAAACAAGAGAAACAATACGCCAAACGCAACAAGATTTTTCACCCCTAAAGGTACCAATTTAGTTCGCGACACGTCAATAATATAAAAAGGGGGCTCGATATTTGTTTCCCCTGATGCTTAGTTTATTCGATCACGAAGTACGGGGCTTTTGAATTATTTGGAACTATAAAAGTTTATGATTTGATACGAATGCATTTTATTTTATGTGACAGTGAAATTGATGACTGACGCAGCTTCAAATGATTGTATGTAATAAAAGATTCTTCAATCTTCAATTATAGCATGTAATCATGATCACCCAGTCGTTTGCTATATTCATGGCACACGCACCCAATGATCCTCTTGAGAGCAATTTTTCGATGTTTTTCTTTTTGTCTTCAGGTTTAAAGAATAATATCTTGGGCAGGCATCTGAAACAGAGAGTGTAAATCTATCTATCTCTCCCGGGACATCCTTCCGAGGGCTTACCCGGGGCTCCCAACCACAGGCTGTTGGACGTCACGTGAGGTTTTTTAGTCGGTAAGAGTTCGGCATAACATCCTTTGAGGATTTTCCCTCACGTAAAAAAAAATACCTATTTCCTTGGAAACTCACGTATCCTACTTCTTATTAATTATAAAATATCCCTACTTATATTTTAAATGCGAAAGTAACTTTGTCTGTCTGTCTGTTACACTTTCACGCCTAAACCGCTGAAGCAATTTAGATGAAAATTCGTATAGATATAATCGGTTTAAAAGTAGCCTATTTCCCTGGAAGGACATAGGCTACTTTTTAACCGATTACGCAAATGAGGGTAATGGTTTTACGCAATAACGACTTCTACGTGAACAAAGCCGCGAGGAACAGCTACTAATACTATAAATATTTATTTATTTATTTTTTTATTTATTTATTTATTTATATGAAAGTTTGTGAAGCGGTTTGGATGTTTGTTACTCAATCATGCTCTAACGACTGATCACATTGAACTGAAATTTGGTACTGTGATTGATTTTAGTCTTAAATAACATATAATTTTTCATCCCAGCAATACGTTGACATAAGAAGCGGGGACGGGTACTGAATTCCACGCGGGCGAATCCGCAAGCATCATCTAGTTTGATATAAAACTAAGAATAGCAATGTGCCGGTCTCTTTTCAGACTGTCTCTTTATGAAAAGAAACAAAATGCCTCCAAAAAGCGATAAACTATATCCAACCGTGGTGACTTCATTGGTTTTATAAACAGGTTCTTCGTTATACATCGCAAACTGTGATTTTTTCTGCCTATAGTTTAACAATAACTAATACTCGTGGATATACAGGCTAAGTAGATCGTTACTGATTTTTTTAACACGCTTTTATTAGCTTCACTTGTAACTATGTATGTAAAAAAATCTTGGAATGTTAATTTGACCCACTTCCCGTCCTTTGATCAGACTGAAATATTGCACACGCTCTGAGTTCTGATGACAATACATGACTAGCTAAAAAACGTCATTACAAATTCAATATGGCGGCCTCCCCAAAATGGCGGACAGGCTATTTGAAATGCACCTTCATAAAATGATGAAAGGGTTTACTGTTAAGAATACGAAAAAAAAATGTCACGTGACTTAAATCCAACATGGCGGACATCCAAGATGGCGGATTGGCTATTTGAAATGCACCCCCATGATATGGGTATTAAATAAAAGGGTTTGAAGCGTGTTTTTTAGTTTTTGAAACTATTTTACAATTATACTTATTTCCATATGGTTCGTAAAACTTTAAAAAATAGGGACGCTCCTACACGTTCATCTTTGAGTCAGTAAAAGAGGTTATACTAGTATTGCTAGTATCTACTAGGATATTTCAATTTCAATAAAGGTTTGGGTCTACGAGTTCACGAAGTCCCATATGTAGCCAGTAAGAAAATCCCTTAGAAAGCCGATATTATGTTGGCTTTTTGTCAAATAGCTGACGATTTGGCCATTGAATACGGGTCCTCTGCCAGTTAAATACTCGTATAAATTGAACCTACTTTTGTTTTAAACGGAATTAAAAGTTATTCCAGACTATTGTAATAAAGCAAATGCATATTTCGTGTTATAAACTTCATAAAGCATAAAACTATAACAGTTAAAGTACTCTAGTGAAAGAAAAGCTAACGTAACAATCCACTCAGCTTTTATAGTTTTTTCTGAGATTACAAGACTTTTGAATATTTACGTAAGAATTGTTAATTTCGTAGCGTGCTTTAACTCATTATGAAATTTTAAACTACAATCTACATTATTCTAAAAAAAGAACTACTGTTATTTACGGAAAACCTAAATTCGAAATGCCGCATTTAAAAACTTTTTTTTATCGTGAGGAATAATCTTGCATGAATGCTATGCCGGACTCCTACCGACTAAAAAGCCTCACGTATCCTGCCTAACAGCCTGCGGTTGGGAGCCCCGGGTAAGCTGTCGGAAGGAGGATACCCTAGGACTCCCAACAGACCTACGGCTACCACTGCGGCCTGGCCTAGGGTGTGGTTCGGGTGCTATCCCGTGTCTTTGGGGGGTTTTCGGAGGTTATCCCGCTACCTAGGGGGGGGGGGGGGGGGGTTTCGTGCGTGCATTTACTAGATCTAACCGCTACTCCGTCCGCGTGGAAGTTCGTACTTTTCGCAGTTTGTGAGTTTATGAAGATTTCTTCTCCTGTTTTTCTGTTTAGGAAGATAAATATTTCAGGTTTTTATTGGGCAGATTTAAATTTAATCATGGCATCGTAACCATATAAGTAAAATTTTTGCAACTTGTGTTTGAATTGAATAGTCTGCTCCTATATTATTAGTAATAGTTCTTTTTGGTTTTGGACACTGAGACATGGTTGAGAGAATATTATTACGCATGACTGTAGACATGATAAATGTAGTAACTCAAGAAAATGTCAACAGGGCAGAGTGGCTACTGCGAGAGAATAATAAAACCGGCCAAGTGCGAGTTGGACTTGCCCATGAAGGGTTTCGTAGCAGCAAGTAACATAATATAAACGTTGCGGTTTATGACGTATTAAAAAAAACTACAAGCTCTATCTCGTGCAAACCAATTTTCGTTGGTAGTTTTTATTGCAATGTAATGGGGACCCCCAAAATTTACTGCTTTTTTTCTAGTTTTATATAAGAGTCTTAATGCGGTTCACAAAATACATCTAGTTACCAAGTTTCAATAGCATAGGCCTTATAGTTTCAGAGAAAAGTGGCTGTGACACACGGACAGACAGACAGACAGACATGACGAATCTATAAGGGTTCCGATTTTGCCATTTGGCTACGGAACCCAAAAAATGATATATTACATGACAGATTCATGCTTCACTAAAGATTGGATTAACACGGAGTTGTATTCATTATCCTACGTAAATCTTAAACTTGGAAGCTAAACTGAACTGCCATACCAATATGTGAAATTACTTTGTAATAAAAAAAGACTATGTGTTGATGAATAACATCGAAATACCCACCGACTTTACTTCCCTCTCCTGAGGGTTCCGGTACCGTTTGAATATCAGGATAAAAAGTATCCTGGTATAGTATGACATTCATAACAGTAGATTCAACGTATTCTACAACCAATGTATAAACAAATGCAATGCTAATACAAAAAATAAAACAATTATAAAATTTTGTCAGATTATAAATAGGTTTTTTTGTTATAGCATCGATAGTATGATTATCTCCATTAGAAACTTTTACCTGTTACAGTTTTATTATAAAGTGAAACAAATTCCTACGAATATCCCTACTTCCCTACTAATATTATAAATGCGAAAGTAACTCTGTCTGTCTGTCTGTTACGCTTTCACGCCTAAGCGGCTGAAGCGATTGAGATGAAATTTGGTATTGGGACTGTGCAAAAGGAGTGTTATGATTCTACGACATAACGACTTTTACGCGATAACGACTTCTACGCGGTCGAAGCCGCGGGGAACAGCTAGTATTAAATATATCTACCTCGTTTGTCGGTCCATCTATCTGAATGCCATATACTCAAAACTACTGAACGCATTTTCTGATGTCGATCATGGCCATGATGTACACTTTCAACACCTTAGCTACTCAAAAATATATTTTTCAAAACACGTTTTTAACTTTCCAAACAAAGTCAAGATCTCACAGGCTAACCGTAAAATATCCGCTTTTATAAAGCCATCAGTTGCAACAAGAGGAAACGTTATACACGGAAACAGGTCGGCACGCTCCTATTCACGTTATGGACAGTAATAATAATGATCAGCCTTCCTGTCGCCGCTCCGGCTGCTACCATCGGAAGCGTTTCACCATTGATTTTTCCGCAAATAATACAGTCTCCGAATTTCATTTCGTTCTTCATTGTTTCCTATGTTACCCCAGATTCGCCCCTCGTTCCAATGTCACATGGTTTTGAGTGCATTAGATACGCTCAAACACATTCAGCACTCTCGGTTTCCTGGACGTCGGTCGACACGTGACTCCAAATATAAAAGACTTCACGCCTGATCAACTAACCGATATAGATGTGAATAGAATTGCCCTTATTGTGTAATATTATGAGGGTGATTTGGATCAATCCGTATTGGATTTCATAAAACTAATAGCATTAGTAGAAATTATATTTGAAATTTGTCATTACTTCTCAAACGTTTGAAGCGCTCATGGCCCCGCGGACTCAGTGTTCTGTAAACGATCACTGCAGTAAGCAACATTTACTATGGCCGGACATGGATGGGTGACCACCACGTGGACCACTTTGTGACATTTATTTACGAGCGTTTCCGTGCTTCGGAAGGCACGTTAAGCAGTTGGTCCCGGTTGTCAGTAAAATGCAGTCGTTAAGCCAAGTTGAAGGCCTTACGGGCGGCTTGAAAAATTTCAACTGTGGGTCGTCACAACCGTAAGCTTGTCTGCCACCTAAGTAGTATAAAAAAAAAACAAATCATTAATATACTTATCACTTACCTATTAATTTTATAGTAAAGTGACAAGACAAATTTGATGGTGACATTTCATGCAAATCTGTTTCGATCCTTTTTTACATGAGACTCTTTCACCATCGTAATGTGATTAGGTGAGGCCCCAATCGCTATACCCTCTTTCTTGAGGGCGCTAAATAAGATGCGACGTTTTCCGCCTCGGGCACCTTTGATAGTACTTTTTAAAGCTGTGTCACGAATTCCGAACCTCTCTTTTATTGGTCGCCATTATGATAATTACATTAAGGGCCGTCCGTTGCCGATACTTCGTCTTTCGAATTTGTTCTGTTGTTACGGTAAGGCGTTTGCCTCTTGAATATTGATCAGCTCATTTACGAAAATCGCACCTATTCTCTACGTGACACTTTTATTCCACAAAGTCCTTTGGCATTAAGTTTCTTAGACTTGAATCAAATTATCCTAAATTAAAATTTTATTCACGACGGTGATTGACACTCATTAAGTCTAAGTTAAAGAGAACTAAGATATTCCTGGTTAATATTTGAGAACTCCATTTTAGTTTCATTAATTTGTACTAAAAATTGCTCTTTGATTAATTATGCAAATCCACTTGTAAAATTGTGTTTTTATTTAGTTTTGATGGTAAAATTTTTATTTAGGTGTATTTCGGGCGTCCTTTGATAAAATTTGTAAATTAGGTGGTATAAAAATAAGTGTCAGTATCAGAAATCGTATACAGAAACGCTTGTATCGATATTCAAAATAAACATAATAGGTACATAGTTTTTCATAGTTTAATATTGATTTTGCTTAAATTTAATTAAGCAGGTGTGTACAATATAACCTATTTTATACATTTTCTTGCAATAACAAATATATATCTTGAATTAAAAAGTATGTAACGAGGTCAGGCATCAAAATTATAGGTATATAATAATTTTAATGCCTGATAATATTGGGACTCAAGTTTCACTAAGATCATTGCAATATTTTTGATATTTTTTGTCAGTTTTGCTTATATGGGCATATAAACAGAAAAAAAATTGAGTACCTACCAATTAAATAACATCTCTCAGTCTATGTGAAAAATATCGTTCATACCATATCACAGGTACCTATGTAAGTACGAATAGATTAAAAACTCTTACTCTATATTCATAAAATAAATGTATCGCGTTTCAACGTAATCAAACTTTTTAAGCTCTCTTACGCCTGGATAATCTAATTTAAAATATATTTTGTTCAACAGCTGAAAAAAACTCAAAGTCCTCTCTGATTTATGCGTAAGACTTTTTACTTGACTTTAGGTTCTATTTGAAGAGTTCTCAAGTATTAAATTACCATAAAATCACCCGTGCCGTACTTAATCAATCGAAAAAGAAAATCGCAAAAACAGTTTTCTATTTGACTTCAAAAACAGTAGGTACAAGATAAATATTGTCGAATTGACGACATTGGAAGATATTTATACGTAAACATTCTCGAAATGTCTTCACAGACTTTGATTGAATTGTAACAAACATTAACAAAAGATTTTACAATTAAATTCCGTTTGTTTATTCACACCAATCGAACTTGTCTCATTATTTGTAAAATCAAATGTTTTCAGCCTTGGATAACGCGATTTTATGTGCAAACGCTCCTATCAAATTGTGTAACTGTGATTATTTTTTCTAAGAAAAGATTTAATTCCCTTTTGAAAACAAAGCTTGCTCCATATATATGTGGTCAGGAGGTGTATACTGCAATCGAGGCTTGTAGTGGAAGAAAGACTATGGTAACCATTAGTTAGTTAGTAGTTGTATGCATTAGATTATCTCCTATCCGTTTTAGCAGATGTTTCTTGTGTTGTGTTGCTTTATTATGTTCCTGCATCTAATACAGTGAGACTTGTGGGTGCCCTGTCCTTAACACAAAGTTTTAGTAGTCTGCAGTCAACTATCAATTCAAATCTCATGTTAAGATCATCTAAATAATATGTTGAATAATAAGTGACATTACGTAATCTTAACTCAAGTTTAACAACTCTGATTAGTTTGTTTTCTAATTTTTGAGAAACATTTGACATTAAAGCTTTTGATTTGTTTCTTGTCTCGTGAAAGTCGTTAACTTTCTTTATTATCTACACTACGGCATTCACTTGGATAGACAATCATAGTAGTTCTACAAATAAATCACATTAATCGGATAAGATAGTGCTACATTTCTGAACCATTTAACAATGCGTGTACTAGACAAAAGGTTTCGAAAAAACACAAACAGTCCTAGATCGTGACTAAAAGTATTAAGCGTGTCTTAAAGAAATTTGCATTTGAAATACAGGCGTCTCCACCCAAATCACATTACCACAAATTTGAGGCCAAAATTGTCGCGTCATTTTGGTGAACACTGAACCACGCCCCTAGAATAACCTCTAAAAGTATTAAAAACCATCGTATAGTATTTTGCAATTCATTGTTCGATTTATCATGACCTGTAGGTATGAGATATAGCGATATTTTTTCGTTTGTTTGAATTGTTGGCATAAAAGAAGTAAAATTCAGGGTCAGATTAGCGCAAATTTTTGCTTCTTTCTTAGTTAATATTTTGAGCAGAAAAAAGTACTCTGTCACATTATCTATACTAATATTTATACAAAGGAAAGACTTGATTGTTGTTTTGTTTGTTAGCATCGAATAGACTCCGAAACTACTAAACCGATTTGAAAAATTATTTCTCTGTTGAGAAGCTACACTATCCCCGGGTGACATAGGCTATATTTTATTCCCGTATTCCCACGGGAACAGGAGCCACGCTAGTATAGATTCAAGAGATACACAAGAGTAGAATTAGAAATTGATGGCATGAGGTATTTTTATGTCAAAACTGCCAAAAGCTTTACAGCTGCTGAGCATGTTTTTAAAAATTAGCTCTGGTTCTCAATCGCCAATTACATAATATATCATTCTAAAACGATCATGCACTTTAAACAAATATAACAAGAACTCATTTGGTAAATCAATTCAATATAGACATCAAGTTCATTAATGTTATTTCTAGTGCTCACCAATGCAAATAATGGTATTTATCAATAAGAAAGTAATTTGTAAAAAAGATCTTTAAAGCAAATATTGACTGTTAATTACAATTGAATTGTACCAAATAATTGAAGTTTTATTTCATTATTGGTAAACAGATAGTAATTAAATGATCTGTTACGATTTTGATAGTTTGAGGCATGAGACAATAAGTTCAGTCCCTTACAAAAATACTTCAAACCATGTGATATAATGTTTTCTAAGTCTACAGAAGTATTTGGCACAAATTAAATATCTTTATACGTTACAGTGGCATGAAAAAGATGTATAAGTAAAGTACCCACGATAGCCTCTGCTGCCAGTTGAATCGAGGGGTACTTCTACTAGTATCGGGCACCGGTGCTTTGGTGGGTTGCATTGCACCCCTTGGATATTAAAGCGTCAACGGCCAAATCACTTGATTCTGTTCTTAGAATTAAAGTCCATTGATAGTGGCCATAGTGCTTCATACATCTAGCTTTGGTCCTTCTACGAAACTGACGTTTACAACTTTATTAAGACAATTACGTAGTTAGTCCTTAGCTTTCAGTACAAGTCTTGAAACTACAGTTCCCACAAAGTGTCTTTGTTACATACTACGGTGCTTCGTAATGTAACTTCGCATTCAAAAACAGTTAATTTCTAAACATGATTTAAATAATTTTGACACCAATGAACACTGAGTATACTCGCCGGTCCCGTATACTATGAGAACTTATTCCGGGATTAAAAAGTAGCCAATCTGATTCCAGACTATACTCGATCCCCAGCCAAGGTAGCCAGAACCGTTCAGCTGAAACCACAAACCCACAGTCTAATTATTGCTTTTAAATATTCGTAAGATGGTTACCCACTTCGAAGTGGTATTAAAATCATAATCATCATATTATGCATATTATTCTAAGAGTATTCAAATTCTCTGTTTGCAAAGATTATATTTGTGGATGTGCAATATCATTCTGTATTGGTTGTTGGAATTTAGGTGGGATTACACATTTCACAATAGTTTTACCAAAAATATTGCAAAGTGACGGCAAAACGCTACTACTAGCAATGTATGAAAGTGCAATTTCTCCTGGCTTACCAGGTGGGGAACATAAATGTGATTATATTATATTTATGTGTATGTTGATTTAATGACTATTCTAATAAAGTCGGCAAAACTAAACACGCTACATTTTAACTCTATCTATCTAAAAACATTTTATGTATTAAATAAACTTCAGCCAACTTAAATCAAAATCAAATACCTAAAAGTTCTAAGTTTTTGAAATTAACTAATTACCAATGCTTAGCGTTGAACTCTTTTAATAAGTTTTAAATAGACTTACCTAATGACTATCGTCTATTTAAGTTTAAAATCTGGACGATAAGAATTAAATTGATGTTATATCGAAAAAGAATTGGTTGTAGAGAGATATCACTGAATTTTGTGAAAATTCTTTATAGGGGTATATAAAATAGTATAAAAGTAAATAGTTCATTTATATTTATGAGAATCACTATATTAATAAATGCATGTTGTCACACAAAGTATTTTCGAATATCGATTATGATGTCTGAGTCTAATCACCTTACCACCTAACGCAATCTCTTTGGTTGATTTTTTCTAGTATGGCTTGGCCATGAGAGACTTGCATGAAAACGTGCTGTTTTTCAATCGTGGGTCTATATAGAAGGTATATAAATAGGAATGTTCATTTACATAACGAAATAATGTAAAGAAATTTCCCGTAACTTAAAAAAAGAAATAGCCTAAAACGGTTCATAGGACCTTTCTATACTGTAAAAGCTGTTTGTTAAACACTTATTAAAAGGCATGGAAAACATTTTCCTCGACAGACCGCAAACAAACTAAGTAGAAAAATTTATCCCCAAGTTTTAACTACACAAATAAGTTCTTAATAACCAAAGCAATGCCATTTTCTCAGCCCGGGTAAACCAACAAATATTGTCGTACAAAAGAAACGAACTCCAATTTAAGAGGAGACGGGAACTTATTATTTCTTATTCCATCCTATTTTTCTCAACAAGAGAAACTAATCTAAAGAAAATTTTCGAGTCCCTGCAAAGAAAATAAGCTTATAAGGAAGTGCAGTTTGCTTGCACGAATAACGCCCAGGAATGCCGGCTGGCAACAAACTTTAAATGAAAGTTTTTCAGACAACTATTTCTGCATTTTCATTCAACCTGAAGGGGGATAATAATTAAGTCTAAGCTGTACATTGTACATACAATGATTTTACTATACAAGTAAATATCGTAAAATAATAACCACTTTTCCGATTGGTAGATTGCGCATACCTATATAAAAAACCGGCCAAGTGCGAGTTGGACTCGCCCATGAAGGGTTCCTTAGCAGCAAGTAACATAATATAAAAGTTTTTGTAGTTCGTTGTAACTTTGATTGATGTTTTAACACGTCCGCAGTGGTAGTGATTTTTACAGGCGAAAATTGTGGTTTATGAGGTATTAACAAAAAACTACATACTCGATCTCGTTCAAACCAATTTTCGTTGGTAGTTTATAAGGCAATGTACATTATATTTTTTTTTAGATTTACCATTCTCTTAGTTTAGAAGTTAGAGGGGGGGGGACACACATTTTTCCACTTTGGAAGTGTCTTACGCAAACTATTCAGTTTAGAAAAAAATTACGTTAGAAACCTCAATAGCATTTTTGAAGACCTATCTATAGATACTCATACACGTATGAGTTTGACGAAAAAAATATTTTTCAGTTTCAGTTCTGAGTATGGGGACCACCAAAATTTACTGTTTTTTTTCTAGTTTGATATAAAAATCTTAATGCGGTTCACAGAATACATCTACTTACCAAGTTTCAATGGTATAGGTCTTATAGTTTCGGAGAAAAATGGCTGTGACACACGGACGGACAGACAGACAGACAGACATGACGAATCTATAAGGGTTCCGTTCTTGCTATTTGGCTAAGGAAACCTAAAAAGTGGGAATTATTATTTTCCACTTACATTAAGTTTGTTTGTTTGTGATCGAAAAGCTCTGAAAATACTCGCCGATTTAGAAAAAAATATCCAAAACAAGTCAATATTCTAATAGAGGGTATGTATCATGTATCATCATACAACTACCCAAGAGAACGGAGCATTAATACATGAATTTAAAAGGCACATTTACATATATTATTATAATGGAAATACGGGTATGAATAAGCATAGCTATTTTCATAAAAGCTTTTGATAATTCTAATATCGTTCATGATGGATTCATTAATAATCATCACCTATACGAAACACAGTTAATTTTCCTGAGTAATTTTGCTCAAATCAACTATTTAAATGAAATGTGGTACACTAATAATCTCCTGTAAAAAGCTTTCAATATACAAAGTTAGTTCTTCTTTGCAATGATTTCCAGTTTATTTTCTTTTCGCTAACTCACGTCTTATCAACAAACTTTTCTTAGTTTAATGAATTGTAGGTAACTTGACTCCCATATTTTCCACCTCTACGAACATTTTCATAGATTGTAATTAATATTTTGTATGTTTCATTGACTATAGAATAGATTATATTTTATGAAAATTTATGATTTATTACTTAAAATGAAATTATTTTCTATACTAATATTATATAGAGGAGAGATTTGATTGTTTGTTTGTTTGCGCCTATTTGATAGGCTCCGAAACTACTAGACCTATTTGAAAAAAATCTTTCACTGTTGAGAAGCTACACACTTTGCGGTGAACATATTTTATTCCCGTATTCCCACGGGAACTACGCGTGTTAAACCGCTTGACGTCCACTAGTGTGTAATAAATTTAATGAGAAAGAAATTATAGTTCACGAGCAGGATTCGAATCTGCGTCTTCTAGCATGCAAGAAAGAGCATTCATTATGATTTAGTTATCATACTAATTCAATCAACCAGTCATTCAAATCAGCCTATGGAAGACCACTGCAGGACGTAGACCTCTCGCAATTTACCCTTCAATACACGGTCATGCGTCCTCCACAGCCAGTCCCAGCCTGCGACCCTTTTCCAGCCCGTGAGTTCGTGTTTCACTTTCACGAGAGAACGATCTCACGGCTTTCTTCTTGTTTTATAGCAAACTTTGAACAGATGATCCACGTGACCTAGTGACGTAGTTTAATGCAACAGAGTCATAGACTACAGACAAAGTCTCGCCATAACCCCTCTGCAGTCTATTTTATAGAGAGGGGCTAAAATACAGTCAACGAGCCTAGATTCATAGACACACTCCTCGAATGTTGAACAGTATACTTTCTCGTGCAAATAATGAAAGACAGAAAGAATAAAATCCAACATCAATAATCATCAATCAATACATTATAATAAAATCGAAACAGATCGCTGTCTGTACATGGAAGATAAATAAGAAAAAATATTATAATTGCGTTCATAAAGCCCCCCTGGCTTTATGAACGCAATAGAACCCAAAACAATGATTTTTAAAATTTTTGTCTGTTTGTCTGTATGTCTGTATATCTGTTTGTCTGTACGGTTGTGCACGCTAATCTCAGTAACCGCTCAACCGATTGCAATGCGGTTTTTTTATTGTGTTGAGGTTTGCTCCAGTTTGTTTTATGTAAATCGGTTTAGAAATAAAAGAGTTATAACTCTTTTAAGAATCAGATATTTTGAAAATTTTAATTGTAGGGGTTTCTTTGAATGTGAGTGAACCTAAACTGGCGTGTTGGCTTAATCATAAAAGAGCTTAATCATTAAGCTCTTTTATGATTAAGCAAACAGGGCAGTTTCAGACGCTGCTTGATGACTCTGATGAAGAAATACCTCTCCTTTCATACACCTTATGTGATGTAAACGAAGTTGCGGGCTCAGCTAGTAGTAAATAAGATAATGTTTTAAAGTTAATTAAATGGTAAACAGGAATAGCCAAGGCCTTCAGATGCAAGCTACAAACTAATACAGCAAATGCACAAATCGTATAGGTCTTCATGCACCGTTGGACTCCATCGGACGGTAATGCATCTCCCCTATCGCTACATTATTATACATTATATTTAATGGATTGGCCATTTCGTTATTACCTTACTACTGCTTTATGTATATTGATATTGACCCTCTGCAAATAAATAGTTCCAGTGTGGGCTATATGGTTGTTTATACTGAAATTATGGATAAGTTTGTTATATTGGTTTTAACATGACAGTATTTAGGAAATAAGTAAGTATGTTTAGGGTTTCGTACCTCAAATGAAAAAGCGGAACCCTTATAGAATCACTTTGTTGTGCGTCCGTCTGTCCCCCCGCCCGTCCATTCCTCCGTATATCTGTCAGGAGTCAAGACCCTTTATCTCGTAAACATGTGAAGATATCGAGTTGAAATTCACATCATATAATTTAGGTCTATAGTACCTTGAACCTGTAAAAAAATCGAAGTCTACGTGGGTAAAACATTAAAAGTGTTTCGACGCGAAAAATGTATGTTGATGATCCAAGCCCGACTCGCCTTTGTCTGGTTTTTATTCCGGGAATAAGTTCCCATGGAATTCGGTAACGGGAACGGTAACGGAAGCGCGAAAAGCCGTGGGCACCATCTAGTTCCTAATAAATCATAGTGTATAGAAGGTTCACTTCTGATTCGGATACACATAGGTAGCATTGAATAATTTATTCTGCTACTTTTCAACGTTTTTCCTAAGGGACTGCACTTTTTACATTTTAGAGTTACTACCATTAAGGAAAACAGTGTATTGAATATTTATTAATTTTAAAGAGTAGCGCAAGCATAGTATCGTGGGATTTATATTCAAAGTGGTGAAAGCATAAAAGAGTTTTTCATCAAGCCATAAGAAGGAAATCAGAACTATGAATTTTCAACGAGAAGACTACAACTATACAACAGCAGAGTATTACTTTTATTTTATTCACGTAAGATAAAAAATTTAGTTTTTAAATAATACTAACTACCTTCATACAACATAGGTACCTGCTTATTAAAATGTTTAATCACTGGGTATCGAAAAAAGTGTTCCCCGCGGCTTCATCTGTGTAGAAGTCGTTATCGCGTAAAATCATGTCCCTCTGTGCAGTCAGTTATAAAATAGCCCATGTTCTTCCCTTGGACTCTAACTATCTCTATACCAAATTTCATCAAAATTATAACTGACAGACAGACAGTGCCTCTGTCTGTCTCTCGCATTTATAATATTAGTAGGGATGAAAGACTCTTTCGATTAGTATTATAAAATACATGATTTTTTTCACAACTCCCAGGTTCGATTTCAGGCCCAAGCAGGTGATTTAAAAAAAAAAATTAAATGCAGTTTTATTTACTTTTGAAAATAAAGGAATGTTTCCTTTCAGAAAAATTTGGCATCGTCTATATTAACATTACTTTTCCTCCCCACGGTTTTTAATTTTCACCCTGTGTATGATAAGGCTTGAATGTTTCTCAAAACTTGCTAAGACAAAAAGTAACGTCAATAGCTTCTTGAGTATTGAGTAGGTACTAGTTTCTAATACGGGCCTCCGGGTTTAAGAAAGAATTTGGAAAATAGACACACGGTAAAGGTTTGCGAAAATGCCGAATAGAGAGATAAGAAAATCGGCCATTTTAACTTCATTCGAAATCATCGAATTCACGGAAAAAGAAGGAACATTACTAGTTCGATGTGTAGGCACTCACTTCAATTTTATTTCTAGGGTAGATCTTGGTCAGGGTTTTACACATTGAAACTCAAGGTTTTGTTAGTAATATCAGATCAAAACAGCGAGTCTCTCTCAATCTAAGACCATTCAGGTCATACGCCGCAAGTAAGCATTACTTAAGTTCATTCATTTTATTTCGAGGAGGTAGTCGTTCGAGTGATAACAAGTAGTTGGTCTTTTTCTTCTATAACTTAGTAAATCGATCGTTGGCTGCTAATGCAAATGTCGAGTAAGTGGCAGATATTAGTATTCGTTATAACTTTTTTCTCATAAAATATGTATGGCGCAAACTCTATCGGATTTCTGAAAGCGTCATATTGGAAGATCTTATATATTGCAATACTGCGGTGCCTTTTTATCACATCGTTCAGATATTGAAGCACGTTTTAACACTAAATTCTTAGTGTGGGCCATTTAGCGGACTCGCGTTCCGCTACGTTTTATGACCCAAGCTTGCATTATTGAAGTACCCCGTGTATATGTAAGTGAAGAATCTTAATACATACGTGAAATTATTTATAGCACCCGCTCTGAAGACGGTAGGTATGAGCGCAGCTTTCATCTTCTCAGGTGAAATCGGTTTATTTTGGTGAATTTATACATGTTTCTTTACTATCCTTGTTTTCACTGCTATCTTCGTATGTATCTTCCTTCACTCCCGAAAATACTAAAACAGTGGTATAGACTGCATATTTTATTACGTACGTGTGCATGTACCTTCTATTCTTACGTTTTGTTTCACAGTTGGTTCAAGGGTTTTTGATAAGGTCCCTTTATGAAATCCTTAGATTTTTTTTTTCACGGACATTTCACACAACGCTATCTGATCCCAAAGTAAGCTAGGAATAACCTGCTTGTGTTATGGGTATCAGACCACGGATATTAATACTTATATACTTTTTAAATACATACTTATTATACATAGAAACACCCAGACTCTTGAGACAAACATTTATGGGTCACACAAATATTTGTCTCCGGTGGGAATCGAACCCACGACCTCCAGCGCCGCAGGCGGTATCTGTACCGACCGCGCCACAGAGGCAGTCAGATTGACTACTTTATTCTGGCAGTAAACTTAATTTTCAGTTAGAATAAAAAAATATAATTTATAAAGACATCTATAAGTATTAACCTAGTTTATGGCCTGAATATTTTAGTGTGATAAAATCGTTACTAAGTAAATATTACTTATACAGCATTAACACGAAATAGTTACTATACTAGGCCTGAAGGAATTTTCTTACGTGACTAAAATAATAAGTTGAAATACCATAGTACTCGTAGAAATGTTTGCTTTACATAATTTTGTTAAATTTACTTTTTAGAGCACGCAATATGGCGTAGTAGCATGTCGATAATGACATTATTATAGGCATTTTATTTTTCTCACGTTAGCAGAACAAACATAGCGCAATAGCTTTAAATCTGATAAATATGTTACCCACATTACTGGCACATTTCTTTGGACACGAATACGTATATAGAAAAATCTTTTCATTTACGGAAATTGATAAGCGGCCGAGTTTGGAACTTATACAAAAAGCTTGGGTTAGAAAAACTTGGCTGGCCTCGCAATTTTTCCCTAACTGTATTTACCTGAGTAATAACTTTGAGAGAACTTTTTAGGCCCGTTTGGGAGCGCCCGGCCGCAGCAAAAGTTCTAGTGGACTATTCGGCAAAAATGAAACTAAATCATATTAATGTAGCCGACGAGTTGCTTGTGATTGTATTTATTTCATTTGAATATTGGATACATATTCTTCGCTTCGCTCTTTCACTACATCAAAAGTTTATGCTGTTGCTACAAATACCATTAAGGTATGTTACCTTGCACTCAATTTCAAGACATCGAAATGATAATATTTACATAAAGTAAATGCTTTTCTTATTGACTAATTGACTGTATACAAACTCATTTAATTTTGGATCTGTTTTCGTTTTAAAGAGACCGTTTTTGACCTTATAGTAGACTCTTCATAAGTTTGATGTCGTGAAAGATAGTTTCATTGCTAAGTATATACGAATCACTACTTTTTACAACATTCCTTATTCTTCTACTTCTCCTACCTACTTGACTTCTTTTTTCCAATTCTTATCGTCGATCTTTGACAGAAGTCTGCGTTCCTCTAACAATAACCTTCTCCCATGTCCTTCTGATACCATTGAGTTTGTAGGTTCTTCTTTTTTTTGTCGAATCTGTTCTTCTTTGGAACGCGCTTACCGTCGAGGTCAGAAATCAAACAGCTGTAATATTTTTAGGGCCAGAGTGCGGCAATTGCTCCTGTCAGTTATGGAGAATTAAGTTGAACAATTATTCCCAATACTACATTTGTGAACATTCACACACAACAGTCCAAATTAAGGTTCAGGTTCATCATCACGTCTTTATCCCCGAAGGGGTAGGCAGAGGCATATTAATACATTGTGAGCCGTATTGCCGTGTTTAAATGGACAGGCGCAGGTTGTGACTGCCTGCTGTTGAAATAAAGCCTTCAACTTGGCTTAACGACTGCCATTTTACTGGCAACCGGGACCAACGACTTAACGTGCCTTCCGAAGCACGGAAACGCTCAAATAAATGTCACAAAGTGATCACATGGATGGTCACCCATCCATGGACCGGCCATAGTGAAAGTTGCTTACTGCAGTGATCGTTTACAGAACACTGAGTCAGCGGGGCCACGAGCGCTTCAAATCAAATCAAAATTAAGCTACTATAAGCTTGTATAAATAAGTAAAATAAATATAAACATTGGCTATGAGCGAAGTTTATAATGAGGGATTAATTTTTTTTTGGAAAGTATTGGTACGACTAGTTGTAACTATTTAAAAAAACATTTTCAAATTATAAACTCCGATGGGAAAACAAATCGGAGTCTAAATAAAACCGTTCCAGTTTGTAATGAAAATTGACGTCACATAATTTAGTTTCTATCAATGGATGCTATGGGCTTGCCTTAAGTTACAAGAAAAATCTTACTTCTTACTAATATTATAAATGAGAAAGTTTGTGAGTGTGGATGTTTGTTACTCTTTCACGCTCAAACAACTGGACGGATCTGGCTTTGGTACAGAGATACATTATAGTGTGGAATAATATATAGGCTACTTTTTATTCCGGGAATAAGTTCCCACGGGAACAAACACTTACGCGGGCGAAGCTGCTGGCATCAGCTAGTCATATTTAAAAATAGAACAAAAGTTTTCCAGGTGACCTAGATCTAACTGTTAAAAACGGAAGAAGATGATGAATATACCATCATCATCTTCTTAAGCCAATATTTTTAGAAAATAAAAAGTTCCAGAAAATCACACTAATATTATAAAATGTGGGATCTTTTTTTACACATAACCATCTAGACTACACTAATTATAGCTATGGAATCTACCCAACTGATAAACATACTTATTTATTTCCAAATACATATCATACACATTATACATAGAAACCTTCAAACTCCTGCTTCGGTTTTCCCAAACGCCTACAGTATGGGGTTCTTCAAAAGGGGACTTAGAAGGTTTTTAAAGAGTCGGCAGCGCGATTGTGGCGCCTCTGGTGTTGCAAACGTCCATAGGCTGCGTTGACCACCGGTACAACTGGTGGGGCCGTATGCTTGTCTGCCACTCTAGTGGTATAAAAAAAAAACTCCGAAACAAATATTTGTGGATCATACAAACATTTGGCCCGGACTAAGGAATCGATTCCAGGACCTCAGCGCAAGCACAACACTACCGTCTGTGCCACCGACGACGCAGTCAAATGAAAAATAAAGTAAATCAGAAGCTTTGTTGAAGATGTTTCGATATTTGTCTGTTTGTTATCCATATTACGCTTTAAAGGCACAAAAAACTGGCTAAAACTTGGTGCTGGAACAGATTTATTCTCTGGAATATTACATAGGATTCCTACAGTAGAACCTTCTTAAAACAGCTATACCTACATATATTATTAGAGTTTAGTTAAAGATCTTCTCCGTCGTATCCCAGTAGCTATATTTGCTTAGTGCCATGATGGAACTGCCGGATTTTTGTGTCTTAGTAGTTGCATGGAACTAGTATCCTATTTTGTCGTATTAAGCCATCATATTCATCATCATAGTGAGGTGACAAGCCTACCGCTGTGATCTTTATATTTGCACCATTTATTGTGGACTGGACAGTTTTGGACAGTTGGACATCTATAATAGAAAATAATTTCTTGCACTACGGACCGATTCAACCTATTTCTGCATCGGACATCGTAATGAGGTAGAAAACATTTAGGTCACTGTATTTTCACTACCATTGGATTTGTGTTTTTCGCTAAGATTTAAATAACAATTGTTTGTTTGCTTGGATTGTGGAATGATCTTCCTACCTCGGTTTTCCCAAACGCCTACAGTATGGGGTTCTTCAAAACGGGTAATAGAAGGTTTTTACAGGGTCGACAGCGGGAGTGTGGCGCCTCCGGTGCGGCCATAGACTGCGGTGGACCACTAGTCCTTCTGGTGGACCGTATGCTTGCCTGCCACCTTAGCGGTATGAAAAAAAAACAATCCATACTTTCCTGTTAATCTATACTAATATTATAAACAGGAAAGATTTAATTGTTTGTTGGTTTGTCGTGACGTCGGCTAGTTCCTACTAAACTCTGTTTCTTAAACTTTCACGTCCGAACCACGGAACTGATTCTGATGAAATTTTGTACAGAGATAGATTAGAGCTTAGGAAAGGACGTAGGCTACCTTTTATCGCAAAAAAGACTTCAATCAATCAATCGAATCAGCCTATGGCAGTCAATTTACGCCACAATACGCGGTCTTGTGCCTTCCGCATCCAGTACCAGCCTGCGACCTTTATCAGGTCGTCGGTCAGTCTTCTTTTCGAAAAGACTTTATGTGGTTGAAATGAAGGAATGAGATGAAAGTTTTTAGCGAGATAACTTTACCACAAGTACTGAGTCGCCCTCTATACTTAACTTGCGATGGTGATAGAGGCTATAAAATAATTTTATCTTCAGCAGAGTCTCTAAAGTTTATTTTAGAACCAAACTCCGCCTCGCTGTTTCGTGTGGGTAAGTAATCAGCTTAGATTGAAAGCACGTTACTACAGTCTGTTGTGAACCAAAATTTCTAGTTATATTCAGTCTAAAGCTCACACACATCGTTAATTTGAATGCTCTTTCATATTGTGAAACAATTTTGAAAAGGGTTTTAGAGTTTCAGTACATGTAAAAAGATTTATTATATTACGTACTTCAACTTCGACTACGACTTCATTGACTAATGACTTAATTGAACTAAGAATTCCCATACCTATTCTAATTTCTCTTTGTTTTAATAATACATTGTTACAACGTGTTTATAACACTGTGCTAGCTTGTTTGGCACCGTAGTGGAGCAAAAAATAGACCCGCTTTTTTAGCATTACCCAATTTTAATTAAATAGTAATGTTTAAAATATTAAACTATTTGCATAATTTAGCATTAACCCTCCGTGAACCACGTGCATAAAAGTTTCACGGCAAACCATGTGGGGTTTCTCCAACCCCAAGAGTTATCTGGGCAAAGAATACCTAACTTTGAATAATTTGTTTACCTAATTAGTATAACTATTTTGTTCATCTATTATATAGTGAAATAAAAGGTTAACAAGTAAAATAATAAACATTTTTAATATTTTACAACAAAAAATAAAAACATAGCAATCTTTTAGAAACTAAAACATATACTCTCCTTCGGCTTAACTTCTAGAATAAAAAAGTAATCTAATATTTCTAACATTGCTTACATTTTAAAAACTTACTTTATAAGGCACATAATCTTAAAAATATTAACTTATTTTAATCAGTCTACTTGACAATAAGGCAGTTTCAAATCCTTTCAATTTTTACATTAAAATTCAGCATGCTCTAAGCAAATGGGTATCTAAATTGCAGCGCTTAAAACCGTATTTGGTTTTCCGATCTTTCTTCCTGTCACATTCTGAACACCTCGTTATAGACTCTGGCAATTTCGCTGGTGGTCCAGGGGCTGTTTCGCCAACTGATAACTCAAATGATCCTCGTCGTTCTTACTTTCAGGTAGAAAAGTCTCATCTCATATCGCTATTCCTTTTATTTGGATGAAAAATGATATTTCTTGCTCATTCATTCTCCGAGCTATTTCTGTCTTTATACCTGTCAATAAATGCTAAATAAGTCTAAATAAATACAAATATCCTTGAAATACTGCATTTTCCTACTTACCTTTTATACGACCGACGTCCCGAACTACGTGGGGTTTGTGGGACCCGAGCACACTTTGAGCACGTCTGTTCGCTGCGTTGACGACGCAAATGCAAAACCACTGTCGCTAAATGGTTTAGCAATGTCGCAACTCCAGCTACTAAAGGCATCGAAAAAACCGCGCAAATTTTTAAAAAGTTACAATGATTTTTGTATGTCTGGGGTTTGTGAAACCCCACATGGTGCACGAAAGGTTAAAAGACTAAATTGGATCCTAAAGGATTTTATTATTTTAACTCTCACTGAAATAGAACTTAAGAAAAATCTTTTAGGATCTCTGATGCAGGTAGCTCGAACAAATTATTTCCCTTGAGTGCATGTACCTACATGTGTTGATTGTATGTTCACATATACCCTATTTGTTCGGCTGATGAGCCCCAAGACTAATCCTAGAGGTAGCAAGACTAACATAATAATATATACCGGAAACGAAACTAGGATTTTTGTTTTTACAAGCAATTTTACTTTAATTTTCTCAATCTCTTTTATGTGTTCTTTTGTGAACATATTAGTTCCATATTATATTACAACGATCGTAGGAAAATAGTGCAGTATCCATGTTCCAAAAAACGTTTCCAAAACATCACTTTAGGCGAGTTTTTTAGTACTATTAAACTGCTTTATGCAGTAAAAACTACGCTAAGTATTACAAGTTATTATGTCACGGATGTGTAAATAACATGATATCGAAAGATATCTTCGAAAACCTCGTGACAAGCAAAATATCTGCGAATATTTGATCACCGTGATAAAGATCTAACTAGGAAATAAACATCCAACCGTTCCTATTTTCGTTTGTTTACCTTTGACGGTCAAGTAAAGTTCAACGAATTTCCTTATCTGAAACACTTTGGATGTTTTCCAACTGGGTATTTGATTCCTTTTGCTTCTTAACCGTTCATTTTAGTGAATTTTCTTGCTAGGGTACTTTTGACCTCATTTTAAGTCTCCGCTTCGCAATTTTTATGGTCGTTGCGTTTCAAGACGAGGTTATTTTACGGAACAATGCTGAAGTGCATCTTCGTTGCTTCTCTTGGGTACGTCTTTAAAAATAGATAGGAAAGAACATTTCTATTATTACTGCAGTAAAGAAAACATTTTGTATTACTTAGATGGTATTTACTCCAATAACGTGTTCGTGTTTATCGTTTCATTTACTTCTGTTTTACTTTATTGGTATCTAGTTCAATATTTCATGTAAATTGTCGATCATTATCAATCTTTCAGTGGATGGAGTCCATCAAGTATTACCATAATATTTTCTTTCGGCTATTGGAATCCAGAAGACTCGTTGCAAAGTTACCCGTTCTACTCTCGTTACCCGGTTTCAAACTCCAGAATAAGTCGCTTAAGCCGGCCAATTTGTCCGCGATTTGAGTCCTACTTCGAGCATAGCCTTCTCCATTGTCTAGAGTTACAGCAAGTTTCTCAATGAGACCAACATTACAATCGTACAGACTAATGATCGGGAGTTCGGTGGCTCTCAAATCTTCACCCATGGTCGTAATAGGTTCCTGTGTTGATGTATACAAAAATTCATAAACTTGCTGTATGACATTGAGGAATTAGTTTAAGGGTGCAAAAGCCCACGTGATCGATAGTGGTTAATATACCCTTTATTAAACTTAACATAAAGTAGTTCCTACTTATCCACTTTAAGGAAGCTTTTTCCAGTTCATGAAACACTTAAAGCTATTATTCAAGTTTCAATATGCTCGAAGTGCATATCGACTGAAATAATTGAACGCACGCCAACCAGTCTCAAAGAGGCTAGAAATAAATTTATTATTCTTGTATCCAAGGAAACGCGTATTCTACCTGCTCGACTTAAAGTTGCAGTAAGATACTTTAATTTCCCCTGGGTAGCTACAGAGTGGAGCTCATAATTCATGCCGAGTTAGCATTTTGTCAGTTTGCATTTGTTGCTAAACACCAACACATGCCTCTCAGTTGAACTTTAATTTTGTCTTTAGGACGTTTTCATGTCGGTATAATTAAGTACGATCAACTTGCAAAGAGAGACTGAATTTTTTACTAAATTTTAACGTTATTTAAAGACATATTATGACGAAAATAGGGAAAGCATAATTAAGTAAGCAGCACTGGACTAAAACTGACTAATTTCATTGAATTAAATCTGCGTGTAATTTACTGATATTTACTAGAATATTGTAATTTAATTTTTGTTTAATATTTATTAATAAACTGAAATACATCCTAAAATGCTTCAAACTACACGGCTATGTTCCTTAAAACCTATTAAAAATGGTTCAATTTCTATGACTATATCGAAAGTCGCATCAAATTTACTGCAGGTAAAGAACTATCATTGTATCTAAAATTTGTTTGTTCCTTACAAACTCTTGTTGTACTTGTACTCGTATGTAGCTCGACAACAGTTTTATCTACACTGACTTTCTGATGTTAGTAACAAATACATATTACAAAGCGCTGCACCACAAACACAGTGTTGGCTTATAACTTGGCCAACATTTGTACAATTTGACAATTGCTCTTTCAAATATTTACTCAGGTTAATTAGTATGCTCAGTACCGAACAAACGGCATACTATTTGTACTTTACCCCTAAAGTTTAATGAATCAATGATTTGGTTTGGCCCTCTTGTATGTTGGCTTGTTATTTATTGATGTTGCTAATCAGACAAATGGCCAATCCATTACGTATACAGTCCACTAAAGCTCTCCAATGATGTGATAAGTGCGGGAATAGCCGACATAGGGATGAGTTGGCTTTGAAAATAGTTCGCCAAATATGATGAACGTTTTGAAGCAACGTGTTCAGTGGGGTAATTTTCCATCACTATGTAGTACAAAGTTACGTTAAATATTTTATACGGCGTAGAAACTTCAAACGTTATCAGATTTCGAAATTGGGAGGTAGGTACTTGCCTTCAATGAAATCTTGTCTTGAGATTTGAAGAGCAGAGCAGTAAATTTATTTCTATAAAGATGGAAAAAACTACCGACAACAATAATTTTCTATGGAAAACACGATAAAACGCGCAAATAAAAAAAATAACTTAAAGAACATTAAAAAATATTTGCAAATGAATGAATGAATATTTCAAATTTCTAAATTTGTAATAAAGATTTTATTTCAAATTAGTTGGCTGTGTGAAAATTTGTGAGATCTATTAGCGCAGATATTATGTCTGAAAAGCAGAGCTGCTCTGTAATTTTAAAATCTGAATTTGATAAGAGATGTCAAGTTTAATAAGGCTCTTGCTGAGTCAAGATTTTTAATAACATTACAACAAATCTTCTCCTAATTATATAACCAAAGATAAATAATAATTTCGCGTAGTTTTTCAAACTATAATACTGAACTCACATAGAGTATAATTGAATCTACACCAGATTAGACTTGAATACTAGATTATATGCTGTTTAATAGAGAAAAAATAAACGTCTTTACCAATTTACTAATTACAGGTTATGCTTGTAACGTGCAGTTCTAAATCTAATGCAGCCGCTCATGTGCTTAGTTTGTATTCCACTACAGAACTCAATTAGCAAGGGAGCATCTCTAATTATAGGGAGAGGGTTGTTTGTGTGAATGCTAGCTATTTACAGATTACTCCTAAATGTATCGATGTGCAAATTTCACATAATATTCTGTATGTGAATTTGCACATCGATATTATTTAAGTGTTAACAATCGTAAAAATCCTGTTAAATATCTTGGTTATTACAAAAGAAGCACCAGTGCTACGTTAATTGATGGACATGAATTATACCTTTTCTTTACCTAAGTAATACCTACTGTTTCATAAGATATTGATGTACAGGATCTGACTGAAAAATATTCTGGTAAAAATATTGCTATAGCCATTGGTAAGTTTTGACATTAAACTCAAATAGATTGGTATAAACAGAATCTAAAAAGGTATGTTACGTGACATAGCTTTGGTTTGTGAACTGTTTATCGCAATACAGGATTTTCTTATGCAGGGCTAGTTCATCTGAAAAGCAAGCATGACTATATTTAATTGGATATCATAGATAGAGACTTAGACTCTCTTAGGTTAGGTTAGGTCTCCTAGGTGGGGCCGCTGTGGTAGCCGTTGGTCTGTTGAGAGTCCTAGGGAAATCCTTTCGAGGGCATACCGGGGGCTCCCCACCGTAGGCTTTTAGGTAGGATACGTGTGGTTTTTTTTCTCACGTTAAAGAAAAAAAAAGACTCGATTGGGTTTATTTTGCTTAAATTAGTACGGTACATCAACACAACACATTAAGAGATCTCCAGTTCAGAAACTCAGGATGTAATTAAAAAACAAATATGATAATTAAAGTAAGTTCACTCCATATCTATTCAATCGTCAAATGCGTAGACAAAGGGTGAATTGTCGATGGCACTAATTAATAAATCACGACTTGTCTGGCCAAACAGGTTCGAATTAACCCGAATTGTTAAAGTTTTGGTTTGTGAAACGAATCGCTTGATTGTTTGTAATTATTTTATTGTATTGTGTGCAATATTTACCGCAAATGCTTTATACATTATAGTCAGTAAAGCAATATTTACTATTTCATTCTATTCGTAACAGTTTTGTTGGTATTATAAAAGAAGAATTTTCACTTTTGAGCTAAATTACATAAACGAGATATTGTGCGGTGAAAATATTAAAACCTTTGTCAAATTGTGGCTTATAAAATTATGTGGATGGTGTACATTGTATAAACTCCATTGCATCGGTTGAATACTATAACAGGTAGGTACTATATAAATTAGTAAGTGAAAGCGTATAAAACCACCATTTTATCAATTTATTCTCTATCCAAAATAAAATTAAAATTCCAATATTCAAATAGCCTCAAAATATAGAGCCACAATTTTTGCGAGGTTTACGTACTGCCTGAAAGCCATCACTCAAATTAGTGTGTAGAGACCGTCCCATCGGCTATACCGACGTCGATATTTTTTGGAATAAATTTCTCTGTTTGGGCAGAGAGCGGTTTTTACTAGTGCTAAAATAGTTTGCAAGTGTTGTTAGTGTAGTAGTTTGTTATGTGTAATGTGTAGTGTTGAATAGTAATTTGATCTCCAGTTTTACTTTCGATTACGACGACAGCCATCGCCCGTGCCTCTTTTTATCTGTGTACCAAAACGTATACTAGCTTGGTGAAGTAGTTGGTTCCCAAATATCTTGGTAGGCCCTCTTGACGTCTTTCGTTTGTGCACTCAATAGTAGATATTTTCTACATTCTACCTAAGTAAATGCTAAAAAAATATTGAGCTTACTGTCGCAAAATATAAGTCAGAATATACCTTAATATACCTTTTAAGAGTCCATATGACGCCAAATAGACTATTGCTTTGATCTAGATCTCAGGACTCGTGAGGGCTGATGAATAAAAATTTGAACACAGACAACTTCAGTTCATAAACTAAAATCGCTCTAGACTCGAAACACGATTACTGATTATATCCTCGATAGATTTTTGTGTTGAAAATACCTCGATTTCGTGAAATTTTAAGCAAGATCTCGTATTTTCTATGTTGTTTTTATAATATAAAATATTTATAAGAAAGACAATAGTAAAATCTTCATTTGCACTAGAGCATTTTTTTCATATTGGTTATAGTTTTTTTATAATTAATTTATTTCGTTAAAAGCGCACAAAAACCGATCGCGTCTCTCTCTTTTTTGCGCGCTAAAATGTATATCTTCTATCTTCTTTTAATAATTTGGCGTCTGGTAGGCTCTTAATATCATAATTTATAGTTCTACCGTAATATTCGTATAAACAATGTATTTCAAAAGCATCGTTAAAGGCAAAATAATTACACTGTGGCACTCTATTAGCGCCACCGCCCTAGGTCTGTCCAGGAGGTCCTTTCAAATATCAATTATGTCTGCGCCGTTCTCAGACGATGTTGATTAATTAATTAGGGGCTCATGCAATTATCTCTTTTGTTGGCCTTTACATCCCTGTGACGTCGTTTATGATAAGGGTGACTAATTTGAGGGTATGAAAGTTAAGGCATATTATTACGAAAGTTGTTACGTTGTGGAGAACTGGTTTTCAAAGTTACTTTAACTATTTTTATTGTAGTCATCATATCATACCTATGATTTTGTTCCAATATCGAAAGGTTAGTTAATAAATAAATAAATATTCACGGACATTTCACACAACGCTATCTGATCCCAAAGTAAGCTAGGAATAACCTGCTTGTGTTATGGGTGTCAGACCGCGGATATTAATACTTATATACTTTTTAAATACAAACATATTATACATACCCAGACTCTTGAGACAAACATTTATGGGTCACACAAATATTTGTCTTCGGTGGGCAGCGAACCCACGACCCCCAGCGCCGCAGGCGGTATCACTACCGACTGCGCCACAGAGGCAGTCAGTAGTAGTACTTGAATTTTACCTGAAGTTCCGGGCGTAGGTGGATGAATGGGCATGTTGTGGTTTTAGGCGCTAGGAAACTAGCATGATATCTATAAGGATGTCCACTCGCAAAAAAATAGGGTTGCAATGGGTACTTACGGAGCCCAAACCAGCCTCACCTATGAGTTGTTACACCTGGTTACTAACGGTCGAGGTCACGGAAGCAAGAACGAAATCCTTAAACTAAACCAACTCCTCAGGTACAATATCCATCAAGACTAATTTTTAACACGGCAATAACAATAAGAAAGTAAAAATCTTTATCTGGTCAAGAACAAATGAATCCATCTTTGTTTTAGAAATAAGGGGGAATACTGACACAGGTAATTCATAATTAAAAGTTTTATTTTGATTTGTCGAAGAAGTTCAAGTAGTTCTGTTTTTATTTAGTTGGACACAGCATTCTCTCTGTAGAAAAGAATGCTTCAGGTTCAAGTGTCCTTAACTCTTATACACTCGAGAGCAATGAATCCGGGTCACTTAAAGAATCCTAAAAATCTCGGAAACTAAAAATGCTAGGTTAATGCAATAAATTGTATTTAATAGACAATGTAATACTCCTTAAATGAAGGTATTAAAACTTCTTAGTTATTGTAAAGTTATATCATAAAAAAATCAAATTTGAAAAAGGGCCACTTTCGAAGATGGAACTACGAAATTACAGCATTTGGTGTTGCTTTTGTTTGTAATCTGTCATTTATGTGGGTACATAAACCATGTTGATAGTGCTCTATATTCATTAATCAAGCTGAAATTATGTCGCTTACGCCTGAAGAATGCACCAGAATACTTACAATGCTGGAAACCGGCCGGAGTCAGCGCGATACAGCCAGGACTGTCGGTGTGTCGCTGTCAACAGTACAAAGAGTTCTCCGACGTTACGAAGAAACTGGTTCTAACCTACGCAGACCAGGAACGGGCAGAACCAGGTGTACCACAGCACGAGAAGACCGATACTTGGTGAACACCATGCTTCGAAATCGCTTTCTCACAGGAACTGAACTCACCAATCAGTTTCGACGCCTCGGAGGAAGTAACCCAAGTGCATGGACAGTAAGACGTCGGCTTGCTGAATCTAACTTAAAACCCCTTAGACCTGCAAACGGCCCTAAACTGGAGCGTGGGCATCGTATTTCGAGACTAAGGTATGCCCAGAGCCACGTAAATTGGAGTATTGAAGATTGGTCAAAAGTTATGTTCTCCGACGAATCAAAATTTATGCTCTACAAGCACGATGGAAGACACAGAGTGTATCGAAGACCAGGGGAAAGATTGAAGCAAGCATGCATCGAAGAAAAAGTAGCCTACGGTGGTGGGTCTGTACTTGTGTGGGCCGGAATTTCTTCTGAAAGTCGCACAGAGCTGGTGATCATAGAAAACGGCTCTTTAACTAGCGTAAGATATGTGGAAGAAATCCTCAATGATCACGTTGGTCCATTTATGGTCAATTTAGGTGAGGATGCTATATTTATGCATGACAATGCCCGACCTCATACAGGTAGGATTGTGAATGACTACCTTCAAGAGATGAACATTACTCGTATGGAGTGGCCAGCGCGCAGCCCGGATATCAACCCGATCGAGCATGCTTGGGACGAGCTAGGCAGATGCGTAAAACAACGAAACCCTCCCCCAATCACGCTTCGTGAGCTCAAAATTGCTCTCACAGAGGAATGGGAGAATATTCCCCAAAATCGTATAAGGAACTTGGTGTACAGCATGCCAAACCGCGTAAACGCAGTAATGGAAGCACGAGGAGGCAATACGAAGTATTAAAATTCAAGAAAATCGTAATAAAGTTCAAAAATTTCATGTTTCCTATTTTTGTTTTAAGGAGAGATCGGCAGTTTTTTCTTTATGTAGTTTTGTGTTAATAAAATGTATGGTGACTCATATTTTTTTTACTTTCATTTAAGGAGTATTACATTGTCTATTAAATACAATTTATTGCATTAACCTATCATTTTTAGTTTCCGAGATTTTTAACATTCTTTAAGTGACCCGGATTCATTGCTCTCGAGTGTATTATTTCAAAAATAAGTTTATAAGTAAAATTTTCTCTGAAAACTGATACAAAGATTAGTACGTATATTAGAAATTATTACATCGCATGACAATGAAGTAATATCCCCTAATAACAGATGAGCTCATTGTAACACTGCAATTGTACTCGAAATTCGGTCCCCATATCCCTGCATGTCCTCAACATTAGCAACACCCTGCAAGCACCATTCGTGTGGATGACAGGATAATAGCTCACACCCTCACTGCACTAAAATTGGTAATATACATTGACAGGACTATTACAGTCTTATAAGAATAAAAGGATTTGTTTGTATCAAGTATAATAAATGTAGAAATTCTGCCATACTTCAATAACATTCATTTTGCTATGTCAAATTTGGAAGAAATAGTTCATTAGTCACGATAAAAAAGTAGGTAATTATTAATCTAGTTCACAACATGGTATTTACTAAAAATTATATGTTACAAAATTAGGCTACGGTGGATGGCCACATGCGGTAGTCTTCATATTCATGTCATTGTGACAAAAGTCTGTTCCATTTACGTAAGGATTGTTATTTAGTAATACCACTGAGTTCTTGTAGCCGTGTAAGATATGATTTCCACATCCTACTTTTTATCAGTACGACCTTCAAATTAAGGGGGTTTTAAGTGGGTCGCCGCATTGGATTTGAATTTCCTTGAGATTGAATGATATTTATTATTTCATTTGTGAGTAAATTTTGATAGTTTTTATGTTGTTGGTAGGACTTTATAATCTACATATTCCTGAATTGTGGGTACGAATTAAAACGTGAGTCAAGCTAGTTACATTATATACTATCCATATTCGTCAATATTATTAATATCCTAGATCCTAATCCTAAATCCTAAAAAAACAGTCTCGTATTTTCTAACAATCAAGAAACGTCACAGCCAGTTCCTGTCCACATTTGCACTATTAATATTTTATTTTACCTTCTCAAAGAGCTCGCGCAACACAAAAGTATGACCTTTAAATAAATCAAAAAGTAACAAGATTTCTATCTTGAAGTCGTTTTAATAAAATGCTCTAGTACCGTTTTCTTCTAAGAAATATTCCGATAAGTTTCGATAAAGGCTATGAAGGCGCCTGGTTCTGATTTCGTTTCATTTCCTTTTAGGAAACTTAAATAGAGCTGAGACTTCCTTGACAACGGGGCACCGAATCAATTATTTGTGTTCGGGAACTTTCTTTCGATTTCGTTCACGTTGTACCTACAGCTGGCTAGTTTTTGTTACTTGTCATAATACCTACTTTAGTTTTGTGTAAATAAATAACATTTCCCCATTAAGTTTTGTCTGATATGTTACCGAGAAGTTCGATAGTTATGACAAATTATTTCCAGTAAAAGCAAAACAACTCGAATAGATTTAACATTTTCGAATCGATTGTTTTTCTGTTGTACGAGTATAAAGGGCGCTTCATTTTATCTGTATTTTACAGTTATCAGGGCAGTACAAATAAAATTTGCAAACAATTACTGTTTGACGATCGTGCCAACAGCTGAGCGCGTGCGATTCAGGCCTTCGTGGAGCTTACTGCAAATCTTAAAAAATATAAATGATGATGCATCGTAAAATTCATTGCTGCAAATTCGAGTTTATTTTGTATCTTCAGAATAAATAACAAACGATGCATTAAATAAGGTATAATTTTTTTTAACAACGTAGCTTTTATAGATTTTTCCTACTTTGAAAAGTACTTATCAATTAGCTAAATACTGAGAACTATTAACTACACCTGAGGACTAAATAGATTTGTAAATATAAATTCATAGAGAGCGATGCGTAGTTTTGTCCAGGAGTTTTCTTGATCATATTTTTTAAGTCACATACAATACAATACAATTTCTTTGTATACTTAATTTTATAGTTATTCTTCAAGTAATTAATGAAACGGTATAGGTACCTATCGTGTTCTGGGTGCAAAACGCCCTCACTTTTATCATACTTTATCTGCTCTATTATTCAGCTATTAAACGGTTTGGTGGTGGCAGTCAGTCCGCTTAGCGTCTCGGGCGCTTAGATTAGAATTTATGACGTATTTGTATTTATCTATACTAATACTTAATATATAAGGAAAGATTTGATTGTTAATAATAATATGTTTATTTCGAAAACCATTGATTGTAGTTACAGATCAAAACTTAACAAGGCATGTCTTACAAATATTTTCATAACAATCTAGTAGGTGAAGTTCTGTTTTTGTTTGTTTGTTTACATTGAATAAGTTCCGATACTATTGAACCGATTTGGAAAATTCTTTCACTGTTGGAAAGCTACACTGTCTCCGGGTACGCTACATAAGCTATATTTAATTTTCGTATTTCCACGGGAACAGGAACTACGCAGATGAAACTGCATGAAGACTGCTAGCGTAACTATGACATGAAAACGAAGAATGAAAACGTTCCATTTTTTTGAAGTACTTGATAGCATTCGTGGTAGGAAGAATTAGCAAACTACATTTTTGGATAATATTGATACAGTAGGTACCCATTATTAACGAGAAATAGTATTATTTTTTTTAGCGTGTGGGAAAATCCTTCATGTACGCTATGCCGGACTCCTACCGACTAAAATATTTCACGTAACGCCCAACAGCCTACGGTTGAGAGCCCCGGGTAAGCCCTCGGAAGGATGTCCCAGGGCTCCCAACAGACAACGAGAAATAGTAAAATAGTATAGTATAAATAATATTATTCCATTTTTGACAAAAAAACGAAAGAGTAATATAATGTGTTGTAAATGTAAGTAAATTAAAAAGAAGAACGTAGTCAAAATGAGGGTGTTGGAAGTTTGCAAGTGGCTCGTCAGCAAATTACAGTCAAAGTTTTGCGGGCCGTGGAGACATAACTTCTGAGAGTAAAGCTAAACTTTCCTTAATACAAACTTATGATTGAAACTTATGATGTGTTACCTTATATGCTGTTATTTTCATGTTGAAATACTTGTTTTAGTGTCGTGGTCACAACATAATGCACTAGCAAAGTGCTTCTACTTGTCTATACTACCCGTTCGCTCTAACTTTGCCGCTGGCGTATAGGCGTATACCCGAATTGTTAATTAGACGAAGTAAATTGACAGTAGCTAATGTCACTTCGTCATAGAAAATAAGCAACATTGTATGAAGAAGTGGCATTAGTTGCTGTCAATTTACTTCGTCTAATAAAAAAATTGACTTTAGTATGGAGCCGAGCGGCAAAGTTAGAGCGAACGAGCAGTACAAAGAAATGCAAGCCTGCATGTCAAGTATTTGGACTTAAAAGCACTTATCTTGTATGACAATGCTTGAAATGCAACTTCGTTCAACAATGATTATGTGGCAGAAGCAAAACACATTTTAGTGCTTATTCAACTTTTAAAGTACAAACGGGGTGCCGAGAAGTTCTTATTTTACGATTTTTTTTACCGTGTGGAAATCCTACATGGATGCTATGCCGGACTCCTACCCACTAAAACCACACAATGCTTTACAACAGTCTATGGCCGGGAGTCCCGGGTAAGCCCTCGGAAGGAAGTCCCAGGGTCTTATTTTACGACTTCAAGGCACTTTATCATAGTAGATATTAATTTCAACTCAACTCGATGCCTTCACGCAATAATGAGATAAAGCGTCTTGACAGATAGACGGACGGACGGATGGACGTTAGGACGGACGGATCTACGAAACCCTTGGTGGACGAGTCCGACTCGCACTTGTCCGGTTTTTCGGCTACTATTTATTTTTCATACCCCTAAGTGGTCGGGAACAACATTCCACGCGGATGGAGCCGCGGTCATCACATTATTATATATGTGACGGGAATCTTTTTATTAATACCACACCTCTCTCTCTCTCTCTCTCTCTCTCTCTCTCTCTCTCTCTTTCTCTCTCCCTCTCTCTCTCTTTAATTCAAATTTACACTTGTGAAATCATAGAGTCAATATTTGGTATCCTCATAATTAGCGAAACATTGAACATAAATTAATATATAAGACTAGATGAAGTTCGCGGCTTCTCCCGCGTGAAATTCAGTACCCGTTCCCGCTTTCCGTGGGAACATATTCCTGGGATAAAATCTATGTGTTATATGAGACTATAAGCTATCTTTGTACCAAATTTCAGCCCAATCCGTTCAGCCGTCAGAGCGTGATTGAGTAACAAACATCCAAACATCTTCACAAACTTTCATAATTATAATATTAGTAGCATTACATATTCAATGCATTTATATTAAACTGCGTTTATATTTTCTAAACACCCGGCCATCGGTTTTCAAGTAAAACACCCATTTGAGTACCACAAACTTGTTCATGAACATACACATACGAGCCTAACTAACTGAATAAAGTACCGTCGCTCGCACGAAACTCTGCGATACAAACTTTCGACTTGCAAGATTTGTGAAAACGCTCGCGGGTTTCCTAGTAAGGGTGGAAGCGTATATGTCGTCTATCTTGCATCAAAACCTTTTACTTTCATAGAATTATGATCATTTTTAGGGAAAGATGTCCATGATGAACCATGGTAAACCTGCCATAAAAGATTTAGGCAGTTTACTTTGTTAAGGAAAAGAGTCCAAATCTAACCTGATTATACAAAGCGAACCTCCTGAAAGCAACTAAAGATTATGATATAATACTAAAATTATAGTACAAAGTAGAAATAGTACCATCTAGAACTCAGTCGTCTAGAAGAAATGCTAATTCATGAACAAATTTTGAATCTTTCAACACTATTTTACACGTTTGTGTAAAGTGCTAAGCGTACAGAGAAGTCACAGCGTCAGATTTATTTTATATCGATTTTGTGTTACGCCTGAGTATTTTGAATATTTCATGTTAAATTAGAATATACTGAGAAACGTTACATCTAAGTAAATCCTTAAGTGCGACACCTACGAGCGATACCAAAGTGGATTTGGGAGCACGTCGCTTCGTTTTAAGTTGTTATACGTACCTATGTGTTTAGAAATAAATTGATACAACTTCCTAAGTGCTGCTACTGTACTTTAACGTACAACTTTTTATGTATTTTCATTTTGCTCAAAAATGACAAATAATTCTGAAAATGGATGAAAGAGAATCGGAGGGATGGAGAGAGAGAAGCAATCCCTTCTTATTCTGCAATCACAGAGGTAGAATGCTTCAGGTAGGTATTGAATTTTCTACTTTGAATAGAAACCCTAGTTGCCGGAAATAGGTCCGTCTACTTTTATATTTAGATCACCAAAATGATGCCGCCAGCCTGATGATGGAAAGCCAAGGTCTATATGGGGCCACTCTCAGTATCTACAAGACTATTGACCGTGGTCTTCAAGTTGGCAGCCCTATGATGTGTCTCTTCATGCTCCACGTACGTACTCTACATACATACGTCTCTTCTCCAGGTACGTCCCTCCATGACCCTAGAGTCGAAACCGAAGTTTAATCTTTGAATACATTGTTAGATATACAATTTGTTATGTTCGATTTATGAAATATGTCATATTGTAGATATCGATATGTATGTAATATTCATAACTCAGTGTTTCACACTTTAGAAATTGTCGCAATATATATAATATTTACTTACTAAAATAATTATAATTTTAAGCACTAAACTGAACAACGGATAAACGGCTCGCCATGTCAAAACTGTACTTTTTCCAGGTTAACCACGGAATCATACAAGCAGTAAGTAACTTGTGACCAGGTTCTAACAATATCATACAACCTCTGTATTGGCGAATATACTGATATCATTTTCAATGTTCGTTTATATCTATAGTTATTTTGAACGTGCTGCCATAACAGCGGCTCAGCCTACCAACTAGCTTAGAATTTCAAGCCAGCAGCACCGTTTACTAAGATTATAAGCTCGTTTAATTTAGTTTATTGCGCAATAATGCAACTACTGCTTTATAAAATCTTAGTCTACCTTGTTATTCTTTACGTGCCTAGTCTAGTACAATAACAAAACAACCGTTAATCACTAAAACAAGTACATGACAAAAGTAAATTTTCACCAGTAAGCTTTCTAATATCCCAATCAAAGCATTTTAGATCGTGGAATAATCCTCCAACAGTAGAACCCTGCTCATAATGTCAAATAATTATGTATTTGGAACAAGAAACAAATTTATTGTGCCAACGACACAAAAACCAAAATGTCCGACGCGGTTGATACTTGTGAACCGTAGACTTTGACATCGGAACGAATAAGGTTTATTTATTACAAAAGTTTCTAACTAGCGTCTCTAAATTTACAACATGTCAAAAAAGGACAACTATTATGAACTGAGAATGGAAATATTGTGACATGAGAATGATGTTGTTCCATAATTTTGTTTGATATTAATAATATAAAAAGTTAGATGGATGTCCGGAACATTCAGTGACCTGTAAAAGGGTTGATATAGGACAGTATTACATGAATATTAATGAAGTATCTGACAAAATTTGGTGCTGTTATCAATTAAGAAGTTTCAGCAATTTGTACAACTTTATTGCCGGTTGTTTAATAATTTCTCATGACAATGTAAACGATACAAAAAGTTATTTTCAAGTTAATGTAGCAAGTTTCAGCATTGTAAATATTTATGTAGATAAAATTATACGACACAAACAAACTTATCTTCTATTTGTTCTTTCGCAAAATATAAATAAATGTAACAAAGTTATTAGTATGTATATAAAACAACTTTGTTATATCAATTAGGTCATTCGTTTTGGTCGTAACATTATATAGTTATTATTATGTCCCTTTTTTGTAGAGCTGTGTTATCTTCCGCGAGTGAAATCTTCGTGTAGTGATTTTCAGGGTTAAAACGGGACCCAATTCATGAGACTTCGCCGTCCGTCTGCCTGTCTGCCCGTCACGAGACTGTATCTCAGGACCTGAAATGTTTACAGGTGATGTAGTTCTGTTACCGCTATAAGAACAAAATAGTAGTAGGCTCCCATACAAAAACGGGATCTTGTGCCATTTTTTGGTAAGGAATCCTCCGGCGCGAGTCTGACTCGCACTTGGACGGTTTTTTTTTACTACCAAGGTGATAGACAAGCTTACCTGATAGACTGTGGTCACAGTAGCCTATGAACATTTGCTAGAGGTGTAATACTAGCCCTGCCGACCCAGCAAGAATCTTCTAAGTGATTCAATTCAATCAGCAAATCAATTATAATTAAGCCAAACATTTTATCATAAAACTGAAGTCATTTATGTTGTTAAAGTTGTATCCACAGCAATCCACTGAGCTCGTATACTGCAACATACGATATTTAAACAGTACTAGTGCAATACGAGTGTACACACTCTCGGCGCACTGGGACATTCTCGTTTATGACGCCTGAATCTCTGTTTGCCTTCATCCAGTGAAACTATAATCGTAAATTCGTAGATAAACCTGGCCCTCGTGGACAAATAGCACGTAAACACAGATTAACTCCTCGTTTATTCACACGAATTTGTGGAGAGCAACTGACTGACCAAATTCTGGAGTAAGATTTGTTAGAAGCATGAATATGAATATTGAGTTCAAGGTCTATTCTGGAATTGTACACGTTTTTTTGACACGAGGAAAGTCCTACATGGATGCTTGGCCGCTTACTGACTAAAACTACATGTTCCCTATCTAATGCCCTATGGTTAGGAGCTCAGGGTAAGGATGACCCGAGGATTGGCATTATACACGTAAATGAAATCGTTTTATCAGCAATGATACGCCTTAATGGAATAGTAAGCCTTTGTTTTTGACTTTACCATAACATAACATAAAAATGGTAAATTTACAAGACATTGATAAAATGTAGCATGACACGACGTCGATTTTTAAAAAGTGAAATTTTATCAGTGTCTCCAAGTCACCGTATGTGGCTACCACCTTTTATTTTTTTGGTGGACCCCCATCGGGTATCGCTTCACTAAAGATATTGAAGATACCGTAGAGATAAGCATGTTGAAGACGGAACATCTACATACCACACGGCGCTTCTTCACGGCTGAATGTGTCCCCAGA
Organism: Miltochrista miniata; assembly: GCA_933228765.1. Taxonomy (NCBI): domain Eukaryota; kingdom Metazoa; phylum Arthropoda; class Insecta; order Lepidoptera; family Erebidae; genus Miltochrista; species Miltochrista miniata. The sequence continues at coordinate 21,180,408 of OW121763.1, read as the reverse complement.
CCCTGGGCGGATAGAGCCGTTAAGAATATACTTAGTCAAAAGACTGGAGGTGGATTGCCTGTTTTCCTAATAAAGATTTGACAGTGACACATTCACATGTCACAATTAGGTATTACCTACTGTCAGTCATGATTCATGTTTCGATTAAAAAATTAAGTCACGCTATGGGTATTAGCTTATTTATGACTAACACAAATATAATATGTTAAATCTATAACATAACTAAATCACACGTTTTCAATTACCTACTTTTTCGATTCTTATGTAGAGATTTCAACATGATTACAACAAATTCTATATAAAATTGCATTTAAAACTGTATAATAAATTAAACCTAATGTATATTTTACTACAACGAAAGCACATATTTACTTCCCTAATAGTTATTTAATGTGACAAAGTTAGTATCGTTTCTACCATATAGCTGTAGAAATGAGTAGTTTACACAGCAGGCATCTTAGAAGTTAAATTCCAATATCGATCAGAGATTGAAATGAGTCGATTTAATATAATTTACATCGATTTGATAATACAAAACAATATTATTTATGTTTATGTTGCGTTACTAACAATACGTTTTTATGCAGCTCTCCAGAAAGCATGAAACTGTCACAATAAAACTATTACACTACGGGTAACTTGGTGTAGTATTTAATATACAGTTATATAATTTGTCGTTTACGAGTATTATATTAGATTTCGATAAATCATTGTTAAATTTATTCTGCACAAGTGTTGTGATCTCCCCCGAGACTTGATAGTAACCTACTATGGAGCGGATAAGGTTTAAGTGCAATCTTTATAAAATGTAATGTGGTTTAGTGTTTTATAAGTTACCTATAACAATTTTAGTCTTGTTTTAAATTGAAGTTTAAGCTGCCTGTCACATTCTTTTTTGCCAAATGGCAAATAATGTTATACAGCTTAAACTTAAATTTAAAAACCCAAAATGAATTTTACAATACTTTGCTAGTTGGGTGTGATTGTATTGAAAACTAGCTGTTGCCCGCGACTTCGTACGCGTGAAAATTATTTTATAATACCAATTTGATTGCTCTCTGCTTAGCCCCTAGGATATGTAGCGTGATAATATATAGCCTATTTTAAGACCCTACCCCTAGCTAATATTTGTTCACAATTTGAACCAAATCCATTCAGTACTTTGCGAGATCCTTCCGGACAAAGCAAAGCAAACAGACAAACAGACAAACAGACAAACCGACAAACAGACAAAAAAAAATCTTACTATATTTTCGGCTTCGGTATCTTATGTTGAACACCCAGCGAGTATTTTTTTTTTAATATTTCCAATGTACAGTTTTGACTTTTCTATCATTTTATTATATGTATAGATTATTTTTAAGTTCTGTTTTGTTTGATCTTCTATACATATAATAAAATGATAGAAAAGTCAAAACTGTACATTAGAAATATTTAAAAAAAAATACTCGCTGGGTGTTCAACATAAGATACCGATCCCGAAAATATAGTTAGAATTTTTTTTTTTTTAAATTTAATTGTAGTATGGAGCCGAGCGGCAAACTTAGAGCGAACGAGCAGTAAGTACATAGAACATTATGGTTCTAAGCAATCTATTGTGTTTATATCTTCTACGGAGGTGACAGACAGGCAAAAACGACCAGTCTGATCTAAATTCACATTCATATCCTATGAACGATTGCAAATAAGGTATATTACACTACACTGAAAAATTGTAACTGCACGTAGCCACTAAAATATCTGTTCATGGTTGCGGCTACCATAAGACTTTCTAGTTAGTTTGACAACGGCCTTGGTACTGGCAACTAGGATCAATGGCTTAACACGCTTCTCAAAGCACGGAATCACTTGGAAATGCTATAAACGGTTACCTATCTCAAGATCGACCTTAGCGTTATGATGCTACACAGTGATCTTTTTCAAAACACTACAAGCGCTTCAAACATATCATGACGATAATACACAGCTCTGACATTGAAACGCTCAGCGATACCCACAAAAAATAATAAATCGATGTGACTAAGCATTATCTAATGTCCCATCGAGAGACAGAATAAATTGCCTTTTTAAACCGAGTCCTCCCTATAATATTAACAATGCCATCGAATGTATATCAATAGAGTTTCGCCCACCTCGTCGTCATAAGCACACAAAGGTAAGGAATGCATTGGTACATTAGCATATCGTTGTATCGATACTGTCGCGATGAACCATCAACGAAGTGCATCTGATACTGATCGCTGAGGAAAAGGTCGCTCGACCTTCAACAAAATAATTCAATCTACTTCCAGCTATGACATGGAATATTAGACCTTTTCTTAAACCCATAGCAACCATTATTCTTTAAAAGCATTTAGTACATTGGTACTCGTTCCTAATTCGTTTTTAAATTAGTTCTGTCACTTTTTATCTATAACAACTAAGGAATCAAACATATTACGCAGCCCATCAAATTGAATCGGTTCACAGTTGCTATTTCAATTCAATTAGAAACGTCATTGAATCTTCTAGCAATACACCGGGACTACCCGCCATAGACAGTTTTAAGGCATTGTTGTGTGGGTTTAGTCGGTAGGAGCCCGGCATAGGACATACTCAGCCATGTAGGATTTCCACACGATGAAAAAAATGCATGAAATCTCCAAGTCGGCACGACATGTATTTTGTGTGATCCGCGAATGGTTATTTTGGATTTGAGACTTTTCTATTTGAAGTAATGTTCCTAGTCACAAATATTTTAAATTTCTGATCAGCTGATTAGATCTTATAGCAAAAGCTTATAAAAGCTTAATTTGGGTGAGAAGGTGTGTGAGAATGAGAATGTTTGGACATATAAATATTCAAATGTGTGAGAATCAATGGACATAATAAATATTCAAATCGATAGAGCCAATGCATGAAATAAACAAATTTATGGAATTGAAAGTCCTATGTATTTTCCCTCAAAGACCAATTTTCTTCTGTATCGTTACAGGTTTCTTAGCAGCAAAATTCATGGTGAGTTATCTCGGCTTTGTACTTTATGTTTTTGGTTTTATTTTGTGAAATTTATATTCTGTATTTTAGGAGCTTACATGCAATAAATGATTTGGCGTGACCGATATCTTCGGGCCCTTGCTAGCTTCAATTTCAATTGGTGCATCTACTGGCTAACAGGTGAGGTCATGGCGAAGATAAGAGGAAAGCCCTGTCTGACTAACCAGCGCTGTGATCTACGTTACGTCTAGCAGAGGATTGCGATGGTCTAAATCCATTAAGAAATTGATTTATACGTAACCTATTATTGTATTGTTTCTAAAAAAAGAAAACGATCAATAAAATCGAATCATTCAATTAGATTCTAATTGTAATAGAAAGTATGGCAGCCTACACTTTAAACAAACCCACGCGACAGTCATGTCGATATTATGTTTGACAAGCAAGTCGTAATATGTACTTAGAAAATAAATGACTCTCACCGACTCCATAGATGTTTGATTGTCATTAATTTATTAGAACATAATTTTAATTTGTTAAATGTTTGATGGAGTATCACATGAAATTAAGCTGAAAATTTGTATTGATAGTAGGAAGCTGCAAAAATTAAAAGTGATTATAAAACAAGTCTCATCAGTTGTTCTACTAGGAAATTTCATCAATGGAAGTACTAGAACTCTCTGTATAGCATCAAAACCTTCATATTGGGTAAGTGTAAGGCAGAAAATACTAAACATAATTCATAATTCATAATTCACTTTATTATTGCGAAATACAGGTAGGTACATACAATGGTAGGTGTTCGAGTAAAATTTTTGTTTCACCATATTTCCGCCAAACAGACATGCAAAAGGTTAACAGGCGCTTACGTTTCTAAATCAAATACATTAATTAATCTAAAAAATCAACAATTATTCATATACAAATGTTAACAATTATTTAAAATGTCAATAAATATTATTAATAATCTAGATGTCAATAATTATAATTTATGGGCTAAAATGTCAATAAATATTCTTTACTAATAATTATATTAATGTTAATCTATTAAATAAATTTAAATTAAATACTTCAAATTAATTTAGAATGTCAAAGTAAATATTGATTAGCACTATGTTAACCCATTATTTTAAAATGTCAATATATATACCTACTTAATAAACCAAAATGTAAACAACTGTCATTAATAAGCTAGAATGTCAATGAGTATTCTTTGGCAATTATGATATCCTATCATTCAAGTTCTACATGTCAATATCATTTCAATATAAAGATTTAGGTAATTTTGTTCAGGCACTTATCATATATTTCCATTTAGATATTCATTGACTGAGTAATAACATTTTTTTAGCAATAGTTGCTTTACCCTAACCTTAAATACATTTATTTCATCTATTTCTAATAATGTTTTTGGTAGCTTATTGTAAAGACGAGGGGCCATACATAGAACGCTCTTGTTCATAAAGACTGTCTTGTTTGTTGGCATGCTCAGAGTTAAGTTATGCCTTTTACTCTTTAAATTTGTGAATAAATGTCTATTTTTTCTGACAAACAATACCATTTCGAAAATGTATATACATGGTAGTGTTAATACATTCAACTGTAAGAAATGGGGCTTGCAGCTATCCATGGGTTTCAACTTACATATAGACCGGATGCACCTCTTCTGCGCTACAAATACAGCCTCTTTATCCATGGCATTGCCCCAAAATATTACGCCATACTTTAAGAGAGGTACAACATATCCATGGTATGCTGTGAGTACAGCTGTTTGACTGGTCGTTTTCCTCAGCATGTATAAGGCATATGAGAATGTATTTATCCTATTGCACAATAATTCAATATGGGTTTTCCAATTTAAGTTATTGTCTACATTTAGGCCCAAAAACTTGGTTACATCCATCTCTGTGACTTTTTTATTAGAACAGCAGATGTTCATATTAGAAATTTTGTTAACTCTGTTTCGGAATGTCATAATATATGTTTTGTCAATATTAATAACTAATTTATTACATGTCAACCAGTTTATTGTATTATTTAATGTCAAGTTCACGTCAGATTCTAACTGTTCCCTATTTTTTCCAGTAAAGACAATTGTACTATCGTCCGCAAATAATACCGTCTTATAATGGGTTACTTTAGGCAGGTCATTAACATATATTATGAAGAGTAACGGTCCAAGAACACTGCCCTGTGGCACACCCGTTGTTACGTTTCTCTTATTTGAAGTATATTCAATAACCTTTTTTGTTTCTTTACACAGCCTATTTATTTTTGTGACCTGTGTTCTATTACTTAAATAGGAATTGATAAGGGAGTACACATTTCCCCTGACTCCGTAGGCATACAATTTTTTTAATAATATTTTATGGTCAACATAGTCGAACGCCCTCGTTAAATCCATATATAGTGCACACACTTGATTACCCTTATCCACGTTAGTCAGTACTGTAGCTAAGAAGTTATAAACTGCAATATCTATAGATTTGTTCTTTCTAAAGCCCATCTGTTCTGAACAAAGTAGATTATATCTCTCAAAATAGCTATATATACAGTTATGTATTACCTTTTCAAAGATCTTAGAGATAATCGGAACAAGTGCTATGGGGCGATAATTATGCATTTCACTTCTGTCATGTTTTTTGTGCATTGGTTTGATCACAGTTAATTTCAACGGGTCCGGGAAAACACCGTCCTCAATACATAAATTTATTATGTGGCATAACACTGGTGACAGTGCAACACAAACTAATTTTATTATTTTTGTGGATATATCATCATACCCTGTGCTATTTGTATTTTTTAAACCTACAATAATTTTTTGTATATCCTTAGGCACTGTGGGAGCCATGTATACAGACTTGAGTTCATATGGTACTGCAGTTAACAATGGACTTGGTTGAGTCTGTACTATTTTGTCTATGAAATAGTCATTAAAGTGGTTGGCTATTTTTAAAGGTTCATAAATAATGCTGTTATTAACCTTAATTTGGGTAATTTGGTCATCTGGTGGTTTCATTTGATTGCCCCGAATCACAGCCCAGGTTGCCTTTGATTTGTTAGAAGCTGTTTGTATAAAGTAGTCATTTTGCGATTTTTGTGTCAACTTAATTATTTGGTTTAGTCTCGATGACAATGCTGTGAAACAGTTTTTTGCGCTTTGTGTACGATTTTTCCGATATTCCCATAACAACTGACGCTTTCGCTTGCAACACACACGGATACCTTTTGTTAGCCATCGTGGACGCACAGTTGCAGAACACTTTCTTTGTTTTATGGGAAAACATAGGTCATAGAAAAATTTAAATTCGTCATAGAAGGTCATAAATGCTAAGTTTGGATCCTGGGAGATAAATACGTCATTAAAACTAAGAGAATCCATGCAGTACTTGAATTTAAGTTTGTTCTCTTTACAATAATCCCGTTTATTAATGCACCATGATTTCAGATGGATATCCGACTTTACCGGATACAACAGCAGCTGCGCTGTGTGGTCAGACAGTGCTAAGTCCAGGACTTCAGCATTGCATCCCCGTATATTGAATATAACATTATCCAAGCACCTGCCACTAGCTAATCTTGTAGGTTCATGGACACCTAGTTTCATATTATATTTTTGGAGAATCTGTTTAAATTGTTGAGTCTGGTTACAGTTTTCTAATATATTTATATTAAAGTCACCACAAATCACAACTTTCTTTTTACTGTAGCAGAATTGATTTAGTATTAAATTGAAATTGTAAAAGAATTTATCTATTTCCTCCACAAGAGTCCTAGGGGGTCTGTAGATACACAATATATATGCATTATAGTCAGTCAATATAACCCCTGAACATTCTATAATAAGCTCCAACGAATACTTATCTATATCACTTATTGGCCTAAAAGCAATTGTGTTTCTCACCATGATACATGATCCACCATATCGGTTTCTCCTACAGTATAGTGACCCAAGATTGTAATTAGTTAATTTTAGTACATTTTTGTCTGATGCAATCATGTTATGCTCAGTTATACACAATACATCCACAACACCACCATACTTAGCTTCAAGGGAGTCAAGGTTAACCAACAGCCGATCAGATTTGGACATCAAACCATCAATATTTTGATGGAAAATCAGTATACGGCTAGAGACGAAAAAAACTACTTGGCTCTCTCGAAGGCGATACAACACTTACTTGCTCAAGGGGTCCATCAGTCTGTGTACATTTGTCTATTAATAGTAGTGAGGCCCGTTCTAGTTTTCTTTTTTTATTCTCACAAAATTGGTTAAATTTTAACAAATAATCAACATTAAGTATTTCCTTCAAAAGAATTCGACTTTTGTGTAGTGCAAAGAAATCACGTCTAGGCAGTATGTCACAATAATGCATATCAACGAATTTACAATTAGGAAACCTATTAATTAAAAATTTCAACTCGTAATTAAGTTTTCGTTCGTTTAAATATTTGTTAAAGGGTATTTCAGAGATCAAAATATTTGTATTGTCGATACCTGTCAAAAAAGATGACAGATGAAGCAACAAGTCATTAGGCCGCTTGTCATTAGTGCCACCAATGACAACAACAAAGTCACTTTTTCCTAATGTCGATATTTCATGCTTAGCGGTTAAAATGTCTTTCATTTCGGCGCCAGACTTCCAATAAACCTTTATTAAAAATTTATCTCCAATAAGTTTCTGTAAAATGCCTCTAAGTTTGTATCCCTGTTGATCTGCTATTATGATTATTCTTCTTTTCTTAACTTCTCTCGTGTCTTCATGTGTGTCACGTACCTGCGTCTCAGCGAGACAGTGAATCTCATTATCCACAGGAAATCGCACGTCCTGGATTGTAGGTTCTGATTGTGATGGAGATCCCGGTAAGGGTTTTGTGACTTGATTTTTGTTTGCGCTCATATTTGTAAATTTTTGGGTCTTCTTTTTTATTCGCTGTTTTGGTGTCAGAATTTTTCTGCTAGGAGTTGAACAGATTTTTTTATATGTGTCACTTTGTCGTAGTGCATTATGAAGATCCTCTTTCAGCCGGAAGTTTTCAGAGTTGAGATTCTCAATCTCAGTATGGGCACTTTGTAGATCGCTGCTCAATAATTGTATTTGGTTTTGTAGGTCTTTTATATAATCGGACTCCATGTGAGTGTAATCATTTGGTATACTCCTGATTGTAGCATCAAAAACCCCGGATTGGTCATTAACATCGTTTGTCATGTCCACGATACTATCAAACGAGTTCACTCTGATAGGCTGACGGTATGTTATATTATTTTGTTCGTGGTCCATTTCTAGAGTGGTATTCCCAAAAGCCCTGGTTCCACGGCAGTGTTTATGCTCAAGATATGGTACCGTAATACCCTGGAACGCGCTTCAATAATCTGTATGTTGGTAGAACTGCTACTTTTGACGAAATTCAAATGTATGAAAATTAACGAGTTCGTCTAGCTTTATCTTTGCATACTTTGGAGAATAGAATAATTATAATATGCGTACCAGTCTGATTTCATCACACGTTCTCCATAAAACACTCATACACTAATTACACAGTGCACCTTGAGTAGATTTTTAATCAAAATAGTTCCTCTTTGATAGTTGACACCAGTTACTACTTCCGTAAATAATAAACACTTTTTGCGTTTTAAACTTATTGCAAACATTAATACAAAATATTTAGAGCCTTCAAACACATTATCACTAGTTTTTGTCGCCTATTTTTATTTTTAATCAATTAAAATGCAACAAAGTTGCTGAAGACTTAGTATGACGATGCTAAATACAGATAAACCTAGAGCTCAATGGAAGGATCCAGTCAAACAATCAACGTGCAAAAGCTATATAGTTCTCTTTTTTTCAATGGTTCAATCGATTCTGCTGTCAACAATAATGCTAGTTTATCTTTATACCTGGAGAATTCAAAATAATATCGTTGACAGTTTTTCCAAATTAAAATAATCAAACACCAACATTTACATATTATTGATATTTTCTGTCACATTTTTCTTAGAATGTAGATCCATAAAACAAAGCTCTCATTCTTTGTTAATGAGACACGAACACTACAACGTTGTATGTCAGTATGTTACGTCTTATCTACGCGCGTGACAGTCAAGTAGGTGTGATTTAATCACTTGCTATGGACAAACTACACTGGTAAAACCGGAGGCAGTGACATTGTATAATGCTAATAAGTATATATGGTAAATTAATTTGAATACTGTCTTCGAAAGTTCTTGTAAAATGTTTGGTAGTTTAAACAATTTATTACTATTTTGAATGGGATTTTATAGCATAAAATTACTATTAAATTTCCTGATAAAATAGACTATAACATTTAATTTAATTTCATCATCAATATCCAAGTGCTAAATAAGGTTAAATTCATAGTCATCAATTTCCATTTTCTGTTTGTGATTGAGTTTTAAAATGTGCTTTTATTTCTCACCGCCTTTAGTGTTCTCATAAGTGGGACCACGAACATACTAAATAATTACTTATGCGGCAATCACTAGCCATTTAATTGTTTGCCACGTAAGCAGTATGAAATCTCCCCTGAAATTCATTTTCAAGAATGTGCTTATAACAACTAAGTATTTTTTTAAAGTAAAAAAAAATATGCCGGACTCCTACCGACTAAAAACCACACGTATTCTACCTAAAAACCTATGGTGGCGAGCCCCGGGTAAGCCCTCGGAAGGATGTCCCCAGGACTCATAACTACTAGATAGTAAGCTGCTATATAGAAATCCCTAATCAGTTCACTTGCACGTTGATGTTTTACTGGATCCTTGTATTAAGTTATAGGTTTATCAGTATTTTTACTACTATTTATTACTATTTTTTACACTAGTGCTGTCTATAAATTCCTTAATTAGTTCACTTGCATACTATAGAATTACTTAAACAGTTCATTATGGTGATTGTGAGTATTTACCTCTGTATGCTTATCGGCAGTTAACAGTTCTTTATTCCGTTTTTCAATGACAGATCAGCTTAGCTGTCCTTGAAACAGACATCGAATGGTAGGTTTTTGAAGCTGCCCCTTTATCTTGGTTAGCATCGTAGTATCTCAACAATGAAGAAGACCAATCACTTACCGCCTGTTCATTCACGAATATACTACCCTAGTCGTCGATAGACAGACGGACAGGATCACAGGAGTTACAGGGCAAATACTGTTTATAATAGCCCTTCATTTGGAAGTAGCAATATACATTTTAACTCACATTAGTTACTTACTAATATGAACGACAGTAGATAGATATTTGATTTAACATAATGTTTGAGTTTTAACTTTATCATAATATTCTTACTACCGTAATATTTTATTCAAAGTAGGGTGATAAACCAGAAACTGTTTTATTTCAAGGTACTACAACTCTAAAAGGCACCCTTTTTTTGTTTAACGCGAGGGAAAATCCTCATGGATGTTATGCCGGACTCCTACCGACTAAAAAACCTCACGTCACGCCCAACAGCCTATGGTTGGGAGCCCCGGGGAAGTCCTCGGAAGGATGTCCCAGAACTCCCAACAGACCCACGGTCGCCACTGCGGCCTCGCCCAGGGGGTGGTTCGGATGCTATCCCGCGTCTTTGGGGGGTTTCGGGTGTGATCCCGCTTTTAAGGGTGGGGGGGGGGGAATTGCTCACGTCACGCTGCCGTTATGGGCCTGCTTCTGTAAGGACGGTCAGCCGCCCTCTCACCGTCCTCAGGTCCCCGGTCATGGTGGTCGATAGTCTTTGGCGAAGACACGTCGGCGGCGCCCAGGCCGCCGACTGCGGAACTCGGGTGGGAGAGTTCTCTCCCGTACCCGTCCCGCCGCCTCCTTCACGAGCATGACCTACTCGCAGAAGGAGGCGGCGCAGTCCCACTTACTCCCGCTGGAGAGCATGGCTCGCACCATGGTCTCGAGCGATAGAGTGTCCATGTCCAGACCCACTACGAGGACCTGGCGCTGTTGCGCCCACGCCATGCACTCCACCAGCGTGTGGAGCGCCGTGTCATCGCTGCGATCCTCTACTGGTAATTTTTTACTTTTTTAATCATAAGTATATCCATAATTTTATTATATAATTTACTGTTACAAACATATGGCTATGCAGGTGGACCACGGGTAAAAAAAAATTCCCGTGGTTCACCTGGGTGGACTACGAGGTGGACCACGGGAAATAAAGGTTTTTTCCTTTTTTTACAGTAAGCTCAAGGAAGGATCAAGTTCGACGCTAGTGTCAGGAACGTCGTAAGTGTCAGTTTTCTTTACATAGTTAAATTGAAGTGCTTTGTCTACCCGTGCCCTTAGATCTTTTAAAGCTACTCAAAGGTTTTTCATGTTAGTTTTCAACAACGTAGGGTGATTAATGAAGAAAGTTTATACTATATGATTGTGTAATACATACATAACCTTTAACCACCTAGCAGACGTCTCACAGATCCAGCAGATATTTAAAACGTAAATATATATCTGAGACCGAGTCGTTTACGAACTCGTCCGTTCCTGTACCTTTTCCCCGCCCCCCTTCAGTGCCGTGCAACTGCTCATCAAGGTCGTAGGTTATTGAATAAGTAAAAAAATATAAAAGAAGTTACTATCCATGTCATTATTTTTTATAGATCTTATTTACCAAATGACTTAGTTTGTAAGCTAAAAATAGGAGATATTGTTGATTAATAGTAGTGTCCGACCGAAACTGATTTTCCGGCCGAAACCGAAACCGAAACCGAACTTTCGGCCCCTGGTTCAGTTTCGGCCGAAACCGAAACCGAAACCGAAACTCACGTGTTCATATTGAAAAAAAAAAAGAAACCAGCCAAGTGCAAGTCGGGTTCCCGCACAGAGAAATCCGTTACAAAAATAACGTTTGTTGTGTGGATGTTTTTTTCCTGATTTTAGTAGGTATTTTTTGTTATAGCGGCAACAGCACATGGTGAGGTGGTTGGTGATGGCAGTGTCTTTTGAAATCTCCAACGCTTTCAACACCTTTCCCTGGAGCTGCGTTTGGGAGGCGCTTATTTACCATGGAATGCCTCAAATACCTCCGTCGAATTGTCGGGGCCTATCTTTCCGAGAGGACCATAACTTACCCGAGAGAGGGTCGGCGAGATGTGTAGTTCGGTGTTCCACACAGGGATCGTTCTTAGGACCGCTTCTGTGGAACATCGGTTACGATTGGGTGCTGCGTGGTCCGTTGCTCAGAGGTGTCGGGGTAACCTGTTACGTGCGTTACGTGTTACGACGACACCCTAATTACAGCGCGAGGAGCAAAGTAACGAGACACAGCCCTAAAGGACACCTGCGGGATCCAGCTTACATATAGGGGGCGTCAGCATCGGCATTGAGCTCTCGATGACGTATCAGGGGCTCGTACTCAATAGCCGGTGTAACTTTGGATACTTCTTCCGACGTTTGGGAAAAACTGAGGGAGGGGGCATCAGCCGCACTCTCGCGGTTGTTGCCCAATATCAGTGGACCCAACGCACCCTGCAGGAGACTGTACCTTGGGATTACGCGGAGCATGGCCCTAAATGAGGCCCCCGTATGGGCGGAGATCCTGATGGCCAGTAATGCGGCTAGATTGCTTAGCCCGCAGAAGCTGTCAGGGTAAGGATAAGGGGATACCGCATGATCTCAGTTGAGGCAGCATGTCTTCTAGCCGGTACCTCTCTATGAGACCTGGAAGCGAGGGCCATCGCGTCATTGTTTAAATGCCGCAAACAGGCGCTGGAGCGGTACCATAGGCCTCTTCCTATAAACAGGTCATGCTCGTGAAAGAGACGACGCCGGGGAGGAAGCGGGAGAGAACTCTCCCACCCAAGTTGCAGTCTGCGACGGCGCGCCCTAAACTATCAGCCTCTATGCCCAGGGGCCTGAGGACGCCTGCTCAACGTCCTTATAGAAGCAGGCCCTAGACGATAGCATGAAGTGTGAGATTCATGCATGCCCCCCTCAAGTAGCGGGATAACAACTGAACAACCCTCCCAAGACGCGGCCGCAGTATGTATCATTCCGAGGGCATACTTGGGGCTCCCAACGCGTGGTTTTTAGTCGGTAGGACTCCGGCATAGCATCTCTGTAGGATTTAAGAGTAAAAAATAGCTAAATACATCATCAGTGAAAATTTTAGACCTCTATCTGGCGCGGTTCCAGCGATACAACCTCGTGTCTAAGAGACAGACGGTCGGCTAGGCCTTGTCTTGTTAATAGGGTCCCACTTTAACCCCTCTGTGTGAAAATTCCTACTCGCACTTAGCCAGTTATTTTTTTCAATAGGTACAGCAAGTTCAACCAAGGATAGCACTTGGATCAACAGTATAAATCTTCTCAAGTGTTTATTTTAGAAATATCTCCACCTAAAGATGAGTTTCTTTCTTTTACATGTGCAATTACTCATAGATGCTATTGCGAACTCTACCGACTAAAACCACACGGTGCCCTGCTACTAGCTCTTGGCCGGTTTTGGTTACATTCTAGAAGTGTATAACTAAAACTGGGCAAGAGTGAGCCGGACTCGCGCACGAAGGGTTCCGTACAAGAAAAGCGGCAAAAAAGACACGGTTGTTGTATAGGAGGCCCCCTTTAATACTATTATTTTGTCTATTTTCATTATTTGTTGCTATAGCGGCAAAAGAAATACATCATCTGTAAAAAAAATAACTGTCTAACTATCATGGTGAATGAGTTACAGCCCGCTGACAGACAGACGACAACACAGTCAACGGAACCGACAACAAAGGGCTAGGGTTATGTAATGTCCTAGATCTTTAGGATTCTGTAACCAAAAGTAAAAACGGGATCCTAAAAAGGAGGTCGAAGACATAACACAGGGGTAACTGTCTAATACTTCTCAATGATTGTAATTGCTTGTGGCTTAAATAAAGTTGTATTATTATAACTATTGATTGGAAGTCCTTTGTAAATCTCTAAATCTTCGGTAAATAATATATTAACTGGTTGGGCTGACCCCAACCACGTCACAAGCAGAGCCAGACACTCAAAATTCATGAACACGTGGGTTTCGGCACAGCCGAAAGTTTCGGCCCATTTTGGCCGAAACCGAAACTGCGGCCGAAACTCGATTTTTTGGCCGAAACTGGCCGAAACCGAAACCGAAACCGAAACTTCGGTCGGTCACTAATTAATAGTACCTAATTAAGACAAAAAAAATGATTAACTTGTACTTACCTTTACTAAAGAGTTTAATACTTTCCTAAGTTGATTATTACTAAAAAAATATACCTCAATAAACAAGATATTACTGTAAAGAACCATTTTACTCAGGAGTCTCATAGACGTATGATATGGGGTTGTGTGACAAAAAGTTATGGAAGGTGGCTAAGGGATAATATGGCACAGGAAAATTGAGCTGTAACGAAAACGATGCTACGCGGGTCAGGTAGTTATAAAAACCAATGATAGCAGACCAAAGCAATATTCACATAATGAACACGGAGTAATCTGGAATACACTACTGGTCTAAGTATTGCAGCTAATGTCCTACAATAATCGTTAACGTCTAGACAAATGCTTTAGCAGAGTGCCTTACCAATTGGCTTAAGTTACATAGGAGTTGACTGCCTTGTATTATATCTATTTGCTAATATTGTTAATATTAAATGCGACAGTATAATGTGGTAATTGTTAGTAATTCTTAATGAAAAAAAAAATGAATATGATTATTAAGTTGTTCTACTTTAAAGCCGTTAATAAAAAAAATCACAAACGCCCTAGATGCCCGTACAATTTTTAAAAGTTCCCTTCGATTTTTCCAGGATGCCATCATCAGATCCTGACTTCCTTAAAATGGGACCACCTTGGGAGTAAGTATCTATTTGTAAACGAAAAAAAAATTCAAATCGGTCCATAAACGACGGAGTTCCGAACCAACATAAAAAAAATAAAAGAAATATATATATATATACCGTCGAATTGAGTAACCTCCTCCTTTTTTGAAGTCGGTTAAAAAATAAGATCGATTTCATATTTTAAACAACACCATTTAATATAAAGATCGGAATCATCTATAAAGATTTCCTCTTTTAAAATGTACCCAGGTAGTTCATTTATAAGTTGTACCAATTGCCTGTTATCACACTTGGCGTCGCCTCTTTTGCCCAACTCTGCTTAGACATGCTCTATGCATAAACTGACCATTTATTTTTGATCTCAAAACGGGACATACGTTTTAATACCCCAGTTAGCAGGTTAACAATTAAAATAAACATTGGCAAAAAAGTCCCCCCCCTGTCCCCTTTACCGCCCCCTTTTATAGCACTAAGGTGACAAGCAAAGTGTGAGGACGAACACAATGTCTATGGCGAGCGGTGCGATAATAGAAAGTAGCCGTGGGCATAATATTAAACAATTCTTCAGAGCACAAATCATTGTACAGGCGGTAGACCACGCACATAGTCTGTCTCTCCTGTCGCGAAGAGGTTCCACACCACCTACAAGCATGGGATCCTTGACAACTCTCTCACGGCTTGCTTTTGCACCGAGTCGACCGGTCAAAACTGATATTCAGGTGCCCTCGTCCAAAGGTGACAGCAGTACTCCTGGTGTGGCCGCACTTGCGACTTACAGAGTAGCCGTGTTTGCGCCGCAGTAAAATAGAGCTGTTGAGCACACCGAGCTTCCTGGACGCCAGCCTGGCCTTGCTCTCCAAATGACTTCGGAACTTAACGTCACTGGAGATGTCAACACCTAAGATACCTATACTGTCAGAGATGGGAAGAGATGTGCCTTGAAATTGTCGCGCTACAGTAAATCGGTTTTTTTTGCGGTGAATACTCAAACTTGTGTCTTGGCAGGGTTGAATTGCCAGTCGGTTTCTTTCGGTAAACAAGATTTTGTTTACCGAAATCGGACACTCTGGTGAGAGTACTCTCTATTTCAGACACAAGGTTTTTTGTACTGCCGGTCACTGAGCAGGTCGTGTTCCTCAAGGTACCGAGCTGTGTATTGTTGACACGCTCCATCACCTTTCATTTAAAGTTAAAGGGACTACTATAAGCCTGTAATTGGCCGGGTCGGTCTTGTCAACCTTCTTGGGCACAGAATGCACGTGCGTTTTTTTTTCTTTCGATCCTCCACGACGTATTTTCCTATATCTCCTTTTAGTCTGATTTTAGTACCTTTGTTTTTGATAGCATCAAATCAGCAGTCCACTCCTGGCCGTAGGCTTCTCCCAATCTACGCCACAATACACGGTCCTGCGCATCCCGCATTCAGTCCCAGCCAGCGACCTTTTCTAGATCGTCGGCCCATCTGGCGGAGGGGTCGTCCGTCGTCCTACCCCACGTTTACCAAGCTGCGAGCTTAAGAACTCGTTTCCTCGTTCGGCCATCGGTTATTCTACATAATATAGCTAAGCCCACCACCACTTCAAAACGCAGACTCTGCAAACTATGTCGACCACTGTGGTTCTCTGATGGAGACGGTTGCTTGCTGCGCAACTTTAAGGGTATGGACTAGCCCCACTGTAAGTTTTCACAGCACGGCACCATAGGTAATAATTGGTCGTTTGCTCAATAAATGGTTACTTTGCTTGTATGTTGACATTAAATGAACACTTTGAGTTTCGGCATTCGTAAAATTCCAAAGAAAAAAAACTTCCATTTAGTTATCAGTTTACCACTAAACTACTTCACGAATTTTACACAAAAACAAAACAATAGTGTAAGTAGTGAAAACACGGACTGACTCTAAATTCCCCGACCACTGATGTCCCAAAAGAAACGAAATTTAAAAAAAAATCGCAATGTTTCGGAAAACGGGACAATTTAGCGTCCCGAAGCTGTGTTTGGGGACAACGGGACAAGGGACCGAGAAACGGGACAGTCCCGTTCAAAACGGGACGTATGGTCAGCTTATCTATGCATAGACTGCAATATGTCGAGACGGAAGTTGTTGGATAGCTAACAAGAAGTAAATTAAAATCATTAAATTGAAGTTCCCTTACAAACGAATACGAGACGTTACATTGCTCATAATTTTAACAACAGATACACAGTAATATCATAAAAGATTTTTTTGATTCTTTGATTTATTTATCCACTTAAATATGTCTTTTTATCTAGTAACCCAAACTTTATAAATTGTAAATCAAAGACGCAGGAAACATCTGCTCTACGTTTTCGTGTTTCGTATAAACAAGACAAAATATATGAGCAAACTTGTCTCACACAATTTTCACATAAAAACTTTTTATATTTCCTTTGAAAAAAAAAATGGGGCGCATCAAATTAATTCAAATTAGTCACTATCGTGGTTTGCATCGCATATTATAGTTACACTTTTGAATAATTTATGTGACTGAATAATAAATAAAAGGTGTGGCTTTTCGACTCCACCTGTTTAACACAATTGTATCCGCCCATTATAAGGACAACATTGTCGGCAAAGAGTTGACCCAAGTAATGTATTTAGGACAGTTTAAACTCCTTATTCGTGTCGAACTTAAAATTATACTGTTCAACCCTTTAGTGATAAATCACGGCGTTACATTTACATAACAATGAAGTCACGTTTGACTTTTCGGGGTTTGGTAGGTATCTATGTAAAAAGTTCACAAAAACTTTTGTAACTTAGGCATGTCAGGAGATTTATTTATGTAGGTCATACACACAAATACAAATTTCAGATCCACAAACTACTAGAATTAGTTTGGCAATGGTGTGATTACGAGCCTGGAGTGGTTTGGCACTTCTTTATAAAACCAATCACAACCAAAAATATGGTTGTTGCTGGTTGTTGGCCTGCATACAAGGTACACTGATTGTTAACCAGTGTGCCTTGTATTTTTACGAATATGCACGGTACGTGCAGGTCCGTTAAGAAAGGAAAGCGGGCCCCTGGCTCTTAAGAGGCCCGTTTTCTTGGGATTGAACCGGAACTAACGCTCAAGAACTTCATCGTTGAATTAAATTAGATCTTACCAGTCTTGGAAATCTTACTGCCTATGAATATATTCTGGAATGTTTAATCAAAATTAATTATGCTTTTGCGCAATTTTCTAGTTTCACTCAGCCTCCAAGAGAGATTAACTTAAATAATTCAGTTCACTCCAAAGAATTTTTTTACCATACATACTGGCAGCTCGGCCTTGTTATATTTTTTTTCTTCAAAGCTTGTTCAACAGTAAAATTACGCTAGAAAAAATATTTTCACCGTCGAAAATATAATTGTATAAGTAAAAAGTTAAAATGTAATTGCTATTTAACAACCGAAACCACTAAAAAGGTTGGTTAATTTACCCGAATCAAATTCCACGAGATATTAGTTCTTGAAATATTAGCAGAAAAATAATTTGACCCGACTCTACATTTTAGAAGTGAGTTCACTTCACGGTGAAATTCAGGCGTCGTCGATACAACCTCTCCGTTTTACTAGAGAATATAATAATGTAGGTACTGTGCTAGAACTACTTTAATACGTCTAATTCTATCATCTAATAATTAGAATAATATAGTAACAATTTAATAGGTAATTTAATTTTTGATGAAGCATTATGAAATGTACCTCAGAAACTACTAACCTGTGTTTTCAGTCAATTTGCAGTCTTCTATACTAATATTATAAAGAGGAAAGATTTGATTGTTTGTTTGCATCGAATGGGCCCCGAGGTGGTTTTGAAAAATTCTTACATTATTGAGAAGCCACACTATCCCTGGGTAACACAGGCTATATTTTATATCTGTATTCCCACAAAAACCGGCCGTAGTTCGCTAGTCTGAAAATATAGGTAAATGAAGAAGTAAGACTAATGACATTGGTAGAACGAGTAGCGAAAAATTCTAAATCTATGGGTAGAACTCTTTAGAACACTGGCCGTGTTATAATCGTTTTATCAGTCCATGACTCATCAACACCACCTTCTCTAGGTAATTCGACACTTTTAACACTATTTACTACCTAAAACCTTTTACATAACATTTCTAAGGTTTCATCCTCTTCCAAAGTGTCACATTGACAGTTTCAAATGACGTAGAATGACACGTTGATTTTTCGGTAAAATGATATCAATTACGTCGGAAGTAAAGTTAAGTGACGCGGAAACTGTCTTTTGGTGAATATAATAAATCCATTAAGGTGTTAAGTGACTAAGTTGACGAGGTGACACCTACATTATAATGACATATTGAGGTCTTTGTTTAAAAAAAATTGGATATTCATTTCATACATAATATTACTCATTTACTTCATAGTTCCAAAATTAACCGCAAAAATGCTTCTCATTTGTTTGTTCCTCTTTCTTTTGGAAGTGGAGAAAGTTGTAGGTCTGGAGAGGGTCATGGGTTAGGTACTTTTCTTCCGGAATGAATATCCTTACGAATAACACAGTCATAATATCTAGCAAAGACAGGAGTTCTTTTCTCTAAATATAAAATGATAACGTGTTGGATAGGTACTTTTTTTTTAACGTGAGATAAATCCATCATGGATACTATGCCGGACTCTTACCGAATAAAAACCACACTTTCCTATATCTAATGTCTACGGTTGGGAGCTCCGGATAAGCCCTCAAAAGTATATCCCCTGGATTCTAACGTGAGGGCTGATTTCGCCCTATTCGTTTCAAACCACTGAACGAATTTAGACGTAGAACTGCCTTTTTACAAGGCAACATTATTATTGCCAAATTATGTCAACTTTACTACAAAATAAATACAACATGACTCAATTACTATTAATAAGTACCTGTATAATAAGCTTTTAATTAAATTATATTAAATTCATATGCAATTTCATAAAGAGGGTGAATAATTGAATATATTAGCTGATAATGGGATAATATATGTTATAAGGTACACAATTTTATGGAACAAGGCGTGTTTGTTTTAACAGCTTATCTTTACGAGTATTACCTAATATCGTTTATGAAATGTGCTGTTTTGATAATTTGGCTGTAACTCGTTCCATAATAAGGACGTAATGAATATGAGGATACGATCGTTACCTTGTTGTGTGAGTAGACATTGGAGATCCCTCAAGAATAGGTAGTGTATAATAGGTGCGTAACGTGTACAAGTTTGAACACGTTATTTTGCTATTATCTTTAAAAATTATTATGTTTTTGTACAGTGTGAAAGGTATTGTCTTAACATTTTATGACTATGGACAATGAATGAGTAATTAATTAAGAGTAAGTATTGTGTGTAATGGTGTACACTAAATAATTTTCTATTTACCTATTAAATTTCTCGTTTAAAAGCATCAGCATGGACGATAGAAACTACAGCCCAAACTAGATCAGTATGTATTTTTTCTCCGACAATATGAACTAATTTTAATACTTTTCAAGTGCATAAGAAATCAATAAGGTGTGGATACATGTTTTGGCCTTAGGTATACAAACAAATAAAAATAAATTTCTTTCACATAGACATCAGACTGATGCACTTGTGAAATGTCAAGATTTTAAAACATAGATGTACTTACCACCAGTTCGCAACAAGGCTCGCCTGAGAAGAACTGGCAAGAAACTCACATGAATATTTACAATACAAAAGGCAAAGCTGCGGGAGTCGCTGGACAAGGGTGACGTCCGCGTCACCAGACCCAACAAATGCGCGAGTCTGCGCATTTCGGGTCTGGATGACGCGGCCACGACGGAGGAGATAATCTCCGCCGTCGTGGAGGCGAGTGGCTGCCCCCGTGATCAGGTGAGCTCCCACTGGTCACGGGTCGGCGGTCGTGAGCTGTCCCGTCGCGGCGGCCCAGAAAGTGGCGGACGGACGGAGCCTCCTTATTGGAGGCTTCCTGAGGGCGCAGGTGCATCTCCTGCAGCCCCGCGAAGACAGGTGCTAAAGGTGCCTGGTCGTGGGGCATGTAGGAGTGCAGTATACGGCGGAAGTCACCGTGGGCGATCGGTGCTTCCGCTGTAGTCAGCCCGGTCACACGGCCCTTGCCTGTGACGCTCCCCCACGCTATTTTAAATGCGTGGCGGAGGGCAAGGAGGCAAACCACCGGGCGGGCAGTAAGACCTGCGCTGCCTCAAGGCCGAAGCCCCGTCCGTCCGCACGGAGGGGTGAGGGTGTGGGTGCACGTTCGCGGCAGGGTGCGGATATGGACGTCCATTAATGGACACCCATATCCGCATCCTGCAGGTGAATCTGAACCACTGCACTGGTGCTCAGGACTTTCTGTACCAGAGCATCAGGCAGTGGTCCATTAATATTGTTGTCGTCGCTGAGCCGTACTGGGTTCACCCGGGAAGCCCGGTGGATCTGGACGGCATGGCGACCATCTTTGGGGGGACCGGCGCGGACGACTCGCGCCTAGCGCTTATTGCTAGGGGCCCGGGTTGCGTCGCGGCGGAATATGAGGGTGTGGCTGTCGTGGCCGTTTACGTCTCGCCGAGCCTCGACCAGCATCAGTTTGAGCTATGGCTCCCTGAGCTGGACGTCGTTCTCGCTGCATGCCGTCCTCGCCCTGTCCTGGTCCTGGGAGACTTTAATGCCTGGTCGCAGGCTTGGGGCTCCCGGGAAACCAGAGGCAGGGGGAGGATACTGGAGGACTGGGTCACTACACGTGGCCTAGTCATCCTGAACCGGGGGAATGTCGCAACCTGGACGCGGCGGGGGCTCAGCTCGGTCATAGACGTTTCGTTTGCGACCCCTGAGCTCGCCCAGGGATGGCGCGTGGTGGAGGAGGAGGAGACGTCGTCAGATCACCGATATATTCGGTTCGACGTCTCCCCTCCACCTAACCTGCCGCCAACAATCGCGAATTCCCCGGAACCGCGTTGGGCACTCCATCGCCTGGATCGGGAGGCTCTCCTGGAGGCGGCCATCGTGTAGTGGGTCTGGGCGTGGACACTCTCTCGCTTGAGGCCATGGTGCGAGCCATGCTCTCCAGCGGGAGTAAGTGGGACTGCGCCGCCTCTTTCTGCGAGCAGGTCATGCTCGCGAAGGAGGCGGCGGGCCGGGTGCGGGAGAGAACTCTCCCACCCGAGTTCCGCAGTCGGCGCCTAGTGGGCGCCGCCGACGTGTCTTCGCCGAGGACTATCGGCCTCCATGACCGGGGGTCTGAGGACGGTGAGAGGGCCGCTCACCGTCCTTACAGAAGCAGGCCCATGACGGCAGCGTGACGTGAGCACTCACGCACGCCCCCCCTTAGAAGCGGGGTCACACCCGAAACCCCCCATAGACGCGGGATTGCACCCGAACCACCCCCTGGGCGAGGCCACATTGGCGGCCGTAGGTCTGTTGGGAGTCACGGGACATCCTTCCTGAGGGCTTACACGGGGCTCTCAACCATAGGCTGTTGGGCGTTACGTGAGGTTTTTTAGTCGGTAAGAGTCCGGCATAGCGTCCTGCGAGGATTTTCCCTCACGTTAAAAAAAAAAAAAAAAAAAAGATCTTGGCTAGGTACAAATTACATGAACTTGTTAAATTGGCCTCAAGGTGTTATAAATTTAAAACTATTTAATATTATCTCAGTAAAATAGTGGTTATTCACAAATTCATAAGTAATATTAATATGTTCTATTAATACACACAGAGACGGTAAGCAGAGACATTATATCCGCCCTCATTTCACCATTCGTTTTTATCCCACGTATATAAAGATGGTGATCCTATTGCCAAGTTGAAATGTATAGGCTAAGGTTGTGACTACACATTCTACCCAACCCACTGATGAAAATTTTTGAACTGATAACGTCTTCAACTTGGCTGAACGACGATGTAATTTTCTTGTATTCATTCTAAGTAACTCTAGTAACTTACCGATCAACTATATTAAATTATTATGTCATACTTACTTATGTTAAGTGTCAGTTGAAACCAAACAATGTCATAATTATGTAAATGATACATACATAGATACATATGGTCACGCCTTTATCCCCGAAGGGGTAGGCAGAGGCATATTATATGCCCACATTTCACCTTTGTATAATTTGTCCCACGTAATAGGTGGTGAGCCGTATTGCCGTGTTTAAATGGACAGGCGCAGGTTGTGACTGCCTGCTGTTGAAATAAAGCCTTCAACTTAGCTTAACGACTGCCATTTTACTGGCAACCGGGACCAACGGCTTAACGTGCCTTCCGAAGCACGGAAACGCTCAAATAAATGTCACAAAGTGATCACATGGATGGTCACCCATCCATGTACCGGCCACAGTGAAAGTTCATGTAAATGATAATATAATATTTATTTCTGATAGTCTCGTGATATTTTAACCACACAATGGTCAATGATCCGTACTGTTATTATCATATAAAACAAAATTCTGAAACAAAATATTCCAATAAGTATTCAATGCAAAACAGGCATGACACATTAATAATATTATGACAAAAAGCGTTACTTTAAATTTATGTGGGAACATGTTGGTGTGGGCCACGAATGACATGTGCTTAACTAAATAGACTCAGCCCAAAAAAGAAAAAGAAAAATTGATTTCAATTATTTAAAATGCTATGAAGACAGTGTAAATTATTTGTCAAATTTAGCCCTTATTGATTAATCAATTGTCATAGCTTATTACGAAATGGCGCGGCGGCGTTTAAAATAAATAACCTTATCCTTATTTGATAATTCCATTAAAGTAAACCAAGCAAATTATATTCATGAAATGTCCGAACAACCCAGTAGCTTAAATTCTAATGTCGAGTTGTTAAATCACACAATCCATGGACTTCTAACGAACTTTCCCAAAGTACCTATGAAACTTCAATGAAAAATTTAGAACCAGTCATAAAATTGCAATTCCAAAGTTTCATTACTGGAAGTTATGTTACGAACAATGGAAATGAAAAGACGACATTTTGGGTAACCATTATTATAAAAAATTCATTGCCCAAGATAGCAATTTACATGCTTTAGGTTCTAGCATGATTTCAGGATTAACATCGTAACTTGAAATGGGTTGTTAGATCGGGGTTTAGATAATATAATTTTACTGTGCAAATATTCTACAGTAAACCCAGGTGATATTTTTATGATAGTAAAATGCAACCTTTGATCTCTTGCCGGGTAGAAAAGGATCTCACTTTTTATTGAAGTTTTTATTATTAGCAAGGTAGGTATATCGGTCTAGCCCTGTTTATTAAGTGTTCTGTGAATGATTACTCGACGTAATTATACTAAGTTGAATTCCACATCCTGCTCTTGTTCGTTTCGCCTCCGTGTTCTGCTGCTGATGCTTATAAACATGAAGGCATATAGACACACTATTGCCAACCATAGTCCGTATATAAGCCTTTATACATATAGAAGATAGAAAGCTGTTGCTGTTAACAAAATAAACAGTATTTTCTTTTCAAAATATTTGAGATACTATCAAATTAAAATATTTGCTAAATTCGACATATTTGCCATCCAAGTTATAGTAACCCATAAGGTCAGAAAATCTCGATTAGTGAACATTACATCTATTTAACCGCAACCCTGCTCATCAGCCACGACCACTCTGACAAGAGTGACCGACTAAGAAGAAAAATAAACGAGAATAGAAGAACTAAGAATCATAATATATGGGTACCTACTGGGAATTTACATAATACATGTTACCATGTATTGGTAAATTCCCAGTATACTGGATACGAACTGGATCAATGACATAAACTTTTTACTGCACTATGTGAAGCTAAAAGCACTCGCCTAAAAATAATGCTTTCATTTTAAAACGAAACAAAAGTCATAAGAGAACTTGCGTGTTCCCTTCATATCCACAATTCTACAGACAGTTTGACGCACAACCTCATCTCATCAGACATTTATTTTTACGATGTTTGTTTAGAATTCTCTCGGTTTAGTTTCAGACTTGATTAAAAGAAATCTCATATTGATGTTGAGCAAAATGGGAGTAAACAAGTAGAATTTGTGAGAAAACAGAAAACAACCATCAGCTTAAATTTCTGCTAACTCGTATAATGATTCTAAATTTACTGCCTGGTTACGAACAAGCTTCTAATTAATAGCGGATTCTGATGAAAGTAGACCGGCCACTTAAAAGTATTTACGACCATTTACTTCAAATTAGTATAAACATATAAAAACCACTAGACAGAGATTTGAAGAAAAAATGTTGTAATAGACAGACAGACACGTTATATTTAGATAATGTAGTAGAGACAAATAATACCTTCTGAAGCGCTCGTGGCCCCGCGGACTCAGTGTTCTGTAAACGATCACTGCAGTAAGCAACATTTACTATGGCCGGACATGGATGGGTGACCACCACGTGGACCACTTTGTGACATTTATTTACGAGCGTTTCCGTGCTTCGGTAGGCACGATAAGCCGTTGGTCCCGGTTGTCGGTAAAATGACAGTCGTTAAGCCAAGTTGAAGGCCTTACGGGCGGCTTGAAAAATTTCAACTGTGGGTCGTCACAACCTACGCCCGGGTCGGCAGCGCGTATGTAGCGCCTCTGGTGTTGCAAACGTCTATAGGCTACGGTTACCAACCTTCCGGTGGGCCGTAAGCTTGTCTGCCACCTAAGTAGTATAAAAAAATAAAAAAAATACCGCTCTACAAGCAGGGCAAAATGGTCGAAAATTACTAGTCTCAGTCACCTTCCTACATTTACGCATCTTAGTATTCTTGGTAGGTATGCTATAATCTACAATCTCAACCTGGAGCTATCTGGATTTACAACTACAATATGTATTTATAGTAGTCACGGGTATGTGCTATCTCTTTCTCTAAAAATATAAAATTTGGAGCGATAGGAACGCCTTAGTTGGTAGCCCATTTGTCATCACCTTTTTATTTGTCTCATTAACCTTACTGTTCTACCTGAGGTCCTATCCCATATTTTGTTTCCTTCCCCTCAGTAAAATGTCGCATTCATTATGTCAAATATATTATCCATCAATTTTAAAAATACTCATATCCGATTCGTGTTAAGTTTTTTTACCATTTATGATTCACATCTATTTCTGTTTAAAGTCTTTAGACAAAACATGATTTTCAAAATTCATTGAATAACAAATGAATTTTCGATAAGTGGTTGATCATAAAAAGCTATCAGTAACTCTGACGTACAACGCGGCACACCGCTTTATATCGTCGTAATTAATAAAAAACAAAAACTGTCGAGCGATGGCCCTAAAACCCATTTAATTCTTGATAAGGGTAACAAATTGGATAAAGATAGCACGACCATCGGAGACAGAGAGATCGTAAGTGCATTGCTGTGATAACTCATGTGTGATATCGACTGATTTGTGTGGATTTTCGAGCTTATGTCATGTGTACGGTTTTACGTACAAATAAATATAAATATCTATGAATATCTCCTGGCTTCGCTCCAGATATTAATAGATATTATTTATTTGTACGTTAAACCGTACATCATATATATAGAAACATAAATATTTCTATTTAACATACTCTTGCAATAAAGTTATATTAAAATCTGAAATCAACTCTATCCGCTACGTGAGATTTGGTATAAGTAAATATTTTTACTTTTGCGAAATTCACACATAGCAGTGCACCCATTACATTTTTTTTTTGCAAATTCGTTAAAGAAGGACATTGTTGTCAGATCCATCACATCATGCTGACCGCTGGCACTCCTACAACGCATTAAAGCCTGCCACGCCTCTTCTGTCACGTCTACGGCTAATGATTATTTTATACTAACGATGATTATAATATTTTGAGGTCACATGTGACACACACGTTGTATATTCTGGGTATAATCCCTACTAATATTATGCGAAAGTAACTCTGTCTGTCTATCTGTCTGTCTGTTTGTTGAGCTTTCACGCCTAAACGGCTGGAGCGATTGAGATGAAATTTGGTATAGAAATAGTTCGAGGAACTGGGAAGGACATAGGCCACTTTTAACTGGCTAGCTGCGCTAAAGGAGAGTTATGATTTTACGCAATAACGACTTATACGCGGTAGAAGCCGCGGGGAACAGCTAGTCTTCTAAATATATATAACTCAAAGGTTGACTGACTGACATAGTGATCTATCAACGCACAGCCCAAACCACTGAACGGATCGGGCTGAAATTTGTGAATGCAGGTAGATGTTATGACGTAGGCATCCGCTAAAAAAGGATTTTGATAAATTCTACCCCCAAGGGGATGAAATACGGGAAGCAGGAACGGGAACAAATTTTAAGCAGGCGAAGCTGCGGGCATCAGCTAGTATAATATAAAGCATAAAAGATAATTATATTATTCATGTTTACAAGGTGCCTAGCACAAGTGTTTTCTTCTTTTCAATCAATAGTGTCAAGGTGATTGATTTATTCCACTAATCACGTCGCCTATACCAATAATTGGCACATTAACTAAAATAAAGATTGTCACACCAAATTTTTTTTTTACCATCATAAAGAAATTATGAGATTCTAATTAGTAGAAAATATCCATCATTTCTTATGTTTTAAGGTGTGCGAGTATGTAGGCGACAGTCGTTACCAAAAATATTTAAAAAACCGACCAAGTTCGAGTCGAGTCTGACTCGAACATGGCACAGAGGGTTCCGTACCAAAAAATGGGAAAATATCACATTTGTTATATGGGAGCCCCCTCAATTATTAGCTATTATTTTTCTGGTTTTAGTATTTGTAGGTAGTTATAGCGGCAACAGAAATATATCATCAATGAAAATTTTAGCTCTCCAGCTATCACGATTCCTGAGATACGGTCTCTTGACGGACAGACAGACAGACGGACAGACACACGGGCAGCGAAGTCTCATGAATAGGGTCCCTTTGGGTATGGAACCCTTTAAATAAATCCAGTTTAAAGTTGTTCGTAGCAATCAATAAAGTAGAGTTTGGTGTTCAATGTTTGATTTTGATAAACAACTAGGACTGCAACTAGACGAAGACTGGAAAATCACAAATAATCTTTCTTCTTCTTCCTTTCTTTATCTTCATCCTTTTCCTTCTTCTTCTTTCTTACTTCTCTTTCTTCTTTTTTTTTTTTTATACCACTAAGGTGGCAGACAAGCATACGGCCCACCAGAAGGACCGGTGGTCACCGCAGCCTATGAACGTTTGCAACACCAGAGGTGCCACACTCGCGCTGCCGACCCTGTAAAAACCTTCTAAGACTTCTTCCTTCCTTCTTATTCTTCTATCTTCTTCTCTTCTCTCTATCTATCTCTCTATCTATCTATCTAAATCTTCAATCCTTTATTACAATAATAAATTGAGTGGTTTTAGTTACGTGTTATATCTTCAAAATCAAATTTTATTTGGAGAACATAATTTCGACCCAAGTAGGTATATCCACACAAATCTATCGTATGGCCTTCATAACCACCTCTCAACATTGTACCGTAGATGTTAGTAATCTTGAAATGTCAAAGGTATTTAATTTGACTATCATGTCTTATCTCATTTCCAAGCATTCAACTTATCGATGTTTCGATATGAAATGTATCCACTATTAATAGGAAACGACTTAAACATACGAGTATTATAAAATCGACTATCTGAACAACATGATGCAGAGGTGTCATCCTGCAGGTAGACAGAATCGTGTATCAAACAGAACGAAAAGTTTTTTCACTGCAGTACCTACCAATAAAAATTTAAAGCTCTTTTAGCATACGCGTTTCCCTTTTATACTGGGTTTGTTAGAAAAGTGAAGTGTGAAAAGGCATATTTTAGTATTGTGAACTTGAAAAAACCATTTTCAAGAATCTTTTCGACTATGTAGTAGTTAGGACTTATATGACTCCATCAGGCAGTCGTAGGTGACAGCTTTTTAACCCGATCCAAAATGAAGAGGACTGAGTTCTAACGCAAATTCCAGTAAATGACCGAATTCTACTAAATCTCTATTTCAACATTCAATCTATTCTTATGTTATTATTATTACTAAAGTACTACACTAAGGTATTTTCTGTCACAACTTATGAACTATCCTAGACAATCAAATTTAATAAAACTCTGTACAAAAAAGATAAACTCTAATAAAATTCAAGACATTTGGTATTCAAAGGGCATTCTGATAAGATAGTTATTTTAATGTACAATAAACACGTTGTTCTGAATGCCCAGCCACATTATTGTCATATGTCACGGCAAGGCACAGCAAAGGGCCTTTAGAACTATAAATTTTCTTATACTCGTATGTTAGTCAAAAATGATTTGCATATTGTGGTAGTTGTCGCCTTTAACTGGCAACTCGCGTGTTTAGTAGCGATAACTTTGGCTTTATTAAAACATTATTGATGGTATAGCTAAGTTGTGTATCTGTTTTAAACTAACACGAGTTGAACACTGCACTTGTTAGGTTCGTCTCGTAGAGGGTAGGTATATCAATACATACGGTCACGCCTTTTATCCCCGAAGGGATAGCCAGAGGCATATTCTGTAAGGAGGGTATTAGCTAACAAGTTATGAAATGAAAAGAAATGAATATGAGATAAAAATATCTTTATTCTCGTCAAGATTTCCAATTCTACATTTACCGCCAGATTCGCAATAGGTAGAGCCTATGAGGAAGAACCTGGCAATAAAACTCACGGCCACTCTTTTCAAAGTCACATTAATTGCTATACATCTATTTCTACTATAATCTAATTCCATCAATAGTTGGTACACGTCATTACAATTAATAGCAACACGGGTCATATCTTTACAAATAGTTCAGCAGGATAGTACCTATACATTATCTTTTAAACCAAGCCATGGGCAGTATAAAATAACCTCGAATACAATCAATCAAATCGGTCTATGGCAGTCCAGCACTGCTGGACGTAGACCTCTGCTAATTTCAACACATATATTACACATCACATCAGATCAGATAAATTACATAAGTTATTAATGAGGAACGTACCCTTAAGACGGCTGCCCAGCGACTGAGCTGGTCTGCCTAGCATTGTGCATTTCTCATATAATTTTGGCGCCTAAACAGCATTACACTATTCACATGGGTCAAACAAACATAAATCAATTAATTAGATACGACAATGATATAATGTACAAACAAAATAATATCTAAAATAACTTAATTTAATTATCAATGTGTAACGTCATAGTATCTATTCAATAATTACATTTTATATAATATTACTCCATGTAACGACTACAGATGTTTACCGGAAAGGCGACAACATACAATCAATAACACAGACTCTTACGATTTCTTTTGACGAAGACGATTCTTAACCTGATCATAGTTCTTATATAATTATTCTACAATTTTATATCTATATGCTGTGAAACAATATTAATAATTAATACTATACAGTTTCTCAAAAACTCTTCTGAAACTAAACTTATATTGTGCATGTTGGCTAAATTGATACAAAGTGCTGCCAATAGTACCAACCACAAAATATTTAAATGTTTACTGTACAATAAATAATGGTTCCTTCTAACGTGTTGCCATATGAACTGTACGGTCAACCAAGTAACTTACCTATATATAAGCATATATCTATCACACTCAATAATGAAATGTAGACCTTCAGGCTTACCTGTCATTGCCAGGCACAAGGTGGCGAATGAGGGGAAATAGACCTTCAGAAAAGGCAGTGGTCGCCAGTGTTGGTTGCAGGTCTGGTTAGCGTCCTAGATTAGTCCTTATAGGTACTAGGTTTCCTAGCCATCACAGGAATGAATAGTTAGTTAGTTGGTTTGAGATCGATATGCCTATTTAATTAATTAGTAACAAAATTAATTAATTAATAATAAAATTAATTAATTAATAATGAAATTTATTAATTAATAATAAAATTAATTAATAATAAAATTCATTAAATAATAATAAAATTAAATAATATCCTAATAATCGATATGATATTTTATTCATGGAGATTTAACACTTTAAAATGGTAGATTACCTCTTTTCTGACAGATTTACACCTATCTTGATCCCGAGTTGTGTTAACTTTCGGCTTCAATTTTAGGTAGAGTTTTAAAGCAGATGTGAAGACTCTAAAATGAAGAATTCGTCGTTGAGCGAAAGTTATTTTACTATTTTAACGTCAATATAAAAAGTAATAAAAATGTAGCACATTCCTCTATATGGTGTAAATACTGACAGAAAATTTATGTACGGTACTGTGCTTTATCGAGGGAAACTTTCAAGATAAGCATGCCTAACACTCGTTCCGCGTTGATTACTCTAAACACATTTACTTATACAGCTAGAGTTTGCTTAATTAACTTCAAAGGACTTAATTTTTACACCTGAAATAACTTACTGAAAAAAAATGTCATAAAAGGTCAACTTCATGCGTTCATGGTTAATTCAAAAGTAAATTTTAATTGCCAAGCATATTTCACTCGTCCCTCATATTTTACCGACACGCAAATTTTAATGCGTAAATGAATGCCAGGCGCTTGAGTCGGTTTTCACAATTTGCTTTTGGATATCCCTCATTTACGCTTGCCAGACATCAATTTAAAAGCACCCCAAATTTGCGTAATTTGAAAACCAAAACAGGACATTTTGCATTTTCTTTTGGAGAAAAGAAATTCGAAATTATAAATTTAATATACATACTCTTTTATCAACTTTACTTCAAAATAATATAATCTTAATGTTTCAACAATGTATTGTAATCTAAACTAATATTATAAAGAAGTAAAGTTTGTGTGTTTGTTAAATTGTAAGGGGTAATCTCGGGAACCACTGAATCGATTTTAAAAATTCTTTCACCAATAGAAAGCTACGTTATTGTGGAGTGTCATCGGCTATATAGCATCACGCTGCAACGAATATGAGCCGAGCAGTAATAGTAAATGTTTCAAAAACGGGGGAAAAGTTATTCCTTTTGAGAGCTTCGTTGCGTGTGCTGCGTAAATATTTATAGTTATGTAAAAAATATGTACCTACTACAAAATTGTTTCTCTTAAAAAAGTTCTAAAAAAATTGCGCGATAGCATGTGTCTATCTTTGGGTTGGTGCACAATAACCATTTTAATGGCAATCAATTTTTTTGTACAATAATGCCACGGGATACCTCTTTCATAAACGAAATTGTTCTTAAACATAATGCGACGGGAATACACGCGACGAGAAACCTTTCTCTCTCTCTCTCTCTCTCACGTAGTATTGAATACTAACGATGAGACGCTACGGGAGTAAACGCAACGCGACGGGAGAAAATGCGACGGGAACAGGTAATACTCTCTCTTATGTGGCGCAAACAAAGTTGCGCGGGTCAGCTAGTAATATCTATATAGTTGTTTATGGGATTCTACAAGACTCATTTCTAAAAATTTATATTCTTTTAAAGCGTTCACAAGTCTTTTTTTTATACTTAAAATACAAAGCTCCCAACATTGTGGTAAAGTTTCTATCATACCATCACATTTATGTAGCAGAAGCTTAATGAACATTACCTGGCCGCAGCTTTGTGCTCACATGTATGCTTTCTGAGTAATTAACTAGAACGGTTACCCTCGTTTGATTTCCGTGTTCAAAACGTTCACTTTTTTCCACCCTGTAGAATAATTTTAATACTCTCTATCAAGATTCAGTTTTATGACTTTACAAACAGGTAATCTTTGTTCGTTGGTAAACAAATATT
Organism: Miltochrista miniata; assembly: GCA_933228765.1. Lineage (NCBI taxonomy): Eukaryota > Metazoa > Arthropoda > Insecta > Lepidoptera > Erebidae > Miltochrista > Miltochrista miniata. The sequence continues at coordinate 21,147,969 of OW121763.1, read as the reverse complement.
TCGGTCGAGAACATCGAGGTTTTTAGACGTCATCTAACCTTTTATCATAACTATTTCACTATTTTACTCGAGAAAACCTATATACCAAATATTTATGTGATTCACAAATGTTTGTTTCGGAGTTTGGGTGTTTTCTAATATGATATGTATGTATTTAGAAATACGTAAGTATGTCTATCAGTCATCTAGATCCTATAGCACAAGCTTAAATTAGCTTTATTTGGGTTTTATGATGTTGTGTGAGAACGTCCACCAATATTTATTTATTCATTTCATCGAGGAAGTAAGCACTAAGTGTTCTTTTTAATTATGAAGAAATTTTGTACATTTTATTTTGCAATGCAAATCACAACACTTATCCATTAGAACTAGTCGCATCACACACATTTTATTCGATTCACCACACAGTCAACGCGGGCTATATAAATCATAAATCAAACACAATCACTAACGAACGTAGTTCAAATATTGAAATTGTGTTAGGAATAAAAATGAACGAAACAATGGTGTGAGGTCTCTATCACACTTCAATTTGTCAAAATGTGTCAGCATAATACTATTTGCGTTTCCTCGTTCCAGTGTGAGTAGGTTTCGTTTTGAATCCGGTATGGAATGGGAAAAAATATATGGAAGGGATGAAATGCGAACTATTCCTGCCTGTTATCACAGTATAAAGAGAACTGTTATCTCAAGCGACACGTTACGCAGTTTGGTGAATTTTTAGTTCATTTAGATCCTGTTTCCTTTACCCTGCTTTGTCATGAAACTCAATCAAAAAAGAACAGCGAATTTATTTAAGTCGCATAGTAAAATATCGGAATTTTAAATAAAACGAAGCATCCAGGTTTTTCATTTGTATTTTTCATGCTGAAAAATTGTGTGGCTCTCTACAATCTATGCGACGCTTCAGTGAAACGGACATCGCAATTAGTTCGCGCAATACATGACTGTCTATCTGAATATCTGCATATTATTTATTGAAAATGGTTGGCGCAATTCTTTAAAATATCCGAACTGAATATTTTATAAAAACAATAAAAACAAATGCTAAAAGACAAACAAAACAAAAAATCCAAACACAAACCGACAGCACTTTAAAATGCACCCTGGTTATGCATTTCACAATTTAAAATCAAAACAATTAAACAGTAAATGAATGAGGGTTAGGAAGGTGGCATCCAGAGGGTTCCTTCCTAACTTGAAATATGAAACACTTCATCTTTGTGTAAAAATATAAGTTCAGTCCTTATGTCTTCAGTCATAAAACCAAACTTTCCTTAACCTGTTGGCGACTGTGGAATCAGTTTTCTATTTTCCCAGTTTCATCTGAATTTGACGAACTTCACAGTTAAAAAGCTTACATTTTGGAACGGGCGTCTTCAAAATTGTACCTTATTTTTTCGTGTTTACTGTTCATTTTGTTAAAAATATTTGATGTCGGCGTATTGAACTTAACGGTTACTTTAGCGTGAACATCCTGAATGAAAAATGCTGATAATTTGATGTTTAATGAAGGGAGCTCGATGCGTCGTCTCCAGCGGAAGATGGTAGAAAAATGCTCGCAGTGAATGCAAATTTTCTCCATTATTGTTTGTCTATTGTCCTGTTTATGAAGCGAAAAAGTGAAAATCTTCTTTACTGCTCGTAAAAATTTATTATTTTAAGAGCAGCTCGAGTGGTTTATGGGATTGAAAATCAGGTTTTAAGCAACTTGAAAATGGAGGAGAATTTCAAATCACCGCATTTTCTTGTATTTATGGTTATCGATAACATTGCCGGCAGTGAACTAATTTCAAATATTTTTTACGGTAAAGTAATGTCTTTAAAATACAATATGATTTTTTTTAGTAAAAATATTCATGAGTAGGTAAATAAAATTAAGCTAAGAAACAAAAATGCGACTGCAGCAAAATCTAAGTGCTTAAAAGTACCAATAAAAACAGATCAATTAATAAGACGAAGTGTAGCAAAAAATCGAGCCTGTTCATATTATTATGATACCAAACACTGAAAGAACATTTCAAAAATATGTATTTTTGTATATAACTGTATTTTGCTTTAGAGGGATATTGAAAAAAAATATGACCATATGGCAGAAACTTTATACAAATTATCCGTTTTCAATTCTATCACCTACATTAAAACATTTTATTTTCGTACAGAGCTTCTGTGGCAGGACTGGCGGGGGTGGGGGAGTTTGGTCAGTGATGGGCAGGGAATTGCATATCTGTATGTATCTGTATTATATTATCTTTATTGTGATGCCACATAGCTAGTAGAAAACTAAGATACATAGTAAATGTTTGTCAAAATTTTGCTGTTTAACTTTCGACACTAAGGTCCAGCATATTACATGGTGCTAAATTAATTACCATAACGTTTTCAAAATCGAGAATAATTTTATTATTATTTATCTTTGTCATAAAAAAGTGGTTACACTGTATTTTAGACCCGACAAGTCCCGAAATCATCTAACTTATGTAATTTCAAAAACAAAACTTCACTATATGAAACCTCATCCGTCAAAACAACGTAATATGTCGGTCGTAAGTATTATTGATATACTGCGATCATTCATCCATATAATACCCCATACTTCCGCAAAACGTAGCGTTCTATAATATACATTTATATGGACCAAGAGAATAAATTCGTTGAATCACGCCTTAAGTACCACACTAAAGATTCCGGCGGTGATTGAACTCAAAATTTTTAATTGTAATGGAGATTAGTAGTTATCTGATTCGGTGTAGTACACGCATTAGTAATAACATATTTATTTTGTTCGTTTGACAGCTGTGGGCGGATTGATCAAAGAGATAATGTAAGAGTGCCCGTGCCTTTAATACGAACTAGAATGATTTTAACAACTCACTGCAACTGGTCTTCAATAACGGCAATCTTTTAGTTTTTATTTTCAATGCTATTAAGGTGTTAGCAAAAAAATCTTTATCTCTGATAGCGAAAAGTTTTTGAGTATCGGATTTTGGTAGTATAAATACCTACCTACACGACTACACAAAAGTTACGAAAATAACCACAATTTGAAATGACGAATATACTGGGTGTAACAAAATTACCTCTCCAAATTTCATGAGATGACTTGGCATCGGAAATCAAATACAAATATTTAATAAAAAAGGGGGGTTAATTTTTATATATATTTTTTAATTTTTTGTCGCACATTAAGAATTAGTTTTTACCGCGGCAATTCGAGGTAACATGGTCGCCGTGGCAAAACAAACACGGAGCACCCGTCTAGCTGTCGTTGTCGCTTTCTACTGCCGCTCAGTAGCGATAGAAAGGGCGATAATGAAAATTTATGGGTCCTTTAAAACGAATTTACGGTTAAAGTATTCATGTGATTTTTTTTTCTTAATTTTTGTAATGTTTCTTGACTGATGCCACATCACGTGACGAAATTTGGAGAGTCAATTTTGTTACACCCAATATAGGAGTAAACTACCGGAGATAGAGGTCAGGATTTTTAAAAGCAATCCTATTATAAGAAGAAACAGTAGTTTGGTAGACAGCCGTTTCTAAGGTTTATTCTTATTTACGTGATATTGTGTTTACAAACCCTAAAATAATTCCAGGAAAAATATGTACCTAAGTATTTATTGATATATATTTAAACCACTTCAAAATTCATGCCAACTGCACTATAACTATGATCAAATCTTATAATAACGATCAACAGAAGCGACATTATTATCAAGTTGTAAGCCCACAAATTTATTTCACTATATAAACAGAATCAAACCCGTATAGATTCTACTGTTTAGTGTTAATATTTAAACGTAATAAATAAAAAAATTGTGAGTTAGACTAGCGCACAGATGGTTCCGTACCAAAAAAAACGTTAAAAAGTCAAGTTGTTGTGAGGGAGCCCCACCGTAATGTTTTTTTCCTATTTTAGTATTTATTGTTATAGCGGCAACAGCAATACATCATCTGTGAAAATCTTATCTCACTACCTATCACGGTTTCTGAGATACAGCTTCGCGACAAACAGACGGATAGAGAAGTCTCATTAATAGGGTCTAGTTTTTACCCTTTAAGTACGAAACCTTAGTCAAGTGTACAAGTCAGTCAATCTGGTTTAACCTTATGCAAAGCGCAAGCATGATTTGACCAGCAAATCATTAAATGTGAACATTAGTACCTATGAACAACATTTAAATTACAGAGAAACTTAATTATTACATATCTATATTTACATTATTACTATCTAAACTAAACCTAAATAAGGCCCCCGTGGCATTGTGCCCAAAAGACTAGCAGAATTCCCCCTTTGAATAGCAATACCTATTCGTTGAGCGAGAAAACTGCCAGCCCTTGGGTCACCAGTTGACTCCACAAGGCGCTTTTTCAAATTCTTGAAAAACATTTACATTTAAATTGAAATGTCACATTAATTTGATTACTTTACTATCTAACTAAAGCATAAAAGCGGATGCGAGTGGCGGACGATAAAAATGACAGATGAAAAGCAAACGGTGCAAAAAATAATCCGAAGAGACGCGTATGACGTTATCGACAAAACAGATATCTATCTTCCTATGGCTGCGTCGAAAATGAATTGTCATCGTAAAAGAAATTCAACGTTTACACAATGCCGCGTGCCGATATTTCAAGTCATTTGGCACACATTAGCACTTAGGGTCCTAGTATGCTCCCCTGCAAAATCTATTAGAGTTAGCTGTCGACTCGAGTCGCCAGTCATTAGAAAAACTGCATTTCATGCATTTAATAACGTCGTCAATGTATACACTGTACTCCCCACACAAGAAATCTATTAACGTCAACATGGGCGTTTTAATAATCTGTCGAGAATGCAACCCTTGTAAAAGGAAAATGTTTTACTGATAGCAAAATAGTATGATTTAAAGTTTTATTCATAATGTTACACAAAAACTACCTATGTACATAATATTTTTAGTAGGTATTACAAAATATATAATATTTCAAAAAAAGTCTAACAGTACAAATTAACCCCGTTCTAAGTGCAAACATATTAGGGATTTGATATGTATAGTCACGCAAAATAAACATCTAATCCCTATTACTATATTTATAAGCTTTCATTCTTGAATTACTCAAGCAGATTATAATGGAATTTGGTGTAAGTAGAACCGAGAAAAAGTTCTTATTGGAAATACTTTCAGCAAAAACTCACCGCGCGGGCGGATCTGCGGGCATTAGCAAATTAATGAAAACAAGTTTACTAGCTGCTAGTAAGCTTGTTTCATTAATTTGGTTTCACGTCATAGTGGTAACTCCCAGTTGACTGCTTAACCAAAACGAATTCGGAGAATATTTTTATCCAGGTGTTGAAGATACAGGCCGGTCTACGTTCCGGGGCTTAGCCAAAATAAGACCTATAGACAGATAATTATGTGGTATAGTTGTGTAAGAAGTAACTAAAAAGTAATCTGTCTTTTTACGTTTTAGTTACTTCGTAAACCGAGTTGGGCACACTTACTTAGTTTTTATTGATAGGTATTCAGTACCTACGTAATTTGTAAGTATATTGAATTTTTGGAATAGCGGTAATGTTGTCTGTGATTAGTAATGCAGAAATAATTTGGATAGTCAGATAAAAGGAAATGGTCGATGTATCTACACAATTATCCAACACCCGCTAGCAGAATTAACGATTTTTTGTACCATCGGCATCGATGAGTAACGTAATCACTATAAAATTTAATTAATCTTTGAATGAAATACCCAAATTAATCACTGAATATCTTATGGGCTTTAATTGAATTGCTTTCAACTTTGATTGAAGCCTGTCTCTCTGGATCGTTACTATAAATATAGCAAACAAAAAACATTACTTAGACCGCATCGGCAAACAAGACCCATATTAATGTAAAAAAGTAATCAAAAAGTGACTCATGAGCTAGGTACTCACTCATCAGATAAATACTCATGGAGCTATTTAATTGATTTCTTTAACACTATAGACTAGTTTGTAATCTTTTGCATACTAAGAAGAAATCCTCCGTGGCATTGAGTTATTTATATCTATTATATAAAAATAAGTCGGGTTTTCCTTCCTGACGCTATAACTGTAGAACGCACGAACCGATTTCCACGGTTTTGCATTCGTTGGAAAGGTCTCGGGCTCCGTGAGGTTTATAGCAAAGAAAATTCAGCAAAATTTCACATACAGCGCCATCGCGGGCGAAGCTGCGGGCATCAGCTAGTGATTTATATATATAAATATGACATTATCAATACCAAATTAAAATTCATATCACATTCATAGTGACTTTATGGCTTTTATATAACTTTATGTACACACAAATCATGATTATTAATAAAATTTTCGTTGCAACATTGCCTACGAAATAAACTTTAATTTGTATTCGGCAAATTCGTATTATCATTTATAAAGTCTCGAGTTATTTTCAATTAATCGAATTGGTATTTATGTTGATTCATGATCGAGAAACAGTAGGACGCCATTCGACTTGCACTTGTGTACAGAATTCGGATACTATTTTTAAGATAGTTTAAAAATAAGTGGCCATCAAATATAAAGGTTATTTTAATAAGCAGTAAAATTTGAAATCAATTTCTTTTTGTGTAATAAAGAGCTGTTTAAGAAGGTTTCTCGTGAATCATGGCGCAGAGCGTTGTAACAGTCGACTGTATGATTTGTTGGCATGGAGCAAGTATGGTCTCAGCAAGAGACGTCGTAAATCAGTTGATGTGACGCTCTTATGATTTTGTACAGCTGCATACCGTTGAAAAATAAAATTCTACTACGGCACAGTAAAACAGTGTTTAAAAAACAAACACTGCGCTGACTTGTGACAAGAACAAATTAAAATTACGAAGTGCACCACTTTTTAACGAGTTTATCTAGATTACATGAAGCTTTTTTTAAACGAATAGTATGTAGCTGTAATGACTTTTGTGCTAACGTATACAGCTCAAATTAATCCATTGTGTGCCTAAATTGATTTAATATGCGTATGCGGTGTATCTTTTGATTTGTATAGTAAGATTAATATTATTAACGCGAAAGTCAATGTTTGTTTCTAATAAAAACCTTAATTTCAATATCAAACCATTCTTGTAATCTACATACAAAAGCACCAGACGAAAACTAAATAGATAGCGTTTCACCACTGACATTATTCGTCAAAGATACACTTCCAGATAGATCTTGTGTACTGATCTGTATAAGTAAATATCGATACCCAGTAATTTGTTTTAGGTGAAACCCCACCCTCCGTATTAATTGAACAAAGACTTGCTGATTGAATAGTAATACAATCGCTGTGATAGTGAGGCGAAACAGAACAGACATTTTCACCATTACCTCTGATACATTTAGTGATGAGAACTTAATAGCAACTTCTGTTTATACAGGATGTTTCGGCAATCTATGGCTAAACATTGTAGATTGAATATTTAACTGAAAGAAATTTTAATCTGATTTTTAAAACAATTTAAAATGCCTTCAATATGTTTTAATAAACCAGGAATCAAACTTGCTGATCAAAAAGCTTAGAATTTTTTTTTCAGTAACATAGCTATTTATATTCTAAATGCAGTTAATAAAATTATTGAAAAATATTAGTAAAAAGTCCCCACAGAGCCAAACATAATGTGACATAACTATGGAACACCCTCTATTATAAGAATGAGAGCAATATAATATTAGTTCTGTAGATATTTATCATGAAAACTATGTTAAATATAATATTACATAAGAGCAAAGAAAGTGATAATATTCCTCGTATACCTAAATATATTTTTGTGTTAGACAAAAATATATTGTTAGAAATACGAGTAGAGTAAAAAATTACTTTTCAGAATTATGTTTGTCTTTTTTTTTCTGCAATTCGTTAGTTTTCTTTCAGTGGTTACACTCTTACAACCCCGGATTTTTCAGCTCCTTAGGGAGTTTTGAGGGGCTGCCCATCAGGCCCCTGTGGAGAGTCCTGTGAAAACGGGGCGACCCTTTGCCGGGCCGCAGTGATTTATCCACCGGCCTATCCTGCGACCCGGTTAAGGTGAGGCGGAACACCGCGGGGTTTAGTGGGTAGGACGATTCCTTCCAGAACCGTGAGTCCCACACGAAGTCGCCCCACTCCCCCAAAGAGGGGTGGCGAAGTGCCTAACCTGCAGTCCCCGCGTCAAAAAAAAAACCCCGGATTTTTTAACAGAAGATTACGAGCTACTCCTCAGAGCATAGCTTGAGAGCCACTTCCAATTGTCTTGCCTACTAAGAAAGTGATTTTTAATCTCTGGTCTTCACTATGGCTATCTATGAGTTATTTTGGAGAGCTAAATATAAAACATGTCAATAAATATCATTCGTCATAATATATCAGTGTTCACAAAAATTTCCTGGATTGCGCCTAGAAATTTTTGTGAACACTGATATAAAAAGCACTAAACTACAAACTATATTGTTAGTAATAAATTATAGTAAGAAGCTGGAACCCTCGTCACAATTGTCGGACTTGATCTCTTGTTACCCAGTTGATATCTTACAGTTTCATTCAAAACATTTAAAACATCCTATATTTATACCGGTTACTTTGAGCCTTAGATTACAGCTCATTTGGGCATAAAGATGACTTCCACTCCAAAAGGTTTAGGTAATATTATAACTACGTAGGTACCAGGGAAGTTGACTGCAGCCGGTGAACTAAAACTTCCTGAAAGAACCTACTTTCAGGAAATTTTCAGTCAATACAAAATACTCAACAACGTTTCGTTTTTGTAACAAGTTAGAAGACTATTGATTTTTTTTTTATTTCTAGATCTTTTAAAATCATTTATTACTAGATTTTTCCCGCGGCTTCGACCGCGTAGAAGTCATTATCTCGTAAAATCATAACCTCCCTTTTGCGCAGTCGGTTAAAAAGTAGCCTATGTTCTTGCCAGGGCCTCGAACTATCCCCATACAAAATTTCATCTCAATCGGTCTAGCCGTTTAGGCGTGAAAGCGTTACCGACAGACGGACAGACAGAGAGACAGACAGATCGACAGACAGATAGACAGAATTACTTTCGCAATTATAATATAAGTAGGGATAGTAGGGATTAGCTTGTACTATGAGATCTAGGCAACTGATAAACGTAGGCATTTATTTTTATATTTTTTAAATAATAATGTCTTAAGTAACATACAGATACAGAAAAAAATAACGTGCTCATCACAAAAACACATTTGAATCCACGAATGTGTGGGTTAAATTTCCGTGTAGCTATATCAAGATAGTCCAATAGTCAAGTACTATAACTTCTAGACCAAAAGTTCAAAAAACTTAGTATTTTGTTTCTTGGAGCATTGTAGCAATTATAGCGATGTTGAAACTGAATACAACCAGTAAACCAATACAACCTCAAAATAATTAGTTATATTACTGAACATAACACCAGCAATGAATTTAATGGCATTTCAGCCCCAAGTCTGTAACGGCAGCAATTTACTAAAAACAAACGCGCACTGTCTCACACTTTGAACGAATCGCTAAACGAAAACATTAGCAACGGCTCAAAGGCTTTTGAACGTAAATTGTACGTGAAATTCGACGGCAACGATTTTGGGTCGCGAGAATAAGGGGTTTGATATTGTGCTTAGTGTACTTGGATTAGTTCTCGATAGTGGGATGTTATTCAGGTCAACACAAATACAGGGTAAATGTATTCGGGCTTTTATATTATGAGATCCATATTATTTTACGAGACGGTATTCGGTAGAGGCGTAACCTTGGTATTATAATACGACAGGGCTTAAATATTGACTGTTTAGGAAATTCTTATAAGAATGTGATGTAAGTAAGGTACAATTTAATTTCTTTAGAAGACGGGTGGACATATTCGTCTCATCAATACTGTTGACAACGCCGCTACAGTCACCGAACTGACAATTTTGCTTTCCAGTTTTTCCGAAATGGCCGTGTTGACAAGTTGACAATTGATTTGTTAATTCCGATTTAATGTTTATGTCATAAAGGTTTTGTCATTTCTAAAAAAAATACAAATTAACATCGGAAATATTTATTTCGCACTCGAAATTTTATTTCTATTTCAATAATTTAGAAGAACAGTAGTTATTCACTGTTTAAACATTGTTACGGTACAACTATAATAGATAGGGTTTGAGTACCAGAGATTAAATAAAAATATTTTTAACTCAATTCAATTATTCATTTTGCGAATATGAGCACAAAAAGGTGTTACAACATAAATTTATAACATTACACCTCAAGGCATGCAAATATGTCTAAATTATAATTCAGTTTAATACGGAGTTAATTTATGTTGCCTAGGTAAAACGGGTTCGGGGCAACCGCAGTTCATTTTAAGCCTTTGACCTTTAGAGTCAATATAAGATTGTAAATAGCTATAATAGAGGGCATATATTACTTTAAATTTATTAAGTTAAATATTAATCAAGATAAAAAAGAAGTCCTAGATCGAAGAGTTTTCAACTTCTCTGACATTGCGATCGTCCATTGGTTATGCGCATGAGAAGAAAAGAAAGGAGAAACGAAAAAAAAATAAGACAATCTACATATTAAACCTTTTTTTATATTGAATAGATTAATCAAATTCAAAATATAGTTATTCTATATAAATAATGTATAGTAGCTTTTAAAGAGCATTTAAATACAAAAAAGATATCATAAAGCAAAGAATGAAGTTAGTCCTCTTATATCTAAGGCGTGGTCCTTTATACTTCCATAGCCACAATACAAACTTATCGTTTATTACTACTGGCGTATCAACACGCATCTTGGTGGGCGTATCCAAGTGTTTACTTTGATCTTTGTACGTCTCGACAAGGCAAATACTTTTATCATTATTTACTCAGTGTACAGTTTCCGTCTATCGAATGCCTATTGAGTGTTCTTTTGCCCTGTGTAGCTCTTAACAACTAAGAAAATATTCTTTATTGTCTTATGACTATGCAACTGAGTGCGTAATGACCGTGCATTCTTCAACCACTTGAAATATTTTTAAGCACTCTTATAACTTAATATTTTGCTACTACATTTTGTATGTAAGTTTACCGATTATACTACAATAGTAATTTGTAGTGTATAGATATTTAGTAATTTAGTTACAGTTAACTTAACTGATTATTCTATTACCGAACACTTTTTTATTAACAGCTGAAGATAGAAATGATAACAGAATCATCCACCAAGAATGGATTCTTTAAATTTCCATTGGAATAGGTTTAAAACCAAGCATTTGAAAAATATTATAGGCAGTTTATTATAAATCTATCACAAAAATTTACAATATTTTTATTTTATTTTTACGAGAAATCATAAAATACATTCAAATCGTGCACGCGCCATTAGTGAACAATGTGACGACCATTAAGAAATTGAATAAAAAATATCCTTTCATTGTAACAGAGAACAAATTGAGACAACTTTAGAATTCACACGGCGGAAACAAATTTAATTTATCGACGTCTTACTCGAAGACGTCTCAGTTGCGTATAACAACAATTATAGACTTGCAAATAGCTTCCGTACTCAGGATAAGCCCTCTATCCTACAAAATAACGTCTATAATCCAATAGCTAAACCAAGAAATAAATTTGTTACTGCAATGCCGAAGTGACAGAACTTAATAGCAGTTTAACAAATAGCTAAACATTTTGTAATTCGGGGAAGATCTTGAATACTTAGTTTACTTAACAAAGGATGGGCAGTCTCCCATTTTGTTCGGTATCTTACACCGATGACAACATCTGCCCTTTTTTTCTGAGACAATACCTGGCGAACTTGAAATGATTATTTGTTCAACTAGCCAGAAAATCGAGAGCTATTGTCAAATTGAACGGTGCTGGTGACCAGTTTTTATATTCAATTGTGTTTTTACGGTTGCGTATTTTGCACATTTTGATGAAATAGTTAGCAATAATAAATTATGTGTATACGTTCGTTCTTGAACTAAATTGTGCCCAGTTGTTTTTTTTTATTCTAGGAGATTCGTGTAGATTTGTCTAGTATAATTTACACGAATCTCCTAGAAAACAAAAGTATATATTAAAAAAATACATTGGCATCTCATAAAAGTATTTCATTGTTGAAAATTTTACACTTAATGGTGACCGCAGCTTCGCACGCATAGCAGTGCATTTTTGTTTTAAAGAATCTTTAGGCTTTAGTGCAGAAGCACGGGTCACCTCATGATTCTTAACGTCACATAAGAGAAAGAGGGGAACAGAGAAAAGTGTACTTATTCATCAGGCTCAAAAGAGCTTGTGCAAAACTGCTGTGTCTGCTTTATCATAAAAGAGCTTAAAGATTAAGTCTATTGTAAAATAATTTAGTTTCTTTGCTTGGCGCAGTCGGGTAAAAAAGATAGCTTGACGCAACAGAATATGTGGGTGGAAAGTTAGTGATAATATTTTTCATGATAGCACACATAAGCATTGTTTAAACGTGTAATAACAACACACTAGGATCGTTCTAACAATAAATAAAGGGGGTGCTGCAATATCTGTCTCGCGCGCACTGAGTGCAGCCCATTTGCATTGGAAGTGAATGCGATGAAACGGCCTCCCGTGGAATTTAATAAAAATATCTTAGCTTAGCACATAGCGCTGTGTTTCTTTAATGTACAGCCGAGACTATCGCTGAAAATATATTTGTAATCTATTCTTTATTTTAATGCATAGAACTAAAACAAGTTTATTTTTTATCCCACTAAGGTGGCCGACAAGCATACGGCTCACCAGAAGGACCGGTCACCGCAGCCTATGAACGTTTGCAACACCAGTGGCGCCACACTCGCGCTGCCGACCCTATAAAAACCTTCTAAGACCCCCTTTGAAGGACCCATACTGTAGGCGTTTGGGAAAATCGAGGCAGGGAGATCATTCCACAAACTAACGTGCACGGAAGAAAACCCCTATCGGATCTAACCGTGCTGAAACGCTCCGGACGCAGAGTGCGAGGATGAACTCCCTGTCTGTGGCGAGCGGTGCGATGATAGAACGATATGCTTGTACTAGGGGCTCTAGAAACCTGATAAATATACTTCTAAATAAATAAATATAAACAAAGAGAACACTTAAACTCCGAACCAAACATTTTCGGATTACTTAGATATTTTCTTTGACCCGGGAATGGAACCTGGGATCTCAGCATGGCATTCGCATACGCTTGCCACTGTACTACCGAGGCAGTATATCGTGGGCTTTATTTTCGGACACAAATGGGCGGTTTACTTATTTTACTGGCCGTTTTAAAGCAATTGTAATGTAAAACATTTAAGTAACTTCTGAATTATTATGTAATTAAAATATTCTATGTATTTTAAAAGACATTTCTAAAGTTTAATGCTACAAAACTTGGACCAATAATATTATTTCAACATAAAATTACGATTTTAAAATTAAGTTTGAATTCAGTACGACACATTTTCTGGCTCGAACAAATTCAGTTTGAAAAGCACAATTGCGAGTTTCGAATAGCTGTATTTAAATTAATAGGGTTAATTACAATTAAGTACAGACAAATTGTTTGATTTATTTGCGCTCTGTATTTCGATTTACTATAAATTTAATATGCTAAGTAAATTGCTAAAGCCATTTTCATTTTATATTTAAACCGTTTCTTTAGATGAAATTTCATTACATTTTCATTATAATTATTACATCGCGTTTTAGAGAAGAGTTGAATTTCGAAACTTTCGTAATAGGTTAGTTAATATCTAAATAAACCAAAATAGGAGTACTATGGGAATGGTTTTCACATGAATCCCCTAGATTATCAACGTGACAAACTATTGTTGACAGATACCCTCAAATGAAGTATATCTATCACAGAAATTAGCATTCATAAGCCAACTCAAGCGACATAAATAACCATCTGATATTTGCTTTATTACGTGTGATGATAGAGATTACTTGTTTCGGTATTTAACGCCTACACTTCAGAGATAAAAGTTACATAACCAAAGAAATAGCATACTGGTGTGATTCTTTATTATGACGCCTACTGAAAACTAGAAATGTAGTTCTGTGTTTCGAATTTCGTGCACATGCATTGAGATTATAGGTTTATGTTAAAATTCTGATGCAATAACAGAAAAACACACTCAATTTTTTAAAAGTCAATTTGAATTGTTTCTATGCTTGCTTTTTGAGACATAAGATAAGAAAAATAATAAAGTTATTTAGACCATGTAGGATACATTTACATAGTCTAAATAAATTTGTAACGTTTAATGTAATGTCCTCTTATTGGTTCACAAGTGACATTTTAGTGTATTCCAGTACAGTTTCTATTTATCTGTACACGTAATGCGTCCCTAGACTCCTGTCAAAACTACTTTGTATTCGAGCCTCGACCAGTTGCCTAGTTACTTTGAGAATATTGCTATATTCCTTGGCCACAAATACAACGTCCTATATAGTAAAATATATTATATCTTGGGTAGATTCGGGATGTTTTTGACAACAAGTTATTCTACATACCGGGAGATTGGGTGAGGGATTTGGGTTAAAATAAGCAAAACACCCGACAGATAACGAGCTACGCACAATATTGGATCTTGTATGAAATTTTGTCTAAATAATGGGTATTTTATTTCGAAAACTATCTTTTCTAGCCACCTACATCTGGGTCGACAGTCGACACCAACACAGTGTTTTTTTATCATGAATTCTAAAAAATATTAGGACATAGTTTTTCTATTCTTTTTATTTTTTTCTTATTTATTTCTCACTATTTGAATTATTTAAACCGTTGAAACATGTCACATACATAGTCACTGCTTATCCCCGCCTTTTACTACACGCCAATATTTCCCCAGCTGAATTGGATCAGGCGTATAACGAAAAATATGATTCACTTAAACGTCGTAAATTTACCCATTAAGGAGTAGCTACTAAAACCCAAAATAAAGTATTATAGAAGGAAAATAATCTCCCAATCAAACATCCTGAACTTAAATTAACTTTAAGACTACACTCGTAAACTGAGGAACATGTACAATAATATTCAATAGTAAATAGTTTATTTACAAACGCGACCGCTATACGACAAGGTTTTATTACAAGCTATAAAAACACAGACTTTAACTTCTAAAGTAGAATAACTGAAGCGTAAAGTCCATAAGTACCTAACTATACTTTTAAAGTTTTAAAGCTGGTACCCAATTTTTACTTTAAAATCGATTGGCCCGGTTATCCGAGCTTATTCAGGCGCGAATATCCTATAATATTATGACTTCGCTACGGATAATAGTTTTGAGGAAAATCGATAGGTTTCTATTATAAACGTTTTCGTTTAAGCTTAACCGTTGCATATTTCAAACCGCACGAAAAATTTCGCATTGAAGTGGAATTGAAACTGTAGAAATGTTATTTCATTGAAATGGTGATGTCATTTCAAAAATGAAACGAGACGTTGAAATGTTGAAAATAAATTTCACTTGATTTTTTTCTTCTATTACCTATTAGTTATATTATCTATAACTGTACATAGAAAGGCTGCCATAAAAATGTAATAATAGTAGAATAGTAAAATGTAAACTATACGCCACATTTAATCGATATTTAAATTAACTATAATAGCACGGGAAATGAACCGAAAATACCACTGTTATTTCATAGTAAGTTCCGAAACAGATAAACTGGGGAGCACCCCCAGTCATAATTTACTTGATAACAAAACAAACACCATGCCGTGACTTTAAAAATTCAAATTGCACCTATACTTTATACGTTGGTTTGTTAACAATAGATAATTGCACCGTTCTCCGGATGGTCCAGGTGTGAGTATGCTAGCTCGTAAGGACGTCATACAATGTTATTAAGAGTTCAATGGCGGGACTGAGAGCATTTTTTAGTTGTCCTGATATGCACAAACCACCCTCGTTTTAAATAGCAGTTAGAAGGTAATACGCTTACTTTATCAACAAACAGTGTTACTTTTCGATGGAGTTTAATCCTTAAAGCACTTACTAATTTCATCTGTACTGATCATGGAGGAGCAAGAAAAGATGCTTTGGCGTAAACCCCAACGCTATCAGCAGCAAAGATTAAGCTTAACTTACAATTTTTTGTATCCTGTTGGTAAGTTCGAAAGTGTGGTTGAATATCATCGCAGAATCCGGAGGAAGCCAAACTTGCATTCAAAGATTACTAACTCTCCCTGCTGCTGCAACCCTTTTCTGACTTAGGATCTCAATGAGAAGCCAAGTTGATTCTGGCATAATAATATGTATGTCAATAGCAGCGACATGTTCAGATATTGCTTAAAGTGCTGCATGCTTAAGACCAAATAATTTTAGTAATACTGAAATAGTAAGTAAGTTCAAAATTAAGAAATAAAGTGGAACTTCTGCATTTGCTAGCTTTTGTGATATTGTGAAAAACTTTGATAGTGATTTAAGAACGGGCATAAATACGTTAAAATTATGCCCGTTCTATAGCAAAAAAAAATTAAAAGGAAGATTACTTGACAAAATAAAACTTTGCCACAAATGATGTAGGTAAGTTACATGCTATGTGAAAATTCGAATGTCTTCGTTTCGCTCAAAAGACTTCAGCATAATAAGGGCTTAAAACGGCTATTCTCACTTATTTCGAATGTGATTCTATTTGAAATCTACTGAGAGAAAAGCATACTATACACAGAATAATCCTTTGAAACGAATGTATTCGCTTTTTCTTCATACGGTTTATTTTAAGTCTCAATGGAAGGTTTTTGAATAAACGACTTGCAATTTAAACTGATTGCACATCATTGACATTTTGAACTAACAAACTAAGCCTTGGCCATAAAATATTTAGCGAAATATCTATATTTAACATGGTTCTGCAGTTGTGAAGTCATCATCAACCCCACACAATCACGCCTGTTACTTTGATGGGATGGGCAGAGATGATTCACCCACTTACACTTTGCTAGTACTGAAGTTGTGTTGGTCCCACATAATAGAGAGCAAGCTTATTGCCGTCTTCGGGCACTTATTGGAGAAAATATATAGCCATTATCTACTTTTATTCTAAGTTTCAATATCCAGGACAGCTGTTTTACATCATAAATACAATTTTGCAGTCCCATCAGTTGTACAATAAATTAGTAGTTTGAAAACACTATTAAATTACGCTTTATAACCTTGAAATCTAATCGCAGTCAAAGTTCATTACAAGACTTTGAAAAAAAATCCAAAGACTGCTACGATACAATGTTCTATCATGAAGATCCAGTTCATATCTTCCTGCTCCATCATCAGATCAGTTCAACAGTACCATATTACTGTATTGTCGTCAAAACTACATAGGTATAGCTGCCAATTTTCATGACGTTACGATCCTTGGATGATGGTTAAATTAGTCACCTTAGATCCCATTACATACAAATACTAGCTGACCCGCGCAACTTCGTTTGCGTGATAAATGAAGAACCGCTCGACCGATTTTGTGCAAACTTCACATAAACCATCTACTAAATAGTCCGAACAAAGCCTCAACATTTGGTTTGGATACGTGAGCCCGTTCTTGAGTTATAAAATTACAACGAAAAGTGGCATTGATTTTTATATATATAGATAAAATGCCAGTTAATGTCCCTACTTACTTACTTTATTTAGCTGTGTGACAATATATCCTATCAATGAACCTAATTGACTGTGTCACAATATATCCTTCCCCATAAGTGGCAATTATTCTAAGTAATTGTGACCTCAGCCTATTTCGGAATTAAGTCGAGTGACCTAATTGTCCTTCCAAAAGTCAATATTTTAATCAGAACGGTCCGATGTTACGCGACCCGTGGGGGTAAACGTATGTAACGTAAGAGATTTTATTTCAGCAGACAAATTGAATGTAGCAGTAGATGGTAATGAAATTCGTGGCAATCGAAATTAGTTCCATTGAGAATAACCCGTTGAAAAAGTGCGAAGGGGACTCCGAAATATAATTTGCAATAAAGTCGGCACATGATTTCTCACTGAGCTCACCCTTGACTACTTTATTACTTTTCTCTGAAGCACGGTCTTTTATAACTTTAATATTTCATTCGCATATGTATTCTGCTTCTTGTAGAGGCTGGCGATTGTAAAATGTTTTCCGCCATTGTGTTACGTGCTTTGCGATGACCATAAGTACTAAAATGTTCTTTTATTACTCAAACAGTACACAAATGGTGTCATAAATGTTGGATGGGAGGCAATGAAAACTACTTGACCTTTTTCAGAATTGATTAAAAAACAACAGTAACATTAAAATATTCAAGTGGTATTTCATCAAACTTTTATACAATAAAACCAGGACAGTATAGAAAAGTCAATATGAAACTCCAATTTGTGTTTGGAACTCAGTTGAATTTATTTTTTAACGTTCGCATTCGGATTGGAGCAAGCTTTTAAATTAACAAAGGCATTCTGTTCAACAGCGAGCGCATTTAAAAGTTGCTAAGCGAACTACTGCGTCCGTATTTATTTCCATGCAATTTCCTCAACTTCAAGTTTCATTAGAAAAGTGAAAGTTTGATAGCGTTTCGAACTCGCTGTGGTAAGCCACGATAATCAAACTACTTCCCGTGAATAAGCATTACACTCATAATTCTTTCTTTTTACGGAAAACTTGCCCTTCTCCACTAAATGTAACGGAAACTTATACGCCTATTATTATAATACGCTCGTGCTATTATTAAATACTAGCGGACGTCACGCGGTTTCACCCGCGTAGTTCCCGTTTCCGTGGGAATACGGGAATAAAATATAGCCTATGTTCACCGCAAAGAGTGTAGCTTCCCGACAGTGAAATAATTTTTCAAATCGGTCCAGTAGTTCCGGAGCCTATTCGTTACAAACAAACAAATAAACACAAAAACAAATCTTTCCTCTTTATAATATTAGTATAGTATAGATTGTTCTGACTGTAAACGTATTTTTATTGTTGAAAATGCTTGGTTCACAATAATACTGTATCGGTAGATATATTTATTCTCCTGTATCCGCAATAATGCTAATGAGTACTTTAACTTCTTTCACGCACTCTCCATTATCAGTGTGGTCGGGGCTTTAAAAATCATTAAATAGTTTTGGTCTACTCTGGCACAGAGCGACCAATTCGTCGTAGCGTTAAAATAGCGGTTTAACCCTTTACTGTCTGTTGCCAATGTAAAAATGTCTCGTTTGAGACCAACATACTAATCTCTGTTAGTATTATAGTTTAACCGCTCAATCCCGCCGGTGGCGTGGTCACGCCGGCGTATCCATAGGCGGTGCCCACGCTACCGGCGGGAACGGCGGCTGCACGCCGGACGTCACACAATATATCCTTATTTCTTTTACAGGAGTCGTACTACATAAATACTTACTGTTTCATCATGCTGGATAACTGACGAAAATAACTACACTAAATCCGAGAACACCCCATGTGTAATGGATTTATGATATTTGGCCGAAAATTAGGATGGGGAAAATGAAGGAGTACTCTCAGATTTTACCATGTAATTCAAAATAAAAAGCAGTTTTCTGACATAAATTATTTTATTTACAAAATATACACATCAACAATTCACTTTCACCAAAAAAATAATAATCTGTAGATATAAAATCTCCGAAAATAAAATAAAATATTACTGCCTATTTATTTGTTTATTTTTTCGTTTATTTTGGGGACATCGAGGCTATGTAATCTTAAATTATTAAAAAAAAACCCCCCCATTTTTATTATTGATTTTCACATAAATTATTCATATGTTAAATGTTAAATGGTATTTTGACAAAAGATTATAGTTTCTATTGAGAAAATCTCAACAAATATCGGTTAAATACGAGCACTGCACAACAAAAACAACAACAAAAAATAATGGTGACCTTCGCGTGTTATTTTATCAAATTTTACAAATTTAACTTCGAATTACACTGAAAATATTTATCACAGCTTTTAAACAACATGACAGGATACTTTTAAATGCAAAACAACAATATTTGAAACAGAATAAACGAAAATATTCAAAAATTAATCGTAATAATACTTTCTAGGAACGGCGCCAAACAAACAATAAATAATGACAGCGATCAAATCGTGATTTCGACTTTTTTTTTCATTACATTCACTCGGCAAGCTCTCTCATTCAGTACCATAACCAATTCTACACATTAATTTATACAGAAAGACTTAGACCCGCGACCATACAGCCATAGATATCGAAAAATGTGCGAGGAGAACCAAACGAAAAAAGTTGGCCGCCCTGGTTGCCAAAGCAATCGACTGTTCGGGAGATTGGCAACTCGGGTTTCATGCGGCATTCAACGGAACGAAAAAAACTTGATGCATTCGTATGTTTGCTAGTTCAGAGCAAAACACTCAGTGTAAACCATTACCACTTAAGCATCTTATACTTTTCGACCAGTTTCGAGATTGGTGACAGTTTGTAACATTTCCATTTACAAGAGTTTCTTTTCTTCGGAAGGTACATATATTAAGCTGTTGGCCTCTGAAACGAGAGCTTATAGGACTTATTAGCTAAATTGAAGGCCTTATTGGGCCGCAGATGAGATTGGACAATTTCAACAGCCCTCCTGGGATATCTTTCAGAGAGCTTCCCCGGTGCTCCCAGCCGTTCGCAGTTGTAGTGCACCGTGGGTATTTAGCCGGCAGAAGTCCATCATAGCATCCATGAGAATTTCCACGGTCACCGTCGGTATCAACACTGTAATATGCATGTTGCACTGTGGCAAATATGCATATTTATAAAATAGTATGTATAAAAATAGTAAGCTTGTACAAATCTGAATCTGAAAAATTATTTCATAAGCAACTATTTTAGTAGAAATATCGATACCGGAAATATCGTTTGCAGAATATCAATGAACTAACCTTCTCGTGAGGTCGAAAACATAGTGATAAAGGAAGGATTCTTACCTCTAAATGTATTCACTGCCACCTTTTGAATATCTTCGAGGTCCCTTGTCCGTGAGTGCTCACATAAATCGCTTGTTCGTATTCCAACCTCTACATACTCTTGCTCTTTAAACAAGTATATGAAGGATCACGACAAAGAACGTGTTACCCAGTCATGTAGCCCTCTATGACGAATCTATCTTAATAA
Source organism: Miltochrista miniata (assembly GCA_933228765.1). Lineage (NCBI taxonomy): Eukaryota > Metazoa > Arthropoda > Insecta > Lepidoptera > Erebidae > Miltochrista > Miltochrista miniata. Next base: position 21,126,892 of record OW121763.1, on the reverse strand, counting down.
CACTGGTGACCAAATTTAAACTTTATTGCTTTGATATAAGATGGTTTTATTACTTTCTGCAAATTTTCAGTGCCCCGCTGGGAACAATGTTGGTGGTTATCTCTACATCAGATTAAGATAGCACCGAGGTCAAGTTCGGCACGCGAGTCAACACGGCCAGTTATGCTCGTTAACGTATATGGCACATGGCTGCAGCATTTTAAAGAGATGGGATTTTAGCAACAGTAATTTATAGTTCTATTGTTGGTTGCGTGGGGACTCCAACGAAATCAGGGGGGTAACCGCACTTGTAAAATTGGTGCATCTGTGACTAACGGACGAGGTTGTGGTGCCGACTTCAAAGTGAAGCAACTTAAGTTTTCATTCCAGCGTCAGAAAGTCACTACAGACTCTACCTTCTCGGAGGATCCACTGCGTGACATGACTTAGTAACTCAGAATGGACTCAGCTCAGGTACTGGCACGAAATTAGGTCTTCGTCTACCGTAGGTGATGGTACATATCCGATCGCAGGTGGTGAAAGGTATTTCATTGTTAACAAATTTAAACGTTTCTTTTATCACTTTACATAATGGCATCGGTTCTGCCCGACTTTGATTTGTGAGAATTTTAGGAGACTTTTTAGACAAGCATCTACTTATATAATATTATTTAGAGGTTTATTTAAAAATCCTTCGAGATATGTAACTTATTTTACAGATCTTGTTTTGAGACTACATACAAGAAAATATGATTCGGTTACAAAATAAACTACGTAATAGAAGAGAACATAATGTTTGTGTATTTTCTTATTGTTTCAGTAACAAATTTTAGAAATATTGGTATTCTAACTGACATTTATGTATAAAACAATTTCAAGGTACAATTGTGAGGCATCCTTGCGAATATAACGAATACAATTTCCCTCCAATATTCCTCAAATGCTGTTAGAATGACGTAACTATTCCACGTAGCGTAATAAAACCGCATCGGTTGCACTTTTCTTTATATATCGCACCGTGTCTTGTGAGGATGTCTTCCAGAATGTGAATCACATTTGGGCCCTATCATTGAAATGTCGAATGATTTTCAGTTTTGTCGAATATATCGAAAAGTGCAGATTTGCTAGTTGTTTGGCGTTTCTTTCCCAAAGAGTAAAAAAACCGGCCAAGTGCGAGTTGGACTCGCCCATGAAGGGTTTCGTAGCAGCAAGTAACATAATATAAAAGTTCTTATAGTTCGTTGTAACTTTGATCGATGTTTTAACACGTTCGCAGTGGTAGTGATTTTTGTAACCGAAAATTGCGGTTTATGACATATTAAAAAAAAACTACCAGCTCTATCTCGTCCAAACCAAATTTCGTTGGTAGTTTTTATCGCAATGTACATCATATCTTCTTTTAAGATTTATCATTCTCTTAGTTTAGAAGTTAGAGGGGGGGGGGGGGGGCAACACATTTTTCCACTTTGGAAGTGTCTCTTGCGCAAACTATTAAGTTTAGAAAAATATGATGTTAGATACCTCAATAGCATTTTTAAAGACCTATCTATAAATACGCTACACGTATGGTTTTGATGAAAAAAAAAATTTGAGTTTCAGTTCTGAGTATGGGGACCCCCAAAATCTACTGCTTTTTTTCTAGTTTTACATAAGAATCCTAATGCGGTTCACAGAATACATCTAGTTACCAAGTTTCAATATCATAGGCCTTATAGTTTCGGAGAAAAGTGGCTGTGACACACGGACGGACAGACAGACGGACAGACAGACAGACATGACGAATCTATAAGGGTTCCGTTTTTGCCATTTGGCTACGAAACCCTAAAAACGATACCCTATTCATGAGATTTCGTCTGTCTGTCCGTCACGAGGCTGTATCTCGGGAATAATCATAGTTTTTTGTACAGATGATGTATTTTGAGTTGCCGCTTTAACAAATAATACTAAAATCCCAAAAAAACGGGATTAAGGGGGGTTCCCATACAACTGCCTTTTTTTTGATACGACACCCTCTGTGTGCGAACCCGACTCGCACTTGACTGGCTTTTCTTTACTTGAGGACATACCCACGGATGCCATGCTGGACTCAATACGACTTAAACCAGACGGTCCCTTGATCCCTACCTGTCCGTCTATCGCCAGGGGTTGTAAGAAATTGAAGTAAGAAGTTGAAGCGCTCGCGGCCCCGCGGACTCAGTGTTGTGTGAACGATCATTGTAGTAAACAACATTTATTTTGGTAGGTTATGGATGGGTGACCACCTCATGACCACTTTGCGACATTTATTTTACGAGCGTTTCTTTCCTTCTTGAAAAGTTTCAACAGCGGGCAGTCACAACCTGCGCCTGTCCATATCAACACGGCAAATACGGCTCACTACCGTGCCACCACCACGTGGGACAAAAATCTAAACGGTGCAATGTGTGCATATAATATGCCTCTGCCTACCCCTTCGTGAATATAAGGCGTGATCATGTGTATGCATGTTTATTGTAAGAAATTGCTTTCAAACTGCGCGATTATTTGCAAGCATATCGCGCACCATACATTCAATATGGACACGTTCTCACTCGGCTATATTTTATTATATCGTATAGCTTACCCTACGTTAATCCTTGCTTGCTATAAATAGCACAATAGTAAATAGCGTAGTCTGAAGTCACCTTTGAAAATGTTAACCTTTTTGCTAGGATAAGGCCGTCATTTGTACGTATTCTCGCTATGAGTGTGAGCGATGGTAATTGAATTCATATTGGTGAATCCGATTGCAACTAATTATATGCTGAATTATTATCCATGGTTTAATATACATACATACCGTATGTAACGTACTTACTTACATTCCAGGAAAAAAAATAGCCTGTGGTTATTCCAGACTGTTAATCTATCATCCCCGTATCAATTTTCAGCTCTATCCAATCAACAAACGGCGTATGGAATGTGACTATGGAGTGAGTTAGATTCGTTCAGTCGTTAGGTAGCATAACTAACTTCCAAACATGTTCACTTTTACAGTTTATTATTATTACTACGATACTTCCTTGTAGTCTTAAGTATTTCATGTTCGAAAGGAGCTGATGCAGTTTGTGATAAAATTGATTCTTACCATAATAGCTTACCATTATGCCTACCATACTTCATAAAATAAACAAATTTCATTCAATTCCTTCAAAAGATTCGCAGCAACGTACCTACATTATGAACAACTTAGTGTCCTTCTGCGGTACCACTCACGTATTGCGTAAAATCAAATAATATTACTTCCTCAAATATATTCCATTTCGTGGGTAATTTCATTGACACCATGATGAGACTTCTTCGGAGCTTTATTCTTTACAATATTTATTTTTTAAGACTTCTGTAAAAGATTTATGTAAAGCAAAGTATAGTGTAGAGAAACTTCTAAAATATTAATGATAAGTTAAGGAATTACAACATTATAAGTGTAAAGTGGTCATTCTTTGAAACTCTAATTTACTTTGTCTGTACATAAACGCACACCAAGAGATCTTACAAGAGACGAAGAACCTGGAAGCGCATATAATATTTTAGTTTCAGCAACTAATTCCACTCCAATCGCTAAAATAAATTTAGTGAAATTTGTCACAAAAGACAAAAATGATCGAATGAAAATACTGTTCGATTATTCAGAAATTTCAGTGAATAGAGTTGTACACTGAGGAGAACAGTAGGCTACCTACGGTAGAGGGCATAGATCCGGTCGTATTCAGTTAGGATGGAACATGGTATTCGTGACTTACATTCTGTATAAAACAATTCCCGGACAAAGGCTCTGGTCAGAAGCGAGCAACAAAGGAACAATACAGCTGACGGAAGATGCCTTTGGTTCATTTCGATTCTGGACAGTATTGTCTATGTGAAGCTAAAAGAGTGATAATCTTTGAAGCTCATGTGCGATTACAAACTTTTTCACTTTAGAAGTAATGAGGTTAATTAAATTAATTCGTGTAATTTGTAATGATTTTTATTAACGTGACGAAAATCCAACATGGATGCCATGCAACTTCTACCGACTAAAAACCACACGTTTCCTACCTAATGCCTACGGTTGGAAGCCCCGGGTAAGCCCTCGGAAGGATGACCCCAGAACTCCCAATAGACCTTGGCTACCACTGCAACCTCACCTACAGGGGTCATTTGTAATGATATTGATGAATTTAACAACATACAGTACAATTCAGCAGTTGGTAGAAATATGATTTTAAACTAACATGGTCATTACAATACGAAATATATAAGTATTGAATACCTCCATAAAGGTTGTATTAAATATCGCGATACTAATAGTTATTGATAGAGCGAGCGAAGTGAACTAGAGTCTCCGAAAGCATGGACGATTTTGCTTTCGTCCGTATGTCAATGTGTATGTATGTCAGTTCCGCTCTATAGGATTTCTTTACCGATTTTCACCAAACTTGGCACACGTGTTCCTTGATTTAAAATACAACTTTTGTCGAGCTTTTTTTTAAAGGGAGAGGAAATCGTGGAGAAAAGAGGTAAAGATTTTGGTCGCGTTATTTATGGACGGATCTTGATGACTTTTACTGAAACATAAAGGGTATGGCTCGTCACAGGTTTTTTAAGCTATTGCATAGCTTCTATCGCGGGCCTTGCGTGGAGACCGAATCCAGAAATTGTATCACGAAAACGAGTCACACTCTCGGCTACCTTCGGCCACGTTCGTGTATCTAGTCTAGCAATTCATAATTTTTTTGTTTACGTCAATTATGAACTCTGCAGTCGTTATATATTATTATTATTATGTCAAATAATCAAAAAATTGATGCTTGTATCCAGAATCGATCTTGCGCCTTCTGCGTACCGATCCGCGTCTTAACCACTCGACCAAAGTTGAATTAAGAGTGTTGGTCGAATTTAGAGTTCTTAATGTGAAATGACAATTTCGATGCTGTCAATTACATTAGTTGCTATCAATTTACTTCGTCTAAATAAAAATTCGACTATAGGTGTATAGGTATTCATCATCTATGTACAACAGTGAACTGTACTCGTATAATTTGTGTAAAAAGTGTTTTAAATATAAATAAACAAAGTGCATTTATTAATGTAGAAAGTCACGAAAAATAGTGAAAGAAAATGAGTGAGTACTCTATATACATACATTTTATTATTATTATCACCAATGCAGTATCATTTTTGTTTTGTTAATTTATATATAATACTGCTATAAAGATAACCAAACCCGGGAGTACGTTCCCATGGGAAGCGGGAAGAAAATTTCACGCTGACGTAGCCGCGAGCGCCATCTATCCCATACCTATGTACTTTAAACGTGTCATAAAAGTCACAACAATACCATACATGCATATTTCAAAGAATGTCTATTATTACCATAAAATTTGTAAAAATAGTTTTTAAGTAGAAAGAAGAAACCTATTGTTTTATCTTTTAACTAGCTGACCATCGCAACTTTGTTTACGTCACACAAGGTCTATGAAATTAGAGGTATTTATTAATCATACTCATCAAGTAGCGTGTAAATCTGCCCTGTATGCTATATCAAAATAGAGCTTAATGGTTAAAACTATTCCTCAGTATAGAATTTTCCTCAGTATAAACAATTTACATACAAACACCGGCGTGTTAGAATTTTATTACATGTATCAATGTAGTAGACGTAACGTGTATAAAATGACATCAATCAAATGTCATCAATATTCTGAAAAAGAAATTAAAAATAGAGTTCACAAACTCTTTTGAAAATACATACTGTACCTACCTTAGAGGATCGTTATGAAGATAACAGGATAGTTAACAACCATCCATAGAAAATAGATGGTATAATGCTGAATACCGCAAAGAACAATCGGCGCGGCATAGAATGGGGCCTATACTGATATCCTGGAGGATATTAATGATGCCGATGTCCTGTGCCTGCTGAGGCACACACACGCCGTCATGCATGTCTGCAGGACAACGTGCAGGACAACGAGCAGGATGAGGCAGCGAATGGCTGGACTGAAATTAAAATCGACAGACGCAAGAGATGTGGTGGAGGCACTAATTCACGTACCTCGGGAGTGTCGTGTCAGAAACTGATGGAATAGAAGAGTACCCTACATCATTTCGAGTCTCGCCAAGGCCAGAATAACCTTTACGCAGCTGCGCCCCGTAGGCAGTTGCGAAAATAGACACGAAGAGTGAAACTCAAAACAAAGTAAACGTTAAAACTGTACTGCTAACTGCTATACGGATGCGAGACATGGAAGGTCACTAAAGTAAAGACATTTCGCACCAGCTACCAGCTATAAGTCTTCGTCAAACGCTGCCTCCAATGGATCCTCGGTACATATGGGCCCGAGAACATCACGAACGTAAGACTATTGGAACGCTGCAGTGAGACCCCAACAGATCAAACGTCGGAAGTGTAGCTGCTGCGCTGGATTGGACACACGGCAAGCCTTACTGAAACTACTGGTAGGCTTTCAAAAACTGTTCGATAGTAAGTAGGTACATTTATTGATAGTGGCTATAGGCTACATAACATAATGCGAAGATTAATAGGAGTGGTGCAGCAATGAGGAATGTTTCGAAAACGGAAAACATTTAATCGTTATAAGAGTATCCGTTGCGCCTCTGCGTAAATGGTTGAAGTTACATAAAAATAATTTATTACAAAATAATTGTTCTTCTTAAAAAGTTCTAAAACAAAATTCCAAAAGCCCAAATGTCCACAGTCAAGTAGGCACTTGGTACTTTACTTTGTTGAACATAGGCCTTAAAATCTTACTTCTTACTAATATTATAAATGCGAAAGTTTGTGAGTGTGGATGTTTGTTACTCTTTCACGCTCAAACCGCTGAACGGATCGGGCTGAAATTTGGTACGGAGATACATTATAGTCTGGAATAACACATAGGCTACCTTTTATCCCGGGAATAACTTCCCGCGGTAACAAATTTTACGCAGGCGAAGCTGCGGGCATCAGCTAGTATTCTTATATAGAAATAATTATACTAGCATAGTTGGTAAAAAATGCTATGTAATAGCTTTACCGCGGCAGTCCCCGAGTGCCACACGTCTTTTTTTTTTGTATTTTCGTGGGTGCTCGCAAGGTTTACTCTTCGCAGAAGTACTATTATATTGTATAGGCGGTAGGTACTTTGCACCTTTTAAAATTATGAAATAATGTTCAGAAATATTTTCAGTCCAATGTAGTAATCTTTAGAAGCTAAACAATAATAACAAACATGAAAAAATTCAAATCAGTTATCACTATGGTGGAACTCGGAGATAACCGAAAAAATACAGCTGCGTCGGAAACCTCCCAGATTTCGAAGTCGGTTCAAAAAATACGTGAATGAATTGAATCTTACTATATTCATTGCGGTCAAAATAAATAACTGTGTGCATTTCAATGCAACGTATCTATTTAAATTGACTACTAAATAATCCAAAAAAACTGTTGAAGTAACAATATCTTTACACTCGAATCGTCTATAAACAGCACCACGGGTCAACAAACATTGATGAATCTATTTCGAAAATGATACAAAGACAGTCTTATTTGCAGGCCACCCGCAAATAATAGAACCTCGGTCGTAGAACCTTATTGTTCGTCCACCGATGTTGACGATATGACATATTGACTTCTGAGGTTCTATTTTGCACAAACTCAATTCACGATAGCGTTCAATGCTGACGTAGGGTCAAGGGTACAATGCCACGTTTAATGTAATTGTTGACCACAAAATACTGCGCTGTGACAGCTTTGGTTTGGGTCGGATACAATAAGATTCCTTTTGCCTAATTGTGATTTATTAATTCTTAGGAATGTTACTGCATTAAAATGATTAAAATGAACCAGTGTTCTGTCAACGATCACTGCATCTTACAACAAGAATAGTCTGAGATAGGTGACCGTTAGTGGGATTTCTATTTTCGAGATGTTTCGGGAGACTCGTTGATTTAGACTGTCGATAACATGTTAGTCGTTAGTCAATTTGAAGACCTTGGATGCGGCTTGAAAAATTACGAGAATTCGTAGTACCTACCTACATGATATGGCCCTGCCAACCCTGTCAAGGAAAATGCCATGCATAATATGAATGTTAAATTATACAGTAAAAATTTACCATGCTATTTGCCATAACTTTTTATTTCACTTGTTAGGTATCACAATCATAATATTTTACACTATAAAAATATTCTTATTACGAGGTAGAACGCGGTAACAAAGGAATTCTGGTGCATATGAGAAGATCAACGTATAAACAACGAACGTTGAAAGCCAGAATATCCATTACAATGCAAATTCGCCTTCGTCGTTGCAATGAACGAGTTACCTGTGCTGCACACACCAACTTTTTGCCTTGTTCCACATCCAAATTGACTATGACGAAGTTCGGTAACATTGCTATTGTGGCACGTTACTGTCGAAATGCGGAAAATTTTACGGAAGCAATAGGTAGTTGTCTTTATGTCACTTTTATTGCGAACTAATCGCAGCTTTGGCTTTGTTTTAGTAGCAATTGTTGACAGAGGTTTTACTTTAAAGTTTTATTTCTGGTTCCGCTTTGACTCGTTCGTATAGAAGCGGCCATTTAGCGAGGTAAGTTGCCAGAATTATAGGGCACCTTTGCATCTGAAATTATGCGGGAAGGGTAAAAAGATAAAACCAAAATGCTTAATTTCGGTTGTAACAATAATTTTTATCACATACTAGCTGATGCCCGCAGCTTCGCCCGCGACGGCGCTGTATGTGAAAAATGATTTTCCCGCTTTTCTGTTGAAATTTTTCCTGAATTTTCTTTGCTATAAACCTTACGGAGCCCGAGCCCTATCCAACGAATGCAAAACCGTGGAAATCGGTTCGTGCGTTCTGGAGTTATAGCGTCAGGAAGGAAAACCCGACTTATTTTTATATAATAGATTTCTGTATTGACTTAATTTTATTTGTTAGGATGACATAGCGTGCAAGCTTTGTGTTTTCGGGTGATATACCTAAATTAGAAGATGCTGGAATATTTTCAAGGTTGGGTTCAGATACATGTACCTAATTGATCATTAGCCTTGACCTAATTGATCATAACAGTGCCATTAAGTTACTAGGTATATAACGTTTTTTTTTGTTTTTTTTTATACCACTAGAGTGTCAGACAAGCATACGGCCCCACCAGATGTTCCGGTGGTCACCGCACTTTAATGTATATTATAAGGTATTTAAACTTTCATGATCACTAACATTCGGATTAGAGTTAACGGGATGTTTACCCTGTGTGTCCGTTTCCAATATTTCTGCACCCACTGTAACAAGAACCGGCGGCGCCGCCTTCAGACCATCTGACCACTAACCTCAGTAAAAAATCTCTCACAAAATAAATACTTCGACTCAGCTGCAAACACTAGCCCTTACTATTCCCTTACATTTATTTATTCATTATTATTTTTTAAATCAATTAATGTTTTCAAAATAATTTTCATGAAACAATAAAGCCTTGCTGTCTGTTTATACGGAAATAAAATTAGGCACTATATATTCTCTCACAAAATCTCGTCTTAAATTAGCTTCGTAGCACCAAATTCGTTTTGACTAATGGTGTTATTAGTCTCGGAGCGTGTGTTCATAATGCGTGGTGTGTTACTCCACTGAGTACACATATATCTTCGAGCAAATTCATCCTCTTCGAATGCGTGTACACACGTAGAAAATTAATACCTGCCGTGGATGGCAAGGAAGTTGCTTTGAGCTCTGAAGAGCTTGCAAACTTCCGACAAAAGCCTAGCAATCATATTACTAGTCATAGTCTGAGCAGAAGCGTATGCTATGAAACTTCTATGAGATGTTTGAAAAGTCAGGTCAGATAAGGTGTACCGTGGATTTCATAAAACTAAAATTTTAGACTGATCAGGTAGTGATCAAATAGAGTTGCCCGATTTCAATATGTAGTAAACTAAATAGGTTTAATGTCTATATTGATTGTAACTGACCATAATAATATTAAGCTTCAATATTACTTCATCAAAGTCAATATTGACGATATTTCCACTTAATTTATAACTGAATATGTGAGCAAACTCCGAGCCCGCTCCAATGTTTGCAACAAATTGATTGATAAAAACGGGCGCTTCAATTAAATCAATTATTAACACAATAAATTTGATGCGCCAGCTGCATTTAGTACATAAAAGGCCCAGCTTTCCAACATGGCTAGCGAAATTTAATTGTGTCGTTACGTTTATGACGTGCCATCAACCATTTATCTATATTGACTTAACTCTTACCAGAAATGATGATGTGTGGTGGTTTATGTAACATTGAGGACATTGATGCTTTTTAAAAAGTAAAAAACGGAACTCTAGATTAATCGATGGTTATAAAGCTACATGGAAAATATTTTTGTGCATCATTAGTTTGATGATGCACTCTGTCCTTATGGCACGTGTTACTATTATGGATAGTCTCTCTGTTATATTTTCCTGTTTGCATTAATCGTTGTTATGGTTCCGTAATATACAGACAAGTCTATGGTTTCACCATGTCCGTCTGTCCATCTGCACTAAGAAACCCATAATTTCAAAATAGAAATGTACACAACAGTCATTCTAAATAGTGGTAACAAACCTTAATTAAACCAAATAAAATCTATACCTCTAGAGTCTAGGGGATAACTATTATTTATATCCATACTGATATTATAAAGCTGAAGAGTTTGTTTGTTTGTTTGAACGCTAGGATCTCAGGAACTACTGGTTGGATTTCAGAAATTCTTTTACAGTTTGATAGTCCATCTATTGAGGATGGCTATAGGCTATATAACATCACGCTTAGGCGAATAGGAGCAGCAATCAAGAATGTTTCGAAAACGGGGAATATTTTTTACCGTCTGAGAACTTCCGAAGCGTACGCTGCGTAAATGGTTAAAGTTACGTAAAAATTGTGTATTACAAAATTGTTTCTCTTAAAAAGTTCTAAAAAAAAGTCCGCGACAGCATATGTCTATCTTTTAAGGTTCGCTCACAATAAACTAATTTGTCTATCTCTTAAGGTCCGCTCAAAATATTTTAAAACTGAAGAGTTTGTTTGTGCTAGGATCTCAGAAAATGGTTGCATTTTAAAAATTATTTTACAGTTTAATAGTCAATTTATTGAGAATGGTTAATGACAATATAACATCACGCTAAGACGAATAGGGGCGGAGCAGCCATGAAATATGTTTTGAGAACCGGGAAAATTTCTTTCTTTTCAGAGCTTCCATTGCGTACACTGCGTAAATGGTTAAAGTTACGTAAAAATTGCTTATTATAAATTTGTTCCTCTTAAAAAGTTATAAAAAAAAGGCCTAAACAGCATATGCCTATCTTTTACGGTTCGCTTACAATAACCCTCATAATAAGTTTTAAAATATGAGCCACGGAGGCGACGACACGACAGTAATCGTGGTCTGCCAAGTGAACTATAAAAACCGGTCAAGTGCGAGTCGGATCCGTACCAAAAAAGGACGGGCGGAAGTAAATGCAACGGGAAACATTATATCACTTTACATATTAATACCACGCCTCTCTCCTTCTCACTCTCATGTGACGCAAACGAAGCTGTGCGGGTCAGCTCTAATGAACATAAGCGACGGGAAACATTATATCACTAAATATTTATACCACACTTCTCTCTTTCTCACTCCCATGTGACGCAAACGATGTTGCGCGGGTCAGCTAGTAATATATATATATACAGTACGTCTAGGGCCCAGTAGTACTGTAAAGAAGCATAATGATCCGACGTTCAGAGCATTTAAACACCTGAGCACATTATTTCTAGAACATATGAAATATTTATCTTATGTTCTACTTCCTAGATCTCAAAATCAAACGTTATCATGTAAGTACCCACCTAGAAACCTCAAATTCATAACATGCTCAATGTTGGAGGAGGAATGCTATCTTTGCGGTAAAGTTTCAGTTTGTTTTGCTTCGCTCTTCGATAAGTTCGAGAACATCAATTTTATCTAATTTAAATTCAAATCAAATGTAGCAAACTGCAGGATGAGCAGTTTTGTTAACTAGATAGTTTATAACAGATTTGTTCTTATTTCTAACTCCTTATTGGCTTGGTATATAGGCACTAGCAGGTTTTAAAAATTTATTTACCTTACTGGCTTGGATAGATTGATGACATTATATTTATACATTACGTCAAAAAAATCCTACTCAATAAAATTGAGTACGATTTTTTGGTATTATTTCATTCTTTTATATTTATACACATCAACTTCGGTTACCATTGTGGAATATATTAATTAGCTTAAAAAGGTGCCAAGAATCTCGTCAAAAGGTATGAAAAATTGTTCTTTCTTGTCGTATCCCAAAATACATATTATCTAAGTTCAAAAATGATATATGAAGTCGTGACGTTAATTGCACGTAGAGATATGCTTGTACAAAAATGTTTGTTTATTTTAATGGCTGTCAAATCAAAACTAATGTTTATCCTGTCCAGTTGATTGATTGTTTCTGCTCAGATGAATGGACAGATAGGCCTCTGGCTAAAAACGTAGGTTGCTTGCATGTTTATTTAGGGCCAGTAAATATCTATTTGTTTATTTGGTATGCGTAACATTGCATATAATTACATTTTGTGTAATGTATTTTTATTAGGTTTAAAAAATCGCTTTGTATTTACTGCGATGAATGAATAAACTTTAGCTAAAATGTAAATTGTTTATACTTGCATATTTATTTTGGAACATTTTTTGTTTGCTTATTCAGTATGCGTTACATTGCATTCACCTCTAGAATATTTTGTAATCTTAAAAATGATATTTAAATGTGAAAAATCACTTCGAACTTTGTGGAATGAACGGATTCTGGCTTAAACTTAGGTCGCTTGACTTTTATGTTTATTTGTATATAGCATTATTAGTTATAGTTTATTTGGTATTTGAATAAAATTACATCTTGAATGTAATTTTTGAAATAATAATACTTATTTAAAATAAAATCATCACACCCAACCTGCCTTTGCTCTTCGAAATTATTCAAGTTAAATGATTGTGGTGTTACTCCACTCCATCTTATCTCCACTCATATAACCCCTTACATTACTTTACACTTAATTAATCAAGAGTGAGATTTAGATTATGTACATAAATTTAGATGCGCCTTTTCAGTATCTTGTCGTAAAGGTTCCGATAGTTCTACATTTCTTACTGCTTCTTTTGAACTAAAAACACCTTTTATACAAGCGGATTATTTGACTTATATTCGAATATGTTTAAGTATTTAGATAACTTTATGCTGATTAAGAGATAAATAACGTTTAACTGATTGAAATTATCTACACGAGCAGGATATACAATGTAAACGAAATAGGGTTAATGCGAGACCACTATGTGTGTAGATTGGCGCCACAGCAAGTTGGTTTTTTGCTTTTTTCACACTTATAATTTTGTTTACATCCTATTTGAATAAACTGGTCATCAAGATAAAATGTTTATCATATATCTTTTATACATAAATTGTTTATCTAGGAACAATATTATCACATTATGGATATTCCTTTATGAAAAAGTTCGAGTTAAAGTTTCTATTTGACAAAGAAGAGAGGTTTATAACTTTTCTTTTCTTTTTTTTTTAATAAACTTTATTGTACACCAATATAAAAGATACAGAAGAGAAAGATATTACAATTTTATACATGTACAGAGGGCGGCCTTATCGCTCAAAAGCAATCTCTTACAGGCAACCTTTTCTTCTTAGTCTGATAATGAAAGATCAAAGAAGATTTGCTTCAGAAGTAGTATTAGTATACAGTTTAATTTGCACCAAGCACCAAAAGCCACCAAGACAACAACAAAACGGTCAGTACCAAAAACAATAACTATAATTATGTCAGCCAAGTTATAAATAGGTACATTAATCCACATAATAAATCTTTACTCTCATTATTTTAAGTAGTAGATAAAATTATGTCGATTATAATTTCAGAATTTTTATTATATTAAACCTAAAAACATAGAGTTATCTTACTTGTTTCAAGAAGATCCACACAATCCTTTACACGAGTCGTGCCTTGGACCGCGAGGTCGCGTTGTTGATAAACCTTTATTTAATAAGGTGACTAAACGCATAACTTGAGTAAGATAATGCTCCGACACTTGTTTAAGTGTAATCTGCTGTTCTTTTGTGATAAAACGTCACATTTCGATTATTTAGCTAAAGATAGCGTCGGAAAGCGGGTTTAAACCCTGATACTGCTTTAAAATATATACTGTGTTTCATGAGTTCTCTTACACTACCTATCCTTTAAACTTGACCCTTATATACACAAGCTTTGAAAGGGAGTGCTTCAAAATTAATTGGAACTTAATTTGGCAATGTTTGGTATTTAATAAAGCAATAAATGACATCGATTTCAACCACATGTTACTAAAAATATAATATTTGGACAAACGAGAGTGGCCCAAACGAACTCCGGTTTTGTTTTAGTCTTTTGATGACTTTTAAACATATATTAAGAGAAAACCTTTAGTAAAATAAATTGTTAGACTTGACAGACTGGTAGGTAATGAACATCTTTATTACTGTCTTAACACATTGAAAAAAATATAGGACCTGCTATTCGGAATGAAAATACAAATTGGTGTTGTCTCGAAGTTGGATGTCCGCCTCTGGCTAAAAAGTCATTGGAGGTGTTAAACCACTCTTCAATAATTAGGTAATAAATATTTATAAACGTAGCGCTGGCTCGTCAGAACCAACGCCTGCTGCACTTTTCTTGTTTATTTTTTTTCGAGTCTAGTTGACTTATATAGGTACTGAGTCCAGTTTTTTCAAACTGCAATATTTATTGTACATGAACATTACCTGATTACAAAATACACATTCCAATAAAATTGAAATAAGTACTTGTTCGTTTATCATCTACACCAATATAATTTAAAAGATAAGAGATTTGATTGTTTGTTTGCATCTAAAAGGCTCCGAAACTACTGAACCGCTTTTAAAAATTATTTTACTATTAGGAAGCTACAATATTCCTGGGTGGGTATATTTTGGGCCAAATATTTTATTCCCGTATTCCCACGAGAATGGTAACTACGCGGGTGAACCCGTGTGACGTCCGCAAGTGATATATGTTTTTCAGAAAGTTAACTTCTATAGCTTAACTTGTAATCAGACCGAAATATAAATCATTATTAGACTGTGCAAGACTGAATTCTAATTAAGTCATGATCCTATTTTCCTAACCTTCCACAAGGTAGCTTCTTTATGTATTATTGAACATTACAACAGGCAATAAAAGTCGTTATAAATTAGATAGACAAGTTAGTTTTCAGGTTACGTTGATGAGAAGCACATTGAACGAGTAAAACATTTTATTGCGGGAAACATACCAGATTTAATTACAAAATAGTTTAGATAGGTTGTTTATACTGAATACAAAGCATCGAGCAAGATCAATGTTCTATGATTGTTGATAGGTTGTGGCAAAAACAAACATATTTTGAAAGAATTGATTCAGTCTACGAGAAGAAAAGTAATTAAGCAGGAAGTTGAAAACATTTCCAAAAATATCCTGACGGTGGTACCAATAAATCTGTATCTCAATAAAGATAAGTGTAATAAAGTATGGCTAATTGTACTAGTTAAAATAAATTCAACAGAATTAGTTTAGTTAATTAACAAATAAAAGCATTTAATTAAACAAATCCATTGCACTGTCCATGTAATCCCACACTAGCAGAAGAAATTATAATTTTAAAACATGTTCAACGACCAGAACTGATTCCGTCATTACATTAAAAGTTACATGTAATGTATTTAAATAAAACTAACTTGGGAGTCTACACAGGAAAATTAGGTTTCTGGAAGTCAAACTTATCTGTGTTATTCTATCCCAAACTACTTTTTAAGGTATTTTTGTCCATTAAACCTTCCAATTATTTCCGCTCCATAGTTATCGCGTCGCATCTTGCATCAATTCAATCGTATTACACAAAAATTTACGAGAATGAGACTTCTAGGGACGTGATTAACAATAAATTTTCAGTTAACAGCCCAATGTCAGCCGTCTGCTTCCATCCATACTTTTTGAAAGCGAGATACTTCCACAACAGCTGATTTATTATGTTTCTCTTTGTTTTGTGTTTGTCCTCTTTATTGTTTTATTTGCTGCCCTTGTATTTTATTCTTTTAGTAGTCTCATTTTATTTTGAAACAGTATCTTTGTTACGCCGCTATTGAAATTGTGGCTTTTAGAAGAATAATTAATGTTTGTATCAGTGACATCTGCTTAAATTGTAGTAATACTATTTTTTAGAAGATTTAATGTTTTCAAAATAAATTTCGTGTTGATATACTTTACTTCTAAGTCCTTTTTAATTAACATTTTATTATTGAATTTTATGAAGTCCAGGTACAGTTTGGTTCCTTTTTATACGCACAGAAACCTCCACAGGATTCACTTTAAAGCGCAAATAGTGAAGTGGGCATGTTCGAATCGAGTCAACTAGAATTACTTGGTGCTCCTCAATACTAAGTGCGGTCAGGAAATCAGGCGCTGCACTGGTAACCCTTTGCGAAAAGACACTGAAGGTGCACAATCAGAGTTAGTGGGACTGCGCCGCCTCTTTCTGCGAGCAGGTCATCCTCGTGAAAGAGATCGGTCTCCATGACCAGGGGCCTGAGGACGGTAAGTAGGCTGCTCACCGTCCTTACAGAAGCAGGTCCATGATGGCAGCATGATGTGAGTGATTTACGCACGCCCCCCCCCCCAATATTTACCTGATATGTGAAGTCATGGTTGTTTACAAAAAGTACTTATCATTAACTTTTAAATTATGGCGTTCCATGCAATAAGTTCATTTATCTTTACCGTGCAACCTGGCCGGCACGTCAAACAAACAAATGGAATGAAACCTTAAACTAACCGACCTTATTCCCGTAAAATAAATGTACTCATGTCTATCATTACCATTTGATAAGGCATAATGCTTACCAAGAAGCAACCAACAACCGGCGTATCACAATAACATCAGACCAATATTCCTAACAAGGCAACAAGGGAACTAATTAAAATTTTAAACCCAATGACCGCTGTAAGACGTGGTAATAAAGTTGTCAAGGAGGGACCAGTAAACTGACTGTGTAAACGTCAGCCTCCAAGCATTGTGGAAATCTTAGTGATCAGTAAAATTTACGTTTAGATCTTCATTATTAATGGTGTTTACTTTATACTTACTAGTGCTTTTTCCTACGATAAGGTTGCCAAAAATAAGCAGTAATTACAGTAATAAATCTTTGATATTATTAAACTACCAACAACATTATCAGTAACAGAATTGACAGTATATTCTTTTACTCATGTATTATCAGGATGCGGTGCAAGCAATCCATTCACTAGTTCAGCCGTTGACATCGATTGCATTATCTCGTAGACTATAAACTCAAAATTCTTCAAATTACTAAATGGGTTCTTTCGCAGGCATAACCTAAATTTCATAGTTAAATTTGTTTACGAAGCTGCATTATCATTTTTGAAATAATTTCTGCCCAGTAAGCTCCGTACTAGCCTAGCGTACGCAGTGGGCAAAAAATGGATAATATATGTAGCTTCGTAGTTTTAGTGCTCACCACCAGTATTACAAGAAAGAGAGTTAGCAGTACATATGTATTTACGAAATATATTCTTAGTATATAAATAAAGCCACTAAAACTTTCTTATAATAAACTTATACTACTTCGTTCATAAGACACTTCGAGACTATTGTTGATCGCGATGTAATTACAAAATATCTAAAGGGAGCGCTGGTTGTATTGTCTAGTCTCGTCACAGTTGAGACTTGGAACTTAACTTATGAAGAAGTCGAGCCATTGTTCAAAGTCTTCGACAACTAGTCCCCCGACTTCTAAGACATCTATATTACTTGTAAATGGTAACGAACATTTAGTTCTCACCTCGAAATCCTTTGTCAACTTCTGTATAAGATTAGTTCTTTGGGTTTCCCAAATGTTTGTAACCATTTGTAACGTTACATTGTTGTCATGTCACGTGTAATGTATTACTTTTGGAATAATCGTAATTATTAAAAGTATTAAAATTAAGTGGGTACTAAGAATATTGCTGTTTTAGAATCAGGTTCTCAACGTAATTATAATATTTACCAAAGCTTTTCGAACCAACTTTGTCCCCATTTTATTCAAAGGCCTCGTTTCATTTCTTTTATTGAAGTAAAGTTTATCATCTGATTTCATAAATTCTGTGGCCTTATCATTTCTAATAAAGGTGCGTGAAATCAAAAGCAAGCAATAAGACATCACAGCTCCGTAACCTCAAAAAAGTTATTTTAAAGGCTTTATTAACCGTTTCATCATTATACGAGTATCTTATCTTTAGTATTATCTCCAATTTAACCAAAACACTCACCTATTTAATTAACAAAACTCGTTTATTTACAAAAGTGATTCATTTATGCGTTGACCCAGTAACACTTTTCGTATTATTATAATCTATCAAAAGGGAGACGCCAGCGCATAGTTTATAGTCGTCGTCAAACAAGTTTTACAACATTAATCACAACGTACATGTACATCTAATTAATCTATATGGAGGCCATTAAAATGTACTAGATGAAATTTTAGTAACAAAACATTGTTTCCTGTAGGCCACTAGTGGTGTTGGTCGGTCCGAAGCCCCTGCTGTTTCAATTAAATCACTGACAATACTTCAAATGCCTGACCAGTCAATACCAAAACATACCGCTTTTGGCCGTCATAATGCACGGTGGTATTGGTCTTGATACTTTATGTAGACTTTGATTTTTATACGCTTTGAATTAAGACATAATTATCGTATATAAACTAAAATTTATTCCCTACTAATATTATAAATGCGAAAGTAACTCTGTCTGTCTGTTACGCTTTCACGCCTAAACGGCTGGAGCGATTGAGATGAAATTTGGTAGAGGGATAGTTCGAGGCCCTGGGAAGGATATAGGCTACTTTTAAACTGACTGCGCTAAAGGAGGGTTATGATTTTACGATATAACGACTCTTACGCGATAACGACTTCTACGCGGTCGAAGTCGCGGGGAACAGCTAGTTACTTATATTTTAATATTTCTATTCACCGATAAATACTTTGTGATATTTTAACTAGGTATAAATACGATATGTGTATTCTTAATTTCCTTAACACGACCAAATTAATCGTGTGTTAGTTGAAGGTGGTGTCAAGAGCCGTATGAACCGACGTGCATGCATGAAAAGACGGCGTGAATGCCCACTAACCCAGAGTCTCCAGCCGGAGCGGCTGGAGGGGGTCCTGGACTCCTTGTTCCCGTCGAGAGCGGAGGAACACGTTCCTCCGCGCATGGCTCCGTCTCAGGCGCCCAACGCGGAAGACAGCGAGAACGACGTGCCCGTAGTCACCGAGGGTGAGTTAGGGGCGGCTGTCCTGCGGCTTAAATCCCGTAGAAACACCGCCCCTGGACCCGACGGCATTCCAGGCCGTGCATGGGTCCTGGCTCTCGAGGAGCTTGGGCCTCGACTTATGGGTCTTTATAGCGCATGCCTCGAAAAAGGCCAGTTTCCCAAGGTCTGGAAGACAGGGAAACTGGTCTTGATTCGAAAGGCGGGGCGGCCGGCAAATTCCCCATCAGGGTACCGGCCGATCGTGTTGCTCGACGAGGTGTGCAAGCTCTTTGAGCGCATTATTGCACAACGCCTCGTCGGGCACCTCACACGCGTGGGGCCTGATCTGGCGGATAGCCAGTTTGGCTTCCGTCAGGGACGCTCCACCGTGGACGCGATCATGCGCATTAGAGGCCTGACGGAGGAAGCAGTCTCACAGGGGGAGGTGGTGGTGGCGGTGTCTCTCGACATCGCTAACGCATTCAACACCTTGCCCTGGAACTGCGTCAGGGAGGCGCTTATCTATCATGGAGTGCCTCCCTACCTCCGTCGAATTGTCGGGGCTTATCTCTCCGAGAGAGCCATAACTTACCCGAGCTGGCTAGGGCCGGGTCGGCGAGATGTGTCGTGCGGTGTTCCACAGGGATCGGTTTTAGGGCCGCTCCTGTGGAACATCGGTTACGACTGGGTGCTGCGTGGTCCGTTGCTCAGAGGGGTCGACGTAACATGTTACGCCGACGACACCCTCGTTACGGCGCGGGGAGCAACGCACCGTGCCGCAGCACTTAAGGCCACGGCAGGGGTTGCTCAGGTCGTGGGTCGGATTCGGCGGCTGGGTCTTGAGGTCGCCCTTCACAAATCCGAGGCTCTGTGCTTCCACGGACCTCGGATGGGGCCACCTGCGGGATCCAGCCTACAGGTGGGGGGCGTCAGCATCGGCATCGAGCCCTCGATGAAGTATCTGGGGCTCGTACTCGATGGCCGGTGGAACTTCGGACATCATTTCCGAAGTTTGGTCCCAAAACTGAGGGGAGCATCGGCCGCACTCGCGCGGCTGATGCCCAACATCAGGGGACCCAACGCTCCCTACAGGAGGCTGTACCTTGGGATCGTGCGAAGCATGGCCCTGTACGGGGCTCCTGTATGGGCGGAGACCCTGACGGCCAGCAATGAGGCTAGACTGATGAGCCCGCAGAGAGTGATGGCCGTCAGGGTGATAAGAGGATACCGCACGATCTCCGGTGAGGCGGCATGTCTCCTAGCCGGGACCCCTCCATGGGACCTGGAAGCGAGAGCCCTTGCGTCACTGTTCAGATGGCGCAAGGAGGCGCTGGAGCGGGGCCAAAGGCCTGCGTCTCGAGAAATCGAGGCCCAGCGGACCCTGCTCCACCAGGAAACCCTGGAGACATGGAAGATGCGACTTGAGCAACCAAAGGGGGGATTCGCCACAATCGCGGCCGTCAGACCGGTCATGGACGAGTGGCTGGAGAGAAGACACGGTGCTCTCTCCTACCTGTTGACACAGATGCTTGCCGGGCACGGTAGCTTCGGTAGGTATCTGTGGCGAAAACACCGCGAAACCACGGCCGAATGTCAGCACTGCGAGGACCGCAGCGATGACACGGCGCTCCACACGCTGGTGGAGTGCACGGCGTGGGCACAACAGCGACAGGTCCTCGTAGTGGGTCTGGGCGTGGACACTCTCTCGCTTGAGGCCATGATGCGAGCCATGCTCTCCAGCGGGAGTAAGTGGGACTGCGCCGCCTCTTTCTGCGAGCAGGTCATGCTCGCGAAGGAGGCGGCGGGCCGGGTGCGGGAGAGAACTCTCCCACCCGAGTTCCGCAGTCGGCGCCCTGGGCGCCGCCGACGTGTCTTCGCTGAGGACTATCGGCCTCCATGACCGGGGGTCTGAGGACGGTGAGAGGGCCGCTCACCGTCCTTACAGAAGCAGGCCCATGACGGCAGCGTGACGTGAGCACTCACGCACGCCCCCCCTTAGAAGCGGGGTCACACCCGAAACCCCCCATAGACGCGGGATTGCACCCGAACCACCCCCTGGGCGAGGCCGCATTGGCGGCCGTAGGTCTGTTGGGAGTCACTGGACATCCTTCCTGAGGGCTTACCCGGGGCTCTCAACCATAGGCTGTTGGGCGTTACGTGAGGTTTTTTAGTCGGTAAGAGTCCGGCATAGCATCCTACGAGGATTTTCCCTCACGTTAAAAAAAAAAAAAAAAAAAAAAGACGACGTGAATGCAAAATAAAAATATATTTTTGGGTATGTATGTGGGCATGTTGGCGTTTAGTATGCCTATGCCTGCCCTTTTGGGGAATAAGGCGTGATTATTATGTTTTTATATAGTCAATATGACTGCATCCGTGGCGCAGTCGGTAGTGCAACTAGAGGTCCTGGGTTCTATTCCTGATTCGGTCCAAATATTTGTGTGATCCATAAAGGTTGGTTTCGGAGTTTGGGTGTTTTCTATGTATAACTATGTATGTATTTACAAAATATAAGTATGTCTATCAGTCGTCTAGATACCATAGCACAAGCTTCTATTAGCTTAATTTAAGCTAGATGATGTTATGTGAGATTGTCCACAAATATTTATAATTTTATTGTATATTATTTTGATATTCACTATAAATCGCATAATTTGGAAATGAGTAGTGACCAAGGATCAAGACCGTTTCTTTCGACAACCAATCTTGTTATAGAACTCACGACTACATGTGCCGACAGAGCACTGATACCATCTAATCCAGATTCCCCCACTATTTAATTGATTATTTCATAAAGATTAATATGACTCGTCATACTTGACGGTTCGTGGTACCGAACATAAAAATTGTATGAAACAATCGTCTCTGAGTCACGACGATAGTAACCACTTTACAAAGATCCGTTCTCATCAAATATTTTAAAGTAACATATTCTAACTATAGCAAATCAAGAGCTCGATTTAAAATGGAACTTTCAATGTACTTACTAATAAATTACAAGTTCAATGTCGATTCAATTGGGTCTAATCTTTGGTCAAACAGATCTAGACATGTTTTACATATAATTAGATTGGGCGTATTTAATTAATCTAAAGAGGAGAAATCATTTGGTATGGATTGTATTCATTTCGATAATACGTTGAAGCTATTGTAGTATTAACAGATTTTTTTGAAATCGCAGCGTCTGATATAATCAATAGCAGGAATTTTATTTAATTATTATATATTATGGCCTTGTGTAAAATTCTCGCATGATCTGATTAAACTAGTAAAATTCAATACCACATAATGATTTCTGTATGATTAGACGCCAGCGTGATGTGAGGGATTCACGCACGCCCACTCTAAGAAGCGGGATAGCACCCGAAATACCCCCAAAGACGCGGGATAGCACCCAAACCCCCCCTAGGCGAGGCCGCAGTGGTAGCTGTAGGTCTGTTGGAAGTCCTGGGGTATCCTTCCGAAGGCTTACCCGGGGCTCCCAACCGTAGGCTGTTAGGCAGTATACGTGAGATTTTTTTAGTCGATAGCATCCATGAGG
This sequence comes from Miltochrista miniata, assembly GCA_933228765.1. NCBI lineage: Eukaryota > Metazoa > Arthropoda > Insecta > Lepidoptera > Erebidae > Miltochrista > Miltochrista miniata. Next base: position 21,103,980 of record OW121763.1, on the reverse strand, counting down.
ATTTTCACTCACGTTAAAAAAAAAGTCCTGACCAAAATAATGTTATATTCCTCATCTTGGCGTCTTCCGAGTCGCATTCAACCAAATCCCATCTAGACTTGTAGGCTGGAGTACGATCGTACTGACTGCTAGGAGCATCTATGGTTGGTCAAATCATAGAAGCCCGACTCGGTACCTATTGATTAGATTACCGTCGGACCCTTTAATCCCGTAAGGGCTCCTGAAAGTTATCTACTGCAAACTTTGAAATAAGTTGATTCCCAAAAAAAATCTTTTCTTTTTTTAGACCTGCAACAATATCAATTGTATTCGTTCAGAGCTTAAAATAGTTGTTTTTTTTTCTCAAAAAGATAGAGCGACATACGCCTACCTAACATCAGTTCTATTTAGTCCCACGTGGTCAGCCTACTACCTATTGTTTAGAATTTGTTTTAGGTAATTCCGTCCAGAAGATGCAGTAATAAAATTTCTCCCATCTGACGCTGTGCACTGTTTCTAAGCACAATACACTTTCACCGGACGCTTATAAATCTGTTTAGAGCAAATAACCATATGTCGTATGAAACCGATTGTTCTAGATTAACGAACCATATCATTATGCGTAATGAATGATACTACGATCTTATCAACCCATCAACGTCATTCTAAAATCTATTTACGACGCTCTTAGCAGTTGTATGTACTGAATTATTATAATGATCACATGTATGTTCCATAACGGAATAATTAATTATGGATTTAAATTCTACATTTAAAGGGTTGAGGTACAGTTTAGTTACATGCATGAGTGCGTTTATTGTACCGGCGATAAAGAGATATAAACATTATCTACTAAAATGATAAAAGAAATGATAAAATAAAAAATGATCAAAGAAAAGATAAAAAAAACCAAATATGGTGCAATAATTTGGTCTTGTGTCTGGTTTGGGAAAAACTCAAATATCGCCACTCCAATTCATCACTAGGGTGTCGTAAGAGGCGACTAAGGGAAAACTTTCGCAAAACGACCTATTGCGTAGAGAAGGAAAACTCGAAATGAAACCCGGTTGTCAGTAAAGTGACAATGATTAAGGCAAGTTGAAGGCCTCATGAGCGGCTTAAAAATTTTCAACTGTGGGCCGTCACAACCTGCGCCTGTCCATTTCAACACGGGAATAGGCTCACCATCTATTACGGGGAACATAAAACTGTGAAGGTGGGCGTATACTATGCATCTGCCTACCACTTCGAGGATAAAGGCGAGGCTATATGTATGTATGTAATTTGGTCCTAAAACTATTGCAGCCCATAATTATGTATGTTTGTACTTGAATGAATTCTTGGCAAAAATTTAGCTCAGGTATGACCAAACTACCCTCAATTGAGATTTATGAAGGCTAGTAGTGGTATATAAAAATTCACACACAAACAAACAGATAGATAATTCGACTACTATTTTAGATACTCCATCAACTGAAAATACCACCATTCCTCCTCAAATGCAAGTTTTAATTATTTACTCAAACAAGGGATTCAGTCGTCTGAAACCAACTTTGTAAATTACAGTGATACTCCCCCATGTTTGTCGATACCCCTATCCAAAGATGTGTCCTAAAATATCTGTCTTTCACTATCTCTGAACAACTTTAGATCAATGGAGGGTCCATTTGATTTAAAGGTCCCTTCAAGTATAAGATAAATACACACACGCGTTTGTTATGAAGCCTACAGAATCCACCCCTTCAAATCGAATGTCTTTAATCATTATATGGACTTTTCAGTACAAATAACCAGAGTGCTTTGAGGTATAGAATTTATCTATAGTATCTTGTCCATTACAATGAGAAACTTATCTTGATGTTGACATGTTGTGTTGTGAATGGTCTGGCTTCTAAGTTTGCTAAAGACTTTGCGAGGTGGACAAAGAATACACAGTACAAAATATAAAGTGGAGTCTAAGCCTAAGCGACGGATTCAAATGTATATAGAGCTAATCCAAGACTCCTCGACTTTTACAATTTTTGAAAATTTCTAGAACAGTTCGTACATAACGCGATAAAGTAGTGCTTGGCTCTCTAGTACTAATTATTCCATCAAGCACCGCCAGCTCTATAATTACGTGTTCTGAACCTCAGCAAGGCGTCTCTCACCTGTCAAAATATATCACCGATTACGCCTTAAGCCAATTTAAAAATAAGAGTTGAACCATTTCTCAATTAATTGCAACAACAAAATCGGACTCAATTATAAAAAGAAATATAATTTACTAATGATTTATAGCTTTTAAACCCTTTTCGAGGCAGTGGTTTTATAACAAAGCTTTTGGAGAGTTCTTGTTCATTCTTTATTGAGCGGATCTACTCAAAAAACTTGAAGCGCGCCCCTTGTTACTTAAAACGATTTTGGGTCAAGTAGAGTTTATAAAAACTTTGATGCACCTGTTTGGTCCATTTAGCGGCGGTGACTGAATTGATGTGACAAGTCTGCAGTAGAAAAAAAAAAAATTTAACAAAAAAGAAACCGACTTCAAACAAAACTAAAAACTGAAAAATAAAATTTAATTAGCACAAAGTTAGTATATTCTGATTTATCAGATATCATGAAATATAATACAGAAATCGGTGCCCAGTAGGTAGGTACTGCCCAGTAAAACTATGTAGGCTTAGGTAGGCATTATTAAGCTCTCTCATAGTCATATTGGCACCGACTTCAGTATTATATTTAATGACTAGCTGAGCCCGCAACTTCGTTTACGTCACATAAGGTGTATGAAAGGAAAGGTATTTCTTCATCAGAGTCATCAAGCAGCGTCTGAAACTGCCCTGTTTGCTTAATCATAAAAGAGCTTAATGATTAAGTCTATTTTAAAACAATTCAGTCCACGCCTTCGGCGCGGACTGAATTGTTTAAAAATAGTCTTAATCATTAAGCTCTTTTATGATTAAGCCAACACGCCAGTTTAGGTTCACTCACATTCAAAGAAACCCCTACAATTAAAATTTTCAAAATATCTAATTCTTAAAAGTGTTATAACTCTTTTATTTCTAAACCGATTTACATAAAACAAACGCTAAATGTTAACTGGAGCAAACCTCAACATAATAAAAAAAACCGCATTGCAATCGGTTGAGCGGTTGCTGAGATTAGCGTGCACAACCGTACAGACAAACAGATATACAGACATACAGACATACAGACATACAGACAAACAGACAAAAAATCTAAAAATCATTGTTTTGGGTTCTATTGCGTTCATAAAGCCCCCCTATAATATTTTTTCTTATTTATCTTCCATGTACAGACAGCGACCTGTTACGATTTTATTATATGTATTGATATCTGATAAATCTGCATATAGTAACTTTGTGCTAAGTAAATTTTATTTTTCAGTTTTTAGTTTTGTTTGAAGTCAGTTTCTTTTTTGTTAAAAATTTTTTTTTCACTGTTTTTAGTGTGTGACGTAGGTGTAAAGTTCTCGACAGTACAAATTAATCAAGCCCAAACACAAGGTAACTGCTGTATATCGCTAGGGAATTCTCTCTACTGTTTGTCGTCTCCATCATCAGATCGTCTTCCAACCATCATTTAGTTGTACTAACGCTAACTAAATTTACAAACGCTGTAGATGCCTCTACAATTTTTAAAAGTTACCTTCGATTTCTCCATGATGCCATCATCAGATCCTGACTTCCTTAAAATGGGACCACCTTGGGAGTATCTATTTTCAAACGTAAAAAAAAATTTTCAAATCGGTCCATAAACGACGGAGTTCTGCGCGAACAAACATAAAAAAAAAATAAAGAAAAACATATATACGGTCGAATTGAGTAACCTCCTCCTTTTTTGAAGTCGGTTAAAAAAGTAGCTATAATGTATACGAGTAGAAACTAACGTTCATACAATATATTTTAAGAATCTGAACATGAAACGTTAAGTAGTAATTTTCTAGACTTTGTTTTTAAGCAATCGATGCCGATGAGAAAATTGTTAAAATCTTTACTATAATGATATAGAGTAAAAATATATCGATTCAACTAGTTCAATATTTTGTGACGGACGAATTTGAACACCATGTTTAAGAATAATGAGTTTCTCGCTCGTAAGAAACTTTAACATAACATTAAACCAGATATAACCCACCATCAACCGATAGGACTCAATCATTCAGCCATGTCTATCTTACCTAGTCTGAAGATCCTCCTTTTTTTTTGTGTCAGACGAAAGTCATACCTTAGCCCTCCACTAAAATTACTAATGTAATTCGTAGCTTGAATTTTTCTCGTTATTACATACTCGTACAAATACTTCCCTTCTCTGTTAGGTCGATCTATATTTTCGTATACTAATGTTCTACAGATACTGTTTGTACTCATGAATATGTAGGCATTTATGATAATATGCCGCCGCATGTACGTATGTATTGAAAATAACCAATTAATTCAGTAGGCATGACATGTAGTTATAACATTGTTTTTCTTACACTGATGCTTATTGTAATAACTTAGAAGACTTAGATAGTACAATTATATGACCAAACTATGAGAGGCCTCCGTTCAGCCATATAATACTCGTAGGCTAATTTATTGTATACTTGAACTATTATTTTAGACAAGTTTTTTACTAAAGTGTTTGGCGAGTTATTTCCTATATGGAACATTATGAGCTTTGATTACTGTGGCAAGGTCAGCTTGTCCAAAACGTGTGAAGATATCCCTGGACAGAAGTCTAGAATGGCATGGTTATAATGCAATGAAAATATCATTATTCACGTAACTTACAAATTATGTTAAGCTTGTCTGGTCGTTTGCTGATGAAAATATGGTCATTTGCGTTTCTGGTCATATGCGTCGAAAGGGCTTGTTGATTCTACGTTTACTTTTAGTGCCAGATTCGCAAGTCAATTGGCAGAGCCTGTGAAGAAGAACCTGGCAACAAAACTCAAAAGCAAAACAAATAAGATCTCACCCATATTAAACCTAAGAATTATGACTTTTGATTTATTTAATAGCAATAAACATGATTCTACTTCTATTGGTTCTATATTATGATTTAAGTTTCCACCATACAATCAAGGACTATGGACTAATCTAGTACTATTCGCACATAGACTACATCCTTGCCTATAAACCAAGAAACTGTTTGTACTCACAATACCGTTTTATTCAGTTCGACCAAGTATTATTGCCTAAAATCTAGTTACTCGTTTTTAAGTTAGTTCTTCTAAGTCGATTCTTATAAAACTTTGCACATATTATGTAAAGTTCTAACACCATTAGTCCACTGTCTAGGAACTTGCCTACTACTAATCCCTACTTCCCTACTAATATTATAAATGCGAAAGTAACTCTGTCTGTCTGTCGGTTTGTTACGCTTTCACACCTAAAAGGCTGGAGCGATAGAGATGATATTTGGTATAGAGATAGTTCGAGATCCTGGGAAGGACATAGGCTACTTTTTAACCACCTGCGAAAAAGGAGGGTTATTATTTTACGCAACAACCGCACAACAACCGCGAGGAACAGCTAGTAGGTACTAAATTGATCAATTTCTTGACTGATAACCTTCTGATACAGTGTTATATGAAACTTGAGCTACAAGAAAGCTTTATGGGTCGGTAAGTATCTAATGATTAATTCCATGACAAACATTGGACCGCATAATGTTTGTGATATGGGTTCCGCCCACCTAATGTATGTCACGGTACATCGAAATATAGATTACACCATGGATAATCCAAAAGCTGTATATTATAAAGTTAATTGATTTAATGATCGAGATTTATCGACACCTGTTTATTTATAGCAAATTAATGAGGTCCAATATGTTAATTCTCTCTGTAGCTCAGTGTAGAGTATGCACACTATCTGTTTTTTTTTAATATACACACTGTTTTCCTTCTTCGTTTTTTTAAAATATTATATCCTTAATGTGTGAACCTAAACAAAACCGGATTTTGTTATAAATTTATAACACCATCGACTCATTACAAATATGTAAAAGATAATGATTATAATATCCTAGACATTAAATATTATAATACAGGAATATCGTTTATTTTTGTGACGACCCGAATAAAAAGAGACAGACTACTGAATTAATTACACGCGTCCAACTTCCTCAGAAGAAAATAATTAACATTAAATGAGCAATTATTTCGTCGGCATTCATCCTTTCTTAATTTGACACTGGACATTATAACCTATAACCGAAACGACGGCGCCATGACCACATCATATTATCTGATACAAACTATCTCGAAAATATCGGATGACAAAGAATGGACTGTTTATTACGAAATAACGATCTATCGGAGGCTATGGACGAAGACACCCGAAAATAAAACTATGTATAAAGCAACAGAAAAATTTTGGAAGATTAGAATCAGAGTATTTTATGTTTAGGGAACGACGAAACGAACGACGTTTAAAGGTTAATGATTCCTATCAATTAAGGTTATGGGTCGAGTCAACAGGCAGTCGGTAGACTCCCGCTGTGCAAGGATTTCGCACCTGTCTTTTTCGGTTTAGTTTTTCACGTCAACACCACCCAAAATGGGTACAGGTGCAAAACGGTTGTAGGGAGACCATTGAATAAGATGAGTATTTGAGAATTTTACTTCTGTAACGAGTTTTATTGAAAATTTTTATTTTTTTATTTTTTGTATTGTGGAGTAATTTGGGAGAGGCCTACGTCCAGCAGTAGACTACCATAGACTGATTTCAGTAATTAAAATTTTTTTTTACAAATCATCTGAGATGTGGAAATGTATTCCAAAAATTTTTAAAACTATTTTCTAAAATAAATAATTACTTCCAAATTTTGGGCAATTTTTACACAGCGGCATCTAAGCTATATTAGCTTGGAAATATGCAATGAGATTTAGGCCACTGATATTTCAGATAGTAATATACACACCCACACTCCGAAGAAATTCGGGTAAGAATTTAACCCAAGACCTCTCCACTCTTTGTAGTAACCGCTAAACCCAAGAGTCCAGTCATATTGGGGCATTTTGTAAAACACGGTTACAAAACATGGTCATAATTAATTGTATTCATGCAGTACAAAATTCGGAATGCTATTGTAATAAGCGTATTGTATTTTGTAATGAATAATGAGATTGTCATTTGACATTAATTAGAATAAATTAGTCAGCACTAGAGATGAAAATGACCAAAGTGACTGAATTTGACTGACTGTCATTTACGGTCAAATTGTTCAAAAACGGTCATTTACTGTCAAAAAGAGTCATAAACAGTCACTTTCATTTTGAGTGCTTTTTGATATTTATTTTGAACTAGCTGATCCTCGCAACTTCATTTACGTCACATAATGTGCACGAAAGGAGAGGTACCTAATTCTTCATCAGACTAGTCAAGCACCATGTGAAACGGCCCTGTTTGCTTAATCGTAAAAGAGCTTAAAGATTAAGGCTATTCTAAAACCATTCAGTCCACGCCTCTTTTATGATTAAACCAACACGCTCGTTTAGATTTACCCTCTCATTCAAAGGAACCCTTGAATTCTAGATTCGGCGACAGTTGAGATGCCTCTAATTTCTGAACTACAAACCCCTCAATCTTGAAACTTAACTCGAAAAATCCTTAAAGTACCTACTCCCTTTACAATACTAAAAAAATATTTGAAATCGCATCACGCGTTGAGAAATTACAACTGAAAAACCATTTTATCTTTAATCCCCTGTCCCACAGGAACCGCGTAATACTTCGGGATCAAAAGTATCCCAGAACCTTCCTCGGGCTATAAGCTCAAATTGTACTAAGTATCATTCAAATCGGTTCAGTAGTTTCGGCGTGATACTTATTCGGGATACAGACAGACAGACAGACAGACAGACATGAAAAGTTTAAATTACATTTTCGGCTTCAGTATCAATTAGAGAATGCCTTACAATTAAAATTTTCAAAATGTCTTCTATGTACAGACCCTTGACCCTCAACAGTTTTATTATATGTACTAGCTGACCCTCTCAACTTCGTTTACGCCACATAAGGTGTATGAAAGGACAGGTATTTTTTCAACAGACTCAAGGGAGCGTATGAAACTGCCCTGTTTGCTTAATCATAAAAGAGCTTAAAGATTAAGTCCATTCTAAAACAATTCAGTCCACGCCTTCGGCGCGACTGAATTGTTTTACAATAGCCTTAATCATTAAGCTCTTTTATGATTAAGCCAACACGCCAGTTTAGATTTACCCTCACATTCAAAGAAACCCTTGAATTCGAAAAGTTGAGATGCCTCTAATTTCTGAACTACGAAACTCTCAATAATGAAACTTGTGTGGAACAATGTTAAAACATTTCCTTTCCGACACTAACAAAATATTTGAAATCGGACCACGCGGTGAGAACTTACAGCTGAAAAACCATTTTATCTTTCATCCCCTCTCCCGCAGGAACCGCGCAAAATATCGGGATCAAAAGTATCCAAGAACCTTCCTCGGACTATAAGCTCGGAATGTACCAAGTATCATTCAAATCGGTTTAGTAGGTTCGGCGTGATACTTATTCGGGATACAGACAGACAGACAGACAGACGTGAAAATGTTAAATTACATATTCGGCTTCAGAATCGATTATAGAACGCCCTACAATTTGAAATTTTCAAAATATCTTCCATGTACAGACTCTCGACCCTCAACAGTTTCATTATAAGTATAGATAGGTATAGACTAGCTGACCCTCGCAACTTCGTTTACGTCACATAAGGTCTATGAAAGGAGAGGTATTTCTTCATCAGCCTGATCAAGCAGCGTGTAAAACTGCCCTGTTTGCTTAATCAAAAAAGAGCTTGAAGATTAAGTCTACTCTAAAACAATTCAGTCCACCCCTTCGGCGCGGACTGAATTATCTTACAATAGTCTTAATCATTAAGCTCTTTTATGATGAAGCCAACACGCCAGTTTAGATTTACCCTCACATTCAAAGCAACCCTTGACTTCTAGGTTTTGCGAAAGTTGAGATGTCTCTAAATTCTGAACTACAGAGCCCTCTAACTACAGAAACAATCTTTAAAGCACTGTCTTTATGACAGTGAAAAAAAATTTGCAATGAGAAGCTACAGCTAAAAAGCCATTTTGTCTTTCATCCCCTCTCCCAAAGGAACAGCTCAAAATATCGGGATCAAAAGTATCCTAAAACCGTCCTCAGATCATAAGCTCAGATTGTACGAAGTTTTATTCAAATCCCTTCAGTATTTTCAGCGTGATACTTATTCGGGATACAGACACACAGACAGAAAGACAGACAGTCAGAAAGACAGACAGACAGACAGGCAGACATGAAAATTTTTGATTACATTTTCGGCTTCAGTATCGATTAAAGAACGCAGTACAATTAAAATTTTCTAAATATCTTCTATGTACAGACTCTCGACCCTCTACAGTTTTATTATATGTATAGATTATACTGAAATGATGCCCCCTGTCGGGAAAAACTGGCATATTTAGTCACTTTAATAGTTAGAATTAATAGTAAGTTAAAGTCAAATTGATTGAATTTGACAATAAATGACCGGTCAAATACGGTTTTTGACAATCGTGACTGGTCAGATTCAGTCATTTTACATCTCTAGTCAGCACACATAAAGAAATTAGGTAACATTGCATGCTCCGAGGGTGTCGTAAGAGGTGACTAAGTGAACACTTTCGCAAAAACATCCAGTGAGTAGCGAAGGAAACTCTAAATGAAACCGGGTTGTCAGTAAATTTACAATCGTTAAGCCTAGTTGAAGGCCTTATGGGCGGCTTGAAATATTTCAACTGCGGGTCGCGGCGACCTGCGCCTGTTCATTTCAACACGGCAATAGGCTCACCACCTATTACGTGGGACAAATAACTATGAGGTCAAATGTGGCGTTGTCTCTGCCTACCTCTTCGGGGATAAAGGCGTGACTATATGTAGGTATGTATGCATTTTACTTGTATTTAAAAATAGGCTTACTTGCTAATTTCAATGAATAGTACCTACTGATGGCCGACTTGCTCGATTACTTCTGAGAACATGCCATGTGGGTAGAAAACAAAGTACCGCAAGATGGATTAAAGACCTAAAACTAATCAGACATCAATCGGCTTATAAGATAATAATTATTGAAAAAAAAAATTTGCATGTAAAATTAATCAGTGACTATCCTATTCTTTAACAATGTAGGTGATTAAAAAAGGAACATCTCGCCGCTACAATATATTATGGTCATCCTACTATATCAATTTTATTTATCACTTTAAAACAAGGCCCTTATTTACGAATATGATAATTTTAATAGAAAGTGCCAGTACCCCACTGCGCACGAGTGGAACAAATTGTTTGCGTGATAGGAAAGATATCTATTTAATACGAGTCATCTAAAAACTATATTAATAAAATTATACATTTTGTACGGTTTAAAGAATGTGATTTTTATGTTAACTATAAAATGTCACAGCGAATATTTGTTTCAGTTCTGGGTATAAAGTCGTAACAGAGCCCCTGCGAGGCGTGTAACGTTCTTTTTATACATGACTATTTTAGTTCTCCAACTAGGTATAAAACATAAAAATTCAAGTAGATGTTATGAGTAGGTACGTATTTTTTTAAATATCACTCTGTAATGGCAGCGAAGCATACAGCTAATCGAAAGTTCTCACAATAACCAATCTTAACCAATGGACATTTGCTACAACAAAGGCGCTACCCTCGCGATGCTGATTCTGCAAAACTTTCTAAGACCCCTTTTGAAGACCCCCCCCCCCCATACACGTTCAGAGTAATCGAGGCTGTCCTAGTCTGTTTTAGCACTGTTCGATTCTCCATGACTCAAGTGTGAACCTAATATGTATTGGCGTGGCAAAACCAGAAAGAAATTTGTTGAGATTTTAGTATCAGTTGTTGATAAATGGGATACCTACATGAGTATCATTCGTCCAGGTGGTTCAAAAACTTGGATGTTCCAAATGCAAAGTAAGTAATACGATTTTCTTCAACTCAAACACGTAAATGTTTTAAGTCTGGCGACTAGATTCACTATTACATTTTTTTTAATTTGATTAATTCGATTCTTATGAAACTTTGCACACGAGCTAGTTTTCGTTAATTAATTTTGCCTGCGGCTTTTATTAAACCCTTTCTTAAAAAGTATTTTAATTTTGTTTTAAGTTCACTTTCAATATTTTAAGGTAACCAGAAAAATATATAGAGCTATTGTAAAGGGGGGTTCAGTTTTTAACTTCGGCTCCACCTTACAAGAAATTAATTATTAAGTACAGTGCCTACACAGTTTTTATATCAAAGTACTTATAGCTTAAAGAAAAGAAAACTTTCAACTCTGCCATCTTTTATACAGTATTCAATCCTAGTTTGTGGGTAACTTGAGAGCTTACTGGCTCAAACTTACAAAAGGCTAAAACTGTAGACTTAAAAATACGTAGCTTTAATAAAGTAATTTAATAAATTAAAATAACCTGTGAATATGAAAGTATAATGTAAATTAAGTAGTAGAGTTTGATTGATTTATTCGAGTTTCGTAAATAAATGAGTTAATTATAAAAGTATTAAATCTAAATAATCTAGTTAAATAAAATTGACTAAAATAATAAAATTACACTAACACTATTATTAAAATTAAAACGAAAACTACTAAACTAAAACGCATCATAAAATTTCTCCGCATCGCAGTCCTCTTGTGGTAGCGTTCCCAGAAGACTGGCAGCATTGCCACGTTGAATGGCAATGCTTAATCTCTGCCCCAAATAGAAGCCAGCCTTCTGGTCACGAGTAGTGTCGAACAAACGCTTTCCCAACTCTCTAAAGAAATTTTTTGCGCTTGGACCCCATGGCCCTAAGGTTTCGACCCCAAACGGCTCAAACACATAATCTCCTGAGAGATTAAAATATTTTTGCCGTTTAAGGGTCTCAGCAGAAGCGGCGGCGGCACCGGCACAACCAGCAGTACCTGAAAGATGAGAAGGCGCAACAGTGTCGACGCACGTGGCGTCCCACACTAAACACTTTCCCATCTTCCAGGGCATTAATGTCATACCATCCGGTCTCTTGCCGTCGTCACGTGCCAAGCCATTTGGTTCAAGTCTAGATGGCAGACCGGCGGCGACAAGAGCACGACGGATGATATCGTTTATACTGGCGTGCCGTGGTATTCGTCCAACGCTTCTGCTGCAAGACAGGCCATGATGTCCAAGGCGATCGACGACTACTCCACAATGGCACTGGTGCGGAGAAACACATGGCGCACCTAAACGTAGGCAAGAAGCAATGCGAAAGGTAGAATCGTCTAACATGGTCCCTATGTTAGACGACGGAAGAGCATGTAGCCAAAGACCCGATTCCCACACACCCACTGCCAGTAAACGGGCACGCTCAGCAGGAGTCGTACAGGAGTTTAATAGGTTTATTCTCACTAAACTGCAAAGCGGCCCGTCCCACTGACGTTGTGAGAAAAGGTTCCTTGGCAACTCGGAGTTCGGACAGGCAATTTTCCAAGCGTTAACAGCTTCGGTCTTACACAGTATTTCGGAACTAACTAGTGTAGGTGCAAGAATTTTCCTAGTTAGTTCCTCCGTACTGTGGACCGAGGACAGAAACGCTGGTAAACTAATATCGGAAATTTTACGAATGCCAAGGCCACCCAAACGAATCGGTAGAGTCGCTTGCAGTGCCGCTCGGTCATCCAAGGCCACATTTAAAATTCTGCTTAAAGTGCTTAATATAATTTTATCCATTCTTGCCAAAAGTGCATTATATTTCCAAAACTGAGAAGATCTGAGAATGTTGGTAAATTTTGGTACAAATAAAGAGAGTAGTAGTAGTAGTAGAGTTTAGTAGATTATAAGAATTTATGAACGAAAACATTTTTATAAGTTTAAATCAAATGTTAATGAATGTATTTTTAAACTATATCCTCTTAATTATCGATCCGACACCTTATCTATCAAATCAGCGCTGCTTGTAATTATGGGTAGGTTAAACTTAAAATAGAATACCTCTAATAAATATTTCTTGGTATTTATCAGAACCAGTTCTTGCAAAATTAATCGACTTTTAGAGTTCGGCAGTAAATTATCATAATACGTTGTAAGATTTTGTAGAACATTTCAAATATTCACAGCCCCAGAGCCCCCTATAAAGAATGTAAGATATTGGAAAACCCATAACGGGACCTTTAATAAAGGATAAGTCGAATAACTTTAGCGTTGTTCTGGATAAATTCATAATATTTGTAACTCCCAATTGGGTTTAACTATGAAAGACTGGTCGCTTTGAAGTTTAGTAATTTTTAATATACAGGGACCTTTTGCTTGATGTTACTTAAAATTTTATTAATGTACCCATTTTCGAGAAATAAAATTATTTTCTAGGATCAAAAGAAGCTACTAGGACGTTATACGAAAATCATATTAACCCATAGCTGTATTGACAACGCTCTAATTAAGTAGGGAATGTGGTTCGAAATTTTCAATAAATCGAAAATTTCGAATGTCAGTTGTATGAAGTTCTAGACTATTTTAAAATGTACTGTTGCTTATTGTGACTAACGGTGGTATAATTGTGCAAAAATGATGAATCCTTTGAATTTAGTATCTGTTAAAACCTACTGTTTAAGTTGAGCTTGTTGAGCACAAAAGAGACAAATTTTTAAAAACATTTGACTGAAAAATAAACATTAAACATTATCTAGCTGCCTACATATCTGGACCAACGCTAGAATTCCTGTTCGCAAATAAAAAGAAACTAAAAAAATCAGTACCTACAGGAAAGACATTAATTCAAAATTGTTTGTTATTTGTCTTCATATACCTACAACATGCAAAATTACCTTACAGTAGACAGGTACTCACAGAGCTTCCGTTGATTAACTGCAATTAAATCTCGCCAAGATTATTTCCAATCAATTAATAGGTACAAATTATTATCTTAAGACTGATTGTTCATCAATATTTTTGCTGCTTCTCGCTAAAGTTAATTATTTACTCGTACTTATACATAGTCTACTGAGCGTTAAGAAGATGACTCTAGTTTCAACAGAAACACTCTTCTCACTAAGAGCTCGGGAGTTGAACTCAGGTAGGTAGGTAAATCTCTCTAAGTAAAAGAATAAAACAAGGTAAATATTTTTTCAAGCAAATTAATAGGTACCTATCTGGTTATATCTTTGCACCAAGTGTCACTGATATAATCAGTTTTATTGCCGTTTGTCGTCTCGCCGGCCATATGGTGACGTTCTTTTAAAAACACATTATGTCGCCCAATGTATATCTATTGTCTTTGTGTTTTTGTTCTAGTTGCCATTAAAAAAGTTAATGTCGAAGTTAAACGAACATGTGTGTCATTTGTCAAGACATTCAAAGACCTTATGTCGCTGTTATTGAGTATTCTGCCACTTTTTAATTATATGGAAAGGCTTCCGTTTGCGTTAAAAAGTACCTAAATACATTTAGGGATATAATATGGCAGTTATTGATAAAGCAGATCCCGCCCCATATTTTATTTTGTATTTTGACTAAGTAAGTACTTACAATTTTTGAAGTAAAACTTCTTTAGGAGCGTCTAGGGAGTAACTCGGATTTTTTTCTGACGGAAGTAACAAATTAGTTTTTGCTATTCAAAATTTGAATGAATGATATTTATATAACATTTGATGTCGTCAATGGCAAAGAAGTTTGACTTCAATCACGCGTAAAGGTTACACGCACACACTTTTTTTTACATGTGGAATCTTCACAGATTCCATGCCAGACTCCTAGTTGCATTTTAATAGTAGTGCAAGTATAGGTACTAGCCAATGTTACGCGGTTTCATTCATTTAGTTTCCGTGGGAATACGGGCGTTAAATATAGCCTATGAACCCGGGAATATTGTAGCTTCCCAACAGTAACAGAATTTTTCTAAATGGGTTTAGCGGTTTAGGAGCCTATTCAAAACAAACGAACATACTAGTAAATGTTCCTTAATACAGACATATGTAAGAAAATTAATTAAATTTTCCACTTCAGTATCGATTACAGAATGCTACATGTAAGTACAGATTCTCGGTCCTATACAATTTTATTAAATCTCTAAGTGATCGATATAATTAATTGTTCTTGGTAGTATGATTATCGTATTATTTTTATAATTCTGTTTTAGTAATCTTATAAGATCTGCGTAATTTTCTGAAGGTATTGCGTTTATGACATCCTACTATCCTACTTCCTACTATTATTATAAATGTGAAAGTTTTTGAAGATGTTTGGATGTTTAGATGATTGAATGTTTGTTACTCAATCATGCTCTAACGGCTAAACGGATTGGGCTGAAATTTGGTACCAAGATAGCTTATAGTCTGGAATAGTACATAGACTACTTTTCTTCCCGGGAATATGTTCCCACGGGAAGCGGGAACGGGTACCAAATTTCACGCGGGTAAAGCCGCGAGCATCATCTAGTTCAGAAATAAATTCGATAAGTACTAAATTAATATAAGATTGCAAAAGGCAGAATTTCGTAAGAGTATAATTGTCTGATCATCTGTAATATTCAGGAGAAATATCTGACATCAATTTATTTTGTTACAAAAATCACAAAAGGATTGAAAGGAGCTTTCTGGTAATTGGCAATTTGAATTGGGAAGTGGATATTTTATTTGCGATTGCTCAGTTTATAGGTATTTTTGATATGTAATGCTATGAAAGTATTCTTCTTTGTAATGCCATGTACCCAATGTTCATAGCATTACATAGAAGTTAATTTTTATTAAGTAGATAGGACACATTTTTTTCTTTTACTGTCAATACTACTTTAGATTTTTTTTAATTGATAAAATGAGGAAGTTTTTTATAATGAAAAAAAAAATATTGAAGAGACATTTCATAAAGGAAGGTTGCCTTATTGAGTTATAATGTACTAGTTGTCTGTCAGAGATTGCTTTTCGGCGTTAAGGTCGCACTCTGTACTAACATTTATAAAAATATTAATAACTATTTTTGAATATTTTATATCGATTGGCAATAAAATTTAATCAATTCTATTCAATTTCAACCAATCTTTTAAATCAGCTGCCTTTGACAGTTCTCTGCTAGACTGCTAATTTACACCACAATACACGGCCAATCCCTGCAACCTTCTTCTCTGCGCATTTTATTTAATCTTGTAGTTTTTGACAGTCATGAGATGAGACTGTACGTGCTACTCACAGATATCAGAAAATAGTTTCTTTTCCGATTTCTGTGGTGCTATTGTTCATTTCAACGGTAATCAGCTCACCAGTAATTACGTGCAATTTTACATCATGTGGTACCTATTTTATTTTAAGCCTTACGATTCTATGTAGGTAACTATTTTTTTTTGCAAATTACACCATGACAGTAATACTCACCTACCATTGACTTTATATCACGTTACTCCGATTTTAAGTTTATTAAGCAGCCGTGTTCAGCATTGAATAATTTAATTATGAAAGACATATAAATTTAGTTTTCATAGAAAAAATACAATTCATAATTCATCACACAAAAGTTGGACCAAACAAATGTATGTCCGAACACTTCAAGTAAAGTTGTCAAAAGAACAAAATAATAACTGTGTCATGAAAGAATAAGAAACGACTGCCGGTGACGGCTAATAATATTAATTATGGTCTGCTATGTCACTGCGGGACCTTTGTTTGTTAAATCGCTGTCGACCTACTGCCATTTACACTTTTTATATTACTTGCCAGTTTAGGCATCTGTTTTTGTGGTCACGGGTACGGAACGTTACTTGAACTGGCTGACGTTCGCGTGTCATTTAGGTTTTCGTGATCATAGATTAGATAAATATGTCGCCCCAAGACGTATAGAGTTAAAGAATCAGTCGGTTCCGAGTAGGGTCTCGGTGGCTGAGCGGTAAAGTGTATTGCAATTGCAAGGTGTGCGAGAAGACGCGCGTTCGAATACTGCTCGAGACCGATAATTTTTCCATATTTAAAATTAAAAATACATACTTACCTTCTAGGATGAGTAGTCACATCTGATATGACTCTTATGACAGATGTGACTACTATTCCTAGAAGGTGACTGATTAAATGTGTACTTTGTGAAAAGAAGAATTACTCGAAATTTCATCTTATGCCAACTCGTCGCGTCAGTTTGGGACAGTTAGGTCAAAAATATGCGTATGAGTTGTGACAAGAGTTTACGAATCAACGTCAAATTGTTGATGTTGGGAAAGTACTGTCTGCCGGGAATCCTAGTAAGAGTTCGGCATAGTATCCACGACGATTTCCCAAGAAAGTCGCCCCAAGACGTATAATAAGGTGGAAAATTTGGTTGGTTTCGAGTAGGTTTCGATGGCGGAGCGGCACGGTTTGCCAAAGACGCAAGTTCGAATTCTGCTCGAAACCAATTCTTTTTCCAAATTTAAATTTTATGATCAGTTAGCATACTAATTGCTTTTCAAAAATAATCAGAAAGTACTGTTGTAATTAATAATAATAAAAGAAAATAAAATTAATAAAGGAAAAGTTTTTCTTAAATAAAGAATTTCTTATCCCTAATTCGTGTCATTGAAAAAAATGTACTGTCTGATTTAATAATCTCTACATTTGAAACAAGACCGACAAAGGCGGGGTGACCCTACAGATGTGCGAAATGTTTCACATTACATAATATGTTCACATGTTGGGAAGAGGTGAAATGAATCCTATTTCCTTTACTGATTACCGACTTTGATCATTGCCGTTTATTTCTTACACCGTATTAAGAAGCATAAAAATTACAGGAGTGTGTGCTTACTTGTTCGTTGAGTAATTCAATGGTTCTAAAATTTAAATTACAATTTGTTATTTATGTTTTACCAGTTTTACAAATAACTGTGAAGGTGCATTAAGAATTATTATTTTAATCTCTACTATAGTAAAATTGTAAAAAAAGCTGTGACGGTTCCATTCTATTCTATTTTATTTCTTTTTTCTTCGTGTCTGTTCGTTTATTCGGGGTTGACTCAAATTCCGCGAGGGAAAGCTAAACTGTGTTCAGGCGTTAGCTAGTTTATTTTTATTAAAAGTGTTAGGTAATTAGTGGTTAAGATTAGAGTTAAAACTCCGAAATATTCTTTTTTTTATTTCTTAAAATCTTTACTTATATTTTTGGGGTAATCCAAAACATAAAATAATTAAATATTAAAAACTTTTTGTAAATTTTACTTGCCCTAATTAATGCATTTACCAAATAAAGTGAAACTCGAACAGACATTTCAAGATTAAGATTAGACATTTCCGAAAGTTTCATTTGATCCAAAACATTATTATATTATTTACCAAGTTAAGCGGTCGCAAACATTTTGTAAGATTAGCTCCGAACTTTCTCTTTGACTCCAAAACACGACTGCTACAAATTTTAACATAATTTACTTCAAAATTCAATTAATTCTTAATTAACTATTCATACTAACGTAGAAAAGTAGAAACTCCTTAGAGCATGCTGAATACTTTCCTCTAACAATGTTACAGGATTAAGGGGTAAGGCAAGTTGCGAAGACTTTGAAACGCGGCTAGCTTAAAATATACATGAAAATGTGAGGTGACTTGAACAGTAAGGGTACTCTTAGATTTGGTAGCAATATACTGGTTAGGGAAGTATGTCGGCATGTTCCTCTCGAACAGGGAACTAATTAATCCAATGAGCGGCGTCTTTGCACTAACGAGGTTCGTCGTTTGTGCTCCTTCCACTCTCTGCCACTGAGAAATTGTATTTCGGAAATCGATCTCGACAAGCTTCACGCTTCTATAAAATCGTTATCTTACTTAGTTAACGATGAACATAATACGTATGAAATGAAAGGGTTATATTTTTGAAGCAATTTATAATGCGGGTAAGACAATCCTTTAATCATTAAAGGGAATAAAAGGGTTAGATAACATTTTAAATATGAAATACATTGGTGGAGGACTCTTATTAATTTAAAAGTAAAGTCGACGATTTAATTATAAATAACACACATTAAGTACCGACACCACTGTATACTGTAGTTTGACTCGGCCGGATTTTAGAAATAAATGCCTACAGCCGCGCGGTACGTAAGCATGCGATAGGGCTGCCCTGCCCACCTTTGCATTTTAATAATATGTGCCTACTCTGAACTTTCTATTTAATATTGTGATTGTAAATATACATACATTCATATAGTCACGCCTTTATCCCCGAAGGTGTAGGCAGAGGCGTAGTATACGCCCACATTTTACCTTATAGTTTTACGTACCGCGTAATAGATAGTGAGCCTAATGCAGTTAAAATTTTTCTACCCGCCAATAAGGCCTTCAATTTGTATTAAGGATTTACTGACAACCGGCTTTCATTTCGAGTAAATATGTACCTTTTTTATTTAAACAAAAAATACTTTGTGAGTAATAATATAATATCCCCGCAACGGCTGGCGGCCGCGCGGGGCGGCGGCGTGGCGGCGCAGCGCCCGTTATCTACTAACGATTGAGTGAGACGGGTATAGAAATTTGAAAACGAGTAAGCGACGTAGACAATAATAATCGGCTCATCACGTCATGTTTAGTCAGTGATAGAATCACGGAATTCTAGTCTTTATAATAATTGCGTTAAATTTTTTATTTACAAAATTAAAACTATTTTTCGATTTGAATGTAGGTACTAGTCAGTCTCTAGTACACTAGTACTTTTCGTATATTGTCATGTTGTGTTAAATTTTAGAAGTTCATATTTGTCTCTATGCGTGTAATAAAAATCAAAGGTAACAAAAATGCTGTCGATCAAAGTCATACGGTGCTAAGTGTACTGTAACATCGGTCATTCACAAAGAAATGAATACTCTTGAAACATACCTAAATCATTGCTCTCAATTAAATAACTACGAACTGACAACGGAACTAAATGTACTACCTACACGTACTAGAGTTCTGAACTAGTTTTTTTTTGGATATTGTACTATATTGGATCGCACCGTTCACAGACTGAGCAAGCACAAGTCTAGTTTTAAACACAAACATACCTACTTCATGTAACTACCTAGTTCACTCGTGTCAATCACTTTGTTTAACTTTAGTCAACTAGTAGTATAGTACCAATTAGTACTTAAGTAAAATCAATTTATAGTCTTACCTAGAGATGAAAATGACCAAAGTGACTGAATTTGACTGACTGTCATTTACGGTCAAATTGGTCAAAAACGGTCATTTATTGTCAAAAAGGGTTATAAACAGTCACTTTGATCTTGAGTGCTTTTTGATATTTATTTTGAAGTAGCTGACCCTCGCAACTTCGTTTACGTCACATAATGTGCACGAAAGGAGAGGTACCTAATTCGTCATCAGACTTGTCAAGCACCGTGTGAAACGGCCCAGTTTGCTTAATCGTAAAAGAGCTTAAAGATTAAGGCTATTCTAAAACCATTCAGTCACGCCTTCGGCGCGGACTGAATTATTTTACAATACCGTTAATCATTAAGTTCTTTTATGACTAAGCAAACACGCCGGTTATGAGTGACCCTTACCATTCGAAACACTTTAATTATAGGCTTAGCGACAGTTAGATGTCTCTAATTTCTGAACTTCAA
The DNA here is from genome assembly GCA_933228765.1 of Miltochrista miniata. NCBI lineage: Eukaryota > Metazoa > Arthropoda > Insecta > Lepidoptera > Erebidae > Miltochrista > Miltochrista miniata. Next base: position 21,083,449 of record OW121763.1, on the reverse strand, counting down.
ATTCCTTAATATTGAAACTTGTGTAAAACAATTCTTAAAGTACTCCCTTTCCAACACTTTAAAAATATTTGAAATCGGACCACGCGTTAAGAAATTACAACTGAAAAACCATTTTGTCTTTTATCCCCTCGCCTGCGGGAACCGGGCAAAATATCGGGATCAAAAGTATCCTAGAACCTTCCTCGAACTATAAGCTCAAAACGTACCAAGTGTCATTTAAATTGGTTCAGTAGTTTCGGCGTGATACTTATTCGGGATACAGACAGACAGACATGAAAAATTTAAATTACATTTTCGGCTTCAGTATCGATTAGAGAACGACTTACAATTAAAATTTTCAAAATATTTTCCATGTATAGACTCTCGACCCTCTACAGTTTTATTATAATTATGTATAGATATCCATAATCTTTAAGTTCTTTTGTGACTAAGCAAACACGCCAGTTTAGAATGACCCTTACATTCAAAGGAATCCTTGAATTATAGGTTTAGCAAAAGTTGAGACATCTCTAATTTCTGAACTACAAAACCCTCAATATTAAAATGTGTGTGGAACAATCGTTAAAGTACCCCCTTTCCAATACTAAAAAAATATTTGAAATTGGATTACGAGTTGAGAAATTACAGCTGAAAAACGATTTTAACTTTCATCCCCTCTCCCGCAGGAACCGCGCAAAATATCGGGATTAAAAGTATCCTAGAACCTTCCTCGGAAAATAAGTTCGGAATGTATCAAGTATCATTCAAATTGGTTTAGTAGTTTCGGCGTGATACTTATTCGGGATACAGACAGACAGACATGAAAAGTATAAATTACATTTTCGGCTTAAGTATCGATTAGAGAATGCCTTACAATTAAAATTTTCAAAATATCTTCCATGTACAGACTCTTGACCCTCAACAGTTTTATTATATGTATAGATTATACTGAAATGGTGCCCCCTGTCGGGAAAAATTGGCATATTTAGTCACTTTAATAGTTAGAATTAATAGTAAGTTTAAGTCAAATTGATTGAATTTGACAATAAATGACCGGTCAAATATGGTTTTTGACAATCGTGACCGGTCAGATTCAGTCATTTTACATCTCTAGTCTTACCTATCGGAGTTTCCAGGTAATCTAAAAAACGTTATCTCTGGGTGCGTTATTGACGAATTCATGCAACCAAAACAAGCACAATCGACTCTAGTTGTCATATTAAATATTTTTAGTAAATAAAACACGCGCGGTTACTATTTAAAAAACGACACACCGTCCATTCGTCTACTCGGCACAATCGCGACTGCGGACGCTGCTTGCGTGCTGAAAGGCCTGCCGAAAACGAGAATCGTAGGTATAGCTTGCGCTTCGTCCGTTTGTAGGGAGCTACAATACTGGTTAAACAACATATATATACTGTGCCGACACGTAGTGAAAGATGCCATGCCGATCTATTTGTCTCGCATCTTCGGTCCAGCATCTCTTGTAGTAAGTCCTTTTTATACATCCTACATGACCGATTGAGACCACACAATCCCTTATACCGGGAGTACCCGGTAAGCCCTCGAAAGAATGTACCAGGGCTCCCGGCAGTGTAGTGAGGCCTACACTACAAGGTATGCGTGTATTATAGTAGCGATAAGCTGGAAAGCGGACTTGAGCTTCGTAGCGAAAACTTCGAAAGTGGTCGGGATTAGTGATCCGATAAAGATGATCAAACTTTTTATGTTATTTAATATTACTTTTTTATACTTAGTATTTAATATACCTACCAGGAAATTCTTTTTAATACACAAATGGTTTAAGTCATTAAGCATTATGCAGCTGTCGGTAACAGCTTGTGGAATTACAGGAAAATTACGAAGAATAAAATGGAGTTTCTAATACTTATCTAATTGTAAGACTAACTCATTTTTCCTTTACAGACTACGGACATGATTGTGGTATTTAGACATAACTTATTGGTAAGTTATTTTTTGGATATGATTGTAGAATTGCAACTATTTGATGAGTTTTTTTATTACAAGCTCAGTAAGACAAACTTAAGCGAAAAGAAACTTTTTTATCCTACTTACAATATATCTAACTGAATGGGTGAAATTTCGTACCAGAGTAGATATAAACTGGAATTAAACATAAGCTTTTCATCCCGGTAATATGTTCCCATGGGAAGCGAAATGGAAGCGAGAGTTGGGTATAGCAGATATAAGAAAAAGAGTTAGTCTGAAAGAGAGTGTCGGTGTTAAAGTTAGGAAGGGCATGCGATGATGGTTCGGGCATGTGGAGCGAATGGGAGATGAAATAATGGCAAAACAGATATACAACGCGAAAGTGGATTTATGAAGGAGTCAAGGAAGGCCACGACCCACGACACACCAACCACGACCAAATTAATCGTGTGTTAGCAGAAAGTGGTGTCAAGAGCCGAAGGAACCGAGCGACGTCCATGCATGAAAAGAAAAATGAAAGTTGAAGAAGCAAGTGAGGTGTGTGGACCGTGCCGTGTGGCGCTCGGTTCTTTCTGCCTACCTTCTTTACTGCAAGGGATTTGGCGTGAAAATAGTAGTAGTAGTAGTAGTAGGGAAGCGAAATTGGGAACGGAATTTAAAGCGGGCGAAATCGCGATCTTCATCTAGTTATCTATATCATAGAATCTGCTTGTAAAAAATACAACGTGTATTTTTTAAATCTAAACCTTTACTTTTTTAAAAGATGGTGAAACTGACTAACCATCATAATAGCCCTTCTATCCGTTTAACGGCTGACGAACCCTAACCCTTAACATCCCTCTTTCTTGAACACTACATAGACAGATATCAGAAAAAAGACTACATCGCTATTAAAAGCACTACGTTCCCTTATAACTTAGATTGTTACTTGTTACGTATTAGAAATTGACGTCATACCATCAATCTATATTATTTGAAAAATAATAAACATTGGTAAAAGACGAATAGATTCTATGGATAAATAAACATCGATATTTTATGAATGGCCGCGAGTTGTACGATTTATTTATTTGGCAAGTTTCTTACAACCCTCACCGATAACGTTTACAATTGATATAGACGACCGGTTGCCGTCTCTTTAACTGAGTTGATTGATTGCGGAACAAGGGACGGAAGTTTTATTCTTCATTCGTCAATTCTATGGAGCTCGAGGAAAAATATTTTGAATCCCATTGCTTTTTTTTGTGTGCTGACTCTCTTAGATGTAGTTTAACCCTCGAATACATCCAAAATTTCTGGTATGGAGTCTGGATTCCACTTTGGACAATTGCTGGGAACAACTGTGATTTGAATTTTTCTTTTGTGTAAAATACAGATTCAAGTTCACAAAAAGTTCTGCAGCAAGTAACTGACAAAGTCCCAGTCATGTGTCGTAGTTGTAAATAAATAACTATATATTTGAAACATAAACATAAAAGAACGGGACATGGATTAACATTTTCAGAGAAAACAGAAAATGTCCATGTTTATAATATTAATATGTTACGAGTATTTCAACATTTAGCTGACTGTCGACAAAATAACATTATACAAAATAGAAAAACTGTTCTGAAACTTAATAAAACTAAAAACTTGGTCCCCATATTCCATCGCAAAAAAATGTAACAATCTTTCGCTACGTACGTGAACAGCATAAAGACCAATTCGTTCAAATTAGACTCATTTCGGCACTTCAGGCTCCAGTAAAATCTCCGCAAGTGAAATGCTCGGATGAAGCCGTTCTCGTGATATCGTCGGATAATGGACATCGTTAGTTGGAACGCGATCGTCGCTTTGGGCATTACTTTTTCAAGTCATTGCGTCAATCGTTTATCATGGGCCTGTTGTGTTAACTTTTGCATCGGTTTAGAATTCAGGTGGGGTGGAGAAAGTAGGAAGTTTACATTTTTACTATTGCTGCATTAAAAAAAATATCTTGAAAAGTATATAACATGCAAAGCCTGCTTATTACAAGTTCTTAATGTATTGTTGCTCTACAATTCTCAGTTTATGTTTACACGTTCAAAGATTTATTATTGCAATTGTTCACTATATTTTGTGCGCCTAGAGCTGAGAAGTTGAGTATATAAATGTTACAGAATATTATTATAACGAATCTTAGTTATTCACACTTATAAATCTACCATAAAATATTTTAGCAACTATAATCTTTTTGCTATTCTACACATTTTTTATTCTTGTTTAGGAGAGTCACGGTGGACGTTAGCCTCATTAGTTGAGGTAACTGGTCGAAATTCACGATAGTCATTTCCCAAACATTTTCCCCTAAAAGATTTGTACCTCATTTTGTAACGTCGTAGAAAATATAATATTGAATTGAAGCTCAATAAAGTTCATAAAACCATTTCAATAGAAGCGATGAAGTATATTGTTTGGTAAACCTAATATTGGAAAGTAATTTTGGTTCCCTAAAGTGTAATTACACTATAGGGAACCAAAATTCCAATTGGACTTACATTAAAAAAAAAGCTTTTTCAATTGAGATAATAAACACTGTAAACTTAGTAATTAAAAAAAACACAGGAGTTTACCATAGAATGATTTCGCGAGTTTTAATGAATATAAAAAAAACTAGATGTATTTAAATAAACCGGCCAAGGGCGAGTTGGACTCGCCCATGAAGGGTTTCGTAGCAGCAAGTAACATAATATAAAAGTTCTTATAGTTCGTTGTAACTTGGATTGATGTTTTAACACGTTCGCAGTGGTAGTGATTTTTCTTACCGAAAATTGCGGTTTATGACGTTTTAAAAAAAACTACCAGCTCTATCTCGTTCAAACCAATTTTCGTTGGTAGTTTATATGGCAATGTACATCATACATTTTTTTTAGATTTATCATTCTCTTAGTTTAGAAGTTAGAGGGGGGGGGGACACACATTTTTCCACTTTGGAAGTGTCTCTTGCGCAAACTATTTACTGTAGAAAAAAATGATTTTAGGAACCTCAATAGCATTTTTGAAGACCTGTCTATAGATACCCCACACGTATGGATACTATGAAAAAAAAATTTTGGAGTTTCAGTTCTGAGTATGGGGACCCCCAAAATTTACTGCTTTTTTTCTAGTTTTATATAAGAATCTTAATGCGGTTCACAGAATACATCTAGTTACCAAGTTTCAATATCATAGGCCTTATAGTTTCGGAGAAAAGTGGCTGTGACACACGGACGGACAGACAGACAGACAGACAGACAGACAGACAGACAGACAGACAGACAGACATGACGAATCTATAAGGGTTCCGTTTTTGCCATTTGGCTACGAAACCCTAAAAATGAATGTAGCCTAATCATATCCGATTTCTAAGACATGACAAGAAATGGGTTCCTAACAATAGAATTTAGTTTCGTTGCAAGGCTATACCGATTGGCTAGTTAGTAACTTCGATTACCAACTATCTTCAAGAAAATTGTGGCTAAACAATCGGTGTAAAATGATATCCATAAACTTACAAAATTTCATATTTTTGGACCATATTTTCTAGAAGCAACTTGAATAATAACCTACTTCAATTGGAATTCGACTATCAATTTGGCAGAGCTTTCTTTTACTGAGCCAAGACAAACAACGATTTGTAACCATTTCACGAATAATAAAGCTCCTTTAAGATCAGATTGGGACTTAAAATGTTATTTATTTTCAGATGAATTTCTCAATGTAGCGCTTTTAACCTTCTGTTTAACGTTGGCAGTGCTTACTTTCCTGGATCGAAGAATTGACAGTCGATTCGAAAGGTATCATTTTAGTTAGATATTTTTTTATTAAATTTTATGCTAGCCCATAACTGGAACTAGAATACTTTCTTCCACTGCTTATAGTACTTAATAACAATTTAAGGGTGACGAAAAAGTTCAAATCTACTATCAAACTAGAATACTTTCTTCCACTGCTTATAGTAATAACAATTTAAGGGTGACGAAAAAGTTCAAATCACATCTTTATCGATTAGACAAGGTGGTCTTCGGATACCAAATAAAGATTTTGGGTGCGCATTGAAAAACAAATGTATAGAAATTTATCATGATGCATTTTAGGCACCGTTCTTACATAGCGTATTATATTGAAAGATGAACCTAATACTGTGACGACATGGATATGATTAGGAATCTATACTAATATTATAAAGAGGAAACATTTGTTTTTTTTGTTTCTTTGTTTTTTTGTTTGTTTGTTTGTTTGTAACGAATAGGCTCCGGAACTACTGGACCGATTTGAAAAATTCTTTCTCTGTTAAGAAGCTACACTCTTTGCGTTGAACATAAGCTATATTTTATTCCTGTATTCCCACGGGAACGGGAACTACGCGGGTGAAACCGCGTGACGTCCGCTAGTCACATATATATTATTTGTCGTCACATCGCCTAGGGTTATGAGATACTCTTACTAGTATAGGTACCTGTAGTATACGTAGGTACAGTAGCTACCCTGACTAGCTGAGGAAAATTAGCCGTCCTAATTCTGTATGTTTTCTTCCTCACTGAGTCTTCACAGTTATTATTTTAATGTAATGAACATCTTGAATTTACATTAATTTCCTACGAAAACATAAAACACCAACAGGCCGCTCTATAAAGATCTTCAGAAAACATAATCCACTTTGTAAAATATGAAAATTATTTCAGACGAAAACTCTCTTTGCCACTTACGACACTTAAGTTAAGACTATTATGAATCTTAAATTAAATGACGGAAAACTTCTTAAGTACGGCTATTCCAATTTGTTGTAAAAATAAGTATTTACCTTAACGATTTTCACCGTCGGAATAAGTAAACGATTTGTTTTACATGGAAAGGAACATTTTTCACCACTAGTGTAGACAGCTCTGCTAATCAGAGCGAATGTTTGTGGTATTCGCGGCTTACAGTGCTAGGAGTTCAAAAGTTTGTGAAACTATCCTTTGGCTCCGCTAATATGTGGATGTATGCGTTACACTTTATTCGCATACAAAGACTACATTGAGAGATAACACACTTACATTAAGAAAAAATGCAGATAGTGACTGCCATCTCCATAAAATCCAGAGTCTTTTCTCCTCAACTCCGCGATGCAAATATTTATCGATATCTAATCGGACGACATCTTGACAAGTAATGTATTGAGTAAGCTGACAGCGATATTGGCAGCCAAGATCTTAGTTAAATAATATATTGGATTACATGTCCAAAGTTATATCGCAGCGGTTGAATGGAACTCAGAATGCTCGGCGTCCTGCTTGCACAAAATCTTATATGCCGAAATGGACAAAATACTAATGGCAAGTGTCATATAACTTTTGCATCTAAAAATCACCAATGTTACTAATTTATATTTATTACCGTAATTGACAGTTGCTGAAAGAAAGGCGTGTAGTGTGCTCATCGTATAAATTCAATATTCCTTTGTATGTCGGCGCGTAAAACGGGACAAAACAGTTGCACGTCGGAAGTACTTCCGAGCGACGCGACGCGAGCGACGCGGGCGAGTGTTCTTTAATCGACGATATCTCGTAACTTTTGTACAGTACCTCTAAATGATACTTATATCACTAGAATCGTTATGAAACAAGCTAAAAACAGTTGTTTTAGTACCTAATGAAATAATTTCATTGATGTACTGATTATTATCGTTTGCACAGAAAGAAGAAAGAAAGAAGAAAGAAAGAAATGAAATAAACTCATAAGTCATTGAAGAAAAAACTTATTTATATTTTTCCAGTAGCTCGTACCAAAAACAAGGTGTTGTTCCATATAAAATTACAATTCTAATTTTAAAAGCCCTTGAGCGTGCGCCGTAAATCATCCACGGGGTATTTGATATCTACAGTACCAAATGTTTCGTATTAGCTTACATCATTATCAGACGCGAAGAATTGAAAAAAGGCGTATCTGTTACTGAAAACGGTAGCTCATTAGAGGTGTGGCAAATCATACTTAAAATAATAATGATTGAATGTAACTCTATATCATTTGTATATTTATATCCAGATAATATACAGTAAAGGAAAAATCATCTCAGTGGTGCATATTCATAATATTATTATTTTCTGAATTCTACTTTTCCACCTCATTATAAATAGAGGTAGATAATTCATATTTGTCACCATTATTTATGAAATCGTATCGAATAAGTAAATTGTGTTATTTTTTATTTTCTTAACAAATTACTTAAATTCTTTGCATTACAATGTTTTAAATACCTCATAAAATAATAATATTAGCAAAGTGTATCGTCGCATCAGCCCAGTCTGGGCGACACGTAGACTGTCCCAATGATTAATGGCCCTAGGAGCAGAGGGGCGGGACGTCCCGAATCAGATGCACGTGACGTCAGAATAACGTTGAAATAATATTTCACTATAGCCAAGTGCGAAATGAGTTAAAATATACTTAAGAGAAGCAAGTTACTACACTTAATGTTTAAATTTGTTTAAGAGCATTCAAAATTTAAAGAACCACAAAAGGACAACTACCAGTCGGACTCGCGCACTGACGATCCGTGCCAAAAGCCGTCAAAAAGAACGTTATAAAATAACGTGGGGATTGGGAATGGGAGCCCCCTTTAATGTTTGATTTTATTCTGTTTTAGCCCCTCTCCATAAAATAGATTGCAGAGGGGCTTATGGCGAGACTTGTGTCTGTACTATGTGACTCTGTTGCTTTAAATTGCGTCACTAGATCACGTGGATCATCTGTTCAAAGTTTGAAATAAAACAAAAATGACAACGTCATTCGAATTGAACATTCATTTTCACAATAAACGTTATAGGGGCAGTCGGGTGAGACCGTCTCACGGTTTCTTGTTTACTGGGGACAACAACAGGATTGTTTTGTTTGCTGATGATACTTCTTTGATTTTCAAAGTCAAACGACAATTAGATAACTATGACGATGTAAACAATAAAATCCTGAAAGTGGTTCATTGGTTTAACACTAACAATCTTAGACTGAATGATAATAAAACTAAATGTATTAAGTTTACCTTGCCGAATGTAACACAGTCAGACACCAATGTTCAACTTAATGGTCGAGAGTTGGAACTTGTGGAATCAACGACGTTCCTAGGGTTAACGGTCGATGCTGGTTTACAATGGGGTCCACATATTGTAAAACTAGCTAGTAGATTAAGTTCAGCAGCATTTGCTGTGCAAAAAATAAGGCACTTGACTGATGTAGATACGGCTAGAATAGTTTATTTCAGTTACTTTCACAGTATAATGTCTTACGGTATTCTACTGTGGGGCAATGCCGCAGATATAAATTCTATTTTTATTTTACAAAAGCGAGCCATATGAGCTATATATAGATTAGGTCCAAGGATCTCTCTGCGCGAAACATTCAAAGAGGTTAATATTCTTACAGTAGCATCTCAATACATTTTTGAAAATCTTATGTATGTACAAAGAAATTTACTTAGTTTCCATAAGTTAAGTGATAGACACAATGTCAACACTAGAAATAAAAATAACCTCGCTGTTTATCATAGCAGATTGCATAAAATCAGTAATTCTTTCAGGGGTAACTGTATACGCTTTTACAACAGGTTACGTAACGAAATTAAGAGTATGTCCCTAAATAAATTCAAAAAGTTTGTTAAAGTTAAATTATACAGCAAGGGCTACTATACGGTTGGTGATTACTTGATGGATAAGGAAGCCTGGAAATGACCTGCTCTGCTAGATTCTCAAAAAACTGTTAAAATTCATAGTTTTTAGATTCATTAATAAAGTTGTAAATAGAGTAGTTAAAAGAATAACCCGCTGAGTTTCTTGCCAGTTCTTCTCAGGTGGGTCGCGTTGTGAACTGGTGGTAACTTTTTGGTTTATATAAGTGACGTTTACAAGTGCATTTGTATGCCTAAGTAAATAAATGATATTTGATTTTGATTTTGACTTTTCTTATAGCGGCAACATAAATACATCATCTCTGAACATTATTTCAACTGTTTAGCAATAACGGATATTGAGATACAGACTGGTGACAGACTGACGGACAAACATCGTAGTCTCTGTACCTAATAGGACGGACAAACATCGTAGTCTCTGTACCTAATAGGGTCACGTTATTATTGACCCTTTGAGTACAGAGTTAAAAATGGAAATTACTTATTTTGGGTCACGAAATTACATTATTCCATCCTAGTCTGCGAAAAAAGGAATATTCAATTACATAAACTGTTATGTACAGTTCTACAGAAAAATGTTGTTACGTTGTGAATAGTCTAAATTGTGCAGAAATGCATTTAAGTGACACAGCTTTGATCGAATTTGATATTGATTTGGTACTTTAAAAAATTAAGAATGTGTTTAATGACGAATTTATCAGTTATCTACAATAATAATTTAAATAAAGCTATAGGATAGTACGCGATAGTATGGAGTGCAACGCGCGACAGATGCGACGGATGGACGTTCGCAAGCCAGAAACTACGATCCACCGGATATTGGACAGTAAACTGCCTGTATCAGTTTGAACGTTTTGCTGAGTTTGCCGTCTGACATGTTTTACAACAACAGATAAGCTTGGATATTGGCGCTTTTTCCAGATTTATTTATTTTCCGATACAAAAAGAACATTTTGCCTTAGTAGCGCATTCGGTCGTGTAACCGAGTTGCGCGCTGAGGTCCTGGGTTCGATTCCCGGGGCGGTCCAAATATTTGTGTGACCGACAAATGTTTGTTTCGGAGTCTGGGTGTTTTTTAAGTATAATATTTTGTATGTATTTAGAAATATATAAGTATATCTCGCATAGCACAAGCTTATATTAGCTTAATTTGGGCTAGACGATGTTGTGTGAAAATGACCACAAATATTTATTTATTATTTTTTTCAGAAACAAACTTGATTTCACTGTCTTTTGAATAGATTAATATTGCGTTATCAGTTTTATAGTTTTTATACCTAGAACACATCCTGATTACAACAATCGGATTGTACTATTTGAACTAAGCCCAAGTACAGATTACATAATTGCACCACGTAGAATGAAGAGTAGAAGGAGTCCTAGTAGAAGATGCTGACCAAAGATACCTTGTGGTATTTTAGTAGTTAGGCTTCGTAGAAGATAACTATAGAATAGAATAGAATAAACTTTTTGTACCCTAAGTTAAAAACTAGTTTACAAAAAGTTTTGACGATGATTACGAATTCCATGTAGGTAGGGGAGGGATGGGCAGTTGGGAGACATGGGCACCCCCTTTTATTCCGATTTGATCATAGACTTTATTTTTTTCTTGATTTGGTAGTTTACTTTACCGACTGGCAACGCTGTTCATCCATAGTGTATACATCATTTCTGTCAGTTATCAAAGAAAAACACGTTTGAAGGTTATGCGCTAGTAAAAGTAAATATTTTGTTGTTGTTTCGGATCGTAATAAAGAGAAAACTAATGGAAGGTATGTGTATTTTTTATTATTTATCTATTGTATATTTACTAATCTATTAATTAAACTGAAATTCAAGCCTAAATACGTAGATTCAAAAAATACCGGTAATCTATGTCGAAAATGTATACAGAGGGAGTAATGGGCTTTTGGACGTGCGGGTGGTTTGGGCATGCCCAATGCTCCTGCTCCCTCCTATTATGTACAGTATAGAAGATTTTTTTTATTATTGGTTTAATTTGATTTACAGAAAGATGCCATTTAATTACAAAAATAAAGGTTGGCGCACAACCAGCACAGCATGCCAGGGGGTAGGTGTACTACTTTCCGCGAGAATGAATGAGTGTGTGACAGAGTATGAATGTGTGAGCCCAAGACTCCTTTGGCTAAGACTGAAGGTTGGACTTACCCGCATCTTTGTTTTGGGAGTGTATGCTCCGCAGGATGCGCGGTGGCACCGGTCTTCAAAAGACCAAAGCGAGAGGCAAGCATTTTGGGAGAGTATGAGTGATATTCTGGATAAATGTAAACGAAACGAGAGAATAGTGATGTTCGGTGATTTTAATGGTTGGGTGGGAGTGAAGCGCGATGGATACGAAAGTGTATTAGGAAAGTTTGGTGATGAACGAGTGAATGTAAATGGAGAAAGCTTGCTAGAAGTATGTTTGGAAAGGAATCTTGTGGTAACTAATACCATATTCAACCACAAGGATATCCACTTGTATACAAGAGAGGAGAGAGATCAGAGAAGTATGATTGACTTTGTGATAGTAGACGCAAGACTGAGAAAGAAAGTGCTAGACACTCGGGCGTACCGTGGCACCGGGATCGACACAGATCACTTCTTGGTAATTAGCCGGGTAAGGGGTCTGTTTCAGCGGTGGCGACATCGTGTGCATGAACCCGTTAGTGTACTAGAGCGAATAAAAGTTGAGAATTTACAAGAGTTAGGCATAAAAGAGGCATTTGTGAGTAAACTGAGTGAAAAATTTGAAAACCTAGATGAAATATGTGAGATTGAAGAATTATGGAAGCCGTTTAAGGAAGGACTTGTGGAAGTTGCGATTGAAGTGTGTGGAGTTAGCAAAAGACGACAAGGATGTATGGCAAAGGGAATGAGTGCGGAAGTTCTTAATGCGTTGACTGGCAAGAAGAAAGCATGGTTGGACTGGTTGGCTACAAAGGCCAATCAAAGAATGCAAAAGGCAACGGATGAGGATGTAAAAATGGCAAAGGATGAATATAAAAAGTATAAACGTGTTGCAAAAGAGACGATGATGAGAAAGAAAGAGAATGATAGAGAAAAATTTGATAAAAGGTTATCTGAAGACTTCCAACGGAATATTAAATTTTTTTGGAAGTCCATAAGAACAGTGAGTAGTCAGCAAACAATGTCGCCGCTCAATCACATCAGAAACCAGGATGGAAGTTTTTTAAGAGGAGAAGAATGTGTGCTAAAGAGATGGAAGGAATATTTTGAGAGTTTATTCGAAAAAGAAGATATACAAGGCGATACGCGTGTTTTAGAACTGAATGAATTTGGCGATGAAAGCGAGTTAAGTATGGGAGAAATAGTGGAAGCGTTGAATTGTATGAAAGTAGGAAAGACTGCTGGAATAGATCGGATTTCTGTCGAAATGCTGAAAGCTGGACGTGGCGTGGTAGCTTGCCAGCTGTACCGCCTTTTTAACTTTTGTTGGCGAAGTGGCAGAGTACCAGCAGAATGGTGTAAAGCTGTCATTGTGCCGCTTTACAAAGGAAAAGGGTCGCAGCAAGAGTGCAAAAACTACCGCGGCATAAGCTTGCTCAGCATCGTTGGCAAATTGTGTGCAAAAGTGTTGATAAAAAGAGTGATGAATGAAACTGAAGGAAAAATGTGGGATGTTCAAGCAGGATTTATGAAAGGAAGGGGATGTACGGATCAGGTCTTTTCCTTACGATGCGTAGCTGAGAAAGTTTTGGCTAAAAGTCAAAAGGTCTATTGCATATTCGTGGACTTGGAAAAGGCCTATGACAGAGTGGTGAGGAATGAACTGTGGTTAATATTGTCCATGTATGGAGTGAACAGCAACTTGATACGGGCACTGAGGTCTCTCTATGAGGGTTCTAGTGCTTGTGTCAGGATCAACGGGGCCTGCACGGACTTCTTTCACATTGAAAAGGGTGTGAGACAGGGCTGTGTAGCGTCTCCGTGGCTGTTTAATCTATACATGGATAGTTGTCTGAAAGAACTGCAAGAGAGTATGTATGGTTTAAAAATGAATGAACTGACCGTCAAATGCCTCCTATACGCTGATGATCAGGTGATATTATTATCATCAGCGGAGGAATTGCAGCTGATGGTTAATAGTATGAATGAGGCTCTAAAAAGTAGAGGAATGAAAGTTAATGTAAACAAGACGAAAGTTATGGTTTTTGAAAGAGAAGAAAGTATGACGAATTGCTCAATCTTCATTGAAGGGCAAAGAGTGGAACAGGTGAAAGAATTTGTATACTTGGGTTCCAAATTTGTAAGGGATGGAAAGTGTGACCAGGATATTGAGCGAAGAGTTTTGGCAGGAAATCAAGTGAATGGGGCTATGTACACCTTTATGAGCAGTCAAAATGTGTCTGAGAAGGCCAGGTTGGCTGTACATAGGGGAGTGCTCATCCCTACACTTATGTATGGTAGTGATAGTTGGGTATGGCAGAAGAAGCATGAAAGCAAAATTAATGCAGTGGAAATGAGAAGTCTGCGAAGTATAGCTGGAGTGACTTTAATGGACAAAAAAAGAAATAGCGTGATAAGGGAAAAATGTGGTATAACAGAAGATGTAGTGACTAAGATCGAAAAAGGGATGCTTAGATGGTTTGGACACGTGGAAAGAATGGATGAGAATAGACTGACAAAGCAGATTTATGAGGCGATAATGAATGGGCAAACTGGTAGGGGTAAACATCGGCGTACGCCTGCCGATCAAATCAGAGACGTTCTGGAAAAAGGCAAGGTCAAGAGTACCCTTAACCGGCGAGCGTGTATGAAAACAGTTATGAAAGTAGAAGCGAAAGTTGTATGTCAGGATCGTAGCAAGTGGAAAGCCATAGTCTCTGCTTACCCCGATGGGAGACAAGCGTGATTATATGTATGTATGTATGTAGAAGAGGTATCAAAAGGATCAAAAATAAAAAATAATTGCGTGTACTTAGTGTACACACGAAAGAAGTGAAACTTCTTCATAAACTTAATTTTCACCTCACCTTAAATTAAGTCAAAAAGTCCAAAAGTCCAAAAGTCCAAAAGTCCAAAAGTCCAAAAGTCCAAAAGTCCAAAAGTCCAAAAGTCCAAAAGTCCAAAAGTCCAAAAGTCCAAAAGTCCAAAAGTCCAAAAGTCCAAAAGTCCAAAAGTCCAAAAGTCCAAAGTCCAAAGTCCAAAAGTCCAAAAGGCCAAAAGTCCAAAAGTCCCAAAGTCCCAAAGTCACAAGGTCTCAAGGTCCCAAAGTCCCAAAGTCCCAAAGTCCCAAAGTACCAAAGTCCCAAAGTCCCAAAGTCCCAAAGTCCCAAAGTCCCAAAGTCCCAAAGTCCCAAAGTCCCAAAGTCCCAAAGTCCCAAAGTCCCAAAGTCCCAAAGTCCCAAAGTCCCAAAGTTCCAAAGTCCCAAAGACCCAAAGTACCAAGGTCCCATCCAAAAGTTCAAAAGTCCCAAAGGCCAAAAGTCCAAAAGTCCCAAAGTCCCAAAGTCCCAAAGTCCCAAAGTCCCAAAGTCCCAAAGTCCCAAAGTCCCAAAGTCCCAAAGTCTCAAAGTCCCAAAGTCCCAAAGTCCCAAAGTCCCAAAGTCCCAAAGACCCAAAGTCCCAAAGTCTAAATGTCTAAAAGTCCAAAAGTCCAAAAGTCCAAAGTTCCAAAGTCCCAAAGTACCAAGATCCCATCCAAAAGTCCAAAAGTCCCAAAGTCCCAAAGGCCAAAAGTCCAAAAGTCCAAAAGTCCAAAAGTCCAAAAGTCACAAAGTCCCAAAGTCCCAAAGTCCCAAAGTCCCAAAGTCCCAAAGTCCCAAAGTCTAAAAGTCTAAAAGTCCAAAAAGTCCAAAAAGTCCAAAAGCCCAAAAGTCCAAAAACCCTTAAATGACATGCTATCCCTGGATAAAGTACTCTTAATTCGAATCCACCGTGGTGGGGAACAGAACTAAGATGGCGCGTAACCAAAAATCGTGACGTGACGTGACGTGACGCAAATTTTTTTCCAACGCCGAAAGAAGTTTCACTTCAACAACAGCTGATAAATATAAAATCCCCAAATCAAGTTTTTTTTCTATTATTGAGTTTTTAATAGTCAATTTGTTAACTAATTCTTGAATTCCATTATGAACATAAAGTGATTTATAGGCCGTGCCCAAGCCTCCCACAGGGTATGTCCGAGCCTCCCTACCATAGGGAGCAATGGGCACTTTTGACTTAGTTTATAAAATATCTCGTAATGTTGAGATTGATTGTAATTTTTAAGAAAGCTCTTGAATTATATCTAGCCAAATGTGTGGTGCAATAAGAATTGGCAATAAAAGTTGATTATCTATAAAACCTGATTTTATATGCAATAAATAGTGAAAAAGTGCCCATCTCTCCCCTACCTCCCCTAAAACTTATTCCGTTAGTTATTTTAGATTAAACTATAGAATAAGCGAGTGTAAATGAAATGAGCTACGACGAGTAAAATAATGGCGTAGCCATTTATCTGATGATCAAACTGCAGTCGTTTCCAAAATATTGAATAAAGAAAAGTCAAATCACAGTTGCTACTAGAAAGGTGGATCCCATGCTCAGGGTTAGGAACCTTTTGGTGAACCAGGACTTTATGCTTAGACGAAGAAGATATCAACAGAATAAGTAGGTAAATTTAACTGTCCAACCAGTACCATCCCAAAATCTTTCACAAATTACATAATATAAAAACTTCATATTAGATCTATATTCATGTCACGTCAGCATTGTAAACACTATCCCATAACTTATAATATGGGCTTATAAGCTTACCCAGCGGTTCTAATAATTCAAAAGGCATTACTGAAAATAAACACAGAGCGCTACTATTTCCCGCCTCGGGTTGTGGAAATGTGGACAGCACCGGCTGTCCATTCTGTGACACTTCCGACCGACCAGGAATATCTGTGCTATCCATAATTTAACTAACTTTCATAATAGTTACGAGTATTTATATAGAGCAATTGGGAGCAAATTGGATTTAGATTGGTTGCTTTTTGAATTTAATGAAGTATCATTTTAGTAGATCGATGAGAGTATTGATTCAACTAATTTAAATTGGAAATTGAAGGCACAGGACCGTGTATTATGGCGCAATTTGGGAGAGGAAAAATAGACATTTAGAATTGTTTCAGCATACATTTTAAACGATATTAAAATATAATTATAATATTGACCAGCTATGTTTAAACAACGTTCTATGACAAAAAATAAAATGCAGTGCTGGTGAAAAAGAGCACTTTGAGCTATAAATCTCTGTGCAATACATTGGGAAAAGGTGAATGTATTAGTACGAAGCCTTGTGTGATGAAGGAAAACTAACCAGTAGTAAACAAACATCGATTTATTTACCATTTATGTACTACAATATCATATTTAATTGAATAAAGTATAATGTAACATTGAAAAAAAGTATCCCCTGTACCAAAGTAAAGACACTAATATTGATCAGGAATAACGCATGGATGATGATGGGCATAATAACACCACAGAGAAGCTTAGGATGCTTTTAAATCATTTCGAAAGACTTTTCCAAATAGATACTTCACGAGTACAAAGTTGCGGGCATTAGCTAGTCACAAATAAAAATGTATAAGATTAACGCTAAGTTAATGGTTATACTTATTATAAGAAAATTTGGAGAAAGTTGGATTATAAGAATGAATAAATAACTTCAAAGAAGTTAAAAGTACAACACAGACCTCTCAAAGTTAAAATTTTAATGTGTCCCATAGCTGCAATGTGAACGTTTCCAGTTAGAAGTGTGCCCAAGGGTGGTACAATAGAGCCATTATAAGAATAATGTCGTAAATAAACTCGATTCCCCTGAACAACGTCTATTTGTAAAAAAAGCAATTGCGACGTGAAGTTGAAGTGCTTATTACCCCCGTTATATTTCCATTTATATGAAACTAATGTTTCAGCTATTTTCCTCTTCACCTTTTTATTGCGGAATTTCTATGAGTCGTACGTTCGGAATAACATTATTTTACTGAAGTAATAACGCCGAGATAAATAAACGAATACGTGAATATACAGGAGCTTTTGCTGGAAAAATAAATTTCATCTTTTATTTTTCGTTACCTATTACATAAAACATAAGTTATTATGTGTTATTAGGTACCAAAATATTTCAATGACCTCTTACCGGCTCACCTTTAACACCTATTACAAAATTTTACTACACTATACAGCTATCAGTTCCATTAAAACACATTAAAAATTATATGAATAGGCAGTAAAGATTTTTTTATTAAAGATACTTATTAATGACACTTTTTGATATTATAACAGAGTTTAAATTTATTTTAAGAGAACCTATTTTAAAAGTTTTATGTTCCTTAAAATGTTTTAGACAGGTTTTATTATGAAAGATTTCAAAAATGAAATCGAAAGAGAGTTAATGAAGAATATAGCCGGAGGCGGAACAGTTCCTTTCAATTTTACCGAAGAACCGTGATCCTACTAATCGGAATATTATGTTTCAATTACTCTCCCAGACGGGCAGATACATTTTTCAATTTCAATCCAACTTCAGTGAAATTTATTTTGTTGAGTTATTATTATTAAAAAAATATTACTGCAGGTTATTAATAGGTTATCGGTATACATAAAATCATCACTCAACTTGAGCATTGAAATCGCAGTGCTCGTTGCTGAGAAACAAAATCAGCTTAAAATTGGAATAGTTAGCTTTTTTTTTAAAGTGAGGGAAAAATCGTCATGGATGCTATGCCGGACTCCTACCGACTAAAAAACCTCACGTAACGCCTAACAGCCTATGGTTGGAAGCCGCGGGTAACCCCTATGAAAGATGTCCCAGGACTCCCGACAGCACTCGAATAGTTAGCTTATATAAACGCAGACACACACACACACACACACACACACACACACACACACATACACACAGAATATTAACCTATAAACATACTAAACATGTAGTAATGCATATTGAGTAGAATTACGAACAGTTCATTCTCAGACACATAATCCCACAGACAACCAGCTACAAAGTGATAAATGATAAGCAACATTTCTGACACGGTATTAATGCTAAATTCAACTAACTCCTTGCACAAGTACAACACGTAAGTACTCAAAGACGTCTAACTCCAAATACTGACAAGATCCGTGTCAACAGTTCTAAGTGTTTTCCTGTTTCTCTTTGACATTAGTCGAAAATCTCGAACGGGGCTGCTCCCTCATGCATACACTATTTACTCAGAAGGAATGTTTAATTTATTTAGATAGTCTACCGTTAGTCAAAGCTGAAGGCACGAACCTAATTACGTCTGTAATAAATATTCACTAGCGATAAACTCTGTGACGACTCGTAATTTACGATGGTGGGAACTGTTATTATCACCACAAAATGTAAGTATTTCTTTTAAAAAATTCTGGTTAATTGATGGATCTAGATCAAAATTCTTTAGGTTTTGGGTAAAGTAAGTCCAGCGCCCATTTTTAACGTGTGGAGATGCTCGTAGATGTCGTAACTCTTCTAAGTTAATTCCTTGGAACATAATACAATAAATTCCGTGTTTTTTTCTTGCTAATTTTGTAAAATAAATTAAAAAATACTTGTGGACATTCACACACAATATCATCTAGCCCAAATTAAGCTAATATTAGCTTGTGCTATGAGATCTAGACGACTGATATACACACTTAAGTATTTCTAAATACATACATATTAAACATAGCAAACACCCAAACTCCGAAACAAACATTTGTGAATCACACAAATATTTGGACCGATCCAGGAATCAAACCCAGGACCTCCAGTGCCGCAGGCGGTATCACTACCGACTACACCTCAGAGGCAGTCAGTATAGGGAAAATATTCACGTCAGCAGCTTCTTTTCCTGGTCAAGCTAATAAAGTTCACTAAGGAATATAGGTATAATGTTGAAATAAACTGAAACCTAATATTTGACATTAATACTCTATACAAATGGGTTCAAAGTTACAATTTTATTGACGAATTGGGTTACGTTGTGCTCCTTCCTTAGCCATGGAAAGAAATAGAAATGATTAAAAGCGTGTAAGAATTTATAAATTCCATGACAAATCCTAAGACAAATGGTATCTTACTGTAAAATGCAGCTGCAGTTTACATCGTCATGAAAGAATTCCATATTTAGTTATCACTTCAAGCGTAATCTAAATATCTGAGCTGCACGTAAACTCGGCGTCTTTGTCTATTTCATAATTCAGTCGCGAGTCAAACACTGCTTTCATCAGTCTTGAATTAGTTCTGCACACTTCCTGGAAATTCTCTGCAGCTTTTATGTTCACTAATGTTCTGGTACCTGAGCTGTCAAACACTACGGTGAGATGCGAGTAATATGCACACGTTCTCCGTTCTATAGTCACAACACAGTTTTTGTATATTCAGTTCTACGACGGATTACCGCCATGATTATTCTATTGGTTAAAATACATAAAGCTCGTACATAGGGCGATCTAAATGTGTAGAAAGACAGGATAAAAATATGTTTTGGTTCCATGCAAATTGTCGTCAGAGAAGGGAGCTTGAAAGCTGTTGGTGAAACTGGTCAAGGCAGTACATCGGTTTGATAATAAATTTGGACAAACTTTATTAAAAGGTTAAACAATTAGGTATCAGACATTAAATCTTTTACTCAGTGATGGAATACTAAGGTAAATAATATCGTTTTATAGGTTTTCAAGTTGGGTATTTGTTGCGCAGTGTCAGTTTCAAATACAACTTTGTTTTTATATGACGTCTTCAGTAAAACTTACAAAACATTAATGTGTTGACATAACTAGAAACCGACCACAATGAAATAATAAATTTAAACATATTCGCAATAAAAGCAATTTCAAATTCCAAAGTTGAAGCAACTCTACCGCTTGAGGCATATGGAAGTTGTTTGCAAACACGTCTCTAATATTAAATACAAGTTAAATAAAGACAGTTTGCGCAATATTGTCTGCTCGTGTGAATCTTATTTCAAAAACAAGTATAATTGCAAAGAGTTTTAAAATAATTTATAACTTAATTAATATCTAATATTTTCGAAACAACAATAGCAATTTAATAAATTAAATTAATTAAGCTTTTGAGGATTATATCGGAACACCTAGTTAAGATATTCTTCGTTCTGTGTAGCTACACATTTTATTTTTTTATACCTTAAGCTATATATACAGGGATTAAAGATTTTGAAGCTCAGTTTGGTATTATGTTCCTCGGATACAAATATTTAAAAAATACTGTAGAACCTTGTCATAGTAGTGGAACCGTTTCAAAGAAGTATTTGAAAATCTATAAAACGATTGGATAGTTTTTTTTACTCGGCCTATAACACTTTCATGGAAAAGGCGTGAAAATTAAAAAAAAAATGTGTGCGTGTACTAGTGTACACACGTAAGAAGTGAAACTTCTTCATAACCTTATTTTTCAAGCCCAAAAGCCCAAAAGTCCAAAAGTCCAAAAGCCCAAAAGTCCAAAAGTCCAAAAGCCCAAAAGCCCAAAAACCCAAAAGTCCAAAAGTACAAAAGCCCAAAAGCCCAAAAACCCAAAAGCCGAAAAGCCGAAAAGCCCAAGAGCCCAAAAGCCGAAAAGCCGAAAAGCCCGAAAGCCGAAAAGCCGAAAATCTGAAAAGCCCAAAAGCCGAAAAGCCGAAAAGCCGAAAAGCCGAAAAGCCGAAAAGCACGAAAGCCGAAAAGCCGAAAAGCCGAAAAGCCGAAAAGCCGAAAAGCCGAAAAGCCGAAAAGCCGAAAAGCCCGAAAGCCGAAAAGCCGAAAAGCCCAAAAGCCGAAAAGCCGAAAAGCTCAAAAGCCGAAAAGCCCTAAAGCCCAAAGGCCCAAAAGTCCAAAAGCCCAAAGTCCCAAAGTACAAAAGTCCAAAAATCTACAAACGACATGCTATCCCTGGATAAAGTACTCTTAATTCGAATCCACCGTGGTGGGGAACAGAACAAAGATGGCGCGTAACCAAAAATCGTGACGTGACGTGACGTGACGTGACGCAAATTTTTTTCCAACGCCGATAAAGAAGTTTCACTTCAAAAGCAATTAATTAAATAAGCAAAGCATATAATTATAATTATTTTAAATGACGATATAAGTGTATGTTCAAAAATCACAACCCTCTTTCAGCAGTCAGATAAAAATATGTACTTAGTCATTCTTGCAAAAACACTATATTACAGAGCCATCTTAATCTGCGCACTTAATTCTTATGGCATTACGAATGAGTCCAAGATTACTTAACTCGTGTCAAAAGATAACGCGCCGGACCACACATTTATCGTAGCCACCTCTAATTAAATCCCTTTACAAAGGGAGGGCCGGTGGAGCATAAGTCAGGTATAGCGAGATAAAGATTAGTGCGTTCTTGTCAAATAATTTACGGTGGTGATAGCGATCCGGTGGGTGCTGTCCGTTTTGCATGTCCCATTACTTGGTTTGAACGCGTATTTTGTGTAACAATGAGTTATCGATATTGTAGTTTATTATGATTTATTTTTTTAGGTCACGGGCAGGAACTGAATGTGGAAGGCGCAGCACTGTGTGTTGTGAAGTAAATTGGGGAAGGTATACGTCCAGCACTGGACTCACTGATGAGTGAACACCTGGTCGATTTCATTGATTTTACTTGATATGATTAGACATAATACCTTCTTACTTAATTAGTTGTTGTGTGTAGTTTGTTTGTTACAAGTTAAAGATGAGAATATTGCTGATTCCAATAATCGCCATATTTTATTTCGTGCTAATTGTTATGTCAGTGAAATCAGCTTTTACTTTCACTAATCTTTTATACATTTATTTTTTTTGACCACCGTCAGCCCTCTCAGCTTTTGCAAGAACTTTGCGAATCATTAATAACAATTGCCTTGTTGAGTTATTTTCCTTCTCTAAACCAGCTGCCAGTTCTCAATCAATGTATTCTCACATTTCTTTTTATTAAACAATTTTTATTAAAAAATGTCATTTTCTACAAATGACAAACGTAATATGACAGACTCATCTTCAGAAATTATATTTTTGGAATACGACGTTATAAAAAAGAACTATTTTAAAACCAAATAGCAAACATGTCTCTGATTAGTCTCGCCATGTTTTTGTCTCAGATCAAACAAGTTCAGGAGTAATACGGCGCCTATACAAACACGCTACCTAATGTGTTTACCTCTAATTCCAAACAAAAGTTGTGCGAACGGGCTCGACGTTGTTTGAACAGACTTTGTCTTTGCTGTTGTCGTTTTTACTGAAGGATTTGAGCCAAGTTCTTAAGAGTAAAAAACTGGTGCTAACTTTATTTGAACCTTTCTAAGTAGCTTAACAAATAGATGTGTAGTTTTAAACTTCAACAACACGAAACCTTCTAAGAACGTCCCACCGATAGCTACTTTAAATCAAATTCCAAAATTCTGTGGACATGGAACGGCGCCACCTATGTGATGGAAAGTCATGGTGTCGTTCAAAGGTTGAGACTATCACAGCTAGAAAGGTCATAAGAGGTACTGGGCAAGTGGTTAGCCTATTGAAATTCCTCTTCATTAATGAAGAACACTGGGTTGTTAACAAAACACGTGCGATAGAAGAAAATTTCAAGTTTGTGTGCCTACAAATGACTTGTCATTTACGATTTTTTCGATACTGTATGTGGCATCGGTGTAAGTAAGTCATAGTATTTCGTGTTAAGTCCCGACATTCATTTTACGAGTGTTAAAACCACTATAGTTTAAAAACAATTTGAATTGATGAGTACAAACTACCAGTTTAAAAGTGACAAAATATATTAATGTCATTTTTATTTTATGAACACAATAAGATTACTATGGCGACATGACAGACTATCACAGCAACAGTGATGGACTGATCTCAAGTAAAGGTTTCAAAGACAAATCTTTCATCTAAATCCTAATTTAAAAAACTAATTCTCAAGTAAAGGTTTCAAAGACAAATCTTTCATCTAAATCCTAATATAGAAAACTAATTGCTACTTTCTCATTCATATTTTCTCCAACGGTTATGCAAAACTGTATTACAAAAATCCTTGAAAGAAAACAAAAATTCTTTCTATCGCTTTACTCAAGGATTTTAAGGCTTGAAAGATCTCGTGTTTTGTATTTTAGTGCGATTTTAAAGGGTCTGGAATGAAGTCACCTCCCTGGGCTGTCTTAAGAGTAAAGTTTGATCAAGTGGGAAACGTTCAAAAGTTTATACTTACTTTCCCGCAGGAAGTGAGATAAATATTCATGAGACTTAACTCGAGAAAACTTATTTCCACGTCAGTGTCTGTCCGTCTGTACAGTTGTAATGAAACGACTTAAAACAGTCTGTTTTAATACTTTTAATTTGCCAACTCTTTAATATTCCAGCCGCGTGCTGCACTTTTATTAAGTTTAAGCTTTTAAAAACTCTGATAAAATTTATATTGTGAAGTTTATTATTTAAATAATCAGTTGACGACAATACTAAAACCGCTGTTCATAATTCAAGTAGTTCCGTTCGGGAGACGTTCTTAAACACTCAGAATTAAAATTATGAAGAAGTAGGAACTTTGGATACATTTAACCCATATTATGCATTTTGGGTCGTTTTCGTGCCTCTGGTTCTAACTTACTTAAAATACGACTAGCTCGTGAGCACTTGTTCTATTAAGGTAAACGCAGGTATTACCGACCCTGTTAAGACATTTTTAAAATCGATGACAATTATTAAGAATGGCATCACACCCAATGTTTTGTTTTTATATGAAACTCTAGTCTGTCTAGTTTATATTTAAAACCCTAAATTGCCCTTATTACCTAATACTCTTAAAATAAAAAATAATTTAGTGAACAAGTCCATGGTTTGCATTAATGACCCATATGAAAGGCTATGAAGCTATTTACCGATTTTTATGAAGCTATTACCGAGTGTAAACAACAAGAAGAATTTAATAGGCAGAAAAGAAAAAACACATTATGGTGCTATTGCAAAAAATCATGTAGGTTTGCTTTAAGTCCTTTCATACTACCTTTTATACATCTTTCATACTATATACTTCATAGGAAAAATCACTTACTTACTCTGGTCCATGCTGTTTGACTATGACATTATTGTTGCAAAAGAGATTTTATGTGTTTTACTTTAAAATATTGTTTGTTTGTTAATAAGCTAACATTTTATATAACTAATTAACTAGTGTAATATTACATAAACCACCAGGATTTGTGTAGAATCGGTAATAGCCTCCCGTACTTGCTATCACCGATTCATGTAGATCGATAGTAGTCGATATAATACACAGTTTAGAAATTGTATGTCCGACTCATAAAAAGTAGATTATATGTATTTATTTGATTTTTCTAGACGAAGCAGAGATTTCAAATAAATAATTTTGTGAATAATATTAATTAATGCGCACATTGTTATGCAATAAAAAGTAATTTTATAATGTTTCTTTATAATAACAATGAATGATAAAAGTTGTAATTCGTAGTCAAAATAAAACGAAAAAATAAGTAAACTAGACCAAATAGTATAGATCGGTAATGGTGTGTTACAAAGGCTGATTGTATTAGATTAAGATGTCATATTAAAATAATTGCTTTATTGTCACATATCGACGAGAAAGAGGTAAAACTAAATTTAATATACATTGCAATCACCGACCCATGAGTCGGCAATAGCTGCTACCATTAAAATAATTGAAGGTATTATCGCTCAATTAAAATGTGAAGTTTTAAAATATTAAATTATTACGATTTTATGAACTACTATACGAAAGTAAGACCTCACACCTAAATTAACACATTCAATAATACAGAACAATCATAGGTTTCATACATTTCTTTAAAAAGTCTTAAAATAAATTTTGATGTGCTTAACTGTAAGAACAAGGACTTGTACCACACGATCGGCGAATTTACTATCGTCACAGAAAAAATCGAATTTCGTCTATTTCCCGCGATGCCACGCACACTAACGTAAGTATTTACTACACTCAATGAACAAATGTGCGTATTTCGTTAAATATCTCTAGCATAAACCCTTCCAGTAACGTAAAAACTGCAGGTTAATTTAATGGATCGGTAATACCTGCGAATTTTCGATGGGTCGTTAATAGCTGCGTTTACTGTGTTTTAGAGCCATGTATTGTGAGTTTAAAGAACTAAGTTAACATACGAAACAGCACAATTATTACTTTAGCGCCATTTCCACTACTAATTCATAAAACAATTTTAGACAAGTTTATTGTTCGAAAAAAATTCCGTATGTAAGTATTTCGAGTGTTTATTGTTTTTTTTTATAGTCAAAATTGTTTTATAGTAAGTTGAATGTGTGTATAAGAGAATATTGAGTACAGATTAGAGATAATATTTAATTTTTTTATCGAAATAGATTGAATTTTTTTCGTGGGTCGCAAACGACCCCTTGCCCATATATCATGCTTGAAGTTTTGGGAATTTCTTTTTCAGTTCTCGGCAAGTGCTCAATGTAAATGAAATAATTGAAGTCCTGGAGAACTTAGACACTGATGAAGATGTCCAGGGCATCGATGTTTACATTGATGACCAGAGAAGAAGACTGATTTGATATAAATAGGCTGAATTGAAGCCAATTACTTGCTTCTGCAGAAATGGTTATGCTTCAACGTGATAGTAATGATGACGATATAACCATCAATGAAGTCAGTCCTACTACTTCTTCATCAACTCGGGCACATGCTCCTACAACATCTGAACTCAGATCACGAACCCAGTTACGGAGTCGTCGTCCTGACTAAGACTCTCAGCTGAAACATCTGCTCGAGATGTTTCAGCTGAGAGTCTTATTGACGATTTGCCTATGCAACCAATGCGTCGTGGAAGACAGAAAAACGTTAGACCACTATGTAAGTGGGAAAAATTCCCATCGTGTCGATTGGTCTCCACCACCCCCACGAGTGGTGCTTACCCTCAACAAACAAAGTGAACCAATAGAGTTCTTTGAGCTGTGTTTTCAACGAAGACGTTTTAAGACATTTTGTTAGACATACTGTAATGTACGCAGTTGAAAAACATAAAAACAGTTTCAGTCTTTCAGGGGATGAAAATGCATTGGTTTCTGGGTATTTTAATTCAAAGCGGCTTCGCGCCCTTACCAAGACGCGCGTGTGTCGCAATCAATACGATCAAAACGTTATGAAGAAATTTTTAGGTAACTGATCAGGAAAAGATGTGCCTTGTGTAAAAATAAAATTATCAGAATGTGCAGCAAGTGTGATGTAAATTTACATGAGAAAATATGTTTAGCAGAATTCCAGTTGTAAGCATGATCATTATTATGGTATTAATTTTATTGTTAGTTAAATTGTGATTTCAAAGATCCTAATTACGTCGTCTAACTACATCTGGTAAAATCTATTAAGTTAATAATAAAGACTGATTTGCAATAAATGATGTTTAATTTTAATTATTCACTCTCTCCATAGTACTGTATGATATGATCATATATGCGCAAGGGGTAGATTTCGACCCACTAAAAAAAACATACTTTCAGATCTAAAAATTAAAAATCAACACTACGGCTGCTGTCTTGAGTCACTAATGAACGCCATATGTGAAAATCATACAAATCGGTGCCAAAAAAAGTTCCGCGCATATATAGGTTAAGAAAAAAATAAGCTAAAGGCCTCCTGCTATGTAGAAATTTGGGCCACACTTGTGAAATTGGATGTCGGAAATAATTGTCTGCTGACAACCCTAATTGAAAAGAGGAAAAAGCTTAGAAATTAGTAGAAGTATGCCAGTGACCCTCAATTATTGGATTTCTCCACGACTTTCCTTAAAGTAATTTGATGAGCTATAGAATGCTTCTGCTCAAATAATGAAAGGGTTATTATTCAAGTAAGATTTCACATAAAATAATACATTATATTGTGCGTGTTAGGAAAACCCTGAGGCGCAAGACACACTTTGTTTTTAAAGAGGTATTTTATATCATTAGTAAGTTCGCAGACGACCAAAAGCTTACGTGTGGAAAACTTCCAACTTCAAACAGTGATAAAACATACTTTGTGAGATATTTTCCCAACTTTTTAATGTTGCAGGACCCTTAAGTGAAGTTAAGCCTCTTAATGGTAAGTAGGAGGCATGATCCTGATACGACGCAGACGTGAGCCGACTATTACCGTCTCTACCAACCTTTGAGAACCATCTAGAAGGTGTATTTATATTTATTTTATGTTTTCAAGATGGTTTCCATGAAAACTAGCGGCGTTGTGGAATTATAAATATATTCAACTACAAAAAATTATAGAGCAACAATTGATAAAAGACTAATATTTATTGTCAATAAACACATCCTTTTGATGATTAATATATTACATATTATTTCTGTACTATAATACTATCTAGGCGTACAATAAAGTATATAATAAATAAATAAATAAATAAGAATACATTAAGCAGAAACGGACTAGCTAAAATATTTCTAAAAGAATTTAACACCTAACTCACAGATATATTAAGTTTTTGAAATGACCTTGCTCGATTGCTGGTAATATTTAGAAAAAAAATTAATATTTGGAGTTCAAAATTTTAAGCAGTTGTTGCAGTAGTTACCGAGGTTAACACATTCATACATACATACAAACATATAGTCACGCTTTTATCCCCGAAGGTGTAGGCAGATACATAGTATACGCCCACATTTCACCTATAGTATTATGTCCTACGTTATAGGTGGTGAGCCTATTGCCGTGTTGAAATGGACAGGCGCAGGTCGCCGTGACTCACAGTTGAAACTTTTTAAGCCCCTAACAAATATACAAAACACCTCTTTATAATATTAGTACAGATATAGAATTAATATAAGGACTCACGACTTAAATAAAATAGCATAATAATTTGTTTATACAAGTAAAAATAACATTATTACCTTATCAGACTTTAATGACAGTAAAATTGCCCGTACGGCTGCTTCAAATATGTCCCGACCCACCTAGAGTGTCGTAAAGAGCACTTCAGACAGTTCAGACATCTCTTTTTTCTTAGATTTTAACTCACCCGTTTCCAGAGCTTTCATTTTAACTCAAGAATATTTAGTCTTTTTACAATCCATTACGACGTTTTTATGATAATTGGATTTTCAAAATCGTAGTCACGTAAGTAATTTTATAATAAACGTAGCTATCTGTGCTATTTTAAAGAAAATGGTGGAATAAACGTATTTATTTCAATGTTCATTGTGTGTAACGACGAACCAAAGCAATTTTACTTTGAAAATGTATTTTAAAATGTTGAAATATTGTAGACACAAGCTCCGGTACTGCCAAAACGTCTTCTGTGACTATTTTATTACCAAGCGGCTCCCGCTGTAAGAAATACGTACTTTTCAAAGTCATCTGACATAAACTGGTCCTCTTAAACTAAACAGACTCCAAGTTTCAGTGTTGGAGCTGGCGAAGCGAGAAACTTTAAGTTTGCGACCACAAGTGGCTCATTTTTCGTCGATAGCTACGATAAGCCTTTGCATTCTTATTCCGCACTTTACTTTTTAAATTAAATCGGCTTGGCTTACCATAACATTGACTTTATTTTCATCGTGGCGTCTTCCTGGTTTTACCTACATGTGGCTCCCGAGTTCAGCTACAACTCAGCTTTATCAATATTTTTGGAATCAATTACCTACTTTACTTTTGACCTCCCAAATTATTGTTGGGATAACTACTCTAATCCCTTGTTCGTTAGTCAGCACCACTTGCAGGAAAGATTCTCTTGGAACTGGACGCCGCAGTGGTTCCTGAGTACAATCACCATGATCATTACATAAAACTTGAATCTAGATGAAGGATGGATAACATAGAAAACACCCTTACTCCAAACACTTGCACTTCACTTTATTTTCATA
Organism: Miltochrista miniata; assembly: GCA_933228765.1. Classification (NCBI taxonomy): domain Eukaryota; kingdom Metazoa; phylum Arthropoda; class Insecta; order Lepidoptera; family Erebidae; genus Miltochrista; species Miltochrista miniata. The sequence continues at coordinate 21,054,009 of OW121763.1, read as the reverse complement.
AATTGCTCACGTTGTGATTTTATTGTTAAAAGCTTACTTTAGTTCAAATTGAAACATAATTTTCTATATAAGTAAGTCTAGACGGTGGTGACTTCGCCATTATGGTCCATTTCCATGAAAGCTTTTACAGGTTAGTACTTACGCACTAAGTTCACAGCATTTAAAATGTCATTATCTTATGAACAGCTGAAGAAATCGTCTAAATGCTCACATTACCATTACTTTTATATAATTTTGCAGAAATATAGTATGGAAGCATACTCAGTGTTCAGTTAACGATCATTGCGTTTTCCACATTAAATACATAATAAATAAATATTTGTGGACATTCACACATTCACACACAACATCATCTAGCCCAAATTAAGCTAATCTAAGCTTGTGCTATGGGATCTAGACGACTGATATACATACTTATATATTTTTAAATACATGCATATTATACATAGGTAACACTATAATATATAGAGGGTTAAAGTGCATCACATTTACGTTTAGGCTTGTTACCATTGTGAAAGAGACGGCGGGGAGGGAGCGGCAGAAACCTCTCCAACACGAGTTCTGCAGTCTGTGGCGAGGGCGCTGCAGACGTGTTTCCGCCCGAGACTATCGGTCTCCATGACCGAGGGCCTGAGAACGGTGACGGGGCTGCCTACCATCCTTACAGAAGCAGGCCCTAGATGACAGCGTGATGTGACGAATTCACGCACGCCCCTCAAGAAGCGGGAGAGCACACGAACAGACCCCGAAAGACTCAGGATAGCACCCGAAGCATAATAGGTGAGGCCGCAGTGGTAGCCGTAGGTCTATTGGGTGTCTTGTGGACATCATGCCGAGGGCTTATCCGGGGCTCCCAACCGTAACTTTCACTGGTACGGTGGTTTTTAGTCGGTAGGAGTCCGGCATAGCATCCCTATAGGACTTTCCTCACGATTAGAAAAATGCGTGTGACCGTGTTTCTGAAGCTGCGTTAAACTGACGGTCACTGCTGCCTGTCCGTTTCAACACGGCAATAATCTCATTAACTATTAAGTGGGTTTAAATACGTTCGTTAGATGATACGGTGACGTGTTCCTTCGTACTCCTTCGGGGAGATAACTATAGTTTATATGGTGTTGTCGACATAAATATAAACGCTAAATTTATCCCGCAGCAAAACTAGAGCCGCACATAATGCAGGGATTAAAATAAATAACTCTAATCATAATCGAGATAAATATTTTTCACTATTGTAACTAGTATTAAGAATCACTATGACTAGGTATATACTTTTATTTTAATTTCCTACAGTTTCATAGTATGAGAAACATATTATATTTCAATAATGACATGTTATATGTATCAGTACAACAACAAACAGAAAGGTATATCAGGATTATTAGGATTCGAAGAGTCATGAAAGTGGAACTCATATCGAATAATCTAGTATTATTTTCATGATAATACAAGCATAGTCGAACGGGAGGAATTAGAGCGTGGTTGAAACTTAGCCACCATTATTCTGCGAGTCTGGCACCAAACTCTATAATATGATTAAGGCTGCGATTGGTTATATAAGAAATAGCTGTAGAGGAAGCGGATATGTATCACTATATTTTTTTGTGAATTTTACTTTCTTTTTCTTAAAGTACTTCTCCATCTAGTGAAGGTTGGCGATCAGCATGGCACAATCCTTTCGGTCACTCGCTAGTGGGTAATATTATCATCGATATATTAAATGTCAAAACTAATTTATATAAACATAATTTGTACTGTGGGACATTTTGACGCGACAGCGCCATTTAATGCAAATTTTAAGCTACCACAAGCTTGCAGTATGGAATCTAGCCAATTGTTAAACCTTTTTGTTTGTTTTAAATAAAATTTATTCATAGATTACACCAAAACACCAAAACAAGTACTTTCGGATTACACAAATATTTGATTCGACCCGAGATTTGAATCCGAAACCTCAGAAAGTATTTAAAAATGTGTAAAGGGTAAGATATCCAGTGCATAAACAAAATCTTATCTGCTACCTAATGCACCTGCTTAAAAATACACCATAAAGGGGCCGGGAGCATTCATGGTCCTTTTATCTATGCCGAATAAAATCGTCAAATAAAATAAATGTATGTTTGTGTATGTGAATGCAGACGAAAAAAGCTGTAAAGCTATGGTTTCCGATGACAGTGAAGTATAGCGGCCGTATTATTACGGATGCAAAAAGTGAGTATAAGTTTACGGTGTCAATTACCACTCTCTAGGAAACTGGGCCACTTTGTTTACTAAAATAATGTTCTAGTAGATGCCCTGCGTCCAGAAGAGAAATGCTGTAAACTGATTTGATTTATATTGTGTATTTAGATATTAAGCTCCAGAGCAGATTAAAAAGTGAGTGAATTTACTAACAGTTCTAAAATCAAAACTTCATGCACGTTTATGGTCGATCAGCGGTTAACATTTTACTAAGAAATAAAATCGTTACAAAATTTAATATAAGAAATTTAGAAAATGTTATATCACGTTTGAAGCTATTTTTAAACTTTTATGGGTATGCGTGCGCTCGTTATTACACTCATAAGTGGAGACAATCGAATGCTTCCGGATAGAAGACAGCTTACGGATAGTTTTTATTGTTTGCCTGTAATATTTTGAATTCCAAATCATAAAACAGTGTATAGAGCTTATGAAATTCGAGGAATGCAGAATTGAACTATGAAACTCAATGAAGATCAATGCAATGTGCATTGAACTTAGATATTACAAGCTTTTACGCAGTCTCTATCACAAAATTATTACAACACAACAAACAACTATAATACCTAAGTGTACCTAAGTAATTCATCTAGACCATGCCTGATGATATGGACCATACTGTTCCAATTTCTACAGGTCTAACATGACCTATTGTTTTTTACTGCAAAACGGTGACTAAAGGAGTTTACTCTTATTTTTATTTTCATTGTCCATAACCGCTTTCGCTAGACACTAAGATCACATCCTTAGCACATCGGTTGTAGGCTTTAGGGTCGCATTAAGGTCGGGCGAGCTTCCAACGTCTTGTACCCTATAACTGCAATGTACACACATTTAATTTACTACCTTCATATAAATGTCTATGGAACGTATTTCACATTATGACGTGTGGCCGGTGACCGCATAGTATATTGCACATGACGACACGCAGTCTATTCTAATAATTAATTTTGACCCAAATAGCTTGAACGCTTTAGATTATTGTACAACATCCTTTACCCTGTACGGTGGCGGTATTTGTGATAGTGCTAACAGAATTTCACTTCATGAATTTGGATGGATTCTGTGTTTTAGTTAACTAAATAATATTTATCTGTATCATAAAAACTGTGTATATGTACGGATAATATGCCTCTGCCTTATAATACTTTGGGAATAAAGGCTGTATTGTGTATATGATAAATGATTGATTGAATGAAAGACTGTTTGATTTTAGACTTAACTAAGACTAAGCAATTTAGTATTTTGTTGTTATTGTGAGCAGTTGTCAAAAGCAGCCTCCTAGGGTTGAAAGATTATTTGAGTTTTATGATGCTGTTATGTTTATAAATAAAACTAAAGGCCCCCTTCTAAACAAAGCTCTGATTTTGCAGCTCAAGGATCACTTTGATTTGGCAATCTATTATTAGACATTTACCTACAAGCTTCAAAAGTTCTGCTTTTAGGTCTGGTATATGCGATTGCTGAGTCTGTATTCAAATCACACGTCTAAATGTCAAATTCAAGAGATGGTACTCAAACCTTTTTGAAATGTTGTGAAGAAGTTTTATTATTAGCAATGTTACCGAGCAACAGGGATTATAATTATTTATGTGCTTACAAACCGATCTCACTCATTTATTGTGAAGACTAAATAATCAGCATAGGTAATTATTATTTCACTATTTCTCCTAAGTTTCACGTTACATCAAAATTTCGAGCTGTGCAATAATTTCACAAAACAAAATATATACTTGACTTGATATTAACCAATTGTTAGGGTTCCCCAAAGGGTAAAAAACGGGACCGTGTTCATGAGACTTTGCCGTCCGTCCGTCTGTCTGTCTATCTGTCTGTCCATCTGATTGTCTGCCTGTCTGTCACAAGGCTGTATCACATGAATGGTGATAGCTAGAGAGCTGAAATTTTCACAGATTATGTGTTTCTTTCTATTGCCGCTATAATAACAAATACTATCCCAAAAAAAAATTAAGGGGAATTCCCATACAAAAAACTAAATTTTTTGCCATTTTATTCTAAATATTAATAAGGGCAACAAATAGACGCTAGAAATACTTACCTACAGAATATCATACAAAATAATGTGCAAAATAGAATTTAGGGAGCGTTTGTTGCATACAGCAATACATTGCAAACTTATGCAACAAACGTGATTTTTTGTCATTTTTGGTACGGAACCCTCCGTGCACCAGTTTGACTCGCACTTGGTCGGATTTTTAAAGGAATTTTGTCAGTATATTAGAATAGACTGATTTGATCCCCCACAGGGGCAGATCGGTGTCAAGGAGTTTTAGTGAGTATTTCCAGTGCTATCGTGATCAGGTGCAGGGCGACCCTCACACGAGCCCATGCCTCGCCAGCATGGGTAGTCCGTAAGCGGAGCTCTCCTTGTAAAAAAAAAAGGCTACTTACTTTATTAAATACAAAAACATTGACTATAGTTTGTGTTACGGATCCTGTTGTTTTATGTAAAAAATTAAGGTTAAGCAAAAAGACACTGAACTTCCTTTTAATAAATACACATATCACAGATGGTCCAGATATTTATTGTGTGTCTGTGCAGTGTTAACGCCTTTTGGCAAGTATTCGGTGTGAGTGGACCATGAAACCTAAACAATAAACAAACGGCTTCCTGCGTGAATGTCTGAAAATGTTGAAATACAGTGCGTCTTTAACACTAAGAAAAGGATGGAGATTTGTTTACCCGTTTGATGTTTCAGGATGTGTCATTACGTGTATCAGGTAGTCTCTGTGTAGTCAGTACAGTGCAATAAGCGAACTCAGGGGGGAGAACTCTCTTCCGGTCTATCTCCGCCGCCTCTTTGAACAGCAAGACCTTCGCAGACAGATTCAGCGTCGGCGTTCCACAAGTTTCCTATGGAGATCATGAATCGCACTATTGTTTCCAACAAGAGAATGTCAACGTTCAGACTTGCCACTTAGACATAGTAGGAAGTGAACATAATAGACACTGTTTAAATAGCAAACTTTTTTGTTTTATATCATTTTCCACTCGAATGCTGCTTTGATTATCTACCCTACCTATGAAAACCGTAGTTTTAATCTGTAAAATTTTCAGTTTTACCTATTATCTACTGTTCATGAGATACAGCGTTGTGACTGTCAGACGGACTAGGGTCCCGTTTTTATACTTTAGGTAAGGGACCCTTAAAAACCACAAATAACCTTTCCGACACAAATTTATTTTAAAATCAAAACACCCAAACAACCAATAAAAATATACGCCATAAAACAATGGTGTTTCCGATTAAGTTTGATACTTGGAATTCACAGTAGCGACAGGTGTTTTTTACGACCTCTCAGTGATTTAGCACTTGAGGATTCGCCATTAATCCCGTTTGGATAGACACGAATAGAAACAATACAAACATTGCGTTACAAGCTTTGTTCTGAAATAACGTGATATTAATAGATGGGGTTTTGACATTAACCTCTTTATCCGCGTTTGTGTGTTTTTTTTTATATTTCATGAACTAGGTAACGATTGAATATAAATTTTGTGCTTTTAATCAGTTTGTTGGTTTTTGTTGGTATAAGTTGTTTTTTTTTTGTTTAAATTGAAAGTCGAAAGAGTACCTAGCTCTCCAGGTTCCAGCGTTATAATATGCTGACGAGTAGCAACACTTTTTTGTTCTAGACTGTTTAATTGCAACATAACTCCCATCATACACATCATACGACTCGTGACATATGTAAAAAGCACCTTTCAGTAGCTGACTACTGAAAGGTGCTTTTTACATATGTCACGTGTACAAAAGTGCAGAAGATAGGTACATTCAGAGCATCATGAAGATACTCAAATTAGCACCAACCTGGAAGTTAACCCAAACACTATTTTTAAAAAGTTTTCTTTCTGCATTGCTTCAGCTGCAAAAGCTGGATTTAACTAAATAATATAAAATTAGTTAACACGTTCTAAACTGTACGACATAAAACGATTTTCAACTAAAATAAAAATTCAATCCCCACTGGAAAATGTTCATAATTTCAAATACTGTTAGAACTTTTAAACTTTAAAATATTTGCCAAAAGCGGTTTGTTAACACGACAGCGGCATGCCCAAGTAACAAAAAGCGTAGCAACAGCGTTCTAGTGGTTTTCACAGACGTTTGTGAATATTTTGCGTCTGTATACGGGTCCCGAATACCACTCTAGACGTGCAGAGATCTCTAACGAGGTGGTAGAAGAATTTTCTAAAACGACTGCGAAGTTCTGAGTGTAGGGGAGAATGTAGTGGTTCGTTCGTATATTTTAAGTATAAAATAATTTAGTATTAATATGCACCTGTAAAAAATATCGATTATAACTATCGTATAGTTTTAAGTTTTATATTTTCATTTTGTATAATAATGGTTTTGTGACTTGAGCGTTATTTGTGATTTATGACATTATTAATTTACTACAATGCCGGTCAGTCAAACCGCGTCGCCACTGCAGGTGAAATTCGGTCTAAATAAATGATAATACCTAAAAACTATGTATCCTTTTCCTTTCCATTTTCGACAAGGTTACAATATCGATACTTTGACACACACGTCGGACGTCGGACAAATCGACAGGGATCTCGATCAATAACTCTGTAACACCATCAACTTATTACGTGGGTAGATTTTCCCAAGTCTTTTAAAAATTAGGAAAACGGGATAGAAACGTAACTGCACTTCTTGTCTGTCTACATCATCTGTTCTAGAAATCGTAAACTCATAAAAATTGTCACAGGCTGTCCTCGACGACGATTGTCCTTGATTTTGTAAATCTCGAAGCGAACCCCATCCATCTATCAGATTTCCCTATTTACTGGATAGTTTATTAGTCACAGTGAAATACATACAATCTTTTTAAGATATTGGCAAAACAGATTTTCGTTTAAGTCGCGGAACCCTAGAACCCAGACGGACAGTCAATCGTTAGTCTGTCGTCCTCACAAAAAAACCAACACGAACGATAAGAAGAATTTTAATAAAAGCCGCCGATGCGAATCGAAACAGTCACAGTTAGGATAACGTTGCTAGGGTGACAAAACGTCCGAGAACAATGTGACGCGCTATGTAGCTGAGAGATGGCATTTGTTTTTGTGCAAAATGTATTTGTAGTCTGCTGCTGTTTTGTTAAACTTTGGAGCAAATTCAAACACCGCTGTGTGTTCATTTTAAATAATATAGAAGATTTTGTTACAATTTGTTGTATCAAATGATGTCACAATGACAGTATTCAAACAAAAAATATTTTGGCATAACGGAGTTCAAATGTAACAATCGCATGATTTACTTGATTTCCATAATCAAGTAAATGCTGCACAGACAGACAGACATTTATAAATATTAATATTTTAAGATTGATATAATTTTTCTTTTGATATTTTAAATGATATTTTTTGATGATGATATTTTTAAAGTACCTATACATATATAAGAAGGTCATTAACTCATAGAAGCGTACAAAATTCATAGAGCATTAACATAAGTTTAAGTATCGGTATTGTAAGCTGACGAGGTAGCTAACCTACTCAAGAACTACATAAAAATGATAATCACAATAAAAAGTAAATTACGCTTTGACGTTCACATTCCCTGCTACGCTTATAAATCACTAGCAAAAAGTAACAAAATGCTTAAACTTTAAAGGCGAAAAAGGTAGCAAATAAAGGAAGTGTAAAGCGACGCCGTCAATAATTGTCTGAACTCGTGTTTCTGTTGTGCATTCGATGCGATGTCCGAATGATCGTCGTTGGTTTGGCATCAAAAGGCTTACTCGCAGATTGCCTTTATCGCAAAACAGACCGACGACCTAGTAACTCGCAGGTTGGGACTGGATGCGAAAGGCACAGGACCGCGTACTTCGAAAAAGATTCGTTGCAACACGCTATCATAACAGAAAACAAATAATTTGTGTCAGTCCAACCGCGACCGACCGACGACGACGTCGGTGAATGTCAAGTCCCGAATTCATAAGTATGAAAAATAATAGCACTTAATTTGTATTTGTTTTCTGTGCTATCACAGATAGGAGCTGTGCTGTGGGGTCTGGTCGGGTAGGTTTAAATTTAAAAGTGCGTTAAATACATAATCATACTTTTTAGCGTATTATAATTTTATAGTTTAATTTTTGAAAAATTCTTTCATATTGGGTGACCACATTATCAGGGTAGCTAAGAGTCGTTATATCGTTAAATCATAACCCTCCTTTTGCACAGTCACAAACAGCACAGTGAAAGCGTAACAGACAGACAGACAGGCAGAGTTACTTTCGCATTCATAATATTGGTAGGGATAAAATGAAATAAGTGTTAGTCTTACTAAAATTTACAAAATTGATTCCAAAGTGTTGAATAAGTTTGTATGTATGTGGACATTTTCACACATCATCTAACCCAAATTAAGTTAATATAAGCTTGTGTTTTGGGATCTTGACAACTGATAGACATACCTATATATTTCTAAATAAATACACACATGTTAAACATTGAAAACTCCGAAACACATATTTATGATTATTGATTAGTTGATTGGCAATAATGTCAATATTTTTTGATCAATTATTATTTACTTAATTGAATTCTCAACATATTACGGTACTCTCTGCACTTTGTTGTCTACGCAGACAACATAAACAACTCCTGAATTTCGCTTTGTCGGTTCTAAAGGATTCAGTGCATGTGTTAGAGCACTCAAAATAAAGCTGATTCTCTCGATTAGCACCCGGAAAATCGGGCAGTGTAGTGTGTACTTTAGTGCTCTTTGCACACAATGGTATATCGATTACTTCAGGTTAAAGTATTTTACATAAACCGTCGAAAGTGTTGGAAATCTATTTTGTTATAGATTTATTTATAGTCGTTGTAAACAGCAAATCGGTTGTTATTGGAAATGAGGAGTTAAATGCACTTTACACTGAAATTGAACCAGAAAATAACAACACTTATCATAATTTCAATAATAATAAGAGAAAAAATAAAGGAAGAATGCTACCCAAAGCAAATAAATAGAATGCAAACAGTGTATGTACAATAAGGAGGCTAGTGATCTTGTGAGTGACTCGACTCTGTGTGTTTACTAACGGGTTGCAACGTCAAGGCGTGAGAATAGAAATCATATTTCGAATTACACTAATCCTAATGAATACAAGAATGATCTCACACAACGAACATCTCGATATATCTGTTCACGAAATACGGTGTAACAACTCATATATTCTAATAGGCTTACAGATTAAAATACAGCTGCAACCGTTCTAGCTAACTGTACTAGAGATTGATGATACTCTCGAAGTCTCGACACTCGAAACAATACGTACGAAATATCATTATATCGGCCGATTTGACCTCTAGATTGCACGATAGCGGATAAGTCACAACATTTGATGATAGCGCATTGAATATAATGAGATATCGTAACAATAACCGTTAGAATCTGCCTTGGAGGCAATCAATTAACACCTACCTCGGCCAACCAGTTGTCAAATTTTGGAACTTCAATAGGGTACAGCTGACTAGTGTAATTTATAAGTCATTTATCATTTACAGCTAGTGAGAAATCTTTTCGCATGTATGTGTTTTGAATTCATACTCAAAAATTAGGTAGGCTGTATATTTGTTTTCAATTTTTAAGAGTAATTTTATAGAATTTAAACAGAAAGGTAGCGTTTTTATTGAAATAAAATACGACTGATTGATCCCTACAATTTTATAGCTACAATCATATTTATAGATAATTATATTATTTATTCACATATTTACAAAAAGAGAATTTAAAATTACTTATCCTCTACAGATTTATATACAGGAAAAACAAAAACAAAGAAAATTAACAACAAAAAAGAAGAGGAGTGTGACAAGACTGACAAAGCCTCGCTAAGGTGTCAAAGAATTCCTCCCCAACGGTGTCAACCGGTAAAGTTCCCATAAGACTGGCCGCATTCCCACGTTGTATTGCGATACTAATTCTTTAAGCGGGAAAGAGGCCAGCCCTATGGTCGCGAGAAGAGTCAACTAGACGCTTTGCGATTTCTCTATAAAGAGAACGAGCACTTGGGCCCCACGAGCCCAATGTCTCGACCCCAAACGGCTCAAATATATAATTACCTATTAAATTATTATATTTGCGCCGTTTGAGAGTCTCGGCAGATGCAGCAGCAGAACAGGCGCAGCCTGCCGTGCTTGGAAGATGAGAAGGAGCCAGGGTATCCACACAGGTTGCGTCCCAAACTAACGGCCTTCCCATCTTCCATGGCACCAAAGACATACCATTCGGTTCTAGAATGGCTGGAACACCGGCGGTGACAAGAGCCTGGCGGATGATATCGTTAAGATATGCATGGCGAGGCCTGCGACCTGCACTCCTGCTGCATGATAGACCATATATATTAGTTCATTAATCGAGTCTCGCTGTTTTCAGCTACGTGACCAACAATATACTATTTTAAATAATTTAATTATTAATGTATTGTTTTCAGATTTTTATTTCTATTTGTAGTTTATAACGGTATTACTTGCCGAATCTCGTAGGTTTAAGGCCAACGGAAAATAACCTATATGTTTTTATTTTTACAGTTAACTTCAAAGTTTAATTATTTATAGCTTCAGATGACCTCAGTGCACGGTTATAACTCGACACTTCTACGCGTTTCCGAGATAATGTTTATTCACAGACACATGGAAAACGAAGTGATCCTACAGTGGTTTGGTTTTACATTTGAGGTACACAAACCTAAAAATGAAATGAAGAGCTAAACTACTAAATTCTATTTCAAACTTCAATTAAAACTGTGCTTATACATATACTGAAGCTTCAGTGAAATATCAGAAAAGTTGTAATGTAGTAATTTCATCATGTAGGTTGTAGCGCACGTGCATCAGAAAGCTCAACACATCCCTGCCGCAGTCTTCTTATAAAAAATTCTCACACAGCATATTTGTGTTTATTGAACACGAAGCGGTATATAAAATAGTTGGGGCAAAAACTAGTAGTACGCTGTACTTTTTGAATGAAGTTTGCGAAGAATTTCCTATACTGTAAGGATTTTTTAGTGTTCCATGGTAAAACTTCCTATGTCCAGTAGTGGACAGCCTGATTTAATGGGTTGATGGAACTATACTACAAAATATGAAAGCAGCAATCAAAGAAAAGTCTATTTCATTTTATTTCTGTGGTTTACAGTAACCGCTATAGATAACTATATAATTAAAGATTGATAAATTAGACTCGTAGTAATTATAACAGGTCCTTTTCCTGTAATTGTCACTGCTATAATTTGTCGGAATTCTAATGAAATTTTGGATTCGGCTTATTACGAAGCTATTCTATTTAATGAGTTTGAGCCTTGTTGAGGCAATTAATATTTAGAAATGGACTCTATGGAATATTATTTTAATACCTCGTGGGAAACTGAAATTATATGTTATCTGAAATTTAAAGGATGATATTAATTTTGAACCAAATTGGTTCAGTGGTTCGAGTTCTGCGTTGAAACATCAGTCCTGCTATAAGGTATGGATAACAAATAATATTTTTTACAGTCTTGCCAGCTCTTTTCAAGTGGGCCGCGTTCTGAACTGGTGATACTACCTTTGATTTGTATTCATGACGTATCTGCATTTGTGCCTAATTTGCAAAATAAATGTGTATTTGAGTTTGAGTTGAGTTTGAGAAGGCAATCAAACTATATATTTCCAAATACATACATACCTATCATTTTATGCATAAATTGCAATTACACAGCAAAAAGTAACGTGCTCATAACAGAAAACTATATTTTGTCCTGTGTGGGATTCTGAAGTTGACATAAAATAACCTTACTTCAAGGAATAGATAATATTAGAATAATGAACCACTGTTTGTAATGAAACCTTTGATACGACAGCTGATGAAGTATATTATATGGGAGCACATAAAGTAGTACCGAAAATTCCATCGTATTATGGCTTATTGACACATGTTATTTTCCCTGATGCGCTCATAAAACCTACCAATCTTATCTCGTTTGTTGAGGTTTGGATAAAATGTGCGTTTAGAAGCATTTCCTGCAGGTTGTAAACAAAGCGCTTGTAACGTTAATTTATTATAGCCAATGTCACGGAGTTCCGAAGTGTATGACGAGGCTATCAACCGAAACTGATAATTTACGTAAGAAAATATCTTTTCTTTGTTGTTTTATGTGGATAACTTTGATTGCTTTAACTAACAATAATAAGTTTTTGGAGAATTTTTTCTATCAAATAATAGAGACAACGCTAATTATCGTAGGTAATCAAAATCTTTGTTCCTTTTAGGAGAAGCAGAATTTAGAAGGCGCACTACGGTGAAGATATAATTGATAGGAGTCTTATACCTACTTTAAAAAATACGTACTTATATTTTGATCTCTAATAACACGAGTAGGGCTAAGTGTCATCTTCATAATAACTCATCGGAATCGTATAACGGTTATAAAAATCTTTTCATGAAATCTATTAACTACTTTGAACAATAGGCTTATCAGCTACGTAAATGAGCTAAAAACATCTGAATGTATATTTTATTAACATGAAAATATTTAATACCATTTTTTTTCCTATTGTTCCTGACGCCTTTCCACAATAGTGCGGAGATCACTTTAAATTCGACATTGATGGATCCCACGAGACGTTATCTTTGAATAATTTTTCACATTTTTATGACCTCGCTAGAAGGATCGGTGTCCGGGCGGAAACTAACTGTTCAGGTATGTATTATCTACAAAAATCTCGTAGCTTTATGTCAGCAATATATTACTGTCTCAGCTGACAGAGCCACATTCTTGATAATATGGTGAGATTTCTTAAATATTACCTTAATTACAAGCGATATTGATCGGCATTCGTTTCATCATTCCTTTATCGTGTATGCTGTATCTATTGAAATATACCGATCATTACCATAATGGCACTAAACTGTTTTTAATAAAATATGCAACTGTATTAAGTGAAAAATTGCTTTGAACAAAACCAAATTGTGTTCACACGGGAGTTTTTTGAAAACAACACAGAATTTTGTTAGCAAACATCAAAAAATTCAAGAGAGAATTTGAATGCACTTTTGTCAAAGACTCTGTAGTCTTTGACTAAAGTGCATTCAAATTCTCTCTTTAATAATAATGAAATAATGCAATAAATATTTATTTTTATAGTCCAGTCGATTCTCAACTCAGTTCTCAATCCGTCCAAGATACAACTTACTGCCCCTAGCTGTTGAACTAACTTGAACACGGGCTCCTAAGTCCAAGAAGCAGATTTCAGATGTACCAGATGCAAATATGTGCAGTACAATTAGAAATAAAGTAGGTGTGGGAGACAATTTCGAAGTTTGAATTTTCACTCACTCGGCTTCTTACTCAGAAACACACTTATTGCTGCGGACATCTAGCCATAGAACTCTCCCAAGGATAGAAGACATATTCTCTCTACTTCTTTTAGTCATACAATATATTGCCAGCGGGCTAGCCAGTTTCTCATAGGGTTTTAATTAGAACTTTTTTTCTCTTTGCAGTAAGTACTTTTGCATAAGTGTTGCCTTAGTTGCCTATTACTACGCCCACGGGATGACTTAGTGTGGTGACATTTTGTATCCAGTATCTTGTACCCATACGGGCGCACAAGGCAAAGATAAAACACATACTAAAAGTAATGAAACCTACCATTTATAACCTGCATACTGTGTGAATGCAATACGAATTGCAAAGATTTACCATTTAAAATTTGCCATCGCTAAGGTTAAATCGTTTAGTGAACAGTTATTTCTTTTTCTCCAATAAGGGAGACAGGACGCTCATTAGCGAAACATTTTTAACGCTCTCTGTAGCTTCTGCGGTAGCTGACTGGAGAAATACTTAAACTTATAAGTAGAATTTCCATTGGTTACATTTAGGTAAGTACAATTTTCTTAGATAGAAAATTGTATATTCTGGTGATAACAAGAGAAATAAATGGCCTTGTTGAATACGCCTAAAATTCGATTATTGAATCAGAAGATTCGCTAATTTATTTTGTGAAATTTGTGTAAGTTTATAGTAAATTTTCTGCTTACATTTCATTTCATAGCGTGCTCCTTTTCCATAAGATAATATTAATGTCCGTCTGTCTGCCCTTGGCTAAATAGTATCTATCTTATTTCAAGCAACGCGATTGTGAATTCCTGGTGCTTCTGATAGTAAACGAATGAAGTTAGGCATTAAATACACAGTATATACGTGTTGAAAGAAACTGGTAGTGCCTTAAGGCATCTCAAACTAGCATGCACTCTACACCACTCATTACCATCTTACTCCGTGCAAGTCAAATCACTGTTATTAAACACAAACGAGGGCGAGCAATGATCGCGTCTACTTCGAAATGTGATTATTATATTTTTTGTTCATTTACAACTGGTGTTGAACCGAGTTTTGTTTACAAGTTGTAATTTGTCACGATGATTTCAAATATTTTACCGGTCCATTAGAATGCCAGTGATGACAAATTATTAAAGATTTTTATGGTTGGTTCCTTCCAGCTTATAAAATTCTTTTAAACCTTATTAGGGCTATTAAGTAAGAAATTGATTTACTTTAACGGGTACTCTTGGAACAAATAGTCAAGGCTTATGTCTGTAGATTATATGGGAATTGGCCTTCAAACGACTAGGATGTTTATCTAGGGATTGATAGTCTAGACTGCTCAGGATTTTGAGGAATTTACTTTCTCGGCCGTGTGGGAAAAGCCGTGAGGAAACATGTTTTTCAGTTTTGTCAGTTAGCGTTCGACAAAAGAATAGCAAGGAATTCACAAATGGAGATAATTAGCGAATCTTTTTGATTATAATTGTATAGTTATAAGATCATTTAGTTGAGTATCTTACTTGCCCGTTCTATGAAATTGGTTTCCATCCTTGGTTTATTTTTTATTTACCTATGTCTTTCTCTTCTAAAGAATATGTGGGCGTTTGATTGTTTGAAGCACAGCTCACAAAGTAATTAAGTATCCACTGGCATTGTGGCTCTACTATTGTGCCATCTGGACAGTTAAATATATACATTTTTCTATAACGTCGGCGCCGTCCCCATAACATTGTTATAAAACTATAATGAAAGTCGGGCATAATTTTCATATTCTCTAACATATTATTATTACGTTGCCAAGTTTCAACCATTGAGAAAATACACTCAGTGCTAAAACTGTCTCTCGTAGGTCGTCGTAAAACTACGCTATATATTTGAGGAAACTGCCGGGAAAACCCGTATTCCCATAATGAAAACAGGCCACTAGTTCATTAAAAAGATTTAAGCGGACATTACGACGACGTTGCAACTACTATCGTGATAATGCCCGCTAGAAGAAACTTATTGGATTATTATATAATAGAATAAAAGCCGACTTACACGAGTTGCTCGTTGAAAAACCATCGCAGTATTGTATTACATTATTGATTACAGTTTTACTAGCAAATCAGTGAGCTCCCGATCGCTTGTATTATTTTATAATGATAGAAACACGAGGTCATAAGCATTTAAAAGAATACTTTTGAAAAGACTACGCAGAACAAATATACCTGTATGTCTAGCATGGACAAATTATTGAAAAGCGATATCCTATGAATGTAAGTTTAATTCTAAACTGTCGTATATACTTTACCATTAAAGAGCTTAGAGAGAGATTATGATAAAGCTAACATGGCAGTTTCGCGCAAGCTCCCTTGAGCCTGATGACTAATACACTCTTCTCTCTTCCTTTTTTTTATCTCTCTCTTATGTTAGGTCTCTTAGGTGAGGTAAAGTTGCATGGGTTAGCTAGTTTTACGAGAATAAATTTATATTTTTACTTTATAATAAGATACTTAAGATGGGTCCATGTCTACAAATGCAAGGTGCATAATATATCAGGAGCACGGATTGAAAGCATTAGTAGGCACAAACGTGCTCGCAAATATTTTCAGCAGAGGAAAACGTCAAAGGGATGTCTCCACAACCGTGAAATTAAATTAGACTACGCCTACGGGCAGGAACTGCTCATCTGAGCTGGCCTGCTTCCTTCAGAGATTTCTAAGCCACCGACTGCTTTTTACGTTTGAGTTCAATGAAGTATTATGCAGTCTCTGCCGTTATTGTAGCGCTAATGTTTTATTCAGTTAACATTCTTCAAAATACTAAAATCTTAGGGTACTTCTAGTATATCCCTATATTTTCTTCAATGAATAGAGGGTGAATTTTTGTTAATAGAGATTTAACGTTTCATGAAATAAACCATTTTAATGCAAATGCATGGTCTATTAACCTGCTTAACTACGCTAGGCTAATTACTTTGTAATGTTATAACAACAGTCCCATATTACGGTCGTTTAACTTTGAATCATTACCACTACCTGCCCTATGAAATAATAATAAATAAATATACAATATTGATAATAGTATATATACATCCTTCATTATATTAGATTAATTACATAAACTATATTTAATTATTTATATTTTATTTATTTATTTATTTACTGTAGAACACATTATACAACAAAAACAATTTAAGTACGATGCCAGCTGCAAAAGTAAAGTACTGTGTCGCAGCTATCAACGCCCTCCTTAAAAATGTAACATTTATGCGTTAGTTTACTATTAAATTTGAAGATTATACATATTTTGAAAACTTAAGTAATCATGAATTAACTTAAATGTGTTTGGTGCAGGTTTGTGGGTGTGCGTGTGTGGGTGTGTGAGTGTGTGTGGTGTGTATGTGTTTGTGGATATTTTTCACTCTCATAATATGGCATTTTCTTTTCATAGATGGTTTCCAATTGAAATCAGGTTCTCGGTCTCCGCATATGAAAGAGACCTTAAAAATTCTGCAAGTTTGAATTGCAGTTGTTTCCGTGATAACGGATAAATATTAAGCAATCTATTTGTTTTGTTGTACAGATTGCAACTAATATGCCGAAAGTGACGACCCGCTACATTAGTTCTGCGATAAGTAATCGGGCAAATGATAGGAAGAGGGAAAGTAGGTCTGAAGAGATTGAAAAATAAATATGAAAGTCTTTTGCTATGGTACCTTATATCAAATTTAATAGAATAAAAGATGTTCCCTTTCCTTTTGAAGTGAAAATAATAAATATAATAATATTTCAGATAAAAAGTAGCCACTCGGCCCATTCAGCTCGTCACTAACCATAATTTTTTTTTTGATTTTTATGTTCAGCTCGCCAAATTGACGACGCCACCAGCCTGATGGAAAGCCGTGGCGCATCTAGCGATTGGGGGCCACTTCTTACAGTGGTCTTTAAGTTGGCGGCCCTGTGATGTGCCTCTTCACGCTCCTCTTTAAAGAACCTAGGATTTCGCCGTGATATATTCGGTAGAAGGCAGCCAAGGAAGCTATGGTTCTTCGGTGCGCCAACGGTTCGAGGCCTCCCGTCACCTCAGGACAACCAATTATTCGGATAGCACGTCTCTGCATAGCGTCAAGCGCGTCCAGCAAGTACCTCGCGGAGTCATCCCAAAGGTGAGAACAGTACTCGACGCAGGGACGAATCTGCGTCTTGTACAGTAAACATCTCTGATGTGGCGTGAAGTACCGTCTGACCTTATTTGAAAGTTTCCGCGAGGCCAGCCCAATACAACACTCTATGTAGTTTTTGTGATTGAGCTCACGCCGGACGTCTTTGCCGAGAATCTCCAAGTTGTCTTTTAGTGGAACCGTAATGCTCTGAAGAGAGGGTAGGGGTAGAAACGGGGACTTCTTCGCTGTAAACGCACACGCCTGTGTTTTTCTGGCATTGAACTCGACCAGGTTGTCTGAACCCCATTGGGCAATGTGACCCAGGTCTCGGTCGAGATCCGCCACGAGTTGCCGTCTCTTTTCCTCCACGTCACCACGCCCCTCCGCTGGACGGCCAGAATAGCTCCCCCTAGAATAGCATCTCATCCGCATAGCAATGAATGCACCCAAGGGACAGCATGTCATTGATATGCAGAAGAAAGAGAGTTGGGGACAATACAGATCCCTGTGGTATCCCGGCATTTACCTGCAAAAAACAGGAAGCCTGACCATCACAGAAAACCCGTATATGCCGCCCGTACAGGAAGCTGGCCAACCAGCGGCACAATTGAGGCGATAAACCATATGCCTGCAGCTTGGAAAGAAGCGACGCATGCCATACCCTATCAAAGGCTTTAGCGATGTCTTGGCTAATAGCCAGAGATTCGCCGTGCCTCTCCATAGCCTCACCCTAGGTGTGCGTTATGTACGCTAGGAGGTCACCCGTTGATCGTTTCGGCCTAAAGCCATATCAGCGATCTGTTATAACCGAATACTGAACCCTAAAATGATGACAGGGTGTGCCGGGCCTTCAGCCGCGTCACGATGCCATGTCAGCAGTTTGCCCCAGCACTCTGATGCACGAGCTTACAAAGCCAGTCTATTCTCCACTCTCGTCTCGAACGGTTGCCTAAGGGTCCTCTTAGATTGGTCGTAAATAAAGTATATTTTAATTAATTAATTAATTCTTTATTTAAAACGCCATCTGAGAGGGACCCCATAACATTTGGTGGCAGCGGTGGGATACGGAATTCTCCAGTGCCGTTTCGCGTAATTTACGAGTTCGTGATTTAATAGGAATAGACTCGCTGTATCCCGCTACCTTAATTAAATTAAAACAAGTTAAAAGTGCCAGTGAAATAAAGTTGCACGAGTTCTACTTATAAGGGTTTGAGTGCCTGCCTAGTGGTCCGCGAGTGTCCTTAATTATCTATAAACGTACTGTGTGTCCTGCGAGTGTCCTGCGTGTCTCTAGTAAACGCCATACGACCAATTGCCCGCAAAGCATCCTGAGAACATCCTGCGAGTACTTACCTCGGGGGTATCCCGAGAGCATCCTGTGTGAATCCTGAGTGTAATCCGTGAGTGCCGCCGAGCGCGAGTATTTACTTGTGCGTCTTCGACGTATCACAAAGGCATTCCAGTAGTCTGCCTACACTCTTGTCGCGCGTCTCGTACTTGCGCGGTGTTCTGCGAAATCGCCTTATCAGTTCAGTGAGTGGCTATGCAAGAAATCCGAGTGATAGTGTTTCTTATCGTCTGCGTGTTCCTGTAAGTTCTTGAACATTTATAACTGTATTTTGTGTCTGATAGTAATTGTAATTTTACTTTGTTTTATAACTTGTTGTTTCTGTTTAAATTGTTTGTGCACATGTACACCATATTTTTATAGCATATTATGCCTAAAGTGCCGAAAACCGAAGATAGTAAGCCCCAGTTAGATATTCAATTCGAGCTTCCAGAACTCCCCCCTTCTCCACTTCTATCCCCTAGGCTAACTAGGAAATCAAACACAGAAATGGAGCTAAATATACTGTTGAAATTTGTAAAACAATACGATGGCAGTAGGGAGAAACTGAACTCATTCATTACAAACTGCAACAACGCTTACGAACTCGCATCGGAGGCACAAAAACCTACTCTATTCAAATATATTTTATGCCAGCTTACTGGCAAGGCAGAAACAGCTTGTTCAATAAAGGAATTTACGTCATGGGATCAACTTAAAGAGTTTCTCAAAACTCAATTCTCAGAGCGGAAACACTATACTCATTTATTAAATGACCTCCAAGAGAGTAGACAGGGTTCTTCCGAAACCGTTGGTCAATTCGCTCTCCGAGTGGAGACTTGCCTCTCTCAGTTATTAACTGAAATATCGCTTTCCGGGTTTAAGGCCAAAGAAGTGCCGGGTCGTACTGCCGCTATGGAGGACTTATCCCTCCATCATTTTCTTATGGGGTTGAACCCCCGAATTTCGAACATAGTTAGGTGTAGGGCACCAAAATCGTTCAATGAAGCCGTAAACCTCGCAATCTCGGAAGAGCGCATTCAAGAAACTTTATATAAGCGCTCTCATCAAAACCCACAACAACCCCGGCAGGACCTAAATCGGTTTAAACAAAAACCTTTCGCTCAAAATCAAAACCCATCTCTTAGAACTAAAACCTCTCCAAAGGTTTTGCCCTCAACTTCGAGCAATGGGCCGAAGCCGAAATCCGATTCCACAATAACTTGCAAATATTGCAAAGAATCTGGTCACGACCTATATAACTGCCAAAAGAGGCAGAAACGTCACTTTGGGTTCCAGCCCCAAAGGGACAATAACGGGGCTAGTGGGTCCCGATCGGGGTTCAAAACCCAACATGTAAATTATGTCGATGACCATTACGAGTCTGACGACTCCGAACCCGCATCTGAATGCGAAAATGTGGACGACGGAGATTTAAATTTAAACCAATAAACGTCCTGCAACCGTACCGCACGGGACGTAATCTCAAAGTCGGTACAAATCTAAGACCCACAAAGGGCAATTTATTCCATAAATCAGAGGTTATACATCAGGGTAACCAGTCCCAAAACGGCAACCTCATCCGTAAACCAGAGGTTATACATCAGGGTAACCAGTCCCAAAACGGCAACCTCATCCGTAAACCAGAGGTTATACATCAGGGTAACCAGTCCCAAAACGGCAACCTCATCCGTAAACCAGAGGTTATACATCAGGGTAACCAGTCCCAAAACGGCAACCTCATCTGTAAACCAGAGGTTATACATCAGGGTAACCAGTCCCAAAACGGCAACCTCATCCGTAAACCAGAGGTTATACATCAGGGTAACCAGTCCCAAAACGGCAACCTCATCTGTAAACCAGAGGTTATACATCAGGGTAACCAGTCCCAAAACGGCAACCTCATCCGTAAACCAAAGGTTATACATCAGGGTAACCAGTCCCAAAACGGCAACCTCATCCGTAAACCAGAGGTTATACATCAGGGTAACCAGTCCCAAAACGGCAACCTCATCCGTAAACCGGAGGTTATACATCAGGGTAACCAGTCCCAAAACGGCAACCTCATCCGTAAACCAGAGGTTATACATCCGGGTAACCAGTCCCAAAATGGCAACCTCATCTGTAAACCAGAGGTCCATCAGGGTAACCAGTCCCAAAACGGAAACCTCAATTGTAAGTTCACATCCAAGGATATACAGGATAACCGGATCGAAAATGCTGAACCGATTTATGAAATAAACCTCGACACCTCGAAAAGGTTATTGCCCCATATCGTAGTGCAATCACGGGTCTCTAATGGCCCCTTGAACCTTTTGGTCGACTCCGGTTCGGTCATTTGCCTTTTAAAAGAATGCTGTCTTGCCTTTGAACCAAAACTCGTTCACAAACCAGTCACCCTCAAGGGTATAGACGCCGGTAGCGAGACAACCCAGACAACAGGGTATTTCAATTTTAAATTTAAGATAGTAGACAATAAATCTGTTAACCACAAATTCCATGTGGTAAAGGATATCCACCTACCCTATGACGGCATTATAGGTAATGACTTCTTGACGGACAACAACTGCAACATCGACTATACCCGCGACATTCTAAAGATAGGTAACGAAGAAATCAGAATTCACTTTAACGACCCCTGCTACATCATACCACCACGAGCAGAGACAGTAATAGAGTGCATTGTATCCAATCCGGAACTAAAAGAAGGTGTCGTCTTGGATCAACACCTTTCAAAGGTTTTACTTGTAGCAAATTGCATGGTAAGAGTAAAAAAGAACAAAACAATAAACATATCCGTCCTCAACACCTCCAACCAACCGGTTAAAATTAATCGAACTCACAAGTTTACTCTAACCCCCATGGAAGTTTGCTCTTTTCATTCATTGCCGAGCAACAAGTCTGCCACTGGTCGCACGGGTCAAGTGCTCAACCGGTTGAGAACGTCTCATTTAAACGAAGAAGAACGAAACGCACTTTTAGACATATGTTCAGACTACTCTGACATATTTCACCTACCTGATGAACCCCTAAGCTTCTCACCTGCCATGCAGCATGAAATCAAAACCACCACAGATACTCCCGTCCACACAAAATCCTACCGATTTCCTGAGTGTCACAAAGGGGAAGTAGAGACTCAAATAAACAAGATGCTGGAACAAAACATTATTAGCCCATCATCTTCTCCTTGGTCCTCCCCAATATGGGTAGTACCCAAGAAATCTGACTCATCTGGGCAGAAGAAATGGCGAGTAGTCATTGACTATAGAAAATTGAATGACGTCACTATTGGTGAAGTCTACCCTATACCTCAAATCACCGAAATACTTGACCAACTCGGTAAGAGTCAGTATTTTTCAACCCTAGACCTCTCATCTGGATTCCACCAAGTACTAATACACCCAAGAGATGCATCTAAGACAGCTTTCTCTGTGCCTCAAGGTCACTATCATTTTAATCGTATGCCATTCGAGCTCAAAAACGCGCCTAGTTCATTTCAAAAGCTCATGAATAACTGCCTCGCAGGTCTCCAAGGTTCACGGTGTTATGTATACCTAGATGACATAGTTTTATACGCCTATGACCTCAAAACAGCCATCCAAAACCTTCAGTGCGTCTTCGACAGACTACGTAAGTATAACCTGAAGCTTCAACCAGAGAAGTGCGAGTTCCTCCGAAAGGAGGTAACCTACTTAGGCCACATAATAACCCAGGATGGAGTTAAACCCAACCCGGACAAGGTTAAAGCCGTGTCCCAATATCCAAAGCCAAAGTCCCCAAGAGATATCAAATCTTTCCTTGGTCTAGTCTCATATTACAGACGGTTTATACCGAATTTCTCAAAATTAGCTAAATCGCTAACTTCTCTACTTAAAAAAGACACTCCTTTCAATTGGACTAACGAGCAACAACTGAGTTTTGAAACTCTAAAATCCAAACTGACTGAAGCACCCATTCTGGCCTACCCGGATTTTACCCAGCCTTTTCTACTAACCTGCGACGCTTCAAATTACGCTATTTCCGCCATACTGTCACAAGGTCCTGTTGGTCATGATAGACCTATCGCGTATGCGTCACGCACTCTCAACAAAGCAGAATGTAACTACAGCGTGACGGAGAAGGAGTGCCTTGCCATAATATTTGGTACAAAAACATTCAGGCCTTACCTGTATGGCCGTCGATTCACCATTATAACTGACCATAAACCTCTGCAGTGGCTTTTCAATTGCAAAGACCCCGGCTCACGTCTCGTCCGATGGAGACTGAAGCTTGAAGAATTTGAGTATGACATCCACTATAAAAAGGGGAAAATAAATGCAAACGCCGATGCCTTATCTAGATTTCCAGTAAACCCCGTACAACCCACAGATAATCAATCCTCTGTCTCGCCTTCACAGGAACCTAACCCTAGTAGAACAGCTGAACAGTTGGAAGAATCTCTTCTACAGACAAATGACCTAGACAGAGACCTATTTGACCTGTTAATGTCACCTAGGCCACTCCCATCCAATGAAATGGATCCCGATTACCTTCTGGAATGTCCGACCCCGGACATGCTTGACATAGGTTCTCCTATCACTGACTTACCTGACACACAACACCATCCAAGTAAGTCCCGACCACCTGAAAAAATAATCGTGACCGAATACCCAAACTTGAATATGGAACCACAACCTTCTACATCAAGGGACTACCCTACACCAGAACCTGTAACTTCGCGAGACCCATCTCTAGATCTACTTAATGTAGATCCACCTGACCTTACCTTTCCCGACGAATCTCTCTCTCCACCTGTAAGAAATACGCCTAGGACTGAAACGCATGTAAACCCCGACCTAATGAATGACGATTACTCAACCTTTCTGAAACACATTGCTGACAATAATAAAGTCTTCTCAACTGAAATAATTGAACATAACCAAAGTCTCCTAAGGTCTCCTTGCAAAACAGTTTTAGTCCCTACCTCAATTGATTTGGACGAGTCGAACCCTTACACTCAAGAGATTCTGGGTAACCTAGAAAATAGAACCCAAATTCTGGAACAAGAGAAGCACCTCTACACATTTACTAACATAAACCTACGTAATAAGAACTATTACTTTCTATACACAAAAGTACACCATTTTGACAAAACCTCTTATCGGGAAATATATGAAACTCTAAAGACTGTACGCAATGAACTGACCTCCACCGGTCAAATAGAACAAATCGCGACTTCCGATTTTCGAGATCCATTCGAGAGACATAACTCAATAAAAATTTATAATATATTAAATTACCTTTTCCACAACACAAGTATACAAGTTAACATTTATCACAATATCGTGACTTACCCTTCACTATCTGAGGTAAAGAAAATTCTTTCTGACAACCACGACATACCCGTGGCAGGTCACTTAGGCGTAAGTCGCATGTACAATAGGCTGAAAGATTTATACTACTGGAAAAGTATGCGTAGTGATGTAGAATCATATGTTAAGAAATGTAAATTATGTCAGGAAAACAAGGCCTTAAGAAGAATTAACCGAGCACCCATGCAGATCACTAGCACATCTACGAAACCTTGTGATCGAATCTCATTGGACGTGGTGGGACCACTTCCTGAATCCGGTCCTGCGAAATTAAAATTCATTCTAACATTACAAGACGACTTTTCAAAATTCTCCACAGCTTACCCAATTCGCAGTACAACCGCCGAAGAAACGAGCGAGTGTTTGTTGCACTTTATCTCTATATTCGGCATTCCTAAGATGATACTGACTGATCAAGGGACGAACTTCACGTCAGAGTTATTTAAAAGAACCTGTGAATTTCTTAAAATCAAACAGCTGTGGTCTTCTCCGTACCATCCCCAGACCCAAGGTGCACTAGAGCGGAGCCATTCCACACTTAAGGAGTATTTAAAATCATTCGTTAATGAGGACCAGACAAACTGGCCCCGTTATGTATACACAGCCATGTTGACCTACAACAGTACGATCCACTCTACGACGAACTTTAGTCCTTTCGAACTAATGTTCGGCAACAAACCTTTTATTCCAAATTCCATTTGCGACGAACCTCTGGACGCTACATACCCAGACTATGTGCGCATGCTACAAAATCGCTTAAAACATTCCCGCGATAAGGCTTTGACAAATATCCAGAAATCTAAAACAACATCTAAAGATTATTACGACTCTCACACCCGGCTTGTCAAATACAAGATAGGAGATTATGTCTACTTAAAAAATCATTTAAGACTTCGGAAATCGCTATCCCCTATATGGAAGGGACCATACAAGGTAGTAAAAGTCCATGGTAACAATACCTTATCACTGCTAATTAACCGTAGACATATTCGCCACCATTATGACGAAGTAAAACTCGCCGAGGTCGATAGTAACTTATAAACCAAAGTTACTTTAATATATCTTTATTATTGAGTATAGTTAGTGAGAAAGTTATATTATAATTAGTAGTAATTTAGCTTAGATTAGTTAACAATGTTTCACAAACCCTAAGTTACATTCATACCAGTTTTATTTACAAAAACTTTTATTCTAAATTATACACATATTTGCATTATACTTACAGTGGTTCCGCGGAGCTCCAACCTTCCGACGAGTATGTCCAACCTATGGATACAAGTCCTGGACTATATTTTAACTATATAGGAAAACTAAAAATTAAGAATGGAGTTTTGAATGTCATAATGCCCATGAAACTTTCGCAGTTCAAGTCTCATATAGACAATATTAAATCAGCCTTAGAAGAAACCATAAGTTTGTGTAAACAAACCGGGTTCATCCAACACCAACAGTGTGATATCACGATTGAACCCTTGGTGGTTCAACAACTGAAGATAACCAAATTATATAAATCTATATCTCATTTAGTAGTAAACAAATCCAAACGTGCCTGGATTGGAGGAGTAGGCACCGTCTTTAAACAGGTTTTCGGCACTCTAGATGAAAACGATGCTGTCAATTATGACCAAGCAATTGAATCCATAAACCATAATCAGGACAAACTAGTTTCCTTCGTGAAAGAAAACATTCTTATCACGAACTCTTTCATATCTACTTACAATGATAGCTTACAGAAATTGAAGCAAAATGAAATGAAATTAATTGACTCCATTAACACCTTAGTAATAGATATTAAAAATATTTCTGAAACCTCAAATAATTTGCAAATGGAATCAAACCTGAACCTTGTCCTGAATATGTTGGAAATAACTATTGTCACTCTTACGTTTCAACTAGAAGACATCCTAAATGCTATAATGTTCTGTAGTCAAAACATCCTGCACCCGTCGGTGATGTCACCAACGGCCTTGTACCAAGAATTAGCCGATAACGTAAGGCACATACCCGGTAACCTAGGCTTACCGCTAACTTTAGATATAAGTTCAATCTATTCTATTGTAAAATTGTCTAATATATTATGTTATTACTTTAATGATAAGCTTGTATTTGTTCTACGTGTTCCACTTACTACAAACCAGGAATATTCACTGTTCAACAATATCGCATTGCCTACACCCCATAGTGTAAACAACTCGAACACATTCAGTTTTATTGTACCTAGTTGCGAATATACCGCAATTACAAACGATAAGTCAAGTTACTGTAATCTGAACTCATTAATAAGTTGCCAAAAACCCAAACCCTCCGAATACTTATGCGAAGTTCCCGCAGTTTATAGGACGAACTCTAAACCTACCTGTGAGAGTCAACTACTCTCCGAGACTCTAAGGGAAATTCCTGACCAATGCAATACCGACTCTATTTATGGGCCATTAAATATATTTAAGCCCCTGGGCAACAGTAAATTCATTTACATACAATCAGAATCGGTACAAGTCTCTTTGGACTGCCAAAATTCCAATCAGATAAAAGAATTACACCTAAAAGGGATTGGTATTTTGCTTATACCTGATAATTGCATAGGCTACTGCAAAGGCATTACCTTATTGCCAAAATATTATAACCTGGTAAATTTGACCTCACCTATTAAATTGCCCGACTTTAGTTTGATAAATAATACATGTTGTAAGAAACACAATATAATCAATAATATGTCTCGTATTCACTTAGACGATTTAGATTTAAATAAATTAGCTGAAATTAGTAAATTATCGAGTCACTTACTTTCGGAAACAAACAAAATGCAAGAGATTCCTCATATAGTTCAATACGGGACACATTATTCTATAGCCATAAGTTTAACTATGTTTATTGTTTTAAGTTACTTATTTTATAAAATTATATTGCCTTTAATTTGTAAACCTGGCTGCAACCGAAAAATAAATAAATTACGCGAAACTAATAAGTCCCAATCGGGTTCCGTGGAGTTAGAGGATGTTCAAGACATTCCCCCTCCAACTTTGAGAACTTCCTTTTAAGGTTAACTTCAGTTTTTACCCCGAAGTTCACTCTAAAGGGGGAGGTGTTATAACCGAATACTGAACCCTAAAATGATGACAGGGTGTGCCGGGCCTTCAGCCGCGTCACGATGCCATGTCAGCAGTTTGCCCCAGCACTCTGATGCACGAGCTTACAAAGCCAGTCTATTCTCCACTCTCGTCTCGAACGGTTGCCTAAGGGTCCTCTTAGATTGGTCGTAAATAAAGTATATTTTAATTAATTAATTAATTCTTTTTTTAAAACGCCATCTGAGAGGGACCCCATAACAGATCGTTAATAAACGAGTGATTCTCCATATAACGCATGACCTGTTTGTTGACGATTAGCTTGAACACCTTGCAGATGACGGTGGTGATGGCTATGGGGCGATAGTTGGCCGGATCCGACCGATCCCCTTTCTTGGGGATCGGCTGGACGTTCGCCTCCTTCCAAGCCTCCGGCACCTCTCCCGACGAGTAGGAAAGGCGATACAGACGTGTTAGCGTTGGAGATAATTCAGCTGCACAATTCTTCAGCACTACTGCCGGGATGCCATCAGGACCACTGGCTTTCCGCGTGTCGAGTGACCGTAGCACCGCTCGCACATCGCACTGCCGGATTACAATATCCAGCATCGTGGTTCCACAGTCGGCGATAGTGTTTGCCACATTTATCAACCCGGGAATTAGCCGCAAAGAGATTTGCCAGCATTTTTGCTTTCTCTTGGGCCTTGTGAGCCAGTGATCCGTCAGGATAGCGCAGCGGCGGCAGCGAGGGCTTGCAATAGTTGGCCTGCACGGCTTTGGCCAGTTGCCAGTATCGACGGCTGCCCGATGTGACGTGAGCTCCTGACCAAGCCGCGTGACGCGCTGGGTGTCCGCTCTCTTGAAGGCTCTCTTACTGGACTTAGTGGCTCTGTTGTACGCTGCTTTGAGGCGGGCCACATTCGGGTCGCGCACGGTCCGAGCCCTGATCCAGGCGAGATAAACCGCCTGTTTTTGTTGAACAGCAACGGCGCACTCACGCCCGAACCAGGGGCGGGCTTTGCGGATGCTGGCGACATCAGTGTTTGGAATATAGTATTCCATACCTAACGTTATCTCACCAGCAACCGCAGAGGCGCTTTCCGATGAGGTCCTTCCCGCAAAGCAGCGCTGACTCCACGGGACGGCTGCATAGTATTCTCGTAGTCTGTCCCAGTCTGCTGACGAGTAGTGCCACAATCGCCGCATCACTTCTACTGCCCTTGCAGGAGATGACACCTCCAGGCGGGCACGCACAACACAGTGGTCGGATCAACCCAGTGGGGCGCTATCCGACACACTATACTGTGCTGGGCAACTCGTCAGCAGTAAGTCCAGCAGGGCGGGTTCATGGTCTGACCTATCCGGTATGCGCGTAATCCCGCGCACTACTTGGGTCAGACCATGGGAGAGAGCGAACGCGTGGGCGGCCCGTCCCGCTGGATCGGTCACGCGGGACCCCAGCCACTCAGTGTGAAGACCCTTGAAGTCCCCCAGAAAAACCAACTCAGCGTTCGGGAACCGCACCTGCGCGTCGTCAGCCCCCTCGCTGAGGTGCTGAAACAGCCTTGTTATCTCAGCTGTCCCTGTGTGGTGGCGATACCACGGGAAATAAAGGGTAGATCTGACTGATGGAGCCGTGATCTACGTGCAGCCAAAGGACGGAGAAGGAAGGGTTCTCAAGGCAGCGCAGCCGGCGACAGCAAACATCCCGCCCTGACGAACGCGCACACCCCAGCTTTATCTCGAAATTGTTCCTCGATGATATAGTCAGGGTAACATAAGTACGACTGGTCGGCAGGGTGGCGTATTTGCGTCTCCGTTAGGAACATCACAGCTGGCCGTGCCATCTCTAGATGGTGATGGACGACGTTGAGGTTGGCATGGAGTCCGCGGATGTTAGCGAACTCCACCTCGAATCTAGGATTAGTTACAGCGGCCACTGTGGTACCCTTTTTTCTTTTTTGCGCTGCCATGATGTTTTTTGAATGAGGGAGACATGAAGACGGAGCGACGAGGCGTAGGGGCTAGCTTCATCTATGACTGTGTGGTGAGACGGAAGTCGACCCGCCGGACGGAAGGGCCCCCGTGCCCCCCCCCCCCCTCCCGAGTGTGGCCGCCGGGACCCAGTCCGGTCACCATCCGGCACGACGAACCACATCGGGATTATGCGCGGCCTGGTGGGCCGCCTCCCAGGGTGGTTAGTCGCAGTTGGGCCCTTGTACTATGCCGCGGGCGGGCCAGCGGCAAAACCGTTTCTACGGGTCTCCCTGGCCGGCGGGTCGACCCCAGTCAGCCACACTAGAATTCGCTTTGCGCCTACTAGTCCCCCCCTGCTGCATCAAACGTCGCCCCGGCAATTAGTTACTTATTAGTATTTCATTTCAAAAATAAAAAAATCCCCGACACAGTTCCAATAAGCTCCAACATTATAATGAGCTGTGACTTTTGGAGTAGTGGCGTATCCCGTAGACTTCTTACACAGCAGATACAGATACAGAAGCACGTTCCTGGTTATCACTCTTGGAAATACCATTAAAGTAATTTTAGTGACACATCTCTCACCATCTCTGAAAGTATAGGGATCCTTGGTGTTGACATCTCCAGTGATGTGCAGTTCCGCTGTCACATGGAGGGCAAGGCCAAGCTGGCGTCCAGGAAGCTCGGAGTGCTCAGAAGGGCGCGGCGGTACTTTACTGCGGCGCAAGCACTGCTTCTCTATAAGTCGCAAGTGCGTCCGCATATGGAGTACTGCTGTCACCTCTGGGCGGGGGCACCCGAATACCAGCTTCGTCCATTTGACTCGGTGCAAAGGCGAGCTATGAGAGTTGTCAACGATCCCATACTTGCAGGTAGTGTGGAACCTCTTAGTGACAGAAGAGACTTTGCTTCTCTATGTGTGTTCTACCGCCTGTACAACGGTTTGTGCTCTGAAGAATTGTTTGATATGATGCCTACGGCTACATTCTATCATCGCACCGCTCGCCATAGACAGGGTGTTCATCCTCACACGTTGCGTCCTGAGCGCTCGAGCACGGTGAGATCTAATAGAGGCTTTCTTCCGCGTACGCTTAGGTTGTGGAATGATCTCCCTGCTTCGGTTTTCCCGGACGCCTACAGTATGGGGTTCTTCAAAAGGGGACTTAGAAGGTTTTTAAAGAGTCGGCAGCGCGCTAGTGGCGCCTCTGGTGTTGCAAACGTCCATAGGCTGCGGTGACCACCGGTACATCTGGGGGGGCCGTATGCTTGTCTGCCACTCTAGTGGTATAAAAAAAAAAAAAAAAAAAAAGTGAGATTCCTTCATTACCGAGGCAGTAAGGTGAGTATCCGCACTTATGTCTAAGAACCACCTCGATCACACTCCACGACTTTCGAAAAAGTAAATCCACACTAAAATTGTTCTATCCGTTCAGAAGCTACTATGCCACAGACAGACCCACAAGTAAGACTTATATCAGACCCCTCGTAATCCTGGAACATTCATCACCAATGGCGCGCCAGGTGGATAGGTAGGAATCGTGTAAGCTATTATACCTCTGCACGTACCTAGCATATATACTCAGATTCACGAATCAAACTGATAATAACACCATTTTGCGTCGAAGTTTAATAAGAGATCAATAAGTCGAAATCAATATTAGAATATAATAAACAAAATTGATAAAAACTATAACACATAGTAAAAATTTCAAACAAAATCGTAGAGAGATAAAACAGAGTCGTAATTGCATAGATCATAATCACAAAATTGCCACCAGTAATTGTATAGTGGAGCACGGATACAACCTCGCCAGATATATCCATCAGCTCTATGCGCTTTCACTGCACAAACTTCGTTTATTTCGCACTCTTCAACTGGTATGTTGCCACTAAAACAAAATAATTGCCATTTCATGTGATGAAAGCTGTACATTAAAACTAGTGTACTGGATATTTCTGCAAGTGGTGTAGGTATCTGCTGACATACGAATGCCGCGTTAGCGTAAGCGGAGCGTAAGGACCTCTGTTAAAGATGAAATGAAAATAATAAACCAAAACAGCTAAATCTTAAATTTCAGGTAATGTCTGAAAGCAACGAGAAGGCGCTAACATGAACACGAAGAACGTCGAAAAGTTATTTATTATTCTCTGACCATTTTGTATCTGGCAAACTAGTTACCATTTACGCGATTTGAATGCTGTACAAGGAATCACGAATTAACAATTTCATAAATCATATTTTATCGTGTAGAAGAATAATATCCACGGTAGTCATTAAATAAATTGTAAAAAAGATTAGAAAAATGTAGGCATATTATGTAGTATCCTATGATTGCCTATTTATGACAGTTTTGTTTTAACTAGACTACTTTTAGCTATACACTACGTTACGCATGTATTGACAACTACAGAACTACTTGAAGAAGCAAGTGAGGTGTGTATGGACCGTGCCGTGTGGCGCTCGGTTCTTTCTGCCTACCCCGCAAGGGATTTGGCGTGAAGATAGTTAGTTAGTTAGTTAGTGAAAACTACAGAAGAATTATTTCAAACGTAAAAGATAATGATACATACATGCTCCCTTCTAAACAGTTAGCACTTTGGACTAAGTCTGCTTTTTGCACTGTCGAGTTAACTTCACACCTCAAACAAGACATGTCTTTAAAAATTGATTTTCTGAAATGCCTTGTTCGTGAAATTTCTATGACATTATCGATCCATTCTTTTTTGTTGTTGAAGTTAAATGGCATCTCAGAAATTGATATATAGTTGCAAAGATTGCAAGAACATACATAAGTAGTTAGATTATAGTTGGCATTATAACATCCCCGATCTATAATTCCAAACGGTGTGTGCATTGAATAACATAAATCATCGTTCCGTTCGCACATTACTGACTGTATTCTGAAAATAAAAAAATACAAAAGAAAGTAATTTTTCTAAATAATAATAAACAATCTAAAATATAATTTAAATACGTTATTATACGAGTATATTTGTCTTGAGATAAAAACTGGCGCCACCTGTTATAACGACAATAGCAACGGGATGCGGGGTCCTACTAACATCTTAAGGACCCCAATGGGTCGGATCCTCCTCGTGGTGCATCCTGGGCAACGGAGTAGCGACCACTCCCCTTCGTGGTGTGTGTTGCTGCCGGCCGTGCCGTTATTCACGGCCGGCAGCAGCAATGATGGGTCGCCGTCGCTTCGCCTCCTTTGCTGGCGAGACGATGGCGGCAAAGTGGGAGAGGCACTGCGTGGGGGGCGGGAGTTTGGGTAGATGCTCCCGCCCTGCCATGCAGTTCGGGCTGCCGGCCGTGAATAACGGCGCGACCGGCGGCAACAGTGCTGGGCCGCTGTCACCTCGCCAGTTGACGAGGTGATGGCGGCAAAGCGGGAGGTGCACTGTGCGGGGGAGCGGGAGTAACCGATAATGCTCCCGCTCTGCCGTGCAGTTCGGGGGCGCCGCGGTGAGGAGTTACTGCGCGCCCCCGATTGTTTCTTGACCGTGGGCGTAAGGTCGGGGGACCCCGCCCACCAACGGTCACATGGCGGTGGGCACCTTTTCCGTGTTCCAGGGGTGCCCATTAGCGCACGCCTGCGCCAGCCGCTCTCTGTCTCCTCTATTACAGAGGGGCGCTCGAGAGCGGTGCAGGCGTGGACTTCAGCTCCTTAGGGAGCTTTGGGGAGCCGCCCATCTGGCTCCCCCGAGGAGAGCCCCGAATAATCGGGGCGCCCCTAGCCGGGTCGACGTGAAAAATCTTTTGATATCCCTCGGCCCGGCTAAAGGGTGAGGAGGAACACCGCGGGGTTTAGTGGGTAGGACGGTCCATTCCGGACCGGGCCGGGAGTCCCACACACCATCCCAGCTGTCCCCGCAGCTGGGATGAAGGCGCGTAAATGCGTTCCCCGCGTCAACAAAAAAACAAAACGACAATAGCAACGATCAGAAATTAAGCGACCATCATCATGACCTGGTTTTACAGACAACTGATTAAGTAACAAAGAGATGCCTTTCATTGAATAAAAACATATTCTAGGTGGGAACTGAATCCACTACCTGTGATTTACCAGTCAAATAGATAGGTAGGTATCAACTAAGTAATAATAGTAGAAAGTTATCGATAATGTAGTTTGTAATGTTAGGTCTCAACTTTTACAGTAGTAACTTAATAAGCACTTTAGCAAGAACCTTTGTATATTTTTACCAGAATATAATGGCACAATGTGTTTTCTTTCCTTTTTAACGTAAGGAAAATCCGACATATCCATGTAGGATTTGGCTATGCCAGACTCCTACCGACTAAAAACCACACGTATCCTACCTAACAGCCTACAGTAGATAGCCCCTGGTAGCGAGGCAGGAGACCCCAAGGCCCAACGGCTGCCAAATTGACTTTGCCCATTCGGGGGTTCGGGTGCTATCCCGCATCTTTAGGGGGTTGCTCGGGTATTATCCCGATTTTTAGGAGGGGGGCGTGAATCCCTCACTCTTGTCGTCTAGGGCCTATTTCTGTAAGGACGGTGCGCAGTCCTCTCACCGTCCTCAGGCCCCCTATGGCACAATGTCTATAAGAAATATTTATATTATATTTAAGAGAAGGGAATGAGCGTAAATACATAACAATAGCCTTACTAGCCTGCAAGCATACATTTATATAAACTAGTTATGTATATGAATGCACAAAATAAATACTTGCTTACAATTTATTTTTAGGATCATAGCAATCTTCTACAGCCACATTATTGCACATTATACACGATCTCCTGGCGTCGTGTTCTGAGAGAGGATCCGTCATGTTGCCAATATCCGGATTCACATTTGAAAGCTGGGTCTCCACTTCAATATCGTGATCCAATTTATTTGTTTTATCTACACTCTTATTTTGGGTCAGCTCTTTCTGCTTCGCAATTTTCTTATCTATCAAAGTAGTAAGAGTTAAATTTTCATTTAGAAAGTCAGTACTATTTGTATGCACTGAAGTTGTATAAATTGAAGACACTGAAGTCTTATAATTTGGAGATGTTGAATCAATGGGAGTTGAAAGCGTTGTAGAGATAATAATAGAAGACATTGAAGTAAAATTAGTCGAAGGCGTTGATCTAATATAATCTGTAGGCATTGAAGTACAACTAGTAGTAGACACTTCAGGAGAAGAAATAGTTATAGACGTAAATGTTGATGAACTGTTTGTAATCAAAGTTGTAGTTGTCATTGTTCTCATAATAGGTTTTATATCAGCCTCCTCTGTAGTTTCAACTATATCATCAAAAATTTCCTTTACGTTATTAACCAGAAATGACACTAAATGATTAGGAGATTCATCCTTTTCTGTCTTTTCTGGTGAATTGTAATCTTCCATTTCTTCTACCTGCTGTCTAAAGTAAGGTATGAATTTCTTACTCTTTGCATTTTCTTGAGATCCACTACATATTTTGATAAGAAATGTGTACAAAAATATTTGTAATAATAATTTTCCTTTCATTCTGATACCAAAAAATCAAATGTTAAACTTGACTATGTAACTGTCAAATACAATACGTCAAAATCTTTGAAGAAATTATAATTCTTTTCTTTATGATCAATTTCTAAAGAGGCACATTAACGTAAATGTCACTCCATAATATGCATCACCACATTATCAAGAACGTTAACGGTATTAACGGTAGCTCCAGGACATAGTTTACTGAACAGCTACTATATTCTTTTATAATAGAAACGGATTTCAAGTTCATCTGTGGTATGTTGATTTTAATTTCTTCTCTTTCTATTATTCGTTTGGGACGCATGTGTGGATCTTTATTACAAGCAGTGCTGTTACAAAAGTAAAAGATTGAATTAAAAACTGGTCTATTTATACATCCTCTTGATACAAAATCGATTTCGTCGTCAATATTTGTGTAGCAAATATGATTATGCGGACAAACCATATACTCTGTGCTGAAACAAGAAATATAATTATTTGAAGCTTAAAATAAATAGATAATGCTGTTTTTGCAAGGACTGTGGTTAAATTAAAGAAGTAAATAATATTATATTGCACTTTAACTAAAATTAGTAAGTACGCAATAAGAGATAGGAGAGCAGAGGATTTAAATTCATTAGCTTCTAACAGAAAATCGTTTTTCAGTTTCATTTCATCATCTATTACATAAAAATAAGTCGGGTTTTCCTTCCTGACGCTATAACTCCAGAACGCACGAACCGATATCCACGGTTTTGCATTCGTTGGAAAGGTCTCGGGCTCCGTGAGGTTTATAGCAAAGAAAATTCAGCAAAAATTTCAACAGAAAAGCGGGAAAATCATTTTTCACATACAGCGCCATCGCGGGCGAAGCTGCGGGTATCAGCTAGTCCTACTATCCTACTTCCTACTAATATTATAAATGTGAAAGTTTGTGAAGATGTTTGGATGTTTGGATGTTTGGATGTTTGTTACTCAATCACGCTCTAACGGCTGAATGGATCTGACTGAAATTTGGTACAGGGGTAGAGTTAAGTCCGGAATAACACATAGGCTACTTTTTATCCCGGGAAAATGTTCCCGTGGGAAGCGGGAACGGGAACCAAATTTCACGCGGGCGAAGCCGCGCGCATCAGCTAGTTCACTATAAAAACTGATTCATACCAACTGCTAGCTTAGCGACCGATTATCAAATATACACGCCGCAGATTTATATGTAGGCTGTGAAATGAACTAGCCTCAGTTCTAAAATGAAAATTGAATTAGATAAGTCGTAATTTTACAGTTACAATATTTTGTAATGTAACTGTAATAAGCTTACCTTTTTCCAGATCTACATATTTGATCTTGTGCAGGGTCTGTCCCTTTAGTTTCACAAACTTTGCACATCAGGTCCATGCCTAGTAGCCGTTTTTCCAATCGAGAATTATCATACGCCCAATCACTGAGGGTTGCGTATTCATAATGGGAGAAATCATCTGAAGGTTTGTCGTTACAGAGCGGGCATTTGCATACAAATGTTCTATTTAACCTGCCAGGTAAAACACAGCCCCTTCTCAAGTATTCAGGATGAATTTCTGTAAAACATTGCTCAGCATCTGCACATTTTGTTGTTGGTATCCTTTAAAATTTAAAGTGATTGTTATATTCGCAGCAAGCTCATACAACAAACATAAAAAAACTAATATTTAATCACCACTCGCATATAACATTAATACATTTTTAAAATACATAGTTTCAAATATCGAACGCTCGTGGCTCCGCGGACTCACAGTTCTGCAAACGATCACTGTTGTAAGCAACTTTCACTATGGCCAGTTTTTGGATAGGTGACTATCCATCTGACCACTTTGTGGCATTTATTTCAGCGCTTCCATGCTTCGAAAGGCACGTTAAGCCGTTGGTCCCGGTTGCCAGGAAAATGGTAGACGTTAAGCTAAGTTGAAGGCCTTTTTAGGCAGCTTGAAAAAATTCAACAGCAGGCAGTCACAACTTGCGCCTGTCCATCTAAACACGGCAATACGGCCCACCATCTATTACGTGGGACAAATTCTAAAAAGGACAAATGTGGGCATTATAATATGCATCTGTCTGCCCCTTCGGGATTAAAGGCGTGACCATGTAGTAGTATGTATGTATTTTCAAATAAAAAAAAATGGTTCCCGTTCCCGCTTCCATGGGAACGTATTCTTGGAATTAAAATTATGTATTATTCCAGACTACAATCTATCCCTGTACCAATTTTCAGCCCAATTTGATCAGTCGTTTATAATATTATTAGGATAAAACTTGTGTTCACTATGTATACATGATGCGTAAAGCGAATTAAAAAATGTACAAATCACTTGCTTTATTCCTCTGTAGCATTTCTGATCGGATTTGGTTATCCCAGTTGCATAACAGGAATAACAATCTACAGGTGTAGAATATTGTACCGCCCTAGATTTTCTAAGCGTCACAGGTTTTTGCAGCTCATTCCTATACAATTCACGCCGGGATTCTTTGTAGGATTTGAACTTTTTCACAAATAACTTCTTCAGATCATAATCATCGAATTTGTCTGAGTCAGTCGTATCAGTCTCAGTGCTCGTAATGTTGGTGATGCCCTGATTCCCACTGAAATATATTTCAGGTGTCGGTTCTGATTCAATTTCATCTTGTTCTGTAACGTAATCCCACTCGCATCTGATTCTTTGTACTAACAAGGTTAATATTAAGAGACTTAAAAGATTTTGTTTATTTACATTACACATTTTCTAGGTTATTGTCACAGGCAAAAGTAATTTTCTTTTTACTTTTTTTTCCAGAGCTGTTGAGCTTTATAACTGATGTAGAAAAAAGAGGTTCATTATTATTTCAATTTCAGAAAGAGTGAGAAGCTTTGTACAATATCTATATCTATATCTATATATAATATAAAAATCAATGCCACTTTTCGTTGTAATTTTATAACTCAAGAACGGGCTCACCTATCCAAACCAAATGTTTAGGGTTTGTTTGGACTATTTAGTAGATGGTTTATGCGAAGTTTGCACAAAATCGGTCCAGCGGTTCTTCATTTATCACGCAAACAAAGTTGCGCGGGTCAGCTAGTCTTGTATACTTTTGAATGAATTTTATGAAAACTAGCACACACCCGCAATCCCACACATTTTCTAAAATTCCTTTTAAGCGGAGCGTAAAGATTTCAAGTAAGTTTTAACTAACTATTTTGGAAGACAATTAGACGAAACAACATGTAGAATTATAATGTCTTTGTTGTGCAAATATTCTACATTGTACAATTTTAAAAAAATACTAGAACACCCTGTAATTTTATTAATATACCTACTTACATGGTTAGGTTAAATTTAAAAAAATAGTGATGCCCGGAGATGGAGGCACCTAGTGAGAGTAAAAGTTCAGTTAGATGTGAAAAATTGTAAGACAGGTATATTATATGCGCAGTGTCAAAAGCTAATAGCAGCAATCATGCATCTCTTTCAGAATTACGGTCTTCTCACGTCCATGCCCAGCTATCTCTCGGCACGAACGTGGTATTATAATTCAACCCAATAATGATTCATATAAACTTGCGAAACGACTGAGAGGTGCAAACTGTAAGAGTGAGCTATGCAGTGTATAATTTGCGCAAGTACACGCCCCAAGCGGATTACATAGTGTTGCGAACACGTGTGTGATCTATATCGATACACAATTTGAACGGTTTTCCGACGTGTATGTATTTTGACGTGACTGAACGTGATCTTTGAAGTGTTCGTGCAACTATTTAAGGACCTTCTGTGATTTTTTTAGTTCAGATCTGTTTTACAGAACATCCAAATGGTGCTCCCATTTGGATGTTCTTGTATATGCGTATACAACACTAAGTACTGTTTAAAAAAATATTCATATGGCTATTCTTATTTTTAACCCCCGACGGAAACCCGGACGGGGTGTTATAAGTTTGACGTGTGTGGGTGTGTGTGTGTGTGTGTGTTTGTAAGTCTGTCTGTGGCATCGTAGCTCCCAAACGGATGAACCGATTTTGATTCTGTTTCTTTTGTTTGAAAGATGGGTTAGGGGAGAGTGTTCTTAGCTATGTTTTATACAAATCGGTTAAGCCATTTCAAAGATATGAGGGGTGAAAGTGGTGATGAAAAATTTAATGTGTTCAAATGTACCCGTGTTGGGTATCAAATGTAAGGTCACAACTTATACATCACGATACTGCAAGATTTATGAAAATCGGTTCAGCCATTCGAAAGATATGAGGACCACACTCCGCGCAATTCGCATTAGCTCTGAATAATTGTTGATAGACTTGCATATTTTGATATTAAAAAACCCCTTTAAAAAGCGTATTTATATTTTTAACTAATAGTTGGTCTCGTCGGGGGGACCGCTCTATACCTAAACAGAGACAAACGTACGATTAGGTTATGATTAGGTAAGCGGTCCCCGACGAGACAAACTGTTAGTTAAAAATATGAATACGTAAATAATATAGCTACCTATAATAATGAAAAAGGTTCAATACTTAGGGTAGATAGGACATACATAATAGTTATTTTTTTACTTTTTACAGGATTTTTTATTGTTCTTTTTTTGTGTGTCGGGGGTTTTTTAAATTTTTAATTTAATTTTTATTGATGTTCTTATTCTTCTCGTATATCTAAAACAATTGCTAGCCAATATAATATAAAGAGTTTTATCATTGTATCATTCATTATTATACTCCGTTATTGTTTAAAATAGTTTTTGGTTCCCAATTTCCGCGAAACGCGTTTCCGGGATTAAAGTAGGTAGTCTAAGTTAATTAATATATTTCAATATGCATTTAGTAAAAAGCTATTAACTTTGAATTACAAACTGTCACTTTATTTATCTGTATAAATTTTTCTATTTACAGAATTTGCTTCAAAAATTATGGATGGCTTGTGTGGAAGAATAATATGAATGTGAAAGGAGTAAATGATGAGATAACGAGTAACACGGACGAGTGAAAAGAATGTTGCGCCGACCCCAAAAAATTTAAATCGG
This sequence comes from Miltochrista miniata, assembly GCA_933228765.1. Classification (NCBI taxonomy): domain Eukaryota; kingdom Metazoa; phylum Arthropoda; class Insecta; order Lepidoptera; family Erebidae; genus Miltochrista; species Miltochrista miniata. The sequence goes on along the minus strand of OW121763.1, from coordinate 21,014,072 downwards.
GTAGCACCTCAGATCCGTCCAATTTTCGTCCTATTTCTGTACTACCCACGTTTAGTAAAATCTTTGAAAAGGTAATGCTTAATCAAATGCAAAATCATTTTAATACAAATAAACTATTCCATACTAAACAATTCGGTTTCACGCGCGGTCGGTCTACCACGGATGCTGGAATCAAATTGTTAGAGTGTATATATGAGGCCTGGGAGGAGTCGTATGATGCTTATGGTGTATTCTGCGACTTATCTAAGGCCTTTGATTGCGTCCAGCATCAGACTTTAATTCAAAAACTTGATCATTATGGAATCCGGGGGACGGCCTTGGATTTAATTAGTTCTTACCTTAGAGATATAGTACAGAGAGTAGTTATAAATGGTAAACAGTCAAATGGTTCTGCTGTAACAATGGGGGTGCCTCAGGGTTTAATTCTGGGACCTTTTCTATTTTTAGTGTACATAAATGATCTCCCTCACCTTATAAGAGACGATCACGAGGTAGTTTGGTTTGCTGATGACACATCTTTAATATTTAAATTTGAACGTGGACAACGCGATCTTGACAAAGTAAACAATGCCCTCTCTAGGGTAGTCCACTGGTTTAACGCTAATAATTTATTGTTAAACGAAACTAAAACAAAATGTATTAGATTCACCTTGCCAAATGTTAGGCTCGTTAACACCAGTATTAAGATTAGGGATGATCAAGTAGAATTGGTCGATGAAACTGTCTTTCTGGGCATAAAGTTAGACTCCAACTTGCAGTGGGGGCCTCATATCGGGAAAGTCTCGGGCAGACTGAGCTCTGCAGCCTATGCCGTTAAAAAGATCCGACAACTGACAGACATTAGAACAGCGCGTCTTGTCTACTTTAGCTACTTCCACAGTGTCATGACCTATGGCATACTATTATGGGGTAACGCTGCCGACATCGAATGTATCTTTGTGTTGCAGAAAAGGGCTGTCCGGGCTATCTATGGTATGGGGTTTCGGGAGTCATTAAGAGAAAAGTTTAAGGATATCAACATCCTTACTGTGTATTCACAGTACATATATGAAAACTTATTATATACTCATAAAAATAACAGTAAATTTATTAAAAATAGTGATATCCATAACCTAAACTTAAGAAATAAGAATAAATTGGCTGTACCTAGATTTAGGCTTAATAAAATAAGCAATTCTTTTGCGGGCATTTGTATTCGAATGTACAATACATTGCCGACAGCCATAACAGGTTTGTCAGTTAATAAATTTAAAAAACTAGTAAAACTTAAATTGTGCCAGAAAGCTTATTATAGCATTAAAGACTTTCTAGAAGACAAGACTGCCTGGCAGTGACACGAATTGCTCCTTTCTACATTTAAAAAACAAAACTGTATTAGATACTAAGATGAATAAGAGGGACCGGACTGAGTTTCTTGGGGTGTTCTTCTCAGTCTGTAGCATTTCCGAACCCCCGGTAGAGTCACAAAAATTTTGACAAACCTAATTAATTTTTTAAAACTTTCAAAGGGAATAAAATTTATTTTATTTTTTTTATTTTATTTTTTTAATCAAGGACAAGGGCAAGATAATGATAAATTGATTCAAAAATACAAAGATTACAAATAAACGAGTGAATGAGCAAACATGTAATTATATTATCTAAATTTTCTTTTATTCATGGTTTAGTTAGTGATGCGCTACTATTCCGTTATTAATAGAAAGATATCGATAAATTTATAATTTACCAGCACTAGTGAAGCATGTCATACAGTTGTTATCATTATTATTAGGTAAGTATCATCTATTGAGGCATCCACTTCAAAGTAATTGACGTTTTAAGATAAAAACCAGTTCTTCAAAGGTGAAATATTTCTAAACTAGTAATATTCTACCCTGCTTCTACAATATTTAATACTTACCTCAGTTTGTTGAATATTTATAGTGTTATCAATCAAAATAATAAAAGTTTACCGGTAGCTGTATGTACATGGAAGATATATTATTATGAAAACTATTAGATATAGATGGGTTTTATGAGAACTAAAATCCAAAACATACATTTTTAAATATTTCTAGGTATGTGTGTACGTTTGTGCGCTCTAATTTCAATAACGGCTCAACCGATTTAATTACACACAAAAATTTAAAAGTATTGATAAATAAATTTTGACATTGTGTCACAGTCAATTTTTTTTTAGTACTAGGGTGACAGAGAAACATATGGCCCACCAATTGTACTGGTGATCACAGCAGCCTATGGAAGTTCGGGGGGCGCTACACTCGCGGTGCCGGCCCTTCGACGACCCGTCTTGAAAAACCCCATACTGTAGACGGTTGGGTTAAGGCAAAACCTTTTTTTTTTGACGTGAGGGAAAATCGTCATGGATGTTATGCCGGACTCCTACCGACTAAAAAACCTCACGTAACGCCCAACAGCCTATGGTTGTGAGCCCCGGGTAAGCCCTCGGAAGGATGTCCCAAGACTCCCAACACGAGAAGCACCCTATTAACTTTGATTCCCACGAACACGGGGTCCAAACATACATTTTTCTGTGTGAGCCATTACTATTTTCCTACCTACTTTATATTCCGTTTCAGCTACAAACTTACTGCATCTATCGATTCACAGGTCAGAATTGATAACAATGATTCACTACCTGACATCGTTCCTCACAAACCCCTTTGTCATAGTCTTCAGGTTGTCTGACCGATATTCTATCCATCTTTGCTAACGGCCTACATATTGTAGGTTTGCAATTTCATGATATATTACAAACGCGTTGGAACTGCGAGAGCTATTGATTTAAAAAAAAATGTATTTACTTACTATGACAGTTTTATATCTTTCTCTTTACATAATTATACAATAAAATTACTACTGCCTGACATAACAATAGCAAACTAAGCAGATCCTGTAGGGAACTTGATGAGTGATAAAATTATTCACTTACTAAAATTGTTGCAAATACATACGATGAGGTAGAAAAGACTACAAATTATGTTATAGAATCATAGAAAAATAAAATCTATAGATAGATATTAATTTTTGAAAAACTAGCGGACGTCACGCGATTTTATCCGCGTAGCTCCTTAGAAATAAATTATAGCCTATGTTACCCCGGGATAGTGTAGCTTTCCAACTGTGAAAGAATTTTTCAAATCGGTTCAGTAGTTTCTGAGCCTATTCGATGCAAGCAAACAAACAAACAATCAAATCTTTTATCTTTATATTACTCGTATTAAATTATAGAGACGGACGTTTTCAGTGTTACCTACTGAAAACTTGCTAATTTGTTTGTTGCAATATTTGTGGAAGATGTATTAATTTTTCATATATACCTATATAGGTATTACGTTTAATTAAATCTAATTCACATAGTGCTTGAAATATTTTTTCACAAAAGAGGGGGACAGAAAGATTTAAGTACTACTAGTCCTAGTAAATACTTCTGTAAAAGTTAAATTTTAACCGATTGCAAATGTAAATTAATGTTATAATTTCTGTAATTTTGTTTAAAAAGCTTCAGAAAACTAATAATAATCAAAAAACATTATTACACTTCACAACAAAAAATGGTCTTAAATTCCCTCACTCTCTTAAATTTATAACATTTGTTTCAATTTAAACAATAAAGATCTTTCTAAGTTTGTGAGTAATGTAAATATGCTAGTTCAATTTATTCTTGGCACAATAAAAATGAATACTGTTGACGTTTTTAAATTGAAACATAAAACTCCAAATTAATTTAAAAGTTTTGCTACTGATGAAACTACAGCAGTATATCTTTTTAATCTATTCGGCGGCAGAAAGATCCCTACAGACAATGTCATTTTATACTGTCTGACGCAGAAAAAGTACCGCAATACAGTAACTTATGTATAATACTGGTGACCCAGGCTGTTAACAGGCATCCAGGAGTATTAAATTCTGTGTCCGACTCTCATAACCACAAATATTTTTCCTAGTTATAAAATTTACTACAAGGAAAACGTATTATTAAATAAATACCTACCAGTATAAATATATAAATTCACGCAGGCATTGTTGCGGACACCCTCTAGAGTCTACATAGCATCTACATAGGGACACCTATCTAGATGAATGCCTATATTATATCAATATATATGGAATGAAGAATAAATAATTGGGTAAAATTTACATTGGAATTACATCTAAATACGAAAATCTACCACTCGGATTTCGCTTGTGTCGTATTTGCTACATTTGCGGTCAAATGTTCTGACGATACCTCATTTACAGTCAAAATGCGTTTCAAAGTTTCTCGTTTTGCTAGCGGAAGATCGGAATTTTGAGGGTATTTGCTACTCCTTGTTATATCGTACCTAAAAGTTTGTAAATTCAAAATCAATATTAGAACAGAAACTCAATCAAGGTTGAGACATCGAGATGAATTGCGTCTTGCTCTGCTTATTTTTTTTTGGTAATAATACTAAGGACCCCGCGACTCCTTCTAAAAGAGTTTTGACTATACAATTTTAAAAGTAATACTTTGGACAGTCAATATCGCAGAAGAACGATTCACAATATCTCAGCAGGTTACAATCTCACTCAGGTGATTACTAATTACAATGTTACTGTTTTACTCTCGTCTACTTAATTATTTGGTGACCGTAATAAGCCATTTTTTTACATTTACATACCCTTTTTATTTTTTAACGTGAAGGAAAATACATCCAAAGAACCTCATGTAACGCCCAATAGCCTATAGTTAGGAGCCCCGGAAGAGCCCTCGGAAGGATAACTCCTAACAGACCCACGGCCAACACTGCGGCCTCGCCCAGGGGGCGGTTCGGGTGCTATCCTGCGTCTTTGGGGGGTTTCGGGTGTGATCCCGCTTCTAAGGGGGGCGTGCGTGAATCCTTCACGTCACGCTGCCGTCATGGGTCTGCTTCTGTGAGGACGGTGAGCAGCCCTCTCACCGTCCTCAAGCCCCCGGTCATGGAGATCGATAGTCTTCGACGAAGACACGTCAGCGGCGCCCAGGCCGCTGACTGCGGAACTCGGGTGGGAGAGTTCTCTCCCGTTCCCGCCCCGCCGCACATTTACATACCCTTGGGGAGTACTAATAGCTTAACTTTCTACTGGCAACAAAAAAATGTCTGATGAGTAGTTACAAACAAACGAACATTTTCTATTTATATATTAGTTTTTATCCATGGTTTGGCCCATAGGAACTTATAACGGGAATGAAAAGTAGTTTGTGTCATTCCAGACTATACTACTTTATTAGTAGTTCTCTATTGTATCCTATCCTACTAATATTATAAATGTGAAAGTTTGTGAAGATGTTTGGATGTTTGGATGTTTGTTACTCAATCACGCTCTAACGACTGAATGGATCTGGCGGAAATTTGGTACAGGGATAGAGTATAGTCTGGAATGACACATAGGCTACTTTTTATCCTGGGAACATGTTCCCACGGGAAGCGGGAACGGGAACCAAATTTCACGCGGGCGAAGCCACGCGCATCAGCTAGTATTACAATATTTATACCTTTCGTCGAAATGGGAGATGGGGGATATCATCTCAATTACAAAATTTCGCGTATAAGAACAAACAGGTGAAGCTAAATTACCGTTAGCAAATGTCCCCAACTGTCGACTACTACATAGCACAATTTGAATACATACATAAAAACGCTAAAGCAGTAATATGATAACATACGTGTTACGTTTTTACCAAGTTTTTTGTTACTTTATGTATGTAAGTTACGTAACTTGAGCAGCCGGTGAAATGAGAACGGCGATAAGCTTATTATGCTTATGCGCGATCCTTTGAAAATTTTCTCATGAAATATGTAATCATCTCTTCAAATGCTCAATGAAAGATCTGACATAATTGCATTTTGTCGATCATTTCTCGTTCACGTAGGCACTAGCCCACATTAAGTTGACTTATTTTGAGCTAGATGAAACTGTGCTTCATAAGAGGTGAGACGACAAATATGTGAAGGTTTAGCGAGTAGTCTGGTCACACAAAAACAGTTTACAGAACCTTTTACTGTAGATTTAGAAAACTTTAAATTTTTTTAGCCCTTAGAGCGTGATTGAGTAACAAACATCCAAACATCCAAACATCTTCACAAACTTTCACATTTATAATATTAGTAGGATTTCGCCACCATGTATTTTCCATTACATAAACGTCCGTAGTCCACGACCAAGGTGATGCATAAATCTTCATCCTTTAATTTAACGTCGCATAAAATCACAAGCCGCTGTAGACCAGCTTCCATCCCTCAAAGGCTTGCAGTGTACCGCCAATGTGCCCTTTTTACCACCCATTGTAAAGGATTTTATTACCTGTAATTTAATATACTTTACTGAATTACCATGCAGTACACTGCAGAGCAGTTTATGGATTCATAAAGCGTAATGTTTTGCATGCTCAAGTGTTCATCAAACCGTGTCTGCATGACATCATAACAATATTTAATGCTTATAAGGTGTAAAAAGAAGTGGACAAGAGCAAGTCGGACTTCCTTATAGCGGGTTCCGCACAATTTTTTTATGTACACGTTGTTGGTAAATCGAACCTCGCAGTTATGATTACGTAGGACTTACATTACCGTATACGTACCGTCCCGCTTCGTACTTGTGGTACTTGCAGACTTCTTTCCGGACTTCGTTAAAAAAAAACCACAGATTTCTGGACCCTACTTAAAAATTCTCGCCGAACCATGTCATACATTTTTTTTTATGATTTATGAACAGATTTATGGTTATTAGATTTTCAGACATTACATAAAGATATTACTAGCGAAATTTCATAGTTCTGGGTCTACGAGAAATACCCTTTTTTTTCTTTAACGTGAGGGAAAATCCATCATGGATGCTATGTCGGACTCCTACCGACTAAAAAACCTCACGTAACTCCCAACAGCCTATGGTTGGGAGCCCCGGGTTAAGCCCTCGGAAGGATGTCCCGGGACTCCTAACACGAGAAGTACCCTATTAACTTTGAATTACACGAGACGGTCCAAATATACATTTTTCTGTGTTAGCCGTTACTATTTTCAGCGTAAATTTAAAAGTAATATTTTACAGTTTCAAGGAACTGTACTCCTGAATACATACATGGTTTTAATTGCAACTCGATACCTTCAAACGTTAAACAGATAACTGGTATTGACGTTAGGCGGCCGAACAAAAATGTGATCCTATAGATTTCGTTTTCTTTTTGTGGCTGGAACCCTAACAAGATTGTTAAATAAAATACAGTAATGATGTTTTGGCGGTAGTAAGTAAGAAGGAATATAAAAAGCGCCTGTTTAATCTAGGTTTATCCCTTTTATGGCATTACTTTATCCGCAGTTTAAAAATGTAAATCCTCTCTCTCCATTTTTTTTGGTAAGGTAAGCCTTTTGTAATGAAGTAGGTAGGCACTCACAGAATACTTTCCTAGTTTTGTATTTGTTTTCACAGAATCTCGACAAACATCATTATACTAAATTGTTGTCAAAGCTTATCCTTGAAAAGGACTACGATTAGCTTTTTGTTGTACTTTTAGGGCGGATTCGACCAAAATCAAAGTAAGACTATACTAGAGAATAACTTGAACTTATTCTAAAAGTACAGTGAGTTTCCATTGTACCAACAACTAATAAGCAAAACGTAACTATGGTAACCATACTGAAGTAGACGTAACAATGGGATCTATACTGAAGTAGACTACCTCAGTACATTTTATTTATTACTAGCGGACGTCACGTGGTTTCACCCGCGTAGTTCCCGTTCCCGTGGGAATACAGGAATAAAATATAGCCTATGTTCACCGCAAAGAGTGTAGCTTCCCAACAGTGAAAGAATTTTTCGAATCGGTCCAGTAGTTCTAGAGCTTATTTGTTACAAACAAACAAACAAACAAACAAACAAACAAAAAATCAAAAAAACAAAAAACAAATCTTTCCTCTTTATAATATTAGTATAGATCTATAGTACAAGCTACTTATAAAGTGAAGGTAAGTTATTCTCTAGTATTGTCTTACTCCGATTCTGGTCAAAAGGATAAGAGCCCCATCACATCAAAGTACCAGTCATATATGAGCTGTTTAAGTTGAATTTCATTTTGAATTCTGTAGAATTGCTTCCATAAGTAGTGACGCTAGCGTCTCGTGATACCTACTCCAGCTAGTAGAATACACTTGAAATTTTGCATAACCGTACCATATAGCTTTTCATTTTAGGTTAAAGGTGAATCACAAAATTCTTTATGAGAAATTCATGTAAACGGTTTATAGAGTAACGACTGCCTCATTAGGCTACAGGACAAAAAGTGCGATGCAATACAAAAAACTTTGCTAATAAATTAATATGCAACTTACAACAAAAGGTGTCAATACAATAATTTAAAAAAAATTGGTATGTCTAATTTAAAAGACTAGCCCCTGTCTCAAAAATGACAAAACAGAGGTGTAAATGAAATCAGCTTTGTTGGCACCGTAAACAAAAACGATAGCCAAAATTACATTGTCACTCAAGTTGTTTATTATAATTAAAATCATTATCTCTGAAGTCTGGTCAATTATTTACAAACTATGGAAGATTTGTATTGTGAATATGATATGAGATTTGTGAATTTAATATTACATTCATCAGCATTAACCACATTCAATATCAAGTTACTTTATTATTCAGTAGATAGACCCAGTTAAAATGTAATCTATAAAATAATAGCACAGTATAAAGAGAATTGTCAGGGCTAAATTCGATTTCGTCGGCAGAATTGGTGAGCGGCTAGCAGGGTACCCTTCAGGGAGTCGTGAATCTGGTCGCTTGCCAAAGCTGCCGAGGGAAACTTCTGTCGGTCAGGTTTACCACCTTTGCTTAAACCCGACGGTAGTCTGGCCCAGAGTGCCAGGGAGAAGGCCGACCTTTTGGGTTCTCTCTTTGCCTCTAACTCGACCATGAGCGACGGGGGTGCCGTGCCGCCGGACGTTCCGTGGTGTGGAACTTCCATGCCGGAAGTTAAATTTACGCAGCGGGACGTCCGACGGGAGCTTCGTTCTCTGGACGTTCATAAGTCGAGTGGGCCAGACGGTATACCCGCGGTAGTACTTAAGCAGTGTGGTCCAGAGTTGTGTCCGGTACTTACACGTCTTTTCTCGCTTTCTTATTCCATGCGACAAGTCCCGGCATCGTGGAAGATCGCGTATGTGCATTGTTAACACAGCGACATCTAGTGGCAATAGGGGGGAACTATTGGGCATCAGTTGCGCAAGTTGCGAACTAGATGGCGCTGACAGTGACGGTAATTGAGGCGTCCATTTTATTATATGTATTGATGACAAGTCCTGTTATATGTGCACACCGAGCAGCCATGTACCTAAGATAGATAATCAATTTTTCCAATAAAGTGAAATTGTGTCAAAATCCTCGTTACTTTCATTAAAATAGACCACGAGCCAACATTTTGGTGACCCGACGTTCGATGATTGTGCAGTTTGGAGAACTCGTGGTCTGAAAATACGAAGGCGTGGATCGCCATTTTTTCTACCAACGCCGCTTGTTCGCGAACGAAGAACGTGATAAATCTTTCACGTTTCCTTGGTAAAGGCGCAGATTTCAAGAAATCACTGCAGATTGTACCAGCATTTTATTCCATCGAAGCTATATTTCGTGGCATTTATCGAAATATTCATCGAAAAGTCATTGGCGAACCGGCCCGGCGCGGGAAAAAACCACGACGCAATTTCATTGTTTTATACCGAGAGGATCAGGAATAAGAAAGGATAAGTACTTACCTACAAGATCCGTGAGTTGGCACATTTATTTCATATTTAGCTTAGAATTCCTTCCACTTATCTACCTACTTATTATTAAGAAATTTCATTGTACATTGGTACTTAATACCATGGCTAGTGACAAGGCAAATGTTGAAAACCCTGTCTTAAGGGAATTAATAAAAAGACGAGGGGTTGTAAAAGGCAAACTTACTCTATTTAAAAAATACTTAAAATCTCTCCGAGAACCATTAACAGCTGAAAAATGTATTGACCTGGAATTACGTATATCCAGAGTTAACATTAGTTTCCAAGAATTTGAGGAGAATCAGGATAAAATTGAAACCCTCTGTACTGATGTAGATGAACAATTAGAAGAAAGGGAAACCTTTCAAGACATGTATTTTAGTAATCTGTCGGCTGCCAAGGCTTCTTTACACAAATTTAAAGGTACTGAACAATGCCAACCACCTGATAATTCCCAAATAAAGCTGTTCATGGACGAATCCATTAAATTTCCTGATATAACCCTACCGACATTTAAGGGTGACATTACCAGTTGGTTGGAGTTCAGAGACACTTTCGAAGCTCTCATTAACCAAAGTAATTTGAAACCTATACAAAAATTTAAATATCTTCGTAGTAGTTTAAAGGATAGCGCTCTGAATGTGGTCGCTTCTCTAGAGTATTGCGAGGAAAGCTATGCCATTGCCTGGCAACTTCTTTGTGAAAGATACAACAACCCTAAGAAACTTGTCACTCACCACCTAAGGGATCTACTTAATATAACTAATGTGCAACCAACCCCCTCAGCGCTGCGCGGAACGGTTGACAACATTTCAAGACACTTAAGGGTCTTAAAGACGCTAAATATTTCAACCGAGAATTGGGATGTTTTACTGATACATCTCTTGAGCTCTAAGCTAGACAACACAACTCAAAGAAAGTGGGAGGAACGAACCAATTCTAAAGAATTGCCAACATTACAGGACTTCAAATCTTTTCTACGCTCCCGGGCCGACCTGTTGGAATCCATGGATGCCAACAAGCCGCTGGAGCAGGTGGACCAGCATGCAAGGGCATCATCGAAAAAGGTCTTTGTAAGCACGTCCGCATCTACCAAACCTAGCACCTCTAATAGCAAGGTAACATCTAACCAATCTTATAATCATACCCGGTGCCCGTATTGTAAAGACACACATTATATTAACCAATGTCCAAGATTTTTATCTATGAATGCAAAGTCACGCATTCACGCTACAAAAAGGTTAGGTCTATGCCTCAACTGCCTACGATCAAACCATTTGCTACCAAATTGCCGTGCAAGCAGTTGCCGTTCGTGCAAGGGAAGACATCACAGCCTCCTACACGTGCCAGGTGCTCCCATGCAGGCTTCACAATCCATTACTGAGCAAACTTCACCCCCTACCACTATGCAGAACCCTCAACCAAGGCCTGAACAAATTCAGTCTATTAGTTTACATAGCCATCATGACACAGCTAACCCGAAACATTTACCAATACAATCATATGTTATTTTGTCCACGGCCCTTATAAGGGTGATCGATGACAAAAATAGCATACACACACTGAGATGCCTCTTGGACTCAGGCTCTCAGTCTAACTTTATCACAGAAAGGGCTGCAAACAAACTAGCACTACCTAGAAATGGAGTGAGTATTGAGGTATTGGGCTTTAATGAAAACACTACACAGATAAAACACAGTATTAAACTTACCTTTCAATCACAAACAGGATCATTCTCTGCTAATGTGTCTTGTCTTATTGTACCTAATATATGTACCCTACAAACAATTAATACACCTATTAACATACCGAAACGATTTAAATTAGCAGACAAATCCTTCCGGGAAGCCAGAGAAATAGATATGATTCTCGGTGCTGAAGTTTTCTACGATCTTATATGCACCGGTCAGCATAAATTAGGCAATGGGCTACCCATTTTGCAAAATACTAGGCTAGGCTGGGTAGTCTCCGGTTGTATCTTCACATCAGCCACATCAAACAAATCACACTGCAATTTTGTAATGACTAACCTACAGACTTTTTGGAATGATAGCGAGGTACCGAAGTCACGTAGGATCCCAGATGATGATACCGAGGAGTGTGAGAGTTTGTTCAAAAAACACACTCGAACTTCGGAGGGCAACTTCGTGGTGGACATACCTCTTAAGGCATCACCGACGTTGTTAGGACAATCGAGACCAGTAGTTTATAAAAGATTTAAAACCCTAGAGTCAAAATTCCTAAAAGATCCAAGCTATAAGAAACAATATGTCGAGTTTATGCAGGAATTTGAGTACGCCGGACACATGAATCTAAGAAATATAATAAACGTTAGTGAAAGGTGTAACTATTTACCACACCATGCAGTAGTGAACACACACAAAACCACCACACCGTTGAGAGTAGTTTTTGACGGCTCATTCCCTACCAGTACCGGAATCTCACTTAATGACCTACAATATAAGGGTACAATACATCAAGATGAACTAATTAACATCGTTTTACGATTTCGCAAACATAAGTTTGTAATATGTGCTGACATTGAAAAAATGTATCGAAAAATATTTATTGACCCAAATCAACAATATTTAACCTCTATTCTGTGGAGAGAGGACCCAACACACCCACTACTCACCTACACCCTCACAACATTAAGTTTTGGGTTAAAGAGCGCACCGTACCTTGCAACGCGGTGCCTCTTGCAGTTGGCCGAGGAGAACCGGGTTCGGTACCCCAAGGCTGCTGCCGCTATAACCACCGAGTTCTACATGGACGATTTTCTTTTCGGTGGAGATGAGGAAGGGGAAGTCATCAAAACTGCAACACAAGTAGCCACCATACTACGTGGCGGCAACTTTAACCTACGCAAGTGGAAGTCTAACTCACAACGAATACTACAAGCCATAACCGATGATGCTAGTTTACAAACACAACTACACAACCCTAACATACCAGCACAAACCACACAAAAAATACTTGGGTTAGCATGGAACACCTGCAGCGATGACCTACACTATTCAGTTAAAACCGAACCATTACCAGAAACTTTAACCAAAAGAAAAATCCTTTCCATAGCCAGTGAGATATTCGACCCCCTGGGAGTACTCGCTCCGCTTCTAATAATCGCTAAGGTTTATATACAACAACTGTGGAAAACAAAAATTTCTTGGGATGAAAGATTGCCCCCATCTCTCTATAATCAATGGCAGACCTTCTACAATAACCTAAAACTACTTAACTTGATAACTATACCGAGGTGCACTTTAATTGACAATCATACAATAGTGGAATTACATGGATTCTCTGATAGTTCAATGACCGCTTACGGATCAGCTGTTTATATAAGATCAGTAGATAGTGAGAATAACATATTGGTACGCCTCCTGTGCGCCAAATCTAGGGTGGCAAAGCAGGAGACCATCCCCAGACTAGAGTTGAGAGCGGCGCTGTTACTTGCAAACCTATATAATACAGTAATCAGTGCCCTTAAGATTAAATTTACAAACAAATATCTTTGGTCTGATTCCAGCATCGTTCTAGCATGGATAAATACACCTAAGGATAAGCTGAAGCCATTTGTATGTAATCGTGTTTCCGAAATACAGATACGGACAGACCCAAGGGATTGGCACTGGATCGCTTCGGGTGACAATCCTGCGGACCTGATCTCGCGAGGTATGCACATTGACAAATTATCAAACAACAAGTTATGGTGGAATGGACCCGCATGGCTCTCTCAACAGAGATGTCAGTGGCCATCCCAACAAATACCCACCATAATATTTCCATTACCAGAAATAAAGGGCGAAGCTGTGTGCTGTTCTACCACAATAAATACAAAGGACAACGACTTACTGACCGACATTCTTGAAAAATACTCATGCGCGGACAAACTAGTTCGTGTTCTAGCCTACTCAATTCGATTTCTCACAAACACTAAGTCTAAAAATAACAAACAAATAGGTCCATTGACTGTAGAAGAATTGAATAGTGCACGCTCCATCCTATTCCAATTAGCACAAAAACAATCATTCCCCACCGAATACAGTAGATTATCAAATAAAAAACCTATCCCACAGACATCTAACATTTTATGTTTAAACCCCTACATGGAAAACGGTGTTATCCGAGTGGGTGGTCGTCTAAACCAATCACTATATATACACGATAAAAAACACCCTGTGGTGTTGCACCACGATCACCCTCTAACCAAATTAATGTTTCAAACAGAACACAAAAGGTTGCTTCACGCTGGGCCTCAATTACTACTCTCAACGCTTAGGGAAAGAATTTGGCCCACTCATGGCAAGACCTTAGCCGCAAGGGTGGTGCGTGAATGTGTGACTTGCTTCAGGGCAAAACCAAATACCTATAAACCCATTATGGGCGACCTACCGACCGCGAGAGTAACACCGTCACCCCCTTTCATGATAACCAGTATTGATTACGCAGGTCCCTTCTTAATTAGAAACTTTAGAGGACGTGGTTGCAAGACTTCGAAATGCTATATTGCAATGTTTGTATGCTTCTCTACCAAAGCAATTCACATAGAGCTGGTTTCAGATTTGGAATCCCAAACCTTCCTGGCAGCGCTGCGGAGGTTTGTAGCCCGCAGAGGTAAACCCAAGGAACTGGTGAGTGATAATGGTACCACCTTTCATGGTGCCAACAAGGAATTATCTGAATTATACCGATTTCTCTCGCAAACCTCTGAAGAGGTGATGGCTTCATGTGCGAATGAGGGCATTAAATGGAGGTTTGCGCCAGTGTACACCCCTCACATGGTGGGACTCCACGAGGCCGCCATCAAAAGTTGCAAATATCATTTAAAAAGAATCCTAGCCCAAGCATTGTTAACCTATGAAGAATTTTCGACCATACTAATACAAGTGGAAGGAATTTTAAACTCACGCCCCCTATGTTCATTACCAAGTAGTACCGATGGTACCGATTTCCCAGTCCTAACGCCGGCTCACTTCTTGATAGGTAGGTCGATGACAGCATTACCTGATTATGAATACAATAATCTACCTCTCAACAGACTGACCCATCTCCAACAACTACAGCAAATCCAACAAGACTTTTGGCGGAGTTGGTCCAGAGACTACATAGGTGGTCTTCAGCAACGAACCAAGTGGAGGAGCTGCAAGGGGCCCGGTCTCGCAACAGGCACCGTGGTACTAATCAAGGATCATCGAACCCCTACCTGCCAGTGGAAAATGGGACGTATCATCAAGACCCATGACGGCGCTGACGGTGTGACAAGAGTGGCAACCGTTCAAACTGCAAAGGGACCCATAAAACGGGCTTTCAACAATTTGTGTCCATTACCAATAACCTAAATTGCCCTGCTACGGGCGTCAGTAAATTCTGTAGAGTCTGTATAAACTTAGTACAAGTACTAATAACTAGTTTAGTAATACTGGTGTATCTAGTGGAGATGTGCCACGAGTGGCACACCTCCGAACCCAAGACGTCCATTCAGGGCGTCGTAGGGCTAGTACATACTTATTTAATTTTTAAATCTTAATCTAATTTGCATGACTCATGTAAACTATTATTCTAATGTGAACCTATATAACTATTTGGTATATTTACCAGTTGCATTCTTTCTGTGTAAAACTAACGTTCTAATGTGAACCTATATAACTATTTGGTATATTTACCAGTTGCATTCTTTGTGTGTAAACTAATGTTCTAATGTGTACCTATATAACTATTTGGTATATTTACCAGTTGCATTCTCTCTGTGTAAAACTAATATTCTAATGTGTACCTATAAAACTATTTGGTATATTTACCAGTTGCATTCTCTCTGTGTAAAACTAATATTCTAATGTGTACCTATAAAACTATTTGGTATATTTACCAGTTGCATTCTCTCTGTGTAAAACTAATATTCTAATGTGTACCTATAAAACTATTTGGTATATTTACCAGTTGCATTCTCTCTGTGTAAAACTAATATTCTAATGTGTACCTATAAAACTATTTGGTATATTTACCAGTTGCATTTTTTCTGTGAAAACTAATATTCTAACGTGTACCTATACAACTATTTGGTATATTTACCAGTTGCATTCTTTCTGTGTAAAACTAACGTTCTAATGTGAACCTATATAACTATTTGGTATATTTACCAGTTGCATTCTTTCTGTGTAAAACTAACGTTCTAATGTGAACCTATATAACTATTTGGTATATTTACCAGTTGCATTCTCTCTGTGTAAAACTAATATTCTAATGTGTACCTATAAAACTATTTGGTATATTTACCAGTTGCATTTTTCTGTGAAACTAATATTCTAACGTGTACCTATATAATATTTGGTATATTTACCAGTTGCATTTTTTCCGTGTAAACTAATGTTCTGATGTGTACAGTGTACCTATATAACTAGCTAGTATACATATTAAGTTAATTTTAAATTTGCATGTCTCGCGTTAACATTGTAAACAATGCTCTAATGCATATATATAACTATTTGGTTAATCTACCATCTGCATGTTCTTGCCTAACAAATATTCCAACGTGTGCCTATGTAACTAATTGTTAATGTTGGAAGATTAACCTGCATTTTTCGTGTTCATAAGGTTCTAGCGTGAGCCTATGTATAGCTATCTCATTGAAATGTTTGATTATAGTCTCCCATTTGTTGGAAAAATATGTAGTAACTATGTATCTAGTAATATCAAACGTGTACCTCTAACCAATTTACGCGAACAGGTCGGGACAATTGTCTTATGATATGCAACTGCCTATATAGTATTTAATATATATATACCTAGTATATAATTGCATCTATACCTAAATTGAAATTAATTCTGAATATCGTTGGGCATACTACATTTGACCTATTTTTGCACTCATAACGTAATTTCCCTCAACTCTAGATATCGTTTGGAATTGTAACTTGTGACTTAGCCAGCATAAAGATAACATACTGTAGAATCAACACTACTAATCCATATAACATGTAATTTAACATTTAAATTATTTCCTAGGCGGGCAGTATGTTAACACAGCGACATCTAGTGGCAATAGGGGGGAACTATTGGGCATCAGTTGCGCAAGTTGCGAACTAGATGGCGCTGACAGTGACGGTAATTGAGGCGTCCATTTTATTATATGTATTGATGACAAGTCCTGTTATATGTGCACACCGAGCAGCCATGTACCTAAGATAGATAATCAATTTTTCCAATAAAGTGAAATTGTGTCAAAATCCTCGTTACTTTCATTAAAATAGACCACGAGCCAACATGCATCCTGTGCCCAAGAAGGGTGATAGGACTGACCCGGCCAATTACAGGCCTATAGCCGTCACCTCACTATTGTCTAAGGTGATGGAGCGTGTAATTAATACACAGCTCCTGAGGTACCTTGAGGAAAACGACCTGCTCAGTGACCGGCAGTACGGTTTTCGTCACGGTCGCTCGACGGGCGATCTTCTCGTGTGCCTCACACACCGATGGGCGACGGCTATCGAGAGTAAGGGCGAGGCTCTAGGAGTGAGCCTCGACATTTCTAAAGCCTTTGACCGGGTCTGGCACCGTGGTCTTCTTAAAAAATTGCCCTCCTACGGACTGACCGAGAGATTATGCGGATGGGTGTCCAGCTTTTTGGCCGATAGAAGCATCAGGGCTGTTGTCGACGGCAGCTGTTCTGACTGCATGGCCATAAACGCTGGAGTACCGCAAGGCTCAGTGTTGTCCCCTACCCTGTTTCTGCTGCATATCAATGACATGTTGTCTATTGACGGCATTCATTGTTATGCAGACGACAGTACAGGGGACACTTGTTACACAGGCCGCCCCGGTATCTCTCGGGACGCAGTGGAAGAAAGTCGTGAACAGCTTGTGTCTGAAATCGAGGCTACTCTTACTAGAGTGTCCGATTGGGGTAGACAAAACCTTTTTCAGTTCAATCCCTCCAAGACACAGGCGTGTTTCTTCACCGCTAAGAAAGCCCCAATTACTGTAGCGCCACGATTCCAGGGCACATCTCTTTCCATCTCTAAAAGTATAGGGATCCTTGGTGTTGACATCTCCAGTGACGTTCAGTTCCGCAGTCATTTGGAGGACAAAGCCAGGCTGGCGTCCAAGAAGCTCGGTGTGCTCAACAGGGCGCGACGGTACTTTACTGCGGCGCAAACACTGCTTCTCTATAAGTCGCAAGTGCGGCCACACATGGAGTACTGCTGTCACCTCTGGGCGGGGGCACCTGAATATCGGCTTCGCCCATTTGACTCGGTGCAGAGGCGAGCTGTGAGAGTTGTCAACGATCCTATACTGACAGGTGGTGTGGAACCTCTTCGCGACAGGAGAGACTATGCCTCCTTATGCGTGTTCTACCGCCTGTACAATGGTATGTGCTCTGAGGAATTGTTTGACATGATGCCCACGGCTACCTTCTATCATCGCACCGCTCGCCATAGACAGGGATTTCATCCTCACACCCTACGTCCGGAGCGTTCGAGCACGGTTAGATCCGGTAGGGGTTTTCTTCCGCGCACGCTTAGGTTGTGGAATGATCTTCCTGCCTCGGTTTTCCCAAACGCCTACAGTATGGGGTTCTTCAAAAGGGGTCTAAGAAGGTTTTTACAGGGTCGGCAGCGCGAGTGTGGCGCCTCTGGTGTTGCAAACGTTCATTGGCTGCGGTGACCACCGGTCCTTCTGGTGGGCCGTGTGCTTGTCTGCCACCTTAGTGGTATAAAAAAAAAAAAAAAACTACACAGTATAAAGAGAACTACCAGTAGCTTCTCGCCTTTGAAGTCGGCAAAGATGCCGACAACGTCAGTAATCAGCCGACAATAATCAGTATTGTATATTAGTGACAACCCTACACGCATCACCCTACACGCATCACTGTCTAGAACAGTGATGCGTGTAGGGTTGTCACTAATGTACAATACTGATTATTTATTTATAATAGTCGTCAAGGAAACGAAATTCTAGAATTTCTTTTAATTTATAAGCATTATTGGCCTCTAAAATACTAAGTCTTATTTTGCCTTCTAAATTACTAAGTCAGTCACAATTAATAAGTGGCTGAATTCATAATGTTTTGCCACTAGCCACCTTCTTTGTAAGCCAATTTAAATACAACTCAGAATCTTTATTATTTTTTTAGCATCTGATTTTGTGACATGCATCCGAATAGTATATTTCTAGAATATTGCACAATGATATCAAAATAGATTTTATTTATTTATATTTTAGCTGGATGTTGGTAATAGTAACATGGCAGGCGTTAAACCATTTTGAAATACTTATGAACGGTTTATAACTAATAAAGCACGGCAAGCTATGTCTACTACCAAATGTCATTTTAAAACTGCGAATAGGATCACCACTTTATAACTTCGGACACTCAGACTAAAAGTATATTCTTTTAATTTAAGTTCGGACGTAAAACTAAAGGTGAAGTGTGACTGTTTGTGTGTTTATTTTTGTGTATGCCTCTGTCTGTCTCTCCGTCGCAGATACGAAACGGACTATATATGTACTTACCTATACATAATTATAAATATTAATCAAAGTCACTGTTTAGATACTAATCAGACATTTTTCTTTCAATTACACAGAATTTACTTCTGTGACTCATAAAATCTACCCTTCCGTACAAAAAAGACAGATTAGATCTTTAGATATTACTAGTTATGAAGCCGGTTACGTCATCGAATTCCAGAGTCAATGATGTTGATCAGTGCACACCGATCACTGAGAGATCGCCACCGTGGCCACTCGGCGGCTATAGAGTTACATGTTACATCGAGCGATAAATACATAGTTTTATTAGTATGAACAATGGACATTCCAAATAATAAATTTAAAATATGTTTTTTCATAAAAGAAATATGAATTTAATTTTTGGGACTTTTTTACGCAGTACGCTATCTTTCTCCGATAACGGAGAGATCCCACAAAATAGCATTTGTTTATCGAAAAACTTCTGAAACAGCAGTTACTCGTTGTCGTTGTTTTATAAATTAACAATAATTAGGATAATCATAAATTCTAAATTATGGAAAAATAATCGGTTTCAAGCAGGATTCGAACCTGCGCCTTCTCGTATACCGTGCAAGACGCTTAACCACCAGCCACCGCAACCATACTCCATTTAAATTTCTTTTAGATGGAGTTTTTGAATTGGAGAATAGGAGAATTCATGCTACAAACGTATGTAAGCATATTTTGGACTAGAAGGAGTTTTTAAAACAAAATGTATCTTAAACTTCTATCAAATAAACGTTTATTTCATCGAAGACCTCAAATTAATTTAGAAATGGTACTTACTAAATAATAATATATTTTGTACGGAAGTAAAAAGTGGCAAACGTCACTTATTTCTAACAAAGTAACGAAAAATACCTTCTCCATTATAATAAATCCTTTAAATTATGAACACTTGGTAATGCGGGTAACTCGATACCGTCGTGGACAGCCGTTACCTATTGATTTCCAGGCAGTCCAGTTTCCCATGCTCGTTTACCATGCGTAGGATGTAGACAGAATTGTCTGTAGAGCTAAAAAAATCCGTAGAAGCCGTATTCAAGATAATCATATACCTAACGAACTGTAACATAGAGTACCTACATTGACATTTTTTAAGTACGAGTATATCATATTCTACGTATGTGTTATTTTCTTGCTTAAAGTATTTTTAAACAAAGTCTATCCAATTATACCCAGGTATTTTATGTCTACAATTGTAAATGTGGCTGAACTTAGACGTTATCTACATACTTGCCGATGTCTTATTATTTACTAGCTGACGTCACGCGGTTTCACCCGCGTAGTTCCCGTTCCCGTGGGAATACGGGATTAAAATATAGTCTATGTTCACCGCAAAGAGTGTAGCCTCCCAACAGTAAAAGAATTTTTCAAATCGGTCCAGTAGTTCCGGAGCCTATTCGTTACAAACAAACAAACAAACAAACAAAAAACAAATCTTTCCTCTTTATAATATTATTATAGTATAGATATAGATAACGGCATTTTATTTTTAACACGTCGCCGCGAGGACCTTATTAACAATTATTTGTTTTTGAAGATTATAGAGTACCTACATTCACCGCCAACTCAAACAATGCTCTGCCATAAATATAGTTTTGTATGACATCACGTGTTTTGTTACTCAAATTCAACTTTTTTGACTAAGATTATTTATACTGCTGGTTGATGGCACTTGATGGAACTTGCTGCACATATTGAATAACACCACTTGTACTGTTCCACAACATTTATTTACGTTACACCTGACCGGTTTCGCCTCTCGGCATTCTCAAAGGTACAAAATAACTAACTTGATGACCACTACATCATGCAAATACATCCAAACTAAACAAACTAAACAATTTTTACTGTAGGTACTCAAATATTTTAAAGTTTACCAGCTTATAAATAAAAAAAAAAGACACAACTCCCATTGTACAAAAAAGTGGCATATATGAACTGACTTGTGCCAATTGCAGCAAAAAATATGTCGGCCAAACTGGGAGATCGTTCAGAATAAGAGTTGCGGAACATGTCAGTGGCTGGAGACTCAAAAAAACAGAGTCCAATTTTGCTGAACACCTCATTAATGAAAAAACACAGTTTTGACCCAAAGTTAAATTTTAGAGCTTTGCATTCCTGTGACAAAGGTAGAAAGATGTCGGCCCTTGAGGCACTCGAAATAAGTAGACACTTAAATACCGATCCGAACATTCTCTTAAATCAACAATTGGATATAAGCCGTTCACCATTGCTACAATATTATAAATAATGACATTTCATAGTACTTCACATTGTTCCATATGACAAATGAAAATAATGCAGGAATAATATTTAAGTATTTTGACATTTATATTCGTGACATTTAAATTAATTATTAACATTTGGCATTTGTTTCCTTCTTGACATTTAATTGAGTTCTAGACATTTGTAATTCTAACCTATAAATTACAATAAATAGTTATTTTCATAAAAATAAAATTCTTGTATTCTCCCTAAATTTAGGGTAAATGTATAAACTGACTTATATCACACTTTGACATTTGTTATTTTTAAGATTACACTTGTAGTTTTTAATGTTTTCAAAAATCCGAGAAATTAATTTTCCCTACTTTTTGGGGAAAATTTATAAGCTGGTAAACTTTAAAATATTTGAGTACCTACAGTAAAAATTGTTTAGTTTGTTTAGTTTGGATGTATTAGCATGATGTAGTGGTCATCAAGTTAGTTATTTTGTACCTTTGAGAATGCCGAGAGGCGAAACCGGTCAGGTGTAACGTAAATAAATGTTGTGGAACAGTACAAGTGGTGTTATTCAATATTTTTGACTAAGCATTTTAATCACAACCTTTGTGTTTGCTTTTATTTGTAGCGCACAAAAAATAATTACCTTTTTAGTCTAATAATGCAGATATCTCCATCTTGAATATTATAATCATGCAGTAAAATATGGTACTACCTGCATAAAAATGTATCTGTACAAGTAATGCGTGGGTTTAACAAAAATTACCATAGTGCAGATCCAACAAAGTGCAGTGTTATGTATGCTATGGATCAGAGACGTTGCAGAAATCAGAAAAATCTCTTTTGGATATCTGCGGTGAGTGCCTATCTATTAATAAATAAAAATGCCATCCAGGGAAGAGATAAATTAACAGTTAGCCCTGCTCGTGTTATGCATAGGGCTTTTTTTATTTAACGTGAGGGAAAATCCTACATGGATGCTATGCCGGACTCCTACCGACTAAAAAACCTCACGTGACGCCCAACAGCCTACGGTTGGGTGGTTGGGAGCCCCGAGAAGCCCTCGGGAGGATGTCCCCGGACCCCCAACAGACCTACGGCTACCACTGCTGCCTTGCCTAGGGGGTGGTTCGGGTGCTATGTGCTATCCCGCGTGTTTGGGTGTCATCCCGCTTCTTAGGGGGGGCGTGTGTGAATCCCTCACGTCACACTGCCGTCATGGGCCTGCTTCTGTAAGGATGGTGAGCAGCCCACTCACCGTCCTCAGGCCCCCGGTCTTATACATAGGGCTAACAGCAATATTCGATTTATATAAAACATAAATTTAAAACAAATAAAATTACACAATGAGGCTGTATAGGAGCTAAATCCATAATTGTCAGCAGGATTTAACTAATTGTCTTTGTGAATGTACCGGCGCAATTAACCACGTCCAACGCTCGCTAACCAGCGAAATTGCCAATCAGTTAAACGGGTGTTGTGTGTTATGTATGTTTGTCTGTCTATATCTTCCTATTATTATGCCGTAAATACAGCTTTAAGCTGCATACATTTACGGTTGTAAAAGAGGACGTGTTTATTATTTTACTCTAATTTTAATACTAGCGAAACAAAGGATCTGGTTAACAGAGAGAATAGAGATAAGACGGAGATGTAGAATATTATACCAAGAGGCTTGTGCACTGCTGAAGATGATATTCGCGGAAAATATGCTGCATTTAGTTAGGTTAAACCAATGCAGCTTAAAAAATAAATTAAGGAATATATTCTTTGCTAAATGCCCCATTGGATGAATAATAAGGGAGTTGATCATACATTCGCTTTTCATAACAGTAGCATTCATAATCAAATCGAATATAATTAACATAAGTATTCGACGCCAATAAGATTACGCGCTTCCATAACAGATTCAAGAGTATTTTTATATTGGGAAATTGGTGGTTGTAAAAATCAATGATTCAATACACTATTAGACATTAAATACAAGTCTATTTGTATTGTTGGATAGTATCATGTCTTTTAGGAAGATTGGTCATGCCTAAAATCGAAGCAAGCTACTTAGCTAGTCTGCTGGTACTGGCGTGTTCATCAGTTGAGTACCTACTGTAATAACTATGTTAGGCATCGTATCGTACACCAGAAGCACATTGATCAGATACGCTTGCTTGGTCGATCTAAGTTCTACAATGAAGGTAGAATTGACACTCAGTACTTTATTTATTACTGTATATAGCTTTTACGAAATAAATTTCATAAAATCCTGAATAGTGTTAAAATATTTTGTGGGCAGAAACATAATCATGGTTTATTTTAAAATAAGTAATTTAAGTTTTATAACAATTAGACATTGTTGGTTATTTCTAAGACATGGAACTTAATATGGGTAGGTACATAGTATAAACTACGACTTCTCGATAGAAAGCTCTGAATACGACCAGCTAAGAAGAATGATAATGATGATGAAAGAGTATATAAGCGTGAATCTGCTCTTTATTAAAAAAAAGCGCATCAAAAAGAATAATGTTACGTTTTATATCACAACCAAGTACATAACACCTATCGTAACCCGTGAAAAAAGACGAAATGCGTGTTATCGAATTAGGCACTTATATTTTATGTACATTTAACATTTTCATATCGCACAGTAAATGGTATACAAGTAGGTATATTTAAATTCCACACGATAATGGCGCGTGTTCAGTAGCTATTTCGTTTAAGCTTTTTGTTGGGCTTTGTAACAAGCAAGAATGTTAGAGGGAAGACGATAACCAGAAAATATTGTACTGCAAAGCGAAATTTATTCAACGCGTTCAGTTTTCGGTCGTTACTCTTTGAAAATAGTGTTTAAAACAAATTTATTTTCAAAGAATTTTTCAAAACGTATAGTTCTATATACTTCTAAATAATGTGATAATACAGAAAGTCATAATTTCATTACCTAAGTACTATTTTCACATTTTCATTTTTTTTATGCCACTAAAGTGGCAGACAAGCGTACCCCATGAGAAAAATAAGCTCAATACACAATCATCCCAATCATTCTCTGATATTAAGTTTAAATACTGAAAAATGTGATGCTTACATTCCCAATCTAACTTTAAAAATCATACGTAGTCGTGCAGTCTGCATAAAAGATAATAGAAAGATGACAGAAAGGTTAAAAAATAAAATCACACATTTTTATGACGTCACACATCTAACTAGTGGCAAGAATGTACATAATATAATACCAATCATACCAATAATTTAAAATCAAACCAAAATCAAAAAATCCTTTGATCTAGCTCGAGTGCTGTGAATTTATAAATTAATACAATTTAAAGTATACCTTTTAGAGATTTCAGAACAACGCTAATGTAAGTATATTAGTGTTGTATTCGGTAAATTACACAAATAACTTTATCAGACCTTTTTTTTTATATCTATATATTTGGCTCGCCAAAATGATGTCACCGTTCGATGGAAAGTCACAGCGACATCTGGCGATTGGGGGCCACCGTGCCAGTTTGTAAGACTATAAAGCGGCCCTCAAGTTGGCGGCCCTATGATGTGCCTCTTCACGCTCCGTTTGAAGAACCCAGGATTGTAAGAGGAGGGTAACACGTGCGCTGGCAGGTCGTTCCAGGTTTTGATGGTTCGACAGAGAAACGATCTTTTAAATCCCTTACTGAAACTTTGAAAATTTAACTGTCACTGCAGTCACAGATAACAAATCAATCAAATTTGTATCTATGTTTTGTGCTGCAGTAAACTAAAAGAGGTCGCCTTTTGATTAGAAAGGCACATACGGCTTCACAGTTTAGTTTAAACTGTGCTCTAGGAGTCGATAAATCTATCAGCACTCTACCCTTTAGCTTTCCCTAAATTTTACTATGGCTTTAGTAAAATTTTGTACCACTACAAATTTCTTACTTAATATCATGTTAATAACGGTGTAACAATGTTCCAATGCGCAACAACTGTCTATCAAGGATCTCAATGCAATAGTCTCCCCACAAAGTGTATATAAAACAATTCATCAAGGCTCAAGTGTCCCGGCATTAGCTAAAAGTGCATTATCTCCGGTACATTATTGTGGGAGTAAAGTTTACTCAGGAGTAGGAAAGGGGACACGCAGTGTGCTGGTGGTTGGGTACAAGCGGTCTTATGTTATGTTATGTAAACAGAACTTTGTTTGGTCCATGTTATAGTATTTTGCGCAATCATGAGTTATTTTACTTTCTAAATAAATTCCTTGGGAAAATACTGGAGACAGAAAATATTATAAATAGTGTATGACCATTACAGGTGACCACAATTTAATTTCTACGGAAGAGAGAGATATTGATATAGATCACAAAAAATATCTGTCCAAAGCATTGTTATGTAATACAGTTTATTTGTATTTCTATGTAGGTTTTTTTTTACGTGAGGGAAAATCCTCATGGATGTTATGCCGGACACAGCTCCAGGACACTCTATGTAGGTGCTAATACACTGCGTGCTCACGTCAGAGCTAAGTGTCCACTTGAGGCAGGCAAATAAATTTTACTTGCAATGTAAACGTTGCTACAGCTTATGGTGACAATGTATGTAAGATTAGAAATTAAATATCGCACTCTAATGGATGAAGGGATCTGCTGAAATTTCGAACGGGGATACTGGAATAAGTTTCCATGAGATGCAGGGGCGAGAACAGATTTCTACGCTAACAAAGACACGGGCATCAGTTAGTTTTATAATCAGGATGCACGAATCACATTCAGTTCATCAATAGTTTCATCAAAAGTTGAGTTACCTTAAATATAAATATGCAATGAATATTCTAATTGTTTATTAGACGAGTACGTCTCAACTCATTTACAATGAAAATTTGTACTTTTGTACTCCAACTATGTCGTCAATTTGAGTAGAACGTAATTACTTAGCTGCTGATTACAATAGCGTATATTCAATTCGTCGTAAAAGTTTGACCTACTTAGTTTAATGTGTGGTCCCTCCGTAAAACTGATAATGATCTCTGTATGTTAGAAATCAGCGTGAACCAACTAATGTTTTTTTTTTTACAAGGATATAGAAAACAACCAGTCTATGACTTGGGACATTTCCTTGCCGAGAATGTTCCATCAACACTAGAGGAGATTCACAACAAAGGCTGTGTTAAAGGATACACTGAGCGTTAGAATACGCTTTGTCGACTTTACGTTATGTTTGCGTTGGACGTGCATTTTCATTGCAAATGAGTTGAGACGTACTCGTCTAATAAACAATTAGAATATTCATTGCAAATGTTTAAGGTACGAGTAACTCAACTTTTGGTCAAAGTATTGATGAACTTAATGTAGTTCGTGCATCTGATTATAAAACTAGCTGATGCCCATGTCTTCGTTAGCGTAGAAATCTATTCTCGCCCCTGCATTTTATGCGAACTTATTCCAGTATCCCCGTTCTAAATTTCAGCAGATCGCTTCAGTCATAAGAGTGCGATTTTTAATTTCTAATCTTAAATACATTGTCACCATAAGCTGTAACAACGTTAACATTGCAAGTAAAATTTATTTGCCTTGCTCAAGTGGACACTTAGCAATAAACATACTTTCTTAACCCCCGACAGCTATTTTAGCGAAGCCGCGTATAAAACTTGATCCTACATAAATCTTGGAGGCCATACAACGCGTAATATAAGCCTTCGCTCCAACATGGTAGAAACAGTTAAATCAACGAACCGTTCAAACATCCTCACATCAGAACTATAATTAGAACCAATTCACATTCACTGCCAACTTTATAATTCAAACCCATTTATTTCCTTATTTATACCTACATTTTCTTCTTTTACACTTGTTATACGAAACTCACGTACAGATAATACTACAATGAGGCATACAAATTATCGTTTGTGCCGACGTCTGCCTCTTTAAACTCAAAATCAGCTGGTGTGAACAACCACCATTATGCTAAAGTAGATCTTATGCGCAGGGTTTAAAGGTTGTTTATGATGTGTTTGTGTATGGTTATTAATGACTTTCTTATTTCAGGGTGAAGGTCAGTGGTCGGCGAATAACTCGCTAAGACATGATCATGACTTGTGAGCTTATACTCCACACCTCGTTACGTGTTAACAGGCACATTCGCTCACGACGCGATATTTATCCGAGGAACTTCAAAACACCGACCGCAGTTGTATTGGACTCATGTCGAAATGTTGTAATGGCGTTTACATGATAATATTAGTAAATTGATTTTATTTCAACATGTCTTCAAAATATCGATTTGAATCTAAATTATCAGGATACGATTGGTATAAATCGTTATCCTTCAAGTTCTTTTCATTTTGATTTTTAAACTTATTTGTACATTAATATGAAGAACAATCCACAAATAGTCTTTGGGCGAGGCCGCAGTGGTAGCCGTAGGGCTGTTGGGAGTCCTGGGACATCCTTTCGAGGGCTTACCCGAAGCTCCCAATCATTGGCTGTTGGGCGTTACGTGAGGTTTTTTAGTCGGTATGAGTCCGGCATAGCATCCATAATGGATTTTCTCTCAGGTTAAAAAAAACCAAAATAGTCTTTCTGTACTCTCATATTATTCGGTCTTGACAGTGCTAGAAAATCGAAATTCACAAGATTAACATTACTGCGGTTGTACGGTGTACATGTATCCTTTGATATTATTCTTGTACATTAAATATTGATAAACAATTTAGGCATTTGTTTCATGCTCGGATTATATACGAAGGTTTATAACGACATTTACGATACGCAGTAAGTTACGTAGTCGTTAGATGCCCATAGACCTTGCTCTGAATATTCATAGAGATATAGGTTGCCTTTGAAGTTTAATTAGTACACGTTTTAAGATTAATTACAGTGAACACTGGGTTACTAATATAATTTATTAAGTTAGAAAATTTGTTAGTTCTGAGATTGACACATAAACATGGAACTGCCACGGCACATTTCAAACGTAATTAGAATCTAGCACAAAAATGTTTGAACACACCTCGTTACTGTTATTTTTCATTTTTATAGTAAACTAGCTGATGCCCGCAGCTTCGCCCGCGTTGTATTTGTTCCCGGGATAAAAAGTAGCCTATGTGTTATTCCAGACTATAATGTATCTCTGTTCCAAATTTCAGCCCGATCCGTTCAGCCGTTCGAGCGTGAAAGAGTAACAAACATCCACACTCACAAACTTTAGCATTTATAATATTAGTAAGATTTACAGTAGTATTTTATAACTCCTGTCAGTGTAACTTGCAAACTCCAAAATCAATGTAAAAATACAAATATGTGAAAAGGTAGTGTGCAATAAGTATAAGGATATTAATGCAATTTAACTAGGTATTTTGAAAGAAAGAAAGAAAAATAAATTTATTTCACATAGGCATATACAGATGCTCTTGTAAAACGTCCAGAATATAAATCAAAATCTACCACCAGTTCACAACGCGACCCACCTGAGAAGAACTGGCAAGAAACTCAGCGGGTTATTCTTTTTAGAGCTCTATTTACAAAATGAATCTAAAAACTATGCATTTTTACAATTTTTTGAGAATCCAGTAGAGCAGGTCATTTCCAAGCTTCTCCATCCAACAGATAATCACCAATTGTATAGTAGCCCCTGCAGTACAATTTACTTTTTACAACCTTTTTAAATTTATTAAGGGACATACTTTTAATTTCGTCTGGTAGCCTGTTGTAAAAGCGTATACAGTTATTTCGAATTTAACTTTTCATTTTACTTTTTAGGGTTTCGTAGCCAAATGGCAAAAACGGAACCCTTATAGATTCGTCATGTCTGTCTGTCTGTCTGTCCGTCTGTCTGTCCGTCCGTGTGTCACAGCCACTTTTCTCCGTAACTATGAGGTCTATGCTATTGAAACTTGGTAGCTAGATGTATTCTGTAAACCGCATTAAGATTCTTATACAAAACTAGAAAAAAAGCAGTAAATTTTGGGGGTCCCCATACTCAGAACTGAAATTCATTCAATTATTTTTTTCATCAAACCCATGCGTGTGGGGTATCTATAGATAGATCTTTAAAAATGCTATGGAGGTTTTTAACATCATTTTTTTCTAAAGTGAATAGTTTGCGCAAGAGACACTTCCAAAGTGCAAAAATGTGTGCCCCCCCCCCCTCTAACTTCTAAACTAAGAGAATGATAAATCTAAAAAAAATATATGATGTACATTGCCATAAAAACTACCAACGAAAATTAGTTCGAACGAGATAGAGCTGGTAGTTTTTTTTTAATACGTCATAAGCCGCAATTTCCGCTTAGTGAAATAACTACCACTGCGAACGTGTTAAAACATCAGTCAAAGTTACAACGAACTCTAAGAACTTTTATATTATGTTACTTGCTGCTACGAAACCTTTCATGGGCGAGTCCAACTCGCACTTGGTCGGTTTATTTACATTAGGTACCTTTTTCGCAGTTGGAATAACTTTCATGGTGTAAAGGAATAAGCCATTCCATTACTGACAGATCTGATGTTCGTTTACCCCAGTGACCACTTTCGATCAAGCATACCTGTCTTCTACCTTGAAAGTAAAGATAGTCCATACAAACATATTACCTTATATTTTGAATTAAATATTATAAAGTTCAAAACATATTATGTTCGTAGCGCACTTATACTTCGTTACTAACATAGTGATCCACATGTACCCAAAACAAAGTTGGTAAACAGCGTTTACCTTCTTTCTGCGAACTCGGATTAGATGTTTTGTTACAATACATCCTGTTGTTGTCATTGCCAATATTGAGATATTGTAATAAACATAAGTAAAAGAAATTGTACTGGACTCTATTCTACGTATAGTCTGGAGTGACAGATATACATACGAGTAGGTAAATAACACCGCAAATATGTAGTATGAATTTAAAGAATATATTAAATTCAAGGACTTGAAACAATCCACATGATTGATGACACCTAAGTTCCAATGAACATTAGCGGACAGGTAGGTCCGCTAGTGTTCATGGGAACTTAGGTGTCAGACTCCAGAGCCGGTGCAGAAGGGGTGGATGGTTGCACGTCATTTTCTTCTAAAATGCCAGTTGCACGTCATTTTCAGCCAAACCAACCGTTGGAATTGAGATACCTCTTTTATTTGACACAGGGAAATGATTTATTTACTTATTTCTTCTCATACTCTAGAGGCAGCAGGGCGATTTTATATAGAACGCTTAGCACAGTGAAGAGGGTATAAACTACTTTTTAAACCACTGTGTTTGAGGATCACACAAATATTTGGTCCGACCTGGAATCGAAACCAGAACCTCAGCGCGGCTGTCAGTCACACCATAGTAAAATCTACTCTAGTTACATTACCGCCTGCGGCACAGAGGCTGTCACGTAAACTTGCAGAATCTCCTTAACCTCACAAAATGCTAATCCTTATTCTCTCAAAAAATAATAAGCGTTGTTTAAAAGCGCTTTTTCGCTTGCTCCATAGCTCTACTGCTGTATAAACAAAGATAAGATTGCTTAGACCTTTATATCCGTCGACGTTGAAGCTAACACTCGTTTTGTTTTTATTTTGTAGAGATTGATCACCTAATGAAACGTTCCCGGAGTTGAGTGAAGAACGTTTTCTTTAACACGTCAAGTTTCTCGCGTTGAAACTCATAGGGAATGTCGATACTGCTGTTAGTATTGCTTAAAGGAGATTACTTACTGTACTATTATTTCATATTGCCAAGGTGCCAGATAAGCTTACGGCTTACTAGTTGAAGGAAAACTCAAAATGAAACCAGGTTGTCAGTAAAATGACAATCGTTAAGCCAAGTTGAAGGCCTTATGGGCGGCTTGAATAATATCAGCTGTGGGTCGCCGCGAACTGCGCCTGTCCATTTCAACACAACATAGGCTCACCTTATACCCACCACATAAAACTATAAGGTGAAATGTGGGCGTATACTATGCCTCTGCACCCCTCTGGGGTTGAAGGCGTGACTATATGTATGTATGTAAGTATGTAACTTGATGAAAATAGGTCACCTTTGCCTATGAACGCTTGCAACACTCGCGCTGTCAACCCTGCAATTGTGTATGGATACTTTGTACCAAGTTGTCTTTGATGTGCGAAAATTTGATTTACCTATGTCATGCAGTTGTAATAACAAGTTAAAGGTAGGAATAAAAAGTTCCGTAGGCACTAATAAATAGACGACAGAGTTAGTTATCAATATGACTTCTTTAAAAAACTGTGGCCGTTCATACAAACCATGACAAACACGTCATAAACAAACTGTAAACCTGTGATTTTTTTATTATGAACAATAACATTATATTCAGACAAAGCAAAATAAATTTTTAAGAGAAACACTAATCGCTCCGGTTCAGTATTTCACTAAAATATTTAATTAACTTCGTTTTTGCTAACACTTCAAACTGTTTGTAAGCTTACACATCAAAAACAATATTCCTTTTGTACAAAGTGATGATATATTTTATAACTACAAATATTTTATATAAAATTTCATAATGGGGACCACAAAGCTTGTGGGATTGATGCATGTTGATGAAACTCTGAGGTCAGAAACAGTTACACAACGTACTTACATGAAACATATGAACCGCATGTAGGCATAAATCAACTCCACATTGAGAATTCATAAGACTTAAGGTAAAAGCTTACAACGAATTTCAAGAAAAAATCTGAAAAAATTGTACAAAGAATACTACTGATCGCTATTATTACTAGGTTCTCACTTCATATTTTTAACAACAAAGAAAATGCCTTATTGAAGTAACTCAGTTTTTTTTCTGACGCAAGTAACGCTTACTATTTGAATTTTGAACAGCGGAAACGTAATTTCCGCTATTCAAAATTCGAATTCGAATATTAATATTCGAATGATATTAATAAAACATTTGATGCCGTGTAATTAAATTAAATTGAAGATTGAAGTAAAACTTCTTTGCCATTACAAAGAAGTTTTACTTCGCGCGTAAAGGTTACACGCACAAACTTTTTTTAAGTGATTTTTATTTTGCGAAAGCAGTACTTGTAAATGTGCAATTTCATGGAAACTGCACTCCATCACAGGAATCTGCACTTACTTACGTTTAGCCACTAGAGCAAGAAAAATGTCCAGACTTACTGTACGTTGCAACATTTAAGTAGGTAAGTTACATTCAGTGATCCAAATACCAGTATAAAGAAGATATGAATGATGAAAACGCCATCACTTGTCACTTGTATCGCGTCATTCCTTTACTTCGCCTTCAGAGCTTGTTATACCGTCTTGTGGGATTCCCTCGGCCTTCATTACAATTTTCGTCTAGTATTACGTATGCATTATAAATAAACTTCAATTGCTCTATGAAAACGCTCCTTTGATCAAGAAAGACGTATAATATACCCTCTAGTATCAAGTTCTATATTAATTATAGCCCTTTAAATTGCAATACGACGCAATTTATATGTTGATATGGAGAATTGTGATTAATTAATTTTGTTCAATAAATTGTTACCATCAAATATAATTAAGTATACAATATAATAATTGAAATTAAAGTTCCGCAAATTTTATTAATTTGAACGTAATTATGTCTGATTATTATTAACGTTTCTGCTAAGCTTTAACAAATTATGAAATAATTTTGAAGAATTCAATTCTATTCATAAAAGATGCGCACTGTTAATTTTCTTTTGAAATATCTTACGTAATGCTATTAAAATAAAAAAAGTTGCAAGCCCCACAATCACAGCCTTTATTAATTTTCTGTTTACAAATTATCCCATTCACGATATTTTAATTACCAAGTTAATTTTCTCTTTCTTATAAAGAACTTTTATCATAATATCAGCTTCGCAACGTCGTCGTTTGTTTTTATTGCCACATTTTGTTTGCATTAGAAGTTTGTTAAACTCATCAAAGTCATAATTTCCGTGTTAATTCACAAGAGATTATCTGAGCCTCTAAAGTTTAGAAATCCTTGGCTAACATGTTGCAAGGAGGAAGTTTGGTAGATTGAGAGAATCCCCTCGTTGATGAGCTAGTACGCAACTGAATACCGACTTCCTGTTTTGAACACTGTATGTGTAGATGTGGATTTCAGTTTGGAATACACTTTAGATTAGTCGCGTGATTTTCTTACAAGCTTTGATTTGTGTAGGGAATTGTAATTATCGTTATAAATACTTAATCCTCAAATTTGGACAAAACAATTTATTTGTTTGGTAATTCCTATGATTTACGTATGATCAAATAAATTAAATTGTGTATGTACTTTATGCGCCTATCGAAAACCAAAAAGCCGTATGTACTAGTCTAAATCCCGTGACCGAGTTTTTGAATATTTTTGAATGAATTCTTACTTTATAATAACATAACTATCTTTTATGCCAAAAGTCTTACTTCAAATCACTTTATTATCAATTAAGCTGCTAGAAACATTTTTTTCTACGTATAAATTTAAAAAAAATAAACAAACAAAATGCTACGAGTATTATCATTATATTGCAGGAAAGTATTTCAGAAGTACAAAGGCGTATCCACATTATTATTCATATTAAAGCAACATGATACTGCAAAGGGTAAGAAACAAGCAGAGGTGGGTTTGAAATATTACTCTGAAAGGTACGATATACGCTCTTTGTCTACTTCATGTTCTGGAAAACATTTGTTCTAAGTTTTTCTAATTTCCGTCAGTTTATAAGAACCTGTTTAAGTTATAGATTGATTCATTTTTGAGGACTTAACCCTTCAACACACTAAAAAAATATATCGAAAATCGGTAATCACGTGGACCTAGCTCCACCACCCTAAAAATGAAAAAAGATTTCCCATTTCCCAAAAAAAATTTTTATCTCACTTACCAGACCAAATTTTTCAATTCTGCAAACAGCAACCGGATTATTGATAAATTGTTTATTTTACTGTGTATAATAATAAACAATAATGAAAACACATTATTTATAATAAAAAAACAAAACACACACGCACACTTGCACTTGGTACACACGCACTCAACAAAAAAAACATTGATTACTCTACCACCACACCATATTTTACGATCCTGTAAACACCAACCGGATTATTGATATATTGTTTATTTTACTGTGTATAATAATAAATAATAATGCAAACACATTATTTATAATAAAAACACGAAACACACACGTACTACACAAACGCACGCCATCCATGCGCAATCCACTCTCAACTTCAACTGTTCGATTTTTGTAAATAATTCTGGCCCATTGACGTCATTTCATAAGATTCCAAAAACAAGAAAATGTTATAAACTACACATGCAATAAACCTGTTCATTGAAAAGTAGGACGTAAGCAGGCTAAATTTAAGTTTAAAGTCGTCTGGGTAGGTGCGGCGACCGGTCGCCGCGCGGGGCTTTACGGAAAAACTTGATACTCGTTCAAACCAATTTTCGTTGCTAGTTTTTATAGCAATGTACATTATTTTTTTTTTTTTAGATTTAGTATTCTATTAGTTTAGAAGTTACAGGGGGGGGGGGGGCACATTTCTCCACTTTGAAAGTGTCTCTTACGCAAACCATTCAGTTTAGAAAAAAATAATGTTAGAAACCTCAATAGCATTTTTCAAGACTAAGATAAACCAAGAAGATTACCCCACATTTGATGAAAAAAACATTTTTGAGTTTCAGTATGGGGACCCCCAAAATTTACTGCGTTTTTTCTAATTTTATGTAAAAATCTTAATGCGGTTCACAGAATATATCTACTAACCAAGTTTCAATGGCAGAGGTCTTTTAGTTTTGGAGAAAAATGGCTGCGACATATGGACTAACAGACAGACAGACATGACGAATCTATAAGGGTTCCGATCTTCGTATTTCGAAGTGCATGTTAATGCTTCCACTGACTGACAAATGTCTTAAACACACACAATCTGACGGAAATCAAGAATTTAAGCTTAGATAAAAAGAAGATTACAAAATAAACAGATATTCATGGCCGCAGTAATTTTTTTGTGCTGCATGTCGTGTATTTGTATGATAGAATAAAAACGTATTCAATATGCCATATCCTTTGCCGACAATTAAATAAATTAGAACCCTATCTACCGACTACGCAGCTACAAAAAGTAAGTAATATGACAGTCGTATTAATGCACCCAGTGATTTAGATATTGATAACAAGTTACAATAAAAAATTGTAGAGTCACGCCAATCGAAACTTTAGAAGCAAAAGCACTTCATAAGTCCGAAACCCGAACCCACCCAAGAAGTTTATAGCACATTTGACATAATAAAGATTAGAACCCATATTGGTAATTAATGAAATCAGTTTCCATTTAAATAAACGTCATGCAATCAAAATCGGCTCTGGCTACATAACCAACGCATTTGACATACTGTAATCGAGCTATAAAACGAAGTATTTATCTCGAATTTATCTTTACCGCTTTAGATTGACAGATGTTGTATTCGATTGATGTGTGTTAATGCAAACTGGTATTAATTTATCGCCAAGTTTAACGACCTGAGCAACGTTCTACTGATCGTAATGTTTTGTATTGATCGGTAAGTTTAAATGGCTGTAACTGTTTTACGATAGATTTACTTTGACATTGTTCAAAGGCAATATTGCAATTTTATCGCTGCTCGTTCTGGTTACAATCGAATTAAATTCCCATTGAGTAGGTTTCCTATTTTCAAGTGCCGGATATTGTTTTTTATAGCCATTGTTTAGTTGATTTCTTTTTGCACCTCAGTTATTCTTGTAAGCGATTGATTATCACGCGATTGTATTTCAATGTTGTACTGAAGAGTTATAAATGAGAAGGTAGATAGATATAAATGAGGCTAATTCATAATTCAATGAGAATTTCTCTTTTTGTTGTATTACTCACACGTGCGTAATTACCTGCGATATCTCCAGAATCCAAACACTGAGACTTTATAGCATACGTTGAATTAAAGAAGTAAAAGTAACAGACCACTTTACGCCCTATAGTAATACCATAGGGTTTAAAATTGAGTGATAGCATTCAACAGTGACTTTTTATGAATCAGTGGTTATTTTGTGATGTGGTAGAGAGCCGCAGGCTTTCAGATTTTATCAGTGGCCACCGGTAATGAGGGTTGGTGTTAGTCAAATGGAAAGAAAGAGACATGTATTCGAAATTCGTATGTTTAAATTAAGTGACATATTGAATTTTAAGGACAATGGTGCTTGAAGTCATAGTTTTAACCTCATTAGTTAAAAAAATATAATGCCAATTTGTTTTCACTTGCTGTACCTCTGATGCACTAATCACTTTTAAATGTTTTCATACAAACTTAGATAAACACGTGTTTCAGAGTTTTCTAGGTAATAGGGTGCATTTTCTTAGAAAAAAGAATCTTAAAAACTAGAAAATACGTGTTCATTCGCTTATATTAAAGAGTAGGTATGTTTGCTGATTTGAATCCAAAAGGACAATGTCTTGTTTGTAAAGCGATTGAATTAATTTACGTACAAAAGAAACTTTTAATTTCAAAAAACCCTGTCAAGTTTTAGTAGCATGGAATCCAGTATTGAATAATACGAAATCTTGCTTTCATGCGCATTCAAGAGTAAATACTAGAATAGGGGTGCATAGGTGAGATTACTTATAGAAAAGGAACTCCGTAATGTAGTATGTGCACATCATAGAGAACAAACAACCAAGATTTTCGGATGGATGAAGAATTTTTTACCGACCATTGTCAGAAAAATGTCGTCAACATCAGTGATAAAACTTTTAAAACCTTGAAATAACAGCACTGCTAACTCGGCACTGCCGAAAAAAACATGATTAATTACACAGAAACATAAAACCTTCAAACATTTCGATCCAGTTATAACATTACATTAGCATTCGATTAAATCGCATTGGTTGCTCTCTCAAAGTATCGATCTTGATAAGTTACTAATTAAAGAATCAGCCGTTCGTAATGTAACGCAGTACCGATTCAATGATATGTCGTTTTGTAATCGAGAAGCCGAAGCTTGTGCAATCGAGTAAATGAATCGATTCGGACTACCTCTATAATTAGTTTCTTCTACGAAGACCATGCGCTTTCTATGGAATCTTTTACAATTGTAATGTTTTTCATTCAGCATAATAATATACCTATAGCGTTTCACACATTTAAAACAGTAATGTTGAATGCAATTGGATACGGGTAGATTCCATTAAGTAAAGTCAGTATGGTTGATTTTAGATTTATTAGTTTTGATACCAAAATCAAAGTGACCCTGCGTATCTTGGGCTCATAGATATTAAAACTGAAAATTTTATGTTAAATTATCTATGGGTAGGGCTATATTTTTTATCCTAAAACATTACTCTTAATCTCTCTCAAAAATATTATTTAATTACTAGCTGAGCCCGCAACTTCGTCTACGTCACATAAGGTGTATGAAAGGAGAGGTATTTCTTCATCAGAGTCATCAAGCAGCGTTTGAAACTGCCCTGTTTGCATAATCATAAAAGAGCTTAATGATTAAGTCTATTTTAAAACAATTCAGTCCACGCCTCTTTTATGATTAGGCCAACACGCCAGTTTAGGTTCACTCACATTTAAAAAAACCCCTACAATTAAAATTTTCAAAATATCTGATTCTTAAGAGTTATAACTCTTTTATTTCTAAACCGATTTACGTAAAACAAACGCTAAATGTTAACTGGAGCAAACCTCAACACAATGAAAAAACCTCATTGCAATCGGTTGAGCGGTTACTGAGATTAGCGTGCACAACCGTACAGACAAACAGATATACAGACATACAGACATACAGACAAACAGACAAAAATTCTAAAAATCATTGTTTTGGGTTCTATTGCGTTCATAAAGCCCCCCTATAATATTTTTTCTTATTTATCTTCCATGTACAGACAGCGACCTGTTACGATTTTATTATATGTATTGATCATGAACTTTATTGTTATCGTACCAAATTCCAATATAGGTATATAAAAAAAATATATATATTAACGGACATCTCACACAACGCTATCTGATCCCAAAGTAAGCTAGGAATAACCTGCTTGTGTTATGGGTATCAGACCACGGATATTAATACTTAAATACTTTTAAATACATACATATTATACATAGAAACACCCAGACTCTTGAGACAAACATTTATGGGTCACACAAATATTTTGTATATTTATCTACTTCTCTTAAGGGGCGGTTATTGCGCACAAGTAGGCATTTGGCGCTCCCCTCGCCCCGGGCGCAAGACACACCGCGCGCCGGCAGCGGCAGTGAACTCTCATGCCACAGTATACAGTAGAGTAGAAAGAACCAGCATGCTAACTTTGTTTGACGTAGTAAATGCATCTAACTTTATTAAGTGTAGTGATTTATTCGAGTTTCCTAAATAAATGAGTTAATTATATAAATTATACTATTATTTTTAAGCTAAAGAGTTTGTTTGTTTGTTTAGTTGTTTGAACTCTAAACGATACCCATCATGAAATTTTGTGAATACGGCGTGGCGGCCATTCTGAATTGCAAAATTATCACGTGATTCGTACTCAGCATACCAAAAAACCCTTTAAACGATACCCATCATGAAATTTTGTGATTACACCGCGGCGGCCATTTTGGATTGCAAAATTATCACGAGATTCGTACTCAGCATACTAAGAAACCCTTAAACGATACCCATCATGAAATTTTGTGATTATGGCGCGGCGCCCATATTGGATTGCAAAATTTTCACGTGATTCGTAATCAGCATACCAAGAAACCCCTTAAACGATACCCATCATGAAATTTTGGGATTACGGCGCGGCGGCCATATTGGATTGC
Source organism: Miltochrista miniata (assembly GCA_933228765.1). Classification (NCBI taxonomy): domain Eukaryota; kingdom Metazoa; phylum Arthropoda; class Insecta; order Lepidoptera; family Erebidae; genus Miltochrista; species Miltochrista miniata. The sequence continues at coordinate 20,974,813 of OW121763.1, read as the reverse complement.
AGAATTATCACGTAATTCGTACTCAGCATACCAAAAAACCCCTTAAACGATACCCATCATGAAATTTTGTGATTACGGCGTCGCGGCCATTTTGAATTGCAAAATTATTACGTGATTCGTACTCAGCATAGCAAAAAACCCCTTAAACGATACCCATCATGAAATTTTGTGATTACGGAGCGGCGGCCATCTTGTATTGCAAAATTAGTACGTGATTCGTACTCAGCATACCAAAAAACCCCTTAAACGATACCCATCATGAAATTTTGTGATTACGGCGTGGCCGCCATGTTGGATTGCAAAATTATCATGTAATTCGTAGACATTTTAATGCATTAGGTAGATGGTTATCATGTTGTGCAAACACTTAAAAAGTAAAAGATCATCACATTTACCATGAGTCGCGTATGGGAATTTTAGTGAAATCCCTTCATCACTCAGGAATTAAGCTGATGGTCTTCAAAATGTACAGCTAAGTACCATCATGGATACATTGACTTACGATCAAAAAACCGCATCAAAATCGATCCACCCCTTGGGCCGTGACGAATTCACAGGACAGAGTTGTTAATTATGAGAGTTCGTTAATTGAATTAATGAGTAACTAGTTACAATGTAATTAGATTAACGTGTAATTCCATTACTCAGTAATTAGTTACTGCTAGTACTCATTGTAATTAATTACTCAAGTAATCTGTTACAGAGTAATAATTTGAATTAAGTATAACAAAGTATTGTAATTTGTAACGGTTAATCTAAATACATTTTGCCCATTACTGATATTTTTATACTGTGGCGCGATTTCAACGTAATTTGGCATAATAATTACGAAATAGTTGCGAAAAAAACTGACACAGGTCCTGCCTCCACAAGCGCTAGCGCGAGACTGATCGGCCGTCAGCGGCGCAATTCTATTGCGTTTGGTAGATATTCGTACATGATAACTATGTAAATACTTGTGTATAAAAAAACGTTCGGAAAATGTGTATAAAAACTCAATAGCTTTAATTGAGTGCAAAAAAAAATATATAAAATGTTAATAGTTTAGCCACAGTATTGAAAAAACTTTTCTGAGAGAGTCAACTTTGGGACTTTTTTCTATCTAGTGAAATTTATTGGATCGTGTAACGGGCTTGGAATATGTTTAGCTTATATCCTTAACTATTATATATATATATTTATCAGAATTATAAACCCTTTACTTTTTGACTAGGATTGTTTAAAAAAACTCAAAATCTGACCCACGCGGCCTTAAATGCTCACCCGAATGTTTGCCATGGAAAATTCCTAAACTAAGTATGAAATTTCAAGGTATTTTATTGTGTATTTTGATCTATCTTTATTGAAAATTTGGTTGAATGCTGATGGAATATACCTATTACTTACACTTTCGATTATCTTCATTAGGCACTACCACAGACGTATAAAGAGGGCACTACTTAGTTATATTTTTTGCCTGATTGATTATATCCTTTTTACCACACCTATTTAACTCTTCCGGAGAGAAAACGGGCACTATAGCAGGAAGGGACGAAAGTGCTAATTAACGTCCATTATGGAAGCGGCTGGAATCTATCTTCATTCGAAACATCTTATTCATTAGGTACTACGAAAAAATATCATTATCCTCCTTTATTAATTCCCCCATCCTTTCACTTTTTGTGAGAAGTGTTTATGGTGACACATGGTGTGTGTCAAAGTAGGTAGGTATATTTTACGAAATTTATTACAATTCGATTTTAAACACCATCCCATCACTTAAATAATACAAAATAAAGTTTTAATTGTTTAATTCAGCCATTCCTACATTCCCTACAGCTTTCCAGTGTGAAAGAAAATTAAAATGCTGTCATTTACATGACCGTCATCCGGGAAAATTAATTTCAGCGGAAACCTCGATACAATTAATTTAGTTTTAATTTTGCTTCAGGCTGAGGAAAACTAACGTTCTGCCCGCAACCTCTCGCAGCTATTACCATGACGTCATTATTAAAGGCTTTTCAAGAACAGGTGTTGATTATAACGAGGGTGAACGTTTAATTAATGAACACTACTGCTGGTTTCTTGTACGGATGATAGTTTGATATAGTACAATGTACATACGACGTATGACTTGACTTATGATGTTGCGCCATAGATTAACCTAATTTAAAATTGTTATTATCTTAGTTTCGTACATGTTTCTTTTTAACCGACTTCAAAAAAGGAGGAGGTTACTCAATTCGACCGTATTTTTTTTTATGTATGTTCGCGCAGATCTCCGTCGTTTATGGACCGATTTGAAATTTTTTTTTTGTTCAAAAGAAGATACTCTCAAAGTGGTCCCATTTTAAGGAAGTCAGGATCTGATGATGGCATTCTGGAGAAATCGAAGGTAACTTTTGAAAATTGCAGGGGCATCTAGGGCGTTTGTAAATTTTTTTGTTAAGGGCTTTAAAGTAGTACAACTTAATGAAGGTCTGGAGTCGATCTGATGATGGAGACGAAAGACAGTGGAGAGAATTCCCTAACGATAAACAGCAGTTACCTTGTGTTTGGGCTTGATAAATTTGTACTGTCGAGAACTTTACACCTAGGTAGATAGATTTTCAGTCTACACGTCACTAAAAATAGTGAAGAAAATTTTTTTTTAACAAAAAAGAAACCGACTTCAAACAAAACTAAAAACTGAAAAACAAAATTTACTTGGCACAAAGTTAGTATATTCTGATTTATCAGATATCATTAAATAATAATATAATACTGAAGTCGGTGCCAATATGACTATGATCGAGCTTAATAATGCCTACCTAAGCCTACATAGTTTTACTGGGCACTGATTTCTGTATTATATTTAATAATATCTGATAAATCAGAATATACTAACTTTGTGCCAAGTAAATTTTATTTTTCAGTTTTTAGTTTTGTTTGAAGTCGGTTTCTTTTTGTTAATTTTTTTTTTGTAGCATAAGAACGTAATCAATATCGCCATAATACTCATCAGCCGCAGCTGCAGTCGAGGCTTTGGTCGGATTCCTACCTATATCTATAGGATACTCGGTTCGGAGAACTGATTTAGCTATTTCAGTCAATCAATTACATTGTAAAAGTGAATGTGATCTATTCTTCTAATTTGTTTAGCGGTGATAAAGGTTCATTTGCCTGTCGGCAGGTGCAAGATTAACAGGTGACGATGGCAGTGACCAAGTAGTTCCTGGTGGTATTCTTTAAAACACGTGTAGAAAAAAAAGTTGTTAAAATATCTATGGTTTGTATACTTTTGTATAGCAACTCTTCATAACCTGTTGTTGTTCCCAACTGTGATAATCACTTTTTAAATTAAAAGTTGTCGATTAATAACATCATAAGTATTTATTAAATCAGAATTAATATTTATTAAATTAAATTATTATTATGTTAATATAGTTGGTCTAAGTTGTCGAAGCTACGGGTATACTTCCTGTCTTAAAATTTACTAAAAGTAGGTAGGTAGCTATGAAATATTTATACGTCACTCGGGGAGTGATGCGGTTTTGCACGTGTGTGGGCCCTTCCAGCCTCCGAAGAAAGAAAATATTCTACCCACCGTCTAACTCACTAAATAACCGCGGTGATTCACCTCGACTTAAACCAGGGTAGTCTAGGCAATGGGGCATCTCCGGGCTCACTAAGGAGCTTAAGAACCAAGCCCGAAGCGCACTGCTCTCAAGCGCGCCTCTTTATGCAGATAAAGTTCATTGCCTGGCGGAGCAGGAGCATTTCCGAAGCGCTCCCGCTACCTCGTCAGCAAACGAGGCGACGACGCGGCCCAGCACTGTTAGCTACCGGCCATGCTGCTAACCACCACGGCCGGCAGTGAAACACACATTCCAGCAGCTTTAGCCGCAATTAGCCGGAGCAGCACAATGGTCGCTGCTCCGTTGCCCAGAATGTGAATGTGAAGATTAGAAGAGTAAGTAGGACCTCGCATTCCACGATAAGAAAATGTGTCTCATACATTATTTCATCTTCTATCATACTTACTTCATTCAAAAATTATAAATAATTTTCACATAATAATAAAACATTTTCTCGCGTAATATAAGTAGGTATTTCCTTTTGTAGTCTATGAGTAGCGTGTAATCTGTCCATCAAAAGAGAAATTGTCGAGTGCCGACGAAACGGAGTGTCTGTCGTGAGAATAATAATTATGATCATTCTACTCTAGATATGTTTTCAAGAATTTGCAATATTATCTGTTATTTTTTATTTAAATAAAACCTTTATTTACTGACGATTTTGGCCTATTTTTGACACAATAGCATAATCACTAGATAGTGAGGCTTTATCATGCGTCTGCCTTTTGGAAACTTATGTTCATTTGCTAAAGTTAAACCATACACGCATGCTTAAGAAATAGATCCCAATTTTAAAGGTATTTTGGAATCCTAAATAGTGTATAGTAAGACGTGCTTACTTCCTGAATTAGAGTATCATGGCAATAGTAGCAAAGCTCGCTTTACTTTTGAAAGAATGTAAAATAACAATTACTAAATAAACTTAAAGTAAGGCACTCTATCTATATGAAACATAATTTCCTATGTTTGAATAACCTAAAGATCTAGTGAAGTTGCGAGAAAGCACTTCGGGCTGAATTGCTAAGTCAACAGGATGCATGATGTAGAAATATAATTTTATCATGCGTGGCTTCGGAAAGAATATTTAAAATATAGTTGGGTAGTAGTAGATTAGTGTTGTGTAATATGTTATATACGATTGTATTCTAAGTTGAAATAGAATGTTCTTAAACCGGAATTTAGGAACTGAACCCGAAACCCCTTTAAGCAGAAATCTTTCGTTTTGAAGAATATAAACATACGTCGACAGAGATAGGTATCAGAGTTATATCTTGACCAATAATGACACAGAATCATTATTATGTATTTCTGTTCCATTCGGAATAAGCGCTCCACTCTCGTGCATATCGCGTACATTTCTTAGAAATATCTTTTACTTTCAGTATCAAATAAGTCACCAGAAATCATGACTGGCGGTGGCACGTTTAAATAGGGCCTCTAACAAGCCGTGTACACCCTAATGATCAGTTGCTGAAATATCTAGATGTATTTAATTGGATTTCGTTATGTTTCAAAAGTGGCAGAATGTTTGCAGGTGTACACAGCCGGAATATAGATAGTTTCTGATTTATATGAGCCTGGATTTGAATATACTGGACGGACTTTGATTATATTACGCTAACTGATTTTGGTCTAAAATATATTCTAGTGAAAACTGTAAATTGTGCTACGCAATTATTTGAATACAAGATGGCGCCCGCAGCTTCACTCGCTTTTTAGTTTGTTTTCCGCTGTTTATGAGAACTTATTCTCGGGATATATAGTAACTTACATGATGTTTCAGACTACAGTCTAAGCCTGCATCAAATTTCAGCAAGATCCGTTCAGCCGTTGAGCGTGAAAGAGTAACAAAAATCCACATAGTCATACACAACTCACAAACTTTCGTTAGTAAAATTGCATGATCGAAATTAATTTAATTCGATACTTAAAACTTATAGATAGGTACTCGGCTTTATATTAATGAAACATTATCGAGTGTCATTTGAGTAAGCGAGAGTATATAATTTTCAGGTGGCCCAATTTTCTTCCGATTTTTGATTGATGTGAAAATGAAAGCAAAAAGGAGGAAGTTTGCTATAACGTCATTTATCAACCGATTTGAATAAAATTTGGAAGGAACTCTGATTAATTTAATTCAGCACAAGATTTTGTAATAAAAATGAGTTTAAAAATGGTACCTACTTACTTATACAGTTTTTTTTACAGTTTGTCATGTTATGGATGCGATTTAATACAGCGGTTATCGTTTTAACCAAAAACTACGAACTAGTTAAATCAGAGTTTCATGTAACATAGCCGTGATTCAAAGGTCTGGAGATAGTCATTAGATTTTTATCAGGAACCTTATTCGAACGGGAAATACGTCTAAGCGTTATCCGAATTCGACGAGATTGAAGCTCTTGTCGTCTTCTAGATATAAGTTATATAGATGTGATAAAGAAGTCTCCTACAAATATTATAACAATTCAAATACCATCGATCAATAGGTCGTAAGTCAAGTCGTGTAAATTCTTAACTGCTAAAGGGGAGTCACATCCAGTGATTCATAGTCTTTTACGTAAAAGGAGGAATGGGTACATCGCAAGCAGAGATCACACGACGTGGGCGGCTTGCTTCTTACTATATTGAAGTAATGTTATAAGCAACACCTTTTAGGAATAATTTATGTACTTCGAGCACTTCGAAAAGGGTTAGGTTTTGTTCATAAAACAGTGTAGGAGGGTAGAAAAAGTTATCAAAAGAAGTAGAAGGTAGAGTTTTCAAAGTTTTTAACAAATGCTAAGTACGTAGTAGTATTTTCGTAAAAGTTAAATTTAAATCTATTTAATGCAAAATGAGTTTTGTTATGAGCATTATTAGAATTAATTATTTATTTGACTGGTAAGACTATGCAGATTTTATCTATGGCAGCAATTAACCAATGTTCCAAAGCCCGCCTTTAATCTTCAAAGAAGAATCATTGGTCAATTTCCTCATAAATACTAAACGTATGATCTGATTTAAACATTCTTTATAATCTAAAGTAATGAACCTTTGATTACATAAACCTTCCTGTTACAAAACTATAATTTGTAGTAGTCAAATAACGTATTAAAATATATTACCAGTACTTTATATTATATCTATCATAATTATTTTACTCATTTATATCGTATACTCCTTTATACTAACTATAAAAGAATAATCAACCCAATAGAGGAAAGCTGCTTCGTTAATGATGCTCATCTATAAATTAAATGATGGGGCTGTAAACGCCGCTCGACTTCTGAGGCTGTATTAACGGCATCGTACTCAGATAAATACTACCCGTTCGCTCTAACTTTGCCGCTGGCGTAGAGGCGTATACCCGAATTGTTAATTAGACGAAGTAAATTGACAGTAGCTAATGTCACTTCGTCATAGAAAATAAGCAACATTGTATGAAGAAGTGACATTAGTTGCTGTCAATTTACTTCGTCTTATTAAAAATTCGACTTTAGTATGGAGCCGAGAGGCAAAGTTAGAGCGAACGGGCAGTATGTTCATAGTAATACCGCGGTTCTGTCATTAATACAATTGCTAAACCGCGCTGGTAAAATCTACTGATTTTGGCTGAAGTTGCTACTTTTGGTTGAGTTTTAACTAAAAATCATGCAGTGATTGAAAGTCTACACTGAGTCTTATAATTTGAATTATTAATCGGTTATAAACAAATTACGTTGATAATTATAGTAAAAGTTATGTAATTTTGAAATATCTTAAACATATTCAACACAAAATTAAAATGGAGCTTTTATTTCTAAAATGGGTTCTAATTTGCGTCAGAATAATGACGGCTGATTAGAACACTAATTGCTTTTGAAGTAAAATTTCTTTGCTCTCGTCTCTAGGCACCTGTCAAGATAGTAAAACACAAGCATATTTTGGTTTTAAAATGTAAGTATTATATAAAAACTAAATTTGAAATATTTTATTGATCACTGGTGGAGACCGCAGCCCAAGAACGATAACTTCACCTAATTGTACTAACAGATTAGCATTACCGTGATATCATTGCAAATCCCTTTGTCTCTTCCAAGAAAATGTAACTAATTTATATTATACTAGCTAATGACCCCAGCTTCGCTCGCGCAATATTTGTTCCCTTTCCCGCTTTCCGTAGGAAATTATTCCCGGGAAAAAAAGGAGTATATGTGTTATTCCAGACTATAATCTATCTCTGTACCAAATTTCAGTCTGATCCGTTTAGCCGATAGAACGTGAAAGAGTAACAAACATCCACACTTACAAACTTTCGCATTTACAATATTAGTAAGATTTTATCAGATGTGGCTTGCAGCATCATCTCCGTGAGATTTGGTTTCCGTTCCCGCTTCTAATAGAAACACATTTATGGGATAAAAGTTGCCTATAAGTACCTATGTAACTCTAAGGGCTCGTTTAAGGAGACGCGGGGCGTCAAGCGTCGCGTTCGGCGTGGCTTGCAGCGGCGCGTAAAGCGATTTGACCGTTTATAGTCAGGCGGCGCGTGAAGCGGCCCGCGTAGCGTCACGCGCAAAATCAAACATATAGAAATGTAGGAGCTCGTTTAAGGACACGCGGGGCGTCGAGCGACGCGCGTGGCGTGGTTTCTCTCGGCGCTGCGTCCGCCGCGTGGCACGCAGCTTCACTCGGCGCTGCATCCGCCGCGTTGCACGCAGCTTCATATACGGCGTCGTTCAGTGCGACATAGGGATGTGACATTGTACATAAAAAAACGATTTTTAGTTAATCGATTTTTTCTTTAGCATGAAAAATCGATTAGTAAATTATCGATTTTTCTCAAGAAAATAATCGATTTTTTTAAATTAATCGATTTTTTCCTAATTTGACATTTCTTTTTTTATAAAATAAATACCATATCAAGTTTTATTCATTAATAATGAACAACAGAAATAGTAAGTACTTACATAATCAACACAAATTAAAGTTTTAGAACAATCAAATTATAACAGGTTCAAAATATTAAAATAAACAATAGTAAGTTCTTAATAATCAACACAAATTAAAGTTGTAGAACAATAAGGTTGAAATTTAAATGTTTTTCACATTGAATCAACAAAATATTCAAATAAATAAAAAGTAAATTAAATTATTCAAAAACTAAAAATCCGTAGGCAACAAAAAAAAAATAATAAAAAAAAATAGTGTCCACGGACTTGCTTTTTAAAAGTGGTGATAGTTTTACTGTCCCTGATACCAGGCGGAAGTGAGTTCCATAGTCTGACTGCATGCACGGTGAAAGAGGATGAATAAAAACCGGTTTTGTGAGAAGGAAATTTAAGATTTGAGCGTAGGTGAGATCTGCAGAGAGCATCAGGAGAACGAACAAAAGAGAACCTTTCCTTTAGATAGGGAGGTGAAGATGGATTATAAAGGATATTGTAAAGGAGGCAGAGGATTCGAGTGTTACGGCGAAGGCGGATTGGAAGCCACTTGAGTTCTTTGCGAAAGTGAGAAACATGATCGAACTTTCTAAGATTGAATATAAAGCGTATACACAAATTTTGCAACCTCTCAAGTTTATCCAGAAGCTCCTCAGTGGCGTCTAAATAGCAGGCGTCGGCGTAGTCAATAATGGGCCGAATAATAGTTAGAGCAAGACTAATTTTCGTCCTCAAGGGTAAGGCTCTGGAGGCACTTCAACGAATGAAAGGAGAAGTGCACTTTCTTGCTGACGTCACTAATATGGGCACTCCAGGATAGCGTGGTGTCCATGATCACTCCCAGGTTCTTCACAGTGTCTGCGTAGGGTATCTGAATACCGGCCAAAAGAACTGGATCCAGTTCAGACACCGGCATATTGTCAGTTTGATACTTACTGCTAATGACGATGGCTTGCGAGTTCAGAGGGTTGATGCGCAGTCCGACCGAATTAGCCCAGTCGCTTCGTCTAAGTCGCGGTTAATGCACGATATGCCAAATGGGGCGTCAGTGGCCGAAAAACGTCGGTACAGCTGCAAGTCGTCAGCGTAGAGATGGAAGTTACTGGAACTAAGACTCGTAGCCGAGTTGATGAAGATACAGAATAAAAGAGGAGATAGAACGCCACCCTGAAACGTATGGAAATGTTCGAGTTCGACGTATGGAATTGAACGCCAATCTTTCATAAGTATCGATGTATCGTTTATTTTGCGTACGTGATATTTTGCTTTCATGACGTTCTGCTCCAGAGGGTTATAAACATCGATTACATTTTCAAAATAAAATATCGATATTTTATTTTGATAAATATTTTTATTTTAATATCGATATTTTCTATGAACGATATTGCCCGACATTCCTACCTAACGCATACCCTGCACATCTCCCACCCCTTCGTTGAAGCGTCATTCGCGGCGTCACCCGCAGCTTCATCCGCCGCGTTCCTCCATTGCGAGACTCGCTGGTTTACCCGCCGCGTCCTCCGCGGCATCACCCGTCGCTTCAATTGCCGCTTCCGACGCGACGACACTCGCCGCTGTGGCAGCTACAACTCAAACAAACGCTTGCAAAAACGCTTCTCCTTGAACGCTCTGAACATTTCCATACGTTTGTGTTTCTGGCGGCCCGCCTGGCGGGCCGCGCCGCTCGAAGCGCCGCGTCTCCTTAAACGAGCACTAAGCTATAATCGCAGCCAAATTCGTGATTGAGAAACAAATATTCGAAAATGTTTACAACCTTTACGTTTTTTTTTTTTTTTTTTTTGAGCCCTAAGGCACCACCCGGGAGCGAGGGGTGGAGGTAGAGAACGCTACATGCGTACCACACGGCCGGCCGTGTGATTATGTCAGACTCTTACTGACTAAACTCTACCTTGAGCCTCTAGCCCTTGGGCCTTGGAGACTCGTCGGATGCGATCACCCTTCTAGGGAAGGGTGACGCAGCGTCACTCAGCTAACGCTGGGCATACGCTTGTGAAGTACTTTAACGGCGGGGGCACTAAGTATACCCGTCGTGGACTGATGTGTATGGAGCGAATGATGGCTCGGGTACCTAACTTGGGTGGGGACCAGATTCCTGTGCTGCACGAAGGCTTAACAGGTCGCTGGTTAACCTATTCAGGGGATCGGATAGTGAATGACGCGGCCTCCTCGTAACATGAGGCGTGGTTGGGAGAATTTGACGCGGTTCGTAGTCCGCTGCTTCTCTAATGAGAGGATTTGAGTGTTGTGTTGCGTTGTTGAAGAACCGGGTCGAACTCGCTTTAAGGTACTCCTGCATAGTAGGGAGGTCAAGATCTCTATGTAGATCTGCGTTACGAGTATACCATGGGGCGTTAGCCGCCCGGCGACAAAAGTTATTCTGAACTACTTGCAACTTGTGAATGTACTTGGGATTTATGTGTGCGAATACTGGGGAGGCGTAAGTTAGTACAGGACGTATACATACCTTGTAGAGTGTTCGCTTGTTGCGAAGCGACATCCTACTATGCCTACCTAGCATACAATCGAGCCTACCTAGATAAAACCTAGCTCTATTTGACACTCGGCGAATGTGTGGGAGGAAAGATAGCCTTTCGTCAAGAGTGACGCCAAGGTATTTTGCCTCCCTTCGCCACGGTATCTGGTTGCCAAAGAGAGTAGGTGCCTGCGGAAGTGGCCGTTTTCGTGTGTTTCTCCGTTTCGCGTCGAAGCGGATTGCAGCGCTCTTGTCTGCGTTCACCAACCTTTACGCCGCCTTTTCGCAATTTATACAGTGCGTTATCACTGCAATAGGTACAGCATTGGATGTTATAAAACAAAGTGCATTTAATGTGCATTCCGATTGTAACGCTTTGCAATATACTGCTTGCTCCCGAGCTATTCTTTTTGACTAATAGTCCAATTAAACGTATATAATATACTGATCCTCTTTTATAGGCAGCGTAGTAAAGGCATTCGATAATTGCGTGAATTTTATAGTACCGCATTGCGTTTATTAGGTTTTAATCAACATTGGTCTGCAACTGAACTGTATATAAATTATACGATTTATGGTTTTGCAAATCCTAGGTTCTAACTGTTTTTGGTTTATCAACTAAAAAAATATAAAGTTACGACGTACCTCTTAAAACCTTCATGGAGAGTAGAACAATATAGAAAAATGGTACGATGCACGCAGGAGTCAGTAAGGTACTGCTTTCTAAACCAGGAATTTCAGACTTTGTGTAAGTATACTCTATTGCTATATTTAGTGACCATTAAAATATACACGAAGTTGTGAAAGAAAAATAAATCTCAAAAGAATTTCTCAATGGAACGTATTTCAACGCCATGCTGTGTTGCAGTTTAGTTAAATGACTCCCTACCATTTGCATAATCGACATTTCCACAGGTGCATTGGCAACTGATTTAAGTACCCATACCAAGTGACAAGAGGGATTCTCTGCCTTATAAGGCTTTCGTCGCTATTTTTGTTTACCGACAGACCGATGTTTAACGTAACTTCGTGTCTGGTACTGAAGTGCTTGATTGCGCTGCGTCAAATGAAAGAAGTTGTCTATGTTCTTATAGATCTCTAGGTTATATATTAAAGTTCTGTAAGTCAATTTGATATCAAAATTGATGGCTGGAAATAATAGTATATGTTGTAGGCTTTTTGAAAATTGGACAAGAGACGTTACAAGTCCAACTCTTTGGTTACCTACCTTATATGTATAAAGTTTAAAAAAATAATGAGTATAAACGAATTCTTCGTTCTTGTTGAAAATTGCCCTTTGGTCACTAAAATCCATTAAAAAGATCCATCATGTATCCTTGTGGTCGAAATTTGGAAATCTTTTTTCTTTGTGGACTTTGAAAATTGGTGGTCCGTATACTGACTGATTTGAAAAAATTAAAATTCCGTGTAGCAGCGATTCAGGCATTACGCATTGGTCCTGTCAAAATGCAGAGTCTCCGTTGACACTTTTTTTTATCTTTATGCGGCATGGAAATTATCATAATCTTATCATATCAACCTACACTTTAAATACTGAAAAATATAAATTGGTAATTCTATTTCCTCCCTCTATAATTAAAAACATTTGGCAAGAAATCTTTTCCGTGTTAATCACAGAATTCCTTACTGTACGCTTACACTTAAATTATCAATACCGCAGATAAAACAGTTGGACTTTTTGAGTGTTCCTTTGCGGTACATAACACTGAGCTGCGAGTTACGAGTTACATTTTGGCTTTCGTACAAAATTCAAACAAAGAGATTAGTTTCTGGATTGCGTTGGTAGGCCGCGTTCTCGTTACTGTTTTTAATGAAACCTTGGTGGAACTGTACACAATCTACTCATAATCCTGCCCTGAAATGGTATTCGGTTTAAAACTTTCTAAAAATGAGACTCTTGGATGATTCTAACATGAAATGGATTACGATAATCCAGTTCGGATATAATGGTGTATCTTACGCGGGTCGAGGTTCCTACTTCGTATTCAGAGCACGTAATGGTTGTGTAAGGAAGATAAATTGGAAAGAACTATTTGTACTAGCGAATATGATGGAAATTAGGTGTTATACCTACATATTTTGCAATGGAAATCGATCTAATATTACGAAATTAATGAATAATGTATTTAATAGTAGGGTTGCGTGAAATAATATCTACGTAGTAAGTTTTTGTTCCTTTCAGAACTTTTCTGGTACATTATATTGGGTATCACCTACATGATGTTTGTTAAAATTTTAACTTAAATATTATTTAATATTAGGAATATTAAATGACTATTATTATCGGGACTTAACCATGAATAATATCTATGATAGTCGTGCGATGTTAAAGTATACCCACAATCACTCGATACATTAATATCTATTATGGTATCTCAAGGAAGTCGGGTCCCTTAACGTTATCTTATATCTTCTAAACAAATACGAAAAGAATCAATTCATCAATCAAGACACAATCTCTACTTAAAAGCAAATTAGTAACTTTCTAAAACACACAAATACTCAACAGTTAAATAACAGGACTGTCTTACAAAACTCCCGGTGCTTTTTTAAGTTCATAATTGTTATAAACGAGTTTCAAACCTAATACGATAGGGTTGGCATTAAATTGTCAAGAAGTCATTTAACTATCATTTATAACCTTTTAATAAGAAAATTACTTAGATAAGGTTCCACATTTCGTCTTTTCCTCTCCAATAAGAACTTTGTAAAAGTAAGCAATACTTTAGAAGCGATATCAGATTGAGGTTGGTATGGATTTAGGGCGGATGTACATATGATGTGGGCCTGACACAGTGACGTAGTAATAACAGTTTGTAAGCTCGTTAGAGAATAAAAAGGCATAGGTTATGCATCGCCTACTTCGGTCCCTACCATGTTAAGACCGCCTATTTAACAATAAATAGAGGATGTAATGCAGCTCGATATAGCATCACGGTTGGTGGAGCTTTGTATAACAATTGATAATGTATACATATAACGAAACGATTCTTGTTAAAAATACGTTTAACAGTTCGAAGAGTCGCTATACAGCTGTTCATCATCTTTTAATACCTATAGACGTAGACGGTATGATGTTTTTGCCAAAGCACGTGGCACTCCTTTTGAATAACAAATTCAATAAAATATTATGAGACAAACTCAAGTACTCACTCAAGACCAATACGACAAAATAAGTGTAAAATTAAGTTAGCATTATCACCGTACTTGAATGCAAATCGACGGCAAAACGATCAAACTGAATTTCTTATTCGTTCTTAAAGTCAATTTAAATATTTTATACAAAAGTTTGGGCCCGGCAAATGCTGGACAGAGACGAAGAAAATTAAACTTGTTACTACGTTATCCTAAACAATAGGTAACTTTATAATTTTCCTAATATAATTGACGTATTTTCTTTTGAGCGCAATGTAATGTAATAAACAGTGAAAAGTACTTATTCCTTATCTTCTGTTATAACACGAGCATATTTCGAAGCACTTTATATGTAGGTATAATTTGATAGTATGCAAAATAAATCACTGAACGCTGGACGCAGATCTCTACCATTTCACAGCAAGACACACGCTCCTGCGCCTTCCGCATCCTGTCCGTGCATGCGAACGTTTTCATCGGTCCATCTGACAAATTATGTATGTTTTGTAAATGCCTACAAAATGTCATTTTCACCTGTTCATTCTTGAAGAGTAACTTGAAGTCATTTGCTGTATATGTACTGAGTGTCCCTGATTATACCTTGTGTGTAAAACAAAAGGTCTCTAGGTCGCTTTACGACTTCTGTTCAGCGCTTCTGGTAGTTACCAAGTCTCAGATTTATTACGAGTTGAATTAGCTTTCAAGCATTTCATAGATGATGTGAAAGCGCTTTATTGTCTTGAGAGTCGCGAATTCTTCCACGGTAGTGATTAATTACACGTAACATGGCTTAACGACAATTTTGAGGGAACTCTCAGCGGAGTACTTTGTGTAATAAAGACAGGTATTAAACGAGGAATTTTCGAGTTTGTATTACATTGTCAGTCAATTTTGTTGTTAAAATTTGGAGATTTACATTTTGAAACAGGCTTTGAAATTGGAATTTCTTAAGCAAGAACTTTATTAAGGATTGTTAATGAACATTATACAAATCTTAAAACATTTTTTGAGGAGTTGGACTTGAAAATAACTTAAATCTATCTCTACATTTGTAGCAGTCTTATTTGAGTAGGCTGGGTTTACGGAGATTAACTAGTTTCCTGATATTGACAGCGGTAGTTTGTTTACGACCGCTGGATGAGGTTTTGGCGATGGTTGGGCATCAAAAGAGTTGAAAGAAATACTTTTTTTTTGCATTACATCAAGCAGTTAAAAAAAATGTAAGAAACCTGTAAATAAATATTAAGTAGTGACACAATGTAAATGCGATGTTAGTAATGAAAAACAATGTTCAAGGCGGTAACGCTGTCGTTGCCTGAAATAAACGTGTATTTTAATATGCCTAGTGTTCAAAATATTTTCTCTTGTAAAGCATAAGTAAATGATAATGCAGCTTGCATTATCATTTCCGCTAAACCAATTTTGATGAAACATACAGTGATATTTAAGTGGAAAAAATACCTACAAAATCTTAATAGTACAATTATGATCAGGCTACTAAACTTTGCTCCAACCATGAACAAATAAACAAAGAAACAGACACGAAGAAAAGAAATTTTAGATTTAGACTCGGAAGCCCTAAATTAGTCGATTACAGTTTTTTTTTATTTATCTTGAATGTACCGCCACAGCTATTTTACAATTTTATAATAGTAGAGATTATTAGTATTGTGAAGTGATTACATACTGTGGAATCATCAACCACCTCTACCTAGATTTATTTCGGCAACATTTCAAGGTTATTGAAATTGAAAATTGAATTCTAAATAAAAAAAACATTTAAAAATATTTTTGAAAGTGAGACCCAATTCAGTAATTGCACATTGCCATACAGTATTGCAAGACATCGGCAAAACAAAACATTCTTTGATATTAAATGACAGAAGCACTCAAAAACATGTCACAAAAACAAAACGGTGACGTAATACTGTTCTCTGCTCAATTATGCCACGAGACGTCCCTGTGAAATGTAAACGCGTGTGTTACAAGAACGTCCTCAGCACAATATGTCAAAAATTGCCTTCATTGTTCATTGTTGTACTGAGCCCAGTAATTGTGTCAGTGACAAAATGTCCTCCGCCAAAAACTCCAGAGAACTGGTTGGCCATAAAAGTCACATGCTCGCCAGGGGCTTATTACTGTAATAACAATTTAAGGAAGCCGAAAGGGTGGCGCGGAATTTCGACGAAAACTTTTGTTTGCATCTCCGTGTACCGAATTGTTTTATAAACAATGTTTACAGCATTAACTTTATGGTCCACTTGTTTTATTTCAGTTTTTCGTTGCGACACTATTCTCTAAAGTTATTGTTACAATTCTGGCCTGTCCCATGAGCCAAGTTTCACTTTTAATGGCACTTACTTTTTATTTATTGTTTACAAATACTTTCGTTTTTATCTTAAATTATACAATGTCAAGTCACGCGTTTTAAAATATTTTTGTCATAATTTTTTGGTTCAAAACCTCAGCTGTGACGACGTAGTAGAGCCTGGAGGTGTTACAGATAATAAAATAAGCATTGTGTAAAAATACAGTATAATTGCTAATCATCCGTAACAGACACGAATACTTTTGCTTTTACTTGGAATTGAACAATTGGGTGTTCACTTTTATTTCAATAACAAAGGTTTATGTTCATTTCGAATTGTTTAAAAGTAAACTTAGTTTCCGAAACATGAGTCATAGCAGTGATTGAAATTTGTGTGATGGTTTTTTGGTGTTCGTAATTTTACTTTCATAATGATGATAATAGAATTAGATTTGTACGTAAATATTAGATTAGATTTATTATATAACTAGCTGACCCGCGCAACTTCGTTTGCGTGATAAATGACGAACCACTCGAACGATTTTGTGCAAACTTCACATTAACCATCTACTAAATAGTCCGAACAAAGCCTAAAAATTTGGTTTGGATAGGTTAGCCCGTTCTTGAGTTATAAAATTACAACGAAAAGTGGCATTGATTTTTATATATATAGAAGATAATAATATTTTAGGGTCGGCAGCGCGAGTGTGGCGCCTCTGGTGTTGCAAACGTTCATAGGCTGCGGTGACCACCGGTCCTTCTGGTGGGCCCTATGCTTGTCTGCCACCTTTGTGGTATAAAAAAATTGCGTGTACTTAGTGTACACACGTAAGAAGTGAAACTTCTTCATAAACTTAATTTTCACCTCACCTTAAATTAAGTCAAAAAGTACAAAAGTACAAAAGTCCAAAGTCCAAAAGTCCAAAAGTCCAAAAGTCCAAAAGTCCAAAAGTCCAAAAGTCCAAAAGTCCAAAAGTCCAAAAGTCCAAAAGTCCAAAAGTCCAAAGTCCAAAAGTCCAAAAGGCCAAAAGTCCAAAAGTCCCAAAGTCCCAAGGTCTCAAGGTCCCAAAATCCCAAAGTCCCAAAGTCCCAAAGTCCCAAAGTCCCAAAGTCCCAAAGTCCCAAAGTCCCAAAGGCCAAAAGTCCAAAAGTCCCAAAGTCCCAAAGTCCCAAAGTTCCAAAGTCCCAAAGACCCAAAGTACCAAGGTCCCATCAAAAAGTCCAAAAGTCCCAAAGGCCAAAAGTCCAAAAGTCACAAAGTCCCAAAGTCCCAAAGTCCCAAAGTCCCAAAGTCCCAAAATCCCAAAGTCCCAAAGTCCCAAAGTCCCAAAGTCCCAAAGTCCCAAAGTCCCAAAGTCCCAAAATCCCAAAGTCCCAAAGTCCCAAAGTCCCAAAGTCCCAAAGTCCCAAAGTCCCAAAGTCCCAAAGTCCCAAAGTACCAAAGTCCCAAAGTCCCAAAGTCCCAAAGTCCCAAAGTCCCAAAGTCCCAAATTCCCAAAGTCCCAAAGTCCCAAAGTCCCAAAGTCCCAAAGTCCCAAAGTCCCAAAGTCCCAAAGTCCCAAAGTCCCAAAGTCTCAAAGTCTCAAAGTCTCAAAGTCCCAAAGTCCCAAAGTCCCAAAGTCCCAAAGTCCCGAAGTCCCAAAGTTCAAAAGTCCAAAAGTCCCAAAGACCCAAAGTACCAAGGTCCCATCCAAAAGTCCCAAAGACCCAAAGTACCAAGGTCCCATCCAAAAGTCCAAAAGCCTAAAAGTCCAAAAGTCCCAAAGTCCCAAAGTCCCAAAGTCCCAAAGTCCCAAAGTCCCAAAGTCCCAAAGTCTCAAAGTCCCAAAGTCCCAAAGTCCCAAAGTTCCAAAGTCCCAAAGACCCAAAGTACCAAGATCCCATCCAAAAGTCCAAAAGTCCCAAAGTCCCAAAGGCCAAAAGTCCAAAAGTCCAAAAGTCCAAAAGTCCAAAAGTCCAAAACTCCAAAACTCCAAAAGTCCAAAAGTCCAAAAGTCCAAAAGTCCAAAAGTCCAAAAGTCCAAAAGTCCAAAAGTCCAAAAGTCCCAAAGTCCCAAAGCCCCAAAGACCCAAAGTACCAAGGTCCCATCCAAAAGTCCAAAAGTCCAAAAGTCCCAAAGTCCCAAAGTACCAAGGTCCCATCCAAAAGTCCAAAAGTTCAAAAGTTCAAAAGTCCCAAAGTCTCAAAGTTCCAAAGTCCCAAAGACCCAAAGTACCAATGTCCCATCCAAAAGTCCAAAAGTCCAAAAGCCCAAAAGTCAAAAAGTCCAAAAACCCTTAAATGACATGCTATCCCTGGATAAAGTACTCTTAATTCGAATCCACCGTGGTGAGGAACAGAACAAAGATGGCGCGTAACCAAAAATCGTGACGTGACGTGACGTGACGTGACGCAAATTTTTTTCCAACGCCGATAAAGAAGTTTCACTTCAAAAATAATAATAATAATATGAGCTAAGTAAATTTATTTATTAAATACATTTCTTAATTCAACGGCTAAACTACTACTTGACACAACTTCTATTCTAAGCAATTGACATCGTAACTTAGTTCCTTCTTCAGGTAGTCCAAGCCTACGACGTTTGGACAAACCGAACTACTGTAGGCTTTGTCCTCCTAATACAGATGGTCCATCCAAGACCTGGTAACGCAATAACAATGTAAATTTCATCAGCTGAGCGTTCATGTTCATTGTAATGGCTCTTTTCAGTCCTGTTGAATGTAGTCTACGTAGAGGCCATTCCCGTATTTTACAAAGACTTAGTGAGTCTGTTTCCAAATTTCAGCCAGATGGTAACATGCGGTGTTATTTTATTGACCAGTGGATACTACCTGAAGCGTGGTCTTTCATTTTTTCTGGCTAGCCATCTTACAATTTTCTTATTCTTTTCACAAATGTATTTTTGTCACATAAAATTTGAATAAATTAGCAATAATGCTTTCATAAAGCATATTTGGTTAATATTATACCAAAATAGGGCTTTTTTATTTAACTTTATGACTATATTATAGTAAAATCACCTGTTTGAAGTTTGAATTAAAACATAAATGAAAACGTCAATTGTATTGGACTTTCACAAATTATGTGTCAAAATAAAAAGTAATTTAAGTATAAAATAAGGGTATTTAAGGAGTATTGATATCAACTCCGGAGAAAATCAGCCCCAAAATAATTTACATTCCCTTTTTAGCTCGTTATAGTACAAATTTCAATAAAATACGAAACACGTCTTCCATCAATAGGTTAATAATGCTATATGCCAAATTTTAAGTAGATCGGACCAAGGAATCACGTTGTCCCATACAAACTTTACCCTCCTTTTTTATACCTTTGAAGGTGGAATTTGCAAAAATGTTAAAATTACTTTTTTTAAATTGTAACAAACAACGCTCATGCTTAGTTTCATCATCGTACCATTAACCGTTTAAGCATTAATTGATAATAACTTTGGGTCTATATAGTTTGTATTCTATATAATTTTCCGGGATAAAAAGTACCCAGTGTGGTGCCCAGGCTATTAAAGAATAATTATACCAAGTTTCATCGTAATCAAACCGGTAGTTTTTGCGTGATGCCTGAACAAACAGACAGACAGACAGACAGACAGACAGACAGACAGACAGACAGACAAAATTTTTTTTGATCACAGTTTTGGGTGCGGTGTCGGTCTAGTAACACCCCCTTCTATTTATTTTTTTGATATTTTGAATGTACAGAATTTTCACTTCTACAGATTTATTATAAGTATAGATTATAGAACGCCCTACAATTAACATTTTCAAAATATCTTCCATGTACAGACTCTCGAACCTCTACAGTTTTATTATAGGTATGTATAGATATTGATTTATTATTTTTTGTAGTACATACCTAATTTATGTGTATTTAAATAAATACTAGTGACTACGACACAGCTCACGCATCAAACATTTTGATAATTAACAAATATATTTTAAAGAAAATTAATGACAATCAAAGTTCTATGTTAAAAATGAACTCATAAAACTAACGTTTGTAAGGACTTGTGTATCGTTTCTAAAAAAACCCTTTGATCACAACTATTTGGGTAGAATTAGTTAGTAAATAATTATTTCCTCCACATTCGGACAAAATCGGTTGAGAAACAACGCTACCGCAAACTTAGCCCCCATTCTTCCCTTAATCAAAAATCCCTGACGTAATAAAACATGTACGATCAACAAACAATTCTAGCAAGTTTCATGAAAAACGATTGAAAACTGCCTGAGGATGATAACAAACAAACGCACAAAAGAAAATCTAGCCATCTGGAAACTCGTTCGCTGGGCCAATTACGCATATTGACATACTGAAGAAATCTTAGTAATATGGCACTTTGCTCAAAATGTAAGGTTTAAATGTAAAAGCTTCTAAGTAAACAAGGGCCCTTATTCTACTTTTCACTCTTTTTTCATCCGTTAATGCTAAAATAAATAAAAAAGAAAATAAATTTTACTCCATACAAAAAAAATCTTTTTGTTTGTATTTAAATGCACGGGTTTGGAATAGTTCTGATCTATACATACATAATAATAAAATTGTAGAGGGTCGAGGGTCTCTACGTGGAAAATATTTTGAAAATTTTAATAGTAGGGCATTCTCTAATCGATACTGAAGCCGAAAATATAATTTAAACATTTTGTGTTTGTCGGTCTGTCTGTCTATCTGTCTGTATCCCGAATAATTATCACGCCGAAACTACTGAACCAATTTGAATAATACTTGGAACATTCAGAGCTTATAGTCCGAGTAAGCTTTTAGAATACTTTTGATCCCGATATTTTGCGCGGTTCCTGCGGGAGAGAGGATGAAAGATAAAATGGTTTTTCAGTTGTAATTTCTCAACGCGTGCTCCGATTTCAAATATTTTTTTAGTGTTGGAAAGGTAGTACTTTGAGGATTGTTTCACACAAGTTTCAATATTGAGGGTTTTGTATTTCATAAATTAGAGACAGCTCAACTTTCGCTGAACCTAAAATTCAAGAGTTCCTTTGAATTTAAGGGTCATTCCAAATTGGCGTGTTTGCTTAGTCATAAAAGAACTTAAAAATTAAGGGTATTGTAAAATAATTCAATGAATGCTTTTAGAATAGATTGAATCTTTAATTTCTTTTCTGACTAAGCAAACAGGGCAGTTTCACATGCTCCTAGGAGTCGGATAAAGAAATACCTTTCCTTTCATAGATCTTATGTGACGTAAACGAAGTTGCAAGGGGCAGCTAGTATATTAAAATATGTTTGTTGTAATCATTGTTGACGATGTGGTGCAGGACTTTTTAATACCACTGCAGGAAAACATACGAGCCCACCTATGTTTTGAAAGTATTCATCGTACTAGCCTATGACCTATAAGACAAGCAAGACGAGCAAACTATACTGTTGCAGCAGCAGTTAAGCTTACATAGAATAAAAATTTTAAATGATATCAGCGTCGTATTCAATTGGGTGCATATAATATTTATTAAAAATATTATAATTATTAATCGTAACTGTGGATACCCTTAGGAACCTCTTCTTCGTCGTCCTTAAATGTTCAATTCACTTCTAAAATTTTGAGTTAAAAATAATTCTAAAACAGTATCTCTAAGGTCTCAGATGTCGGAAGAATATCGTATAGTCGTGACTGACTTTTGCCCTGAATATTTTACATGGTGTGCCTGCCGGCACCGACTTCATACGAGGCTCGTGTCTGAAATGGCTGACGTTGGTGAGCTAAAAGAAAAAACTTCTTCGTTTTGTAACATGTATGTAAAACGGTTCAGCGAATAAAACGCAACAGTGTTTGCTTGTTTGTAACCAAAATAAACAATTACTTACTTAAAATGTACGTTTACATTTTAAGTAATTGCACCTACATATTTATGAGATTTTTCTTGTTTGAACATTGTAACTAACCCGTGCCGTGAGCGCCGTGAACTTGAAGACCACTGTCAGAAGACTTAAGGACTGTGAGAGTGGCACTCAATCGCTATATGCGCCATGACTTTCCATCAGGCTGGTAACGTCAAGTTTTGAATACCTTATATAGTCTGAGGCTGACCTTACATAACGCCGTAACATCACACACACACTCATGCTTTGTATACCTATTAGATTCATGTTTTTTCTCCATTGACTAACAAAAAAAGTTATGTTGAAAAGTCAGACGAAACTCCTTCCAACAATATATCAAGTTGGACAGTGCCTATTGCATTGCGAAAAAAAACTATTGCATTTACAAAGCTTTTGTTTAATGAATTCTTGGGTAAGACTGTACCAGTACAGAATTTGATATTATTCAGACTTGATATTTCAGATTTGTAATAAAACATTACAGCATAGGCAACATTTTTTATCAATAGGAAAGTACTTCAAAAGAAATTTGTACTGCATAGTATTATTAAAACATCACGTGATTTTATACCTGTTGACGTTTATATTATCGAAAGCTGTAAATCTTACGAGTTATCAGGTACCTACCCAAAAAATACTAATTTAGGATCAAAATTTTTAAATCATTTATTTCCTTGACCCATTTAAGTTACAAATTATGGTTATATCGATATGATAAAACTTATTAGTAAAACCCGATATAACTGTAAAAAAAAAAGAAATCGCCCAGGACTGCGCTTTAATGGGTAAATTGGTATGTATCTTGCAACTCGCACCGCTCTCTCACCTGCTTTAACTATGTTGAAATTTCCTTCCAAAATTATACGATCGTCGGCTTGTTAAGGCGGTATATGTATAGTGAAAAAAGGTTCTGATACTGTCTTTGCTCGCCCTTGTAAATTAAAGGTCCGTTGAGCGTAAAGTAGGGGCCAATTAAGAAATTTATAGTCAGAACGCGCTGTAAAACAATAAATTGTAGAATGGCTCTCAACAGCGAGCCCTATTAATTATGTGCACCAGTTTCTATGGCTATTATAAAGGCGGTGTGTTTGCAGCTTTATTGATAAATTTTGCAATGGAATATTATAAGATAGCTCAATTTTGATGAGGATTTTGAGAAAAGTTCTAGTTTTCTGAGTTGTAGCTACGATGCAATAAAAACGGTATGAATGTTGATCAAAACTCTTGAATTAGGCGAATCAAATCTCTTCTGCTTAAACAGCTACCAGTCACTATGTAGCAACAATTTCGACTCATTAATAACCCTAGAGACCATAGTATTAAACTAAACTTTTACTTTCTGAGACTAGCATTCAAATTCTGTGGCACCAACGGCATTCACTTCCGACTCTCTGCGACTGGTGGTTTCAGTTCCGTCTCATTGGTTATAACATCACTCGGGTCCAACGTATTGGCATTAGATAGGAAAGAGCACTGACAAGTTGCACAATAGTCAGGGTTTTAACACGAACCATCCACCTTCGTTCTTTCACCATTAAATGGTGATGACGTTGAATCCTATTCGTTAAATTTTAACAAATAGGATTCAACGTCATTTGATGCTAAGTGTCTTGCATCACGTCAGAGTTCGATGTATTATGATAAAAATGAAGGATGCAAAAGGGAATTTATCCTGCCTGGAGAACCTTTCACAAGTACTTCTGCTTATAAAAGACCGCGCGAGCACCCAGGAAAAAACCAAAGAGGTATCATTATCCTTTATGTTTCAGCCAAAAATCATACTGTCAAATCTGAGTCTCACTCAATCAAAAACGGATGTCTTCAAGCTGACTACCTCAATGTGGTACACTTTTACATCCATTTGTAAAGGGTTAGAGAGTGAAAATAAGTATTAGTAAAAATTCCATCCTCTGGATTATAAAGACATTTGAATTTCCAAATAATGATGATATCTATAGAATATCCATCCTCGTGTACATTTTACGAGCGCATCTAGAAATATAGACTCTGGTAACCACAAATCATTGTTGTAATTTATGTAACCGTTTAGCACTACATCGCTGTAACAACACATAATTCAAAGGCTGTGTCGGGACGTATCTCACCAAAAGAGACTTTACCGGGACACGCAGTATGTATCGCCATTCTTTGTAAGGCGATTTATAGCTAGTTCATGAGCTTTATTTACTTTTATAGACGTAAAAGTCTAAGTAATAAATTATGCCTGGCTATGGTGAGATCGCCGGACACTAGGGCTGTGAATAACATTTTCCTCTTATTATGTTTTCGTATATAAATTAAAGCGATTTATGGCTCTTATAACAGCCTACCGCCAGTTTCATTTAACAATTGGAGCGCGATGGCGATGTCTCGTTGATTGTCCGATATATAAAGAGATTGTTATCATGTAAAACGTGCTACCAAAGCGTCAGATAACGTTGCATACTCATAAAATGTTCTCAGTAAAACCATTTGCAGTATTTTACTGAGATTGCCAGCATAGAAAGACGATTTATATTTTACTAAATGATTTATTCGATTTTGTTGAAATATTTTTATATCCGAAGCATTTACTTGGAAACTCACAGCCCGATTCTGTTCCATTCCGTACGAAATTCACATAATCTTCTTGGGCGTCAAATCAACTTTTCTCGTACCTCTTAATTTTGATCACTCGAATGAAATATTTACACTAACCCGACATGATCTAAGTCTCTAATATTTTTGAAGATTGATCTCGTAATATTTCAAAATGTAGTTTATTCTTACAATGAATAAAATCTTTAAAAAGAGTCACAAAAAATACTAAACAGAATTTATCATTTCATTGTGCATAGGTACCCGAGAATTTAAATCAATGCATTACCCCAAAAATATTTTCTCTCACAGCTTCATTAAGATTCATAATTTAAAATTCAATTGCACATGAACAGCTTCTAAACAATTTGATTACAATCAATGTTCACTATTTATTACGGATTCTATATGATTACGAGTTATAGCCAATAAGTGGCATCACCCAAGAAAAACAAAATAGACATCGTTAAAATTTAATCTTTTGAACAGCCGATTTTAAATGATTACTTAACACGTCCCGACGGCACAAAAATCACACCTTTGAAGCTCAAATTAAGAGTTTCGTTTCCCTTACTCCATTCGACGTAGTGGTAAGGAATGGCTAACACACGCTAACAAGGTATAATTATAAGGATGTCGACCTCACAAATATTTCTTATCGATAAAATTTGCTTCGTAATTTTTACAAAGTGTTCGCCTCTCGTATAACAACTCCTGTTACGTGTACAATAGAGCACTAACATTAATTTCACAGACAAATTGACTTCGTTACGTGGAGTAGATTAAACTTTATCCAATCCATATCTTCTAGATACATCACTTATATGGTCTTTAAGTTTTAATTGGATTTCCGTTATCAGTAATATAAAGAACTAATTTTGCAACATAACTTTGCCCACTGCTAAATATAAAGGGGCTGATTAATAAATCCCAATAGACAAAAGCTTCGATCAACGTCTGAAATGGTTTGCATTAGACTTTGAGTTTCATCTATCCATGACATCAATCAATTATTCAAAATGTAAGTACGCTTTTGTAAATATCAATCTACCAATTATTTTTTTCTACATTTATTCATCCATCCGTTTTGAGTCGCGGCTTTTCTAATTAGTTAGTCAGCAGGACAAGTACAATTTAATATTAGAAGCAAAAATCTTCAACAATAGAAACTTCAAAGAATAATACAGGATGAAAATTTACAAGTCATGGAGTATCGATATCCAAGTCCATCACTTACGTACGATGTTTGGGCAGGTGGCGAAACACCCAGACAAAGGCGGTTCGTATCATTATGTTGTCTTGTTACCGGCGTTCGCGCATTCAAGACGCGATATAATTCAAACACAGTAATTACTTTGTACAGTAATGGCGGACTGACTTTAAAAAAAGCTCCCATGACCATCTCGACTTAGACAAGTAAGTAGGTACTGTTACACAATTATTATAACTACATAGAATAACTTCAATGTCTCGTGAGTATAGAGTCTTATTAAAAACATAAACCTGCTTGGCAGTCGTGTAAATAGTCCATGCACCATGCAGTTCGGATCATTAAAATTGATGTAACAAAACTGAATTTTGGGATAAGGCAAACAAGAAAACCACTTAAAAGCATAAAAAATGTAACATTAAAGAATAAATATTATTGTGTTTAAATCGCCTTATGCCTGAGCTAAACCGTGCACATAAGCCAGACTTAAGTTTAATTAAAAGTAAGTACAGATATAAACCTGAAAGGAGAGCTGTCAAAACAACGAAAGGTTCCTGTAAAAGCGTTGAAATACAAAATACCCTGGGTTTCTTGTACATAAATATGCAGCAGGTTTTACGTAGACTAGGCGTAATTACGGTAATGCATTAGATAAAATAATCTCCACGATTTGAAAGTAAAATAAATATCTATTATGCGTCTATACTCAACAAAAAAATATCAACTTTGCAATGGCTAAAACAATTTTATGAAACACCAGAGGACTTCCTCATTCCCGCAAGAAACTAGGCAGACTATAGCTATACTATCCACGGGTGACATAGGCTATATTAGCCACTCTCTATAAAATAGATTGCAGAGGGGCTTATGGCGAGACTTGTGTCTGTAGTCTGTGACTCTGTTCCATTAAATTACGTCACTAGGTCACGTGGATCATCTGTTCAAAGTTTGAAATAAAACAAAAATGACAACGTCAATCGGATTGAACTTTCACTTTCACAATAAACATTAGAGGGGCAGTAGGGTGAGACCGTCTCACGGCTTCTTGTTTTAGCCTATGTTACCCGGGGATAGTAAAGCTTCCCAACAGTGACAAAATTTTTCAAATTGGTTTAGTAGTTTTGGAGCTTATTCAATGCAAACAAACATACAAACAGTCAAATCTTCCTCTCCAAAAAATCAATCAAATCTTATAATTTTAGTATAGTTAGATGTTTAAGAAGCACCGGTAGAACAACTGCTTAGAGAAGCTATGGCGCCACAGACAGTCACACATACACTATCTTTTAAGAAGGGATAAAAGCTGTCGAAAGTTATTACAATAAATTAGGTCTTGATGTTAGAATGCAGAGAATTCATTGTTGAGACCCTGATATTTTTTTCTAATTAGATGGGAATATGAATATAGCCGTAGGTCTGTTGGGAGTCCTGGGGTATCCTTCCGAGGGCTTACCCGGGGCTTTCAACCGTAGGCTGTTAGCGGGACACGTGAGGTTCTTTTTCCCTCACGTAAAAAAAAAAGAAGGAAAAATGTAATGACAACAATACCGACAGAATTTTAATTAATGACCTGAAAGTGTTCAACGTTTCGTTATGACGAGCTCATCAAAGCAGAACATTTAGAGATTATCACATTAAGGTGGTCAGTCGATAATTACTGTGTACGTCTATGGGCGTACTCGAATTCATCATTTGTGTTTAAGATGTTACTTCGAATTATTAAGCACAGAATTCCAAGTTAATCTATTCGAACTGTTAATTTAGAAGATTTGTTATCCGTAACGAACATCGTGAGATTCTTGTTTTTGTTTCACAATTTAGGTACTTGTAATGACGCTCCAGAAGATGGCCACCTGAATGTACATAAACCTCTTTTTACCCGAACTGCTGAAGAAAGGAGGGTAATGTTTTTGACTTTCCACAGAGTATTTTCTCTCAAAGTAGAGCTCAAAGTATTTAATTTAGAACCTAGTAGATACGTATTTTTCTAAATACTATAAATTTAATACAAGTAACAGAAGTGAATACAAACTTATCTAATTTCGTACATATTAAAGCATTGATATGTATAAAATTAGGCAAGCTCGTATAGCTTTCATAAAACTTAGGCTAAAGTTTCGAAAGAGATAGCTCAACCTAAATTTATTACGAATGTAATAATAAAGGATATTAACATTAGCACTGGGTCGTATATGAGAATTTGGTATTATTATTTGGCAACATAGTAGGCTTGTATTGCAAGAGTTCAAAATGTGTGACAACCCATAGAAAATGAACATACATACATATGGTCATGCCTTTATCCCCGAAGGGGTAGGCAGAGGCATAGTATACGCCCACATTTCACCTTATAGTTTTATGTCCTACGTAAAAGGTGGTGAGCCTATTGCCATGTGGAAATGGACTGGTGCAGGTCGTGATGACTCGCAGTTGAAAGTTTCCAAACCGCTCATTAGGGCTTATACTTGGTTTAACGATCATTTTACTGACAACCGGGTTTCATTTTCAGCTTTTCTTCTCTACTCAATGAATCGATTTGCACAAGTATTTCCTAAGTCACCTCTTACGACACCCTTCGAATGAAAAATGTAATGTTCATCAAAATTCAATGACATGTTTCCATTTAAAATTTTAATCTGTTACAGATTTTATTAAAAGTAAAACAACGTTATTCCATCCCAGTTATGAAGAATGTATCACACGATGAAGAGTTTTCATTTTACTACTTCGTTAAATATTTTTAGTGTCATCGAAACTCAAATAAGTGTCAGTCAGTATCGTAAATTAATTGAAGCACCGCTAGCTTTTTAATTTATTGTTACTAAAATACCGTTAAACATATCAATTTCAACCGATAAGTCCGTATTTCTGCAGGGTGTTTTGTTACTTGAGTCTCATGTAGTAAGTGTTGAAGAATTTTGAACGTGTTCTGTAGAGAATAATAGACATTTTGAACATTTGTGTAGTAAAGAACACTATACTTTTATCTAATACTAGCAGACGTCACGCGGTTTCACCCGCGTAGTTCACGTTCCCGTGGGAATATGGGAATAAAATAGCCTATGTTCACCGCAAAGAGTGTAGCTTCCCAACAGTGAAAGAATTTTTCAAATCGGTCCACTACTTCCGGAGCCTATTCGTTACAAACAAACAAACAAACAAAAAAACAAATCTTTCCTCTTTTTAATAATAGTATAGATTATTCTAGTTGATCTATTTTTTAAAAATGATTCTATCTGTCTTACTTACCTAGACCATAATCTATAACATGTTGTATACTAAGCATATTTATATTAGTCAGACAATTTCATGAAAATTGCGTACTTTACAAAATAAACGATGGTTTTCTTTGAGAGCTCAGTCTACATATTTATGTGCGGTCTAATAATGTTATTATCTTTTTATTATTAAAAACAGCAAAATTTCATCTATTTACTATCTTGTCTATTTAATAAACTAGTATTAACATTTGAATACTAGCAAATGCGGTGAACGATATATTCAATTTTACTCAGGCAATTTACATTAATTTCACAATATAATGTTTTCCTTTTTTTTTAAAGTAAGCAAGTAATTAAATTATGTGTGTGTTGTCGTGTATCTAATAAATTACAACAATATATCCTAGTATAATTTCACCCCAAGATGAGTCTCTATCGAATATACAAGCCTTAATAAGTTTGTTGATTTTCGTTTCTAGAATTTTAGAATAACTAGTATTTAAAATTATGAAAGCACAGTAATAACTAATGGCAAATACTTTGTTTAATTAAAATAGGGCCTCCTTTGATCACACGTTAAGGCAATTTAATATGTGTTCATCTGAAATTAATTATTTGACTGTCTGTTATAAAGCATAGCCCAATTATCGAGTAAACATTGCTATTTATTCATACGTATTGAAATTCACGCAGACTTCCGAACATTATTGTAAAATTCATTAACGAGGGAGACATTGTATTAGGTGCAATGGCGGCTTAAAGTTTGTAAAGGGCGAAACCACAGAGTAAAACCACTAATAAGAAATAAATAGGTACTTACTTACAGACGGTATTTAACGGTAAACATCGGGCTGAAATATTTGGTACAGAGATAAATTATAACATACTTTTTATCTTTGTAATACGTTCTTATGACATACGTGAGCGGAACAAATTTCTACGCAAGCCAAGACGCGGGCATCGGCTAGTCATTCCATATAAATTTAATTCAAAGTAAACAAGTTACAAAATAAACAGTAAAAAGTAGGTAATGATTGTCGAACAAATATTAGTTAGCAAAAGTGTATAATTATGTTAAACAGCATGGTAACTAATACACATAACTAGATATTTAATGTAGATAGATACTTTATTTCAAAACAAACGGCAGTCAGACTCAATTTATACAGGAATGTGTTGACATAACGTCAATTAAAACACAAAATCGTTTATTTGACGACCACATTCAAATGACCAGCCCGACATGATTTAGCCGTCTAATTATACGTTTATAACTCGCACAATTTCAATTTATTACGCCATTCAATATTTACAAACAAATACTCGAGGAATAATTTTTGACCAAAACCAGTTCGTATGAACTCGCTTCCCGAATCGTTCGATTCGATTACTAGAAGCAATAGTACCGTAATTCGATATTTTGTGTCTCCTATTAAATGTACGATTAAAACACTACTCGAGTAATTGATGCTTCTTGAATAACAATGATATTCGTGTATCGATATATGTAATCGAGTCTATTTCTATTTCGAGATGGTTCTGATCTGATCAATAAAATATTGAGTGTATTAATTTCGTGTTATGTTGAGCGGATATCAAGAGATTGTTAAGAAAAATGGACTTAGATATATTTTATGAAGTGTTAAGTTTAGAGCCTATAAAATAAAAGCTTATGTGTAAGGCAGCTTACTTTTAACAACTCTTAGCTTTCCGATTATGAGTCTGTATGATTTTAGTGCGAGGCCGCATCTGCGTTTTTCCGCGGCGGTTTCTAACCTCAAAATGTCAAACCTTGACTTAATTTCATTGATTTTGACAGTTTGATGACACTTTGAGGTTAGAAACCGCCGCGGAAAACCGCAAATGCGGCCTCGCTCTTAGCCGGTTTTATCAACTTGATTTACATTTAGTCACGTTCAGTCCACATATCGTTAGTTCTATGTTTGATTTTGTAGTTTAAGTAGTTCGTCCATCGACCACCACCGTCTTCGACTCCAAGAGAGCCTCAGGTCACGGCATTCCTTTGCTTAGGCAAAGAGATAGTAGAAGTTAAGAGGAAAACACGGTCATGGCATGGTGTGTAAAGACTAGCCCTATTCTATGGCTTCAAGTATCACTCGAGGTCGTCCTGAAAAACACAAAAAGTAGATACTTACATAAATAAATTTCTTAAAATTACATTCTAGTACATTTTATCTGTAGAAAGCACTACTAAAATGAGTACAAATTTTTACTATCTTTATAGATCTGATGAAGATCTTAACAAGTTTTAACGACTGTTGTTATAAAGTGGTATAATAAAATATAGTTCGTACTAACTCTTCTATGTATGAAAAATGTTTTCTACAAATTCTTGGAAGTATCGATTTC
This sequence comes from Miltochrista miniata, assembly GCA_933228765.1. Lineage (NCBI taxonomy): Eukaryota > Metazoa > Arthropoda > Insecta > Lepidoptera > Erebidae > Miltochrista > Miltochrista miniata. The sequence goes on along the minus strand of OW121763.1, from coordinate 20,943,123 downwards.
AATGTTTGACAGTATTGATCAATTATTGCTAGTTCCAAATTAATAGTATTCTTTTAAAAAAGCAATAATCACAAAATGACTGGACAGGCAATGCGATATAGTCATAAAATTCATGATATTTTGACAGTAGACAAAACTTACTCAAGCTTAATATAGTAATAACCTCTTCCAAAGGTTAAATTTCCTTCATTGTGGGTTTTGATTTTGTCATATTGAATTTTAATTAGTTATTGAAAAGTCATGTTTTCTGTACAGTACAGAACCAAATTATCTGATTCATATTCAAACTGCATCACCTACGGAGTGGGATTAATCGCAGTGGGCCACATAAACCTGCCAATAGACAAGTCTAGCTTACCTAAGATCCTCAGCTCCACCGTGAGTTCATTAATATTCATAACATAAACTAAATGTGAAGGGTCTTGGGATGCATTTTCATAACAGATAGTTAATTTGCAGATATGTTACGAAGTGTCTGTATGATTTTATTTAAAGTTATTTAAGGGTCTCGACTCATCGTATCCAGGTAGGTCCATGGAGTCCTAATGCTCATAAATTTTTCAAGAATTTGAAAAAGGGCCTTGTGGAGTCGACTGGTGACCCAAGGGCTGGAAGTTTTCTCGCTCAGTGAATAGGTGTTGTTGTTCAAAGGGGGAATGCTGCTAGTCTTTTGGGCACAATGCCACGGGGGCCTTATTTAGGTTTAATTTAGATAGTAATAATGTAAATATGTATGTAATAATTATGTTTCACTGTCATTTTTACAAATAATAAAGATGTAAATTTAACAAAATGGTTCGAGTTATTATAATAGCACAACAAAAGGAAGAACAGTAATATATAAAATCATTTGTGGAAAGAACAAATCAACACTTAAAATTCTCAAGTATTAAAGAACTTAATTTAACCCGTAGGCCTTAACTTTTCCAAAACATGTATAGAGAGAGGCAATTATGAGAAAGTACAGTACCTTGTTAGAATTATTATGGTGAACGCAATCTTTTACGTGCACCGTGTTTACTATGAGTTCTCGAAATACGTGTGTATCTCAGAATTGCCTAATTTGTATAACTTGCGATGAGTTCACGTTGAATTTTCAGCACCGTGATATTAAAGAGGTTTAAGTGGAAAATGAAAATTTACCACACAAAGTATCGTTATGCTTGGTTACAAAGAACTATTAGATATTCTGTGGTTTGGATATATGGGTTTAAAAGAACTAACCTATTTTTTTTATAAAGTTATGTTTTTTACAGACGTATTGTTTAAAGTATTTATCAAATTTTGCCAAAAAGCCTTTTGCATATTTTTTGAAGTTTGAGGTTCATTTTGTTGGTCTGAGGTCAGTTACAATTGTCAGTGGATTTTAGTCATCTTTGATTATTGTTTGTTCTAAATATTATGCTGTCTGCCGTCGTGGCTGTGTATGAAAATAAAAATAATGTATTTTCTTCACACATTGAATAACACCACTTGCCAGCAGGTTCCACCAAGTGCCATCAACCTACAGCATAAATAATATGTATTTTCTTCTTCTTGTTCTTATATTAACAAGAGCAAGAATATTAAAATCTTGGGAATGAAAAATATTTGATTGTAACACTTTCTAAAAATTAACTTTATGAGACATAAATTACCTTTGAATGTTCTCGCCACAAATGACATTGTATTTTACTCAACAGAATCTGGTCTATTATTAAGTGCAGTGTGGCATATTTAAAACGCTTCTTGTAAATTAAACAAGCTATTTAACAAGCTTGTTATAGTGGTATTAAAATAGTTCTTTATTGACGTGTAGGCGGAATGGAATATTCGTGTAAGCTAGTTACCAATGACGAAGTCATTTATGATATAAATATTTCTGTAATGTCTTGCTACTATCAGTTTATAAGGTATGGTATAGTTAAAAAGTTAGTGCCTTTTTTATTGTGCACTAAAATTTAAATATCAGAGTTTGGATGGTTCTATAACCACCTATTGCTGCTACCGCATTCTAAATGATTTATAGATTTTAGAATATGTAGTTTCAAAACTCAAAGTTAAACCACTTATCAAGATTTTTAGGAACAAGTCGGATTTCACATAACAAGTAAGTACAGTAGCCGGCAAACTTCCTGAGCAACGATAAGCAACTTCGTGATCTCTTTTCTCTCTATACCACCAACTAAAACGTTATTAGCCAATAATAAAAAAAATGCGTTTTTCAATGACACAATATTTTTGCACGTAAGTGTACCTACTTGCGCAACTTTCTCCCACCACCTCACGCAATGCTCAAGTTGTTTGTTGAGTACTGTACGTAGCTGATGCAGACCGCTTTACCCTCGTGGAATTCTTTTCCCATTCCCGCATCCCAGGGGAACTTATTTCAGGGATTAAAGTAACCTATGTGTCATTACAGACTATTAGTAATGAATACCTATAGTCAATTTTAGCCAGATAAATTCTAAATTGAGGAACAAACATCCAAAAATCTTGACAAACTTTCATAATAATAATATAATATTACTTGGTTCTTCTGTGCTTTCCGGTTGTAATAAAATTATGTAACCAGGGGGCTAAGATTTAAGTGTTTGTAAAAGATTTGTTGGAAGGTGGCATTCATACGAATGGAAACATTATTTCTAAATGAGATCGGTACATGAGGTAAAAATGAAACAACATACAAAAAAAAAAATTTTGCGTCTACGTGGGACAAAACCAATATTACGTGTATTAGCAGTGTTCAATTAATGAAACCACTGTAGGAAAGGCGCTATTCTGATTGTTTATTTTTATTAGATTTTATGTTGCACGCCTGAAGTACAGTATTTAAAAGATTGATGACAGCATCTCCTTAATTCACAACGACGAATACGGCCTTGGTTCACAATAAACTTAATTGCTAACTTTTTAGTGCATCGAAAGCACTCTCTGATATCAAACAGTCTGTTAATTGATTTTTTAATAGGTATCTATCAACCTTGTCCATGTAAGGTCAAACTTCTTATATAGAGTTATTTATCATTAAGTTTCGATTTGTCTGGGCTATAAATATTTTGATTTTAAGGCGTGGTGAATATGACATAGCTCCTCCCAATACTATTAGTCGTAACGGTAATAGAGACTATGGTCTCTACAAAGCGCTCTTTTACGCCTTTTTACTGTAATAATCAGATACAATATTATGGAAAAACTTGTTTCATAATATATTACATTGATGACCTACGCGTTGTGCCATGTATGGTGCAAATTAGTAATCTTGAACTGAAATTACAATCACATTAAATTAGTCAAACGATTTGACGACATTAGAATGTAAATTACATCTAAACGTTTATGCTTAACATGGTGGACATAACCATTATAGATAGGCAAACTTAAAAGATGCTAAATATCTATAAAATTAGGTAGGTAGTTAAGTTGTAAGAAACAGCTTGTCGTAGCCCCATTGACTCAGCGTTCTGTAAGCGACTGAGGACAAGCTATAACAAAAGTAGTTTCACAAAGTGGTGAAACTACTTTTGTTACAGCTTGTCCAGGTGGGAGACCACATGGTGACATTTCCAATTACATATCCGTGCTTGAGAAGTCACGTTAAGCCATAGGTTCCAGTTGGTTGTAACATGGAAGACGTTAAGCCAAGTTGAAGGCCTTATCGCCAGCACTGCGAGGACCGCAGCGATGACACGGCGCTCCACACGCTGGTGGAGTGCACGGCGTGGGCACAACAGCGCCAGGTCCTTGTAGTGGGTCTGGGCGTGGACACTCTCTCGCTTGAGGCCATGGTACGAGTCATGCTCTCCAGCGGAAGTAAGTGGGACTGCGCCGCAGGTAATGCTCGCGAAGGAGGCGGCGGGCCGGGTGCGGGAGAGAACTCTCCCACCCGAGTTCCGCAGTCGGCACCCTGGGCGCCGCTGACGTGTCTTCGCCGAGGACTATCGGCCTCCATGACCGGGGGTCTGAGGACGGTGAGAGGGCCGCTCACCGTCCTTACAGAAGCAGGCCCATGACGGCAGCGTGACGTGAGCAATTCACGCACGCCCCCCCTTAGAAGCGGGGTCACACCCGAAACCCCCCATAGACGCGGGATTGCACCCGAACCACCCCCTGGGCGAGGCCGCAGCGGCGGCCGTGGGTCTGTTGGGAGTCACGGGACATCCTTCCTGAGGGCTTACCCGGGGCTCTCAACCATAGGCTGTTGGGCGTTACGTGAGGTTTTTTAGTCGGTAAGAGTCCGGCATAGCATCCTACGAGGATTTTCCCTCACGTTAAAAAAAAAAGGCCTTATCGCCAGGTCAGCTTTCATTACTAAAGGCCCTACGCGACTTCCCGCGCATGTTTATTCAAAACCCCGTGTGGCACCGGGAAAGAGTACAAAACCTCAATTTATCCCGAAGATGTCGTAAGAGGCGACTAAGGGAATACTTTCACAAAACTATCCATTGCGTAGAGAAGAAAAACTTGCAATGAAACCCGGTTGTCAGTAAATGACAATCGTTAAGCCAAGTTGAAGGCTTTATAGAAAAAAATCAAATGTGAATCCTCACGACCTGTGCCTGTCCATTTCAACACGGCAATAGGTTCACCACGTACGTAGGACAGTAAAATGTTGGCGTACATTATGCCTCCGTCTAACCCTGCGGGGATAAAGGCCTGTCTTTATAATTATGTATGTATGTTTATTCTATGTGAACATTTTATTTTAAAAGATATCGCCTCAAACTACTCGGCCACACGCACAAAATTTCCCACATTCACACATATACATTATAGACTTTTTGCTTTTATAATATTATAGTAAGAATTTACATATTAAAATATTCCATTTTTTATCTTTTACAATAGAAATTGGTAGGTATAGCAAGAAAACTTGATAACCAATGATTTACATATTCACAAGTTAAAATAACAGAAAAATACTTATTATATAGCATAGGTATCTAGTATTGCTTCTTATATCAAACTGTTCATATCTAAATTTGAATATCTATCAGTGTTATTTATGATCCAATTATTGGTTAAAAAAAACTTATACAGCGAATGATAAAAGAACATCAATCACAGATAGAATCAGCGTCCCTAATTTCGACTCTGTCTGACATCATTAAAAAGGTTTTATAGACCTACGAGGAAAACATAATATATTTATGATATTAGTCCATAGCGTCAATGACTTCTTGATGTGCCTAGTTTGAAATGTTCATCGATTATCCTAATTAGTAAATGTTAATTCCAATAATCTTTTCAATAATATCTATACTACGGCAATATGTATTATTTTAATACTGATAGATCTTCATACTTATTGCCGTCTACCTAAACCTACAATGCGAGTGTTCTAAGCGAAGTTCGGATTTTCAAGCCACCTACGAGCTCATGCCAGGAAATAGCCAGGGTCGCCGTCGTCGGACACGACGCTGTCGACGATGATGATTATTTTAAATCACATACATAATGTAATTGAATTTGGTAGATTTTCTATTGAATATAGAGCCCGGAGATGGCAATGGGTTCGCTCCCTATAACACTAGACTAGTAAAATGACGGCTATGTGTCGTGCAGATATTGGTATAATAATTGTCTTGCAAAAATATGATAATTTTTGTTTGATACCGATGAACTTTGACAAACCTAGCTACATCTACGTACAATGAATAATTGTGTTTAAAATATAACGAACGTCATTACTAGTATTATTATGCAACACAGGCCACTTGAACACTTGTTCACCCTTTAAGTTACTTTGCAAGCGTACAATGTCATCTTTATGAAGAAAAAAAAATTAAAAGGGATATAATAAAAAAGCAAATTAAAAACCGAGACTAGCGACCCAACCATTCAAGCGCAAATAAAAGTGTTTAATTAAAGTGTTGTTATTGATGGGGAGCCCGCGAGATGGCGTTTAATCAACAGCCTGTACAGTTCGGACTCTTTTGACTTTATTTTTAATTCGACTTAATTGCAAGAGTTACGATGCCGTTCGTAGGACCAGCGTTTTACGCTCCAAACCTTTATTGGAGTGAAAAGTTCGATCTTAATTAATAGAATGTATTGTATAGTGTTTCTGTGTGGTGTTTGCACAAGGCGAGACGCAACGACAATGCTTGTACAAGAATGTAATTGAAACGTCTCGGTTCATTCGTAGCAGTTCAGCTTTCTGAATGAAACTTGTAAGAATGTTCTTTAATTACTATATCCCTGTATAGGAAGATCACAGCATCTCGCATTGTCGTTTGCTTTATCCAATAGTAAATACTGAAACGAGTATACTCTTATGTGGTCTAAATTACTTAAGTTGAGTGCGTTTGAAACTATTTACTAAGTAAAATTAGAAAACGCTATCGGCGAGTGAGACAGTCCATTGTAAAATTGTACTACTACTAACCAAACTGTTTCAGATATTTACTATTTATTTACATGTGTGTCTGTTTGTTTCATGCATGATTTTTTTATTGTGATAAAATTTAAGTCTATATCCTGTCCCAAGTGTTATCAATCAAGTGGTGTAGTCAATCAAGTATGTTCTATCTCTGTACCGAATTTCTTCATAATCGGTTTACGCATGACAGCCTAACAGGCAGAGTTACTTTTGAATTAATATATTGGGACCTCGAGATGTTTTTAAACATTTTTTATTTAACTTCAAATCACTCCATCTAACTATATATCGTTACACAAATCATCAATCGATTTACATACCACTACTTGAAAATACAAATTGTTATTTATTATTGATCTGATTGAACCAAAATCCATAAAAAGACTGCAAGGTAACCGATCGAAATAAGTTTAACGAGTTAAAATATTGTAGCTACGGAGAATTAAGAACGTGACTTGTGCCAGTAATGCAATTAAGTAAAGCTAACGGTAATTTTTTTGGCTTATGATCTACTTAAGTGCAATTAGCTTCAAACTTAATTATAGAGCTGTGTCTCACACTTATCTTAAAGTTTGAAACATCAATGCTTTCTATTTGATGCGTAAAATAAACTTTTAATGAAGATTAATCAGAACCGTTTGCTCAATGTTCACTTAATATTCGAAGAAAATGATTTTGATATCTTAAAGGTAGATTATCCAAAACATTTTCTAACAGCAATTTAGTTAAGAAGTTTGCTAATTAAGATGATTACATATTAGGTTTAAATGTACCAACTTTAATTTTAATGTATAAAATTTATATTAAAAAGTATGGTCAGCGTCAATAAACAAGCAACCAGACATTTCAAAATTATCCTACCAAATATAAAAAAAATAATGTTCTGATTCAATGGCACAATGAAGGTTTTACTGGTTTTACAGAGAAACTCGTATCGACACCTATCATCTTGGTATGATCTTTATTTAAATGAGATAAGTTTTATTTTTAATACTAGATGATGTTCGCGGCTTCGCCCACGTGAAGTTCGGCACCCGTTCCCGCTTCCCGTTGGAACATGTTCCCGGGATGAAAAGTTATTCACATCCTAACATCTAAACATCCAAATATCTTCACAAACTTTTTTTTATTTTTTTTTTATTTATTTATTTTCACGTTTTATTCGCCACCCGTTCCCGCTACCCGTGGGAACATGTTTCCGGGATGAAAAGTTATTCTAGACTTTATGCTATCTCTGTTACAAATTTCAGCCCAATCTGTTCAGCCGTTAGAGCGTGATTGAGTAACAAACATCTAAACATCCAAACATCTTCACAAACTTTTACATTTATAATATGTATTAGTAGGATTTGCTAGGATAATTTTGAACAGCATGTTGTACCAATAATTTTATTTTCTAAAAACAATTAGTATGCTATTAACTGATCATAAAGTCGCCCTAGACGTATAAAAGGTGGAAAATTAGGTTGGTTCTGAGTAGGTTTCGGTGGCTGAATGGTTAGGCGTCTGCATGGTATGCGAGAAGACGCAGGTTGAAATCCTGCTCGAAACCAATTCTTTTTCCATATTTAAAATTTATGATGAATATTTTTGTTAGAGATAATAATAGAGAAATTACTCATTCGGAAACTTTAAAATGTAGTAAGTTTTGTAATCCAACGAAAATTTCTAAGCTAGTACCTAGATACCTAATCTATTTGTCTTGTAGCACTAAGCCCCTCTTTACGCATCGCAATTAGCGTAATCTATACTTCTATACTAATATTATAAAGAAGTAAAGTTTGTGTGTTTGTTAAATTGTAAGGGGTAATCTCGGGATCTACTGAATCGATTTTAAAAATTCTTTCACCAATAGAAAGCTACGTTATTGTGGAGTGTCATAGGCTATATAGCATCACGCTACAACGAATAGGAGCGGAGCAGTAATAGTAAATGTTTCAGAAACGGGGGAAAAGTTATTCCTTTTGAGAGCTTCGTTGCGTGTTCTGCGTAAATATTTATAGTTATGTAAAAAATATGTATCTACTACAAAATTGTTTCTCTTAAAAAATGTTCTAAAAAAATTGCGCCATAGCATGTGTCTATCTTTGGGTTGGTGCACAATAACCATTTTAATGGCAAATCAATTTTTTTCTACAATAATGCCACGAGATACCTCTTTCATAACTGAAATTGTTCTTAAAAATAATGCGACGGGAATACACGCGACGTGAAACCTTTCTCTCTCTCTCACGTAGTATTGAATATTAACGATGAGACGCTACGGGAGTAAATGCAACGCGACGTAAACAGGTAATACTCTCTCTTATGTGGCGCAAACGAAGTTGCGCGGGTCAGCTAGTGTTATAATATAGACAGTTTTTGAAACAACTATAATAAAAATTTAATTCGATTTGATATTGGATCGACTCGAATATCGAATCACATCATTGAACACGAAACTATGGCCATAATAGGTACTTCATGTTTCGCGGTACCGGTGTTCAACTACAGTGCGGTGAGCGGAGAGGAATTAAACAGGCACTGCGGGCAGACTACGCTTACACATTAATTACATAATTAAGGCAACGATTAAATCGATTGTTTAAATCGTTTGCGGTACTGCAATTTGACAATTCATTTGTCGGTCGCTGTATCTTTAGATAGGTGTGTTATTAAAGTAATTTGTTGTTCCTCTTGATGTTGTAGGGATTTGAAGTGTGTGTTAATAGTCTTACGACTAATAAAGTTGATAATTATACCGAGTTGATGAGAAAGTGGTGAGAAAATTGATCACTTTAAAACTAAACAATTCGAATTCTAGAAGAATAGATCGTAGGATATGAATCAAAACTGATCTGACAAAATATGAGTGTTGATTCATACCAATTATATTATGCATTTTGTTAGTGATTTATGCACATTTACATAAACAAATTAATAGGTATACCTACAAGTAAATAGTACCGATTAGTGTATGTATTTCTTTAAAATAAAATATTATAAACATGAACGAAATTGGCACTACGTCTCAGCCCAGGAGAACAGTTTCGAGAATCTTGTTACAAAATTGAGCTCTTATGAAACCACAAGGGATGGTAATAACCATTTTGTACTAAGAATATTACTATTAATGTAGCTCAACTGACCCATATACTTGTATGCATAATAGTCAAATTATAAATGGAATTAGAAAGTGTTATTAAGTTTGCTTTCCACAATAACAAAGTTAATGATAGCCGAATAACAGTCAAATGTATGGATGATGCACGATCGTGTATTAGTTTTTATACTTACAAAGTCATGAAACAACCAAAAGATTATGATCAAGCAATTGTAGATTTTATTCCCTGTGATATAAGCATATCTATTGGGTAGATTTATGAAATTAGTGGTAATCTATCGTGGTTTGATATCGACGTAATGTAATAAGTACGTATGCATGCACTTGTTTTAGCGTCGACTAAAATTATACTTTATTATACACCAAAATCACATGCCAAAATGTACGATAACTTACGAAATTTAAAAGCATCGCTATAGTAATCGTGGAGACCTTTGATCTTAGATATGACCACTTTCTAATTTAATTTGCTCCACCTATAACATAATAGCGTGTACGGAACAAAATGATTACGTGTTTTGTTTTGTTAATCCGGAGTTATTATCAAAAGCTTTTGAAATTGTGGTCAGGCATTTATAATATCTTCAGTCGTATTAAGTATAAGTGAGACACATAAACTGTTACTGGCAAAAGAAGCGATTACTAAAATTTTACACGTAGTTACTCAACCTATTATACCTACACGTATTGCTTCTTTTGTGAAATTCTAACTCGTAATCAAGCGTTAATATCCTGCGGCATATTAGGTACAAGTGTGACCCATGAAAAGGCTAATAATAAAAGGAGAAATTAATAAAATTTACACTTAATTATGTATTGTTTATTTTTTGCAAATTTTATAACTTACAAAAAGATTCGTAAAACTCAACCCGGACTTCAGCATTACTGACGCATATATTCGACCCAATTTTATGTCATTCATCAATGAGGATCGACTAAAGAGGGTGCATATTTGAAAGTTATCGATGCGCAGCTAATTTTTAACCCAAAAGTTACCCTAGCAATTTCAGTCTTGCTTATTACATAGATCTGTGGCTCTTGCTTTCCGGTTTTTTTTTATAAGATAAAAATGCAGGAATGCGTCTGACCTATTTTTTTTAAGCAAAACACTAGAGCATTATCATCTTCAGGATTCAATTGACCCCACTCGGAAGATGGTTCTCATAATTCCATAAAACACTGGGTGAAGGGTTTTGATGATACTGGAATGTCAGGTTTTGACGTCTGAATTATTCCTTTATTTTCTTCTATTTCAATAGTATTTTGCGACCTAAGTGCTAATTCATGTCAAAAATCTATAATTATCTCACTTGTCTTTGTGTCAGCTTAGTATTTTTTGAAATCTATATATATAAAAATCAATGCCACTTTTCGTTGTAATTTTATAACTCAAGAACGGGCTCACCTACCCAATCAAAATTTTTAAGCTTTGTTCGGACTATTTAGAAGATGGTTTATGTGAAGTTTGCACAAAATCGGTCGAGCGGTTCTTCATTTATCATGCAGACGAAGTTGCGCGGGTCAGCTAGTTATTAATATAATTTGCGCCGTCCCCGCGTTGTGACTTTGTGAAATGCCACTTTCTTTTTCATGTGTAAAAATCGCAGATACGCTAGCAAGGAACTGCGATTTCGCTGGGGCTTCCAACTGTAGGCTAGCGCCCACAGTTGGAAGCCCCGGGTAAGCCCTCGGTAGAATGACCCCTGCATCCCAACATACCTTAGCTACCACTGCATTCGCGGGGATATTCGGGAACTATCCCACTATTTGGGGCGTGTGGCGTGCGTGAAATTTTCACGTCACGCTGTCGTCTTGGGCCTTCTTCTGTAAAGACGGTGAGAAGCCACCCGCCGTCCTCAGCGCCCCGGTCATGAAGGCCGATAGTCTTGGACGAAGACAAGTCTGCGGCGCCTCGGCAGCCATTTTCGCGCCTGCAGAACTCGGGTGAGAGAGTTACAGCTCCCTCTCCACCGCCTCTTTCACGAGCATGACCTGCTCGCAGAAAATCGCAGTTTCGTCCTATTTACTTCCACTGGAGAACGTGGCTCGTACCATGGTCTCCAGCGAGAGCTGTTGCGCACACGCAATGCACACCAGCCATCCACACATTGTGGAGCGCTGAGTCCTTGCTGAACCACAAGAGCCTAACCTAACCTATCCTTTTAGCGCTTTACGTATGTTTGTAACCAAATAACTGTATTACATACATACATACATACATATCATCACGCCTGTTTCCCATCGGGGTAGGCAGAGACTATGGCTTTCCACTTGCTACGATCCTGGCATACCACTTTCGCTTCTTCTACTTTCATAAGTGCTTTCATACACGCTCGCTGGTTAAGGGTGCTCTTGACCTGGCCTATTTCCAGCAGGTCATCAATTTGGTTACCATGCGTACGCCGAGGATGACCCCTACCAGCTTGCCCATTCATTCTCGCCTTATAGATCTGTTTAGTCAGTCTATTTTCATCCATCCTCTCAACATGTCCAAATCATCTAAGCATCCCTTTTTCTATCTTTATCACTACATCTTCAGTTATACCACATTGTTTTCTAATCACGCTATTTCTTACTTTGTCCATCAATTTCACTCCAGCTATACTTCGCAGACTTCTCATTTCCACTGCATTAATTTTACTTTCATGCTTCTTCTGCCACACCCAACTTTCACTACCATACATAAGTGTGGGGATAAGCACACCCCTATGCACAGCCACTCTTGCCTTCTTAGACACGTTTTGACTGCTCATAAAGGTATGCATCGCCCCATTCACTTGATTTCCTGCCAAAACTCTTCTCTCAATATCCTGGTCACACTTTCCATCCCTCGTAAATTTTGAACCCAGGTATACAAATTCTTTCACCTGTTCCACTCTTTGCCCTTCGATAATAATAGGGCAATTCGTCATACATTTCTCTCTTTCAAAAACCATTCCTTTAGTCTTACTTACATTCACTTTCATTCCTCTACCTTTCAGCGCCTCATGCATAATATTAACCATCAACTGCAACTCCTCCGCCGATGCAGCTAAGATCACCTGATCGTCAGCAAATAGGAGGCATTTGATGGACAGCTCGTTCAGTTTTATACCACACGCACTCTCTTGCAATTCTTTCAAACAACTGTCCATGTACAGGTTAAACAGCCACGGTGACGCTACACAACCCTGTCTCACACCCCTTTCTATGTTAAAGAAGTCCGTGCAAGCTCCGTTGATCCTGACACAAGCACTCGAGCCCTCATAAAGAGATTTCAGTGCTCGTATCAAGCTGCTGCTCACCCCGTACAAAGACAATGTTGACCATAGTTCATTCCTCACCACTTTGTCATAGGCCTTCTCCAGATCTACGAATACGCAATATACCTTTTGGCTTTTCGCCAAAACTTTTTCTGCTATGCGTCGTAAGGAGAAGACCTGATCCGTGCATCCCCTTCCTTTCATAAATCCTGCTTGAACATCCCACATTTTTCCTTCACTTTCATTCATCACTCTTTTTATCAACACTTTCGCATACAGTTTACCGACGATGCTGAGCAGGCTTATGCCGCGGTAATTTTTGCACTCTTGCTGCGACCCTTTTCCTTTGTACAGCGGCACAATGACGGCTTTGGACCATTCTTTTGGTACGCTGCCACTCCTCCAGCACAGATTAAAAAGGCGGTACAGCTGGTCAATCACCACGCCACGTCCTGCTTTCAGCATCTCAACGGAAACCCTATCAATCCCAGCAGTCTTGCCTAGTTTCATATTATTTAATGCTTCCATTATTTCTTCCATACTAATGTCGTTTTCATTGCCAATTTCATTCATTTCACAAAAATGAGTTTGCACTTGCGTATCCTCTTTATCAAATAGACTTTCAAAATACTCCTTCCATATTTTTAGCACACACTCTTCTCCTCCCACAAAACTTCCATCCTGGTTTCTGATCTTATTAAGCGGTGATGTGGTCTGTGGACTCCTCACCGCTTTTATGGACTTCCAAAAGAATTTTATATTCTGTTGGAAGTCACCAGATAACCTTTTATCAAATTCATCTCTATCATTCTCCTTCTTTCTTACTAACACCTCTTTTGCCACACGCTTATACCTTTTATACTCATCGTTGGCCATTCGTACATCCTCATCCGTTGCCTTCTGCATTCTTTGATTGGCCTTTGTGGCCAGCCAGTCCAACCATGCTTTCTTCTTCTCAGACAACGCTTTCAGAACTTCCGCGGTCATTCTTTTTAACTTACATCCTTGGCTTCTCTTGCACACACCACACACTTCAATCGCAACTTCCACGAGTCCTTCCTTAATCGGCTTCCATAATTCTTCAATCTCACATACTTCATCTAAATTATCAAACTTTTTGCTTAGTTTGCTCACAAATTCCTCTTTTATACCTATCTCTTGCAAATTCTCAACTTTTATGCGTTCTAGTACACTAACAGGTTCACGCACACGGTGCCTCCACCGCTGAAACAGACCTCTTACTCGGCTGACAACCAAGAAGTGGTCTGTGTCAATCCCAGCACCGCGGTAGGCTCGAGTGTCTAGTACTTTCTTTCTCATCCTTGCGTCAACAATCACAAAGCCAATCATGCTCCTCTTACTTCCTTCTTGTCTCGTAATCAAGTGGATATCTTTGTGGTGAAACATGGTGTTAGTCACCACAAGATTCTTCTCCAAACATACTTCAAGCAAACTTTCTCCATTTTTATTCACTCGCTCATCACCAAACTTTCCCAATACTCTTTCATACCCATCACGCTTGACTCCAACCCACCCATTAAAATCGCCTAACATTACTATCCTCTCATTTTGTTTGCACTTACTCAAAACATCACTCATGCTCTCCCAAAATGCCTGCCTCTCACTTTGGTCTCGTAAAGATCGGCACCACCGCGCATCTTGTGGAGCATATACTCCTAAAACAAAGATGCGGGTAAGTCCAACCTTCAGCCTCAACCAAAGGAGTCTTGGGCTTACACATTCATATTCTGTGACACATTCATTCATTCTCGCAGACAGTACTACACCAACGCCCTGACACGCTTTACTGGTTTTAGGCACACCCGACCAGTAGGCAGCGTAGGGTCCATGTGTGGTGGTGTCACATCCTTTCCTCTTTGTCTCATTCACGCACAGAATATCGAGTCGTCTCTCTTTCATCATCTTGCATACTTCCTCAATTTTGTCTATCATACCTCCTCTTACATTTAACGTAGCAAAGTGGCTATCCCAAGTCCACTTTTCGCCTCGATGGGAAACGAGACGTGATGGGTTGCGAACCACATCGCCGCCATTTCGAATTTTGTTTTTGGTTTTGTCCATTGCGTTCCCACGAAAAGCAAGGGAAAATAAAGTCCACCCAGACAGAGCCCCGCATGTCTAAGTAAGGCTAGCCTTCTTCTGGGGTCGCCCGGCCCCAGGGCAATTGGCACGCTAATACTAGGCTCGCCCCTAGTCACGCAGCACATACGCACGGCAACGTTGGCTTGGCGGAGAAAGGATGGGAAGAAGATGAGGTAGGAATAGGATTGGTGGTTAGGAAAGGGTCGAGGTAGGAAAAGGACGGGGATAAGGTAAATTCAAAGCCTTCTGTAATTCATTCCACAAAAAATCAAGCAGCCAGGACAGTTGTTACCCACATTATATCTCTGCAGTCCGAGCATAGTATTACATAACAATTAGTAAGTAACTTCAATGGAAAAAATCTATTCGTAGATAATGACGTTGCACGCAACGACTTTAGAATTGATGTCATCTACAAGATGGTATCTACTGATGACGTCTGATGGCATCTCGAGACTGGTAACTAGACATACATTTTAATTGCATTGGAATGCATTATTATTATGTGTTAGCTATAGCTTATCTACTAAGATTCACTAAAATTTGTCATGAAGGCTGACGTAGTCGCCAAAAACAACTAACACGTGCTGACGGCGGGCGGGGATCACAAAATAAGGGTTTGAGAGTTAGACAACAGGCGTTTCCAACAATACGAAAAGAGTCACGTCATAGCATAGTATAGAAAATAGGATATTTTGAGAGTATTCAGGAGTATTGGTTGTATTAGATAACTAGATGCATGACAATGAAACATAACATACCTGCCTAATGAGGTAGGTAGGTATGTTGTGTTTCATTGTCATGCATCTAGTTATCTAAAACTACATACACAATATACAAACTAAACGCATACTTGCCCATCGTCATTATTTTATTGGTCTTGAGTTATTACTCAGTGCAAAACATTTCGAAGTACAAGTGCAAATGTAAGGAAGATGAAATAAGTGTTATAATACTGTCAGTAGAAGATTAAACAGGTTATTCGTAAGCGGCGCCGTTCATAACCTGCAGCTCACTTTAGTTACACTAACGACGCTGTCGGTAACATCTTTAAAATTATTTTTCAACATTGAATACGTCACTGGAAAAGTCTTATCTCTAATATTTAAATTTTCACGTTTATTATTCGACACATTTTATAGTTTCCACAAAATATTATAAAGACAGTATGTTTATTGTTTTCATTAAAAAATGGGCTTACCAAAAGTAGTAAACAGTGGCGTTTTATAATGACTGTGTATAAATAATTATTATATTTTTACCACTAAAATAGTAAACAACCATATAGTCCACCAAATCGAAAACAAGTCATTGCGGTCTTTGGACGTCAATATATATTTAAAACCAGAGTCCCTCTGCAAAAACCCAAGCTTAAAGACGTTTAAAATACTGAGGCAGAGGGCTCATTATTTTTAGCTTTTGTATTAAAAAGCGGGTTAATTTAAAGTGAAGCAAAACCCGGTTTCATAATACTTGTTATGCAGGCTGCTTTGATTGATTGATTTATACACCTATACTTTTCCAAATAGATGCTTAGCAGATATAGAATAAAGTCTACTGCTATCATAGAGTCACTAGTGATAATTTCGCACAATGACTTGTCGTGTGGAGTATTCCAATTAAAATCTAATTTTACACCCCTATAACAACGTCCAAAATATATGCTTGGTACAATACTGTGCGTACATTATTGTATCTGCCATTTACTGTATTGGATTCCTCAGCCTCGCATACAATGCCCATAATAGACCTACATTTAGCTTAACTGACATTAAGCCTAGTGCACACGTGTACAGCAGGCGGTGTAACGTTGCATGGCGACAATAATTTAACGTCACCGGCACTTGCATTGAAACCGCACTACAATTTAAGAGCTGAGCAATAAGGGAGCCAGTATTGTCTGCCAAGTCTCAGGTTACAGCATTCATGTCCTATGCTTTATGTTAGACTTAATCTAGTTTCTGTATAGACCGTTTTTGCTGTGTGATTTCTTTAGCCCATGTAGGACCTACCGCGTGAATTATGGTGGTGTCGCATGAGCTTGACTTATAAAAGCTGTGTAGAAAAAAACTATGCAGTGATATCAAGTTCATTAATTCATTGTTGTTTTGACATTACACTATTTTTATTCTGCATTATTTAAGCCTTAGTTACTATCACAACACCATCGAGGTTGAAAGGTTCAAAGAAACGTACAGCTATAGTAACCGACAAAATAGAAGTCAATTAGTTCAAGGAATGAAGAAGTAACATTAGACCAATGATGTCACGACCATATTTTACTAGTAATAGAGATAGGTTACATTCGAAACGAGGGTAATTGAACCTCCTCAGTCAACTATAATATAAGTTCATATGCACAAATTAGTAGCGGTTGTGAGTTACGTAATAGGAGAAGCGACGATGGTCATGCCTAAGAGAAATGCGGTCAAGTACAAATTGTGTTTCCTTAATCGAATATTTAAGAATTAGGACGTGTAATTGCTCTAGATAGGATTAATGTATTCGTGGTAGTTCTTTGTTCAGTACCGCGTCAAGATCGATTAGCCTAATGGCTGTGAAATTTACGGGAGCGAATCATTGACACCCAAGAAGTTAACCTGACAAGGCGGAGTAAATTATGCGACCATTACATTTCAGACACTGGCTGAGTGCCAGGCATAGAAAGACCAGCAATGTGACCTCGTGACACACAGTCGCACCACATAGTGTGCGACTAGACTAGAGTTGTATGAAATTAATCATTATTAAATGAATATAACATATTATTATACTCCCAAATAATGTAGATTTTTATTCTTAAAAGGATTTTCAAAATCTGTTCAGTACCTCGATCCACAGAATATTTCCAAGCACGTCACAAACTTTCAAAACATTACTAGAACTTTGCCCACTAGTACTAGTATAAATAAATCACCTAATTCTTAATTTAATTTACAACAATTTACTGTTAGTCTACCACAAAGTAATTTAAAACTCTTTTGTTAAGATAAACTTGGACGCCTAGCAAAGGCTTGCATTTTGAACGAAACTTTAGCGCTCGACAAGGTAGTCATTAGGCCACCGTAATGTGCATTTCATGGCTAGACACACTTGCACTAACCTTTTCAGTTTTTTTAGCATACAAACGTATCTCTCAGCAAAGCTTAAATTACAAGCAATATATCAGTACTTTCCATACATTGGCACTATTAGAAAATGCATTTAAAATATTATTTGATATCATATTTTACATGCATTTTCTAATGTTTCTAATAGTAAAGTTTATTCTTACTTTTAAGTAAGAATAAATTTTATGGCGGCAGAATTAAGAAAAGTGGTCACTTCCAAAATTCATCCCTAAGGGGTCTTAAAAACTATCAAGGGAATACAGCAAATGACAAAGAAAACTTGAAATAAAATCCTATACCTCTGCCGGCGTAGCATTTAACATAAAGCATCAATTCACTGAGATGAAGACGAGAAGTAGTATAAATGATAATCATAAATCGAAAAATATCATTTCATACTTTAGCAGATTATAAGATAAACCTATAAAGTACGAGTATGTAATCATTATTGTAAGTATCTCTGAACAGAATACAAGTGTACCTTTTGCCCCGGAACTGGTGTAATGTTCAGTGCAAATTTACTTTCCTCACATCTTATAGTACGTACAAAAGCATATAAATTGTAAGTAATCATCTAGCCGATATTCCAACCCGCACGGCAAGTCCATAACACACATAACTCTTACCTCTCAATAAGGATATCGGAACAAATTGTCTGTAATTTTGTTTTTTATTCTCACGAGCACAAATCTGAATAGACTTTGCGGTAAGTTTAGGATCGCGGTTTACTGCGCACGAGATGCGAGCTTGTTCGAGAAAATTGCTTATTTGAATCCATACCTCTATTTCCTGTTACCTTAGCATTTTCACGGTTCGTATTCCTGGGACGTAAAAGCGGATTTTTATTTTATTGTTTTAGTTAAGCTTTGCATTTATCATGTCATGGCTTATAAATAGTTCTTTTTTTGCTTTACAGATTGAAAACGGACGTTTATTTTAGTTAATATACGATAAATCTATTTCTAAGAAATCTTTGTAATATGTAATGTGTGGTTTCTTAAATTTTATGAAAAACAGGTGAGTAATCGGTGTTTTGATTAGTAGCGTAGCAAATTTACCAGCCGGTCTAATGATAAGTTATGGAGAAGTTCTATCAGAACTACTAAAACTAACCCGAATCTACGTGTCTTGAAAAGGATTTATATTAAAACTGCCAGAAAGGTGTGAAAAAGTAAGACTGTTATTAAGGTGGCCAACAGGGACAGACTGTGACAGCCCGTTGTTGAAATAAATCAAGTTTTTCTTAAAACATACAAACAATGATTTGATGAAATTGGTTCTTTAAAAAATAAATATAAATATTGTTGGACATTCTCAAACAACATCATCTAGCCCAAACTAAGCTATAAAGCTTGTGCTATGGGATCTAGACGATTGATATACATGCTTATATATTTCTAAATACACACATATTATACATAGAAAACACCCAAACTCCGAAACAAACATTTGTGGATCACACAAATATTTGGACCGACCCAGGAATCGAACCCAGAACCTCACGCGCCGCAGGCGGTATCACTACCGACCACGCCACAGAGGCAGGCAAAAAAAAAAGGTTCATAAATGGATGAGCCCAAAAATGGGGTCAACCTTCTTAGGACTGACTGTAGCGTAAGATGATTAACGCTACGATCGTTTACAGCATACTAAACTAGCGGGACTTTGAGATCTTTAGAATAGTACAAGTATGTAGTGTGTATTAGTAAAGTAATCAACATCTATGATTCGGCATAAAAAGACGCTTTGAATAGCATTGTTGTCTCGGTATAGGGGTTAAAGTTCTGATCCGCATACGTAATTGTTCCATATTGAGCGTAGCAGCTAAGGTCTGATGGAGAATATTTTCAGATTATTGATCACGTTTACTGATGAGAGAAAAAAGAAAAATAGAAGTTAATGGTAAAGCAATAATTTCAAGCAAGATATATTTAAATAATGGAAACGGTGTAATGAGAATGGAGGAAAATATAAAAAAAAATAACACTGATATTACTAAACCATTCTTGAAAATTTTATCTTGTACTTGACGGCTACAGTGAGTGCATAAGCTGGGTGTAATTCAAAAGCTGCTGTAGTACTTCCTAATCATTTCTAAGCCGGAAATTAAACGTTGCAAAACCCCCGTTAAAAAGAAAACTTAAAAATTGAAAGCGTTCTGTAACAAGCCTTCGTTTCTTGACGCGTTTCATGCTTATCTTGTAATCTTCAAAGACCCTGCAACCTTTATCAGATACTTTTTACCAAGTTTTAGATCGGGTCTCTACGATTTGGTATGCCAACCTCCCCGATTTGCCTCTGGGGTGATTCAGGTAATACCGATTATAAAATAGGATAATGGAATTGAAGGTAAGTTAGCCAAGTTTGTAGATTTATGAGTAATAAAATCGGAAGGTAATTACAAAATACTATTTTTCTTAAACGTATGTAGTCAGATCAGTCTTTATTAGATGAAATGGGGTTTCGTCGGGCTTGAGATTGGGACCATCATTTCACTCGACTAAAACTGTGAGTGTATGCTAATATAATATACTAATGAACTACCTATACTAAACTACGTACCCATCAATGCCTCGTCGATTTTAAGGCAAGTTACTCTTATAATATTATGTCTGCCTCTGTGGTGCAGTCGATAGTGATACCGCCTGCGGTGTTGGAGGTCGTGGGTTCGATTCCCACCGGAGACAAATATTTGTGTGGACCCATAAATGTTTGTCTCAAGAGACTGGGTGTTTCTATGTATAATATGTATGTATTTAAAAGTATATAAGTAGTGGTGATAGAAAAACATATGTTTAGTGCTCTCTTGTAAAATTTTGAATTAAATTAAAATAAATAGTCGTAATTTGTATTAATATTGATATTTATTAAGTAAATATAATCACCTACCAGTGAGAGTGTTATCTCCTCTATACAGTCTGCACACACACTGTTAAAATATAACTCATCATGAACACCCCTCAGGATAGTCTTGATTCAATCACTAGCTTGAGAACCATGTTCCGGGAACAGATGGCTAGCTTTGAGGCAAGATTGGATAAGGATAGCAGCACTTCTTCCCATGGTGACCTGGCAGCCGACTTTGCAGCGTTTAAAAAATTCACATTCACTGCCTTAAATCTTCTACAACATCAAGTGGAAACGCTAGTCAAGAAGGTAGATGCCATAGAGAGCCACACACGAAGGAAGATGCTTCTCTTGCATGGCGTTGAGGATAAATCTTCTGAGAACACAGCGGAGATTGTGGCAAGTGTTGTAAATAAAGAACTGGGCATTGACACTTTTGTGGCTTCGGATATTCAGCGTTGCCATAGGATGGGCAGACCTTCGGCAAGACCAAGACCAATATTGGTAAAATTCAATAAGGTCTGTCATCGTGACAGCATCTGGTCGGCCAAGACTAAGCTCAAAGGCTCTGGCGTTACGGTATCGTAGTTTCTCACGAAGAGGAGACATGACGCATTCATGGCAGCGAGGGAACGTTTTGGTATCGGCAGGTGCTGGACGAGGCAGGGATTTGTCCACATAATTAGTCCTGATGGAACACGCCACCGCATCACGTCGTGCCAGGAATTGGAAGACATCAAGACCCTCAGCGTTCCGCAGGAGCAGGTGAAGGCAGCTGTTGTTCCACCGAAGCCTTCCAACAACAAATCTAGACGCGCTGTTGCGTCTAAGAAGTAAACGCTTTTTTTACTTGTAGAACTTTTCACTGTTGAGTGTTGATATTGTTCACACTGCTTACAAGTCTGCTTGCTTTCCTTTGTAGTGTTTATGTTGATAGCGGTAAGTACTACATGTTAGATCTTTTTATTTTGTTTTCACCGGCAGTAAGGATAAAAATGAAACAATATGTACTTGTAGATTTTAGAAATTGAAAGTAAATTACAAACATCTCTTGACTTGCGTCTGTGCTGCCGTGTGTCAGTGTCAGTTGTCAACAGTGTCAAGTCAGACTCGAAATGGTTCACGACCGAGCAGTTCCGTTTCGTTCATATTTATTAAAACTATGGCTACTGCTCATTATTTATATGAAAGTAGTTTACATATTTTTGTTATTTGATAATTATTTATGTGTGGATCTCTTTTTTTCTATTTTTATGTTTAGTAAAATATTAATTTCATAAATCTTTTCATCATTACTTTGTGATTACACTCGACTGGTGGGTGAATAGGATGTATTGCATACTTGCAAAAGTATTATTGTATTTACATTCTGCAGATAGGTATATAATATATAATATATATAAATAGTATATTTTTATTGCAGATATTTATTGTATTTAATATTTATAATTAAGTATGTCATTTTTAGATTGTATAGATGTTGATACTGATACTTCTGTATCATCATATTATAGTTTGAATAACAGTATAACAGATGTGCCATCACTGGCAGACTCGCTTCAGACACAGTTTTTCGATGTACCTATGAACTTCAATGTTGTGCACATCAATGCCCAGAGTATTCCCGCCCATATCACCGATATGCTGGCCAATCTAGACTCTAAAATTTTGCACGCTATTCTTGTTTCGGAAACATGGTTTAAACCAGAGGTTCATGCAAATATTTCTTATACCCTTCCCGGTTTCCGACTAATAAGAAATGACCGCGTGCCTGTACCTGGCGTTTGTGAGTGTGGTGGAGGTGTTGCTATTTATTTACGCAGCGATATTCCTTATAAAATTATTGAGATATCAGCACAGCCACCGCAATCAAACGCAGGTGAGTACATATTCTTAGAAATAGAACTCTGTCACACTAAGGTCCTTTTTGGTGTGTATTACTGTCATTCTTCAAAAGTTAATTATTTCTCTTCCTTTCAACACATTCTTGAAAAACTAGTCCCTTCCTTTAAGCACACCATTTTAATGGGAGATTTTAATACATGCCTCGTTAGACAGGATTCTGACTCTCTCCGTCGGTCTGCCTCTCTGTGCGGTATTTTAGAGTCTAATAATTTAACTATTCTTCCCCTAAATACTATACATCATTTTCCTAACTGTGCACCTTCCCTTATAGACCTTATCATAGTTTCCTCTTCTGAGCATGTAGCCAAACATGGTCAGTATAATGCTGATATCTTCTCTTATCTTTCTTTCATACAAAATTCGCCCTCCTAAGGCGAAATGTAAAGTGCTGAGGCAGCGACACTTTGGTGCCATGAGGATAGACCGGCTTTGTGAGGATGCAAGCGTTATTGACTGGACATTGCTATATGACACAGATTCACTCGACGAAAAAGTTTCAATTTTGACAAATAACTTGATCCGTCTTTATGATAAACATGCACCGATCCGCGCTGTCAAGTTGAAACACGCTCCGTCTCCGTGGCTTACAGCAGAAATTAAGGAATTAATTGCAAAAAAGGGGAGGGCTAAAATCAAATTTAAATACAGGCCAAACGATTACAACCGCGAGAAGTATGTGTCTATTCGCAATCACTGTAATAAGGTGTGTAGGAATGCACAACGCCAATATATCCAGTCGTCCGTTGAAGACGGACCTCCAGCAAAAATCTGGAAATTTCTTAGAACTCTGGGAGTTGGTAAAGAAAAACAAGAAGTTAATCCTAAAGATATTGATCTTGTCTTGATGCGTTAAACAAGCATTTCTCCTCTACTTATAGTTTTGACGGTTCTACCAAAACTAACACATTAAATCGGCTTTCTCAATTACCAACTCCTGATTATCCACCTTTTGTATTTAGTCAATTCACTGAAAGTGATGTTAAGAAAAGCATAGTGGCTATAACATCTAAAGCCGTCGGAACTGACTGCATCAGTCGAAACATGATTCTTCCCATTCTCGATATAATATTGCCAATCATCTGTGACGTTTTGAATCACTCCATTAGCACGGGCTTATTTCCCTCAAAGTGGAAAGAAGCACAGCTTTTACCCCTACCTAAACAATCAAATCCTTCATCCTTTAATCATTACCGTCCAATTTCTATCCTACCATTTTTGTCCAAAGTCCTAGAACGCCTCGTCCACAATCAGCTCAATTCTTTTCTATGTCAAAATCTCCTTTTAAATACATTTCAATCCGGTTTCCGTCCGGGGCATAGTACCGTTACGGCTCTAGTAAATGTTACAGATGATATCAGAATGGGTATGGAAAATGGAAATCTTACACTCCTCACGCTGCTAGACTTTAGCAATGCTTTCAATACCGTAGATTTCCATATCTTGCTTGGGATACTGCGCTCGATTAACATATCTCCTACAGTGATTGATTGGTTTCATAGTTACCTGTCAGGTCGCCGACAACGTATTTGCATTGATGATGTTGTCTCTTCATGGTGTGAAATTACGGTTGGCGTACCGCAGGGTGGCGTTTTATCTCCTCTTCTCTTTACAATATTTATAAATTCAATAACTCAACAACTAACCTCGTCCTACCACCTTTATGCAGACGACTTGCAGATTTACACTCAAGCACCACTGAGTGACTTGCACGAGGCCTTTTCTGCCATAAATTGCGACTTGGAGCTGATATGTGAGTGGAGTTGCAACTATGGCCTACAAGTAAATCCTGCTAAAACGCAGGTTATCCTTGTAGGCAGTTCATGGATGATTTCTCGTGTACAATGGGCACAGCTTCCACGAGTAATTTTTAACGGAATGCCACTACCTATTAGTGACAGTGTTAAGGATTTGGGTATTTTTATTGATAGTAGCTTATCCTGGGATCATCAGCTTCGGTATGTCAGTCGTAAGCTGTATGCCTCAGCTAGTTCCTTACGAAGACTGCGTAACTTTCTTCCAACCACTACAAAGATCTCGCTTGCACAGTCTCTCTTACTCCCAATACTGGACTATGCAGATGCCAGCTATCTTGATCTTACAGAGGAGCAATTAGATAAACTTGAGCGCCTTCAAAACTTTTGTATAAGATTTATTTATGGCTTACGTAAATATGATCATGTCTCTAAATTTCGCAAAGAGCTCAAGTGGCTCCCAATTCGCTTTCGTCGGAATACTCATATACTTTCTTTACTTTATAATATATTGTTTAATCCTCTAGCTCCTTCTTACCTCAAACATCGTTTTGAGTTTTTAAGTGACACTCATTCGAGGTTCCTAAGGTCATCGAAGAACTTAATACTATATACTCCGAGGCATTCTACAAATTTTTATGGCAAATCCTTCACAGTTCATGCTGCACGTTTGTGGAATGCACTACCGGTATCCATAAGGCGAGCTCAATCGTTAGCATCGTTTAAGGCTCAAGTAAAACTGTATTATTTATCAATTTAAGTCTTAATATCTGAATTTATGAATATATATGTATCTGTATAATATGTAATGTGTATATGTATATGTATGTATGTATATGTATATATATGTATGTGTATATGTATGTGTATGTATATATTGTGATATTTATGTATGTGTAGTATAGCTAGGTATTATATAGATGAGTAGTTATATATATATATCTAAGTATATTATTTTTGACAGAAATATATGTCACCATTTAAACTTCCCACATTCTTTCTCAATACTATCCTATCCATCTAAAGGTTGCCTGGCAGAGATTGCTGTTTAGCGATAAGGCCGCCCATTGTACTATGTTGATACGCAATATCTGTAATTGTTTAATTTATGGTGTACAATAAAGTATATATTATTATTCCTCTTTATTACAATATATCGCATATAAATTTACATTTTTAAATATACCTATATAAAAAATACATTTAAAAATATAAAAAAATAGTATCCCACCGGCATCGGGTACAGGGACCAAGCTACCGGTGGTCAGGGCTCCAGAGACAGGAATCGCCTCACAATACGTGCCGTGCTCAGTAAATCTGCCTTTTGCATCAAGCCCTTGACCCAACTGCCTAACGCAAGCCTCTTAAGATGTTGATCGAGGCTTTTGGCGATCAGACCGTGTGCTGATACGACTATCGGAACAATAATCGCTGAATCTACATCCCACATGTCGACAACCTCGTGAGCCAAGTCCAAATATTTCAATTGTTTATCTTTTTCTGCTTTCACGAGATTCTCGTCATGTGGAACCGTAATATCAACGATTATTGCGAGGCGTTCTGATCGATCTATTACCACTATATCAGGCTTATTGGCTACAATAGTCCTGTCAGTGATAATAGACCGATCCCAGTATAACGTGATACGACCATTCTCTAGAACTGGGTCGGGCACATACCTGTAATAAGGTACCTCTGAATCGACAAGTTTATATTTTAGCGCAAGTTGCTGATGGATAATCCTGGCCACTTGGTTGTGTCTATGCAAGTACTCGCCGTTGGCAAGACGAGGACAACCAGAAATAATATGTCTGAGAGATTCACCCGGTAGGTGGCATGCCCGACATATTATGTCAACCGTACCGTCTCTCAAAATATATTTCCGATAGTTATTCGTCATGACAACTTCGTCTGTAATCGCACAAACAAAACCTTCAGTTTCTCCGAACAAATCTCCGAAACGTAGCCAGGATACAGAAGCTAGAAAATCTACATCGGGCCCATGTAAGGCCCGATAAAATCGTCCATGCAGCTCTTTGCCCTGCCATATCTCCTTGCGATCATTAGTCGTCAATATTACTGGTTTGTGCCAGTTCTCTTTGGCAAGAGCAAGAGGGGTCAGTCCATTGTCCATTGCTACCACATCCCGATGCATACCCACGTCAGCATGAAGGAAATATTCCCTAAGGTTGTATACCTCACGATTGTGTAAGGTCTTGGCATTTAAAAAGCCACGACCTCCGCACTTTCGTGGGATATACAACCTCATTACAGACGAACGTGGGTGATGCATACGGTTTATGGTCAATAGCGAACGGACTTTTCTATCCAGGGCGTCTAATTCAGTCTGAGTCCATTTAAGTATGCCGAAGGAATAGATTAAGATTGGCATGGCCCAACCGTTGATAGCCCGCACCTTGTTACCGCCTGACAAAAGACTTTTCAGCACTTTTTTCAGGCGGCCAAAGAAACGGTCCACCAACGTTTGTTTCATGCCTATCTCTGTAATACCTAATGCCTGCGACATACCTAGATATTTATAGGTTTCAGTCGCGGAAAGGGATTTAAGTTTTGTGAAATCTGAAAGTTGTACTCTTTCAGATTCCACAATCCGACCCTTCTTTACATGCATGACTGCACATTTATCTACACCAAATTCCATTTTGATAGAATTACTGAAAGCTTCTGTGACTTTTAGTAACTCGATCAAGTGGGAATCGGTGGAGGCAAATAATTTTAAGTCATCCATGTAAAGAAGGTGGGAAACAACTTGACCTCCTCTCCGAAACTGATAGCCTAATCCTGAACCCTCCAGCAAAGTGCTGAGAGGATTCAGTGCCAGGCAAAACCATAAGGGACTCAGACTGTCACCCTGAAATATACCCCTCTTGATCCTGACAGGCTCGCCATCCCCAAGAACCTGACGACATCCTGGATATACAAGAGCCGTTGTCCATTGACCCATACATGTCTTCAAGAAGGCGCTAAGAGTTGCATCAACTTTATACAACTCCAGCACCTTCAACAGCCATGT
The DNA here is from genome assembly GCA_933228765.1 of Miltochrista miniata. Classification (NCBI taxonomy): domain Eukaryota; kingdom Metazoa; phylum Arthropoda; class Insecta; order Lepidoptera; family Erebidae; genus Miltochrista; species Miltochrista miniata. The sequence continues at coordinate 20,915,667 of OW121763.1, read as the reverse complement.
ATGTGGCACTGAAACATAGGCTTTCTTGTAATCAATCCAGCATGTCGCAAGGTTTTTCCGGTTACGCCGAACCTGTTGATTAATGGCCATATCAAGAATAAGGAGTTCTTTAGTACCACGTGACCCGCTTCTACATCCATTTTGAGAGTTGGACATAATAGAATTATTTTCAATATGTGTTGATAGCTTAACTCTCAAAATAGATGTAAGAAGCTTATAGACCGTTGGTAAACAAGTTATCGGTCTATAATTTTTAGGGTCCGTAGTACTACCAGATTTGTAGAGGAGGTGTGTGATACCCGAAGTCATAAAAGATGGAAGCGACCCAGACTCAAGTGATGATTGAAAGCAGGATGCCAAACAAGCATGTGAGCTATGGAACCATTTCAGCCAAAAGTTGTGCAGTCCGTCCGGCCCAGTTGACTTCCAATTGGGCAACGAACGAACCGCACTGGCAATGTCACTAGATGTTATTAGGACTGGTTCCATAGTCTGTATCGACTCACATGACTGTTCGACATCCCGCATCCACTCACACTCTGTATGACTAACAGGTACCGACCAAATGCCTTGCCAAAATGTACTAGTGGTTTCAGCACTTGGTAGGCACATGTCAGTCATACTTGAATCAGGTTGCTCCCATCTTCTATACACCCATCTCTCATCGTTATGGAACGAGCGATTCTGGCTTGCCCACGCATAAATTTTCTGCTTCAGGTGGTCTATACGTTCTGTGACTCGCACTGAGTATTCGCGAGGACTAATATTAGTCCCCGCAAATGCACGAGTCACAAAACGCATTACCCTGGGACGGGTATTACCCGTCCTGAAGCAGCATAGCTTACCAATGAGTACCCTAGTCTCGGCGATGCGACGCTCAATTCTGCATTGCCAGACTGGAACAGAGTTAGGTCTAGTAGCTGGCTCAAATTTTGGAAATTTTACATCAGCCACTCGACACACTGCTACAGCCGCGCAATACAGAATTGAGTGTGCATCACTTATATCTACACAAGTTTCAAAATAACTTGGTAGAGCCGAGTCCAGGGCACTCACTAGCGCCATGTTCTTTTTATGCGTGGGCAAACGCGGTATACGTGGACGACATATGAGATCACAAAATCTATAATCTTGCATCGCTCGCTCCAAAACACTCCTTAATTCATCGTTATACTGTGTACTTACTGTTGTAACAATATCATCCACTACTTCGTCAATGGGTACGACAGGTTGTGATTCGTTTACTTCACTATTAACACTAGGATGTGACGAAGTAGGGATGATAATGTTACTCTGTACTTCCGAGCGAATCCTCTCAAGCACGGCATCGTCCAACATATGACTACGTTGTATGACCCGTACCTGATCCGACAGCCGCTGCGCCGACACGTTGACAGTTGGTTCAAGAGCCTGAAACAAAGGCAGTAAACGAACACGATACGCAGTGAGGTTAGTTCCTCCCTCTGTAGCCACAAAATATGCCCGCATGACATTTTCATTCATTGACGAAGTCCATCGCATGCGGTGCACATTACCACCGGCAGCGGGGGCCCTATTCGAGACCGGTGGGCCTCGGGGCCCCAAGCGAGACGGTGGCCGGCCTCTCCCCGGTCGACGTATAGGTGTTGGCGACGTCGGCGGAGAGAAATACTCATCACTCGACGTAGAGCTCGACGCCTCTGCTATTCCCCTTGGCGCTGATACACATTCAAGGGGAAGAGAGGCGGAGCTGAGTGATGAGTCCGGAGGTGTTAGGCGTGCTGCTTGTTTCTTGGATCTTGTTAACATTTGCTGGATTCAAATAAATATTTTCATTTTACTGCTTATTAGGCAAGCCATGACAGCTGTCATGGACTTCAAAACCTTTTATATTCAAATATATTGTAAATGTATTTTTCTTCAACAATTTATCCATCTTTTTATAAAATATTCACTGTAAATCTGTAGTGGTTGATAAATATCTAAAAAATCCGTTATATTTATGTGTATTTATATCAAAAAGTAATTAAAAATGTGGAGCAAAATGTTGACAGAGATACCAATTATAAGTATTAATATCCGTGGTCTGATACCCATAACACAAGCAGGTTATTCCTAGCTTACTTTGGGATCAGATAGCGTTGTGTGAAATGTCCGTAAATATTTATTATATTTTTTATTTATTTATTTATTAATATTATATAATCTTGCTAAGAAAGGGTTTTTCGAAATTCCACACTGAAGGGAGTAAAATGGGATGGCTAAATACGAGTAACACGCTGATTGAGCGAGGGCGCCCGCTAGTTAATATTAGTGGTTAAAAGCAGGCATGACAAAGCAGGCATGACTGCCTCTGTGGCGCAGTCGGTAGTGATACCGCCTGCGGCGCTGGAGGTCGTGGGTTCGATTCCCACCGGAGACAAATATTTGTGTGACCCATAAATGTTTGTCTCAAGAGTCTGGGTGTTTCTATGTATAATATGTAAGTATTTAAAAGTATAATAAGTATTAATATCCGTGGTCTGATACCCATAACACAAGCAGGTTATTCCTAGCTTACTTTGGGATCAGATAGCGTTGTGTGAGATGTCCGTGAATATTTATTTATTTATTTATATTATTATTTATTATTTATTTAAAGTAATTATTGAGAAATACAACACAATTTTCATTTATCACTCTTGTTTAAGTTTTAAGAAAAGAGACAGCTGAAGTTTATCGATAGATTGTAATATATAAGCATTCTTGAAGAAAACCGTTCAGTCTTAGAATATTTTAAGTTTTAGTAATTACAAACTGAAGCTTTGTACTCTAAAGTAATAAAACATACAAATTAAACTATGTAAATTGGAAATTCTAGCGAGCAAAACGTTTTGTCCTGAGTACAAATAAACGTTTGAACAGTTTCAAATAAAATATACTGGTAAATGAAGTACAGAAGACGTTGTAAGATCCATCAAATTAAAACTTGAAGAATAGTTTTCAATTCTTTAATCTTGGACAGCTTTCAAAGTTTACAGAAGATTTAACGAAAATTTGAATGAAATGGAAAATAATTATTGAAATGTGTTGTCGACAATAATTTATTTTAGTGAGTAGAATATATGTTTATTTAAAATGTTTTAATATTATTATAATTATTTATTACCTAAAAAAAATACAAACGATTTTTATTAATATTTCTGGTACAATTTTTATCTTCAGAAATCCAGCGCTCAGTTAAATGATCCTTGTAGTAAGCTGCACACTACAGGGTCAGACTTGAGATGGGTATCACTTTGGTATTTCCACTGACTAGCGTTTCCTTGCTTTAATTTACTAGGACTTGACAAAAATGTAAGTTCAGAACTTGGAGATATATTCTACAGTAACCGTACTTTCTTTGTTGACATGATGTGGCAGTGAAAGCGACACTCTCCAGACGAGACGCCCCATAAGAAGCGGAATAACACCCGAAAAACTCCTCAAAATCGTGGGATAGCACCCGAGACCCCTAGGTGAGGCCGCAGTGGTAGCTGTAGGTCTGTTGGGAGTCCTGGGATATCCTACCGAGGGCTTACCCGGGGCTCTCAACCGTAGGCTGTTAGGCAGGATACGTGTGGTTTTTTAGTCGATAGGAGTCCGGCATAGCATCCATGTAGATTTTACCTCACGTTACAAAAAAAGGCGACATTTTATGTTTGTTAGCAATATGACCAACAAAAATGCCTCTTTCAAACAAATGGGGTCGCCATGACTGTTTCTTAATTAACAGAAGCTGAGGTTCTGCTGTATACCATTGTAATACATAAAACAACTAAACATAAAACAATCGACACTTAATCATTAAACACACGGCAAGTTCTTGTACGAATACGTAGTTTACATCTGGCCACGGCTTTGTCCAGTTTGTGAGTTGAGTAATTGGTCCCGTCGTAGTAACGCACAATAAACTTGCCAAGGTACACTGCACACAATAAATTTCTGTTTAAAGTCTTTGATTAGCTTGAGATCAAGTTACTTCATGACCCTGTATTCAGGTGACAGACTGTTTACTTGAAATAGTGCACTAAAAATAATGTTAGGTCACCATTTTAATGAATTGTGTGTTTCATATGCAAGGTTTTGAGAAGAGAAGAGTAGTGCCTTCCAGAGTGGTCACATTTTACAACAGTAGTTCAATTTTATTCAAAGTACCTATCATTTTGTAAATAAACTGTACAGTACACTACACAGATCTTTCTACTACTCAAAACTGGAATGTATAATATCCCAGTTCTTATCCAAGTGGTTAAGGTTTTTGCAATAGTAAATTATGTCCTTTGTTCAAACATTCTCCTCGAAAGGATAAAAAAAAATGTTTACAAAAAATTCCGACAGTAGCATCTCTTGTCACATAAAACTCGATATATTTATGAAGGTAAAGTAAAAACTAAGATTAGTTACAAATTTGTCTGGAGATAGATTTTTTGCAACAATTACGATTCTAGTTTAACAGGATTGAAAACAGCGGTGATTTTTTCATTACAGATCATCTCGTTGATTACCAATTTACCTTAAGCTTTTTATGAATGCGATGATAACTATTTCAAAAAATTTATAGACCCAAATCATTCGACATACAATTCGTTTCGCTCCTACATTTGACGTCTCGCAGTGTTATGACAAATGATCTGAAAATATTCCGGAACAATTCAACACCGCCTTTTGTGTTAGTACTATTATCAATTTGGCAAGCTTTAATATGTTCATTATTACAGCTATCATTCTTATAAAGCTCGGCTGGAGCTTTTTAACTTTTTATTCTTATAAGAATTGTAATGAACTTGACTTTTTCATCTGCTCAAACAAATTAAATTTGACGTCCATATTAATTTAAAGTTTTTTAAACCAAAACAAATTACAATTTCTATGAGCAAATGAAAAAGTTAAACCTAAACAATAATGTTTAAGTTATAAAGAGGAAGTAATATGTATCATATAAGTATATATTATATCATTTATCTCTTAACATAAAATACTAAGGACTCTGTTACAAAATAACATAAAAATATAAAATTTATTATTCATACATAAAGAACGGTGATTAAATCATAACAAGACGTAAGTGTGGGCAGTTGCTAGAGTTACAATTTCATCACCACACTCTACATACATTTCACTGCGCGAATAAAAAAGTTAAAAAGGTACAATAAATATGTCTGGCGTGTTTTCGGGCCGACCGGTGCCGGATGACACTGCTGTACTGTGATTAATTGTCGCAACGATTGAAACGGTCTAACCCCCCACTGGCAGACGAAATGGAATATTGTGAGCCGTATAGGACCTTTTTAATAACGGGCGCCAAGCAGAAACTAATTTATGTGGCGGTATGTACTTTAATGTTACTGTTAAATATATGAGGTTGCATAATGTAGAGTTGGAATACGAATAGAATATAATCGTGGTTGAATAAATGTAGATAGCAAAGAAAGTGTGCCGAATACAATGTGCTGCTTCAATTAACGTTCCGTTTTAGTGTCAATAATGCAGAATCCGTGTTATCTATTGCTATATTGCTTGTCCTCACTGATTGTCTAGCGGGCTAGACGCTAACAAACTTACAATCAAGTAATGTCATTTTTATTATAGTACAGCGAGCTTCTTTGTTATCTGGAAAGCTCAATGAAACAATATCAATAATGAACGGCAAACAATAGTTCGTAGGTACAAAAATGATCACATCTATGTAAAATCAGAATAGCACGGTTGAGGTATCGAATTTACGATCTAGAGAAGTGAGTCCCGAGTGTGCTAGGAACTTGGTCCACTCTAGTTTAACAAGAGTGGTTAAAAGTAAACTAGTAATTTCCATTACTAGATGCTTCGCCCGCGTAAGATTTGTTCCCGTTCGCGCTTCCCGTGGAAACCTACTCCCGGGACAAAAAGTAGCCTATGTGATATTCCAGACTATAATGTATCATTATACCAAATTTTAGTCAGATCCATTCAGCCGTTCAAGCGTGAAAGCAAACATCCACACTCACAAACTTTAACCTTTACAATATTAGTAAGAATAATAAAAGTACAGGGTAATCTAGTCCATAGTAGAAATTAGAATCCTCACAAAAATTTTGTAGAAGTTTTGCATACAGAGGTAAAGTTATACTGAGCTGATCTATTACTTAACCGGTTATATTACAAAACAAGTAAATAACTTAACTCTCTCTCTATCCTATCTTAATACAATTTTCTTATCATTGAGTTGATTTTAATCTTATAAACTATCTTATTTAGCTATTCAAATACCTATTGAATATAATAAATTGTGTACGACAACTGTTCTTCTATCTTATCTGTGACAATTTACATACACAATGCAATAATTTGAATATTTAAAACTAGTATTTTAGACAATTTCACAACATTATTACTAAGAAATTACTACGGAACATCCATAGCGTGGGATGCTCCAGCCGACCTATTTAGTTCTTCTTTATGGTACAGGTGAGTATAAATTAGTTCACTTAACAGAAATCCGCTCTTTAGGGGTCCTCACGAAACAGGTTCAATCATTTAATTTGTATCATTTTTTTGTCTCATTGTATACGGAATGAGTTTACGAGTCCTTGAATCAACGAGGTGTAACTAAAGAATCGTATTTGTAACGAATCGACGTCCGCCATAGTCGCTGTGAGCTTTGATGGTTGGTTACACCTGCCCGCTATCGTTCAAATCTCTAATTAAGTAATTGTGGCTTTTTAACTGTTGAGTTTTATATTCACATAACAATATATATTGTGTAATTATTGTAAAACGTATCCTTGTTAATTTAGAAAATGGTGCCCCCTTTGAGTTGAGTTTGAATGTCGGTGGTCTTTTGGTAGCATTTTATGAGAATGATTCAAGTTTTAGAATTAAAGATATTTTAAAAGTGAACCATCATCATGCGTATTACTGTTAGAAATGATGCCATACATTCATGGTGTGCATTATTTTGTACCACATGAGTAATACCTTTTTAATTAGCTTTTTTCTAAAAACATTACCAAAACTGACGTCTTCAGCCTGATTAATGAGCATTTGCGTTAAGGTAGGCAGTATGATAGTCTTTTACGTTAGTGGTATAAGAAAATTATTGTTTCACGGTCAAAAATAGTACCTGGTGTAAAGTAAACTTTAAAATAATTCAATGTATTCCTTTATGCTTCTCCTTTACGAAATTAAAGTTGTTACTAACAAACAACTGATGATTTCTATTATTCTCTCTCATTTCAAGGTCATCACCGTCTTTGAAGAAATTATTGTTGATGCCTAACCAATAAAACTATCTAGAAAGAATACTCGGCTACATAAATATATAACCCTATTTATTGGTAATATAAATGCCTCTATCGTATGTTTTACGTTATACAGATAATAAAGTTAAAAAAAACTAAATTTTATTTTTTTATCACATCATGTGTAATGTATCAGGCCTATAAACTCATCAAACTTTGTGCTGCCAATCAAAATACCTTTTCAAGTTTCATTCCATATTTAAAACGATTACCTAACATATAAAAACATTTAATAGAAACTTTATTTTAATTACGTATAAGTCCGGTTTTGAAACAAGCACAGGTCGTGTTTTTGTGTGAAGTTATCAAATAATCGACCTTATTGATGTATGAGCTACCATCTACCAATGATTTATAATGGCTTCCGTCTAGGACATCATTCCTCTGCGATGATTTTCAATCACATTCGATGGTTCGTTAGCGCTCGTATCTATGATCGGTCGTGTTCGCCCCTACATTGAGAAATCGTGATGGATGAGGCTTTTTATTATTATGTAAGCGGTAAAATAAATTTGAAATTTTCACCCTTTCATCATATTTTAATGAAAATCTTCAATGGGTAAATAAAATTTTTAAAAAATTTTCAATGTGTCTGTGCAAAGATTGAGTTAAAGAGAAATCTGTACTCTGTCCAAACGAAGATAGTTTAAAAGAATGAAAAGCATAATACTACTAAATGTATTCAGTCAATGGAGAAAATAAGGATGAAAAATAACAGCATTTGTGACATTTAAAACAACATACAATAAACATACAATCGCATCCAATATTTATAACTTCATGAAATCAAAACTATCTTTTACCGTTGGCAACATCAACAAGTGATACAAACACATGTAAATAAATTGAGATGAGCATTCTCGTAGTTGGCAGCACAATCTATCAGTAATTCACGTTGCATTATCAATCAACCGTGATATGATTGATGAAATATTTTCATCGGTAGCCAGATAGCTTGTCTTCTTTGTTGTTAATTAAGACTTCTATGTACCGCGTTCCACACAACTTTCTTCACTGACCTGATGTGTAGTCGCATACCTTTGCTTGAACAAAGGTCTTATATTTATGTTATTGATTTCTTACATGGATCAACACGACCACCATCAAAGGAAGACGCTTTTAGTTATAATATATTTACTCGATATACATATTATAACAGTCATTATGTTGTAGGAAGAAATAGTACCTATTCTTATACATCACTATAAAAGCAAGCGTTTGTCACTATGGAACTTAAACAAAGCAATTAAAATATTCATAATTTTAGATACACATGGCCGTTTAGACTTGTGTATTGACAGAGGGAAAAGTCTTCGTATGGTGCCTCCCTTCACGATCTAAGTCTTTGGTCATGTTGCTTTATAAAAGAATACTTCTCTAATATCACATTACTATTCGCAGTAGAATTTTCAAAGAGTCACCTGCTGTCCATTGCACCTGCTGATCAATTAAAGAAAGTTTAGTGTGTGGTCAATGAGCATGCCTGCCGAAACCGATCTCTATGATGACGATGGGAATAGTATTTACCAACACCTTAATTTTCTGTTTTTGTTGTTACGTGCCAAATGGGTTTCCATTGAATTTTCGGAAATTCTTTGACTGTTAACAAAGACACACTGACTGTTAACAATATTTTTACAAAGAAGTCATCGTTCAGCTAATAAATTATAATGTACTAGGTGACCCGCGCAACTACATTTGCGCCACATAAGTGAGAGTATTACCTGTTCCCGTCGCATTTACTCCCGTCGCGTTGCGTTTACTCCCGTAGCGTCTCGTCGTTAATATTGAATACAACGTGAGAGAGAGAGAGAGAGAGAGAGAGAGAGAGAGAGAGAGAGAAAGGTTTCTCGTCGCGTGTATTCCCGTCGCATTATTTTTAGGAACAATTTCGTTTGTCTCTTTCACAAACGAAATTGTTCCCGTGGCATTATTGTAGAAAACAATTGATTGCCATTAAAATGGTTATTATGCACCAACCCAAAGATAGACACATGCTATCGTGCAATTTTGTAGTACATATTTTATACATAATATTTACGCAGCACACGCAACAAAGCTCTGAAAGGGAATAAATTTTCCCCCGTTTTTGAAACATTTACTATTACTGCTCCGCTCCTATTCGTTGTAGCGTGATGCTATATAGCCTATGACACTCCACAATAACGTAGCTTTCTATTGGTGAAAGAACTTTTAAAATCGGTTCAGAAGATCCCGAGAATACCCCTTACAATTTAACAAATATACAAACACACAAACTTTACTTCTTCATAATATTAGTATAGAAGTATAGATTGACAAAATGTTCATAAAAATTAAAGGTATTTTGTTTAGCTTGATCCAAGTATATGTCTAAATATCTTGGTCTGAATATAGGTCTTTTGTTGGTAGGTAGGTTCTACAAGCAGATTTATAGATAACAAAACAAAAACTCAGAGTTTAATTATGTTATATAACATGAATAAAGTCATAAAACATAGAACAATCTGTCTAACTACAGAACTTCAACATCGCCTATTGGTTGTGGAGGTCAGACGGCAGTCACTTCATGGAAAATATCGAAGTACAACTACATCGCAGTATAGTAAGACTATAGAATCTGCCTTGGTTAGAAAAAGCCTCGGGGATGATGATGTGATGACGAAGGAACACAGTTGTTAATCTCTTCCTTGCATGTACTAGATTATGTGTAGCTAGTAAATAAACCAATCCTCGCAAGCAAATGTTTTGAGTGTTAAATTTTAATGTAATTAAGTATTTGTAATTGTGTACATTTACGCATACTAATCACAATAACTTACCTCGGCAAGGGAAGGGTGCGGAGTGACAAAAGGGTTGAAGGGAACTTATATTTATCATGGTTTAATGCAACGTGGATCCTTTCCCTTATTGCGTGGTTACGTGATATATTATGTAGTAAAAGTTCACTGTATTTAGTTGTCCAAATTGTGGTTTTTATTTTTAAATATGTGTTGTGTAAATATTAATAAAATAATTTTACATTATGCGTACTACTAGTTCATAGGCAGGAACTAGATGCGGAAGTTGTGGCGTAGATTGCGAGAGGCCTAAGTGTAGCAGTCTTAGAGTATAAATAAGAAGGTATATACTCTAAGCCAGCAGTGGACTCCTTTAGGTTGATTTTGATTGATGCGTACTTACCTACTGACTCTGGGCTCACAGGGAATAAAAGGAAAGTCGAAACGTAACCCTGTACCTACTCTACCTACTTGTCTCGCCAGCCGTGGTTCAATAAGCAAAATATATTCTCACTGTTATTAAAATTGAAAAAGACTGAATCATCATAACAATAACCTTTAAAAACCCTGTACTGTACAGTTCTTTTTAAAACCCTGGCAATAAAATTATTTCACAATCTTAGCATACACTTAGGATTCGTATTCACTTTATATTTAGTTATCAAGTCTGAGAGATCTAAATTAAATAAGTATCTTGAGATATTGGGGTCTTAGAAGGTTTTTACAGGGTCGGCAGCGCGAGTGTGGCACCTCTGGTGTTGCAAACGTTCATAGGCTGCGGTGACCACCGGTCCTTCTGGTGGGCCGTATGCTTGTCTGCCACCTTAGTGGTATAAAAAAAAAAAAAAAATTTGGCAATACAATTTGTGATTATGAAAGTAAACATTTTCTTTACTTAATATATTTATATTAAAACTAGATTATACCCTCTTTTAACACGAAAATGACGATTATTTTTGTGATCTTCAGTGGGATTACGATATTACCTACCATTTTAGCAAAGAAAATAATAATCCCTAGAATTGTGTAAGTACTTATACGGTTCTCAAGGATTATTGTTAGTATAATATTTGTAAGAACTGCTACTTTTCGATATACCTACGTGACATGAGAAAAAATTAAAGATCCTTAGATGGCTTCAATGTTAACATTTTTATGCTCTCCTCTCATGTACCGTACCTCGTAAAAATCACAATATTTAATTCAGTGCTGAATTTCTGCTTCTTGCAAATATTCATAATGTACTATCTATAGCTAACTTCTTCTTCTTCTTTGTGTCGATGGCGACAATGAAAAAACAAAAATAGCTTAATAAGCCCAGCCCAAAATTCGGCAAGATTGACAGCACGTTCTATCGCTTGGTTCAGATCATCGAATGGAAATTATAGCTAACGCTTATAATTTCCTATGTTTTCTTTTAATTGAATTTTGTGTTATGTTTTCTTCTATTTGGAATTTGGTTTCTAGACGGGTACACAGACATTTGAGTCTCATAGTTACTATACCAAATTGTTCTTCTCAATAATTGGATACACGATTAAAATTATTACCTAGTTTTCTCCGATGTACCCAAAACATAACAGTGGAAAAATAATAACAGTATTATCGAACGTTCTCGTAATTGGAACCGGTCAATGTTATTAGATTAGTACACTTTCATTGCTATTCCTTTGATATTTTTTACTTTGGTAGCGGTATAAGTTTAACTTTCAGTCTACGAGACATTTGATGGAATGTTACGAAAGAGTCACAATATAAATAGTAGATTTACACTGGCGGTACAATAGTGACCAGTTTGATTCGATTCGGACATTCATACTATAGATGACCAAATTCTTTACGGAAGAATCGATCCGTTACTTCTGTATGGAACTGTAAACCATGCTATGTATAAAAAGAACACACTATACGGTATCAGTTTCGTTACTTGAACATTAAGATCTAATGTTGAGTGGTTCGAGCAAAAGGTTTGAGCAATACCGTATCTCTCCGCGTATAATTTCAGTTTCACACGCGTTTCCCATAAAAATAAGATATTTTCCAGTAAAAAACGAACCTATGGACACGGCTGAATTTTCCTCTACCTTGCTCGGACTGTTTCGGACCCTTCAGACCGCAGCAATTTAGTAAGCCGCAAACATTCTCATAGATTTGACTTTTAAATATTTTTATGATAAATTTACATAGCATAAAATACAAAGCTTTTGGTTTGAACTATCAGAAATTATTGTAGCTATTTCTTTTGCCCATTTTGGCAAACATGTCTAATAAGTAAAAGCTACACACCGTTCGTGAAGCTTTTTTGTAGAGCTATTGAACTATTAAAAATAGGTAGAATATATTTTCATCATGTAATAGGTACAATAATTTTCAATTTAGCAAACTTCATATTTTTTATATTAGTAGAACCAGATTTTGTGCTTGGAATTCGTATAGTGTCTATTATGGGTTATGTCTAAAGTAATACAATAATTATGTTACAGCTAACCTTAGACTGAGTAGTAACAACTATGATGATAATGCTGACCGACAATTTCCGTTTAATACATTGGAAACGTGTTGTACCCACTCTGAGATAGTTATAAGTTTATAACCTTTTCAAGTTGGTATGTTTTGTCAGAAGAGTTTGAATGAAAGTATGTATTTTGTTTTAATTTTAGTTTGGCAGTTTGCTCGGCCGTATTTTCACTGGCCCTAGCAGAAAACCAGCGCCAACTCGCTAATTACGCGAAGTAGCATCAAAGCTGAGCTAGGGACCATTTTTGTCTCATGTGAGGATATCAGTGTTATATGTTTGTTATACCTACATAATATATCATGTATTACTTTTATTGTGTCCTTGCTGAGAACAAAATAAATCTTTTTTCTTTCTTCTTTCTTTCTATCTTTATTTAGACGGAAGAATTTAAATGTACCTTTACTCTTCAACTCTTACAATAATATTTGGGTACAAGGTAAGATATTTTTATAGAATTAGTACCTAGTAATAGTGTACGCAACATCATTTAAACAAGGTGCGACAGTCAGACCCGACCGGTTTGTTAGACTGGTAGCCATCTGTGAACAAATTACTTGTAAGCGATGTCCTAAAATTATACCTCCGGCTAGAATTAATGGGTGATCATTAGTTAAGGAATTACACCTGGGTTATTAATTTACCATTCATTAAAGATGATTAGAAACAAAAATGAGGTGATTGAAATGATATAAGTATGATTGACCATTCAAAATTGTATATTTTTGTAGCTCACCTACATTCTTTTTAACGTGAGAGAAAATCCTAATGGATGCTATGCCGGACTCCTACCGACTAAAAAACCTCACGTTACGTCCAACAGCCTATGGTTGGGAGTCCCGGGTAAGCTCTCGGAAGCATGTCCCAGGACTTCCAACAGATCCACGGCCGCCACTGCGGCCTCGCCTAGGGGGTGGTTCGGGTGCTATCCCGCGTCTTTGGGGGGTTTCTGGTGTGATCATAGGTCACCTACTATTAAAACTATCAAGATAAACTTGCCACTTTTTTTATACGTGTGGAAATCCCTCATGGGTGCCATACTAAGCTCTTACCGTCTTAAACCACGCGAGACCCTACTCTGCCTACGGCCGTAAAACCTCCGCGGCCTTACCTTGGGGGTTTGGGTATGATGCCACGTTTGGGGGGAGGGGGTTGTTCCGGTATTATCCAGCTTCTTGGGGCATGAGGGGTCACGCTGCCATCTAAGGCCTGGCTTCTGTTAGGAGGGCGAGCAGTCCGTCGTCGTCCGCATTAGTTAAGGAATAACACCTGGATTATTAATTTACCATTCATTAAAGATGATAAGAAAGAAGAATAAGGTGATTGAAATGATATGAGTACGATTGACTACTCAAAGTTATATATTTTTGTAGGTCACTTAGGTACTATTAAAACAGTGAAGGTAAACTTGCCACTTTCCTAGTAACTGGCATCAATTTCAGTTTTACCTCAAAGGGTCTGAATACACTTCAATTATATATCTTTTTTATTTACTCAAATAATATGAAGTTACAGCGTCAATCTATTTTGATATTCTTATGGAAAAAAAATTGAAATTAAATAGCTTAAATAAATGAAAAGGTTGTGTTTCAGTAGTAATTGGCCATACAATTTAATGCTAGAAGCTGGCCATGTAGAAACAGTCATCAAAGCTTTTAAAACAAAACTTCAAAAGAAATGGTATATTAAACCCTTTGAACAGTTTAATTAGCCAAATTCTAGTATTCTCTTCTTTAAAATATTCGCATTTCTTTTGAATGGCAACGTTAGTTTGTTTTTAGGGTTTCGTAGCCAAATGGCAAAAACGGAACCCTTATAGATTCGTCATGTCTGTCTGTCTGTCCGTCCGTGTGTCACAGCCACTTTTCTCCGAAACTATAAGGCCTATGCTATTGAACCGTGGTAACTAGATGTATCCTGTGAACCGCATTAAAATTCTTATATAAATCTAGATACAAAAGCAGTAAATTTTTGGGGTTCCCATACTCAGAACTGAAATTCAATTTTTTTTTTCATTTAACCCATACGTGTGGCGTGGGGTACCTATCTATAGATAGGTCTTTAAAAATGTTATTGAGGTTTCTAACAAACTTCGAAAGTGGAAAAATGTGTGCCCCCCCCCCCCTCTCTAACTTCTAAACTAAGAGAATGATAAATCTAAAAAGAATATATGATGTACATTGCCATAAAACGAAAATTGGTTTGAACGAGATAGAGCTGGTAGTTTTTTTTTAATACGTCATGAACCGCAATTTTCGGTTAGAAAAATCACTACCACTGCGAACGTGTTAAAACATCAAAGTTACAACGAACTATAAGAACTTTTATGTAATGTTACTTGCTGCTACGAAACCCTTCATGGGCGAGTCCAACTCGCACTTGGCCGGTTTATTTTAATGTAGTTTTCGTACCACGTTTTATTCTTAAATCTAATGAGAAGAAAAGCTTAAAAAACCGTTTCTAGCTGCCTTAATTGGCTACAGATTTCAAGATAATTGTAGAATAAATAAAATAGGGCCTGTTTTCTTTTATTTTCTTAATACCTATTCATAATATAATATTATCTTAAAATTTCTTATTTCTTAATTTTATTTAACATTACACAGATAAATTTCGTTTTAAATGTTTTTCATTAATAAGTTAGTGTTCGTCTCATTTACATGTAAACCCCTCAAGAAGACATTGCTAGGTAGCTCTGACAATCAATGGCGACAGGAAAGAGTACAAAATGTCGTCACCCCAATTAATTCCGAAGTGTGGCTTAAGAGGCGACTAAGGGAACACTTTTGCAAAACGATCCATTGCGTAGAGAAGAAAATTTCGAAATGGAACCCGGTTGTCAGTAAAATGACCATTTCTAAGCCCATTTGTACGCCATAAAGGCGACTTAATAAAATTCCACTGTGGATCTTCACAACCTGCGCTTTTCCATTTCAACACGGCAATAAGCTCACCACCTATTACGTGGACATTTACAGTGACAATAATTATATTGTGGTTTACTCCATAACAAACTTCAATCTGAGAAATCATACAGAAGTGTTGATTAGCTTCAGCACATCACAACCGCTTGCAGGCGCTCAACTATCAAATATTATGTGTGCATAAGTCTGACTTGTGCAATTAAGAGAAGCTAAGCAGCACTGTAAAGGGTACATAATATACTGTAATAAACAGTATATGCGGTTACATCCAGAGTATTCGCGTCCAAAGCGAGCGCTCTATGTCGACCACTTCCACAACTTTCTCCCAACTTATCCACAACTTGTAACCATTAGGAGACCTGTTAAATGCTAAGGGCACGATTACGCAAACTATGCGTTAATATTGAGTTTGGACCGTAGTAACTATTAAGTTGGAGGTTAATATGTTATTTTGATTAAGTTAGCCCATTGTACTGAATCCCTTGTATTAACTTATGGCTATGTCGACTTACGCGTCAAGGTATAGTTTCGGTTACCCCCATTAATTTTCCTTAATGTCACCATGATTATAATTATGTACGGTGATGGCTGTTTAAGTTGTTAACACCATTTAATAGTACCTTGAACCCTTTCGGCTATTCAAAGTAGCATTTTGACAAACACGCACTCCTAAAACTGACATCAATAATCTGAAAATATTACATGCTTGCTTATGTCTAAATAGAATATATACATTACATTACTAAATACTTACTTTCATCCTAATTTTGATTTTATTTATTTATTTTTATTTGAACAATTCATAAAATATATTTGAAATGATGGCTATCAATATTACATTTGAATTTTATGTAATTTAGTTTCAAAAACCTTCAGACTGGAATGCTGTTGCGACTCCAATAATTCCAAGTAACGGTCTCAATACTACGGACAATGTCTTTTGAAAAGGGTTAACTGTATTGTTACACAAAAATCAATTTATCTAAACCTCTTAGTCATAAATATACTTTTGTAATCTTGTAATGCTAATTCAATCTTTGTCGGCCCAGTTTTGTCTTTTATCTTAAATGAGATAATCTTTCTTCCGGAAGATTGCTTCCATAGTTTACCTGCTAGTACCTTTTGTAATATTAACAAGTTTATTTAACAAAGGTACGTGAGTTAACGTTGCTTTAACGACTGTGTAGATTCCCGTTGTTCACTTCTAGTACAAATATGCCGCATCAGTTTACATGGCGGTAGATGTGTCATTGGGATCCACTAGCACTTTGACTTATGGAAGAAGATTATCCAGGAATTAGAACATTTGACATCTAAATTTGTAAATATTCATGTACATATGTTGAAATAAAACTTTGACATCTTAACTTTTTTACTTCTTTCTCCCTTAAATCCGTAGTTTCTTAGCCAGCTACGAATCCAAGTTAAATAAAGGCTTGTAAAATAAATAATAGCTCATAATAAAAGTTATTTCACAAATACCTACCAATACAATTTTAAATTATATTTGTGTCGTTTTTTTTTCTCGAAATATAGGTAGGTACGCTCACCTTTATTTCGCAAAAAAAACATCTCAACGACAGATATTTTTATCTGCAATTAATCTGCAGAAAATTATCTGCAGTTAATTAGGTACCTTTTTATTAGACAGAACTGATTTCAGTTACAGCAAAATGACCAAGATTTTATATTGGACATAATGACTTTATCTGAAATGACTTTTAAGATGATTTCACATCAAAAGATTCCCTTGCTTGTTTGTTACTACACGTTGTTCATTAAAATTTTTACATCGCAGTTTTATGACTTTGATTTTATCGTTAAATAAAATTTGTCATTAAAGATAAGATAAAACTTATAATAGGTACTTATCTGGTTTATATAACACAAGGTAGTCACTTAAATTGAATAAAATATTCTATTAATTGTAATTAATATAGATTTTATTTCTTACAAGGTAACCTAGCTGTCACATTGCTAAATAAAAGAGTCGTTAAATTGTTAAGCAATGTGTTGACTATACAAATAAGTATAACTTTATAGATATTATAAAAATAATAAAGAATTGAACATCCACAAATAGTTTTTTTTACCTTGCCAGCACAAAAGGGCGCTTTTTGAACGTTTGGATCTTTGTTTTTTTTATCAGAGTAAGTGAAAGTGACTTTCCCTTGGAACACCGCTTAGAGACCAATACATAGACACAATTCTTTATCCAGAACCTTACCCGGGCCATGTATTGATGGCTGAACGCCTCTTTTTATAGGTTAGAATTTACTTTTAGTAACTGAGCTACTGTTTCTAGAGACTGATCTCTATTTTAAAGAATGTGCATATATTGTAGACCTGGTTTTGTATTTTTGAAACCCAATATACTTATTTATGACTATGACCTTATTTTTGATTATGAGCTGTGTAAATATCAAGAACCTGTATAATCATTTAATGTTTGTTCAATTGCATTTCTGATCTTTATTTACGTACCGTACTAGTTATGATAAGAAGACTATAATTCACCAATGTCCTTAACAGTCGCTAGACGTTACCGTTTTCAATGGTAAGTGGAAATTATTTAATTAAATTTATATGCGTATGGTTAATGGTATAAATACAACACAAATAACTAACACAAAGCGTTATAAAACCACCATGTTTTACACAAGAATATAACCTTTAAATACTGTGGAAAGCAATGAATCATTGACACGTGAGACTACACTATCGCATCTCGTATCCCGCTGACTTGGTATAATTTGCCTGCACGAGCCGTGTAGAACGGAGTTCAACTCGCCGCGCCGTATGACACCTAAACCATGAACCAACTAGGAATTGTTTTACATATTTTTATAATTATCTTTTTATTTTTTACTTAGCGCATTATTAATATATGGAATTAGTCCGAAATTTTGTGATGGATAGCTTTGTAAATTACATTTTTTTGATTCGACTGTGTTAGAAGATGATGTCTGGTATGCTTACATCTTATTATATTACACAGTTAAATCTATGGATAGGAGTATTACTCAAAACTTAAAGGGATATGTGGATAGAATGAAAATGATTAGGAGATCACTTCACATTAATAAAAATTAGTGACCGACCGAAGTTTCGGTTTCGGTTTCGGTTTCGGCCAGTTTCGGCCAAAAAATCGAGTTTCGGCCGCAGTTTCGGTTTCGGCCAAAATGGGCCGAAACTTTCGGCCGGGCCGAAACTCACGTGTTCGTGAATTTTGAGTGCCTGGCTCTGCTTGTGACGTGGTTGGGGTCAGCCCAACCAGTTAATATGTTACTAACCTAAAATTTAGAGATTTACAAACGACTTCCAATCAAGGAATTCTACAAAGTCTTTAGTACTTTGTAGTCGGTTCCGTACAAAAAGGGCTAAAAACATGGCCCCATTACTAAAACTTCGTTGGTCGTCTGTCTGTCTGTCAGCAGGCTGTAACGCATGCACTGCATCCGTAGGATAAAAGTGTTCTGTGATGCACTGTGACTGTGATAGTTAGACAATTTCATAGATGATGTATTTCTGTTGCTGCTATAGAAGCAAATAATAAAAACAAACAAAATAACAATATTAAAGGGGGCCTCCCATACAATCATTGGCAATACACCGGGAGACCACAACTGAGTGACAGCACTGCGAAGAACGCAGCTAGAATACACGGCTCAATTCATTGGTAGAGTGCTCAGCGTGAAGGCATCCGCGTCAGATCCTCGTGGCAAGTCTAGAAGCGGACATTCACTCGCTGAAGACCACAGTGCCAACCAAAATCTCCAGCAGGAGTAAATGGGAAGCCGCCGCTACCGCTACTAGCAGATCATGTTCGTGAGTGAGGTGATAGGGTGGAAGCGGGAGAGAACTCCCGAGTTCCACAGTCTGGGGTGAAGGCGCCGCAGGGTTGTCTTCATCCAAAAATATAGGTCTCCATGACCGGGGCCAGAAGCGATGGAAAAGCTGCTGGCCGTCCTTACAGAAGTACACCTAAGACGGTGGCATGACGTAAGAGGTTCATGCACACCTCATGCCCCAAGTATCAGGATAACACCGGAACCAACCCCAAAGACGTGGGATAGAACCCCCATGCGAGACAGCAGGGGTAGTCAAAGTCTGTCGGGAATCCTGAAACTCCCTTTCAAGGAATTACTCGGGACACCCTCCGTAGCTAGTAAGCATCTGTGATAACCGGTGGAAGAGAGCGCCGTGGCTCGTCTCCAACTACTCGTCCGTGATTGTGTCGATTCTCCTTCTTGGTTGCTCAAGTCGCAACTTCCAGGTCTCCTTGGTTTTCTGGTGGAGCTCGGACCACCGAGCCTCGATTTCTCGAGACGCAGGGCTATGGCCCCACTCCAGCGAGGGCTCGATGTCGATGCTGACGCTTCCTACCTGTAAGTTGGATCCCTCAGGTGACGGTTGGTCCGTGACAGCATAGGTCCCCGGATTTATGAAGGGCACACCGTATCCGACCAATGACTTGAGCAACCCCTGCCGTGGTTTTAGGGCTGCGTTGCTCCTAGCTCTGTTACGAGGTTGTCATCGGGCGTAACACGTTACGCTGGCGCTGACACCTCGGAGCAAAGGACCACGCAGCACTCAATCGTAAGTCGTAACCGATGTTTCACAGAAGCGGTCCTAAGATCGATCCCTGTGCAACACCGAACGATACATCTCGCCGACCCGGACCTAGTCAGCTCGGGTAAGTTATAGCCCTCTCGGAAAGATGCCCGGACAGTTCGACGGAGGTAGGGATGCATTCCATGGCAAATAAGCACTTTCCTAACGCAGCTAGATAAGATAGATAAGATAAGATAATCATTTATTTGCTGAACATGAGTCTGGAAGCGGAAGAGTATGCTACAGGGCAAGGTGTTGCAGGCGTTGGCGATTTCAAGAGACACTGCCAACACCTGTTCTGTTGCCGCCATAACAAAAAAATACCTACTAAAATCGGAAGCGCTCGTGGCCTCGTGGACGATCAGCAACTTTCACTATGGCCAGTGCTTGGATGTGTGACCATCCATGTAGTAGCTTAGTGACATTTATTTGAGCGTTTCCGTGCTTTGGAAGGCATGTTAAGCCGTTGGTCCCGGTTGCCGCTAAAATGACAGTCGTTAAGCCAATTTCAAGGCCTTTTTAGTGGGCTTAAAATTTTTTAACAGTAAGCCGTCACAACCTGCGTCTATCCATATCTACACGGCAATACGGCTCACACCCTTTTACGTGGCACAAATTCTAAAAAATATGATACGTGGGCATATAATATGCTTCTGGCTACCTCTTCGGGATAAAACCGTGACCAATGTATGTGTGTATGTAAAATATGAAAAAAAAATCCGAACAATAAACGTAATTTCTGTAACGCAACCCTCTATGCACGAATCCGACTCGCACTTGGCTGGTTTTTTTATCAATATGAACACGTGAGTTTCGGTTTCGGTTTCGGTTTCGGCCGAAACTGACCCTGAGGCCGAAAGTTCGGTTTCGGTTTCGGTTTCGGCTGAAAAACCAGTTTCGGTCGGACACTAATAAAAATATTCAGAGTAAGCGCAATGCTTGAAAATTAATGTTGTGAAATATCATTAAAGACAAACTGTGCAACCTGACTTTGCCTCATATTTCAATAAACTTTACCCCTCAGGGGTGGAACTATGAATAAAAGCTTTCCTTGGGGAAATCAACAATTAAAAATGCAACCTATCACTTTAGATTCAAGGGTTCGGACAGGGCGTTGAAGAGGCAGTGAGTCACGCATTAGTTTTATTAATACGTATCAATTTATGCAAAGGTCGTGATCCGTTTGCGAGCAAAACCATACTTCTACGCCAACAATCTCACAAGTCCAAGGTCTGAACCGCCAATGCATTTAAAGTCTGTGGACTTAAAAATCGTACGGATGGCTCTTTGTACATGCTTGAAATTCTAAATAAATCCATCTCAGAGCACGCCATGATACCAGTTGACCAACGATACCAGTTGACCGTTTGGTACGCTTATTGATCACCAACGCGAGACGACGAACCAACAAGCCAGCGATTTATACCAATAGCTTGCCGGCTCGCCAAAGGATCGCCCCTTTTACCTATTGACTTTATTTTTTAAAACAGGTAAACTGTTTTTAACGATGGCAAAAGCACGGTTCAGGTATCTAAGTGTTGCTAGAATATTCTGTGTCAAAGGCAATAATGATTTCATGAACACAGTCTCTCTGATCGAATTCTTACTGAAGTTTATAAATATTTTTTAGAATAAAGGAGGGTTGACACAGCTAAACTAAAAAACGTAGTAAATGATGATGCCACTTGTTTGTGGTAGAGACTCTATTGGTTTTGCATGCCGTTGGGGCAACTGTGCACTAAATTAAATTCCATGGCAAAATTGTTGTTCGGAATAAAGAATAAAAAAGATTGAAGAATCTTGCTTATCAGAAATATGGAATTTTATCTAAAATACTGTACTGTTTACAAGGCTAAAATAACATCAAGAAAAGTATCCTGTAATGAGAATGTAGTCAATCAAAACAATACTGTAGCTGCTCCTGGGTTAAAGTAAATTTCAAAAAGCAACTTTAAGCTAATATTGACAAATTTTTTTGGAAGTGTGTTTAGAACATAAATTATATTTTTTTGCAAGTGTGAAATTTAAATTAGGTACCTAATCAACTTGTTTAAATTTTGCAGCTTTAAATACAACAAAGTTCGTTTAATACAATGTTTTCTTAAATATTACAATAATAATACAAAATATGTAGACAATAAGAACTAGATGAAATTACTTAAATTTTGCTTGTTAGGCATGAGATCAAACTTGTATAATATATCCAACCTATTCCTAAAAAAAAGTTTGCGATTCATTTACATATCAAAAGAATCTTCTATACGATATTTTAGCTATTTCTATAGGTATCTCGCTAAAATGTTCTATGGTGGACGAACTCATGAACAGATTAAAAAAGCTGATTCCGAGACCTTCGGACACCACTGGGAATAAAGTTCGGTTGGTGATAATGATAATAGGTAGGTAGTTTTAATTAGATAAGCGGTTGAGATAGAGAACTCCCACAGTGAAAGCATTCGGGCGTCGCATCGGCTTCCGTTCTGGTCTATATGACAAAAGTGAAAACCACCATGTGGCATCGAATGGTGACAGCTGGCAAGAGATTTTTATTCTATTAAAACTTTTTTAATGAATCTCACTTAGATTCCAACGAAAATAGCAAAATCAATGCAAATAGTTACACAAAAACAAAACATGCATGTAGAGCTAAGAACTATAATTGTAATAAAAACCGTCATTAAATCAAGTACACAATCATATTATTCACACGTTACTGGGACTAAAGTAAACCTTTTTGTATTGTCGGTGAAAATATTAAGATCAACGATTAAAATCAGGTACTATAATACAATAGTTTCTTGTATTTCTCCTACACTTGTACTTTTATAGACTTCTTGTTCTCAGGTCAACATTTTTATAGCATAATAGGTGAAATATTCATGTTGCCACCCAATTTGTAGCCTAGTCAGGCTGTGAGAAAAAATCCAGTTTTAGGTAGGTGGTTGACGCTCTCGTATATCAGTTTAACCATGCTTGGCATATGCGTAATATATTATTCTAAGAGTCCGGTTCAACAGTAATAAAAATCGTACTACTTAATTTATTTGACGTTTATGCGTTTTTGTTTCTTTCTGTGAAAATGTAAAGGAATATTTTCACATAAAAGGTGATCATGTGATGTCTATCAAAATGACTGTGCAATTTACAATAACAATATGACTTTATATGACAGTATTTTATTATGATGCAAATGAAATTTTATTTACCAATATTATACAAATACAAATACAAATACAAATAGCCTTTATTGCGGATAACTTATTAACATTTCCTTACATAATTATCTTAAAAAATATATAATACCTCAAGAACTACATGCAATGATTTTTAAGGATCACTAGTACATAAATTACTTGTATTACAATATATAATTATTATTTAAATTTCATTAATTGATTTCTTTAGATTATTATGATTAGATCATACATTATTAATTACTACCTATTATAATTTCAATATTATTTTGTATAAAAGACATGCATGAATTTTAAAAGATTCTAGCAATATAATGCTTCCAATTCATCATAATTTATAATTATTCCATATTCATTAATTTACTACTATTATTTATCATTACAATTCAAAATACATACTATTCTTCGACATCGGTAACATTATCCGCTTGCCCTTTGGCATAGGCCTCCCCTAGGACTTTCCATGTGCTTCTGTATCTGGCGTTTCTGTGCCATGTTAATCCAGCTACTTTTTTCACATCTTCATCCCATCTGGTTTTTGGACGCCCTTTCTTTCTTTTTCCATCTCGTGGGCACCATTCCGTGACCTCTTTTGTCCATTTTTTCTTATTGTTTCTAATCATATGGCCTGCCCAGTTCCATTTTAGCTTTTTAACTGTGTATACGACATCAGTAACTTTTGTCTTGCTTCTTATGCTTGTAAGTTTGACTTTATCCCGTAACTTAAGGTTTAGAATGCTCCTCTCCATTTTATTTTGACACACTTTGAGTGCTTCAGTCTGTTTGCTTGTAAGAGCCCAAGTTTGAGCTCCGTACGTTAAACATGGCAGTATGCATGAGTTGAATACCGTGGTCTTGTCTTTTATTGGTATATGAGGGTTTTTCAGTACCTCCTTTAGGGACCAAAATCTTTTCCAGGCGTTGCATATTCTCATGTTTATTTCCTTCTGCATAAGGTAACCGGTGATATAATTTGTCCCAAATATGTATATTCATCAACATACTCTATTTGATCCGCGTTTAGCGATATAGGTGTTTTTATGTGGTTTGTCATTACTTTTGTTTTGTCTAAATTTATGGTCAATCCTACTTCTTTGCTTTCTCTATCTAGTTGTGCAAGCATTACTTCTAAGCCTTGTTGGTCATCATTAAGTAGAATTAGGTCATCTGCGAATCTAAGATGGTTAAGTTTTTCCCCATTTATGTTTATTCCAAATTCATCCCAATCAATTTTCCTGAATATATGTTCCAATACTGCGGAGAATAGTTTTGGCGAGAGAGGATCTCCTTGCCGTACTCCTTTATTGATTTTAAATGCTGGGCCTTTTCTTTCTGTCTGGATTGCAGCTGTTGAGTCTTTATATATATTTCTTATTATTCTTATATACTTGGGATGTACTCCTTGTGAACTTAGAGCACTCCAAATGTGTGAGTGTTTCAGAGAATCGAATGCCTTTCTGTAGTCTACGAATGAAACGAAAACGAAAAAAAAATGTAAAGGAATATTTTCACATAAAAGGTGATCATGTGATGTCTATCAAAATGACTGTGCAATTTACAATAACAATATGACTTTATATGACAGTATTTTATTATGATGCAAATGAAATTTTATTTACCAATATTAAAATTGATATAATGCTTATTCTGCTTCTTTTTCATAAATAAATTTATATAAATAAAAATGAATCTCCGAAATGTATGTACGCTCATAACTTCAGAACGGCTCGACCGGTTTTGCTAATTCTTTTTTGTTGTATAGTTATAGTAGCCAGGGCAAAGTTTGTATCCAAGTAAAATTAGGAAAAATTGTTTTTATTTTAATTGGGTCAGCTTGATATGGCGGAACAAAGTTTGCAGGGTCAGCTCAATGCGCATAGAGTTTTTAAGATTTTGGAAAAGCGCCTAGATGAGGTCATCTGGTAACCCAAAGGCTGGCAGTTTTTTCTCTCGGCGAATAGGTATTGCTATTCAAAGGGAGAATGCTGCTAGTCTATAGGGCACAATGCCACGGGAGCCTTCTTATGTTTAGTTTAGATAGTTATAATCTTAATATATATTTAATAATTCTCTTTCACTGTAATTTTGAACAATAAATGTTTTATTTCTATTTGTGTCAAACTGTTCAATTTACAAAATCATTGTTATTGTAAATTGAACATTATAAATATATGATAGCATTTTATTATAATGTTAATAAAATATTCTTATAATAGAAAACATAGTTTGTATATCAATACCGAGATTGATATGATGCTCATAGCAGTTCGTGCTCATAAATATATTTTTTATTCCTAATCATATAATAGGTACCTACCTACTCATATTTGCTATTTCAAATAAGAGGGACCTACAGAGCTGTAGATACGGCTTGTTTACAATTTTATTACACGTATAAATACTCGTATTGCACAACATTTTTAACATATTCTGGAACTGTTTTGCACTCGTGTAGACTTAGAGTAGACTAATTTCTATAGGAATATTGTTTTCATTCTGCGGAACCTTTCCTACGTTACATACATACATATGGTCACGCCTTTATCCCCGAAGGGGTAGGCAGAGGCATATTATGTGCCCACATTTCACCTTTGTATAATTTGTCCCACGTAATAGGTGGTGAGCCGTATTGCCGTGTTTAAATGGACAGGCGCAGGTTGTGACTGCCTGCAGTTGAAACAAAGCCTTCAACTTAGCTTAACGACTGCCATTTTAATGGCAACCGGGACCAACGGCTTAACGTGCCTTCCGAAGCACGGAAACGCTCAAAATAAATGTCACAAAGTGATCACATGAATGGTCACCCATCCATGGACCGGCCATAGTGAAAGTTGCTTACTGCAGTGATCGTTTACGGAACACTGAGTCCGCGGGGCCACGAGCGCTTCAGCGTAGAGCGTTTCCGTAGGAATAAGGGAGTTACGTAATACTAATAATAATAATATGCTTTATTGTACACCAAAGAAAATTTCTTTCCTACGTTATAGTTTATTATTACTAGTCGAGAACTTATAACCTTTTCTGGAGTATTGAGTATCACTGTAATATGAGTTTTAAGAAAGATCCAATATTTTACTACTTTTCCAACGATAACTGTTAGATTATTTAATTTAATCACATGTAATGGGCCGTTAAAAGGTTATAGAACACAGTCAGTAATAATGACACTATATATATTATTTTCATTTAAGTCATTAGCTATATCGAATACTACCGGTTGTCACGTGGTTTCACCCATGTAGTTCCCGTTCCCGTAGGAATAAGGGAGTTAAGTAATACTAATAATAATAATATGCTTTATTGTACACCAAAGAAAATTAAACTTAAAACTAGATATTACAAATATTAAGTATAGCTCAACTCAGGGATAACATAGCATTCTAATGGTGAAAGCATTATCGAAATTCGTCCAATAATAATTCGGTTTATTCGCAACAAACATACGTCGCGTAGGTACAAAAATTTAAATCTTTCTTCTTTATAACATTAGTAGGTAATTGTCAGATTAGCTTAGTCTCTCTCTAGTCTATACCTAGGTGAGGCCGTAGGCGTGTTAGCCAGGATCTATCGAGAATCTGGGTCACACTTCTGCGATCTTTCGATGATTTTAGTCAGTAAGCGTCCGTCATAGCATTCATGAGGGATTTCCACACGTAATAAATATTCTAAGTGGTAGTCGTGGGTCTGTTGGGAGTCCTGGGACATCCTTTCCAGGGCTTACCCGGGTCTTCCAACCGTAGGCTGTTGGGCATTACGTGAAGTTTTTTAGTCGGTAAGAATCCATGAAGGATTTTCCCTCACGTTAAAAAAAACCTATTCTTACCGATTCTATTATAAAGACCCTCTATAACATTAGTATAGAATATGAAGAGGCCTCTAAGGCATTTGAGAGCATGTCCTCAGCATCACATAAGAGTACAGACGTCTTGAATGCGGTTCGTTATAATTTATTTTACGTGTTCTTATAATTGTATAATTATTCAGTAAAACGTTGCTTTCTAGAACCTTTAAAAGGTCAACCAAGGCCTTAGACGCCTGATGTACAAAAGGTCTTATATGATTATAATTGAAGGTTTCTTTTAGGACATCATTGAGACACCTTTGAAGGGTTTACCTTTGAAAAAGATTATTTAAATAGACTGAAATTTGTGTAAACACCGAACTTTTTGATTGAGTTAAATACTTGTAAGAAATTTACATTAATATTTATTTTCTTTGAGCAAACAAATGTGTGGATACCATTTACTTATTTATTCATACTAATTATATTATCTGGGAAAAACATTTTGGTATACAAATATAATTTAAATTCGTTTTCTTAGGAAAAAATATTACAAATGTGTACTGCAGAAACTATTAGATTTGCCTACTTTTTTTATTTATTAGGTTGTTTTGTATAACGCAAGATTTAGATTGTTTTAGGCGACAAGTACACCATCCTAAGGTGTCTGAGCAGTTAGATGAATTTGAAAGAATCAGAATAGTCACATGCAATTAATACCGGAAACCAATGCTTTAGGAACTCCATTATAATTAAAACGTAGTTTGTTCTTCAACATTTCAATGAATACAAATTTCACGATCAGTAGGTACTCCAGATTGAAAATTTGGTTTCGTAGACAAAACAACAATTTCAAATTACCTATCTAAATGGTACAAGGAATATTGCATATTTTTCACCTGCAGCGGCTACACATAATCGCACAGGTTTCAATAGTCGTCGACAGGGACTTTGTTTTATTTTATAGTCATCGATAAACAATCTGCAAAATGTGTAAAAGCTACCTATTGCCATAAATATCTTCTAACAAGAGTTGTCCACAAATTCCCACCCACCAGTGACATTTTTTAAAAAAGACGAAAAAACATCAAAAACTGCTTCATAATTGGCACAAAAGATCCTATATCGCAGAAAAGAACGTTCGAACACAGAGCGTTATCTTTTTAGATTAATATTTTTGTTACTCATTTTTTATTTATTCGCATTTGGAAGGTTTTTTATTGTTCATAGTTCCTTTGAGTATTCGGACTAGATAAAGTAATAGAGAGGAATAGCTACATAAAATAATATTGATTTTCTTCAACCTGTTTCTGTTTTAAATCATACTGCTCAAGTGCATTATAATCATATAATTCCTAAGAAATATAGAATATTATGATTTTATAAGTAGAAGTAGCTTAAGTGCTTTATTTATAAAGTTATTTTTATATTTGTCAGAATTAATAAACTATAAGCTTTACCGCAGAAAATAAAATGCCTTTCTGAAAGACTTTTATATGGATAAAAGTTAATTTGAACAGATCTAAATGCGCACGTTAAATCTTTTCGATATTATATCGTACCAATAAAATATTTTACGACTCATTCAGCTCCACAGCCTCGCACTTCTTTTTTACCTTCCTTTTTTAGTTATGAACAGCGCTTATAGTGATAATGTTTGCTACCTGAGCGTGGGTGCATTTTAGATCCCTACTTGTGAAATATTGCTGGCCATCCCTTGTCACATATTTACCTTATTAACACAAAAAAGAATCCTACAAGCGGGATGCTGAATACAGAAAAATATACGAAAGAAAGAGATAGTCCCCTATCTAAAAAAGCATTCTTAATTGCTTTGATTAGATTTCAAGGATATTAACTATAGCGATTCACGCGCATTGTCAAGTCTCATATATTTTGATTTCATACGGTGCCAGTTTTATGAATTTGTGTATTTTTTGTTCAATAGCCGTATTTACCCTTCTTGGGTTTGGGTCATTGTGTGATATAGACGCAGTATTGTTGGTAGCCGTGACTGTCAACACTGAGGTCAAATAAAAACAAGTTAAGAAGGAAATATTTCGCACCTAACATACTGACTTCCTGGAGGAAGTTTACTTTGTCACTTTTTGGTGCTGCATAATGTCTCTTTGTGAGCGACTTTTTATAATGCTTTGGATAAACCCAAGAGATACGTTAGGCTACCGTTTTATGATTTGTGATACTACCGAACCTAATTGAACGAAAATTTGTTAGATTTGTCAGAGAGATTAACTTAGCTAGAACATTCTTTTGTTGCTAGGATTTAAGTTAAAATTATAATTTTATAATTAGGAAGAATCATGTTTAAAATAAGCGTACCTATCTTTTATCAAAATTGTGGGTAAGAGACGTGAGTAACTGTTTAGAGATAAAATAATGCTCTCTCTTACTCTTCAAAGGAACTTTTGTATACCTCTTAGAAAATGCCAGTTTCAATAACAATATGTTAAATAATGTTATGTTTGATAAGAAATATGTCATAAGTAGTCATAACATTAATAATTTTGATGTACTTAGATACAACCTAATTACTAGTACAGTTATAAAGTAACGTAGGTTCCTATTATGAAGATAATGTTAACTCTTTATAATATTCGTATAGACAAACTTTGCTAAAGATAGTATAAATTAAATATGATAATCAAAACATTAAAAACATTATAAAAACTTCTAAAAATTATCTAATAAAAGCAGTGACAAACATCTCCCCACGACAGGTCAATGTTTTTAACACGAAGTTATTCATTATTCTTATCTTTGCAAATCATGTCCGCGTCGGCAGAAACGATGGAAGTTTCAAAGAGATAACATTAACTATAACAACATAAATACTCATAAATATACGAACACGTAACTCAAACGCAATTTCTATGCTAACAAGGATACGCGCGTTATCGTATTTGTACCGTATCTTGGTGCAAAACACACGGGGTGAATATTTTACATACATATTTTGTTTCATGTCTGTATGTTCACGGTAAATAAATATTTCTTGGAAATTTTGGCATACTTTTTGTACGAAAGTTTGAAATGTACACTTTTAACTTTTTTTAAGTGCTCTAACAAGGCTCTTGAGATTGTGTTTTACAGTTTGTGATGATAAGAAGCAGCAAAAGCAAAATTTTTGTTGAGATTTATGAGATTTTTCTACAGATAATCTGAGTTGTTTAAAAGTTTAAAACATAAACTAGAACCAAATTTACATTTTTTTATTATTATCAAAAGTACCTGTACTAAAAAAATTAGATCAGTCAAACCAAAATTTGCATAGCAACAAAAACGTTGAAATTTGTCTTAAAAATTTAAGAACATCTACTAATACATATAACTACAACATGTAATTGTTAATGAGTTGATTTTACTAAATGTGATACTGAACTTATTATAAACATTAAAGATGTGTCAACATTAACAATCAATTCAGACAGAAACTATCATTGTATCATGAAAGCAAAGCAGCCATTTATTCAATAAAATATATCGATAGTAATGGATGGTTATCCTATAAAAATAAAACAAGGGAAAAAAATACAGGTGAACAAAATATTGGTCAGCTATTTATAAGAAAAATAGATACACTCGACCGTTCAGCCTTTCGCAAAATTGATCGACACATACAATTTTCATCGTTACACCGACGCACGCATTCATCAAAAAACATAAATACCTAAGCGCGGGCAAGAAAGAAGATACCCCTACGGCGAATATAAGCGAATACGATTGATCATTATTCATTCCTTTAGCTGACAGATTGTGATGTGAAACACTTCAGCGTAATAACTTTAACACGCATCGGCGTCTCCTTGATAGATGTTTTTTAAAATAATGAAACATGTGTTTTTAGAACTGGATACAGCAGTAATTACGTCATGTTGCTACAAATAAAGCTTTTGTCTCTCATAAAGAACGATTTAGTTGTTATGACAGTACTGTGTATGAACATACGTGTTTTATGAATTTACTTAAGGGCCCTTATGGGTACAAATGCTTTATTTCTGAAGCGCCATAAATCATCACATAATTTAGGATGTATGACAGAGGCATTACGCTGTTAATAAGGTCTTTCTTTTGTTTAGAAGTTTAAGCATTTCTGTTTATCGATCAAGATATAAGATTGCCGTGACCTGACAGTGCTTATATCACGTAAAGCAAAAAAAGAACAGTGTCAATTTCGCTGTCCTAATTATAGTAAAAATACCTCTGGGTGATGCTCTTGAGGAAATGATCCTGGCCCGATCAATGTACTCTCATTATCGCATTTAAATAGGTAAGTATCGCAACATTTTATTCTTCTTTTAATCCCAACAGTTCTCTTCAATACACGAGTATAATTAAATAAAACTCATCTTGTATCATAGTTCTGCAACATTGCTGATTTTATTTTTGTACAAAATGTAAGCTAGCACGTTCTGCAACTAAACTTTGTGTCCTGAAACACGAACTCTCTCTCAGTTTGGCAATCAGTAGTTGTACCTATTGTGTCACACTACATAAAGACGAAGCAACTACTATCCGGTAACCTGGGCCAATATTACTATGCTGCAAGTACTGTTGTTTCTTGTCATTCAAGCAAGTTAGATTGCTTTTGTCCAGAATGGAAACAAGTCAATTAAAAAATCGAAACCAAATAAAAAAATTAAAGTTATTCAAAGTTCCAGCACTTCAATAGCACGTCCAAAACTCTTGGCAAATTACGACACTTCCTCGATCAAAGTCTTTATCTAAAAACAACTAACAATCACCTCCAGTTCAATCAAAATTAATGACGAACTATTAATTTATCTCACGTTAACCATTAGAGTTAGCTAAGTGACAAAAGAAAAACACGGATGCCGCCAAGGCATCTGTCTTTTCATAGTCAACTTAACTAAAAGGATTAAAATGATATCTTCCGTCGTCTGACAGCCAGTGTGGTCTTCCAAGCGTTAACAGAAAACCTCCTTTGTTAAAGAATTTTGTTACCTTAAGCTTTTAATACCTTTATAGCATTGCTTTTTAATTTTAGCATTTTATAAAAGGGTTGCTTTTAATCCCCATTACGTAAAGTATAAAATCGGTTTGGGTACCTTTTGTTGAAATTTTAGTTTCTATTCATCTTGTGGTAAGTTCACTTTTATTTTTATAAGGAATTTGAAATGAATTATGGAATTTAAAATGGCTTATATGCTTCTACAAAATCCTATTAGAGAAAGTCATTTTAAAATAGAAATGGGTTCTGGTGCACAGGTAAAATGCATTTTTATAAACCTTTCCGGATACTTGAATACATAGATGTGTTTTCTACAACTGCTTTAATTTAGTAAGTAGAATTATTTGACAGAGGCAATTATATATAACGTCTGTGTAATAAAACAACCTAATCTCTGATTTTTTATGGAACACTGTTGAATTTAAAGGAAGTCTTGTTAGGTTTCAAAATTCTCTGCGTTCAGAAATGCAAAACATTCTCTAACTTAGATGGATTCCTTTGGTTCGTGTTCATCAATTCTCACAGTCATCTGGATTCTGTACAAAAACATGCACTCATTGAAAATAACCGTGTCATTGTTTTTACCATAGCAATAAGGATATTAGTAAAAGAGATACTTAACTTTATTTTTCTTTTTTCATTTTATTTTTTATCTTAGTAGTAAAGTAGTATTTCTTTATATTCAGTCACACGATGCATTGCAGAACTCTTTTTCAACCATAACGTCTACCATACTTTCATGGAATAATATTAGTATACTTAGCTACCTTCTAGTATTAGTATACCTTGCTACCTGATATCAGTGCAGTGCCAAATAGGTACATAATCCATAACTATATAATAATACCAAACAAAAACTTAACCCAACTTTTGCAAAGCATTTAATACTTACCTGATTTCATTCAACTTTGTAGTGTGGGAGACAGACGTGGAGCTTAAAGCTCCAAAAAAATATTTACTGTAATAAGTCGTCGTGAACATTCGCCACCGCTCGGCCCATCTTGCCTCGCTCCGCACCCCTCTCCTCATCGTAGACTCGACGCGACTGCATTGCCTCTACATTCAGTCGACTCGTAGCAGCGTCGGAGTACGGTCGCGCTCCGTCACGCTTTGAGCGGTTTTACGTTACGGTGATAACACGATTGTCACCAATACAACACGTTAATTTAAACTTAAAGTTTCAATAATATAAATTAAATTGTGTATTAAGTGAACGTTATCAGTACAGAAAATAAATATATTGAACGTTTCATCCAAATTTTAATGCGAACAGTTTGTGTGAGAATTGTTGGGGTGATTAAAAACATTCTAATCAAGGAATTGTGCATTGATTCTTGATCGTCATGATTGTTATAGTAACAAGGACTGTGTGTTAAATTGAAGCCAAAACGGAGATCATAAATTGATGGATACTATACATCCGGCAAGGGGACGTAATACGCAAACATCGACGGAAAAAACATGACACAGGACTTCACAAGTCCTGTTTTCTTCCTTCCTTGATATTTGATTTCAATACGATGGCTTTTCAACCAACTCCTTCGAGTAAATGTCTTTGCCAAATTTTGTTTTGGTTTGTCATTGGACTAAATGTAGCGGATCAGAGTTCCTTGCCACTGAAATATGAAGCTCCTGATGATTGTCAATGGTGGCTGCGAGGGCCAAATGATGCTCATGAAGTTTCACTTACTTGTAAGCTTCGTACTATAAATAGTGAATTCGATACAACGAACTTCAGTGTTATCCCCTCCGAACATACAACATCCTTAAGAATTGAATGCAATGAAGAAATGATGTATAAGAGCTCCCTGGACGATCGGAGTTTTGCGCATCTAGTGAAACTACGTGAACTTGTTTTAGATAACTGTAAAATTGGAAGATGGCCGCCCGGCGTACTCTCTGGCTTGAGAGACCTTCGAAATTTAACGATTCGAACGAAAAACACAGAGTGGGCTGCCATGAGCTTAGAGATAGCATCAGAAAGCTTTACGGCCGTCCGACAGTTGGAAAAATTGGACCTTAGTTTTAATAACATCTGGTCATTTCCCGAGAACTTGTTTTGCCCGTTAACTAACCTAGTGTACTTAAACGTATCATCAAATCGCCTTCAAGATGTGAGTGATTTGGGATTCCGAGAGAGAGCTATGCATCAAGCACTTATTAGTGAGCAAGACGGCCCGTCTCCATCTGTACCATCTATGTCACACGCAACGTGCTCGTTAGATATTGAAGTTTTAGACGCTTCAAGTAACCACTTCGTATTAATGCCAGAAAATGGATTTATGGCGCTTCGCAGGTTAAAGGAACTGCATATACATGATAATGAAATATCGATGGTTGCTGATAAAGCGTTATCTGGACTAAAACAGCTACAAATAATTGATCTTTCGAACAATAAAATCGTTGCCTTGCCACAAGATCTGTTTAAAGATAGTAGACCCGTCATCAAAGAAATCTACTTACAAAATAATTCTATAAGTGTGCTTTCACCTAGTCTTTTTGCCAATTTAGATCAGCTATTGGCGTTGGATTTATCTAATAATCATTTAACAAGTACATGGATTAACGAGAATACTTTCACTGGCCTTATAAGAATGGTGTTATTGAACTTGTCAAACAACAGATTAACGAAATTAGATCCTAAAATTTTCAAAGACCTGTATACTTTGCAAATCTTGAATGTACAACGTAATATGCTCGAAAGCATAGCAGCTGATACATTTGCACCAATGAATAATCTACATACTTTAATCCTATCTTACAACAAGATATCTCAAATTGATGCCTATGCTTTGAATGGTCTCTACGTATTGTCTTTACTATCTATAGACAATAACCATCTCGATGAAATTCACCCCGAAGCCTTTAGAAATACATCCTCGCTACAGGATTTGAATTTAAATGGGAATCGTTTGAAGAAAGTACCAATGGCGCTTCGAAATATGCGATTACTGAGGACTCTTGATCTTGGAGAAAATCAGATAACGTCATTGGAGGAACCCGGCTTCGTCGGTTTGCATAACGTATATGGCCTCCGCCTTATCGGAAATAAAATAGAAAACATCAGTAAAGATGTGTTTACAGATTTACCGTCTTTGCAAATTCTAAACCTTGCTCGCAATAAATTGAAACATATTGACATGAATGCATTTGAGACGTTAAGTAATCTACAGGCCATAAGACTGGACGCAAATCGACTCACAGAAGTTCAAGGCTTATTTGTAAATATTCCGTCTCTCTTGTGGTTAAATGTTTCTGATAACCAAATTGCTTGGTTTGACTACACAGTTATACCATCGGGACTTCAGTGGTTGGATCTTCATAGCAATAATATCAAAGAATTAGGGAATAACTACCGTTTGGATAAAGAACTACGACTACAAACATTAGATGCAAGTTTTAACAAAATGACAAAAATATCAGCTTACTCGATTCCCAGCAGTGTGGAGTTGCTGTTCCTGAATGATAATCAAATTACACAAGTTGAAGCTCAAACTTTTGTTGGAAAAACCAATTTAACGAGAGTCGATTTGTATGCAAATCAGATAGCTAGTATGGATCTCAATGCGCTCCGTCTAACTCCGGTTGATCCGGGACGGCCACTACCCGAATTTTATATCGGTGGAAACCCGTTTCAATGTGATTGTACTATGGAATGGCTACAGCGTATCAATAAACTGGACCACTTGAGGCAACATCCTCGTGTTATGGACTTAGAAAGCATTTATTGTAAATTATTATACAATCGTGAAAGAACTTATATTCCGCTTATTGAAGCAGAATCATCTCAGTTTTTGTGTACATATAAGACTCACTGTTTTACGTTGTGTCATTGTTGTGATTTTGACGCTTGTGACTGTGAAATGACGTGCCCATCAAATTGTACGTGTTATCATGACCAACCGTGGTCAGCAAATATAGTGGACTGTTCAGCCGCTGGCTATTCGGAAATTCCAAATAGTATACCTATGGACGCTACTGAACTATATTTAGACGGTAACAATTTTGGTGGTTTAACAAGTCATGCTTTTATTGGACGTAAGAACTTAAAAATATTATACGCTAATAACTCTAACATTGATGCTCTGTATAATAATACATTTAGTGGACTAAAACGCTTAACAACTTTGCATTTAGAAAAGAACAATATAAAAGAGTTACTAGGTTTTGAACTATCGCCCTTAGAAAACTTACGCGAGTTGCATTTACAAGACAATAAAATACATTACATCGATAACAGAACTTTCATGGAGTTAAGGCATTTAGAAGTGCTACGTCTGGATGGAAATAACATTTACGGCTTTGCGGTGTGGCAATTCACGATGAACCCATATTTGGTAGAGATAAGTCTCTCTCGGAACCTTTGGTCTTGCGATTGTCAGTACATGCATAAATTCCGCAATTGGTTTAAAAATAACCTAGGAAAAGTGGAGGATGCCAATAAAATTACCTGTGTATTTAATAACATCACAAACGCGATTGGACCATTAATGGCCGACTTCAATTCCACTGTTTGCACAAATGATGTTGGTGGAAGCTCATCCATAATAGAAAACCAAGTAATTAATGATTATCTGCCACTACTTTTAATATCACTCTGTGTATTTATTACAAGTTCCGCTTTAATATGCGGTGTATTTTATTGGCGGCGTGAGCTACGAGTATGGATTTACTATCACTGTGGTTTTAGAATGTGTTACAAAAGCACAACTTATGATGAGGAAGCCGATAAAGATCGCCTTTTTGATGCATATATAAGCTATAGTGTGAAAGATGAGGGCTTCGTAGCTCAAATGTTAGCCCCGGGCCTAGAATCCACCGATCCGAGTTTCAGACTTTGTCTCCATTACCGAGATTTTAACGCTTCAGCATATGTTGCGGATACAATAATAGAGGCCGTAGAGTCATCCAAACGGACGATTATCGTCTTATCTAAAAATTTTATCAATAATGAGTGGTGTCGTTTCGAATTTAAGACGGCACTCCATGAAGTACTGAAAGAGAGACGAAGAAGACTGATAATTATATTGCTAGGTGAACTCCCGAATAGAGACATCGATCCGGAGCTCAGGCTGTGTTTGAAAGCCAACACGTGTATAGAATGGGGTGACAGACAGTTTTGGCAAAAGTTAAGGTTCGCGATGCCGGATTTACGGAAGTGTCAGTATCACCGGTCAACAGTGAATATTTACGCTTCAGTGTCTCCAGTAGGGGCCGGGCGGGCGCCGGCGCCGCCCCCTCCGCCGCCGCCGGGCAAGCTCCCCCCTCTGCTCGGTGACGGGCTGACCCTGCCGGCTGGTGTGCACACGCGCGACGTGCACCCCCACCGCATGCCACCTCAAGCGCAGCTTTGGGCGTAGCGTATGCTCCAACGCAGGTAAACAGTCTCTGAATTACTTGCAACGCTTAAGCGTATTAGTCCAATAAAAATGGTGATAATTAATTTTAGGTTGTTCTACACTATGTTAATTGTAAAGACTAGAATTCTAAACACCTAATGCAATTTAGGATTTATTTGTACAAATGAGGCCGTTAGTTTTAATTTAAGTTAAGTACAACGGAATTATTTCCCGATTTCTGCGATAGTAATTTTAGGTAACGGATACTCCGATGTAAATATTATTATTTGTTAAATTATTTCAATGACTATGAAATATTCGAATTACTAAATTATTATTATTATAATGCCAAAGTTTAAAACTTATAGCTCTGTACAAATGCATTTATTTCTATAACTTTATTAAAAAACTTATTGTCACTAGAGTTTGTATATATTATGATTTTGTATATAATGATGTAAATACGCAAAACAATTATATGAAAAAAAGCAAAAGTAAGAAATACACATTTTTAAAATTTTATTTACTTTTGTTTCATTTGTTGTTTTACCTGATTTTGGTTACAAATATTTATTTCTATGATTTTCTACTTACTAAACAAAATTCTCACTAGAAACGTAAAAAACGTAAAAGTTAAACTATCGAAAGTTAGGCCTATCAAATTTATACGAAAGCTCTAAAGTCACAGCCTAATGAGTAGGTATGTGAGAAATGGGAACAAGTAGGTTTACAAACTAACTGAGGCAACCGATAAGTACTATTCGCACCCGACTATGAAAGAAGGAAGTACATTTTGTATCGTTGTGAGTGAGATCATAGAAATAAAGCCAAGGACGTCTCAATACATTTTTTCTCAAAGAGTATTCTGAGCTATAACTTTCTAGAGTTAGGTTGGCGATCTAGAATAGGTTGGTTTACTAAGCTATAAAAGAGGATACATAAATTAAAAACCTAACAGTCAAGTCGAACATAAGTTACAATGTTGTAAACATTGGTATTGCAATACGTGACCTGAAGATCGGAAGAAGAGGAAACGTCACAAGCCCATTCGCTTCGAATGCAACTGAGTAAGTATCTAACTAGAATGGTGGTATGAAATCGGAGGTAGGTTCTTATGTTTTATTGTCACTGTCTCAGTAATATGTGAAAAATTTGTTTGCTAGAGTCTACTAGCTTTAGTCAGCTTCTGTATAGCTATCAGAATCCCAACAAAAGCTTTTAGGTGTTAGAATCTAGCGGAAAAGTTTTGCAAATATTACTGAGACGGTGACAATAAAACTAATAACATCTTTTGTTAGGTTCTGATTAGCTATATAGTCAGCTGTCAAGTAGCTTGTGTCTATTTCTAATTCTAAATAGTCTGTCATTTATTCATTAGCTATTTTTCTGAAATAATAATAATACTCCTATTCAGAGAATTTTAATTTAATTATCAAAATTTGTTCATCCCGTTGTAAAATCTAATTGTTAGTCACAATAATTTTTTTATATCTTTTACATAATTTCTGATATTGATATCTAATCGGAGACGAAATTGGATTTTGTTAAAATACATGAAACTTTAGTCAACGTAGAATCAATTTAAGTTCTGGAGGATACTTAATCCATTGAAATCTTCAAATACTGGCTTTTAAGTTGCCATCAAATCCTATAGAACATCTTTGAGTATCTACCAAATTTAATTAGTTAATATTGTTAATAAATACTTCTAAACCATTAAGATAATTTTAAAGTTTATGACTGATGATAAACTTTGCCTAAAAGTGAGTGACTCTACATTGTTTTATTACACGAGTAATAAATACTGAACAGTGCAACTGTCCAGTATTTATTTTTAATGTAATATTCGAACATGCACTTTGAGCAAACATCCTAATTTGATAGAGATCAATACCTTCATAATAACATAGTTTATATTTCCAATCGATTCTCGTAACTTTAACAACGATAACTTGTTAAGTTGTAAGTTGTTAAGTGTATGTGTCGTGGTACATTATTTTAATTGGTATAAGTATGAAAAATATTTCCAATTGAGCATTAGGCCTAGTGTCCACACCAAAGCGGAGACGAGGATGTGTTTTTGATATTAATCAGATTTCGTTACTTCCACATCTCGGATCTGAAATGTGGGAATAACGAAATCTCATTGGTAGATAGAAAGCGCCCTATCTTCTCTTCGGTGGATACCTGATAAGACAATTTATAAGTGGCCTGTAGGTACATAAATCTGTTACTAAGAAGGTACTTGACTAATTCATTATCACGTTTCTGATTTAAGATCTATTTTATTCATCCTCGTTTAGTTAAACGTCAGTGTAATATGTCAAGAATAAGTTAGGCTAGCCTGAACCGCTACAAAGTTGGTAGCCGCGTAGAACCCTTTTATGTGAATGAAACAAATTCAGGCAAACCCTTTCAGTGGTTTAAACCGTACCTTAATAGATAAGTTAGGCACCTTTGTATGTATTGATGACTATTCCTTATTTCGACAAACAGCTATAATCTTTGAGCACTCTTAATATAGGAGCAGTGACCTAAATAAGTAACAATTATCTTTCGCAAGGCATTGTGTTTTTTTTTTTTTTTTTAGCGTGAGTTAAAATCTTCGTAGGATGCTATGCCGGACTCTTACCGACTAAAAAACCTCACGTAACGCCCAACAGCCTATGGTCGAGAGCCCCGGGTAAGCCCTCAGGAAGGATGTCCCGTGACTCCCAACAGACCTACGGCCGCCAATGCGGCCTCGCCCAGGGGGTGGTTCGGGTGCAATCCCGCGTCTATGGGGGGTTTCGGGTGTGACCCCGCTTCTAAGGGGGGGCGTGCGATATCTCGGTAAAATTATAGCTTTATTCATTGTACTGTTAACTTAGGGACATTACAAAAGCTGTTCCTATAAAAGTTTCCATCTATCTTTGAATTTCCCCATTGCTTTTCATCAGACGGGTTACGTAGGTATTAACTAATCAAAACTAAGGTAGGCATTCTCATTAATGTTATGAGTACTTCTTTAAAAAAACGCATAGGTATACATAATAATTAATAGTCGAACTCAACTGGTGGGGATGTAGAAAAACAAAGACTACAGTGGTTAGAACTTGTTGCTTAGTCTGCTGAATATCCCGGCTAGAGTAATCTTGACTAATGATCCTGTGTCTCTCAGATGTGCTTTAAGTGAAAAAATTATCTTAGTACTTACTATTTAGAGGAACAAGTGGTTTCTCCGACACAAAGGGAGGATAGTCCTACCAGGCAAGGTGGCATAAAGGTCAAAGCCCACTATAACGACTCCACTCCCACCCGGCAAAAACAATATAATTCAAATATAGGCTTTAAATATTGCTCTTTGGATATATTTTACATTGCCATCATCAATTAGCAGACAGCTCGCTGTCAGCGAGCTTACCGCCGTCAGACTGCTCGGGAGTGGACGCCTCGCTGGGTGTGCGTTGTAGACGAGCGGTCGGCGCGGTGCCCGCGCGCTTACTGCTAGGAGTCGCCGCACCGGCACCGATCGCGAACTGTGTCTATTGCGAAAGGCGAGAGCGGTCGGCGGGTGGACAGCTGGCCGTCTGCTAGCTGTCGCCGCGTGGACTGCTGGGTGCGTGCTAGCTGTCGCCGCGTAGACTGCGAGCAGTAGCCTTCTTTTAGGGCAGTGTTGGGTGGGAGCGGTGTTGGATCGGGGTGGTTATAGTGTGCTATGACCTTAACACCGCTTGAACATACGAGTAGCTGGCCGAGTTTAATCATTGTAATTACTCAAAAATTCGGAAGGTACCTACCTAATTTAAATTTTTGGACAATCAATAGACAAAGAAGGGTATCTTCAGTTACCCTAGCCAAGTTCTAGCCAGAATCTGACGTCAGAGCAGTTCAGAGGGATGTATAATCATGCCATTTCAACTTCGTTTTGCAAACATTCTGTCATTTTCTTCCCATAAAGAACAGATATAGTAATAAATCGTCATATTCTCCCACCCTACACTGTCAACTCACGTCCCCTACTGCCACCTATTTGCTAACTCATGAAACTCCTATTATGTCTTTGCGGGCGAATCAAAATCAAATCAACATCAGTTATTTTGCACTAAATCAAATAAACGCAGTTGAGTAAATTTACAAACTTAGGTATTCGACGTTCTGAATTTTTGTCAAAATAGTAGGTACCTATATCAGATAGAAAACTGAGAAGAGATTTTTCACTGACTAGAAATGACTAGAAATCTTATATCATTTCAATACTTTTTTTTATATTAACGTTATTACTATCGAAACTAACCCTAAATAAGGCGCCCGTGGCATTGTGACCAAAAGACTAGCAGCATTCCTCCTTTGAATAGCAATACCTATTTGATGAGGGAGAAACCTGCAAGCCCTTGGGTCACCAGTAGACTCTACTTTCTTTTTTTTAATTTATTGTACAGGTCTTACGTACATTTATTCTTGGATATCAAGTAACAATACATAACTCTAATGAAGGGAAACCTTTTCAGATATTTAAGAGTATGTATTGTACGTGCACATTTTCGGTCAGCACTTAATTATACAGGTATTCTCATAGCTCGCAGAATAATCGGACCATGCCCTCAATTTGGTACCTATTGAAAAAGGTTTTTATTTTACCGAATGTCACTTGAAGTAGGCAATTTCTCATAAGGGCCATATAATAGCTAGAATACAACTTTTATCAGTATTTCGATATAAGCAGACTGCATATTAATTAGTTTTGAGAAATCCTACTTCCTACTACTTTTAAATGTGAAAATTTGTGAAAGTTTGTGAAGATGTCTATGATGTATAGATGTTTGGATGTTTGTTACTTAATCATGCTCTAATGGCTGAACGAATTGAAATGAAATTTGGTACAGGGATAGCTAATAGTCTGGAATAACACATATACTTTTCTACCCGGAAGTATGTTCCCACGGGAAACGGGAACGGGTACCGAATTTCAAGCGGGCGAAACCGTGAGTATCATCTAGTAGGTATAATATACTCGCATAATATGATCTTAGCACTTACCTACCTAATCTATAGTTCAGTCAGCGAAGCGACGTGTTCCCCCTACAGCTGTCACTGCCGGGTGTTCATGTTCCAACGTATGCCTATCTTTACCTCTAATAATTGATACACTAAATAATGTTTATCGTTACTATAACTTAGTGCTACCCACGCGTTGCAACAAAATATACTAGACTGGAGGACCCTAGCGGCTCCGCCAGTAACTCCGCCTCCGTTAAATTGGATTTCCCATAAATGTGTAATTTCCGTGCAAGGCCTAAGTTTCCGCAACGGACTCAAAAATGCCTTATATATATGGTAGAATTTCAATCGATATAATTTTATTCTTTTGGTATAATTTGAGAAATTTACACAATCTATATATATAAAAATAAATGCCACTTTTGATTGTAATTTTATAACTCAAGAACGGGCTCACCTATCCAAACCAAATGTTTAGGCTTTGTTCGGACTATTTAGTAGATGGTTTATGTGAAGTTTGCATAAAATCGTTCCAGTGGTTCTTCATTTATCACGCAAACGAAGTTGCGCAGGTCAGCTAGTTCTTTATAAAATATAAGTTAACCTTATGTTATAATGCTTCGTGAAGTTTTATTAAAATTCATTCCGTAATTTTGGCGTGAATGAGTAACAGATAT
The DNA here is from genome assembly GCA_933228765.1 of Miltochrista miniata. Lineage (NCBI taxonomy): Eukaryota > Metazoa > Arthropoda > Insecta > Lepidoptera > Erebidae > Miltochrista > Miltochrista miniata. The sequence continues at coordinate 20,872,617 of OW121763.1, read as the reverse complement.
CCACGCTTACATTATACTCAAATTTATAATATTAGTGGAAGGAAATTAGAAAAAATACTGACAAGTACAGGTCCCTGACAACAATTAATTTATGTTGAAATGCAAAGTAGTGGCGAGGCACAAAAAATCAAATCTTTATTCATATATGTCACAATAATAACGCTTAGGAACTTCCAAATGATTGCTTTTACATTTACATACATACAGCACGGACTTCTCCATAATTATAATGAGGTTCACAACCTGCCTGTTTAGATGCAACGTCGCGTTCAATTGCTCATTTTCAAGTAGGTACCTAGTGTAGAACGAAAGCTTAGATGTAGGTATATAGGTAACCAAAGTAACTTTATTCGTCCCTTTTCAAAGCGCCTTACAAACAGCCTGTGGCAGTCTGGTCGTAAGGTATTGGATTTGCAATAAGAAGTGACAGGTTTGATCCCCGGGCGTTACCTATACTACGGAAGTGAATTTACCCCTAAAAAGGACGACTGTGAAACAAAATTACTTGTGTGAGAAAATTGGGCAGTTCAGTTGCAGTCGCAACAGTGATTGATTAAAAGGTCAGGTTAAATCACATTGATCGAGTTAGGGTAGCTTTAGCAAATATAATCAGTACACCACAGTATCTGGATCGGTAGATCTACTGCTCGAGTTGACGTGCTTTCATGTTGGTGACGTTGGGAATAAGCTGTAAGAATGCTGAAGTCTGAAGTGGCAGAAAAAGAATTCCGTGCTCATTAGACAGGTATTAAATTCTTTCTTTGACCAATGTCCCGTATCTAGAGCTAATAGACACAGACAGGCATAAAATTCGAGCGTAACCTCTAAAGCTCTAACTTGGAAAATGTTTTTTTACGTGTTGAAATCCTCATAAGTACTATAGCGCTTCTTTGAGGGTTAATCTTTGTTTCTTTAAGAACGGTAAGCAGCTCAGCTATTCTCAGGCCCTGAAGACTTCTCTGAACTCTGACTTTCGGGACTTGGAAGATGTGATCCAAAATCACTAATAACCCCACTGATATTAGTTAGTAATAGAGGATTACTCTCAACGGGTCACCCTAAAACGGGTCACAGTGTGACCAGTTGCGAAAAAAACTCGCAACGAGTAACAGTGAGGCTCGTTTTAGGGTACTCGTTGAAAATAAAGGGTAATAGAGCAGTCTCATAATATTATATGATACTTTGTTTGTCCTATGATTTACTTTTTTTAAGCTATTGCATAGCTTCTATCGCGTGCCTTGCGTGGAGACCGAATCCAGAAATTCTGTCACGAATGCTCAAAGAAGTCACGAGCCCGATTTTGATGAAACTTAAAACCTCATCATTAGATTTTTTAAAAACCCATTATCCTAGCTGGGAATCGAACCTATTGATTTTGAAAAAAATACACACCCTATATTATTGCACCGTAGGATAGTGTTGCTATAAAGGATCTTATTCTGGGAAATAATGACATACGGCAAACTAAAGGAAAGTGCTCATCTTTAACAAAATACAATTTATTTTCCTTACGTAAACTGATTAATTGTTCAAAATGTAGACCAATTGTTTTCAAAACAGCTGGATTCGAGACTTCAAGGATCGTACTGCATTCAATATTATTGATTTCGTTTAGAATATTCTCCAAATAATCATTCTGAGCATAATTTAAAACACGGAATAGTTACCATCTACTGTGGGATTTCGAACGAAACAAATTATGATACAAAATTTAGGTACATGAAATATGAATTCTAGTAAAATTCTACACTTTCCTTAAATTTGCCGTATATCATTACTTCGCAGAATTCGATCCTTAACAGCGAGACTATCGTATTGTGTAATAATATAGGATGTTTTTATTTTTTCAAAATCAATTGGTTCGATTCCCAGCTAGGATTATAGGTTTTTCAAAAATCTAATGATGAGGTTTTAAGTTTCCTTAAAATCGGGCTCGTGACTCCTTTGAGCATTTTTCGCTATTCCTTATAGTTTCGGATTTGGCCATCCAATCCCTTTTCAAAAATTCATCCTGTATATCTTACTTCTTACTAATATTATAAATGCGAAAGTTTGTGAGTGTGGATGTTTGTTACTCTTTCATGCTCGAACCGCTGAACGGATCGGGCTGAAATTTGGTACAGAGATACATTATAGTCTGGAATAACACATAGGCTACCTTTTATCCCGGGAATAACTTCCCGCGGGAACAAATTTTACGCGGGCGAAGCTGCGGGCATCAGCTAGTAATATTATAAATGCGAAAATTTGTGAGTGTAGATGTTTGTTACTCTTTCACGCTCAAACCGCTGAACGGATCAGGCTGAAATTTGGTACAGAGATACATTATAGTCTGGAATAACACATAGGATACCTTTTATCCCGTAGTTTTATCATGTAGGGTCCAGCAAAACGAATATCGGAGTAAATTCACCACTGATAAGAATGAGTAGGTGCATGAATACTTTTCTTGGAACTGTACCGGACGCCGACATACACCACGATTCACAGGGCTCCTTTAGATCCAAAATCCTACAGTCTCTAGGTAACTAGACTAATAAGAAGTTTAACTTTGTATCCTTAAGTATACCTAGTTTTAGTACAATGTAGTAACGAGATGCCTATTTATTTGTTAAGCAGTACCCATGTTGAACGATAGGGAATTATAATCCTACACTTTGAGATTTACGTATCGGATCTGTCTGTATGTATTTGTCCTTGTGTTTATAGAAATTTAATGTTGCGCATGTTAAAAAATGTTGGTTATCCCGTAATTGGCTAGTGTGTAAGCCTGTTACAAATTGTCTAGTTTAGCTATAAATTATTGTACGCACAAGCTGTGGGAAGACCTTAATAAATAAATAAAATAAATAAATAAATAAATATCCCGGGAATAACTTCCCGCGGGAACAAATTTTAGGCGGGCGAAGCTGCGGGCATCAGCTAGTATTCTTATATAGAAATAATTATACTAGCATAGTTGATAAAAAATGCGAGCTTTACCGCGGCAGTCCCCGAGTGCCACACGTCTTTTTTTATTAAACACTTTTTTACGTGTTAAATTCTCATGGATACTATGCTGGACACCTACCGGCTAATGCCCTACAACTACCTACGGCCGGGAGTCCCGGATTAGTCCAGGGAGATTAACACTTTTTAAATCACTTTCTTTTGTGTAGGTCATTATTTTACAAAAATATGCACAGTTCTCTATTTTTCTTACCACAAAAAATTGGGCACTTATTTGTACCGCACAAAATTAAACACTACTATGCTAAGTTCAGAGTCATTCATCACAAAAGGGGAAAAAATACTTTACCCAACAATGTCTATCTCACTGCGTCTCTGAAATCTGGTGAAGCTAGTCTCAGTAGAAGTAATGGGAAAACTTGTTTGCTACTGTGACCAATGTGCCGAGCAAATTTATGATACGAAGAAGTTCCTATGACAGTTTTATGCGACGCACCTTTTGTGAAGGGTCGCCATCTTTGATTTTGTTTGATATTTGGTAAATTATTTATAGAGTCACTTACAAATAAGAAATAATGATTATTCTGATTGTTATATTTGTAATAAACAATTGACCTACTTATTTTGAAAATGCTTGTAGTCCAGCTTATTCATTGTTAGATAAACATTATAAGAAGCAATTTCACAGAGTTCAGAGAAGGGTAGGATTTTACGTAGGTACTTATACCATTTAGGTGATAGATAAGCATACAGCCCACCCTATGGAAAATGATCACCATAGCCTAATAGACGTTAGGAACATCAGAGGAACAATACGCGCGCTACCGTCCCTAACTTCGTGCTTCGAAAGCCATGATACGCCGCTGATCCAGGCTGATAGTAGCACATAAATTGTTGAAAATTTCAGCAGTAGGTAAACTTAACTTGTCGCTATCCGTTTTACAAAGGCCCTCAACTTGTTACGTGAGAATGAACACAACTGGTGAAGTGTGAGCGTAGAGTATGACCCAGCCTACTTGATATGATGTAGTATGGATTTTCATTGTTTCGTCGAATGTTAAGGGCTACTTTTCGTACCTAGATAGTTTTTTTTTTTATAATTAGCTCGCCAAATTCACGTCGCCACCAGCCTGATGGTAAACCGTGGCGCATCTAGCGATTATGGGCCAGTCTCACAGTCCGTAAGACTTTCTACAGTGGTCCTCAAGTTGGCGGCCCTGTGATGTGCCTCTTCACGCTCCTCTTGAAGAACCCGGGATTGTAAGATGAGGAAAACACGTGTGCGGGCAGGTCATTACATGTTTTTATAGTTTGACAGAGGAACGATCTCTTGAAATGCTCAGTTCTAGCCAAAATTCTCTCCACTGTGTATGAGCAGCATCTTTGCTCGGCACGCGTTGTTCGGGATCGGAAAGGAGGGGGTGGGATCAGTTTGAAGATATTGAAGCGATCACCACACAACACCAAGTATTTTAATTTGTAGCTAATAATGTAAATACTACGAATAGTTTGTTGATCTTTAAATTATTTCATCACCACCATCACCGTCTTTACATTTTAGTATTTCATTGAAGTGATTACCTGAATGAATGATGAACTATAATGCTAAAATGAATGACTGTGGATGAATTCCCATACCAGCGCTGTAACATCAGCTTCGAATAAGCGGGTGTACCACTAGCAAGTAAAATTACCTCTGACACCAGAGATCTTGCTAGGACTCCATTGTACTCTCTGAAGTAGAAATATAATAGCGTAAAATGCACAATAATCACCTCCGAGGTACTACGGATGCAGTAATACCACCAAATTTCTTAAAGTGTTGTTTTATTGAATACGGTAGTATTTCTTCAAATAAGTGTATGGACAAGTATAAATTCAGTGTGGACCAGCCTAGTCGGTTCACACTGACTTTATACTTGTTCTAAGAGTCTAAGCACTCCGTTGTTCTAATGATAATACTCTGTCTTTGAGTATTTTCTATCGTTAAGTCGTTACTTTACATTATTCAATATATTCTACAAAACAAACAGTATTTTAAATATTAGTATAGGCGCTCCTACAAAACTATTACTATCTGTAAAACAACCGGCCGAGTCTCTAAACTAAAACAGAAAGGTGCAAATCCGTATGCAAATTAAGTTTGCTATCGGAATTTCTCTCTATTAATATTTCAGTGTAATCCTTGTTCAAACAGAGTCGGCATCAATACACGTCCAAAAGTTGAAACTAAACAATAAAATGTGTGTACAATAATAATTTAATCTAATATTTTGGGCCGAGCGCCGGACATAGCCTCCATAATGGAATTAGTTTGGTAATTAACTTACTTTATCGTTAAAAGGGGGTACTCAGTACTATCTGCGTTGAAAATTTCAGTTCCATATGTTTGTATGTTGAAATGGAAATTACTGAACCACAGTAGTATTTAGTGAAGTTAAGAGGGCCGAAGGTTTAATCCGTTTGCGGGGACTATCATACATAAATATGACCAAACATTAATGTGTTAGGGAACAGTTCTGCCTCTACTTTACAAATGTGGTATCCATATATTATGAAGTAGAAAGTCACTCATTTAATCATTAACAAACTACTGAAATTAGGCTGAGAAGTAGTTTATAAGTCGGAATGAATAGCCCACACGGTCACACCGGTTCAACTCTACTTAAAATAATCCCTGGACATACTCAGATATAGGTACACAAAATTTCATTAACAACGGTCCAGCCGTTGTCAAGTTCTGAGTTTAGCAACACATTCGGCGATTCTTTTTTAGGGTTCCGTACCCAAAGGATAAAAATGAAAATGTGTTGATGAAATTTCGCTGACCGTCTGTCTGTAGACTGTATCTCAGGACGTGATAGCTAGACAGTTGTAATTCTTACAGATGAAGTATTTCTGTTGCTGTTGCCGCTATTATAACAACAAATACTGAAATCAGAAAAAAACTAAAGGCTCCTTTTTTTTATACTACTTAGGTGGCAGACAAGCTTACGGCCCACCGGAAGGTTGGTAACCGTAGCCTATAGACGTTTGCAACACCAGAGGCGCTACACAAGCGCTGCCGACCCGGGCGCAGGTTGTGACGACCCACAGTTGAAATTTTTCAAGCCGCCCGTAAGGCCTTCAACTTGGCTTAACGACTGTCATTTTACTGACAACCGGGACCAACGGCTTATCGTGCCTTCCGAAGCACGGAAACGCTCGTAAATAAATGTCACAAAGTGGTCCACGTGGTGGTCACCCATCCATATCCGGCCATAGTAAATGTTGGTTACTGCAGTGATCGTTTACAGAACACTGAGTCCGCGGGGCCACGAGCGCTTCGAGAGTCCTATACAGCAATCGTGATTTTCTGCCGTTTTTTGATACCCTCCGTACGGAAGTCCAACCGTTTTAACCACTTGGGTACGGTATCCTAAAAAGGTAAATACTTCATTAGGTTCATAAACCAGGCGGCAATATAGATTCCATTATGAACGTAACGAAATTTTATTGCATAAATAAATTTTGAACTAATAAACAGAGAACCCAGGTCGTTTTAATTAGGCGACAGCATGAAATGGCCCTTTCTGTGTAAAATCAAACCCATTACTGACTTAATTATATGAGACTCGTTAGAACTCTTGTCATTAAGGCTCTATAATCCAGAGCGCGTTAAAATAAACCACACAGTACTTACTTATCCTAAAAGTTACTTTAGAGAAGCTTTTCGAATGTGTAACAACATTGAAGTAGCATAGTATAATGTTTTTATACCATGAAATAGTTTTTTTTTACGTGAGGGAAAATCTTCATGGATGCTATGCCAGAATCCTACCGACTAAAAATCTTCACATTTTCTACCTTACAACCTGGGAGCACCGGGTAAGCCCTCAGAAGAATACCCCAGGACTCCCCAACAGGCCTACGGCTACCACTGCGGCCTCGCCTAGGAGGTTCTGGTGCTATCCCGCGTCTTTGGAGGGTTTTTCGGGTTCTATCCCGATACTTGGGGGGGGGGGGGGCGTGTATGAATCCTTCATGTCACGCTGTTGTCTAGTGAAAGAACTTCTAATACTAGCGCTATATCCCGAATGCTGCTACGGTTTTCACTTCATAGTGATGCTGTTTGTAGTAAGTTTTCAATATGATTATTTGCCGGAGTCTCGTCCAGCACGTAGAAATAGTACTAGCAGTAGTTAGTCGAAGTAGGTATATAAAAAAACAGAACTTGGAATAGGGTCCAACGTTTATGTTGTACCTTGTAAATTCATTCACTCAGTCCCTTAACCACACTATAAGAAAAATTCAGATTATTACCTTTCAAGCAAGTCCATTTATCTAATAAAAGAATGTTGACATTCCACATACTTTAAGATATTAGCTTACTTTAACATGTAGATTTAACAAAAGAGCCATCTGCTGGAAAATACCATATGGCATCACAAAAGGCACATGCGCAATTTAATAGGATCCTAGTAAAAGCAGCGGGTCCTTTTAAATATCGTCTACATACACAAGTATGGAAAAAAATTACGTTGTCATTCGATAATCCTTTACGCACTAGAGATGTCACCGTCAGAGATCAGCTTTCGACGACCCAACGGTGGGTTTTGCGTAATTCAATACATTTAGAACACACCACATTCCGTTTCAAAAGTATATCTTACATTCAAGTTAATACGATGTATTATCGGTTGCTGATGAAATGTCAACCACAGACCGCAGTATGAGGACAATTGTGAACAAAAAGCATCAGATAATATGCCATCCCTTAATCACATGCATCGTTGCTCTCGAAAAAGTATTTGGTAGTTCATACCATTAGTATTTGTTTGTCCGTCAATCTATTTTGGGCCAACTATTTATGGCTTTACAACTAACATACAACAAAGTTTAGTGTAGAATTAGTTGTCAAAATGTTAAAACTTCACGTTAAATTTTAAACGGTTCGGTGTCGTGTCTAAATGTGTAACGTTTCAAAGAATGTTTAGTGCGCGCCTAATGTAACACAAAAGATCTCTGATACTGTTAATTTTACTGAGAATGTTCTAATTTCGTGCACTTTTAATGTCATTAATTCAATCTGGAACTTGGTAAAGAATGTGAATACTGTACCGGCCATGAGAAAATTTGGTGCGCAATAAATAGTTCCGCAGAGAGACCGTCATTATGGTGAGTTCATTGCGAGCTTCACAGTGTTAAAGTCGGAATACAATTTATTATCATACTTATATATACCTAGTATTTACTATATGGATGACGCTGTGTATTTGCTCGAGTGTATATATAGTTTCAAATAAATGTAGTTAGCCACGTTATATATTTATAAAAACTATTGACCTAAATAAAAAAGAAATCGTAAAAGTCTTCGTCAATATCTTAAATTGTTACGATCATAAAATCTAACAAATTATAAGATATTCGACTCGGCTAGTAAATAAACTGGAATCGTATTAAATTTACACCACACGGTTATTATCAAATTAGACTATGAATCAAAACGCCCCTTGAGTATTACAACCTCTACGCGCGTAATAGCCGGTTTATGAATAGCATATCACCGAAGGCCTATCCCAAGTGAGAGTATATATGGTTTAGATAACCCAGAGACGGCGGTTTCTAGAACCGAGTGCCAATAATTGACTATCAAACTTGATATATAGCTTTCTCGGCGGTTTGACGGCGATAGTTGGATGAGTTATGGCCGGTCCTGCTCCTGGGGGAACATGAGATATTTTGTTAAGTCTCGCAAAAGTCGTACTCCTTTTAGTCGCAGCTCACTAATCATAACATTTCTGCTCAGTCAAGTTTATGTACTGTGCGAGCTTAGCGTTGGCAACGATACTCATTTTATATTACGATATTTCATGACACGGCGCTATCTAGCTCTATAACATAAACTTGAACAAAAATATAAATATATGAAAAAATACAAATTTTTGTTTATAGGACAGAGTTCAGAAATACTGACGAATACGAGTACTAGCCGTGCTGATAGTGAATATCTTATGTCTCTTTAATGCTAGGTAGTGGTGGTATTCAGGGTACCGGTGGTATCCAGGGTATCGCTTAATCCTCTAGTAAAGGAAGACTCTTAAAATCCGATCAGTCTTGGTGGCTAACCAAAATTTTTTGTAATTTGCATAAGGAATTCAGCAAACTTTCTTTTTCAGCAAAGCAAGACTGAGTAATGCTACCTGTAGAAGAGAATAAGAAAACATATTTACACACCTATCGCAAACTACGATTGCTTTCAAAGCTAAAAACCTTTGGAAATTTTCTATTATTTTTTCTCCAAAGATCACTAGAATCCTTGGAAAACCGGTTCAAAGTTAATTATTTACCAAGAGGCACAAGCAAAAGATATTATATCTCAATCCTCAAGTAGATATATCTCACTTTTCCACGTATTAGAACAAACAAACCTCAAATCACAACATTCATTAAGCTTGGCATAAAATATTCAGTTGCACACCGTATATACCTTTGTATAAACGGTACGCGGCATGTTAACATGGGTCATGCTCATTAAATATTGACGATGACGCTATAATTTACAATAAGTCTATACTGCTTGAGCTTCACGTTATGAAATTTTAATCAAAGTTCGCAGCCCCAAGTGTATTGGCACGGATACAGTTTAATGGGATCCGTAGCGTTTCTATTCCAGTTATTTGCATCGCAAACTTGTTTTGATCACAAAAGTTTAGTAACATTGCTATTTGATTTGAAATACTGTGTTCTGACACTGTTTCTTTTATTGAACTCTGTTAATGTTAAATGTTTTCAGTTTTATTGTCTAATGTCTCAAATTTATACACACGATGGAACATAATAATTATAATTATGCTCACATTAGGAATTTAATCTGGAACTTAGAAAGAAGGATTGTTTTAGTTCGATAAAAAGTTCATTTTGTAACAAATTCGAGCAAGTCAATTAATACAGCTTATTCTACAAGATTTTCCCACTATAATTATAAACTAATTAAGAATGACAAAAGGACACGAGTACAATGACCTATTCCTAAAGGATAAATTTACAAGGAGCGATATATCAAACTAAGAACGTGCCTCTGCTGATGACGTTTGGTTCATCATTAGTTAAGGAGACTGCTTATAAAAAATATTTCGGGCTCACATCATCAATTTAAGTTTGTCATAGGCTACTAATTTGTAAAATTTACTGCATGTTTCTAATATCTTTGTACCCGGAAACAGATCAGAAATATTAAAAGTCTTTGAGCGCCGTTGCATGCGCACGTAGATGATATATTTATGTGTCTTTTAAGACTAATAGCACTTGGGGAATCATCAGTGTGGAGCCAAAACATTTTAATATAATTTATGATATAAAGGAAACTCGTTAGAACTCTGAGTGTGGTCTTATTAGTTCTGAGATTCTCTAATTTGTATCAATGTAATGGTCTAGCTTAAAAATAAACTTTTGTTTCAAAATAAAATTCGGTTGTAAAAGGTGTATGTTAAACCATAAACGGATGATGTAGTATCAATTTATTATTTTTAGTTATTGCTTTTTTAACAGAAATAGTTCCGCTTCTATAGTATTCTGGAAACAATCACTGCAGTAAGCAACTTTCCCCACAGATGGTCCTCGGATAGGTGACCGCTTTGTGACGTTTCGTTTGTAAGCATTTCTTTTATCTAGCGATTGGCGGCCACTTTCACAGTCTGCAAGACTATTGGCATGCGCTTCTTATCTGTTGTGTCGTAGATATTAGTGTATACAACTTTGGTAGTTTATAAAATTTGACTATGGTTATAATATCCAATATAACATAGAGATAGAGTTTTTAAATAACAAACGCAACACTAGCATTATTATTATTCACGGCATTCCATCAAGTCGATTCAATGGTCAGAGGTTCTTAGACTATCTCAACTCATGATTAAAAATCATTGGTTCAAATTTTAAATTATAACATTATATAAAAAATGGGTGCGTGTACTTATGTACGCGCGTGAGAAGTTATACTTCTTAAAAAAAAAGAAGAAAAAAAAAATTATAAATATGAAAACAGTGATCAGAGGTGACGAGCGTACCAACATGCGCGGCTAATATCGAGGTTCAATTTCTATTTTGTTGGTAGCTTTTTTTTCGAGACTTAATGAGCGGTTAAGCAGACAACTTCATACTGTTAATTTTGTGTCACAGATCTTAAAATTTCACTCTCATTATTTTTCATAACGCGCCTAAAGAAGTATAACTTCAAAAATATTGGTAATATTTATATCCTTTTCTAAAGTTAAGGATTAGCATAGCCTCCTAAAGAGCAATTTAAACAATGGACGTAATAGACAAGAGGCAAATCCTTTCATGCATAACATTTTCAAGGATCTAACATCGATTGCGAGTACATTCATATTGTATTTCAGTTTAGGCAAGACCTTCAATAAAATACTTAGTTTCAATATATCAAGCTTTGTGTTTGTGCATTCTATATGTTTCCCAAGGAGCTTAGAGATCTCACGATATCGATATCAGCTCACTCAATACGGCATAATAAGCGTAGAAGCGTTTGATATACATAAGGACAAACGAGTTCTAGCCTACCAATTCCCGAGATTGTCACAGTAGATAAAATAGAAACCAGCGTCCTTTCTGTTATCAGTAAATGATTCTGACTCAAATATTTATCATATATAAATTCTATAGGTGCTTTAATGGTTTGATCGCTTTGCTTTGATGTTGTAAGTCTGTGATTTCCAAGTTTACGTAAGATATTTGTAGCACTACATTACTAACACAAATCTTAAGTATTTTTTTCACTGAAATTTCTATTGTGAACTTTGTTGAAAGACATCTGAAAGCAATTCTATTTCAAATTTTAATATACATCTGTCGATAACAGCAAACATCTTGTGATTCATAAAATTTTATTCGATTTCTCTGCATCTGAATGCATCTAATATTATTTATGCTCATTGGTATAAATATTGGTTTTAGTAAAAATAATAAATAAAAAAAGTCTTAGCCCACAACTCAAAAAAGGATTGTAATAAGTTTGACAGGCATGTGTGTCTGTGCGTGTCTTTGTATGACAAGTTATAGACGGGTGAATTAGTTTCGATGCAGTATTTATTTAAAATGCATGAGGTACTTTTTGTTAGATTAGGTTCAGAAGTTTGATAAGAAAAGGTTTTGAATATTTTATGTTTTTATCAGTTCATTAATATTATGCTACACAGGACTTAAACAAGTTAAGATATACACATTGACTAGAGAATGCACTCCTGGTTCCATACCAAAAGCGCCCGTGCATGGAACCTACGTATGGCTAGAGATTTCCTTCTGAGCAGGTTGAGGTCGTGAAATTAACTCCATGTCTTGATTATCCCAAACCGGGGTTCCTCAAAGGTGGTCTTATAGGTGTTTACAGTGTTGAAAACCTCTATAGGTTAAGACCTTAAGGTATTGTCACCTCAGAGCTATTTTAGATTTTTAGAACAATCATCGATAGACCTCAGATACGATGCTCAATGAGGATATTTATTGCCAACTAAGTAAATTTTTTTTTTCAGTAAACCTTATTTTCGTGAATAGTCAATGAATCACTCTCTTTCAACCTAATCTAAAGGATAATTTACAGTAACGTGTACTTTATATTGAATTTTTATCATTTACATCACAAAGAGAGCTTGTAATTCAGCAAAAAGACTTCGTTTTACGTTTGACTTAATTTAAAAATATCTAGTATAAAATAAATTATCGAAGACCAAAATCTAGTTAGCTATTTCAACGTAGCCGCAGGAAAGGAATAGTAATTTATATAAAGTACCAAACTTTCTCTAAGGGTGTTATCACTTATATAATAAATGAATATTTTTTAAAACTCATTATACAGTGTTAACAATATTTACAGCCAAAGCTGGAAATACGTTAACACCTGGCCCACAAAGTGTCAAGTAAGGTTTTCGTAGTCATAAATACGAAGAAAAAGCCTTATTCTATAACGCTTGAGGTTAAATTTAATTATCATGTGTACGAGGAACATTCTCATACATTTGTGTATGACGCCTACGAGAATACATAAATCAAGGTCGTACCGATGCCATATTTCAACGGTAACTTAAACAATAGTTAAAATAATGGCGTCGAAGCTCAAGAATAATTATTTAGGAACATTTTAAATAAATCAATGAATAAATTAGACGCTGCAATTACACTTGATTTAGATGACAGCTCATTTGTTAGGAACAAATTGTGTTCGCTTATATGACGAGTCGATGTGTTCTGTTAGGGATGATGAATTTTGGAATGCAAGTTCATGTCATAATGTTATTTTATCTTTTGATTTATCTTTTTGCTTAACAAAACGATTAATAATAGATTATTCAACCAGAATAATTCAATTAATAGAACGGTTTTGGTAGAAATAGGTACACATTTAGAAGAAGATAGATCTGTTTGATTGTAGTCGTACACTCTGGGTCTATTTAATTGTAACCTCCCCCCTCCATTACCCTTGAATATCAAGTTATTCTGAAGTAACATAGTACAAAGTCGTCTGTAACAGTCCTTTCAACAGGAGTGGCATGAGATATTAGTAACGTGCGTCATGCCTGCTAGCTGACACATGAGTGTGGCAAATCCTACCTTCTTTTCCAGTCTCAGTTGAAGAACCATAGACACATTAATATGGAGTGTATAAGGATTGGGCTTACCCGAAGCTGGCATGGTCAAACCAAAATTGCCAAAAACTGTCGGCGTCCATGACCGGGGGCCTGAGGACGATGAGGGGACTGCTCACCGTTCTTACAGAAGCAGGCCGACAGCTGGATGTGAAAGACTTACGTATGCCACACGCCAAGAAGCGGAATATCACCTGAACAACCCCCCCAAAGACGCCGAATAGCACCCGAACCCCCCTACGTGAAACCGCAGTGGTAGTCAAGGTCTGTTGGGAATCCTGGGGTCATACTTCCGAGGGCTTGCACGGGGGTCCCAATCGTAGGCAGCAGGCAGGAAACATGTGGCTTTTATTCGTCCGGCATATCATCCATGTAGGATAAAAATATGGTTAATCTAAATAACTGCAGGGAAGTCAATAGTAAATACTATAGTAATCCACGCCTACATACAAAATATAACTTTCTTACATGCTCTGTATAAAATCTGCCTTTCTTTTCAAGATAGGCTGATATAGAAACTTTTCACATTCATAATATTGGCATATGTGTACCGCAATCGAATCAAAGCGTTCAGTGGTTACCATTTACGAGTCCGCACGTACCACGCTTCACTGGATAGTGGATCTCAGTTATCGGCTCAGGAATATTTTATAGCTCTTTTTATTTATACGTGATTCTCTTACATATTAGACATCATAAAAGTAAAATAATATTACTTTCAAAGATAATAAAGTTTCGAATTTGACATAGATGAAATGGCGTCTTTTTGCAATCATCAATAATAAATAGGCTGCGCTCGTGGCCCCGCGGACTCAGTGTGCTGCAGTGAGCATCAGTGAGCAACTTTCACTATGGCCAGTCCTTGGATGGGTGACCATCCACGTGACAACTTTGTGACATTTATTTGAGCGTTTCCGTGCTTCGGAAGGCACGTTAAGCAGTTGCTCCGGGTTGCCAGTATAATGGAAGTCGTTAAGCCAAGTTGAAGGTCTTTTTAGGCGGCACGAAAAGTTTCAATAGTAGGCAGTCACAACCTGCGTCGGTCCATCTGAACACGACATACGTCTTATCACCTATTACGTGGGACAAATTCTTAAAAGGTGAAATGTGGGCATATAATATGCCTTTAGATACCCCTTTGGAAAAAAGGCGGGACCATAATGTATGTATGTAATTCTAAAGGTACCTACTTATCTATATTAATTAAATATACCATTGGTATGTGGCTATGATTCTAATGTTTTCAGTTAGTCTGTGACCATGACAGAAACAACTTGGTCAAAACGAAACACAAGGAAAATGTATGAGACAATAGTAGGTATACTTGTAAGTTACTGTGTCACCCAGCTTTGCCCCTGATCACCTATGAAGCTACATCGAACTCGCGTTTCACCCCATGACACCTCGGCCTCTATTCATTCCCCACAATCAGTTTAAAACATTTTCATACATACTTTCCTCATGTTTTCTTATAATTTTAGAAAATTCTGTACCACTCTTTTAATTTATATTGACGAATGAAACTGAATTGAAGAAAATAGCAAATAGTTCCAACCAGTATAATTTTGTATTGATATGGAACGCAATAGTTTCTATAAAAATACAAATATAAAGGTAGTTGCGTTTATGCCACGCAAAGCGACTTTTCTTGAAATAAAGAATATCCGCAATTGCTTATCCGACGTAGAGCCGATTCCAGTCGGGCTTTTGATATTTTAAAGAATAAAAATACTTATTAGACAGTAGTATCATAATAGGATCAGGAAATAAATTCTACAAGTGTTTTAAAATGAACGCTTAATAGTATAGAATAAAAGTCTACTTACTAAACTAAAAAAAATTGAGAGCTTGTTAACTTTTTATTAAGTATTTTCTGAAAAGCCTGGTAATTAAGCTTAGCACTGCTAGTAGAGACGCAACGTAGTCTCGTCTACATTTACATAGAAGTGTGGTTGTGTGACCTAATTCTAGATAGATCTGATTATAAAGAGTTTGTAAGGGGAAAGAAAATTTGAAATAGACAAAAATGAATTTCATTTCAAAGAATCATCTTATTTTTAACCGACTTCAAAAAAGGAGGAGGTTCTCAATTCGTACGCTATGTTTTTTTTGTATGTATGTTACGCGATAGCGGCGCCAATTATGGATGGATTTTGAATTTTTTTTTAGTTTGAAAGAGGCTACGCTTGAGAGTGCCATTAATAATATCTACCTATACCTATGGGTTTACTTGGCGCCGACTTCAATATGATATTGAATAAAATCTGGTAAATCAAAATACATATAACTTTGTGCTAAGTAAATTCTATTTTTAAGGCTTTGTATGAAGTCAGTTCTATTTTTTATTTATTTTTTTTTAGATGATATGATTGTGAACTCTGTGAAGTCTTCCCTATGATGTTGTTCATAGCAAAGACTTTAGATACAAGCCTCCACCAGATGGACCGATGACCTGGAAAGATCGCAGATACGGAAAGCGCAGGTATTGCAGGCAGGAGAGAACTACATCCATCAGTGGACTGACTTAGCTGATTTGATAGATTGATTGTGAAAAGGCTATTATAAGGATCCACTTATTTTAGCCTAGTCCGAATTTGCCTTCGTTGGAAATCATCTTATTTGATGAATTATGTCCCACGTAATAGGTGGTGAGCATATCGCAGTCTTAAAATGAACAGGCGCAGCTGTAACGACTCACAGTTGAAGTCCTTCAAGCCGCACATAACGTCTTCAAATTGGTTTTACGATTGTCATTTTACTAACAATCGGGGTTTCATTTCGAGTTTCCCTTCTCTATGCAAAATATTATGTTACGCGAAAGTGTTCCCTTGGTCGCCTCTTACGACGAATTGGGGTGGCGACTTTTAGTACACTTTCACATCGCAACACAGGGCAACGGAATGTTTTCAATTGTTATTTATAGCTAAAATTCGTAGTAGAATACTAGAATTCTAAAAATAAAGCCATAATTTAACTAACACAATATGTGAATTCATTCTGTGATGAGCAAACAATTACGAACAAATACAATCACAAACAAAACTAATAAGTTTAGTGGAAGTTTGAGCGTATCCAGTAAGTTTGCATCAATGCTTTATCCTCAGAGACTACAGCCGTATAAGGATTAGGGATTCGTGCAGATTTGCTTAAAGGGGAAGGCGGGGAAAATCGAGAATTGTTTTCTCTACCGCACTGCTAGCAAAGCTCGTAGGTACTTTCGTACAGTAATGCATAATAGTAGGGGAGCCCTAGAAGGGATTTCGGGATTTACTAAAGCGCGACAGATTAATATACACGGGGATACCTTGTACCCGGTTAAGTACCTCCACAAAACATGAGGCCCATATATAAGGCCGCCCGTGAAGGATACAGGATCAGATTAGTATAAAAAAATTGACCATCAGAATAATGAAAAATATATAATCTGACGATTTCCGCAAGCCGAAATAACAAAAATTCGTCGATAATGTTACACTATGCGCCAAATATCTTTGCGTCTACGAACTTCGTTCGTACTACTACTACTACTTACTTTTAATAATAATATAGAATTAATATTGCCTTATTCACATCTATGTCCTGGAAATTACGCAACAGCATCGATAAAATGAATTTTTAGGCTTAGTTCTTTTGTTTGCGATTGTACCTGCGTCGATCGCCACCAAGCTGGTCAAAAGCGGTTGATTCGTTCGAGAGATATCGTAAACGAAAGAAACCCGAAAAAGTGTTTTTTCGGGATTACTCCGAAATTTGTGGTTCGATCAATTAAAATTGCAAAATTACTTATGAGGATGATAAAACTGCGTCGAATGCCGCCAACCGCGTGAAGATCGGTTATCCATTCAAAAGTTATTGCGGTTTGAAAATTCCAAAAATAGTGTTCTATGAAACTTCTATCAGACTTTCGAGCTGAGAGAGCTCAAATGCATAGAAATATTATTTATTTGTACTCAGCCAGCTCAAAATATCACATAAATTCTATTTTGAGCTCAAAACTGTCATAAGTACAATTTTAAGAGCCCAGGAATGGAATTAGCGGGAAGTTGCATGGATGGCCTTTAAGGTGAACCGTTTTTCTAATTTTTTTTGTCAGATCAGGCCAATCCCTCTAGATAATCGTCAGATTATGAGACAGTACGTTTAGAACATAAAGATGAACCATATATATCTTAATCTGACGCGCTTGAGTATTTCAAAATGGCGAATTTTTTTTGCACATTATGAAAATGGCCGCGAGTTTGCGTCCCATCGAAATCGTCAGATTAGTGAATGAGAGCTTTTTTTTGGTGCACTTAACACTCCCTTAGAAAATCTGACGCGCTCGATTTTTTTTTTTTTTTCATTTTTAACCCTTAAATACAACCACCCGCATCATGCTAACGATCAGATTAACATACGTACATTATTAAAAATACGTAGGGAATTGATGCTATCAATATCTGATGCGCTCGAGGATGTCCATGCAACAGTTTTTTTTACATATTTAAAAATCTATAGCCGCTTCCCCCACCGATGTAAAGGTATATATCATTTAACATTTTTTTCTTCATATCATCTAAGCTTTGCATCCCAATAGGTCTCTACGACGCTCGAGTAAATCCCCATTTAGCATCGTGGGCTCCCCTACTATAATGTCAGCCATGCGAGCTTCTAATACAATTACGTAAGCCATAAGTTTAGAATCTTTCAAAGTATAAAGAAATATCAGTTTCAGTTTAATTTAGTTTTTAAAATACGTAATAACTTTAGAACCCACAGAAAAGATCGATTTCAGATTTTTCTATTAATAGAAGTTACAAACAAATTTGAATTATTATTGCCCAGTTGCCAATCGGGGCAATAATAATTCGAATTTGTTAAACTACCTTAAGATTAGAAAGTTACATTTTATTTATAAGACAAAAAATATAGTAGTATCTGTAGAAAATTTTAATTCACGTTATAAAATTTTTCATGGTGCTTTTAAAATTCCTCATGGTTTTAAATACTACCATTTTGGCTTACAAGTAAGTGAAAGCGATTGCCGAGCAAATACGAGCTCAATATTGTTATTGTGTCTTTAAAAAGAAATAAATAGAAGTCTTCTCAGATCAGGACCGTGTGTTATGCCGAAATGTGGAAATAGCCTACGTCAAGCAGTACGTACATTGCCGTTCGCATTTTTTTTTTATTCGATTGATTGATTGATAGGGTCCATAATTCCATTTAGGAATATTTAAAATATACTAACAATTACACATAACGGCATTTCAAAATTTATGTAGCAAATGATACCTTACTAACGTTTTCTTGTGAAGACGTTAGTGAGGTATCATTTACATCAATTTTGGGAAACTTCACAGGCATTTGCTGAAAAGTTTTCGAAAAAAGTTAATTACAATTAATAGCATCATAATGTGTAATAGACGCAAGTAAAACCGTTCTCATTTCAATAGATTTCTGTTTAAATATTATTGGTAAAGTAACTCAATTGCTGGAACAGAAGTTAAATAATTTATCATACATATCCCAGGAGCGAAACCCCTGTCTCAATTTGTTAATTTGATCAATTTTATAATTAAGAGAACTTTCCTGCAAAATAAAGTGTCATTTTTAACAAGCGTATCGTCCTGTGCTCTACAGATAATTAAATTGGTATTCTTGACTTAACCCAACATAAAACGGAATTAATTCAACGGTATACTATTGATCGAGTGGATATTGTTTGAAAATATCAATGGTAAAAGATTCAAATTAAGCATTACTTATTTGAGAAATGTAACTGTAGATGATATACTTAAAATAATCATTAACATTTAATGTAATAGATATTTTACATTGGGAATAGCTGCTTTTTTCGAAGAGCAGGTAGAGTAGAGCAACAACGTCCACTTCGCCAGTACAGTAAAAAGTCATTCAACAGGTCCTGTTGTTTGGTAGTTCCACACGTAATAAAAAACCTTGCCTATATTTAAGCAATTGACGACTTATACATTTTTCTCTCAATTTCCGAGTCAACATTGAATAGTAAAAATGTCTACACTAAAAATGTGACCTATGTGAGCAAACTTTTATTCGCCGTATCTCCCCTTTATTCTCTCTAACGTGATTAAGTATAATAACAAACATTTTATTGAGACATTACATACGCCGTGAAATGTAACCTTTGCTCGTAAAATGGAGATCTGCTGAAGAAGGGGAACACGGTGTGTTGGACTCGGGGAAATAGTTCTTTAATTAGCTCTCATGGAGGTAATAAAGCCACTGTTCGCTGCGTGTTAACCGGAGAAACAATCTGAGACACGTGCTATAAAATAAGCTAGGACAGGGTAATTAATAATTACCTTCGTAATTCAGTAATGGGTGGAATATCTCTTGAATACAAAATATGTATGTATGTAGGTACTGTTATAACATGTGATTCAATCAATCAATCAAATCAGCCTATTGCAGTCCTCTGCTGGACGTAGGCTTCTCCCAAATTTCGCCTCAATATACAGTCCTGCGCCTTCCGCATTCAGTCAGTCCCTGCGACCTTTTTCAGGTCGTCGGTTCATCTGGCGGGGTTCGACCTACCCCACGTGTACCAAGTCGCGGTCTCCACTCGAGAACTCGTTTGCTCCACCGACCATCGGTGCTTCTACGACTACAGATGTGGCCAGCCCACTGCCACTTCAAAACGCATTCTCTGCGATCTATGTCGACCACTCTGGTTTTCTGATGGATAACGTGTGAATGATTTGTACAAATTTTATGCACAGAAACTGTTTTATTAAGCCCCAACCATACATGCTGTAATTTTCTGAGTTGGGTATCCACGAGACTTCTGATGCAGCAGTAATGTCCAGGTTACCGTCTTGTGGAAATATCATAGACGTAAGAATTTGATAAACCAGGCCTATGAATTATAGAAGATCCCTTCATCACTTAGAAAGTGGGCTGTCGATTTTCAAAATTTTTAGCTAAGAACCATTTAAATCACATCGGCTTTCGAACAAAGAAATCCACATCGTAATTGGTTCATCCGCCCAGGAGCGATGATGCAACAGACAGACAAGACAGTCTGCGGCAAGGGCTTCATAGACTTCTTTTCGCCCAAGACTATCGTCCTCCATGACCGGGGGCTCCCGGCTGTAGACAGTCGCAGGGCACGTGTGATTTTAATCGGCATAAAGCATCCACGAGTAATTTCCACTCGTAAAGAAAATAAAAACAGATACAGACCACCCGTATTTCTTTCTGGGTTATAATTATTAAAAAAACCGCCAAGTGCGAGTCGGACTCACTCATGGAGGCTTCCGTAAAAAACGACAAAAAATCACGTTTGTTGTATGGGAGCTCCCTTAATCCCCTTTTTTTCTAATTTTAGTAGAAATACATCATCTGTGAAATTTTCAGTTCTCTAGGTATCACGGTTCCATAGTACTATAGTGGTTAGTGTAATTATTTATCTCCTGTATACGATAACAAGAACACTAACTTCTGAGTATCTAAGCGCACGGCAGTGCGCAGGCCAAGTTCTAGCAACAGGCCGAGCGCATGCCGTACTCTATTTACACGAACCGCTTCGACCCACTTTTGACCCCCCTGTAGCTCAGTGCCTATTGCAAGTACAGAAATAAAATTGTACGTACGTATTCATATAATAGAACTAAGGCAGTGTACCAAATTTCATAGATGTAGCTTCAGTAGATCCTGAAATATGACCCTGTGAATATAGCTAATTTTGGCACTGACTGACTCACTCACTCACTGACCGGTCATCAAAACCTCTAGGCCACTTCCAATTGTCCTAGAGTTATGAAATTTGGCACAAAGATCGGGTGTTATATGTAGATTATCGAAAAATTGAGAAATTTAAGAAATCGGTCAAGTGTGAGTTGGAAAAGGGTTACAAAGTTTGTATGGGACCACAGGATTCCTTAGTCGGATCTTCTTCAAATTTTGCATAAATCATCTCTAACATAATTGATGGAAGATGTGTTTCGTATTTTATTGAAATTCATTCCAGAACATGGCTAAAAGGGGGTAACAATTGTTTCCTTCGGGGGGATTTGATTCGAATTTGTATCAATACTTCTTAGTGATGAGAGGACTCTTTTGATTTTATTTACTTTTTATTTTCACACATGTCATGTTTAAAAAGTCAATCAGATAAGAAAGATGTTGTCAATGTTTTGATTAATGTCAATCAAATACTCTATACCTACAAATTATGGAAATGTCAAAACTGCACATTGAATATTTTTATTCATATTTGTGAAATATTTGGATCAAATCTGTCCAGTAGTTTAGAGATCAGCAAGCATTCTAAAGGATGACTCATGCTAGACCGTGCCGGGTCCAACTTCCGAGCCGAGTGTCGGTCGTAGTACGATTACCGAGCCGGTTGCGTTCACGACTGCTCGGGCGAAGCTCGGCGGCTCTGTATCACTGTATACAGTACTCATGCAAGGGGCTGTGGCCGAGCCGAGGCGGGACCGAGTTGTTTCTTTGTAGTTCGGCTGTCACTCAGTTGCCGCTCGGTTTAACGCATAGATTTAGCGCGAAAAATTCTAAATCTATGGTTTAACGTGAGTTTGTTCATACAAAATATATATAATACTAGCTGTTCCCCGCGGCTTCGACCGCGTAGAAGTCGTTATCGCGTAAAATCATAATCCTCCTTTTGCGCAGTCGGTTATAAAGTAGCCTATGTCCTTCCCAGGGCCTCAAACTATCTCTATACTAAATTTCATCTCAATCGCTCCAGCCGTTTAGGCGTGAAAGCGTAACAGACAGACAGACAGACAGACAGACAGACAGACAGATAGACAGACAGACAGAGTTACTTTCGCATTTATAATATTAGTAGGGACTAGATGACGTGCGAGGCTGCGACCGCGTGAAATTCGGTACCCGTTCCCGCTTTCCGTGGGAACATATTTCCGGGATGAAAAGTAGCCTATGTGTTATTCCAGACTATAAGCTATCTCTGAACCAAATTATAGCCCAATCCGTTTAGCCGTTAGAGCGTGATTGAGTAACAAACATCCAAACATCTTCACAAACATTCACATTAATATAATATTAGTAGGAAGTAGGATAAGTTGATCTTGCTGTGGCCGGCACTCGGCTTGGACCCGGCACGGTGTAGCGTGAGTCATCCTTTTTAGGGTTCCGTACCCAAAGGGTAAAGAACGGGACCCTATTCATGAGACTTCGCTGTCCGTCTGTCTGTCTGTCTGTCTGTCCGTCAGGAGTCTGTATCTCATGAACGGTGATAGCTAGAGAGTTGAAATTTTCACAGATTATGTGTTTTTGTTGCCGCTGTAACAACAAATACTGAAAACAAAAAAATAATAATATTTAAAGGGGGCTTCCATGCAACAAACGTGTTTTTTAGCGATTTTGTCTTATACATATATTCGGTAACTAGCTGAGCCCGCAACTTCGTTTACGTCACATAAGGTGTATGAAAGGAAAGGTATTTCTTCATCAGAGTCATCAAGCAGCGTCTGAAACTGCCCTGTTTGCTTAATCATAAAAGAGCTTAATGATTAAGTCTATTTTAAAACAATTCAGTCCACGCCTTCGGCGCGGACTGAATTGTTTAAAAATAGTCTTCATCATTAAGCTCTTTTATGATTAAGCCAACACGCCAGTTTAGGTTCACTCACTTTCAAAGAAACCCCTACAATTAAATTTTTCAAAATATCTGATTCTTAAAAGTGTTATAACTCTTTTATTTCTAAACCGATTTACATAAAACAAACGTTAAATGTTAACTGGAGCAAACCTCAACACAATAAAAAAAACCGCATTGCAATCGGTTGAGCGGTTACTGAGATTAGCGTGCACAACCGTACAGACAAACAGATATACAGACATACAGACATACAGACAAACAGACAAACAGACAAAAATTCTAAAAATCATTGTTTTGGGTTCTATTGCGTTCATAAAGCCCCCCTATAATATTTTTTCTTATTTATCTTCCATGTACAGACAGCGACCTGTTACGATTTTATTATATGTATTGATGATTGATAAGGTATCCTTCTCAATTTAAATACGTTAGCTAATTTGAACATTTCATTAAGATCATTCATTCCCTTTACACCATGCAAATCAAAAGAATACTTTAGGAGGTATAGCACAATCAAATGTTGCTCAATGAAATTAATTTCGTGTCGCCATGATTGAACATTATACGGGTCACATACTAACTTATTTTTCGACTTTCATCGTAAATACTTTTTCTTTAAAAAGTGAACAATGCTTTCAGCAGATTACTTTAGGTAGGTGTAGTATTTCAAAGATAGAATAGAAAGATAAAGATAGCTATTTCATAGGAAATAGTAAACAAATAGTCCATATTTTAGATTTTTCGCCAGTATAAACAATTTACGTACAAACACACAATTTATGTTGTAGACGTAGATATCGTGTTTATAATGTCATCATTAAAATGTCATCAATATTCTGAAAAAGAAATTAAACATAGAGTTCACAAAATCTTTTTGAAATATATACTGTACCTACCGTAGAGGATCTATACAAGGATAGTTAACACTATAGAGCAACGCAAACTGCCTAAAGGCGCGCGTTGTATAACACTATAGAGCAAAGCGAACTGTCTAAAGACGCGCGTTGTAGGTACGATGAGGAGGGAGAGGAAATTAGAAGAATTAAAAGAAAAAATAGGTACGGTTTCTTAAAAAAAAGTATTGAAATCCCACCAAAAACATCCCTGTTGAAATGGAGGCCAAGTTCCTATGGGCTAATTGTTCGCCTAAAAAAGGGTGGAAATCCAATCCAATGCCAAGTTTAGATGCACTTTAAAATCGATCATAATCATCTTCATCAACAGCCTAATCCACTGGTAAACATTTGCCATTCCCAAGACTCGCCACCACACTCAGACCTCCGCCTTCCGAATCCAGCCACTACCCACCACCACATCCACGTCAACGGTCCATCTGGCCGAAATTCACTTTGCCATACACCCAACTTAAAATATGGTGTAGTTGTGAAAATACGTAGGTACTTACTTGGTTAAAAATATCTAAAATAATGATACTTCTAAATTTTAACTTGGCAGGTTAATTTAATTATATATCTTAGAATAAATTTAATTATACAATTAATAAAGTGTTACGTTCTGCACGAAAACCTGCCAAGTTCTAATTTAGAAGTATCATTATTTTAGATATTTTTAACCAAGTAGGTGCCTACGTATTTTCACAACTACACCATATTTTAAGTTGGGTGTATGGCAAAGTGAATTTCGGCCAGATGGACCGTTGACGTGGATGTGGTGGTGGGTAGTGGCTGGATTCGGAAGGCGGAGGTCTGAGTGTGGTGGCGAGTCTTGGGAATGGCAAATGTTTACCAGTGGATTAGGCTGTTGATGAAGATGATTATGATCGATTTTAAAGTGCATCTAAACTTGGCATTGGATTGGATTTCCACCCTTTTTTAGGCGAACAATTAGCCCATAGGAACTTGGCCTCCATTTCAACAGGGATGTTTTTGGTGGGATTATAGATTACAATTATATTCTAATTATTGACTGATTATTATAGACTACAAACAGTTATTTCTTAGTAACGCATTGATTACTAAAGTACCGTGCCGTTCCATAGGTACAGCCTCGTGACGGACAGACGGACTGCGACGTCTCATGAATAGGGTTCCGATTTTTACTCTTTGGCTACGGAACCCTACAAAGGAGGTAAAAAAATTTTTAATAATAATAATAGTTTAGTTTATTGATACATTAAAATGGTGACAGGTAACAAAAGGGGTGCTTACATGCTATTGTCATTATTGGTGTTACTATGCTGGCTCCCAAACTAGGCTATTGCCTGTATCTTGGGAGGCAGCGACTTAGTCTAGGGTCTACTGAGTTTGGTAATACTTAGTAGTTAGCACTTAATTAATTAATTAAATTATATTATAAATAAATAGTTCTTTGTGCAGGCGGTTCTTTTGACATATTTATCCACAAAGATGTCATCATCAATACAGAAACAAAACTTTTCGAAATCAAATTGAAGCAATTATGTCAGATACAACAATAATAATGTCAATATAAAAGTATTCATAAGTTATAGAGTAATTTGCAAAATATCAGTAAAATGTCTATAAATACAATAAATTAAATTCATCAAAATGTCATATAGAATGAAGAACTTATTTCTAGAAACGTAATTTATAAAATTAAACATGCGTAAGAGGTGTGTTGTGTATTTAATAATTTTTTATTAATATCCTATGCACAGGGGATAATGTTTCAAAGGGGAAAAAGGGGGAAAATAAGGCACAAATTTCATTTTACTATGTGTCTGCGTCTTGTGATAGGGTGTAGGTGTGAGTGGATATGTGTGTGTATATTTGTTAGTGAGTATATGTGTATAGTGAGTGTGTGTGTGTGTTGCGTGAGTAAGGTTTCGGTTTGGTGGTAGTCTAATTGCTGGAGCCATGCGGTGAGTTTGTGTTTTGTTTCTTGCTTACTAAGTCTTGATATGCTCTGTGATTTGTTTGCTATGTAATAAAGTTTAGAGCTCATGCAATTAAATTGTCTCCTTGCAAAGGAGGTGTTACAGGGTACGCTAGGGTACACTGGCTTTATTTTGCGACGCTTCAGGTCAGGTTCGGGTACTGTTCGGTGTTTTCTTATTACAGCTTTAAGTATGAAGAGCTGACGCACTGTGAGGACTTTAACGTCTGCGTACAATTGGGTTGTAGGGTATAGGTACGGTTTCTTTGTCATTACTTTTAATATGGCTCTTTGTGCCCTTTCTAGACCGATGATATGGGTTTTTGCTGCTCCACCCCATACCGTGATGCAGTATTGGATGATAGATTGGCTTAGTGCCATGTATACTTTTTTTAGCTTTTCTGGAGGTACGCTGTGTCTTAGGGTTTTAAAAATGTGTATTAGGCGCCTTGTCCTGTTTATCATGAGTTTTATATGTGTATCCCACTTTAGTGCACTATCTATCTCAACGCCCAAGTATTTTACGGATTGGCTTTGTGCAAGTTCACTGCAGGTACAATTGTTACGTGTCTGTCCGATACTTGTCTGTCCATTTGACTGGCAGTTGCGAGAGGTGCATGTGTGAACTTTAATACAAAAGTCTTGTGGTGGGTTAGATGTTGTTGTTAGAGCAAAGGGTATGTACGTGGATTTTGTTAGGTTTAATGTAAGTAGGTTTGTGTTTAGCCAATTCACAATTTTGGCAAGGGAGTTTTCGGCCCGCTCCTTTACCAAGTGCCAGTTTGGACCTGATATAAGGATCACTGTGTCGTCAGCGTAGGTGTAGATTTTGGTGTGCGGTAGTGAAATCGTGCATAGATCGTTTATGTAAACTTGGAATAGAGTAGAACTTAATATACTCCCTTGCGGAACGCCGTACGACGGTGTTCGTTCATGGCTCATATAGTTACCTAACTTCACAGTTTGTTTTCTGGAGTGCAGATAGTCTTTGAAGATGTTGAAGGGTGTCCCTCTCACTCCTATTTTTTCGAGTTTTGCGAGAAGCCTTGGGACAGAGACTGTGTCGAACGCTTTAGAGAGGTCAAGGAATATGCAGAGGCATTTAACTCTGTAGTCAAGGTTTTTTACAATTGCATCTGTTAGGTGATGGACGGCGTCTTCTGTTGAAATACCTCTGCGGAAGCCGTATTGGTTTTCCGCCAAGATATTTTCTTTGTTGAGGAAGGCTATTAAAGCGTTATTAAGGATTTTTTCAAGTATTTTCGATAAGACTGGTAATACTGCGATAGGGCGATAGTTACTTGCACAGGCCTTGTCACCACTCTTGTATATGGGATGAACTACTGTTTTTTTGAAGGCGGTGGGGAATACTCCGCTATTAATAGCTCTGTTGCATATATGGGTGATTGGCGGGGTTAATATCTGTCGGGATTGTTTAATTGTTTGAGTGGAAATGCTGTCCCAACCCACTGCACAGTCGGTGCGAAGCTGGAGTATGTAAGTCTCAACTTCGGCCTCTGAAACTTCCAGTAGGGCAAGCGAATTCAGAGGGCCGCAAATGTGACTTAGGTCCTTTGACGGATTAAATGGGCGCTTGTGAGAAGATTGTATTTCATCTGCTAGATTTTTCCCTATGTTTGCAAAATATTCGCAAACATTGTTGGCTGATTTTTGGGGGTCGGTCGATGTGAGCAGAAGCTCATCGCACTGGGCTTTAGATGTTTTAATATCTGTTATGGTTTTAACGGCCTTCCATAGGTTCTTGGGATTGTTTCCTGCTTTTTCAATTAAGGTTTTTTCATAGGCTGCTTTCAATTTTCGAAGTAAGGCATTGCAAAAGTTCCTATACCGTGTATATGTTGTTTTTAGGATTATATTGTTTGGGGAGTTTCTTGTTTGTTTATGCAGTTTGTCTCGATTTTTGATGCAGCGGATCAAACCTGGGGTGATCCATGGTTTTAAGATTCTAGTCTTCTTGGTTGTGTAAGTTATTTTAGTGTGTTTATGAATAATGGAACTTATTGTTGATATGAAATTATCCGCTGCAAGATTTACATCATCAGTTTGTGATATCTTTGAAAAGTCCACTGTTGCCAGGTCTGACTTTATCATTTCTTGGTTTGTGCTAATTTTTTTGATGCGGGAGCCTTGGGTGGTGTGTTTAGTTTTGTCAATAAGTAGCAATATAGGTAAGTGATCTGTTATTTCGGACTCTAGCACCAGTGTAGTAGTCAGGAGGTTTGTATTTGCGAAAATATGGTCTAAACATGTGTGTTTTCTTGTGGGATATGTATGTGTTGGGAAGAGACCTTGAGAGGCGTTGAATGTTAGGTATTCTTCCGGCCAGGTGTTTTTTTTTTTATTGTCTGGACAGATGTCAATGTTGAAGTCGCCGATCAGTACCGTATTTTGAGAAGAATTTTCAGAGTAAACGTTGTTAAGACTGTTTATAAAATTGTCAAAATTATCTCTTGAGCTTAGCGATGGAGAGCGATTTATGGCAACTATGGTTGTTTTGTTTTCAATTTGACACACTAGACAACTGGCATCTTTAAAATCGGGTTCATAGATTTTGTATGTGAGGTTTTCCTTTATGTAGAGAACAACACCGTCATTTTGGTTTGATATAACTTTTGATGTGTGTGCGTTATATCCTTCCAAGATCGGTGCGACACAGCTGGTTCCCTCTAGCCAACACTCTGTTAGTACAATAATATCAAATGCAGTTTGTGTTTGGTAGAGTAGTATACGAAGAGCGTCAAAGTTTTTGTTTATGCTACGGATGTTGACATGAAATACTTTGAGAGTTCGGGAGGCTTTATTAAAGTATCTATGGCAGTCCTCAGGGTTGCAAATATACGAGATTGGGTTAATTTCCAATTCGTTGTTAATTTGGTTTATGTAAATCATTTTTTTAGGATTCTTTACATACTTAGAGTGGGTCAGTTGAAGTGCCGTCGTTGTCGTAGGCATGTTGTAGGTGGTACAACTGCATCGCCCATCGCTTGGGATCGCCAGTTCCGGAGATACGGAGAGATTTTGGCGGGGTTTTGCTGTGTAATGTGTGTAGGATTTGACGGGCTGCGTGTATATCTTCTTTGTATTTTGTGGTGCGGATTTCGTTTGTAGATTTCGATATAACCGCGACGCATAGCTTCTGATGCCATTGTAACAGCTTACATTAATTAAATTGCACTGTTGAACAGCTAGTATGTTGTCTATGTTTCTGGTGTATGGGTTCGACATGGCATTGTTTTTGCGGTTAGGTGGTGTATAATATTGTCGAAGGGTCTGGAAGCATATGATATATCCTGGAGGTATGCAACAGTGTGCGGGATTACTTTGGGGCAAGGAGCTGCGCGTTTGATTGTTGTTGAGTAGGATATTGTAGTTTGTCAAGTTGTTTCGTTGGAGTGGTGTTTTTGTGTAATATGTGTTATTAATATTTTTAAGATTTTGGGTAAATAATATTATAAAACATAGTATGAGAAGATAGAGATACATGCAAATACAACACATCAAGGAAAGATCATGGCTATTGGTTCTTAATAAGATTTTTAAGAAATTCTGAAGAGGTGACAGATATTGGTTCCATTCCTTCGCACTTACGCAGAAGGATTTTGTTGTTTTGAAACCAGCAAAATCTATAATTGTGGGCGTTTGCAAACTTACGAGTTTCGTAAAATAGCTGTCTCATGCTGGTGGGTAAATGGTCTGCTACATAAATTGGCACTGGGTCGCCTTTCTTGCCAATATGGCCAGTATTTAATCTAGTAAAGTAATTCGTATCGTGTTTATCCATGAACGAGATATTTTGATGCGGTGTTTTAATTGCGAGGCTCTGTCGATCAAACGGCAATTGCAACCGTAGAATTAAATACCTATTACCTGAATCAGAGAAATCTGAATTATGTTAGTTGAATTATTTGCTCCCGAGATTACTTGTTAATGCAAGGATAACATTAAAATAGAAATGAATTAAGTTTCTAGTAGTCAGTTTATAAGGACGACTTACAATATACACGATTAAAAAATACCTAGTTTCCATATTACAGTTTAATCTAGTGTCATCAGCATCTTATATATTACTAGCCGTTGCTCGCGGCTCCGCCTGCGTGCTTGGCAAAAGAATATTGTTCGCACAGGGATACAACCTGGATAATTCAATTTTTAAGTTTTCTTCTACTTATCTGAATGCGATGAAACCAATAAACATAAGATTTTACGTGTGACCAAAATTCATCCAATAAAATTAACTGCGTCAAAATCCGATCAGTAGTGTTTGCGTCCATCATGAACAAATAGAGACATCCATAAAAGTGATCTGTTGCGTATCAATATACATATATATGACTAGCTGACCCGCGCAACTTCGTTTGCGCCACATAAGAGAGAGTATTACCTGTTCCCGTAGCATTTACTCCCGTCGCGATGCGTTTACTCCCGTCGCGTTGCGTTTACTCCCGTCGCGTTGCGTTCACTCCCATAGCGTCTCGTCGTTAATATTCAATACTACGTGAGAGAGAGAGAGAGAAAAGTTTCTTGTCGCGTGTATTCCCGTCGCATTATTTTTAAGAACAATTTCGTTTATGACAGAGGTATCACGTGGCATTATTGTAGAAAAAAATTGATTGCCATTAAAATGATTATTGTGCACCAACCCAAAGATAGACACATGCTATCGCGCAATTTTTTTAGAACTTTTTTTAGAGAAACAATTTTGTAGTAAATACTTTTTACATAACTATAAATATTTACGCAGCACACGCAACGAAGCTCTCAAAAGGAATAACTTTTCCCCCGTTTTTGAAACATTTATTATTTCTGCTCCGCTCCTATTCGTTATAGCGTGATGTTATATAGCCTATGACACTCCACAATAACGTAGCTTTCTATTGGTGAAAGAATTTTTAAAATTTGTTCTGTAGATCCCGAGATTACCCCTTACAATTTAACAAACACACAAACTTTACTTCTTATAATATTAGTATAGATAATAACAATATCTTCATTGTACAGATACGATCACTTTACAAAATTTTCTAATAGTATAGAAGATATTCACAGAAGCTCTTATTAGCTACCTTTTATTAGTTTTAATACAATGTTTATCAATGATAAATGACACCTCATTAACGTTTTTTAGTGAAGATTAATGCCTGTGAAATTTTTAGATATTTGGATTAACATCTAATCAGGTTTTTACCATGCGATAGGTTTAATCTCCTGATAAAAATATTCCTTCAATTAAATTATTCAAATTAAGTAATATTAATTTAAATCCGGGATTAACGCTCTGGTTAACCTAGTTCATGTAATTTGACACGACAAATTCTTTAATTATTATCTTTTTACTAAGTATCTTTATTTGTATCTTCTTTGATCACGGAAAGAGGATACCTATTCAATAAACTAGCAGTTCCCCGCGGCTCTGTCCGCATAGAAGTCGTTATCGCGTAGAATCATTACTCTCCTTGTGCGTAGTCTCTACTAATATTATAAAGAGGAAAGATTTGTTTTCTTGTTTTGTTTCTTTGCTTTTTGTTTTTTTGTTTGTTTGTTTGTAACGAATAGGCTCCGGAACTACTGGACCGATCTGAAAATTCTTTCACTGTTGGAAAGCTACACTTTTTGCGGTGAACATAGGCTATATTTTATTCCCGTATTCCCACGGGAACAAGAACTACGCGGGTGAAACCGCGTGACGTCCGCTAGTCACTTTTAAAGTAGCCTATGTTCTTTCCATGGACTCGAGCTATTTCTACACCAAATTTCATCAAAATCGGTTCAGGGGTTTAGGTGTGAAAACGTAACAGACAGACAGGCAAACTGAGTTACTTTCGCATTTATTATATTAGTAGGGATGATTTACTTTTTCTTGCAAAACTTTTAGGTCAGGCTTTTAGGTTAGACTCTTCAAAGATATTTGGTCCTCCAATAGTAGGTACTGTTACTAAAGCTATTTCTGATGTAGTGCTTGTGAAATATGAAATATGGTTGTGATATTAACCAGCCGTTTAATTAAGAATCTGCGACTCATCTTTGTCAAGTTACAATGAGAAAACAACGATGCTTATTATCTTTATTTTAATTTAAGATCTTGAATCAGCCGTTACGCGGCTAATGGGATTTATTTCTGTTGTGCTTAGCCAATAAGTCTAAGTACATTACCAGCTAATGTTGTAATGTTGATGATCAACGTTCTGATTTATTATTTTAGTGTGCGTACACCTTTAGTAAAAAATCAAAGTCTTTAAATTTATCGAGCTGATATTATTAGAAATATAAATCGTGAATGTAAATCAGTAGAAGATGCAAAATGATACAGTCGTCTATGATAATTAGAATTCATTAGGATTAGGTTGCTAATCTACTTCGGGAATCGAAATGTTGCAAAGTTGCAATGATACTAAACAACCACGTAATTTTAAGTCAATTTGCATTTGGTTTTTTTTTGTATAATTTATCACCATATTCACAACTAATAAATAAATTAAATGAAATCCGATGAATAAAAAGAAAAAAATGCAACCCGAAAAAAATCACTTAATATCCATTTCCACTCTATTTTCGATTGAGAAAAAAAATACACAGCATGCAAATTGACTTCAAATATGTGGTTGTCCACATATTTGAAGTCAATTTGCATGCTGTGTATTTTTTTTGTATAATTTATCACCATATTCACAACTAATAAATAAATAAATTAAATGAAATCCGATGAATAAAAAGAAAAAAATGCAACCCGAAAAAAATCACTTAATATCCATTTCCACTCTATTTTCGATAAGTATTTGTCTAAAAGATAATTTTCTAAACTTATAATCAATACATAATATAAATCGTAACAGGTCGCTGTCTTTACATGAAAGATAAAAAAGAAAAAATATTGGAGTTTATGAACGCAATAGAACCCAAAACAAAGATTTTAAAATTTTTGTCTGTATATCTGTTTGTCTGTACGTTTGTGCATGCTAATCTCAGTAACCACTTAACCGATTGCAATGCGGTTTTCTTTGTGTTGTTGAGGTTTGCTCCACTTAACATTTAGTGTTTATTTCATGTCAATCGGTTTATAAATAAAAAAGTTATATCACCTTAAAGAATCATACATAGACTTGTGAATCTAAAAATGGGTAAATCTAAACTGACGTGTTGGCTTAATCTTAAAAGAGCTTAATGATTAAGGCTATTTTAAAATAATTCAGTCCGCTGAATTAAAACTGAATTGTTTTAAAATAGACTTAATCATTAAGCTCTTTTATGATTAAGCAAACAGGGCAGTTTCACACGCTGCTTGATGTGTCTGATGAAGAAGTACCTATGCTTTCATACACCTTATGTGACGTAAACGAAGTTGCGGGGTCAGCTAGTTCTAAATAGACGTCTATGATATTTGTGGCCATAATTAACAGAATATGATATTTTACCAAACCGTTAATATTCTCTATCATTAACAAACGACGATACAGTTGAAACACATAAATTTTATTAACACCTGTTATATTTCAATAAGGATTGACTTATGGTCATCTATTTAATTTACACCCATTATAAAAGATGGCAATTAAATACTAATAGGCATTGATAAGAATGCCCTAGCATTATCAGTTAGAGCAGGTCATGCTTGTGAAAGAGACGGCGGGGCGGGAACGGGAGAGAACTCTCCCACCCGAGTTCCACAGTCGGCGGCTTGGGCGCCGCCGACGTGTCTTCGCCGAGGACTATCGGCCTCCATGACCGGGGGCCTGAGGACGGTGAGAGGGCGGCTCGCCGTCCTTACAGAAGCAGGCCCATGACGGCAGCGTGACGTGAGGAACTCACGCACGCCCCCCTTAGAAGCGGGATCGCACCCGAAACCCCCCAAAGACGCGGGGTAGCACCCGAACCACCCCCTGGGCGAAGCCGCAGTGGCGGCCGTGGGTCTGTTGGGAGTCCTGGGACATCATTCCGAGGGCTTACCCGGGGCTCCCAACCATAGGCTGTTGGGCGTTACGTGAGGATTTTTAGTCGGTAGGAGTCCGGCATAACATCCATTAGGATTTTTCCATCAAGTTAAAGAAAAAAAAAGCATTATCAGTTACTTTATTAGATTGCAATTTTAGCCCCTCTCGATAAAATAGAGTGCAGAGTGGCTTATGTCGAGACTTTGTCTGTAGTCTGTGAGTCTGTTGCATTAACCTACGTCACTAGGTCACGTGGATCATCTGTTCAAAGTTTGAAATAAAACAAAAATGACAACTTCAATCGGATGGAACTTTCACTTTCACAATAAACGTGTTAGAGTGGGGCAGTCTGGTGAGAACGACCTCACGGCCTTCTTGTTTAAATATTGCACTTTGATTTTTGGAGAATAGATATTAAGAAGTAAACTCGTCACTGGATGTTTATAGGTATCTCTACCGTCAGCATTCTTTTAATAAAATTTGTAAATTACGAAGTGATAATATAGATCGACACAGACAATAAGTTTACGTTTATTATTTGTAAGACAATTGTAAAGGATGTTGCGGAAGTTATTATATATTTAAACCTTTGTAACTAGAGTTTCATACCGTGCGTATTTCACACTCAACAGTTTGCTAATATACTGCCTTCATTTGCGTACTTCCAATAATGTATAGCGAGATTATCTAGTTTTCGAATACAAATTACAACACAGGTTTTGTACAATATTTTCAACATTCATCATCATTACAAACAAAATTCTTTTAGTACTTTTAGTGCCTTAGTTACTGTTTATGTCCTTATTGTCTTCTTCTCACTGCTCAGCAGTGGTGTCTCCCTTGAGGTTGAAAGAACAATCACTTACTTCCACTTTTGAAAGCGAATCATTATTTATGACTTTGCTGTAAACGAAATCGAGAGCTAAAGAATATGCATACAGGAAATAACAAAGGGTTCTTTATTCTATATTCAATTCAAATTGATTCTTTTAGTGTTTCTTTTTACTACCTTTAGTTTAGAATTGAATTGGAGGATGCGTTTTTTTCTAAAGGCACTTTGACAATGTTGTGACGTCATTTGGGTAACCGCCTTTAAAAATGTAAAACTATTTGGTAGAACCTTTTGATGTCGTGTCAATTGTTAGTTAACTATTACATAATTAGGAGCAATAGAAGCGTAAATATTGCTCAAAGTTATTGAAACCAAATTAGTTACGCTACACATAACCTAATAGGGTTCAGTTGTTGTGCTTCGTAACTATGTCACGGCATGAGTCTGTAGATCATCATTTGAGAATTAGTCCCGGTTCCTTGCGGTACTGTTTCTGCTATTGCAACGGGTATAATAGATTCTAAATAACTATTCAGAGATAAATCATCGTGATTCAATAATACTACAACCTTTTTAACCGTTAGCAGTCTGAATTGTATTGTACCTATATGTACACTTCAAAACTAGTTTATCAATAAATTATTTTACGGTCATCATATTATTTAGTAAGTTGCTTCCATTTTGATATCAGCGGGCCTAAAAAGGCGACATTGTATGTTTCATAATATGAAACATACAATTCATATAATTTGAAATACTGAACATAGAAGACATACTAATCATTTTACGTTTCATAATATGAAACATACAATGTTGCCTTATTAGCTCCTCTGAAGACATTGGTGTAACTTTATTTCTAGAAATGCTTTCATATTGGGAGAATATTGCATACTAGAGGACGTCACGCGGTTTTATCCGCGTAGCTTCCGTTCCTGTGGGAACACGAGAATAAAATTTAGCTTATGTTCACCGGGATAGCGTAGGTTCCTAACAGTGAAAGAATTTTTCTAATCGGTCCAGTAGTTTCGGAGCTTCGATGCAAATAAACAAACAAACAGTGAAATCTTTCCTCTTTATAATATTAGTAGGTATATATAAAATCCACATATATCATTTTCATAATATTGCAAAGTTACGTAAGTGTCTCAACGGTAGTACAAAATTATGTTCTATTTTATTGATAAACAACTCTATGAAGTTAAACAAAATTGCGAAACGCCTCAGTCTTCATTCTTGAAAGTTAATTTCGTTTTCAATGTAAACAGAGGGTCTGTATATGTCTTATAATATCCCAGCAAGAAACGCTTTGTAACAAAAGTTTGGATACCGATTAATATTTATTACTTACAATGCTGTACAAAACACTTTCTCTACCAGGTTATTAATAGTTTTTATTTTATGTTGCCCACCCGTCAAACAATGTAACAAAAAGGAATGATTTTACGATCTAAGCTAGTCCAGGCGCCACATTCGATCGTTTACAGCTTATATTATTGGTAGTAACCAAAGTTTGTTTGCCTCTGTGTACGTTTAAAGTTCCCGCTGTAAATATTAATTTCGTAATTAATAACAGCTGTGTCGCTACTATATAATTTTATGACCATTTAAAATGGCCAACAAGCTTCTTAATGCAGGGTCGACGTAAAGTAACACGTCCAAGTGATTTCCATAACCATTTACGCAATTATTTCGCCTAAACGTTTTTATGTCTCAAGTTTTATTGAAATACGATTTTTTGTATAAAGTAAAAAGTAATTCAGAACGCAAAATGTTAACAAAAAATCATTTTCCGAACCTCTAATGGTAGGACATTATCCAAAAACCGTTTTGTGTAAATACGAATAAAATTTACTGGACAATTTTACGAAAGTACACCAGACTTATCTTTATGTACATTTTAATGTATTTTTCAACAAAGTATTATCGGCCAACAGTTTACTAAGGCCTTTAATGTGACGGTCGCTTTTCCGTTATCGCTAAAGTATATAAAGCAATTTTGAAGAATTATGAAAGCCCGTGAAATTATGTCTTCGATAAGAAAAATAAATAAAGAAAAGTTTGACGAGAATACGGTACACATTGCTAGATTTATTGCGACATTATTGTGACAAACTTTACGAGTTATGTAATCTCAGCAGAGGAATTTGTGACAACGTCTGGATGACAAAACTTTCGCGTTCTAAAGATTTCCTGAAAACATACTAACATGAGACGTATACACGTAAAAAGTTGGTCAAAGAAAGCTATACCTCTAGCCTATCTACTTTTGCCTATTTTACTATTGTTAAACAAATGGCGTCGTGTTTCTCACAAAAATCGTTTAGGCAATTTGTTTAAATTACTTTTCTATGGTAATCGCGGCCGTGTTGCGAATACATATACCGAAAAGAAAAAAGTAACGATATGTGGGTGTTTGCAATCGTCGAATATCTTTGGTTCAAATGATGCATGTAGTAGAATCCAGATCTTGTGAAGAAGCCAAGATACTGTAAGCTATTTTACGTTTTATGTCGTAAATAATCGCCGTAGGTTGGTAAATAAAATAAGTGTGTAAGCTTGCTCGGTGCTCGGTATCAGATATAAGAAGCCGGTACGCAGCAAAAGATGGGAAAATGGTTTTAAAAGGCGTGATAGGGAACAACACCGGCGAAGCATAAGTTTTGCGGTGTGTTAAAAGATAATGAGTTTGTACGGAAAGATGTTGCGTACTTGCGCCTTGGTAAGGAGACATTATTTTCTTATCGCAGACATAGCTAAGTCTTCTTTTAATATAACGCACACAGGAAAACGTGAATCCACAATTTATATTTGCGTGGAACGAAAATATTTTATTCGATAATGTAACCGCTTTGTGTTGCTTGAAACTGAAATAAAAATTATTGTATTATTTGATTATGAGATCGAGATTTGAAGTAATGAATTTAAAAAAGATTAGAATAAACAATATCATAAAACAAAGTAAGTATTCCCCAATAATATAAATAAATAAATGGTTTAAAAAACCCTAGAAAAATACGCTTTTATAATGCACGAAAAAACCCAAAAATAAATTATGGATCGTTCAAGTTGCCTCTATTTCTGGGCTGAAGTGTAAACTATGTGCTTTTAGTTATAATATTTGATTATAAAAGCGTGGGGCGCTGGAACAGGAAAGACTTTCCTGGCGGAAGATGCATGATGTCTTGTCAGATTAAGGCTACGGTCACATTTATAAAAGCGTGTTTTTCTCGTGTTTTTAAACTATTAATTTACACTGTCACGCTTTTATATATCTATTGTGACTTTTACTATTATTAATATCATTTTTAATTTCGAAAATGTATTAACGATGATAGGCTTTAATTGAAATACATAACATACTTACTTGAAAAGTAAAGTAGTCTACGCATTTTCAACACCCACTTTTGCCAGTTTTTCGTGACGCCGCGTAATAGGAGCAAACCTATTACCGTTACGAATCTCTATTAGATAATTCATTGGTAGGTCCTTAAAGTTTCGGCATTCCGAGATATTTAGTACAATATGTAGTGATCACGTAATAGGAATACAAACGCATATATCCCCAAGCGGGTTTTTAACGGTAACCAAAGATATCTCGTTCTCGAACAAGAACTCTACATTTTGCCACTGTTAACGTATTCCCTTCATGTATCTACTTAAATGCCTGAAAGAAAAGGCGTTCCCTTTGGCAGCATAAACGTTATGCTCTTGTGCGACCTCATGCAGCTTTCGTCAGGATTTTTATTATATTAGGATTAGTATTAATAGGAATATGCTTACAAAAAAGTCTTTCTTGTTCTAGCACCCCACGCTTTTATAATCAAATATTATAACTAAAAGCACATAGTTTACACTTCAGCCCAGAAATAGAGGCAACTTGAACGATCCATAATTTATTTTTGGGTTTTTTCGTGCATTATAAAAGCGTATTTTTCTAGGGTTTTTTAAACCATTTATTTATTTTATACTTTTTAGTCACAACATTTATACCTTAACTAGATGTGCCCTGCGGCTTCATCCGCGTAGAAGTCGTTATCGCATAAAATCATAACCCTACTTTCGCGCAGTCAGTTAAAAAGTAACCTATGCCCTTCTCTTAAACTCAAACTATCTTTATAACAAATTTCATCAAATCAGTTTAGTGGTTTAGGCATGAAAACGTAACAGGCAGACAGACAGAGTTACTTTCGCATTTATAATATTAGTAGGGATTTCTGTATTACATGGTGTTTTGTCTGAGTTCGACTAATGTGAAAATATTTCATTATTACTCTAATACATATACATTTTCTGAAGGTACCTATGTCAATATTTACACAATATTTACACTCAATATTAACTTCAATATATAACAGGTTTGTTATAACCTTAAACCCTAATCGTGGTCTAAACTCATTACACGACCTTTCTAACAAATCCAAACACCGCTATGATACGATGTTCAATCATGAAGTTACAGTTCATATCTTACGACTCCATCATCAGATCAGTTTGACAGCACCATATTATTGTGTTGTTATCAGAACTACAAACATCTGCCAATTTTTATGACGCTACGATCCTTGGATCTTCCAAGGATCGTAGCGGCTTAAATTAGTTACCTGAGATTCCATTGCATAGTTTTACATGTCAATTAAAAAAAGGTTTGTTATAACCTTGAAACCTAAGCCTGGTCAAAGTTCATTACAAGACTTTTCTGACGAATCCAAAAACAGATTTAATACGATATTCCATCATGAAGTTCCAGTGCATATCTTCCGGCTCCATCATCAGATCAGTTCGACAGTACCATATTATTGTATTGTCATCAGAACTACATACAGCTGCCAACTTTCATGACGCTACGATCCTTGGAAGCTTGTTAAATTAGCTACCTTAGATTCCACTTTTTCCATCGAAGTTTCAGTGCCTATCTTACGGCTCCATCATCATATAAGTTTGACAGTACCATATTATTGTATTGTCGTCAGAACTACATACAGCTGTCAATTTTCATGACCCTACGATCCTTGGAAGCTGGTTAAACTAGCTACCTTAGATTCCACTTGTTTTCTGTGCATATCTTCTGGCTCCATCATCATATCAGTTTGACAGTACCATATTATTGTATTGTCATCAGAACTACATACATCTGCCAATTTTCATGACGCTACAATCCTTGGAAGATGGTTAAATTTGTATCCTTAGATTCCACTTTTTCCGTCGAAGTTTCAGTGCCTATCTTTCGACTCCATCATCATATCAGCTTGACAGTACCATATTATTGTATTGTCATCAGAACTACATACAACTGCCAATTTTCATGACCCTACGATCCTTGGAAGCTGGTTAAATTAGCTACCTTAGATTCCACTGGTTTTCTGGGTCTATCTTCCGGCTCCATCATCATATCAGTTTGACAGTACCATATTATTGTATTGTCATCAGAACTACATACATCTGCCAATTTTCATGACGCTACGATCCTTGGAAGATGGTTAAATTAGTATCCTTAGATTCCATTACATTGTTAGTTACATACACGACGACCTAATAAAAGCTTATTAAAAAGTAACTCAGTAACTGTTTTCTAAAACTATACATGTACAAAATATTCATGACTAACATGATAAACTGCTTCTATCCATTACAGTATGGACACCCAACTTTATTTCTTGGACGTTACTGTACAAATGTGTACCTATGAGTATCTATAGCTTTGAAGTGTACATTGATATGTGGACGGTACGAACTTATATGGGCAGCGTTGGCGGACAGATAAACAAAGATAATAACACTAGTTGGCCCACTGGGTAATTTTAGCCAGAGGTGCGGTTGTTGAGACAATGATATATGTTGTACAACTTGAAATAACAAAAAAAACGGTACATTGATGATATAACTGTAATTAATCATTATTACCGGCATATTTTTAAAATTGACTGACTTTCTTTTTTGAAGACACATACGTGCATACATTTAGATTCATGCCCTATTTTTCGACGAAGTAGGTAGAGCAAAAGCTGATTATATGCTCTCACTTCAACTGCTGTATATTGTCCCACGTAAATGGTGGTGAGCCTATTGCCGTGTTGAAATGTACATAGGTAAATGGAGACCTGTTTTGGAATATCAAAAAAGACACTTTATGCAGAATATAAATACTACTAACTACAATACCTACAATACATACGACAAGCTTACACTATCGTACTATGAGAAAATTAATGACCTTTTTTATGATGATCCCATATATTTTAATGATGATCTTGGTCACATTTTTACCGTAAACTCGCGTTTCTTCACAAATAATGTCACTATCAACTTCCGAATAGAAAGTTGTTCAAATTCAATATCTTTACAACTCACAAACGCTTAACGGTCATCAAACCACATTCATGGAATTGTTCACACCTCCACGATTCGAATAAGTCAAATAAAATCCAATTGTATTGACAAAATGATACCGCAAACAACATCGACCAATAGGAAGACAGTACATCTTAATTTACTTGCTCAATCGTAAAAATATAGCCGCCAGTACATGCTCTATCTACTCCGTACAAGATGAATCACATGAGTAAACAAATCTAAGAACGTTAAAGCAGTTTGCGCTAGAAGACGAACGCGATCTAATCTGATATCAGGCGATTGAGAGAACGGACTTGGCAATGCATCACCTGGCTTCCGTTTTGCAGCAATCTTGATTTCATCCAAGTGTACCTCCCACGTACACGTGTGAGTGATGTCGCCATTTACAAAAGACCTCTTCCGATTCCCTTCGTCTTTTTAAAGTCTTAACAGTTCTGGAATTCTCAAGTTGTGATTGAAGGTCTATATAAAATGGTACAACTAGTCCTACGTCTAACGTGTTTGACACTACATTGACACTTAATTTGGCAAAGTAGGTACTACATTCAGAAGATTATAAGGATTTTCATTCATCTTCTTTTAACATAGTATCATTTTGGAACATTTTTATGAAGACACTGACTGATATTGTTGTAGGTTTTTGTTTAGTATTTTATACCCAATAAAATATTTTACGGCTTTTCTCGTCGAACTCTGACAAATAATGACGGGCCGTTGTACGGTGGAATGTATCGATGAATATTTATATCTGCTATTTGTCCAGATTATTTTACTCCCTTTACAAAACAAGTCATAAAATAAAAAGTAATCTAATAAAATGTCAGGTTCGGTAAACTACTCTATAGATTCATTTGACAATTTTATCATTACGAAAACTAGGAAGCTACGAGTGATAGAGCCTCGTTCAAATATTAAATTTTCTGTCTTTCATTTTATTTTACGGTGTTGAATATACGGTAGGTACTTACAGAAGTAATCTGCAACTTTGCTCCTTGTTTATAGTTTCGCATGTTTTTGTTTTCTAAGTTTAGTGTTAAAGCTTTATATCAGAAAAAACTTTAATAAAAAACCGGCCAAGTGCGAGTTGGACTCGCCCATGAAGGGTTTCGTAGCAGCAAGTAACATAATATAAAAGTTCTTATAGTTCGTTGTAACTTTGATTGATGAAACACACGTTGACAGTGGTAGTAATTTTTCAAACCGAAAATTGCGGTTAATGACGTATTAAAAAAACTACCAGCTCTATCTCGTTCAGACTAATTTTCGTTGGTAGTTTTTATGGCAATGTACCTTATATATTTTTTTTAGATTTATCGTTCTCTTAGTTTAGAAGTTAGAGGGGGGGGGGGGGGGACACACATTTTTCCACTTTGGAAGTATTTCTTGCGCAAACTATTCACTTGAGAAAAAAATGATTTTAGAAAACTCTATAGCATTTTTGAAGACCTATCTATAGATATCACACAAGTATGGGTATGATGAAAAAAAAAATTTTGAGTTTCAGTTCTGAGTATGGGGACCCCCAAAATTTACTGCTTTTTTTCTAGTTTTATAAAAGAATCTTAATGCGGTTCACAGAATACATCTAGTTACCAAGTTTTAATAGCATAGGCCTTATAGTTTCGGAGAAAAGTGGCTGTGACACACGGACGGACAGACAGACAGACAGACAGACATGACGAATCTATAAGGGTTCCGTTTTTGCCATTTGGCTACGAAACCCTAAAAAGTTCAAACACATGATTCATCCAACTAAAACAGATTTCGTATTATAACGGCTATGCGTTTATTCGAAATTCATTAAAATTTTGTTGAAATAAAACTATGAATTAGAGAGATTAAATCTTATCTCATCTATTTAGTTCGTATCGATCTATTCAAAGTATTCTGTTTACGCCAGATAATATCTAATAATAACTTACCGCGGACCTATATATAGAAAACACAGTCTGTTGAAGGAAAGATTTCAAATATAATATGTTTGAATTCTGTTCTAGTCTTTTGAAGAAAAGATATATTATATCTTTTCTTCAAAAGACAAGAACAGAAAACGAAAAACAGTCAAGAGGTTTCAACACAAAAGAAATCATATCATATCAAAATAAACATAAAACACGTATGTAAAACAGTCCTTTACATATCCCGACTATCAATACCGTACGAAGGTCCGTATACCTCGGCATAAAAAGATAATAGATAATTTAGATAACAAGAAAGCCTATTCGACGGCACTGCTACCAAATAAAATGGTGAATAATACTCACATATTCGATCGACTTTTGTGACTGTAAGATAACTGAATCTTTATGCCTACGTCAGAGGATGTGAGAGGTTTGATATTACCTTTGCTAATTCAAGGACCAACTCGATTTATATTATGAGGGTAAGTCATTCAAGGGCTGCCAGAAATGTCACATCGAGGTTTCTCATTAAGAGGGCACTAAGCCGCAAGCTCGGCAAATGATTACCTAAATGCTTGACAAAAATTGAATTCATGTTACAAAACTATTCTAGAGGACCTAAATATTATTACAAAATTATCTAATTAAAAATAATAGCTAAGATTTTTTTTTCATTATCTTACAAAGTCTTATCTTTTTTCAACGCTGTTTTTGGTAGACTTTAAAGGTATACAGACAGGGCTTTCTTTTAGCGCTGTCATATTTTTTTCTAACATTAATAGCATTTTTATATAATACTTGCTGTTGTCCGCGACTTCGTGCGCTGCATTTTATATGTGATTCTTTAGATGATATAACTTTTTTATTTATAAACTGATTGACACGAAACAAACACTAATTGTTAAGTGGAGCAAACCGCAGCGCAATAAAGAAAACCGCATTGTAATCGGTTGAACGTTTGCTAAGATTAGCGTGTACAAAACTGCAGACAAACAGACAAAAGTTCTAAAAGTCATTGTTTTTGATTTTATTGCGTTTATAAAGCCCCCTTGTAATGTTTTTCTTGTTTATCTTCAATGTACAGACAGCGACCTGTTACGCTTTTATTAAAATATATGTATTGATTATATTATTGATGTTGATTTAACGTTAATTTACTATACCAAAGTTAATATTTAATATATTTAAATATTAACTTTGGTATGGTAAATTTTGAGACATCTGACTAGATATTTTATGTATCATCTACATGCAACCCTATTTGCCATTCCGGGTTAATGTAGGGACTCTGGGACACCCAGTATTTATGGCGGGTCCATATTATTTGTTAGTGTACTATCAGCAAAAAATATTATTTTCACACAAATTATACAGAAAACTCACTCTTCTTGATTATAGATAAAATATTTAAAGCAATTAGTGTGCTATCTTTAGCATAATATTTTTTATTATAAAGTGAAAACGTGACAACTTGGCCCAGACGGGACTTGAACCCGCAACATTTGCCTAAACCAGGATTATGCTCTTCCACTTGAGCTACGGGAGCCTTACTGATACAAGTTGAATTTCTTCACCCTATTGTAACCGCCATTTGTGAGTGTGACAGAGACATCTTCTTGATTATTTTGCTATGTATTTTTTTTGTATTTAAACCTTAGATCATCTAACCACAGGATGCGCCTTACTTAAGCATTGTTTTCTGCCATTGCACATGACCATTTGGTCTTTTGGCTTTATGAAAAGCCTGTACATCAGTACATCATTTTATATGATTAAACTAGTACATTACATTGTAGTTGACTGTACAATAACAATTAACACACAACAGCCATTACGCGTTTGTCGATTAATACATTTTTAAATGCAATGAAATTTTATATGTCTTTGTGTTTCCCC
Organism: Miltochrista miniata; assembly: GCA_933228765.1. Classification (NCBI taxonomy): domain Eukaryota; kingdom Metazoa; phylum Arthropoda; class Insecta; order Lepidoptera; family Erebidae; genus Miltochrista; species Miltochrista miniata. The sequence continues at coordinate 20,827,642 of OW121763.1, read as the reverse complement.
CTTCACTTGTATGAAAACTGGCAGAATATTTTTGTATGCGGTGGTTCGCAAAGGCTAGTCCCGTGTTATATGGTCTAAGATTTAAACGCATATTTTGTTGGGTATTGCAGACGTCCATAGGTTTTAGTGACTATTTTCCAGGAAACCGTATGTATGCTTGTTAATTTAATTAAAAATATACAACAGTAATACGAATCTTAAATACTAAATTTCCTTTATAAAGTCATGATACTAAACTGTTTCTGTGTAATAAACTAAAATAAAATCGCCAAACCAGTCTTATTTTTTTCTCCATTGTATTAGAAATGACCTCAACAAAGTAGTAAAACACAAAAAAAAGTAAAAGTGCCTATAAAGTGAAAAATATAAATGCAACCGTGACTTGTCGCAAAATCTTATGAAACAATTTGATATCACAAATTTGCGATCAAATATTATCGATATTTCTTCAATATTCTCTAAAATATTTAACACCAAAAAACACTGTTATATATTCAGTGTTCCACAAATCTAAACGTTTAATCTTAATGCAAAACAAAGCCTTCTTAAGTAAGAATAAAAGATTAAAGCTCAATATCGATAATTATATGCGGCACTCAACGTCGCAGAATGAGATAAGGGCCAATAATGAAGTGCTACTTAAAGCTCAAGAAAAAATGGTTTAAAGAAGATAAATAAGAAAAAAAAACTTTTGCATTTTCCATATTTTAGGAGCAAAATTACTCTAAGTAGCTGTCAATATCATACATAAATACAAAACACAAATTCATATAAAATGTACCTATATGAAACTGCTTTATACCGTCTATCGTTTAGGCCAACGATCTTTTTGGTAAATATCATATTAACGATATTATAGAAGCTCTACAAAACTCGTGCTTGGGCGAGCACTGTGAGAGGTATATTTACATTTTTTTTTTCAATTCATTGCTTGACGTGTATGGTGGGGGTCGATGGATGAGCCCACACCGTCATTTCATGACATTAGGCTCCATTGATTTTGAATGTGTCGTTCCTCAACCAACCCGCTTTTAAACAGATAAGCAAATGAATTGGAAGGTTTTTGTATTCACTATAAACGTTCACGTTTATAAAGCGCTGTTAGCCTCGTGAAGTATCTTTACAAGGGAAAATGTATTCAAATAAGTTCTGTCTTTTAAAAAGAAAACTTAGGTGACGTCACTATAATCATGTAGTCTTTCTGCGTCCGGTATGAAATGCCAGGTGTGACGAGCCGTAGCTTAGAAGAGCACTCTTCTTGCAACAATCACTGAATCAGCTTATGAGCTGTGTATGATTTGTGTATCAGAAGTTCACACTTCTGAATCCATTTACATCCACTGCAACATAACATACATACAAATCAAAACAGTTAGCGATAATGCTCCTTAAATTATATCGGTGTTTAATAAAGTTACATATTTTATACAAAATGACATAATTTGGTGTCTGTGCTTGCCCTATTATTTGTTAATACAAATATTATACCTACTAAAATAGAGCTGAATATTAAACAAAAGTGTATCTAGTATTGTCCAAAAATCAATGCTATTTTATTGTCCCGTTTTACTAATAAATAGTGTAACGTGGCTAATTAAATACGTCTTAATTTTGGAACCCTACCCAAATTATACTAAAATATTTTAGCAATTAAGGCACCAGCATTATTAAAGAAGTTCGTGGAATGAAAATTAATTAAAATTTAAGCCTTTCAGTCCTCCCTACTACGCAGTCGGTGAATAAAGGGCTGCAAGCACACATTTCAGTGAGCAACTAAAGATCAGGCACGTTAGATAATTGGAATGGGATTATGCAGAATGAGTTAAATTTCACTTTGAAGGGTTATAGGTATTTTAAACTGTTTACAATGTTATAAATATAATATTTTACACAGTTTTAAAATATGTAGTAGTTACTTCTGAGTGAAAAAAAGTGAAAAATAAATTGAAATAAACTATGTAATTTCAATTGATTTAAAAATATATATACCTACCTATACATATAAAAATATAAATATCCGTTATTCAGCCCTAAAGTAGACTACATAGGCGTTATCTAGTCTAGATCTTTTTTTTATCGTGGAAAAAACCTACATGGATGGTATGCCGGACTCCTACTTACTGACTAAAAACCACACGTATCCCACCTAACAGCCTGCGGTGGGGAGGCCGGGGTAAGCCCTCGGAAGAATACCCCAGGACTTATTTAGTTATCTAAGCTAGGTCAATTTAAATTAGATAATAGTAATAATACTATTATCTGTGTCGAAGTTGACCTAACCCAGATAACTTAAGACAGCTTTGGCAGTTTATGCTATTATGAATAGATCTATTATTCAGACCATAACTTTAAAAGCAACTTAATAAATACATTTATTGAAAACTATAAGACGCCCGCGGCTCTGCTCCCGTGGGTTTCTGTTTCTGGAACTTATTCTCGGAAACGTATTCCGAGAACAAAAGTAGCCTATGGGTTAGTTTAGACTAACCTGCATTATTTTAGCTAGATCTATTCAGTCGTAATAGCGTGAAATAATAAACATTCAAATTTGTGTGTCTTAAATCCATACTTACAAATTTTCTCATTATTGATATTAGTCAATGCTTGCGCTCTCTCGTACACCGCTGTTCCTTTATCGAGAGAACAAGAATTGCATTCAAAATCAAAGATGTTCACCCTGATAGACGGTGAGTATTTTCATTAATTAAGGTCCTACATGCGTCGAGCAACAATTAAAAGGCACGATGGTTGATAAGCGCGAATAGAGATGATAGTTCGCTCTCGCATCGTGATAATGCTTAGTTGGTGTGTTGTAGGGAGCTTCGCACTTAAAAAGGCATTGTTATTGCACTGACTTGACCGGTCAGCAATTTGATGTATAAAGTTGGTGGAATGTCTCAGAAACAATAACTTGCTTTATTTAAATAGGGATTTCTGGCAGCTGTTTACGGCAAAGAGATATAGGAAAAATGTTTTACATCTTCCTAATAATGTAAGTAGCTTTAAGCTAGTCTCTTGTTTTGACCAAATTTATCCGAAATTTTTGCTTACAGTCAACGATAAATAAATAAATTTAGGTAGGTATACCTAGAACCTACCATATTTTCTTACTGTCATTGACTTAACGAATAGTTAGATAGGTTATCAAATTTCAATAGGTCTTACTTCAAAAAGCACGTTTTCTAGACGTTTTCATTTAACTTAATGGTCGAAATCTGAGTTTATTAATAAACTTCAAAGAAAGTTACAATTAATTTAAATTGAAATCAAGATAGGCATTCAGATTTCATCATCGCTTAGTATAAAGATGACACAGTCAATTAAGCTGCAGACAGACTAATAGAGCTTCATGAGAGTAATAGCTATATTTCATCTAGTCGTTCAGATAGAATTTAATGCACTATGTTTTATGCTCTAAGTAACAATACGACTTGTCTATAAATCTTTCATTTAAGTGTAAAAAAGTGCATAAACCCTTTGTGCATCACGCCAGCCGAGGGCCCTTGTGTTGTTGTTTAAATGGCGCGAAAAGCCGATGGAGCAGAGCAAATTCCACCAGGAACTCAGAGATATGGAAGGTGTGACTATAGCAATCAAGATGGGTGGGGAACCAAAATGATAGGGGTAGTCAGATCGGTCATGGACGAGTGCCTAGAGAGGAACCATGGTAACCTGTCCTTGTTACAGGTAATTACTGGACTCAGGTTTTTTGGTAGGTTTTTGTAGTCAATACACCGGAAGATCACGGCCGAGTGCCAGCAAGTGCTCCACACATTGGTGAACTGCTCAGCGTGGGCGCACCAAAGCCAGGTTCTCATGGCCAGTCTGGACTTGAACATTCTCTTGCAGGGACCATATTTATACGAAAGCGGTGGCGGAGAGAACGCGGGAAATAAATCTTCCGCCTAAGTTAATCCAACCTATATGTTAATCGCAATAAACTTTGATAATGTAACGAATATCATGAATATTCGTTTAACGAAGCTAAACGCTTCTTTGTTAATAAAATAACATGTTATTTCTGTGCTAAAATAAAACGTTATCACAATAAAACCGGAGTGAAACGCCTCAAATTATTCTGTAATTTTCAAATTTTCCCCAAAATTATTTTGACTACACTGAAATCTCCATTACGCAAGCACCATCTGACTGAATTCTAAAATGCCCTTCAAATCTGAAACAAAAGAGTGAACGCAAGCAGTTTACGATTAAGGCCGGGAGCTTAACCCTTCGTTCACTCCCCTTAAACAACGCACAAGTCTAACGAAAAAGTCGGCGTTTAAACGCGCTATTTAACCCTGCCGGTAATCGGAACACAAACAATGGCAGAGTGAAATAATGTCGAATTCCGTCCGACAAATTAGACGACCTTTTTAGGCGGTGGCGGTGGGTTAAAATAACAAAAAGAACTTTTATTCCGATGTTATTTCTGCTGCCGAGTTTAACAGAGTTGTACAATTACATTCGTAGATATGAGGAAAGTCAAATTCATTTTGGAACTTGTTATGAGTGTGGTGAGCTCCTTATGGGGCTGCAACTGTTTTGGTTGTTATAAACTTTGTAACTTTAAGACTTGTTCCGAGAATTAGCTAAATTTTCATAAAGGAAATTAACGAAAGGTGTTTTCATAACGTGGTCTTCGTGCATTGATTTAACTTACTAGATATGTCTTGTACAACAATGGATTTTAGGTAAAAGACATACCTAAATTTACTCATGATTATACTTGTGTGATTGTATGTACACTCTGTATAAATACTGAGATTTTAGCCACTCATTTTGGCAAATACTTAGTCAACAATATCTTCTTAAATGACGAACTAGGTGTGACGATAGCATAGTTGGCGAATCTCTAGATATGACATCACATATTATCCTAATAAATTGGTAGTCATACCGTTCTATTTACTGTTTATTTTTGTCGTCATTTCACTCTCATTTCCGCGGCTTTATAAATTAATATTTTTAACAATAATTTAAGATAGCGTAGGTAAATTTAAAAGCAAGTGTAATTTTAATTTCTTGATACTTTTGCACACTTAACAAGCCACCGTGTCTATAATTACCACTACATAACACTTGTTTGAAATTAAATTTGAATAAATAAGTGGCAAAGCTTACTGAACGTTATCGCTCCATCACGACTATTATTATGCGAATCATTTTTTCTGCCTTGTAGTGTATTCAATTATATTTATATCAGCAAATTATCTCGTTTCCATGGTATGTTGGTTTTTATTGGTAGTTGGTGTAATTTTAGGTCTATGTTTTTGTGACTTTTTGTCATGATTATGACCAGTATTTTTTATGATATGGTTAGGTACCAATGAGTTTGTGACGCAACTGGGAAATGTTTAGATTAACTTATCGGTATCGGCATTCAGGTATGACGTAATTAGAAGGATGTCTCAGGAATGTAACAAGTGGTAAGAGAAATTCCATTATTTGATTAGATGGTAAAAACGCGTATGAAATCACATTTTTGAGAATAAACAAAAAAAAAACATCAATAAAACTGCATCCATGTTGTACACATTTTAATTTCACTTCATAAAAATGCATTTCCCAAACTATACGGTACATTTTTCGCTCGTATGAGTAAAAACGATGATTTCTAAACATCTAATTCTAAATACTTAAAAATATAGTTTCACACGCGTAGCTCCTGTTCCAATCGGTTCAAAAGTTTCGGACTCTATTCGATACGAACAAACAAACAATCAAATCTTCCTCTTATAATATTAGTATAGATGTGCGCTACCTATCTACTTGGACATCGTTATTTTGGGAAAGGAGAAATAGATGTTCATATTAAGTTAGTAAATCAAATATACTAAAATGTTTATTGTTGCATAAAAGGGTTGAAACGATGAATCGAAATTCAACCTTAGATATTTTAATTACCTAGTCTCAATCTATCTATCTACCTTCACGCCAAATCCCTTGCGGGGTAGGCAGTAAGAACCGAGCGCCACACGGCACACCTCACTTGCATCTTCAACTTTCATTTTCCTTTACATGCATGCACGTCGGTTCCTTCGGCTCTTGACACCACCTCTGCTAACACACTATTAATTTACCTAGTCTCAAGTAGTACTTAATAATAAAAAATACTCAATAAAATGGTATGCACAAAAGATATCGATTGAAAATTACCATGGCACTAAAATGTATAAATAAGAAAGACTGTGAAGTATCAAAACCATTTTTCAGATATTTAATTCCTAACAAACGTAAAAGTTATTTTTATGGCCGCCTTAAAAAGTTACTACCGCTTTCAATGAAAAATATACTTTCTATGAACTTTATCTTTTACTCATTTTATCTACAAACAAGGATTTAGATTGTCATAACATTAAAGGAATAACAGTTTGTCTTAAACTTTATCCATTTTTTGACTACCTCGACTTAGTATGTGAAGCCCTTCGATCCCAAATCAGCTCGTATGTTTGTTTCAGTGTTAAGATGTTCAACAAATATCTAGTATTTAAAATATACATATATGAAAAAGTATGTTTATCAGTTGTCTGAATCTTATAGTACAAGCTTCTATTAGCATAATTTGGACTGAATAACGTTGTGTGACAATGTCACAAAAATATTTATTTATTTTCACATTCATAATTAGTATTACTTTCGAACTAATCAATGAAATTTAGACCTGACCGGGTTTATTGAAGGACATGGTTGGACTGTAAGTATGTCTAAACGAGGAGTAGCCTCACAAGAATCCGTGTAATGTAATCAGATATTTTGAACTCAGATTAGAGTAATAGGTGCTTCACATGACGCTAAGGTAAAATATAAACTTGCGTATAAAGTTACTGCACGAGCTTAATGTATTACTAAAGATATTTATGAAGGCGCTTTAAAGTTACCTTAGAAGCGTTAAAAGCTTATTGCCCCCATTAACAAAGAAGCACAAATATTTTAAATAGAGTTATGTTGTGTATAGACAGTTATTTTCCAACAAAGTGTAAAAAAATAGTAGGCGATTATTAATTTGTACCGTTATATGTATATCCTTAACATTGGTTTCTACTAAAAAAGACTAAAAACTTAACCCTTTTGACTCATTTTCAACCAATCAAAAATCACTGACGTCAAAACACTTAGTACAATCGATCGATAAATATTTTATACCAAGTGTCATTTAAATTGGATGAAAATTGAGGTATATTATAGAGAGCAAACACATTTATGCCAACAAAGATATTTTCATTAACCAAAAATCAACATTCCGTTGATCAAATATTCTTTCTTGCTCACTATGCTTTCTGGGTTAGACAATTATTTCAGCCTATTACACTCCACTGCTGAAGTAGGCCTCTCCAGATTCCTCCCAATTAATCCAATTAGCCTTACTGTGCCACGCTGGACAGACGGACTGGTACAGGGGTTTCTTTCGAGTTCTCCTTCGCCTCGCTCTGACCATGTCTTAAGTCAAGAGGAGCACCACTTACATGTGAAGCAGGTTTGGTCCTCGACAATTTCGGTAGATCTCCCCTTGTAGACTCATCACCACCGCTTGGTTAATACATACTTAACCAAGGGGATTAACAAAATTAACCAAATTCAAAGAAATCATTAAATATAATCCATTTATTAATAAATAATACATACATAAGTCACATTACATTAAAAAAAGACGTGTGGCACTCGGGGACTGCCGCGGTAAAGCTATTACATAGCATTTTTTACCAACTATGCTAGTATAATTATTTCTATATAAGAATACTAGCTGATGCCCGCAGCTTCGCCTGCGTAAAATTTGTTACCGCGGGAAGTTATTCCCGGGATAAAAGGTAGCCTATGTGTTATTCCAGACTATAATGTATCTCCGTACCAAATTTCAGCCCGATCCGTTCAGCGGTTTGAGCGTGAAAGAGTAACAAACATCCACACTCACAAACTTTCGCATTTATAATATTAGTAAGAAGTAAGAAGTAAGATTTTAAGGCCTATGTTCAACAAAGTAAAGTACCAAGTGCCTACTTGACTGTGGACATTTGGGCTTTTGGAATTTTGTTTTAGAACTTTTTAAGAAGAACAATTATTTTGTAATAAATTATTTTTATGTAACTTCAACCATTTACGCAGAGGCGCAACGGATACTCTTATAACGATTAAATGTTTTCCGTTTTCGAAACATTCCTCATTGCTGCACCACTCCTATTAATCTTCGCATTATGTTATGTAGCCTATAGCCACTATCAATAAATGTACCTACTTACTATCGAACAGTTTTTGAAAGCCTACCAGTAGTTTCAGTAAGGCTTGCCTTGGTATGATGTGATTCATGGTCCCTTTGCAGCGTGTGTCCAATCCAGCGCAGCAGCTACACTTCCGACGTTTGATCTGTTGGGGTCTCACTGCAGCGTTCCAATAGTCTTACGTTCGTGATGTTCTCGGGCCCATATGTACCGAGGATCCATTGGAGGCAGCGTTTGACGAAGACTTATAGCTGGTGCGAAATGTCTTTACTTTAGTGACCTTCCATGTCTCGCATCCGTATAGCAGTTAGCAGTACAGTTTTAACGTTTACTTTGTTTTGAGTTTCACTCTTCGTGTCTATTTTCGCAACTGCCTACGGGGCGCAGCTGTGTAAAGGTTATTCTGGCCTTGGCGAGACTCGAAATGATGTAGGGTACTCTTCTATTCCATCAGTTTCTGACACGACACTCCCGAGGTACGTGAATTAGTGCCTCCACCACATCTCTTGCGTCTGTCGATTTTAATTTCAGTCCAGCCATTCGCTGCCTCATCCTGCTCGTTGTCCTGCACGTTGTCCTGCAGACATGCATGACGGCGTGTGTGTGCCTCAGCAGGCACAGGACATCGGCATCATTAATATCCTCCAGGATATCAGTATAGGCCCCATTCTATGCCGCGCCGATTGTTCTTTGCGGTATTCAGCATTATACCATCTATTTTCTATGGATGGTTGTTAACTATCCTGTTATCTTCATAACGATCCTCTAAGGTAGGTACAGTATGTATTTTCAAAAGAGTTTGTGAACTCTATTTTTAATTTCTTTTTCAGAATATTGATGACATTTGATTGATGTCATTTTATACACGTTACGTCTACTACATTGATACATGTAATAAAATTCTAACACGCCGGTGTTTGTATGTAAATTGTTTATACTGAGGAAAATTCTATACTGAGGTATAGTTTTAACCATTAAGCTCTATTTTGATATAGCATACAGGGCAGATTTACACGCTACTTGATGAGTATGATTAATAAATACCTCTAATTTCATAGACCTTGTGTGACGTAAACAAAGTTGCGAGGGTCAGCTAGTTAAAAGATAAAACAATAGGTTTCTTCTTTCTACTTAAAAACTATTTTTACAAATTTTATGGTAATAATAGACATTCTTTGAAATATGCATGTATGGTATTGTTGTGACTTTTATGACACGTTTAAAGTACATAGGTATGGGATAGATGGCGCTCGCGGCTACGTCAGCGTGAAATTTTCTTCCCGCTTCCCATGGGAACGTACTGCCGGGTTTGGTTATCTTTATAGCAGTATTATATATAAATTAACAAAACAAAAAATGATACTGCATTGGTGATAATAATAATAAAATGTATGTATATAGAGTACTCACTCATTTTCTTTCACTATTTTTCGTGACTTTCTACATTAATAAATGCACTTTGTTTATTTATATTTAAAACACTTTTTACACAAATTATACGAGTACAGTTCACTGTTGTACATAGATGATGAATACCTTATACACCTATAGTCGAATTTTTATTTAGACGAAGTAAATTGACAGCAACTAATGTAATTGACAGCATCGAAATTGTCATTTCACATTAAGAACTCTAAATTCGACCAACACTCTTAATTCAACTTTGGTCGAGTGGTTAAGACGCGGATCGGTACGCAGAAGGCGCAAGATCGATTCTGGGTACAAGCATCAATTTTTGGATTATTTGACATAATAATAATAATATATAACGACTGCAGAGTTCATAATTGACGTAAACAAAAAAATTATGAATTGCTAGACTAGATACACGAACGTGGCCGAAGGTAGCCGAGAGTGTGTGACTCGTTTTCGTGACACAATTTCTGGATTCGGTCTCCACGCAAGGCCCGCGATAGAAGCTATGCAATAGCTTAAAAATAAATAAAATGTCAATAATAAGCAATCAATAATAGCTCTAGTCAAATAACCCACCCCTAACCGTTCCTGGTGCAAAGGTGCCCATAACGCTAGCGGCATTACCACGTTGAATGGCTATAGCCAGCCTTTGCACCAGGAACGACTTGGAGCGGGAGTCACCCGTTTTTTCCCTAATTCTCTGCCCCAATTGAGTAATAATTTTTTTTGCCTCGGAGCCCCAGCATCCCATAGTTTCTACGGCGATGGGTACCTACGAATAGATAATGTGGCTCCATCGCAGCGTACTTCCGCTTCTTCTTTTCGGCTGCATCCTCCGCAGCCGCCGATGGTGAATGGACAGTACGACCCAAATGACTGGCGGCTACTGTACTCACACAAGTCGCATCCCACACCAGACACTTGCCGTTCATCCACGGAACCAAGGTCAGCCCGTCCGGCCTCTTTCCATCAGATCTACATAGACCCGGTGGTTCGAGGACGCAAGGCACACCCGCCGAGACAAAAGCCCTCCGAACAATGTCGTTGAGGGCGTGGTGACGTGGAAACCTTTCCGTACAGCGACGACAACTCAGAGCGTGATGGCCATCGGCCTCCACCATGGATCCGCAGGTGCATCTATGGGTTTCACACACCCTGCAGCCCAAGCGGAGAGCCACTGCCACACGCAATGAGTCATCGTCTAACAAAGTGCCCAGGTGAGGCGAAGGAAGTGCGTGCAGCCATGCCCCTGACTCTGGCTGCGATACAGCAAGAAGAATTCTCATTAAATAGCAAGAAGAATTCTCTTGGGATCATTTGGGATAAGAGTGGTTTAAGGTGGTTAGTAACATGCTCAATACGTTTCTAAAACGAAGCCTCAAATGCGTATGGTTAACTACTTTAAACATGGAACATACTATAAGTAATATTTCTATTAAATATATTATACTATTATCAAACTGTGTGACGTTATCTGACATGAAAAATACAATACAATGTCGATATTTGCTTTCAGTCAAGTTCTATTTCTATTGATGATGTTGATTGTTAACACAGTCTATTACATACTAATAATTATATTAAAGCGGAGTCTATAGTATGTAAGTTTACACTTCCACACTGTAAACTCCTCAAAACTCACAATAAATATTGACATGGTCTGTCAGCAGCACGCATTTTGATTTGAGGTCAAATTTTATTTTCGTTCTCAGTGCGCGCACGTCGTCGATTGCGTGAGGTTTTATAATACAAGTTTGATGATATCTTTTTATTTTATTCTCGTAACAAGTCGACAACAAGCCGAATCGAGACAATAAAACATCTTTCAAGGCTGATGAGACAAGAGTAATGATTACTGTTCACGGTTTTCTTGTTCACGGATCCATTCGGATCAACGATCCGAATGGTTTTGGACATTTGGGGCTATAATTTTGAAAAACAATTGGGATTTCAACTTCTTGAAAGTTGTAATTTTTTTATTGACCTGAATTTATAATGTTTTACCTTTCATTAGAAAGGAAGCACTTTTTAATTATTCGTGAGGTTTAGCACGATCTAAATCTACGAGTAGAATCTCGAAGATTACACACAATCACATATTACATCAGAGATTGACAAATTAAGGCAAAGAATGAGGACAACCAATATGTAACAGAAACATTACACAAGTAAGAAATTGCATAAAGCCTACAATTCAAAACTATTTTGACAAATTTACGTCGATGCTAAATAGTAAACAATGTATGTAACTATTCTATTAAATTAGCTAAGAATATCACAGTGTGAGAAGAGCGACCGGTAATGACTACCTGTGACAGAACGTGAGCTATACGCATGCTCACAGACACACATAGATTAGAGGAGTAGTAACGGCGGATGGATGTTATGCTGTATTACTTTAATCGCCATCAACACGTGTACCGTCAGCAAAGGATTTTTTTTTTATAAAACACAACAACGAAAATAGTTTCTAAACATCGCACAAAAACAGAGCATGAAAACTGTAAAATTTTTCATGTTTTAAATACTTTGCTACAGTTTTTTTTTAATTTAACTATTTCGATAACTGTGACATAATTTTAGTGTGTCTTCATGAAGAACATAATATATCTACATAATGAAAAATTAGCAATATTGCAAATACTCAGAGCAACAGTAGATCCGTCAACTTATTTATTCGTTGCAGAAAAAACTTCTCTCACAGAAAACATATTAGTTGATGCCCCGTCCATAACCTTATTAGATTTTTTTAACGTTTTAGCACAAACATGAGGTTTATTTTAGCAGAAAACCGGCCTTTGGATCTAAACCTGAGGCTACCACTATTTTGAAAATCATGTCATTCAAGTACCTAATCTCTTTCGATCTGCAAAAGAAAAAATATACACAATGTTATATGGATTCTGATCATCATCAAATATTTAAAGTATCGTCACGCGGTTTCACCCGCGTATCTCACGTTCCAACGGAAATATGGGAATAAAATACAGCCTATGTTACTCAGGGTGAATGTAGCTATCCACACACACACACACACACACACACACACACACACACACACACACACACACACACGCACACACAAATGTACATTATTTTTCTCTTAATAATATTAGTGTACATGAATTTTATATGCTGACAATACTCCAGTCGTTGGCCGCGTCAAAAGTTCTACATGATTGCGTTACATAAGTCATCATTATCATCAAATTTTGTGAATCTGTCATAAGGAGGGAGCGAGCCGTTATTAGGGTTCTGTAATTGTTGAAAAAAAAACGACCAAGATCCATTCTTTGTAAAACTCGTTCAAGTAAATTGTTGAAAAGAATTTTACAAGTTTTTATTTTGCCCTTGACTTTGTACGCGTTAATTTTCATGCCATTTTATAGGTTTTTTATTTGAAACTTTTTTAATGAAAACATCCTAAGTTAGTTTCTGTTATCTGCCGGTGAAAATCGGTTTAGTCAAAGTAACAAGAAAATATTGGCTACACCCATCTTTAAACTTTCGTTTTTATATTATTAGTGTAATGTGATTTGTCTATCCGATTCAAAGACATTTTAACTTCTCCTGAGATTTGGTATAACTTTTTGACCTTGAACGTTGTTGAAGATTCTGGTTTACAGGAGTCATCGTAATGGGAGTCCGGGTAGGAACACTTACTTAACGAAGTAATCCTTACTAAATAATAACGCGAAAGTTTGTAGGTATGAATATTTGTAACTCTTTTATAGTGAATCAATCTGACCGAAATTTAAGAACAAAACACAAAATTAGGGCTGCTTTTTGTGCCCGAAATATTTCCTTTCAATTCAGGAACGGGAACGGAATTCCACACAGACGGAGCCGTGGGCACCATCTAGTAATGCCTATTATTTGGACGTTCTAAGCATATTATTCTTGTATAACTTCAATATAATGAAATAAACTGAAAGTTTATTCTAAAAAGTAAGACAGAACCATTTCTTGTTGAATAAATTTCTTCGTAAACTAGTTTCGATCTATTCCAAGTGAGTCATGATTGATGTTCTGCCTACGACGCAAGGTACGCCATAATGCTACTAAAATTAGAACTTCGCTTAGTTAGTTACAGTTTTCGTTTGATGAGTTAGTGAAGTATAGACAAGTGGCCTCTGAAATGCCCTTCGGGTAATTTGATACTATAAACGGTGTGCGCTCTATTCAAAAGGATTACTATCAGCTTCTGTAGGCTTTAGCTAGTTTGCTAGATTTCTAAATAGATTTTTATACCTTGATTTATTACTTTAATTTTTAAGCTATTGCATAGCTTCTATCGCGGGCCTTGCGTGGAGACCGAATCCAGAAATTGTGTCACGAAAACGAGTCACACTCGGCTACCTTCGGCCACGTTCGTGTATCTAGTCTAGCAATTCATAATTTTTTTGTTTACGTCAATTATGAACTCTGCAGTCGTTATATATTATTATTATTATGTCAAATAATCCAAAAATTGATGCTTGTACCCAGAATCGATCTTGCGCCTTCTGCGTACCGATCCGCGTCTTAACCACTCGACCAAAGTTGAATTAAGAGTGTTGGTCGAATTTAGAGTTCTTAATGTGAAATGACTATTTCGATGCTGTCAATTACATTAGTTGCCGTCAATTTACTTCGTCTAAATAAAAATTCGACTATAGGTGTATAGGTATTCATCATCTATGTACAACAGTGAACTGTACTCGTATAATTTGTGTAAAAAGTGTTTTAAATATAAATAAACAAAGTGCATTTATTAATGTAGAAAGTCACGAAAAATAGTGAAAGAAAATGAGTGAGTACTCTATATACATACATTTTATTATTATTATCACCAATGCAGTATCATTTTTTGTTTTGTTAATTTATATATACTTAATACTGCTATAAAGATAACCAAACCCGGGAGTACGTTCCCATGGGAAGCGGGAAGAAAATTTCACGCTGACGTAGCCGCGAGCGCCATCTATCCCATACCTATGTACTTTAAACGTGTCATAAAAGTCACAACAATACCATACATGCATATTTCAAAGAATGTCTATTATTACCATAAAATTTGTAAAAATAGTTTTTAAGTAGAAAGAAGAAACCTATTGTTTTATCTTTTAACTAGCTGACCCTCGCAACTTTGTTTACGTCACACAAGGTCTATGAAATTAGAGGTATTTATTAATCATACTCATCAAGTAGCGTGTAAATCTGCCCTGTATGCTATATCAAAATAGAGCTTAATGGTTAAAACTATTCCTCAGTATAGAATTTTCCTCAGTATAAACAATTTACATACAAACACCGGCGTGTTCGAATTTTATTACATGTATCAATGTAGTAGACGTAACGTGTATAAAATGACATCAATCAAATGTCATCAATATTCTGAAAAAGAAATTAAAAATAGAGTTCACAAACTCTTTTGAAAATACATACTGTACCTACCTTAGAGGATCGTTATGAAGATAACAGGATAGTTAACAACCATCCATAGAAAATAGATGGTATAATGCTGAATACCGCAAAGAACAATCGGCGCGGCATAGAATGGGGCCTATACTGATATCCTGGAGGATATTAATGATGCCGATGTCCTGTGCCTGCTGAGGCACAGGACATCATGTCTGCATCATGTCTGCAGGACGTGCAGGATGTGATGTCCTGCAGACATGCATCCGTCATGCATGTCTGCAGGACAACGTGCAGGACAACGAGCAGGATGAGGCAGCGAATGGCTGGACTGAAATTAAAATCGACAGACGCAAGAGATGTGGTGGAGGCACTAATTCACGTACCTCGGGAGTGTCGTGTCAGAAACTGATGGAATAGAAGAGTACCCTACATCATTTCGAGTCTCGCCAAGGCCAGAATAACCTTTACACAGCTGCGCCCCGTAGGCAGTTGCGAAAATAGACACGAAGAGTGAAACTCAAAACAAAGTAAACGTTAAAACTGTACTGCTAACTGCTATACGGATGCGAGACATGGAAGGTCACTAAAGTAAAGACATTTCGCACCAGCTACCAGCTATAAGTCTTCGTCAAACGCTGCCTCCAATGGATCCTCGGTACATATGGGCCCGAGAACATCACGAACGTAAGACTATTGGAACGCTGCAGTGAGACCCCAACAGATCAAACGTCGGAAGTGTAGCTGCTGCGCTGGATTGGACACACGCTGCAAAGGGACCATGAATCACATCATACCAAGGCAAGCCTTACTGAAACTACTGGTAGGCTTTCAAAAACTGTTCGATAGTAAGTAGGTACATTTATTGATAGTGGCTATAGGCTACATAACATAATGCGAAGATTAATAGGAGTGGTGCAGCAATGAGGAATGTTTCGAAAACGGAAAACATTTAATCGTTATAAGAGTATCCGTTGCGCCTCTGCGTAAATGGTTGAAGTTACATAAAAATAATTTATTACAAAATAATTGTTCTTCTTAAAAAGTTCTAAAACAAAATTCCAAAAGCCCAAATGTCCACAGTCAAGTAGGCACTTGGTACTTTACTTTGTTGAACATAGGCCTTAAAATCTTACTTCTTACTAATATTATAAATGCGAAAGTTTGTGAGTGTGGATGTTTGTTACTCTTTCACGCTCAAACCGCTGAACGGATCGGGCTGAAATTTGGTACGGAGATACATTATAGTCTGGAATAACACATAGGCTACCTTTTATCCCGGGAATAACTTCCCGCGGTAACAAATTTTACGCAGGCGAAGCTGCGGGCATCAGCTAGTATTCTTATATAGAAATAATTATACTAGCATAGTTGGTAAAAAATGCTATGTAATAGCTTTACCGCGGCAGTCCCCGAGTGCCACACGTCTTTTTTTTTCTGCCTTTTTTTCTTCGTTTAATAAGTACTTAAAGCATAATAGTCAAATAACCTACCCCTAACCGTTCCCGGTATAAAAGTGCTCATAGTACTAGATGCGCCACCACGTTGAGCGGCAATAGTCGACCTCTGCAAACTTGCGATTTGGGGAGGAAATCATCAGCTCTTCGTCGTCACTCTTTGTCATCTTAGTGTCGATGAGCAATATGCATAAACAAATAATGTGGCTCAACTTACTTCCGATTCATGTTTTCTTTATGGTCGTACTTCTTGATCGCCTAGTATCACGGTTGTCGGCGTAAAAGTTCTACAGTCTCACCCCTTGAAAATTTTCAACGCCAACTGCTACCGTTACGTGGGACTAAAAACAGTTAGTGAAATTTGGACGTATTTATATCTCTGCCGACCCCTTCGGGGAAAGTTTCTAATAATGTATGTAAAGAAAACATCTTTTGTACAAAATTACAAGTCTGGCAACGAATTACAGATAGTCATATCTATAAATTCAGCCCACATGTGGTTTGCATTAACAGTTCCGACTGTTTATATTCATTGGCATAAAATATTGGAAATTTATTTTGAAAATACCTCATTCATTTGACGATATGAGCCTAATGGAGTATTTTTTCTCGCATATAATAGACAAAATATACAATAAATAATGGAGAGTATAATATATACCTGTCACACTCATAAAGCAACAATATGCAGATCACGACTGTAAAATGTCTTATCAATTGCCTTTATTTGTTGGCACAGTCAAAATTTCGATGTTAGGGACTTTTTATATGACTAATTTAGCAATAACTCAGTCATCTGATTATTTGTTTGTGAGTCCCATCAATCTAACATCACTGACAAAATAAATGTTGCACCTGCAACCTGCTGCCCGAAAAACTACGCCGGAGAGACACTCGTATGGGGAGGCCAAATATAAGTCAAAAAGTCACCAAATAATAAAACAAGTCAAAATTGATTGCAGAAACTAGTCTCCAACAGACGTAAAACAATATAAGATAAAAATACGTATTCTTTAAAAACACCACAAAGCTAGAACAAGATCTATCATCGCAGTCAACAAAACTATCGCTAAGTCGTGGGAATTTCACAAACGAACAAATAACGGATAGAAAGTAAACGTAGACCCGGATTAATAACCATCGCCGCTGGGTGCCTTTCTGTAACTTACTTGGGTGTTATAGTCCATTTTATCCATTGCGAGGCACCTCCGACTGTTACGAGAAATTAACCCCACTTCTATGGTTTATTAAAATCTTAACAGTTTAGCTCCGGACGCTATTAATATAACTGTGACTGATGTAAATATTTAGGTTATAGCGTTAAAAGTGAATGCAAGGACGCTCGCTGAGATCTTTGGGCCCAAGAGAGGAATTCCGTACGTACTGGTGCATATTTTAGGGTGGGATAGCAGTTATACAATTTGAAGCTATTTGGAGATTGAAACTTTGAATGAAACCGAGAGTTTAAGTTAAGAATAAAGGAGTGATAGTCAATCTGTACG
The DNA here is from genome assembly GCA_933228765.1 of Miltochrista miniata. NCBI lineage: Eukaryota > Metazoa > Arthropoda > Insecta > Lepidoptera > Erebidae > Miltochrista > Miltochrista miniata. The sequence goes on along the minus strand of OW121763.1, from coordinate 20,809,654 downwards.
ATGCTTATTACTTATTAGTAATTGCTAATAGTCACTTTGTCTCTACTAGTGTTTATGCTAAGAATAAAGGAGTAATAGTCAATCTGTACGATGCTTATTACGTATTAGTAACTGCTAATAGTTACTTTGTCTCTACTAGTGTTTATGCTAAGAATAAAGGAGTAATAGTCAATCTGTACGATGCTTATTAGTAACTGCTAATAGTCACTTTACTTTTCTAGTGTTTATGCTAAGAATAAAGGAGTAATAGTCAATCTGTACGATGCTTATTAGTAACTGCTAATAGTCACTTTGTCTCTACTAGTGTTTATGCTAAGAATCAAGAAGTAATAGTCAATCTGTACGATGCTTATTAGTTACTGATAATATAATATCACTTTGTCTCTACTAGTGTTTATAGGTACTCTTACAGCAACAACTATCAAAAACTACAAGTTTTTTTTTTTGAGAAAATGCTATTGAGTCACAAAAAAACCGCGACAACCTTCCCAATCCTTTCGGATGTATTATGTTTAATGGAGTTTACCAATTCATCGCCAATTACTATCTGCGCTCCCTGCAATTTTAATACGAATCTGGAACGTTGCATATTGCCTCAGGTGAACATATTAAAAGGGAATCTGTAGCAGCGATGATTACAAAATATTACCTTAAACTTGTAATCCGAGAGTTTTTTGTATTTTATAATATGCAGTTTACTAAGTTAAATGCGTGTTTGGTACAAGGAGAGCGACGCCTTTTGCGGTTAAACTCCTATAATTGAACTGAGCGCTTTATGTCTATATGTACACCGATGAGCGCTTTTCGTATGCTTACCATTTTTCTTGGTCAATATTATTCATGTTTTAAGATAAATTATTGAATATACTGTATAATATTAAACATCATCATCGTTCATATCCCATAAAAGAACAGCGAACTGCATATTTCTGAATGTTTAATTAGTTGGCTCTTGGAACGGCATACAATTTACATAATAATATTATGTATTGATTCTATAATTTGAATATTTACTAACAAATTACGGATGAATACTTAATTTAGTAGTAAGTATTACAGAGACCACACGTTAAGTAGTTAGAACTACAACACTAAATAGATCACAATACATTGCATCATTCATAACTCACTTTTTTCAACTGTCACTAGTTAAACAGTCAATTCCATCCATCAGTGACCGGAACTGTTCAACATTCAATGGAGCTTAGCTCTTAACGAACAACAATGTATTCAAAAAACACAATGAACCACTCCAAGAGTTGTAAAAATTTTCTATTACGACGTGAAATCGTAAAAATGTCAATGTACAATAAGAGATCCATCATTTAAGACAAGATCCTTACCAGTTGCGGGTGATGTGAAAAATAATATCTACAGGCTGACCCACTTCGAGAGATTTGCATTAAAGCCAAGTCGTGGTGTAATTTATCATCCATCACATGCCAGCAAAAACTGTTGAGAACATATCTGTGTCGAGTTTTTAGTATTGCCACTGGGAAGTCGTTGTAACTCACCGCTGCAGTTAGATGTGCAGAAACGTAGAACTAATGCGCTTTTTAGGGTTTCGTAGTCAAATGGCAAAAACGGAAACCTTATAGATTCGTCATGTCTGTCTGTCTGTCCGTCTGTCTGTCTGTCCGTCCGTGTGTCACAGCCTCTTTTCTCCGAAACTATAAAGCCTATGCTATTGAAACTTGGTAACTAGATGTATTCTGTGAACCGCATTAAGATTCTTATATAAAACTAGAAAAAAAGCAGTAAATTTTGGGGGTCCCCATACTCAGAACTGAAACTCAAAAAATTTTTTTTCATCAATCCCATACGTGTATATATTTACATATCTATAGATAGGTCTTCAAAAATGCTATTGAGGTTTTAACATCATTTTTTTTTAAAGTGAATAGTTTGCGCAAGAGGTCAGACACTTCCAAAGCAGAAAAATGTGTCCCCCCCCCCCCCCCCCTCTAACTTCTAAACTAAGAGAATGATAAATCTAAAAAGAATATATGATGTAGGTACATTGCCATAAAAACTACCAACGAAAATTAGTTTGAACGAGATAGAGCTGGTGGTTTTTTTTAATACGTCATAAACCGCAATTTTCGGTTAGAAAAATCACTACCACTGCGAACGTGTTAAAACATCAATCAAAGTTACAACGAACCATAAGAACTTTTGTATTATGTTACTTGCTGCTACGAAACCCTTCATGGGCGAGTCCAACTCGCACTTGGCCGGTTTTTTAATTTGTGCATGTGTATATTTAGTCTACTCTCACTTATTTGATCCCTGATCAAAGTAGAGAATATTTATGTTATAGAACAACACGCTGTGAATTACTTACATACCTACATAATTATTCAGAAATTTCACTTAAAAGTGCATTGTAATCTCAATATTGACATAATAGAGTTTAAAACTTTAGTTAAAGACTAGTACGAATTCAAAAAATATAAAAAAAGTGAAGATGAAGGCAAGAGACCGGATGGTATAACTTTGATACCGTGGGAGATGGGTCGGGTCCTGGTGTGGGATGCAACTTGTGTTGACACTCTAGCCCCGTCCCATCTTCCTAAAACAAAATTAAAAGCCAGTGCAGCAGCGGAAGCGGCTGAAAATAATAAAATTAATAAATATAAGGGTCTCGACTCATCGTATCGTTTTTGTCCAGTCGGTGTCGAGACCCTAGGTCCATGGGGTCCCAATGCGCAAAAATTTTTCAAGAATTTGAAAAAGCGCCTTGTGGAGTCAACTGGTGACCCAAGGGCTGGCAGTTTTCTCGCTCAATGAATAGGCATTGCTATTCAAAGGGGGAATGCTGCTAGTCTTTTGGGCACAATGCCACGGGGGCCTTATTTAGGTTTAGTTTAGATAGTAATAATGCAAATATAGATATGTAATAATTATGTTTATCTGTAATTTTTAACAATAAATGTAATAAAGTATGAAAAAAGTTAAACTCTACAATGTTGCGTTCTGTGTAGGTACGTTGCGTGTCACAATCCACATGCATAATAAACAAAATTGCATTCACGAAATACTAATTTTAATTTGATATTCTGCTTAAATGTGCCTCGGGATAAAATACTCACTTGGAATTTCAATATCAATCAATACATATAATAAAATCGTAACAGGTCGCTGTCTGTACATGGAAGATAAATAAGAAAAAATATTATAGGGGGGCTTTATGAACGCAATAGAACCCAAAACCATGATTTTTAGAATTTTTGTCTGTTTGTCTGTATGTCTGTATGTCTGCATATCTGTTTGTCTGTACGGTTGTGCACGCTAATCTCAGCAACCGCTCAACCGATTGCAATGCGGTTTTTTTTATTGTGTTGAGGTTTGCTCCAGTTAACATTTAGCGTTTGTTTTATGTAAATCGGTTTAGAAATAAAAGAGTTATAACACTATTAAGAATTAGATATTTTGAAAATTTTAATTGTAGGGGTTTCTTTGAATGTGAGTGAACCTAAACTGGCGTGTTGGCTTAATTATAAAAGAGCTTAATGATTAAGACTATTTTTAAACAATTCAGTCCGCGCCGAAGGCGTGGACTGAATTGTTTTAAAATAGACTTAATCATTAAGCTGTTTTATGATTAAGCAAACATGGCAGTTTCAGACGCTGCTTGATGACTCTGATGAAGAAATACCTTTCCTTTCATACACCTTATGTGACGTAAACGAAGTTGCGGGCTCAGCTAGTAATGAATATTTCAATTTTAAATAATTCAAATATTTCACCTCCTATTATTTAGATTGGGTATAATTCGACATTTGAGCCGATTTACATTAAAATTTATTACTGCATCTAATTTAGCTGTCTGGTTTATCTGCCGCTGTGATTACCATTGCTTTAATTCTATCATCTTCTGAATCTATACTAATATTATAAAGAGGAAAGATTTGTTTTTTTGTCTATTTGTTTGTTTGTAACGAATAGGGTCCGGAACTACTAGACTGATTTGAAAAATTCTTTCACTGTTGGAAAGCTACACTCTTTGCGGTGAACATAGGCTATATTTTATTCCCGTATTCCCACGGGAACGGGAACTACGCGGGCGAAACCGCGTGACGTCCGCTAGTTGTGTAATATAGTCATAAATCAAAATTTACATTGGCATTGCTTGATAAGGAATGACTGCATGTATTTGTATTTCGATATTACTAAGAGATTTGATGCTACATTGTTGTATTGGGTGTTTTCTGTAAAGACAATGTATGTTAAAATATATAAATAAATAAATAAATAAGTAGTTATCACACATGAAAAATGTTTAGATAAATTTCTGTTCGTATTAACAGAATTGTACCTATCTATACATTTTTCATATACGAAATGAATAAAATAATGAAATGAAAGATATCATATAAGTTTCACCAATATCTATTATTCTCAGTCGCTTAAGTCTATCATTATGGAACATATTCGTAAAATATTTATGGCCTCCGAACAAATCAATAAATTAATACGTAACAATGCGTAGAATTTGTTCCGAGATCGATATAAGTCATAAATAATTTATAAATATGTTTTAATAACTAATAATGTCTTCTAAAATATTTTGATGCTTTAAATTTACTTCTTATATCAATATAATGGATAGCTTAATTCTTATGATTCATATTTCTTACTTCACTATTGTTTGGTGAACATTCCATCTCAATGATATTCGACTAAGAATGTAATAATTGGAGCGTTTGTCCTGCGGCTATGATAAAAAGAATATGGTTTATTTTGGGCATCCTGCCTTATGGGTCCAGTTATTATAAGTGCATTGTATTTGGGTTTGGAAAATGCTACTAATGTTTGTATGGGAGTGACAAGGCTACCCATAATAATCCTACATACATACATACATATGGTCACGCCTTTATCCCCGAAGGGGTAGACAGAGGCATATTATATGCCCACATTTCACCGTTGTATAATTTGTCCCACGTAATAGGTGGTGAGCCGTATTGCCGTGTTTAAATGGACAGGCGCAGGTTGTGACTTGTGACTGCCTGCTGTTGAAATAAAGCCTTCAACTTAGCTTAACGACTGCCATTTTACTGGCCAAGACCAACGGCTTAACGTGCCTTCCGAAGCACAGAAACGCTCAAATAAATGTCACAAAGTGATCACATGGATGGTCACCCATCCATGGACCGGCCATAGTGAAAGTTGCTTACTGCAGTGATCGTTTACAGAACACTGAGTCCGCGGGGCCACGAGCATAATAATCCTGAACTAATAAAACATCTTATTTTCATGGGAAAATGCTTTCATGTTATAACAACAACACCCTGACACGGCCGCGGTTTACTTCATGTAAAAACTTTTACTAGAATATTAGAGGTAATTTAATTTAACTTTGCTACCAAATTCGCTCATGTAAAATGTGGTTAAGTGTCGCCGTCTAATGCAGAAAACCGTGTTTAAAAAAATCTCAATGAAGATCCGTTCTAAATTTACAAGTATTTAGATACCATCACGTCCGGTATAACCTAGTCTCGTATAAATAGGCAATCTTTTATATATGTGATAGAAAACTTGATGATTATTCTTAGAAAGTAGTACCATTCCGTTTCCACACATGACTGAAAATATGCCGACATACAAAACATTGAAAATCTGATTAATTTCAATAATGATCGGGTTTGTGTATTAGTTTAAAATATAGTTTTGTTTAGTTAGCCATACTTTATTGTAACACCAAAATATACATTAACATTTGATACATATTAATAATTTTATACAGGTTTAACAGTTGGCAATAAGTTTTCTCAATAGAACTATTAACATTAGAAGCATTGATTCAATGATACTCGATACGGTTTATAATAATACCAATATCAAAGAAATAAAAACAACAGGCCTTGGTAGCCATACTCAAGAACCTACACATTAGGACGGGGAGCAGCGGGTCGCATTGCAAAAATTCGCCTGGATCGTTCTTATACACTTTATTTGAACTATATAACACTATGTCGGAGCGCAGCGTGCGATCATTTAAGGTCAAGCTGAATGAAATTGGGGCAGGGTCGCGTTATTATAAAAAAACCGGCCAAGTGCGAGTTGGACTCGCCCATGAAGGGCTTCGTAGCAGCAAGTAACATAATATAAAAGTTCTTATAGTTCGTTGTAACTTTGATTGATGTTTTAACACATTCGCAATGGTAGTGATTTTTCTAACCGAAAATTGCGGTTTATGACGAATTAAAAAAAAACTACCAGCTCTATCTCGTTAAAACCAATTTTTATTGGTAGTTTTTATGCCAATGTATCCTGCAAATATATCCAATCATTCTCTTAGTTTAGAAGTAAGAGGGGGGGGGGGGGGAGGGGGGACACAAATTTATCTACTTTGAAAGTGTCTCTTACGCAAACTATTCACTTTAGAAAAAAATGATTATAGAAACCTTAATAGCATTTTTAAAGACCTATCTATAGATACACCACACGTATGGGGCTGATGAAAAAAAAAATTCTGAGTTTTAGTTCTGAGTATGGGGACCCCCAAAATTTACTGCTTTTTTTCTAGTTTTATATAAGAATCTTGATGCGGTTTACAGAATACATTTAGTTACCAAGTTTCAAAAGCATAGGCCTTATAGTTTCGGAAAAAAGTGGCTGTGACACACGGACGGACAGACAGACAGACATGACGAATCTTTAAGGGGTCCGTTTTTGCCATTTGGCGACGAAACCCTAAAAACGAAACTATTATTATGCATATACCAATATGCATGACCTTGAAGCATAGAACTTTATTGAACATCTATTGTTTTATGAGTTTACACAACTATTCTGTTTTCTTTTACCAAAACAGACTGATATTCTTGATAGTCACTGCTGAGAAGGATTAACTGATTATCTTCTCTACGGTTAATTTTGTTTATTAATAATTACTGGCTGTTCCCCGCGGCTTCGACCGTAGAAGTCGTTATTGCGTAAAAGTCCTTATCGCGTAAAATCATAACCCTCCTTTTGCGCAGTCGGTTAAAAAGTAGCCTATGTCCTTTCCAGGGCTTCGAACTATCCTTAGACCAATTTTCATCTCAATCGCTCCAGCTGTTTAGGCGTGAAAGCGTAACAGACAGACAGAGTTACTTTCGCATTTATAATATTTATATAGATACACAATTATTATTAGTGTCCGACCGAAACTGGTTTTCCGGCCGAAACTGAAACCGAAACCGAACTTTCGGCCGCAGGGTCAGTTTCGTCCGAAACCGAAACCGAAACCGAAACTCACGTGTTCATATTGAAAAAAAAAACCAGCCAAGTGCGAGTCGGATTCCGCACAGAGGGTTCCGTTACAAAAATTGGGCATAAAAATTACGTTTGTTGTGTGAATGCTTTTTCTGATTTTAGTAGGTATTTTTTGTTATCGTGGCAGTGTCTCTTGACGTCGCCAACGCTTTCAGCACCTTGCCCTGGAGCTAACGTGATTTTTAGTCGGTAGGACTACTGTACAGTGAAAATTTTAGGCCTATATCTGACACGGTTCCAGCGATACAACCTCGTGACTAATAGACAGATGGACGGCTAGGCCTCATGTCTCGTTAATAGGCTTTAATCCGTGTGAGTTATACTTGCACTTGGCTGGTTATTTTTTCAATAGGTGCAGCAAGTTCCACCAAGTGCCATCAATCAAACGGTATAAATCTTCTCAAGTGTTTATTTTAGAAATATCTCCACCTAAAGATGAGTTTCTTTCTTTTACGTGTGGAATTACTCATAGATGCTATTGCGAACTCCTACCGACTAAAACCACACGGTGCCCTGCTACTAGCTCTTGGCTGGTTTTGGCTACATTCTAGAAGTATGTAACTAAAACTGGACAACAGTGAGCCGGACTAGCGCGCGTAGGGTTCCGTACAAGAAAATCAGCAAAAATCACGTATGTTGTTTGTGTGGTTTCCTTTAATATTATTTATTTGTCTATTTTAATTTTGTCTATTTTCATTATTGTAGCTATAGCGACAATAGAAATACATCATCTGTAAAAAAATTAACTGTCTAACTATCACGGTGCATGAGTCTGCTGATAGACAGGCAGACGACCAACGGAGTCAACGGAACTGACAACAAAGGGGTAGGGTTATGTAATGTCCTAGATCACCTTTTTAGGATTCCGTAAACATTTTTTTTATTATAACTATTGATTGGAAATCCTTCGTAAATCTGTAAATCTTCGGTTAGTTAACTGGTTGGGCTGACCCTAACTACGTCACAAGTAGAGCTAGGCACTCAAAATTCATAAACACGTGAGTTTCGGCCCGGCCGAAAGTTTCGGCCCATTTTGGCCGAAACCGAAACTGCGGCCGAAACTCGATTTTTTGGCCGAAACTGGCCGAAACCGAAACCGAAACTTCGGCCGGTCACTAATTATTATACTTGTTACATAACTGTTTATCAGTAACAGTAGAACAATAAATAATTCCAAAGTATTATTGATCATTGTAGTATAATAATTAAAGGTAAGTCGGACTACCATATGAAACCCCAGCTTAATTAAAGTTAAATCAGACCAAAAAGTCAAGCATCGCAAGTTTTAACATAGATTTTATCATGTTCGGATCGGTTTGATATAATCAGACTCACGTATCGTTCGGACCATTTACTGATTCGCGGAATGGATGTATCGATATTCCTTACTATATAAGTCGTACGTGAAAGTTATAGACTAGCACGAAACTCAATTGACCCCTTGACTGATCTTTCGATTATCACGTGTTTATATTCGCAAAATATCATTACTCGACTCTATTTTCAGTTCACCCAGCTTAATTTTTTTTTCTTAAAACAGAACTATGGTGAGTGTATATTTACCAACTTTACTATTCGGGCAGTTTGCTGCAGCTTAACCAGCATTTTCAAAATTGTTATCTGAATCATATGATTTGAGAATCAATCTGAAATATTTTTAAATTATCGAGTTCGAGCTAAACGATTTGATTGCTCCCATTTGAGTTAGAATTTTTATTTCAAAATAAATCCTGTAAAGGCCAATTTGATGATTCATCCAATACTGCACGCCTTAAGTGATTTTATTTTCATTCCTGATAGGATAGGCACTGATTTGAGAAACGAATTATCAAAATCAAAAATTGGTGGTATTGGTAGCAGAAATAAAGTATGTAGTGCTTCCATGTAAATAAAATTGTGAGACAGACGAAGGACAGAATTCGCCATAGAAATTAACTTAAAAAATAATAATAAATTATTTTAGTTATTAGATTTTTTAAATAAACGTGTATGTAACTAAATTCGTAATTTCTATTTTTGGTTTAAAAAATATTTCTATAAAAACTTGTCAAATTATTCATACAGCCAACTTCTCCCCATTATTTCCCCAACCAACAAACGCCGATAACAAGGAAAATTCCATATAGGTCCACTAAAAATATTTTGAAATTATTACACAAGTTCATAAAATTCAACCTGTAGAAGTGAACAACACACACATATAAGACAATTTTGGCTAACAAGAAATGGGGACTCGATCACTACTTTCGTTTTGGTCAATTAAAGCCATAACTAGTAACTGTACCTACTAGTACGAAAACAAGACGTGTTACTAGACTCCCAATAATAAATATAATAACCCTGTCAAGCTTTTTTCACATAATTATCTGAAGGCTATTTTCTAGTTTGACCTCGTCAGTAATACAAGAGAGTAATAACAATAAATAACAAGCAATCATTCATAGTCGATGAAATTAAATCGATTACATTTTATAATTTATTATCTAAACTGGTACTGTAACTTTTGCAAATCAATTTAAAACAAGGATGCAAACCTACTTTTTTAACGTTTGCCGAAACTCACACGGCTACCAGCGTACCTTACAGAGACTTGCTAAAATCTTTCACTAGAAGCAGTATACCTGACTCACTTCAACTGCTAAATTAAAACCTTAGTACGTCATAGCTCTCTGCACATTGACATCTAGGGCCCGCTACCGATGCTCATCGTTACCACAGGGGCACGTGTGTTTCACCTAAAGTCGAATTTTTAATTAGACGAAGTAAAGTGACAACAACTAATGTCACTTCTTCGTACAATGTTGCTTTATTTCTATGAAGAAGTGAGTTGCTGTCATTTTACTTTGTCTAATTAAAAATTCGACTATAGTAGTCAGCAGGTATGTCCGGTTGAGAAACTCAAACCTCATTATTTTCATCAATAATGAAGAGCACGTGATATGACCTGCTCCCATTAGTGTCAATACCATGCAGTATCCAATACTTATGCCTGGTAATAATTTTATTATTAATACTAGCTATATTATTTTTGACCTTTCTTTACTAACCATGTTAATTTGGACCATTTATAGTTATTATGTTCATGTATCTCCCTTGCTCTAGTTTCTGTCTCTAACATTACAGGTACTTTGATACCGTAGAAGTGGTGGTATAACGTTAGTCACTAACATAGTCCTACCTATCACGCCATGGAATATAAACTCTTGATTCACTAATTAATGTTGTAGTTAGCGAAAGCAGTTTGTTTAACGATAATTTTTACTGCTAAATACCGTGGTTACAGTTTGTTTTAAGCACGTGATTCTGTTGTCCTGCAGTAAAATTAAACTGAGAGCCAGCTAGATTATGACAACAAAACCTACTCAGTTAGTGAAAATTTTCTGAACATTTTTTTTAAACCCCTAAGGTGGCAGACAAGCTTACGGCAAGATAAAAAGCACCGCAGCCTATGAACGTTTGCAACACCGGAGGCGCCACACTCGCGCTGCCGACCCCGTAAACACCTTCTAAGACCCCTTTTGAAGAACCCCATACTGTAGGCGTTTGGGAAAACCAAGGCAGGGAGATCATTCCACAACCTAAGCGTGCGCGGAAGAAAATCCCTATCGTATCTAACCGTGCTGGAACGCTCTGGACGTAGAGTGTGAGGATGAACTCCCTGTCTGTGGCGAGCGGTGCGATGATAGAACGTAGCCGTGGACATCATATCAGACAGACATAATATACAACTGATATATAATGTCATTATTTCTGATGGTACCTGCTGTAATCATGGTTGCTGTGAGGCTATAGATAAATTACAAGCTGCTCAACACACAGAAACCTGGTCGACATCCTTGACTCAAATTATGACCTTCAATAGAAACACTAGTAGTAACTCAATCAAATCAGCCTAAGGCAGTCCACTGCTGGACGTAGACCTCTCCCAATTTACGCCACTACGAATCCAGTCCCTGCCTGCGACCTTTTCAAGGTCGTCGGATCAGTAGTAACTCATTCTATGTATATTAATAAATCACTACGTTCAGAATGTATGCTTATTTTTAGGGTTTCGTAGCCAAATGGCAAAAACGGAACCCTTATAGATTCGTCATGTCTGTCTGTCTGTCCGTCCGTGTGTCACAGCCTTTTTTCTCCGAAACTATAAGGCCTATGATATTGAAACCTGGTAACTAGATGTATTCTGTGAACCGCCTTAAGATTCTTATATAAAATTAGAAAAAAAGCAGTAAATTTTGGGGGTCCCCATACTCAGAACTGAAACTCAAATTTTTTTTTTCATCAAAACCATACGTGTGGGGTATCTATAGATAGGTCTTCAAAAATGCTTTTGAGGTTTCTAACATCATTTTTTTCTAAACTGAATAGTTTGCGCAAGAGACACTTCCAAAGTGGAAAAATGTGTCCCCCCCCCCCTCTAACTTCTAAACTAAGAGAATGATAAATCTAAAAAGAATATATGAAGTACATTGCCATAAAAACTACCAACGAAAATTAGTTTGAACGAGATACAGCTGGTAGTTTTTTTTTAATTCGTCATAAACCGCAATTTTTGGTTAGAAAAAGCACTACCACTGCGAACGTGTTAAAACATAAATTCAAGTTACAACGAACTATAAGAACTTTTATATTATGTTACTTGCTGCTACGAAACCCTTCATGGGCGAGTCCAACTCGCACTTGGCCGTTTTTTTCTTAGATGGGTAGCCGTTCGTAGCATGTCAACGGAAAATCCAACACTTCGAAAGCCCTTGGCCTCGGTTGCCAGTAAAATGGCAGTGGATTGTGAAATTTAATAATAGCTTCTCATAACCTGTCCTTTTTTAACACAACAATAGACTCAGTAGCTCGCCTGTAACACTTCGGATACGTCTACATATAGTACAGTAAACATTTTCGAACAGGTGGGCAGTATGCCAGTTGGCCACTTCATTAGTATAAAAATATGGAAAATATGCAAAACATTGATGTATCATAAATTATTTAACATAATTATGAAGTGTCTTCAAATAAATAAAAAATAAATGGAGTGTGTGTAACGATTATTCCCAGTTGTTCCGTTGAAGTAGTTCCGTGGCGGAACTAGTGAGAACAGTCTGTTCAACATAGAAATGTATGGCACCTCTCTAAATCATAAACTGTCGTCTAACAACCAGTATATTTGGAACTAATTATCTGATTCACAGCAATAAAGTCCCACAGTTTGTTACCAACTTAACAATAATAGCCAGTTGTACAGCATAAATTCATGTAAATAAATTCAACGCGACAGAGACGTTCGAGAAATTAGAAGATATTTTATTCAGCTTTGATTGTTTTGTTAGAATGAATTTGTGTTTATTGTTTGGACACGTCAGAAACAATTTTGCACTGTATTGTTTGTTTTTAGTGATTAAAGTATACTGCTTACGAAAAATACTCAAAGCATTTACTTATTTTTACTTTATTATGAGATGATTTATAAATAAAGCTTGCGTGTTATACCTATTTGATTTGCAAAAACAAAAAAAAAGGTTTCTTCTGCTTCTTAGCATACTGCAAATTGTTTTGATATCTGATCTCTGAATCGACGCGCCTCAATTTCCTGGATGTAGCCAAGAATATAATATGAAAAGCAATGATTTTCTCTTTAAATCGGAGCATCTTGGCAGCGACAATCGTATGGCCTCGTCCGGCAGTCAGCAGGTGCACCATTAACAGGTGAAGTCAACTTCGGTTCAGAACCCATCTTTTGATGGCTTCCATATCCCCACAATCTCAAATACTTTTAATTTTTCAGATTCCTAAAAGTAAAAATTAAATGGACATCATTTCACGCAACAAAAAGCATGAAACTATTATTACTTTTTCGTTGTTAAAGCAATACAATAGCCAGTTATATTCCAGACCAATAAAATATTTTTATATAAATACTGCATCAATACAGATAAAGCTTTAATATTGCTCGTAAAAATTCTGAGGTTACTTCGAGAATCATTTTATTTTATTGTTTCGATTTATTTTCTGGCATTCAACTTACCTGAGCCGCCCGTGGTCAAAGAATGGTATAAAGCTGTAAAACATGAAATTATACTGAAAGTTTTATTGCAATGAAAAATATAAGGTATATTAAAGTCACTGTTTTATTATTGAACTTTTATCTACATGCACACAAGATAATCCTACCTATACAATAATTCCTATAAAACCAAAGTGCAGCTGATCGTTATAATTCGTTTACGCTATGAGACGGCTTTGTCGCGTGTAAATATTGTTTCTTCCTCAAACGTCACTCGACGTTTAAATTCAGAATGTACTTATTCATTTAGTTTATGATACTATTGTAAACTAGGCTGACACGACCATGGCTGACCATGGCTTTGTTTTGTCGGTATAAATTTCTCCTCCACTCGATCTAGTTTAGTCTAAAAAATCATTAGGTACGCCAATTCTATTGATAGTTTCCAAATTATTTTAAAGATTTAGATAAGGAAGCATAATATCAAACACATTTTCAAAATTTTCAATGTTAGTTTGAATACTACCTATGCAAGACCATATAATAATAAAATTAAAATTGTTAACAAGCATTACAATAAGCTTGATAATTTAATCTTTAAATGTAATTCTCAAAATACACCTCGACGTAACCATAAGATGAATGATAAAAAAATCTTGATCCTCTCGAAATCGTCTAAGATCAAAGCAAAATGCACATACCACCATATCAAAGTAGACAGCACCTTAGAACGAATATGTGACGAGTTCAGAAGATTAAACAGAACACTCCTTGTATTCACTAATCATCAGGCTTAACACGTAAGCTGAGAATCACCAGGCCTCATGTAATACAAAACATCAAAGTACTGAAATTATCTACCCAGTCACTTCCAACAAATTAATGTACAAAGCCTGAGCTTTCTGGGCCAAAAATACTAGAATCGAAGGGGCTGGAACGAGCAAACGAAGATCATTCTATTTATGTTAATGTCATGGTCGTGAGGAAGCGTTTAAATCCAGTCATTAATTATTGTCAGGAGTAAGACAAAATAGATAATACATTCTTTATTTGTTACCTTCTACGTGCTTCTTAAAGAGCAGGACGAAAGGAATAACAAGAGACAAGACCAACAGATTGATGATAGCAACGCGTTGAAAAAACGTGTCCTTAAAATTATGGATGGATTCCTTAAGGGTATTTGCTTCCAAATGAGTTTTAGGGTAATGACGTAACTCTCACACGTGATAGAATGAAGGAACATTAAATATCATTTTGTCAGGCTCCATAATTTATGGATTTGGGTTTTATTAGTATGAGCTATGGAAGCTATTTACAATTTTTTATTACTCATTAGAAAATACCGTGTTATTGTTTATACTTCCTGTGAGTCTAAAGTTGTCTAATCTTAGCGTCTGCATCGCAGTTTCAACCTGGTCTCGATCCATGTAGCTTAATAGTAATTTGGATAACTAATTACCTATAATGGAGACTATGCCATTGAAACTCAACGGTTATTCTTTAGAAAAATAGTTTTTGCGCTCCTTCTCCAATATGATCTCAAACTCGATAAGTTATCACGTAATTTTTTTTAAAGGAGTACAAAGTCTTAACGTATTAATAAATATAGATAAATAACTACCATCTGAGCTCGTCCATCATTTAGCAGGTGTACCAGTTAACTGGTAGTTTTTGCTGAGTACTGGAAATCATGTTTTTATGAACCTAAAATATGACTATGAATAGTTGAAAGCGTTCAGTGTCAATAACAATATCATATCATCTAGTATCACACTCAGTACAATTTATCTTCGGTATTATTATCATAATAAAATATTACAAGTCATTGCTAGTAATTGCGTGTATAAAGAGATACGTCGTTACGTCGTTACTGTATTAGGTACGCAAAGCTGTGTTGCTATGTTTTATCAAATCATTTACACGACTGACGATTTAAACAAAAAGTTTTCTTTTATATCTAAAGAGAATATCTTCAAAAACGTCGTTTTCTCAAAATGCCAATTTAGTATCTATCTAAAAAATTACTTCGTTTATGAAAGGAGGTAGATCGTTGTCCAAAAACGCAAAGCAAAACAACTTGAAACGGATTGTAATCATCATAAATGTAATTAAAGACTGGAGGCGGTCCGTTTCTTTGTGAATTAAAGGTAATCAATTAAAACAAATTTATTGCTCCCAGTTAATATAAGTTGAGGTTTAAATAAAAGTTGGAGCATCTTGTTATAGATAAATATTATGTCTTGAAACCTGTTCTGTTTTTTACAAATCTGAGGTTTAATTAGTAACATTCAGATAAAAGTAATCGATAAGTTGATAAAAAAGATATTCCGAAATTATAATAAGATAGTTGTAAGTAATTTGATTTTGACTGTACAACATTAAAAGAATAAAACTTAGTAGCAATTATTAAGCAAAACGAGTACAGTCGATACCGAAAGCATATTATCCCAAGATCATCCAGTGATTAAGCGTGGAGGGAATGAAACAAAAAGTCAACCAACACTTACTAACCGAGCCGGCAAGATCGCAATAAATCTCTCCCCTTCCTATACGTTAACTCGACTACGTTGGTATCTATAGGCAAGTGTTATAATTAAGTTAACTCGACATATACACATTGTTCGTTGGTTATAGGATTTTGTTCGTGTGTTGGTTTATTATTATATGTTTTTAATTTGATGTATTCTTTTGCTCAAAGATATAATATTAATTATAATTAATGAGACATTGTTCTCATTAATTATATTATAGATTTTAGCATAACTTATAAGCTTTACGATGAAGGTCTGACTCTACTCAAAACTTTGACAGGCTCGTTCTTAGAATGCGTATATAAAGTAACATTGTCAAAATCTAATTAAACCTTGTAAGATAAAGGTAGAGAAGGGAGCACGTTCAAAAGACTTATTATTTATTATTAACACATAACAAGTGTAAAAATACCAACAGTAAATAGTTCAAATTTACAAATTTTGATCTTATTAGTTTAACAGATAGCTTTAATTTAAGGTTTCTTAGATCTACTGACGCTTGACTGTTAAAACTCGCTATTCTCGCCATTCGTTTTTTACGGACAAAATTATTGCATTTTCGACAGTATAAAATGACTTACTAATACGTGGGACTAAACACAAATGGTGAAATGTGGGCGGGCGTATATTGTATAGTATGCCTGTACCTACCTACATCTTTGAATTTTCATTACTTATGAACACATCACTACTGTTTAAACTATATGAAATTAGTTACTGTGATGTGTAGTGAAACACAACTTTTGGGTGTGGGCACATAGTTTGCCTGCTTATAAAAATATTATATTAGTGGTTTACGTGTACGACAAAAATAGGATTACAGCAGCAGCAAAAATAAGAATATTTTGATACATTTATTCAATGCTCACTAATTTAAAATATTCCATATGCGATGTTGACAAAAATATCTACTTTGACAAAAAAAAGAGTTGACAGAAAAGAGCGTCAGTTGTGATAAAATTAACGATGACACCGGTGCAAGTTCCTTTCTATTATTTTCTTCACAATATTATATGATGTCACGTTTAAAAATGTCAGGAAAAACACATATTTCTGTGGGAAATACCTACATTTTTCAATTTGGGCTACATTTCAAAAGTGATGATGAGGGGGCTTTATCAAAATCTACGGTATCAACGCAGCTGCCTATTCGGGGTTTACAGATCAGTCGGCACTTATTTCCACCATTGCCGAATATAAATACATAGTCGAATCAATTCAGCCGCTAATAGTGGACATTGGGTATAAAAGCTAGATATCCTTTTCTCTGTAGGTAAATGTTTCTCGAAATTTGTATGTAAGTACATGACTGAAAAGTACAAATTTGAAAGATAGTCATTTGAGTAGTTAACATATTCATTTAACGTTCAAAAAGGTTTTGTAAGGGTTAACGTGCTGGATGTTGATTTGATTGACATTTACCATATAAAAATAAATTGACTTTTATTGACATCATAATGTCAAGATGAAAATATCACCCACGTAAAAGTAAAAATTTTCAGTTTTAAGTACTTTTTTACAATGTTTGGACTAAGCAGACGATACAATATGAAATAAATAGATAAATAAATAAATATTCACAGATATTTCACAGAACGCTATCTGATTCCAAATTAAGCTAGGAATAACCTGCTTGTATTATGGGTATCAGACCACGGATATTATTACTTATATACTTTTTAAATACATACATATTATACATAGAAACACCCAGACTCTTGAGACAAACATTTATGGGTCACACAAATATTTGTCTCCGGTAGGAATCGAACCCACGACCTCCAGCGCCGCAGGCGGTATCACTACCGACTGCGCCACAGAGTCAGTCAAGAAAATTATCAATGTTCGTTTTAATTCCTTTTTATTTTTAAATCTTTTATCATTTAACTGATTCGATATCTAAATAAACTCTATGTACCATTCCATTAAACCGTGGCCATGAACAGATGGTGCTTAGCGTGGGTGGTTAGCAAAAGAGAAAAAGCTAAAGCATAAATGAACGACTTATAATGCAGCGTGTCTGCCGAAGTAAGCTCTGCTGTTTTTGTGAACTGTACTAGGGAAGTTGCCTAATTAATTTTGGCTACCACACAGTAAGCTGTTAATTGATTCTTCATACTAATAACGTGGTAATAACGAATCAATTATTATTGTAAATGGAAGATTAAGTGGGAAAGCGCTCTATTTCAGAGTAGTGTATCTTAATTATTATTTTTCGACTGTCGAATCTTTTAATAAATGTAAATTCATGAACTAACGTAGAAATTGTATAAGAGAATAAATACCTACATACACACATACATAATCTTACTAATATTATAAATGCGAAAGTTTGTGAGTGCGGATGTTTGTTACTCTTTCACGCTCAAACCGCTGAACGGATCGGACTGAAATTTGGTACAGAGATACATTATAGTCTGGAGTAACACGTAGGCTACCTTTTATCCCAGGAATAACTTCCCGCGGGAACAAATTTTACGCGGGCGAAGCTGCGGGCATCAGCTAGTTAATTATAATCACGCCTTTCACCCCCGAAGTGGTAGGCAAAGGCATATTATATGCCAACATTTCACCTTTTTTTATTTTGTTCCACGTAATAGGTGGTGATACGTATGGCCGTATTGATATGGACAGGCGCAGGTTGTGACTGTCCGCTGTTGAAAGTCATAAAGGCCTTCAACTTGACTTAACGACTGCCATTTTACTGGCAACCGGCACCAACGTCTTAACGTGCCTTCCGAATCACGGAAACGCTCGCAAATTAATGTCACAACGTGGTCAGGTGATGGTAACCCATCCATAACCGGCCAAAAATGTTGCTTACTAACAGTGATCGTTTACAGAACACTGAGTCCGCGGGGCCACGAGCGCTACAACACACACAACATGTAATTGAGAATCTCTATCTTTTTTCAGTTTCTGTTCTCCTGAAATCTCTTTATAGGAACTAGCCTAAGTAACGCAGTTTCACCCGCGTAGATCCCGTTTTGGTGGGAATAGTGGTATAAAATACAGGCCATGACACTCGGGGATAGTATATCTTCCCAACAGTAAGTGAATTTTGTAAATTAGTTTAGTAGCTTCGGAGCCTATTCAATGTAAAGTAACAGTGAAATATTTTTTCTTTAAAATATTAATCTATACTTACTATAATAAGAGAGTAGAAATCGTGTGTCTGTACAATTGATAAAAAATAAAAAAAAGTAGCGGGGGCGGTATAAAAACACCAATAGAGCACAAAAATAATGTTTTTAAAATTCTTTTCTGTCTGTCTGTCTGTCTGTCTGTATGAGCGTCAGGATTTCCGAAGATACTGAACGGATTCATTTGCTGTTTACAAAAAAAGATTAAGCTCAACTCGGGGGAGGCTTTAGGCTATTTTTCATCAAAATCGAATCGCAGATGAAAGAACTATAGTCGTATAAAGTTATTATCAATTATTCCCTAAACGGTTCATGGTACGGTGATGAAACTCAGCACGAGCGTTCTTTGTTACAATTTGAAGAAAGTAATTTTACCATTTTTGCAAATTCCACCTCCAAGGGTATAAAAAAGAAGGGTAAAGTTTGTATGGGACAACGTGATTCCTTGGTCTGATCTACTTCAAATTCGGCTTATAGCATTAAAATCATTATTGATTAAAGATGTGTTTCGTATTTTATAAAAAAATATACTATAACGAGCTAAAAAGGGAATGTAAGATAATTTGGGGAAAATTTTTTCCAGAATTGTTATCAATACTCCTTAAAAAACTTACTCATTATTTTTGATTTAAATTACTTTTAATAGTGACACATTTTTGAACGTTAAATCCGATTGACATTGTCATTCCTATTTGATGTCCAACAGAGATTGATTTTGTGTTATTGTAAATGTCTTCATGTTGATTAATTAAAGTTTAGTATAATAAAAGTTGAACCGGTAGACTTAGACACAGGCTGTTCAGGAATAATTAACGAACTCGCTCTAAGTGTGTACGGTTCATTCAAATAAAACCAACTATTATCAGGGTATTCATCACTCGACTAAAGACTGTCAACATGATTCTCCAACCAAAGTTTTAATTACCTTGCATAGGTAAAAATTTGCTTGATTTGGACGAAAAACATTCAGGGTTCCGCATCCAAAGGGGTAAAAACGGAACCCTATTACTGAGACTCCGCTGCCCGTCTCTCTATCACCAGGCAGTACCTATCTCATAAGCCGTGAAGTCACGCTCGCATAGTTCCCATCCCACCACGTAGTTCCTGTTGATCTGGAGGTTTCTCGTGATGGACGAGTTGCGGACGAGGAAATCCAGCTGGCCCACAGGGAGTTGAAGCAGCTCGCATAAGATTTGGGATCGTGTCCCTTTGGCAGAACCTATGAGAGGCTAGCAGGTCATGATCTATACAGCTTCCTCCGCAATGTTATTTTAAGGCCACAGTTTCGATGAATCCAACCAAACTGGGCGGTCTCCCAGTAACTAACCGAAAACGGTTATACGATAAGGACAAGAAAACGTGGTTGAATACCATCTAACTAAAATCTCCCCGTCTCTTATTCCATTGGGACATAATGAGCAGCAGAGAATCATTCCCGGTATTTGCACATACTTGCCACACCATTCGGCGCGTGTATGAAATTAATGATACTCTCGAAGAAACCAGTTGAACAGGACGCCAAGTACCCTATATTGTTTGTCAGCATAAGAAAGGTTGTTGGAGAATCGAGCTGGGGACGGAAATTATTTGTAGTGAGTCAAAAAAGCCTCAAAATAGCTCACCCGCCATTAGGTTAATGCGCCGTGAGGCAAGAATTCAATTTGGCTCATAATTATTGATTTGGTCGTGCATTTTTTTTATCGTATTTTCATATTGTATACTATGTGATCACAACCTGTCCCTACTCCATAAGTATGTATACTATATTTTAACAGAGGGGTGGGGGGGGGGGGGTGTTTTCCATGCTATATTTTGTTTATAGGTACTTATTGGCAGTTTGAAAAGAGTGGCCGTGAGATTTCTTGCCAGATTCTTACTCACAGGCTCTACCTATTGGTTTGCGAATCTGGCAGTAAATGTAAATGTAGAATCATTCATAAAGACGTTCATTGTATTACTATGAACCTACATGAATAAAGATGTGTTTGTTTCTTTGATTGTTTGATTTGAGTCGCCAAATTAATTAATTTACAGGGTCGGCAGCGCGAGTGTGGCGCCTCTGGTGTTGCAAACGTTCATAGGCTGCGGTGACCACCAGTCCTCCTGGTGGGCCGTATGCTTGTCTGCCACCTTAGTGGTATAAAAAAAAAAAAAAAAATATTACCCTACGATGATAATGCTGTAATGGATTTCAGAGGTTCTTTACTGTATATCTGACTACCTCGGTGCTGCGTAAGCGACCGCCGTGTTTAGGCCTCTGGTTTCTAACCCTGGCTCTGGAGTTGGGATCTATGAATACTGGTTTCTATGCATAATAATGTATGTATGTATGGTAGAATACAAAATGATGTGATGAGCCGACGATGACGCGAGCGAAGCCGCGGGCACCAGCTAGTATAATAATATAGAAGTACCAACTACACATATCTACGTACGTCCGTAGGTTTTTTTTTATTTGTTGACTAAAAATCGCTTCTGGGTCCTGATTTAATCAAAGATTTGCATAATACTAAAAACACGTAAAATAAAAATTAATCACTGTCTAAACTTCCATGACTTCCTTGTCTTCTATGCCTAGACTGTAACAAAAATCATGTAGTTTTGTGTTGTTTCAGACATATTTTACAAATATTTTTTCAATATATCTAGTTAGCCTTTCTAGTCGTAGTACAAACATAAATGATTTACTTTCAGTGGTAATCATATCTATGATCATGCCTTAAATCCCTAAAGGGGTATGCAGAGGCATATTATATGCTCACATTTCAACTTTTAGATTTTGTCCCACGTAATAGGTGATGAGCCTTATTGCCGTGTCCTCTGTACTCAATAACCTATGTATATTCTTTTGATCAATGATCAATTCAGATAACCGTATGTACAAGAGGCGGCCTTATCGCTAAAAGCAATTTCTTCCTGGTGTGAGGCCTAGAATGATATTCTTTATGTCACCATTTAAATTCATCACTATAATTGCCCTCGGCTACTACATACTTCTTGGCTGTTATACGAAAGCGTATAATGATATTCATGTTATAATATTGTACGAGTTCTTATTTCACTTTGTATAATATAACGATTTGTCTTGTTTCTCACAAATTCGTTGTTGCGATTTGTTTGAATATACTTATCACACTTTCAAAGCATATAACATGTTTTTTTTTGTGTTTAACAGGTTCATACTTATTTACCGAATTGAAGAGATTTATAATAAAGAAATGAGGTTTGAATAGTCTATAATGCCAGTATATTAAATTACAGTTTATGTCAAGTCGTTGGTAGCATCTTTTGGCTATCAATATAAGTAAGCAACTTACGTAATTTATTCCGTACAAAATTTATTTTAAAGCTAACGTCATCGACATCCGAAGTGATTTATGGCATCAAAATGTCTTGGTCGCTACAGTCCCTGAGTGTGCGGCATCTTTTTTGTTCGAGTGCGGTAGCTCTGTGAGCATTTAACGCTGATTAAACTGTAAAATTGCGGACGCAACGTTCTTTGTGACAGATGCGGCTCCAAATAATAACATTATACACACACGCACAAGAATTCGAGGTAGCAGTGTCATGCGGCAGACCCTTTGTTGTTCACAAATCCACTTACCTCACAAAGGATACAATAGATATCTTTGGCAAATTGTAAAATATACACCTAATTATTTGCATTGATGTGTGACGATGCGTTACGATCTTCGATCCGACGAGGCGGTACTTAAGGTTTACGAAAACATGAAATTATCAATAAAGTATCGAACGGTGAATGGCTATTATGATAGGTGGCTGCATTTTTTTGTAATCTATTATATATATTATGGTATTCTTTTATTCGCTTTGATACAGTAAAAGATATCTGGAGAACTTCAATGTAGAGAATTCGAAAATGAATCAATATGCATTATGTACGTGAAGGGAATAAATCACGTCGATATTTGGAAGTAGCCTATGATCAGCAGTGGATTGCGAGCAGCTAATTTTATAGAATCATTTTTGACCCTAAATAATATTATTCGCTGAACAATGAGGCTTTTATTCATTCGCATACTTATTACAAATCTAAATTATATTTTATCAAAATCTCACGACAAGCTTTCTTTCTCTATTCAAGGAAGTCGTTCAAAATACCCAATCAATTATATTTTTTCGGAACCCCACCCATTCTTCGCATCTCTAAGTAGTTAATATTATGAAATATTACCAGTTATCGAATCGACACCACCTCTGGTTGAGCTTTCGAGCTTTTTTTCTATAAGTTTCGCTTTTTATTATGGTGTATTTTATAAAAAAAATATGAATAGACCCTCCGCCCCTTTATCGCTCACGAGTGATTGTTTTGTCAGTGCAACACCTGGATGCAAACAAAATGCGCGCGCGCATAACGGTTGGCGATTCAAGATGGCTGCCGTCAGGCAGCCTTCGGTATTTTAAAATTTTTTTTGTTAAAATAAAACTATGTACAAACTGCTATTATTTTAATTTCTCTTAATATTAAGTATTAGAATGTCGTCTTACAACAGGTACAGTGGACTCCATTAACACATAATCCTGTCTATATCCTCGAGGGGGTAGGAAGAGTTAAAGTACACACCAATACTTTGTCAGAACATTTATTGGTCCCATGTTATAGAACAAATATGGAAGTAAGCCTATTGCCGTCAATTGACGATAGGAGAAAATCTATAATTATACCGTACCGTAATCCGAACCAAAATTTCTACGACCAGGACAGATGTTGCACATTCACAAATGGTGTTTTTCTTTACAGGCTGAGCATCTAACTTGCTCACTGTATTCATATGACTGGTCACGTCTATCTATGGCAGTCAACTGCTGAACGTAAGTCTCTCCCAATTTACGCCACAACATCTTGTCGCATCTAGTCCCAGCATGCGGTCTTTTTTCTAGTCACTTATTCAACCTCAATACCTAGGTAGATACTAGGCTATTCAGTTCTTCTATGTAATTAGAAATTGAAATCCACTTTGCACATTTCAATAACCTGCTCATCTCTCATAATATTCTAATTATCTTATTTGACTGGCAGAAACAAGTTTCGATTCATGAATTGCGAACATTATTTAGTTTATTAGAAATCCAATATCCGCTCAGTACATGTAATTATTGTGCAATTATCCAATTGTTTGACCACAATTTAAATAATGATTTAAAGTCACTATGAAATACTACCTAATATTATGAAGTATTAACATGACCTCATTAATTGAACTGAGATGATTAGATACTTTAGTTTAGTTTTAGGTTTGTAATAAGGTTACGTTTTTAAAATTCCGTACACAAAGTGTAAAAACCGGCCAAGTGCGAGTTGGACTCACCCATGAAGGGTTCCGTAGCAGCAAGTAACATAATATAAAAGTTTTAATAGTTCGGTATAACTTTGATTGATGTTTTAACACGTTCGCAGTGGTAGTGATTTTTATAACCGAAAATTGTGGTTTATGACGTATTAAAAAAAAACTACCAGCTCTATCTCGTTCAAACTAATTTTTGTTGGTAGTTTTTATAGCAATGTACAACCCATATTTTTTTTAGATTTATAATACTTACTCTTAGTTTAGAAGTGAGAGGGGGGGGGCACATCTTTTTCCACTTTGGAAGTGTCTCTTGCGCAAACTATTCACTTTAGAAAAAAATGATGTTAGGAAATTCAATAGCATTTTCAAAGACACACGTATAGAATGGATGAAAAAAATAATTTTGAGTTTCAGTTCTGAGTATGGGGACCCCCAAAATTTACTGCTTTTTTTCTAGTTTTATATAAAAATCACACAGAATACATCTACTTACCAAGTTTCAATAGCATAGTCCTTATAGTTTCGGAGAAAAGTGGCTGTGACACACGGACGGACAGACAGACATACATGACGAATCTATAAGGGTTCCGTTTTTGCCATTTGGCTACGGAACCCTAAAAACGGGGCTCAGCTGTCCGTCTGTTCGTCACCATATCTTACTTTGATAGTAGACAGCAGCTGTCAGCAAATTTTCAGCTGCTGAAAATTTCACATAATATATTGTTATGGGATATTTTTAAATGCACATCTATATAATTTTTCTGCACACTAGGTAACTCCACTAATTAACTGAATGCATACCAGAAATCTGAATGCTGTGCAAAAAAACTAATTGATTAACTAAACATGTACTACTTAAAAAACTAAAATTTTACACAATACGAGATGACCTTTTTTATCGCATTTAAACCAAAAATGTGGTTCGTACATCGTATATAAGATTTGCTAAACAAAAATACAAATTGTTTTTCAAAAATACTAACTTGCACTCTAAATTTTACAATCTTATAACGGAATAGGTTAGGTTAGGTTAGTTTTTTAATTTTTTGATTTATAAAATTTAATTTTGTAAAGATGACTGATTAAATTGGGTTTTTAATTAGAATAAAAGATGTTCCTAAAAGTAAATTAGATGATGGTTTTTCTTAAAAAATGTTTTAATATGTTTGTTAAGCAAAGGAATTTTTAGATATACAATTTTGATAATAGTGATTTATTCAGTAAAATAGTTCTGCAAATACCATTAAATAGTATATTGAATTTGACTTATTTAGTGTGCATAATTAGTGTGCAAGTCAGTATTTTTGGTATAACTTTGTAATATTTTGTTCGAAAAAAGGGAATAAACAGATATCGTTTTAAATACATGCCTATTGTTATGATGTATTTTTAATGTTGTTATTAGAAATTGGCATTAGAAATACATCATATTATGTGAAATTTTGTGAAAAACACTATTAAGAAAATAAATAAACCTAATATTCAAAGATGTGTCCCATACAACAAAGTTGATTTTGGTACGAAATCGGGGTAAGTAGAGGCGTGCTATACATCGGGCTAGTTGTGATCTTAGATCTTACTACCACGTGCCTTCCGAAAAAGATTATATAGTATGATTTTACATATATTACCTCATGATTACATTGAAATTGGTTAGAATATTCATTAATTGTAGACTGATAAACATTACTCGTGGGTTACACGGCTTTTCGTTATGAGCTTGTTAAAAAATGACGGGTCATCATTCGTTTAGATACGTTAATAGACCTCGCTCCGAACCAAATTATTAATTATAATAGGATCATTTTACATAATTTTCTTATTAGATATGAGTTAAATTTATACACATAGAGGCCTGTGTTTTAGCGGCGTCGTAAATTTAGTCTCAGTTATACTACCTTTTTATTTTGTGGTAATACGTCGGTCAAGTTTGAACGATATATTTTTAATTAAAATTCGGTTGCGTTGCGTTCGTTACTTTGATTGGAATGCGTTCGTAAATCTCCATGATTTGATTGGTGCTTTGACATTTCTAGTGAACACGATAATGATGTAAATTATTATTTCTTTGCTCTTACGGAAGCTGGTATCGTAAAACAAGCAATAGACTTAATCAGCATTCAATTAGAGAATCACGATTCTGAAATTATATTTCCATATATATGCTAATACTATAGAAATGTTCGTGTTTTAAAAGAATATCACTTAGTTTGTTCATTAAAAACTTGCTTGAGTGCAATTAGAAATCACTGGCAAAATAATAGACTGGTACTTTCAATCCAGTGGGTCTCTTCTCTTCGACAATAAAGATTCAATATAGTTCAGAAACTGTTTTTGCAATAGTAATGATTATTCGATGAAAAATATCATTTTGCTCTATATAATTGTAATCAGTTATTTGATGAGCTGACTCTAGGGTATGTTTATTACTCATCTTTTATATTATAACTGTTACTGTCGGTGTGCACCGAGTTTCCTGTATTCATAGCCTAACTTGCAAACCTGCAGAGTATTTGACTAGTTCGTAGCGAAGAGAAGTAGAATTCGAAATAAAACCCTTTATCAAAATGTGAGCATGGAACAGTACGGCTGAACACCTTCTTAGTTAAAGCAATATTTTAAAGTCTGCATCCAGCAGTGAAGTTTCATACGCTGATTTCATTGATCGGGTATTGTTAAAAATTATTGAGAGTATTTTACAAAACAAAACCCACAAAACGAGGTTGAAACAAATTTCATTTCTATCCATAGCATCTTTTATCTACTCTATCAAAGCGTAGAGTACAGGCACAGGAACTGTTATATTGTAACTCGCGTTCATAGAAATCAAAACAGCTATCTCCGAAAACGAACAAACGAACATAACAATAAAAACTCACGACCACTTTTCTTTCCATTACCAAGTTAAAATGTTTGTCATTACAGTGAAGTCTAAAGTACTACAACTAATGCTACATGCACTACACTATGTTGCCCGCTAAAAGTTTAGAATTAGTGTAGGATTCTTTTAAAGTTTAACATTTTATCGGCGGTTCAATGATAATGATAGTAGACATGCTCGGTGGACGGTGATAGTGTTAGTACGTTATTGCTGAAGTCTCATGTTTGAATACCGGAGATTGTGTGCTTTCTATTTTTAACAAACTAGCGG
The DNA here is from genome assembly GCA_933228765.1 of Miltochrista miniata. Lineage (NCBI taxonomy): Eukaryota > Metazoa > Arthropoda > Insecta > Lepidoptera > Erebidae > Miltochrista > Miltochrista miniata. The sequence continues at coordinate 20,782,259 of OW121763.1, read as the reverse complement.
ACGTCCCGGGGTTTCACGTAGTTCCCGGTCCCGTGGGAATACAGGAATAAAATACTGCCGTTGTTTCTCGTAGCTTCTCAACAGTGAACGAATTTTTCAAATCGGTTCCGTAGTTTTGGAGCATATTCGATGCAAACAAACAAGCATACAATAAAATATTTCCTCTTTATAGTATAGCTAAAACAAATATAAGTATATTTGTCAATTGTCTAAATCCCAAAGCTAAAAATCTGGTTTTATCCTAAGCCTTAACCTGTAATATCAGGGCCAGAAGCACGAAAACAGGTTTGTGCATGCTGCTGAAAGAAGTTGACGAGCATTCGTCCTACCATAGATCGAAAGTGGTCACCGTAATCTATTTTGAAGAAAGGAATGAGGAAAATCCTACATGGATGCTATGCCGGACTCCTACCGACTAAAAACCACACGTATCCTACCTAACAGCCTACGGTTGGGAGCCCCGGGTAAGCCCTCGAAAGGATACCCAAAGACGCCCAACACCGTAACCTATAGGCGTTTGTCCTCGTAACATAAGAGGTCTTATTTCAGTTATGCCTTTCAAGTCGATAGATAGTAATGGCACATCAAAGAAATTTGAAAATAACTAGTTTCCGTTCAATTCTCTAAGCTTTATATGAAAGCGAAACAATGTTTTATGGTGGAACCGCACCTAGCACTCCCGTACCGCATTTTCTTTCAATGACAAAGCGGTCGTGCCCTGAAATGTGCCATACATTTTCACACAAAGAATTCTAATGCGGGAACTGTGTTAACTGCAATGGTTATTCGATGCGCAACCTGCTTCTATTCTAAACTACAAAAAGGTATCTCGTATGCCTAAGCACGAAAGCTATAACATGTCGTAAAATTAAAAAAAATACATACATAAAGTTTGATGTGATCATAGATCAAAAATTCACACAACCTCGTCCTTTTTAAACAAGCGAACAAAACTGTTTGTCGTTTTTACAACTGAAATACACCGTTTACATTTGCGTAGTTTTCGAGGACGCCAATATAAAGTTTTAAGTTTGTTGTGTAATAAAAGTTGTGCCAAATGTAAGTACCTAGTCTAACTAAACGAATTTTCTGTTGGATGTGCTCCTAAAGCAAATTACCTTGTCGACTACATTGACGTAAATCATGCTCCCTGTCTAGCAATTATAAACCTTAGTACAGTGTAAAGTTCTGTCATATTTTAGACTAGCTCTGCCCGCGACTTTGTCCGCGTGGAATGTAATAAAAAAATAGTTTCTTAAGTTTATTATTATTTTGACATTTTTTTTTAATAAAAGTAAGTTTAGTAAATGTAGCCTAAGTTTCTCCTAATTACATAAGCTATCTGCCAGTGAAAGTCCCGTCCAAATCGGTCCAGCCGTTCCAGAGATTAGCCGGAACAAACAGACAGACAGACAGACAAAAAAATTAAAAATATATATTTTGGTATGTGTACCGCATATACATTCATATGCATGTAGTAGAAGGCAGTTATTTTAATATTACAAACAGACACTCCAATTTTATTTATTTATATGTAGTATATATATGACCTTTTATAGTAAACTTCCATTTCGTTTTAGTGTTATTTTCTAATTGCATGTAATTAAATACATCTATCTATACAACCTATTATAAAGTTGTACAGTGCTCGTGTCAGCACAATGGAGATAATTAACGAAAGGTACTGCATTTTTTTAAAATTCTTGTTGGTTTGTCTTTTCATCTGTTAGTCCTTATGTCTGTTAGTTAAGATAAGCACCAAGAGTCATCGCCAACGAAAACATTGCCGCGGTGTCCGCACCCGTGGGAATACGGGAATAAAATATAGCCTATGACACTCAGGGATAGTGTAGCTTTCCAACGGTGAAAGAATTATTCAAATCAGTACAGTAGTTTTGGGGCATATTCGAGACAAACAAACAATTTAACATCTATCTATGTACAAAACCTGTAATAAATAATCCTACTAATATTATAAATGTGAAAGATTGTGTACTAATATTACGGCTGAACGGATTGGACCAAAATTTGGTACATCGATTTTTCATCCCGGGAAAATATTCCCACGGGAAGAGGAAACGGGTAGCGAATTTCACGCGAGCAAAGCCGCGACCATCATCTAGTAAATAAATAAATTGAAATTGAAGCATAGCTCCGTACTAAACGGTCTCACAGACAACCTTATAACAATGATGATATTTATCTGTAAGATCAATTTTTCAGTAGTCTAAGCCAATAAAGTGGTTCCCCTCCGATAGGTTATTTTTAACCTGCACACATGTGCCCATCACATTCAAACACTACTGTCAAATTAGCTTTTTATTACTCCTCCTAATCTCTTAATAAATCTTAACAGACGGGTGACAACATTTTTATTAGTTTTTTTAAAAGAATTATGTGGCTGTTTGTTTTACTGTCATCGTTAGATTTTTAAGTACGATCGAGTGAAATTCTTTGCCCCCTTGTAGGTACTAAGTTCGTGAGAAATTCGTTAAAACTGGTATACTATTATCATTTAAGTGTAATACATAAATTCTTACTTGTTAATTTTAATACTAAAATCGTAATTATTAACATATAATAATACCTGCTTGTTTATAGTGAGGAAAATCCTACATGGATGTTATGCCGGACTCCTACCGACTAAAAAACACACGTTTCCTATGTATTGCCTACGGTTGGGAGCCCCGAGTAAATCCTCGGAAGGATGACTCTAGTGATAACATGGCTATCCACATACACGTATTTTTAAAAATACCTTATGTAAGTACCTACAATTCCTAAAACGACGGTCACGAACGGAACCGGGATTACTGTTCAAATGATAGTGACAATTCCCAAAGAAACAACGGCGTCTAATTACTTTCTATAAAACAATTAAATCATTATATTCTTGGTGACGAAATTACTATTGAGATATCGCGTTAGTTCGATAACCTCTCACCATTCTTCACATCGGATATTCGGTGACTCTTTCATCTTGTCTATGGGTAAGTAAACAAGCTGTAAGACCTGACAGTCATATACGTTTCTACCTACGCCCTCAGAGAGGCACGCAATGATGATACTTACGTCGTTTTAACCAGCAAAAGTCTCAGTTTCTTCCATTTAAGTACATATCATAAAAATACAATAATATTTCGTGTTCTTCTGTGGAGTTGATGCGATGTTACTTAGCGTCTTTGATTGTTTTTACAATTTTGAATGAAAACTATCGATACTTGTAACGTTTATAATCTTTGCTATCAAACGCTGCAACAAGCGTGATCTTGAGCACGCGATACTCTAAAATTTGTTCCGGGCATATACAAAGGCAGTGACGGGCGAACATCTCACAATAAAACCAAAAGTTTTGAAGAATTCTCTTGTGGCGACAAATAAACGCGTTATAATGATTCTTTGTGCTTATTAATTCATATTACACGGCCGTTTAGAACTCTTGACGCGGTGACAAAAGATGGTCTCTGGTCGGCCACAAAAGTCAATGGATCGGAGCGAACTGAATATAATAAATTACATCGTCTATGCTCCACGTTGCTTATAGATAGTAAGTAGTATATACGTGAGGTTTTTGTTCCTTTTCCTTCGCAGAGCGAGTTTATTTGTGTGGTAGAGCAATTTATCTTACGATACGACCGGTGTATGAATGAGTAAGCTTATGGTTATCGAAACGTATGAATTGTCGCTGGAGTGCGTTTTTTTTTTATTTTGTAATCGCACGTCTAAGATCCACTTTTATAGAGTGTTACGAATCAGAAGCAATGTCAGATGTAACTTAGCGGCGCAGTAAAAGTATCCAAAGCTTTTGTAGTTAATCCTCAGAAATATCTGCCTGCTAATAATATGCCTGAGTGTGTATTTATCGCTGCTAAACCCTTCACTGAGTTACTATTGTTAGCTATAGCTAATGGAATCTGGCATTCCATGGCGGAAATAAATCTATCGTAGAACAATAATAAATGAGGCAACCAGAGGAGGAAACCCACCGTGTCAAGAATTACCACAACTAATTTGAGCGTCGAATGACAAATCGAATACTCCAATGAAAAGTATGTAAGACAGGTAGTAGAGTAGGTACGTTAGGTACCCTCCAGATTGTTAGTAATGTGCCATATACCGCTTTACAACGTGACATTAAGTCGACACGTGTTTCGCCTTTACGCGAGGACACCCACTCAAGAATTCAGACTACCTATTAGAATACATTTATTTGAGGCACTTGCTATGTTACAACTTATTTTCTATAACCTCAGAATTTTGGTAGTCTATATTCTTATGTAGTTATAAATGCTCTGTGAGAACTCTTCAAAGATATCAGTCACAAATCAAACTAGTCAAAATTCCGATCACGAGCTGCGAATTTTCTTGTACTTCAATAGTTCACATCAAACTTTCCTTATGTCTCCTCTACCCTCGTCAATTGTCTATTCTGTACCATGTCTTTCCTTCCACGCTTATAAAATTCTGAGTAAGGATGCTCTATTCTTGGTGAGAGCAAAGTTCTAAAAAAAAAGAGTGATATATGGGTAAAGAAATCTACTTTCAATAAAGTGCAACTTACTTCAACTTCAAATAAGAAGCCTATTCTTAAACTTATTCTATTTTATCGTTCGTGGATTGAGTTTCTTTTATTTATTTTTGACTGCGGTCATTTTAAATTTTTCAGATTACCTGCCTAATTGTCTATTTTACATTTTTGTGTTGTGTATGTCAAAATCTAGTAACAAAATCTGATAAGATAATATTAACCAAGAGTCCTGCTTAGGTCTACTTCTTCTTATTTCAAAACCACGTGAATGCGTGTCTCACCTACTTACTATAATATAGGAAGCTACCAGAATTAGTATTCCTTACAAGACACGCATTTTTACTCTTCCATAATGTATCTATCTTCACAGTAAAAGCTTGTCGCTGAACCTTTCATATTACACATTTCTTTTGTCTTTTTGGGTAATTGAACAATGGCACAAATATTTGTCAAAAGAAGCACGGGCAGGCACTTATACACATTGAAACAGGTACTCCAGTTCTACACGTTTTGTAACGTTCATTCCATATTCTAAAATTATGCCGACAGATATTCAAAAACGGAATACAAAACGGTTTTGTTGCGTACCACTTTACATTATGGACGTGTAATAATTTATTTTACGGGTATTTGCATCACAAAGCTTCAGGCTCATGCTCGTTGCTCATTTTTCTACTATACGAACAAAACAATTCTGAAAAGGTCGAATCTATGTTCTTCTAACTACGGTGTTTTTAGGGTTCCGTAACCAAACTGTAAAACCGGGACCCTATTCTTGAGACTTCGCTGTTCGTCTGTCTGTCTGTCTTGAGGCTGTATCTCAGGAACCGTGATAGCTAGATATCTGAAATTTTCACAGATGATGTAAAATCAGAAAAAAAGGGGGGATTAAGGGGAGCTCCCATACAAAAAAACCTGATCTTTTGCCGCTGTTTTGGTACGGAACCCTCTACCTTAACAGGCACTTGGCTGGTTTTTCTTAAAAACACAAGTAACAATGAAAATATGATACCTACAATTGAGACTCATAATTATCTGCTAAGATCAAAATCTTAGTTTTTAAATTTGTGTAATTAAGAAACTTTCTAATTACACGATTCAGTAAAACTGATTTTATCTATTTGATTAAAAATAGCTAACATTTACGTTTTATTAAATTACTTACATATCTCAAAACGACCTACGTGTTTCGACACGTATAAATTACTGTCTTATCTTACGATTTCAACCTAAAGTACTGCACTAACTACCAGATACATTATGTAGGTTTTTTACTTAAGGAAATCACTCGGAGGAGGTTTACCGACTCACATGATTTCGATTCCCCTGAAAGGTTGTCCCAGGCTTCCCGATAGACATTAGCTTTCACCGTAGCCTCACCGTCTGAACACGTTGAGTCACTCAATTTTTCACAGTATACCTATTAAATTAAGCTAGATGTAAATTACTTATTAGCCATAAACTTTTATAACGGCTAGATTGTAATTAATTATTGTTAAGAACGTTGTTCTTAATAAAAAAGAAAAAAAAAAACTTAATTTTTCAATTTATGTGGCGTGCAATAATTGTGTTTTTATATTATTACCAGCTGACCCTCGCAACTTCGTTTACGTCACATAAGGTTTGCGAAAGGAGAGGTACTTCTTTATCAGACTCATCAAGTAGCGTGTGAAACGGCCCTGTTTGCTTAATCATAAAAGAGCTTAAAGATTAAGTCCATTCTAAAACAATTCAGTCCACGCCTACGGCGCGTACTGATTTATTTTACAAAAACCTTAATCATTAAGCTCTTTTATAATTTAGCTAACACGCCCGTTTAGATTTACCCTCACAATCAAAGGAAGCCTTGAATTCTAGGTTTAGCGAAAGTTGAGATGTCTCTAATTCCTGAACTACAAAACCCTCAACCTTGAAACTCGTGTGAAACATTCCTTACAATACTCTCTTTCCGATACTGTAAAAATATTTGAAATCGAACCACGCATTGAGAAATCACAACTGAAAAACTATTTTGTCTTTCATCCCCTCTCCCGCAGGAACCGCGCAAAATTTTGGGATCAAAAGTATCCTAGAACCTTCCTCGGACTATAAGCTCAGATTGTATCAAGTTTTATTGAAATCCATTCAGTAGTTTCGGCGTAATACTTATTCGGGATACAGACAGACAGACATGAAAAGTTTAAATTACATTTTCGGCTTCAGTATCTATTAGAAAACGCCCTACAATCAAAATTTTCAAAATATCTTCCATGTACAGACTCTCGACCCTCAACAGTTTTATTAAAAGTATAAAAAAAAAAAAAAAAAAAAAAAAATATTCACGGACATTTCACACAACGCTATCTGATCCCAAAGTAAGCAAGGAATAACCTGCTTGTGTTATGGGTATCAGACCACGGATATTAATACTTATATACTTTTTAAAAACATACATATTATACACTAGCAAACGTCACGCGGTTTCACCCGCGTAGTTCCCGTTCCCGTGGAAATACGGGAATAAAATATAGCCTATGTTCACCGCAAAGAGTGTAGCTTCCCAACAGTGAAAGAATTTTTCAAATCGGTCCAGTAGTTCCGGAGTCTATTCGTTACAAACAAACAAACAAACAAACAAAAAAACAAATCTTTCCTCTTTATAATATTAGTATAGATAGAAACACCCAGACTCTAAATTGATATAAATTTATATAATTTATATATATAAATTGACTCTAAATTTATATAAAGCACCTAGAGTAGTACCCCGGTTTTGCAAACGTCCATTGTCTCCGGAGACAATTTTCCATCTCCTACCGGTTACGACTCACAAGTCGTGTACTCGGCAGCCACTTCTGTGTTGCAAAAAAAAACCACATCTGTAAACAAGAAAAATTTGCTTCTTTGTCAATTTGAAAATACTGCCGCTGCATTATTTTATACAGAAGAAGATGTTAGTCTCATAATGTTTCTATTAGTACAATAAAAATAACATGTTTTCATAAAGAATTATATATTTTATTCATCATCTATGTTTGTGTGTCTGTGTGTGTATCTGTCTGCGTATTATACTTAACGACTATTATACAAGTTTATCAAAAATTACATGGTTCATAACACTTATTACGATAGTAGGAATACATAATTTTACTCTTCAATACAATAATAGATCTACATTGATGTTCTCCTTTGATAAAACAAAAATTTTAGGTCATTAACACCAATAAGATAAAATAAACTTTATTTATTTATATCATACCTACTAAACTTGTGTAGAGAACTTGTAAGATATAGACTAATTTAAGATAAGAAATCTAATGGCAGAAGTGACAAGAATTATGATACCATTCAGTACATTTCTAGAAATATTTATTTTTCAAAAGTGCAATCTGACAATCTACAATCGATTTGCGTGGTAGGCATTTCATAAGTTTTGTTTCAAATTTTATAGCCTATTTTGTTATTTGCTGAAAAAAATCATGATACCTATGCAGAGCCATCGATTAAGGAATCGTTGATTACTTCCAAATCTAATAGAAAAAGAAATTAAGTTATTTGCCTGGTTTAAGACAGTAAATCACACACAATGTTTTATTAATTTTTGATATAAAGAGTTGCGACGATTATTTATTAGGTTATGGTATCCAATAGAGCTATTTTATGGCTAATCACATCATCACCTTTGCTGCGGAACCATCTTGGTTAAACTACCAGCACAGGAGTGAGGGCAGACTAGGTCAAAGGGTAAGTCTGCGACGCCAGCCACGCCTTCAGATGAAAAATAGTAGCGAGAAACTAACTTTGTACACATAAAATAATTTTATAAGATTTTTTCTTCGCTTGAAAGTTTTAATCAAAGACTGCAAATTTTTATTCAATTTTGCAGAAAACAGTGACTGCTGATGTTTATGTTACGTTAAAGATGCTGGTCGAGTTGAGTTATTAACCCACTCAACTCGCTATCTCTATGAACGAACTTCGAATAGTAACATTTATTTAGCTTATTCAATTTCAGATAAATTTAATTGAACCTGCCAATTAACTGTGGATAAGATATTTTAAAGATTCATCAAGCTTCATTCAGCTTACTTTCCTATTACGTTTAGTTACGAAGCCACGTTGTCAAGACATGCATGCATACATTGAATAGGTTTTTATAATCCTATAAGTTTGTCCTGTCACATTTTGAGAATATTGTCGTATAAAATAGCTCATCCGGCTTTCTTATACTACAAAGGTGGCAGACAAGCTTACGGCCCACATGGTTGGTAACCGTATACTATGGACGTTTGCAACACACGCGCTGCCGACGCAGGCGCAGGTCGATGAGAACTCAAATATTCATCAGTGCCTCTAGACTGAGATAAACAACGGACGACCACTACATTCTTCTCTCAGTTTCGGGGTAGCACAGAAATACCATTGTACGTTATAAAAGTAGTATCATAGAGATAATTATCTATTGATTTAGTAATAAAGAAAACGGTATGGGTACCCGCAGTTACACCACCGTAGTGTTCCTGTTATCTATACTAATATTATAAAGAATAAAGATTTGATTTTTTATTTGTTTTTTGTTTGCATCGAATAAGCTGCGAAACTACTGAATCGAATTGATAAATTGAAAACTTTGCACTATTGGAAAGTACACTTGGAAGCTACACTATCTGTGAGTGACATAGGCTATATTTTATTTCCGTATTCCCACGGGAACGTGAACTACGCGGGTGAAACCGCGCGACGTCCGTTAGTTGAGGATATATCGAAATCAACTTTACAAAGACTTTTTCACGCCTTTTACCTACCCATAAGTTCGGTTTGTCTTCAATAAAATCCTGTATAAAGATAATATGTATAAACTACAGATATTTTTTATTCTTAGTTTCCCCATAAAACCTAATCATCTTATCTTATTTGCTATATCACAGCAGAATTAATATTATGGCAAGCAATTTTACTAAAATCTTCATTAGGTAGGTAGTTAAATTTGTAATCTTCTTAACTTTAAATATTTGTATTAAGTATGTAGCTATATGAGGTAAGGCTATTCATTATCGTTATCGATAATTGTTAATCTTTTTCGAAAACTCAGTTTATTCAACTTAGATTCTCACACCGGAATCCCAAACACTTGTAGCACGGTAGCCAAAAGATATCAAACCGGTCTCACGTTGATAAAATACAAGAAAATACAACACACGAGTTACGATCACAATATTTTTCATTGTAATCTCGAAGATCATGAACACAGCCAGCGATAGTTTGGCCTAGAATGGGCGTGCTTCGAACATTAATCAAATATTACGGATAAGATACGCACTTCATAGAACTATCTCATCCAATACAATCTTGGAGGTGCTACCATAAGGTTGATAACACAGCATAGGTACTTAGTAGTCTAGTAATAAAACGATATATACAGCTTTATCAGGTTGTTACTTATTACCATAACATGACAAGTCCATTAAGGCGTGGTGGACATATATATGTATGAAATATAACCAAGTAAAACGAATTTCTTAGTAATATTATTCATGACGTTCGGCTTGTGTTCGAATCTACGTCGTAATCGCCAACTCATCGCTTCAAAATTTGTTATACTTGACGCTCGTCTACGAATTTTGATCTCGGAGATAGGGCCTTTAGTAATTAGTTACGTATTTAAGCACTTGTCATATAATGACTTTGGTTTTTGATGAGATGATCTAGTTTTAAATACATGACGTTATAAAATTCTATTCTTATTGTCCAAAAACGTTCAATAATTCAATTGATTAACACAATTAAGTTATGGTTTTCGCTATTTAGCAACGAAAAAAGGTTTAAATCATAATTATATTGTTCCAAAATATTTGCAAGCCCATCTTCGATCAAATAAACTTATTTGAACGAAGATGCCCTTAGGTTATTTTCTGAAACTTATCAGAAGACACACATATTATTCTCATAATGTACATAAAGTTTAGGTATAATATAAAATGACAGTGTCTATTTATTACATTTGAGCTGTCACACAATATCGTTAAATATGATGTGCTTCTACAAAATTTATTCACATATAGGTACTTTATATATATTTTTTTAGTTTAGATAGTAATTATGTAAATAGGTATATAGATATTTAATAATATGTTTCTCTGTATTTTTTACAATAAATGTTTATACATTAATTTTTCATAATATTTGCATGTTGTGTATTACTTATAATAACGTGAATATTAAAGTTTAATCGTAGTTATTTATATATTATGTATTTAAGTTTGGTTTATAGCATATTTTGAGTTTCTTTTCAGAAAAGTTTTCTCCATTCTCAAAACGGGTGGTCTTTTTTATGCTATCCATTATGATTCGTTCACAACTTAAACTCGAAACAACAAGAAATTGATCTGTAATTACACGCTAATCAAAACAAAGAAACAGTCATTTCCTTCCTTTGAACTGGAAGGTACCATAGCTAACCGGTTATAGAAGGAGTTACGATTTTAAAGCAGATAATGTGAAAAAAATATTGATCAGATTAGAGTAAATGCTAAATCGATTTTAAAAGCTTGAGAATTCAATTAAAGCTATGTGTCTTTAAATGAAAGCAAATTATAAAGTCACTTCACTTTTTCTTATTTACCGGAATCACGAGCCTCACATAGGTTCACATAATAAAAATTTAGATAGAATTCAAAAATAAAACTGGAAAAAGTATGAATATGTAATGGTATATTGCATCATGCAAAACTCAAACGCGAAGCTTAAAGCTTCAACAATCATGGTTAATAACAATTTTGTGGAAAACATTATTTTAAAATAATGTTCTTTATTGCTTATTATAATCCATGGAGTGTGAAACTACTGGTCGTATAATTAGATCTAGCTCGTATCTTAAAGGTCTGCTACGCGAAACAGTATATCTCTCCTACGTATGAGTTTTTGCCGTTTGTTTTTACGCAATAACCTCAGTTTAGGTGTTATCTCCTCAGCCGGTTTCACAACACGGCTTCACTCATTTATTGTATTATAAATTTAGTGGGAGGAGCTATCGCGAGCGCTATCGGCCTACCCACTTGCGATGTATACTAGTCCGCAGGAACAAGACGGCAATACAATAAAACATTGAGGTATCGATAAAAAAATGCACGAAAGAGACGCTATTCGTTATTATAAAGTTAACTAGGATAGAAAAATAGGGCCGGTAAAGGTTTCCCCTCATTAATAAGCTATTAGATTACACGATGTCGCATCGGCTGATTGGTAGGCCGTAGGGAATCCTAATAAACGCTCCCCCCTTCCAGTTCGATGGTTGATCAAGATTCAAAGAAATCCCTCTTTGAACGCGTACAAAACAAAACGGGCGTTCTAAAAAGCCCCCGCTCTAATTCTCTTTGCCATCTCCAATTTCAATTGCTCCTTCAGAAATTTGAATGTAGGGAGGGACAAACTTTTCAAAGTTTTGTCACGTAGGGTCGCCGATATAGAAATCTGATGTGTACATACAATGCGGGTTCAAAATCATAGGTCCCATTAATGAGAGTGCCCGAGTGAAGGCGAGGACTATATCGTATTTAAAGATCAGAACGATGATCGTTAAAAAAGAATATAGTTTTATGAGCTTCTCTGTACTTATTATATAAATAATCTTCTGTGTAGCACCCGTTTTTATCATTTCTGTTCAATGCACATAATATTTAAAATTTATAAGACCCGAACCCTTTGACAGAGCAACGCACACACAACCAAACTTTTTGTCACCAGATCTGCTCATGTGTATGTGTTTTGTGGATATTTTTGTCCCCTTTGGTGCTGCTTTTTGATATCAATCGTTTTTTGTGCGCCTATTATTATGGACTATTGTGCTTAGGTTTAGTTCAGATAAGATCTCTGGTATGTCAACGTCGGTGATGGTTGTATTTTAAAAAAGTTACCTTTTTATACTACTGACAAAAAAAATCGTGTGAACTCAGTATATTAACTACACAGTGAGCGATTGAACTGTAAAAAGTCTACCTAGAACTTGCAAATGCCCTCGACCGTACACGTGAATAAAAAGTTTCTCATTTGCCTGTTTTTTTATCTGTGGTTATATTAGTTTCCTCACTTCGAGCGTTGTATATTGACCCCTTCTTTTTCACTTTCAAGGTCTTCAAACATTATATCAGTGTTGATCACGCCCAGCCCGGTATCTACTTATTTACTTCTCCGAGTTGTACCCGGCGAAAGCGGCAATACCAGCCACTAATTCCTTACATTGTCACCTCCACCAAAGGAGACAAGTGTCTTGAACATCAACTGCATAAAAATTTTAAATAAAAAAATAGAACCGACTTCATACAAATCTTTAAATATAAAATTTACCTAGCACATAGTAACATGTATTTTAATTTATCAGATTTTATTCAATATCATATTGAAGTCGGCGCCAAGTAAACCCATAGGTTTAGGTAGGTATTATTAATGGCACCAACTTCAACATTATATTGAATAAAATCTGATAAATCAAAATACATGTTACTATGTGCTAGGTAAATTTTATATTTAAAGATTTGTATGAAGTCGGTTCTTTATTTAAAATTTTTATTTTTTTATTTTAAGTGACGGGTGGACCGAAAAGTATATCTATCTAGGTGTAAAGTTCTCATAAACACAAACTAATCAAGCCGAAACACAAGACAGCTGCTGTAAATCGTTAAGGAATTCCCTCGACTGTCTTTCGGTTCCATCATCAGATCGACCTTCATTAAATTTTAGTACATTAAAGCACTTAATCAAAAAGTTAACAAACGCACTAGTTGTCCCTACAATTTTCGGTGGTTGCCCTCGATTTCTCCTGGATCCCAGCATCAGATCCTGATACCCTGGATATGGGACCACCTCAGAAGTAACCTCTTCCAAACAAAAAAAAAATTTTCAAAATCCATCCATAATTGTCGCTGCTATCGCGTAACATACATACAAAAAAAAAACATAGCGTACGAATTGAGAACCTCCGCCTTTTTGAAGTCGGTTAAAAAAAAAACAAAGCGTACGAATTGAGAACCTCCGCCTTTTTTGAAGTCGGTTAAAAATCACGGACATTTTAGACGCAGGTTATCGCAACTCTATATTTTTTAGTGACTCCTTAAATCATCCAAAGCATTATCCATTTTTCTGTGTTGTTTATACCCATAAGACATAATATGCCTACATAAAAGTACTACGTCAAGTCACGACTACACTAGGGCATATTATTATGACCTTATTGCTAAGTTCTAATAGTGCCTTCCGAGTTTTTAATCAATTTTATAACTGAATTGATTTGAATTGTTATGTCTTACTTATATTTTACTACAATTTATATTAAAATGACTAACCTCTCATCACCACAAATTGGCATCGCCTTGGATACTCGTCCATTTTATATATATTGCAAGTCTTATGGGCCATCAATCACTTCAGATTACACCAAGAATGAAACGATTCAAACGAATAACTATAACATTGCATCGTGCTGCAGAAACCGTCGCAAAACTGTTACTTTTTTTTTTAAACTTTGCACTGGTACTCTGCACAGGTATTATAAAAAAACCTGCCAAGTGTCAGTCGGACTCACGCACGGTGTGTTCCGCACCAAAAAACTGCTAAAAATCACGTGCGTTGAATGGAAGCACCCCTCAAATATCTATTTTATTTTAAATAATTTCTTGATATTGTATAAAAATATATAAACCAATATATTCTGTAGGTATTTTAAGCTTCTATTAATATCTATCCCTACTAATATTATAAATGCGAATGTAATTCTGTCTGTCTGTATTGATAGACAGACTGTGACGGCGAAGTCTCATGAATAGGGTACCGTTTTTTACCCTTTGGGTACGGAACCCTAAAAAGAAAGAAAGATCTATTTGTAATCGTAAAACTTTGAAACGACGCAACAGACCTGAATTTTTTTAAAAATCACTGTTATGATGCCATTTAACGAGAAGTAATATAGACTACGAATCGTCTCATCTCATGAATCTTATACCTCAGAGAGCAGAGTAGTATTAAAATATATCAATACTAATCTATACTAATATTATAAAGAGGAAATAATATTATAAAGAGGAAAGATTAGTTTTTTTGTTTGTTTGTTTGTAACGATTAGGCTCCGGAACAACTGGACCGATTTGAAAAATTCTTTCACTGTTGGAAAGCTACACTCTTTGCGGGGAACATAGGCTATATATTTTATTCCCGTATTCCCACGGGAACGAGAACTACGCGGGTGAAACCGCGTGACGTCTGCTAATGTCAATATATTTTCAGGTATGTCGTTCTTAACATTATCTTACTAAACTTTCGCATTTACATTATGTAAATGCGAAAGTTTGTGAGTGTGGATATGTGAATGTTTGTTACTCTTTCACGCTGTAACAGCTGAACGGATCTGGGTCAAATTCAGTACAGGGGTAGATATAGGTCTGGAATAACGCATAGGCCCACGGGAAGCGGAAACGGGAACCAAACTTGACGCAGGCGAAGCTGCGGGCGTCAGCTAGTTGTAAATAAATCAGTTTATATGAGCTCAATAGGGCGTACGGAGTTTGTACCTACTATATTACAGACGAAGCCGTAAGGCACGGCTAGTATTGAATATCAACGTATATTCACGAAAAATGCTTTACTCGATATTAATACCTTAGGAATTTACAGTAAAAAGCTCAAAGCCAGGAATTGGTGACTACTACAATACGAATAATATATCTGCGGACTTTTATTTGAAAGGTATCAAAAATCGCTGAGTTGTCAGGACAATGATCTTGGATCTAATACTATTTACTCGTTCGGTTCAGACATAGATTTATTGGAAAGATTTGTTATCGAATAGGTTAAGACGTCACTATCGTAAATATTATTCAGTTCCAGTAGAGTAGCAAAAGAAATAGGTATTCGTCCTCTTGCTTTCGGCTCAAGCGTTAGAAACTGCTAATAACTCTTCAAAACTCAGAACATCACTTACATACATAGTATAAAACAAAGTCGCTTTTTCTGTCCCTATGTCCCTTTGTAAAAAATAATGAAAATAAAAAATGTATGGGGGAAAATTTATTTGGTTCAATTTCTCAGTTCAGTATCAAACCGTCTCATCTTATATTTTGATAAGCAACTATGGTCTTTAATACGACAACATAAAAAATTTCCGCGTATCCCTGCGGGTTTGGGATCCACTATGCTTTAAAGTTCACAGTTTTTCTGTACTTAGTGTATTTAGTATCAGCATTGCACACGTGCGAAGCCGGGGCGGGTCGCTAGTTATATTATAAATGGCAAAGCCTTGTAATGTTATATGCCTACAACTTAGCGATCAATCAGTGTAGGTAGGTAGTATCGCGTCTGCGGATTCTTCAGATGGCCTACCACAGTCCATTTTGTATTGTATCCGATTACACGTCCACCAAGAGACTGGTAATTGTTTGTCGTCCTCGACGCTCGCTTTGTTTATGTTGGATGTTTTCCATAAGTAGCTTTGGAGTCTTGAATTATTTAATACGGACAACAGTGTGGTCAACAATGGTTTGTGTGCTGGTCAACATAGCCGCCGTGTAGTAGATAGAGTATTCTTAAACACTCAAATTTAACTCTTGGACTCATCTCATATAACTTTTATTAACCAGTAACTCATTTGAATGTTTAAAGGCTATCTTGCAGTAACTATTACTATAAGCTAACCTTCAAATGAGTTGCTTTCACAAACTAAAATGTGTGATAAAAATTACGTTGTTTCATAAAAAGTTTTATATTTACGGCGGTTTTTATTAACATGAAAGTCCTGCATTGTCTTTAACAACGAGTTTCACACCAAGTATTTTATTGAAAATTGATGTTATGGATATCATAAAACGAGGTATTCAAGGTGTCTTAGATAAACAGAGGACGTCAATATAGCTTGTTGGATTTCGGTAATGGAGATTTTATGGAGCTATTTTTTCGTTATAATTTTGTACTTTATGTTCATTGTAGGCTATAAATGGAAGTAATGACACATTTTGAACGAACTCTAATACTGAACATTCCTTTGCCATTCGATATTTAATGTACCTATTACAAGAAAATCACCATTACAAATTCATTACAACTAAAACAGTATAAGTGATTGGCGTTTTCATCGTTTGAATAAATTTGTGCTAGGCAACATTTGGATTAGTAGAAGCGATCGGTAGAAGTAGGCTTGCGTATTGCTTAGTGTAGGAAGGCTGAGCGAAAGTGGTGAATGAGAGGTTTCATTTCCAGATGACCAAATCGAGTGATGCCGATGTTTCTTGTTCACTAATGTTGCAATATGTCTGTTACTTTTTCCGCATTTTATTTAAGTCGACAATTCTTTATTTAAGGGAAAATAAATGCAAAGATACAGTATACTGTGAAGTAATCATAACAACTTTGTCGTTCCATGATTAACTACACAAATTAATTTCTGAAGGTTTGAATAATGGTACACAATTCTTAAAAATTGTGTCTTCATTGCAACTTCATTTATAGTAGTGTAATAAATAGTAATATAATAAATAACAAATTATGGTTTGACTACTCTGCAGACATTTTTAAATATCTATTTGAAAAATCCTTTCTTATCTTAAATACCTATACCATCCTCATGTTCAATCTCATCACATCAATGCTTGGCTAAATTTCTGGTAACAGCTGCCGATCTCATCCTTAGATTGTGCAAAACTTAATCCGCGTTGCAGTAGCATATTGAATTTCTTTTGCACTCGATTGAAAATGTTTTTTATAGCGTCCCAGGCGACTGTCGCCTTAGTCCCATAGTTTCCTTTAGATTCTCAAATTACACGGTAGCGTCTGTGTAGTGTTGTAACTTTAGATAGTCGGTAGGTGCCGGTTATTCGTATTGGTTTACCGCCTTTTTTATATTAATTTTTGGAGAGGCTAGTTAGTTTCTGTTGATGGGTGTAACTCTGGGCGGGTGTAAGTCAAGTTTATCATGTTCCAAAGTTTATTAATCGTGGCTGACTTTTTCCTGTGATTCAAGCGCCACCTACGACCGCAATATAGTAGGTGCAATTGAAGAAAGTAATCGTTTAAAAGGGAAGCTTGGCTTAGTTTAAGATAAATGCTTCAACCCTAATGCAGAGAAACGAAATAAATTTGCCACAAAATATAAAGTATCTAATGAGAGATGCTATATTAGACATTTACCTATACTTCAAGAAAACTGAAATCTTATTTTTTGCTACATTTAGGTAATTACTATAATTAACGACATCGTCGTAGAGACAATTTCTCAATTCAACCACATAAAATCGTCCGTGAAATTTATTTATTTTTGACGTTTTCATTTCAAGTATCTTTCTAAATTTTTAACTCGCCCCTTTATCAGTAAATACCATATGCAATCTCGAATGAATTTGTTCAGTTTACTGTGCAAACAAAATAAGAAGCATATGAACGCTAAATTAACTTTTGAAAATTCGTCTCGAATAACAATCGCGGCTGTAGGTAAGACAGCTGATGCATACAGAAACAATATTTGAACATCGATACACAATAAAAGATTGTAAACATCGTGAGCAATTACTACCGTCGTAACATGTTTACTTAGGACCAAGAAATTGGAGTGCTCTCAGGCGTGCCGATCTGTTGGAAGCACTTCTAAGGACAAAAACCATTGCACATATTTAATTTAAACGACATGAGATAACCCTCGCAATAAAATAAAAAATAATACTACATTATGAGGTTTAAATTGTTAAGTCAATAAAGAAATAAGGGATACTGTTTGCCCAGTGTGGTGACGGGAAGGAGTACAAACTGTCGCCACCCCAATTTGTCCCAAGACTGTCGTAAGAGGTGACTATTGGTATCTCTATATATAGGTGTATCAAAACGACCCATTGCGAAGAGAAGGAAAACCCGAAAAGAAACCAGGTTGTCAGTAAAATGACAATCGTTAAGCCAAGTAGAAGGCCATATAACTATAATGTAAATAGCTGACGACTTACTACGCGGTAAGTATTTGTTCAGGAAAGTTTATGAAAGTTCAGTAGATCCTTTAAAAAGCAACCTATTTCAACTTCTTTTTGGAGTCATTACATATACAACCGTTATTTATTTCTGCACACGGTTTATTTTCTATTCTATTCCT
The DNA here is from genome assembly GCA_933228765.1 of Miltochrista miniata. NCBI lineage: Eukaryota > Metazoa > Arthropoda > Insecta > Lepidoptera > Erebidae > Miltochrista > Miltochrista miniata. The sequence goes on along the minus strand of OW121763.1, from coordinate 20,763,639 downwards.
GTTTTGGAGCGCAGTATCCAGTTTTTATCTTCTCCCACCATTTGCAAGGTCTTCAGCATTTCTAATGACACCATTGATCCTTATACCTATTATTGTTCATCACATCACAATACGCCAGATTAAATTTAAAATCGTGACAATACGGCGACAAAAAAAAAATTAGGAGACTTAACAGAATAAGACATTATTTATAAAAACACCGAAACATTAATTGTTCACAATAAAATACAGTTGAATTGATCATTAAAAATACAGGAGTCATGTCAAACGATTGTGAACTAAGTAATTTAAAAAAATGTCGCCTTAGTAATACCGGAAGGGACCCAGGCTTAATGTCGTATTAAAAAGAAGCTTGCAATGCCGGTTACCAATGAAGGGGTAATTTATGTTATTCAAACTTTAAGTTACTTTTATATAAAATGTACAATACCTAATACTATTTACATTTTTGCTCACATAATACCCATTTTAAATAATATGTACTTGTTAGGGTTTCGTAGCCAAATGGCAAAAACGAAACCCTTATAGATTCGTCGTGTCTGTCTGTCTGTCCGTCTGTCTGAATGTCTGTCCGTCCGTGTGTCACAGCCACGTTTCTCCGAAACTATAAGGCCTATGCTATTGAAACTTGGTAACTAGATGTATTCTGTGAACCGCATTAAGATTCTTATATAAAACTAGAAAAAACGCAGTAAATTTTGGGGGTCCCCATACTCAGAACTGAAACTCTAAATTTTTTTTTCATCGAACCTATTCGTGTGGGGTCTATAGATAGGTCTTCAAAAATGCTATTGAAATTTCTAATATCATTTTTTTCTAAAGTGAATATTTTCCGCAAGAGACACTTCCAAAGTGGAAAAATGTTTCCCCCCCCCCTCTAACTACTAAACTAAGAGAATGATAAATCTTAAAAGAATATATGATGTACATTGCCATAAAAACTACCAACGAAAATTGGTTTGAACGAGATAGAGCAGGTAGTTTTTTTTAATTCGTCGTAAACCGTAATTTTCGGTTAGAAAAATCACTACCACAGCGAACGTGTTAAAACATCAATCAAAGTTACAACGAACTATAAGAACTTTTATATTATGTTACTTGCTGCTACGAAACCCTTCATGGGCGAGTCCATCTCGCACTTGGCCGGTTTTTTTTTGTTATCAATAGACAAAGTCACCAAGGTCTACTTAACTGTACAATCTGTACATATAAGAAGACCTTGGTGTACAACAATATTGATGTTTACATTTGGATGTATAATAATATACATCCAAATGAATACTTTAATTGAGATAATGAAATAATACCGCCGTACTCTTGGATGTACGTGCACTACAGTCGATCCGGTCAAGTTCCAGGACTTTCACTTAGGAGACAAAGATTTCCTTTTGAACTTAAGAATAGCATTGCTATCTGTGTGCACAAGCACTGATATCTGTGTCAGAGACAGTTGCCCTCAAGTTGCCTTAATAAACGAGCTTTAAAAGTAATCATCAGGATGTTGAAATAAAACCACATTGTGACAAGTCCCTTACTGCTCCCTACTGCTGTGAACGCCCACATTTACACAGTGTGAAGGTTTAATCGATGTGAGACAATAACGCATTGGAAATTTTGAACAATCATAAAATCATAATACTGTGTTTGATTTATTAAACGGTGCTTGTAGCTTCCGATACATATCAGATTGTGGAATTTGATGGGCGTTCCATTGTTATTGTTTTAAATTGTAAATTTATATGATAACTAGCATTGCCTGTGGCTTTGGTAGATAATATTAGTATCTACATTCCACTCAATCTCTTTCTCTTTAAGTAGGTGCTATTTTTGCGGAAAGTTTAACATAAAAAAATACTCCAGGGCTCCATCTATTCTCGTAAAACTCTATAATAGTTTTATACGGTAGAAAGTTTTGTTTCGTAAGTTTCTCTGCATTATTTTTTTAATGGATAGAACAAAACGTAACATAAAAGCAAAGTTTGAATCAAGCTCTACCATCTAGTAATAACTAGCGGCTGCTTCGCTAAATTTCTCCCTTAGCCATACAATATTTCAAACTTTCGTATTTGATTAGTCTCCATTATGAGCTTCTTACAATTTTTAAAACTGTAAAAAATAAACAGAAAGCCTTTTAAGATTTCTATCTACATTTGCTAGAAATAAACCGCTATCAACTTTCCCGACAAAATTTGCTATAATGAAAGAAAACAAAGGGAGAGAAAATATTAAAAGTTCTTTATTCGATCTCTTAGCGTCGCCGCGCAATCCTTTTACGCTAACTTCGCTTAATATAGTATAACTGCCTACTCTTGGAACGTTATTACGGAATACCATTACAATAAGGAAGTGAATAAACAAAAAGAAAGAAATAGCTGCATTTTCTGATAAAGTCTACATTATGGAACAGTGTGTTGGTTTAGTAGTCTGGCTTTCGCCATAGCTGTAGTCTCTTCCAAAAACCGCCCAGTTTCGTTGGAAGGAGGGCGCCAATTCTTGATCTTGAAAGCTTATACTAAAGTTTGCTGTTGAAAGAAGCAAATGACTTCTAACAAGTAAACTTCTAGGAAGTCGATTCTATTTCATACGATTTAAATGCGTAGACGAAAATTTATGGGTGGAATGCCTTTTTGTTTCGTATTTGGGTGTTTCTAAATATGAGGCAGATTGTGCTTCACCAGTAAAATTACGTCTCTATATTAACTTCGTGTGATAGAGTATCGCTGCGCCCGCCTTGAACGTCTTTGTACCTAAATCCATTCCACCACGTCGGAATAAAACGTTAGGCAGATAAAATCATTCTCAACTGTATGTCAGATGTAGAACTACATGGCAATGCTCTGCAATAAATATTCCTAATCTATATATATAAAAATGTTGTGTGCGTTTGTGTATCTATTAAAAACTCAAAATTTACTGAATCGATTGAGCTCAAAATTGGACACGATATACAATAGGATTCAGAGATGGTTTTAGGCTACTTTATACACTTTTATCATAACAGCAATAACAATAAAATAGCTTTAAAAAGTGATTTTACCAATAGATGGCGTTGGTCGTTTTTTTTAAAATTATATTCTGCCAGCTTCAGAACAAAATATTATAAACAACCTATTTAGAAGGTACCTACCAGATTGATGTTTTTTAAGAGAACTTTGATTGCGGCCTCCTTGCATTCAGAATAATAAAAGAGAGTACTTACCTAATAAAGAGGTCAGATATGTTTTGCATGTTATTTTTGAACTTTTTGGACATTCGGAATTTTGGAGTTTTGGACTTTAGACTTTTGGAATTTTGGAGTTTTGGACTTTAGGACTTTTAGAATTTTAGACTTTTAGACTTTGGAGTTACGGACTTTTGGACTTTGGACTTTTGGACTTTTGGACTTTTGGACTTTAGGACTATTGGACTTTTGGACTTTTGGACTTATGTACTTTTCGAGTTTTGGGCGTTTGACATTTTGGACTTTTGGAGTTGGAGTTTTGGAGTTTTAGAGTTTTAGACATTTAGAGTATTAGAGTTTTAGAGTTTTGGAGTTTTGGAGTTTTGGAGTTTTGGAGTTTTGGAGTTTTGGAGTTTTGGAGTTTTGGAGTTTTGGAGTTTTGGAGTTTTGGAGTTTTGGAGTTTTGGAGTTTTGGAGTTTTGGAGTTTTGGAGTTTTGTAGTTTTGTAGTTTCAGAGTTTTGGAGTTTTGGAGTTTTGGAGTTTTGGAGTTTTGGAGTTTTGGAGTTTTGGAGTTTTGGAGTTTTGGACTTTTGGACTTTTGGACTTTTGGACTTTTGGACTTTGGACTTTTAGAATTTTAGACTTTTAGACTTTGTAGTTTTGGACTTTTGGACTTTTGGACTTTTGGACTTTTGGACTTTTGGACTTTTGGACTTTTGGACTATTGGACTTTTGGACTATTGGACTTTTGGACTTCTTGACTTTGGACTTTTGAACTTTTGAACTTTTGAACTTTTGAACTTTTGAACTACTAACTCCTATGTATATTTCATGATATTTCTTTCGAAAAATAAGGTCTGTAGCATTTATTTTCTATAGATGCAGTATTTAGGATGTGAAAGCAGCCTTATCGAGTTATCTTTTTTTAATCGGTTGTCAGTGGTGACATTTCTGCTGTCAGAATGACAGGATGTCATAAGTTCGGTGACGAAGCGTTTCGCATTTAAAGGAACGGGTTTTTGTTAAGATTTTTCGTGAAAGACAGGACTTTTGACCGAGACCTGCTTTGGGGTAGTTGGAGGTCCTTTGGCTTTTGCTCTGAGACTGTGCCGCGAATCAGTTTTTCGCTCAAGCGCGATTATTTGTTACCTCGCGTGGCCTAACGGGCTGTGATTGGGTTGCTGCATTGCATCTTGCTACATTTTACCCAGAAAACTGGTGAGTCACTTCTTCTTTTGCAAAGCGGGTCGATTGTCGTCTGTCGCGCAGCCAAGATCTTAATTTGTCGTTTCTTTCATGACAGGGTTTTTTACTACGGGGCTAGTTGCCGGATGAGATATTTGGTGCCGCACCTATAAGTTAGTGGGCTGCACGTGGTACGACAACGTGGAAGTGCGGACTACACGAGCTTCTCATGTGAGAGGTATCTGCCGTCATCACCTGGCAGTAACAACAGGCAGTCACTCTCACTCAGCTCACTCTGCAGGCCAGTATATCCACTACTTATGTGTAGCTTAGTAGCATAAGTACCTAAGCACTGACTATACTTCTGTGTACCTGTGATATTTGTGTCTATCAGTGAATAAGCTCTCTGTGTGTCTCTGTGTATCTCTGTGTTATATAAATATATGTGTGTACACCCTACTTGACTGTTTTCGTCAGAGCCCTGGCCTACCCTTGCACGCACACTGGAATCTCTGTAGTAAGGCGCCCTGGGAAAGAGTTCTCTGCATAGCTACCTCGCGCTAGTTGGTGAGTAACACTGATCATCACTGTGTTATAAATTGGCTCCCAACGTAGTGGCAAATCTCTGGGTCTACTCTGCGGTAGCCTCAGTCTAGTGTGTGTGCATAGGTGGTTACCTCTGGCGAAACCATCCTGGTGAATCGTCCGAGACGCTCCAGGACGTTAATTGGTGGTGCTAGCAGCTAAGCACAAAACCTTCCCTTTCGTCTTCTTCCAGCTCCCTACATCTTTGGCTGGAAAAGACACAAAATTCTAAATTCTAAAATTTAAAAATAGCTGTGATTTTGGAAAAACTTTTTGATTTTATTTGGAATACCCACTTCTTTTCTTATTGTGTTTTTTTTCTTCTTTATGTTCTTTTTTTATGGTGCACACATATATTTATTATATTATTAGTGTAGATTAATATATAATATATATTATCCTATAGTTTCACCTTGTAAGGTAAACTTAGTGAATCTCTCTGTGTTAACTTAGTGAATTTCTCTGTGTAACTTAAAACTTTTTTATAAGGTGTGTACATACCTTGTAATTTTGAATGTTAACCTGAACAGTGTTATCAGAAAATTTAGAAACTTTTCTCTCTTAGTATACCCTTAATCTTTGTTAAATTCTAAAAGTCAATTTGAAACATAATTACCTAACTTAGTACACTTTGTTGTAACTCAATTTACATTTTTACTTTGTAATTGATCCCTATCTGTGCCATTTTATATTTATAATTGTTGTAAGTAAATTTTTACATAATGGCACAGATGAAAAAATATATTAATTATTTAAGAAAGGATGAACTTGCTAACGAGCTGTCCCACATGGGTATTTCAGTGGAACCGGAAACGACAGTGTCTGGCCTTCGGAGTGAGCTAAGAACGGCACACCGACTCGTCCGTCGAGGTAGCATCAAAGCGAGTGCTCCGGTACCCGCTGATGCACCGGCTGAGCTCTCGATCTGCCTTCCAAGAGTCTCCGAGCTGGAGGAGGCTATTCAGTCAGGTGACATTTTCATTAATAAAGGTGGTCGTCTTAGGGTGTCCATCAGAGCCAACTACTTATTGAGTAGGTTAGCTCGTTGTGGTCTGGATTGCCCCGACCTGGTGGATATTTGTGGTAGGCTAGTGAAGATCATCGCTAGGGCTGAACCCAGTAGTGATTCTGAATCCGAAGGTTCGGATGATGATGGTGATGATCCTTCGGGTCGTGACCAGGTGGAATATACTTCACCAGTAGTGAGAGAGGACCGCTCGGTGCGAGCTAGTTCAAGTAGGAATAGTTCTACATGTAACATAGTGTATAAAGAACGTCCCCTTAACTTATGTTCATTTAACTTAAAATATGATGGTTCTACTTGTGTACGTGTGTTTTTAGAGAGATTAGAGGAACTTAGATGTGCTCGGGAGGTTACTAAGCCTAGACTCCTTATGGCTTTCTCCGACCTTTTGGATGGACCGGCTTTGTCTTGGTTCCGTACAAACAAAGCTAACTTCATCTCATATGAGGATCTTATTAGTGAGCTTAGAGATACCTTCGATATTCCTGATTATGATTACCGCCTCAGGAACGAGATAAGACAGCGTACACAAGCCCGCTCTGAGTCCTTGGTTAACTATATATGTACAATGCAAGCCATGTTCTCAAGGTTGTCATGTAAGATGCCCAGTGAGGAACAGCTGGACATTCTCATGCACAACATTAGACCTGACTACATGAAGGAACTGGCCTTGCATGATGTCAACTCTGTAGATGACTTGAGACGTTTGGGTAAGCGCTTGGAGCTTGCGCGTACTAGGGCAGACGCTTTCCATGAGCCTGCTCTTGACAAGTTTGAGATTACATCTGACTTACACCAGCTTAAGAACAAAGGTGTACAAAAGCCCGCTAAGCAGGTGTCTGCAGTGGAGACGCCGGTTACCCCCCACGATCGCAAATGCTTTCGTTGCGGCGGGGGCGGTCACACTGCATACAGCTGCACACAGTCAAGGGAGCTGGTGTGTTTCCGGTGTGGTCTCAAAGGAGTCAAGACCCCAGACTGCTCACACTGTACTAGCAAGTCAAAAAACGCGTAGGCCAGGGCCTTATTAGGAACTCTGTGCATCACTCTGTATCTGAGTCTATTTCTGATAAGGTCCTGTTTCCTAAACGGGATAGTGACATTAGACCGTATCTAGTTGTTAAGGTTTTAAATTTAAATGTCTTAGGCCTTCTAGATTCCGGTGCCTCCTGCTCTATACTAGGTAAGGGAGCGCACCGCATCTTCTTGGAACTGGGTTTTGATCTTGTGAGTATCAATCCTACTTTTCGTATTACAACTGCAGACAGCACTCACTTGCAATGTCTGGGTTGTATCTCTTTGCCAATTGAGTACAATTCGGTTATCCGAGTTGTCAAGTTCTATGTTGTCCCAGGTATAACCACCTCCATGATATTTGGAGTGGATTTCTGGCAACAATTTAAGTTAAGTGATAAGTTAATTTTACAAAATATTAGTCTTGATAGCTTTAGTGATAATAATCCTATAGAGTCTGTGTCCCTTAACGGTGGCCTCGAGGATTACGACAACCTGACAACTAAACAAAGGTGTGTAATCAACGAGGTCATTGAAAAGTTCGACTCGTTGAACACTGATAAGGTGGGTTTAGGTCGGACCTCACTTGTGCACCATGTCATTGACACTGGTGACAGCAAGCCGATCAAGCAGCGTTATTATCCGCTCTCTCCCCTTAAGCAGAAGGCCCTGGAAGCCGAGCTGGACCGAATGCTGGAGATGGGAGTAGTGTCCCCGTCTCAGTCCGCCTGGAACTCTCCAGTGGTCATGGTGGAGAAGGCGAACGGCGACCTCAGATTGTGCTTGGACTCTCGCAAGCTGAACTCTGTGTCTAAGAGTGACGCCTACCCCTTACCCTATATCAATCAAATCTTAGACCATCTTAATAATGCTAAGTATTTAACCTCTGTAGATCTGAGTGCGGCCTACTGGCAGATTCCATTCGACTCACTCCAGTCTGCTGAGAAGACTGCTTTTACGGTTCCCCGGAGAGGATTGTTCCATTACAATTCCATGTGCTTCGGTCTTGTCGGTGCCAGTGCCACGATGCAACGCCTCATGGACCGTCTGTTTGGTCCCGAGTTCGACAACAAGGTATTTGCGTTTCAGGATGACATAGTCTGTGTGTCCAGCACCTTTGAGGAGCATGTAGAGCTCTTACATAGAGTCTATCAGCAACTCAAGGATGCTGGCCTAACTATTAATATGAAAAAATCCCACTTTTGTCGGAGTGAACTCAAATACCTGGGGTATTATGTGGACAAACATGGCTTACGGACAGACCCGGGTAAAGTTGAGGTTATCCTCAACTATCCCACCCCTTCTAACCCTAAGGAGGTTAAGAGATTTCTGGGAATGGCCGGCTGGTATCGTCGCTTTGTTAACAACTTCTCGAAGATTAGTAAACCTCTGTGCAAACTCACTTCTACGAACCTTAAGTTCGAATGGACCCCTGAGGCTGAACAGTCCTTTAACCTGCTAAAGTCAGCCTTGGTTTCTGCCCCTATATTAAAAATGCCTAACTTTGAGATGCCCTTCCGCATTCTTAGTGACGCGTCAGCTTACTCAGTTGCTGCTGTACTGACACAAACTCACGATGGTGTTGAGCACCCTATCGCCTACTGTAGCCGTTCTCTCAACAAGAACGAGGTGAACTACAGCACAACTGAGCGAGAACTTCTGGCCGTGATTTTCGCTTTGGAACAATTTCGACAGTACGTCGAAGGCCAAAAATGTACGGTCGTCACGGATCATTCATCTCTTCTGTGGTTCCATAAGCTAAAAAATCCCACGGGTCGTCTAGCACGTTGGAGCATGAGGCTCAGTCAATTCGATTTTGACATAGAGCATCGAAAAGGTAAAGACCACGTTGTACCTGATGCTCTGTCTCGTATCAAAATTGATTCCCTCGATGCAGTACCCACTAAAGACCCGTGGTATGACCACACCATGAATAGTGTTCGGAAGAACCCTAGGAAGTCACCAAATTATGACATTCGTGACAACCTTCTATATAGGTTAACTAAAAATAAATATTCTTTGACTTCAGACTTTGACTGGAAGCTGGTGGTACCTCAGGAGGATCGCTTGCCCCTGCTCTCTAAGTACCACGATGACACACTTAGTGCCCATGGTGGCGTTTGGAAGACGCATAAAAGGTTAGCCCTAAATTATTACTGGCCCAAGATGTACGAGGACGTCAAAGAATATGTTGGGAATTGCGAAACATGCAAGCAGTACAAACCCGTAAATACGTCTCGTCCCGGCCTAATGGGTAGCCCGAAGCGGGTTTCGAAGCCATTCGAAGCTATCTCTGTCGATCTGCTTGGTCCCTTTCCCACTTCGAGCAATAGAAACGTACACCTGATCGTGGTCTCCGACTACTTTAGCAAATACGTCATGTTGTGCCCTGTTCGGGTTGCCACAGGCGCTGTAGTCGCGAGGTTCATAGAGAAGAGTGTGTTTCTCGTGCACGGAGTCTGCAAGACTATTTACATGGATAATGGCCCTCAGTTTGTGAGTAAGCCATTTAAGGATCTGTTGGCTAAATACAATGTACCTAATATATATTATAACCCTAGGTATCATGCCCAAACTAATCAGGCGGAACGAGCTATTCGCAATGTGGTTCAAGCGATCTCATGCTATGTGAAGTCACAACACAAGTCTTGGGATCAGTTCTTGGTTGAGATACAGTGTGCTTTAAACACTGCAGTTAACGAAGCAACTCGTTTCACCCCTTACTTTTTGGTACATGGTAGGGAATTTATTGGGGATGGAGTGCTGTACAGGCAGACAGATATCGCGTGCCATCCTACTTCAGTCTCTGTAGACGATCCATCAGCCTTCGGTGTCAAGCTGAGAGAAATACAACGCATTTACGACCAGGTGAGGAAACATTTGAACGTTGCCCACCAGCGTAATGAAAAGTATTACAACCTCAGAAAAAGGCATGTAGAGCTGAAAGTGGGACAGATAGTTTACAAACGCACGTTCTACCTGTCCAACAAGGCCAAGAATTTTACTGCTAAGCTAGCTCCTAAGTTCCTTAAATGTGTGGTGACTGCTAAACGATCCCCTTTAGTATATAGGCTGTCAGATCTGGACGGTAAGGATCTTGGGGAGTACCATATCAAGGACATCCTGAAGTATCAGGAGGAGCAGTCTCCAATACCTAACGTAACTACATAGCACTGTTTCTCTAGTTTATTAAACCAGTGCTATGTGATCATTATGTAAGACTATTTTAATCTTTTGTTTGTATTTCTATATGTGTACGTGACTTTAAATTGTCACGTTGTAGTTTCTTCTATGCACCGCACCGAGCGTTTTTCTCTCATTCGCTTCTTAGTACTCTACATTATCCTGAGAGCTTGGGTAGTGTTAGGGTATCGGCAGTGAGTAAAGGGAGCATTCGTTTTCTATGAAGGGCATTAGACTCTAGTTACTTAGCCTAACCGGTACACGAGTCAGTGTCTAGTTAGGTACATAGGAGGATCTTTCTTTGGTATTGTAATGGTCGTAGTCAGCTGGTGTTTGAAGGACCTAGCTGGTTGTCTTTGTTTATTAGTCAGTACTTTTCTGTTTTCTTTATTGTGTATTTCCAGCGTGTCATATCCGCAGGAAATACTATTAAAGGGGGGGTGGTTGTAGCATTTATTTTCTATAGATGCAGTATTTAGGATGTGAAAGCAGCCTTATCGAGTTATCTTTTTTTAATCGGTTGTCAGTGGTGACATTTCTGCTGTCAGAATGACAGGATGTCATAAGTTCGGTGACGAAGCGTTTCGCATTTAAAGGAACGGGTTTTTGTTAAGATTTTTCGTGAAAGACAGGACTTTTGACCGAGACCTGCTTTGGGGTAGTTGGAGGTCCTTTGGCTTTTGCTCTGAGACTGTGCCGCGAATCAGTTTTTCGCTCAAGCGCGATTATTTGTTACCTCGCGTGGCCTAACGGGCTGTGATTGGGTTGCTGCATTGCATCTTGCTACATTTTACCCAGAAAACTGGTGAGTCACTTCTTCTTTTGCAAAGCGGGTCGATTGTCGTCTGTCGCGCAGCCAAGATCTTAATTTGTCGTTTCTTTCATGACAGGGTTTTTTACTACGGGGCTAGTTGCCGGATGAGATATTTGGTGCCGCACCTATAAGTTAGTGGGCTGCACGTGGTACGACAACGTGGAAGTGCGGACTACACGAGCTTCTCATGTGAGAGGTATCTGCCGTCATCACCTGGCAGTAACAACAGGCAGTCACTCTCACTCAGCTCACTCTGCAGGCCAGTATATCCACTACTTATGTGTAGCTTAGTAGCATAAGTACCTAAGCACTGACTATACTTCTGTGTACCTGTGATATTTGTGTCTATCAGTGAATAAGCTCTCTGTGTGTCTCTGTGTATCTCTGTGTTATATAAATATATGTGTGTACACCCTACCTGACTGTTTTCGTCAGAGCCCTGGCCTACCCTTGCACGCACACTGGAATCTCTGTAGTAAGGCGCCCTGGGAAAGAGTTCTCTGCATAGCTACCTCGCGCTAGTTGGTGAGTAACACTGATCATCACTGTGTTATAGGTCATGAAGAAGTTTCACTTCTTACGTGTGTACAATAGTACACGCACACATTTTTTTTTAATGTACCCTTCATTTAGTTTATTACTCATTTCTCATAGGTACATAAAACCACCATAAAAAAGTCACAGCGAAGCGTGGCAGGGTACCGCTAGTCTAATATATAAAATTCTCATGTCACAGTTTTCGCTGCCATACTCCTCCGAAACGGCTTGACCGATTCTCATGAAATTTTTAGAGCATATTGAGTAGGTCTGAGAATCGGCCAACATCTATTTTTCATACCCCTAAGTGACCGGGAACAACATACCACGCGGGCGGAGCCGCGGGCAGCAGCTAGTATAATTATAATAATATAAACGAACATTTTCTATTACTATAAAAGAAAAAGTAAAAAAGGCTTCAAAAAGTAACGAAAAGGCCCATCTTCATAACACTATAATACTTTATTCTTTGTTAATTAATAAGCTAGGTACTTCAAAAATTCCCGAAATAGAGCTACAAAGTAAGGCTTTTAATATACACTAATGAGGCTAATGTTTCCTCTAGATTTTTGATAAAAGCTTCATTAAAAACATGTTACTTAATATTAAGTTCTCTGTATCATGCTATCAAATGTAACTAATACGCCATAAAATAAAACAATTTGAGCTTAGAAAAACCTTATGATCGTAAAACGCGAATTCTAATTAAGGATGTGCCTGGGTCAATGGAAGACATTATATCGCCCAAACATCAAAAGGTGAATTAAAAGGCAGCAAAGAGGATTACATTAAAAATAAATTCAAAATGAACGGAACTCATCAATAAACGACTACTAAATCGTAGAGATAGTAACTATTATTTAATAAGTCGCTAAATACTGGCAATTACTGTGAGTCTAATAATATTTAAATATATTGTATTCACCATTCCGTAACATAACATCACGCATAAGTAAAAAAAAACTTTGTTTTTCATGCATTTCAATTACGAAATTTAAAAAAATTTAGGTATTCAAAAATTTAAAAAAAATTACCTACTTATTATGAGTATTCTATGCAAAATATCGATAAACATAAAAATTTTATTGACATCAAAGACAATTTTAACATTTCCTCAGAGTAACGATGAAAATCTGATAAACCAATTAGAATAACATAAACTAAGGAAGGAAGTAGCGAATTACCTTGAACAGTTTATTGGTAGGTATTGTTTGCTGATTATCATGTCCTTCCTTCAACAAACTGCTTATTTTAAAACAAAAAACATACAACAGAAGGAAATATATCTACTTTTCTAAAGGAAATACACATTTTCGTGTATTTATATCAGAACAATATAATGTTACGCTACTCGTACACAAAGTGAAAAACTAAAAACAAAGTAGGTACCTATTAAAGTGTTGTTTCATCTTATGTCCCAACGGCTGATGAGATTTTACCTAGAAACAATTTGATTTAACTGTAATATCTGCTACAAAGAGTTCCCAAATGCAAGTCCACATTCATAGGTATCCATAATGTTATATCTCATAGTCGTTTTTGCGTTTTCATTTTCACGAAATTGGTCCCAAGGAAATCGAGTTTGCGTCTGTTCTACTCGTAATCCGCATCTGTACGGAATATCACGATAGTACCGAAACAGGAGACAACAGATTGAAACATATTTTCCTGAGTAAAACATCTTAAGCGCCAGCAAATAATAAGCTTCTTTCCATTCAAAAAGCATCCTTACGGACTAAAGATAAAGTTAATATTTGTAGAGAATACGGTATTTACTAACGAAAATTGACAATTGCAATCTACGAGTATTCTGGTAGGGGAGGTGTACGTATACGCCAGATGTTGTGGTCTACGAATTTCGTAACTACGAACTTCACTCGTAGTTAACAGTCTAAAAAGATGATTACCTACCTAAAAGGTAATACAACTAGCTTTGCCAAACTGCAATAACACCCGAGATTTCTACGCAGTTTCTAAATCTTAAGGTTTCGGCTGGACGTTGATACTCGTAGTTGAGTGAGTGACCATGTAAATTTATCAATATGGATACACTAGCTGATGCGCGCGACATCACCCGCGGGAAATTTGGTTCCCGTTCCCGCTTCCCATGGGAACATTTTCCCGGGAGAAAATGTAGCCTATGTGTTATTATGGACTATACTCTATTCATGTACCAAATTTCAGCCAAATCTGTTTAGCCGTTAGAGCGTGATTGAGTAACAAACATCCAAACATCCAAACATCTTCACAAACTTTCACATTTATAATATTAGTAGGATAGGATAGTAGGATTTTTATACATTTTGCAACCGGTTAGTAACCCTCTGCTTCACCCTAATGTTTGCTGGCAGAAAATGCCGTTGGCATTAAGTCCGCCTTCGCAAAGAATGCGTAAAGTTTAAATAAATATTGATGTGTAATAATTTAATACGTATGGCAACCTATTAAAGATACGACGTTAGTACTCCATCAGTATTAATATATGTGGTTGATTTTACTTTTGTGCCTTGAAAATCACTAAACGGTCGATAAGCTAATCTTAAATTAGAATACAGGATAGATCGTAAGTTTGAAATATTATACAATAATATTCTTAGTACATATTTTATTCAAAGTTTCCTCTAGGATAACCACATTAATAAACCATCTTGCTATGTTTGCTGTCAAATAATGGAAAGCGCGTTATAAAATCACTTCACCCGTTGTACAACTCTGAACCAATGACGGTACAAACATAGAACTTCCTTTTTTGGAGTCTAACTACGATGAGTTTAGTCAATTGCAAAGATGATAGAGTGACTAAATCAAAATTATTGTGGTTACATTTGATAACGTGATCAGTAGAAAGAGAAGTTGTTGTCCATCTAACATACTTTTTCTGTGGCCATCATTTATGATTGCCTCTGTGGCGCAGTCGGTAGTGATACCGCCTACGGCGCTGGAGGTCGTGGGTTCGATTCCCACCGGGGACAAATATTTGTGTGACCCATAAATGTTTGTCTCAAGAGTCTGGGTGTTTCTATGTATAATATGTATGTATTTAAAAAAGTATATAAGTATTAATATCCGTGGTCTGATACCCAAAACACAAGCAGGTTATTCCTAGCTTACTTTGGGATCAGATAGCGTTGTGTGAAATGTCCGTTTATAGTTTTTTTTTTTTATAAATTTATGTGCGCATTTCAGTCGATTTGAAAAAGTTAAATCAAATAGCAAGAATTACAAGAGAAAAACACTTTTGGATAGTAAATTTTCGTGCACGCCTTCAAGTAGTATGATTGAGAATAAGCAGACTTTTATTATTACATATCTATTGGTCCTTAGTTTCGAGACGACGACAATGGCTTCCCACAAGGAGCAGGACATAACCAATTTTCAATCAAAGTCTAAAATTGTAGAGCTCTCGTAGAGCTAACTGGCGCAAAATTCAGCAAATGATTACGTTACAGTCTTGAAATCGGTGAATGTTTAGGATAATTTAATTGTATGCCATCAGTCCCGGGTATCGGGAATATAGTAGTTCGTTAAGCCCAGTGAAAGGGATAGAAGCTTTTCAAACAGAGTGTAGTCATAGTTTATCACTTTCCGTTTCTACACGAGAATGGGATCGGCCGCGCAAATGTTTCGGTGTTGCAAACGTCCACAGACTATGAAGAACACTTTCGATGAGTATAGGAGTATAGACTTGTTTGTTTGTAATCAATCCAAACAAAAACAACTAAACCGATTTTTAAATTGTTTTGTTATAAGAAAGCCAAAATATTCTCAAAAAAAAGGCAAAGTATCATGTATGTATAACATAACCTAAGGGTGGTGTTATATATAGTGAAATATGTTTCAGAAAATTGGCATATTTCCATTCAATATTATTAACACGACATGTATGGTTAAGTGGGTACCATAGGATTTGTAGTATCCAACAGTCAAATTCGTGAGGCGTAGCCATTCTCTCTATAAAACGAATTCATTCCCCTTAGAAAAGCAACGTTCTAACATAAATAATGTAATGAAAAGAACGAACCTTGGTATGTCAGTTACTAGAAAAGGCATTTGTAACATTATTTTCCAGCGGTACTTATTATTGCATGTGTCTGCCATTCGTGTCTAACGTTCAGTTATTTTCTTTTCATGTCCACCATGAACGGGCCGACCAACTGAAAACAGGTCAGTAAAAACATTCTCCATTCATAGCGTTACACAGAAAAGGCATTTTTAGAGCTTTAAGGAAAAATTAAGCATTTATTTTTACCTTGTTTTCATTTCCTTTCGCGAGTTTAGAACTTTTTACGTGGTGGAATGCATTTAAATGTTTTGCTACTCTGATGCGGGGGTAGCAGGGTAACTTCGAATTAGGTATACTAGCTCAGAAAGGACTGTAACATCCACGAATCCAGCTCGGTGTTCTCTGTCGGCTCAGAACAGTTCAAAGACTAAGTCTGCGAGTCAGCAAACAGACACCCCGACATGGGGCTCTTCTCAAATGGGCTAGATGGTAGATTCCCTTCAAGATTCACTAGAACCAATTGTCCTCGTCATATCGATCTCAAGAACTCTTCTGAAATGTTGAAGGTTAGATGGCGAGTGAGCGCCTTTTTTTTTATATTTACGTGATGGAAAATCCTCAGAGGATGTTATGCCGGACTCTTACCGACTAAAAAACCTCACGCAGCGCCCAACAGCCTGTGGTTGGGAGTCCCGGGTAAGCCCTCGGAAGGATGTCCCGGGACTCACAACAGACCTACGGCCGCCACTGCGGCCTCGTCCAGGGGGTGGTTCGGGTGCTATCCCGTGTCTTTGGGGGGTTTCGGGTGTTATCCCGCTTCTAAAGGGGGGTGAGTTTCTCACGTGACGCTGCCGTCATGGGCCTGCTTCTGTAAGGACGGTGAGCGACCCTCTCACCGTCCTCAGACCCCCGGTCATGGAGGCCGAGAGTCCTCGACGAAGACACGTCGGCGGCATCCAGGCCGCCGACTGCGGAACTCGGGTGGGAGAGCTCTCTCCCGCACCCGACCCGCCGCCTCCTTCACGAGCATGACCTGCTCGCAGAAAGAGGCGGTGCAGTCCCACTTACTCCCGCTGGAGAGCATGGCTCGCACCATGGTTTCGAGCGAGAGAGTGTCCACGCCCAGACCCACTACGAGGACCTGGCGCTGTTGCGCCCACGCCGTGCACTCCACCAGCGTATGAAGCGCATGGCGAGTGAGCGCTAGAAGGTACCCCCGGGGTATTGTAGTGTGCCAACCGTCATAAGATTCCCAATTATATCTTCGTTTATCATGTTTAGTTGCACGGGTCAGCTAGTATAATAATTGGAAACGATAAACTCGGATAAAAAAAAATGCGTAACGTCTTTACGCTTATGAACATTTTCTTTATCTAAATTGGAAATAGTCTACAAAAACATGAATATTATAATTGATACACAAATTACCAATGCGACACGCAATTAAATCCGCTTACCAATAATATTCATTACACAAGAAAGTGAATGAACAAATTACTTTGATATTCCTGTTCCGTTTGTCTCTTTGTAAACCAACTGCATTGTAGTATAACAAAACCGATATACCCAGGTACCAAACCCACCAATTACCGACCATTGTCAAAAAAATCTCGGAGACATTTTTGAACATGTCATTCACATTAATGCACACATCACCTATTTATAAACATGTTGCTTTTTCATTTTGATCTTTATGCCTATTAAAATAAAGGTTTCCAACTGTCATACTACCAGTAACCTTATGTTTGATGTAGCACTTAAAAAGCTTTGTGAGCTGGTCCTCTAGTCTGTCACATATCCTACCTATTGTGATATTTATTTCAATAGCCTTGAATCCATAGATTTTTTTCGTAATTGTTCCATATCAAAGAGTTCAGTAGACACCTGCTTTATACCCTGTAAATGTTTACCTAGGATTATACATATGAAATGAAGCTTGAACGAGTATGTATAATGGGCAGGGAGCTCGCGACTTTGCGTTACTTAGTTTATAACTTCGAAACTACTTAACTTACTTTAATGAATCTGAACATGTAATGAAGCAGTACGTTGGTTTATAATTGAGAAAATTGTACCACAAGCTGTCACAAAGTTGTAAGTAACTATAAATTATAAAGTTGAATATGTAGCAGCTACACTTTGCTGAATATGACAGTAACTTGGAAAGTCATCGTGTTCCCAACTCCCTAGTAGAAGTTCAATAATGAATACCTATAGTACCTATATTTTGCTCCGTGAACCATCGTATGCAGCGACTTTTTCAGCTATTAGTGTTTACAGACAACTGTTTAGGTACATACTGTCTTTAACTTATATTCCTTAATCACAGACATAATAATAAACAAAATTTGGTTTCTTGTCATCAGCAATATGTAGCAGCTACACTTTGCTGAATATGACAGTAACTTGGAAAGTCATCGTGTTCCCAACTCCCTAGTAGAAGTTCAATAATGAATACCTATAGTACCTATATTTTGCTCCGTGAACCATCGTATGCAGCGACTTTTTCAGCTATTAGTGTTTACAGACAACTGTTTAGGTACATACTGTCTTTAACTTATATTCCTTAATCACAGACATAATAATAAACAAAATTTGGTTTCTTGTCATCAGCTTTACTAAGAGAGCGAGATCTCAGAAAATGTTTCACATGAAACCGTTCAGCATTGTATTGCCTCGAAGAATATAAGTCCGTTATCATATCAGCCTGTTCATTGATCCGCATTTATTACTTCTTAGAAAAGCTTCAGTCAGAACTGCGCGGCGCGGCACCACAAACGTACAATTTTCAAGCAGAAAACAATCTAAATGATCTATAATTACATCTTGATTAGCATTACTAATAATTTTGTTTGCTCTGTAACTAAGAATCGTTGATTTGATAGACGGACGAATTATACAGCGTTAACCTTTATTTAATTTATGCAAATTATAAGAGGGTTAGAATGTTTTATGGCGAAATGAAAATTGCTATCTTATTATGAAGTAGTTTTTAAAATACGAGACAAAAGGAAATGATTAGGTAGGAGTTACTATCACGTTTCTTAAAGGTCGCTTAAGATTCAACCTGCTACTACGTAACCGAACTTAAAATATTTTATGCATGTGTACATTGTGTACTTACATCAAAGAGTGGCAATTAGCGAATAACACAGAACAAATGGACAATCTAATAAGAAACTATAGAGCGTGTTAGTTACTTTTCAAAGTTGCCATGTTTTTGTAAGAGATGGTTGATGAATCTTCTGGTTGTGGTGGCTTAATACCATCTCCTCTAGCTTTTTCATATAACACTAGCTGTGGAAGTTAGATACAAATTTCAAGTTTGTTGTCAGGTGTTCGTAGAAGAGTGAAAGTCACGACTTTGAGAACTAATGGAATGTCTCGCCATAACTGTTATACCCTTTTTTGTTTTTCTTTAACGTGAGGGAAAATCCTCATGGATGTTATGCCGGACTCCTACCGACTAAAAAACCTCACGTATCGCCCAACAGCCTATGGTTGGGAGCCCCGGGTAAGCCCTCGTAAGGATGTCCCAGAACCCCCCACAACTGTAATACCCTTCTTAGAAGGATGGTCGAAAAGGCTAATAGGCACTCGTGACGCAGGAGATACTCCATTCGATTCAAGATTCTAGACTAGAGTTTAAGAATAAATCTTGAGCTTTATTTGTATTGCATGAGAGTACAGGTGACTTTTTGTTGACGAGCAAAGGAGAAAAGTGGGCTATAGCGACATTTATAAATAAAAACATTAATTTCATTGCTATTGATAACAAAAAGCCGTGAGATCGGTCTCACCAGACTGCCCCTCTCTAAATCGTCTTCTAAAAACCACGTGACCTATTGTTTTGAAATTTTGTAAACTCTCTCAAAATGACGAGCTATAACTGTCGGCAAAAAATTCAGTATTGTAAGTCACATGGTTTTGAAGTTTTGAGTTTATTGCAACAGACACACAGATTTTGTCTGTAGCAAAATCTGGACATAAGCCCCTCTGCACTCTATATTATAGAGAGGGGCTAAAACTCGTGAGTTCTATCGCTGTCTCAAAGCTAGTGGTGCTTATTACAAGGTATATGATCAAAATAAGACAAAAGTACTCTCAACCGACGCGAGGCGTTTCATTATATTATGTCCTTCTCAATATCCATCTTTTACAAGGACAGTCATTTGTAAATGTCGTATTTATACTCTACACAATGGCTACCATGTCGTTTCACATGACGGACCCCTTACTAATTAAAAAAAGACTGACGAATAAGACCGACGATTTTTATCGCTCGCCGAATCATTCCTTCAAAGAAACCACGTAGGCGTTATTTATTCCACCTCCTTATCTAGCACTCCATATTGTGATCAAGGTATCTCTTTCTTTTACATTTGGCTATTTCGTTCATTCATTAAATCAACTTGTAATTGTTTATAATTATAATTCATTGAAGAAACCCGTTCTCTATTCTGATACTGTAATGGAACTGTGAGAATTCGGTGTTTGTTTCAAAATAACTAGATGTGTTAGATCAAATGAATAAAAACATGTTCTGCCTTGTGTGTTTGAATTTGTACTTCAAGACCGAGTACATTGTGTTCATATTGTGTTCGAGAAGCTGACAAGAATATTGGTCGTTATTTCATTGTCAGACCTCGTAAATCGAATTAAACTTTCGGCTGTGACAGTGTTTTTATTTGAACATTACTGGTTCTTAAGATAAAAATTTTATGGCTTTAATTATTGTTATCACTATCTTAGAGAGTAGCATTTCAAAGGAATGATAACGCTAATGGTGTTATGGAAGATGTTAATATTTTGTTACTGTCTTCTCTTTATTTTAAGAGTCATAAATCTTGATTACAATTTACTCGAAGGAAATTCCCCTGATAGTTCCATTTTTAAATCAAAGCTTTGTTGATTACTCTGTTAAAAGTGACGTTAGAGAATAATTAAAAACAGCCAGTTAAATTAAATTTTCGTCAGTCTGAAACAGACCTGTTAACTTAATTGTGTAATTAATATTTTCTAAAATTGCCTTAAGCTACACCAACTTGAATTGATTTGTTTATGACAGAGATTTCTATTAATGAACTTGTTAATAAAATTACTAATCTGAATATATTGGAAACCGTTTCTTAATATTTCAATAATAGATTACGTAGGTACCTATTGAAACTACTGAAACTCACGAACGTACTAAAATTTAAAAATCCCATAAACTATTCTCTTCGATAACTTGTCATAATGTATTGTGTATACGTCACTACATCACAGAATAGCCTCCAAACCCTTAATCATTTAGATTAAATAATAAGGTAAAGGATGCGACGGCAGTCTTCAAAGGATATGCCCGCTGCAGTTGATTCTAATGTACCTCAAAATCAAAAAGCGCATTTTCTATTTCATTTTAAGATTTCAGGGTACATCTCTCGGAATCTTAGAGTATATCGGTATCCTAAGTTCTAATATCTCTTGTGATGTCTCTTGGTCATTTTCAAGAAAATTAATAATTTTCAATCTGGCCAAGTATTACATAGATTTTTCTCGTAATACATCATTTCTAACTTCACAGAGCTCTGGCTCTTATCCATTGTCATAAATAAAGCTAGCCGATTCATTTCTCGGTTTAGTTGTGCAGGAGCTACTAAAGGGTCATTTTGACACAGTACCTGATAACAGGAAGAGGCCGACTTTCTCACAAGACAAAAACAACGACACCCGCCCATCTGCGGCATCGTTTGCTTGACGAAAAACACGGTGACTGATAAAATGTATTATTAACATTATTAAAAATCCTGAAACTGCATGTTTTAATATGTTTTAAACTAATTTGGACAGAAATAAATAATAATAAACTATTTTAAATAGTTATTATGCTTTATTGTGACATTTGTCTCATTAAAATGATAGAAAAAAAAATGACAGATGTTATTTATTTATTCACTTTTGCTATAGTTTATATTACGAGTATTTCTTGGGGCTTCAATAAAATTGGTCCATGGTTTAGCTGTCAAAACATAGCAGGTAGGCAAAGCATGTGCTCACGGTGGAATAAACAACTTTTGGTAGCAAGAAGTAAGGTAACTGGGATTTGAAATTTTCTGATCTTCTGTCTAGGCCATCGACTTTTTCTACGTAAGTGACAAAAGTTCTTGGTAGAACCCGTTTACATAATGTAAATTTTTCTATTTTAGATAACTAGATATTTTTTCAATTGTTTTTAGTTGAATAAAGGAACCAATCCAAAAGCAATTTCTTGTACAAAAGAAAAGCCTTATATTTATTAAACTACACTGTATTGTTTTCCAAGAAAGAACATCTTGCTACATCATAACAACACACAACCCATTAATATGCATAACACAAGACTACACCGAAGTTCACTATCGCCTGCACTTACAGGCGAGGGTAATTTAAGTTTCAAACTATGACTAGTGTTTATTCAAAAGCTGGGTACAGTTTATTGTATCATAGACGATAGTGGTTGTGTACAGGCTCTTGTAGGAAGTTCCGCTTTGGTTTCGTAGTCATTAGTCATGTTTAATTTTCGACATAAATATCAATATTGTCTTTCGTACTTTTTTAATCTAAATTAATAAACTTTTCTTTGGCATATACATATTATTTCTATTACAGCGAACAGCAGAAGTAATGCCTGTAGGTAAATAGATTTTAGGTCTAGACTAAAACGACAATTCTATAAATTTTCTCATCACGGGAACTCATAAATTTAATCAAGTCTCTTCCACGATGCCAATACGAGTATCATTACAAGTTAAAATATTTATGATTGCATATATTTATAATCGTCATTGCATTGCAGATCTGGCATTTTCGATTTCAATTACATCGGGAAATATTATCATGCCGTGTAATCTAGTAATTTTAATGTCGGTATGTCTATAAACTTCGCAACCATTATTCGTTATAATATATTTTCAATCAAATTGGGGCCAACATTTCGATACTAAAACATATGGCGCTATAACTATCCTTAATCGACTTGAGGCTTGTTTGTTCTTTATCTAAGCTATAATTAGGCGGTGTCTTGTTAGGCTCGATCCTGGTCAGGCTTTCAAATTAAAAGGGAATTGTCAGTTCGACCCGACTGACTTCAACCGCAACGTACAGTTATTAACGATTCCGGTACAGAAAATATTTCACTTCCACGTTCTTATTAAAACTTGTTTTTCGGCCCTTTCTGTTCTATGTTAACGGTTCGATGCAGAAAAAGTATGGACATGACTTTTTTTTTTTTTTTTTTTTTTTAACGTGAGGGAAAATCCTCGTAGGATGCTATGCCGGACTCTTACCGACTAAAAAACCTCACGTAACGCCCAACAGCCTATGGTTGAGAGCCCCGGGTAAGCCCTCAGGAAGGATGTCCCGTGACTCCCAACAGACCTACGGCCGCCAATGCGGCCTCGCCCAGGGGGTGGTTCGGGTGCAATCCCGCGTCTATGGGGGGTTTCGGGTGTGACCCCGCTTCTAAGGGGGGGCGTGCGTGAGTGCTCACGTCACGCTGCCGTCATGGGCCTGCTTCTGTAAGGACGGTGAGCGGCCCTCCCACCGTCCTCAGACCCCCGGTCATGGAGGCCGATAGTCCTCGGCGAAGACACGTCGGCGGCGCCCGGGGCGCCGACTGCGGAACTCGGGTGGGAGAGTTCTCTCCCGCACCCGGCCCGCCGCCTCCTTCGCGAGCATGACCTGCTCGCAGAACGAGGCGGCGCAGTCCCACTTACTCCCGCTGGAGAGCATGGCTCGCACCATGGCCTCGAGCGAGAGGGTGTCCACGCCCAGACCCACTACGAGGACCTGTCGCTGTTGTGCCCACGCCGTGCACTCCACCAGCGTGTGGAGCGCCGTGTCATCGCTGCGGTCCTCGCAGTGCTGACATTCGGCCGTGGTTTCCCGGTGTTTTCGCCACAGATACCTACCGAAGCTACCGTGCCCGGCAAGCATCTGTGTCAACCGGTAGGAGAGAGCACCGTGTCTTCTCTCCAGCCACTCGTCCATGACCGGTCTGACGGCCGCGATTGTGGCGAATCCCCCCTTTGGTTGCTCAAGTCGCATCTTCCATGTCTCCAGGGTTTCCTGGTGGAGCAGGGTCCGCTGGGCCTCGATTTCTCGAGACGCAGGCCTTTGGCCCCGCTCCAGCGCCTCCTTGCGCCATCTGAACAGTGACGCAAGGGCTCTCGCTTCCAGGTCCCATGGAGGGGTCCCGGCTAGGAGACATGCCGCCTCACCGGAGATCGTGCGGTATCCTCTTATCACCCTGACGGCCATCACTCTCTGCGGGCTCATCAGTCTAGCCTCATTGCTGGCCGTCAGGGTCTCCGCCCATACGGGAGCCCCGTACAGGGCCATGCTTCGCACGATCCCAAGGTACAGCCTCCTGTAGGGAGTGTTGGGTCCCCTGATGTTGGGCATCAGCCGCGCGAGTGCGGCCGATGCTCCCCTCAGTTTTGGGACCAAACTTCGGAAATGGTGTCCGAAGTTCCACCGGCCATCGAGTACGAGCCCCAGATACTTCATCGAGGGCTCGATGCCGATGCTGACGCCCCCCACCTGTAGGCTGGATCCCGCAGGTGGCCCCAGTATGGACATGACTTAATCAATATTGTTTTTTGTAAGTATATAATAGTAAAATACAGTGTTGTATCGTTATGATAAATCTACCAGGTAAGTGGAGATCTGTCTGGCTATTTTGCATTTTCTAGGAGGAAACATAATGCCTGAAAATGCTGACGAGTTTTTGAAGATTAGCTGTTTTCAAACACTTCACAGTAAACTCTGAATTAAAGATCTTTGGTTGCAATGGACGTAAAAGAATGATGATATTAGAAAGTTCAATAAACGTTTATTTTAAATATTTAAATTATATACTAATAAACTAACATGATATTTCCATAATAATAAAGAATAATACACTCAACCAAATAAAATTGATTTATAGCTTTATGTATTGTCAGTAGTATTTGTCAGTTTGCGATTTCAAAATATTATAAAGCTATTCGCTTATTGCAAAATGATATCATACAGCCATTAATTTATTTTTGTCACCATGAATTTATTAACATAAGATGCTTACAATATTTAAAGTTTGATTTCAAAAAATACCTACCTACATAAATATCATTTTCAATATGTCATTTAAAAAAATGGCAATACCAACACTGTTGGGAGCAGGCTTAGCAAATTTATTAAACCAGGCTTTGCCTTATATTTATTGACACGTACTTTATAAAATTTAATAATTCTTCTCTTTGTTATTTGCACAGCGTATACACATGGAAAGTATCATTTATGCATTTGATTCGGAATCATTACCTTTTCATAAAATCAAAAAAAAAAAAAGTTTGAACTTTTCGTAAGTAATGTAGTAGGTTATCCAAATAAAAAAACTGGCCACAGTAGATGTTGAATTCCGTGATGCTTAAAATACTCGAGAAATAAATTCGAAATTCACATCCACACTTCGACCATCGTAGTGTGTAATTTTATTTTTTGGTCTCTAGCTAAGCAATATTCGTGTGGCGTCGTTACCCGAGGCGCGGCGAGGGCGCACAATTATGTAATTATGTGTTAGGAGATCTGTTTTTATCACGTCCACCCTTGTCTATTGGATGATAATTGAGCTCTTGTTTTGGCTGTAATTCCGCATCATTACTTCGAACTAGTTTGAAGAATTATGTAACCATATGTCGTTAAAAGGGCCCATAAGTCTGCTGACTGCGGTCATGGTTAGCATTGTTCTACAACTGTCTCCCATTACAGGCGGTTCCTTACTGCTTTTCTACATAAAGCAGCAGTTAGTGAGTGTCCCATATCATTTCAGAATAGGTAAGGATCTGAAAGGATCTCTGTGTGTTGGACCATAATGACCATTTATGTGAATGTACCAGAAGACCAGATGTTAAAAAAAAAGACGATACCGAAAATATAAGCTTGAAAACATAATAACAATAATATATTATGGTGAATCCTCAACCCCACATATATTGTTCTGGCGGACAGGGAGGAGATAGAACAAAGAGGTAAATCTAAGAGTCTGTATATGTAGGCTCTAAAGATCTAATGACCTCAGGGACAATTTGTTCCCATCGTCAATATAGTATTTACGTTTCTTGTTGTAGTAAAAGAATCGCATGCTTACTCATATTTTCCATTGTAAGCATTGTGAGTTATGTGGCAGATGAATCTGTAAACATCATGAAGACTTATAATTCGTCGTATTTTCTTATGTACGTATCTATAATATGATTAATGGAAAATGAACAAAACAAAGGTATTAAACCTTTGTTCTTGTTTGTTTACCAATCATAAATATGAACTTACTGGAGAGACTTCTCTGAAAGTTTCTTGGTTAGCGAAAAGAGTCCTTAGGTATAAACAATTTGTAGATACTGGTGTAGGATACAACATAATATGAAATACGAAATTGTTACTTTTTTCTTAATTAAGAACCATAAGGTTTTTTTTCATTCTGTGCTCAAACTACAGAGAAAAATTCGAGAAATAAATCGATCAAACCAAACTCATCATTCATCATATACTTTGAGTACATTACATAATTATGTCAGTTCTTAGTGCAAATCAAAAATCATAAAGCGAATATGAAAACCATATTAAGTTTAACCCGTTATTATTTATGGACCGGTTTGTCAAATAAATAAATTCTGCGTATAAAATACATTTTAAGATAAGTGTGA
The DNA here is from genome assembly GCA_933228765.1 of Miltochrista miniata. Taxonomy (NCBI): domain Eukaryota; kingdom Metazoa; phylum Arthropoda; class Insecta; order Lepidoptera; family Erebidae; genus Miltochrista; species Miltochrista miniata. The sequence goes on along the minus strand of OW121763.1, from coordinate 20,737,427 downwards.
TAAAATTAACAATATCAATAATTTTTATTCATTGATTTATTCAAATAATGCGATTGAAGGTATGAAAATTATTTTATTTTATTTTTAGAATTCCTTAAAGTAATATCGGTGCAATATCCTTATAGATGTTTTTTCGCTAATTTGCATGTAGCTGCGAAGTAATTTCGGTTACCATATGGTGTTAACAATAGGGCAGGGTCAATAACATGTGTAAGCATCCCGACAGTGGGACGGCCCACTTACTTACGATGACCTAACGTTCGGACATTTATATCATATAGAGTTGTTGATGGGCTATTGTGTTAGTTTTACTGTGTCATAAACTGACAATATACTTTGCGACATTTCATTCGTATTATATTTTTGGATATTTGTTTAATACGAATATTTAAACCGTATTACGTGGGACAAATTATAAAAAGGTGAAATGTGGGTATATAATATGCCTCTGCCTACCCCTTCGGGGATAAAGGCGTGATGATGAACCTAAACCGATACATAGGTCTAATAAAAATGTAGAGAGTCGAGAATCTGTAAATGAAAGAAATTTAAAAAAAAATTGTGTAATGTTCTCCAAATGATACTGAAGCCGAAATTGTAATCAAAATATTTTTATGTGTCTGTTTCTATGTATCTCGAATACAATTTTAATGATGAACAATTTTAGTTTATAGTCCGAGGAAGGATCTAGGATACTTTTAATGCCGATAATTTGCGCGGTTCTTTTGGAGGAAGGGATGATAAGCCAAATGGTTTTTCAGTTGTCCTTTCTCAACGGGTGGTCCGATTTCAAATATTTTTAAGTATTTGGAATTTATACAGACAAGTTTCTATATTGAGGGTTTTGTAGTTCAGAAATTCAGAAAAAATATAGAGCTAGAATACAACAAGGGTTCTTTTGAATATAAGGGTCATTCTAAACTGCCGTGTTTGCTTAATCATAAAAGCGTTTAGTGATTAAGGCCTTTGTAAAATAATTCAGTGCACGTCAAGAGCGTGGACTAAATTGTTTTAGAATAGACTTAATCTTTAAGCAATTAGAGCAGTTTTACACGCTCCTTTTATACACCTTATGTAAACAAAGTGATGAGAGTTAACAAGTGTGTAATACAAATGAATTCTCGTTATGGACTACTTAGACAAACGCTAAATAAAATATTATATGACACGGATAAAAAAAAAGCTTATTTTGGAATATGTCCGCGGGAGTTTTCACATGTGAATCTCTTTTCAGGTAGTAATATTATAATTACTGCCGATTAATGGCACTTCTAGCTGCATTTTCGTATAGTTTGTCATTAGAGTGGCACTAGAATCAACAGTAATACCCAAGAACGCACAGTTGAACTCAATGAAGTCTTTGGAAAGTAAAATGTCACGTTAATCTAAAGATTTCGAACACCTCCAATTTTAAGAATCCTAACAGAGTGACAAGAAAATATGTGGTCTATATTTTTGATACCTTCCGATTAATAAACATGATGGCGGAAACTCAAATATACATTTATTGTAGTTACATACGATCATATTCATATACAATGGCGGTTTAACAGCTCTATACTACTTCATTCTCCTTATAAACTCTATTACAGCAGGTCCAATCAAAAAATCATTTTTTACGATATAAATTCGACCGGACACGGCTCGTACACGAATTTAAATGACTTACAAAGTTGTTATAATAATAGATGATCATCTATATAGGATATTAAATATTGTTTATTACAAAACTGGCTTTTGTTGATGATAGCAATCGTACTTACCTAAGTTTTCTTTCTAATACTTTTAGAGTTGTTATGGAAATGTTTGTGTTTTATAAATAGTCAGACATGACGTTTTATGTGTTGTACCTTCTAGGCAAAACTCTTCGTCCTCGATCAAGACTTGAATCAAATCTATTGAGTACTTTTCGAGATTCTTCCGGACAAAGCAAAGCAAACAGACAAACAGACAATTTTTTTTCTAACTATAGGTATTTTCGGCTTCGGTACCTATCTTATGTTGAACACCCAGCGAGTTTTTTTTTTAATATTTCAAATGTACAGTTTTGACTTTTCTATCATTTTATTATATGTATAGATGTTCTCTGTTCTCTGAATAACAGCAAATTCTAGGCATGCTAATATCGAATAGTTATGACTTGCATCTATGACTTTACGATGAACGTGGATTTCCCCACATACCTAGTTCTACTATTTCAGTATGTGGAATTAAATTAGCTTAATTAATGGCCTGTATGATCCCACTGGCATTACGTGTAGAGATTATTAACTAAAATAGGCAACATGATTTTAGAAATAAAGCTTTGAATTTCAAATTACGCTAGGCTAACATAACTAACATATTATTTTGGCATTGTGCAATGTTGAAGATATTTATTTGCATCGATTTTTATAAAATACTAAATGGCCCCTGTCGCGCCACGCGCGTGGAATATAATTCCCATTCCCGTTTACACCATGTGACCTTGTTCCATGGGACAAAAAGTATACCATAATCTATCCCTGTAACCAATTACAGCCATCCATTCAACTGTTACTGCTTGAAAGAGTTACTAACAACCAGACATCCTGAAATCCACACATCCACACATCTAAACACACACACTTTGACATTCAGAGTTCTAGCAAAATTTATAAAAAAGACTTTGTGTAAAAAGGAAGCTGGAAAGGTCAGGAAAATAATACATTTGCTTTTAATGTATTCTCTTTGGTTGTTGCACTTACCGAATGAATAGCTTTCACTATATTTACTATTTCCAATATAATACCTACGTTGAATATGCCATAGGCAATGAAAGATCTTTTATTGTGTCTAAATCAATCATTCTTTTATTCAAATGAAATTCAGCAACACCAAAAGCTTAGTTAAAATAAGCATAATTTGCTCCCAAGGTGGTGGCAAGATTTATGTTATTGAAGTTATAACTGTACTGCCACCTTAGTAGTATATCAATCAATCAAATCAGCTTATATCAGTCCACTGCTGGACGTAGTAGTATATACACAAATAAATAAAATAAATGTCTTCAAACAAAAATATTTGTTAATTCTCACCAAGATGATTAAAAAGGTTTTATTTATTCAAAACTAAGCCCAAGCAAATCTTCAGTAACAACGAAAAAAGTCAAAATCTCTACTTAAATATAAAACCTCTCTGTATTCTAATACCCCCTAACAAGACCAAAGACGTAACCTCACTGAGAAAGCTTTAAAGTAATCCTGCGACTTTATAGAAATAAAGTAACCGCAATATTCTTAAACTAGGTAATAATAATACCCACTGTTTATGTATTCGTTTATAAATAGAATAGAATAGAATAAAACTTTATTTGGACACCTCGTTAAAAACTATTTACAAAATTAAACACAAGATATTGTACAAAGGGCGGCTATCTTATCGTTAAAAATCGATTTCTTCCAGGCAACCTTAGGATAAATATATATATGGCTAGACCCTATACATTATGAGTAAAAATCTGGCCCTTGTTGTATTATACATAATAATATACCAATATACACAGATTACAGTACTAAAACAGTTTACGCTAACCGAAATATAAGTGTGTACTACAAATATATTTGTATGAGGCCAAGAAAGCATATAAATACTAAGTACTATCACAGCTTGCAGATCATAATATGTTTTCTCTTTGTACTGTGGTACTATACTCTGAATACAGTTTTGAAGATACTGTGAATACTCTAAAATAAGGAACAAAATGTTTTTCTATATGAAATTTAACGTAATACGTAATATAATAAAAAAACGTAATATAGATAAGTATTTTCTACCAATCCCGATAAACAGAAGACGTAATATAATTTTCTTTCATAGGTATTTCTTATACATATTATAAGTACTTTCGAATTCATGTACTTATGAACCTCAAAATATTCATGGAGGCTATTCTCTGGAGGCCTCGATGAATTGCGCACAAAGAAATATTTATAAATAAATTCGGATGTTTTTCTTCGTTACTTAAATATATAGGTATAGAGCTCGAGTAATAGAAATCTAATAATAGAATCTAAATAAGAAATTCCGTTTGTAAAATTTGCTACCAATAAGTTACTGCACAGAAGTAACATACCTGTAGTAATAATTTGTAGTTGTGTGACAGTTTGTGTCCTCTGATGAAAGATAGCCGCATCCAGTGCCTCCCTGCGACTTTTTTAGGTCTTTAATACATCTGTCGAGGGAGCCTTCCATTCTACCTTTTAAGTAAATAATGTTTATTACTGATAAATACATACATAGTTCAAATAATTCAAATACTTCAAAAAATTACTATTTTATTTTCCTTTAACTTACTGAGTGCGGAATAGGTATGATTATCTACTAATACATATTCAAGTCACATTAATTTTGTATGTTGGCGCTCTGTAACTGTCATATTTTATGACTCCCTCTTGAATTAAGGACTTGTAGCTTAGTTCACAGATTAAAATTAAAGGCAGATGACGCTTACCGAACAAGAAAGTAAGTCCAAGAAAGCGAATGTCTTTAGTTCTATAGTCTGTGGCTGAGCTATCCTTGCTAGACTTAGATCCTTGTTTATTAGACCGATTTCCACAAATCAAAATATAACTAAAGTTCTAAAATATACTACTTATTTGAAATTTTGTTAAGGGGCAAGATCGGTCTTAATGTGCACTTTATTGTATTTCTAAGCAATTTATAATATAGATTACCAAATATAATTTCAAAACTACGCTATAAAATATACAATGCAAAATGGCATCAATATATCGAACGAACAAAAGCCTTTACTAAAACCGACGTTGACCTATAAAGCTCACTTCTAAAAACCCCATTTTGATAGGTTTCTGGAAAAAAAAATGATGTAATTTTAAAAAGTATTCCGGGAGCCATAAAAATGCGTTGTCTCACAACTACTGGTCAGGATGGAAGGTCAGAGATCCAGAGGCCGAACCGTACTATCCAAATACATAATTCACGGCAGCATCCTATGTTGTAAATATTGAAAGGATTTTTTATGTTGCCCTGAATAATCTTTAGCTTGTTTATGTTTGTGTTAGAGTGAAATAGATTTCGTCTTATGGGATATTCGTGGATTTGTTTGGAAAAAATTACCAATAGTGTTAACTGTAATGATATGGGATTATTACAATTGATGATTATTGATTTAAGAAACTGTACTATAATTTTATTTTTTAATCCTTCCCAAAATTCCTGCGCCTTTCGCATCCAGTCACTACTTGTGACCTTCTTCAGGTCTGCCTATGGTATAGATTTGACTAATTCTAGTTTTACACTTGTCATTCACTTCAAACAAGAACGTTACACAATGGAAGCAACGTTTCTCTAATTTTGAGAACAATAAAAAGCACGAATTGTCCCATCTGAGCTTTTTTTTAACGTGAGGAAAAACCTCATGGATGTTATGTTAATGACTAAAAACCTCACGTAACGCCCAACATCCTACGGTTGGGAGCCCCGGGTAAGCCCTCTGAAGGATGTCCCAAGACTCCAAACAGTCCTATCTGAGCTAGGTCTCACATTAAGTACACAGTTGTTGATCTTTAATCACCTTTTATTTTTTATTCCACCCCTTCTGGTACTACGTAACGGGGATTAGGGTACCTAAATTATGTACAAGTCAGCGGATAAAAAATAAATATAAATTTAGAAAAGTAATTCCGGTTGTATAATTAAATTAAAGGATACTTAATTGCGGCACTAAGTACCTATGGTTGAGGATGCTCTTATCTAAACCCTTGTTTTAGGCGTTATAGGGCAATAAATATTCGCTGTATAATCTTATAAGCATTTAAATTTAATAAATATATTTGTCTAAAATTTGTTAAAATTTAGGTGAAATTACTACCTACATTTTTTATTTATTTCAAGCGGATTCATTAGAGGTAGGTTTTGTGTAATGTGTGTTTTGAACAGCATTTACTTTAAGCTATATACAATCAGAATGGTTTGTTAACGAAGAAGAGAAGAGAAGAGCTTAAAATCGAATTTCTCTTTAGGTTTCTAAATTTCTTGGATTTCCTGAAGTAAAATCTTAAAAAAAATGACATTGTTACATAATTAGCAATGCGTGCTGTAGCCTGTAGGTATATGTTATAATTTCCAAATAAGTCTATATTTTGGGTATCATGACACGTCAACGTGCAAATAACAAATTATTTTACTCAAAAAAGAACAACAATATAATGTCGCGTTAAACCTCACTATATCGTGAACAAGCAAACAAACTGCGATCTTTTGATAAAACCTCAGCAAATATTTCACAGAAAATGTCCGTAGCTAAATGCTCTAAAGAGGCTTCCAATTGAAGATCGCGATATCTCTGTCAACACCAAAGGCGTGGACACTCTACTCGAGACGGAATTATGCGGCCTCACGCAGCGGGATTCTAAAACCCTTCCCACCTAACTCATGATTTTGCTTATCTCGTGGCGAAATCGGTGAATTTAAATACGATTTTGGCGGACTCACCCCGACATTACCCGTTTTGCTTGTACACGCAAATTTAGGGGGCCTACGGTAATTTCTTGAGGTGTTTTGAATTGTTTGAGTTTCTTTCAAAGAGATTTTATCCAAATAAGAATGGATTTCTTTTTTCTGAGGCTCAGAGTGAGGAAATAAAAGCGAAAAGAGTGAGGCGTAAAGTGAGGGTTTAATGTTCAGCTCGTAACATAATGGCATCTAAGTAATGGATAGCAATTATGTAATTGGAAGTATTGTATTTGTGATTTAAATGTAAAAATTCTGTAGGCTTTCAAATTTAAATTCAAAATTACAACCTTTGTGGTATGCGACTGCCGTGTTGAGATACCTGGTTCGATTCCAAAGTTCGAAACAAATATTTGTATGCTGCCTCTGTGGCGCAGTCGGTAGTGATACCGCCTGCGGCGCTGGAGGTCATGGGTTCGATTCCCACCGGAGACAAATATTTGTGTGACCCATAAATGTTTGTCTCAAGAGTCTGGGTGTTTCTATGTATAATATGTATGTATTTAAAAGTATATAAGTATTAATATCCGTGGTCTGATACCCATAACACAAGCAAGTTATTCCTAGCTTACTTTGGGATCAGATAGCGTTGTGTAAAATGTCCGTGAATATTTATATTATATTTATATATTTATATCAATTTTTATTTTTTTAATAATATTGTTCATGTCTCCACTTGGTCTACAGTATTAAAGCATACTCAGGGCATGTCATATACGTTTGATGTAATCTGTGTCAATTTTGAAACGTTAATTGTCGCATGCAGTGAAAAATAATGAACCCATTAAAATACCGAATCGCTGCATTGTTATTATTTAATTATCGCCCATATGAACGTTATATGTGAAAGCACGCCATGCCGTCAGGATATTAAAAATTTTAATACTTTAAAAATAGGCTCGGTAATGGTCTGTTATCTCTGTAAATTTATAATAGTGATATGTCCTGTTGTGTGTGTTAAATGCGTTGTGTTTGCTTTAATATGGTTTAATTTTACTTATTGTTTGAAAAAGTTGTGCGATTTATTGAAAAATAAAGGTTGCTATGTAAATAAAATTTACCTTATACTTAATATGTTTTCGGCCTTTAGCCGGACACGAATCTGCGTCTTCTGACATACCGAGTAGGACGCTTTAACGGTTGAACTACTGAGACGAGACATTACTCTAAACTGACCAATTCTTTCACCTCATACAAGAACAATTAAGTTTGTGATTTAGTTAGCATACTAATTGCTATTGTATTTACTCACGAGCGAATTGTAGTAGTTTGTATTACATATGAATAACCATGTCAGTTTAAAATCATATTTATTTTGTCTTCTAAGACTTTAACATCAAACGAAAGAGCATTATGTAGACATTTAGACACAAGCTGCTCTCTTGCAACTATAAAACATTTCGTTTCTATTGAGTGTCATAGCCGAGTAGTTTATGAGAGTTAGGTGCATGTAATTTATTGTCTGTTCCATTTATCATATGTAAAGCATGTAAAATAAAATGAATGATATTACTGTGGCGTGTGTCAAATACAGAAATAAAACTTTTATTTATTCATCAGCCTACTTCTCTAACAAAGGGTTAATGTTTTGTAGAAAATCATGTACATCGTGCGTGTGTGCATTTGTGGAGAGAATCTTCCTTTGTCAAACTATAAAAATCTGGTAAGACCTACCTGCACACGTGTTTCCCCTTATCTTGCGATCCCGGGTTCTTTAAGAGGAGCGTGAAGAGACACATCACAGTGCCACCAACTTGAGGACCACTGTCAGAAGTCCTACGGACTGTGAGAGTGGATCCCAATCCCTAAATGTGCCACGGCTTTACATCAGGCTGGCGACGTCAATTTGGCAAGCTTATTATAGTTTTTACAAAGAAGTACTTTTGCATTACATATTTCTATAATGCACAAACATTTAACTTGTTAGAACTTGATCTTTTTTTTTAACGTGTGGGAAAATCTTCATGGATGCTATGTCGGACTCCTACCGATCAAAAAACCTCACGCAGCGCCCAACAGCCCATGGTTGGGAGCCCCGGGTAATCCCTCGGAAGGAAGTCCCAGGGCTCCCAAAAGCCCCACGGCCGCCACGCGGCCTCGCCTAGTGGGTGGTTCGGGTGCCATCCCGCATCATTGGGGAGTTTTGGGTGTGATCCCGCCTCCAAGGGGGGCGGGGGGTCACGTGAATTCCTCACGACACGCCGCTGTCATGGGCCTGCTTTTGCAAGGACGGTGAGCAACCCTCTCACCGTGCTCAGGCCCCCGGTCATGGAGGCCGATAGTCCTCGGTGAAGACACGTGGGCCGCCGACTGCGGAACTCGGGTGGGAGAGTTCTCTCCCGTTCCCGCCCCCTCTTTCACGAGCATGTCCTGCTCGCAGAAAGAGGCGGCGCGGCAGTCCCACTTACTCCCGCTCGAGATCATGGCTCGCACCATGGTCTCGAGCGAGTGTCCGTGTCCAGACCACCACGAGGACCTGGCGCTGATGCGCCCACGCCGTGCACTCCACCAGCGTGTGGAGCTCTGTGTAGAACTTGATACCTATACCCTACCAAAATCTTCGACGAGACTCTGGCGCTGGCATTACTAGAGATGACCGGCAGTTTCACCAGAATTGATCTATTCAAAAAATTGTTTCTCTGTCGAACCATGAAGACTTGGATCGACCTGCTCGCTCGCACATGTTTCCCTTTTCTTACAACCTCGGGTTATTCAAGTGGAGCATGAAAAGGCACATCACAGGGCCGCCAACTTGAGGACCATTTTCCGAGGTCATATTAATTCGTGAAAGTGTCCCCCAATTGCTAGGTGTTGCCACGGCTTTCCATCAAGCTGGCGGTGTCAATTTGGCGTGCTAATATTAAAAAAAATCGCTTGCAAGAATGCCATAAACAAAAAGCTCAGTTTTTATATATGCTGTCGTTGGTTGTTCTATATTTTTGTTCATTGTAGATACAAGTATTGGGTACTGTAGAATAATGTTTTCATATGACTAGAACAAAACAGTAATGTAACTAAGAAACTGATCTTGTTATCGAATTAAATTCGGGGTCACAACGGTACAATACCGGTAGTTTGCTATAATCCAACGTCCACAAGCCCTTGTGACCCATTTTCCTCCTCGACCCTTTGCAAACTTTACGGGATTCTTGATTTGGCTTCAGATTATCCGAGATCCTGTTTATTTATGAACGCAGTAGGTAAAAAGGTCGTCTACTAAGCACGTACACATGCGGAACCTTTGTTTGCTAATATAAAGAATTTATTTGTACGTACAATTGTGGTTTTGGCTGAAAATATTGTATGTAGGTAACGTGATGCCGTCACAAATTGTCCTCACTAGGGAGTTGGTCACAATGAAAATGAATGTTTCTAGAGTAGAGTTATCATCTTTGTTTTAGTTCACAGAATTACTAACAAAGTAAAGTACTTACCTTCAATCATACTTAGTATTGCATTCTGTCTTTTTTTTATACCACTAAGGTGGCAGACAAGGACGAACGAAGGACTGGTGGTCACCGCAGCCTATGAACGTTTGCAACACCAGAGGCGCCACACTCGCGCTGCCGACCCTGCAAAAACCTTCTTAGACCCCTTTTGAAGAACCCCATCACTTTTGTCTCAGAATCACAAAGAATGTTTTTCAAAATCGGTGAAAGCGACTACCGGTCTTACCCCTTACTTACCCTCACCAATGTCACTAGGAGTCTCATGAATAGGGTAGGAGCATGGCGAGGGGAGTGGGCTTCAAGCAGCCGGTGATGACTCGGCAGGTTTCATTCAAGGGGACATCCACTTGCCTGGCGTGAGCTGACCTGTGCCACACAGGGCACGCAAATTCATTCGCAGTGAAGCACAAAGCCAAAGCAGACGTACGGAGGACGCTGGGCTCTCTGAGGTCCCCAGGCCATGCCTGTAAGGCGGCGGAGCAGGTTGTTTCGAGCCCCTACCTTGGCCTTAGTGTTTAGACAGTGATTTTTTCCTAAAAAGCAATAATCGATTATGTTGTCTGTAATATACACCCAAAAATAGGTTATTTGTGGGTTGTTGTGCCAGTTCTTTCAATATAATCTGTACACAGTTCTGTAATCCACCCAATTTTCCATGTGATATTAATTTAAATTACCCAATCTACCAGGTTTCATGGAGCATGGTTGAATTACGAGTGCTATTGTTATTAAATATGAATAACGATTGTGTTCATGTACTGTAAATTTTGGTTTTCATATTGGGAAATATCTATTTGTAACGTAATCCAGTTTAATGTGGTAATTATGAATATTTATCTAAATTTTAGTATTAAAGTTAGCGGGATATTTACCATGTACATGTGCTGAGACTTTCTCTTTCAACCGCCAGTAATTCAGTTCCTCCGTGATCATGGTGCTTGTAACAGCGCTGAAATATCGGAAACTCACAACAATACATGGTAAATATCCCGCTAACTTTAATACTAATGTCAGTGACCATAAAAGTTTAAATACCTATATCTATCTAAATTTACCAAGTACCTGTATTCAAGAAGCGTATGAATCCGATATGCTTAAGTTAGTTTAGACATATATTAGGTTCACTGATTAAACAGTGTATATTAAGCTATTTCTCGTGAACAGAACCGCGGTCGCAGGTCCGCACTGTATGTGTATAGTCCACTAATACTAAAACGTATGCATGATACATACCTACCTACATACCCACTATTTAATCTTGTTACTAATACATCCTTTTCATTACTTACATATTCCTTTCTTTCCTTATCTCTAGAGACCATCAAAAGCACCTTGTTTTTGTCATGATAGTAGCATTATTAAAAAGAAAAGTCCTGAAAGTTATATGGACAAACGTTGTTAGTAATTTACGTCAATATCAAAGAGGACATGGTCTCGTTAATGGCAAGAGGTTTTCGATGCTTATAAATGTAACCAGAATAGGATCGAAAGATATTTTCCTAGTCCCTAAGGAATTCTGGCGACCCTTTTCAACAGTCATAACGTTCACTTTCATCGTACTGGCATCGCATAGGTTTGTGAAGATCTGCGGAAAGTAATCGAGTTACTAGCACAAAAACCTGTTTTTGAATAATGTACCTACCGTTACTTTTGTGTCTACTATCCTCATTTTGCTTTTTGAATCTGCTATTTTGAAAAAAAATACTAAATGAAAAGTTATTCCAAAGGTAAATTTTTTCTTCAAATATGTAAATGACATTTCTAGATCTACTTAACCAATACTATTAATTGCTTTTAGCTCTTATTTTAAAAAGCACTATGACCAAAATCCTAAACTTACCCACTGAAAAATAACATCTATACGTTGATTTCGGACATATGACACTAATGACAAACTACTAAAAGTTCCTTATTTTAGGCTTTTTTAGGGTAAACATTTTGATCCCGTTCGTTATTTCGATCTAATCAAATCACATAATAATACATAATTCTCGCTTTTTGTACCTACGATCAAGTATACCAAAATTTGAGCAGCTCCATATTTATCTACATTTATCACAATAAATATACCAATATATTTAAAATTAAACAAAGGCTGTTACACCAAAAACTCAAGCCATAAAGTAAAGAAAAGTATTAACATATTTTATACTTAGCATCATTAATGCAATGCATCTCAATCATAAATACAACCATAACAAGAACAAATGGTAGAACGTATCGTGTGTAAAAAATACAGTATAATATTTCATTTTATCGATAATTGAAACATCGAAAGCATTTTTATGCCCCAATTCAGTATGAACCTGCCACCATAGCAGTTGCAAGTAATGCTCAGACCATTACAACCGCATCAATTTATGTATCAAATGGACTGGAATGGTATAAAAAGCAGCCCGTGTCAAGTAGGGTGGTGGTTCCTTACAATTTTAGATAAGTTTACTATAGAAAGTGTAAACGGTTTTTCTGTTTTTTTTTTCGTGATAAGGAGGTGATTTAATTTTATTGACAGGTTTTTCTAGGAACGTGTATATTATAGGTATTTATTCACTTATTTTTTTATTAAGGTCTTCCCACCAGCTATATAGGTACGAGCTTTTAGGTGCAATTGGTCTAATTTGCGATTTGTCCAATGATCAAAATGATGTCTTATTCGCAGTCTATTTTCAGACCTATCGAACATCGGTCTGAAAATTTATATTAATATTATTATACTACGTATCAAAGGGGTACTTAACAAAAGACAACACTGATACAGTGGCAGGCATCTTCTAGTCTAGTAATATATAATATTACCATTTATAAGGAAATGTAATAAAAAATATTTAAGGATATAATCTACTAAATTGTTTGGTCGTTGCTAAAAACCGTTTTACGTTTAGAAAACGATTTTCAATATTTCTGCGGATCTCTAAAAACACCGCGACAAGACAGAACGTTACGCTGCCTATTGAAGATCGGAATACGTTAAATGATACCATTAAGTTCAATAATATACCGCAAGGGGTCACAAAGTTGCTATAACGAAAGTATAGTGTGGAATATCCCTTATGTTGTGAACTCACATTGCATTAGGAATGTGTATTGAACTTTATAACGGCTCTATGCCAATATTATATAAAAAAACACATAAAACAAAAGACCGAAGACAAATATACATTTTAGTACAGTATAATGAAAATATTTTCTTATCAATATTATGGTATACTTATCTACTTTATTCTTTCATAATATTAACGCATTAAATACACACAATGCACGCAGTGATTGTATTAGCGTGTCATGCCTAATATGAAAATAGATGCTTTATGATTCAATTATTGCAGGCCATAGTCATAGTTACAAATTCTATGTGTCTGTGCATTGCAAATAAATAATTGCGTACTTTCCATATGTCAGGCAATACATAGTACATATTCTGATACAATTTCTAGTGATAACCATATATTATACTAGCGGACGTCACGCGGTTTCACCCGCGTAGTTCCCGTTCCCGTGGGAATATCGGAATAAAATATAGGCTATGTTCACCGCAAAGAGTGTAGCTTCCCAACAGTGAAATAATTTTTCAAATCGGTCCAGTAGTTCCGGAACCTATTCGATGCAAACAAACAAACAAACAAACATTCAAATCTTTCCTCTTTATAATATTATAGTAGAGATTAATTTGAAAATAAAAATCCGTAACATTTTTAGCAGTGCCACCTTAGCCAATTAATATCTCTAATTAAAAAAAAAAACGTACACAGTCAAAAGTAAAGTACCTACTTTAAACAACAAATTGTTATAACTTTATTATAAAAATACATCATCAAATTTAGATTGTGCGAGAGAACGTTCTCTAGCTAACATCAACAGCTTCACAAAAGAGATATAAAACAATTTTACACATCAGAAAACATAATATAAAGTTAGATTAGACTTTTACTGGAGCTCATTGAAGTGAAAGAAACTTGAACAAGTACGTAATGAGATCCAATAACTATCTATGAATGAGTAATATGGCGTGTAAAGGTTGGAAATACATTACTTATTAATAACTTTGAAGTTATTAGTTATTACTTATTAGATACAGTCTACTTCGTGCTATCCAATATTTTCCCTTCAAAGAATAGAAGTAAGTAGGTACCTATTTATTTCGTTTATAGAAATTAATTTTAACGTTAGATTCGATTCTTATACTCAGCACTATAAATGACTTTTTATTTGGCACATATAAAACTTAGTAATCTTAAAATAAGTTAAGAAAAACAAAAGCAATTTACAATATAAAAATACTTAATAAATATAACCAAAAAAAAATTAAAATTTTTGTGCTTCTAAAATGCTAGCTCAGCATAAATGCTGTAGGTTACCACAGAGCTGATTTTCAGCTGGAGCCCACTTTACTCACGGACATATGCTCGAGAAACCCATGTAGGTATACAACAGTACAATAATTAGATATTCAAATATGAATAAACGTGGAAAATAATAAAGATAATTAAACGTTTCGTTAGACGATCCTATGCTTGCAGGTTGTGTGGAATCTCTTTGCGATAGGAGAGTTTGTCTTCTTGTGCGTGTTCTACCGCCTGAGTGTACAATGGTTTGTGCTCTGAAGAATTGTTTGATATGATGCCCACGGCTCCTTTCTATCATCGCACCGCTCGCCATAGACATGGTGTTCATCCTCACACATTGCGTCCGGACCGTTCGAGCACGGTTAGATCCGATAGGGGCTTTCTCCCGCGCACGCTTAGATTGTGGAATGATCTCCCTGCCTCGATTTTCCCAAACGCCTACAGTATGGGGTTCTTGCAAGCGGTGTGTTGCAAGCGTCCGTAGTCAGCGATGGCCACCAGTCCATCTGGTGGGCCGTATGCTTGTATGCCACCTTAGTGGTCACTCGCCCCTCTCGATCTCACAAATTCGATATACAGAATATGTATAATACCTAAATTGATATATCAAAAGTTCTTTCTTGCTTAAACTTTGACCAGCAACGTGGTTGAAAATTCGGACAACTATTATGTATGGAACCCTAAAATAAAACCGTTGTAAAAGTAAAAGTAAAACCTATACTTTAGTTCTCAACATTGTTTTCAAATTGCACATATATTATTGTTTTAAATTTTATACAGTATATTTACTATCCATTTCTATCAATACACAAATAATGACAAACAAACAGGCGACAATGATGATACGAACAGTGATTAGCTAAGTAACAGAATAGGATTACCAGCTCCAATAATATAAATCTATTTACCAGAACAACAACCAAACAAGAGGCGAAATATGAAACAATATTTGCGGGACCGGCACGTTACCATTACAAACAGTGGGTTGTTATGACAAAAAGCTCTTTACTGCTAAATAAATAAAGACCTAAATTAACTAGTATATTTTATCATTATTACAATATATTTAAACTACGGTTCGGGGCCACTAGTCACCGTTAAGCTTAAGCCGGTTACGTTCCTCCCTATTTTCTGATGGAGATTTATGTCAAAGGATCAAAAGTTTCCAACCCGCACACTATAATGCTCGCGGAATTGGCTGTGTGTGTTCATAGTTCGCACAGGACAAAGTATGTATGTACACTCGTTTACAAATTTCTTTTCATAAAATATTACTTCATTATTTATGAACAATTTGCTGTCAGTTCTAATAAATAAATAGCCGTTGAAATACACCGCTACGCCCGTAGCGTACACGGTAAAGATAATAAAAATATACTGCGACTTATATAATGTAGTGCTCGTAATGTTCCATAACTGTTGGTAATTCATTTTCTCATTAAATGTTTAATTTTAGTGATCATTCCGCGGTAGGCAAGCTTAACGGGACGAAATTTATGATGCTATGAAGTGTTGTACGCGACAGTACGTACGCTTACGCTTCTATGTGCATGTGCTTGCCAATGCCATTAATAATTTTACTGGAAGGCGCCCAAGCACCTTACTCTGCCAAGCAAGAAGTATGTTATGATTAGGTATGTTTAGTATCATCTTTACTCCTACGAGGGTGCTCGCTGCTCCACCCTCATGAAATTTGGTTATCGCGTAAACAGAATACATTCTCGAAGGAATAAGGTTTCGGTATAAAAGGTATATTGAGGATATTGAGCGAAGAGTTTTGGCAGGAAATCAAGTTAATGGGGCTATGTACACCTTTATGAGCAGTCAAAATGTGTCTGAGAAGGCCAGGTTGGCTGTACATAGGGGAGTGCTCATCCCTACACTTATGTATGGTAGTGAAAGTTGGGTATGGCAGAAGAAGCATGAAAGCAAAATTAATGCAGTGGAAATGAGAAGTCTGCGAAGTATAGCTGGAGTGACTTTAATGGACAAAAAAAGAAATAGCGTGATAAGGGAAAAATGTGGTATAACAGAAGATGTAGTGACTAAGATCGAAAAAGGGATGCTTAGATGGTTTGGACACGTGGAAAGAATGGATGAGAATAGACTGACAAAGCAGATTTATGAGGCGAGAATGAATGGGCAAACTTGTAGGGGTTAACCTCGGCGTACGCATGCCGATCAAATCAGAGACGTTCTGGAAAAAGGCAAGGTCAAGAGTACCCTTAACCGGCGAGCGTGTATGAAAACAGTTATGAAAGTAGAAGAAGCGAAAGTTGTATGTCAAGATCGTAGCAAGTGGAAAGCCATAGTCTCTGCTTACCCCGATGGGAGACAAGCGTGATTATATGTATGTATGTATGTATAAAAGGTAGGCGATTGGTAGGTACTACTCACCTACAACTGCCTTCATTAAAGAAAGAAGGAAGGACAAATTATAGTATAGAATTCTGAATATTATAACTAGGTTAAAATATTATTAGAGAGTTTATTGAATTTCTTAACACGTATTTTATGACAAAAAATCAAATGCTAATGTAGTGCAATTTACTTTCCGAAATGTGGTGGATAACTTTTTTCATAATGTTTCACAAAAAAACACTATTATTACTTCTTTTATGCAAATATTACCGATCATTTATTTATTCTATGACATCATAAAACACATCCAGCATCTAATATCATTGGCACAGTTTTTTGCACGTGCTCGGAGTTGGTGGCACATCCCCAGTATTTACAGTCACTGTTTGGTACTATTTATTTATTTATGTGCCTTGTTTAATGATTGGGGTGGCTTTGATTCAAACGTATTAAAACGACACGACATGCTATTATTGTTTTTGTGTGATGTATGTGTGAGTTTTTTATCCCTCTTGTTGGTAACTTGTTTGGACGTATGTCGTATTCATCTATACAATATCTATTCCTAGACATTACGGTACATAAAAAGACTGTTTTGACTTAGGTAATCAAAAAATATTTTATTAAAAAATATTATACTGATACTGCCGACAGGGTAATTTTTCTTAAGAAAAAGCACCTAAATGTTATGTTGCTTATGTCGTACTAGCTGAACTCCGCGGCTTCGACAGTTTAGAAGTCGTAATCGCGTAAAATTATAACCCTCCTTTTGCGCAGTCTGTTAAAAAGTTGCCTATGTCTTTCCCAGGGCCTCGAACTATCCCTATACCAAATTTCATCTTAATCGCTCTAGCCGTTTAGGCGTGAAAGTGTTACAGACAGACAGAGTTACTTTCGCACTTATATTTACAATCCTTTTAAGACCATCCCTCCTTATTATAATCGCTCTTTATTACCAAAAGTCATTATCGACCTCATGTTCTCTTAAGTACTGCTACTTGTACGATTAATATCAAATAAGAATATATTAATATGAACTTGCCGCTTTAAATACAGTAGCACGGAAAAACTTCCGTCAGTAAACGAACTAACATTATTAAACCGAAAGTTCCACCTATTTTCGTCCTCAACAAATCAAAAGCAACTCAAAACTGAAACATTTTTACGAAATTAGTTTTTGACAGACACAATATTATTCTTGCAGCTAGTTTGGCCAACTAAAATATAGTTCTGTCGACAATATTTGGAAACTTTACACTGAAAAGTGGTTGAGATGTTCACGAACGAATTTATTATGAACAAAAATAGAATCAAATTTAACTCGACTCTCTTGCACTGGCGTTTTGAATGATGCGTTGTGATATTTAGCATATGAGACATAAATCTTGATCATTGTGAAGTCTGGAGGAAGTTCCTGGGGGAATAGAAGTGTCCATGGTTAGACGATACGAGATGGTTCTAATATATGTAGTGAATTACCAATCTCTGGCAGTAGGTAATATTTTTAATATTATGCTATTAATACGAGTATACATGCATTTTACTCATTTTATATTTTTTTTCATTACACATCTTTTTCGTCATATCAAAATTACTTCTTTCCATCGAAAAATCAATGAACTTAGAATCACCTGTGTGTTTTTGTGGATACACTTGCCATCCCGTACACTTGCCATTTTCCTTTTTTCTGCTATTTTATGAAGGTCGTCAGTGGCCCTCAAGTTTAAGGCATAATATAGATAATAAAATTATCTTTAGGCCTTCAACTTTAGGGTCACAGACGACTGAATAGAACGAGCACCAAATGTTGAAAAAACCTTTTCAACATTTGGTGGACGAAGACCTCACGTCGAAATAGCCAAATCATATGCAGCTCGGAACCTGAGCTTCCCATTAATGCTCTGGACGCATGTGTGATGAAGTGCTGACTTCGTGACAGATGTGTACAAGAAAGCACAGTAATTTTCTACAAACATTTTCTCAGAACAGTCATTTCATCTCAAGAACCGTAGAGTAAAAATATGTTTAAAAACGTAATGGGCTTTCACGTATCGTATTACGTATAACAACGAGCACTATAAGGATCAAGTCACGACATAACTCAGTAATACAGCTAGTTATGGCACTATAAATTCATTAGACGAGTTAACTTAAATTTGTTATAGCACACGCCGTGGCATCCTCATTTATTTTTCTGTAGCACTAAGATGATATACCGTACGAATTTTGTGTTTAAGATTAAATACCTTACCTACTGTAAGATATTAATGAAACTCTAGATTAAATTCAAAAGTCACGCGTTCCAGTCTCGTACTGGTTACCTATTTTTTTCTTTTCTCGAAATGACAGAAAAGAATACTACCCACCTGATAGACAGTGAACATCGAGCATTACGTTTGCTATACCTTGCTTACTATGGGCGCTGGTGACCTACATAAAGAAACTTGGAATTAAACTGCTCTGCTGGATTTTCAAAAAAGAAAATTGATATAATGCATTGTTCTAAGAATCTTTAAAATTGTAAATAGAGCACTAAAAGAATAACCGGTTGAGTTTCTTGCTAGTTCTTCTCAGGTGGGTCGCGTTGTGAACTGGTGGTAATTCTTTGGTTTATATTCGGGACGTTTTACAAGTGCATCTGTACATGCCTAAGTGAAATAAATAATATAGTCCGTTCAGATATATATTACCTCTAGCACTTATGTTTCCTATCTTGATTGCTGTGTTACCCCAATAAGTTTTTGTTTCTCCCATGTAATCTTACTTTTAGTCAAACCTTATTTTATTCTTTTGCTGGCGTTTTTTCGGGTGTGACCATTATTTGAGATGTGGAACGTTGTGGAGCAGCAACTGCGCTTTCGATAGTGGTGTAAGTGATTTATTTTTATCAGAAATTCATAAAAAATAAATAAATCTGAAATACAATTGCATAGTAACAGGAGCACTGTCTTAGTGAAGTTAAGTTTATTGTGACATGAAAAACAAAATTATTCGTGCTAAAGGTTGGATGTTATAATCTCCACTTAATTCGGTAAAATGTCTTAGGCACTCATAGGGTGACTTTGCTGCAATGCTAACACACAGAAAACGATCGACGAGCTGTCAGTCAGAGGTAATATAATAGGTAATATATACTTTTGTTTGTTTGCTCTGAAAAAAGATGACGGTAGCGTTTCCATCCAATTTAAAAGACAAAAAAACTCTACTGGATCAGAAGTTTTCGTTTAAAAATCAGTTCAACACCACAGACTAAAATACACAAATCAACAATTTGAATCGCGATTTACTGTAATTAGTTCCCCAGACGCTTGAAATACCCATTACTAGGTTCCTGAAATAAAAAAGAGAATATTTTAACAGCGCAGTTCTGCGTTCATTGTTTCCGAGCTTATCGATTTTACCACCAGCAAGCCTATACATATTTAATTTGTATGATCAACATACGTATACTGTAGGGAACAGTCAGTGCTGTGTGTGCTTAAGCGCTCAGTCCAGGATTACGGCCAAATAAAGCTACTACGCCAGTATCATCGTTGTTCCTTCATGTTTTTATCTGCAGCATCAAAAGCCGGCATTTTAATATTAAATCTCTTTGTTAAATATTAAATTTTGTAAAATATACAAGTTTGCACTAAATTTAATTTTTTTTTATAAAATTGATTTAACATCCTTAACTTACCTCTTAGGTACTCTTACTTAATCTTCTTCATAATCTTAAATACTTTCAAGAATAAGTACATGATACTTAGAAATGGAAAGAGATGAAATTTTCTTTTTGCAAAAAGAATCAATTATCAGGTTTATTAGACTTGGTAGATATTGTAAGTAAGCAATAATTTATTTATTTATTTATTACCAATAATAAAATCCAGTTACCAACAATAAAATTATACGTACTGCAAATTTAATACGTCTGCTGTTTACAGATCTTGTTGCATTATACGATGAAACTCCAAAGTTACATAATGTATTGAGCTCGCAGGTGTACACACGGCCAGCTCTTCAACAACATTCCACACCTGCTTCGTACAACGCCATTCGTGTTCAATTAAACAATTCGTTTAGGATGCTGTTCCACTTTTGCAGAGCCTCGGGAATAATCGCGGTCAATAAGATATTCCTCATCATGGTACACAAACAATCCACGAAACCGATAGTCTCGAGGCTTGTTTGTATACCATGATGAGGATAATCTGGGCATCCCTGGTATGCGGAATACGAACTAGCTCTATACAGCATCCTAAGAACAACTAATAGTCTGGTAGATTTTCTTTACAATAATGTGTGATCCAGCAGTGCTATCCTCTATCACTCGTGGCGATTTACAAAATTGTAGACATAGGTAGCAAACTAGGATTTAATTAACCTGCTAATGGTATGGGTATTCTGATACCCGGATAGCGGATATTAATACCTCATATACACAGATATCAGAAAAGAGGATCTTTATTCTGATTTCTGTGCTCATATACTTTTTTTTATTTTACGTATATTACATAGAAAAACCCAAACTGAAGAAACAAATAATTATAGATCACACCATTTTTGTCTTCTTGGTAATCGAATTCACGACCTCATGATCAGCCGACGCACTATGTGACATCTAGATCTAGAAAGCAGTACAAATGTGAATTGGTAAATGTTACATTATACTGCTGTAACAATGGGGGTGCCTCAGGGTTCAATTCTGGGACCTTTTCTATTTTTAGTGTACATAAATGAGACGATCACGAGGTAGTTTTCTTTGCTGATGACACATCTTTAATATTTAAAGTTGAACGTGGACAACGCGATCTTGACGAAGTAAACAATGCCCTCTCTAGGGTAGTCCACTGGTTTAACGCAAATAATTTATTGTTAAATGAAACTAAAACAAAATGTATTAGATTCACCTTGCCAAATGTTAGGCTCGTTAACACCAGTATTAGGATTAGCTTGCCAAATGTTAGGCTCGTTAACACCAGTATTAGGATTAGGGATGATCAAGTAGAATTGGTCGATGAAACTGCCTTTCTGGGCATAAAGTTAGACTCCAACTTGCAGTGGGGGCCTCATATCGAGAAAGTCTCGGGCAGACTGAGCTTTGCAGCCTATGCCGTTAAAAAGATCCGACAACTGACAGACATTAGAACAGCGCGTCTTGTCTACTTTAGCTATTTCCACGGTGTCATGACCTATGGCATACTATTATGGGGTAACGCTGCCGACATCGAATGTATCTTTGTGTTGCAGAAAAGGGCTGTCCGGGCTATTTATGGTATGGGGTTTCGGGAGTCATTAAGAGAAAAGTTTAAGGATATCAACATCCTTACTGTGTATTCGCAGTACATATATGAAAACTTATTATATACTCATAAAAATAACAGTAAATTTATTAAAAATCGTGATATCCACAACCTAAACTTAAGAAATAAGAATAAATTGGCTGTACCTAGATTTAGGCTTAATAAAATAAGCAATTCTTTTGCGGGCAATTGCATTCGAATGTACAATATTGCCGACAGCCGTAACAGGTTTGTCAGTTAATAAATTTAAAAAACTAATAAAACTTATTATGCCAGAAAGCTTATTATAGCATTAAAGTCTTTCTAGAAGACAAGGCTGCCTGGCAGTGACACGAATTGCTCCTTTCTACATTAAAAAAAAACTGTATTAGATACTAAGATGAATTAAGAGGGACCGGACTGAGTTTCTTGGGGTGTTCTTCTCAGTCTGTAGCATTTCCGAACCCCCGGTAGAGTCAAAAAAACGTTTGACAAACCTAAATAATTTTTTTTAAAATTTCAAAGGGAATAAATTTTATTTCTTTTTATTTTATTTTATTTTATTTATTTTACTACTTTTTAAGTACCTACTACTAACTTATTTGTTTTATTATACTTGTAATTTAAAATTATTAGGACAAGTGGCATTCGTTTAGTGGACTACTACCAAACTGAATGCCACATGTACGACAACGAAGCTCTAACGCTTTAATCAAAAATCTTACGCCCTGTGAGACCTAAGTACCCAGCATCCAGACATTTTAGACAACAATAATTATTAAGACGTGGAACTACTATTGTACCTGTACTAAAAGATGATCTAATTATATTGATTAGTCAATATTAGTTTGTACTCTAGTGAAAAAGGATTACCTGCGTCGTGACGAATGTTTACTAGAGAAAACATCTCAACTCTGAGTTGAGATCTAAATATAATATACCTAGGTACGTCTTTAAATATAAAATGGATCAAGCTTTTATTCACCTAACGCGGGCTAGATGGCGTTTTATTTTATAACGTCCTACAATATTTATTTTAATTATTTATCCTTTATAATTACACCAGTAAATTTACTTATTTTTGTCCTGGAGCTGATATAACATAGTGATTTATTGTTACATTAAGTCTAACTAGACATCAATAACGTGGTACGTCGATACAATGGCTGCCTGCATCGATATACAGGAATTAAGCCGGCTCATAGTTTCCAATGCTGTCAGTACAGTAAATATCTATCTAACTTAATGGATGATATGATAAGCTTGATAGTTATTTATAGCTCATAGAATTACCGAGCCGAAGACAAATTTATTTATGTTCATTAATTAATTTAACACCTAATTGGCAGCCACAAGTTATGAGTTTGTGTTACTGCCCATTATGAAGTGGTTTGGAATAATAGGGAATTTGTCCTATATAAAGTAGCTAGCGGACGTCACGTGGTTTCACCCGCGTAGGTCCCGTTACTGTGGGAATACGGGAATAAAATATAGCCTATGTTCACCGCAAAGAGTGTAGCTTTTCAACATTAAAAGACTAACTTCTTTAGACCTATTCGTTAAAAAACAAACAAATAAACAGAAAACAAAAAAAAACAAATCTTTCCTCTTTATAATATTAGTACAGAAGTATAGATTGCTTTTTCTGAACTTTATACAAAAAATATTTATTTTTCCAGTAGCAGTGTGATTCAGTCATAGTTATACTCTCATTGTAGATTAGGACTTGGTAGTTCAGAGTTTACTTTTTGAGACGTTGAAATATCGTAAGGAAAGACTTCACCACAACAAAGACCTTTGACCCGTAGATGCACCAACTAGCAGTTGAGGTAGAACGTGGTTAACTTCAAAGCTGAAAGTCTCACCCGATGGTCAGCAGATGCTGTACTTGCAGATGGGGTTGATTGTAACATTTTGGTGAACCCTAGCATGCCTAAAAAATAAGTATTTAGATTGTTGTTATTATTGTGAGTTTTACATCACATTTACCACTACTGCTACGTGATGTAGTGGTAAATATGATGTTAATGTGTTCTTTTAATATCATTGAAAAAATTTATTTCGATTTTATAATATAAGAAAATTTCGAAGTATCAGATTTTGGATAAAACGTGACGGTTGGGATGTCACCTCTAATGTAGAGAGTTCACTCTTCCAGTGACACCCGGCCCTTCAAAAGGGACATAATATTAAGGTTACTTTTCACATCGACAAACTAAAGAGCCCTAATTTATTTAGAAGAAGTGGCATTTTTATTAAAGGGCCGATGTCTATGTGCTGACGATAATAAAAATCAAGATTTGAAAAAGGTTGCATACACCGGACTTTTGAATCAAATTATATTTTGATTTACATACTCGAACAACAATTACTTAGTACAATATAAGTTTAATACAAAAAAAACACACGATATCTTGGTATTAGGTCCCTTTTAAAGATACTTAACGAGTATCTAGAACTCAAGATATACATTTATTTTGATATGGCTCCATTTTTAGGCCAATCATCACAGAAACATTTTGTTATTTTGTGACAAAGAACATGATAACAATCTTTCTCCAAACATCAAAGGAATCTTTTGTTAGTAAAGTGTCAGAATTTATGCTAAATTGTCTAACAGGGCTGTGTTGTGTGCCTAATTGAATCACAGTATTCTAGCTTTTCTTGAGATAACGCTTTTGCGTTTAGCACGGCAGTATTGTAGAACCAACAGTAATGCATTGTACGTAGCTGAGCATTGTATATATGAAATCAGCCTGTCATAGCAACTGCTGCTCACCGAAAAGGTCTTCCCCGACCTTTCTGTAGATCTTTAGTTCGTTCGTGGTTCGTACCATACTGTTACCGAGTCTTCACTTTTGAACGCATATTTAAAAACGATCATCGATGTCGATTTTTTTATACCACTTAGGTGGCAGACAATCATACGGCCCACCAGATGTTATAGTAGTCACCATAACCTATGGACGTTTGCAACACCAAAAAGGCTACGCTCGCGCTGCCGACCCTCTAAAAACCTTCTAAGGCCCCAATTAAAGAACCCCATACTGTAGGAGTTTAGGAAAACCGAGGCAGGGAGATCATTCCACAATCTATGCGTGCGCGGAAGATAGCCCCTATCGAACCTAACCGTGCTCGAAAGCTCCGGACGCGAGGTGTTCATCCGAACACCCTGTATGTTGCGAGCGGCGCGATTATAGAAAGTAGCTGTGAACATCATATCAAACAATTCCTCATAGAGCACATACTATTGAACTGGCGGTAGAACACGCACAAGGAGGCAAAGTCTCCCGTGTAGCGAAAAGGTTCCACACCACCTTCAAGCATAGGATCGTTGACAACTCCCACACATCGTCGATATCATTTTGGTTATTTTGTTGATGTTTGACGTAGATTATAGAGACTAGATTCATAACTCGCTGCAAATCTTTGAGGGTAAGACGTAGCCCAACTGTAAGTGTTTTTGGCACCGTGTTACCACTAATACATTTTTAACCCCCGACGGAAACCCGGAAGGGGTGTTATAAGTTTAACGTGTGTGGATGTGTGTGTGTGTGTGTGTGTGTGTGTGTATGTGTGTGTGTGTGTATGTGTGTAAGTCTGTCTGTGGCATCGTAGCTCCCAAACGGATGAACCAATTTTGATTCTGTTTCTTTTGTTTAAAAGATGGGTTAGGGGAGAGTGTTCTTAGCTATGTTTTATAAAAATCGGTTAAGCCATTTCAAAGCTATGAGGAGTGAAAGTGGTGATGAAAAATTTAATGTGTTCAAATATACCCGTGTTGGGTATCAAATGAAAGGTCATATCTTATACATCACGATACCGCAAGTTTTATGAAAATCGGTTGAGCCATTCGAAAGATATGAGGAGTGGAATGTATTGCTAATTCTGTAACCACACTCCGCGCAATTCGCATTAGCTCTGAATAATTGTTGATAGACTATTCGTCATTGTTGACATTAAAAACCCCTATAAAAAGCAAAAAATAAAAAAAAATAAAAAAAATTAAAAAAACCCCGACGCACAAAAAAAGAACAATAAAAAACCTGTAAAAAGTGTAAAAATAACTATTATATTATGACCTATCTACCCTAAGTATTGAACCTGTATTATTATTATAGGTAGCTATATTATTTACCTATTCATATTTTTAACTAACAGTTTGTCTCGTCGGGGACCGCTCACCTAATCATAACCTAACCGTACGTCTGTCTCTATTTAGGTACAGAGCGGTCCCCCCGACGAGACCAACTGTTAGTTAAAAATATGAATAGGTAAATAATATAGCTACCTATAATAATAATACAGGTTCAATACTTAGGGTAGATAGGTCATAATATAATAGTTATTTTTACACTAATAATAGTTATTTACTTTTATAATAGTTTTTTTTGAACGAACGCCAGGATAACTGTAAATGATGTAGTGCTGGAACAGGTGGATGAGTTTGTATATCTTGGATGTGCATTTAGCAGGGATGGACGGTACACCGCTGATGTAGAAAAGAGGGTAATTGCGGGCAATAGTGTGAATGGAGCGTTAGGCAAACTTTTAGGTACCAAGGGCTTAAGTCAAAAGGCCCAGCTCGCAGTACACAATGCGGTGCTGATACCTACGCTAACGTATGGAAGCGAGAGTTGGGTATGGCAGGAAACGCATGAAAGTAGAATAAACGCGGTTGAGATGCGCGTGCTACGCAAAATCTGCGGAGTAACGCTCGCAGATCGCGTTCGGAATGAAGATGTAAGAAAGAGAGTTGGTCTGAAAGAGAGTGTCGGTGTTAAAGCAAGGAAGGGCATGCTACGATGGTTCGGGCATGTGGAACGAATGGGAGATGAAAGAATGACAAAACAGATATACAACGCGAAAGTGGATGGACGTAGGAGTCGGGGAAGGCCACGACACACCTACCACGACCAAATTAATCGTTTGTTAGTTGAAGGTGGTGTCAAGAGCCGTAGGAACCGACGTGCATGCATGAAAAGAAAAATGAAAGTTGAAGAAGCAAGTGAGGTGTGTATGAACCGTGCCGTGTGGCGCTCGGTTCTTTCTGCCTACCACGCAAGGGATTTGGCGTGAAGATGGATTGGATTGGATTGGATTTTTACACTTTTTACAGGTTTTTTATTGTTCTTTTTTTGTGAGTCGGGGGTTTTTAAAATTTAAAATTTTACTTTTACGAATATAATAATGATAGCCAATTGATCCTCATGGAATGCGAGGCTTGAAGTCCATTTCAATTGATGTCATGTTGTACCTACTACTAGTAGTCTAAAGTAGGATATTATTATAGTCTGTTGAGTTTTACCATCCATATTCATGATGTAAGGAATCTTGGGATATGCTTCCGAGGGCTTTCTCGGGGCTCCCGGCTGTAGGCAGTCGTGGGGCACCGTTTGGTATCAGTCGGTAAGAGTTCGGCATAGTAATCATAAAGGATTCCCCCACTTCAAAACGTATCTTACGGTTTTCTTTCACTCGGTTTTTACTTCGATTTTTCACAAATATTTCAAGACATTATGATAGAACTCGATGATCAACAACTAATACGGCAAATATTCCACTCCTGATATGGAATCTTTCGATAAGATACTTAGAATAATAAAATCTTGGGGCTGGTCATGGATTGCTATCTTTGGTAGATAAGAACTCTAGCAAATTGCAAAATATTATATTTTATACAGGTTTAGAACAACTTTATGATTATAATTACAAGTATGTTAAGTTATATCTCTGTAATTATATATATTTACACCGCACAATTATTTGAGCATAAATTGCATTATCATGTCTATAAACGACTTAGCTAATCGTAAACGGGAATGAGCATGCATATTGAATCTTTATAATTAAAAACACCAACGGAAGTAAAACAAATGAAAAACAAGTTTTAGTAATAAACTCGGAAACGTACTCACGCTAGTTCATAGATTGTATCACAATAATTGTCGTTATACACGATCGTTAGCATGAAATAATGCTTAATTTCAATTCCGTATGCGAGTACATGTGAACTTGTATGGAATACTGCCAATAAACTTCGATACAGATCGTTACTACGTCCCACCGACTGTGCATTATTGGGGTGCATCGATAACTCCCCTGCATTGATTATGCTAATTTTATTATCGAAATTTCATTCGTCAAGCTGACTTCGGCGCTTTTTTGAACATTTCAATCGCTAATATTGAACATACTGAGAGCCAATAAAACTCATCTAGCGTACTTTAACTTACAACTTTTATGGCTTTTTAAAAGTCGTATGGGTAAATCTGTACATAGTGTTGTTGTTTTGACAAAAATAAAACTAATAAAGAGAAAATGTTAGTGGTGAAAGTAAGGAAATTTTGATTTGATGTAGAATTTCCGTTACCACGACTCGTATAGTAATATTTACGATCATGTTTACCTTATTCGGATGTGAGTTTGTTTATCATAGAAAATCGACGGGAATCGTGCATCCGCGGGGCATGGAAGCGGGTAATTTTGTTTGTACATCAACAGGCGATCAAACTTCAACGTGAAATTAAATTTTGTATAGCTACTTATAATTAATATACGTTAATACAACACGATTTATGCATGGATTTAAAATACCTATATTTTATTTTGATATAAGTGATGAGTGTGAGTGATCGACGCATCAATCATACCAAACCTGACTGCTCCAATTTTGATCTTTAGAAATTATTCGTTCATGTTTTGTAAATTAATCTTAGATTTGATTTTTTACATGACTGTTACTTCTTTATCAACCAGAGTAATTTGGAGTTTAAATTAAACTAACTTTAAGTTTTGTATTGTAACTAACGCAGCAATGATGAAGATAAATTTACACTTATGTCACGGACTAACCGCTGTTAATTTTAAACATGGTTGCGTGTAGCCTGCGCCTTAATCTGTGCTTCATTAATAGTACACCATTAATCATAGTTTTAATAACAATTTAACCCCAACTAGATTAATATATCTTCATTTAGACGGAAGCCGGAGCGTAGTGAGTTGAAGTTATCAAACTTTTATCATTCAAATTTCAGTGAACACGCTTTATAGAAAATCGAAGCCGCAACAAATGGAGTCAGTTGTCTCGTACATGTCCCGTTTATTATAATAAATTCAAGTGCAACTGTTACAAATGTAAAACTTCGCTTTTGTTGTTCACTCATTGTGTACAATTAAACGTGGAAAGATATAATAATCTCGAATGTTTCATTGTATTTTTAGCTCTACAGAGACACATGCGGGGTCGTAATAAATAATAATGCGGTACTGTAGTGCGAACGTTTTAGCCTCACAATGAATTGAATGTCAAGTCTAAATGTAGGGTTGTACCAAATTTAGTTAAGCGAGTGTCGTGTGCGCAACGATGACTAAAATTTTGGGTGTACCATTATTTATTACAGTATAATATTTTGCTGCAGTCCACCGTTTATGGGACGTTATTTTTTTATAAATTATTTTTATTAACAGCCATAACGGGTCATTATATAACATAGAAATGATGGGGTTGCCTTTAATTCATTACGACTGTTTGTTATTCTCACGGCCATGTTTATTTTATGAGAACAATGTTAATGAATTATTACAGCATTTTGGTGTTCATTTTTTGAGAGTTAATTTCAAATGAAAAAAAGAATTTGTTACGTGCGATATTTTCCTTTTGAATTAAAATTTATTCCTAAAGTAGTGTCCCTAAGTTACTTTTCTTCTTCAATCAAGTTATGGACTACGGATTGACAATCTACAACTTATGGAGAAGTAGCACTTTTTAAGTTGGCATAATAACATCATACGAAACTCAGTTTGTGCTAAGTACACAGAAATACATAAACCATAACACCAAATATGCTTAATCTGCAGCTGTTATGTTACGTTCAAACACAAAGTAGGTACACCGATCATCTCAATCATAAAATCTGAACACAACAGAACAGCTACAGTACGTAATTAACTAGCGATTAAATACCCCACTGCTTTAATAGCCACTCAATAATGTTACTTTGAATTGACTGAACAACATTACGGAGTGAAATTACTGGTCTAAAATTACCACAGCATCTATGCAAGGGGAATATTACAGAAAGTTAAATCGTTTTTATCGAAATATTCCGAATAGCAATCGCGTCTCCCGGGGTTAGCCCCTAAATTATGGATTTGCCCTAAAGCTAACGGTAACTATGTTTACTAATAAGTCGTGTCAATTGTCGAACACTTTTCTCATAGCTAAGTAACATTGGTGCCATGCTGGGAGTGTATTTTTGATCACGGTATTTAGTTGGGTGATCATTAATTTTAGACTGGTTGCTACAATGTCGTATTAGACTCAAATAAGTGATTGACAGCTGAACAGTTTATTAGCTTCCTACAAAATTTACAACAATGTGATTTTTATTAAAAAATAAATAAATAAAATCAATTTATTTCAGGTTAATATACCCATAGAGTTTCTTACAATTTTAACATATCAAGTAAAATACAGAATCAATAAAAGTCTATATAATAATAATAATACTAATAGTTGGTAAAGAATTATCTTTATTAACCTTAAACACAATTTACATAGTTATTCCTTATTTCTATTTAAATTACTGTACATTAGTATTACATTTTTTTTTTTTTACCATATTCACTAGAAGAAAGGACTTTACCTATCAACCCCACACTAGGGCGAGCCTGTCTCGTGGAGTTTTTATGTGGTATTACCAGTTTGATGTTAAAATTACAGATTAGCTCTAACTTGATTTCATATTACATACCTATAAAGTAATTTTTTTTTTTTTAAATTAAATTAAATTAAATTATTGAATTACATAAAAATTGCTTGTAAAATTAGATTATATTATTGAATTAAATAAATTATTAAATTAAATTGTTAGTCATATGATTTATACAATAAAAAAGAGAACATCGAATAATTATAGCTGTAGTTATAGTCAGCTGCTTATTATTTACGTGCGTTTCGTGGGTTGTGCATTTACTGTACGTTGATGATATGTGTGTATGTGTGTTTCTGTATGTGTGTGTAAATGTGTTTGTGTATGTATGTGTATGTGTTCGGGTAGTGAAGAGTGTGTGGATGTATGAGTACAAGCATGTGTTGCAATTCAAGAGAGCACCTTGAGAAGATTTTCAGATTCAAAATACGACTGTGGTAGGAGCCATTTGCGGACCATGGTTTTGACTTCACTTGTTCTAGATCTTTTTATGTTAAATAATTTTGCTACCTTGTTATACATATAAATTAGCTTAAATTCTTGCATCTTCTGTGCAAACTTGGTTTTAGTTATGACTGGAGGACACCTAAAAACCCTACGCTCCAAGAGTCGAGGATATTCAGATGACTGTATAACAATCCTGTGTTGCTTTATGACCAGTTTTTGGATGTATAACTGTCGCACGTTCAGTGTTGAAGCCTCCGTGTACAGATTTTCGGTGGGGAACCAAAATGGTTTTCTGAACATAACCTTCAAAACCGATCTTTGCGCTCGCTCAACGAGTAGCATGGCAGAAGTGTCGACTCCACCCCACACTGTCAGGCAGTAGCTCAGTATCGACTCACACAACGCCGTGTACACCAGTCGCAGTATCCTTATGTCGGCTGAGCTACGTAACAGCTTCATAATGTAAATCAGCTTTCTAGCACGTTTTGCAACTAATTCTATATGGGGCCTGAAACAGAGTCTACTATCAATTATAACACCCAGATATCTGATATTCTCCACCATTTGGATCGATCTGCAGGTACAGACTCGAGGGTCACAGCCTGCCAAGTGAATCTTAATTGTGTAGGATTGTGGAGGCGCTGATGCCTTAGTTTTGTAAAAGCATATGTAGTTCGTTTTACCAGTATTTAATGAAAGCAAGTTATAGTCCAACCAATGTTTTAGCCTCTCCAAAGTACTCTGTGCATTTTCATGTACAGATGCCCAAGAATCACCATGGAACAGAATGGCAGTGTCGTCCGCATAGCAAATGGTTTCCGCTTTTGGTGCAATCGTTCTATGGATATCATTCATGTAGATTACAAACAGCGTTGGACCCAGAACACTTCCCTGCGGAACCCCAAAAGTAATGCCTGCTTGAGCGCTGACATAATCTGATACCTTCACACACTGCCGTCTGTTAGTTAAATACGTCTCAAACCATTTCAGTGGCAATCCTCTTACACCAACAAATTCCAGTTTTTTAAGTAGAATTGGAATTGACACTGTGTCAAACGCCTTCGCGAGGTCTACAAAGACTCCCAGACACTTTTTACCGTTATCCAAGTATGCTGTCACCAGTTTGGTAAGGAGACTCACTGCATCTTCTGTAGATTTTCCGCGTCGGAAGCCAAACTGATTCTCAGATATAAGTCCGTGAGCTTCAAGGTAGGACATAAGGCGTTTATTTACGATTTTTTCTAGAATTTTAGAAAATGTTCCTAGTAGTGATATAGGTCTGTAGTTCTCAGGGACTTGTTTGGGACCGTTTTTATGTATAGGCGTAACTTGAGCCTCTTTCCATTTGTCAGGAAACACACCCGAGCTCAGACTTAGATTAATAATGTGAGTTAGTGGTCCTACAATTTCCTTTTGGATTCCTTTGATCAATCGCGGTGAGAGATTGTCTATTCCGGGTGCGCTATCACTTTTCAGATTGGAAATGAATGTATTCACTTCACAAACATCAGTTGGTTGCATGAAGAAGGTGGTGGCAGCTCGCTCTCCTAATTTATGTTTTTGTGCTATAGTTTCTTGGGTTTCGTCTAAGGAGATCAGAATTTGGGTTGCAAGTTTTTTACCAACAGTGGAAAAGTATTCGTTGGTGTCATCAACAGACGCCTGCGGGGTGGATTTAAATTTTAGTAGTTCACTGTTATACTTTTGATTACCACTTTGCTCAGTGATATCTTTTATAGTTTTCCATAAGCTCCTTGAATCGTTTTTATTTTGTTCCAGTTTTCGACTATCATAGTCTCGCTTTGTTTTATGAATTAAATTTGTAAGAAAGTTCCTATAGCGTGTGTAAATAAGTTTTTTAAACTTATCGTCTGGACTTTTTTTGGATATCTTATGTAGTTTGTCTCTATGATTCATGCATCTTATGAGACCTGGGGTGATCCAAGGCTTACATATATACTTAGAACGGCTAATTTTTTTATCTGAAGTGTGCTTCTTTATTGCACTGCGCAAAGTTAAATGAAATGCATTAGTTGCCTTATTGACATCCTGTTCGGCCAGCACTTCGTTCCAGTCATTACTTTTGAGTTCTTTTATTAGTTCGGGAATGTCAATTCTACTCATTTTACGCTGCAAGTTGTCTCTATTAACTGGAAACACCATGTTGTATCCCATCATTACCATCCGGTGATCAGTAATGTCTACGTCGCAAATAAGGCCAATAGCATCCTCGTGCCGCGATTTGAGAAAGATGTGATCAAGACACCTGTGTAATCTGGTTGGCCCTGATATTACCTGTTTTAGCCCATGTTCAGACATAAGGTATGAATATTCAGATACAGCACTGTCTGATAGGTCCAACAGATTTATGTTTATATCCCCAGTCACTATTATTGTTGAAAACTTGACAAGGGACTTAATAATTTTATCAAGCGAAAAAATAAAGGTGTCCGTTTGTCTATGTGATGGAGAACGATAGATGGCTATGAGAGCCACTTCACCGGGGAGTTCAATCACGAGACTTTCAGCTTCTAGAATTTCTGGCTCCGAAATGGATGAGTTCCAGCAATCCCTGATGTACGTTACAACTCCTCCACATTTGTTTAGATTATTAACTGTAGAATAAGCCTTATAGCCGATTAATTGTCTGACTATTGGGTTAGTTGCCAGGTGGCACTCGGTAAGAATGATGACATCATAGTTTATGTTAAGTCTTTTTAGCGCAATGCAGAAAGCATCGAAATTTGTTTGCATACCTCTTATGTTGAAAGTCAACACCTTTAGATTATAGTTACTGTGCAAAAAATTCTGACATAATTCCAGTCTATCGAGTTCTAGACACTCAAAGTTTGTAATTTTATCTATTTCATTAGAAAGAAAAGCTGCCATTCATGTTTTACGATACAATTTTCTTGGTAATAGCGAATGGGTGTAACGTGTCAAGAACTCGACGAGGTGCGAATGAAATACTGCTGGGAATTTTAACATGGAATTGGTACGAATCTTTGTTTTTAATACGTAATAGCAGTAAGCCAAGTATACCGCCGCAGGCAAAAGCTGTGACCCTTTAGAGGCAGTAAATGACATATCAATGTTGATGACTCCTCTGAGACATTCATGATGTAGTTCGTTGTGTATGTAAGTATGAGTGATGTAGTTGTGTAGAGTGTAAATGTTCTTTGTGCAAGTTATTGATAGTGTGTCCAGCAATGTAACTGATATTCGATTAATGACTTTTATAATGATGATATTATATAAGGAACGAAAGTAATACATGCACGATTTGTAACAATGCATTAAATTGTGACAAAGAAAAAAGTACGAAAGCAACTGCGCACATAAGTATTGTAAAAATAGCATACAGTTAAAAAAGTTAGTATTAATTAAAGTAAAGCTTTTGGGTGCATAGACAGCTGACATTCCATTTTGTTTATTCGCATGCCTGAGGGAGTCCGATCTTCTCATCAAGGTCGCCAGGTGTTCTAACGGGGATAGCAGGTTGTTTTTCAGCTTTTCGTACGTATATAGTACCGTTTCGCACCCAACAGAAACGAAAGCGATGCAGTTCCGCACGCTTTCGAGCCTCGCGAAATAACTCTTTATTTCCTTTGGACAAGCGTTCGTTGATGTAAACATTTGTGGCAGTGCCCTTGATTAAATCCTCCGAAG
Source organism: Miltochrista miniata (assembly GCA_933228765.1). NCBI lineage: Eukaryota > Metazoa > Arthropoda > Insecta > Lepidoptera > Erebidae > Miltochrista > Miltochrista miniata. Next base: position 20,702,688 of record OW121763.1, on the reverse strand, counting down.
TAAGCGGACGTCTACTTTTCGCCGCTTTCAAGATATTAGTGCGTATAGTACGGCGGGTGAGTCTCAGCACAATGGGCCGTGGTTTTTCTGTCAGGCTAGTCCTTCGTTTACCAGTTCGATATACCTCGTCTATGTCAGCCTCAGATAACTGTACTCCTATCTTTCGTGCGGTTAACAATGTGATATGTAGGAGGTTTTCATTATTTTCCTCAGGAATACCCATTATTTCTAACTCAGATTTCATGTCACCCTGTTCAAAATTGAGTAGCTTTGTTTGAAGTGCACTGAAGGATTCTTTTAACATTAAAATCTCGTTATCCTTACAGCGTATTTGATTGTTTAAGAGCTCAAACTTCTGGTTGAGTGTGTCAGACACGTTAGATAATTTTGAGCCGATATCTATGTTTTGCTGCCTTAGGTCACTTATCTCCTCACGCAAAAGGCGTATTTCCGTCAGTAGTAACGAGGTTTCGGACTCCGCCATACTGATATCTGATGGGCTTTCTCTTCGCGGGCGCTTTTGACGAACAGATGCGGTAGTGAAATCCGGTGAGTTTGAGAGTGCCTTCTGCATGTCTGGTTCGGATTGAACATGCGCGATGTTTAGTGGCTCATATTTACTGGCAGATTTCGGTGGGGTACGTTTAGCGTTAGGCATAGTTTATGTAAAATATCCGAAACAAAGAACAAAAAGAGTGGTATGAGGCCGGATTCGAACCCGCTACCTCTGACACGGGAAGCGGAACACTAACCAATGCGCCACAGGCACATGCAATTAGATCTTCAAATAGGTGATTACAATATTGTTTAGTGATATTTCAAAACTGGGCGGCCACTCGTAACTCGGAACCTGATTGTTGTTGCTAATGGGGTCAAAGTCCAGTCTTTTGTTCACGATACACTGTTTTGACCAGTTTTTGAATTTCTAAAAAACTTTAGCACAGTTTTTTGTGATTTGCACTTATATTCACGAAATATTTCCGTTAATTATTTATACCGTTCGATGGGGCAAACGGTGGTGAGTTTTTTGTTATATTTTTATAGTCACAATAAGCACTTTATTTACACTTTATAACTATTTTAAACGGAGCTAATAAGTAACACGTATGTATCTGTTTATTCGTACATCTTAATGATGATGTTAAAATATGATATGATAAAATATGATATAAAACGTCTAAAACAATTAATTCATGCACACATAAATACAAGTATTACAATTCATTCAGATTTAAAATATTATATACATTTAACATAAAATATTTAAAATAAAATGTGTTTAAAAATAAAATTGATACAATGTCAGATAAAATCAATTTAAATAATAATAAAATACCTATAAATAGAATAAAAATAATTGAATAATAAAATTTCAGAAATAATTAAACGTCAGTATGTATGTTATGTCAATAAAATCAAACGTAAATTGTCAGTATTTCCTCTCCGGAAGCGGTACAGAAATATGTCTGTCACCGCAATGCCGGAGGTAAGGGCAGTCCAGCCTAGCCGATATCATCTGTAGGATGCTGTTGGAGCTGGCTCGCACTTTATTGTTATTTTTGAATTGGTAAAGTAAAAAGCTAAAAATCAAACTAGTTATGGATAGATATCTGTGGCACTTTTTGACGGTTTCATTTTTGTCATCTCTACTTTTAGAACATTTTCATGTACGCTGGGGTCTAGCCATTATTGCAACGATTATTTATCCTCAAAGGGATAGGCAGAGGTATCCTATATGACCACTTTAAATGTGTAACGAGAAAAACAAGAAGAGGGGAGAAGAAAACTAAATCAGTACCAAAATGTTTCGAAATTGCTCCACATCGCAGTCCTCCGTGAACTGAGTAATTTTAGACAGACCTTATTAAGATATTTCAAAGTACAGACCAATTTCATGTGTTAGATACACGCAATGTTTTATTACGGCTATCATCTGTATAAATTCATGTGTTTATCTCTTATTTATCAACGAATTTTACGATCTACTTAAGTCTAAGTAATAAGCAAATTATATTACTCAAGTCTTTGTTGTACCGAAAATCGTGTGCCGCTACTACACCATCCAAAATTACAATCTGATTAAGTCATTATAGTTCCTATTAATAGTCAACAAAGTCCAAATTAGGGTACAAGTCTTAAACGAAACTTCAACATGTTGTCATGCAAAACATGAGCTCACCGATTATCTTCACGCCAACATTCTAATGTCTTATTTCCTTCCAAACATCTCAATCAGAGCATTTCATTAAACCACAGTTTTGCAGCTACGCACACATCGTGATGTGATTGTATTACCGCAGTATGTACTTATGTGTGTGTAATAGTATGGTCCCAACACACAACGGGCACCCCTTACATTTCATTAAATACGTTTCCGCATATCACGCACTATGTCATTTCCTTTGGTAGGCATGGGTATACTGTCATATCGATATCGATAATACAACCCAGAATTAAAATTGAGGTAAAAATCAAAATACTTGTCAAAAATTAAATTATTGAGATTGCCTCGGTCCTCAGTTCGAATCTCTCATTGGAACAAGATTCGCATATGTTTTCTACTTATAGTAAAATGGATGGATGTCTTCAAAAAAAATATTGTTATTATGTTTTTCTTTGTCTAAATGCTACAGCATAACTAGTTGTTAATAAATGAAGTAGCAAAGTTAAAGTATACTCTCCTATAATTAGTACCTACATATAATCAGTTACAAAAGTTGTATAGGGATTTTAAATCTTTATCAGTACTTTATTTTTAGGTTTAAGTTGACTGTTTCTAAATTTGAGCTTGTAAACTACCCAATTATTTTCCTTGTACCTATGTTATTTTAAATGAGAGTAACTGTAGTCTTTTATTATTAGAATTGAGTCACAACTGATTCTTACTAGATAATAATGTGCTACAAATTGTTTATGATTAAGTTTTGAACTATTTCGGTGTTTAACTTGTGAATAATGAGTAAAAGAAGGTATTTTTTTTTAAATTGATATTGTTGCAATATTTTATTAGAATTTTTAATTACTTTTTGTCGTTCTTGTATTTCCTAGTAAAAGAACGACAAAGTTTGAAATCATTTTAATTAGAGCAAAATAATTACTATTGTAATGAAAACTAATTCTAAACCTATATCGATATTTTAAACAAGTCACGCTGTAATCTTCACCCCACTCGTGAAAACGTGAGAGTTATTTGCTATTTCAATCAAATCCGCAGAATGCTAATATTATTGGTTCGCACCATTTATAAATTGTTGTACCTACCTAATACCTTTCCACTAAAGTTAGCTAATGAAAATTAAACGTGAAACAAGTTATAGGAAAGTTTACATGAAGCTCTACTTTGAGGAGAGCAAAATCTTATTCTCAGATAAAAATTCGTTCCTAAATAACTAGACATAACCTGTGTTGCCGTTTAGGAGGTCCAATTTGAACAAAAAAAAATACATTTAATCTCGCTAAATTCTACGAAAAAATGGGCAAAGGTTACTTCTACAAAAACGACAATGAGAAATTCTAAATTCTAATTAAATATTAAAAATTTATCAATTTCAAAAACATCATATTATTTTAATCAATATTGTAATTCAAGTTATTTTATTATTTTTAATAGTTTTAGGAAGTCAACTTTTTGTGGACTGTACACAAGTTAAACACCAAAATAGTTGAAACTTAATTATAAACATTCACATTTCTGCAGTTATATTTTCGTTTCAAGAATTATGTGGTGAGCCTACTGCCATGTTGAAATGGACAAGGGCAGGCAGTGGCTTCCTTTTGCAGTTGATATTTTTCGCCCGATGCCCGTGAGATTTTTAACTTCGATTAAACGACTACCACGTAACTGGCAACCGGGACCAACAAATTGACGTGCCTTCCGAAGCACGGAAACACATCTAAATGGAAATGCCACAAACAGTCACATCTCAGGATAACCGTACCGTCGGATGCGTAACGCAGTTATGGTATTTAGAACACTGAGCTGACAGAATTATAAGTGCTCTATTTCAAATCTAAAACACAGACATTACATTCAAAACGAAGATTACACTATGTACAGACGAATTTGAGAATGCATCCGAAACGAAATTGCTTTGCACTGAGAATTGACGCCATCTGTCGGATAACATTGGAAGTCAAGTATCTAGCGTTGCCGATTTTTTTAATACCTCACACAGGAACGCGATTATTGTCAAAATAGCAACTCTTTAATCTTTTGAGTAATGTGAATATGCCATCTAGTACATTTTTTGTGATTCTAAGGTGTCTATGCAATATTATATTCGAGTAAAGTTGCGCCATCTAGTGGAGTTTTCGTGAATTTGGACTCAAATGTGCATGAGATTATAGATCTTAAGGGGCCCATGCAATATTGGAGGTGACTGTACATAAGTGTAATCTTCGTTTTGAATGTAATGTCAAACAAAATAGATAAAATTGTAACGAGGCAACCCTTTCATGTGGCGGTCAAAAACCAAATACAATCTCGATTATTTTGTAGATTTACTAGTCTATTTTCAAATGTTCGCAGATGTGATCGTGGACAAACTTACAATACCTTTTATTTAATACTCAGATTAAAATAAAATGCACAAATAGGGTTGAAGACAATAGTCAGATACGTCACTGAAAACCCCATTATCAAAGCAATTGTACAAAAAACACGCCCAAACAACGTTATCATCCCTATATCAGTAACCGGCCCATTCTTCCGCGTTATAATTAAAAGTGAGGGTCATGCAGTAAACTTACAATACATTTATCTGTTCACTAAATTGGTTGCTATACAGATTTGGGGAATTGTTTAAAATTTTGTTCCCAGGCTGTTTGATTAGTAATGTCTGGTTGGTGTGCAATTCACTCCCCTTGTAACTACCCTATTCGACCGTGTGAGGATTACGTACCATTCGACGCGTTTGATACAAACACAGAAAACGGGTAAATGGTTTTTCGATTAGCACTTTGTACGTAGAATATTGAGCTAGATCGTGAATAGAAGTATTTGGTACAAAGTATTACGTTATATCTGAAAAACGAAAAGCAGCTAAAACGATGTGTGTGACATGAAAGGTTGTTATAACAAGGGTCGATAGTTTTATACTGTGGGTCGATTATATTCGGTCTGCTGATATAAATATTACTATATTGAAAAACTTCACTTGTACTGTTCCACAACATTTATTATAATTGTAAAACCTAATCGGTTTCGCCTTTCGTCATTCTCAAAGGCTATTTACTTATTTAGATCATAATTACACTTCGACAGCATAAACAATGACAATTATTTTTTCCATGTAGGTATACCATACATGGAAAAAGTTGTCATAAATGTTGTTATAAATGTTGTGGAACAGTACAAGTGAAGTTTTTCAATATGTGTAGCAAGTTCCATCAAGTGCTATCAATCAACAGTATCAATAATAAATACTACTAAGTAGATAATAATAATATTTGTGAGTAATAGGCCTGAAAGGGCGTTATTTACAGTCTTAATCATGTATGTCTATGTTTATTTATAATCTATCTTATTTTGCCGAATGAGAATCACAACACTTAATATAAAAAAAATAATGTCTTCGATACGTATTAAAATAATAAAACGTTTCAGAGTGTAGGTAATATTTCACTACCCTACGTAGAAGTTCAATGTTGTTTTTAGATTGAATCAGTTAAAGAATCGGCATCCATTGATTACCTCCGATATTTAATTTCGATCAGACGGGCCGTATACTTGTCTGCCTCATAGTAGACGTAGAAGTATACTCATTTAGCTAAATTTGAAATAATATATTCTTCAATTTCATTCTGTACGATATTGTGAAGATCTCTAAACTATTTATAAAGAATAAATTCAATATTATCTTAACCATCTTCTTTAAACATATTTAAATAACAATGATATAGCCCGCTATTACTTACAGAACCAATAACTCGTTCCCTAATAAGATATCACAGTTATAGGATAATACAGAATTAATTTTGTTATTTGAATTGCTTTAAATCCCAATTTATAGTCTATAAAACACGCTTTGATAATTAATAAAGTTTATAACGTATGTATAACAATGTCAGATGTGGAAATCATAAGGTAGACTCACACGGTCGTTAAAGCGTTGAAAGCCATTTTATGGGTTCATCATTTGAAACGTATTTGAGGCGTCAGCAGCTAATCGGAAAAACAGAGACCACCAAAGAACAACTTCTCATTTAAAGTTGACTTCAGATTATTGCCATTAAATATTTTAGTAAATTTTTACACAGAAATAGTCTTTTCGTCACATTAGCTTGTCACTAATCAAAATTTAATGATTTCATTTCATTGGAAAGAAAGTTTTATTTTGAACTAGGTGCAGTTGGTGAATACAGGGAAATAGAAAGAGACGTCTCTATAATAGAATGAATGTAAAGTAAAATGAAGTGAATATCTTCAATCTATATAATTACGACTGCTGGGCAATATGGTTAAAAAGCAAAGTCAAAGGAAACTTCATGTGCTTGACATAGATTTTATAAGTGTGTGCATAAATAAACTAATAAGTAAATATGCATCAAAATACGAGGTTTTAAAATGAAATTATAGGAACAGTTATGTGTGTGATGATCCTAGTAACCCAAACCCAGGAAAATGAGACCAAATAATACTGTGGCTTCTTCTCTACAAATAACGGAGATTAATTTTCTGTATTGCTTTATGGTCAACAGTAAGCTACAGCTGTAATAATATACATGTATAAATAATGGAGGGCTAGGATAGGTCTCTGCCTATCCTAGCCCTCGTCACGTACAAGTGGTCGTAGGGAGAAGAAGAGAGGAAGGAAACAAGTACGCGAGCAGGTCGTTTTAAGTTTTCATGATTCATCAGAGAAACAATTTTTTAAATCGACCAGTTCTGACGAAACTGCCGGTCACCTCTCGTAATGCCAGTGTCAGAGTCTCGGCGAAGATTTTGTTAGGTCATAGGTAAAGTATTTAAAATATAACTAGCTGATGCCCGCAGCTTCGCCCGCGTAAAATTTGTTCCCGTTCCCGCTTCCCGTATTTTATCCCCTTGGGGGTAGAATTTATTAAAATTCTTTCTTAGCGGATGCCTACATCATAACATCTACCTGCATGCCAAATTTCAGCCCGATCCGTCCAGTGGTTTGGGCTGTGCGTTGATAGATCACTATGTCAGTCAGTCAGTCACCATTGAGTTATATATATTTAGATTACTTTACTCATTTTATTTGATCGCACTGTATCATTGATTATATAATATACATCCAATGATAAGTGCTATCAAATAAAATGAAAATGCTACTTGTACATAATGAAAAGTATTACCTTTAAACACTTGATCTTAATACTATGTTTTCCTCTTACATCTAATATTAATAACATAACTCTGCACATACTATCAGGCCAGTCTCCAAAAAAAATCCAACAGTGGACTGAGAAAAGTTGATTTGACTGGTTTCCTAACACATGACCATAAAAGTTCTGTTTCTTTATAAAATACTAGCGGACGTCACGCGGTTTCACCCGCGTAGTTCCCGGTCCCGTGGGAATACGGGAATAAAATATAGCCTATGTTACCCGCAAAGAGTGTAGCTTTCCAACAGTGAAAGAATTTTTCAAATCGAAGCAGTAGTTCCGGAGCCTATTCGTTACAAACAAAGAAACAAACAAACAAACAAAAAAACAAATCTTTCCTCTTTATAATATTAGTATAGATATCAAATTCTACATAAATTATATGAATTGTCACGAAGCCAACGTTCCAAGTGCTTTAAGTTTCTATTTTCATTAATACTTAAGGTTTATACATTTATGTCTCTTAAACTCGAATACAACATAGCTTAGCTGCATGATGACGTATTAAGCCTCACATTAAGCAATAAATATTATCGTATACATTGTTATTGTACGTACCAAGTAAGTTATGCTAATGCTCATAGAAAAGTTAACAGATTTACTTATTTTGTTAGCTATACGCATTGATCAAAAACAAAATAGGAATGAGAGAAAATCAAGAATTATTGATGTAAATAGAAAACTAGTGCTAGAAAAGGTACGAAACTGCGTAATAAAGTTCAGCAATCAACACGCAAGCAATTGGTGTTCGCTGCCAAGATATTCGGATCCAACACCCAACATACATTTAACAATTCAAGCGATACTAACATACAGTTAATTTTAATCAGAAGTTACTGGTATCTCCAGCCTATAACTTGCCTCGTTTCAATATTTACATGCACGAAACGAGTTCTGTACAGTCAATATTAGGCTTGCCATACAAATGAATACATTCTGACACAATGGAGCTTCCATTTTGACCGCTACGTTGATGTTTGCATAGACAATTTTCGTTTCACTGCCTTATACCACCAAGGTATTAATTATTATGATTGTAGTTGCTTTATTTATTACCGTGGTACATGACTACATACTAATTAAGTCTTGTATTGTATTGTGTCATGTAGGTAAGCAAGACATGCAATAGTTACTAAGCAACAAAGTAACATAAAGAACGCCATTTAACACCAAAATGACAGACTAATATGCTCTTCAAACCGCATACGAGCCAAGTAACATAAATCTGTAGTCCACGCAACGACCACTATAGCTATTCAACTGTAACTTAACCGCACTATCTGTGTAGGTTACGGACCGGCTCTGTTAAACATCTACTGCTCTGTAAAATAAATATCAACTTACTTTACATTACGTATAAAAAGTAATGTATCTAAGATACCAAATATGACATAAATGAATATTTCACTGATAGATTATAAGTCCGATGTAGGTATGTTTCAATTAATAATAGCATAGTAACAGTTGACATTGTTTTACGAATTTTTGACATTTTTATTGTTGACATTGACATATTTAATTAATCTATTATTCTGATTGTAATTGTTATTTGTTATTATTATTGAAATTGTTTTATTCCATTTAACTTAATTTGAATTTTATATTGTGATTTAAATTTGTTATATTATAATTTATGTAAAAATTTGTACGCCAAATTAGGCAGAATATGATGATACCTATGTTTTTATTATAATACCACCTATTGTACCGTATTCCACAAATAAAGAACTTTGACTTTGACTTTTATGTCTCTCTTAGCGATATTTCTGGTGCTTCCAAATCATTTTCTCTTTTTGGGAGTTTTCTGCATACACAAAAGTATTATACACCCTCTGTTCTATTTTTCGCAGACACACTGCCGGTGTCTAACTTCTCCGTCGTCTGCATTGCTTCTTAAACTCACTACCTCTCCAGGAGCACCTGCTCGAGAACGTTAGCCATCTCCCGAGCGCACTTAAGGTTGTATTTGTGATCCGAGGTTCCATTGTGCTAAATACTTTGGTTGCAATATCGTCTTCGGTGATGTTAATATGAAATAGATCTACTTCGTTAGCTTTCAATATCAATATATCAAAGGCAAATAAACAAGCTGTAACTCAATCACCCGCCTCATATCATAAACGTTCACGCGCACCTAAATATGAGGTGTTAACTGATCTAGTTGTGAGTTTAACTGAAGCAGGTGGCACAACGAACAAACTTGTTGGGACAACTTATCATAATGCAGTAGCTGTGCCACTTCACTTAGCTACATTCTAATTGGTTCATTATTTATGAGTGTTATAAGTATCTAATTTGGTAACATTGTTAACAATCATCAATCGCGAAGGTAACGACTAAGTATTACAAATTTAAAGTTTCATTTAACTGTAAGTTCGATAGTGTAGGATGTTTTCGGTTGTGAGTACAGCTTTTTTAAACGGTTTTTTTCTTTCAATTAATCCGGTGCCGACATACTACCTTTTCACCTCCTAGCTGGCGACCTCTTTAGGGATTGTAAGGTTAAACTACTGTTGGTTCCCACAGCACAAATATGTAACTGAAAAGTTTCAAAAAGGCCTGGGTCCCAATCCCATGACATTGAATTCGTCTGTTACTGAATTGTGAATATTTGTTAGGCCTATTTGTAGTGGACTCAGATTAAGTCAATAGTTAATTCAATTTGGCACAATATTTATGAAACTGAGTACAATCATTCATTCCTTACAAAATCTGATTAACAGTTACAATAAATGTCTTTTCGACGTGTTGGTCGTTTAAGTAATCGTCAATATCACTCTAGCAGCCTTTATGTTTACGCACACGGATTAAAAAAGGATTCCATCATACGAGTATAATATTATTATTCTTCACAGTTCCTCAGAACTTAGGGTGGAGCTATTACTCATCTTTTTCCCGCGTCGAGGGCTCGTTTTTATTGCTAGACGTGAAAAATACCAGAAATTTCATCCGGTCCGCTCAAAGTGGCTGGATTAATTCAGAAGGCACTTATTTCAAATTGGATTTCGCTCGAGTCCGCGACTCAAACGTCTGCCTCGCGTCGCTTTCATTTCCTTTTAATAGTGTCCGACTTGTTCTCTCTATTGGTCTCCTTTTGATGTCAATTATATACCGATTGATTGACACAAAACTGGCCTTTCATAATATTTTCGCAATAGATATGTGGCGTAAAATTTTATGTGATAATGATAAAATAAGTTCTCGCTGGTTCATCGATAGATATTTCTAATAGAAATAAGCAGTACTATTGTGTCTATTTTTCCTCCTACTGTTGTTATTCTATTTCTAGTGGACACACGGCAATACGACTCACCACCCATTACGTGGGACAAATTGTTAAAAGGTGAAATGTGGGCATATCATATGCCTCTGCCTCCCCCTTCGGGGATAAAGGCGTGACCATATGTATGTTTGTAAGTACAAAAATAAACTGTAGTTATACTATTAGCTAACTTGAATATGGATCATACCATACAGTTAAGTCTCACCTGAAAGTGGTGCATATTATGCTGATGTACGATCCGCCTGGAGACATGTTGGGAGCTCGGTCCATTTCGAGTGACTAAGTACTTATACATGTAATTTAAAATAATATTATGAAAAGGAAAAAGTTGAATGTTAGTTTGCACTGAATAGGTTCTGGAACTACTAATTCGATATGATATATTTTTTCACTGTTGGAAAACTTCACTATCCCCGGTGACATTAGCTAAATTTTAATTCCATATCGTACGGAAATAGAAACTAAGCGGGTGAAATTGTGTGACATCGGCTAGCCAAAGAATAAAATTACGGAACCAAAATAGTTATTGGAAATCAATATAAAAGAACCCGACACTTACAGTTCATACGTTGGAATCAAGTCGGTCTTTGCGCTTGCATGAAACATTATGTGGAATTGAAATGTATACTTACTCATTGTGATGACTGATGCCGTTACGTACAATACATGTCTCCTCATAATAAAAACTCTAAATTGTGAACTCGTACAAATGTCAGTTAATCTCCTGTCAGTGGCCACTGGACCGCAACGGCCTCCAATTGCCAAGGGCGTGAAGGGTAATCGGTAAAAATATACAGCTTCTATCCCAATCTGTCATAGTATTATAATGTATCTACGCCACTTTATTCGGATCGTACAGTAAAAAGTACCTAATATTTATGAGATAAATATTTTCATAAGCGTTGGGTTGGACTTTCTTCAAACCCCTTTCAGTCTCGAGGTTTTAATAAAGTTGTTCTTAGTGGAAAGTGCGAATCTATCTATATATGCCTATAAGGCTTGTGTGTTCGGAAGAGACTCAACTTAGGGTGAACTTTACACTTGGAAATATTCTTAGATTTGATCTGATAAAACTATATTATTGTAAGTTATTAGATACTCTTGCTTTTTTAACGTATCAAAACACGATTAGGAATACTTTGTTCGATCAAAATCGCTCTCGAAAAATGAGAAATATTGCAAAAATCTTAACAAGTAATGTCCTTTTTTAATCTAAATAAATGAGTTTCATTCTCATAAAAACTTGTCATAAAATAGATATGGGTCTTTAGAACAATATTTTACGTAAATATTTTTTCTTAAAACCCCACAGATTTTCTATCAGTAATATAATAAATTAGAATCGAATGAAATCCGGCAAGAGCGTACGCTGCAATCGTTCGAATTGCCTTTGGATCTGTCAAGGTCGAACATTGCAGCCTTAAGCTAAATCTGTTCTGTTCTGCGGTTTGAGTTGTGTGTAGATAGGTTAGGGTTAGGTAGTCACGTTTGCCTGATGAATCTTTCTTCCAATAATAGCTTACTGTTTTCTTTAGATATGTGATTGGATGTTATATATTTTCTTCGGCAAACAACAATATTTTAACAAGCACAAAGCACCTTGTCTATAGGCTCATCTCATAAAGTGTGTCAAGAACATTGACCCCAGTTCTATAGGGATTCTCTTTAAAACAACATGCCGTACCTATACGTGAGGTAAAGGTAAATACCGCTTCTGTTTATTCAAGTGCTCGTAGGTGGCACTTGAAGGAGTGAATACATTAACTTTTCATTGCATTTCTAAATAAATATTATTATTTTTCAAGCAAGGAAATTCCTTGGCATTTGTTAAAACATGGTAATTCTGAATATCTGTGTATATTCTAGTTTCAAAACCTTTAAATACTGGAAAGCTATAATTTGTAGAAGTATATCATAATATACTATTATTATATTATATATTATAAAGAGGAAAGATTTTATTGTTTGTTTGTTTGCGTCGGACAGGCTCCGAAACTCCTAAACCGATTTGAAAATTTCTTTCACTATAGGGAAGCTACATTATCCCCAATAAACAAAGACTTTCATTATATTTTATTGCCGTATTCACACGGGAACGGGAGCTACGTGGGTGAAACCGCGTGACGTCCGCTAGTTTTTTTATAAACTAGGAAACGTACCTCCCGTACGCGAAAAGCTCAGACTCTATTTTCTTTTTGTTCTTTAATAAATTGTCAACGCGTTATTTTGAAGCCAATACATTTCTAGGAGTTTGAGTACCCAAAGGGCTAGTAAGGCTCAATACATATGACACCTATATCTATACTAATAATAAAAAGAGGAAATATTTGTTTTTTTGCTATTTGTTTTTTTGTTTGTGTGTTTGTAACGAATAGGCTCCGGAACTACTGGACCGATTTGAAAAATTCTTTGACTGTTGGAAAGTTACACTCTTTGCGATGAACATAGGCTATATTTTAATCCCGTATTCCTACTGAAAACGGAAAATACGCGGGTGAAACCGCGTGACGTCCGCTAGTCACTCAATATAATTAGATATAAAAATTTTCGTTTTTAAATAATTATTAAATTTTAAGTAAATAAAGTTTTAACATAGTTGACCTATTATTCTAGGAATAATAGGTCAACTATGTTAAAACTTTATGCAGATCTACTATGTGGAATCAAACCCGACTTTATTTAACTTAAAATAGACTTTATCGTGCTAGCTGCCCATTAAGTGTCCAATCAAATGGAGTTAATTTTTGATTTGAATGGTTTATTAAAATAATTCCGACATTGCAGAAATAGGAAATATCATTTCAAAGTATTTAACTGTACGTCACAGTTTTTAAAAGCATAGGAGATTTTATTATTATTACTAATTAGACCTATTTAATAAAAAAAATGCACAATACATCCATATTAATAGAAGTTAGAGCAAGTTTCCCTGTCCATTTCAAAACAGCAATACCTATCAACTCGGCAATAGGCTCACCACCTGTTACGTGGAATATAAAACTATAAGGTTAAATGTGGGCCTGCCTACCCCTTCGCGGATAAAGGCGTGACTATGCATGTATATAATACGTATTAAGCGACTCATTACCTATAACATGGGACAAAAAACTACAAGGTGAAATGTGGGCTTAAAATGTGCTTCTGGCATCATCATGTATGAATTTAAACCGTTACACTTATTTACAAGCTACATACGCGATGGTCAGTTTCATCTTATATCCACGATCTTTTGTGGCATTTCTAATTAACGAACGTACTTTGAAAGGATTATGAAGAACATTGTCAATGATAGCTATCCATAGCCTGCCCCTGTTTGTCTTACACGGCAAAAAGCTCATCACCTAACGTGGGATAAAATGTAACTAAAATGTGTTCACATTCACACAGATTTGATATATAAAAAAACCGGCCAAGTGCGAGCTGGACTCGCCCATGAAGGGTTCCTTAGCAACAAGTCACATAATTTAAAAGTTTTTGTAGTTCGTTGTTGCTTTGATTGATGTTTTAACACGTTCGCAGTGGTAGTGATTTTTACAGGCGAAAGTTGCGGTTTATGTCGTATTTAGATTTATCATTCTCTTAGTTTAGAAGTTAGAGGGGGGGGGGGGGGGACACATTTTCAACTTTGGAAGTGTCTCTTACGCAAACTATTCAGTTTAAAAAAAAATTATGTTAAAAACCTCAATAGCATTTTTGAAGACCTATCTTTAGATACCCCACCCCACACGTATGGTTTTGAAGAAAAAAAAAATTTTCAGTTTCAGTTCTGAGTATGGGGACCCCCAAAATTTACTGCTTTTTTTATTTTTATATAAAAATCTTAATGCGGTTCACAGAATACATCTTCTTACCAAGTTTCAACAGCAAAGACCTTATGGTTTCGGAGAAAAATGGCTGTGACACACGGACGGACAGACAGACAGACATGACGAATCTATAAGGGTTCCGTTTTTTGCCATTCGGCTACGGAACCCTAAAAAGTGACTATTAAAATAAAATAAGTTCAATATCATTAATACCTGCTTTCTTTTCTTTTCAGTGCGTCTTCGGAACGCGCTGCGTACGCCTGGCTACCGGACAACAGAATAGAATTCTGCTCACCCTACAGCCGGCGCAAAAGCTCAAATTCCACCGTCTTCGACAGCGAATGATGGTACGAGAGCTTCGACCAACTTGAAGAAGCTCTGCTCTGATCTCGGACACTTTAAGTGCAAATCATGGAACGCTTTAGTGATGCAACGAACTAATAACTTTAAGCATCAGTTTAAAACAAGTTTTCATATTAAAAAATCTTATATTAATTTACGAATCCCTATTTCATCATTAGTATTGGTAACAATTAATGTCCATTCTTTTTAAATTTAGGCATCTACTTATCATAATCTAAATTTTGTGCTCAAAATATTAAGATGTCCAGTTAATATACCTACCTACAATGCTCACATGTATGTATTAAACTAAAAACTGCGGACATTATTGTAAATTTAAAAAAACTCAGTATATCAATTAGTTAAGAATTATAGAACGTTAACTCAACGGCATTTTTAAAGTATGGAATATTTTTGCTCATAAATTTGCTAATAAAACGTAATGTACGAATATACTTCAACTAAAAGTCGATGAGAAACCGTGAAAACTTCGTCTTACTTGGCGAAAATGAATATTTATGACAGGCAACGAGTAACGCGTCCGTTTATGGTAGAAGTTGTAATGTTCCGTATACTTATCAAACGGATCAGCATCTCCTGATTATAATATATATTTCAATAAACATTATTCTCATTTTAAATTTATCGTTGTTCATAGTTAGTATATTGATAATAATTCATAATCATAACTTTCCAGTAAAAATAAAAGTTTATTTAGAATTTTGTTTGTATCTTTTGCTTTAATACAATGTGTAAATAAATTTTATACTACAATGTGAATTCCTGTTCAATATCACGTTACTATAATATAAAAACTTGATAATAAGATTCTAATTATTAATAAATACTTACTGCTAAAGTTATTTCTGTCTACAAATTACGAATTTTTCATACCTATTATACATTTGTAAGATATTTGTTAGATATATTAAGGCTTTAAAATAGGAACTGTGACACCATCGATTGTTACTTAAGTATAATAATTATATTAGAAAGTATATATTACAAAGATTTGTTAGATAGGAGATTATTGAGATTTGCTGTGATTTTTTTTTTCAAGTATTGGTTATGTTTGCTATGATAAGTCATTAAATATAAAGCTAAATAAGATTTATTTTTATAAAGAATAGCATGTGATTTTCATAAAACACGATCTTTCTTCATTAGGGCTGAACTCTGCTCGTTTCTCAAGTCCGTAAAATGTCCGGTAATTATTGTAAATGTTTATAATAATAAGTATCTAAATGAAACTAAGCTTAACTCTATGTTAAATTTCATTTCCAGGCAGTATAAGGGTTGTAACTTTGTTGACATAGACTATGACAAACGATATAATTGGCATGTATTATGCAATAGTATTAATTCAGTTCTCGATCAATTAGATTATAATGACAGATTTATAGTACAGACAAGAAAGGCTGTGTACGGGGTACATGCATTGCAGGGGAACCAGAAATTTAAATTCACCGGTATGAACCTAAATAAAAATAATTTAACCAGTGACCGATGTACTCAAACCGACCCTGATTATATAGAAACTTCCGTTGGAAGTGAAAAGCTTTTTCGTGGGTAAGAGTACGGTGGCGCCTTGTCCCCAATTAAGAATACTTCATCAGAATATTGCCGGATTAAACAAAAAGCGACATCTGTTAGAGATTCACCTAAGTGCACTTTTAGATGATAACAAAGAAGTGCAAGTTATATGTATTACCGAGTCGTTTATTAAAAAGGGTCATGAACAGACGGTAAATGTGGCGGGATATTTTGTAGCAGCTTCTTACTGTAGAATATCGAAAAAGAAACGAGGTGGAGTATGTATATTAATGAAGCATGGGTCGCAATTTAAAATATTAACATTCTGCAGTGACTACTCTGTGGATTCACACTTTGAGTGCTGTGGAGTGGAACTTCTCTCGGAAAACATGTATATTATTTGCATTTATCGTACACCTGACTCAAACATCAATTTTTTTTTTGATCGGCTGCAAAAAGTTTTACATAAAATAACCTATAGAAACAGAAAATCAATTGTGCTGGCTGGGGATATCAATATTAGTACAATTCATCCGCCTGATAAAGAGGCCACGCAGTTACTAGATCTCACTAAAAACTATAACCTCCGACTGCATATTAACCAACCTACGCGTCGGCGAAGATGTATCGATCACATCATAAGCAACATGCCATCAGCGACTGGTGAATTGCTGCATTGGGATCTCTCTGACCACAATACGGCACAACTTCTTAATATTTCAACAGTCAAAAAACAAGTACCTTTGATGAAATACTTTGTATATAAAAGACACTATAGTAATAATTGTCTAGAGATATTCAGGCAAACGCTATCGAGTCTTTCTTTTAGTGAAATATATAGGGAACAAAATTTTCAAACCGCTTTTGGGAAGTTTCATGATGCCTTTTCCGTCTTCTACGGGCTGTGTTTTCCGAAAGTTAAAATAAAAATCTCGAACGTAGTAAATAAACCAAAATGGATTACAAAAGGCTTAAAGATAAGTTGTAGAACAAAACGCCTATTACGCTACAAATATTACAGGGATAACAGTGATACCACGCTATCGACATACAGGAAATACTCGAAATTGCTTCGCAAATGCATCAGCCAGTCTATCAAGAATTGCAATCTAAAAGCATTACTTAATTCGAAAAATATTGTCAGAACATCTTGGCGCTTAATAAAAAAAGAATCACAACCGCATAAGCATTTAGAGACAATAGCTTGTATAGATCGAGATGGAGTGTTGCTGAGAGACCCATGTGGTATCGCGCAGGCTTTTAATGAATGCTTTGCAGGTCTGACACGCAAAAATAGTAACCTAATAAAAAATACATCAAAAACAAGCATAATGTGCAGTATTTTCCTAAATCCATTTACGTGTCAGGACATCAGCAATATTATTATGTCTTTAAAAAACACAAAAGCAGAAGGTTATGACGGAATAGCTACAAAAGTTATTAAATACTGTGCATTGGAAATCACCCCAATATTAACACACCTAATTAATCACTCATTTAGTGAGGGTTGTTTTCCAAGCATACTTAAGTTATCAATCGTTAAACCACTGTATAAAAAGGGAGAAAAAACATGCTTGGGTAATTATAGACCTATATCTTTAATACCTGTTTTATCAAAAATATTCGAAGTAGCAATGCACAGACGCCTTAGTGACTTTTTTGAGAAACAGAGTATTTTGCGAAGTGAACAGTACGGATTTCGAAAGGGTAAATCTACAACGTTAGCATGCCATGAGTTAGTCACAAAAGTTTTGAAGAACCTGGATGATCGCAAAAGAATAGCTGTCATCTTTTTCGATATGTCCAAGGCATTTGACCTTGTATCTCATAAAATATTGCTCGAAAAATTAGGTCAAAATGGAATCCGAGGTCCAGCATTGGATTGGCTTGACAGCTATATAAGAGAAAGAAGACAATATGTAGAGATTGAATCCTTAAATAATAAAGACGAGCTTGTGGCAACCCAATCCCCCTCTCTCATAAATAAGTATGGAGTTCCGCAAGGCAGTGTTCTTGGTCCGCTGTTATTTTTGCTTTACATTAATGACCTTCCAACAGTTACAAAAAATTCTTGTATTCTGTTTGCTGACGACGTATCTCTGATTATGACTTGTGATAAAAGTACTGACCTTAATAAATTCTCTTCTGACATAAATGATTCCATAAATTGTATAATAAATTGGCTTAGTAATAATAATTTACAAATTAATTTAAATAAAACTGCGTTTATTCAATTCAGTACATACAATAGTCCACAGACACCCTTAAAAGTATGCTATAGCGATAATCATATAAATGAAGTCGATGAAACAACATTCCTGGGCATTACCGTTGATAAATATTTAAGTTGGAAATCTCATGTTGAAAAGGTATGTAGTAAAATTAATAGATTTGTGTACGTTCTTTATGCATTGCGGAAAACATCTACGGCTGAAACGGTACTGACAGCTTATCACGGTTACGTCTCTTCCACGCTCAACTATGGAATTGTTTTGTGGGGAAATTCTACCGAGGTACATAAGGTTTTTCTCGCACAAAAGAAATGTGTCAGGGCAATAGCTGGTATTCCACCTTGGAAATCCTGTAAGCCATTATTTGAATCATACCGGATACTGACTTTGCCATGCATGTACATTCTGGAGACAGCTAAATTTGTTAAGCAAAATCCTGACCTATTTCAAACGGCCAAGGACATATTTCCTCGAAATACTCGACGTCCAGACAGGATAGTTCTAGCAAAGGTTCCCAATACTGCCTTATTTAAGAAGAACTGTACTAAAATGTGTGGGCGTATTTTTAATGCTCTCCCTGAACAAATGAAAAGCTTGCCCCAGAATAGATTTAATAACAAACTAAAATCTTGGTTATTAGAGAAATCCTTCTACTCCGTGGAAAGCTACTTGAATCGGTAAGCTGGACCCGATCTGTCCTGCATGACATTTTAATAATTTAAAGTTTGTAAAGATGTATTATATATAGCATATCATTCATGAGTTGACATTGATTTGAATTTTATCCATTAATGAACATTTTGTGACATAAATTTTTAACATTTTATTACGCTTGCAATTTTATTATAATTTAGATTACTTAATTTTATAAAATCTGTGACATATCGTTATTGAATTGTATTTTCATTCTACTGACAATTAAATATTTGCATGCCAAACTATTGACTAAGTGTTAGGACCGATTGTAAATTATATTTAAGACCTACCATGTACAACACTTAAGGCAAATAAATGATTATGATTATGATTATGATTATTTCGTAAATATAATTGTACATACGATTCTTTATCTGTAAATAAGTAAAAATAAGCTTAGACCATTTAAATGGTCTAAGAAAATTAATGGTCAGTTTAATGGTCTAAGAAAATAAATGGTCAGTTAAATGGTCAAGAAAATAAGTTATAAATATTTTTGTCATAGTTCGCGTGTTATACTTATTTTATCATGACATAGGTACTAAGAACCAAATTCAACATTTTTGTTAGAAAAAATAAATGCAAACATATAAAATTAAACTGCTAAGACCAAATGTTTAAATGCTACCTAACTAATTTAATAATATCAACCAATGTTAAGTTATTCACTTGCATTCATCAATAACTAATTTGTATCTTTTTAATAATATTAACCCTTAAATTATACTTCTACGGCAGTTCTCAAAATTTAAATTTGAAAGAAAAATATCGATTACAATGATAAAAAGAGACAAAATGAAATAAACAGACAGCTGAAGTCAATTTATACATATATATCGTTTAAATTGTGTGAACTGTACTTACCTTATTATACTGTATCTATTATCTACTACTATCTACTCTTTACGCGACAAAATCAAAATAGGCACAAGGTAATATATGTATATGAAAATAAATTCAAACAATTATTGTTATTCAATCGTAGGTTCGATTCCCACCGGAGACAAAAATTTGTGTGACCCATAAATGTTTGTCTCAAGAGTCTGGGTGTTTCTATATGTACCTATATGATATTTACAAGTATATATTATATGTATTGATATTCGTGGTCTGATACCCATAACACAAGCAGGTTATTTCTAGCTTACTTTGGGATCAGATAGCGTTGTGTGAAATGTCCGTGAATATTTATTTATTTATTTAGTGGAAAGGCGATCTCTACGAATCGCCCTGAAGCCTCACTGTTGTTAGCCTAGCTGTAGCAGAGACTATTTGATTTTTGAAAATTCTCGTGAAAGTGAGTTTCACTCTACTTTTTTTTATTACCTTGAATGTACAATTTATTCACACATTTATATTTATTTATTTATTCTCTACTTTTTTAGTTAGAATCCATTCATTTAATTATGTAAATATGTATGCAAATACAAGGTGGTTAAATGGTGTGTTAATACTTTGACAAAATAAATGCACTCTTTTGATGTTGTCGCATGTATCTATGTACATATGCATAAAATGTACTATATTATAGCTATTCATAATTATTTTTAAAATTACCTACTTAAAAGCTATCAATTATTTGAGT
Source organism: Miltochrista miniata (assembly GCA_933228765.1). Taxonomy (NCBI): domain Eukaryota; kingdom Metazoa; phylum Arthropoda; class Insecta; order Lepidoptera; family Erebidae; genus Miltochrista; species Miltochrista miniata. Next base: position 20,681,862 of record OW121763.1, on the reverse strand, counting down.
CCAATAATTTTGTAACGAAATTCTGTATTCATTGGTACAGGAGTGGTACTTTTTTAAAATAAATGGGATAATTAAACCGCGGAATTTAATGAGTCTCATTATCAGAAATAATTTCATTTAGGTTTACTGAAAACAAGCACGCGTCGAGCCATCGAACACTAGTGTATTGTGAATATTGGAATAAACTGCGCCTTTTGAAACTCTCATCAAGCCTGGCATACGTTTACGAGCAACTGGCGAGCATTGGATTACATCATTAATTACCATGACTTCCTTTGCCATTTTTTTTTCTTTCAACCTCGTTAATCTTTTTGAGTTCTTAACAAGATGGCACAGCCAGTAAGCGTTTTCCAACTGAACCTTCCAATTAAACACTGTGTCGCTTTTTATATTTTTTAAAAGCAATTTTATTGTGTTAAGCACACAGTCACCGGCAACGTCTTATATAGGAATTGGGGAAGTTTTTGTGATGTGCCATACAAGGCGCAAGTTTGGAACGAATCGATCTACGTGTTTCGTATTACAGAAGCTTTGATCCGGTGAAATGGATCGGTTTATAAGGTAAGTATAAAACCACGGCAGAAAATAGGTATATCCTCTTTAACCTGTTTTCGGATAAGAGAAATTCAGAGTGTGACAGTGAAAGTTGAGATGATGTTCATCATCTAAGAGGTCACTTACGAGGTCAGTAGTTCTGTAGTAATGACAAAAACCAAAGTCATGTCATTCGGATGTAATGTTTACAGAACAGGTCACTAAGTGGGATAGACGTGCACTCCAATATGTTTTCGTTTTCTAAATCTACATTGTGACCTGTTAGAAGTACGATGTCTTTAGAACTTTTAATAATCAAGTAAAGTTTTAGTAGTAAAGTTACCGTCCTCATTTAGCACGATTGACATGTACTAAGACTCCGGGATACAATCACAGTTAACAGGGCTTAGTGACTATTTGAATATGATGGGTCTTATGAGGTGACTTTGCCACCCGTATTATTAAGTCTTGTTGTGCAAGAAATATTTGCTGTTTGTATAAATGGCATAGTTCTAGAATACCAAATAAATACTGATACTATTCGCTGCATTGAAGAGGTCTTACACATTTTTGGATTCAATGTCTAGTAAAGGAACTTAATAAAATATCTAACAAAACAAAGTCAATTAAAAATATAAAAGATCTAAAGGCACTGTTCTTAAATACGATCAAATAGTGTTTGTTTTGAAGTTTGGGTGTTCTTTATGTAGGTATATGTATGAATTTAGAAATATTTAAGTATGTCTATCACTTAGGTACTTCGATCCCATAGCACATACTTATATTAGCTTAATTTGAGCTTGATGACGTCGTGTGAGAATGTACACAAAATATTAAATTTAAATATTTTATGTCAATCTTCAACTTGCTGATATCATTTTTAAGTAGCTGTCTCGTCAAATCTTGTCTTGTCAAATAAATTACTAAGGACAATATTACATCACATGCTCATGCCTACTCAATATAAAAGACAAGATATTTATATAAAAGTACTTAAATAAAATTACGTTGCTAAAATGCTTGTCAAGATGTTGCATAAAGCGTTTCAGTCGTAAGCGTCATGGTCACGAAGCGTATTGAAAAGTTCCACCTGAGTTTATTTGAGTTATTCGATTACAGTGGTCCGACTCAGGAAGTCGGAGGTGGCATTAATTCTGTAGATTTCGTACGGACACACGACACGTATGTTGTTTGGTATATCGATTATAAGGAACAATGTTCAGCGCTCGTGGCCCCACTGAGTCCGTGTTTTGAATACGATCACTACGTTAAGCATATTTTACTATAGCTGGTCCTCAGATAGGTGATCACTTTAGGACATTTCCATCTGCAAGCGATTTTGTGCTTCAAAAGACATACTAAGTTCTTGGTCCTGGTTACCTGCAGCATGACAGAGGTTAAGTCAAGCTTAAGGATTTATGTTCTTGAAGAATTTCACCACCAGTCACAACCTGCGCCTGTTTCAATTATAAACACGACAAATTATTGGTTCGCCACCTATTACGTGGGACAAGGAGTATATATCTCTGTCTACATCTTCGGGGATTAAGACAAGTCTTTATGTACATGTACCTACCTATTAAATCAGAATATAGGCAATACATAGTTAGGTAGGTCATTATTATAATGTTAAAGGCAAGAAGGTTAATATTCGGTTGTATGGTCGCTGCCTGTGGTAACTTACTGCAATATTCCTTAGATTTATCATCATCTGCAGAATAATGATTGACGATGATATAAGTACCTTATCCTGCTGAAAATAAAACAATTTTAATTATACGAAATTAATTTACTAACAAATAGGAAGCTAATCTATAGTTATATTACTTGATGGCATGTTTATTAATCATCACTTCCGTTCCAGACAAAGTACCGTTGAACATCACGAGCAATACTTTATGAAACTAGTTATAGCAAAGCAACTAATAAGTATAGCAAACATTTCTATGGCAATGACAGAATATCATTACCTCTCCGGAAATTATTAGAAAGTTTATATGAAGTTTGGGTAGTTGTCTAGTTCTTATAAGTTTATATCTACGTAAGTACTAGTCAAAAAGTTACTCGTTGTTAGATAAAAAAACGATTAATTTGTCTATTTGTGCTCGGACTGTAGAGATTTGTGGATGTGGAACTTTAGCCCTAACTTTTGGACTTTTAGTTCGAGATAAGGAATAGTTATAGATTTTCTCCTGTTTATGATGACAATAGGCTTGCCCCATATTACATGGGTCCAATAAAGTACATGCAAAATGTGTGTGTGTGTGTGTGTAATTGTCTTAGCCACCGACACCTACTCGGAACCAACTAAATTTTCCACCTTATACATTATACATACGTCTTGGGGCGACGGCGACGTAGCATATTTAAAATTTATGATCAGTTAGCATACAAATTATTATCTGTGATTAAGTTCTACATAATATGACTTAATCACAGATGAAAAAAAGATAATATTGAATATCCTATCCTACTATTCCTACTTCCCTACTAATATTATAAATGCGAAAGTAACTCTGTCTGTCTGTTACGCTTTCATGACTAAACGGCTCGAGCGATTGACATGAAATTTGGTATAAGGATAGTTCGAGGCCCTGGGAAGGACATAGGCTACTTTTTAAATGACTGCGCCAAAGGAGGGTTATGATTTTACGCGATAGCGACTTCTACGCGTGGAACAGCTAGTATTCAATATTATCTTTTTGCCAATCAACCCTACAATTGTAACTAGTACCGTTGTTGCCGAGAATAACAATAAACTTTAACTAGTAAAACTAAAATGTTGAAAGGTTAAAGAGCAAAATTCCAAGCCTCCAATGGCAATATTGGTGGAATGTTGAAGATATTAGATAACACCACTAAAGTAGATATTTAAGAGCATACTATTTCACACAATGAGACCAAGCTACTGAATCAATTTACATACTTATGCACCTTAATGACGTTTAGCAGTAGCATGCTAGATATTCAATCGATCAGACCTACCAGGGTTACGAACGTTAGAAACCAATTCTCACGCCAATGTCAATATCTCAAAAATTTTGTAAACAAATTTCAACAATAGAGTAGCGTGTGGATTTTCATCGGAACATGGATTTATGTGTAAAGGATTTTAAATCTTCCTCCAAGGAGATACGGGCTGTTGTGAAAGTAAATATGATAATAAAATCTGGCTACCGCAACGTATTGACTTTGCCTTTGTAAACACTAATAGGAAATTCAAAAGTGGGAACAAGTTGAGATGAAACAGTGAATATGTTAATTCTGTTAGTTGAATGTCTGAGCATGACTTTTTAATTTCGACATCTTCATTTTTTCATGTTAATGTTCGTATTTTTTAAATGCTGGAATGTCTTGACTTTAAGGATGAAATGAACAATAATTTGAAGATTTAGCAAGTAAATTTGTACACGAAACGATAAACTGTGGCTTTATTTTGCAAATCTCTGATATACGTTCGGATTAACAGAGTATGAGACGTTAATCCAGTTTTTATACTCAAGGTAAACGCCTACGATAAACTGTTTATGGAATTTTAAGAGTAGCTTAGGAAAAGGTATTTGGCGTAAGGCTGTAAATATCCTTTTTTAAGTCTGACTGTATGAACGTTGGTCCCAACACTAAGGCGCTAGACAGACGACGGGGCGGGCCGGGCTTTTTGCCCGCGACGTAATAAAGACCGCGTCTGTCCGCCGATGCCCGCGACTGCCCGCCCCGCGAACGCAACGCACACGACGGCGACGGGCGGGCAGTTAGTTCACTACGTTCGTTCTAGTGAAGAGCGCGTCAGTGAAAATGGATACCCAGAGAATTCGAGTAGTTGCTTATTTAATGTACAAAAAAAGAAAGAGACGCAATCGTAATATAGTCCATTGAAATGTTACATGAGCTTTGCATTTATTAGAGGACGCAATTTTATTTTCGGGACATATGTGGGGGGTCAATAGAAGCTTAACCTCAAGTTTGTGGGGTCGCCACCCTTGTCCCCCGGCCGCCATGTTGAAAAGAGTGGGGAAAAAAATACTTTTTCGCAACATTTCGGAAACTATGAGTCTTACAAAAAAATTGTAGAAGCATAATTTGTAGCATATTGTGTTGCCTACAAATGTGTATATAACTTAACAAAAAATTTGGAAATTTTTTATAAAAAAAATCTTTTTTGGTCTTTAACTTTTTTTATACATTTCACAAAAATAATACCTCAGACTAATCTTGTAGATGATCTTTAAAGAGAAATTTTTTAAAAAATGCCACAGAGCAAAAAAGAAAATTTTTATAATTTTATTTTCAATTTTTTGTTTATAATTTTTAATTTAGGACAAAAATTTGTTTGACATATTTGTAGGCAAAACAATTTGCTACAAATTAAGTTTTCACAATTTTTTTGTAAGACTCATAGTTTCCGAGATATTGAGGAAAAAGTGTTTTCACCCCTTTTTAAGATTGCGGCCGGGGGACAAGGGTGGCAACCCCACAAACTTGAGGTTAAGCTTCTATTGACCCCCCACACATGTCCCAAAAATAAAATTGCGTCCTCTAACAAATGCAATATTCGGTCCTTAAATTGTAACATTTCAATGGACTAATAGGGAGTACTGGGTACTCGATGACAACTCATCCCATACTGCAGGCGTATATATTGCCTGGCATATTTGGTTCCATAGCTTCCTCTTTTCATTTACATCGTGATATTCTTTTAATGCCGTATTACACATGTCCCAAAAATAAAATTGCGTCCTCTAACAAATGCAATATTCGGTCCTTAAATTGTAACATTTCAATGGACTAATAGGGAGTACTGGGTACTCGATGACAACTCATCCCATACTGCAGGCGTATATATTGCCTGGCATATTTGGTTCCATAGCTTCCTCTTTTCATTTACATCGTGATATTCTTTTAATGCCATATTATAAATCGGCGATCTTTTTTCGACTTGAGAAATTAAATTTTCGACGTCGAAGGCGTCCATCACTAGAAAACGTGCGGCGAGGACTGAGCCTGGCCGGCCCGCGCCGCCCCGCGCCGCCCCGTCTGCGTTACTTCATACAAACTGGTTTGTGTGATTCATGGCGGCGAGCCACGGACATGCCGCGCCGCCAGTGCCCGGCGGACAGCGGCGGCGCGGTCTTTTTGCCCTTCGTGTGCGTTGGTAGTATAGGATTCCTTTAGCGCTATCGTTCGCGGCGAAATTGACCGGCCCGGCCCGCCCCGTCGTCTGTTTTACGCCAAGTATACGTTTTATCACAATACATGTTTCCTTTAACGAACATAATTTTAATACCTTATTTAAAGATTTGTAGTGATAAAACTATACAGAATTTTGATTTTAAACATTCCTCTCTACTCTGCAATAAGCTTAAACCAACTTATATAAAAAATTTATTCAATTATGGATTATGCTACACGTATAGTTTTGAAATTTTGCCTGAAAAAAACATTGTAATCGTCTTAAAATAAAATTAAAATAAAATCGTTTATAAAAAGATCTGCAATCACAAAACAGTTAAATATAATTCAAAATTCAAAAGCAGTTTATTCATAATTTTAATAAAATATCGGGATAAATATTATTTCAAAACTTTATAGTAAAATTTTCAGTTAAATTTAATATTTAAACACACTACAAACCACTCGCATTAACGAACGTATTCGAATCCCCTCTGTAAAAGGCACATAAAGGTCCACTTAGAGAGGTAACAAGCCATACTAACAACCTCGGAACATACGTCACTACTTCCATTGCCACCTGATGGTGAATATGCTATTAGTCGCTAAATGCGTACTGTTACCGTTACTGTGCTCACATTCACAATACTAATAATATTCGGAATTTAAGTGTATATTTGTTTGTTTCTAAAAAAACAAAATAAGCTAGCTACCGCGCTTAACTACCTATCAACTTACCAAATTAGATAATTCTTTTTTATCGTGTTTCATATTGTCACCACAAGGTTTGTAAAGAATAAAATGACGAAAAAATTGCTGTTTCAAGTTCGCCGGGTTAAATAAAGAACGAAAAATATATGTGAGAAAAAACATAGTGAGTTTTAAAATAATAATGAGTTTTTGTATCTCGATTTAATTAAATAAAGTAGAAAATTAAATATGTTTCTTTATTAATATCCATCCTGTTGTTTTTTTCAAACAGCTAATAAAAAAAACCGGCCAAGTGCAAGTTGGACTTGCCCATAAAGGGTTTCGTAGCAGCAAGTAACATAATATAAGTTCTTATAGTTCGTTGTAACTTTGATTGATGTTTTAACTCGTTCGCAGTGGTAGTGATTTTTCTAACCGAAAATTACGGTTTATGACGTATTAAAAAAAAACTACCAGCTCTATCTCGTTCAAACCAATTTTCGTTGGTAGTTTATACGGCAATGTATATCATATCTTCTTTTTAGATTTATCATTTTCTTAGTTTAGAAGTTAGAGGGGGGGGGACACACATTTTTCCACTTTGGAAGTGTCTCTTGCGCAAGCTATTCAGTTTAGAAAAATACGATGTTAGATACCTCAATAGCATTTTTGAAAACCTATCTATAGATATCCCACACGTATGGTTTTGATAAAAAAATAAATTTTGAGTTTCAGTTCTGAGTATGGGACCCCCAAAATTTACTGCTTTTTTTCTAGTTTTATATAATAATCTTGATGCGGTTCACAGAATACATCTAGTTACCAAGTTTCAATAGCATAGGCCTTATAGTTTCGGAGAAAAGTGGCTGTGACACACGGACGGACAGACAGACGGACAGACAGACAGACATGACGAATCTATAAGGGTTCCGTTTTTGCCATTTGGCTACGAAACCCTAAAAACACCTATCAGTACAATTAAAAACTTTTTTTGAACCATAGTCGTAATTTGTCACGTCATAAAAAGATATGTAAAGTTACCCAAGCATATCCCGAAACAAGGTCTAGTTTCGATTAAACGTTAGTCTGTACGTTACACCCACATCGCATTGTATGTAAAATTGTGTGTGTGTTCGTCGCGGCTTGTAACTCGATCGGTCTTACATGGGTTGGGACGAACCGATTTTGGTAAGCCAGTACATTGATTCTGTGTTTTCATACAATGGTTTTATATGACAAGGTTCCATTGTTTGTTACCATGTTATGTTCTTAGAAATCAAATGAAATGAGACTAATAATATACGTTATACTGTACATGTACGATATTAGGGCCCAAAGTTGGACGATGGGATTCAATATGAGAATAATGTAGTAATAAATATAAATACATATTAGTGGATATTCTCACACAACATCATCTAGTCCAAATTAAGCTAATATAAACTTGTGCAATGGGATCTAGACGACTGATAGACATACTTATATATTTCTAAATACATAGATACATATTATACATAGAAAACACCAAACCGAACATTTGTGAATCTCTCAAATATTTGGACCGACGACTCCAGGACCTCAGCGCGGCAGGCGGTTTCATTGCCGAAAGCGCCACCGACGCAGTCAAAAGTATATAGCTTATTTTTAAGTATAGATAAACTAAATCTACATGCATTACCCAACCAAGACTGTTGCATATAAAACCAGCATCAGAGTCCGCTTTTAACGTAACCGCGTAACAGAAGCATCTGTACTACAGGGTCTTCTCTGAGAAATTGAAATAAAAAACAAAAAGTCACAAACTTCTAGAAAAACTCGCTTGACAGATGCTGAAATTGGAAGTGGTACATTTATAAGCCTGTAGAGAAGTGTAAAGGAGCCGAAATTCCGAATGGTGCATTTATAAGCATATAGAGAAATGTTACTGTCGTCCAATCTTTGCTCCCGCTTCTACTACGTAATATATATTCTGTGCTGAAAAAGAGTCTTAACCCTCAGTCACCCATTGTATACAGTATATAAATGACTATCGCTGGGAGTGGAAACTTTTAGCGATAATATCTGCAGAAATGGGAGATCCTACTCGAGCGCAAATGTAACCTTCATTCATTGTATTGTTATGTGCAAGGTGGAGAATAGTCACTGCGTGCCGGTGACACATACATACCTTAGTCAGGCCTTTTTCGCCGAAGGGGTAGGCAGAGGCATTGCATACGCCTACATTTTACCATAGTTTTATGTCCCACGTAATAGGTGGGGAATCTATTGCCGTACTGAAATGGACCCACAGTTGAAATTTTCAAGCCGCCCATAAGGCTTTAACTTGGTTTAACGATTGTCATTTTACTGACATCCGGATTTCATTTCGAGTTTTCCTTCCCTACACAGTTTTGCGAAAGTGTTCCCTTAGTCGCCTCTGTTGACACCCTCGGAATGAATTGGGGTGGCAACATTTTGAACGCTGTCTCGTCGTTACACGGGGCTGACACATGCATATTTGAAAAAGTCCTCTTATGAACGTGTTGAATGAACCGTACCAGTCATCACCACATCACAGTAGTAGACAGGGTTTTATATACATATATTTAGCTCTTAGAGTAAACATTAGATTTGGCTCGCCAAATGGACGTCGCCACCAGCCTGATGGTAAGCCGTGGCGCATCTAGCTATTGGGGTCAGTCTCACAGTCCTTAAGACTTTCGACAGTGGTCCTCAAGTTGGCGGCCCTGTGATGTGCCTCTTCACGCTCCTCTTGAAGAACCCTGATTTGTAAGACGAGGGAAAAACGTGTGCGGGCCGGTCATTCCATGTTTTTTAGTTCGACAGAGGAACGATCTTTTGAAACGCTCGGTTCTAATGAAAATTCTCTCCACTGTGCTTGAGTGGCTTCTCTGCCCGGCACGCGATGTTCGGGATCGGAAAGGAGATGGTGGGATCAGGTTGAAGAGCTCTTCAGAACATTCACCGTGATACATTCGGTAGAAGGCAGCGAAGGATGCTATGATTCTTCGTTGCGCTAACGGTTACTCCGGCTACCGTCACTTCAGGACAACCAATTATTCGGGTAGTACGTCTCTGCATAGCGTCAAGCGAGTCTAGTAAGTACCTCGCGGAGTCATCCCAAAAGTGTAACAGTATTCGACGCAGGGGCGAATCTGCGTCTTGTACACTAAACATCTCTGATGTGGCGTGAAATACCGTCTCACCTTATTCAGGATTCCAAATAAGCTTCTGATAAATCCGACATTTACATTTTCACAAGGTCATAATAATAAAGCATGATGCCATCTATTACCTACACTTAATGCTAAAGACGTATTGAATAATGCCTTGCTTAACAAAGAAAGAATGTCCCCAATAGTAGTAAGAAACAACAATACAGATAACTTTTAAAATGCAGTGAACAAAGTTAGTCGTGACCTCAGTCACTTTTATTTTATTTCTATTCAATGAAAGGTTGTATAAAAGTTGTACTGTACTTATCTATCTAAACCGTTTCATGGCCCCTTTTTCTTGTAAAAGTGGTATTTTAAACACCGATGTCAGACCTATTTTCTCACTATTTATATAATCGTAAATGTCAATCGATTTTATATAATAAAATCGATAACGACTTCGATAAATGAATTCTGGTGTCTCATTGTCACTACCGGCTGATTTTATTGACTTCCGATAGTTAATCTGGGTTTATCGCTTTTTAATGGGATCGAATTATTTTGATCTAAGTAGTTACGACTCTAAGATATTTTGAAGCGATTATTTTGCCACATAAATACGAGTATCTTTCAGAATAGGTTCTTAGTCAATATACTATGAATCTATGAGTTAAGGTTCACTTTTCTTTTAGGTACATAAATCCTTCGCAAAAGAGGCGGCGGAGAAGGAACGGGAGAGGATCAGTTCTCTCCCGTGCCGCAGAAGACGCACTGGGCGCCGGAGATCACACAATGATCTTCGTCCTCTATAGGCGTTAGTCTGGGGGCGACACTCTGGGCAGGTTGTCGTCCTAGCAGATATAGGCTCAAGATGGTGGCGCATTGGCAATTACCACGCGCCTCCTCCACGTAGAAAGTGGCGTGGTCCCCACAAATAACAGAGGCGAGGAGCCGTCGAAGTTTGGCGGCCAGGGCTGGTCAGGGTAACTGGGATCTCCTTTCAAGGGGAACACCAGGTTCCCTGACAACAAACAGCAGAGGAGGACAAAAAAAGAAAAAAAAAGGTACATAAATCCTGTTCACGCCAAAAAAACTGATGTGAAAGTGACAGTTATGATGAAAATGAAAAATGTTTTATTGGTATTACAATTTACAGTAAGTTGTTCAATGGACGTCTTCTTTTATGCATAACAATGCCTGTAATACAAAACGTCGCTCCATCCACATACTACAAGCTGTGTTAACATTAAGAAATTTTAATAGACCAGAAAGAAAGCTTAGGCTTGGTAGGCCCAGCAATAGCTGTATATTTAGTCTTAGCCCAACTTAAGAGGCTTAAGACTAAATCTCAGTAGGTCTAGTTATTATTTTACCTATTTAGCTTTTGGCCTACATCGCAGTATGTCTAATTCGCGTTATGCCTACTTCTCCTTTTGACTAGTCATAACGCGAGTTAGGCGTACTGCGAATTAGTCTTACCGAGCGCAAAGGATTAGGAACAATGTTTACACAAATAGGATTTACAAAATAGGTTACAATGGGTAAAAATAGTTACATCATCAAAAATTTTATGGTCACGGCATATAGGCTAAAAGCCCAGAAATGCCTGTGCATACATACTTTACGAACAAGGTTCATAGAGAAGGTAATCTTTTACTAAGTTCAAATCAATTTTTATATATACTAGGAAATTACTAGAAAAGGAACGATGTAATGTCAATACATCAAAATGCTTAACAGTCTCGGTATGTAGGCTAAAAAGCTAAGGCTTATTTGATCCAGCAATCCCTGTAACAGAGTGAATACTCCACATAGGTATCTACCAGATAAAAGTTTGTATACATACAAGACAAAGTAGATACTTAGAGAAGGTAATCTTTTTCTAAAATAGGAACAATGTTTAGATACTTAAACAGGGAAATTACTAAAATAGGCACAATGTTTAAATATCACATTTAACAAGTAGTTTGAGAGTGTTTTTGTGTGAGTGTGTGGGTGTGAGTGAGTGTGTGTGAGTGAGTGTGTTCAAGTTATGACAGTGACACTTAGTTCTAACCTCTAAAATCTCACGTTCGCATCGCCGGCAGAGCTAAAATAGGAATATTTTAACTCAATAAAACCCAATATAGTGAAGTGAAAAACTATCTCCCAAGCAATTCAGCGCAGCATCTATCCAGTTAACGAGACATCAGTACACTCATAATTCGGTAAGTAAATTTTACCAGTTACCTTTCTTCTAAAAATATACCTATTTCCCCAACGTTGTGGAGTCTGTAAAACGCTGATGCTTTAATTCCGGGATTTAAAACACCAAATACATTTGTCTTTTTTTTAACGCGAGGAAAATCCTACATGGATGCTACGCCGGACTCCTACAGACTAAAAAACCACACGACCCTACCTAATACCTGCGGTTGGGAGCCCCGGGAAAGCCCTTGTAAGGATAACCCCAGGATTCCCAACAAACCTTGACTAACATTGTGGTCTCACCTAGGGGTTCGGATGTAATGACGGTGAGCAGTCCCACCACCGTTCCCAGACTCCCGGTAAATAGTTTTGCCTAGTGTCATTTTCCGAGATCCCCTTTTGTAGGAGGTCGCGACGACACTTGGCCAATATTGACAAATGCCATATTGCCTTATATGTAAGGCATTTGAGGGCAAAAATGTTCATTAGATTTTTAATTTTGGTATTTTTATCAGCAACTGCTGTGTAACCTTTCAACCCCGTAAGTCAGTCAGCAGGTGTATAAGTTGCAGCTGAGACAAATGCTCCAATCTCTATGGGGGTCTAATATATTCAATGCAGACGTAGTGATGGACGACAGGAGAAAAAAATTATCGAAAATATTACATTTTATCAAACAAACAAAATTGTCAAAAATTTTTTGCTCGCAATTTGTTTTTCGAGAGGGAATTCTGTAACTCATTTTGTTTTGCCAAAAAGACATGAAAAAGGAGATAAGTAACGCTAGAACGTATGGACAAAGGTACTCTCTAGAATTGTTACAAATTTCTCAAAACTTTTTACGAGAAAACTTATCTTCGCTTATACCGCTCAGTCCATTAAAGGCATAACCTAACGTTATAGTCATTATTATTTCATTATTCTAAATTTTGTATGATAAATTTCAATGTAGGTTAAGTTTTCTGTTTTATGAGTTACTACGGCGAGGTTACGATCGTGGTTCCACCCGCCCAGGAAAATGTTGTTTTCCAGGACAAAATACCTTACTCTCTTTCTTGACCTTACAAGTAGATCTATTTTAAATATGATGTCCATTCATTGATCTTTACGGTGTGAAAGAAGGACAAATAAACCAAAATAATCAACCATCAGTCATTTACTGCAGCTATTCAGCAAATTATAATATATTTGTAGTATTTTAGAAGCGCAAAAACGTTTTCACATTATGCCCTTTATTACCTCCTTAAATAAATATTAATATCACAAATTATTTTAACAGAAGAAGATTAAAATAACACTAACTTTTTCCTTCAATGATAAAGAAAGCTTAGTACAGTGTTGCCAGTAAACTTTTAAGCACTTCTACGTCCAAGTCGTAAGGAAACTTGTGCATTAAGTATTGAAAGGCAGTAATACAAGCAAATGATAAAAGCTGATCTCATTCCCCTCACTTGTTCACAACGAAATAGTGTTATTTTCCAGTAGTGGGATGCAACACAGTGCTTTAAGTTGATAACCGCATATTTCATACTGTGTAATGTTCTAGGAACAAACATGGCGAAACTTTCAAACATTACTTCTTAGCTGCATCTAGTTACTTGCGATAAATTGCAATATGGACAACATTGTTGGTTGTTTTAAATTACTATCGAACTTATTCTTTATCTAAAAAAATATTACGACTAAGATTTTCTTAGGTACCTAGTAGTAGTTTCATTACGATATTCATCAGATAAGAACAACCTCTTATTGGAGTCAAAGGTGAATTTCGTGGGCAAGTGAACAGTTTCGAGTTCCAGATATTACCATAATCAATTTAAGCTCTACAGTCATTAATACGCTTTCACCATTTCATTACTTTTCTATAAAAAGAGATGTATAACTACTGATACCAGTAATGCATACATTTGCATTACATACAAGAGAGCCTTTGTCGAATTTACGTACAAGTCCGACTGACAGATTTCGATCACATCAACAAATTGCCGTTTTGCATCAGTTACTATTTTCCGATATGACATTTTCATGAATATTTTCTCATGTTTAATAAATACATCAGGGTTTTAGCCAATCTGAAGCCTAGTGGTTAAGTTTACAATGTACGTCCTTTCTGCATGAAATAATATACATCTATCTATCCATACATATAATAAATCTGTTGAGAACGAGAGTCTGTACATGGAAGATATTTGGAAAATTTTAACTGGTAGGGCGTTCTATAATCAATACTGAAGCCGAAAATGTAATTTAAAATTTTCATGTCTGTCTGTCTGTATCCCGAATAAGTATCACGCCGAAACTACTGAACCGATTTGAATGATACTTGGTTTATTCCGAGCTTATAGTCCGAGGTAGGTTCTAGGATACTTTTGATCCCGATATTTTGCGCAGTTCCTTAGGGAGAGGAGATGAAAGACAAAACGGTTTTTTAGTTGTAACTTCTGAATGCGTGGTCTGATTCTAAAACTTTTTTCAGTATATTATAAAAGGAGTACTCTAAGGATTGTTTTACACAAGTTTCAATGTTGCGTATTCTGTGGTTCAGGAATTAGAGACATCTCAACTTTTGCAAAGCCTAGAATATAAGAATTCCTTTAAATCTAAACTGGCGTGTAGGCTTAAACATAAAAGAGCTTAATCATTAAGGCTATTGTGAAATAATTGAATTGTTTTAGAATGGACTTAATCTTTAAGCTCTTTTATGATTAGGCAAACAGGGCAGTTTCATACGCTCCCATGAGTCTTTTGAAAAAATACCTGTCCTTTCATACACCTTATGTGCCGTAAACGAAGGTGCGAGGGTCAGCTAGTATTTAAATATTTTTGAATTGATACCTAAGGAAAATTTAATTATGAGTCTTCTTGAAACAAAGACCGCTCGTTTACAAAATTAGATTTAACTCGACTTGTACTCAGGCTAAATCTTATTACATTTATTATTATTATACTGCAATACAAAAATATAGGTATGGAAAAAATCTAAGTATATTTTTGTTAGATCTTTTGAATAAGAATTGAATGAAATTTCTAAGATCAAATTAAGAAGAAATAATATTTCACGAGCATAATGGAATTTAAAAAGATTTTATTTAAATAGAGATACAGCGGCTGCTACAAGAAAATCAAGGAAAATTATCACAAAAGACTATGATTAAAAATCTGAGCTCGATTGATTGATAAAATTCAATTGACAGCCATAAATTTTCAGTAATGTTATTTTTTCTTCATCACATTTAATATTTTTGGCATTTTTTACATAAATGAATTGATTTTTTTTACGAAATAATTCATTGTTCAAAAGCAGTAATTTTGACATTATGCTAATGATATGGAAAGTATTCATTTTATATCTTGATTATTATATTGAGTGGACGACGCGACGCCTCAACGTCTTTTGAACATTGATCTATTCAAACCAATGCAGCCGAATTTTTAAACAGACAGGACCCATAGTACCGCGGTAACCGGGATACTGGCAGAAAGTAAACCATCTTGCTTTCCACACCAATATGTATCTTAGGCAGCGATTTTTTGTGTCTTTTGTTCGTTCGTAGGTATGGACCTTCTATAGTGACTGTTTTTCTTTCTCGATCGTTCCCGGGCGAAAAATAGGTGAAAGTGATGGCAGCACGTCGGAGAAAAGTAAAAGGATGCGCTTGGGACACTTCAGTGAATAATCTCTTGCAGTAATAAAAACTCTTTAAATTTTGAATTATATTATTACTTATTGATGACTTATAATGTTGTAAATGTTGTATTACTACTTGTATTTTCTTAATTCAGTTAAATTCATTAACAAGACGTACATAAAAACATGAGAAGTAGAAATGAAAAGGAAATTGATTTGGTTAGATGGCATCGTGGACTGATTTTTTCAGTTCTAAACTACACTAAACAATAATTCCTATGTAATCCTATCCTACTAATATTATAAATGTGAAAGTTTGTTAAGATGTCTAGATGTTTAGAGGTTTGGATGTTTGTTGCTCAATCACGCTCTAACGGCTGATCGGATTGGACTGAAATTTGGTACAGAGATAGCAAATAGTCTGGAATAATACTTTTCATCCCGGAAAAATGTTTCCACGGGAAGCGGGAACGGGTACCAAATTTCACGCGGGCGAAGCCTCGAGCATCATCTAGTTTTAATCTATCTATCTACAACAATTTTGTTAGTACTATTAAATTCCAGTGAGTTATATGATCGCAACAAATGGTAAAGCGACACAGAACGGCACGCATCAGTCATGTGCTGGCAGCCTCGTACGTCATCTGTCAAAACTCCAGCGCCAAGGTTTAATGGATTATTGAATACACCCGATTTCAATCAACAAACAAAGTGAATTTTTGCGGTTCGTTCCATATTTTAGTGAGTATGTTCCTTTTAAATTAAAATGGCGGATATCATGCTGTAGATCTAGTGGGTGATCTCGATAAGTAGAGCAACTGAATAAAATGATAAGATCATAAAAAAATGTATCATCAATTACATGTGAATTTTAGACGAAATTAGAACAACGCTCAATCAATACATCAAATCTTTATTTCAGCATAAAGCAAGCGATAAAGGAGAAGAAAAAATCAACATAGCTGAATGCCGCCCTACTAAATCGGATTCATCTGATAATTTCTTTGTACAAATTCTTCTCCCGTGCTTTTCTTCAGAATTTATTACTGAATACTTATATTGTACTTACTTAGACTTATGACTGCTGCCAAAATTATTGTAACTACACTCGAGAGCAATGAATCCGGGTCACTTAAAGAATCCTAAAAATCTCGGAAACTAAAAATGCTAGGTTAATGCAATAAATTGTATTTAATAGACAATGTAATACTCCTTAAATGAAGGTATTAAAACTTCTTAGTTATTGTAAAGTTATATCATAAAAAAAACAAATTTGAAAAAGGGCCACTTTCGAAGATGGGACTACGAAATTACAGCATTTGGTGTTGCTTTTGTTTGTAATCTGTCATTTATGTGGGTACATAAACCATGTTGATAGTGCTCTATATTCATTAATCAAGCTGAAATTATGTCGCTTACGCCTGAAGAATGCACCAGAATACTTACAATGCTGGAAACCGGCCGGAGTCAGCGCGATACAGCCAGGACTGTCGGTGTGTCGCTGTCAACAGTACAAAGAGTTCTCCGACGTTACGAAGAAACTGGTTCTAACCTACGCAGACCAGGAACGGGCAGAACCAGGTGTACCACAGCACGAGAAGACCGATACTTGGTGAACACCATGCTTCGAAATCGCTTTCTTACAGGAACTGAACTCACCAATCAGTTTTGACGCCTCGGAGGAAGTAACCCAAGTGCATGGACAGTAAGACGTCGGCTTGCTGAATCTAACTTAAAACCCCTTAGACCTGCAAACGGCCCTAAACTGGAGCGTGGGCATCGTATTTCGAGACTAAGGTATGCCCAGAGCCACGTAAATTGGAGTATTGAAGATTGGTCAAAAGTTATGTTCTCCGACGAATCAAAATTTATGCTCTACAAGCACGATGGAAGACACAGAGTGTATCGAAGACCAGGGGAAAGATTCAAGCAAGCATGCATCGAAGAAAAAGTAGCCTACGGTGGTGGGTCTGTACTTGTGTGGGCCGGAATTTCTTCTGAAAGTCGCACAGAGCTGGTGATCATAGAAAACGGCTCTTTAACTAGCGTAAGATATGTGGAAGAAATCCTCAATGATCACGTTGGTCCATTTATGGTCAATTTAGGTGAGGATGCTATATTTATGCATGACAATGCCCGACCTCATACAGGTAGGATTGTGAATGACTACCTTCAAGAGACGAACATTACTCGTATGGAGTGGCCAGCGCGCAGCCCGGATATCAACCCGATCGAGCATGCTTGGGACGAGCTAGGCAGATGCGTAAAACAACGAAACCCTCCCCCAATCACGCTTCGTGAGCTCAAAATTGCTCTCACAGAGGAATGGGAGAATATTCCCCAAAATCGTATAAGGAACTTGGTGTACAGCATGCCAAACCGCGTAAACGCAGTAATGGAAGCACGAGGAGGCAATACGAAGTATTAAAATTCAAGAAAATCGTAATAAAGTTCAAAAATTTCATGTTTCCTATTTTTGTTTTAAGGAGAGATCGGCAGTTTTTTCTTTATGTAATTTTGTGTTAATAAAATGTATGGTGACTCATTTTTTTTTTACTTTCATTTAAGGAGTATTACATTGTCTATTAAATACAATTTATTGCATTAACCTATCATTTTTAGTTTCCGAGATTTTTAACATTCTTTAAGTGACCCGGATTCATTGCTCTCGAGTGTATTAACATAGTAGAATTTAGATTTACTCTGCTATTACTAAAACAACAATTGAACACTAAATTTATCTGAACGACATTGGATTGTCAAAACGGACATAGGAGTTATGTTAACGGTATATACTGTGATTGATGGCTCATTCAATATTTAGCTTGGTTACGAATTTCATGATAATGGCGAATGTATATTGTGATTCTGTGAATTAATAATGAGGAGCTTGAAGTGGATTGAATATTAAATTATAGCGGATCAGAATATTATCGATATTTAAGTATCTGTATCATTTAACACCAAAGTTATATCCATATCAGTCTGATGAATACTCCAAACTATGATTTGGTCATCATTTCAAAGCCATCATGTCTAGCAATCTCGTTATCGTAAATACTTTACTTCAATTCTATAAAATAATGTCAAAATTTGTGAAGATGTTTGGATGTTTGTTACCGACTCAAGCTCTAACGGTTAAACAGATCTGTCTGGAATAACATAAATGCTACTTTTAATATAGGGGAAATATGGTCCTATGGGAAGCGGGAACCGAAAGCGAATTCCACGCTGGCGAAACCGCGAGCGTTAGTTCACTATCAGTTGGCAGAAATGGAAGGCGTCAGGTTTTTTGTAACCATGTACGGGTTGCGGCTATAACGTGCAAGTTCCTTGGAACTAAACAGTGCCTCTAAGGTGGCGTTCAAGCCACTTGGATTTCGGAAAGTGTTATTGACTTAAGAAGTTAGACAAGCGTAAACAGTGGCAACCGATATACGAACACCCAAGAATAATAATAAAAGAATTCTGATTCACGATGACTTAGGTAGTGGAAATAATGACCTATTTATAAAGAATTCAATATCACGAAGTTTTCTACTAAGATTTAGTTCCAGTATACTTAACCTTAGTGAAGTCAAGAAATTCTTAAGTAAAAATTTATATAAATAATGATGGGAGTATGTATTTCACAATGTTTTTTGCGCTATAGATATAGAACGCTTAACAGATGTGTAATAATGATATAACTATTTAAACCAATATTATAAACAAGCCAGACTTATCTCCTAGGGCAGATAAGAGAGAGAAAATATTGGCTCTCATACCTAAAGTACAGCCACAGAAAATATTTTTAAATCGGTCAAGCTGTTTGATAACGATGTTGCCACAGATATCAGAAAAGAGAAGTTTAATCGAATTTAATAATAAATACAATAAATTACTTGAACTTTCCTGTGGTAAGAGACTCCATGGGAAGTCAAGTTTGTACATCGGTTTTAGCAGATAGCGACAGAACAAGTCGGCATTTTAAACAATTTCACTGTGGTGATGATCTAAACGACAATGATCATCCGACGAGCAGCTCTCGGCATAAAACACTCATTTTGGACCTATCGGAGCGACACCGATACGCGCTCATGCTATTTCTCCTGTTTTCTGATTTCTGTGGATTTTGCTTAGGAGAGCTTAGATCACTTAACTACGAAAGAGAGCGGATCAGTATTATTATTGTTATTCGACACAACAACTTTTGCTATTCACATTTTATTTAATAAATGTCAATCTACGACCGTCACTGTGAAATATACGTATATTAATTGACACAATAATAAATCGAAATGTAATTAAATATTTTCGTTATGTACCTACATATTAGAATGATAATATTGCATGCCGATTCGAGCTACATTCAATAGAATTACGATACATCGAATCGAAATAAATGAAACTATTATTTAATTTAAAAGGAAGTCATTTACTCCAAGTGGGCCTATAAACTTCAGCTCATTCCATTCTGTGTAGGTTGTATTCACACTTATATTTATTAAATCCGTATGAGACAATTTCAGAATATTGCAGCCGACGTAAGATATCTTAAGTATACCACGTGCAACAATGGAAACGATAGCCATGATACAGAAAGGGACTTATATTATTAAAATAATAACTCCCACGTACTCGGGCATTCGCGGCTCAATCGCCTCCGATACCGCGTAACCATTTACGAATGATCTACCCATCCTTAAGGATAACGAAAAAAAATTAGACACCTATAGAAGAATCGTGTACAGTCAGAGGTCAGATATTATTGGACGTATTATCCAACCCACGTACGTTGCTTTATTGGCCGGAATTGCTCCTAAACGTTACCAATGAGGCGTTTGTTGTTGTATATTTACGGCACCTTCATACTTGCATAGTAAGAGACCTGGCACCGATATAATAAAGAGCAAGAAATATAGGGGTTTGAGTCTCGTTATTGTTATGTAATACGATTTATTCAACAAATTGGGAGTCTTTACCTAAATTGGTAGCAGAACATGGTTGTAAGTTCGGTTACGTTAAACTTTTGGAGAATTTATGTTCTACATAATAATAAATGATAGCAAGATCGGTATTTAAATTACAAAGCGTTTTGCTGAATATTGTAATGCGGTGGTGAAACATTTAGAATGTATTTTTAACTATAAATATACAACAAAAGCGATGCTGTGTTTACCAAAATTTTGGTTCCGTTTAGGAATAAACCATGGATAAACACGAACGATATCAATAAATTACAAGATGATTAACATTAATGCTTTAAGGTACGCATGTGTTTTGTGCTTATATATTGCAAATTTAATTAAGGTAACATACGAAAGATTTACTAATGTGAAAAATGGACCAATGCCCGACAGATCTGTAGCAGTATGTGAAATGGAATTTCTGTGGTCTCCAAGTTCAAGCCAATCTCATCTGGGGGTAGACCATAGATTCACAGACATGAAGCAAAATCTCATTTGCCTGCAGTAGTATCAGTAAGATGTTAAAACTCTAAGATACTCTAAGATACGGCCGCCAATGCGGCCTCGCCCAGGGGTGGTTCGGGTGCAATCCCGCGTCTATGGGGGGTTTCGGGTGTGACCCCGCTTCTAAGGGGGGGCGTGCGTGAGATGCTTACGTCACGCTGCCGTCATGGGCCTGCTTCTGTAAGGACGGTGAGCGGCCCTCTCACCGTCCTCAGACCCCCGGTCATGGAGGCCGATAGTCCTCGGCGAAGACACGTCGGCGGCGCCCAGGGCGCCGACTGCGGAACTCGGATGGGAGAGTTCTCTCCCGCACCCGGCCCGCCGCCTCCTTCACATAGAAAAGTATTTAGAACTAATTGTTTATGCTTTCTAAAAATCTTAGCAGACTGCTATGATAAAAGGAAATTTTAACTAATTCCTCTTTTATGAACTCCGTTTCCATTTTAGTATGGAGATGAGAACTTTAAGCATAAGATCTGGGCAATTTTAAACCACAAATGTACAAAGTGATATAAACATTTATTGATCTAAGAGAAATGAATTAAATAAAAGTTATAATACAGAACTTAGTTAATTACTTGAGTTCAAGGGTCGCATATTTTAGAGCTGGGATTGAAAAACTTGAAGATAAGTAAGTCAAAGCTTATCCAGAAGTTTCAATATTTATATTGAGAGGAATAAATCTCTGACTAAAGTTTTAAACCAAAAGATGCAAATGTCATGATAGAGTTAAATTTGAAATTAACAGAACAAGTTCAAAGTTTCTGCAGAGTCTTAATTTCAAATATTTAAATAAAAGGGGTCTCAAATAAGAGCAGCATTTTATGGCTTATGTTTTGTAAATTAAAAATTGCCATATACTCGAATTCATCCTTAGTATTATTGATACTGTTGATTGATGGCACTTGATGAAACTTGCTACACATATTGAATTTTGTGTGTTTATGTGTTGTAAGTGTAATTATGATCTAAATAAGTAAATAGCTTTTGAGAATGCCACAAGGCAAAACCGGTTAGGTATTACAATATTAAATGTTGTGGAACAGTACAAGTGATTTTTTTCAATATGTCATCCTAAGTAGTAATAAGTGTAATAACCAATGACAATGACATCCTTAGTAGTAAATCGACCGGCCTCGTAGTTCCGTGGTTAGTGTGCCTGACTACGGATTCGGAGGTCGTGGGTTTAATTCCCATCCAGGACAAATCTCTTTGTGTGATGAGCATTGTGATTTTTTCTGTGTCTGGGTGTAAATTATCTATTATTATTATTTTATTGTATTTATTGTCTCGCTCAGCGAATAGGTCTTGCTATTCAAAGGGGGAATACTGCTAGTCTTTTGGGCACAATGGCACGGGGTTCATATTTAGGTTTAATTTAGATAGTAATACTGTATTTATAAATGTAATAATTATGTTTCACTGTAATTTTTAACAGTAAATGTATATGTATCTATTTATCAATATATGTTTATGTAGTTTATCAGTCATCTAGATGCCATAGCACAAGCTTATATTAGCTTTGATTGGGCTAGATGATATCATGTGCAAATATCGAATATTTATTTATTTATCATATTTAATTAAGATGAGCGATAGATAGAAGATATATACCTTATAAATAATTGGGGTTTAGAGTTCAATAGATGATCTAAATACTGGCACTACTAAGTATAAATTTTAAAGAAAATATGTTAAAGTTAGTACACCAAAGTTATATTCAAGAATTAATCACCTAAATTTGTGAAATTGAAGTCACTCCAATTTTAGGATAAACGCTCCAGGTATACTCTTGAGAAATATGTATCTGTAAGTGGCAGATGAAAATTTTTGATTAGTATCTAGGTAATACAATACTGAAAATTTAATCAAAGTAAAGAGTGTTTTATGTAGTGTTAATAAATTAAATTTTGTAAGATTCCCCATGAGTGTTCCAATAATTGTTTAAAGTTGAATTCCATTTTGACAAATTTCGCTATGAATACTTTTACAGTATTAAATAGTACTAAATCGATAGCCTAATTTAGATATTAAATACCTCATGAATGTTTAGGGCTAGTCATGTAAATCCTTCTCACGGCTATAAAAATTTTAACATGTTCTTCAGGTCAAGACTAAAAATACAAGTAAGTGGTAGGTAAGTATGAATATAACATCGATCCATTCCAACTTTCGCAATTTATACTACTTAAGTAAAGACAATATATTTACCGAATTTATCTTCAATAAAATAATTTTATTTTGGTAATCATAAACTACCAAGAAATATCTACAAAGATATAATAGTCGAAAGACCGTATTAATATTTATAAGGGAATGCTTCGATTGTAAACAAAGTCGAAGAAGGGTGTTAATATAAACTATTTGATCTTTTTACAAGGCTTTTGAGATTATATTTGTTTATGTTATTCACGGTACAGTTTTAGCGAACCAAACCTTCACTGAGGGTATAGGGGAGTACACTTTGAGAGTGTTGTTTACTCATTTTAGTATGTTTATTATTGTGTATAGTGTGTATGGAACTTGAGATGTAAGGTACATAAGAAACATGTAGAGTTATTGATTGACACGGAGTTGGTTACATTTTTCAATGTCAGTAGATAAGTATGTATTGTAGTCAAATATATCAGAAATTAGAGAAAATGTAACGAAGGCAATCAATCAATCAAATCATCCTTACACAATACACCGCTAATAGGGCTCCCGTAATTTTCGATGAAACACCGCCATAGACTTTACTCAAACAGTCCTTCTCCGAGACTCATTAAATGACCGGCGGTTCATCTGTCTGGGGCTTAGGCCTAACGTAAGAATTTATGTTTCCCAAATCAAGGACTCCACTCGGAAACTCGTCGTCCAACTCGAATATTTATTAAGTACTTCAATTTTTTTTTTCTATTCTGCTTATTTATTGAGCACACTCATTTTATTAAAGTACCAGTATTGTTTTCCGATTCGCATAAGTATTTTGTTGTGCCGTTCCTGGTGGCTCTCCATAGTTCTGTGTTTACAGTAGCCACGGTAGCGATGTTTACAAATGGTTCTCGAGAGCAGTCGCAATCTGTAGCAACGAGTAAATTAATTTACAAAGTAGTGTAGTTTTACGAAATGAAATTATTTAGAAGATAGAACTCGTTAATGTAACTACTGTCATTATCTTTATTACACAGATTATAATAAACTATGTAGATGTTGATCACTGCTTCGCCCACGTGTTATTTCTTTCCCGTTTTCCAAGGGAGCATAAAAATGTTATTTTCAACTATCATCTATCCCGGTACGAAAATTCAGCCTGATCCGTTCATCCGTTAGAGCGTGATTGAGTAACAATTTTTGGATGTTCCAAATATCCAAACATGTGCACAAACTTGCACATTATATTGATAATGCAATATTTATGAAAATGAAAATTGTCCAGACGTAGCCTCGCCTTAACATGGCCAAAGCGTGAAATGAACCAATTTATGTCGATTCAGGGATTTTTATCTATGGTAATGCCGCCGGTGGTTGGGGTAGTTTTTTGTATACCTATCTGTAAGATTTCAGTCTACAATACAAAAAAATTGAAATCGATTTTTTAAATATTGTTTTTAAAACCAAGCGCAAATCTAAATAATGTAGAGCCTGGTCCTCTTAATTTTGTATGTATCAAAAAGAAAAAACATCTTCGATATTCTTTTATTCGAATAAGTAGGTAGATATTTTATTTCCACTTTGTGCAATTTTTTTTACTAACGAAGAAAATTCGCTTTTAAATGACGACGGAAAAATTATGTAAAATTATGTAAAATTAAAGTTGGATCTATAAAAACGATTAAGTGTTACAACAGTAAATATTATAATCCGTGACTATAATTCACAACGCTTACTAAAAGTATAGTGATATTCCATTTTACCAAAAAATGGAAAATCTCTTTTAGAATATGTACAAGTTATTTCATTTATACTCTAGATTGTCGGCACTTCATAGAACTTGCTGTAATACGTTATTGAAACATACACTTGTATCTACTTATTTGGTGTTGTTGTGTTAAGAGTAATAATGTAAGAACATGTACCTTTGAGAACGCTTTAAAGCGAAACCGGTCAGGTGGTGTTAAAATAAATTAAATTGTGGAATGTAAGTAAAAGTGTGTGTTTTAATAATGTACAAGTTATTCATTAATCATTAGTATAGTCTTACTCTGATTTTCTTCGTCGAATCTGCCTTTGTTATATAATGCTTGGCAGTTTCTTTACGAAGATTACTTACACTTTGCTGACTGGATTTACAGATGGGAACACACCCTAAATTATTGCGACAGCCGTACGATGTCGATGGCTCAGTCTGACGTGCCGTGACAATCGGTCTCGCTTTGATGTGCCAGCGGTCTACACCAAAGAGGATAAGTGCTCTACAAAAAAGGATAATTTATATTACAGTAGCCTACTGCACTTTAAAATTATTTAACTGAACGATTTCAGCCCTACAGAGTAGATCAATATTTGTTTTAGTTTTTAATGATCAAATGAATCTGTTTTTTTACGGATGAGGTGTTATTTAATTTAAATTTTAATGTCAGAAATAGTCGTCAACTTGGAAAGTTCACATTTCTGCGCCTAAACGTATTATAGTTCAAGGAGCAATAGTTATTTAGCATTCGAACTATTTTATAAACCTCACCCAACGCCCAACAGTCTATGGTTGACTTGGTAACCCCGGGTAAGCCCTCGGAAGGATGTCTTAAAAGACGGTATAGTAAGTCCAACCGCGACCACGGCGCTGCAACGTGCTCGAAACGTCGATGTATGTAAGTAAAATATTTCGCGTGAAGTCCCGAGTTCTATAGTATAAGTGTAAAAAACCGCGATAATTTAAAAAAACATGTAAGTAACCATCTTTCATAGTTAATTCATCACTTATATTATTTCCAAGACAATACTTTCGAGGGATGTTTTAGTAGTAATTTTACGATTTAAACCTCACTGGTTTGTTGCAAACCTTTTTGGCGCACACAAAATATAAAGTATTCTAAAAATAAGACTGCAAAAGTATTCACTGAGGCTTAAGGCACGCTTGTTAAAGAAGAATGTCCAAAAAGCCTCCGCTCCCTCACTGGTGAAATGCAATAATTGCAGCAAAAAATTACTGAAATATTGTATAATTATATTTGGACGCTTACAATTTATCCGGACTAACAAAAACTTATCTGGTGTTGAGATTGACAGCGCATTGGTGTCATTTCACATTTCTTTCGTCGAGTTGGCTTACATAGTCATCGTTCCATGATCTTGAAAGTTTTTGCAATTAAAAACTTTTATTTGCGATTGATAAGGTTTATTTTCACAAGAATAAGCTAGCGGTTAATCGCTTCCAATCTCAATTCATTGATTTTTTAAAGCTGATCTTAATTCTCCCGTAGGTACTTAAGCCACCATTTTTTGTAGGTTTTAATAGCGTTCTGTTCTACCTACCAAACTCATTAGGAAATTTTCTAGCTGCTTTACTTTTTAAACACTCTTCTCACCGTTACGGTGAAATGTAGGTACGTGTCAGGACAAAATATAAGTACCTGCTAAGACCACACGGTGCTCCTTGAATGGAAATTCCTAGAATCCTGACCAGTTCCAAATCGCCAAACTTGGCTTGGCAACCGCTGCCTTTGTTTGAGGGTAAATCCGCCTTTTTGAAATAGACAGATGCACGTGGGAATATGTCTTGCGCCAAAGTACCCCGTTGTCTGCAAGCCTACGCCCATAGAGGACGAAGATCACAATTACCTGAAAGAAAGAAAGACAGAAAAATAAATTTATTTCACATAGGCATATACAGATGCACTTGTAAAACGTCCAGAATATAAATGCATGCACCTGAGAAGCACTGGCAAGAAACTCAGCGGATTATTCTTTTTAGTGCTCTATTTACAAGTATTATTTTTTTGAAAATCCAGCAGAGCAGGTCATTTCCAGGCTTCCCCCTCCAACAAATAATTCCCTATAGGGATTATTTGTTGGATGGCATAATAACCTATTGGTTTTGATTAAACCGTGATCACGTCTTTTAATCAGCTACTGATATTTAATTCACGGTTGGTGGTTCCACGTGTTCAGGATGATATTTTCATGCTTACATCATATTTAGGTACTTAGTTCATATTATTTTTATGTTTATTAAGTGCATACTACCTACTTGTTATGTTGATAATTTTATCGGCATGATCAAGTTTATCCTCGTTTAATATAAACCATTCGCTAATTAAGAACATAGTGACTAACCATCCAATTAGGACCATTAAAATTTGGTAAATGTTAATTGTAATATCTCAGATAAGCTCTTATTATTAATAAGCCATTATTTTTTAACCGACTTAAAAAAAGGAGGAGTATGCTTGGCGATAGCGGTGCCAATTATGGATGGATTTTGAATTTTTTTTTTGTTTGAAAGAGACTACTTCTGAGGTGGTATTATATCCAGGGTATCAGGATTTGATGCTGGGATTTTGGGAATATCGAGGAGAAATCACCAAATTTACAGCAAAAAATCTGTTTTGATGCCTTTGTACATAATAAACCTCATAAATAGGTACTTTTCTATTTATGTACACTAAAAAGTAAAAAATAAAAATATTTTTTAACAAAAAAGAAACTGACTTCAAACAAAACTAAACACTGAAAAATAAAATTTTCTTAGCACAAAGTCAGTATATTCTGATTTATCAGACATCACTATATATAATACTGAAGTCGGTGCCAATATGACTATGAGAGAGAACAATAATGCCTACCTAAGCCTACATAGTTTTACTGGGCACCGATTTCTGTATTATATTTTTACATACCAAAATTACATCAGTATGCACCAAAAAATAACAGGTATATTACATCTGGTATGTGAACTTGGTCATTCTTTTTTTTTGCCCGGGAGTCATGAAGCAAGATTTTAACTCCTGTTCAGATTACATTAATTTACTAGAATGCTTGCTGAAGATGACAAATATTTGCTGGTCATTAAGTGCGTCATTGCTGGCCTATAAAGTTGATTTTAATGCGCACATGCACGTGGGAATTAAGTTTCGATAAGCGAGTATCAACGATTTTGACGTAGGTACATGGCTGTTATTATGATATATGACAATTGTACCAACTACTATGATGAAAATGATTTTTTGGTAATATTAATCATAGTGACTTTAAACATTGCAATATTTGTTGTCTGCGTAGTTGTTTAAAGAAAGAATTTGTGAGACAAACGTAAGTAGTTAGTACTCTACCTACTACTATTGCTTCTGTGATGTGTGATTTATCCTTTTTAATTTATTTCATGTATAAGTTCTTCAGATTAAGAATTTTGGAAAATTATCAATTATGTAATAATTGCATCGTTTACTCATAGATTAATTTTTCAGACGATGTTTGTGCTGTCTAGAAGTTCCTCAAGAACATTGTGGAAATTGTATTTTAATGACAGAAGACATTATCATGTCAGAAATAACATGGAACTTATAAATACTATGTAAAAAAAGATGTGTGTCACTCGATGACTGTCGCGGTAAAGCTATTGCATAGCATTTTTTATGAACTATGCTAGTATAATTATTTCTACAAAGGAATATTTTAAGGCCTATGTTCAACAAAGTAAAGTACCAAGTACCTACTTGACTTTTGGGGTTTTGGACTTTTGGACTTCTGGACTTTTGGACTTTTGAACTTTTGGACTTTTGGACTTTTGGACTTCTGGACTTTTGGACTTTTGAACTTTTGGACTTTTGGACTTTTGGACTTTTGGACTTTTGGACTTTTGGACTTATGGACTTTTGGACTTTTGGACTTTTGGACTTTTGGACTTTTGGACTTTTGGACCTTTGGACTTTTTGACTTTTGGACTTTTGGACTTTTGGACTTTTGGACTTTTGAACTTTTGGACTTTTGGACTTTTGGGCTTTTAGACTTTTGGATCCCACCTTACCTTACTCCACCCCATCCCACTCCACCTAACCTCACCCCACCCCACCTCACACCAATTCACCTCACCACACCTCACCTCACCCCACCCTACACACCTCAGCCCACCCCACGTTACGCAAACGCTCACGTGTACACGTAGGTAAATGAAGTGCGAGATACACGAACGTGGCCGAAGGTAGCCGAGTGTTAGGTTATTTTCGTTACGGAATTTCTTGATTCGTTCTCCACGCTCAAGGCCCGCGATAGAAGCTATGCAATAGCTTAAATACGCTTTTTTATCTATGCCATTAATCAATATTATAAAGAGGATTGTTTGTTTGTTTGCATCAAATAGGCTCTGAAACTACTAGACCGATTTGAAAAACTCTTTCACTATTGGGAAGCTACACTTTTTGCAGTGAACATAGGCTATATTTTATTCCCGTATTCCCACGGGAACGGGAATTACACGGGTGTAACTGCGTGTAATTCTTATTATTTGCTAGTATAATATATTTATTGCAGATTGTGTTATGAGAATTGGAATATTCATAAACGAATTTTTCTTGCTCTCAAACCCCTTATTACAAAAAAAAATAGGTAATAATCAAACAAAAATACATCTTCTTTGTACAAATATCTGAAGTAGGTAACTATGGGCGACGTCTAGTTAAGTTAGTTAGTTTCGTTGTTTTTTGTATCTTGGTTACATTCTTAGCAAAAAAATGAGACAACCATGGAATTATGATAATAAAAATATGATTATTGATTAGTAAAAGTACATTTTTACAAATACTGCATCAGCTTCCTTTCCCGTTTGTATATTGTAAAGAAAATATACTGAAAACTGTTATAATATCATAGGATAATACAAAATTAAACTACATAAATTTTATCGAAATATTTTTCCTATACTACATTCATATGCCTCGCCTATCGAACATTGTCAATAATGTAAAATTTTTATTATCTCGTTTAGAATTTTACTACCAATGTGGACGATGTTCGATCTAACGGTGGGCGAGTGTAATGTACCGAACATTTTGATGCATGAACCATGTCATTTGTAATGTTGAACAAAAACACCCGTGTTTAGGATTTGAAGTTTCAATTAATCAAGCTTTTTACTGCCCAAGTGTCTTAGGCAAAACATGACAAGTTTCAGAAGAAAGTGTATACATTACAGTGTAGAGTGTACCTACTTAGTAATTTTTACTATTATACTTACGCGTCTTACGCAAATAAGTTATATGTTCTTTACTTTAATTTGTTCTGTGGTTTTAATGTATAACTAACACTGTTTCAGTTAATTATGTTACTAACCAATTTGGGTTTTGTTGAAATCAATAAATGAATTATTTATTGTTATTATTTCTTGGAATATTTTTAAATGCACATATGTTTAATTTTTCTGCACACTAGGTAACTCCACTAATTTACTGAACGCAAACCAGAAAATTAAATGCTGTGCAAAAAAACCAACTGATAAACTAAACATGTCCCACTTAAAAAACTTAAATATTACTCAGAACGAGATGAACTTTTTAATCGAATTCACACCAAAAATGTGGTTCGTACATCGAATATATGATTTGTAAAACAGAAATACGAATTGTATATCAAAAATACTAACTTGCACTCTAAATTGTACAATCTTATAACGGAATAGGTTTGGTTAGGTTAGACTTTTATTATTTTGATCAATAAAATTTAATTTTGTAGAGGTGACTGATTAAATTGGAGTTTTACTTAGAATAAACGATGTTCCTAAAAGTAAATTAGACGATGGTTTTCCTTAAAAAAGTTTGAATATTTTTGTTAAACTAAGGAATTGTTCGGTGTATATTATTTTCATAATAGTTATGCGTTCAGTTAAACAGTTATGCAAATACCATTAATCAGTATAACAAATTAGATTTATTTAGTGTAAATAGTTCAGAAAAATGGAATATACAGATACCGATTTAAATACATGCCTTATTTCTTTAGTTACATATTGTAAAATGAGATTGTTTTTGCTGTCTATTAGCTTAGATCTTTCAAAGTATCTCAAGTAAGGTTTTCAGTAAAATATAGAGTGATTCAAGAGAAACGTTTATAATTATGTGCGTATAATACATAATTTAATTACAGAATTAAAGTACAACGTAACGTGAACAAAGTGGCACGGATCAGCTAGTTTTAATATTTTTTGTCTAAGTCTTATTTTGTTTCTAGTCGGATTAATTAGAGATCAGTGGGAACTTGAGTGTAACAGGAACGAAATTCGTCCTCTTCTCAGTGTTACAGAGTTTTTCTAAAATTAGTTTCTTTAACGTGAGGAATATTCTACCGGGATGCTATGCAGGGCACCGATTCTCGCATACGTGGACGGAAATCGGCGGGTGACGCGTCGCCTGTCTCATATTTAGGAACGGCGAACCTGAGACGGACGACGTTTCACCCGTAAATTTGCGTCCACGCATTCAAGTCGTGTGGTCGAGAATCGGCGCCCTGGACTTCTACGGACAAAAACCACACGTTTTCAATCTAATACCTACGGTTGGGAGCCCCGGGTAAGCCCTCGGAAGGAAGACCCCAGAATTCCCAACAGACCGTGGCTACCACGGCGGCCTCACCTAGGGGGGAAGGTTCTGGTTGTTTGATGAATTTCTCACTTCACTACCAACAAGATATTTTGCCATAATCACCAAAAATGTTTTGATGATTTTGGCAAAACATTTTTCATTGATAAGTTCTAATTTATTTGATAGGAGTGTGATATTGCTTTACATAGAGCATAATTTACTAATTGAAGCTTCACTTAGCATAGCCGGCTTAGCTTCGTTTAGGTATCAAACACTCCGACTAGTCTAGTTCGTGATATTTAAACTCGAATGTGCTACCTCTACCAAGTGTGTCAAACTGAAATGTTATTATGTAGTAAAAACTTACTCCATAAAATTTTACTAGCCTCATTAGAACACACATTATTATAATAATAAAATTAAAAAAACATTAGAACACACCGAGGGTAGAAATATACATTTTTTTCTATTAATAAATTTTCAGCCCCCCATCACTAACGTTTTGTTGTGACAACAAGTTAGGTACCCTTCAGATGGAGATGTCTTTTCTTTGACTTGATTAAAATCCATTAGAGATAATTTTTGAAAAGCAATTAGTATGCTGACTCAATCACAAATTTTAATGTAAAAAAAATTTTTTTTTTTTATCTCGAGCAGGATTTGAACCCGCGTCTTCTGGTTTGCCGGACCAAGTCGTAATGAGGTGAAAGAATTTGACGCTTGAGACCAGTGTCTCGGTGGTCTAGTTGGTTAAGGCGTCTGGTCCGGCAAACCAGAAGACGCGGGTTCAAATCCTGCTCGAGATCAAAAATTTTTTCACATTAAAAATTGATGAAAATCCTACAGGGATGCTATGACGGACTCCTACCGACTTAAAACCGACGTATCCTTCCAGACAGCCTACGGTTGGGAGCTCCGGGTAAGCCCTCGGAGGATACACCAGAACTTACAAAGATAGGGGTGCTAATTCGGAGAGATTGAAATTCATTTTCAGGAAAGTTTAACTCATCTATACGATTTTATTGATACTCGTCATACCCAGCCTGATCGCTAATGGGTATAGGGGTTGTAGGAGTACGTCTTTCAAATATGAGGAATTACATATTTTTCATGACAGATCAGTGGATATTCCAGTTCATGATTAATGAATCAATTGTAATCAATTATCGAATAAAAAGTGAGTCATACATATTCTTAACACTGAAATTTACGCACATAATTACTAACGACATACCAGATCTTCGCCATAGCATAAGGACTTGCTACTGAATGCTACATCGTATCAAATGAAGATTTGTTGAAACCAATAGTAAGAGTAATGAATGCTAACAGGCCGACAGCAAACGGGTCAATGGAGCCCTTTGATCCAAGCTCTCACCTGTCTTTCTTGAGTGCTCTGGTCTTTCGCCGACTAGACACTTTAGCCTCTATAGTGCTGTTTACTTTATCTCTACCAGCACACAATACACTTCTAAGCATACAGAAATATATCTTATTTCAGAAACATCTTACGTAAGCGTCGTTTTATGACCTACATCAAAGACCCTTGTCCCTAATTCAACTTGGATCGTACGTTCTAAATTAACTAAGTATTATTTTTTTATCAATTCATAGCCTAATTGTATTTGGTTTTGTAATAAATTTGATAAATCGTCACCTAAAAAATTATGTTACATTTTCTTAATCCGAGAACCTTCGACATGCCTACTAAATAATTATAACAAACGTTAGATAAAATAGAGAGTCGTAAAAATGAACGCGTAAATAAACGTATGAATCTTACTAATCCGGTCTATTTGGAAAAAATCATAACAATTTAGTTATAATTTATTGAACATGTGCTGGGTACAGACGTGACTAAATAAAACATATAAAATACATTATTATTAAAAACATTTCTTCTCATGTTAATCTGAGAATGTTATTGTAAAAATATTTTTGTGAACACTTCAATGAAGGTACGATAAAAAGGGGTGCATGTATTTTGTGGGTCCGGCCTCGATTTGAATCATAATAGTGTTTGAAATTTATTTGCTCATAAAACAGGCGTTACCGGATTGGCTTGTGACAAAAGGCGGTTTTATCGCGGCCGGTGAGCGATCGTAAATTTTACTTCGGCTGTCAAAACACACTGTGCTATGAACCTTACTGAAGTGAAGTGGTTTGATACACAATCCCTATCTCGTGTTTAGTGCTCAGTGAAGTATAAACAATCCGAATTTGTACGACATTTAGTAAACGATACCATTTTTACCAAATTCCATTCATGTTTCCGAACAAGAAGTTCAGGGTTTTATTCTCACAGTTAATAATACCTAATTATAATATTTTTCTAGTTGTAGCTGCGGAACAAAAAGTTCTTGAGCCAAATCGCACAGTTTTTGATCATTTTCAACTCATTTATAATACATATCAGTAAGATATGAGTATTTTTATTAGTTGCCTAGAACTTACAGCACAAGCAAATTAGATTATTATTGATTATTATATTTTTGGATTTACAGAAAGGTAACGAGCATGAATTGAAATGGCTATAATATCAAAGATAATAATTATAATAGTACCTATTACATACAGATCCCCTTCGGGGATAAAGGTGTGTACCAAAATTCTTTTTTTGCTGTCACGCCTAGGCTAGGATAATTTTATTGGAAGTTATGTGTATCAGCAAGTAAAATATCAAACAAAATAAACATCAGCTGTAGTTTTTAAAAACTGGTAGAGACCATTAATTTGAACCGAGATAGAACATTTGCAAGTAATGGTCATCAATATTATCATTCATGGATACATTTACATACAATTCGAAACCATTAATATTTTATACTTCTGTTTAGTTCTATAACGTTAGCTGTAAATCATAAAGTATGACACAACATGTTTCGTTTTCATACAATGGCGTTAGAAACAAACGGGGCACAGTAAGTAATTTGAGTCGGCGTAAAAGGGACATTGTTGTCCTAATTTAGTACAATCATTATGCATATTGTATGGTTCATTTGCCTTTGTTTCTCGATAAACAGTGGTTGTTCCCGAGTTTCCCCTTTTCCAGCATTTTTATTATTAAGAGGCCGCATTTACCTGCGGATGTAAGTTGTGTTGTACAGTCAGCGCCACAAAAGGGAAGTACCTTTTGTGGTGCTGACTGTAGGTACAACATAACTTTGTTTTCTTTATGCTAGTTTACACTGAGGTATTTAAATGCTTGATTAAAATACATTATTGACGTTACAAGAGTTATTTTTTACATTTTAAGTTATTCAAATTTTAAGGAAAAAAATAAGCACAAATAAATCTATACTAATATTAAGGGGCAGAAGAATTCTTCGTTCGCAGTCGGTAGTGTCGCCTGCCGCGCTGGCGGTCATGGGTTCCATTCCTGGGTGGGTCCAAATATTTGTGTGATCCACAATGAGATGGCGACCTTATTAGGGTTCGCACAGTGTTTTGTATTTTAAAGATTAGATGTAGATTTAAGATTAGGTGTGTAGAAATATTTTCTTTTTTTCTTCTTTCTTTCTTTGTT
The DNA here is from genome assembly GCA_933228765.1 of Miltochrista miniata. Classification (NCBI taxonomy): domain Eukaryota; kingdom Metazoa; phylum Arthropoda; class Insecta; order Lepidoptera; family Erebidae; genus Miltochrista; species Miltochrista miniata. The sequence goes on along the minus strand of OW121763.1, from coordinate 20,647,030 downwards.
ATTGGTAGGTATCAGCATGCAGCACACGGTTATACTTACTTATATACGTTTTTTGGTAAATATATTCTATTCTTTGAATTACTTTCTATATACATCGCAACTAATTAACAAACGCATATAACGCAATAAAACGCAATAAGCAACGCAATTAATGGTCTTCACCACCTATTACGTGGGACAAATATTATACCAAGGTGGAATGTGGGCATATAATATGCCTCTGCCTACCCCTTCGGGGATAAAGGCGTGACCATATGTATGTATGTATGTTTACATCGCAACATCCAGACTTTCGCGACAAATATTTTTGGATCACACTAATTTATGTTTCCAGTGAGAATCGAACCTACGACAGTGATCTACAGTCGCACTTTACGATCTCTACACTAGGCGATATCAATTATATAATAATATAATATGTAATAACCTTCTTTTTTATATAATTACTAGCTGACCCGCGCAACTTCGTTTGCGCCACATAAGAGAGAGTATTACCTGTTCATTTACTACCGTCGCGTTGCGTTTACTCCCGTAGCGTCTCGTCGTTAATATTCAATACTACGTGAGAGAGAGAGAGAGAGAGAGAGAGAGAGAGAGAGAGAGAGAGAGAGAGGAAGGTTTCTCGTCGCGTGTATTCCCGTCGCATTATTTTTAAGAACAATTTCGTTTATGAAAGAGGTATTCCGTGACATTATTGTAGAAAAAAAATTATTGCCTTTAAAATGGTTATTGTGCACCAACCCAAAGATAGACACATGCTATCGCGCAATTTATTTACAACTTTTTTAAGAGAAACTATTTTATAGTAGGTACATATTTTTTACATAACTATAAATATTTACGCAGCACACGCAACGAAGCTCTCAAAAGGAATAACTTTTCCCCCGTTTTTGAAACATTTACTGTTACTGCGCCGCTCCTATTCGTTGTAGCGTGATGCTATATAGTATATAGTGCTGTTATATAGTGCTGTAGCGTGGTGAAAGAATTTTTGAAAATCGGTTCAGTACATCCCGAGATTACCCCTTACAATTTAACAAATATACAAACACACAAACTTTACCTCTTTATAATATTAGTATAGATTAGTATAGATCTTAGACCATATAACACGGGACTAGCCTTTGCGAACCACCGCATACAAAAATATTCTGCCAGTTTTCATACAAGTGAAGGGGGAAACACAAAGACATAAAAAATTTTATTGCACCAAATGGTCATGTGCAATGGCAGAAAACAATGCTTAAGTAAGGCGCATCCTGTGGTTAGATGATCTAAGGTATAGATAGATGATATCTGATAAATCAGAATATACTAACTTTGTGCAGTAAATTTTATTTTTCAGTTTTTAGTTTTATTTGAAGTCGGTTTTTTTTTCTTTTTTTTTAGTTTTATTTGAAGTCGGTTTCTTTTTGTTAAATTTTATTTTTCACTATTTTAGTGTCGCGTGGACTGACAATCTATCTATCTAGGTGTAAAGTTCTCGACAGTACAAATTAATCAAACCCAAACACAAAGTAACTGCTGTATATCGTTAGGGAATTCTCTCTACTGTCTATCGTCTCCATCATCAGATCGACACCAGGCCTTCATTAAGTTGTACTACTTTAAGGCCCATAAAAAAAATTACAAACGCCCTAGACGCCCCTACAATTTTTAAAAGTTCCCTTTTAATTCTCCAGGATGCCATAATCAGATCCTGGCTTCCTTAAAATGGGACCACCTCGGGAGTATCTGTTTTCGATCGAAAAAAAATTTTCAAATCGGTCCATAAACGACGGAGTTCTGCGCGAACAAACATAACGAAAAAATAAAAAAAATAAAAAAACGGTTGAATTGAGTAACCTCCTCCTTGTTTGAAATCGGTTAAATAATATTAGTCACGCAGCACACGCAACGAAACGAAGCAAAAGGAATAACTTTGCCCCGTTTTTGAAACATTTACTATTACTGCTCCGCTCCTATTCGTTGTAGCGTGATGCTATATAGCCTATGACACTCCACAATAACGTAGCTTTCTATTGGTGAAAGAATTTTTAAAATCGGTTCAGTAGATCCCGAGATTACCCCTAACAATTTAACAAATATACAAACACACAAACTTTACCTCTTTATAATATTAGTATAGATGGTCAATTGTGCGGTATTGTTGGAAGACGCTTCACTACGATAAGTGGGCGGTACTCGTCTGTATGCTACGATATTTTTTTGAAGTATACTTGACATAAGCAAATACGATACTTCATAGGCGTGAGCTGTCAAAATTATCAACCTAATTTTAACAGAGTGTAAAACTGGACAACAGTGGACCGGACTAGCGTACGTAGGGTTCCGTACAAGAAAGCGGCAAAAAATCACGTATGTTGTATGTTGTGTGGCGCTCGGTTCTTTCTGCCTACCCCGCAAGGGATTTGGCGTGAAGATAGTATAGTATAGTATGTTGTATGGGAGGCTCCGCTTTAATATTATTAATTTGTCCATTTTTATTATTTGTTCCTATAGCGGCAACAGAAATAGATCATCCGTAAAAAAAATAACTGTCTAACTATCATGGTGCATGAGTTACAGCCTGCTGACAGACAGACAGACGACCATCATAGTCAACAGAACCGACAACAAAGGGGTAGGGTTATGTAATGTCCTAGATCACCTTTTTAGGATTCTGTAGAAATAGTATTATTATAACTATTGATTGAAAGTCCTTTGTTTTCTAAATCGTCGGTGAGTAACATATTAACTGGTCGGGCTGTAACCAAACACGTCACAAGCAGAGCCAGGCACTCAAAATTCATGAACACGTGAGTTTCGGCCCATTTTGGCCGAAACCGAAACTGCGGCCGAAACTCGATTTTTTGGCCGAAACCGAAACCGAAACTTCGGTCAGTCACAATTTTTTTTATTTCCTACAACTTTGCCATTAAACATTTTTCCATAGGACTTGTAGTTTTGTCGGAAATCGAGAAAACCCTTCCCCCCCCCCTTAAACCCCCCAGTTTTTCACTTTCCGACCTCAGATCGCCCGTAAATTATTTTTCCTGTAATTTTTGTCACATTCTCGTCCTTTTGCAATAGGTTTCATTCTACTACTAATTTTTTACATTTTTTATCATTTTCAGAGGCTTCTACACTGGTCTATGATTTGCAGCCTCCTTTTGCTCTACTCGGAGTTCTGTGGAGTCCTGATGAGATATTTTTACTGTGAGACTGGCTCCCAATCGCTAGATGCGTACCATCAGGCCGTGGCGACATCAATCAAATTAAAAATCAAAAGGTGATGTCCACTTTTTGTATGGACGTTGGTTTTTTATTCGAAGTAAAATCCATGATGGCTGAAAATACACTGATATATAGTGACCAAAATTAGGAATCACGAATTAGATAAATAATAATTTTTGAAACCTGCCTTTAAGAGAAAACCCAAAAGTTATTTTATGTTAGTAGATATTTTAATTAAATGGATGGCATTACAAACATATTTTTTTGTAATACCAATTATGGCTGTCGTCAATGTGAACTGTCACATAAAGTCAATGTCAATTATGTCAATATCGCATCTCGCTGCTCGCTGTTCAGTGTGACCGTTTTCAGTATTTTAATACTTTTTTGGTATATTTTATTGACTTTTTTCGATATCAGTATATTAATGGGTATATTCGCAAAGTCAGTATTTTTGAGTATATTTTGAATAAAAGGTTAGGGTTACACCTCCATGTCTCAGCGAATATTGAAGTTCTGGGGATTTCCCGGATTTTGTCCATAATATTTTATTCAGGAGCATAGATAATCTTATGTTCAGTGGTCCCATTAGCCAATGAAACCACGGTTAAATGATATTTTCCGTTGTCACATCAATGGGGACCACGCAATAGAAGAGGAACAAATATTGAATAAAAGAATGAAAGTTCATAGGTATTGGCAGATGGAACTTGTGAGTGCTCCAAAATATTAAGAAATAATTAGATTACGCCAGGGACAGTTGAAATCCACGTCCTCATCACATTCACATTATTTATTAAATTATTTTAAAAGCCATATTGTTTAACATAATAGATAAGTACTTACTAATTAAATACCTATTATATACTTGAAAAAGTACCTAAGTACAGGTACTTTTAATTATTGTTCTACGAGGTGTGCAGTTACGATAAACATAAAAAAACCGGCCAAGTGCGAGTCCGACTCGCGCATGGAGAATTCAGTCCAACAAAAAATGTAAAGATATATCACATTTGATGACATGTATGAAAGCCTCCCTATTATTTTCATATGGCAGCAACATAAAAATACATGACCTGTGAAAAGGTTTATCCACCTGCTCACATTTCATAATATACAGTACAGCCTGGAGACAGACGGCGATATCTCAGATAGGGTTCCGTTTTGAACCATTGGGTATCGAACCTTAAAAATATTCAGCATTTTTGATTTGCTGACCTGGGGAATGCGGTTGGCACCGTCATTCCAGCCCGCGGGGACAGCTGGGTGTGGGGCTCCCGGTCCCGAAAAGGGGCCGTCCTACCCATTAAACCCGGCGGTATTCCAGGAGGAATTCGAGGATTTCAGGGATTCGAATGGGAAATTCTTTGGTTTTCGGCCGGCTATAGGGAGGACCCTATAGCCGGCCGAAAACAAAACAATTTCCCATAGGGAACCGTTCGGCGGCTCTCCTCGGAGGAGCAAGATGGGATGTTCCCCCGGAGCTCGCTAAGGACCTGAAAAGAAAACCTAATTCCACATCGCAATGATTTTTTTCATTGTGTATTGCAATAATATTCGGTAAATTATTTTTTTTATGAAGCGTGATGAAGGTGAAGAACGTTAAATTCAATCCTTTAAATAAAATGTTACTCGTAAATGTCAATTCTAAGTTCTTCTTTCATAAAAATAAGGTAATAATTAAAGAATAAAATTCATTTTGAAAATCGGTATATTTTCCCTGTGCAATTTGTTATATTTCAGTATATTTTTAAGGAGCTAAGGTATTTTCGTAACATTAAATTCGGTCACACTGTCGCTGTTTCGCTTTGGTATTTCTGGTTCGTTTGTTAGTAACGCGGATTCTTTGACTGTGCACATTAATTGAATGTTAATAGTATTTGGACTCAAACTTAAATAACTCATACAACTTGGCAGTTGGCAATTACAACTGTTATTTGTTTCCACCAGCGATTCAAACTTGGAATTTCGATTTTAAAACACTGACTGTAAGTATATTATTACTTTGTTTACTTTGTTAAGTATTTTATATTCTTACTTGTATTAATCATATACCAGGCAACAGTTTCATACCAACGAAGCTATTAGTACGAGTCCGGAGTTTATCTCAATACTAAAAGAGTTGATTACTTAGGAAGGGAAATATAATAATAAACTAGCTGACGCCCGCGTAGAGTATTGTTCCCGTTTCTGCTTCCCGTGGGAACTTATAGGAAAGCCTTTGTGTTATTCCGGACTATGCTCTATCCCTGTACTAAATCTCAGCGAAATCCATTCAGCCCTTAGAGTGTGATTGAGTAACAAACATCCAAACATCTTCACAAACTTACACATTTATAATATTAGTACAATAGAATTAGCTGAGGCCCGGGGCTCTGCCCGCGTTGATGTCGGTATTTTTTTCGCATTTATAATAATAATTTAATTCACAATAGTAATACCTACCTGAAGTAAGGCTCACCCCCTCTTACATGAGACGTAACATAACCAATGAAATATTTGGTGTAAGTACATTATACCTCTGTCACTCTTTCAGGGAAAAGGCAACACTTAAAAAGAAACTGCAGTAATCGCTATACAGAATTCTAACTGCAATCTGATTATCATCTGTCAAGAATGTATTAACTTACTACTGATAGAACTCAGTAACAGAAATGAAGGTAATAGTATTAATGAACAACTTGATCATCAATCAGTGTGTGTGTTGTGACATGTCTGTTCTAAGACAGACCGGCCGGCATTCTCTTCTTCACTTGATGGCCATCTTGAGAGAAATTACATTGCTACCATCATCAAACCTCATCAGTTAATTTTATATTTATTACTTTCATACAAAGATATAGTCACGCCTTTATCTTCAATGGGGTAGGCAAAGGCATGGTATATAACCACATTTCACCTTATAGATTTATGTTCCACGTAATAGCAGCCCGTAAGGCAAACTTGACTTAACAATTATTATTTTACTGACAACATGTTTATTAATCATTTATCTAATATTAAATATGAGTTTCTTTTCTTTTTATTAATATAACTTTTATTTCAGATGCCTGCATATGCTCTATATAGTGACCAATATTAGCCTGCCCGTGGTGCCTGCTGGCAAAGAGCTTGTTCTAATGTTCAAAAAGTGATGGAAACACTGAGAGATGTCCAAGTCCACATTCAAGATAATGTTGATTTTGAAAGTGGGTCTAACTCTATTGTTGAACCTGTAAGTGTTCCTAGCTCAGATTTTGTTGTTCCAAATGTTCAACATAGTGGCATACATTAATTGAATTAAATGGTTATAACCAAACGCCTAATACATCAAACAACAATCAACACATTGAGAGAAAATCTCAGCATTCCATGAATTCACCCTTCGGACACTGGGTCCCTATCGTGGTACAGCCAGAGGGAAACACTGTGAGGGTGTCTGGGACTTGCGGCCCATTTCGTTAGATTCAGGGTACCCTTAAGATGCATTAGCGCTCACCTTTCACCGTTCACAATGTTCTCCCCTCTGCCTAACCATATTTGGTAAGATCCTATCAATGCCGCTTTTAATGAAATGGCTACAACAGAACACCGAATTGTTTCTGATTGTGTAAATCAAGAGTGGTTAAGGATACCTTTATATCTCTGAAAACACATACTTATGGATTATAAATTGTACATAACACTGAATGCTAGGGTTTGTAAGGAACATGCCAGTGTGTACAATTGGGAGTTATTAGATGAATATGAGTTCACAGAACAATTCAGTCGTCACATATTGTTGTAATGTTAGATTTATCAAGAAAAAAAGTTACTAATACAATATTTACTTTACAGCCTTGATCAGAGGACAAGAACTTAAGTCAGGGCACCAGAGGCAAGACAGGATTTGTGGATATTACTGCACTGGCTTGAAAGGGAAAAGGACTGTTGGAAGCTGTGCTTATGTGATGACTATTGTCTGGTATCTTGTATAGGCTCGGTATCAAAACGACATTTCTCAACCTGCACATTTTTTAGACAACATATTAATAAGAGAAGATATTGAGAATGAAGGTGATGAATAAATAATATAATAACCTCAAACAATTTATTTCATTATAGTAGACTTCCCACCAATCTAGGTATACTATTACACATGATTTTATTAATATTAAGCTCGCCATATTGACAGCACCACTGATAGAAAGCCGTGGCACATCTAGCGATTGGGGCCCTCTCTCACAGTCCGTAAGACTTCTGACAGTAGTCCTCAAGTAGGCGGCCCTGTGATGTGCCGCTTCACGCTCCTCTTGAAGAACCCATGGTTGTAAATTGAGGGAAACACGTGTGCGAGCAGGTTGTTGCAGGTTTTTATAGTTCGACAAAGGAATGATCTTTTGAAACACTCAGTTAAGATTCTCTCCTCTAGGTAGGTATGAGTGGCACCTCTGCCCGGCACGCATTTTCGGGATCGGTATAGAGAGGGTGGGATAAGGTAGAAGAGCTCTTCTGAAACACTGGCCGTAATACGTTCGGTAGAAGGCAGTCAAGAACGCTACGGTTCTTCGCTGCGCTAACGGCTCGAGACCTCCCGTTACCTAGACAACAAATTATTCGGATTCTGCATAGCATCAAGCGCGTCTAGTAAGTACCTCGAGGAGTCATCCCAAAGGTCAGAACAGTATTCGACGCAGGGGCGAATCTATGACGTGTGGCAACCAGTCGGAATATTACAATTTTATTGCACCAACGGCTTTCTCTGAGGCTTTTTCTGTCAATGATACAGTTTAAGTCTCATACTTTCAAAACACTACATGTGAACAATCTCGTTACTTAGTTTTAAATATTGCACTCTATTCATAAATCAATAGCAGGTAACGCTTTTTGTCTGAACATGACGTAATAAATCAATTTCTTTTTATATTTGCAGTAATCTCACCCCATTATCATACAAAAGTAAACAAAAAATAAAATAGTTTGCAAAAAGCAAACAGAACTGTCAACCGTTTGTCACGCGTGACATATGCCAAACTCATTATTTTGTTTTTACTAGGCACAGGCATCAAAAGTTTTGTTAGTATTCAGCCTAAAATATCTCAAAATAAAAATATTTTTTCTCATAATTGCAGGCGCTTAAAATTCCATTTTGTATGTTAAAATATTAGTTTCATGTAACACTATTCAAAAATATTTGGTTCAACGATCCTGGATTTTTTCGAGAATAAAAAACCGTTTTTGGACATCACCTTTAGAGCTCAGTTTGTAACGTCACTCTTCAAAAATTGTAAGTGTGTAAAAACCGCGTATGGTTAGAAGAAAATATTAGATGCTTATTCAATGTAAGCCACAACAAAACCATACCGCGATTTAGAAAATCGGTACTACGCCATCCATCGAACGTTGCGTAATCTCTTACTGTATCTATTCTAATATTAAAAGGGATATTTTTGAATGCACATCTGTTTAATTTTTTTGTATACTAGGTAACTCCACTAATTTACTGAATGCAAACCAGAAAATTGAACGCTGTAATAAAAAAACAATTGATTAGCTAAACATGTCCTACTTAAAAAACTAAAATATTACTCAGAACGAGATGACCTTTTTAATCGAATTTACACTAAAAATGTGGTTCAAACATCGAATATGATTTGAAAAACAGAAATACGAATTGTATATGAAAATATCTTATAACGGAATAGGTTAGGTTAGGTTTTTACATTTTTGATTAATAAAATTTAATTTTGTACTGGTGACTGATTAAATTGGGATTTTACGTAGGTAACTATTTATTAATCTGTGATTTTACTTAGAATAAAAGATGTTTCTAAAAGTAAATTAGGTGATGGTTTTCCTTAAAAAAGTTTTAATATTTTCATTGAACTAAGGAATGGTTAGATATACTATTTTGATAATAGATATTCGTTCAGTAAAACACATCTATTACTATGGCCTTAATTCTGGCATTTTATGTTCGACGTCTTGCAACCTTCTAAAAGGCCATTTATTTTGAAAATTTTATAACAACACATTTATCTAATGTCTTTGCGTAATTATCTTAAAAATGTACGGGTACGGAACCCCTAAGAAGATGGGAGAAACCAGATTCTATTGCGATACTAAGTTAAAAGTCCGTCGGGGTCAAGTCGGCTATTTCCATTGTGTCAAAGAAAACCTCAATGACCGGCTCATGGTAATGAGCCGCGAGGAGTACCAAATAAGGAGCCCAGTGCTCCAAACGCCCAACGGGCACCGCACCCCACATCAGGGGGTGAAAAGAAAATCGCACGTACTGCTCGTTCGCTCTAACTTTGCCGCTCGGCTCCATACTAAAGTCGAATTTTTAATTAGACGAAGTAAATTGACAGCAACTATTGTCACTTCTTCATACAATGTTGCTTATTTTCTATGACGAAGTGACATTAGCTACTGTCAATTTACTTCGTCTAATTAACAATTCGGGTATACGCCTCTACGCCAGCGGCAAAGTTAGAGCGAACGGGTAGTAATCGCAATTGTCGAAAACGCTACGATAACTGTCAATCAAATTGTACAATCACTTCATTAATATTGACCAACAATTACGATTCATACATACTGTTCCGAATGAAATGAAATTGCACTTAATAACAGACATTCATAGTTTTATTTACTACCCGTTCGCTCTAACTTTGCCGCTCTCTACTGGTCTTCTCACAATTTCCCTAAGGAAATCGGGGGGTAACTGTCCCTAGGCAATGCCTATTACAGTGGTATCATCGCCGCCTGCGAATACAGGCGGGTCACTGGGTGGGTGGCCTGGTGGTCACCGTGGTGTCATTTCCGGTTGTCAAGTCCGGGAAGGTAATGGCGCCGCTAGCGAGACCTGCCTCCACCGGGGGTATCCCCTCTGGAGGGGAAGGCCAGTGAGCGATCTGCGAGCCAGCGGCGACTTGGCAGGGGATGGCACTTGACATCAGCGAGGTCGAACCTGTGGAGAAGTTCTCGTCAGGTGCCCGTCAGCTGATGTCAGTGAGGAAGACAGTTTCGTGTAGCTGCTGCGGGAATTAAATCCCGCGGCAGTGGTCGGTCCGGTGGGCGACGGTGGTAGGGTGCAAGCTCCCGCAGGTGGCGGAATGTGGACCCCTCAGTGCGGGTGAACAAGTTGGCGCTCAGACAGCCGATGAAGTCGTCGAGGCTCTCAATGCGTAGGTCCCTGGAGATGGTACTGTTCCTCACGTAGCGAGGGGCGTCTACAATGGTGCGTAAGGCCAGCGACTGCTGTGCACGCAACCTTTTGCGATAGGTTTCCGCGACCAGCGCATACCAGCCTGGAGAGGCATATGTAATACGCGGTCGGATGTATGTTTTGTAGACGCCCAGCTTCGCACGTAAGGGGAGGCGGGACGACAGGACGGGACGCAAGAGAGCTCGAGCGGCTCGTACTTGGCCGACAATGTTCTTCACATGAGGGGCCATTGTGAGACGACGGTCTATAGTCACACCTAGGTACTTCGCCGTAGGGGACCAGTCGACGTGGTGTCCGAACATAGTAAGAGGCGGCGGTAGTATCCTTCCACCCAAGGAGATCGCCTGAGTCTTCGCCACGTTGACCGTCAGTCTCCAGTCTGCCAGCCATGGCGGGAGTGCATCCAGTGCACGCTGCATTTTCACCGCCGCGTGCTTGGCGTTTAGAGAGGTGGTTATATAGGCGGCGTCGTCAGCGTACAGCGCCAACATGGCGCCTCCAGCTACAGGGATGTCGTCTGTGTATCTGCTGTAGCAGATTGGCGACAGACAGCTTCCCTGAGGCACGCCGGCCTTGACAGGGCGCTCCGAGGACAGAGCACCGTCCACTGTCACGTGGAAGCGTCGATCCTGGAGGAAGGTGGCCACAGTCTTGACTACTCGGCGAGGAGTAGTAGACGTGGACAGCTTGTATGTCAGGCCGGAGTGCCACACGCGATCGAAAGCCTTCTCCATGTCGAGAAGCACCGCGACTGCACTCTCCCTCTTGTTGAGGGCGACAGTCACATGGTGCAGTACTCTCACGAGCTGGTGTGTCGTGGAGTGCTCGGCACGGAAGCCGAACTGTTCGTCGCGTGGCTGGATGTGAGGCGCCAGGTGCAGCAGTAGAAGTTTCTCGAACACTTTCGAGATTGTCGACAGCAGCGTTATAGCCCTATAGCTTTCGGGCTTCAGTATGTTTTTCCCGGGCTTGGGCAGCATGATGACTCGGCCGAGTCTCCACGGCACAGGAAAGTGGCTTGTTCGGAGGATACCATTGAAAAGCTGCGTCAGCGTGGCGATTGTTCGCGGGGGTAGGTGACGCAGGGCTTCGTTTGGGATACCGTCGGGGCCAGGAGCTTTCCGTAGTGGGGTGCGGCGAATCATTCGCTGCACTTGACCCGGGGAAAAGACTACTGGGTCTTCCGTGGTTGCTATAGGCACTTTGAAGTATGACTCCAGATGCTGCTGGACAGCTTCTACTTGCTGCACGTTGGAAGCTGGGTTTGGTTGGAAATGACTCTCCAGGTGGTTCGCAAAAATCTCCGCTCGGTCCTCGGCGCGATAACGTGGTTTTCCGTCAGCGGCCAAGAGGGGCCTAGTCGGAGATGGCTTCCCAGAGAGTTGGCGACAAAGGCGGTGGATACCGGACCAATCGTCTCCAGCTCGCTCTAAGGTGCGTTGCCACGACTCGGTTGCAGCCGTCTCCAGCGCAGCCGAGATCTTCGCTGCCAGAGCATTGAGCTGGGTTTTCATGGTCGGGCATCGGTTTCGCTGCCATTTGCATCTCAGCTTCCTCTTCCTCTCGATCATCGCCAGGATATTTGCAGGGATTTGGGGTGGCCTCCGAGTCGACGCTGCGTCTAGCCTCGACTCTTCAAGCGCTGTGTTGATAACAGCGCTGAGATCTGCTGCGAGCGTATCGACGTCTGTATGGGACTCAATCCGGCGGTAAGGCGAGTTCTGTGCCATGTAGTCGGCAAAGGCTCGCCAGTCCTGGCGGTATCGAGGGGGCTTCAGATTGGTTCGGGCTGGTACATTTGACAGCGATAGAAGGACCGCTTGGTGGTCCGAGAGGAGGTGATCATCCAGGACGTCAATCGACGGCGCGGTCTGTAATCCGCGGATGATCGACAGGTCGATGACGTCCGGTGAATAGGCTGTGCAGTACGGGTAGTGCGTCGGGACCTCTGGTCCAAGCACCTCATATCCGTTGCGGTCTGCATCATCCAATAGGCGGCGGCCACTTGGACAAATGATGTTGGAGTTCCACGCCGTGTGCTTCGCATTAAAGTCGCCGGCGATTATGGTTGCGGTCGGCGAGTCCAGCAGAGTGTGGACATCAGCTACCGCGAACCGAACAGCCGGCGGCCTATAAAAGGCGTACACACAGATGGGCTGGCTCTCGATGCAGACCTCCACGCCGAGGGCGTACGACGACTGCAGATTAGGTACTGGCAGCGGTTGGTGGATGATCCTTCTCTTCACTAGAACTGCTAATCCCCTGTACGCAGTTCCAGTTGGAGAGACTTGATCCTCTCGGTACACGTGATACCCTGGCATCTTGAACTTTGTGCTGGGCTTGAGGTGCGTCTCGTTGATGAGGGCAACATCGACTTGTCGCTGTGTGATAAGTGACCTCAAAAGCCTGGCCTTCACGGGAGACAGTCCGTCGGCGTTCCAGTAGACAATGCGTAGGGGACTACCGTCCATACGAACAAAGATCCCCTACGCATTTAAGGATGAGAGGAACTGGATCCCGCCCCTCCTGTAAGGCCACGAGCACTTGGTTCAGCACTCCAATAGCCAGGGTAACAATTGGGTCTACTTTTGCCGTTGCCAGCGTGACAGCCCGCTTCGCCTTCGTCCCCCCTGCGGGGGCAGCGACCACGGGTGCAGTAGACGGTCCCGGTTTGCCTTCCGGTAGCGCTGTCGCCGCAACCCTTTTGCTCCGGGGTTTTCTGCTTCTTTTCTTTTTCTTGCCGCTTATTCCCACCTGGGCTGGGTTGGCGGCAGCCATCAAAGAGCCAGGAGCATTTGCTTCGGTGTCATTTGTGGCGGCTACAGGTTTCGGGGTAATATTAGCAGTGGTGCGGGCAACTGTGCCAGCCTTCTTGTTCCGCGCTTCCTTGCGGAACACTGGACAAGTGGCGTTGTTTGCCGTGTGAGGCCCTCCGCAATTGGCGCAAGTCCACCGACTTGCGCCAATTGCGGAGGGCTTCAAGAGACCGGGTGCAATCCTTCGCACTGTGCTCCTCGCCACAACGAACGCAGGCTGGCGGCCTGTGGCAATTATGGGAGGAGTGCCGGAATTGCTGACAACGGTGGCATTGTGCCGGTCCCCTTTTACCGCGCCATGCTTCGATTTTCACACCGGGCATACAGAGCAACTCTGTCACATCGTATATGCCCGGTGTGAGATCCGGGGTGCGCTGGAGTTGCGCGTGGAAAAGGCACCCGGGGCGTCCTGGTCTCGCCCGGATCGCGCGGATGTACTCGGGCTCGAATCCCAGCTCCTTCAGCTCTCGCTGGATGTCATCAGGGTCCGTGTTTGCGGGCAGCCCACGAATGGCCACTTTAAGGCTTCGCTCCGCAGGTAAGGAGTAGGAGAACCAGGATAACCGGGTCTCCTTTTCCAACTTGGTAAGGTATTTTTGGATGGTACGGTACTCATCCTCCGTTTTTGGTATAAAACGGACACCTTTCCCAAATGGTCGTCCGTTGGGTGCATGACCTAGAAGAATTTTGAGCTTCTTGAAATGCACCGGCCATTCCGGCAGCACCTCCACCACTAGCGGCGGGTATTTGGTAATGGCTTTTGGAGTTGGGGCAGCCAGAGTAGCTGCCTTGGGGAGCTCGTCTGCAGCTTGGGACGTTATGTCACTGTTGACTGCTGCGAGCGGCGTCACAGATCTATGTGCCGCTGTGTGCGACGACGATGTTGACGGCGACGGTGGCCGTGGTGGCGATCGAGTCATTGCAGCGTAGGTACTGCCCTCCGATACCACGGGGGGCGTTTCCTTTCGGAATGGCTCTGCGTGTTTTCTTTCCAGGGAAGGTGGAGAGAGGAACCTCTCGGGGGCAACGAACGGCGTTGGAGCCGCAAACCGGGGTGCCGGCATAGGCCCAGAAAAGGCGGTGAATAGAGGAGGCCGAGGTTGGCCCACGGCACTTTCCGTGGCATCCCTTTTCGCAGGTTTCGGCAGGGTAAGGCCGGTAGTTCGCCCTGGCGCCTGCCCAATTGGTGGCATCGGCAGCACCTCGGATTCGTCCATCGGAACCGTCGGTGTCGGAGTGCGAGGCAGCGGACTTGCGGAGAAGTATTCTTCCTCGCCCCCCTCCACCGGCGTTGCCTCGAGAGGGGAAGAAGTGGAAGTGCTAGCAATAGCACGGGCAGCGGGGTGGCGGATTTCGCGAACTTCGTCTGCAGCGACCAAGCGGGCAAGTGCCGCTTCCGCGGCGCCGCGCGAGCGCCATAACGTCTGCTTGCCTACGCCCGTGGTGTACGGGACGTGTCGCCTTCCGAACCGGTGGGATTTGTTGAGGCGGTGGCGGCATATTCTCTGGTTGTCGTCTAAGCGCGACCTATGTTGGACCCCTTAGCAGCTTGTAGACCGGTCCCCGGGACTTTGCCGTTTCCGGCACTCCGGGGACGAACCGTTTTCTGTACAAGACTACTTATTACGGCCAACAGAATACAATTTAACACCAAACAAAATAACAGCAATGAATGCTCAGTGAACAAAAGTAGGCTGAGCGCACTGAAGCGGACGGAGAGCACCCCCCCCCCCCGTGCGCGCGAGACAACAGCCGCTGGCGTAGAGGCGTATACCCGAATTGTTAATTAGACGAAGTAAATTGACAGTAGCTAATGTCACTTCGACATAGAAAATACGCAACATTGTATGAAGAAGTGACATTAGTTGCTGTCAATTTACTTCGTCAAATAAAAAAATAGTTAGAGCGAACGAGCAGTATCTTATTTTGATTAGAGTTCTGTCTTAATATTAACATCACTCCTCAAAAATTTTTAAATGAAAATTACATTCGATCCGTATCTCGTTTTGTACTAAATTTTAGATACTTATATGAATGTAAGCCACAACGAAACCATACCGCGATTTAGAAAATATGTACAACGCCATCTATCGAACGTTGCGTAATCTCTTACTATATCTTCACTACATAGTATAAAACAAAGTCGCTTTTTCTGTCCCTATGTCCCTTTGTATGCTTAAATCTTCGAAACTACGCAACGGATTTTGATGCGGTTTTATTTAATGGATAGAGTGATTAAAGAGGAAGGTTTATATGTATTATAACATTCATTAAATAGTGGAGAAATACTGTTATTTTTGAGGTTTCTAATGTGATGTCGTAAATAATTACATTTTTCCACTTACATTGCAAACGCAGGCTGAATCCTACGAGATTTATCAAAGTGATGTACTAAGTATTTTACACATTGTAAAGGTCTACAGAAAACTCCGCGATGGCATATCTCTATCTCTTATGGATATCCCACAATAACATTTTTAAGTCATTTACTTTTTACGACAAATAATGGCTTATTTTCGAAGCGGTTTTAACCAATACATCATTAAGCCTTATCCAATTAAATACCTCAAATACATTGTTTATTTAATATAGATCTATATGGCCCTTTACAGCATATGATTTAAATGAATATTTTTCAAGATATTACAGATATAAAATTGCGGGACGCAGCGTTTGCGGCCGTACCGGCCGGCCGCACACTGGTCCGGATTTTAAAATAGGTGGACATACGATCTAAGATGTCAAATTTGTTTTGGATAGAAAATATAGTGCTAATTAACATTTAGTACTACAACTTTTTCATAAAATGACTCATTCATGCCTAAAAAAATAATGAAAATAAGAAATGTATGGGGGAAAATTTATTTGGCTCAATTTCTCAGTTCAGTATCAAAGTATAAAGGTCTCTCCTTATATTTTGATAAGCAACTATGGTCTTTAATACGACAACATAAAAATTTTCCGCGTATCCCTGCGGGTTTGGGATCCACAATGCTTTAAAGTTCACGGTTTTTTCTGTACTTAGTGTATTTAGTATCAGCATTGGACCCGGGCGAAGCCGGGGCGGGTCGCTTGTTATTGATATTATAATAATTTACCTTTGTACTCTCTTTTTAGGGTTTCGTAGCCAAATGGCAAAAACGGAACCCTTATAGATTCGTCATGTCTGTCTGTCTGTCTGTCCGTCCGTGTGTCACAGCCACTTTTCTCCGAAACTATAAGGCCTATGCTATTGAAACTTGGTAACTAGATGTATTCTGTGAACCGCATTAAGATCTTTATATAAAACTAGAAAAAAAACAGTAAATTTTGGGGGTCCCCATACTCAGAACTGAAATTCAATTTTTTTTTCAGGTCTTCAAAAATATTATTGAGGTTCCTAACATCAATTTTTTTCTAAAGTGAATAGTTTGCACTTCCAAATTGGAAAAATGTGTCCCCCCCCCCCCCCCCCTCTAACTTCTAAACTAAGAGAATGATTAATCTAAAAATAATATATGATGTACATTGCTATAAAAACTACCAACGAAAATTGGTTTGAGTGAGATAGAGCTAATAGTTTTTTTTTTTAATACGTCATAAACCGCAATTTTCGGTTAGATAAATCACTACCACTGCGAACGTGTTAGAACATCAGTCAAAGTTACAACGAACTATAAGAACTTATATTATGTTACTTGCTGCTACGAAACCCTTCATGGGCGAGTCCAACTCGCACTTGGCCGGTTTTTTCTAACTACATTTCTGTATTATCTTATGTACAGTACATTTATTGTTAAATAAAAACTAAATAAAAAAATAATGTCGGTAGGTCTGTTTAGGGTTCCGTACCCAAAAAGTAAAGATTCATGAGACTTCGCTGTCCGTCTGTCTGTCTGTCCGTCACGAAGCTGTATCACATGAACGGTGATAGCAAGAAAGTTGAAATTTTCACAGATGATGTTTCTGTTGCTGCTATAACAGCAAATACTAAAAATAAAAAATAAAATATTTCAGGGGGGGCTACCATACAACAAACGTGTTTTTTTGCCATTTTTACCCCTCTCTATAAAATAGAGTGCAGAGGGGCTTATGGCGAAATTTTGTCTGTAGTATGGACTCTGTTGCATCAAACTACGTCACTAGCTCACGTGAATCATCTGTTCAAAGTTTGAAATAAAACAAAAATCACAAGGTCAATCGGATTGAACTTTCACTTTCACAATAAACGTGTTAGAGAGGGACAGTCTGGTGAGAACGATCTCACGGCTTTCTTTTTATTTTATATATTAGGTAATAACAATAATAGGTCAGTGCAGAAGCCTCTAAAAATGATAAAAAATGTAAAAAATTAGTAGTAGAATGAAACCTATTGCAAAAGGACGAGAATGTGACAAAAATAAGAGGAAAAATAATTTACGGGCGATCTGAGGTCGGGAAGTGAAAAAAATGGGGTTTTAAGGGGGTAACTTCAAGTCCTATGGAAAAATGTTTAATGGAAAAGTTGTAGGAAACAAAAATATCTACAACTTTTGGATTCACACTTTTTGCACATAACCTTAAAAAGTATGTTAAAAACTCAAAAAACCCAGATTTTGAGATTTTGATTTATTTCTTTGAATTTGGCAGCAACCTTTCTTTTTATGTTCCTAATACACTGTATTTTTTTTGATCCAAAATGTTTTTTTTTTCTTTTATTGACTTAATATCGCAAAAGCATTTAAATTTTCAATCGAAAAATAACCCGTCAAAATATCATATATTTTTTAAAAACTGATGGGCTTTTTACCCGAACTGCCGAAGACAGGAGGGTAATGTTTTTCGAGATAATGTATGTATGTATCATTCTTTGTCACGTCCTACAGCCTGAATGGCTTGACGGATTTGGACAAGCGAGGTGTCATTTGATTTTGTCGTGATTGTGTGAGTGACACCAGAAACATTAAAATTTCAAATAAATCAATATGGCTGACTTTTGGTGCTAAACTGAAAACGTTGATTTTTTTTCTTGCACGCTCTACAGCCTCAACGGCTTGACGGATTTTGACATACAATACGTCATTTGATTCGTCGTGATTGTGTGAGTGACACCAGGTATAATATAATTTCTGAAAAATCACAATGGCAGACTTTTGGCGCTAAAATGTAAAGTTTGATAATTTTTCTTGGACGCTCTACACTCTACAGTCTGAACGGCTTGACGGATTTTGAAATACAAGGTGTCATTTGATTCGTCGGGATTGTGTGAGTGACACCAGGTATAATAATTTAATTATGGAAAATCAAAATGGCAGACTTTTGGCGTTATAATTATTTGACTGCGATGAACGCAAAACTACTGAACCGATTTTGATGCGGTATTATGTGTTTATAAGGCCTTGGTCAGACTTAAATTCTTACATTTGTTTGATTGCAATCGGTTGAGTAGCACCGGAAATATGACCAAAAATATAATAATTAAGGTTGTATTTTGGTGACATCCCTTCACTACACGAAAATTAATAACTCCACTATTAACATAACTAAAAAATTTTATATAAACTTAATAACTTAGAATACAAAAAACCCGACTGCCAAGTAAACATACAGGTCCCATAGCTTGTTCCCGCCTGCAAATGTTGAAGACAAAGTAAAACAGTAAGTACCTAGCTAAAGAAAATCACAAAAAAATGTAGAGCTTGTTTTTTGCTTTTCAGATGTATGTTTACTTGGCAGTCGTGTTTTTTGTATTCTAAATAATTACGTTTATTGTTACTTAAAACCTCTTCTTTTTGATGATGTAAAAATATACACACATCACAATGATAAATTTTATCAGAAAATGCAAAAGAACTCCAATTACATGTTTCTATTTTCATCATTCATGTACGATTTTGAGCTATATATTAATATTTACACAAAAATTTGTCGAAATTTTTTAATTTATTTATCAACGTAACATAAAATCTTACGTTTTTCGAATTAATTAAAAAGTAAATATTAATAAATAGCTCAAAATTGTACATGAATAATTAAAATAGAAAAATAAGATTGGAGTTCCTTTGCATTTTCTGAGAAAATTTACCATTGTGGTGTATATATATATATTTTTACATCATCAAAAAGTAGACATTTTAAGTAACAAAATGCCCACCAATTTTTAAAAAATATCTGACATTTTGATGGGTAATTTTTCGATTAAAAATTTAAATGCTTTTGCGATAATAAGTCAATAAAAGGAGAAAAAATAAACATTTTGGATGAAAAAACTTACAGTGTATTAGAAATATAAACATAAAAGTTTTTTGCCAAATTTCATGAAAAAACAAACAGTTTTCTAAAAGAAAAAAATCAAAAACTCGAAATTTGGGTTTTTTGAGTTTCTGACATACTTTTTCAGGTTAAGTCAAAAAAGTGTGAATCCATAAGCTGTAGATTTTTTTATTTCCTACAACTTTGCTGTTAAACATTTTTCCATAGTGCTTGTAGTTTTGTCGAAAATCGAGAAAACCTCTTTTCCCTCCATAAAACCCCCATTTTTTCCACTTCCCGACTTATTTTTTTCACATTCTCTTCCTTTTGCAATAGGTTTCATTCTACTACTATTTTTTTATATTTTAAAAGCTATCTGCACTGGTTTATAAGGTTTCATTCTCAATTTAAATACGTTAGTTGACTTGAACATTTATTTTCAAGATTCCTATAGGCGCGATGATTATTTATTCCCTTTACACCGATGCAAATTAAATGAATTTTGCTAATCTCCTAAAGTAGATTACTTTAGAAGATTAGCAAAATCAAAATATTGCGCAACGAAATTAATTTCGTGTTGCCATGATTAAACATACTGGTCCTGCGGTGCAAGCGCGGGCCAGCGGTCGCGGGCACACTTTAAATTCCATAACTTGGGAAGTAATTGACGTATCAAAATATTTTTTTCACACATATTTTTTATTATTAACCGACTTCACAAAAGGAGAAGGTTCTCAATACGTGTGTATGTTTTTTTTTGTCTATGTATGTTCACCGATATTTCTGTCAATTATAGACGGATTTCATTTTTTTTTTTTGTTCAATAGGGTTTACTTCTGAGGTGGTCCCATTTTCACCAGTCAGGATCTGATCATGGGCTCAAGGGAAAACGAGGGCAACCACCGAAAATTGTAGGCACAACTAGTGAGCTTGTTAACTTTTTAATTAAGTGATTTAATGCACTAACTACAATTTAATGTACGTCTGGAGTCGATCTGATGACACAGTCAAAAGACTGTAGAGGGAGTTCCTTTACAATTTACAGCAGTTACCTTGTGTTTGGGCTTGATTGATTTATATTGATGAAAACTTTGCACCTAGATAGATAGATCCGACTTCAAGAAAAAAAGGAGGTTCTTAATTCGACTGTATGTATTTTTTTATGTATTTTCACCGATATTTCCGTCAATTATAGACGGATTACAAAAGGTCTTTTTTTTGTTTGATAGTTTTCACTTCTGAGGTGGTCCCATTTTCACTAGGTCATGATGGTAGGATCTGATGATAGGATCGAGGGCAACAACCGAAAATTGTAGGGACAACTAGTGCGTTTCTTAACTTTTCAAATAAGTGTTTAAAAGTACTCTAATTTAATGAAGGTCTGGCTGGAGTCGATCTGATGATGAAGCCGAAAGACAGTCGAGAGAATTCCTCGACGATTTACAGCAGTTACCTTGTGTTTGGACTTGATTGATTTGTATTGACGAGAACTTTACACCCAGAGAGATATATTTTTCATATTCGATGTTTGAACCACATTTTTAGTGTGAATTCGATTAAAAAGGTCACCTCGTTCTGAGTAATGATATACTATTTTGATGATAGATATTTGTTCAGTAAAACACATTATTACTATGGTCTTAATTCTGGCATTTTATGTTCGACGTCTTGCAACCTTCTAAAAGGCCATTTATTTTGAAAATGTATAACAACACATCTAATACAACGCCATCTATCGAACGTTGCGTAATCTCTTACTATATCTATACTGATATGATACCTTTGTACTCTCTTGTTTTCTAACTACATTTCTGTATTATCTTATGTACAGTACATTTATTGTTAAATAAAAACATATAACTACTAGAGAGATATATTTTTCAGCCCACCCGTCACTTAAAATGAACACGACGTCAAACAAAAACTAAAAAATAAAATTTACTTAGTACAAAGTAGTACTTAAACCTATTGGTTTAATTGGAGCCGACTTCAATATTACAATTAATATTATTTATTCTATTGATTGATGGCACTTGATGGAACTAGCTGCACATATTGAAAACGACACTTGTACTGTTCTACAATATTTATCATTATAAACCTGACCAGTTTCGCTACACAGCATTTTCAAAGGTTTAGATGGAAGAACAAGGTAGTACTGTCTCGAAAACACTCCAACAATAACATTTTTCTAGTGTCGGTATACTAACATTAGAGATAAACCAGGTTTTAAATTTTCCCCAAATTAAGGGAAATTACAAATTTAAATATTTCTGTTAAGTATATGTTACAATTATATTTTACTTTACAACGTATCAACTGCCCTTTTATTTTCCACATTTACCCCAAAAATAGGGAAAGTAAATTTATTTAATTTCTTTGTGATATTATTAATTTACAAACATTATTAAAAACTAGCTGATGCCCGCAGCTTCGCCTGCGTGAAATTTTGTTCCTGGACTATGATATATCTCTGTAGGCACCAAATTTCAGCCAGATCCGTTCAGCCGTTACAGCGTGAAAGAGTAACAAACATCCACACTCACAAAACATTCGCATTTATAATAATACCTAGTTAGATAGATTTCTGATTAACAAATTCATAATGCATAATAATATGAGCTAAGTAAATTTATTTATTAAATACATTTCTTAATTCAATGGCTAAACTACTACTTTACACAACTTCTCTTCTAAGCAATTGACATCGTAACTTAGTTCCTTCTTCAGGTATCCCAGCCAACGACGTTTGGATAAACCGAACTACTGTAGGCTTTGTCCTCCTAATACAGATGGTGCAACCAAGACCTGGTAACGTAATAACAATGTAAATTTCATCAGCTGAGCGTTCATGTTCATTGTAATGGCTCTTTTCAGTCCTGTCGAATGTAGTCTACGTGGAGGCCTTTCCCATATTTTACAAAGACTTAGTGAGTCTGTTGCCTGACAGAATGCAGTCGGCACTATAATGTAGAATAACAATGTAAATTTCATCAGCTGAGCGTTCATGTTCATTGTAATGGCTCTTTTCAGTCCTGTCGAATGTAGTCTACGTGGAGGCCTTTCCCGTACTTACAAAGACTTAGTGAGTCTGTTTCCTGACAGAATGCAGTCGGTACTATAATGTATAATAAAATAAAGTTCATGCCTCCCATGACCAGTCGCTGATGGATTTTATTGACCAGTGGATACTACATACCTAAAGCGTGGTCTTTCATTTTTTCTGGCTAGCCATCTTAGAATTTTCTTCTTCTTTTCACAAATGTATTTTTGTCACACAAAATTTGACTAAATTAGCAATAATACTTCCATAAAGCATATTTTGTTAATATTATACCAAAATAGCGCTTTTTATTTAACTTTATGGCTATGTAGTAAAATCATCTGTTTGAAGTTTGAAATAAAACATAAATGAAAACAGCAATTGTATCTATTGAACCTTCACAAATTATGTGTCAAAATAAAAAGTAATTTAAGTAAAATAAGAGTATTTAAGGAGTATTGATATCAACTCTGGAGAAAATCAGCCACAAAATAATTTACATTCCCTTTTTAGCTCGTTATAGTATAAATTTCAAAAAAATACGAAACATGTCTTGCATCAATGCTATATGCCAAATTTTAAGTAGATCGGACCAAGGAAACACGTTGCCCCATACAAACTTTACCCTCCTTTTTTATACCTTTGGAGGTGGAATTTGCAAAAATGTTAAAATTACTTTTTTATATTGTAACAAACAACACTCATTCTTAGTTTCATAATCGTACCATTAACCGTTTAAGCAATAATTGATAATAACTTTGGGTCTAGGGATCGAAACGAAAAATTAAGTTTGGTTTGAATTCTATATACTTTTCCGGGATAAAAAGTACCCAGTGTGGTGCCCAGGCTATTAAAAAATAATTATACCAAGTTTCATCGTAATCTAACCAGTAGTTTTTGCGTGATGCCTGAACAAACAGACAGACAGACAGACAGACAAAATTTTTTTTAATCACATTTTTGGGTTCGGTGTCGGTCTAGTAACACCCCCTGCTATTTATTTTTCTGATATTTTGAATGTACAGAATTTTCACTTCTACAGATTTATTATAAGTATAGATTACAAATGTCAAAATGCAATAATCCAAAATTTCAAGAGTTCCAATATTCAATTATTAAAATTACAAATGTCAAATACTTTAATACTAAATGTCAAAGTTCAAATGTCAAATTATTAAATGTCAAGAATTGAATGTGTCAAATTATGAAATGTCAAATATTGCATTGTACTCATTTGTCACATGGAACAATGTCCCCTCACAACACAAGTATCTAAGTACAGACTTTAGTTTAAGTTCTAATGAATTAAATGTCATAACTCATAACATATACTTAACAGAAATATTTAAATTTGTAATTTCCCTTAATTTGGGGAAAATTTAAAACCTGGTTCATCTCTAATGTTAGTATACCGACACTAGAAAAATGTTACTGTTGGAGTGTTTTCGAGGCAGTAGATACTACCTTGTCCTTCCATCTAAACCTTTGAAAATGCTGTGAAGCGAAACCGGTCAGGTTTATAATAATAAATATTATGGAACAGTACAAGTGTCGTTCTCAAAATATTATAATTAATAAAATCTGATAAGTCACAATACTTATTACTTTGTACTAAGTAATTTTTTGTAGTTTTTGTTTGAAGTCGGTTTTATTTTTGTTAAAAAGGTTACGGGGATTCGGATAATAGACGGAGAATACAATAAGCTAAAATTCAAAATAACAATTACTGAACATTCTTCATTTAGGCACAAACACCGGCGTGTAACAATTTTATTGCATGTGCGTACGTATGTTACACGTATCGTGTTTATAATGTCCACCTTCAAATGTCTTCAATATTTTTCTCAAAATTTTTATTACTAACTGGAAGCCTAAAGTTTGAAATCCAACCTACCAGCACAGCCAATTATTCAAAGTCAAATCAAGATTCTAAATAAAAAAGCAGTGGCATTAATATTCCTCTAACACCACAAAAAGAGCACAAAATCTCTCTTCGCCTCATTCTTTGTAGTTAAACAAATAAATTATTCTGCTTTTGATTGTACAAAGATCCAGTAGAACTGAGGCATCGTTCACAATATTGTCTTCATAATGGGCAAGATGCTTTCCCAGCCATATTCTGGTTCCCGCCGAAATAAAATTAGCCTTGGGGTAATAAATTCAAATCACAGCTCACCGTAATTCCAACCGCCTTTTTCACAAGAAGATATTCGTTGTGGAATCCTTAATTTGATTTCATTTGCTATTGTGATTGTTTCAGTTGTTATTTCTCGCTTTTTGTGGGTTTTCAACACCTTTGAGCGTCAAACAGGAAATTCGGTACAGGAAAAAGAATTCGCTAACATCAATCTAGTGGTTGAAACGTACTGTTAATATACTCAATTTTCCTCGTTTTTCGTCGTAATTTTATTTAATAATAATAATAATAATAAATTATTTATTTCGGATCATGATCCATAGTGTTAGTAACATAATTCTTACAACTAGTGTTAGTAATATTTACGTACACAGACATTACAACAATGATTTGTATGAGACCATCAAACTACTAGGACACTGAATGCCTCGCATGCAGTCCTATCCAACGTCCGAGCATTGGACAGTCCCATCTATCGCACAAAACGCCCAAGATGCTGTGTGAGCTGCCCCGTATCCTGCGCAGGAGAGATGCACTCCGTTTTCGGATGATTGCGTGAAAGTCGTCAACCCTTGCCTCCGCGAACATCCCTGAAGCACTACAGAAACGTGGCAGCCCAACCAACATCCTGAACGCATTATTATACTGTACACGCATTATTTACGCTGTATTTAGAGAGTTACTTTGCGATTGCAATAGTATATAATAATGGTGAAATCAGATTTAACACTCAATCGTTTTTTTTTTATGAAAATATATAGGATCTCGCACAATTCTATTGTGCCCGGTTTGCTCAGTGCTCTCTTTTGAAAAGGATTATGCTAGGGACAGTCATTCTTCAACATCTTTTCGAGGGCTTACCCGGCGCCCCAATTGTAGGCAGTTGTAGGGTACATATGGTTATTCATAGTCGGTTAGCATAGCATCCATGAGGAATTTTCTTACTTTTACTACTGTTGTTTGATGGCACTTGATGGAACTTGCACACATTGAAAAACTTTACTTGTACACACAACATTTCTTATTGTAGTACCTAAACGGTTTCGCCTTTCGGCATTCTCAAAAGCTATTTACTTAATTAGATTAGATCACAAGAAAATTACACTTCGAACACATAAACAATGTGTGTATGTGTTCGAAGTGTTAATGCTAGGGACAGTCATGAGATGTGTCTAACTATGGTCCTGTCCTGATGTAGGTACAATCTGAAGTTCTCTATTTCATATTAATTGAATTATTAGGTAGGTACTTAATATAATGTTATTGACATAAAACTGACTCATTCATTATTCCCATGGCGTCTGTTTTTGGTTATATTTTTTTATTGTTTGGAATCTTTATTATCCAGCGGTCCACCGCTAGATTAAACACTGATTATACTTCTACACATTCATACAATATCTACGAAGGTTCCGTTAATCAATACACCACTCAACATCGGCAGCATCTACAGAGATTCTTGCGAAGTACTTACATTAATCATTCACTCTATCCATTACCGACAATGTTTGTTTTAACTATGAAACTTCGAAACGTCATCCTTCTATCCTTTGCTGAATAGGATGAAAATAATAATATCGCCTTGGTAATAATTACATATTATTAACACAGCCGACAAATTATTATACAGTCGCTAGCATCAATGTGTACTCAACGTGTATCAACTAATTGTCTCATTCATAATGAAACGCTTACTGCGAGGACCGCAGCGATGACACATAGCGCTCCACACGCTGGTGGAGTGCACGGGCGGCGTGGGTGCAACAGCGCCAGGTCCTCGTAGTGGGTCTGGACGTGGACACTCTCTCGCTCGAGACCGTGACGCAAGCCATGATCTCCAGCGGGAGTAAGTGTGACTGCGCCGCCTCTTTCTGCGAGCAGGTCACGCTCGTGAAAGAGGCTGCTGGGCGGGAAAAGGAGAGAACTCAAGTTCCCCAGTCGGCGGCCGACGTGTCTTCGCCGAAGACTATCAGCCTCCATGACCGGGACCTGCGACGGTGAGAGGGCTGCCGTCCTTACAGAAGCAGGCCCATGACGGCAGCGTGATGTGAGGAGTTCACGCACGCCCACCCTTAGACCGCCCCTTGCGCGAGGCCGCAGTGGTGGCGTAGGTCTATTGGGAGTCCTGGGACATCCTTCCGAGGGCTTACCCGGGGCTCCCAACCATAGCTGTTGGCCGTTACGTGAAGTTTTTTAGTCGGTAGGAGTCCGGCATAGCATCAATTATGGATTTTCCGTCATGTTAAAAAAATTAAACGCTTATCAAAGGTATGAAATTTAATAAACATTATAATTTACTTCAATTCTATAAAAACTTACAACAACAACTTACATAACAAAGGCTCACAGAGTCAACTGGTGACTCTCGCTCGCTCCGGATCGTTCTTGGTGCAGAGGCTGGCTGTTGCAATCCAGCGTGGAAACGCGGCGAGTGTGATGGGCACTTTTGCGCCGGGAACGATCAGGGGCGAGTTGTTTGAGTAGTTTTTAAGTAGAATAATATTATATTTATTTGACATTCTAAAAAAACTATAATATTTACTTAAAACTATTTATAACGTCAATAGCACTAACTCAATAGTGTCAATACTTAGAACTTTAAAATGTCCATTTAAGATTGTCAAAATTTCAATGTAATATTTTGTTTTTCCTAATGCAAATGGTTGATTTAAAACAGTATTTTTCATACATAATCGTAAATTAAACATGAGTCAAAATATCGTGTTTTTATTTTATCGCGAAGGCGAAGAAATGCCAAGGGAGTCAAAACTGGTTATTCGCAATGTACCTACATCATATATTTTTTTAGATTTATCATTCTCTTATTTTAGAAGTTAAGTAAATAGCGAGGCGGGGGGACATTTTTCCACTTTAGAAGGAAATGATGTTAGAAACCTCAATAGCATTTTTGAAGACCTATCTATAGATACGCCACAAGTATGTATTTGATGAAAGAAAACATTTTGAGTTTCAGTTCCAAGTATGGGGCCCACAGATATATCTGTAATGAGGACCCCCAAAATTTATTGTTTTTTTCTATAATTATGTAAAATTCTTAATACGGTTCACAGAATACATCTACTTACTAAGTTTTAACATTATAGGCCTTAAAGTTTCGGAGAAAAGGTGCTGTACATACGGACGGACAGACAGACAGACATGACGAATCTATAAGGATTACGTATTTTGCCATTTAGCTACGGAACCCTAAAAATGTACTTACTTAAATACCTAAAAAAATCAAAATATTTTAATCTTTGCGTTATGTTAGATAGTTATTACGGTCAGTTTGTACTCATTTCCAGAATATTATCTTATCATAGATAGTATTATAGAATACTAGCTGCTGCCCGCGGCTCCGCCCGCGTGGAATGTTATTCCCGGTTCCCGGTCACTTAGGGGTATGAAAAATAGATGTTGGCCGATTCTCAGACCCACTCAATATGCTCACAAAATTTCATGAGAATCGGTCAAGCCGTTTCGGAGGAGTATGGCAACGAAAACTGTGACACGAGAATTTTATATATTAGATATTATATAATCTGCGATAGTATCGAATTTCGGTATTGTGGCAGGAAAGGCGCCATATCATGAGATATTAGTCTGATATAAGTACTCACATATACAATTTTATGTACCTATATGGCACAGTGTACACGAGGGATGGTCAACACGTGACAAGCATGATAAATGAGGAATTCGGGATCATGCCTCTAGGGACTTCCTCCGGCTGAGGGGGATGAATTCGGAAGAAACCTGGCAACGAATTTAAAATTGTATTGTAAACCAAACCATATTCTGTATGAAATAAAACTTAGTTTCGAATACAATAATGACAGTTAAAATTCCATAAAAATTCTGAACCTACAAGGAGTTATTGTTGCAAAAAGTAACTAAACCTGAAAAGTTAAACACTGAAATAGTTCTTATTGCAATCGTCTTATGGTCTACATTTATGTGCATGTGTATTGTCTGAAACGTTGGCTGGCTACGAAAGATTAGAAAGCAAAATGTAAAATCCAGTACACGGTCAAGTCAAAGGCGGGCATGAGTGTAGGAGCACAGAATACTTTTAGTAAACCCATTTAAGTGGACCAGTGGAATAAATCAAACAATTTCATGCTAGTTAAGGACTATGCAGGTATTTTTATGTCGTAGGGGTTGACAAATAAAGTAAGCGCCCAATGTTTCATTAAAATGTTGAAGTATTCGGCCCTTGCTTTATCAATACATATTATAAAATCGTAATTTTTAATATCTCTGCTGCATAACTTCAGCCACTGGTGTTTATATTTTTGCCATCATTGTTTCTTTTGTCCTTACACCGAAATAGCGTCAAAACAAACAAGTACCTACCTATATGTACTTATTTCATATTTTATTCTGATGAATTCCACATGATGTAAAATTTTAAAATACAGCTTCATTTTATTGAAAGCCAAATCGTTCACCGTTTTAAAACGCACTGTACCTACGCTTTTAAGGTGTCACTACAACATCAGGATAAACCTAATCATTCAATAAGGGACCTTCCTTATAGGAAATATGGTATAGATCCAAGAATGAAATTAATATAGAACGACCTGCCCGCACACTTGTTTCCCTCATCTTACAATCCCGGGTTCTTCAAGAGGAGCGTGAAGAAGCACATCACGCCGCCAACTTGAGGACCACTGTCAGAAGTGGCCCTCAATCGCTAGATGCGCCACGGCGTTCCATCAGGTTGGTGGCGACGTCAATTTGGCGAGCTAAATATAACAATAAAAAAAATCCGTAATTCAAATCGGGATATATTCCTCAAACGTACTGCGTGTAAGTCCTTTCAGCCTTTCAGGTGTATGCTTAGTTGCTGATCATGTAGAACTGTCTGCCAGCATGTCAATAAACTGTATAAGCTTAACTTTATTACAAAGTGAAGAAAGCGTAGCAATGGAAAATACCATTACATGCATATCTCAACATTTATTTATACTGAGCTGTAACTAATATATTACCACGAAATGGTTGTTTGGTATCACGATCGATGTAACTTTTACCGTCCTTATAAAAATATATGAGCACATTTCTTCAAGGTACATTTGATGTAAGTAATGAGAATATCCGTAAACCATTACTTATTTTACTGCGTATCCTATAAGGAGAAAAATAAACTGAGATCGATGTTCTTTGCATTTCATTGCACTTCTGTATGGTGGTTCTGACTATTTAAACACACTGTGTGAAAAGGAGAAAGAAACATTGATCTCTCCTGGATCTAAGTCAACTTCGCCTGCAAACCGACTTACATGACGACACGGCGTGAGCACCCATGGAAAAGTTACAAAGTTATATGGCTAACAATTCTGAATAGGCCCACTGATCTGACCAAAAAGTGATCTCACACTTCAAAGTTTACACAGTTTCTCGAAGTTTACGATAAAACAGTAGCCATATTCTATGCCAATTTATCCAGTCCTTCCGCCGCATAATCACGTGAATATAGTTGATATGTTTCGTGACCATTTCCGAAAACAACGAACTTATTAAGTCTGACAGTCGGGTCATGCCGTCAGTTCATTTACTTGGTTTGGGCCCAGTATTGTGTACCTATGTGAATATTGCCAATGTGCGTAGAATACAAGAATTATAAGTATCTACTGAACATTTTGTGCGAAAAGGTAAAGATATTTTTTAAAACCAAACAAGAAATATTTCGTATTTCTGGCAAGATTATTAAACGAAGATAATAACTGAAAAGATCCAATAGTTTGACTTCGTTTTGAAACTGGCCAAGCAGAAATAATTTAGATTCTAACCGTGTCGCCTCGGAGCTTAAAAATATTGGCTCAGCAAGCAATAAGCGGTACACAAGCAGAATAGTGGACCAACGTTATGAGAAGTTACGCAACCACTTTCTAAAGATGCTTTAGTCTATAGAAAGCGGAAAATTATTACATCTTTTAAAATTTGCTTTTGGAGAAAAGATATATATCTATACTCCAGAAGCTCCGAGTATAGAAATTTATCTTTTCTTCAAAAGCAGAGAGAGACAATATTCAGACGAAAGCTGTAAGATGCAACGCCTAATAGTCCAATACAAGTGGCTAAACCTAAACTACTATTGAAATATTTTCAAATCATGACTATCATGTCCATATATTTAGGTATAGCCATACCAAAAACACTCTACTTTGTTATCTATACCGATCTTAGATCATCTAACCACAGGATGCGCCTTACTTAAGCATTGTTTTCTGCCATTGCACATGACCATTTGGTCTTTTGGCTTTATAAAAAGCACTGTACATCAGTACATCATTTTATATGATTAAACTAGTACATTTCATTGTAGTTGACTGTACAATAAAAATTAACACACACCACCATTACGCGTTTGTCGATTAATACATTTTTAAATGTAATGAAATTTTATATGTCTTTGTGTTTCCCCCTTCACCCGCTATGAAAACTGGCAGAATATTTTTGTATGCGGTGGTTCGCAAAGGCTAGTCCCGTGATATATGGTCTAAGATACCGATATCTTTAAAGTTGCAATATAATTTTGATGAAATTTGAAAAGACTTCATTTTATATTGAGTCTTTTAATATCCTGTAACGTTCAAATAGTTTCCAGAAAATTGCGAACCACGCCATGATAAAAAGCACAACACAAAGAAGACCTTTGTGTATTGAAAAAGAAATAATCTTTCTTAATTGCGGCTACGTTTTTGATCCGTGACTCCGGTAATCGAAAAGGGTCTGTCGATTTTTCCCTCATAAGACGAACCCTTTGAAAATGACCCGCATTTGGCAAAAAATATCTTTGCATTCAGAGGCGTCGCGTCCGGCATCCTCCTTTACCGTCCGTGGTTGATTGCGTTCGACCCGTGAATAATACCCACTTTGTGCCCAATAAAAGTTTTCTACCCAACGTCGATACTGGAAACAATGGCTTTGACTCACAATTTTTGTGTCGTAGTCGAGCCAACAACGGAAGCATTGGGATTATATCGTACTTTTGATTTGAGGGTAGACGTGATATCGTTTCAAATGAGCTTGGCTCCAGTATTTTTGATTGTTTACCTACTTTAGTATAATAAATTTTACTGTTTCTTGAATTTTGAAAAGGAATTTATTCTATTGCTTGCTATTTTCCAATAACTAACTAAAAGTTATTGTACTGTGGGGAATCAACAGTTTCAAGTAAATGAGAAGTGAGAATTAAAGTACATGTCTCGTTGGCTCCGTGATTTAAATTCACATCACTGTATGTTCTGACACGAAAACACAGTTAAGATGTATTCCATGCAGATACACGTTTTTTTTTTATTTTCAGACAATTTACATTACTATAAGTTCTGACAGGAAAACTCAGTTCCAAACAGTTACACGATTTTTTATTTTAAGACTATATCAATAATATTATAATAAAAATTGTAGATTGTAGCAAACGCGACTTGGTTTTACTTAAGTCAATTGATTACTTAGTAAATTGCTTTTGTAAATACGTAAAGTATATAAAAAAAATACAAAGAAATAAGAATAGGTAATAATTGTATAGGTAATCAACATGCTTATTACGTAGTAGCTTATAGTAGTCATGTAAACACAAAGCATTTGACCAACAAAACCCTGGGTAAGGTTAATGTTAATACTGGACCGCATAAATTTTTACCGGTCGATTAAACAATAGCAGAGGCGAAGCATTCTGAAATTAGACAAAGGCGGTATTAATACGGAAGCCATTAAATTGAGATAAGCGGCAAGGCAGATTGGGCGGCGCCCTTCGCTCGGTATTAGTCCGTGAGTCCTGATAAGTGTGAGACGGGGGTTTTACGGAAAATTTCATAGATCACCGAGATGTACAGAATCGACATACTGTGTAATTTATTTGGTTCGCTATGCGAAAGCATTAAGACGTACTTTATGTAACGTATTTCTAAAAGTTCTATCAAAACAGAGAAAGTTCACGAGCTCAAGCGTTCAATCGGTAAGTTTTGCTTCTTTTTGATTACGTTACATAGATATGGTCATACAGGAGGCGTTCGAGGGAGTAGTACGTAGGCAACTACACTCTCGGACGCAAAATTGACCGCTTGAAAGCCTTACTTACCAGTTTCTGTCAAATAGATTCATAAGAGCTTTCAAATAAATTAAATAAAATAAAAATAAAATAAAATAAAAAATATACAGAACTATTATCATTCGCTTTGATTCTGGCGACCTTAAGCATATTTCACAGGCACAGATTGGTTTGTGAGACGACGGAATCACAACCATCGTTTGGATAACTGTTAAAATTATCAGCAGGTTTAGAATACCAAGCAGTTATGCAGTTATAATGTACGGCAGAGTGATAAGGCAATACATGTGCTTTCATACAACTGTTTGTCATTGATATTTCGCCTCTGGCTCTATTCCAATAAAGCTACTTACATCCCGTCATCTAGTTTTTGATGGACCTACATGCTCTAAGAACATTGTGCCTATCTTGTGGCTATTATTAATTTATTCTATGTATATGTATAGGGTATTGCAGTCAGGGTCTCTATGTCGGTAGTAATTGGAACGCCGGCGGGCACCCGGTTTGTCGTTCGACAATCAACACGACGTGATACGAAATCTGATGCGTTCGCTTTAGATTACCAAGCGGCAATAATTGTCTCGGGCTAACGTCAGGATGTAAGGACGCTTCAATTGGCTGTAAATGTGACATTACCCTTATTTATAGCCCGATAGGAAAACTTTCAATAAACCTTACGTCATTTTAATGTTCCTTTGCACTTAGCTACTTTAAGCTTTAAGACCAAGGTTGTCAATAAAGACATAAAACTTTCCTTTTGAAATTTTTATCCCTGAACGATGTTTGTGGCGCATTGTACTAAAACTATTTTACTTTCCGTCGTATTTCCTTTCACATACTATCAACCTTAACTTTACTTTTCAGCTACTTTAAGCCTTTAGCTTTGCTGTAAGAAGTTTTTAAGGAGGTTAGCATGTTTATTATAAGTTTCCAAGAAATATAATTATCAGATCATCTTCGAACTTATGCAAATATTATCTCTATACTATCTACATAATACTGAGAGGTAAAATTCGAAATAAAATAAAATGGATCTTATCGTGAGGTCAAAAAGAGAGGAGCCCCATAAGGCCGATTGGCTTGTTAGATACCTAGGTGCCCTGTGCTCACTGTTGACGGTCAATGCTTAGACGAAAGAAATTTTTGAAACCCCTGATGACTTCCGAGAACTACCTGGGTATCCCAGCAGTAGGCCGTGATGGGGCGCCGTGTGGTTTTAGACGGTAACAGCCCGTCATAACGTTCATAAAGGATTTCCACACGTGAAAAAATACTCTGACGGCAATCTTACTATGTTATGACTGCCTCTGTAGCGCAGTCGGTAGTGATACCGCCTGCGGCGCTGGAGGTCATGGGTTCGATTCCCACCGGAGACAAATATTTCTGTGACCCATAAATGTTTGTTTCAAGAGTCTGGGTGTTTCTATGTATAATATGTATGTATTTAAAACTATATAAGTATTAATATCCGTGGTCTGATACCCATAACACAAGCAGGTTATTCCTAGCTTACTTTGGGATCAGATAGCGTTGTGTGAGATGTCCGTAAATATTTATTTATTTATTTATTTTATTTATTCATTAAACTGTATAATATTCTAGACTGGACTATTATATCCGAAGAAACTTGTTCTTCCTTAAAAGGCCTTCAGATTTAAGGTACTGAAGCGCTTTTGTTTCTTTTCAGTAAACTATCACTGCGTTCACCATCTTACGCTAAGGTCAATCCTTAAATGGGTGGCTGTTTGGTCTATTTCGAGCGATTAGGTACGTGTCACAATTCAATCTAAACCGCTAATTCCCGGTATCAATAACTTGGTAGTTGTGAAGCCAAGGTGAAGGCTTTGAGGGTGATTTGAAAAAAATCTCATCAGTGTATTGTTTCTTTCCTTGAAATTACTAACTGATGGCTCTTACAACTAGCAGATACATTGACTTGAGCCCCGAAATTCTTGGTGAGATGCGAAAGGAATAACTATAATCAAATAACCACTGTTTATCATTAATTACCAGCATTGTAAATAACGTCATTTTGCCGTACAATTGTCAACAAATTTCCTCATTAAATGAGGAATAAATTGACAATGTAAATATTTTTACTCCACAGCCTATTTGCAATGTTTGTTTCTCAATATTAGTCACGCCAAAACATTATCTAATTAGCGACGAGAGGAAAACAAATATTGATTTTGAGATATATGATTGTAACTCACTGTGTAGTTCTGTTATTATATCATGGAATATGCCCGGTATATATATATTTAATATATATAATCGGTGGGCATTGGTATTATGCCCACCGATCAAAGGAATCATTAACATAATTTTTTTCTTATCAACTAACGTACATACACGATAATATTTTCATTTCTATATTAACTACCAATCTGGCCATCTCCAGGTGAGGACGCAGTGGCAGCCTAGGTCTCTCGATGATTCCTGGACATCCTACCGAGGGCTTACAGAGAACTCCTGACAGCTAATAGTTATAATTAAAACTTACTGAGAGGTGAACAATCTATAGCTAAAGCCAATAGGGGTGAAAAATCTAAAGCTATAGCTATAGGGGTAAAAAAAATAGTTAAAAATAGCTTAAAATCAAAGCAGCATACTTTTTTATAATATAAAAATTAATATGAATGTAATCTTAACTTCTGGAATGAATACATTGTATGTAAGCTTTTATTTTCTAACCCATGTCCATTGCTTAACGCTAAGATAAAATAACAAATAAAATAATGGAAATAAAGGACATAATTAATTTAGCAAATATTCTGTAACTCCCAAATTAATATACGTGAGGAATACATTACGTAGGCCCCAGAGCAGTACGTTTTAAAAATTAATAGCACATTAAAACGTTTGTTAATATAACATTAATAAAATACAAAATTACGGCCGTTGTTATTACCCCAGAGGACGGGGATTGCAAAAAATATACTTTTTTTTACTAATTAAAATTTGTAGCTGCCTCTGGAAAGGCGGGACATATTGGACCGAGGGATTCTTTCCAATTTCGTTTTAATTTTATTTTGTTGCTTAATTTGTAGTGTATACGTAAATCCAGAATAAAATTCAGGGAGGTCTACTTTTGGCCATCTGCTGGAAGTCGTTTGTTACAAACATTAACTTCTGTTTCTATTCAGAAATAAATTATTATCTTCTCTTGTCTTAGCATCTCCTCAATTGATTTCTAAAATGTTTTAGTGTGGTTATTGTTGGAAGTGACTAACGTCTGACCTCCCTCACCTTAAGGACGTCTGCGCCAGTAACCTTCCATTGATCAGCAACCTGCTGTGGTGTGTGTACCTCCACCACTTACAAGCAAAATTGGGTCCAAAAGATTGTATTAAGGTCCTACACCTGTGTTTACTATTCCTTTCTCTCTATTTATATAAATAGTGTATAAACTTTAAATAAATAAAAAACAGAGAGATACCCACTTGAAGTTCTAAATGAGTTTCCAAGAAAACGTTCTCTAGAGTTTTTCAAATCAGGATTCTAGTAATTACAATAATGACAGGAAATCTTTCGATCAGCAAACGAATGCTAACTGTAGTTCATTAGCAATCTTTATAAACTAGTCTGAACTAGACTTCAAAATGCTACGATCGATATTCCCACGATATTCCTACGATATTCCCATCGATATTTCCCATTCTTCGTCTACTATTTATTGATTACACGAAAATTCGTCAATTTCACAACAGAGCTGTGATTTTTTTTATACGGGTCAGAATATTATTCACACAAGAGTTTGTATGAATATTTGGATGAATATTTGTTATACATTCATGCAAGACCTGCAGAAGAATTTATTGAGAGCCTCACAATATAGGCGGTTATCCATGGATCATGGCTCCTAATATTTCTTGCTCTGAGCTAGGTTCTCCCACGTTGTTTAGTTTTACTCGTTATTACTGTAGTAGAGTTCCCAGTAAAAGTATACAAATACAATACAATTTCATATTATCCAGTATCACAGATCCAAAATTCAAATCATTTGGTAGTTGATAGTACATCATGATAGGTAGGTACTGCTTGCCACATTAAATACCTATTCATTTTCATTTATTTTTACATTTCTAATCTTTACCCTCTCGTGACTTGATGTGATTTGAAATGTATGAGTAAATAAAAAAGCGTATGATTGACTCGGTGGCACAGTGCTAATGTGTGTGCGACTGTAGTGCTGAGGTCTTGGGTTCGAATTCCGGGCCGTAATAAATACTTTATGGGTTAAGCAAATGTTTATTTTGGATTATAAATATCATAAGTTGGCTAGACCCAAATCATATTCGTACTAAAGCATACGTTGGCTAGATGGTATTGTGAAAAAATATCCCAACATATTTATTAATCTTACAAACTTGTAAGTATATATTTCATTAGCATCAATATCATTACAAATTTAATAATTATACGAATGGAATTTCACGCAAGTGACTATCTATGGATACGGAATAAAGACTCAGTGAAATGATATCCTATTATGTGGGGATTCCATATAAGTCTTTCCTGTCTTACACACCGTGTCAATCTTCTTTCAAGATATTTTCTCGAGATATCTTTTTGTCCGGATTTCGTTAATAACGAGCTTTGTTCCCGAGTTATTCCGCATTCCATTCTGACGTGCTAAATAATACATTGAATGGAAATTTCGATTGTACAGTAATCGCAAGTGAAGATCTTTAAGCACCATAAAGAGATATGAAGTATATCCATAATTTTATAAAAAAAGTTACTCACTAAAATATGAGTGTTCAAGCGCTCCCCTTTCGTGCAATTCTAAATTTTAACGAAAATGTGTTATTACATTGAACCTTTCAACACTCGACATTTTTACCCAACAAATTGTAATTGCACGGAATATGTTGACTCGACCCATATCACATATACCGAGTTATTAATTAGTATCACCTCCACAGCGTATCACATACAAATGAACGGCGGGACAAGGGTGGCGGCCATGTCAACAAATCGCACGTACAATGTTTTGTACCCGACCACCCGTATCAGTTCGTCTGTTTGTTTATTATGCCCCCTCTAAACGACGATGGGCCGGTTTTATAGCCTTTAGAAATAACTGTAGCCGGCAGCAACGAATTTTCTATTTCGCTGACGTTACGACTTCCTTAAAGGGATCGGGTTAATTTTAGATTTTAATGGTTTATGATATTGGAAATATCTCGAGTTATTGACTTTTGTACCTTTATTATGCTTCGGCATAATGGGGTTGATTTATTATAACTAGATGTGGAATAAATTTCATATTTTAGACGAAGCAATTGGCATCTTTACGTGAAGAACATAAACGTGAAGAGTTGGGCAATTCGTCAGCGTCAATTATATAGCATTGGCAATAGGCTTGACTCATATTAATTACGCGGGACCTACGATACCACTTTGCAAACTTTGAGTATGTGTGTCTAATTCACTATAGGCATGATTGTATGCAGTAATGCTCACATTATCTACACTTATTTTGAAATGTATTTCATCAAAATGACCTGAACTTAAACACAAGTAATACGTTGGCCTGTAATATTTTAGCCCATCTACTTAACTATCCTATCATCTAAGTCTCCATCGACAACTCAAACATAGTTTCCTAAGTCTACAATTAACGTTATACACATCTATGTATGTATATGTTTGCCCTACCCGCATGTAAAACTACCATACATTCGAATTTTCCAGTCTGTGTAGCACTTTGTGATTTTATTTAACGAAAATCTATTTACAACTGTATTACAAACAACCTGATTGCCTTTATTTAGAAAATATAGGATTTGCAAGAGCAAATGAACTCTCATTGTTCTACATCCAGTATAATCAATTTAAATTAAACTTGGGGCGTAATTGGATTTTTGATGAGATGGCAATTTCAAGGGAACTTCGTATTCTACGTTTAGGACCATCTGACTGTGGTATATTGTTCATTAAAAGATACTGTGCACAATAAATTTACATTTTTAAGCGGTAACTAAGTAATGGCCAAAGCATTGTACTTGGTGACCTCAAGTTAAGGGTTCGAGCGCAATTATATTGCTCTAGGGACGTACCTACTTTATAGAAAGTAATTCACAAAAAAGTGGTTTATCATTTTGAATATTCAATGTTTTCAACCAACTGAAGAATATTTGTGATTGATCATTTAACGAGTATATTATGGTTAATCAAACGAGTTTATCGCATCCCATAGCCGGGCGGGCTTAGCTCAATTTCCATCATTACCCACCGCCCTGTGCTTTCCATGTCCTTTTTTTATTATTATTTATAGTTGGAGAATCAAATTATTGATGACAGAAAAGATAATATCAAAAATCGATCTAAATTTATCAAAAAACATTCTTTTAAGGTTAAAAATATTACATTTAGATAATGGAGGACCAAAGGTGCACCAAAACTCCCTTCCGAGTTTTCCCTATCAATGCATGAAAAAAAGGGCTAGTAGAAGTGAAGTACAATTCATTTATTTGTATCAGCGCAAATAAAGTTCGACACCGCATCGTTAATTGTGATTACGAAAGAGTTCCACTAGACGCCTGCTTAACTTTAAATTGAACTACGTACTCCGTAAGCCGCCCATAAGACAGGCGGTTATATTGATCTTCTTGGGCAAACAAGAGACGAACTAAAAAATGCCGGCCACGTGCGAGTCGGACTTGAGAATGAAGGGTTTCGTACAAAAATGATTTATATGGGAGCAAAGACAATAAATAGTAGTATTGCATAATGGGAACCTCCTTATATTTTTGATTTTTCTCATTTTATTACTTACTAGCTGATACCCGCAGCTTCGCCCGCGAACCCGTTCCCGCTTCCCGTGGGTACCTATTCCCGGGATAAAAAGTAGCCTATGTGTTATTCCAGTATACAATGTATCTGTGTACCAAATTTAAGCCCGATTCGTTTATCCGTTTGAGCGTGAAAGAGTAACAACATCCACACTCACAAACTTTCACATTTATAATATTAGAAAGAAAGAAAGAAAGAAAGAAAAATAATTTATTTCTGCCAGCTGCAGTAACAGAAGCGTACAACAAATAAAGAAAAAAAAACATATGACTGACTGTAAGATTAGTAAGATTTCTTGTTTTAACTGCAACAAAAATACATAGTCCGTGAAAATTCGACTGTCTATTATATCATGGTTCATGAGAGACAGGCGGTGACAGACAGGCGAACATACAGATAGCCAGGCAGACGGACGGCGAAGTCTCATGAATAGGGTCCCGTTTTTACGGTTCGAGTACGGAATCCTAAAAAGAAGCTACGACGACCCAATTTAAAACCGTTGTCACAAAAATCTTGACTATGTTAGGTTTTACGTTATATTAGCTTTGGTTTTAGGTACTTTTGGCAAAGAAAACGTCTAGATGATAAGGTTACCGGTTAGTAAGCGATGCGTGTCTGAGGGAAAATATGTACCTATTTGTTTTTCGTTGAAGCGCTCGTGGCCCCGCGGACTCAGTGTTCTGTAAACGATCACTGCAAGCAACTTTCACTATGGCCGGTCCAAGGATGGGTGACCATCCATGTGATCATTTTGTGACATTTATTTGAGCGTTTCCGTGCTTCGGAAGGCACGTTAAGCCGTTGGTCCCGGTTGCCAGTAAAATGGCAGTCGTTAAGCCAAGTTGAAGGCTTTATTTCTACAGCAGGCAGTCACAACCTGCGCCTGTCCATTTAAACACGGCAAACGGCTCACAACGTATTACGTGGGACAAATTATAAAAAGGTGAAATCCTACTAATATTATAAATGTGAAAGTTTGTGAAGATGTTTGGATGTTTGGATGTTTGTTACTCAATCACGCTCTAACGGCTGAACGGATCTGGCTGAAATTTGGTACAGGGATAGAGTATGATCTGGAATAACACATAGGCTACTTTTTATCCCGGGAAAATGTTCCCACAGGAAGCGGGAACGGGAACTAAATTTCACGCGGGCGAAGCCGCGCGCATCAGCTAGTGTGGGTATATAATATGCCTCTGCCTACCCCTTCGGGGATAAAGGCGTGATGATGAACCTGAACCTGTTTTTCGTTATAATATTTTTGCGGTACAATTTAATAGAGTTTGCTGTATGTTTTACCTCGTCTCTGCTATATTTTTAGGCTATCACAACAAAATAGAATAAAATTACTTATAATAATTAAATTTATAATAGTACCTGCGTGAAGTACGTACGTAAGATATTACGAGAGAATTGCGCGGTATAAGTGAAATTATAATGTAATAAGTGAAATAATAAAAGTGAATTACATTTTCGATTGATATGAAAACTTAAAAAAATACCGTCAATTTAACAGGTCTCTAAAAAGAATTTATGGTCGGTCGTGACATGTACTTAGGTTTTAAGTTTCATATTCATTTCAATAATACCTTTACTTCAATATACGTACCTCTAAATATTTTTACTGAACTGTCACCGTCAGTTCTGCGAAAACGATATTAATTGCCAATGTAATAGTCAGCAACCCTCTGCTGAATTTTATCTGGCATTGCTCCAAGAGCCGACCATAACTGAGACTTTTTATGGCATTTATAACTCAATTAATCCTTTTTCCCACCTGGAATAAAACTACCTCCGAAGCTTACTCGCATTTCAGCAATAAAGTAAAAGCAAGTACATATTGTGTTTATTTATATAGGTATAGTTTTATATTTACAAGATTTTTTTTTGCAAAATAACATACATAATATAATTATAGTCACACCTTTATCCCCGGGGTAGGCAGAGGCATATTATAGGCCCACATTTCACTTTTTTAGAATTTGTACCACCTAATAGCCGTACATATTGCCATGTTGAGATGGTCATGCGCAAATTGTGACTACCCGCTGTTGAAATTTTTCTTAACTTGGCTTAACGACTGCCATTTTTACTGACAACCGGGACCAACGGCTTAACGTGCTTTCCGAAGCACGGAAGCGCTCAAATAAATGTCACTTCTTGCAAAATGACAGCGCTTATCCGATATTTCCTTTAAACTTACCACAGAAACTGTTATTTTAAAATCTTATAAAACCCGCCTAGTTGAGAACTTTCTTATCCGAACTTAACAGCTCTTGAGTCCGTACCTGCGACAAATCTGAGTTGCCAACTTTTTAAGTCTTCTTGTTTACTTTCCTCTTTAGTCGGTTAATGTTTTCCTCTGATTAAATTGAAACCCTTAATTTGTACGAACAGTTCTGAATAATCATTTTATAACGAGTTTTATCAACTCTTTTTATTCTTTGCTTTTCTTCTTCTTCTTCTTGGCGAAGTAACTTGAACATGTTTTTGTCAATTCAGTACTTTTTCTGTAAAATTAGCGAAATATGAACATTTAAGAATTAAATATGAGTAGCTAGAAATAATTAAAACAATAATTGATAATTTTAGTCTTACCGACTGGGACAGTGGCCCCCAATCGCTTGATGTCGCTGTGACTTTCCATCAGACGACGGCATCATTTTGGCGAGCTAAATATAAATGAAAAATTTAATATAGTATTTTGCTAAGGTTATGGTCTCCTATATCCTGGGACATCCTTCCGAGGGCTTACCCGGGGCTCCCAACCATAGGCTGTTGGGCGTTACGTGAGGTTTTTTAGTCGGTAGGAGTCCGGAATAACACCCATGAGGATTTTCCCTCACGTTAAACAAAAAAAAATGGTCTCCTATAAACGCGGCAGGCTACCAGGGCTAATGCTTATTATAGACTCTATATATAGAGAGTTCGTTGCATGTGCTCACGTCGCGCGTCAACGTGTCATTTCTCTAATTTCACGGCGTTTGGTGTGACGTGACGCAACCTATGGCGTTATAAGAGTCCATAGCCTAATACATCTGAGAATATTCCGGGAGCCCGCTTCTTGCTATCCTCGACAATGAGCCTTCAGTCAGAGATCAACCCAAGTCTTATTGCATATCATCATCAGCCGCGCCACGGTAGAGAGAAGACATCGAAACATACAACCAAGTGATTGCAGTAAAAGTAAAAACTTTACTCAAAATTGTACCAAATCGAAAGAGCGTTCGCATAAAATTAATCTTATCACGACTTTCCTAAATGCAAAATAGTATTAACTTCGAATAATTCTGGATTCCTTATCCACCCAGACGACGTAGTTACTGGCGACAATGGCCGTGTTTCCATTAGCCGGCCCGGCACCGGCACCGACGCCGGTGCCGGCGCCGTGACGGGGCCGGGGAAGCAAAAATGTATGAAAATGTACGGCTCGCTTTTGCACTTGCCGGCGCCGGCACCGGCCCGGCGATGAGTCCTACCGGCGCCGTCGCCGTCGCCGGGTTAGCTAGTAGCCGTGTGCGTGTGTGAGTGCGCGGGCGAGTAGTACGATTACTTTAGGTACGTGTTGTCGTGCTGAAGTCCATGTCAGTACTGTACCACTCACCGGGCGTATACCGGCGTCGGCACCGGCGCAGTGGAAAATCGAAGCCCCGGCGCCGGTGCCGGTACACGGTCATGCCGGTGCCGTGCCGGTGCCGGGCCGGCTAATGGAAAACCGCCCAATCTCAGCGAATTCAAATGCTAAAGGCTTTTCAGACAAACACGAGTGTGTAGGTTGAGTTGATTTTTAAGGC
This sequence comes from Miltochrista miniata, assembly GCA_933228765.1. NCBI lineage: Eukaryota > Metazoa > Arthropoda > Insecta > Lepidoptera > Erebidae > Miltochrista > Miltochrista miniata. The sequence continues at coordinate 20,603,762 of OW121763.1, read as the reverse complement.
AGACATTATGCAACAATTTAATAGAATTTTCGGCAACCTAATGTCGAAAATTCTTCTAAATTGGTTTATGAAACTTTTATAATTATTTATAAATCGAATACGAGAAGTTCACTAATAAAACTACGAATATAAAATGGTATCCAGTTATGTGTACGGTCTAGTAAAATCCAGCCTACAGCTATTTATTTCAATTGACTATATAATATTCATAAAATATAAATCTATCTCTGTTTAAGAGTATTTTAGTATTTTGATTGATGTAAATTAATTCACATAATGACAAAATGGTATCCACAATTTAAAGATCCTCATTATTGTCTAAAATAAAACCGTTTAATATAAGCGATTCTATATCACTTAAAAAGTATAATGTAATTTCTTAAAAAATACGGTTACAATATTTTTTATCCATTATCAGGATGTCCTTCAATCTGAGGTTACCCTTATGTTCAAACAAACTGGTCGTCTTCATTGTTTGTCCGCGAAACCTTTTTGTGGAGATTTCCCACGGGGCGAGATCGCATGGCCGCTCCATGTCACTCTTGTCTTCAACATTAAAACGAATACCTATGCAAACACATTTTGTGAAAAGCGAAGTCTTTGTTTCGAGCTACTACGGTTGAATATTATCTATTCAATTTGGATTGAAATCTCTTCATACTTGTATGAAAAATCGACAACTTCTATGTTACTTTGTTCAAAATATTTATTGATGTTGTAAGAATATTGAATGGAAATGTTCTACTGACAAATAATGCGTTTAGTTAGATAGTAATACATAATTCTTTATAGTTAAAGAGAAATAAATTGAATAATGCGGGCAAAGAATGTTATTATGTACTTATGTTTGCGATTTATTGCCAGCGTGAACGAAGTGTGAGCACAGATTAAATAAAGGTTTGAATGTAACACAGTAAAAATGTAGGCTTCCATTTTTACGAAAAAGAATTCCGTAGGAGCTTACTTAGTGAGTTATTTTTCATAAAGCTGAAGATTATATAGTTATGTATGAGTAATTTAATACGTTTAGTTACCAAGTTTCAATAGCATAGGTCTTATAGTTTCGGCTGTGACAAACGGACGGACAGACAAACAGACAGACATGACGAATCTATAAGGGTTCCGTTTTTGCCATTTGGCTACGAAACCCTAAAAAGTCGTACATAGGTTACATGCCGCGCTGAAAGATTTTGGATGCTAATTTGGTCCAAAAAAGGAGGTACTACCCGTTCGCTCTAACTTTGCCGCTGGCGTAGAGGCGTATACCCGAATTGTTAATTAGACGAAGTAAATTGACAGTAGCTAATGTCACTTCGTCATAGAAAATACGCAACATTGTATGAAAAAGTGACATTAGTTGCTGTCAATTTACTTCGTCTAATTAAAAATTCGACTTTAGTATGGAGCCGAGCGGCAAAGTTAGAGCGAACGAGCAAGAAGACCATGTTGAGAGAGAAGAGGAGGGTACGCAGAGGCATATTAAATGCCCACATTTCACCTTTTTTTTAAATTTGACCCACAAAATAGGTGGTGAGAGTATTTCCGTGTTGAACTGAACAGGCGCAGGTCGTGACGACCCGCAATTGAATTTTTTTCAAGCCGCCCATAAGGCCTTCAACTGGCTTAACGATTATCATTTGACAGACAACCGGGTTTCATTTCGAACTTTCCTTCTCTACACAATGCATCGTTTTGCAGAAATGTTCCCTTAGTCGCCTCTTACAACACCCTCAGGATCAGCTGGAATGGCGACATTTTAGACTCTTTGCCGTTACCACACGGGGCTTCGGAAACTCGTTGCAGCCTATTTTCTTTCCCACATCCTATTCTATTCTATCTGTGTAGGTAGATTAGTAGTATCCGTTTAGTACCTAGTTCAGGTTTAAAAGCGTAACAGATAACAAAAGTTACTGAGGTGGTTGGTAAGTATTAGGTATAATAGTCAGAGACAGGTGCAAAATAATGTTCTAAAGTATCTTACATACATATGGTCACGCCTTTATCCCCGAAGGGGTAGGCAGAGGCATATTATATGCCCACATTTCACCTTTGTATAATTTGTCCCACGTAATAGGTGGTGAGCCGTATTGCCGTGTTTAAATGGACAGGCGCAGGTTGTGACTGCCTGCTGTTGAAATAAAGCCTTCAACTTAGCTTAACGACTGCCATTTTACTGGCAACCGGGACCAAGTGCTTAACGTGCCTTTCGAAGCACGGAAACGCTCAAATAAATGTCACAAAGTGATCACAAGGATGGTCACCCATCCATAAACCGGCCATAGTAAAAGTTGTTTACTGCAGTGATCGTTTACAGAACACTGAGTCCGCGGAGCCTCGAGCGCTTCACTAAAGTATCTTCAATAAAGTAAAATACGTAAAATAAATAGCCTATACGATAAACAATACCGGTGGTTCTAATAAATAAACACTAAAAGAAAAGACGTTGAATGAGCGGCGAAGATAAAGAGGCGCTTGAAATTACTGAGATGCCGATACACCTCGCTCGCAATAATCGTACTGTTTATTGCAACAATTAAGGCATATCCACCGTTACAAGGAGCTAAAGTACTAGACGATCGTGTGATCGGTGTGGAATATTCCTATAGCTTTTTATTCGTACCGTAGTTGTGTAAGAATCTCATTGGTACGTTTTCACAGTTAAATTGGTACAAATGTGTAGGATTACATAGAAATCTTACGGAAAATGACACCAAATGTGTAGGCACATGTCTCATTAAAGGCTCATAATGCCTCATTCAATGTCATAGAATCTACACATAATTAAAAAACGACAACACAACTGTAGTACTCTTCCTCAATATTTATTATTATAAACCTGACCGTTTCGCCTCACGAGTCACGACGATTTTCAAAAGTCTAACTCTAGATGAATAGGACTAGGTGGTACTTACTGTCTCGAAAACATCATGTGTCGTTTTTCAATATGTGCCGCAAGTTCCACTCATCGCCATTAATGAACAGTGCTTATAAATAATCATAGAATCTAAACAATTCGAACGTACGTTTCTGCGTTCCTGTATTATAGGTGTTGCTAAACTTGAGTATTTACTGGCCGCTAATTCTCTCCAATCAATGAAAAAGACTTGTAAGGGAATTTCAAAATTAACTAGTGAAAAGCTTTTATCTAATGTTTTACCGTTTCTAATTTTGAGGCGAGTAACAATTCTCCACAAGATTAAAATTCCTAAGTGAATCTAAACGAATGTTGATGCCTTTGTACATCTATGAAAGACCAATAGGTACCGGTACAGGTCGTTTCTAGCTTTATACTTCCAGGAAATGTATTCAATGACCAATTTACTAGCTCTTCGATAAACTGCACACCGTCCACCGACGCCGACGCTCAAGTCGAATTAACGACGTGAACGCCACTGTTTTTGCTGTCGGCGAGCTGATAAGAATACCTTTCCGTCATTAGGTCAACCATGTGCCTACTTATTTTATTATTGGACATGGTACTTATAAATAGGTATGTGACAGAATTACCTATCTCTATTTAAACTAGCAGGTGTAACTCTCGTCTTTAAGCTAGTAATGTGTAATAATATAAGTTTGTTGGCCCAAATAAGTGACGTCTGCATCGTTGCCTCTTCCGTTGTTCAAAAGTTACACCATTTACAGATATGGTGGCTTGGGCCGCAGAGATCTTAAAATTCCATACGCCCATATTCAATAAGTTTCATTTACATACTTATAATATGTTTTCCTTGTTCCAGATATAAATATCTTGCTTCGAGTTGTTTACAAAACATCAAGGTACATAATGAAAGAGCAAAAATGTCTTTGACTACCTCAAAGGACAACAAACCGAAAATATAAAACTGTGAAAAGGAATCTAAACGTAACTTTAGATGTACAACGACTCGACTAGTCCATTGAAAACGCATTTCCATCCGGAAGTGGTACCATCTATATCGCCGCATCGTTTGCGTCTTTGCAAATGTTCACTCAAATATCTCTTATACTAGCTACTGCATACGTACAATGGTCTTGCTTACAGAACTAAATGTTTTTATATAGTACATAAAAGTTGACGATTTTGAACTTTATCTACAAAGACAGAAGATTGAGTATTAGGTGTAAGGGACTGAAACTAACGTATTTTATCGGGCATCTGTGAAAAGGATTCTCCAACTAACACAGGCAGAAAGCGGTGGACTCTTCCAGGAATTTGTTTGACGTTACCATCGAGCTTCCGGTATTTTTTAGACTTTTTGCTTGAGAACCTTCGAAGAACCGACACTGGCGCTTTATTGCGATTTGTTTAAATAGAGAACAATTAAGTGACTCAGTACTTTTAATCCGGCAATTCTTCGCAGTTTTATTGTCTCTTTTGCGAGAGCTCTTTTATGAGAAGAGATTTGTCTGAGCTAGTTAAATAGTAAAGACCGACTTATTTATTAATTCAGCAGTTTAATTAGCGTCAGACCAGCGAACAAAGGCTCTTTTACCAAAGTCAACTAAGTTAAGTTGGAAACAATTCAACATATCGATTCAAATGCAACATTAAGTACAGCCCTACAAGAAAGCCTCGGAATGGCAATGGCAGTAGATACGCTTTTACTTAGCAGGGGAAGTTTTTTAATTATGTTAATATTAATAAAAAAGAATTTCGAAATGTTTTTTATTTAAATCTGCTTGTGTATTAATATAATAGCATTATAATATTTGTAGTTATATTTTTAAAAAATAATAAAAATAAAACACGTCGAGCGCGTACAGCAGAAAATAGTTTGGGATTTTCAAAACTTTAATTTCTTAAAGATGTTATGAAGCTTAAGCAAAGAATAAAAATATAATTCGTATGCTAAGATTTCACAAAATCATTTGAAAATTTTAAGAAGCAAGGATAATGAAAATTTCTACAATCAAGAGTGGTAGGTACTTCAAGCGGAAGGAAGTGGGTGGCGAATTTAGTAGCACTTTGTTTCAGGCACCCTTCAATTATCTGAGCCCTCTTTTAACAGATGCTTATTTTTAAAATACTTTCGTAGGCTTTTCTGCGCATAAAAACAGGCAAAGTGCGAGCCGGACTCGCGCACGGAGGATCCTAACAAAAAAAAGCAAAAAATTGCGTTTGTTGTCTTAGCCCACCTTAATCCCCCTTTCCCTGATTTTAGTATCTGTTGTTATAGCATCATTATTTGTAAAAATTTCAGCTCTCTAGCTATTACGGTTCCTGAGATACAACCTCGTGACCTCGTGACCGACAAAAAGACAGACGGACAGTCGAGTCTCAGTAATAGGCTCCCGTTTTTATCCTTCGAGTACGGAACCCTAAAAATAATTGAATATTGGGTCAATCTTACACACCATCGTCTAGTTCAAACTAAGCTAATGAAAACTTGTACTATGAAATCTAGACAACTGACAAACATACTTATAAATTTCTAAATACATACATGATGTAAGTACATAAAAAAACACAGAAACTCAAAAAGAAACATTTCCGGATCACACTAATAATATTTTCTATATTTTCTTCCGATCCGGGATTCGAACTCACAATCTCAGGGGCAGTTGACTCTTTAATCTTTGAATTCACTAGTTTCTGTACAAAGGTTCCATCAGGACATTTTCTAAATCCAAGTACGAACTTAGAAAACTCTACGTTACCTTTTTTTTACAAGAAGGGAAAATCCATCATGGCTGATATCTGATTCATGATACCATGACTCCTTCCGACTAAAAAACCTCACGTAACGCCCAACAGCCTATGGTTGGGAGCCCCGGGTAAGCCCTCGGAAGGATGTCCCAGGACTCCCAAACTCTACGTTAACTTGTATAAAAAACCCTATAATCCTTTCATACAATTTTGTTTGTAATTCTAATAGCGTTTGGTTTTAAAGTACCTTATGTTTACACAACAGATAGACTATTATTTTCGGAGAGGGCATAGTAATGACTCATTTCTAGTTTTTCCGAAGAATAAATATATATTTATTACATTTAAATTCAAAACACGCTATACCTAAATTGATGAAACGTTTTACGAAACTATGGGTGGCCACGATATTTTACTAAGAAACAATAATTTCATAAATTATAGGCTGTTTTAAACAAACTGTTTATACACAGTTGAGCACGCCAAGTCAATAACTCTTAGCTACTTACTTTAAAATAGAAATGAGAAAACTATAGGTGTGGTGACGGATGAACCACTTAAATTAAACAGTATAATATCTACCTAATTTAAAATATTTAAGCACGAAACAACATTTAATTTATAATACAATTTAAACCTTTATCATACCTACGTAAAAAAATTGATCATTTTGATGGTCTTTTATTTTCTGAGTAAATCTATTTCAATTTTGGTGTACAATAAAGTTTTGGTTACCTTAAACTTTGACATGGATAGGCTGACTGGTAGTTTTTCTAGCCGCCCCTATTTAAGGACTATCACGCTGACAACGCTGGTAGATAGCATTACAAAAACAGCCACCCATCATTTTTTGAACGTGAGAAAAATCCTACATGGATGCTATGCTGGACTCCTACCGACAAAGAACCACACGTATCCTACCTAACAGCCTACGGTTGGGTGCCCCGGGTAAGACCTCGGAAGGATACCCCAGGACACAGCGTTACATAATACTTAGCGCAGAGATCGTGTAGAAAACACGGAGCTAGTAGGACTATAAGCGCATCAGCTTGATTATCCTACAACCCGACGAAAAATTCTGATAAAAAGTTGGAAACAACTGGCAATGTGTAAGTGGAACTCGCGCACGGAGGGTACCTTACCTAAAAGGTTGTTGTATGTTTAAATCAAAGACTTCTATATAAACTGAGATAGACATGCCCTACGCACCGATTTTTGAAACCTATAAACTGAGCTAATTAGCAGCGTTGCTCGCACTGTTGTGAGTCAAAACTTCGAGAGTAGGTGCTCGACTTGCAATCGGAGTCCATACGCCTTCTCTTTTACTCTTTTTCTATTCGTATATTGCTATTGTGTGTGGTGACAATTACGTAAAAAATATTAGAAGTGAGTGCAGTCTTATTAATGTGTGTATTTGAGGATTGCTTTTGAAATCTCGTTTGTTAGAGTACGGCTCGTCTACCTCAGTTTATATAGAAGTCTTTGGTTTAAATATTTTTCTGTAATTTATAATTATTATTCTGTTTTTTGTTTTTATTGATATAGCGGCAACCGAAATTTCCTGAGATACAGCCTCGTGACGGACAGACAGTCTGTCTGTCTGAGTCTTGTCTGTCTTACCCTTTGCGTACAGTATCCTAAAAAGCTATAGAATAAAGTATTAATTTACATAACCTGAAATAACCACATATTGCAAAGTTTCGCGACTTAGTGAAGGCGATATCTATTCCTTGTTCCTCACCGATTTAATTATGGTTCCCAGCGTTGTACTGGGAAATAATATTACTAGATAAGTCACTTTGCCTAGTCTTGTAGCTTTGAATTTATTTTATTCTTAAAATTGCAAAATAGAAGTACCATTTTGAAACAGTATGTACCTATTATCATCCTCCGATCCTTTTCCCAACCCAGTTAAGATTGGTTTTAAAACAAATTATATAACTTAAATACTTCTTCTTTTATTTGTGGAAACTCATAAGAATCAGCTCTCCCAATCCAACCTCACGTCACTGATGTCGTGCTGTAGGAAGCTCAGAAGTGAAGTAAAATAATAAAGCTTTGGATTGCTTAATCATCGGTAACATAAGACTACTTTTGTTAGAAATTTCCAAAGTAATGCGGTAAATTTTCATGAATAAGAGTACCTAAGCATCTGCACTAAGCGCTGAACAGCAATCTGTAGTCAGATCTTCTTGTGCACATTTACAACACTGACACTATCTGGTTTCTCAGGAAGGAGAGAAAAAAGATACAAAAAGTTCAATTGGTACCTTCGAACTCTACTTTCCTCAATAGCTCTCCAAGTCTCCCAATCATTTATCAATAATCTCCATGATCTTAAACTGATATTGATATCGTTTCCTTTATGTATTTCGGAAGTTAGATGTGGGAAGTAATTAAACTTCCAAAACCATAAAGTATAGGAGAACTGACTTTAATTGAATTCGATTATAGAAAGTGTAGTGATTATTACAATTTACGATCGTCTTACGAGTTAAAGAATTCAATTACTTGTTACTGAAGAATCATTGCCTTAAGGCGTAGTTCGAAATTAAAGCTAAGTTATAGAACGGGTTCATTATAATTATTATCATTAAATACTTACAGTATTATATCGAGGAGTAAAACAAAAATATATTAACTCTTCTAGTTCTAAAAGCTACGATTCCTTAGGCCTTGTAGTTCCCAACACACATTTATCGGTGAAGCCTGCGGTAGATTCCAATCAAGTGAAGTTAGTACGCAGACACCGCGGTGCGCCCGCAGCCATATATTTCTAGTGTTGTGTACGCTCATACTTACGCACAAATCTTTGAGTGGATCGAAAACATTTTTTTAAATAGTAAAATATATAAATTTATTGTCTTACTTTCAAACCACTCAAAATTACCTAACGTTACAAACATTCAAATGTTTTAGATGAGTCATTGAGCACATGAAATTTACAATAATTTAAAAATTACAAATTGTATAGATGGTAATAAAAATTGTCCAAACCTTTATTATTAGTGATATATAAAGCTTTGAAAAGCCAAAGGATAAGTACCATTATATTACAAATATTCTTTTTTTTTGCATGGTGAAAAATTTAAATGCTATACCATTCATGTTTAGGTGACTGCGGACAAGTTGCAGGGTGTCGTGGTGTCAACTAAATAACTTGATGACGGGTTTAGCAACTCGTCTCTGCGTGAACATTATCTCGATCTCGACATTTAAACACGATTGTGCAAATTTCTTACATTTTGAAAATTACTAAGCTTTGTTTAAATCCCTGAATTTAATTGTAGTGTCTCGTAACCAAGACAATATATTTCATATTTATTTAAATAACTGTTCTTTAATTCGCGAAGTAAGTATTTATTTATATTTATTTTTTATATATTTGTTTATCTATACACTAGAAATGTAAAAGTTCCAGTTAATTCATAATATTTATTTGTTAAACTACAGTTTTAACACATAAAATTGAAAATGTTGAACACATCTGAAGCGATACAACGAAGCGCGGCGAAACGCAAGCGTGTGACAGTCGATAATTAACTACTTATTACGGCTGTTTAATTATGTCCGGCCTATGTTAACAAAGGCAAAATTGTTTGCGCACATAGCTTCCATCCTCGCTATTTACGAGGACCAGATAAAACCTAACACGGCCATAAGCTTTTACTTTTTATTGCGAATCAGTGTTGCTATGCTCCTGTGTAAATCTATGGCGTTTATAAGCGTGTATATATTTTACGGTCCCTCGTATTCGTGTTTGTTTTGTAGTCGTAAATATGGAATGTAAGTAAGTGTAGGTAGTTACAAACGTTTTTCGAATAAGATCAAATTTCTCTGTTAATACTGTGTAAGTGTGTAATTACTATTTATTGTTGTTTGTTACTTAAACTGACTAGTTTCCTTTGGATTATGTAGGTACTAAGTAACTCTGTTCTGTCCTATACGCTCTTACGCATGAATCACTGAACCTGACGAAATTTGGTACAGAGGAAGAATAGAGCTTGGGAAAGGACATAGGGTACTTACTGTTCCCCGAGAACCAGTACCTATAGGAAACGGGTACCTACGCAAAAACATCACCATGCGGACAGAGTCGCGTGAATTAGCTAATATTCAAAACTGTTTTTATTGTGATTTCATTATACATAGGTATATTATATCAACCGTAAAATCATATTAATTTATTTTTATTTCATAATAATATTCAGTTTTATTTTTGTGTTATTTTTTTGGAAGCTCTCGTAGCTTAGCTTCTTCATGCGGTTTCTACTTTATGGCTGGTCTTGAGATGTATGCCATTTTTTTCAGTATTGCTGCAGCGACAATTTTCTGACTTCTCAACCTCTAGGACGATTTTCAAAGAAGTTTAGTATATCGGTGTATCATGTTGTCGTAATATTTTGAGGTCGACGTGCACGATAAAATGTTACCGTTGTCGACGAAAATTTAAAAGCATTTTTACATTTATTTCCATACAATTTACTTCCCTGTGTTATCATTGTATACCGTGGGCCGTGGCCATAGTACATTATATGTTGTTTAACCAGTATTGTAGCTCCCTACAAACGGACGAAGCGCAAGCTATACCTACGATTCTCGTTTTCGGCAGGCCTTTCAGCACGCAAGCAGCGTACGCAGTCGCGATTGTGCCGAGTAGACGAATGGACGGTGTGTCGTTTTTTAAATAGAAACCGCGCGTGTTTTATTTACTAAAAATATTTAATATGACAACTAGAGTCTATTGTGCTTGTTTTGGTTGCATGAATTCGTCAATAACGCACCCAGAGATAACGTTTTTTAGATTACCTGGAAACTCCGAAAGGTAAGACTATAAATTGATTTTACTTAAGTACTAATTGGTACTATACTACTAGTTGACTAAAGTTAAACAAAGTGATTGGCACGAGTGAACTAGGTAGTTACATAAAGTAGGTATGTTTGTGTTTAAAATAGACTTGTGCTTGCTCAGTCAGCGAACGGTGCGATCCAATATAGTACAATATCCAAAAAAAAACTAGTTCAGAAGTCTAGTACGTGTAGGTAGTACATTTAGTTCCGTTGTCAGTTCGTAGTCATTTAATTGAGAGCAATGATTTAGGTATGTTTCAAGAGTATTCATTTCTTTGTGGATGACCGATGTTACAGTACACTTAGCACCGTATGACTTTGATTGACAGCATTTTTGTTACCTTTGATTTTTATTACACGCATAGATACAAATATGAACTTCCAAAATTTAACACAACTTGAGAATGTACGAAAAGTACTAGTGTACTAGAGACTGACTAGTACTTTCAAATCGAAAAATAGTTTTAATTGATGATTAGGTATAAAGACTAGAATTCCGTGATTCTATCACTGACGAAACATGTGATGAGCCGTCTACGCCGCTTACTCGTTTTCAAATTTCTATACCCGTCTCACTCAATCGTTAGTAGATAACGGGTGCTGCGCTGCCACGCCGCCGCCAACCGTTGCGGGTATATTATATTATTACTCACAAAGTATTTTTTTGTTTAAATAAAAAAGGTACATATTTACTCGAAATGAAAGCCGGTTGTCAGTAAAACGACAATCCTTAATACCAATTGAAGGCCTTGTGGGCGCATTGAAAAAATTCAACTGCATTCAGCTCACTATCTATTACGCGTACGTAAAACTGTAAGGTAAAATGTCGGCGTATACTATGCCTCTGCCTACACTTTCAGGGATAAAGGCGTGACTATATGAATGTATGTATGTACATATTTACAATCGCAATACTAAATAGAAAGTCAAAGTAGGCACATATTATTAAAATGCTGTAGGTGAGCAGCCCTATCGCATGCTTACGTACCGCGCGGCTGTAGGCATTTATTTCTAAAATCCGGCCGAGCCAAACTACAGTATACAGTGCCGTGGCCGTCGTACCTATTATCTCGTCGCGTTAACAATTATATTATAAAGCGCCATACAGGAACTGACCACTTGCAGCAAAAAAAGTACTGTCTTACTAACAATAAAACTATTTTAATCATCGATCGGTACCATTATATTCCATAACTTGCTTCGCAACGGCCTGTCCATACTAGGTATCTAAGATGTAATTATTATAAATGTTCCGAGACAGAAGATCGAATGTTTTTATTTCAATACAAACATATTTCGTCTACTGGAAAGACTGGCGGCCTCTTATCTGTACAAGTTTTAATTTAGTTGATATCCGTTTGTAGGTGGAAAAAGAGTTCATGTACGAATTGAACTAATCGTGCCTAAAGGGTATGTAATATGTATGACCTTGATAATCTTTTCTGTATACAGGTTTCTTTATACCTACCTACTAGATGTGATGGTGCCCGCTGCTTCACGTTCGTGGAATTTGTTCCTGCATCCTATAGGAACTTATTCCAGGGACAAAAAGTGGTATAAGTGTTATCCCGGTACCAAATTTCAGCCAGGTCCGTAGAGCCGTTACAGCATGAAAGAGTAACAAACATGCACATATCTATACTCAGAAGCTTACGGAAGGATGTTGTGCAGTAATCTTAAGTCGTGATGGATGGATATGATAGCTTGTGTGACAACTTCAAAACACATAATATAGTAAAGTAGTAGGGAGCTCTTTTGTCTAAAGTATTAGGGAGAGCTCAGACAATACAACCATAATATGTTGTTTAATGGCCTGTGGGGTAGAGGCTTACGTTTCACCATTTTGTATTCTTTCCTACGTTATAAGTGTTGTTGGTGAGCCAATTGCCGTGTTGTATAAGGCAGAAGTAGAACTTTTTCAAGCCGCCTATAATGCCATCAACTTTGCATAATGACTACCATGCGTAGCTTTCGTGCATGCGCATTTTTCGTGCATACGTGTAAATTACGACGAAATGCGTGTAAATGAAAATGTATTTGGTAGAACTCTGACGCTACGGTTGATCCTGAGGTCAACTGTAGCGTCAGAGTTCGTTACAGAGTCGAGCATTACTACAGTGAGGGAGGAGAACCGAGCATTACAATGCGCACCTTGTAATGATAAAGACGAGGTTACATCAGTGAAGGAGGAGAACCGAGCATTACAATGCGTACCTTGTAATGATACAATGTGTAACGTTTTGATTCAACTTTTAACATCAATGCGCTGACATTGCGAAAAATCTATACTAAATGTTACATTACACGCGAATGCTCGTCGGTCAGGGAGGTAGGTTGTAACGTAATGCTCAAAGTCGAATCTATAATGTTACATTACACGCGTAAGCTCCCGGTGAGGGAGGCCTTTACAGAACACTGAACTACGGGGCTTCGAGAATTTCATACCAATTTATACTAACATAAATATTTTTATAGTATACCTATACTGCAGAGCTACAACGCATTGATCTCGCAAAAAAGTGTAATAAGGCTTACAGCGTATGCTATCAGTTATTGATTTATATTAACTACAGTTTTATGGCCCAAGTAGTGAGCCATAATTTGCACTCGGCGCTGATAATTGGCAATTTAACATGGAGGGTTTCAAATTTAAGCCGATGAAATAACTTTTTATGATACTTGGATAATGTATCGATGTAATAGAAAGGATAAATCCTCTATCGGTAAATAAGTAGCGCTTCGGTGGCGCAGTATTCAGGTCCCGGGTTCATATCCCGGATTGGAAGAATATTTGTGAGATCCACAAATTATTGTTTCTTATTGTGGGTGTTTTCTATGCATAATAATTATGTATTTACACGCTATATCACAAGCTTGTATCATCTTATTTGGGCTAGCTAGAGTAAAACTGTAAAGACTAAAAAGGAGAGAATAAATTATAATTTTTTAATAGTGACTAACAATTTTCCTGTTTGTTACCGAAACCCTCACTTTAGAGATCAACGGGGAATCACAATGGGGGATTTATTATTCAGTTAAGCTGTACATAAAACATGTACATTTAAAAAGAAGAAGTATTTTCAAGAACTTGTAAATTTTCCATAACCTACCTTGTAGATATTATCTATTAGAAAAGTGTTTCCGCATTCGGCTTGCCATTTTTGATTTATCACTACATAAATTACCTACTAGCTGTGGCCGACGGCTCCGCCTGTTATGTACCTTGTAACCTTCGATGAACAATACCAATAACAATAGTAGGTATATCGTTGACCGAAGCTTGTATCACTCATTTGTGCCTTGATACATATTTACAGTAATGTAAGGAAATATTTTGTTGAAATTCATAATAACTGCTTCCCTCCCTTGATGATACCTAGCCTATGCGACTTTACCTTTACAATATATGACAAAATAATGTTTAAAACCGGTTCTGTAGTTCCAAAGTATATTGATTACAAAGAAATAATAATCTTTCAGTAGACCTGTGTGCATATTACTATGGACTAGTATAAACTCTTATTATTTTTCATAGAAATAAAATCTAAAAAAAACTGATCTACTAGATCAGTTTTTTTGCATGATGCTACGCCAGTATAAAACATAGAAATCCCTTGTCTTCCAGTACACAGAAAAGCAGGTTATTATTAACAGCCAGTTAACTAGCTAACCTAAACCAGTTATTTAAGTGACCATCGTAATCGCCCAAGCCCCAAAATACGTAAAAAGTACTCCGAGCGTTGTATAAATTTCACATATTTTAAGCATAGTTAGGGCCAAATATATGTTACGTTGAGCCGGGTTTTTTGTACCCTGTATTACGTAGGCTTAACTGTGATAAAGGGAAAACGGGTATGGAGATGACGTAACAGGGTAACGTTCTACGTAAATGACTTGCACTGTTAGCACAGTGACATATTCAAACGATACCCTTATAAATTACACGACGATATCGTGTAAGGAAAAAAATGTGTCATGTTCAGAAAATTTGACGTTGATATTTAGCCGGCTTTATCAGGATTTGATGAGTTTCGTTCCACTTGTATGTATAAAAAGAGGGCTTTGAAACTGGATCAAGATATTACATTTCGCACGTTATTCACATTGATATTAAGTATATCTGTAACTAAGAGACATATATTTTTATGAAATGTTTCCTTGCTATTCAGATCAGAAGCTTTTCAGTAGATACCTACCTAATTATAATTACGTTTAACTTCTTGTCGAACGAGACTTCATTCATCAAGCATTAGTGTAATTTTTATGAATTTTTACACTTTTGTCCGGGTATAAAAAAAACCACCCAATATTGTGCTTTTGACAACTGTCAGGCAATACTTACCTGCTGTGTAGTAGGGGCGAAGACAAGTAGTCTTTGTGAGATTTTGCGTACTTATAGATTCACCCCCTTATTCATAATCGTTAATTAAACCTATTTTAGTTAAAACACACTTTAATTCTATTGCTGTCTCTAACCAATGACAGAGTATGGTTAGAGACAGCAATAGTCTTAAAATGTGTTTTAACTAAAATAGGTTTAATAAACGATTATGAATAAGGGGGTAAGACGTCCCACGTAGTTTCTTGGGAAAATAGTTTCATTACACCTAAAAGTACTATTGTGAATGTTTCTTTGCCATCTTCGTCGTAATTAGGTAGATATATGAATAACTTCTTCGCTCTCAAACGAAAATTT
This sequence comes from Miltochrista miniata, assembly GCA_933228765.1. NCBI lineage: Eukaryota > Metazoa > Arthropoda > Insecta > Lepidoptera > Erebidae > Miltochrista > Miltochrista miniata. The sequence goes on along the minus strand of OW121763.1, from coordinate 20,588,589 downwards.
CTTGAATCTATTCATCATAATCGAAACAGGTAACGTTAGTAGTAGAATTTAGTTATACCAATCATTCAATAGTCATTTTTGCCCCCCCCATGTGGCCAAGTCATTTAAACGAACAAAATGTTCAGATAAAAAGTCATAATAACTGCCAACAGCGAGATACTGTCTAATTAAAGACCAGATTAATCATCCGATCTGATGAGTAAAAAGGGTAATTAAACTAATGAAGAGTGCCCAAGTATTTAGGTCACAAAGTACCCAAATGTTTGGGTTTGTGACATTATCAGCAGCGGTGGGAGACAGTAAAAGCTCTCACTTAAAATATCCGAACCGTCGACCAGTGACGGCTCGATGACCGATCGTTAGCTTCATTTAATTACTGTTTTAAAAGCGTCCCCTGTCAATCAATGCGCAATATTTTTTTAGCCTGATTCATACGAAAGCCCGGAATTGGGACATTTTAACACAAACAAATTAGCTTTTTAATAGAAACTAGGCGACGAAATATTTAAAAAGTTTGGTATTAAACACATAGAGCAACACGAGCTCTATTAAAGGGAGACCTTGATTTATGTTTACTCGAATGCTAGCTGTCTGTCATAATGTTTGCTTAATCGTATTCTTTGCTTAATCGTATTCTTTGCTTAATCGTATTCGTTGAGAACGTGACAGTCTGCGATCGTGACAAATTGCGTCAAGGTGACATAACGCAAACGTGACATAATGCGCCGGGAGGATACAACCTCATACGGGTATACCTTCGGAAGGACAACCGTCTTGGACCTGTGTGGTGCCTCCCCTCCCGATCAAAGTCATAGGACATGTTTGCTCTATGTATTATACTAACAGATCTCAGATTTGGTTGAAGACGCAAATTGGTTTTTAAACCAGTAAACAATTTAATAGTACCGTCTTGTTTTGATATTGCTGCTTATGGTTTCAATGTTTACGTGTAGAATTATCAATACCCAACTAACAGATAAAATGTTATTAACCACTGCGGTACCCGCCTAAACTAACACTAGCCTAAGCCTTTTCAATATCACGGAATTGCTACTATAAACTTTGTATACTGCTGATTTCGGAATTCTATTTCAGACAGATGTTTCCTTATCAATATGCAAATTTTCCAAAATCGGGATAGGGTAATCGGTAATCGGTACAGGATAGTTTTGAATTCCATTTAAATTTACAAAAAAAGTTTGCATGGCGGTATACATATTTATTACGTACCTACTTGGGATCCATCGGCTGTGGAAATTCGACAGTAATTCATTAAAAGGAAAGTTTATTTTCTACTATATAGCGCCCGCCGCTCCATTCGCGTGGAGCATTATTCCCGTTCCCTCTTCCCATGGGCGGGATAAAACCTGGACTGTAACCTATCCCTGTAACAAATTTCAGTCAGATTCGTTCAGCTGTTAGAGCGTGAAAGAGGAACAAAGATCCACACTCACAAACTTTAGCATTCGTAATATTAGTAAGTAGTAAAATATAATGATTACAGGTTGATCCGTTCGCGCAATTTGATATGGAATATAACATCATACTAATAAAATATCGAATTAGGTCGCCACCCGTCAGTTTCTCTAATCTGAAAGTTAGTTAAGTTATTCTTTGAAAGTTTGGTTTCTTAATCACGCTATAACGGCTGAACAGTTCTGAATGATTTTTTTTATTATATACAAGGATAGATATTTTGTACAAGGATAGACTTATAGTATGAAAACGGCAACGGGACCCAGAACTCCACACCATCGACACTACAGGAAAAAAAAATCAAAAAACATTTATTTCGCATCATCCTAACATAGGCACTTGCGACACAGTTCGGAACGCAGCCCGCTTGAGAGGACCGGCAAGAAATTCGGCGGGCTTTTTTTTGTGCACTATTAAACAGGATAGAATATATTATATTATCTGCGCTTCAGGAACCTTCTAGTTTAATTTAAAGATAATGCTTAGAAAGCTCGACACCATAAACAGTACGAAAGTTCAACGCCTGTGGTTACATACCAAATCTCGTATTAAAGCTTTGGGCGTATTATTATGTTGTCGTACAGTTATGAGTGGGACAAAAAACGGCCCATTAGCGAGCGATATTCTATTCGACACGTGATTAGCCGTTTTTATAACGTTAATAGCGATAACTGACGCTTAACCTGTTTTGATAATATCTTCGTCGATGATCGACAGTTTTTTAATAAAGTATAGATGAACAAGGCTTTTTAAAAATAATTTATTTAAAAATTTACTAGTATATACTAATATTATAAAGAGAAAAGATTTGTTTTTTTGTTTGTTTGTTTGTAACGAATAGGCTCCGGAACTACTGGTCCGATTTGAAAAATTCTTTCACTGTTGGGAAGCTATACTCTTTGCGGGTAACATAGGCTATATTTTATTCCCGTATTCCCACGGGAACGGGAACTACGCGGGTGAAACCGCGTGACGTCCGCTAGTTATCTATATACTTTTATATTTATATTAAATTTATAGTTCCTGTTCCAGTGAGAATACGGGAATATAACCAATGTTGCTCGATTATATAATGGTATTTGCAGAAAGAATAGAAGGGCCTACAATGGATAGGCTTATCAAGCTTTATGTTAGACATGAGGCTTGGAAATCGACCAAAAATACTATTACTTGTTTATTTTTATTTTTGTATGTTTTTGCTGTCGTAATTGTAAACTAACATAATTTTAAGATATTTGTAATACTAACACAATATGGGCCTATGATGCCTGATAATAGAAGATTTTATTATTTAGATTATTATAATGTATTGGTAAAAGGATTTTTAAAATCGGTTCATGAGTTTGTCTATTCAATACAAACTATCACATATTTCCGCTTTATAATAGACTAGCTGATGCCCGCAGCTTCGAACGCGTAAAAAAGTTTCCCGTTCCCGCTTCCCGGAGGAAATTATTACCGGGATAAAAATTAGCCTATGTGTTTTTCCAAACTATAATGTATCCCTGTAACAAATTTCAGCCAGATCCGTTCAGCCGTTCGAGCGTGAAAGAGTAACAAACATCCACACTCACAAACTTTCGCATTTCTAATATTAGTAACCTAAACTATGTCTTTGTAGGTAGAGGCAGGAGGAAGTGTATGCAGTCCCGCTGATTGACTCGGTATTCTGGAAACGATCACTGCGTAGCATCTTATGGTATTGGAGTGACCAATTTGTGAAAACTTGAACATTTTCAACTTGAACAGCGAGTTGTCAAAACTTGCATGTTGCATCTGTGCATTTCAATATACTTACAGCAATTATAATATGCTCAACACGAGACATATTACGTGCGACAAAAATAAGTTGTGCTAAGTGTGCGTGTATACTTATAGTAAGTCTCTACTTACCTTACTACTTTACTTACTTACTCAGTCTCTTCTGACTGCCTCTGTGGCGCAGTCGGTAGTGATACCGCCTGCGGCGCTGGAGGTCGTGGGTTCGATTCCCACCGGAGACAAATATTTGTGTGACCCATAAATGTTTGTCTCAAGAGTCTGGGTGTTTCTATGTATAATATGTATGTATTTAAAAGTATATAAGTATTAATATCCGTGGTCTGATACCCATAACACAAGCAGGTTATTCCTAGCTTACTTTGGGATCAGATAGCGTTGTGTGAGATGTCCGTGAATATTTATTTATTATTATTACCTTTCATGAATAATTACGTGGCTTTGTGTGCCTGTGTCGAGGTAAACACTGCCAGCTCCCCAAAAATATTTTCATTCCTACGTTTTAGTCGGATTTTCACTTTAAAAGGTATTCGGACACCTTGGCAGCTACGAGGTATATAAGGACCCTCATCACTGGGTAGTTTAATAAAAACGGAATTTAGTCTGATCTACAAGTGGTTTTTCTTGCTCAGGTTGTCCACTTAAGCAGTACCTACGGCATTCTTGTTACCAAAAATCTATCCTCTTTCTAACAAGGGTCAAAGTAATATATTACTGCAAAAGGAAGATTAAATACTTAAGCCTTAAGTGATGAGTTTTTTACGTATACCTAAAAAGTATTCAGACATTAACTGAGTGTACTTAACATTCGTCAATGCCAATTCAAATTTATTACCTACTAACTTCTAAGGTGTTCATTAAAATAATAGAAAATCTCACGTAAACTATTAAATTTATCTTTTACGTTTACGTGTCTCGTACGTTTAACTCATTTTTGAAAATTTAATAGCTTATTACTAGATTGTTGTAAATATATTATTGCAACTAATTTGTAGTCACAAACCTTCATACTTATTCCAAGCACAAATCCTCCTAAATAGCCATTTATGTGTGCGTGTCATTGCTAATGCCCGTTTTATGCAGCTGTGCAGTGGATACGTCTATCTATTTGCAGAAGTGTAGCGCTTCCAAGAGTCCAAACGTCCCGTAGTCCGTTGCCAAATTGACCAATTCAATGAGCATAACGACATAAAGTAACTGGTACCATGTCAGCAGCCGAATGGCGTGATTTGGCAAATACGAGCCACTATCAGGGCGTATACTGCACTGTCATAAAATTTATTTTAGTTTTGGAACGATTGAGGATCATCATCTTATGAATTAATCTGCTGATATTAGTCTCGCTATGTATTATAGTCACTGATCTGCATGTATACCTAATACAGATCAGTGATTATAATACATAATATAAAATTTTATCTGTAATAGATAGGTACAAGGAGACCGCAAGCAGTGGTAATGATATAACATGGATATAACTTACTAAGGTGAGTTAGAACTTCATATTATGGAACTCAAACTATAAAAAAATATGTAAGTCACAAAATACCTACTATTTATGACAGTTAGAATCAACGCTTACTCTGGGCCTGAGGGCAACTAGCAGGTCTTGCCCTAGCAGAGGCAGCCCAAGGTAGACCCTTCACGTGTTCGTATGAGTGACATAGGATCCATAGAGGCAGGAATTGAACCTCACATAACAAGGGACGCCAGGGTCAGATGATCACTGTTGTAGAAATTTCAACTGCCGCTTATAAAGGAGCGCCGTATGGTTTTAATCCAACGTCCCCATCTCACCTATGGCTCCTATGGTGGTATTTCCAACATAAAGAAGAAGTCAGGAAATCTATAGGTCTATAGGAGATGGTGAATTTACTCAAGTATTCCCTTTTAATTTCTGGTCATTAAAATACATAGTAATTTATTTCCTTTTTGTATTTTCTTCTAAAATACATCCCAATTTCTTTTCGCCAGTAAACCTACTCAGACGGTAAAGCACCAAACGAATTCTTTCCCCCTATATCGTTGAGTTGAATAACAAAGGGTGATTGGCAGGTTTCCCTTATCAATCACTAGCGACACACGTTCCAGCTCCGAGCGGGTATTTTTCAATACGAATGTAATAACCTACTTCCCAAGTGGTGAAATGTACAGACAAATAACTTTACTGTGTACTCGTCATTATCTTGTCTAGGTCTATTAGTTTTTGATTTACTTCTTTCTAATTTTGATGGGTATCAGATAATATAACCTTGATGTCTGCACCAGTGTCACGGAGGAAGTTGGAAAGGATATCATTAAACTTAGTATTTTCGAACTGAGAAATCTTGCATCGGATGATGAAAATCTAGAGATTTTCTCTCTGGGCTGCTCGTCAATCTTAATAAATCTCTCTCAATATTGATGACCAATATGCTTAAACTATAGGATTAGGAGGCTCTGTTCCTTGCAATATAATGTACATAATAATACTGGGTCCATAACTGATTGTAATGGTACTAGAACTTGGTGATTGGTGATTATCTGACACATAACCCCAAATCTGGTGTGCCATGCTCAATTGCTCACCCTGCATAAGGGTTGATTATTTTATTTGACGTCTCAAACGTTTTCAAAACTTTTTGTATTTGAAACTAAAAAAAAATATTCCCACTTTACTTTTCTATTTAGACTATAACTAACTTTAACACCTGAACAAGCATAAATACCTGATTAATTTGGGAATAAGCTTTATATTTTGGTCATCGTTTCGTTACTATATTGACTGACTACTTGACTGCCTCTGTGGCGCAGTCGGTAGTGATATCGCCTGCGGCGCTGGAGGTCGTAGGTTCGATTCCCACCGGAGACAAATATTTGTGTGACCCATAAATGTTTGTCTCAAGAGTCTGGGTGTTTCTATGTATAATATGTATGTATTTAAAAAGTATATAAATATTAATATCCGTGGTCTGATACCCATAACACAAGCAGGTTATTCCTAGCTTACTTTGGGATCAGATAGCGTTGTGTGAAATTTCCATGAATATTTATTATATACGATACTTCTTTACTTATTCGTCATAAAACTAATCATTCGCATACTTATACTGAAGTGAGCAGGAGTCATAATTATGTATTAACCGTCTGGAAAGTTTACGAACGAACTATTCAATGGCTATGCCTGCCGGGGATTACAGATGGCTGAGCTTTATAAAATGTTCAGTTACCAACTTATAAGTATTAAAGTTCGACAAGCAGTGCCTCCGATAAAACAAATAGAAGTATCATACTTCTTTAGATATTGATGAAGGGCTCATAAAATAACACTTCCATAACTGAGGACTCTCGTTGAATAATATTTTCTCACCAATAAATGTCATTCAGACTACAGACAACGGATTCTGAAAAAACAAAGTGCTTTCGATAAAAGTACGATGAGAACTACACCGACTGACGTTCCGGAATTTCAATATAACATAGGTAGGTACAAAAAATCTGGTTTGTCTACGCCAATATGAGCAACAAACGCTTTGTACGTAGCAATATACCTTTAAGTTCGTCTACTATGTGGGAGGAACACTTTACAGGTCAAATTCTATTGTGAAGGAGTGGCGTAAAGAAGCGTTTTCGTTACTAAAAAATTAAAAGTCATTGTTTAAATAAAGATTTTTTTTATTCATATTGCATCCATAATATTCATGATCAATAAAACACAATCAAATCCAAATAATTTAATTTAATTATGAATAATGTCATCCAAAAAAAACCGGCCAAGTGCGAGATGGACTCGCCCATGAAGGGTTTCGTAGCAGCAAGTAACATAATATAAACGTTCTTATAGTTCGTTGTAACATTGACTGATGTTTTAACACGTTCGCAGTGGTAGTAATTTCACTAACCGGAAATTGCTGTTTATGACGTATTAAAAAAAAACTACCAGCTCTATCTCGTTTAAACTAATTTTCGTTGGTAGTTTTTATGGCAATGTACATCATATATTTTTTTTAGATTTATAATTCTCTTAGTTCAGAAGTTACAGGGGGGGGAGGACACACATTTTTCCACTTTGGAAGTGTCTCTTGCGCAAACTATTCACTTTAGAAAAAAATGATGTTAGAAACCTCCATAGCATTTTTGAAGACCTATCTATAAATACGCCTCACGTATGGGTTTAATGAAAAAAGAAATTTGAGTTTCAGTTCTGAGTATGGGGACCCCAATATTTACTGCTTTTTTTCTAGTTTTATATAAGAATCTTAATGCGGTTCACAGAATACATCTAGCTACCAAGTTTCAATATCATAGGCCTTATAGTTTCGGATAAAAGTGGCTGTGACACACGGACGGACAGACAGACAGACAGACATGACGAATCTATAAGGGTTCCGTTTTTGCCACTTGGCTACGAAACCCTAAAAACACAACTTTAAAAAAGCATGTGCGTGTTTGTGTGATCCTGTATATGCAAATAAACGAAATCAAAATTACTTTTGTCCATAGGTTTTAGCAGTTTTAGCCTGTAGAAGTCTGGCTTAAAACCTCCTTTATAGCTCTAGTTTTATCAAAACAAGACCAGCCATTTGCAACAACATCAATATCATTACCATGTCGGCATACGGTACTCTGGCTACCACCTGAATGAAATGAACAATGAACTGAATTAATGTTAATGTCACAGAGTTAACATTCTGTTCAGTACATTGAATAAGAGGGTTATTCTTTCTTTAGATTTTTTATTAAGGGTTCTTACGAACTAAGTAAATCGTATTTATGTCAAAAGCTCAAACCGTAGCTTACTTCCACGTTTACTATTCCTAATATATTCATTTTTCTTTGGTATTTACCCTTATCCAGCCAGACCGCTCCTTGCAAAAATGTTAATATTATAATATACCAATTTTATACCGTACCTATGTCTTGAGGAAAATGTCAGCAATCTGCGCGCAAATCCTGCTTTATTGTTATTGTGCCGCATTTATTCGAAGCTGAAATAGATATAAACCTGGGAATCGGTTGAGCAAATAAAGTCACTGGGACACCGGGCCTTTGTAAACGGGTGGATTGTCGAGATAACAACTATTGGAACTTTATGCCGTCGTCGCTACAAATTGCCTAATGTGTATGTGAGGTTAGAAACTGAATTATACTGTGAGTAGTTGTTTTTATAAAGAAAAAAAAGAAGCTGAAATAGATATAAACCTGGAAATCGGTTGAGCAAATAAAGTCAGTGGGACACCGGGCCATTGTAAACGGGTGGATTGTCGAGATAACAACTGTTGGAACTTTATGCCGTCGTCGCTACAAATTGCCTAATGTGTATGTGAGGTTAGAAACTGGATTATACTGTGAGTAGTTGTTTCTATAAAGAAAAAAAAGAAGCTGAAATAGATATAAACCTGGAAATCGGTTGAGCAAATAAAGTCAGTGGGACACCGCGTCTTTGTAAACGGGTGGATTGTCGAGATAACAACTATTGGAACTTTCTGCCGTCGTCGCTACAAATTGCCTAATGTGTATGTGAGGTTAGAAACTGTATTATAGTGTGAGTAGTTGTTTCTAAATAGAAAAAAGAAGCTGAAATAGATATAAACCTGGAAATCGGTTGAACAAATAAAATCAGTGGGACACCGGGCCTTTGTAAACGGGTGGATTGTCGAGATAACAACTATTGGAACTTTATACCGTCGCACGGTGGATCCTGTTGTATGGGATGGTTGGTCAATATTATTTAACTACGTTCCGAGACTTAAGCTAAGTCTTAAAGGTGTATAATACATTCATACGTACCTAAATACATAAAATCACGCTTATTTCTCACTGAGGTAGGCAGAGACCACTGATTACCACTTGCAACGCTCCCGGCAAACATCTTTCGCTTTCTTAACTTTCATAATTGTCTTTATTAAAGGTGTTTTGAGGCAAAATAACTTTATTAATGTCTTCATTATTCTAAACAATTTAAATATATATCACAATAAATGGATTTATGAAGGCTAGATTCTTTTAATCTGGTAAAATAATTTCTAGCACCTCACCAGGAAGAGTAGTTTTATATTTTCTCACAACCCTTGAGCACGATACTACTGGATCCGAAAAAATTAAATACATCCGTTAGAGTGTCCTTTCTTGAAGTTTTACGAGCGTTAAATTATGAAGGAAAGATATGAGACGCGTAGCTTTGTACCACGTTCTTCTTACTTTATTGCGCTTCAGTAAACATAGACAAAGCGGTTTGAGGAGATACTGCCTCTTGTTCATTTACTGTGGTTTTCGGTGATAGAATATCTTTTAATTTATTTAATTGGGAATGGTGGCCTTCAGTTCGAAAATACATTTGAGCAGAATAAAGAAGTTCACTGCCAGAACCGGACGCACGTAAAACTTCGGTCTTCCTACGCTTACTGTGGTCACTACACTGCTCAAAATCCTTCGGAGGTCTACCTGGGCTCACCCTTTGCTTAATAATATATTTTTTTTAAATACAAGTCTCATCTAGCCACGTTGAGTTATTTTTTACAAACCTTTCTTTGATTCTGTTCGACGATTGTCATTTTATTTTAAAAGATTTTAAAAAAATATGCAGTGTTTCTTTAAGGGAAGTTATATCTGAAGCAGGGCAGTTGGTTTCTGCAATAATTATCTCCTCTAATTTTAAAAACTTGCTATCTAATTTCTTGCATTGAATTAAAAACAATTTGTCACACAAATCTCTCCTTTTTACTGGATAATCCACTATTCCTAAGAAAAAAAAAACGAAAAAATATCCTATATAATTGGCTACAATACAATTCAAAACTAAACATTCATGTTAAAGACGAAAATTTTCACAGTTAAGTGTAATAACTAACCAAAACACGACTGGCTCATATTTTTAATCTACTACCGTGAAACTATAAACCACTGCCATTTGAAAAGGAGCATTTTGTCTGAACTTTTGATATCAACTATATAAAATACACTAACTAACGAGTTACGGAGAACTAATTAGTACCCTGACAAAATGCACTTTTTCGAAAAAAAACAGTATCAAAACCGCACTTCTGAAGAAAAAGTGGTTTTTAAATAAAAATTTATTATGAAGAAGTAATTTTATCGTGAAGAACTAAATTTATAAATTTTAAATACTACATACCTTCAGCATCACTCATGATTTTTTTTATTAATTATACCCTGTTACTTTTAAAGTAATACAATGTTTCTATACTGCACCAAACTTAAAAAACGTTATTGACTACAAGGAAAATATAAATATGGTCAACTTTGTCGTATCATAAAAAGTATACTAGACAACCAATACTACTTTAATTACATATAATAAATGTGGTATATACTCTATTTGCTAAATCTATGAAAAAATATTATCTACCGGCATTTTTTTAATTTTGATTAATGACCAACCAGCTCATACTACAGGATCCAACGTGCGTCGCTACAAACTGCCTAATGTGTATGTGAGGTTAGAAACTGTATTTATACTGTGAGTAGTTGTTTCTTAAAAGAAGCTGAAATAGATATAAACCTGGGAATCGGTTGAGCAAATAAAGTTAGTGGGACACCGGGCCTTTGTAAACGGGTGGATGGATTGTCGTGATAACAACTATTGAAACTTTTTGCCGTCGTCGCTACAAATTGTCTAATGTGTATGTGAGGTTAGAAACTGTATTTATTCTGTGAGTTTATAAAAATGAAAAAAGAAACAGCAAAAATTATTTTACAATAGTCATACAGAATAAAGTGAAGTGACGGAAGTGCCTAGGCTAAGTCAAAACATAAATGAAGGAAAAAAAAATGTTAAGAAACTAGTTTTAAAAGTCTGTTCACTGTTGTGAATTGTTATAAGTGCTGAAGCCAATTTTTGCAAATAAGTTGTCAATATTAGAAATCAAAATCTATGGGACAATGAAATACCCGTAGTGAATATTCATTCAAACTTTTTATTCCTCGATATCTGTAAGATTGCCTATTATAATAAAATTAAAGTTCGCTCATAGAAATGAACACCAAAAATAAGTTTCCTTTGAAACTCAAGTATTGAATGGACTGGCTGTTATATGATATGTACTTTAATAGGCAATTAACACCCGCTGTGTAGAACGACAAATTCTAGACTACTTATTTTTTCAGTCTACAAAAAACACGAAACTTTGTCCTCTGTATTGCCATTATACGCAATATCGCTACTGGTCATAGCAGCAAAAACTAGATCCAACTAAAAAATTGATAGGCTGGCGTGATATTTTTTTGTCATATGTATGCTGTTGTCGTGACATGGAAATTAAGGAGTAGGTAGCTCCTTAATTTCCTTAAAATTCCGAAACGTGAACTACGGAACTCTAAAAATCGAAGAATAAATCTGTAATTGTACCTACCTAAAAATAAAATAAGATTGCTGTTTTTCTTTTGCCCCATCAAGCAAGCTTTTAGAGACGCAACGAAGAAATGAAATTGTGTAATTTATGTGATTCGATGACCGATTACCTTTGTACTCCTTGTGACGCTAAAGCACGGGATCATTCACATCATTTTCCTCAAGTTTTTAGGTAATTAAATTGGGCTCAAAGTACTCTGTCTATACGAAGATCTTCGATCTTTCATGTTTAAATCCAATTTTCCTTTTTCCGCCTCTAATGAAAACATGGACGTTGAACAAGTCAAGTTGAAAATCGCATAAAGTTAATGCAAAACATCAAAGGTGCAATAGCTCTGAGAGAAACGTCTTGAAAGTGAAAAGGCATAATTGAATTGAAGGTAATTTGGCTTGGACGAGAGACTTTTGACAAAAACTCATGTACGAGTACAGGCATATTACGATTCTTATTAGGTAGGTTACGCTGCTTCAGGGGGGGATTATTGCTGCTCAATTATAATAAGTAACGAGCATGCTCTTAATTTCGTAAAGTCCTTGGTTCTCAAGGATATTTTAGCTATAATGTAGATTTTGTTCTTCATTAACACCTTATATCCTGGTCACACCCTTAAACTTGTAGCAAATTGAATAGAAGAATTTTGAACATTAGAAAAAGAAAATTAAATAGAAGAAGGCACTTCAACTTTTATGGTTACTAAAATTAGTTGAAATTGTAATAAAAAAAACGGGATATTTACCTACCATGTATTTTTTATTGTGTGTTAGCGAAGTTTCAGCGATGTCCCAAGCGCCTAAGTCACGGAAAATCTGCGTACGAATAAACACATTCCTACTCATACTAACACAATGGTGAATATCTCGAACTTTAAAATTTAATAAAAGTCATGAAATGCACCTAAAAAGAAAAAAAAGGCTATTGAAATTTTGTAAATTCCTCATGAGAAACAAATTTAGACGAAAATAAATAGAAGGGAAACCTCACGGGGTTAAATAAATTTCTTTAAAAGTAAATCTCAAATTTTATTCAACGTTGCTCCGGCACTCGAGACTTGTACGAGAGCCGATGCTCACTGCAGATTTTTCTCTAATATGAGAGGTAACGAGCATATAAAGCTACTAGATATGTTTTTATGGAAGGCCTTTTGAGGTAAAAATATAAATATGTAACGGTTTCTTAGCATTAGCGAACTTTTTGCGGGACTCTTGTGAAGGATCAAACTATCTGATTTAAAGAACTTAACCGCTATGATGCCTTCGCACTACAGTCGTAGTAGTAGCAGTAGGACGAGCGTTGGTCTGAGGCCGAAAGAAGAATAAATATACCATTCCACATGCAAACTGCTGTCGATATATGTTGCTTTAGTATTAAAGTTAGCGGGATATTTACCATGTATTGTTTTGAGTTTCCGATATTTCGGCGCTGTTACAAGCACCATGATCACGGAGGAACTGAAGTACTGGCGGTTGAAAGCGAAAGTCTCAGCACATATATCGATCTACCCTCCTTCGCAGTCGTTTATTACGCGTTACACCACTACCACTGGTCTCACTTTCGATTTCACTAACTCGACTACGTTCACGATCACGACACACAATGCTCACAGTATCTACTCGTGGTTTTGTTTGGAACTGTTTCGGGTTATTTAAACACAAATGGACCACTGGATGCCAGACGCTCGGCAACTGAAACCCATCCTCACGATTGAAATTCTTGAACTTTTTAATTTCAATAGCTTCTCTAACCATTCTCGGTATATAGTGACGTTCAGTTGAGAGCATCTTAGGGTTATGTAACTCAATCCAGTGGTCTGTGGCGGACTCCAACAGGTGTACAGCGACTGCAGACTTCTGTGGTTCGTTGTTTTTGACTGCCCTAATATGTTCTTTGATTCGGCACGTAACCGTTCGCTTTGTTTGGCCTATATACGAACTGCCACAACTACAGTCAATCTTATACACTCCCGGCTTGTCCAGTGGAAAACTGTCCTTAGGTGTACGTAGGCACTGCGACAGCCTCTTAAAAGGAGTGAAGATAGTTTCTGTATATGTGCTGAGAATTTCGCTTTCAACCGCCAGTACTTCAGTTCCTCCGTGATCATGGTGCTTGTAACAGCGCCGAAATATCGGAAACTCAAAACAATAGGTACATGGTAAATATCCCGCTAACTTTAATACTAATGTCAGTGACCATGAAAGTTTAAATACCTATATAGATATATGTTGCTCTTTTATTTCTACAGTAAAGAAAAACCAGAAATCAATCCCAAATTTTAAGTTGTTTTTCTCCAACTGAGCATCGCAAATTACAAAGATTACCTTACCTACTTGTAATAAAAACTAGACTAAATTAAAGCAATATAAATGTGATCAATATGTAAAAAATCTCACTTTACATCCATGGTGAACAGAAACCCAGCAAAGCGCCAAAGATTTTCATATTCAATTACAAATAGACAAGTATTCGCCTTTGACGTGTTCACGGTCTAAGGGACATTAGGCCCCTTTACAACGGGAGGGACGACGTCAAATTAGTTAAAGAGGCGGTAGTAATGAATTTTATATTTGCACGTGCTCTTTTGAAGAGGCTTTCTGGTGTCGTTTCCTTAGCCTTTGATTAAGCCTACCCTTGAAATTTTATGTCTCCTTAATGCGACTTTATTGACTCAATGTAACGGGTGTTTTTTTTAGAGGTATAGAACTTTAAGTTGGCCTAGCTGTTTTAACCGGCGGTATTTTTGTCAGCTGTAAAGTGATTTATGTTTAGTATGGTTTGGCATTTTAACATAAATAGACTGAAGCCTGAACAATGCTTCCAAATTGTGCAAATTTATTCTGAAAATCATGGTTCTGTCCGAAATGCGTATCGTGATTTTCATAAGCGAATTTTCTTTAGCGGTGCAGCTCACTTTTGGTTGAATGGATACATCAATAAACAAAACTGCCATATTTGGGGTGATGATGATCCTCAAGTGTATGTTGAGACACCGTTACATCCAGTAAAACTGACTGTGTGGTGTGCTTTATAGGCTGGTGGAATAATTGGTCCGTACTTCTTTAGAAACGATGCTGACCAGAATGTTACAGTCAATCGTGACTGCTATAGAGCGAAGATTACTGACTTTTTCGTTCATCAATTGAACAACCATGATGTGCAGGAGTAGTGGTTTCAACAAGACGGCGCAACATGTTACATAGCTCGTGCCACAATTGATTTATTGAAGGAAACGTTTGGTTACCGCATAGTTTCACGTTTTGGACACGTGGATTGGCCTCCAGAGTCGTGCGATTTTACGCCACTTGACTATTTTCTGTGGAGATATGTGAAGTCGCTCGTCTACGCCGATAAGCCCAAAACGATTGACCACTTGGAGGATAACATTCGGCGCGATATTGTCGCTATACGGCCACAAATGTTGGGAAAGTCATCAAAATTGGACCTCTAGATTAGACTACGTCCGAGCCAGCCATGGCGGTTATATGCCAGAAATCATATTTAAATTATAATGCCAGAAGATTTCCTTTCGAATAAAGTCATTTCCATATCAATAAAAACAATCACTTTCGTTTTATTCCATTTCAAAGTTCTATACCTCGAAAAAAAACACCCTTTATTTACATAGACATTTTGCTTGTGCAATGCAAATTTCAGTCGCTTTATATTTTAATTTGATAATTATAAGATGCTGGTTGCCTTTGGAGTGGTTAAATACAAGGTAGAGAGAGTAATCAATGTTATATACCTACAGAAAATTATACAGCAATTATTTTCTCGCTGAATACACATGAAACATTTTCAATATAATTAGTTCTGTAATGTTTTTTCTGTATGTACCAATAATAAATGAAGCTCAAATTGCGTTAAAAACATGACATCGTATCAAAAACTTGATATAAGTTTTTTTTTAACAAAATATAAACCAGCCAAGTGCGAGTCGGATTCGCACACGAATAGGGTCCCGTTTTTCCCTTTGGGTACGGAACCTTATGAAGAAGGAAGCAAGCTCTTAGGAGAAGCAAGAATATGCCACCGAATTATGGGTGTACTGTACTGCAGCTGATGAATTTTGACCATAATCGATGGCAATAGCGGCATTTTTAATAAGGGGTAATTTAGTTTTAAAAATATCTGTGAATTTGTAACCCGCAATGCAAGTGAAAAATTGTGACAGTTACAGTTTCACGACTTATTTATGAGACAATTTATGTCCGTAATTTTCTTTAGCTACGTGAGATATGTAGCTAAAGTTTAAAAATTACGTAATAACCTTTCAAGCTCATAGAAGGAATAGAACTAATGACAATACATACGAGCTCGAGGTCAATGAACGCGTATATAGTCTATAAAATAGAATTTACCTACGTTGCATATATCCCGACCCTGCCTTCCTTACTCAGCGCAAGATCAAACAAATACCTCGTGCAAAGAGGAGCTGAATGAGCTTTTATTATGTGCATATAGAAGGGGCGTAATAACATAACTTTAGCTGTTCTACCCTTTAGCCAAGTATATTGTATAATTAGCTTAAGCGGTTTAAAGAGGGTGGCCCTCAAAAAACTAAATGATTGAACATACAAATTTCATCTCAAAATATTTGAATTTATATCGAATGCAAGGGTTGAAAGCTTTGATGCTGGTATGGAATCGTAGTGGTGACATGTGTCCAAATAATGGGACTTTGACTGTTTTAATGTCAATATTTCTTTGAATAGGAGTATTGCAAAACAGTTAAATCGATTTAATATAAGTAAGTAGGGGTAGTTACATAGGTATAATGAATGTTGTAGAGTAATAGCTAAATTATAGTGAAATTAACAATCACTAGGAAAATCTTCGAAGCCTACCTATGTCCTTTGGTTTAGACTCCGAAGAATCCTCTTTCAAATAAGTTGGATAGATACCTAGATTCTAAAAGTATCAAATCTTGTTACTTATCTGTGAAAATCACGATATCACGCTATTAGTACTTCAATTACTTTGTTTATCAGTCAAGTCAACCTAGGGCAGACTACTACTATATGTAAAACGTCACCTTGTGTCTTATTTTGTACTCAAAATAAGACCTATCACCCGTGGCTTTGCTCACCTGGAAGTCTGTTCCCAAATCCCATGGGAGCGATTTTCAGGCATTAAAAGGTGTTTGTTACACTTCACGCTCTAAGGGCTGGACGGATCTGGCTGAAATAGGTAGGTACCTACACAAATCCCTACTAATATTATAAATGCGAAAGTAACTCTGTCTGTCTGTCTGTCTGTCTGTCTGTCTGTCTGTCTGTCTGTCTGTCTGTTACGCTTTCACGCCTAAACGGCTGGAGCGATTGAGATGAAATTTGGTATGGGGATAGTTCGAGGCCCTGGGAAGGACATAGGCTACTTTTTAACCGACTGCGCATAAGGAGTGTCATGATTTTACGTGATAACGACTTTCAGGCTGTTACGATTTCACGCCTGAACGGCTAAAGCGATTGAGATAAAATTTGATATGTAGATAGTTCGAGGCCCTGGGAACGACATAGGCTACTTTTTAACCGATTGTGCAAAAGGAGTGTTATGATTTTACGTGATAACGACTTTCACGCTGTTACGCTTTCACGCCTAAACGGCTGGAGCGATTGAGATGAAATTTGGTATGTGGATAGTTCGAGGCCCTGGGAAGGACATAGGCTACTTTTTAACCGACTGCGCAAAAGGATTGGTATGATTTTACGTGATAACGACTTTCACGCGATAACGACTTCTACGCGGTCGAAGTCGCGGGAACAGCTATCCCTACTAATATTATAAATGCGAAAGTACATAACTCGGTCTGTCTGTCTGTTACGTTTTCACGCTAAACGACTGGAGCGATTTAGATGAAATTTGGTATGGCGATAGTTCGTGGCCCTGTCAAGGATATAGGCTACTTTTAACCGACTGCGCAAAAGGAGTGTGATGATTTTACGTGATAACGACTTTCACGCGATAACGACTTCTACACGGTCGAAGTCGCGGGGAACAGCTATTTTAGTTTAGTTGTAAACATTCAATCACACTACTTAGCCTAGGGGCTTGACAGAGAAGGATTAAAATCTGTAGGTATACTATATGGGCAAAAGACATGCTAACGAAATAGGTTAGGTTCAATTTTTATATGCGGATAGGTTTATATAAGCGTGAATCCCTCGCGTCACGCTGTCGTCTAGGGCCTGCTTCTGTAAGGACGGTGAGCGGCCTCCTCATCGACCTCAGGCCCCCGGTCATGTAGGCCGATAGTCTTAGGCGAAGACAACTCGCCGGCACTTGGGTACTTGGAACTTGGGTGGGAGAGTTCTCTCTACTTTTGAAAATTATTAAGTCTATAAGGCTAATAACTTGGTTTAACGACTGCCATTTACTGGTTACCGTTAGCATTAGTATTATCGTCTCAAATCTTCCGGTTACAAGTACTTAAAGTTTTCAGTCTGTGGCCCAAATCTAACAAACGTTTCGTATTCGCGCTTCACCATACTACTTACTCTTTTTATTATTAAAGGGGCCAATTTAATAAAGACGTACGTCATACCGGCCTTGGACCCACTAAAACCATGAGGTCTCTACCCATCCATCTAGCGCAGTCCTGGAGTATCCTTTAGAGGGCTTACCAGGGGCTCCCAACTGTAGGCTGTTATACCTAACAGCCTACGGTTGGGAGTCCTACCGGATACGTGTGGTTTTTTGTCAGTAGGAGTTATAGTATATTCATGTGGGATTTACCTCACATTAAAAAAAACCATGTAGCGCATAACTCCCCGGGTAAGTTGGAGGATGTCCTAACTTTGTCCCCACATTTTGGTTACGACTTATCCTAGAGGCTCGATAGAATACAGCTAAAATTTTGCTTATAACATAATTTCCACGCGAACGAAGTTGCGGGTAACAGCTAGTAGATTATAATCTGGAGTTTTCGTCTCCGGGATAAGTTTCCATGTGATACTGCCACTGGAACGGAGCCGCAGACGCCATCTAGTTTATAATATTAGTAGAATAGGATTGCATTTAATTCAATGGTAGGCATAAGTTAATGTAAATTATTTCTACCTATGTTCAAAGGAATTCTTTATAAAAGTTACTATAGTATAACCCTTTAATCTAAGTCGAGCAACTTGCTTAAAGAAAAGGATTAAGTTAACAATAGACCACCGCGACAATGTTTTTTTTTCTACATCTGTCAACCAATCGTCACATTAGCACAAAACCGATTTGCTCAAAGAAAGACAGCTGAATATTAAATTAAGAAATCTCAAAATAGGGACGATAAAGGGTTCCATTTAACGGAGTGTTGATTTTTTGACAGGCGCATTGTTACAAAATTACGGGCAGATTTTAAATTTTTAAAACCATCCGATCTACTGTGTGCGATGTGACCGACAGCTATGTTGAAAGGAATAACAATAAAATCTCTGTTATTATAACGTTTCCGTCTTTGTGGTAGCTGTAAAAGGGTTCTTTGGGAATCGTTTGATATGATGTCCAAGCTACATTCTATCATTGCACCGCTCGCCATAGACAGGGTGCTTATCCTCACACTTTGTATCTGGAGCGTTCTAACACGGTATAGTCCGATGTGGGCTTTCTTTCGCACACGCTTAGGCTGTGGAATGTTGTCCCTGCCTCGGTTTTCTCAAATGCATACAGTATGAGGTTCTTCAAAAGGGGTTTTAGAAGCGCCAGTGTAACGCCTCTAGTGTTACAAAAGTAAGTAAGGTCTGCCACCTTAGTGGTCTTAAAAAAGAGAACCGTTAGCAGATAAAGCCGTTGGGCCGCCCTGCCAGTAAAATGAAAAAAAATTAAATCAAATTGAACGCCTAATAGGCAGCTTAAAATTTTTCAACAACCGTAAGCTACAATCTGCCCCAGTCAATTTTAACATGGCAATAGACTTATCAGCTATTGCGAGGGATATAAAAATATATTTTGAAGTTGCAGCGCTCGTGGTTCTGTTGACTTACACTCAGTGTTCTGTGAACGATCACTGCCGTATTAGCAACTTTCACTGTTACTGGTGCTTAAGAGTCCGTCTGACGCTTAATAGGCTATTACCTTGATCTAGATCTCAGGACTCGTGAGGTCTAATGAATTAAAATTTTAACACAGACAACTTCAGTTCATGAACTAAAAACACTCTAGGCTAGAAACACGATTGCTGATAAAATCCTCGATAGATCTTTGTGTTGAAGATACCTCGATTTCTTAAAATTTTAACCTAGATCTCATAAGTTTTAAGTTTTTTGTATAAAATAAAATATTTATAAGAAAGACAATAGTAAAATCTTCATTTGCACTAGGCCACTTTTTTAATATTGGTTATAGTTTTTTTATAATTAATTTATTTCGTTAAAAACGCACAAAAACCGATCGCATCTCTCTCTTTCTTGCACGCCAAAATGTATATCTTCTATCTTCTTTCAACGATTTGGCGTCTGGTAGGCTCATAAATGGGTGATCACCACATTTCCGTACTTCGGAAGGCTCATCAGTAATATGACAGTCGTAGATAAAGCCAAGGTGAATGCCAGAATAACTAGCGGCTTGAAAACATTCAACATTTGGTCGTCACAACCTACGCCCGTTCATTTCAATACGGCAATAGGCTCACCACTTATTACATGGGAAAAAAACAATAACTTGACATTAAAATGAAACGGTTAATTTATATAAACTTAAAAACGTGCTTTACTATGAACGACGCCTTTAATATATCTACTCCTTTGCGCAAGAATGTAATTGCCATGTAAAATAAGTCAGGCGCATATGCGCAGGTAAATAAATTTCTAAAGGGCGGGCCAGCCGTTCAGCTTGTTATTCTTAGTTCTTTGTAGACAGTCCAAATTTTCCTCAAATACTACCAATTTAGACGTAGGTAAGAAGACGAGGTCTAGTTAAGTATGCTCCACTAATTAATAGTTAATGTAGGAAAGTGCATGCGTACAATTCAACACACACATAATACTTGCTATTATAAAAATTATAGGCGCGTTAGATGTACTGATGCCTGACTAGTCTATAATAAAAATAAACGAATAAAATCTAATGTTCGACTAGTGATGGAAGTTCAGCGAAGTACCTACCTACCATTCGTAACATTAAGTGTTAATTGAAATCATGACCGTAATGAGAAAAGCCTTATTTGTAAGTGTATAATACGTCTACTGTTAGTTCGTTACGTTAAAACGGTACATAGTGAAAATACTCAATAACATTATACTAAATACGTGGACTTTTACGGTGCAGCTAGTCCAAGCCCTAAAAGTTGCACAGCGAGCTATGGAACGAGCCATGCTTGGAGTATCTCTGAGGGATAAGCTCCGAAATGAGGTTATTCGACAGAGAACCAGAGTGGGCGACATAGCTCGCAGAATAAGCACAATAAAGTGGCAATGGGCTGGCCACATCTGTAGAAGAACCGACGGCCGATGGAGCAAACGAGTTCTAGAGTGGAGACCGCGACTCGGTAAACGTAGGGTAGGACGTCCACCCGCCAGATGGACCGACGACCTGGTAAAGCTCGCAGGCTGGGACTGGATGCGAAAGGCGCAGGACCGCGTACGGTGGCGTAAATTGGGAGAGGCCTACGTCCAGCAGTGGATCGATAAAGGCTGATTTGATTTGAAATGCCGCCAGCGGTTCTGCCTGCGTAGAATTCTGTTTCCATTTCCATATTCCATGGGAACTTATTCCAGGAATAAAAAGCAGTCTGTGTTATTCCACACTATAATCTCACTATCATTTATAATATTATTAATAACTCTAAATCACTCTTCAGTTTAACACTATCGCTTCTAGGCTATCCTACATACATGGAAGGGAAGTGTCTTAAACATAAAAGTTACCTTAATACACATGATACTCGTAAGTAGCTAGTATGTAGAAGGTAAATTAAACTGAATGAAAACTTAATTTTGAGTTTTAAAACAAATAAATCTGCATTCAACGATAAATTTCTTTCACTTCAATGATGCTGCGCTTCTTCTATGTTAAATATGTATTACCTCTTCAATAACAATAAAATAATAGATACTAACTGACTGTGCCGAAAAAAATGTAAACCTGTAAAATAAAATCTTTTTCATTGAAAAAATATACAGAGTTATTTTGTACTTAATTGGGCAATTGATTGAGTATTCGCAGATTTTTCACTGTCCGAAATATCGCCGCACACTGCCTTTACAAATGAAGAAATATTGTTAAAATTAAACATCGCTCCTTCTCGTAAATATTTTGCAGCGCAGTTGAATAAATCAAAAAATGAATGAACTTAAAATTGTGCCCATAAAAAAAATTAAAATCTTTTTTAAATAATCTAGAGAAATATTTAAATAAACGATTCTTTTTCATACAAACTTATTTATATCAACTAAGACCCGTCCGTCACCTGAATGATTTAAGGTTAGGAAAGCGACCGGAAGGATTTAATATTATCGAAATCGTTTCGTTTATTTCAGTCATCTTGACTCAATTCAATTTATTTCAAGTAGGTTACCTAATGATGACTAATAGTAATAGCATAGTATTAAGAGAAACTGTTTTTATTTTAGTTTTTTTATTGTGGTAATAAATACGAATAAATATTCGTAGGGTAATAATTAAAAAACTCAGCCTATACAGCATCGAGTCTTGTTTTATATGAACAGTCCGTAAGGTCGGCTACATGGCTGGAATCTTGTTGGAGCTGCCATTTACCCGTGACACAAACGATACTGTCCCTTTTCGTATAGTGGAACAAAACTCTTCAACTCCAATCACTGTGCCAACAAGTGCGCAAACAATGACACAAACAACGTCGATGCGCCTGGTCTGTTCTTTAGAGCAATTTATATTCTTGCACCAAAAAGTCACAAATTCTGCAGGAACTTCCGTTGTTTGCGACACTTATTAAAATATAAGTAGTAGCTGTGCCGCGTAGGAGTACGCGACTTCACCTGAAATATACTAGGAACCCGGTAGCATCCATTTAAACCATTTATCTCTTATCGTATTTACATTAATTCCTATAATTTTTCACGAAGGTCCTGCTGGTCCTTGTTTTTAGATTTCCTTTTCTTCCTTTTGATCTAGTCCGTTAGCAACTTGTGACGAACTTGGGCCCAATAGCTACCGGTAGGGCTCTATCGCTCCCCAGCACCCAACAATGCAATCCCGCAAACAATGGAGAGTGACATAGGCAATTTTTATCAAAAGGGGTTTATTTGCATTTCAAATCAATGATCCATTCCGCTCTCTCTACTTATAGGGGAATGCCCATTTCACTGTTAACTCCGGTGGGGTGAAGATTATACGCATTTTCCTCACGTAAGAACTGATTTTTAAATAGGTAGGTACGTGTGAAAATTCGCAAGGGGGCAATGAAACGTTGCATTTTAGGGGGCATTTCATTTCCATAGATTTTTCAATGTCTTCTCGTTTTTAGGGTTCCGTAGCCAACGAGTAAAACGAGACCCTATTCATGAAACTTGGCTGTCTGTCTGTCTGTCATCATGAGGCTTTATCTCAGGAACCGTGGTACCTAGAGAGCACAACACATAGTCGCTATGTCAACAATCACAACAAATACTAAAATCAGAAAAAAGAGGGGATAAATCCCGGGGGGGGGGGGGTATTTTGGTTTACATCCTCTGTGAACGGTTTTTTCTTACCTGTTTAGGTACTTACATTCGTTATTTGCATATTTTTTTAACCAGATTCTTATAGGTCGTGTGTTTCGATCACAGTTTTAATTAAAAGTATAAATAGAAGAATTCCAGGGTATTAGGACTTATTTACATCAGTCAATCAATCAAATCAGCCAATGGCAGTCCACTCCTGGACGTAGTCCTCTCCTTACGCCACAATACACGGTCATACTTATTTACATAAGATACAGAAACCACTGAATAAACGGTCACTACCAGTTACTAATAAAATCACTTTACTACGTGACTGTACGTAATAAGTATACAGAGAGATAATCTATGTCGACAGGGATGTATTCAAACAATGTTGAGTGGCTTGTAAACGATATCCACTCAGAGTGGCTACCCGATATCGTGAGAATCGTACAACAGGTCCACCGCAGTGACCTCATTGTACGAAGATGTTATGAAGGTTATAAGGGTCGCTGAGTGACAAGTTAAGTGATAACAAGCTTCTACGGTAATGTTTGGTGGAGGAAATACGTAATCTTATGAGCAGTCATGAGGGAGGGAGAGATACAAATGTTTGGATTAAAATTATTTACATATACCTACATAATATGGTCACACCTATAACCGTGAAGTGGTAGGTAGAGAATTTTCTATCCCTAAATTTAACCTTTTTTTGAAATACCAGAAAAAGGTTAGTCCTAACTAATAGCCTGATGTTAAAATGTTTCAAGCCGCCCATAAAGGCTTTCGACTTGGCTTAACCACTGCCATTTTACCGGCCACCAGGACCAACGGCTTAACGTGCCTTCGGAAGTACTGCGGCATTTCTATTTACAAACGTTGGAATTGTTGGAAGGCCATGTTCTCGAAGACACATTTTGCCGTTGCTCTTGGATCATCATCAGTAAGAAAGTAATCGTAGACTCATGTTGGAGTAATTTTGCTCCTATACGTTTAAAGGTTCACCATCTACTTAGTAGATGGGACGAAATACAACTGGCGAAATGTGGTAGTGCATTATGCCCCTGCCTACATATTCAGGAAAAAGGCAATTAATCAATCAAACCTATGGCAGTTCACTGCTGGCCGTAGGCCTCTCTAAAATTACCTACACCACAATACACGGTCATGCGCTTTCCTTACCCAGACACTCCCTGTAACGTTATACAAGGTAGTCATACCATCTAGCGGGAGTCGTCCTACACCACGTGTAGGTACTCCGGAACTCGTTTTTCCATGGCCACTGCCAATTCAAAACGCATAAACTCTGCGAGCAATATCGATCACTTGGATATTTACTCTGACGGATAACATCGTTTCGGATTGTATCCCTCGAAGAGACCCCAAACATAATATACCGCATGATGTGCAGCTCTAAAGGCATGGCTAGTCTAAGTGTCCACGTCTAGGCACCGTAGGTTAGAGAAAAGGCGTGTTAATTAATTATGTTAAAGTAAACTTCTATAGCATAACAAAGTAAGATAGATGCCTATAATACTCCTTTGAGACACAATTTAAGAGCAATTTACTTGAGTTAAATTCAGTTTTATGAGTCGTAAAATAACTGAATGAATTACGAACGAACGAAGGCTCACTATTATGAACTACTAACATAATAATAAATGTAGATTAATGAAATGCCTGAGTTTGTAGCATACGCAAACATATTATTCAGTTATGTAACGAATTCTAACAAATACACACAACATTGTACAAATAAGTGTAAAATTGATAAAACCGTTATTGTAATCTTTCTATGCGAGATTATAAACAAAATAATAATAATAGGTAGTTGTTTTTTAACCATCGTCATCATAGTCACACACAATCACACATAAAAACAGGTACCATTGTACCACGATCATCGCACTTCCATATTTTTCAGGCACTGGTAAAAACTTGCAGTCTATAAACATTTCCAATAGTAAGGTTGATAGTTTGAAAAATGTACTAAACTTATTCAGCATTTTATTGATTAAAATATTTTTTATAAAACTTTTTCTTCAAAAAATACTTATCTTTATCATTAACTGTCATATTTTCGTCCATTTTCTTCGACCAATCTTGAACCGATTGAAGACTACGAGCTTCTACCACTGGTGTTGGTAATCTAGTTCTTCCCAATAATCCTTGAATTGCTTGCAGTAGAAAAGACAGCAGTGACATCGATACAACTATGTTGATAGGATCAAAGCCTATTGAATGGTGATGGTATGTCGGCGAACCATAGTTATGTGGTACTGCATAACTATGTGGGGTTCCATAATTGTGGCTACTGGTTGGTCCGTAACCCGTTGTACTATAACGAGAGTTGTAATTTCTTGCTTCTGAAATAGCTTCTAACGTTGAATCGAGAACTTCGTTATTTTTTAAAACCGGTGATTCAATTTGATGACCTTCCTTACTTAGGTAACTTTTTAACTTGGGCTTTGTTTTACTTTTTTTGGAATCTTGTTTGATATTTTCAATTTTCTCCAACACGGATTGTGCATTAGTCTGAATTTTCTTGAGGAGTGTTTGTATTTTAGAACTTTGTTCCTGAATCATGCTTGCTACGAATTCTTTAAAGTTTTGAACTGATGATATTGCTTGTGGTGAAGTTTGATGCACATCAGCTTTGACCGTTGACACCAAGAGGAATATTAAAAACACTGCTATGGACAGGAGCGACATTGTTACAGTCACTAATTTACAATTTATTTGTTGGAGAGACATGAATATCTTTAGTTACGGAAGTGAAATAAAGAAAACGGCATGATATTTTATTTTATATATGCATAGATTTCAGGTCTGTTAGATAAATTAATGAAGTCACAGGTGCTTGAATGCAAAATATCTTGCCTTGACACAATGTGACCCAGCTAATCACGTGCTATTTTACATTGTTGGAGAAATGCAACAAAGGTTAATTTGTAACATGTCGCGTGGAACAAAGAAAGTTGCTGTCTCTCAGATGGCGAATTTTCTTTTAATTATGGAAAGTAACTAAGTGAAGTGAATATCTTGTTGTTCAACAAGTAGGTTAGATATATATTTAAATCTATCTACTTTGCCAAACCTTTATTTATTTGTAGCATGATCCTTGACTTCGATCATGTTCCTTTTTCGAAGTTTGGGTGTTTTCTATTTGGGTATTTTATGTAAGAATTTACAAATATGTACTTATGCGTACCTATCAGGCGTCTAAATCCCATAGCACAAGCTTATCTTATACTAGCTGACCCGCGCAACTTCGTTTGCGTCACATGAGAGTGAGGAGGAAAAAGGTGTTAAAGTAATATGTTTCCCGTCGCTTTTACTTCCACCCATCCGTTTTTCGGTATGGAACTGTGTGAAATGACATCGTGTGCGAGTCCGACTCGCACTTGACCGGATTTTATCGTTCAGTTGACTGGCTGCCACTGCAGACCAAGTTTACTCGCGTAGCGTCGCTCATACTTGAAACTTAATAAGAGGGTTTAAGTGAACCTTAAAAG
Organism: Miltochrista miniata; assembly: GCA_933228765.1. NCBI lineage: Eukaryota > Metazoa > Arthropoda > Insecta > Lepidoptera > Erebidae > Miltochrista > Miltochrista miniata. The sequence continues at coordinate 20,561,871 of OW121763.1, read as the reverse complement.
ATAGGCATATTATGCTGTTTAGGACTTTTTTTAATAACTTTTTAAGAGGAACAATTTTGTAGTACATAATTTTTACGTAACTTAAACTATTTATGCAGCGACGGCAATGGAAGCTCTCAAAACAAAGAAATAATTCCCGTTATCGAAACATTATTCATGGCTACTCCGCTCCTTTTCGTCTTAGCGTGATGTTATATCGCCATTAGTCAGCCTCAATAAATGGACTATTAAACTGTCACATAATTTTTGAAATGCAACCAGTAGTTTCTGAGATCCTAGCACAAACAAACTCTTCAGTTTCATTGTATCGTGAGCGAACCTTGAGAGATAGACAAATTAGGTTATTGTGTGCGAACCTTAAAAGATAGACATATGCTGTCGCGGACTTTTTTTTAGAACTTTTTAAGAGAAACAATTTTGTAATACACAATTTTTACCTAACTGTAACCATTTACGCAGCGTTCGCCTCGGAAGCTCTCAGACGGTAAAAAATATTCCCCGTTTTCAAAACATTCTTGATTACTGCTCCGCTCCTATTCGCCTTAGCGTGATGTTATATAGCCTATAGCCATCCTCGATAAATGGACTATCAAATTGTAAAAGAATTTTCGAAATCCAACCAGTAGTTCCTGAGATCCTAGCGTTCAAACAAACAAACAAACAAACAAACTCTTCAGCTTTATAATATTAGTATGGATTAGCTTAATTTGGTTTAGATGATGTGAGTGAGTGTCCACAAATATTTATTTATTTAACAACGGGAAATCATGGGACAAAAGAAACGTGAAACTTTTCCCCAGAAAATTATCTATGCTGTAAAATTCAAGGCTGAAAGGCAGCTTGATCGTTTTAGCTTGTGTGAAAAGGTAAATAACTCTCAGGGGAGTCACGCGAGGACGCCCTCTTTATCTTGTGAGGATTAATAGTAGCATCAATAATTGAAAACTTAGACTTGTAAAAAACAATATAAAAGATAGATTAAATTTGTGACTGACTTGACAAGCTGACTTACTCAACTTCGTTTAAGTTATTTACGAAAGAAAATAAGAGACCTATAATTTCTTCGAAAACAAATTTAAATAAATAAAATATAAATATGAATATATGTCATGAAGAATTAAGATCATGTTTCCCATCGCGTATCATCCCATCCTGTGTCAAAATTGTAAACTATTTTTATATGTGTTATTGTGAGAAACTCCTTCATTTTAATTCATTTGTACACGCGTTCTTGTGGAATGCAACCTAGGCTCTAACCTACTGCTTTGTATTATTATATTTTTTATTGGTTGTAATCTGTTACGTGTGATAAATAAATAAAATAAAATAAAGTATAATGCCGTCGCTTTTGATACTAATTTGAATTCTTATAAGCGTAGGATACACAGAACGTACTAAGTTTAAGGATCACGGACGGGCGCAGACCGGGAATCTTTGAACTTTTTTAGAACGCTGGAGGGGCCCAGTTCTTTTCATACAAAATGTATAGAAACGTTGCGACTAGCATAGCATATAGGGGGGCGGACACGAATACAATGTTTTGTCTGCACCCCTTGCAATTACGTTGCTCCTACGTTCTTCATCTGTGTTAACCTAAAGAGAGAAAGACTGTGACATAGGTACCCAATGGCTATCCCAGTCTTTAATCCAACTAATAGTATAAAGGCGAAAGTAACTCTGTCTGTCTGACTGTCTGTTACGCTTTCACGCCTAAACGGCTGGAGCGATTGAGTTGAAATTATAGGGATAGTTTGAGGTCTTGGGAAGGACATAGGCTACTTTTTAACCGACTGCGCAAAAGGAGGGTTACGATTTCCCGCGATAACGACTTCTACGCGGTCGAAGCCGCGGGGAACAGCTAGTTTACAATATTAGAGGAACAAAATTTTGCAACGAGACACGATTCTGTTGTAATTGGTTAAAGTTACGAATAGGGAATGCAATACCGGGATACCGGGATCCCGAAATACCGGGATCCCGCAGTATTTTTGCGGGACCAGTCCCGCACGTAAATCGTGCGGGATCCCGCGGGATTAGCGGGATTGTGCAAAGGTAAACGCCATGTGTTATTCTGTAAGCGGAAGCGCACAAACTGATTTGGTTTGAGAAAGTTTTTTGTAATTGTGACGTAATATATAACTTAATAACGTACTTATTTGATTTTAGTGATTTAATCAGGGAGATTTGACTTTCCTTGTACTATAAAAGTATTCAATTATCTCGTACATAGCTTGCTGGCTATCTGACATGTAAAGTTAGGAGTCGTTTGGCAGACAAAATTTTTGACATGCAATGTTTTCTGCGCTTCTAATAATTTGCAGTAGCTATTTTATTACTTACTAGCGGACGTCACGCGGTTTCACCCGCGTAGTTCCCGTTCCCGTGGGAATACGGGAATAAAATATAGCCTATGTTCACCGCAAAGAGTGTAGCTTCCCAACATTGAAAGAATTTTTCAAATCAGTCCAGTAGTTCCGGAGCCTATTCGTTACAAACAAACAAAAAAACAAATCTTTCCTCTTTATAATATTAGTATAGATATGTATATCGGTTTAATAATCTCAATACAAAAGTAATATTAAATAATTTATTTTTCCTTGTGCCCCACGGACTCAGTGTTCTGTAAAAGATCACTGCAGTAAGTTACATTTACTATGGCCGGTCCTTAGATGGGTGACCACTTTGTGACAATTATTTGAGCGTTGCCGTGCTTCGGATGGCACGTTAAGCCATTGGTCCCGTTTGCCGGTAAAATGGCAGCTAAGTCAAGTTGAAGGCCCGGCTCGTCTCATCTCATAATGTCCTTTTCTCGAAATGTCCTTTTTCATTATGTCCTTTTCTCGAAATGTCCTTTATCATAATGTCCTGATTAAGGGGGTGACTATTTTTCAGTTCTAGATGGATGTATGATACAGAATTCTATTCTTTTCTCAATAACTTTCAGAAATATGCGGGATCCCGCAAATATCGGGATCCCGCGGGACTGAGATTGCTCAGTCCCGCAAATACCGGGATTATAATCTTGTTGCGGGATTGCATTCCCTAGTTACGAAGGAAGCGTGTGCGTTAATTGTGAGTTTTATCATATCTGCTTTGCTCCTATTCGTCGTAGCATGGTATTATATAATCTATATCCTTTCTCTGTAAGTGGATTATCAAATCGTAAAATATTTTTTGAATTTGAATCGGCACTTACCTCCTACCTGAGATCCTCGCGTTCAAACAAAAAAAACTTTTCAGCTAATAATATTAATTTTATTGGTGTAATTTTTGTGGGATTGTATTTAAGCTAGAGTTATCTTTAGGAAATATATTATGAAAATGGTCCCTTCACTGGGCGCTGCTGAATATGCCCTAAATAAATTCCATGACTAACTTAACTGCGCCATCTACCCGAAGTTGTAAGAACTACAACAGAGAACGCCCGCCCCATTTTGTTTAGTCGCCGCGTGAGTCGTGCTGTTGTTTCAGAAATTAAAATACAGATGGCGTTTGTGTAAAATGCGCTTACGCTTACGGCTAACGGCATCTATGATACATTTATGGAACTAAGTAGTGTGCAGTGCAAGTTAACGAGTCCAGAATTTTCGAAGAGATGTCGTTGTATGAAAAATACAGAAAAACGCCGCTACATGCTGATAAAATTAACTTGGTTTTAAAATATTAAATGGTATTTTAACTTGTAGAAAAATGCACTTCTATTATAGGCCTCAATTTACCCATTTATGCAGAAATTTAGGCAGAAACTTTCAATTTCGAAATAGTCATTCATTACCTATGCATTGAGTTACACTTTTGACTTTTCATGTAGGTATGCAGGAGCCTAACCCTACTTAATCCTACTTATTAAAATAAGTTTGAACATATTTCTCACTTCTTTATCATTGTCATTGACTATACTGTATCTACTGAACTAAGCAGTATTTACCAATCCCTAATAATTATTGCGAATGTAACTCAGTCTAGAATTTGGATAGGAGGTACCTACAAAGATAGAATTAGTTTGGGGAAAGCTACACGCTACTCTTTGTCTCTGGAACAGTTTCTGTGGAAACGGGTACCTAAGGGTAGGTATAGGCATAGACTTTAAAATAATCTAAGGATATAGGTAGGTAGGTAGGTACGTCAGTAAGCGCAGCAGCGGGCATTATCTAGTAGTTATGCTCAAAAGAACAGCCATGACAAATATACATTATTCAATTTCGTAGCAAAAACTATGATATCTAATAATTAAGTATCTAATTTATCAACTCTCTCTAAATAAATCAAAGTAAGTATTTGCTATCAATGGGTTGATTTATAAAACCACATTGGTAAATCTTGATCAGGTATATCCGTATAAATATCGATTGACGGTCCCGATTAAATATTTCCTACTAGTTTTATACCTACACTAGCTGCGTCCCTCAGCTTTGCCTGGAACATGAATTCTACGAACTCCGTAGAACCTATTCCCATATACCTACTCGTACATTTCCGTATTTGCAATAATGTATGGGAATACATACCTACATAGATAGGTCACGCCGTAATTCCCGAAGAGGTATGCAGAGGCATAGTAAACGCCCACATTTCAACTTAGTTTTACATCCCACGTAATAAATATTACGTTCTATTGCGGTGTTGAAATGGACAGGTACAGATCGTGACGACCCGCAGTGGATTTTTTTCAAGCCACCCCTACGGCCTTCAACTTCATTTAACGATTGTTACTTCATTGACAACCGGGTTTCATTTCGAGTTTTCCTTCTCTACGCAATGGATTATTTTGTGAAAGTGTTCCCTTAGTCGCCTCTTACGACACCCTCTGTATGAATTGGGGTGGAGACATTTTGTACTCTTTCCCGTTGCGACACGGTGCCTCTCTAGGCAACACCAAATCAAGAAATCTCACAAATTTTCCTATCTGACTTGAACCCAACATGAATTGAAATGTCAGGAGCTGTACCTATATAATTATATTCAACTAACTTATGATTTATAGGTAGGTAGGTGTAAAAATAAAAACCACAGGTATGATATATATATTTTTATCATAATTATGTAAAACAAAGAAGATACTAGGTAAGCACCTGCAACCACGTTACGCTACATACAAAGTACAACTCGCAATAAAACAACCGCGGTAGCCAGCTCAAAGCAAGTAATTATTCATCGGCGAACAAATCTTAAGCAAACAATACAGTGCTGATGCATAATTACAGAGAGATAAAAGGCTGATGTAAGAACAAAGTGGCAAGTGGGAACTCAAAATAAATGGCTCTAGACTACGATATTAATTCCTCGTTTGTCCGAGTCGCTACGTAGCTCATTTTTTAAAAGGTGGGTAGGGTTAATTTAACGAAGCGGCATTTGAACAGAAAAGGTTTGGAGTGGTTTCTTTTTTTTGAAGACTGGTGTTTATCTAAGATTGTAGATAAATACTTACCCATTTTTTATATTGTAACGTTCTTGTAATAAGTTTGTATAATAAGTTATTTTTACCTGAGATGTAAGGGGCCCAAGAACAGAGTTCTTTGGCCCCTTACACCCAAGTGACCAATCCTACTAGTGTTAGGTCCACATGCTAACAAGGAGATAACAACACAGGCGCCCATACGGGGTTAGAGCTGGGGCCAGGAGGTCAGTCAGACGGCAATCGTTCTCTTAATGCCGAAACTCAAAAGCAAACGGTAGCATATTCTAGCAGCCCAATTAAAGTAAACATTAGGCTCTAAATACAGGCAGGTACTTACTTATGGGTTTGAAGTAACTGGGTATAAGGTTTCCTTACCTACTTAAGGAAGTAGGTAAGGAAACTAATAATAAAGGGTAATAAATACATTTTTACCTGCTATTATATTATTATGCTTTAATTTTTTATGAATCTTGATTTCTCTGCAACACCTTGCGACGTCAAATCTTAGTTAAATCCAACCAATCGAAAGTCCAGAGGGGACTTCCACCTTTTCTTTTTGATACCAGAGAATATAGGTAAGTATATTATGTGGGGCAGAGCAGGCATCCCAGATTTTCTCCGGCGCGCCCATCAAGCCATAGAAACTTAGAATGTCTTTACCAGCATAATGTTCCCTAGTCTTTGAACTCAGGCTTAAAATTTGGGTACTTCAATGGTACACTGAATATTATGTCAATTAATCCGAATTTCTCCTTTTGTTTCAGATCCAAACGTGACTTGAGTGCTGAAGTAACGCTGACTTTCAGAAGGTCACGCAGATTGAATTGAGGAACTACTAAAATTTTGTACAGAACATTACATTTCTCACCAAATTAGCAGAATCTTATTTGCCCTCGTAAGAGACTTACTAGCTATCCAAATGGCTATGTCAGCGACGAACTCTAAACCCCGAACACTCCATACACCCCTTTAAAAGGAATTATAGCCCGTTCACTCTTAGTTTGCCGCTGGCGTAGACGCTGGTGTAGAGGCGTTTTTTTTTTTTTTTTTTTGATGTGAGGGAAAATCCTCGTAGGATGCTATGCCGGACTCTTACCGACTAAAAACCCTCACGTAACGCCCAACAGCCTATGGTTGAGAGCCCCGGGTAAGCCCTCAGGAAGGATGTCCCGTGACAGGTGTAGAGGCGTAGTATGAGAGGCGCCCGGCAAACTTATAGCTAACGGGTAGTACCTATTCAAATTAGTCATCGTATTTCATTCAAGCACTCCACTTGTCCCTGTTCCAAATCTTGCTGTCAGCTAACAATGTGAAAAAATGCTAAGTATAAAGATACTTCATTAAACTAACCTCGTATCTTCTGTGTTAATCAATGGGCGTGGGCTAGTAAAATCTGATAGTGGAAATGAAAAATGAAATATAAATCGCCTAAGAACAATGCAAAAACGCACTTAATGTTTACATAATAAAGCTGATATCGCCTTCCATTACTGTAACAAGCAAAACGCCAGTCTAAGCACTACACAACTGGAGGTTCTAATAACGAATTAGATTTATTAGAACATCCTAACGCAATTAATTCTGTATTAAGTTGTTGGTACTGAGTTTCACTAGTCATACCAATCCATGAGGACATTGCTATTTAATCATTATACGATCTGCTGCTGCATACCGAGATCGTTTCTGATCAGTTTGATAAAAGATGCTTTGATAGATAGTCCTAGAGAATCAAATAAACAGACTATAAGTTTTGCTAATGTGGCTATGCTCACAATATTGCACCGATATGGAGAGGCAAGTAGATACCTACGACGAGTGAAATTCTAAAGTATAATGTTAGGGATAATGTAGGTACCTACTTCAACTGTTTATATTTGAAGCGCTCGTGGCCCCGCGGACTCAGTGTTCTGTAAACGATCACTGCAGTAAGCAACTTTTACTATGGCCGGTCCATGGATGGGTGACCATCCATGTGATCATTTTGTGACATTTATTTGAGCGTTTCCGTGCTTCGGAAGGCACGTTAAGCCGTTGGTCCCGGTTGCCAGTAAAATGGCAGTCGTTAAGCTAAGTTGAAGGCTTTATTTCAACAACAGGCAGTCACAACCTGCGCTTGTCCATTTAAACACGGCAATACGGCTCACCACCTATAACGTGGGACAAATTATACAAAGGTGAAATGTGGGCATATAATATGCCTCTGCCTACCCCTTCGCCCTAAAGGCGTGACAATATGTATGTATGTATGTACTTTAACTATTTGGAAAGGGAATGAGCGTGTGTGATAGGTGACCCCTTCCTACATTCTTATCGTACGATATATTTACTCCATGAAGCGCATGACTTCATCAGTTATTTCGTAAAGGAAGTAGGCCCTAACAAACCCACATTTAGATCAACCAGTTGGTGAGTTAGAAATAACGTTCCTCATTGAGTTATATTCTGCACAGCAGTTGATCGAGGTAAAAAGACAGCTAGTAACTGGGTCGAGCACGAGCACACCATACAAAATATTACCAGGTCTGGATTCTACGATATCAAGGCAAGTATCAACTAAGGAAATAGCGATCTCCCATTTAAAGCCGACTCCAAGCCGCATGTTGCATCGCATTTTGAGTACCTAGTAAATGTATCCTAGGTCCAAGTACTCGTCCTGTATAATAGGAGCTGCCTCACCCTTAGATCATCTAACCACAGGATGCGCCTTACTTAAGCATTGTTTTCTGCCATTGCACATGACCATTTGGTCTTTTGGCTTTATGAAAAGCCTGTACATCAGTACATCATTTTATATGATTAAACTAGTACATTACATTGTAGTTGACTGTACAATAACAATTATCACACAACAGCCATTACGCGTTTGTCGATTAATACATTTTTAAATGCAATGAAATTTTATATGTCTTTGTGTTTCCCCCTTCACTTGTATGAAAACTGGCAGAATATTTTTGTATGCGGTGGTTCGCAAAGGCTAGTCCCGTGTTATATGGTCTAAGGCCTCACCTCAGCAGAATTTCCACACTGCATCTCACAGGGCCGATATTCAGACTATTCTTTATGAAAATTATACCCTGATACCGAATGATATTTTTTTTGATGACGTTAGCGCCGTATGGAAAGGTATGGTGGCATCGAGTGACCAGGGGTGACGCTCCCAGTCTACATGACTATTGGCAGGGGTTCTAAAGTTGACGGACCAATGCTGTGCTCCGCTTGAAGAATGTAGGATTTGTAATAAGTTAATATACGTCTCATGTGGATAAAGTATCTACGACAGACGTGTGAGTAATATGACCTGTCGAAATAGCTTATTCATCATTAACGATCAGGCATTCATGATAATGGCCAACGATTATAATTATTTATTCATAAAATAATTATACTCAAGTATTGAAACGGTCATTTAAAATACAAATTATTCAAATATCATTCTAACTCTGTCAGTCCCCAATTAAAACTGCCATAAAAGAGTTAAAAAGTGTCCATTGGAACGCGATAGTATGGTATGTTCAAATTGTTATTGATGCCAATCAGTGTGTAACCATAAGGTAACAGAATACTTGACATATTCATTAGTTGATAAACGCCTTAATTAGGAAAACGTTCGATCTAGCGGCCATAATGTTATTTTTTTATAGTTTCACACGTTATTTTTAAGATATTCAGAAAAAAGATTATCGTCTACATACAAGTGAACTATCTAGATACCTATTCGTATGAGATAAGATCTTTATAGCTTGTAATTATTTCGCCGGCCAGCACTTGTTAAAAAATAATTAAAAATGCAATTAAAATTCACCATAAATCCGTCAGCCGCCCCGCCTAGCGTGTAAAACAAACTGAAATTAAAATCAAACTATAAATAAACGCGTCGTTATGTTGTTTTAGTATAATCGTATATCGACGCTCCTGGATTTGTTTAATGGTTTTGTTACCGTGACGCCCATCACACCGTGTTGTGTTGTTATTTGTTATACCTACCCTTGGGATCACACCGCTAAGCTTAGATAGGATTCTCTTTCCAATATTTAACACCATTTAGTAAGAAAAGATTAAAATATCAACGCTTGTTTCTTAGAATAATTCATAATTTAAAATATATGAACAGTAAATTATAATCAGCTAGTGTAAATACCCATATATTAGGTATTATTAATCATGCGTTGAATGAATAAATAATTTCCACACTTAGACGTCAAAAAGACAGCTTATACGAGTGTTAATTGTCTCGCAAATCATGTACGGTGTAATAGTTCAGCCAGTTTGCGAATAAGGATTATAAAATATGGGCGCACGAATCAAAATTGCCTCTCATGGCGCTCTTCCTTTCTCTGTCTAATCCCGAGGCGTGAAAGAGATCACTAACCGTGCTATGAACCACGTCAAACAGGTGCTTTAACGCTTCTTTATTGAGGCAGGTGTATTTGTTTAAAGAATCAAATCGTCCAATTAATACGTTAATAAAGGAGGACCTTTTCTACGATCTCGATGATACCGACGCTATAATATATTGTGTATCCTTTTGTTATATATTGAGCAATCAACGGGTTATAAAAGTGGAACGGAATGAACACAAACCCTTTAAAAATGTTTATTGTTACAATTTTTCTAAAACGTTACAAAATAAAATAAGACATGTGAGATAACTTACACCTATTTGTTTCAAATACAATCGTTACATGAGAAATGTTTTCAAATTCCACGTTTTTCTAACATGTCTTCTTCTTATCTGCTCTGCATTTATTTTGACCGTGGTCAGATCCACAGCTAAGTATTTTTTGAACAGGAAATATAATTGCTTATAATTAAGTTAGGAACAAGACAAATGAAATTTGATTACAGTAATTAACTTAAATCACAAAAATTCGATGACAGAGACTTATAATAATAATAGGGTAGATTCGTGCAAGCAAATTGATATACAATAATTATTAAGCACATTTTATCCTTCATTAGACAAAGTTTTGACAAAAGTGATAAAAATCATAGGCTCGACAGTCGTCTACCCTTTACAAATGTACTATAATAGTTCGCTAAATAATACTAGCTTAAGTAGCTTCATATTTTTAACTCCCATTTAAAAGAGCAGGAGTGGATTTTCAAAAATAGCTTTTCAGTAATGCCTATATTTCAATACTCTCTGATTGACCTAATTCGTCTGCGTTTTGAGGTATTTGTTGATAATTTTTGTAATACTACGGTGACTTTTTTAATATAACTTGACATTATGCCAAGTTAATTAGATAGACAACGTATGGTCAAAATAACAAAGGAAATCTTCGTAAAAATTGTTAATAATTAGTTATTAATTTATGTACTTTTATTTGATCGAAGTTAAATAAACAAGGCATTATGCCAAGTTAATTAGATAGACAACGTATGGTCAAAATAACAAAGGAAATCTTCGTAAAAATTGTTAATAATTAGTTATTAATTTATGTACTTTTATTTGATCGAAGTTAAATAAACAAGGCATTATGCCAAGTTAATTAGATAGACAACGTATGGTCAAAATAACAAAGGAAATCTTCGTAAAAATTGTTAATAATTAGTTATTAATTTATGTACTTTTATTTGATCGAAGTTAAATAAACAAGGCATTATGCCAAGTTAATTAGATAGACAACGTATGGTCAAAATAACAAAGGAAATCTTCGTAAAAATTGTTAATAATTAGTTATTAATTTATGTACTTTTATTTGATCGAAGTTAAATAAACAAGGCATTATGCCAAGTTAATTAGATAGACAACGTATGGTCAAAATAACAAAGGAAATCTTCGTAAAAATTGTTAATAATTAGTTATTAATTTATGTACTTTTATTTGATCAAAGTTAAATAAATGGCGAAATATTATTAGTGCCTTTCATTGTAATTACAATTTTTATTGAAAGCTATTATTGGGTGCGTTAAATTTTGTATTTCGAATTGTGCCTATTTGCCTAACGAGTGTGCAATTTATATAGTCTTGTTTATTGCCGTCTGGCAATAAATCTACAAGAACAATATACCTCGTTATAAATACCTAAGTTACTGTAGTATATACATAATATCTGCATCACTAGCGCCTAAATTCATTAAAGCTTACTCTTAATAAAAAATTGAAAAATGTTGTCACCTATTAATACCTCTACCAAACCTTTCGGTGATAAATATGTCACCCCTACTTATGTACGTATGTCTCTTAGGCATTCCAAGTTACTTTCGAACAAAGAGCAACGCGACTAGCACATAAACGTTATAGATCGTGTTGCTTGCTTCCCCCTTGAAGCATAAAATCTGCTCCTATTCCTATTGTAATCGTTTCTTTTTGTTTGAAAGAAATTTTATAGCATAACTGATCACTTTTATTTGTCATAAATTCCATAATACTCGTAATATATTTATGGATTATACAGGTGTCCCAGAAGTCGACGTCAAGTCGGAATCGGGTAACAGGCTAGGTCATGATAGTTGTCAGAAAAATATAAAAAAATATCTAGGTCTTGTATTTTAAAAATTATGGACGTTCAAAATGTACCTTTTTGTATTGTTTTTTCTCTAATGTAACCCTGAATACTTTTTCTTTAAATTCTAAACTGAAATTCAAAGTAAATTTCTCTAGCTCGCAAGTAAAATGTCACCATTTGCCCAACCAAAAATTCAAAATAAATACTTAGCTCAGTTTTATTTTAACTGGCCACACTGAATTTTTTTTTATATTTTTCTGACAACTATTATGACCTAGCCCGTTACCCAATTCCAGCTTGACGTCGACTTCTGGGACACCCTGTATTTCATGTGTAATTGCAGACTATTTGAAAAGTATTGCCAGATTCTTCCTCAGAGCTCTACCTTCTGCCTTGCAAATCTGGCAGTAAGTGTAGAACCAAGAATCTTGACGTTCACATGTGTTACTTTGTGACCTATCTATACTAATATTATAAAGAGGAAAGATTTGTTTGTTTGTTTGTAACGAATAGGCTCCGGAACTACTGGACCGATTTGAAAAATTCTTTCACTGTTGGAAAGCTACACTCTTTGCGGTGAACATAGGCTATATTTTATTTCCGTATTCCCACGGGAACGGGAACTACGCGGGTGAAACCGCGTGACGTCCGCTAGTTATGAATTAAGATATTTTCATATCTCGTTAAGCACAAAAATGTCGTTGTTCAACAGTCTAACTCATTTATTTTCTAACATGACACTACCATGAAACTCTCCCTACAATTAAATGGTTGGTACCAATATTATCATATCTATTAGAATGTAAATTGGTTTGAAATGGGTAATGGGAATTTAATTAATTTATACCGATTTTATACAGATAAGTTATTTTCTCCACACGTAAGTAAGTATAGCAAGAAAGTTTAAATAAAATACATTTAAGTTTATTTAAATCAAATCAGGAAAATTAAGTTAAGTTTAGACTATATTTTCCGAGTTAGTCTACAGAAATTGAAAAAAAAAAAAACTAAAAGTCTCAAATAATTTAAGAAAGTCACAATCATAGAGAATAAAAGTAATACAAAAAGTCACAAATCATTTTAGAATTATATCTATGTCAGTCAAAAGCAAAATCGCAAACAGTTACCTACTCACAAATACAAAATAAAGTAATTTTGAAATTAAATCTGTAAGTTATTGCTAATAAATTTTACTAGCCTTTGTGTCAACTTAATACCTACAGGAATACAGTAATATCTTCCTAATACAAGTAATTAATACAATTGACAATCATTTCAGAATACTCAATAACTCCAATTACACGACATTAGGAACCCGTGAAGGCTAAATAGGTGCCTATCTATGGAAAGGAATTTTTACTCTTTCTTAACACTATCCGATTACGATACGATATTCAGCTCGATTCAGCCTATGTATAGGTATATATTTTTCTTACGAGTAGAAACATCAGTAATTAATTTTTAATTTAAATTTTTTTCATTATTAAATTTAAATTTTAGATTCGAAAAAAATATTGTAGTAATGCAAGTGAAACGTAATATGAATTTAATACATAATTGGTGTTCCGTAACAGGGTCCACCATTTTAAGTCCAAGTCCAAATTTAATTTTGTCCTCTATCACTTATTGCATACATTGTGGAATAGCAAATAAAGATACTGAATCAAAGATTACACAATAATAAGTACAGAAGGAAAACTACATACAAAGTGCGCTCATGCTACGCACACATAGGCCCCGCTCACGGAGTTCACGGACATGAGGCCAAAGAATTTTCAAAGTAATTTCGATACTGGTTTGTGCGCGAATGTGCGTAGCCGGGGGTAGGTTTGGAAAAAAAAGTACATAGCTACATGATATTGCTTATTATTTTGTGATACAAAGTGCGAGCTCACTTTGTATTACAAAATAATACTACGCTCACGCTCACGGACGCCAAGGTCAAAGGATTTTCATAGTAATTGCGATACACAGTTTGATGAGCGCGAGTGTGCGTAGCCGAGGGTAGGTAAGAAAAAGTACATACATAAGATTGCTTTCTATATTTTATTATTTTGTGGTATTTCGCTCTGATTTTTGATGTTTCAAAGCATGAGAAAATATCGAAATACAGCATTAGCCGCATTGAGTTTAACAAATATGTGTAGTTCTTTACGAGTCCCATAATATCGTGCATCCACATTAGAAACTAAGAGAATTTGCTAAAAAAAAGAACTTAAAATGTTTCACCTAAGCGGTTTGATTGGCAGCAGCCGATGCAGCAGCCGTTGCGGCAGCGACGCTAGCATTGGTGATTGGTGCTTGTGGCAACAAGAGGTCTGCTAGTCTCCCAGCTTCGCGCAGTCCTGAGAGAAACGCGCCGTGGACTGTGGCGGGATAGTTGCGCATTGTGTGTTCACCTGTTCAGTACAAATCATTACAAATTGTGCAAAAGGTATCGTTTGGATATTAGACAAGCGTTAAATTGTAATTTAAAAAAAAACCTGATGTTGAGACTGTGATTAAGCTGTTGGTCCCGGTTATCAGTAAAATGACAGTCGTTAAGCCAAGTTGAAGGGCATACGGGCGGCTTGCAAAATTTCAACTGTGGGTAGTCACGACTTGCGCCAGGGTCGGCAACGCATGTGTTACGCCTCTGGTGATGCAAAAGTTCATATGCTATATAGTAGTGTGTATAGTAGGTGGGCCGTAAGCTTGTCTGCCACCTAAGTAGTATAAAAAACCCACTTGGTTTAACATACTATAATTTTCTGAGGAGTTGGGTACGTATCCCGCTGACTACTTGATGCATCAGCCAGTTCCAGGTTATCATGTCGTGGAAATACCATCAAAGTAACAGTATATCACATTTACGAATTTCACGATGAATCGGACCTATGAATTTTAGTAAAATCCCTTCATTACTCATGAAGTGAGCTGATGATCTTCAAAATTTATTATTAGTCCATCCGTTGGGCCGCTACGATGCTCTGTCTGTGGCATCGTAGCGGCCACATATACAGGCTTGCGTGAATTCCTCACGTCACGCTGCCGTTATGGGCCTGCTTCTGTAAGGATGGTGAACCGCCCTCTCACCGTCCTCAGGCCCCCGGTCATGGAGGCCGATAGTCTTCGGCGAAAACACCCGGCGGCGACCAAGCCGCCGACTGCGGAACTCGGGTGGGAGAGTTCTCTCCCGCTCCCGCCCCGCAGCCTCTTTCACGAGCATGACCTGCTCGCAGAAAGAGGCGGCGCAGTCCCACTTACTCCCGCAGGAGAGCATGGCTCGCAACATGGTCTAGAGCGAGAGAGTGTCCACGACGTCCAGACCCACTACGAGGACCTGGCGCTCTTGCGTCCAATTAAAAAAAACCTACTAGCTGTATGTTTGTTTGTGAAGATGTTTGATGTTTGTTATTCACTCACACTCTAACGGCTGAACGGATCAGGCTGAAATTTTGGAACTGGGATAGATTAAAGTCCGGAATAACACATTTTTCACTCTGTAATGGCTTCTTTTAAAAAGGCGGGAACAAAATTTCACGCAATCGTAGTCCACTGCCTAGTATTAGCATAGATCATCCTCAAGTTCATGTGTAGAATATTTTCAAAAGCTAAGTTCTAAACATGCAATACAATAAAACAATTACCAGCAAAGAAGAGTCTGTTTTCTCCTACGCCGGGCACTGGCGCTGCCAAAAGATCGTAGTCAGTGCCAGAGGATCCAACCGCGACAAAGCTATAGGAGCCCCTGGCAAAAGGATCTGCACGCCATCTATAAGAAAATACTGTGTATTACTGGCCAATCTCACTTTTTTAACTTGAGGAAAATTCTACATGGATGCTATGCCGGACTCCTACCGACTTAAAACCACACGCATCCTACCTAACAGCCTACGGTTGGGAGCCCCGGGTAATCCCTTGGAAGGATACCCCAGGACTCCCAACAGTCCTACGGCTACCACTGCGGCCTCACCTTGAGCCAATCTCACTTGCAAGTACTGAATAAGGCTATGGTCTCTTATTTAACTCCATAGGTTGCGCAAACGTCGCGTCACAATTGAAATGGCGACGCATGAAACAGACAACAACAGTACATTTCTATAATAAGCATGGTGCTATGGCATACGCCGTCATGTTGCCCGCAGCCTACTACGTCATAGAAGACTATAGCGTAATGTCTGACGGATGAGGCACTGCCATCCCGCACATAGGTTGTTAGGATAGATCAGAGGTCTCTTCAACAATATCGTAAAAATATGAGTAAGCTGCTTCTAGCAGTCAATCACAGGGGACTGCGAGACCTGCATAGATGTTTAAAAATCGCGACGACACCGAAGATAGCAAAAGGAAAGATTGACTCATCTATTCAGCATTTTTTAAATTAGTTAAGTTCGCATTTCTAAACTAGCTGTATAAAAAGAAAATGCGTCAATATACAAGACAAGGAAGCTATGTGTTGATGACTAATTACATGGCCTGCGATTCCAGAAGGTCTCGAGGCTGTTGATTGAATTTATTACTGACTTACTACGAGTAGGTACTAAAATAACCAGTACGTAGCCAGTAATGACTGGCTAGCCATATTAAAAGACTGCTTACTTGGGTAAACTTAAATAATAGCAAGTTGCTATGCAGCTATGGACGGAATAAATTCATAGATAGAAAATTATATACTTAGCCTATTTGGATTTCAGTCATTTGGGTTTTCAGGCATTTTGGGACTAAGTCAAACTGAGATTCAGAAATATGTAGGAAAATGACGTAATTGGATTTAGTCTATACAACCCGGACCGGTTACTTCGCTGATAAAAATAAAATATTCACGGACATTTCACATAACGCTATCTGATCCCAAAGTAAGCTAGGAATAACCTGCTTATGTTATGGGTATCAGACCACGGACTTTAATACTTATATACTTTTAAATACATACTTATTATACATAGAAACACCCAGACTCTTGAGACAAATATTTATGGGTCACACAAATATTTGTCTCCGGTGGGATTCGAACCCACGACCTCCAGCGCCGCAGGCGGTATCACTACCGACTGCGCCACAGAGGCAGACAAAAAATTTAAAGCATGTAGCTTTTATTTGCGAAAGAATTTCTAAAATTCGTTCAGAAGCAGAAATAGATAATATCTATTCTGTTTATAATATTAATAAGTTTATTAGCATCAGTATCAGATTCTTTGGTTGAAAAAAAAGGACCGTTACCTGGTGACAACACATTCTTTAGGCTGTGGTACTGCAGCATGTCCGAAAATGCTTTTTAGGACTGCGATACACCTGCCAACAATGACGTCATCGGTGACGTTTTCCATCACTGCAGCTGCCTCACCAGCTACCAATGCAAGTAGCACCGGAGCACTGTACAGATTCCAAAACAGGAAGAGTTCACCTAGAGGAAATAAATGTTTTAATGTAATGGCTTCTATTCTCTAAAACTCAACTACCCTTAATTAATATGGTGTATACGATGCAATACGTAATCAAATCAGTAATAAATTTGATTAGAACCAGAAGCCTACCAATATTAAATGTATCAGGTTAAATGAGTAACCATTAAACGAATTCAATAAACTATCTAAGGCATCTAGTTTCAAACATAATGACTAATTATTATTTACTGCTAACAGCTTGACTTTATAGCTCGTTACGCAGTTTCAAAGATTAATAAAAACAGAAATACATGTGAATGTAGATACACATAACACAAATATTGTTCGAGCGTCAAACCTTCAACAAATTCACTCAACTCGACTAAATGTTAAGCATTTCAAACCTTTACAGTCCAATAATCTTACATTTGTAGATTGAAATCGTTAATATGTACCTACGTATTGAAATAAATTCTTAGATTGCCCGATACGTACGTAAAGGCAGTGGACATCAGTTCTCACATATTTTTTTTAGTCGTCAACGAAAGGTACAGCCACATCAGATAGCCAATCTCCTTAATCAAAGCACGGGTCGAAAAAGTTAAATTGGCCACGATTTAAAAAATCACGAGCCTGTACATTGTTCCGGCATTCCCAGAGCCAATGTGGGGGCTTTAATGAAGTTAGCTGAGCACACAACAAAGCTAAGGAGAGAAGTAAAGCATATCGTAAAAAAGCTTGTCTTCGCTCGTTGCTGTGATTTATTGCAAGAGGCGCCCCTCGGGGTTCCTCAGTAGCGTTAAATTATTCAGCTTTTAATTCGTTATCGCCGCCACGGACGTTACTACGCTCTACACTATTTATACCTGAATATAATTCATGATTTGTTATGCGGTGTGGGGGATAACAGATTGTTTGACATACAAAACATTCTTTTTCAATTTATTACGTAGAATATTAAAATTTGAATATACAGGTTTCAACCAATTGTGGTTGAATCATGTTCACTATTGAATTTAAGAAATAGGTGTATGAAAAGCTTGTAACGGTTTCTTTTCGATAGAAATTTCACCTTGACAGCGCTTATGAATAGGCAACCTTTGAGCTGCCTAATGTGTTTCTTATTCAAAAGTATCATCATCATTATCTAAGCCGATCAGAGCTACTACTGGGTATAGACCTCTCGCCACACCATTAGGTCATGTGCCGCCCGCATCCAGTGAGCTTTCGCGACCTTGATTAGGTTGTGTGTTCGCTTCGTTTTTGACCCCCGACGAAAAACGAGGGGTGTAATAAATCATAAAGTCGTGTGAGAAGACCGTCACAAGCGCTATACATACATACATTTAGTCTTGCATTATATCCCCGGAGTAGGCAGATGCTATACGTCCCAGTTACCAGTGCCTAGTATTTTATCCCAATACTGTGTGGGTGGCCTTCTATCCTTTTGAAATGGAAAATTTACCAACTGTGAAAATATTTAAGCTTTTACAAGAATACACATAAGTCATTCAACTTGGCTCAACGACTGCCATGTTATAGGCAACCGGGACCAACATTTCCGAACCACGGAAATGTCGTAAAAGAAAATGCCACAAAGCGGACACCCATCTGAGAATCAGCCGTATTACATTGCTCGTTTACAAATCACTTGAGTTAGCGGAGCTGTGTACACTTCTACACAATATTGCGGAGAAAATTAATTTGTAAAGATCAAACCTCTGCTTGCCGTGGTTGTTCCGACATGACCGAAGAGATTTGCACTCGGGTCCCAGAATGTGCGTTCGAAACACAGAACCACTTTGTTTAGGTT
Organism: Miltochrista miniata; assembly: GCA_933228765.1. NCBI lineage: Eukaryota > Metazoa > Arthropoda > Insecta > Lepidoptera > Erebidae > Miltochrista > Miltochrista miniata. The sequence continues at coordinate 20,542,842 of OW121763.1, read as the reverse complement.
TCCATATCCGAGTCGCTTAATGGCTGCCACCTTTGAACAAAGCACACGTGTTTATGTATGTCAGATCGATACAGGTCCTTTAACTAGTTCTGGAATGTTATAAAGGAGAAAAGCCTTTTATTTAAGTTTCTATTGTAAGATTAAAACAATAGATTGATTTGATGAAGGAATCGCCAACTTTAAATATATTTGATTAAATATTTTTTCATAAAGGAGATCTAATTTAATTACTTAAGAATGTTGATAAGGAATCGTATCTGCTTCGTTTTAAGTACTTATAGATTTTTTAACTATCGATACAGTAAAACCAGTGTACACATACCTTCCAATCTGGCAGTGGTGGATCAAACTTGACGAAATTCTGTTGATTTTGTCCATTATTTGCCACAGCTACTTTTAGGACGCCCAAAGGCAAAGTACAAAGTACCACATCCCCTGCAAGAAAAACAGTAGGTTATTATAGGCTATTATAGAGCTACAGGGTATCCGCATTAAAATATGCATGCTAAAAGAACGTGGAAAGTAAGATGAATAAACTCTTATGAAATATAAATAGTCGTATACCTATTACCACGACAGTACTTGGTCGATTTAGGGGGGTATGCTCTTCTTAAGCTCTAGGTTAACTAGATTTGGAGTCAGTTGCTCACTTTTATTGACTGCCTGAAGCAGCTATGATTTGTCGTTTTATTTTATGATTGGCAGCGACTGGGTCTCTGATCGAAGAAATCGGTAAGGGTGAACGCCTGCACTAGGGACTCATTGTCGGTCAGTCGGTGCACTACTTGTACCTACCATGTAACCATGTAAGGTTGCATGGGCTACGAATACCTTGTTGGGACCCCAGTATATGTATGCTCTTTGGTTAATAAACTGTCACAAAAACTTTCAAATCCCTTCTTCTAAACCTTATCCTACTTAATATCCTACTTCCTACTAATATTATAAATGTGAAAGTTTGTGAAAATGTTTGAATGTTTGGTTGTTTGTTACTCAATCACGCTCAAACCAGCTGAATAGCTCTGGCTGAAATTTAGTATCTACAGGGATAGAGTATAGTCTGTAATAGCACATAGGCTACTTTTTATCCCGGGAAAATGTTCCCACGGGAAGCGGGAACGGGGACCAAATTTCATAGCCCGCGCATCAGCTAGTAATATTATAAATGTGAAAGTTTGTGAAGATGTTTAGATGTTTGTTACTCAATCACGCTCTAACGGCTGAACAGACTGGGATCAAATTTAGTACAGAGGTAGCTTATTGTCTGGAATAACACATAGGCGACTTTTCATCCCGGGAATCTGTTTCCACGGGAAGCGGGAACGGGTATCAAATTTCACGCGGGCAATGACGCGAGCATCATCTAGTAGGGTAGACTGGGTACGGTTAAAACGGTGGACGGTTGAAACAACGCGAATATCTCGTAAACAGTGCGTGATGAGGTGAGGGGTCCAAGGGGAGTATGAAGCGGGTGACAAGCCAAAACACGAATTTTAGTATCACGTTGTTCTACGGGCGCTGTGCTTGGCTATAGGAGGCCCCATTGTGTTTTTTGACGGACAAGTAAGTATTTTTGTTCTTACATTTTTGCAAATATATAGATTTTGTATAAAGTTAGAGTATTGAGAGTTTTCTTTCGTTTTAATTGAAGTTTGTAGAATATTGTAGTATCATTAGTTTTTAATTAAATGTGTAATAATTCTAACTGTGAAACTTTTTAGACTAATCGGGGGGTTGCATAAACGCAAAAATGTTTCTACCGTACCCAGTCTACCCTAATTTTCATATATAAGAATATTTTCATTGCATAAGTGCAGCTGGTATACTTACGATACGATGCTGCGCAATCGTAAGTAGGTATGTGTTCTATTACAAAACGATTTCAAGTAATTTATATACCAGGTATCTACTAGATGCATTAAGACAGCGGAAACCATTTTACTATCGTCCCTGTATTTATTAACTATGCATGTTTCGTTAATGCTGGCGAGTAATTAATTTGCCTTCGTAAAATACCTTTTCTGTTCATGCATCTAATTAATACATATGTATAGGAATAAGGACTGTTTTATTAGTTGTGTCTGATCCAACAGAAAAATCTAACGTAAAGGTGTACAAAATTTCGCACACTAATAAGACGCAAATATACGAGTATAATGACACAATTTTATTTGCCGTACCTACTACAGTCTGGTAGATAACAAAATCGCATTCAAAACCAACTTTAAAAAAAATATCGTACACATTTAGGTTAGTCGCCATTTTCAGGCTTCTCCAAAGCAAGATTTAGTAGGTAACATTGATACTATGTATTTTAAAATGCTTAACCATTCAGAGACACGATAGATTAAGAAACTATTGGTGACTTCTAAAACAACGTTTAAAATCAATCAAGGTGAAATTATGAAAAAAATCCTGCAACATGCGCAACAAAGGGTAGGTATATACCTACTTTAAAAAGAACACACGTGGTTTTCGTACCAAGATTTTACCTAACAAGAAAAGGTCCCTAGGATTGAATCTTTCAGTAGGATAAAAGGATTGTGGTTGAGATTGTATTCTTTTCGTATCAAAGACTAAACAGATTAGAGTATTATATTTATGTAGTAGTAAAAACTCACGTTACCTACGAACAGTTTTGCTTTTTGAAGGTAATACAGTCACGTATCTGGTCTAGTAATATCTACCTACTAATAAAACTTTGCAAGGATTATGTATGTGGTAGATATTGTTGTATTTGGCAACATTAAATTCAGTTATAACTTTCATTAATATCTTTATAAAAATAGAAAAATAATGGAATTTATCATTTCTAGTAACAGATATCAATGAGCTTATTGCCTCACTGAAACGCATAGACTAACCTAACCTCGCTTGCTAAGTTTTGGCTACAAATGCAGATGAAAATCTTTACACACACACACACACACATTTTCTTTATCCACTCACGTGCGTGGTGAAAACAATTATTCTTCCCCTTCTCACCGCAGTAAGGGTGGCAAAGTGTCAGGTATGAAAATGTTAGGTATGGAGTATGTTAGCACTATGTCAAAGTACAATACGCGTTGAAAGTTGCAAATCATGCCGCGTATCCGCGACAAAGAAACCGCAAAAAGTCGAGCACTAGCTACGCCTTCCCGTAGTGTTCATTATGTTATTAGCGTATCTTTTTTACGTAAATGTTCTTTTCTCAATATTAAGGCTACCAGAATCAGCGTTTACTTTATTCTATCTCGAATGGAGGAGAAATCAATTAATGCAATGGGCAAAAAAAAATATGATAAGATTTTGTTTTTCTTTTGTTCCCTGACTTTAAATTATTTTAATTACGAAACTATTACTAATATTATACTTTTGGGTGGTTTCATCGTAAGCAACACACAACAACAATGTGACATGGGAATTCTATAAAAAAGAGAGATTTTTTTTTTTTTTTTTTTTTATACCACTAAGGTGGCAGACAAGCATACGGCCCACCAGAAGGACCGGTGGTCACCGCAGCCTATGAACGTTTGCAACACCAGAGGTGCCACACTCGCGCTGCCGACCCTGTAAAAACCTTCTAAGACCCCTTTTGAAGAACCCCATACTGTAGGCGTTTGGGAAAACCGAGGCAGGGAGGTCATTCCACAACCTAAGCGTGCGTGGAAGAAAACACCTATCGGATCTAACCGTGCTGGAACGCACCGGACGCAGAGTGTGAGGATGAACTCCCTGTCTGTGGCGAGCGGTGCGATGATAGAACGTAGCCGTGGGCATCATATCAAACAATTCCTCAGAGCACATACCATTGTACAGGCGGTAGAACACGCATAAGGAGGCAAAGTCTCTCCTGTCGCGAAGAGGTTCCACACCAGCTGTAAGTACAGGATCGTTGACAATTCTTACAGCTCGTCTTTGCACCGAGCCAAATGGACGAAGCTGATATTCAGGTGCTCCCGCCCAGAGGTGACAGCAGTACTCCATATGCGGCCGCACTTGCGATTTATAGAGAAGCAGTGTTTGCGCCGCAGTGAAGTACCGCCGCGCCCTGTTGAGCACACCTAGCTTCTTGGACGCCAGCTTAGCCTTGTCCTCCAAATGACTACGGAACTGAACGTCACTGGAGATGTCAACGCCAAGGATCCCTATACTTTTGGCGATGGAAAGAGATGTGCCCTGAAATTGCGGCGCTACAGTAATTGGGGTTTGCTTAGCGGTGAAAAAACACGCTTGTGTCTTGGAAGGGTTGAACTGGACAAGATTTTGTCCACCCCAATCGGACACTCTAGTAAGAGTAGCCTCGATTTCAGACACAAGCTGTTCACGATTTTCCTCTACTGTGTCCCGAGAGATACCGGGGCGGCCCGTGTAACAAGTGTCCCCCGTACTGTCGTCCGCATAACAATGAATGCCATCAATAGACAACATGTCATTGATATGCAGCAGAAACAGAGTAGGGGACAACACTGAGCCTTGCGGGACTCCAGCGTTTATGGCCATGCAGTCTGAACAGCTGCCGTCAACGACGGCCCTGATGCTTCTACCGGCCAAGAAGCTGGACACCCATCCGCATAATCTCTCAGGTAGTCCATATGAGGGCAATTTCGTAAGAAGTCCACGGTGCCAGACCCGGTCAAAGGCTTTAGAGATGTCGAGGCTCACTGCTAGAGCCTCACCCTTACTCTCGATAGCCGCCGCCCATCGGTGTGTTAGGTACACAAGAAGATCGCCCGTCGAGCGACCGTGACGGAAACCGTACTGCCGGTCGCTGAGCAGGTCGTGTTCCTCAAGGTACCCCAGGAGCTGTGTATTAATTACACGCTCCATCACCTTGGATAAAAGGGAGGTGACGGCTATAGGCCTGTAATTGGCCGGGTCGGTCCTGTCACCCTTCTTGGGTACAGGATGTACATACGCGATCTTCCACGACGCCGGGACTTGTCGCATGGAATAGGAAAGTGCGAAAAGACGTGTAAGTACCGGACACAACTCTGGACCACAATGCTTTAGTACCACCGCGGGAATGCCGTCTGGCCCACTCGACTTATGAACGTCCAGGGATTGAAGCTCCCGCCGGACATTCCGCTGTGTAAATTTAACTTCCGGCATGGAAGTGCCACAACTCGGAATGCACGGCGGTATTGCACCCCCGTCGCTCATGGTCGAGTTAGAGGCAAAGAGATTACCCAAAAGGTCGGCTTTCTCCTTGGCACTCTGGGCCAAACTACCGTCGGGTTTAAGCAAGGGTGGTAATCCTGACCGACAGAAGTTTCCCTCGGCAGCTTTGGCAAGCGACCAAAATTCACGACTTCCTGAAGGGTAGCCTGCTAGCCGTTCGCCAATTCTGCCGACGAAATCGAACTTGGCCTTGACAATTGCTCTTTTACTGGACCTCGAGGCGGCATTTAATTTGCGTTTTACCTCAGAGATGTTTGGATCTGAATTTGCACGAGCCGTGGTCCAAGCTCTGTAGGCAGATTCTTTCTGCATTAGAGCTTCTCTGCAGAGCCGATTGAACCACGGTCGCTTTTTTGCACCTACAGGGATCCAGCGGTTGGGAATGTAGCATTCCATACCCTCCAAGATCCCCTCAGCGACTGCTATAGCACAAGAATCCAGATCCTCTGAGGCAAAACAAAGCCGCCACCACGGGTACGACGCATAGAACTCTCGCAGTCCATCCCAGTCTGCTGACTTGTAGTGCCACACATGTCGCCACTCCTTGGGCCGAGGTGGTTCAGGCCTTGCGAGAGGCACATGCGTCCGAACGACACAGTGGTCCGACGATCCTAGCGGAGCATCCACTGAAACACTGTATCCGTCCGGACGCGTTGTCAGCAGGAGGTCCAGCAATGCACTATGCTCGTTCTCCCTGTCTGGTATCCTTGTATGGGATTTAACCAGCTGGGAGAACCCATAGGTCAAGGCAAATTCGTGAGCAGCTTTTCCCGCAAAGTCGGTGGTCCGGGAGCCCAACCAGTCAACATGATGACCGTTGAAATCTCCCAAAATCACTATCTCCGCGGAGGGACACTGCTCAATCACCCTGTCAGTCGACTGCTGCAGGTGGTCATAAAGGCGAACTGTGTCCGTGTTACCGCTGTGAGACCTGTACACGCACGCGTAGATCCGGGTGTGGCCCCCGTGATCCACGCGCGCCCATAACGTAGACAGGTCCCTGTCTTCGAGGCTTGTAAGACGGCGACAGCAGACATCATCCCGGACGTACATACACACCCCGGCTTTCCGCCTAAAGTGGTACTCCAGCTTGTAGCCAGGGTACATTAAGTCAGATGCATCTTCCGGGCATGAGATCTGCGTCTCCGTCAAGAAAAAAAGGGTCGGCTTCGCAGTTTCAAGATGGTGGTGGACTACGTTGATGTTCGCGCGCATGCCTCTGATGTTGCAAAAGTCCACTTGAAGTGTGGACGCCGATGCCGCTGTGGATACCCTTTTATTTTTCCTTTTTGCTGCCATGGTTGTTTTTTTTTAAAAAGGGGAATTAAGAAGGTTGAGGGGGCGCCTGTGTGCCGCTGGCGCAGGAGACTAAGCGAGGCTCCAACTCACCAAAGGCAGACAAAGGTAATGCGGAAGATTGGCACGGCGTACGGAAGGGCCCCCGGTCCCCCCCCAATGCAGTGGCCGCGTCCACTCCGGTATCCTCCTCCGGCACGACCACAGCACCAGGGACTTTGCACAGGCTGCTGGTTCAGCCTCCTGGGGCGGAGATTAAGTGATCCCCAGGTTCGGGTTCCGTACAGCCTGCGGGCGGTCAGCGGTCAACCGTTTCACCGGGTCTCCCTGACCGCCGTACCAATACTCCGCGCCTCTATCCGCCAATGGAGCCAGGTAAGCCTCTGGTCTCACCGTCACCGGCACAAAGTCGCCCAAATGAGCTCTGGATCCCTGCTAACCGACGGAGAACATAAGCCAACCGGAGTCAGGTTACTATTACCGCGGTCTTCTGCAGGGCGGAGGTACTGCCCCAGGCGGGCTGCTCAACGAACGGAGTACCGTTATGCCCTTCCTCCTAATGTGGGCTTTTTCGTTAATCCCTAAGATATTGAATCTTAGGGATCTCATTGAAGAAGCCACTACTGTACCCTCAGGGTGTAACGTTAGCTCCATGAGAAGTAACGCATATCCCCTAAACCCCGAGGGGAGAAAGAGATGTCATAATTGTGTGACAAGGTTAAGGCTGTTAAGGCTGCTTTTTATACAGATAGACTTATTAAAAACCTTACCGAGCAGATATTTTACGCGTACCGAGTCTCGAGCTACAACAAGTTTTAATATGACACAAATATTTACCTTTGAAAATTTGGGGTTGGCTCGGATTTCTGGTGCTGACAGCTTTAACAGTAACTCCTGGCCCCGCGTACTGAATGTCAGTAACAGCCGTACCCAGCCTGATGTCAAGGCCATCAGCAAGTGCCACTGGCACGCACGAGTAGCCATTACGCACTGAAACAAACAAAAATATAGTTATAAATATGGTGCATGCATGATGCAAATTTGGATAACTATAATTATTCACACACGTCGATTATTCACACACACGAAACCATCGCGGAATTAGTGGTCTCGTCTCTATAATTAGAAAATAACCACTGGTTATCGAATGTGTTTTGTGCTGGTGGGGAAAATATATTGTGCCAATGAATTTTGACTTATCTATGTTTTCTGCCTATTATGTTGAAATAGACATACTATCGTAACAATATACAACTTTAACACATCCTTATTAGGTGTAAGGGAAACTGGGGACACTTGATCCCCCCTTTTGTTTTTTATCCCTAATTTCTATATTGAGTATCCGTTTAAAAAACCGTTGATACTAAAATACGTGAAATTTATTTGCTTATAATAGCTGTAAGAGCCAAAGATATGAATATCTAAATTTAGTAGTTATTTGACTAAAATCAATAATAAGGAATCGTACCATGTGTCCCCTATATACGTAAGACTTGATCCCCCCGGTTTGGATGACTTGATCCTGGGGGAACGAGTCTCCCATATTTAGGGTTACTAAGGAGTTAAATAAAAAATGTCTTGTCTGTTTATTCATTTTCGAAATCACATATTTCTTCATATATCTATCTATATCACGGTTTATTGGTAGCGCTCGTGGCCCCGCGGTTTCAATGTTCTGTAAACGATCACTGCAGTAGCGACTTTCACTAAGAGCCAGTCCTTGGATGGGTGACCATCCATGTGATCACTTTGTGACATTTATTTGAGCGTTTCCGTGCTTCGGAAGGCACGTTAAGCAATTGATCCCGGTTGCCAGTAAAATAGCAGTCTTAAACCAAGTTGAAAGCCTTTTTAGGCGGCTTGAAAAATTTTAACAGCAGGCCACCACACAACTTGTTTGCTCCACCGACCAACGGTTCTCCTACAGAGATGTGGCCAGCCCACTGCCATTGCAAGACGCATGCTTCTGCGAGCTATGTCGACCACGCTAGTTCCCTATCAGGAGAACATCGTTCCAGATTTTATCCCTCAGACACATCCATACATAGCATAGCTCAATTAATTGCTCGCTGTGCGACTTTAAGGGGATGGGCTAGCTTTATTTTCGTTCCCTGGCACCATTTTTCAGGCACCTTCTCTGCTTTTGTATGAATTGAAAAAAAAAAAGGTAGGGGCCACTTGAGCCAGGTGGATCAAATCTCCCATAATAAAGTGTACCAAGTATACCCTGAGCTGTTTGAGGTTATAAACAAAAATATTTTCAAATGTCTATAATATTACCACTTTATTACGTAAAGAATTGCTAATAATATAGATAATGGCTCGTATTAAATGCATACACACTTAAAAGTCCTATTTTAAATAAATGTTTAGTCACAATAAAAACTAATCAAAATTTTCTTTCTGCCGCAACAATTACTTACTCGCCCGCCATTTGCCAAAGTGTCAAATATGATAGGTTTACCATCTTTAGAAAGTTATCGTGTACCATATACAATCGATATTGCCACTATAAAACTAAATACGGCTTATACAGGTTCTGTAAATCTTGTGTACCTAGTCTCCCGTAAGGATCAAGTATCCCCAGTTTCCCCTACGGTTTTACGTACAAATAAATAAATCTATGAATATCTCCTGGCTTCGCTCCAAATATTAATAGATAGGTACTTATTATTTATTTGTAGGTACGTAAAATCGTACAATAGGCATCACGTAGGCTCATCCTTTCGAGAGCTTACCCTGAACTTCCGTCGGTAGACAGTTGTAAATTGGAAGGCATCGTGTGGTTTTAGTTGGTAGGAGTCCAGCATAGTATCCATGTACCTAAGTTTTCCACTCATTACAAAAATCACGTAGGCTACGGTAACTGCATACTTATTTTTTCTCGTATCCATATAAGTATTGTATCTTATATACTTGTGCGCCAATTTAGTAGTGTAACAAATTACATACTAGGATATTAGGGTTACTAGAACACTAACGATCTACGTTCTCATTAATAAAATGACAAGAGGAATGTGCAAAAACATAAAAAAATGCGCACATCCTCAGATAGAAATGTGACTTCTTTAAATGTCAATAGTGCAATTAATAACTGCCATACTTAACTCTATCTGGCTTCTTCGAGATGGATGGCAAGAAACCTTGGTAAACAGAAATCCAGGAAGTTGATTAAATTTATTCTTATCGCAGTGATTAATCTATATCTACTACACTTATTTTTAAACACTGACTATGTATGTCGAAAGTAATTATTTTTAATAACAAATAAAATAAGAAGGTTCAACGCTAAGGTGTTATAACGAAGTAGGCAGCGTGATTCCACGCGGGTTGGAATAAAATGCCCTCCCGTGGCGTTCTATGGTACCATAAAAGGCGACTAAGGTTTAGTAAGTACGTTGGCGAACCACTAACGAAACGTTTCACGAGTAAGGTTGACATCCAGTCTAGCCAGGTTGCACAACACGGCCTTAACTGCAATGGTGCCTCAATGGATGTGGAATACCAACCTATAACCGATATTATAAAGTACAAATGATTCTCAACCTAAACTTCTCACGCCCTTTCAATCTACATATTTATGTCTGAGCGATACCTTCAGCATGCGAGAGCATCAAGGCTCACAATGACAATACGTCAAATTGACCAAGAGAACATAGTGAGCGGGAGACTCCATTGTAAGTGGAAAACATCTTGTTTTGTGTCCGGTTTTCTCTTCTACGGGTCACATTCCTTAATCAATTTTCTAGAAACTTTGTAAAAATAGGAGCGTGTTCATTACGCAGGTGATTGAGGCGGAAATAGAGAAATAGTGGAAGTGAAAACGTCGAAAAATTAACTTTAAGCTTATAAAGTATGTTTTAAAAAAATCATAGATTTTATTTCATCACTGGTAAAATTTAAGTGTACATACAGTAAACCTGAGTAGACAGCTACTCCATTGGATAAACAAGAAGTAATTCAGTATAAGCACGTATAAGTTTTATACTTCTACGCGGTTCTGCCATGTCAAAATATCTCGATATACAATCATGTTTCAGTACACGATTGTTTGCAACAGTGTAACTGTTTAATGATATTAGCCTGGTGGGTTGTTACCGGCAATGTTGTTCGAACAAACTGCCCGAAACTAAAGTACCATAAAAGGAAACAGCGCTACGTGTTCAGACAAATATAGTACGGCATGTATATAATCTATGCTACAAGTATTATATTTGTCTGGAACATTATTGAACATGAAGTCGTGTAATGAAACAAGCCTGTAACAATATTTGAAGAGTTGTGCATCGTTTCATATTTTTTTTTTAAATAGAGATCTTTTTAGATTGCCGTGTAACGGGACCCTATTCATGAGACTTCGCGGTCCGTCTCTCCGTCTGTCTGTCTGTCTGTCTGTCCGTCAAGAGGCTGTATCTTAAGAACCGTGATAGCTAGAGAGCTAAAATTTTCACAGATGATGTATTTCTGTTTCCACTATGACAACCAATACTAAAATCAGAAACAAGGGAGGATTGAGGGGGACTCACATACAACAAACGTCTTTTTTTGCTGTTCTTTGGTACGGTATCCTCTGTGCGCGAGTGTGACTCGCACTTGGCCAGTTTTTTCACATTTAGGTACCTAAATGTCATTTTCGCTCTATCAAAAACAGAAGATAAAAAAAAGAACTTCAGGTTCTTTTTCATTAAAAATTTATACAAAAGTTAGCAAAAACCGTTTGAGAAATATATCCCACTATTGTACTAGTAGACGCAAATAAACAAACACGCCAATAAAAACGAAATTTGGTCATTCTGAAATGGAGATTCGCTCGCTGCGTGCGCTCGGTCAATAAGTTTTGTAGTGCCCAAACTCTATTATAGATGACAAGCCAAAATAGATTGTGAGACCACTCTCGGGTTTATCCCCAAAGCAGTCATTTTAGCCTAGAGTGCGTCAACGATAGGGTAGATAGTATACACAACGTTTAATGTGATTTGGGCGGTACACCTATCAAAGAGGAACGTTGCACATTGTGTACTTATACAGATGCCAGAATTTTTATAATTATTAATCGTATATTAATACATTGTGTTAGTACAATACCCTAAGCGACAGTAAAAAAATCAGTCAAAGTTAAACTAACCTAAAAGAAAACCGCAGAATTATATAGATTCGTTAGATTTCGTGATACCGTCCCCAAAACTCTTTTGGTACGGTGTCCAAAACTAAATTGAACAAGAGTGGAGAAATAATTAAAAAGCATTACGCCAATGAAATGAAACTTCATTCACAATAAGTGCTTTATGATTACGTCAAAAATTACTACGTGCTTACTTTCATTTCTCATTTTATTTCATTTACAGGAAAACTATTAAAACATTGGTGACACAACAAACGAAGGTACAATAAAACATTCTAAATACATGTCGATAAGTTGCCGAGTATTGCAATCACGACTATGCTATGCACCTTTGTAAATATCAAAAGCGTACGGTACCCAACGATTTAAATGGCAAAAGTTCAGCTCTCTACCTCATTACTTTTGTGAAATGGCATGATCGCCAAAGATGTAATTGTATATCAATGGTGATGGCAAATCGTTATTCTCGGTGTGACCACTATCATCTTATTTAGTACCAGAAGAGTATGGTTTGTTACCAAGAACCTGTCCTGTGCTGAAAAGATAGTCTAGCACAGGCACGGTAAACATTTACTGTTGAGCTTGTACAAAATGCTACTCGTTTGCGTGAATGATTAAGACAAATAGAAGCACCCTATATATTTGGAATGTCTCTTAAGCTTATCAAAAAGGATCTTATTTTAGTTGGCATTTCAAATTTTCGGCATTGTCTTTCTCAAGAGACAGTGTACCTACGCACACCTTTCCAGAACCAATAAACGTTGAATAAAGTACATACGTGCGTTGTAGATTTGATGGTATAGTCTATATCTATACAATACAGACTGTAAAACAGTGTCGTTTTGTCGAGCTTCCCCTCGTTTGGTGGTAGAAAATAAAATGAAATTACTCTGCATTTCTATTGCACGGTCTTTGTAGGGTATCTAGTAAAAAGCAGATGTTAAATAGGCCACACCATACCGGTACCTAAAAGCATAACATATACGCTTCGGCCGCCTAGGAAATCGGAGTTTTATCAACACTTTGTCAGTTGTTTTTGGCCTGTCCCGATACTTTGGGAGCCTATTGAATAAACACGAGACAAAAAGATCCTGTTATACAGTAGCCCAGAGGGTATTCATATTTTTGCAGTTTGCTTATGAGAGTAAGCAGCCATCTTTTACCTGTTGTTATCCTCAGATTCTTGCCTTAGAAAACTCTTATGATAGGTCGATCGATAGAAAAAGTTGAAAAATTAAGAAGTGTTAAGGAAGAAGTAGTATTTTCGTGCAGAGCACCGTGTTTGTGTGCATCATGATTGCGCATTAGGCAATGGAACTGAGCAACACATCGGAACTGCGCTACTCGTATCAGAGGGCCTAAAAACTACTAAAAAGGCAACACTGTATGTTTCATATTATGAAACGTAAAATGTTTGGTATGCTTTGTATGTTCTGTATTTCAAATTATATGAATTTTATGTTTCATATAATGAAACAAACAATGTTGCCTTTTTAGGCCCGCAGAACTGCGTTACGCCCATCTGAGGGCCTAAAAAGGCAACATTGTATGTTTCATATTATGAAACGTAAAATGATTGGAATGCTTTGTATGTTCTGTATTTCAAGTTATATGAATTTTATGTTTCATATTATGAAACATACAATGTTGCCTTTTTAGGTCCTCTGATCTGTGCTACGAACATCGAAATGTGACTGTGCTACGTAAGTTGGAATTGAGCTACGCACATCGGATGTCGGAACTGTGCTACGTGCATCGGAACTGCGCTACGTACTTCGGAACTGCGCTACGTAACGTACAGTGGATCTACGCAGCGTGTGTATATTCGAGAGTATAGCAACGTATGCGCGGATCATGAAACACCTGCATCAATACACACTGTGCCCAGAGACATTAGGTCATCATTATGTTGTTAGAAAGACTATATCGATCGGAACTTTTAACTTCAAAATGAAATAGGACTTCACTTGGCTACCAGTTAGAAAATCAGATAAGACATAAATTGTGTAACTAAGAACATGCACTTAAGTAGCTGTAGTCTATGAAGTTCATAACTTCGAAAAGTATCCTACTTCCTACTATCCTACTAATATTAAAAGTACTTGACCGTAATTCGAAGCTTATATAATGAGATAGGCATATCCGTTACCCGTAGGCTTATCTTACTCATGTTTGATGACGTATTTCCGTCGACTCACCAGCAGATGGCGCCACCTGTGAACTTATAAAAGAACATGGCGTCCACTTTGTCCTCATTGGCGTTTTGATTCCCGTAGCAAAAGGTTATAGCAGGAACACCTGCTAGTGCATTTATTTTTTCTAGTTACTAGTTATATACCTAGTAAAGTGACTTGGGATGAAGTTAGTGAATTTACAGAAATAATTATTTAACGGCTTTGCCGTTCGTTTGAATATACAGTGAATCTAAAACAAGTGACTTGTGATTGAAGTAAGTGAACCTACAGACATATTTAACGGTTTAACCGTTCGTTTAAGTCTCAGGTATGTTTTTACTTCATATTTTTACGATCACATATGAGTGTGATACGTCATAACGTGAAATAACCTATTATTTTAAAATAGCACGTAAACCTTTCGAGGTTGCAGTTTCTTTTATTTAATATCTTTAGTTACAGCTAATATCAAACTGATTTTATAGATTGTATTCAAAGGTACTAATACTTTTTTTTAGATATTATTTGCTTCGTGTATGTACAGCTTTGGTTTCTTGATAGAAATGAATCCTCCATCCTTAGAAAGTGAGCTAATTCCAAGTGGAGTATTTCAGAAGCGCGCTCTGAGCTCCAGTTACAGTATTAGGTACGTCAAATAGCTACAGTTCCAGCTCATTTAGCTCGAACTTCAAATAAGGGCGATCGCGACGCCACGTGCATTGTCGTAAGTGGAGTAAAAGAAGCCGACTTCCACTAAACCAGATAAGGATGATGGAAATAGGTGAGTTATTTCTTATTACCTAACACTGGTCCTGACCAAGTGTAAATTTCTTCACAGATCAGAGGTTAAATTACGAGGATGATAGAAACAATCATCCTTGCTTCGTATTTTATATAGGGACAGCATTAAAAGAGATTTCGGTTACCCAAGATCCTAAGACACAGTATAACCTAAGAGGTTGATAGACACGTTTTGGCGACAAATTGCCTTGATAAGATAATATGCTGATACCCACTATTGTAAAATCATAGTCCTGGGTTCGTCAACCTAAACAAAAACGGGGAGATCCGACAATTCGAATCCCTGCTACATTTTGAAAAAGCTGACAAGGTTCTTTCTGCCAAAAGGCTTTTGCTGCCAAAACCTTTTGTATTTTTAAACAAAGAGAATCTTTTGAAAAACTTAAGTTTCTTCGAAAATATTTATGACAAAATTGAAGACTTACTTTAATAATAGGATTTCCATAAATCTTTTATCAATTTATTACAAATGGCTTGCGGCCATAGATCTGATTTCATATATTATTCTCAGAATTGTCAAAGACCCAATTCTTAAAAATGAACCTTGATAAAATATCGTCTTCAAACACATACATTTTCGAGGCTGAAGCCTTTTCAAGGGCACTCGGGAAGGCATGCATTTTGGTCTTCGATCTCCAAAAAGGATGACCCCGAAAAAAGTTCACCCAAATCATTACGCCAGCCTTCGAGAGGATCAGGCGTCAAGATCAGATCTCCATCGAATAGAGTCCAGATTCCATTGTACCAAGAGCCTTTTTAGGCCTGTATTACAGTTACCACTCTCGAGGGGTGTGTACAATATCCATAATAATTGGGCATACGACAGTAAATGTCCCTTCCGTTATGAAATTTCTGAGCTTTAGGCTCTCAAAGAGACTGAGAATTTTAACATCCCCTGCCCATACCAGCAAAGGAAACACTAACCAGTAACCACCCTCGAAGGGTATGTACAATATTGTGTATCTATAATAATTGTGATATACGATAGTAACCAGGCGTACGATAACATACTAAGTAACCATGCAAGGATGTCCCTTCAAATACCAAATTTCCGAGCTCGAGGCTCTCAAAGAGACGAGGAGAGGTCTAACATCCTCTGCCCACACCAGCAAAGGAAACACTAAATGATATGACCCTGTCATTCTATGTCGGTCAGTTAACTCTGTACAAAATACGTTGGTAAGGAACGAGAGTACCAAAAAGTTTTAAATTTATAAAAGGGTACCGCATTCCCTTTATCCAGAAACTCCAATCCGTCCTGCACGGTATTCGAGAGGACGCAGGTTCGAATCCTGCTCAAAACTGATAACCTTCCTACATTTAAATTTACACCGAACTCTGTTCAAGTCCCGTCCTGACATAGTTGTAAATTTTCACTTTATGTTAAAATGCTATGGAAAACTTGACTAAGGTGGAATACTAATCGCTTTAAATACTTAAGAATCCATACAACGAACTCTTTTTAAAAAGGTTTCCTTTTTAACTGAAATGACCACATTGTGCAATGGTTCAAAAGATGAATGCTCAAGGCACTCTAAAACTAGTTCTTTTGTCACCAAGTTTGGTTTCTCCACTTTTCCTAACTTCAAATAGCGATGGGTCATCCGCCCAGAATTCAGTTGTAGGACATTGTACGCCTTTGTGAAGCCAGAATAATTCTATCTTTCAGCATGTTCCGTTTACCAGATTTCCTCCAACCACGAGATTGGATGTGCAAAATACATCTCAGTCAAGCTTATTTTCATGATAAAGCTGACGTAGTGTACATTATTCTTTCTCAGAGCACATTCTTATCTTCCGTTTGGGTAAGCCGCACCCAAAACATTTTCGTTTCTCACCATCTGGGTGCCTCGATTTCTATAGAATAAGAGTATTCAAATACTCGTCTACCTACACAAAATCTCATTTTGCGCATCAAAATCCTGTTACTCTTCACAAACACGTACAAATAGCCTTGAAAACTCTTCAAACCCAGGGATGGTTAGACAATTGGGAGAAAACAATAATAGGTTCCCAAAGAAACCTCTCATATCGTTATGCGATAGACATAGAACTACCTGAAAGTCCAATACCAAAAGAAAAGATATTAGACATAAAAGGAAGATTTATTTAATTCCAAATCAAAGAAACTTAGTTCTTTTAAAGAAAATTCAAACTTATTATTATTATTATTATTATTGATAAATCAGGCAGGCAGTTGCTTCAACTGATAGTTGCCTGTATCATGTCATTCTATGTCATTTTCTCCTTTCTATTAATTCTAAACTTGGTGGGTCTTTTGAATTTTTACCACTTTCGCAATGCCTAGAGGTAGCTTTACCTCAGCGTCACATTCGGTCAATCCCCTAACCGACAACCCACTGAAGAAAATAGTAGTGCGCGGAGTGGTATAAGTGGAACTCCAATAGTGGGTCCGCAATTACCGGTTCTCGACAATTTTACAAGCTTTCCATCCGAGATGCTTTCTTACCACGGACGCGTCAGATTTCGCTTGGGAGCCCAGCTAGAAAACATTTCTCTAACAGGCTCGAGGGCCTAGAATAACAAAGATGCACTGCATCAATAGAGATGATGATAATCTTACACATGATTCGAAATCATATACCGGTACTGTGTAACAGTCTGTACTCATTCAAAGCAGTTGTAGTCCATCCCCCAGAGGGACGAGACCAAATCAATTGCCTTGACGAACTTAACTCGTCAGCTTGCGTGTAATGGTCCGACATCAAATTGACTTCACCATACACTGCATTCCGAGCCGATACCATATGTATCAGCTCCTCCGGGTATTTTTTGAGAACATCCTGCTTCAAACACCACTAAGGCAAGATTGCCTACAAACAATATTCCTATTATGAAATGGAGAACACTACACATGACAGGCCTGTTTGTAATGTGTGGATATTACTTTCACCACCATTTTTAATACCCAAGATGCTGTCACACCTTAATCGGTCAACAGGAGTGTTTGTGGTGCCGCGATGGCACAAGGTAATAATAGAGGGCAGATCTCAAAGCGAGAGCTCTGTAAGCTCCATTCGTTCTGCAGAACCTGCAAAAGAACCTAATAGACATTATTTCTTTCCTTCTACTAAACACCTCGACAGGTCTCCCACCACCTCACATAGAGAATCTGTGGAAATGTGGGGGGGGGGGGCGAAGAGGTAAATAACAGATATAAAATCAAAAACTTCTAAACTATTGAGCTCCTTGAGACCTACCTTTTAAGATACTTATAAATTTTACAGTTTTAACCGACTTGCATTTTATTCATGGTTATTATATAATACGATTCTGTTACATAAATCTGTTGTTGCTGTTCTTGATAATATAGAAACCGTTAGTCAACTTTACATAGTTCGCATGTTTTGGTTAAACATATTATCTTGGTCGATTTCTTTAAAAAATAAGTCACATATTCATTGATATTGGGATTGATGACTTAGTTCAATATTACCAAGTATTGATACAAAGAGAACATTTTTCAGGTTTCTCGTCATAGTGATTTTATGCTTAGGTCGCCGCAACCACGATCTAACTTTGCTCGATTGTATTAACTCACGTCATAGGTACTACTTTTGGGCCCGAATCAAGAGTCCGAAACTGATCATTTTCATTTCAGACAATCTGGTTGGAAAACTATTGTAAACAAAGATAACACCTACGACTAATCAATTGAATCCTTTATTCTAGATAGAAATTAGGATATCAGAGTAACCGATATGAGACCACACAGTCGAATAGTTTATTTATGACTGTTAGAGGTTCTCCAACTATTCTAGCCCCGGCACTACCCGGTCAACAGCAGCTTCTAAGAATTGGTGGTGGTGGTAAGATCAAAATAATCCTTAACACGAGGCAATTGACGATGGATTTAAAAAAAAAAAAATATCGTCGAGTAATAATGTCAGCTACTGCCACCAATCAAATATAATAATAATTCGCAATTATTTAATCCTTTCAATAGAAGGAATACTTACTACTCCTTAAATAAGATTCCTTATTTAGTCTGTTTAAGATTACATATGAAGTTGTTCAAGATGGTAAAGATTATTAATCTAGATACCATACATACAACATTGTATAATATTATTTTCCTAAAAATAAATTAGAATCACATTGGCGTTTCCGTCACTCACCAGGCGAAAACAAACATTTCTCATTATATAAGCTTCGAATTACGGTCAAGTACTTTTAATAGCGGCGTTTTCCCTGAAAGAAAACGCATATTAAAATACTTACCTAATTCGAAGCTTACTTTTTAAATCTGCCTGGTGAATAAAAGCCAATGAGGACAAAGTGGACGCCATGTTCTTTTATAAGTTCACAGGTGGCGCCATCTGCTGGTGAGTCGACGGAAATACGTCATCAAACATGAGTAAGATAAGCCTACGGGTAACGGATATGCCTATCTCATTATATAAGCTTCGAATTAGGTAAGTATTTTAATATGCGTTTTCTTTCAGGGAAAACGCCGCTATTATAAATGTGAAAGTTTGTGAAGATGTTTGGATGTTTGTTACTCAATCACGCTCTAACGGCTAAATGGATCTTGCTGAAATTTGGTACTGGAATAGACTATAGTCTGAAATAACACATAGGCTACTTTTTATCCCGGGAAAATGTTCCCACGGGAAACGGGAACGGGAACCAAACTTTATGCGGGCGAAGCCGCGCGCATCAGCTAGTTAAAATATAAAACCTGAATAAAGGACAATATTCTAAAACAAAAAATACATGTTGGATTTATGCTAACTCTAGCATTGTTGAACAGGCATCGTAAAGATGGGTGAATATTTCGTTTTACGGCCTCAATTTAAACCGGAGAGATAAGAAATAAATGTGTGACGTGGTATTTGTACCAAATGAAATTATAATTCAAAGCCGGCCGTAACTGCTGAAGATAAGTTTTGTTTATGTAACATTGTGTACTGTTGAATTTACGATTGTCGATTTTAATTCAGGAATTGGCCCATTAACACGATGCTGGGAAAAATACGCAGCAATTCGTTGCTTGAAGAACATTAAATTAAACGTAATTTGAATAATTTTACGTGGTGGTGAACACAAATAGCCGTAATTAAAGGTACCTACGTATATTTTGCGAATTGTGCCAAACTGAAAACAAAAGACGGCAGAAACGGTTAGTGAGCACAATCAATTTGCGCGAGCTTTATTAAAATATGTATACGAATACACATTTAAAAAATGTGGCTTAAATTTTACAATAAGTAGGCAAAAAAATCTGATCTATTATTAAAAATTTTAATTGTTGTTTATGTACGAGTACATCGGAGATTTGCATAAAAAAAAAATATGGATAGCGATATAAAATTTGACCATTTTGAACCTAAATATATTTTTAGAAATGTAATCACGTTCAATGTAGAAACTTTATGATGTTTTTGCGGGTTTTTTACTAAAAGATCTTACTCAGACTTGAAAACAACCGTCTGTTTGATTGAAATTGGTAAGTAAGTAAAACTTTATTGTACACCAATAAAAAAATAACAATGAAAAAGAAATAACATAAAAAGAATGTACAAATGGCGGCCTTATCGCTCAAAGCAATTTCTTTCAGGCAACCTTTGAATGGACAAATAATATTGGTGAGTAAAATTTTTTTTTGTATTGGTAATTGGTTGAGTAGAACTGGAGATAGGAACAGCAATAGAATCAAGGTTAGATTTTTTTGATGTTCCTGGGGATATCCTTCCCAAGGCTTACAGTAGTACCACATTTATAAGTTACACCGATGTACCTGCGCAGAAGTCTCATATTCGAAACGCGCGAAAACATCTTAACCAAATACGACGTTCCGCATAGACGCGTCAAATATGGCCCTTTGTTATTGGTTGCCGCCTGCGCGCCATGTTCGATGCCCGCAACATCGCGGCGCAATGAGGAACAATGAGCGAGATAGCACTACTCTCTGAATTTATTGCATTTTCAATCTTAACGTAACGCAATAAAGTCGGTGTTTCAACAGCGTTGGCAATCGTCATTAATCGGCGCTAGCTTCCTCTCTTCTGAGCAGGCGAACTTTGTCGATGCGACTTATAAACGTGGTTCACCTGTACCCGGGTCTCACAACTGTAGGCAGTAGGGAACGTGTCGGGTTTTAGTCGGTAAGAGTCCGGCATAGCTCGCATGACGAATTATACGCACGTAAAAAAAAATCTTTGATGTAGGTACCTACTTATGGAAGGATTTGTCTTATATTACATCTGGGCAACTGTGTAATAAATTGTATAAAAATAGGTATATAAGTATAAAACTTTGTATTTCGGAAAACATTTTATTTCTAAAGGAATATATTTGGCACGAGAACCAAACGCGTCACGCGGGCTTCCTCTAGTATTATAATACAGTTACACGCGGACCTAAAACAAAAAGATTACGATCAGAATGTCGACTTAACATAGGTGAAGCATGAATGTCTACACACGACAAACTGTGTCATAGTGTTCCCATTTATGGGGACACAATGACACAGTTTTAGTATCTGTGTAAGGTTTACGTAGGATAAAACATTCGCACGTTTTAGGGTTCCGTACCCAAACGGTAAAAAACGGGATTTCGCTGTCCGTCTGTCTGTCGGTCTGTCTGTTCATCACGTGGCCGTATCTCATGAACGGTGATGGCTAGAGAGCTGAAATTTTCACAGATTATTTGTTTTTGTTGCCGTTTTATCAACAATACTAAAATTTAAAAAAAAATATTGAGAGGCTCTCGTTCAACAAACGTAATTTTGTGTCGTTTTTGGTACGGAACCCTCCGTGCGCGAGTCCGACTCGCACTTTGCCGGTTTTTTTAAATACCTGAAGTTCAAAGCAGACGAAGAAAAATCTTTCAGCGGGATAAAACCATAAAAAGATATTTCATTCAATAATTCAATAGTACGTTTCATACGCTAGGAATACCTAGTCAGTCTAGATAAATTGAGAAAACTAGACTTCCTAGCTTCCTATCTTTGTTAGCCGTTCAAAACAAAATCCATGACCAGCCATACCCTCCAAAATAATAAACGTGACAGTTTAAAACAAAATGTTGAGCAAACATTTCTTTTCAGTGTATAATTTGTCCATTATTGTGACTTTATGACTGCGACTGCGACAAAATCCGGCGATTTGTCACTTAATAACAGGCGTTGTTTTACGGGCTTACCGTACTCTGCTGATAATAAATTTTGTTTTCACAAAAACGTATTAGGTCTAAAATTTTATTATTAGAGTTTATAGTCAACTTTATCAAATGGAATTACATTAGAATACCGACCGAGTCCCGTCGTAAAGAATTTACAATGCTCAATTTTTTGGTCTTCTTCTTCTTCGTGTCAATGTCAACAATTAAAACTTTAAAATAGCTAGATAAGTTCAGCTCAAAACTCGGCAAGACTGACTGCGCGTTCCGTCGCTTGGTTCAGATCCGCAATTGTACAGGTGTAGGGGCACAGCGAACACGAGAGTAAGTGGTCCATCGACTGTAGAGGTGCACCACAGTCACAGCCTCCACCCCCGGGATCCAGGTAACCCCATCTACCCGGTTCGCCCTACAGCAGCCGACCTGGGACCTAAACCTATTTAGGAACTTCCAGGTGGCCCATTTTAGCTTATGCCCGGGTGGTAGGCTCTCAGCAGGCTGGATGTTGTCTAGAGGGGGTCTCCACCATGAGCCACCTCTGGTTCCGAACGGACTCGGGTTGACCCACCACAGCAGTGGTACATCGGAGGAAGGTCCTTCTGCTTTTAAGGCGGGAGCTTGGTATGACATTTTGGAAGAGTGGGTGACGCGCATCAGTCTCCTGCTTTCCCTTCTCAATCTCACATGCAACCTGTCGCCGCACGCTAGGTGGAGCGATGCCGGCAAGTGGATACAGTCTGTTTAGAGGAGTAGGCTTAAGGCAACCCGTTATAATGCGGCATGTGTCATTTAGGGCAGTATCAACCTCCATGGCATGCGTAGAGCGGTGCCACACGGGGCACGCGAACTCACCTGCTGAAAAGGAGAGAGCGAGGCCGGTTGTCCTGACAACATGTGGCGCTGCTCCCCAGGACGTGGTTATTAATCTTTGCACCAGGTTATTCCTGCTCGCCACTTTTTGTTTGGTGTTGATGCAGTGGGTTTTTAATGTGAGAGCGCGATCAAGGGTAACGCCGAGATAACGCGGCTTTGGGCAGTGCTCAATGTCGACTCCTCGCCATGAGATGTTAAGGGGTCGGTTTGCTTCCCGATTACGTAAGTGGAAAGTGCACGATTGCGTTTTTAAAGGATTAGGTCGAAGCCCATTCTCCTTATAATATAGGTCAAGGTTTTCTAATGCCGTCCCCAGTTTCATATCGGCCTCTTCAAAGCCATCTGTCTGAGCAGCCAACGCTAGGTCGTCCGCGTATAAAAAGTGTTTTGTGCTCGTGGTTATTGGCTGGTCATTTAAGTAGATGTTAAAGAGTGCCGGAGCCAAGACACTTCCCTGCGGTAATCCATTTTTTAGAACGCGCCATCGGCTTTTCCTGTTCTGCATATGCACTTGGAATCTGCGGTTTGTGAGGAGTTCCGTCAGGATTTTAGTGAAGTCCATGTCATTGGTCATCCCAAGTACTTTGGCTAGGAGTCGTTTGATGTTAACTGTATCGTATGCCACTGACAGGTCGACAAACACAACAACGGTTATTTTTTGGATTTCAAAGCCATCTTCTATGTGCTGTGTGAGGTTCAAGATTTTTTGGTAATCGCAAGAGATAATATCTATGTATATCGCAATTTTATTTTAATTAGTATACATACATATAGTCACGCCTTTATCCGCAAAGGGGTAGGCAGAGGCATAGTATACGCCCAGATTTAACCTTATGGTTTTATGCCCCACGTAATAGGTGGTGAGCCTATTGCCGTGTTGAAATGAACAGACGCAGGTCGTGAAGAGTCGTGACCGTGAACAGTTGCAAATTATCAAGCAGCCCATAAGGTAAGGCATGCAACTTGGCTTAAATATTGTCATTTTACTACACATGAAATCCGTTCATATCGAGTTTTCCTTTTCTACGCAATGGATTGTTTGCGAAAGTGTTCCCTTAGTAGTCTCTTACGAAACCTTTGTGTATTGCTCATATATTATTGCCTTTACTAGACTCACTCATTTACTTACTCAGAAGAAAATCTATAATCATTGTGTATTACGAAGTCAAGTTCCAAAGCCAGGACAAATGTTACACATTCACAAACACAATCTCAGAAGTCCTAGCAAAGAAGTATTGATATAAAGTACATTAATGAGTGAACGGATTAGTGTCACTGTTTTTTATGATCAGTCATTACAGAATTCATACTGCAAAATAATCTGCTTAGCAATAAGTTTATTTGTTTTTACGCCAGTAGGCTGTATGTTCTATACCTTTCTGATGGCTGACCTGCTCAAAACGTTAGGGAATAAACAGGTTTGAAACGCGGTTGATGTGGAAGCGCAGTTGGAGTACTGAATTTGAAAACAGTCGGTAGGTAGCTAGACGAAAGATTTATACAAATGGACTAATCATAAATCAGCATACCTACTAAATATTAAATTTAAGCATAAAACTCGTGAGCAATATTTATTTTACAGACAATAATTTCTCAAGATTTAAAATTATAAAATGATGCATTGGGCTGTCATTCTTAATACACTTTATTACAAACTTGCAACTCAATTTAACAGCAAATCATTCACATCATTATTAAGCATTCATGATAATAAACCCTAATGTCATGTTCCACAGTCAGAATGGGTTTGAGTGAGGCCCGTGCCAAAGATATCCATATCGACAAAAGGTCTGTGACGTAATTCGATCATGAACAGCTCAAACAACGACCATGTTGTTGACAAAGATCATTAAAAGAAAGGCCATCCCTTTATGTGGTAATTTCGAGTAAATTAAATAAATTGACAGCCAACGTTCAAAAAATAATTTCGATGTAGTTAGTAACGTATGGTCGAGATGTCAGAGATACACGGATTGTCGATTGACTAACTTAACATAGAAAAACGAATTAATGGTTAAAAGAATTATAATTAGTGTACAAACGTTAGGCTAATCGAGCGTTTGACGAGGGTCGACTGAGGTCGTAGTGTGGCTGTGCACTCCCAGCTGCCGCACGCCCGCGCCGGCACGGCTCTACGACTCAAGTCATTATTGCGGCAGACGCGGTCCGACGCCTTTTAGCCCTTTGACGTGGAAAGACCCTATTAGCATTGAGCTGTTTCTTAATAACTGACATCTCACCTTTCAACTAACTTCTCTACGCGTGACGATTGACTATCGTTATACCTATAACCAATGTACAAAAAACTTCATTTTATTATAAAAGGATTGGAAGTAAGACATGTTAGATTTAATCAACATCAACTGAGAATCCGAGGCGAAAGATATTTAAATTAAGAACGAGCTCGATCCGCGACAGGGATGAAACCCAAAATCAAGGCAGAATCGACGAATAAAACTTGATTACGTACCGCGCAAAGTTACGCTCCGTCGATCGGAATTTTATTTACTGGCTCATTTGAAAAACAAATATGATGGCTTTTAATTTATGAGCGTGTCCGACGAGCTCCTGATGTTACAATACCTATATGAACCTTCCATCACATGAGTCCACATAGTATGTTTATATATATATTACATTATTTACATCGGTGCTTCTTATTTGTACTGTGACGATCGGTATGCGAGCTAATGGAGATATCGTATCTGTCATATCAAGTTTTACCATTTGACAGTTTTATTATGATCGCATATGTGATGTTCCGATAAAAGTTTACAGAGAAGGTCGGTCTTGTCACTAAGTTTGATTGATAAGCCTTAAATCAAAGGCATTCGAAGCAGTTCAAAGCTTTCGTACTGTACAGATTCATTCGACTCCTGCGCATTGTATTATGTATTACTAGCTGATGCCCGCAGCTTCGCCCGCGTAAAATTTGTTCCCGCGGAATCTTATTCCTGGGATAAAAAGTAGCCTATGTGTTATTCCAGACTATAATGTATCTCTGTACCAAATTTCAGCCCGATCCGTTCAGCGGTTTGAGCGTGAAAGAGTAACAAACATCCACACTCACAAACTTTCGCATTTATAATATTAGTAAGATTTTATCGTTTGATGTTATCACCGATTGTTGGTGAGGGTAGTTAAATTACACGTTGGTATTTATTTGTTGAAAAACAAGCTGATATTATTACCTTGTTGTATCTAAGTATATTGATGAAATTACTGAGTTACTCACTCACTCTAAGGTCAAAGCCTTATTCTAAGATGTGACTTGGGTGATTCAGACAGCTCGCTATTGTCCAATTTAAAAATGTGATTTGTAATACATTTTAGTTCACAGAAATGTATAAATAGCGCTTCATACTTGAAATGAGATGTTCTGAACACGTTCCCTAGTCTTTTTTATGCTGCAATGACTATTCGCATCGAGTTTAAGGCCCATGTTATCCTTTCTGGAGTTCCGTAGTCAACAAGAAACCTCAGTTTCGCCATAACTCTTGTGCTAAAAGCTATATAATTCGGCAAGAATAGGACATATTAGTTATCAGTAGTACCTACACTAATATTATATCTATACTAATATTATAAAGAGGTAAAGTTTGTGTGTTTGTTAAATTGTAAGGGTTAATCTCGGGATCTACTGAACCGATTTTGAAAATTCTTTCAACAATAGAAAGCTACGTTATTGTGGAGCATCACGCTACAACGAATAGGAGCGAAGCAGTAATAGTAAATGTTTCAAAAACGGGGTAAAAATTATTCCTTTTGAGAGCTTCGTTGCGTGTGCTGCGTAAATATTTATAGTTATGTAAAAAATATGTAGTACAAAATTGTTTCTCTTAAAAAAGTTCTAAAAAAATTGCGCGATAGCATTGTGTCTATCTTTGGGTTGGTGCACAATAACCATTTTAATGGCAATCAATTTTTTTCTACAATAATGCCACGGGATACCTCTTTCATAAACGAAATTGTTCTTAAAAATAATGCGAAGGGAATACACGCGACGAGAAACCTTTCTCTCTCTCTCTCTCTCTCTCTCTCACGTAGTATTAAATATTAACGACGAGACACTACGGGAGTAAACGCAACGCGATGCGAGTAAATGTGATTGTGTGTGTATGTATGTGCCTTTTATGTGGCGCAAACGAAGTTGTGCGGGTCAGCTAGTCTATTATAAAACAAGAATGAATATAGTTATAGATATATCTATCGATAGTATTTTGATATTAAAATAAATTATAATCATAGATAAGTACATTTTACAAGTATAAGTAACTATTGATCAAAACGTTATACTAAAAAGTCTTAGGCAGCAACGGAACCTGAGACTGCGCGTGAAAATTATGCACTTGGCCGGTTTTATAATTTGTTTGCGGTCGCCGGCCGGCCATTTAAAACTAAGTAGATGTAGATCACTCATCCGCGAGCCGAGCGGCGACTACACGCCAATGATTTTATTCAACGTGACACTACTTAAGAGATATTATCAGATCGAAAAAGTTGTTCAGATAAAGGCCCTTATGTAGTTATGAATTTGAAAAACATAAATGCATTCAATAACAAGTAATAGCTATTAACAAAACGTTTAAAAATATGCACATTTAAGCTCTACTGGTGAAAACACTAGAAAAAATACCTGCATTACAAGTTGCAATAGTCTCTCTTTAAAACACGTCTTAGTACGGAACTGTACACGACTTTAAATGGTTCGATCCTCCTTTGCAAATGTAATAAAAATAGTGCATATTCCCTATTCACTCGAATCGCCTACTTAAATTTACTTGTTAAAAAGTTTATTGTTTGACGATACCTACTGTTACAAATACGCATGGTAATTTTAGATTCATACCCAAACATCATGTGAAATACTTTATTTTAACGGAAAATGGGTAGGTATTGTAAAATTGTAGGTATGCGGAATCAAGAAATGGCTTGATTAAGTATTTTTAAACACATATTTCTTATAACTTATAGCGTCGTGCTGAATACAGGTTACCGCTACAAGGATACTATTTTCACTAAGATTATTTTTGAAAAGCAATTAGTATGCTAACTGATCATAAATTTTTAAAATATGGAAAATTTATGCAGGGTATAAATGTAAATTTATATACGCAGGTCCTATATCCTGCTCGAAACTAATTCTTTTTCCATATTAAAAAAAAAAACCTATTTTCACTAGTCCTATATGGTCTACCATCTTACAATCAGATCTCCGATTTGCGTGTAAGCCACAATCCGGTCGCCCGATGCTGACATTCGACTGACGCGCTGATTTACAAGGCAAAAGCCGTCTTTGTCTTTCATGATATCCGTCACACGATGGAGACGTCCGAAGCGAAAAGGCGATCTGATTTCGGCATCTTTTAAAACCTGTCGTCCGTATTTTTGCACGTCATGAATCCACATGTAACTGGATGAAGTATGAACAGTAGCTATTTCGTATTATTTTATTGCTTAATCGCTTCCAAGTCTTAGTCGATTTGAAATTAAAGGTTTTGAAATTGTGAACACATAAAATTGCTGACTTCATTTTTTTTTTGGAAACATGTATTAGTTGACAACAAAGCTATTATTATGATATCACAAATCAATTCTCACTATTCTGTATCACCCTATTGTGATAGTTTATCGAAGAAGCCTCCAATAGATTGTATATATAGTGATTCGTTCGGTTGAAGGTTTTCCCCAAACTCGGTTAGGATTTGATACTTGTATTATTTTATCTCAATAAACAATAGTTTCTCACATGATCACCTCTCGGAATCCGCAGTAGTGTTTAATTAATTTATAGTGAAGTGGAGGATGAGCTGATTAAGTAAACAATGTTGGGTATGCAATGTTAATTTGTGCGGAGTTCGATTATCGGATGGAGATACAATAGTAATTGCTTAGGTGGTATCCGTTTACCTACATGAACGTCCATTCGTTAGCTTTAATTAGGTATTTAGTTTTTCTTTGCTTTGTACCTGCTTCTTTTGGGTGGTTTTGTTTTCAATACTATTAAGAACAGTTATTTAGTTAGTTTATAATCTAGACCACCAATTGTTACAGCATTTGTGTTTTTTTACGTGTGTATGTTATAATACCGGACCTGATTTTCGAATCGAATCCCTAGCTTTGTAGTAGGATCATCAGCCTACTAAGGTAATAGGATGTTCTGGTGCTCCTGTCAGTAAGAGTAGTTAGTAGGAGCACGAGGACGAAGTTCCCAACTACCCGTCTGACGCCAAGGGATCCAGATAAACCATTAAGACTTATCACTAGAAGGCAATCTCTTAAAGGCAACCTCGGATGGAGAGGATTGTTAAACATCACGCGGTAAGTAATGAAATATAGCTGCGTTTCCTAGCAAATACGGTACTAAATTATACAATACGCATACAATATGCAAATTAATATGTAGCGTGTTTGATTACGTGACTTGTACGATATTGTTTGATTACGCGACTCCTACGATATTAAGCATTAGCCGAAAATGCGTTTCAATATACAGAATCTTGGCAAATATTTGCTACTTCAAGGGTAAGGGACGCTAGCGAACAAAAGCTAACAAGGAACACGCGATTATTACTCACTCTAATACTTTGAGAACAAATATAATATCTTGCATTCGGTACACATCGCATAACGAAGTTGATGGTAGCGTTAGTTTATTAATTTAAACATGACGGTTGCATTAAGTACACTTTGAAAATACGAAATGTTCCTTCAACAATGATCAACCAGTTGTTCCGAATGGAATAAAGTGCTTGATTGAGTTCCATTCACAACAAAATATGGTCGGTTTCGTTGGTCAGAGTGGAAAAACAGGTATTTTTAACCATGGACGATAACGAGTGCTGTTATGACTCCCTTTTATATCGATAGGACATTTCATTAAAATGCCACGTAAACATTCAGTCGTTACATTTGTTCCTGTTATCAGTGCTTATGCTGGTGCCGAAATTATATCTGCTGTCACACAAAATTAGACAGATTATGAGAACTCAGCAAATAGCATAAATACACTACTAGTAAACCAGAGAGGTAGTCTATGACAAAAGATTTTTTTTCTACTCAAATTCAATCTCAAAAGAAAAGTAAAACGTTTTCCAATAGCTGTATCGACTATTGATTTCGAAGGTGAATGAGCCAATCTTGCTGGCTAAATAGCCACGATATTACGCCCAAAATATAATACAAACGGCGTCTTTTGAAGTCAATTCCATTAAATTAGGCAACTAGCTAATCTCAGCAAGAAGCTTTTTACTCGCGCCTAAGTTGAGGTCGGCTAATATTTGGAGAGTGAAAGAGGCTTTAGATTTCATTACGTAAGTAATATTACGAGCAACGTTAAGTAGGTACGTAGGTAGTGTACCTACTAACCGTTTGTTTATCTTAAAGCTTAGGTACTGAAGAAGACCATTATTATAGCCATAAGGGTTGAAATACCGGTCATCAAGACTGAGAAGGAGCAATTTCAAGTACAATAATACATACATAATGGTCACGCCTTGATCCCCGAATGGGTAGGCAGAGGCATATTACACTCGAGAAAAAAAATAGCATCCTCACCCAAAATGACCACAAATAGCCCAACGTGTTTTTTAAGGATTTTTTGTACATATTTTACGCTAGTTACAGAGCCGTTTTCTATGAACATCAGTTCTGTGCGACTCTCAGATGAAGTTCCGGCCTACCGAAGTACAGACCACCACTGTAGGGAATAATATACCCACATTTTACCCTTTTTTAGATTTTTTTTGATGATAGGATATTAATTCATGTGAAACTCGGAAGTCTCTTTATCATCTAAAGGCCTTCAACGCAAAGATAATAATCATACGTACACAATCTATCAATCATCATTTTATCCCGCTTTCTGTCAATTTTCTCTGATCTTTGAAAGCTTATTGATATCAAATAGA
The DNA here is from genome assembly GCA_933228765.1 of Miltochrista miniata. Taxonomy (NCBI): domain Eukaryota; kingdom Metazoa; phylum Arthropoda; class Insecta; order Lepidoptera; family Erebidae; genus Miltochrista; species Miltochrista miniata. The sequence goes on along the minus strand of OW121763.1, from coordinate 20,512,363 downwards.
TGCTATTTTAGCAAACTGCTTTAGTAAGTATAGAATTTATAGAACATTTATATATTATTGTACTAGCTTGTGACAGTCTAGTACCGAGACTGACATTAAATTATATATCAAATTTGGACTAATGAATCAGTCATTTTTTTGTCAGAAGAACTTGAAAATCCGTTCTATAATGAGACAGACAGATGCGATGGAGTAAGTATCTAGTTCATCTAGTAATCACACTTTACCGATAGAATTTTTCATTTTCCTAACAACGTCATATAAATACCCAGATAGACCACTATCTAGTATTTCTATTATCGTTTATTGGCTATAAAGCAGAAACTCTAGTCTTTTAATTACGATCGATGTTACCTATAACAGGAACATGAATAAGCACTGCAAATGATTTCCGTACATTTTACGTACCATCTATTTAAATGTACAATAAAACATCGCTTTTATATTCGTACCTACTCATTAAAGCTCACAGTTCAGAGGGCCTAAAAAGGCAACATTGTATGTTTCATATTATGAAACGTAAAATGTTTGGTTTGCTTTGTATGTTCTGTATTTCAAATTATATGAATTGTATGTTTCATATTATGAAACATACAATGTTGCCTTTTTAGGCCCGCAGGTTGTATTATACTAGTGGACGTCACGCGGTTTCACCCGCGAACCTAAAAAAATACAGCCAATGTTACTCAGGGTGAATGTAGCTTTCCAAGTGGAAAGAATTTTTAAAATCGGCACAGTAGTTTTCGCGTTTATATACTGTATTTCAATAGCTTTGCGCAAAAATGGAAACAAACACATTTGACCCTATATATCCATAGTTACTTGCAATTGAGTATTCACCCTGATTGTATTCCAGTATACAGGAGTCATACAGTGTTCTTACAATCATTTCGACACCAAATTTAATTTAAAATATCTACTCAGGATAGCTAAAAGTTCAATGATTTGTCATACAGTGTCATACTATATTTTACTACTGATCTGCCTTAGACAACGATTGTCAAAACATGACATGTTTACATTATTGCCAGATCGGGCAGGATTGGACTATACAAACATATACACACCCACACGCCCCACACACGCACACGCACGCACACACACACACACACACACACACACACACACACACACACACACACACACACACACACACACACACACAAAATACAACTTTTCCTCTTTATAATATTAGTGTAGACTAGTTTTATACACAAATAATTGTGTTATTGTATACACATAATCAGACATAATAATGCGTTGGTGACATAATAATGTGTTTAAGATCAATAAACTAGTTATCTGCTCGTTAATTGGATACAGTCACACACATTTTCTATGAACATAATAACTCATAAACATAATGGTGCTTCCACACTGGCTGTTTTCAAAATGCTATCAAACATTAGTGGAGCATAAGGAAATATGTGATCGCAATGTTTTAAAATGTCGTTACGTTAGGTAATGTTAACGTTTTCATTTCATTCATAACTATTGCGGTTTTTTAACAACCATACCTATAAAATTCGAGACTTCACGCGAAATGCTGTTTAATTATATACACCGACGACGCGACGTTTCGGCACAGATTATATAATATATTCGTTTCAGACACGTTGCAGCGACCATGGTCACGGTTGGACTGAGACGAGGATAGGTGCATGTAAGTATAATTGTATTTCGCGTATGTAGGTATTTCGCGTGAAGTCCCGAATTGTATAATGTTAAAAAATATTTTTATGATGTTATGTCCATTAAGATTTCCCAACGACTGTAACAACTCCTAACATTTTGTTCTCGCTAAGTAATCTTCTATAATCTCAGTGATTTACTCTATTTATTGACTTTTAGATATAGTTTGGGCATTAAACTCTGCCATTTTAACGATATTGTCGGTGGCTTTGTTAAGATCGTTCTTAGTGCTAAATAAGAACTTAACTAATACGCCTAGGTGCGCAATTAAGAGTCCTACTTGTGGCCCCCATTTTAGCCCCTCTCTATAAAATAGATTGCAGAGGGGCTTATGGCGAGACTTATGTTTGTAGTATGTGACTCTGTTGCATTAAATTACGTCACTATCACTAGGTCACGTGGATCATTTGTTCAAAGTTTGAAATAAAACAAAAATGACAACGTCAATCGGATTGAACTTTCACTTTCACAATAAACGTTAGAGGGCCAGTCGGGTGTGACCGTCTTACGGCTTCTTGTTTACTTCAATCTTCACTTGAATACGTGACGCTTTTCATGTAAAATGAGAAATATGCGACCTGTAGGAGATATTAAAATCAAAGACTAGAAAATTTGACCATTTAGATTTCTAAATTGATTTGCTATGTGATATCGTGCTTACACTTATCATTACTTCCTTGATTTCTGTTGGTAGAGTGTTTCCAGAATATTAAAATAACCTACGTGACAATATCTTCTAATCCTATAATCTAAACTCATCATGAATTGCAGAATCACCGTACGCAAATACCTGAGCTAAGGATGGATATAATATCTAACGCATAAACTTGTCAAGGTGTACGTTTGTATGCGAAACAGATTGCTACTGCTAACGTCAGCTTTATGACATTCATAAATAGAATTAAAGAATGAATAGTTTTGTTGAATGCGCGAAGGAAGAGTGTCAGGCTAGCGAGCAACCTTTTGTAGGGATCTACAGGATAGTGTTGTATTGTTGTATAAATCTAGTGGACTAAGCCTGCGGAAGTGTTGCGTTTATAAACCATAAATCACAGGGCTTATCGTTTCACGCGACTGAACCGAAGCGTCCCGGTCCGTTGTAGTATAGTGTTGCTGTCCGCGAAATATGCAATGGGCTTATTTGGGAATTCTCGATAGACTATTGCATTGAATTTATTGCTTTCCAACTATAGAATTTTGAGATAGGGTTAGTTTTTTGGTGGATTGTTATTTTATTGTTTTTTTTAAGATGTTAGGTCAAATGTAGAAAATACTGGATCCCGTTTTACTAATAATACGAGGATAAATGCGAAAGTTTATGAGTGCGGACGTTTGTTACTCTTTCACGCTATAATTGAACGGATCTGGCTGAAATTTGATACAGGGATAAATAATAGTCTGGAATAACACGTAGGCTTTTTAATTTATTTTTTACCCCGGGAATTAGTTACCATGGTAAGCGGGAACTAAAGAAAATTCACGATCGGATTCATCGGAAATTTGGTATATGCTACTTAGATGGTAATAGTAGTCTGCTGGATACCCAACTTTATATTTTCAAGTTAGCAATTGCATAGAATGTAAGTATGAGAGGCGGTTTCATATAATACGCTTAAACCTTTTGCATGGCGCAACTTATTTAATTTTGGACTGCACTGCGCTGTATACATAGCCAGCTTGATTATCAGCATGTTAGGTATATATTAATTTACTCCAAGGGCCCAGTGATACAGAGCGTGTTGGTTTCAAAGGCTTGTCAAGAGGCTGATAGACAGGCGTCAGCTGATTACATATACCGCGATATCTTGCAACTGGTTGAAGTCACAGTTTTGTATGTAAATGCACATGTCGCGGAGGAGACATGCAAGAGTTTTCACTAACGCTGTTGCTCAAAAGCACTGACCGCACTAGGTGCTGAACTACTGAATAAGTGTATGGAAAACGTGATACTCTTTTGCAAGTCTAGTTGTGTTGACTAGTAATGCATAAAACACTATCAGATATGTAGCCATATAAACCGATGAGAATTCTCAGTTTTACGGCGCCATTAAAGATCTGTTGGACATGATCGCAATAAAAGTGTCTTTACCCAAAGGAAAGTAATGGAAATTGAATTTATTTCAAAAACATTTAATAATCTCGTTATATAGCTTATCTAAATGTAACGAAAACTGTAAATAATGGAGATTTATATGGGTTTGTTGAACGTGTAAGCGATTGTGACGTGTATTTTAAACCGCAAATAAAACAATCCATGCCGTGTTTAAAAGAAATAAAATGTTTGATAACATGTTACGTAGATAAAGATATATCGAACGGTCATCAAGAAGTAAATTTATAGTTTCGGCGTTTATACCGGTCATCGAAACTAGCTATTAATTAGCAGACGGGCCAAGTAACACGTTCTCGGTATGGGCATTAGGTATGTGTAGCAGTAAAACCAGTCTTGCCCTATAGGGATTGCAATTACAGGTAGATAGGTGAAGACCGAGCCCTAGGCGTCACTGTCCGCTGGCGATCGCAGATTGATATCGCCTCGGACCTCTTCGGATGCAAAAGAAGAAACGTTCAGTGAATAATAAAACTATGGCTAAAGTTTGTGATAGATAGATATTAGAAGTCAAAGTGCAGTAAAATGGCTGGAGAAATGGAACGAGTAAAGGCTAGTCTTGGTCCAAAGTGGTCTAACATCAGTTTTAGTAGCGTCTGAAAGTAATTTATCTACGAATAAAACCGTTTAGTATTCTATGTTCATATTTTAAGTACATTTTTATTATAGTTTTAAGCTATTCTTAGTAGTATCACAGTTTTACTAGCATTTAATATACACTCGAGAGCAATGAATCCGGGTCACTTAAAGAATTCTAAAAATCTCGGAAACTAAAAATGCTAGGTTAATGCAATAAATTGTATTTAATAGACAATGTAATACTCCTTAAATGAAGGTATTAAAACTTCTTAGTTATTGTAAAGTTATATCATAAAAAAATCAAATTTGAAAAAGGGCCACTTTCGAAGATGGAACTACGAAATTACAGCATTTGGTGTTGCTTTTGTTTGTAATCTGTCATTTATGTGGGTACATAAACCATGTTGATAGTGCTCTATATTCATTAATCAAGCTGAAATTATGTCGCTTACGCCTGAAGAATGCACCAGAATACTTACAATGCTGGAAACCGGCCGGAGTCAGCGCGATACAGCCAGGACTGTCGGTGTGTCGCTGTCAACAGTACAAAGAGTTCTCCGACGTTACGAAGAAACTGGTTCTAACCTACGCAGACCAGGAACGGGCAGAACCAGGTGTACCACAGCACGAGAAGACCGATACTTGGTGAACACCATGCTTCGAAATCGCTTTCTCACAGGAACTGAACTCACCAATCAGTTTCGACGCCTCGGAGGAAGTAACCCAAGTGCATGGACAGTAAGACGTCGGCTTGCTGAATCTAACTTAAAACCCCTTAGACCTGCAAACGGCCCTAAACTGGAGCGTGGGCATCGTATTTCGAGACTAAGGTATGCCCAGAGCCACGTAAATTGGAGTATTGAAGATTGGTCAAAAGTTATGTTCTCCGACGAATCAAAATTTATGCTCTACAAGCACGATGGAAGACACAGAGTGTATCGAAGACCAGGGGAAAGATTCAAGCAAGCATGCATCGAAGAAAAAGTAGCCTACGGTGGTGGGTCTGTACTTGTGTGGGCCGGAATTTCTTCTGAAAGTCGCACAGAGCTGGTGATCATAGAAAACGGCTCTTTAACTAGCGTAAGATATGTGGAAGAAATCCTCAATGATCACGTTGGTCCATTTATGGTCAATTTAGGTGAGGATGCTATATTTATGCATGACAATGCCCGACCTCATACAGGTAGGATTGTGAATGACTACCTTCAAGAGATGAACATTACTCGTATGGAGTGGCCAGCGCGCAGCCCGGATATCAACCCGATCGAGCATGCTTGGGACGAGCTAGGCAGATGCGTAAAACAACGAAACCCTCCCCCAATCACGCTTCGTGAGCTCAAAATTGCTCTCACAGAGGAATGGGAGAATATTCCCCAAAATCGTATAAGGAACTTGGTGTACAGCATGCCAAACCGCGTAAACGCAGTAATGGAAGCACGAGGAGGCAATACGAAGTATTAAAATTCAAGAAAATCGTAATAAAGTTCAAAAATTTCATGTTTCCTATTTTTGTTTTAAGGAGAGATCGGCAGTTTTTTCTTTATGTAATTTTGTGTTAATAAAATGTATGGTGACTCATATTTTTTTTACTTTCATTTAAGGAGTATTACATTGTCTATTAAATACAATTTATTGCATTAACCTATCATTTTTAGTTTCCGAGATTTTTAACATTCTTTAAGTGACCCGGATTCATTGCTCTCGAGTGTATTTTAAATTGAGAGCGATTTGCAGATCTATTTTAAAGACACTATATATCAGTTTATCAGGGTCATTAATAAAATAATTTGTGTAAGATTTACAAAACAATTATCTACAAACTGAATTACATTATTTAATTTTTTTTTAGTTATTGCACTTTGTGGAACCTGCTGCACAATTGCACAAATTGCACTTCTACTATTACACAACATTGTTGTGTAACAGTACAAGTGCCGATATTCAATATGTGAATTACATTCTAAAATTTTCTACTTTCTGAACTAAATACTTTTAAGTTCAGTCCTGAGGACATCCTCTTTAAAAATACAGTGCGGTTTGGTCAGAACGAGACCGACATGCCGCCTCGTAGAAGACTTGCAGCGCGGCGATGTGAATTCCATGAGAATCCCGCAAGTAAAAAATGTACTTTTTAAGACTCGCACAAGGAGGGTTCTATGCTAAAAAGAACGGCACGAGATCACGTGTGTTGTGTATAAAATATTTTTTTTTTGTTTTAGTATTTGCACTTATAGTGACATCAGAAATATTATAGTGACATTAGAAATATATCATCTGTGAAAATTTCAACTGTAGTGTCTAGCTATCACAGTTCATGGTGATTGACAGACAGACAGTCGGACAGCGGAGTCTCAGTAATATCGTCCCATTTTTACCCTTTGGGAACGGAACCAAAAAATGTAATATGCTAAAAATATGTATTTCAGTGTCCGTGTCCATCATTCAATCATCAATCTGTTATTAGAGTATTTTATTAAGGCTGCAGTGTAGCTGTATTCTCGGCTGTAGATATTCTGCCTCATATAATTGGAACCTTTCTGCTTTGGTCAACGTAGAGAATCGTTCTAGCCTTAACAGACATTTTGATTGGTCTTATACTTCAACTAGCTCAATATTAAGCCCCGGGTAAGCCCTCAGAAGGACCCCAAGGACCAACAGACCTACGGCTACAACTGCGGCTTCACTTTGGTTGTAAATAAGATAAAGCCAAATAAAACAACGTGTGAGTGGCAATCAATCTTTATTTCTTAAATCGTTCATTTATTAACTATGCGCAATATAATAGTGACACATTGTATTCTATTTTCGGTTTTGTAATTTAAGGATATTTGAAAATTTGTATTTTGAATTGTGATATAATGATTATATGTATTTTAAATTTAGACATTTTACGGTAAGGTGTACTGAAATAAGGTATTTTGAATGTTAAGTTATTTCGAATTCGGGTATTTTGGTCAAATGCATTTTAAGTGAAGGCATTTTGATTTCTGGTATTTTAATATATAACCGTTTCCATAGCTTGTTCCTGCCTGCAAATATTGCCGACAAAGTAAAACAGTAAGTAGCTAAATAAAATTACAAAAGAAATGTAAAGCTTGTTTTTTGCTTTTCAGTTGTATTTTTACTTTGCAGTCGGGTTTTTTGTATTCTTAATAATTAAGTTTATTTAAAACTTTTTAGTTATCTTAGAAGTGGGGTTATTAATCTTGTCTAGTAAAGGGACTCCACCATAATTAACCATAATTTAACCTTATTATTATATTTTTGGTCATATTTCTGGTTCTGCTCAACCAATTGCAATCAAACAAATGTAAGATTTTAAGTCTGACTAAGACCTTATAAACAAATAAAAACGCATCGAAATAGGTTCAGTAGTTTTTGCGTCAATAGCAGTCAAATAATTATAGCGCAAACATTTTATTCATTATACCTGGTGTCACTCACACAATCACGGCGAGTCAAATGACACCTTGCGTGTCAAAATCCGTAAAGCCGTTCAAGCTGTAGATCGTGCAAGAAAAAATTTCAAGGTTTTCATTTTAGCACCAAAAGTCTAGCATTTTGATTTAAAAAAAAAATGTAAACCTGGTGTCACTCACACAATTACGACAAATCAAATGACACCTCGCATGTCAAAATCCGTCAAGCCATTCAGGCTGTAGGACGTGACAATGAATTATACATACATACATACATACATACATTATCTCGAAAAACATTACCCTCCCTTCTTCGTCAGTTCGGGTAAAAACACTGTTTTTCAGTTTTCAGCTTAAATAGACATTTTGGCGATACATGTTTATATCTATATATATATAAAAATGTTGTGTGCGTTTAAGTATCTATTAAAAACTCAAAATTTACTGAATCGACTGAGCTCAAAATTGGACACGATATACAATAGGATTCAGAGATGGTTTTAGGCTACTTTATACACTTTTATCATAACAGCAATAAGAATAAAATAGCTTTAAAAAGTGACTTTACCAACAGATGGCGCTGGTCGTTTTTTTTTAATTATATTCTGCCAGCTTCAGAACAAAATATTATAAACGACCTATTTAGAAAGTACACCAGATTGATGTTTTTAAAGAGAAGTTTGATTGCGGCCTCCTTGCATTCAGAATAATAAAAGAGAGTACTTACCTAATAAAGAGGTCAGATATGTTTTGCATGTTATTTTTGAATTTTATAGACATTATGCATATTTGGAGTTTTGGAGTTATGGAGTTTTGGATTTTTTGGACTTTTGGACTTTTAGAATTTTAGACTTTTAGACTTTGTAGTTTTGGATTTTTGGGCTTTTGGACTATTGGACTTTTGGACTTTTGGACTTTTGGACTTTTGGACTTTTGGACTTTTGGACTTTTGGACTTTTGGACTTTTGGACTTTTGGACTTTTGGAGTCTTGGGCTTTTGACCTTTTGGACTTTTGGAGTTGGAATTTTGAAGTTGTAGAGTTTTGGAGTTTTGGACTTTGGACCCTCGGAGCTTTGAACTTTTGCACTTTGGACTTTTGGACTTTTATACTTATGTAGTTTTGGACTTTTGGAATTTTGGAGCTTTGGACTTTAGACTTTGGACTTTTGAAGTTTTGGAGTTTTGGAGTTTTGAACTTTTGGACTTTAGACTTTTATACTATTGGACTTTTGGACTTTCGAACTTTTAGACTTTGTAGTTTTGGACTTTGGACATTTGGACTTTTGGACTATTGGATTTTAGGACTTTTGGACTTTTTACTTTTTGACTTTTTGATTTTGGACTTTTGAACTTTTGGACTACTAACTCCTATGTATATTTCATGATATTTCTTTCGAAAAATAAGGTCATGAAGAAGTTTCACTTCTTACGTGTGTACAATAGCACACATTTTTTTTAAATGTACCCATCATTTAGTTTGTTACTCATTTCTCATAGGTACATAAAACCACCATTAAAAAGTCACAGCGAAGCGTGGCAGGGTACCGCTAGTAAATAGATAAAACAAAATATTATAAATGTAGTAATAATATTTTTGGTCAGTTTCATAATGCTTTACAATTTGAAGCATTATGAACTAACACTACAGGACTAATTTGAAGTTCAAATTAGTCCAGTAGTGTTAGTCCACATTTTGTAAATTAGTTAGTAGTAGTAGTACATTCACATATCATCACGCCAGTCTCCCATAATTTTGTAAATGAAGAGTAAATTAAAATCAGCTAAGACAAGGTTATCTAGGACCATCTCTCGGTTGAACGTAATTTCTTGGCTCAATTCACAAGCAACTATGTAACTCCCAATGAGCTGAGTAAGTCAGCCGGTTAATCGTCCGTATTTCACAATTTGCGACACTGTAAGTACCTTTCTAAGTTATAAAAGTAAATTTTAACATTGGCGGAATTGTTTATGGTTTAAGTGTAGGTATAACTCTTACGATTGGTATGTGAGGTTTGTAAAGGAAACTGTAAGCTGTAGAAAGATAAGATTACTATCTGCTACACCAAAGTTGGTGCTTTATAAAATGTTAAGGTAGGTTAAATGAAATGTACATGTCTTGTAATAAACCCATTAAATATATTTCTTAAAGATTTTATCAATACAATAATTTTAAGGTTTTTGGACGAACAATTAGAAATAGTTTTGGATCAAAAAACAAATGTTTGTGTAATTTCTCATATCTTTAATGCAACTATATCGCAACTGTTTAATCAATATCAATACATATAATAAAATCGTAACTGTCTTTTTGTCTGTACGTTTGTGCACGCTAATCTCAGCAACCGCTCAACCGATTGCAATGCGATGCGATTTGCTCCACTTAACATTTAGAGTTTGTTTCATGTCAATCGGTTCATAAATTAAAAAGTTATATCAATCTAAAGAATTACATGTAAAATGCAGCTTACGAAGTCGCAGGCAACAGCTAGTTTTCAATATGTAGAGAGCAACAAAAAGGCGTAGGTAGCAAAACTGAGCAATTTTCCGTTGTAGCTAATACGACCTTGTGAGAAAGCGATCGATTAATCTCTGTCAAACACGATGAGCTCCGACTGCACGTTATAAAGTACCAATAAAACGGGACCTCCAAGAATTTAGATACAATCATCATTAGCTTTACTCTATAAGTGGTACAAGATAGTTCCGAGACAGTTCTATTTATGCTGGTTATTGAACATGATGTATGCGCTTATGCACAGCACTTATAGTAGATGAAATAATTCGTTATACAATGCTCCTTAAAATTGATAGAACTAGACCATACAAACTTGATCCCACCCTCTCCTTTCCGATCTCGAACAACGCGTGCCGGGGAGAGATGCCACTCATACACAGTGGAGAGAATCTTGGCCAGAACAGAGCGTTTCGAAAGAACGTTCCTCTGTCGAACTATAAAAACCTGGAACGACCTGCCCGCACACGTGTTTCCCTCATCTTACAATCCCGGGTCCTTTAAGAGGAGCATGAAGAGGCACATCACAAGGCCGTCAACTTGAGAACTGCTGTCAGAAGTGGCCCCCAATCGCTAGATGCGCCACGGCTTTCCATCAGGCTAGTGGCGACGTCAATTTGGCGAGCTAAATATATAAAAAAAAACATACATATATCATAAGGGCTTATTCGCATAAGGGCAACTTCTCAGAATGGCAAATTCTCATAACGGCAACTTATCAAAAGGGCAAATTCAGTAGAACGATAATAAAGGAAGGGAGGGAGAGAAACCCGTCTCACACTCTAGATTCATCAATATCATTATTATATTTTTCATTTCCTGCCATGCAGTCCTGGAAATGTCTCGTGTGTAGGCGAAACACGTGTCGACTTATTAGTCACGTTGTTAAGCATAGCAGTGCTCATTATTAACAAGCTTGAGGGTACAGACAGGTATTTTCCTATCGAACATCCAAAATTCCTTTCCTGAGGAGTTTGGTTCGTCATTCCTCCCTTACAACCCGTTGAGGCTATCCTTAACTGTTGTACGTTAGGATTGACGAATCGAGTGTGTGACGCCTCACAGGTTCCTCTCTCTCCCCTCCTTTATTGACGTACGATGAATTTCCGCCATGTAACGCCTAAATCCATTAGCTATTGTTAGACCTCTCAAATGGTACAGAATATTAGGGTATGACTAAATGGAGACTTGCAGTCAAGACTATTAACGGGGTGAACACGCCGTGCCTATGTTTTACGTCAGGTAGCCCAGAATTGTACATGGCCCTATTGGCCCTGACAGGCTAGACTTGGAAAGTAGGTGTAGTCACTCAAGCAATGAATCGACGCGTGGAGCACGGCGCGCTGTCATTTAGATTGATCCTCATTAGCTTAAGAAAAATCCCAATTTGGTATCTACCACTCAATGATACCTGGATTACATGCAATACACACATTTATATGCAACTAGCTGATGCCCGCAGCTTCGCCCGCGTAAAATTTGTTCCCATTCCCGCTTCCCGTGGGAACTTATTCCCGGTATAAAAAAGTAGCCTATGTGTTATTCCAGACTATAATGTATCTCTGTACCAAATTTCAGCTCGATCCGTTTAGCCATTTAAGCGTGAAAGAGTAACAAACATCCACACTCACAAAAATTCGCATTTATAATATTAGTAAGAAGTAAGAAGTAAGATACAAAATTCAAATACAACTGGGCATATTACAAACAAAACAACCATTTGAAATGGGAACCTTCTTAGTGTTGTATTTCAGTTGAAAACTAAAGGGAACTATTAAAAGTAATAGATACTGCAAGCAGTACTTACTAATCCTTAAAAGTCAAGCATTGAAAGTTTAAATTAGTAATTGAAAAGACAAAGGAGCAATTTAGCTTTCGACTGCTATTCACTACCGAGAATCGTGAGGCGAATTCAATACATACTATATAGTGATATTTGCATATAAAATGGGGGTTTATTCTCTACTAAAACGTAAGTAATCAAAGAAGTAGTAAACTGGCCGCATTCCTAGTCGTTGCAATACAGAACGAGGAAAAGCAATGCACTAGAACACGTTTGGATGCAAATAAGAGCGTTTACGCTAGACGCCTACAATGGTGATTACCGCGTTTCAATTCGCAGAGAATTGCCGTTGCCCTAAACATCTAAATGGCGTAAAACGAAACTCACGAGCGTCAGAGTATGTTGCACATGAGGAATATTCATGACTCGGCCGGTAAATGGAGTAGCCGAGGCAATTCAATAACGCGCAACTTGAAGCTCATTTCAACTAAATGGAAACTTTATGTATGCGCGGCATGAGAAACAAGCGCAACTTAAATAGTGTTGAGCCTCCATAACACTTTGTGGTAGATAATAAGTATAGGTACTGAATATTTTTTTTATCATAAGCTCGGGACTGAGAACGACTTGTAGCCGTTCCCACTCCTGTTTAGCAATCTGAACCTTCCACAGACTCGTCCTAACTATAATATACGAGTATCTTCATCGCAAGAACCCATCAAACCGTTTGAGAGTTGCAGTGGCGCAACCAACTAGTGCGAACGCACGCTCGTACGACCACACAAATTTAAAGCACTTCGAAGAAGTGCAATGATTTTATCAGAGAAGCTTTTATTACCTATTTTCTAAACCACTTTAAGTTCATAATTGTTTCATTAAGGTAACGAGTCGTATGTAATAGAAGATTAACTGAACCGTCATCGGATTCTAATAAAGGTTCTAAACATAGTATAAGGAACTCCTCACCCCATAGTAAAGATCAAAAAGAGGATAAGATTTACTCGCCTAGAATCTAGATAGATTCGGTAAAGTTAAGCCAAAAGGTCGTTATTCTTCGCATTTCCAAAGGTTTTTGTAACTGAAGCTGTAGATTCAACTAGCTAGCCAATCAATGTAGTGTAAATTACAGAAGTAAAGTCTATACCCTTTCATTCTACTCTGTGAGCTATTGTAGTCATAAAGAACCTTTATCTGTGCTTGAATGAAACAACAGACACATCACGCATTATGTTGTTGGCGCACCAAACGCCATTCAAAATACAGGTCACATAGCAAAACGCAGATCCTACACTCCCAGAGGCATTAAGTTATTAGCTAAAACGTTCGTTTCCAATACATGTCTGGGTTTGACCAATGTCCGCTGCCCGAACGTTTTACTCTTCAATTTAAATTCAATGGACAGTTTTAGAGCATGTGTGTTGTGCCTGTTCCGGTCCCTACAATGTGCTATTCGTTTACTGAATGTCCTACATCTACGCTTAGAGTTTACAAAATATTTGAGCTGCCTGAATCCTAAATACAATCCTGAGAACGTACCGAGGTAGGTATAACGATATTTTTTTCTTTTTTATAGACGTAGCAGTACCTAGACCCTAGGTTTTAAAAATCGTTTTGATCAGTAGTAGAATAGTAGTAGAGTAGAATCCGGAACTTTATCAAAGAAAATGAAAAATGACAATTTCCATTTTCATGGCAAGGTTCCGGATTCCAGTCATTGCGCGCGGATTATATAATGTAAGGAATGCCGCGGTGATATTATAACTTTCACTATGAAAGTACCTATAACATACAGAATTCTATCACATGGCGTTGTAACTGTTTATTAAAGTCTCGCCATGCACTGTTCAAATTATATATTAACCTACCTTTACTTATTAAATATTATGACATTTATCTGATATTAATGTAAACAAATTGTACTAGGAAATTGGATTTTTAAAATTAGGTAGCCCCTACGTATGGTCATCCAATCAATCTACAGATCGAAATGTTAGATAACATGTCGCTTGTAAAAAAAAGCTAATGTATTCGTTCAATCTAAATTATCACCTATATGTATAAAGTCAGGATAAACAGACCTACACACTTATCGCCACATATCACGTCATTTGTTATGGTGGTTTTACAACACAGTAATTAAAGTCGGGTTGGTTTCTAGTTGAGCGATGATATAGTTATTATTGTTAAGAGTTAGCATGACGCTAAATAGACTAACAATTTATTTGAATTAGATCTCAGGACTCGTGAGGTGTAATGAATTAACGTTAAATTAAAACACAAGAAACTTCAGTTTAAGGACCAAAAAATTATCCAAACCAAAAACACGATAACTGATTAAAATTCTCGATATTTTTTGTTCTAGAAAATACATCGATTTCGTGACATTTTAGGCTCAATCTCATAAGTTTGAAGTTATTTTTTTTGTAAACAAACTTATGTTCACCGCAGCTTATGAACGTTTGCAACACCAGATGCTCGACACTCGCGCTGCCGACCCTGTAAAAACCTTCTAAGACTCCTTTTGAAAAAAACCCAAACTGTAGGCGTTTGGGAAAACCGAGGCAGGGAGATCATTCCACAACCTAAGCGTAAAAATGTATATCTTCTTTCAACCGATTAGCGTCAGGTGCGCTCTTAAGAGTAACGTAGTCAATACCTATGAAAGGTGGGTAAAGAACTAATAAAACGACATATTTAAAGTCATTGAGTTGTATTTGTTGTGACATGTATTTATAAAGTCAGAAAACTCCAGGAACTTAGTGACTTGTGTGTTTGTCAGTGGCAGATAAGAATGCGGCCACGGTACATATCGGCTCACCTGTTTACAAGTAGTGACCGTAGTTATTGGACGTTTGGAAAACCAAAGGTGTAATAGGGTCGGTAGCGAGTGTTGCGGGGCAGGCTAATTACCTGTCCTGGGACATCCGTCCGAGGGCTTACCCGGGACTCCCAACCATAGGCTGTTAGACGTATCGTGAGGTTTTTTTAGTCGGTAGGGGTCCAGCATAGCATCCATGAGGATTTTCCCTCACGTTCAAAAAAAAAAACCTAATTACCTCCATTTTCAGTTTACGCATAATTATGGCCATCCACGTGATTTAAGCTTCTGCGTCTAAGTATATAGAATTTTCTAAGCTCGTAAATTAAAATGCCACAAACGGTCACCCATCTCAAAACTGACCATAGCGTAAGATGCTTAACTCAATAATCGTTTACATAACACTCAGCGAGCGGGGCTATAAGCGCCCTTCAAAGCTTTTAACTCGCTTTTGATTATACAGAAAGTGATTTATGAAGTACCAGTGTGGTACTTGAGTGCGGTTACAGTTGTCACGGTGTCAAACGTAAATCTGCGAGGAGTTGATTAGCTTAATTGAGGTCATTAATCGGAACGACGACGAACGTATCGTGTTTAATTAACTAACGAATGGATGGACATTCAATTATCTTAATGTGGATGCGACAATTCTGAACGCTGAGTTACCAATTGACTACTGGAAAATTGAAAGTAATGTTGTTAACTTTTGTACCTGTACGGCAGCGTTGCGTCGTATTCAAAATATTTTGGAATAGTACTGGTACTATCGAAATCAAAATATAGTCTTTTTCTTCGACTTCAAATTAAAACCGGACCAGTGCAAGTCGGACTAGCGCACATAGGGTTCCGTACCAAAAAACGGCAAAAATCACGTTCGTTGTATAAGTTAATCCCCCCTTTTTCTGATTTTAGTATTTATTGTCATAGCGGCAAGAGAAATACATCTGAAATTTCAGCTCTGAGATACAGCCTCATGACGGACGGACAGACAGGCAGACAGACGGATAGCGAAGTCTCATGAATAGGGTACCATTTTTACCCTTTGGCTACGGTACCCTAAGTAGGAGGAAGTCGTCAATTCCACCATATATTTAGTTTTTTTTTGTTGTATTAGAATATTTTCTACTATAAAATACGAGTAGTAACTTCTAAATGTTAATCTGTGTACTGTAGTTTAATGTTTTAAAATTGATAATATCGAATTCTAAGTAGTTTTACCCGAGTACCACTTATCTATTACATAACTTTCTTATTATACACAATGTGACATTTTATTAAATATGCAAAACTCTACAACAACCCTAATAGAGTTAGCGTTATCATACGCGTGCAATTTTACACGCAACACTTTGTTCTTTGCTAACTCGTAATCCTAAACAAATATCACAAACTGCTTGTATATTTCCGCCATAAATTTTCTTAACAGCACAAGGCTTTGGGAGAAAGTCACTACCATTCAGCCAGATACAATGAGAAACGGTTAAAGCATGATTAAATCGCGCGATTAAATTCTGGCAATAGTATAAACAACTGATTTAACCAGCGACCACCAGAGAAGGCTTAAGTAAGGGCTAAGTTCCGTACCGCATACCAACAAAACCACCCAGCGTAATGGAAGTATGGAAACGAATCCCTACGTAACACTTATTTTTTTAACGTGAGGGAAAATACATCATGGATGCCATGCCGGACTCCTACCGACTAAAAAACCTCATGTAACGCCCAACAGCCTATAGTTGGGAGCCCCGGGTAAGCCCTCGGATGGATGTCCCAGGACTACCAACAGACCTACGGCTACTACTGCGGCCTTACCTACGCATACCAACAATTACGAATTACTATCATTCGACGGACGGTCTGGAAAAGGTCGAAGGCTTGGAACTGGATGCGGAAGGCGCAGAGCCGTGTATTGTGGCTCAAACTGGGAGAGGCCCACATCCAGGAGTGGACTGCCATAGGCAGATTTGATTGATACCAACAAAACCACCCAACGTAATGGAAGTATGAAAACGGATCCCTACGTAACACTAAGAGAATTGGAAGATGATTAACTTATATTGCTTTCCTACATACTTACGAGCGGTGCATCCTTCCTTATCAGGCACGTATTACCCGGACGCCGCTTAGGATTAATATTCTAACCGTTTCTGACTTATCAAAATAGGAACAGTATACATATCTATATTTTGTAAGCAATTTCGCGTTGTTACTCTGAATATTAAATGTGCAAAGAAGGGTTGAAAGGGCAATAACATCTATTCGGGGTGGATAATTACTATCAAACATAGCAGCGGGTAGCGCGAGTCAGAGGGAAGGAGACGGCCTTTACAGGATTGTATAGTGTGGTCCTACTCTTTGGTCTTAAGCTGCACGACTAAAGGAGTTTATATTACATCCTCTGGCTTTGTGGGGCGGGTGCTGATAATTAGAACGAAAGATGCGCAGCCACGCGGCTCGAACTGCAATCAGTGGTTTAAACTACGAGAAGTTTAACAGGATAATTTTCTAAGTGTGCATGAGAACAAAATATTAATCACTTGGGAGTACTCTTTACAGACCGCCACCCGCAAAATGTGCCATTGCTGCAGTCGTACTGCAGCAATGGCACATTTTGAGTAGTCGCACTATCGGATATTTAGAAAATGTCGATTAAAGACATTTCCAGATTATCCTACCCAGGAGGTTCTTGGTGCACCCGGCGCTAGGCGAGTATAAAGAGGCTGTGTGGTTTAAAAAAAAGTACTGTTTCATTGTCAATTTATGCGATCCTCACAATATGAGATGGATTAGTGCTGAGGTTATCAGCATGATAGCGCAATGCAAATTAATTAGATGTATTAGATACAGGCAAAGGAACGCCACTCAAGTTTTGAATAAATAGTAGATTAATGTCAAAAGTATCATCCCCTCACTTGGACCAAACCTGTTTGTACAAACATCGCTATCGTGGTGCGCACTCGCTAATTTGCGCTAACTGCTCAACGACTATCCGACAACTTCTGAAGTCTGGACGCGATTACCAAGTCACCGGATGATTTATTTATAGCTCAGCTTAAACAACACTCACGTAATCACATTAAGTTTTTAGTATGCCAGCGGATCCTGAGTGTCTATACGGAGACAAACTTTATTAGATTGCTTTGATAAAGCCTGACCAACGATAGGTGAAAAGTCCGTACTGGTGTATGGTATGGACCAACAATTCTACTGTTAAAAAGTTTTAAAGGAACGTTTTATGCTGAATTTCGAAACATCCCCTTTAGTTCCAAAGATAACGATTAATATTATGAGTATCTTACGTGAAATTTAAGGCTCTAGCAAGATCTTTACGAGTCAATGTCACGTGCCACTGGACCTACCAAGTTTAGAATACCGAAAGAAAGTTGCTACTAGGCAAGTTACATTACGAGGCAGGTCAACCAATTCTTTTGTCCCTATGCTCATGTGACGGTAATTAATTTGAGTAAAAAGGTATAGCGATTGTAAACTTAAGGCTTATAGAGTGGGGTTGAACAGTTAGAAGCGGGACTCTAGATGACACGTGATAAGTTTTTGACAGTGCGAGGTATATGGCATGGTCTTTACATGAAAATGTTTTGGTGGGATACGTTCCTCTTGTAAACCCTATATTATGTATACCATACACTATAGCCTATTAACTACAAAATAATACAATAAGAAATTATCCAAATGAAAAAGAAATTTCTCATTCAAATTAAGGTTCAAAGATTCATCTCACAGAGCACTTAAGTAGGTACATGTTTAATTCTACGCATCCGGACATCTGTTCATTCCAAC
Source organism: Miltochrista miniata (assembly GCA_933228765.1). NCBI lineage: Eukaryota > Metazoa > Arthropoda > Insecta > Lepidoptera > Erebidae > Miltochrista > Miltochrista miniata. The sequence continues at coordinate 20,493,651 of OW121763.1, read as the reverse complement.
GGACGCCTGTGTACTTTTCACGTTGCACTACAAAAACAACCGAGCAGGTTTAGCCTCCAGTAAGTGACAAAGAGACCGGCGAAAGCACGTACATACCGTATGACCAACCACGGTACTTAGCAGAACAAACAATAGGGATCAGTAGCAATCATATTGAATTCCATCGAGAGGCTTGTTTTTGTTAGAGCAAACCGCGCCCCACAGAGCGGTGGACATGTCAAATCAATTAAGGACAACATTTGGGACAACAGCTCTAGACGTAATGTCGGTTGTTTAACATACATAAGCTCATCATGTGTAGAGGTTTTCAGTAGTTCTCATATCAGATCGGGTTATGGCTTTATAGCTACATGATACACGTTTGACTGACTACACGACTATGATTGTTCTTGGATATTTCGATAAGAATTGTCAATCAATCGATCTAATCAGGCTATGGCAGTGCACAGTTGAACGGAGGCCTTCGTTATTTTCCTCATATCACAACACACGGTCTTGAGACTACCACATGCAGCTAAGCATTGTGCTCCTACAATTCTAAATTCTATTTGGTAAGATGTAAAAGGGGAAACGCTGCCGCAATCAACTAGATTTTGAAATAATTACAGAGTCGATACGATTTTCGGAAACAGAAGACGACTTATTTTTCCGAACATAGAATCGACTCCGTTCGAGATAATTTTCGGATGACAGTCTAAAACAAAGAAATCAAAAGGAGTACCTACCTACTTTGTATCAAACTTACCTTAGATGATTGAAAACTTTTTTTACAGAGACGCTTAAAAATTTAAACTTTTTGAGTGTTAGTCCAAATGCTAATAGGTCAATATGCGAGTGTATCAAATTGCGAGTTGGTCATTATGCGAGTTTATTTGGTATTGGTCATTATGCGTATCGTCGTTTTGCTTAGGCGTCATTATACGTGTTGGTTGTTATGCGTATTACCTGTTGGTCATTGTGCGTATTGGTCATTGTGCGTCAAAAGGAATAGAACCTTTTGATATACACCTATATACCGATCATATTGTCCTGGGACATCCTTCCGAGGGCTTACCCGGGGCTCACAACCATAGGCTGTTGGGCATTGCGTGAGGTTTTTTAGTCGGTAGGAGTCCGGCATAACATCCATGAGGATTTTCCCTCACGTAAAAAAAAAAAAAAAATGCCGATCATAATTGGTCCACTTATGCATACATAAAGATTCAGCCATACAGTGCCATTTGTACTCATGCCTTTTTAAACGCAGCACTGGATAAAAAGCCTTTAACAAATTAAAGTTTAATTTCAACGCACCTATTATAAAATTTGTCATCTAGCCGTACTCTATACAAATAAGGAGCTTTCACGAAAGAACATCGTCTTGCTTTTTCTTGCTAACCAGTTTTGGCATTAACCATCTCTGTCGACGGCAACAGACTTAGTGCACCTTGGTTGTAGCTATTTGCAAACAATGGCATGTAGCCCGCCGTGTCGCTGTCTGCATACACATCTAAGGTGCCGATGATACTGGCGTCAATTTAAACACGGTACGGAAATTTTCTGCTTTAAATTTATGTTTAAATAATGGGGATTGATTAATAACTGCACAGTAGACCAAGCTGCGGCAAGTTATTTTTTTTATTAATCTGTCCTCCTCAATATGGATCTAATTGTTAATTTGACCAGGAAGGGTTCATCCTCTTATTCCTGTTTTTTTTTTTCAGAATAGCCGAGACCCAAAATAAACATTATATATCAGGGGGTATATAATTGGTTTGTTCGCTTTTATTTCATACGAAACATTACAAAATTATAAATAAATAAATATTTATGGACATTCACACACAACATCGTCTAGCCCAAATTAAACTTGTGCTATGGGATCTAGACGACTGATATACATACATATACTGTTAAATACATACATAAATACATAGAAAACAGCCAAATTATAATGTAAGGGTCTTTAATACATAATAATAAATTCCATTCTACATAAGTTAAAACCGCTTTATACATCAAAAAGATCCAGGCAGTAGATATGAAATGTTTGAATTCGTAATATCAAATACACCTGTATTCCGCGATCTTACCTCCGTATAACGTTGTACGCACGAGTAACCGACAGTGAGCTTTATATGTTAGGATTTGCATAATCTCCTGTATTTTAATTTATCATAACAGATTTACCATATCACTACATTAAAGGATGTACGCAAACAAATTTTTTCGACCTCACAAAATATGATTGCGCGGTTTTAGGTGAGCTTTTAGCTTTACATAAATATAATATTCCCTTTACATATTCTGTGACTTGGAAAGGAATAAAATATAAAAATTTCTCTGATTTTATTACCTCCGATGTGCTACGAGATAAAGGAAGGTACTTTTTTTTACGTGTTGAAATCCTACATGGGTGCTATGCCGGACTCCTACCGACTAAAACCACACGATGCCTTACAACTGTCTACGGCCGGGAGTCCCGGGTAAGCCCTCGGAAGGATGTCCCAGGGCTCACGGCAGACTTTGGCGAACGCTTCAACCTCGCCGATGGGGTTCGGGTGCTATCTCGCGTCATTTAATGAAAAAAATAAGTGATAGTGTCTCTTATAAAGCCTAACCTGACTTTTTCATAAAGTATCTCTGATTTGATCGACATGAGTACGCCATCCAGTGTGAAAATAATAAAATGTTCTTTTGTTGATAGTAGCTAGACATTACTGTAAAAAGGTATTGAAGTCAAAGTAGATACATTATGTTATTCTCTATAGGTATTACGTCACTCTTGTACTGTAAACAATAATTTGAAACTAAACTTGAACTAAGATTGGAAAGGATCAAATAAAGGTGATGTTGGCGGTGTACAAAGCATTACGCTTTAACATTTAATCCTTTCCTCTCTAAGCTGGATTACTTGGCCTGCCTATTCGCTTGTATTAAGTACCATTAGATCAGGTACGTCTATGTCTTTGTATATCTAAATATTCACCGCACATTACGTACAATCTACATCTATGTACCCACCCTCTGTAAGATTAGTTATGAGTGAGGTAGTAATATATTAAGAACATAGTTCGCCCGTGGTATTATTTTTGGAAATTTTGTTCTTGAAATGGATTTTGTTCTTTTGTTAATTGTTTCAATAATTACTTCATAAATAACTGGTTGATGCGAGTTGAGTTGATGTGAGACCGCGTGGTAACGTTTTTCCGTTCACAAGTTTTTTGGAAAAAGGCAACAGGAAAACTTCACCAGAGTGGTAAAACATTTAAGAAATAAAAATGTATTTAACTTTAGTATTTCATTCCGAAATAATGTCTACAAGTCAAACGAAATACAGCAATTTATTCATTGTTTCTGTTTTCACAACTGTGTTAATTGAAATATTGCGATTCAATAAAAGCTGCACAATTTCACGTTAAATACAATTTTTCCAGTTACGTATGTGCTTGATTGTGAACAGCTGTGCTCGTTATTTTACAAAATGGTACATTTTTAACAACCCTAGCCTCGGGTGTGAATTCCGCAACATAATGGAATTCAATTAGACTCATCGTAGCACATTTTTCATACTATTCAGATTTATCGATACTATTATTTATGCATAGTTTACATTTAAACGAAAAGATAAAATATGCCCCTGCCTGCAACATACCTCTTAAGCCTGATTGGCTTACATAAATATAGTCAAACGAAACTGGGACATTCTTAGAGATAATTTTGAAAAACAATTAATATGCTAACTCAATCACAAATTAAATGTGAAAAAATGTTGGTTTCGAGCAGGACTCGAAAATGCTTCTTCTGGTTTGTCAGACCAGACGCCCAAACCGTTGGACCACCGAGACACTACACTCCAACCGCGTCACCCCAAGACGTAATGAGCTGAAAGAATTTTGCTGTTGAGAATAGTAACTGATTGGTCGCTTTGAGTCCGCCATGACTTTCATGGGAATTTTCACATGGTAAAAAATCATAGTCATACGGCAACATGACCTCCATCAAAGGCATAGGAGAACAGTGTATAAGACGGGGATGTGGAGTAAAACGGGAACTTACGGCAAACTAGACAGCACAGTAACACAGCACAACCACCGACAAGATGTCATTTCAGGTGGTCATAAGTGCCGCAACAAAAGTGTGTAAGAGTGGGCGCGTATTGGAGCTGGAGGTCAAAATGTGTTTTCATGTTATCGCGATATACTATTTCAAGGCTGGTGATATTAAGTATATTTTAAGATAATAATATAAATGCCTATGCCACTGATCTTCTATACATATAATAAAATGATAGAAAAGTCAAAACTGTACATTGGAAATATTTAAAAAAAAAATACTCGCTGGGTGTTCAACATAAGATACCGAAGTCGAAAATATAGTTAGAAATTTTTTTGTCTGTTTTTCTGTTTGTCGGTTTGTCTGTTTGTCTGTTTGCTTTGCTTTGTCCGGAAGGATCTCGAAAAGTACTGAATGAATTTGGTTCAAATTTTGTACAAATATTAGCTAGGGGTAGGGTCTTAAAATAGGCTATATATTATCACGCTACATATCCTAGGGGCTAAGCAGAGAGCAATCAAATTGGCATTATAACATAATTTTCACGCGTACGAAGTCGCGGGCAACAGCTAGTTACTAATAAAGACGCAACTTTTGCTGTTTGACCTTAGCGTCCCCATTTTATACCTCCTTCCCCTAGGTCGTGTTACTCTTATGTGACAAGCTAAAAGAAAATTTCGAACGGTCTTATTAATTGCAGACAATACAACAAAATTTTGTAAACTATATTTTGAACGGTTTGGCTGCGTTTTAAATAAAAAGAGGAATTGGAGGCTTTGCGAATATTTTGTAATTTACATAGGAATAAGTAGCCACTCTTAGCTCCGTGTTTTGCTAATGGGCTTCACCCTACGTGAAATTAATTCTGGACAGTTCTAGACAGGATTTCAAATGTTAATATCTCTAATATAACCAAATTGCAGTTTATGTTTACATTGATGGGCCACATTATTAGATAGGTACTAGCTGACCCGCGCAACTTCGTTTGCGCCACTTTAGAGAGTATTACCTGTTCCCATCGCATTTACTCCCGTCGCGTTGCGTTAACTCCCGTAGCGTCTCGTCGTTAATATTCAATACTACGTGAGGGAGAGAGAGAGAGAGAGAGAGAAAGGTTTCTCGTCGCGTGTATTCCCGTCGCATTATTTTTAAGAACAATTTCGTTAACGAAAGAGGTATCCCGTGGCATTATTGTAGAAAAAAATTGATTGCCATTAAAATGGTTATTGTGCACCAACCCAAAGATAGACACATGCTATCGCGCAATTTTTTTAGAACTTTTTTGAGAGAAACAATTTTGTAGTTCATATTTTTTACATAACTATAAATATTTACGTAGCACACGCAACGAAACTCTCAAAAGGAATAACTTTCCCCCCGTTTTTAAAACATTTACTATAACTGCTCTGCTCCTATTCGTTGTAGCGTGATGCTATACAGCCTATGACACTCCACAATAACGTAGCTTTCTATTGGTGAAAGAATTTTTAAAATCGGTTCAGTAGATCCCGAGATTACCCCTTACAATTTAACAAACACACAAACTTTACTTCTTTATAATATTAGTATAGATTAGAAATGTGTAGTTGGCTAACTGGCCGACGAACCGACTAATTGCTACAAGAAGGGCCTCGCTAGTTAGCCCATTAGTCAGTCAGGTCGATTATTGCTTTCAGCTGCGTTCAGGCAGCTTGGTAATAATATCCACGCTCCAAATTTCTTGCACGTGATGCGCATGCTGACATTTATAAAGAAAATTGTTTACTACAACTTTTTTACATTGGCCTGGTACTAATGTTTTTACTTTAATTAAATAAAAGAAAGGTGAAAACTATTTTCATAAACTATGCCTTACGGCCGCGGCCGGCTTGAATAATTTCAACAGCCCGCAGCGGGTCATCACAATTTGCGGCTGGGTCGGTAACGCCTGTGTAACACCTCTGGTGTCGCAATCGTCCATAGGCTAGGGTGACCACTTTCCAGCAATGTGACCTGTTGTCAGTTTGTCTGCCACTAGTAGTATTAAAAAACGTACGAGTGAAATACATTACCGTAGTTAAGTAACTTTTGCCGGAAATCAAGATAATTTCTATTTCCCCCGCGAACTTTGGAACACAGGAACCACCAGCGGCTTAATCCGCAATCTAATCCCGTGTACGATCACCGTCGCTCATTAACAAGATTTATGAACAGAAAAGAGACGTTCAGACGACATCGTGCGCCCCGATGCGTTATTTACGACAGCCAGATTGGGAAGATACAGTATCCGTGCTTTATGGTACTGTGATTTTGTAATTAAAATTTGTAAAAAAAATCTGGGTGGAATCGTTTTTAAGCCGCTTTTATATAAATATATTATGACTCTGAATCAAGGCTGTCTACCAAGTACCAGTACACATGTCTTACTATTGTCAACGCGTCTACACCGCGCCGGCACTAAGAAGCTACTTTTCTCGGGGTACTAATTGACTGTGAAACAAAAAGTCATGTTTTATAAATAAAAAGAAAATTCCAATTCCAATTAAAAATGCATATTGCACCCCAAATTAGTTCGTTTTACAATATTCACCGTTCAAATATGAGTAGTCGCTGAGATCGACAGTGGAGTCGATTCTAAACGCGAGTCTTAATGAGTCTCAGTGGATTCAGGCAACTCTTCCCATTCGTAGGGGTGAGATCTGCGCGGGATGTGTGTGTGCCGGCTTTCTTGGCTTCGGCGCATGGGGTAGCTGACCTTGTCACTTTAATCCTCCAGTGTAATGGTGACCGGGTAAGCGTGCCCTTTGCAGCCGATGCCGAGGCAGCTTGGTTTGCTCTGAGTTCTGCGGCATTCGGCCCTGTTGTCCCTCACGTGCAACGCGCTTGGGATGACTGTATCATCCAGAGCGTTAGGGAGCGGTTGATGGAAGTTGCCTCGGGGGCTGATCGGGCCAGGCTGCTGGTTGTTTCGCAGCCGGAATCGGGGGCATGGTTACACGCGCTGCCTTCACATCACCTGGGCACCCTGTTGGACGACAATTTTTGGTGGCGGTGGCTCTCCGCCTGGGTTGCAAGGTGTGTGAATCCCATATATGCACCTGCGGTTCCACGGTGGGGGAGGACGGTCGCCACGCATTGAGTAGCCGTAAGAGCACAGGTAGGTTTCCGCGTCACCATGCTCTGAATGACATTGTTCGGAGAGACTTTGTTTCGGCAGATGTTCCGTGCCTTTTGGAGCCACCAGGCCTTAGTAGATCAGACGGCAAGAGACCGGACGGCAAAAGAAAGGACGAAAAAACGGTAGGTGACTCTTGTGGGATGCCACGTCTGTTAGTACCGTCGCCCCTAGTCACCTCAGTCGTACCGTCCGCTCTCCAGCAGCAGCTGCTGAAGAAGCAGCAGAAAAAAATATGCGGCCTTGACAGACCAATACTTTTTTTTTTTCCTTCGCTGTCGAAACGATGGGCAGTTGGGGTGCAGACGCCGAGGTTTTGATCAAAGAATTGGGCAGGAGGTTAATGGATAAGACGGGTGACTCCCGCTCCGGCTCGTATCTGGTGCAAAGGTTGGCCATTGCTATCCAGCGTGGCAATGCAGGCAGTGTAATGGGCACCTTTGCATCGGATACTGTGAGGGACGGGTTAATTTATTAGTTTTAATCATAAATTAATGTTTTTTTTAATTATGTAATTTTTGACCAAATAAACAATTTTCCCCATTATAAGTAGTTGATGGCAACTGAGCAGTGGTGACAGTTTAGTTATAATTATGTGTAAATGTAGGTAATACTCCCCTGGGGTAGTAGTCCATTTCGTTGTATGGATGTGCATCTGTAATATATCGGACCTAAATGCACATGGAATCATCAGTTGCTCAGCAGTTCCCTAATAGGAAGAGTAGCTCATAACTATGGATCCCGCTGTTTGGACCAGAAACGTAGTATTTTGCTCTAAGTATATGGATTATTTAGCACTCTAGACTGAAAAGCATTACTCAGCAATGTATATCGAAACGTGTTATGAAATAGCATAGAATGACAGACGCAGAATATAGCTTCGTTGGTTATCAAATGGATGTGTAACCTTAAAATTTGAACATAAAATACTTTATGAGTTAAACAAAGTGAGAATTATTCTTATTGCCTAAAGCAATTTCATTCCTTTAAATATACGATCTTGTTAATGATCAACTAGGTACCTAACAGTTACGCGGGTCTAAACGTGTAATAAGGAAGGAGTGTAAATCAATATTTTACTATTATTACTATTCATGAAATATTTTAATACAAAATTGAGTATAGTGCACAAAGTGGGTAGCTCTTAGAGGTTTATCTTGATAGATAGAGGTCGACGTTGTTTTGAATGGTTTTACTGGACTATCGGCTCCGTGTTCGTGCACATCACGACGGCGAGCGTATCGGTACGCCTGTAATCCGATAATAATGAATAGAAAATAGTACAGGGTATCGTATCCCAGTTGAGACTTGCTCGTAACTGGAGGCACGAGGACTTTTATCGCAGAACATAATTCGGCCGCGGCGTCACGCGCTGTTCGAGCGACTTATCGCGAAACCCGATGGTTCCCTAGGGTATTGAAGGGAAACAAGTTATACTAAGGTACCAACAAACCAAATTTAAATAAGACTAGATAGAATAAACTCATTTTTATTTCATAAGAAAAAGCTTAGATACATAATATAGCGCAGTATTTGAGTCATGTTTGTGCCAGGAGTAATAGGCGTCTCGATTGAAACAACATTGACTTTCTACATGTGTATGTATTGAAATGCATCATACATTATTTATTTTTTTATTGTTGCTTGTTTGTAACCGCAACAGTGTCCATATAGCGAATATTATGTACTTACAATAGGTACTTTTTACGTCTAATTTAGTGGTTGTTATCCTACTAATATTATAAACTAGCTGACCCGCGCAACTTCGTTTACGTCATATAAGGTATATAAAAGGACAGGTATTTTTTAACAGACTCATGGGAGCGTATAAAACTGCATTGTTTGCTTAATCATAAAAGAGCTTAAAGAGTACCTAAGTCCATTCTAAAACATCCATCTCACATTCAGAGGAATCCTTGAATTGTAGGTTTTGCAAAAGTTAAAATGTCTCTAATTCCTGAACAACAAAACCCTCAACATTGAAACTTGTATAAAACGATCCCTAAAGTACTCCCTCCATAACACTAAAAAAGGTAGTAGGTAGGTTTTATAGTTCAGGAATTAGAGACATCTCAACTTTTGCAAAACCTAGAATTCAAGGGTTCCTTTGAATGTGAGTGTAAATCTGAACTGGCGTGTTGGCTTAATCCTAAAAGAGCTTACCTTTAAGCTCTTTCATGATTATGCAAACAGGGCAGTTTTATACGCTCCTAGGAGTGTGATGAAGAAATACCTCTCCTTGCTTAGACCTTATGTGACGTAAACGAAGTTGCGTGGGTCAGCTTGTCTATCTAGGTATACTTACTTATAATAAAACTGTTGAGGGTCGAGAGTCTGTACATAAAATCTTAATCGTCAATTGGCGTGGACTGAATTGTTTTAGAATAGACTTACCCCCTTATTCATAATCGTTTATTAAACCTATTTTAGTTAAAACACATTTTAAGTCTATTGCTGTCTCTAACCATACTCTGTCATTGGTTAGAGACAGCAATAGACTTAAAGTGTGTTTTAACTAAAATAGGTTTAATAAACGATTATGAATAAGGGGGTTAATCTTTAAGCTCTTTTTTGATTAAGCAAACAGAGCAGTTTAACACGCTGCTAGATGAGTCTGATAAAGAAATACCTCTCCTTTCATAGATCTTATGTGACGTAAACGAAGCTGCGAGGGTCAGCTAGTCTATACATCTATACTTATAATAAAACTGTTGAGGGTCGAGAGTCTGGACATGAAAGATATTTTGAAAATTTTATTGAGAGGGTGTTCTATAATCGATACTGAAGCCGAAAATGTAATTTAAAATTTTCATGTCTGTCTGTCTGTATCCCGAATAAGTATCACGCCGAAACTACTGAACCGAATTAAATGATACTTGGTACATTCTGAGCTTATAGTCCGAGGAAGGTTCTAATATACTTTTGATCCCGATATTTTGCGTGGTTCCTGCGCGAGAGGGGATGAAAGATAAAATAGTTTTTCATTTGTAATTTCTCAACGCGTGGTCTGATTTCAAATATTGTTTTAGTGTTGGAAAGGCAGTACTTAAAGGATCATTTCACACAAGTTTCGATATTGAGGGTTGTGTAGTTCAGAAATTAGGGGCATCTCAACTTTCGGTAAACCTAGAATTCAAGGGTTCTTTTGAATGTGAGGGTAAATCTAAACAGGCGTGTTGGCTTAATCATAAAAGTCTTCGGCGCGGACTGAATTATTTTACAATAGCCTTAATTATTAAGCTCTTTTATGATTAAGCAAACAGAGCTGTTTCACACGCTGCTTGATAAGTCTGATGAAAAAATACATCTCCTATCATACACCCTATGTGGCGTAAACGAAGTTGCGAGGGTCAGCTAGTATATAATAAAACTGTTGAGGGTCGAGAGTCTACTGAAGCCGAAAATGCAATTTAATTTTTTTATGTCTGTCTGTCTGTCTGTCTGTATCCCAAATAACTTGGTATAATCAGAGCTTATAATCCGAGAAAGCTTCTAGGATACTTTTGATCTCGATATTTTGCGCGGTTCCTATAGAAGAGGGGATGAAAGACAGAACGGTTTTTAATACGCTTTTATTAGGTCGTCGTGTATGTAACTAACAATGTAATGGAATCTAAGGAAACTAATTTAACCATCTTTCAAGGATCGTAGCGTCATGAAAATTGGGAGATGTATGTAGTTTTGATGACAATACAATAATATGGTACTGTCAAACGGATATGATGATGGAGCCGGAAGATAGGCCGTGAAAACAGGTGGAATCTAAGGTAGCTAATTTAACCAGCTTCCAAGGATCGTAGGGTCATGAAAATTGGCAGCTGTATTTAGTTCTGATGACAATACAATAATATGGTACTGTCAAACTGATATGATGATGGAGCCGGAAGATAGGCACTGAAACTTCGATGGAAAAAGTGGAATCTAAGGTAGCTAATTTAACCAGCTTCCAAGGATCGCAGCGTCATGAAAATTGGCAGCTGTATGTAGTTCTGATGACAATACAATAATATGGTACTGTCGAACTGATATGATGATGGAGCCGGAAGATAGGCACTGAAAACAAGTGGAATCTAAGGTAGCTAATTTACCCAGCTTCCAAGGATCGTAGGGTCATGAAAATTGGCAGCTGTATGTAGTTCTGATGACAATACAATAATATGGTACTGTCGAACTGATCTGATGATGGAGCCGGAAGATATGCACTGGAACTTTATGATGGAATATCGTATTATATCTGTTGTTGGATTCGTCAGAAAAGTTTTGTAATGAACTTTGACCAAGGTTAGGTTTCAAGGTTATCACAAATCTTTTTTTAATTGACTTGTAAAACTATGCAATGGAATCTCAGGTAACTAATTTAACCATCTTCCAAGGATCGTAGCGTCATAAAAATTGGCAGATGTTTGTAGTTCTGATAACAATACAATAATATGGTGCTGTCAAACTGATCTGATGATAGAGTCGTAAGATATGAACTGTAACTTTATGATTGAACATCGTATCATAGCTGTGTTTGGATTTGTTAGAAAAGTCGTGTAATGAACTTTGACCACGATTAGTTATATATTGAAGTTAATATTGAGTGTAAATATTGACATAGGTACCTGCAGGAAATGTATTTGTATTAGAGTAATCTATCTATACTAATATTATAAAGAAGTAAAGTTTGTGTGTTTGTTAAATTGTAAGGGGTAATCTCGGGATCTATTGAACCGATTTTAAAAATTCTTTCACAAATAGAAAGCTACGTTATTGTGGAGTGTCATAGGCTATATAGCATCACGCTACCGACTAAAAAACCTCACGTCACGCCCAACAGCCTGTGGTTGGGAGCCCCGGGGAAGCCCTCGGAAGGATGTCCCAGAACTCCCAACAGACCCACGCCGCAGGGAACCGCTAGTAAAGGTATAAATGTTGTGACTAAAAAGTATAAAATAAATAAATGGTTTAAAAAACCCTAGAAAAATACGCTTTTATAATGCACGAAAAAACCAATAATAAATTATGGATCGTTCAAGTTGCCTCTAGTTCTAGGCTGAAGTGTAAACTATGTGCTTTTAGTTAGGTATAATGTTTGATTGTAAAAGCGTGGGGCGCTAGAACAAGAAAGACTTTTTAGTAAGCAAATTCCTTTTAATACTAATGCTTATATTATAATAAAAATCCTGGCGAAAGCTGCATGAGGTCGCACAAGAGCATACCGTTTATGCTGCCAAAGGGAACGCCTCTTCTTTCAGGCAATTAAGTAGATAAATGAGGGGAATACGTTAACAATGGCAAAATGTAGAGTTCTTGTTCGAGAACGAGATATCTTTGGTTACCTATACATTGGTTAAAAACCCGCTTGGGGATATATGCGTTTGTATTCTTATTACATGATTACTACATATTGCACTAAATATTTCGGAATACCGAAACTTTAAGGACCTACCTATGAATTACCTAATAGAGATCCGGAACGGTAATAGGTTTGCTCCTATTATGCGGGCGTCACGAAAAACTTACAAAAGTGGGTGTTGAAAATGCGTAGGCGTGATTAACTTCTTTACTTTTCAAGTAAGTATTTTATGCATTTTAATTAAAGCCTATCACCGTTCATACATTTCCGAAATTTAAAATGATATTAATTATAGTAAAAGTCACAATAGATATATAAAAGCGTGACAGTGTAAATTAATAGTTTAAAAACACGAGAAAAACACGCTTTTATAAATGTGACCTGATCCTTAATCTGACAAGACATCATGCAGCTTGCGCCATTACAGTCTTTCCTGTCCCAGCGCCCCACGCTTTTGCAACCAAATATTATAACTAAAAGCACATAGTTTACACTTCAGCCTAGAAATAGAGGCAACTTGAACGATCCATAATTTTTTTTTTTTTTTTTTTTTTTTTTTTTTTTATACCACTAGAGTGGCAGACAAGCATACGGCCCCCCCAGATGTACCGGTGGTCACCGCAGCCTATGGACGTTTGCAACACCAGAGGCGCCACAAGCGCGCTGCCGACTCTTTAAAAACCTTCTAAGTCCCCTTTTGAAGAACCCCATACTGTAGGCGTCCGGGAAAACCGAAGCAGGGAGATCATTCCACAACCTAAGCGTACGCGGAAGAAAGCCTCTATTAGATCTCACCGTGCTCGAGCGCTCAGGACGCAACGTGTGAGGATGAACACCCTGTCTATGGCGAGCGGTGCGATGATAGAATGTAGCCGTAGGCATCATATCAAACAATTCTTCAGAGCACAAACCGTTGTACAGGCGGTAGAACACACATAGAGAAGCAAAGTCTCTCCTGTCACTAAGAGGTTCCACACTACCTGCAAGTATGGGATCGTTGACAACTCTCATAGCTCGCCTTTGCACCGAGTCAAATGGACGAAGCTGGTATTCGGGTGCCCCCGCCCAGAGGTGACAGCAGTACTCCATATGCGGACGCACTTGCGACTTATAGAGAAGCAGTGCTTGCGCCGCAGTAAAGTACCGCCGCGCCCTTCTGAGCACTCCGAGCTTCCTGGACGCCAGCTTGGCCTTGCCCTCCAAGTGACAGCGGAACTGCACATCACTGGAGATGTCAACACCAAGGATCCCTATACTTTCAGAGATGGTGAGAGATGTGCCCTGAAATTGTGGCGCCACAGTGAATGGGGTCTTTTTTGCGGTGAAAACACAAACTTGTGTCTTGGTAGGGTTGAATTGGACAAGATTTTGTCGACCCCAATCGGACACTCTAGTGAGAGTAGCCTCGACTTCAGACACAAGTTGTTCACGACTTTCTTCCACTGCATCCCGAGAGATACCGGGACGGCCCGTGTAATAAGTGTCGCCCGTACTGTCGTCCGCATAACAATGAATGCCGTCAATAGACAACATGTCATTGATATGCAGCAGAAACAAAGTAGGGGACAACACTGAGCCTTGTGGTACTCCAGCGTTTATGGCTATGCAGTCAGAACAGCTACCGTCAACGACGGCCCTGATGCTTCTACCGGCCAGAAAGCTGGACACCCATCCGCATAAACTCTCGGGCAGTCCATAGGAGGGCAATTTCGTAAGAAGACCACGGTGCCAGACCCGGTCAAAGGCTTTCGAGATGTCGAGGCTCACTGCTAGAGCCTCACCCTTACTCTCGATAGCCGCCGCCCAGCGGTGTGTGAGGTACACAAGAAGATCGCCCGTCGAGCGACCGTGACGGAAACCGTACTGCCGGTCACTGAGCAGGTCATGTTCCTCAAGGTACCTCAGGAGCTGTGTATTAATTATACGCTCCATCACCTTAGATAAAAGGGAGGTGACGGCTATAGGCCTATAATTGGCCGGGTCGGTCCTGTCACCCTTCTTGGGCACAGGATGCACGTACGCGATCTTCCACGACGCCGGGACTTGCTTCATGGAGTATGAAAGCGTGAAAAGATGTGTAAGTACCGGACACAACTCCAGACCACACCGCTTAAGTACCACCGCGGGAATGCCGTCCGGCCCACTCGACTTATGAATATCTAGGGATTGAAGCTCCCGCCTGACGTCCCGTTGCTTGAATTTAATTTCTGGCATGGAAGTGCCACACCAAGGGATACCAGGCGGAACCGCACCTCCATCGTTCATGGTCGAGTTGGAGGCAAAGAGAGAACCCAAAAGGTCAGCCTTCTCCTTGGCACTCTGGGCCAGACTACCATCCAGTCTATGTAGAGGTGGTAATCCCGACCGACAAAAGTTTCCCTCGGCAGCTTTGGCGAGCGACCAGAATTCACGACTTCCAGAAGGGTAGCCGGCTAGTCGCTGACCAATTCTGCCGACGAAATCAAACTTTGCCCTGGCAACCGCTCTTTTACTGGCCCTCGAGGCGGCATTCAGTTTGCGTTTCACTTCAGAGATGCTAGGATCTGAGTTAGCGCGAGCCGTGTTCCAAGCTCTGTAGGCAGTTTCTTTCAACATCCTAGTTTCTCTACAAAGCCGATTAAACCACGGTCGTTTCCTAGCTCCTGCCGGGATCCAGCGGTTAGGAATATAACATTCCATGCCCGCCAAGATCCCCTCAGCTACCGCTGCAGCGCAGGAGTTCAAATCATCTGAAGTGAAGCAAAGCCGCCTCCACGGGTACGACGCAAAGAACTCTCGAAGTCCATCCCAGTCTGCTGACTTGTAGTGCCACACATGTCGCCACTCCTTGGGCCGAGGTGGTTCAGGCCTTGCGAGAGGCACTCGCGACCGAACGAGGCAGTGGTCCGATGAACCAAGTGGCTCATCCACTGATGTGGTGTATCCGTCAGGCCGCGTAGTCAGCAGAAGGTCCAGCAATGCACTCTGCTCGTTCTCCCTATCTGGTATTCTCGTATGAGATTTTACCAGTTGGGAGAAACCGTAGGTCAGGGCAAAGTCGTGAGCAGCTTTCCCCGCAAAGTTAGTGTGCACGGAACCCAACCAGTCAATATGGTGACCATTAAAGTCCCCCAAAATCACTATCTCCGCGGAGGGATACCGCTCAATAGCCTTGTCGGTCGATTGTTGCAGGTGGTCAAAAAGGCGAACTGTCTCCGTATCACCGCTATGGGACCTGTAAATGCACGCGTAGATCCGAGTGTGGCCCCCATGATCCACGCGCGCCCATAATGTAGACAGGTCCCTGTCTTCCAGGTCACTGAGACGGCGACAGCAGATATCCTCCCGCACGAACATGCATACCCCAGCTTGACGCCTGAAATTAGCCTCCAGCTTATAGCCAGGGTACATCAAGTAAGATGTGTCGTTCGGGCAAGATATCTTAGTCTCCGTCAGGAAAAATAAGTTCGGCCTCGCAGATTCCAGGTGGCGGTGGATCTCGTTGATGTTTGAGTGCATTCCTCTGATGTTACAGAAGTCCACATTTAGTGTGGACGACGACGAAGCCGCTGTGGAAACCTTTTTTCTTTTGTGACCTTTTGCCATGATTGTTGTTGAAAGGGGATAAAAAGAAGGTAGGGGGTGCCTGTGTGTCGGTGACGCAAGAGACTAAGCGAGGCTCCAATTCCCCAAAGGCAGGCACAGGTAGTGCGGTAGATTGGCACGGCGTACGGAAGGGCCCCCGGTCCCCCCCCCAATGCAGTGGCCGCGTCCACTCCGGTATCCTCCTCCGGCACGACCACAGCACCAGGGACTTTACACAGGCTGCTGGTTCAGCCTCCTGGGGCGGAGATTACGTAATCCCCAGGTTCGGGTCCCGTACAGCCTGCGGGCGGTCAGCGGGCAACCGTTTCACCGGGTCTCCCTGACCGCCGTACCAATATTCCGCGCCTATGCTAGCCAATGGAGACAGATGAGCCTCTGGTCTCACCGCCACCGGCACAAAGTCACCCCAATGAGCACTGGAACCCTGCTAACCGACGGAGAACATAACCCAGCACGAAGCAAGGTTACTATTACCGCGGTCTTCTGCAGGGTGGAGGTACTGCCCCAGGCGGGCTGCTCACCGAACGGAATTCCGTTATGCCCTTCCTCCTTATTATTGGTTTTTTCGTGCATTATAAAAGCGTATTTTTCTAGGGTTTTTTAAACCATTTATTTATTTTATTTTAGTTGTAACTTTTCAATGCGTGGTCTGAATTTAATATTTTTTTTCAGTTTTATAAAGGGAATACTCTAAGGAATATTTCACACAAGTTTCAATGTTGAAGGTTTTGTAATTCAGGAATTAGAGACATCTCAACTTTCGCGAATGAATCAAATCTGTTCAGTACTTTTCGAGATCCTTCCGGACAAAGCAAAGCAAACAGACAAACAGATAAACAGACAAAAAAATTTCTGACTATATTTTTGGGTTCGGTATCTTACGTCGAACACCTAGCGAGTATTTTTTCTTAATATTTCCAATGTACAGTTTTGGCTTTTCTATCATTTTATTATATGTATAGTGTAGCATTTATTTTCTATAGATGCAGTATTTAGGATGTGAAAGCAGCCTTATCGAGTTATCTTTTTTTAATCGGTTGTCAGTGGTGACATTTCTGCTGTCAGAATGACAGGATGTCATAAGTTCGGTGACGAAGCGTTTCGCATTTAAAGGAACGGGTTTTGTTAAGATTTTTCGTGAAAGACAAGACTTTTGACCGAGACCTGCTTTGGGGTAGTTGGAGGTCCTTTGGCTTTTGCTCTGAGACTGTGCCGCGAATCAGTTTTTCGCTCAAGCGCGATTATTTGTTACCTCGCGTGGCCTAACGGGCTGTGATTGGGTTGCTGCATTGCATCTTGCTACATTTTACCCAGAAAACTGGGTTTTTTACTACGGGGCTAGTTGCCGGATGAGATATTTGGTGCCGCACCTATAAGTTAGTGGGCTGCACGTGGTACGACAACGTGGAAGTGCGGACTACACGAGCTTCTCATGTGAGAGGTATCTGCCGTCATCACCTGGCAGTAACAACAGGCAGTCACTCTCACTCAGCTCACTCTGCAGGCCAGTAAATCCACTACTTATGTGTAGCTTAGTAGCATAAGTACCTAAGCACTGACTATACTTCTGTGTACCTGTGATATTTGTGTCTATCAGTGAATAAGCTCTCTGTGTGTCTCTGTGTATCTCTGTGTTATATAAATATATGTGTGTACACCCTACCTGACTGTTTTCGTCAGAGCCCTGGCCTACCCTTGCACGCACACTGGAATCTCTGTAGTAAGGCGCCCTGGGAAAGAGTTCTCTGCATAGCTACCCCTTACTTTTTGGTACATGGTAGGGAATTTATTGGGGATGGAGTGCTGTACAGGCAGACAGATATCGCGTGCCATCCTACTTCAGTCTCTGTAGACGATCCATCAGCCTTCGGTGTCAAGCTGAGAGAAATACAACGCATTTACGACCAGGTGAGGAAACATTTGAACGTTGCCCACCAGCGTAATGAAAAGTATTACAACCTCAGAAAAAGGCATGTAGAGCTGAAAGTGGGACAGATAGTTTACAAACGCACGTTCTACCTGTCCAACAAGGCCAAGAATTTTACTGCTAAGCTAGCTCCTAAGTTCCTTAAATGTGTGGTGACTGCTAAACGATCCCCTTTAGTATATAGGCTGTCAGATCTGGACGGTAAGGATCTTGGGGAGTACCATATCAAGGACATCCTGAAGTATCAGGAGGAGCAGTCTCCAATACCTAACGTAACTACATAGCACTGTTTCTCTAGTTTATTAAACCAGTGCTATGTGATCATTATGTAAGACTATTTTAATCTTTTGTTTGTATTTCTATATGTGTACGTGACTTTAAATTGTCACGTTGTAGTTTCTTCTATGCACCGCACCGAGCGTTTTTCTCTCATTCGCTTCTTAGTACTCTACATTATCCTGAGAGCTTGGGTAGTGTTAGGGTATCGGCAGTGAGTAAAGGGAGCATTCGTTTTCTATGAAGGGCATTAGACTCTAGTTACTTAGCCTAACCGGTACACGAGTCAGTGTCTAGTTAGGTACATAGGAGGATCTTTCTTTGGTATTGTAATGGTCGTAGTCAGCTGGTGTTTGAAGGACCTAGCTGGTTGTCTTTGTTTATTAGTCAGTACTTTTCTGTTTTCTTTATTGTGTATTTCCAGCGTGTCATATCCGCAGGAAATACTATTAAAGGGGGGGTGGTTGTAGCATTTATTTTCTATACATGCAGTATTTAGGATGTGAAAGCAGCCTTATCGAGTTATCTTTTTTTAATCGGTTGTCAGTGGTGACATTTCTGCTGTCAGAATGACAGGATGTCATAAGTTCGGTGACGAAGCGTTTCGCATTTAAAGGAACGGGTTTTGTTAAGATTTTTCGTGAAAGACAAGACTTTTGACCGAGACCTGCTTTGGGGTAGTTGGAGGTCCTTTGGCTTTTGCTCTGAGACTGTGCCGCGAATCAGTTTTTCGCTCAAGCGCGATTATTTGTTACCTCGCGTGGCCTAACGGGCTGTGATTGGGTTGCTGCATTGCATCTTGCTACATTTTACCCAGAAAACTGGGTTTTTTACTACGGGGCTAGTTGCCGGATGAGATATTTGGTGCCGCACCTATAAGTTAGTGGGCTGCACGTGGTACGACAACGTGGAAGTGCGGACTACACGAGCTTCTCATGTGAGAGGTATCTGCCGTCATCACCTGGCAGTAACAACAGGCAGTCACTCTCACTCAGCTCACTCTGCAGGCCAGTAAATCCACTACTTATGTGTAGCTTAGTAGCATAAGTACCTAAGCACTGACTATACTTCTGTGTACCTGTGATATTTGTGTCTATCAGTGAATAAGCTCTCTGTGTGTCTCTGTGTATCTCTGTGTTATATAAATATATGTGTGTACACCCTACCTGACTGTTTTCGTCAGAGCCCTGGCCTACCCTTGCACGCACACTGGAATCTCTGTAGTAAGGCGCCCTGGGAAAGAGTTCTCTGCATAGCTACCTCGCGCTAGTTGGTGAGTAACACTGATCATCTTAGTGTTACAATAGACTAGCTGACCCTCGCAACTTCGTTTACGTCACATAATGTGTACGAAAAGAGAGGTAATTATTAATCAGACTCGTCAAGCACCGTGTGAAACGGCCCTGTTTGCTTAATCATAAAAGAGCTTAATTATTAAGGCTATTCTAAAACAATTCAGTCCACGCCTTCCCTCTCATTCAAAGGAACCCTTGAATTCTATGTTTGACGTAAGTTGAGATGCCTCTAATTTCTGAACTACAAAGCTCTCAACCTTGAAACTTGGGTGGAACAATCCTTAAAGTACTCCCTTTCTAATACTATAAAAACATTTGAAATCGCATCACGCGTTGAGAAATTACAACTGAAAAACCATTTTATCTTCTATCCCGTCTCCCGCAGGAACCGCGCAAAACTTCGGGATCAAAAGTATCCTAGAACCTTCCTTGGATTATAAGCTCAAAATGTACCAAGTATCATTCAAATCGGTTAAGTAGTTTCGGCGTGATACTTATTCGGGATACAGACAGACAGACTGACAGACAGACAGACAGACATGAAAAGTTTTAATTACATTTTCGGCTTCGGTATCGATTAGAGAACGCCCTCCAATTAAAATTTTCAAAATATCTTCCATGTACAGACTCCCGACCCTCTACAGTTTTTAATACGCTTTTATTAGGTCGTCGTGTATGTAACTAACAATGTAATGGAATCTAAGAACACTAATTTAACCATCTTCCAAGGATCGTAGCGTCATGAAAATTGGTAGATGTATGTAGTTCTGATGACAATACAATAATATAGTACTGTCAAACTGATATGATGATGGAGCCGGCAGATAGGTACCAAAAACACGTGGAATCTAAGGTAGCTAATTTAACCAGCTTCCAAAGATCGTAGGGTCATGAAAATTGGCAGCTGTATGTAGTTCTGATGACAATACAATAATATGGTACTGTCAAACTGATATGATGATGGAGCCGGAAGATAGGCACTGAAACTTCAATAGAAAAAGTGGAATCTAAGGTAGCTAATTTAACCAGCTTCCAAGGATCGTAGCGTCATGAAAATTGGCAGATGTATGTAGTTCTGATGACAATACAATAATATAGTACTGTCAAACTGATATGATGATGGAGCCGGAAGATAGGTACTGAAAACAAGTGGAATCTAAAGTAGCTAATTTAACCAGCTTCCAAGGATCGTAGGGTCATGAAAATTGGCAGCTGTATGTAGTTCTGATGACAATACAATAATATGGTACTATCGAACTGCTATGATGATGGAGCCGGCAAATAGTTTCTGAAAACAAGTGGAATCTAAGGTAGCTAATTTAATCAGCTTCCAAGGATCGTAGGGTCACGAAAATTGGCAGCTGTATGTAGTTCTGATGACAATATCATAATATGGTACTATCGAACTGATCTGATGATGGAGCGGGAACATATGCACTGGAACTTCGTGATGGAATATCGTATTATATCTGTTTTTGGATTCGTCAGAAAAGTCTTGTAATGAACTTTGATCAGGCTTAGGTTTCAGGGTTTTAACAAACCTTTTTTTAATTGACTTGTAAAACTATGCAATGGAATCTCAGGTAACTAATTTAACCATCTTCCAAGGATCGTAGCGTCATGAAAATTGGCAGATGTTTGTAGTTCTGATAACAATACAATAATATGGTGCTGTCAAACTGATCTGATGATGGAGTTGTAAAATATGAACTGTAACTTCATGATTGAACATCGTATCATAGCTGTGTTTGGATTTGTTAGAAAAGTCTTGTAATGAACTTTGACCACGATTAGGGTTTAAGGTTATAACAAACTTGTTATACATTGAAGTTAATATTAAGTGTAAATATTGACATAGGTACCTAATAAATAAATAAATATACACGGACATTTCACACAACGCTATCTGATCCCAATGTAAGCTAGGAATAACCTGCTTGTGTTATGGGTATCAGATCACGGATATTAATACTTATATACTTTTTAAATACATACATATTATACATAGAAACACCCAGACTCTTGAGACAAACATTTATGGGTCACACAAATATTTGTCTCCGGTGGGAATCGAACCCACGACCTCCAGCGCCGCAGGCGGTATCACTACCGACTGCGCCACAGAGGCAGTCAAACCTGCATAAAATGTATGGGTTGGTACCTGCATAAAATGTATGGGTATTAGAGTAATAATGAAATATTTTCACATTAGTCGAACTCAGACAAAACACCATGTAATACAGAAATCCCTACTAATATTATAAATGCGAAAGTAACTCTGTCTGTCTGTCTATTACGTTTTCACGCCTAAACCACTGAACCAATTTTGATGAAATTTGTTATAAAGATAGTTTAAGTTTAAGGGAAGGACATAGGCAAATTTTTAACTAACAGCGCAAAAGGAGGGTAATGATTTTATGCGATAACAACTTCTACGCCGATGAAGCCGCAGGGAACAGCTAGTAAAGGTATAAATGTTGTGACTAAATAGTATAAAATAAATAAATGGTTTAAAAAACCCTAGAAAAATACGCTTTTATAATGCACGAAAAAAGCAAAAATAAATTATGGATCGTTCAAGTTGTCTCTATTTCTAGGCTGAAGTGTAAACTATGTGCTTTTAGTTATAATATTTGATTGTAAAAGCGTGGGGCGCTGGAACAAGAAAGACTTTTTTGTAAGCAAATTCCTATTAATACTAATCCTTTTATAATAAAAATCCTGGCGAAAGCTGCATGAGGTCGCACAAGAGTATAACGTTTATGCTGCCAAAGGGAACGCCTCTTCTTTCAGGCAATTAAGTAGATACATGAGGGGAATACGTTAACAGTGGAAAAATGTAGAGTTCTTGTTCGAGAACGAAATATCTTTGGTTACCTTTGATAACCCGCTTGGGGATATATATGCGTTTGTATTCTTATTACATGATTACTATATATTGTACTAAAATTCTCGGAATGCCGAAACTTTAAGGATCTACCTATGAATTATCTAATAGAGATCCGTAACGGTAATAGGTTTGCTCCTATTACGCGGGCGTCACGAAAAACTGGCAAAAGTGGGTGTTGAAAATGCGTAGGCGTGATTAACTACTTTACTTTCCAAGTAAGTTTGTTATGCATTTCAATTAAAGCCTATCATCGTTAATACATTTCCGAAATATAAAATTATATTAATAATAGTAAAAGTCACAATAGATATATAATAGCGTGACAGTGTAAGTTAAATTTAAAAACACGAGAAAAACACGCTTTTATAAATGTGATCTTATCCTTAATCTGACAAGATATCATGCAGCTTCCGCCAGGAAAGTCTTTCCTGTCCCAGTGCCCCACGCTTTTGCAATCAAATATTATAACTAAAAGCACAAAGTTTACACTTCAGCCTAGAAATAGAGACAACTTGAACGATCCATAATTTATGTTTGCTTTTTTCGTGCATTATAAAAGCGTATTTTTCTAGGGTTTTTTAAACCATTTATTTATATTATATGTATAGATTATTATTAGATGCGAAAGTTTGTGAAGATGTTTGGATGTTTGTTGCTCAATTACGCTCTGACGACTGAACCGATTGTGGCTGAAATTTAAAAAAAAGAGATATCTTATACTTATGGAGTATGGAATAACCCACAGGCTTTTCATCCCGGGAAAATGTTCACACGGGAAGCGGGAACAGGTACCGAATATCACGCAGGCGAAGCCGCGAGCATCATCTAGATTCTAGTACATTATAAACCCCATCGACTAATTTCGTGAAACATTACGTTAAAAACTCTCAGACTCGTTTATGACATACCCTAAACAGACTTTAATAACTATCTATCTGTATACTACAATTTACCTTTACCAATGAAATAGTTATTTTATAACATTGAATTTTCGCAGCTTTGCGTGAAACTATTCTCGAGCCCATTGTTAGCTACCATTAGCTACGATGATTGTCCAGTATCGATTACTTAGACTGTTTAGTTGTTAGCTATTACTGCCATTAAAAGTGTAGCTTTTCTATCAGTTTATACCTCAGTACATTCTGATTTATTGACTGATTCATCAACGCAGAACCTAAACCATTTTTAGAGCTGACGCTTTCTATGTTGTAAGCCGCCTATAAGAAAGAATTTTGAAATTTTTACCCGTAGCTACGAGTATAAAGATGACGGTTTTCAAATTCAGCACATATTTTTCGAAATTTCATCAAAGTAAGGTGTGAAATTTCTAATTGTTATGGTACATTCAATAAAAAATCTATACAGTCATTTAGGTTTGAACACCATGACCGGGGGGCCTGAGGACGGTGACAGGGCGGCTCACCGTCCTTACAGAAGCAGGCCCAAGACGGCAGCGTGACGTGAGCAATTCACGCACGCCCCCCCTTAGAAGCGGGATCACACCCGAAACCCCCCAAAGACGCGGGATAGCACCCGAACCACCCCCTGGGCGAGGCCGCAGTGGCGGCCGTGGGTCTGTTGGGAGTTCTGGGACATCCTTCCGAGGGCTTCCCCGGGGCTCCCAACCACAGGCTGTTGGGCGTGACGTGAGGTTTTTTAGTCGGTAGGAGTCCGGCATAACATCCATGAGGATATTCCCTCACGTTAAACAAAATTCTGCACATATTTTTCGAAATTTCATCAAAGTATGGAGTGAAATTTGTATGAAAATTTGTAAATGTTATAGTACATTTCATAAAAAATCTATAGTCATTCAGATTTGAATACAGGTGCGTTTCCAATTTTTTAAAATTCTGCCAATTGTAAAATAGGACACGAAAGTGTGGATGTAAAATGGGGAATGTGAACGTATAATGTATGGCTCTGCCTACCTCTTTCGGAATAAAGGCGTAGCTCTATCATAAAGTATGGTGAATGGGGTGCAACAGTAGCTCTAAGTATGTCAAGGGCGAAGCAGGAGGGGCACAGCTTGTACAGTTCTATAACTATAAAGTTCTATTTCCTTTTGGGAAAGTCTCTTCAAAGAACAAGAAAGCCGTGAGATCGTTCTCGCCAGACTGCCCCTCTCTAACACGTTTATTGTGAAAGTGAAAGTTCGATCCGATTGACGTTACCATGTTTGTTTTATTTCAAACTTTGAACAGATGATTCACGTGACCTAGTGACGTAGTTTAATGCGACAGAGTCACAGCTACAGACAAAGTCTCGCCATAAGCCCCTCTGCACTCTTTTTTATAGAGAGGGACTAAAAGGGATATTTAAAACAAAGTACTTATTACAAATATAATTTCTCGAACATTCTATTATCCAAGAAGCTAACCAACTGAAACACATAAGATATCTTTACGATCTCTTTAATCAACAATTAATTTGTTACCAATCTATATGTAGCTGAAATGGCGCAATCATTATTACACAATAACCTGCCTGTCTGGTAATAGACACTTAGTTATTAGATTATAAACCTTCCAGAATACAACTAGTTTCAAGAGTAGGGTGGAAATTATCACTTTTTAAAACAATGATTTATATCAACAGTTAAGTCGTATTGCCATAAAATTTATTGCTGGCCATTTTCATTAAATGGAATCGATAAAATCAAAATGGATATTGCAAAGACTTTGTGGCTGCAACTGGCGTATGAATCGTTAAAGAAGTTATAATAATATCTCCTCTTAGCAATGTTATTATATCATAGTTTACATACATACCTTTAGTCACGCCTTTATCCCCGAAGGGGTAGGCAGAGGCATAGTATTTATTTATTTGTTTATTTATTTTAAGAAGGCTTACAGGCTAATAACAATTAAATTAAAATAATACTTTTTAAAGTCCACAAATCGCTATTTACAAGCCTCTACATATAATTTACAAAAATAAAAAGAAACAATTAATATACGCCCACATTTCACCTTATAGCTTTATGTCCCACGTAAAATCTTTGTGTTAAGTACTTATAAGAAACTGGAAATAAACATTTTTATTTATTTTTTATTGAAGTGAAACTTCTTTATCGGCGTTGGAAAAAAATTTGCGTCACGTCACGTCACGATTTTTGGTTACGCGCCATCTTTGTTCTGTTCCCCACCACGGTGGATTCGAATTAAGAGTACTTTATCCAGGGATAGCATGTCATTTAAGGGTTTTTGGACTTTTGGACTTTTGGATGGGACCTTGGTACTTTGGGTCTTTGGGACTTTGGGACTTTGGGACTTTTGGACTTTTGGACTTTTGGACTTTTGGACTTTTGGACTTTTGGACTTTTGGACTTTTGGACTTTTGGACTTTTGGAGTTTTGGACTTTTGGACTTTTGGACTTTTGGACTTTTGGACTTTTGGACTTTTGGACTTTTGGACTTTTGGACTTTTGGACTTTTGGACTTTTGGACTTTTGGACTTTTGGACTTTTGGACTTTTGGACTTTTGGACTTTCGGACTTTTGGACTTTTGGACTTTTAGACTTTTAGATGGGACCTTGGTACTTTGGGTCTTTGGGACTTTGGGACTTTTGGACTTTTGGCCTTTGGAACTTTGGGACTTTGGGACTTTGGGACTTTGGGACTTTGGGACCTTGAGACCTTGGGACTTTGGGACTTTGGGACTTTGGGACTTTGGGACCTTGAGACCTTGGGACTTTGGGACTTTGGGACTTTGGTACTTTGGGACTTTGGGCCTTTGGGTCTTTGGGACTTTGGGACTTTGGGACTTTGGGACTTTGGGACTTTGGGACTTTGGGACTTTGGGACTTTGGGACTTTGGGACTTTGGGACTTTGGGACTTTGGGACTTAATTTAAGGTGAGGTGAAAATTAAGTTTATGAAGAAGTTTCACTTCTTACGTGTGTACACTAAGTACACGCAATTTTTTTTTATAGGTGGTGAGCCTATTGCTATTATAGTTACTGTTTATCTTTGTATTAATATCATAATTTCAAAGTGAAAAAGTTAAATCAGTATTTGAATATAAAAATTGAAGATGGAAGCGAAGAAGTAACGACTAACCTATAAAGTATTTCCAACCGCGTACGTAGCAGGTAGCTGTCATCTATCCAACGATTTACGGAAAATTGACGTGAACATCGACAACAGCGAACATCGCACTCGGGAACCGCTATATAAATGTATGTAGTTTTGTTATTACTTAAGATAAGCTCAGTGCATAAAGGTATCAATATCAGGTCTCAAGTATAGCGAAAAAAAATCACAACTTGGTTTGATTTGGGTTCATTTACAATAAATTGCCCCGTGTGGCGACGGGGTCCCATGTTACGACGGGTAAGAGTACCTACTAAATGTCACCACCCCAATACATCCCGAGGGTGTCGTAAGAGGCGACTAAGGGAACACTTTCTCAAAAAACGTATGTAACACCATTTTTGCACCCATTTTCGCTAATAAAGATATATTGATTGATTGAAAAAGATCCATTGCGTAGAGAAAGAAAACGCGAAATGAAGCCCGGTTGTCAGTAAAACGTCAATTGTAAAGCCAAGTTGAAGGCCCTATGGGCGGCTTAAAAATTTCAACTGCCGCGCCTGTCCATTTCAACACAACAATAGGCTCACCGCCTATTACGTGGGACATAAAATCATAAGGTTAAGTGTGGGCTTATAATACGCCTCTGCCTACCCCTTCGGGGATAAAGACGTGACTATATGTATGTAAGTATGTACGTACAATAAATTTTATAAGGTTTCACCCGCGTAGCTCCCGTTCCCGTTGGAATACGGAAATAAAATACAGCCTATCTTACTCAGGATGAATGTTGCTGTAGCTAGATGTAACCAATGGTGAAAGAATTTTTGAAACCGGTGCAGTAGTTTTTGAGTTTATTCATTACAAAGATACACACATAAAATACATATTATTTACTTCATAATATTAGTGTAGAAGTGTCAAAATTAAATCCAGTTGATCGTGTAGATCAACTGGATTTAATTTTGTTTAAAATCAGTATTAAACTACTGATGTCAGCACGTTTGGCAGCGCGAGTGTGGCGCCTCTGGTGTTGCAATCGTTCATAGGCTACGGTGACCGCCAGTCCTTCTGGTGGTATGCTTGTCTGCCACCTCAGCGGTATAAAAAAACGAAAATTCAGAACAGCTTGTAACATTTTTAAAAGAAAATAAATGGCATATAGAGAGAAAATTCGTGTTTAGAAGTATTGTAGGCTAATTGAAACTCGATTTAAATGCGATTGATCTGCAATTCAAGAACCAAGCATTAAATACAGCTATACCTACCTACGGCAAACAGGGTATCCTCTGGGATTATTGCCAGTCAGGACTTTATGGTGTTTCTCACCTGTAAAGATCCGGCAGCGACGGGCGGCGTGCCGTAGGCAAACAACCGCACCGCTCTGCTACCGGTTCAAAGATACTGACTATGATTGATTATGTATACCTACCTAATGTATATCGACTCTGTGAGTCACGTCACCACATCACATAGAAATATCGCAACGTAATGGCATTGTCTTAATAGAAAGAAAGAAAGAAAGAAAGAAAAATAATTTATTTCTGCCAGCTGCAGTAACAGAAGCGTACATCAAATAAATAAAAAAAAAATATGACTGACTGTAGCTTGTCTTGTCAGTGTCAAATCACAAGTTGTCAACAAAATTTAGCCCTTTTTTTTTTTTTTTTTTTTGTTTAACGTGAGGGAAAATCCTCATGGATGTTATGCCGGACTCCTACCGACTAAAAAACCTCACGTAACGCCCAACAGCCTATGGTTGGGAGCCCCGGGTAAGCCCTCGGAAGGATGTCCCAGGACTCCCAACAGACCCACGGCCGCCACTGCGGCCTCGCCCAGGGGGTGGTTCGGGTGCAATCCCGCGTCTTTGGGGGGGTTTCGGGTGTGATCCCGCTTCTAAGGGGGGGAGGCGTGCGTGAGTTCCTCACGTCACGCTGCCGTCATCGGCCTGCTTCTGTAAGGACGGTGAGCCGCCCTCTCACCGTCCTCAGGCCCCCGGTCATGGAGGCCGATAGTCCTCGGCGAAGACACGTCGGCGGCGCCCAAGCCGCCGACTGCGGAACTCGGGTGGGAGAGTTCTCTCCCGTTCCCGCCCCGCCGCCTCTTTCACGAGCATGACCTGCTCGCAGAAAGAGGCGGCGCAGTCCCACTTACTCCCGCTGGAGAGCATGGCTCGCACCATGGTCTCGAGCGAGAGAGTGTCCACGTCCAGGCCCAACACGAGGACCTGGCGCTGTTGCGCCCACGCTGTGCACTCCACCAGCGTGTGGAGCGCCGTGTCATCGCTGCGGTCCTCGCAGTGCTGACATTCGGCCGTGGTTTCCCGGTGTTTTCGCCACAGATACCTACCGAAGCTACCGTGCCCGGCAAGTATCTGTGTCAACCGGTAGGAGAGAGCACCGTGTCTCCTCTCCAGCCACTCGTCCATGACCGGTCTGACGGCCGCGATTGTGGCGAATCCCCCCTTTGGTTGCTCAAGTCGTACCTTCCATGTCTCCACGGTTTCCTGGTGGAGCAGGGATCGCTGGGCCTCGATTTCTCGAGACTCAGGCCTTTGGCCCCGCTCGAGCGCCTCCTTGCGCCATCTAAACAGCGACGCAAGGGCTCTCGCTTCCAGGTCCCATGGAGGGGTCCCAGCTAGGAGACATGCCGCCTCACCGGAGATCGTGCGGTATCCCCTTATCACCCGGATGGCCATCGTCCTCTGCGGGCTCAGCAGTTTAGCCACATTGCTGGCCGTCAGGGTCTCCGCCCATACGGGGGCCCCGTATAGGGCCATACTTCGCACGACCGCCAGGTACAGTCTCCTGTAGGGAGCGTTGGGTCCCCTGATGTTGGGCATCAGTCGCGCTAGTGCGGCTGATGCCCCCCTCAGTTTTGGGACCAAACTTCGGAAGTGATGTCCGAAGTTCCACCGGCCATCGAGTACGAGCCCCAGATACTTCATCGAAGGCTCGATGCCGATGCTGACGCCCCCTACCCGCAGGCTGGACCCCGCAGGTGGCCCCTTCCGAGGTCCGTGGAAGCACAGAGCCTCGGATTTGTGAAGGGCGACCTCGAGACCCAGCCGCCGAATCCGACCCACGACTTGAGCAACCCCTGCCGTGGCCTTTAGTGCTGCGTCACGGTACGTTGCTCCCCGCGCCGTAACGAGGGTATCGTCGGCGTAACAAGTTACGCTGACCCCTCGGAGCAACGGACCACGCAGCACCCAGTCGTAACCGATGTTCCACAGGAGCGGCCCTAATACCGATCCCTGTGGAACACCGCACGACACATCCCGCCGACCCGGCCCTAGCCAGCTCGGGTAAGTTATGGCTCTCTCGGAGAGATAGGCCCCGACAATACGACGGAGGTAGGGAGGCACTCCATGGTAAATCAGCGCCTCCCTTACGCAGCTCCAGGGCAGGGTGTTGAAGGCGTTGGCGATGTCAAGAGACACCGCCACCACCACCTCACCCTGAGAGACTGCTTCCTCCGTCAGGCCTCTAATGCGCATGATCGCGTCCACCGTGGAGCGCCCCTGACGGAAGCCAAACTGGCTATCCGCCAGATCAGGCCCCACGCGTGTGAGGTGCCCGACGAGGCGTTGTGCAATAATGCGCTCAAACAGCTTGCACACCTCGTCGAGCAACACGATCGGCCGGTACCCTGAAGGGGAATTTGCCGGCCGCCCCGGTTTTCGAATCAAGACCAGTTTCCCGGTCTTCCATACCTTGGGAAACTGGCCTTTATCGAGGCATGCGCTAAAGAGCCCTATTAGTCGAGGCCCAAGTTCCTCGAGAGCCAGGACCCACGCTCGGCCTGGAATGCCGTCGGGTCCAGGGGCGGTGTTTCTGCGGGATTTAAGCCGCAGTACAGCCGCCCCTAACTCACCCTCGGTGACTACGGGCACGTCGTTCTCGCTGCTTTCCGCGTTGGGCGCCTGAGACGGAGCCATGCGCGGAGAAACGTGTGCCTCCGCTCTCGACGGGAACAAGGAGTCCAGGACCTCCTCCAGCCGCTCCGGCTGGAGACTCTGAGTCAGTGGGGGCGCCTTAGGGCGTAATTTGCCTCTTACCATAAGGTACGGGCGCCCCCACGGGTTCCGCTCCAGAGTCTCCATCAGCTCTTCGCGGCCCAATTTTTTGGACTGCTTGATGGCCGTCTGGAGGGCCCTCTTGGCCTCCTTGTAGCCATCGTAGAGCTCCGTCTCTCGGGCTGCCGCATCGTCTGGGCGGCGACGCCTCCGGCGGAACCTGGTGTACCGGCGGCGCGCGGTAACGCACTCCACGCGCAATTGCGCGATTTCCGGCGTCCACCAGTACACCTGTTTCCTCGCCGGTCTGGGCCTTGCCCTGGGCATCGCAGCATCGCAGATGTGCGACATGGCTCTCCCGAACCACTCCACCTCGGTATCAACATCGGCAGGCCTGTCCGCTGTCGGAATCCAGGACTGCACGATGGCCGCTTCCAGGAGAGCCTCCCGATCAAGGCGATGGAGTGCCCAACGCAGTTCCGGGGGATTCGCAATTGTTGGCGGCAGGTTAGGTGGAGGGGAGACGTCGAACCGAATATATCGGTGATCTGACGACGTCTCCTCCTCCTCCACCACACGCCATCCCTGGACACGGCGGGCGAGCTCAGGGGTCGCAAACGAAACGTCTATGACCGAGCTGAGCCCCCGCCGCGTCCAGGTTGCGACATTCCCCCGGTTCAGGATGACTAGGCCACGTGTAGTGACCCAGTCCTCCAGTATCCTCCCCCTATCTCTGGTTTCCCGGGAGCCCCAAGCCTGCGACCAGGCATTGAAGTCTCCCAGGACCAGGACAGGGCGAGGCCGGCATGCAGCGAGAACGACGTCCAGCTCAGGGAGCCATAGCTCAAACTGATGCTGGTCGAGGCTCGGCGAGATGTAAACGGCCACGACAGCCACACCCTCGTATTCCGCCGCGACACAACCCGGACCTCTAGCGATGACCGCTAGGCGCGAGTCGTCCGCGCCGGTCCCCTCATCCCCACGTGCGGACGGACGGGGCTTTGGCCTTGAGGCTGCGCAGGCCTTGCTGCCCGCCCGGTGGTCATCCTCCTTGCCCTCCGCCACGCATTTAAAGCAGCGTTGCGGGGCGTCACAGGCATGGGCCGTGTGACCGGGCTGACTACAGCGGAAGCACCGGTTTCCTACGGTCACTTCCGCTGTGCACTGCACCCCCACATGACCTACGACCAGGCACCTGTAGCACCTGGTTTCACGTGGCTGCAGAAGGTGCACCTGTGCTTTTAGGAAGCCCCCAATGAGGAGGTTCCGTCCATCAGCTATTTTTTGAGCCACCGCGACGGGGCAGCTGACGACGGCTGACCCGTGACCGGTAGGACCAAAGCGGATTACTCCAGCTCTCACCTGGTCACGGGGACAACCGCTCACCTCTACAACGGCGGTAATTACTTCCTCCGTCGTGGCCGCATCATCCAGACCCGAGATACGCAGACTGGCGCATTTGTTGGGCCTGGTGACACGGACGTCAGCCGCATCCAGCGTCGCCCTCAGCCTAGCCGCTAGGGCATCAGCCTTGGGAGCGCTGGTGGCGCCAGAGATCTCAAGGAGGCGAGCTCCAGTACGGGTTGTCTTGCATCGAATCCCACCTGTAATCTCAAGGGCCTTGAGATCTACAGAGGCCTTCGCCTGCCTCAAGACCTCAGCGTACTGCACGCCCTTTGCCACTCCCTCCGTCGTCACAGTTAGGACTACGGCAGTGGAGCGTGGAGCGCGAAGCCTCTTTGGCGCCTGCGCCGCGGCGGCTTTCGCAGCTGTCTTTGCTGCCTTCGCGGCGGCTTTCGCAGCTTTCTTTGCTGCCTTCTTGGCGGCCTTCTCCTTTTTCTTGTCTCCCACTACTTTCCAGACTTCCGTGGAGGGAGTTTCGGCTGTAGCGGGAGCAGCAGCTACAGTGACAAGAGCAGCACTTCTTTTTCTCTGCGGCTCAGCTGGCTTCGGAAGTGATGAGGTGGGGACCGTTCTCCTCTCCACGGGAGCACCCCTAGTGGCATCCGTGTACGATGCGTGTGGGCGGTACGCCCGGTCCTCCAGAACGACGAGGCGTCTCTCCATTGCCGCCATTACCTGCGCTATAGTCGGTGCTGGTTTAGCTACCGGCTTCGTCGGTGGCTTTGGATTCGGCTTGGGCGCTGGTTTCGGCATAGCAGTCTGAGACGCACCGAGTTGCACCACAGGAGTCGCTTTCGTCTGCTGAAGGCCCTGCGCCCCCCGATCTGTCGCAGACCCATTACCCATCCTCTGCACCTCTTCTCGGAGGACCTGGATCTCCACACGGTAGTCGGCGAGCTCAGCCTCCAGACTCGTCACCCGGTCTCTAAGCTTCGCCTCCTCTTCGGAAACACTCCTTGCGAGGAGCTCCTCTAGCGCCTTCTTGGCGCCTGTGACGCATTCCGTCACCACCTTCTTTTTTCCCGCGATATTTTTGGCACCCTTCATGGCGTCAGATATCCGGGAGAGAGCAGTGAGGAGCTCCCGCGCTGCCGGGACATTTTTATCTCTTCCACTTGGTAGTGGAGGAACATGCACCGGTGACTTCGGTGTCCGCCTCTTTGGGTTGTCTTGGTCGGATTCCCGACCTCTACCCGCGGTGGTAGCCGGTATTTTAGCCGGTAGGTCATCCTCCTATACCTGGTCGACGGAACAGGCTTTTGCCGGATGCATTGGATCGCGGCCTCTTCCTTCCAGCGTTGATACCGAGAGCCTCATTTTCGGTATCAATGCTTAGCAGTGACTCCACGTCAGTGTCAGCGAGATTCGACGTGACTTCGCAGCCAATCTCTTGAGACTCGAAGTCCGTAGTTAGTAAGCCATGGTTGTCAGAGAGATCTATAGTATTGGGGGTTTTGTTAATTTGGTCCATAACTATTCCCACGAGTAGAGACGAAAGGGATCACTTCTTGGGTGACGCTCATTCCAAGAAGCGGGCTACATACTGCAGTGTGCGCCTGGTGCCCTGCAGGCCTTACGACTTTGCTCTCGGGTTTTATAGACTATCCTTGTCGCGGGCCGACCAATTAAGGCAAGCCCTCCGGCTCCTAAGTTCATCGCGTACCAACTGGTGCCACCAGTTGGATGGTTGCGATGGCCTTAGAAGTTACGGAACGCGAGGAGGGTGGCTGGTCCTCCTCAGCTCCGACGCTGACACGAATGCCTGTAGGTCCCTACGTGAGTAGGAGGCCTACACGTCCTGCGGCTTCTCCGCTCAGTACGCTCTGCCTTAAGCAGAGAGTAGGCGGAGGAACCTGAAGTGGCCTTTACGGCCCCCTCCGTGGTGGACTATTGGCCATGGGCGACGACGTGCGCCTCGGGCAAAGCGCATATCGTCGTCCACGTTACCAGGGTGTACCACGTGGAGGTTGTCCTACCCCACACCCCACAAAATTTAGCCCTTCAAAGTACATACATGTAGAGAAAAATTGTAGAGTTAGAGACTAAAAGCACTAAAAGCCTCAGACGTCTCAGACTAAAAGTCTTTCAATCTGAGAGTTACGTACAATCCCACAATACTACCTTAATTAAATACTATTACAAGAACAAAATTATAGTTGTAAATACAGTGTCATACTTTACAACAATCCAAATCGATAGCCACTGCAACTGGCGAAAGCAGGTCGTTTCTCAGCATAATGCTGTGATGCAGAGATTTTCCACACCAAGCGCTGATTTTCGTCAACAACCTTATTTATCGTGTAAATGGCGTCATCCGTCACAAAACACGACAGGAAAAGTAAAAAAAAAAGCTTGAAAACATGAAATGTTACCAGAGTGCCATATTACAATATAGTAACACGTGAGAATACAAAAAAAAGTGCATTACAACAGTGATTACTAGGTACCCACCTACCCTTGGACAGTTATTTCAAAAACCATAGGTAGGTACTACAAATAACAAATTTATTCTCTACTTATGAACAATATTTAAGTCTTTCAAAGAAAACATACCAAGAACACAGCTTCAACATCAACAATGGTATATAGTGCATAATTTAAATGAAGAATGTGAGAGAATACAACAAAAAAAAAAAAAAAGTGCATTGCAACAGTGATAATTAGGTACCTACCTACCTTTGGAAAGTTTTTATTGCCAAAAACAGGTACTTACAAATAACAAAATTTATTCTCTACTTATGAACAATATTTAAGTCTTTCAAAGAAAACACACCAAGAACACAGCTTCAACATCAACAATGGTAGACATATAGTGCATAATTTAAATGAAGAATGTGAGAGAATACAAAAAAAAAAGTGCATTGCAACAGTGATAATTAGGTACCTACCTACCTTTGGACAGTTTTTATTTATAGAAACAGGTATTTACAAATAACAAAATTTATTCTCTACTTATGGACAATATATAAGTTTTTCAAAGAAAACATATCAAGAACACAGCTTCAACACTAGATTAACAATGGTATACACATAATTTAAAATGAAGAGTGCACAGAAACCAAACCACATAATATCAAGCCATACATATATTATACTGTTACCCACCCAAGCTTCAATATCAAAAAACTAGAAAGAGTCATTCCCCGACACAGTTCAGCCACTGCGCTTGCGCTGTCGGACTGTGGAACATACCGATTCGGCATATGTGAGTATTTAAATTGTAATATAGTATTGTTGCAGTGTTTTTAAATACTATATTAATTTTTGTTGTATCATGTAGTAATTTTTAAGTTTAATAATAAAGTATTTTTTTGATTTCAGAGATCGAAACGGAGGCGGAATATTATTCCAACAGCGAGTAGCCGAGTAGGTGAAGCTCCCTCTGAAGGCACAAGTTCTGTGCTTTGGCACAGACAGTGGGGCAGTCTTGGACCTTATATATCCTGCATAGCCCACTCTCCAATTTAGTCTTTCATACAGGTATTTAGGCTTTTGTGATTTTATTATTCCAAAAAGTAAACTGGCCAAGTGCACCTGTCTTCTAGCTGCCATTTTTAAAATATTGTTCTCATTCATATACGGAGTAACATGACTTCTTCTTGGAATACTGACACAGAATCTAGTACATGCATCTCTAGCAATAGCTGTGCTCTATAGAAAAAAAACAATTATGAATCAATTTTATACAGATCATCGCACCATTTTTTCATCGCGTAACGGAAACGAGTGTACCCTTGGTTGATCCTACGACCAAATATTAGGCTTCCGTCAGAAAACAAACCCGTTTCGTTCCGGAGCATCTTTTGTTCCATTGTAAAACTTCCTTTGTTCTACCGTCGCGGATAAATTATTTTCTACGATCCTTCTTAGCTCGGATCTCGTTCCATTTCTCCCGTATTAGTTCCAGCCGATGCGCAACAATTACGTCCTTTATATCTGGATGACGCGAAAATCATCTTGCCTAGCCCGACAATTTTACGCCTCAATGTTATCTCCTTCGGGTTAAATTAGAAATTCCAAAATCAGAGTAAAGAATTTAAACGACAAGTCGACCGCAATTTTTGGGGTTCAAGGGTCCAATAAAATTTATAAGGAAACTGACCACATATAGTACGTTTTGTGTTAAAGACAAAAGAATTTTTAACTTTCTGGTAATATAGCGCGTGGTTATTTCAGTTGCAACGCGTCGAAACACAGGTCCAATGTCAGAAATATGGCGAGTTTGTTCTAAATTAAGTATTATATAGAATTTAATTCAAATTTAAATTAGCTTATCGCAGTTCACTGCTGAACGAAGGTCTTTCTCAGCCCTCAGAATATTAAATTGACAGAATTTATTTACAAGACATAATTCATTTACAGGGAGGTAAATTTAATGCTATAAAAATATTCTTAGAATAATATCGTTTGCCGTTTCGAGCAATTTTTTTAATGCGAGACAGTTCTTTAAAGTTCCGAGTTCACATAAATTTGGCTGGCATGCTTTCATTAAAGGAAATCATAAAAAGTACATAAATATGCACGATTAATGTACATATAATTTTTAATATCCTTTCGAAAGGTCCGTTCCAAAGAAATTACTTTTACGACAAGATGCAAACAAAGTAATATTACAGACAAACGATTGATACATTTTTAACTCGTTTTAATTATATTTTTTAACGACATGCGGGTTCATTATAGTTAACATTAATTTTATCTTGCCATCTTTTTGAAAACCGTTACGTGACCACAAAGTAATTTTTTGAAAAGGTTCTAAATTGCAATCACAGATTACGACGGCATCAAATGATTAGTTAGTTAAACATTTTATTTTGTATCCCACAAAATAGCTCTAAGTATACACTATAATTAGTGTGATAAGAGGTGCCGGTGGCGACATCAATCGGTGCCACTTTGTTATGATAAGTCGCGTCGTCGCATCGCGCCGCTAGTTGGTGATTGATAGAACCAACCCGCCTACCACTTAAACAACAACTACAGGGGAATTAAGACATTCCAACCGCGCTAATGGAAAATGTGATCCATCAAATGACCCTCAAATTAAGGCGTGATATCGAATGGCCTACACCTATATCTTATCTAAATGACGGCAGTGTTTTTATGAAACAATTAGGACAGAAACCCTTTATGGTTGACAACAGTTATAAAATGAACATTTGTCGAAGGGGAGAGTGAATGTCTGGAGGGTGATCGTGACAGTTAAGTGTTAGTCGTTGAGATAATTAAGCGGTGAGTTCCAGTGCCGCGTAGGGCTGAACCACAATATGGCGACAATGATCGTTGACGTGAAGTACCTTAATATAAGGTTTTACTAAGAATCAGAAGGGGAATTTTGTAAGGGTATGTTTAAAATAACAAGAACAGCGTTCTATCCGACTAAAAATTCTAAATAGATCCACTTTTTTAAATAGCAAAGTGTCGAATAAAATACTAACTAATAGCAAATTACCGTAACCTG
Source organism: Miltochrista miniata (assembly GCA_933228765.1). NCBI lineage: Eukaryota > Metazoa > Arthropoda > Insecta > Lepidoptera > Erebidae > Miltochrista > Miltochrista miniata. The sequence continues at coordinate 20,456,234 of OW121763.1, read as the reverse complement.
TGACCTCTAGCAAATTAAAAATGTGACTCACATATTGCTTACTGTAGAGTTACAAGGTTTTCTCATATCGCCTACTGCCTACACAACAAAAACATACGGAATAAAAGAAGAGATTAATAAGGCTGTTGTTTGCCGTTGTAATATAAAAACTAAACGTAGGAGTCAGTCTTATTTATGTTAATATAGCTTGACCCTATCACATCTTTACCGTAGAATTTTGGAAATCTGAACAGCTTAAATAATTGCAGTATCTTCTTACATGGAAGTAAGAAAATAAACTTCCTCATCAAAATTGGAAATTAGAACTAAGGAAGAGCAAAAGCTTACACACTCTCCAAAGGTCCACCAAGACATACAAAATTATTCTAGTGTAGGAAACAATGATTAAAATACCGCTGAGTAATGTACAAATTTTACGTCGTTTTGAGCAAAGACGTGGTAAATAAGGATGAAAAAACGTCTTTAAAGGCCGTCATGGTCAGAAGAGCAGTTATAATTTAAAGAAGCACAACATCAGATGTGTCTGTACAGTGACAGGAAGTGGGACAAGGGTCATTTCATACTTGGACGGGTTTCAATTTGCCCCGGACTGTGCTTCTGTGTATCGATGTCCGTCCCACTTTTCAACACGAGCCATGTAGAAATCCTGTGAGACTGAGTAAACAAAATATATTGGTCGACTTTTTGAAGCAGCTAGGGTACGAGATCGTTATTTGAATTAAATGTAAGTAGATACTGTGTGACGAAATACTCCTTAACGCACGGATTTGGATGAAATTTTGTGTTTAGAGTGGGTCTTTGGGTGAATGAGAAATACAATATTAGACATAGTAAATAGCGCTGTGATTTTGTTACCAAGTTCAAGGTCCGAACTCAATGACGATGATGGATAGGTAAGGTCAGAAGGCTAATGCGGGTGGTTTTTTTTATAGCCATACAACACCAACATCAATTTTGATGGTGTGACTCCGAAACTTATTTGACGTAAGAAAGGGACATTTTGAGAAAGGAACATTTGAAGAAAGGTACATTCTGGGACATGGATATTACGGGAAAGGAACATTTCGGGAATTCTGAGCCTAAACGATTTATATTTACTACGTTAAAACGAAACCTATTTCGTTTTAACATAGTAAGAATAAATGCAAACATAAACGTAAATTCCTTCACCAAAACCATAAACACTGATGAGAGAAGGCGTAACCAGATGATTTGAGTGAATAATATTTTAAGAGCTGTACAATATAAATTGGAGGAACGAACAACCCAACCTCAACAAAAAACCGACAGTATGCTGTCGAACATAACTGAATGGACCCACGGATGAAACAGCAACTCATCGTAACTTTGTTAAACCTACAAGGTAAGGACGTGTTATCTTAAAGTATTAACAAGACAATATTTTTCATTGCATTGTATGAGGCACTAGAAAAAACAGATAATGCATAGATATGGTGCCTCCAACTACGGGTCGACGTACTGACAGCTTTAATTAAATTCGCCGGCGGCATACTGTTTTAATTTGTTTTAAAACAAATCTAATCAATAAACATTCAACACGTCAAGCACGAAAACGCGTCGGCCATTCAAATATTGTTTCTCGAGCGAATGCCGGGGGAATTATCACGATGATAAATAAGATACACGAGCGCTGGGACAAGGGAGCCAATCACCATACATCACCGGGAAAGATCCAAATAAAACTCAATGAAACAAAAAGGTACGTGTTTTTGTGTCATGCACTGAGTGCCAAAGGAAAACAAATTGTAGCAAGGGAGAGATTGTATCATACTAGGCGCCTTCAAAGACGTGAAAACTAATTAAGATCGGACGCTTTTCTAAGGCGATAACTTGCAGCAGACAGACAACCGGACATGTTTGTGTATTAGCAATCAAAACAATTAACTTTTTGTTGTATATTACACAGTACATACACATATTTATATCTAAAGAAGTGTATACACGTATCTTTGATTTAGTGCTAATCAATCCTTCAATTTTGAGTTAACGTAACGTTACAGTAACGTTGACTTAACGTAAGATTGCAGGATTGCAATTGCAAAAAAAAAGATTGACATAAATGCAAGCAATTACGTCAACTAGTCTGATCATCCCGAAATATGAACTTAATGCATATAAAATGGTAGGTTAAGAGATATTTTAATGAATTTTATTATGGAGATAATACATAAATCTAGGAGCTAACGCTATTCAACAAAAATATTAGAAAAGTTGGTAGAGCTATAGATTAAACATTTTTTTAAACGAAATTAAAATCGCTTTGATAGGTACATGATTTCTTCATACAACTTATGATCGCAGTGTGTATGGCACGGACATTACAAAAGTTGCTTCAAAATAAAATGAAAGCGCTAACTAAACGTCGCGGCGCGATCGAAGCGTGAAATAAATAAAATGGAAGCGCCTCGCAAACGACAAAAAGAGGTATAAAAATTGTGGCGTTAATTTTCCAGTGAGATTTCCCTGCAGTCTCCGGGTGAGGGGGAAGGCAGCGCGTGCACTGGACACGTGAATTAAAAACGTTAACAATGCCATCGCGCCTTGCTCCTTAATGAAGGCGCGCCCGGGGCATCTCGCCAGCGTATAGCCACGGCACGGCATTGCTGTTAGGTATCCTACTCTATTTCGTAAGTTTAAAAGAGTGAAAAAAGAAATGTTTCAAATACAGTCAGTAACGACGGTTACAGTTCATAATGTAAAGCCCTTATCTTTCTGTTGTGCTGAGTTATTTTTAAACATTTATTATAACCGTGTTCGGCAAGATAGGCAATGAATTTTGTAAAGAAAAAGACATTAACGATTCATAAATAGCACAAACATCGACCAAGATATCTTAGGTAAACAGCGCTAATTTTCACACCGGTAGCGGTAGGAAAAGTCGCTAAGATTGGCAATTTATCTGTTGAATATTCAGTATTATAGCCGGATAATTACCATAGTAAATAACGAGCATAGCCCCATGCCATAAAAGAGCAAAATTTCCGCTGCAAGAGGGAAAGGCGTTATTGAAAAAGAGGCGCGCTGATATATAAATAAAATACGGGTTCAGCTATCGGCGGCTTGTTATCGCATGCCTCGATCGTAGCTATTACGCCAAAGTATCGGTTATTCAAGAGACCGTGGGCACAGTTTTCTTTGCACATAGCCGATGCGCCGCCAGTGCCGCTACCTCGTTATAATAATGTGAACTTCGGGAATTGCGACTTCTTCGGAGTAGAGTCGATAAAATATTTAACATTTTTGGGGAACGCCCAATAAAACCGAGCTATTAAATAAAATTAACTCGATAAATCTTAATAATTACTTCGGAAACAGTATATTATTATATCGAACAGATATAATATTGTTCATGTCATTTTGAGAGTTTTGAAACGCATGCAGAGTTACGTAGGTACGTTTACAAATGCAAGTGTTATTACGATAAATAATAATTAATCCATGTTAAGTAGACACTGTAGTATAAATATCGACTGCATTGCACTCTTTGTTCTACTCCAGAAAGAATTTCTTTTACATACATGATAATTGCAAGTTGTCTCGGGGCGTCACGATCCTGATGCATAATGACAAAGTGTGCAGTGACGTGCAAATTGCTCTACGAACAGCCACAGTACGCTTCATAACGTGGTCTTACTTCTCACGTATCTATACTTACAAATTTTTAAGTTATAATTATTGACCGATGCGAAACTGGTAAGCCAATAGTATAACCGGTTCCATAACAAGAGTCTTCTAAATGGTATTGTAGTGCTTCAACTTCACGGTAGATAGGTATAGCTCATTAGTTACAGTGTTAATGTAATTATAGACAGCCACCACATCTCTATAAGTGTTATCTGCCTACTTAATTATTTACTTAATTAGTACTCACCTAAATCTTCATTCTCTTTCATGGTCCGTTCTTTTGATTAAATAGTGAAACTCAAATTCATTATTTCTATTTCTTTGCTTCATGGTCATGAGAAAGTCAAGATAGTCATAACAACAAACCAAATGAGTACAAATTCGATGAGTTCATTAGTAACTGTTGAACATTTCTACAATTTATATCTTCTATATCCAGCATGATCAGAAGCATGATATCAATATTAGATCTAAATAGTTTACTGTCATTCGGATACAGCACAACATTAATAGGTAATGCAATGACTTCCTTTTTACATATGGAAATCCCTCATGGATGATATGGCGAACTCTTACCGACACACAGTGCACTACCACGGCCTATGGTCACGAGCCTCCGGTAAGCCCTCGGAAGGATGTCCCAGCATTCCCGACAGACTAAGACTAGCACCGTACCCTCTCCTAGAGGTCGGGTTCTATACCCCATCTTTGTTGTTTGTCCGGGTGTTATTCTGCTTTTCCGGCGTGACGCGTGCTTGACACTCACACGACAAACCGCACTCAGACCCTCGATCGTATAAAAAGCTCTTTCCTAGAGGAGTGCGATTTGTTAATCCTCCGTAACACTTAGTTCAGGTAATTCGTCACTATTGTGCTTTAGGAGTGACAAATTGACTCTATAATAATAAGCTTGAGCTTGCGTTTGCTAAAAAACCAAGGATCTATTTCGTGGGGATTGTCAATGAAATCTTTCTCTATTTGAAGGAAATTATAGCAATGTTTTATCAGAATGGGATGATTGATGCAGTTTGATTAACAATGTCACCACATGGAACAGCGGAGGACGTACACTATTGGGTCAGTTAGTCTGTGACTTAGTCCGTTATGCCTAGTCCAAACATAAAGCAACAAAACAGTATGAAACCACACAATCATCACGTTTATCCTAACACAAATAAATACACTCATTACTTACTATGGAATCTGCTCCATGAAAACAAACATGACATAAAAATAAACTTTAAAAAGACAGTATAATCTTGGTAGCGTGAAATATAAACGACGTCATTTGAATTATTCCCTTTACAAAGCAATCTTAATACGTAATGGCACATCTACTACTACTTTATCTCGCTGAGAGGAGCCGGTTCCGACGCTCCGAGTATGCCAGACAAGTGACGTTGGCTGCAGTAATTGTATGCTCGAGCCGTCACTCGCCCAACACTGATAGCTAAGTAACATAATAAATTCGTGATTTGCTAATCAATTTATCACTTTGTACACGTTAATAGTTTTTTGTTAAATGGATAAGAAAATAATAGGTTAGTGTGTAGTTAAAACGCTTTCTACACTTTGGGTTACTTATGAGCATTTATTAGAAACCAATTTAGAAAACCAAACCAAAGTGCAAATAGGGCTCTACCGCGATCTTTGGGCCAAGTATTACAATAATATTACTTCTTTGGAGACACTAATACTAAATACTAATGATAAAATAATAGGTTAACCTGTTCTTAAAACGCTTTTAACACTATCGCTGATTAACATATTTGTTAGAACTTTAAAAAATACAAAAAACAATATCTATACCGGTATAATTGGGTCCAGGTATTCCAATGAAATTACTTCTTCTGCCACACTGCTCTAGATCTTTTAAAATGTTTTATTAATAATGTGAAATACCGCATAATGTCTTGGAAATATTGCTAACATGGAGAATGTATGACAAAAAGTCCTTACTTTATTTGCCAGACAATGCCATGTCCCGGGCAAAATTCTTAAACGACTCGACGTAATTGGATTTCGTTCACAATAAGTCCACGCTGACTAATTTCTTAAAAATAAAATTTGCTCACAAGTCTTATAAGATAAAAAGGAAAATAAAATTGTGTATGTGTCAAGACAGTTAAATCGAGGTAACGAGTTGCTTTTCGAAAGCATTTCAGGATGACGGTGCTGCAGTCTAAAAAGTAATCTGCAGACTCGTCACTCAGAAGGCACATATTTGGGTAGTAAAAATTACGAATATTTTACGTTCAGTGTTTGAATTATAACAGCATTCATACCGACGGACAAGGCAAGTTTGTTTGTACGATTTTTAAGCTTTAAGTTGTACTTAAAACTGTCTTTGATTAGGTTGGATTGGATAACTAAAAAGCCGTCAGTTGATAATGGCCTTCTTCCTCGTTAAACCTATATCTGTTGGTGATAAGTGTGACAACAGTATTTGTGTCTGTTCTTTAGTTCTGCAGTTAGAATTTATCGAGTTCAGGCACAGATGCAGTGATATTTTAAAATCCACATTTCTGCATTTAATGTCGATGTCTTCCCACGGAGACATCGACATTAAGTAATTTTAGCACTGATCTCGCCCACGTTTTTAGAACCTACCTCATCTAATTACCTGTGAAAGACTGCCGTCAACTTAATTGCAATAAGTTTTACTAAGTTTCGCTAGATGGACCGACGACCTGGTAAAGGTCGCAGGCTGGGACTGGATGCGTAAGGCGCAGGACCGTGGATTGTGGCGTAAATTAGGAGAGGCCTACGTCCAGCAGTGGACTGCGATAGGCTCATTTGATTGATTGATTGAAGTTTGGACTAGGGTCAATCTAAAGTAATAATATTCTGCCGAAGGGTAATCTATAATTGATAAGCGGAAGCAGTGGAGGTGAGATCACAGGTGCCTGCGGTTTGAGAACCTTAACCACAACAAGCGAAGGTAATAGGTTCAAATAATATGGAATTGTAAGATTAATAAATACATATCATAACATCAAATTTACTAAATTTTCATTTCAAATGTTCCAGTATTTAAAATTCAATACAGGATTGCAAATGGCTTGTGTGGCTGGAGATAGTTCTCTGACCCCATCTACCTACTAGTTTAAAATTTAATGTATGCACATCTGATTTAAAAATCATAAACGTTTCATTATGAAGTTGTTTATGGCCAATAATAATAATTGTGCTATAGTTTCGATCGGTTATAGTATGTATCTAAATTGCTTTAGGTTCAATGATGTGATTATAGGTGTGCTTATTAGATGATACACAGTTTGATATGTGTAAGATATCTATTAACCACTATAATTATAAGTTCTAAGTGGTCAGTTTTAGAGATGGCCATTATAATTGGCTCAACTAAAGATTCGGCAAGGGAATAAGGAAATTCATGGAAACCTGAGCAGTTTCAGTCTTTGGCGAGGCTTCCTTGATATTTGAGAACATGCGTGCGCGAGAATATGTCTTGGGCCTACCTCCGCTAGGACAACAGCTAGCCCAAACCATCTTCCACAAGCCCAAGCTCGTGGAGGACGGAGATCGTAGTCTTCTGCGCCACTGATACATACCTTTTGTGCCGCCTCTTTTGCGCATATCAGTTTTACACAAAGCAATGCGGCAGAATTACAGTCACTATCATTACTGATCTTGGTTATCACCAAAGTCTGTAGCGCGAGATTACCCGCTACTACATTTGGACCAGGTCACGTTGCTCCATTTACTCTGGCAGCATGTGGAGCAGTGTGATCTCGGAGCAGTCCGATGCAGGCATGTCCGTGAATATTGCGTTAGTCGGTACGAACTGTAGTTTCAGTCCTAGGTACTGTGATGCCTTTCTAGTCAATGATGGGTCTTACTGTCTTAACTTTTTGTTATTTTCGTTACACGTATATTATTTTTGAAGTAAAGGTATTTTTGATCTAAGTAACTTCTCATTATTGAACTAAATGTACCTATAACATGGAACAAAGAAAGCGGACAAGCTGGTCTAATAAATCATATTTGTGTTGGCTGTCTTATATTGGACACAAATAGTTCTGATATAATTGATACTTACACCTTTACGTTACAACATGATTTATTATCGATAGACAATAATTCAAGTCAATTTGCATATTGTAACTCATTTCTAAGTTTATTGGCACATTAAGATCGGTAGATTTCAAAATAATGGAGGTGAAGGTATAAATCAGTTGTGCTTCCGGTGTTAGCCAGTGACCAGAGTTGACGCGGCTCGTTTATCAAGCGAGCAAGGTTGAAATGGCTGCCCAGACATTTCAAGCTGGACACCTACTGCTATTATTATTATTACGGTGTTAGAAAGTCATCATTATTTGATGACTTTCTTAACTAGCATCTGCTAGTAAGGTCGTTAATTTTAACTTCGATGGAAGCTCGAGTGTAACATTCGGCTTTGCAGAAATCCATCATAAGTGATCAGAACACCTTCTCCGATCAGGTGGAGCCTCTGCTTGTGTACCATCTTACTGGTATAAAATCTCTAACTCTAAAATATTCAGCTTAACATAAAATATTAGACAGGCGTAAAAGAAAACAAAAATCTGTAAAGTAAAAAAATCGTACCAGCATACTAGGGTCGTGGCATGGTTTAAGACGCAACAATCCAGGTTTGCAGTCGCATTACCAAAAGCAACTTGTCCTGGTAGCTCCTAATGTGTTTTTGTGGCTTCTACTCAACAGGATGAAAAGTAATTAACTCTCAGAACGAGGCAGAGGTTACCAGAGTTAGCGTGCTACGAAATTTCTTTCGAAGGTATAACCAGATTCTCTAACCACAAACAGCCAGGAAGGAGTATCGTGAGGTTTTAGTCTGCAACGTCTAAATGATAATTTTAATCCCATACATTATATTTACAACGATGCAACATTTTGATACATAATGGCATATCGATAATGCAAGCATGATTCAATATAAGCTTTGGAGAAAGTATATTTTAACAAGAACATAAAATAATACATGATTTGGCCCATGAGTAATAATCCCATGTGAGTATAAAGTATAGTATAAAAATAGTGCGGTAAAAAAGCAGTCGCACTTTTAAGCCAATTGTGCTTTAGAAAGTGAACGTTATGTATGCTATGGGTTTCTCTCACGGTCACTTCTATTGACAGTACAAATTACATACTCACGTATTAAAAGTTGCACTTATTCATGATGAAATATAATTAGGATATAATTGCCACTTTACTGCAATGTTATGATTTCCCAGAACACTTCATTTCAAGGTGAAAAATCAATTCATTATGCACCACCCTAATCCATCTATTTAAATACAAAAATTAGGTATGAAGAGTGCAGTTTAATTTTGCTTTTAATTTTGGTTACAGTTTTGAAAAGATCGTCATCATGCACATTATAGTTTCGGTAGCATACCAAGGTCACAAGTGGATGTGCAACTCTGTGTATGACAACTTTAACGACAATAATTTCGACTATAAGTCTCTATACCTAATATGAAAGTTGTTGCCAACAGCATGTAAACAAGATTCAATAAAACTACAAACACAATAGATTTAGTTGATTCGCACATGCCGTTTATCTTCTAAAAAGTTCAAGGATCATAAATAATGTCCGAATTCGAACAGAGTACGAGATAGTACAAAAAGTGATACAAAGGCGAGGCATTCGATACCCTTTCGTAGAAAGACAAGAAAAGAATTCAAATTTAAAGTGAGTTAGGCATGCTAAAAATTCTTTGAAAATAAACGAGAACACAGATCGCCGACAGCCAGTGCTATGTAACCGTGTTATGAAGAAAGGTGATGAGATCTACAAATTGCCTTTCTATCTTTAAATTAGACAAACGCTAAAAGATGAGCATTACCATTACGATTACACAATAAATAACCAACGTACAAATACAGAAGCATTGATTCTTAAATATAAGTTGGAGTCTCATTGAAAATGTAGATAATTGGCAAATAAGATTTGATACAGACTAACTGGAGCGTGAAATTTGAATCAACGACAACAAACAATCCGTCGCCATAATAGAAACGAATGCCAAACTTCAGAACTCCATTAAAGCGGTATTCAAACTTCCTATTCGAGGGCAAGCAGTCGCGCTCAACACAGAAATACATATTTTATTCATTTACAACATGCCGCACCTCCATGATTGGTATCCGATAAACCTGCACAAAACGAATATAAGCAACACAAATAAGTGTACCTGTCACGGGGCCCTTGTTCTTCTTCTAAAATTTGTGTAAAATATTCCGAGTGGCACACGGCACCATCACCAACAACGGTTTCTGTGCCAATAATAAGACGACCTAACACAGGATGAAAAATAAAAATGTTTCTCAGAAAATTTCAATTCAATTCAATTTTGAAGTATCTAACAAGTTGGGTTTGATTTAAATTTGAATTTATTTATGGATAAAAAGTTATTATAACTTATTTATGTTTCAAAAAAGAAGATTTTATTTTAAGAAATGAGCAATTTGTATTTACTTCATTAACCAATGAACATTTAAAGTGGCATTGCTTGAAAATTAGTCAAGAAAATAGTAAAAATTATTAAAAATCAATACATACTGTGAAAATATAAATTTACAACAATTTGTTGTGCTATGAGATCAAGACCTTAGGTTAGTATAGTTAGTATAGGTGCATAATACCTACACATTTTTCTATAGAAATATGTGTATCTATGTGAATTGTTAGTAGCATATTCCACCTAGATAACACCCAATCTCGGCCTTTACCTTGCCGCATGGTTCCGCGAACACCGCCCAACAATGTGTCAGTCATTCCACTAATTTCTCGGTTTCTGATAATCACACACAGTCTCAGGAGAAATATTTGACGCTTCAATAGGCACTAAAGTGGTATTCTCACATGTTTGTTTTATTTATCTAAAACGTGAGAACTAGAGACAAAACTACATTCATTCGTTGTATATCTGCAAAATTTTAATTTCTATATATTGTTGGCCACAGACTGAATCAATAAGCACTGGAAGCGAATAAATGTTACGGAGTAATATCACTGATATAATAGTAATATGCTTTATTGTAGTTATTCGTATCGTTTATGTAGTTTATCTGTGCATACACTTTGATTAATGAATAAAAATAATGATTTTATAGCTGCATCAATGAATCCAAAGAGTGTGATTTTGATGTACGAGTAAAAACGGTATGTCTAGTGCAGTCTGTGTTGGCGCAGCCGACGGCGACGGACGGTGTTCGACGTCACAATACCACAATTAAAATGCCAACAAGTCCGGTTGCCAGCCCAATCCAATTACAGTGGACAACGATTCCGAAGAGTAATTGGAATTGAGACTATACGGGAGCCGGCGAAATACATGGAAAGGATCGTGGCGGGAAGAACTCCTGTCGGCAATTACTATTTAGAAAATGTAACTAAAATTAACTTTGTATAGTGCTGGCTGTTTCTGTGAGCAGATCGCGGGCTACGGAGTGAGGGGATGGCATGTTAGCTCTGATAATGAGTATTTTCTTAGAAGTCACACAAAATTCGATGTCGTTGTCTTATTACTAAGGATATTGAAGACTTTAAAAAGTAGAAGGAAAGTATGCAAACAAACCTGGGTTCATCATCAAGGCTTTAGGATGCAATCAGAAATTAGGCACGGAAGATAGTGGAATTTTGCGAAAATAAATGCATACATTAAAATGTGGTGACGTGGTTCAGGTCTATTTCTGGTCTAGGATGTACGGCTACAGTTCTATTTCGGAATAATAAATCGGTAGGGTTGCGGTTACTGATGACAGTGACTCGAAGACGATTCGACAAAAATAATCCTTGAAAATAGCTTTCGTGAGAGCAACTTATACCTACCAACGAAACTAGTCACCTAGTGTTAATCAAACGGACGTCCGTGTTTAAGAAGGAGGCCTCATGCAACGTCAGAGGTCGACACCAACAAAGGACCTCTCTTATGTTAGGTTCTTCCGAATCTGAGTATTCCGAAATAGACCCGTGAGAATTATACTTTTTATCAACGTCACTTTACTAATAAGTAACTATTACTGACACATGGTGCCTTACAACTGTTTACGGCCGGGAGCCCATCCCTGGAGGAAGAATATCCCAGGATTCCCGTCACGTCATCACCCTTACTGTTTACTGGTTATAAGCCCTTTATTATGGTAATAATTTAATTAATAAGAATAATTTGGTACGGCATTTGCTCAAAACCATATTTGTTTAGTACAAAGTTATTGAAACTACACTCGAGAGCAATGAATCCGGGTCACTTAAAGAATCCTAAAAATCTCGGAAACTAAAAATGCTAGGTTAATGCAATAAATTGTATTTAATAGACAATGTAATACTCCTTAAATGAAGGTATTAAAACTTCTTAGTTATTGTAAAGTTATATCATAAAAAAATCAAATTTGAAAAAGGGCCACTTTCGAAGATGGAACTACGAAATTACAGCATTTGGTGTTGCTTTTGTTTGTAATCTGTCATTTATGTGGGTACATAAACCATGTTGATAGTGCTCTATATTCATTAATTAAGCTGAAATTATGTCGCTTACGCCTGAAGAATGCACCAGAATACTTACAATGCTGGAAACCGGCCGGAGTCAGCGCGATACAGCCAGGACTGTCGGTGTGTCGCTGTCAACAGTACAAAGAGTTCTCCGACGTTACGAAGAAACTGGTTCTAACCTACGCAGACCAGGAACGGGCAGAACCAGGTGTACCACAGCACGAGAAGACAGATACTTGGTGAACACCATGCTTCGAAATCGCTTTCTCACAGGAACTGAACTCACCAATCAGTTTCGACGCCTCGGAGGAAGTAACCCAAGTGCATGGACAGTAAGACGTCGGCTTGCTGAATCTAACTTAAAACCCCTTAGACCTGCAAACGGCCCTAAACTGGAGCGTGGGCATCGTATTTCGAGACTAAGGTATGCCCAGAGCCACGTAAATTGGAGTATTGAAGATTGGTCAAAGTTATGTTCTCCGACGAATCAAAATTTATGCTCTACAAGCACGATGGAAGACACAGAGTGTATCGAAGACCAGGGGAAAGATTCAAGCAAGCATGCATCGAAGAAAAAGTAGCCTACGGTGGTGGGTCTGTACTTGTGTGGGCCGGAATTTCTTCTGAAAGTCGCACAGAGCTGGTGATCATAGAAAACGGCTCTTTAACTAGCGTAAGATATGTGGAAGAAATCCTCAATGATCACGTTGGTCCATTTATGGTCAATTTAGGTGAGGATGCTATATTTATGCATGACAATGCCCGACCTCATACAGGTAGGATTGTGAATGACTACCTTTAAGAGATGAACATTACTCGTATGGAGTGGCCAGCGCGCAGCCCGGATATCAACCCGATCGAGCATGCTTGGGACGAGCTAGGCAGATGCGTAAAACAACGAAACCCTCCCCCAATCACGCTTCGTGAGCTCAAAATTGCTCTCACAGAGGAATGGGAGAATATTCCCCAAAATCGTATAAGGAACTTGGTGTACAGCATGCCAAACCGCGTAAACGCAGTAATGGAAGCACGAGGAGGCAATACGAAGTATTAAAATTCAAGAAAATCGTAATAAAGTTCAAAAATTTCATGTTTCCTATTTTTGTTTTAAGGAGAGATCAGCAGTTTTTTCTTTATGTAATTTTGTGTTAATAAAATGTATGGTGACTCATATTTTTTTTACTTTCATTTAAGGAGTATTACATTGTCTATTAAATACAATTTATTGCATTAACCTATCATTTTTAGTTTCCGAGATTTTTAACATTCTTTAAGTGACCCGGATTCATTGCTCTCGAGTGTATAAAGATATTCGCACAAACTCGACTGTGGCATCAAAGTAGCTGAACCATATTACATTTTACCGGATACTTACAGCGTACTTTCGTGTATTTGTAGAACATGTCGTTCCCGTACAAAGAAATTTTGAGGAAAAATAAACTGTATAAAGCTTTTCCTCTATCCCTACTTTAAAGTATCACAAAGGCGAATAAGTTGAGCGGCTTGGGAAGGACCGTCCCAAAGCAGATGTTCGTCTTTACCTGCTGATCGAAAAGGAAACATTGTTAAATTGTAAAACAAACTGCTCGCAGCGCTTTCAGTGTATCCACATAGACTATGAGTACCTATCTAGTAGGCATAAAGGTAGCTGAATTGAAACACATGATTAGGTACATATTAACTTGGATAGATTTCACAAGTAAATATTGTAGACTCGATGCGATTGTTAACAGTAAAAATATAGTACTAATAGCATAATATTTTTTGAATTATAATTTACTAGCTGACCCGCGCAACTTCGTTTGCATGATAAATGAAGAACCGCTCGACCGATTTTGTGCAAACTTCACATAAACCATCTACTAAATAGTCCGAACAAAGCCTAAACATTTGGTTTGGATAGGTGAGCCCGTTCTTGAGTTATAAAATTACAACGAAAAGTGGCATTGATTTTTATATATATAGATAGAAGATAGATGATTGACATTGAGAAATCAAACATCAATGGTTTGACTGTCGAAGAATATGAGAATGGTTATCAAATCGTAGTAGTGTGCGGCTTCCAAGCTCCTACTTATACATAAATACAATTTTGTGACATGACTTCAATGCAACGCACGCCAACCATAAATTCGACCAACAGAATGCAAGCGTTACTTTAAACTGTATTTTGAATTTGTTCGCGTTTCACGTGGAAATACGATGCGTAAAATAAATATCGGACACATTGGGTACATTCTCGAATGCAATTCATGGTAAATGAATCGGTGCGCATCTTTTCAGTCAGGCGATGTCGGAGCCCCGCGGGATTGCGCTGGAAATTTACCAAAAAAAGATCGGGCCAATATGGCAGCCGTATCGAACAGTGCCAAGTTACGATCAGACTCGACACGGGGCTTTAAGTGGGCTATCATGTTTGCAAAATTTAAAAATCGCTTGGGGAAACTCATACTGGGATTCAGCAACCCAATCCTCAAACATTTATCAGGCCTAAATTGCCCTGGAGTATCGGACTACGCTTTTAGGTGAACTTTTGGACACCGTCCGTGTTTATTTGATATCAATTATTTGCTTGCTTAATGCTACTGCACAATTGAAGACCAATTGTGTGACATTGTTATACAAAGCAATGTATAGCCGAAGTTAATCTAATAAATGCTCGGTAGTATGCTACCTAACTAATAAATGTACTTAATACACCGACGTATTACAATTAGACACGTCATGCAGGCTTTCAAATACAGCAGATCTTTTATACCTACATTTAAAAAAGAATTTCTATGAAATAATCTATAATACCATGTATCAAAAGTAAGGCAATTGCCTGACTTTTATGTTGCCATTTTTCAGTGTTAGTAACGTGTCTATAGTTTTTATATATCATTGACTTAAAATATATAAATAAGTACCATAAGTAGTCCACATACCTATTAACGCTTAAATAGTAAGAAAAACCAAATTGAAGCTTAGTCACCGCGAGAATCCTTCCTGGAGCTTCCCTTAAGAGGGCTTACCCGGGACTCCCGACCGTGGGCAGTAGTAGGGCAGCATGTGCTTTTAGTCGGCATATCATCCATGAGAGATTTCCACATAATAAAGAACCACGATGCTACTAGCTTTATTGTCTGTACCTATTATTTGAATTATATGCTACACAATTCGCACAGTTTCATCGTAACTCTTCTCAAAGAGCTGAAGCTTCGTGTGTATCAGATTAAATAAGTTATAACCCTCATAAAAAGTAAGTTATTTGTCCTTCGTCTTTCTTATAAGGCTCTGATATTATAATGCACTGATATCATACAGTACAGATGGTGCAGATATTTGAATCTTCATTGGCTTCATGGCACCAAGAACAATAAGTTCCTTTGAAAAACTTACTAGTAGCTTTGAGTAAGCAGGAGCAGGTGGAGGATAAACTAACATTTTTATCATTTACCTACATATATAGACCAAAATTCATTTAAAAAAGAAAAGTTTTTTTTTTGCGATAAGATCACGCTTTGTCCAATATGAGTTTTTTTTTTGTAAACGAGCCTTTACTTGGTGTATAAATTAAGTGATTTTTCATTCTTCGCAACTCTACCTTCTTTTCTCTCTAAAGGTTGCTTGGTAGAAATCGCACTTAGCGATAAGGCAGCCCATTGTACATTACAAGAACTTTTATTCTTAACTAGCTGTTCCACGCGGCTTCGACCGCGCAAGTTGTACATCGCTTAAAACCATAACCTTCCTTTTCCGCAGTCGGTTAAAATGTAGCCTATGTCCTTCCCAGGGTCTCGAACTATCCCTATACCAAATTTCTTCTTAATCACTCCAGCCGTTTAGGCGTGAAAGCGTAACAGACAGACAGACAGACAGAGTTACTTTCGCATTTATAATATTAGTAGGGATTAGTAGGGATAGTAGGGATGATGTAAATATTTTTTGGTGTACAATAAATTATATTTCTATTATATTCTCTACCGCACGCTAAGTCACCCTACTCTATTTCATCCTGCTCACTCTCTCCTACTCTGCCCTTCCTCTCCTTACCTCTACTCTCCCACTCATCTTAGCAAAGTATAAGTTAAGTATAAGGTATTGAATCTATAAATAGCGTCTTTACAAAAACTTGTGACGACAGTTCATGTTGAATTAGTTATAGAACGTTCCTAATACGAGTATGAATCAAACTGACTAATAAAATGACGCTTTAGTTACTTCCCCCTTCTGCCCTGTCAGTTTTCTCTCAAAAAACAATCTCCCACGGCAAACTAGGGTAGAGGAGATCATCACACACAAAGAAGGATTTTAACTAGTGAACCACTAATACTAAGGATGAGTTTGAAGTTCAGTACCATTTATAAAAAATGGTACTGTGAGAAGTCTCGAAATATGTACTGTCAGACAGACAATCAGAGTAAAAAACTTTCAGTACTAACTGCATAAAAATACTATCTGCCTAATAACTAGCAATCTTTGCTATCTAATAAACATAAATTGCAGCTTCAACGTATTGGCTGATACGTGAGTGCAAGAAAAATATAGACAAGATAGTTTTATTAAGATATCGCTAAAAATTTTAGCTGGTAACTTTCCATCTACCTACTCGTATGTAAAATAATTTTTCTATTCATAATTCTACTCGTAAAGGTCATCACAAACGTAGCTATAATATACAGGATGAATTTTTCAAAAGGGATTGGATGGCCAAATCCGAAACTATAAGGAATAGCGAAAAATGCTCAAAGGAGTCACGAGCCCGATTTTGACGAAACTGAAAACCTCATCATTAGATTTTTGAAAAACTAATAATCCTAGCTGGGAATCGAACCCATTGGTTATGAAAAAAAAACACACCCTATATTATTTCACCATACGATAGTGTTGCTATTAAGGATCTTATTCTGGGAAGTAATGACATACGGCAAACTAAAGGAAAGTGCTCATCTTTAACAAAATACAATTTATTTTGCTTACGTTGACTGATTAACTGTTCAAAATGTAGACCATTGTTTTCAATACATAGCTGGATTCGAGACCTCAAAGATAGTACTGCATTCAATATTATTGATTCCGTTTAGAATATTCTCCAAATAATCATTCTGAGCATGATTTAAAACACGGTATAGTTACCATCTATTCTGGGATTTTGAACGAAACAAACTATGATACAAAATTTAGGTACATGAAATATGAATTCTATTAAAATTCCAAACTTTCCTTAAATTTGCCGTATATCATTACTTCGCAGAATTTGATCCTTATCAGCGACACTATCGTATGGTGTAATAATAAAGGGTGTGTTTTTTTTTTCAAAATCAATGGGTTCTCACCTAGGATTATTGGTTTTTCAAAAATCTAATGATGAGGTTTTAAGTTTTATCAAAATCGGGCTCGTGACTCTTTTGAGCATTTTTAGCTATTCCTTATAGTTTCGGAGTTGGCCATCCAAGCCCTTTTCAAAAATTCACCCTGTATATTAATATGAAATACAGCAAGGCATATTACGACATATTTTCGATACAAATTTTCGAAGGACCACACACGCAGCTATAATATATATTTCAATGACGTCACCAAAATATGTCGACAGATATAGCTTGGTATATTTTAGCATATTACTATATATTTTGTATATTAATATATATTTTCCTATATTTTGAGGATAAAGGATGTTCCGTTTGTTTACCGAACATTCGGGAAGAGTGTCATATAGTCACGCCTTTTTCACCCGAAGGGGTAGGCAGAGACATATTATATGCCCACATTTCACCTTTAAGATTTTATCCCATGTAATGTGACGTGAATTGAGAGAGGCCTACGTCCAGCACTGGACGTATTGCCGTGTTGAAATGGACAGAGGCAGGATATGACGTGGTGGTATCCGTCCATAAGTATTGTTCCGGAATGTATTCTAAAATATACCTATACAAAATATATGGGTACCAGAGGTTCTGTAGCAGCAATGCAGCACTGCTGCCGAGCAGTGCTGCTTGCTGCCAAGTTCGGACTCAAATAAATGAAGTTCGGTATAACAAATGAAGATCGACAAAACAAATGAGGATAGTTAAAATAAGTGAAGATCGACAAACCAAATGAAGATTGTTAAAACAATTGAAGATCGATGTAAGGTGAGTCGCAAAGCGTCTATAAGTTGACTCCTTTATTGACCATAGGGCTGGCCTATTTCTCGCTCAAAGAAATTTTTTGAAAAAGGATTTTTTGCCTTTTTTTGTTTTTATGATAGGATAGGTACGCTGAAATTAGAACATCCTGTACATAAAATAAGCATTAAAACCGTGCGCTTGCAAGGACGGCCGGAGATCGAGTGAGCACGAATAAGGGCAAAATATATATTATAGTATAGCTCCCGTGTGTGATAGCTTGCTATAATATAATATATATTTCGATATATTAATATATATTATAGCTACGTTTGTGATGGGCTTAAGGTGGCTAAATACAATTGTTTTTTGATACATAAACATCCAATCCTAGCAGTGAATTGGTATTCAAGATGGAGCGCCGGCGCAGCGACACGTGAGGGTTCCATGCGCATGAGGTGCCCCAGGAAGCGGGAAAACACCCGAACTAACCCCCAAAAGACGCGCGATAACACCCGAAACAACCCCCAAAGACGCGTGATAACACCCGAATCAACCCCAAAGACGCGGGATAACACCCGAACCCCTAAGCAAGGCACCGGTAGTTGTCAAAGTCTGCCAGGAATCCTGAAACATTCTTCGGAGGAGTAACCCGTAGCTACCGGCAATAGACAGGTCAAAAAAAGCTGTGGCAAGCAGTCGCGTGCCATCAGAAGACTACAGTATACTCAGACTACAGTACCTATAGGGTACGACTTCCTACCTTTTGCGAGGAAGGTCATAATCCTCCCCATCACAGCCAAAAGACGCCCACTGCTGTAGTTTCTTCCGTTCCGTCACAACTTTTGCGGTCCTTGCATTCAGCATCTCATCAGCTTTATACATATATAAGCACTAGCTGATGCCCGCAGCTTCGCCCGCGTAAAATTTGTTCCCGCGGGAAGTTATTCCCGGGATAAAAGGTAGCCTATGTGTTATTCCAGACTATAATGTATCTCTGTACCAAATTTCAGCCCGATCCGTTCAGCGGTTTGAGCGTGAAAGAGTAACAAACATCAACACTCACAAACTTTCGCATTTATAATATTAGTAAGAAGTAAGATTCAATAGATCGAGCGAGTATCCGATCGTAATTGGAATGGGCACAACATGCACGTTCGAAATGATTTTCGTCTTATCCCTGTTAATTTTAGGTTATCTATTTCAGGCGCCTTGTTGAGTTTGGTATAGCATTCTTCTTTGGACACTTCGCGATACCCACAAGATGATTGTATTGTATTCTGTCATCATCACACAAGACACGTTATTGACTTCAACGAGTATTAAGACTTCCGTATTCGACATCGACAAATTCTAAGGCAATTCGAAGGATTGCAGCGTACGCTTCTGCCGGATTTCATTCGATTCTAATACATTACACTGTTATAAAATCTGAGGGGCTTTAAGAAAAATTCTAGTGGTAAAATATTGTTTTAAAGACCTATATTATGACAAGCTTTTATAAGGATTAAACTAATTTATTTAGATATAAAAGTACATTACTTGTTAAGATTTTTGCAATATTTCTCATTTTTCGAGAGCGATTTCGATTGAACAAAGTTTTCCTAATTGTATTTTGAACCGTTAAATAAGCAAGAGTATCTAAAAAATTACAGTAATATAGTCTTATCAGATCGAATCACAGAATATTTCCTAGTATCACGTTCCGGTTTACCACTGGTGATCGAAATTTATTTGATCATTTGACGTGTGACCGAAAAAGCATTAGGCCATCATTCTACTACTGATCGAATGAACAATTGACCAAAAGAGTTTTTATCGAACAAACATTTAGTATTTTTACTACTGATCGAATGAAGCTTTGGTCGAAAAATAGTTGACTAAAGAATATTTTAACAGGCGCTGAATCAAAATGGCTAGGTTAGGTTAGAACTGCGACCACAACGAACCGAATTCTACTTATTTCGCTTTTGTTTGTTAAAATATTCTTTGGTCAACTGTTTTTCGACCAAATGTTCATTCGATCAGTAGTAGAATGGCCTAAAATGTTTTTTCGGTCACACGTCAAATGATCAAATGAATTTCGGTCACCAGTGGTATACCCAGAACAAAAACCCTAATTCCTTTATAGTTTTCAAAAACCTACATATGCATATTAATTTTACTGTTGCTCACTTTAGATCAATTGAACCAGAAATTCGTTAATCCGTCGAGGTTACATACAAAGGAAACTGCGGTGAGCCTGAAAATTAAGTTGTTTCGCTCTATTGCCTTTAAATTAAACCACGGCGCTGCTAAAACTGTAGTTATGACCTCAAACGCCAGAGTTTACGTTTGAACTGTTTTAATGATGTATTGAATATGCTTGAATATTATGGAATGTAAAATGTTTGATCCGTTTTTATTTAAGGAGGTACGGTCATCTACAAAAGTAGCTAATAACGAAAGTTCATTGATGAGAAAAATAGAGCCTGGAACGTTAATCCGAAACTCGTTTGTTCGAATAAACTGTTGACAGAATCATTTTTCGCAGACGTCTCCTTTCATAGAAAGCACCGTTGGCAGAAATCACTACTCGTAGAAAGCACGGTTCGCCGAAGAATCCTTCCATAGAAAGCACGGTTGGCAGAAATCACTATTCGTAGATAGCACGGTTCGCCAAAGTATTGGTTGATAGAATCATTGTTGCACAGATGTCATGGTTGTTCGAAAGCACTGTAAGCAGAAACCTCTGTACATAGATAGCACGGTTCGCCGAATAAATTGTTAATAGAATCATTATTCATAGAAGCCTTGGTTCATAGAAAGCGCGGTTGGCAGAAACCTCTGTACATAGATAAAACTTCATTCCTAAAGCTTTTTTGATAGAAACCACTTTTTCCAGATACATCGGATTACAGAAAGCAAAGGGTTCGTAAAGTACTGCAGGATAGCTTGATAGTCCCTCGGATACTTTTTTTTACCTGTGGTTCTACCCCAATGATAGTATCGAGAGCCAGAAAGGGACTTTAGATTGCGGAAAGCTTAAAATGACCAAAGTTATTAGAATATTCTTTTTAACGAGCTTTCTGTGACTCGATGTATCTGGAAAAAGTGGTTTCTATCAAAAAGCTTTCGGAATGAAGTTTTATCTATGTACAGAGGTTTCTACCAACCGCGCTTTCTATGAACCAAGGCTTCTATGAATAATGATTCTATTAACAATTAATTCGGCGAACCGTGCTATCTACGAATAGTGATTTCTGCCAACCGTGCTTTCTATGGAAGGATTCTTCGGCGAACCGTGCTTTCTACGAGTAGTGATTTCTGCCAACCGTGCTTTCTATGAAAGGAGACGTCTGCCAAAAATGATTCTGTCAACAGTTTATTCGAACAAACGAGTTTCGGATTAACGTTCCAGGCTCGTTCAGAAAAATATGAGGATGGGTATACATTTTATACATTTTTATTATATAAACAATATTAAAATATAATTTATATATTATTTGCTATACAAACGAACGTAGGTACTGGAAATTTAGCCTCTACTGCTTCCAAAAGTTCTATCGTGAAATTAAAAACCTAGTCTTCTTTAACGAATAATATTAGGTACATGCTACTTCTGAAGATTGGAAAAAAATAAACTCCTCAATTTTATGACTATAAAGTGCTTATAAGGTATAATACTAACTATTGGAATGCTATCATTGAAGCTTTGTGTTATGGCATTTAAAACTTTAATAGACATACGATAGCAATACCTTTTATCCTATAATAACCACTCGATATATTATGTACAAAAGGTGATAATTACTATCGGTCTTTAGGATGAGGATATTTTCTACTCGTGACTTTACTAAGTAAAAAGATTAAACGGCGTCTTCAAAGGTGATTTTTCGTCACCTCGTTTTCATAGCGACGAGACCACAAAGCAGTGATAATGCTCTCAAATTGCTCGGACGTGTGCCCGATTTCTACGAAAATTGCCAACTTGTGAAATTGGAGCCTTAACTGTTGACCTTCTCTTATTATGGTATAGTACTTGAACTATCTATGTGGAATGTTGACACTCTCATGTTATTAACTAGTTAAAAGTTAAATCAAATAAGCGCTTATGTGATGGGATAGGGCAACACTCGCAGACCACTCGTAAATTCACCGGTCGCGATGACGGTCCGGGCCTCGGGGCACGTCGTGACCCGACTTCATCTGTCTAACTTGGTATTATTTACGATTTTTATTATGCTGTAAAAATGTGCGAATTCTTGCTGCGAGGGCACGCCTCAGTCGCACATGGATCCACGCGTCGATAGCCAATTGTGAGTCGTGAGTGCCGAGTTACCGCATTAAATTTTGAACAATTCGATTGGGAAATTTATCGAAATTTTTAGCACATTTATTTAATCCCCTAGCATCAGTAGTCCGATTAAATAGTCCGATGATCGAACTACTGAGACTTTTCTGGCTCAGTAGTCCGATGATGCAGATGATTATAAATCATCGGACTACTGGGTCTTTTAGTCCGATTCGACATTCCGGAATACGAAATGGATGCAGTAGTATTAACATTTGTTTTGCATATTTATTTTTTCCAACATGCTAATTTTGACATTCGGCATTCCGAAATAAGAAATGGATGCAGTAGAATTAACATTTCTTTTGCATTTTTTTTAACATGCTATTCTTTTTGTATAAAATTGCTTAATATTTAGCATGTGGGAAAAATAAATATCTACGCAAAATGAATGTTAATACATCCATTTCTTATTTCGGAATGCCGAATGTCAAAATTAGCATGTTGGAAAAAATAAATATGCAAATAAATGTTAATACTACTGCATCCATTTCGTATTCCGGAATGTCGAATCGGACTAAAAGACCCAGTAGTCCGATGATTTATAATCATCTGCATCATCGGACTACTGAGCCAGAAAAGTCTCAGTAGTTCGATCATCGGACTATTTAATCGGTCTACTGATACTAGGGGTATTTAATCAGGTAACACTAGAAAATTATTCGTCTCCGAATGAACTATAAAGTTTGTTAATAAAAACAATTGAAATAATTTGTGAATAAATTTAATATCAAAAGGCATGCTAACGTTTGCAAATTCCGTTGATAAAATTCATTGGGATGTACTCGTACTCCGTGTAAAAAGCTGCGTTCTTGTGGAATAGGTAGTCATCTCATTTTAACACAAAGAAATGACAACGCTATTATAGTAACATATAATTCAGCTTTTGTATATTGCATAGTTTATGTCATCTATAATGTGCTTGCTGTTTTAAGCAATTTTACAGAGCACAGACTTTGCTAATATAGAGTGTAGCACAAAGCTTTTACACTGTCACAATTCATTGTGGCAAACAGTTACACTTAGTTGTTCTGCATTTTCGTTGTTTATTTTAATGTATCTTTATTCGCATTAGAGATGGAAAACAGTATATAGACTATTATGCGAAAATGGTTCGCAAAATATTTTGTATATAATTGTGAAGTGAAATTAAGATTTATTCAGATCGAAAATAATTTTAATTCTTACATGTAGGTACATATTGTACAGCCTCGTTTCGAAAGCGTTGTATCAACGTTCACGGTGAACACCGGGCGGCGTTGCAAGATACATTCCCATAAATCCAGAACAATATAAAAGTATGTTTACATTTTATACTGTTTTTATACACCACGATCTTGAAAAACAATATATTGCATGGGCAATATTAGTAAAATCTCGTCTACGAAAAATCAGTGGATACCGTTAAGAGTACTTTAACCTGGGAAGGGATAAAAAACCGTAAGACCTTTTTCCGGACCATCAATATGGCACGAAATGGCGAATAGAAGGCGTAACGTTATTTTGAATAGAGAACGCTGCTTGTTTACAATAGCTGCGGGTAGTTCGTGAGCCGCTCTCCATTTAGATGGGAAGAGCGTCGATACAGTGTGCGGCTGCGGCGGTCATGTGAACAACCATCTTTCTTTGAACCCTCTACCCGCTACTAAAGTAAACAGCAACTAGGCAGTCTAGGAATACGAAAAGGTGTCAAGAGTTCTTTTTGAGTTGGGCGCTTCATTTTCAACATCTGTGTTATGGAGCTTTATGAAGTGAAGTGCGTTTTATACGGTCTTTGATGTTCGGTTTCGCGCTCTTAGAGTCTAGTGGCTCCCGAGGGGTGAGCAATAACAACATCGGGGTAAGTGTGCGGGGTCGTAATGTACCCTTAACGACCCACGCACGGTAATGTATTTTTGGAAATAGTTTTACAGCTTCGGCTATAAAAGTGGAATTAATTAAATGATTAATCTTAATGGGCAAGTAAGTGTAGAACATTAATGCTTTTATGAGACTTTAATAATTTCACTAAGTTCCTATTTTCCAGGAATCCATCATGAGAGTCTCAATTGGTGAAAAATTATACTGTAAATTCCGAATCGTTCCAAGCCTCATTACATCACATTTCTTTATGTATAAATTGTTGTTTGTTTGTCTCGATAAAATTCGAGCATGACTGGACCGATTTAGTTGTTTTTGGTTTTGATATGTTTAAGGATATTCAGAGGTTTAAAGGTATGAAAAATTACTCAGCACAGCAGTAACCTGAGGCGGGACAAAGTTCATCGGGCCAACTACTAAACAAAATTTACTAATTAAGAATTCAACATTTTTGAAGTCGGTTTAGACAGACATTGAAAATATTTTAGCACATTTCTGTCTCTAACTCTACTTTTATTTTTTAACAATTAAGTACTGTCGGTTGGTGCGTGAAATGTAAAAAAATACCGAATAGCGAAAAATAGAAAGCTCAGCGTCTGACTTGAACATAGCTGTTTAACTCAAACGGAGTCGGTTGAGTAGAACACTATTTTTCACATTTTATTCGACTTTTCAGGTCACGGACGGTTACTGGTGACTAAGTGAACACCACTATTAGTACAAAAAAAATGGTTCAAAAAGAGTAATCTTACTAATATTATAAATGTGGATGTTTGTTACTCTTTCACGCTCGAACGGCTGAACGCATCTGGTCTAAATTTGGTACAGGTACCTATATACTATAGTCTGGAATAACACATAGGCTACTTTTTATCCCGGGAATAAGTTGCTACGAGAAGCGGGAACGGGAACAAATTTTACGCAGGCAAAGCAGCGGGCATCAGCTAGTTGGTATATACAAGTATATGAATCTGTGTAAAACTTGTACGGGTTGCAGAGGTAGACAAAAGTTCGGGTTACAACTGAACATAATCTCGGTCGCTGCAGTCGTACTTAATTAAATGGGACGGTCTCATTTCATTCGTGACAACTTTATGCCCAGATTCTTAGAGCTGGTATAATAAAACTTAAGAATTTACTGGCGAGACTACCCGGGATAATTATCCGGAATACTTTGATTATTCTAGATGGAGCAATTGGCCACACAAAACGGTACAAAACGCTTTCCCAAAAATGGTAGAGCAGTTTGACTTCATCTTCTTATTAAAATAATATATATAAGCTATAAACATTTATACAAAATATATCATTAGCATTCCATAGATATCTGGAGATGGACACACTGTCTAGAAAACAGACTGGTACGTCTGGAGAAGTTCCAAAAGATACTGAAATGAGATTGAATTTTCTACTTCAATAGAAAGCGCCAAATATTCAGGCTGTTGATTTATTTATTTATCAATTCGAACAAACCGATTTTCGCACGAACAAGAAGGTAAACTCGAAATGAAGCCCGTTTGTCAGTAAAATGACAATCGTTAAGCCAAGTTGAAGTCCTTATGAGCGGCTTGAAAATTTTCTACTTTAGGTCGTCAACGACTTGCGCCTGTACATTTCAACACAGCAATAGGCTGAAGTGTAGGGTGAAATAGTTTACATCAATTTGCATTTGCAAGGTTTTGCTAGATTTTCATGATCAGTTTGCATAAAAGAACATTACATAAACAACTAGTAATTTTAATTAAAATTAATATTTTCAGTTAACAAGTCGTTGGCGACTTAACGTTTCTAAGACACATAGAATAGAATAGCAAAATTATAATCAGTAAAGATTTATCTGCTTAAGTATGATACAATGACGAGATGTGGGATCATTATTCCTTTGACACCATTCAGTGTCTTTAAATTACCGATGTATTCAACATGACTAAGAATACTTTGTAGTGTGAATGGACTATTAAATTATACAGCAATTTTACACCTTAGATCTACACTCGATTATCGGCAAAGGATTTTCCACGAGGAAATAGAATTTGCGTTTTATGGCATTGCTCATTGAATGTGTCCAATAGCATATTGGCGTCAATAGTACTGTGGAGTACATGCATAAATTGAAAATGACTAAATGAACATAATATGTTTAAATGGTCTTAATTTTTCTCTGAAAATGTCAGCTCTGTAGCTATCAAGGTTCCTGAGATACTGCTTCGTGACAAACAGACAGACAAACGGACGGTGAAGTCTCATGAACGGGTCCTGTTTAACCCTTTGTGTACGGAGCTAGGAGAAAAGCTATAAAGAACAGTTGTCAGTTAAAATAAATTATAGTATATTATCGTCTCAGCGAAATCTAAATAAACTCGGTCCTTTTACGATTTGCAGTAAAATGAAATTTCCTGGAGAGTAGGTGTCAGATATAACCTCAAATATGTGTAAGTCAAAGCACATGTGCTACGATTGGGTTGGTATTCAGTGTAGAGTAAATTCATGAATTTACTGCACCAGAAAAAAAAATTGCCACTTTATGCAAGAGTTTACAATGTTGAATAATAAGAGGTCCGGAACTCTTCTACTCATAGCTGGGTGCCGTTACAAAGAGTGACCGAAGGAGCCGCATTCTGTTCAGGCAAGTGCGGAGGAAGCGGTGGATGCAAAGGGGAGGGGTGGGGCACAGCACGAGCACGCCACCTCGTAAATCTGAACAGCCCGCGGCAGGGACCTGCCTCCAAGTACATCGTGGTGCGAAGTTACTTAGCAACTAGAGACAGTATCCAATAACTTATCTGTAGGTGAAAGTTATTGGACCCGTAGTCGAACATGAACCAAACTTGTTGTGCGCTAATCGTTAGGTTGGTATTTTTCAACCGACTACCAATAAGTTCTCGTGTCGGCTGAAGGTGTTCTTTACTGATGGCAATAAAAACGCTATAGTTCCTAAATTGATTTTTTTTTTATTTTTAAAGTTGTGAACTTGTTAAAGAAATTCTTTACTTACTGGTAGAGTATAGCCAACCACACAGCCAGCAGCGGTTGATAGAGATGAATGAAACAGTAATTTTAAAGCTCAAATCAGCTAATATAATGAAAAACTCTTTCCTTTCATTGTGAAAATTTTCCCACATGTCTAGTCATTCGAGAAAACCTCATTCGTTTGGAATAAATAATGTAAAACACAGAAAAGAGGCAACTTTCGCCATGTGGTTGGTTTAAAATGTAAAAATACGGCAATGTTTCAGATTGGGTACATTAAACTTTATACGGATGTCGCTAAATTGGACTGTTGGTTAGTTTGTTCTTTGCCAAGTTTTTCCTGTCCAGTAGTACAGGGCCGGGGGAAATGGTCGTGGACCGGGTAATTGTGTTAAAACTTTCATCAGAAAGTGTGAAATTTTGTGGAAGCAGCGCGGCCAACGTTACCGCCATCTACCCTTACAAGTTTAATTTGTTTCAAAATTGTAGCGAGACACAAAGGCAAGAATAATAAAATGTCATCTTCATTTACTGTATAGCGAATCGAAATGAAATATTCATGTTAATCACGTAATATATATAAACAACAAGACATTAGTACCACTCGCAAAATTAATTGACAATATCCTACTAATATTATAAATGTGAAAGTTTGTGAAGATCTTTGGATGTTTGTTACTCAATCACGCTCTAACGGCTAAACGGGTTGGGCTGAAATTTGGTACAGAGATTTTTTTTTTTATTGAAGGGCTTTGCGACCACATCGCCATTTGGTACAGAGATAGCTTATAGTTTGGAATAACACATAGGCTACTTTTCATCCCGGGAAAATGTTCCCATGGGAAGCGGGAACGGGTACCGAATTTCACGCGTGCGAAGCCGCGAGCATCACCTAGTTGACAACATGAATAAGAACTTCATTGAAACAAAATAGGTATATTCCATGTTATTATTTAGCCATAAACATGATACTGAATAACGAATAGCTTTAACATACGTGGCTTCTGATTAGTCTGTGGGTATCATTACGGTGTTATGGCACCTTATCTAATGCTAATAAAACGTAATGTGTTTCAGTAAACTCATACTGGTACTAACTCTTACCCGTTTTAGAATGATCTTCACCTCACTTAACTAAACCCACTAAAATGAATGAATGATAAAATGAAATAATCAGAAATATTTTACAACATACTAACTGACGTTACGCTGTTTTTCACCGCGTAGCACCCGTTCCCGTGGGAATGTGGGAGTAAAATATAACCTATGTTACTCAGGGTGAATGGAGCTTTCTAACTATGTAAAAAAATTAGAAATCGGCACAGTGGTTTTTCAGTTTATTCATTACAAATATATATATACACACACACACACACAAATTAAAAAAATCTCTTTATAATATTTGTGTAGATGAAGGAACATCTCAGAATACTAACCAACAGCAGTTCAAAGAGAACATTCCAACGTTAGGGAAAAACGGAATGCAACCCGCTGCCACCCCAGAACTTCTTCTGTTGGGCTAAAAAGGTTAGAGCCTTGGGCTAAAAATTCGTAGATGAAGTTTTTTTTATAATGTGGGAATCCTCATGGATGCTATGGCTCCCGACGATGCTAGTCTCCTATCGACTAAACCCACACAGTGCCCGTCCATGTGCCTACGCCCTGGAGTCCTGGGTACACCCTCGGAGGGATAACCCCAGGACAGGTGTTGCCATACCTCATTTACGATTTTTTTTACATTTTTTACGTAGTTATTACAATTAAGTTCAAGTAAATACATTTTAACAACATGATACATAAAAGATGGCCGACAACTTTGCTTAATAACAACTTGAGAGGCTGCAGAATTTATGCATTCGTTTTATTTTTAACCTCAGGAAGTATGACCATGTTTCACATTTTCGCCAAAAGCTCAAGTGGCTCCCAATCCGTCTTCACAGGAACACTCGGATACTCTGTCTCCTCTTCAATATACTGCACAACTCAAAATCCCCGTCATACCTGAGGGAGCGATTCTCATTACTACGTTCTCCTGAAGCTCCCTGCAGGACGCACCTTCGCTCCATCCTTAAAGTCCCACCCCACAAATCCGACTTCTATTCTTATTCCTTCACGGCACATGCGGTTAGGTTGTGGAATTGCTTGCCACCAAATATTAGAAGTGTTAATACGGTTGTAAGTTTCAAGAAAAAAGTCCGTGAACACTATCTCTCAACCACTTTTAACTGCTAATGTCGTCATTTCTCCTATTTAAGTATATAACATAAATCCGTAATTCTAATGTAACTTTTTATATCGAATAAGATTAGGTATTTATATATTTATATTTATGTATATTATGTGTGTATGTAAGTATTTGTTTCTCAAGTATGTATAATCGCTTGTTTTAACTAGTCTTTTTTCACACACTTCTACCTTTTTCAACTATATCATTGTCATGCTCTCCTCTCGCCGGCCTGCTGGAGGAGATTTCTTAAAGAAATAAGCAGTGCCATTGTACTCTTTTTTTTCCTAACTACATCTCTATTGTAATACATGTGTGTACATAAATTGTTAAATAAAATAAATAAAAATATAAATTGATTATTAATGTTCCGTGA
Organism: Miltochrista miniata; assembly: GCA_933228765.1. Taxonomy (NCBI): domain Eukaryota; kingdom Metazoa; phylum Arthropoda; class Insecta; order Lepidoptera; family Erebidae; genus Miltochrista; species Miltochrista miniata. The sequence continues at coordinate 20,426,240 of OW121763.1, read as the reverse complement.
AATTTGTTGACGCATTACATCGTTTTATGGAAATAAGTAGGCATCATGTCTTATTATACGCTAATTTAAAGACATACCTACTTCCCACTCTAAAATAATGATAAGTAACGACTGTGCGACCAGATGACTAATGGCAATAATGAATTGGACAGATGTTTAAGTCTCGGATTCGATAAATGATTATGTCAGAATTTATATGTTTTCTATGCCAATAGATTTAAAAAAAAAGTGTAAAAGTATTCATCAGCTATTAGCTTAAAAGCTCATAATACGAGTTCTGCTAAGGTTGAGGGTAGTTGAAGCGGGAAAACATCCGAAGAGAAACATAGAGGCGGGATGTTACCCGAACTCCTAGGTGTGGCCGCGGCAAAGGCAGTGGCAGGGTACCGTTTGGTTTTAGTCGGTAAGAGACCGGCATAGCATTCGTGAAGGATTTCCACGCGTAAAAAACCTACAAGTTCATAATACGAGCTTCGCTAAGTTTGAGACTAGATGGAGAGTTGCGCGTAAATGTTTCCCTAGACTTGAGTGAAGGTGGCACAAACAAATCTTATTAAACTGCTACTGTATGTTTCCATCTCGTGACGTGTCAGCCGCCACACAAAACGGAAGTTATTATTATTAAAATATATGCAAATAAGCAGCTCATTGGAAATATCCCTTATTCAGTTTACCAGTTTCTTGTTGTCTGTACCGCTTAACTCATAATTTACATCTCATTAATGGTATGTTTTAGCGAATAATTTGTCGAATTTCAATAATGTTTAAAGCCCGCGGCAGTAGTGATTTGATACGACACGCAACGCGTGAGGATCTTCAGGGGTATATCAATTATAAAAATGAAATAGCAACAAAAACTATATCTTATTTCAAATCATAGCACGCAAAGGCTACTATCAAATTAATTTAAACGTTTAAATTGTTCAACTTGCAAAGGCGAAGATCGTAAGGCTTTACCATTTCTTTTAATCAAAGTTAAGCAATAAGTGCATTAACTTTCCATTTTTGGTAAAGCGGACACAATCGTTAAGTCGACTAAAATAAATTTCGTGGGAAGCTTCCTAACTTCTACCGATTAATCGTACCAGCGAGCATATATGACCTCTATGTAGTTCTTAGAAGGTATATATTTGTAAGTGCGGCATTTGTATCAAACAGTCGATAATAAAGTTATTGAAAGTGGTAATAAGATTAACGGCTTGTTCGTTGCTCATAAATCACGATGCATTACGTCGCCGACGACAGGAGGCTCGTATCGCATTACAGTGGATTAATTGCGGTAGAGCCGGCTATGGCGACAACTGGGGCGGAGCTTGCGCGGGCGCATATTACACGATCCACATACATTTTGAACTAAATATGTATTAACTTCTCTGGACCGCGCCGAAGGATGTGGACCGACAGTAAAATATAGAGGTGGCACACAGTAAACGAAAGTGTAAGTGGTTTTGAACATGTCACTGTCACTTTGTGTGACGAGCTCAATACTCGTAATACAATGTTATGTAGGAATATGAAAAATCTTTATTCAATCTTTGGTAACAAGGTAACACTTATGAAAATATATCTACGAGTGGCACCGAGAGAGCGATATAAGCGACAGAGACATGAAAATGTCATTCCGGTAAAGAAATTACAGACGCAGTACACGGTGAGAGTTTCAGGACGAACTAAAGATTGCAACGCAGCTAGTTTCAACCACCCTAGAAGAATAATTTAAAGTTAGGAATTTTGCTGCATTCTATCGTCGAAGAGCAAAAGCCCCGACTTGTTGATCAGTGCAAATTTACGCTGGAAAAAGTCGAAGAAGGAATGTCTCGCAAACCTAATACGACATCTTTACAAGTGACGAAAGCATCTCGCAACACGAAAATGGTGAAAAAAGAAGAGGTATCGCCCAAAAAAACTTGATCGCCGTTGGAATGTCAGTAAAACAATAGTGTTTGTTGGCCATAGTGGACCAGTAGCATTAATTGCTCTAGAAGACCAGGTACATGTTTTCAGCGAAATAATAGCGAGCGACCAAAGAGCGGTGTAAGTCGCATTCTTTTTCAAGATAACACGCCCTCTTACGCAGCTGATGAAACCAAGGCCTACTTTGTTTATTTTGAATACTTGGTTTTGTATGTAACCCCATCCTCTATTGCACAACTCCATGCCTAGTACTAATTCTGGTAGTTAGATGAATCTCGTCTTAAAATTAAAAATAATTTGGAGCTGCACTTGCCGATACGGTAAACAATTATCTAAGGGCTACTTATGTCATAAGCTGGTCAAGGCTGTACGTAGCAGGCAGTGAAGATCGTTAATTAGTATTCAATCTCTCACTTTATAGACTTCTGATCTTGTACCATTTGACACAGCTGGTTGTCATTCGAGCAGAAACAGGTTCCCTGCCCCTTTCCTAAGTAAAACAAGCAGAGCGAAGTAACCAGGTTCTTTGTCACAGAAATAACATAGCGTGAAAAAGACTTACAGACGAAATAGTTTCTCAAATAGATCTCAGTTATATAACAAAACACAGATCCTACAAGATTACCTAGAAGGTTAACGTTCTACAGATCCATCTATACAAGTACCTAATCGGAGTTATAACTCGAGTACCTGTTGATATCGGCGCGGTAGATGTGACTGATTTATGTAAGCCAACAACATTAAATTACATGCAGATCGAACAACGCAATAAATTATCTGATGTATTGTAAATCTGGCGAGTATCGATGGTCAAATCACTGGCTATAGCAAACTATATCAAGATTTAACCTATTTATATAATAATCTTATTCTTTCTCTGTGTAACGGTGAATATATTGAACTAAATATCCATTTTAAATACACAACAAATATTTGTTTAATGATTCGATATGGTTTCATTCAAGACCGATAAAGTTTTACCGTTTTGGGTGAATCCATCAGTAGACATAAACTTTGAGCTTTTTCGGTGCGCCTAGTACGATACTTTTCCACAAGATGTCGCTATCAACAATTTACGTCACACGTGATCATAGAATTGGAATTTTTCGCTACTCTCCACGTGATATGGTGTACAAGGTATATCCGAGTCTCGAAATATTTTGGAGTGCTTAGCCAATTTAAAATAAACATACATACATACATACATATGGTCACGCCTTTATCCCCGAAGGGGTAGGCAGAGGCATATTATATGCCCACATTTCACCTTTGTATAATTTGTCCCACGGTGGTGAGCCGTATTGCCGTATTCAAATGGACAGGCGCAGGTTGCGACTGCCTGCTGTTGAAATAAAGCCTTTAACTTAGCTTAACGACTGCCATTTTACTGGCAACCGGGACCAACGGCTTAACGTGCCTTCCGAAGCACGGAAACGCTCAAATAAATGTCACAAAGTGATCACATGGATGGTCACCCATCCATGGACCGGCCATAGTGAAAGTTGCTTACTGCAGTGATCGTCTACAGAACACTGAGACCGCGGGGCCACGAGCGCTTTAAAATAAACAGTTAATTCAAATACATTCACGAGAAATAACACAAATATTTTAGGGACGCATTGTATAAAAATAATTGATAACTGTACACAATTCTAATCGCCAATTAACACATAACTACATACAATAAGGTACAATCCAATCATGGGCCACGATTTCATAGTACACAAACGGATACAAATTGGTGGTTGTTAAAAATAAATTACAAATAACAAGCGGGCAATAAACGAGCTGTTCGCAGGTCGAAGATGCGGACAGATAAATCACTGAAGGACGGCCGGTTAATTTGACTCATGTAGATATAGTGCTAGTATTAGCAAAAAGAAATGTAACAAACAAACTCATCTGCATATTAATAAAAAACCGGCTAAGTTTACGACTCGCGCACAGAGGTTTCCGTACCTACCAAAAACGGCAAAAAATCGCGTTTGTTGTCTGGAAGTCCCCTTTAATCCCCTCTTTTTATCAAATTTTGTATTTGTTGTTATAGCAGCAAGAGAAATACATTATCTGTGAAAAATACATACATATTGTACATAGAAACACCCAGACTCTTGAGACAAACATTTATGGGTCACACAAATATTTGTCTCCGGTGGGAATCGAACCCACGACCTCCAGCGCCGCAGGCGGTATCACTAGCGCTCGTGGCCCCGCGGACTCAGTGTTCTGTAAACGATCACTGCAGTACCTAAGCAACTTTCACTATGGCCGGTCCATGGATGGGTGTCCATCCATGTGATCACTTTGTGACATTTATTTGAGCGTTTCCGTGCTTCGGAAGGCACGTTAAGCCGCTGGTCCCGGTTGCCAGTAAAATGGCAGTCGTTAAGCTAAGTTGAAGGCTTTATTTCAACAGCAGGCAGTCACAACCTGCGCCTGTCCATTTAAACACGGCAATACGGCTCACCACCTATTACGTGGGACAAATTATACAAAGGTGAAATGTGGGCATATAATATGCCTCTGCCTACCCCTTCGGGGATAAAGGCGTGACCATATGTATGTATACTGTGGTCCGAATCAACCCATTACCTAAAGTTCTTGGGCGAATCGAACCGCGGTGCGAAACGACTCATTTAAAAAGAGCTCTTGGGCAATTCATACCGCGGTTCGAACCGCTCACGGTGCGAAACGACTAAAGACCCGAAAATTAAAGCTTTAGCTATCATGGTTCCTGAGATACAGCCTCGTTACGGACAGACAGACGGACGGACGGCGCGTAGTCTCATCTTTTACCCTTTGGGTACGGAACCCTAAAAACAAACTTACCTGCATATTAATAAAAAACTACACCAAAATATAAGACTTTTTACTTTTGCAGTTATGTAAAAACTTTATCACGATCTGTTTACCTAATAAAACCAACTACGAGTATAAACCTACGGGCTCAAAATATTTATAATATTTTTTTATTATAAAGTGAAAAAAGACAACTTGGCCCAGACGGGACTTGAACCCGCAACCTTTGCCTAATCCAGGGCAATGCTCTGGATAATCAGGGCAATTGGTTAGAGCATTGCCCTGGATTAGGCAAAGGTTGCGGGTTCAAGTCCCGTCTGGGCCAAGTTGTCTTTTTTCACTTTATAATAAAATATTATGAAAAAGTTAGCATACTAACTGCTTTAAATATTTAAAATCTATAGATTGAGTCGGAGACATCAAATCAATGTATAAAAATGATTGCAATATCGTTCATTGATATCAGAGTTGCTAAGTAGCTCGATAGATGGCTCTGTGCCATACTCTTAAATGGCGGTTACAATAAGGTGAAGAATTTCAGCTTGTATCAGTACGGCTCCCGTAGCTCAATTGGTTAGAGCATTGCCCTGGATTAGGCAAAGGTTGCGGGTTCAAGTCCCGTCTGGGCCAAGTTGTCTTTTTTCACTTTATAATAAAATATTATGAAAAAGTTAGCATACTAATTGCTTTAAATATTAAAAATCAAAATATTTAGTCATACATAAAAGCCCATCAGTCAATTTGTAAAGGTAATCAAATTATTTAATCAACGTAGATCTCAGATTTATCAAAACAAATTGCAGCTTTCCATTTTATTAAGGCCTTATATTGTTAGCTGATATTCATGAAACATGCAAGCAACATCATTTATTTTAAGCTTAGAAAAAGTGTATGAAAAAGGAAAGAAATATTTGGCTAGTTTTGACTTTATCCCAAACAAACACGAAGAAAACAAATCATAGTTTCATAATCCCATAAATAGTTAATTAGTCAGTATGGTAGCGTCACGGCCATGTTTACAAGTTTATGAGAGCATAGATTTATATCAAACTTTCCTAATACGTCAATATTGTGTTTAAAAACAACGACGACAACGGCTGTGCTGTGCTATTCATTTTTTTTTACTGTAATAATTTTTTATAACTTCACTTTTAATGCATATTATGTAACAACGTTAGCAGCTGCCTCTGCATATAATCTATCATTACATTGAATTTCATTCTCTTCCCTCCACGCAATTTTCGTAAACAGGCTGACAAAGTTTTTGCTTCATTTAGATTATAAACACATACAAAGTAAAGACCAATCCTTAATGGGATTGTATGCAGGTGCAAGCAGGTTTTTAGTTAAGTAAACATCTTATTTGCAGTTCAATAAGACGACGTTCTTGTAAATACACAAAATAAACACGAACAAGCAGGGTGTTAAGTTTGTGGTGCCATTTATTTTCAACACGTGCCAATTATCACCCATTCGATATTCATACAAAACTTTCAAAAACAAACAAGATATTAATTACTAACGATAAGAGCTTTGACACCTCTGAATAAACTAGCAAACTCAGTTATGATGGAGGAAGTTGCGGTTTTTGAAAAGTCGAATATTGGTGTAGTAGTTTTGTGAGGGAAAAAAATAGGGTAGGAAGTAAAACATTGTGGCTGGAGAGATAATGAGACAAACGAGTGTATTTAGAGGGAATTACCTGCGCGAGGTACAGCTACTGACCAACGGCCGAGATTCTAGCGCAGGCGCCCTTACATCGTTCAGTCAAGTCATCATACTATAGTCACAGCTGTCCTGTCTTTGGTTGAGGTTTGATCTTCAACGAATCTTCTATGGGATACTTAAGCTACAAATAATAAAAGGAATATAAGTATGTTGATAATAAACTCTTTGCGGCACATCTCTAATGCAGTGGGACTAGGGGTAATTTTTTCCCCCATAGTACCACCGCAAGGTAGTGGGACTACGGCGAAAAGAAAATCCCCTTGGTCCCACTACTGGGTCGTACTGGTGGGACCACGGGTAACAGCCCCTTTGAAATGACACACTAACAAACTATTTTTTGAAAGTAAAACCTGAAAAAGTAGGTATCATACTTTAGACAATGTTAGGATGTGAATACCAGTTCAAGCACACAATACAATCTTACCTTTCCGTAAACAGTGTAAACCTAAGATGCTTATGAGCGAAATCGATAATATTGTGTAATACAACGGTAACATGACCGACTAGCGGACGTGAAGCTCATCGATGACCGGTTGTCGAGTGTAACTTACTGTACTACTTTTTCTAAGTTTTCTACAAACGAGATCTCATTCATTGCTGTATTTTTTTAAATTTAAGCAACCATAATCTTGGTATAGTGTATTCCGAGCGAAAATAATTAATTAGAGGGAAGATATTTGACAGACAAATCTCGATATCCCGAGTTTCGAAATAACACAGAAATACTTTACCTGTGACACTTGAATTAGTTAACATTTCATTGATAGTCGTAAATAAACTTACTTCTCGCCTTCACTTTATCTTGTATCTGTAGGATTGTTCACCGTGTAACAATGGCGAGTTGGCCACTCGTTGCTTTTGTATTTGACTCATGAGTGAATTATGTGCAAAATGTTTAGCTCATCTATATTAAAAACAATAATAAAACAATAACAAAATAAAATTTATTTATATTTTGTATAATAAACATTAAAAACAAATAAAATATACTAATTAAGCAAAGTAATTGACGGAATATTGTGACGATAACGAACGGTGAAATGAGTCATTTAATTTTCACTGTTCTCAAATACATGTGAATCCACACCTTAAAATTTATTAACATTCGAGTTGGAAATTGTATTTTCTGGAGAGGATACAATAAATATTGAAAAGGTCGTGTTAACGAGCCGCCCAACGCGAGACGTACGGAACAATAAAATACGATTTTACTGAGGACACGTGAATATAAAACACATAAGGATAAATAACATTGAATTTGGCAAACATTGAAGAGTTTTCGAGGAAATAAATTGAAACAAGATTAAATTGGAAGAATTTTATAAAAATATATAAAAAAGGTAAAAGATGGACTAAATTTCATTTATACATTATCCCGCAAATATAACCTCAAGAATATCTTTCGTAGATCTTGCAAAAAGCCGGTGCTATGTACCGAGACCGTGAGCGAACTGGGCTCAGTTAATGATTGGTCCCATATCAAACCGAAGAATCCCTTACAAAATTACCGCCGGCTCGTAATAGGTAGGTACGTATTTTCGGCAAGATTTTCGATTCCACTTTATCATCTCATTTCAATCTTACCCTTGTTATGAGTTCACTTCACTTGCCGAGTGATTGAACCGCTTGAGGTTTTTTTACGCTGTCAGAGATTGCATTCATCTTTTTTTCCTTATTTATGTTGAAACAAATATACGACACCAATGTAGTTTTATACTTGTAATCGATCGGTAAAGTAACGAAACCTTAAACTATTTACTCTTTAAGGTTTTGTAGCCAAGCTACTCTTATACACAGGGTTTTCAATATTGTAGGTACACTAAAAAAAAATATTGCGAAAAATTAAGGGCGTGTCGGCTAGTATAGTAAGCTAAGATGTTACCTACATATATCGAGTTTGGGTGAAACCCAAAATGTAGATGTATCTTAGGTCCATGATTCTAGATTACGCTTTTATCTCAAATAATAAATCACGAAGCACACTCTACTATAATATCCCACAACTTCTATTTGCCTACCTTATAATTATTAAATTTTAACACGTTTCAAATTTATTGGTTTCATGATAAGAAATCACGTAGCTTGTTAAATTAAAATGAATATTTATTAAAGCAAAAAAAAATGTAATTAAGATGAAACTAACCATATATTTAAGGAATGTCAGTAAATTGTTAGCATAAGTAGGTACTTATGCTAACAATTGTAAATTGTAGATAGGTATCTACCTACTTAATTAAACTAAGTACTTCTTGGTAAAAAACGATTAAGGCCGAAGTATAAGACTGTTATATCTTTCTTAATAATCTACACAATATATTAACTGTTACAGTTAGATGTAGGATAGTTATGTTAGCGTAATTTTATGTTGATGTTGTTTAATATACAACATGATTTTAGTCTACTCTTAAACCGAAAGTAATTTGTTTAAAATCAGTACTTGACATGACAAAAAATCTATTGGAAAACTTTTTGCATTCGATTTTGCTACAAAGCGTGTCTCAAGTTAATGTACTCCCATTAATCCAATTAACTAGTCATGTCCAGTCCAGTTTAATAAGTAGGTACTTATTTAAAGTGGCCAGCTAAACTGGACGCTTGCTTTTACGTTTGACCAAAATATAACAGGTGAACAGTGGCGTATAATATGGTTACCCGTTACCCATCGAGGCATTACAGGCCACTCGCCCCTACAATATATGCTACAAATACGGTTTTCGGTACATTTGAGATCAAAATCCAGTGTAGACCCGAATCCACAATAGTGGCCCTACGGGTGATTTAATTTACTCGTAGACCCGCATAGCTTTAAAATCGTTTAAGAATGAGTCATATTTGCGGGAAGGTGTTTTTTTTTTCTTCTGAAGTCTTATCTATTAGTCAACCCAAATGTAACTATCCATCTTACTATACAACGTATGATAAGCGTTGTATAAAAAAAAAGATTATGTCACCTAAAAAAATGCATTCATCACCAAAACATAGCAAGGTTGTTCAGATAAGTAACTTATTTCTGAGACGTCATCACACTACTATCCTACTTCCTACTTCCTACTTCCTACTAATATTATAAATGTGAAAGTTTGTGAAGATGTTTGGATGTTTAGATGTTTGGATGTTTGTTACTCAATCACGCTCCAACAGCTGAACGAATCGGGCTGAAATTTGAAACCGGAGTAGATTATAGTCTGGAATAACACATAGGCTACATTTCACCCCGGGAATATCTTCCCATGGGAAGCGGGAACGGGAACCAAATTTCACGCGGAGCCGCGCGCATCAGCTAGTATCGACATAAACAAGAGAAGCCTTTTGATTTAAAAAAAAAAAATACTAAATTATCTTTAGATACAAAATTAAACATCACAATGTTAAGAAGGAATATTTTTTAAGCATACCAGAACTCGTATCTACAATTATAGTCAAAAGGTCAAACATTCCAATGCAAAAATAAACGATTATCAGTAAAACGGTGACAGCCAATAAGTGGTGCACAGTTACTTGTCAAAATAAACTGAACGCTGAGACGTCATCACATTCAACATCAAGTGTGTACATACGATTACGAAACGTGGGAAACCTATAGCAAAGTGCCCATCCATTGACCCTTTAACGGTACTAGGCGTCAGATAAATAGCTCGGAGTCATCAAGTGCTCATTTATGAAACAGATTTTATGAAATAACTGATTTGAAAAAAAAAATATCCAAAAAGTATGCGCCCAACGTGGGGCTCGAACCCACGACCCTGAGATTAAGAGTCTCATGCTCTACCGACTGAGCTAGCCGGGCTTGTAGGAATTTAGGGAAAATGTGTTCCATTTAACAAGAATAGGTACGAAAATAGTTTCGATTTATATCAGCCCAGAATAAACTGAAGCTACCACCAACTGTTTCTTTTATACTCGTATAACAACTGGCTCACCCGCGCAACTTCGTCACATGAGAGAGTATATCACCCGTTCCTGTCGCATTTATCCCGTCATGTTGCGTTTACTCCCGTAGCGTCGCGTCGTTAATATACATTACTATATGAGACAGAGAGAGAGAGAGAGAAAGAAAGAGGTTTCTCGTCGCGTGTATTCCCGTCGCATTATAGTCATTTAAGAACAATTTCGTTTGTGAGAGTAGTATTATTGTAGAAGAAATTTGATTTGATTTGAATTATCGTTAACTAACACTAAAAGATAGACACATACTGTCGCAGACTTTGTTTTAGATCTTTTTGAGAGAAATAATTTCGTAATACACCATTTTTACATAACGTTAACCATTTATGCAGCGCATGCAACGAAAGCTCTAAAATGAAATATTTTTCCCCCGTTTTGAACATTGATCATTACTGCTCCGCTCTTATTTGTTATAGCATGATGTTATATAACCTATAGCCATCCTTAATAAATGAATATCGAAAGAATTTTTGAATTCCAACCAGTAGTTTCTGAGATTCTAGCGTTCAAACAAACAAACTCTTCAGCTCTATAATATTAGAAGTATGGATAATTACAATCACATTTTTAGAACTCGATTTACTTCCTACTTCCGTTTTATTTTTAAGTTATGAAATGTTTTTATTAACATTTTCACAACATAGGTGTTTTCGGTTTTTTAGACTGTTCATTTTATCTAGTTACCTGTTAGATTGAGTGGTCGCCTGATACTCGAAAATAGAATTACCCGAACAAAACTCTTTCACAAAAGTTTTCCTCGTGGCGTAGTCCCCCGTCCATGTTAAACCCCTAAATGTAGTCCGCTTTAAACCCTGAATATTATGATGCCATCCTCTTTGATCGTGTTAAATGAGTATTACATATACATATAGTCACGCCTTTATCCACAAAGAGGTAGTATACGCCCACATTTTACCTTATAGTTTTATGTACCACGTAATTGTTGGTGAGCCTACTGCCGTGTTGAAATAGACAGGTGCAGGTCGTGACGACACGCTGCTTTATATATTTTTCCAGCCGCCTATAAGGCCTTCAACTTGGCTAAACGAATGTCTTTTTACTGACAACCGGGTTTCATTTAGTGTTTTCCCTCTCTAATTTTTTACCATGTATAATATCAGCAGAAGAGCCAGTTAGTAGTGAAATTTTAATTGATGTTTTTTAACTAAATTCAGTCCAATTTGACCCTAACAAGATACAACTTTGCTACTAAGATATTTACTGTGGCTCCACAAAACCACCTTTCTCAACATCTCTGATATGTAGTATTGGAATCAATTAATCAATAAAATAGTGTATGGCAATTGGGATATGTCTACAGCCAGCACAGGACCTGCTGGCTCTACAGCCAACAGGTCCTGTGCTGGTTGTAGTGCAGTGTAGTAATGAACATCTCCCAATTTTTGAATACGGAACGCTCATTTACGGTAAAATATGTTAAGGGCTCCATACACCAGCGGCATAATGGATCCTGCAGTACCTATGTTTAAAAGCAACCTTAAATATTTTAAACAGGGTTAAACTTCAGTAAACGTCCATAGGCTACGTGTTTACCATTTTACATCAAATAGAATCGTAAACTTAATAATATAAAGTATGCTACAGATGTTTATCTCCTACGAATATACGAAGAAGGTGCACGATGTAAGTAGATAGTTACGTAGTCTGTTTTCTCAGTGCAGAATTTCAAATCGGGCTAGACGGAGCGATGGGCGGTCTACAAACACTTCCGAGCTGTGTAATTTACTCGTTAGTTCGTATCGGCGTCCTATAGAGGCTGTTATTTTATGTTAGAACTTGGCGACCGCCCGCAGCACCATTCCAATGGAATTCGGACAGTTTTGATTTTCTGGACTAAGTATTTCATATTAATGCGGTTTACTGTCGAAATTAAAAAGAGAGGCCAGGAATTTTATTGCCAGATCGGTTCTTTGCGAATTTGGCAGTAAATGTACCTAAATATGGAAGCAAGAATTGTGAGGTTACTACGTTACCTATACGAATAAAGATATTTTCATTATTCTTCATTATTGTTATTCATCTGTCTATACAGCATAGCAAAAGGGGTAATCGGATGGTAAGAAAATGAAGAACCTAAGTACTTAACATTTACTATCGCACCTTATATGGGCAGAAAACGAAATTATTGATCTATTGTTATTTGAGTAGCGATCACTGATTTATGTTGTACTTAATATGTAATTGCTTTTCTGGTTTTAAACGTTTTCCAGCTATGAACATTATTGATACATGGTAATAAACAGCGCTGAAAAGTACGTCGGATTGTCTCTCTGATCAATATCTACTAATATTGGCCATTAAGTTTTGATAATAGTACTTAATCTTGAAATTGTAATAGGTTGATTGTGATTTGCTTTTGTTTTACTTTAACAGCCTTATTACATACTACTTCAAATAACTAATATAAAGTAATTTATACTCTCGATTGTTGGAACTTGGTGGTTGTAGGTACTAGCAAAATTCCATACATATTGTGTCTTGTATATCAGCATTCTGCCACACACGCTCATACTGCCGCAAACACAAACTTTTTTTAAAGTTTTAGTTTCATTCTTAGAATATTTTATTACATAACGATAAAATAGTGCTTATACCTTTGTATAACACCTACCTGATATGTACTTGCACGTAAACAAGTATTACCAATTTGCAGAATTACCTGAAACATAAAAAAAAAAATCTTAGTTATTTAGCGAACTATAGTTGAATTCGAGCGGAAATGGAACTAGAAAATTAATAGTATGAAGGAATTCAAAATTATGGTCCAAGAAATGATCATTTCGAAGCATGTAAGGTGAATTCTATTCTTATACAACCAATTAAGCTAAGGGATACATACATTGCTGGAGGCAGTTAATGTAAAAACAATTATTTGCCCCCGGGTCTTCTGTGTGTTTACGAGCACGCGATTGGTCGACAACTAGTAGGTAGGTACTCATGCAGAGATAAACAGATATTTAGATATTACAGATTCTATTTGTAATAGAAACTAAAGTAGGACACAAGTGACAATCTGTGTTGAGCACGAAAACTTAAATTAGTGTTTATATTTTACAAGATGGTGCAAGTTGTAATTTAATTAGATATTAACAAGTGATTTCAATAAAAAGGACAAAATAGCTTTAACAAGGTTCACAAATTCACAAAAAATGTGCCGATTGGTGACCACCAATCGATAAAAACATTTCTGATTATTTGTTGAGACCTCAACAAATAATCCGAAATGTTTTTATATTTTACAAGATGATGCAAGTTGTAATTTAATTAGATATAAAAAAGTGATTTAAATAAAAAGGAGAAAATAGTTTTTACAAGGTTCACAAATTCACAAAAAATGTGCCGATTGGTGGTCTCAACAAATAATCCGAAATGTTTTTATATTTTACAAGATGATGCAAGTTGTAATTTAATTAGATATAAAAAAGTGATTTAAATAAAAAGGAGAAAATAGTTTTTACAAGGTTCACAAATTCACAAAAAATGTGCCGATTGGTGGTCTCAACAAATAATCCGAAATGTTTTACTTATCGAAATCAAATCAGAATGCGATACGGCTAAATAATAAACTTAACTCACAAGAAAAAGATAATACGTTGTAAGTGACATATCATATAGGACAGTCTGCAGATAAACATTTATCTCACAGATCGGAAAGCTATTCATCACCATATACGTTAAGTTTTACAACAGTTAAATGGAGGGCCGTTGACTTCGAACAATGGTTTTCAATCGATAGGACCAGCGATAAATGGTGGTCTGGAAGTGAGTATGCATAGTGTTTTGTGGATGCTGCACTGCAATAAAGTTTGTTGCGGAAAACAGTTATTCGGTCAAAGTACACTCATCTTTACTACGTAATATGTTACTTATTATAATTGGCTGAGCTATTTCATCGAAACGTAAAATTAATGGTTTTGAGGCAACAGTCAAGCCCTAATATGTCTGTGGTCAAGCAACACTCCTGGTCCGAGACAACCAATAAACAAACAGGCATACCGACGGACCTGAATACAACTCTAAACACTGACAATTTGTCGAATAAGCCTTATTGAGGACGATGGCTATCAGGGTGATATGGAGATACCGCACGATGTCCGGTAAGGCGGCATGTCTCCAAGCCGGGACCCCTCCATGGGACCTGGAAGCGAGGGCCTCTCGAGAAATCGAGGCCCAGCGGTCCCTGCTCCACCAGGAAACCGGGGAGACATGGAAGGTACGACATGAGCAACCAAAGGGGGATTCGCCACAATCGCGGCCGTCAGACCGTTCATGGACGAGTGGCTGAAGAGGAGACACAGTGCTCAATCCTAACGGTTGACACAGATACTTGCCGGGCACGGTAGTTTCGGTAGGTATCTGAGGCGAAAACACCGGGAAATCACGGCCGAGTGTCAGCACTGCGAGGACCGCAGCGATGACACGGCGCTCTACACGCTGGTGGAATCTACACTCAGATTTTCCTGTATTTGTTTACCCGTACTATGTAATTGAAAGCCTTTTAACCCTTACTGGACCGATTTCCCTAGTTTGTTAAAAAATAGAAGAAAATGTTTCATATGTTGTCAAGTGTTAAAAAAGTGTTTTATTACAGAATTTTAAACGAAAATGTTTGGCCTCATCATAGGCAATTACATTTGAACAGCTCAAACATCTTGTTACGAACTTTCTGTAAATACCTATGGCATTGGTCGGTAAAATTCCGATATCGTGGCAGTATAAGATCGCTCTGATATAGAAGAATAAGGATTGAGGAATAAAATATTATTACTTTAACAAAATTTTAACATTAAGTTTTAAGTCTCTACTGTTATATAAAATAGTAGCATGCGCTTCGAAATCTCGCTTGAGACAATGGTGCAAGCCATGATCTCCAGCGGGAGTAAGTCGGACTCCGCTGCAACTTTCTGCGAGCAGGTAATGCTCCCCCCGCTAGGTGAGACCGCAGTGGTAGCCGTAGGTCTGTTGGGAGTCCTGGGGTATCCTTACGCATGGCTCCCAACCGTAGGCTGTTAGGCAGAGTACGTGAGGTTTTTTATTTATTCGGTAGGATTACGGCATAGCATCCATGTAGAATTTTCTCTCACGTAAGAACAAAAAAAAACGCGATTCGAAATCTTCATCGCGCACATATAGTATTATGTGGAAATACTATAATTATAACACGTTAATAAATGAATCACTGGTTAACTGGATCTGGAAAGTGTGAACTAAAAATTTACAGATTAAATGTTTTGACATGAGATAAACTACATTTCACTTATAAATACTTCCTCGCGCCTAAAGGCTGTATTTGAGGTGTTTTTGTGCCGTCCCATACTGCTATGCAATAAATTTCGGTTATTAATTTAGACGATCAATAAAAATAGTCTCGAATTTTAATGAGGCGGTCAAAAGAAATCATTAAGTGGCATGCCAATAAATATAAATGAGTTAACTACATACAATATACAATAACCTGCTTCTGAGCCTCGCCTAAGGAGCAAAGGAATTAACAGAGTTATTCGCCTCAATAAATAAATCTAGATACAAGTTGCATTAGAGCTAGCTGTAAGTTACAATGTATCTTGCGTATCTTCCAACAATGAGGCTGTCCCATAACTTCTCACGCGGTGTCATCTCATACTATAAAGTAATTTCACAATGCCGACCACTAGTGCCCAGTGGCGGGGTACACGCAACCCGATGATGATATCATTCCCGTTCCTCGTATCACGCGATTCGATCGACGATACGTTGCAGTCGTCGGGATGCTGCAGATGAAATATCTTAATACCTACACAAGTCATACAAAAATATCAAGAACTTGTTTTCGGAGATCTATTCGATACGTCTTACATCCATTTTCTTGATCAGGTCTTATGAGTGAAGTTTGAACTATGTTGTCTCGTAAGTTTTTTTTCTAGAGTTTTTAAATTACTTACTTGATTTATTAGTATTTCAATTGTAGTGTAATTGACTGCGAGTTGTGTACGATGAAGCTTAATGTTGCAAGAACCTAGTATTTGGCCCCTTTGGATTAAACACATATTGTACACGTTTGGGAAAACCGTTGCAGTATTCATTGTGGCTCATATTTATCTATCTATATATCCAGCAACAAATTTAAATTTGTTTTCAGCTGATGTTTTGTATCAACTTGTTGTATTGCAATATATCAAACTAGCTGACCCGCGCAACTTCGTTTGCGTGATAAATGAAGAACCGCTCGACCGCTTTTATGCAAACTTCACATAAACCATCTACTAAATAGTCCGAACAATGCCTAAACATTTGGTTTGGATAGGTGAGCCCGTTCTTGAGTTATAAAATTACAACGAAAAGTGGCATTGATTTGTATATAGATAGATGAATATCTACTTCATTAATGAAAAGACGTATATAATAACGAAGTTTCTTCTCAACACACTATAAGCACGTTTAGAAATAGATTACTCTCATACCTTTAAAGAGACTGTTAATAATAGCTCTCTTGCACGAATGTGTTGAGCAAAAAATATGTATTTATATAAAGGGACACGCAAGATCAGGCGACGCAATAAGTAATGACTCGATACCGGCGCAGCCATCGATTCCAAGCGTTATCTCAATAAAGACCAACAGAGTGCCTTCATTAGTACTCTGACACGGCGCAATCATAAATTGTGGTGCCCCGTCGCGACCCACACGCCTACCCTTCCTTGCACCCTTGGTACCTGGCCCGCATTTCGACTTTTTGCCATTTACATTATTTTTGGTAGGAACCCCATTAACCGTAACGGATCGATCTCTGATAACAAACAGGTGTTACCTTTCGCATACATCAACATAATTACAGATACTTTAAACTAATACTCAATTCATTTATTCGACTAATAACACCACATTAGAATGGAACTTATATTATTTATTTTATTTTGTGGAACAACGAAATGAAATTTAACATCTTGATACAATTACATTTTCAAAAACACCTCTAATAATAAATTACTTTATTTACATAAAACCAAACTTGCAAACGTTTTCACAAGTGTACATACCTATAGAATTGTAGCAAAAGCTTACAAACATGGGAAGTCATTAAAGCAACTGGCATGGCACTTACAGAACTCCAACAGCCGTCTGGCCAAGCATAAAGATCAATATCATAGTGGCTGTTTGCCAAAATCTTTTTAATATCGTCCCAGAGCATCTGAAGAGTGGTTATAGCCGATAACAACAAAACTATTACGTGAGCGGTTCACTCCCGAATTGGTCAGAGCGCTATCTATATAGTTGCTAGACACTAGTTTAATCTTATTGTAAGGGACAATGGCGAATAATGGCCCGGGTAGACTTCCCTGCCAGTACTTTTGAGTTGGCTGATAAATTCTAACGTCCTCCACTAAGTTTGAAGGGTTTTCGCGGCAGCGTATAACTTTTAATGAGTATAGTTCCGTTTCAAAGAAGGCCCATCATATAGTAGACGTAAAATGAACAGGTGTTGAGTGTTACTTAAAAAGTACTTATAAACAGAACGGATGCTCTCTAAGCGATATATTAAGCGTCAACGGGTAAAGTTAATCTTGTTTTCAACATAATTATTCAAGTGTCACCCACTGATGCCAATATTGTTGACACAATAATTTTATTTCAGATTATTTATACTGTTGATTGATGGCACTTGGTGGAACTTGCTGCACATATTGAAAACGACACTTGTACTGTTCCACAATATTTATTATTATAAACCTGACCGGTTACGCTTCACAGCATTTTCAAAGGTCTAGATGGAAGGACATCTATATATATAAAAATCAATGCCACTTTTCGTTGTAATTTTATAACTCAAGAACGGGCTCACCTTTCTAAACCAAATGTTTAGGCTTTGTTCAGACTATTTAATAGATGGTTTAGGTGAAGTTTGCACAAAATCGGTCGAGCAGTTCTTCATTTATCACGCAAACGAAGTTGCATGGGTCAGCTAGTAATGTATATAATTTTATTACTATTACCGAATATTAAGTCAAATTATAATATTACCATTGGCTGCTTCTAAATCGAATAAGCTTTTAGCGAAATTTGAAATGCTGACGAACTGAGGTAGTTTTAAAAACTAAATTCAAATTAAAACGCCATTGGCCAGCTAAATCAAGTGCCTCTATAAAAAAGAGTGTGAATGAAGGCGTTAAGTTTCACACCGCATCACTCCCGTAGTCTGAGCGCGACGAAACGAATACCTATTATCATAAAGCAAACAAAGAAGGTAGGAAAAAATCAACAAACACAAGCTTTAATGATTTGGTAGTTCCCGGGATGAATGCCAATGAAGCCAGAGAGGAAACAGCAATAAAACAAGGTTTTATTGTGGGCTCATTCATCGGTGTAAGTAACTAGAAGGTCGATACATTATGTTAACATCGCACTCATAGTAATTAGGTAGTCGAGCCTAACAACTTCTCAGGAGATATGAATAAGTAAGTACCTCAAATATTACGGAGTCAGTGCGGAAAACCAAGTTATGATTAAAGGGTTGTAATATCATTGGATTTGTAATAAATACCCTATCGCACATACTACTAGTAATAAGTTAATAACACAATAATTTAGCTGCTTTAAAATTTAACAGCATATTTCGAAAGCTTTATGGATGTTAGTTAATCAATGTGTATGGTGCGTAGTAGTAGCAGAACGCTGGAAGGTGCGAAATAAAATTATTATCCCAGACAGAACAATTAACTATGGATTGTGGTTTAACTAACCAATTAATAGTGTAGGTAGCTACTGCAATAAAACTAGTAAGTAAATTACAAATAAGCACTTAAGAAAGAATTCTCTTAGATAAATTTCTGTGATCTTTGAAAGAAATTTAAATCATCAATATATTTCAAGTGCCAGAGAAATTCATAATCTGTTCTTAAAAAGAATATTTTATGGTTTCTCTCAAAAAGAAATGCTCTGCTTCATTATTCTTCTTTATTTTGAAGTTGCAGAGCGTCATTAAAAGATTTGTTTATTTTCCTTCTGTGCACAAAGATTTTGTTTTCACATGACTGTACGCTTTAGTTTTTTATTTTATTTATTTTTTATTTAAAACTTTTTGCACAAAAACATGTACAAAGGCGGACAAACATGTACAAAGTTTTCATTGGATGATCTTTTGGATGGTCTTTTGGTAATGTCTAAGTTGGCTGGCAGGTTTTTTTGATAATCTCTAAATTGGCCTTTGGTTCTTTCTAATAGTTATTATTGGATGCTAACTAGCCATTACAACAGCTAAGCAACAATTTGGTGTGTTTATGTAATTCATATATACTTTTAATCACGTCCCCGAAGTGGTAGGCAGAGACATAGTATACGTCCACATTTTTCCTTAAAGTTTTAACAGGTGGTGTAATCTTATCAAAAAACGGTCAAGTGCGAGTCGGACACAAACGGCTTTGTACCAAAAACGGCAAAAACATCACGTTTGTTGTACGGGAGCCACCCCTGAAATATTATTGTTATTCTATTTTTAATGTTCTGTTGTTATCGCGGCAACAGAAATACATAATGAAAATTTCAGCTCCCTAGCTGTCACCGTACCTGAGAAACAACCTCGTGACGGACAGACAGACAGACGGACAGCGAGGTCTCAGTAATAGGGTCCCAATTTTACCCCTTGGGTCCGGAACACTAAAAAAACAAGAGTCAACTTGACTCTTAATTTAATCACTTTCTCATAATTTTATATAGGCTTTTAAACATAATTTTGAATAATTCTCATCACATTTTATTCTATACGGGTGGCATAGAAATCGAATAATCAAAAGTGTGCTACTGTGCGGCCCAAACGCATTCACAAAACAGTCACGTTTGCCTACCAAAATACTTGTGTATTGTAGTTTTATTTCGTGTTATGAATGCCGGTGTCGAATTACTAATTATTGTATTTAAGTGCCTTGTTTATTTCCAAATTAGGTTCATCGACAGCTGTCGTTATAATGATAAAATATTTAATTTCGAAAAATAATGAATTTGTTTGACATAACATCACGTGTTTCGCCAGGCAATTTATGGCTCTGGGAATCTCAAAAAATATAATTATGACATATTTGCCCTTTTTAGCAGCATTTGATAACATTTATTCCAAAGCCAAATTTATAGCCCTTTATGATAAAAAAGTTTTAAAAAGGAAAATAGGCTAACACAGGAAGTGTACCCCAATAAAAAACTAAGAACGCATCCGACTTCAATAGAGACATGAATCGCAGGAACGATGTCCAAAAAAAAGGCTATTGCTTAATTTACGAACAAAGCGTCACTGGACAAAAGTGACAAATATTTTATAGTGACTTTTGTAAAGACCGAAATGTTATTGAACAAACAATTTGCCCATTCGGCCACATGTCTTCGAGCTAAGGGCATTATAATTGATTCTTCACATAGGCGGGGCGTTTGTCCGTATCTATTGTAACCTTTAGCATATGTTGACAACTAAATATTCCAATTTCAGTAAAGCGAGGTTTCTTTGGGCGATTCTTTCTAATTTCCGTTTCTAAACGAAACTTCAGACGCCAACAATTTGTACGACAACTTCCGAGAGCGAAATGAAATTGGATGTTATGACAATAATGTCGACAATATTATGTGCGACCGTGACGACAAATATGTATGTTATGAAAATATTTGCATTTATTACTTAGAGCAATCATATTATGTAAAGTGAGTATACATCCAGTAAACATATATCTTGCAGCCAATTTATCTAAATCTAAATACACTCGAGAGCAATGAATCCGGGTCACTTAAAGAATGTTAAAAATCTCGGAAACTAAAAATGATAGGTTAATGCAATAAATTGTATTTAATAGACAATGTAATACTCCTTAAATGAAAGTAAAAAAAATATGAGATATATGATGATATTTATTAACACAAAATTACATAAAGAAAAAACTGCTGATCTCTCCTTAAAACAAAAATAGGAAACATGAAATTTTTGAACTTTATTACGATTTTCTTGAATTTTAATACTTCGTATTGCCTCCTCGTGCTTCCATTACTGCGTTTACGCGGTTTGGCATGCTGTACACCAAGTTCCTTATACGATTTTGGGGAATATTCTCCCATTCCTCTGTGAGAGCAATTTTGAGCTCACGAAGCGTGATTGGGGGAGGGTTTCGTTGTTTTACGCATCTGCCTAGCTCGTCCCAAGCATGCTCGATCGGGTTGATATCCGGGCTGCGCGCTGGCCACTCCATACGAGTAATGTTCATCTCTTGAAGGTAGTCATTCACAATCCTACCTGTATGAGGTCGGGCATTGTCATGCATAAATATAGCATCCTCACCTAAATTGACCATAAATGGACCAACGTGATCATTGAGGATTTCTTCCACATATCTTACGCTAGTTAAAGAGCCGTTTTCTATGATCACCAGCTCTGTGCGACTTTCAGAAGAAATTCCGGCCCACACAAGTACAGACCCACCACCGTAGGCTACTTTTTCTTCGATGCATGCTTGCTTGAATCTTTCCCCTGGTCTTCGATACACTCTGTGTCTTCCATCGTGTTTGTAGAGCATAAATTTTGATTCGTCGGAGAACATAACTTTTGACCAATCTTCAATACTCCAATTTACGTGGCTCTGGGCATACCTTAGTCTCGAAATACGATGCCCACGCTCCAGTTTAGGGCCGTTTGCAGGTCTAAGGGGTTTTAAGTTAGATTCAGCAAGCCGACGTCTTACTGTCCATGCACTTGGGTTACTTCCTCCGAGGCGTCGAAACTGATTGGTGAGTTCAGTTCCTGTGAGAAAGCGATTTCGAAGCATGGTGTTCACCAAGTATCGGTCTTCTCGTGCTGTGGTACACCTGGTTCTGCCCGTTCCTGGTCTGCGTAGGTTAGAACCAGTTTCTTCGTTACGTCTGAGAACTCTTTGTACTGTTGACAGCGACACACCGAAAGTCCTGGCTGTATCGCGCTGACTCCGGCCGGTTTCCAGCATTGTAAGTATTCTGGTGCATTCTTCAGGCGTAAGCGACATAATTTCAGCTTGATTAATGAATATAGAGCACTATCAACATGGTTTATGTACCCACATAAATGACAGATTACAAACAAAAGCAACACCAAATGCTGTAATTTCGTAGTTCCATCTTCGAAAGTGGCCCTTTTTCAAATTTGATTTTTTTATGATATAACTTTACAATAACTAAGAAGTTTTAATACCTTCATTTAAGGAGTATTACATTGTCTATTAAATACAATTTATTGCATTAACCTAGCATTTTTAGTTTCCGAGATTTTTAGGATTCTTTAAGTGACCCGGATTCATTGCTCTCGAGTGTATATATAACTCAAAGGTGACTGACTGACATAGTGATCTATATATTTTACAACTTTCTCAGTCTGCAGGCGCTGATCCAGCGTGTATCGATTGAATGCGACGTGATGGTACTAACGGAGTCATGGCTGCCATGCCGGAGTAACTGTGTGATTCCTAGTATACCGGGTTACCTGACATATAGTTCCACGAAACACAAAAACAAAAACGACGGAGTAGTGGTGTACCTGAAGTCAGACCTGGCGACAACGTGTGAGGAACTTAATCTCAATAATACTGCGTCTGGTTTGGTCGTAAAATTTGGAACTGAAACGGCGGTGCTCTGTATCTACCGGTCACCTTCAAGTTCCGATACCAGTGAGTTTGTTGCATCTTTGAACTCCATCTTGCCCGGGTTTTCTACATTCAAAACAGTGGTAATAACAGGCGATATAAATGTGAACATAAGGTCCGATTGTCTTGACAGTTGCTCTAACAATTATCTCGACACTCTTGCGTTTCATGGATTTCTTCCTACACACACATTAGCAACAAGAGAAAAGAACTGCCTCGATCATTTCATTTTAAGAACTAAATCACCCTCATCTACATTCCTATTTGATACAACGCTTACGGATCACTACTCATCTCTACTCTGCATACATAGTGAGAAAACAAACTATGGCGTTACAACAAATGTCGCTAGAACGGACTTTGCTGCTCTGGACAGAACTATTCAGGAACTTGACTTAACACCCATATACTCTATATTGAATCCGGATGACGCGATGGTTTCGCTTGTTAAAATACTGACTACCTCTATTGCTAAAAACACGAAGCTCGTAAAAATGTCATCTAGAAAGCGTACACTTAAACCCTGGATCACGACGGGCTTATTGAGATGTATAAGACATCGAGACTTGTTGCACAGACAGGTTAAACAGGCACCAAACAATTACACATTATCAATCACATACAAGAGATACAGAAACTTCTGTAACAAAGTCCTGATCAAAGCGAAAAGACAATACGACATGCAGGAATTTGAAAAAGCTGGTGATAGTCCAAAAGCGCTTTGGGAAACTATTAGAAGGGTCACGAACACAACGGCAACACAGCATGCGCCGACACAACTGCTATCACTTTCTGACACACCAACACAAGCATGCAACAAAATAACTAACTACTTTGTTAACGTAGGTAAAAACCTAGCCAACAATTTGAACTGTCTACAAGACCTGGCAGCCACAGTTGCCTCGGAGAACGCCGGAGCGTTCACGTCATTTGTTATGGATCCTACAGATCCGATGGAGATACTGACAGCAATAAATTCACTGAGGTCTGGCGCTTCAACTGGGTGGGATGGTATCTCCCCTCTTGTACTTAAGAGATACGCCACGATAGTGGCACCCGTACTGAGCCACATATTTAACCGTTGTTTCGAGGCTGCAGTTTTTCCATCGATGCTCAAAAAGGCAATCATATGTCCAATTTTCAAGGGTGGAGACGGAGGGATGCTGAGCAACTATCGTCCCATAGCGATTCTCACTGCACTGTCAAAGGTCCTTGAGCGGTTGATGAATAACAGATTGGTCTCTTATATGGAAAAGTATAACCTTTTTTCCCCTAGACAATACGGTTTCAGAAGGTCTAGATCCACAGCTGACGCGGTACAGGAATTAACTAATCACATAGTACAAAATCTTAGCAGCCGCAAGAAGGTGCTTACTGTTTTCTTAGACTTGGCAAAAGCCTTGGACACCGTGCCCATTAACGCTCTGCTGGATAAACTAGAGAGAATTGGCGTCAGAGGGCCTCAACTGAATTTGTTCCGGAGTTATTTGACTGGTCGGAGGCAGGCTGTTAGGATAGGGGATCACCTTAGTGACGAACTACAACTGGAATACGGCGTTCCTCAAGGTAACATACTGGGACCTACCCTATTCCTAATCTACGTCAACGAACTTTGCAACCTGACTAGAGTAAACATGGAGGTCGTGTCATATGCAGACGATACGACGCTGATTTTTTCTGGGGGGACATGGACGGAGGTTGGGGATGTGGCGCAAACTGGTTTCACGTTGGTCTGCGACTGGCTAATCACACATACACTAACACTTAATACAGCTAAAACAAAGTTTATTACATTCTCCAATTCATCTGCAACACAACCTAAAACAAGCATAATTTTGAAGGCTAAATTGTTACCACGTAGATTCAAACACACACTGCCAATGCCCCAAAATTGTTGATGTGGACAATATCAAATACTTAGGTGTAATACTGGACCAGCACTTAAACTACAAAATACACATCAATGCTGTGACAAGTCGGGTGAGAAAATTGATATATATTTTCAAAACACTTCGTCACGTTGCCAATAAATCAATTATCCGAACTGCCTACTTTGCCCTATGTCAGTCTATATTGACATACTGTATTGTCTGCTGGGGTGGTGTAGCGAAAAAGACCTTAATGCCACTAGAAAGAGGTCATCGAGCTATACTGAAGGTAGCCGCCTTCAGACCCTACATGTACCCCACAATTTCTGTTTATGAGGAGTGGAGAGTTTTGAATGTGAGACAACATTTTGTCCTGAGCTGTATATTACTCCAACATAAACAGACTCCTTTCAAACCAATAACAAAACGGCGAAAGGACAAGATTTGTGTATTACCTCACCCATATTTTGCACTAACGAAAATGTTCTTTTTCTACCAGGGACCATGTCTGTACAACAAAATAAACAAACTTCTACCAATTTACCACCTGCCCCTGCAAAAATGTAGGACCGCGGTTAGATCTTGGTTGCTTGGCAAAACTTTTGACGAAACTGAAGCATTTATATTGACATCCCTCTGATGTTTCAATAAAATAATACCTTAAACATAATACGTACGTATCATATTTATAATATAAATAAATAAATAAATTAACAAATAAATAAATAAATGAATAAATAAATAAATGAATAAATATACCCACAAACGAACACAAGCATGACTATACGCACACACGAGCGTAGCACACTCACACAGACACACTCTCTCCAAACACACACACACACACACACACACACACACACGCGCACGGACGCACAGAGACACACTGCGATTACACAACTGTCTCTCTCTATGTATCACAGACTTTAATGTATTGCTATGTATTTTTTACCTTGCTAAAGTGTAGATGGTTTGTATTGTGTACGTTGTCTCAAGTCTGGTGTCAATTAATAGTTTCGTTGGGTGGTCTATGTAAGTAGCACTTGAGGTGCTGCTTACAGGGATCACACACAAATCTGCTCTCCTTAACACAGACTATTCAGTAGTCTAGCTAGGAGGGCAGTACCGGATGAAAGCCTAACTTTGTACTTGCCCAGATTCGCTTGGAAACTACACTAACATAAGATTGTTGATCTCGGTCAGTGAAACGGCAAGTGCAACTGTTGCTGAAACAATAAAGGGTAATCGTTCCCGCTGTTAAAACCTGCAACACTGGAAATGTAATTTTACTGACTGAAAAATATTGTCATAGTTTGGTATCTGTAAAATTCGTGTACAAAGCTAATGTATAAATTTTCTCAATAAACATTAAACATTTAAACATTTATTTATCAACGCACAGCTCAAACCATTGGATGGATCGGGCTGAAATTTGGCATGCAGGTAGATGTTATGACGTAGGCATCCGCTAAGAAAGGATTTTGATAAATTCTACCAATCTACCCCCAAGAGAATAAAATACGGGAAGCGGGAACGAAAACAAATTTTAGGCGGGCGAGCTGCGGACATCAGCTAGTTTACATATAATAAGGTGGAGTTCGCGGCTTATAATATTAGTAGGACTATAGGGCAGTGCTCGTAGCTCCGCTTTCTCAGTGTTCTGTAAACTGCGAGCCATTTATAAATAATGTGATGCTACGGTCAGTTATAATATAAGATAGGAAAACCCTTTGAGGAAGATGTTGAAAAGGCACGTCAAAAGCCGGCTCTGTCGCAGGCTGCCATTAATATGATAGATGTTAAGCCAAGTGTAATTTTAGCAGCAGGTAGCCATAACCCGTCTCTGTCTGTATTGTGCTCGTGCAATGCAATGGGCTCACCACCTATAGGTACAGTCACCTCCAATATTGCATGGGCCCCTTAAGATCTATAATCCCATGCACATTTGAGTCCAACTTCACAAAAACTCCACTAGATGGCGCAACTTTACTCGAATATAATATTGCATAGACACCTTAGAATCACAAAAAATGTACATACTAGATGGCATATTTACATTACTCAAAAGATTAATGAGTTGCTATTTTGACAATAATCGCGTTCCTGTGTGAGGTATTAAAAAATCGGCAACGCTAGATACTTGACTTCCAATGTTATCCGAGAGATGGCGTCAATTCTCAGTGCAAAGCAATTTCGTTTCGGATTGACCATGCATTCTTAAATTCGTCTGTACATATAATCTAGAACTAATACACGTAATAATATATGCAGATACAGAACGCAAAACTAACATAACCGTATTTATCTCCGAAAAAATAAAACACCTTGAAATTAAAGTCCTACTTTTACTCCTAGACATCGCATCGGTGTTTAAATATGCCTAAACTTTAAAAAAAAAATTGCGAATAAATCGATAGGGGCTTCTGCTAACTTGATAACAACAAGCTAACATTTACCGAACAGTTAAAATGAATAAACGGTGCCCTCCCTATAATATGAAAACATTTAAAATGGTATCATTATACTTCCTCAACCGTTGCACTCGGCGTATTCCATAACCGATGTCTTTAAACGCTGCTAACCCAGCTAATTTCAATCCGTCATTATAAAATATTTAGCGAAGTACCTAATTACGTAAATGATATGATGTTATTTTATTAGGATAGCCATAATAACTAGGCACCCGGACGCAATACGCCCCCAAGTTTTCGGTAATGACTGGTTCTGACAGACCCACGCGAGATTAATACATTCGAGGGATAGTATAATAATAACAAAAGTAACAAAAAAAAACTAAAACGGCTGATAAATGTTCGCCTCTACCTGGCTCCGTAAACTAATACCCCATAAAAAGGCCCAAATGCATAGGATATCGAACGATTAAATTCTCTACAAATATAATAAATCTAGGCGATAAAATTCTTTCTTTAACAAAGCGACTCGGTGATGTATTTCTATAAACTTATAATTATTAGTTGTTTATAGATTAAACACAAAGTTAATAATATTACGATCTTATTAAATTACAACTTTCTGTGCACACTAAAATTATTACACTAATTTAACGTTTTTGATTCGTTATTTATGTGAATCCATTATGTTTAGCAATCAGTCAATAAAAAAATGTTTTATATATTTTTTTAATATAAATATATTGTTATACCAATAAGGTGGTAGACCAGGAGCAAGAGCTAAATGGAATCGAAAGTGATCAACCTAGCTTATGGACTTTCGCAAAACGGGTCTTTGAAGGCTTTGAATATTGCTAACGACCTTGAATACACGCGATACTCGTCCTTCAAAAAAATAAATGTAGTCTGTGAATAATTTATTTTAGTTGTAATTAGTAAACATTCACTCATAAAAAATCGAAAAAAACAAAATGTAATTTCATTTGCATCTCTTTTTCGATTTTATTGAGACAGGGGCCTTAACTTGGTTTAACGGCTACCATGTTACTGGCACGCGGGAACAGCACGGCTTAATTCGCCTGTCAAATTAAGCCATGGTAAACGGAAAAGTCACAAACGATCACCCATCTCTGAACTGATGATAACGAAAGATGCTTTGCGCAAATGTAAAACATTGAACTAGCATGACTACAAAGGCTTATTATAACTATTTTTATAAATTTCTAGCACAATATTTTCCAGAGAATATTTTTGCTAGTTGTATAATGAATTAAAAACATATTATGAGTGTATATTTAAAAGAGGCATAGTAATAATAGACATGATTATGAAGTGCTCTTGAAAGTCAATTATTTTTCTACTTAGTGAAAGTGATGCTATGTAAACTTGGTCATCGGCAAAGGACTGGCATAAAGGAACAATAAACGAACGAACACCCACAGAGGAAGGGTTCTACGAACATAAAAAAAATTAAAGCCCCTATACAATAGATGACAAGAAGCAGTGTAATAAACTAAATGAACAATTTCAAATAATCGGCTACTTTATTGTTACAGTAAAGAAGCGGCCTCACTTTCATTTATTTTTACTTTCATAATTTCCGACACTCAGTCCATATACCTATACCAAGGTACAGTCATGTATTTAAAAGATTACAATTTAAAATAAAATTGACGTGCTAATATTATAATGTAACTACGAGTATATCTCTTTTAAGATCATTGTTTTCAAATAAACCATAAAGTAATAAATAGTAATATCAATAAGGCCAAGATGATAAAACATAAAATTAATAATACTGAACTATTAACAAAGGCTAAGCTACAGGCGTAGTTCATGTTTACCGTGCCAAATCAGTGACATTTATATTGGGTTTACCTACTAATTTGCTTAGCGCAATTTACGACTTGTCCTATTGTGAGTCATGATTTTACAATACGTAGATACAATGAAGAAATGACCAAGACAATAACACGCTCCAAATTCCAAACGTCAACTACTGAACATTTACACAAATGATATATTGCACGTGCTGCTATCGAACCGAATGCTCCTCAGAAATGAAACAATTTAACACGAAAAAAAATGAGCAAAAGCATAAAAAGTAATGAATACCTTTACGCAACAAAAACTATTTCATGTAAACAATACGTTGTAAAATTATTAGAACAGAGTACAGACAAACCAAAAAAATGGGGACATGGGACATTGTGACAACGCTACAAAAGTAAAACAACACTAATGTTAAAACTATGTCCAATGATAGGATAGTGACAATACTTGGAAGAAAGGAACAACTCGGTTGTAAGTTATGCAAGTTATGCCACTGCGGGAGTTTAGTGGTAAATAATATTATTCGTACTTTTTTAAGAGCTAAAAAAGTGTAACCAGACATTCGTAACGAATTTAGAACTATTGTATTTTTGTATTTATTGGTTCTTTCTTCCACGCTTACTTCCTTGCAAATAATTTAAGTATTGCAACTTATTTTTACTTTCATTACTTTTTTAAATTATTATTTATAGTGTAAAACGGGACTTATCGCGATTCCGGGTATTCCTGTTAGTTTTTCAAGTGTTTAACAATAAACAGTAGAACATAGCTTTGTTTCGTCCGCCGTTTCTATTAAAAAAAGAAAAACAAATTAGAGCAAATATGTATACCTTATGTATTTATTTGGATACTGTTGTTTATTATCTTTATTTAACAATGTGTTTGTTAACGTATTAACAAACATATCGTTAAATAAATATAATTAACAAACAATAACTAACTTTTTTTACCGAAAGGGAATATTTACTTTCGGGATTCGATAGAGGTAATAACTAAAAAACTGTTGCATTCATCGCAGCAGTTTTTGTAAAACATATTTTCCGTTTGTAATTGCTACTAAATAAATACAACTTTGTTTAACAAAAATGTCTAATAATAGTTACTTTGTGAATGTCAGTTTTGTTTAAATTGCTTATTACATAATAGTTCTTTTGAGAGAAAATCTTCAATAGGTTGAACAATCTGTTAACAAGTTGGGATAAATTAGAAATGGTCTCAGACTAACCAACATTTTTATTAAAGTAAATGACAATATAATTATATCTTATGTGAGAAACAACAAGTTTTTATACTTCATGCATGACCAACTACAGAAAGTATGATCACGTTTCCCATTTTCGCAAAGAACTCAAGTGGCTCCCTATCCGTCTTCGCCGGAACACTCGAATTCTCAATCTCCTTTTCAATATCCTTTACAATCCATCTTCACCCTCCTATCTGCGGGAGCGGTTCTCATTTGCACGCTCTCCCGACGCTCCCTGCAGGACTAACCTCCGCCTTCTTCTCAAACTTCCTAGACACAAAACCGATTTCTATTCTTATTCCTTTACTGTGCATGCGGTCAGATTGTGGAACTCACTACCACCTAACATCAGAGACAGTAAAACTATCACTACCTTTAGAAGGAAAGTCCGTGAATATTATTTATCTACACTATAAACCTGTTTATGTATTTATTTAGTTTATGTAAGTATATATTATGTTACCTATACCGTATTTATATTATTAGATACATATTTATATATTTGTACCTATCAATGACATATTGAGATTTATATAGTTTTTCTTTTATTAATTTGTATGTATATTAATTTAGTTCTAACCTATTCCTTTATTTACACACTTTTGAATGTTCTTTTTCCTTCTTGTTCTCCTTTCGCCGGTCTGCTGGTAGATATTTCTTATAGAAATAAGCAGTACCATTGTACCTATATCTCTGTATATTGTTTTTTGTTTTATTTCTTGTGTGTACATAAATAAATAAATAAATAAAAAAATAAAACTACAGAAACTTGAAGAAGACTAAATAAAACGTGTTAAGGACATTTTACGTTATCACAGTAAAAAAACCGGCCAAGTGCGAGTTGGACTCGTTCATGAAGGGTTTCGTAGCAGCAAGTAACATAATATAAAAGTTCTTATAGTTCGTTGTAACTTTGATTGATGTTTTAACACGTTCGCAGTGGTAGTGATTTTTCTAACCGAAAATTGCTGTTTACGACGTATTAAAAAAAACTACCAGCTCTATCTCGTTCAAACTAATTTTCGTTGGTAGTTTTTATGGCAATGTACATCATATATTCTTTTTAGACTTATCGTTTTCTTAGTTTAGAAGTTAGAGGGAGGGTGCCCCCCACACATTTTTCCACTTTGGAAGTGTCTCTTGCGCAAACTATTCACTTTAGAAAAAAATGATGTTAGAAACCTCAAAAGCATTTTGAAGGCCTATCTATAGATAGGCCACACGTATGGGTTAGATGAAAAAAAATTTGAGTTTCAGTTCTGAGTATTGGGACCCCCAAAATTAACTGCTTTTTTTCTAGTTTTATATAAGAATCTTAATGCGGTTCACAGAATACATCTATTTACAAAGTTTCAATAGCATAGGCCTTATAGTTTCGGAGAAAAGTGGCTGTGACACACGGACGGACAGACAGACAGACAGACAGACAGACATGACGAATCTATAAGGGTTCCGTTTTTGCCATTTGGCTACGAAACCCTAAAAAGGTTGAAATGAAAGAAAACCACAATCAAGGTAATAGAAAAAAATATACGAAACAGGTCCTTTTAAAGTTTGTAACCATCGAAAGTTTACCGAGAAGAAATCACTTTTAGCGATAAGGTCATCTATTTTAGATTTAAGTACAGATTAATTGATCTCCATAAGTTATTTACGGGTGCGTCTCATACGTATAAACTCATTTGGTCTATTTTCATTTTATTATCGTTCATAAGATATATCAAAGTGAGATATACCAACTGTAGATATAATTTCTTTACATATAACATTTATTTATTCTAAAACTTAAATTCTATAACGTTGTTTGATACAACATTTATGTAATCGAAAATCATTTGGTCTAACGTTTAATATGTATAAAACCCCTAACGTATAACATTTATAAAAACGTCATTATAGTCCCCGGCTCGGATGGGTTAGGTGAGAAGGCTAACCTTAGTGGTTATTTTTTTAAACCACATACATTAAATATAAAATCGTTTGACATAACTATTCCTAGTTATGTCAAACGTTTTTATATCTAATGTATGTTATGTCAAACGATGTTATATTTAATGTATGTTATGCATTTAAAAATTAGTTATTTTAAAATTACATCAATCGTTTATTATAATTATTAATTGATCGCTATATTAAATAAAATTATAGGTTCCGTTGTTATATGTTGTAAATATTAGAGATTTTGTTGTTATATCATCTATTACTTACCCGTTATTTACGGATTCTCAAACGTAGAGTGTAGAATATTTTATGTAATAGTAAAAGCTCCAATCAGCACTGAAGATGACGCACTAATGTCTTTTTAACGGAATGTTAGCTTAGTCATCATGTTGCATTCGACATGATTCAATAAAAGCGACACTGAGTGATTGGAAATAATGATACACTATTTCTCAACCCCACCTTTAAGACGAAGCGCGCAATTCTATCAACCGCAAGATATTTGTTATCCAAGACAGTAATAGGCGCCAAAATGTTATGACTCGGTCTCAACCGCAAAACTATTTTAATGACTCCATTAAAAAGTGATAGTAACAAATTGTTTCATGGGTCAGTCAGTGTTGCCGGTACTTCGTTTAATAGATATTATATTTAGGCAGGAAATGTCTTCATACCGCAGCTGCTTATCGAAATTCAAATCGATGACGTAACTAATTCAGCTTTTTGAATGTGTGATTATCAAATAATGTTTGCTGTGGTTTTCTACGTACAATGAAATTGAATTACTACACACTCTCTGTGTTATCTCTTTCGTTCTTTTTGTGATACTCTAAGTTATTCTTTAGTGAAAGTTTTATCTGATACCAGAATTCTATCTAACAAGTCCCGATATTTCATCAGGGTTTCCTCTTAAGTCGTTTAATTAATTTGCAATTATTGTTAAATATTCAATAGTCCATGTAATAAACCATGTTATGTATCGTTGCATTTTTTTTTATTGACGAAGCTAAAGTACTGGGGCCTATTTACAGATAACAAATTTGTATGTATGTTTGTTCATGAAATTTGGTTTATGTATTTTTGCCGACTTCTTTCGCAATTCTATCTTTTTTGAAAAGGTAAGCAAAAGAGGGTTAGTTTTACTATAACACTATTAATCAATTTGAATCAGTAGCGATTAATGAAAAATATGACGATGAAAATACAAACTAAAAGTTTGGCTAAGGATATAAGGGCGAAAATTATTTTTAAATTCATCCATAGATACCTCCTCGCCTCGTAATAATATAACCTTTTTTCTCTGACATCTTTAGAGGTAGCGTCTATTTCCATTGGACCTCCGATATATCCCCAATTGTGGAAGTTTTCAATAATCCTTTCTTAGCTGCATGACAACTTACTCTGTTCAGTGCAGTGGTTTGAACTGTGCCACGTTACGGCCTTCTATGTACCTTCAAAATTTTAATTTGTGTTTTTCACAAATGAGGTACTTACTCAAGTTCATAGCATTATAACTGAGTAATCAGTTGCCAAAAACTTTTATCAATGACGTAACATACAAAATTCAGAGAACATTCCAAGTGTGGGGTCCCGCTGAGCGATTCATTACAATTTGTTACCAAAACAGTGTGACGTAAAACAACCGCCGGACGTCAATCCACTATTAATTACAGACGACCACCTCAGTTTGTTCATGTGGGGCCCACTGAAGATGTCGCCGTTCTATCACGGGCAGTATAAAAAACTAGCCAAGTGCGAGCCGGACTCGTGCACGGAGGAAACCGTACCAAAAACGGCAAAAATCACATTTGTTTTGTGATGGGATCACTCCTTAAATATAATGTAGCTTATTAATAGCGGCAACAGAAATACATGTTCTATGAAAATTTCAGCTCTAGCTTCACGGTTCCTGAGATACAGCCTCGACAGACAGACGGACGGATGGACGGCGAGTTATCATGAGTAGGGTCCTGTTTTTACTTACTTGGTACGGAACCCTAAAATGTTGGGCATATTCAGTAGCTGTAGCGGCAACGGGCGTCGGCCAACGTTCGGTCCTAACAAAACAATGTCAAAATAGCGCCATTGTCGGCTACGACTATTAGAACGAATTGCCGTACGTGCTTGGGGATGGTTCTCTGCAGCCTCTCTTTATTGCCATCGGTTTTATACAACTTTTGTTGATGTAACACGTTTTGCGTGAATTCAAAGCTGCTATAATTTTAACTTTAATCATTCTTTGATTGTTTTTTTATAGTTTACATTTTTATATACATACATATATTATAATCACGTCTTATCCCCGAAGGGGTAGGCAGAGGCATAGTATACGCCCACATATCATCTTATGATTTTGTGTCCCATGTAATAGGTGGTGAGCCTATTCCCGTGTTGAAATGGACAGGCGCAGGTCACCGCGACCTGCAGTTGAAAATTTTCAAGCCGCTCATAAGGCTTGACTTAACGATTGTCATTTTACTGACAACCGGGTTTCATTTCGAGATTTCTTTCTCTACGCAATAGATCTTTTTGCTTATTACTATCTAGAATGTATTTACAAGGTTGCTTTATATATTGTTTTTAGATGATAAAAGATTTTTAAGTCTCCTTTTTAGGGTTCCGTACCCAAAGGATAAAGAACGGGACCCTATTCATGAGACTTCGCTGTCCGTCTGTCTGTCTGTCTGTCTGTCTGTCTGTCTGTCCGTCAGGAGGCTGTATCTCATGAACGGTGATAGCTAGAGAGTTGAAATTTTCACAGATTATGTGTTTTTGTTGCCGCTATAACAACAAATACTAAAAACAAAAACATAATAATATTAAAGGGGAGCTCCCATACAACAAACGTGTTTTTTCGCGATTTTGTCTTATATATTCAGTAATAAGGTATCCTTCTCAATTTAAATACGTTAGTTAATTTGAACATTTCATCAAGATCATTCATTCCCTTTACACCATGCAAATTAAATCGACACTTTAGGAGGTATAGCACAATCAAATGTTGCTCAATGAAATTAATTTCGTATCGCCATGATTGAACATTATACGGGTCACATACTTACTTATTTTTCGACTTTCATCGTAAATATTTTTATTTCTTTAAAAAGTGAACAACGCTTTCAGCAGATTACTGTAGGTAGGTGTAATATTTCATAAATAGCTATTTCATAGGAAATAGTAAAGAAATAGTCCATATTTTAGATTTTTCCCCAGTATAAACAATTTACGTACAATTTCCGTAACACACAATTTATGTTGTAGACGTAGATATCGTGTTTATAATGTCATCAATATTCTGAAAAAGAAATTAAACATAGAGTTCACAAACTCATTTTGAAATATATACTGTACCTAAAGTAGAGGATCTATACGAGGATAGTTAACACTATAGAGCAACGCGAACTGTCTAGAGACGCGCATTGTATAACACTATAGAGCAACGCGGACTGTCTAAAGACGCGCGTTGTATAACACTATAGATATAGAGAAACGCGAACTGTCTAAAGACGCGCGTTGTATAACACTATAGAGCAACGCAAACTGTCTAAAGACGCGCGTTGTATAACACTATAGAGCAACGCGAACTGTCTAAAGACGCGCGTTGTATAACACTATAGAGCAACGCGAACTGTCTAAAGACGCGCGTTGTATAACACTATTGATATAGAGCAACGCGAACTGTCTAAGGCCCGCGTTGCTCTGTGTTAACAGGTAATGAGGGCAACCAGTAGACGCTTGAAATACTCACAGAATATCGAGCAGAGTATTTTCATAAAAAAAATATAATTAAAACAAAATGGACCTTTACTGGGACATCCTTTCGAGAGCTTACCAGGGGCTTCCAACCGTTGGCTGTTGGCCGTTACGTGGTATTTTTTAATCGGTAGGAGTCCGGCATATCATCCATTAAGGATTTTCCCTCTCGTTAAATAAAAAGAAAAAAGGGGGGCTCCCATGCAACAAATACGACTTTTTGTTGTTTTTGGTACGGAACCCTCCGTGCGGGAGTCCGACTCGCACTTGGCCGGTTATTGACTTATTGAAATACCACAATCGATAGGTAGATTATCAATTTTGATATTTCGTGAAACTAAATTACTCATCGAATAGGTAAGTTCTTCTACTCCTGAAGTAAAATATGGATAAAACAATTAATTTTATCTAGTATCGAGTGTGCTGTAGTTTTAGTATTATTAAAGAGAACTGTCATTCTGAATCTGCATTATCAACCTATATAATTATTATAAAAGCAAAAGAAAATGGAAAAGCAAAAACTGTTAAGCCTAATGATCTATCGAATGACCGCATTTACAACGCAACGGTCTATGTTATTGTGATTTTTTTTTAATAGAGGAAATACCATTTCGCTTCAATGAAGGGGCTACGTTAATACCGTCGCCGTTTCCAATAAGTTGGTCACATAATTGTATTCTTGAAGACCCTTTAAGTGTAACAACCGAAATTAATTTGCAAGAAATCTTAATAACTTATGGTATTAAAAAAATAATGGAAGAATAAAACCCGAGGTTGAGCTTGTTTCAAGTAACCTTTATTGTCTGGTACATCAGATATTATACAATTAACACTATAAAGTCACATCCAAACAAAACACCGATTTACACCATTTCGGCCAGGGCGTCGATATTTTATGGTCTGAAATAGTAGACGGAAATCTACTGGTGAAGTGTCATTTATCTGATAATTAGAAACGGCTAATTAAAAACTTTAGTCTACGCTTGCAAGTCGTACGATCGAGGATCGTCGCCCTAGGATGTGAAGTCAGCAAAAGCGTGAAGAACGAATTCAACTTAGTCCATGCACACAGCCAGCTCTCCAGTAAACCCCTCCACAAATTGACACATTCTCACAGAGGCTACCAGCGAACATCAGCAACCATAGGTACCTATTGCTCATGGTGGGTGCTGATTTTGTCCCCGAGGTTATCAGACAGAACATTTATATGCATCATAGTAACACTACTCAGTAGATAGAAATGGACAAAAGAGATATCTCTGGTGTACTATGACTGAGAAGCAAACGTTAGTTTCGTAAATTGAGAATGAAATAGAGAATAACTTGACAGTAAAGGGGGACAATTAGGGACATGTGTACCCGGAACCTTAACTGCTAGTTGGTGGTGAGGTGCTGACTGCAGTAAATACGAGGTTTTGGGTATTGTGAACTCATGCAGGGTATCAACCAAATCAGTCAATCATTCAATATGAGCGATTACTGGAATCCTAGCACTGAATTCGTACTCAACCATAACTTTCGATGGTACGTTGATTGATTAGAAGATATCTTAATTTGATGATATCGTATTATTAGCTTAATGAAACTGTTAACATCTGCTTCAAACATTCGCTGATAATTTAATAGTTCGCCAACAAAAGCTGAGTGAAAAACTCGAAAGACGACAGCCGGCGCAACACAAATTAGATTCGCATTAATGAAACGTGGGCGGACAAACGGCTAATCTAACATCCCGGACAATCCCACAAAAAGGCCCATACACTGAAAAATAGTTTTCGAGTTTAACGGCAAATTACACAGAATGGAGGCTATCATGGCGAGAATAGCATAAAATAAAACCGGTCACGTAGTATTAAGGTCTCGCGAGCGCGTCGTCCAAACTTCAAAAACGATGCACCTGTATTATTAACGCATCGCACGCCTTTGTTCCGATACAATAGACGCTAAATTGCAACTCGAATTTCTCATATCGAATAATGGACTGTGTGCACAGGTAAACTTTTTTATGTGACGAAACGTAGCCGTGAAGTTTCTGTTCTATTGTTTGGAAGGCTGTGGTTTTCTTTGACTTAAATGAGGATTATAGTGAATTGGAACAATGTCATGCTCGAACAAATTAGCACAGAATATAATACACAGTTGTCAATGTCATAGTATTTTCTCTAGGGGTTTTCTGGTGCCGAATTTTTAAGCCCATGTAGTAATGATTCTGATTAAGTTATCTCGATTTAAGTATACCCACGAAGCTATCAGTTGAATTAGTGCTCCTAACTTACGTTGTAAGGGATAGGACACCAGTATTAAAGTAAATGTCAGCCTGCAGTAGGTAATTACAACATTTGAAACATACCGTCCACTTGTTCACA
Source organism: Miltochrista miniata (assembly GCA_933228765.1). Classification (NCBI taxonomy): domain Eukaryota; kingdom Metazoa; phylum Arthropoda; class Insecta; order Lepidoptera; family Erebidae; genus Miltochrista; species Miltochrista miniata. Next base: position 20,387,801 of record OW121763.1, on the reverse strand, counting down.
CTAATCATTAAAAGCACACTGTATGTATTCTTATATTTTAAATCGAACATTGTAAAAAAAATGGTACATTTACATAATAAAGTACGCGTTTGTACTGTGTACATAATTTTGTCATCTCATTGTAAGTTTTTTATCATGATCATCACAAACTCCTAAGGAGAAAAATATTCGTATTAATTTTATGCTCTACATTGTTCATTATATTCAAGCTTATTTGTTTACATTGTTGGTTATTCTAAGATGCAACCTGTCTACTAGGGCCATCTGAAAATCAGCGCAGCGCAACTCCTTAAGTTTTTTTTTACGCCCAAGTAAACCTATAGTTTGAAGTAGATATTATTCATGGCACCAACTTCAATATTATATTGTATAAAATCTGATAAATCAAAATACATATTACTTTGTGCTAAGTAAATTTTATTTTTCAGGATTTGTTTGAAGTCGGTTTTATTTTTATTTAAATTTTTATTTTTTCAGTATTTAAAGTGACGGGTGAACCGAAAAATATAGCTATCTTGGTGAAAGTTCTCATCAATACAAATCAATCAAGCCCAAACACAAGGTAGCTACTGTAAATCGTTAAGGAATTCCCTCGACTGTCTTTCGGTTCCATCATCAGATCGACTCCAGACATTCATTAAATTGTAGTACATTAAAGCACTGAATTAAAAAGTTAACAAACGCACTACCTAGTTGTCCCTACAATTTTCGGTGGTTGCCCTCGATTTCTCCTGAATCCCATCATCAGATCCTGACCTGGTGAAATTGGGACCACCTCAGAAGTTAACTCTATCCAACAAAAAGCAGATTTGAAATTCGTCTATAATTGACGAAATATCGGTGAACATACATAAAACAATGAGAACTTCCTTTTTTTTTAAGTCGGATCTATCAATCTAGGTGTAAAGTTCTCATCAATACAAATCAATCAAGCCCAAACACAAGGTAACTGCTGTAAGTTGTTAAGGAATGCCCTCGACTGTCTTTCGACTCTATCATCACATCGACTTCAGACCTTCATTAAAATGTATAACATTAAAGCACTTAATTAAATAGTTAACAAGCGCACTAGTTGTCCCTACAATTTTCGGTGGTTGCCCTCGTTTTCTCCTGGATCCCATCATCAGATCCTGACCTGGTGAAAATGGGACCACCTCAGAAGTAAACCCTATTCAACAAAAAAAGAATTTTGAAATCCGTCTATAATCGACGGAAATATCGCTTGACATACATAAAAAAAATACATACAGAAGAACCTCCTCCTTTTTTTGAAGTCAAATGGCGGCCTTATTGCTTAAAGCTATTTCTTTCAGGCAACCTTTGAAGGGGTTATCCCTAAAAGAAAATTTCTAAAAAGTTGCACATAAATAAACGAAATCAATTCTCTCGCTCAAAATACAAGACAACCCTTGATACTTAAAATGTGAAGTAGGTAAATATAATTTGTTTCAGACAAACAAAAAGCATAACATGAAAATGTAGAAATGGCGGCCTTGCCGCTCAAAGCAATTTCTTTCAGGCAACCATGGAAGGGGTTATCGCTAAACGAAAGTGATAAAAGTTACATGTTCATTTTCATAATTCTCAGGCAGCGTTGATTCTAACAGACTAATCAATTTTCCTGCGATATTGATAATACTATCGATTTTAATAAGCATCAGCATAATTCAACACATATCTGCAATGGGATTTTGTAATTAATTTTTAATGACAGTCATAAACAAAGTCGTAGAGGCGTGAAGGTTAACCATGGTTGTTAGTATAGCTATAGACGAATATCTCGTGTGACGGTGAGACATTGCTTGTTGTGATTTTATGGCTACTATAAACCGGCCATTACTATTCACACTGATCTAAAACGATTTTTATATCCAGTATCTATTAATTGTAATAGTTGTTTGAGAAGGTAGTAAAATTGAAATGTTTATCACTAATAAATTACAGTGCCCAATTTTGGATTTACAACGGTTAAGAATATCATAGCTCCTTTACTTTTCAAATATACATATTTTAAATCTTACTACTTGAAAACAATGGGTTATAAAGAATACATCTTTTTCTCTTGAAGTTTGATTTTACTAGATATTGTACCGAAACTAACGGACAGCGCAGCCGCCTCGTTAAGAGTTATAGATTAGGTAAAAGTTGCTTCGATCAGTACCTATTAAATAGCTAAGACAAATCTTAGTCGATGAGGCATCGAAAAGATTATCAAAGTAGAGACTCTGATCGCAATCACTAAGAAGAAAAAGATAGTAATATTGACAAGATATTCACGGAAGTTAATTTCCTTCGAAGACAACTCCACTCTACAGAAGCATTACACGTGTAATAGGGTATTAATTACATTTCAATAATTATATTCAAGTGGGTATGCGTAAAAAGACAAACAATATCAAAAACATCTTTGACAAAGAATGTACTTAATTTTTTCCCCAGAAATATGTTACAAATTAAATCCGTAAATTTTAAGGTTGTAAGAAATAAAATGCTGGTATCACGATTGCTACGACGCGGCGACGTTCTAACTAAAAACAAAACATACGTCTTCTGATTCGGTTTGCTTTTGCACCGCTTTGATAAATTATACATTTCATGGGGACAACAATCGTCTGATCTGTGATTATAATGTAAGGTTCTCTCGCTCGATATACAAGACAACCCTTGCTGCTAAAGATGTGATTCATAACACCGTTATGAATCGGAAGCATGGCATTTTATCTTTTTAGGAAAGTTTTTGCTGCAAGCCTGATTACTTGTTTACTGGTCTACTATGTTTTTTCAATTTGTAAGAAGTTACGGTCATGTACTCATGAACAAGAGGGGTAATTCCAATAGCTCTGGGTACGATAGAAACTTAGCATGAATGGATTTATCTACCAGTAATGCTGAGAAGAGTATGCAAATGTGGTGGAAGGGAGAGAGAATAGTAGGCAAACTGGGGAAAACTATCGTAGACTGCTATCAATGAAGTGTAGGTACCATGCTTGCAGAAATCCAGAAAGAAGAACAAAAGTGTTTTCGAGTTTAACTAAGTACACAAAATTATATCGAATATGTGGATAATCAAATAAATTTATATCACATCAAATCTTTTATTTCACAATACAAAAGTTATGTAAGCTGTCCGTTAGCATGACCTACCATAACAGTTGGAACACCGTCATAATGACGTGGCGTCCAAGCCGCCTGAGCACAAAAACCGTATCGAATCGGTTACAATGTGAGCACACGATACGGTGCTTGCAAAGCTCAACATCACTACACCGATACCTACTAGCATTCCAAATGCTAAATTATTTTGAACTGTAGAGATAAACCCATGTGACGTCTAAATTATAGAAGAACTAGTGAAAGTAATAATATAAAGCGATAAATCAAATACTGTTTCTTTTTTGATTTAGCTATAACAAAGTTAGTCCCTGTATTAATTTCCTTGATATTGGACTCCAATAAAACGCCAGTAACCGTGAAGATAATGTACTGCCAGAATGAGTTTGAAGGTTATAACCATAATGGATTAACTACTAGGAATAGTAAACAGAAATGCTAAGAATTTTGGTAGCTAGATAATGATTTATGTTACTTAAGGTGATATGCTCGTGTCTTTTCTTTTCAACGTTGTCTTAGTTTATAATCGATATCACTTAGCTCAAATCAATCAATCAAATTATCCAATGGCAGTTTACTACTGTAAGAAAGCCTCCCAGGACCATAACACACGATCCTGCGCATGCCTCATGCAGTACTTCCAGAGACGTTTTCTAAGTTTTTGTTTTTTATAAAAAAAAAGTCATTGGTCCAGCTGTTACATGGTAAATCTATACATAATTATAAAGAGGAAACATTTGTTTGTTTGTTTTTTGTTTGTTTGTTTGTAACGAATAGGCTCCGGAACTACTGGACCGATTTGAAAAATTCTTTCACTGTTGGAAAGCTACACTCTTTGCGGTGAACATAAGCTATATTTTATTCCCGTATTCCCACGGGAACTGCGCGGGTGAAACCGCGTGACGTCCGCTAGTCTATACTAATATTATAAAGAGGAAAGATTTGATTTGTTATTTTGTTTTTTTTTTGTTTTTCTGTTTCTTTGTTTTTAACGAAAAGGCTCCGGAACTACTGGACCGATTTAAAAAATTCTTTCACTGTTGGAAAGCTACACTCTTTGCGGTGAACATAGGCTATATTTTATTCCCGTATTCCCACGGGAACGGGAACTACGCGGGTGAAACCGCGTGGCGTCCGCTAGTGATAAATAAAGAGGAAACTTTTTCATCAAAATCAATCCAAAGAAAGTTAGATGCATGTCCTTATAAAACTTTCGACACTCCTGCACCTTACACTTTACACATCTCACGAGTTGATTAAAAAAAAGACTCGCTTGTGTTCATAATCACAATTTCACGCATACTTATAGACAGTACAGAGATGTTAAACTGTTGGTCACGGCGTACTTTTTGTGTACCTACTGGTACTACAAATGTATTTAATGATTAATAGGCTACTCACACGGGTGTGTATTAGTATGTTCACTTGCTCAAGCAAGACGAGTTCTTTATATTATTGATGTAGTAGTAATTTTTTGTAATATGTATTAGATACTTGATAAACTTTTATACAATATTACTAGGTGCCTTGTTAGTTGAACTGCGAGTGAGTGAGATAGGTACATGTTACGCGAGTCGTACAAGATATGTTAGTGATTTATCTCAAAAACGCGACATGCTATAAAACAGAACTGTATTGGTCGTTTCTGAGGATTGGACTTATAAAACAGTACTTAAAGGGAGTGACGTAGCCTTTACATCACTTTTTCAAGGTGCCATATTTATCCTGCCCGCACACGTGTTTCCCTCATCTCACAATCCCGGGTTCTTTAAGAAGAGCGTGAAGAGGCACATCACAGGGCCGCCAACTTGAGGACACTGTCAAAAGTGGCCCCCATTTGCTGCAAATCTAAAGGATTTCATATTTTCTTTGCCTTTATTAAAACCCTTCCAACGATTTTTCGCCATAAATACATATTTGGCCCGTTGTCAATACTTAACAAATTTCATTGGGATTGGATCAGTTGTTTGTGCGTGTAAGCGTAACAGACAGACAGTTACTTTTGTATTTAATAAAAAATATTTTTATTTATTTTAAATGCTTTTTGGATGAGAAAGTATTAATATTGACTTTTAACTACTTTACTTTCATTCCATTGACTATACTTAAACAGGGTTAAAATAATTCTCTTTATATTTGGGCTAGATGGTTTGTAAGAACATTATATAGCTTTCAATCGGTTCACCCATTTAACATGGAAGATAAATATTTGGACAAGATAGTAAAAGTCAAAGCGTTACAAGATAACACGTAATACCAAAACGTAATTGTGCATATATACGAGAACGGGAGCTATCTGTATCTGGTATGCCTGTAATACGACCACGCAACGCAACGCTGAATAAACGCCCCGTGAACTCATAAAACCAAGCCACGGTAATTCCAAAGGATGCCTATAAATTCTTTATTTTATGATCGCGAGCATATATTTAATTCTAAGAGCGTCCCCACTGTTTCCTTTTTTGTCACATAAATAAAGAATTTATAGTGAATTTTATACGTCCTGTAATCAGTGTTTAAACGCCTGAACCACGGTTATGTCAGAACATTAAAGCGTTAATGAGTCACAGTAAGTTGGAATGTGACGTAAAGTTGTCATCTTTAAGATTCGATGAATAAAGTAATTCCGTATTACAAATACGTAATGGTGGAAAGCTTTCCACACGTCAGACTTATTGAAATGTCAGCAAACCGCCTCTTTTAAAATACGGCCAACATAATAACCTTAATAATATGAATCGATTGAAAGCCTCCACATCCCATAGATATTACAACGCATTACAATAGATGGACGTCGGCCGACAGCACAAAGCATATTTGTACCAAAAATACATGATTGTATTAGTTGTACTACGATAGTACCTACGCATGTCTTGGCATCACAGAGGCGAAAGCTCGATTGTTGGTAACGAACACAAAGAACGATTTCTCACATACTTTGAACAATATGCGTAGGGTCTATGAATTTATTTATAGTAGCAGTGAGAATGGTTTTGATACTTGATCATTCGAAACGTGACTCATAGAGCAGAGTGCAATGTTAACTATCTTGTAATAGAATAATGTATGATGTTATTTTGTTACTCAATTTTAGCAGAACAGTATTGATTTTTTTTTCTTGTAAAGTTAGTGTCGCATTTAGCTTGAACAGATTTAAATTATATATCTAAACTTTAAATAAATATTACAAACAGATAAAGAGAACGTTGGGAATTAAACTTTATATATTTTCAATGAATAAATGAATTATGAATCAATGTATATGAGTATGACATTAAAAATGAAAAAGAAACCTAAATATACTCAACTGCGCTAAGTGAATTACATGCGAGTAAATAATTAATTAATCTACTCTACTTTTGCTGTCAGCTTGAAAATAAAATTTATAAGTAAATTAAGTTAGTAAAATGTTAGCGCACTTGCTTGGTAAGCATACAAGTTTGAGAACATCTTTAAATGTTATTTACTTATTTGTATTTTTATTTTTAGTTAGAGCACACTTAGTTAAAATTAGTCAGTATACCCATTTGAAAAGTACCCGTGAAGATACCATTGAATTCAGCCCACCCACTCCAGAGATTAACAATATCTCGTTCATAAAGCAAAGTATCAAAATTCACGAGCAGCGTGTATTATGATGTAGGTTTTATATGAAGCAAACGGGTCTTGTGGGCCATATGATTTCATGTATACAATAGGGTCGGCCCTACATGTCACTGACCGTCACATTGAGCAGAAATGTAAACATTTAAAATATCATCACCCACTATAATAATGCACCAAAAATATACAAAAAAAGATACGTCCGGGTACAATTATGGCCCCCGGGAGCACAATGGTAATACTTACAAAGATAAACAGTGGCCGCCCCAACAGGGTTCAAGAATGAGAAGCAATGCGCTACGAAAACACTCAGTTAGAAAGATTGGGAATACCATTCCAATGGTCAGAATTGGTCAGACCAGGCTTATTCACAGCCTCAGTACAGAATGTGTTATGCCGGATTCCGGGTACGAATTTAAGACTCTATAGGTTTTGTATAAGTCGGTGAGTCTTTTGAAGATTTATAGACCACACACGTATGGAGTCGCAAATTGTTTCTTTAATAACAATGCAGGCAAAGCCTAGACCATTTAACTGCAAATAGTCTAAGAGCCAAAGTAATAAACTTTCAGTTCATGAAAGCAGGATATAATGGTTCTTAGGTACTTATGTATAAATATGAGTTTCCTTATTCAATTATATCTGCACATGGACACCTTTTAAGATCGTTTACCAATAATGTTAGCACAGGTGTGAGTTACATACAATGCTATCATTATAAAGTCAATATTTAGAAAAGTTGTGCATCGATCATATTTCTTTGCGAATAGGGTATTATGCAAGTCAAAGTTTACTTAGGACTACTTAGCAGCAGATGAGGCGCTTTGGGTATATATATCTACATTCCGATGTTACTTGTACCTATCTATTAATACATTTTTTAATCGTAAATATTGTACATAATACGCATATATATTTTAGCACGTCGATACGGTATTATACTGCTGGCTGGTTTGATATAGCAATATCTGAAGAAAGAAATTACATGGTTTATGATAACTGCGAAAAGAATAAAACAAAGTAGCTTCGTAGTTGCCAGTGATAGAGCCTTCTTACAGTTCCGCCATGTTATCATGTGTAAGAAATAATTGAAAGAATATACGGGGAGCTAGCCCATTTTGTGTACCCAAAAAAAATTGGTCACTAACCTATGGCACTGGCACTGTACGGTTGTGTGTCTCTTCACCCCTAGAAGTAGTGGAATAGTATCCCCCCAAAAAAGCGAGATAGCAACTGAAACTACCCAAGAAGTGGCATGAAACCCAAACCCTAAGGTAAAGTATGCTAGTAGACAGAGCCTGTCGGGAGCCTTGGGGTTATCCATCCGAGGACACACCCGGGACTCCCGGCCATAGGCAGATGGTAGAGCTCCGTGTGGTTTTAGCCGGTAGAAGTCCGACATAACAACCCTTTGAAATAAGAAGAGGTATATATTTAATAAAAATTTAATATTATGTAAGATTAGATAAAAATGATCAGCCTGAGACCTTCGATCTGCACCATTTTAGTAAGCCTAAGGATTTTCATTGGGCAATTAAAGGCAATAAAGGGATTTTCCTTGCGTTTCACAAATGGGATACTAAATCAAATCGTCTCATCGCATAATGTCCTTTTCTCGAAATGTCCTTTCTCATAATGTCCTTTTCTCAAAATGTCCTTTCTTATAATGTCCTTTCTTAAAATGTCCTTTTCCCAAAATGTCCACTATAAACATCAAAGGACTTACATTATCAATCAATAATATGTTTAATCAAAAAAAAATGTGTATTTATGAAACACTATTTTCCATATAGGCCTTCACATAAAATTAAGATATTATAGATTTCTTTTTAAAAATTTGGGAGAACTCTCGCACATACATTCTCATTATCTTTCACATTTACGATATTAATAGAATTTTTGAGGTACGGGGATGACCCCGGGTCGATGAAAGTAGCACACATAATTAATCACATTAGCTGTTCTATCTTTTAATTATGTTTGAAAAACGTGACTTCTCCTGTGTGGATGCAATTTAGACGTGAGAAAAAAAATAGACAAAGTATAGGTATAAAATTAGCAATAGAAATTCACTCCAAAGTACTTCCATATTGATGTTTGCGGAATAATTTATGGTCCACAACATCGCTTGGCATTTTGACCGCAAAGGCTAGACGCACGGACTACTAAATTTGTGATGTTGAATCTTTTATTAGAAAATGGACGGTAATGGAGATTACCTAATAGAGGGACTTGCCGACTTCTTTAGGAAGAAAATCATTGGGAATACGAAATTAGAAACTAATGTAGGTACTTAGAAAAAACCATAGAGAGTACAAAATTAGAAACAAATGTAGGTAGGTAGGTACTTAAAAAAAAATAGGGAATGCAAAAAAAATTCCGTCCTAACACTATCAGTTACATGCTTAGACCATATATCACGGGACTAGCCTTTGCGAACCACCGCATACAAAAATATTCTGCTAGTTTTCATAGCGGGTGAAGGGGGAAACACAAAGACATATAAAATTTCATTATATTTAAAAATGTATTAATCGACAAACGCGTAATGGCTGTTGTGTGTTAATTTTTAATGTACTGTCAACTACAATGCAATGTACTAGTTTAATCATATAAAATGATGTACTGATGTACAGTGCTTTTTATAAAGCCAAAAAATCCAAATGGTCATGTGCAATGGCAGAAAACAATGCTTAAGTAAGGCGCATCCTGTGGTTAGATGATCTAAGGTTACATGAGTAAATATCAAACTATCAGCAAAATGTGAGTTAATGGCACGAAGGAACGATACAAATATTTCGTTTACTTTTGTAATCTCTTTCATCAGTACCTAATGAATATGATATTGCTTGATTGTCTGAAGATATGGGATCAGTCGATTAATACTCTCCACATAAGAGTAGATGAACTCTTACAGAGCAACACAAGCGGACTTCTCAGACTTACACATTTATAATATTGTCATTCAGAAACAATTGTAACAAGTAAATAAATTAAAGCTCCAAGATGGCCACCGTTACGAAATAGTGGATCATCATTACAAGCTTTCGAAATGGGTATTTTTATGGCAACGTATAAATACTAAAATTATAGTACAGTAAAAAACCAATATGGCGTCCCACAAAATGAACCATTCATTACCCACATATCTTTTCACAACCCTTCAAAATACACGTAATGACCCCTTCGTTTTGACCCTTTGATTAGTGGAATACAGAATAACTACGTCATTATAAAATTCGAAATCCAAAATGGCCGCTATATTTTTACATGACGAGAGTGCAATGATACCTTAAGGTAATTTATTAATTGAGAAATATTAAATAACCAAATAAAAACAATTGCATAATAACATGAAAATCATATAAATACAAAAATCCGTTAAATGGTTTTATTAGAGCATAGAAAAATGTCTGAAAAACAAAAACGTAAAGATTTAAGGTAATTAAGTACCAGTCATGACAACGCTCCTCATTAAACTATGACATTGATCAAGCTAAAAATAAAATCTTGGGGCGTAATTTAGTTTGTTTAAATACATAAATAGCTTTAATCACAATGACGTGAGTGATTAGAAACTGATTATTGAAATTATACTCGTTCCACCAGCCTACCAGACGCCAAATTGTTAAAAGAAGATAGAAGATATACATTTTAGCGTGCAAGAAAGTGAGAGATGCTATCGGTTTTTGTGCGCTTTTAACGAAATAAAATAATTATAAAAAAAACTATCACCAATATGAAAAAAATGCTCTAGTGCATCTAGTGCAAATGAAGATTTTACTATTGTCTTTCTTAAAAATATTTTATAATATAAAAACAACTTATAACATACGAGACCTAGCTTAAAATTTCACGAAATCGAGGTATTTTCAACACAAAAATCTATCGAGGATTTTATCAGTAATCGTGTTTCGAGCCTAGAGCGTTTTTAGTTCATGAATTGAATTGTCTGTGTTCAAATTTCAATTCAGCAGACCTCACGAGTCCTGAGATCTCAAGAAGTCAAAGAGACTATTACTATCAAGAAAGTAATAGTGGCTCGAAGCGCTCGTGGCCCCGCGGACTCAGTGTTCTGTAAACGATCACTGCAGTAAGCATTATTTACTATGGCCGGATATGGATGGGTGACCACCACGTGGACCACTTTGTGACATTTATTTACGAGCGTTTCCGTGCTTCGGAAGGCACGATAAGCCGTTGGTCCCGGTTGTCAGTAAAATGACAGTCGTTAAGCCAAGTTGAAGGCCTTATGGGCGGCTTGAATAATTTCAACTGTGGGTCACAACCTGCGCCCGTGTCGGCAGCGCGTGTGTAGCACCTCTGGTGTTGCAAACGTCTATAGGCTACGGTTACCAACCTTCCGGTGGGCCGTAAGCTTGTCTGCCACCTAAGTAGTATAAAAAAAAAGAAAAATAGTCTATTTGGCGTAATTTGGACTCTTAATACTATCAAGAACTTATCATAACATCATAATTTATCCGTCCCAGTTCTAAAATGGCCTGATAATGAATAAGCTCATCTACTTACCTAATAACAACAAAACTACGAACAGTTATTGAAAAACATTTACAAATTCACACTTCAAGTTGAATCACGGTTCATCGACATACGTAATCGATATAAATATCAAGATGTGTGAATTTAGCTTTGTAAAATAAGGCGTGAAACACGCTTAGTGGGGCGAAAGAAACGGCTCTTCACGATCCGGTAGTCGCTTGCAATGGTTATATTAATCATAGAGTTGACGCCTACGGGGCGGGGCTTCACCTTATTAATTCTTGTTGGAGTTATTAATTTCGACGTCAGTCGCTTGAATTCAATAATAGATTTAAAGGAACTTGTAACAAAATGGCATAAAACTAATTCTCTCTACCTTCGATATTACGAGTATAGTGTTTCCCCATGTAAATGTACTCCACAGCTACCCACTGCAAAACCTATATCTCCGATACAAGCAGCTTCTGCTGGAGTAGTTCAAGTACCAGCAAATGCAATGATCCTTTTGTCAATGTGGCTATGGGAACAGCAACCATCTCATTCAGGAACATCTTCATGACATCAAATCGCAGAGACCTATCGGTGAGGTGGCCATGTTGCCGGCCTAATGATACGAGGGTGGATTGAAAAGTTCTCGGCCTGGTCAAGAAAACATAATATAACTCATAAAAAATTATTTCTATTTTTCATTATCTCCCTCTAACTCAATGCATTTCTTCAATCTGTCTTTTAAAGCTTCTATCCCGGTTTTAAAAAAAGATTCCTCAAGCTCCTCAAAATTGAGTTACTGCTGCTTCGACCTTTTCATTTGATGAAAATTTCTGGCCACCGAGGTGTTTTTTTAGGTTTGGAAACAGGTGAAAGTCCGAGGGCGCCAAATCAGGTGAATAAGCCGGGTGGGGCAGCAATTCAAAACCACAATCACGAATTTGAGCCATGGTTTCAACAGACGTGTGAATGCGAGCATTGTCCTGATGAAACAACACTTTTTATCGGAGTAATCCGAGGCGGTTTCTTTCAATTTCTTCACGTAAACGCCGCAATAGGGTGCAATAGTATGCTGAATTAATGGTTTTGCCTTTTGGGAGGTAGTCGATCATGATGACGCTCTTCGCATCCCAGAAAACTGACGCCATCACCTTTCCAGCCGACAAAATTGCTTTTTTTTTAGGGGTAGGTTCATCAGTTTTTCCCACTGTTTGGATTGTTGTTTTGACTCTGGAGTGTAGTGGTGGACCCAGGTTTCATCCATAGTCACAAACGTATTCACAGAATCTTGCGGGTCAGCCTCGAACATCTCCAAACAGTCACGAGAAAGCGTGAGTCGAATGCGCTTTTGCTCGACTGCAAGTAACCTCGGTACCCACCTAGCAGAAACCTTAGAAAATCCAAGTTCATGGACAATAATATTTTGTGTTCGTTCATATGAGATGCTCCTAGTGTCAGCAATATTCCTGATGGTCAATCTGCGGTTTTCTAATATGAGATCACACACTTTGCCGATGTTTTCTCCAGTCGTAGAAGTCGATGGCCGGCCGGAGCGAGGGTCATCTTCGATGCTCTCTCGACCGCGTTTAAGTTCAGCAGCCCATTTTTTTATAGTACTATACGATATATATTTTCATATCAATATGAATCTCTTGTGGTGTCATTTTTTTTTACACAAATATTTGATTATCGCGCGATGTTCAGATTTGTTCATTTTCCAAAAACGTTGCGTTCTGACTAACTTTATTGGTTCCCACGTAAAAACTACGAAATCCACAGATAAAAAATTCAACACTATGACAGCCAAAGAACAAATGAACTCAAAGAGGTTAGTATCATATGAGTACCATCAACATTTATATGTCAGGCCGAGAACTTTTCAATCCACCCTCGTACATGTCAGACCTGTTTCATCAGTATTAAGCTTTCCACTTACTTCAACTATAATGTCTCATTATAGTAATATTATACCACATACAGCCTAGACATATCTACTAAGTGTAAGAAGTGCAATCAATAAATCTAACCCTGATAGCACTACTACGAATTGTACTAAGTTATTAACTAACATAAAGGTTCTAAAATGTCATAACAACGTTTGTTATATTCAGACTAGTTGATGCGCGCGGCTTCGCCCGCGTGAAATTTGGTTCCCGTTACCGCTTTCCATGGGAACATATTCCCGGGATATAATGTAGCCTATGTGTTATTCCAGACTATAATCTACCGCGGTTCCAAATTTCAACCCGATCCGTTCAGCCGTTAGAGCGTGATTAAGTAACAAACATCCAAACATCTAAACATCCAAACATCTTCACAAACTTTCACATTTATAATATTAGTAGGATTGTACCTGGTAAAATAATCACCACAAATTGTAAAGAAAACGTTGATCAAATCAATTCGATTATATTCCAACGCCTAAAATGATAATTTGTCAAACGAATCACTGTATTGTCTGGCAAACGACCGGGAACCACTCCTTATGGAGATGAGAGGACCGACACCCTTGAGACATCCCGTGGAGCCCCGAATTAAATGACGTTGCGGTTTCAAAAGTACGAAAAGACAACCGAGTTAATAATTTTCTAAATATGTATTAAACCCACTGTCCTTATAAATGGTAACAAAACAACATCATCAAGTCCTTATCAGTACATCAGTTCATGTTGAACTCACATCAAAACGGCGGATTAGAAAGCCCCAACAATGGCGTACCTCTCTGGGGTATAAATTATTTATGTAAATTTGTTCGACCGATCAAAATAATATTTCAGTATCGACGTGATTAATGTTGACAGATTTTTCACTTGAGCTCTTCTTAACGAAACGATCAAACAAATGACGTTGCGATTGGTAAAGCTCAGAATACCGTCTTCTGGGAATTCATTACAATATCTCTCCATAAGAAAGATAATAACTCGACTGCACATAAAAACAGCGAAGCTTCAAAATGATAAAAAGTATATAGCGACGAAGATTTTTATCATTAAATATTATGTGTTAAAAGGATAAACTTATGTTACTCTATTTTTAATGATCATGAAAGTATTAAACTGGCTTACTAACTAGTTTGCAATTAAAAATAATAAATGTGAGCAACACCTCATTATTTTCGGATTTATTCTGATTAAATATTGATTTCTACATAAGAATCTCATTAATCAACAAGACATAAATAATAAAGTAGGTATAGATAGAATTATTTCAAATAGCAGTAATAAAAATTCGAATTTTATTGTTTAAAGCAGTCATATAGACTCAGTTCTAGGCTTTTAATTTTTTATTAAGATTACTCACTTGCACTAAAGAAGAATGGTTAGATATGAAAGTAAGCAACGCTAATTGTACGATGTCTTCAAACAACGAACAAAATTCTATTCATTTTTTTTAAATAACAATAATATCCGACGAGGCACATACTCGGGTGATATTTCCGACAGGGACTAGGGTGCATGCATTTAATAGAATCAAAAGGATTAAAAGCATCTGCCTACTTGTTATTCAAATGATCGGGAGCTCATTTATCATTTTGAATAAGCTACTCTGCTTAGATAAACGTGGGTGTGGTTCGCGATTAATAAAGCAGTTAATAATGAATTCGAGAATTCAAAACTTACATTCAATTCTAAAGGTACTGTCGATGTATAATTAAATTCTTTGTCGTATTAAGCGTATAAACAGTTTACAATTTCAAACAAGAAAGTAGTCATCACTCGTTTACAAAGTTTGTTTTAGCAAATTGAAACAATTAACTTCGAAACACCATCACAACTTAAATATTTACAAAATAATGACAGCAATGTATAAATTTCCTCAGCTTATTCAAATTACGAATGGTTACAAAGCGTTCGAGCAAATGAATATCGAATGCGAACAACTTGGTATACACAACAAGATGCTACGATGACTTCGTGTTTTCCCAACGCAAACAAACAGCCAAGAGGATGGAACAAATTACGACAGCATTGTCAAGGTGTTTAGAAAATTGGGGAACAATTGTCCTGCCGAGTTAAATCTCTTGTAATATATTTGGGGAAGTCGTATGACGGCAAAGGGATGAATAAATCTCTCTTAATTGGAACGCTCTTCGCCGTGCGACAACATAATGTAAACGCTTTGTTGCCGAACGAGCATTCCGCGTCCTATCGTACTGACTTCACGAATCAATCGAACTAATGACGATGGGAACTTTTGACATACCATTCTATTAAAATAAAAGCGTCGTTTTATCACAAAGCACTCGTAAGATCTCGTAAAGGTTACAAAATATTTCTTCTAAGGTAGTGCGTGCTACTTACAGCGCTATGTCTTGTAAAATATTCTCTGCGAGATTTTTCACTCATAAAATAAGAATATCGGGGGTATGCTAACGCGCGCATTCGTTCTGGGAGCACTCACTTGTAAAACTGCTTACTTTATTGCTTCACCGCTCTGGAAATACGAACTTCACTTTAGTTAGCCGCACTGTGTTGGGTTTCACTTGCTACCTACTGCTGATACACGTTTTGTTTCATAGGAATATTCGTAGTTTGGAACCGGGACGCATTAAAGGGTTCAGAACGGCCAACGTCCAAGAACATTAAGAACCCATTGCTGGTTCGTTTAATTTGAAATGTCGATCCCAAAAAGAGGACCGCGTTGTAAAACATAGGATGTGGCTATTGTTAAGTGTTTTAATGTCTGCTGGGAAAGCTAATATAGTTTGATTAATGTATTTACTATTCAAATTAGGAACAAAATAGGTTAGATACAAATACAATGGTATAAACTTGTCTCAATGTAAATAACCCAGACTTGATTTTGATCTTATCAGTATCACGATAAAATAAAATACATTTAGGCCAAACGGGTTTGAATTTTTGTGATTAATTCAAAGATAAAAAAATTATGTATTCAATAGGGTTATTTTTAGGGTGAACAACGCGAGTGTAGTAACACCTCTGGTATTGCAAACGTATAATAGGCTGCACTGTACTTGTATATTATTACAACAATCGCTGCATTTCTTCCACAGATGAAGCTCTGCTAAATAGACCGACCATATCAATAATTTTCACGGACATCTATGAAAATAATGAATTGAACTTAAAGCTCATAAGCAGACTGAAAAGCTGCTGGGAGACGGTGAGTGATTTCTCTTGGTTCAAGAACCAAAGTTCTATATTATTAGGATTGATGCGTGATTAGTATATATTTAATAAGTACTAATTATTATAGATTGAGTGGTATGGTGGGGTGGCTTCCTCTTCTTACACTCCGATGGATTTCCGCCTGGTAACGACTGATTTCAAAGTTACTATATTATTTAGTGTGTGAAAAAATGCAAGAGGGAGGGGGATGCCTCTCCGTCACAAATTCAGTAGGGTGATGTCACATTCACAATTTAAACGTAAATGAAAATTGCTTGTTGTTGTTGTTAAATCAACAGCAGTCATAGATGGAAGAACTCCTGTCCACGGCTGTTGTCGCCCGTTACGAGAAGTTTGAAGGAGGTAGGTACTACGTAAACCTTTTCTATACGCATGACAAAGGCTTATATGTAAACAAGAGTGTAATAGTATCGTTTTTAGGGTTCGGTACCCAATACCCGGTCGGATTTTTTTTTATAATATTTCTTGCTTTTAGTCGTATAACACAAGGTTAAAAGTTTAAGTGAATAAAACACACCCTATTACAAAGTCGTACATTACACTTATTTAATTTCTATACCTGCATTTCACGTTCCATAAAAAATCTCATAAGGAGGCTGAGCCAGGCTGAGCTCAACGGTTCATATCTCACATTGTGTTTAATACAACAACAGCACCATTGAAATTGGAGTTTCGGGTTACTTATATGCTTGTATTTTTAAATTGATTCATCTATACTATTATCATAAAGAGGTAAGATTGTTTGTAATCGACAAATCAATAGAAAGTCAACTTATTCTGAAGAAAACAAGACTATGTTTTTGGTAGTATTGTATTCTGCTACGACTCAAAATACTGAGCAAATGTGGAATATGTCATCATAATGCCATACGTTGTTGTAAATATGTACCTACGGGTTACAATGTCAGACTTGAAAACCTAATCAATAATCTGGTATAGTTAATGCTTTTATTTATTTTTATTGTTTGTTTTATTATTCGAATTAGCTGTTGGTAGGTATTTTATGTTATTGTACTTACTAGTTTTATTTAATTTGATTTATTTATTGTATTTTAGACTGTTTATTTAATGTTTGTAATTTATTAATTGATGTTTATGGGTGTTGTACCTGAATTAAATGATGATTTATTTATTTATTTATGATTGATGATAGGATTTCCTTTCGGGACTACCGAAAGGAAATCCGAGGGTCTGAAGTACAGAAACTCTGACCAACTTCAACCGCTAACCGTAGCCTGCCCAGATTTGACATCCAAATTTAGCCTGCCTTATGATTTTGTGGTTGAATTCTAATAAAACTATCTAAAACTCTTTTTTAAGATCAAAACGTACACTTTATTTTACAAAAATTAACATCAATTCAAATATAATGATAATACAAATAATATTTTGTATGATCTCATTATAAAATCAAATTTCAAAATTATCCTAATCACCAGATATCGTGTCAAAAATACAAACAACAAAAGCTTGATGTTTAGTTTGAAGTATAAAATGTGAAAGGATTATAATAAAATCAAGTAGCTTGGGTAATTACAGTCTCCTCAACTGGAGAGTTTAATGATAAGTGGATGAGGCTCAATTGACTCCTGTTATTTTAAAGTGATACAATAACTTAACGGCATTCAGAGGCACTTCAAGTTTATTAAGTACCGTGGTTCTTTAAACAAGCTTTTTATTAGTTTCCTGTATTAGTAACTTAAACTTTCAGAATTTACAAATGATTTTTGTTTAGTTCAGGGCGCCGATTATCTGTTTGAGAAGGTATACGACGTGGATATGCGTGAAACGACATCTTTCTCATATTTAGGAACGACAAAACAGGAGACATTTCACCCGTATATTTCCGTCCACGCATTCACGTCGTGCGTTCGAAAATCGGCGCCCAGCTATAAGCTTGAAGCTTTTAGCTACTAGTAGTTGAATATAAATAGTCTAAGGTTTGAAATGAAATTTTGGAAACACCAGTGAGCTCCGGTGTGCAAAGATCTTTATATCAATATAATAAATCAGTGAAACATCTTCAAAATTCTTCAACATTAATGGATACAAATTGAAACTTGTACATACTTGTATTTATATTTATTTCATCAATTTCAATGCATTTATGCGTTGTGAATTAATAGATACATTTAATTTGTGCTTGTCTCGCTATTTCATGAAATATAATTTTAAGTCAAGTAAATCTTGCCGTAAGTTGGGTTTATCAACAACAGTGTTATGAGAATGAACAAAATTGTTAACTTTGTGAGAGCAAACCCGTGAGAGTTTTCAAACTAAGGACCACTTTAAACCTATTCTTCGCCAAATTAAAGGTCCTATTTCACTGCAGCATCGATAAAAAATTTCGGCAATATGTTAAAGGAATTTCGCAACCAATACCGATCTCTTGTACGAAATCGAGAAGCGTTCCTTTCAATCCTTTGTCGCAGGCATTTGATTAAAGTAAAGGGGCCGCAATCACATATCGCTAAGGAAGTATCGCGTTTACAAATAGCGCACCGACTGCATTGTGGAGAAGAAACAAAATACGTTTCAGGTGAACGCTTCTAGTAGGCAATAATTGAAGGCGGATATGGGAACTTTGATGTTCACTTTATGAGATACTCGACACCGAAACTATTATAAGATCACACTGATACTCTCAAGGGAATAACAGATTGCGGCATTGTCACTTAATTCAGAATTAAAATTTTAAAAAAATTCTTGCGGTAGGGTTATCATGCAAAGGTGACATCGTACATTTCCGGAAGGGTTCAATTTTTCAAACCTTTATAGCCACTATGTTAGTTATTTTGATAAAAAATGTTCCCAATTTTCAACCGTCTCACCTGTTAAGTGTCTGTTTCTGATAACATTGGTAGGTACAGTTTCCTTAAATTTTTTGCACTTAGCAAGAATCGTTATGCACACATCATAAATTTCCTCCCTTTTAAATGTGGAAATCCTCGAAAGGTGTGTGAAGTGTGTCCAAGTAATTATTTCTCTTTTCTTCTGTTTGAATTTAACTGATGATAAAAATATTGTAAATATTTTACCTATGAAGAAAAATACACTGTTTCTTTCAAAACAGATGTGGTGTTTAAATGATATCTATTAATAATACTGTGACTAATTTGGACCAGTCCTTTTGCTACTTTTACTTATACAGGTAACATACTTACACGAAGTGCGAAAAGACGCACTACCATGATATACTACATACAATATTACTAACATATTTAAACATAAAAATCATGAGGAACTTGAAAAACCACTTAAAAGAGGTACAATCCATTACACGAAACCCACGCTCACTAAAATCAGAAAAAATATTTCGCGCAAAAAGTCAACAAGACAAAGCGGTAATTCATCGCGGAACAACGTTCGCATCATTAACGAACGGAGGATTTACGATCAGGGGTCGACGGGGGATGTGCGATGAGGTCCCATCAGCGATGCAAGTAATTAAATCCTTAAACGAGTGTATAACAAGTATGTGTTTTAAAGCATCAATGCAATGAAATGCTGTTCGAATCCAACCGCGACACTTATTTACGACGAGTTTTCGCGGCGGGGGATACAACGCCTAATTTCTCGGCGCGATGCGGTCTCGCGCGATTTATTTAAAATGAAATTCTTTTGTCGTATGCCCCGCTGTGCGACAATCGATAATGCGCTAACGAAACTAGATTGGAACGACCGCTCTTTGATTAAGATATTAAACACCTTGCGATCCCGCTTGTTAAGGAAAATTTTATGTTTAATGAGCACCATTGATTAAAAGATTGGGGAAACAATCAATCGGCAGAATAAAATTTGGTAGAATTCAATTTTAGAAAATCAACGCTTAAGATTTACCGCAGCTTATATAAAATCGTAGGTTAGTTTGGAACATAGAATAAGTATTTTATAACAGAAAAGAAAAAAATCTGAATTTGTAAAGAGAATATCATAGAAACAGACACTCAACGAAATCGACAATCAGCGAAAGAGACATTTTCGGACCAGTAGACATTTTGCGAATAAGCCAAATAAAGTGAAGATAGGTACATAATAAACTAGCCGAACCGAAAAATGGCAATATTTCCGAAATCGCAAGGCTGGCCGTTATATCCTTTCAGACGTACATAGGTATATAGTAGGTAATAATTATTAAGGTACCACTTGCGATATTATTTTCTTATGAAAAAGTTTGGCACAATAGCATTTCATGAGATTGTCACCTTCCACGATTCCAACACTACGATTGACGACACGTAGGAAAGAAAGAAAAAAGAAATTTTTATTCAGCTCTTGAGAAACTATTTAACTTACATAATAAATACAATAATAAACTAAGTAGTCCTAACAATTCATAGGTATAGTCCAATCCTGCCCGATCTGGTAATAATATAAACATGTCATGTTTTGACAATTGTTGTCTTAAGACAGATGAGTAGAAAAATATAGTATGACAAATCATTGAATTTTTTACTATCCTGAGTAGGTGTTTTAAATGAAAATAAACTATCATAAAAAAATTATTAGGTGTCGAAATGATTGTAAGAACACTGTATGACTCCTGGATACTGGAATATAATGAGGGTGAATACTCAATTGCAATTAACTATGGATCTGTAGGATCAAATGTGTTTGTTTACATTTTTGCGCAAAGCTATTGAAATACAGTATACCTGTATCTTCAAGCACGCCAGTACCGGTATTTGTAGTTCAGTGCAGTTCAATTTTATAAAGAAGAGTAAAATCACTATAATCGAGTAATTTAGGGCTTCTGAGTCCAAATCTGTGTTTTTTATCTTCGTGTATGTTTGCTTGTTTCTTCGAGGTTGGAGCAAAATTCAGTGGCATGATCATAAATGTACTATTACCATTTTGTAGACATTTTTTCAACTTAAAAATGTTGCTGTATGTTTCATCAAAATCAGTTCGGCGGAAATGATAATACAGTTTGACCCATATTTTACTAGAAGCTCTATTCGTTGGACGGTATTTTCGTTACAAAAATTAAAGCGTTCCATAATGGGAAACCTGATCGTTAACACGGATGGACTCGCTAAAACTCATTGGGATTCCTAAAGGTGCTGCGCTTGACACACATATCGATTAACTTTGACAGTTGACTCTTTGATTGTGGCCCGTAAAGTTCATGACGGTAATTAGGTACTGGAGCTGAGATTTTACATGACACACTGCTAATGAATTCTGTCTACGTTGACGTGACGTGAAATGTGAGAAATTAGTGTTTATTTTAATTACTTTCAACTGTCTATCACAGCTAATTGGTCCTCTTCACTTATGCTTCGATTTGTATAGTTTATGAATTTTATTGTCAAACTCATAGTTAAACTAGAGAACGTCTGTGATCCCGCTTAACTGGAATTTGGTTATTCAGCAAGCGTCATACTATAGTTTATTTTTATTATTGATTTGTTTATACATATATCACAAAAAAGCCGGCCACGAAAAACTTGCCAGCCTAAAACGTGAACCTGATCACGACGCCATCTACCATATACAATTGTATTTTCAAACCGTCCAGGACTCCATTCAATAATAAATACAAAATTTCATCCAAATTGGTTGGCTCTTTAGAAGAAGTATAATATAGATTACGAGATATTCAGATTTTAAATCAAAAACACAATAAAATTTGAAGGTTGAAATTTGAGAACGAATTAAAAGACAACAACTACATAATTATCCAAAGGTGATGGCGGTGCCGTTCAAGTAAATTACGTGTCAACTCCTCGACACTACTACCGCCTGTAAAATTAAAGCATAATAATTTTATTCATTTTTTATTGCCGTGGTTTTCATTTCAAAAGAAGAAGTCATTTTTAAATTAGTATTTTTTTTATATTAGCAGCAGTCCTTGTGAAGTCTAGCACAGACCTCTGCCTTTTTAAGTCTTCTAAAGGCACTCTGCATTAACGTTACATAGTAGACTGACTAGTATTGCACACCGACTTGTGTTAGGGATTTAAGATCAGCAGTGCATGTGCAGTAGGTATATCTTTATCCATTCACCACGTTAGAGCTAAAGTTTTTTTTTTTTTTTTTTTTTTTTTTTTTTTCAAATTGAGAAGGAGAGTAGATAGCTCGTTTACCACCTTAATCGTTCATAAAATATGTAATAAAAAATCGATTATGCTCACGAAGATGCATGTTTGGTGATGATCTGGTAGGACCAATAAATCTATTGATCTCGGTATTGGTAGTGAAATCTCACTAGAAGATTATTTTATTGTTATCCGATTTACACGAGTATGCAAAATTTCAGCACAATATGATAACTTTTTAATAGTTTCTCTTGCGGAGACGATCCTGGTAGGATCACCCGAATTTCAGTACCAGCTCTAGTCCATCAGGTAGGAATATAATAATGTAAGTATACACCTTACTCACCAAATGGGCTTTTTAATCCAATAACAAGTTATAAAATCGGGATAGTAGTTTATGCAGTTTCAAACGAGAAACTGCCTCTTTCCAATATCGTATAGATTATGACGGTGTTGACAGGTAGAATTAAATCAATTCTAAAAGCATTAACGGGCAGACGACTGAATCTGATAGTGATGTATTGGATTACAATTATCATATCAAGCCTTGAATCGGGACTGTTTTATGGTAGCGATAAAGCGGCAGCTGGCTGGAAAATATAAGATCACCTTTTAATGAGAAGGACCGGAATCAAATGTGAGAAATACTTTCCACGGGTAAGCGTGTATCTACGTTCCAATCAGGGGGTTACGTAGTTTTATTTCAATTTTTACTATTAAAATTAATAGATACTATTATAGTTAGATATCTTTTGAGCAACATGCCATAGAATTCTTTAAAAATCTCATCAATTGCTTTTAGATTTATCTACATTTTAAATGTGTAAGAATTAACACAATTTATGATATTGATTTATTTATGTGGCAAAGCAAGTGGAACAGAGTTGTTTTAAGCTCCGGTACAATCATAGTATAGTTTGAAGATGATGCCTATTCACCTTTTATTGGTATGAGGTATTGGACAAATATTGTTGGAGCGCGCAGAACTATCAATGTTGACCTATGAGAGGTGTCAAAAGTTGGGCCAAGCAACTGACACTCCGCGTCAGCCACGCGTGAGAATGTTTGAACAAACATCTCCATAGTTTATTCTAGTACCAGTAATGAATCATTTCGTTAACAGTCAACCTTAGCACTTGGGAAAATCGAATATCGTTGTAGAACCAACCAGGCTATCGACCTCTGCTGGATCAATTTACATAATTACAATTTTGTCATTGGTGATAAATGTGACAAGAAAAAGTGAACTCCAAATTAGATTTTAAATAAACTGTTGTGAAGTTAAAAATGACATTTCTTAATAGTAAATAAATAATGTAGGTATTAAGAATTTAAAAAAAAATGTGGTTTGGCAATGTTGGTTCACGACAGGTTGGATTCTATGTCCATGTGAGTGTGAATGTTATTATGGAGCTAATAAAAACAAGGAGGTTAAAGAGAAGGTAAATGTGTATGATCTATTTGATATACATCTTTATGATAACGTGGGTACTGTTATGGTTCACGTCATATGTTAATTGAATGTCATAAACGACGGTCTGTCGCCGTCCACAACGATTATGAGTCGTAAAAATTATGTAGCGGATAGCTCCCCGCGTGGGCCACACGGTAGAAATCATAAAATTTGACCTAAACACTACAACCATAACTAAAAATAATATTGGCCCTGGATATTTTTATATGCTAATAAACTATGTTATGTACTTTTGTTCAAAATGACTACAGAATATAAACTTTAGCTAAAAGACCAAAAATTGCTTTATTATTAATGATAAAAAACTAGCATAAAACTTTTCGACACTTTTCTGGTATATCTGACGGTCATTCATAAAACATAAGCCAAACCTATAAGTTTATAAGTTGAAAATAAGCATAAGTTACACCAAATGAACAGTGGGAGTTCGTGTATAAGTTATGTATGATGAGTCTGAACAGAATTGAAGTAACTTTGGAGCTGTGAGGAAGGGAATGTTGCCAAATGTCAGCCTTAAACTCAGAATTTATGGAATAAAACAATGTCATTACTTTTAATTTTGGTTAAACAATTCATTCCTGCTTGCTTGAATATAAATCATAAGGGATCAGTTTCATCAATGAATGTAGTACACAACATATGAATTTCATTCATTTCAGTAATTTTATTCATAGAAATGTAATCCAAGTATAGATAAGAACGTAATAAACATTATTTAAACGTTTTCATAACAATAATATTGAGACACAGTGCCGTTGTCCGTAGCTATAAAATAAATAACATGATTATTCATAATTATGGTCATCCGCAACAAACAGTCCAAATTTATAGCTGCTAATGAATGGTGTTGGTTTGAGAACAAGACGCAGTTTAGTAGTTCACTATGTAAACAATAAGCTTTTTCTTGAACTACTGTCTCTATTCATTGTTTTGTGAAATGGTATAATTATAGATTTTTAGAGCAATAAGTATGCTAACTTTTACATGATTTATACAGAATAGACAATTTATTTCGCAACGAGACTGGATCGTGTGTGCCTTGTCTTTAAAGGGCAGGTGAATAATAAGATTTCCCAGTTGACTATCTCAGTCTTTTTGAAGAAAAAAATTACTGGCACTCAAAAGTTGTATAAGGCTCATAATTATGTTATAAGTAGCTTTGTCTGTACGTTTGTGCACGGTAATTTCAGCAACCGCTCAACCGATTGCAAAGCGGTTTTTTTATTACGTTGCGGTTTACTCCACTTAACATTTAGTTTTTGTTTCATGTCAATTGGTTCATAAAAAAAAGTTGTAACTATCTAAAGGATCACATATAAAATGCAGCGTACGAAGTCGCAGGCAACAGCTAGTAGTATAGTATCCCAATAATGTAGACACTGTCACCGCTGTACTTGTGACCGAACTACGATCCCATTAGTTAAACGTGACGGTAAATCTCGCTCACCAATTACTCTTGACTAATAGCAGATAATAACCAAGCTAACTCAATTCGTAGTGAACACGAAATATTTAAACATGCGATGGAAACAAATGTATACACATTAATTAGCTAAAAGCTAATGTTTAGAAAATCTGTGCATGAATTTAAAAGGCTAAAATGAAATAGTGAAGTTTTACTGAAAATATGTTGAATAATATTTTGGAATTCTGTGAATTACGGAACGACCGATGAAAACTAAATGAATACAACGGTACTTACATTCATAATATAAACATGTATACTTACTGTAATTATCTGACCCACATTTTCATGAATTTCCGAGATTTTCAGTAAACAGACACTCGTTATTATGTAATTATTCAGTGCAATAATAAGCTCACATGTCAAATTTATTATTTACCTCAGTAATGTATAAGTATTGTAATCTACACTATTATAAAATCGTAAAGTGAGAATGTCAGTACATCAAAATTCATTTCAAGGCATAGATGTAATAAAAAAAATTAACTAATCTAAACTGAATGTGCATCTGTTAAAAATATTCCGGACTGGCGGAATACCGGACCGCACTCACCGACTCGAGGTCTCTACCAGGAGTCGTAGGAACAGTTGACTGTTCTAGGCTTCTTGGTAAAATGAGGGCACTATGAGTCGCTAACGGAAAAATTCGCTCGTTGCCTAAGTCCAAAACTTTCGCTAGTAGAGAAAAAAACCTGTTTTGATATTAAATTCCGCAACGCATGATAAATAACCAAAGGTTTAACGCAACGAAATTCGTAACACATTACCCTGAATTTAAATTAGGTCCTTGGTTTCCAAATGGCTCTCATTAAATGAAAATATATAACTAGTCAGAGTTATATCTAGTAACATATGGCTTTGGCTGCTTCGTTCCACTCGTTAGTAATGTATTAACATTTTTTACGCTGCCAAATATTTTCATATATTTATGGGTGATTTGTTACATTAGCAATTAAGATGTCTTCGACGTGTTTAGATTTATAAGTGGCAATTAGAACATAATAATCTGGACATGAATATTGATAGGAGCGACGACATTAATAAACAACACACTATTAAACAACGTATAGACCCTAACGGTACTTGAATATGCGATGTATTCAACAAAGCTATTAGTTGTCGTAAAACGTATTTGCTTCCGCCTCTATATTCCGGAAAGGGTAAGCAGAGATAAATTAAAACGTATATTTTAGCAATTGTCTTCAGTAATATCTATTAGCCATTAATTTGTAATGTGGTGAATAATTATCATTTGCTTATTACTTTGAGGATATTTATTGCTTTAATCAAAATATTTGAATTAATTAATCATGAAATTTTGGTGTTAAGGTGAAAAATATGACTACCAAAAGGATATAATGACTGATCATCACAGCACCAGGAGCAAAGCGACAAAGCCCTTCATTGATCAAAAAAAATCATACCACCACCATACCAAATTTGTGAATTTAAAATATCATGGACCCCAGGCCAAAGACTTAAACTGAGCTAATTAGCAGCGTTGCTCGCACTGTTGTGAGTCAAAACTTCGAGAGTACTCGGCTTGCAATCGGAGTCCATACAACTTCTCTTTTACTCTTGTTCTTTTCGTATATTGCCATTGTGGTGACAATTACGTAAATATTATTTTTAAGTGAGTGTAGTCTTAGCAATGTGTGTGTTTGAGGATTGCTTTTTAAATCTCGTTTGTTAGAGCACGGCGCGTTTACCTCAGTTTATATAGAAGTCTTTGCCCCAGGCGCGCACACCACACACAATTTTTCAATGCCAGTAAATGCCTTTCGTATGAGGAATAGAGCATCATTGACGTGTTCAGGTGTTTTATTGGCAATAGACCTGATTCAAAGGAAGTCTAGTGTATCTCTCTAAGAAGATGATAATAATAATAATAATTGTTGACATTTACACACAACATCATCTAGCCCAAATTAAGCTAAAGATGATTAAAGTGAAACTGGTTGATCAATCATCTTTCTTTTATTTGAGTCCAATATAACAACGATAATAGTAGATATATTTAAATATGTAATATATCGATATATTAACTTGTAGAACAGTAAAATAATTTCAATATTCATAGGTGGTGATGTATTATCAAGTTATTTTTAACAATCTTCAAAAAAGGGAAGAGGTTCTCAATTCGTCTGTATGTTTTTTTTAATGATATATTTTAAATGCGATAGTTCGTAAGTATAGTGTAGAAATGGATGGATGCTTGTTACTTTTTCACACTCTGAAATTGGATAGGTACCCACCTACTAGATACCAATACGAAAATATGAAAGGGCTTTCGTAGCTTACCAATAGTGAGAGAATTTTTCAAATCGGTTCAGTAGTTTCGGAGCCTATTCAATGCAAACAAATAATCAAATATTTCCTCTTTAAAATATTAGTAAAGACAACCATTAATTGGATTAATTTACCGTACAAATTCTCATGAGACGACGACAATCATTAATTGGGGTAATATTATGTACAAATTTTTAAAATACGACTCTATTAGTAAACCAATAACTTGTTTTCTCGAACAAGATACACAAACGGATATCGTGTAATTATGTAAATTAATATTTTGACCACGAATCCTTCAGAGTAGATGTCAACCTAGGAGTAGGCTGCCAGGCCAAGTAAATGAAACTATATTTGAACGTTTTCTCAAAACATTATATTTCTTAGCACTTGGCGAACATAACAATGTCATCCCGCTAAGTGCCCTCTTATGCTCTCTAAACAAATATTTGTTGGAACATAATACGAGACCACAGCTCTGTACAAATGGTCATTGAGAACAACTTGGACGATCATGTTACCGCATATTCACAGGCAAGAAAATTACATAATCTTTAAGAAATTATAATGAAAAGAATATGAATTAGCAATTAAGTTTCAATTCGATGTCATATGTTAACACTATTATTGTAAATTAGCTAAATGTTCGCTTAATTTTATACCAAAAAGAAATGGGCATAAATTTAATGCTACATGCGAACAATTCCTGTTAAATCTTTCATAAAAAAAACGTCAGTCATAATTTTCAACGACTCACATATTTAGAACAGTTAAGATTTAAAACTATAAGAATCATAGTAAAAGAAAGTAACAAACATTAGTATTAGAGTAATGGAATATTAAACAAGCAAATTGCATGGCCGAGAATCCTCCGTGATCCGTGACGATATAGAATAGACGAAAGAATTGCCCAACTGAAGTAACAGTGGGCGGGACGCCTTTTGACCTGAGAATTGTATTGGAGGGTCATGATGTTGTTAAAATCCAATATAGTCATATGTCTCATACATACATAAGTGTCGTTTTAAGACTCAAATTATTTAAGCACTTATTTGTACATTTCACTGATGTATCAACCCACAGCTCAACCAGCCATCGTTTTTGGCTCTAAAGCAAATAGCTATTATGACGTATGGCGGTTGAAGTACGCAGCGGGTGTAGCCATGGAGTATATCGAATAGTACGAGAGACCTTGAAAACCGATCTTCAGTAATCTGATAACCAGATAAAACGTTTTTCAATTAAATTGCATGAATTTCTCAACGTGACTATGATACCTTGGTTTTTTTTTTAAGTGTGGAAATCCTACATGGATGCTATGCCGGACCCCTACCGACTGAAACTACACAATGCCTTACAACAGTGAATGACCGGGAGTCCCGGGTAAGCCCTCGGAAGGACAGCATGGCTACTTGAAAGTGTTCAAGACTATTTTGAATTATAATTTGTCATCTTTTTTGTATAATCTTCATTTGATGAACGGTGGAATTCACTTACTGCTACTTAATTTTTGTCAAGGTAACCTGATAAGCCGGTTCAAAGGACTAGTAAGAAGTTAGGTTCTACACCCATCTGATAACCAGCAAAGACTGCTTTCATAATAAAGACAATGAAATTTCAAAAGAATGGTATAGGCTTGGCTGTGTAAAAGTTTTTATGAAACAAGATTAGCGAGCTTAGAAGTTTGAGAAACAAAACCAATATTCACCTCGGAATCTGACGGTATGAGCAGCATTTTTGTACAGACCTGTATTTAAGAAATAATTAATTAATTTTCCTTTTCATAGAAATGTTACCCCAAAAGTCACAAATGTCAACGTTTTATTGTCCTTAGTCCTTTAATGCCAAACGTCAGAAAACTCAGTTTCTTGGAAATATAGTTTACTCTGCCTTTTATTGTTTTGCAGTCTTAATAAAAGTAATTAATAAAAAATAAAATTTACTACATACTACAAATTCAATATACAAAATTAATCAGATGAGTGAAGGTCGTTTTTCAAGGTTTCTCAGACTAGAACTGAAATGCGATCGCGCCAATACTTACCCTGGGGAAACCGTACGCAATAACGCTCAATTCTAAAGAAAACAACTATAACTTAGAGCTCTGCACTCTGTCGTCTGTATTCCTTTCTTCCGGGCAATTTCTATTACCATATAGACGCGCTACTTTTCAATTCTTTTCCATTAAACTTGGTGCATCGCGTGCGTTCCGCAGTCCGACTACCCACGTCTCGGTCGCTATTCTCAAAACACATTTATAAAATGCTCTTTACTCGGCCGCGGCGTCGTCGTCGCCGTCCTTGGTCCCATGCGACTGACATTCTATTGAGAATTACTTACAAAGTATATTTTCATATAAAGAATATTGTTTGGAATCAATGAAACTTTTATAGAGTTGCGACGGTTGTAGTCAGAATTTTTTTTTTGTACTCAGAAATTATTAAACCAAACGAGAAGGTAGAAACAGGTAACTAAACTAACTCTATGTTAGGTGTTTGTTCAAATAATAGAAGACAACAAGCTATTTACAGTATAATTCATTTACAGCTCGCGACAGCTTTGATAACCTGTTAAAAATTATAAACCTGTTAATTTAATATAATTGTCGACGACAACGACGTTGGTAGATTGTTATAGTTTTCACATACAGGGTAAATAGGTAGGTATGAAGTGTTTGATAATCAGGTTGGAAACGGAAATTTGGACATTAATATCCAAAGCAATGTGTGTTCACAAAGTGAACACCTGCTGCAAGTCACATCACACAAACAAGTCGCAAATTCATCAGATTATTATTCAAAGAAATATGATGACGCTGATTTTGAGCCAGGCAGATGGTATACAATACAAACGAAAGGCTTAACATCAACCTAACAATTTGTCACAATAATAAATTTCATAACCACAACACGGCACAACAATGAGACTATATTTATGTATTTACAAAACCAAACAAGCGGTTCCCCCAACAAAGACATCTCTATCGGTAGCTGTCTTGAATTATCTGTCATGTTTCACAAATAAAGAAGACCTATTTCATTTCACAATGGAAACAAACCATCTTCTGTAGGGAGCTTGATTTGGAATCATTGAGAAAAAATCTATTTATCAAAAAAGAGATGGGCTCTGCAAGATAAATCTGGCCGAGTCTATTATAACCCCTTTTTTCTTTGTATACAGCAAAATTAGAATGAACCCCGAAGTAAGCATACTTATTCTATTATACAGGTATACAGTTTGAATCAAAACTTCACAGTAATGTAAACAGTTAAATAATATTTAAAATTTACTGTTAATTTAAAATTACCTTTAACGTAAGTGTTAAATAATTTTGCCTAAATAATAAAAGGGAGGAAGCCCTTGTAAAATAGGCAAATATTAAAACGTTAAAAAATACTATCATGTTTAAAAAAAAACAGTGAGCAGGAACTATAATATTATTTATATGGATTTCTAGCCTAGAGTTCGTAATTAGATTTTTTTATCAAGTATCTGGAAGGTCTTTCTTTTGTCACTTACAAAGGCCCAATATTATACGTTTGTTACATTAGCTGTTATTTTCTTCATGGGCAAGAATGACAGTGACTGACTGATCTATCATACAGTACAAATACACATATAGACTAGGTATTATGACGTAGACATCCACTAGGAAGGCTTTTTGAATACTCTCACAAAACAATGTTTGAAGATAACATAGATCAAACAAGTAACTCATATATGCAGTTCACAGTACTTTCACCAGTTCAGTACGGCTGAGCACGAAGTCAGCCTCACGATTGAACACCATGATCGAAATACGTGTCCAACCAAGCTGTATTACCATAAGCGATTTACCGTATGACGACTCTTTTAGTTCGCGTGGAATATGAATTCGTTGTTGTATTACACGAAATGGAATATTTTGTCAAAACAAAAATAACAAACTAACATATGTTCGTAATAATGAAGAGGCATTGTTCTTTAAGCTTCTATAAAAGGTATTCCCATACATTGATGATGTATCTTAGTCCAGTCATATGGTATTGTTACAGATCCATTGGCCGTTGAAATACAATCGTTTTCAACTTTTATACTTCGAATTAATGCTTAACAACATGTAAGTGTATTTGTATAATATGTGTATGTGTGTATGTTTATGAGTAGGTTTGTATGTCTGTGAGTGTGTGTGTGTGTGTGTGTTTTGATTATGTTGGTAACACGGGTTTACTTTCAGGTTTACTCGTTCTGGGTACCCCTATAAATAATTAAAAGCAGTTTCTTAATTCGCCCTCCCCGGCGAATAGTATGGTATTGTGATAAAACGACAGTTTAGGTTTTATTGCATTTTCGGTTTTTAGAGCATCGATTACACATTGTAAATTTTTTTTGGAATTTTTCAGTGGATATTTTTGAAAATACAATAATTCCAATAGGTCCATAATGAACATAACAATTGTATTCAGTTAAATTAGTAATACAATTTGCACATGAATAATACCGTAAACGATAATGCAAAGTTATTTTGTCCCGTTAGTATCCGTAATGCCCTTTTACAATAAATTACAGATCTTAATAAAAAGGTAATGTTTCTTACCGTATCATAGAAATAAAATTCTAAAAGTAAGGGGTTTTACATTGAGATATTGCAATTATGTTGGAAGGCAATGCAATAACACACTACTATTTTCGGTAGTATTAGCGGAGCAAAAGTGCTCGCGTATTTTGTTCGCTTATTTATAGTGACCAACCGAAGTTTCGGTTTCGGTTTCGGCCAAAATAGGCCGAAACACAGGTTTGTGAATTTTGAGACGATCGCTCTGCTTAATTAGCCTGTGACGGTTGTGTTTGTCTGACAGCAAGCTGTACCTATCACAAACACCGTGGTAGTTGAACAGTTAAAAGTTTCACACAACAAATAATAAAAACAGACAAAATAACAATATTAAAGGGGCCTCCCATACAAAAAACGTGACGTTCTTGTTCGAAACTCCACGTGCGCGAGTCAAAACCTTATTTGTCCATTCAAAGGTTGCTGCTGAAAGAAATTGCTTTGAGCGATAAGGCCGCCATTTGTACATTTTCATTTTATTTTATATTTATTTGTCAAATCTTACTGGTGTGTTTACAATAAAGTTTTACTTACTTAAAACCGGCCAAGAGCGTTTTGACGTTTTTTTAAATATTTCTAAGCCCATCTTCGATTCGCCTGATGCAGTAATAAGAGGATATAGTATTGTCTCCGATGAGCAGCATATCTCCTTTTAGGGACCACTCAATGGAAAATACATAGCCTAATGAAATTTAAAAAATGGAAGCGAGAGCCCTTGCGACGTTATTTAAAAGGCGTTGGAGTAAGGCCATAGGTCAGCGTCCAGCGAAATTGAGACTTACCGGTCCCCGGTCTACCAGGAAGTCATGGACACTTGGAACGGATGCGATTTCAGCAACCAAGGCGGGGAAATGCTACAATCGAGGCATACAATCTCATTCCGCTAGTGACAGATAATATCGGGCACAAATAATTCGCTAAATATCTGTGGCAATACACCCGCAGACCACAGCGGAGTACCAGTAAGGTGAAGAAGCAGCTAGGACACAGAATTCCACCCATTGGTAGAGTGCTCAGCGTGGGATCAGCAACCTGGCAAGTCCTGAGGCGGACATTCTCTCACTGAAGATCATAAAATAAAATAAAATTTACTACCTTTGAAATTTAAAAAAAAAATATTTAGGTTTGTCAATTTTTTTGTGACTCTACTGGGGGTTCTGAAATGCTACAGACTGAGAAGAACACCCCAAGAAACTCAGTCCGGTCCCTCACAAAATTCATCTTATTATCTAATAGATACAGTTTATTTTAATATGTAGAAAGGAGCAATTCGTGTCACTGCCAGGCAGCCTTGTATTCTAAAAAGTCTTTAATGCTATAATAAGCTTTCTGGCACAATTTAAATTTTACAATTTTTTTAAATTTATTAACTGACAAACCTGTTAAGGCTGTCGGCAATGTATTGTACATTCGAATACAATTGCCCGCAAAAGAATTGCTTATTTTATTAAGCCTAAATCTAGGTACAGCCAATTTATTCTTATTTCTTAAGTTTAGGTTATGGATACCACTATTTTTAATAAATTTACTGTTATTTTTATGAGTATATAATAAGTTTTCATATATGTACTGTGAATACATAGTAAGGATGTTGATATACCTAAACTTTTCTATTAATGACTCCCGAAACCCCATACCATAGATAGCTCGGACAGCCCTTTTCTGCAACACAAAGATACATTCGATGTCGGCAGCGTTACCCCATAATAGTATGCCATAGGTCATGACACCGTGGAAATAACTAAAGTAGACAAGACGCGCTGTTCTAATGTCTGTCAGTTGTCGGATCTTTTTAACGGCATAGGCTGCAGAGCTAAGTCTGCCCGAGACTTTCCCGATGTGAGGCCCCCACTGCAAGTTGGAGTCTAATTTTATGCCCAGAAAGACAGTTTCATCGACTAATTCTATTTGATCATCCCTAATCTTAATACCAGCCAGCCTAATATTTGGCAAGGTGAATCTAATACATTTTGTTTTAGTTTCATTTAACAATAAATTATACATAGTGCGAACCATAAGCTCCAGCAGAAGTAAATAGGACGCCGACTCTTGTTTCTACGAGCAGGTCATGCTCGTGAGTGAGCACACTCACTAGCATGACCTGTAACCTGGCAGGGTGGGAGCGGAAGAGAAACACCGAGTTCCATAGTCTAGAGCGCAGGCGCTGCATGATTGTCTTCTATCAGGACTATAGGTCTCCATGACCGGGGCCAGAGGACGGCGGAATAGTCGCTCGCCATCCTTACAGAAGCCGGCTCAAGACGGTGGCATGACGTAAGAGTTTCATGCACGCCTTACGCCCCAAATAGCGGGCTAACACCGAAATCAACGCTTAAGACGCGGGATAGAAACCTTATCCGAAACGGCAGTGCTTGCCAAGGTCTGTCGGGATGCGATGCGATATGAACACGCCTTCATCTCCGAAGGGGTAGGTAGAGGCATATTGTAGGCCCACATTTCACCTTTTTTTTAATTTATCCCACGTACTAGGTGGTGAGCCGTATTGCCGTGTTGAAATGGACAAGCAAAGGTTGCTGCTGTTGAAATTTTTAAAGCCGCCTAAAAAGGCCTTTAACTTGGCTCAACGACAGCCATTTTACTGGCAACCGGGACCAACGAATTAAAGTGTCTTCCGAAGCAGGGAAACGCTCAAATAAATGTCACCAAGTGGTCACATAGATAGCCACCTATCCAGGGACTAGCCACAGTGAAAGTAGCTTACTGTAGTGATCGTTTACAAAACACTGAGTTAGCGGGGTCACGATCGCTTCAAGTGCGGTTGGAAATCATGAGATATCCTTCCGAGGACTTACCAGGGACACCCTTCGTAGGCAGTAGCAGGGCAAAGTGTGGTTTTAATAAGTAAGAGCTTGCAATAGCATCCTTGAGTAATTAAACACGTAATAGAGAGAAAAAATAGAAATATCTCCACCTAAAGAAGTTAGGTGGAGATATTTCTATCAAATCCATGATAGATAGAGATCTAAATTTTTCACAAGTGATGTATGTCTGTGTTGTATGTATGTACCAACTAAAAGCAGAAAAAAGAATCCCCACACAATAAACTGGGACCACTGGGCCGAAAGTTCAGTTTCGGTTTCGGCTTAAAAACCAGTTTCGTTCGGACTCTATTTTTAACAAAGAAATCTGCAGTTTTATTTATTTATTTTATTTGAACGGAAAGAAACAGTCACTTATAACTATATTAACACAGAAACCCTTATTGAATAATAGACCTACAGTTTCCTAAATTTCTAACATCATGAATAGGCACAGTATTCAAATTTAATGCATTGTATTTCTTAAATATTATTTATGATTATTACGAATATCAACTGCCTCTAATATTGCATATTATATGTAATTTTATTAATTAGTACTGTATTATTTGATGAATTATTATATTTGCAATATAGTATTACTAATAATCAGTTGACACTATATATTGATGAATAGTTTGCAAAGTAATATTACCGTTGACACTATCACATGCATTTCCCCGAATAATATGGTAAAGTTCACGTGCCGTAAACGTTTTTAGCTCCATATTTACATGAACAATACTGTAATGCATTATTACTGACCACGACAGCAATGGGAATAACACGCGAATAATATGGTAATGATTCATTGCGTACTATACTTTTTACCTACAATTTCAGTAAAATGTTTTTCTTAAATTACTTTATTTCAATATCCTCTTAAAATAAAATTAACTAAGAAACTAGTCTGTACAAAAATTAGCTTTCTTTTGACATATAAATTATTGCCATACAATCTACCTGCACTGAGATATAAGCACAAAACAGTTATTTCCTTCTCCTGTAAAATTTAGAATTTGCGATTACCATATTATTCGCCGGGGAGGGCGAATTGTCCGGTTTGAAAAAGGCCATACTCTAAAAAGAACAAATAAACGCTAATAGTAAAAGTAATTTTTTGCCCTTACTTGTCATGAAGCTTCAAACGTCGGTCACCGGATCTAATGTTCATCTAGTGCTAGTTTATAGTTATCTCGGTTTGTTTACTACATCACGTTTCTTAATTGAAATATTCAACTTACTGTCGATACAGTTTTCTAAATTTTGTGCATATAAAAAATGTAATTCTAACACTTGATCTCCATTACCGTCTGCTCTTCGAAACATAATATGGGTTTTGTTGTGCTCTGCGTTAGGTACGTACTGCGTAGTTACTGACAACCTGATATGTATTCTTAACTAAGCATATGATGTATACCTAAACTAATCTGATAGAACATGACAGTATTGACATAATGACCTACATTGCTGTTTCTATGATGTATTACACCGATACAATCTTGATGTTGTTCTATATCAATAGAATATAACGTGATGTTAAGCTATCCGTCATTGAGTTGGGGGGCGCAGTAATCGCCGGTGACATAAGTAGAGTCGCGGTAGAAGCAAGAATCATTTGCCAGCCGCGCCGTCGGGTGCGATTACCTTTCACGCGCTGATATGGGTGTCGGCGTCGTTCGGACGGCATCTGTCGGTCAGGCCGGTGGTAATTACAAATTGGGTTCAGACGAACACAGTCTTAACGATTACGACGTGCCGCCAATCTGACATTTAAAGCCCGACAATTAATTGAAAAGGCTTATTTAGTACTCCGTAACAGTAAAGAGAAGTAGGCCAATAATAAAGGTAAATTATGTTTGTAAAACTTTTTCATTTACTTGAACAGATTTTATATCTGTAAATTCCATGGCCGAACGGTGTGTTGGCAGAAGTAACACACTGCATTTGCAAGTTTCTTATTCACACTTTCATAACATCAATCATTCATAAATCAAAATAAGAAAACAAAATAATACAAAAATCCCTACACCAATAAACGCTTACTTGCCGTACATAATAAATGTGATGGATTCCCGCAACGATCAAATAACTTCGAAAGAGTTCAGATGTTTAATTTAAGTTTTACAATAAAGAACATATTGTGTTAGATAAAGGATGGATTGTAATACTGTCACATCATCCAGATTATTATGCGCCTCCTGGTGGGGCGTCGTGTCGCACCACAGCTCCTATCCTGTTCGACAAAATTTAGAAAAAAATATAAAGTAAATAAATTTAAAGGGTCCTCAACTCAGCCTCACTCAAAAATATTTATTCAAATAAGTCGCCATCAACCCGACCGTAAAAGCACGCGGAGGGTTAGAGGGGCTAGCAGTTTTATTAATATTAAACGAACGCTTCAGTTGACACAAATTGGCGATAACCAAAGCGAGTGTGTCATAAAATTTTTGTTTCCTTTTACGTTTATTATTTGTCTGGCTCGAAATAAGATTGCTATAACGTTAAATGAGAATATTCCACCAGTTTTATTTCACGGAGATTTGAAACAACAAGTAGTGTTTATAATGATAGGTTAAAAGGGTAATGGTACCTGCAAGCGAAACTTTAATGTGTAACAATGGCGATAAATCGATCTGTGTGAGAAAACAAACTGACGCGCGCCATCTTGAGTAGAATTTTACACCAGTTTCACTATATTATTATCAGGCCATAAAAAATAAAACGAAGTATGTACACTAGCGCGCTATAGTGCATATCATACCCAGCATTTCTACGTCAGGTTTTAAACCAATTTACACTCAATATTCTACCAACGCAGAATTCTTTAAGAGGACGATTGGAGATTTTCACTACTTTAGAGAGAAAGCAGACGTGATTTATACCAGTAACAATTCTCACGTAGTATTATTACAAATACAAACTAGTTGAACACTTCTATGGGAACACGATAATTTAAATTGAAAAGAATTCTAAAATAAGTTTCAAATAAAGGGGGGACAGTACCTATTACATTGTTAACATGTGGTTTTTATTCCCTCATATTGTCGATTCGAGGAATTCACGTATTCGATCTACAGCAAAACAGTTAATTAAATATTAATTTATATGAATGGGTTCCGCAATTATTTGAACCAGAAATTTATTTGTATCAGAATATACCTACGTTAAATCAAATTATGAATACAATATGTTTATAGCTTTATAAACATTGTCATTATGGGCCTAAAATGGTCATAATCATAACAATAGTCCTATCAAGAAGAGCAACTTTTTGATCAGATTTGGAATGAAAATCTCTTAACTAGTCTTTACTTTAAAAAATATGTTGACGATTTCTATTGTAATAATAATCTTTCTATATAATTCTATACTAGCCCAAAGAAGCAGGTAAGTTCTAAGAAATTTCTAGAAAAGAAACTACTATCTTTTGGCAGAAAATATCTATAGGTATATAATTAATTCTATACTTACTTAATTTTACGCCAAAAAAGAGTTTACTGGTACATACAAACAGTTTAGCCCTTTAAAAATTAATAGATTTATGGGATACTTATAAATAACATTGATTTCGCTATGCAAGCCGAACGGCAAGCTGAAGATTGGAAGGGTGCCAAATGCCATCAATCTAATTTGTCACCGATTCGATACAAAGTTCTAATTCTACCAGATAATGAGCTCGTTAGTTAGCACTTATGTTAACTACATGAACCATGTATAAATTACTAGATCTATGGGATACTTATAAATAGCACTGATTTTGCTATGCAAGCCAAGCGTACACGGCAAGCTAAAGATTGGAAGGACGTCAAATGCCATCGATCTAACTTGCCACCGATTCGATACAAAGATCTAATTCTACCAGATAATGAGCTCGTTAAATAGCACTTATGTTAACTACATGAACCATGTATGAATTACTAGATCTATGGGATACTTATAAATAGCACTGATTTTGCTATGCAAGCCGAGCGTACACGGCAAGCTGAAGATTGGAAGGATGTCAAATGTCATCAATCTAACTTATCACCGATTCGATACAAAGATCTAATTCTGCCAGATAATGAGCTCGTTAGTTAGCCCTTATGTTAACTACATGAACCATGTATAAATTACTAGATCTATGGAATACTTGTAAATAACACTGATTTTGTTATGCAAACCGAACGTACACGTCGTACACGGCAAGCTGAAGATTGGAAGGATTTCAAATGCCATCAATCTAATTTGTCACCAATTGGATACAAAGATCTAATTATACCAGATAATGAGCTCGTTAGTTAGCACTTATGTTAACTACATGAACCATGCATAAATAAAATTATTTTTAGGGCTCAGTCGGGCGATAGTTCAAACCGAATAATGTCAGCGGAAACAATGACAATCATTCGGTTTCTTTTAAAGGACAGCTTAGAACGATGAGCGTGGCCAATTAAACGAGCCGTCAAGACACGAAGTTCGTGTTTCCACTGGGGAGATGTTGACAGTTTATTTCATGAGCGCTATAATTTTCAATTATATTTCAAAATAATACTGGCAAAGTTCCGGTATTCACCGTTGTAAGCTGTAATGTCGTCATCCCACGCCAGAAAACGCTGGGTGGGTTTTGCCTGATGTGGATAGTTTATTACGTTTTTATAACATTATACTTTATGATTCGGTATTTTGCTTATAAGGGCCTAAATTTTATGAGCCAGAATGTGAATGTTTACAAATGGCGCTGTAACCAGATACTGCTAACACTGAAATTCCATTAAAATTGACACTTATTAGCACTAGAATGTTATTGTCAAAAAAGAGCTATTACTGCTATTGACTAGAAGCAGTAGCCTAAGTGGAAATAAATAAAAATCATTAAACGTCAAATACTCTACTTTAAATGCTTTAATAAAAGAAAAATATGCATAGGTACTTTAAAGTAAATCAAAAATGTATTAAGTTTATTATACTATCTATATGTTAAAAAGATAGTCACGCGCGTCCTCTCGCGCTGGTACCATTTTATATCGATACTAAAAAGCTTGTAAAATAGCACACGATTTAGGTCCATAACAATATAAAGAACTATTCAAAGGCTTTTAAATTGCCAAGTCCTAAAAATTCCAACTGTTTAAAGATAGTAAAATTACTATGGTTTTGCGGACATCGTGCATTTTATGTGACGAAAATGAAATGAACACTTTCGTCACAGTGTCACATCATGACAATTTTATTATTAAACTATACATTCCGATAAAAAATAACGTTTTGGTATGACTTTGGTTCCCAATGCTTAAAAAAGTGTGCCTTTTTAAGCTCCAATCGGTACATAGGGACTGCAGGCGTCGAGAAACCCCACTGTGCGCGACCCAGTCAGAATACACCAGTACAATTTATTGCGAACAATCACATTACCATATTACTAATATAATGCAGCCGAATCAGCGTACGAACCTTAAACAGTTTTTCGATTCCTTTGTTGTCGAAAATTTATTAAGTTTGCAGGGGCATTAGTGTCATGTGCAAACGTGCCACAGTAAGTATACTTCGTACCTGTATAAGTACTTCATAAATTGTATTACAACAATCATATTTATGAAATAAACTACAGAACATTTACTAATAACCCTTAAGGTTGCTTGTGAGTTAATAACACAGCATTATTAGGATATTTATTCCGGTGGCTACGGAGCAGGGAACCCGCAGAACATTATCTAATACAAGAGGGTAGAAGCACTGCTTAGACATGGCACGGAACTTCATATTACTGTGGCATAGCTAAGACATAGTAAAACAAAATGATCCTACCTACTATGGCAAAGTAGTTAGCTTTTCTGCAACTTACCCAAGCAATATAATATATACTGATACAGAATTAATGCACTGAAAGACACGAATGAATGTCAAAATATTGTATTCCTCACTCAATACTTGAATAAGGTTTAGAATAGAAGTTATCTAACGTGATGGTTGTGCACTTTCGTTTTTTTTTTTACCATTAGCAAAGATGATCCTCTCCATCAAGTACTGATCGTATTTATTAAAGTAATATTCAAATCAAGTTATAACAAAGGGAACCCATCTCGAAGCTCAGGTTTCAAAGAATACGGGTTACGTGATAATACAATACACGCACCCATTGCATATGGGTTTGACATAGAGAACTTTTATACGTATAAATTGATTTAACAATGCATTCGTTTTTTACGATATTCCCCAATTGCTTGCTAACCCTTTGTCCGGATATATCAAAAACACTTTATTCTACATTACTTATTATTATTAAATCACCTTTACAAAAGCTATAGTTATTGATTATTACACGTTTGTATTCCAGAAGAGTTTGAGCCAGAACATTTTAGATATGCGAAAAGATGTATTCTGAACGCAAACCGTAAAAAAAATTATAGCATTTCAAAAGGCGTGCAGCTTCATCTTGTCGAAGGATTGTAGTTGAAACTTGTACTTAGTCTATTTTAGCAACCCCGTACTATTAGGAGGATAAAACAGGGGGGTGGTGATAACACCTGTAGAAAAATATTTTTTTGTAGTTCCACAAAAAAGTACCAATAACTCTTCTAGGGTGAAAACAAGTCTGGAGTCAATGCATCTATTTCATAGTATGTTCAATCGCGTTATACAACATTAAAAGTACATTACAAAGATAACTTTGTTTCATATCAGTGGCAGGCAACTAGAAATTTAGATGTGGAAAAGGTATTTTTTCAAGATATATCGCTAGAGCAATATCTAAATAGCAACATTCCACAAAATGTGCCCTGCAACAAATGCTCAGAAAATGTAGGATTATACAAATTTTATAACGACCATTTTAAATCGCAATATAATAAAAATTATCAAACAGCATTATGAATCACGAGCCCAGTTCCTTTAACACAAAAGTTTATTATTGGCAAGGATCATGTACAATATACCGCTGACTATTGTAAAATATCAAAAAGTAGGGAGCTACGATAGGGCCAATGAATAACACAGCGTTTAATAGAATAACACGATCCATTGCGGCTAAAGCAAGCCATGACTGACACGTGAGCCGAACGTGGTGTATGAATAGCACATTCAATTATGTGTTTCGTTTTTGGGGTTCAGCGTTGTAAAAAATCTGTACAGCTTTATGTCAATCAAATTATCAAAAGTAAGAACGCGAACGTTTAACATAAAACCACGAGAGGTATGTTTTATGCAGCAAATTGTTCACTTTCGATTGTAACTTTATTAAGCTATTGCATAGCTTCTATCGCGGGCCTTGCGTGGAGACCGAATCCAGAAATTGTGTCACGAAAACGAGTCACACTCTCGGCTACCTTCGGCCACGTTCGTGTATCTAGTCTAGTCTAGCAATTCATATTTTTTTTGTTTACGTCAATTATGAACTCTGCAGTCGTTATATATTATTATTATTATGTCAAATAATCCAAAAATTGATGCTTGTACCCAGAATCGATCTTGCGCCTTCTGCGTACCGATCCGCGTCTTAACCACTCGACCAAAGTTGAATTAAGAGTGTTGGTCGAATTTAGAGTTCTTAATGTGAAATGACAATTTCGATGCTGTCAATTACATTAGTTGCTGTCAATTTACTTCGTCTAAATAAAAATTCGACTATAGGTGTATAGGTATTCATCATCTATGTACAACAGTGAACTGTACTCGTATAATTTGTGTAAAAAGTGTTTTAAATATAAATAAACAAAGTGCATTTATTAATGTAGAAAGTCACGAAAAATAGTGAAAGAAAATGAGTGAGTACTCTATATAAATACATTTTATTATTATTATCACCAATGCAGTATTATTTTTTGTTTTGTTAATTTATATATAATACTGCTATAAAGATAACCAAACCCGGGAGTACGTTCCCATGGGAAGCGGGAAGAAAATTTCACGCTGACGTAGCCGCGAGCGCCATCTATCCCATACCTATGTACTTTAAACGTGTCATAAAAGTCACAACAATACCATATATGCATATTTCAAAGAATGTCTATTATTACCATAAAATTTGTAAAAATAGTTTTTAAGTAGAAAGAAGAAACCTATTGTTTTATCTTTTAACTAGCTGACCCTCGCAACTTTGTTTACGTCACACAAGGTCTATGAAATTAGAGGTATTTATTAATCATACTCATCAAATAGCGTGTAAATCTGCCCTGTATGCTATATCAAAATAGAGCTTAATGGTAAAAACTATTCCTCAGTATAGAATTTTCCTCAGTATAAACAATTTACATACAAACACCGGCGTGTTAGAATTTTATTACATGTATCAATGTAGTAGACGTAACGTGTATAAAATGACATCAATCACATGTCATCAATATTCTGAAAAAGAAATTAAAAATAGAGTTCACAAACTCTTTTGAAAATACATACTGTACCTACCTTAGAGGATCGTTATGAAGATAACAGGATAGTTAACAACCATCCATAGAAAATAGATGGTATAATGCTGAATACCGCAAAGAACAATCGGCGCGGCATAGAATGGGGCCTATACTGATATCCTGGAGGATATTAATGATGCCGATGTCCTGTGCCTGCTGAGGCACACACACGCCGTCATGCATGTCTGCAGGACAACGTGCAGGACAACGAGCAGGATGAGGCAGCGAATG
This sequence comes from Miltochrista miniata, assembly GCA_933228765.1. NCBI lineage: Eukaryota > Metazoa > Arthropoda > Insecta > Lepidoptera > Erebidae > Miltochrista > Miltochrista miniata. Next base: position 20,344,152 of record OW121763.1, on the reverse strand, counting down.
GCTGGACTGAAATTAAAATCGACAGACGCAAGAGATGTGGTGGAGGCACTAATTCACGTACCTCGGGAGTGTCGTGTCAGAAACTGATGGAATAGAAGAGTACCCTACATCATTTCGAGTCTCGCCAAGGCCAGAATAACCTTTACACAGCTGCGCCCCGTAGGCAGTTGCGAAAATAGACACGAAGAGTGAAACTCAAAACAAAGTAAACGTTAAAACTGTACTGCTAACTGCTATACGGATGCGAGACATGGAAGGTCACTAAAGTAAAGACATTTCGCACCAGCTACCAGCTATAAGTCTTCGTCAAACGCTGCCTCTAATGGATCCTCGGTACATATGGGCCCGAGAACATCACGAACGTAAGACTATTGGAACGCTGCAGTGAGACCCCAACAGATCAAACGTCGGAAGTGTGTGAACGTCGGAAGCTGCTGCGCTGGATTGGACACACGCTGCAAAGGGACCATGAATCACATCATACCAAGGCAAGCCTTACTGAAACTACTGGTAGGCTTTCAAAAACTGTTCGATAGTAAGTAGGTACATTTATTGATAGTGGCTATAGGCTACATAACATAATGCGAAGATTAATAGGAGTGGTGCAGCAATGAGGAATGTTTCGAAAACGGAAAACATTTAATCGTTATAAGAGTATCCGTTGCGCCTCTGCGTAAATGGTTGAAGTTACATAAAAATAATTTATTACAAAATAATTGTTCTTCTTAAAAAGTTCTCAAACAAAATTCCAAAAGCCCAAATGTCCACAGTTAAGTAGGCACTTGGTACTTTACTTTGTTGAACATAGGCCTTAAAATCTTACTTCTTACTAATATTATAAATGCGAAAGTTTGTGAGTGTGGATGTTTGTTACTCTTTCACGCTCAAACAGCTGAACGGATCGGGCTGAAATTTGGTACGGAGATACATTATAGTCTGGAATAACACATAGGCTACCTTTTATCCCGGGAATAACTTCCCGCGGTAACAAATTTTACGCAGGCGAAGCTGCGGGCATCAGCTAGTATTCTTATATAGAAATAATTATACTAGCATAGTTGGTAAAAAATGCTATGTAATAGCTTTACCGCGGCAGTCCCCGAGTGCCACACGTCTTTTTTTTGTTCTGTGTATTTAAATGTGCTATAATTTTTGGTGCCTTATAATAATATATGCCTAATGCCTTATAATATATAAAAATATAAATATAAAAATATAAATATAAAAAAAATAAATTAAAAATGCAATATAAGGTTACTACGAGGTACTAACGAGTAATCGTACATATAATTGGTTAATACTTCGATAGGGTAATGAAGTTACCACATACGCCATTTTTGTGGTGCAAATTCTAAGGCGATCGAAGTTAAAAAAATATTTTCTAACATAATTATAAGCTACATTTTTATAAACCTAATGAAAAGCGAACTTTGTTACTTGTATCAGCACCAGAAAAACGGGCGTGTATGTGCCTATCTAAGTAGATTCAAACGTTCACATGCTAAACTAAATATTGTTCATATATCTTCTAACAGAACTACAAATAAAAGTACATAACAAAAATACGGCATCACTAACGCTGAATTTGTTACTTTTTTTTACGCCACTTATTGTCATAAAGAATAAAAAAAAAATTTAATAAAAATAAATTTCATTAAATTTATTTTATTAGGATTTCATTAAAGTCGGTTTTATTTTTATAATTTTTTTTTTCATTATATTAATGGACGGGTGAACCGAAAAATATATCTATCTAGGTGAAAGTTCTCATCAATACAAATCAATCAAGCCTAAACACAAGGTAGCTGCTGTAAATCGTTAAGGAATTCCCTCGACTGTCTTTCGGTTCCATCATCAGATCGACTCCAGACATTCATTAAATTGTAGTACCTACATTAAAGCACTGAATTAAAAAGTTAACAAACGCACTAGTTGTCCCTACAATTTTCGGTGGTTGCCCTCGATTTCTCCTGAATCCCATCATCAGATCCTGACCTGGTGAAATTGGGACCACCTCAGAAGTGTACTCTATCCAACAAAAAGAAGATTGGAAATTCGTCTATAATTGACGAGAAATCGGTGAACATACATAAAACATTGAGAACTTCCTTTTTTTAAGTCGGATCTATCAATCTAGGTGTAAAGTTCTCATCAACACAAATCAATCAAGCCCAAACACAAGGTAACTGCTGTAAATTGTTAAGGAATGCCCTCGAGTGTCTTTCGACTCTATCATCAGGTCGACTCCAGACCTTCATTAAAGTGTACAACATTAAAGCACTTATTTAAAAAGTTAACAAGCGCACTAGTTATCTCTACAATTTTCGGGGGTTGCATCATCAGATCCTGACCTGGTGAAAATGGGACCACCTCAGAAGTAAACCCCATTCAACAAAAAAATAAATTTTGAAATCCGTCTATAATTGACGGAAATGTCGCTTAACATACATAAAAAAAATACATACAGACGAATTGAGAACCTCCTCCATTTTTTGAAGTCGGTTAAAAATACGGCATCACTAAGTGCCCCTTCACACTAGCGTAGGCGTACGATGGACGTATGCGCGGCGTAGACGCGACGTATACGCGACGTATACGTGGCGTATACGCCGCATTACTGTGGGATTGTGTACAATCCTGTTCACAAGCGACTTATTCTCGGCATGGAAATGACTGCTACTAGAAAATAAGTATCTTAAGAGTATATTTGACTTAATAAAAATTGAGCAAGCTGTAATTTGACGAAGCAATTAAAATGCGAAATATAAATTTGCTAAAGATTCTTGTAGGAAATGAACCTATGCGATAAGTTTTTTGCCACACAACTGCCAAACGGCAGGATGCCGGTTATTTTAAATGCTGAGTGGGAATTTAAATATCATGATATTCGTAGTCAGCATACTTAAAAACCCATAAAACGATACCTATCATGAAATTTCGTAATTACAGCGCGGCGGCCATATTGGATTTCAAAATCGTCATACAATTCGTACTCAGCATACTAAAAACCTCTAAAACGATACCCATCATGAAATTTTGTGAATACGGCGCGGCGGCGGCCATGTTGGATTGCAAATTAACATGTATTTTCGTATGCATCGTTTTAATTATTATGTAATTAGTGAAAGAAATCGATATAAAAAATAATAGCATAGGGTCCCGAGGCGCAGCCCGGAAAGTCTTTCCCGAACCACGAACAAAATTTTATTCGCAGTTCGCAAGTCTTCTTTTTTAAAAGTAAAGCCATCAATAGTGTTTCCTGGTCAGAATCTATTTTGTTAACGATGATACCAAAACGTCAACGAATTGTGTGACGCTAGCGCGGCGTATACGCCGCGTATACGTCGCGTATACGTCGCGTCTACGCCGCGCATACGTCCATCGAACGCCTACGCTAGTGTGAAGGCGCACTAACGCTGAATGTGTTACTTTTTTTCTACGCCACTTATTGTCATAAAGAATAATAACTAAGCATCAACGGTAAATTATTTAATTGAGGTTTAATAATAACAATGCTATCGTATTTAACGTATGAATTGTGGGCTCTAAAAGATCGAAGTTCATAAAAGCTTTGTTATTTTTTTATTAAAATATTTCCTGACACTTCATTACGATCCAGTTAAAAGTAATAAGCTGTTCGGTCGGCATTTAGCACTTTATAGTTGTAAAAAATATGAGTAACTAGCTGATGCCCGCAGCTTCGCCCGCGATGGCGCTGTATGTGAAATTTTGCTGAATTTTCTCTGCTATAAACCTCACGGAGCCCGAGACCTTTCCAATGAATGCAAAACCGTGGAAATCGGTTCGTGCGATCTGGAGTTATAGCGTCAGGAAGGAAAACCCGACTTATTTTTATATAGTAGATAATGGCAAGCTAAATGGCTTTACTCTGGATCGAAAGTTATAAATTAATACAAAGTTCAATTAATATTCAAATTATACAGTTATTTGTACTTTATGATGATGATAACATAAAAGTTTTGTTAATTCTTATCAGCAAAAATAAAGTTCCGGGAGTAGCCCAAAAGGTTCTAAAATTTCACATGCCAATGCAAAAAAATGCGGTAGCCGAGGTTAAAAAAGCGTAAAGGGACAACAATGTAAATTATTTCACTGCTTGACCAACTTGAGTTATCGTACTCGCGCCGCAATAAAACTCCAACACCGAAGGTTTTATCAGGAATGAACGAACATGTTGCCATATTTCATTAGGCCAACAGCAACGGTCCGCTTGTGTACCGACGCAAAAATATTATATTAATCTCCCAAGTTACGGCGTTTGCATCATTGTGTCCCTTGCTCACTTAATATTTATTGTGTTTATAGACGTGTAGGCGTTGTTTCTACCTCACAGCCAGCGATTTAAATTCGTCCCTACTGGCTATAAATCCAAATTAAAAATTAGGTCTTTATCAATTATTTTTAAACATATTTCCGATTTAGAAGTGGTTAACCAGATATGTAGCAGTATCCAAAATAATGTGTAGGTATTTAGTAAATTAAGCTTACTTTAGAAAATTTTGATTACATTGCAGGTTACCGAACTTCTATAATGTTAGTTCATATGACCTGAACCATCACAAGGAACGTACAGTTTAGTACAAGTAAGTACCTAAATCGTTTATGAGGGAAGTGAAAATAATTGCCTAATAGTTTTTGTGAAAATCATAAAATTTATAAGTAAACTGGGACGGGGAAGTATGAATTTGTAACAGTAACATATGGTGTATTTGGAAAAGGAGTGCAATAACCTTTATTTTTTTTAAAATAATATTCATCAGAAATAATATCACCAAAAGACAAAAACCACTCAGAAACAAAAAAAAAAAGACAGTACTCATACTGTCATGCTGTTATAAGTGTACACTAACATAGAAGTTTGATATCGAAGGCGAAGTTTGTAAGGGGTGTTGGGTAGGACAACCTCCACGTGGTACACCCTGGTAACGTAGACGACGACGTGCGTTTTATGCGAGGCGCACGTCGTCGCCCATGGCCAATAGTCGCCAAGGTCAATAAGCAGAGCGTACTGAGCGGAGAAACCGCAGGGCGTGTAGGCCCTCTGCTCACGCAGGGACCTACAGGCATTTGTGCCAGCGTCGGAGTTGGGGAGGACCAGCCACCCTCCTCGCGTTCCGTAACCCCTAGTGTTATTGCAACTATCCAACTGATGGCACCAGTTGGTACGCGATGGCCCTAGGGGCCGGAGGGCTTGCCTTAATTGGCCGGCCCGAGACAAGGACAGTCTATAAAACCCGAGAGCAAAGTCGTAAAGGCCTGTAGGGCACCTGGAGCACCCTACAGTATATATCCCGCTTCCTGGAATGAGCGTCACCCAGGGAGTTGATATTTAATCGTCTCTACTCGTGGGATTAAATATGGAAAAAAATATTATTTATACAATCGGAGCGGAAAACGAAAACAACTTCGGCTTACTCAATCTGGACGCAGACTTGCCTAATGACCTTGAACAGGAAAAACGGGAAGTAAGGTCGAGTACTTCGGTTCCTGAACCTACGAGGGAGGTGCGAGTATCGCTACCGCGGCAGAACACCACCCCACAAACTGAGGTGGAGGTTGCACCCGCCGATACTGACGCGGAGTCGATCCTCAGCATGGATACCGAGAACGAGGAGATTGGTATCCAGACTAGGAGGAAGAGGCCACGACCCACTGGAACTGGCCAAAGCCTGTTCCGACGGCCGGGAACGGTATCATCTAGCGAGGATGACCTGCCGGCCAAGATACAAGCCACCACTTCAGGGAGAGGTAAGGAACCCGAACTTGTGGGACGGGCAACGAAACCGCCTGGGCGTGTTCCACCACTATCTAGCGGCAGGAACAAAGACGTCCCTGAAGCGCGTGAGCTCCTTGCAGCTCTTGCCCGGATTCTTGACGCTATGAAAGGCGCCAAGAATGTCGCGGGTAAGAAGAAGGTAGTGACGGAAGCCGTCACAGGTGCCACTAAGGCGTTGGAGGAGCTCCTGGAAAGGAGCGTCTCCAACGAGGAGGGGAAGCTCCGGGCTCGGGTTGCGAGCCTGGAGAAGGAGCTTGCCGATTCCCGCAAGCAGCAAGAGCTGATGCGGGAGGAGATCCGCACTCGCGCGGCTGATGCCCAACATAAGGGGACCCAACGCTCCCTACAGGAGACTGTACCTGGGGATCGTGCGAAGCATGGCCCTATACGGGGCACCCGTTTGGGCAGAGACCCTGACGGCCAGCAATGTGGCTAAATTGCTGAGCCCGCAGAGAGCGATGGCCATCAGGGTGATAAGAGGATACCGCACGGTCTCCGGTGAGGCGGCATGTCTCCTAGCCGGAACCCCTCCATGGGACCTGGAAGCGAGAGCCCTTGCGTCACTGTTCAGATGGCGCAAGGAGGCGCTGGAGCGGGGTCAAAGGCCTGCGTCTCGAGAAATCGAGGCCCAGCGGTCCTTGCTCCACCAGGAAACCGTGGAGACATGGAAGGTGCGACTTGAGCAACCAAAGGGGGGATTCGCCACAATCGCGGCCGTCAGACCGGTCATGGACGAGTGGCTGGAGAGAAGACACGGTGCTCTCTCCTACCGGTTGTCGCAGATACTTACCGGGCACGGTAGCTTCGGTAGGTATCTGTGGCGAAGACACCGGGAAACCACGGCTGAATGTCAGCACTGCGAGGACCGCAGCGATGACACAGCGCTTCATACGCTAGAGGAGTGCACGGCGTGGGCGCAACAGCGCCAGGTCCTCGTAGTGGGTCTGGACGTGGACACTCTCTCGCTCGAGACCATGGTGCAAGCCATGCTCTCCAGCGGGAGTAAGTGGGACAGCGCCGCCTCTTTCTGCGAGCAGATCATGCTCGTGAAGGAGGCGGCGGGGCGGGTACGGGAGAGAACTCTCCCACCCGAGTTCCGCAGTCGGCGGCCTGGGCGCCGCCGACGTGTCTTCGCCGAGGACTATCGGCCTCCATGACCGGGGGTCTGGGGACGGTGAGAGGGTCGCTCACCGTCCTTACAGAAGCAGGCCCATGACGGCAGCGTGACGTGAGAAACTCACGCACGCTCCCCCCTCCCCCCCTTAGAAGCGGGATCACACCCGAAACCCCCCAAAGACGCGGCTAGTACCCGAACCTCCCCCTGGGCGAGGCCGCAGTGGCGGCTGTAGGTCTGTTGGGAGTCCTGGGACATCCTCCCGAGGGCTTACCCGGGGCTCTCAACCATAGGCTGTTGGGCGTTACGTGAGGTTTTTTAGTCGGTAGGAGTCCGGCATAACATCCATGAGGATTTTCCCTCACGTAAAAAAAAAAAAAAAAAAAAAAAAAAAAAAGGCGAAGTTTGTAAAGTTAAAAGTTTAATTTATGGTCCCGTTTAGACGGTCAAAAGTACCTAACTAAACAATTGCAGTAAAGTTGGTCGCTGCCCCTACATCACACAACATGTGTGGTATGCCGCTTATATTTAAGGAAATTTCATTGGCGGCACACTTACTCGTATCTAGCGCATTGAAAAGATCGAATGTAACAAAATATTACAATCGAAATTTCTAAGATGCCAACAAACATCTTTCTTTCGGTAGGAGCACGTCTTCTCTGCGGGGGATGTCACTTAGTCATGGCTTTTAATTCTGAAAGGACGTAAAAACGTTTCCTTGAAAAGGACGTTACGTCCTTCTATTTTCAAATTATCGCACAATTTGTGATAGTTTACAAATTGTGCGGTATCGATGCAAGTACGTGACTCACCATTCGACAATCTTGAACTGCATACATTTTTCATGAGTATGAGGACTTCTAAACAGTGTTAAATCAAATTTTGATTTGAAACTGTTTGTTGATTTGATTATCAAATCATAAACTTTAGGCTTTAATAGTGAATAATAATAATTTTCATACATTTCATTAATGCAAATTGCAAAACTTAATGATTTAGATTTTTTATACAAAGATCAAAATATTATTATTGGATAAATAAATTCTTAACATAAGATATATTTTGTTTTCTATTTCTATCTTCACTAATATTTTGACTGCTTCAGTTAAATAAAGTTAAATTAAATTCATAAAAACTAATTTCATCAAAAGCCGCATAACAGTCTCCTTCTATAAATTCATCAAATCGTCCCAAAATTTAAAGTCGATAAAATTGAAGGATAGGTCAATATTGTCAATAATTGGGTCATAAAAACTAGTACTAAACTATCTCAAACTTCAATTTCATCAAAAGCGGTTTATCAGTATCCTGTTACATATTCATCAAAATCTACTGAAAATTTAAGGTCTGCACTTCTTACCATCACAATGATACTTACATTTTTTTAAACTGTAACCGGTCAAAGTGAATGGTTTGTAATTAGCAGATGCTATGGGACGGCCATAACTCAGCGTTGGCATTCCGCACTCAACAAACCCTGCACACATAGAAAAGGCGCAGATGGCATTGACGACTGTTTGCAGCCAACAAAGTAAGCGCATAGTTCGGCAACATTTTCTAATTGTGCCACGACAATGCGTAATCTAACCAGTCCCATTCGATGACACGTCGTGCGTCCTAGAAGTAGAACAGGGGCGGTGTGGAGCAGTTTGTGAAGGGTCGTTATTTTTATGTACGTCGGTATGCAAAATGTATAAATTCATTATCAATTAAGTATGTTGAAGATGTATTACTCAAGTTATTTATATAGATAAAGTTATGATGCATTGCAAAATAATACTATGAAATGAGTACGAAGAAAATTAACAAATTTTGTCGTTACTTACACTATTAGCAGATTCATGAGGCATAAATATTCTGGGATTCAACTAACGGAGAATTTAACATTATGGGAATTCAACATTTTGAAAATTCAACGTAATGGTCCGAAAGGATAACAAAGACCACGTGAGCTGATTGAAAATTACTGAAATAAATTTCAGTAAAATATTGTAACTGGACATCGCACTTACCGCGAAACAGTTTAGAAGTGTCGGAATGTATAACTATCAACTCCTTGGCACCTGTGTTCTACACCCCGTGGGTCTTGAATTACCAGATGCCATAGCGAACAAATAAACCCACATTGCCTCTCTCGCGCCAAATTGCCCGTGTCACGATCTGGCGCACTACTAAGGGTTCCGTTCACGTGTAAAATCTCTTCAATTTACACGGTACAATTTAACCCGTCAAGGGTTAACACCCGGGAAACATTACACTTCTTATGTTTAATGTGACAGTTTTATTTCATGTTGAAAAGGATTAAAAAGGAGATAATCTTTTCCTATTAACAAGCTGTTTAAATACTAACAGATAATGCCAATCGTCATAAAAATGATTTGTACCTACCGGTTGTCTTAGAAGGCCGACGATTAAATCTCAAACGCTAATTACCTGAAACAAAAATAAAAATGTTAATGCAAACGCCTCAAGTGTACACAAATAAATTACTTTGATAAGCCTATGTATACTTAACCCTAACCCAACATCATTTCCGTTTTCGAGTATCCACCAAAGGTTCGACCACTAGCCAGACAGGACGTTAATTAGAAAATTATGTGGGAAATTATTAATAGGCCCTCCGTGTACCCGATTAGATAACAAACTAGTCCATTAGTCGACAAGGATAAAGGCTCGATTGATGCGCAACCAAAGGGTAATAGAAGCTGTGCCTATTGTTTTAAGGTCGTATTAAGGTTGACAAGTTGAAGTTAAAAGTCCTTGGCACTTTGGAGGCGAGATAAAGCGGTAGCCAACAATACAGCCGTACATCGATCTGGGGGCGGGTTTGACGCGTGGTTGAAGAATGATCAACTGAGTGGAAATGACGACTTAATGGATTATGTGTGTTCGACGACACTAAGATAAGTGTCGTGCCGATATCGAACCTGTCGCCGGAGATTAGGCATTGACCAGCTTAAATTACGAAAATTAATAACATAATGAAAAGCGATAACGAAGTAATTTTATGCGCCGGTGAGCCCACCGATATGATTAAATGTATAAAATCGACGTCATAATTTTTGACATTTATGTTTATAAGAATAATAATACTTATAATATGTACCTATAAACCTAATTTATCAATGTTCGACCTTGACAAATCCTAAGGCAATTCGAACGATTGCAGCGTACGCTTTTGACGGATTTCATTCGATTCTAATACATTACATTACTGTTATAAAATTTAGTCAGAGAGAAAACATCTAGTCGTAAATATTGTTCTAAAGACCTATCTATATCTATTTTATGACAAGTTTTTTATGAGAATTAAACTCATTTATTTAGATAAAAAAAGTACATTACTTGTTAAGATTTTTGCAATATTTCTCATTTCTCGTGAGCGATTTCGATCGAACAAAGTATTCCTAATCGTGTTTTGATACGTTAAAAAGCAAGAGTATCTAATAACTTACAATAATATAGTTTCATCAGATCAAATCGAAGAATATTTCCTAGTATAAAGTTCACCCCAAGATGAGTCTCTTTCGAACATACAAGCCTTAATTATTAATTGCTCCTTGTATTGAAACATTTGTAACATTTTTCATACGTATAATTCATTCCCGTCAATAGAAGGTCGGTAAATTTTAAAAAAAAATAGAGAACAAGATCACGTCATATATCCCGTGCCCACACTTTACATTTGACAATCCAGTACAGATGCGCGTCGACATGCGCCATCGTAAATTGAATACGGATATTTTGATATAATGGTCGCTGCAGCCCTCCAAATATATATTAAATAGCGCCACAATACCCACCGATTTACTGCCTATCTATTCTTTTATAAACATTGGGCAAGAACCGCCTCACCACTTACTACAAAAAGTCAAAAGGAGAGGTATCCCGCTGGCCTTTTGTAGTAAACGTCTCAGGGCGCGATCTGGACAAACGATCCGTGGGACCGGCTGTGTAATTTTAAGGCGGTGTCCTAGTAGGCTGAACTCGATTCCCATTATAAAGTTATTTTGCCTTGTTTACATGAAGAAAAGAATATGCGAAGTTACTATGCAGATTATTGGTGTAACACTGCCCTTATTAGTGCATGTCAAACTAATTTCTAGAAGCAAATAATTTAAGTGACTAAAATATTGATCTATTTACTTAGACTATTTAAGTACAGTTGTATCATTAAATCATGGGTAAATAAATCTGTTATGAACCAAAATAAAATCACGACGTATTAATTTTTAATTATAATTTACATTAACATAATGTTCAGTAGTTATTTTTCGAATAATTTGAACTGATGACATGCGATTTAGTTTTCTTTTTTGATGCGAATGTTTTCAGTTCAGCGTCTTTAGTGTCAGTTTTCATTTTGCTGTAAAGGTTTAACGTGACATTTCTTACAAGTTAAAACATTATATTTTTTAAATCTTAATAAAATTCACACTATTAAACATAGTTATTGTTTTATAACAGTTAATGGGCTTCCATGTTTAATTTGCCACTTAATAGAGTTTCAAATATCTGCAATTATTTTCTTAAATATATCTCACTTACGTATGTACTAAGCAACTAAGAACTATTTTAAAAAGTATTCAAAAGGTTACACACTTATCTAAAAGTAAACAAGTTTGGCTAGCTAATATTGTTAGATTCTAATTAACCAAATACAAACAATCATATTTTGTAATTTGAACTGCTACTTGTTGCAGAAATCCCAAAGGCATGAAAACATAATATATTTGTTATTTGTAAAATGAAACCTAATAACACGTATAATAAAAAGTTGCAAAGGCTGCTGTTATAAATCATGGTATTAATAAAAAACAGACCTCAAAGGAATTTGGAAAATCAAACGGTGTCGAACAAATTGGTGGCTACACAAAATGCATAATGTGCAGACGTTTAACTTGATGAAAGGTTCGCAGCTGAATGGTAGAAATTATAACGAAATTGTTTAAGAATAGAGGGTGATTTGATTACCAAGAAAGGGCAATTTATTTCTCAATAAAATGTAAGGCGATCAGAATATGCTACTTAAATTAAGTGCTGTTTTGTATTTAATTAAACTTTTTTTAATGTTCGCGACGCTATTACCATAATTATTTAGTTATTTTTTAATTATCACAGCAATCGATTTCATATAATATTATCTACCTACAGTTACGTACAACATACGATTATTATATAAAGACTAGATCAGGACGCGCAATTTATAGTTTCATACGCGCGAAATATCTGCTCAGTAAAGCTTATCAAAATAAGTTCAGTAATTTAAAGAGCAACTATCGTTTATTTATGACGCCACTATAATAAACATCCAAGCGTACATATTATTTATTTCACCTTTATGATTTTATTACACATAGTAAAGATATTTATAATAATCCCATTGAATCATCGGGCTTTTCATTCAACTTTTGTTGCAGTTTATTATTTGTAAATTAGGCGGTAAAGCTACACTTGAGATAAGGGAACGTTTATAAAAGGCATTATATTTATACTTGCAGCTAAGATACCCTATGAACTTTTTACCGCGTCTGAATATAATAACGTTTTAGTAATATTTATATTTTTGTCACCTTTTAATCCTTTTCCAGAAATATTTCAAAAGCTAGATTAAGCAAATCGGTACAGCTGATACCGAATTCTAGTGAGACCAACCCTCAATTCATAAAAGATTAATATAGTATGTATTTATTCTTCTTACGTTAAAATCTAATTAAAAATACTGTATTATTCAGTATCGTCGAGTTTATCCTGGCATTAAAAAAAATCCAATAACCTGCGCAGGCACTCCAAGCGTAGCCTATCAATATTTATCAGCACACCTCAACCACCAAACATACCTGGCTCAAAATTGGCATTTAGATATTTACTATGAAATATGCATACAAGATTTTTAAAACTTAACTTTGTATTAATCGAATTTTCATGTATGTTGCAGGTTAATGTAAATATGCAATTTTTAGCACATTATTAAAGTAATTACTTCAGCTCTTCTTATTAGTTTTTGCCCATCTCTACTCCTCTTTTTGTAAAAAACCTAATTGTGTCAAATTGCATACAAACTGCGTCATTGTGTGGTGTTGATCATAACGATATAATTGCAAACAATCAAAACAGTTTCGATTTTTATCTTTTACTCCCCGAACAATTACATTTTATTATACCGTTATGTTCACCTATTCCTCTCTGTCTCTCTGTTAAATATGCTAACGAGTGATAACAATCAAAATTCTAACACCTAAAGTTTTACAGTGTAATGTAGGCGTACAAATAGCGAGTAAAGAAAATGACAACAGCCATCAAAATGTGCAACACAATTCTATCAACGACAGTGTTAACAAGCAGCGACTGTGCCTGTGCGCCTGCGCACTACCTGGCCAGCTGCCCCGAGCCCCCACCAAGTTATGCGCCATGCCCCGCAACTAGTCTTCTATCTTGCTCACACACATCACACGAAAGCTTGCTCGAATACTACAAAAAGCGGTTTCGTTCTATGGTGTTGTGTGCGACACGTATCTGTGTGTGTTGAGTGTATTTTTCTGACAAGCTAAGCGTCAGAACCGATTGAGCCGAACGCGAAGGAACATTCAAGGCGCTTACTACGTTTTAGACTTAGGTGTGAATTTACCTGTCGGAACGCGTGAACCGGCGCGGTCTGGCCTTGTGCGCGAGCGCAACGCAGGTTCTACTTCAACTCCAGTTCAGTCCCACCCCAGACCTTTGCGTGGTCACTCGCGTCACGTGCACCGCAACGCCGGCGCTGTATGTTGCGCACGTACAAACGCGGCCAATTAGAGTTCTCGCGAGAAACAAGTTAAGTGGTCGATTCGACTAGTGAAGTACTCGGTTTCTCAGCGAAATGAAAATAATGAACTAATGTGCTAGTACCATGTTTGTGTAAGTTTGGTGTGAAATGAAAATAAATAAAACTATGTAATAATAAGTGATATCAGTGATAACAAACAATGTACCGTGTTCGGTTTACGTGCGCCGTAGTGGTGTTAAGCACCATTTTAACTGTGAGAGCTGCATCTTTATCGGCGGGTACGAGGTACCAGGCTCCTGATGAGTGTGGATGGATGACAGATTACGACGGCTCAGGAGTAGCGCTACAATGTAGGCTGCGAACTATTAACAGTGAATTGGAAAACACAAACTTTAGTGCAATACAACCGCATCCAACAGTCAGATTAAAGCTTGAATGCAGCGATGCCTTGTTCTTCCAAAGTTCACTCGCTCCGGGCAGTTTCCGACAGTTAATCGAACTGCGCGAGCTTACTATAGAATACTGTAAAATTGGGAACCTGTCTGATAGTGCATTTACCGGTCTACGTGAGCTTAGAAATTTGACAATTAGAACTCACAACACAGACTGGTCTACCATGTCACTAGAAATAACACCTAGTGCCTTTTCCAGAGATGTACAAAACTTAGAACGCTTGGACTTAAGTGAAAACAATATGCTGGTATTTCCTGAAGGATCTCTATGCACACTAAGAAATCTGGAGTATCTGAATATGACTGGAAACAGAATGAGGGATATTAGTCATTTTCAATTTTCTTCTGCACATCGGCATCCGTCGGAAAAATGTGGAGATAACCTATTGGTGCTGGACTTATCTCGCAATGTTATAGATACTTTGCCACCAAATCTTCTATCAGGGTTAAGACGACTTCAAAAATTGTACTTCCAAGGCAACGGGCTGAGTTCAATTGCAGACAGAGCATTAGAAGGATTAATATCGTTGACGACTGTACGATTTTCAGACAATCAACTGACCAGCCTGCCCCCAGAACTATTTAGCGATACGAAGGAACTAAAAGAAATTTATTTGAACAACAACACTATTACAGTTCTTGCGCCAGGATTATTCAGCGATCTCGTGCAACTATTAGTATTAGATTTATCATTCAATGAATTAACCTCAGATTGGATCAATACATCTACTTTTACCAGTTTGAAGAGGCTTGTATACTTGGACATTTCTCATAATCGTGTGTCCAAAATGGAAATAGCGCTTTTTCGTGATTTACATAGCCTACAGATACTCAAAATGCAAGACAATTTTATTGAGTACATACCGGAAAACGTATTTAGTTCCCTGAGTAATCTGCACACATTAACGTTATCAAACAACAGACTAACGAATATAGAAAGCTATGCCTTTACGGGTTTGCAAGTTTTGTCAGTTCTGTCTATAGACAGTAATCGCATATCTAAAATACACCCACATTCTTTGCGCAACTGTTCCTCCTTGCAAGACTTGCACATCAACGGAAACAGGCTGGATGAAGTACCACTCGCTTTAAAAGAAATACCTCAATTAAAAACTTTGGATTTGGGTGAAAATTTGATAGTCAGTATTGAAAATGCATCTTTTATGACCATGGAGCAAATGTATGGGCTCAGACTAACTGAAAATAATATTGGGAACATCAGCAAAGGCGTTTTTGATCGAATGACTTCTTTGAAAATCTTAAATTTATCAAGAAATAAAATTCACAAGATTCAATCTGGTTCCTTTGATGGAAATGTCAATTTACAGGCCATACGATTAGATGGAAATTATTTGACTGATATTGGTGGGCTGTTTGCAAAATTACCTAATTTAGTGTGGCTCAACATTTCTGATAATCGACTGGAATGGTTCGACTACGCGATGATTCCAACTGGATTGCAGTGGCTGGATATTCACGCTAATAGGATTGCTGAACTTGGAAATTACTTTGAAATTGAATCGCAGCTATCCCTTAGTACTTTTGACGCCAGTTCTAATAAGTTAACAGAAATAACCGGCAGTGCTATACCAAACTCTGTTGAAATGTTATATTTGAATGATAATTTAATTTCTAAAGTACAATCGTACACATTTTTCAAGAAGCCAAATTTAACGCGAGTGGATTTATATGGAAACAAAATAACTAGCTTAGACCCCAATTCATTAAGGATATCAGCTGTCCCACAAGACAAATCAGTGCCCGAATTCTTTATTGGTGGTAATCCATTAGAATGTGATTGTACTATGGATTGGTTACAAAAAATAAACACTGGGAATAGAGCTAGAACACAACCAAAGCTAATGGATCTGGACAGCATAAACTGCAAATTATTATACAGCCGTGGAAATGCTCAAGTAGCTTTGATTGAGGCTGCCCCTCATCAGTTTTTGTGCAAATATGAGTCTCATTGTCACGCATTATGTCACTGCTGTGATTTTGACGCATGCGATTGTGAAATGACTTGTCCTAATAATTGCACTTGTTATCATGACCCATCATGGTCAGCAAACGTCGTAGATTGTGCTAATTCTGGTTATTCGAATACTTTACCAGAAAAAATACCAATGGAAGCTACGCAACTGTACCTTGATGGTAACGAAATTAAAGAACTCCCTAGCCATGCCTTCATTGGACGAAGAAAATTAAAGATACTTTACTTAAATGCATCTGGCATAGAAGTTATTCACAACAGAACTTTCAACGGTTTGAAAGAATTAGAAATATTGCATTTGGATTTTAATAACATTGCACTCATTGAAGGACCAGAATTTGATGGATTAGATAACTTACAGGAACTGTATATTAATAACAATAAGATTAAAACTATAGGCAAAGACACGTTCAACCACATGGCACGGCTGAAAATATTACATCTTCATCAGAATATGCTCGTAAAGTTATCAGTGTGGCAAATCAATCCTACAGTTACAGAAATAACACTTTCCTATAATCCGTGGTCATGTGATTGTGAATTTACTGAAATGTTTCGTGAGTGGACAAAGAGAGTGAATTCAATTATAGACCTGACAAGTATAGAATGTATTTACGCAAGAGAAAATGCAAGTGATTTATCCCTTAAACATGAAAACATATTTGGTAACCCCAAATCGGGATTCAAGATTGCGAGTGAAAATGGCACCTTGTGTAGTGGAATGCCGAGCATAAACAATAGTGTTAATGGTAACTTGACTGCCACTCGAACAATAATTACCAATGAAGAGGTACAAGATTATATGCCATTGCTTATCGCTACTCTGGGGTGCTTTATTATAGTAGTCCTCGTCAGCGTCATTATGTTTATATTCAGACAGACAATACGAGTATGGTTTCATTCCAAATTCGGTGTGAGACTATTTTACAGAACGAGTGACCGAGAAGATTCAGAGAAAATGTACGATGCATTTTTGTGCTATAGCTCTAAAGATGAAGTTTGGGTCACCGAGGAACTGGCACCTATGTTAGAGCGCGGTGAACCCTCCTACAAACTATGCCTACATTACCGCGACCTGGCCGCCCACGTGCCAGAGAAAATAAGACAGGCTGTGGAATCTTCACGCCGCACAGTTATTATTTTGAGCAAAAATTTTTTGGAATGCGAGTGGGTGCTTTATGAATTGAAATCTGCTCTGCATCAAGTGTTACGAGACAGACGGAAAAAGCTTATTGTAATTTTACGTGGTCAGCTGCCTCCTAAAGATCTTGATCCTGACGTCAGATTGTATTTGAAAACAAATAAGTGCATTCATGCAAATGATAGACTGTTCTGGGAAAAGTTAAAGTTCGCATTGCCAGATGTTCGAAGCAATCAAAGGTGTCGCGGAATGCCAAGTGCTGGTCCTGGGAGTGGCTTACCTATACACAGACACCACCACGTGAGGAACCACTTAGGCATGCTACCCCAGCCGCCAGTGCATGGGGCGCATCCTGTGCTACCTCCACACCCGTCCCACACAACTCATCAAATGCAGCCACGCGCTTCACCTCGAACCATGTCCGTCCATGTGTAGTGCAAGTGACAATAAACTGTGTAAAATAGTAACAGTGAATTCAGTGATACGAAATGACAATCAAGTGAGTTAAGACACTTTAAAAACTATAACGTTTCTCAATTGTGATGGCTAGTCGGTTAGCGTTTATACCTTGTAAATAATTTATAGTACTTATTGTAGTCATAATAGTTGTACATAGTGTCCAAATTTGTAAATATTTGAAATATTTGAATAGATAGGTCAACAAAAATATCTATTACAATGTCAGGTTATTTAAGTCTGGATTTAGATAGCAATTGCAAAAAGTCAATCGTCTAGTTGTGATCTGAGCTTAACTGAACCGTTGTATAAATAAAGTGATATGTATGAATTAGGCCTATTTAGGCTGTGTTGTTAGGCAAATCTTGCCAACTACTATTAAATAAAAGGCAATGGCGCCGAAATCTGTGATAATAATAGGTGTAGTTAACGTTCATTTTATATTTTGTATTGTAGTCTGATCAAAAATATTTATTGCGGAAACAATCCAAAATCGTAAAATTGGAAAAGTATATATGAAAAAATAAAATACAATTTAAACTAAATTTGGTATTTTTTATAGTTCCTTTCCTTTATAGAATTGCCTTTTCAGTGAAACATGGTTTAGGTTCAGGAAACATTTAATAAGTTGGTGTTATGATATGATAATACAGGTGATATACCTGCCTCGTTGGTCTAGAGGCCGTAACATGCGACAGCGAACACGAGGTCGTGGGTTCGATTCCCACCAGAGACAAAAAATTGTGTGCGCTATAAATATTTGTTTCGAGAGTGTTTTTATGTAATAAAAGTATGTATTTAACAGTATATAAGTATTAATGTCCGTGGTCTGACACCCATAACACCAGCAGCGCAATTCTAACTTACTTTGGGATCAGATAGCGTTGTGTAAAAATACTAAAAATGAGCCTGAACATTTATTTATTTATTTATATACCTGCCTGTTTTACAAAGAAGTCTTTTTTACTTAGGTGCGACAACTCTATGACATGCCTCGCCATCTGTGATAGTATTTTGACTTTACTGGAGATCTTAACACTAAAGATAGTCCTAAGCTTTGAGACTTCCAGTAAAGTTAAGTCATTTGGAAGACAAGGTTTGGTTGGTGGCCTAAAAGATCAAAGTGTTCAATAGGTGTAGGCAGAGCATCACTGATAGAATAAAAACTGCTCCTCACCTTTGGGCTGGTGCACCTAGATACCAAATTAATTTTCTCAACCTGGTAAATAAATAAGCTAAAGGGTTATTAAAGATCCTAAAAAAATTTATAAATTACTGTTATGATAATACAGGTCATATGTATTAGAAAGCCGTATAATCCTCTATTACTGTGGCGCCACAACTCGAGACCTCTCATCATCTGGGATAGTACCTTTAGTTAGATACTTTACTAAAGATCTTAACACTAAAGCCAGTCCTTAGCGTTTACACTTCTAGCAAAGTCAAGTCATTTGGAAGACAAGATTCGGTTGGTGGCCTAAAATATCAAAGTGTTCAATAGGTTGCGGCTGTACATCACTGAATAAAAACTGCTCCTCACCTTTGAGCTGGGTGCACCTGGATACCAAATTTATGTGCTTAACTTGGTACATAGATAAGCTATAAGAGTTATTGACGATTCTCTACTAGGGGGCGAGGAGACAGCCTATTGGCGATAGAATTGACTGACATCCTTATGCGTATTATATTGCTTATAAATAGTCGAGTTCTGTTCTGAGGGATAGTTTGAAATGATACTCATAGCAACGTTATATCATGGCAGTGCTCCCAACCATAAACAAAGTTCATTCAAAGAGGTTCTTAAGTTTTTAAAGACGACGGCAGAACGAGTGTAGCTCTCTGATTTAAGCTACACTCGTTCTGTCATAGCTTTAGTTTCCGCAAACATCTGTAAGCTACGGTGACCACTTTCGATCAGTATATCAAAATGGACAGTACCTATGTTAATTTTGTATGCCACATAAATGGTATAAAAATATCCATACATTTTCAGTCTGAACTAAAACTAAACTCGAAAACTACCAGATGGATTTTCAACACACGATGGAGTCATTCAATAGAACCTTATAGTACCTCTATGTCACGAACATGAACATTTGGACTGTGGAATTTCATCACCTACGAAGTAATCTGATGACTTCAAACCTCTGAATAAATTTTCAAACCTCTGATATTTTCAAACTTTGGTGTGTCTGAGGCCGTTACACAGGTTCTTTTTTGGTTAATTTTTTTTTTTCGTTATGTTCAGTTATAATTTCAAACTAGCATTTCGTGCCGCCTTAGAATTTCGAGACGTCCAGGCTTTCTATTTCCTCATCATAAAAATCTTCTCCTAATGATATGTCATTATTTTCTTGTGTATGCATAAGAAAATATAATAAGTAGGTAATTATTCAATTTAGACATAAATTTTTGACTCCCGTCGCAACACATTTTGTTATCATAGCCCTTTAAAAGATCCACGGATATGGCTGCAATTTTTATTTATTTAATGAGATAAATATGAAGAGTTGATGAAAGAGATAATAGTTTTTCAGTTATGATAACTTAAACGCGTAGCCCGACATATATTTTTACTAGCTGGTGCCCGCAGTTTCGTCCGCGTAAAATTTGTTCCCGCGGGAACTTATTCCCGGGATAAAAAGTAGCCTATGTGTTATTCCAGACTATAATGTATCTTTGTACCAAATTTCAGCCCGATCCGTTCAGCGGTTTGAGCGTGAAAGAGTAACAAACATCCACACTCACAAACTTTCGCATTTATAATATTACCTTAGGTTTGTCTTAGGTTTCAATATTATGGGTTTTGTAGTTCAGAAATAAGAAACATTTCAATCTTCGCTATATCTAAAATTCAAAGGTTCTTTTAAATTTACGGGTCATTCTAAGCAGGCGTGTTATCATAAAAGATTCTATTGTAGAGTTTCAGTCAACAAATACTTAAAAGGTGTCGATAATAGGCAGCTCAGTGCAATTAAATTACAAGAATAAATTGAAAATACTACTTCTTGTTTGATAATATACGATATCATTCACAAATTCTTGGGCAAAATATATTTTTACACTAAGTTTTTTTAATTGTTGCGAAAAGACAAAAATGAGCTTTAAAATATTTCCATCTTACTCATATTATTTTTAGTCACTAAGTTACAAACGGCACATTACAAATTCTACAATTATTATGGTAATAACTAACAACCTATCTTCATCTTGTTATTCAGTATTTCATATCCATTTAACCGACTAAACGGTATTGATTTCATTCAAAATTGTGATAATAAGTAATCAGGTACCGCTTACAATTTTCTTTCTCTTCATGTGATACCCACACACTTCCATCTCTCTTGCATACAAATGAAGCCCACTTGAATGTTTATATCCCATTATATAACCTCTACGGCTCTACGGTATTCTTTTATTCAAGTAGTATAATTTAATTAATTGAACAACTATTCTCTTATTTGAATAAGAAATTACATAAAATATTGTTTTGTTATCTGGCAGCATGGTACTGTTTATAAGCCATAAACACTACCACTATGTCACATAACAAGAATATATGAGTGTCGCACTATTAATAAGAAGTTTAAAAGTACCTTACGAGAAATGAGAACTTTTCAAAGCTAAGTATAGCGGAAAGGGCGCAGGCATGCGAGGTTTTTTACCGCAGGATCTGCGGGAATACGGCCAATGACCGAGGTATTGCATCTTAGGTAATATGCCCTGACTGAACACAACATAAGCAGGTGAGAAACTACAGGTACGTACAAAAGGATATAACTCGTTTGCCTTTTGTAGTCGAACACAAATTGCAAAATATTTTCTTGTATTGAAGTAACCTATAGGTACGACGTCCCCCGAAGGCACGTAAGTATTCCAGCAAGGATGCTTTTACCATTAGAGTTTTACGAAGTTGAGAGCTTAGATAATTTTGAAAAGCGAATCTCACACATATTTTTGGTTACCAATTCTAAAACTAATCAATCAAACAGTTAATTTTAATTAATTAGTTTTCGAAGATATCGGAATAGCTGAGTATCTGCACGGTAGCATTGGAATCATATCGTATTTAGAGAGGAAGTTATAGGTACATACAACGCTAGCCTCCGACTGAACTTGCTTTTATTATGAGGAATTATAATATGTAATTTGGTACCTAATTGTTTTATTTTCTTGAGTTATAATTCATCCGTTGCTGGGCAAAGAATACGGACTTACGCGTAATTTACTCAGAATATTAAAAATAATGCATAATAATATACCCAATTTTTTAAATGCAATGACTAATCTTACTTCTTACTTATATAATATTATAAATGCGAAAGTTTGTGAGTGTGGATGTTTGTTACTCTTTCACGCTCGAACGGCTGAACGGATCTAGTTGAAATTTGGTACAAGGATACATGATAGTCTGGAATAACACATAGGCTACTTTTTATCCCGGAAATAAGTTTCCGTGGGAACAAATCTTACGCGGGCGAAGCTGCGGGCATCAGCTAGTATTTTATAATTGCGAAAGATGGTAAGTATAGATGAATGGTTGCTGGTTGGATGGCAAAACAGACCTAGGTGAAATTAGGTAGATACAGGGATAGATTATAGTCTAGAATAACACATAGATACGCGAATAGTTTTTCCCCGTAATAAGTTCCTATGAAATGCGGCAACACGCAGGTGGAGTAGAAGCGCCATCTAGTGTAAACTTAAACTCCATAAAACATTGTTTGGATCGGTGAACGGTACGAAGTCGTTCACACTCCTGCATCTCAGCGCATGTTTAGCATTTTAAACCCACTTCCGTGGCTAAAAACCTTTCTCAGATATGTCCCAACAATAATATATTTTCGTCATAAGAATCCTCCCAGCCTTTTGGGAGCTATAGTGTCGCGACCAGACAGCACGCCCGTACGCACTACAAAGGAAAAATGATAGCATTACACAAATATTTTGATGATTGAATTTAAGACCGTAGCAACAGCACTGGCTTATACCTCTTACCACATAACCGAGCAGTCACAGTGAGCCACAGCACGCAGTGGCAGCATCTCTCTTGTATCCTGGGACATCCTTACGAAGGCTTAACCGTATCTCCCGACCGTAGGTAGTGGTAAAATACATGTGGTTTTAGGAAGTAAGAACATGAGGGATTTCCAAAAGAAAATAAAAACATCTCTTTCTTTCATTATGCTTTGAATTTCATAATATGCTGCTTATTGGATTATGATAATTTTCTGCTATAGTTTAAGCCTGATATTATTTCATACAAATGAAAAGCATGATTTTGGTGGACGAAAGAATTTATTTCTATTAGAAAACCTTTATCTCCTACAGCTATACAGGGATATATGAAAATAATGTACCTACAAGATTAATTTACTACAAACGGTCGGTTTAAATGTTATTCTTATCTCACTACTATTTGGGCCAATTCCAACGTCTATCCAGTTATCTGACTATCCATCTTCTAAACATTGACCGTTTTTAAGAGCAACTGCCTTTATTTTGAGGGAACACGTCCGGTTGGGGTTGTAGGGACGATGGCAACGTAAGGACATTGAAACATATTTCTTTTTTTGTTTTTCAAGTTTAAATGAACAATGTTTTTTATAAAACCGTAAGCGCACTCAAGGCAAAGGTCGCATAAAAATCGATAAGTGACATTAGTGGGTTAGTTATTTCGAAATGAACTTGAAAGATGGCAATTTGTGAAGAATTGTAACTAATTTAGAACTCATTACTTAACTTAATTTTTCTCAAAACTTTCAATCAAATTGATTGATAAATGACGCTGCTGTATTTTGAGTAAAATTTTGGTTGATAGGATAATTGGAACTTTATCGGGCGCATAATAATCCCTGAACATAATTACCTAAAAATATATCAACAAGCTTTTATGCCGAGTTTCATGAAAAGTAGTACAGATATGTGAGCTGTAGAGGATGCTTTGTCCTCTACAGGTCACATATCTCTACTAATTTACTTATATACATTTTAAGGTCGTTATGTGCAGGGAATATTATTGTTGAAATTTTCAAAAAAAAATTCAGATTAAAAGATTTACAGAAAGATTCAGAAGATCAACAGTTTATGGCGACTCACAAAGTTCAATCGTTCAATATTCATTATAAAAAAGCCGTACATTTATGTCGAAGAGAAATCAGAAAACATGAGACCTTAGGCCGGGTTCCCACTACGCCGGACCGGCAGATCTGCCGCGCCGGTAAATCTGCCGGAAGAGCTAGTGGCTGTACAATTTATATGAAGCTATTCACATTATCCCGGGTCCGGCATTTTTGCCGAGCCCGGCATTTCTACCGAACGTTTTGTCACTACGAATTGCCGGTAGAACGACCGGGCCCGGAGTAATGTGAACGAGTTTGTGCCGGTATCTGTCCCCCGCTCGCCCCGCTCGTGCTCCCCTCGCCCCGCCCGTGTTCCACTCACGTCATTCGGCTCGCATGTTCTGGTAAAAGTAGACGTTTAGCATGGATGTTGAAGCAGAAACTTTAATTACGCTTGTCCAAGAGAGACCTGTTCTGTGGGATAAGACCGAAGACGTTTATAAAGACAAAAACTTAAAGTTAGCAGCATGGCGTGAAGTATGTTTAATACTGAAACCAAACTTCGATGAACTGGATGAAAAAGAAAGAAAACAGTACGGTGAGTTTTTAATGTTTTATTGATAAAATGTAAATGCATTGATAAATTTTATTTTATAGCTGCTGCCTGCCACGGAACGGAACCAATATCTGAAACAAAATAATTAGTAAATAATTTCCGTATAGCGTTGGCATTAGGGCCACCTCGACTCGACACATTTCGATTCATGGGTGTAGTTTCTTGTTCTTGTCTATGTTCTATATTTTGGTAACTTTCAAAATTTATAGCATCTTTTTCTCTTACAAAATTATGTAAGACTGCACAAGCTTTAATTACTTGAATTGCTGTGTCTACGTTGAGATCTATAGCTCGATGGATTATTCGCCACTTATTTGCCAGAATACCAAAAGCGCACTCAACATACCTTCTTGCTCGACTTAGTCTATAGTTAAAAATCTTTTTATCAGTATTCAAATGTGTACCTCCATATGGACGTAGGAGATTAGGTGTTAAAGCAAAGCCTTCATCGCCAACAAGTATAAACGGTAATTCTTCGTGCAAGTTTTCATGAAGCGGTCTAGGCTTTGGTACATTTAAAGTACCATCATTGATCTTTTGCCAAAATGTACTATCCTTTAATATACTAGAATCGCATTCCTTGCCAAATGAGCCCACACTAATAAAAATAAATCGGTACTCTGAATCGACAACTGCCATTAATACAAAAGAATAATACTCCTTGTAATTAAAGAACATAGAACCACTCTTGGCTGGTTTCAAAATTCTGATATGTTTGCCATCTACTGCTCCAAGACAGTGAGGAAAGTTGGCTTTTCTTTCGAATCCTGAAGCGATGTCCTCCCATTCTCTCTCAGTATCAGGCAGCTTAAGGAAATCTGTCTTTAGGTTTTCCCAAATGACGTGGGTCATTTCTTTTATTAGTTTACTTATTGTCGAAACGCCTACTCTGTATGAGTAATGTATTTCTTTGAATGAACATCCTGAAGCTAAATATCTGAAAAAAAAAGTATTTTTTGTTAATACATTATTACTTTATACGTCACCAAGAAACAAATTGTATTGTTTTATGATATTTTTTTATTGATTTCAGGAAAACAGGTTTCAACTAAATGGAATAATATACGAGATTCGTGGCTTAAGACAGTAAAGAAACAAAAAGATGAGTCTAAATCTGGATCTTCGACCAAAAAGACACGAAATTATTTATATCACGAGCAATTAATGTTTTTGAAAAAAGTCTCCGAACCTCGACCACCACATGAGTCAGTTTCAAAAAAAGCAAGAACCGAGACTGAAGTAGGCATGGAATCAGATTTTCATTCACCTTTAATTAAAGATAAAAAAAAAATTGATAATAAAGAGGTAAATGACAGGATGGTAAAGTTTTTGGACTCCAGAATAAACCCAGAAAAGGAAAACCATCATCTATCTTTCTTCAAAGGCATTATACCAATCTTGAACACTTTAACTATCGAAGAGACTTTAGAATTTCAAGCTAGCGTCATGACAATGTTGCAAAAAATTAAAAGTAGGAATTATGAGAGACCAAATTACGGACATTGGCGTGATTCATATAATCAGATAACCGGACCAGATCAGTATTCTGGATACTACACACATAATAGCGTCAATCAACAGCCAATACCTACGCAAGATCAACACTACCCTGGATACTCTACGCAATATAATAGTAGCAATCAACAGGCAACAACATCTATACCATCAACTTCATCTCAGACATCGAATCCGATTCCAGCTTCGCCATCAGCATCTAGTAATCGTTCCATACATTCCCAAGACTCAGATTACTTAGATTTTGAAGGGATTTAAGTTTGAGTACAAATAAATACTTAAATAATTGTTTGCATTTTTAATTCATAATGATTATCAAATACATACACCCTCCCACACACACATACATGAAACAAACATACATAGCAAACATTCATTCATTCATACAGTCTTAAGTAGGTACCTACGTCAAAACTATTATTACGCAATCTAGTGCATAAAATTATCTTACCTTAGACATATGGCTAATCTTTGTTCTGGGCAAATACATTCTCTGAAACTTGTATCTCGTACTCTTATGTCTAGTCGTCCCAGTAAATCGTCAAAAGTGGTTGCTGTCATTCGAAAATAATTGAAGAACTTTGATTCGTCTCTTCTAAGTTCACCCATTAATGTTTCAAATGTTCCAAGTGAAAATCTTTCCCGTAAAATAGGGTGTACCCAATGTTTTATTTTATTTTGCCTTCTATTAAGATACCACCACAACACAACAATTTCGTCGTCCATTGTGCGCGCAGGTCCAAATTCAACTGAGGACTGTCTGAATTTCTTCCGGGATCCGATGTAATGTGAACACTCTGTCCGGTGTCCGGTTTTCGGCAGATCTGCCGGTCCGGCGTAGTGGGAACCCGGCCTTTTAGTGATCAAATTCTGGAAGATTTTAACTCTAATCCCTAATATTATTTTCATATATTTGGGATCGCTATCATTAGTTATCGGGATGTATAATATATTATGGTGTATGTTTTGTGTTTGTTATATAGAGGGAACAGAAATACATCATCAGTGAAAATATCAACTGTCTAGCCATGACACTTCATGAGATAAAGCCTGGTAATGTACAGACCGACAGCGAACTGTCAGTAATTTTGAGTTCTATTAGTATTGAAGTTAACGGGATTATGTACCATGTATTATTGTTTTCGATATTTCGGCACTGTTGCTAGCGCCATGATTACGGAGGACTTAAACGAATGTATAATTTATTCCGAGCGAAGTTGGGAGTAATGTTCTGCGCGGCTACTCATAATTCCGCTATGGTATACTAAAACCAACATTATGCGAAATGTGTCAACAGTTATAAGTGTTATGCTACTAAGAAATAAAAAAAATATTAAGAAAAAACGTGCTAAATTAAATTCATTTACACGTAGATCTCGTTAAAACATTAGGTAGGTAATTGTACATACTTTAAGACTGCAATGAACTTGTTACTTAAGATAACACGTTTGTTAGACTGACAGTAAAAATGTTTTAAAACCCTAGAACCCAATAAAGGAGAAATTTAACATGACGCACGCGAGGTGCGTTCTCAGTTGCCAGCCTATAAATTAAGCTAGAGAATAACACACAGGTGAAAAAATAAGAACGAGACGCCGCGCTGTGTACAACATTAATCAGAACTGTGAGAAGGCGTAGAGAATTTATTTTACGATTGTTACAGCACCGATGAAACGTTAAAAATGCTGTCGGAGCTATATTGAAACATTCGCTGCATTGTTCGAACCCGATTGCGTCGATAACGCACCGCGGTTCCGACTTATGCTCTCACTATTGCACCTTGTTGATTTTCTAACGTAAACTGTCGGATACGACCCGCCCGTAACTAGTTTCTTTTTTATTACTACAGGTTTTGTGTAGAACGGAACGCGACTCTGTATCGATCGTACGATTAAACCTCTAGATATCATAATCACCGGTCTGCGCGTTTATCGAAAGTATAATCGGAGAGCGGCAATAAATTTGTCTCATTTTAATATCCTAGAGCGTGTAGTGTTCCTCTATAACCGTTCTTGATGTTTGAACTTAAATCCTCATTAGATGGAAAGGTGAAAAAACCGGACGCCGACTGCCCGCGCTCGCCGTACGAAAGAGTTCAACGCGTGCAGCCATCACACTAGTCGCTTGTACGATGTCTGCACTCTAGAAGGCTCAGCTTGTTCACATCGCTCGTTAGTACTACGTGCCGCGGCGAACGCTAATTCGATTATCTATAGGAGAACAATCAATTAATAGGATCAATACAATCTAAAATACAATATTTTTAGGAAAAAAATAAAAGTTATAGTTATTTCAACGCCACCAAGTTCAATAACATTTTAGAAAAGAGTTCTTATTAAATTACTGCTACAAAGTAACGGTGTAGTTGAAAGAATTCTGCAAAATTGGACCGACGACGTCGGAGCCGGCGTAAACGGTCACGCCGAACTATAAATACGAATGTTAATCTCTCTCGTTAACATTGTGGGCAACCTGTTATTTTGTGGAGCTATTACGAAACCAAACAATATCACGTGCTGGCTTAAATATGTACCGTAGTGACTCACCGTACTAACTATCTTCATTGGACGCGAAACCATTTTGACGCAAATTATATGCTGTTATGAGCAAAGCACGTTAATTAAGTTGCCTCTACGGGATTAATTTGATTACCAAAAAAAAATCTTATTTCAATTACGTTCGCAAGTACTTATTATTTCGAAGAAACTATTTGTTTTAACTACCTATGTATTTTGAAATTAACGAATCATACAATCTTGATCACATCGTGAGACTATTGTAGTCTCGTAGTAGGTAATCTTTTTTCTTGAATTAAAATAAAAAGATGAAGCGATATCGTATGTAAAATTCTTCTATTTATCTAAATATATAAAAATCAATGCCACTTTTCGTTGTAATTTTATAACTCAAGAACGAGCTCACCTATCCAAACCAAATGTTTAGGCTTTGTTCGGACTATTTAGTAGATGGTTTATGTGAAGTTTGCACAAAATCGGTCGAGCGGTTCTTCATTTATCACGCAAACGAAGTTGCGCGGGTCAGCTAGTATTTTTATAGAATCTTAGCTAAAAAATTGTAAGTGCGAATCTAAATAAAAACTGGTTGCGTTTAATCACATTATAGTACCAGTGAGCTGTTAAATATTATCCTATTAACTAACTGTTGCCAGCGGCTTTGCACGCGTGAAATTCTGTTCCCGTACCCGCTTTGCATGAAACCTATTCCTGGGATAAAAAGTAGCCTATGTGTTATTCCAGACTATTATCTAACCCTGAACCGAGTTTTAACCAAATCTGTACCACTCGTTGGAGCGTGATTAAGTAACAAACATACTAACATCTTTACAAACTTTTAGTCTTCTAATATCAGTAGTAAGTAAGATTAAATTAGTTGAATGCATGATCATGCTATCCAGACTTTTTAGTACCTCTTGCATTAGGGTCAATTAAGAATGGATTTTGGGATCAATTAAGAATATAAAATAAAAATTTAAAATGGGATCAATAAGGAATTTGCATTTGGGGTCAATTAAGAATGGGATCAATCGTCGTGGGATCAATACGGAACAACCCGGGGAATGCTCTGTTGTCTATCTCCTGTTTATATTAAGATGAGGTAAGGCATCAATAGCAGATTGAGAGATTCCGTCAACGTTTTTTTATAGTAGATCAAAAAATCTATATGCATAAGACTACGTCCGTATCTACATTTGTAACATATGACCGAAACGTACAGCGTTTTCAACAGTACATACACACGAGTCTGATACGGTAATGGAGAAATGTGTCGTAAAAATGTTACAAATGTGGACGCAGCATAATAGTTTCACAAACTTTCAAGCTATGATTAGCGATCTAAACTGTCTATTAAGAGAACTTTGTTTCATGGGAATACGCGGAGACTGGAATAACATCCGCGGCAGTTTATTCAATTTAATATTGTGAACAAGCTACAAGAATGTGGATTCTCTCATAAAGCCCAGTTTGCGGTTACACCCAGTAATGTTAGGAATAGGTGTCTGTGTTAAGCTAAGTCTAGCTTGCCGGATGGCAGCAAACTTTGTGCAGTAGGGAGATAATTGTTAAGGCGAGAAAACTAAGTTCAAAAACACTGGTGCACTGACAGATGCACTTAGTATGTAACCGAGACTGATGTTTGGATTAGGATGATATTTTTGACCTATAACGTCTTAAAAGTAGATGAATATATAAAACTGTTAACATAATTTAAAACAAACAGATGAGAACATCGAAAACATCCGAATTTAGTGGATGCATATTTCATCGATAGGCAAAATGTATGTGTTTGCCCAGCACTTCGGGCTTAAAGATGTCTCAATATGTTTGTATGTATGTTTATTTCACGTTAAATATTTTCCATAGTTGAAGCTGAATTAATGCATCTGTCAGGATAACTACAGGTCAGTATTGATCTCAAAACAACTTGAGCGGCAGAGATGCCACTCATCACATTTTGAACATAATCTTCTCCCTCTTTCTCTGCCAATTCGAGAAAGTTGGAATGCTCTACACACGTGTTCTCTCATAAGTCTTATACTATCATGATGTAGGCATCTACGTTTACTACATTTCTGAAATCTTTGACGCCAGATTAACAGGTTCGGGTATGTGGCGTTTGAGGCGGTGAGGTATAACTTTGTATAAGTGAAGATAGGTTCATTGTACATTGATGTTAGATATCAAATTGTATTATTCCCCGCTAATGGTATAGTGAACAACACGCATAGTTTTGTTCAGTAGATGATGACTATAAACAGCGTACGTTAAGGTCAATACTGAGATTTGTGGGTGACTGTTCGTGGCATTTCCAGTATCAAGCGATCCCGTACTAAGAAAGAACACAAAATAACTCAGTATTCGTAGCTATGATTGGAGGCGTTAAGGGCAGCTTGGAAAATTCAACAGCTGGTATAAGTTATAACCCATTTGTGACAATTTTATCTCGACAGTAGACTAAACACAGATTATGTAGGACTAACTAAATCTATTGCTCTGATCTTTTGAACCAGTTGGGTGGACAAGGTGTGATTATTATGTTATTAAACATTACGGCAATTGGCTCACCACCTAAATACCACCACCCATAAGGTGAAATGTGGGCGTATACTATGCCTCTGCCTAACCCTTCGGGGATAAAGTCGTGACTATATGTGTGTATGTATGTAAACATTGCGACTTGACCAATGGTCTTACGTCCAAATTATACACATTTAAGGTCAATTCTGACTAAATCCAATAAGATTCTTCGTCCATTGCGACTTGACCAATGGTCTTACGTCCAAATTATACAAATTTAAGGTCAATTCTGACTAAATCCAATAAGATTCTTCGTCTTTTCATTTTAGTCCTATAACAAAAATCTATTCTTACTCGAACGTACCTAATATTAACTGTAACCTACTTATATTCGAGTAATTTTCACTCACAATGTAATGCTTCGTGAGAGCATAAAATTATTAAACTAATAAAAAGTTGTACTACACGTTACATCTAATTCTACAAAACGAAATATCAAATGAATACATCTCAAGCGGTGCACAATATTTATAAAATCATTATTAAAAAACACTCATTCAATTGAAACATAAACGGTTCGAAACATGGATTCGTCACGGCTCGTTATAACAGCTGGAAAACTTCACACAAGTGATGGTTAGCTCTGACCCACTGCATCAAGGTGAGCCAATACATTTCTTTTGTTTGTTTGAGAGTGGTTCGAGTGGTTCATACAATTAATTAATACTATATTGATAGACACTCGAGTGGCTATTAAACATGCCTTACTGAATCGTCCACTTCACACATGTCAAAAGTTTAAGTTATGTAAGTTATTTACTACAATTTGTCAATATTCTAAAAATTGATTTGAATCTTCAAAGCTTAAAATATATGTAGTATGTGGTACTGGTTATGCTAAGAGAAAAGGGACGACTTTTTAGACCAAAGTTAATAAACAAATACAGTACAATAATAAAATCTAAAAACATTCCAGGCCCGATACCTTCCCAAATCACAGTATCTCAAAATGATAACAAGCATAATAATTGGTTGCTGCAAGTTTAAACGAGTCGCCCGATATACTATAATGGTTAGAAGTATTTAACGGCGAGATAAAATCTTAACAAAAGCGATTTGGTTAGCCGTCTTGTTTTGGTACTCACATACCACACATACACATCTATATATCGATCGAGCGTATGTATGTCCAGTCCAGTTAGACCTCTATTTCTGGTATAAATTCCTCTTCAACGTCAAGTGTTCGATGAAGCGTGAGAGGAAGTGATGTTTCATGATAAAATGGTGGTTGTATAAATGTATTGACCCCGACTGCGTGCCGCGAGTGTCGGTACTTCGTCTATGATATGTAAATGATAATTGGTTCACGAATAGAAAACGTTCTGTTAATGTTGCCACGAACGTTCGGGGAGTAAGTGTCGTTAGTAATTTTAATACGCCCTGCACTACAATTACCGTGTGATTTTTATTGGTTTAAAATACTTTAACACCAAGATATAACCAGGCACAAAAACACATTACTATATTTTACCCGAGAGTGCAATAGGAGACGACTGGCAGTGACCACGCAGCCTTTCGTGAAGAGAGCTGAACAAATATACGAGACCTTTTTAATTATTAACGGTCAATTTTATTTGCTTTTATTTAATTTAGCATTTATTCAAACTGCCCCCGGCGCGACGCTCGTTGTGCGCCGTGGTATTATTTCATTTGCACCTTTTGTGACAGGGCTCATTGAGGCCGAGGTGTCGGGATGTGTTCCCGCGGCTCGCAGCTCAGTTTACACGTACTGCTCCGGCGCCTTTCATCGCGCACAAAGCGTAATTGAATCCCACAGAATCCTACGCAGGCCGTAAGATTTAATAGGGCATTTAAACACTCGCATTGGCCATTGTGAGACGGTTTTGTATGCGATTATTCATCGCAAAACCACAACGCAGCTAGGTTTCCGCGAAAGCGCATTGCATATGTTAGACTAAGTGCGGCATGAAATGTACCTTCACGTGTGCGTTGCACTAAAAACTGGTTTCACATACACTACACAACTCTAAAACACACATAGTTTATGTGCTGAGACTAACTGAGTTAGAATATTGTTTTCTTAATGTAATTGTTAATAGTTGCAGTAATTTTCATAAACGAAAGACGAGAATTAATTTTGAAGTGTAAAACTGTGTTGTTGTAAGAAGAACCCTAGCCCTGAGGCCTGTTCGTAGTCGTATAAATTTAACTGAACGTCAGAGCACCTTAGTAGTGGTATAACAACGAATAGGAACTAAACGTGTGGACTGAACGCCGCCGTTGTAACATGACCTACCGTTTGTGCGCGTAACTACTTTGCTGCTAGAGTGTTGCTGCAAGGGATCAGAGTTCTCGTCTAAATGGGCGCGTCAGTCAGCTCGTAAAATTGGAAATGGATCCTCGTAAATCGGCGATATTGAGCTGAGTCGCAAATTGCTGCGCGTACGCGGCCGCGCATTCGGATTCTTGATCAGACTGAGGTTCAGGCGCTTATATGCACTTTTCTAAGAAACGCTCGTAAACTCTGATTCAATGAAACAATAAAAATAATATTGTACAAGATTGCAATTCTTTTAATACATCGTAGATCTTTGTGTTTTCTTAGAGTGAATTAAATACGCCGCTGAGCCTATTGGCTCACACTGAATATAATTTAAAATTGAAACAGGAACATTGGAAGGCAAGGCGGAAATTAAATTTAAATGACGATATATATTTACACGCCATGTTTTGTATTTAGTTTAAGTAGTTATTAGTTTACGAGTCGTAAATTTAAAAAAATTACTTATTACTATTAAATGTGGAACGTTTATTCAGCAAGTATCCAATATACAACCTGACAACACAAATACATATTACCTGATAATACAAATATTGCACTAAGATCAAATTATGATGAAAAAAATATCATTTTATCTGCATTAAGAGGCAACAAACACCAAATATCTTATTAAACAAGAGGTAACAGATAAGCGTAATGGTTTAATATATAGGGGCTTTTTCTTCTGCCGGATAACAGACCGGTTGTCCGGCTGTGAAATGGGCAGGATATACGCTAACCATAACCGGCAAAACAGCAATTCGTTTCATCTGCTTGTTAATTCTAAATCAATATGGAACCGAAAATGGTGATTATTACTTTATTAAATGACACTGTAACTGTACTTTTTAAGGAGCGAAAGCTTGCATGTGGGTGGTTTATAAATTAATTCATTATAAAAACATTGTTACTTTCAAAGAAATATAATAGTTTACGCTGAAAATCTATAATAATCTGGAATGCTGGTCAGCGTATCTATACTAATATTATAAAGAGGTAAAATTTGTTTTTTGTTTTTTGTTTGTTTGTTTGTAACGAATAGGCTCAGAAACTACTGGACCGATTTGAAAAATTCTTTCACTGTTGGAAAGCTACACTCTTTGCGGTGAACATAGGCTATATTTTATTCCCGTATTCCCACGGGAACGGGAACTACGCGGGTGAAACCGCGTGACGTCCGCTAGTTCATTATAAGAACATTGTTAGTTTCACAGAAATATAATAGTTTACGCTGAAAATCTTTAATAATTTGGAAAGCTGGTCAGCGTATCGGTAATAAAAATGCAACATCATACATCGATCAGTTAGT
Organism: Miltochrista miniata; assembly: GCA_933228765.1. NCBI lineage: Eukaryota > Metazoa > Arthropoda > Insecta > Lepidoptera > Erebidae > Miltochrista > Miltochrista miniata. The sequence continues at coordinate 20,309,554 of OW121763.1, read as the reverse complement.
ATTGTGGGTTAACAATGGGCTGGCCATAGTGGACTGCTATCTAATCGTAATGAATATAAATTTTCAGATGACATTTACGATCAGTGCGCGGCGTGATACTGCATCTATATAAACGTGTTAGGTAGAACACACGTCCACATTGAAGGTATCCTGCTAATATTATAAATGTGAAAGTTTGAGAAGATGTTTGGATGTATGTTACTAATCTACTAACGACTGAATAGATCGTACTAAAATTTGGTACATGGACAGATTAGTCTGGAATAACACATAGTCTAGTTTTGATCATATACTAGTTGATCCCCGCGGCTTTAACCGCGTAGAAGTCGTTACGGCGCAAGAGTCGTTATATCGTAAAATCATAATCCTACTTTTCCGCAGTCGGTTAAAAAGTAGCCTATGTCCTACCTAAAGCCTCGAACTATCCCTATACCAAATTTCATCTCAATCGCTCCATTCGTCTAGGCGTGAAAGCGTAACAGACAGACAGAATTACTTTCGCATTTATAATATTAGTAGGAATAAGCAGGTACCGGATTCGAACCGAGCGAAGCTTCTAGCATCATCTAGTCAACAATAAATTATTATCTCTGTCCCTGATATTTAGGCCATATTTTGTAGGTACGTATTTTGCTAAATCAATATAGAAAATGGGCAACATTAATTCAGAACTTGCTTTAATTTCACTATGACCTGGACGAGTGATTTGGAAAATCCCTATTAATATTGTAAATGCGAAAGTAACTCTGTCTGTCTGTCTGTTATGTTTTCACGTCTAAACCGCTGAACCGATTTTGATTAAATATGGCATAGAGATAGTTTAAGTCCAAGGGAAGGACATAGACGATTTTTTAACCGACTGCAGAATAATAGGGTAATGATTTTACGCGATAAGGACTTCTACGCGCACGAAGCCGCGGGGAACAGCTAGTGTACAATGAAACTACAATTAAATTTCGATTTCCTATTAAATTAAATTCACAATATTATTACGAACATGAGTATGGTCGGAATAAGTGCAGTTGAATTCATCACATTGACATCAGCTGGCGTATAATTTGCCATGCACGCGGTTCAATAATTATGTTGTTCGCCGATTCATCCTATATAATGAGACTAACGAGAAAGGTTACCGGTCGTCTTCTCAAACGTTGTACAGATGGATTACGTGAAAATACAAAAATCGATGAGCGTTTTTTTGCTCCATTATATAACTACTAGTTACCTGCCACTTCGGTCGCAGTTATAATTATGAAAAATAGTACGAAAGTGCTTCTACAAACCGCAGTAGGTAATTCTTTAAATGAAATATAGGATCTACTTCGCCATATACACAAACAATCACCTCATTATTCACTCTCCACTTATAGTTCATTAGTGTCTGTGTAAATATAATACAGGGAGTGCTCCGTCAGACATAAAGAGTGACCTTGTTAAAACCTCCTAAATCTTATCCTTAAATCCTTAAAAAAAAAGTTAATAGGTATGACACAAAAAGTCATAGGATAATTCAATTCGACGTTCCTTCCTGCCGCCATTCTTTAATCCGTCAGTGTATCATTCAGTCAACACGGCATTCCGTCAATCTGCCACACAGTCAATCCAACAGTATATCATCTGCCATTCTCATAATCGACAAGTCATACATGCCTCACACCATAAACGATCACTGCAGTAAGTAACTTTCACTAGCTGGTCCTCGGATGAAAGTGACCATTACAGTTTAAATACCATACACCAATTTGTGATAAATTAAAATAAATTTCTTATCATATATAATGTCATAGGTGATTGTATATAAAAACTTCGGTTAAGTTACATTTTAATATCATCATCATCTTGGCCCACTCTACGAGACACAGATCTTCGAAAACGTTCGGCCTTCTGGTGCCCGTATCCAACATGCTTCAGCAAATTTTATTAGGCCATCCATCCACCTTGCGGGAGGCATACCCACGCTGCGTTTTCCGGTACCCTGTCGCCACTAGAGAACCTTTCGGTCACAGCGGCCGTCAGTTCTACGTACAATGTGTCTCGCCCACTGCCACTTGAATCGAGCTATGCTTTCGAGTGTAGCTCGGTGATCTGGGTCCTTTTTCCTCATAGTAATAGTATAAAACATCTAAATTTAATATCTTGAACTGTTTTACGATTAGAAGTGTAAAGTGGTATAACCAAATTAGTTATTGTAAATGCTCTTGAGGGTTACTGCAAACAATGATCCACTAGTTGTGGCTGCTAGAGTTCTTCATACAACATTCGCTACTGACTTGCAAGAGAAAGCTTATAGGGGAAAAAACACAAACAAAATAAATTGTGAGAGAAAAATATTAAGATATAATAACGGTATTGACTCGTAGAGAACAAAAACAAACACACGTTATAGACACTTGATAAATTGTTCGTAAAATAGTGAACTATGACACACGTTACTAACGTGTGTTAAAAACTGACAAGTCGGATTTATAGGAATGGCCAAACCGAACTGCTGTCTCGCGCTGCCAACATACTGACATTTCATTGATGTATTGACCAGAAAGAAGGCCTCTAGACCGTTAACTATTTAACAAAACGATACCACTATTAATCACTTGGCGATAATTATCTTTATTTCATCAATCAAGGAAAAAAATAAAACGGAAAAAGATGAAAATGTTGATTCACATTTTGTTAAGTAGGTAGGTACTTACATTCCGATCACTTCCGCAAATCAGCGCTGGGCAAACGGATAGTTTCCAGAAATAAGAATATTTACGTCCTTATCTCTGTCATATTTTAGAATTTTACTGCCGAAACACACCACTTATTTTATCAAATTTTTGTTTTGGCATGTTATGATTCAAATTGTTATACAGATATGATAATTTAATTAATTTAACACGTTTTATGGTCATAATTAAAATATTTTTATCAATTTTATTATTACCACCCACATTGATCTGTAGATAAATATCTTTGTAAAGTATTAGCAGGTGATACCATTTACTGTGTGCAAGACATTGGCACCATTAAGCCAATTCGCCAGCCAATAACGTAGGCACTTGACGTATGTCTTTCCATTACGTTAGCGTGTAAGAAATACATCACAGCGAGCCTTAATCAAAGACGCGAAGAAACCGGCCAAGATTAATATGTGGCAGAGGGGAGTAACGTCCAGAATTAGTGATTAGTACAGACATGCGGAGCATCCAAATTAACACGACATTGCAGTGGAGCAAAAATATTATATCTAAACGAATAATCACCAATTTTCAAAGTTTTCTTACCAACGATTGGTTGCCCACCAGTCTTGCTTTCATCAGAGTAGATGGAGTCGTTCGTAGTGAATTTTATCGAGGAGGCACAATCTAGTTCAGATGTAAGTTTTTGTGTAAAATGGTCCATATTGAACTGTAACATAACACTGTTAACCCTAAAATGGTATGTGAGGTGTATTACAGAGCTGCAGAGATATTATATTGAAAATAGTTAGCTACATAATAAATGCATTTTTCTTCAATTTCTATCAGTCAATACTTTTGCTATGCAATGGTTTTGATTTTATAAACGAGTGTTAACCTTCAAGGAAACTCAGGAAAATTTTACAAGCTGTAATTAGGAAGTCTGTTCTTGGATTAGCAATAGTAACTTATTGATATAATGATGTAAAACTTGTTCCGAAGGTTTTTAAATGATGGCCCCTGATCCGACAGACCTGCTACTACAACTCCTAAAACGTAGTAGGTTGCTTCTGTGTAGGCATTCCCTCAATAGCGATGTAACGCCTTCAGTAATAAATAATTCCATCAATAAAAATATGGTTGTTGTAGGCAATTAGTTATCTTAAACCAAAAGTAAAAAATTAAAGCTGAAATTTTAAAACAACCGCTGCTGTAACTCAACTCATAATTGATTTATCGCTCAGTCGCGGCAATTTCGCAAAAAAGGTGAAACTTTTCTAATAGCGAAGCAGATGAGTCCCACAGAAGGGTTCATTAAAACGAATGGACGGTCATCCGCGAGCAGAATGTCGAAGTTTAGCGGATCACCAATTTCAATGCTTTAATATTGTTACAAACTCAGCTTCGCGTTTCTTTAATTAAAATTAACGACGCAAAACTTTGACAGTCAAACGAATTATTAGTACAGAACCAAACTTTTAATTAGTTCGCCTCCTTCCAGCAATACTTCTGTGCACTTACTAGTCTAAAGTAATTTAAATTAATTGAATTCTTTATACATATTACGTTTTAGACCCTAAATGTCTATTGAATAACGTTTCGGCTAAGGGTGACGATGGCTTTTCTTTTTTTTTAACGTGAGGAAAATCCTACATGGATGCTATGCCGGACTCCTACCGACTGAAAACCACACGTATCCTATCTAACAGCCTACGGTTGGAAGCTCCGGGTAAGCCCCCGGAAGGATACCCCACGACTCAAAGGGTGATGATACCATTAAACCAACATTAAGTTCACTTGTGTAGTATGACTGCCTCGGTGGCGTAGTCGTTAGCAATTCCGCCAGCCGCGCTGGAGGTCCTGGGTTCGATTCCTGGGTCGGTCCAAATATTTGTGTGATCCACAAATGTTTGTTTCGGAGTTTGGGTGTTTTCTGTGTATATATTTAGAAATATATAAGTATGTATATCAGTCATCTAGATCCCACAGCACGAGCTTATATTAGCTTAATTTGGGCTAGATGGTGTTATGTGTGAATGTTCACAACTTCCTACTATTACTATCAGTTTGAACACTGTGAGGTTTTCCAGTTTTCTAGCACGAAGGGTTGTCTTTTTGTTCAACTGTTATTAAGGGAGCGGTGTCATACAAACATACCTTAACTATAGACCAGCCAAACGACTTCGCTGCCAAGCATTCAAAAATGACCTGGTTTCGATTACGTTGCACAAAAGTAATGGCTCTACCTACTCTTTTGTTTTCTCTTTACACTCACCTTATTCTCACAGGTTGTATTTAACAATTTTATTGTTCGAACATTTAAAATGTGGTTAGCATTATTTATACGAGTGTGCGCAAGGATGTCATGTCGGCCTCGAACAGAATAATCAGTAACTAAACAGGACTGTTCCAGCTGCCACAAGCCTGCAACCCTAGACAAGCCTTCGCTATGACAATTGAAATATCAGAATATCGAACTGCTGATCTCTTTCCATAATTAATAAATCAAATATTGAGCATTTTTTTTAAAGTCGTCTTTCGTATTATGAAATAAATTACTTATAGTCTAGTAATACAATAGCTATGCAATTCCATTGAGTTTTAAATCATTTTATACTTTTTCTACCAACACCTCTAGAAGCTCGTACGCTTGGTCGGACGATTCGATGACGAATCGATGAAAACAGACCAATTATGGCGGCGCAACTTTTCGGTAGCACTGTACCTATAGTTTTTTGTACTAACATTTCATCTAATATTAAAATATATATTAACTTTAATCAAAAATTATTCACCAAGCATACCGAAATGATAAATATAAAATGCGAGGTCTCCACACTGATTTGAGAAATTTACAATTATCAATTTCACGGTTTCGGCTTGAGTGAACAGATCTATGACAATATTTGACAGCTACTATTATTAAGCATTATCGAATCATGCATATCTAAATAAAAAATATTGTGTCGATCGTACATGAACTATTAAACCTGATTCTGTGTTTATTTTCTCCTTTTACTGTAATTTTTTTTTCATTGATTTCATTTTAGATTTATTTATAAACTAGTTGATGCGCGCAGCTTCGCCCGCGTGAAATTTAGTTCCCGTTCCCGCTTCCCGTGGAACCTTTTCCCGAGATGAAAAGTCTATATGTTATTCCGGACTATACTCTATCCCTGTACCAAATTTCAGCCAGATCCATTCAGCCGTTAGAGAGTGATTGAGTAACAAACATCCAAACATCTAAACATCCAAAGATTCAAACATCTTCACAAACTTTCACATTTATATTAGTAGGATTATTATAAATTATTACTTTCATACTTTAACTAGTAAGACGTGTTACTAAGATCAATTACAAACTCATTAGTTGGGAATTGTCACAACGTGTAAAACGTTTTAAATGCATTGGTGCACATATTCACACCTCATGAAGCCGCAGGGAGTGAAACCGGCTTGTTAGCTTAACGTGTTGGTCGAGGCCGGCTTAAGCGAACTTTTAATTTGACTCTACTCAGCGCCTACGACGTCGACGTAAACAAATCGTGAGGCGAGATCAATGAATATTAAGCAAGCTCCGAAACAATTTCCAGTACCATCTCGGGACAAAATAAATAATTCTCTCCAAATAAACAGTAAAAGAAACACTGATTGCTTCATAAATTGTCAAAACGTTGCGCGGTGTGCCAATGAGTTCGCCATGTGGTTTCAGTGCGGATAATGAATAACCGAAGGCAAATTGGTAAATAAAATAAAGTGTAATGCCCATTGGAATTAATCGCAGGCGAAAATAACTTTTATGAAATTTTGACAGAAAGTATAATTACATCACATCAGATGTGGTAATTATTTAAATCCATACGTATTCCTAGTCACTAGTAATATTTTTTCATTAAAGACCACCTTCAGCTTAGTCTAAGTAAAGGTCCTAATAATATTTTTTATCGCTGTATCGCTATAATTTCATTTCATTCATTTCTAATACATAATGTTCTTAGAACAAGGTTACGCAAGCTTAATATGGACCACGGAGATCTTGATGAAGAGTCTGATTTGAAGTCTAAATTTAATAACGGCCTCTCTTGATGTTAGTTTTTTCTGACACCACGGCTATTATAATAGATAATTCATTCAGAATAACCTATAATAAAATATATAATAGGTACCGAAAAAAGATAAAGTTCAATAACTAAAAAACCGTAACATAATAAAAGCTCTTGAAATGGGCCCTTTGACTCGATATCAAACACGATAAAAAATATTAGTTTTTGAAAAGGACTTTTTTCTTGTAGAGAGCGAAAGATTGAATATGATATAAAGGTCACACCACCCGCAGGCATACTGTATTTATTATATGTATATAAACGCTGAATTTTGAAAGTGATAGGTACGTACTTACCTAAGTTATTGGAAGAATAAAAATTAGGTACTAATTGTTAAATTAAAAAAGAAATCTAAATAAGGAAATTAATAAATCAGTTTGAAACTAAAAAAAATACACTAACAGGAAACCAAACTAAAATAAAAATACGAGTTATTACCATAAAAAACATATTATTGTTCAAAAGAGCGTGGCGCTTTGTGAGATATTCAAACTGTAAATCTTAGGACATTCATTATACACGCTAACTAGAATGTGCCTACAGTATACCTACGCTTTTTATACCTACTGTAATAAAACTTTATCACAAGGAAAGTCTAACTTACAATGTATGTTTAAATATTGTATCTGATAAAGTAATAATGGTTGCCCGCAGCAACCTCCACGCTACAAAAATGAAATCGCTGTGTGTATTGGATATGTATTATGAAATACCGTTACAATTAAACGTACATCGAACTTGACAAATTGCTTGTGCACCTAATATCTAGACACCTCTACGCCGAGACGATAGGGGTCTTTATCACCTATTACATCTACACTATGTTTAGATTCCGAGATAACTTGATCGAGTTGAGTGAGGCCGCCGCATCGCTTGGTAGTGTTGTTCTAACTAGCGGTAAAATATGTATTATATATTTTCTATTACCTGACATTGGAGTTAGTACCACCAAACGAATATCTTTATTAATTTCGAGAGCCATAAAGAGCTATATTATTACACTGCGTGGTGTTTCACGATCAAATAATTTATAATAAAGTCCAGGAACTAAGTGTGTTACCATATATAGGCTGTGTCTAATGGATACGAGCTATCGTAAACTTGTATTTACGGTGTTGTAACTTATTTTTATTGACCACATTAAGATGCAGCACTATTCTGAATAAACCAGTTCAAAGTGTCGTGCGGACCAGCTCGGGTATCGTTTGTCGCAGATGAATACAGTGGGCACAATCAATTTATTAATATCTCTTAGATAAGACAGTCAGATGTTGAACATGAGACACATAGTCACCGACGACGTACAACAAGAATACCTCGCGTTATTGAGAGATACGATCATAAATTTATTAATCAGGCCTTACACTATTTCAGTGACAATCTGATAAAATCGCTTCTGCTATTTTGTTTACAATTATAGGCATCATTCAATTTTATAAACACTATATTAGAAATACATATTATACGTGGATGGAATGAAAACTAATATGTAGGGCAAATGAGTAAAAAATTACGGTTCAAAAAGAGGAAGTTCATGAAAACCGCTGGAATCTATAAAACTAAATAAAAAAATACCTATCATAAAACTGTAACGTACTTGAATCCTGTACGTACATTTGAAGAATCCGTTAGTGGTGCTTAATATAAATTACGATTTCCATCTGCCTGTTCCTCTCTATATGTTCACAATAAACTCAAAAAGAACTGAAGGAATTTACGTGAAACTTAGTACCTACGATATTAGTATTTTCCCGGGATTAACGTGGGTTCCCGCAGGCAATTTGATATTAACTATATATTACATTTAACGTGAATACAATGTGTATGCTAATTTCGCGTGTTAAGACAACGAGCGTGTGGGTTACCGGATACAATGTAAACTTCTTATACAGTTTAATGGGGGTTCGAAACCTATATTTTATTTTTCGGACCTATTTTATTTTATTTGTTATCGTATCTTATGTAAGGCCACAACGCTGTCTTCTTTTTTTTGCGTGAAAATATTCAAAGTTGAATGAGGAACCAACTAAAACCACTCGGTCCCTACCTCTCCGACGGCCATACCGCCTTACAACAAATGAACCATAACAAAAAAATATTTCAAGCCTGAAATTGTTTTTTGTGATTGCCTCGGCAGCACGGTGGATCAGTACGAAGATTATAACAAAAGGCATTTTAAAATATCTCTTACAACAGTGTCATAAACGTGAAGAAGCCTGTACACTAAAACATTATCACTAGGTACTTAAATCAATAATAAGTTCTCTGAGAACGTATAATTTTCCGTTAGATTATAAGCTAACCATTATCCATTGTAATATTTCCTTTTGTTAATTTACAACTTACCCGAAATTACCGGACATATACAACTCGTAGGTTTTTAGTTTTTCCACCACAGATGTACCTACCTACTATGCAGCTATTCTGCGAGGATGTAGATACTAAGCTATGAAGACGGTTTTCACTGGTACTAAGTTGTGCTAAGAAGCTGCGCAAATTCATTACTGCAAAAAGCCTACTGTAGGTACTCTTCTCTTCAGATACATAGCTCCATGACTCGTGATCATATATAACAAGCATAACCAAGCAAATTTTCGGGTCGGCAGCGCGTGTGTAGCGCCTCTGGTGTTGCAAACGTCTATAGGCTACGGTACCTTCCGGTGGGCCGTAAGCTTGTCTGCCACCTAAGTAGTATAAAAAAAAAACCAGCCAAGTGCAAATCGAACTTGCTCACAGAGGGTTTCATACCAAATAACTCTTTCGTATGGCAGCCCCCTAAATCCCCCTTTTTTTCTCGATTTTAGTAGCTATAACGGTTACTGAGGTACAGCCTCGTGACGAACGGACGGCGAAGTCTTATGAATATTATAAAGGGTTCCGTTTCTACCCTTTGGGTACGGGTTGTACGGAACCCTAAAAACATAGCATCGTTGAATTCGTCTGCACCAGAGCTATGCTATGTGGATCAATGGATACAATTGGTGGATATCAATATCATTGTAACGTAGCATAGCATATCTCTGGTGAAGAGGCGTCCTTAAACATTTCATATTAACCACATTTTGCATTAAAAACACAAAAGAAGTTTTTTTTTTATAATAATAATTAAACCTTAAAATATATACGCCGTAAAATCGTGATTGGCTCCAAGTGAAACCTCGTTAGGTCGATCGTAAAAGTCGACAATAATTAGGCGGGCACAACCGCGAGAACCGATATGAGCTGATTACGAAAGAAATACAGTCTTACCGCGTTGATTTATTGAGCACAGCGTTGAGTTTCATCGTATTACCTGCCTTGCTCACCCTACATCATGTACGTACTTTATGTACACTTAATGAAAAGAAATTCTTAGCATTTGTCTTCTTAACTGTACGACAGAGACCGTGATTTGAGTTATGGCGGTGTATAAGAATTATGTACTTACTAATAATTCGAAAATAAATATTGCACGGCTGTTATTAACAAATAGGTATATAATAATAATTAGGTACCAATATGGTAATTACCAATTATGGCGTCATATTTTACACACCTACTTCTAGTCCAAGTATACTTTTAAAAAGAATCAGACAACCTAAAGCAACGTACTATCTAAATACCTAAAATACAATGAAACCCACGCAAATTTTTCTACATTGTAACCTGAGACTTAGCATCAACAGTAGTGTTATACTACCGGAGAGTCATCGACAAAATATTTATAAAGATCTATTTAATTTACTAGCCTCCATATTAAGAACTAATTCCTTTATAAGTATAAAGAAGATTCTACTGAATACGAAATTGAACGATGTTAAGGACAATAGAAGTTCTTTGAATTCTTTAAATGGTTTAGTTAATGTGTATAAATTATTTATTGGTACCGCACATAACCAGTTTCTAAACTCCGTGGTAAAATAAAACGATATATCTGTATCTTGTCTGTATAATTATTTTACCGATAAGTAATTTACAAAAAAAACGATATGCTTCCCTTTTCATTGATAAATCGAAATAATAGTTAAACATAAAAATCAGTACAGAATTGGCGATACGATGTAGGTAATATTGTTAATATTTTACATAGCAAATAAACACAAAATTAGAACAGCACAAATTACCGCGCGGTGTTTCAATATCGGAGTATGATAAACAATTCGTTCAACAGAGTAATTACACTAAGCTGTATTCGAAATAAAACAACAACCATGACTATTTGGATTATGCCGTGAAATCCTTAGAGCATAAACACTTCACAACACACTTATTAGCTGTATTTAAAGAGTTTTCATTACGTTATGGTTTCTATTTCTTATTAGAACAGAACCCAACGTTTACATAATTATATAGATAATGAATGTTAGTTGTAATTGTAACGAATGATGACATGATTTATTTGTCAACCAAAACTTCACTTGAGGTGTTTCAACAGGTTCAGAAGAGAAGCGTGCTAAAGATTGCTCTAGATAGGATTTCTCACCTACATAGTCAGTGACAGCTCAGCAAGACACGTGCTTGATCCCGAGGTTATTAATGTTCTTTCTGCCTCTCACTAAAATCTGGCTCAAACACGTTCATTTCAATTTCACCTCGTAAACCGCAGATTTTTTTACCCTTTTTTGCTTTTTAGTCATCGACACAGTTATAGTTTATTGGTGGTTAAAGCCCAAAAAGAAGGTATTGCTATAAATAAGAGAAACAACACAACTTTTGTTAAAGAAGCGGTTAACCAAAAGCCATCGCAAAAATCTTATTCCATCCTAAGTGCAGAAATCGATTAAATAACAGCGACTGACGTGTTTGAAAATCATTAATTGCTGGCAGTTGCTGCGAGAAATTATTTCTAATACAAATATTAGCCAGTACCAAAATTCAGGGCTTGTTCTTTTCATCGAATACTCTAGGTATACCCACATTTGGAATCAAAAAGACACAACATAAATAAATATAAATTAACCGCTACAGACAGTAAATATAGAAACAATAAAATAAAAAACTTGAATTATTATAAATATAAATGTGTCTTAGATGTTTAATGGCCGGTATTTAATCATTCGGCTACTGAAGAAGGTACGTACTAATTTTAGTGATACTAAAACATCAAATTCAACACGCAAGTGACATATACGACGATTTTTAAGTTCTACCCACACGCAATCTGTAAAAGTTCGAGACCATTAAAAAGCTAGCGGTATGTTTTAGAAAAGTAATGAGAAATCATAGTTTTAGGGATTTCGACTGTACAAAAGTTTTGTTTACAAATTGGATATTCAAACCAATAAAGCCCACGATGTTATTAATTTAAACATTTTACATGGTTATTGGTTATGTTGTGAGAACTTGCCTAGGTAATATGCGTATCGGGTCATTTGCGTTTCTGGTCATATGCAGCTAAAGACCTCAAACGCATCTAATTCTTGAGAATTTTTATGTCTTTGTTTTTTTAAAGTTTAAAACTTTTTCGATTCGACTTTAAAACATATCATATTAATTACCTAATTTGAATTTTAGTCTTAAGAGCCTACCAGACGCCAAATTGTTAAAAGAAGATAGAAGATATACATTTTAGCGTGCAAGAAAGAGAGAGATGCGATCGGATTTTGTGCGCTTTTAACGAAATAAATTAATTATAAAAGAACTATAACCAATCTGAAAAAAATGCTCTAGTGCAAATGAAGATTTTACCATAGTCTTTCTTATAAATATTTAATATTATAAAAACAACTTATAACATACGAGATCTAGCTTAAAATTTCACGAAATCGAGGTATTTTCAACCCAAAAATCTATCGAGAATTTAATCAGTAATCGTGTTTCCAGCCTAGAGCGTTTTTAGTTCATGAACTGAAGTTGTCTGTGTTCAAATTTTAATTCAGCAGACCTCACGAGTCCTGAGATCTAGATCAAAGTAATAGTCTATTTGGCGTCATATGGACTCTTAACGATACAGTCTTTTAGCTACACTCGACTGAAATGACAACAAGTCTTGTTTTAAAACTAATCTGTGTTCAATAATTATATTAGGGTTAAAATTAAGGAGCTGAACGCGCTATTAAATTTAGATGTTTCATTTGTTACAACCCTTTCGACGCATATGACCAGATACGCAAATGACCCGATACGCAAGTGACCAGATTTCAAATACGCAAATGACCAGACACGCAAATGACCCGATATGCGCAGTGCAGCGCGAAAACCTTTAATGTGAGAGACTGCAGACGTCAGGCTAGCAATAGCTAGTTTCACAGTCGATCTTCAATCACGCATTTTGCGTGGGCTAGTGAGCTTTATTTCTGTTCTTTTCCAATATTCATTACCACGGAGACACTTCAGCTCCCCTTTTTACGATATCTTTGAATATTTTACTCAGCTTAATTTTTTTTATTCCACTAAAGTGGCAGACAAGCATACGGCCCCACCAGATGGGCCTCGTACTCTGTGGTCCGGTATGTACCGGTGGTCACCGCAGCCTATGGACGTTTGCAACACCAGAGGTGCCACAATCGCGCTGCCAACCCTGTAGAATCCTTCTAAGACCCCTTTTGAAGAACCCTATACTACAGGCGTTTGGGAAAACCAGAGCCAAAAAAAATATTTTAATGGAAGTAGTAGGAAGTATAATGGTAAGTCTCATGCTCGAAATCATAGGCTGAACAAACTCCGAAACCAAAATTGGATTACATTGGGAACTGCATTCTCACTAATATTATAAAAGCGAAAGTTTGTGAGTGTGGATGATCTGGATATTCGAGTTGCATACCTTCCCTTAACTACAGGCATCCCTAGAAACCATAGAAATTGGAGCTAAAGTTTGAATTAAAATTTGATCGCCTGTTCGTGATAAAGGAATGTGATTTTGTTACCGCTCTAGGTCTTTTTTATTTCGACGATATAGTTTAACCATATTGAATATAAATTTTGGTACTATTCCCAATATAGATAATTGCAGATACTTAAAGCAATTTTGTATGTTCCCATTAAATGGTAAAGCAACTATTGTGATGAAAGATTTTTATACACAAAATAAAAATGTCGGTACGCAGTTCGATCCCACATGCAACTGAATGGAAAGTGTGAAGCATACCAGTTCAAACACATGCTTGTTATGGTAATATTCCAAATTAGCATATACATTTTTCTTACAGTCAAAGTAATGTACCAAGTTTCACGTAATTCCCTTCAGTACGTTTTTAAGTTCCAATAGACACAGACAAACATTGTATAAAGCTCTTGTTCGGTCTCAGTATAGATTTGATAAAGCCCCTCTGTTGATCTTTTATTTTAATTAAGATACAGAATTTTAAAACTACTGTATAGCTATTCCCTTGTATAGTAGTCTTCAAACACAGCCCAACACTATGTTGATGTAATTCCAGCAACTTGTTGTGAGCAATGATGTGAAAGTCAAAGTGAAGCGCGACAAGTTTATGTCGCAAAAAGTGGTGGCAGGAGGCGAAACGGGCGCAGTTTTTGTGAAGTGTCGAAGCTCGGTGTCGCGGCACGTCTGCTACTCAAGGGTAGCCCGCTTTAATTGGACATCTACCTGTTGCTCGCCTTAATGTTTTTTTTCTCAACCGAATACACTTCGCGATGAGTACTCGACGTGAACTGTTTTTAATATACATCTTGGACCTTTTTCTGTATTTGCTTTTCTGATTTTACTGGGTAATTTTTATAGCAAGATTCTCTAGTCGTGATCACTTTTAGCAAGATTATATTAGTTATCTGTAACTGTAACTATGTAAAATTTTAGAATTGAGATTTGACCCACTTCCCGGTTTCCGACTGTGATGAAATTATGTAAGGGCCTTGTATGACTTTGCATGGTAAACTGTTTAATGTCATTTTAAATTGGGATATTTTTAAATGCACCTCCGTTTAATTTTTCTGCACACTAGGTACCTCCACTAATTTACTGAATGCAAACCAGAAAATTAAATGCTGTGCAAAAAAACTAATTGATTAACTAAACATGTCCTACTTAAAAAACTTAAATATTACTCAGAACGAGATGACCTTTTTAATCGAATTCACACCAAAAATGTGGTTTGTACATCGAATATATGATTTGTGAAACAAAAATACGAATTGCATATCAAAAATACTAACTTGCACTCTAAATAGTACTATCTTATAACTGAATAGGTTAGGTTAGGTTAAACTTTTATTTTTTGTATCAATAAAATTTAATTTTGTAGATGACTGATTAAATTGAGGTTTTACTTAGAATAAACGATGTTCCTAAAAGTAAATTAGGCAATAGATTTCCTTAAAAAAGTTTTAATATTTTTGTTGAACAATGGAATTTTTAGATATTATACTATTCTGATAATAGTTATTCGTTCAGTAAAACAGTTCTGCAAATACCATTAAACAGTATAATGAATTTGGTTTATTTAGTGTGCATAATTAGTGTGCAAGTCAGTATTTTTGGTTTAACTTTGAAATATTTTGTTCGGAAAAAGGGAATAAACAGATATCGATTTAAATACATGCCTTTTAAATTTAATACAGTACTCAAAGATGACATTGCGTAATTCGTTATGGACTGCAATTAAATTCGGCTCGACAAGATTTAAGCTCAAAGTAAGCCAAAAAATGAAAAGTCGAGATTCTTACGTAGAATTTTCCCTTCCACTTGAAGATACAAATATTTTGATATGAATAAAAAAGACTGTGCCCCCAGCAACGACACGGAATTCTTAGTACGGTCTCATGATGATCGGTTATTTTGGGTTCTTTTTAAATCACTTGCAACAAGTGAAGCATGTCCGCTGTGTCATGAATTTAGGGTTGGCAAGGCGGGAGTCCAAAATCTATTTGAATAAAGAATTACATAGAAAAAGAAATACTAAAGAAAATACATAGCTAAATTGTTATAAATGAGTATGTTTTATTATCAGCGTACAACTCTTTAACAGATAGTTAATATGACGGAGGTAATAATGATGAAACGATCTTTGTAAACTGTCATCTCAAAGAGAAAGCAAAGAAAAATGTAAAAGAAGAAAGTGACAGCATCCTTACCTGACTTGGGTTATTGGGTACCATTCGGTGAATCCAGTTGGATGAAAAGTAAAAATATTTGTCATTTATTAAAGCGAGGATTAAAATCTATATCTAACTGCCCTCTACTTGAAAGCTTTTATTGAACTTGCAATCTTGTGTGCCCTTTGTGTTGAAAGCGTTATTATAGTATGTTTAGTAAAGTAAACCTGTTTGGATAAGGTTTTTAGCTACTGCTCCTAAACTAGTTTAATCATAATTGGATCACACGTTTCCCTTTAACTATCACTTACAAGAAGATTTAAAAGCAGAATAGGTTTTACGTCTCCTTATTCTTATGTTATAATTTATTTTTCTTCTTCACGGGCCGAACTTATTTATAAGTAAGCTTCTTATATCAGTAATAAAATGTGGTACACCCCTAGGTGGTAAAGAGTGTGCGACGGCAGTTCAATGCGTACAACGATTCAACACGCCCGCTAGCCTGCGTTCAACCGTTCACCGGAAACGCAGCGACAAGTGCATAAAAACTTAGTTACATTCATTCATAGCTTTTTCTAGCTTACTCATAGAAAAACAGGTTCACGACGGATAATACGAACATCACGCTATCAGGTGAGCCTGTGAACCATTAACATTCTACAATTCAATATTCACGCAACTAAACATTGACGTAAGTAAACAGTGACTTGATACTTGACAACAATAATATAGGTAATAGTTGGATAATATGATACAGTACTCTCGTACTACAAAAGGTAAATCCTTAGTCAATCAAATTACCCTATATCGATCCACTGCTGGACGTAGGCCTCTCCCAATTTACGCCACTGTACGCGGTCTTGCGCCTTTCGCATCCAGTCCCAGCCTGCGAGCTTTACCAGGTCGTCGGTCCATCTGGCGGGTGGACGTCCTACCCAAAAATCCTTAGTAATCTATACTAATATTATAAAATGGAAAGTTTTAATTATTTGTTTCCTTGTTTGCATTACCGATTTGAAAAATTCTTGCACTGTTAGGAAGCTACACTATCCCTGAGTGACATGGTCAATATTTTATTCCCGTATTCCCACAGGAACATGAACTACGCGAGTGAATTTATAAGGGATATTTTAAAATGCACATCAATATAATTTTTCTGCACACTAGGTAACTCCACTAATTAACTGAATGCATACCAGAAATGTGAATGCTGTGCAAAAAAAAACAATTGATTAACTAAACATGTACTACCTACTTAAAAAACTAAAACGAGATGACTTTTTTTATCGAAATTGAAACCAAAAATGTGGTTCGTACACCGGATATAAGATTTGCTAAACAAAAATACGAATTGCATATCAAAAATACTAACTTGCACTCTAAATTTTACAATCTTATAACTGAATAGTTATAAGATTGTAAAATTTATTATTATTATATATTATATTATTATTATATATTATGATTGTAAAATAGGTTAGGTTAGTTTTTTAATTTTTTGATTAATAAAATTGAATTTTGTTAAGATGACTGATTAAATTGGGTTTTTAATTAGAATAAAAGATGTTCTTAAAAGTAAATTAGATGATGGTTTTCCTTAAAAAAGTTTTAATATGTTTGTTAAGCAAAGGAATTTTTAGATATATCTACTATTTTAATAATAGTGATATGTTTAGTAAAATAGTTCTGCAAATACCATTAAACAGTATGTTGAATTTGACTTATTTAGTGTGCATAATTAGTGTGCAAGTCAGTATTTTTGATTTAACTTTGTACTATTTTGTTCGAAAAAATGGAGTAAACAGATATCGATTTAAATACATGCCAATTTATAATATGCGAAAGCTTGCAAGAATTAACGTTTACCCTTGCACGTTGAATTGCTGAACGGATCTGGAAGTATGGCAAAGGGATAGTTTTGAACTTTTAATTTTTTTCTACCCCTGTCCATTTAAACATGTCAATAAATAAATAGATATTCACGGACATTTCACACAATGCTATCTGATCCCATAGTAAGCTAGGAATAACCTGCTTGTGTTTTGGGTATCAGACCACGGATAGTAATACTTATATAGGTAGTTTTTAAATACATATCTACATATTATACATAGAAACACCCAGACTCTTTTGACAAATATTTATGGGTCAAACAAATATTTGTCTCCGGTGGGAATCGAACCCACGACCTTCAGCGCCGCAGGCGGTATCACTACCGACTGCGCCACAGAGGTAGTCAATAATAGGCCCGACGCCGTTTACGTGGCATAAAAATAAATAATGAAATGTGCGCATTTAGTATACTCTTGGCTACCCGTACCGTATACGTATATAGGATTCAAGCTAGAATATGGCATGGACATAAATGCCGTTGACATATTTATAATACAACGTACAAAGAATAAAAATACTAAAAAGATTTTAATTAAGTCCTATAACAAAGTTGATTTTATAGTTGTTCGAAACGGCAATAATAAAGGAGAATTGAGTCATCAAAAATAGAAAAGCAAAAGTAATGAGGTTGAACACGTAATCTCACACAGGCCGATAAAGGGGGACGCATAAAACTGGCACTAAAACAGTAATTAATGTAACCAACGTTCATTATACGCAAAGCTTGCTACTTGCGAATCGAACGAATGTAAACAATCATCCGATTAGTTAATCTGGCGGCGATGCAAATGCTTTAATAGCACAGGTAGCTTACTTTGATTAAAAACTTTATGAGAAGGAAGTGAAAAGATGAACTATTCAAGCGAACAATGGATTTTCCAAGCACGGAAACCCCGACATAAAGTATGAGTAATCTGGGTAATAAGAATATGTAATGTTGTTATATGAAGTTATAGGAACTTGTATTTAGGATAATCGCCTTTCTTTAATATCTTTTATTAGATTTTTTTTGGAAAGCTTTCAAAAACCTTACTTTTTTCAATTTTATATCTTTACCCTAACTCCACCTTATTCTAAATTCGTTTACATATTTAATTAATTTGTCCTAAGAGACAAAGGATCAAATGCGACTTATGAATATATTTCCAATCATCAATACAAGATAATATTGTGAAAGAGTTTTTGAAAATTGTGAGGGAGGTCAACTGTGAATTAGGGGCTACCTCTATTAAAGTATGAAGCCGACATCCAATGTCGGTGAAATATTATGTAAAGACATGCATTTTCCCAGTGCCACTCGTACAATCAGTGTCGAGAACTGACATTTGCATACACGTTGCTGAAATTTCAGAATAGTTATTCCGCCAAGCTTAACCGAGTTCAAAATTCAGCGAGCATGCGATGCCAGGAAATGTTACTGCTAATATCTAATATAGGGGTGAACTACTTTCCAGAATGAGCATTCATGAAATACTTGACATCAACACTTGGTAAGCTTCTTGGAAAATAAAAACAAGGTAGCGCAAGCGGTTCAAATGCAGAAGCTGTATAACATTATTGACAATGCCCAAATAGTTAGTCGGTTTCCTTCTTAATAGCGCAAAAGCTATAGCTGGCTGTTGCTTCGCCGTGGTTTTGATTTGTCGTTATTTCCTAATTCGGGCAAAAGCATGATATGAGCATCTACATCCTACTAATATTAATCAATGTGAAAGTTTGTGAAGATATTTTTCATTTTCGCTCAAACGGCTGCACGGATTTGGCTGAAATTTGATACACGAATTAACTATAATCTGGAATAACACATCCGCGCTTTTTAATCCTAAATCTAAAATATAGACCACATACATTGAAAGATTCAAGCACGCGACACCCCCCAGAGATGCGGGAGAGCCCCCAAACCCCCCTAGGTGAGGCCGCAGTGGTAGTCTTTTGGGAATCCTGGGGTCATCCTTCCAAGGACTTACCTGGGGCTCCCAACCGTATGGATTAGGTAGGACACGTGTGTTTTTAGTCGGTAGGAGACCGGCATAGCATTACATTAAAGATTTACCTCACGTTAAAAAATAAAAATAGACCACATACATTTCTAAACCACACAAACGTTTGTTCCGATCCGGGGTGAACTAGAGACTTCGGCAACGGCAGTCGTATTAGTAGGTACCTTTGCGCCATGCAATCATTGGCTTTCATTGACTTAAATAAACACGTAGAAAACCATAGCTCGACATTGGCAAAAAGAACAGATTTCAAACACATATCAGTTGACAAGAGAAAATAAATAGATACTCCACCAGTGATTGAGGATTTTCATCAAAACTCTCCAAGTGATGTGCATAAATAAACACTTTAGAGAATGCAACGTATTGATATAAATGATGCATTGATGTGCTGACACCGTTGATGAGTCATAACGCAAGTCATGCGTTTGCGTCGGTCGGTGTCGAGAAGAACCGACGACGGCGACGGCGACGGACGCGGTGCGGTTTGCATAACATGCGCGCACGCCACGTCTGTGAAAACTTGAACTTGACGGTCAAGTGCAATGTTGCCATTCCTCTACAAGTTTTTTACTATAAATGTTAGAACATAAATTATGCACATAATCATCAACATTCCAATGGGCGTAGTTCAATAATATGCGAATACACTTCCTAACTTAATATGAAGTTTCCACATCGTGACCTCTGGTTCGATTTCATCTTCTGTGACGAAAATTCTATAGTGCGGCACGATAAGTTAAGCTATAGAAATGTATTTATAATGGATCGATTAGCACCTCATTTATAACAGTTTGCTTCTAGACACAATACTTCTAAAATGCTTTAATCAATTAAACGCCAGTAGCCTCAATTCAATTCCGTAACAGTCGAGTGGACGGCGTGCTTCCCACAAAGTAGAATAGTGAATGAAGAGAAAAACGCCGTATTTCTGTGCAGTAGAATCAGGTGGAATGCCAGTCGATTGTGCGAGTTGGACAAGACAAAAAGTTAATTAAAGCCGGTGACAGTGACAGTGCGAGGAGCCGCAGGTGGCTATGGGAAGCGCGGCCGTGCGCGTCGAGCCCGCACCGCGACCAATTGCCGCTAATTGTAGCGATACCAACGAACGACCACTGATACAACTTCTATTGACACTGTTCCGACCAAAATCGCTGCATTGTTATTGAATTTATTATAACGTATTACAGTAACTTTGTACAGTAGTTATAAGTTCAATAAAAGCGTACCTAGCCATATTTTAATCTATCAACAGGCTCTCATAATTTCGGTTACAATCAGATTTAATACAAACGTTTGACATGGTCATCACAGGAGGTGATTAATAATGTTCAGAAATATAATAATAACAAAAGGAACTGGACGAAAAAATTGTAATATTTCGTTTTTGCCTCAAAGAGTTCCCCAGATATCTAAACCTCTCGGATTTTACGAATCTTGAACTATTTATAATTCTATAATTATCACCTAATCATGGTGTAAATAGATTTCAATTCATTGTCGAATACTGTAAATACCATTCGATAATTAGGTATGTAATATTGTATAATATAGTGGCGTAGGGATAATTATTTTGAATTATTTAGTTTTCTTAGAAAAGACCTTTTCACAACATTCTCGTTGAACGTTGATCAAGCTGTCTTTGTTCCTCCAGGTCAAGTCCTAACTAGGGCTTGACCTAAAACGTAACCTAGAAATGGATACTTTAATAATATATCGGGTAGTGATAATAAAAATTCGCAAAAGCGACGTAGTCACGGACATCGGTTGACAATGTTTTTAAAACTACAGGGAAAAATATATTATACTAAACTACTCGGCGAATTTCAAATTGAAATAATGTATCAGTTCGAAGTATAGTAAAGAAATACGCAAGTCTGAGAATAAGCATCCTGACGGATGAAAAGACAAAAGGCATTAATAATTATACCTATGGGGGTTTATTTTGAGCTACTGAAAACTAAACAGTGTAAGATAAAACGCTTCTGTGTCTCAGGACGGAGTAGAGTTGGTTCAGAGTTACGTGTCATTACACCTGGTGAGACCGGTATTAACATTATATCAATATCAATTTAAACAACTATGAGAGTACATAAAAGATTGTGCCTCTAGTGGTAATATTTTTCGCCAAACGATACTACATTCAGCTAATACATCGCCTACAGGCGCCATTCTAGAAAGTCCCTCTTCGAAAAGCTACAAATAATCGTCAAGTCAAATACGTTTAAGAGCCTACCAGACGCCAAATTGTTGAAAGAAGATAGAAGATATACATTTTAGCGTGCAAGACAGAGAGATATGCGATCGGTTTTTGTGCGTTTTTAATGAAATAAATGAATTATAAAAAAACTATAACCAATATTAAAAAGTGGTTTAGTGCAAATGAAGATTTTACTATTTGGATGCGCCAGTACCGACGCATACATATTTTTTTAGTTTATGTATTTAATGGTATTTATTATAATTATTATATGTCAACACTCACGCACTAAACGCAGCTTACTTTTATGTATTGTCTATGGCAACACTATCCCGCCCGCTTCCTACATTCACATTCCGCCATAGCTATTGGAAGATACGCACGCACCCGTCTCTTAACGCTCCGCTCCGCTATCGGCCGCTGTGATTACCCATCATATCGCGCTACATCGCTTATCATCAGCCACAGTCTCGAGAGTTACGGTTATAACTCCTGTGTGCATATTTCGCGGTCGTGAATCAAGACCCCGAACGCAAAGCTGGGAGCAGCGCCTACCTACCAACAAGAGTTCAAGGTAAGTGCATTTCCAAGTGTGGTCCTCCGTCCGGATATTCCATCTAACGCATTCTTTCTACTAATAATATTAATTACCTCTTTTCCTATTAAATTCACGCATACGCATATATATATTTAGTATATTACTCATAAATACTCAACGCAAATATTATATTTAACGCCACCCGCACGCATTAGAAAAGTTAATTATCTTTTCACACCGCATATTTTATATTACTCATAAGTACTCATATTCTATAACGCATTTACGCTATTTATCATAATCATATTTACCTATATATAATCAACCCGCTGGCAGGTAGCGCCCCCCGAAATTATCGCTACCCAGGACTTGGACCATCCTGGCCATGTTAGTCCGGTTGTCCGATTCTAGGCAATCATTTTGATATTTTTTGGTAATTAGGAGTTTTGGCATAAAGTAAAACGGACAATCCAAAATTAACAATTTTCTCAACCGTCATAAATTTAACGTAGTTTTCCCCAATTTCATTACAATTTCATATTATCTTTCGAATTGTAATCGTAGATAAAACTCATATTTATACGTTAATTTTATACCCACATATATTTATTTTATTGTGACGGTACTGGGCAACGCAGCCGATACATAACGGTATTCAAACGATTAACAGCTGATTGTTACGCAGACTCCATATTGGGTTTGTTCTCTGAATACTTTACCGCAAACAGCTGATTTAAGCTAACAGCTGATCGTTGTTCGAATTTTATACTTTTTCGCTGAATATTTCTATTACCTACCCACTTATATACATACTCGTATCTCGTATCAATTATATTATCATGGCTTCTAAAGACAAATCCCATAGTAAAAGTTCAGACGAAAGTCAGGTCATGATAAATTTTTTAGAATACAAAAAACAAAGTTTGTTTCACATAGTTCAGGAAGTGTACAACTTAAGTCTCAAGGTTACCGATGAAACAGTACGCATGATGTTTCTCGCTCGGGTTCAATCTATCGATAAAACCCGATCGGATTACATCGAAACTATCGATAAATTGTTAATTGAACAATTAAAAGATAATCCGCAGGTACAGCCGAGTTATAGTGTTTTTAATACATTTGATGAATTATACTGTTTCATAAAGCAAACGGAAACTACTCTGAGACAAGAACTCGACGATAAAAAGAAAAGTGATAATTTTAATATCAAATTACCCCCACTTAAACTCACAGGTTTCGATGGTACTTATGGTAAGTGGCCTATATTTTATGAAAATTTCTGTAGTGTGATACATACGAATACTCGTCTCACCAACGCCGAAAAGGTTCAATATTTGATAGGTTGCCTTTCGGGTAAGGCACTTACTGTTTGTTCAGGCATAGCTGCTACCGCACAAAATTACGATGTTATTTGGCAAGCCCTTCTGGCTAAATACCACGATACCAGGGTTCAGGCGTCGTGCTATTTAGAACAAATGTTACACCAGAAGCCAGGGCAATCGGCTGATCAGATCTTGGAGAACTTTTGTTCAGCTGAAGCAGCTCTGCAGCGTCTACCTATCACAAATTTATCAGATTTCATAATAACTCATTTAGCATTAAGCAAGTTTGATAAACCTATGCTTGAATTGTTCAAACAATCTCATAGACATTTGAGTGTACCTACATATAGTGACGTCAAAACATTTTTGACAGAACAAAGCAAACTCCAAACGCTCCGCTCACCATCACATTCCCAAAAAGGTGATTATCGCGCTCAGCGGAGTTCAACCGCCTCTCATTTAAATAAACCTAAGTCATTTTTTACGCAAACCCGCCCTACTAATTTGAAATCAGTCGATACTTCTAACATAAAAAATTGTATCGTATGTAACAATAATTCCGCTCACCCTTTGTTCAAATGTCAACATTTTATTCAAGAGACTGTTGAAACGCGAAATGAAATAGTTCGTAAACATTCCTTTTGTGTTAATTGTTTAGGTTTTCATCACGTGAGTGCTTGCAGATCTGTTAATAGGTGTTCGATTTGCAATCGGTCTCATCATAGTTTACTGTGTTATAAAAATAATTTGAACGCATCAAATTCAACAAGAAATCATGCTGCCGGCAACGCATCGAGGCAGGCAAACGCGTCTACTGCGCCGTCCGAGCATTCCATGTCGACTCATGCGTCATCGGCAGATGATCCGTCCCGCTCGCACTCGCGGGAGGCGCGGTCACATAGTGGCAATATCGCGTCGTTATCGGCTGTGATCCCTCCGCCGCGTAATTCAAGCAGCGCGACCACGGTTTTGTTGCCGACTGCTTGTGTATATGCAAATTATAAATCGGATCGTATACGTTTGTTTTTGGACTCAGGGTCTATGAGTAACTTTATTACGAAGTCTTGTTGTGAGCGTTTGCACTTAACCATACTTAACGCTCCTTCTGTCATTAAAGGCATAGGTCAACTTGAAAGCCAATCTTATGGAATTACGCATTTCAAAATATATTCGCGATTTGATGCCCGCTGTTCTTATTCGGTTAGTGCACGGGTTATAGACACTATTACAGATTTTTTGCCTAACGTGGAAATTGATACAGCGGAATTAACCCATTTACAAAATTTACCTATGGCTGACGAACGATACTATACTCCGGGTGGTATAGATTGTTTGTTAGGTAATGAACTCTTCCCCATGATTTTAGGGTCGCAAAAAATTACATCCCCAACCTCATCAGTAATCGCGATAGAAACCACGCTCGGATACGTCGCAATGGGAAAGGCGCATGCTTTACCTTATTCGCTAGTGGCAAACAAGCATCCCCGCGATCGCATGTCTCATTCCTCCGTGTCCGACAAGGCCTTCTTATGTCACACTCAAGATGTGTCTCTTGAACAATTAACGCAACGCTTTTGGGAGATAGAACAGGTGCCAGATAAGAAGCACATTAGCACGGACGACGCAGCATGTGAAAAGCTGTTCTCGTCTACGTACTCACGCGACGATACCGGTAGATATACGGTTAGTCTTCCCTTTAAATACCCTCCCAGTGAGCTAGGGCATTCGTACACAATCGCCAAACGCAGGTTTTTAAATTTAGAAAAAAAGTTAGACGCTTCTAACTTACGCAACGATTATAATGCCATTACTCAAACATATATTGATCAAGGTTATCTCACTAAAGTGTCAAATAGCTTTCTAGACTCTCAAGTTTATTATATGCCGCATCGGGCCGTTTATCGCCCTGACAAAGAAACCTCTAAAACGCGTGTGGTCTTAGACGCTGGGTGTAAAACCACGTCAGGTAAATCGCTTAACGATTTGCTTTATACGGGACCAATATTACAGAACAATATCTTTCATTTGCTTCTCAATTTGCGTATGTACCCGGTTGCTGTAACCGCGGACATAGAAAAAATGTATTTTCAAGTGAAACTTACTCAAGATCATCATACATATCAAAGAATATTATTTAGGTTCGATTCCAATTCTCCTATTGAAAGCTATCATTTCAACCGCGTTTGTTTTGGCGTCTCCAGCTCACCCTTCCTGGCAATGCGAGTCGTAAACCAGCTCGCGTCAGACTGTCGCGCTTTATATCCTCTGGCGGCTTACGAAGCTGACAATCACATGTATGTTGACGACTACGTTAGTTCCATAGAGAATGTAGATTTAGCTGAAGACACCTATAGGGAAATGGTCGCTATGTTTAAATCTGGAGGTTTTAACTTAACTAAGTGGATCTCTAATGACAATACCCTATTGTCACGTATCCCGTCAATTCATAAGAGCTGTCTCGCTGTCAAGTTTGATGAGGATCCTCATGTTGACACTAAGATCGTGGGTATGCAATGGCAACCTAACGATGACACCTTTAACTTTAAAATAGTGATCGACATGCCTTTAACATGCACTAAACGCTCGATCCTTTCCGTAACCGCGCGCTTGTTCGATCCGCTTGGAATCATCAGTCCAGTGGTCGCATACATGAAGTTGCTTATACAAGAATGTTGGAAATTACAACTGGACTGGGACGAGACGGTCCCGGGTTGCATTCTGTCTAAATGGAAACACTTTCATAGGGAGTTGTCGCGTTTATCTGAAATAAAAATACCGAGACATATAGGTTTAACATCCGCTCGTCGAATTACTCTAATAGGCTTCTCGGATGCCAGCCAGCAATGTTATGGTGCTGTTATCTATGTACGAATAGAAACGGCTGAGAACGGAAACGCTCTTAATGTGAATCTACTGACCGCTAAATCCAAAGTGTCAGATTCTAATAAAACGCTAGCGCGTTTAGAACTCTGCGCGGCGGTCTTACTCGCAAAATTAATTAATTCTGTGCGCACTGTTTTTAATAAGCGGTGTCAAATAAACAATATATTCGCATTCTCTGATTCTACGGTAACCCTTACCTGGATTCACTCTCCCGCTCATAAGTTTCAAACTTTTGTAGCTAATCGCATCGCTCAGGTAAATGAATATCTGCCTGCTTCCCATTGGTATCACGTTCGTGGGGTTGAAAATCCCGCCGATATAGTCTCGCGCCCTGTGACACCTAAAGGGTTAATAAATAACTATCTTTGGTTTCACGGGCCGAAATGGCTGTCCGCACCTATAAATGCATGGCCTGTGAAGGAATATAAAATCAATCATAACGAGAAGACAGAATTACCGGAAATTAAAATAGCTTCTCTCCATGCACATACCATACCTGTCTCCGATCACGTTCACATGATAGACGAACTTGCTGAGCGTTGCTCGAGTTGGGTAAAATTTATTCGTTCACTGGTTTATGTATTACGTTTCACTAAGATTCTCAAATCCCGCGGTATACTTTCTGTATACGATTTAGAATACGCAGAATATTATGCGGTTCGCTTCGATCAGTCTAAGTATTTTCAGGTAGAATTACAAGCACTTAAGGCTACTAAAATTTGTCCAAATCAGGCTATTTTAAAACTCAACCCTTTTCTTGACGAACAAGGGTTAATTAGAGTAGGTGGTCGACTTACTCATTCTCAACTAAATTACAATACAAAATATCCAATACTGCTATCACCTAAAGGACGTATAGTGTCGCTCTTAGTAGACCACTATCACACCGACAATTTACACACCGGTCCTGGACTAGTGTTAGCATTGACTCGCCAAAAGTATTGGATTCTTTCTGCACGAAATTTGATTCGCCAACGAGTACATAAATGTAATTTATGTTTTAAAGCTAGGCCTCGTTCTACAACTCCACCTATGGGTGATCTTCCATCCATTAGAGTTTCACAAGTAAAGTCGTTTGTGCATACCGCAGTTGATTACGCGGGACCCTTTTACGTAACTCACATAAGGCGTCGTGGAGTAAAAAGTCATAAAGCGTATATTTGCTTGTTCGTCTGTCTCACAACAAAGGCGCTCCATTTAGAGTTAGTAAGTGATCTTAGTACAGATTTATTTCTCGCTGCCTTTAAACGCTTTATCTCACGCAGGGGTCCTGTTTCAGTGTTGTACAGCGATGGAGGCACTAATTTCATAGGTGCGAAACGAAAATTGAACGAAATTTACACGCTTATACAGTCCACTAATTATAAAAATGATCTGAATAAATATCTAACTCAACATAAGATTCAGTTTCAGCACAGCCCACCTTTCGGGCCCAATTTTAATTCGTTGCCTGAAATTAATGTCAAATGTGTTAAGTCTCATTTATTTAAAGCTATCGGGAGTCAAATACTCACCTATGAAGAATTCAGTACAATATTGGTGCAAATTGAAGGCATTTTGAATAGCCGTCCGATTTGCATACTTTCTTCGGATCCATCGGATCCAACCCCCCTAACGCCTAATCATTTTCTTAATGTTACTCCGCTTAAATATTTACCCGCTGAACACATTGAACCCCTATTACCAGATAACAGACTCACCCGCTATCAATTATTAAATAGAATTGTTCAAAGTTACTGGGCACGTTGGAGCAAAGAATATCTTACCTCTCTCCAACTTAGACATAAGTGGAATATGCCGTCCAAACCTGTGACGATAGGAACAGTAGTTGTTGTTAAGGATGACAATACGCATCCTTTATCGTGGCCACTCGCGGTTGTATCAGATGTGTTTCCCGGGAAGGATGGTGTAATTAGAGTCGTCAGAATTAAGACTTCTTCTGGTGAATACATTCGTCCTGTAACTCGGCTTTGCCCGTTACCCACGCAATAACTCCTACGCTTTTGAATTATTTTTAGTTCATAAGTTTTCATTCCTTTTATATTTTTAAATTTTGTTTACTCAATGTAGAGGAAGAATCCTCTAAGCCCCCCGAAGTTGGATGCGCCAGTACCGACGCATACATATTTTTTTAGTTTATGTATTTAATGGTATTTATTATAATTATTATATGTCAACACTCACGCACTAAACGCAGCTTACTTTTATGTATTGTCTATGGCAACACTATCCCGCCCGCTTCCTACATTCACATTCCGCCATAGCTATTGGAAGATACGCACGCACCCGTCTCTTAACGCTCCGCTCCGCTATCGGCCGCTGTGATTACCCATCATATCGCGCTACATCGCTTATCATCAGCCACAGTCTCGAGAGTTACGGTTATAACTCCTGTGTGCATATTTCGCGGTCGTGAATCAAGACCCCGAACGCAAAGCTGGGAGCAGCGCCTACCTACCAACAAGAGTTCAAGGTAAGTGCATTTCCACTATTCTCTTTCTTATAAATATTTTATATTATAAAAACAACTTAAAACTTATGAGATCTAGGTTAAAATTTCAAGAAATCGAGGTATTTTCAACACAAAAATCTATCGAGGATTTTATCAGCAATCGTGTTTTTAGCCTAGTGCGTTTTTAGTTTATGAACAGAAGTTATCTGTGTTAAAATTTTAATTCATTAGACCTAACGAGTCCTGAGATCTAGATCAAGGTAATAGTCTATTTGGCGTCATACAGACTCTTAAGCCACAGATTCGTAAGCGTAAGGTCTACATTGAACCGGAAATTGACGCCAAGAAGAAATAGAACAAGAATATTCCACACAGTTACATTAATATATATGTATATTCTTCGTACAAATTATTATCTAACGAGTTCAAGCGTGAAACGGTAATATAACATAACCTGTTCCTTTGTAAGCAATGTCTTTATAAACATCATAAGAATGTCCAATGACTTGTAAGTGAAATAATATATCCCACCAAAAACATTCTGTAAAAAACTAGCCAAGTCTCGTTGGAGCTACTTGTTTATCTCTAAAAAGTAATGAGATCTAGACAAAGTCGTGCCAAGTCTAAGGTTCCTTACTGCGATTACTTTATTATTATAGTTAATGTTGTGTGACTTGGCCGTTGAAAATTCTTTATACGTGAGTGTGTACAAGTCAATTTTGTTTACACGTAATGTTATATCTGTTGTAACTACCTATGTTTGTTAAGCGAGATAATAGCCAATGGTATTGGTAATTGGACGCTAGTGTCTCATTTTACGCTGTTATTGATTGGGCAACACATGCATTCAGCATTGACAATGCTGACTTCTGCTCTCTTCTTTTTGAAGCGGCAAATCGACCACCGATCTAACATAAAATAGACGTACAGAAGGACTTCTATCAATGAGTATATTGACTAGTTATTGAATTAACGTTCTCCAAGTGGCAATTTTCGATCGTCAATGGGTAGCGGTTCTGGCGACTGATTGGTGCAATGGTGTCATGAAGCATCTTGTTTTGTACCCTTGTGTACCCTTCAACGGCCAAGTCACACAACATTAACTATAATAATAAAGTAATCGCAGTAAGGAACCTTAGACTTGGCACGACTTTGTCTAGATCTCATTACTTTTTAGAGATAAACAAGTAGCTCCAACGAGACTTGGCTAGTTTTTTACAGAATGTTTTTGGTGGGATTTCACTTCTTTTTGTAGAAACGTGGGCATATTGATTTATTTTACTAGATTTTCTTATTAGACGCAGTTTTTTTCTTTTTAGGAGTAGTTTTTTTAATTCTTTTCTTTTTTTCCGGTTCTGATTCTTGTACAACAGTTTTTTGTATTGCCCATTCGCGTTCAATTTAGTATGTAGGTTTCCATCTGTACTATCTCTAATTTGTGGCGTGTGAGTGCCTCAGCAAGCACAGGTCATCGGCGTCATCTAAATCCTTCAGGATATCAGGATAGTCCCCATTCTATGCCACGCCGCTTGTTTTTTGCGGTATTCAGCATTATGCCATCTATTTTCTATGGATGGCCCGAACAAAGGTACCTCTCATAGTGGTTATCACAGAGAAACACAGCTACACGCTGGAGAAGCGTATTGCTTAGTGGTGGTTGTTTACTATCTTGTTATTTTCATAACGATCCTCTAAGGTAGGTACAGCATGTATTGTCAAAAGAGTTTGTGAACTCTATGTTTAATTTCTTTTTCAGAATATTGATGACATTTGATAGAATGACATTTTATACACGTTACGTCTACTACATTGATACATGTAATAAAATTGTAACACGCCGATGTTTGTATGTAAATGGCTAATACTGAAGAAAATTCTAAAATAAAGGCTCTTTGTTTACTATTTTCTATGAAATTGCTTATTTTGAAATATTACACCTACCTACAAGTAACCTGCTGTAAGCGTTATTCACTTTTAACGAAAAAATATTTGCGATAAAAGTAGAAGAATAAGTTAGTATGTGACCCGTATAATGTATGACCCAGTTCAATCATGGCGACTCAAAATTAATTTCGTTGCGCATTATTTTGATTTGCTATATCTCCTAAGGTATTCATTTAATTTGCATGGTGTAAAGGGAACAAATAATTTTCATTATATTTTCATGCCCACTAATGTATTTAAATTGAGATGGGTTAACACTTTCTTGGTGTAAATAGCATTCCAATTACCACTTTATAATTGCTAAATTTTTAAAGAATGAACATGTTTATTGTATGTTATCCTTAAGAGATAAACATATGCTGCAGCGGACTTTTCTGTAGGCCTATATAAGATACACAATTCCATGGTACATTATTTTGTAATACCTCGAAGGGTTTAGGCAGCGTTTTCGTTAAAAGCTCCCAGACGCCTTATTTTTTTCTGACCTCTCCAACTAATGTCGTAATATTTTAGTCATGTCAACAAAAACCCAACAAATTATATACGAAAACCTTCCTCGAGAACCACTCTCTCAATTGGTGATCTCAGCCTGAAACTCCATGCAGTGGTTTTTAAGTTTATCGTGAACAAACAGACAGACAGACGGACAGACGCGGCTGGGGACTTTGTTTTATAATATGTAGTGATTAAAAGCAGAAGGGGAGGCATTCGTCCAGCAGTGGGATGCTATAGGCTAGATTAAATTAAAAGATGTGTCAGATGTCGATTTTTTATGTCCCAATAGTAGAAGGGGGCATTACCATATCTCTAATACACCCGAGATCAGCTGAAGGTTCTTCATCAGATACTTCAGACCTTCGATTTTTGACTTCAAATAAAGCGGCCCACCAAGTTGAATATTATTTGTAAAGGCGATATGTCGATCTCTAATACTTTGGTTGGGCTCTTGTGTTTTCTAATCAGGGTCACCAGGTATCTTCGATTATCCTAGTTTTTATAGTTTTCCCTTTATGTGGTGATTAAACCCTAACTCTGTACCAAATTTCAGCTCTCTGAGTTTATGGGAAGTACTAGTTCTATTTTGATGATCATGAGTGAATGAGTGTCATAAATGCGAAACTTTGCTTTCGCTTAACTCCGGAAGTAAATGACCTACAGACTTGAAATTTTGGATTTTAAGTATGTGATTATAGCTTACTAGATGACGAAAATTTCTGCGTTCTAGTCTTATCCAGAGGTTCTCTACTAGGGGCCTGAAAATGCGGCGAAATGGTTCCTGTAAAGGATGGTACGGCAGTGTTTGCTTCGCGCTCGACTTGGCTTGGGGGCACTGCCGTGCCCCCAAATGAGCGTTACCTATTTATTCTGTCTAATTTACTGTGAGTGAGGTATCATTTATCTCAACATAACATTATAAATATCAACGGCAAATATGTTCTCTTGTAACTGAGACTGACTGACTCTCACTTGTATTGTACGTATATTATTATAATATAACAACCCGCAAAGGAGTTGTATTATTGTAAATTTTAGACAACTAGATATCTTGTTGTGTTCTTCCCAAGTTTGATCTGGAAAAGAAGCGTGTTTAGATTACTCATAAATTACTTAACATAATCTCCACACTTAGCACGTCGCGATCATCGCATATTATCAAATACTGATTACTTGGAGCAATAAAAAACATAACTATATATGTAATATAATAAATGTATAATCATGTATGGTAGTGACGTCGTTCTCTGCATGTTTGGGTGAGTATGCACACACATCTTTCGACGTGGCCATTAACGCGCCCGAGATCAATTGGTTTTTGAGCCGTGGGCGGACCATTTCATTAACTATTATAATATAAAAGCAGTCCAAGCTGATTAGTTCCTTGAACGTTCAAAGCTTTTTACTCTTTATTTCGATATGGATATAAATATGTTTAAAGCGTATAACGAGGGTGTCTCAATGTGAAGCTGTCAGAGACCATCAGTAACAATAGCATCAAAATTATTATTGTCATTTCCTGCTTTTCCGTCGGTAATGATATCATTCCCCACCTTACACTGTCGACAGTAATGACATTAATCGAATATTACTAATATTAAATGCGATAGTTTGTGAATATGGATGTGTGTCAGGATGTCTGGATGTTTGTTACTCTTTCACGCTCTAACGGATTTGGCTGCAATTTGGTACAGGAACAGATTATACATAGTTTAGAATAACCCATAGGCTCTTAGCACGGGGATAAGTTTTCATGGGAAATGGGAACGGGAATAAACAGCACGCGGTCGGAGCCCCAGGCGACATTAAATTTTAATATTTTTTTTACTTATTGTCGGGTTGGTTTTACTGTTAGGTACCGTAATTGCATAAAGCTAAGGAATCGCATTGCTAATGCTCTATAAGATGACGATAAATCGAGAACCTTCCTCTTTTTTCACGTTGGTCAAAAGGACGTTACAACGAAATGTTCAGTATGTAAGCTACAAGACCTTACGTGAGCATTTCCGGGAACTATATCTAATATTATAGAACCCATAAAACGATATCACAACATGACTAATGCATAGACCATACGACGAGTGTGGCGTAGGAGACACACGAATTACCCAGTAGCGGCCGCTTATCTGATAATAAATATTATGGTCTATTCTTTTAGGCGAGACGGTCATTAATCGAGCGGTCGATAGCGCACGTATCGCCTTACGAACCGCATTGTTGGTCCAACAGTTGTTCCTATTTATCATGACACCAGATTGTTATGGCGCACACACAAAGCAGACTCGCGAGCAAGCCGATACAACAGTCATCTCTTTGTTTTGTGACAAGCGACATCGGTATCATATTAATGGTATATAGCTGAACAAAAATGCGCCCACGTGTAATATAATTCGTCAAAAACAGTCAGTGGGTGTCAAAAATATGTAATATAAATTGATATAAATAAACACAATGTAGTAGTAAGTAATAGCCAACTTAACATACGAAACCCATTAAAATAGTTTATATAATGTTCATAATTAATTCACACCTTTTTATCTAACGACAACCGTTATAATATAAATCCAGGGGCTTTGTAGCTTAGTCTACATCGGTTGAATTAGAGCCACGAAATCGTCAAGGTTGAAATCATTTACATATAAATTACTCTCTTCGATGTGTAAATCCACGTGTTGCTCCACGAGAAGAGATTAATATACGAGTAGGTAGGTTGGACGGGCTAGGTGACAGACAACATAAGCTGACATCCGTCACCATCGTAATCGCTGGATCGAAGATCGATGCTAAGCCAAGCTTATTGTACTCTTCAACAGGTTCGAAACTGTCCAACTTAATTTAAGTTCATTCGGTCGACTTGCACTCTAACGCTGTCAAGCCAAATTACAACTTTCAGTTATTTACCCAGAACACAGAAGCTCGTCGCCCTATAACGTGGATGTGTTAAAAGTAAAAGAACATTCAATACTTAAGAATATTGGTATTCTCAATATTTTTTTTCGATTTTCCAGTTTAAGATTGTTTAATACCTACTACTATCAAATTTATTTCTATACAATGGGTGACCTATTCTACTCCATTATTACTAACCCATATACATAGATAAATAGGTATGTTGTCTGTTCTACGATAACACAAAGATCTTTCAGACAGAAGACATAAATTTGTCATAGCAATAAATTAGAATGCTATACAGAGGAATGATAATAGAATTTACGTTTTCCGCAGTTATAAAATACTGTATCTTAAACGGTTGCCTGAATGTTTTCAGGTGGTCGTGAAATTTTATGATGACTACTGACCCGCGCAGCATTAGCTTTAGAAGCTGTCTGCAATTATTGTAGAGGTGGGTAATTGACGCATCCAATCAAGGTTTTACACCTAGCAAGCGCCGCCAGCGGTCATCTTATATACCTACTGAGTCTAGTCTCTAAAGGTAACTTGTTTTACTGCAAATCGACTACAAGTAACAAGAAACCAAGACTAGAATGTAAGCTGAGAATAAGCTCAAAGTCATGCCAAAGTATTTCGGTCGAAGTCTGCAATTTTATGGCAGTTTGTAACATTGTAACCCAATCAGAATGTCGGAACTTATTTTTGACGGATGCCCAAAGTATGTGGTAACTGGAAGCCCACTATCACAGTTTATTATCAAGTTTCTTGTGCTAAATAGGAGTTTACCAAAGTATTTGATGAACATGAGTATCGGGCATTGACAATGTTCAGGGATGCTTCATCATCATCTCAACCGATTGTCACCTCCCTTTTATATTTTTAACGTGAGGGAAAATCCTCATGGATGTTATGCCGGACTCCTACCGCCTAATAAAACCTTACGTAACGCCCAACAGCCTATGGTTAGGAGCCCCGGGGAAGCCCTCGGAAGGATGTCCCAGGACTCTCAACAGACCTACGGCCGCCACTGCGGCCTCGCCCAGGGGGTGCTATCCCGCGTCTTTGGAGGGTTTCGGGTGTGATCCCGCTTCTAAGGGGGGCCGTGCGTGGGTTGCACACGTCACGCTGCCGTCTTGTCAGCTCCCTTAAAAAAAACTATATAACGTTCAGTCTTGTACTAGCTAACTTCTGCAACTGTTATTCGGTCTACCTTTCTAGTGGTATACCCACGCTGAAGAAATACATGAAGTACACGACATAAATAAAACATAATTTGATCGAATGGTAGGTAGTACGTTGCAAATATTTAAAAAACATGCGTGGGAACCGTCGTGAAGCTATTAACGAAACAAACAGCGCTAACTATTAGCTGTACTTATTTATCTAACGCATTCACGTTTGCTGTTTTTCATTTTTTTCAGTCGTAGTTAGTCCCTGGCCGTGAACGGTCGAACGCTCAGAGCGCTCACTCCCGTGCCAACGCGAACCCGCCCGCCGCGACGCGCCCGCCGCCGACGCGCCCCGCCGCCGACGCGCCCCGCCGCCGTCGCGCCCCGCCGCCGTCGCGCTAAGTGCGTTCAGCGCCCGCGTCTCGCCCCGCACCGCCTTGCCGCGCCGTCGTGTCGCGCCAAGCCGGCTACGACTTCGCGCCAATAATAACTGTCGTTTTAACGCCGGTTATATTGACGCGACGAAGTACGTGTGTGTTCTAGGCCCCTTCTGGGTATAAAGCCAAACCTTTGGTTCCTTGGCGGAAACCTAACGGTGTTAACGAAGCCAAGGAGGCGAAGACCCGACTCGCCAGCGGAGCCCCTTCAGGACTTCGCAAAGTCGGCTGGGGTTGGGTAGCTCGGCCTTGGAGGGTCTCCTAGTCGAGTCCAACCATCTCCCTCCCACCCTACCTTTTCCTATTTTCCTATCCCCAAGTGTTGGATTGGGTGTGCCGGCCTCCGGGCCCATAACACCCCGGCATCTGGGCAGCTAGGGAGCTCGCTCATTGCACCCCGAGCGAGACTACAGAGGGGTAAGTACACACCACATTACACTTACATCATTGTATAGTAGTGTCCACAGCACACGTGTCCTCCCGACTGTATAGTCGGGAGGGATTGTAGATTAATCTTAAGGGCGTCAAGTGTACTACACTAGGGCTAAGTGCGTAGTGTTAGTTAGCGTCAGTAGTTGGTTACTAGGGATCCACACACATTAGGGATTCGTGTTTTAGAAGTTAGTGTAGGCCCCCTGCCTCTGGCGGGGGGACACCCGGTGTCCGCCAATATGGCCAATATCGGTGAGATATTGACCGCCCTCGCAGAGGCAATTCTGCGAGCGGGAATCCCAACGGGGGAGGTTGTCGTTGCTCTGGAGGGTCTCCTTAGCAAGGCAACGCCCCTCAGTCCAGACTGCACGGGCAGTCAAGTCGCCATGGACTTGGGAGCCGCGGTCACGCCGACATCTCAACCGACCTCGCTACCCCCCAGCGGTAAAAGGGCCGCCTTGTCCTCCTCGGAGGCGACGAATTCGTCGTCTTCGGCGGAGTCGGATGTGGAGTCGGACTCCACAATCCGCCCTTCACGTGGAGTTCGCGCTCGTAGAGAGCCGAAAAAAGAAGCGCAAGTGCGCCAAAAAGGCCTGCCGCGAGGCCTCGCCAGCAGTGGCTGCTGAACCAGCCACTGCAGTGGCTACACCAGCCACCGTAGTGCCGTCGATGTCCCTAGACATCCCGGCACTCACCAAGCCGGCCAATCGCTGCCAGCCAGCGCCGCCGGCACCTAAAAGTCCCCCACCTATCTTCCTCAGGGAGAAGGCGAAATGGGACGAACTTTCGCGTCTCATTTGAGACGCAAACATAAAGTTCAATAAGGCCTCTAACACAGGGGAGGCCATACGCATACTGGTGCCAACCATTGAGGACTACCGTAGCCTCACAGGGTTGCTCAGGAGGAAAAACTGGGCATACCACACCTACGCCCTTGCAGAAGAGCGTAGGGTCAAAGCGGTAATTCGTGGCGTACCCCACGAATTATCCAACGAGGCCATCTTGAAGGACCTCAAAGCCCAGGGCCTTCCCGCAGAGGCTGTGCACAAGATGTGCAGCCGAACGGGATGGACGTACCCCTTAGCACTAGTAGTGCTAAGGAACGATCCCTCTTCTAGGGATATCTTCAGAAAGAAGATAACCGTGTGTGGACTATCCAACCTAGTTGTAGAGCCACCACGGAAGACTGGCATGCCGGGGCAATGCCACCGATGCCAGTTGTACGGCCACGCAGCTAAGAACTGCACCGCACCTCCGCGCTGCGTGAAGTGCCTCTCACCTCACGCAACAGCGGAGTGCAAACGCACAAAGGACGCGGCGACACCTCCTGCATGCGTGCTGTGTAACCAACCGGGTCACACAGCCAATTACAGAGGTTGTCCGAAGGCTCCGAAGCCTAAGGTAGCCCCCAAAAAGAAGGCCCCGCAGCGGCCCCCGCCCCCAGCAGTAGCTAGGTCAGCCGAGAACTTCTCGGGCCGAGCCGAGAACTTCCCGGCTCTAGGGAAAGGCTTAGTCAAGCCGCAACCCACACCCCCCGCTCCTCAAGTCTGGGGACCACGCGCGCGGACACCGCACACACCATCGCGGACACCGCACACCACACCAGCTAGGACTGGAGCACCAGCTCCAACAGCAGCAGGCGCCAGTGCGGACATCGCGTACTTTCGCGATGTTATGCAACCATTAGCGAGCCGTCTCTCGGAGATCTCGCTAATGGTTGGTAAATTCCGTACTGCCCGCACTGCAATCGATAGGGCCATTGTGCTGGCAGAGCACCAGGACCTCATACTTGCACTTGAAGGATAAGATGTCAAACATGCCACCAAAAGGTCGGATCAGACCAAGGGGGCTGACACTAATGTCATTCAATGTTCGAAGCTTATCTTCGAATTTTAACGAGCTCAAAGAGTTCGCTAAAAGCGAAAAGTATGACCTGATTCTGCTTCAGGAAACGGGGCTAAAACCAGGGGACCGTCGTAAGTACACCTTACCAAAGTACAATCTGTTACGTAGTGACAGACTTGTACAACTACACGGAGGCACCGCGATCTACTATAGACGCGACCTCCATTGCATACACATCCCAACTCCCATGCTAGAAAACATGGAAGCGACGGTCTGTAAACTAGCTATGACGGGCCACCAAACCCCTACGATAGTCTCAGTTTACATACCATCTGGAAAAACACCACTTGCAAGTGATTTCAGGGCCCTCCTAAACCTAGGAGAACATACTATCCTCTTCGGCGATTTCAACTCCCCACACTCTGAGTGGAACGGTCGTAAAACCACGACGAGTGGGAGGCGTCTCCGAGAGATAGTATCAACCTTAGAAATGGAAGTGTACAGTCCTTATGACTGCACACATTTCCCAGATAATTTAACACATGCGCCCGATGTTCTAGACATGGCCATTGTTAAAAACATATCGTTAGCGCTCGGTGCGATCGAGACCTTAGACGACCTAGGGTCAAATCACCTTCCAGTCATGCTCAAGTTGGGTCCTGCTGATACAACACGACCACACGTTAGGACATTCACGAACTGGGAAAAGGTGAAGTCATCCTTGGCGACAGCCTTGGATGACCCCACCTCCCCTATACACACAGGTCTCACTACACAACACTTTGATAGCCGGGCCAAAATCGACGCTAGTGTCGATACACTCACGCACTTAGTATCTTCAACGGTGAAGGACAACTCGAGAGAGGTTACACTTCCTAGGAAGTGTAACCTGCCGCGGGAGGTCAAAGACCTGTTGAAGGCTAAACGGGCGGCAATGCGAAGAGCCGCTGAATACCCGACTCCCGCTCTTAGAGCGGAGGCGAACCGGTTAAAGCGCGAACTCAGGTCCCGCCTGAGTGATCTGAGGAACGACAGATGGGGTGAGCTCATGGAGGAGGTATCTCCATCCCATGTAGCGTTTTACAAAGTTGCGAAAGCACTTCGTACGGACCCCATTGTCACCATCCCTCCACTCAGCCGCCCTGATGGCTCCTTCGCATTTGAAGACGAGGAAAAGGCGGAATGCTTTGCAGACAGCATTGCAGATCAATGTTCCCCCTCCAAGATGCCGTATGATACGTCACACGTTCACATGGTGGAGAGGGAAGTAAACCGGAGAAACAACCTCCCTTTGACAGCACCCGCGGTTGCGGTATCACCTGACGAGGTGAAAACCTACGTCAGAGGGCTAAAAGTCAGGAAGGCTCCCGGTGCCGATAACATCTCCAATGCTGCACTAAAGCATATGCCAACCCAGGTACTAACAGTACTTTCTCTCATCTTCAATGCCTGCTTCGACCTATGTCATTTTCCAACTCCTTGGAAAATGGCAATCGTAATCGGCATTCCGAAGCCCGGTAAAGCTCTACACATCCCGGCTAATCATCGCCCTATTAGCCTCCTCAAGGCTATGGGCAAACTGTTCGAAAGAGCAATACTCTGTCACGTAAGAGAGTATCTGTTCCAGAACGACGTCATCATACCACACCAATTCGGGTTCCGACCGCAGCACTGCTGCACGCGACAGGTCCACAGAATAGTGGAGTACGCTTTAAACGGGTTCTACCCACGAAGGAAAAAGACGATCGCGGTCTTTTTCGATGTGGCCAAAGCCTTCGACAAGGTTTGGCACGTAGGGCTCGTTTACAAGCTTTATCAGTCAGGAATGCCTGATCGGCTCGTCAAGCTTATTCAGTCATTCCTGGCTGACCGTAGCTTTCGTTATAGGCACGAGGGGTATTTATCAGCATCGCGTACACCAACAGCAGGGGTCCCACAGGGGTCCCCCCTCTCACCGTTACTGTACATTGCATACACCAACGATATACCCATTCCCACTAGGGGAGTACAGCTATCGCTATTTGCGGACGACACGGCGTTGTACGTAAATAGCCCTCAGGTCGCGTCAGCTATAAAAAGGCTACAGCCTTCGATAAATAGGTTAGGTGTGTGGTTTCACAAGTGGCGCATCGAAGTGAACGCAGACAAGAGCGCTGCAATCCGCTTCGACGCGAAACGGAGAGACACAAGAAAACGGCCACTTCCGCAGGCACCTACTCTCTTTGGCAACCAGATACCGTGGCGAAGGGAGGCAAAATACCTTGGCGTCACTCTTGACGAAAGGCTATCTTTCCTCCCACACATTCGCCGAGTGTCAAAAAGAGCTAGGTTTTATCTAGGTAGGCTCGATTGTGTGCTAGGTAGGCATAGTAGGATGTCGCTTCGCAACAAGCGAACACTCTACAAGGTATGTATACGTCCTGTACTAACTTACGCCTCCCCAGTATTCGCTCACATAAATCCCAAGTACATTCACAAGTTGCAAGTAGTTCAGAATAACTTTTGTCGCCGGGCGGCTAACGCCCCATGGTATACTCGTAACGCAGATCTACATAGAGATCTTGACCTCCCTACTATGCAGGAGTACCTTAAAGCGAGTTCGACC
Source organism: Miltochrista miniata (assembly GCA_933228765.1). Classification (NCBI taxonomy): domain Eukaryota; kingdom Metazoa; phylum Arthropoda; class Insecta; order Lepidoptera; family Erebidae; genus Miltochrista; species Miltochrista miniata. The sequence goes on along the minus strand of OW121763.1, from coordinate 20,268,714 downwards.
CGCTTCTTCAACAACGCAACACAGCACTCAAATCCTCTCATTAGAGAAGCAGCGAACTACGAACCGCGTCAAATTCTCCCAACCACGCCTCATGTTACGAGGAGGCCGCGTCATTCACTATCCGATCCCCCGAATAGGTTAACCAGCGACCTGTTAAGCCTTCGTGCAGCACAGGAATCTGGTCCCCACCCAAGTTAGGTACCCGAGCCATCATTCGCTCCCTACACATCAGTCCACGACGGGGATACTTAGTGCCCCCGCCGTTAAAGTACTTCACAAGCGTATGCCCAGCGTTAGCTGAGTGACGCTGCGTCTCCCTTCCCTAGAAGGGTGATCGCTTCCGACGAGTCTCCAAGGCCCAAGGGCTAGAGGCTCAAGGTAGAGTTTAGTCAGTAAGAGTCTGACATAATCACACGGCCGGCCGTGTGGTACGCATGTAGCGTTCTCTACCTCCACCCCTCGCTCCCGGGATGTGCCTTAGGGCTCAAAAAAAAAAAAAAAAAGTTTGCTGTTTGGTAAATGTGATGCAAATCTATCGCGTCGCCAGCCGACGACGTCCTAGATCGCAGATGTTGCTGATATAAGGTCGACGAAGTGTAACCCGTTTACTTGTTATGTTCCAATTTTAGCTTCACGCGGAACCTTATTCGAAAGTTTCATAAAATTATAAAAAAGTAAGAAGCGATGAAAAGATAGCTTGAAGTACCTACTAGTCTCTATTACAACCACATTATCTTGAACCATATAGTACCTCCTTAGCTATGAACTGTATTCCTTGTCTATAATATTGGAAATATATTCCCCTTTAGTCGAAACTGGCAGAACTAGTCAAGTCAAGTAGTGTTCCAAGAACATGAACAAGTTAGATAAAAGAGTAGAGGAGGTATTTACCACCCGCTGTGAGCAATGGGTGCAACTCAAAGCTAACTCGCAGCTTTTTAACACCCCCGGCCATAGACGGATACGTAGAGATTGCGTGGTTTAATCGGTTCAATAACATCTGTGAGGATTTCCACACGAAACACTTCAATATGAAATGGAACTAAATATTTTTGACTGGAAAAGAGATTTTTTAAGTGCGGATACTGTGCTTTATACAGTGGCTCTGGAAAGATCCATTTCATTTTAAAGCAGTCTAAGTAGCGCTTCACAAGAAGAAAAACCTACAAAGGTTAAAGGAATTTAGATCATCTTAGCATCTTACATACATACATACATACATACATACATACATATAGTCACGCCTTTATCCCCGAAGGGTTAGGCAGAGTCATAGTATACGCCCACATCACACCTTATAGTTTTATGTCCCACGTAATAGGTAGTGAGCCTATTGCCGTGTTGGAATCGGACAGACGCAGGTCGCCACGACCCGCAGTTAAAATTTTTCAAGCCGCCCATAAGGCCTTCAACTTGGCTTAACGATTGTCAAATTACTGACAACCGGGTTTCATATCGAGTTTTCCTTCTCTACGCAATGGTATTTTTTGCAAAAGTGTTCCCTTAGTCGCCTGTTACGACACCCTCGGGATATTGGGGTGGCGACACTTTGTACTCTTACTCGTCGCAATACGGGAACCCGTCGCCACACGGGGCTTCTTAGCATCTTTCCGTTGCTTATACCTATATGGATGGTCTGCTTATGTCATTAAATGCTAAGAATTCAATAGGTATACCTATATAATTCAATAGATAGATATATAATTCAATAGATATACTTATATCCTTCGCCACAGGAATGCGGTACTCGTACATTTAACAAACTGATTTCTAGAATGCGTATGAAATAGGCAGACTACGTGTTTTAATTCCTTTACAAAAAAGCTTAAGAATATATAAAATGATATTAACACATAGAAACTAGTAAAAATCAACACTAGGCACGTTAATTGGACAAATAAATTAACACTTGTTTCATCATAAAACCGTCAAGTACTTAACTTTAGCATTATATTTTTTTGCAATGAATGTTGTTTAGGCAAGCTTTTTCTTTAATTACTGTTTCATTAAATGTTTCACACGTTAAGTTTTTTTAAATTGTTTAGGTTCAAAGTAAAGCTATCGTCTCACGAGTTCATTCTTTTTTTTTTTTTTTTCACTCTATTGAAGTGGTAATAACAACTAGTAGGATATCTTAATTTTTAATACACTGGGCTTTTAAAAGTATAGAGAAGTTAAGTTTGTTTCTCGATTACAATAATTGGATGGTATTTAACGTCTTAAAAATGGTAACTCTACTTCTGCAGTCCCGCACCGCGAGATATTCAAATGTGTCAAATTGTAAATAAAATTACGCTCAAGAAAAATCATTGAATATTATGAAAAGTGCTCAGAATTTTTGATAAGTACCTAATGTCATTCTTGCTTTGGGTTTTTAAATTGTAAGCAAGCGATTAAGCCGTCCGTCTCCGTAATTTATGAAACTGGGATCTTATATATGAAAGTTTTACATTGGTGTGCAATAGAGTTTATTCTATTCTAAATTTAAGGACGGGTGGTAAAAAGCAACTATCAATAATTTAGAATTATTAATAAGACCGAGAGAGAAATCTTTGACCCGTATCATAACTCAGTGGGTAGATGTACAATGTATGATATTGTAAAAGCGTCAGTGATAATGATGGCCGTGTCAGTTGAATGAGAGATGAACAAAGCGAGGCTCATTTTCGGAAGCAAAGACAAAAACCGTAATTATAGTTAACTATTATACCTGTAAATATATATAGTTCGGTCCGTCATGACGTCACACGGGGGTTCACGCTACAGAGTCAGCGGACTCCGTGTTCTGTAAACGATCAATAACTGCAGTAAGCAACTATGACCGGTCCTTGGATGGGTAACCGGTCGTTGGCCCCGGTTGCCAATAAAATGGCAGTCGTTAAGCCTAGGTAAAGTCCTTATCAGCAGATTGAAAATGTTCTATAGCAGGCAGTCACAACCAGCGAATGTCCATTTCAACATGGCTCACCGCCTATTACGTGGGGCAAATTCTAAAAAAATGGAATGTTGTCATATGCCTATCCCTCCTGCCTCTGCCTCTGCTATCTGCATCTTCGGCCTCTGCCTATCCCTTCAGCATTAAAGGTCCGACCGTATGAATGTAGGTATGTCGAAAATAATACAATATGAATAATATTATAACTAGTTAGGAATCTACAAAACTAATAAGCTTCATGAAATTTTTAGATAACTTTGCCCAAAGGCAACAAAAACATACATAGGTACTGATTCCAGACCATGCTTATCGCATCATGTGTTCGAGGGTCTCAGTCCAGTCCTTTGACTATTATTTATAAGCCCCGCAAGTTGGTATTGCGCTGGAACCTTGTCATAATGACAGCTAGGTGACGTCATCGTGACGTAACGCGAGCGCGGGCTGGCTTCGCGAAGCTGCGTACGGTATTTTTTTAGTACTGACGGCTCGACGGACATACGTCACCAACTTGTCAGCAAGATGGCCGCCAAGCGCAATATCAACGTGCGGGGCTTATACCTACGTACAAATCCTCATATGATAAATTTAATAGACCGAGCAAATGTAGTGAGTGTCCCATTTTCAGATGATAAATTTATTTGTTTTGTATTTGCTTTTCTGTACTTGCTTTAAAACTGATATTATTTTATGAAATTTGAAAAATATATTCCTTGATATCATTGAAAATGTTCGTCGTTGTTCAATTTAAATGGTGGAAATAAGTTACAGTAAAATAATTTATGTACAGCTTCGTTTAAAATCAAAGGAGAGTAGGTACCTATTTATTAGGAAATTTAAAAAACTTCTTTTAAACTGTAAATTAAAGTGGTATAAAATTACTAAAAAATATAAAAAAAAGACGTGTGGCACTCGGGGACTGCCGCGGTAAAGCTATTACATAGCCTTTTTTACCAACTATGCTAGTATAATTATTTCTATATAAGAATACTAGCTGATGCCCGCAGCTTCGCCCGCGTAAAATTTGTTACCGCGGGAAGTTATTCCCGGGATAAAATGTAGCCTATGTGTTATTCCAGACTATAATGTATCTCTGTACCAAATTTCAGCCCGATCCGTTCAGCGATTTGAGCGTGAAAGAGTAACAAACATCCACACTCACAAACTTTCGCATTTATAATATTAGTAAGATTTTAAGGCCTATGTTCAACAAAGTAAAGTACCAAGTACCTACTTGATTGTGAACATTTGGGCTTTTGGACTTTTGGACTTTTGGAATTTGGTTTTTTGGACTTTTGGACTTTTGGACTTTTGGCCTTTTGGGCTTTTGTACTATTGGACTTTTAGACTTTTGGAGTTTTGGACTTTTGGACTTTTGGACTTTTGGACTTTTGAAGACCCAAAAGTCCTCAAAGACCGAAATGTCCCAAAATCCCTTGTCTTGTTTTGTGACTTTTGGACTTTTGAAGACCCAAAAGTCCTCAAAGACCGAAAAGTCCCAAAAGTCCCAAAAGTCCCAAAAGTCCCAAAAGTCCCAAAAGTCCCAATAGTCCCAAAAGTCCCAAAAGTCCCAAAAGTCCCAAAAGTCCCAATAGTCCCAAAAGTTCCAAAAGTCCCAAAAGTCCCAAAAGTCACAAAAGTCCCAAAAGTCCCAAAAGTCCCAAAAGTCCAAAAGTCCAAAAGTCCAAAAGTCCCAAAGGCCAAAGTCCAAAAGGCCAAAATTCCACTCCACCTAACCTCACCCCACCCCACCTCACACCAATTCACCTCACCACACCCCACTTCACTTCATCCCACCTTACACACCTCAGCCCACCCCACTTCACCCTACTTCTCTTCATATACATAGGTACACGTTATGCAAACGCTCACGTGTACACGTTGGTATATGAAGTGCGAGATACACGAACGTGGCCGAGCCTGGCCGAAGGTAGCCGAGAGTGTGATTTATTTTCGTGACACAATTTCTGGATTCGGTCTCCACGCGAGCACAGATTAAATAATAGTTACTACGTAACAGATACATCACTCCCATACTTAACCTCAAAAATATTAGCTAAAACATATCGCTACATTGGAAAACATTCTCTACGACGTATTCCGAGAGTCGAGTTTCGTGCGCACACCGTGTGATTGCGTCATCGAGTGACAACTACTGTCAACATTAGGGTTGTAAGCACGGAACAAAAATACATTTAACTACAAAAAACAATAAACACAGTGTTTGAAAAAAATCTTTATTATATTTTATAACTTCTTCTTCTTTACATAAGAATTATATTATAACTAGCTGATGCTCGCAGCTTAGCCCGCGTAAAAGTTTGTTCCTTTTCCCGCTTCCAATGGGAACTTATTCCCGGGATAGAAAGTAACCTATGTGTTATTCCAAACTACAATCTATCCCTGTATCAAATTTAAGCTAGATCCGTTGAGCCGTTAGAGCGTGAAAGAGTAACAAACATCAACACATCTACACATCCGCACTCAAACACTTTCGCATTTAATTTAAGAATATTAGTAAGAAGTAAGATGAAAAAAAAAGCAACACTAAATAAAGCGAAATATTATTTTACGCGAGTAATGTACATTGGCTGTGCGCACTTCGCTCGGTCTGACGTGTGGCAGCCCTCTGCCGGTCGGCCACGTTAGTTCTGCTACGTTATACTTAGGAGTAGGTGCTTATAACACGACTTGTAGCGAGTGACGGAGGCCTGACGCAAGGCCCGCGATAGAAGCTATGCAATATAACTGTTTTGCATTTAAACAAAACAGGTATTATGTGTGAAATGAGACACAGCGTTGAGTTGAAGATGCATTGTGTTTATGCCTTTAACTAAGTGTCTATGATTAAAAACTTACCCGTTTCTCTATGGTTTATATACCTGTCTCGCTCTCGCCAGCGTGTGCCGTCTCCTTCAAACGGCATCTGTGTTTGACACTGACAGGCTGACAGCTCAAACTTCATAGTGTCTTCAAAGATTACCAGCAAGAGCATTGCTTCAACGCTGTGTCTCATTTCACACATAATACCTGTTTTGTTTAAATGCAAAACAGTTATATTATGTTTTCATGAGACACAGCGTTGAGTTGAAGACCTGTTTGGTATCTGCTGGTAGAGAGCACAAACGCTATGATGATTAGTAGGTATGCCAATGTAAAATAGTCTTTTAAAGATTGTCTATTTAAAATCATAATTATTACTGAGAATAATCCAATGATAAACTAAATTTAGTTGAACTTAATTGTTGGAATTAACTTTAAGTTTAAATTATTAAAAATAAAAACATAAAGTATGTAAATACTTATGTGTGTCAATAATAAAGTTGTGAAGATATTTGACTCAAAACAACACTATCTGCATTGTTAAAAGAGAAAGAACTGCATTAATAAATAAAATGTAGGTTACAATTTACCATTTGTGTGTCTCTGCCTACCTCTCCAGGGTCAAAGGCGGGACTACATGTCTATATGTACACACTAAATCAAATAATCAAATATTGCTTGCAATAATTTAGCATTGACATTGTAACTGTTAGGGCTTTAATGTTAGCCTCTCTAAAAATACAACCTGCAACTATTTTTCTTGAGACTGTTTGAAGTCTACCTGCTTAGGACATAAATAAAGAATGTGGCCTTTTCATTCATGGCAAGTACCATGATTAATACAGAATTCAGTAAATGGAAAATTATTTACTAACTTTTTCATTATAGTCTTAAATTCGTATAACTGGACAAACATTATGGTCAGATTGTTGATAAAGCAACCAACCAGATTGCCAATGGGTTATTGAATCAGTCTTTGACCCGAACTTAGGCTACAATATGATTTCATTATATCCTTGACCTGAAATCTGCGATCTGAGGTTAACATAGTAATTGATGTTATCCTCCTGACAATTTCAAAGAATAAGATGAAATTCTGAGCCAGTTAACTGACAGCTATATTCCCCTACTGGGAGTTCTGTTGTTTCAGGTCTAGCCAGAGTGATTGCTCTTGATGATAATTTTCTTTGAAATGTCTAAATCCGTTTTAGCACAATATGTTGAGATAGCTAACTTTACACAAGTTAGTAAGATATATATATCATGTCAACTTACCTTCTATAAATAATATTGCAAAGGAAAGAGCCATTTGTTGACAAACAGGCAACTTCAGTATAACCACCCTAGGTAATTTTCTATTGGAGAACTGTAAGTTGCAAAAGTTGACTGTCACCAACTGCCTACTAGGAAACTTGTTCTAAAACAGACCAATTTTTGTATTTATTGTCACCCCCCCCCCCTTTCCTTGTTGAATTAGGGAGGGTACGTGCCTGTAGCCTGATCTATTAAGACCTTCCGCAGGTCATTCATGGGATCAGTTCTGCTCGGACTCTGGTTTGCAAATCCGGCAGTAAAGAGCTCTATTCTGACTCTGATGTTTTTAGGAACTATGTCCCTTTTACATGATATAAGGAGGGCTAACACTCTTATTATTAATTTGGGTAGGTGGATTTCCCAGCCCAAATAAAAGTTCCACTCTAATGCTATTAGGAACTAACATATATTCCTTTCTTAGGAGAGTTAACACTGCCGACAGTGTTAATACCGATATTAAGTTGAGTGGGTGGAATGCTCAGCCCAACTAAAAGTCCCAATGATGGCTGAAAATGTAGTCTCGAGTTACAAACTCTTGTACAACGTTGGGTGGGTAGAATGCCCAGCACAACTGAAAGTTCAAATGACAACTGAAAATGTCAAAAAATAAAAAGAGGATAGAGTTGCATATTCTTGTACAACAGCCAACACATTTGATGCAAACAAATCGTATCTGGGACGCCCCACATTTCATACATAGCCTCCGCGGCCTGGGGAAGGAATTGCCACTCTAGTATTCTGCAACCTCTTTAAACTCCACTATTCCCGTTTAGCCTCTCCGGGAGATAAGTGACAGAGCTATTTGCAGTTGCCCTGTGAGCTTCGGAAGCTGGGCTTCAGCAGTGCAAGGGACTTTCTCCCTCGTTTAACAAGGGTTTTGTTGTCTATCTGTACGGAGTATGTGTGCATCATTTGAAGTCATCCGCTGTTTATCTACACTGTTAAGTCCATTACCTTGACAGATGTGTCATTTAACTGGGCACCTCAGCCTGCATCTGCTGCATCTTATGTTAAAAGGAAGTATGTGACACTGTCATCCGCTGACTGTTTATGGTTGCAAACACTATTAAGCCCATTACCTTGACAGATGTGTCTTTAACTGGGCACCTCAGCCTGCATCTGCTGCATCTGATGTTAAAGAAAATGTGTGACACTGTCATCCGCTGACTGTTTATGGTTGTCTACACTGGTAAGCACATTATCTGACAGATGTGTCATTTAACAGGGCACCTCATACTGCATCCGCTGCATCTGCTGTTAAAACAAAATGTGCGACACTGTCATCCGCTGACTGTTTATGGTTGCATACACTATTAAGCCCATTATTTTGACAGATGTGTCATTGAAGTGGGCACCTCAGCCGACTGCATCCGCTGCATCTGATGTTAAATGTACCGAACAGTACCATACAATGTCTAGTTACCAACCACAATGATCTTTGTAAGAGAGATAGCCTTCTCTTCAGGTGCGGCTTGTTACGTTTGAACTTTTTCAAGAAATAATTGCAATTGAGGGCAATAAAGACAAGCAGTTTGTAAAGTTCAGTGAACTAAACAAACTCTATAACTCTCTGGGGAAATCTGACAGAAAAGGCGGTCGCACCGTCCGCTCGGCATAACCGGCGTCCCCCACAAGAAAATAATAATAGCTCTCAGGGGTAATTGTATCCCGTATCCAATTTTTTTTTTTTTTTTTTTTTTTTTTTTTTTTTTTTTTTTTTTTTGTTCATTAAGGACAAATGCAACTCAATTAGGTACATACTCAATTCTCAATAACTATCTTTTCCTTTTAAGTCTGACTCAATTTTGTACTGAGATGTTCTATTTCCTGAGAAATTTCTAACACAGATTTCTGATAATTTATGTGCCAACTCCCTACTCACAATTTTATTGTCTCCGCTTTCTGAAAGACTCATGATGTCATATTATGATAAAAAATTCAAAAATCCTTGGGTACTTAGGATCTCCGCGATCCAATTTGACCAATTTGAGTTTAAAAAACATCTTTTAGAGTTGACCATTGGTCAAAGGGAGGTTGTGGTATCACATAATTGTGAAACTCCTGTGCAATAATTGTCAAGTGCATACAAGCATAATGAGCGTCTATTTCCACAAGCCAATCAATTCTTTAGTTGCAATTAGTCTGCAATATCAACTAGAAAAGGCTTTACCGCCCGTCCTAGATTGGACCTAGTCTCTCATATGACTTCTTTACTAAAAACATTTGATAAAGAATATTTCATTACTTTAAGTTGTTCACATTATCATAGATGTATTATAATCATAACACCTCCGAGGTGTTTCCATTAATATATTTTTATGGTAAATTTGCTGTATGTAGCTTCAATATTTAACTTCAATGTGTAATAGCTAGCACCTTGCCGTGAAGGTGAGCACAATTTTTTGAGACATGAGACAACCTCCTCAAAAATTTATGGTTTGATAGTGAAGTTAAAGCGAGTTGTAAATTTGTTTCAAAAACCATGTTATTTTTAATTGTGGGCTATTAAAAGTCACACTTTACTACACTCAACCTTGTTTTCACAAATAGTTATTTGGTAAGTATAAGAATTCATTCAAGTGAAATAGTTACTGCAGTTTCAGGATTTTTCTGAAACTGTAAGTCTGAACTAAATGTCAGTCATAACAATGAGTCAATATTTAGATAGTCTTGTTCTTAGATGTCTAACCAATTAATAAAACTTTGTAATACCACACCATTTTTAAATACGAGTCTCTGAATTATCTGTATAACCTGTTATCATTGCTAAATAACTTATTTGTTTGAGGCTTCGAAACTCTGAACTCGCAAGGCCTGTCGGAAAGGCCTTCTTGTATAAAATAACTTTTCAAGAGGCTGAATCAGTTTCATCTAACTGTAATAACTCTTGTAATTTATATCAGTCTTTGATCAAACTTTGTGCTCGAACAAAGATAAATTACGAGAAGATGTGGACGGATGTCTCAACAAGATGTCGATGAATTGGTTTCAAGATGTGCAGGAGTATGAATACCAGTCTGCAGGTTAGGTTAACGCGATAACAATTGGGAAAAATTCAGTAGGTATCACTTGATCCAACAAAACATGAAAAGCATTCACAGGTCGGTGTGAACTTGTAATAACTGGATTGTACTTACTTGGGTACAGCTTAATTACTTCTACTGTTTGGAGGAGGTGATGCAACGTCATATTCATCCTCCGAGGATGATGAACTTATTTGAAATTCGCACTGATCACCTCCGGAACGTACCCGGCCTGCGTCGTTTATTCAGACTCAGTACGAAACACGTCCAAAGCGCTTTTTAACTACTGAAACGCTTCTTATTTACGCTGTTTGATATTTTCACACTAGAAAAACTATATTTCAATGGTTTTTCCAATTTTCTACACTTAGCGAAAATTTTTGATTCTTTGCGCGGCAAAAATCACAAAGCTATGAAGTTTGAGCTGTCAGCCTGTCAGTGTCAAACACAGATGCCGTTTGAAGGAGACGGCACACGCTGGCGAGAGCGAGACAGGTATATAAACCATAGAGAAACGGGTAAGTTTTTAATCATAGACACTTAGTTAAAGGCATAAACACAATGCATCTTCAACTCAACGCTGTGTCTCATGAAAACATAATAGCTTGTTTTAGAACTTTTTAAGAAGAACAATTATTTTGTAATAAATTATTTTTATGTAACTTCAACCATTTACGCAGATGCGCAACGGATACTCTTATAACGATTAAATGTTTTCCGTTTTGGAAACATACCTCATTGCTGCACCGCTCCTATTAATCTTAGCATTATGTTATGTAGCCTGTAGCCACTATCAATAAATGTACCTACTTACTATCGAACAGTTTTTGAAACCCTACCAGTAGTTTCAGTAAGGCTTGCCTTGGTATGATGTGATCATGGTCCCTTTGCAGCGTGTGTCCAATCCAGCGCAGCAGCTACACTTCCGACGTTTGATCTGTTGGTGGATAGGGGTCTCACTGCAGCGTTCCAATAGTCTTACATTCGTGATGTTCTCGGGCCCGTATGTACCGAGGATCCATTGGAGGCAGCGTTTGATGAAGACTTATAGCTGGTAGTTGGTGCGAAATGTCTTTAGTGACCTTTCATGTCTCGCATCCGTATAGCAGTTAGCAGTACAGTTTTAACGTTTACTTTGTTTTGAGTTTCACTCTTCGTGTCCATTTTCGCAACTGCCTACGGGGCGCAGCTGTGTGAAGGTTGTTCTGGCCTTGGCGAGACTCGAAATGATGTAGGGTACTCTTCTATCCCATCAGTTTCTGACACGACACTCCCGAGGTACGTGAATTAGTGCCTCCACCACATCTCTTGCGCCTGTCGATTTTAATTTCAGTCCAGCCATTCGCTGCCTCATCCTGCTCGTTGTCCTGCACGTTGTCCTGCAGACATGCATGACGGCGTGTGTGTGCCTCAGCAGGCACAGGACATCGGCATCATTTAAATCCTCCAGGATATCAGTATAGGCCCCATTCTATGCCCCGCCGATTGTTCTTTGCGGTATTCAGCATTATACCATCTATTTTCTATGGATGGTTGTTAACTATCCTGTTATCTTCATAACGATCCTCTAAGGTAGGTACAGTATGTATTTTCAAAAGAGTTTGTGAATTCTATTTTTAATTTCTTTTTCAGAATATTGATGACATTTGATTGATGTCATTTTATACACGTTACGTCTACTACATTGATACATGTAATAAAATTCTAACACGCGCCGGTGTTTATATGTAAATTGTTTATACTGAGGAAAATTCTATACTGAGGAATAGCTTTAACCATTAAGCTCTATTTTGATTAAGCAAACAGGGCAGATTCACACGCTACTTGATGACTATGATTAATAAATACCTCTAATTTCATAGACCTTGTGTGACGTAAACAAAGTTGCGAGGGTCAGCTAGTTAAAAGATAAAACAATAGGTTTCTTCTTATCTACTTAAAAACTATTTTTACAAATTTTATGGTAATAATAGACATTCTTTGAAATATGCATTTATGGTATTGTTGTGACTTTTATGACACGTTTAAAGTACATAGGTATAGGATAGATGGCGCTCGCTGCTACGTCAGCATGAAATTTTCTTCCCGCTTCCCATGGGAACGTACTCCCGGGTTTGGTTATCTTTATAGCAGTATTATATATAAATTAACAAAACAAAAAATAATACTGCGTTGTTGATAATAATAATAAAATGTATGTTTAAAGAGTACTCACTCATTTTCTTTCACTATTTTTCGTGACTTTCTTCATTAATAAATGCACTTTGTTTATTTATATTTAAAACACTTTTTACACAAATTATACGAGTACAGTTCACTGTAGATGATGAATACCTATACACCTATAGTCGAATTTTTATTTAGACGAAGTAAATTGACAGCAAGTAATGTAATTGACAGCATCGAAATTGTCATTTCACATTAAGAACTCATAATTCGACCAGCATTCTTAATTCAACTTGGTCGAGTGGTTAAGACGCGGATCGGTACGCAGAAGGCGCAAGATCGATTCTGGGTACAAGCATCAATTTTTGGATTATTTGATTTGACATAATAATAATATATAACGACTGCAGAGTTCATAATTGACGTAAACAAAAAAATTATGAAGAGCGAGACGAGATACACGAACGTGGCCGAAGGTAGCCAAAAGTGTGATTCGTTTTCGTGACACAATTTCTGGATTCGGTCTCCACGCAAGGCCCGCGATAGAAGCTATGCAATAGCTTAAAAATCAGACGACTTCATCCATCCATATAACTTAGTCAATTAAACACCTAAAATGGTACATATCGATATAAATACGAACTATGGTTATTGCATACCATCAAATTAACTTTAGGTCGTAATACAAAATGCTTACAACTTTTACTGCTCTCTGAGAGCGACTGGTTAATTATGTAAATACTAAAAGCTAAATAAATGCCAGACGCTTTTAGTAAACTTGCAATTACTGTTACCTAATAAGAATGTGACTCTGCCAAGAAAATTAAATTAAACACGCACGAAATAGCCTCGACGTTAATGAAAGCTGAAACGAGCAAGCAAATTATCATCCAGTTGGCTTCACCGAGTTACGCAAGGCTTATAAGCAAGCAGCTGGTCCAGTGTGCAATAAGTAACCAGCCCCATTGTGGTCAATGATCAATATACAGATAGTGCACCAAGTATTTGTGTCCGTAGGCTGAGAAGCGCACGACCACTATGAAAAGTGAATTGTCGTGCCCCCTACGAGCATATCGCTCGACGTGTGCTTGTAGGCGTGACTAGACTTTAATGTTATCTATCAGATATTAAGACTGCAATCACGATTAGTTACGATATCCTAGTGATCACTTAAACATATAAAGTTGAAGTATTTGCTTGATATCGAACTAATCGTCGAGCTCTGTCGTAATATTTGAAAGTAGGATGAATTTTCTTTTTCAAGTTTAATAATTATACATGTGTCGAACACTAATCAATAAATACATTATTTCCACCTTTTTATTTATAAAATACAACAAGGAAGCGCTCGTGGCTTCCCGGACACAGTGTTCTGTAAACGATCAATGCAATAAGAAACTTTCACTATGGCTAGACCTTGGATGGGTGACCAACTGACAATCTATGTGACCACTTTGTAACATTTATTTAAACGTTTCAGTGCTTTGGAAGGCACGTTAAACCGTTGGTCCCGGTTGCCAGTAAAGTGACAGTTGCTGAGCCAAGTTGAAGGCCTTTTTTGGCGGCTTGAAAAATTTCAACAGTAGGCAGGCACAACCTGCACCTGTCCATAGCAACACGGCAATACGCCACTCACTCACTGCCTATTACGTGGTATAAATTCTGTGAAAAAAAGGGAAATGTGGTCATATAATATGCCTGTGCCTACCCCTTCGGGAACAAAGGCGTGACCATAATTATATGTATGTGTGCAATACAACAACAAGCTTTCGTATAATTGTCTCTGATTTTAACATTTATTAAATATTGAAAATTCAAATAACATTAATGTCGTTTTAGCCGTTCTTGAGTCTTACTACCCGTTCGCTCTAACTTTGCCGCTGGCGTAGAGGCGTATACCTGAATTGTTAATTAGACGAAGTAAATTGACAGTAGCTAATGTCACTTCGTCATAGAAAATAAGCAACATTGTATGAATAAGTGACATTAGTTGCTGTCAATTTACTTCGTCTAATTAAAAAATCGACTTTAGTATGGAGCCGAGCGGCAAAGTTAGAGCGAACGAGCAGTAAATGATGTAACTGACACGACATTAAGTATGGCAATTGATGCAGATTGGATCATCACGCGCTCGTCGGATTAATAATATTGAACTCATTCAGCCCGAACACACGCACAAAATCTCGATTAAAATCGACCAAGCCTTTAGGAAGAATCAGTGACACATTTATTAAACTATACTTACATTAAAATAACAATTAAATTAAAATTTGCTAGAGAGTAATTTTTACTATGGCTACTGTTGCTGGGATATAAAGTTATAAAAACTCGCGTTGATCTCCATAGTAAAAATAAATGTAGTAAGTTACAATTTTTATTTAGAAAAGTTGTTACACATAATTCGCAAAGGAACAATAACTTTCACAATGCAGAAAGTTTAATATTATTTTTGATCTCTGAGACTCTAATCTCGTCGTGAAATATATTTCGAACCATAATATTTACTCTATCAATTGTATGTCATCAGCGTCTTCGGAAGTATGTTTTCACTCGCGTATCGTCGTGCGAGTGTTACCTTTCGAAAGCCCTGGTCCATAAACAAAGCGACCTCTGAACTCAATAAAAATATCAAGTGGGCGTGGCTTGTCATAATATTTTGGTACCAATTTGAGTTTCTAGCTACGTATCATCTTACACGAACACATTTTCAATTTATAGTTTGCAGGGATTGACTGGATACGCAAAGCGCAGGGCCGTATATTCAGCGAAATTCGGGAGAGGCCTACGTCCAGCAGTGCTGCAATCGGCTTTTTTTGATTCAATTTGATTGATTGAATGTTTAAAAAAACATTTCCCGGAAATATATACGAGTAGATATAGCTCACTTGAAATCTCAATTTGTCGACATATTAAGTGAGACACAACAAAAACAAATGACAACATTGACAAATCGGATTACAAATTAATTACCATTCTGCTTTATTTTATTCAACTAGAAAACCAGATACAGAAGTTTATGAAAGATCTACGAAATGAGTCACTTTAGTCACGCTGTCGCGTGTTCTATGTATTATAACGGGTATATAAGCCGCCTATTGTTATGATTGACCGTTCACATCAATACTTAAGACACAGGGCCTATCTCTTCATTTGCATTGACAACACAAGGCCTACTAGTGTATATTGTTAACAGAAAATATCACAGTTATTATCTGATATGGTGGAAATCGTGACCAATCAAAGGTCAATATTTAATTCGGCATCGACATATAAAAGGCCTTGTACCACATACTATTTTGATCTATTGTGCTTGACTACTAAGACAATATCAATAGGTTACACGTTACAACATCAAAACTTAAATCTGTCGAAAATTGTCCTAGTTTTGTAATGGGTGACCCATAGGAATTTGTTTCAACTTGATGGTTGGTTCGATATGAATATAAATAAATTCTATTTAAAGTTAACTTTCTCTGATATTTATATCAAAAACTTAGTCACGGCCCACATCTTCGTCCTCTTCTCTTTAAAATAATACAAACTTCCGATGCGCCCCACGACCTCTGCCTTGTTTTCAATACAAACTAACATCTTAAGGGTACAATTTCAGAAAATCCTGATACATGGTGTTTATTGACTAAAGAGTATGTACCTACGCTGATCAGTGGTCCTCAAGCTGGCGGCCCTGTGATTTGCCTCTTTACGCTCCGTTTTAAGAACCCGGTATTGTAAGATGAGAGAAACACGTGTGCGGGCAGGTCGTTCCAGGTTTTTATAGTTCGACAGAAGAACGATATTTTGAAACTCTCAGTTCTGGTAAAGATTCATATTTAAACAGTAAATTCATCAAGTTCCCCGAAAATAGGCTGCAATCACCAAATTATGCAATTTAATTGTTTCTAAATCAAACTGAATAGACCCTCTATTCAGTTTGATTTAGAAACAATTAAATTGGGATGCAAAGTATTTTTTAAGACTCGCAGGTACTTGTATATATACTTGTATATCGCCTGGCAGTAAATGCTGGAAAAATTGTAAGGGTTTGTAAAAAAAAGCTCATTTACCCCCAGTTTCCGAAAGGCTGATCAACGCTAAAATTAACTAATCGGCTGTTAAAGGCGGATCCTCACAGAAGATCCAAAATGAAAATCCATTTACAAGGAACATAAATGCTTCGTAAATATTTAAGAAGAATATAGGTTGTTGCTACAAAAGCGATTCGACGTCGTTGCTGCACATGTGACTCCATAGCGACCGAAAGTTCAACTGTACAATACTTAGGCGAATCAATGCGGATCGGTTGGAGCGTGTCGGTGGAACGCGGCGGGATCGCAAGAAAAGTTTTCGCTGATCGCAGGAATTGGCGATCCACTTTGGATCTTCTGTGAGGATCCGCCCTTAACAGCCGATTAGTTAATTTTAGCGTTGATCAGCCTTTCGGAAACTGGGGGTTAATCTATGAAAAGATTCAGAATGTATACCCGGCATATATTGCATCTAAGTATAAGTAAGCTAACACACAAATCATTCCCTAATTTACTATTACGATTCACGCATCAGTAAACGGCGTTGTTACATGGACATTAACGACTTGACACCTATTAATTAAATTCGTGACCAAGAACTGTTTCATGTGTGGCTGTCTCCATTTCTGAGTTCCCACACTTTCCCGCAATTTACTGGAAGGCTTAAAACGCAATGTTAATTGGAACAAAACAGTTCCAAAATTAAATAAACACGTAGAAGCACGCTCCGGCGGGTTCACTTTAATTCGATAATTTACAACATCTCGGATCAGGCGCAGGCGCCTTCGGGTAGTAAATAAGTTTCTTATGAAATTCGGCGGCAGACGGTGATCGTATCATAGGCACGCTACATATAGTGGTTCTAGTCACGCAACAAACAGTCTAGTAATTTCGCCCCTAAAAAGATAATATTTTAGAAATTAAAAAATAATAGATTGATATTCGTGCCCAAAAGAATATTGACCGACTTAGCATTTTATCAGCATCTCGACCTCTCCTGTAATAATTGAACTTGATTTCAAAAGTAATAAGCAACACTTGCCTTAAAATTTGTGCTGTCTACACCACACGGTACAGAAAACGGAAGAAGTACATTATGGTGTATCAATAACACCATAATATTAGTACACTAATTGCACAATCTCTCTAACGGGCACCTAGTTATTGAAAATGACAAGCAGTCAAAGTAATATTAAGTATCACTGCACTGAGTATGAATAAAATTAAGATAAAAGCAAAGGGACTATCCTCAACCTCAATTACGACTACCCACACAATGATTAGACGTTTCACTAGATGCTCTGCGCCTCGATCATGGACGAACCTGAGTTATTAAGTGCTAGCTTTGTTATAAATACATTCAACCTGACATGGATTAATGGAATGAAATGCCCGGCTCTTTTTATAGTTGATCGCCTTCATTCCTTGTCAACATTCTAACTCCCGGATTAAGTGCAGTCGTTTATCTAAGCATTTACGTCCTACGTAGTTGGTATTTTATGAGTTATTTTGTGGCAGCGCGTAACATTTTATTTGAGCTACTAGGGTCACTTTATACACCGCCTGAGTTAATTGATTTGTACCTCGTAATTGACTTGAAGATCAGTAAGTAGCCGAACTTCAAATTTGTCTAGGTCTAAGATTTAATACAAAAGCATACCATATCATGTGTAAGAAGTAAAGCAATAAACAGAACTAGTTGTTCGTTATCTCAAACCAGAAAGGCGACCTTCAACTTAGCTCGACCTGAATACTGAGTAGCGTAATAACCAGAGACACGGGAGGCAAGTACTAGATGCTTTCGTATGCAAAAAGCGTTAAGTGTTAGCCGACGCGGTCGTACGGGCCGAACGTTAAACAAGCGGTTGCGACCTAAACTAGAAATGGGTTGTTTGAGTAGGGTTCTTTCGCGAGCGCAATTGTATTCGAACGTGTCTTGTTAGTGAATGCTTTATGCTAATTCAGAAGAACAACTAACAGTTTGATGAATATTACTAGTAGATGTTTGGACTCAAATAGAAGCAATTTTCTTAACTGTAAGAATAAAATAAGTATTCCTCTTATAGGTACACCTTAAGAGAAAATTGTATGATAACACAATAAAATGCATATCAGCAAAACAACGTCGTTGTTAGTCAACCAACATATAGATACAATTCACAGAAACAATTACATTCCTACCGTTTAGGAGCCATTAATTGCGTCAATTTGAGTGTGATTAAATACAAACGGGTATATTGAACAGGCAATCAGTCAATTCTCGACAAACACCTACTCATGTTAATATGATGATCGCTCCGGGTACTGACTGCAGACGTCGACTTATAACCTAATTGCTTCTAGTTTACGATAATGAAAGTGTTAGATATTTAGTTGACTTTTAGACAGTTGCGATTTCAGAATATGTTCCTACAATATCTCCGGGTCTTTAGGACTAATTTTGACGACTCTACTCACTATGCTTTTTTAGTGTACTTAGGAAATCTAGATCGGTAGTTGCCATTTACGAACTTTGTGTTAAAAAGGTCTGAATGTGAACGAGGAGAACTCTATTCTGATCTCGACCTTGTGCTTGTAAACGTATGACACAAAATATGATATTGGTAACCAGATCCCGTTCCGCACGTGTGTTTCTATATGTTTGTAGCTTTATTTAATTATATGCAGGGATTATCATAATGGTTTTTGGTGTCTACGTATTTTCATTAATTACTTGCAATAATATAAGACCTGTAATCGAGGACAAACCGTAGGCGAATCCACTCGTGACCTCATCATAATGCTATCGCAGTATGAAGAGCAAACCCATGTTACTGTTAGATAAGTTTCAACTTTGTGAAAGCTTCATAAGTTGAGAGTTTATATGAACATTTGTCCTTTTAGACTTTAATTTAATATGTGGCAATAACTTAAGCGAATTTTAAATATGCACTGAAGGGTTACATTTCAACTTAATGGCAACTAAAGGTTTAACGGAACAATCTTTAAATAATAACACAGGCCTGCAAAATGAGGGTCATAACTTCCTCTCTGGAATTTGATAGCTGATTCTAGGGTATTTTGGTGCGCTGATTACGAATATGTACTTAGTTTTTCTGCATCACCTCCAGATTTTTCAAAAAAGGTACAGAAAGAAAATAGAAAAAAAGACCCAAGTTTTCTCATAAAAAAATTATATTTAAAAAAAGTACATTACTTTTAACTTTAAAAACGACTAAAATATAATAACAACTTGTTACTAGTCTAAGTTACATGTAAATTTTATTTGTTGAACCTGGTCCTTTTTTCCTGGAACCTTAAGTTGTGCGATTTTCGGTTAAAATTCCAGTTTGGATCGTCACGCTTCAATAACCAACAATAGTCCGCCATCATGCTAGTATTCCATGTTCCTTGATACCAGACTTCAAGCTCTTTCAAATCTCGGTAAAATTTTTCGCCTTGTTCTTCGCCAACGGCTCCTAGATTTTCTGGGAAGTAATCAATGTGCGAATTTAGGAAATTAAGTTTAGTGCTCGTTTATGTCCCTTTTATTATTAAAATTGTATCCAGTTATGTCACAACAACAACAGTAGCAATCTTTATCATGGTTGTTAGCCTCTCTTCGTAGCATAGGCGAAACGATTTTGAAGCTATTTTTCTGTCCTTTTGACCACTGGCGAAGTTCTAATAAACAAGTCGTACAAAGTTTATGAGGTGTCCAAGTTTTGTCTTTGGTTAATTAAAACGTCTCCGTAATAACTTTTGTAAATATTTTTCACAAAGTCGGTAATGCTGTTTCGTTGTTTTATCACCATAAAATTCCCGCAAATATTACAAAAACAATTTGGAGAATTTAAACATCTTCGCGATGACATTTTAAAGTTCATGTTGCAAGATGCGCACTTCAACTGTTAATTTTCTAAATAAGTGCGGGTACTTAATAAAAAAAAAGCCTTTTGGATTATCTTTATTACACCCTTTTTTAATAATATTTACAACAATTAGGTAATATTACTACTAGGTAATATTTTTTTTTTTTTATTACTAAATGAAGTCAAAATTACCCGTTTTCAACATGGTTAATGCGGATTACTTTTACTTTTTATGTAGTAATCATCAAATTACTGATTTGCATTAATTTCTATGTCCCCTTACACGAATTAAATGCAATAAAAATTAAGCTGAAGTATTTTAATGACGTTTTATAAATTTCTAAAGATAGACGCTCAGACATTTTGGAGCTAAATCTTAAATATTCAATATCAAAAAATCCTGACGTGATGGATTTTTTTTATTATTTTTCTCGTAATCAGCACATCAGAAACTATAGAAAATGTTACTCAGATTTCAAAGAGGAAAACCATTGCAGACCTGTGTAATGTATATGCGATTATAATTTGATTCGAGTCAGCTTTTATGGCCGGATAGGACATTGAAATCGTTCCTGTCTCGCTAAATGGCTCTCGTAAATTCTCGATTAAGACGGTACACATTTGAACGACAAAAGCTCTGGCATCAGAAACGACCGCCGTGGCAGAGCTCGGTGCTATAAATTTCATAATTAATTTTATTATCGAAGCCATTGCTCGCACGTCGACTTTAAGCGAGATTTGCGATCTAAAGCCACCGCCCGTACCGCCGCCCCAACCTTTTTATCATTAACCGTTCAATATACATTGGCTTTCGCTTCAATTTCATATTATCTCTTAATAACCAGCATATTTTAAATAAAAGATGGCGGTTGTAAGAGGTCCTATGTAAAACTTTCATTTTTAATGAAGTTCGTACAATCGTTCTGCGCTGATCATAAAAATTAAAAATGTTCAGTATACTGCAGCGTTTGTGTCGCAATATCGGTTTAAATTGCTTTGAACCGTAAACTTTAATAAAATATATCTTCAAGCCAATTTCTGCTTATAAATTTTAAAAAAAATCTCAAGATAATGTAAAACGCCTTGCCAATAAAATATTTCCCAAGATAACGATTCCTTATTTAAAATTCTCTGGAATTCTGCCTCATACACCAAGAATAAAATTTTGCCTGATCGAATCACTACAGGTTCAGTCAAATCATTCATTCTATAGTTTGTATGTGTTTATCAATCAACCTATATCAGTTCAATCCTGGACGTAGGCCTCTCCCAAATTACGCCACAACACACGGTCCTGCGCCTTCCAGTCAGCCGCATCCAGTCAGTCCCTGCTACCTTTAATGTGTTTATATAGTTTATAATATTTATACATATAGTTTATTAGATAGTGTGTTTAATAGTAAAAACATAGGTACATCAAAAAACTCTTACTGAAAGCTCGTCATAACCTCAGAAACAAACTAGAACCTTGCAACAAACCTCGAATATACTGGGGGTTAAAAGTTGCATTTGAAAAGAGTTGTGAAGCAACTGCTCATTTTATTACTGTTTTCGTCTTACTCCGTCTCGTTAAACTTAGTTCGAATTCTGTACGAAATGATTTCCTCCCCCATAAATTATTCAAACTAAAAGAAGCTCTGGAGAAAAATCTACACAGCCAGCGTAAGAAAAGCCCGTGCCCGTAAAAAAGCTATCATTATAATAACGTTTTCTGACTCAACTACCACGCGGTTATAAAGTTAACTCCTTTTGCAAAGAAAAGTAATGAGAATATTTAACTCGGAGGCAAACCGGTCGGCGTAGCAAGAGTTTTGTAAGCAACGATGGAAAGAAAACATTCGCGACGGTGAGCAGAGCGCCGAGGTTCCCTGCACAAAGAACCCTCACAAAGGCTGCACAGCCGTGGCCCTCGCCTGACTTACTGTTATAACTTTAACGCAGAACACAACAGCTTTAATGCTATCTTATGCCTACAAGGTACGTGGTATAAACTCGTTAAGAAATATCATTGTAATTTAAAGAAAAGTAGTAATTTACGATTGACATATCTTAAAATAAGTTAAAAGTTAGCATTTAAATAACGTTCTTAGGAATAACAAAATTAACTGCAAAGAATCTGCGACGAATACCCACGGATGTATGCCGAACTCGAACCTATAAAATAAACAAGGTCCCCAAGCAACTCTTCGAAACCATGTCCCAATATCCCTGGAAAACGTGTCTATCACCGCATTCTCGTCTAGAGATTCGGGTGCTAACCCTCGTGGGGCTTACATGGAAACTAAGGTTTGCATGAAGCTCTCATGTCACACCGCCTTCTTGGGTTTGCCCCAGCTTTGCCCCTAACTTCACCCGTGACATACTTCGAGGTCCCGTTACCACTCCCATGCCCCTAAATTAATTATTAAATATTTTCTTTCACTCTTCTTATTTCGAAAATCCTGAAATCATGTTGCTTCGTTAGCGGCTTGTCAACATATATGGATTTAACGAAGCTAAGCTAGTTTAGTATTGCCGCCACGAATGGACATGTGGAAAGGCGTGACTCTCCTTAACCCACTACTTAGTATTAGTTGCATTTTCAAGACAAGGACAGATTATATCGGCGGAAGTACGGTAGTACGGTAAAATACTTATAAGGTAGTGAATCCCATCGTGACTTTATGTAAGAAGATTCCATTATAATTTAAGACATAAAATCGCACCATTAGTTGGGGAGATGACCGTGCTGTAAAGTCTTTTTTAGTTTCATTCTCGAATATAGTGATTTAATTGACTACAAAATCTGAAAAATATGTGTTTGCTTACATTGAGTGCATCAGTTGCACAAAAAGACAAAATCTCTTCAAGATAGGATAACAAGATAACAAGCGTGGAGCGGCGTACTAAGACGGATAAAAACAAGACGTGGAGCCTACTCGCAGACATGTACCTTGTTTACTTAAACGAGGCCCACATTAAGTGCCTCCGGAGTAGATTCCGCACCACTTTGATTCCCTTTGATACACTATTACGATACATTCGTGATACATATGTAGATATACTTCACGACTTGACTGGTTAAACATGTATTGAAAAAATTAAATTGAATGAAAACCTGAATTGGTGACCGTAACTGTCGTAACTAAACAGCAAACACATGGCCGTATTACAGAACGTTCTTCAAGACTTAAGAAACAACGCCTAGAGCATAACATTTATAAGGCGAAAACTAACTTCAAAACGTTTCTATAATATACTAGCTGATGCCCGCAGCTTCGCCCGCGATGGCGCTGTATGTGAAATTTTGCTGAATTTTCTTTGCTATAAACCTCACGGAGCCCGAGACCTTTCCAACGACTGCAAAACCGTGGAAATCAGTTCGTGCGTTCTACAGTTATAGCGTCAGGAAGGAAAACCCGACTTATTTTTATATAATAGACTAGCTGATGCCCGCAGCTTCGCCCGCGATGGCGCAGTATGTGAAATTTTGCTGAATTTTCTTTGCTATAAACCTCACGGAGCCCGAGACCTATCCAACGAATGCAAAACCGTGGAAATCGGTTCGTGCGTTCTGGAGTTATAGCGTCAGGAAGGAAAACCCGACTTATTTTTATATAATAGATTATTGCTGAGTCTCATTTTGTAAGACGGACCATTTGTGTATCAATTCTTACTATAGATTACTTCTGCATTAAGCATCTGCTACACAGAGATGACAGAGACCTTTGAATGCTTCCACAAAAGACCTTAAAGGTCATTTATTAAAACTAGCTGTTCCCCGCGGCTTCGACCGCGTAGAAGTCATAAGCTTCCTTTTGCGCAGTTGGTTCAAAAGTAGCCTATGTCCTTCCCAGGGCCTCGAACTATCTCTATACCAAATTTCATCTCAATCGCTCCAGACGTTAAGGCGTGAAAGCGTAACAGAGAGACAGACAGAGTTACTTTCGCATTTATAAATTAGTAGGGATAACATTTGCGGTCAAATATCAATGGAAAAAGCTTCGCATTAAAGCTGCCTTCCTAGACAATTTCGTTTATTGATCCTAGTACACCATTACGACTGACTTCTTAGAAGTCACTGCATTAATAAATGCCAGTACTGAAAAATAATTAATCATACAATTACTTATTTTTAAACATAGAATGCGCGCAAAATTTCTCACGTAAAATTTTGCTATCCTATTAACTTCCCGAAGCAATATGATGTTTTTACCGAGTAAAAACTATTTTGTGTTCCTCAACACCTGCTAGTACGAGTATAACTATTCCCTGTAAAATCACAATGAATATTGTCTCCCTTCCACGTGAAAGAAGAAAGTAAAAAAAACTTTTAAATTTTATAAATTTAATATATCCCTCCTATTCTCAAATAAAAAACCCGGCCAAGTGCGAGTTGGACTCGCCCATGAAGAGTTCCGTAGCAGCAAGTAACATAATATAAAAGTTCTTGTAGTTCGTTGTAACTTTCATTGATGTTTTAACACGTTCGCAGTGGTAGTGATTTTACTAGGCGAAAATCGCGGTTTATGACGTATTTAAAAAAAAAACTACTAACTTGATCTCGTTCAAACCGATTTTCGTTGGTAGATTTTATGGCAATGTAAATCATATATTTTTTTAGATTTATCATTCTCTTAGTTTAGAAGTTAGAGGGGGGGGGGGGGGCACACATTTTTTCACTTTGGAAGTGTCTCTTGCGCAAACTATTCACTTTAGAAAAAAATGATGTTATGAACCTCAACAGCATTTTTGTAGACCTATCTATAGATACCTCACACGTAGGGGTTTGATGAAAAAAAAGTTTTTGAGTTTCAGTTCTGAGTATGGGGACCCCCAAAGTAAACTGCTTTTTTTCTAGTTTTATATAAAAATCTTGAAGCGGTTCACAGAATACATTTACTTACCAAGTTCAACAGCATAGGCCTAATCGTTTAGGAGAAAAGTGGCTGTGACACACTGAAAAGCTGAAGGCTTTCAGGAAGAGAGAGAGAAATGAAAAGATTGAATTTAAAATGTAAATAATTAGTAGTTTATTAGAATTGAGCACTTGGGGGTCGTGGGTGTGGCAACTTCGGGCAGCAAGTACGGTTTCCGAAGGCCTTCGCAGGGTTCGACTTATCTTGTGGCTCCAGGATGTCGATGCAGTCCGCCAGGTAGCCGTGTCTTCCACAATTTCGGCCGGCACGGTATTCCCAACCCGCAGGGCGGATGTTCGCTCGTAGAACTCGAAGGGTGGATTTTACCAACCCGTAGGGTAGACGGTTTCTTGGACCCGTAGGGTGAATGTTCCTTCGTGGAACCTGAAGGGTGGACTTCTTGAACCCGTAGGGTGGACCCTGGAATGTTCCATATGACGGGTTAGCTGGAACCCTTTTTCCCGCCCATTGCTAAGACAGCCGACCACTGTTAAACCATTTGGGAGTCGGTTGCCTTACAATGGTTGGTTCTATCCTAAGTTTACAGAGACCTTTTTTTTTCACACCCCTGTAATCTACCCTCCCATAACAGGGTCGACCAACAGCCGTTAATTTTCTCTATTTTAAAATCTAGAATCATAATAATTAATTTAACTCACCCAATGATGGGGTCTTCTATTTATAGCTATTTGCTCCTTATCCTTGACAAATATTTACGAGGATATTTGCGATGATATAAACGATTATTTTTAAACTGATGTGATTCTCACAATTTCCAATTACACTGATACGTTCGTGATCTATTTTAAATATTAATCTGGCGGTCCTCCTGCATTGACGCAATGCCTTATATATCAATGAAATAGCGCCTCTAGTGGCACCGCTCGAAACTACTCAATCGTCAAGACCGTATCACTGCCTATAGCTTCCGTCGTTGCGACACTAACTCGGTAGATGGCGCTTTCATTTATTAATCTAAGTTTTCATTTTAAAACCCCTAACGTTGAACCCCTATTTGCACCCGTTGTTTCACAACGTTACATACTCCCCCTCCCCAGTGAGCGTTTGACGTACCCTAACGCGTCAAACGCTGCGTTCGTCCTCGAACGCCCCTAATATAATACCTACTACTCGTCTATGTGTGTGTGTATGTTAGTGTGTTGTGTGAATGAGGTGATGCTGGGTGTAGCGAAGAGTCGGCCTTAACTTTAATGAAACCAACTCGCAGGATGTATTTAGGTGATTCTGAAGGATCTTATGGGACAGAAAGAGAAAAGACGTATTTGAGGCTTTGGGTTGAAGGTTCAGGTAATACGCACCGCCTGAAAGTATGTATAATAAGGCTTTTTACTGAAGGCTGGGATTTATACAACCGTCCCAGAGAAGAACATCCTACTAGGGCTAGTGTAACACTTCCGACTCATAGGATGGACTATCCCCCAGGGCAAGCCTCTAGCTTCCGAGTGGTAGGAGTAGCCATATGACGAAAATAAAGATAACGGTGATCTACACCTACGACTGTTAGGGCAAGACAAATGCTGCCAAATAACAGTACATCCTATATCTGTTCGGGTAAGACTCATGCTTCCTCGTAACAGTACTAAACCTACACCATCAATCTGTTCGGGTAAGCTTCATGCTTCCTCGTGACAGTAACCTACAACATAATTCTGTTAGGGCAAGACCATGCTGCCAACTAACAGTAAACGACGAACTCTGTTAGGGATAGACTCATGCTTCCAACTAACAGAAAACTCCCAACTATACCAAGAAACAGAAAAGTGATAGAAAATAATTTACTTGCAGAATCCTCCGTGATGCTAATTAACCCCTATGTCCCCATGACGAACACGGCATGTGTTTGTCACGTTGTTATGTGTACTTATTTGAAAGTCGTGTGTAGTGTGTAGTGTGTAGTGTCCCTAACTAATTACTAGGCTATTTTAGCCCTTTAACAAAATAAAATAAAAAAACGAGTGCTTATTTGCAATCTTAGTAGCAATAACAAAGCTAAGTGCTTGTTCGCAACTTTAGTAGAAGAATGTTGACTATGACTATTATGTCAACCCTAATAAATAACGAAGATAAACGCTCTCTGGCCAATATGCCAAATCTCCAAAAAATATGGTACCCTTGTATGCCACCATGGCAGTGTAAAATGTATGTGCGTGCTTAAATAAATAATATGTATGTATGTACGTATGAAATCTCCCTTGTGTAAGTTTTGTTTTGCTTGCGCGTCTAATGTTGACGTAATCATGTTGATGCAAACGTGTTATTCATCGTTGCATCTAAGGCCAGTGTCACACTACATTCCATGCCATATGATAACCCGTCAGCTTTGGTCGGGAACAAAACTTAGGACATTTGAGTCACTTTCTCTAATCTACGAAAATGACTCGCCTGTAATCAGTTTGACTCCTACTTCCGCCTTTGGGAGTCACACAACATGAAGTTCAGGTGTCACTATGTAAACAAACAAACAAAAAAAAAAAAAAAAAAAAAAACTGCTTATGAAGTGTTTGGAATTGTGTGTGAAGATAATTGTGATGAATATGTGATGAGTATATACTACCTAATTAGTATGTAAGTGAAATTGTGAAACTTCCGTATCAAAATGTACCTCGTTGTCCGATGTGAAGAAATGTGGTACATTATGTGCCACCCAAGTATTACTATTCTATTACGGTGTGCTAACACCCTTATCTCTTTCCAAAAATTAATTATCAAAAACACTATTGTGTAACTGTACTGATGTACTCCATAAACTATTCGCATACGCATCTTAGCGCAGTGTGTTACGGCCTTTACCGTTATCTGCATTCGTCTTTGTATGTTAAGGAATGTGAATATTTTTCGACCCACCCGCGGAATAACGAAAAAATAAATTCTACTTTTTAGGGTTCGGTGAACCGAATTATAAATTGAACCTTTATGAAACTTAGTATTTGCTTTAGGAAATACTTAAGTTTGGAAATATTACCTTTTAGTGTTCCTTCACTCAAATAAAAATTTGGACCCTACTAGAAATTAATTGTCTGTCTGTCTGTCTGTGTGTTTAATGTAATCTAATCCGACGCAGTGAGTAATGAAAGTGAAGTGTGTGATGATGGGTTGACGAAATTTACTAAATGTTTTTCAGTTTTGCACGAATAATGCAATTTTCTACGCTGCTATTATTTTTATTGAAATGTAACTATTTTCACGAACGTGGTAAGAGTTAATTGTATATTGACTCGTACCAACTATTTTTTTTTAAATAGTTATTTACTACTACGGAACCCTTAAATATTTCGAACTGTGTTAAAACGATTCGCACTTGGATGGTTCTGGAAATAATCTGTATCGTAGTAACTAACTTTTTTATGTAGATTGTTCCTTACCACTACGGAACCCTTGAATATTTCGAATTGGTTGAAAACCGATTCGTACTTGGACGATTCTGGAAATATTCTGTATCAGACTGTTGGTGTCCGGAGTGTATTTTATTCACTTCCACCCACAGTTTATATGGAAAAAAAAAAAATTCTTCTAATATCGAGCTAGTAAATCAACTTACTCGTAAACGTTATGAAAGCAACATCTGCCGTTGTTTATATAGAACCCGAATCAAAGTTAATAGTTTACTATTGTTTTTTGGCAAGAATGTTTTCGCTGCGTAATCTACGTTTGGAATGTTTTTTCTTACAGTTGTATTTCAGTGTATTAGAATTCGACGTAATTCGAAAAGTGAATCAATTATGAATCTTTTATAATTTACGTGAAGTGAAATTCGTAAAATCTTTGTTCTAACGTTTTACTAGCGTGAAATTTCAATAGGGATTGTTACCCAGAAGTGTGATTATCGGCTGTTGGTCTCGCTGTAAATTCACATATGGGAAATACAACAAAATAATACACAAATTGAGGCGGTTTGACGCCGTACAAAAATAAAAATTGTGGTGGTGATATCCTGTGACTACTTTTTACGATGAATATAGGCAATACAAATCACTTACTAATATTAATGTAAGCGTTTCAAATGTTAAGTTTTACTTCAGACTTTAATAAAGTAATATTTAAAATTGGAACAAAACAAAAAACTTTTACTTGAAATTTACTTAAAATTTTTCCACCATAAAATTAATATCTGAGGGTGTGAAAAATAAATTGGGGACCGTTAAAATTTGGAAAAATTACAATTTATGTTGAGAAAAATTCAAATTTTGCCTTGTTCTTGATTATGCCGAAATCTGTCTAAAATCACTAAAAAAAACACACAAAATAATCCGGAAAGAACAAGTTGGCAGCAGAGGTCAGGAGAGCCAAATTCCTGGGTAGTTATGTTAATTTTGAGGGAAACTACCCCGCTAACGGGCACTCTTAAGACTATTTTACACAAGTTGAATATCTTATAATTATGACCTCCCGACTCCCGTCGGAAATCGCTTTCTCGCTACCCGAAACCACGATATGGGCGCCACTGAAAAGCTGAAGGCTTTCAGGAAGAGAGAGAGAAATGAAAAGATTGAATTTAAAATGTAAATAATTAGTAGTTTATTAGAATTGAGCACTTGGGGGTCGTGGGTGTGGCAACTTCGGGCAGCAAGTACGGTTTCCGAAGGCCTTCGCAGGGTTCGACTTATCTTGTGGCTCCAGGATGTCGATGCAGTCCGCCAGGTAGCCGTGTCTTCCACAATTTCGGCCGGCACGGTATTCCCAACCCGCAGGGCGGATGTTCGCTCGTAGAACTCGAAGGGTGGATTTTACCAACCCGTAGGGTAGACGGTTTCTTGGACCCGTAGGGTGAATGTTCCTTCGTGGAACCTGAAGGGTGGACTTCTTGAACCCGTAGGGTGGACCCTGGAATGTTCCATATGACGGGTTAGCTGGAACCCTTTTTCCCGCCCATTGCTAAGACAGCCGACCACTGTTAAACCATTTGGGAGTCGGTTGCCTTACAATGGTTGGTTCTATCCTAAGTTTACAGAGACCTTTTTTTTTCACACCCCTGTAATCTACCCTCCCATAACAGGGTCGACCAACAGCCGTTAATTTTCTCTATTTTAAAATCTAGAATCATAATAATTAATTTAACTCACCCAATGATGGGGTCTTCTATTTATAGCTATTTGCTCCTTATCCTTGACAAATATTTACGAGGATATTTGCGATGATATAAACGATTATTTTTAAACTGATGTGATTCTCACAATTTCCAATTACACTGATACGTTCGTGATCTATTTTAAATATTAATCTGGCGGTCCTCCTGCATTGACGCAATGCCTTATATATCAATGAAATAGCGCCTCTAGTGGCACCGCTCGAAACTACTCAATCGTCAAGACCGTATCACTGCCTATAGCTTCCGTCGTTGCGACACTAACTCGGTAGATGGCGCTTTCATTTATTAATCTAAGTTTTCATTTTAAAACCCCTAACGTTGAACCCCTATTTGCACCCGTTGTTTCACAACGTTACAACACGGACGGACAGACAGACAGACAGACAGACATGACGAATCTATAAGGGTTCCGTTTTTGTCATTTGGCTACGGAACCCTAAAAACACTTAGTGTAACGTTATTTTGTCTTTATGCACCTAATACTGTTCTTATATCAATGTGTTCAACATGATGTGCCATGAATATGTATCGATTTACCTTTAAAAATCTATGACTTTTTCGAATTAAGTTCCCATGATGCATAGTCGTAGTTAAGTCACGTATAAGCATCTCATTATTCTTGAATTTCAACTAATCGTTAGGTTCTTTAAAATGGTACTTTACATCCTGTTCATTTGAGTAATATCAGTAGTTAACTCATGTAATAAAATCGATTCAGTTTTGAATCCATAGATAAAGACACATTTGGTATTCAAGTAACCAAATCTCGGAGATTCTTAGTTACTTGAATACTAATGTAAGGGCTCTACACAAAACTAGCAAACTGCGTGCATATATTATGCCTCCGCTTACCTTTTGAGATAGTAATGATTGTATGGCTGGTGTAGTAAACTAAGTAAGAAATAAAAGTCAACATGTGTAAACACGCATTACTCAAACGTTTTTTTTTATTTATTTTTTTACGTGAGGGAAAATCCTCAGAGGATGTTATGCCGGACTCTTACCGACTAAAAAACCTCACGTAACGCCTAACAGCCTGTGGTTGGGAGTCCCGGGTAAGCCCTCGGAAGGATGTCCCAGGACTCACAACAGACCTACGGCCGCCTCTGCGGCCTCGCCCGGGGGTTGGTTCGGGTGCTATCCCGCGTCTATGGGGGGTTTCGGGTGTGATCCCGCTTCTATAGGGGGGAGTGCGTGAGTTGCTCACGTCACGCTGCCGTCATGGGCCTGCTTCTGTAAGGATGGTGAGCCGCCCTGTCACCGTCCTCAGGCCCCCGGTCATGGTGGCCGATAGTCCTCGGCGAAGACACGTCGGCGGCACCCAGGCCGCCGACTGCGGAACTCGGGTGGGAGAGTTCTCTCCCGTACCCGTCCCGCCGCCTCCTTCACGAGCATGACCTGCTCGCAGAAGGAGGCGGCGCAGTCCCACTTACTCCCGCTGGAGAGCATGGCTCGCACCATAGTCTCGAGCGAGAGAGTGTCCACGCCCAGACCCACTACGAGGACATGGTGCTGTTGCGCCCACGCCGTGCACTCCACAAGCGTGTGGAGCGCCGTGTCATCGCTGCGGTCCTCGCAGTGCTGACACTCGGCCGTGGTTTCCCGGTGTTTTCGCCACAGATACCTACCGACGCGTTACTCAGACTTATTCAAAATTGAAAATAAAAAACAAATATTCTTCATATCTTTACAATTTTGATTTGCGTCAAATCAAAATTGTAAAGATATGAAGAAATAATCAGTCAAATGAAATAATCTATTATATAAAAATGGGATATAATAAACCGAGCCTCACAAGTTTTTATCGGCCACAGCATTTAGCTTCCGATTTAATAACTAAGCCACGGGAAAATTAATTAGCCTCTAATATACTAATTCGTCCCCTTTACAACGTCACCTAAACATTCCGTTATGAGTATCAAATAAAGATCAACAATTATTTTAACTTGTCCTGCGTATTTATATATTAACACCTAATTTACTAATTCAGCCACAGATTTTACATGTGAACACCATTTTATATTTCACAGCTTCAAGTCGACAGCCTCAAAAAATAAAATTTAAGCCTCCACAGACAACATCAGTTTTTATAACTTAGCGTGTAAAATAAATATATCGCATTCTTTTTTCGTTAAAATAGCCACTGCAAGGCTAGACGCGAGTGCAAAGGACGACAGCGACTGGCCATTTGCATTAATCAGAGACCGCTATTTGATATCACTTTATAACTAAAGACAGATTACGCTTACCAAACAAGAAAGTGAGGTCGAGAAAGTAAATACTGAACTCAAAAGTGGATAAATACATTATACACTTTTGATAGTATATATACATTAAGTGAATATATGGATAATAAATAAATAATCACGGACATTTCACACAGCTCTATCTGATCCCAAAGTAAGCTAGGAATAACCAACTTGTGTTATGGGTACCAGACCACGGATATTAATACTTATTTACTTTTTTAAAATACATAAGTACTGTCATACATAATGTCGTCATAAATTTTACCATTAAAGAGAAATTACTCGTTACGTGTGAACAGTGTTTGGCACTGCCACGCTATACTACGTACTCACTTTTGGGTGTAGTATTTGTTTTCTTAGTCTTACTTTTTTGTTTGCTATCTGTCTTTGGTTTTATAATCTGTATTACATGCATACATAATGTCACCGACCGAAATCTGCAATGTCTCAGCATTTTATTTACTTCCAACGCCGTAGGTAATGACTGTCTCAGCCGTAAAATGATTATGCCCATACTTGATGAAGTTCTCCCCATCCTCTGTCATATCCTTAATTTCTCGATTACCCATAGTATCTTTCCAGTAGCTTGGAAAGATGCACTAATCACCCCTATTGCCAAAAAATCCACATCCTACAATCTCCATAAAAAAGGTTGCCTGTAAGAGATTGCCTTGTGCGATAAGGCCGCCAATTGTTATGCCAATAAGTGTAATTTCAACTGTTTTGTTCATATGTTATTCCTGGTGTACAATAAAGAGTTTTTTACTTTACTTTACTTTTACTTTACTTTAATAGAATACCTGAAACTTGCAGGCAAGGCAATGTATGAAATATGCCAGAGTACGGAAGGTTTGTTCGCTACTTGCAAAGGTTAGGTTAGGTTGGAACAGTGACCACTAACGCGCGAAAGCGAGCGAGCGAAGCGAGCGAGCGAAGCGAGCATGCCGCGGCAGTGGCCGCCGAGAGCCAAATGTCATATAAATTTAATATTTTGCATTGTATTACAATTTCTCTATAGTTGTTTTGCGGTATTTGCAATTTTATGCTGACCCAAGATCTATCTCTTTTGCACATTGCCGGAGAACCAGCAGGTATTCTATGCGATCTCTGGAAATTTTGTAAAATACCTAGACAAAGTGTCAACAATCATATACTTATTCAAAATATTTCATACATTGCTTGGACGGGCGTCTGAAGTCTGGGGCAGGTATTCCTTAGAATGCATAGGTTAGTATTAGAATATAATTATGAATTGTAAACACTGCAGGTAACACATAATAATAAATAAAAGCATTTATGCCCGAAAGTCTGTCCCACACTCCCGTGTTGAAACGGACTCGCTTGTCCGTTTCCACCAGATTGTGACACCCCACACCGTCGGCTTAACGTGCCTTGCAAAGCAAGAAAATTCTCGCAAATCAAATGTTACAAAGTGACCACCCATTCGGGCACGAGCAATAGCGGTAGTTACTTATTGCAGTGATCGTTTACAAAAGACTGAGTCAGTGGCTACAAGTGGTTCTAGCTATTAAGGTAATATTAGTGGCCATAATTTGCTTTTTGATGGCAATTTTACTTAACTTTGATGAGCCATTAATGTGGGACGAGTTACATTTTAAACATGCTAAATTAGAAAATTAGAAGCTACAATATAAATAAATAATGTCTATTTTGATGCCATTTTTTAGTAATTTAGAAGTTTACTGTTTGAATGCATGTTACAAAATTAGATGCTAAAAAATAATCACGATGCTGAATTATATTAACAGTGCAGCTAATAAAGAAATTAAATGGTGGCTATAATCTATAAATTCTGACGCTCATTAATTGTGGCTGACTTATTAATTTGGGGGGCAAAGTATTTTTTCGGAGGCCAATAATGCTATTAAAAAGAAGTTCGTTTAATTAGCACCCTATAAAAATAAGTCGGGTTTTCCTTCCTGACGCTATAACTCCAGAACGCACGAACCGATTTCCACGGCTTTGCATTCGTTGGAAAGGTCTTGGGCTCCGTGAGGTTTATAGCAAAGAAAATTCAGGAAAAATTTCAACAGAAAAGCGGGAAAATCATTTTTCACATACAGCGCCATCGCGGGCGAAGCTGCGGGCATCAGCTAGTATTTTATAGGCATGAGTAGACGAATTAGGATTTGAATTAAACTACAAGATGTGTGTCAAAATATGCTTAAAGTTTTAAATTGTATACTAATTAATTAAAAATTATGTGTAAAATGACCATAGAATCAGCCCGAATTTTTTAGACGAATGCATTTTATGACTTAAATTTTTGTCGACGCAAATCAAAATTGTAAAGATATGAAGAATATTTGTTTTTTATTTTCAATTTTGAATAAGTCTGAGTAACGCGTCGGTAGGTATCTGTGGCGAAAACACCGGGAAACCACGGCCGAGTGTCAGCACTGCGAGGACCGCAGCGATGACACGGCGCTCCACACGCTTGTGGAGTGCACGGCGTGGGCGCAACAGCACCATGTCCTCGTAGTGGGTCTGGGCGTGGACACTCTCTCGCTCGAGACTATGGTGCGAGCCATGCTCTCCAGCGGGAGTAAGTGGGACTGCGCCGCCTCCTTCTGCGAGCAGGTCATGCTCGTGAAGGAGTAGTTCTTGTAGTTTAATTCAAATCCTAATTCGTCAACTTATGCCTATAAAATACTAGCTGATGCCCGCAGCTTCGCCCGCGATGGCGCTGTATGTGAAAAATGATTTTCCCGCTTTTCTGTTGAAATTTTTCCTGAATTTTCTTTGCTATAAACCTCACGGAGCCCAAGACCTTTCCAACGAATGCAAAGCCGTGGAAATCGGTTCGTGCGTTCTGGAGTTATAGCGTCAGGAAGGAAAACCCGACTTATTTTTATAGGGTGCTAATTAAACGAACTTCTTTTTAATAGCATTATTGGCCTCCGAAAAAATACTTTGCCCCCCAAATTAATAAGTCAGCCACAATTAATGAGCGTCAGAATTTATAGATTATAGCCACCATTTAATTTCTTTATTAGCTGCACTGTTAATATAATTCAGCATCGTGATTATTTTTTAGCATCTAATTTTGTAACATGCATTCAAACAGTAAACTTCTAAATTACTAAAAAATGGCATCAAAATAGACATTATTTATTTATATTGTAGCTTCTAATTTTCTAATTTAGCATGTTTAAAATGTAACTCGTCCCACATTAATGGCTCATCAAAGTTAAGTAAAATTGCCATCAAAAAGCAAATTATGGCCACTAATATTACCTTAATAGCTAGAACCACTTGTAGCCACTGACTCAGTCTTTTGTAAACGATCACTGCAATAAGTAACTACCGCTATTGCTCGTGCCCGAATGGGTGGTCACTTTGTAACATTTGATTTGCGAGAATTTTCTTGCTTTGCAAGGCACGTTAAGCCGACGGTGTGGGGTGTCACAATCTGGTGGAAACGGACAAGCGAGTCCGTTTCAACACGGGAGTGTGGGACAGACTTTCGGGCATAAATGCTTTTATTTATTATTATGTGTTACCTGCAGTGTTTACAATTCATAATTATATTCTAATACTAACCTATGCATTCTAAGGAATACCTGCCCCAGACTTCAGACGCCCGTCCAAGCAATGTATGAAATATTTTGAATAAGTATATGATTGTTGACACTTTGTCTAGGTATTTTACAAAATTTCCAGAGATCGCATAGAATACCTGCTGGTTCTCCGGCAATGTGCAAAAGAGATAGATCTTGGGTCAGCATAAAATTGCAAATACCGCAAAACAACTATAGAGAAATTGTAATACAATGCAAAATATTAAATTTATATGACATTTGGCTCTCGGCGGCCACTGCCGCGGCATGCTCGCTTCGCTCGCTCGCTTTCGCGCGTTAGTGGTCACTGTTCCAACCTAACCTAACCTTTGCAAGTAGCGAACAAACCTTCCGTACTCTGGCATATTTCATACATTGCCTTGCCTGCAAGTTTCAGGTATTCTATTAAAGTAAAGTAAAAGTAAAGTAAAGTAAAAAACTCTTTATTGTACACCAGGAATAACATATGAACAAAACAGTTGAAATTACACTTATTGGCATAACAATTGGCGGCCTTATCGCACAAGGCAATCTCTTACAGGCAACCTTTTTTATGGAGATTGTAGGATGTGGATTTTTTGGCAATAGGGGTGATTAGTGCATCTTTCCAAGCTACTGGAAAGATACTATGGGTAATCGAGAAATTAAGGATATGACAGAGGATGGGGAGAACTTCATCAAGTATGGGCATAATCATTTTACGGCTGAGACAGTCATTACCTACGGCGTTGGAAGTAAATAAAATGCTGAGACATTGCAGATTTCGGTCGGTGACATTATGTATGCATGTAATACAGATTATAAAACCAAAGACAGATAGCAAACAAAAAAGTAAGACTAAGAAAACAAATACTACACCCAAAAGTGAGTACGTAGTATAGCGTGGCAGTGCCAAACACTGTTCACACGTAACGAGTAATTTCTCTTTAATGGTAAAATTTATGACGACATTATGTATGACAGTACTTATGTATTTTAAAAAAGTAAATAAGTATTAATATCCGTGGTCTGGTACCCATAACACAAGTTGGTTATTCCTAGCTTACTTTGGGATCAGATAGAGCTGTGTGAAATGTCCGTGATTATTTATTTATTATCCATATATTCACTTAATGTATATATACTATCAAAAGTGTATAATGTATTTATCCACTTTTGAGTTCAGTATTTACTTTCTCGACCTCACTTTCTTGTTTGGTAAGCGTAATCTGTCTTTAGTTATAAAGTGATATCAAATAGCGGTCTCTGATTAATGCAAATGGCCAGTCGCTGTCGTCCTTTGCACTCGCGTCTAGCCTTGCAGTGGCTATTTTAACGAAAAAAGAATGCGATATATTTATTTTACACGCTAAGTTATAAAAACTGATGTTGTCTGTGGAGGCTTAAATTTTATTTTTTGAGGCTGTCGACTTGAAGCTGTGAAATATAAAATGGTGTTCACATGTAAAATCTGTGGCTGAATTAGTAAATTAGGTGTTAATATATAAATACGCAGGACAAGTTAAAATAATTGTTGATCTTTATTTGATACTCATAACGGAATGTTTAGGTGACGTTGTAAAGGGGACGAATTAGTATATTAGAGGCTAATTAATTTTCCCGTGGCTTAGTTATTAAATCGGAAGCTAAATGCTGTGGCCGATAAAAACTTGTGAGGCTCGGTTTATTATATCCCATTTTTATATAATAGATTATTTCATTTGTAACTCTTTTTCGTCATTTTCTAAACGAGGCCCCTTAAGCAAAATATTTAGGTTAGTTGTATCTCGGTTTTTCGAGGGTAATTAATTTAATATTTATTTATTCCTGATGAGATGACTGAGAAAAAAGAAGGAGGGGGTGAGAGATAGATAGATGTCTAAATCACAGTTGTTTATATGGAGCATCAAACGGTTATCTTCTTGTTATCAAGATGCAACAATACAATTTTATACGTACTCTCGTGCGTGCCGTAGATCATTAAGGTCTGATATTACTAGGGTTGCAAGTCAAAATCTATTCGGTACTAGTTGTTTCACGCGACTTCGTACGCTGCATTTTATATGAGATTCTTTAGATGATATAACTTTTTTATTTATGAACCGATTGACATGAAACAAACACTAAATGTTAAGTAAGGCAAACCGCAACGCACTAGAGAACACCGCATTGCAATCGGTTGAGCGGTTGCTGAGATTAGCGTGCACAAACGAACAGGCAAACAGACAAAATTTCTGAAAATTGTTTTGGGTTCTATTGCGTTCATATAGCCCTTATAAAATATCTTCAATGTACAGACAGCGACATGGTACGATTTAATTATATGTACTTATATAATATATTGATAGGTACTGATTTTGAAAAATAATAAGTACAATAATAAAGTTCGCAGATTTTCACAAATAATATTTATTATACCTCAACAAAATAGATACTAACTAAAACTTTACTGACTGCACATAGAACGCTGCATGTGAAGTCAGTCCAAAATTACTCGAAATTGAGTTTGATCGTTTGTTACACTTTCACGCTGAAATTCATCATTTTCTCTGAAATCTCTTTACTTACATTTATAAAATCGTATAAATTTTATTAAAGAGATGGAAACACATCCAGCTAAATCAGTGAAGTCGAAGTAATGACTGATGGATTGATACAGCTTAACAGTGTAAAAAATAATCCCTATGTAAAACGTGAACACTATCCACTCATCAATAATACAATAATAATACAACTAATTATAATTCGCCCAGAATCTATCAGTTCTGACTGTGTTCTTGTGACAGATCGATTGATTATGTTTTTCTGCCGGAGGAACTTCAGACCCTGTTTCTCCTCAAATACAAATACTAAATTGTTGCAAAAGTAAATAGCAGCCAATTCGATTGCTGCCGCGAGGCCCATCCGCATGCATAGCATGAACATTAATTTAAAGGTGTCTAGGGCGCCTATCAAGTTAGGTAAAGTTTACCTGATCAGTAAGAAAAGATATTTCGTCACCACTTCTTGATCAAGTCAAGAATTTCAAAAAGAATACCGACGAAAATTTAATGTCAACGCCTACATCATACTGTGATTTTCTAACAATAAGAGAATAGGTATAATGAATTTTTCATATAATGAAATGTTACACATATCACATTCCTTTCACGAAAATAACAAAGAAAATAAGCGTTCTTTCACATCGCTTGAATAAATAATTGCGATGTCACAGAGCCTGTTAGTCGCGTCTTCTATTATTCACAACCATGAAAGGCAGCACAAGTAAGAACGTATGTTTGTACTCAAACTGCGTATGTAAAGTCACTGCCGACCTACTCGCCCGATTATCTGATGCATGTGTGAGAATTTAAGTTCAAAATAACATGGTGTACCTACACACTTAAGCGATGTGAACTACTATCCTTTGGAAAAATCTTATCGTAGCACAAAAAGCTTGTTAAGCTTATATAAAGCTGTTTTATCTTTAATCCACATTAAATATTCGGTACACAGAAGTGTCAAAATATACAGGGTGAATTTTTCAAAAGGGATTGGATGGCCAAATCCGAAACTATAAGGAATAGCGAAAAATGCTCAAAGGAGTCACGAGCCCGATTTTGATGAAACTTAAAACCTCATCATTAGATTTTTGAAAAACCAATAATCCTAGCTGGGAATCGAATCCATTGATTTTGAAAAAAAAACACACCCTTTATTATTACACCATACGATAGTGTTGCTATTAAGGATCATATTCTGGGAAGTAATGATATACGGCAAACTACAGAAAAGAGCTCATCTTTAACAAAATACATTTTATTTTTCTTACGTTAACTGATTAATTGTTCAAAACCTTTGCAATACATAGCTAGATTCGAAACCTCAAGGATCGTGTTGCATTCAATATTTAAATATTATTGATTCCGTTGAGAATATTCTCTACAAAATCATTCTGAGCATAATTTAAAACACGGAATAGTTACGATCTTTTCTGGGATTTCGAACGAAACAAATTATGATACAAAATTTAGGTACATGAAATATGCATTCTACCAAAATTCCAAATGTTCCTTAAATTTGGCGTATATCATTAGTTTGCAAAATTTGATCCTTAACAGCGACTCTATCGTGTGGTGCAATAATAAAGGGTGTGTTTTTTTTTTAAATCAACAAGTTCGATTCCCAGCTAGGATTATGGGTTTTTCAAAAATCTAATGATGAGGTTTAAAGTTTCATCAAAATCGGGCTCGTGACTCCTTTCAGCATTTTTCGCTATTCCTTATAGTTTCGGATATGGCCATCCAATCCCTTTTCAAAAATTCACCCTGTATAGTACTATAACAATCGTCTTCCTCTAATTATTTATTCAACTCTGATGATACCCTTATGCACTTATGAAAGTAAACAACAAATCTCACGAATATTGTTAGCACAACGAAAAAAGTCGAGCAATCGCTCGTCAAACATTAACGACTCATGACATAATAGAAACAGAAGAGTGCAGTAATCAACTCTAATAAGAAGGTGAGAAGGCGAAGCGTATTTATTACTTTAATGGAATATCAGCAATTAGGGTCTACAGATAGAATCAGTAGCGCTGACAAGGTGCAAACGAGAGTGGTTCGACCGGATATGTAGGGTCGGCACTCACACTAGTCGTGTTATACATAAAAGTAAACGAACATCCTTAGGCAATTGTGAACGTTACGTCCTTCCATTAAAGCTTAAAGTACCATAGACATATTTGACAGATATTGCTATTTATATTGGCGACTCTAACTAAGTAAAAGAACGTCGCCTATGAAAATGAGCGGAAAGAGTGAATTAAGTTAAATAGAATTAAACAAGGGGTGTCAATTCCCAGAATTACGAAATCCTTAACGGGGTAGACAAATTTAGTAATTTCATTCATTTATTATTTTGTAGTAATTTAGAAAAGTTGAATTTGTTGTTCGTTTTTATAGACCAACTTTAAAATATAATACATAGTTGTAAAGTCATAAAACCTAATAAAGATTGAAAAATACTGATATCGATGTTATCAAAAACATGTGACATGGACCAAATATTTGTGCAATTCGCTAATGTTTGTGTCGGAATTTCGATTTTTATGTGTATAACACAGAAAACACATGATATAAATATCAATAGCATGAGTTTTCAAGATACCATAGTACAAGATTATAAGTAGCTAATTTGTATTAAAATATTTCATATTGTCTATTGATTTCATGTTCTGCGCTCTATAACAGAATGTATACTAATATTATAAAGTTAAAGAAGAGTTTGCCTATTTATTTGTTTGAATGTTAGGATCTCGAGATTTACTGGTTGAACTTCAATACTTAATTCTTTTACATTTTGATAGTCAATTTATTGTGAATGGCCATCGCCAACATTCGAAGTTAATTTCCACAAAACTTTACTCAATTCTTATTGCTTCCTTGACATGAAACAGCAAAATCGAATGAACGAATAATTTAATTCAGTTTCAATAAGGAAATGTAAGAATTGATTGCCAATTACCATAAAATAACTCCATTAAACTAAACACGCTAAGTGACCATCATACATACTTAAGTTACCACCTAAGTTAAAAACTTATGCTCTTTCTATTCTATCAGAGGCTTACAAGCACTTCTCAATACAAACCTTGCATTAAGTACTGAGAATGAGGAAGAGTGTGGGCTACCTGAAGGCGCCAGCACCGTTCAACTGCGCTGACTCAGCAGGAGCGCACTCCCGACCACTGACCGCCATTACTGCACAACTTATCATTACGATGCGTGCGCACTTCGCACTACTAAAAACACTAGTCATCAGACTTCCAATTCCAACCAATTAACAAACCCACCGCAATTTGTGGGTATAAAAACCTAACCGTGACGGGTTCTTAGTAATAAGTGTCCTTGTTAGCTACTGTGAGATTTTATTTTCGACGAAAATTTGTCTGACCGTGCCGCCGTGAATTTAAATGTCACTAACCTTAAAGCGTAGAACAATAAGAGATATGATATAATTAGTTTAACTAGCGACCCGTTGGCTGTCGAAATTCTACAGTAATTCATAAAAAAAGTATTAGTAGACTTGTTCTCTATATACATTAACTGTGTCAAATTTCACATTTATCCCTTAGCATATTTTTTTTTTAAATGGTTTTCGCTTTAAGTAAATATTCACTACCATTAATACTAACCAGTTATTATAATTAAATAATAATAGACGTATGACACATTTAAATCATAATAAAAAATATTGCAGGTAAATCACAAACCCATAAATGTCACTCACTTCAAAATCAAAATAAATAATGCACACTATAGCCTGACAAATTCGTTGGTGACACTCCCATGGTCCGCGCGGGGGGTCGGGAGACGTGGTTGTTCACAGACAACACGAGTTACGATACGAATTATACTGTTGTTTCTTGTAACACAATAGTAGATGGCGCCTTTCTCAGTTTTACATCACTAGTTATTTGATTTAACCCATTCGTTGCGTTGACGCCTATCGACATAAATAAAATTTGATATTAACATCAGAACTTGACTAATGCATAATCTATATATAGGTATAATATTACTAATTTGGGGGCACGGCAGTGCCCCCAAGCCAAGTTAATATTATACCTATATATAATAAAACTAGCTGATCCGCGCAACCTCGTTAGCGTCACATGAGAGTGAGAAAGAGAGTGGTATAGTATTAATATTTTAAGTAATATAATCCCGTCGCGCTTACTCCCGTCGCGTATCTTATATTTATAAGGTGTGGAAGGTATTAATATTTAAAGTGATATATTTTTTCCCGTCGCGTCACGTCGCTTATATTCATTACCATTAGAGTTGACCCGCACAACTTTGTTGAAGTGATATAATGTTTCCCGTCGCATTAATTTTTGTTCGGATTTTGGTTCGGAACTAATCGTGTGCGAGTCCGACTCGCACTTGGCCGGTATTATCTTTCAGTTGACTGAATCGACTATCGTCGAGTTGCCTCGCTCATATTTAAAAAAATATTTAGAGGGCTATTGTAAGTGAACAATAAAAGATAGGCATATGCTGTTTAGGACTTTTTTTGTAACTGTTTAAAAGGAAAAAAAATGTAGTACACAATTTTTAGGTAACTTTAACCATTTACGCAACGTACGCAATGGAAGCTCTCAAAAGAAATAAATTTTCCCCGTTCTCAAAACATTATTCATGGCTGCTCCGCTCCTATTTGTCTTAGCGTGATGTTATATAGCCATTAGCCATCCTCAATAACTGGACTATAGAACTGTGAAGTTATTTTTAAAATGCAATCAGTAGTTTCTGAGATCTTAGCACAAACAAACTCTTCAGTTTGATAATATTGTGAGCTAACCTTTAAAGAACTTAACAAATTAGGTTATTGTGAGCGAACCTTTAAAGATAGACATATACAGTCTCGGACTTTTTTATAGAACTTTTTAAGAGCAACAATACACAACTTTTACGTAACTTTAACCATTTAGACAGCGTACGTCTCGGAAGCTCTCAGACCATAAAAATAATTCCCCGTTTTCGAAACATTCTGCGTTGCTGCTCCGCTTCTATTCACCTTAGCGTGATGTTACATAGCCTATAGCCACCCTCAATAAATGGACTATCAAACTGTAAAAGAAGTTTTGAAATCGAACCAGTAGTTCCTGACTTTCCTGAGATCCTAGCGTTCAAACAAACAAACAAACTCTTCAGCTTTATAATATTAGTATGGATTGTTGAGGGTCTGTACATGGAAGATATTTTGAAAATTTTAATAATTTTGCTGCTACGCTTTTGATAGATTTTCCTAATTACCTACTGCACTTCTAGGAGTGCTTGTCGCATGGATGAGGGAGTCCATGAGGCTTTCGAAGTATTTTGTTTGTAATTATTTACCATCTAAAAATAATTATAAAAATACTTTATGTACCGGGCGGGTAAAGAGCGAGCACGTGTCTGTTTTGCAAAGGCAAAGCGGGCAGCCTTGCCTTTTTCGGAACCTCAAATTTCCAAACAAAATTTAACCTCAAAATTTTCAAACACGCGGTATTCAGATCTACCACTTTACAGCCATATAAACATTTAATAATAAAAACGGATTGATTATAGCTTTGTAAACACCAAAAATGTGGGAACATTTATATGATACAAACCTTGCAATAGTTTGATAAAGAAATACCTCTCCTTTCATACACCAGCTAGTAATAATATAATAACAAAGAGGGAAGATTTGTATTTTTGTATCTAACGAATCGGAAAACGCTGATCAAAACTTTTCACGCCCACAGGCGTCAGTCTTTATACCATTCGATATAATTTTACAACTACACTTCAAGGGTTAATGTTTTGTCATATGTCATTGCCAGATGACATTATTGAGAGGTTCGATATCCACAGAAACTAGCTGTCAAGTCTGTCATATTATAATGCTACCGAAATTTATAGTCAAGGATAGATTCAATCTAGATCGGGTTTTCGATA
Source organism: Miltochrista miniata (assembly GCA_933228765.1). Lineage (NCBI taxonomy): Eukaryota > Metazoa > Arthropoda > Insecta > Lepidoptera > Erebidae > Miltochrista > Miltochrista miniata. Next base: position 20,224,298 of record OW121763.1, on the reverse strand, counting down.
CATACATAACTTGTTGGTTAATAGTAAGGTACATTTTGTTCTAAATTAAAGCACCATGAACGTACTGTCTGAAGCGATGACGTAGCCGTCAAGTAACCCTGCCCCGCACACAAGTTCTTCACCCCCTCTGACGTCTCCCCCCGTCGCCCGCAGACCATGGGAGTGTCACGAACGAACTTGTCGGACTATACCTTAAAATGAAATATTCACAATATATAAAAATAACCGGCCAAGTGCGAGTCGGACTCCCGCACGGAGGGTTCCGTACCAAAAAACAACAAAAAGTCTCATTTGTTGCATGGGAGCCCCCTTTTTTCTTTTTATTTAACCAGAGGGAAAATCCTTAATGGATGATATATGCCGGACTCCTACCGACTAAAAAACCCCACGTAACGGCCAACAGCCTACGGTTGGGAGCCTCCGGTAAGCCCTCGAAAAAATGTCCCAGTAAAGGTCCATTTTGTTTTGTTTATTATTATTTTATGAAAATACACTGCTCGATATTCTGTGAGAATTTCAAGCGTCTACTGGTTGCCCTTATTACCTATTAACACTACATATTGTAAAACAAGTATTGCTCTGTGGCGTTAACCACAGAGCAACGCGCGCCTTATACAGTTTGCGTTGCTCTATAGTGTTAAGTATCCTATTATACAACGCGCGTCTTAGACAGTTCGCGTTGCTCTATAGTGTAAACTATCCTTGTACAGATCCTCTACGTTAGGTACAGTATATATATTTCCAAAAGAGTTTGTGAACTCTATGTTTAATTTCTTTTTCAGAATATTGATGATATTTGAATGATAACAATATAAACGATACGTCTACAACATCGGTGCACGTAATTGTTTTGTGTTAGTACGTAAATTGTTTATACTGGAGAAAAGTCTAAAATAATGGCTCTCTGTTAACTATTTCCTATGAAATTGCTATCTTTGAAATATTACACCTACCTAAAGTTATCTGCTGAAAGCGTTGTTCACTTTTTAAAGAAAAAATATTTACGATGAAAGTCGAAAAATGAGTTAGTATGTGACCCGCATAATGTTCAATCATGGCGACACAAAATTAATTTCATTGAGCAACATTTGATTGTGCTATACCTCCTAAAGTATTCATTTAATTTGCATGGTGTAATGGGAATGAATGATCTTGATGATATGTTCAAACCAACTAACGTATTTAAATTGAGAAGGATACCTTATTACCAAATATAGAAGACAAAATCGCGAAAAAACACGTTTGTTGTACGGGAGCCTCCCTTATATATTATTTTGTTTTTGTTTTTAGTATTTGTTGTTATAGCAGCAACAAAAACACATAATCTGTGAAAATTTCAACTCTCTAGCTATCACCGTTCATGAGATTCAGCCTCGTGACGGACAGACAGACAGACAGACGGACAGCGAAGTCCCATGAATAGGGTCCCATCTTTTGCCCTTTGGGTACGGAACCCTAAAAAATGAACGTCTAACTGTCGAGAGTAGGACTATTTAAAAGATTATATTTTTGGAATCCTTATGCCTGGAGAGGCCCTTGATTATGTTCTTTTATCTGAAGTAGGCAAAGACGTTTTAAGAGTTTCAGAAAGATGAAATATACTTCATTCACGAAAATCCCAACACAGGAAATAAAGTGTTAATATAGGCTTATTTATTTAAAACATTAATAAAGTTTTTAATTAAAATCAGCTAATTTAATCACTGTTTATTCGCATTGCAATTTGAAAACTAATTACAGAAGTCATTATCACACGAGTTAGAAAGTTATAACCATTTTAACTGCAAATAGGTTAAAGTAGCTATCAGAGGAATAACTAGGGGTCATTAAATACAAATAAATTTAACAAACAATTAGTTTAGACGTGCGAATATTTTAACTCTACTATTAAGGCGGCGCTAGTCGGTCGCGCGAACTCAGCCAAATAAGCATGCTGTTTCACCTCACATCGCATAGTGAGAGCGAAAAGCTGCGACAATGCATTCATTCAAAGGTCCTTTGGTAGGAAGGGTGTTATGAAAAAAGTACTTGATGTATCAACTTAGAATAAAGTTTTTTGAACTCTTTGAGAATTGAACTTTGTCGGAACGGAAAAAACGGTTGTTTATTTACACAGAAAGTTGTCTTCATTTGGCAGAAAAATCCAATTTTTAACGACTTCTATCTCTTTAATAGTTTTTTAATTTCCATTTTTTGAACGGTACAGACAAAGTTTATGATGAAGCAAACAGGAAAATGTTTGACTTTGTATGAAGGGTATCAAACAGTTGAGTAATATCCTCCCGAAGTTTGTATGGACAAAATAGCGACAAGCGCAACCTTAAGGTTCTTTACTGGTTTACTAGTAGTAGGAAGTGTCCTACTACTAGTAAACTAGTAAAGAGGTACTTACTAGTAAAGAGTGTTTTACTAGTAAGTACCAGTATGTCTGCTTACACTGTATGAGTGCTCGTTTGGTCAGCTCGGTACATGAAGGTCAATCGTCCTCCCAATATCCTACTAATATTATAAATATACATTTATTTTATTTATTTTTTAACATTTTTTTGTGTACATTCTTAGACAACATCATCAAGCCCAAATTAAGCTATTATAAGCTTGTGCTATGGGATCTAGACATACTCATATATTTCTAAATACGTATTATACACCAACACCCTTCATTCCCAGTAGTTCTGCGCCAGTAGTTCCGCGACGGAACTAGTGAGAAAACACCCAAACTCCGAAACAAACATTTGTGGATCACACAAAGATTTGGACCGACCCAGGAATCGAACCAAGACCTCAGACACAGAGACAGTCATATAAAAGTTTGTTAGTATCAAGTGGTATCGAATCAACGGAACTGGCTAAAATTTAATACAAGGAAAAATTGTAGTCTGGAATGATACATAAGCTACTTTTTATCCCTAGAATAGAAACCGTAAAAGAATTCCGTGAAGGCGAAGCCGCGGGCATTAGTTAGTGGTGGATATTAGGAGAGGAGTACATTGTACATCCGGCAGTAGACTGCGGTACCTTTTGGCATGATTTTTTTTTTTAAGTTATTATCAAAAATAACGAGATTATACGTACTTAATTTTTTGTGACCAGATTTAAAACGTCTGCTTCGATGTGCTTACAAATTATCAATTAACAGCTGTTCAATCCTATTACCGCTGTTAATCAGTGCTTAAATCCTATTGAAAATAATAATTATATTCAACACAGGCCCGATTGTATTGATATATAAAAAATTCGACTGCTTAAAACCTGTTCTTTAATAGGGTCATATTGCCAAGACGATTTAAATCGCAATCAATTTGAATCGAATTCACGTTTGATAAACATTTTATATTAAAATATTTTTTTCATAAATTTATTTCTTTTATGACGAAATATAAACATTGCCCACAAAAAAGACAGTGCTTTATAAATGTGAGTTATAACCGACAATAACTAAACTAATAAGCTATAGTCAGTTGAGGCTGTACACATGCTTAGTTGAATGGTGACCTAATGGCCTGATTATTTTTTCCCAATTATCCATTAAATTCTATTATTATTACCCTCTATTATAATACGCAACGTAAATCTTTTGACTTCAACCTTTATGCAGAAAGCGGTCGCAGAAGACGTCGGCTGACAATCACCCGAATACATTTCATTGTGCTGTCATCATATTAACTGACAGTACATACAATAATCTGCTATTCACTTAATATTCATGCATACAATTATCTGCAGAAAGCTGCCGTTACAACAATACTAGCATGTCTAATATTCTGACGTCGAACACAATTTATGTAATTCAGACTTCAACGAAAATGTGACAGTCCCAAGTTAATAATGCTATTTTCATCTAACTACATACATTGATAATATGTAACCCATAGCGTAAAGCTAAACCGACACTATTACACGGTCACAATTAGATTGCATTCAAGTACTTAATGATTTATAGACAGTAATAGTAGCTGGAGGTAAGAAATTCCGTAAAATTAATGATAAAGTCTCAAACGGCGTCAATGTTGCGATAAGGTCAATATAATGACAATATGCTAATGGCGTGATGAGCCTACATAATTTCCGCAAAATTTATACGAAGTAGTACGTTATATTATACAATTTTAGGCAATTTAGCATCATTTCCTGTACAATTAGACGTAATTAGACGCAAAAGCTCTTAATAAAGTGTTTCCGCTAATATTTTTGTTTTAATGTTTGGCTTAACACATAGTAAATAATCATTACAACTATATAATTCTACTTTTTTGAGTACCCACTGGACATAAGCGCCGCTAAAATTATGAGATTTCTAATCATAATAGCGATAAGATAAGAACAAATAGCGGCAAAATTAACATTAAATTATTGTGTCGGGCCTGCTGTAAAAGAGCATTAGACCTCGCTATCTACAATTCACTTATAAGTAATAAATAAATGAAAATTATTAATAAATAACTCAATTCGGCTACCAGTCGATCGATAGCTATCTTGTCAGTGAACGATTATATCTGTTCCGTATCGCGAGGCTCAGAACGTTTAGAAAATACCTCTAGAACATAAGCACTGCGGGATATTATGTGTCAACTCTCTAAATGACCGGCCAATTACGAAATATCATGCTAGCTATAAAACAAACATTATACTAATATAAATAGCCGTTTATCATTTTAAATACACTTCACGTGGAGTATTTACATATTGTTTCCTAAACAAATATAAGCTCGAAGCTATGAAATTTATTATTAAGGGTCCATCTGACGCCAAATAGACTATTACTTTGAGCTAGATCTCAGGACTCGTGAGGTCTGATGAATTAAAATTTGAACACAGGCAACTTCAGTTCATGAACTAAAAACGCTCTAGGCTCGAAACACGATTACTGATAAAATCCTCGATAGATTTTTGTGTTAAAATACCTCGATTTCGTAAAATTTTAAGCTAGATCTCATAAGTTATAAGTTGTTTTTATAATATAAAATATTTATAAGAAAGACAATGGGTTTTTTTTTACGTGAGGGAAAATCCTCAAAGGATGTTATGCCGGACTCTTACCGACTAAAAAACCTCACGTAACGCCCAACAGCCTGTGGTTGGGAGCCCCGGGTAAGCCCTCGGAAGGATGTCCCGGGACTCCCAAAGAAAGACAATGGTAAAATCTTCATTTGCACTAGAGCATTTTTTTCATATTGGTTATAGTTTTTTTTATAATTAATTTATTTCGTTAAAAGCGCACAAAAACCGAACGCACCTCTCTCTTTCATGTACGCTAAAATGTATATCCTCTATCTTCTCTTAACAATTTGGCGTCTGGTAGGCTCTTAACTAAGAATATCGTCGAGTACAGCGGGCAAAGGAGACACTAGTCTCATTAAGCATTATTTTCATTATTTCGAAGTGAATAAAGCAGTAATATTTTTTTTAAAGTTCAATCTTTGCAACTTTCTACTGTAAGTATACATTTAATTTGTCAATTTATTTTGACTTTTTAAAGTCAAAATAATATATACAATCATAACCCAAATTAGAAAAGATTATAGCTTCCAGCTTGCTCCGGGTACTTTAAAAAGAAAAAAAGGTAATATAAGCTCGGACTACTTAGAAAACTGATAAGCATAACTTATATTTTTAAAATACATACATACTATAGAGCTTTAATTAATGAATTTGGGTCAGATGATTTGTCTGAGAATGTACAAAAATTTCATTTATTTAGACGAAATACTATTATGATGTACAATAAACTCAGAATTGGATCAGCCAGTTCTGGTAATAACTCGGTACACAATACAAGAAGTCCTCGTGTTAAGACAATTGGAAGCGTTGAGCGTCAAATGAGATGTTCCCTCAAGAGCCAATCTCCCTGTTCAATTTGCGCTAAATCAGAGCGTCTCGCGCCTTGCAGCCGTGAATACTGTATACTACAACAACATACGAGTATTGTGCAGTTAATACCAGTAATTTTGCGCGTATGCTTTACGATATACGTATTAAGAGTAAAACGAAGATGAATTTCAAAACACATTTTGAAATCCAGTGATATAAACTAAGTTATAAAATTCGAATAAGATGATGATGACGATAGGTGAACTGTGTATTAAGCGTAATTTGGGAGAGGCTTATGTCCAGCAAGTGAATTGCAATAGGCTGATTTGATTTGACTGATGAAAATTAAGGAGTACAAAAAGCTAATTGGGAAGGAATGCACAACGATAAGACGGACTATTGTATAATACCTGCCACCTAAGAAGTATAAAAAAAAAAATACGAGATCACTTTATTATAGACTAGCTGATGCCCGCAGCTTCGCCCGCGTAAAAATTTAACTTATTCCCGGGATAAAAATTAGCCTATGTGTTATTCCAGACTATAATGTATCCCTGTATCAAATTTCAGCCAGATCCGTTCAGTCATTTGAGCGTTAAAGAGCAACAAACACCCACACATCCACACTCACAAACTTTCGCATTTATAATATTAGTAACAAGTAACATTCTATGTGTACAAAAAACTGTAATAACAAATAGTATGGGAGTACATTCTATGAATTTACGTTTTAAGCAAAGTGGGCGGTCAAAAGGTGCACCAGAGATTTCAAAGACGCCGAACTACAACTAAAGAAGTAAATCAGGATGTATAAAAAGGTATCTATAAGTATATACAACTAGCTGATGCTCGCGGCTTCGCCCGCGTGAAATTTGGTTCCTGTTCCCGCTTCCCATGGGAACATATTCCCGGAATAAATTCATTCAAAATTTCAGCGTGATCCGTTCAGCCGTTAGAGCGTGATTGAGTGACAAACATTCAAACATCTTCACAAACTTACACATTTATAATATTAGTAGGATATACATTACGTACTATCCAATATCGGTGATTTTTTTATGCTATGACTGACCGCAGACCGCAAAATAATGTCTACAGTAAAGCATACAATAGTTTCAATAAACCGGCTGCATGAGAACAATAAAATTATATAAACAGACTATTACATAATTTTGTATACGAAAACATTACAAATGAATGGTAACAACGTTTACAGTAGTAATAAATAATACACATTAAAAGTCGAAAATTGTGGAGAAGCGCTGTATTTCTTCATTTCAACAAATTACATGTTGTAATATTTAGTTGTAGCAGAAGAAGAATGGTAACCAACAAGCAACCCTTTCATATTACTCATGTCATCAACTTGATCAAGGCAGCAATGAAATGTAACAAAAGTTTCGGTCAAATATGTAACGTCTGTTTAAAATACTTTAAAAATTGTGGTTATTCATTTTATTTATACCCATATGTATAAAACAAGATAGGTTTAATAACATTGTTCATGTGTGATTTAGCTCAAGAACAATATTTATTACGATTAGTCGTCACACCGAATAGCAGAAAAAAATTACGTAAGATTTTTTAGTCGGTAGGAGTCCGGCATAGCATCCATGAGGATTTTCCCTCATCAAAACAAAATCATAATAACAAAATAATAATAACAAAATAATAATAAAAAAATAATGATACCTACATAAACTATTGTTCAATTCTATATTCATTCTCTAATATAATAGAGAGAAATTTAAGGAAGAAAATTGTGGCACAGCTAGGTTTGACGGAACATCTAGTTTTAAATAAACCATCATGTAAATGTAAAAGACCAAGTTCACAACCCCCACAACGTATAAACTCAGTGAAGTTGTAGCAAATGTGATACTCAAATTCCTTACAATAAAAAATAAAAACAAACAAATGTACACAGCGAACCCTATTACTGCATATAAAGGATGTCAGGAGGTGGAGTAATATTTAATTATTCCTTGGCGGAAACACGAGGCGGGGTCCAATTGACCCCACCTGCAAACAAAATGGCTGCCTGCGTTACAATTTTACAGTCCTTCACAGCTCTACATTTACGTCGCCACTACTATATTGAGGTCAGTTTCCACAGCAAACTGAGCGGGACCATTAATGACTATTAATACAAATAATATGCAGTTTACAATACTGAGCTCGCTCAGCACATGGTTGAAACAAGCAATGAGTGACTGGATTTGTTTACAATTACATAAACCTTTAAACTTAGCGTCAAATTCTTTACGTGAACATTGATAAACATTTTATTTTAATTTGTATTTTTATATTTATTCACTTAGATATTTATCATTGAAAGCAATAAATAAACTAATTTAAACGACCAAATTCACTAGATGTTTCAAAGAATCTTCTATTAAATGTACAGACAAATTAGTACCGACATAAAAAAAAACTTGAACCGTCACAGTTGAATTAACAAGCACGTCATAAAATTAAATAGTTTCACCGCAGACCTGTGAAACGCTCTTATTAAAGTTTCAAGATAAAGTACTTATCAAGACCGGGGAAAATGCCTATCTAAATTTGAGCTTTATTGCAAAGAAATAAAGTTCACATTATATTTTTAATTTAATATAAAACTGGATATCGGTACTTGATATTGGAACGCCCGATACTCATCCTAAGTTGGCGTGGATAATCGCAAACCGCTGCAAATGTGCCACTGACACCGGCGATCGTTTAATTTGTCATACCAATGCTAACAGCATCGTACTCACTTATAACTAGCGTACTCCACCGCTCCTTTGACGCATTTTTTACGTGTGAAAATCTTCCATGGACGCTATGGCCTTAGTGTTACCAACTAAAACAACAACACGAACCTAACAACAGTCTACAGCCGGGAGTGCTAGTTAACCCCTCGAAAGGATGTTTTAGGGTTCCCGGCTGACTTTGGCAACCACCGCGGACTAGCCTAGAGGATTCGGTTACTTCCCCGCATCAGGGCGGTTAATTCAGGTGTTATCCCGCTACTTGGGGGAGGGGGATCCATCGCTTCTACCGCGTGATATATGTTTTTTCAAATGGACCTTTCATCGGGGTATAAAGTATCTTATTTAAATATCCTTCTCCGTGTATGCTAAATCTTAGTTCATTCGGCTATGCCAGTGTTCTTGAGTAACAAAGAGCGTAAGAACTTAGCAACTTTAGATTTTGGAAAACTGTTTTAAATGTAACGTTGCTACATATTTTTCTGTATCATTCAATTTGCAAACAAGTAAAAGGAGGTTACATTCATTATAACTTCTTCAATATCTTAGCATAATGATGCGGTGGCAACCAAGCATACAGGCCCTCTCATCGACTTGCTTTAAAGACCACTATTTCACTGATAACTTTGACCAAGGGCTTACGTACTATTGGAAAACGAAATCGCTCGTAAATGGGAACTACCACAAACCGTCACCCATCTTATCAAGCGTAGCGTAGAAACTAAAATAGTGGGGCTACGAGCATTTCCAATTTGAGCATTAAATTTGTGAGATATGAACATCAAGAATCGTTAAAACGACGACTTGAAAGACTGATCCGGGCAATAAATCTTTTAATCCTGAAATAGATACTCTTTGATCCTTTGGTGCATAAACGGTAAACTATGCAAGATTTGTTATAAAATAAAATTATACTACGCAGTTTTGTAACAGTAAACGACCGGGCGCGTTGATGTCTTTTGTACAGTCATCAAATTTAACTATTGGGAACGAATCCACTGCAATATTTTTACGACCTCGGGTCGTTCACTCTCGCAAATTGGCAATAATTTATGCATGAAACTAAATAAATAACCCGACAGTTAAAGAGTGAACATTCCGTATCAATCTTAATTAATACACGCAGCTTCAAGATGGAGAGTGAATATATTGGTGTTTTAAAAGGTGCACGAGATATTTAATTATTGTTGATTTCGATCAACACTGCCACCGGTCGCGTGACATGGATTAAGGGCAAATCCTTAACGAAAATTTATTACTGAATACAAGTGACATCCATTATATTTTTCGTTTTCCTGGTTTTTAAGAACAATGTAAATCGGTTTGGCTAACAATAGACATTCAGGGAAGTGGACTATAAGGGTAGTGGACTTTTAGAATAAAGAACTAACAGGAAAGTTGACAATCAGGAATTGGACATTCGGGGAAATAAACTTAATGAACCGAATGGACCTTCCGGGAACTAAAGTGTCGCAGTCGGCGAAATTTTGGCGCATACTGTTGCATATAAAATGCGTTGGCGCCGGAAATCTCAAACTGTATGCCTTCTTTTGAATATCCCTAACAAACAATCAACATCTCTTCTAAGCAATCCAAGTCAAATCTGTAATTGTATCATTTTGAATGTTCTCTGCTAAATTTAAATTTTAAGGTCTAGCTCGGGTGTATTACGCGCAATACATTATTACTATTTTATCTAGTCAGGACTTCATGCTAAATAAATAACATTACATACATGTACCGATATCCTTGGTCGCGCCTGGACTGCGGTGAGGGTCGAGAGAAAGTATTGAGCTAACTTGTGTGCCCACTAACTACTTTAGATTATTTTTATCATGAAGAATTGAGGCTGGCGACACATCACACTCATTACAACACGTTTTATTTTTAACAAGTCTATGTTCAAGTTTCTTAATCAATGAAATCCAAATTCAGTGCTTAAATTTGTCCTCAAAGTACCTCTATGCTCTTACTCGACCCTCACCACAGTTCATCCGCAGCCAAAGGCGCTGCAACGCATCCTAAACGTGTGTGCAAGTAATAATATTTAGCGTGAAGCACCAAGTATGAATAAAAGGTATGAATGTATAAATTATTCATTAGCATCTTAAAAACGAAAATTATGTAAAAATTAAAACATAAATGGCCACAACAATTTTAGATAAGTACCCAATTATATATCTACACTCAATAAACATTCAAAATTACACACAATACCATAAAAAAGGCTTTTGGTAGTGACAGTACGATTACAGGCAATACTTGTATGCGCAGGCGCCTCCCGCAGTTCGATTAAATGCTCGAACGATTCGTGTAATGAAGCGAGATAAATCAATGGTGTCACACGCACCCGCACCCGTAGCTCGTGACCTTTTCAGAGTGGTACGAGTCATTTTATTTTTACTTCCGTAAAAACTAAAAGGAAACCATTCTTTTTAATACGCTTTTATTAGGTCGTCGTGTATGTAACTAACAGCGTAATGGAATCTAAGGAAACTAATTTAACCATCTTCCAAGGATCGTAGCGTCACGAAAATTGGCAGCTGTATGTAGTTCTGATGACAATACAATAATATGGTACTGTCGAACTGATCTGATGATGGGGCACTGAAACTTCATGATGGAACCAATGGAATCTAAGGTAGCTAATTTAACCAGCTTCCAAGGATCGTAGCGTCATGAAAATTGGCAGCTGCATGTAGTTCTGATGACAATACAATAATATGGTACTGTCGAACTGATCTGATGATGGGGCACTGAAACTTCATGATGGAACCAATGGAATCTAAGGTAGCTAATTTAACCAGCTTCCAAGGATCGTAGCGTCATGAAAATTGGCAGCTGCATGTAGTTCTGATGACAATACAATAACATGGTACTGTCAAACTGATATGATGATGGAGCCGGAAGACAGGCACTGAAACTTCGATGGAAAAAATGGAATCTAAGGTAGCTAATTTAACCATCTTCCAAGGATCGTAGCGTCACGAAAATTGGCAGCTGTATGTAGTTCTGATGACAATACAATAATATGGTACTGTCGAACTGATCTGATGATGGGGCACTGAAACTTCGTGATGGAACCAATGGAATCTAAGGTAGCTAATTTAACCAGCTTCCAAGGATCGTAGCGTCATGAAAATTGGCAGCTGTATGTACCTAGTTCTGATGACAATACAATAATATGGTACTGGCGAACTGATCTGATGATGGGGCACTGAAACTTCGTGATGGAACCAATGGAATCTAAGGTAGCTAATTTAACCAGCTTCCAAGGATCGTAGCGTCATGAAAATTGGCAGCTGTATGTACCTAGTTCTGATGACAATACAATAATATGGTATTGTCGACCTGATCTGATGATGGAGCCGCAAGATATGCACAGGAACTTCATGATGAAATATCGTATTATATCTGTTTTTGGATTCGTCAGAAAAGTCTTGTAATGAACTTTGACCCCGCTTAGGTTTCAAGGTTATAACAATTTTTTTTTATTGACTCTTAAAACTATGCAATGGAATTTCAGGTAACTAATTTAACCATCTTTCAAGGATCGTAGGGTCATGAAAATTGGCAGATATGTTTGTAGTTCTGATAACAATACAATAATATGGTACTGTCAAACTGATCTGATGACGGAGTCATAAGAAATGAACTGTAACTTCATGATTGAACATCGTATCATAGCTGTGTTCGGATTTGTTAGAAAAGTCTTGTAATGAACTTTGACCACGATTAGGGTTTAAGGTTATAACAAACCTACGCATTTTCAACACCCACTTCTGCCAGTTTTTCGTGACGCCCGCGTAATAGGAGCAAACCTATTACCGTTACAGATCTCAATTAGAAAATTAATAGGTAGGTCCTTAAAGTTTCGGCATTTCGAGATATTTAGTACAATATGTAGTAATCATGTAATAAGAATACCAACGCATATTATATCCCCAAGCGGGTTTAATAAAGGTAACCAAAGATATCTCGTTCTCGAACAAGAACTCTACAGTTTGCCGGTTAACGTATTCCCCTCATGTATCTACTTAATTGCCTGAAAGAAGAGGCGTTCCCTTTGGCAGCATAAACGTTATGCTCTTGTGCGACCTCATGCAGCTTTCGTCAGGATTTTGTTATATCAGGATTAGTATTAATAGGAATTTGCTTTAAAAAAAGTCTTTCTAGGTCCAGCGCCCCTCGCTTTACAATCAAATATTATAATTAAAAGCACATAGTTTACACTTCAGCCCCGAAATAGAGGCCGATTAAACGATCCATAATTTATTTTTGGTTTTTACGTGCATTTATAAAAGCGTGTTTTTCTAGGGTTTTTATAAACCATTTATTTATGTATACCGTTGTTAGATCGATTTTAGGAGTTGTCTGAGTTATTATGATCTTTCTAAGGTTCTGTACCCAAAGGGTAAAAACTGTTACTGAGACTTCGATGTCGGTCCGTCTGTCTGTCACAACGCTGTTTCTTAGGAACCGTGACTCACAGATTATGTATTTCAGTTGCCGCTCTAGCAAAAACAACTTCTTTTTATACCACTAAGGTGGCAGACAAGCACCCAAGAGATGTAGGTACTGGTGATCACCGTAGCCTATGAACGATTGTGACACCAGAGAGTGTAGCGCACTTGCGATGCGGACCCAATAAAATCCTTATAAGACTTCTTTTGAAGAACACCATACCGTAGGCATTTGGGAGAATTGAGGCAGGGAGATCATTCCACAATCCAAGCGCGCGCGGAAAAAAGCCCCTATCGGATCTTACAGAGCTCCAGACGCAGTGTGAGGATAAACAGTAATTAACGTTCTGTCTGAAGATGTCATAAACTAAATTTTTATGATTTTATGAGTTACTCACAAAAAAATTAAGGATCAAGTCAAACAACAAACGTGACTTTGGGTGTTTAGGACCGTACCCCAGGTGTGCGAGTCGTACTTGATGTTGTTGTACCTGAAAGTTTGTGAGTGTGGATTTTGGTTACTCTATTAGCTAAACGGAGCTGGCTGAAATATGATGCAGGGTAGATTACCTGTATTTTCAGATGGTCAGATTTTCAAAAGGTTAGGCTTTCAAAAGGTCAGACTTTCAAAATGTCAGCCTTTCAAGTACTCACAGTATGGTCAATTAAAATATTTGTTTTATCATGATTGTCATTCTGAAGTGAGTAAGTTTAAAAGGATTTGAGTGGCCATTGGTATTCAATGCCACAAAAGAGGTTTACTACCCGTTCGCTCTAACTTTGCCGCTGGCGTAGAGGCGTATACCCGAAATGTTAATTATACGAAGTAAATTGACAGTAACTAATGTCACTTCGTCATAGAAAATACGCAACACTACAAGAAGAAGTGACATTAGTTGCTGTCAATTTACTTCGTCTAATTAAAAAATCGACTTTAATATAGAGCCGAGCGGCAAAGTTAGAGCGAACGAGCAGTAACATCAAACACGTTGAAGGAGTTTTTATGTAAATAGCCATCATCAGCAAATCCCTACCCCTAACCGTTCCTAACATATTTGTAAACGTTATACCAATACCATTAATCATAATTCGTATCATAAAAATCCTTCTTCTAGGCCAATTAGATCTTATTTTCACTGTTCGATCAATTAGATGGCACCGTGATACGATGTTCATGATTTCTTATTTATTATTTACTAGCTGATGCCCGCAGCTTCGCCCGCGATGGCGCTGTATGTGAAATTTTGCTGAATTTTCTTTGCTATAAACCTCACGGAGCCCGAGACCTATTCAACGAATGCAAAACCGTGGAAATCGGTTCGTGCGTTCTGGAGATATAGCGTCAGGAAGGAAAACCCGACTTATTTTTATATAATAGATTACCAAAGCTGACCATTTGAAAGTCTGACAATTTAAAAAGCTGACCATTTGAAAGTCTGACAATTGAAAAGCTGTCCTTTTGAAAATGTGACCATTTGAAAATCTGACCATCTGAAAAGAAAGGGTAGATTATAGTCTGGTACAAAACAAGTTTTTTATCCTCGCAGTAAGTTCCCGTGACTGCGGGAACGGTAACAGAATTACACGCGGGCGCCATCTGGTGTAAAATCATAACGGTTTGTTTTCATAAAACCACTTTCTCTAGGTACCGTTTAAACGAACATTTAATTCTCAGTTTTTATATATGAAGGCATTTTGTATTACTTTTCTCGCCAGTGACTACACCTGACCTAGTTAATAAGTTTTAAAATTAAGTAAATTAACCCAAACACACGTACTACGATGCTTTTGGCATACACAGCGATACACGTAAAAGGTTTTGTATCGAACTATTTTTAACCGACTTCAAAAAAGGAGGAGGTTACTCAATTCGACCGTATATATGTTTTTTTTATTTTTTTTTATGTTTGTTCGCGCAGAACTCCGTCGTTTATGGACCGATTTGAAAAATTTTTTTTTCGTTCGGTAATAGACACACCCAAGGTGGTCCCATTTTAAGGAAGTCAGGATCTGATGATGGCATCCTGGAGAAATCGAAGGTAATTTTTAAAATTTGTAGAGGCATTTAGGGCGTTTGTAATTTTTTTTGTTAAGGGCTTTAAAGTAGTTCAACTGAATGAAGGTCTGGAGTTGATCTGATGATGGAGACGACAGACAGTAGAGAGAATTCCCTAACGATAAACAGCAGTTACCTTGTGTTTGAGCTTGATTTATTGGTACTGTAGAGAACTTTACACCTAGGTAGATAGATTTTCAGTCTAGGTACACGGCACTAAAAACAGTGAAAAAAAATTTTTAATAAAAAAGAAACCGACTTCAAACAAAACTAAAAACTGAAAAATTAAATTACTTAGCACAAAGTTAGTATATTCTGATTTATCTGATATCATGAAATATAATACTGAAGTCGGTGCCAATATGACTATGAGAGAGCTTAATAATGCCTACCTAAGCCTACATAGTTTTACTGGGCACCGATTTCAGTATTATATTTCATGGTATCAGATAAATCAGAATATACTAACTTTGTGCTAAGTAATTTTATTTTTCAGTTTTTAGTTTTGTTTGAAGTCGGTTTCTTTGTTATTAAAATTTTTTTAAAGAAAATAATGGAATTTCTTATGTCATTCACAAGTGGCTTACATATTTTCTAGCTATTCCGATATTAATAAAAGTTTATACTTGAATAACCACGTTAGTTTTTTTAGTTAGCTTTTGTTAATATTTTATGACGGTTAAAAAGTCAAAGTTACTAAGGCTGATGACAGCAACAATAAGCTCTTGATCAGGTTATTAGCACCAAGGTGTTGATGTACTTACTTCTAACAATATTTGTTGTGGCCACTAGACTCTATTTAGTGCACATGACGTTTCGTTTAAGTTTAAGCAAGAAAAATTTAAAAAGCAATTTCAGATTATGTACGACGCCCTCCAACGTTTTAAGTAGAAACAATAAATTCATCGACACTAATTGGTGGTTTTCTCCCATTTATCAGCTCATTACATCACAGTAGCGCGAATAAAATAAAATTGTGTGCGGAGCGGTCCGTGCGCCGTGGGCAGATCATTCGCATGCGATAAGCGTCGGTCAGGCACATCGTAAATTCAAAGAGCAGCCCCTGCCGAACTACAGACCTGATTGTGAGCCTTAATCAGTTGTGTGCCTACTCGCTGCCTCGGCCGCCGGCTCCAATACCGCCCAGTTTTCTCATGACATGGATGCCTCTTTTATCAGTTAGGCACTGCAAATCTATTAGTCCTACTTTGTCTCTTATATCTTTGCCGAAGAGCCCATAGTAGATTTTTTAGGAAAGGTTTTTACTACTTCCAAATTGAACATCAAAATTATATTATGTTACACTGTCAAATAATTCACAACAAAGTTACCTAGATAAAAAAAACAAATTATAATAATTTTAAATAACAAAATAGTTCACACAATTTCATCTGCATGTCAATGTATATTGGAAAATATGTATAGGTATGTATTTGAAAATATTACAGCAATAAATAATAAAAGTATATTACATTCATAAGTTCTGTACAGTTATAAACCAAATACGAATGTTTTGGAAATGAATCAACGACTACAAATCCGTATTTATTCGAGCGGCTGCGCTTTGAAGATGGCTACTGCGTTGCATGCATGCAGATGAGCGAACAATGTTTAATCGTTTAATGGAGACTGCATTAATGTATCAGATTGAGCGTTTATTTTTTGTTTAGCATAAAGAAGTACGTTTGCCATCTGGGACTGATTCAGAAATACAAGGGCACTTAGGACAGATTGTAGGAATTTAAATTTGTACAATTATAATAATGCCCGTCATAATAAAATATACCCATTGTAATACACATTTTTAATACGTTTTGAAGCGCTCGTGGCCCCGCGGACTCAGTGTTCTGTAAACGATCACTGCAGTAAGCAACATTTACTGTGGCCGGATATGGATGGGTGACCACCACGTGGACCACCTTGTGACATTTATTTACGAGCGTTTCCGTGCTTCATAAGGCACGATAAGCCGTTGGTCCCGGTTGTGAGTAAAATGACAGTCGTTAAGCCAAGTTGAAGGACTTATTGGGCGGCTTGAATAATTTCAACTGTGGGTCGTCACAACCTGCGCCCGGGTCGGCAGCGCGTGTGTAGCGCCTCTGGTGTTGCAAACGTCTATAGGCTACGGTTACCAACCTTCTGGTGGGCCGTAAGCTTGTCTGCTACCTAAGTAGTATAAAAAAAATGTAAGTTATTGAAATTACAAACAACAAAGGCATGCTTACCACTCGTGACTCCAATACCAGTGAACTTTAAAATCGAAAACATTGTTTCGAAAATTAATCGATATTAAAGCCACGGTATCGATAACATTTTAAAAGCATGCACGCGTGCGGCAGAAGCATTGGTAACACAAACATAGCCTTGCAATTCCATTATAACGTTCTACAGTATGAGAAAATAAAGGGTCTCCAATTTACATAGCACGAGTGACCCGAGCCGCAACTCTGTGTGGAAATTCTCAAAATTCACGACGTCCTTTTTCAACATACCAATGATTCAGTGTTGAAGAGCAAAAGGGAATTGATGTTATTGTACTACCAAGCGAGTGAAATATTTTGCAAGACCAAATTTCAATTTCATTTTCAAACATTTGTTATGCGCATGAGTTACAACGATCGTATTAAAATATTGTGTGAACTCATACAGCTGCTCGATTAAACAATTGAAGGCATCGCCTGATTGGTTCTGCCTCCAATTATTTAATTTATATATTCCAGGGTAGTAGAAGAAGGTATAAGATTTAAAACTTAAATACTCTGAAAATCTAACAGACTTGAAGAACTGAATTAGAAGATGGTTTCTATGTCAGTAATCAGCTGAATTTGTGACGGAACCGTTAACATGTCTTTAAAATAAATTAATCTATAACGCCTGGAACTGACCCCAGAGAAATAAAGCAATGAGTAATGAAACGTCACATAAGGATTAACCAAGTAAATATATATCTTCCTCTATTAAAAGATCTGGGGCTCTACCGAGTATCTCGATCTTGGACTTAGACTATTAGAACTTTACATTGTTTCAATGTCTAATATATGCACTTTGCTAATATGTATTAGAAACGTTTAAATACTTACACCTCTTTCCCCGAAGGAATAGGAAGATTGTGGTTCAACGTATACATAGTGAGCATATTGCCGTGACCAGACTGTCGAGAAAGGTCCTGCTGCTTAGTAACACAGGATGATTAGATAGTAGTAATGTCGGGAGGTTAACTCGTGCAGATGACTGTCTTCCACTTGTCTTGTACGACTTGCCCAAGAAGGTAACCAGTTAGCCCTATTAGTACTTTCATAAATGAATTATCTATCTGAATTACAGAATTAATCAAAACCATAAGGGCACGATGTTGCCAAACACTTTATGGACATGGAAGACGGAGGACAACTACAAACTGAACAATGGTATCTGTTTCAATCGACTGATGCAATTACTATAGATAAACGTCGAAAAGTTGCGCAAATGCACGCGATAGTTTGTCCACCAATAACCGGTCTGCGTAACACATAACCGTGGCAATCAGCTCAGTGAGCGACAGCGTGCTTAAAGCGATTATATATCCAGCTTAGTCATAACACCGCCATATTCCCACCGTAGTAACAATACATGCGATTAGATAACGTATCTTCGAGCAACACGTACTAATTTGAACGAAAATGTACACAACTAACTGTACAGTTTCGCTTATTTCCTTTTGAACACCTGAACCAAGTTACCTTACAAGCTTATCAAACCGCAAATTCCTGCCGCTGTTTGTCAATCGATTGTTAATCATAATTCTAGTACAACGCGACAGTTACAACGCCTATATAAACAGTATAGTGACAAAGATTGATAGAGGTCTAAACAAACAAATACATATAAACAGGGTGCCCTTCTAAATCTGGTAAGTGGAACGTTTTACTAACGGCAATATTTTATGAACACCCTCGTCGTACAAGCGAAAATTGTA
The DNA here is from genome assembly GCA_933228765.1 of Miltochrista miniata. Lineage (NCBI taxonomy): Eukaryota > Metazoa > Arthropoda > Insecta > Lepidoptera > Erebidae > Miltochrista > Miltochrista miniata. The sequence goes on along the minus strand of OW121763.1, from coordinate 20,205,260 downwards.
TTAACATTTTTTGACAGTCACTAGTCGAAGTGATGACGAGGACGTTTAGTCTCAGCGTTGACAGTGAAAAATGATGACTCCCAGGTCGGTGTTGGCAGTGCGATCGCTCGATAGTTCTTAATGTATCGCTGTCAATCGCATGTTTTGACGTGCGGAATCACTTTTTACTCCGCGAGGGCCGACGCAATAAGGCTGCAGTGGGGTAACGTTCGCTTAGTCATAACGAATAATAGATATTGCGTCCCGAGTTTTGCACTATTAGTTTGCTGAAACGGTGTGGAAGAAATGATATCTTAAGAATTTTCGATCGTATTATATACCACATAGCAGTATGTACATCAACAGCTAGTAATATTTATTACACGAGTATCAATATTTTTTTAGCTTTACGACTTGGATGGGTATGTAAATCATAATTCCAACAACCCCAACCCCCAAATCTGAAAAAAAAACCTTTTAAAAATTAATGAAATTGCTGTTTCGCATTAACCCTCAACAAACCAAACACAAAGAAAAGAAACAATTACTTCAGAACGTTACAACTAATTAATTCAAATTAATTACATAAATTAATTAGAGTTAGTATTTTCAAATTAACTATAACGAACCGTCAAAGCTACTTTAACAATTTTGTTTTTCAGTTTTAATAATATTTTCTTTATTTCTTTTAAAGATTTTTAAAAGGAATTTGATATGTTACGGGCAAAACCACACTGCATTACCTAGTTTATCCTTGACATAAATATCAAACCTTTCACTAACAGCACAAACACTTACATGCAAATGAAGTCACAGTACCTTTTAAATGACTACTCCCTTATATCTAACTGTGACTAAATCACCGGAGACCGTATAATGAGGGACATTAAGTCAGACAATGACACCACCGCAATTATGTAGCAATTCATGCCAAATCTAACTAAACAACTCTATTATAAAGAGATTTGGCAATGACGAACGCGTATAAGACCGACGCTAGCCATAAATATACAAAACACAGGACGTAATTACAGGAAATTGGCTCCTAAATTTGTTATATAGCAACTTCTGAGAACAAATTGCTATATCTAAAAGCACTTCTTACTTCTAAAACTCTATAGCAGCAACAATAAGTAAAACAATTTTGCAGTCAAAATATCGAACAAGACTGTGTCAGAGATTCGTTGCCACAATCCGAGTATAGAAGTATCATATTTAAACATTTATAATTCATTTTTACATAGACGAGGTTACTGCCATATAAAATTTAAATATCCTACAAAATCCATTGATGCAGATTATGAATAAGTAAGAAAGAAAGAAAGAAAGAAAATAATTTATTCGGTAACATAATGGGACAAACAATATAGGAAGAAAACTTAATTCTAAGTAAAAAAATAAATGCAAGTACTATATTATGTATCGTTCCATATAGGTTACGTTCCTATTCATAACGAGAGATATTTTTAGTCTCACTCTGACCAGGCTGGTTGGTACAGGGTTTTGTTAAAAAACCTATCTTACTAATATTATTAATGCGAATGTTTGTGAGTGTGGATGTTTGTTACTCTTTCACGCTCAAACGGCTGAACGGATCGGGCTGAAATTTGGTACAGATATACATTATAGTCAGAAATAACACATAGGCTGCTTTTTATCCCGGGAATAAGGTCCCACGGGAACGGGAATAAATTTTACGCAGGCGAAGCTGCGGGCATCAGCTAGTATTCTATATTCTTTAATAACTACAATGTTCAAGCATTAGCCTGTTGCAATTCTATTAAAATAGATGGATTTTGTTGTTTACCATTACAGCGAACATCATGACTAGTATTGTTGTAGCTTTGTACAATTACTTGTGTGTTCTACAAGCCTAGAGGCTGTACGACAATGTCGCGATGACTGCGCTCTCACACAAATGTCAGAGTTATGAAACAGCTATGAGGTTGGAACTTAATACTAAAACACCATTACTTTTAGAACCTCCAAGACCAACTAGTACTAAATTTTAGGCATCTGGCATGTAAATTATGAAGGAATGTCATAGAGATCTTTGTATATTGGCTATGGTATACTATGATTACCGGCATTATGTTCTACGAAAGATCATTGTATGTGTCACCACGCGCTCCAGTTTTACCGACACGCTAGTATTACCGTGGGAAGTTGTAACTCACCGTAATTGCACTTTGTGACATCAGCTTTATGAATTAAGATATCATATCAAACTAAAATATGCTACTTAGGTACTTTAATTTTATGTTATAAGATTGATATCACGACTATTCTATGTAAATTTGAGAGAAGTATAACGTGCGTCTATATCTATTAACTTAATCAAACTATATATAACCATCGCACTATCCCTGTTTTGCTAGTCTACTCCATTACTTACATAGGATAGTTTTAAGTCAGACTCCACTGCATCGCACGACCAGTAGAACCACACTTTATGTGATACAAATTCCATGATTTATTTAGGTACACAAATACCAAAACATTGAAATAGTTCGATCCTAGCACATTAACATAATTAACACCATTAGGGCAGTCTAGATTTACCTAAAGGCGTTTATAGCTGTCCATAAACCTTGAATTCAATATTTCAAAATGTTACAGATTATATGGATCCAATGAATAGCAAAGCGAAGGGATAAAGTTGACAATCACTTTCCTTTCTAGCGTGAGTAAACTCAATTCTATTTGAGTAGCAGTGACTCGATGGAATTGCACAATTTGAAGTTAGAGATATGGCAATATAATTATAAACTAACAGAGAACCTAAGTAGACACCTACTAATGTACAGAGAACTCTACTGTTTACTTTCTGCAGGTATTTTGATTCGGCATTGCTAGTTTCTCCACCAAATTTGATTTAAACGCATAGAAAGGAGATAAATATCTCGAGAAATTCAAGTCTCAAAATATCGTGTGGTTACTTACTCAAGTATAAAATAAAGATAATCATATTTAAATAATTTCACCGAGGTGCAGTGCGGTGGCAATAACAGATTTCACTTGAGATTGTGATTTCAACCAACATGTCTTCAGCAATCGGCCTATTCGATCTCGCTTCACTGAAGAGCGGCAGTCACACACGAGACAAGTGCACAGGCAGAGGGTATCGAAACGTGGCATTGTAAAGTGGCTTTAAGTAGGCACAACTTCCTCTTTGAACAGAGTCCGGACGGTGCGGAGGAATCTACATTTCACTTATGCATGCAGGAACTTGGCTGCCAGGAAAACTCGTAAAACGCTTGACACCGAACGGTTGTGTTTTAACATTCACTCAATACTTTAGTTATCTTTGCTCAACACATGCCTTTCCAATGACCTTTTTTTAAATAATATCAAAGCTTGTTACACGGCGACGTTCCGTACAATAAGATTACACCGAACGGTTGTGTTTTAACATTCACTCAATACTTTAGTTATCTTTGCTCAACACATGCCTTTCCAGTGACCTTTTTTTAAATAATATCAAAGCTTGTTACACGGCGACGTTCCGTACAATAAGATTAACTTTAAATTCAAAGCTACCAGTTCTCAAATTCATTCGATTTCAAGTAACATATTTATGAAGAGTATATAATTGGCCGAGCGAACGTAGTGAAGCCTGATACATCAATCCAAGCGTAAAAGTAGTAAACTAGTAACGAAGAAATGAAAAATCGAACTCTGAGAAAACAGATATGACACGTAGTACTACTGTGTGTATGACCATTATAAACGAAGGATACTTCATTTTCAAATCATCATCATCACTTTCGATGTTAACGACTGCTAGGTTAAATACTCAGCAGTCAATAACCAACCTCTCAGTATTCCAAGGCTCTAAGCGTTCAGTTCGTTCGAGGAAATTCGGATGCATTATACAAAACACATCCCTGGGAGTAATTGCTTGTTTACGCACCTGTTACTATATTTAACAGTACAAAACGTCTTCAGATGTTCCCACGGTTGTTTGGAATAATGCTCACAATGAAATTTGCTATCTGCTTGCAAAGGTGGAACATTTCAGTAAAAATTACACGAAATAAATTTAAATACAAATAATAGAATTCAATGTAATTAATCACTCCCGGCCATTACCATAACTCTATTCAAAATTTTAGATATGCTGTAGCCATAAGAGGAAGTCAAGTGTTTAATCATTACCATCTTAGCAGCCGTTGTATTACTGGTTGCGAGAACATTTAAATTATCGTGAAGTCAGATCCGCGCGCCCATAATCACACCGTTCATTTGTAAGCTAGCTAGCTAACAGTACAGTGCGGCCAACGAAAATATCACCATCAGATACAAAGAGACTTTCAAGTTCAATATTATTCAGAACTGAGAAAAACAATCGTGGCTCGTTAAACTGCGATAGCAACTACGCGATTGTTCGCATCGAGTTCCTTACCTTATACTCCTATCTGTTGAATTCTATACAATGCAAGGTATAGATGACAGTCTATTCAAGTACTATGTGCACATTGAATAATTTATAATACAAATATTCAAAGCACATAATGTTGTAAGTAAAATATTATAGGAACCGGTAACATAAATATTCCTATACTTAATAGATTCCATACGTTCTAATATCTTCTTAAATTAATTATTTTCTTTACTCTATCTTGAATTCTTTAACATCATATCTGAACTTCATTTATTTACATAAATTGAATCTGATAAGCCATTCAAGTTTTATCTCAAATCAAGAATATACTGATAAAGCCCAAACTCTCGCAACCTCGATCAACATCGAAACTAGTGATAGAGATGATTTGAACACTCAAAGTGACTTTGACAACTATATGACTGCGAAACTAACTCTGTCCGCCCGTCTGTTTCACTTTTAAGTCTGAACTGCAGAGCGGATTCTGATGGTATTGCTACAGAGATAGAATAGAGCTTGGGAAACTACATAGGCTACTTTTCTGGGAAAAAAATCCTATGAGAAACTATTTCTTTTGTATTAGCATAACAAGAAAAATACTCGTTTCTAGCCACAGAGGTTTGTACAAAAGCACGATAACACGACTACGTCGAAACAAATATAAAACATGCACAACTACACAATACAATAAATACTAAAAGTTGTACGTAAAGATCATCAAATACATACATCACAAGGAAAACATACTCATCATGTTTTTCACACTGAATCATTTAGCCCAATCCAAGCCACTAAAAGCCTGTACGATGGGGCTTAGACAACACTTTTTATATAATCTATACAATAATAAAACTGTGGAGGGTCGAGAGTCTGTACATGGAAGATATTTTGAAAATTTTAATTGGAGGGCGTTCTGTAATCGATACTGAAGCCGAAAATGTAATTTAAACTTTTCATGTCTGTCTGTCTGTCTGTCTGTCTGTATCCCGAATAAGTATCCCGATATTTTGCGCGGTTGTCCCAGGAGAGGGAACGAAAGACAAAATGGGTTTTCAGTTGTAAGTACTCAACGCGTGGTCCGATCTCAAATATTTTTTTAGTGTTATAAAGCTCCTTTTACTATACGGATTGTTCCACACAAGTTTCAATATTGAGAGTTACCTATGTAGTTCAGAAATTAGAGACATCTCAACTTTCGCTAAACCTATTATTCAAGGATTCCTTTGAACGTAAGAGTCGTCCTAAAATGGCGTGTTTACTTAGTCATAAAAGAACTGAAAGATTAACGGTATTGTAAAATAATTCAGTTTTTAGAATAGACTGAATCTTTAAGTTCTTTTCTGATTAAGCAAACAGGGCAATTTCACGCGCTCCTTGGCGTCTGATGAAGAAATACTTCTCCTTTCATAGACCTTAGGTATGTGACGTAAACGAAGTTGCGAAGGTCAGCTAGTATAATTATATATTACTTATATAACAAGCAATTTGGTAACAAATACATTCATATCACATATAGGAAACACTTAAACCATGAAACAACCATCTATGGATCATACAGATTACGAGACAACAGGCATTAGCTAGTAGATAACCACATATAAATACATAGATATATCTATATCGGTTCATTCATCTCAGACCCACGAAGGCCATCGAGTATATCAATTTGTGAAGACAGATCAGCTAAAGTCGCTATCCACTCGTAGCTAATGCTAATGAGACTCACCTCACTAAGAGACAATCGCATGCAAATATGCAGGTATCTTTAATTACTTAAACGGGTTAAACACTGCATCTTTGGAGTTGCAGCGTAAACTGGTAAGAAATTTCATGATTATAAAATATGATTTTATTATTGTCTTTTATTTTTCTACTACTAAAACAGAATAACCAATCAATGGAGCCCAGAATCACATAAAAATCTATCATATACACATAATAGATACACATATCAGATATAGATATATATACACATATTAGATATTGCCTGGAGGGTTGCCTGGTAGAGATCGCTTTTAGCGATAAGGCCGCCCATTGTATTGCTACCCGTATATAATATATGTCATCTGAAACTATGTATCTGGCGTACAATAAAGTGTATAATAAATAGTAATCAAAATAGATAGAAGAATATGCGACTCGCAACTTCCTTAGCGTGAATAATCGAAATAAGTTCAGCCGTTTGCATAGTATAGCACAGTTTAAGCTACTCTTTACAAAATATCATCAGTTACCTGCTTAACGTTGCAAAAAGAAACTACAACTCACCAAGTTTATAGCACGACTTGATTTATAAAAGCTATAACGAAAAATTTATCGAGTGGCGAGTTTTCTGGCCAGGCTCTTTCCTTGCTGCTTTAACTATTGCATTGCCAATCAGGCAGAAATGTAATTTCGTTTTGTGACTCTCCGGTATAAAGTTTCATTTCATTTCAGCGGAATAACTTATGCAATCGAATATTTCAGGAAAAAAGATTCATGGAACGAATCGTGAGGCCGTAAGATGCACACAAGGACAGCTATGTCTTAAAATACTACTTATAGTGAAGCTATGGCAATAAGATTGAAGTAATTTAAAGTCAATGTTGATCATACACTTGGTCATAAAATAATCTATGTACTTCAACAATCGTTATCAATTGTCACCAATGCGACACGAAGTCATCATTTCGCTGAATCTATTACTACCACTATCTGGTTTGAACATACAAATAAGAAATTGATTGCTTCGTGTTGCAAGTGACATTTCTGTATCTGGGAGTAGGTGAGCGGGAGGCTTGTGCGGGGCATGGGGCGGTCTTCACGCTGACATTTGAATAGGTCTGTCTCGTTTTGTACCGGCACCCAGCGTCGGCAACGAGTGGCGACAATGTTCAACGAACACAGAACAACATTCCCATTGAAAAGAAAATTTATTTTTATTCAATGCTTGACTACAATGCATCTTATTTACAGTTAGCTTTTGGGATTTTTTTGTATTATCAAGAAAATTCTATTTTTTCGGTGATATAAAGTTTTATAAAAATCCTTTTCACGAAGTATTAAATATAAAGAAGTACCCGTGAGTACACTACAATACTATTTACGCTAAAAATAAACAGAAACTGGGAATAATGCACAAGATGTCAACAGAATGTACAATAAATAATTCATTGACCAGGAAAGCTGTTGTTATGCACTCGATTCATTACAGTTACGTGTGTTTCGATGACGAAACATTTACTACAATAAAAGCCTCATAGCGGTTCTGTATTAGATTATATCTGAACATGATACGTGTCTCGATATAATGTTATGGATTCGCGTCGGTGATGTGACAATTAAATGAATTAATTGAAATAATATTATAGAACATATCGTAGGAATTTCTTAAGTTATACTTCTAATGCTAAACTATAAATTAAATTAATATCAAGCAAAAAGGTTAAAACATTTAATTTATTCTGTTTTAGTTCTTGTTGTAGCAGCAACTAAAATATTATCATCTGTGAAAAGGTCTGTCTGTCTGACTGTCTGTCTAAAAGTCACGATGCTGTATCTCAAAAACGGTGATAGTTAGAGAGCTGAAACCTTTACAGATCATGTATTTCTATTGACGCTTTAACAACAAATACTAAAACCAGAAAAATGGGGGATTAAAGGGGGCTCCCATACAACAAACGCAATTTTTTTGCCGTTTTTTGGTACGGAACCCTCTCTTCGAGTCCGATTCGCACGAGGCCGGTTTAATTACGTTAAAACTGTTACACCGCCGAAATCGTCCGTGTAAATTATTCAGTTCAGTATGGTTACCATAGTCACGTTATGCTAAAGTCAGTTGTTGGTTTAATGGAAAATCACTTTACTTTTAGAATAAGTACAAGTTACTCTCTAGCATTGTCTTACTCCGATTTTGGTCGAATCCGCCCCAAGGACATTATAAATACTATGGTTGGGACTCCTGAATACGCCCTCAGAAGGATGACTCCAGGACTTCTCGCAAAGGATTGCAACAATCGTACTTGTAGCAAGAATTCGATGTCAGTTATTACTATTGCAACAAGGATGCAGTTTGCAGGTACCTGTGACGACTGCTTTCTAACAGAGTTTTATTAACGGTAAGGAATGTTCTATACCCCCTGGGCGAGGCCGCAATGGCGGCCGTAGGTCTGTTGGGAGTCACGGGACATCCTTCCTGAGAGTTTACCCGGGGCTCTCAACCATAGGCTGTTGGGCGTTACGTGAGGTTTTTTAGTCGGTAAGAGTCCGGCATAGCATCCTACGAGGATTTTCCCTCAAATCAAAAAAAAAATGAATATTCTATACTAATTATAGCAGGTGTTATAAATAGCAAATGGGCTTATTGTAAAATAATGACAGGTGATAGCATGTAAGTACGACACGCGTATGTTGGAAGAAGTTCACCATATGCTTACACCTCGTGCCCTTATTATTGCATAAAAAGATGCTACAAAAAGTTTGATTGAAAAAGTAAGCACGGTATGTCAGTATTCAATGTGTTAGAAAAATGATATTCACATATGCACCAACTGTTGCATTTCATTTTATATATTTAGATCGTCAAATGACGCAGCCTGGTTGCTGGAAATTTGTGGCAACAGCCAGAAAGGCTTAGCAGCGGTTATTAGTTATCGGCTACTGAAATGTTTCTGTGTTTGAAGAACTCTTGATTGTCAGAAGGAAATATTATAAGCTGATAAAGAATTTCAAGTTACGGTCGTCTGGAGGTACCAACAAGTAAGGAAGGTCCACGAAGTCTAAGAGTGGTGAGGGTGTGAACTATTTATTAATAACCCGATGTGTGGACTGGTGGCGAGTGTGCTACTGGCCCGAAGATAGCTAATCGTTCCCAAGGAAATTAGGTTTGGTAACTCAGTGGGTAATGCATTTACAAATCAAATTTTATTCGAATTGCGTCGTTTATTATACATTCAAGTGTCTATAAACCCCAGTTGTGGAAATATATCTATAATAAATATCGTAATAAATTCCACATAGCTTCCTCGAGCAGTACAACGACCACCATAACAGTTGGTAAATCAGAAAGGCCAGAGGGTCGCATTCACCACCTGCACCGCTAATTGCCGCGCCTCCCATAACTGTAAACAATTACAATCCGCTCACAATGCCCACGTGCATACCCTACGACCGTTTCATATGCGCTAATATAAGGAACATAACGGTGTATTTATGTTATCTTTAATGTTCTTTTAGTCTAGATATTAGAATGACAATACTTATCCATCTATACATCTATACATATAATAAAATGATAGAAAAGTCAAAACTGTACATTGAAAATATTTAAAAAAAAACACTCGCTGGGTGTTCAACATTAGATACCGAAGCCGAAAATAAAGTTGGAAAAAATTTTGTCTGTTTGTCTGTTTGCTTTGCTTTGTCCAGAAGGCTTTCAAAAAGTACTCAATAGATTTGATTCAAATTTTGCACAAATATTAACAAGGGGTAGGTGCTTTAAATAGGCTATATATTATCTCGCTACATATCATAGGGGCTAAGCAGAGAGCACTCAAATTGGCATTATAACATAATTTTCACACGTAAGAAGTGGCGGGCAACAGGTAGTTTCTAATAAAACTTTAGTTTATGTCGATACCTCACTATAAATTAAAAGTAAAATGACGTCAAATATTCTAGAGATTCCAGTTTTTATTTTAAAAAAAACTACAGCACGCTAACATCCTTCCGAGGGCTTAAAGATGACTGCCATCCGTAGGAAATTTGTAGGGTACCGTGTGGTTTTGGTCGGCATGAGTCCGGCATGGCATCCACTAAAAAAACGGCAATAGGTCATCTATTTGGTGGAACTGTATAATAGTATACCGGAGACATAGAATAAATTCATTCAAACCCTACAACCATATTGCACTCTCCTTAAAATACAGTTTTCATCACATTCACGTGATTGACTACTTCATTCACTATAAACATGTTTATCAGTTGCCGGATAGCTTATACCACTTTAATTTGGGCTAGATGGCGGTATATTAAGTTACACAATACTCACGAACAGTCATTATCCTAACACAGTCGAAACACTTGTTTCCTTTACTGAACAACTGTCACGAATATGTTAAAAAGCAAAGGAATCGTAACATGAATGGCTATTAAGGACATGAATTGAAACTTCTAAGAGTCGCAATAGCCACAACTTCCGTCACGTCGAGTGTTTCTTCAATGCATCGTGCGTACCGGTCACGGTGAAAATAATTATGTAATCTATTTATTTTGTCTTTGCGGAACTATAAAAATTACGATCAATTATGACACGTGATAATCTCTTTACAGTACTGGATATTATTAATAAGAGGATAAGACACAAATGAGAACAGTTTGCACATTATTAGGACACACAACAGTAGAGAGAGAGAGAGAGATAGGAATTGTTTGGAAATTGGATGGAACTTTACCATTCAATTTTTAAACCAATCTTCTTTTTTGGTTGTGCTCCTATCTTCCATTGACTGGTAACCAATTCCTCATAATGTGTGATCAAAAACGTAATGGAAATGTGAGTGTTATATCTAGATCTATTCGTACCTTAGAAGAATATATTGGGTGTAACAAAATTACCTATCCAAATTATATATATAAATTACCAATCCAAATAGAGAATAATACCTAGTCTGATTGCACGCGTTGCAACGTCCGTGGTCGCGGCTGGGTTCGTACAACGAGTACAGTACGACTACAAGTGCAATAAATATCGCAAGTAGGTCCCGAAGAGATATCTATTAAAATAATATTGTCGAATGACTCACTAACCTTTCCACTTCTAGACAAACACTTATACCTTGAGAAACATAAAATTATTAGGTGTAGAGTAAGAAAGGATTTTTGTTCAAAATTCCACCCCAAAAGATGTAAAATGGGATAGCTGAGAGGAGCGATGGGCGTCTAATATCATTAGAGTATAGTAGGTACATAATTTATCTATAAGGTACAGACATAGTCGTACATAACATGTCGATATTAATATAAACCCATGTTGATTAGAGACGGGCCAATTACTATTCATAGGGTATTGATTGTGTAGAGTTTAGCACAGTACTGCAACTAACAATTTCTATGTCGACGATATTGAGTTACGATGCAGCAAGCTGATGCTTTATTATCCGGTCCATCTCTTCCGACCTTGTTGGTCCACGATCACTCGTGTCGCCGACTTAACGGTCCCGGTCGATACGTCCGCGTTATTAATCTTACCATTGTATTAGCTAAGAACATATCACAACATATATGCATTGATAACAGTAATGTTAAGCACGGTTGTTTAATGCAATCAATAATTCCGATTACAGTTATCTGACACGTCGAACCGGTCACCACTGAATTTATATTCGCATTTGTATTTTCTATGTTTGTTATGTAGGTTTTGAGAACGCCTGTAGCCGGGAAGACAAGTGTAGTTTTGGAAGTTGGTATCACTCGTCGCGTGCCCGCCTACCATCGGCATGCAGGCGGTGAGCACTGTTCACCTACCCTCTCTCCAATTATGATAACCATCACTCAAGGCGAGCGGAACGAAAGGGGGCAGGCACCGGTTAAAACGTAAAATTACACTTCAATTTTTACTCAACGGCGAGCGCACAATAAAAAACAAATATTCTCATGGCGAGTATCGACGAAACGTGACCGGCCTTCGTCAAAATAGTCGGCCGTTGTCTTATTGGGCGGCGTTTTACAACAGCCGAAGTGCTAAAGTGTAAAACACTGCAGTGAAATTTATAAGCTTCACGTCACGAATATTGAATAATGACTTTACAAATTATCAACATCAACGCGTGTTAAATTATTTATTATCAAACAGCATTGTCATGTTTCGAAATAATTATGTAGACTTTTACACCTTGTGTAACAACACAGGAACTCGCAATTTAAATTAGTTTTCGTACAAAATAAAGTTTTACTGAATTTGCCAGGTGATTATATTCGTTATGTGCACATGACTGACTACGTACGCTAACTAGTATAGTGCGTCGGATTTATAAAATATTAACTTCTCCTTATTTATATTTTAGCTCGTTAAGTTAGATCGCCGAGGGGAGTGTCCATTTATATCTCGTTGTCGAACCATGTGTTTTTACACAGGCAGCGAGTGTTACAACAAATTCAACAAACGACCGGCCGTCATCTATCAAAAACGCTAACGAGCTTCGATGCCGCAGCCATTTACAATCACTGACCAGTCCAAGTCCAATAATATGCGATGATGCTGATGAAATAACATAACCAGCCTCTCATTTACACGTTTAAATAACGTCAAAATATTGTTGTTTTATTATGTAATCTGGTGAAATTATTATATTTTACTTGTATATTTACTTATGGTACACTTACAGCTATGATACTTAGTAACAATAATAATATGAATTTCTAATATGACACGGAAAAATGCTTGTAAAATAACCCATAAAGCATATAAAAAGCTGTTGCATTTTAAGCATAAAGGGAATGTATTCTACGGCAGTAAGGTTTTCATAGCGTTAACATTTAACTAATCTAAAAGTCTATAAGATTACAAAATGGATTGAGTTTTTTTTCAGCTATGAAAATATTTTTGCTTTGAGTAATAACACTTCACTACATTAATGGTTTTAAAGAACGTTTGACTTAAATAACACTTCGACCCTCTAGTTTTGCCTTTAAGATCCAGTAATGTCAAATTTATTTTTGTAAATAAAGCTTATTATTGTTTAAAAAAAGTTATCTCTTTAGCTCATTCTTTATCGCTTTTACCTACTTATTTTTCATCCACTTCGTTTCTATCCATAGTTTCTTCTTCACAAGCCTTACTACTATTTATATACATATTAAGTTCATTGATATAAGTTATATATCAAATTTAATTATTATTTGCAAGAAGATTTATAAAAAACCTTATTATTATCAGCATAAATAATTATAGGAAGATAAGTTGCAACTAATAACATAGTGTACGTAATATTTTACACTAAGATCTACAAGATTAATATCGCTCGATACTCTGTTTAGTGTGATAGAATTTTGTGTATCGGTATCGGTATATTATGAGGTCATTGTCTCTGTCAATATTTAGGGTAGGTATGTATTGAAAAAGTTTTCCTATCATGCATGTCATTAAAAAGATATATATAATATTATCTTTATCCTTTTCATGGTCAGCAGATAAACGTTTTGGTAACACGAATCATTCAAATATATTTACATTTTTTACAATTTTAAAATTATATGGTTGTGAATTGAGATCCAATTAAAATATAACGATCGATCCGCAGGTCTATTGAAAACCTGCCATCTGTCGGCGTCATTATTCCAATATGAATGGAGCTTTCGGTTTTTTAAAGGAAATTAAATTATTTTGGCTCCGCTTAGAGAATCAACTTTTTATTGATAGAGACCTTTTTTAAATAATGTAACTCTTGAATAGTTAATGGTTTTCACGTTTCCAGTTTATTTAACGGTAACGTAAACACCGCCAGGGGTAATTTTCGATATTAAAAAATTACGCGGCGACCTAAACCTGCCCCGATTTCAATTTAACAACTGACATTAATTGTACCCAGCGAAACCGACAAGTTTAACGCGTAATCAACATCGACGTGTTAACAGTACTTTAGCAATGGCCGACAAGAATAAGGGTTTATATTTCGTCACTTTACAAAAGCTTATCTGACTGACACTAGGTACAGAAACATTGTTTATGCGCTTATAGCTAACATGTTAGAAAAGGTAAAAGTGACATTTGGACTGGTGAAATACGTCGCAATCTCGCCCATTCTCATTTTTGCTTCATCGTTTTAATAATGTTCTATATCTTCCTTTAAACGTTATATAAATAACTTAATTATTAAGAATACAAAAAACCCGACTGCCAAGTAAACATACAACTGAAAAGCAAAAACAAACTCTTCATTTATTTTGTGATTTTCTTTAGCTAGGCACTTACTGTTTTACTTTGTCGGCAACATATGCAGGCGGGAAGAAGCTAAGTCAAGCGAGTGGTGGTTTACAAAATAGCTACATGTTCCCATAGCTTGTCATACATACATAGTCTCGAAAAACATTACCCTCCTTTCTTCGGCAGTTCGGATAAAAAGATAATGATGTGACGTCATAGTTAATGCAAGCTTGCCAGGCGTACGTCTCCTGGGAGACGTTCAACAAACACCTATAACAAGTATTAAAGTTAGCGCGATATTTACCATGTATTGTTGAGAGTTTCCGATATTTCGGCGCTGTTACAAGCACCATGATCACGGAGGAACTGAAGTAGGTACTGGCGGTTGAAAGCCAAAGTCTCAGCACGTTGAGAGTTTCCGATATTTCGGCGCTGTTACAAGCACCATGATCACGGAGGAACTGAAGTAGGTACTGGCGGTTGAAAGCCAAAGTCTCAGCACATACATATCGATCTACCTATAATAAGGAGAGGTAAGGCAACCCTTAGTTCATACAAACCGGAAAGTAGATTATTTATTATTATTATTAAATGTTTAACATTAACTGTTTTCTTTATTTACCTTTCCGTATTTATTTTTCATAAAATCATATGCGTGTTTGTCATTATACCTTATTCTATTGTACGTATTTAAACCTCTTTTCACTTATTTCTGGTTAGTTAAACATTACTGGAACGTTAGAATTAGAAACAACATCTAACTGTACACATAAAACAAGTATCCGTAGGTAGTAAATTAAACACCGCAACGAAGCGTGTGGTGAAAATTTATGTCTAATACTTACAATGTAAATTGTATGACGATTAGTTATTATGTTCGGTTTACTTCCCTTTCATACAACAAATACTTGCTTAAGTGGTAACAAAGTCTGAAACTCGGAAAGCGTATCAAATTTCAATTTGCATAATAGCGTAAAAGCTCATATGTCGATACAAGCTGGAGCACGCCCCACATTAACAAGATTAAGTCAACATTACGTGACGTATCTACACTGGTAGGTATGTTTAGGATGTTTGCTGTGTATCAGAAAATAACAGTATCGTAAATGTAAATGAGTTGCGGCAAAAATCAGTACAACATGAACAAACTGAAACATTGAACAATGAAGACCATCAGTTTTATCAATCATCTTGTTTTATCTCATCACGAAATTCAGATGTGGTTTTGAAATCACTTTATCCCTGAGTAGGATTTCATGTTTTCAGTTGTTTATCAACATAAAGCCTCAATTGTTGGTCAGTAAAAACCAACTTACAGCAATCAGAAATTAACTAAATTAGACATCCCACTTCACATTATGTATTTATAAATAAAGCCTTAAGTTAAAAGTGAAAACTTTAAGGGGAATAAGTTTCTTAGCAGCATGCAGTACTAACGCCAAGTTTAGTAATAAGAATACTGCCTGGACCAGTTTAAAGCAAATTTTAAAAAGTTGATATACGGGTAGCTACCTACTTAGAAGCAAGAAAGCCTCACAGTGGCACCTCTCACATCCAGTCTGTACAGACACGGGTGGTCGCCGCGGGTGTCCTTCTAAGTTGTACACGATGCCCATAATTCACTATTTCTCACGAATACTGACTAGAATCTTCTCGTCTCTTATCTGACATCCAACACCATCCACACAAGAAACAGTAAAATAATCCCCACAGATTCAGTAATTAATTATAAGAAAGTAATTGCAAAATGTTAAATTTGCTCAGTATTGTTTTAGCCCATACGATTGTAGGTAGGGAGAAAAGTAGGAAAGCGGATCACCGGCCCCGAATGGGTTAAACTAGCTTAGAACGCAACCAAAATAACACTTCAATGATAACTACAAAAACGTTTTCAGTTTTTATAATAAAAGGTAACATGAATATACAAAAGGAAACTACGCGAGGCTCACTCCCACTCTGCTTAGTACGTCATCTATCTGTACTTAAATAGTCTAAGCAAGACCATCATGCACTCTGTGTTCACTTTAACGTAATATTATACTATCGAATTTTTCGTATTCATTATTATCTCAGATGTCTAACCGGCTCTCTAATAGAGAAGCAGCTTCTGCCTCTATGGGTAGTAGCTTGCTCTAATGGACCAACAATAGATCTCTCTTAACGACACTAGTAGCTTAATCACTTGAAAACAACGGAAGAACTTTGAAATAGAAATTTTTATCTAACTTTTAACCAACCACCACACCATCAATATTAAAAGAGCTATGTAGCAATATAAGATCGTTTCTACAAAAACAGTCACAATTAGAGACATCACGATTCCTTAAGTGGTTCTTAGTATATATTTCCTTTGTAATCCAGCACTAAGTAACCGCTTAAGTAACTTGTCTGTACCACGTCAATGAGTAAAATGACTTTGCGGTTACTTTCAATTTTGCCTCAGTGATGCTTGTTAAGAAGCTGTTATAAAATAATATTATTTTGCTAAATGAATTGACTGTTGCACATACATTTACAAAGGTAGTGGTCGTAATCGTAACTTCTGTAACATTGAGAGCGTAGGTTTCGTACAATAATAAATG
This sequence comes from Miltochrista miniata, assembly GCA_933228765.1. Classification (NCBI taxonomy): domain Eukaryota; kingdom Metazoa; phylum Arthropoda; class Insecta; order Lepidoptera; family Erebidae; genus Miltochrista; species Miltochrista miniata. The sequence continues at coordinate 20,188,414 of OW121763.1, read as the reverse complement.
ACACCATAACTTTATTCTACAAACATGAAGTAAATTGTGTCAGGGATCTAAAGAACATGCACTGTAGGGTGCCGAAGGTACCTGTAGAAATAGTTCTAAGTAAAGATTTATTACGCAACGTACAAATACCAATCCAAGAAGGTTGATAATCCCAAAACACATACTGCCTAAACCTAAAAACATAGCATATTGCGAAAGTGAAATTTTATTTAGATTAAATACCAAACTCGCTTATTGCCACATACACTAAATGCCAAGACCTGAAAGATTTCGTGCTTTGCGATAGTAGCTTATTGCGAAATACGAAAATTTACTAAAGGTATATTTTTTTATCTTATAGTTTAAATCTCATATTTTAGAATATGCTATACCCCCAGTACTACACGGCTTGTCATTACCCAGCAGTACATATACAGGGTGGAATTTAAAGACGGTAGTTGGAAGTAAAGTACCCTTAATATTGATAATGGCAAGTTTTGCTGAAAGGAAACATTCCTTTATTTTCAAAAGTAAGTAAAACTGCATTTAAAGATTTTTGAAAAATCACCTGCTTGAACCGGGTATCGAACCTAGGAGATGTGAAAAAAAACATCCTGTATTTTATGATACCTACCGAAAGAGTCTTTAATAAGGAACAATTTCTTTTAAATAACATAGTATCTTAAATTAAAGGAAGACCTAGTAAAATATGTTTTTATTGTAAAGCTTACTCACTATCTGAAGAAAAAAAACAGTCTTATTGAGATTCTTCTCCTTTTTTTCGAAGTTGGTTAAAAAAATGTTCTAGTTTCTGTGAATGGGAATATTCGTTCTGGTCACTTACCCAACCGACTTAAAAAAATAGGAGTTTCTCAATTAGACTATTTTTTTTCTCCAGATGTAAGCGTAAGCTTTACAATAAAAACATATTTTACTTGATCTTCCTTTATTTTAAAATACTATGTTGTTTAAAAGAAATTGTTCCTTATTAAAAGTGAGTGTCAGAACAGCGGAGCCAAGTCAAAATTTTGCATTCCTTTGGTTGGTATCATAAAATACAGAATGTTTTTTTTTTCACATCTCCCAGGTACGATTCCCGGCTCAAGCAAGTGATTTTTCAAAAATCTTTAAATGCAGTTTTACTTACTTTTGAAAATAAAGGAATGTTTCCTTTCAGCAAATCTTGCCATTATCAATATTAAGGGTACTTTCCCTCCAACTACCGTCTTTAAATTCCACCCTGTATATCAACTTAAATAACTTCGTAAAATCACTTCGTTCCCTATTGTTACCCACTCAATCGAAAAGGAAACCTAGTTCCTTAGGAAGGTAACCGTCAGGGAGAGCAGCTACGCATTACAAAGCTACTTTAGTGGAAGCACATCGTCTACTTGTTAAGTGGTTTGACTCATTCCAATTTGCAGAGCATGGCAGATAATACACTTAGTAACACAGTTTGGTTAAGAGTCCGTATGAAGCTAAATAGACTATTACCTTGATCTAGATCTCGGGACTGGTGAGGTCTAATGAATTGACGTTTTAACACAGGCAACTTCAAAATTCATGAACTTATAACGCTCGAAATCAAAAACACAATTACTGATGACATTTTTTATGGTTTTTTTTGTCGGAAATATCTCGTTTACAACAAAAAAAATCATTATCGGAAATTTTAAGCTGAATTTCAGAAGTTTAAAGTTGGATTAATAATTTATTTTATTAAAATCTTGATTTACCTGGACCACTCTTTTTTCAATTTATTTCGTTAAAAATGCAAAAAACAAACAAAGCGCATTTATCTCTTTTTTGTACGCTGAAATGTATTTCTGCTATCTTCTTTCCACCGTTAAGCGTCAGGCGGACCCTTAAAGGAAAATACAGTCGTTACAGCTTTTAGTACGAGGCCTGCAACTGTAACATGGGATAAGAGGTTTACAAACTTGTGTGCAAAAGCAACTACATGCAATAAGAAAGTCAATTTAGTTCGTTAACGAGATTTTATGAAAGGCGGACCGTTGATTAAGCTCTATTAGGAGTTGAGATGACGTGATGACACTGCATTGAAACCGCAACATCACGTAGCAAAGTCTAACAAGTAATTTCACAGATAACTGGCTAGAGGTATATCCTATAAGTGGTTTATTATAAATGGTGCAACTAACTTGATAATAAAAATTATATAGTAGGCCTAGTTGGTGTAATCATAGTCGGTCTAGCTTTTAAACAGGCTCTAATAAATATGTTCAAAGTGAGCATATCCTAATTTATCATAGTTCCAATAGTCTTTTATATGAAAATGTATTTAATATGAAAATATTTACACAATCATCTCAATAACAAAAAGAAATCAAAATCCAAAGTACTAGAAAAAGTCGCTGAGAATTATTCAGTCTAAAATGTGTAAACAAATATACAAATATAGGTAAGTATTGTTCATGTAACAGATGTGTTTAATTACTAACCCAACAAAATCTCGGAATGAGTCGAGTTTCGCAAACAAAATTGCTGCGGGCTTGCCGACAATAAAGTTAACAAAATAGCAACATGCTGTTGCTATCCTCACATAAAATGACAGGACTCACACATTTAAGCGTGAGTGGTGGTACATATAATAAAATTTCAACATTTCGTATTTTTTCACCACAGATTTACACCACAGAATTTGAACTGACTTATTACACTTTCAACATAATTATTTTCTTTATCATTATCAATCAATTTAATGTAATTGAATTTAACGGTAATGGTTGACATAAAAAAATAAACAGTCGTAATTCATGTTTACAAGATCGCGGGTCTTTCCAGTTACACTTACAAGGTAATGCATGCATTGCTCTGCATTTCGAAAATGTGTCGTCAGTACTCGGTAATCGTACGCGAAAATTTATGAAGCGCGTGAGCATCGAACACGCATTAAAACGTAAGAGGTAACTCATGAGTTGGTTATCGCTGAGACACCCGAATTAATTTACATAAGTTGAATAAGATTTATACTCTCCTCAAATAAAATTTAAAATTTACGGGGTTGTTTAAATGAGGATTTAAAAATCCCGACCAACTACGGTAAAAAATAATCATAGATGTTTTACTGAAATCGTTTTTTTGCTGGCGCCGAAATAAAATTAACGTACTATAGAGCACTTAATACGTGTTTCTTACTTCTTCACTTAATACCTGAAATATCAGAAAAATATTTATATTGTTTCAGTTCGGCGTGAAAGAACCGACAAACGTAATGTAGGTACTCGAATGTAGTCAGCCGTTTTGGTTGACCTTTTCATCGAATATGCAATTCTTAAACCTAAACTAAGAGTCAGTTTACCATAAGTAAAATGGTTTTATAAATCTAAAAGTAGCTTTTCATACAAAGGAAAGCCGATTAAGGAGCTTTTCCGATACAGATCGCTCGAATGAAGCAATATATTTTCATGATCGAACGGATCCAAGATCGCGGACGTCTGACGACCGGTGCGTAAGAAAATTGAAAAAGAAACATTTCTTTTAATGGTATTGTCCTTGAATGAAATGAATTTGCATTAACATTGTTCCTACTTCTTTTCGTTGACACATTTTAACGTACTCTGAGCGCGAATTTTATCAAATGGAAACGGAATTTCATAACAATTGCTAGGTATTTTAGGCTTACACTTGTAGGTTACACATTTCCTTATGCCTTCGATCAGAAGTTATGGTTTGTATTAGTATTTACAAGGATTATAGATTTGTAACTCTCTAAATTGGAAATAATGCTCACTATACTGACAGACTACCCAGCATGGACGGAACAGTAAACAGCAGCGATCCTGGAATCTGAAGACCTCTAACGCTGCATTGAGAAACTAAATTAACCCTTGAGGGCCGTATCTAATTCCCTGAGCAAACGTCTACATAGGACCAAAACCAAGCGATTTTAATCGTTACTATGCAAACATACCAATCTCATCTAATAACTTTAGTGGTGTGAATACGTAGGGCTCTTTTATTGCATTGGATGTCAATTGGCTGTCAAATAGTGATTCCAATAAAATGCCTGTCTTGAAAGGGCGACGTTTGCTACGCTTACTCCTGTCTAAGTTTCAGGAAGTTTTTGAAAGCAACGATAACCGGAAAACGTCGCGAAAACTATGTTGTACATGGATTTTTACACAAATATAAAGCTAAGTTACTTATTAAAAGCAATTTTATTACCTCAGATGCAAAAAAAAAACTTTTATGTGTGACCTTTACTTGTTTCTAGTGGTGTCACAATCGAGCAGCTCAGCAGTTTACTTTTCTCTACCTATAGCATTTTAATGTCGAAACTTTAAAATTTTTGTCCACCAATTTATCAGATTAATTGTTAGTACCTATGTCAAATGCATTAAGTATATATATACTATCGAGTTTGAATGCAACCCTAATTGTAGACACGGTTTGTTCAAAGTAAACAGAAAGTCAACTTACTTCGTCCCATTACTGCGGACTGAACTTTCAATCAGACGCGGTCTCGTTATGCGAAGCCCGCAAATTCCAATTCTATCTAAATCACCAAGAGAGCCGACTAACCACGTCAGCTGTAGTGGCCATGCTTTCAGTGATGAAGGCAGTCATGGTACCTAAAGTCGAATTCTTAATTAGACGAAGTCAGTTGACAGCAGCTAATGTCACTTCGTCATACAAATTATGAAACATTGTATGAAGAAGTGACATTAGCGGCTGTCAACTGACTTCCTCTAGTTAAAAATTCGATTTTAGGTCATCAGTTTGGCCTAGAGTAGCAGAGAGATAGCAATATGAATCTAAGTTAAGTATATTACGTTGACACGCTTCACACATCACACACTTTTAGGCCGTGGTCAGATTAAAAAATGCTTTGTTTATTTTGCATGCGTTAATAAACAAATGAAATTAATAATTGCATAGAACTACCAGCAATGTTAATTTTTCATCTAAATTACGATAAAAGTTTACATGATAAATTAAATAGTAGGATCTTAAAAACATAGAGCTGGTATAAATATAATCGAAATCATTGTACCTATAAACTAAAGGTAATGTCACCTAAAGGGACCAATATGAACTAACAAATCGCCAATACAGTCAACTTGAAATCCTACTTTTTTTTTGATGTATAATAAAAGTTACCGACTTCAATATCTACGTCATCGACACACATACGCTGCACATTTATATTCAACATTAAGTCGAAGGCTCCAGCCTTTTGAGTGTCCTGTATTCGTTATTCTAGTTTATGTTCTGCAGTGCAACCAGCTATCGTATCACAACAATGTGCCGGGTGCCGGTGAGCACATAAATACAAAACAATTAAACGATAAATTCTCACTTGAATTAGTATTTTTATTTGCGCGTCACGTGCGCTAGCCGTTCTTTCGAAAGATTTATATAGGGAGGCGTCAAATTTAACAGCTCAAAGAAGTGATGGCGTACTCTGGCGATGGCGCGCTCTCGTGATACCCTATAATTATTTTCACAATTTATTTCTATGCGAACAATAGATGCCAGATTTGTAACACGCTTGCTTGGTGTGCCAGCACAACAGCTTTAAGGTTATGATTGCTGCATGCATACGTGAAGGGATAGGCAGTGGTTTAACATACGCCCACACTCCGCCAGTAGTATTTGGTCGCATGTAATCAAAAAGGTGTGAAGTTCAATACGTGTGAGATGATGAAAGTTAAGATTTCTAATTTTAAAAAAAATACATTTTAAATCATTTCTTAATACTAAGATAACTATAGCAAAATAGAATTAATAAACTGATTTGCCAGTAACCAGACGCTATAACTGATCAACTGCGTGATTAAGTAAAATGAATAAGAACGAAAGCGTGACATAAAAGCAATGCGATAACAGGCGAAAAACGAGCAAAAAAGGGCCGCTTAACAGACGGTATCTGTGCCCGCCCGGGAGTTATTAAATATTAAAATAAACTTGCATTCCGACACGAGTCCTACGCGATACGCAAGATTATAGCCAACACAATGAGAGCACTGGCTCCGATCGCTCCCTCGCCTTATCATATCGAAGCACGAGCTTACATAATTCAAGGGATTCCCAGTTGCCGATGAAATTTTAGCGCCTGTGTAAACACCCGATTTCTAAAACCTTCGACGAGGAAAACAGCCTATAAAGATGTGATTTCTTCTAAGCATATTTTATTAAATTTTAAGAGGAATTTTGATGTGTACTGGTAAGTATGCAAATTACAGATTAATGAATAATGAGAAGAGAATTACTTTACCTATTTCGAAAGTGTATCAGTCAGCACATCACTTAGTTGCTCAAGCAGCGTCGCCCACTTACCTGAAACAATACATCATTACAATATCACTAACTGAGAAGTGAGCCATGAATCTAAAGACATGACACCTACAGCGTCGCCTGTGCGCGGCGGTTTTTTGAGTCTTATAATTCTACTTTTACACGACATCAATACATTCCTTTGTTTTATTTTTAAGAATATACATTACATTGAAACTAACTTAATGTATTCTAGTTTCGATCATCTGTTCATTCCGTTCAACTTATCTGGCAAATAAAATTGGTTGCTCTTACTTTTTGCAGTATTCACAACACTATATTTATTACTTGGCTTGACGAGATGATCGAAGTGTCGCAGTTTAAAGACTTACCTCTTCAGCCTGACCCGTATTTCGAGGACTGGTTAAAACTCAAGTGACTTTTTCAATTTAAAAAAACAAATACAGAACTGTACTTAGAGATAAATACGGCGCCACCAATTTATCTAAATTCAGACGCATCGATTACTTACCACATTTGTTTTTAACGCGAGGGAAAATCCATCAGGTTTTTTAGTCGGTAGGAGTCCGAGATAGCATTGCCGGACTCCTACCGACTAAAAAAACCTCACGTAACGCCCAACAGCCTATGGTTGGGAGCTCGGGTAAGCCTTCGGAAGGATGTCCCAGGATTGGCATTATTACTAAAATCGAAACACGTGAATAATACACACTGACACAATAGTAATTGCCTACTTAAAAGTAGCTAGGTATCTACTAGTTCAATAGAAAGTACAGGTAATCATAAAAATGTAAATAATATTTGAGCAGCTTATAATATTAAGCATATCTTTTTAACATTCATGGAGTTATTAATCCAAACGTCAAAGCAAGTTCGTGTCGTCGAGCTGGTGCAGTCAGAGATATATTATAGTTATTAATAATAGGTGGTTGCACACATGAGATAGCAGCCATACCTACCGAGCCGTAGAAATAGAAACGTTATGCTCTAGCAAAAGGTTTGAAAGACGTAACTTAACAGAATTGTGATGAAGAATAATATGTTAACCATCTAAACATAATAAAATTTGAAAATAAGAAGAATAAGAAGACTTATGGCTTTGGCTGCATGGAATTTAGATACACCATAAAATTTTTCTACCTATATGCTCCACATTTAACTTGATAAATTAATGATGCTAGCAAGGAAGAATTATAAAAATAAATTTCTGTTCTGTGGAAGCTATATGCAGCAAACTAAATGCTCTTTGCTCTATAGTACAGTCATTTGGTGCGGGGAAAGTTTCCAGGAGTTTGGAGAAGATTTTGATGCGGGCTTTTAGAATTTCCATTTTGCCACATCGTATCTTTGGCGCTAGCGCCGCCACATTCGATAAATGGACCCTAGGGGCAGTTTTTGACGATATTGGCTTTCCGACTCATTCTACAATAAAAACATGCACTTAAATTAAAACTACATCTGAGGAAATTTCCTACAGTTATATCTAAACGACTTGTTCGTGAAATTAATATATCATCGGTGCGTTCATGACATTTATACAAATTAATATTTGACATTTATTTATAATTCCTTTAACAAAATACCATATAATGTCAACTAATACGTTAGTTTGCGACTTTGCCAGCATGAATTAGTGACTCGATACCCTCGTGGGTTCGATACCCACCGGAGACAATATTTGTGTGATCCATAAATGTTTGTCTGGGTGTTTCTATGTACGTATATAAAAGTTTTTAAGTTTTAATATCTGTGGTCCGATACCCACAACACAAGCAGGTTATTTCTAGCTTAATTTGGGATTAGATAGCGTTCGCGATTACTACTAAATATATTTGACATAAATGACACCAGTGTGTTTACAACTCACAGCGTTTCGACTCTATCTGAATCGGTTCAATATTTCCAAGACATAAAATGGTAATAAATAAAGTAAATAAATACCCCTACAGTGACAGCCTGTCGAATGGCCAATTCTGACAATGACATCGGAATTAAAATTCAAGAGATAAATGTGTTAGAAAATACTACACGACCTACACAAATGATTCACAATTACATTTCTCCAACAAGGCCCGAAGTCGAATTCGCATTAGTAACGAGTTCTGAAGAGCATTGTAACTTTATGAAAATGGAGAACAAATAAATTCTCGTTATATTGTAATGGAAATTGAATTTCACAATGCGGTAATGAGATTACGTTTACAGTTATAGCTGCTATTAGGCGGTCTGTGGGTGTTTACCACAAATAGTAATAGTTGAAAAGGTGTTCTAGAGCCTCGAAAGCTATTTACTAGCTTATATACCTAGTATAATATTATGCTAAAATTATTCAAAGCAAAAATAGCATACATTTCAATAATTTGCCACTATTTCTAAACAATTTATCGGTTTCGCAAAATTGAAAACCGGATCATTAGATAGTAGATACAACCAACTTGCATAGTGCTCAATTTTATCAATACTAATATTAAAAAGAGGAAAGATTTGATTGCTTGTTTGTTTGCATCGAATAGGCTCCGGAACTACTGGACCGATTTGAAAAATTCTTTCACTGTTGGAAAGCTACACTCCCTGCGGTGAACATTGGCTACATTTAATTCCCGTATTCCCACGGGAACGGGAACGCGTGACGTCCACTAGTTTTATACAAAGTAGTAGACACGTGCGACTTCCTGCGGCTAAGTTTACAAAATATGTCCATGTCCAGCCATTTGAAAAGATACTTAGTATCTTTATAATCATCATCTAAGCATCAGATTTTGTTGGTCAGTAGTTTAACACTAGAAGTGAATGAAGATGGCTTCTCATACGATATTTCTTCGAGAACCATTCTAAAGAATGGGTTAACGAACAAACCAGAATATTAGACTACAATACCTAAATATACAATCATTGGGTAAATACCTATTTAAGCTTTTTTAATATATTCCATAAGTTTCAAGTTTTATTGTAAAAAAATATTGTTGTGTACTTAATCCCTTTTTAACCCAATTTTCATGGCAGTGTTACTGTAAAGAAGATTAGGTAAGTGCTAAAATTGATAGAATTAAATCATAGCGTGTGTCGTAATGATCGAATGCGAGAATGTGACAGTCGTGAGGTCTCAATCTCGCGATCTATTAATAAGGAAAGGCTCTAGAGGCGATAGGGCAACGCTACGCTTGCGCCAGCGCAGCATCTACGTGTCAATCAAACCTTGCATAACAGAGAAAGCTTTGCGTGTAGTCTAAATGTCACGTCCGAGCTACTTACTCGTACCTATTCGACGTGACAATACCTATATTTATGCTTACTTTGTACCGACCGCCTCAGAATCAAATAATGTGCCAAAGCTAATAACGCACTCTGTTCCGCGTAAATGTACTAACAGTTGTTATGGGAAAAATTAAAGAGATATATGTTTTTTTTTTCTCAACCAAATAATTCAAGCTGTTTTCGAGGGGTTTACCACTGGTGACCGAAATTCATTTGATCATTTGACGTGGTGACCGATAAAACATTAGGCCATTCTACTACAGATCGAATAAACAATTGACCATAAGAGTTTTTTTCGAACAAACATTTGGTATTTTTACTACTGATCGAATGAACGTTTGGTCGAAAAACAGTTGACTAGAGAATATTTTAACAAACAAAAGCGAAATAAGTAGAATTCGGTTCTGGCACTCGCCGGCCGCTGCCGCGTCACGCTCGCTTCGTTCGCTCGGCTCGTGAGTTGTAGTCTCAGTTCTAACCTAACCTAGCCATTTTGATTCAGCCCCTGTTAAAATATTCCTTACTCAACTGTTTTTCGACCAAACGTTTATTCGATCAGTACCTAAGTAGGTAGTAAACCAAAAAGGCTGATTGGGATGGCTTTAAGACGAAGCTGGCACAGGAACTCTCGCTGCGGGGCCTGGCTGCTCGGCGGCTCGCAAGTACAGAAGATCTGGAAAGCGCAGCCGTCGAGTACTCATGCTCAGTAGGGGGGGCCTGCGGGGAAGCCATCCCAATCCCATCAGAAAATCACTATGCCGTGGTGGTCGGAGAGGCTCGCCACCCTGAAAAGGGAAGTCAACACCAAAAGGCGTCGGATCAGGAACGCAGCGCCGGATCGACGGCAACTAGTAATTGTGGAATACCTAGAATGCAAGGAGATGTATGAATCAGAAGTAAAAAAGGCACAGGTCGAAAGTTGGAAGAATTTCTGTGGAAAGCAGGACAGGGAGGGCGTCTGGGAGGGGATATACAGGGTAATCGGGAGGGCCACAGTGAGGGAAGAAGATCGACTGCTAACCCACGAGGGGACCTTTTTGGACGCTAGGGGCTCAGCACAACTCCTCGCTCGAACCTTCTACCCGGAGGATCGAGTCGAGGAGGACACTGAAGCGCATCGACAGATACGCGAAACCGCCGTAAAAGACATAGATGGTCATAATGATGATGACCCACCTTTTACGGTGGGCGAACTGATCGATGCGCTTCAGAGATTCAACCCGAAGAAAGCGCCGGGAGTGGACGGCTTTACAGCCGACATCTGTTCCCGAGCCATCGAGACCGATCCGTCACTCTTCTTGAAGCTGCTGAATCAGTGCCTCCATCACGGCTACTTTCCTAAGATATGGAAGGAAGCCGTGGTGGTGGTGCTGAAGAAGCCAGGCAAGGACTCGTACACCGTTCCCAAATCGAACAGGCCTATAGGCCTGTTCGATTTGGGAATCAGTTCTGGAAATCGAGGGACACGCCAATGCCTCTCTCGAACATGTGCGGGAGTGGGGCATCGGAAACAAGCTGAAATTCGCACCGCACAAAACAAGTGCGATGGTTATCACGCGGAGGCTAAAGTACGATGTCCCACGCCTTAGCATGGGCGGGATAGACATTGGCATGTCCAAAGAGATCAAAATCCTAGGGCTGACCATTGACAGGGCACTCACTTTCAAGACACACATTACAAACGTATGCAAAAAGGCGATCGGCATCTACCGGAAGCTGGCGCGGATGGCCCGGATCAGCTGGGGGCTTCACCCCGAGGTGATCCGGACGATCTACGTCGCGGCCGTGGAGCCGACGATACTGTACGCCGCCAGTGCTTGGCACGCATCGGCAAAAAAGCTTGGAGTCCAAAAGCAGCTGAACGTGGTACAGCGCGGTTTCGCCCAAAAGCTGTGTAAGGCATACCGCACGGTCTCCCTGAACTCGGCGCTGGTCCTGGCTGGTCTGCTCCCTCTGGACCTCAGACTTCATGAGGTGGCCTCGTTATACGAGGCCAAGAGAGGAGTGGGCCAGTCATGGCTGGGAAACAGGGAGGTCGAGCGCATGTCTCCAGCGATTGAGGCTCCTCACCCCGCGGAGCATCCGCCATTGGGGTTCACCAGTCTGGTAGACGAGGGGCAGCTGGAAGATGCGAATCATTTTGAGATTCGCATCTTCACGGACGGGAGCAAGATTGAGGGCCGTGTCGGTGCCGCGCTATCATTTTGGGATAGCCGGGCCGAAATTAAGGCCCTCAAACTTGCTCTGTCGCCCCATTGCACTGTCTATCAGGCCGAGCTCCTGGCGTTATGCAAAGCGGCCAGTGAGGCCCTCAGGCGAGGCGCGTCCACGTTTGACATCTTCAGTGATAGCAGAGCCGCTCTCCTGACGGTCATAAACCGTGATGCTCTTCACCCCCTGGCGGTTGAAGCCCGAGCCGCCATTCACCAAGGCATGGCCCAGGGTAAGGAAATCTCCTTATTCTGGGTCAAGGCTCACGCGGGGTTGGAGGGCAATGAGCGAGCCGACCAGCTCGCCAAGGAGGCGGCTCTGAGGCTGAAGAGAGCACCGGACTACGGACTGTGCCCTGTTTCATTCGTGAAGCGTGCCCTCAGGCAGGACACGCTTGACGAGTGGAACAAGAGGTATAGTGAGGGCGAGCAGGCCTCCGTCACCAAGCTTTTCTTCCCATGCGCAGTGGAGGCATACAGTGTCGTCCGGAAGATGCCGATCGCCGGCACCACAACCCAACTGCTGACAGGGCATTGTGGGTTCTCCGAATACTTGACACGTTTCAAGTGTAAGGAGGACCCATCGTGCGCCTGTGAGCCCGGGGTGAACGAAAATGTGGTCCACCTGCTGGCAGACTGTCCCATCCACGCACCAGATAGAGTGGATCTGGAACAAATTACCGGATTAAAAATAGTAGCTGAAAATTTTCCAGAATTGATTCGAAAATATAGAAAGCAGTTTCTAAAATTTTCCGAAAAGATCATAAAAATTGTCAATAAAAGAAACAAGTAAGGAAATATTTTGTCTAGCAATATAATTTTAATATTGTACTAAGCACAAAATACTTTTAGATAATAAGACAAAAGAAAAGGAATAGAGCTGTTTAAACAAAAATTAATATAGCAATAGAAAATAGTTAATGTTATGTAGTAATTTTGTTTGATATAAATGTATATTAAAATTGTATAATAAATTGATAAGATACACTCGAGAGCAATGAATCCGGGTCACTTAAAGAATCCTAAAAATCTCGGAAACTAAAAATGCTAGGTTAATGCAATAAATTGTATTTAATAGACAATGTAATACTCCTTAAATGAAGGTATTAAAACTTCTTAGTTATTGTAAAGTTATATCATAAAAAAATCAAATTTGAAAAAGGGCCACTTTCGAAGATGGAACTACGAAATTACAGCATTTGGTGTTGCTTTTGTTTGTAATCTGTCATTTATGTGGGTACATAAACCATGTTGATAGTGCTCTATATTCATTAATCAAGCTGAAATTATGTCGCTTACGCCTGAAGAATGCACCAGAATACTTACAATGCTGGAAACCGGCCGGAGTCAGCGCGATACAGCCAGGACTGTCGGTGTGTCGCTGTCAACAGTACAAAGAGTTCTCCGACGTTACGAAGAAACTGGTTCTAACCTACGCAGACCAGGAACGGGCAGAACCAGGTGTACCACAGCACGAGAAGACCGATACTTGGTGAACACCATGCTTCGAAATCGCTTTCTCACAGGAACTGAACTCACCAATCAGTTTCGACGCCTCGGAGGAAGTAACCCAAGTGCATGGACAGTAAGACGTCGGCTTGCTGAATCTAACTTAAAACCCCTTAGACCTGCAAACGGCCCTAAACTGGAGCGTGGGCATCGTATTTCGAGACTAAGGTATGCCCAGAGCCACGTAAATTGGAGTATTGAAGATTGGTCAAAAGTTATGTTCTCCGACGAATCAAAATTTATGCTCTACAAGCACGATGGAAGACACAGAGTGTATCGAAGACCAGGGGAAAGATTCAAGCAAGCATGCATCGAAGAAAAAGTAGCCTACGGTGGTGGGTCTGTACTTGTGTGGGCCGCAATTTCTTCTGAAAGTTTCACAGAGCTGGTGATCATAGAAAACGGCTCTTTAACTAGCGTAAGATATGTGGAAGAAATCCTCAATGATCACGTTGGTCCATTTATGGTCAATTTAGGTGAGGATGCTATATTTATGCATGACAATGCCCGACCTCATACAGGTAGGATTGTGAATGACTACCTTCAAGAGATGAACATTACTCGTATGGAGTGGCCAGCGCGCAGCCCGGATATCAACCCGATCGAGCATGCTTGGGACGAGCTAGGCAGATGCGTAAAACAACGAAACCCTCCCCCAATCACGCTTCGTGAGCTCAAAATTGCTCTCACAGAGGAATGGGAGAATATTCCCCAAAATCGTATAAGGAACTTGGTGTACAGCATGCCAAACCGCGTAAACGCAGTAATGGAAGCACGAGGAGGCAATACGAAGTATTAAAATTCAAGAAAATCGTAATAAAGTTCAAAAATTTCATGTTTCCTATTTTTGTTTTAAGGAGAGATCAGCAGTTTTTTCTTTATGTAATTTTGTGTTAATAAAATGTATGGTGACTCATATTTTTTTTACTTTCATTTAAGGAGTATTACATTGTCTATTAAATACAATTTATTGCATTAACCTATCATTTTTAGTTTCCGAGATTTTTAACATTCCTTAAGTGACCCGGATTCATTGCTCTCGAGTGTATATAGCTTAAGATTGATAATAAAAGGGAAGTAAAGATAGTAACCTACCAAAATTATAAGTCTGAAACAGTTTGGGATTGACAAAGCAACCAGTATTATATAGAAGTAGAAGAACAGACTATAACTGTGTATAAGAATAGATATAAGAACATGTAATAAGATAAAATAAAATGTAATAACAGTAGATTAAGAGAGTTACCTATTGTAAAATTATGTCAAGAAATTGTAAAGAAAAAAAATAAAGATAAAATACAAACCACACCCCACCAACCCCCACCAAACGTATGATACCCCAAATCCCCAGTATGAAAGGCCAGTATGAAAGTGCGAGAAGCATAAAAGCGCGACGAGTATGGTACTAGAGGAATAAGAATGAAAGACGATAGATTTAAGTTTTAGCTAGTGTAGATTAAAGAATGAAAGGTCGGGAAAGCGTGAAAGTGCGAGAGGCATAAAAGCGAGAACTGGAATGATAAAGAGAATATGGGTGAAGGAGGATTAATTTAGATAGGTTCGAGATGCCGGGGGCCCGGGGGCGCTACCCATGATGGAAGTAGACAAGGCAGGCAACGTAGGGCTCGGTGCGGATGGAACCACGAGAGTGTGCCCAAAAGTGCCAGCACTGCCGTTTGCCGAGGCTAATTAGAGCATACGACACGGGATTAGGTGTCCCCGCCCCCCGACATCTCTTGAAGTAGGTTAACGAGCCCTGCGGGGCTAGACTCTCTGATAAGGCAGCTAGAAAGTAATTGTTTAAGCTAGGCTTTGCCCATGGCAGAGGTGCAGAAAAAAAAAAAAAAGTAGGTAGTAAAAATACCAAATGTTTGTTCGATAAGAACTCTTTTGGTCAATTGTTCATTCGATCAGTAGTCAAATGAATTTCGGTCACCAGTGATAAGCCGGTTTTCGAGTTTTGGTGAGAGTGACAAACTTTAATTCATAGATATTTGTAGATACCTTACCTATATAGTGAGTCTTCTTTGCCTTCAATTCGGATAATATACAATTACTATATTACCAGTATTACACCAAGATAGAATCTAAGACTTATAATCTACTAGTCGGGACAACGGCAACGTAGTTCAAAAAGCGGTACGAGTACAAGAGTAATCCTAGTAGCTCTTGTTGGAGAGTAATATATATGCAGTAAGCTAAAACAGCCCCTAAATCCCTAAAAAGTTCTTTCATTGTCATGTCTAACCTTGGTAGACAACGATTCATTATTAAGTCGCCGTGTAAATATTCATCCACTGA
Organism: Miltochrista miniata; assembly: GCA_933228765.1. Classification (NCBI taxonomy): domain Eukaryota; kingdom Metazoa; phylum Arthropoda; class Insecta; order Lepidoptera; family Erebidae; genus Miltochrista; species Miltochrista miniata. The sequence continues at coordinate 20,172,899 of OW121763.1, read as the reverse complement.
GTTATAAGTTGCGTAGGCAGCCCATATTCCAGGGCGCGGTCGGGCACGCATTAGAGACAATGAAATTTGCATACACGGGCGTTCCTAACTGTCAACCAGAACATTCACATTAACTAATTTGAAGAACAATAACAATGAATGTGAAATAGTTTAATTACACGCTCATCGTTTTACAATTACTGTGGCCCATTTTATAAATTCTTAGATAATTCCATAAAATTTAGATCTATTTTAAAACTATCTAACATACGCTTCTTCGGTGACGTTCCATAAAAGTGAGAGATAAGTGTATTTATTTGTAAGACCATAATACATTTATTGCTGGAAACTTCAGAAATTAACAGCTATCTTTTTGTTAAGAATAGGACTATAATAGTTGATATACATATTAACAAAAAGTATAATCAGTAATTATACTTATTTTGACCTGGGAAATCTTACAAACCCATTATACGAAAACACACTCTCCTTTTCACCCTCCGTATTTCAGAATGGGATAATAATCCTATAACTTATTAATAGCTCCACAAGCAACTGTTAAACAATGTTCCTATTTTCAAGTGGAAGGGTTCTGAGAAAATTGGAACATAAATCGTTTCCATGATTCTGTTTACTAAAAGATAGTCCGTTTTATGCCACCAGGCAGCACCCGAACCAACCCTCTTGGTAGTAATGCGCTTATTACCGCATTGTGGTTCGGTACACTCACATTTGCATTTATTCTAAATCTCCACTTTTATTTAACCCCTTTAAGCATTAACACGTTTCACATAAGTGTAGTTTTCTGATACGCTTGATATTTTAATGCAAAACTAACACATCTACAAGAAAAAATAAAGAGAAATAAGGGTTAGATTTTAATAAAATGCGGCATTTAACACTTTCGTTTCATATTACTACGACACAACATAAACGTATTTCTTTTTTCTTGACGACCTTACGTACTCGGACGTTATTCCGTCTAGAACCCTCGACGGTAAGCAATGTAAAATAGTGACTAAGTTAGGTAGGAAATGACTAACTATGTTTCTACAGAAGCCTTGTTTCTCATTCAACAGATTTAATGCACAAGCAAATACAAACACTCTTTATACACCACAAGAACTAGTAAATTTATATTTTCGGTGCACAATGGAGTCAATAAATTAGTTCCCGGTACGGATAATTTAGCAATTAGGGGAGGAATCCGACCGGCCCACTATCTTTCCTACGAACTAATGAGTTCAGACGGCCACTGGACGAAGCCGCGCACTCCAAGACACTTATCTCCAAGATAAACCAATACAAATGGGTTACACGTTACTTCCAACCCCTACACCTCTTATTTCTTCTTTAACGTCTTAAGTGAGACGACACAAGTTTTATCAACTAGATAGAGTTCGCTTTAGACTCGTTAACTAAATATGTTACCTGCGCAACAATAAAGTGGGTTTTAGAATAGAAGCGAAGTTTGAAATAGTTTAAAAGCTATTAGAAGCAACATTGTTTTAGTTATATGAAAAACAAAGTTTAATTTTCCTGCCAAATCATCTTTTTATCGTTATAATCTCTAGACATCATTTAAAATACATTATTGCAGTTATTTCCGAAACCTTCACTTCGGTGTGCCCTTGCGTCACTATTTAGATGGCGCAAGGAGGCGCTGGAGCGGGTCCAAAGGCCTGCGTCTCGAGCAATCGAAGGAGGAAGGAGACATGGAAGGAGCGACTTGAGCAACGAAAGGGGGGATTCGCCACAATCGCGGCCGTCAGACCGGTCATGGACGAGTGGCTGGAGAGGAGACACGGTGCTCTCTCCTACCGGCTGTCACAGATACTAACCGGGCACGGTAGCTTCGGTGGGTATCTGTGGCGAAGACACCGGGAAACCACGGCCGAGTGTCAGCACTGCGAGGACCGCAGCGATGACACGGCGTTCCACACGCTGGCGGAGTGCACAGCATGGGCGCAACAGCGACAGGTCCTCGTAATGGGTCTGGACGTGGACACTCTCTCGCTCGAGACCATGGTGCGAGCCATGATCTCCAGCGGGAGTAAAAGGGATTGCGCCGCCTCTTTCTGCGAGCAGGTCATGCTCGTGAAGGAGGCGGCGGGGCGGGTACGGGAGAGAACTCTCCCACCCGAGTTTCGCAGTAGGCGGCCTGGGCGCCGCCGACGTGTCTTCGCCGAGGACTATCGGCCTCCATGACCGGGGGTCTGAGGTCGATGAGAGGGCCGCTCACCGTCCTTACAGAAGCAGGCCCATGACGGCAGCGTGACGTGAGGAACTCAAGTACGCCCCCCCTTAGAAGCGGGATCACACTGAAACCCCCCAAAGACGCGGGATAGCACCCGAACCACCCCCTAGGCGAGGCCGCGGTGGCGGCCCTAGGTCTGTTGGGAGTCCTGGGATATCCTTCCGAGGGCTTACCCGGGGCTCACAACCATAGGCTGTTGGGCGTTACGTGAGGTTTTTTAGTCGGTAGGAGTCCGGCATAACATCCATGAGGATTTTCCCTCACGTAAAAAAAACCTTCACTTCGGTGTGGGTCGTACCGGTCACACCACTTTTCTCTTATTCTTTTTCCTGATCTACACATCCTTTAACATCAGCTATCAGTCTAACTGGTCCAGCTGTTCTGGATATTACTCGAACAAACAGGACTTACTACCCGTTCGCTCTAACTTTGCCGCTGGCGTAGAGGCGTATACCCGAATTGTTAAGGCCGCGTGGGTCAGATTTTGAGTTTTTTGAAACAATCCTACTCAAAAAGTAAAGGGTTTATAATTCTGATAAATATATATATAATAGTTAAGGATATAAGCTAAACATATTCCGAGCCCGTTACACGATCCAATAAATTTCACTAGATAGAAAAAAATCCCAAAGTTGACTCTCTCAGAAAAGTTTTTTCAAAACTGTGGCTAAACTATTAATATTTTATATATTTTTTTTGCACTCAATTAAAGGTATTAAGGTTTTATACACATTTTCCGAGCGTTTTTCTATAAACAACTACTTACATAGTTATCATGTACGAATATCTACCAAACGCAATAGAATTGCGCCGCTGACGGCCGATCAGTCTCGCCCTGGCGCTTGTGGAGGCAGGACCTGTGTCAGTTTTTTTCGCAACTATTTCGTAATTATTATGCCAAATTACGTTGAAATCGCGCCACAGTATAAGAATATCAGTAATGGGCAAAATGTAATTAGATTAACCGTTACAAATGCGACTCATGGTAAAAATGTGGTGATCTTTTACTTTTTAAGTGTTTTCACGACATGGTAACCAGCTACCTAATGCATTAAAATGTCTACGAATTACATGATAATTTCGCAATCCAACATGGCGGCCACGCCGTAATCACAAAATTTCATGATGGGTATCGTTTAAGGGGTTTTTTGGTATGCTGAGTACGAAGTACGTAATAATTTTGCAATCCAATATGGCCGCCGCGCGGTAATCACAAAATTTCATGATGGGTATTGTTTAAGGGGTTTGTTCGTATGCTGAGTACGAATAACGTGATAATTTTGCAATGGAATATAGCCGCCGCGCCGTAATCACAAAATTTCATGATGGGTATCGTTTAAGGGGTTTTTTGGTATGCTGAGTACGAATCGCGTACTAATTTTGCAATACAAGATGGCCGCCGCGCCGTAATCACAAAATTTCATGATGGGTATCGTTTAAGGGGTTTTTTGCTATGCTGAGTACGAATCACGTGATAATTTTGCAATTCAAAATGGCCGCCACGCCGTAATCACAAAATTTCATGATGGGTATCGTTTAAGGGGTTTTTTCGTATGCTGAGTACGAATCTCGTGATAATTTTACAATCCAATATGGCCGCCGCGCCGTAATCACAAAATTTCATGATGGGTATCGATTAAGGGATTCTTTCGTATGCTAGGTAGCAATTTAATGTAATTGGCCTTAATTTTACAATAAAAACCTTTTGTCATAGTATTTTCGCATTGCTAGGCCTGAACTTAATAAGCAAATCTTTTTAGTTTACTACTGTTAATAGCTTAGGCGGCCAAATTGAATTCCAAAATTATCATGTTATTCGTACTCAGCATTCGAAAAAACCCATTAAACGATATCCATCACGAAATTATGTGATTACGGCGCGGTGGCCATTTTGGATTGCAAAATTATCATGTGATTCGTACTCAGCATACCAAAAAACCCCTTAAACGATAACCATCATGGATTTTTGCGATTAAGGCGCGATGGCCATATTGGATTGCAAAATTAGTACGTGATTCGTACTCAGCATACCAAAAAACCCTATAAACGATACACATCATGAAATTTTGTGATTACACCGTGGCGGCCATTTTGGATTGCAAAATTATCACGTGATTCATACTCAGCATACCAAGAAACCCCTTAAACGATACCCATCATGAAATTTTGTGATTACGGCGCGGCGCCCATATTGGATTGCAAAATTAGTACGTGATTCGTACTCAGCATACCAAAAAACCTCTTAAACGATACCCATCATGAAATTTTGTGATTACGGCGCGGCGGCCATATTGGATTGCAGAATTATCACGTAATTCGTACTCAGCATACCAAAAAACCCCTTAAACTATACCCATCATGAAATTTTGTAATTACGGCGCGGCGCCCATGTTGGATTGCAAAATTATTACGTGATTGGTACTCAGCATACCAAAAAACCCTTTAAATGATACCCATCATAAAATTTTGTGATTACACCGCGGCGGCCATTTTGGATTGCAAAATGATCACGTGATTCATACTTAGCATACCAACTTTAGAAAACTTTAGAATTTTTTATGACCAGTTATAATGTAATTTACATTTTTTACGCAACTGTAACCATCTAGCAAACTTACGCAACGGAAACTCTCAAAAGAAATGAAATATCCTAGTTTTCGAAAAATGTTTCGTTGCTGCTCAGCTCTTATTCGCCTTAGCGTGATGTTATATATTTTGGTATTTTTCAAAAATGGACATTCTGTTAAGAAACTTTTGAAATTCAACTAGCAGTCTCTTAGACTCTAGAGTTCAAACAACTAAACAAACAAACAAACTCTTTAGCTTAAAAATAATAGTATAATAAATATAATTAACTCATTTATTTAGGAAACTCGAATAAATCACTACACTTAATAAAGTTAGATGCATTTACTACGTCAAACAAAGTTAGCATGCTGTTTCTTTCTACTCTACTGTATACTGTGGCATGAGAGTTGACTGCCGCTGCCGGCGCGCGGTGTGTCTCGCGCCCGGGGCGAGGGGAGCGCCAAATGCCTACTTGTGCGCTATAACCGCCCCTTAATTAGACGAAGTAAATTGACAGTAGCTAATGTCCCTTCGTTATAGAAAATACGCAACATTGTATGAAGAAGTGACATTAGTTGCTGTCAATTTACTTCGTCTAATTAAAAATTCGACTTTAGTATGGAGCCGAGCGGCAAAGTTAGAGCGAACGAGCAGTACATATATTTAGCAAAAGGCTGTTAGATAATATATGGTGCGAGCCATGATCTCCAGCGGGAGTAATTGGGACTGCACCGCCTCTATCTGCGTGCAGGTCATGCTCGTGAAAGAGACGGCGGGGCGGGAACGGGAGAGAACTCTCCCACCAGAGTTCCGCAGTCGGCGGCTTAGGTGCCGCCGACGTGTCTTCGCCGAGGACTATCGGCCTCCATGACCGGGGGCCTGAGGACGGTGAGAGGTCGCTCACCGTCCTTACAGAAGCAGGCCCATGACGGCAGCGTGACGTGAGGAATTCACGCACGCCCCACCCTTAGAATCGGGATCACACCCGAAACCTCCCAAAGACGCGGGATAGCACCCGAACCACCCCCTAGGCGAGGCCGCAGTGGCGACCGTGGGTCTGTTGGGAGCCCTGGGACATCCTCCCAAAGGGCTTACCCGGGACTCCCAACCATAGGCCGTTGGGCGTAACGTGAGGTTTTTTAGTCGGTAGGAGTCCGGCATAGCATCCATGAGGATTTTCCCTCACGTTAAAAAAAAAGGCTGTTAGATATTACAAAAATATTCACTTAAATTTTATTTATTTGTATAGACAGTCAGCTTATTTTTTTCATTTAGTAATAACAGGAAGTACTAGATACTTCCTGTTATTACTAAATGAAAAAATAAACTGCTGTAAAAGACGATAAGAGATCACAGACGATCTTATATTTCTACTACGAGTAGGTACATACCTACTACAAATATCTGCAATAAAATTGATTTAATAGACTAAATGTCCTTACATACGAGCAGCTCGCATCGTACGTGCCTCTACACCTCATTATCTAAAGTGTTAAAATGCAAAACGGCAACCCTGAGAGCGAGGGCTGCCACGGAAGTTACCGCCCGCAGCACAATTCAATAGCGCTGGAAACCCAGCGAAAATGAAAAAGCTTTTAATGAGAGCACTCATTAAGTATTAGTTATGATTCACTGTTCAAGTTTTAGTTTGTTAATAATATTGAGGACATAGGTATAAATTTATATAAGGACTTAGTTCGTCTCTAATTCATACTATAATATTACAAAGAAAAAAAATGATTGTTTGTTTGCATTGAATAGGCTCCAAAACCGATTTGAAAAATTCTTTCACTGTTGGAACACTTTTATCAGGAATAGTTTACCTTACTCTATTTCCGGTGAAACGTACGTGTTCCCACGGGAACGGAAACTACGCGGGTGAAACCGCGTGACGGCCGCTAGTATTTTATTAATTTTACATTAAAAAACGAACATACTTCTTAGTATAGTTACAGATCGCACTTGTGACTGAAAAGCACAATAATCCCGTTCCTACTACATACCACAAGCAATTTAGCTCAACTGGAGACAACAACGGGAATGGTACAGACTTCCATAAAAAGCATTCGCATTGAGATCTAACAATTGTTAGACAAAATAACTCGAAAAGTGAACAACATCTATGAGAGCGCAGCTTCAACCTAGCGAAGAGATTAAAACTTTCCCACTTGAAAGTGCAGTGGTCGCGCAGTAGAAGAGAAATTTACTCAAAGCAAAAGTTAATATAAGCGAAATTTGTCCTGTGGCGAACGTTTTGTGGGGTACCCGTAGCAAGTTGGAAACCTTCACAGTTAACTAACTTTGTCTTCAAGCAAACGTCATTCGTTTTCACACCTTTTATAATTAGTCTAGATGATAACCTCGACTACGTACGCGTAAAATATCTGTTCGAGAAAGCTTGCTAAAATAGGAGTAGCCCCCGGTAAAGAAAACTTAGATTCTTTATGACCATCCAAGCGTTAATCTTTTTTGCATCCGCACTGGAAGTATGTTTACTTTACTCCCTAAATTTTGCAAAGCTTTCAGTACACGCAGTAGAACTTGTAGTGTGTATACGTTGGAGCTAATCGTTCATCACGTCTAAAACACCAGGTTTGCTTTTTGCTTTACCTTACCTCTCCTCCTGATGGAACTGACTTTGCTTTTGTGGCTTATTCCCCTGGTATCGTGTCATGTACGTAAGAACGTACCGTGGATGCAACCCTCATGCACTTTGTAAAAAATATCACGAACATTAGCTACCCCGTAAGCGGGTGATCCTTACCAAGTAAAAAGAAAACGCGGCACCACGAGGAGATCGTGACTCCTTGAAACTGATATATCACGTTGGTTTGGTCATCTCAAGCATCTCAAATGTTACATTTTGAGGGACTTACCCTAAACTTTATTTCTCATTAACTACAGCACACCAGCACCGATACCCTTGTTATTGAAAACCGGCAAATTGAGTTGAATGAATGAACTAGCCCACTGTATGTGTTCATGTCTAGGTATGATTTTATTTTAACTAGAGACCCGCAAGCCAGTAAAATTCGACAGTGATTCAAATAAAAAACATTAAATGTAATACATTTCAAGTTCCTTCGTTGCAATTATCGTTAAAAGAAGTACAAAGATTCGCTTCAAGTATTGATATCTTTTATGTACGAATAAATAAATAAATAAAAATATTTGATAACGAATAAGATACTACCTTCTCTTTTAGTTATCAACATAATAAAGTAAAGCGAAGTTATATACGAGTACAAACTATTTCCAATCTTACAAAACATTCCAGTTCTTTTCGCATTTAAAATTCAACTTTATCACAAGATCACGCGTTCATATGAGTAAAAAGCCCTGTATTTAATTAAAGTACCTTCAAAAGGCGTTTTAGATGCGTTATCAGATGCTCGTTCAGACAACCATCTGATGTAATTGCATCGAGTAAAACTTTAAAATATGCCGCCGAACGGACATCTTTTTATTTGTCCTCTATCAGAACAGGGTTTAGGAAGGTATAACAGGTTCACATACAATGTGTTGTGATCTTCATTTACGATCATTCAAAATATGCCAGATGAAAACCTGCATTAAATTAGTCGAAGTTCGTAGTAGTATGGCAGAAAATATGCAATGAAAAGGTTTTTTTCACTTGTTACTGACTAGTAAAAAAACCTTTTCATTGCATATGGGAAATAAATATAATATACTTTGGTATGGAAAACAGGGAACCACGTTATTTGCAACCGGTTGTTGAGGTTTGAAATCGCTTATTGGGGTATTGGTAAGGATTCGCTTTAACATTAACTTTATGTATGATAATCTAATAAATACATGCAGACGGCGCTCATCCCTGTAAATGCTAACCTGGTTTGTTTTTTTTTATTACCTCGCCAAATTGACGTCGCCACCAGCCTGGTGGAAAGCCGTGGCGCATCTAGCGATTGGGGGCCACTCTTACAGTCTGTAAGACTTCCGACATACTGAGTGGTCCTCAAGTTGGCGGCCCTGTGATGAGCCTCTTCACGCTCCTCTTGAAGAACCCAACCCATGTTTAACTTCAATAAAAAAGGTTTCTTTAAAAAAATGAATTGTTGCCTGAGTAATATCGCAAACATTCTCGAGATCTACTGTTCTCGCAGAGATGTTATTCGCCATACGACTAAATAGTTGCACGATTAAGTATGCGGCCGGCCTTAGTTTAAGCATTCCTTCAGAAAAAATGATAAATTGTATTCTGAAAGCTGCGCGAACAAAAAAGGCCACTGATGTCAGTCAAACCGCTAAAGTGTTCCATTTGCCATTAGACATCTGGGACATTTTCTGCGCCAACTGACTACTGGCACACGTTATGATTCACGCGACATGGTCGTAACGCGATATCTGTACGCGAGAGCAATATGTTGCAGCGGCAAACTGATATGGCACTTTAGAAACTACGACACGTGGCTGACATTCCAGTTTCTGCATTCAGTTTACATACAGAATCACGAGGACAGATGATAGTGATCACTTACCTATTCCGGTCAACAGAACAGATTAACATCTGACAATCTTTCTATACTTATGATGAAACTGTACAACTAGAGAATCTGTGGATGAAAGATATTCAGAAATTTTTAATTGTTCTAATCCATACTGAAGTCAAATTGTACTATTGATTTGAATTGACTTAATCTTTAAGCTCTTTTATGATTGAGTAAAAACCTCAGATTCACTCATGCTACTTTAAGCCTGATGCCTAAATACTCTCTCTCTCTCTCTCTCTCTCTCTCTCTCTTTCTCTCTCTCTCTCTTTCTTTCTCTCTCTTTCTCTCTCTCCCTCTCTCTCTTTCTCTCTATCTCTCCCTCTCTCTCTTTCTCTATTTCTCTATTTCTCTCTCTTTTTCTTTATCTCTCCTATGTGACGTGGGGCCAGCTAGCGCTGCCATAAAAGTTATAGTTATAACTAGCTGATGCCCGCAGCTTCGCCCGCGATGACGCTGTATGTGAAAAATGATTTTCCCGCTTTTCTGTTGAAATTTTTCCTGAATTTTCTTTGCTATAAACCTCACGGAGCCCGAGACCTTTCCAACGAATGCAAAACCGTGGAAATCGGTTCGTGCGTTCTGGAGGTATAGCGACAGGAAGGAAAACCCGACTTATTTTTATATAATAGATATCATCCAATGTAGTACTGTAGTACTGTTTTTGCTTGATTCGAATAGATTTTAATCCTATCTTTTTTTGCAGACTGCGTATAGTCGCCAGTGAGACTGGAACGGGCGTCAGCAATTCACGCTGCGCTGACCACCGGAGCAGCAGACCGCACGGAGTGACACAACCCTACACATCGCTTCTATGCACATGAGCTTAAAATATACGTAACCGCTTTAACTAATTTTGCAATGGTTAATACTTATTATGACTTTTTATTTCAGGTTGTGCATCAATGATGTTTACGTATCTGATGATTATATTATGAACGTAACAAGAACGGAAATATAACACGAAACTCTTAACTGTATGTTTTTTTTACCGTGAAAGAAAATCCTTCATGGATGCCAGGCCGGACTCCTATCGACTAAAAAACCTCACGTAACGTCCAACAGCCTACGGTTGGGAGCCCCGGGTAAGCCCTCGGAAGGATGTCCTAAGTGTATGTTACCAATCAATTTGTAATCGTAAACTTACAACAACTTACAACTGCCTCTGTAGCGTAGTCGGCAGTGATACCGCTTGCCCTACTGGAGGTCCTGGGTTCGATTCCTGGGTCGGTCCAAATATCTGTGTAATTCATAAATCTTTGTTTCGAAGTTTGGGTGTTTTCTATGTATGTATTTAGAATATATAGGTATGTATATCAGACGTCTAGATCCCCTAGCACAAGCTTATGTTAGCTTAATTTGGGCTAGATGATGTTGTGTGTCAATTTCCACGAATATTTATTTATTTATTTATAATGGTATCTCTACTCTACACTAGGGAGTATTTCAAGCTTGAAGTCTAACCAAAAGTATCATCGCAATTCCTTTACTGATCACAAACCACCAGTAACATAGATTAACTGGCGAAGTTAACGGAAATGTTTAAAAAAGATAAAAGAAAACTTTTGAAAAATATGTGCAAAATATTCCGTGTCCATTAAAGTGCAGTCGCTACCTCAATAATTATAGAGTGTAACACATTCTAAAATAGTATGTAATAGTAGTTTTCGATACAAGTGTGGGATTTCTGTTATTACAACGAGTTACGACAGGTGTTGCACCCGAGCCGAAGGCGAGGGTAGACAGTCGGAACGAGTTTAAATAACAGTCCCACACGTTGTATTGAACAACTATTTTTAATTCAGTTGCGAAAAAATTAAGCAATTTTATAAAATAATAAAAACACAATAAACCTGAATATCCAAAATGGCGCCAACCGTATAAGAATATATACCTTTCTAAGCAGAGACTATGGCAGTACACTTCATACAGCCAACTTTTTTTATATTTATAAATTTAATTTGGCCGATACTGATATTAATTTATGCTTAAATTTCAGTTAAAATTACTTTTAATCTGATATTGAAACAAATTAGTATCTTTTTTTTTTAATATTTGCATGAATCACAGACATTATTTTGACAATCGGGAAAGAAAAGCCCACATCCCGAACGCTAAACGTCCTTGAAAACGCCACTTTTTGAGCAACTGTATTAAAAAAGTAATTACGTAAAAAACTTACGCTGTATTTCTAATTCCAGTGACTCTGATGATCTTATAGTTGAGTAACTAATCCAAATATAAATCAATTGCATAAATTGATGTTGATGATGAGCGGATATAGTTCTACAAGGACTGCATGAAAATAAATGATTATTTATAGATACGTAATTCTAGAAAAAATCGAGTTCATGTGCAAACTAGTGTGTTATTTCTCGCTTGCGCAACTATTCGCGAACAAAAAGTAGAATAATCCACTAACATCCCTAAATTTACCCCAATCCTCTATTAACAAAATAAGATAGGAAATCAGAGTATTAGCATAACAGTGAATTCAATTAGGGTTCACAAAGAGGATTACAACTTTTACAATGAAAGGAAAGTTGAAGCAGAGACCCGTTCGGAACTAACGCGATATAATCAAAATCTGAAGAGTGCTCTGCAAGTTAAAATTTAATTGACCCATTTTACTGCTATCACTAAAAATGAGATAACAAAACTAATTACGGAGGAACGAGATGTAGATTTGTTATCAAACAACGTACTAGATAGTATCTAATACCTACGTTACCTTGAATACGTAATGGCACGCAATTTCTGCAAAATGTTCCAATCTATGATAAATACACACCTACTTCGATCTATATTTACAGTAGTATTTAGGTACCTAGCTAAAGTGAATGCGGTTAAACAATAATATATTAAACTGTATGACGGCGGGCGTGCAAATGCATTCAGATAATGGTCAATTGTTGGCAATAAAACTACTACCGTACACGATGCAAATTATATTACAGTCCGAAGTTGCCTAGAGGGTCCTGCTCCACTGCATTCAGCCAGATTAGCACAATCATCAAAAACAAGTTATTTGGTGGTGCATTTGTTATGCTTATTTTCACAATTGTTATGAATCACTAACAGTTGAATTGTTCACTATGGGAATGAACTTCAAAGCACCTTTGACATAATTTTATAAACTAACATTCGCTTTGAACGGGAAGTAGTGTCCGATTTTATTGGCCTTTTTCGTCTCTTGACGACTAGACTTGAATCGATGACTAAAACCATGTGGTCCCCAACTAACGGTCCAGCGCCGGGCACGCCGGGTAGCCCATCTTAAGGATGTGTTAGAATGGATTTACGAAAGAAATAAAAAGCGCAACTAAACATCAATCTGTTAACATTGAACTGAAGATACATGCACTCGCTATTTGTAAGGAAATTTAATTAATTCAAATTTTACATACAGTCACGTCTATATCTCTAAAAGCGCAGGCAGAGGAGAACACCCACACATTTTCAGTAGTAAAGAAGAAAATCCATAACCATTCTGCAATCCAAAATATACGATTTACCGTAGGTACGTTTCCTATCGATTTCCCACTGTCAACTACTAAGACGGTCCGAATTACGGCGAGACAACTAGTCATAATAATCATAAATTAATTTTGAAAGAGAAAGAAGACAAAGGACCTATTGATTTTTATTGAAATCTTTTCCAGCACTAGTCAAATAATTTTGAAGCCAAGTTCTAAAATATACATACCAACGTAACGACATTAATATGGAATTTGTGTAAACAGTAAAAATATTTGAATCAGCAATGTAAAACTGACAAAAGATGAGCAGCTCGTTAGCCCAGCAGTCGAGTACCTAGGGTGCAATCAAGTGTACGAGCGTGCTCGCTGGACAGGTGTGACGCTCTCGCTTCCGGGCACTTGTCAATTAGACGCACAAAGTGCCGCCAACACCGCTACATAAATCCTAAAAGCTGACATCCACCACAGTAACTACACGTCATGCGAAGATATCTAGATGGACTACATCTACTTGTACAATATTGTTCTCATACTACTAAGATGGCAGACAAGCTTACAGCCCACCTGATAGATGTTATTATGTAGCCAATGAACGTTTGCAACGCCATATTTCCATTGTTGCTAACATTTCATTGTTGGTTGCATCAAGAATAATTTAACATAGATTAGAAAAGTTAATAGGACATCCCAACAATGTTATACTCAAGATCGTTTCTTGAGATGTTTAACTAATAACAAATTGGAATTGTTATAGCCATATTGGGGGCATAATATGCTGTATAAGGTAAGACAAATGGAAATTGCACTACATCTAACACCACAAACATTTGGGTCGCAAGCGGTGTGACGTCACCAACTCGTAGTGAAAGCTACGAGTCGCAAACAATACGTGTCGCTTGCGCAACTTCAGCGATCACAAGCCGCCAACAATGGTGAACTAATAGAGTCATTCGTCGCCTCGTCAGTTCATTGCTTATTCATCGACGCCCCTAACGCCTCTGCAGGCAACGCTACCACCACGATTGATATCCTCGTGAGTCAAATGTTGCAAAGCTAGAAACTGCTATAAATCTTGTATGTGCCAAACCTATGTGTCTCGCTAACAGTTAAATTATTGTCATTGTCTTATCTATTGTCAACCGTAAGAACATAAGGAAAATATAGGTAACTAATCTATTAGGCAATAATACTATTTGATTTTATCTTGTGTGTTAACTACGAGTACTTATCTTAAACTCAACATTAGGTTTCTTCTTATTATTAACTATAACTTTACAACCGTAGGTCTACATTGCTTAACCTGTCGTTAATGGATATGATTTCAAATCAAGAAGACTGGTGGCATCCAATATCTGGACATAATATAAGTCTTCGAGTCCTTCGACTGGCTGCTGCTAGGCCCAGCTGTTTTCAAGTATTTGTTTACGATATTATTGGCCGAGTTTCGTCAATCAGTCAGTGTGTGGACAACTTGTAGAGTGGGTATATTCGCTCGATAGTTTATCTATCTATCTATTTACCTTCACGCCAAATACCTTGCGGGGTAGGCAGAAAGAACCGAGCGCCACACGGCACGGTCCATACACACCTCACTTGCTTCTTCAACTTTCATTTTTCTTTTCATGCATGCACGTCGGTTCCTTCGGCTCTTGACACCATCTTCAACTAACACACGATTAATTTGGTCGTGGTAGGTGTGTCGTGGCCTATCCCGACTCCTACGTCCATCCACTTTCGCGTTGTATATCTGTTTTGTCATTCTTTCATCACCCATTCGCTCCACAAGTGCGAACCATCGTAGCATGCCCTTACTTTAACACCGACACTCTCTTCCAGACCAACTCTCTTTCTTACACCTTCATTCCGAACGCGATCTGCGAGCGTAGCGCTCGATAGTTGTTCTATTTATATATTTCACGGCAGTTGGTCGATAGATTAAACGTTGAAATCTATACTAATATTATAAAGAGGAAAGATGTGTTTTTTTGTTTGTTTGTTTGTTTGTAACGAATAGGCTCCGGAACTACTTGACCGATTTGAAAAATTATTTTACTGTTGGGAAGCTACACTCTTTGCGGTTAACATAGACTATATTTTATTCCCGTATTCCCACGGGAACGGAAACTACGCGGGTGAAACCGCGTGACGTCCGCTAGTATGTCATAACGTGATAAATATTTTGTAGCAGTGACCAGTGATTTATTTCCAAATTCTTCCGCAATGTTCACTTCAATAGTGATCTGAGTATCAAATATTAAAGTGAAACGGGAACGAGAAATAAGGCATTTCTTTCAAAATGTCACAAGTGTTCTTTTAAGCAATTGAAAATACAAGATACATTAATGACGAGTTCAATTAATCAATACTAGAATTATAAAAGCAGCGCGTTAAAATTTAATAAATCTATGTCCTTTCCTGGCTTTAAGTAAACATATATCAGAAACCAAAAGAAATAAAACTCCATTACGATACGCTTGGTGATATTAGAAAATGGAGCGCTAAACAACAAATCCGAACAAAGAATTCCCTATTGGCAGTTTTGCACCAAACAAAGCGACGTAATAAGAGCGGACGGTGTGGATTTCTCCAGAGAGCTCAACACTATTAGGTACTAGGCTGAAGATTGTGATCGCCGAGCGGCTATGAGCCGTAAGCGTCCCGGCACGACCAGACACTATCCGAAGAAGCAACATCGAGATATTTTATTCATAGAGGGAGTGATAAATGAGGAAAGCCGAGCTTGTATCACATTCATTACTGCTCGTACCTTGCCACGAAGTTTTATCAAAACCTGTTGCTATCGTCCATACTCCGATCGTTTCGCTCATGCACCTTGTTTCTAATGCCATTTGTCGTTGGTACACAACAAAGCATATTATAAATTTTGCGAAATCATTTTCAACTGCCTTCAAAATGGAGAACAGTTTCATCTATTTATATAAAAATGTATCTGCGAAATGTATGTACGTACATAACTTCAGAACGGCTGGACCGATTTCGCTAATTCTTTATTTTTTTGTGTTAGTTCATAGCCAGGGCAAGATTTGCTTTCCAAAAAAGTTAAGATAAGAAAAATATCATATATCAGGTTAGCTTGATATGGAGGAAAAAAGTTCGCCAGGTCTACTTGATATGGCGAAACAATGTTCACCGGGTCAGCTAGTTTGGTATATTTTTTTATAGACATAGCTCGCAAAGTATGCAATTTGAAGTGGCAGTGGGCTGGCCATATCTGTAGGAGAACCGATGGTAGGTGGAGAAAACGAGTTCTGGAGTGGAGACCGCGACTTGGTACACGTGGGGTAGGACGACCGATGGACCGATGACCGTAATTTAGGAGAGGCCAGCAGTGAACTGCTATAGGCTGATTTGATTGATAAATATTTGCAGAAAAGCAAAAATACGTGGGTGTACAAGAATAATTCATTAAAATTATAATAAGAGGGGTTATCGGTTATTTAGGTCAGCACAAACTTAAATTAGCGTAATTTGGGCTAGATGAAGCTGTGCAAAAGAATCCGTTTATGTTCTATGCGTCTATGAATGTTTATTGGCCTCTTTGGTTAACCTTACTAGTAAATTTTCCACTACTCTTTTCAATTTCTCATTTTTGGCACCCAAGATATCTGAAATCTTGTTTAATTACGTGAGTCCGTGACAATTCGATGGTACCGTACAAATTTATCTAAATTGATAGTAGGCTGATTGTTGCTGCCTTCGCTCGGCCGTTTTTAAAGAAGCTTGCCATGACGGTGGTGGGTTTCTTCACCCCTCAAAGAAGCGTTATCTAGCTAACAAAGCAGTGGGATAACACGAAGAATCCCCAAGAAGTGGAATACTCATGGGGATGGTCCGCTATAGTGGATTAAGTCTGTAATGGAAGTCCTGGAGTTATCCTTTCGAGGGCGTATCCGGTACTCCCGGCCATAGACAGATGGATGGGCACCGTCTGGTTTAGTTGGTAGGAGTCCAGCATTTAATTCTCTTTCTAGGAATATTAGATTACCATGGAAGTTGCTCATATGGGTCTAATACCTATTTCCTTAAAAAATATCTCAGATCACGCTGAAACATCAATGATCCTGGGTGTACCCCAACTACGATAGGGAAGGACTTCGTGTCACCAATCATTCAACCACAGAATTATGCCCACATAGGTCTCTGCAAACCATAAGGATCATAGAACTGATAACTCGGAACCGTAACTCGGGTACACTGTTTACAAGGCCTTTCTACGTGTTGGGAAGCAAACAATGTATGTATAGCGAGATGTCATTTGATCGCAGCATCAAAATAACACATATTTAATTTGAAACGACCTCTTGCTTAACAATCTCTGTACAATAATTCAAAGTGATAACATAGTTTTCTTTTGCCATAGACACGCTATATCCTAACGAAATAACGATGTTATCACAATAAATGCAATATGCCATGACAAGTCACGATAAGAACGCCAGCGTTTCCAAGGAACGGTTAACAATCGTTCAATTTGTAGAGCCTGCGGGCAAGAAGCTCGACAATGGCGATGCACGCGACCACTCCGACTCAACATTCTCATGAGTAGAATAACGTACAACAATCAAGATGTCATTTTTCAACTACCCACGCTGCGAACACCGAAGCGAGCGAACAACGAGAAATATGGTCGACAACACACGCACAGCCGACGCGTACAAAAGAGGCGTCTGGGGGATGTCGCGATACGTATCTTTTGAGTGAGCAACAGACGCAACAATTCCCATTTTATTTTTACGCGTAATCGATGAACATAAATGAAATTTAAACAAATGTAATTTTCACTATTTCTGAGCAACGCTCCGTCATCTTATCCTTTAAGAACGAGCAAAGTAATAATTTTAACTTCTAAAAGTTATTTATATAATATAAAATATTAAAACGGCTTCGTAAAATAAGAAAACTCTAGGTTGTGATTATCTTCGGTAGAAGCCACGCTCATTGCAAATATTGCGTTGCGGTTACAGACGAAATAGAAAGTATAAATTATAATTTATTTTTTCGCAATTTTAGGTAAAAATAGAGTGCAACGTGCAACACAAGATCCTAAAACCAGATTTCGATTTCCATTTAATTCCTCGCTAAATCTTGTGATTAATCCTACTCAGTGTATTTGGGTACTTTACTACCCAGCTTAGTCGGCATCAGCAGGGCAGCTTTGTTTGAGACTAAAGTCCTTTCGGTTAAGTTATAGTGTGACTAGGCAAAAAGAGGCTGGAAGCGAGAGAGCGGGCAGATGGTCTCTAAGCTCCAACTCCATTCAATCAGCGATGGTCAGTTATAGATGGATCAGATCAGTCAATATGTCTGTCAGGATGAGCTAATAAGATTTTTTTTAGCCAGGATGCTGTTGAAGACTGCACCACACCCGGGTTGGGGCCATCAGGGTGGCTTCGTAAGGAACACAGCGGCGGGACAGGGAACGTCCAACACTCCAAACCCGGCCCGCAGTGTTCCGCTTCTCCTTAACCAGGTAGAAGTTATAGACCGGTGGATAAATCACTGCGGTACGGCAAAGGGTCGGAAACAAACAAACAATCAAATCTCTCCTCTTTATAATATTAGTATAGATCTATATATATAAAAATGTTGTGTGCGTTTGTGTATCTATTAAAAAGTCAAAATTTACTGAATCGATTGACCTCAAAATTGGACACGATATACAATAGGATTCAGAGATGGTTTTAGGCTACTTTATACACTTTTATCATAACAGCAATAAGAATAAAATAGCTTTAAAAAGTGATATTACCAATAGATGGCGTTGGTCGTTGTATTTTTAATTATATTCTGCCAGCTTCAGAACAAAATTATTAAAAACAACCTATTTAGAAGGTACCTACCAGATTGACGTTTTTTTAAGAGAAGTTTGATTGCGGCCTCCTTGCATTCAGAATAATAAAAGAGAGTACGCACCTAATAAAGAGGTCAGATATGTTTTGCATGTTATTTTTGAACTTTTTGGACATTCGGAATTTTGGAGTTTTGGACTTTACACTTTTGGATTTTTGGAATTTTGGAGTATTGGAGTATTGGAGTGTTGGAGTTATGGAGTTTTGGACTTTTGGACTTTTAGAATTTGGAGTTTTGGACTTTTAGAATTTTAGACTTTTAGACTTTGGAGTTATGGCCTTTTGGACTTTTGGACTATTGGACTTTTGGACTTTTGGACTTTTGGACTTTTGGACTTTTGGACTTTTGTACTTTTGTACTTTTGGACTTTTCTAATTTTGGGCGTTTGACATTTTGGACTTTTGGAGTTGGAGTTTTAGACATTTAGAGTTTTAGATTTTTAGAGTTTTAGAGTTTTAGAGTTTTAGAGTTTTGGGGTTTTGGAGTTTTGGAGTTTTGGAGTTTTGGAGTTTTGGAGTTTTGGTGCTTTGGAGCTTTGGAGTTTTGGAGTTTTGGAGTTTTGGAGTTTTAGACATTTAGAGTTTTAGATTTTTAGAGTTTTAGAGTTTTAGAGTTTTGGAGTTTTGGAGTTTTGGAGTTTTGAAGTTTTGGAGCTTTGGAGTTTGAGTTTTGGAGTTTTGGAGTTTTAGACATTTAGAGTTTTAGATTTTTAGAGTTTTAGAGTTTTAGAGTTTTAGAGTTTTAGAGTTTTAGAGTTTTAGAGTTTTAGAGTTTTAGAGTTTTAGAGTTTTAGAGTTTTAGAGTTTTAGAGTTTTAGAGTTTTAGAGTTTTAGAGTTTTAGAGTTTTAGAGTTTTAGAGTTTTAGAGTTTTAGAGTTTTAGAGTTTTAGAGTTTTAGAGTTTTAGAGTTTTAGAGTTTTAGAGTTTTAGAGTTTTAGAGTTTTAGAGTTTTAGAGTTTTAGAGTTTTAGAGTTTTAGAGTTTTAGAGTTTTAGAGTTTTAGAGTTTTAGAGTTTTAGAGTTTTAGAGTTTTAGAGTTTTAGAGTTTTAGAGTTTGAGAGTTTGAGAGTTTGAGAGTTTGAGAGTTTGAGAGTTTGAGAGTTTGAGAGTTTGAGAGTTTGAGAGTTTGAGAGTTTGAGAGTTTGAGAGTTTGAGAGTTTGAGAGTTTGAGAGTTTGAGAGTTTGAGAGTTTGAGAGTTTGAGAGTTTGAGAGTTTGAGAGTTTGAGAGTTTCGGAGTTTCGGAGTTTCGGAGTTTCGGAGTTTCGGAGTTTCGGAGTTTCGGAGTTTCGGAGTTTCGGAGTTTCGGAGTTTCGGAGTTTCGGAGTTTCGGAGTTTCGGAGTTTCGGAGTTTCGGAGTTTCGGAGTTTCGGAGTTTCGGAGTTTCGGAGTTTCGGAGTTTCGGAGTTTCGGAGTTTCGGAGTTTTGGAGTTTTGGAGTTTTGGAGTTTTGGAGTTTTGGAGTTTTGGAGTTTTGGAGTTTTGGAGTTTTGGAGTTTTGGAGTTTTGGAGTTTTGGAGTTTTGGAGTTTTAAAGTTTTGGAGTTTTGGAGTTTTGGAGTTTTGGAGTTTTGGAGTTTTGGAGTTTCGGAGTTTCGGAGGTTTGGAGTTTTAGAGTTTTGGAGTTTTGGAGTTTTGGAGTTTTGGAGTTTTGGAGTTTCGGAGTTTTAGAGTTCTGGACTTTGGACTTTGAAGTTTTGGAGTTTTGGAGTTTTGGAGTTTCGGAGTTTTGGAGTTCTGGACTTTGGACTTTGGAATTTTGAACTTTTGTACTTTGGACTTTTAAACTTTTATACTTTTGGAGTTTTGGAGTTTTGGAGTTTTGAGTTTTAGAGTTTTAGAGTTTTAGAGTTTTAGAGTTTTGGAGTTTTGGAGTTTTGGAGTTTGGACTTTTGGACTTTTGGACTTTTGGAGTTTTTGAGCTTTGGAGTTTTGGAGTTTTGTAGTTTTGGAGTTTTGGAGTTTTGAGTTTTGGAGTTTTGAGTTTTGGAGTTTTAGAGTTTTAGAGTTTTAGAGTTTTAGAGTTTTAGAGTTTTAGAGTTTTAGAGTTTTAGAGTTTTGGACTTTTGGAATTTTGGAGTTTTGGAGTTTTGGACTTATAGAATTTTAGACTTTTAGACTTTGTAGTTTTGGACTTTTGGACTTTTGGACTTTTGGACTATTGTTCACTTCTTACGTGTGTACAATTACAATTACACGCACACATTTTTTTTAAAATGTACCCATCATTTAGTTTGTTACTCATTTCTCATAGGTACATAAAACCACCATAAAAAAAAGTCACAGCGAAGCGTGGCAGGGTACCGCTAGTTACATATATATCCCCGGAGGGGTAGGCAGAGGCATATTATATGCCTACATTTTACCTTAAAATTTTGTCCCACGTACTAGGTGGTGAGCAGTACTGCCGCAGGACAGGCGCAGGTTGTGATTGCCAGCTGGACGGTCACGTGGTGGTCACCCATCCAAGGACCAGTCATAGTAAATGTTTACAGAACACGCGGATAACAGTCCGCGGGGCCACGAGTGCTTCAAATACATATTGAATAACACCACTTGTACTGTTCCACAACATTTATTTACGTTACACCTGACCGGTTTCGCCTCTCGGCATTCTCAAAGGTACAAAATAACTAACTTGATGACCACTACATCATGCAAATACATCCAAACTAAACAAACTAAACAATTTTTACTGTAGGTACTCAAATATTTTAAAGTTTACCAGCTTATAAATTTTCCCCAAAAAGTAGGGAAAATTAATTTCTCGGATTTTTGAAAACATCAAAAACTACAAGTGTAATCTTAAAAAATAACGAATGTCAAAGTGTGATATAAGTCAGTTTATACATTTACCCTAAATTTAGGGAGAATAATAGAAAAAGAAAGAGGGTAGTTGAAAGGTAAACATTTAAAGTTAAAGCTCTTAGTTAATATTCGAATTTAAAAATATATACAAGTGAAGTATTTATGCAATTTATGTGCAAATCGAGACATTAGAGGTACACACCTGCTAGCATCGTGTTATTTCCAATATTAATAATAACTATATTAATATAGCAGCAAGCTCAAGTCACAGGCCATGGATTCAGCAAGTCGTGCTCAGAAGGGTTCCACCATTAATTTCCAGACTGCTTTTGAGGAGAGGATGACATATTTCGAGGCTGAATTGAATAAAAGATCTGTAAATAACCCTGGGTTGGCTGGGCTAGCAGATGAGTTTGCTGTGTTCAAATCTTTTGTGTTGGAGACTTTGAAATCCTTCCATCAACAGCTTGACACAATTTCGAACGAGGTTGACCAAATGGAGACACGCAGTCGCCGTAAGATGCTGTTGATCCATGGCATTGAAGAAAAGAAGGAAGAGAATACGCTCCAAGTTGTCACAGAAACAATAGCAAAACATCTAAACTGTGACACTTTTTCACTGGATGAGGTTAAGCAGTGTCACAGGATGGGTCGTCAGTCAACAGGTGCACGTCCAAGACCAGTTTTGATAAGGTTTCATTCTCTTTCAATGCGAGAAACTGTTTGGTCATCAAAAACAAAGTTTAAGGGCACTGGTGTTATGCTCACTGAGTTCTTGACGAGACGACGGCACGAAGTATTCAAGGCGGCCCGAGAACAATTCGGTATCACAAATAGTTGGACCAGGGAGGGCAGTGTATTTGTGGTTGGACCCAACGGCTCGCGTCATCGCATCACGTCTATAAGTGATTTATCCCGAATAAAGGTCCCAGCCGCCACAGAAAAGCCGGTTGTATCCAAATCTTCAGTTCCAAAACAAAAAAGACTAGCTTCCAAGAAGTGATGTGATGCTGTTATTGTTTTTTCATGTCATTGTTTCACTGTCTGAGTAGGTAATTATTTTCTGGGTTATGACCAAAGCATGTAAGTATTTTCTATTAAAATACAAACTCGCAACTACAACAGATTCTATTTAGCTAACAAAATATTATACTGAATTGTGCTGTATTGATAGTATGTAACGCATTCTTTCAATATTGATGTAATTTTTTTCAACTTCTAAGTCACTCATTTTGTTGTTTACAAGAATCACAGACAAGAGTATAGAAAGTGAAAGTATTCGTTTTTTGATGAACCGAGGGTCGGGCGAAGGTGTTTTCAAGTATAAGTACCTATGCACAAATCGGGCGAACGTGTTTAGAACTATATTGCCTGCTTGGTACTGATTTTTGATTTATTTTGCATTTTGTACTGCTCAATACCAATTGTAGGTAAATTGATATTATATTGTCAGTAGAAACGTTTTAAACTATACCAGCCATGCATCTGTATACCTAATAACGCCAGCATAGTATTGAACTTTAACGTTATTTCTTTTAGAATGCCGATTGTAATGTAGGTAATGCTGATAATATACATGATCTAGGTATATAGTTTGGTAATGGAATCTGTATGTCATGTAATTGTTTATGATATAATGTTGTTGAAAGTGTATACCTAACCCGGACAGAAAGTGAAGTAAATGAAGTATTTATTATTTAATGCCTATTCCAGTTTTTTTTTGTCTTCACTTACAATTCAGTTGTTTTAGTTATTTTTTTTTATATATCCAATGCTTTAACCGATTAGCACGCAACTGGCAGGTGAAATAGGTAAACTGTGCTTCTAATCTATTAAGTATCAATATTAATAACTATTAACTTTTATTTATTTATTTAAGTATTTATATTTTGTCATAGATATTCTTATATATTATATAACTATAGCATACATATTTATATTTTGGTTTATAACTACATTATAATTATGTCTGATGGTAGTAATAACAGATTTGTTTCATGCTCATCTTCATGTGCGACCAGTGGAAGCTGCGTTCGTGTGGGTGGTGATGATCGCTCCATACATTTACGTGATAAACTTAGTTCTGTGTTTTCTTGCTTTCCAAAATTTTTTAACATGGTTCATGTCAATGCTCAAAGCGTTCCGGCCCATTATTCCGATTTTCTTTCATCTTTCGACGCTGACCAGGTACATGCTGTACTAGTGTCTGAAAGCGTTTTCAAACCTGAATTACCTTCGATTCAATTTCCTCTACCGGGTTATAAACTTGTTCGCAATGACAGAACGGGCAAGGGATATGGAGGGGTGGCCATATATCTTCGTGGAGACATTCCGCACAGAGTGGTTGAGCAATCTCCAAGTGAATATTGCTCCTTCGCAGAACATCTTTTTATTGAACTGAATTTAAATAATAACAAAGTTCTCTTAGGCGTCTACTATAATCCCTCTAGTCAAATTGATTATTATTCATCGCTGGAGAGTAAATTGGAATACCTTAATTCAGTGTATGACCACGTCCTCTTACTTGGAGACCTTAACACGTGTCTGCTGAAGGATGATTCTCATAGTCATAAACTTCAGTCTCTTGTCCGTTCTGTCAACATGCACATCCTTCCCCTTGATGTTACTCACAGACAACCTGGTTGTAAGCCTTCCCTTATAGACTTAATTCTTGTGTCAGACTCTCACAAAGTGGCCACTCATGGTCAGCTTCCTGCTTCTTTTTCATATCATGACCTTATCTATCTGTCCTATAAAGTTCGTCCTCCTAAGCGCAAGAGCAAATTTCTTTATCTTCGTAGTTTTAAAAACATTAATCTGGAACGTTTGAGCGAGGATGCGAGTCGCGTAGATTGGTCGTCAGTATTTGACAGTAATGATCTGGATGACAAAGTTACTGCGTTTACTAGTATAGTTCTAGGATTGTTTGATGTGCATGCTCCACTTAAAAGGGTAAAGGTAAAGCATTTGCCGGCTCCATGGCTTACCATAGAAATTAAAAAACTTATGGCTAAGCGAGACAAGGCCAAACGTATTTATAATAAATCACCCACAACTGAAAACTGTGACAGATACAAAACTTTACGGAACCGCTGCGGGCGTATGTGTAGGAATGCCAAAAGACGCCACATTCATAATTCCCTTGAAAACCTCAACTCATCAAAAGTATGGCAATTCCTACGATCTCTGGGAATCGGTAAATCCTCACAAAGCAGTGACTTTCAAATTGATCTCAATGAACTTAATCGTCATTTCTCGAGGTCTCCTGTCACTATCCCTAGAGATACAAAATTTTCCACAATAGATTTTCTTTCTAAACTTTCTTTGCCATTGAATACTTCTTTCTCATTTCACCCTGTTGCTGAGGCGGATATTGGGAGGTGCTTCCAATCAATATCAACAAAGGCTGTTGGGTATGATGGTCTTCAATTACAAATGCTCCTTCCCATCCTTAATCATTTAATCCCTGTAATTACTCACCTTATTAATTATTCCCTCCAAAGCCATACGTTTCCTTCATCCTGGAAAAAAGCCTACGTTATACCTTTACCCAAAGTATCTAATCCTTCTATCTTATCCCACTATCGTCCCATATCTATCCTTCCATTACTGTCCAAGATCCTTGAAAGTATAGTTCAAAGTCAATTATCTTCTTATCTCTCCTCCAATGACCTGCTAAGTCCACACCAGTCTGGATTTCGTAGGGGGCACAGTACTGTCACTGCGTTAACCAAAATTACAGATGACATGCGGCTGGCTATGGAAAAGAAACAATCAACAATTCTGGTTTTATTGGACTTTAGCAGTGCCTTTAATTCAGTTGATTTTGATATCCTCCTGGGAATGTTAACCTCTCTTAATATTTCGTCTCCTGTTATTGGGTGGTTCAAGTCATATCTTCAGGGTCGCTCGCAGTCTGTTCGCTATGATGATTCCTCCTCGGAATGGTGTGATTTAGCTGCGGGTGTACCTCAAGGTGGCGTTCTGTCTCCTCTTCTCTTCTCCGTTTTTATTAACGCAATCACAAAAGTAATATCTTCTCATTGTCATCTTTACGCAGACGACCTGCAGCTATATCGTCACTTTCGAGTTGATGAAATTGATGAGGCTGTAACTGCTATCAACAATGATTTAAATAACATTAATATATGGGCAAAAGCACACGGACTTCTTGTTAACCCTACGAAATCGCAGGCAGTCATTGTTGGTAGCAGATACATGTTAAATCAGTTGGGTAAGCATTCTCTCCCACAAATATCGTTTGACTCGGTTCCCATTGCATTTTCTCAACACGCTAAAAATCTTGGGGTTCATATAGATTCACGTCTCGACTGGGACGTACAGGTCGCAGAGGTAAGCAAAAAAGTGTTCTACTCGTTTCAATCGATCAAACGTCTCCAGAAATTCCTGCCTTTCGAAACTAAAGTTACTCTTGCACAATCCCTCTTACTCCCGATGTTAGACTATGCTGACGTCTGTTACCTTGATGCAAAGGAGGAACACTTAAATAAACTAGAACGCCTGCAAAATCTGGGTATTCGCTTCATTTTTGGTCTGCGTAAATACGACCATGTTTCCGAATTCCGGGCAAGGTTGAGGTGGTTACCTATCCGGCAGCGCCGAAACTTTCATATTGTTTCGCTTCCATTCTCTATTCTACATAATGTAAATTCTCCTCCTTATCTTAAAGAACGCTTTGAGTTTCTTGTTCCAAGGGGCAAAACATGTCGCACTTCCCGGTCACTTCTTCTTCGTACTCCTGTGCATAGTTCTGGTGTATATGACAAATCTTTCACTATTCGTGCAGTGCGTTTATGGAATTCGCTGCCTCATACTGTACGCGATAGCTCCTCATTGAACGTTTTCAAGAGTAGAGTAAAGGAACTATATCTTTCCCAAATTACATAAGCTACTATTATGTATAGTAAATATTGTTATATATCTTATCTACTTGTATGTGCCTATATGTATTTATTTTTATATGTATGTTTATGTATATGTGTGTATGTATGTTTATATATTTGTGTTTGTATGTATGTATGTATGTATATAGTTATTTATATGATTATTATGGTTTATTATTCCTTTAAAAAAAAAAAAATTGTGCACTTTTTAACCCCTTCGTTGCGCATTTACTTAAGTAACCCCAAGGTTTGCTGGAAGAAAACTCAATTATGAGTTAAGCTCGCCTTTGTACAGCGTAATATTTGTACTGTATTTTGTGTTTATATTTCTATTATATTTTGATGTGCAATAAAGAATAAAAAAAAAAAAAAGAGAATACAAGAATTTTATTTTTATGAAAATAACTATTTATTGTAATTTATAGGTTAGAATTACAAATGTCTAGAACTCAATTAAATGTCAAGAAGGAAACAAATGTCAAATGTTAATAATTTAAATGTCACGAATATAAATGTCAAAATACTTAAATATTATTTCTGCATTATTTTCATTTGTCATATGGAACAATGTGAAGCACTATGAAATGTCATTATTTATAATATTGTAGCAATGGTGAACGGCTTATATCCGATTGTTGATTTAAGAGAATGTTCGGATCGGTATTTAAGTGTCTACTTATTTCGAGTGCCTCAAGGGCCGACATCTTTCTACCTTTGTCACAGGAATGCAAAGCTCTAAAATTTAACTTTGGGTCAAAACTGTGTTTTTCATTAATGAGGTGTTCAGCAAAATTGGACTCTGTTTTTTTGAGTCTCCAGCCACTGACATGTTCCGCAACTCTTATTCTGAACGATCTCCCAGTTTGGCCGACATATTTTTTGCTGCAATTGGCACAAGTCAGTTCATATATGCCACTTTTTTGTACAATGGGAGTTGTGTCTTTATTATTGCAAATTAAATTATGTAGGTTGTGGGTGGTATAAAACGCTGGTTTGCACTCTGTTATGCTCCTGGCACACTTATAAGAAATATTACCTATATGCTTCAAATACAAGCAAAAATTGAGGTAGATATTATAATATACGGGAAACCAATAAAAAGAAACGTCTATTTATGTCCTTAAATGTCATGCACGAGACGAGCATCCAGGAACTCTCATGATAATTATCTTTAAAGGTAAGTTCGTTTTTTTTTTGCAATGTTCATTACGGTCATTCACAGAAGTCAGTGGGTAATTTATCGGCTGAAGGAGATGGAAACTTATGGCAAGAAATGATAGTAATTATTGACATGAACCAGCGCTCCGGGCAACTACCTTCCATTCGCTGCTAAAGATCACAACTGGCCACTAATTCGAAAATTCCACATTCATAACGGGTCAAGCCCTTGGGCACAAACGGAGCCACTGTACAACTTGCACTTGCGAAGCAGTCAACCGTCGATATATTCAGTGAAATAATATTGCGAATAAACCCGATGAGAACGATTCAGGAAAGGACCACCTTGCTTTGCGACCGCGTTATATTGCACAGACTATACCAAGTTGTCATCTTCTGTTACTACGTCATTATTTATTTTTTACAGAATTATTACGGACGCCACTCGGGTTCAACCGCGTAGTTCCCGTTAGAGTGGAAATACGGGAATAAAATATAGGTAGCCTATGTCACTGGCGGATAGTGTGACTTTCATACAGTGATAGTATGGAACTGGGGTGATACGCAAATTAAATGATCTCGTCGATTAGTCAGCAGGTGCTTGCAGCAGAATTGGCTTAAGTTCCCAGAATATCTGTAGGGCACTATATCTACTTTAACGAACAAAAAATCAAATACTATCCCGTCCTACGCTTTGACGAACAAAAAAACAAATACTATCTTGTCATAAGCACCACTTCTAAATGCTGCCCTGTCCTGAAAATAACTATTCTAGCCAGTTGTTTTCAGGATAGGGACTCGGTAGCCTAATTACAAAAACACCCTACTATAATGTTGTGTTGTAGTACTTTACTAAAGTAAAGAGATAATTTTCAAGAGATGTCTCGCAATTAAGAGCCTTTTTGGCGAAGTTCGTAGTACATTAAAAGCACAATAGAAATAAGGAATGTTAAACGAAATATGTATGAAGAAGAAATCCACCGTTGCCCAAATAGCAAGGGCTAAGTGGAAACAAATAACATACCGAGGTAGGACAATCCTTTTAAGGACTGTTATTGCTATTCGGTAGCATCTTAGCATCTTTTGTACGTGGCACAATGGCGCATCGATCGTGCTGGATTGGACAAAAACATACAGGAAAACGCTAACGAGTGCCGCTGTACCGTCTAATTGAACTTATTGCCTTCATAGTTCCGACACACGGATCTACGAATGCTCAGGTTATTAGCTTTGGAAGTTGATATAATAACATAACGTGTTTCGGTATCGAATATTGACATTGTCACTTCATCGATCAACTAGTCTGTGTCGTCGGAATTGGTTTTGTGATTGATAGTTCCAAAGCAGCTGGCTTTGTTGTTAATTTGTAGTTTTGTAATGTTAGTTCTTTCTAATCAAAATATTGAGTCACAGTAACATTTTTCATAACATCTGCAACCGATGTAAGTAACTTCTTGCTATCAAGTGGACGAGCCACTTTGTTTTCATTTTAATTGTATTCATTAGAAATAGGGGTTTGAAAAGTTACGAATCTATAGTCAAAACGCTTTTTTTTTTTTGTTTAACGTGAGGGAAAATCCTCATGGATGTTATGCCGGACTCCTACCGACTAAAAAACCTCACGTCACGCCCAACAGTCTATGGTTGGGAGCCCCGGGTAAGCCCTCGGAAGGATGTCCCAGGACTCCCACTACTGCGGCCTCGCCCAGGGGGTGGTTCGGGTGCTATCCCGCGTCTTTGGGGGGTTTCGGGTGTGATCCCGCTTCTTAGGGGGGGCGTGCGTGAATTGCTCACGTCACGCTGCCGTCATGGGCCTGCTTCTGTAAGGACGGTGAGCCGCCCTGTCACCGTCCTCAGGCCCCCGGTCATGGTGGCCGATAGTCCTCGGCGAAGACACGTCGGCGGCACCCAGGCCGCCGACTGCGGAACTCGGGTGGGAGATTTCTCTCGCGTACCCGTCCCGCCGCCTCCTTCACGAGCATGACCTGTTCGCAGAAGGAGGCGGCGCAGTCCCACTTACTCCCGCTGGAGAGCATGGCTCGCACCATGGTCTCGAGCGAGAGAGTGTCCACGTCCAGACCCACTACGAGGACCTGGCGCTGTTGCGCCCACGCCGTGCACTCCACCAGTGTGTGGAGCGCCGTGTCATCGCTGCGGTCCTCGCAGTGCTGACACTCGGCCGTGGTTTCCCGGTGTTTCCGCCACAGATACCTACCGAAGCTACCGTGCCCGGCAAGCATCTGTGTCAACCGGTAGGAGAGAGCACCGTGTCTCCTCTCCAGCCACTCGTCCATGACCGGTCTGACGGCCGCGATTGTGGCGAATCCCCCCTTTGGTTGCTCAAGTCGCACCTTCCATGTCTCCACGGTTTCCTGGTGGAGTAGGGACCGCTGGGCCTCGATTTCTCGATAAGCGGGCCTTTGGCCCCGCTCCAGCGCCTCCTTGCGCCATCTGAACAGTGACGCAAGGGCTCTCGCTTCCAGGTCTCATGGAGGGGTCCCGGCTAGGAGACATGCCGCCTCACCGGAGATCGTGCGGTATCCTCTTATCACCCTGACGGCCATCACTCTCTGCGGGCTCAGCAGTCTAGCCACATTGATGGCCGTCAGGGGCGGAGACCCTGACGGCCATCAATGTGGCTACGGATACGGATACGGGTTACGGGGATACGGGAGCCCCGTATAGGGCCATGCTTCGCACGATCCCCAGGTACAGTCTCCTGTAGGGAGCGTTGGGTCCCCTGATGTTGGGCATCAGCCGCGCGAGTGCGGCCGATGCTCCCCTCAGTTTTGGGACCAAACTTCGGAAGTGATGTCCGAAGTTCCACCGGCCATAGAGTACGAGCCCCAGATACTTCATCGAGGACTCGATGCTGATGTTGACGCCCCCTACCTGTAGGCTGGATCCCGCAGGTGGCCCCATCCGAGGTCCGTGGAAGCACAGAGCCTCGGATTTGTGAAGGGCGACCTCGAGACCCAGCCGCCGAATCGGACCCACGACCTGAGCAACTCCTGCCGTGGCCTTAAGTGCTGCGTCACGGTGCGTTGCTCCCCGCGCCGTGACGAGGGTGTCGTCGGCTAGTCAAAACGCTACTGTACATTATTGTGATTCATAAACTTTTCTTTGAAACTTTCATTACAATTTATTTGTTACTAGCGACCCGCCCCGGCTTCGCCCGGGTGCATTGCTGATACTAAATACACTAAGTACAGAAAAACTGTGAACTTTAAAGCATTGTGGATCCCAAACCCGCAGGGATACGCGGAAAATTTTTATGTTGTCGTATTAAAGACCATAGTTGCTTATCAAAACATAAGGTGAGACCTTTATACTTTGATACTGAACTGAGAAATTGAACCAAATAAATTTTCCCCCATACATTTTATATTTTCATTAATTTTTTAGGCATGAATGAGTCATTTTATGGAAAAGTTGCAGTACTAAATGTTAATTAGCACTATATTTTCTATCCAAAACAAATTTAACATCTTAGATCGTATGTCCACCTATTTTAAAATCCGAACCAGTGTGCGGCCGGCCGGTACGGCCGCAAACGCTACGTCCCGCAATTTTATATCTGTAATATCTTAGAATATATTCATTTAAATCATATGCTGTAAAAGGCCATATAGATCTATATTAAATAAACAATGTATTTAAGGTATTTAATTGGATAAGGATTAATGATGTATTGGTTAAAACCGCTTCGAAAATAAGCCATTATTTGTCGTAAAAAGTAAATGACTTAAAAATGTTATTGTGGGATATCCATAAGAAATAGAGATATGCCATCGCGGAGTTTTCTGTAGACCTTTACAATGTGTACAATACTTAGTACATTACTTTGATAAATCTCGTAGGATTCAGCCTGCGTTTGCCATGAAGTGGAAAAAATTATTTACGACATCACATTAGAAACCTCCAAAATAACAGTTTTTCTCCACTATTTAATGGATGTTATTATACATATAAACCTTCCTCTTTAATCACTCTATCCATTGAAAAAACCCGTTGCGTAGTTTTGAAGATTTAACCCTTAACTGGTATCGGGGGTCAAAATTTACCCCAGTGCAACATATTTCTTATCATAACTTTGCAGTTTTATAACCTACAACCCGGTACATCTAGCTAATCTCATTACGTCGCGGGGTGCGGCGGGCGTCGGACGTTGGTCGCTCTAACATTACTGGGAACAGAGGTACGTACACTGCTGGGGTCTAAAATTACCCCCGACACCAAAAATAGATATTTGAATGGGCACTATAGTTAGTACGTTTTTTTATTTTTTCAGCAAATAACCATAGTCATGTTCGGTTTTTAGATGAGGATCAAATTGCTCATTTATTGCAAGACTGGAGGACCATGAATCTGATCCAGAGCCTCTTCGTGAAACCAAAACAGCAGCAACCAGCAGACCAGCAACAAAATGTACCTACTGATGACTCTGAAATAAACAACCGTAAAAGAGGAAGGTGTTACTTATGTGAGAACAAAGAGGATGTAAAGTGTTCCAAAAAATGTAGTATATGTTCTCTTTTCATATGCAAAGAACATACTGCAAAAACCATTACATGTACCAATGCTAAGCATTTTGTAGTGTAAAATTTTCTCGTTTCATAGTAATTTCGTTTATGTTGTCATTTTCTTATTATTTCATTAATCTCTTACAATATGCCTATATTTGTTAAAACGATTATATAAGAAAATAGTATTATGAGTTATTTTTTCAAAATTGTTAGATTTTTATAGAATTTTGGACTACTAAACTAGACTCTTAAAAAATATTGTCAAAAAATGAATGCTTGTAAAATGTTTAAAAATAAGTTATTTTTTTGTTTAAAAGTGTAACAAAAGTTTTTTTTTTTGCTTAGATTAAAAGTAGTTTTACAATATAAAAGTAAATAATTAGCAAAAAAAAATAATTTATTCCTAGTTTTAGAACTAAATTCACATGGGGTCACATTTTACCCCCGACACCAAATATGTTGCCCTGTTTTGCGAATCCGGTTAAAGGTTAAGCATACAAAGGGACATAGGGACAGAAAAAGTGACTTTGTTTTATGCTATGTAGTGAAAATCAATCAGTTTACATGTAGCTAACGCCACGGGTCCACACAAATCATTAATTAATTCTATGTTACATCAAATCATTTAGCTATTTAATTATTCTAGATAAATAGTTCTTATTAAATTTTCAAATAAATAAATTCAGTAAATCATTTCAAAAATAGCTTTGTGCACTTCTCCTTATAAACTTTAACTGTGTATAATTTTGACTAAGTACCCTTCGCGAATTTTAGGGTTTTCGCTTCACGTCATTATATCTATCCGGAGAAGCATGTTAACTTCAATACAAAAACTATAGGAACGAGTCGTCAACACACATATAAATCGTTCGAGGTCTGCGTTTCGAGGCATTAAACATTCAATCAATCAAATTAGCCTATATCGATCCACTGCTGGACGTAAGCCTCTCCAATTTACGCCACCGTACGCGGTCCTACGCCTTTCGCATCCAGTTCCATTAAACATTGTTGTATGTAATTAAATATTGTGACCAATAACAAAAATAACGTGTGCCGCTAAACTCTCTCGAGCTTAGATCTTG
Organism: Miltochrista miniata; assembly: GCA_933228765.1. NCBI lineage: Eukaryota > Metazoa > Arthropoda > Insecta > Lepidoptera > Erebidae > Miltochrista > Miltochrista miniata. The sequence continues at coordinate 20,139,765 of OW121763.1, read as the reverse complement.
TATTCACATTCCCGTATGACATGTGACGTGTAAACAAAGCACGTACGCTAATAAAATGATGGGAAAGACAATAAACCGATTCAGACGTGAAAGTGTAACAAACTCTCACGGTGTAATGTTGTGAAACTGTAGACAACTAGTGCCATCTATCGTATACACGGGAGTAGAGAAACCATAGATTTAGAATGTACAGTGAAAAATTCTAAATCTATGAGAGAAACCCTGTCACGATGCTAATGGAATACAATTGGAAAACAAATTTTCCGGGTCGGCAGCGCGTGTGTAGCGCCTCTGGTGTTGCAAACGTCTATAGGCTACGGTTACCAACCTTCCGGTGGGCCGTAAGCTTGTCTGCCACCTAAGTAGTATAAAAAAAAACAATAAAATTGTTAATTATGGTTTTGTTGTACTAATATCTATAACATGTTTCGGTATTGAATATCGACACTGTCACTTCAACGATCAACGTCCACCCGAATGGAATTCTGTTCCCGTTTTTACATCACAGGAGAACTTATTCCTGGGATAAAAAGTAGCCTATGTGTTATTTGAGACTATAATCTATCACTACTAATTTCAGCCAGATCCGCTCAACCGTTTGAAAGAGAGCCTTACAAACTTTCGATCCAAACGCATCTAAGCGTCTTGAGTTGTCGGGTAATTGGAAGCACCAACTGGAGCCTAGGAGGTCTACTTACCAGGTTCCATATTCGCGTATAATTCTTCATATTCTTCTCTTCGATTAACTTTTCTGGGCAAGGGGACTAAAATTAAAGGGCTAAGCTTAAATTAAAAATTCTACAGGGACCCGAAGGAGCATTTTGGGTTTTCGCTCTCATGTAAGGCAACCTCTGCAGGCCAACAAAAGCAATAGAATCCGTTGATTTTATACTGTTTTTACAGAGTACAATTTTCTGTACCTTTCAAAAGTGGCATAGGCGCGGGAGAGTAGGTGCTAAGATACACTTGCACTCCAAAAAAAATGTTTCGGCAGAAAAGAAAGTGCATAGAAAAATTATACATTTTAGTACTTATGTTTAGATGCAGATGCACCCCCACTGGAATCAATCCCCGCGGCGCCAACGGTGGCATATAGTTCAAGTTAGGTAACGAATCAAGTTACGTAGGTACTTGTATATTCAACGCGCTAGAATAGAATAAACTTTATTGCACACCAACATAAAACATACAGAAGAAAGATATTACAATTTTATAAATGTAGAGGGCGGCCTTATCGCTAAAAAGCAATCTCTTACTGTATAGTCTACCACTATAGTGCTTTATTTTGATAAAAAATTGATATAAGGCCATCACCAACGGCGCACCTATAAAGAGCATGTACACCGATCTAATATCTATAATTAACTACATACCTGTTAAATGGTTGCCAGTGAACTCGAAGTCGTCGTCTTGGTCCCAGTGTTTGAGAGACAGGTTGCCCAGCGGCGTAGCGTTCGCGAACTCCAAATTGGCGAAGTGCCAGTCCAGTATTTGTCTGTCACGCACCGACAAATACACGGAACTATAATAAAAATTATATTTATTAGTGACTTAACCTTTGTTACGGATTTAAAAATGTTAAGAGCGGGTAGTCACAACCGGCGAATGTCCATTTAAATACGGCAATAGGCTCACCACCTTCGTAAGAAGACAAAAACAAATGTTGAAAAGTGGGCGTGTCGTATAGGTACTATGACTACCTATCGCTTCGGGGATAGAGGCGTGACTATATCTGCCTACCCCGAAGGGGTAGGCAGAGGCATATAATATGCCCACATTTCACCTTCGTACAATTTGTCCCACGTAATAGGTGGTGAGCCGTATTGCCGTGTTTAAATGGACAGGCGCAGGTTGTGACTGCCTGCTGTTGAAATAAAGCCTTCAACTTAGCTTAACGACTGCCATTTTACTGGCAACCGGGACCAACGGCTTAACGTGCCTTCCGAAGCACGGAAACGCTCAAATAAATGTCACAAAGTGATCACATGGATGGTCACCCATCCATGGACCGGCCATAGTGAAAGTTGCTTACTGCAGTGATCGTTTACAGAACACTGAGTCCGCGGGGCCACGAGCGCTTCTTATATATAATAATATCTTATATAGAAATTTAAGAACTTTAAATTTTCTGCATCATCTCTGTACTAGGTATAACATGCACGTTTTATACATATAAACCGTTCTTTTGATCCACTCTATCCATTGCTGAAATCCGCATTAAAATCCATTTAGTAGTATATGAAAGGATGGATCATTCGGAGATTGCCTCTATAGCAAAATGTCTACTACAGATAACTTTGAAAAGCAAATAATATGCTATCTAAATCACAAATTTAATGTGAAAAAATTATACGTCTAGAGCAGGACTCGAACCTACATCGTTTGCCAATCGGGACCAATGCCAAAAATGTCTACAGTGTTTGTAAAATGTCTCTTTTGCTGATTATCTTACTCTGATTGTCTCTTTCGCTGATCTGACCTAGCTCTTAGACAGGCGCATCATTTTTACGAGCTAAATATTTTAAAACATCATACCTAGGCGGGTTAGTTTCCAACTGCGTCACTTTCTCCTCAATGCTAGTGTTCTGAGTGACCAGCCCGTCATACTCGACACACAACAATTTCATTTCTCTGTTCAAACGACGGTAGTTGAACTCGTTCAAAACGCCTGCGTCGCCAGTCAAACCTTTATCTTTCTCCACAAGTAATGCGTCTTTTTCGACTTTCATTGATGATAGGAGTTCTTTTATGTCTGACATTCTGTAAGAAATATTTTTTTTTAACTACAGAAGATATAAGGTACAAAACGATAGGAAAAGCTTATTAAAATGTGCAACTTTAACTCGTTTTGATTAAGAATGCCCTAAAAAAGGAGCGCTTTTACTATCCTTTAAATAATAAATGAAAATATATGGTTATTCTGACAACATTATTATTACTAATCTGCTCCGTTGGGTAGGTAGCATGGCAACAAAAATCGGTTGTCTGTAAAGTCGGTTTACTGACAATAGTTGAACGTGACAACTCAGCCTTAAATGGAACGCCTCAGAGCAAGGTAACGCCGCATACGTCAAGTTTTTTCGTGCGTGCAGCCGGCTCCATCGAATTATAAGACGTTGTCACGTCAATAAATAGCCGAAAGAATTTTTCCTATGTAGTAGTGTACTTACTGTCAAGGTTACCACTAAACTAGAAACGAAATTAAAAATTTAATAATACGTGTTGGGAGTTACATGGCATATTCTTCAAAACATAACCTTGCATGTTTTAAGAGTAATCGAGTCAGTTCACATACAATTCCCACAATGTATATGCTACAAGGATAGGTACTTACTTGTTTATATTTGCTTTGAGACGTTCTTGTAATGTTATGAGGGCTTTTAGGTGTTGTATCTAAAAAGAAAATATCAAATGAATAACAAGGTCAAAACATAGTTTATCTAATCCACTTTTGAGTGTCCAGTGGATATCAAGATACGTCACAAACGTCAATCATTTTGCATTTGCTTTTTAACCGACTTCAAAAAAGGAGGAGGTTCTCAATTCGTATGCTATGTTTTTTTTTTTTGTATGTATGTTACGCGATAGCAGCGCCAATTATGGATGGATTTTGAAAATTTCTTTTTTGTTTGAAAGAGGTTACTTCTGAGGTGGTCCCATATCCAGGGTATCAGGATCTGATGTTGGGATCCAGGAGAAATCGAGGGCAACCACCGAAAATTGTAGGGACAACTAGTGCGTTTATTAACTTTTGGATTAAGTGCTTTAATGTACTAAAATTTAATGAAGGTCTGGACTCGATCTGATGATAGAACCGAAAGACACTCGAGGGAATTCCTTAACGATTTACAGCAGCTATCTTGTGTTTCGGCTTGATTGGTTTGTGTTTATGAGAACTTTACACCTAGATAGATATACTTTTCGGTCCACCCGTCACTTAAAATAAAAAAAATAAAAATTTTAAATAAAAAAATGGAACCGACTTCATACAAATCTTTAAATATAAAATTTACCTAGCACATAGTAATATGTATTTTGATTTATCAGATTTTATTCAATATAATATTGAAGTTGGTGCCATTAATAATACCTACCTAAACCTATGGGTTTACTTGGCGCCGACTTCAATATGATATTGAATAAAATCTGATAAATCAAAATACATATTACTAGGTGCTAGGTAAATTTTATATTTAAAGATTTGTATGAAGTCGGTTCCATTTTTTTATTTAAAATTTTTATGGCAACTCGATTTCGAAGGAATAATAATATATATTCATCCTCACAACCATCACCATTTGAGCCCTAGTACAAAATACATCTGAAGTTCTTGCTACGTTTAGTCGAGTATTCTATTACTGTCATTCTCTCGTCAAAAATATACTTTTTTTTTATACCCACTATGGTGGCAGACAAGCACATGGCCCACCAGAAGGATTGGTGGTTACCGCAGCCTATGAACGTCTGCAACACCAGAGGCGCCACACTAGCACTGCCGACCCTGTTAAAACCTTCTAAGACACCTTTTGAAGAATCCCATGTTGTAAGCGTTTGGGAAAACCGTAGCTGGGAGATCATTCCAAAACCTAAGCGAGGGCAACGGTATTCCAACGGCACAAGCTTTTGTGGTTGAAATACAGAAAGTAAGAACACAGAGGGCCTTTTTTTCGTGTGGAAATCCCTCATGGATGCTATGCTGGACTCTAATCAACTAAAACCACACATGCCCTAAGACTGCCTAGGGTCGGGAGCCCCGGCTTAGCTCTCGGAAGGATGTCCCAGGAACACAAAAGGCTTGACTATGTATAAATACTGTATGTCTTTGAAATAAAAGTTCGTTTTCATAATGATTGTCGGGTATTATTCGCGTATTAACACATGTTCTGCTCACCTCACGACCTTTCGGCTATATTGCAATACCCGAGGCCGCTATAGCCGAAACGTCCAGAGGTGAGTAAAATATTGTTGATACATGAATAAGACCCAACAATTATTATGAATTGTACTTGACCACATAAGGCCACGTCATTTATAGAAGCGAGCGAAGCAGAGCAAAATGGTGATATGTGATAATTCACATTTATATTGTTCGTATCTACTCCATATTTGTTAACGAACTGGAAGCACTGAAATGGTGGAAGACAACTATTTCCTGTTCTTACCTGTTTATGCTTGACATTTTTCTGTTGCAGTTTGATAACCCATTCCAATGCTTGACCAAGAGAGACCGGCGTATCATTGTAATAGTTGAAATCAACCTGATGCGACAAATAGGAGGTAGCATCCAAAAGTCTGTTGAATTCGCGTTCCACCTAAAAGAAAACGCAAGGGTAGTTGGTAAGGAGAGAGGCGTAGTTTAAGACATCAATCAAATTGGCTACTCGTCATAGGCCTCTCCCAATTTACGCTACAATACACGGTCTGCTTCCACATCCAGTACATGCCTGCTACCATTTCCAGGTCGTCGGTCCATCAAGCGATTCGACGTCCTACACCCACTTTTAATGAATTACGGACTCCACACTAGAACTCGTTTGCTCCATCAGTCATCGCTTACGTTAGAGATATTTTAATACGCCACACACTCTACGAGGAGCGAGTAATGGGCAGCGCCTTCGTGTGGCTGCGTTACTCGTCATGTGGCGACTTCGGTAGTACTGCCTGGCGATCCATTTTTTGTCGGATGTTTTAAGAACGAATCAAAGAAGCGGCAACATACGCGAAGAAAGAACGCGATGGACATGGCGAGTAGGTGTGTGTGAGTGAGTATCGACTGCCTTGGTGCCGCAATCGGTAGTGTAACCGCCTGCCGGGCTGAGGTACTGGGTTCGATTCCCGGGGGTCGGTCTAAATATTTGTGTGATCCACAAATGTTTGTTTCGGAGTTTGTGGTGTTTTCTATGTATAAATGTATGTATTTAAAAATACATGAGTATGTCTATCGGTCGTCTAGATCCCATAGCACAAGCTAATGTTAGTTTAATTTGGGCAAGATGACATTGTGTGAGATTGTCCACAAATATTTTTATTTAAATATGTTTCAAATATTTTATCATCGATAGATATTTGCGTCAACGAGAGGAGCAGTGCGAATGGACTTATGTAGCTGAAGGATAAGAGTAAAATAATACATACCATTTCATCTTTATGCTTCGGCACTTGGTTGCCCGTTGCTTCGTATAATGGACACTTCTGTTTAATTTTATGTAATTCCATGTTCATTTGAACTGATAATGTAGTTACAGGATTACCGCCCAGTCCTGTTACAACCATTGCGCCTGGAAAATTAATATTAACCTAGTTAGCTATTCACCCGTGCAAGGACCAGCCATAGCGAAAAACGTTTACAACAGGTGATTGTTTACAGATCACAGAGTCAGCGGGGTCACTTTTAACTTAACCTATTATTTTTTAACTACACACACTCATAAATTGGCATTTCATGCTTGCATATGTTTAGGTTACATCCATATTTTTTTAGATCCAATATTTACAGAAACATTCTGTCAAAATATTTAATCGAATTTCAAACTATCGGGCAAACATTTAATGAAAAGAGCTATACCCATCCAAAAGTAAACTTACCTAAATCAGCAACATAAGGGCCTTTTCTATAGGTTACAATTCTTCCTCCAACTCTGTCTCTGCCTTCCAGAATCACAACTTCACATCCAAATGACTGCAGTTGACGAGCTGCAGCAAGCCCCGATACTCCTGAAAATACCAGAGTAACTTTTGTTACTTAACATTAAATATTGTTATCTACACATTAATACATGAAGTAAAAACTTTAAACCTCGTCTCAAAAAAAAGGATGGACGAACATGAAATTTGACACAGTCCACGATTGGAGAAGAATTGCAGGTACCCTATTATAAATAAATACTTACACAATAAAATTATTTGGGTTTGGAACCCTAAAAGCAAATATTATGATATAGCAGTACCAGCACAGGATTCTTTAAAGTATACATTTATTGTTAAAAATTACAGAGAAACATAATTATTACATATCTATATTTACATTATTACTATCTAAACTAAACCTAAATAAGGCCCCCGTGGCATTGTGCCCAAAAGACTAGCAGCATTCCCCCTTTGAATAGCAATGCCTATTCGTTGAGCGAGAAAACTGCCAGCCCTTGGGTCACCAGTTGACTCCACAAGGCGCTTTTTCAAATTCTTGAAAAATTTTTGCGCATTGGGACCCCATGGACCTAGGGTCTCGACACCGACTGGACAAAAACGATATGATGAGTCGAGACCCTTATATTTATTAATTTTAATATTTTCAGCCGCTTCCGCTGCTGCACTGGCTTTTAATTTTGTTTTAGGATTCATTGAATGATGTAAGATATACCAGCACGCAAAGTTGACTTTAGCCTGGAACATCTTGATGGCATCCCCTTCCAAGCCAGTAATAATGAAATATTCTAGTAATATCTATATTATATTGCTCACCTGCTCCAATAATAATGACTTTAGGCCGTTGCTTTCCTTTCGGTGGTGCTGGAATTGGACCTGTATGTGCATAGATCCCATAATTTATAAACCCGTGTCGTTCTAAGAATGCATGAGTTCTCATTACCAATGCAGGATCACCATTGTAAGGAACCTGAAAATCAATTTTAAAAGTTGGTTACATAAATATCTTTAGTCAGATGAGTTTAAATTTTCAAAGTCCTTTGGCAGTTTTATTTAGCTCCTAAGCATTTCAGTTTAGCACAATACAAAATTATGATTTGCCGTTGCCAGGGAGCTTTCCAGAGCTTTCAGATTCTCTTCACCATGAACTTGTGTATTACTCACTACTCACTACTTACAGGCAGAGCTGGATCGAATAGAAGATACAACTATACTATTTTTGTTAAACTTAACACAGTCAGCTTGAATAACAGATTACCAAAGTTAAAATGAGACTGCCTCCATGGTGCAGTTGGTAGTGTAACTGACTGCCATGGTGAAGTCCTGAGTTTGATACCCAGGTTGGTTCAAATATTTGTGTGTTCCACAAGTTTGTTTCGAAGTTTGGGTGTTTTCAATGTATATATTTGTGTAAGTTTGGAAATATAGAAGTACAGTTATCTTATTATTTATATATCATAGCACAAGCTTGTATTGCCTTAATTTGCACTTATTTAGCTGGCTATTTAAAATACCCATTTAACAAACAAAGAAATATTTCAAACATACCTCCATTTTCTGCACAGCATATTCTTGAGTTAATTGTTTCTTGGGATCTTCAAACCACATCTTTAATATGCGGTTTCTGACCTGTATAAATGCATGGCTTGATGCACCTTGAAGATCTGCAAAACATTCAACCTCCAGCGATGACATTTTATCAAATGGAAGTCGAGACTGGAATGCCGCTCCTTCTAGACTGAAAAACAGATAGGCAACAGATTTAATAACTGAAGTGTTTGACTCATTTTAGTCCAAAATATGAGTTTAAAACTTAACACTATAAAAGTCAAATTGAAACGATTTCATGCTTACTACTAATAATATAAAGAGGAAAGAATTGATTGTTTATTTGTTTGCATTGAATAGGCTAAAGAACTACTGAACCGATTCGAAAAATTCTTTCACTGTTGAGAAGCTACACTTTACCTATATTTTATTCCCGTCTTCCCACGAGAACGGGTGCTACGCGGGTGAAACCGCGTGACGTCTGCTTGTTAAATATAAAATGCCTAGCCACTTAAGAAGTATTTCATACCTGTTAAGCATTTCTTTATAATTAATTTCCTCAGCGTCGTCGGTCTTAGTCTCAACCTCTGGTTTGTCATCTTTCTTCATATCCTTACTATCGACAGTATGACTTGACGAAGACTCGCGCCTACCACCAACTGAGGTAGGGCTTGAAGATGTAACTTTACTCTTTTCTGATTGATCAGACTCCGAATCTTCTTGTAATTTCAATTTTTCATCCAAATCCCGGGTCTCAATCTGCAATCAATCAATAAACATAACCTATAGCTTCAAAACAAATAGGTTTTTGAGATAAAACTTACACTTTGAAGATATGTACATACCCTTGCACGTTTTCGGCGACTCATCGTAGATAAGAAGACGAAGAAATAATAACTTAGAAAATTAAAGAATGCCTACAGAATATCTCGGCTGGTAAGAGTCAAGTCAAAACATAAACTGCCCAAACAAACAAAACAATACCGAAATGACAGTTCACTGTACTGACAATTAACATTGACAGCTACAGTTTTTATTTGGCCCTGCAATTCAGCAGGCAAATAGTATATCTACTTATAGCCATGTTTTACAAATAAGTTCGGTCAAGTCTATTTGAGCTTAACCCCTCACAATGAATCATTTTTATACTACTGAGGTGGCAAACCCAGCTTATGAAACATGGTCACCGTAGCATAAAAAAGTTTGCAACACCGGAGACGTCACACTGCAGCCGACCCTGCAATAGCCTTTTAACTTCTAAGACCCCTTTTGAAGTAGTCCATACGGTAGGCGTTTCGGTAAACCGAGGCTCATTCCACAGATTAAGCGTAGAAGAAAGACTATATCAGTTCTTACCGTGCTCGAACGCTCTAGACTCTAGATATGAGGATGAACTCCCTGTCTATGGCAAGGAAATAGCTACCTATAGGCATATCAAATCATTTCTTGGAGCACAAACCATTACACAGGTAGAAAGAATATCGTCGCCTCAATGCTTAATTGTTCTATCGACCAAATTTTTGAATATGAACTTTAAATGCAGAACTGTTAAGACAAAAATTTTAATTTTGTTAGCCAAAGAAAATTTAAGACTTTTTATTACTAAAACAACAAAAAAATAATTTTAATATTATTTATGACACGACATCGACACTGTAATTAAAATTTTGTGCTTATTTGTTCTATGTCCAATGTTTGTCCTATATCCTACATCGTAAGAGACGTTGAGTGTTCTATGTCCACCCAAGCGACCAATCACAGCTCGCGACGCCATATGCGCCATTTTATTTGATTAGCCAGCCATTGTGGCTGAAAACATTACGAGAATCTTTTAGTCGCTCCCGAAAAACATTTCAAAATCTTATTTAATAAATTGTTGCGTTTTCATCGTCAAATTGGTTCAGACAAATACTACCTTCATAATGTCAAAAACAGGTTATGAAAATTTATGCATTGAGACGCGACCGCAAAGTGAGCAGCAAGTACTTTTTAATTTACACTCGAATCCGTTTTGGATTTGAAACAGGATGATGTTTTTTAGCAGCCTTCAAATAAGTGGGAGATCAATTCGACCTGTACCTAAATATGTATGTAATATTGTTGTGTTAGTAAAATTCTATAAAATTTTTATAATGTTATGTTAATAAGCCCAATCAATATTCATGAAGCAAAAGCTTTTTTGATTTGTAAATAAAGAACTAAAACGACCAGTAAACTTATATTATTAGGAAAAGTAATTAATATCTAAAGCGTTTTGTATTCTATTTTCCAACTCCAGTCATAAAAACAAAAAAATATTAACAAAACATTGTCAACATAAAAGTTAAACCCGTTTGTGTATGTTATGTATGACTATTACGGTGAAATATATACCTACACCAGACAGATCTAAAAAATCTGGAAGATAGAACAAATAAGCACCCAAAAATTAAAGAGTCACGTTGTCCTATCTCCAATAAGGTAGAGTTCTAAGTCCGTATACGTAATCTTATTTATGCTTATTTGTTCTATCTCCTCGTCAAAACTGTGAAATAAGGTATTATTCATTGGCATCTGCAGATAAAAATTAAACCATTAATTCGTAAGCAACACACGTATCAAGAAAGACCTTTCACGATTCACGTATCTAGAAAATAAACTGTTTTAAATTAAAATAAAGGAAAAACGCTTCTACTGTAAAATGTAACCAGTGGTAGATAGGATAAATAAGCACTGAGGCAACGACATGTAGTCAAAGCGTCTCCTATCATTAGGTTCCTCCACGCCACCTGTGCGTATGATTTATGGATCGTCGACAACTCTCATGGCTTGCCTTTGGACCGAGTCGAATGAACGAAGCTGATATTCTTGTGCATTTAGCCAAAGGTGTGAGGGCAGGTTATCCATGTGCGGTCGCACCTGGAACTCATAAAGAAGCAGTGCTTGCGCTGCAGTAAAGTACCTACCGCTGCACCGGTTGAGCACTCCGAGCTTCGTAGACACCAGCCAGGCCTTGTTCTCCAAATGACAACAGAAATAAACGTCACTGGAGATGTCAACACCAAGGATCCCTAAACTATTGGAGAAAGAGAGAGATGTGTTTTAAAATTGCGGCGTCACAGTAGATAGGGTCTCTCTACCGGTGAAAACACATACTAATTAGTATCTTGGTAGGGTTAAATTGAACAAGGCTTCATCCACCCCAATCGGACACTTTTGCGAGAGTACCTAGTCTCGATTTCAGACACAAGTTGTTCACGACTTTATTTCACTGTGCTTATAGGAATTTTCTCAAGCACATTATGCACTTTTTGCTTATTCACTTGTACTTTATTCCACAATTTTTATTATTATTACATATAACCTGACCGGTTTCGCTTTTATAGCATTGTCAAAGGTACAAAGTACCTTTGACAATGCTATAAAAGCGAAACCGGTCAGAGGTATTGTCAAAGGTACAAAGTACCTTTGACAATGCTATAAAAGCGAAACCGGTCAGGTTATATGTAATAATAATAAAAATTGTGGAATAAAGTACAAGTGAATAAGCAAAAAGTGCATAATGTGTTACAAGAAATTCCACCAAGTGCCAACAATCAAGAGTATAAATGAATTTTCTCAAGACCCATGTAAAAAGTGTCACCCACTGTCATCCGCATAGCAACAAATGCTGTAGACAGCTAGCCTCAAAACTAGTGACCGACCGAAGTTTCGGTTTCGGTTTCGGTTTCGACCAGTTTCGGCCAAAAAATCGAGTTTCGGCCGCAGTTTCGGTTTCGGCCAAAATGGGCCGAAACTTTCGGCCTGGCCGAAACTCACGTGTTCATGAATTTTGAGCGCCTAGCTCTGCTTGTGACGTGGTTAGGGTCGGCCCAACCAGTCAATATGTTACTAACCGAAGATTTACAGATTTACAAAGGACTTCCAATCAATAGTTATAATAATACAATTTTTCGGAATCCTAAAAAGGTGATCTAGGACATTACATAACCCTACCCTTTCGTTGTCGATTCCGTTGACTTCGTTGTTCGTCTGTCTGTCTGTCAGCAGCCCATGCACCGTGATAGTTAGCCAGTTTAAATTTTTACAGATGATGTATTTCTGTTGCCGCTATAGCTACAAATAATAAAAATAGACAAATAGACAAACAACAAATTTTTTGCTGATTTTCTTGTACGAAACCCTACGCGCGCTAGTCAGGCTCACTATTGTCCAGTTTTAGTTATATACTTCTAGAATGTAACCAAAACCAGGCAAGAGCTAGTAGCAGAGCACCGTGTGGTTTTAGTCGGTAGGAGTTCGCAATAGCATCTATGAGTAATTCCACACGTAAAAGAAAGAAACTCATGTTTAGGTGGATATATTTCTAAAATGAAGATTTATTTATACCGTTGATTGATGGCACTTGGTGGAACTTGCTGCACCTATTGAAAAATTAACCGGCCAAGTGCGAGTCTAACTCACACACGGAGGGGTTAAAGCCCATTAACGAGACATGAGGCCTAGCCGTCCGTCTGTCTATTAGTCACGAGGTTGTATCACTGGAACCGTGCCAGATATAGGCCTAAAATTTTCACTGTACAGTAGTCCTACCGACTTTTTTTTTGTTTAACGTGAGGGAAAATCCTCATGGATGTTATGCCGGACTCCCACCGACTAAACAACCTCACGTCACGCCCAACAGCCTGTGGTTGGGAGCCCCGAGGAAGCCCTCGGAAGGATGTCCCAGAACTCCCAACAGACCCACGGCCGCCACTGCGGCCTCGCCCAGGGGGTGGTTCGGGTGCTATCCCGCGTCTTTGGGGGGTTTCGGGTGTGATCCCGCTTCTAAGTGGGGGCGTGCGTGAATTGCTCACGTCAACAACCGCGAGAGTGCGGCTGATGCCCCTTCCCTCAGCTATGGGACCAAGCTTCGGAAGTGGTATTCGAAGTTCCACCGGCTATCGAGTACGAGCCCCTGATACGTCATCGAGAGCTCAATGCCGATGCTGACGCCCCCTATATGTAAGCTGGATCCCGCAGGTGGCCTCAGGGCTGCGTCTCGGTGCGTTGCTCCTCGCGCTGAAATGAGGGTGTCGTCGTAACACGTTAGGCCCGGAACACGTTACGCACGGAACACGTTACGCCGGTACATCTGAGCAACAGACCACGCAGCACCCAATCGTAACCGATGTTCCACATCCTAAGACCGGCCCCTATGGAACACCGAACGACACATCTCGCGGACCCAGCCCTAGCTAGCTCGGGTAAGTTATGGCCCTCTCGGAAAGACAGGCCCCGACAATTCGACGGAGGTATGGAGGCATTCCATGATAAATTAGCGCCTCCCAAACGCAGTTCCGGGGCAAGAGACACTGCCACCACTACCTCACCCTGTTCTGATGCCGATAAAAATAATTCTACTAAAATCAGAAAAAAGCATCAACACAACAAACGTAATTTTTGTGCCCAATTTTTGTAACGGTACCCTCTGTGTGGAATCCGACTCGCACTTGGCTGGTTTTTTTTTTTTTTTTTTTCAATATGAACACGTGAGTTTCGGTTTCGGTTTCGGTTTCGGCCGAAACTGACCCTGGGGCCGAAAGTTCGGTTTCGGTTTCGGCCGGAAAACCAGTTTCGGTCGGACACTACTCAAAACCCTTCAGGACCGTAGGCTACGGTGACCACCGGTATATCTGGTGGGTCGTATGCTTGTCTGCCATCTTAGTACATATGGTCACGCCTTTATCCCCGAAGAGGGAGGCAGAGGCATATTATATGCCCACATTTCACCTTTTTTGTATAATTTTGTCCCACGTAATAGGTGGTGAGCCGTATTGCCGTGTTTAAATGGACAGGCGCAGGTTGTGACTGCCTGCTGTTGAAATAAAGCCTTCAACTTAGCTTAACGACTGCCATTTTACTGGCAACCGGGACCAACGGCTTAACGTGCCTTCCGAAGCACGGAAACGCTCAAATAAATGTCACAAAGTGATCACATGGATGGTCACCCATCCATGGACCGGCCATAGTGAAAGTTGCTTACTGCAGTGATCGTTTACAGAACACTGAGTTCGCGGGGCCACGAGCGCTCCTAGCGCGCCATCTTAGTGGTATAAAAAAAACTGAATGAGGGCAATTTCGTAAGAAGACCGAGGTGACCAGGCCCAGTCAAAGGCTTTGAATGGATTATTGAATTTGTTTTGAAATGATGCAAATTCTTTATTGTTTACTAGCTGAGCCCGCAACTTCGTTTACGTCACATAAGGTGTATGAAAGGAAAGGTATTTCTTCATCAGAATCATCAAGCAGCGTCTGAAACTGCCCTGTTTGCTTAATCATAAAAGAGCTTAATGATTAAGTCTATTTTAAAACAATTCAGTCCACAGACTGAATTGTTTAAAAATAGTCTTAATCATTAAGCTCTTTTATGATTAAGCCAACACGCCAGTTTAGGTTCACTCACATTCAAAGAAACCCCTACAATTAAAATTTTCAAAATATCTGATTCTTAAAAGTGTTATAACTCTTTTGTTTCTAAACCGATTTACATAAAACAAACGCTAAATGTTAACTGGAGCAAACCTCAACACAATAAAAAAAACCGCATTGCAATCGGTTGAGCGGTTACTGAGATTAGCGTGCACAACCGTACAGACAAACAGATATACAGACATACAGACATACAGACAAACAGACAATAATTCTAAAAATCATTGTTTTGGGTTCTATTGCGTTCATAAAGCCCCCCTATAATATTTTTTCTTATTTATCTTCCATGTACAGACAGCGACCTGTTACGATTTTATTATATGTATTGATTGATGATTGATGATGTATACCTACCTACGCACAGAGGCTCCTCGAGTAGGTGGGCTCCCGGTAGACTATGATTCAAATAGTTAGTAGGTACTTAACCAGTTTTTCCAAAAGCCATGAACGTCTGAGGATGTCACGGCAGTGTGTAGATTATTGCGTTGCTTAGTATAGTACATTGTAACTTTAACTACCTATAAACATTAGTTTTTAGGGTTTCGTAGCCAAATGGCAAAAACAGAACCCTTATAGATTCGTCATGTCTGTCTGTCTATCTGTCTGTCCGTCTGTCTGTCCGTCCGTGTGTCACAGCCACTTTTCTCCGAAACTATAAGGCCTATGATATTGAAACTTGGTAACTAGATGTATTCTGTGAACCGCATTCGCTTCGACCAAGTATCTACTTGGTCGAAACAAGTACCTCAATTTATCTTCTCATTATATCCTTTACGAAGTTCTAGTCTTCGTCATCATTGATGTATGTTCTACAGCCTGGAAAGGTTTACAGGAGTCACAACTCACAATACTGCAAGTGCATGTAATAATTACCGGTTCTTCCAGGTGGACTAACTATTTTAATCGGCAGCGGCATCAGCGGTAGAAAACATTAAACACGTCTTGTATTTGGTCAAAGGTTTTTATTTATTTTGAAAACAACTTAATTAAACGTTAACACTAGTCCATCGTAATCGTAAAACACTAACACATTGAAAGTATATTGAATGTCAATATTTTTATAAGGTTTTTCTAAAATGATTGTAGAGCGGTCCCTCGTCTGCATATCCAGCGACTTCTTGAGGAACGATAGCGCTTTCTTCGATACTTCCACATGGCCGGCACATACATTCCAATGGAGCTTTGGTAGTAATCTGGAATAAAAGAACGACGTCTTCTTTAATTTACCTCTAAAAATGGGAGGGTTCAATTCTCGGCCACATCTGTATTGAAAAATAAAAACATTGTCTGCAAGTATAAGATGGTCTTAAGAGCATGAGCAGTCTAAACGAACGGCTATTAATATTAGAAAAAAGAAGAAAGAGCAGTCTGACGTTCTATGCCAGTTCTTCCAACTGTTTGATAAAAGATAAAAGACCCCTTATGAACCTAATTCAGACCGAGGGCTTTCTAGTTTTCTACATGTCCATAAATAAATTACTGCTCGTTCGCTCTAACTTTGCCGCTCGGCTCCATACTAAAGTCGAATTTCTAATTAGACGAAGTAAATTGACAGCAACTAATGTCACTTCTTCATACAATCTGGCGTATTTTCTATGACGAAGTGACATTAGCTACTGTCAATTTACTTCGTCTAATTAACAATTCGGGTATACGCCTCTACGCCAGCGGCAAAGTTAGAGAGAACGGGTAGTAGGTACCTAAGTGCCTAGCTACTTCTGAACATTTATAAAACTACTAACTACACAAATTAAAACACTTACTCTCCTCAATTTTTTGTCCTCACTTTTAGCCTTTGGGCAAAGCAGAACTACGGTCGCTTCACGCTCGCCAGATTCTTGGCAGCAGTTACAAGTGCGTTCCATTTGCCAGATTTTGCTACCCGATACCTGTAAATATAAGACAAAATCATAGAGCAACACGACCTCCATTAAAATCATAGGACTATTTCAAACTTTCCCAAGTAACTTTACGCGTACAAAGTCACAAGGTCTGCATCAAAAACAGTAAAAACAAACGTACTTAATCAATAGACCAAATCAGCCTATGACTGCCCACTGTTGGACGTAGGCCTCTCCCAATTTACGCCACACACTTACCTGAACATAACTAGTGCATTTTCCGATACACGCAAACGAAGGTATAGCTTTAGGTATACATCCTGGATATTTCAGTACATGAATAACAGGTGTCATTTGACACTCTTGACCTAAAAATATAAAATTTCATTATTTTATGTATGAAACTTTTGTTGAATTCGACATGAGAAAAGTACCTAAGTAATACGAGTTCTTCAGTGAATTTTGGAGAGGTAGGTACCTAGCATTTTCTCAGATAACATAAAACATAAACATAAAGATTCATGCCTTTATACCCGAAGGGTTAAACAGAGGCAATGCCTACATTTCACCTTTAAGGGCACCTTCAAATTAGAGGCGCAAGGAAGCGCCGCAGTGGTGCCACAGGGGTGCGCTAAACGCGCCACCACTAGTTTTCATAAAATTTTTAGAAGCGCCGTTGTGACGCGTCAGGGGCGCTGCAACGGCGCTTCTAAGTAGAAGGCACCCTTAAGATTTTTGTCCCACGTAATAGGTGATGAGACTTTTGCTGTAGGTACCTATTGAAAATTTGCCAAACCACCATAAGTAATGCCTTCAATCTGGCTTAAAAAAAAACTGCCATATTACTGATACTGGGACCAACGGCCTTCTGAAGCACGCAACGCTCGCATATAAAATGTCACTAAGTGATTACCCATCCGCGGTCCAGATGTAGCGACAGTTGTTTATTGCAGTGATCGCTTACAGAACACCGAGTCCATGGGGCTACGCTACGAGTGCTTTCTCAGACAGGTTGTGTACCTGTTCTAAATAGCTAGATACAGTGAAGCTACTAAGCTAAAACTTACCTGGGGACATAGGCACTTCAACCGATTGTGCCCTGACTGGCTTTTCTGCTATGTGACAGGCAGACATAAACATAATACCCATAGCAATCGTATCGAAACGTATCATGATTGATTTGAGGAACCAAAATGTAAGCTGTATGTAATTTGAAATAGTCCAGTACTGTCTCCTTCGGCGGATAAAGTTGTTGTGTGAAAAATTAGTCAAGCTGCCGGTATATAAAGCTCTGCTATACGAAAGCGAAAAATCTAAGCTTATGTACAACAACGAAAGCATTTTAGCAATAGTACAAGTTCTTGTAGAGCTACAAGAGATCCAACGGTGCAGACATGTTTAATCGATCTTTAAATGGGCTCACAGTAGGAGTCGGATACCCAGTAACATTTTTATAAAGTAAAATGGAGTAGAAGTCAATCACGAGCCTAGAGTTATTCATTGTTGTGTATTTAACGACTTTACTGAACTGGTAACTACCTATTAGGTATTTCTCTACCTGATTTTTGTTTGTGATAGTAGGTACATCATTTATCTTAGTGCGGAAATATTATAAACTGTGTACACAGCCGACGTAGTTCTCTTTAAACTGTGCTGTGTACTTGGAGACTGGGAGATGACAGGGATTTTGAGAAGGTATATTAGGCAAGTTGAAAACTTGTCACATACCTACCTCTCCGTCTCCTATCTTACCCCAACATGGAACTGCAGAACTGGCTGGTGAAAAGAGGAAAATAAAAAGCCCCTAAATTTTGGAAAATATGTTTTTTTTTATTAAAAAAAGTTATTTCAGGCAATTTGGACTTTCGATATGATTGTAGTTTAATTACGAAGCATTACGTTATTTATAATCTTCTTAAAACTGTGGGGATTTGCAACTTTCGAGTGCAGTATCTTGGGTGTAAACACCTCTAACGTTCAGCCAGTTTCACTTTTCATAACTATAGAATCTTGTGTGAAGTATTCTCGTATACAATTATCATCGAAAATTTAATTCATATCTTGGTGTTGAATGCAACCATCGATTATAACCCAAAAGGGCTGTGACTAAGCCCCGCAGGTGAGGTCACGGTGGCAGCAAAAGGCTGTCAGGGAATGCTGGAACATCATTTTGGGGGGCTTACCTACGGGCCCAACTACGGTCAGGACAGGACTACAATGGCGTAAGGCACCGCGCGGTTTTTAATCTTTAAGCTATTTTATGATTAAGCAACCGGCAGTTTCGCATGCTCCCATGAGTCTGATGAAAAATAACTTTCCTTTCAAATACACCTTTCTCTCGCTATCTCACTTATGGTGGCACTGATGGGGCAAACGAGCTTCGGAGAGCAGAACGCGACTTGTTAAACGTGGGTAAAACGAGCCCCGCTAAATGAACCGACGACCTGCAGATGGTCGCATGGAGTGACTGGATGCGGAAGGATCCTGATACGGTCCTGCGCGTATATTGTGGCGTAATTTGGAAGAGTCCAGCAGTGGACTCATAGGCTGATCATAGAATTATAACGCGTTTAAAGTCTATGGGCTGATTTGATTGATTGATGAACTCGTTTGAAAAGCTCGAGCGCCAATGGCACAAACAGCGCGAAAACGTATTTCTTGCGTTAAATTTCAGAGTCATACTGGAACATTTCAAAACATACCGTTCATGATTTGAAATTTGAGTTATACCGTTAGTGATTTAGAAAGATTTTAGGATTCTCTACCAAACTTCATACTTAACTCAAAACACGTCATTTCGGAAATGTTCCGGTAATGAATTCTAATGATGAAAATGTTCCCTGCGTCGAATACTGTTCTCACTTTTGGGATGACTCCGCGAGGTATTTGGTTCTGTTATCGAAACTGTGCCTAAACCTTTCCGTTTCAGAACGACTATAAATTCAACCAGTATACTAATATTTCACCACAAAATCAGTTCAGTCAGTTGAATAGAAAAAAGAGTACCAAAAAACCGGCCAAGTGCGAGTTGGACTCGCCCATGAAGGGTTTCGTAGCAGCAAGTAACATAATATAAAAGTTCTTATAGTTCGTTGTAACTTTGATATATGTTTTAACCAAAGACTTCTATATAAACTGAGGTAGACATGCCCTACGCACCGATTTTTGAAACCTACAAACTGCGCCAATTAGCAGCGTTGCTCGCACTGTTGTGAGTCAAAACTTCGAGAGTAGGTACTCGACTTGCAATCGGAGTCGATACGCCTTCTCTTTTACTCTTTTTCTATTCGTATATTGCTATTGTGTGTGGTGACAATTACGTAAAAAATATTTATAAGTGAGTGTAGTCTTAGTAATTTGTGTGTTTGAGGATTGCTTTTAAAATCTCGTTTGTTAGAGTACGGCGCGTCTACCTCAGTTTATATAGAAGTCTTTGGTTTTAACACGTTCGCAGTAGTGATTTTTCTAACTGAATATTGCGGTTTATGACGTATTAAAAAAAGGCATGTATTTAAATCGATATCTGTTTATTCCCTTTTTTCGAACAAAATATTACAAAGTTAAACCAAAAATACTGACTTGCACACTAATTATGCACACTAAATAAGTCAAATCCAATATACTGTTTAAAGGTGTTTGCAGAACTATTTTACTGAACAGATCACTATTATCAAAATCGTATATCTAAAAATTCCTTAGCTCAACAAACTTATTAAAACTTTTTTTAAGAAAACCATCGCCTAATTTACTTTTATGAACATCTTTTATTCTAATTAAAACCCAATTTAATCAGTCATCTTTACAAAATTAAATTTTATTAGTCAAAAAAATAAAAAAACTAACCTAACCTAACCTATTCCGTTATAAGATTGTAAAATTTTGAGTGCAAGTAAGTATTTTTGATAAGCAATTCGTATTTTTGTTTAGCAAATCTTATATCCGGTGTAAGAACGAAATTTTTGGTTTAAATTCGATAAAAAAGGTCATCTCGTTTTGTGTAAAATTTTAGTTTTTTAAGTAGGACATGTTTAGTATATCAATTGGTTTTTTTGCACAGCATTTGATTTTCTGGTTTGCGTTCAGTAAATTAGTGGAGTTACCTAGTGTGCAGAAAAATTAAACAGATGTGCATTTAAAAATATCCCTTAAAAAAAAACTACCAGCTCTATTTTGTTCAAACTAATTTTCGTTGGTAGTTTTTATGGCAATGTAGATCACATATTCTTTTTAGATTTCTCATTCTCTTAGTTTAGAAGTTAGGAAGTGTCTCTTGCGCAAACTATTCACTTTAAAAAAAATATGTTACGAACCTCAATAGCATTTTTGAAGACCTATCTATACCTAGATATCCCACACGTATGGGTATGATGAAAAAAAAAATTCGAGTTTCAGTTTTGAGTATGGGGCCCCCCAAAATTTACTGCTCTTTTTCTGGTTTTATATAAGAATCCTAATGCGGTTCACACAATACATTTAGTTACCAAGTTTTAATAGCATAGCTTTATAGTTTCGGAGAAAAGTAGCGGTGACACACGGACGGACAGACCAACAGACAGACAGACAGACATGACGAATCTATAAGGGTTCCGTTTTTGCCATTTGGCTACGAAACCCTAAAAACGGGACCCTATCAGACAATACTCAGAACTGAGACTCTAAATTTTTTTTCCATCAAACCCATACGTGTGGCGTATCTATAGATAGGTCTTCAAAAATGCTATGGAGGTTTCTAACATCATTTTTTTCTAAAGTGAATAGTTTGCGCAAGAGACTCTTCCAAAGTGGAAAAATGTGTCCCCCCCCCCCACCCCCCACCCCCTCTAACTTCTAAATTAAGAGAATGATAAATCTAAAAAAAATATATGATGTACATTGCCATAAAAACTACCAACGAAAATTAGTTTGAACGAGATAGAGCTGGTAGTTTTTTTTTAATACGTCATAAACCGCAATTTCCGGTTATTGAAATCACTACCACTGCGAACGTGTTAAAACATCAGTCAAAGTTACAACGAACTATAAGAACTTTTATATTATGTTACTTGCTGCTACGAAACCCTTCATGGGCGAGTCCAACTCGCACTTGGCCGGTTTATTACCCCTTGGATCCAGAACCCTAACAACAACACAATCCCATTTTTAACCGACTTCAAAGGAGGATGTTACTGGCTGTATCTCATGAATCAAAATGGGCAGCCACACAGTTGAAATTTTCACAGATGATTGTATGTACGATTGCTACTCTGCCAACAAAATTTAATAACTAAAAGCAGAAAACAAACGAATATTTATTATTTTAATATTTAAGAGGGGCAACCCCAAAGACGCTGAATGGAATAATACCCGAACTTCTAGAAGAGGCCGCGGTCGGTGGTAGTTAAAGACTGTCGGGAATCCTGGGACATCTTTCCGAGGACTTACACGGACTCCTGACCGTAGTCAGCATTAGGACGTGTGGTTTTAGTCGTTACTTGAAAAAAATAGACCGGAAGAGAATGTTTACTCAGCAGCATTCCATGGCTTCACCGTAAGGGCTCCGCATCCACAGCGTGGTAGGTACAGAAAGAAATACTGTGTGGGTGTCTGGGACTGCCGGACTGGTGACCCATCTGAATACCTAGGTTTATTATGGTGGCCACCATAAGACGCGTCAGTATTTACCTTCCACCGCTTTGGATATTCGTTTTAGAAGAGGTTTTAGTTTACTTAAAAAGTTTACTAAAAGAGAGTAAACTGAAGTTCTTCGAGACGTGAGTTTCACAAGTACCTACCTACTGCACGCTTTTGCATCCATGAAAACAGGAATAAGTCGGGCCTGAATGTCGGGGCACATACCTACATCCTCCGGTATTTTATACATTGTGTTTTTCATTTCATACGTACCTATCTCAACCAGTAGAGTCCAATCAGCGGCAGCTATCAAAATTGAGTAGACTTTTGAGGTGATTTCTTTGAACAGTTTTTCACTTTTTTGTTTGTGGTCAATCCTTTTCTTGCTTTATCTACCATCAAACTTAGAGCCTCTTAGGCTTTCGTGTGATTTCTAACTAATAGTTACCCTATCATGTGATCGTGAGTCGTGAGTAACGACTCCGGGTCTATTAGCTCCCTACAACCCACTACCAGGTGCCTAGCAGTCCCATTTGCTTCGATGCTTGTATTAGGTACATGTTTTATCGGTGGTTTTCCCTCATCTGACAAGATTTCTTTGGTCAGGGAGTGTCAATTTGGAATGCATTAAAAGGTACGCCATTTCTGGGCTACAGGAACACAACATTCGCTTAGAGTCAACCATTGGCTTTGCATTCCTGGGTTCATGGCGTGCACTATACATATAGGTGTTCTTTTCATCTTGTTCAAGAAAATATTTTGTTAGTACCTACATAAACCTATTCTACCAGTCGGCGAAACCATCATGAACTTTTTTTATGAAATTGACGGCTCGACTCGAGCTCTGATGTATTTTTCTCCTTTGAAAGAGTTTTGACGATTTCGTCTTTTGATTTCGCTAAGATACAAATCTTAGCGATTTTATGTTTTTAGAGTTCCGCCTTCATTAACGTCATCCGAAGTTATCAAGTAAAGACTCTTTACAAAGTGTCGACGAGTCAGCTGATTAGCTCCTGAACTAACGAAGTTATCTAAGTCGTTATTTTCTATGTACGATATATCTTCAACGAACCGCTCGTGGCCCCGCGGACTCAGTGTTCTGACCCAACCGATCACTGCAGTAAGCAACTTTCACTATGGCCAGACCTTGGATGGGTGACCAATTGACCATCCATGTGACCACTTTGTGACATTAATTTGAGCGTTTCCGTGCTACGGAAGGCACGTTAAACCGTTGGTTCCGGTTACCAGTAAAATGGCAGTCGTTAAGCCAAGTTGAAGGCCTTTTTAGGCGGCTTGAAAAATTTCAGCAGCAGGCAGTCACAACCTGCGGCTGTCCATCTCAACACGGCAATACGGCTCAACACCTATTACGTGGGAAAAATTCTTAAAAAGGTGAAATGGGGGCATATCATACCTACCCCTTCGGGGATAAAAACGTGATCTGTATGTATGAGTTATCTAAGTCGATAGAGGTTTCCTTCAACGTTCGTCACCTGAACTACAATAAATTAGGTATGTATTTTTAAGATTTTTGAGTCAGTCTGGGGAGATTTTAGACGAAAAAATAGATTTAAAAATAAAGAGGAAAGAAAAGTGAGACTTAATCAAAACATTGTTTTAGAAACCTGTCAATGTTTTATTTAAGAGACCTACGAGTATCTAATGATTTCCCACTCTGTGGGTCCGAGCGGTCCAAGCACTATTACCACAGTAAAAGTACAGAGAAAAAAAATTGAAGTCGGCGCCAAGTAAACCCATAGGTTTAGGTAGGTATTATTAATGGCACCAACTTCAATATTAGGTATATTGAATCCAATCTGATAATTCAAAATAGATATTACTTCGTGATAAGTAAATTTTATTTTGCAGGATTTGTTTGAAGTCGGTTTTATTTTTTATAATTTTTTTTTTGTTGTTTTAAGTGACGGGTGGCCAAAAATGTCTAGATGTAAAGTCCTCATCAATACAAATCAATCAAGCCCAAACACAAGGTAACTGCTGTAAATCGTCAAGGAATTCCTCGGCTCTCTTTCGTTTCCATCATCACATCGACTAAAGACCTTCATTAAATTGTACTACATTAAAGCACTTAAACTAAAAAGTAAACAAATGCACTAGTGGTCCCTACAATTCCCGGTGTTTGCCCTGGTTTTCTCCTGGATCCCATCATCAGATCCTGACGTGGTGAAAATGGGATGACCTCAGAAGTAAACCCTATTCAACAAAAGAAATAAAATTAAAATCCGTCTATAATTGACGGAAATATCGGTGAAAATACATAGAAAAAAAACATACAGACAAATTGAGAACCTCCTCCTTTTTTGAAGTCGGTTAAAAATGATCTTTAGTTAGAATGTGCTATAACTAAGACTTCGCAGTCCGTCTATCTGTCATGAAGCCCTATCTCAGGAACCGCGAAAGCTAGAGAGCTGCAGTAGGTAGGCACTTTTCGGATGGGTGACCACTTTGTGACATTTCATGTACTACGAGGATTTTCTTCAGGGATAAAGGTGTGACAAATATATGTTGAATGTCCTTCACCGCCCGGTCTCGCAGTAATGGCCACAGAATGAAGATAGAGAAAACAGTACACTAACATTGTAAAATGTTTTTATTTTCAACAATTTATTATAATCCTAAGTACAATGCGAATAAATATTTAATTTCCCGTTATTTTCGTAAAACCTTTGACCAATTAATTAACAATTAAACATAGTAATGCTCACATCTGCGGGTAGGTTAGCTTGTTTGCAAATATTTAGATATAAATCAGTTCAATCACATTTACGAAGCAAGTTAAACCTAACGGCTGAAATCTCCACACTTGTAGCACTTGCAGTCATCAGGTTCCCGGAGCCGAACTTCCATAATACCACCGTCTTCATCCTCCAATCTCACACCATCAGGGTCGTAGCAGTGTGTCAGTGTGACTAACCGCTCACGTAAGAAGTTTTCTCGGCAGCAATAGCACTCCTGAAACATATTCATATAGAGTGTTCATCCTATACTATAGTAGGTAAAGAATAACTTATATCTAGTACTACGCCTTAACTTATAGACTTAATTTTCACTAGCCGGTTGCAAACGAAGTACTGGTAACGAAGCTCGACTTCAAGCTATTCTTTCTTTCTACTGCGCCTCGTCTAAAGGCCAGGCCAAGTGTAAAGTAGCTAAAGCTAGCATTCCTGGGAATGATACTATACTACTTATCTCAATGCAGACCAACAACAGACAGATCTTCTTGAATTTAACCATTTTACTTTTCAAGCTTAGCAACTCTTTAACCACGTCAAAGTAATTCCACGTTTATCATGAACGTCCCTATATCGATACAGAATATTGATGAAGCTGTAAGGCCTGCAGGCATAAAACATGTCTACCTCTACATTATCATATACACTTAAGTAGGTACCTTAGAAAATCCCGTAGGAGCTGAAATGGATGGCCGTACTTGACTGCTACACATTCCCTCACATTTATTAACGCCAACTTCTCCACTGCAAGATCTGAGTAGCCGACCCATATCGTCATATTCCTCTGAAAATATTTAGACAAATACAACGGTTTTATTGCTACCTACATCGGGTAACCAAGGATATAACAAATTTAGCTTTTAGATGGTTGAATTTTAATTTCGGGCGTGTTCGTGTAACCAATTCAGTGCCCGGTATTTTTATTTAATCAGGTTACATACAACGATCACACGTATACTTAGGCAACGTCCACCAAAAGGGAATCCCAAGTAACTGGGCAAATTTGTAGGTCATCATCATAATCTTGGTCGATATGTCGCCCTATACTGGGCATAGGTCTCTGTTTCCCACAATTAACTTTTTCTTTATTTAGTGTGCTCCATTCTTGGAGGTCATAGTTTTAAGATTTGCAATACTAAGACATGAAAAACAAGAACCTTAAACCTCAGACTAAAAGAATTTTAATCTGAGCCTTAAACATGAAAAAAGAATTAGGCGCCTACCCTTAGTAACATGTATTTCAGTTGGAACAGTCTCACAGGTTTCTTCCGCAACACAGTAGTAAATTAGCACCAATAACAAATTTAAAACATAAATTGAACATATCTTTGAAGCTTTACAAGACATAGTTATTTTAATTACTTATATCGTTAATTCGTTACAGCTATAACAACCACTGGGGTTGGAACTCTAATGTTTGTTTCTTCGATAGAAATTTCCTTTTATACTTGATCGAAGTCCTGCATGTGGATAGATTAAGGGGTGAACTATGTCGACATAAATATCAGCGGGTCGTCGGAAACATGGATTGGAAAATCGTGTTGTGGGCGCAGGGAGTCACTTTTTTGTTTCCATTAGATTTTTTTAGGATATAGGTAATGGATATAATAATGAAAGGACGAACATTGTACAAAAAGATGAGACGTAGGTATTTTGGAAGGGGTAGATATGTTGTTAATTATTACAAACTTAGGCGTAAGTATACCTATTATTTTGCGACATCATGTATTATGGCATAGTCGCATAGTAGAGAGAAGCAGAAGTAGTCAAAACCATGAAGAAATCTATATGTTTACATTTATATCATAAATGTTTTCTGTTCCGCTGTTAACTTTCAGCAACGTTGATTCACCTGGGTGTTCATTATTAAAATACCTATGTCCACCTACATAGCCTACACCTATAATTTTTGAATGCTTAGTTCCTCGGCACTAGTAGACACTTAGTTCCACGGCTTCCAAAAATTATTAATAGGTATTTAAAATTTTAGTAATCAGCAAATAACCGTTTTAAAAATTCACGCCTTTGTCTGGCATTGCATTATGGAGATCCTAGGTGGACTAAGGCTAAGTACAAACAAAGTTAAAAGAGTAACTCCCAGGGGGATCAACGCGATATAAAGTTGTCAGGTGGATCAGAAACCCCATTAATATTTCAATAGAAACTAAATAGAAACGAATAGAAGGGTAGGTGTCCTACCCTAATTAGTTAGTTAACCTTATTGGAGACTTTGCTATACTGAAAATTTTTATTCTTTGCTAATGATGTCAAAAGGAATAAAATTGATCTGTGATATTATGACACTGACAATAAAAACAAACATTTGTGAATCAAGTCGATTTTATCTATTCTCGCTACATACTCCTACTATTAAATTAAGTTTTAACGTTCCTCTTCCTTTGTCATCACATTCTCCAGCACTAGGATATCGAAACATTTGATAAGAAAATATAACTACCTACAGCAATGAGTAATTTTAATAATAAGTTTAGGAACTCAAGCACTGAGCCATGGACATCTAGCACAGACATAGGAACCTCGTACAGTTCTACACCAACCAGTGATAGCTCCAAAACGAATACTAGAGATATTCCAGATCTAACCGCTAAAGTAATTGGAAATTTTGGCTTCTGGCAATTGCGTGTCAGCGTCATCATGGCTCTGATGAAATTGCCGACTGCCTGGTATCAGCTAAATATAATATTTATGGCTCCTCCGCAAGAGTTCTGGTGTAAAAAACCTGATACATTTTATAGATATTCAGAAGCTGAGTGGAGAAGAATATGTGTGCCAGTAAGTTTATCGGCCTACACAAAGCCCTAATTTTATGAGTCCTGATCATATATAATCGTTTTCGTTATATAGCGTTGGTAGGCCTCCTACAAAATGGACTACCTACCGTCCTCGTTACGGTCGCTGGAGCGTTGTGGCGGTTCTTGGTGGAGATCTGTGCCCCCGGTTGGCGTCATCGCGTTGATATGATGTGAATAAAATGATCCTGAAAAACCAATGATGTTTTTTATTCCCGGCTGGACTGATAGTAAAAATGATTCGATAGAAGCCTTCCGGTCGACTTTGTCCATTTCCTAACTTGACCACTTTCAAACTTGTCCACTTCATAATTTGTCATCATCCTAATTTTACCATTTCCAAAATTTTTACTTCTTAACTTGACTACTTCCCGGTTCGTCCTCTTCTTAGCTCCTTTAGTTTAAAATCGTTTTAGTGCATTTTTTGGTAGGTAAGTCAAGTTGGATCCCAGGGAGGACACAACCTCCACACATTGGTAGAGTGCAGACATTCCGTGCTGAACTAGGTACTACTACGTCAATAGCTAATAAAGATTTTTTGTTCTAGAAAATAGAAGAATTTCCATGCTTAATTTTTGACACAGATTTACTTCTAATGGATCCAAATCTGGATAAGGCGTTGGTGCCGCTGATACCGTGCAAGGAGTTCATTTATGATACAAGTATGTTTCCTCGCACGATTGTATCTGAATGGAATTTAGTGTGCGGTAATCGCTGGCTTGTTCACGTACGTATTATTCTTTTTAATAAATAAATAAATAATAATAAATAAATATTCACGGACATTTCACACAACGCTATCTGATCCCAAAGTAAGCTAGGAATAACCTGCTTGTGTTATGGGTATCAGACCACGGATATTAAAACTTATATACTTTTAAATACATACATATTATACATAGAAACACCCAGACTCTTGAAACAGACATTTATGGGTCACACAAATATTTGTCGCCGGTGGGAATCGAACCCACGACCTCCAGCGCTGCAGGCGGTATCACTACCGACTGCGCCACAGAGGCAGTCATTATTCAGAGCAGTCAGACATTATTCTTTTTAATACCTACTGGATTCATTGTGATGAGTGTCCTATCAATCAGTGACCCGACTGGCCGCGGTTTGCGACTCCGCGAAGCCTGAAGAATACCTGTACGTTTTCTTTCAGACATGCCAAGTAGTGATGATGTGGGGAATACTTGTTGGAGGAATAGCGTTCGGGGTACTGGGCGATAAATATGGACGACGGAAACCTCTCCTAGCTGGAATTGTTATCCAGGGTGTATGCGGTATATTAGCAAGCATAATACCATGGTATTGGATGTTCATATTAAATTGGTTTATTCTGGCAATGGCTGATGGTGGTATTAGTCTTATAGCTTTTGTGCTATGTATGGAGGTAATTTTTTTTAAATTTTGATTAACTGTTGTACTTAGATCATAGTCGTAGAATGGCTTCGGGTCGGGTGCAAGCGTAATTAATGGAATCCTGATGATTACGATTACGAAATTACTATTTTATTTTGTAACCTTGATTTTGATAAGCTTATTACCGATCTTAGTCACTCTGACCACATTATTACCGTGCTCTGACATAGCTAGGTACCCCAAAACATTACGTACATTTCATTCAAACCAGAAATGTTATCGAAATGACTTATATATATCTACCACTCGTAGACTCGATAGTTCTTAAGCTATTACATTATGCTATTAGAATTGTGATACCTACCTTCCCTATGTGATTGGTTCAAGGTGGTGAGTGGAAAATGGCGAACAATTATACCAGTTCTACATCAGCTTCCTTTTGGTCTTGGCAACGCAGTAATGGCTGGATTGTCGTATTGGCTTAGAGATTGGAGAAAGCTTGAACTAGCTTTGGGGTGTCTTTCTTCTTCGTATGCACTGTTTTGGTTTTGGATACCTGAATCACCGAGATGGTTGATAGCCTCCGGCAAAATGGATGAAGCATTAGGTAAACAATTTAATTAGGTATCTACTTATTATACTCGTACTTAACTACATTTAGGGTCCCTACAAGGCCTCCCGAGCTGATGTATTTGTCTTCAAATAGACAGTGGACTTGCCTGTTCTGCAGTAAAAGACTTGAGAAACCCAGCAGTGGTAGGTACCTACCTATGGAGAAGGTTGGAGAACTTGGAGAGGTCCTTCAGATGTATAGGTGCGCTCAGTGGGGAAAATGGGGTAGGTTTAGTGATGCTCTCTGAGTGCGTGGGGATCGGTTTCCTGAACAATATCAATAAGAGTTATTATGGCTTATTGATTATTAGGGGCTTAGGTATCCTACACAGGTACCTTAAAAGAGATGTGATGAGACTGGGAGTAAGTTATTCTGAATCCAAATGAATAGAATAGACAGGAACTTCGTAGCAGGCATCCCACTGTAGCAGGGAATCATATTAAGTGGCGACCTGAACGATGATAATGGGTGAAAGGGGTACCTTCGAAAGGTATGCACCTTAAGATATTATAAACACGTTTTGCAAAAAGAAACCTGGTCCTCTATAAGCTACAAGAGCGGGGGATCGACTATCCCCGACGGAATGAAATTCGGGATGCGGCACTTGGTTGGAATCGGTGCTTGGCATTGACAAGGGCGGTCGCAAGAGTGGTGGAACTGGGTATTCTATCACTGTACCGTCACTTTTTATTTCGTTACAGAAGTTCTTAGGAAAGCCGCCTACGTGAACAGTAGAAATATTACTCAACGAGAAATTCAACAGTTACTCAATGAGCACGTCAATCCTATGGCTAATAAGAAAATACCAGGATTTGGAGCATTCTTCAAATCTCGAAACATGAGAAGGAAAACAATGTTACTCGCAATGAATTGGTAAACAAATTTTTGTCTCACTATAAGTAGGTTGTACAAACGTACCTTACTTTCTAGATCATAAAACGATCTTCATCCTCCATGACCTGCCTGCGTGGAGGCGATGGTCCTATTTAAGTTCAGTTGTGTGCATGTGCACGGTGCACCCTCATACTGAGCCAAGCCTAGCCAGGATCGTCTGCGCGATGTTTTCCCATTCGCACTCTCCTTAAATACCTCCGTAAACAGGAAGAAGAAATTTACCTCTATTACGAAGCGGTCGCCAAGACTGGTTATGGGTTTGGCAAATTTCTAGGATCGAATTAACTAAAACCACACGGTAACGACGTCCGTTGACGACTTAGACCATATATCACGGGACTAGCCTTTGCGAACCACCGCATACAAAAATATTCTGCTAGTTTTCATAGCTGGTGAAGGGGGAAACACAAAGACATATAAAATTTCATTATATGTATTTAAAAATGTATTAATCGACAAACGCGTAATGGCTGTTGTGTGTTAATTGTTATTGTACAGTCAACTACAATGAAATGTACTAGTTTAATCATATAAAATGATGTACTGATGTACAGTGCTTTTTATAAAGCCAAAAGACCAAATGATCTATTGGCTTGGCAGAAAACAATGCTTAAGTAAGGCGCATCCTGTGGTTAGATGATCTAAGGTTGACGACCATCTCATCATCATTCAATGCAGGTTAAAGGTTAGGTAAAATACGTAGGTAGGTAGGTATAGGTACTCGAGTCGTTGTTACTCTTACAGTTTTCTAATTCCTTGAGTTTCCAATCCTTCTGTTGACAGCGGATTTTTTTTACATTGGATCCATTGCTTTCAGGTTTTGCACAGGATTAGCATTTTACACTTACGCACAATATTTGGGAACAATAGGAGGAGATGTATTTTTGGCCGTGGCTGTCACTGGAATCATATCAGCTTTAGGAGGTCTAACCTGCGTGTTTGTCGTCACACGAGTTGGTCGCAAATCTGCTTTAATATTATACCAAGCGATTACTGGTTTATGCTTTATTTTACTTCTAGTTACACCTGAAAGCAAAGTGAAGTCTAATTGGCTAAGATTACTGTTCGCTGGTGTAGGCTTTGGAGGAATGGCAGTAAGTTTCTAATGGAATGGTTCATTCCGAATTTAACATAGATAGGTATCTAAACTGACAGTTTTCAGGCGAGCTGGTACCTACCTACCCAATTAGGTATAGGTAGGCACTGACAGACCGTCGACACAGATACCTCTATATAGGGGTTGGGAGGGAAGGGTCTAAGAAGAAACTTCAAAGTAGCCTACTTTAGGCCAAAGTGCAGTGTCAAAAATACTTAAGTACTGATCATTGAAAAATCTGGAAATGATCTTGCTTCGGGCTGGTAACGAAAACCTCTAGGGAGCTGTAAGGAAGAAAACCGGGGCCCTTTAAAAATACAGAGAGATTCGATAGAGCCAATCAGATTTTTTGCACTTGATTGACCCGCACCATCATGCTGAAGTTCCGGAAGACAGCGATACCTACGTGTATTTTTCGAATGGTCATTTTACTCCTTACCTACATTTGCTTGGCAACTCAATTTTTTTATTCATTAAGCTCTTACCTATTTTAATTCTAGTGACGTTTCAGGGCACAGTTCCAGTTCTATACCTATACTCCGGCGAGATATTCCCGACTTTAGGACGCAACAGTGGACTTTGTGCCGTGTCAACTTTTGCTCGAGTGGGTTCTATGATAGCGCCATTAATGTTATTGTTGGAGGGAATCCAGGCAGGCCTTCCACTTCTCATTTTGACAGTTATTTCAGTAGGTCAAATATTAGTTATAGTCACTTTACCTGAAACAAAAAACATCATATTGCCTGATACTTTGGAGGAGGCAGAGCGCATTTAAGCGTTTCAGAAAACTACAGACGTAGGTACCTAAGCCTACTTGTAAGAAATAAGGGTAGGTACTTTAGATTCTAGTTAGGCAAGTACCTCCTTAATGTATGCTTAATACATATACCTACTTAAACATCCATATCGTTGTTTGAATTTAAGACCATGCCTGCCCACTGCTTTAGAATACCTAGGTATATTATATTATCTGGCAGGAAGCGCTCGTGGCCCCGCGGGCTGAAGCGCTCGTGGCCCCGCGGACTCGGTGTTCTGTAAACGATCACTGCAGTAAGCAACTTTCACTATGGCCGGTCCATGGATGGGTGACCATCCATGTGATCATTTTGTGACATTTATTTAAGCGTTTCCGTGCTTCGCAAGGCACGTTAAGCCATTGGTCCCGGTTGCCAGTAAAATGGCAGTCGTTAAGTCAAGTTGAAGACTTTATTTCAACAGCAGGCAGTCACACTCACAACCTGTGCCTGTCCATATAAACACGGCAATACGGCTCACCACCTATTACGTGAATTTACGTGGGACAAATTATAAAAAAGGTGAAATGTAGTGTGCGTACTCCTGGCGGAAAAGTGTCGATTTTTTAAATTCTAGATATGCAGAAAATTAGCGTAAGAGTCCGTGTAAATGTGTATCGTAAATAGAAATTTGTGTATCCAGCCATTGTGAAGATATTCTTGAAAAACTGATTCCGCCAGGAGTACGTTCGAAACGTCAGCCCAGCGGAACTTTTTCTTTTTTTGCAAAAAGAAAAGGCTCATTAGGTAGCTTGGTGCGAGCTGTAAATGTGTATGTATAAATGAAATTTGTGTATCATGATATCACGGAGTAATTCAGGTTTCCGCTGGGAGTACGTTTGACGATATCGTAATTATCATATACAGAGACTTGGTACAGTGTTGAGTTTACTCATGTACGTTGCTATGAATTTGCTTATAATCTTGGTAAAAGCAGAAATTGAAAATAATTTCCCACTCAAAAGATATAGACATATAGGTAAAATCAGGTTATTAACCTCTAGTGCCTAAAATAGGAACCTTACAGCCAAACTTGTAACGTTAATTTGTATCTCATCAAAGTATACACTCTTCAACCGAGTTTCATTAATATCTTCTTAGTAATTACAGAGGAATCACAAAATTTGTCGCAATCAGCCCATTGTTTTATATGACCTTTGTTGTCAATGTTCTTAGAAAATAAACACAACAAACTATATTGCAATATTTTGCGTATTTATTCAACTACTCAAATTTAAAAATTCAGCTCATTACATTCAGTATTTAACAAAATATAAGAAAAATACCATCAACAGCCGGAATTGATGAAAAACACGGGTAAACCAACCAAATTGAAATGACGTCAAAAAGCGGCCGCGCAGTACATGAAGGTACATTTCTAAATTTGTAGCATAGCATCAGTTTTAATTTAGTACAGGTAGATACAAAAGTCTTGTAAAATATTAGTATTTTTTTATTAAGTAGGTACTTATGATTCGTACATAATATATACACATCTTCATCATCTCAGACTCTTTGACACTCGCTTGCTGACTAGGCCTGGCCTCCGCCATAGCTGCAATTTTACTGAAAACAGTACCAAACGGCTTAACCTGCTTTCCGAAGCACGGAGACTCACGTAAATGAAATAAATAGCTTTACATGAGACAGACGGTGTCATTTTAAGTCAACTACAATTGGAAGCGGCGGGCCGGGTACGGGAGAGAACTCTCCCACCCGAGTTCCGCAGTCGGCGCCCTGGGCGCCGCCGACGTGTCTTCGCTGAAGACTATCGGCCTCCATGACCGGGGGTCTGAGGACGGTGAGAGGGCCGCTCACCGTCCTTACAGAAGCAGGCCCATGACGGCAGCGTGACGTGAGCAACTCACGCACGCCCCCCCTTAGAAGCGGGGTCACACCCGAAACCCCCCATAGACGCGGGATTGCACCCGAACCACCCCCTGGGCGAGGCCGCAGCGGCGGCCGTAGGTCTGTTGGGAGTCACGGGACATCCTTCCTGAGGGCTTACCCGGGGCTCTCAACCATAGGCTGTTAGGCGTGGCGTGAGGTTTTTTAGTCGGTAAGAGTCCGGCATAACATCCTATGAGGATTTTCCCTCACGTTAAACAAAAAAAAAAAAAAAAAAGTCAACTACAATTTGATACGTTTATCTTTTTTGCAATGTACGGGTACTGTATTTGAATTATACTAGCTGACACAACTTCGTGTTAGAAAATACTAATACTGAGACTATTTATTTCCGTAATCAATCGATTCTTATGTTCTTTTTATAAACCTGTTAGATCGAGTGATCCATTGGCTTAGCAGAGGGGAAAGCTTTGCTAGACGGGTCCTGTAGTTAAATGATCTAAGGTTTCATCGAACCCTAACATTATTATTTGGAATTGTACATCATTGCTAAGTTACCTGGTTTTAAATAACTTTGTGGAATTAAATGGTATTGTCTATTGAGCAGCTTCTGGGGGAGAATGTATAAATTGGCGTGTGAGATTATTGTGAGCTCTCTTCATTCATACTGATCGCTTAGCTAGGGTATAACTATAATAAAAGTTATATTGCAAGTTTTATTTTATTTTTAAAATGTAGGTACTACCTATTTAACAATTTGTTAGCGTCACATGAAAGCGAGAGAGAGGTTTAGTAGTTATATTTTAATATAATTTATTTCATAGCAAGTACATAAAACACAAACTCCAGAACATTTGTGTATCACACACAAATATTTGTTCTGACCCAGAAATCGAACCTAGGACCGAGGACCGAGAGGAGGAATTATTTTATTCCGTACCATTCGACTGCATAGCTTGAACTGATACTATGCGTCCAAACGTAAGGATCGTCAATGGTAGGTTCTGGGTCGTTCTAGGTGCGTTTTTATTTGGAATAAAACCGCAGTAACCCCAAGTGCGGCCTTAGCCTTAGTCTGTAAGACTTTTTTGAAGAAAGTCATTAAGTGTCTTCTAGATTACAAACCTTATTTATACTGTTGATTGATGGCTGTTGGTAAAACTGGCCACACAGTTTTTAGGGTTCCAAACCCAAATTATAAAAACGGGACCCTATTCATGAGACTTCACAGTCCGCTTGTCTGTCTGTCTGTCCGACATGAGGCTTTCTCGGAAACTGCTAAAACAACAAATACTTAAATACTATCTCGGAAACCGTGACAATTAGAGAGCTGAAATTTTAACAGATGATATATTTTAGTTGACGCTGTAACAACAAATACTTAAATCCTATCTCGGGAACCGTGACAACTAGAGAGCTGAAATTTTCTCAGATGATGTATTTTGGTTGACGCTATAACAACAAATACTTAAATTAGACAAAAGGGGGATTAAGGGGGGCTACCATAAAAAAAACGTGATTTTTGCTGTTTTTTTAGTACGGAACCCTCCAAGCGCGAGTTCGAGTCGTACTTGACCTGGTTTTATATAAGTAAATAAAAAATCTGGAACATGTTAATTTAAAAACCAGTTTCTTCTAGTCTCTAGTCTCAATATGTCAAAATGTGGATTTGTGTGTGAAAATGCAGAAATACCTAAACCTACAGGATCGTAAATTTGAAAGAAACTGATAAATACTTATACATAAGAAAGCTAGGGTAAAAAATAAGCAGGTACTCTATGTGTGGGCTGCTCACCGTCCTTACAGAAGCAGGCCCAAGACGGCAGCGTGACGTGAGGGATTCACGCACGCCCTCCCCCCCGCCCCCTAAGAAGCGGAATCACACCCGAAAACCCCCCAAAGACGCGGGATAGCACCCGAACCACCCCGTAGGCGAGGTCTGTTGGGAGTCCTAGGAAAGCCTTCCGAGGGCTTACCCGGGGCTCCAAACCGTAAGCTGTTGGGCGTTACGTGAGTTTATTTAGTCGGTAGGAGTCCAGCATAGCATCCATGAGGGATTTTCCCTCATGTTAAAAAAAGGGTAATCTAAGTGCCCACTATTACGTACTTAAGTAGAACCCGACATCGCGTCCATTTTAAAACGTCAAAGAGTTTGTTTTCTTGCTCTTTCTTATTTAAATGTCGATTATTCATAAAAGTAATAATTGTAATAGGAAGTTATTATGGGAATTGTATATTCGCTAAGCTATTTTTGTAGCGATAGTACACGATGTCAAACCAAATAAACGTACAATACTTGCAATTTAAAGACGTAGCTCTATGTACTACGCGGCCGCTTTTTGACGTCATTTCAATCTGGTTGGTTTACTCGTGTTTTTCATCAGTTCCGGCTGTTGATGGTATTTTTCTTATATTTTGTTAAATACTGAATGTAATGAGCTGAATTTTTAAATTTGAGTAGTTGAATAAATACGCAAAATATTGCAATATAGTTTGTTGTGTTTATTTTCTAAGAACATTGACAACAAAGGTCATATAAAACAATGGGCTGATTGCGACAAGTTTTGTGATTACTCTGTAATTACTAAGAAGATATTAATGAAACTCGGTTGAAGAGTGTAGACTTTGATTAGATACAAATTAACGTTACAAGTTTGGCTGTAAGGTTCCTATTTTAGGCACTAGAGGTTAATAACCTGATTTTACCTATATGTCTATATCTTTTGAGTGGGAAATTATTTTCAATTTCTGCTTTTACCAAGATTATAAGCAAATTCATAGCAACGTACATGAGTAAATTCAACACTGTACCAAGTCTCTGTATATGATAATTACGATATCGTCAAACGTACTCCCAGCGGAAACCTGAATTACTCCGTGATATCATGATACACAAATTTCATTTATACATACACATTTACAGCTCGCACCAAGCTACCTAATGAGCCTTTTCTTTTTGCAAAAAAAGAAAAAGTTCCGCTGGGCTGACGTTTCGAACGTACTCCTGGCGGAATCAGTTTTTCAAGAATATCTTCACAATGGCTGGATACACAAATTTCTATTTACGATACACATTTACACGGACTCTTACGCTAATTTTCTGCATATCTAGAATTTAAAAAATCGACACTTTTCCGCCAGGAGTACGCACACGAAATGTAGGCATATAATATGCCTCTGCCTACCCCTTCGGGGATAAAGGCGTGACCATATATATGTATTATATTATCTGTGATACCACGATGTCTCTGCGGTGGCGTTTTGCTTTCATTCATTCACCGCATGAATTCTTTTGAATTTCGGCGAGTCACCTAGTCGAGAAGCCTGTATGGGACCAAGTTGCGACGCGACGGCCTTGGAAGTTTTGTAAGTAGGCCTGATGCGAGAAGGGTCTAAATCTGAAGCCTGCACCACTGAATCAAGTGTCTTATGTAGGGCTTCCCTGCTTCTGTAAATATACCTAATATTTAAAAAATGGTTGGAAGAAAAAGATTTCTACCAGTTATTATCTACCTCTAGGTACCTACACTACTGAAATAAAACTCTGCGTTTTATAAATTTCCTTATAGTTTTATTACTGCAACTGGATTCCTACTCGCTTATAATATTCAAATTCTTTCCATGTAATGCTATACAAATTATTCCTTATCCTCCCACATTTTCTAATTCCTTTTTACAACGTCTCTTTTCTTTGACAACGCCAACCCCCTTAGCTTTTATTTTTCCTCATCCCCTTCACATTCCAAAATCAAACCTGTTTTATTCATAACTTCAACGACTCACTGCCTTCTATATTCACTGTGTTACCAGTGTAAATCAAGAAAATATTAACAAAACAGAAAATATAACATTCGTCCATCCTGAACTCGTGCATGTCCTCATGCATGATGACGGAAAACCTAACATTCGGTCAGTTGAGTCGCAAAAATTTTGACTTTACATGATCTCGAGTCGTTAAAAAAAAATGCGTAATGTACATTATATTTCTTTACCGAAATCAAAATAATCATTAACTACCTATTAATATTATTCTGAGTGAATATATGTATATATTCTGAATGAGTTCAATTCGTAAACCCATCAATTCTTACGAACTGGACGCACCCTTTATACTTTGGTATTAAACATCTCACCAACCTTGTCATGAACCCATCCATTCTCATAACATGGCAAGCGAATAAACAAATTGTGAACCCATCAATTCTCACAATTATGTTAATGTTCCATACTCATTATATAATGATATACATACAGTACACAGATACATTTATATAACTCAAGAAAAATCTAAATCTTCATCAACTATCTTATTTTAAGTACTATTCTAACAAACTTCAATTTGCAAACCCATCAATTGTTAAGAACTAGACAAATTCTGTTTACCTTAGTATGGGACATCTCACCAACCT
This sequence comes from Miltochrista miniata, assembly GCA_933228765.1. Lineage (NCBI taxonomy): Eukaryota > Metazoa > Arthropoda > Insecta > Lepidoptera > Erebidae > Miltochrista > Miltochrista miniata. The sequence continues at coordinate 20,101,086 of OW121763.1, read as the reverse complement.
TGCCATGAACCCATCCATTCTCATGACATGGTAAGCGAATAAACAAATTGTGAACCCATCAATTCTCACAATTATGTCAATGTAGGTTCCATACTAAACTTTATATGCCAAAATTATCTCACAAAATATTATTGACAAGTCCAGTTCACAAAACCCTTTTCAATTGTTAAATACTGAACTCTTACAAATTTCACATAAACGCCTTCGTCAACCTTGTCGCGAACCCATCCATTCTCACAACAAGGAGGTCCGGCGTGAAACACTACGAACCAATATATTCTTACAATCATGTTGTACTCGAAAACAATAATAAATTAATCTTTTTACATTTTAACATCATTATTCCAAACACTAGACTATAAAAACATTATAGTTTACATTATACTCAAAAATTACGTCTATTTAATTATCAATAAATCATTATTAGGATCCACTGTCATTCCCTTCGTCACTATCGTAAGCACTCGCAAACTACTACTTGTACTTAACGAATATTATTCTGGTCCCCATTTAAATAACGATATAATTTATTATCTTTAACAAGAAAGTTATCACGTATATATTTTAAGCCATTTGCGTCTATACCCGTAGTTAGAATGTCTTTAATCCTACACAACTCAGAATCTCCCAATTGCAGAGTGTGCAACCAGTCTTCACTGCTGATTGTCATAACCGACGGATATAGATCTAAAACCTTGGAAGTTTGCGCTTTCTTTATTATTAGCATAACAATCCTCGGTTCTGTGTCCTAACTTGTTACATGTGCTGCACTTGACAATAGGTTTGGGACATTTCAAAAACGGGTGGCCCTTTTCTTTGCAGTTGTAACAAAATAAAGAGCTTCCCGTTGCCTGCGCATTACCACTCCTACCATCTTTGTAATTGTTAGTACTTGATAAATTTGCGTCCCTTCCCAACTTCAATTTATAATCAGCCTTAGTGGTTTCAAAAGAGGTACTATTGCTTACTTCTTTACTACTAATTAGAAATTGTAGCATATCCTCAGGTTTATTACAACGTAATGTGGTAGCGCTAGACTTTAATGTCTTATCGGTAAGGCCATGGATAATACATTCTACTGCCCGCTTTCCTTCAATGTTGCACTGGTTCAATAAAGCCAGTTTTTCGTAGAAGTAAACTTCAATAGGTTCATTTAGTCCACTCTTACGTTTCAGCATATCCTCCAGTGTTTGGCCATAATTTCGTCCGCATGGAAAGGCACTCAGTAACTTTTCCTGCCACTCGGCCCAATTGAAAAGAATCGACGGCAAGCTTTCGTACCAAGTTTTGGCCAAACCCTGAAGCTTTTGCATGCCGAAATGTATAGTGGTCTTGTCGTCCCAGCCATAAACGGTTGCACATTCATTGACCTTTTTAAGCCAAACATCTATGCGCTGATTTTTTTTTGACGGGTCAAAATCCGGTAACATATTTTTATGATTGTGAGAAGTGTGAATTGGTGCAACAGACGTCGATGGCTGTGACTGCATACTTTTCATTGACTTTAGAATGTTAAATACATCTTGAGTAGAAAATGAAGGTGATGGTTCATCTATTCTACTCCTTTGTCTCACGGGACCATCGTCATTTTCACCAGTAACTGATTGTCTCTTTATAAACTGCAAGTCATTGCTGACGGTAGATGCACCCTGCGCAAAATGACGGTGGCCTCGAATAACTGACCCACTATGATCGCTTACGGTACGCCGCTGTCGATTGCGTTCTTTATTCAGATCTTCTTCTATCTGCTGAAGCCTCGCGCGCTCGCGTTCCAGCTGCCTCTCAATAGCGCGCACGCTGCTTGACTCACGGGGACTGCTCAGTCTCCTCAAGCGACTACAACGGGAACCGCTGCTGCGACGGGTGCGACTGCGGCTCCGTCTATTTCCATCCCTTGATCGCTGAGTTTGTGACTCACCGCGATATGGCGTTACCAAACGCCGATGTTGAGAGCTACTCTCGCGTTCCATTTTATCTGAAACTCAAGGCATACCAACTATGTACGTGTTCGTTTATATTACGGCGATGCTGTACGGTACAGAAAAGATGCATCACGACTTGTAACCCTATTTATTGTTTAGCCCACAACGGCAAAATGAACAAAGAAACGCGTGTAAAACTCCATTATAGTCGTAGCTTGATAGTCAATGCCGCCAACAATAATATGCAGGGAAAAACCTCGCAACATTAATACAGCATCAATTGACCAGTTTTAAGATAACGTGTCTTGTCTGTTACTTTGAATTTCATTTAATCATTACGTGGGTAATGCCTTCTGCTTACCCCTTCAAGCACCATATCTTGCTAATGACTCATATCGAATATTAATAGCTATTGCAACTAATGATATAATCCTCTAACCATTAAAAAATTGTATAAGAAGCTACAACATAGGTACCATCAGCCTAAAAAAAAGTCATCAATCAAACGACATGCACAACGACTGAATTAGGTTGAAATCACAAATTAATTTATTACTCGCAGTTTCAAAACTGAGAATAAATATAATTGATAATCGCCCTCATAAGTTGCAAGAACACTCCCAAAAATAATACACAATCCGTTAAAATAATTTTCAAAGAACCAGACTCTTAGAATAAAGTAGGTACTTACCACTTCTGAAATGAAATAAAACTCTGCGTTTTATAAATTTCCTTATAGTTTTATTACTGCAACTGGATTCCTACTCGCTTATAATATTCAAATTCTTTCCATGTAATGCTATACAAATTATTCCTTATCCTCCCACATTTTCTAATTCCTTTTTACAACGTCTCTTTTCTTTGACAACGCCAACCCCCTTAGCTTTTATTTTTCCTCATCCCCTTCACATTCCAAAATCAAACCTGTTTTATTCATAACTTCAACGACTCACTGCCTTCTATATTCACTGTGTTACCAGTGTAAATCAAGAAAATATTAACAAAACAGAAAATATAACACTACAGTGCTAAGGAATCATCCCTTTCGGACTGTTGGTTCCACTGCTAAGTTCCACTAAGGGGTTCAACAGGATTTTCACATATTAATGGACCCATTTAGGTAGTGGAACCAACAATATATCCACGTTAGAACACTACAGCACAATATACAGATTTTTTTTTATATATTTAGCTGACGTCGCCACAAGGCTGATGGAAAGCCGTGGCGCATCTAGCGATTGGAATCTGTATTCTGTAGATATATTACAACTGTAGGTTGTACCTACTCGTAGTAAGTAGGTAAGTATCACTTATATTTTTATCAAAGTAATGTCTCAATAATAATAATAATGTTATCTGTACATATAATAAAATTGTAGAGGGTCGAGAGTCTGTACATGGAAGATTTTTTAAAATTTTAATTGTAGGGCATTCTATAATCGATACTGAAGCCGAAAATGTAATTTAAAATTCTCATGTCTGTCTGTCTGCATCCCGAATAAAGTATCACGCCGAAACTACTGAAACTATTTGAATGATAAGTACCTACTTGACGCAATCTGAGCTTATGATCCGAGGAAGGTTCTAGGATACCTACTTTCGATCCCGATATTTTGCGCGGTTCCTTCAGGAGAGAGGATGAAGGATAAACTGGTTTTTCAGCTGTAAGTTCTCACCGTGTGGGCCCATGTCAAATATTTTTCCTCTTTATTGTATTGGGAGTTAAGAAACCCATCAATCGTGTGGGATATTTGCTTGTGAATAATAAAAACCACGTAATTATGATGTAAAAATATTTATTAAAAGAACTACTTACACAAATATTATAATACACCTCATATTGGTACCTAGGTACCTTCGAAATGAATAAATTGAATTCCTAGATGTTGACAGAAAATATATCTCAAACACTACCTACTATCGGTAAGTTTTAGCACTACTGATTGAACCAACCAGACGGCAACCGGGAATGCAGGTGCACCTCTCCTAATTGGCCTGAACAATATGCCGCAAACGCGCGCCGAGATCATTTAGGATTAGACATTGCCTACTAACGGTCTGGTGGGTAAGATTACCTTTATCCTAAATCACTTTCTTGAAAAGTTGGATTCACTCTTCGATCAAGTAATCTACTATTACTTGGTCGAAGGATTCACTGGGAAAGTGAATCCAACTCTCTACCCCCATAATGTCCTTCTACGATCGGGTGTTACATAGCGTAACACCCGATAGGTACATATAGTCCGTTCAGAGATATATTACCTCTAGCACTTAGGTTGCCTATCTTGATTGCTGTGTTACCCCAATAAGTTTTTGTTTCTCCCATGTAATCTAACTTTTAGTCGAAACTTACTGTCTTCTTTTGCTATCGTTTTTTTCGGGTGTGACCATTAATTGAGATGTGGAACGTTGTGGAAGCAGCAACTTCACCTCCGTTGGTAATGGTAGTAAATGTTTCTTTTCAAATACCTATTTATAGAAAAATAAAAAAATCTCAAATCCAATCGTATAGTATAAGAGCACTGTTTTAGTTAAAGTTAAGTATATTATGACATCAAAACAAAACTCTTCGTGCTAACGGCTGGATGTTATAATCTCCACTACAATCGGTAAAAAGTCGTAGGCTGGCACTCATAGGGGGACTTTACTGCTATGCCAACACACAGGAAATGATCGACAAGCTGTCAGTCAGAGGTAATATAAATGTGAACGGACTATACCTATGGCTGATCTGTCAAACCCCGGGGATTAAGCGTCACGGAGACGATGCGACTTGACAAATCAGCTGAAATGTGAATGAAAGTAGCTTCAAGTGTGCGTGCTTTGTTTGCAAGTGTATGTGCATTGACACGTAAGACTTGCCAAGTCGCATTAATCGTCTCCGTAACGCAGTATATCCCGAACTATTTATAACTAGGTACCTCATAACAAAATAATAAATGCTTGGTGAATTAATTACCATAACTGGTAAAAATGTTTTCGAATACTTCACTGAATTGCTCCACAAAGCTATTAGGTAAATACAATAACCTGTAGGCCTACCATGACATTTTTTAATGTAGATTTAAGAGAATAACAGGTTTTAAAATAATTCACTTATGTGTATGTCAATCTTAGTGTGAAAGAAATTTTGTTCTCGAGCAGGACTCGAACCTGCGTCTTCTGATTTGCCAGGTCAGACGCCCTAACAGTTGGACCACCGAGCCGACCACCACTCTCTAACGGCCAATTCTTTCACCTCATAGGTACGGCTTGAGGCCTCTTGGGGCGACGTACGAGGTGAAACGAGTCCTGCTCGTGACCAATTTTTTTTTATATTAAGTATGTGATTTAGTTAGCATTCAGTTATTTATTTAGATTTCTATGATTATACAATTACAATAGACTTATTTCAGCGATCACGCTCAGTCACCGCCGACTCGCCGCATACCTATAATTAGCTTGACAACCGAAAAATGCAATAGAGAGGATAATGAGAACAATAATTATTTACAAGACATTCAACAGAGAGCACAATGAAATCAATCAGCTTTGATAAGAAAGATTATTTTGACCAGCAACTCAATATAAGCTACACTTTACAAAATGTAATCAGCTGTACTTAAATCGTAAACTAAATGAGCTTTAATTTCAAAGGCATAAAGTAATGTTTTCAATCTCTGCATTTCTTACCATTGTGAATTTCTTATCATCCAAGTCAAGTTATATTACACAAACTATAGCACTAGCGCCTACATACGTGCATATTACATTTCACGCTTAAAAAACGGAACGTGCAAACACGTTTAGACTCACAAATCGTTTCCCTGACACCATTAATAATATTTATATTACAAGAAAATTCCTGTTAGTTAGTCTCTTTGGGACTACATTTGTTAATAGACTAGGCTACAATCGAAATTAAAGTCAACAATTGACTTGCATTGTGCGAATCAGGCACAGGTGATGGTAGGCCACCTGGATTTAAAAGTATCAGATACCCTATTTCTTGAAATTGTTGCAGTTATGTCTTCATCACATGGGATGTGTGAGTGGTCATATTGTTTAAGTGTAGGTAACCTATCACACAAAGTGCAACGTCGCGCATGTCGAGGTAAGTAAACGGTTCAATTGTATAATTATAAATCATCCCACTCCCATGTCCTTTGTGATGAAGACTACATTTAGTCATTTGTGTTTAAGCATTATCATTATGTGGTGATGCTGTGTATACAGGTGTAAAGAACAACTATGGATGCTTTATGTTTACACCTGAAACCAAATGTGAGACAGCAACAACACTAAAGTCAAGACTAGAATACCTACAAATACCAACTGTTAATATTATGGAAAAGTATATTTACTTGTACTGTTAAAACATATTACAAAATTGTACATAATAATATATTTAAGTAAAAAATTATTTCTGCTTTTGGTTTTCCACCTGATCTTTTATATTTTCAATTCTGTGTAATAAAGTTGGATGGGAATGATACCAAGCTGAATATAATTTATCATATATCGGGTAATCCAAATTGTCTTTACCTAGTTTTATGAGAGCCGATCTTAATTCATTAGGGTATGACAGAGAAACTGCAAAGTTATCAGCTTCAAACTCATATTTCCTAGAAAGTGCAGTAGCAAAGAAGGATAGAATTGAATTGTAAGGTGCTAATATCATTTGCAACACAACCATTAGGCCTATAATTATAGGTTCCTGACCAACAGGAAAACCAATTGCAGTATACAGCAAGGAGTATTTGAATAGAGCTCCAAATGCTGTAAATAACAACAGTAAATTGACTTCAGTCAAAGCTATTGATTTGTAAATATGACTACATTTCCAGTGGCCAAGCTCGTGAGCTAACACACCTAATATTTCACTTTCTGTACACCCAGTAGTAACCTTTTTCTCTTCATCAAACTTTTCCAACAAAGTATCAAATAAAACTATCCTCTTTGCACCAAAGAGTCCACTAAAGTAAGCATTACTGTGTGCTGATCTTTTAGAACCTTCTACAATATAAATTTGGGACAGAGGAAAGTTTAATCTGGATGCTAAGTTTTCTATACCTTTCCTTAGAGAACCATCGGGTAGTGGTACAAACTTGTCAAAGAGTGGTGCAATTACAGTTGGGTAAAGTGTAAGTAATAGCAGTGTTGCAACTGTTGTAAACATCCATAGCCAAACAACAAACATATTACCTCCAAGCATTATGATATAAATGGCTACAGACACAACAGGTAGTGTAATAACAAGGCTCAATAAGATAGCCTTCACCTGATCTTTAATAAAGAATCCAACTGTCTGCTTGTTAAAGCCATGTTTTTGTTCCAACCCAAATGTACCATATATTGTGAACGGCAAATTTATTACGAAGGTGAAAAGTGTCACAAAAGTCATGAATATACAACTAACTATTATTTCACGGTCTGGGGACACATTGAAGGCAGATGCAATATCTTCCGATTTGCGCCATGCCACATAAATCCACCTGTTATATAAAAACAATGAATTTAGTAGTATGCTATAAAATTCCTTGGCTATCTTGAATCTTGACTTATCTATTCCATAAAGCTGTGCCTTTCGGAATGATTCTTCATTTAGCATCTCCTCCAAATCCTTTGGTATAGATCCATTAGTCTTGTATATTTTCAACTGTAATATAAAAAGCGGAGTAAAACTTTAGTACTTACATGGACAGTCTAATTTCATAAATGTTAGGTATTAATAAATGGTGTTGATTACTACCTATACCAAAACAATATAAAATCTCATACTTTGGAGAAGAATAGGTGGAAATAACTAAGTATGTATCTTCTCAGTTGCAATGCACATCTTTGTGTGGAGTTTGCTTTCTAAGGCTAGCTTTTATTGGTTGCTATGAGCAACTATGATTTGGTTTTAAATTTCAGCATTGCTGGAAGTGACCGCAAGCTAACCTTCCCAACCAAACAAAACATAGGCGTACGCGGCCGCGCCATCCTCGTTTGTTGGTTAGTCAGGAGGTGCATTTCTTGTAAGAAACTTTAAGAAAGATTATCTAAGGTAATGGACATCATAACGATGTAGCAGTTCACCTCAAGTAATATGTACTTTAGACTAGAATTTTAAACTCTGGTCTAAACTTCGGATTATCTTTCCTACTAACAATAAACTGGACCATAACCAAAAAGTTGCACAGTAAACAAGTTGACATTGCAGTCTTTGATAAAAATTTACGGTAATTAATTTATATCTTGAAAGCTTACCTTGTAATAAAGATCTATGAATAATACCTAATGATAAATTTAGCATTTGTATGTATCAAGATAAAGTAGGAACAGTAAAGAAATTAAATGTAATTACCTGTCGTAAAGAGAGATATAATTCCCAAGAATATTCAATCCATGTGAATAGTAGAATCAAGAAAACAATTGAATCTTCATCGAAATTCATAATGCTACAATTTTTAGTATCAAAGTTTCATGAAATTTTGCTGCCGACTTCGACATATCGTTTTCACCACAGATTCACAGAGTGTAGCAAATTTTCCATAACATTTTTAGTTGGTTGACTTATTTTTTTATTGTTTTGGCGTAGTTACTAGATTTTTAAGTTATTGACTTTTTGAATTAAAATGAATGTTTAGAGCAAAGAGTATAGTAAAGGGGTCCAGACACGATCAATTGGCAATTGTCATGCACGTTGAATATCATGTGTATATATTCGTCGATCACACACACATGCAAAGAAATTGGGCTTCCGACACGATCATGCCTTGCAATTGTCAAGCACGTTAAATATGAATGGAAGTTGCTTCAGTGTGCGTGATTTCTTTGCATGCGTGTGTGCATCGACGTGTACGTGCTAATGATATTGTATAGTCCGTTCATAGTTAATTTACCTCTAGCTGTGAGGTTGGCTGCCTTGATTTTCGTGTTACCATACTAATATTTTTTTCTCCCATGTACTCTAACCTTAAGTCGAAATTTATTTTCTTCTTTTGCTGCCGTTTTTTCGGGCGTGGAAATTATTTGAGATGTGGAAGCAGCACCCTTGTCCTCCTTGGTAATGGTGATGAGTGTCTTTTTTGAATTACATATCAATTTTATGTAAAAAAACTGAAACTTAAGAAAAATCTTATAGTAACGGAACTACGTCTTTAGTAATGTTAATTATACTGACTAATGGATATTTACATAAAAAGAAAACTCTCAGTCTCAACGGTCCCATCTTATAATCTCCCCCAATATGCGGCAAAATGACTTAAGCTGGCACTCATAGGGGGACTTTACTGCAATACCAACTTACAGAAAACGATCTGTCAGAGGTAAATAAACTGTGAACGGACTATATGTGCTTGACAATTGCAGTTTGACCGTGTCGGGACCCCTATATTTAACTATAATGGGCTCCCGACACGATCATGCCTTGCAAATGTCAAGCACGTTAAATATGAATGGAAGTTGCTTCAGTGTGTGCATCGACGCACGTGTACGTGCACATGATATTGCCCCTGCTTGACAATTGCAGTTTGACCGTGTCGGGACCCCTTAACAGACGTTGTTCACAGCTGCAGCGTGCAGTGGAATGGCAAGGTCATGAACGGACATTTTACATTAATAGGCCCCCGAGACGATCATGCCTTGCAATTGTCAATCACGTAAAATATCAATGGAAGTTGCTTCAGTGTGCGTGATTGCTTTGCATGTGTGTGTGCATCGACGTATACGTGCACATGAAATTCTATGTTATTGACAATTGCCAATTGATCATGTCGGGACCCCTTAAGCCTCCGTGTGTGAGGTCCTTTATTCATTTGAGAGATGGGAGCACGGCACGGCACGGCTTGGTCGGGCGGGCGGGGCGGCGCGTGTCAATAATGTCAGTTGTCAGTGTATAGTCTTCAATTTTATTAGTCAGTCTGTGGAAGCAGATGAGTTTTCAGTTGAGTTGAGTTGAGTGAGTGAACTTGAGTGATCATTGAAGTAAATTCTTATCTTTTTTACTTTAGTCAAAATTGATTCGTTTTATTTATGTATTTAATTTAATTGTCTGAACATTTTACGGTGAATGTTATTGTGGATAAATAATAAGCGATGCCTTTCGCTAATACATCGGTCCCTTGGCGAATGCAAAATGGAGATAACACGGTAAATATTTTTATTGGTTTCTGTGAAATTTACTGGTTGTGTTTCGTATTTTAATGATTTATCATGCCATAAACCGTATTTTCCAACACACCTTTATTTGATGAATGCCTCTCTACTGATGCATTTTATCTCAAAGAATGACCTGGCATGTATATTGCCTCTGTTTATTTTTATTCTATCTATAAAGTCACTACCATATTTTATTCACAGTTAACAAACGAATTTATATGCTTAGGGAAAACATCTCATTATAGTATTTTGAAGCGGAAAACAGGGCATGTGAAACTTAAATTCCATGAATAATCATTTATTTATACTGCCATCTAGTCCTATCAGTATACACTTGATTTAATTGATATTTATCATATTTGTTTATTATTTATTAAGTATGATATATTATGTATGCATTAGAACATAGGAACATTTACCTTACTAGCACCATTAAGTTCTTTTCATTTCAAGCAAAAGCTTATTTCAGGTTTAGATAAGTGATAAATATAATTATTATACTTCTAAAACATGCATAAAATTAATCCGAATAGAAATATTTGTATAGAGGTATATACAAATATTTCTGACCTGAGATTCCAACCTTGTGCTTCCTTTCTACACTAGTCGCGAAGTTGAATGAAGTTCCTCTGTGTAATTGCCGGAGGCAAAGTATTATTTTTATGAAGTAAGCCGAAGTGCCTCTCTACACTACCATATTCGTTCAACTTCGCAAGTAATGTGAGGAAGCATACCAACAATGGTTTTGTTAGTTGCTAATTGATTACAAAAATTCATTGCACTTGAATACTTTGTACTGACCTAACATAACCATTATAAAGATGATGAAGTCTCAGATATCCCCATAGAGCAACACACCTATAACTTATCGGAAGGGGAGGCACACAAAGACTTCCTTCGCTGTTAATACACAAGTCCAAGTGGCTGAAACAAATATACTTCTATGTTTGTCTGAAATTATGAGTGTATTTTAATTGTAGTGGTGTATAAAAATCTGCCCACTGGTAGACTGCCTCGTCTGTTGCTTAGATGTTATACCAGATGTGAGATCTTTTTATCCGTCTTGTGCTTATGGGATTAATCAGGCCTTTAGTCAGTCTGTTAGTCTTCGGACTATTTCCTCCCTTATGGTGAGGATGTTCAAGTATTTGTGAACTTCGTCAACCCTTGTGAACCATGGAGCACTTATTATTGATTTAAGCACACCATTTTGGTACCTCTGCGAAATCTCAATATTTGATGTCTTTGCTGAACCCCAAACCTGAATGCCATAGCTCCAAATTGGCTTGCATATTAGGGAGTATTGCTTGTATATTAGGACTTTGTTTTCCACTGATAGGCGAGATCTTCGTGCTGTGGAGTAGAACCTCTTGTCCGAATTTAGCAAGTGGACAATCTTCTTTAGCAGCACTAGCTGTCATTTTACAGGCCTCCATCCAAGAGTAAACTTTATCCAAATGCTCCTGCAGATTTCTGGATGCTATTGCTGGGTCTGTATCAGTTGAAAGTACAGCAGTGTCTTCTAAAAATGTGGCAATAATCACATTATTTGATTTGACAATTTATTTCATAAACAACATACATTCTGTTGATTCCGGTATGATGGCAGTGTAGAGTGAAGGTCCCAATATGGATCCCTGTGGGACACCCGGTCTTATGTTAGGAAAATTGGAAGTTGCGTCATCGATTTTGACATAGAAGATGCGATCATTCAAGTAGAATTTCAGGAGAAGGTACATATTGTGTGTCAAGAGCTTCTTTATTTTGTACAGCAGGCCATTATGCTAGACTTTGTCAAAAGCCTATTGCACATCCAAGAATGCTACAGAGCAGTACCATTTGTTCTCTACTAGAGCATCTCTCACATAGTCACATACACTGTGCACCTGTTCTATAGTTATATGTTATGGTTTAAATGGAGGATGTGTTGCTCTATGTCTATACCAGTTCTGTTACTTTCTTCGTGTCTCAGCATCAACTCCTGATGAAATCATCTGAGCAAGTAATAACCAATAGGTGTGAAAGTCTCATGCACACCTATTGAGCAATCAAGGAGACTGGTCTGTTATGGGTATGTGTTGATTATTGTTACAGGGTATCTGTGATGAAACAATAGATAGTCTTCCAATAGTAAAAGAAAATTCAGAAGATGTATTATGTCCTGCATCTATTGGTGATGAAAACTTAGATACATCGAGCGATATCAGTGATGAAAGAGAAGTTGAAATTGAAGATGTTGTTAAAGAAGGACATGATAAGGCAGACCCATCACAGTTTGAGTTACTCAAAGTACTTGGTGAAGGTTCCTTTGGAAAGGTATTTCTAGTTAGAAAAGTGGTTGGTGCTGATGCAGGAACACTTTATGCTATGAAGGTAGGTTCAACAGTCTACATAATAATGAAACAGATGTAAAAGCTTCTCCTGAGGGAGGCACCATTATTTTTGATTAAATATTTAAGTGAAAGCATGCCAGAGCCCTGCTTGGCCATACTATTTACTTGTAATATTTTTTCTTTTAGGTACTTAAAAAGGCCACATTAAAGGTTAGAGATAGAGAACGTACGAAAATGGAGCGAAACATTCTAGCGGCAATGGGCCATCCATTTATTGTTAAATTACATTATGCGTTTCAAACAGCGGGCAAATTATACTTAATATTGGACTTTCTAAGAGGAGGTGATTTGTTTTCGCGGCTCAGTAAAGAGGTAAGGTTCATCACAAGATTGTTATTAATAACTAAAACAGAAATTTTACGGTGGGGACTGAGTTTTGTTACATCCTTAACACACCTACGTTACTAACTTGAAAGACTGTCGTAAAGTCGTAATTGAGAGTATTCGCCACACAAGTTCATCATCCACATCCATCTGATTCTACTGGACTGTTTGTTAAGGAATTTGGAGTATGTACTCAAAACATTTGTGATATTTTTCAAAAAATACACTTATCACTAAATTTACTGACAAAATCTAGATCTTCAAAGAACACAGTCATAGATCTTCTCCTGTGGGATAAGCAAAACTTCCATTGTTGCAACCACGGGCGTCCGTTACTTCTAAAGCAAGTTGTATTTTTCTAGGTAATGTTCACTGAGGAAGATGTAAAATTTTACCTAGCAGAATTAGCATTGGCCTTAGAACATGTCCATAAACTGGGCATTATATACAGAGACCTTAAACCTGAGAATATTTTATTAGACGCCGATGGCCATATTGCACTCACTGATTTTGGTTTATCGAAACAACCTCAAAGCCGTGATAAGGCTTACAGTTTTTGTGGTACTGTAGAGTATATGGCACCAGAGGTTGTGAACAGGAAAGGTCATACATTTGCAGCTGATTGGTGGTCTTTTGGTGTACTTATGGTAAGTCTATTTATGATTAAACTTTTTGTTCTCATGCTGATGATATTTCAGTTCTAAATATTCAGTTTTATGTAAGAAACTATTTAAAATTGCTGGCATAAACATATTTTTTCTTTCTAGTTTGAGATGCTTACTGGAAATCTTCCTTTCCATGGCTCAACTAGACATGAAACAATGACACAAATTTTAAAAGCCAAGCTTAACATGCCACCTAATTTAAGTATGAGTGCCCAATCGCTACTCAGAGCCTTATTTAAAAGAAACCCACAAAATAGGTGAGTACACTATTACGAGTAATACGTTAAGCTGCCAATTTGATGACTGTCATACTGAATTTCGAAGTTCAAAATAGCGATGAACTGTAGCCCTAAAGTACCGAAACGCAACTCACGTTAGTGCGAAAGTACGCCACATCGATACCCATAATTTCAAATGTTTTCCACCGCGAAGCACGGTAGTGCGAAAGTATTCCACATCGATTCACACATTGTCGAATGTATTCCAGCGCGATGCACGTTAGTGCGAAAGTCTAGTAAATGCGAAGGCATGCATACTTCTTGCTTAACACAGAAATGTTATTTTTGTTTTGACGCGGGGACTGAAGGTTAAGCACTTCACCGCCCCAATTTGGGGGAGTGGGTTGACTTCGTGCGGGACTCACGGTTCTGAAAGGAACCATCCTACCCATTAAAACCCGCGGTGTTCCGCCTCACCTTAACCGTGTTAAATCTTAAGGTGTGAATTATAATTATATAGAGACGGTGTGAAAATGTACGGGGACGGCGTGTTTTAAATAAATTATACTGAAGCGAAACAGGCGTGGCGTGCCGTACATTTTAGTATGACAAAGGTCCGAAGCGGTATCATGCCCATGATCAAACTTGCAATTGCCTTTGACTACAAATCCGTGTTTTTATGTGCAGGTTGGGCGCTGGCCCCGATGGAATACTTGATGTGAAAAAGCACGAGTACTTTGCGAGTATAGACTGGGACGCGCTTTATAAAAAAGAGGTAAGCCATTTTGGAGTTATTCAAACGGCCGCATTCGTGAAATTATTTATCGCTTAGATTTAGATATACCTATGTATTCCTATAGTATTAAAATTTTTCTGGAATAAATAGTAGCCTACGACACTGCACACTTTAAACTAAACTAAGGTACACGCGAGTGAAGTCGCGGCCATATCATCTTATGCTACGTTTACACGCTTGCCAAGCATTGGCAAACGGCAAACAGCCCCAAGCCATCACAAATGTTGTTTGGCGTTTGGAAGGCGTTTACACGCTTGAGAATGTGTCAGTCTGCAACCTACCTCCAAGCACGGCGGACACCGAACTTGTCACGGCTATTGCATTTCGTTTAATGTACTTTTATTTGAAATGCAAGCAAAGTAAAACAAAACAAAAGCTCGACGACCACGAAGATGGTGGATGCTAATAATGCTCCAGAAACGAAAGACTCTCCTCATTCGACCAGCCACTCATTTTTTATTTATTTAGTACGAGCAAGCAAAGCAAGCGTGTAGTCGCCGCGAGATCACAATGGCTACTGGCTACTAAACGCGGACCAACATGTAAATGCGTCGCAAGCGTTTGCCGCAAACGCCCTTTGATCTGCGTCAAAAAACCGACACTCTACTGGATCGACAGCAAGCGCCGACAAACTCACGCAAGCCAAGCCAAACGCCTTCTTTACACGCTTGTGATTGTCGACGCTTGCCAAGGCTTGACAAGCGTGTAAACGTACCATTAGAATATTTTTTTGCTACAATGCCCCATTTTTGGGATACTGGCGAAAATCCTCCTTTTCTTCCAGCTCGCCCCCTACTCCTGGGTACTTTTAGTATATTTTTGCCCTAAGCATCCTAAATAAGTTTCTGAAGAAATCGCATATAGTGAGAAAGTAAAGTTACTAAGTAACTGAGTGCGGCAGTTAATTTCAGGCCTTACTGCAGAATCCTTTTCTAAACTCAAGAAACGCCTGCGCATTTCTATACTAATATTATAAAGAGGAATTATTTGAATGTTTGTTTGTTTGCATCGAATAGGCTCCGATACTACTGAACCGATTAGTTTTTTTTTTCACTGTAGGAAAGCTACACTATTCGCGAGTGACACAGGATATTTTTTATTCCCACGGGAACCGGGACTACGCGGGTAATACCGCGTATAGCGTTCGCTAGTACAGTAGTGAAGCGAGATCTATGAAGCGTTTCTTTAGTATAGAGCACATTATAATCCTGCCTTAATCTTTTATTGCAGGTTATCCCTCCATTCCGACCAGCCGTTTCTAGAGCCGACGATGCATTTTACTTTGATTCAGAGTTCACGTGTCGCACACCTCGTGATTCGCCGGGTGTGCCTGCTTCGGCGAATGCTCATGAACTGTTTCGGTAAGCTTGATTTATTTAGGACTTATTTTTCTATCACAAATGTATTGTGAAGTAAAAATAGTAACAATAACATAATCTATACTAATATTATAAAGAGGAAACATTTGTTTTTTTGTTTGTTTGTTTGTTTGTTTGTAACGAATAGGCTCCGGAACTACTGGACCGATTTGAAAAATTATTTCACTGTTGGAAAGCTACACTCTTTGCGGTGAACATAGGCTATATTTTATATCCGTATTCCCACGGGAACGGGAATTACGCGGGTGAAACCGCGTGACGTCTGCTAGTAATTATATAAACATCAACCTCTCACTCACCTATTAATGTCCTGTCGATATATCATATACCTAGAAACTTAAAAATTTTTAGTTTTACACGGGCGGAACCGTGGGTGTCTTCTAGTGCTTATATATGCCTAAAACATAAAAATACACGGAAACACTTTATCTCCAAAACATTTTCGAATTTAGTACACAAATATAATCTGGGAAATCCGACACCTCAGCAACTGTGCCATCTAATAACATGATGAATTATATAGATATTTTGTCTATTGTAGTGTTTTCAAAAGCATTCCCTACTAATATTATAAATGCGAAAGTATGTCTGTCTGTCTGTCTGTTACTCTTTCACGCCTAAACGGCTGGAGCGATGGAGATAAAATTTAGTATAGAGATAGTTCGAGGCCCTGGGAAGGCTACTTTTTAACGGACTGCGCAAAACGAGGGTTATGATTTTACGAGATAACGACTTTTACGCGGTCGAAGCCGCGGGGAACAGCTAGTACTTTATAAGCTCGGATCGGAGAACGGCCAGAAGCCGTTCACCCTCCTGCATTTCTGCCATTAGTGGATGTTTTGCAATTTACACCCACTTCTGGATAACGGAAGTGGCTAAGAACGTTTTTCAAACAGGGAGTTACAGTGGCGCACCAAATAGTGTGGAGGCACGAATGCAAGCACGTACGCATCATAGGTATTTATAGCATTCCGCAGAATTGCAATAAATTGTAATTCTTATGATCTATTCATAGATCTGCAATACATGTCCTTGCTCCTTCCTCACTGTACAAGTAGTTAGCATGTTATTCTCGACTACATTTCCTAATGAGATTCGAATTCCATTTTTATAGAACTAGCTTGTTTGTCACTAGATTTGTTTGACGAGATATTATTGTGTACACTTTAACCACACCTCGACATGAAAAATGCGTATAAACATGCCGTCTGGTGTATAGTAAATGTGTCATACTGATAGGATTAAATGCTTATGTAAATTGTGCGGCCGACATGATAAACATACCTGAACGCAAGTATATAATGTTTAGCATTGAAATAGAACTGGAATTTCCATTTAAAAATAATTAATTTTGAATGATTAATCTCTTTTTCATCTTAGCGAATTCCCAGTTGCTTCTAATAACTACCCTGGATTTGGAGCTTGGGGTCCATTTTTATCGGCTGCTAGGAGCAGCTATAGTTTGTCATTTTTATTTCTGCGTCGTTGTGAGCGACTTGTCGTCTGAACTCCCCAACACCACCCTTCTTTCACCGTTCACAAAAGTTTGTGATTGTGTATATGTGGATCTTTGCGATCATATATGCGTATCATAGTGACATGTAAGACGACATTGACATCAATAAGTTTACCTATGTCGTACTTGTTATTGAACGAAACGTTTTAATATACTCGACTCAAAACATTTGGTGAAAAAAATCGATCCACCAGAAAAATATTCGAATTGAACGTGTACTTGAGGAATGGCTTCACTCAACAGTAGGAAGATTCCAAACCCTGACCTATCATACCCAGACGTGTAGATTTTTTTATACCACTCAAGTGGCAGACAAGCATAAAAAACTCTCTGTAAAAACCTTCTAGACCCCTTTTGAAGAACCCCATACTATAGGCGTTTGGGAAAACCGCCGCAGGGAGATCATTCCACAATCTAAGCGTACGCGGAAGAAAGCCTCTATCGTAGTTACGCTTTTAATCTTGTGACATCCGTGGGGCTTCGCCTAGTTCGTTTTTAATATTTTATTAGGTCAGCCTTAGACGTGAGCTGTGGACATGTAGAATTGTAGACATGATCGATGCAAATCCATGGAGTGTCCGGGATAGCAAAGCTTTTCATAATAATAGTATGTAAAATATTGTAAGCATTTTATTTTGTTATTACAGCGGTTTTAGCTTCGTGGCGCCCTGTTTACTCAACGGTGACAATAACAAAACTCTCACCAATGACAACGAAAATCATGAGCAAACTAATACCAAGACATCTACCGAAGAGTTCTGGGCTGGTTTTGTTAATAGGAACAATTTCTTCGACGAATACAGGTAACTATACTATAATCACTGAGTAAGTAATAGCACAGGGTACAAGCACAAATTAGAGATAGTACAGAAGGAAACCTACATACTAAATTCGCTGAGGCTACCCACACATAGACACTGCTCACTGAGTTCACAGACACGAGGTCAGGAGATGTTGAGGCGAGTTTTCGATACTGATTTGTGTGCGAGTGTGCGTAGGAAGTACAAACATGAGATTTCCATCTTCGTACTATCTCTAATTTGTGGTACAAGTTCATTCAAAATCATTACCAACATAATAGCAATTTTAGCACAATACAGTGCAAATCATTGTACACAACGCTAAACACCTACCTTTTATATCCAACTATATGTTACCTTTCTTACTACACAGTTCAGCCATTATGACAATTTAAGGTTGTCTCGTCATGAAACATGCAGCAAGTGACTAGCTTATCTTCTTTTCTAGACTAGCTCTCTTACAACCCCAAACAAGTCTAAATCTTAAGGCCTTCTGATCAGGCAGGCGGCAACATTTTAACGCAAAATTATTGACAAAAAATCTTTTCATCAGACTTCTTAGACTTTTTACATCAATATAAAATACATACTCCGTTTGAATCCTTAACTATTTTTGTGCAGGTTGATGGGCGAATTAGGCACTGGCTCTTTCTCAGTTGTGCGTTTATGTGAACATAAAACTTCCAAGGTGCAGTTTGCTGTTAAAATTATGGATAGATTGCAGTACGACCCTCGGGAAGAAGTTGAAATATTACTCAGGTATGGAAAATAATGTCTCAATTATAATCTTGTATGAAAGCAGAGTTTATTTGCAGTTATTGAGGGACAAAAGAAAATATCTTGAAACTGGCAACTTTTGTGCTGGCACCATTGTAAAAACTAAGTTAAACGTCGTGAACATAGAGCAACACTATCTATGACTTTTATCGGGGAAAGGTGGGCTCCGAAAGGATTAAGAAATATGTATGTGTGTGTCTGAAATTATGAGTGTACCTATTGTTTTGTGTAAGTTCCATAGTGGCAGCCGATTGCTATTGTAATGTATATGAATACGATTTCCCACTTAAGGCGGCGGACAAGCTTACAACCCCACCTAATGTACTTGTCGCGTTGCTCTATAGTCATGAATATGTGAAGGACAACAATAAATTCAGAATAAGCGAAAAAATATGATTATTTTAATGAGTTGCCAAATAAACAGCTCAGTGGCGTCCCCATTGCTTCTCTATTTAATCAAGCTATACAAATTTATTCAAATAACTAACTGATGCCCGCAGCTTTGCCCGCGTAAAATTGTTTCCCGTTCCTGCTTCCCATGGGAACTTATTCCCGGGATAAAAAGTGACCTATGTTTTATTCCAGACAATAAATGTCAGATTCGTTCAGCCGTTAGGGCGTGAAAGAGTAACAAACATCCACACTCACAAACTTTCGTATTTATAATACACTCATTTGCAAAAAAAACGGGCACCTAAGCAATGAACCATTTCAAATGTTAATATTGCTTTGTTTGATAATTATAGGTAGTTTTATCCTCACAATTTGGTAAATTAATAAGAAAATAATCGTTTTCATCAGTATTTCATAAAATTTTGTTACAATTTATGGGAAATAATGCTAAACCTCGCTAGTAGTGTATGTTCGCCAGTAGTGCATTTATGCTCATGAAGTAAAAATAAAAAGGTTTTTTTGTTTGTTTTTCTTTAATAAAGTAAAAGCAGATAAATGTTTAGTATCGAGTGGGACCCCCTCTAGCTAAAATCACAGCTTGAATTCGTCTGGGCATGCTAGCGAGTATATCCCGGATACTTGCTTGCGGAATACGTTCCCACTCCGCAGTAATCACATTCTTCAGCTCTCTGATGGTCTGCCGTTTTTGAACGTCCCAGACATGTTCTATGGGATTGAGGTCGGGACTTCGAGCTGGCTAATCCAAACGACTAATGCCGACCTCTTGCACATACGCATTAACATCGCGGGATCGGTGGGCGCGAGCATTGTCGTCCATAAAAATTGAGTCTTAACCTAGAGCGGCCAATGCGGGTTGTGCATGAGGAATTAGAACTTCCGTTATGTATCGATGCCCAGTCAGTGAGCCGTTTTCAATGAAGACTAACTCTGTACGTTCCATTGAATTTATTCCTGCCCAAAACATAACAGAGCCCCCACCATAAGGTGTGATTTCTTTGAAACATGCCTCTGCAAAGCGTTCTCCTTGTCTTCTTAGCACTCGCCGACGTCGATCTTCACCGAACAGAGATATCCTGGCTTCATCAGAGAACAAAACCCTATTCCAATCTTCTTTAGTCCATGATTCACAATTTCTAGCGAACCTAAGCCTGTGAACTCTGTGCTCACGGAGTAATTTGAGGCCGCGGGCCGGGCGGTGACTGCGTATATTGGCAGCGAGAAGCCTCCTCCTGACCGTCCATAGACTAATATGCACATTTCTTACTTCTTGGAGGTTGTTCTTAAGATCCACATACGAAGATTTGCGATTTCTCAATGCGCGACTTACAAGAAAATGATCATCCCGTGGTTGGGTACATGGTTTTCTTCCAGAACCAGGCCTTCTCTCGACGGAACCAGTCTCCTGATATCGCTGCCAGGTCCTTTGGACCGTCGAGCGACTAACATTTAGCCTCCTAGCCACGAAACATTGGCTGCAACCCTCTCAAGCAGCGCGATAATTTTGGTAGCTTTTACCACTTTATCTACCATTTTTGATACAGCCAAACAGCAATAAACAAAGCTTTGACAGTCAAGGATATGAAATGAATCGTTAAAAATCGAATAAAAGTTGTGAAAGTCGATGTTAACTCCTGGAACTTCGCGCCAAAAATGTAGGATAAAGGGGGGTTTTCTGTAAAAATGAGCATCAAATGAAAATTTGAATTTAGAACGTACTTTTTAAATACCACGGCATTTTTAAAACCGGCCAGTAACGTGTACAAACGATTAAAACCTTTTTGGTATTGTATCTTTTTAAAGATGAATGAAAATCAAAACCGCCCGTTTTTTTTGCAAATGAGTGTATTAGTACGATAATATTATTGCTTTAAGACAAACTTAAAATAGTATACAAATATTACAGATACAGTCACCACCCCCATATAATTACCTTACGTGGTGTATACGAGGAAGGGAACCGCATCCTCGCCGTAACGGAACTATGTAGAGGGGGTGAACTACTCGAACATATAACGCAGCGCCGATATTTACCCGAGAATGAGGCAGCGCCCATGTTGAAAAATGTCCTGCAAGCTGTCAATTATTTGCACAGACATACTGTTGTTCATAGGTAAGCTGGATATCAATTTATTTTAATTTTAACCTAAGTATATGTATAGTTTTTATTTTAAAACTTTTTATTTAGCTTGCTATTTTTTTATGTCGGACAAATTTGGTAGTTGAAATTTGACCTGATTTCTGTTGAGAGATTGATCTGATATTTGGTAGAATCCTTTAATTCTAATGGCAATAAAATTTAATAAGTACTTATGCATCATTATATTTTCAAAATGGCGGATTACATTTTTTCAATATTGGTATCAAATGAAAGTTCACTATGAAAACAAAAATCCAAAATGAACCAAACTATTAAACGTTAAAATTTTATCAATAACTTACAGGGACATCAAGCCATCCAACATTCTATTTGCAACAGCAGATAAAAGGCCGAAAGTTCACTATGAAAACAAAAATCCAAAATGAACCAAACTATTAAACGTTAAAATTTTATCAATAACTTACAGGGACATCAAGCCATCCAACATTCTATTTGCAACAGCAGATAAAAGGCCTGAAGACATTCGTCTAGTCGACTTTGGTTTAGCGAAGCAACTGCGCGCCGAAAATGGCCTTCTAATGACGCCTTGCTATACTGCCAACTTCGTGGCTCCTGAAGTGTTGAAACGAGCTGGATATGATGCCGCTTGTGATATATGGAGCTTAGGTACGATTGATTTTTATTTTTAACTCAAAATGACGCCAGATTATCCAGGGATTAAGGGCCAAAGTCTCCTCTGTGATCCGCAAGTAGAAGTAGACGGCCCTAACTTAAACCTTTACTATTTTTTATGAGCAAAGTCCTCTTTCTGTCTCTTACGCGTCTGAACCAATGAAAGATATGCTTTTTAAGAAAATAAATATGTACTGAGCCTTCACTCGACTTTCAATAGATTTCTCTCGGTTATCCCGATTTACATAGCTCAATATTACTGAAGGGAACATGAGCCGTTATCACTATTTCTCCATTGATCTGTATCTAATTCGTTAAAAATATTTGTACCTACAGGTGTACTGGCGTACATAATGCTCTCTGGTAGAACGCCGTTTGCTTCCACCGGTGATGACACCCCTGAGGCCATTCTGGCGAGAATTGAATCTGGCAAGGTATGTTCTAGACCATTTTATTGTGACTTTCCGTACACATTAGCTACGTATCTAATATTGTGACGTACAGAACTCAAATCATAACTTCTGCACGGATGGCTCTATGCTATAAATTTTCGTCAGTTCATTTCCTAGTCCTGTAAAATGACAAGGGGATCTCACTAAAATTCAGAACTCCGATTGATCTGAAATTTGGTGTACTGTTATAAATTATGATGATCTGGAAGTGGCTGCTGCATTAAGTAGCCTATATAATATAGAATAGCCCTACTCCTCAGAAAATTTCGATGTTTGAGCTTATTAAAACAAGTTACTTTGACTTTTAAATTAATATTTATATCAGGTGGAGTTATCAAGCGGCATATGGCGCGGCGTGTCAGCAAGTGCCCGTGGTTGCATTCGACGCATGCTTCAATTAGAACCCGGCGCAAGACCACTCGCCACTGATCTCATTCGAGAGCCGTGGTTACACACGCCTCAAGGGACAGCCCCTATTGGAGTTCACGCGTCTATTGGTCAAGATTCCACGCCAAAGCCTGATGATCTCCGTCGAGCTGTCGATCTCACATTCCAGGTATGTATTTTGTTCTGTGAATTGGATTTTATGAAGGAAAAGATTGACAATGTTTGATTGGCTGCACACTTCAAGCGGCCGCCCCTAAAGCATTCAATCCGACTTTACTAAAGATGCCACTCCAAAGCCTGATGATCTCCGTCGAGCGGTCGATCTCACTTTCCAGGTATGTATTTTGTTCTGTGAATTGGATTTTATGAAGGAAAAAATTGAAAATGTTTGATTGGCTACACTTCAAGCGGCCGCCCCTAAAGCATTTAATCCGACTTTACTAAAGATGCCACTCCAAAGCCTGATGATCTCCGTCGAGCGGTCGATCTCACATTCCAGGTATGTATTTTGTTCTGTGAATTGGATTTTATGAAGGAAAAAATTGACAATGTTTGATTGGCTGCACACTTCAAGCGGCCGCCCCTAAAGCATTTAATCCGACTTTACTAAAGATGCCACTCCAAAGCCTGATGATCTCCGTCGAGCGGTCGATCTCACATTCCAGGTATGTATTTTGTTCAGCTCTGTATTTAATTTTTATAAGAAAAATGTATGCTAAATTTGATTGGTCAAACACGCCTCAAGGTACACTCCCTATAGGCGTTCACGCGTCTCTTACTCAAGATGCCACCCCAGACCTCCATCAAGCGGTCGATCTCACCTTCCAGGTATGTATAAAGCGATAATACCTTCTAACTCGGTGGAAATTGAATTTGGTGAAACGGAAGTGTGAAAGAGAGACAACTATACACATGTGTAGTTATCTATATTTCCTTAGTGTGAATGTACATTGGGCTCCGTGTGAATTCGATTTTATGAAAGTGTAGGAGTTTGAAACGAAAGCGAATATTGTAAGTTTCACTTCTAGCGCAAGTGAGCTCACGATTTTCTATACCAGCGAGGTAACCACGCTGCCCGCCACGATCCTCGCCTCAATCTATAGTCGTCATCGTAGTCTATGGACGTTTGCAATACTAGGCTACCCTCGAATCAAAAAAATATGTAGAAACTACAATATGTAATAAAAGTTATATTTCTATACGGGCAAATCCTCTGAGTCCCAGTAAAGGTTTGTCTAAAGCAGTGGTTCCCAAAGTTAACATGTTGGTTGTGTCAGCCAATAGCCGTAGGGTTTTTGGCATAATCTATTGCGGTTGACGTACTCATACTCCTACATTTAGAGATAAGATAAGATAATAATAAGATAATAATTTATTGCTTCTGAAAGATACATGACAATGACATATAAGTAGGTAATCGACGTTCACAATGTAGTATACACTAATATGTTGACCACTGGTACCCAAAGTAAGATTTAACTTGTGGTATGGGTACCAGGGTTCTCAATCTTAATTGAATTAAGTACATAATGTGAAAGTGGAGTGTATCCTAGTAATGTACGTATGAGAGCTTACCCAAATTAACGCACCCAGGTTGGAAATGTTGCCCTTAAATATCAAATCAAATCTGTCATTGCTTGCTATACTGGGTGTAACAAAATTGACTCTCCAACTTTATGCGATGACTTGGCATCGGAAATCCAATACAAATATTTAATAAAAAAGGGGGGTTAATTATTATTTTTTCTTTTTATGTTTTTGTCGCACATAAAGAATTCGTTTTTTACCGCGGCAATTCGAGGTAACATGGTCGCCGTGGCAAAACAAACACGGAACACTCGTCTGGCTGTCGTTGTCGCTTTCTACTGCCGCTCAGTAGCGATAGAAAGGGTGATAATGAAAATTTATAGGACCTTTAAAACGGATCTACGGTTAAAGTATTCATGTGATTTTTTTTCTTCATTTTTGTAATGTTTCTTGACTGATGCCACGTCACGTGACGAAATTTGGAGAGTCAATTTTGTTACACCCAATATATTCAACTATGTTTCAATTCATAGGCCATGACGTCGTCCCCATTGACTCCGCAAGTGCTGGGTCCAGTATCGCAGTCCAATTTGGCACAACGCCGCAGTAAACCTCAGCGACGCTTTCCACCGACGCAAATCTAAACCGGATCAGAACTTACCTTACCAATTAAAGAGTACTATAACTAGATGTTATCGAGATAAGACGTAACAAATAAAATCGTGACGCTTTAGTAGTCTGTACAACCTGTATAGATGCGGAAAGCAAATTATATACTACGTAACTTAGTACTAAATCTAAACTATTACCAAAGTTTTATTTTTTATATCAAAACTATTTAGTTCTTTTTTGTATAAATTTTTATTGCCTTTTTTTTTCGGAAATGTCGAAATTGCAGTTTGGCAATATCGCGCATTTTTTATTTCTTATGGCGATACTATTGTCCCCCAAAGACTCAGTGTGGATTTGTTAAGTGAATATGCAGTCCACACATTTTATAAGGGGCGCGCAATATTAGAGTACGAAAGATTTTTCTTGACAACTTTGACATTTGGACAATGTAGCCAGTGTGCAAATAAATACTATTTTTTCAAGCTGTATTGCTGACAAATATTACATGATTAATGTCAAAAATGGCGTTTGGACGAATGCAGCCAGAATAGAAAAAAAATTGCCAAGCTGTAATCTACTTTCCGTCTTAACGAATTATATTTTTTTACATTCCATTCGATACGTACCTTGAGCTGCCATTTACATGAAATTGTTATAGCGAATGCCCCATCTCCAGCCATTGTTCATAACTTAAAAAGTTAACTTTAAAATGACAATGTTTTAAATGCCGTTACATGCACATAAATGCATACATAAAATTCGTCTTCCGCTTATTAAAAATACTACAAAAAAGGATACCTAAATTTAATTTTCTGTGCCATTATTTAATATTAGTATATTGGGTATGTACGGCTTATTATGATGTGCAATACAATATTCGTTATTCTAAATTATATAAAGTGTTATATTTTTATCGATATAATTTATTTTTATACAGTACATAAGTAATTATAGCCTCTATATAAGAACGAGCTCCAAATATAATATTCTTGCAGATACTCAACAGTTTGACAAATTCTTTAAGATTTCGATGTTGTTCTTGTATTAAAATGTTGTTCATATTTTTGTAAAACAACTATCATTATGTATAAGCATAGGAGGTAAGCAGTAAGTCAGTATTTGATCAATAGAATAGAACAGGCTCATTCACGTAAAGGATCTGTTGACAGATTTTAAATTATAAGAACTCTATTTTTACATTTTTTTACACAACGTTTCATGGACGAATGTATTTTAATAAAATTAATGATTTCTTGTTAAAATTTTAGTTTGATATTTAGTTTTCAGTACTTACTTACAAATTCAATTCTAGACATTATTACTAAAGTAGCAAATCATTGTAAGTGGTGGTGGAATATTCACAAAAAAAACATCTTCATATCAATAAGGCCTAAGCCCTGCTCATAACAAACATTTTCAATTACCCGCATTTTAATAAACTTGTATTTTAATGTAGTATTATATTATAGTAGTAGATTAAAAAGTAGATCCATCTGTTTATTTTTATATTTCAGTAGTTAAGAACTTTACTCTAATGTGTTAATCAAATTACATAATGTAGTGTTGTCTTTAACTTTACTGTGCCATTCCTTATGCTTTACATGTTTTAAACAATTTTAAAACTAAATTTTTAAATTATTATACTATCCTTATATTTTTTATTATTGTGTCCTTAGATATGTGTATTGTGTACGTGTGTTGTATCTATTTTACCTGACAAATTTAAAAGTAAAAAAGGTACATTATTTGGACAAATTTCCTCTTGCCAAACTATTTATATAATAACTAGTTATATACCCGCATCGTCATAAGTATTTATAATTTTGTACACTTAGGTAACGATTTCCGTAACTAAACTTCTACCTACTATATTTTCGTCTGTTCAATGTCAGGTACAAAATATAAAATTAAGAAAGTACAATACCGAGTGCAAATTAAATTCACTGACTATAGTACAACATACTTCTGAAATAAAGAATAATCCTAATACCACATAGTAGTTATCAGGATTATATATTTACTAGCTGACCCGCGCAACTTCATTTGCGGCACATGAGAGTTAGAAAAAGAGAGGTATGGTATTAATATTTTGAGTAATATAATGTTTCCCGTCGCATTTACTCTCGTAGCGCCTAGTCCCGTCGCGTCGCTTATATACATTAGAGCTGACCCGCACAACTTCGTTTGCGTCACATGAGCGAGAAAGAGAGAGGTGTAGTATTAATATTTAAGGTGATATTGTTTTCCTTCGCATTTACTCCCGTCGCGTCGCTTATATTCATAAGAGCTGACCCGCACAACTTCGGTTGCATCACATGAGATTGAGAATGAGAGAGGTGTGGTATTAATATGTAAAGTGATATAATGTTTCCCGTTGCATTTACTTCCACCCGTCCTTTTTTGCGGTACGGAACTCATGTATGTCCGACTCGCACTTGGCTGGTTTTTGTCGTTCAGTTGATTGGCTACCACCATGATCTGTCGGCTGTGCCACTGCTGACCACGTTTACCTACTCCCGTCGCGTCGCTCATACTTCAAAACTTATTAAAAGGGGTTATTGTAAGTGAACCTTAAAAGATAGGCATATGCTGTTAAAGACTTTTTTTTAACTTTTAAAGGGGAACATTTTTGTAAAATAAAATTTTCACGTAACTTTAACCATTTACGCAACGTACGCAGTGGAAGCTCTCAAAAGAAATAAATTTTCCCCGTTCTTGATGCATTATTTATGGCTGCTCCGCTCCTATTCGCATTAGCGTGATTTTATATCGCCATTAGCCATCCCAATAAATGGACTATTAAACTGAAAAATAATTTTCAAAATGCAACCTGTAGGTTCTGAGATCCTAGGACAAATAACTCTTCAGTTTTATAATATTGTGAGCGAACCTTAAGAGATAGACATATGCTGCCGCGGACTTTTTTTAGAACTTTTTAAGAGAAACAATATTGTAATACACAATTTTTACGTATCTTTAACTATTTACACAGCGTACGCCTCGGAAGCTCTCAGACGATAAAAAATATTCCCCGTTTTCGAAACATTATTGATTGCTGCTTCGCCCCTATTCGTCTTAGCGTGATGTTATATAGCCTATAGCCATCCTCAATAAATGGACTATCAAACTGTAAAAGATTTTTTTGAAATCCAAATAGTTCCTGAGATCCTAGCGTTCAACCATACAAACAAACAAACTCTTCAGCTTTATAATATTAGTATAGATAATATCACTTTAATGTTGAAATTATATGTAGGTAGGCCCATACAAATCCTTTGATACTGTCTTCCGTGTGACTAGTCACTTGACTTTCACATTTGGGCAATATTCATTAGTTTGTGGAGATGGCTAGGTCATTGGACAACAATCAGTCACTTTAGAATATTGTTAACATGAACCAAGAGCACTCAGATACTCAATGATTATTATATTGCTTCTGGAGTATGCTGTAGTAAATGCAAATTATAGTCGGTTTATAATAAGACGAATTTAAAATTGATGGACCACATTGATAGTATGTGTCAGATATTTTTTTACAGAACCCCGAAATTCCAGTAATTATAGTGGTACAAAAGTGTATCATTTTTTTGCGGATATTCATTGAACAGACGACTATATTTTTACATACAACATAATACACACAACTTAACATTCGTACTGTGTACAGTGTTAAAATAATGAAGTATACTACCAAAGAATTAGTCATGTTATTCATAAATCATAATACATGTTGCATAATATCGATTGGAAATACGTAGTAGAATTGTAGCTTTATTTTTAATTATAGATCAGTAAGGATGCATCTCGCATAATATTGAATTTACTATTTATCGAAATCTACCGTGTAAAAACGCTTTTCTATTTATAATGTCATCGATGCCAATGTTTTCACATATTATTAAGCTGTTTTGAGTCTGTGTTTGGAAGATATGAAACGAAGGAATATACAAGGTGTCCCATTACAAAAAGAAAAAAACTACAAAAAAAATGTGCCGTACAGTTTAGCCTAATTTTTTTACGAAATATAAAACATTTTATTCTTTCAAAATTGAGTCATCTGGCTCTCCGCTGATTGTTTATGAATGACTAAAAATGCTCCGCATCATTCGTCTAGCTTAGCTCTACCCTTGGTTAAACTAACACGCAACCCTGCTTGTTTGAGATTTATGGGACACCCAGTATATCACAAATTGTAAATGTATTTCTATACATACATAATATTATTATATACCTAATGTTTCGATCGGCTGTCCAAGATTCGTAGTCATGGGTAGACACGAATAAGACATCTTTTGATCAGTCCAATAATGGAATTGCTGTAGAAATTATAACGAGTATGATGACTGTTAATGAGTACTTTAAAAGTTTGAACTATTTTTAAGTTTGTTATACATACGTTCTGATCACTAAGTAATAAAGAAATCGTATAATGATCAAATAAGTTAAGATAGAGTGACTATTTATTAGGAAACACATACAACATCAGACATATCTGCACAAGAAAATTGGTTAGGTGAATGTATAATTAAAAGAATGTAATTACTACTAGACAATTAAAAAAAGAGAAGATTAAAAAAGACATAGGTATTATATAAATATTGTAAACAATTTAAAACGAGCACTTATATAAAGTCAAATTAATGTTCGTTTCAAATCAATATTTTTCATACTTATAATATTCTAAAAGCTAAAGCATCCTTTGAAAAGTAAGCGAAGTTTTTGACATTAAAAAAGTATACAAAACTGAGACCGAATGACAAAGTTCAAAACCAACCATTTTCTTAAAACAACGTTCAAAATTGGTTGGTAAAGTTTCTCATACGGAATATATGAGAAACATTTTCTCGCTGTATAATCTTGACAGGGACCGCTGCTTCGATGATTTTGTCAATATAGTATACTGTAAAAAACTGGTATACAATGTATTTTTCAGTTGTCAGCGCAAAGACGACTCATTTCCGTCTGCTCTAGGTCTAAAATGTAACGTTTGGGCCTCATTTCTGTTACACTTGTAGAATGCAGAAATGTTATCATATCACACCACACATTACTTCACATTATAAAGCATTTTTTTTTAAATAAAAAATTAGTAATGAAATAAGTAGTCACAATTTAGGTATACGATGTTACTAACACTTGTCCAAATTATATTCTTGGTAATAGTTGCATAATACTTGTATATTTCTCTTTTATTTTTTCAAATTTTACATGCTTGGTTTCTCAGTTCTGTTTTGAAATCAATGTATTTAGATCCTCGCACACAAAACAAACAAAAATTGTAACACACATTAAAAACTATTTTTCCGACTATTTAAACGACATGTAACGGAGATACTAGAAATTATATTTATGTTGTTCAAGAAATTTTTAAAATAAAACTAATAACAACGTCCATAATATTCTCGCTCGCAAATAACCACAACTATGCCTTAGCCACAACCAGAAATTCCGTCATTTTTATACATTTTAACTATATTGAAGCTCATATTTTCTGAGATCTAATCATAATCATCTAATATCTTCAGAGTATCTTGCAACTAACCAAATAAAAATAAATAAATAGTGAGCACTTAACTGTATAATCGGTACGGTAACGTATTTAGGTCAGACTGCGAGGATGAGCATGAACGAGTCATAAGTTGCTGCCTGTATTGACACGTTGATTACGTAGTAACTATTATTTAATCTGTGACGTTGATCTAAATTGTAGGCATAATAGTCAACTTTACTTTCTCGAAAGTGTCAAGTGTATTACGTAATAAATTGGTTGATAGTTTGTGGCATGGCATCATCTTCTATTCTAACCTTAACAAAATTTTAACTTTATAATTTACAATCACACACAATTTTACGGACTAAAATAACACCCTACTACCGCTGAGATAAAGCCGAGGAAGCACCGTTTTCTGCTTGTAAAAATGATAGTTTAAGTCGTGAAAAGTTACAAAAATTATGACATAAAGGTCAGTAAACCAAAGTACATATAATATCGCAACTGAGAAAATTATGGAAAAAAAGAATTCGCCGCGTCTATCCGCCATATCGCCTCATTGGCATAGAGGTCGTGAAGTGCGACTGCGGATCGTGGGTTCGATTCCCACCGGAGACATAAATTTGTGTGATCCATAAATGTTTGTCTTGAGAGTCTGGGGGTTTCTATGTATGATAAGTATGTATTTAAATTAAAAGCATATATTATATCCATGGTATGATACCTACAAGCAGGTAATTCCTAGCTTACTTTGGGAACAGATAGCGTGTGAAAATGTCTGTTACATTGCTCTAGTTCATCAATATTCAACGAGATGGCAGTAGTGTTCTAGACCCGTATATTATTGTACTTGGACACGACTCCTCACTTTTAAATAAATAGATCTGTATTATATTCCAACTTAACATTTCATTGTCGTTGAGGTTTTGCTTGATAGCCGAAAATGTGACTCAAAATGGCCGAAGTCATCGTGTGACTGACCTATATTATGATTCACTATAAACCGAGCTTGCCTGCACATTTGTTAAAAATAATAAAGACATATTTTCCTATGACTCGTAAATGTTGATGTTGAAGTAGTTTTTGCAACGACACTTGTAGCATACAGACTCTTAGAGACACAATAAAGATTATCAGATTACACACAAAATGAAACTTATGACCACAAAAAATAATGATATGGTATACTAAGGATAGAACAATTTTGAAATAATAATAGCCCCACTACCTCTTTCCATTTGCCCCACTGGAGTTGATCATGAAATTATTTTTTGTGGTCTTAATGTTGATGATATGTTACATCTATTTTTTTATCTAACCCAGAAATTAAAATTTCTATGTATCTAGTAAATAATAATTGCAAATTGTTGTATAGAATCACATAATAGAAGTTTAAAATAAATATTGTTGATATTGCTTAAATGATTTTTTTATTTCATGCATAAATATGTACTAGCTGTGCCTCCCGGCTTCGCCCGTGACACACTTCGAACTCCTGTTGCACCCCATGCCTTCCAATCTAGACTTGCTATTAGCTTTATTTTTTGAAAACATTTCAACCCTTGAATCCTGAAACATGGTCAATTCACTTTTAATAAGAAGTAGGTACTTACCTAAGTTTGTATCATATACACACAAACTTAGGTACCTACTTCTAGTTGTGGTAGTTGCTATCTTCCATACTAATATTATAAAGCTGAAGAGTTTGTTTGTTTGTTTGTTTGAACGCTAGGATCTCAGGAACTACTGGTTCGATTTCAAAATTTCTTTTACAGTTTGATAGTCCATTTATTGCGGATGGCTATAGGCTATGTAACATCACGCTAAGGTGAATAGGAGCGGAGCAGCAACGAAGAATGTTTCGAAAACGGGGAATTATTTTTACGGTCTGAGAGCTTCCGAGGCGTACGCTGCCTAAATGGTTAAAGTTACGTAAAAGTTGCGTATTAAATAATTGTTGCTCTGAAAAAGTTCTATAAAAAAGCCGCAACAGCATATGTCTATCTTTAAAGGTTCGCTCACAATAACATAATTTGTCTTTCTTTTAAGGTTAGCTCACAATATTATCAAACTGAAGAGTTTGTTTGTGCTAGGATCTCAAACTACTGGTTGCATTTCAAAAATAATTTCACAGTTTTATAGCCCATTTACTGAGGATGGCTACTGGCTATATAACATCACGCTAAGACAAAAAGGAGCGGAGCAGCCGTGAATAATGTTTTGAGAACGGGGAAAATTTATTTCTTTTGAGAGCTTTCATTGCGTACGTTACGTAAATGGTTAAAGTTACGTAAAAATTGTAACTACATTTTTTTCCTTTTAAACAGTTACAAAAAAGTCCTGAACAGCATATGCCTATCTTTTATTGTTCACTTACAATAGCCCTCTAAATATTTTTTTCATTATAAGCGAGACAACTCGACGATAGTCGATTCAGTCAACTGAAAGACAATACCGGCCAAGTGCGAGTCGGACTCGCACGCGATGAGTTCCGGTATTAATACCCACCACACCTCTTAAATAAATATAAGACACACGACGGGAGTAAGGGCGACGGGATTATATTACTTAAAATTATTAATACTATACCACTCTCTTTCTCACTCTCATGTGACGCAAACGAAGTTGCGCGGGTCAGCTAGTTAATAATAAAAAGTTTCCCCAAACTTACGATTATAATTTACCTCCAAAAAGTAAACTTATATCGTCATCATGATTATCCCTCATCGCATTTAATCATCATCATCATGCCTGGACTAGCACTAATGAGGATGATGTGATAACCCGGCCCACACGGCTCGCTAAGGATCTTGCAAGTACCGAGCCCGCATCGCACCGCTCTCAAGGAAGAGCAGCTGAGCGGGAGGGCACTAGAAGCACCACTGGAACACGGAAAGTTACTTACCGCCATTTAATCTTCGCCCACTGGTTTCCAAAAGCATAAATCCAAAGGCATTTCGACACTACACACTTCTGTACTTGGGAGACAAAGTAAAAACAAATCAAGGGACATGGGCAGTTTTTGATATCAAAAGCTGGTATTCACAATGGTGAATGTATGAAGTTTATGATTTATTTGAAGTAATTTTCAATCGCAAATATGTACTAATTGCAATAATTTATCAAGCAACAATTTTATTAGTTATTTGTAAATTGTAAGTAGGTACTTGCAAAAAAAAATACAATTGATTATTTTGTTGCCAATTAATGTGACTATTTAATTGTTAGTTGTCAATTGTTTCCACAGTAAATTTTTTGCCCAACACTGATATCTAAGCTTTAATGAATGATGAATCACCAATAACAAATTCAGATAAATATTTTTTTTCTTTATTGCAATAACAACAATGTACAGTACTACCACATTTATATGTCGCATCGGCTTTATTCGGCTGCGCAGAATAGCCCATCCCACTGACGAATTAAACCGAATGAAAATTGCAAAGCAATTTCGAACTTATTGCTACTAATTTAAGGTCGAAAATAACAAGACGTGAACAGGATGTGTACGACAGAGCAATGAACGCGACTACACCGTTGTCTAGACAGACTGACTGCCGAGCCAGACATGGCGCGTACGTACGCATCAGCTAATAGCAGGAGAGTATTTTCGCGGGATTATGTGGCGTGCTGTGATTGGTAGATATATTTTCGCGCCTTACAAAAAATTGAGTTCTGCGCAGGTACATCGGTGTAACTTATAAAACTGGTAGTACTGTACTTAAGTTAAATATCCAAACACCTACATATTTGAATAGCAGTTATTTTACATTAACACCTTTTAATGAGGGAGCAATTATTGGTCCTTTGCCAGGCACTACCAATGGGCTACCCTTATAGCATGCAATTTTATCATTGTTTGTCAGCAGGTCTGGTGCACAGGTTTCAAATATCTTTTTCTTAGGATTGAGTACAGGTTCGGGTTCTCGTGGAAAACCTTCACAGTGGACCAAGTCTCCAGGAGCTGCTGCAGCAGGTGGTGTTAAGACTTCGACTTTGTCTGGAGTGGAAGCACACATAACCATAGCTTCAGAAGTGATTCCTCTCATCTGAAAATACAAATATTGTAATATCAATGATGGATAAGTTTACACAACAAGAGAAGTCTCAGTTGATTCATATAAATATTTGCCAATTTAGTGTAGAGATCTCTCCAAGTTTGCTGTGCATTTTTTCCATACACGAATGTGAAATAGGTAGATATTTTCATCAGAACTTACTAAAGTGATTATTCACTACAATTGTAGTAGTTGAAGTTTCACTGACTGACTATTGTAATAGCGGCAGTAGAAATACCATCATCCATGAAAATGTCAAGTGTTGTGTTGAACGGATAGACAGACAGTGTAGTCTCAGTAACAGATTCCCCCTTTTATACTTTGGGTAGACCCTAAGAAATAACAGTAGCTACAAAACATTTCATTATTAAAAGACAGAAAGACTATCAGCTAATCAAAGTAGGAATATTAATTAAAGGTACCTTGGCTGGTTTCAAATTACAGAGCACCATAACCATCTTGTTTTTTAATTCTTCCATTGGTATAAATTTTACAAGCCCTGACACTACTGTCCGAGGTTTTTCTTCACCACAATCAATTTTTTCTACATACAGGGAATCAGCATCTGGGTGTTTATTAATGTCTATAATTTTTCCAATCCTCAAATCCAATTTGCTAACATCTATGTTAATATCAGTACCAGCTGCGGCTGTAGTTTCTTTTGCCTTAGACGGTTGAGCAGCAACTTTAGGAACCTTATCCTTCTTTTTAGAAGAATCATCAACTTTTTGAGTAGTTGATTCCTGGATTACTACAGGGCTACCTTTTCCTGGTATTGGGTACTGCTTTTTCCCATTCGCTGTTTCTAATGCAATTAATTCAGATTTTGTAGATTCGATTTTATGCTCTAGCACCTTGTTCTCTTCTGTCAGTTCCTTAATTTTTTCTTCAAGTTTTACAGTTTTTAATTGTTTTACCTGCAATTTAAGTACGTTCCACAATAATTATCATTTTGTCAATTTTTATTTAAGGGTACTCAAAACGTAGGCTTTGAGTCGAAGAGTATGGTATGGTATCTTGCTTTGAACTTCCTGCAGTGCATAACTTGTTTACAATACAAAATGTCGCGAAACCGCACAACGGTAGCAGTCTGATAAACTCACAGAATGAATATTTCTGTGATAGATCCAAGTTAATTGATGATCAAGATACCTCAAATTATTCTTCATCGCTAGTCTACCCCGGACACTCCGGTTGAGCTTTTTTGTTATTACTAACCTGGCGCTTCAATTCGCATAACTGTTTTTCAGCAAGTTCAGCATTGCTAAGCATTCTGCAAATTGTATTAACAGACATTTTTTGCCTTATTATAGAAGATAATATCATTGAAAATTGAGTGCGATCTGCGATCACAACGATATTTTTAGGTTATTATTCCTACTTCCTAGTGTTGTCTTTCGTTTCGATAGTCGACTACCGATATGATATTATTTATAATTAGTGTTGCCGCTCGATAGTTGACTATTGATATTATATCGATAGGCAATCGATAGTCGACTATTGTTAGCCTATCGATAGTTCTATCGATAGTATCGATAGTGTCGATACTATCGATTGTATCGATAGCACCATTAGTATAAATACTATCGACACACTGTAATACTATCGATAGAATCGATAGAATCGTTTTTCAATACTCAATGTACTATCGATAATATCGATAGTATCAATGCTATTGATGCTGAACATTGCAATGACAATCGATAGTGTCGATAGTATCGATAATATCGATAGTTTTGTTTTATCGATAGTGACCTTTCCTTCAATAGTATTGGTTGGAGTCTGTAGTCTAAAACAGGGCTTCCTAAACTTTTAAGGTTACGGAACACCAAGCAAATATGGTTTGTTCTACGGAACCCCATAAAAGGTTATAGCAAACTAGCTAGTTAGACAATGTCGGCGGTTCCACCTGCGTGAAATCCTGTTACCGTTCCCGCTTCCCATGGAAACGTTTTCCCGGGATAAAAAAGCTTTTTTATTAATCTCATCAAATTGACTGATGGAAGCCATAGCGACATTTAACGATTGCGGGCCATTCTCACAGTCCGTAAGACTTCTGACAGTGGTCCTCAAGTTGGCGACCTCAAGTTGGCGACCCTGTGATGTTCCTTTTGACGCTCCGCTTGAAGAACCCGGGATTGTAGTACGGGAGAGAAGTACGTGCGCGAGCAGATCGTTTCAAACTTTTATAGATCGACAGAGGAACGATCTTTTGAATCGCTCAGTTCTGGCGAAGTACTCTCCGCTGTAAGAGCGTTACCTACATTTGGCTGGCATGCATAATTTCAGGATCGAAAATGGGAGGGTAGGATTAGGTTGAAGAGCTCTATTGAGAGCTAGGCTAAGCTAATAAATATCTCATTTTTTTTGTTTTTTGGAATGTACGCTTTTGTTACTGCAGCTGGCAGAAATAAATTGTTTTTCTTTATTTCTATCTAAATAGCCTATGTCTTATTCCAGACCAGAACCCCTCAGGGATCAGGAGATAAGTGTTACTTCTTCACGGAGCTAACGCAACACCCTTTGGGCACAGTAAATTTGGCTTTTTCAATTAGCTTCCTTAAATCAAATATCTTTGGAATTAACTAAAAGGCCACATTAGAAGGGAGGGCATAACGGTAGTCCCTTCTTTGAGCAGCCCGCCTGGCGCAGTACCTTCGCTCTGCAGAAGACAGCGGTAATAGTAACCGGGCTTCGTGTTGGGTTGTGTTCTCCGTCGGTGAGCAGGGTTCCAGAGCTCATTGGGGTGGTTATATGCGGGTGATGGTGAGACCAGAGGCTTGTCTGCTTTCATTAGCTGGTATGGGCGCGGAACATTCGTACGGCGCGGTGGTCAGGGAAACCCGGTGAAACGGTTGACCCGCAGGCTGCACGGGACCCAAACCTGAGAATTAATTTATCTCCGACCCAGGGGGCTGAAACAGCAGCCTGTTTAAAGTCCCTGGTGCTGTGGTCGTGCCGGAGGAGGATAACCGGAGTGGACGCGGCCACTGCATTAGAGGGGACTGGAGGCCCTTTCGTACGCCATGCCAATCTACTCGCTTTGTATCTTGCACCACCGGTACACCACCCTTCTTAAATTCCCGTTTTCTCAACACCATGGCAAGGAAAAAGAAAAATATGAAACGTTTTACAGAGGCATTGTCGTCCACACTTCAAATGGACTTTTGTCACATCAGAGACATACACAAGAACATCAACGTAGTCCACCACCACCTGAAATCTGCGCAGCCGATCCTATTTATTTTGACGGAGACGCAAATCTCCTGCCCGGACTTAATGTTCCTTGGCTACAAGCTGGAGTACAGCTTTAGGTGAAAATCTGGGGTGTGTTTGTATAATATGTATCTTGAAGACAGGGATCGGATCGGATCTACTAGTACGCGCGTTTGTACAGGTATCACAGCGATGATACGGACTGGTGGACTGCCTTTCTGGGAGTCGTGAATTGCGGTCGCTTGCCAAAACTGCCTAGAGAAACAATTGTCGGTCGGGTTTGCCACCCCTAATTAAACCGGATGGTAGACTGGCTCAGAGTGCCTAGGAGAAAGCCGACCTTTTGGGTTCTCTCTCTACCTCCAACTCGAATATGAACGACGTGGGTTCTTCGCCGACTGGCATACCCTGGTGTTGCACTTCCATTCCAGAAATTAAATTTAGTCAGCGGCACGTTAGGCGGGAGCTTCAATCCGTGATCCCGTTCATAAGTCGAGTGGGCCAGATAGCATACCTGCGGTGGTAGTTTGGTCCTGAGTTGTGTCCGGCGTTTACATACTCGTCTTTTCATACTTTCATATTCTATGAAAAAGTCTCAGCTTCGTGGAAGATCGCGCACGTGCATCCTTTACTCAAGAAGGGTGATAGAACCGACCCGGCCAATTACAGGCCTATAGCTGTTACCTCCCTTTTATCTTAGGTTGTTCCTTTTATCTGAGGTACCTTGAAAAACACGACCTGCTCAGTGACTGGCAATACGGTTTCTGTCACGGTCGCTCGACTGGCGGTTTTGTATGGCCGCACTTGCGACTTATAAAGAAGCAGTGTTTGCGCCGCAGTAAAGTACCGCCGCGCCCTGTACAGTACATTGTTTTTCTCTGTTTTTATTATTTTTTATAAAAGGTTACTGTTGTTTGGTCTATGTGCGCTGTGATCTAAAATAAAAATTATTTTCTTTCTTTCTTTCTTCTTCTTTCCCTGCTGAGCACTCCGAGCTTCCTGGAGGCCAGCTTAACCTTGCCCTCCAAGTGACTGCGGAACTGCACGTCACTGGAGATGTCAACACCAAGTATCCCTATACTTTCAGAGATGGTGAGAGATGTGCCCTGAAATGGCGGCGCCACAGTGAATGTTTTTTTTTTGCGGTGAACACACAAACTTGTGTCTTGCTAGGGTTGAATTGGACAAGATTTTGTCCACCCCAATCGGACACTGTAGTAAGAGTAGCCTTGATTTCAGACATAAGTTGTTCACGGCTTTCTTCCACTGCAACCCGAGAG
Source organism: Miltochrista miniata (assembly GCA_933228765.1). Lineage (NCBI taxonomy): Eukaryota > Metazoa > Arthropoda > Insecta > Lepidoptera > Erebidae > Miltochrista > Miltochrista miniata. The sequence continues at coordinate 20,061,965 of OW121763.1, read as the reverse complement.
ATACCGGGACGGCCCGCGTAATAAGTGTCACCCGTACTGTTGTCCGCATAACAATGAATGCCGTCAATTAGACAACATGTCATTGATATGCAGCAGAAACAAAGTAGGGGACAACACTGAGCCTTGTGGTACTCCAGCGTTTATGGCCATGCAGTCAGAACAGTTGCCGTCAACGACGGCCCTAATGCTTCTGCCGGCCAAAAAGCTGGACATCCATCCGCATAAACTCTCGGGCAGTTCATAGGAGGGCAATTTCGTAAGAAGACCACGGTGCAAAAAATAAATACATACGTACGGTGCATAAAAATAATGCTGTTGAATCACAGGCTGCTATAGATTGCGCAAAAATATAGATAGTATCGATACTACCGATAGTATTAAAAATTGTTATATAATACTATCGATAGTATTAATAATATCGCTAGTAAATTTGATATTGAACTTCGATACTATCGGTACTATCGAAAATATCGATACTATCGATAGACCAATCGATATTATAGATTATTTTCGAGGTCAACTATCGATAGTCAAACTATCGATATTGCGGCAACACTATTTATAATCTATCATAGATGTATTCTGTTAGTCTGAGAGTTGAGTCTGTATCTGTGCTCATAATTCAATAATACAAAAAAAAAATATAGAACCGCTTTCAAACAAATCCTGATAAATAAAATTTACTTAGCACAAATTAATATGTAGGTATTTTGATTCATCAGATTTTATTCAATATCATATTGAAGTCGGCGCCAAGTAAACCCATATATTTAGGTAGGTAAAATAAATGGCACCAACTTCAATATAATCTATACCTACTTATAATAAATCTGTAGAAGTGAAAATTCTGTACATTCAAAATATCAAAAAAATAAATAGCAGGGGGTGTTACTAGACCGACACCGAACCCAAAAATGTGATTAAATTTTTTTTTGTCTGTCTGTCTGTCTGTCTGTCTGTTTGTTCAGGCACCACGCAAAAACTATCGGTTCGATTACGATGAAACTTGGTATAATTATTCTTTAATAGCCTGGGCACCACACTGGGTACTTTTTATCCCGGAAAAGTATATAGAATTTAAACCAAACTTAATTTTGCGGTTCGATTCAGTATTCAGTATTTTATAGTGTCCGACCGAAACTGGTTTTCCAGCCGAAACCGAAACCGAAACCGAACTTTCGGCCCCAGGGTCAGTTTCGGCCGAAACCGAAACCGAAACCGAAACTCACGTGTTTATACTGAAAACAAAAAACCAACCAAGTGCGAGTCGGATTTCCGCACAGAGGGTTCCGTTACAAAAATTGGGTACAAAAATTACGTTTGTAGTGTGGATGCTTTTTTCTGATTTTAGTAGGTATATTTCGTTACTAGCTGACCCCGCAACTTCGTTTACGTCACATAAGGTGTGTGAACGGAGAGGTATTTCTTCATCAGACTCATAAAGCAGTGTGTGAAACTGCCCTGTTTGCTTAATCATAAAAGAGCTTAAAGATTAAGTCCTTAATCATTAAGCTCTTTTATGTCGAGTAGTACAAACTAATATGGGTGGCGAAGGCGAGGAAGGCTACTTCAAGACTAAGGATATATCACCTGGTTCGGGACTTTTCTCTAGTGAACGGTGTAAAAGAGCTTAAAGATTAAGTCCTTAATCATTAAGCTCTTTTATGACTAAGCCAACACGCCAGTTTAGATTTATCCATTTTTAGATTCATATGTCAATGTATGATTCTTTAAAGTGATATAACTTTTTTATTTATAAACCAATTGACATGAAATAAACACTAAATGCTAAGTGGAGCCAATCTCAATACAATAAAGAAAACCGCATTGCAATCGGTTAACGGTTACTGAGATTAGCGTGCACAACCGCACAGACAAACAGATATACAGACAAACAGACAAAAATTCAAAAAATCATTGTTTTGGTTTCTATTGCGTTCATAAAGCCCCCCTATTATATTTTTTCTTATTTATCTTACATGTACAGACAGCGACCTGTTACAATTTTATTAAATGTATATTGATTGATGATTGACAGGGGCAATAGAACAAGGTGAGGTGATGGTGGAATTGTCTCTTGACATCGCCGACGCTTTCAACACCTTGCCCTGGAGCTGCGTTTGGGAGGCGCTTATTTACCATGGAATGCCTCCATACCTCTGTCGAATTGTCGGGGCCTATCTTTACGAGAGGGCTATAACTTACCCGAGCTGGCTAGGGCAGGGTCGACGAGATGTGTCGTTCGGTGTTCCATAGGGATCGATCTTAGGATCACTGGCGTACAGGATGGTGTAGAGGCGTGGTATGGGAGGCGACCGGCCAACTTAGAGCGAACAGGCAATACATATAGGGGTCGTCAGCATCGGCATCGAGCTCTCGATGACGTATCTGGGACTCGTAGGTACTCGATAGCCAGTGGAAATTCGGATACCACTTCCGAAGATTGGTCCCATAGCTGAGGGAGGGCGGCATCAGCCTCACTCTCGCGGTTGTTGCCCAATATCAGGAGACACACGCTCCCTGCAGGAGACTGTACCTTGGGATCTTGGGAGCAATCTTGCCGCATTGCTGGCCATCAGGATCTCCGCCTTATACTGGGTCCCCGTGTGGGCGGAGATCCTGATGGCCAGCAATGCGGCAAGATTGCTCAGCCCGCAGAAGGCGAAGGCTGTCAGAGTGATAAGGGGATACCGCACGATCTTAGTTGAGGCGGCATGTCTTCTAGCCGGGACCCCTCTATGGGACCTGAAAGCGAGGAAGCGAGCGCCCTGGCGTCATTTTTTAAATGGACAAGGAGGCGCTGGAGCGGGGCCATAGGCCTCTTCCTGTTAGCAGGTCATGCTTGTGAAAGTGACGGCGGCGGGGAGGAAGCGGGAGAGAACTCTCCCATCCGAGTTCTACAGTGCGGCGGCGGCGGCGCCCCATACTATCAGCCTCCATGACCGGGGGCCTGAGGTGGGCGACGGGGCTGCTTACCGTCCTTACAAAAGCAGGCCTTAGACGATAACGTGACGTGAGAGACTCATGCACGCCCGCCTCAAGAAGTGGGATAGCAACTGAACAACCCCAAAGACGCGGCCGCAGTATGCATCAATCCGAGGGAATAATCGGGGCTCCCAACCGAAGGCTGTTAGGTAGGATACGCGTGGTTTTTAGTCGGTAGGACTACTGTACATTGAATGACCAATAGACAGACAGACGGCTAGGCCTTATGTTTCGTTTATAGGGTCCCGCTTTGACTCCTCCGTGCGAGAGTACGACGCGCACTTGGCTGGTTATTTTTTCAATAGGTAACAAGTTCCACCAAGTGCCATCAATCAACGGTATAAATCTTCTCAAGTGTTCATTTTAGAAATATCTCCACCTAAGTGTTCTTACACACGAACTGCAATTTGTGAACGGCAGAGGCTACTTCAGCCGTCACCATCTGCCGACGACAGTCGTCAACGCGTCGGTGGCAGCAGTCAATACGTTGACGGCTGCCGCCGACAGGTGGCGATGCTTGCAGTTGTGGCGTGTTTCATCCGCCATTTTGTCAGTCGACGACAAATAGACCAAGAGTGCGCAAGCGTCGCGCGTCTACAAAATGAGCTCCGAAGATGAAATTGATGTCGAATTGTTAATTATGGCAGTAAAAAAAAGGCTTTGTCTTTGGAATTATAAGGTACAAGACTACAGTAACAAGACAATAAAAAACAGAGCATGGGTAGCAGTGTGTGAGGAAATTGTAAGGGATTTTAAGGATAAATCCATAAATGAAAAAATCGCCATCGGTAAGTGACTTGTTGTTAAATATTTTATTAATTATTAAGCAGATTATTTCCTACTTATAATAACGGAGATACTTTCTATTTGTTTTATATGCAATCCAACTGCCACGAGACACTGCCTTCACTACTGCTAAAATAATTTGAAAATTTTTCTCTTATTAACGGACCCGATAACGAGTCCCCTTCGTTGGGGATTGTGGCTATATTTTCCAAACCGTTTATAGTAAGTGTATCTTCAAATGTAAAACCATCTCTGTTAGACATGCAGTATGCAACATGCTTTAACAACATCCTTACAGAATTCTAAAGATAAGTTCATGGGGATATGAAAGATTCGCCACTTATTGGTTAAAATGTCAAATGAACATTCTAAATATCTCCTTGCACGTGTTAAGCGATAATTAAAAATTCTCATCTTTTCTGTCAAGTTCTTGCCTGGATATGGCCGTAACAAATTTTCTGATAAACTGAACGCTTCATCTCCAACTAAAACGTAAGGCAAGGTACATCCATCAATTGAAATCGGTCTGGGTTTTGGAATGTTAAGTGACTTTTCTTGTAGCTTTGTGAAAAAAAATGTATCTTCAAAAATAGTTGAATCAGAGTGCCGTCCGTAACAACCTATGTCACAAAATATAAATTTATAATCACTGTCACAGACAGCTAAAAGGATAATAGAAAAATAATTCTTGTAATTGTAATGAGATGATCCACTATTTCCTGGCTTGAATATTCTTATATGCTTGCCATCAACTGCACATATGCAGTTAGAAAATTTAGCGTGTCTTTCAAATCTAACAGCAATCCTTTTCCAAGTTTCTTCGGTTATATTTTGTGGCAAAATGTCGCCCCTCATATTTATCCATACTTGTTGGCAGACATCTTTTATTATGTTACTTATTGTGGAAATTCCGCACCTATATGCATACTGTAGATCTTGTAGGTCACAATAAAACTATAACTCGCTTAAAGATGGAATATCTTATAATTGTTCAAGCCCCTTTTTTATGATTTATCTGTCGTGGTTTTGTTACAAGTTGATTTTGAGAAAAAAAATTGCAAATCTTGACCTGAAAAATAGAAAAATCTCGTGGCGGCGCCACTTGTAATTTTATAATCAATGCTATAGAGAATTTGTTGCTAAAAAAGTTACTATAATTTACCGCAATATGGCGAGGTTTTTTATTTCTTTGGTCAGGTACATACATTTGATATTATTATTGGTTAGTAAAGTTCCTATTTTAACTTTAATTAAAAATGTTGCCAAAGTTATATTGATTTGATCTCATTAAAGAAATAATGTAATGTATCTAAATTCTTTTAATAAAATAAAGCCCTCTTACCTTAATGTCATGGCGAGTCTTTGCTCAGCTGGTATAGTTTTCCGCATCACGGTGTCTTGGCGAGATATTGAGTCTTTCAAAATAGATGTTAACTCATCAAATGAAGTGATTGACATTCGAAAATAATTGAAAAACTTTTTTTCGGACCTTCGCAAACGTGGATATAGTGTATAAAAATCTCCCTCTTGTTCTCTGTATATTAATATTTCTTCAACCCACACTGAATGTGTCTTTCTTTTTCGCTGTCGTCGGCGACGGCGAAGTAAAAGCAAAAAAACTTGAGAGGTGTCAAGGGACACCCGGATGGAACGAAGTTCCTTTCGATTAAAGTGAAGGAATTGTAATAAAATTTTATTTTAATTTTAAAATTTTATTGTAAGCAAAAACAAAAACAGAAAAAAAAAGTGAGTGCGTGTAACCTTTACGCGCGACTGAAACTGAACAGAGCGAAACTCCTATTTGCTTTGGTGTTGCTCGTAGAGTTCATGTTCATCCCCTGGCTAGCACTAGCACTACCACTATCACTACCACTACCACTATCATTACTACTATTACTACCACTATCACTACCACTATCACTACCACTATCACTACCACTATCACTACCACTATCACTACCACTATCACTACCACTATCACTACCACTATCACTACCACTATTACTATCATTACTACTATTACTACCACTACCACTATCATTACTACTATTACTACCACTATCACTACCACTATCACTACCACTATCACTACCACTATCACTACAACTATCACTACCACTATCACTACCACTATCACTATCACTACCACTATCACTACCACTACCACTATCATTACTACTATTACTACCACTATCACTACTACTATCACTACCACTATCACTACCACTATCACTACCACTATCACTACCACTATCACCACCACTATCACTACCACTACCACTATCACTATCACTACCACTATCATTACTACTATTACTACCACTATCACTACCACTATCACTTCCACTATCACTACCACTATCACTACCACTACCACTATCACTACCACTATCACTACCACTATCACTATCATTACTACTATTACTACCACTACCACTATCATTACTACTATTACTACCACTATCACTACCACTATCACTACCACTATCACTACCCCCCCTCCCCTCCTTTTTTATTATTAACCCCTATTTTATTACCCCCCCTTCTCCCCCCCTCCCCCTCCCCCATATTAAATCCCCCCCCCCCATATTAAAGGAGGGTAGAGGTACCTCTACCCTCCATAAATACATACTATAGCAAAAACATATAAACGGCCGAATTGAGTAACCTCCTCCTTTTTTGAAGTCGGTTAAAAAAGTGTCGTTACAACTTTTCGTGAGAATTTTTTCCGTCTAGCCCCCTTTCACAACGCGCGATAAGGAACTTCGTTCCAATAATAACAGTGTTTCTTCATCGGACGCCATTTTGCAACTGGCTCTTGTACAAGCCTACCTCGACTGCTAGTACGCGACACTCCAACTGCAAGCGTTGTCGCCTGTCGACGGCAGCCGTTGTCGCCTGTCGGCGGCAGCCGTAGACGTATTGACTACTGCCGCCGACGCGTTGACGACTGTCGTCGATAGGTGGCGACGGCTGAAGTAGCCCCTGCCGTTCACAACTTGCAGTTCGTGTGTAAGAACACTAAAGATGAGTTTCTTTCTTTTACGTGTGGAATTAGGCTCATAGATGCTATTGCGAACTCCTACCAACTAAAACCACACGGTGCCCTGCTACTAGGTCTTGGCTGGTTTTGGTTACATTCTAGAAGTTTATAACTAAAACTGGACAACAGTGAGTCGGACTAGCGCACGTAGGGTTCCGTACAAGAAAAGCGGCAAAATATCACGTATGTTGTATGGGAGGCCCCCTTTAATATTATTAATTTGTCTATTTTTATTAATTTTTGCTATAGCGGCAACAGAAATACATAATTTGTAAAAAAATAACTGTCTAACTATCACGGTGCATGAGTTACAGCTTGCTGACAGACTGACAGACAGACGACAACGAAGTCAACGAAACCGACAACAAAGGGATTTTTAGTATTCTATAAAAATTGTATTCTTAAAACTATTGATTGGAAGTCCTTTGTAAATCTGTAAATCTTCGGTTAGTAACACATTAACTGGTTGGGCTGACCCCAACCACGTCACAAGCAGAGCCAGGCACTCAAAATTCATGAACACGTGAGTTTCGGCCCGGCCGAAAGTTTCGGCCCATTTTGGCCGAAACCGAAACTGCGGCCGAAACTCGATTTTTTGGCCGAAACTGGCCGAAACCGAAACCGAAACCGAAACTTCGGTCGGTCACTAGTATTTTATTTGCCATTCCACAGTACATACATGGTGATAGATGTTAATTTAAGTTACAATTTGTTCAGTGTGGACCCTGTTATGGCGCAGCAATATAATATAAAATTGAATTTAATATAAACAAATTCGAATTGTCAAATAAAATATAGTCAGAAAACAAATTTAACAATTAAAATTAAAATTTAGATTAGGCAGTCAGTAACATAAAGATTATTGCTGTCAATCATTTAAATAAATACATTTTGCATACATCATAAATCTCCCAATATTTTTATATTGTCATCATAATAAATTAAAATTACTACAATTTAATAAGTATTTTAAATTGTACGCTATATATATCACACTATCATCTTTCTTATAATAAATAAATTCAAATTATCACATCTTAATATTTTACATTAAGTGCACAATAAATTCAATTCTTAGAATCTCAACACTTTATATAAAAAGCATTAATTCAGGCAGTCAATAATATAGAATTATTGCTAATATTATAGATTGCATTGCATGTACATACCTACATTACATTATTCTATATACCCATTTTTACCTCCATTCACTTTATATAAAAAAAAGCATTAATTCAGGCAGTCAATAGTATAGAATCATTGCTGTTATTTATAAAATTGTGTTGCGATCCCTAGATCCCTTTCGATCCCTAGACCCAAAGTTATTATCAATTACTGCTTAAACGGTTAATGGTACGATGATGAAACTAAGCATGAGCGTTGTTTGTGACAATTTGAAAAAAGTAATTTTAGCATTTTTGCAAATTCCACCTCCAAAGGTATAAAAAAGGAGGGTAAAGTTTGTATGGGACAACGCGATTCCTTGGTCCGATCTACATAAAATTTCGCATAATTAGAGCATTATCAACATAATTGATGGTAGACGTATTTCATATTTTTTTGAAATTTATACTATAACGAGCTAAAAAGGGAATGTAAATTATTTTGGGGCCGATTTTCTCCGGAGTTGATATCAATACTCCTTAAATACTCTTATTTTATACTTAAATTACTTTTTATTTTGACTAATAATTTGTGAAAGTTCAATAAAATTGACGTTTTTATTTATGTTTTATTTCAAACTTCAAACAGATGATTTTACTACATATCCATAAAGTTAAAAAGAAGCGCTGTTTTGGTATAATATTAACCAAATATGCTTTAAGGAAGTATTATTGCTAATTTATTCAAATTTTGTGTGATAAAAATACAATTGTGAAAAGAAGAAGAAAATTCTAAGTTGTAAGCCTGAAAAAATGAAAGACCACGCTTCAGGTAGTATCCACTGGTCAAGTTACCATCTACGCTCAATCCTTACGACAAAGGTTGTCAGCTGCCCTAAGCGACTGGTCATGGAAGGCATGAACTTTATTTTACATTATAGTGCCGACTGCATTTTGTCAGGAAACAGACTCACTAAGTCCCGAAGAAAAAAAAATGTGTGCGTGTACTAGTGTACACACGTAAGAAGTGAAACTTCTTCATAACCTTATTTTTCAAGCCCAAAAGCCCAAAAGTCCAAAAGTCCAAAAGCCCAAAAGTCCAAAAGCCCAAAAGTCCAAAAGTCCAAAAGCCCAAAAGCCCAAAAACCCAAAAGCCGAAAAGCCGAAAAGCCCAAGAGCCCAAAAGCCGAAAAGCCGAAAAGCCGAAAAGCCCGAAAGCCGAAAAGCCGAAAATCCGAAAAGCCCAAAAGCCGAAAAGCCGAAAAGCCGAAAAGCCGAAAAGCCCGAAAAGCCGAAAAGCCGAAAAGCCGAAAAGCCGAAAAGCCGAAAAGCCCGAAAGCCGAAAAGCCCAAAAGCCCAAAAGCCGAAAAGCCGAAAAGCTCAAAAGCCGAAAAGCCCTAAAGCCCAAAAGCCCAAAAGCCCAAAAGTCCAAAAGCCCAAAGTCCCAAAGTACAAAAGTCCAAAAATCTACAAACGACATGCTATCCCTGGATAAAGTACTCTTAATTCGAATCCACCGTGGTGGGGAACAGAACAAAGATGGCGCGTAACCAAAAATCGTGACGTGACGTGACGTGACGTGACGCAAATTTTTTTCCAACGCCGATAAAGAAGTTTCACTTCAAAAATTGAAATCCATCGATAATTGACGGAAATATCGGTGAACATACATAAAAAAAACATACAGACGAATTGAGAACCTCATCCTTTTTTTTAAGTCGGTTAAAAATGGCCACATTTATGCCCGAAGAGTAAGGCAGACTGGCAGACTGGCAGAAGGCAGAGGCATATTAATTTCACCTTTTTCTTCCACGTAATAGGTAGGTGGTAAACCGCATTACATACATAAATCCCGAAGGGGTAGGCTGAGGCATACTATTTGCCCACATTTCACCTTACAGTTTTATGTCCCATTTAATAGGTGATGAGCCTACTACCGCAGTTGAAATGGACAGGCACAGGTCGCATTGACCCGCGCGCTGTTCAAATTTTTCAAGCAGCCTATAAAGCATTAAATTTGGCTTAAACGCTCGCAAATATTTGTGAAAAGTAGTCACGCAGTGGTCACCCATCCCATCCATGACCAGCCATAGTAAATGTTGCTTACAGAACACTTAGCCCGTATGCTATGGTGGACTCTTACGACTAAAACCACGCAAGTCCTACTTCTATCTACGGCCAAGAGCCCCGGGTAAGATCTTGGAAGGATGTCCCAGGACTTCTTATAGCCTTTTTAACTATATCTACAAATAAATACTTTGCAAACATTTTCTTTCTCACACGACGTCATCTAGCCCCAAGTATGCGCAAAGGTCTAGACTACTAATAACAATACTGTATTTCTAAATACATACATAGAAGAACTTCGACACCGAGCTTCACGACATTATTAGATTATTTCCTGGTCAACAATCGATACTGAATATGTCGATAGTTGAGCAACACTGGTTATTATCTCATTATTTTTGACGGATGTTGGTCCAAAGACAAAGTATATCAATATTGTCTTTTTTTTTGGACAGTTTATGGCTTTGTAAACCAAACCGTATTTAATTTCAGAAGATCGTAGGTACTTCAAAGGCCTTGGGTCAACTCTTCACGATACTCTATATTGTAGCGAAGCCAACAGCTTGGATCGCATCGGGCATACACACTTTGGACGCCAGTTCAGTCTGCTTCGGTTCAGGCCTGCATGCGGATGAATTTATGAATATGAATAGAAAAAAATGTGGGCATGTAATATACTTCTGCCTACCCTTTCAGGGATAAGTGGCCCGATCTTGTAGCGTGCCCCCAAATAAGAAGTGACCAAAGGGCTTGCCTGAAACTATTCCTAATTATTATACTTAGACCATATATCACGGGACTAGCCTTTGCGAACCACCGCATACAAAAATATTCTGCCAGTTTTCATACAAGTGAAGGGGGAAACACAAAGACATATAAAACATTGCATTTAAAAATGTATTAATCGACAAACGCGTAATGGCTGTTGTGTGTTAATTTGTATTGTACAGTCAACTACAATGAAATGTACTAGTTTAATCATATAAAATGATGTACTGATGTACAGTTTGTCTATAGTCGTGAAATTAAATGAGGGCGCTGCTGAATGCATGTATGCAACCCTATATAGTACGACCAAAATGATTTTGATACGAGGAGTTCGTTCCGAGTAAAATCTTACTAATATTATAAATGCGACAGTTTGTGAGTGTGGATGTTTATTACTCTTACACGCTCGAACGGTTATAGGGATCTGGCTAAAATTTGGTACAGGGATACATTATAATCTGGAATAACCATGGCTACTTTTTATTCCGGGAATAAGTTCTTACGGGAAGCGGGAACGGGAACAATACAAATATTATAAATGCGAAAGCTTATGAGTGTGGATGTGAGACTCTTTCACGCTCGAACAGTTGAACTGATCTGGCTGAAATTTGGTACAGGGATACATTATAGTCTGGAATAACACATAGGCTACTTTTCATCGCGGGAATAAGTTCCTACGGGAAGCGGGAACGAGAACAAATTCTACACGGGCGAAGCTGCGGGCATCAGCTAGTGAGTTAATAAATAAAACACATTATACATGTTTAATTTTGTTTCTGTTTTATTGAATCAGATCCAGAATAAAGTTATTGAACCAGATCCAGAAGCCCCGGTCTAATAGCGTCTTACAACCCACCAGCAGGTGAATAGCAGTCCCAATTGCTTTGCCACAATCATGTAATTACATGTTTTATCTGTAACTTTCCCCCATCTGACAAGGATTTTTTTGGCGCAGTGCTCAAATATTAAAATCGTCTATTTCTTTCTTTGCCGACCTTTTCTGTGTTTACCAGGAGTTTCAAACTTTCCTTCATTATTAAAACCTTCGTTAACTATTCGCCTAACTGTACTCTCTGATTTTCCTGTAAAGAGTAAAAAAAGAAAATTAATTACATATTGGAAACAAACTATTGACATGAAGCAATTAATTCAAAATAAAAATTGGTAGAAAACCAGATTGAACTGAGTATCAAAAATGTAGGTCGTACTATAAAATAACCATGTTGTTCTAACCCACAGACTTACAATAAGTAGCAGACAAAGCATTAGAGATTGAAAAGTACGCCAAAACTAACACATATAAAAACCACACACACTAACGCAACTACAGGGAAGGAGTTAGCCGCCTAGTTCAATAAGATTTATTTTAATGAAATAAGAGTATCTTAAAATAACTCTTTTAAGGTTCCGTAGCCAAATGGCAAAAAACGGAACCCTTATAGATTCGTCATGTCTGTCTGTCTGTCCGTCCGAATGTCACAACCACTTTTCTCCGAAACTATAAGACCTATGCACTTGAAACTTCGTAAGTAGATGTATTCTGTTACCGGATTAAGATTTTTAAATATAACTAGAAAAAAAGCAGTAAATTTTTGGGGGTCCCCATACTCAGAACTAAAACGAAAAGATTTTTTTTCATCAAACCCATACGTGTGGGGTATCCATAGATAGGTCTTCAAAAATGCTATTGAGGCTAAAGCACCTTTAGAAAAAAATGATGTTACAAAACATCATTTTTTTCTAAAGGTGCTCCCTCACCGGGAGCATTCGCGCGTAATGTAATGTTACGAGTCTAGAATTACAGCCAGTGTGGGAGGTGAACCGAGCATTGCAATGCGCACCTTGTAATGATACAAGACGAGGTTACAGCAGTGAAGCAGGTGATCCGAGCATTGCAATGCGCGCCTTGTAATGATACAATGTGTAACGTTTTGATCCAACTCGTAACATCAATGCGCTTTTTCGCACACTGGTCCGGATTATAAATAGGTGGACATACGATCTAAGGTGTCAAACGCTTTTGGGAAAAAAATAGTAGTACGAGTACGAATTTCAGGTTAAATTTGCAATCCAATATGGCCGCCGCGCCACCATTGTAAAATTTCATGTTGGATATCGTTTATGGGGTTTTTTGGTATGCTGAGTACGAATTTCAGGTTAATTTTGCAATCCAATATTGCCACCGCGCCACCGTTGTAAAATTTCATGTTGCATATCATATAAGGGGTTTTTTGGTATGCTGAGTACGAATTTTGGGTTAATTTTGCAATCCAATATGGCCGCCGCGCCGAATTCACAAAATTTCATGATGGGTATCATTTAAGGAGGATTTTGGTACGCTGAGTACGAATCTCATGATAATTTTGCAATCCAATATGGCCGCCGCGACGAAATCACAAAATTTTCGTGATGGGTATCGTTTAAGGGGTTTTTTGGTATGCTGAGTACGAATCACATGATAATTTTGCAATCCAATATGGCGGCCGCGCCTAAATCACAAAATTTCATGATGGGTATCGTCTAAGGGGTTTTTGTATGCTGTGTACGAATCACATGATAGTTTTGAAATCCAATATGGCCGCCACGCCGAAATCACAAAATTTCATGATGGATATCGTATAAGGGGTTTTTTGGTATGCCGAGTACGAACTTTGGGTCAATTTAGCAATCCAAGATGACTGTCGCGCCAGGGTTGCAAAATTTCATGTTGCATATCGTAGAAGGGATTTTTTGGTATGCTGAATACGAATTTTAGGTCAATTTTGCAATCCAAGATGGCCGCCGAACCACCGTTGTAAAATTTCATTTTGGATATCGTGAAAGGGGTTTTTTGGTATCTCAGCATACTGACAGAAATCTCGCAACAGTAGCGCGGTGGCCATATTGGATTGCAAAATTAACCTGAAATTCTTACTCAGCATACCGAAAAACCCCATAAACAATATCCAACATGAAATTTAACAAATGTGGCGCGGCGGCCATATTGGATTGCAAAATTATCATGAGATTCGTACTCAGCGTACCAAAATCCCCCTTAAACGATACCCATCATGATATTTTGTGATGACGGCGCAGCGGCCATATTGGATTGCAGAATTATCATGTGATTCGTACTCAGCATACCAAAAAACCCCTTAAACGATACCCATAATAAAATTTTGTGATTTCGGCGCGGCGGCCATATTGGATTGCAAAAGTATCATGAGATTCGTACTCAGCGTACCATAATCCCCCTTAAACGATACCCATCATGAAATTTTGTGACTTCGGCGCGGCGGCCAAATTGGATTGCAAAATTATCATGTGATTCGTACTCAGCGTACCAAAATCCCCCGTAAACGATACCCATCATGAAATTTTGTGATTTCGACGCGGCGGCTATATTGGATTGCAAAATTATCTCTTAGTCTTTCTGTTCCCGGTTTCCATTTCGGAGTTTCCAGTTCTATGATCCGATTCAAAATCGCAATAAAAACCATTTCTGCTAATAGTTTTGCACCAATTTTTTTAAAACCTTCTCCTGACAGAAACAAACAACAAAAAAGAATTAGCGAAATCGGTCCAGCATTTCACGCGTGATGCCGTGACCACAGAAATCGGGCTTCATTTTATATATTGTTTACTTAATATCATCGAAGATTACAGGCATTATATTAAAATGCAATTCTGAACTAATTAAATGCTGAATCACAGTTTGCCACACTTAATTTTATGTTAGCATTTTTAATCTTGAAAAGAAGTGCCTGAGTTTGGCCCCTACATTAATGAGTGGTATTTATTACGTCAAACTGCAGCATCGGCAGCTTATTTCTTTCAAAAACCAGGCGTACGTCATTTTTTTTAACATGTCATGTATAGTGTTGCTATACGTGTAGAAACGAGATAGCAGCATTCACTAACCCCTTAGAGCGAGCGGAATGGAAAGACCAACGCACACAAACATAATTAATGTTTCGTCTGCTACTTATTGTACGTCTGTGTTCTAACCACTGACTTACATTATAGGTAGATTGTAAGTTTAAGATTCTAACCTAAAAATATGCAAACAATGCCTTTTTTTGTCTCCAAATCGTAAATTCAGTAAATTTGTAACTTCAGACAGATTCAAAACAAAACAATAACACGATTACATACCCACCAAAGATGCTGTTCGCTCATAAACATCCTCAAAATCCCACAACAATTGTCCAGATTGGTACTCCGCGAAACATCACTGGAAAACTTTAAAAATCACTTCCTGCGCACCACTCCGATTTTCTTTACTCATTTCTCAAACCTTTATGCGTAGTTTGGTCTCAATTTGTTGCAGTTTAATCCAAACATTAAAGTTACGTGAGAGAGTAAACGAAATTCGACAGCATTGACAACTGACGTACTTATGTTTCGTGTTGCCAATGTTGCCACACACATAACTATTTTTAGTTCCTCAAACCTTCATGTCACGACTTTATAGACAAACTGAGTGCTTTTTATAAAGCCAAAAGACCAAATGGTCATGTGCAATGGCAGAAAACAATGCATAGGTAAGGCGCATCCTGTGGTTAGATGATCTAAGTTATTATACGACTATACTTACCTATCCTCGTCTAGCTGCAAAATTTTGCGAAAAAATCTGATGTTGATTCTTGGCAGTGCTTCTGTCTGCACACGTAACTAGACCGATTCAGTAGTCCTGGTGCTGGCTTCTCGTATCTGGTTTTAGCGAAAATACTTGGGTCTAATACCTTGATTAGTTTCTGAGACTTAGACTTTTGAGTATAATAGCCAGGCAAAGGGTGTCGTAGTTCTCATCCCAAAGGTTACCATGCATGCTAGACTTTGATTTTTTCCCAGGATGTTCTCGACTGTGGTGGCTTGTGTTGTGGCCCCCATACTATGCAAGCTATGTGGTCTTATCGCCGCATTCGCCGCCGACGATTCGTTTAGCCAGAAGGTCATCTTGGCAATCAACCCCTATTTGTTGCCTACTTACCATTCTGCAGCACGGCCAGAACGTGATGACTTTGTTTATTTCCTTTTAATCACCTAACTGTGAAAAGTAGTTAGCGCCTTAGCGCTCTTATGGGCTGGAATTTTATATTACAAGGATACCTTGTTATCAAAAATAGCGTTACAGTGGCCGGACGGGTCAGTTAAGGGTTTAAATCTATGGCTTTTAATATTTTTTAATGTATCAACAGACTATTCATATTGCCAGTAGCATTAAAAAATAGACAGCCTGCCAGAGAGTCGAGCGAGAGATCAAAAATAAAAGAAAAGAACAAATATGGCCGTTGAATGCGCGTCACAAAAATAAGCTCTGACGTTGTTTATATTTGATTTGTTTAAGCGTAGTTTTTTTATTTGTCTACTTGCGATATTGTGATTCTATTGATTAGAATGTTAGTAGAAAGTTGTACTAATAATCTGGGACTTATATGATGTGTTAAAATTCATAGAAGGAACAATGTCAAACAACACAGTCGGCTCATCGGGTCCTGCTCCCGGCAAAATACGTGGACCTGGAAGACCTCCAAAGCGTACATGCACTTGGTGTGCTGAAAGTAAAACACCTCTTAAATATATATTGCCTACAGAAAATGGGAAAAAAGAATTTTGTTCTGAAACGTGTTTGTCGGAATTCAGACAGGCATATAGCAAAGGCGCCTGTCTGCATTGCGATAATGTTATTAGAGGTAATGCACCGTCAGGTAGCAAAAATTTCTGCTCCACATATTGCCTGAATAAGTACCAAAAAAAGAACGAAAAACGGACCACCTCTCCGCAGTCTGGTAATGGAGCAAATGGATCAGAAAATCATTCGAATAATAACTCGACAGGATCGTTTTATGATATTTATCAAGCTTTTGATTGGAGTGAATACATGAAAGATACTAATAGCTCAGCTGCTCCGCAAGATTGTTTTAAACAGGCTCCTGTGCCACCGGTCAATGATTTTAAAGTGGGTATGAAACTAGAGGCGTTAGATCCTCGTAACCTGACGTCTACCTGTATCGCGACAGTTGTTGGGGTGCTGGGCCCACGTTTGAGGCTAAGACTGGATGGTAGTGATAATAAAAATGACTTTTGGAGATTGGTCGATGCGGGTGACATTCATCCCATTGGCCACTGTGAAAAGAATGATGGAATGTTGCAGCCCCCACTAGGTTTTCGTATGAATGCCAGTAGCTGGCCTATGTTTTTGCTTAAAACACTCAATGGTGCTGAAATGGCACCATCAAAAATTTTTCAGCCTGAGCCACCTACTCCTAAATCAAATTTATTTGTTGTTGGTCAAAAATTAGAAGCTGTTGACAAGAAGAATTCACAATTGATTTGTTGTGCCACTGTTGGAGCAGTAAAGAATGATCAGATCCATGTTACTTTTGATGGATGGAGGGGTGCTTTTGACTATTGGTGTAGATATGATTCCAGAGATATATTCCCTGTGGGTTGGTGTGCCAGGGCAGGACATAATTTACAACCTCCTGGCCAGAAGAGTGCTGTCACTCCTTCCAGGTAATTATTATTTATATTCTTCTCAATAATAGAAATCCAAATCCTGGATATACATAATGCATGGTTGTACTACATGGTATAGACAACGACAAACATACTTATTTCCTTCTAAACATATACTTATTATACATAGAACATCAATACCCAAACTCGAAGAAAAATCACATGAATATTTGTTCTGATCCTAGATATGGCTTATGGCCTTCCACCGTTACATATTGATATGGAAAGAAAAAACTAGAGAAACACTAGTTGCATTATTCAATAGAGTTCTTGATTATCCATCAATCTTTTGTGGGATATGAACTGATATAAAATATTTATCACGGATATGTTCACATGATGTCATCTGATCCCAAAGTAAGCTAGAATTAACCTGCTTGTGTTATGGATATCAGACCACTGATATTAATACTTATAATATGTTTTTTGTCAACTTACAGTACATAGAAATTTCAAAACATCATCTTTAATTTATAAGGTGTATCAATCAGCCTAGGACAGTCCACTGTTGGACGGCCTTTATATAAAATTCTTCTCCTAGTCATAAATAAATTGTAAAACAATGTTATTTTAAATTTTTGCTAAATTTGGTTTTTTATAGATTTTTATTTGCAAAAATGTATAAATAAGAAAAGTCCCCTGAATTCACAGAAACTATTAGAAATTTTATTTTATCATTGCAGATTTAAACTGAGACCAAGTGGCATGCCCAATCCAGCTTTGCCAGAAGGAGGCTCAACAGGCACTGGAAATTCAACCAATTCTACAACATCTACTCCTGTTCCTGTAGTTTGCCTTCGCATCCGGAGTAGTTGTTCTGGAGGCAGTAGTTCCTTACCAAGTGCGGTTGCAGCAACTGGGCCTTCGGGAGTTGCAGAAGCACTTGTAAAAGAATTGCTCAGTGTGCATCCAGATCCTCAAAGGTTGACAAGAGCGATATTAACGGCATCTAGTAGTTATTCAAACATAACTAATGTGCAGGTATTGTTGGCTTATTTTACTGTAACTTTAAACATTTCTGTTTTTTATTCTTTTACCAATGTAAAAGTTGTTCACTCTAAAATGCTAAATTAAACTAAATTTTAACCAACTTAAAAAAGGAGGAGGTTACTCAATTTGACTATAAAGGGATATATTTTTTTTATATTTGTCGTGAAGTCCTAGAGTTTACGAGCAAAGTTACATAGAAATACTAGTAATTTTATGCCTGAAATACTTAAAATACTTACTTTAAATACTAATCAAAAATTTTGAAATAAGATTTTCATACTCATTTCATGCATTTTTCCAGGTGACATCAGGAACTAAAAATTATACTGTGAAGGTTCCAAATGAATTAACAATAGAGGACCTTAAGAATTGGTTGAAAGCAGTTTGCAGTGGTGTGGGCTGTTGTGTTGGTATGATAGAAATTGACACAGGAGAAGCTGCGGGTAGGCCTTGCACTCTATGCGGGGAATCTACATCAAATAATGTATCATCTAACAACGAAACAACAGGACTGAAAAGGCCTAGTAGCGTAAGTATGATACCCTATTGAGAACACCCTCTATCATCTAGGAGTATAATAGCATGATCCATATTCGTAAGTAATAAATGACTGAAGAGAGATCAGTGTGATATCGGAGAATTACGATTACTCTATGCCAATGTGATCCTACCTCTTCCACATTGGTATAACTAAAAATTACACTTAGATCATCTGGTTTTAACATAGTCATATATAGTCTATAGTTCTATACCAAAACCAGATTTCTGACAGATTCCTTCAGCTGTTCATAACATACATAACACAATAAGATGTATATTTTAGTAATCTAGTTTTCTGGAATTCCCTACCTAAAGGGTAAAAATGACACCCAATAACAAAGACTCCGCTGTTCATCTGTCTGTCTACCTGTCTGTTTGTCTATCTGCTTCAAGGTTGTCTCTCATAAACCACTATGGCGAAATTTTCAGCCGCTATAACAATAAATACTAAAAGCCTAGAAAAAAAAAGATTTAAGAGGACTCCTATACAACCACCGCATTTGTTTGCTGTTTTTTGGTACGGAATACAATGTCGGCTATGTAATGGCCCGTTTATATTAATCACAAACTTGAATCAGACAATCAACTTTTAAGCACAGCAAAGGGGTTTACCACTGGTGACTGAAATTCATTTGATCATTTGATGTGTAACCGAAAAAACTTTAGGCTATCTACTACTGATCGAATGAACAATTGACCGAAAGAGTTTTATCGAACAAACATTTGGTATTTTACTACTGATCGAATGAACGTTTGGTCGAAAAACAGTTGACTAAAGAATATTTTAACAAAAAAAGCGAAATAAGTAGAAGTCAGTACTGGCACTCACCGTCCGCTGCCGTGGCACGCTCGCTTCGCTCGCTCGGCTCGTGCGTTTTGGTCGCAGTTTTAACCTAACCTAACCTAGCCATTTTGATGCAGCCCCTGTTAAAATATTCTTTAGTCAACTGTTTTTCGACCAAACATTCATTCGATCAGTAGTGAAAATACCAAATGTTTTTTCGATAAAAACTCTTTTGGTCAATTGTTCATTCGATCAGTAGTAGAATGGCCTAATGTTTTTTTCGGTCACACGTCAAATGATCAAATGAATTTCGGTCACCAGTGGTAAACCGACAGCAAAGCTGCCGTTTAGCATTGTAAATTTAGCATGTAGATATTCAAACACGTCTTCTTCACCTAAAAATCTCGAAGTCTAATTTGTCCATGTTACTAATCAGACTCCAAATTCACAGGAAGATACACCCGCCAGTACCCTAAACGGTTCCGGCGAGTGTTCCACAGTGAAGATGGCCCGAGTATCTCCGGAACGTCCCGAGCCAGCCTCGTCTACGACCGGGGCGCCTCCACCGCCGGCCCCGGGCGCTCCGCCCGCGGACTGGTCTGTGGAAGACGTGATAGGGTTCATAGCAGCTGCTGATCAGGCGCTGGCTGCTCATGCTGATTTGTTTAGGAAACATGTGAGTACCTGTTTTTTTAATTATATTTGTGGCTCCA
This sequence comes from Miltochrista miniata, assembly GCA_933228765.1. Taxonomy (NCBI): domain Eukaryota; kingdom Metazoa; phylum Arthropoda; class Insecta; order Lepidoptera; family Erebidae; genus Miltochrista; species Miltochrista miniata. Next base: position 20,041,685 of record OW121763.1, on the reverse strand, counting down.
CCTGTGTCGAAATTTGTCTCGTTCCCGAATTTCAGGGGTGTGTATTCCAGGGATAGATGTGTTATTTCAAACCCTCTGTCCCTGTACCAGGCTTAAGCCAGACATTGCCTTTAGGCGCAATTAACCCAATTCGCGATTGGTCCTATGTCCAATGCGCGATGTCCAATTGTCACCGATCAGGCCCCGGGCGCTCCGCCCGCTGACTGGTCAGCAGAAGACGTAATAGGCATTATAGCAGCTGCTGATCAGCAGCTGGTTGGTATCTGTTTTTTATTTTAATTTTTGAAGTGAAACTTCTTTATCGGCTTTGGAAAAAAATTTGCGTCACGTCACGTCACGTCACGTCACGTCACGTCACGTCACGTCACGTCACGTCACGATTTTTGGTTACGCGCCATCTTTGTTCTGTTCCCCACCACAGTGGATTCGAATTAAGAGTACTTTATCCAGGGATAGCATGTCATTTAAGGGTTTTTGGACTTTGGACTTTTGGGCTTTTGGACTTTTGGATGGGACATTGGTACTTTGGGTCTTTGGGAATTTGGAACTTTGAGACTTTGGGACTTTTGAACTTTTGAACTTTTGAACTTTTGGACTTTTGGACTTTGGAACTTTGGGACTTTGGAACTTTGGGATTTTGGGACTTTGGGACTTTGGGACTTTGGGACTTTTGGACTTTTGGACTTTTGGATGGGACCTTGGTACTTTGGGTCTTTGGGACTTTGGGACTTTTGGACTTTTGGACTTTTGGACTTTTGGACTGTACTTTTGTACTTTTTGACTTAATTTAAGGTGAGGTGAAAATTAAGTTTATGAAGAAGTTTCACTTCTTACGTGTGTACACTAAGTACACGCAATTTTTTTTTGGTATTATTGTCACTGGGCTCTGGGAGACCTTAGTGGTGAAATTCTATACAGTGTAAAGGTATGAGTCCGAACTTGACTGCAAGCGGCATTGCTGTCGCGGCGGCAAGGCGACAGTGCCGCGCAGTACTGAGTTCAGTCGCGACGTTGCTGCCGAGTTCGGAATGTATTCTAATACAAATCTATACAGAATGTATGGGGTCTGTACATGGAAGATATTTAAAAAAAAAATGGTAGGGCGTTCTCTATTCGATACTGAAGCCGAAAATGTAATTTAAAATTTTCATGTCTGTCTGTCTGTCTATTTATCTGTCTGTCTGTCTGTCTGTCTGTCTGTATCCCGAATAAGTATCACGCCGAAACTACTGAATCGATTTGAATGATACTTGGCACAATCTGAGCTTATGATCAGAGGAAGGTTCTAGGATACTTTTGATCCCGATATTTCGCGCGGTTCCTTCAGTAGAGGGGATGAAAGATAGAGCTTTTTCAGCTGTAAGTTTTGACTGCGAAGTCCGATTTCAAATATTTTTTTTAGTTTGGAAAGGGAGTACTTTAAACATTGCTCCACACCAGTTTCAATACTGAAGGTTTTGTGGTTCAGAAATTAGAGGCATCTCAACTTTCGCTAAACCTAGAATTCAAGGGTTCTTTTGAATGTGAGGGTAAATCTAAACGGATGTGTTGGCTTAATCATAAAAGAGCTTAGTGATTAAGGGTATTATAAAATAATTCAGTCCACGCCTTCGGTATCCCGAAAAATATCACGCCGAAACTACTGTATGGATTTCAATGATACTTAGCACAATCTGAGCGTATGATCCGAGGAAGGTTCTAGGATACTTTTGATCCAGATATATTGCGCGGTTCCTACAGGAGAGGGGATGGAAGATAAAATGGTTTTTCAGCTCTAATTTCTCACCGCGTGGTCCGATTTCAAATATTTTTTTGGTGTCAGAAAGGGAGTACTTTATGAATTGTTCCACACAATTTTCATTATTTGGGGTTTTGTAGTTCGGAAATTAGAGACATCTCAACTATCGCCGAACCTAAATTCAAGGGTTCCTTTGAATGTGATTGTAAATCTAAAAACGTTGGTTTAATCATAAAAGAGCTTAATGATTAAGGCTGTTGTCAAACAATTCAGTCCACGCCTTCGGCGCGTGCTGAATTGTTTTGGAATGGACTTAATCTTTAAGCTCTTTTATGATAAAGCAAACAGGGCAGTTTCATACGCTCCCATGAGTCTGATAAAAAATGCCTCTTCTTTCATACACCTCATGTGGCGTAAACGAAGTTGCGAGGTCAGTTTATAATAATAATAAGATTTGGTATTCTGCGATAATCTGTTTTGCAAAAAGAAATGTATAGATACAACATTACAACCGATTTGAATCTCTTCATGGTCGACTGAGCACGCAGTCCGTACAATCTGCAAGCATTAGTCACTTGGGCAATGGGTTTTTTGATCACTATCAAATCAAATTATGAACAACTCAACCGGCGGGCTCTGCCAACCATATCGCCGTTCTTTACGTGTATTATAGACACGCCTTTATCCCCGTAGGGGTATGCAGAGGCATAGTATACACCCACATTTTTCCTTATAGTTTTTTGTCCTACAAACCAGGTATTACACAATTTATCAATTGAAAACCAACCTTTCTTTTACGAATATGAGATGTTATTTGCTTGATTGTTAAAATTTTGTAACGGATTTTTGCAGGAGATTGATGGAAAGGCGTTGTTGCTGCTAAACTCCGATATGATGATGAAATATATGGGCTTAAAGCTCGGCCCAGCTTTGAAGATATGTAATTTGGTATCTAAAATAAAAAATCGCCGCCATTATAGCACATAAATACGGACCTGGATAATACCCAATACATTTATTTTTGAAGTATGAAACTACAAGTTTCCTATGTTGTATTATTGTAAGACTATTTTTTGCATTTCCGAAGACGTTACTCTAGAAGGAATATAGATATTCTAATTTGTTTGGAATCTCACAGAAATGTGTGGTTAGGCTGGTCTTTGATTATACATTTATAGGTGATAGCTATTGTTTTGCAGAATATTAAGTAATAAACCAAGTTTCGATAGGGCAGTGGCCTGAACCCACAGGTTGAAAATCAGGAGTCCTATGCTTCCTGTATGAAGGGACAATGAAGATAGAGTAGAAAATACAGTTCGATGTCGTGTGTGAGTGTTTTAGTAATTCAAATTGAAAAATACTGTACAGCTACGTTATTGTATGTATTTTGTCGTATAAGTGACGAGATCATCAACTGTGCTAATACACAATTTAGTGATTAGTTTTTTTTATTACACACTAGAGGACGTCACGCGGTTTCACCCGCGTAGTTCCCGTTCCCGTGGGAATACAATATTTTTTCTTCCATAAGAACCTTCTCCTGACAATACCTTACACAACAAAAAAAGAAACAAAGTATGTAGTGTCGTAACAATACGTAAAATTTAATGTCTCATTGAATTTTACTCACCTAATTAATTGTGAATTTTCAAAAGATATAATGGATGGTCTTGTCTCATCACTTGATCAAAATACATTCAATAACGTAGCTGTACGGTTGTTGCCAATTTGAATTACTAAATTATATTGCACGAATATTCAAATAATTTATTCTATACTATCTTCACGCCAAATCCCTTGCTAGGTAGGCAGAAAGAATCGAGCGCCACACGGCAGGGTCCATACACACCTCTCTTGCTTCTTCAACTTTTATTTTTCTTTTCATGCATGCACGTCGGGTCCTTCGGCTCTTGACACCACCTTCTGCTAACACACGATTAATTTGGTCGTGGTAGGTGTGTCGTGGCCTTCCCTGACTCCTACGTCCATCCACTTTCGCGTTGTATATCTGTTTTGCCATCCTTTCATCTCCCATTCGCTCCACATGCCCGAACAATCGTCGCATGCCCTTCCTAACTTTAACACCGACACTCTCTTCCAGACCAACTCTCTTTCTTACGTCTTCATTCCGAACGCGACCTGCGAGCGTTACTCCGCAGATTTTGCGTAGCGCGCGCATGTCGACCGCGTTTAATCTACTTTCATGCGTTCTCTGCCATACCCAACTCTCACTTCCATACGTTAGCGTAGGTATCAGCACCGCACTGTGTACTGCGAGCTGGGCCTTCAATTTTTTTTATTTCTTTAAATATGCATTTTCATTTAAATATATATTATGCCCGTTGTGACCACAACACGGCGCTTCCCCGTCCTGACCCCGTTTTCGCCTATTTAGTACAACCCGTACGAGATTGAATGGTATGGTATTTGACAAGATTCCGCACATTCTCGTTGCGCGCGGATTATCCCGTACAGTTAACATGATGTCATGACGTCACGAGCCAGGTTCGCAGATATTTCCGCCGTGTTGTACTTATCTGTTTACTTTCTTAAACTAACTTGACGCAGCTTTCTAGTTAAATTGCTTTAGTCGCAGAATCTATATTATTAGGGTTCCGTACCCAAACGGGTAAAACGGGACTTTATTGCTGAGACTTCGCTGTATGTTTGTCTCCAGGCTGTATCTCACGAATAGTGATAGTTAGGCCGCTGATTTTTTTAATAGATAATGTATTTCTGTTGCCACTATAACAAAAAATACTAAAATACAAAAAAAATAATTAGTGAGTCCCATAAAATACAACCTGTTTTTGGAACGAAGTTCCTTATCGCGCGTTGTGAAAGGGGGCTAGACGGAAAAAAATCTTACGAAAAGTTGTCACGACACTTTTTGCTATAGTATGGAGTTTTATTTAGAAGCCAATTATTACGAAAATTGAGCCTACTGATTAAGTTTATATAACATTATATTTGTTAATAATAAAAAAAATATTATTATTACTTAAAAAAAAAAAAATATATTACAATTCCTTCACTAATTAATCGAAAGGAACTTCGTTCCATCCGGGTGTCCCTTGACACCTCTCAAGTTTTTTTTTTTTTGGTACGGAGCCCTCGAGTCCAACATGGCAGTTTTTTTCAAAATGCACCTATCTCTTTTTCCTTTTCATTACAAATACAATGTATTTCTTTTTCATTTTATTTTCTTATATTGTAAAGCCTGTAAAAACTCTGAAAAGCAGCTAAAATAGACTGCCAATATGTCGCCTTATGTCTTTGATTTCAATCAACAACGAAATTCGCTAACATCCGGCGAGAATGTAGCTAATTATTGACTCTATAATATTATGATAGGTACTATCTAATATATAAAATTCTCCTGTCACAGTTTTCGTTGCCATACTCCTCCGAAACGGCTTGACCGATTCTCACGAAATTTTGTGAGCGTATTGAGTAGGTCTGAGAATCGGCCAACATCTATTTTTCATACCCCTAAGTGACCGGGAATAACATTCCACGCGGGCGGAGCCGCGGGCATTAGCTAGTTCTTTATAAATCTACTCAATTGTATAATTTGTTACAAACATTTATTTAATTAATATGTATGTGATAATGAGATAAAAATCTACTACTAATAATATTTAATTGCGAAAATGTACCTATTTGTCTTTGTTTTGTCAGAAATCTATAATTTAATTGCGAGAAGTCGTTTTTGTGTTTCGTTGTAAGAAATCAGTGTTATTTTTGAAAGGAGATTATTTTAGAGCTTGACTGATGTAAGCTATTTTATGTTACGAGAATACACATTTGTAAGAAATGCATAAAAACTAAAAAAAAAAGAATTTTGTCGGTATCGCGAGTGTTGAAAACGTCCAAAAGCTACAGTGACCTCTTATGCTCAGATAGGCTCCGTATGCTTGTCTGCCACATTAGGATTACAAATAAAAGCAATATTCTGCAAAACTTTAGAAGACTGAAGTAAGAATAACTTTTTAATCGGGGCAAGTACATTATGATAGTAGTAGATGTTTTCTGTATTTTCGTTTTCAATCAATTTAAAATTTGAACTATTCTCCTCATAGCGTGAGACTTTCGTCCTTATTTTTGACGCCCAATGACCTATTTAGTTTTGCATTTCGAATTCTTTAAGCTTATAAATTTGCAGTGTCATAATTTAGGCTTAAGGAATGACAATATTATAAATGAGATGCAGCTTAGAATAGCAAAGTATCACTTGCCAATATCATTAGTAACGGCACTATGGACAAGAATTAAGTTATTTCCTTGAGTAGAATTGCATTTAATGTGGTTAAAGCTCGTATTCCAGTGAAGTCTTAAAAATTTTAGTGGCTGTATTAATTTAGTATGTGTTAAATTATTGTCCTGCCACCGAGAAAATGTTTTATAAGCGCGTTACGTTACGTTTGTAGTAAAGTCAGCCATTTTTGTTTTCCACTTCAATAAGTGTTTTTGTAGGTAGTTGCGCCTTGTGATTTGATTGAAGTGCAATTCCAAGCTCAATCAGAATCCATTCTTTCGGTGGCCGGACTTTAGTAAATAAAATGTATATAAATATCGGCTAGTCGTGCGTGAAACCTGCTTGAACGCTATAATAAGTACATAAGTCTTATCTACAAATTTTCAAATCTAATAAACATGTACAGAGATTCTATTGTAGATTAGGGTCTTAGTGCCTTTAAACTAGGTGTACTTAAGAATTTTCAATAGAAATGATTTACAAATTAGCGCGCAATAACACCAATAGCAACTGTGATGCGAATGACGGTAGAATGAAAATATCGTCTACCTTAAATTTATCGAAGGAATATCTTCCCAATCTTTAGTTTCGTCTTTATAACACACTTTATTGTTCCTTGTAAGAATAATTATTTGACGATGGCAGAAGTATTTTATTTGTAAAGCTATGGTATTTAATTTTAGTTTTGCCATTTTCAAGTGTTATAGTGTTTAAACATTTCATCATGTGATATTTCAATGTTATTTGTTAAAAATTAAGAAAGAATAATATTAATATGTTGCTATAATAATTACGTGATGTATATTTAAGTTTTCACATGACATAAAGAAATAGATAAGTAGTTATTTAATTTACCTATTTTGTTGATGTAAATATTTGATCATAAATAATTTTATTTTACTATTGAATAATCTGACGGCATAAGTATAATTTTATGTAAACCGTGTAAGGTTTTTATTTTATTTGAACTTGACACTGATTTTAGTTACTAAGATAATATCTTCCTACTTTTTTTGTTTACAATTTGTTATACAATATCAATCCACGTCATATATATTGGTTTATCGCGAACTGTGTTTACATTACATTAACAGCAGGCATCTGTGAATAGGATTGATATAAATTATAGTGAGTTCTTACATCAAAATTATTATTTTATATTATTGTAAAAATTAATAATAGCTAACATGTATGTACATAGGCAAATAATTGGACACAGATGTGTATAAATTAAATAAAGTATAAAATTTATAAACATTGTTGTTATTGATTGATTGATTTGGCGAATGTATAATGTTATATTATAACTTAGATGACTGAAAGGAATCAGGGTGAAATCGAGAACCTTAACCTAAAATGACAACTTATAAACCTAAAATGACAATGCGTATTTTAAAAGGACAACTTCATAAAATGATAACTTCCGAAAATGAAAACTTTCTAAAATGAGAAGAATTTATTACAAAAAATTTGCTATACCGCGTCTTGGGGTGTGTGGCGTGCGTAAAACACTTTGTTCTCACTAGTTCGATTCATTAGTTCGATCGTCGAGACTGAGATTTTTTTTTCTCATTGTATCGACCGTCGATCTGGACGTTCTAATAGAACAGATGCTGACTGCCATTTATTTTGTTTAAATTGGCGCTCTGCAGTAGTTCGACGATCGGACTAATGAATCGAACTAGTGAGAACAAGCCCTTAAAACTATCACGTCGCGCTGTCGTCTTGGACCTGCTTCTGTAAGGACGGTGAGCAGCCCGCCCACTGTCATCTGCCCCCCGTTCATTGGGGCCGATAGTCTTGCTAGTGGAATAACGTGTTCGTAATTCTTCTGCGGGGCCTGGTAATCACTTCAAACAATTGAAACCCAAATTGTTCGACAGCTGATTAGCAATTTAAGCACATTAGCAACATCTGCCGAACTCGGTAAGACTTGATGTGGAACTTGCTAGTAAAGACATGCTAATTAGTAGTAGTAATTATAAGTGGCGAGACAGTAAAACGATACTAGGCTAGAGAGTAGGCACCCGGCCTAGCAAACAAATCGTAGTTCTAGTGACTCTCTCGCCACTCTGCTCGGCTGAGTCACTCGTCAAAATGTTCATACGTACCGAGCACTCGGCCGACCCTTATTCGCTGCGAGACAGTGCCCTCGGGAACTGTCCCGCCACTGTACTCGTTACGTGTAAGAGACACATACGGTAAGGCTTTTGGGTGAGTGACCACCACGTGCGTTCCCGTGCTTCGGAAGGCAGGTTAAATCCCTTGTTTTCCTGTGTACCCTTGGCTGTTCCCTTGATGGTACAGTGGAAAATAAATTTTAACCGCTGTACCCTTGGCCGTAAAACCCAACCAACTTAAATTAAACATGAAATCTTTCATTGAAATCATGATCTTTTAGGACATGTGAGTGGAAAAAGATCCATTAGTATACGAAGAACATCTAAAAGTTAAAATGTATAAAGTAATTAAATAATTTTCAAAACAAATGAAGATCGGTAAAACAAGTGAAGATCAACAGAACAAATGAAGATCGGCAAAACAAATGAAGATCGAAAAAACAAATGAAGATCAGCAAAACAAACGAAGATCGGCAAAACAAATGAAGATCGGCAAAACAAATGAAGATCGGCAAAACAAATGAAGATCGACAATACAAATGAAGACCGACAAAACAAATGAAGATCGACAATACAAATGAAGATCGGCAAAACAAAATGCAGATTAATAAAACAAAAGACTATAAGCAAGTTTATAAGGTCAAAAATTACTTGCAGCCATATTTTGTAATCTAGATGCGATTGCCATTCAAAAAAATAGGTGCAAGCAATTCGCGACCTTATGAACATGCATAATATCTATTTATTTTTTATATATTCGTGATCAGTCATGTCTATAAAAGCCTAAAAGCACATTTTTGGATAAGTGTCATTAAGGTCGAGAATTGCTTGCACCAATTTTTTTGAATGGCAATCGTATCTAGATTACAAAAAATGGGTCCAAGCAAATTTCGACCTTATGAGCATGCATTATATCTATTTATTTTTTATATATTCGTGATCAGTCATGTCCATAAAAGCCTAAAAGCACATTTTTAGATAAGTGTCATTAAGGTCGAGAATTGCTTGCACCTATTTTTTTATGGCAATCGCATCTAGATTACAAAATATGGCTGCAAGTAATTTTTGAGCTTATAAACTTGCTTATAGTCTTTTGTTTTATTGATCTGCATTTTGTTTTGCCGATCTTCATTTATTTTGTCAATCTTCATTTGTTTTACCGATATGCATTTGTTTCGTTGATCTTCATTTGTTTCGCCGATCTTCATTTGTTTTGTCGATCTCCATTTGTTTCGCCAATCTTCATTTATTTTGTCGATCTTCATTTGTTCTGTTGATCTTCATTTGTTTTACCGATCTTCATTTGTTTTTAAAATTATTTAATTACTTTACTTTGATATTTCACGATATTTAATTTTAAAAGGATTTTTTTACTGTTTTATTAATTTGTATCTATTTTACTACTGGAGATCGGCGGAATTGTTGAAAAAAAGAAGAAGAAGAATTTTAAAGTCTGGAAAAGAAAGAAAGGGTGTGCACTAAAAACAAAGTGTGTGCGGGAAAAGCGTGTATATGCATGTAAATTTGTTGTTGACGCTATAGATTATACATTTTAACCATAGTAGAATTATATATAGTAGGGTATCTCCGAGCTCGACCGCACGATACTTACCTATAGTATCAGGGCTGTCACTTTTAGTTAATTCAACCGTCGTAAATGACAGGTTAGGTTAAACAATTGGACATTCTCATACAACATCATCTAGTTCAAATTAGGCCAGTTTAAGCTTGTGCTATGGGATCTAGACAGAATCCAACCTGGGACCTCAGTACAGCTTTCCCATATTAATGATGGCAACATTTTTATGGATCACACAAATAATTGGACCGACCAAGGAATAATACTAGAACTACACTACCGACTGCGCCTCAGAGGCAATTAAAATCAAAATACATAATTTGTGAAAATTTCAGCTTTCTAACTATCACGGTTCCTGAGATACAGCCTCATGACAGATTGACAGACAAAGTTCAATGGTCAAAGACAGACAGACGGACAGACAGACAGATGGACAACTTAGTCTCATAAATAGACTCCCGTTTTTATCCTTTGAGTTCAAAACGACCGAAATTCTAGAATATTTTAGCTTTTCCTTAATTCATACACTGAACACTATTTGCATGAATTTGAAAGTTGTATATTCTTTTGAAGTGCAGTCAGCCAGTGTTCACTCACTGCATACATACATATAGTCACGCCTTTATCCCAAAAGAGGTAGTCAGAGGCATAGTATACGCCCACATCTCACCTTCTAGATTTATGTCCCACAAAATACCTAGGTGGTGAGCCTATTCTGACGTGTCAAGGCAATACACTGTATAATCCGAAATACCAATTTGAGAAAAACGCCAAAATGTCTGTTGAACAGTCTTTTTGTAATTTAAAGCTATTAAAATTATGAAAAAAAATAAAATTTATATCATTTTGTAGGTTTTTTTTATTGTTGTTATAGCCATATAAAGAACTTGACAATAAAAATTAATAGTTTTCTAGAAAATTCAAAAAAGACAGTTGGTATAACAGACTAATATTAATTTGTTAAGCTCGTGTAAGGCATAATACTGTAAATATTAATACAGTGTTTTGCCTGAATAATCCTAAGAATTTAACATTAGTTATAATAATGTACTATTGAATACAGTTTTCTGCAGAAACCGTTTATTAAGATTCAGTAGGTGAAACCTGTTCTAGTAGGGGTAGTGAATTAAATAAAACAATTAAAAAGTTATTTCAATTATTTACTTTTTTATGGTCAATGAACCATAAGACCTTTGAAATACAAAACGAAATAGTTTACTCAGGCTAATAAGTCTCTTATTTTCATAGTCACAATTTGAGATCAACATATAAAATAAAAACGTTATAAAATTAACAAATCTTTAAAATACAAAATTTATATTAGCACTAGCTGACCCGCGCAACTTCGTTTGCGGCACATGAGAGTTAGAAAAAGAGAGGTATGGTATTAATATTTTGAGTGATATAATGTTTCCCGTCGCATTTCCTCTCGTCGCGCCTAGTCCCGTCGCGTCGCTTATATACATTAGAGCTGACCCGCACAACTTCGTTTGCATCACATGAGATTGAGAAGGAGAGAGGTGTGGTATTAATATGTAAAGTGATATATGTTTCCCGTTGCATTTACTTCCACCCGTTCTTTTTTTGGTACGGAACTCATTAGTGTCCGACTCGCACTTGGCCGGTTTTTATCGTTCAGTTGATTGGCTACCACTGCAGACCACGTTTACCTACTCCCGTCGCGTCGCTCATACTGTAAAACTTATTAAGAGGGGGTTATTGTAAGTGAACTTTAAAAGATAGCATATGCTATTGACGACATTTTTTTGTAACTTTTAAAGGGAAGCATTTTTGTAATACAAAATTTTCACGCAACTATAACCATTTACGCAACGTACGGAGTGGAAGCTCTCAAAGGAAAGAATATCTATATCAAAACAAATACACGTGATTGGCGAAGACGGCCGGGCGCCGGACGGCCGCAGCGCTTGCGGTCCTGCTCTAACATCGTATGCGTAAGATGAGTAAGAGCGATAGCGATAGGTTCACGCGCGCATCCAGAGCGGTCGGTCAATTTATTATACAGTGTCTTGTCTTGACAAGGTCGCTCATTCCCTTGCGTTGAATGTATGGCAAAACAATGTTTTAAAAAATACAGTTTTATGGTTTGATGAAGGTAGATTTTTTGAAACTTACATGGTTTTTTAATATTGAATATCTTCATAAATAAAGGTCGTAACACAAATTAAAATAGTTTCACTTAAAGTAGACCCTAAAATATGCCGAATAAGCGTTGTTAAGGCAAAACACTGTATTCTGGTATACAGTGTATTGCCTTTACACGTCAGTATTGCCGTGTTGAAATGGGCGGGTAGTGTTCTGTTGAAAGATACTAAAGATACTTCAAACTTCTAGTTTTATCCACAAAGAAATTATAAGGGGTCGAAAATGAACGGAGTGGGTTCGAAGCAGTGGGAGAAGAACTCGCGCACCGAGGGTTCCTTACCAAAAAACAGGCAAAACTCATGTTTGTTGTATCCCATGCAACTAACGTTCCCCTAACACAATATTATTTTTCTGATTTTAGTATTTGTTGTTATAGCGGCAACAGAAATACATCATCTGTAACAATTCAGCTCTCTAGCTATCACGGTTCCTGAGATACAGACCTTTTGTGGGACAGACAGACGTATAGCGAAGGGTCATGTTTAGGGTCCCGTTTTTTACTCTTTGGGTACGGAACCCTAATAAATACGAAGTCTAATAGGTATTGAACGAATTCGTACGTAAGCATTAAATTAATATTACTACGTCCATAATAATCTCAAGGTAAGTTGGTACGTAAGTGAATTATTCAAACTCACCTTTCTTCTTTTTTGTTACCTATCGTGAATTCGTGAATAACGATAGATAATGACGGAGTTTAAAAATTAGTGTTGAGGCATCCAAAAACACAGCAATATCGTCTTTACCTCTTTATAGGCATTGTCATATTTATCTAATATTAATATCCTGTGTGGCGACGAGGCCTCGTCTTGCGACAGGTAAGAGTAGGTACAAATGTCGCCACCCCAATACATTCCAAGGGTGTCGTAAGAGGCGACTAAGGGAACACCTTCACAAAAAGATCCATTGCGTAGAGAAGGAAAACTCAAAATGAAACTCGGTAGTCAGTAAAATGACAATCGTTAAGCCAAGTTGAAGGCCTTATGCTTGGCTTGAAAATTTTCAACTGCGGGTCTTGGCGTCCTGCGCCTGTCCATTCCAACACGGCAATAGGCTCACCACCTATTACGGGGGACATAACACTAAAATTTGAAATTGATTATATGTAGGTATGTATGTAAGTAAAGATAACGGGCATTATGACACATACATTTTACGTACTCAAGCGCACGCGGTTCGCGGCAACCCTGATTGAACGCTTGGTTTACCAGCTGGGAGCTTTCCGTCTAGTACTGATTTTTAAATGTGTGCGTGATGACGCGCGGCTCGTTCCGACGCGATGCGCCCGTAGCACTGACCTGAGTGTCGAGTGCGAGTTTTTTTCTTATGCGTTTACGCGCAAGTTTTCGTGAATTTGTATTCATATAGAGCTGCACACATCTAGAAACATTGATTGTGTGAGTCAGTTTTGCACGTCCTTGTCGCAAGCCCCGCCCATTGTCGACACTGGGTCTCACGAGGATGATGACAATGGCACGTCATTGGTTGTTTCAAAGTTTGCCCAAGTGCGAGTTGCAATTTTGACATTTCGTTTCGTAAACTTTGGTTTACGTGATCGAATACGCTGTCACCTATAATTTCCTAGTGAAAGCACAGTGACTACGTTTACGTGTTGTTATTATGGCTTAAATATGATTTTAAAATATGGCTGAAATGAATTTTTTCGCGTGGAGGATGCTTGCTGTTGCTACGGAATAAGATAATCGACAATATTCTATCTATCTAACACAAGGATGGAGGCAAGAGCTCGGGCTTCCTTGAATGGAGACAGTTTGGTGTTCTTTACCTACATATAACACAAAAAATGTGCAGTTTTTATTTTCAACAAGTGCCAGAAGCGTTACCTACTGTGTACCAGAATTTTAAGGGCTATGTGCATTAAACACAGCCACACAATGTTTTATTGGCCTCGGGTTCAAAGTTCTACTTCCTATATAAATTTCAGCAACGTGAAAGTGATTTTAATATATATACTAATTTGTCTTTACAATGACAACAAAATATTCTATAGAAAGTGTTAAATAAAGATCAACAAATTATGGTAACTTGTCCTTCATAATTAACTACCTACATAATCACCTAAATTAACTAAATGATATCTAAATATAGTGCATGAGGCTTCATTTGCGTGGAATTATGTTCCTGCATCCCATGGGGACATATTCCAGGGATAAAAAGTAACCCATGTGAATTCCCGACTGATCTATTCCTGTAGGTACATTCCAGTTTGTTGAGTGTGATTTAATAACACAGCACAATATTTCACATTTTAATATTAGTAGTATTGTGTATGTGTAATGGGATTCCATATTACCACCTTATTTAACTGGAAGGTGCCAGTGACTTCATCTGTGAGGAATTTTGTACCTGTATCCCATGGGAACAAATTCCTGGGATAAAAAGTACCTTATGTAAATTCCAACACGGCAATACAGCTCACCACCAAGTGTGATTCAATATGTAATGACTAATGAGACCCCATTACACATCCCAAGGCCCTAACCAACCTCATTTGCAGGTTATGCACCTGCTGATCATAGAAAAGAAGGAAAAATAATCCATACAAAGAGGTGTGTAATTAAAAGTTTATTTTACACCAAACATGGATTAAATTACAAAAAAAATTAGCTTAATACAATATGTTCCTATAAATATCTAGGTCCTTATCATAAAAACAATTTCTCTTAAAAAAATATCTATGCACCTGTCCAAGGTATAGTTCTGTCTGCGATTTCATGCAAAGGTCTCTGCAAGTTAATATTATCTTGGTGCCTATGAGTTTTTATTTGTCATAAAGATTCCTCAGCTTGGAAATAATGCTGAGTTTCCTGCTTGGTGTGGGTGGGCCTCAAACTATGTCTAGGTGATGCCCTTACTCTTGTACCATTTCTATGCTCTGGTCCACAAGGTTTAGTTGGGCCAGATTGAGATTGAAGTGGCTGGTTCCTCTGGTCCCAACTGGCGAAAGACTACTATGATCTGTAAAATAAGTAAGTAAATAAGATGAGCAAAATCAAAAGAGGACAATGATTCTGACATGACATTTCTTGAATAACATCTTAAATATATATTTATTAAATTGAAATAGTGGACTGGCAATATACCCACAAAAACATTTGAGGCCAAGTACCGGCCATAGTGAAAGTTGCAGACTACAGTGATTGTTTAGAGTCCGCAGGGTCTCGATCCTTTCACTTTACTGAAAAAACTTGATGATGATGTGATACTAGTGAAATATAGTTTCTAAGAATAGCATGGCATAGTTTTACCTTAATAATGTCTCAGTCCATGCTTGATATTGAAGTTAAATAAATAAATAAATATTCACGGACATCACACACAATGCTATCTGATCCCAAAGTAAGCTAGGAATAACCTGCTTGTGTTATGGGTATCAGACCATGGATATTAATACTTATATACTTATAAATACATATACATACATGTTATACATAGAAACACCCAGACTCTTGAGACAAACATTTATGAATCACACAAATATTTCTCTCCGGTGGGAATCGAACCCACGACCTCCAGCGCCGCAGGCGGTATCACTATCGACTGCGCCACAGAGGCTGTCAAGTAGTCAGTTAAGTAGGTAGGTACTTAGTTGTTTTCAACTTATTTATTGTTGATTTTCCTTGTAGATGTATGGTTTTGATAGAGATGAATGGAGATTTGGGTTTGTGGTGTTTTAGTTCATCACTCGAACCTGCCATGAGATGGTTTAGGCTTGTACAGAGGTTGGATACCTGAAAATACAGGATTTATTAGATTATCAGTAGGTAAGTATTAACTTTTATCCTATTGTTATTCAAAATGTAAAAGTTTGTGATGTTTCAATTTTGGATGTTTGTTATTCAATTAAAATGATGTTTCAATTTTGGATGTTTGTTATTTAATTAAAAAACACTCAAAGTGGATGAAATTTTGTACAAGGATGCATTACCTATAGCCTGGAATAACACTTATTAAATGCTACATATAGGGTTGCCAACTTTAGAAAGGACGAATCCGGGAGATTTTGAGGGGGGGGGGGTTTTCGTTAAAAGTTCGAAAAACTGAAAATCACTGTCTTTTTTTTTTGCTCTGCCCCCTGGTTTAGGCAAAGGTTATGGGTTCAAATCCCATATGGGCCAAGTTGTCCTTTTTCACTTTATCCCTACTAATATTATAAATTAAACTGTATCTGTCTGTCTGTCTGTTACGCTTTAACGGCTGGAGTGATTGAGATAAAATTTGGTATGGGGATAGTTCGACGTCCTGGGCTACTTTTTAGCCGACTGCGCAAAATGAGGGTTATGATTTTACGCGATAACGACTTCTACGCGGTCGAAGCCGCGGGGAACAGCTAGTAGGTATTAAATAAAATGAAAATCAGACTTTTAATTTTTTTAAATTTAAATTTTGTTTTGTTTAGTAGCAGCATTTAGCAATCGCAATTTATTACCGACTTCAAAAAAGGAGGAGGTTCTCAATTCGATGGTATGTTCCTTTCTTTTATGTTACTTACCTCATAACTTTTGATCGCGTGAACTGATTTTGAAAATGTTTTTTATGTTTGAATGCTTATGCTTTCCATTGGTCTTGTTACAAGGAAGTCAGGATCTGATAATGGCATCCTGGAGAAATCGAGGGAAAAATTTAGAAAATTGTAGAAACAACTAGTGTATTTTTTAACTATGTATTTTATTCAGTGTTTTGAAGCACTAAATTTCCTGGAGTCGATCTGGTAATGGACTCGGTTGACAGCTGACGGAATCACTTAACTTTGTAAAATTTTAGAACATCCGGGAGAAATCGTCGCATCTCGGGAGGTCGGGAGGGTAAACATTATTACCGGAGTCTCCCGGGCAATCCGGGAGGGTTGGCAACCCTGGCTACATACCTTTTATTCTTAGATTATACTAGATGATGAACGCGGCTTTGCCCGCGTTGAATTCGGTTCCCGTTCCCGCTTCTCCTGTGAATATACTCCCGGGATGAAACGTAGCCTATGTGTTATTCCAGACTAAGCTATCTCGCCTATCTCTGACCGAATTTCAGCCTAATCCGCTCAGCCGTTAGAGCGTGATTGAGTAACAAACATCTTCACAAACTTTCTAATTTTTTATATTAATAGGATTCCCATTTTCATTCCAATGATCCATAATCGGGAACGGAATTATTACACGCCGCGGGCATCACATCAGCTGATAGCGTTTTATTATATCGCAAAAAATTTTGTTATGCTAAATAAGTAAAAAACCACTTGTTTATTGTCATAAATAAAATCCACGGCTACAAAGTTCATGTCCATTATTCCACTACATTGTGTCTAGTTGAGATGAAACAAAATTATGACGGAAAAAAATGTTTCTAATTTACTTTCAAAATGTATAGGACATATTGATGAAGAAATTAAACGTATTGCAAAGTTGTTTGACAATTTTGACAAGTCACCATGACAATGACATTTAAAGTGCCATCCGCGCTGCACACTGACTGTGGTGTACAAATACATAGATTGTTATTTGTTTTTGTTTTTCCGAGTTGAATTTCATTTGTTTATCGAGTTAAGTTTCATGTGTTTAAAGTTATGTTACGTTGTAATGGTTATTTTTTTAAAAGTTTTATTAATTTATTATTCAAGTTGTTATTATCGTCAATATTAATTTTCAAAATGAGGACTAGCCCGCCACAGTTTGATTTATTGGTGACATATATGCAGCAGTAAGTCCTACATACAATTTTCTTAATGTTTTTGATATTTATTTGTAGCGTTTTAAAGAAAACCTATGACTTATGTAGGTACTACATACATTTTTTGTTTTTTTAGGCACGGTGATGTTAGTAAGCCTAAGAGTAATGCACGAGGCAGGATTAGCACAAACAATAATTGGCAACAACTTACTAATCTATTGAATAGTGTTGGCGGTGGTTGCACTAGATCCACTGAAAAGTGGAAGAAAGTTTGTATAAATATTATTAATACCTAGGTATTTCAGTTATAATAATGTAATAGTTGTCACATACAAGTTTCTTTGCATGCCATAGGTTTGGAGCGACTTAAAAAACAACACCAAGAAAAAGGCAGCTCGTTTGCATAGGGCAGCTAATCAGACTGGTGGTGGTCCTGCTGTATTAACCCGACTAACGGATCTAGAGCAGCGGGTCTTGAATATCACTGGTGTGCAAGTGGCTACCGGTTTGGCAGTGGAAGAAGCTGGCGTGCCTCAGGTTTTAAAACTTCTACATCGTAACAATTACTACTTTCATGTTATTGTTGTTACCATTTAAATTGTATTTCTCTTACAGCTTGGTATTCTGCCTGATGAAGTCATTGCAAATAATTCTTGTATACAACCCTATTTATTTGCTGAAGGTATTTGTGCTAAGTAATACTTGTAGTATATCAACCTTTGTATATCCATGAGTTCTTAATGGTACCTACTTATAAATCAGTAATAACTACTTGTATGTTTTTGGTTATTTCAGTAGCGGACATAGATACACCACCAACAGGAGCAACATCTTCTCCCCCTCTTCCATTATTTAATTGTAAGAAATGTATTTAATTGTACTGTATTTAATTGTACTTCCTAAATTTATTTTGTTTTCAAGGACTTGTCTTTATTTGAATCTTGATTTGATTTTGAATTTGTATTGTACATTTATATTTAATTTTACATCTAATTTAATTGTATAATATGTTGCATTTAATTAACATCTCAATGTGTTTGTAATTCCATTCATAAAGTAGAATGATCCTATTACCTGCATAATTATAAAATCAATTTATTTTATACCGAGTTAACAAAATATAATTTTACTGTACCTTTTCTTTTTTGATCACTAAGGTACCTATGATTAAATAATATTAATTAATATTTCTTTATATTATTTATTTCAGCTTCACAGCTTTTGAGCGAGCCTGGGCCATGTGCATCTGGAACATCAGCTCGGCTGGATACACCAACACATGGGCCATGTGCATCTGGAACATCAGCTCAGCTGGATCTACCAGCACATTTAGAAGTGTTGAATCGCACTTTAACAACACCACATCTCTCCCATATGGAGGTGCTGAATCAACCTATAATTACACCACATGTCTCTCATGTGGAGGTGCAAATCGAAGGTAATTCAACCAAAAAATAAAATGTAAAGAAATACTTCACTAAAATAATCACTTTCTGAAAAGCATAACAAGACATTATTAGGGAATAGACATGGTCGTAAAAACAGTTTTTTACAACTATTACAGCTTCATCTTACAAAGTTATTATACTTATTATGTTTTTCAGAAAACTCCTTTTTTGGGGATCAATACGCAAAGGGTAAAAACTAGGCCTGCAACGAATATTTGGTTACTATTAAGGCCAAATAGGCCGAATACCGAATATCTGCTACTGTTGGGCCGAATTCCGAATACTTAATATTAATATTTTATTTTTTGCATAAGGATCATTCACATGAAAAATGTGCAAAATTAAATAATTTTAATGGTAATTATTGTATATGTATATTGTATATACGTAATATAAGATGTTATAAAAATAAAATAATTATAAATAAAAAAAAAATGGTAATTATAAATTATTTAATTTTGCACATTTTTCAAGATTCAATTAAGCAATTGACTCTTGAAAAATGTACGTTTTAATGTCAAAGATATATTATTTGTAGATTTCCTTCTGTACATTATTATTGTGGTAGGTACCATCTTCAAGATCATAAAAAAATCATTCAAATGATTTAATATTCTTGGTGTACTTACATAGTTGCTTTTTTTTTAACACTACCACAATTATTTTATTTAGCACAGTTTATACACGGCACTTTTTGCGTCACATAAGTATTTACATCACGCTTTATCGAAGTATGTTCATATTGATGATTTCTTTTTAGAAGCTCTATTTAGGTACCTACCCTAGCTCTATTATTGGCGTAGGCACTTACGTAATTATTTTATAGGTAATTGGTTAGACACAATTTCACTTACTTACAAACAAATGAAAGGAAGAGAGCACGTTAAGCTATAGGTACATACCGTAATTACTATAAGCACGAAATTAACTTGACCAAACACATATTGGGTTAGCAATAGATCGCACGGTGGGTAGGTAGGTACAAACTTGTGCGAAATGATCATCTTAATCACCGACTGAATAATATTTTGCCTAATATTCGGCTATTCGGCCAGCGAGTTTAACGAATATTTGGTATTCAGCGGAGGGCCGAATATACTATTCCTTACACGCCTAGTAAAAACGGGACCCCATTCATGAGACTTCGCCGTCCGTCACGACGCTGTATCTTAAAAACCATGGTAGCTAGAGAGCTGAAATTTCACAGATGATGTATTAATATTGCCGCTATAAGAATACCAAGATTAGAAAAATAACGATATTTAAGGGGGGCTCCCATACAACAAAGGTAATATTTTTCTGTGTTTTGGTACGGAACCCTCCATGCGCGAGTCTGACTCGCACGCAGGTTGAAGACCTTTTGGGCGGCCTAAAAATGCTCTACAGTGGGTCAACACAACCAGCGCCTGCCCGTTTCAACACAGCTATGGGCTAAAGGCGTGACAGAATGTATGTTTAGAGTATTCTCATGTATTTACTATGTTTCCAGATCATGGTGATCTTTCACCTGTTGTGCCTCCAGCTGCAATACGTAGGAACCAGCCAACACCGTCGCGCTCTGGCCAAACTACACCACATCGAAGACCGGGGCGTAGTAATGGCACAAGGGCATCGCCTAGACGTCCCTTGAGACCCACCCAAACAGAGCAGGCAACTCAACATTTTCTCCAGGCTGAGGAAACATGGAGACGAATGAGAGCTGAGGAGCAGCAAAATAATGTCGAGTTGCAAAGAACTTGGCAACAAATTGCATCAAGAGCCTTAGACGCGAGAGCTGAGGAGCAGCAAAATAATTTCGAGTTGCAAAGAACTTGGCAACAAATTGCATCAAGAGCCTTACACGCATTAGACCGAGTAATTGAGAAATTAGCCTAGCTACTAGTACTAGGACTAGCCCCCTGCTGTCTTTGTTTCCTCCCCATCTGCTGATCAGCAGGAGCACTGCATGCCAATGCGGTCGGTTTGATTCCATTTTTTACTACTGAGGTGACAGCTAAGGTTACTGCCCACCTAATGGTTGGTTACCGTAGCCTATGGACGTTTACACCACCAGAAGCGCTACACACGCGCATAGGCTACGGTGACCACTAGTATAACTGGTGGGCCGTATGCTTGTCTGCCACCTTAGTGGTATAAAAAAAATCTTAGTACTTAGTAATATTATAATTATAAATATTGAAAGCTTCACCTGTACTGTTTCACAATATTTAAAATAATTGTCATTGTTTATGTGTTCGAAGTGTAATTATGTTCAAAATAAGTAAATAGCCTTTGAGAATGCCGTAAGGTGAAACCGGTTAGGTATAGCAATAATAAATATTGTGAATCAGTACAAGTAATTTTCAGTATGTGTAGCAATGTTCATCAAGTGCCATAAATCAACATTAGGTACAATAATAATTATAAATGTTAAAGTTTGAGATGATTGTTTTTTAATCATACTAATGGCAGAACGGATCTGGCTGAAATCTTGGTTCAGGTACAGATCGTAGTCTGAAATAACACAAGCTACTTTTTATCTCTGGAATACGTTCCTATAGGATGGGAAACAGGAACAAAATTCAAAAGCGGATGAGGCTGCGGGCACCTCTAGTTAAGTGGGATCGTTTTTTTATACCATTAGACCGATATTTAAGACTGATATTTAATAAAAGACTGATTTTTAATAAAACTTATTTATTGTTTAGAAATGGCTGATTGTTAAATATTTTTATTTTTTTTACAGTTAACTTTGTTAATACTAGGCTGATCTTGTTAATAAAACTAAATATTTTTAATCATAACTAATTGTTGACAAACTATTTATTGATTATCAAAGACCGAATGTTAATAAAAAAATATCGTTATGAAACTAGTTTTAATTGAAAAACATTTCTAAACAGCACTTTTCTGAGCTTAATATAACTGAGCGCAAAGCCAAAATCATAAAACATATTTTCTTTTACATCACCTAGAATAAGGCAGAAAACAAAACAAAATTTATATTTAGCGCTTTATTTAAAATAATTAGATACCGACCGAAGTTCAGATTTCGGTTTCGGGCGCAGTTTCGGTTTCGGCCAAAATGGGCCGAAATTCACGTGTTCGTGAACTTTGAGTGCTTGGCTCTACCTGTGACGTGGTTGGGGACTTGGGGATAGCCCAAAACGTTCAGTCCTACGAGCCTTTTGAAAATATGTGATAACATAAATCACACTCGGTAGGTATAATGTAACTAACTAACCTAAGAATTAGCGATTTACAAAAACTTCCAACGAATAGTTACAATACTACCATTTTATTCAAACCACAAGCAATTACAATCTTTGAGAAGTTTTTAGGGTTCCGTTTTTATATTTTGGTTACGGAAACCTAAATAGGTGATGTAGTAGGTACATTACATGAACCAACCCCTTTGTAGTCAGTTCCGTACAAGAAAGGTACAAACAGGACCCCATTACTAAGACTACGTTGATCGCCTGTCTGTCAGTAGGCTGTAACTAATACACCGTGATAGTTAGACTGTTAGAATTTTTACAGATGATGTATTTCTGTAGCCGCTATGGCAAAAAATAATAAAAACAGTTAAAATAAAAATAATTAAAGGGGGCCCTCCATACAACAAACGTGATTTTTTTGCCGCTTTTCTTGTACGGAACAACAGTTTTAGTTATATACTTAACGTAACTAAAACCGGCCAAGAGCGTATAAAGAAATAAAAAAATATTTTAAATTATTGTTGTTTCTTAATATTTCTAACCCCATCTTCGATTCATCCGATGCAGTGATCAGAGGGTATAGCTATAGCATTGTCTACGTTGCTTGTAGGAACCACTTAATGGGAAATTCATGTCTTAATTACAAAAATTGAAGCGAGAGCCCTTGCGTCGTTATTTAAAAGGCGCAACAAGGCGCTGGAGCGAGGCCATTGGTCGGCACCTCGAGCGATCGAGACTTACCGGTCCTTACTCTGCCAGGACGCGCGGATACTTGGAATGTGCGATTTGAGCAACCAAGGTGGGAAAACACTAGAAACGGAGCATAGAATCTCATACTGGTTGTATCAGATAATATCGGGCATGGGTACTTCGGTAAATATCTGTGGCGATACACCGGGAGACCACAACTGAGTGCATCGCAGCTAGGACACAGGGCTCAACTCATCGTTAGAGTGCTCAGTGTAGTGGCATCAGCATGGCAGATGCTCGTGGTAAGTCTAGAGGCGGATATTCTCTCGCTGAATACCATAGTGCCAACCATAATCTTCAGCAGGAGTAAATGGGACACCGCCGCTTGCTGCTACGAGCAAATTGAGTCCGTGAGGGCAGGGTGGAAGCCCCATGCGAGACGGCAGTGGTAGCCAAAGTCTGTCTGGAATCCTGAGACACCCTTCCGAAGAATTAACCGGGATACTCTCAGAAGACAGTAGCAGGGCTAAGTGGTTTTAGTCGGT
The DNA here is from genome assembly GCA_933228765.1 of Miltochrista miniata. NCBI lineage: Eukaryota > Metazoa > Arthropoda > Insecta > Lepidoptera > Erebidae > Miltochrista > Miltochrista miniata. The sequence continues at coordinate 20,018,262 of OW121763.1, read as the reverse complement.
AGGAGTTTGCTATGGCATCCATGAGTAATTCCGCACGTAAAAGAAAGAAACCCATCTTTAGATGAAGATATTTCTAAAATGAACACGAGAAGATTTTTACCATTGATTGATGGTGGTCCTTGCTGCGCCTATCGAAAAAACTCCAGCCAAGTGCGAGTGGGAATCACGCACGAAGGCGTAAAAGCGGGACCTTTAAAACGAGACATGATACCTACTTAACTGTCCCTCTGTCTATTAATCACGAGGCTGTATCGCTGGAATCGTGATAGATGGAGAGCTAAAATTTTTACAGATAATATATTTCTGTTGCCACTATGACAAAAAATACCTACCTCCTAAAATCAGAAAAAAAACCTACACAACAAACGTAATTTTTATAACGGAACCCTCTGTGCGCGAATTCGACTCGCACTTGTCCTGTTTTTTTTTTATATATTATGATCTCTTGAGGTTCGGTTTCGGCCGAAACTGACCCTGGGGCCGAAAGTTTGGTTTCGGTTTCGGCAGAAAAACCAGTTTCGGTCGGACACTAAAAATAATACACAAACCTAAAACTATATTAATATTATCATTAGCCATATTTTCTAATAAAAACTTAATTTCTAGGTTCCTTACTTCAATAAATCATCATTATTCTTTCACAAAGGCTTATGCGAGGTCTAACACAGAATGCAAATGATTTAATAAATAAATAAATAAAAAAAAATGCAAAATTAAAATACGTATCCCCATACAAAAAACTTATAATAATTACTAAACCTGGCCAGTTTTCATTTCTTTTTATAAAGTTATTCAACATTATTTTAAATTCTGATAAAAACTGGCAAAGTCAAATCTAACCTAGGTACTTTAAGATCTCACATTTTTTTTTTAAATAACAGCAATGGTTATAGGTATCCAATAAAGCAAAGAAATAGGTAATACTTGTTCATGTTATTTTGTTCCTTTAAATACCTACGTATTTGGATTTTGCATAGAACTTGGCACTCATTTAGATCTCCATTCTTTTTGGCGCAAAGCCCACAGCCAAGCATAATTTTTGTATTGAACTTGGCTCTCCTTTTTTACATTTATGTTTTTGGTGTTTTTTTTACTTTCAGCACTTTTTGCGTCGCTTACATCATTCTCGATCGCGAAGTATGTCCATATTGACGATTTGTTTTAATCGACTGCGCAACGGAAATTGTATTCCATCAATTTCAGTAGGTATGTTTAGAAGCCATAACCGTTTACTATTATTTAAGTAGGTACGTAAAAAATTAAAACGAAGAAAGCACGTTAAACTGTACTTAATCTATTTACAATATGCGCGTAATAAACTTGACAAAACACGTAGTCCGTTAGCAATAGACTATGATGAGAACACATTAAAAGCAAAAGAGCGCGAAATAGCTTCACTTCAGTACAAGTTTCGGCTTTACACTCTGGCCGAATAATTTTGCTGAATATTCGGCTTTCGGCCAGCGATCTTGCCGATTATTCAGCATTCGGCACGTGGTCGAATATAGCAAGTCTATGATAAGTATGTAGTTGAAAAGTATATAACTACTAGCTTTTCCCCGCGGCTTCGTCCGCGTAGAAGTACCCAGTTATCGCGTGAAATCATTACCCTCCTTTTGAGCAGTCAGTTAAAAAGTAGCCTATGTCCTTCCCTTGGACTCAAACATCTCTACACCAAATTTCATCTAAATCGGTTCAAGCGGTTTAGGCGTGAAAACGTACCAGACAGACAGTTACTTTCGCATTTATAATTATTATTATGGATTAAAATACGTGGTCTGATTCTTATATTACATGCAGGTCTAAACGAGAGCCCCTACTAGGTACATGGCTGTAAGAATCAATAATCATTGTTCATATTAAAACAGAAACTAAAATTAAGTACCTACACTTTTTAAAAAAACAACTAAAAACTTTCTTAATAAAAAATATTTCTACTCATAAAAAAAATACACGGAAACAAAGTCCAAATAACCTATTTTCATATTATAACAATTTTTTTGTACTATCCTGGTAGTGCAGTGAGGTTTACGCGATTGGCGTGTTGAGGCCCCGAGTTCGAATCTCGATTTCAAAAATGTAGTCGTAGTACTTATCGATGTTTTCAATCAAAATTAATATCAATACATAATATCGTAACAGGTCGCTTTCTGTACATTGAAGATGTATGAGAAAAACATAATAGTGGCGCTTTATGAACGCAACGCAATAACAATGATTTTTTGAATTTTTGTCTGTTTGTCTGTACGTTTGTGCACGCTAATCTCAGCATCAACCCATAGCAATGCGGTTTTCTTTATTGCGCTGCGGTTTGCTCCACTTAAGGTTGCGCTAGTCGCTATGTTGTCCATACAAACTTCGGGAGGATATTACTCAACTGTTTGATACCCTACATACAAAGTCAAACATTTTACTGTTTTGCCTCATCATAAACTTTGTCTGTACCGTTAAAAAAATGGAAATTAAAAAACTATTAAAGAGATAAAAGCAATTAATAATTCGATTTTACTGCCAAATTTTTAGACAACTTTCTGTGTAAATAAACAATAAAAGGAGTATAAAAACAAAAACTCAAAATCTAAGTCCGTTCCGACAAAGTACATTTCTCAGAGTTCAGAAAACTTAATTCTAAGTTGATACTTGAAGTACTTTTTTCATAACACCCATCCTACCTAAGGACCTTTGAATGAATGCATTATCGCAGCATCTCGCTCTCACTATGCGATATAACGGCATGCTTATTTGACCGAGTTCGAGCGACTGACTAGCGCCGCCTTAACATTTAGTGTTTGATTCATGTCAATCAGTTCGTAAATAAAAAGTTATATCAATCTAAAGAATCACATATAAAATGCAACGTACGAAGTCGTGGGCAACAGTTAGTGTACAATATGTATTTACAAAGTATTATAATTTAGGTATTATTGTAACATTATTAAGGAAATCTTTGATTAAGTACCTAAAATTCAAACAAAAATATGTTCTTCATATTTTGCAATGCCTGAAAAGGGCAACTAATGACAATTTTATATTATTACCCATAAGTCCAGTTGACCGGACAGCTTAACCGTCCTATGGGCAATAGAGGAAGACCTTTATATGTACACTTGGTTGGCAATAAAGATATGACTATGACTAGGTTGTGTGAAAATGTCCACGAATATTTATTTATGTTATGAAACGCAGAACAACTAACTTTCATATTTCAAGGCTAACGACAAACTTCCTGCGGGGTCAGAATTAAATTTAGTGATGATGGTTCTGCCAGAGTAAGCCACTCAGTTACCCAGTAAGGAATTACTGACCTAATATAGTCTACTACGATACCCTAAAAGCCTGTATATATATACATATACACTATACATCACTCAATTTAGTGAAACTAGGTAAATTTCTTTGTACATAGCGCATAAGGTTTTCAAGAATATATTGTGATGTTACAGCCAGAATATTTTCTTTTAAAAGCTATCATCATCAGAGTACATATAATCAATTATTTATACTTAATTTACTTATAATTATTTATACGTAATTAAAAAACTAACATCCTCATCCCACAAACACTAACCCTGCATGGGATTCTGGTTACTGCAATAATTGTTGCACTATTTGGTCTCTTAATATTCTACCTCTTATTAATTGTGTAGTGGCTTCTCCTCTTTCTATGAATCTGTCTACTGTCGTTTCTGCATCTTGACCTGGATATAAAAAAATCAAAGTCAACCTCAGCATAACTTTTTCTACTATAAGTATTAAATTGGTTTTAATACCTACCCATGTCTTCATGTACAGCATCTATCCCAAAATCGAGCATTATATTATTTAGCACCGAGCATGCTAGAATGATTTTGGATGATTTTAAAGGTGTGTAATGTAAAACACGGTCCTTATGCAAACAACGCCAGCGATTTTTCAATCTTGAAAATGTGTTTTCAATCACTACCCTGGCTTTCATGTGCTTGTCATTGTACAAGGCACCCGATGAACCAGGAGTAGGATCTACTAAAGGTGTCATCAGCCATGGACGTTGGGGATAGCCAGAGTCTCCTAGAACAGAAATAAATAATTAATTGAATGTAAAACTTTTCAGAAAGTATTTTATGAAAGTACCTAGTTTAATTAGTTATTCAAAATATAGGTACTCTACCTAACAGCCAGACCATCTCTCCATTTTGGTGCAGATGTTGCATGTATGGGTTCAAGGAACTATTTTCCCATACAAACGAGTCATGATTGGCCCCTCCAAATTTGGGATTTACATTTAAAATTCTGTACTCATCATCACAGACCTAAAATCAAAAGCAGTTATTGTTGCTGTTCCGGTAATTTTATTTCAACCACATGATTTCCTACCATATTTACCATTTGCACATTCAGGGAATGATAATGTTTGCGGCTATAATAAATGTGTTCTTCCTCCTTCTGTGGGACAACTATTTTAAAATGGCTTCCATCGATGCAGCCAATGACTCCAGGAAACCCATATTTTCTGTAAAATCTACACTTACATGTTAATTTGGTAAGTATATTTATTAGAAGTAGGGTTAGTATTGCAAAGGGGATAAAATGGCATGATTCATGAAGTACCTATAGTATAAACATAAGATAATACCTTTGACTAATTTCTTGCCTAGCCGCCACAGTAGCTGGAAACTTTATATATTTATTAATAAAAACATTGGACATTAGTGCTTCTGTCACTTGCTCTATGTAAACGCTGCACATTTTCTGGGATAAATGTTTGGCTACTCCGACGGGTTTCTGGTAGGACCCAGAGGCATAAAAAAATAGAGCAGTGAGCACCTGCAAACAAAATGAGTAGGTATGTAGCAAAACGATAGGTCTATGTGCCTCGTAGTCCCCGGAACAAATAAAACAGTCTAGATTTTATACATACTTTATGTTCTAAAGACACACGTTGAGTGGATCTCAGATTCGTCAACCGCCTTATCTCGATGCACAAAAACTTAAACGCACTCTTAGAAAGGCGGTAACGATTTCGGAATTGGTTTTCCGAGAGGTGTATTAACGGGTCGAACAAAGCTCTAGCTCTTGCCTGCCTTCTAGTGCTTGAATTTCGATCGTCTTGTGCCGTCGCAGCAGCAAGCATCCTCCACGCAAAAAAATACGGTGCAGCCATATTTTAACGAAAGTAATAAGTACAGTATCACAAAATGAACACTATTTTATTTTCTTCGAAATGAACTAGTTTCACTGTATTGTACATGCGAAAATGTTCTTCACTTTTTTTTTTTTAAAATTGTCACTTTAAAACTTATGGGCTCCGGAGACGGTCATTGCGATTTGACAAGTCTCATGTCGCACATCTGTGGCAAACTCGTGAATAAGCAGTTAAAATATATAGAAATTTATGGAGGATTCGTAAACTTCCAGACATACAAAAATACGCGTAAAGAAAGCACGCACACTTAAAGCTACTTTCAAATTTCAAAAGCTCTCAGATTTATTGATGTCCAGTTAGTGATCGTAATTGACAGTCTCCGGAGCCTATTAAATTCACTTTTATTTGCTAACGTATTAAAAAAATATGAAAGTGAAAAGTGGGAGGAGTTAACGCCGAGCGACACGAGCAACTTGAAGCGATTGGTTCGTCGGGTGTCACCGGTGACAATTTCACGAGACTTTATAAAAAACTCACACTAGGCACTCTGTAATAGTATCTGGACTGGTGATCGGTTTCATAAAAGTGTGCCTAATTGAAAATCGCCATTTGGCGCTGACGGCAGCTAGCGAATGTACTTGGAACTAATACTAGTGATGTACAACACCTGTCTTGGTGTCGATAAAAACTTTACCAGATATCGACTACAATGTTAATTTTATTTTTGTACCAATGATGTTTACATAATATGAATGACTACTTTAAAGTACCTAAGTAGGCTAACCATTAGGCTCGCGAATTCAGTTTGGCGAGCTTAATATAAAAAAAAAGTGTTTGCTTAAACAGTGGTCGCAGGTATGTTGCCAAAGTAGTGTTACTATTGTAAATCGGCTGAAAAATGACACCGGACACAGCCCACACAGTCATTGGTTGTCTTTAATCATAATTGGGTCATGTTAGAACTTAAAGCTGGGCGTCTAATAGGCGGATGGGCTGGGCCGGGCCGCAACGCAAAAATCCGCATGCCATACGTTTTTAATGAAACTGCGTTTCGTTGCGGCCCGCCTCTAGTAAGGGCGGCCCGGTCCGCCTGGTGGACGCCTCGCTTAACGTGAGCCGTGCGAGCGTGCTCCCCGAAGCAGCCAATGCCAACTTGCTATTCCGCCTCAATGGCAACTATTTCCCATTTACTTCCCGAAGCAGCCGTACCCAGAGTGGAATTTTGTTAAGTGACAGGTTAATTAGGATTAGGATTTATTGTAGTTTTGTTTGTTTGCAGTAGGTAAGTACAGAGGAGGGTAGGTATTTAAAAAAAATATGAAATCACACATTTATTACGGTATATTTTTAAATGCACATCTGTATAATTTTTAAAAGGAAATTATCTATATAAATATATCACATATTTTAAAAAGATTGAATAACAAAGTAGATTCTCTTAAAATGGGCTTGTGTTCACTAAGAATAAATCTGATTGATGTGTGTTTCTAACGACTATGTCCAATATATAAATAACAAAAAGTAATATAAATTGGTACACAAATTAAGGATTAGGTACTATTATTTTTAGAAAATAAGATTGGAATAAATAGGCATTCCGTCACGTCACATCAAATACCTCTATCAGAAAGTGTGACGTAACAGTTTGCTACTTTGACGTTTGACGCACTCTGGCAGTCATAACATAAAAACATAAACAAAACTATATATTTCACACGCTAGTTAGTTACTGTTTCGATTATCAACTACAATTTTAGGTATTTATTAATAACTAGCTGAGCCCGCAACTTCGTTTACGTCACATAAGGTGTATGAAAGGAAAGGTATTTCTTCATCAGAGTCATCAAGCAGCGTCTGAAACTGCCCTGTTTGCTTAATCATAAAAGAGCTTAATGATTAAGTCTATTTTAAAACAATTCAGTCCACGCCTTCGGCGCTGACTGAATTGTTTAAAAATAGTCTTAATCATTGAGCTCTTTTATGATTAAGCCAACACGCCAGTTTAGGTTCACTCACATTCAAAGAAACCCCTACAATTAAAATTTTTTAAATATCTGATTCTTAAAAGTGTTATAACTCTTTTATTTCTAAACCGATTTACATAAAATAAACGCTAAATGTTAACTGGAGCAAACCTCAACACAATAAAAAAAACCGCATTGCAATCGGTTGAGCGGTTACTGAGATTAGCGTGCACAACCGTACAGACAAACAGATATACAGACATACAGACATACAGACAAACAGACAAAAATTCTAAAAATCATTGTTTTGGGTTCTATTGCGTTCATAAAGCCCCCCTATAATATTTTTTCTTATTTATCTTCCATGTACAGACAGCGACCTGTTACGATTTTATTATATGTATTGATTTTAATATGTTCATTAAATTATTAAAGAACTTTTACCATGCCTCTTGTTTTTTAAACTACGAATTTTGGCATTGGACAGAAAATTATCGATATACATTTTGACATCCCTATTAATCATTATAGGTTATAAAAATATTCGTAAAATCCCCGAAACTCGAAGGGTATTCGCTTATGATAGTAAAAAAAAACCTAAATTATGGTTTTATAATAATTGTTTAAAAATTAGATTCTTAGATTTACTTACTTGTGAAAAGAGACGCCACAGCCCTTCTCGTATCTTGTTTTACAATATACACACGATCTCATGCTAAATATCTACTTAATTACACTATGAACTAAATTTATACATCAAAACACTTCAAATTTATACCAATCACAGTAATAACTTAAAAATATTCGAAATTTCACACATAAACTCTTTCTGAAATAAACAAACAACGGCCATTTGCAAACTAATTTAGTTCTCAGTGCACTCGGCAGAGGCGCTTTGAATCGGCCCAAAAAAGTAGCTGTCATTTTGTATGGAATAGCCAGTCCAGCGATTATTATTACAGGTCAGTGGCCCGTAGGCACTGCGCGCGCACACAAGTATACCGCGCTCGGTACCTTTGATATAATTTTGTTTGAAGATGCCTAACTCTAATAAACTCTGTTTTAACTTTTAGATGTTCTTCGTATACCACAGCCAATAATGGATCTTTTCCACTCACATGTCCTAAAAGATCATGATTTCAATGAAAGATTTACGTTGGTTGGGTTTTACGGCCAAGGGTACAGCGGTTAAAATTTATTTTCCACTGTACCATCAAGGGAACAGCCAAGGGTACACAGGAAAACAAGGGGGTTAAATGAAGTGAATCCGTTGGTCGCGGTTTTCATTAACATGACAGTCGTAAAGCCAAGTGGAAGTGGCAACAGTGGATCGTCGCAACCTGCTGTCTGCACCTAGGTCGTCAGCCCTTGTGTAGCGCCTCTGGTGTTGTAAGTATAACGTCCATAGGCTTCGGTGCCGCAAACTTGTCCGCCGCCTAAGATCTTCAACCAATACGTCAGTTAGATGTATTTTTTTAACCGAGTACAAAAAACCCTAAAAAAGGAGGAGGTTACTCAATTCGATCTTTATATTTATTTTTTTATGTTTGTTCGTGCAAAACTTCATCGTTTATGAACACTTTTTATTTTTCTTTGGAAAGATGTTATTCCGAAGGTGGTTACAAGGAAGTCCGGATCTGATGATGACATCCTGTTTTTTTTGAAGTCGGTTTTCTTTTATAATAACATCGTGTTCTGACGGACACGGCACCTTTTAAGAGCAATGTCAAAGCAAACCATCGTGTGCTTGTACACAGTATAGGTACATCTTGCTAAGTCAGCAATAAGTAGATTACAAAGTTTACGGTGACATATATACAATTAAAACTTACATGAATTGTACAGTGTACCTACAGTACGGTGATAAGAGATAATGCTCTACGAAGTCGAAATTAGCCGATATCTCTCCAAAGGTCGATGTGCAATATTTATCGCTGGGTACTGTAAATGCTTTCAGTGAAAGAGAATGTGTGTTAACTGTCAAACCTTCGAAAATCAGTAGGTAGGTATCTTCACGAAGGAAACCTCAAAATTTTATGGAAAGACTTGAAAATTATGAATGTTCAATTAAAACAGGTATTTAAAATTCGATGAAATTACAGAAACACTATACATAGGTACCTACTTACTAGCAAGGAGTACTTTGGGACCTTTGCTAAGTAGGCATAGTAAATATCCAAACAAGAAATAGAAGATAAAAAATCAAATCCAGGTGAATTAAAAACGATGATGTATAATTTTAATTTTAAATCGTGGCGAGTCGTGGAACATTTATTTTTTGTTTTACGTGAGGGAAAATCCTCATGGATGTTATGCCGGACTCCTACCGACTAAAAAACCTCACGTGTCCTGTAACAGCCTACGGTTAATAGCCCCGGGTAAGCCCTCGGAAGGATATACCCCAGGACCACTTGAGAGTAGTGCGGTATTCTTATTCTTATATGTCTGTGGGTAGTAGTAGACTAGACTACAATATATGTTAATTTCTTTGACAAAGACAATAACTCATTGGCACAAAGAGTCTGAGCCATCTTAGTTATTGGCGTAGTAAATATCTGTTTCGTCTGATTTATTTCGGCTCCCACTTTCAGTGGCCCAGTTGATTAGGCCTACATACAGAAATTGATCGGATCTTTCGGCATGTATCAGTTTTGGCTATGTGTAGTGTTTTTCTCAAAAATGCCAATTGCCTGGCATCAAATGGCTATTATATTTTTAGCACCCAGAGTTTCCTTTACATGTGGTAAAGGTGGTCCAAAGGAAAATTTTAAAATCCAGTGTAGGTATAATCGTACAATATTATCGCGAAACATTGTAATGGAATGGAATTTAATATGCCACCAAAAAAGGCCTCTAGCAAGATTATCAATTTATCACAGACGATATTTCAATTCGGAACACTCATTGGAAGTATAGTTTTTGGAATGGCTTCTAACATAGCGAAAAATTCTAAATCTATGTTCTGACAGGTTATTATACACTCGAGAGCAATGAATCCGGGTCACTTAAAGAATCCTAAAAATCTCGGAAACTAAAAATGCTAGGTTAATGCAATAAATTGTATTTAATAGACAATGTAATACTCCTTAAATGAAGGTATTAAAACTTCTTAGTTATTGTAAAGTTATATCATAAAAAAATCAAATTTGAAAAAGGGCCACTTTCGAAGATGGAACTACGAAATTACAGCATTTGGTGTTGCTTTTGTTTGTAATCTGTCATTTATGTGGGTACATAAACCATGTTGATAGTGCTCTATATTCATTAATCAAGCTGAAATTATGTCGCTTACGCCTGAAGAATGCACCAGAATACTTACAATGCTGGAAACCGGCCGGAGTCAGCGCGATACAGCCAGGACTGTCGGTGTGTCGCTGTCAACAGTACAAAGAGTTCTCCGACGTTACGAAGAAACTGGTTCTAACCTAGGCAGACCAGGAACGGGCAGAACCAGGTGTACCACAGCACGAGAAGACCGATACTTGGTGAACACCATGCTTCGAAATCGCTTTCTCACAGGAACTGAACTCACCAATCAGTTTCGACGCCTCGGAGGAAGTAACCCAAGTGCATGGACAGTAAGACGTCGGCTTGCTGAATCTAACTTAAAACCCCTTAGACCTGCAAACGGCCCTAAACTGGAGCGTGGGCATCGTATTTCGAGACTAAGGTATGCCCAGAGCCACGTGAATTGGAGTATTGAAGATTGGTCAAAAGTTATGTTCTCCGACGAATCAAAATTTATGCTCTACAAGCACGATGGAAGACAGAGTGTATCGAAGACCAGGGGAAAGATTCAAGCAAGCATGCATCGAAGAAAAAGTAGCTTATGGTGGTGGGTCTGTACTTGTGTGGGCCGGAATTTCTTCTGAAAGTCGCACAGAGCTGGTGATCATAGAAAACGGCTCTTTAACTAGCGTAAGATATGTGGAAGAAATCCTCAATGATCACGTTGGTCCATTTATGGTCAATTTAGGTGAGGATGCTATATTTATGCATGACAATGCCCGACCTCATACAGGTAGGATTGTGAATGACTACCTTCAAGAGATGAACATTACTCATATGGAGTGGCCAGCGCGCAGCCCGGATATCAACCCGATCGAGCATGCTTGGGACGAGCTAGGCAGATGCGTAAAACAACGAAACCCTCCCCCAATCACGCTTCGTGAGCTCAAAATTGCTCTCACAGAGGAATAGGAGAATATTCCCCAAAATCGTATAAGGAACTTGGTGTACAGCATGCCAAACCGCGTAAACGCAGTAATGGAAGCACGAGGAGGCAATACGAAGTATTAAAATTCAAGAAAATCGTAATAAAGTTCAAAAATTTCATGTTTCCTATTTTTGTTTTAAGGAGAGATCGGCAGTTTTTTCTTTATGTAATTTTGTGTTAATAAAATGTATGGTGACTCATATTTTTTTTACTTTCATTTAAGGAGTATTACATTGTCTATTAAATACAATTTATTGCATTAACCTATCATTTTTAGTTTCCGAGATTTTTAACATTCTTTAAGTGACCCGGATTCATTGCTCTCGAGTGTAGTTTTATGATCATTTTGCTAAATTGGGTGATGCATGAGTCAATCAAATCAGCCTATGGCAGTCCACTACTGGATGTAGGCTTCTCCCAAACTTCGCCACAGTACACGGTCCTGCGCCTTCCGTATCCAGTTCATCGGTCCATCTGGTGGGGGGTCGTCCTACCCCACGTGTACCAAGTCGCGGTCTCCACTCGAGATCTCGTTTGCTCCACCGACCATCGGTTCTCCTACAGATGTGGCCAGCCCATTGCCACTTTGAAACGCCTATCTATTATGTATTTAAAATAAAAGTATATAGGTACCCTACCTACTTAAGTATAAATATCCGTGATCTCGTACTTATAACACAAGATCCAAATACTGAATCTATATATATAAAAATCAATGCCACTTTTCGATGTAATTTTATAATTTAAGAATGGGCTCACCTATCCAAACCATATGTTTAGGCTTTGTTTGGACTATTTAGTAGATGGCTTATGTGAAGTTTGCACAAAATCGGTTGAGCGGTTGTTCATTTATCACGCAAACGAAGTTGCGCGGGTCAGCTAGTACTAAATAAATATCTAAGGCTTAGATCAGTGATGGGCAAAGTACGGCCCGCGGGCCGGCTCCGGCCCGCGGAAGCATTTAATCCGGCCCGCCGACGGTCCTTCAGTTCTTGGTAGGTAAATGGCCTGCGATAATTATATATGACGGTCCAGAAGTATTATGTAGATTCTACTTTGTAGAGTAATAAACACATATATGAAGACGGTGAAGTGAACAGACTTTTTCGACCATGAAATTGCTGAACAACTTAATCGCAAACCGGCTTACTGTTGAACACCTTTTATCGCTGCTAAAGTTACTTCGTCACAACACGAACTTGCATTTGAAATATGGCACATAAGAAGCGATTTCCTACGTCCTACACGCCTACCATGGTATGGCAGGGCCTTGCAAATACCAGTAAAATTCTAATTTTTAACGTGACTAAGTTTACTTCAGCACAAAATACATTTTTAGGAATCGATACCCGAAGGCTAAGAATGGCACTATTCATGTGACTTCGCCATCCATCTATCTATTCGTCTGTCCGTCACGGGGCTGATTCTCTAGAACTGTCATAGCTAGAGAGCACAGATGATGTATTTTTGTTGCCGCTATAACAACAAATACCAAAATCAGAAAAAAGAGGAAATTAAGGGGGGCTCCCATTCAAAAAAGTGATTTTTTTTTCGTTTTTGTGTACCGAATTCTCTGAGCATAAGTCCGACTCGCACTTGACCGGTTTTCTATAATTCTGGCCCTCACCTTATATTTCTTAATTTTTCTGGCCCCCCATTAAAAAAGTTTGCCCACCACTGGCTTAGATATTTATTTAGTATTCAGTATTTGGAACCTATTCTTAAAATAGAACGTTTTTAATAAGCTTTTATTAGGTCGTCGTGTATGTAACTAACAATGTAATGGAATCTAAGGATACTCATTTAACCATCTTCCAAGGATCGTAGCGTCATGAAAATTGGCAGATGTATGTAGTTCTGATGACTATACAATAATATGGTACTGTCAAACTGATATGATGATGGAGCCGGAAGATAAACACAGAAAACAAGTGGAATCTAAGGTAGCTAATTTAACCAGCTTCCAAGGATTGTAGGATCATGAAAATTGGCAGTTGTATGTAGTTCTGATGACAATACAATAATATAGTACTGTCAAACCGATATGATGATGGAGCCGGAAGATAGGCACTGAAACTTCGATGGAAAAAGTGGAATCTAAGGATACTAATTTAACCATCTTCCAAGGATTGTAGCGTCATGAAAATTGGCAGATGTATGTAGTTCTGATGACAATACAATAATATGGTACTGTCAAACTGATATGATGATGGGGCCGGAAGATAGGCACAGAAAACAAGTGGAATCTAAGGTAGCTAATTTAACCAGCTTCCAAGGATCGTAGGGTCATGAAAATTGGCAGCTGTATGTATGTAGTTCTGATGACAATACAATAATTTGGTACTGTCAAACTGATATGATGATAGAGCCGGAAGATAAACACAGAAAACGAGTGGAATCTAAGGTAGCTAATTTAACCAGCTTCCAAGGATCGTAGGGTCATGAAAATTGGCAGCTGTATGTAGTTCTGATGACAATACAATAATATGGTACTGTCAAACTGATATGATGATGGAGCCGGAAGATATGCACTGGAACTTCGTGATGGAATATCATATTATATCTGTTTTTGGATTCGTCAGAAAAGTCTTGTAATGAACTTAGACCAGGCTTAAGTTTCAGGGTTATAACAAACCTTTTTTTAAATGACTTGTAAAACTATGCAATGGAATCTCAGGTAACTAATTTAACCATCTTCCAAGGATCGTAGCGTCATGAAAATTGGCAGATGTTTGTAGTTCTGATAACAATACAATAATATGGTGCTGTCAAACTGATCTGATGATGGAGTCGTAAGATATGAACTGTAACTTCATGATTGAACATCGTATCATAGCTGTGTTTGGATTTGTTAGAAAAGTCGTGTAAAGAGCTTTTACCACGATCAGGGTTTAAGGTTATAACAAACCTGTTATATATTGAAGTTAATATTGAGTGTAAATATTGACATAGGTACCTGTAGAAAATGTAGGTATATGTATTAGAGTAATAATGAAATATTTTCACATTAGTCGAACTCAGACAAAACACACATATATAGATACACATAGATACAGAAACCCCTACTAATATTATAAATGCGAAAGTAACTCTGTCTGTCTGTTACGTTTTCATGCCTAAACCGCTGAACCGATTTTGATGAAATTTGTTATAAAGATAGTTTGAGTTTAAGAGAAGGACATAGGTTACTTTTTAACTGACTGCGCGAAAGGAGGGTAATGATTTTATGCGATAACGACTTCTACGCGGATGAAGCCGCAGGCAACAGCTAGTTAAGGTATAAATGTTGTGACTAAAAAGTATAAAATAAATAAATGGTTTAAAAAACCCTAGAAAAATACGCTTTTATAATGCACGAAAAACCCCAAAAATAAATTATGGATCGTTCAAGTTGCCTCTATTTCTGGGCTGAAGTGTAAACTATGTGCTTTTAGTTATATTATTTGATTATAAAAGCGTGGGGCGCTCGAACAAGAAAGACTTTTTTGTAAGCATATTCCTATTAATACTAATCCTTTTATAATAAAAATCCTGGCGAAAGCTGCATGAGGTCGCATAAGAGCATAACATTTATGCTGCCAGAGGGAACGCCTCTTCTTTCAGGCAATTAAGTAGATACATGAGGGGAATACGTTAACAGTGGCAAAATGTAGAGTTCTTGTTCGAGAACGAGATATCTTTGGTTACCGTTAAAAACCCGCTTGGGGATATATGCTTTTGTATTCCTATTACGTGATTACTACATATTGTACTAAATATCTCGGAATGCCGAAACTTTAAGGACCTACCAATGAATTATCTAATAGAGATCCGTTACGGTAATAGGTTTGCTCCTATTACGCAGGCGTCACGAAAAACTGGCAAAAGTGGGTGTTGAAAATGCGTAGGCGTGATTAACTACTTTACTTTTCAAGTAAGTATGTTATGTATTTCAATTAAAGCTATCATCGTTAATACATTTCCGAAATTTAAAATGATATTAATTATAATAAAAGTCACAATAGATATACATATAAAAGCGTGACAGTGTAAATTAATACTTTAAAAACACGAGAAAAACACGCTTTTATAAATGTGACCTTATCCTTAATCTCACAAGACATCATGCAGCTTCCGCCAGGAAAGTCTTTCCTGTTCCAGCGCCCCACGCTTTTGCAATCAAATATTATATTTAAAAGCACATTAGTTTACACTTCAGCCCAGAAATAGAGGCAACTTGAACGATCCATAATTTATTTTTGGGGTTTTTCGTGCATTATAAAAGCGTATTTTTCTAGGGTTTTTTAAACCATTTATTTATTTGAATTTAATCATCGTCATTTCAAAAATGTACCTACATGTGTATCACACAGGTTTTATACTAGGTGACCCGAGTTACGTTGGCATAATTCAACGTACCGCATCACATCCCGCATCACATTACAAACATTAGTTATAAGTCCGATCCATGCTCTGTAAAGATTCATTCTAATAAACCAGTTCTGTACCAACCGTCTTCGAGGACAGTAGTCCTGCATTTTACTTTTTAAAAACCCCTTTGCCGGATCACCTAACGTAGCTGGCGCAGTCACGGTAGAATTGTGTCTGATTTAACGGTGCGCGAATTTGTAAAATCCTCTTCCGCGTAATCCGCGACGCGATTCGAGAACCATCATTCCCAAGATTCCGGCAAAGCAGGCGAAAGCGGGCGAAACATCCGAAGACATAGAACTCACAGCCTATCATCGGCATGCTCGTGGGGTAAGCATCCAAATCTGTTGCTCTCGAGATATCCTATACTTACCTGTACTTAATCACCTATTAACTGTGTTTTATACATCGTGTTGATTTGATTGTACTGTGTATTGTGTATTGTTCATTTTGTTTTTGTTTAAATATTGTGTGTGTCTTTCGTTGTATTAGCTAAAATGGCTCATCAACAAAAGGTAGAAGATAGTGCCTCAAAGGTGGAAATTGACTATAAAACTCTATCACATTTCCTTCCTGCGTATGATGGCGACAAGAAAACTTTAGCATTTTATATTAAAAGCGTAGACAATGCATTAGAGTTAATCGAGAACTCTCAGCACCCGAGTGTCGCGTGCTTAATCCGCCATAAATTAAAAGGTAAAGCAATAGAAGCTTTATCCGAGTGTACATCGTTCAATACTTGGGACGATATCAAGGGAATACTCACCCGTAGGTTTGGCGAGTTTAGGGACGAAGTACAAGTAGTCCAAGAGCTTATGCAAGAGCTTATGCTTAGACATAGAGTCGTTTGCTGACAAAATCAGAGAACTTACATATATCTTAATAAACTTAGACCAGGATAAGAAACCGTATTACGAAAAAATGGCAACTAATGTATTTTTAGATCAATTAGAATCTATATTATCCCTAAGTGTTAGAGTACAAAACCCAGATTCCCTGGAGAAAACTATTGTGTTAGCGAGACAGGAGGAGCTCAAACTGAAAAACAAAAGAGCTTCTGACTTCCGCTTGAAAACAACTTCTAACAAACCCAATGTTGTAGGGCCTAGCAACAATTTTAGGTACCAACAGCCTTTTGCAGCTCCTGGCTATAGGTTTCAGCAACCCATAGCCCAACCCAGCAGATTTACAGGTTATGGTGGCCAACCAGGTCAACGGCAAATAATGAACAGACCGCCTACTACTACCCAAAAACCGGCCCCTCAACCCGGTACATCAGCTGATAGGAGACCTTTTAAGAACACGCCTTACACACCCATGAATTTCCAAACCGAAATGGAAATTCCACAGGAAAATTGCCCTGAATTAGAACCCGTCGAGTCTAACCAAGACCCCGACTTGATATTAGACGACAACGAAAATTTTTACCAGTTTCCGGAGCTAGAAACCGAAACTTAGTACATTTAAATCTTCATTACCACAACCGTTTACCATATGTTTACATTAAGGAATTAGGTGGACGTTTCCTCTTAGATACCGGAGCGTCACAATCTCTTATCTCACCCAATGCTATATTAGATTCCAACGTGCAGTTTGAGCGTGAAATACATTACATCAAGACCGCTCATAACGTATCAAAACATGATACCGTAGCTTACATATCACTACCGCCTTTGTTTAATTGTAATTACATACACAAGTTCCTGTTGTTTGACTTCGACACGGACTTTATCGGACTCATAGGTGTCGACTTACTGACCCCATTAGGTTGTAGGATCGACATGAAAAATATGATGCTGCGAACGGATGTCGCTACGTTCCCGATAAGAGGCGACATGCGAAGTTATTTGTTTATAGAACCGCGAAGCGAGCAAGTTATAAACCTCTTGTCGAATTATCGCGACGGTGTTTATGAACTGTCGGAACACATAACAGATGACGGTCTCATATTCCCTTCTGCGTTAGTATCAGTTAATTACGGCGTCATATCCACGTCCGTTATTAACGAAGCGGAAAAGAAAATTTGTTTAGTGAACAATTATAAGATTAACTTAACTCCGTACTTAGAAAATTACCATTCAGTTTCGTGTTTTTACACTTCACATTCAGATAGAAATACCGATCAGATTTTGAAAAATAACCTAAGTAGACTTAGAACCGAGCATATGAATTGCGAAGAACGACGCGAAATAGAATGATTATGTTTTAATTACCGCGACATATTTTATTTCGAGAATATACCACTCACGTTTACCCATCAAGTCAAACATAAACTCCGAATTACGGACGACACCCCCATTTTTGTTAGAAATTATAGACAGGCACCAAACAGAAAGAAGCAATACAACAACAGGTTGACGAACTGTTACGCCAGAATATTATTAGGGAAAGCAGCTCACCATGGTCGTGCCCTGTACATATTGTACCCAAGAAAATGGACGCATCTAGACGACAAAAGTGGAGGTTAGTGATAGATTATAGGCGACTTAATGAAAGAACCATCGAAGATAAATACCCACTGCCTAATATTAACGACATTTTAGACAAATTAGGACGTGCTCAATATTTTACTACTCTTGACTTAGCCGCAGGTTACCATCAAGTAGAAATGCACCCTGATGACATTGAAAAGACAGCTTTTACGACTGATAGAGGATACTACGAGCATTTAAGAATGGCTTTTGGACTGAAAAATGCACCCAGTACCTTCCAGAGGCTCATGGACTCAGTTTTACGTGGTCTAGACAACGTCCTGACGTACCTAGATGACGTCATCATATATTCCACCTCGTTACAAGACCATATTGATAAGTGTAAGCAGGTATTCGATAGGTTTAGGCAACACAATCTCAAAGTGCAGCTCGATAAGTCGGAATTCCTGCAGAAAGAAGTAAAATTTCTAGGTCATACTCTTACAGATAAAGGCCTTAAGCCTAACGCTGATAAAATCGTAGCCGTTCAACGATTTCCCTTGCCCCGAACACAAAAGGGAATCAAATCATTCTTAGGACTTGTAGGTTACTACAGGAAGTTCATAAAAGACTTTGCAAAGCTTACGAAGCCCCTTACTCAATGCCTGAAGAAGAATAGTAAAGTAATAGCATCCCCAGAGTTTATAGAATCATTTGAAAAGTGTAAAGAAGTACTTACAAACGCCCCAGTGTTACAGTATCCAGACTTTGATAAACCTTTCATACTAACTACAGACGCATCAGATGTTGCACTAGGCGCTGTACTTTCCCAAGGAAAAGTAGGATCTGATCAACCCGTAGCTTACGCTTCACGTACACTATCCACTACAGAACAAAAGTACTCAACGATCGAGAAAGAACTCTTAGGTATTGTGTGGTCCATAAAATACTTCCGCCCGTACCTATATGGAAAGAAATTTACCATATACACCGACCATCGTCCACTTACCTGGATTATGTCACTTAAAGATCCCAATTCTAAATTAACCCGCTGGAGACTTAAGTTAGCCGAATACGACTATGAAATCGTTTATAAGAAAGGAAAATACAACACCAATGCAGATGCCCTATCTCGTATACAAGTAGCAGCCATCATCAGGGGGGCGGCAAATCAGAGGGCGACAAATTCGAACTTTTCAGACAAATGCACAAATCATCAGTTAATAACCTTGACGATAGTTGATTACCTACCTAATAATAAATACTTCAACTTATTAAACTCTTTTCACCAGAAATAATTATGTTATTTGCTCAAATTATATCAGAAATTAACTATAGATATATGCTAGACATGGGTTCCGAACCTGGGGGTAATTACCCCCGCGGGGGTAAAACAGTAATTCTATGGGGGTAACAGTGGTGATGCCTAAAAAGTAATTCACAATAAAAATAATGATTTTATGTATAAAATAAAATATAAATACCTAGGTAGGTTCACGCGGCATCGCGATCTCTCTTGTTCGTAAAATTTCAGTGAAGCATGGAGCTAGAAGGTGCTCCCTCAACCCCGAGCACTAAGAACATTTTGGCGAAAAACAGCTTCTGAATACACAATCATTGCTAACAGAGCTCTGAGCATGTTGGTACCGTTTGATACCATTTGTAGATACGAGAGCGGATTTCTCAACTCTGGTAACATTGAAAACAAATCCAGAAACTGTCTGAACGTGGAGCGTGGTGTCAAATGCGCATTGAGCGTTCATCGGTTTTCGCACAAAGAAAACCGCGTAAAAAATTGGTCCGTCCAAAATATCCGTCATGGATGCCATGCCGAACTCTTACCGAATAACAACCACCGCTTCTTATTTACTGCCTATGGTTGGGTGCCCCGGGTAAGCCCTCGGAAGGATGACCCCAGGATTCCCAACAGACCTTGGCTACCACTGCTGCCTCGCCTAGGGGGTTCGGGTGCTATCCCACGTTTTTGGGAGGTTGTAAAACTATTACGTTACGCTGTGGTCTTGTGCCTGCTTCTGAAAGGACGGTGATCAGACCCCCACCATCCTCAGTTCCATGGAGATGGAGGCCGATAGTCTTGCGAAGACATATCTGCGCCCCCGCCGCAGACTGCGGAACTCGGGTGAACCTGCTCGCAGAATGACGCAGCGGTGTCCCACTTACTCCCACTGGAGATTGTTTCCAGTGAAAATTTGTTCACGTCCAGTCCTGCCACGAGGACCTGGCGCTATTGTTTCCACTCTCTGTCCTCCCTGCGTTCACTCGCAGTGCTGACACTCAGCCGTGGTTTTCGTGTGTCCCTGTGAGATCGTGCGGTAACCTTATCACCCTGACGTCTATTACCTTCTGGGTTTCTGCAGGCTAAGTAATCTAGCCGCATTGCGGGCCGTCAAAGTTTCCGCTCAAACGAGGGCCCCGTATAGGGATAAAAGTAAAGTACTCAGCACGAGGTACTGCAAGGAACGTTGGGTCCTCTTATGTTGGGCAGCAACCGTGAAAGTGCGGCTGTTGCCCCTCAGTTTTGGGACTATACTTCAGAAGTGGTGTCTTAAAATCCATCGGCCATCGAGTACGAGCCCCAGATACTTCATCGAGGGCTCGATGAAGATGCTGACGCTCCCTACCAGTATGCTGGATCCCGCAGGTGGCCCTTTCCAAGGTACCAAGGTTGAAGGCGTTGGTGATGTCAAGAGACACCGCCATCACCACGTCGTCCTGCGATATTACTTCCTCCGTCAGGTCTCAAATGCGCATGTTCGCGTCCACGTTGAAGCCGCCCTGACGGAAACTAAACTGGCTATTCCGCCAGATTTGACCCCACGCGTGTAAAGTGCCCGAAGAGGCGCTTTGCAATAATACTCTCAAAGAGCTTGCAAACCTTATTGAGCAACACCATCGGCCGGTGCCGCGTCTGCCGGCCGCCCTGCCTTTTCGGATCAGAACCAGTTTCCACGCTTTCCAGACCTAGAAAAACGGACCTGGCGAAGAGGTTCATCCGCTGGTGGCTTCTAGGGTACCACAGGCAGACACACTTATAACACCCCTCGTTTTTCGTCGGGGGTCAACTAACTTAATGATGGTAACAAAGTGGTATTCTAAATATGCATTTTTTAAGAATAAAGACAATTTTCCTTGCCTGTATTGCTTTCTTAATTTTTTTTAAATTTGGGGGTAAAATCTTTTCCACTAACATGTGATAGGGGTAACAGCTCTGAAAAGGTTAGGAACCAATGTGCTAGATGCTTGAAAGGAAACAAACAATTCTTTACAAACTTGCAGCATGTTGTGGGGGCGGCCACAGTATTTCATATTTTTGATTTTTTTTGTGTTGTTCATAAAATATCTCTTGTTGCACCGGACGTCAACGGATAACGTTATAAAGTTTCCTTTGATTCTTTTCTTTTTGTCTCTTAAAAATGAAAAAATGCTAGGCCATTTTTGCATACGATTAAATTGAGAATTAGGCACTCTTGCGCTGATCGTCTCAATTGTGCCGCTGGATGGCCAGTTTCTTGCACGGGTGAGGATTCTCTACTAGTCCTCTGTGCTGGTCAGGTTCCCTGTTTTCTGCAGTTGAATCTTTGAGTCAAGTTGAATCAGTTGAATCTTTGAGTCAAGTTGAATCAGTTGAATCAAGAGTACCACAGGGACCCTTTGTCCACTAAAATCCATTAAAAAGATCCAGATATGTGTTGTCCAACACTATTCTTCGGCATATTATCCCTTGGGTGCACTCATTGTTATGCAGACGACCAGTACTATACAGGAAAGTTAATCTGGCCGTCCAACGGAGGGGCGGCCCGAACTGAAGGAAAAGAGCCGGCAGCTCGTAGCGTATCTCGACCGGGTCTGGCCCGCATTTCAAAATGGGATTCAGAAAACCTGGTAGATTTAAATGCCAGGAAATAAAGGCGTGTGCGTTTACAGCTGAAAGATCTCCTTTCCGTCCTCTACCCTCTCTTCACAATGCGATAATACCTACTACTGAAGGACTATTTAGACATCCTCCGACAATTCAGAGGGGGGCGGTCCAACGTAGAAGAAAGGAGGCGGCATCTCGTGGCGGATTTCAATTGGACCTGACCGTATTTCCAAATTTTATTTAGAAAACCTGGTAGATTTAAATGGCAGGAAACACAGGAATGTGCGTTTACAGCTGCAAGATCCTCTTTACTTCACAACCCTCTCTTTAGAAAGAGTAGGAGCAACGGCAACCCATTCTACCGGTTGTCGCAGATGATTACTGTGCACGGGAGCTTCGGTGTAACAATTTTTTTTGGACCGTTCACACAACGCTGTCTGATCCCAAAGTAGGTAAGCTATGAATAACCTGCTTGTGTTATAGGTATCAGACCACGGATATTACTACTTATACTTTTTAAATACATACATATTATACATAGAAACACCCAGACTCTTGAGAAAATCATTTATGGGTCACACAAATATTTGACTCCGGAATGAATCGAACCCACGCCCTCCAGCGCCACAGGCGGTATCACTACCGACTGCGCCACAGAGGCAGTCACCGGGATATCAATACACCGGAAAATCATAGCTGAGTGACAGCACTGCGAGGAACGCAGCCAGGACACAGCTGTGCATACATTGGAGGAGTGCACAGCGTGAGCGCAACAGCACCAGGTCCTTTTTTTTACGTGTGGAAATCCTGATGGAAATCCGGAACATGGATGCTATGCTGGACTCCTACCGACTAAAACCACACGATTTCTTACAACTGTCTAAGGCCGGGAGACATTCCATGATCTCCAGTAGGAGTGAGTGGGATGTCGCCTCGACTTTCTGAGGGCAGTTCGTGCTCGTGAGTGGCGTGGTGTGAAGTATCGGGGAGGAAGCGGGAAACTGGAGATAACTGTGGCTCCCCCGCCGCAGACTTGTCTTCGCCCAAGACTCCCCCCAAGGTAAGGTCGCAATGGTAGTCAAAGTCTGTTAGGAATCCTGGGACATCCTTCCGAGGGCTTACCCGGGGCCCCAAACGGATTTTACGCCATCATGGAGGTGTCTGCTGTACCAGACGCAGATTTGTACCTTTGCTAATACTAACGACTCTCAACTTTGAACTAAGGAGCCTAAAAAAATAGGGGGGGGGGGGGGGGGGTTAATGGGGCGGCATTTTCATATTTTGCCCCGCCTAAAAAAATCTCTAGATCCGGGGCTGACAAGTAGTTAACAATAATGACGTAGAATCGGAACCCTTGCCCGATGACGAAATAATAGACATGATTTTAGAGAGTGAAGACAGACATAACTTATCTACTGAACCACAACCCGGAACATCGAGAGACGTTGACGATCTTGATGGAATAGATATTGAAACACTAATTGACACATCGACTATTTTTATAGCACCCCCATCCGTGGAAACACCCGACTTAGTCCAAACAGACTCAATAAAGCAAATGACTCATCCAATTCCAAAAATACCAGACCCAATTGACAGACAATTAAAACAGTTTCACATTCGCAAATGTCCAGGATTAGAATACCGCGTTGATGACAGATGTTCGATAACTCAGTGTAGTTAGTGGACTGTCTTTCTGGTAGTTCCTGCAGGCACATAAGACGACACAGGAAGTTCGAAAATCGGACCGCCACCAAGAATGATTCGCCACTTACCTGGATTCTTTCCCGCTCTTCCTTAGGGTTGCTCCGAGGCCTTGATATTCGCTTGAGGTTGTTTTCGAGTTGCCGTGTCGACCGAGGCACTGACACACACATGTATCGCGCACAATAGTTCCGAACCGCGTCCGAGATTTGACTGAACGGTCGATGAGTGGCCGCCCGCCTGGCGAGGCAGCGCGGGGCGGGTGCGGGGGGGGGGGGGAATAGCCAGCCGAGTGACGAACTCTCCCGATAGCCGACCGTTCGCCGAAACATCCTGCTGGTAACCAAGGTTCTGCCTTGGTTACCCACTAAACCACCGAAGGCAATCCACAAAGCTTAGAGACAGGTCGTAAGATGTTCCCTTGCTGAGTCCTGACCTCTACAACTCTGACAATTCCGTCCCTACCCGGAAGTAACCTAACGATCCGACCGCGTTTCCATTGGAGAGGGGGTAAATTATCCTCCTTTATCAATATCAGGTCATCGACCTTGGGAGCCTCGTTATGAGAAGTCCACTTATGCCTTTGTTGGAGTGTGTGAAGATATTCACATCTCCACCGAGACCAGAAATGCTGGGATATCTTTTGAATAAGTTGGTACCGAGACAACCGGTGCTCCGGAGTTTCCGTGTAGGGATACTCAGGAAGTGCAACGAGAGGTTGCCCTATTAGGAAATGACCGGGGGTCAATACATCAAGGTCTTCCGAGTCCGTACTAAGGGGGCAAAGCGGCCGAGAATTCATTACCGCTTCTACCTTGGTAAAAAAGGTGGTCAGCTCTTCGAAAGTGAGCTTGGCTTCTCCGAGAACCCGTTTCGCATGTGTCTTGGCACCCTTCACTGCCGACTCGAATATCCCACCGCTTGAAGGGTTTGAAGGGCAATTGAAGAGCCAAGTTATGTTTTGAGCCGTCAGCTTCCGATCAATTTCCTGGTGGTGGTTCCGTAAGAATATGTATAACTCCTTTAAATATTTATCGGTTCCCGTGAAGTTTGTACCGCAGTCTGATCGGATCAAGGACGGTACACCTCTCCTAGATACGAACCTAGTCAAGGCTGCCACGAAGGCTTCAACTGATAAGTTTGATACAATTTCTAGATGTACCGCCTTAACCGACAAGCAAATGAAAACGCATAAGTAACACTTTTGAACCCTTGCATTACGCAACGAGCTCGTTTTAACGTAAAAAGGTCCAGCGAAATCCGTGCCGACCCCGACGAAAGGTCTGACTCCGGTAACACGATCGGCAGGCAAATCTGCCATATATGGCTGTTTAGGCCGAGCCCGGTGTCGAAAACATTGTACGCATTTAAACGTTATGTGTCGCGTGACACGCCGCGCCGAGATAATCCAGTAGCGTCGTGAGAGAATCGCACTCAACGCGTTAGCTCCGACGTGACAGTAGACCTTATGATAATGATTGACTAGCAAGTCTGTGAAACTACCCCTCGCCGGTATTAATATAGGGTGCCGTGACTCATATGGAAGGGTAGAGGCGCCGATTCTGCCGCCGACACGAATAATATCATCCCTGTCCAAAAATAAATTCAACCGTCGCAATGAATTTTTAATTTCAGTACCCGTTCGAAGGTTTGTCAATTCATCGGAGAAATTTTTTGACTGCACAATACGAATTAAGCACAGATTGGCGATTCTACGTTCCGACACCGTTAAACTACCGTAAACCTTCTCAGAGTTAATTTTTGAATTGTTTTTAAAGCGTAGTAAGTATGTAGTAACGTTTAGCAACTTTTCATATGAACTAAAACGATCTAATAAATTAAAATCCGATATCAATTCGTTTACATTAGCAACCCTAACGGCCGGCCTCAGGCCAGGTAACAAATCTGGCGGGAACTCTGGGCCCCCGGACGGCCACGTGTGGGGCGGCCGCTCCAGCCAACTCGATCCCCACCACAAGGGATGGTTCAAGAGTTCTGCCGCCGAGCAACCGCGTGACGCAACGTCCGCACAATTCATCTCGCCGGGTACGTGACGCCAGTCGATGTTGGTCTTAGAGGTTATTATATCCGAAACCCGGTTTCCTTCAAAGACTTGTAATTTATGAGGTGGTGTCCGTAACCACGCCAAAACGATAGTGCTGTCGCACCAGCCTACAATTTGGTCTAACCGAACCTTATCCTCCATTGACTCGACCGTGTGATTAACCAACGTTGACAGCAACTTAGCACCATTCAACTCCAGTTTCGGTATGGTTAACTTAACCCTTAATGGCGTTATACGTGACTTAGCAATAAGTAGGCGTACGTGAGTCCGTCCGTCTGCGCCCTCCGCGCGCAAGTAGACTGCTGCAGCGTAACCGACGCTGGAGCCATCACAAAACCCGTGAAGAGTATATTTAGTCGGTCCTTCTAACTTGACACACCGGGGAATGGAGATACGTTGCAGATGCGGCAAGTCAGAGATGATATCCCTCCATTGTCGCACTAAATCTATGGGGGCCGGGGCATCCCAAGCTACCCCCTTTGAGTTATCAGAAGTCGCCAATAGGGACTGTAATAAAAGTTTTATTTTAAAAACTACTGGACAGATCCACCCAAGTGAGTCGTAAAGTCTAGCCACTATTGACAGAATACTACGACGTGTGACGTCACTATCTGTGGGCAGATTTACATGGTAAGTGAAATTGTCACATTTGGGGTCCCACTGAATGCCTAAAATCTTGACAAAACCCGTTCCATCCGAATCGCGATCATCGAAACGCCGCGGTGACTCCAAGTGTTCCGTGGGTAAGTCATTCAGTAATGCTGGCATATTACTGGACCATTTCCGTAACTCATAGCCGGCCGAATTCATCAATGAGATTAACTCATCGCGAAGCTCACGCGCCTCAATCAGCGAGTCTGCGCCGCCATTCAAATCGTCAACGTATGTGTTGTCTATGAGTAACTTAGCGGCACGGGTTTTATCAACCTCATCCCGGGCGAGCTGGTGTAAGCAGCGTATGGCTATGAAAGAGCTCGACTTCAAACCGTATGTATTTGTGTTTAACTGATAGGTAAGTAGGGGCTCCGTGGGCGACGCTCGCCAGAGAATCAACTGATATCTCCGATCGTCCGGGTGAATCCACGTCTGCCTAAACATCATTTTAATATCCGTAGTAAATACAATTTGTGGAACCCTAAATTTCATTATAATATTAGTGATATCGTTTTGCAATCGTTCTCCCGAAAACAGACAGTCGTTTAATGACACTCCCGAACTTGTTTTCTGACTGCCATTGAATACAACGCGAATTTTATTCACATCGCCCGATTTTTTAAATACTCCGTGATGTGGGAGAAAGTAATGTTCTTGCCCCGAATTAATATCAAATTGCGATACACTCATGTGTCCCAGCCTAATATATTCATTAATAAATTCAATGTATTTCTCCCGAAATTCCGGATTCCGTTGCATCCGCCTCTCAAGCGACATAAATTGCTTATAAGCGGGCTGGCGTGAGTCTCCTAATAGACGTCTATCACCTGCCGAGATAAGAGGTAAGCGCGAGATATATTTACCGTCCGGGCCTCGCGATACCGTTGAAACAAATAATTGTTCGCATTCCAAGTCCTCGGGACTTTTAATTTTATTAAGAGGGGGTTCCTCAGATCGCCAAAACCTTTCCACCGTTTCCTTGAGTGTCAACTGGTTAACCGACGATTCGGCCAGCTCCCGCGTCTCCGGCGAAACTGGTCCGAATACCGCGAAATTAAATACCGTGCCCAACGCGTAGGGCCCACCCTGACACAAAGTAATCTTTTCCCCATTTAAGATTTGACCGAGTATATCACATCCAAAAATTACGTCTATCTCTGAAGAATTCAATGAGCCGTTATCTGCGAGTTTCAACTCTTTAAAAACCAAATTTGTTCTGTTAACCGAATAAGACGTAAGCCTTCTTAAAACTGCCGCCGTTACCGCTAGTACTGGGTGTTCTGAATGTTCTGGTTTGAAATATATAACAACAACGTGTTGATATGTATTGGCTTGAATGCCACCGATACCCGTGATTTGTACATTACTATAAGACCGTTTCAATCCGAGGGTAGATACCAAATCCCCCTTTATTACCGACATTTGAGCCCCTAAATCTAAGAGAGCCCGTGCTTTAACGAATTCACCATTTTTATTCTTAATTTCAATAATAGCCGTGGGTAGAACAACATTATACGGGTTTCGATGCAAAGACGTTGAAGATGAGTCATCATGTAACCTTAATTGCTATGCTGAATATTGCTTTTGAGAATTATTACGTGACTGACCGCGCGATTCGTGCGATTCCCGCCGTTCGCATGCCTGATAGCCGTTGCGCGAGCTGACCTGAACTACACGCTCAGCTGATGAGCGCGACGGTACCTCTCTTCTTTCGCGAGGAGAGGCCGTGCGCGTGCGACGACGCGGACGGTGGCTGCGGTAGCCAGGTCCCTCCGAAGGCGAGCTAGCGCGAGACGCAGTATAGTTGTGCATGCATATTAAGTCGTTGTGACCCCGATGGCCACAGCGTTTACATGCTGTCCTTTTATCGCACGTAGATGCCGAATGCTTACCAAAACATTTAAAGCATACGTTTTCAGCTCGCACCCAGTCTTTACGCTGACCCGCGGTTAATTTTTTAAATTTAAAACACTCCGAAATCATGTGACCGCTTATTTCACAGTATAAACAGCGCCTAGCGATTATTCGTTCATTCCTGTAAGATTCACTTTCGTTTCCGATAATGTGTATGGTGCGGCGGGTACGATTGTCCTTCAAGGTCGCGCCGTCAGCTGTTGTCGAGTCTATAAGCCGACATTCATTTTGCAAAAACTCCACAAGTTGATTGAATGTGGGTAGGGTGATTATATTTCCGCCGTACTTCTGTTCAAACCGAGTTTTAACGTCTAACGGAATTTTATTTAAGCTAATGAATAATAAAATATAAGACCATTGATCTATAGGAAGGCCTAAATTATTCAAGGCGCGAGTGGACTCCAACAGTGGGTTTAGAATTTTAGAACGCAGATCATAGGGTTTATTTAATGTAGGTAGCTGTAGGATTCTAGAAATGTGACTATCTGCTAGCATCCTGATATTTTCATATCTACCCTTAAGAATTTCTAAGCCTATATCTAGGGATTCGTCTACCATAGGTAAATGCCGTATTAAGGTATGCGGTTCATTTAACACATGAGAAACTAAGTAATGAAATTTTTCCGTCTTTGATATATCTTTCCGTGTTAGTACCAACGAACTGAATAGGCTTATAAAACTTGTCCACTGAAAAACGTCACCATCAAATTTGCATAAATCGATTCTGGGAAGTCTTGCCGTATTTGAACTCTCGGACGGTCTATGAACCCCGTCCAAACCCGGGTAAGCCGACGAGACCGCTTCCAGTTGATTATAAGCCAACTCCGCCTCATTATAATCAGCCGTATAGATTTTAATCATTTCCGGATCTACCGTATTATCCAGCAATAACTCATACTGTTCCGACAAAAGTGCGTATCGTTCATCGAGTTTACGTAATCTCGCCGAAATAACTGCATTGGTTTGAGTTTTTCCCGCGATCATTTCTAACGTGCTTCTAAGCCATTCGACTTGAATTTTAAATTTAGTTGATGATACCTTAGCCATTTTAAATCGTTAAGACTCCAAATCGTGATGCACCCACCCCCGGGTAAGAGAAAAAAAAATATATAACGGAACCCTACAATAAATCAATTAAATTGTTCTAATAACTGAGGATAATTTCACAAATATCGCATACCGCACAATATAATACAATAACCGAACCGCAAATGACAAACAAACTTAACGACTTTAGTTTGAATTGTATCCGACCGAATCGAGACTTGTGTCAGAGCTGTAAGTGGCGGTTAGGAATTTCAATTTTTAAATCTACAACCGACTTATGATTTGAAAAAATACCAACAAATATACCGAAATCCGGCTGAAATCCGCTCGAATGGACCATATATATGTTCGATAACTCAGTGTAGTTAGTGGACTGTCTTTCTGGTAGTTCCTGCAGGCACATAAGACGACACAGGAAGTTCGAAAATCGGACCGCCACCAAGAATGATTCGCCACTTACCTGGATTCTTTCCCGCTCTTCCTTAGGGTTGCTCCGAGGCCTTGATATTCGCTTGAGGTTGTTTTCGAGTTGCCGTGTCGACCGAGGCACTGACACACACATGTATCGCGCACAATAGTTCCGAACCGCGTCCGAGATTTGACTGAACGGTCGATGAGTGGCCGCCCGCCTGGCGAGGCAGCGCGGGGCGGGTGCGGGGGGGGGGGAATAGCCAGCCGAGTGACGAACTCTCCCGATAGCCGACCGTTCGCCGAAACAACAGAACAAAAGGAAAAATTGTAATAAAAGACGTCTTCATTCCCATTAACGATACAGAAAAACAAATAATACAATTTTTAAAAGAACATACTATACCAGACAGAATCTTCCATTGTTATTTTTATCACGAAGAACTGTACCCAATATTCTGCAAAGTAGTTAAAACCATATTTAGCAATAGAGGACCCAAGTTAATACGTTGCACAACTCGAGTCACTCTAGTAGAGAACAGAAGTGAACAAATAGATCTCATCAAAAAAAATCACGAAGGTAAGACCATTCACAGAGGTATACAAGAGACGTATAAGCAGTTACATAAAAATTATCACTGGCCAAATATGCTGTTATCCATTCAGTGATACATAAATCAGTGCGATAAATGCCTTTTTTTTTTTTTTTTTTAACGTGAGGGAAAATCCTCGTAGGATGCTATGCCGGACTCTTACCGACTAAAAAACCTCACGTAACGCCCAACAGCCTATTGTTGAGAGCCCCGGGTAAGCCCTCAGGAAGGATGTCCCGTGACTCCCAACAGACCTACGGCCGCCAATGCGGCCTCGCCCAGGGGGTGGTTCGGGTGCAATCCCGCGTCTATGGGGGGTTTCGGGTGTGACCCCGCTTCTAAGGGGGGGCGTGCGTGAGTGCTCACGTCACGCTGCCGTCATGGGCCTGCTTCTGTAAGGACGGTGAGCGGCCCTCTCACCGTCCTCAGACCCCCGGTCATGGAGGCCGATAGTCCTCAGCGAAGACACGTCGGCGGCGCCCAGGGCGCCGACTGCGGAACTCGGGTGGGAGAGTTCTCTCCCGTACCCGGCCCGCCGCCTCCTTCGCGAGCATGACCTGCTCGCAGAAAGAGGCGGCGCAGTCCCACTTACTCCCGCTGGAGAGCATGGCTCGCACCATGGCCTCAAGCGAGAGAGTGTCCACGCCCAGACCCACTACGAGGACCTGTCGCTGTTGTGCCCACGCCGTGCACTCCACCAGCGTGTGGAGCGCCGTGTCATCGCTGCGGTCCTCGCAGTGCAGACATTCGGCCGTGGTTTCCCGGTGTTTTCGCCACAGATACCTACCGAAGCTACCGTGCCCGGCAAGCATCTGTGTCAACCGGTAGGAGAGAGCACCGTGTCTTCTCTCCAGCCACTCGTCCATGACCGGTCTGACGGCCGCGATTGTGGCGAATCCCCCCTTTGGTTGCTCAAGTCGCATCTTCCATGTCTCCAGGGTTTCCTGGTGGAGCAGGGTCCGCTGGGCCTTGGCCTTGGCCCCGCTCCAGCGCCTCCTTGCGCCATCTGAACAGTGACGCAAGGGCTCTCGCTTCCAGGTCCCATGGAGGGGTCCCGGCTAGGAGACATGCCGCCTCACCGGAGATCGTGCGGTATCCTCTTATCACCCTGACGGCCATCACTCTCTGCGGGCTCATCAGTCTAGCCTCATTGCTGGCCGTCAGGGTCTCCGCCCATACGGGAGCCCCGTACAGGGCCATGCTTCGCACGATCCCAAGGTACAGCCTCCTGTAGGGAGCGTTGGGTCCCCTGATGTTGGGCATCAGCCGCGCGAGTGCGGCCGATGCTCCCCTCAGTTTTGGGACCAAACTTCGGAAATGATGTCCGAAGTTCCACCGGCCATCGAGTACGAGCCCCAGATACTTCATCGAGCGATAAATGCCTCCAATCTAAATATGAGCGAAATCTGCTAAAATTACCCCTGTCCCTTACGGACACCCCGCATAAACCAATGGAGCATTTATTCATGGATTTATATAGCAGCGGCAGCGTTACGTTTCTTACGATTATTGATAATTTCTCAAAGTATGCACAAGCTATACCACTTTCTGCTGCCACAAGCATTCATATAGCAGAAGCGTTACTAAGTTGGTTTTCGATTATTGGCATCCCGAACAAAATCACTACAGACTCTGATTCCAAATTTGATAATGAGGTTATCACAGAAGTATGCGCTATGCATAACATTCAAATTCATTTTACGACCCCATACAACCCTAATTCGAATTCTCCAATAGAAAGACTACATTCTACGTTAGCCGAGATGATTAGAATTTAAAGGATTACAGATAAAAGTGAACCTACTAATCTCATGAAATACGCCATAATCGCTTACAACAATACAATACACTCCGCTACAAGCTTTACACCGTTCGAACTATTGTTTGGTCACACTAACAGTAGAAGTCCTTTAGAGTTACACTTCCCAAAAGAATTCTATCAGGAATATGTTGATAAACACAAGCAAATAATGGAAAATGTGCAGTAAATAGTTAACACAAAGCTTTCCAATCAAAAGCAGACAGCAATAGAAAAGCGTAATCTGAACACAGAAACGCCCCCGTTTAAAGTAGGTGACAAAGTATATAAACAAGTTGCAAAGAGTGCCCGGAGTAACAAATTAGAACCCAGGTACATAGGTCCCTACACCATAGTCAGAATACACCCCGAACAGATCGCTGAGACCGTTGGCAAACACGTTAATGCCAAGACGATTCGAGTACACTTCCGTATGTTAAGACGTCCTGGAAATGTTTCAGAAACGCCCTCGCCTTCGGCGCAATCCTCTGGGTCGTCGGAGCAATCGCCGTTATAGAACCAATAGACAACCACAATGGAGTCCTAGTTTTTAAGGAGGCCTCAGCCCTTATCCAATTAGACACATTCCACTTAATCGTAGCATATAATGTTAGCAGAATACGTGAAATATATAAAGAAGTAAGCAGTAACTACTATACCTTTAAGTTAGCACAGAAGAATACCTCAAAGTTTAACGACGATATAGTTACTAGAAGCCAAATAGAATACTTAATTGATAGGATAGAACAGAAATTAGTATACTTAGGATCTAAAGAAATTAGTGTAGGAAGAACATTTATCCCTAGAATTAAGAGAGGTTTAATTAATGGTTTAGGTAGTATTATAAAAGCCATTACAGGTAATTTAGACCAAGAAGACGCTATTAGGTTGGAAAATCAAGTTCAACAAGTTAGATCATTAGCTATAAGCAAGCAAAACCAAACCTTAGGTTTAATGTCAGATTTTATTACCGAGTATCACAATAATTTAGAAAGTATTATTAAAAATCAGAAAGAGTTATCTGGTACGATTAGAGAATTAATCGAAAAGAATTTAGAAATAGAAAATGAAATTTATACTATGCAAATATATAATCAGATAGAAACTAGTTTACAGCAAATATATGATAGATTACTTACCTTAGAAAACGCTGTAACTTTTAGCCACTTAGGTCGTCTTCATCCAAGCATTGTTGATGCAAGCCATCTTATAGTCGAACTGACGAGCATTCAAAAGAATATAGCAAATGAAATGCAGATTCCATATGCAACGACAATGAAAAACATACACATTTTAGAGAAGTCAATTACCGTTAAAGCTTACAGTACAAGCGAATCAATCAACTTTGTACTAGAAATCCCTCTCGTTACTAAAAATCCCTACACCCTTCTCCATTTATATCCGATCCCGAGTAATAATAATGCCATCCTCATACCCAAGAACCCTTACCTAATCTTGGGCAGCAGCCAGTTTGCGTATCCTCACGAGCCATGCGTCGCCATCACCGAGGACAGCGTCATCTGCGCACACGTCGAGTGGCAGCCACTGCAGAACAATCAAGATTGCATCGCACAACTACTGCAACACAAAGAACCCTACAACTGTACTTATGCTACGGCCGAATATGACAAGAATATAATTAACCAAATCAAAGAAAACTCATGGATCGTAATTCTAAAACAAGAAGAAAGAATTAAAACCACTTGTGGAGACGAAGTACGCTATCAAAGAAATAATGGTGTTGTACTCATCTCTGTTGACAATACCTGTACTGTTGAAATAACTGGGCGAATTCTAAGAACACATAAAAGGTTCACCCGCATCCAGGAGAGCATCCCGCTACCACGAATTCATACTGCAAACAAAAACTCTCCTATAAAAATGCAACTAGAAGAAATTCAACTGGATGACCTCAATACCTTATTAAAGAAAACTAAGATGCTTCAGCAGGCTGAAGAGCAACCGTTGATTACATTACAACCAAGTTGGCCGACAGTAAGCCTGTACATAATTATGGCAACCATAGCTGCAGCATGCATCATTTACAAATGTTGTCATTACCGAAAGGGGAGACCAGCAACGCCAGAAGTCAAGCCGCTTCAATCGCAAGAGCCCTTGCAACCGCAGCAACTCACTTCAGCGTGCTTCTCTGTCAAGGGGGGAGGAGTTACGTTGGCATAATTCAACGTACCGCATCACATCTCGCATCACATTACAAACATTAGTTATAAGTCCGATCCATGCTCTGTAAAGATTCATTCTAATAAACCAGTTCTGTACCAACCGTCTTCGAGGACAGTAGTCCTGCATTTTACTTTTTAAAAACCCCTTTGCCGGATCACCTAACGTAGCTCCCGGTGAACCTTGTTTCGTCATATCAAACTGACCCGATATAAAATAAAATAAATAATATTTTTTCTTAGTTTTATATGGATTGCCTGGACCTGGTTTTATATGGACCTTGCCCTGGCTATAACCAATACAAAAAAAGAACCCTATTCATGAGACTTCGCCGTCCTTCTGTCCGTCCGTCAGGAACCGTGATAGCTAAAGAGCTGAAATTTTCACAGATGTATTTCCAATGCCGTTCACTTTAAGATTCAGCCGCCAGACACTAACTATAGCCTTCATGGCCATCCAGTATGTATCAGCATGTGCTGTCATCAGGGTTCATCGGCCGGATCACGCTGCACCTAGATTTTACCTTTCTTGATTTTAGATGTTCTACGCGTCGTTTCATGTTTAAAACCCTCTCTGTCTGTAGGTATATCTGTTGGTTTCAAAACGTCCAATATAAATAAAACGATATACTTAATTATGTTTATACCATAGATAGATTCTATTCATAACGTATGTTAATTATTTCAATTTTAATTCAGATGACCTACTCGATTTTTGTAAAGTACCTAAATGTCTCTACAATATTGTGTTACAAACTCAGATTTCTTTAAGAATATTTAATAATCATATACCCACCCTATCATCTTGCCCTAAAACAGTATTTCTATTTCATGTTCGAGGAAATATTAAAGACAAATTTTCGAGAAAACAGTATAAATTTTAAAGTGAAATAACTAGTCAAAGAAGAAATGGATGTAAAAGATACAAAAAATACTGTTTTGCACCAACTTAACAACCTAAAGAAAGCTTTCCGAACGAATTCTGGTTAGATCATGATGTTATCTTATCAGTTTATTATTATTTTGAAGTGTACTTTATTAGTAACTAGCATGTTTAGACCCTAATGTAGTTTTAGTATCTACTAGCTGACCCTCGCAACTTCGTTTACGCCACATAAGTGTATGAAAGGACAGGTATTTTTTCAACAGACTCAAGGGAGCGTATGAAACTGCCCTGTTTGCTTAATCATAAAAGAGCTTAAAGATTAAGTCCATTCTAACACAATTCAGTCCACGCCTTCGGCGCGGACTGAATTGTGTTAATGAATTGTTTTAGAATAGCCTTAATCATTAAGCTCTTTTATGATTAAGCCAACACGCCAGTTTAGATTTACCCTCACATTCAAAGAAACCCTTGAATTCGAAAAGTTGAGATGCCTCTAATTTCTGAACTACGAAACTCTCAATAATGAAACTTGTGTGGAACAATGTTAAAAACATTCCCTTTCTGACACTTAAAAAATATTTGAAATCGGACCACGCGGTGAGAACTTACAGCTGAAAAACCATTTTATCTTTCATCCCCTCTCCCGCAGGAACCGCGCAAAATATCGGGATCAAAAGTATCCAAGAACCTTCCTCGGACTATAAGCTCGGAATGTACTAAGTATCATTCAAATCGGTTCAGTAGTTTCGGCGTAATACTTATTCGGGATACAGACAGACAGACAGACAGACATGAAAATTTTAAATTACATATTCGGCTTCAGAATCGATTATAGAACGCCCTACAATTGAAATTTTTAAAATATCTTCCATGTACAGACTCTCGACCTTCAACAGTTTTATTATAAGTATAGATTATAAGTGAAACTTGTTTCAACGGCTTACCAATTGGTTTTAATGCCAGAAAAAAAATGAAGCAGCCATTATAGTTTATATTTTATTTCAGATGCTAGTGGTACAGTTGATTACATACAAAGATCAATCGGAGAATTTGGGAAGTATCAATTTTGGCTCTGTATCTTAGTGTTTCTTTCAAAATTGCCAATTGCTTGGCATCAAATGGCTATTATATTTTTAGCACCGAAGGTTTCCTTTACATGTGATGGTGAACTAAATGCATGCCCATGTTCAAATCCAGTATATGATCGTACAATGTTCTCTCGAAGTATTATAATGGAATGGAATTTGATATGTGAAAGAAAGTATCTTGCAAGTTTAGTGCAGATGTTATTTCAACTTGGGACACTCACGGGGAGTATTCTTTTCGGAATGGCTTCCGACAGGTACTTAAATTGGAAATATTCTTAATTTGATGAGAATTATAGGTAGTTAGAAAATGATTATAGTTGATGAAATGACAAACACACTCGTAGTCGTAGTGACTACGAGTATGTTTGTCTTTTGTAAGCGAAAAGGAAGTCTATCTTCGTAAAGAGGTTTAGGTAATGAGAAAGGAGAGTAAAAAAATGTAGTGGAATCAATAGATTGTTCCCTCGAAGGTATTTATTTACACGAGTCATTTATCTACATAGGTACATTTTTTAATCAACATAATTATTTATATAGGTTTCTTTTAATTTTCCAGATGGGGAAGAAGACCTCCATTTATTATAGCAATCATTATTCAAATACTTGCTGGCATAGGAGCTGCATATCTAAACTCATTTGTTATGTTCAATATATTACGATTTCTGGTCGGAGTATCAGTAGGAGGAACAATGGTCATTGGTTTCGTTTGCCTCATGGAATTTTGTGGCGCAAAGTACCGACCACTCATATCAGCTTTATATCAACTAGCATTTAATGTTGGGTTTTTGGTTCTCCCTGCCTTTGGATATTACTTCAGAGACTTTTCTGATTTTCAAGTGGCAATATCCGTCCCAGTTATTATTTTGCTGTCGTACTATTGCTTTTTGCCTGAAACACCGAGGTGGTTAATAGCTATGAAGAAAACTGAAGACACAGTAAAAGTCTGCGAACGCGCTGCTAAAATGTAAGTCATTAGTACAAGTATCTCCAATAAATACCCGAACGGCAATACGGCTCACCACCTATTACGTGGGACAAATTATACAAAGGTGAAATGTGGGCATATAATATGCCTCTGCCTACCACTTCGGGGAAAAAGGCGTGATCATATGTATGTATGTTTTATTCCACACTACTATCTATCCCTGCACCAAATTTCAGCCAGATCCGTTTATCCATTAAAGCGTGAAAATGTAACGAACATCCTGACATTCATACGTCCACACTCACATACTTTCGCATTTATAATTTTAGTAAAATTACTTTTAGTTCGTAGTTTGATAAAAACAAAATTAATTAATGTTAATAATATTGTTTTAGAAATCAGCTTCCTACAAGCGCTATTAGGTCGGATGTAATGACTTATCAAGCACACTTAGAAGAACGTAATTTGAAAAAAGGAACTTTATTAGATCTTTTTAGGACGCCCAACTTAAGAAAAAATATTTTGAGTATGGCTTTTAATTGGTTAGCTTGTAGTTACTGCTTTTATGGAGTTTCTCAGTACATAAGTCATCTGACGGGTGATATCTTTGTAAACGTTTCGTCTAGTGCTGTGATCGCTTTATTGGGCACATTGTTATCTATACCTTTAATAAAGTACATGCGTCGTAAAACTATGCTATTCACATTTCAAGCAATATGTGCTATTTGTTTATATATATTAGCATTTATTCCGGAAAGCATAGCATCTGTTTTCTGTGCATCTATTGGTAACGTAGCTGCATTTATTGTTTTTATACTTGTGTATTTGTATTGTTCCGAATTATTTCCCACAGTTGTTAGAAATGCCGCAATTGGCTTTTCTTCTATGGCAGCTCGAATTGGTGCTATGGTAGCTCCTTTTGTGATAGATTTGACAGATATAGCAAGATGGTTGCCAGCTGTTGTATTCGCCATAGTACCCACGGTAGCTTGCTTAGTTACTATTCTTTTGCCTGAAACCAAAGATGTACCTTTAATGACCACCTTAGAAGAAGGTGAGATGTTTGGAAAAAAGGCGAGTACATCACAAAATAAACAATTATCAAATACCTAGCATCTGATAGTATGCGTGTTGTAGTGATTACTTTCTGTAGATCCAATTTTCGTTTTATGAAATAGGTGATCCAAGAAATCATTATTTAGATTATATGTACCATCAACTGTAGCTTCAGGTTACTAAAATCATCATGTTGCCTGATAGCCTTAGTAGATGCCTTGGGCCTACACTGCACTGGTGATAGTGGAGCACACAGATAAATACAGCAAGATTTTTTGTTCTCTTTCTGGTTACCTTCTAATGGCATCAATTTGGTTGTCCAATCTGACTTACTGCCACTACCACCACTTGAGTGTAGATGTAAGGATTAAAATAAATATTTGTGGGTATTTTCACACAACGTCGTCTAGCCCAAATTAAGCTTGTGCTATGAGATCTAGACGACTGATAGACATATTTATATTTTTCTAAATGCATACATAGAAAACACCCAAACTCCGAAACAAACATTTGATGATGATGATATAATATTAGTGTGATCCACAAGATCACACAAATATTTGGACCGATTCAAAAATCAAACCCAGGACATCAGCACGGCAGGCGGTTACACTACCAAATGCGCCACCGAGGCTGAAGTAAAAAAAGATAGGTATCTAAATTGTGAAGTAGATGCATAGACTAGTTTTAATATAAGATTTGTAAGTTCTTTTTATGGGGGTATAGTGTCCATGGCACATTTAACATTTACTGGTATTAAAAACTTTAAATAAATATACTTTGTTTTACTGCACATATCTAAGAAATGTTTTTAATAAAGTAATAGTCTTTGTGGTTTGAGCTGATCTCACAGGCATGTGCTTGAGAGTATGGCTCCGGAATCTCCGCATTATGAGTACTGAAAAGCTAGAAATAAAGAAGCTGTTATTCCTAGCAGCCTTAAAGGAGGAGTAGAGTAAACTAAATCATCACTTTTTGAACAGTCATAAAGTGATGATTTAGTTTTTCGAGTTCGTGCAAGGTCCAGCTATACAATCTAATAAATATTTATTTATCAAAATAATAAATCTTTACTGACATACAGTTACAACAGGTAATTGATTCCCCGGGTCATCAAACTAGTTGTAAACTGTGTTTTGGGGAACAGCGTTTTAGATGATTAATATTGATAGTATATTGAATTCGAAGTCGTCTTTTTCCTGAGTGTGAATTTTGTTCCTATGGGGACCTCAGAATTCTCAATTTATAATGGAGTTTATTATTTCTTCTTCGAAGATTTTATTAGTATCCTACTCATTGATAGTTGTGTTGAAATATTGAGCGTAACCTACCCGATCTTGATTGCATAACTGTGGACAAAATTGTTTGTAAATTATGTATTTGGAGAAAAACAGTTTTTTTAAATAGGGTTTGATGTTCCTATTTTCATCTATTAATTAATTTTCTGGCCGTTGCCAAATATAATATTTCGTTAAATATTATATTTAAATAATCTAGAAGCTTTTCCTGTTTGAATACGTGATGGTGCTAATTAATGAGTTAATGGGCGCTCTGGGACCGTACCATGTGTGGTTATGTTGTATTGTTTTTACTAGCAGATTCGGAGTCGCATTTCATCAAATGGCCATCATATTTCTGGCTCCACCCGTTCAATATATTTGTCCGAATGGTGAAACTAAGTGTTGCACTAATCCAGTTTATAATACATCTATTTTTACAAGGACTATAGTGACTGAATGGAACTTGATATGTAAAAAATCGTGGCTGAAAGATTTAAATCAAACTGCGTTTCAATTCGGAGTTCTTGCTGGAAGTTTATTGTTTGGCATTGCGTCTGACAAGTCAGTTACTTAAAATATACTTTTAACTTTAAATTCAGTTCCTATTGTTCTAATATTGTGAAGTGTCGTGTATTTATTGATTTCATTTCTATTCAGGTACGGAAGAAGACCAACGCTATTAATATCAGTCATAATGGAGATTTTTTCGGGAATGTTGGCTTCGTTTCTCCCAGACTATTGGAGTTTTACCATTATGAGAACGATACTTGGTTTCGCAGTTGGTGGCGTTATGGTTGTAGCCTTTGTGATTGTAATGGAGTACGTTGGAAGTAACAAAAGAGACATCATATCTGCATTATTTCATATACCGTTTACTATAGGCCATGCCATGTTGGCGGCATTTGGTTACTACATTAGAGATTTTAGATTCTTTCAACTTAGTATATCGATATTTAACGTTATATTATTGATATATATTTGTGCACTACCCGAAACGCCAAGATGGTTGTTAGCCAATAACGAGACGGAGAAAGCTGTTATTTTAATTGAAAAAGTTGCAAAAAAGTACGTATTGTATGCTATTATTTTACATTGTTGATATAATTTAAGATATGCAGACCTATGCTCTGCCTTCTATATTGTGCATATAATCATAATATTGCCAGCTTTTTGAACGAAGGTCCCAGACAGTAGATACCATTTGATTATAAGGGAATAATACATTGGTTTACTGGAAGAAGGGGATTTGGTCCTGACTTGATATTTATCTCTTGATATTATTTTGATGCGTAAAAATCCTTATCGATGTTATTAATATACGATGACGGTGAAAAGTGTAGACCTAGAAACTGAGAACCGGTGATGATGATGATCAGTCATCGAGAGAGTCTGAAAGTCTGAAATTGAAGGTCATAGAGGATTTTTATAATTTATTTCAAAATAAGTTTTGTTTTCAGAAATAAGTTACCAACGGAACACATAAAAAGTAAGATCGAAGAATATCAAACTGAACACCGAACGGTTAAACCAAAAAGTTCCGTGTTAGATTTATTTCGGACTCCAAATTTGAGAAGAAACATTTTGATAATGTCTTTTACTTGGCTTGCGTGCAGTTACTGTTTCTATGGGATGGCGCATTATGTTAGCCACTTGACTGGTAACGTTTTTATCAATGTTGCTGCTAGTGGAAGCATGTGTTTATGTGGCTGCATTTTAGCAATACCGTTGATTATATTTTCTAAACGCAAAACTGTTGTAATTTCTACAAATATTGTTTGTAGTTTATGTATTTTCATCGTGGCGGTTGTCCCAGAAGGGAAAGCATCTGTGGCTCTTGGTTGTATCGGTGTAATGTGCTGTTACGTCGTTTTTGTCATAGTCTATCTCTATTGTTCAGAAATGTTTCCAACGGTGGTAAGAAATGCTGCTCTGGGAATTTGTTCGATGATGGCTCGGGTTGGTGCTATGTTGGCACCATTTGTGGCCGACATGAGACAATATGGGCAATGGTGTGCACCGGTGGCTTTCGGTGTATTTCCGATTGTAGCTGCGTTTTTATGTTTACTCCTGCCAGAAACTAAGAATTGTGAACTGTTGATGACTATAGAAGAAGGCGAAGCTTTCACTGGCGAAAGACAGAATCAAACTGAAACAGCAAATCCTGAATCAACAGAAAATTAGAAACTAACTACCTACCTAATAAATTCATGAATGCTGTACAAATGTGATGTTGAAATTGATATTAAAGGTCTGTTAGTTATGTCACGGCTTTTATTTTTATCTTTTTCCTATTAATTTACATCATATGACTATATTTACCTTAAAGTAGGAATATTCGGCGCTTGCATTGTAGGTTTGTCCATATGGTGATTTACCATACAGTTAACATTTTTTAAGACTTAAAAAATTTAAAACTAGAACCAACAGAATGTTGCATAAAAGATATAATATTTATATTGAAGTCTTTAAAAGTACTTACTTACATACTGTAAATTATACGTGTACCTATGTCAAAAGAACTACGATGCTTCGAACCTAGCGACAAAGGTGTCACGTAACAGGGCTTAGAGAATTACGTAGGGGTTCTAATCTAATGATAACGCTGAAATGCAACCTTTATGGCTTCTTGGAGCACACAGCAGAGTCAGTCTGCGGGGATATTCACTATGGTGGCAGGTTTATTAATATGCAGCGCGTGGTATTACACCATAATATCAGGTATGCTTTACTTTTATAAAAAATATGTACATAATATATAAGTATTTCTTTTCCTATTTTCTTCGCACTTTAACGCTTATAAATTACTTTCAGGTTTCTTTATTCTGTACTGTCCAGTAATGTACTTAATCTTTTTTAGTCATATATTGTATAGAAAACTTGTTGATACTTTATTTGCATTATGGGAACTGTATCCTGTGGTAAGATAGTTCACTTCTTCTCCATCTTAACGTTTGCTTTAATTTATTACCGTACTTTCGTGAATATAACCTTTATTTGAATTTTTAGGCTTTGTTTCAATGTTGCTGTGATACGGAATTGCATCATTTCGGTGATTATGTGAATGGAAATGAAAAATGCATAATTGTGTTGAATCATCGAACTAGAGTTGACTGGAATTATGTCTGGATAGCTTTGTACCATGCAACGCAGAATTCTTTCCATAAAGTTTGCACATGTAAACAGCCTGCTGATAGAGTTACTGATTCTGGTGGTGTATTAGATTTTGGTGGCAAAGCAAAAATAAAAATTGTTTTAAAAGATGAACTTAAAAATATTCCTGCAATGGGTAGGTTGATAGTTTTAAAATATTTTAGAACACATTATTACACTGTGAGTTCTAAATGGTCACATACTTTTTTTACAGGATGGATAATGCAACTCAACTATTTTCTGTATGTCAAAAGAAACTGGAGAGAAGATCAAGCAAATCTCACTCAATTTGTGGAGTATTACAGTAAATTAAACTATGATTATCGGTTGGTGCTATTTCCAGAAGGAACTGATCTAAGTGAGAGTAATCGACGTCGCAGTGAGATATTTGCATTGTCTAATCAGTTGCAGGTAATTGACGATCTTTCCTTTTAAGGGACTCGTCCGTAAAATGCACAAAAAGACATTTAAAATTTAGGAAATATTCAAGAACTCACTTCATTAAATTACACTAAAATGGAACTTAATTTCTTAATAGATGAGACTACATTAGCACCGTGTGCTATTTGGAAAATTATTATTTCTTTGCGAAAAAGCCTCTGAAAATCATCGAAATTTACCATTGTCAATTTGATTATTCCTGCTATTTCGATGATTTTTAATAATTTTGAGAGGTTTAGCGAAGTGAGTTCTTGTATATTTCCAAAATCCTAAGTGCATTTTTACGGACGGGCCGCTTAAGGCCAAAAACAACGATTTTAGTTTTAAATAATATATAGAGTAAGTTCGGGTAATATGGCACGCCATAAGCCTTTTTGGGAATAAAACAAATTTGTTTTGAGATCGATCAGTTTTTATTTTACAATTCAGTCTTAGAACTTATAAAGAATAAATAATTAGAATTTCAAAACAATCAACATTAAGAAATAATTTACAAAAAACAAAATCTGAAC
The DNA here is from genome assembly GCA_933228765.1 of Miltochrista miniata. Taxonomy (NCBI): domain Eukaryota; kingdom Metazoa; phylum Arthropoda; class Insecta; order Lepidoptera; family Erebidae; genus Miltochrista; species Miltochrista miniata. The sequence continues at coordinate 19,974,558 of OW121763.1, read as the reverse complement.
CTTCAACAATTGTCAAATTTTAATAATGGAAGGGCAATATGGCCTGGGCCATATTAGCCACAAATCAGGTGAGCTATATTGCCCTCCAGAAAAATAACAGTCACTATTAAACTTTGTGTTACTTTGCAGAGCATATATTTGTCATTTTATTTGTGAATGTGGTTTCCGCGAAGCCATTATCTAAAAAAAAACATAATAGAAACAATATAAAATTATGCGGACAATATGGCCTGGTACCATTTTAGCCATCCATCTGGTGAGCCATATTGGCCCCGGGAACGTTTTTAATAGGTAAAAGTCTAGACTAAAAATGAGCAAGAAATATGTTTAAAATCTATCACAATACTACACATGAATAGCTAATCTACAAACCTGGGTAGTACCAATGTAAAAATAACTACAATTTCAAGAAATATAATGAGTAAAACTTACCAAAAAATTAGATCACTTTACGTAATTTTCGATCGAGCGCCCGCACGGGACGCACATGCACACTTCGTTTCGCGCGAGTTGACTGAGGAAGTGAGGAGAAGGGGTGCGTTGCTATGCCGAGTCAAGCGGTCGCAAGTGTTCATTCATTTCAGAGAAATCGCAGTAGGCCATATTGACCGACCAGGCCATATTACCCGAAATTACTCTAGTGATTTCAAATTTAAAAGGCAGAGAAGAAATTCCACTGTAAGTACTACCTACTATTTATGCTGGCACAACTGTTGCCCTTGTAAGACAACATTTTACATGTTTTCCCGCCCCGAGTCTTTTTTTCAAAGTAAGGCAACTTTTATAGTAAAATAAAATAAAATAAAATATTTTTTTTTCCTTTTGAAATTTTTTAAAAAAATATTTAGGTTTGTTGTGACTCTACCGGGGGTTCGGAAATACTGCAGACTGAGAAGAACACCCCAAGAAACTCAGTCCGGTCCCTTCTCTTCTAGTATCTTAGTATCTAATACAGTTTTTTTTTATGCAGAAAGGAGCAATTCGTGTCACTGCCAGGCAGCCTTGTCTTCTAGAAATTCTTTAATGCTATAATAAGCTTTCTGGCACAACTTAAGCTATATTAGTTTTTTAAATTTATTTACTGACAAACCTGTTATGGCTGTCGGCAATGATTGTAGTTATATAGCAAACAGGAACCTCTTTGAAAAAAAATAACTGTAGGTACGTTGCCTTAACCTGTCAAGGTGTGTTGCAACACGGCATTAAGGTCTCTACAGACTTTGACTGACTAGGGTCGATGTTGGATATTTTTTCAGCACTACGAGTATGTGCTACATCCGCGGACAACGGGTTGGGCAGCATTATGTTCTAGACTACAAATATCTGGGCTTGCCGCTGTTTATGACGTCACATTAGCTTATGACGCTCCAGCGCAGACTGAAATGGAACTGTTAAAGGGAAGATTACCCATGCATGTCTATTTCTATTGTAAAAGGTTAGTATAAAACGATAATAGGCACATACCAAATAGCTCCCGCGACTCTGCTTGCGTGGGTGCTTGCTTTTCATCGGAACTTATTCTCAGGATAAAAAGTAGCCTATGTGCTATCCATGATGTAGCGTTACGTGAGGAATTCACGCACGCCCCCCCTAAGAAGCGGGATGACACCCGAAAATCCCCCCAAGACCGGGATAGCACCCGAACCACCCACTAAGCGATGCTGCAGCGGCAGCCGTAGGTTTGTTGGGAGTCCTGGGATATCCTTCCAAGGGCTTCCCTGGGGCTCCCGACCGTAGGCTGTTTGGCGTTACGTGAGGTTTTTTAGTCGGTAGGAGTCCAACATAGCATTCATAAGGGATTTTCCCTCTCGTTAAAAAAAGGCCATGTGTTATTCCAGGTTATAAATCTATCCTCTTTCCCAAATGTCAGCCAGGTTCGTTCAGCGGTTAGAGTTTGAATGAGTAAGAAACATACACACATCCACACTACAAACTTTACTTAAAAATTTACGTAAAATGAAACAATAGCTGTGCCCCATGACTTCTCATGTGACATTCTACGACCTCCGTAGCATCCACAGAATCCATAATTATGTGCCCGCATTTATAATAATGCTTGTAAACAATACATTTTTTAAACATTTATTATAACTGCTCCGCTCCTTTGACCAGTACAATAATTATACATAAATTGTATTAGAATATTTTTCCTTTTTGGTAGGAAAATGAATTTTCAAATCAGTTTAGTAGTTCCTGAGTTGATTTATTGATTGTAGATACCATTTGAACTGTTTAACATTAGTGATTATTATTAAATAATTAGTACGCTGTTTTGCTAAAAAAATACTCAACAATTTACAGATATTCCGCTGAGCATATTCCGCAAGAAGAGACAGCTCTACGATCTTGGCTGAATGAGCGTTGGAGGGAGAAAGAGGACTCGTTGCGAAAATTTCACACTGATGGTGAGCTACATCTCTATAGAATTAAGAATGTGAAGCTTGTTCTTCATCTTAGCGTGTTGCTGGTTGCATCCAACCTATAAATTTATTAAAATAATACGAACAGATAATAAGTTGCTGTATGGCTACTGCCGATACCGACTACTTTCAGACTCAAAAAGATCACATAATTAAAAGAGTCTGGCATAGGTTTCGGTTATTAGTAGATTATTAGCCCTAAAGATACTTTGAGACCAGACATCTTAATTATGTTGTTACACATTCAATTGTATTTTAATAAATGAAAGCATTAACTTGTATGTTAAGGAATTTTTACCTGATTTTCGACCACTTTAAAACGGCAGATTACCTTGAAAATGTGCACACTCATCAAGTCTCGAAAGCAATGTCTTTTCTTTCTGCTGTTCCCAGTAAGTAACAGTTCAACGTAATCGTTAAGCCAAGTTAAAAGCTTTATGGGCGGCAGAAGGTAGCCGCTGCCGGCGACTGTTTATTTTCAACACGGCAATAAGTTCACCACCAATAATAATAAGTATCTAGGTACTTAGGTATACAAACTTTTATTTATCGGGGTTTGGGGTACCTACTTAGTGACTTGATTGAATCCCACTTTACTGAGCGTCATTATATTTTCAGGTAGTTTCATCGATCCGGGTTCCAAAAAACCACCGCCACATAGACCTTCAAGATCATTAATGGCGGCAAAAATGGGGTTCCTATTTTGGACTATAATTGATTTAATATTCCTATATTGTATACTTTATAGTATAACATTTAGATTTTGGGTAATATATCATAGTGTACTTTTCGTTTTTATATCCTGGTATTTTGGGGGTTTCCATAACATTCAGTATAAATTTTTAGAGAAAATAAGTAGGAAATTATAAGTTACATTTTATTCTTTAAGGATGGTAGGTTATAGGTAGGTAGCTTTCAGCTGTGAATTCTCAGTAATGCCAAAAATAAATTAAATTTAGAGCAATGGACTATATTACAAGTCAATTATTAAAGTTTATTTTCGTGATGTTTTATTTCTATGAAAGATTTGTATTCCCTTAGGTTAAAAATATTAGCAGAGTGTACCTACATGAATTCGCTGTGTGGATGTTAATATAGTGACGGCTGCCTAGTGGTGTGGTTGTGTGACTAGTAAGATTCCCGTTCGTTACACTTCCGTAAACCTATAGCCCGAAAGCTGGCAGCAAATATAGAGATATTTTAAAGATTACGGAATGAGTTAACGGCGTCTTTATTAACATGATTGTTTGTTTGATTGCATCGAATAGACAACGAAAATGGCTACCTAAGTTAGTAACATAGGATATATTTTTTACCCATATTCCCACGAGAACGGGAATAACGCAGGTCAAACTGCGTGGCATCGCCGCGTCGACTTGATTTGATGATTAATAAAAAAATGCAATTTATAAAATAACAGCTACTTCCCTGCAAGATTCAGCAAATCCCTTTTATTCTCAATTCTTCTCAATTCTCAAGTATTCTCAATGTGAAATAAATAAATAAATAAATAATCATTTATTGCACGAAACATGGTTAGGCATAAAGATGATAGATGAATCAGGTACAGTGTTCAGCATGTTCCACAGATTTTCTGCATGCAACATTTATAAGACAACGAAATACAATGAAATTATTACAATAGGTACAAGTCGAAATTTAATAATATTATCAAATCAAAAATTTAAAATAAATAATATATGTCTATTACTTTCTGTCATAGATACAGATTTTCCGCATGCAACATCTAGTAGTCAAAGAGTAATATAAATAACAAGATCCAAACATTAAAATATGCAACCCATCAAATCACAGTTCAGCATGTCAAAAGAAGTTAAAATATATGTCAACGTTAAATTTTGTCGAAATTTAAAATAAACATTCCAGTTACTTATGACATAAATGCAGATTTTCTGCATGCAATATTTAGAAGAATGGGAGTTATTAAATAAGTCAAGATACTAGAACAGGCAACGATATCAAAAGTAGGTGCAACATGTCAAAAATTAAATAAGTCAAAAATTTTAAATACAAAATGTCAGAAGTTAGAATACATAAGTCGTAATGTAAAATAAACCTGTCGATTTTACCCAGTACCAGTATGACTGAAACAATGTCTCCCAGTCAATGCGCACCAAAACCATGTGGCCATGTGCTTTTGAAGAGAAAACTTCTTTAGCGGCGTTGTGATATTTGGGATGAGTAAAAAATGTAAATCTCGCGTCAGGATACGTGATCTGGGCAAAAATTCGTAAGATGGAGGGGAGGAGGCATACAATGTATGTAACATTGACAATAAAATTGTAATAGTTCTGAAGCGGTACAAATTACAAAAAAGGTCATATTTGTGTACGCTAGCGCAATAAATAAATATTGTATTTTACCACATAAATGATAGTACTTAAATTGTCATAATATACTGATAAATAAAACAATTTTTGTGGCATTATTCCCTAACCATTCCAAAATATTAAAAAATGCACAATGTTAATGTTAAAATTTTCACTTGTGCTGAACTTTCGGAGTGCAACTCGTTCTTTTTTTATTTCACTGTGCCTATGATCCCTTCCCAGTAGCCAACTCTTGGATCTACTGTTTCCAATACAAGGATTCAAGGGCATATTATAAAATACCGTTGCGAGTATTCTTGAAAAAAGTAAGTTTGAAGTGTAAAAAAGAATTTAATATCCACGACAAGTTTCAATTAACTTAAACTATTTTTTCACAAACTGAGCAGCAACAGCGTGAAATTAATTTTACTTAAGTTAACTAATGAACTGCTTTACAAAATTAGTCATAGGTTGACCAGGCATGGCATATTTGCTCTAAACATATCTGTCTCTCACAATATTACGATGCGGGAGGAAATCGTATACACCACTCAAAACCAATCGGCTATCATCGTGAAACTTACACAAAACAGTGAAAACAACACATTCATAAATTCAGGTAGACACTATATATTTCTTATAGATGTGTGTGTACAAGCGTACTCATTTAGGGTTACGCTTTGACAGAGAAGAAAGTCTCAGTGTGTCGCCTTACCTTCCCGAAAAAGGTTATAGATTAATAATAAAAATAATAATAAATATTTACGGACATTTCACACAACGCTATCTGATCCCAAAGTAAGCTAGGAATAACCTGCTTGTGTTATGGGTATCAGACCACGGATATTAATACTTATGATACTTTTTAAATACATACATATTATACATAGAAACACCCAGACTCCTGAGACAAACATTTATGGGTCACACAAATATTTGTCTCCGGTGGGAATCGAACCCACGACCTCCAGCGCCGCAGGCGGTATCACTACCGACTGCGCCACAGAGGCAGTCATATTATTTGGCTGTATGTATGAAAATATAATATGTAATACCACAGTGACTACCATTCATTGATACCAGAGTTGCTAAGAGCTCGATAGATGGCTCTAGCCTAATTCTTAAAATAATGACTTCATTATAGCATAGAGCAACACGATCTATGATGTTTATCGGAAGTCGAGGCGCCATAATGAGACTTTCCTTTCTGTCAAAGGAGTACGCTTGTACACACACATTTATAAGAAACGTAATATATGTATGTGTGCGTCTGAAATTAAGAGAGTATTGTTTTAATTGTTTTGTGTAAGTTCAATAATGACAGCCGATTGCTTTTGTAGTGGTGTATATGAATATGATTTCTCCTCGCAACATATGACTGACAGATATGTATAGAGCTAACATGTCTACTCCCCTTGCACTAATTTCGTTGCTCATTAATTACAGTTCTGCAGCTAATTGGTAGAGCTTTACCCTGGTTAGGTTTTCTTCAAATTCACTGAGAACAATTGGTTGTCTTTTTCCACTTTGTAATAACATTTATGTATTAAAAGTAGCATATTAAGCTGTTGATACATTTGTAAAGCCATTAGACTTTACAAATGTATCAACAGTGTAAATATTTAAAAAAATAGTTATCAGAACTACTTAGTCTTTTCCCCAAGTTAGGCATTAAAGAACTATTTACTTACTTTGAAATAATTATATTATTATCACTACGAATTGTTTAAATTTACTATGTATGTATTACTAATTTTCTATCTTTGGTATTACTTTACACTATCTTGCTTCTCTGTTACTTGAGGGGCTGCGTTCTCTCTTTCTGCAATTGTATTTGGTAGAATTATACCTTTCGTTTCAGGCAAGAAATAACAGAGAACGGCAGCGCAAAATGCAACGGCACTAAATATTAACATTGAAACCCATTCTGTTCCAATGTTTACGACAAAGGGTGCGATAAACCCTCCGACTCTAGCAAACACAGAAGCAAACCCTATTGCAGTGTTTCTTATCACTGTAGGAAATACTTCAGACGTAAATAGATAAATTTGTACAAAGGATGCATAGGCTCCTGTTAAACCTATTATAGCAAATACTAAACTAGCAGCTCTTTTCTCACTCGGTATAACAATGAATATCAATAACGACACTGCTGCTGTAGTAAAACTAGTAATTACTGTCAGTTTTCTTTTCAAATATGTTGTACCTATCACTACCGCTAATAATCCCGGAATGAGACAAGCTGCTGAAAGAATAACGTTTAAATATATGTTTCCCTGAAGACGTCCAATGTATTGATTGATCCCAAAGAACGTATGTGAACAGCACATCCAAACCAACGCAGTGATTATAGTGTATAGACGAATCTTCGGTGTTTTGAATAAATCTGAGTATGTGACTGTGCCTTTTGTTTCTTGATCTTTGTTTGATAATGCGACTCGATCAACAATAGCTCCAATATCAATTGGTGGTCGTTTGTTCCTGTAAAAAAGAAATTTGGCTAAATTGAAATAGCTGCGTTTTATTTCATTAATTATATTCTATTCATTACTGGTGAAATATTTACTTAAAATGTTAAATTCTAGGACCCAGTATTTCTATTATATTGTACAAAGAGAACACATATTTGTCGCTGAAGATTGGGATGCAAGCCATGGCTGGCAGCTAACAATCGCCATTGCTGTAGTGGCCGCTAATACCCTCCCTCCGTTTTTCTGGAGGTGCTCTTGTCTCCACCCCTCTGCACAATATGATACTCGCATCTCCTTAAGGAGATCGTGGGAGGCTGCACATCTGACCCTCTGAGGACAGTGTCATCCCGGAAGGAAGGAACGTGTCTCTGTAGGAACGTTAATCTTAAATAACTTACCTTCGAGCTATTTGTGTCAGTACATCTATAGCTTCTTTCCTTTTTCCAACGCTAATGAGCCATCTCGGTGACTCAGGAATCAACCAATAATACGAAGCTACAATGATCCAGGGTATGGAAGTTACTAGCTGTAATTTTCTCCAGTCTCTTACATAATATGCTATAATAGGAAGTGTGACGTAGCTTAAAATTAGAGTTACTTCTGATAAACCACTCATGTACGATCTAAATGATTTGCCACAGAGTTCAATGATGAGCACATAGCAACAGAGCATTGTGCCTCCAACCATGGTGCCAATCAAAAAGCGGCATACGACGAACATCCAAAAGGCTGGTACTACAGCTGATAGAGCCACGAATATTACTTCGAAGAATAAAGCTATCAACACAACTAGTTTGCGACCAAATCTGTAACAAGTGATAAAATTGTAAAATATAACAATTTAAATGTCAAAATTTGTGATACCTACAGACAAAATCCTAGCAAAGTTTTGATGTTACACGTTACCTGTAGACATCGGTCTGTATGTAGAATATATTTGTCAATGTCTGTAGATAATAAACATTATAAATTAATATTGTCTAAATATCAAAGCAATTTTCTGTTCGTGATTAGTGGGTTGAACGTGGCCTAAACCGTGTCTTCTATCTAGCAGAAAAGGGATTACTTTTCAGTCATTACTCTTGTTCTGTTTTATTATGTTTAAGATGCCATGCAATTGATTCATTACTATGCAGTTAGACTACTAGACTTAACTATGAACCGTCTATATTTGTATGTGTATTATGGATGTATAGTAGGGTAACAATTTCTATTGTTCCAGATAATTGGTTACCTATTAGCATTAAAAAAAATAAAGCGATCCACTACTTCTCCAATAAGCACCGTACCTACTGTATTGGAAGTGCATATTACTCCATACAATGTGAAAACATTCACTCACCTGTCTGAAACATATCCAAGAATAAAGCTGCCAACTAAGATTCCAATATGTAGCATCGATTGTGCTAAACTCGCTAAATATGTTCTATCACATATTAGGTTCCACTCTGTGGTTACCGAACTTACAATAGTGCTTGTATCATACTCCGGATTCTCACAAGGGCAGTAGTTCGTCCCATTATTGTCTAAGCACTTATAATCAGCCCCAGGAATGATAAAAACAACATTCACTAGTTGGTATTCTGTTGGAAATCTGCCTATTAGGATTAAAAATAAAATCCAGGATTGATATTTTCCGAAGCGGCCAATGGCAGTTTCAATTAGATCTTCGTCCATCTTGATTTAAATGAAATGCTGTAAATTATTAAATAGGTTATATTAATACATTGTGAAGCACTCGTGTCCCCGCGGACTCAGTGGTCTGTTAACGATCACTGCAGGAAGCCACCTTCACTATGGCCAGTCCTTGGATGGGGGACCAAACATGTGACCACCTTGGGACATTTATTAGAGCGTTTCCGTGCTTCGAAAGGCACGTTAAGCCGTTGGTCCCGGTTGCCAATAAAATGGCAGTGGTTAAGCCAAGTTGAAGGCCTTTTTAGGCAGCCGCCTCCTTCTGCGAGCAGGTCATGCTCGTGAAAGAGACGGAGGGGCGGGAACGGGAGAGAACTCTCCCACCCGAGTCCCGCAGTCGGCGGCTTGGGCGCCGCCGACGTGTCTTCGCCGAGGACTATCGGCCTCCATGACCGGGTGCCTGAGGACGGTGAGAGGGCGGCTCACCGTCCTTACAGAAGCAGGCCCATGAGGGCAGCGGCAGCGTGACGTGAGGAACTCACCCACGCCCCCCTTAGAACCGGAATCACACCGAAACCCCCCAAAGACGCGGGATAGCACCCGAACCACCCCCTGGGCGAGGCCGCAGTGGCGGCAGTAGGTCTGTTGGGAGTCCTGGGACATCCTTCCGAGGGCTTACCCGAGGCTCCCAACCATAGACTATTGGGCGTTACGTGAGGTTTTTTAGTCCGGCATAACATCCATGAGGATTTTTCCTCACGTTAAACAAAAAAAAAGGCCTTTTTAGGCAGCTTGAAAAATTTCAACAGCAGGCAGTCACAACCTGCGGCTGTCTATCTCAACACGGCAATACGGCTCACCACCTATTACGTAGGACAAATTCTTAAAAGGTGAAATGTGGGCATATAATAATATGCCTCTGCCTACCCCTTCGGGGATAAAGGCGTGTCCCTGTACGCCTCTATGTATATTAATAATAATCGATGTTCATATACATGAAACAATTTTAAAAAAAGATATCAACTCAACATAAAGTTGTTCTGGTGGCAGTCCAAGTCATCATTGACATTGGGGTTGCATTGCGTGAACGATTAATATAATTATTATGTCGGACTCGGCTTTGAAAACTGGAGACTGGCGTATCGCCATTTTTCAAATGATTTTATTTGTATCTATTTTCCTACTGGAGATTAGCAGGGATCGTTGATAAATGAAGGGCCATTCGTTAAGAGAAGAAGAATTATTATGTCAGTCAGCAGATAAACTGCGTAAAAAGAGATTACAAATTGTTGAAGGTAAGTTTTAAAAGATTTATAATATTTCTTGCTACTCGTATCCTGTCAACTTTTCTAAGATAGAACTAGATAGAGACTAGAATATAAAATATCAAAAATTTCAGCTTCTTTGATTACACTACTCTTAAAAGACTAGTTGCTTTTTGCCCGCAGCTTCGCCCGCGTAAAATTTGTTCCGGTTTCCGCTTTCCGCAGGAAATTATTCCCAGGATAAAAAATAGCCTATGAGTTATTCCAGATTATAATTATCCCTATACCAAATTTCAGCCAGATCCATTCAGCCGCTCGAGCGTGAAAGAGTAGGTAACAAACATCCGCACGTCTACACAGCCACACTCACAAACTTTCGCATTTATAATATCAGTAAGATTTTACAACTAATAGAATATGATTTAGATTAAATATATTTGCCGAGATAAACAAGACCTATGTATGTAACTAGTTTATCTCAAGATAGTAGAGAGCTAAGTGACACAATAGATTATTGAAGTGGGATATCAGATGCGGGTACTATGTCGTGGCCTTACAAAACCTTTACTTCAAATACAAGTAGTAGATCCTCGCAAATGTATAAAACTGTATCCACTGTAGTACTTTGGGGTAAACGTGTTCCAGAAAAGTTCGTAAATTATTAATCCCTGTTTAAATGGATCTCTACAAAACAATCTCCGACTTTTATAGAATCTGAGGAAACAATATTCGGCACTCACATATTGGTACTTGCCAGAAGTCGACAGTAGTTTTAAGTGAGTTGGGGAATCTGACTAGTTTATTATACAAAATGGTTCTGACTTATTTGTCATTTAAAGTGTTTAAACTCACACGACTTGTACTATAATACACATTATAGATTTCGGGTCTTTTTCGCGTATATGTACATAAAACGTTTCTCACTTCTCGACTTATTTCTCATTAAAGTACCAAAATATTATTTTTAAATAATGTCTTTTTAAATCAATATAACATATGGGTTGCATGTTTGTAAAACTGTTGTAAAATTACATAAGAGTTGACACAATATATTTCAACCAGAAAATAGTTACACTTACCTTCTCAAAGGACGAGCTAATTATTATACACAGGTAGCAGAGGAAAAAATTTTTGACCTTTTAAACACATAGGTAACTATTGTACATAGACGTCCAATATAGAAAATATTTGGATTAAGGTAAGATTAATGAACATATAACAAGACTAGCGGTGTCTTGCACAATATCTACACTACTAAACGCAAAACCTAAAAAGAATTGCAAGCCAGTAGAGCCGCGTCATCTAGTAATAAATTATTCTCAAACTAGTTCAAAGTCACCTGAAAAATATACGTATATAAAGATGTTAATTAAATGAGTCCCATGATGGTATAACAACGTTTACAAAAACAAATACTTATTGTTAAAAATTTTAGTATGAGACATACCTACTTGGCGAACTCCTTTTTGGTTCCGACAGAATTTCGAGATAACCTCTTGATTATTTTTATCTAGGCAAAGATTATACTTACTCGTAATTTGTATGTATAAACTAATAATAATAATTAACTGTTTGATATGTATTAAGATGCTAGTAGTAAAATGGTCTAAGGTTAGATAATTTACCTATCCTGTGAATAGTTTGTTTTCCCCCGATAAGCGCTGTGAATATTTCCGAGACGGGCTAGATCCGCTTATATGTCCTCTAAAAGAGTGACCTGGGACCTTCTATTTTAACTCTATCCAGATGACCTCTGTACACTTAAATTTCTATGTGCGGCCTTAACACTGCTTTTTTATAAATCGTAAGGTGGTACTGCCGCATATGGAGGCACTTACACCTTTAAGCTGGGGCACTTGAAAATCACCTTCGTCTATTTGAGTCCGTACAAAGGCGGGCTGTGAGAATCCTATACTTGCAGGCGGTATGGAGTTTCTTCGCGACAGGAGAGACTTTGTCTTCTTATGCGAGTTTTAGCTCCTGGACAAATGGTTCTTGCTCTGCAAAATAGTTTTATATGATGCGCTACTTTCTATCAGCGATAGGCTCGCTACAGTCTGGTGTTAATCCTCACATTTTGCGTCTGGAGTGCTCGTATACAGTAAAGTCCGAGGTCCGTTCTCCCGTGCACGCTTAGGATGTGGAATGAGCTCCTTGCCTCGGTTTTCTCAAAACGCCTACAGTATGGACACTATGGGCTGCTTCAAAAGGGTCTTAGAAGTTCTTACAGGGTCGGCAGCGCGAGTGTAGCACCTCTTTTATAGTAGCAGGTCGACCGTATACTTATTTAAATGGCCGAATTGGCAATAAGTGAAAGACTAGAGTAGTGAACTCTATTAATACTCTACACTTTCCCTAATTGCAAATAAATGCTCATTTTCTTCGTCTTCATCGTAATGACATGACTATGTAGTTTTTGCTAATGAGTGTTAATAGCTTTCTATTTAACCAAATAGAAACCTATTAACCATCAATTTATCAGATTTTATCATAAACTTTTCTACGTTCCCTTATCAATCAACAAAGTGGCAGGTCATCATGTAACTTCTCAGTAAAAGCTAACACTTGCATAAATCAGAATTCTTGCACTTGCAACGAAATCATCAAATGCGAATTTGAAAAATATCTGGGAGCATTGATCGCCTGGCGGTTAGAAGTGGGAAACTTCTTACTCGCGTTATTATCAATTTATTGATCCATATAATAATAAATCCATGGAAAGACTAATACGGGATTCTATACCACTTAGAAAGCTGAAATTGGTGTACTTAGTGCTTTAGTCTTTAATCATTAATCAACAAAAAAGTACAAAACATAAATTATATCTGTTGTAGGTGATTATAATGTAGATATCTATAGGGTCTGAACAAACAATTTATTAAACTAAAGTTTCGATCTGGCTGCTGCGGGGTATCGGCTATCAAGCGTCTAAGGATCTAATTACCTAACTGTAATTATTGTTTCTAATAATATACTTAACTAGCTGACCCGCGCAACTTCGTTTGCGGCACATGAGAGTTCGAAAAAGAGAGGTGTGGTATTAATATTTTGAGTAATATAATGTTTCCCGTCGCATTTACTCTCGTCGCGCCTAGTCCCGTCGCGTCGCTTATATACATGAGAGCTGACCCGCACAACTTCGTTTGCGTCACATGAGATTGAGAAGGAGAGAGGTGTGGTATAAATATGTAAAGTGATATAATGTTTTACTTCCACCCGTCCTTTTTTTTGGTACGGAACTCATGTGTGTTCGACTCGCACTTGGCCGGTTTTTATCGTTCAGTTGATTGGCTAGTTTGGCTACCACTGCAGGCCATGTTTACCTACTCCCGTCGCGTCGCTCATACTTCAAAACTTATTAAAAGGGGTTATTGTAAGTGAACCTTAAAAGATAGGCATATGCTGTAAACGACATTGTTTTGTAACTTTTAAAGGGAAACATTTTTGTAATACCAAATTTTCACGTAACTTTAACCATTTACGCAACATATGCAGTGGAAGCTCTCAAAAGAAATAAATTTTCCCCGTTCTCGAAACATTATTTATGGCTGTTTCGCTCCTATTCGCATTAGCGTGATTTTATATCTAAATAAATAAATATTTCTACACTTTTTTTTTTTTTTTTTGTTTAACGTGAGGGAAAATCCTCATGGATGTTATGCCGGACTCCTACCGACTAAAAAAACCTCACGTCACGCCCAACAGCCTATGGCTGGGAGCCCCGGGTAAGCCCTCGGAAGGATGTCCCAGGACTCCCAACAGACCCACGGCCGCCACTGCGACCTCGCCCAGGGTGTGGTTCGGGTGCTATCCCGCGTCTTTGGGGGGTTTCGGGTGTGATCCCGCTTCTAAGGGGGGTGTGTGTGAATTGCTCACGTCACGCTGCCGTCATGGGCCTGCTTCTGTAAGGACGGTGAGCGGCCCTCTCACCGTCCTCAGACCCCCGGTCATGGAGGCCGATAGTCGTCGGCGAAGACACGTCGGCGGCGCCCAGGACGCCGACTGCGGAACTCGGGTGGGAGAGTTCTCTCCCGCACCCGGCCCGCCGCCTCCTTCGCGAGCATGACCTGCTCGCAGAAAGAGGCGGCGCAGTCCCACTTACTCCCGCTGATATTCTCGGACACTTCACACAACGCTATCTGATCCCAAAGTAAGCTAGGAATAACCTGCTTGTGTTATGGGTATCAAACCACGGATATTAATTATTTAATTAATCCATACTAATATTATAAAGCTGAAGAGTTTGTTTGTTTGTTTGTTTGTTTGTTTGAACGCTAGGATCTCAGGAACTACTGGTTGGATTTCAAAAATTCTTTTACAGTTTGATAGTTCATTTATCGAGGATGGCTATAGGCTATATAACATCACGCTAAGACGAATAGGAGCGGAGCAGCCATGAATAATGTTTCGAGAACGGGGATTATTTGTTTACTTTGAGAGCTCCCATTGCGGACGCTGCATAAATAGTTAAAGTTACGTAAAAATGGTGTACTACAAAATTGTTTCTCTTAAAAAGTTATAAAAATAGGTCCTTAACAGCATATGTCTATCTTTTAAGGTTCACTTACAATAACCCTCTTATAAAGTTTAAAAGTATGAGCGACGCGACGGGAGTAAACTTGGTCTGCAGTGGCAGCCAGTCAACTGAACGATAAAAACCGGCCAAGTGCGAGTCGGACTCGCACACGATGAACTCATCGTGTGCGAGTCCGAAAAACGGATGGGTGGAAGTAAAAGCGACGGGAATCATTATATCACTTTAACACCTCTTTCCTTCTCACTCTCATGTGACGCAAACGAAGATATGCGGTTCAGCTCTAATGAATTCAAGTGACGCGACGCGATGGGGGTAAATGCAACGGGAAACATTATAATACTCAAAATATTAATACCATACCTCTCTCTTTCTCACTCTCATGTGACGCAAACGAAGTTGCGCGGGTCAGCTAGTACTTATATACTTTTAAATACATACATATTATACATAGAATCGCCTCAATAAATGTACTATTAAACTGTAAAATAATTTTCGAAATGCAACCAGTAGTTTCTGAGATCCTAGGACAAACAAACTCTTCAGTTTTACAACATTGTGAGCGAACCTTCAGAAACTGACAAATTAGATTATTGTGAGCAAACCTTAAGAGATAGACATGTGCTGCCGCGGACTTTTTTTTAGACCTTTTTAAGAGAAACAAAATTGTAATACACAATTTCTACGTATCTTTAACTATTTACGCAGCGTAAGCCTCGGAAGCTCTCATGCGGTAAAAAATATTCCCCGTTTTCGAAACATTATTGATTGCTGCTTTGCCCCTATTCGTCTTAGCGTGATTTTATATAGCCTATAGCCATCCTCAATAAATGGACTATCAAACTGTGAAAGAATTTTTGAAAACCAACCAGTAGTTCCTGAGATCCTAGCGTTCAACCATACAAACAAACAAACAAACAAACAAACGAACAAACTCTTCAGCTTTATAATATGTATTAGTATAGAAGATGTAGGCCTAGTTTGAAATGAAAATGAAAAAACTTTATTCCTATAGATCACAAAGTAACACTTAGGTATGAACCGTCCGTCAACGTCTGCCTAAATAATTGCATTTGCTTGCCTGCTGCATTTTAAAAGTGCATTTAATTGCCATACTTATCTACCTACATAGAACAAATTATTTTTTATACTTATACAAAAAAAATGAGAAATAAAAAAAATGTTTTCGCATCATAGGTACCTATATCGAGTCAGTGTTATTATGGCGGAACAAAGCTCGCCGGGTCAGCTTGATATGGCGGAACAAAGTTCACCGGGTCAGCTAGCTAGTCTTATATATAAAAAAACCGGCCAAGTGCGAGTTGGACTCGCCCATGAAGGGTTTCGGAGCAGCAAGTAACATAATATAAAAGTTCTTATAGTTCGTTGTAACTTTGATTGATGTTTTAACACGTTCGCAGTGGTAGTGATTTTTCTAACCGAAAATTGCGGTTTATGACGTATTAAAAAAAAACTACCAGCTCTATCTCGTTCAAACTAATTTTCGTTGGTAGTTTTTATGGCAATGTACATCATATATTTTTTTTAGATTTATCATTATCTTAGTTTAGAAGTTAGGGGGGGGGGGGGGGGCGGACACACATTTTTCCACTTTGGAAGTGTCTCTTGCGCAAACTATTCACTTAAGGAAAAAATGATTTTAGGAACCTCAACAGCATTTCATCAGAACTGAAACTCAAATTTACTGCTTTTTTTCTAGTTTTATACAAGAATCTTAATGCGGTTCACAGAATACATCTAGTTACCAAGTTTAAATAGCATAGGCCTTATAGTTTCGGAGAAAAGTGGCTGTGACACACGGATGGACAGACAGACAGACAGACATGACGAATCTATAAGGGTTCCGTTTTTGCCATTTGGCTACGAAACCCTAAAAATGAATCGCAAAATGTGTTGGTAAGCGCATAACTTCAGAACGGGTGGACCGATTTCACTAATTCTTTTTTTGTTGTGTAAGGTATTGTCAGGAGAAGGTTCTTATGGAAGAAAAAATATTTTATTCCCACGGGAACGGAAACTACGCGGGTGAAACCGCGTGACGTCCTCTAGTTATCAATAAAAATATTTACATTTACCTAGTGCCAGATAAATATTAAATAAATATTCACGGACATTACACACAACGCTATCTGATCCCAAAGTAAGCTAGGAATAACCTGCTTGTGTTATGGGTATCAGACCACGGATATTAATACTTATATACTTTTTTTTAAATACATACATATTATACATAGAAGAGATACGCAACGCAATAGCTGTGGCAATAGGTAGAGACTAGAGCCGAGAGAAAAGAACCTAGCAATAAAACTTACGGTCACTCTTTTCTGTTTTTTTTTAACTTCCAGAAGGTGATTACGAATCATTAACAATTTACAGTGGTCTAGTTTTAAAAACCACTGAGTTTTCATTAAACAACTTCCTTGCAAATGCAGTATAGTTAAGCAAAATAACATTATGGAATCTTAACTGTAAATTAACATCTAATTTGAGGTGTCGGTTGTTAAATTTATTAACACATGTAATTATGCTTCTTCTTTTTCTCGGGTTAGAAGAAAAAAAAAAGTGTGTGTGCGTATTGTTTGTAGGATTGAAGTAAAATTTCTTTGCCATTGACATTGATGGCATTAAATGTTATATTAATACCATTCACTCGCGCCTAAAGAAGTTTTACTAAAAAAATCTCATGTCACTTTGTCTGTCCGTCCATCTGTCAAGACTCTTTATCAACACTATGCTGCCTTGTTGATCTAGGGGTCAAAATGTGCGACTGCGGATCACGAGGTCGTGGGTTCGATTCCCAACCGGAGACAAAAATTTGTGTGATCCATAAATGTTTGTCTCGAGAGTCTGGGTATTTCTATGTATGATAAGTATGTATTTAACATATTAATATCCGTGGTCTGATACCCATAACACAAGCAGGTTATTCCTAGTTTGCTTTGGGATCAGATAGCGTTGTCTGCAAATTTCCGTGAATATTTATTACATTATTTATCTATTAATGACTTCATGACTTCATACTATATGTATATCTATGGTCCCTTGAAGCTGTAAAAAAATGAATAACTTCTTATTTTTAATGTTATTAAAATATGGCAGACTGGACTGGTTTGTTGTATTTGAATTTTAAATTGCTATTGTCTATCAAATAAAATTATAAATTGTGAATCTCTGAAATGAACTATGTCTGAGACAAATTATTTTCATTTCATTATTGTTATTTATCTACTCATTTCAACTCCATACCTCCGCGCGTTCACTTAGGGGTCTTGAACAACAAAGTGATCCTTTTTTTACGTGAGGGAAAGTCCTCATGACTGTTATGCATGTTGAAATATAACGCTGGCCACATAGATACGGCATAAGTTTTTCATATTTTTCTATCTTGGAAGGAACTGTTCGTGTTCTATGGTTTTTTATGGGGTGTCATGTTTTTGCTTTAGGTACAAATTGTATTTTAATATAACATTTATTAATATTTTCTGCAGTGCTCTTATTTTACCTTACGAAAATGCCGAACTCCTACCGACTAAAAAACCTCACGCAACGCCCAACAGCCTATACTCGGGAGAGTTGGGAGCCCCGGGTAAGCCCTCGGAAGGATGTCCCTGGACTCCTAACAGACCTACGGCCGCCCCTGCGGCCTCGCCCACGGACAAAGTGATCCTATTTAAAGGTTCCGTTTTTCGGTTTTCCTAATGAGGTACAGAACCTAAAAATATATGACATGACAAGAAAAAAAATTCAAACAATTGATAGTATATTATGCGTGTACTAGAGGAATATTAAGAAGAAATATAAAAAAATCATATTTAATTAAAATGACCTAAAATAAAATAATTGAAGAATGTACGGACACACTACATACCCAATACATACATAGGTACACATAATTACATAGGTCCTACATACACCAGAACTGCTAGAGGATATAATTTTGCTAATAGGGTAATTCAATTAAAATAAATAAATATAATTAGCACCTATCTATACATACAAATAAATAAAATTGGAGTGTCTGTTTGTAATATTAAAATAACCGCTTTCTACTACATGCATATGAATGTATATACGGTACACATTTCCAAATAGTTGTTTTGGGGAGGATGTAGTGTGCCTTCACGAAGAGCGTTACCTGTGCTCGGGCCCTCCACGTAAGTAGCGGCGAAAGCGAAAACGCGAAACCAATCACTACCGAGAAATGAGTCCCGACAGGGCTAGGGCGTCCCCCCGAGGCGACGCGTACCGGTGTGCCCCCGTCGGTATGACTGCATGCGCACGCGGCGAAGGGGGCCGCCACCCTTCACGCAGCGCCAACTCTGGCGGGATGCGAGGAGCCGAGTGCCGGATAGGCACGTGGAATGTGCGTGGTGGTATGGAAGGTAAGATGAATGAATTGATAGATGTAATGAAAGAGCGATGCCTGGATGTATTGTGTGTCACAGGGACTAAGCGGAAGGGGAGCGGCATCTACGATCTTCCTGGCGGCATAATTGCTTTGTGGTCCGGAGTGGACCAAGAGGATCATGCCAGTAAGGGAGTGGGTGTCTTGCTCTCCTCCCGTTTGGCTTCTGGAGTGAAAGATTATGGATTGGCAGGCCCAAGACTCCTGTGGGTACGTATAAAACTGGGGATCACGAGAGTTTTTTTGGTTGCAGCCTATGCTCCCGTCAGCTCGTCTAATCCCCAAGTGCTCGCGGAGTTCTGGGATTCCGTTAGGGACGTCCTCGATTTGGCTGACGGGCATGAAAAGTTGATCATGTGTGGTGATTTGAATGGATGGGTGGGGACCAAGCGAGATGGCTTTGATGCTGTCCTTGGTCCGTATGGAGATAAGAGAGCGAATGATGCTGGTAAGTCAATCTTAGACGTATGCTTGGAACGAGACCTCCTTGTAACGAACAGTTTATTCCGTCACAAAGATATCCACACGTATACCTGGAGACGGAAGGAAGAAAAAAGTGTAATTGATTTGATATTGATAGACAGTCGTCTCCGAGAGGCTATAAGGGATACAAGAGCCTACAGAGGCCCCACTCTTGAAACTGACCACTACCTGGTGGTAAGCCGGTTTGTTGGTCTTTTCAAGAAGTGGAGGCACTGGCGAGTGCGTGTCTCTTTCGGAGACTATGAAAGGATAAAGACTGAAAAACTGGAAGATGAAAGCGTAAGAAGTATGTATGTAGGCTTAGTCAGTGAAAGGCTTGCAAACGCGAGCCTTTCCGACTTAGATGTGGATGAATGCTGGAATATTATGAAAGAAAGTATAGTGGATAGTGCATAAGAAGCATGTGGGAGTGCAAAGAGACATGGACATTCGAAAGGTGATGCCTGGTAGGATGCAGAGGTACAATCCTGCGTAGCAAGAAAGAAGAAAGCGTGGTTGGATTATGTCTCATCTTTGCAACTGAATGACAGTATGAAAGACACGAAGAAAGAAATTTACCGCCTCTGCAAGAATGAAGCCAAAGCTTTAGTGAAAGAGAAGCGTGAAAGAATAAATTTGATTGCGGAAGAGAAGCTGTGACGAGGAACTTCGAGACAAATACCAAACTCTTTTGGAGGGAGGTCAAGAAGTCTCGGAGCTGTTCGTCAGTTTCCAGAATGGATAAGATAAAAAGTAAAGCTGGGGACATTCTTGCGGACCCATTAGAGGTGTTAGAGCGGTGGAATGAGTACTTTGGAGAAATGTATGAATATCTCCCGGATGCGGGCACTGCGAGGGAGTCGATGACTGATCTTGCGGTGCAAGCATCAAGCGGAGATATTACTTTGGAAGAGATTGAATGGTCGATACGAAGCTTGAAAAATGGAAAGTCTGCGGGAATTGATAGGATATCGGCTGAAATGATCAAATTAGGTGGTCCTTGCGTCCGGGACGCCTTCTGGTCATTGAGCAATCTATGCTGGAAGACTGGAAGGGTCCCAATGGACTGGAGGCGTGCTATCATCGTGCCCATAAAGGCAAGGGCTCACATATGGAGTGCGCCAACTATAGGGCCATCAGTTTGATCAGTATAGCAGCTAAAGTGTATGGCAAAATTATTGAAAGGAGAATGAGGGTGGAATCTGACGGATTACTGGGGGAGGCGCAGGGTGGTTTCCGAAATGGAAGGGGATGTATGGACCAAGTTTTCTCTCTCCGCAACATTGTAGAGAAGCAGCTGGCTGTAGGCCGGAAGGATTTCTGCGGTTTTGTGGACATGGAGAAAGCATTTGACAGAGTTGTACGGAAGGATCTCTGGGATATATTGCCAGGATACGGGATTGATGGTGCGCTGCTTCGTGCAGTGCAGTCTACATATGTGGGATGTACGGCATGTGTGCGGGTGGGCGGCAGCCTGTCTCCCTGGTTTGACGTCAACATTGGCGTCAGACAGGGCTGCGTGCTGTCGGCTCTGCTGTTTGTCCTGTACCTGGACGATTGTCTTAAGAGAGTAAGATCGATGAATGTTGGATTGCGAATGGGTGACTTACTTGTGAACTGTTTGCTGTATGCAGATGATGCCGTGCTCATAGCCGAATCGCCATTAGAACTACAGTCACTAGTCACAACGATGAAAGATGATTGTCTAATGAGAGGCTTACATTTGAACGCGACTAAAACGAAAGTGAAGGTATTCGAAAGAGAAGAGGACAGAACGAATGCTGTAAATGATGTAGTGCTGGAACAGGTGGATGAGTTTGTATATCTTGGATGTGCATTTAGCAGGGATGGACGGTACACCGCTGATGTAGAAAAGAGGGTAACTGCGGGCAATAGTGTGAATAGAGCGTTAGGCAAACTTTTAGGTACCAAGGCCTTAAGTCAAAAGGCCCAGCTCGCAGTACACAATGCGGTGCTGATACCTACGCTAACGTATGGAAGCGAGAGTTGGGTATGGCAGGAAACGCATGAAAGTAGAATAAACGCGGTCGAGATGCGCGCGCTACGCAAAATCTGCGGAGTAACGCTCGCAGATCGCGTTCGGAATGAAGATGTAAGAAAGAGAGTTGGTCTGAAAGAGAGTGTCGGTGTTAAAGTAAGGAAGGGCATGCTACGATGGTTCGGGCATGTGGAACGAATGGGAGATGAAAGAATGACAAAACAGATATACAACGCGAAAGTGGATGGACGTAGGAGTCGGGGAAGGCCACGACACACCTACCACGACCAAATTAATCGTGTGTTAGTTGAAGGTGGTGTCAAGAGCCGTAGGAACCGACGTGCATGCATGAAAAGAAAAATGAGAGTTGAAGAAGCAAGTGACGTGTGTATGGACCGTGCCGTGTGCCCGCAAGGGATTTGGCGTGAAGATAGTTTTGTTTTTAAAATTTTTGTCTGTCTGTCTATCTGTTTGTTCCGGCTAATCTCTGGAACGGCTGGACCGATTTGGACGGGACTTTCACGGGCAGACAGCTTATGTAATAAGGAGTAAGCTAGGCTACTTTTTTTTATTACATTCCACGCGGACTTAGTCGTGGGCACAGCTTGTTAATAATAAAATGCCAAATGACTTCATGCTATTTTTACGGCTTACTACTACATAGTATTGATACCTTTCTTGAGCTTACCTTACTTACTTTCCCATTTTATTTCTAGATTCCGTAAGTGATGAAGCAGTTCCAAACTCTGAAACTGCTATTTATTTACTTTATCTTCTAATGATTACTTGCAGTGATTTAGAAAACTTTGGTATTTATTTAGCAATTCCAGAACAAAAAGACAAGTTGCTTTTGATGTTTAATGTGCAAATGTATCCCTCTTGTACTACTTCCAATTTTCAAATAGACACTTTATATTTACACAACCTCTTCTGATATCAGTTTTCTTTAATAATATTTTTGCTGTGAACACATTTTTATTGGAATGAAAGAGTGAGAAGGACACTATTTTTAACGTGGCACTACGTAACGTCACACATATACGAACTGAATGTAGCGAATGAATGTTTAGGTACAATATTTTTATCTAGACACGAGATGACGACAGACACATGAATTTTATCAATGAATGTAAAAATTGAATTGCGGGAGAAATAAGATTTCTTGCACTTTTTTTTTTTTTTTTTTTTTTTATTAGCATAATAAGAAAACAATACACATTAATAGCTTCTAACACTGAAATAAACCACAGAGGTTTGCACACAGTGCATTATGATGACTACGTCGAACAAGGATAAAACAGGCACCATATAACTACACAAGATACTATTTTTATACAATACTAATAGGTACATATTATACATAGGAAACACCCAATCTCCGAAACAGACAATAATTGTTAATCACACAAATATCTGGACCGACCCAGGAATCGAACCCAGAACCTCCAGCGCCGCAGGCGGTATCACTACCGACTACGCTACAGAGGCAGTCAGTATAATAAACTGTAATAAAATCATAATGTACCTACAATAAGTAGGTACATTATGATTTTATACTATATTGTCTAGCCCAAACCAAGCCACTGAAAGCCTGTGTTAAGGGGTTTAGACGACATTTTATATACTATAATTATGTAATACAAAACATACACATTACACAAGTACAGAAGACACCCAAACATGATACAAACATTTGTGGATCATACAGATATTTGATTCGACCCGGGGATCGAACTCAGGACCTCAGTGCGGCAGTCGTCTTACCACTGCGCAACCAGGGTCATTATAATATAATAAATAAATATTTATTTACATAATTATTTACATATATAGGCCATACAGGAACCACGTAAGCAATAAAAAAGTGACTTTCGGCAACAAAAGAGAAATTACTAGTTAGGTATTATATCCAAGGTAAAATGATTTGAGTTTATATTTAATGTTTTTTTGCGTTATACTATTTTTAAGGGAAGTGGGTAGTGCATTAATGAATCTTGGTAACAAGTACTGAGCGGTGCGTTCTCCGTAAGTATTGTTAGCTCGCGTTGTGCATAGATGACCCTGAGCAACTGCCCGTGTGTATATAGGGTGTTTCACTTTATTGCA
This sequence comes from Miltochrista miniata, assembly GCA_933228765.1. Classification (NCBI taxonomy): domain Eukaryota; kingdom Metazoa; phylum Arthropoda; class Insecta; order Lepidoptera; family Erebidae; genus Miltochrista; species Miltochrista miniata. The sequence goes on along the minus strand of OW121763.1, from coordinate 19,950,910 downwards.
AAAGTTTGTATCAAAATACTGTTCTTTCAGCAAATTACATTCGAATTGACTATGTACCGGGAGAACTTTACAATGATTGAATAATCCCTGTTCATCATTCCTAAATGTTATTCTGATATTAGGATTTACTATTTGTTTTAGTATCTGTACCTGTAGTTTCCGTATTCTATCTAAATATGATTGGAATGTGCGACCATAGCTACTGAGCCCATAAAGGATATGCGATTGTACTAGGGAGTTATAAAGCATTATTCTAACCTTGAACGGTAGGCGGTCTTTTATAATTATTATGTTAGCAAAAAACTGTCTAATCTTGTTACAAACATAATCGATGTGGTAGCCCCAATTTAGGTTACTATCCATTACCAGACCCAAGTATGTGTGTCTAGACACAAGCTCAATCGAAGGACAGCTACAGGGTCCAGGCATTTGAGTATGCAGACAGCTGTGGTCATGTGCCACTAGCTCTTGCATTGGACGTTGTTTCATGTATGCTGATTTAATATGTAGTAATTTTGTTTTATTTACATTTATAACAAGTCCAGCATCATGACACCATCGTGCCAAAGTGTCAAAGTCATTCTGTAGATGATTCAATGTCTCAGAGAGGTCTGATCCACCAATGACCAAGCATGTATCATCCGCAAACTGATAACATGTGCTGTATTTAATGTGTCTATTCATGTCGTTGACGTATGTTAGGAAGTGAAGAGGACCAAGGACCGATCCCTGAGCGGTGCCGTATTTAGCTGTAACACATTCACTGTAAGCGTCATTTATCTTTACACAAGAACGGCGATTGCGAAGATAGTCCTTACACCAACCCAGTAATGGTCCACGTACACCACAGTTGTCAAGCTTTTCGATAAGTTTTGTGTGCTCTAGGGTATCGAACGCTCGCGAAAAGTCAATGAACAGAGCCAAAACACTTTCTCTATTATTGAGGTATGTGTTAACCTCGTCAGTGAACAAAGAAAGAAGGTTAGTCGGTCCCAATCCTTTTTGAAAGCCAAACTGATTCTTATATATTACTTTGTTATTCCTATAAAATCTATGTATTTGGTCTCCCACATATTTTTCAATTATTTTGTCTATGGGTGAGAGTAATGTAATAGGTCGATAGTTCAGGTAATCATCACGCCTACCTTTCTTGAAAACAGGCCGAATGCTACCTTTTTTTAATTCGTTTGGATAAACCTGTTCTTTTACACTAAAATTTATGAGATTTGCTATAGCAACAGATATATGTTTTCCTACAGATTTTATGTCTGAAACTTTTATGTTGTCCGGACCTGGAGCTTTTCTAGAGTTAAGATTACCAATTATTTTAAGTACCTTTTCAGCAGTTGCTTTCTGAAAGTTTATGCTACAGTTTGTCGGCTCTGAGACATCATTTGCACTAAGGAGTTTAACATTACAATTAGGAATTATGTTTAAAGCAGCCCTCTCAAATTCCATTGCAAAATTATCCGCAATCGATTTCACTGTCAGTTTTTGTGAATAAAAAGCTTTAACTATGGCCTGGTCAATGGATAAAGACATGCGGCCAAGCATTTGGTTTATCAGCCAGTATATTTTTTTAGTATTTTTAAAGTTTTCATTAATATATTTTATGTAGTATGTATTTCTACGATGTTCTAAAACCTTATGTACTCTATTTCGTATTTTGTTATAATCTAGTTTAATATGAGGATCCGTGGGATTTTTTTTCCATAACCTAAATAATCTATCACGCTTATCACACAAGCGAGTAACGTTGCCATCTATCCACGGGGCATGGAATTTTTTTTGATACTTTTTAAATGTACAACTTGACGTAGATGCTTTTTGTGCATTTTTAAATGAATCGTTAATAAATTCAAGTACACAACTCGCGTTTTTCATTTGACTTGTTTGACTCCAGTTAACCCTACTTAGTTCACTATATAACGATTTGTAGTCAACCTTTGTTTTGGACACAACCTGTATGTTATCCTTGGGTGCGGCGTCGGTAAGGCAGGTAAAGACTATTGCACGATGATCGGCCAGTACAATATCAAGCGCCGCCGAGTACGGATGAAATGTGGGGAAACGGGCAAATATGTGATCAATACAAGTTTTCGTTAAAATATGTAACTTATTCTGTATTCGAGTGTAATCCGTGATTCCACACATTAATCCGAACCCGTTCAGTGTTTCTAAGTATGATTCTTTGCATGAGGATGGTTTTTTCAGATCTATATTTGTGTCACCAATGACAAGAAGGTTGTGTTTGTGGTTCAAGTGCGCGATATACTTACGTAGTTCCTTAACAAACATGATTTTACTGTTCGCTGGTGGCCGATATATAGCACACACGATTATATCATGGGCATTGCTAGACTTCAAAGTTCCACTTAGACTCTCGAAAGTATAACTTTTGTGATAGAATGGAGTGAATTTCAAGTAACTTTTTACATATATAATTATTCCACCACCTTTTTTATTTAAGCGTAATTGTGAGAACATGTTATACCCGGGTATGTTATACAGTTGTGCTATGCTGTCCGATATGTTAGCTTCCGTAATAACAATCACATCTAAGGGAAGAGAACAACTATGTATTGTTTGTAACAATTTAGTATAATTTTTGATAAGTGAACGAATGTTTATATGTAGGCAAGAGAAGTTTACACTAGTGTTAGCTGGTAATTTATTGCAAAAGTTATTGATTGATTTACAATCTAAAATTTCTTCTACACGTAAACTATTCATAAACACAAACTAGTATATAACTCAACAGGTAGGTATGAAATATCAAAGCTTAAATTATTTACACGAAAATTAATTTGAATGCTGATGTACAATTTGGTCGATATCTGATAGTGATCGAATTATAAATACCTTACTGTTTTCAGTTTTTCTTGCCAGTACTTGCCCATTTTTATGCCACACAAACTTAAATATATCATGCATTTTTTGTTTAGCATTATACAATAGCTGCTTAATAGGCTTGGTTAAAGGCTCCCTGATGAATATACGATTATCGGCTAACTCCTTAGTCACTTTAGGTAATACGGCTGCTACTGTTAAACGCTTTTTCTTGCTGGCTGCTATCCACTGATTACGTATGAGTTCCGTCTTCATTTCAACAAGCATAGCTCCAGAATTGTTCCTGCCGTTTGACACTACTCGTGACGAAAGGATTTCTGCTGCATCCACCTCGAGTTTAGAAGCTATTTCATTAAGAATTTTACTACTGCTTTCGTTAGTGCAATTGGGTAAACCAGCAACTTCGAGTGACGAAGAAAACGCTTTTTGTTCTAGGGTGTTTCTATCTTGTTCCAGTATAGTCACTCGCAGCTCCTTTAATTATTACTAGCAGTGCCCCCGGCTTCGCCCGGGATAATCCCTATTTTCCACCCTTAGAGTGGAATTTCGAAAAATCCTGTAAAAGTTGTTCATTTATTTTTATTACAAGAATGTATACCTACGAATTTTAAGTACCTATAAGTAGTTTTCTTCTATCTATACATATAATAAAACTGTAGAGGGTCGAGAGTCTGTACATGGAAGATATTTTAAAAATTTTAATTGGAGGGCGTTCTCTAATCGATACTGAAGCTGAAAATGTAATTTAATATTTTCATTTGGGGGCTGTCTGTCTGTCTGTCTTTCTGTCTGTCTGTCTGTCTGTATCCCGAAAAGGTATCACGCCGAAACTACTGAATCGTTTTGAATGAAACTTTGGAGCTTATAATCCGAGGAATCTTTAAGCTCTTTTTTGATTAAGCAAACAGGGCAGTTTCACACGCTCTTAGGAGTTCTGATAAAGAAATACCTCTCTTTTCATAGACCTTATGTGACGTAAACGAAGTTGCGAGGGTCAGCTAGTTGAAAATAAAGAAGTTCCCCTGTTAACTTACAGCCCCTGCAGCCCTGTTTACCTAATTATTTGTAGAATTTGATACACTTTTCTATGGTTTTGTAACAAATAACACGTGTAGGTAATTTATTATTTATTTATTTTGTATTGTTACCCCTGAGATACAGCCTCGTGACGAACAGACGGACGGACGGACCTGTTCCTAGGGGTAAACCTTGTCGTACATCCTCTTCACTTCTTCTTGTTTTCCTTTATCATTCGCGCAGTAGGTACGGTTGTGGAACTCATTGCCACATTCTGTGCGGGAAAGTACCTCTTTGGGTGTGTTCAAGGATAGAGTTAAAGAACTATTTCTTTCTTCAAATATATAAGTATGTAAGAGCAGTGTATATTTAGTGTATTTCATCTTGTATTACGATACACTGATGCAGAGCTGTATCTTGTATAATATTATGTTTATACTTACTACTATTAAATTCCTATCCATATTTGACATACATACATTCATACATATGGTCACGCCTTTATCCCCGAAGGGGTAGGCAGAGGCATATTATATGCCCACATTTCACCTTTGTATAATTTGTCCCACGTAATAGGTGGTGAGCCGTATTGCCGTGTTTAAATGGACAGGCGCAGGTTGTGACTGCCTGCTGTTGAAATAAAGCCTTCAACTTAGCTTAACGACTGCCATTTTACTGGCAACCGGGACCAACGGCTTAACGTGCCTTCCGAAGCACGAAAACGCTCAAATAAATGTCACAAAGTGATCACATGGATGGTCACCCATCCATGGACCGGCCATAGTGAAAGTTGCTTACTGCAGTGATCGTTTACAGACCACTGAGTCCGCGGGGCCACGAGCGCTTCATCCATATTTAAGTGATTAGTATATTGGTATTGTGTGGATGACGTGTCTGTATAATGTTAGTTATAGGTATGCATGTAACATTACAAAACTTAGAAAGTTTTATCTTGACTTCAATATAGTTGGACCTTCCGCTGCGCTTTTCCTCTCGCCCAAAGGTTTGCTGGGAGAAAACTCAGTGTTAAGTTAAGCTCGTCTTTGCACATCATAGTTCCTAGTTATTAATGTCAGTGTATTTTTGTTTCTGTGTGCAATAAGGAAGTAAAACTAGACACTAAACGGACGGCGAAGTCTCATAAATAGGGTTCAATTTTTACCCTTTGGGTAGGGAAAAAAAATAGTGTTTTAAGTTTTTTGAACTATATTTTTATTTCTTTCAAATTATTGTAGGTATTCGCATTGGAACCTGTGAACAAAACAAAGGGTTGGTTCGAAAGGATGTGATTGTAAAACGTCTAAGTTGCCTAAATGTCCGGGTTGAAAAAGGTCTAGGTTTCCTTATAGAGGAAGATCCCAGAGCCCCCAGACGTCACTCATTTTCTGATGGACAAAATATGTACGAGTGATTAGTGGTGGGGTGTACTATGATCATATGACTAGTTGCTACCTTGGCCAGACGGCCAATTTTCTGGTAGCAATTAATCAAGGTACATAAAAACACTGCTCATGTCACTTAAATTCTGATAGCTGATTTTAACATATATTTTACACAATATCGTTAAAAATCAGTATTCATTACTCCCAGACATATGCGGTCGGCGGTTTCACCTTACAGACGCTTCAAAGCTCTGAAAAAAATTTATTAAGGTTACTTATTTTCTGATGCTTGATTTTTATATATGTTATTCAGACAACTATTTTAAAACGTTTTGCAAACGGACAGACCGATCCAAGGGGCCAAACATTCCCCAGACCCAATTTTAATGTCGCTGAGAGTATGGGCGCGGGCAATATCCGTGCGTATTATGCGTATGTAGCATGTCTAATCGAAGTCGGAATTAATACTGAAATGTAAATAAAAATGCATAAGTACCTATTAGTAATTAACGCCTGTCATTTTAAAATTTACATTTTTGTATTTGTTTTATTTAATAAAGACTTAAGTTTTAAAGGTAATAATTTGAAAATCACGTAAATAATCAAAGATTAACTTTGAGAAAAGTGCTCGTCTGACCGCAATCCATACTATATACTATATATTATACTATATACAATATATACTATATATACTATATCCATACTAATATTATAAAGCTGAAGAGTTTGTTTGTTTGTTTGTTTAAACGCTAGGATCTCAGAAACTACTGATGGGATTTCAAAAATTCTTTTACAGTTTGATAGTTCATTGATCGAGGATGGCTATAGGCTATATAACATCACGTTAAGACGAATAGGAGCGGAGCAGCAATCAAGATTGTTTAGAAAACGGGGAATATTTTTAACGTCTGAGAGCTTCCGAGGCGTACGCTGCCTAAATGGTTAAAGTTACGTAAAAATTGTATATTACAAAATTGTTTCTCTTAAAAAGTTCTATAAAAAAGTCCGCGACAGCATATGTTTATCTTTTAAGGTTTGCTCACAATAAAATTATTTGTCTTTCTTTTAAGGTGAGCTCACGATATTATCAAACTGAAGAGTTTGTTTGTGCTAGGTTCTCAGAAACTACTGGTTGCATTACAAAAATAATTTCACAGTTTTTAGTCCATTTATTGAGGATGGCTAATGGCTATATAACATCACGCTAAGACAAATAGGAGCAGAGCAGCCATGAATAATGTTTTAAGAACGGGAAAAATGTATTTCTTTTGTGAGGTTTCATTGCGTACGTTGCGTAAATGGTTAAAGTTACGTAAAAATTGTGTACTACAAAATGTTTCCTCTTAAAAATTTACAAAAAAAAAGTCCTGAACAGCAAATGCCCATCTTTTAAGGTTCACTTACAATAACCTTCACAATAATTTTTAAAATATGAGCGACGCAACTCGACTACGCGTCGGAAGTAAACGTTTTCTGCAGCAGTAGCCATTCAACTGAAAGATAATACCGGCCAAGTGCGAGTCGGACTCGCACACGATGAGTTCCGTACCAAAAAACGGACAAAAATAAATGTGACGGGAAACATTATATCACTTCAACAAAGTTTTGCGGGTCAACTCTAAATGAATATAAGCGACGCGACAGGAAAAATTATATCACTTTTTACACACATTATTAAAACCTACAACCCTCTATTAAATATACCTAAGACACGCGACGAGTGTAAAAGCGACGGGATTATATTACCTACTTAAAATATTAATACTAGTGTCCGACCGAAACTGGTTTTGCAGCCGAAACCGAAACCGAAACCGAACTTTCGGCCGCAGGGTCAGTTTCGGCCGAAACCGAAACCGAAACCGAAACTCACGGGTTCATATTGAAAAAAAAAAAAACCAGCCAAGTACGAGTCGGATTCCCGCACAGAAATTGGGTACAAAATTTACGTTTGTTGTGTGGATGCTTTTTTCTGATTTTAGAAGGTATTTTTTGTTATAGCGGCAACAGAACAGGGTGAGGTGGTGGTGGCCATCGCCAACGCTTTCAACACCTTGCCCTGGAACTGCGGTTGGGAGGCGCTCATTTACCGTGGAATGCCTCCATACCTCCGTCGAATTGTCAGGGCCTATCTTTCCGAGAGGGCCATAACATACCCGAGCTGGCTAGGGCAGGGTCGGTGAGATGTGTCGTTCGGTGTTCCATGGGGATTGGTTGTTGGATTGGGGACCGCTTCTGTGGAACATCGGTTACGATTGGGTGCTGCGTGGTACGTTGCTCAGATGTGTCGGCGTAACGTGTTACGACGACACCCTCATTACAGCGCCAGGAGGAGCAACCCGAGACGCAGCCCTAAAAGCCACCTGCGGGATCCAGCTTACATATAGGGAGCGTCAGCATCGGCATCGAGCTCTCGATGACGTATTTGGGGCTCGTACTCGATAGCCGGTGGAACTTCAGATACCACTTCCGAAGTTTGGTCCCATAGCTGAGGGAGGGGGGCATCAACCGCACTCTCACGGTAGCTGCCCAATATAAGGAGGCCCAACGCTCCCTGCAGGAGACTGTACATTGGGATCGTGCGGAGCATGACCCTATACGGGGCCCCGTATGGACGGAGATCCTGATAGCCAGCAATGCGGCTAGATTACTTAGCCCGCAGAAGGCGACGGCTGTCAGGGTGCTATGGGGATACCGCACGATCTCAGTTGAGGCGGCATGTTTTCTAGCCGGGATACCTCAATGGGACCGAGAAAGCGAGGGCCCTTGCGTCATTGTTTAAATGGCGCAAAGAGGCGCTGGAGCGCGACTTCTTCTTCCTGTGAGCAGGTCATGCTCGTGAAAGATGCGGTGGGGAGGAAGCGAGAGAGAACTCTCCGACCCGAGTTCCACAGTCTGCGGCGGCGCCCCATACTCAGCCTCCATGACCGGGGCCTGAGGACGGTGACGGGGCTGGTCACCGTCCTTACAGAGTGTAGACGATAGGCCGAGACGACAGGCCTTAGAGTTTAGACGATTGCATGTCGTTTGAGATTCATGCATGCCCCCCTCAAGAACCGGGATAACAACTGAACAACCCCCCCAAAGATGCGGCCGCATTATGCATCATTTCGAGGGCATACTCGGAGCTCCCAACCGTAGGCTGGTAGGTAGAATACGCGTGGTTTTTAGTCGGTAAAACTACTGTACAGTGAAAATTTTAGGCCTCTTTCTGACACAGTTCCAGCGATACAACCTCGTGACTAACAGACAGACGCACGGCTAGGCCTCATGTCTCGTTTATAGGGTCCCGCTTTAACCCCTCTGTGCGAGAGTTCGACTCGCACTTAGCCGGTTATTTTTCCAATAGTGCACCTATTGGAAAAATAACCAAGTTCCACCAACAAAGCAAGTTCCACCAAGTGCCATCAAAGATTTAACGGTATAAATCTTTTCAAGTGTTCATTTTAGAAGTATCTCCACCTAAAGAAGAGTATTTTTTCTTTATGTGTGGAATTACTCATAGATGCTATTGCGAACTCCTACCGACCATAACCACACGGTGCCCTGCTACTAGCTCTTGGCTGGTTTTGTTTACATTCTAGAAGTATATAACTAAAACTGGACAACAGTGCGTCGGACTAGCGCGCGAAACAGTTGTAGTATTAGAAAAGCGGCAAAAAATCACGTATATTGTATGAGAGGCCTCCTTTAATATTATCAATTGGTCTATTTCTATTATTTTTTGCTATAGCGGCAACAGAAATACATCATCAAAAAAATGTAACTATCTTACTACCACGGTGCATGAGTTACAGCCTGCTAACAGACAGGCAGACGACCAACGAAGTCAATGAAACCGACAACGAAGGGGTAATAGGGTTATGTAATGTCCTGGATCACCTTTTTAGGATTCCGTGAAAATTGTATTATTTTAGCTTTTGATTGCAATTCCTTTGTAAATCTTTGGTTAGTAACATATAAACTGCTTGCGCTGACCCCAACCACGTCACAAGTAGAGCCAAGCACTCAAAATTCATGAACACGTGAGTTTCGGCCCGGCCGAAAGTTTCGGCCCATTTTGGCCGAAACCGAAACTGCGGCCGAAACTCGATTTTTTGGCCGAAACTGGCCGAAACCGAAACCGAAACCGAAACTTCGGTCGGTCACTAATTAATACTATACCACTCTCTTTGTCACTCTCATTTGACGCAAACGAAGTTGCGCAGGTCAGCTAGTATTTTATAGAATTGTGCCTTACAAACTGTTTTATGATTTTTTTTAATCGAATTAATTTTAATTTTTTAAAGTAAATATCAAGAGGTTTACAAAGTATTAATAATTTAATTAAATAACAGCAACCTTTTCAAATAATTATTTATTGGCAACGAACCTTAGCCCGAGGAAAACACTGATGAACAAGATGACGATTTAGATATTCGATATCAAGATTGACTCGATGATGAATTACCTGACTTCAACGACGATGACAATGAAGATTAGAAAAAATATTTGTCCTATTTTTTGTAGTTTTTTAAGGTTTGTTACCAATAAATAATTATTTGAAAAGGTTGCTGTTATTTAATTAAATTATTAATACTTTGTGAACCTCTTGATATTTACTTTAAAAAATTAAAATAAATTCGATTAAAAACAAATTCATGAAACAGTTTGTAAGGCACACTTCTATATTTATTGCGGTCAGACGAGCACTTTTCTCAAAGTTAATCTTTGATTATTTACGTGATTTTCAAATTATTACCTTTAAAACTTAATTCTCTATTAAATAAAACAAATACGAAAAAGTAAATTTTAAAATGACAGGCGTTAATTACTAATAGGTACTTATGCATTTGTATTTACATTTCAATATTAATTCCGACTTCGATTAGACATGCTACATACGCATAATATGCACGGATAATGCCCGCGCCCATACTCTCAGCGACATTAAAATTGGGTCTGGGGAATTTTTGGCCCCTTGGATCGGTCTGTCCGTTTGCAAAACGTTTTAAAATAGTTGTCTGAATAACATATATAAAAATCAAGCATCAGAAAATAAGTGACCTTAATAATTTTTTTTCAGAGCTTTGAAGCGTCTGTAAGATGAAACCGCCGACCGCATATGTCTGGGAGTAATGAATACTGATTTTTAACGATATTGTGTAAAATATATGTTAAAATCAGCTATCAGAATTTAAGTGACATGAGCAGTGTTTTTATGTACCTTGATTAATTGCTACCAGAAAATTGGCCGTCTGGCCAAGGTAGCAACTAGTCATATGATCATAGTACACCCCACCACTAATCACTCGTACATATTTTGTCCATCAGAAAATGAGTGACGTCTGGGGGCTCTGGGATCTTGGACCATTAGCTAATATAAAGAGTGCCACTAATACTGTTCAATTAGATTAGCTCTGATGCAACCGGGCGGTACTATCGACTGTATCGGTTTTCAGAGAATTCAGTTTTCTAGATTGATTTATCAAAATGATACAAAAGGTTAAGAGTCATATCTTGTAGCAAAAAATAAAATAAACATTGGGTACCTATAAACAATTTAATATTATCATCACAGCCAGGTCATTAAAAAAGTAGATACCACTATAGAATAATTATTATATAATCTGTGATACCACGGCGCATACGTGGTAGATACTCATAATACGTTCCTAGATACCTACTCCTCAATCTTTGAAGGAGAAAGAATACATTTACCAAAATAATTATCGCGGTATACCAAAATAATATCTTTTAAAATATAATTGTATTCATTTTCTCTTGTCTTTGACCAAATAAATATCTTGGAAAAGCTTTAAAATATGCCTTATTCCAATCTTTTACATAGTTATTTATCTTTCGTGCAGCAGAAGCGTAGGTCGTATGTCACGTCATGCACACCTTAATGACATTCTCCGCCGCGCTCAGCGCGCTCTTGCCACCGCCGGCGTTCCAGCTGTTCTTGAACCAAATGGTTTGGCGCGCGACGATGGCAGGAGACCGGATGGAATGTCATTAGTACCATGGAAGATGGGAAGACCTTTGGTGTGGGACGCAACTTGTGCCGACACCCTTGCGCCTTCTCATCTTCCTAACACGGCAGGCTGCGCTTGTGCTGCTGCTGCATCTGCCGAGTCTCTCAAGCGGCGCAAATATAATAATTTAGTTGCAAATTATATATTTGAGCCGTTTGGAGTCGAGACACTGGGCGCGTGGGGCCCAAGTGCGCGTGTGCTATATAAAGATATAGCAAAGCGTTTGGTCGATGCTTCTCGTGACCATAAGGCTGGCCTCTTTCTCGCTCAGAGAATAAGCATTGCCATCCAACGTGGCAATGCGGCCAGCCTTATGGGAACCTTACCAGTTGATTGCGGTGGGGAGGAATTCTTTGACACCTAGACGAGGGTTGCGACAGTCTTGCACATTGTTTTTACTCCGCCTCCCCCCCCCCCTTCTTTTTCTGTAAATATTTTTAATTTAATTGTTCAATGTATTTTTATTGTTACTTGTTAATAAATACCCTATCTGTTATAAAGCCATCTTCCGATCTTCCTTCATCAGCCGTCTTATAGAGATTCATTATTATTATTCATATCATTGACATAATTATAAATAATTTCTTAACACTAATAATTCTTTTATACCGCAAATTACTATTATTATAATGTTCGATCAAAAATATACGGTTGATCGAAGTATATGATACACAAAAGTACATATCGAAAGCCATTACCGTGAGCCTACGTTTGCTACTTCAGACTTCGATCAACAATCTACTAGATATCGTGACGGACGCAAAGTGGCACCATCATAAATCGGCTCAGTGTGAGCCCGTTCCGTTTCTTTAGTTTAGTTCGGTCCAAGCACTGCCAATGTTAAACCTCAATGCGCTTTAAATATACCGCAATGCGCTTTCAGTATATTGTTGGTCGAAGACTTCAGAGGCGCAACACTCGCGTTGCCTGCCGACTCAAGTTATTATGATGTTTATATAGTTTGGAAGTGGCTAATCTTGCCTTGTTTTGAGCAAGGAGCCCACGGTAGGAAGGCGATGCAAGTAAATGCAATCTACCACAAAAAACGTATGAAATAGGTACTTAAACATAGATGCCTCTGCTCCATACATACATTTTATAAAACATTTTAAAATCTACGGTCATATAATTTACTTATTACTTACAATAACACTACGTACTAAATTTAAAACGAGCTTTACTATGGCTAATTTTATAGACAAATGTCAAATGTGAATAAAACATTAGCTTACATGTAGCTAATGTTTTTAACAAAAACAACACACACAAAATTTAGCTCAATACTGTGAGTTCGCAACATACTTTTACGTTAGTACCTAATACTTCTGCCTATCCATCTGGTACTCTCAATTTTGTGAATAATCTAAATAAAATAATAATTATTACACACAAACAACACATAAAAAACATCAACAAATAAAACAATGAATCATAAAATAAATTGTTTAAACTGAATTACCATTAGTGCTTTATACCTGTTTTATTATTTTAAACATGACAGTCTAATATAATGTCGTGTCTCGAAATAAAACAGCACGTACCTACATAAATATGCATTAAAATATAAATATCGATCTACAAGTAGGTAGGTACCAACTTTCTTAATTAAAAGCTAAACCGTCCAAAAGACTTCTAATAAGAAGACATCTTAGGTTACTTATTGGTATTTACATGATCTTTTAGATCATTCGTTAGATTCTTAAGCACAAGCTTCATTTAGGCCAGATAGCGAATTTTTTTTTGGTAGTATGTGCGACCTGTTTTAATCCAGACTAAACTGTATTTTCTTCTTAATTACAATCCTTGGAAATACTTTCATTATTAACACTTAATATCATAAAACATTACACTTCACCGTCAGCAAGAGTATCAGGAAGCTTTCTCCCACGAGTGTCAGGCAATAATACACAAAGAGCAGATCCTACCAAAGGAACTATACCAAAGGCTAAAGGTGGCAGCCACGCGCTTGTTTGTGCCAAAGTAGCTATAAAGGGAGCTAACATGGAACCAATTCTTGCAGCGGTCGATGAAAGTCCCACTCCTGCGTTTCTAACTACAGTTGGAAACAATTCTCCTGCATATAAATAAACGGTGGCAAATGATATAGCCAATCCGAATAAGCCGATACAGCCGAGGGCGAGGTGACCTGCTCCTGCTTGCGGCACGAATATTATTAAAAGGCAGCTCAGTCCTGTTATGCCGTTGGAGCAGATTAGAGTGTATTTACGGCCTATTATTCTGTTAGTGTAAACTGATATGACGGAGCCGGGTACCTGAAAATAGAAATAAATTAATTGAAATAAATTTCTCATTTTTCATTGTCTTGAAGCTGTTTCGAAAGACTAATGGCAAATAGATTGCCATGAAATTTATATGGAAAAAAAAATTATATGGAGTGATCTTGTAACAGAAATTGCGTGTAAGTATTGTCAGCTTACGAGAACCAAAGACTTCTATTTAAAATGAGGTAGACACGCCGTACTCTAACAAACGAGATTTCAAAAGCAATCCTCAAACACACACGTTGCCAAGACTACACTCACTTATAAATAATATTTACGAAATTGTCACCACAAATAGCAATAGGTTTACGAAAAGAACAAGAGTAAAAGAGAAGGCGTATGGACTCCGATTGCAAGCCGAGTACCTACTCTCGAAGTTTTGACTCACTACAGTGCGAGCAACGCTGCTAATTAGCTCAGTTTATAGGTTTCAAAAATTGGTGCGTAGGGCATGTCTACCTCAGTTTATATAGAAGTCTTTGACGAGAACGTGTTGATAAATAGTTTTTCTCTCAGCATAGAGCATAGTGGTTGAAAAGCTTTTTATACCATTAATGTGTAGATTGTAAAGTAGCATAGCCCCATCTAATCGCGGGTGGACTAAAATTTTAAGATTTGTAGATGCAATTACAATGTCCTTACAATGTCGTCTTATCGCTGTTCCATTTACACTAAACTTAAGTATATTAACTCTGTAAAACCACTTTATCTGTTTTATTGATTGACATCAGATTATGATTTATCTATTTATACGTAACAGATGAGAGAGATAACTAACTCTCTATTTTCGAGTGCAAACGCTGGCATTGGTGATGTCAGTTTTATTCGCATTAACTTAATAAACAATAAATTATCCCTTATCGATAATATTTTGACTAGGACCGTGTCCACACTTATTATAAAATTCATACAATGTGTAGGTATAAAGTACGGCTTAACTACAATACCAAGTATAACTTTTATATGGACTTTCAAACACATATCATAGTACTCTTTATACAGTGATAATAGTTAATGTGTTTCAGTCACGATACTTTTATCACAACTATTATTCTACATGGACCGGGAGTGCAAGTATAGTAGATACACGTTCTCGACTAGACTTTAAATCGCGAGTAAATATTATGTGAGTAAATAGAAAAAAAAATTACCAGTATAGATGCAGATATCGCAACGTTCGTAAATATATTCCCAGAGATTTGTCCCATGTACTGTGAGACTCCGAAGAAACAGAATCCGCACACGAACCAGTTGTACAGGATGGCCAAGGTGCGCCTACGCAGCTTCGGCGTCCTGAACAGAGCAAGGAACGACGCGTGCTCGACTTGATTCTCGTTCACTTCTACCTTCATTTTTTGAGCCATTGGTGCTATATTTTCCGTTGGAAGCCCATTTCTGAAATAGATAAGATTAGCCTTTGTTTTATTATATTAATAAAAAAAAATTGGCCAAAAGGAGGCCATGAAAAAATAATGCAGTGGAATTGAAGCAATTTCTATCCCATCGCCTTCTATCTCGATTCATTTACAGTACCTACGTTGTTTTTGCCCAATTGGCCCATGTGAAATAATTATTCAGCTGAGCAAATACCTGCTATTTTTCCACTCAATATGTTTAGCATTCTTCCACTCAATATGTTTAGCTAGTAAACATAATTTGCCTTTATATTTCAGTTGGTAAACATGTTTTTGAGATTACGCAGCCTTGGAGTTCAAGATAGAAACGGCAATTATACTTACACTAGCAGTTCCCCGTGGCTTCGTCCGCGTATACGTCGCGTTATCACGTAAAATCATTACCCTCCTTTTGCGCAGTCAGTTAAAAAGTAGCCTATGTCTAGCCCTTGGACTCAAACTATCTCTATACCTATTTACAACAAAATCGGTTCAGCGGTTTAGGCGTGAAAACGTAACAGACGGACAGCCAGACAAAGTTACTTTCGCATTTATTAGGGATAGGGATAGGCTCAGTGCTATACATTCGTGACGTGTAACTTTCTAAATGTGACGTTGCCTCAAGACTTATGCTTCCTCCACATTACTCGCGAAGTTCAACGAAGTTAGTCGGCGAAGCTGCCCGAGTCAAAGACGTAATTTTGACGAAGTAGGCCGAGGAGCCCCTCTACACTATCGTACTCGTCCAACTTCGTTCAACTTCGCGAGTAATGTGGAGGAAGCATTATACAAGGTAGAAGAATTGGTCGCTTCCGAGTAGGTTTCGGTGGCCCAGTAGTTAAGGCGTCGCACGGTATGCGAGAACAAGCAGTTTCGAATCCTGCTCGAAACTGATTTTTTTCTCCATATTTAAAATTGTGTGATTAAGTTAGCATAATAATTGCTTTTCAAAATTATCTTAATTATACTTACGTTTTAGCCGCGGCGGTCATAATCTTGATTGCTTCATCAGCCCTGCCAGAAGTTAGAAGCCATCTTGGCGATTCAGGTAAGAAGAAGAAGTAGCTGAGAAAGAACACAGAAGGCAATGATATTGCCAGTTGGAAAGTGCTCCAGTCCCGAATATAGTAGGCCAACAATGGTAACATAAGGTGTCCTAAGTTGAACGGTATTTGGTAAAGGATGCCCACAGTCTCTCTGTACTTGGTGCCAACTAGTTCCATGATGAGTACGAAGCTGGTAACCATGGTTCCACCAGTGGCAACAGCGAGGATAAACCGAAGTGCCGTGAACATGTACCAGTCTATAGAATACGCAGTCGCTACACCAGTTATTAGTTGAAGGAATACTGCAGCTAGAAATGGAACTCGACGCCCATATCTGAAAAGAAGAAAAGTGTCTTTAAACGCCTGTGATTTTTTAATAGCAATATGCGTTCAGGGTACAGCGATTGAATTTAACAAAGTACGACAGTGGGCAATACACCTAGGACATTGAATAGATTTCACATTCTCACACAACATCATCTGGCCCAAATTAAGCAAATATAAGCTTGTGCTATGGGATCTAGACGACTGATAAACATACTTAAATATTTCTAAATATAAATTACACAGAACAAATCAATGTGCTCATCGCGCAAAGAGATTTGTCCTGGTTGGGAATCGAACCCACGACCTCTGAATACGTAGTCAAGCACACTAACCTCTAGACCACGAGGCTAGTCATTCAATTAATATTTACTATCCCTAAACTCACATCTAACCTTTGATAGTTCCTGGATTAAAAGGAGTCAAAAAAACATATATTGGGTGTAACAAAACTACCTGTTCAAATTTCGTCACGTGACGTGGCATCAGTCAAGAAACATTACAAAAATGAAGAAAAAAAAATCACATGAATATTTTAACCGTAAATCCGTTTTAAAGGTCCTATAAATTTTCATTATCACCCTTTCTATAGCTACTGAGCGGCAGTAGAAAGCGACAACGACAGTCAGACGGGTGCTCCGTGTTTGTTTTGCCACGGCGACCATGTTACCTCGAATTGCCACGGTATAAAACGAATTCTTAAAGTGCTACAAAAAAAAAAAATTGTATTTGATTTCCGATGCAAAGTCATCTTATGAAATTTGAAGAGTCAATTTTGTTACACCCAGTATATACAGAACGCTAGTGATTAAAATACCTATATTCATTTAGAATGTATTAAAGAAAATACTTAAATTATTAGTTTAAAGAAGATACTCTAATACTCTTATTAATATGCTATTTAAATTTAATAGATGATTGAGTTTTTACGAACGAACTCAAGGAAATTCAAAATGCCAAGGCAGCTCTGGTAAAGTATCTGGTTTTTATTTAACATTCTTAGTTTGGTTCAGGAAATAATTTAACCTTTTTAGCAGTGACTAATCAATTAGGTCGAAATGCTACATAATTCCATTAGTCCAGATAGGTCAATGATACAATATAACTTATTTATGAACTAAATTTTATTCAAGCTGATTAAAATTCATATTGACACTTTGTGGTTTAATCTTGAAAGTTTAAAATACTTATAGATGTGTGATGTTATCATATTTTCACAGATGAGATATAGAAGTTTTTATTAAAAGTATTTTAAATCAGTAAGTAGGTAAAATAGGTAAGTACGTTTCTGGAAAACGGGTAAACAAAATCAAGTGCAAGATCTGGATACACCAATTTAGATAGGTAACATTTCCTACTTGAGTTTAATCTATGGTGTAATATTGAAAATAGCGGTAGTCGAAATAACGTATCTATATGTAATGTCACTACTGTTGACTGTGAATGAAAGAACAAGGCAATATTTCATTGTTTAAATGATATTACTTAACAATATTTCATTATAACGCGATTTTAGCTGAATCCTGAACTGCCTTGGACTAAGCTATGTATAAAAATGGCTAACAAAATATACAAACCTGTCAGATAGATGACCAAACATCATATTACCAATGAGGATACCAAGCATGAATATAGTTTGAGTAAGGTTATTCAACCACTCCCTATCGCAGATCAAATTCCATTGAGACATAATGGTTTCTTTGAAGACTGAGTGGTCAAATACGTAATCTGTACAGTTATCGTAGCATTTACTGTTGAAAACTTCAGGTTGTACATCAGAGCATGTGAAATTCATCCGCGGAGAGAGAAATATGATGCTCATCTGATGCCATGCGACAGGAAACTTCGCCAGAAATACAATAAAGCATATCCATAATTGCCACTTGCCGAGTGCTCCTATTGATTTTGTTATTGGATCACTGTCCTCTTCTATTTTTTCTTGACTGTCAACGGCTTTAGTTGCCTTCTCCACTGTAACAAGAAAATAATTATTTAATGCATGAATTTATTCTGAAGTAGACAGGTACTTATCGTAATCAAACTAAGTAAAAAATGAGCCCGACATATAGTTAGCGGGGATTGTTCTTTTTTTGACAGTTTTTACATGTGCTGACGAAAATGTATTAGGACTATCATCATGATAATATGCCTTATCCGGTAACAATCTCAATTTTAACACTAATAATATCTACACGTTTACAATACTCATGTTCCAAGAAGTGGATCCTATTTTACATCTCCTCTTATTAATTTTGAATGCCTGTGAAGTTTCAAAACAATATTTTTTGAAATGCCATTTCTGGAGTTATTCGAGGTGTGAAAAAAAGGACACCTCGTCCTTTTTTTAATTAAGTACCAAAATCATCATATTTTTATCCAGTGAATAAAATTAGACATTTATGGTTTCTATTATGCATACTTAATGATGTTCATTGGAGTCCAAAATTTGAATAAAAATTGCACTAACCTTCAGAAAAATATGTTTGTAAATATTACCTACAGACATGATCCTTGACTTTTACTCATTTAGTGTTGTTTTCGAAGATTTGTAAGAGTATTATGATATGTATGTTTTGGCAATAACTGCAGGTACTTTGACTATGGTACCTAGTAATAGTTAGTTATTAATCCCTAGTTTCTCAAGTAACAATTTTAAGGTAAGTTCTTGCTCAACGTGCGAGTTCGTTGCGACAAAAATGCATGGCAATATTTTTGTCAATGTTATTCTGGTGAGACTGAACGTTACTGCTCTATACTAAGGTGGCAGACAAGATTACGGCCACGTAATGTAAAGTGGTCACTATAGCCGATGGAAGATTGCAAGACCAGAGGCGCTATACTCGCGCTGCCGACCCTAATAATATGGACGTCTAAAAATTAAAAATATACGAGTAGTATTTCCAGAATTGCATTCAATAAGGTCACAGTGAAATCCGGTTCATTATTATTTCATAGCGAGATAGCAATTATATTAAGTATACAATTAGGTTTATCAAGTTAAAGTACTCAGCTCTGGCTTTTTTTTATAGTTTTACGTGTGGAAATCCTACATGGATGCTATGCCGGTATCCTACCGACTAAAACCACACAACGCCTTACACTGTCTACGGCCGGGAGTCCCGGGTAAGCCCTCGGGAGGATGTCCCAGGGTACTTAACTATGGTAATGTAAATGACTACTTAGTGTCCGACCGAAACTGATGGGGTTTCAGTCGAAACCGAAATTTCGGCCTCAGGGTCAGTTTCGTGTACATATTATACAAAAAAATAATCGAAAAACAGGTCAAGCGCGACTCGGATTTGCAAAAAATTAAGTTATTTTTATGCATGAGATACCGCCTGCTGATAGACAGACGGCCAACGAAGTCTCAGTAATGAGGTCCTATTTTTACCCATTTTGTACGGAACCGACTTTTCCGACCAAAAGACTAAAATGGGACCCTAAAAAGGTGATGTAAGGCATAACACAGGGGTAACTGTCTAATACTTCTTAATGATTGTTGCTCGTGGTTTCAATTCCGAAGGGTTTCTTACTGTATTATATAGTGTGGGGAAAAGACATTAATTTAATATTGAAACTATACCTGATTTTAAATTATGTGAACCAAAATAACATATTTTGGTGCACATAATTTAAACTTGTTACGAATAAATAGTATCGTGGCCAAAATAATGGGTAGCTAGTTGATTAGTTCGAAATTACCGGGGACATTAAACCGTTTCAGGAAGATAAAGAAGGAAGATAAGGGGCTATTAAAAGAAATAGTTGATTCTTATCCAACTAAATACTATTTTCTCTTATCATTTTCTTTGTAAATAAATTTTTGTGGTCATTTTTACACACAAGCCCAATCGCCCAAATAAAGATAATATTTATAAGCTTATGCTATGGAATCTAGACCACTGATAGACATACTTATATATTTCTAAATACATATAGAAAATACAAATACAAATACATAGAAAACACCCAAACTTCGAACCAAACATTTGTGGATCACACAAATATTTGGACCGACCCGACCCGGGTATCGAACCCAGGACCTCAAGCGCACAATTCGGTAACACTATCGAACCGAATGCACCACCGAGGCTGCAGTCAGTATTAATTAGGCACTCTTTGTTATTGTTGTTTAATATCACTAGATTTACCGAAGCATTACTGAAGTGTGTCTACGTGACGCTTCTTCATAACTCTAATTTGAAGGCGAATCTCTAAGTTAGTAACCAATTAACTGGTTGGGATGACGCAGACCACGTCACAAGCTAATTTAGCACTCAAAATTCACAAACATGAGAGTTTTGGCGCGGCCAAAAACTTCTGCCAATTTTGGCCGAAACCGAAACTGCGGCTGAAACGCGATTTTTTGGCCGAAACTGGCCGAAACAGAAACTTTCGGTCGGACATTATAAATAACTTAATACTATTTTCTCTTTATACTTAAGGTATAGGTACTTAAGACATTCCTAACCCAATATTTCCTATTCAAAAATCGGCCGTGAGGCTTAACGCAAATTATACGTTTCTTATTACTATTATACACATAGGTAGGTACTGACTAAGAAATAAAAACATTTGCTTGTTTTTAGCGCTGCATGGGCAGAGATGAGGACCTCATGTCCGACTGTCTGTTTATTTGTTCCACTGCCACATAAAACTTTATGGACATAGTAAGCAAAAAAATCATTTTTAATTTTATCTATGACTGTATTTGACCATATTGTGCGGATTGAATAAAACGTATCATTCGTTCATACTGACGGCCAAGACCTTGGTGCGCCCACCGGTGGTTCCCACTCCATCAAATGTCACCAATTGATCAAGTAAATAGGTCTCCGTGATAGCGGTGTCAATTGGTTGTATACCAGCATAGAGTTAGACAAGCAGCAGATATCAAAGCGTTTTGTTCATACTGAGTTAGTGAGGGAAAAATTGCCTGCTTGAAGCGCTTTCGTAGACTAAAGTGGAGTTAATAGGTAACATTTGACAGGTCATCAAAATTCAACAATGCAACCTAGTTAGAACTGCACAATTGCTTAACTTTTTTCAATTACAATTACGTTTTGCTCTTCCTAATATATGTATGATTTGACAGACGTGTCAAATGTTAGATACCTATTAAAATGACTCCACTTGAGATGGCTGAATGTTCTGCAAATGATTGTTGCTTTAAGCATCTTAATAATCAAATACTCTAACCATTAGAATAAGATGCAGATTATATTATTATCACAGTTCTTAGTACGTTTTCCATTTTAAGTACCTACATAATAAATACATAAAATGTGTATTTTTTTTTTCTGTCTCTGGGATTTTCCTTTTTGATGACTTAAAATAAATAAATAAGTAAGTGGGTAGGTATAACCTACCAACGTTTGGGATGCGGGGTCCTACTAACATCTTAAGGACCCCAATGGGTCGGATCCTCCTCGTGGTGCATCCTGGGCAACGGAGTAGCGACCACTCCCCTTCCTCTGTGGGGGAGTTGTGCTACTCTGGCTAATTCCGGCCGAGGCGGGAGTAACCCACCTGTGGGTTGCTCGGTGGTGTGTGTTGCTGCCGGCCGTGCCGTTATTCACGGCCGGCAGTAGCAATGCTGGGTCGACGTCACTTCGCCATCTTTGCTGGCGAGACGATGGCGGCAAAATGGGAGAGGCACTGCGTGTGGGGCGGGAGTTTGGGTAGATGCTCCCGCCCTGCCATGCAGTTCGGGCTGCCGGCCGTGAATAACGGCGCGACCGGCGGCAACAGTGCTGGGCCGCTGTCACCTCGCCAGTTGACGAGGTGATGGCGGCAAAGCAGGAGGTGCACTGTGCGGGGGAGCGGGAGTAACAGATAATGCTCCCGCTCTGCCGTGCAGTTCGGGGGCGCCGCGGTGAGGAGTCACTGCGCGCCCCCGATTGTTTCTTGACCGTGGGCGTAAGGTCGGGGGACCCCGCCCACCAACGGTCACATGGCGGTGGGCACCTTTCCCGTGTTCCGAGGGTGGCCATTAGCGCACGCCTGCGCCGCTCTCTGTCTCCTCTATTACAGAGGAGCGCTCGAGAGTGGTGCAGGCGTGGTCTTCAGCTCCTTGGGGAGCTTTGGGGAGCCGCCCATCTGGCTCCCCCGAGGTGAGCCCCGAATAAACGGGGCGCCCCTAGCCGGGTCGACGTGAATAATCTTTTGATATCCCTCGGCCCGGCTAAAGGGTGAGGAGGAACACCGCGGGGTTTAGTGGGTAGGACGGTCCATTCCGGACCGGGCCGGGAGTCCCACACACCATCCCAGCTGCCCCCGCAGATGGGATGAAGGCGCGTAAATGCGTTCCCCGCGTCAACAAAAAAAAAAAAAAAAAAAAAAAAAAAAAAAAAAAAAAAAAAAAAACCTACCAACGTTTACAATAATATTTACTAGTTTTTGAACTCGATACCGTTCAGGTGATATGTTTATGTAAATTGTGTTCAACATACTCATCTCTTAATAGCTTTGATTGTATACCTTTATATCTGTTAATAAAATTAATTACACTTGGAAACTTGAAATTTTTAGAATATGGCGGTGCCTCTATAATTTAATTAGAGATTTTAGAATTAATTTTCGCACAACCTCATGCTTCTATTCCATCTGATAGTAACCCTTCTGGCACGCCTTTTCATCACCTTTTGAGTAATTTAAAAAATAATGTGAGTTTAGTTAAACGAATTCCTCGTGGTGCCAGGATCTCTGTCGCTACACTATTGTCTCAATTTATAACGCAGTGTTTGGATAGTAATAGCATTGAAAATTGGCAAAATCTTTTGCTATTTCCTTATACAGTATTACATGCTAAA
Organism: Miltochrista miniata; assembly: GCA_933228765.1. Classification (NCBI taxonomy): domain Eukaryota; kingdom Metazoa; phylum Arthropoda; class Insecta; order Lepidoptera; family Erebidae; genus Miltochrista; species Miltochrista miniata. The sequence goes on along the minus strand of OW121763.1, from coordinate 19,927,789 downwards.
TTTAGTGACGAGACTATATCTCTCACACAAAAAATTAAAAATAATTGTTCTACCCCACACTTCCGACTCAAAATTGCTGTTTTACTGGAAATTATAACAAAAAGATTTATAATGTTAACAAGCTAGTAGAAGCAAAAGTTAGCGACGGAGATTTAAAAGGAGCCGCACGTCTCCTGTTTTCAAGTGATGTACTGTCTCCAGATACAAAATTAAAATTAAAATTGAATATCAATTTATTTTCAGACTACAATTGTCCATAGGTATTATTGTTAGTATTTGGGTGTTAGTAACAATAGTGCTTAAGTAACCATGTTAGTATTGTTAGTTTTCGCTACTATAATAAACAATAGGGTTTTTATTTACTTAGACCTATGGCGGTCCCTATCCAGATCTTCTGGAAGGGGCAGTCTGGTCTGGCATCGATCATTCTCAGAATGCTGTTGTTACTACCGTGCAGACGCTGCAGTAATGAGGCCGCTTTCTTACGCATAATTGCGTGGAAACCGTCCACGCAAGCCTCCGCGAACATGCCCGACGCGCTACAGCGCCACGGCAGTCCCAACAGCATCCTGAAGGCATTATTATATTGAACACGCAGTACACTGTAAGCTCGTCGCGTATATGACACCCACAGGCCACTCGAGTAAAACGACTGACAGAACGCCTTAAAAAGTGTTACTTTGACACCCGCGTTACAACGAGCGAACCTGCGGGCAATCATATTGCTCCTCACTGACAAGACAATGCCCTGCGCTCCCTCTCTATGTCTTTGTCGTCCCTTTGGTCGCTTGTAACAATGTGGCCGAGATACCTAAATCTACTAACAACACTCAGAGCCACGCCATTGAGACTTACAGGTGGAACACTGCGCGATTGCTGTTTAGGAGCTTTAAACACCATGAGCTCACTCTTCTTGGTGTTATATATCAAGCCATGCTCCACCGCATAGGCCTCGCAGATTGATAGCACATTCATTAAACCTCTTATCGATGGACTGAGCAGCACCATATCGTCTGATACCCTTACGTCTTTACAGTCAAAACATTCCTCAGCTCCAGTCTCGGACTACGTTCTGGACCCGCCTACATCACCCGATGTGTGTTTACTTGCACAGGATAAGGACACAGTGAGTGCGATTAATGCTTTTAAAGTCAGATCAGCTGCTGGTCTTGATGGTCTTTCTCCACAACACCTAAAAGACCTAACCTCTCACTGTGTGGGTGATGCAGGTAAGCACCTCATCGGTTGTTTAACAAAATTAGTAAACGTCATGCTCTCTGGTAACATTAACCCTGAGATCGCTCCTGTTATCTATGGAGCTAATCTCATTGCCCTCACTAAAAAAGACGGAGGAGTCCGTCCTATTGCTGTTGGGTCCACTTTTAGGCGTTTGGCATCCAAAATTTCTGTCCGTTACATCTTGTCAAAATTGCAACAAAAATTTGAACCGACTCAATTAGGGTTTGGTACCAAAGGTGGGTGTGAAGCGGCGGTCCACGCCTTACGCACCTACCTTAATAAAGGTGAGTGTGAGGTTTTGCTGAAAATTGATGTCAAAAATGCTTTTAATTCGGTAAACCGTGACATCCTGCTGTCAGAAATTAGAAGCAATGTTCCTGAAATTTATAACTATTTACTTACCTGTTATCACGAACCTTCCAAATCTTCTATTATATAAAAATAAGTCGGGTTTTCCTTCCTGACGCTATAACTCCAGAACGCACGAACCGATTTCCACGGTTTTGCATTCGTTGGAAAGGTCTCGGGCTCCTTGAGGTTTATAGCAAAGAAAATTCAGGAAAAATTACAACAGAAAAGCGGGAAAACCATTTTTCACATACAGCCCCATCGCGGGCGAAGCTGCGGGCATCAGCTAGTTAATGTATAAATGCAACGAACTTTCTTCTGAAGTCGGTTGCCAGCAGGGTGCTCCCCTCGGACCAGCCATTTTCAGCCTAGCCATTAACCCCATCATTCAAAATTTAAAGTCAAAATTTAACGTCTGGTATTTAGATGACGGGACTCTTGGAGGTGATGCAGTTTCTGTTCTGTCAGATCTTATAGAAATTAAAAATAAATTTAATTTAATTGGTTTGGAATTAAATTTTAATAAGTGTGAATTATATATTCATAATAATCACATCAATTCGGAACTCGTTGAAAAATTCAATTCCCTATGTCCGAATATTAAAATTGTTAGCAGAGAGAATCTTTACCTCCTAGGGTCCCCTATATTTGAAGATGCTATTCCCGAATTAATAGCACAAAAAATTTCAAAATTTGAATCCAATGTAGATCGGCTACATTCTATTAGTTCACATTACGCAATCACAATTCTGAAATTTCGTATGTTTGTTCCCAAATCTATTTATTTGCTTCGCTGTTGTCCTTTTTGGAAACATCAAAGTCATTTATTTTCTATTGATTCGCTAATCAAATCTTCTTTGGAATCAATTCTCAATATACAACTGAGCGAACAATCTTGGTCCCAGGCATCTCTTCCCATTAAATATAGTGGGCTAGGGATCCGCAAAATTTCTAGTGTGGCTTTGCCAGCCTTTTTGTCATCTGTACATGCCACGTCGAGTCTCGTAGGTAAAATTCTGACGAATTGTCTTACAGACTATGGGACGACTGGCCTTACAGATGCCAAGAATGCTTGGCTAATGGCTTGTCCGGGACAAAAACCCATCCAAATTTACAACGGAGCTGGGACGACGCTATGTCAAAATTAACCTTTGACTCCTTTTTAAATGCTAGCTTAGGCCCGGATCGGGCCAGATTTATTAGCGCTCAGTAGAAAGGAATCTGGTGATTGGTTGAAAGCTTTCCCTACAGCCAACACCGGAACTTTTTTGGAACCGGACATCCTAAGAATTTCAGTTGGTTTGAGACTTGGCGTCACGCTTTGCGCTCCACATCGATGCCCCTGCGGTTTTAACGTTGACGCTTTGGGGCATCATGGTCTTTCATGTTTAAAGAGCGCAGGCCGCTTCTCACGCCACGCTGCGCTGAATGACATCATCCGCCGTGCTCTTGCCACTGCCAATGTGCCTGCGCTCTCAGAGCCAAACGGCGTTTTCAGGGACGATGGCAAGAGACCGGATGGTATAACTTTGATACCGTAGGAGATGGGTCGGGTCCTGGTGTGGGATGCAACTTGTGTTGACACTCTAGCCCCGTCCCATCTTCCTAAAACAAAATTAAAAGCCAGTGCAGCAGCGGAAGCGGCTGAAAATATTAAAATTAATAAATATAAGGGTCTCGACTCATCGTATCGTTTTTGTCCAGTCGGTGTCGAGACCCTAGGTCCATGGTGTCCCAATGCGCAAAAAATTTTCAAGAATTTGAAAAAGCGCCTTGTGGAGTCAACTGGTGACCCAAGGGCTGGCAGTTTTCTCGCTCAACGAATAGGTATTGCTATTCAAAGGGGGAATGCTGCTAGTCTTTTAGGCACAATGCCACGGGGGCCTTATTTAGGTTTAGTTAAGATAGTAATAATGTAAATATAGATATGTAATAATTATGTTTCTCTGTAATTTTTAACAATAAATGTACATTTCCTTATTAGAGATTCCAAGTACGGCACCATTAGTTTTTTTTTTCACGTATATAGGTGGTGTGAGCCTATTGCCGTGTTGAAATAAACAGGCGCGTGGTGCGACTACCTTTACCCGCTGTTTAATTTTTTTCTCTATGGCCTTCGACTGTCACGTCACGGGACATCCTTCCTGAGGGCTTACCCGGGGCTCTCAACCATAGGCTGTTGGGCGTTACGTGACGTTTTTTAGTCGGTAAGAGTCCGGCATAGCATCCTACGAGGATTTTCCCTCACATCAAAAAAAAAAAAAAAGGCCTTCGACTTCGACTGGCAATCACTATATCACTGGCAACCGGAACCAACGGTTTAACTTGTCTTACGTAGCATGTAGCATTGAATCGTCACAAAATGGTCTCCCATCGGAGGACCAGGCATATCGTTTACAGAACACTGAGTCTGTGGACCTACACTCTACCAGAGGTATCAGATTTGTGCTTTCACGAACCTCGGAAGGGGCCATCTGCAGGATCCAGCCTACAGGTAGGGGGCGTCAGCACCGGCATCGAGCTCTCGATGAAGTATCTGGGGCTCGTACTCGAAAGCAGGTGGAACTTTGGACACCACTTTCGAAGTTTGGTCCCACAACTGAGGGGGGCTTCAGACGCACTCTGGCGGTTGATGTCCAACATCAAGGGACCTAAAGCTCCGTAAAGGAGACTTTACATCGTGCCGTATCCTTCCGGGGGTTTACCCGGGGCTCCCAACCGTGGACTGTTAGGCATGATGTTTTTTAGTCGTTAGGAGTCCAGCATAGCATCCATGAGGATTCTCCCTCACGTAAAAAAATAATAAAAAGAAATATAAAAAGGGGTATGGATCTGACCCCTTATACGAGTATAAAGTCATGTTAGTTACAAGTTAAGCTCAAGAGCTGGTGGAAATCTTGAATTTCTGTCTACCCTGAATAGTAAGTAGGTACAATAAGTAAAAAACACATGAAATAAGGGAATAATAATTCGGCAGCTCTTTATTTCGTGATTTTTTTTTTCAAAAAAAGATTTTTTTGACGACGAGAACGATTCTTATGCGCTATGCAAAGTTTGCCCAACGTAGTTTATGGTATTATGTATTATTAACTTGGAGCAACACGACCTCATTATTTAGTATGGATTTATTATCTCGATTCCATTAAATTAAAACCTAATGGAATTGGATAAACTCGTAAATAACACTGCAGAACAGCATTTCTGATGATTGGGTTGTGTTATATGATATAAGTCTAATTTTCAATGCGGATTACAAATCTGTAACTGAAATTTCTGTATCAGCTTTAGTTAAAAAAATATGATAGGTACATGTTTTTTTTAAATACAACAATTTATATTTGGAGATGATTTCAATTTATTTAATTTTAAGTGAAAAATACTTTCTTTTATTCGATTTTCTTGCTGAAGCTGAAGGCAGAGAGCTATTCTGAATGCTACGACAATAGTCAGCCATCATGTGAGCGTTCCAGTAGCGTTGATTGCGTTTCTCCATCGTACGATGGTCCTGGTGGAATCGCTCGCCCTGTTCTTTACTTAGATCCCCAAGATTGGCGGGAAAATAGTCTGAGTGGTTGTGAAGAAAGTGTAGATTGATGCTGATGTTACATTCGAGCTTTTGAAAGTGACTCATTAGTTCTTTCACGTGTTGAAACATGTCAAAACGTGTCTTATTTACCAAAATCTTTTAGTTACATTTGTTACTAAGTTTCTTTCATTTAGTCTAGAAGCCAACAGTTCTGAGGCATACTTTGACAGTCCCAGATCTCTGATAAGGTCGTTTAAATCATCTTGGTTGAATAGTTCTGGCGCATTTAAGTCACATACAAAGTCACTATCACTAATGTCAATTTTCGTCTCAAAATGCATAGCTTTTTCATGAGAAGGACCGGCTTGATGTCCAAGTGATATTTTAGGGCTCAAAACACGTCTGTTTGCCGACCGTATGGAAGAGTATTCCCATTTGGCTGATTTTTTTTTCCGTTTATACCAGTTATGTTCACCAAGCAAAAATAACAGCCATCGTGGTGGTTCACGGGTTCTTTCCAGATTATATCCGTTTCGTACCTAAATCTATTTCTTTTTTTATTTGTCCACAAACGTAGAAACTCAACGCACGTTTTGCATACCTTTTGCTTAATCCAAAGCTTGTTTTTCATTTCCAGCGGGTGACCAAAGTAATTTTGTAAGCATCATTTTCGAACGTAGTCACATTCAAACGGTATTCTTTAAAGATATTCTCTCCGCAAATGAAACAAAAATGATTCGGATCATTCACACAAGTTCATCTTGACGACGCCATTTCAAATTATAATAAAAAAAACGAAATAAAAATATTATTATCAGCAAATTAACGCGGTCATATGTCGACTTTATTGTGAAAGCTATAACTTGTAAACTAGAGCTGTTACAAAAAAAATGAGGGTACGTCTAGAATCAGTGACGTCAAATTAGTAAACATCATGTGATAAAAGCCAATCATCAGACAAAAGTTGCAATTTTGTTGTGCAGTGTAATCTTACTAATATTATAAATGCTAAAGTTTGTGAGTTTGGATGTTTGTTACTCTTTCACGCTCGAACGGCTGAACGGATCCGGCTGAAATTTGGTACAGTGATACATAGTATATACCCTATAGGCTGGAATAACACATAGGTTACTTTTTATCCCGGGCATAAGTTCCTATAAGAAGCGGAAACGGGAACAAATTTTACGCGGGCGAAGCTGCGGGCAACAACTAGTATATGATATGATAGAACAAGATTCACCGTAGCATTCAATCTTAACTTACGTCAGCCCCAGCCACTTTTATAACTAGTTAATGGATTCCTTGCTTTTAGAATATATTTTAAAAAGAAAACCTTCATTGTTGTTTCTAGTCAGTAAACCATTTTGAATTTGACACCTATACATATATAATTGGAGAGACTTTAGAAAAAATAAACGTGCCATAATAGTCCATTGAAATGTTACATGAACTTTGCATTTATTAGAGGACGCAATTTTATTTTTGGGACATGTGTGGGGGTCAATAGCAGCTTAACCTCAAGTTTGTGGGGTCGCCACCCTTGTCCCCCAGCCGCCATCTTGAAAAGAGGGGGGAAAAAACACTTTTTCGCAATATTTCGGAAACTATGAGTAACAAAACAGCGTCAATTGGAGTGAACTTTTACTTTCACAGAGGGGCAGTTGGGTGAGACCATCTCAAGGCTTCTTGTTTAATCTGTTGAGGATAAAATTGCTTTAAAAACAGTCAAGTTTTGACACCAGCAAAATAAACATTGGAAGTTCAAAATAAAAAAAACTGGATAAGAGCGAGTTGGACTCGCCTTCTTAAATATTTCATGTTCTATGTGTTCTGCTTTTAGTATTTGTTGTTATAGCGGCATTAGTTTATAGAATATATTATATAATCTGTGATTAGATATACATAATCTGTGAAAATTTCATCTGCCCGGCTATCACGGATCGTGAGATACCGTCTGGTGACAGACAGACGGACAGACTGACAGCGGAGTCTTAGTAATGGATCCCACCCATTATTCCTGGTATGGTATGGTATATTTCATATTTATAATATTGAAATATACCATTTTTTTTTGGGAAAATCCTCGTAGGATGCTATGCCGGACTCTTACCGACCAAAAAACCTCACGTAACGCCCAACAGCCCATGGTTGAGAGCCCCGGGTAAGCCCTCAGGAAGGATGTCCCGTGACTTCCAACAGACCTACGGCCGCCAATGCGGCCTCGCCCAGGGGGTGGTTCGGGTGCAATCCCGCGTCTATGGGGGGAAATATACCATAATGTACTTACACCAATTAACTTTTGCATGAAAATGATGTTTTGAAATTTACAAAACGCGAAATTTTATTATCGCCGAGTGCAATTTCTTCCAGACAAACTTTCGAATTTGAAAAAACGAGACAGATTTTCATTTTGCTGATCCCTACTAATATTATGAATGCAAAAGTAACTCTGCCTGTCTGTCTGTAACGCTTTCACGCCTTAACTGCTGAATTCTATGCGCAGAAGCCGCGGGAAACAGCTAGCCTATACTATAATCTATACTAATATTATAAAGAGGAAAGATTTGTTTTTTTATTTGTTTGTAACGAATAGGCTCCGGAACTACTGGACCGATTTGAAACATCCTTTTACTGTTGGAAAGCTACACTCTTTGTGGTGAACATAGGCTATATTTTATTCCCGTATTCCCACGGGAACGGGAACTACGCGGGTGAAACCGCGTGACATCCGCTATTAATTTATATGGCAGAACAACGTTTTCTGGGTCAGCTAGTTTTGCGTATACGGTGCTTATAAGGAAAAATGTTAACAAAAATATGAAAAAGTAAACATGGTATAAAAAAACCTACCTATCTTACTAACATTATACCTAAATGCGAAAGTTTGTAAGTGTGGATATTTGTTACTATTCCACGCTCTAACGACTAAACGGATCTTCCTGAAATTGGGTACAGGTGATAAATTATGGTCTGAAATAATACATAGGACGCTTTTTATCCGGGAAGTAAATTCCCATGGAAATCGGGAAAGGGAACAAACAAAATTTCTGCATCACGCTGCGGGCATCAGCTACTCCCTACTAATATTATAAATGCGAAAATAACTCTGTCTGTCTGTCTGTTACGCTTTCATGCCTAAACGGCTGGAGCGATTGAGATGAAACTTGGAATAGAGGCAGTTCGAGGCCCTGGGAAGGACATAGGCTACTTTTTAACCGACTACGCAAAAGGAGGGTTATGATTTTACACGATATCGACTTCTACGCGGTCGAAGCCGCGTGGAACAGCTAGTAGGTTTCTCATAAATCCTATCTAAACAGTTTTTTGTTCTGGATTTACTTATGTCTTAAGATGCGCAAAAGTTCAGGCTAGTTCATCAATTTTAGTTATAGTACATCAACACTTGAAGTTGTAGAACAGGATTTCAAATGAACTTGCTATCCATACTAATATTATAAAGCTGAAGAGTTTGTTTGTTTGTTTGTTTGTTTGTTTGTTTGTTTGAACGCTAGGATCTCAGGAACTACTGGTTGGATTTCGAAAATTCTTTTACTATTTCATAGTCCATTTATCGAGGATGGCTATAGGCTATATAACATCACGCTAAGACGAACAGGAGCGGCAGCAATAATGTTTTGAAAACGGGGAATATTTTTTACCGTCTGAGAGCTTCCGAGGCGTACGCTGCGTAAATGGTTAAAGTTACGTAAAAATGGTGTATTACTAAATTGATTCTTTTAAAAAGTTCTAAAAAAAAGTCCGCGACAGTATATGTCTATCTTTTAAGGTTCGCTCACAATAACCTAATTTGGCTATCTCTTAAGGTTCGCTCAAGATATTATAAAACTGAAGAGTTTGTTTGTGCTAGGATCTCAGAAACTACTGATTGCATTTCAAAAATTGTTATACAGTTTAATAGTCCATTTATTGAGGATGGCCAATGGCGATTTAACATCACGCTAAGACGAATAGGAGCGGAGCAGCCATGAGTAATGTTTCGAGAACGGGGAAAATATCTTTCTTTTGAGAGCTTCCATTGCGTACGCTGCATAAATGGTTAAAGTTACGTAAAAATAGTGTACTACAAATTTTTTCCTCTTAAAAAGTTATAAAAAAAGTCCTTAACAGCAAATGCCTATCTTTTAAGGTTCACTTACAGTAACCCTCTTTAAAGTATGAGCGACGCGACGGGAGTAAACGTGGTCTGCACTGGTAGCCAGTCAACTGAACGATAAAAACCGGCCAAGTGCGAGTTGGACTCGCACACGATGAGTTCCATACCAAAAAACAGATGGGCGGAAGTAAAAGCGACGGGAAACATTACATCACGTTAACACCTCTCTCTTTCTCACTCTCATGTAACGCAAACGAAGTTGCGCGGGTCAGCTAGTGATAAATAAACTTAATACAGTCAGAGCCCAGGCCCGCCGGACATTATAGGTACATATTTTATTCTGTAAAGGCTGTTTTTTAACCCTTAACCACCTACCATACGTCTCACAGACGCAGCAGCAAAACGTAAATATATCGGCGACCGAGTCGTTTGCGAACTCGTCCGTTCCTGTACCTTTTCCCCGTGTCCCTCAGTGCCGTGCAAACCACAATACATCAGTTTCGAATGCAAATCACCAATTTGCCGAGAATTTTCTAATAAGCTGTGCAATAATTGTCGTGAAAAACTATAAGTTTAGGGCTTGTAATTTTTTCTATTTAATTTAATTTTCACCATTTTCTTTTTTTTGCAATGGTTGATTATTGAATCAGTAAAAAATTATAAAAGAAGTTCATATCCATGTGATTATTTTTTATAGATCTCATTTAGCAAATGACTTAGTTTTTAAGCAGATATTGTTGATTAATAGTAATTAAGACAAAATGCCTATAAAAATGATTCTCTTGTACCTTTACCAAAGAGTTTAATACTTTCCTAAGTTGATTTTTTACTAAAAAATATACTTCAATAAACAAGATATTACTTTAAAGAACCATTTTACTCAGGGGTCTCATAGACGTATGGTAGGTGGTTGAGTGACAAAAAGTTATGGTAGGTGGCTAAGGGAATATCTTGCTTCTTATAATCATTATTGCGCAAGTTTGTGAGTGTGGATGTTTGTTACTCTTTCATGCTCTAACGGCTGAACAGATCTGCCTGAAGATTGGTATAGGCATAGATTATAGTCTAGAAGGGTACATAGGCTACATTTTATAACGAAAATATACCATAGGAACGGGAACAAAATTTCACGCGGGCGCCATTAAGTATTACTCATTCTTAAGTATAAAATTTTAGATTGGTATTCGAACGAATGGAATACTTCAAGGAACAAGTATAGAGCCGTAGCACTGCACGGCAGATTGTCTGGGGGATGTTTGGCCCACGCTATTGGCCTAGTAGCTGCATAAATATAGGTTAGTAAAGAATTATAACATTAATTCATTATAATTAATACAGAAAACATTGAAGCCAAAGTTGTAGATCTTAAAATTCTCCACAAAAATTATCTCCATGATGGTTTCCTAAGAGTAAACCTTCCTGAAATATCGCGATTCTAAGAGTCAAATATATTATGTTATGCACACATTTCCACGCTACCTGTGAGGCAGTGTTGGTATTTAGCGCATTCGTTTTTAGGGTTCTATACCCAAAGAGTAAAAAAATTAACCGAGTTTAGAATTTTAAGTTGTACAGCTTTGCTTTCATGGTTTTTTGATGACACTTACCGTTTTCGAGAAAAATCCAAAAAAAAACAAATTTTGACCTTTGACCCCAAATAACTGTTGTAGCACACATCTGATCGATGGGGATTTTTAATTATTTTATTTATAATGGCAAACCCCAGCTCTCCACCAAAATTTAGCTCTCCGGGAATTATTGTTATTTGACCACTATTTTTATGTCTAAACTAGCTGAAGCCCGCAGCTTCGCCCGCGATGGCGCTGTATGTGAAAAATGATTTTCCCGCTTTTCTGTTGAAATTTTTCCTGAATTTTCTTTGCTATAAACCTCACGGAGCCCGAGACCTTTCCAACGAATGCAAAACCGTGGAAATCGGTTCGTGCGTTCCGGAGTTATAGCGTCAGGAAGGAAAACCCGACTTATTTTTATATAATACACTCGAGAGCAATGAATCCGGGTCACTTAAAGAATCCTAAAAATCTCGGAAACTAAAAATGCTAGGTTAATGCAATAAATTGTATTTAATAGACAATGTAATACTCCTTAAATGAAGGTATTAAAACTTCTTAGTTATTGTAAAGTTATATCATAAAAAAATCAAATTTGAAAAAGGGCCACTTTCGAAGATGGAACTACGAAATTACAGCATTTGGTGTTGCTTTTGTTTGTAATCTGTCATTTATGTGGGTACATAAACCATGTTGATAGTGCTCTATATTCATTAATCAAGCTGAAATTATGTCGCTTACGCCTGAAGAATGCACCAGAATACTTACAATGCTGGAAACCGGCCGGAGTCAGCGCGATACAGCCAGGACTGTCGGTGTGTCGTTGTCAACAGTACAAAGAGTTCTCCGACGTTACGAAGAAACTGGTTCTAACCTACGCAGACCAGGAACGGGCAGAACCAGGTGTACCACAGCACGAGAAGACCGATACTTGGTGAACACCATGCTTCGAAATCGCTTTCTCACAGGAACTGAACTCACCAATCAGTTTCGACGCCTCGGAGGAAGTAACCCAAGTGCATGGACAGTAAGACGTCGGCTTGTTGAATCTAACTTAAAACCCCTTAGACCTGCAAACGGCCCTAAACTGGAGCGTGGGCATCGTATTTCGAGACTAAGGTATGCCCATAGCCACGTAAATTGGAGTATTGAAGATTGGTCAAAAGTTATGTTCTCCGACGAATCAAAATTTATGCTCTACAAGCACGATGGAAGACACAGAGTGTATCGAAGACCAGGGGAAAGATTCAAGCAAGCATGCATCGAAGAAAAAGTAGCCTACGGTGGTGGGTCTGTACTTGTGTGGGCCGGAATTTCTTCTGAAAGTCGCACAGAGCTGGTGATCATAGAAAACGGCTCTTTAACTAGCGTAAGATATGTGGAAGAAATCCTCAATGATCACGTTGGTCCATTTATGGTCAATTTAGGTGAGGATGCTATATTTATGCATGACAATGCCCGACCTCATACAGGTAGGATTGTGAATGACTACCTTCAAGAGATGAACATTACTCGTATGGAGTGGCCAGCGCGCAGCCCGGATATCAACCCGATCGAGCATGCTTGGGACGAGCTAGGCAGATGCGTAAAACAACGAAACCCTCCCCCAATCACGCTTCGTGAGCTCAAAATTGCTCTCACAGAGGAATGGGAGAATATTCCCCAAAATCGTATAAGGAACTTGGTGTACCGCATGCCAAACCGCGTAAACGCAGTAATGGAAGCACGAGGAGGCAATACAAAGTATTAAAATTCAAGAAAATCGTAATAAAGTTCAAAAATTTCATGTTTCCTATTTTTGTTTTAAGGAGAGATCAGCAGTTTTTTCTTTATGTAATTTTGTGTTAATAAAATGTATGGTGACTCATATTTTTTTTACTTTCATTTAAGGAGTATTACATTGTCTATTAAATACAATTTATTGCATTAACCTATCATTTTTAGTTTCCGAGATTTTTAACATTCTTTAAGTGACCCGGATTCATTGCTCTCGAGTGTAGATTGACTGGACTATTAGAGCGTGATTGAGTAACAAACATATAAACATCCAAACATCTTCACAAACTTTCACATTTATAATATTAGTAGGATGACATCTGATATTTCATTATAAATCTTTGGCGTATTATACAATAAACTGTAAATAAACTGAGTTTTCTATGCACATTTTCCCCGTCATTGTCATTAAAATACGCCTGTGGCATTTCACAATTTCTGAATTATGTTGGAACAAGTGGAGATAATGGAACGAACAAGGCCACCTCCAGGATGTTAAGCGAACGAAGTATTAGAATGTTATACTTCACTTAGTATGGTTTACTGCTGTCTGATAGTTTATTGACTGCAAACTGAACATGGCCCGCATACTGCGTTTCTGAGCCTTCAAAACTATGTCACTGGATGTTGAATTTTCCCATAAATTGATGCTCCAAAGAAGTAAGATGCACAAAAACTATGATGAGCAGTAATCAGATCATCAATACTCAATCAATCAAATAAATAAATAAATAAATAACTACTGGGGCTAACTTATGTTATTATGGAGTATACGCGGAACGCAGAACTTGGTACTGAATCTTTTGGATCATTCTTCAATTTGAGGCTTCCAATAATTTTTAGTTGGGACACCTAATATTTTGCTGAGCTTACTTCTCCTACTTTCTGATTTTCATAACCCTAAAATAGGTAATGTGGTTTTGGTCATTGGCTGAAATGCATAACTTGAGTTTCTTAAGATTTCTTACTAAACATTTATTCAAAAAACCTTGAAGGCAAAGTTGTAGATCTTAAAATTCTCCACAAAAATGGTCTCCAAGGTGTATTCCTAAGAGTAACCCTTCCTGAAATATCGCGATTCTAATAGTCGAATTATACATGAAATTAATAGCTGGGTGAACAATAATGCAAAGTAGTTATTGATATTATTGAGATACTGATTACAATGGCTAAGATTATTAGTGTTAAACCAATGTACTACTTTCAGGATTGCCTTTTTGACATCGTCGTAGCTATCTAGATGTCTTTTAACTTTGAAAATTAAGGAAATGTCATCTGAACGCAAAAAAATGTCGTTGGTGTCCCCTACGTAATAGAGTAGGTCACTTATAAAAATTAAAAATAAAAATGGTCCGAGTATCGAACCTTGCGGAACGCCCATAGTAACCACCGATCCCTCTGAACGCAACCCACCAACATCGAATCTCTGAGTTCTATTGCTCAAATTATGAAGTCAATAGAACAGGTGGGAGTAGACGAGAAGATCGAGAGCTTTGTTCCTTATCCCGTAGTGATGCAGTTTCTTGATCAATGTTTCATGTTGAACGCAATCTAAAGCCTTAGACAAATCGCAGAACACACCAAGCGCAACATAGTAGGTCGAAATGTTCTAAGTACACGTAAATATTTTTATTATGTTCTCTTTTTTGAACAATGGCTTGACTACTGATATTTTAAGTTTATTATGAAATGTTCATTTTACATGCATAAATGTAATATGTAACTCAAATGTTCACATATTATAGGTATGTAAATTAACTGCTTTAATTAACTTAATAAAATGTTATCTTATGTCCTACACTATGTTATTTTCCAATCTATTGAACAATGGCTTGACTACTAATATTTCAAGTTTATTATCAAATGTAAATTTTAAAATGCATAAATGTAATATGTAACTCAAATGTTCACATATTACAGGTATGTAAATTAACTGCTTTCATTAACTTAATAAAATGTTATCTTATGTCCTACACTATGTGAATTTCCAATCCATTTTTCGGTGGTTTCGTTATTTTAAATGCTTGAATGTGTGTAATTTTTTGTGGACTTATTATTTTTTAAGTTACTCTACAACCACAATTCACTATTGATTTTATCATGTCAATAAAGCAATTATTAAATGCATTAGCTATTTCGAGAGGATTCGTAACAGTGTCATTGTATGCTTTGATTTTAGTTATAGCGTAACGAGGAATGTGTGTGTCTAGAGTTATTTATTATATTCCACGTTCATTTTCATTACTTTCTTGACCTCCTAATTATAAAATTATTCTGCGAACACTTTGTACTCAAGCTTTTTTTTTAAACACTTTAACCTAGTTACTGCTTTTCGTACGCACAGCTGTTCCACTTAAACTTCCTCATCTAAATACTACATTACACATTTCAATAGCCTGCATGTAATCCATTTAGGAAAACATGGTTCATAAAAATAAGTAAAATCTTACTAACATTATAAATACGAAAGTTTGTATGGATGTCTGGATGTTTGTCATGCTTTAATGGCTGCCGTTCCAATGGCTGAAAGGATCTAGATAAAATTTAGTACAGGGATAGATATTTGGAATAACACATGGCTCATTTTTAATCCGGACACAAGTTCCCTTGGGAATCGGAGATGGGAACAAAATTCAAAGTGAAGGGCGAAGGCGCAGGCGCCTTCCATGTAAATATTATACTTTATTATGGTCAAATTCAATTTAAATACTTATCAGGAAAAGTAAAGTCAAGATAGTATCTAAACAGGTTCCACTAATCCGTCTATTCTGTTCATTTAGTCATTATTACTGTTTTATATTTATTTGTTGACAGGCTTTTACCACAAAATCTTTTACTTACTACGCATTAGCCTCATCGCAAGTGCTGCACGAATATTTATTAGCTACAACTGAACAGTACCCGGCAAAACAGTAATAATATTCACGTACTTGTTCTTTTTATAAGATCTAGTTCATATGCAATCCATTAATTTATCTGACAATTTCAAAATGTTACTGTATATCGTTTTGATAGATACTCTTTATAACATACTTTGCCTCGACCAAGTTTTCGTCGCCTTTACCAAGATTTTTACAAACTTCTGATTCGTGTTCAGTTTGCACATAAATATTATAATCCCTGTGGATTTCTGTAAGAAAAAAATAATATTATTCGTTAAAACTAAGAAACTTATTGAAGCATGTATTATAGTTTTAGTAAGAAGGATGGATAGTAATATTGAACACGGATGGTAGCATGAGTGCAGCGTCTAACTCTAACCCAGAGCCAAATAGTGAGATAGGTATAAGATACATAAATAATAAATATGAATTCCGTATTTATCAAGGGATACGATGGGCTTAACGAAGATTTCCCGGCCAAGTCAACTTCACCTGCAAATGATACACCTGGTGGCTGGACGATGGCAAAGAGAAGGAAACCTCAAAACTAAACCCACCAACCCATGCAGCCAGCACATGGTACACATTAATGGTCCTTTTAATATTGCAAAGGAAATAAATAATGAAGAGAGGCCTAAGTCCAGCAGTGGACTGTGATAAAGACTGTGTTTGATTGATTGATATTCAATAAACAACTGCACAATTATAGTTAACTGAGATAAGAAACTTATAAACGATGTAGATAGTCTAAACACGAGTTTGGAACAGAAATATGGAAAGAGAAACCTACACAATTGTTATGAAAACTGCACATCTATATATATAAAAATCAATGCCACTTTTCGTTGTAATTTTATAACTCGAGAACGGGCTCACCTATCCAAACCAAATGTTTAGGCTTTGTTCGGACTATTTAGTAGATGGTTTATGTGAAGTTTGCACAAAATCGGTCGGTCTTCATTTATCACGCAAACGAAGTTGCGCGGGTCAGCTAGTATTATATAATATATAATTATAATTATAATATTATAATTATAATACTATTATAAAGAGGAAAGATTTGTTTTTTTGTTTGTTTGTTTGTAACGAATAGACTCCGGAACTGCTGGACCGATTTGAAAAATTCTTTCACTGTTGGAAAGCTACACTCTTTGCGGTGAACTCGCGTGCTTCGTGGGAATACGGGAATAAAATAGGCTATATTTTATTCCCGTATTCCCACGAGAATGGGAACTACGCGGGTGAAACCGCGTGACGTCCGCTAGTATTATATAACTTGGTAGAGGTCAGATCTTATTAATGTCTTAGAACTTGGAATCCACCACATTCCCACTACTTGATCGCCAATGATTAGATTCTATCTTCTAAGAAACAAGAGAAACCGCACATGCGGAAATGTATTTTAATATTTCATTACATTTGGACTATATTCACAGATAAATCATAAAACTGACTTCTGTTTAATATATTAAAGTCAGTAGTCGATACATAAAAAAAAACAAAAAATAAACCGACTTCAAACAAAACTAAAAACTGAAAATAAAATTTACTTAGCACAAAGTTGTAGGTAGTATATTTTGATCTATCAGATATTATTCAGTACAATATTGAAATCGGTGCTAAGTAAAACCATAGGTGGTAGGTATTATTAATCTCTCTGATAGTCATATTGGCACCGACTTCAGTATTATATTGAACTAGCTGACCCGCGCAACTTCGTTTGCGTGATAAATGAAGAACCGCTCGACCAATTTTGCGCAAACTTCACATAAACCATCTACTTAATAGTCCGAACAAACCCTAAACATTTGGTTTGGATAGGTGTGCCCGTTCTTGAGTTATAAAATTACAACGAAAAGTGGCATTGATTTTTATATATATAGATAATATCTGATAGATCAAACAAAATGTATTATTACT
Organism: Miltochrista miniata; assembly: GCA_933228765.1. Classification (NCBI taxonomy): domain Eukaryota; kingdom Metazoa; phylum Arthropoda; class Insecta; order Lepidoptera; family Erebidae; genus Miltochrista; species Miltochrista miniata. The sequence continues at coordinate 19,910,413 of OW121763.1, read as the reverse complement.
TTGTGCTAAGTAAATTTTTTTTTTCAGTTTTTTAATTTTGTTTGAAGTCGTATTATTATTTGTTAATTTTTTTTATTATTTTAAGTCACGGATGTGGTGAAAATCTATCTATCTAGGTGTAAGGTTCGCGACAATACAAATTAATCAAGCCCAAACGCAAAGAAGCTGCAGTATACCGTTAGGGAATTCTCTCGACTGTCTATCGTGTCCATCATCAGATCGACTCAAGACCTTCATTAAATTGTACTACTTTAAAGCACTTAATGAAAAAACTTACAACGCCCCAGTTGCCTCTACAATTTTCAAAAGTTCCCTACGATTTCTCCAGGATGTCAGTATCAGATCCTGACTTCCTTACAATGAGACCACCTTGGTAGTTTCTATTTTCTAACGAACAAATAATTTTCAAATAGGTCCACAAACAACGGTGTTTACGGTATATATACGGTCGAATTGAGTAACCTCCTGCTTTTTTGAAGTCAGTAAAAAAAACTTTTTTTCAATTTCTTTCACACACGTACACACTCATCATGATCTCAATGGCAAGAATTTGTTGACGTAACTTCACAAGTATTCGGTTTAGGATTGATTTGAAAGTTGATATCAAATTGAATAATTTGTTTGACCTCTAATACTGCTTCCGTTATCATGAGCAACTCAAGTTTATATTACGCATACTTACTACGGTAGACGCGTCAATCATTATTATCACAAAACATTGAGCCGAGCCTCCTCACGATGCCAATGCTAAAACGTACAGTTGATAAGATGCAACATATTTATTTAATGTGGAAGACCAGTCATTTACTGCTAATGAGATTCACATACTTGTATATGTTTACTTAATTGATTATAAAACTTCACGATGTCACTTAAGCAAGACGCAGTTAGAATATTTAATGAAACTCATTACACCTTAATAAAATTACGCTTTGTAATTATGGGTATTAAGGTAAGAAATATATCCTCATATTTAACTACTAAATAGTGACCAAACACAACAAGATCCTAAGTGACAGCTTATTTTAAAACCCCAACGAAAACGAGAGGTGTTAAATATAAGTTGACGAGTGTATCTATGTATCTGTCTTTGGCATTATAGCGGCTCAACGCATGGACCAATTTGGATGCAGTTTTTTTTGTTCGAAAGCCGATACGAACGAGATAATTCTTAGCTGTAAATATTGAAGGTCATAAAACTTCCCAGGTGATGAAAGGATTTCACTACAACTCACAGGTTAGATTGATCTTAAAGTACCAGTGTCGGAGGCTTATTAGTTTTCAAATTAACACTTATATTCCGTCAAACAGGTCGGATTTCCTTCGGTGTATAGTACATATAAGCATACGTGTAAAGTCTTTACACGTATGGTATAAGTATAGTACCGTTACAAGGCAAGATGCCTGTATTCGGTAGGCACTGTATTCGTGTTTTGGGTTTTCAGAATGTGTTTTCAGAATCTGGGAGTTGAAGTGTAGGTATACATCGTGTCGAGATGGTAAGTCACAGAACGAACATCGAATACTCTAGCTATAAAATATGTAGACACCTTCACCTTGAACTGAATACGCTTATTTTGGAGATATTCGCTTAGAATTGACATAGTTTATGTCGTAGACTCTCTTTCTATGATGGCCCCAATTAAATTTGGCAATACTTCTTTAAATGGGCAATTAAAATTCAGTAAACTAATTGCCTGTAGATAAGTGTGATCATGCGCAATGAAGTTTTGCGTATTTAGTTGCTCTATACAGGCATTTAAATAATATTAATTTTGTGTTAAGAGCAACTACAATCTGACCTCAGAACCCCGTAATTAGTACCTACCTGCGCCAGAGTGTCATCCAGACCACGGTAAAGTAATATTACATTCTGTGATCCAATACTCAGCAGGTCTGTGCACCACACGCAGACGAGATTGTCTTGGGTCCCCATTATTATTATTCTCTTGTGGGGGGACGCCTACACCGGCGGCGGCGGGCGGACGATCCGACCGCCATTCTGCTGCCCATTTCCCTAGAAACTTAGGGTCCCAAAACACGGAAATCTGAGAAATTGCTTTCGTAGTACATACCTAGTAAGTATTTTAGGAAAAAAAATGTTTATGTAGGTATATTTAATGATAGGTATTCCTACACACATTTTATGATGATTAAAGTTACTTTAGACAATAGTGGTCGCCTTGAGTGAGATAAATTTGACTTCCGCACTGCGTGTTTTTATGTGCATAATTAACATAACATAAATGTTTAAATTACTGCATTATCATGTGATAGTAATGTATACCTTGTTAATAGCAATCTGTTTCAGTTTTACTGGACTAGAAGTATACTGGAACTAAAAAAACCTTCGGCTTATGTTCTAATGGAAACAGTTTTTCTTTACATAATTTTAACTATGTAAAGAAAATTAAAAACGAATGTAGATATTAGTATGAAGTTTTAAGGAACGTCGTGTCTGTATAATGGAGATATTTAAAAAAGAACTTGGGCCATATTATATCAATAATTTGGTATTCGTGTCTGTTGTCCCTAAGTCTGTTTCTGCGATGGAATCAAAAATTTCTGAACGGTCTTTGAAGCGGTTTTTCAATAAACAAGATCTTGGTAAGAAAGAAATTATTTAGTTTGTATGATCGCAATCGTTTGAGTAGGAGCGGAGATGTCATGAAGAAAACCAGAATAATCAAAGCTATCCTGTTTATTCCATTTTTGTTCATATCTCCGGTTCTTGAGATCATTTATTTTGGTCGTGACAACCAATATTCACGCGGTAGAAGTTGCGGTCATCGGCCAGTATTATCAAAAATTAATCAATCAGGAGTATAACGTATGTAATAAATACTTTTATAGGAAAAAAGTATAAAATAACATACATTATACTTTGCCAGTTTTGTAAAAAAGTTAGGTAATAATACAACCGACGATCTGGAGAAGGTTTAAGGGAATAAGTACGTCCAGCAGTTAACTATTATACGCTGATAAGATTTTTATGAAAATAAGCTACCACATGTATGGAATATTACTGAATGGTCAATAAAGTAAAATTCCTTAAATATAACTACGACGCGTGGTTTTTACTGAACAGGTGATTCAGAGAAATTCCTTAAATACAACAACACCGTAATGAACAGCGCCCCAGCAGTAATTAAGTAGACAGCGTGGGAACATGCCTTTTTTTTAACGTGAGGGAAAATCCCTCATGCATGCTAACGACTAAAAACCCTCACGTAACGCTCAACAGCTTACGGGTAAGCCCTCCGAAAGATGTCCCAGGACTCACAACAGAACATTAATTTAGATTAATTAAGATTTCTAGTTGAACTCAACATATTGGTCTACGATCCCATGAAATATCGACCTTAACCATCTGCTTTCCGACTAAAAATATATATTTTATAGTAATAAAACTGACCGACTGCTGAACACTTCTAAATAAGGATGCCTTCAAAATGGTCAGGGAATTGGAAATAAACAAAAGGAAGTGTATATATGCGGAAAGCATATGCATTTTAGGTACGATATCAAGCAAGATTCAATTTATAGAAGCGAGACAAAGTTATGCAATGGACTAACCTAACTAATATCTATACTATTATGAAATTGTATATTGATGTGTCTATACGATGCTTAACATTTTTTTTTATAATTCTTGTCCGTTTGTATTTATGTCTGTGTGACCGCGATGGGCGCCAAAACTGCCGCACAATTTGTAAACACAGTAAGTACCACTTACTGCGTTTATTGTTGTTTTGATGCTGACATATGTGTTCTACAAGAATCAAAGAGCCGTTTTTTTCTATTACACTCAGAAGCAAAGATACGATTTTTTACAAAATGCAGTAAAGCGCCGATTTTTAGTTTACACACGCAATTAATCGCAGTATGTACTAATTACGTCATTGCTGTTATGTTTCAACAGCTATGAACAAAAAACTTACAAACTACGTGCGCAGTAAGTTCTTTTAATCACTTAATAATGTTTCCATTGTAAAAGCAGGTGACTCGTACCTACTTAATTAACGTCTCATCTCATAATGTCCTTTTCTCGAAATGTCCTTTCTCATAATGTTCTTTTATCGAAATGTCCTTTCTCATAATGACCTTTCTCAAAATATCCTTTTCTCGAAATGTCCTTTTCTCGAAATGTTCTTTCCTCAAAAAGACCTTTTCTCGAAATGTCCTTTTCTGAAAATGTCCTTTTCAAGAAATGTCCTTATCTCAAAATGTCCCTTTCTCAAAATATGTACACTACAGGATTAACCCGCTTAATCCGAGTTGGATAGGTTAGGTTAGAAGGCTAAGGCGGGAGCGGAGCGCAGTTGAGCGCAGCGAAGCTTCCGCATTAGCCTTCGTGGTTATTTTTTTATAACCACCAAGTTACCACTAGTCACTTGGTAAGTTTAATGTTATTTTTTTATAACTACCTAAACAAAACTTAGGTGGTTATAAAAAGGATTCAGCGAGTAAATCCTGTAGTACATATTTTGAGAAAGGGACATTTTGAGAAAAGGACATTTCGCGAAAAGAACATTTTAGGAAAGGTCATTTCGCTAAAAGGACATTTCGAGAAAAGGACATTTCGCGAAAAGGACATTTTGAGAAAAGAACATTTCGAGAAAAGAACATTTCGAGAAAAGGACATTTTAAGAAAGGACATTATGAGAAAGGACATTTCGAGAAGAGGACATTATGAGAAAGGACATTTCGAGAAAAGGACATTATGAGATGAGACGGAACTTAATTGTGTGTACATGGTAAGCTTCGTCAGAGTGTTGCATAGGTTCAACATATTATGAACGCAGTAACTGGCAACTATACAACGTCATTGCGTTATGTCAAAATTAGTGTAAGAACCTTTGATGATCAGTGGTGAACTCGTACCATGAAATTTAAAACTGCACGTAACATGTATCCTAAAATACAGGCTTAGCCTAGTTTAGGAACCTGTGATTGTATCTATCTCAATAGCTGTATTTTCAATAGCTACCTATCTAAGACCACTGCATGTAATTTTAAATAACATTTTTATTTTATTTATTATAGTATGACAGTAACAGCGGGTAACAGTCTTTTCTGAATTGTTGCTGGTCGCTGTTTTATTTTAACTCGACTGACACACTTCCGCGTGTACATACAGATAGCCTTTATGACTAGCTAGAGGATGTCACGCGGTTTTACCCGTATTTGGGTGAAACCGCGTGACATCCTATACTGCTACTGCTCCCATTTCCGTGGGAATACGGGCATAAAATATAGCTTATGTGGGAATAGTGTAGCTTCCCAATAGTGAAAGAATTTTTCAAATCTGTTCAGTAGTTTGGAGTCTATTCGATGCAAACAAACAATCAAACCTCTCCTCTTTATAATATTAAGTAGGTATAGATGAATAAAATATATATGCACATAATTATGTAAGTAGACTAAGTAGTTATATACAACATAATAATATTTAAGTTAATTAACTTTTATAACTAAATCACAGATAAAAATAATTGAAATAAATACAGAAAGAGTGTTCGCTAAGCTGTTACATAACCTTTAAACGACTCTAGATAAATTACAGTGTAGTCGAATGTTACAACTTATTGAATAAGATGAATCTGATTTAGAATCGAAAAACGGCTTATTGCTGTTAACACATAGACGACGTAGCGCAAATTAGGGCTATGTCGTCTCCTGTGGATTTCTTGCAACCGTAGCACAGGGCGGAAACTCCATACAAATGCTTCGTTTTCAGTGCTGTCATCGTACAGACATTGTAGAAATATCAGAGCTTGAATGTGTGCGTGTGACCAATAAGGCTAAGTAAATGTTCCCTCTCGACACCCGCCAACTACAATGACATCAGGTTGTGTCGCGGGACAGGCGGGGGTGGGGAAACTTGTTCAGTGAGGGGCAGGGAGTTGCCTATCTGTATGTAATACTATTATATTATCTTTGACCGTAGACAGTAGGTAGGAAAAGTGTGATTTTTAGTCGTTAAGAGTTTATATGTATACAGCATGCATGACGGATTTTCCTCTCTTTTAAAAAAAAGAGCTATGTCGTCTATAACATCCACTTCTGGTAGTGTTTTTTTTACGTGAGGGAAAATCCTCATGGATGCTATGCCGGACTCCTGCCAACTAAAAAACCTCACGTAACGCCCAACAGCCGATGGTTGTGAGCCTCGGGTAAGCCCTCGGAAGGATGTCCCAGGACTCCCAACAGACAACAGGGGTGGTTCGAGTGCTATGCCGCGTCTTTGGGGGGTTTCGGGTGTGATCCCGCTTTTAAGGAGGGGCGTGCGTGAGTTCCTCACGTCACGCTGCCGTCATGGGACTGCTTCTGTAAGGACGGTGAGCGACCCTCTCACCGTCCTCAGACCGCCGGGCATGGAGGCCGATAGCCCTCGGCGAAGAAACGTCGGCGCCGCCCAGGCCGCCGACTGCGGAACTCGGGTGGGTGAGTTCTCTCCCAAACAGTGGTAGTGTAGTAGAACAATAAGGAATTTAAATTCCATTTTGTTCAATTTTTTTTAAATATTAAGAACTTTTTTTTAAAGATAATAAGAACAATACAGGGTTCAACGCCAATCGGAAGTGTCGTTCCTACATAAGGTAGGGGAAGACCGGGTAATGGGAGTCAGCGGGCAATGGGAGTCACCCACATATCTCTAAAACTACAACCATTAGAAGCGAGTTAACGGTCCTCCCCGTCCCGCTTGTTCCCCTCGCTTACGCCGCGAGCGCGACGCGCCAGAACGGCGGCAACTGCCTAGAGAGTGAGAGGTGTGTTTCGTTTTTGCAGCTCGCCGTTGTAAATTTTCGCAGACGCAAAATAAACAGTAAGTATTATAGTTATTGATCTACCTGTGTGTTACTTTTTTACGCCTTTACTTGTACATTCAGTGTAATGATTTTATACTTAAATCCCGAGTGTTCCTAATATAAATTTTGTATATATTTATTTTTCTCCATAAAATACTTGCGGGTAATGAGAATCGGGTGACCCCCATTGCCTGCTACTGACCACGATTTCCCGCAATGTAAAAGGCATAGGTACCACAATACGAAAACTAATACCCACAATACGAGACAAAGTCGCAAGAAGCAGCATGCAACAATTTTAACATGTACACCAATAAAAGAAAACCTAATAGAAAAAGAAAATAAGAAAAAGAAAACAACCTACACACCCAAAGAAAAAAATACGGAAAAAGGAAAAAATATAACTAAGGGAAAGGGCAAGGGCAAAGGAAAGAAGACGCAAGTGCCGAAGAAAGGGACCGAAAGAGTAAAGAAGAAGGTTCTCCAGGAATCAAACGATACCTCTGTATCAGACGTGGGTACTGATGATTTGTGTCAAGATGATGAACTAGATGATGCTGACGACGTAAGAAATATATGTTTGATCTGCAACTAATTTGGCAGAAATAATGAAGTTTGGTACAGGTGTACTTCATGTGGTTTATGGGCCCACGCAGATTGCACAGGGTGGGATTCTGCCAAGGGCTATGTTTGCGATTTATTTTGATGACTATGTATGATCCTCATTGCCCTCAAGGTGACCGCAATTACCCGTACCTCAGTGCAATCGGAGTCAAAACAGTTTTTTTTTTGTACTTTTATATTTCCCAAAGATGATTATTATTGTGATGATTACTGATCTCAAATGATAGCTAATTAAGTCAATTTTGTTATGAGGCGGTTGCAATAAAGATTTGGTTTATATTAACTTTTCTAGTCTAATTCTTGCTTAAGTGACCCCCATTACCCCTTCCTACCCTATTGTTCAAATCTATCAAAATACCTATGCTCCCTAAGGCCTACGAGTTACAGTAGAACCAGTTTTCGTCAACCGACATTGTTGCAGTAGGTAGTGTCTAATTTTTGAATAGCGTAAAATGTTTGTGAGATATGGGGGTACGAACGCAGAAGTCGTGTTGCCTTCTGCAATCAAAGAACATTCGGATGGATAACTACAAGAGGGCATTCACCCAATGGAGGCGGCTGTCATAATGGGCATTCTTGTTCCAAATTGTCTTTTTACGATAGTCTAAATACGTACCGGTTGCTCAAATCTTCCTGTTTTGGTTTTTATAAAGTGATTTATTACAACGTCGTCTGATTACTTATTTTTTTACGTAGGCAATTTAAAGTGAATCTAATGATAACCGATCTCAGTATCTATAATCGCACAGCTGGTATGAGCTATGCGATCATATGTACCGAGATCCGTTTTTCATTAGATTCACTTTTGATACAATGTATTTAAAGTGAAAAATGTGGGTTCACTGGGTTCACTAAATTAGATCATTTAACTTTGTCATTAATAAATAATTTTGGAAAATTATTAATCAAAGGGAAATTTGGGCTCTGAATTACGCGAGCATAGTCGGTAAGTACATATAACCTTAAAAGATATTTATTAAGAAACGTAGGTACTTTAATTAAGTACGTTTTTGATAAACGTGTAAATCTTAAAGGGAGAAAAACATAATAGTTACTTAATAAATGTTTATTTTGTTCTTGTGAGTTATGACAAACTCGTCCTTCGTCATTATTAGAGATTTGTTATTTTTACGATGCAATGTCAAAGTAACAACATTTTCATTATTTTAGTATTAACATACATACATACATATGGTCACGCCTTTATCCCCGAAGGGGTAGGCAGAGGCATATTATATGCCCACATTTCACCTTTCTTTTTTAATAATTTGTCCCACGTAATAGGTGGTGAGCCGTATTGCCGTGTTTAAATGGACAGGCGCAGGTTGTGACTGCCTGCTGTTGAAATAAAGTCTTCAACTTGACTTAACGACTGCCATTTTACTGGCAACCGGGACCAACGGCTTAACGTGCCTTCCGAAGCACGGAAACGCTCAAAATAAATGTCAAAAAGTGATCACATGGATGGTCACCCATCCATGGACCGGCCATTGTGAAAGTTGCTTACTGCAGTGATCGTTTACAGAACACTGAGTCCGCGGTGCCACGTGCGCTTCTTTAGTATTAAATAGATATAAAATGGATTATTATAAGCCTCAATTATGTTTTGTTCTTTGGCTTAGAACTTTCACTGTTCACTGGCTTAAAAATATAATAGTCGTTAATTTTTAACTTCAGCTATATTCATTTCGAACGTTCAAAAGTGTTTAACCTTTCCTTTTGTACCCATTTAGGCATTTATCTATCAAAAATTTCCAACAGTTAGATCATTTGGTTCAGAGATAGACATGAGCCTAGGAAAAGGCATAGCAACTGTTTATACCTGGAACTTGTTCCTGTGGGAAACGGTAAAGGTGAAGCCACGGACATTAGCATATTGTTTACAAACAAATAAAAAGGGAACATTTTAAGTTGTCACCAAAATGGATTAATTAATTGACACCAAAAAGTCCAGTTCTAATTTGCCTTAGTGTAATTAAGGTTAGGTTAGGTTGGAACTGTGACCATAAACGCGCGAAGTCGAGCGAGCGAAGCGAGCGTGCCACGGCAGCGGCCGCTGAACGCCAGAACCTATTGGTATTATTTATACTTTGTAGGTAATTTCGATAGATTTATATTTAATCTACCAACTACTTACTGACTTACCCAATAAAAATCCGTTAATCTAGCGACAGGTGACAGTTTATCCAACTTGGTGACCATTTATAAATTTTGGTTAACGTTTCGAATTTTATTGGTAGTAAAATAGGCACATTTTTGGTTGGCGGCAGCGTGACGTGAGCAACTCACGCACGCCCCCTTAGAAGCGGGATCACACCCGAAACCCCCCATAGACGCGGGATAGCACCCGAACCACCCGTTGTGAGTCCCGGGACATCCTTCCGAGGGCTTACCCGGGACTCCCAACCACAGGCTGTTAGGCGTTACGTGAGGTTTTTTAGTCGGTAAGAGTCCGGCATAACATCCTCTGAGGATTTTCCCTCACGTAAAAAAAAAAAAAAAAGGCACATTTTGGGTCGGCGTTTAAAGACTAGCCAAATAAAAATAATCCCTCTTTTTTAAGTTGGTTATCAAACTACTATATATTACGAGAATGCAAAATAATTCAACGATGTACGTACATAGAATGGTATGTAGTGATGTAATTTACAAATATTATTTCAAGTACTTGTTTGTAAAATATCTAATCAAAGGGGTCAATGCATACTGTCTGCGTTAAAGGTCAGGTGGAAGGTCTTTCTCAATCGCCATACGTCTGTTAATCCATTCATTTATTATAGGCACAAATTACGATACGGAATTCTGCGAAATTGGTTACATTTCTTGTTCTTAATGTCTGTGAAAATGGTAATATGTGAAGTAAAGTAATTATTATTATGCTAGGTTATCGTTATTATTAGTCCTTTGGGATTGAGAACCACGTATGACTGGCCTTAAAATCATAGAGGCGTTCTAAGTGGTACTCAATACGAGCTGAATACTGACGACACCGGGCTGTGAGTTTATTATTCTTTGATATAGTCCTTTAAATGCTTTAAGTTGACCACTAATGAATTATTGGAGATGTCCCAATGTCCTTTGGAGATGTCCAGGCGAACTTCGTATAGCCTAGAAAAATAATATCATTTTGTATAGAACTTGAGTTCTATACAAAATGATTTTGTAACCTAATTGGCGGAATGGCGACGAAGTCAACAAATCAAGGATCGCAAAAATCCCACCCATTGATTCTTTGAGATATACTCATATTATAAAGAGGAGATATTTTGATTGTTTTTTACTTGTTTGATTGTTTGTTTGCAACGAATAGGCTCTGAAACTACTCAATCGATTTGAAAAATTCTTTCACTGTTGAGAAGCTACGCTGTCCCCGGTGAACATAGGCTGTATTTTATCCCCGTGTTCCCACGGGAATGGGACCTACGCGGGTGAAACAGTTATAAGTGTCGTAACAATACACGACTCTGTTATTTGTTTTATTTATACACATTATACTTTATTGTACAATGTGACATCATGGGATCTATCTAGTCTTCTATAAAAACCCTTTTCAAGATACCTTATTTAATAACTTTTGATCTAGTTTATAAATTACTAGCGGACGTCACGCAGTTTCACCCGCGTAGCCGTGGGAATACGGGAATAAAATATAGCCTATGTTCACCGCAAAGAGTGTAGCTTCCCAACAGTGAAAGAATTTTTCAAATCGTTCCAGTAGTTCCGGAGCCTATTCGTTACAAACAAACAAAAAAACAAAATAAACAAATCTTTCCTCTTTATAACATTAGTATAGATGAGTGAAGTTTTTCTTTTTCCATTAGAATTTGGTTTTCTGTGTGAACTATGTCGTACTCTAACGATTAGAGCTATATCACAAGGTAAAGTTTCATTAAAATCTATTCTTTATCTTTTTGCGTGAAAGAGTAATAAACGTCCGTCATTATTTGTATTGGGTATTTACTTAAATTTGTATGTATGTATTGTTTTTAATTAATAAAATATATTATTATTATATTATTATGTATCATCCAGTGTTTATAATATTAGTGTGATTCTGATGCAATTTGTCAATATCATAAATTTCCGACGTGTCGTATGAATATGTTTTGAAAGAAACTCGTTTACCTTCAAATTTCATGATACCTCATTATTAAATGGTTCTAGGACTTTATGCAAATTATAGTACATATAGAACCAATGGGTATAATTAGAACAATCGCAACAAATGTCATTTAATCGTATTGTAAAATCATTATTCTATATGATAAGAATGACACATGGGAAGCAATCATTATAATTATTCACAAACACAGCTACTACAAAGATAACACAATTTCCAATAATGCTGTTTACAAAGTATTTAAAATGTGAAAGTTACGGAGATTAAAATAAATTAAAAATGCCATAATGAATGTAAGATTAATCCACAATTACTTCAGTTTGTAAACAAGTCAGCCCATCATAGTTTTATCAAGAAAAAAAAAACATATTTACGACAATAAATTAGTCTGCATCACATAATGTCAAATGTCACCAATAAAAAAAAAAAAAATGGTAAACATATCATGTCGAAATAAAAAACTCATCCATTGATTAAAAATACTTTACGGGAAGAAATTCCATAAGAACACTTTCTAATTCCTTAGTTGTAGATGGTGATTTTAATATCTATAGGATTCTGTAGGGTACGAATTCTTTTGGGTTGCAGCTGCAATCAATGTTTACGTCAACTTTTTTTTATTTTTGGTGTCCAATAATAATAATATTCTTATAACTACCACTGGTTAAAATGATAACCCGATAAGATCTATTTTATAATAAAAAACTTAATATTTTTAATTGATTATTTTAGTATTAGAGCACAATGACATGTGTTTCTAAGTAAAGATGGAAATTTCAACAGTTTTGAATCTCTTGATAAATATTTCGTTAACTTTAACACCAATGTTAGTAAAAATGAAAATTTTGCCAAAACAGGGTTTGCTAAGCATCCGAAACCTCGGCACAAAATCAGGGTCATGTCATAAATACCACAAAAAAATATGAGTAAACACAGCGAAAGTTAAAAATTTACAGTCACTTAATAAAATATTTTTGAATGCATTAAAAATATTTTGTGTTCTTAACCTAACTTAAAATTCGATAAATCCTTTCACGTTACATCTCAAACGTAATTTATTCTAATAATTTATTCAAATGCACTTACTTTTAATCCAAGATTAGTAAAATATTGTCACTGTGAGTCGAGAGACGAGACAATGATCGTGTGGCCGGCGGTCCCACTGTCAGCTGCAACACTCAGTGCCGCGCTCCAACACGTATTGACAAACAGACTCACGTGTTTCACAGTTTATACGCACCATAATACCCGCTGCTGTCGAAACTATGACGTACCGTAAGGCTAAATCCACACTACAGAAGCTTCACTCTAAGAACCATATTATTATATTCATAGGCTGCGGTGACCACCGGTCCTTCTGATGGGCCGTATGCTTGTCTGCCACATTGGTGGTATTAAAAAAAACCAAGGGATTCGCGCGGGTCTGTTCAGACACCGCATCATCGCACAAAATGTGGCGCGCCGTGATAGTACGTAAAGTTACGAGTGCGAACTCGACAGCAAGCAGCACTGCTGTAGCTGCAGTGCTGCCGCTGATGTGCGGAGCAGCAGTGCTGCCTGCCGCGTTGATTCCGATAGATACACGTTATATTATCCTTCTATGTTAGCACATTATACCTATGTTTAATTATATTATAACGATATTTTTTATGACCGCTATCATAAAGGGGTGAACATAAATGCATTAAGTCAATTAATTGTTCTCCTTTTGAATCAGATAAATATTACACGAAACAGTACACAGTATCGAAAATTCGGCTGAAACCTCCTTACCTCGTGTCTGTGAACTCAGTGGGCGTTGTCTATGTGTCTCAGCGAATTTAGTATGTCGGTTTCCATCTGTACTATCTCTAATTTGTGCTACTGGTCTGTCACGGCGGCAGGCGTGGCTCTCATAATATACAAATGTACTCTGTGGGCGAGGTGTCAGTGCCACACTGCAGTGCTGCTTGCTGAAGAGTTCGGACTCAATTAGCATAATACGTCTGTTCGCTAGAATCAAGTCACTAAGTGAGTCGCTTGGATCATAGTGTATATCTAGGTTCTTATAGTGTGGCCTTAGCCTAACAGTCTAACCGGTGCAAGTGAACGAGTACGGTAAAACGATAGGTATGTGTACATTTTCCAACGTTTAATGCCTTGTTTAAGGAAAACCAAAACGTAAACCAGTTAGAGGGAAACCACAGGTTGGGATTAATTTAATAACGTTGATTTATGATAAGCGATCTATTGGAAGGGTTTTCTTACAGTAGATGTCAAAGGGCATTATGCAAGTTGGTGTTTGACGTGATGTTTCTTTACTGCCTCTGTGGCGCAGTCGGTAGTGATACCGCCTGCGGCGCTGAAGGTCGTGGGTTCGATTCCCACTGGAGACAAATATTTGTGTGACCCATAAATGTTTGTCTCAAGGGTCTGGGTGTTTCTATGTATAATATGTATGTATTTAAAAGTATATAAGTATTTATATCCGTGGTCTGATACCCATAACACAAGCAGGTTATTCCTAGCTTACTTTGGGATCAGATAGCGTTGTGTGAGATGTCCGTAAATATTTATTTATTTATTTAGTAGTGTAATTTTTTTTACCGTTAGCAACAACATCGAAGCATTAGATATACATACAACCAGTGGACGTCACGCGATTTCACACGCGTAGCTCCCGTTCCCGTGTATATAATACGGGAATAAAATATAGCCTATGTTCACCGGGGAGAGTGTAGCTTCCCAACAATGAAAGAATTTATCAAATCAGTTCAGAAGTTTTGGAGCCTATTTCGATGCAAACAAACAAACAATCAAATCTTTTTAATATTAGTATAGACAAAGGGGGACGATGGAATAATCTATTAATTTTACAGTTTAATTTGAAAGAGAGATTTTAAATAGGTATTTACGGATTTTTTCTACATAACGTCATGTGATCTGAAAGTAGGTAAGTCAGTCACCTGCAATTCATTAATTTATTTTATTCTTGCATTTTGCAAATACCTATTTGTTTTTATTGTACATGCAAGTATAGTCAGTTAACGAATACCTACTTATTTAAAAAGCATCATCGCAAAGATTGTTCCCAACACCTTATACCATGGCACACCCAACATTAAGTGTTAAACATTCATAGAACCAGAAATCCAATACAAGTTCTCATCGCAATACATTATTTTCAAAAAGGAAGAATATTTGAAAAAGTGATACTTACCTCAGCTTATCAGAACATTACAGCACATAGGTTTACCTAGACTGTTCAACCTAGAATTCAAGAGTTCCTTTGAATGTAAAGTCATTCTAAACTGACGTGTTGGCTTAATCATAAAAGAACTTGATGAGCAAACAGGGCAGTTTCATGAATGAGTTTCATGAATAAATGCCTGTCTTTTCTTACACCTTCTGTTACGTAAACAAAGTTGCGAGGGTGAGCTAGTCAATAATTTAATTGAAGATAAGAAGTACACTCATTAAAATTTAAGAAACACACCTCCAACCCCAAAGAAAGCAGACTCGCGATAAATATTGCATCAAATTGAAACCTGGAGCTGGTTCTCAATAACAAAGGTCCAACCAACACAATAGAATATTCAAAAGAAAAAAGGCCGAAAGAAAAAAGACACAATGGTCCAACCATTTTATTTTCGTCGTATAAATGTTACTAATTATTAAGGCGAAAGTTTGTGAGTGTGGATGTGTGAATGTTTCACTTTTTATCCCGGGAATAAGTTCCCACTGACAGCGGGAACGGGAACAACTTTACGTGGGCGAAGCTGCGGGCATCTGCTAGTATTTAACTAATTGTTAATATCATAATACCTAATCTTGAAAAGGAGGAAATGTGGCCAATTGTTTGCTTTAAACCAGGAAATAAAATGTTTACTTTTCAGCGAAGACTCGTGTAAAAACACACAATAATCTTCATTATATTCGGAATCAACGGAGTTTATATTTTTACTACCTACTAATTATAAATATAAATTTCCATTAACGACTATATCAACATGACGAGAAACCCGTTGACCGTCGAAATTTGATAGTAATTCATGAAAAAAATAAAATTAATTTGTCATAGCATCATTTAGGTACTTAACTATTTAAAAAAAAATGATATTATTGTAACTATGGAAACTGAAAATTGAACAAAATTTTTGCATTCAATAAGTGTAAGATACAATATGAAAAGTAATGTATGATTGAATCTATCCAGCAGTAGTGTGCACAATCTTATCATTTATTTATTTAAAGTATTTTTGATAAAATCTTTCGGACGTCACGCCCCGTTTCACCCGCGTAGCTCCCGTCCCCGTGGGAATACGGGCACAGTGAAATCGGCACAGTAGTTTTTAAGTTTATTCATTGCATAAACATTTTAAAATACAAATTTTTCCTCTTTATAATATAGATGAACTAAATTTTGACATGCAATAAGTGTAAGATACAAAACGTAAGCATACGTGTAAAGACTAATAGTGGTTCAACTCGGCCGTTTGGCGGAGCAACGATGCGGTGCGGTATGTCGGAGAGAAGGGGTCGTCACTCGTCAGGGGGACGACCCCGCTCTCCGATGCCTGAGGTGCGCCCGCTACTAATGCATGGCAGTTGAGGTACGCCCGTTCCGGAGTGTCAAATTATGAGACGAGTATAGAAAATACAAAATTTGAATAGAATGTACTTATAATGTAATAATAATAAGATAATGTTTATAAAAAAAGATTAATACTCGCGTCGCGGAATTAATGACATATTGTTATTTTTAATTAGGTACTTTAAGAAATAAAAAATGAAGTCGACATCAAAATGTAGGTACGAAATCATTACGAAAGGTATTTTAAAAAGTTGTTCAGAAAATCACTGTAGCTGTTAGGTATTGTGAACTTAGAATTATTTCGTTAAAATATCTATAAATATAAAAATGAAATAAAAATGACTCCATATTTCCTTGGTCACGACATGACGCGTGAACGGTTGGACCGATTTCGCTTATTCTTTTTAGTTGTGTTTTTTATTGTCAGGAGAATTTTATGGAAAAAAAATAATAAAATGCGTGAAAAAATAAAAAAAATGCAATTTAACTGTAACTGGTTCGAACTGTTCAAAGAAATGGTTTCTATTGCGATTTTGGATCGGGTCTTGGAACTCGAAGCACCAAAATGGGAACCGGGAACAGAAAACCAGGAATCGGGAACTCGGTACCCGAAGCCGGGAACTCAGAACTCGGGATACCGATTTCCATATTCATGTTATGGCAGGACAACGTCTGTCTGCTGAGCTAGTAGGTATCTTATAATATGATATAGGTACGTGGTCGCGTGGGTACCATTAGGTATTGAAGTGTGTAAGGTTGATAGGTACATTATATAAATTAATAACTAGCTGACCCGCACAACTTCGTTTGCGTCACAAAAGAGAGAAAGCGAGAGGTGTGGTAAGATGTTATGTAATTATATTGTTCCCCGCCGCATTTACTCCAGTCGTGTCGCTTATATTCGTTAGACCTAACCCAGGAAACTTCGTTATTTATAAAACACCCCTCTTTCTCTTAAGTGACGCAACACATAATAGAAATAGAGTTGTATTAATATATTAATATCATGTTTTCCGTCGCATTTACGACCGTTGCGTCGCTAATATTTAAGTAACTAAAAGGTTATTGTAAGCAAACCTTGATAGACATACGCTGTTGAGGACTTTGTTTTCGAACTTTATACGAGGAATAATTTTGTACTTACCACACATTTTTTACGTAGGTAACGTCAACCATTTATGCAGCGTACCTAATAAAGATAGATAGATTATAGTGACATGAGTACCTACTAATTTATTTACTTACCTACAATTACACAAACCCTTAGTTAATCAACGGAAGTATTTTTGTGACAACCCTAGCATATTTTATGTCGAGATAGCGTTGTAGGTATTTTGCGATTTAACAATAGAGTTGACGAGTTAAGGTGGGTGGGTTAAGGGGGGGGTGTTATGGTGGGGGTACCCCCCCCCCCACTTAACCCCCACCAGGTAAAGGGGGGGTTTAAGGTTTGTGTTATGTTGGGGGTTTAGGAGCATATTACTCCCCCCTCTTAACCCCCTCCAGATTAAGGGGGGCTAAGGGCACTTTGCCTTTAGCCCCCATCTTACCCCCCTTAACCCAACCATCTTAACCCCTCCCACCGTCACCCCCCCGAAACTCATTGCGTGCGAGTCCGACTTGCACTTGGCCGGTTTTTATCGTTCAGTTGACTGGCTGCCACTGCAGACTAACGTTTACTCCCGTCGCGTCGCTCATATTTTAAAACTTATTAAGTTGGTTATTGTAAGTGAACCTCAATAAACGAAATGAAACAATAAAAGAATTTTCGAAATCCAACCAGTAGTTCCTGAGATCCTAGCGTTCAAACAAACAAACAAAAAAACAAACAAACAAACCAACTCTTCTGCTTTATAATATTAAGTAAGTATGGACTAGCAGACGCCACGTGGTTTCCCCCGCGTAGATCCCGTTTCCGTGGGAATACGGGAATAAAATATAACCTAAAGTCGAATTTTTAATTAGACGAAGTAGATTGACAGCAACTAATGTCACTTCTTCATACAATGTTGCTTATTTTCTATGACGAAGTGACATTAGCTACTGTCAATTTACTTCGTCTAATTAAAAATTCGGGTATAGGTCACCTGGCCATAGTGTACGAGTAGCTTCCAAACAGTTCAAATCGGTTCAGTAGTTTCGGAGACTATTCAATGCAAACAAACAAACATTCAAACAAACAATCAAATCTTTCCTCTTTATAATATTAGTATAGAAAGATAGATACGTTTTATGTTACTTGTACAAATATTCATATTTTTGTATGACGGGATGAAAATAAAAAAATATCTACATTTTGTTTCTTAATATTTACTGTTTAGCGTTCAGGTTTTATAAAATAAAAAACATTTGTTATTCTCTAACAATTATACGAGACTAATTTTTTTTGTATTAATAAAGAGTATACTGAGAAAATTGCTTGTAAAATTTATTTTAAGTAAATAAAAAACTTACCTGCACCTGAACGCGTTGAAATCTTTTGAAGGATAACAGCCTCATCATTTTCCTGCACACTAGGTAACTCCACTAATTAACTAAATGCATACCAAAAATCTGAATGCTGTGCCAAAAAAAAAACAATTGGTTAACTAAACATGTACCACTTAAAAATCTAAAATTGTATACAACACGAGATGCCCTTTTTTATCGAATTCAAACCAAAAATGTGGTTCGTACACCGGATATATGATTTACTAAACAAAAATACGAATTGCTTATCAAAAATACTAACTTGCACTCTAAATTGTACAATAAATAAATAAATAAATAATGTTCCTAAAAGTAAATTAGGCGATGGTTTTCCTTAAAAAAGTTTTAAGATGTTAGTTAAGCAAAGGAAATTTTAGATATACCATTTTGATAATAGTGATATCTATACTAATATTATAAAGAGGAAAGATTTGTTTTTTTGTTTGTAACGAATAGGCTCCGGAACTACTGGACCGATTTGAAAAATTCTTTCACTGTTGGGAAGCTACACTTTCTGCGGTGAACATTGGCTATATTTTATTCCCGTATTCCCACGGTAACGGGAACTACGCGGGTGAAACCAAGTGACGTCCGCTAGTGTTCAGTAAAATAGTTCTGCAAATACCATTAAACAGTATATTGTATTTTATTTATTTAGTGTGCATAATTAGTGTGCTAGTCAGTATTTTTGGTTTAACTTTGAAATATTTTAAACGAAAAAAAGAAATAAACAGATATCGATTTAAATACATGCCTTTTGAAAATGGTAATTCTAGCAACGTTTGTAGAAGTTACAGGAGTTTCTTGAATTACTCGAGTAGTAACTATAACATGTGCTGTTGTATGGGTATATATAGGTATTAAGTATCTACACTTCTATGTCCTTGAGATTTGGCCAAACCATTTGCCTGATGATGATCATACTTGTCAGGCTTTTTACGTCGCATAGGCGTTTGGTGAAGGAACACTATTTAACCCGGTAGCATGTTCCTAAGCTTGATGTGTCTTTACCACACTGAAATGTATGCATTTAAGTATGTATATTTGTATGTGTATATATTTATGTGTTTGTATATATGTATATTTGTATGTATGTATATTTGTAGGTATGTATGTAGGTATATGTGTGATGTATTTACTCGTATAATATGTACTTATTTCTGTGTTTATTTACATACCTACTGGTATGTTTATACTGTCTTGTATCATATTATTTCTACACCTAAACTACCCATTTGTCTTATAGTTTATATCTTTTTCTGTCCATCCCAAGGTTGCCTGGCAGAAATTGCTTTTAGCGATAAGGCCGCCCTTTGTACAATATCTGCAATTATTTATTTCTGTAAAGTATAACTTGGTGTGCAAATAAAGTTTTATTCTATTCTATTCTATTCTACGTCGCGTCGTCGGTCCAAATGATTTTTAGCAACGTTCGGCATCGAAGTTAAAACCAGTCAAATAATAAATATATTCACGGACATTTCACACAACGCTATCTGATCCCAAAGTAAGCTAGGAATAACCTGCTTGTGTGATGGGTATCCACACCACGGATATTAATGCATAATATACTTTTAAATACATAAATATCATACATAGAAACACCCAGACTCTTGAGACAAACATTTATTGGTCACACAAATTTTTGTCGCACATTTCGATCACTAGACCAACGAGGCAGTCAAAATGGACCTAGCATCGTTATACCATAGTTTCACTAAAGAGAGTTAGGAGTATAAATGGTTTCAAGCTTTTCTGCGAACTCAGTTTACTTATTTAGAACACCAGTGTTTAATTTCCTGTGGCCTTTCAAGCGAGTAGCCTACTCGGTGAATTTCTCAAACAAGTGACCTTCAATAAGTTTGCAATAAAATAAAATAAATAAACGAGAGACGGGTTAGTAAATTAATTAGTCTTAATTTTAAACTAAATGTAAAACTGTGTTTGTATTTCAACTTTATATGTATTGACTAAGAAATAAAAAGTATATCAGTATATCAATTTAAAGATAACAAAATTACTGGTAGGTAATAAAAATATTTGAACATTTAAAAAAATGACGGAGCTGTGAAAATTTTAATATAACCCACACAACCCCTTAACTTTAATCCTTAATCGCCAACCCTTAACCCCCAATGCCAAGCGCTCAACACCCACCGCCCACCATCACGCCCAACATGTAACGCCCTACGCGTAACGCCCACCGCGCACAACCTAACGAGCTACGAGTTACGCGCAACGTCCTACACACAACGCCCAACGCCTAACGCCTAACGTCCAACGCCCGACGCCTAACGCCTAATAGCCACTTAATAAATAAATAAATATTTACGTACATTTTCACGCAACACTATCTGATCCCAAAGTAACCTGCTCGTGGTATCAGACCACATACTTATTTGCTTTTTAAATACATACTTATCATTATATAGAAACACCCAGACTCTCGAGACAAATATTTATAGATCGTACAATTTTTTGTCTTCGGTGGGAATAGAACCGACGACCTCGTTATCCGAAGTCTAGTCTACCAGTCTCTTAACCAAAAAGAGAGTCAAAACGTGTCAAAAAGAGACAAACGTGACTTTATGTATGTATGTATTCGAATCGAGCTATATTTAACAGACCAATAGCATAATAGTGACTTTCAACCATTATGCTTTGGTATCTTCATTTGTTATGACTGTACCCTACGGCTTTATTACAAAACATGGTTTAACTATAGTCCTATACTAAATATGTAGAAAAAGAATGTATATGTTACATGTCATTCTCACAAGTTTATTTAGTCTCAAGATCGGAGGTTTTAAAGGGTTGTTGACCAGGATTCCAGTGTTAGGTTGGATGACCGGTATCGTTTCACTGCATTTTCAAAGGTTTTACCTTAAACTTAACCTTTAAAAACGTTGTGAAGCGAGACCGGTCAGGTTATAATTATGTTGATTGAAAATAGTGGAATAAAGTACAAGTGGTGAAGCAAAAAGTACATAATGTGTTTCATACAACAAGTTCCACCAAGTGCTAACAATCAAGAGTATAAATATCATCATCATGATGATGATCATCATTACTTAACTTGGCACTGGAATCCTGCTCAACAATCCTTAAAAACCCCTGATCTTGAGACTAAATAAACTTGTGAGAATGATACGTCAGCTCTATACATTCTTTTTCTATATATTTAGTAGAGTACTAATAGTTAAACCATGTTTTGTAATAAAGCCGTATGTATGTAGTATCTAATTAATTTAGTCGTAACTTCATAGTTAAGAAGTTTATTTTTATTGCTTAACTAGCTGTTACTCGCAACTTTGTTTACGCCACATAAGGTGTATGAAAGGTCAGGTATTTTTTTTCAACAGACTCATGGGAGCGTAGGAAACTGCCCTGTTTGCTTAATCATAAAAGAGTTTGAAGATTAAGTTCATTCTAAAACAATTCAGTACGCGCCAAAGGCGTGGACTGAATTGTTTTACAATAGCCTTAATCATTAAGCTCTTTTATGATTAAGCCAACACGCCAGTTTAGATTTACCCTCACATTCAAAGGAATCCTTGAATTCTAGGTTTTGCGAAGGTTGAGATGTCTTTAATTCCTGAACTACAAAACCCTTAATATTAAAACTTGTTTGAAACAATCCTTAAAGTACTCCCTTTATATCAATAAAAAAAAATTTGGAATCGTACTACGCATTGAGAAGTTACAACTAAGAATTCGTTTTGTCTTTCATCCACTCTGTGCAAAATATTGGAATCAAAAGTATCCTAGAACCTTCGTCGGATTATAAGCTCTAATTGTACCAAGTTTCATTCAAATCGATTCAGTAGTTTCGGCGTGATACTTTTTCGGGATACAGACAGACAGACAGATAGACGGACAGACCAACATGAAAAATTTAAATTACATTTTCGGCTTCAGTATCGATTAGAGAATGCCCTACAATAAAAATTTTCAAAAAATCTTCCATGTATAGACCCTCAACAGTTTTATATATGTACTAGCTGACCCTCGCAACTTCGTTTACGCCACATAATGTGTATGAAAGGGGAGGTATTTCTTAATCAGACTCATGGAAGCGTATGAAACTGCCCTGTTTGCTTAATCATAAAAGAGCTTAAAGATTAAGTCCATTCTAAAACAATTCAGTCCACGCCTTCGGCTCGGACTGAATTATTTTACAATAGCCTTAATCATTAAGCTCTTTTATGATAAAGCCAACACGCCAGTTTAGATTTACCGTTACATTCAAAGGAATCCTTGAATTCTAGGTTTTGCGAAAGTTGACATGTCTCTAATTTCTGAACTGCAAAACCCTCAACATTGAAACTTGTGTGAAACAATCCTTAAAGCACTCCCTTTATAACACTGATTTTTTTTTGAATCGGGCCACTTGTCATAAAGTTTCAACTAAAAAACCAGTTTGTCTTTCATCCCCTCTCCCAAAGGAACCGCGCAAAATATCGGGATCAAAAGTATCCTAGAACCTTCGTCGGATTATAAGCTCTGATTGTACCAAGTTTCATTCAAATCGATTCAGTAGTTTCGGCGTGATACTTATTCGGGATACAGACAGACAGACAGACATGAAAAGTTTAAATTACATTTTCGGCTTCAGTATCGATAAGAGATCGCCTTACAATAAAAATTTTCAAAATATCTTCCATGTACAGACTCTCGACCCTCTACAGTTTTATTATAAGTATAGATAGATAGATACGGATTGCATGGCTGCGAGTGCAGCCGTTATGGTTCAATTCAGTGGACCGAAAACAACGCAGAGGAAACGACACGCTTGTGGGCGTCGTCATTCAACAAGAGCCGATTAAAGTTGTTAATTTTAACTAGGTAATACCGATTATGAGAGGGCCGCTCACTTGAGAGGGCCGCTCACCGTCCTTACAGAAGCAGGCCCATGACGGCAGCGTGACGTGAGCAACTCAAGCACGACCCCCCTTAGAAGCGGGGTCACACCCGAAACCCCCCATAGACGCGGGATTGCACCCGAACCACCCCCTGGGCGAGGCCGCATTGGCGGCCGTAGGTCTGTTGGGAGTCACGGGACATCCTTCCTGAGGGCTTACCCGGGGCTCTCAACCATAGGCTGTTGGGCGTTACGTGAGGGTTTTTAGTCGGTAAGAGTCCGGCATAGCATCCTACGAGGATTTTCCCTCACATCAAAAAAAAAAAGTTAATACAGATTATTTTTATTTTACGATCCCGAAAATTGTTTAATTAATGACACAATTATTAAGTTTCGGAGTCACACCATCGAAATTGATGTTGGTGTTGAATGGTTATAAAAAAAACCACGAAGACTAATGCGAGAGCTCCGCTCACCTAACATAACCAAGTCAGGGCGCACAGTATACAGACTTGGAACCGTTTAGGAGACACCCTTAGATTAATAATATCTAAGTTAAGTCTTCAAATTCATTACCAATTTCAATGGCGTGCATTGAAATTGGTAATGAATTTGAAGACTTAAATAAATCTATTACATAAAATAAATCTGTTGAGGGTCGAGAGTCTGTACATGGAAGACATTTCGAAAATTTTAACTGTAGGGTGTCCTCTAATCGATACTGAAGCCGAAAATGTAATTTAAAATTTGCTTGTCTGTCTGTCTGTCTGCCTGTTTCCCGAATAACTATCACACCGAAACTACTGAATCAATTTGAATGATACTTGGCACAATCTGAGCTTATAATTCGAGGAAGGTTTTAAGATACTTTTGATCCCGATAGTTCTCGCGGTTAATTCAGGAGAGGGGATCAAAGATAAAATGGTTTTTCAACTGTAATTTCTCACCGCGTGGTCCGATTTCAAATATTTTTTTGGTGTCTGAAAGGAAGTACTTTAGTCATTGTTCCACTCAAGTTTCTATATTGAGGGTTTTGTAGATCAGGAATTAGAGACATTTCAACTTTCGCTAAACCTAGAATTCAAGGGTTCCTTTGAATCTGAGGGTTCTAGGTTCTAGGTTTACACGGGCTGGTTTCCGCTACTCGACGTCTTTGATTGCGCCTATTTTGCGTGGGGGGATGTGGTACGGCTATTGCCATCCCAGTTCCTCCAGGAAGTCTAGCAGACTCTCCACGTTGCCGACGACTTCCTGGAGCGACCTCGGTGAACCTGAGGGTAAATCTAAACGGGCGTGTTGGCTTCATCATAACAGAGCTTAATGATTACCTAAGGGTATTGTAAAATAGTTCAGGCCACGACTGAATTGTTTGAGAATAGAGTTAATCTTTAAGCTCTATTATGATTAAGCAAACAGGACTGTTTCACACGGTGCTTGATGAGTCTGATGAAAAATACATATCCTTTCGTACACCTTAGGTGACGTGAACGAAGTTGCGAGGGTCGGCTAGTATTAAAATAAAATTGAATTAAGTATTACAATTCCCAAAAAAAATATTAATGACTTTATGTTGTGTCGTAGCAAATCATTTGACCAAACGTTTATTGTCTAAACTTTTGACAATAAACGTTTGATGAAATGATTTATTACAACAAACAGTCTTTAGACTCTAAAAACTGTTTGTTGTAATAAATCATTTGATTAAAGATAAAATGCCTTTATAATCCGTTCTAATATTCTGCCAAATAAAAATTAGACGAAATGAAAAAGTGCTTACTAAAATGATTCCAAACATTGCATTGGTATTATAAAAGGCTGCCAAAATTTGTTTGGGCAGTGAAATTTTGGCAAAATCTTTTCGGTCAAACGACAGGCACCCAAAATTTTTATACGTTGTATTTCTGTTGCGGCTACAACAAAAAATACTAAAAACATATTTATTTAGCCATAGCAGTTCTCAATTTTTTTAAACAAATATAGTACAAAGATATTCGTTAGGGTACCTATTTTGTATCTTAATTTATTTTAATTAAACTAAATTAATGCCATCTCTGTTTTGACGTGTGTTTGACTGGCGTGCAGTGCCGTGGGATATTTTTTTAGGCAAAGGCAAATGCGGGGTCGGCTAGGTTTTTTAATTTTTATTATAATTTAGCGACTTTAACCCTCAAAGCCTTTTCTACGCCTCCGAGGCGTATGCAAAATTGAAAATTGTCTATTTCTCTCTAACGGGTAAACCAAACGTATTGTGCCGCATAACCAACTCAGTATTCGACGTGCACTAGCAACGACATAAGTACTTATACTACTTATGTCGTTGAGGTAAGTACCCTCAATTCTAGGGTTCCGTACCCAAAGGGTTAAAAACGGGACCGTATTCATGAGACTACGCTGTCCGTCTGTCTGTCCGTCATGAGGCTGTATCTCAGAAACCGTGATAGCTAGAGAGCCGAAATTTGCACAGATTATGTATTTCTGTTGCCGCCATGTCAACAAATACTAAAACCATAAATAAGGGGGCACCATACAACAAACATGATTTTTGGCGTTTTTGGTACGGAACCCTCTGTGCGCGAGTCCGACTTTGGCGTTTTTTGGTACGGAACCCTCTGTGCGCGAGTCCGACTCGCACTTGGCCGGTTTTTCAAATGTGACGGTGGTGTACGTCTGACGGGCGTATGTTTAGGCTTTCCGTAAGTTTTTAACTTCCTACTGTGCTGTACTGATTGCATTTAAAGTATAGTTGGTAATTAAAAGTATGATGACGAATATGTGATTAATGCGTAAAATTATTATAATTTTTGAAATAATTGTTTTTTTTTCAGTTGATTTCTCATGAGTTGATTTTTTTGGTTTCATAAAAAGTATATTGACCTTGTTTGTTATAATAAATAACTGTAATTGTAATTTTAATTAATAATTTTGTGCTTTATTATTTCGTTATCCCCAAATACGATTTTCCTTTGAAAACTAAAAGACATAAGTTCCTAGACATAGTTTGTCATTGCCACAGAGCAACGCGCGCCTCTACAGAGGGAGGGGCCAAAGCTTTCAAACCCCCTCTGGCAATAATGTGACACATAATGTGACATATCGACGACAAAAAGTGCCCAGTTCCATACAAACTGAAGGAAGATTTCCCCCCGCCACCCGCAAAATATGACAGAAAATTTTGTACCGAGCAATCGTTCTATGCCGTCTCCCCTCAGACAGTTCGCGTTGCTCTATGGTCATTGCCTACAGGTTGTCATTTACAAAAAATGTACGCCTCTGAGACGTATGTTCAGGCTTTGTGTACCTCTAATAAAAATAAAAAGTAGGTAGGTAACCTATAGGTACATTAGGTACAGTCTAACGGTTTCCACGGTTTTACGGTGACATAATCATAAATATGTATGATCACACCTTTTATCTCCGAAGGGGTAGGCAGAGCATATTACATGCCCACATTTCACCTTTCGATTTTGTTCCATGTAGGTATTACGTGGTGAGCCGTATTGCCGTGTTGATATGGACAGGCGCAGGTTGTGACTGCCCGCTGCTAAATTTTTTCAAGCCGCCCATAAAGGCCTGCAACTTGGCTATACGACTGCCATTTTACTGGCGGGTGCCAGTAAAATGAAGGAAAAACGGCTTACTTACTTTCGAAGCACGGAAACGCTCGCAAATAAATGTCACAAAGTGGTCATGTGGTGTTCACTCGTCCATGACCAGCCATAGTAAATGTTGCATACTACAGTGATTGTTAACAGAACACTAAGTCCGCTGGGCCACGAGAGTGCTTCGGGGGCACCAACGGTGACATTAATGTAAAATTGTGAAAACCGTTAGATTATCTACCTTGCGAGATTACAAACTGTGGAGACTGTTACTTTACTTTACGATTAACGGAAAGTAACATTACAAAAAGTAATAAGTACCTATAATAATAATTTGGCACTCAGCACTGTGACTCAGCGGTTCGCTTCGCTGGCTCGGACATTTTACACGACTACTAAGAAGGTTTATGTTTCTTTCTGCATGTAATATTCTTTATTATTCTCATATCTTTCAAACAGCTTCGCGGCACTTATAAGTACTTCAGTCGATGCCCGTGACTCCGCACGCGTGGATCGCCATCAAAAGAATAAAGACCGCACGGACATCCAACCTTGATAATTCTTGGTTTTTTCATAACTCCGTAACTTTTACTCAACGTCAACCGATCACCATGAAAACCTAAGATTTATGGCTTACCAAGATTACTCTAATAAAAAATCGCGGAAATCACTATTGATGACATGATGACACAATCGATACTTAGGCATAAGGACGTCGTTCGTTAATATAACATAATCCATTTTTTTAATATCCTCCGTTGTACAGACACGACCACTGAAGAATTTTAAAATACTCGTAGTAGGTAGGTACATATCGCACCCTTGGATAGAAAACGACCTAATTCAAAAAAGCTATTTTTTGGTAAAACGCAAAACAAGTTTTAAAATTTTTCAATTATTTCGTGACAATGTACGTTAGCGCCTATTTTAGTGCTGCAAGTTATAAATTAGTTATTCAACTTGCATTATAAAATTAAAAATCCTAATAATAAAAAGGAGAAATATAAAAAATAAGGCATTTAAGTTTAAGTGTCATTTTAGGCCCTATTTTTTTTGTACTTATACTTACATAATTATGACGGTTTAAGAGTTGCGTCTTTTTTGTTCCGAAATAAGTGTTTTAAAAATGTGACTGTTTAGGCGTTAGGTCATTTTTGTTTTAAAAATATTTTGTGTTCTTCAGACGTTTTTTAGTTTGGGTCTATATTTTCTTAATAAATAACATAAAGATGAGATACCAAAGTGGGAAATGGATCATTTTGGCGATAAAGGTAATATCGATAGAAACTCAATATTAATTTGAGAATATCCATTGGTAGTTTCATTTAATTTAACAATTATAATAAATACTGGGATCCACCAGCTTATGAACCACTTTTCACGTGTTTTTCTTCTACCACTAAAGAGACAAAGACTAGCAAATAGCCTAACCGATGAAGAGCTGTCGCCACCATAGCCTATGAAAGGCTTGCAGGCATCACAACGCCATAGGTGCAACGCTCAAGGTGCTGATTCTTCAAAAATCTTCTAAAGCCGCATCTCCACTAGAGGCAGCCTCGGGCCGAGCGGCGGTCTCAACCCGCGGCAACTCTAGTGGGGACGATGTCGCGGGTCGAGGCGTGCCGCGTCTTGAACCAAACGAGGCGGCCTCGTGGCGAGCTGTTTTTTGTCGGTAAACGTCCGTGCTCAAAGGCGCCTCAGTGTGAGCCACGCGTGTAGTGGAGACGGATGCACATACGCTCACTTCGCGGCAAAATGGACAAAGATAAATGCATCAAATTAACTAAAGAATATGAAAGACACATGGCATTCAGGTTCACCACACATCGACCTTTGTCTTTCTTGCTTTTTTCCTTTTGTAGTGATTACTTATTACTAAAGCTGCAGCAAATTGGCGTGCGTCACCCATGGTAGCTAAGGAGACGGCGCGGCGGGGCGGGAACGGGAGAGAACTCTCCCACCCGAGCCACCCTCTAGGCGAGGCCGCAGTGGCGGCCGTGGGTCCGTTGGGAGTCCTGGGACATCCTTCCGAGGACTTACCCGGAACTCCCAACCATAGGCTGTTGGGCGTAACGTGAGGTTTTTTTAGTTGATAGGAGTCCGGCATAACATCCATGAGGATTTTCTCTCACGTTAAAAAAAACCCATGGTAGCTAGTAAGAAACTAGAGAAATTCGTTGCTCAGCTTGAAGCACGCTGCCGAGTGGCTGATTAATGTGACTCAAGTGGAGATGCATGTAGTTTCCGCAGCACGCGGCACGCTCAGATTGAGGCAGCTCGCCCCGCGGCTGCTCGAGTGGAGAGCCTTAAGACTCTTTTAAAGATCTCATACTGTAGACGTTCGAGAAGCGTAAGTATGTAGAAGAAAACTCCTGTAAGACTTAACCGTGCACGAGCGCTCTGTACGCAAAGTGTAAGCATGAACCCTGTTTGTGGCAAGCGCCGGTGTTAGAAAGTAGCCGTGGACTGTATCATATTCATATCAAACTATTTGTCAGAGCTCAAACCATTGTACAGGCAGAAGATCACTCCACCATCAGTTGATAGTGGAGTCTTTCCGATCGTAAAACGACTCCACGCCGCCTGTAATTATGAGATCGTTGATAATCTCTTATCATGCTTTTGTATAGAGTTGTACCGGTCTGCCCAGTGGCGTAACTACAAGAAAAGAAGAAAAAGAAACTAAGTGTGGTCGTTTATTGGTTATTATTGTCCTTGAAATTTGTCATTCATGGTTGATAATAAAACATCAATAAAATTCCTTACATTAACTAAGCTACTCACTCTACTCAGTATACCAAAAAATAAGTCGCCACCTCGCTAGTGGATTGGAATCTAACGGTTTTACAATTTTACGGTAACATATAAATAAAAATAAGAGTAGATTAAAAGTCTAAGCAACCAGACCAAGAAAATTTTAATAAAACTTCACAAATGTCACTTTAGGAGCTGTCAATCCGGTGTCAATACTGTCACACTGTCAGTACAGTGTCACTGTCACATTGTAGTGCAGTTGTCTTTGTCTGTCAGTTTAAAACAATTTCATAACACACGTGTTTCTACTTTAACTTCAATCTTTTCGGAATTTTGTGAAATAGTTGAAATGCAGAGAGTAAAGTAAGTATATTTCGGCAGTATATAAAATTGTTCTTACCTTATAGCTTTATTGTATCTACTATATCTTATATTTACAGAAAACCCACCACGAGGAAAGGTAAAAAGGTGTTGCAGTCAAAGGAACCAAAACCTGTGGAAGGTCCCAAGCAATGTCTGTTTCTCCAAGGTCGTAATCCTTCTGAACTAACTCGGAATCTATTAAAAGATATTTATGACTTGAAGAAACCCGATGCTGCTTACTTAAGTCGCAAAAATGATTTCGTTCCATTTGAAGATGGTACTCTTATTGAGAAGTAAGTGCACATAAATATATGATTTGCCAAATTCTTGATGACGTTCACTTTGACTAGTATTTTACTTTTTAGAAAACCAGTGATAACTGAAACCTTTCCATTTAAATTAGTTCATAAAGTTGTCGATTCACATGTCTAATACTCCTACAATAACCCAGTGTGGATTTAGCAAGGCGGTTACTTACATAGAATCCATGTTTTGTGAGTGTTAATTGGAGACCAAGCTCCAAATGAATTGATTAACATGATTTTAGCTGATGTGCTACAGTTTATCTTCAAATAACAAATCCTACACATACTGTGATTTTAATGTTATCTTGCTTATTGACAAAAATAGGTAACTATTACAATGAAACTTCTATTAAATTTTCAGGTTGTGTTACAAGAAAGAAGCAGCCTTGTTTGGAGTTGGTTCACATTCCAAGAAAAGACCGCACAACATAATTCTTGGCCGCACATTTGACTATGGTATACTGGACATGATAGAACTCGGAGCAGACAAATATAAGTCAATGAAAGAATTTCAGAATGCTAAAGTGTTGGCAGGATTAAAACCTTGCATTGTGTTTAACGGTCCAGTGTGGGATTTGAATCATGATTTGAAACGGTTGAAATCACTGTTCATAGATTATTTTCACAGAGAAAAGGTTCGTTGGACTCTCATACTTTACTATTATTTTATGATGAAGATGCGAGCATGTCCATACTGAATGAGTTTGGGTATTTCAGGAGTTTTCCCATCAAAACTTGTTTAATTGCAAAAGTTCTGATCCTCGTCCTGATTATTATTTTCTTGTGGGGACGTTGGCACCACTGTGCAATAGGTTGACAATCCCTCCGCCGGTTCTGCCCCCCATTTTATTCATTTCCCTGTATCCACTTTTAGATGCTCCAGGTCCTCATTGTTATTCTGTCCATCCCCACGATTTCTCATCTTATTAGACCCATGTCATGTCATGTCAATATCCTCAGACAAGTTTGTCCCGCACTTGATAACACCGCACCAGTGCAATTTGTCATAAGAGCAGTACAAGTTGTTTTGGAGTGGCTGGCAGAATTTCGACCTGGACTTATTATTCTGTCTCAGTTATTAGCAGCCATTGTGCTGGTGTAAACTGCATACTCTGTATTGGAAGTTTTGATGCCATTTAAATATGTATTGAAGTGAAACACTCATAGCTTTGCTAGCTCAGTAATCAATCATTGCAATAAGCATTGTATGCTATGGCTGATCTGAATATAGATGACCACTTTGTGGCATCTCGCATTTATGAGTATTTTCGTGATTCAAGCAGGTGCAATAACCTATTGCTCCTGATTAATAATATCTAATAGTAAGCAATGTGACCCTATAGTGTGTCCCTACTTAACCCTTCGGGTATATAGGTGTTACTGTATGTATGTGTCAATGAATATCAATATATTAATCTACTAGCTGACCCTCGCAACTTCGTTTACGTCACAAATGGAGTACAAAAAGAGGTGTATTTCTTCATCAGACTGATCAAGTAGCGCCTTCCTTCCTTTTATGACACTGAAAACATTTTTGAAATCGGACCTACGCATTGAGAAGTTACAAATAAAAAACCATTTTGTCTTTCATCCCCTCTCCCAAAGGAACCGCACAAAAATCGGGATCATAAGTATCCTAGAACCTTCCTCGGACCATAAGCTCAGATTGTAAAAAGTTTCATTCAAATCTATTCAGTAGTTACGGCGTGATACTTATTCGGGATACAGACAGACAGACAGACATGAAAATTTTAAATTACATATTTGGCTTCAGTATCGATTAGAGAATGCCCTACAATTAAAATTTTCAAAATATCTTCCATGTACAGACTCGACCCTCAACATTTTTATTATATGTATAGATTAGAGATAATTTTGAAAAGCAATTAGTATGCTGACTCAATCACAAATTTATTTTATATTGACTTATATTTGTCTTGTATATTAATCTATTGCTGTGAAACATTTTCAGGTAGAAAATATTCGTCTGCAAGGATTAGAGCATGTGCTAAGCTTCACAGCCACTGAGAGTGGCAATATTTATTTGCGTTCATACAAGATTCAGTTGAAGAAAAGTGGTCAGCGCACTCCCAGAATTGAGCTGGAAGAGATAGGTATGTAAAAGTTATATGAGTTTTGACTTCTTAACTTAAACTTAAACTCTTTGTAAGTTAGTATTGATATTTAAAGACAGTACCTATGTCTTTAAATATCAATACTAACTTAGAAAGAGTTTGTTTGTATAATCTAGATTATAATAGGAAGTAGCTAAATGTTGAATTTCTGAAATTCTTTTAGGGTTCGATAGATCATTTATTGAGGAAGTCTGTAGGTTAAATCTATAATATTCCGCTATGACAATAGGAGCTGAGCAGCTGTGAAATATGTAAACAGGGATAATTTATCCCTTTAGAGCAGTGGTTCCCAATTAGTTTTTGCTGCGTACCACTAAAAAAATGTACTCAAACCTGCGTACCCCTTATTAAAGCAATCACACTAATATTTTTAAATGCAAAAATTTGTGAGTGTGTGTGTATGTTTGTTACTTCTTCACGCTCAAACGCCAGGACCAATTTTGATGAACTTTGGTATACAGGTAGTTGCTCCCTGGATTAACAGATAGGTTTTTCTTTTTTTTAACGTGAGGAAAAATCCATCATGGATGCTATGCCGGACTCCTACCGACTAAAAAACCTCACGTTACGCCCAACAGCCTATGATCGGGAGACTCGGGTAAGCCCTCGGAAGGATGTCCCAGAACTCCCAACAGACCCACGGCCGCCACTGCGGCCTCGCCTAGGGGGTGGTTCGGTGCCGATGCTGACGCCCCCTACCTGTAGTCTCGATCCCGCAGGTGGCCCCATCCGAGGTCCGTGGAAGCACAGAGACTCGGATTTGTGAAGGGCGACCTTGAGACCGAGCCGCCGTATCTGACCCAAGACTTGAGCAACCCCTGCCGTGGCCTTTAGTGCTGCGTCTCGGTGCGTTGCTCCCCGCGCCGTAACGAGGGTGTCGTCGGCGTAACACGTTACGCTTTTTCCAAAATATATAAGGCCGAGGTAACGCGACGCTTAGTACTTAATTCACAATAAAAAAAAACACTGTAACACGGCTCACGACAAAAGCTGAACTGGCGGGAAGTGGGAACGCCCGGGTGACAGGTGGCGGGAGTGGCCGAATAACGCGCGAGAGGCGCGGGATAGCGCACGGTCAGTCATCGGTCATAATGCTCGGTGCTCCGTGCTTTTATGATGATGATCGTAATAAAATAATATTTTGGACATTGTTCTTGTTGGACGACTGCCTCTGTGGCGCAGTCGGTAGTGATACCGCCTGCGGCGCTGGAGGTCGTGGGTTCGATTCCCACCGGAGACAAATATTTGTGTGACCCATAAACGTTTGTCTCAAGAGTCTGGGTGTTTCTATATATAATATGTATGTATTTAAAAAGTATATAAGTATTAATATTCGTAGTCTGATACCCATAACACAAGCAGGTTATTCCTAGCTTACTTTCGATTATTCCCAGTTGTTCCGTTGAAGTAGTTCCGTGGCGGAATTGGGATCAGATAGCGTTGTGTGAAATGTCCGTCAATATTTTATATTTATATTTATATTCTTTTTTTTACTGGTGATCGTAATCTATACTAATATTATAAAGAGGAAAGATTTGTTTTTTTGTTTCTTTGTTTTTTTGTTCGTTTGTTTGTAACGAATAGGCTCCGGAACTACTGGACCGATTTGAAAAATTCTTTCACTGTTGGGAAGCTACACTCTTTGCGGTGAACATAGGCTATATTTTATTCCCGTATTCCCACGGGAACGGGAACTACGCGGGTGAAACCGCGTGACGTCCGCTAGTAAAATAATATTTTGGAAATTGTTCTTGTTTTTACTGATAGCCGCACGTACCCCTTAATGCAACTTCACGTACCCCTGGGGGTACGCGTACCACTAATTGGGAAACACTGCTTTAGAGTGATTCTCCTGCATGCGCTGCAGAAATTGTTAAACTTATTTAACAATTATTGTATACAATGAAATTGTTTCTTTTAAAAAGTTCTTTATAAAGGACCATGATACGATAGCCTCATGCATTTAGCGATCTTTAGCTCAGTAATATTTTTAATGGTACCTAATCAAGTTCTAAAATCGAAAGCAATGGGAAACTAATATGGGAAAACTTAATTACAAATTATGAATTTTGAAGATTTATTGAGGCGAAATCATGTATTCACTATTAGTAGTGTCAAACCTATGCTAACCGTAATAGCATTGGCTTCTTATAAATTTAGTTCTTTCCAAAAACTCCACCTGGCGACCTTAGTCATTTTGCGTAAAAATGATACGCTTTGTCGTTTTCACTGGACAAACATGAGTACTAACAAGTTGTTATTGTATACATTTTTAGGTCCATCAATAGATTTCAAACTAAGAAGAACCAGATTAGCGTCAGATGACCTCTTCAAGGAAGCTTGCAGAGTGCCTCAAGAACTCAGAGTTGGTGTCAAAAAGAATATATCCAGGGATCCATTTGGATCAAAGATGGGACGCATACATATGGGCAAGCAAGACCTTCACAGAGTACAGACCAGGAAGATGAAGGGACTGAAAAAGACTGCAGAAGAAAAGAAACAGATTCGTTTGAAAAAGAAAAAAGAATTGCAAATGACGAAAAATTCACAAACCGAGGTTACAGAATGATAATAAAGTGTCTATTATATTTCTTTTAAATGTATTGTTTTAACGAGATATCCAGTCCCTCTTATTTTTCTTTAAAGTTATTGTCGTGCTTCGGAAGGAACGTTAAGTTGTTCCGCCAAGTAGCGTGTAACATAACAGTCATGCAAAGTTGATTTTGAGAAATTGAAAAACTGTGGGGTCTCTCCTTGCGCCTGTCCTGTTCAACATCGCAATACAACCAACGTTGTAAATTACGTAGGACAAAACAAATTTTGAAATGTAGGACTACTTACGAACTTTTAATTATTCGTACTAATGAAATTAGGAAAAATAAAAATTTGTTCTTATGACTTCCAGATAAATGAATATCGTGCTTTTGAATATTCGGAGCTAGGTTTCTTAGGAATTTTGAACATCGGAACATTGAAATTCGGAATTACATGTTTCTGAATTTTTAGGTGTTCCCATAGGTAATTTATCATATCGTTTCGTAGCCGTTTCTTCGGAGTGTGCGTTCGCGCAGCGGAATGTTGTTGAATTTAAAGATTTTAATTTGGCAGATATTTAGTATATAACGTCGTGTAATTGTGTACGGTAAAAAGAAATTTGTGTATGCAGCCATTGTGAATAATTTTTTTTTGTTTCATGATTTTTAGTGACGGGTAGACTAAAATTATATCTATCTAGGCGTAATGTTCTCCCCAATACAAATTAATCAAGCCGAAACACTGCTGTAAATCGTTAAGGATTTCCCTCGATACGAGGGATTTCTTCGATTTCTCCAGGATCCCAGCGTCAGATTCTGACTTCCTGTATATAGGACCACATGGGAAGCACCAGCTTTCAAATAAAAAAAGAATCATCAAAATCGAATAACTCTTTCAAGTGATTTGCCGGTAACAAACATAAAAAAAAATACAGACGAATTGAGAACCTCCTCCTTTTTTGGAAGTCGGTTAAAAATAGGTTTAATAAACAATTATGAATATGGGGGTAAGGATAATATGTATTTCGAGCTTCAATAAAAATTTAAATCACTGTTCACATATAAATTATATTGAAACAACAATTGTGTTATCACCTGTACCAGTCAAAACCGGTATTAGACTGTAAATTTTAGAATGTTACCTAAATATATTGCACGGCCGCTTTTTTGATGCCATTCGAACTTGGTCGGGTTATGTAGGCTTTCGATGCTCTGTCAGTATTTTGATTGTTTCTCTTTAATTACTGAATTTAATGAGATGAAATTTTGCATGTGAGTAGTTGAGTTAATAAACTAATTATTGGAATACATTTTACTATGCAATTCCTTTAGAAAGTCGCGTGATATTTGACTGCTTTGTAAACAGTGATCTATTCATGGTAAATTGTCCTATAACCCTTTAATTACTAACGGAACATCATTGATACTTGGCAACATGTTGCAGGAACTTACAACGTTTGTACAAACGTGAAAATCTAGACCACAAAGTGCATACTTTATGAACTACGACCTAATAAGCGTATTTTACGTTTACGTTTTTATCTTTTAAACCCTACGATTTTTTTCTAAATCTGTTTTTTAAACAAATATAAACAAATTCAAAACAACGTATGTAAAAATCTACAGCTCTCTATATAAGCGCTTTATATGCAAACTAGCTAATGGCCAAACGTTCGCGTAGCGGAAACTTGAATTTCTTCGGAGTTTATGGATACACTAATTTTATTCATACATACACAATTACACACAAATACACACTAATTGTTGGACACATTTTTTTTCTTCTAAGTGCATGGATTAAAAAAAAGTTCCGCCAGGACAACGTTCGCCCAGCGGAATCAGTTTTTGGCGAATTCCTCCACAATGGCTGCATACACAAATTTCTTTTCATTCCTTCTATTCGAAAAGTATCACTTTGCACCACGATAAGGGGGCGCAAAATAGCTCTTTTCTGTTAAGAGCTTTCTAGCGGGCGGCAAAGTGATTTGAATTTGGAACTTGAAAATTTCATAGAAATCGAACGCAAATCGTATGAATTACTGGCTGGTAAGTGTTGGCTGCACAGCGCGGTGTCCTGAGCTAAATAAAAAAAAACTAAAGAGCGCCATTTATCTGTTCGTGTTCGTCATTAGTAATGTTCTTGTAATCAGTAAACATATTTAATTGTAGGTATTCTGCAAATATAATAAGTTCTACGTCAAGTTATGAAAGTGACAATCCATGAACTCCTGGATCAATAACTATAGAAGGTAACTACGTCGTGCAAAACTTATTTTTTCTCATAGAAAGGGAATGAAAAGTAGAGTATATATAACTCGAGGGCAAATTATTTTTCCCTCGGGCGGTGTACTTTGAATCCCTCACTGCGCTCAGGATTCTACGTTAGAATCCCTCGCTATGCTCGGGATTCTATTCTAGAATCCTTCGCTTCGCTCGTGATTCAAAGTAGCGCCCTCGCCGTAAAAATACTATTTTGCCCCCTTGTTATACAATCTACTATTTTACCGTACACAATTACACGACGTTATATACTAAATATCTGCCAAATTAAAATCTTTAAATTCAACAACATTCCGCTGCGCGAACGCACACGCTTCGGAACCAAAGGTCTGCTTTTGTACTTTTACGGTTCCAATACTCTTCATTGACTAGGCGGAGTAGTCTACTCCATTGTGTAGTTCAACGTGAGTAAAAATCCATCATGGATGCTATGCCGGACTCCTACCGACTAAAAAACCTCACGTAACGCCCAATAGCCTATGGTTGGGAGCCCGGGTACGGGTAAGCCCTCGGAAGGATGTACCAAGGACTCCCAGCAGACCTACGGACACCACTGCGACCTCGCCTAGGGGGCGGTCCGGGTGCTATCCTGCGTCTTTGGGGGGTTTCGGGTGTGATCCCGCTTCTAAGAGAGAGCGTGCGTGAATCCCTCACATCACGCTGCCGTCATGGGCTGCTTCTGTAAGGACGGTGAGCAGCCCTCTCGCCGTCCTCAGGTCCCCGGTCATGGAGGCCGATAGTCTTCGGCGAAGACACTTCCGGGTGGGAGAGTTCTCTCCCGTTCCCGCCCCGCCGCCTCTTTCACGAGCATGACCTACTGTCAGAAAGAGGCGGCGCAGTCCCACTTACTCCCGCTGGAGTTCATGGCTCGCACCAGTCCGCGAGAAAGTGTCCACGTCCAGACCCACTACGAGGACCTCGTGCACTCCACCAGCGTGTGGAGCGCTGTGACATCGCTGCAGTCCTCGCAATGCTGACACTCGGCCGTGGATTCCCGGTGTCTTCGCCACAGATACCTACCGAAACTACCGTGCCCGGTAAGTTGATATCTGTAACAAGCAGTAGGAGAGAGCACCGTGTCTCCTATCTAGCCACTCGTCTCCTACTAGCTTATAGCCGACTTAACGGATACCTGACTATCTAAGAATATCATCAATACGACAATCGGCTGTCTGTCGTATCTTTAGGACATGATATTGAAATGTCCTGTGGCCACAATGTCCTAAAAGCAAAACGACCTAAGTATATTATCAGTTTGTCCTGTCACCACATGTATGACCTAGAAGTAGCAAATGGTCCTGATATCAAAACGAAAAATTAAAATGCGGTTCTTTACGGTAGGTACAGTCCAACACATATATGATAAGAGTATGATTTAAAGATTATTGTACCACCACTTATGAGAAGATGGAAATTAGTAACTTGTTGCTCTCTACCTAAGCCCATGGGGACTTGAGAAGGTGGATACCTCTTGCCTGATGAGAAAAGTGGTTACCGCGGCCTATCTCTGTTTGCAATACCTGAGACGCTACACTCCCGACCTTGTAAAAACCTTTTAAGTTCCCATTTGAAGAACTCCATACAGCAGGCGTTTTGGGAAAACTGGAGCCCCTAGACCTCACCATGCTGGAACGCTCTTGATGCAAAGTGTGAGGACGAACACCCTGTCTGTGGCGAACGGTGCGATGGCAAAAATAGACGTGGGCATCATATCAAACAATTCTTCAGCACAAACCGTTGTAAAGGCGGTAGAACAATAGCCTATTCCAATAGTCTGTTCCACATTTCAGCCAAATCCGTTCATCAGTGGTTAGAGCCTAAATGTGTTACTGAGCGTAGGTACCCGTCCATTTAAAAACGTCTCGCTAGCCCTCCCTTTGATGTTAAGACCATTTGCTACTAGGTTAGCTGAATGGGCAAAATGCATTATAGGACGTTTTGCTCTAAAGGTGTGCTCAAAGAGTATTTTAATTTCATGTCCTAACGATACGAAAGGCTCCTAACGTCCTGGGGCTTCAGTCAGCTGTCACTTATTCGTCAACATCTTCATGTGGGAGTTTGTAAATATATTGTAAGTAAACCTATAAACCTATTTTTTGGGGCTACTATACAATCAATGATTATTTGTTGGATAAGGAAGCCTGGAAATGACCTGCTCTGCTGGATTCTCAAAAAAATTGTTAAAATGCCTAGTTTTTAGATTCTTTAAAATTGTAAATAGAGCAAAAAAAGAACAACCCGCTGAGTTTCTTGCCAGTTCTTCTCAGGTGGGTCGCGTTGTGAACTGGTGGTAGAGTTTTTGTTTTGTATTCTGGACGTTTTGCAAGCGCATCTGTATAATGCCTATGTGAAATAAATATATTTTTGATTTTGATTTGATTGCTTCAATCTTGTACCTACAAGTACATCCTAAAGAAATTGGAAAAGACAAACTTTCTAAATCACAAAGGCGGCAGTCAAACATACCTACTGTGTGTTGTGGAATAGATATAGGTATTAGGTACTACTTCCTGCTTCGGTTTTCACGAATATTCACAGTCGGTACCTACCTATGTGGTTCTTCAAAAGGGACTAAGGCTTCTGCAGGGTCGAACAACGCGAGTGTAGCACCTCTGGCGTTACGAACGTTCATACCAGTTTTTGACTCATTTTAGAGCGTTTTCGTGCTTCAGAAGCAACGTTAAGCTGTTGTTACCGGTTTTCAGTAATAATGGTAAGTAGCTGTTAAGTCAAGTTGAAGGCCATTATGGGCGGCTTCAAAAATTTTAACAGCGGACAGTCTCAACCTGCGCCTGTCCATATTAACACGGCAATAGGCTCACTATAATTACGTGAGCCAAAATCTAAAGTTTTACCTTTAGTTTTAGTCTCATGTAGACGGTATACTAGGCCTCTGCATTCCCCTTCTGGGATAAAGCCGTGACTATATATACGTAAAGTTTTTTAAGTAGGACATGTTTAGTTTATCAATTGGTTTTTTTGCACAGCATTTAATTTTCTGGTTGGCGTTCAGTAAATTAGTGGAATTACCTAGTGTGCAGAAAAACTAAACAGATGTGCATTTAAAAATATCCCTCATAATATTAGATACATATATCTGTATGTATACTATTTTGATAATAGTTATTCGTTCAGTAAAACAGTTATGCAAATACCATTAATCAGTATATTGAGAGTGATTTATTTTATTTAGTGTGCAAGTCAGTATTTTTGGTTAAAATTTGAAATATTTAGTTCAGAAAAAGGGAATATACAGATATCGATTTAAATACATGCCATATTCGACCACGCAAAATCCCCGTTAAGCCAGGCAAAGAATCCAGAACGCAACCAACTGACAAACCAAAAAGCTTGAATGGAAAAGATAGAAACAGTTATGTAAACATAATGAAAAACAGCACTTTGGAGCAACCGCCTACGAAATCCAAAAATTCGAACGAAGTAAACACCGACAGGCTAGAATCTATGTTCGCAAACTTCCAACAAGTCATAATTAACATGATGGACAAACTGATGGATCGTATGGTCCAGCTAATCGCCAGCATTATCTCAAAATGATACGCACACTCCGAATCGTAACTTGGAACGCCAACGGCTTGACAGATCGACGTCAAGATTTTCAGACATTCCTTGACAATAAGAAAATTGATGTAGCGCTTGTCACGGAAACTAGGTTCACTACTAAATCCCACGTAACCTTTAAAAAATACACAATGTACTCAACCAATCACCCATCAGGAAACAGCCACGGGGGCGCAGCGATTGTAATCAAGAGCAATATTAGACACTACGTACTTGATGAATACAGAACAGAAAAAATACAGGCCACATCCATCAAAATATACACCAATGACAACATTGAAACCACGTTGTCCTCAGTCTACTGTCCCCCTAGACATACTGCCATTGAAGACGAATACAACTCGTATTTTTCCACCCTTGGCTCCAGGTTTATATGTGGCGGGGATTGGAACTCAAAACACACACACTGGGGCTCGCGACTTACCACACACAGAGGAAGACAACTATTTCGATCAATACAAAGCCAAAGACTTAAGTGGATATCTGGCCACAAACCAACATATTGGCCTGAGGATCGAAATAGACTTCCGGACCTACTTGACTTCTTTGTTACTAAAAACATTGGTCGGAATTACATAACTATCGAGAATCGTATTGACTTAACCTCCGATCACACTCCGGTCATATTAAACTTCAACACAACTGTTATTCTCAACTCAGTTCCAGAGAAAATATACAACAAACACACTAACTGGGAAGAATACCGGGACTTGATTTCATCTGAGATAAGACTGAGAGGAGCATTAAAGAGCACAGAAGACATAGAAAGTGCTATCGAAAGACTCAATATGGTTGTGTACAAGGCGGCTGTAAAATCCACAAAAGCTCACAAGAAACGCACACAGACACACAATGTATACCCAAAAAGCATCAGAGATAAGATAACGGAGCGCAGACATCTGAGAAAAGTTTGACATCAGTCTAGATATCCCAGGGACAAGACTGCTTTCAACAGATGCTCAGCGGAACTGCTGAGCATGATAAAGGCGCTAAATAATGACAATCTCCAAGAATATCTTTCTCATCTCACTCCATTTCGAGATACTAATTACTCTCTATGGAAAGCCACAAGGAACATCAAAAGACCTACCTCTCAGGATCCTGCTATTAGAAAATCAAGTGGATTGTGGGCTAGATCTGATATAGAGAAGGCAGGGACGTTTGCCGAACACCTAAGTTCCGTTTTCCAGCCCTTCCCAGGATTGTATCCTGAACAAGATGCAGA
Organism: Miltochrista miniata; assembly: GCA_933228765.1. Taxonomy (NCBI): domain Eukaryota; kingdom Metazoa; phylum Arthropoda; class Insecta; order Lepidoptera; family Erebidae; genus Miltochrista; species Miltochrista miniata. Next base: position 19,868,177 of record OW121763.1, on the reverse strand, counting down.
GATAGAGAACTCTCTCCAGACTGCTCTACAAATGTGCCCTCCTCTAAAATACGCCAGCTTTAGAGAGGTTGTGAGTGCAATCAACCAGCTGCAGGAAGGTAAATCTCCCGGTTATGATCTCATCGACAATACCCTCCTGAAAAAGTTACCTAATAAGGGAATCATCGCAATCGTGAAAATTTTTAATGCTTGCCTCAGACTGTCCTACTTCCCTGGGCAATGGAAGATAGCACAGATAAAAATGCTGGCTTAACCTGGTAAGCAGCTCAATGATGTTGCATCTTATAGACCAATAAGCCTCCTACCAAACATAGGCAAGCTCTTTGAGAAGATAATACTGCAGAGAATGAAACATCACCTAACTGATATAATACCAACTCATCAGTTTGGATTTCGTGAAGGGCACGGAACAATAGAACAAGTCCACCGGCTCTTGGACATCATAAGCAGGTCCTTGGAAGAGAAACTATGCTGTACTGCTGTGTTCCTGGATGTAAGCCAGGCTTTCGATAAAGTTTGGCACAGAGGACTAATTTTTAAAATTAAAAAATTACTGCCACACTCATTCTTCCAATTGCTAGAATCTTACTTAAGGGATCGATGCTTCGAGGTTAAGGTCAACGGTGAATGCTCGGTGTTACAAAGCATAGGTTCTGGTGTGCCGCAGGGTAGTGTTCTGGGGCCAGTCCTTTATACGATATACACTGCTGACCTACCAACAGCGGACACCACCATAGTTGCAACCTACGCCGACGACACTGCCGTGTTAGCCACTAGTCCAGACCCCGATAAGGCCTCAGAAAAGCTTCAGAACCACCTCCTTGAAATAGAGACATGGCTTAAAACGTGGAGAATCAGGGCCAATCAAAGCAAATCGGTGCATGTTACATTCACTCTAAGAAAGGAAACTTGCCCACCGATATTGCTCAATGGTGAGACCATACCTCAACATGAAAGTGCTCGGTACCTGGGCATGCACTTGGACAGAAGGCTAACATGGCGAAAACACATCTGGGCCAAAAGGAAGCAACTAGACACCAAACTGCGGGAAATGTACTGGATGATAGGACGACACTCACAAATGAGTAGGGACAGTAAGATCACGGTCTACAAAACAATTTTGAAGCCAATATGGACCTACGGAATTGAACTCTGGGGCACGGCCAGCAATAGCAACATCGATATCCTGGAGAGGTTCCAAACTAAAACATTCCGAGCCATATTCAACATCCCGCAGTGTATAAGCAACAGATATATATATCAGGATTTGAAGCTGCCCACGGTCAGACAAGACGTGACTCGATACGGTGTTATGTACCAGAGGAGGCTGTCTAAACATGGAAATGTGCTGGCTCTGAACCTTTGGTGGGATGGAAGCTCACGGCACAGAAGATTGAGAAGACATAGCGTGCCAACACTTCGAATTAGATTTGCCAGTATGGAGTGAGGCACCCAATTGTGTAATGCCGCTCCACCTCATATGACATAGTCAGATGAATTGCATCGGACAGATGAGTGGCCTATTGTTGTATAACAGATTGCCTCGATGCAGCATAACAAAGAAAAAAAAAATACATGCCATATTATGTTCGGTGTACAATTATCCATAAATATTTATCTACATAGTTGATAGATTACCTATTTAACTTTATTTAGATCATTTATTTCCAACATCTCTTCCCATGTTCGTAAATCAATGTCATTCGTATAATGGGTGTATCGAATTTACAAACCAATAAGTATCTCAGAGCAGTATATCAACAGTAATAAATAAAACATAAATAACCGGCCAAGTGCGAGTTAGACTCGCCCATGAAGGGTTTCGTAGCAACAAGTAACATAATATAAAAGTTCTTATAGTTCGTTGAAACTTTGATTGATGTTTTAACACGTTCGCAGTGGTAGTGTTTTTCTAACCGAAAATTGCGGTTTATGACGTATTAAAAAAAAACTACCAGCTCTATCTCGTTCGAACCAATTTTCGTTGGTAGTTTTTATGGCAATGTACATCATATATTTTTTTTAGATTTATCATTCTCTTAGTTTAGAAGTTAGAGGGGGGGGACACACATTTTTCCACTTTGGAAGTGTCTCTTGCGCAAACTATTCACTTTAGAAAAAAAAAATTTTAGGAACCTCAATAGCATTTTTAAAGACCTATCTATAGATACCCCACACGTATGGGTCTGATGAAAAAAAAATTTTTGGGATTTAGTTCTGAGTATGGGGACCCCCAAAATTTACTGCTTTTTTTCTAGTTTTATATATGAATCTTGATGCGGTTTACAGAATACATCTAGTTACCAAGTTTCAATAGCATAGGCCTTACAGTTTCGGAGAAAACTGGCTGTGACACACGGACGGACAGACAGACAGACAGACAGACAGACAGACAGACAGACAGACATAACGAATCTATAAGGGTTCCGTTTTTGCCATTTGGCTACGAAACCCTAAAAACTAGTTACTTACTCACATTTGAAAATAACTACCTACATTCTGGTTTAGGAATGCATTTCATTAGCATTTCAATGTATTGGGTATTTTAACCGTTAAGTGCGGTAGGGGCATGTGAAAACCAGACCCTAGGTAGACGAACTGAAGCGCAATCTTGTTGAGAACCCCTGTTGAATGCGAAACCCCGAACCTGACCGGCTTAAGTAGGTACTAGGTCAAGTCTAGTAGTCTTAGTTCTAGAGGCCAAAACCTCGAGGCTCCCGGATCGTAGTTGAATATATTAATATTTCAGATTTTTCAGAACGTTACAGTGGTAACGTTCTGGCACAATTTGAAAGTTTTCGAAGCTATTGCTACGGCTCTGACACAATTATTGCAAGAAATAAATAAATAAATAAAATAAAATAAAATTTATTCCCTTTGAAATTTTTTAAAAAAATATTTAGGTTTGTCAAGCAGATTTTGAAGGTCATGGACGAGGGGTTGGAGAGGAGACACGGTGCTCTCTTCTACCGGTTGTTACAGATACTTACCGGGAACGGTAGCTTCGGTAGGTATCTGTGGCGATGACACCGGGAAACCACGGCCGAGTGTCAGCACTGCGAGGACCGCAGCGATGACATAGCGCTCCACACGCTGGTGGAGTGCACGGCGTGGGCGCAATAGCGCCAGGTCCTCGTGGTGGGTTTGGACGTGGACACTCTCTCGCTCGAGACCATGGTGCGAGCCATGATCTCCAGCGGGAGTAAGTGGGACTGCGCCGCCTCTTTCTGCGAGCAGGTCATGCTCGCGAAGAAGGCGGCGGGGCGGGAACGGGAGAGAACTCTCGCACCCGAGTTCCGCAGTCGACGACCTGGGCGCCGCCGACGTGTCTTCGCCGAAGACTATCGGCCTCCATGACCGGGGGCCTGAGACGATGAAAGGGCTGCTCACCGTCCTTACAGAGGCAGACAAATGACGGCAGCGTGATGTGAGGGATTCACACGCCCCCCCCCCCCCCCCTTAGAAGCGGGATCACACCCGAAACCCCCCCAAAGACGCGGGATAGCATAGCATCCGAACCACCCCCTAGGCGAGGCCGCAGTGGTAGCCGTAGGTCTGTTGGGAGTCCTGGGACATCCTTCCGAGGGCTTGCCCGGGGCTCCCAACCATAGGCTGTTGGGTGTTACGTGAGGTTTTTTTTAGTCAGTGGGAGTCCATAGGAGTATATTCCATGATGGATTTTATCTCACGATAAAAAAAAGGCTAGATTCAAGTTAAATCTATACTTATAATAAAACTGTTGAGGGTCGAGAGTCTGTACATGGAAGATATTTTGAAAATTTTAATTGTAGGGCGTTCTCTAATCGATTTTTTTTTTTTTTGTTTAACGTGAGGGAAAATCCTCATGGATGTTATGCCGGACTCCTACCGACTAAAAAACCTCACGTCACGCCCAACAGTCTATGGTTGGGAGCCCCGGGTAAACCCTCGGAAGGATGTCCCAGGACTCCCAACAGACCCACGGCCGCTACTGCGGCCTCGCCCAGGGGGTGGTTCGGGTGCTATCCCGCGTCTTTGGGGGGTTTCGGGTGTGATCCCGCTTCTAAGGGGGGGGGGGGGGGGGCGTGCGTGAATTGTCTCACTCACGTCACGCTGCCGTCATGGGCCTGCTTCTGTAAGGACGGTGAGCCGCCCTGTCACCGTCCTCAGGCCCCGTTCTCTAATCGATACTGAAGCCGAAAATGTAATTTAAAATTTTCATGTCTGTCTGTCTGTCTGTCTGTCTGTATCCCGAATAAGTATCACGCAGAAACTACTGAATCGATTTGAATAAAACTTGGTACAATCTGAGCTTATGGTCCGAGGAAGGTTCTAGGATACTTTTGATCCCGATATTTTGTGCGGTTCCTTAGGGAGAGGGGATGAAAGATAAAATGGTTTTTTAGTTGTAACTTCTCACTGCGTCGTCTGATTTCAAAAATGTTTTCAGTGTCATAAAGGGAATACTCTAAGGATTGTTTCACACAAGTTTCAATGTTGAGGGTTTTGCAGTTCAGGAATTAGAGACATCTCAACTATCGCAAAATCTAGAATTCAACGGTTCCTTCAAATTTGTGGGTAAATCTAAACTGGCGTGTTGGATTGTTTTAGAATAGACTTAATCTTTAAGCTCTTTTATGATTAAGCAAACAGGGCAGTTTCATACGCTGCTGGATGAGTCTTATGAAGAAATACACCTCTTTTCATACACCATAAAAATGTAACGTAAACGAAGTTGCGAGGGTCAGCTAGTGTTAAAATAAAACAATGCATGTCAAAATTCATTAGACATATAAATAAATAAGTAAACAAATCCTTCAGTTATCCGTTTAATGAATGAAATCTATACAACTATTTAGGTAGATACCTAATAATCCAAACGCTTTTCCGCATGGCATACGTACCTTACCTTCACCTTCAATACATAGAAAATGTGTTAAAGTCGTGATCGTGACTACAGTTTGTTTTGTTTTCCGTGATCGTTTCTACTACACTCGAGAGCAATGAATCCGGGTCACTTAAAGAATCCTAAAAATCTCGGAAACTAAAAATGCTAGGTTAATGCAATAAATTGTATTTAATAGACAATGTAATACTCCTTAAATGAAGGTATTAAAACTTCTTAGTTATTGTAAAGTTATATCATAAAAAAATCAAATTTGAAAAAGGGCCACTTTCGAAGATGGAACTACGAAATTACAGCATTTGGTGTTGCTTTTGTTTGTAATCTGTCATTTATGTGGGTACATAAACCATGTTGATAGTGCTCTATATTCATTAATCAAGCTGAAATTATGTCGCTTACGCCTGAAGAATGCACCAGAATACTTACAATGCTGGAAACCGGCCGGAGTCAGCGCGATACAGCCAGGACTGTCGGTGTGTCGCTGTCAACAGTACAAAGAGTTCTCCGACGTTACGAAGAAACTGGTTCTAACCTACGCAGACCAGGAACGGGCAGAACCAGGTGTACCACAGCACGAGAAGACCGATACTTGGTGAACACCATGCTTCGAAATCGCTTTCTCACAGGAACTGAACTCACCAATCAGTTTCGACGCCTCGGAGGAAGTAACCCAAGTGCATGGACAGTAAGACGTCGGCTTGCTGAATCTAACTTAAAACCCCTTAGACCTGCAAACGGCCCTAAACTGGAGCGTGGGCATCGTATTTCGAGACTAAGGTATGCCCAGAGCCACGTAAATTGGAGTATTGAAGATTGGTCAAAAGTTATGTTCTCCGACGAATCAAAATTTATGCTCTACAAGCACGATGGAAGACACAGAGTGTATCGAAGACCAGGGGAAAGATTCAAGCAAGCATGCATCGAAGAAAAAGTAGCCTACGGTGGTGGGTCTTTACTTGTGTGGGCCGGAATTTCTTCTGAAAGTCGCACAGAGCTGGTGATCATAGAAAACGGCTCTTTAACTAGCGTGAGATATGTGGAAGAAATCCTCAATGATCACGTTGGTCCATTTATGGTCAATTTAGGTGAGGATGCTATATTTATGCATGACAATGCCCGACCTCATACAGGTAGGATTGTGAATGACTACCTTCAAGAGATGAACATTACTCGTATGGAGTGGCCAGCGCGCAGCCCGGATATCAACCCGATCGAGCATGCTTGGGACGAGCTAGGCAGATGCGTAAAACAACGAAACCCTCCCCCAATCACGCTTCGTGAGCTCAAAATTGCTCTCACAGAGGAATGGGAGAATATTCCCCAAAATCGTATAAGGAACTTGGTGTACAGCATGCCAAACCGCGTAAACGCAGTAATGGAAGCACGAGGAGGCAATACGAAGTTTTAAAATTCAAGAAAATCGTAATAAAGTTCAAAAATTTCATGTTTCCTATTTTTGTTTTAAGGAGAGATCAGCAGTTTTTTCTTTATGTAATTTTGTGTTAATAAAATGTATGGTGACTCATATTTTTTTTACTTTCATTTAAGGAGTATTACATTGTCTATTAAATACAATTTATTGCATTAACCTATCATTTTTAGTTTCCGAGATTTTTAACATTCTTTAAGTGACCCGGATTCATTGCTCTCGAGTGTATATTGTTCTATTTTATCAAAAGATAGTACCTACAGTGCAGGTACTACTATTATTTATTTATGGAACTGTAGACTAATGTTCCTATTTTACTTAGGATAGACAAACACCTCAAACTACCACTATAAACTAATTTTCACCTACGTTAATTAAAATAGGGGAGATAAGGGATTAATCCAATGCTGCAATGGGATGAAAGTGCACAAACAACACCCAGGGCAGCATTAATTTTAAAAACTTGAAAATTCTGGCTGTTTAACCTGCAAGCTAAGTTTAGGAAACCATTTTTTATCATAGTTTAACTTGGAGAATCGGTAGGTTAGGAAAGTAGATAAGTACCTACTACCCACTTAGAACAATCTTATCTGCTCTTAGCAGTCAGTCAAAGTGAAATACGGGGCTTAATGTTAAGATGAGAACGATTAGTGCCTTTTTTGCTTGATGTAGATACGCTTCTTTGTATGGTGTAGGTATATTCAACTACGATTCTGATCTGACACTAATGAAAAACAGACTTGGTCAGTTGGCCAATGCCCGGGAGCCTCGAGGTTTTGGCCTCTAGAACTAAGACTACTAGACTTGACCTAGTACCTACTTAAGCCGGTCAGGTTCGGGGTTTCACATCTCTCAACAAGGTTGCGCTTCAGTTCATCTACCTAGGGTCTGTTTCTCACACGCCCCTACCGCACTTGACGGTTAAAATACCCAATACATTGAAATGCTAATGAAATGCATCCTAAACCAGAATGTAGGTAGTTATTTTCAAATGTGAGTAAGTAACTAGTTTTTTTATGTTTTATTTATTACTATTCATATACTGCTCTGGGATACTTATTGGTTTGTAAATTCGATACGCCCATTATACTAATGACATTGATTTACGACATGAGAAGAGATGTTGGAAATAAACGATCTAAAGTTAAATAGGTACCTATCTATCAATTATGTACCTAGATAAATATTTATGTTTAATTGTACACCAATCATAATATTAGATGCATTGTAACGTTGTTAAGCAACGAATGAAAAATCTATTAATTCGTATTATTATTTCAATTAGTTTATGTATCTTAAAAACTATTTTACTGGGGATGTTGTTGAAAGCGCCATCTGCCGACAAATCGTCACATTAAGAGTAGCGCGGGTTAACTCGCCAAGTAGGTAAATGACGTAGGACGTAGGGACGATCTTCGCCGCCAGAGGCGCTGTTCAATTCTATAAATAGGAGTGCACGCGCAGTTTCGGCGAACACATCACAAATTTAAAATATACAATCGCGAAAGTATCAGTACATCAGTAAATCATCAGTGTATAGGGAGCGAAATTCTCCCTAGGCGAATAATTGTCTAGCTGCAAACGACGAGTACCCCATCTTTGGGTGAGTTAAATTGTGTATAATGTAATCTAATCTTTAAACTGTGAAAATTAACGGCTGTTGGTCCACCCTGTTATAAGGGGGTAGTTAAAGGGGTGTGAAAAAACACTTTGTAAAATTAGTTCTGTAAGCAGATATTGTAAGACCTCGCGATTCCCGCAGCTGTTCATAGCAGACGGGAACCGGCTGGACTTTAGGAATATGCAGGGAAAAAGGGGTTCAAACTAACGCCTAGTTTGGAACATTCCAGGGTCCACCCTACGGGTTGCGAACATTCACCCTACGGGTTACAAGAAGTAACGTTCACCCTCCGGGTTCTACTACCGAGTTTTACGAGGATCCTCCACCTTCCGGGTTGACAAGAGAAGTCACCCACGGGTAGCCATAGTACATCCTGCAATTTGCGACGCCGTGCAGTTCGACGAGTGGACGGCACGGAGACGTCGCTGACTGCATCACCCATTCACCCATCAAGAAGGCCAAACCCCAAGATAAGTCAGAACCCCGCGAAGACCCTCGGAAGTCGCGAACCACTTGCTGCTTGACCACCCCCACGACCCCGAGTTTCTATTGCAATATATCGTCAGTTATAATTTTAATCCTCTTATCATTTCTCTCTTCTATTCTTTCTGAAAGCCTTCAGCTTTTCAACATGCCTACTTAATATAGTCACGGCTTTATCCCTTAAGGAAGGGGTAGGCAGAGGCCTAGTATATCGTCTACATTTCACCTTCAGTTTTTGTCTCATGAGCCCATTGCCGTGTTGATAAGGACTTCAACACGGCAATAGGCTCATGAAGGCCTTCAACTTGACTTAACAACTAGGTACTTACCATGATTACTGAAAACCGGTAACAATGGCTTAACGTGCCTTCTAAAGCACGAAAACGCTGTGAAATGAAATGTCACAAAGTAGTATGAACGTTTGTAACGCCAGAGGTTCTACACTCGCGTTGCTTGACCCTGCAGAAGCCTTAGTCCCCTTTTGAAGAACCACATAGGTACCGACTGTGAATATCCGGGAAAACCGAAGCAGGGAGTAGTAATACCTATACCTATCTATTCCACAACACACAGTAGGTATGTTTGTCTGCCGCCTTTGTGATATAAAAACAGTTTCAATCTTTTCCAATTTCTTTAGGATGTACTTATACAAGATTGAAACATTAGGTTTATAGGTTTACTTACAATATATTTACAAACTCCCACATGAAGATATTTACGAATAAGTGACAGCTCAAGCCCCAGGACGTTAGGAGCCTTTCGTATCGTTGAAGCCCCAACCGCTATGTAAAGCTCTGACCACATTAAAGAAACAGCACGGAATAACTAAGTAATAGGAAACAGTGTGACTGCATCATAGTAACTACTAGACTTGAAGGTTCTGAAAAATTAAAATATCTTTAATAGGAAACAGTGTGACTGCATCATAGTAACTACTAGACTTGAAGGTTCTGAAAAATTAAAATATCTTTATTCATATTTCTAGGTATATGAATAAAGATATTTTAATTTTTCACAAAGTAACAGTAACTTGTGAACGTCAAGTAATATATTTTCATTTTACATTATATTTACTACCAAATTTGCAAGGCAGGTAGAGCCTTTGAAGAACTTGGCAATAAAACTCACGTACCTACACTCTTTTCAAATAGTCTGCAATACCTACTTATAATAAAACTGTAGAGGGTCGAGAGTCTGTTCATGGAAGGTATTTTGAAAATTATAATTGTAGGGCGTTCTCTAATCGATACCGAAAATGTAATTTAAATTTTTCATGTCTGTCTGTCTGTCTGTATCCCAAATAAGTATCACGTCGAAACTACAAAATTGATTTGAATGAAACTTAGTACAATCTGAGCTTATAATCCGAGAAAGGTTCTAGGATACCTTTGATCCCGATATTTTGCGCGGTTCCTTTGGGAGAGGGGATGAAAGACAAAACAGTTTTTTAGTTGTAACTTTACAATGCGTGGTCCGATTCCAATCTCTTTTTCAGTGTTATAAAAGGAGTACTTTAAGGATTGTTTCACACAAGTTTAAACGTTGAAGGTTTCGTAGTTCAGGAATAAAAGACATCTCAACTTTCGCAAAACCTTGATTTCAAGGATTCCTTTGAATGTGAGGGTAAATCTAAACTGGTGTGTTGGCTTAATCATAAAAGAGATTCTAAAAAAATTCAGTTCCCGCCTTCGGCGCGGACTGAATTATTTTACAATAGCCTTAATCATTAAGCTCTTTTATAATTAAGCAAACAGGGCCGTTTCATACACGCTGCTTGATGATGACTACATTTCTGTATATATTTTTATAATACATACCAGCCTCAACTGAAAGTGTAGCATCTGACTGACTAACAGACGAGGCTATGGTGAAAAGACGAAAATCTGTAAACAAAACCCTGTGCCAACCCTAGCTGTCGGGCCCGACGTATTTAATGTACTATCTCTAATTTGTACTACCGGCCAGTGTATGTACAGACTAATTTGAGAATGCATGGTCAATCCGAAACGAAATTGCTTTGCACTGAGAATTGACGCCATCTCTCTGATAACATTGGAAGTCAAGTAGGTATCTAGCGTTGCCGATTTTTTTAATACCTCACACAGGAACGCGAATATTGTCAAAATAGCAACTCATTAATCTTTTGAGTTATGACTAAATATGCCATCTAGTAATTTTTTTGTGATTCTAAGGTGTCTATGTAATATTATATTCGAGTAAAGTTGCGCCATCTAGTGAGTTTTTGTGAATTTAGACTGAAATGTGCATGGGATTAAAGATCTTAAGGGCCCCATGCAATATTGGAGGTGACTGACTTCCATAACACCCTTCGTTTTTCGTCCGGGGAATTGGGAAATAGCGACGGGCCTATGTTCAGCAATGAACTGCGATAAGCTGATTTGGTTGATATATTTTAGTTTTAGCGATTGTGCTTGGATGGGTAACCACTTTGTGACATTTATTTGCGAACGTTTTCGTGCTTCTTGAAGGCACGATAAACTGTTGGTCCCTGTTGTCAGTACCATGACAGTCGTTAAGAATAGTTGAAGACCTTATAGGTGACTCGATTTTCAACAGAGGGTTATCTCAATCTGCGCCTGGGTCTGCAGCGCGTGTGTCGACCTCTTGAGTTGCAAACGTCCATAGGCTGATAGGTTCAGGTAACAATTTTTCATCAGGTGGATCGTAAGCTTTTCTGTCACCTAAGTATTATATAAAAATCATTATTTAGTTGAAGTCAAAGAAATTGGAATAAGGTAGGTGATTTTAATAGGTAATTACTTATTCCATATACTTATACTTATACCATGCGGCCATGTAATCACCTTCATTACTTGACTCTAATATACCTACATTATAGGGAAAGTCAAGTTCATGGATTACCGCAAAATGTGGTTTAGTGACTATTGTAAATATTCTACTTTACCTTTTACCGCTTAATTTAATTGTATTCTACCTACCTACAATCCGTAATATTATTCAATAACACCAGATGACGACCGTGACTCTGACCGCGAGAAATGAGAACACAGACACGGAAATAAAAAGCGGCCTATGTGTTATTTCAGACAATAATCTATCCCTGTACCAACGCACTCTGGGAATGTTGCTTGTACGACGACGCCTTCAGAAAGACTATGTTGGATGCCATGCCATCTAAAATCTCAGCAAGGACTAGTCGGGTCCCGTGTTTATCGGGAGCTCGTGCGCAGTAGCGAAACATGCAAAGAATTCCATGAAGTATGCACTGCTTATTCTTGGCACACCATTCAGCGCGTTTACGAAGATTGCTGATATTTTTATAGAAACCAGTTCAGCACGATGCGCAGTACCTATTGTGTGTTGTCCGTCAGCCGCAGATAGGGTGAGCGGGGGGAGATTATGGTAGAAAGCGAGCCCCGATGGGGATGAGAAAGCGAGCCCCGATGGGGATGAATCGAGCTGGGGATGCTAATGATTGAATAGCGCCCGCAGAGAATAGCATTATTAAGCTAGCCGCAACGGGCGCTCTTCCACAATTCAGTCTGACCAAGGGACGTGGAGGGTTGAATCTCTAATTATTCTATTTGCATGGTACAGGGAAATGGAAATGTGTTACTTGCTACTCACTTAAAATAACTAACCGTGCAGTTTAAACATGGCTTGTGTAAATTAAATTGTATTTATTAGTAAAATACATTATCTATGTATTAGTATCTATTTTATTTGTAATTGCAGACTATTTGAAAAGAGTGTAGGTACGTGAGTTTTATTGCCAAGTTCTTCAAAGGCTCTACCTACCTTGCAAATCTGGTACTAAATGTAAAGGTAGAATAAAAAAATATTAACGTTCACAAGTGTTACTTTGTGAACATTAATATTTTAATTTTTCAGAACCTTCTAGTCTAGTAGTTACTATGATGCAGTCACACTGTTTCCTATTAGTTATTCCGTGCTGTTTGTTTAATGTGGTCAGAGCTTTACACAGCGGTTGGGGCTTCCCCACGTAGCCAGGAATGCGGATGAGGTAATTTCTTTTCTTTGCAAAGAAGGGTAAACACATGAATTCCAATTTATTGACTATTAAGGTTATGAATTCGGTGAATTTGGTTACTACTCACACGTCAACCACAAAGTGAATCAAGTTGTTTATTTATTTGTTGACACTATACTTAAGGTAAGTAAAATTTAAGGAAACCACTTTAACCGTAATAATAATCATAATGAAATGAAGTACCTGTAGTAAAGCCGCATATTTGTGGCTCACTTGTGACTTTATTAATTACTCAACTCTATGACTCATGTAGGAGCGCATCAAGTACCTACCAACTTACCTAAAGAAGTAGGTATTTTGCAGGTGTAAAAAATTACAAACATTAATGAATGGACTATGGAGTATTGGTACATACCTACCAATACTCCATTCATATTCATATAAGTTCGACTCGAGAGGTACGTAAAATCTCTGACTCCCTAATACCTAGTTAGTATTGGTAGGTAAAATAATACTATCTAATTTGTGTAGGTACTAGCTGTAACTGTTGGACGAGAAGTAACAAAAAGAAATTAGGGTTTATAAAACTCTCAGCTCATTTTTTCCCCATGTAGACTACCCTTGTCCCAAACTTTTGTGTCTAAACACACTATGCCGAATTAACGCGACCGAAGTTCGGCGGCTGGTTTTACGTTCCAACGTATTCGGCTGATATGACACACCATAAGTGCCGAACTTACGCGGCGGAAATTCAGTTCCACAACTTTCTGTGTGTATTCAGTGTTCTCGAGCGCTGTCGTGGCATCGTGTCGTGTTATGTAATGTAACCGTGTATGTTATGTAACAGAACTTCGGTCGCGTAAATTGTATGCTCACAGAATAAGTTGCCGCTAAACTTACGCCGAGTTACGCACGACCGAAGTTACGTTGTACGCTATGACGCGACGTAATTTCGGCATAGTGTGTCGTCAGTTATTCAAATAGCATTGCAGGCGTAATTGTGCTGAACTTCGGTCGCGTAAATTCGGCATAGTGTGTTGAGACACTTAGGGTATCGTACCCAAAGGGCAAAAACGGGACCCTATTCATGACACTTCTCCAGGCTGTATTTCTGTAGCCGTTATTTATGTATATACAAGTAGGTATATCCCATATAAAGTAAAAAAGAGAGCTCCTAAACTATAATTTGGAAATTTGAGTCAACAGTCATATAAATTAACGCTAAACAAAGTTATTATGTGAGTGGAGATTTCCGGACATTTTTAACAAAAAGATGACCGATAAACGTTAGTTTACCTTACAGCTAGCTAGGTATCTAAATAGATTTTACTTTAGTTTTTATCTTTCCGTACCCAAAGAGTATAAGCGCGATCCTAATCCGTATATTCTGCCCTATTATCACAGTATAAAGAAGAAATCTACATTACTGAGACTGCTATCCGTCTGTCTGTCATCAGGCTGTAACTCAGAAAGCGTGATAGCTAGAGAGCTGAAATTTTCACAGATTATGTATTTCTGTTGCCGCTATAGCAACTAATACATTAAAATTAGAAAAAAATTATTGTTTCAGGGGGCTTTCATACAACAAATTGTCACTGTTTCTTGGAACGGAACCCACCGTGCGCGCGAGACCGACTTGCACTTGGCCTTTTTAGGGTTCCGTAGCCAAATGGCTAAAAACGGAACCCTTATACGCTGTCTGTCTGTCCGTCCGTATGTCACAGCCACTTTTCTCCAAAACTATAAGGCCTATGCTATTGAAACTTGGTAAGTAGATGTACCTATTGTGTGAACCACATTAAGATTTTTACATAAAACTAGAAAAATCAGTACATTTTGGGGGTCCCCATTCTCAGAACTGAAATCAAAAATTTTTATTTCATCAAACCCATACGTTTGGGGTATCTATAGATAGGTAGGTCTTTTAAAATGCTATTGAGGTTTGTAACATAATTATTTTCTAAAGGGAACAGTTTGCGCAAGAGACACTTCCAAAGTGGAAAAAGGTGTGTCCCCCCCTTTAACTTCTAAACTAAGAGAATGATAAATCTGAAAAACATATATGATGTACCTTGCTATAAAAGCTACCAACGAAAATTGGTTTGAAAGAGATCTAGTAGGTAGTTTTTTTTTAATATGTCATAAACCGCAATTTTCGCGTATATATATAACCGCAATACTTAGGGTAGATAGGTCATAATATAATAGTATTTTTTTTGCTTTTTACAGGTTATTGTTGTTCTTTTTTTGTGAGTCAGGGGTATTTTAAATTTTTAATTAAATTTTTTGTATGTCGATGCTACCACAGCGAATATCAATCAAAGTTACAACGAACTACAAGAACTTTTATATTGTGTTATTTGCTGCTTCGAAACCCTTCATGGGCGAGTCCGACTCGCACTTGGCCGGTTTTTTTTGTCTTGCCTTAGGCCGCCACTGCGGCCTCGCCCAGAGGGTGGTTCGGGTGCTATCCCGCGTCTTTGGGGGGGTTTCGGGTGTGATCCCGCTTCTAATGGGGGGGGGGGGCGTGCGTGGGTTGCTCACGTCACGCTGCCGTCATGAGCCTATCCTCACTACTACGGTCCATTCTAAGATGCGGCACAATTTGTAACACACCCATTTACGAGTGTTTCTGTGCTTTCAAGATACGTGAATCCGTTTCTTTGGTAGTAGGACGGGGTGGAAACTTCATACAAATGATTCGTTTAATTCTGTCACCTACACAAAAACACGGTATGTTTTACAGAGCTTGAATGTGTGTGTGACCACCAAGGTTAAGCAAACATTCCCTCAAAATACCCTCCAACTACTGACTGGCGACCGGTGGGGAAGCTTGCTCAGTGGGGGACGAAGAGTTGTCTATTTCTATGTTATACTTTTTTGTATGTATGTATGTGTGTATGTAAATATTATCTTTGGTTAGTAGTTAAGTCTAGTCGGTGGTTTGAAAAAAATCGGTATGAAAGCTTAAAGTTTCTTGGAAAACCACTTCTAATTACAATTCTGAGTTTGGGTTTCAACAGGGGTATGTACAGAGCTACAGAGATATTTTAGGGTGAGAGCAGTCATTTTCAAGGTTTTTGATTGGTAAATACGTCTTTAAATATACGTACCTATGTTAGGTACTTAATTTCATTTAATTATAATCATAAATTATGTAGGTAGGTACCTAGGTAGGATGTATAAAATAAGAATGTTGTCTGCCACAAATACTTTAAGTGCTTTGGAGTCCTAAATTACTAAAGGTATTATTTTAATGCTAATACCGCTGTTGTGTTTCGTTTTTTGTATGTTTTTAAATAAACAATGCACTTAGGTTTTATGCATAATAATATATTCTGCCCTGCTGCTTTATTTGCGTCTTTCAAATTCGATGCTCCTATTTTCCGCTAATTCGCTGTGATATACCTCTTTTTCCGTTAATTCACTGTGTTAAACCTCTTTTCCCGTTCATTCGCTGTGTTAAACCTCTTTAGAAGATGAATTGCAAAAAAATACCTTCTTAGTGTGTCTATTAGGGCTTGAATATCGGACACTTTTTCAGTTCCGGAATTGAGTTTCGATATTCAGTATTTGAATTCCGGAATTCCGGAATTCCGGAACTAGTGAAATAGTAATATGTAAAAAAAGAAACGGGAGCTGGCAGTCCTACGTGATTAGTGATAAACTACTTTGATTCCCAGTAAAATTACTTATTTTATCGTAACCAACTAAAAACCACACGTTTCCTAACTATTGCCTACGGTTGGCCCGGGTAAGCCCTCAGAAGGATGACCCCAGGACTCCCCACAGACCTTGACTATCACTGCGGCCTCACCTAGGAGGTTCGGGTGCTATCCCGCGTATTTGGGGCTTGTTCAGGTGTTACCCCGCATCTCAGGGTGTGTGGCGTGCGTGAAACTTTCACGTCACGTTTTCGTCTTGGGCGTGCTTTTGTAAGGACGGCGATTAGCCCTATCACCGTCCTCAGGCCCCCGATTATGGAGGCCGATAGTCTTGGGCAAAGACATGCGGAATTCGGGTGGGAGCGTTCTCTCTCGATCACTTTTCGCCGCATTAACTGATCACAGAAAGACGCAGTGGCGTCCCACTTACTCCCACTGGAGATCATAGCTCGCGCAATGGTCTCCAGTGAGAGAATGTCCACGTCCAGACCTACCACGAGGACCGGGCGCTGTTAAGCCCACGCTGTGCACTCCACTACTGTGTGAAGTACTGTGTCCCCACTGCGTTCCTCGCAGTGCTGGCACTCAGGTTTGGTTTCCCGGTGTATTCGTCACAGATACTTACTGAAACTCCCGTGACCGGTAAGCATCTGTGACAACCGGTAGGATAGAGCAACCGCACCGTTGCTGCACTCTAGTCACTCGCCCATGACTGGTTTGACCGCCTTGATTGTGGCGATTCGGCGATTCCTTCCTTGTGTGATGTGATGTGGCGATTCGCTTTGTTGCTCAAGTCCAGGTCTCCACGGTTTCCTTGTGGAGCTGGAACTGCCGAACCTAGATTTCTGGAGACGTAGACCTATGACCCCGCTCCAGCGCCTCCTTGCACCAGAAAAGAATAAATTAGAAATATAATTAATTTATTTAAACAAGGACGCAAGTTGCCTCGCTGCCAGGTCCTCGAGACATGCCGCCTCTGAGCAACGGACTATGCAGCACCCAATCGTAACCGATGTTCCACAGAAGCGGTCTTAAGACTGATCTCTGCGGAACAGCGCACGACGTATCTCGCTGACCCGGCTGGGCTCTAGCCAGCTTGGGTAAGTTATGGCCCTCTCGGAAAGATAGGCCCCGACAATTTGACGGGAGTAAGGAGGCACTCCTTGATAAATAAGCGCCTCCCTAACGCAGCTCCAGGGCAAGGTGTTGAAGGCGATGCCGGTGTCTCTTGACATCGCCATCGATTTCAACACAACCTCACCCTGCGATGTTACTTTCTCCGTCAGTCTTCTAATGCACATGATCACATCCACGGTGAAGCGCCCTTGACGGAAACCAAACTTGTTATCCGCCAGATCTGGCCCCACGCGTGTGAGGTGCCCGACTGTGCGCTGTGCAATGATACGTTCAAGGAGCTTGCATACCTAACGAGGTATGCAAGCTCCTTGAGCGTATCATTGTTGGGGATCGACCGATCGGGGATCGGCCGGAGTTGCTCAACGGAGCAACACGATCGGCCGATCTCCGAATGGGTAGACTGCCGACTACCTTGCCTTTCGGATCAGAACCAGTTTCCCTATCTTCCAGACCTTGGGAATCGGGCCTTTTTCGAGGCATGCACTAAAGAGCCCCATCACTCGAGGCCCGAGATCCTCAAGAGCCAGGACCCACGCTCGGCCTGGAATGCTGTAGGGTCCAGGGACACGGTCCCTGCGGAATCTAAGCCGCAGTACAGTCGCCCCTAACTCACCTTCAGTGACAACGGGCACGTCGTTCTCGCTGTAATCAGCATCGGGCGCCTGAGATGGAGCCATGTGCTAAGGAATATGTTCCTCCGCCTTGATGAGAACAGGGAACCCAGGACCCTCCTCACTCTGAGTCAGTGGAGCGCCTTGGGGCAAAGTTTGCCCCTAATAATAAGGTACGGGCCCCATGAGTTCCGTCAGAACTACTAGAACTATGCTGAGCGAGACCTCTGTCAAATTCTTACAGCGTTTCTATCAAAGTTAAATTTAACTCGTAGCATAAGTCAGAGCTAAGTCTAAGTTTGCACTATAAATTGAAGTCTAAATGTAAAAAAAAAATACAAAAACATCTATACTAATATTATAAAGCTGAAGAGTTTGTTTGTTTGTTTGTTTGTTTGTATGGTTGAACGCTAGGATCTCAGGAACTACTGGTTAGATTTATAAAATTCTTTTACAGTTTGATAGTCAATTTATTGAGGATGGCTATGGGCTATATAACATCACGCTAAAACGAATAGGGGCGAAGCAGCAATCAATAATGTTTCGAAAACGGGGAATATTTTTTACCGTCTGAGAGCTTCCGAGGCGTACGCTGCGCAAATAGTTTAAGATACGTAAAAATTGTATATTACAATATTGTTTCTCTTAAAAAGTTCTAAAAAAAAGTCCGCAGCGGCATATGTCTATCTCTTAAGGTTCGCTCACAATAACCTAATTTGTCTGTTTCATAAGGTTCGCTAACAATATTATAAAACTGAAGAGTTTGTTTGTCCTAAGATCTCAGAAACTGCTGGTTGCATTTCGAAAATTATTTTACTGTTTAATAGTTCATTTATTGAGGATGGCTAATGGCGATATAAAATCACGCTAATGCGAATAGGAGCGGAGCAGCCATAAATAATGTTTCGAGAACGGGGAAAATTTCTTTCTTTTAAGAGCTTCCACTGCGTACGTTGCGTAAATTGTTAAAGTTACGTGAAAATTTTGTGGCACAAAAATGTACCCGTTTAAAAGTTACAAAAAAATGTCGTCAACAGCATATGCCTATCTTCACTTAAGGTTTCACTTACAATAACCCCTTTTAATAAGTTTTGAAGAATGAGCGACGCGACGGGAGTAGGTAAACGTGGTCTGCAGTGGTAGCCAATCAACTGAACGATAAAAACCGGCCAAGTGCGAGTCGGACACACATGAGTTCCGTACCAAAAAAGGACGGGTGGAAGTAAATGCAACGGGAAAAATTATATAACTTTACATTAATACCACACCTCTCTTCTTCTCAATCTCATGTGATGCAAATGAAGTTGTGCGGGTCAGCTCTAATGAATATAAGCGACGCTACGGGAGTAAATGCGAAGGGAAACATTATATCACCTTAAATATTAATACTACACCTCTCTCTTTCTCGCTCATGTGACGCAAATGAAGTTGTGCGGGTCAGCTCTAATGTATCGCGACGGGACTAGGCGCGACGAGAGTAAATGCGACGGGAAACATTATATTACTCAAAATATTAATACCATACCTCTCTTTTTCTAACTCTCATGTGCCGCAAACGAAGTTGCGCGGGTCAGCTAGTCAATAATATTATTATTATTTAAATAGTATGTTTTCTATCAAATACCATTAATTTTATGGATTTAATTTCTTAGTTTTCGTTGTGTGAGATGTCCGTGAATATTTATTTATTATTTATTAATTTCTTAGTAGGTTTTATAAATATCATCAAATAAAATGATTAATACCTAAGTAAATAATCGAATTAATTTGTTAATAGAGAAATCCTAAATTATCAATATTGTAGTAATTAAAGGTAATTAAATTGCATAAGAAGCTATAATCTACATTTTTGTTTGTAATGAAATTATAGAAGTGAAAATATTTTTTTTTTCAATATCGAATTACCGGTATTGATCTCGCCAATTCCGGAATTGAAAACGATATTAGAATTTATCGGAATTCCGGAATTATATCAATTCCGGAATTCCGGAGTTCAAGCCCTAGTGTCTATCCTCTAAAGTCATTAGGTATTTATACCTTTAGGATTAGAATTTTGGATAATTCTGAAACAAATGTTAATATTATACATTTTTATTAAAACCTGTGTGCTGAATGTTTTTAATATCTTTTCTTACATACCTACCTACCTACCTACTTTGCCACATTCACTTTTTTAGGGGATGAATTTCCAAAAAAAATTCTTCATGATATGTAGAATATGTAGGTACATCGCAAAAGAAAACTCCTGTTCAAAATTCTTTAGTATATTCGCGTCTGTGGCTCGGTCGGTAGATGCAGCTTGTAGCACCATGATTAGTCGGCCGATTGGCCCTGAGTAGGGAATGCAATCCCGCAACAAGATTGTAATCCCGGTATTTGCGGGACTGAGCAATCTCAGTCCCGCGGGATCCTGGTATTTGCGGGATCCCGCATATTTCTGAAAGTCATTAAGAAAAGAATAGAATTCTGTATCATACATCCATCTAGAACTGAAAAATAATCACCCCCTTAATCCCCGAAGGGGTAGGCAGTAGGCAGGACGAGGCATATGGTCTAGTCTCATCTCATACCTAATGTCCTTTTCTCAAAATTTCCCATTCCCAAAATATGTGCTCTACAGAATTAACCCCGCTCAATCCGACTTGGATAGGTTAGGTTAGAAGGCTAAGGCCGGAGCGGAGCGCAGCGAAGCTTTCGCATTACCCTTCGTGGTTATTTTTTTATAACCTAACCTTACCTATCAAATCGGATCGAGCGGGGCTAATCCTGTAGTGCACATATCTGGAGAAAGGGACATTTTGAGAAAAGGACATTTCGCGAAAAGGATTTTTTGCGAAAAGGACATTTCGCGAAAACGACGTTTTGAGAAAAATACATTTCGATAAAAGGATATTATGAGAAAGGACATTTCGAAAAAAGGACATTATGAGATGAGACGAGCCGGGCCTTCAACTTGACTTAGCTGCCATTTTACCGGCAAACGGGACCAACGGCTTAACGTGCCATCCGAAGCACGGCAACGCTCAAATAAATGTCACAAAGTGGTCACCCATCTAAGGACCGGCCATAGTAAATGTAACTTACTGCAGTGATCTTTTACAGAACACTGAGTCCGCGGGGCACAAGGAAAAGTAAATTATTTAATATTAATTTTGTATTGAGATTATTAAACCGATATACATATAAGTAATAAAATAGCTACGGCAAATTATTAGAAGCGCAGAAAACATAGCATGTCAAATTTTTTGTCTGCCAACGACTCCTAACTTTACATGTCAGATAGCCAGCAAGCAATGTACGAGATAATTGAATACTTTTATAGTACAAGAAGAGTCAAATCTCCCTGGTTAAATCACTATAATCAAATAAGTACGTTATTAGTCTATATATTACTTCACAATTACAAAAAAATACTCAAACCGAATCAGTTTGTGCGCTTCCGCTTACAGAATAACACACGGCGTTTACCTTTGCACGATCCCGCTAATCCCGCGGGATCCCGCACGATTTACGTGCGGGACTGGTCCCGCAAAAATACTGCGGGATCCCGGTATTTCGGGATCCCGGTATCCCGGTATTGCATTCCCTAGCCCTGAGAAGTTACAAATATAAAATAAGTAAAACATGTTTCATGTCTTTCATTCTCACTGTGACTCTAGCTAGTCTACGTCTTTAACAGTCTTAACAGTCAAATAAAAAAATCAAGCTATTTTTTTAAATTTATCCGACACATTTACTATAGAAAGATGTGAATTGAGGAGGGCTTGTGTGAAATCCCACAACATTTCAACAGGGGAGAGACGGGAAAATCAACAAAAAGCATCTCACATAAACAGTGGACGCTCCCTATGGCTGTTGCACTTGCAGAAGGGTAATAAAGTGCGCACAAGCAATCCATCACATAGAAATAAAACAACCTCGATCATGATGATGATATCATCAGAAAAAATATCGTGTATTAAAATAAATAACATAATTTTGTCACATGGATTTTAAAAATTGTAAATTTTATTGTTCTCATCACTATAATTATAAACATTCTCTGTAAAACTGAGTTTGAGTCTTTGTCTGATAGTTTGAACTCAATAATCACAGTAACTACGGGTTGGATTTAAAAATTTAATAGTTCGTTCATGTTTCCTTTATAACACCACTATCACACAACGATGAATAGGAACAGAGCAGCAATCGTATATCGCTGCAAGTGCTGAGTCGATTGTTAAGGCTGCAATGTTCGACCTTGACAAATCCTAAGGCAATTCGAACGATTGCAGCGTACGCTTTTGTCGGATTTCATTCGATTCTAATACATTATATTACTGTTATAAAATCTGAGGGGTTTCAAGAAAAAATCTTTACGTAAAATATTGTTCTAAAGACCTATATCCATTTTATGACAAGTTTTTATGAGAATTAAACTCATTTATTTAGATAAAAATAGTACATTACCTACTTGTTAAGATATTTCTCATTTTTCGAGAGCGATTTCGATCAAACAAAGTATTCCTAATCGTGTTTTGATACGTTAAAAAAGCAAGAGTATCTAATAAATTACAAATATGTGTGTTTTCTTAGATCAAATCAAAGAATATTTCCCAGTATAAAGTTCACCCCAAGATGAGTCTCTTTCGAACATACAATAGCTACCTACTGAGGTAACAATAGTGTAATCCAAATAAATTCTTCTTTTATAATAAGTATAGTGAAGAGTTGATCAAAAAGAACCTGAAGGTATTGGAATTTACTTTTTTATTAAAGAGTTTTTATTCACTGGTCTTTCAGCTTTGCTTTGATCTAATCAGACTATTTTCAGGTGTGGTAGTTTATTATAAACCTTTTAGTGCAACAAGGCAGTTTTGTACACAATATCTTGCCTTAGGTACCCACAGCTCATAAAAACATAAGACAAAAGAAAATAAAACAAATAACAAAAAAAAAATACTAACTAAAACGTAAGACATTGACACGAAAGACGCTGCGGCCCTCCGATGAGGCGATATTTATTTCGACTCAAACTTTTGAATGCGATTTACCTAAAATAAATTATTTTGTGCCCCTTTTTGGTCAACCACTCGTATAACCTTTAGCTTACCTATCTAACAAAAATCGAAGTTGTTCTAAGCTTGGATCCTGCTAGTCTAACACACATCATCCTTTTACAAAGAAATACGCCTCTATCTCTCTCTCTCATAATATGTGATTTGCACGGGTCAGAATCAGATAGTGAATATTAAACTTCCTCATTCATAATATAAATAGTAAATACCTATACTTATTTCCAACAATATTTTATAGTTTTCATATAGTAAATAGTAAATGCTAAAATTATGTAAAACCTTGTTTTAATTGAGCATGAATTTACGCCACGTTATAAATTAATCTCCGTAGTAGGTATAATTGTAAATGATAATGACCTCTCAGAATTGCTTTCATTGTTTAGGTCTGAATTCCCGGGGCAGGTCACGGTCATTCAGTTCTTTCGTCTACAAAGAGGGTATCAACTCAATTTTAAATAATTATACATGCTTGAATAGACATCGTAATAGTTGTACATAAGTAATAATTTGTTTTCCATTGCAAGTGTTTATTGCGCATCTAGAGCTTACAAATAAAATAAATAAAAATAATTGTTTGCAAAAATAAACTACGAATTAAACATTTTTTAGATCAAACCACTAAGATAAGTTCGATTTCTAATTTGGTAATAGCACTGTAGCACATAGTTATACTTATAACAAAATTTTGTTACTTTTTAAGTTCGGAGCTATAAAACAGCTCTTTTTCTCCATTTTCTCAATATATTAGATCAATGTTAGCATTTTATATTGTATTGTGTGTCACGAACTCACGGGCTTAAGTGGGTAAACGTAAGTCTGAATCATTATTCAGGATAAATTAGAAAATTCAAATTCACTTGTATTGTATTTCACTATATTTATTTTACTACCACAATCCGAATGGTTATAGTAACCTTTGATATTATCAGTCAGGTTGTTATAAATATAATAAAAATTTTGGTATAAACGTACAAAGAATTTGGTTTTCATATTGTAGGTACCTAAGTATTACAACAAGTTCCATTAAATTCCAACAACCGAGTGTATAAATTACTAATTTATTTAGGCTTTTTCTTTTTTTGTATCACACAACACTACTTTATTATTCAAGAACCCAGACCGAAATAGCAAAAAGATTTGAATGATTTACGCATCAATCGATTGTTAGTATCATGTTTCCGACTGTGTGGTATCATTGTAGCTAAGGCATGACAATAATTTTAATTCAATATGGCGCTACCCAACGTCCCCAAATAAAGATGATGAATTTTCAGATATGGTATAGTTGAATAGGTCTTCAAAAATCATGCATAGTTATCTCAAACCATTTTTGCATTACATTGTCGATTTAGCACTCATAGCGACCCTAATTCGGTAACTGCGTTAGAATAACAAATTAGGAGCTATAGCTACCCAAATGTGGTTACATACCGTACTTATTTAAAATTGCTTAGACCTAAACAATAAAAAGTATGATGTCATTAATTATTAGGGTTCCATACCTCAAAGGAAAAGACGAAACCCTTATAGGATCAATTTGTTGTCCGTCCGTCTGTCTGTCCGTCAAAACCTTTATCTCGTGAACGCGTGGAGGTGTTCATGATCCCTTAAAGCATTTAAAAAAATTCGGTTGTCTGTAAAGTCGGTTTACTGACGATAATTGAACGTGACAACTCAGCCTTAAATGGAACGCCTCAGAGCGAGGTAACGCCGCTTACGTCATGTTTTTTCGTGCGTGCAGCGGGCTCCATCGAATTATTGATTGAATGAAAACATTGATATTAGAACTCTGGATAGTTGTTTATATCCAAGTAATTTAAATTAGATTATAGGACAAAAGAGCAACGTTCTTGCACTAAGCTTGACACAATGTATAAATCAATTAATGTTAAATCTAGCCATTTAGTTCTACATCAGCCACAGCATAATTTTATATCTGATCGCTCTCAGGCCGTTGAATCTATTAATCTTAAAAATAATGCTTTACACCTGGTGCACCAAAATGTTGAAGGCCTGATTGGTGGAAAAGAATTGGAATTGGAATTGTACATGAACTTGAATGGCATTGATATTTTTTGTGTAACAGAACATTGGTTAAGGCCTTATCAAGTCATGTTCAATTTCAAAAATCACCAGGTTGCTAGCTCGTTCTGTAGAATGAAATATAAACGTGGAGGCTCTTTAATTATTATTAATAAGTCAATAAAGTGTAAAGAACGTAAAGACATAGTAGCCCTCTCTGTTGAACGAGTTATTGAGATAGCCAGTATAGAGTTTGAGCGGTTCATTGTACTAAGCATATACAGTCCCCCAGACGCTCCATATGTACAGTTCGAAGAAAAACTTGAAGAAGCATTGTTTAAATGCCAAAGTACTAAAAAAACGGTCCTATTTTGTGGGGATCTCAATGTAGATGTTTTAGAAACTGCACGGGAACCTTTACAGAGAGAGAAAATGTTAAGTTTGTTCAAGTCATTTGGTTTGTATAATATATTTTTGGAACCTACTCGTATAACTGCCACTAGTGCTACTTGTATTGATAATATTTATACTAATATAAATCCCATTAAAAAATGTATAGTGGACCCTGTAAAATCAGATCATCGCGGTCAGTTTGTTTCTTATCTGAGAAATAGTAGGGAAAATAAGAAAATAATTAGTTTTGTCCCAGTTAACACACATCGCTTGGAAACATTCAGAAGAAACTTAGTCAAGAAAATAACAGAATTGCCCAATTACACTAGTGTAGAAGAATCCTACTCTGATTTATTTAATTTGATACATGCTGTGTTTGGGAAAATCTTTACCCCTAAGACTTTATCAATCGGAGGCAGCTCTGCTTTCAGTGACTGGGCAACACCCGGAATTTATAAAAGTCGCCATAAACTATATGAACTGTATTCTGAAAAATCGCATAATTTCAACCCAGAGTTTCAGGAATATGTAAAAAAATATTCAAAGATATTTAAGCAAGCCTGTACCTTAGCCAAGTCTAATTTCATTTGAAATAAAATTTTAGATTCTGCGAATGTCATTAAAACTACTTGGAACATTATAAATGCGGAATGTGGTAGGTGTACAGCGAATGAAAGAAAGTTTCATTTAAAGATAGACAATCGCCACGTTTCGGGGGATATGGATGTGGCGACCGAGTTCGAAAAAAATTTTTCAGTAATGTACCTAAAGAGATTACTAACACTCTCCGGTCGTCTTCCACCTCCGCCGAGCTTTTATTAGCAGAATCTGTAGCTGCCTGTTAGCCCTCACAGGCGTTCGAATTTACAGTTGTCAACTGCAACGACATCTTAAAAGCATTTAGATCTATTAATGTTAAAAAAACCGCTGACCTTAATGGGCTATCAGTAAAATCCGTATCAAGTATTATAGATGTCATTGCACCCCACTTGGCAACTGTGTTTAACGATTGCGTCTCAAGTGGTGTATTTCCTGATTTGATGAAACACAGTAAAGTTATACCACTGTTCAAGGCTGGCAGTGCTTCAGATCCGGGTAATTTCAGACCTATCTCGGTGTTGCCGACCTTGAGCAAGATATTTGAAAAACTAATACTAGAGCAGATGCTGATCTATTTTAATAGTCACAAATTGTTTCATGAGAAACAATTTGGCTTCACTAAAGGACGCTCGACTACCGATGCTGGTGTAGAGTTATTGAAATGTATTTACGAGGCCTGGGAGAATAAACAAGATGCAATTGGTGTGTTTTGCGATTTGTCTAAGGCATTTGATTGCGTCCAACATGAAACATTAATCAGGAAATTACACCATTATGGCATAAGAAACAAGGCTCTCGATCTTCTGACTTCATATTTGAACAATAGAATTCAGAGGGTTGATGTTAATGGTACACGCTCAGAGGGCTCTGTAGTTACTATGGGCGTCCCACAGGGTTCAATACTCGGACCATTTTTATTCCTTATATATTTTAATGACCTACCCTTTTACGTGGGGGACAACAACAGGATTGTTTTGTTTGCAGATGATACTTCTTTGATTTTCAAAGTTAAAAGACAAATAGATGACTATGACGATGTCAACAACGCAATCTTGAAAGTGGTTCATTGGTTTAACACTAACAATCTTAGACTGAATGATAATAAAACTAAATGCATAAAATTTACCTTGCCTAATGTAACACAGTCAGAAACCAATGTTCAACTTAATGGTCGGGTGTTGGAACTTGTGGAATCAACGACGTTCCTAGGGTTAACGGTCGATGCTGGTTTACAATGGGGTCCACATATTGTCAAACTAGCAAATAGATTAAGTTCAGCAGCATTTGCTGTACAAAAGATAAGGCACTTGACGGATGTAGATACGGCTAGAATAGTCTATTTCAGTTACTTTCATAGCATAATGTCTTACGGTATTCTACTGTGGGGCAATGCTGCAGATATAGATAAAATTTTTATTTTACAAAAGCGGGCCATAAGAGCTATATATAGATTAGGTCCAAGGGTCTCTCTGCGCGAAAAATTCAAAGAGGTTAAAATTCTTACAGTAGCATCACAATATATTTTTGAGAATCTGATGTACGTACAAAGAAATTTACATAGTTTCGCTAAGTTAAGTGATAGACACAATGTCAACACTAGAAATAAAAGTAACCTTACTGTTTATCATAGCAGATTGCACAAAATCAGCAACTCTTTCATGGGTAACTGCATACGCTTTTACAACAGGCTACCAGACGAAATTAAAAGTATGTCCCTTAATAAATTTAAAAAGGTTGTAAAAAGTAAATTGTACTGCAGGGGCTACTATACAATTGGTGATTATTTGTTGGATGGAGAAGCCTGGAAATGACCTGCTCTACTGGATTCTCAAAAAAATTGTAAAAATGCATAGTTTTTAGATTCATTTTGTAAATAGAGCTCTAAAAAGAATAACCCGCTGAGTTTCTTGCCAGTTCTTCTCAGGTGGGTCGCGTTGTGAACTGGTGGTAGATTTTGATTTATATTCTGGACGTTTTACAAGAGCATCTGTATTTGCCTATGTGAAATAAATTTATTTTTCTTTCTTTCTTTCTTTCTTTCTATAAGACGTTGTCACGTCAAAATATCTAATTAATAGGGTGCTTACCGTTATCTTAAAACCATGAAATTTGGCAAATATGATCCAAAATAAAATAAAATAAAATAAAATTTATTCCATTTGAAATTTTTAAAAAATTATTTAGGTTTGTCAAAATTTTTGTGACTCTACCGGGGGTTCGGAAATGCTACAGACTGAGAAGAACACCCCAAGAAACTCAGTCCGGTCCCTATTAATTCATCTTAGTATCTAATACAGTTTTTTTTTAATGTAGAAAGGAGCAATTCGCGTCACTGCCAGGCAGCCTTGTCTTCTAGAAAGTCTTTAATGCTATAATAAGCTTTCTGGCACAATTTAAGTTTTATTAGTTTTTTAAATTTATTAACTGACAAACCTGTTACGGCTGTCGGCAATGTATTGTACATTCGAATACAATTGCCCGCAAAAGAATTGCTTATTTTATTAAGCCTAAATCTAGGTACAGCCAATTTAGTCTTATTTCTTATTTCTTAAGTTTAGGTTATGGATACCACTATTTTTAATAAATTTACTATTATTTTTATGAGTATATAATAAGTTTTCATATATGTACTGTGAATACACAGTAAGGATGTTGATATCCTTAAACTTTTCTCTTAATGACTCCCGAAACCCCATACCATAGATAGCCCGGACAGCCCTTTTCTGCAACACAAAGATACATTCGATGTCGGCAGCGTTACCCCATAATAGTATGCCATAGGTCATGACACTGTGGAAATAGCTAAAGTAGACAAGACGCGCTGTTCTAATGTCTGTCAGTTGTCGGATCTTTTTAACGGCATAGGCTGCAGAGCTCAGTCTGCCCGAGACTTTCTCGATATGAGGCCCCCACTGCAAGTAGGAGTCTAACTTTATGCCCAGAAAGACAGTTTCATCGACCAATTCTACTTGATCATCCCTAATCCTAATACTGGTGTTAACGAGCCTAACATTTGACAAGGTGAATCTAATACATTTTGTTTTAGTTTCATTTAACAATAAATTATTTGCGTTAAACCAGTGGACTACCCTAGAGAGGGCATTGTTTACTTCGTCAAGATTGCGTTGTCCACGTTCAACTTTAAATATTAAAGATGTGTCATCAGCAAACAAAACTACCTCGTGATCGTCTCTTATAAGGTGAGGGAGATCATTTATGTACACTAAAAATAGAAAAGGTCCCAGAATTGAACCCTGAGGCACCCCCATTGTTACAGCAGACCCATGTGACTGTTTACCATTTATAACTACTTTCTGTACTCTATCTCTTAGGTAAGAACTAATTAAATCCAAGGCCGTCCCCTGGATCCCATAATGATCAAGTTTTTGAATTAAAGTCTGATGCTGGACGCAATCAAAGGCCTTAGATAAGTCGCAGAATACACCATAAGCATCATACGACTCCTCCCAGGCCTCATATATACACTCTAATAATTTAATTCCAGCATCCGTGGTAGACCGACCGCGCGTGAAACCGAATTGTTTAGTATGGAATAGTTTATTTGTATTAAAATGATTTTGCATTTGATTAAGCATTACCTTTTCAAAGATTTTACTAAACGTGGGTAGTACAGAAATAGGACGAAAATTGGACGGATCCGAGGTGCTACCCGATTTAAACAGAGGAGTTATTTTACTAAACTTCATTAAGTCAGGAAACACACCACTATCAACACAATTATTAAATATTATTGATAATTCAGGGGCAACCATTTCAATTAACGAATTAACTAAATGTACAGAAATTCCCCAGAGGTCAGCCGTTTTCTTAATATTTAAAGATTTAAAAGTTTTTATGATAGTGTGTATACTAATTTTACTGAATTTGAATATTTCATTACAGCAAGGAACATTTGCTTTTAGCAAGGATTCTGCTATTGGGGTAGAAGAACCTAGGCCTCTGGTCAAATCTACTGGTATTCGAGAGAAAAAATGTTCAAATTCGTTAGCGACTTCGGCAACTGTTGTAATGATGTTACCATTTACTTTGAGTTTAAAATTATTATCATTTGATTTTGCTTGGCCTCTTTCTGCGTTAATTATTTTCCAAGTAGATTTAACTTTGTCTACACTATTGATAATTTTATTACTTATATACTTTCTTTTGGTCGCTAAGCAGTCTGCTTTAAACTTTTTTGAATAAGTTTTAACATAATTTAGAAATTCATCTGTTCTATTAAGCTGTCTTTCTGAGTATAGTTCATACAGTTTTTGTCTACTTTTATGTATATCCTCAGTGGCCCATTCACTGAAGGCTGGCCTGTCTCCGATTGTGACTTCCTTAGACTTGAATATGGAGTTGAACTCATTGTAAAAGGAATCAAAAAATAACTTATACATTACATTTGAATCTAAGCCAGTGTCTAAAAATGGAAGTTTATTGCAAAGTCCAACTCGCATACGTTCCAAGCGGTCACTAGTTACTGGTCTACATAATATTTTACGTCTTTTAACTTTTTCTCTTGTGATCTTGAAAGATGCTATTTGCCCAGTATGATCTGATTTTATCTTATTTATAATACTCTTACTTTCTGGCAACATATCACTGTATATATTGTCCAGACAAGTAGCTGTTGTATCACAATATCTAGTAGGCTCTAAAAATAAGTTAGTGAGATTGTGTGATTTAAATAAGTTTAAGATATCATTGGTCTGACGTGTATTTATAAGTATACTAGCTGATGCGCGCGGCTTCGCCCGCGTGAAATTTGGATCCCGTTCCCGCTTCCCATGGGAACATTTTCCCGGGATAAAAAGTAGCCTATGTGTTATTCCGCACTATATTCTACCCCGGTACTAAATTTCAGCCAGATCCATTCAGCCGTTAGAGCGTGATTGAGTAACAGACATCCAAACATCTAAACATCCAAACATCTTCACAAACTTTCACATTTATAATATTAGTAGGATTAGTAGGATAGTAGGATTAACATTAAAATCACCGCACACTATTAGGTATTTATTAGTTTTTCCAAGTTTAAATAGCACTTTATCCATTACTTCCTCAAACTCACAAAAGGGTGAGCATTTATATACGCATACTACTATGAATTGCTCCAATTCTACGCACGATATTTCAACTGTACACTCTACAGAGAGGGACACAACATCTTTCCGTTCCTTATACTTTAACTTCTTATTTAATAAAATCAACGAACCCCCCCGTGTTGTGTTGACCCTGCAGAACGCACTACCAACCCGGTGACTACTGAAGCTGAACATGAGCTCATACTCCTTACGCATATGTTCTGTAAGACAAACTACACTCGAGAGCAATGAATCCGGGTCACTTAAAGAATGTTAAAAATCTCGGAAACTAAAAATGATAGGTTAATGCAATAAATTGTATTTAATAGACAATGTAATACTCCTTAAATGAAAGTAAAAAAAATATGAGTCACCATACATTTTATTAACACAAAATTACATAAAGAAAAAACTGCCGATCTCTCCTTAAAACAAAAATAGGAAACATGAAATTTTTGAACTTTATTACGATTTTCTTGAATTTTAATACTTCGTATTGCCTCCTCGTGCTTCCATTACTGCGTTTACGCGGTTTGGCATGCTGTACACCAAGTTCCTTATACGATTTTGGGGAATATTCTCCCATTCCTCTGTGAGAGCAATTTTGAGCTCACGAAGCGTGATTGGGGGAGGGTTTCGTTGTTTTACGCATCTGCCTAGCTCGTCCCAAGCATGCTCGATCGGGTTGATATCCGGGCTGCGCGCTGGCCACTCCATACGAGTAATGTTTATCTCTTGAAGGTAGTCATTCACAATCCTACCTGTATGAGGTCGGGCATTGTCATGCATAAATATAGCATCCTCACCTAAATTGACCATAAATGGACCAACGTGATCATTGAGGATTTCTTCCACATATCTTACGCTAGTTAAAGAGCCGTTTTCTATGATCACCAGCTCTGTGCGACTTTCAGAAAAATTCCGGCCCACACAAGTACAGACCCACCACCGTAGGCTACTTTTTCTTCGATGCATGCTTGCTTGAATCTTTCCCCTGGTCTTCGATACACTCTGTGTCTTCCATCGTGCTTGTAGAGCATAAATTTTGATTCGTCGGAGAACATAACTTTTCACCAATCTTCAATACTCCAATTTACGTGGCTCTGGGCATACCTTAGTCTCGAAATACGATGCCCACGCTCCAGTTTAGGGCCGTTTGCAGGTCTAAGGGGTTTTAAGTTAGATTCAGCAAGCCGACGTCTTACTGTCCATGCACTTGGGTTACTTCCTCCGAGGCGTCGAAACTGATTGGTGAGTTCAGTTCCTGTGAGAAAGCGATTTCGAAGCATGGTGTTCACCAAGTATCGGTCTTCTCGTGCTGTGGTACACCTGGTTCTGCCCGTTCCTGGTCTGCGTAGGTTAGAACCAGTTTCTTCGTAACGTCGGAGAACTCTTTGTACTGTTGACAGCGACACACCGAAGGTCCTGGCTGTATCGCGCTGACTCCGGCCGGTTTCCAGCATTGTAAGTATTCTGGTGCATTCTTCAGGCGTAAGCGACATAATTTCAGCTTGATTAATGAATATAGAGCACTATCAACATGGTTTATGTACCCACATAAATGACAGATTACAAACAAAAGCAACACCAAATGCTGTAATTTCGTAGTTCCATCTTCGAAAGTGGCCCTTTTTCAAATTTGATTTTTTTATGATATAACTTTACAATAACTAAGAAGTTTTAATACCTTCATTTAAGGAGTATTACATTGTCTATTAAATACAATTTATTGCATTAACCTAGCATTTTTAGTTTCCGAGATTTTTAGGATTCTTTAAGTGACCCGGATTCATTGCTCTCGAGTGTATTTCAATATTTTCTGAGCTCATGAACAGCTCCAATTCAAACTCTTTGACCTGCGTTAATGTTGCTATATTATAATGCACCACACTGATATAATTTACATTTTTTTAATTAGTTTTGTTCGGAGGACAGTTTCCGATATAGTTATGATTTGCAATTAAATTCAACTCTATCAATTTACAATTTTGGCTAGAGGGTAAATCCTCTGTTGTCCCAGAAGTTAATTTAAATTACTTGGAAGCGATTCCAAAGTCCTAAATCTACTCCGCTCAAATAAAGCAGTTTTGTCAGCCAAGTTTTTGGCTATAGAGTAAAAATAATTGAATAGCAAACTTTCTATTTGTCTTTTATAGTATTTGGGTAGACAATACCTACCCTTGTGATTATTATAGACTTTATACTTGCTATGTGACAAATTTGTGTCAAATACAGAATTAAAGTCAATTACATTGAATTTATTATTATACTGACTTATTAAGTTTAAACGTAAATTCATCTTATATCTAAATGAATTTTCCGAGTCTGGCACACCTTTTATAAATGGAAGTGTGAACATTACAACTTGGGACAAATCATCATTGCTAATTTTCCCCCTGTTTGCACAGAAAATTATTATTTTACTGTTAGCTTCAAATTTATATTCTAATATCTTTTGCATAATATCACTTAATGAAGCACCCGGATAGCAATTATTAATAACCGAGTAATAACTTGAATTTAAGTTTTGTTTTAAAAATGAACTTAGATTGGTACCAATATCATCACTAAATACAATTAATTTAGTACAACGATTACTATTATTTACACTGTCACACAATAAATACACTGATGTACTGGGCGGGCAAGTAGTAATGGGAGCTAAGGGTTCAGCGGTAACCGGTTCACCCTGAGCCTCCACCGGCTCAATTGCTTTAGGGCAGTTAATATTGCATAAGTGGTCATTTAGGAAACAATTAAGGCGCTCAGTGTTATCATTTGATGTTTTGAGTACCTTATATATGGTTACAGAACATTTAGTAAAGTCCTTAAGGGACCATTCATATTTTTTTGTCATATATTGTAGCTCAAATTGCAAACTTTGTATTTTTGATTATAATTTTTGTGTGTCAGTGCAATATTTTAAATGACTTTGTTCCAGCTCTAACATTGACAATTTAGCTTGTTCTCTATATTTTAAACCAGAACCTATATTTTTACACTTCTTGATTAACATTTTATGGAATTTTAATTGCTTTTTTGATTTCTGTATGAACTTTTTAATTTTAAGATATTTTTTTAGTTTATTTCTGCTGCAAAACAAAACCGACTTGTCCCGTTGATATGGACTGTCACCTGTAAGATCTATAGTAGTCAAGTCCAGGTTTTGGTGTTTCCAGGAATAAACTGCGGGATACCACTCATTAACTCACTATAAAGATTGTCAGTTTTTTGAGCAGTAACTTTCTCAGCAGCTTCTTCCAGGTGTGAGATTTGTCCCTGGGCATCCCTTAGCTCCTGTTCCAGAAAGGTAGTCCTCCTCAAGGTTTTCTCATACTCGTCACTGCACTCTTGGAACCTATCTACAATTGACTGAAGGTGGTCCCGCTCCGCAAAAATGTCATCGTAACTTACATGAAGTCTTGATAATTCGCATTTTAATTTTTTTGTGCATCCAATCCTTCCTCTTATACCTATTACAAATTTAGAAGGTTTGACGAATAATATCCTTCCTCCTATAACTACGAGTATAACAAATTTAGAAGAAAATCTAAAAACTGCGCCGTTGTGACAAAATAAAAGCGGTGTTTATAGTAGGTACTTACGACCGTCTTATTATATATTTTTTCTCTAAGGCTACAAGATACTTTTGATCCCAATATTCTGCATGGTTCATTTAGGAGAAGGTATGAAATACAAGGAGTTGTAATTTCTCAATGCTTCATCTACTCGTAATACACTCAAGTTTAGATATTTGTAGAGAAGAGTAGATACATTATAAGTAAAAACTGGTAATACTTTTTATAATCACGATGATGATTGATGACAAATATTAATATAATGATAAATTTTATTGGTACCTACATATTGCCCAAGTCAATGGGTCATTATTCAAATAGTATACGAGTATACTAAGTACTGGTTAATAATATCCGCATTGATTTATCCTCGACATTTATTTAGATATCGGGCAAGTAGCGGCAGAATTCTTGTAAGTTGGAAACTTCGAACCGAAGTCATATTCATTGTCCCGGAAACAGGCTTATGTCAGAAATAGCGTAAGGAACTAGCTAGCTAGCGCTTTGCTATACCAATCATCGCCTCCGAGGCTTTAACGCGGAAAAAAAGCGAGGAAGTGAAACCAGTATTCGGCATGTCTGGTCACAAATGATTTAACATGTGATAAATCATATACCTTACGCCGTAAAACGTGCTCCACAAAATAAGTGTACCTACACAATTTCAAGTAGAGGAAGTTAGATCCGGTTATTGACTTATCATTTCGTAATATTATTATGTTTTATCTGTCTCTACGCGCACTATGAATCGTAATGTATGGGGAGGTTGGCCATGAATAATCTTTTTGAAGTTATTGGTAAGTAGATGATTATTGTTTTAGCCCCTCTCTATAAAATAGATTGCAGAGGAGTTTATGGCGAGACTTGTGTCTGTAGTCTGTGACTCTGTTGCATTAAATTACGTCACTAGGTCACGTGGATCATCTGTTCAAAGTTTGAAATAAAACAAAAATGACAACGTCAATCGGATTGAACTTTCACAATAAACGGTAGAGGGGCAGTCGGGTGAGACCGTCTCACGGCTTCTTGTTTTGATTATGTAAATTGAAGGTATATTGCATTACTTTCAAGTGATTAAATTCAAATACTGGTCTACTAGTATTATTTGTATGATACGTCAAACATTTCCTATTTTCAGTTTTCGTCGTTGTCCATTGCGGAAAGCCAAGCTTAGTGTAAACTTCGAACACAATCTTTTAAAGATTGTAATTTTAAAAATAGTAAGAACACGAAACTTAAATAAAAAAATCATGAGTATTGTCAAGGGTATGTGTAATATTTAAATTATGTAATTATAACCGTTTACGATATTGAATCACTTTGTAAAAAAATAAAAATAAAAAGTCAGAAGTTCTGAGACTTCAATTTAGTTTTATTTTCTATTTCGGGGATTTTGCCCGGATAGCTATTGGTTTCAAGTGACTTGAAAAATAATGTAGTAATTAAATTCGAACTCAATAGTTCGGGCAAAAATCCCTAAACAGGAAAAAAAAACTAAATTGAAGTCTCGGAACACCTTACTTTTTACGTATGTGTATTTTTTTAACAAGTGATGAACCATCGAAAACGATTATATATAAATATATATTTTGAATACTACATACCTTTGACACTACTCATGATATTTTTCATAAGTTTCGTGTAAGTACTTACTGTTAAAGATACATTTGTTCAAAGTTTACACTGAGCTTGGCTTTCCGCAATAGACAACGATGAAAACTAAAAATAGGTAATGTTTGACGTATCATATAAATTATACTAGTCAACCTACTAGTATATGAATTTAATCACTTGAAAATAATGCAATGTACCTTCAAGTTATTTATTCGTAGAACAATAATCATCTACCTGCTGTAACTTTGAAAAATGATTGAACGATGAATATTGGCCAACCGCCCCATACATGAGGATCCATAGTGCGATGTCACAATATATTTTATATTTTTACCGACTACTGTTCTTCACCGACATAAGCAATAATAATAATGTGGGAATATAAGAAAATAATGTGCCATCTTTTTGCCTGGATGTTAGCAAGTCTCCCGTAAGCCCTTGTTCTGAAATACCTCGACCAGTCACACTTATACAATTACAATATGGAATACATAAAACATCTAGCTGTGTAACATACTACGATTGACTTTCACCCGCTAATTCAGCCCATTTGAAATTTGACATCTTAGTGGGTGCCCACTTTATATGGGTAGTTTACTCTAAAAATATAAGTTTCTAGTTACTAGGGCTTCGGCTAGTCGTTGGTAAGTGAGTGAGTCACCCGTTAATTTTATTTATACAGAAAAACACGTTGTGTTTAATTATTTTGATATCATTAACAGTTATTTGCTGGTTTTTGTACTCAGATTCTTAAAATGAAACGATTTAATTAAAATATTTTAAACTATTCACAATCTGTTTTTTTTGGGTAGGTAATTTTTAGGATTCGTACCCACAGGGTAAAAACTGAGACTTAGCTGTTCGTCTGTCAGACTGTTTCTTACGAAATGTGATAGATAAAATGTTGAAATTCTTACAGATGATGTGTTTCCGTTGCCCATAAAACAAGAAATTAAAAACAAAAATGAAAAGAAAATTAAGAGGTCTTTCATAATGCCAAACGTGTTTTTTCCACAGACTTACAATAAGTAGGTTTTTTTCCGTTTTTTGGTACGGAATTCGAATTGGTGAGTCCGCCTCGCATTTGCGGATTATATCAACGGCTGGGTTAGGTATCTAAATATTACGAGTTATTCTAGCTTAAACTGAATTAATATACATTGTTAACGCAGTATCTACAAAGTATATTCATATAAATATTTGTGGACAAGTAATTATATTTACAACCCAATTAATATACTCTGTGGACACTGCGTCTACATAGCACCTACTCACAGTGTATACAAAGTATTATAATTCAGTTTGAAGTTAACAATAACATATACATCCCTGTCCCTTCTAATATTATAAATGCGAAAGTAACTCTGTCTGTCTGTTACGCTTTCACGCCTAAACGGCTAAAGCGAGTGAGTTGAAATTTGGTATAGGGATAGATCGAGGCCCTGGGAACGACATAGGCCACTTTTTAACCGACTGCGCAAAAGGGGGTTATGCTTTTACGTGATAACGACTTCTACGCAGTCGAAGCCGCGGGGAACAGCTAGTACACACATATAAACACGCCGTTATCTCCGAAGGTGTAGGCAGAGGCATAGTGTACGCCCACATTTCACTTTATATTCAAGAATAAATAAAAATAAGCATTAAAGTAAGTAAGTATAAAAAATAAGTTTTTATAGTTTTACGTCCCACGTAATAGGTGATGAACCTATTGCCGTGTTGAAATGGACAGGCGCAGGTCGCCGCGACCCGCAGTTGAAAATTTTCAAGCCTCCCGTAAGGCCTTCAATTTGGGTTAACGATTGTCATTTTACTGACAACCATTTCGAGATTTCCTTCTCTCCGCAACGGATATTTTTGCGAAAGTGTTCCCTTAGTCGTCTCTTATGCCCGCCCTCGGGATGTATTGGGGTGGAGACATTTTGTACTCTTACTCATCGCAACACGGCACCCCGTCGCCAAACGGGGCGAGGCAAGTTAAAATAGGAAATTAATTAAAAAACAAAATAATGCGAACTCTTTTCTGTGTTTTTCAGGCGCCATTTCCCTGTTTGGGCGCCATTAATATAATGTGTTACATTAAGAGCCTACCAGACGCCAAATTGTCAAAAGCAGATAGCAGATATACATTTTAGCGTGCAAGAAAGAGAGAGATGAATCGGTTTTTGTGCGCTTTTAACGAAATAAATTAAATATAAAAAAACTATAACCAATATGAAAAAAATGCTCTAGTGCAAATAAAGATTTTACAATTGTCTTTCTTATAAATATTTTATATTATAAAAACAACTTATAACATACGAGATCTAGCTTAAAATTTCACGAAATCGAGGTATTTTCAACACAAAAATCTATCCAGGATTTTTAGTTCATGAACTGGAGTTGTCTGTGTTCAAATTTTAATTCAGCAGACCTCACAAGTCCTGGGATCTAGATCAAAGTAATAGTCTATTTGGCGTCATATGGACTCTTAATAATCAATCAATATCAATACATATAACAAAATCGTAAGAGGTCGCTGTCTGTACATGAAAGATAAATGAGAAAAAATATTATGAACGCAATAGAACCCAAAACAATGATTTTTAGAATTTTTGCCTGTTTGTCTGTACGTTTGTGCTCGCTAATCTCAGCAACCGCTTAACCGATTGCAATGCGGTTTTCTTTATTGTGTTAGGTTAGCTCCGCTTAACATTTACCCCCTTATTCATAATCGTTTATTAAACCTATTTTAGTTAAAACACACTTTAAGTCTATTGCTGTCTCTAACCAATGACAGTATGGTAAGTGTTTATTTCATGTCAATCGGTTTATAAATAAAAAAGTTATATCACTTTAAAGAATCATACATAGACTTATGAATCTAAAAGTGGGTAAATCTATACTGGCGTGTTGGCTTAATCATAAAAGAGCTTAATGATTAAGGCTATTTTAAAAAAAATCAGTCCGCGCCGAAGGCACGCCACACGCTGCTTGATGAGTCTGATGAAGAAGTACCTCTCCTTTCATACACCTTATGTGACGTAAACAAAGATGCGGGCTCTGCTAGTTGAACATAATCCAGCGGGAGTAAGTGGGACTGCGCCGCCTCTTTCTGCGAGCAGGTCAGAACTCTCCCACCCGAGTTCCGCAGTCGGCGCCTTGGGCGCCGCCGACGTGTCTTCGCCGAGGACTATCGGCCTCCATGACCGAGGTCTGAGGACGGTGAGAGGGCCGCTCACCGTTCTTACAGAAGCAGGCCCATGACGGCAGCGTGACGTGAGCAACTCACGCACGCCCCTCCCTTAGAAGCGGGGTCACACCCGAAACCCCCCATGGACGCGGGATTGCACCCGAACCACCCCCTGGGCGAGGCCGCAGTGGCGGCCGTAGGTCTGTTGGGAGTCACGGGACATCCTTCCTGAGGGCTTACCCGGGGCTCTCAACCATAGGCTGTTAGGCGTGGCGTGAGGTTTTTTAATCGGTAAGAGTCCGGCATAACATCCTATGAGGATTTTCCCTCACGATAAACAAAAAAAAAAAAATCTAGTTGAACATAAGATGAAAGTTACCTATGAAAATAAAATTAAGTAATGATTTCATTAAGATTATTAATTTT
Source organism: Miltochrista miniata (assembly GCA_933228765.1). NCBI lineage: Eukaryota > Metazoa > Arthropoda > Insecta > Lepidoptera > Erebidae > Miltochrista > Miltochrista miniata. The sequence continues at coordinate 19,828,424 of OW121763.1, read as the reverse complement.
AACAAGTTACTTTTAATTTTATTGTTATTTGTGAACCTTGCAATATTGTATGTGTGCACCAAGTTTATGAAAACAATACTAAAATAGAATGTTGTGTGCTGAGGTAAGTTAGGCAAACTGCGGCAACATCACCCGATTTTTCAGACTATAGTCTATCGTCTCAAAAATCGAGTGATTCCGTTGAACATTGATGATTATGTTCAACGGAAACTTTTGAAGAAAAGCGTGGAATTTTTACCAAAGCAATTTTAATAAAACTTTTTTTACGTAGGTACTTTTGTTTGTGTTGGGAGATAATAAAAATTGCTATTGTTTATAAATTATACATACATACATACATATGGTCACGCCTTTATCCCCGAAGGGGTAGACAGAGGCATATTATATGCCCAGTGATCGTTTACAGAACACTGAGTCCGCGGGACCACGAGCGCTTCGCTTATAATATGCAGCTCTTTAATAAAAATATGTTCTAGTATTTTCTAAAATTAATACCTAAAGCTTTATTTTAAAGTTTGCACGAGTAGATTTAATACTGATTAAGGAGAATGGGTACCTTCAGTATGGGTGCAGGTAGCCAAGGTCTCCAGGGAATCCGGGGACATCCTTCCGAGGGATTACCTTCGACCGTAGGCATTGGGAGGGCACGTGTGATTTTAGTCGGACTTGCATACAAAATAGGTGTAAGTGCAACGACAGTTTGAAATGCGAAGCCGGGGGGCACAGCTAGTTAATAAATAAATGTTGTTATTATTTTTTAATAGATGATGTCTGTGACTCTGCTCGCGTATGTATGTATACCCGGCGCGGCCGCGACTCAGCAAAGTATTTCAGGGATAAACATCCATATTGACAAACTTTTACGTTTATAATAATACTAGCTCACGCCCGCAGCTCCACCCGCCTCAAGTTTTGTTCCCGTTTCCGCTTCCCGTGGAAACTTATTCCCAGGATAAAAAGTAGCCTATGTGTTATTCCAGACCTATATCTACCCCTATACCGAATTTCAGCCAGATCCGTTCAGCTGTTAGAGCGGGAAAGAGTAACAAACATCCACACATCCACACTCACAAACTTTCGCATTTATAATATTAGTAATATTAGTCTCCAGAACCCTAAAAACTGGTTCAGGTAAATTAATTGCCAAGTAACTGCATGCAATTGGTCTGTATCCTTTTACCGTTTAATGCTTTAATCAGATTCTTTTATTTTTTTCTTGTGTTAATGAACTCGTTAATACTTACGACCCGGCCATACAAAGTTCATAAAATATTTTTTTTTGAATTCGTAATACGGTAAATTTAAACAATAGTGGAATCACACAAAAAATTGTAGTTACTAGCTGTATCAAAAATAACATAATAGTACTACATACTTATAAATAGCTTTACATACCTAACATAAGATATAATGACCCCAAGGGGTCGGCAGAGGTGAATTACACACCTAAATTTGCCAGAAGTTTTTTGTTCCCATGGCACATTATTTTTGAAAAAAAAAAACTGTCTACTGTCTAGTCCGAATCATGCAAAGCAGAAATATTAATACACACATACAGAGGCAGGGTGTAGCTACTCGTACCTCATCTCATTACAACTGATCGTCATCCATAGTTGGGAATAGGCTACCTACTGTTGAATTTTTCAAGCTGCCTAAAGATCTCAAACTGAGCTAAATAATTCCACTATGTTATTGACTACCGAGATCAACGGACTAACGTTCTCTCCGAAGTTTTCAGGAACGACCTGCCCGCGCACGTGTTTCCCCTTCCCTCCTATTACATTACAACCCCGAGTTCTTCAAGCGGAGCGTGAAGAGGCACATCGTAGGGCAGCCAACTTTAGGATCATTGTAATGCTTCCTCCACATTACTCGCGAAGTTCAACGAAGTTAGTCGGCGAAGTTGCCCGAGTCAAAGAAAAAATTTTGACGAAGTAGGCCGAGGTGCAGGAAGCATTATGCTTCCTCCACATTACTCGCGAAGTCGAACGAAGTTGGACGAGTACGATAGTGTAGGGGGGCACTTCGGCCTACTTCGTCAAAAAATTTCTTTGACTCGGGCAACTTCGCCGACCAACTTCGTTCAACTTCGCGAGAAATGTGGAGGAAGCATTAATAGTCTTGTAGACTGTGTGTGAGATTGACCCCAATTGCTAGCTAGATGCCGTCTGTACGTCAGGCATCATTTTGGTCAACTGAATATATAATAAAAGTAACTAGTAAATTCAGATATCTCATCTATACCTATAATAAAACCGTAAAGTGAAGGCTAGATGACATATCATAAGAGCAAAATCCGTTGTTGGCTAAACAGGACCCAATGACAGAATATGCTTTAGATAGAATGTACACGGTTTATCTCTAAATAACACTCAGTGTTACCTTCCATCTTCTTCCATTTAATGATTTTAAGACTTTGATGATTTTAAGACTTATAAATGTCACATCCAACCAACTTTTCAATTACCTTTCATAAAACTTGGATACCCAAAGAACGACAAACATTGGAATTCTACCCAGAGGAAGCCTCCAAAAGTGAATCGCTGTTTAAAAGGCTTGAACTTTTTACGCGAAACTACTTAGATCATCTAACCACAGGATGCGCCTTACTTAAGCATTGTTTTCTGCCATTGCACATGACCATTTGGTCTTTTGGCTTTATAAAAAGCACTGTACATCAGTACATCATTTTATATGATTAAACTAGTACATTTCATTGTAGTTGACTGTACAATAAAAAATAACACACAACAGCCATTACGCGTTTGTCGATTAATACATTTTTAAATGCAATGAAATTTTATATGTCTTTGTGTTTCCCCCTTCACTTGTATGAAAACTGGCAGAATATTTTTGTATGCGGTGGTTCGCAAAGGCTAGTCCCGTGATATATGGTCTAAGCGAAACTACTATAATTTGTAAATATTATGTGTATTTACAAATACATATAATACATGGAAAACACTTAAACTCCGAAAGAAACATCTGTGGATCACTCAAATATTTGGACCGACCCAGGAATCGAAGCCAGGACCTCCAGCGCCACAGGTGGTATCACTAACGACCGCGCCAGGGCAGTCGACTATTATACTATACTAGCGGACGCCACGCGGTTTCACTAGCATAGTTCCCGTTCCGGTGGGAATACGGGAATAAAATATGTTTATCCTATGTTAACCGCAAAGAGTGTAGTTTCCCAACAGTGAAAGTATTTTTCAAATCGGTCCAGTAGTTCCAGAGCCTATTACAAACAAACAATCAAATCTTTCCTCCTTATAATATTAGTATAGACTATGCGAAAGTTTGTGAGTATGGGTGGTTGTTACTTTTGCACGCTCTAATAGCGGAACGGATTTGACTGAAATTTGGCACAAGGATAGATTATAGTCAGCAATAACACATATTTTTATCACGAGATAAGTTCCCATGGGAATTGGAAACACGAACGGGAACAAAATCTCACGCGAGCGAATTTGCGAGCATCAGCTAGTCAGAAATAATAGTTAAACTGAATGCTCAGTTATCTAGTAAGATCAACTAGTCAAATTACGTAGGTACGTAAAGAACCAGTATAGAAATGACAAACTACTTATTATGCAGACACAAACATGTCTTTATAACTTGATTGTGTGCTTAGTTTAAACCGTCATATAGCCAACTTGTCCCATTAATTATATTTTTATTTTTAATACACTTCCTAGATGAATTTTTGTTAAATCTTCAAAAATTTTCGTAACATGTTTAAAATCATAACATACAATCACGCGTATATCATCGAGGAGGTAGCCAGTGGTGAATTACAACTTTTCAGTTAGCTGAGTCCCACCGTCATTCCATTTAAGGTGAAGTGGGACTCAAAATACATAATTTTGACATATTTCGAACCAATTTTGCAACGGTGTTAACAAAGATTTCACAATTTTTTAAATGGATTATTATTATTAAGTATATTGACCAGGGATGTCAGCTCTCCAAAACACGATTGAGTAAATTCGGCTCGATAGAAAATAATCCCAAAGTTCCCTCGAATCTGTAAATTTACCTGTGACCGCCTTGACTATAATCAATTTCATTCAGTAGTTATATAATGTACCACACTAATTTTTTATTTCCATGTCCCTAATAAGTTACCTCGAGGTCCTATGCAGTTATTTATTAATTAAAAACATATTACTTTAATAAAAAAAAACGTTTTGTTGAGCGGGAGTGCATTTTGCCGCTATCAGCCACCTCACAGAGCCCGCTCAGTCAGCCGACAGGCTTCGTTGAGGACACCCGTATACAACTTTGTCACGCCCGCTGACGTAATTCGCTGCCGTAGTAACGAAAATAGGTAATAAAAAAAACCAAAAAAGGAAGTATTCAAGGCTTAAGCTCAAGAGCGTAAAAATATCGCATCTGTTTGGGGAAGTTTCTTTGGTGTATTATATAAGTTATAGTAATGTTTTCATACTTTCCAATACAAAGTTTGCCTGATGCCACATAATAGATAAGTCCAGAAGATTCACCTATAAATGCGCTCATGTATGTGACGCCCTGACCGAGCGTATAACATGTACATTATTTAAATTAATATTTAAGTAAAATCAATGTCACAACGAGTTTAATACTAATGACTGATAAATCAGTGGGCCAATTCTCCTAAATTTACAATATAACAGTAGGTATAAACCTTAATTGAGTATATAATAAATTAAACTTCTATCCAAAATTACAGCTTTCAAGGCACGTATTGCGTATTGTTGATATTCTCGTAGTCTTACTTTACTACTCGTACGTCGTAGTTGATGTAGGTAGGTATTGAATTTGAAGTTGTAAGTATGAGTTTCTTTTTTTTATATTTAGCTCGCCAAATTGACGTCGCCACCAGCCTGATGAAAAGCCGTGGCGCATCTAGCTATTGGGGGCCACTTCTGACAGTGGTTCTCAAGTTGGCCCTGTGATGTGCCTCTTCACGCTCCTCTTGAAGAACCTGGGATTGTAAGATGAGGGAAACACGTGTGCGGGCAGGACGTTCCATGTTTTTATAGTTCGACAGAGGAACGAAGATTCTCTCCACTGTGTGGGAGTGTCATCTTTGCCCGGCACGTGTTGTTCGGGATCGGAAAGAAGAGGGTGGGATCAGGTTGAAGAGCTCTTCAGAACATTCGCCGTGATACATTCGATAGAAGGCAGCCAAGGACGCTATGGTTCTTCGCGGCGCCAAAACGGTTCGAGGCCTCCCGTCACCTCAGTTTGAATTTTAACCAACAGTGAACTGAAAATAAACAGCTTACATACAACCCGATACAGTCAATACAACCCTAACTTTGTTTTTAAGCCATAATGTAAAATAGTAATTCAATGTTCAATGGATAGTGGTACCTATATGTTAAGCGCTAGAAGATGATTTTGTGAATATATTTTACTGAAAAGGCCAGATGATTTAATATGACTTACGAATTATTTAATTATGATATATGAAAGTCTGTGAAGATGTTAGTGACAAAATCACGTTCCAACGGTTGAGCAGATCTGGCTGTAATTGGTGGCCTATTATAATTATTTTATGCTTTTCCAGACTGCAAAGTATTCCTGGACATATTATACACTAGCTGACGCCCGCAGCTCTGCCCGCGTCTAGTTTTGTTCCCGTTTCCGCTTTCCGTGGGAACTGATTGCCGGGATAAAAAGTGGCCTATGTGTTATTCCAGGCCTATATCTACCCCTGTACTAAATTTCAGCTAGATCCGTTTAGCCGTTAGAGCGTAAAAGAGTAACAAACATCTACACTCACAAACTTTCGCATTTATAATATTAAGTAAGAAGTAAGATAATTTAGAAAATAGCATAAAGGCTATTTTATCCCTGGATATGACCCAATGGTAGTAGGGAACGCGAACAGAATTCTACACAGCTGAAGCTGCGGGCAATAGCTATGCGAAGTGAAACGTAGAATGTTTAATTTAGGAAATGGTAATCATTTGGACAGGACTAAAGCCTAGTCTAGTTTAAATTACTAGTATCGAAATTTATTGCTTTACACCCTTGCATATATGCAAATAGCAATATTCGTTTTTGTATATTCTGCGTTTTCTTAGCCAAACGGGACCCTATTACTGAGACTTTGAAGTCCGTTTGTTCATCTGTATCTCATGAACTAGGCAGTTATACATTTCAAAGATATGTTTCTGCTACCGCTGTAACGACTATAATAACACTAGATAAAGAAAAAAATAAGGTTACTCCCATACAACGTAATCTTCTGGCGTTTTTTTTGTTACGAAATCCTCATCAGTGTGCCAGTCCAACTTGAACCTCGGCCGTTTTTACAGTTCTGTATCCATAGGTAAAAATGGAACGAGGAGAAAGTATTGCCTTTTGAAAATGCTAAGAGGCAAAAACGGTCAGGTGTAGAGTAAATAAATGCTGTAAAACAGTACAAGTGGTGGTTATTCAATATGCGCTGCAGGTTCCACCAAGTGCCAACAGTATCAATAATCTGTAATAACGCGACCCTATTACTGAGACTATCTATCTGTCATCTTATGCACCACTGCAATAGCTAGGCATTTGAAATTTACGAATCCTAAGAACAGAAAAAAAATTAAGGAGGGCTCCCATACAGGTATATTTTTCAGTCTTTTTTTGTACAGAACCCTCCTTTTTCCTTTTCAGGAAGTACCAAAAAATATAAACAAAGGATAGGGGCAGCAGATTCTTACTTTTTCAATAAACCTGGTAAAAATCATCACAGGTAAAAAAATAAATTGAAGTACCTACTTCTTAAATATATTATGTTCTATTCTTATTATAAAAATGAATTTCATTACATGTTAGTGATAAAAAATGCATCAAAATCAATAACGTAGTTGCTCACGAGTAAAAGATCTAAAGAGGTTTATCTAAATAGGGCGAAAAAAATTGTTATGTAAACTTGTACTTCTGTCAATGATTTCAATTGCGTAGTGAACGGGTTAACGCGCGAAAACGTTTCCGACGCACGGAGCGTCCCGAACATCTTGCGTCTGCTTCACCCCCTCCGAATCGCTTGAGACACAATTGCACTTCGCCTTAACTATTATTCGGTGCATTCGATTAAATGCGTCAGTAACAGAGTTTCTATCAGGTTAAGATTATTTTTGAAAAGCTATTATTATTATGCTAACTGAGCATAAAAAAAATAAAAAAAATCCATCAGGTTGTTACATAGAACCAAGCGATCAGTACAAGGGGAGTAGACATAGCCTGTTTGCTCTATACATCTGTCTGTAATATATGTTGCGGGGGGGAATTGTACTTCCCCCCCCCCCATATACCACTACAAAAACAATCGGCTGTCACTTTGGAACTTATACGAAACATAATTTCAAACACACACACATATATTTCTTATAAACGGGTGTATAAGCGTACTTCTTTAGGGATATGCTTTGAAAGAAGGGAAATTTTCGTTATAGCGCCTCCCCTACCGATAAAAGTCATAGATCGTGTTGCTCTGTGGCTTGATTATATATTTCCGATGGTAACATTATACTTGGTGGAATACTTTGTTTGGCTTATTTGATCATAAGAAATTCAAGAAAAAAATGTATCGACCCTGTTATTGGAGTTTTGATTCGGTTTATACTTAGTAGTTTTATCGGAAAATATATTGACAGATCTCACATTTACAAATTCACTATCGGCAGTCCGAGCACAATTTTCATACACAATACAACACAGTGGGAAAGTCCCTTGTTTTGAAGGAAGTGTACATTTAAACAGAGATGACAAACACTGCCTAGAATTACTTAATGTGCTATGGAATATTTTTCGTCTTAAACATATGACTCCAATATGTGGTAAATTTGGTGACTCAGGTATTATTATTTTTGTAATTCTCACAAAAGATAATAAAAATCATCATTTGCTTGGAAAGTGGATTAAGTACATGGTTCTGATAGAATCAGTAAATTATTTATCAGAAAATAATTCACTGATTCTAGTGAATTATTTATCGGAAAAAAGTATAGACATAATTAGTTCGCGAATACTTAGATACAAGTTGTGACCCGTGGGTTTTCAAAATGCAATAGTGATTAATTAAAAAATATCTTATGCTCTTCTTCTTATAAACTTTAACTGTAGGTATTTCACATGCATTCCAAAGGGGTATACGGTACAGTGCCATAGCTTCATGTATTAATGGATAATTTATGTCAGAAGCAGGCCCTAGACGACAGCGTAACATGAAAGATTCAAGCACGCCACTCCCCTCTAAGAAGCAGGATATGACCCGAACAACCCCCTAAAGACGAGATAGCACCTGAACCCTACTAGGTGAGGCTGCAGTGGTAGCCAAGGTCTGTTGGAAATCCTGGAATCATTCTTCCGAGGGCTTTTCCGGGGCTTCCAACCGTAGGCATTAGGTAGAAAACTAACTTCCATGTTTAAAAATTAATATATTATCGTAGTTTCACGTATTAGATAGTATTTCTATTAATTTATAGGGATTTATGTTCCTAAAATACCCGTTTAACGTGTGGAACTCGAACTGACTGAAACCACACGGTCCCTAGTTCTTCGTCTAGCGCCGCCGCCGGGGCCCGGGTAACTCCCCGAACAAATGTGTATGCACAGCACACATTAACATGACGACAACTATTTGAAGAATAAGTAACAGTATAAAATAACATATTTTGTGACACGTACACATCGTCGTTGTAATCAAATTAAACGTAAGCATATATGCTATCGAATCTGAATAACCGATAAACATAGGTTTAAACTTCACAACTATACATACATAACATAACCATAGGTTTAAACTTCAAATTTAAATATTTGTGGAAATTCTCACACAACGTCATCTAGACCAAATTAAGCTAATATAAGCTTGTGCTATGGGATCTAGACGACTGTTAAACATACTTATATATTTCTAAATAAATACATAATTATTATAGATAAATTACACTTAGACACGGTACAAATCAATGTTCTCATCTCAGAAAGAGATTTGTCCTGGGGGGTATCAACATTAACCACTGGGCCACGAAACCAGTCGATGTCGAGTTATAGAAGTACTTAGTCATTTTTAACCAATTTATAAAAAAGGAGGTTCTCAATTCGTCTGTAGGTATGTTTTTTTATGTATGTTTACCGATATTTAATAAAAACTAGCTGTCCCGACAGACGTTGTCCTGCCTTATCTATGAAAAATCGGTATGCCGAGTTCTTAGTACCTGGTCCCCTGTTTCCGTTCCCGATTTCTTGTTCCTGGTTTCGAATTGAGTTCCCGGTCTACTGTTTACGTTCTCGGTTTAAGATTCTGGATTCCCGGTTTCGGGTTCAGAGTTCCCGGTGCCTGGTTTTCAGTTACCGGTTCAAGTGGGTTATATAGCGATTTCAAACTTGCCACCTTTTTTTTGAAAACCTTTCAATAACAAAAACAAAAAAGAATTAGCTAAATCGGTCCAACCGTTCTGAAGTTATGCGCGTAGGCGTAGGTACATACAAAAATATTTTTTTATAAATTTTTATTTTCTTTTTTAGCTTTCTTCAGTTTTTTTTACATCCTGATTATATTTGCAGCACGCATTCTGTCTGTCAAATGGCATAATGTTACAATAAAAAAGTTCATAATGTCCAAAGCGATAAGGTTAGATTAGAAATGAGCATTTAATAAATTTTTTAATTTTCTGCGGAATTTTTTATTATTTTTCTTTCTTACGAACCTTCTCATGATCATAACAAACACAACAAGAAAAGAATTAGCGAAATCGACGCCAAGATCCCCAAATCTAACAACGTTGCATTTTTTTATGGGGTTATGACATGTAATAAATTTAGTTTACAAGAACCATTATGAAAATGTCCACGAGCTACAAACAGAATTTAGACGTATTATTCTAAATATCCACCACAACAAGATCAAATAAACCGGCCAAGTGCGAGTTAGACTCGTCCATGAAGGGTTTCGTAGCAGCAAGTAACATAATATAAAAGTTCTTATAGTTCGTTGTAACTTTGACTGATGTTTGGAAATTGCGGTTTATGACGTATTAAAAAAAAACTACCAGCTCTATCTCGTTCAAACTAATTTTCGTTGGTAGTTTTTATGGCAATGTACATCATATATTTTTTTTAGATTTATCATTCTCTTAGTTTAGAAGTTAGAGGGGGGGGGACACACATTTTTCCACTTTGGAAGTGTCTCTTGCGCAAACTATTCACTTTAGAAAAAAATTATGTTAGAAACCTCCATAGCATTTTTAAAGACCTATCTATAGATATCCCACACGTATGGGTTTGATGAAAAAAAAATTTTTGAGTTTCAGTTCTGAGTATGGGGACCCCCAAAATTTAGTGCTTTTTTTCTCGTTTTATATTAGAATCTTAATGCGGTTCACAGAATACATCTAGTTACCAAGTTTCAATAGCATAGACCTTATAGTTTCGGAGAAAAGTGGCTGTGACACACGGACGGACAGACAGACGGACAGACAGACAGACATGACGAATCTATAAGGGTTCCGTTTTTGCCATTTGGCTACGAAACCCTAAAAATGGACATGAATGAAATAATCAAAAGAATGCGACTTGTATTCAACACTATGGGACTCATTTTGAGGTTTAATAAATTGTTTATTTTTGTATTAAAAATGTTAACATTCATGGTCTTCCTTTTAGGTAAGGATTATTTTTTGCTAAATAAAATAGAGTCAGAACTCTATGTTATTTAGCAAAAAATAATCCTTATGATGAAGCCTTTCGATCGGTATGGTAAAGCTACAGGATGATCGTGTAGCCGGTTCGATTCTCGGCTCAACCATGTTATTATTTAAAAATCTATGAATGCAGTTTAAATTGTTTTTTTATTATTATTAAAATAATGTATTCATTAAGTAAAATGTTCCATCTACAATATTCAAGATACTTTCCCTCCATGTGGCATAACCGTGGGACGCCCTGTATGGATGACTTTAAAACTTACTTCCAGAAAATCTCTATAGAGTTCAATAAAGGTATTTCAGCCTGCATCGTCAACGCTATTAAATAAATTTAAATTTGGAATGTTTATTTGACATATCGTTTAATGCAGAACGATAATTGTTAAAGTCGTTTGTGACTCATACTTCCTTGAGCCCTTTACTTTTCAGATCATTGACCGGAGGCTTATACTGATATTGTTTACTCTATTTAGATAAGTATGGGGGCAGTTCCGAACAAATGATTATTTTGTACTTACAGTAGGCAAGAGCATTCTTTTTTATTTGGACCTGTATAAAAGTTATGGTAATTTTTAAACTATGAAGTAACGAAGTATAGAAAATAATTAAAGTATAGAAACAGCTTCTTTGAAAATATAATACAAGCATGATATTATATTCCTTACTTTCGTGAAGATTACTAAACTTATTTTATAAAAAAACCGGGTTTTCGAGACACGATGGGAGTTTTTATTCAATGTAAAGGTAGGTCTGGCGAATTCTCTGACTAACATTTTATTTTTCGAAAAGAAAAAAAAAAGAAAATTAAATATAGGTATAGTAAGTTCAACTCATCTGTGCGCGCGGCCGTATGTGTGGGTAAGCCTCGTATAAACACAGTGACTTCGTGTGCGTGACAAGAGGTACAGTGAAGTACAAAATACAAAAACACTTGTTTAACTAAAATAAAAAATTAGGGGGTGAAATGTATGTTAAACATATTAATATGTATCGCTGCTAAAAGAATAAAATTGAGGAATTTTAGCATTCGCTGCTCTCTACAAGGTTAATTATAAATTCAGATTCCATATCAAAATGTCCATAGTATCCTTCTACTTACTTTGTATTACGCCACATCTCTTCATCAATTTGACCTAAACGTTCGTTTATTAATTTCATTATTCCCACCACATTTTGTTCGATGTTATGCAAAGCATTTTTTTTTTTTCAATCCCCCTACTATTTCGATTGGGTTTAGTTCAGGATGATACGGTGGTAACCGGAGAACTTTTAAGCCACATGGCTGAAGTATATCATAAATCTTATAACAAACTAGCTGACCCTTGCATCTTCGTTTACGTCACATAAGGTGTACGAAAGGAGAGGTATTTTTTCATCAGACTCATCAAGCAGCGTGTAAAACTGCCCTGCCCTCTGACAAAGGAACCGCGCAAAATATCGGGATCAAAAGTATCCCAGAACCTTCTTAGGATCATAAGCTCAGATTGTACCAAGTTGCATTTAAATCAATTCAGTAGTTTCAGCGTGATACTTATTCGGAATACGGACAGACAGATATGAAAATTTTTTATTACATTTTCGGCTTTAGTATCGATTAGAGAACGCTTTACAATTAACATTTTCAAATTATCTTCCATGTACAGACTCTCGACCCTCAACAGTTTTTTGAAGTAAAACTTCTTTAGGCGCGACCTAGGGAGTAACTCAGATATTTTTTCTGACGGAAGTAACGCTATTTGAATTTTGAATAGCGGAAACATAGTTTTCATTTCTCATACTCGGAAAGTAGTGATTTCTTGGTTTGATTATTGGGTGGAAAATGCTGTTTCCCTCCCTAGAGAGGGAAAAACTCATACAAATTACTTTCCACCTAAGCGCCGGAATGAACTTTAAAAATAGAACTGCTGTCAGCTGTGAAGAGATATATGTAAAAAAAAAACTAATTAAAAAATCTTATTATATTATTACCTACTGATTTGAATAATATTACTTTTACTAGTTTTATTTTCCTCATATTCGAAATGAAAAGTAGAGTGTTTAACTCGGGTAAAAGAATCAATTCCGACTTGGACTATAGCCGCCCTCGCTGTGATTCTTTCCACCCTCGGTTAACAATCTACTATTCCGCTATTCAAAATTCGAATGATTGATATTAATATAACATTTGATGCCATCAATGGCAAAGAAGTTTTACTTCAATCACGCGTAAAGGTTACACATACATACATACATAACATCACGCCTGTTTCCCAACGGGGTAGGCAGAGACTATGGTTTTCCACTTGCCACGATCCTGACATATCACTTTCGCTTCTTCTACTTTCATAAGTGTTTTCATACATGCTCTCCGATTAAGGGTACTCTTGACCTGGCCTTTCTCCAAAAGGTGTCCGATTTGGTCGACATAAGTGCGACGCGGTCGGCCCCTACCAGATTGTCCATTCACTCTCGCCTTATAAATCTCTTTTGTCAGTCTGTTTTCATTCATTCTCTCCACATGTCCGAACCATCTGAGCATCCCTTTTTCTATCTTAGTCACTACATCCTCTGTCAAGCCGCAATGTTACCTAATCACACAATTTCTTTGTTTATCCATCAATGTCACTCCAGCTATGCTTCGCAAACTTCTCATTTCCACTGCATTAATTTTACTTTCATGCGTCTCCTGCAACACCCAGCTTTCACTTCCATACATAAGTGTAGGAACAAGCACTCCTCTATGTACAGCCATCCTTGCCTTTTTAGACATATCCTGACTGCTCATAAAGGCGTGAATGGCTCCATTCACTTGATTACCTGCCAAAACTCTTCGTTCAATATCATAGTCACACTTTCCATCTCTTACAAATTTTGACCCCAAGTACACAAACTCTTTTACCTGTTCTACTCTTTGCCCTTCGATGTAAATTGGGCAATTCGTTATATTTTCTTCTCTTTCAAAAACCATTATTTTCGTCTTTTCTACAAGGTTACACACACATACTTTTTTTAGATGTATAGAGTATGGTCTTTTTACTTTTTAAATCAAGTCATACAGTAAAATTTTTGTCATATTTGCTGTATAAGCAATGTTTTCTTCTGTCGACCATCTCTGCATTCCTATTTTTTTTTTTGCATTAGAATTTGGGCTCTATCATTTTTTGACTATTCTGTAGGCCTTTATAAGTTACACAATTCTACCATACATTATTTTGTTATGCCTCGAAGGTTTTAGGCAGCGTTTTCGTTTAAAGCTTCCAGACACCTTATTTTTTTCGACATCTCCAACTAATATCGTTATATTTTAGTCAATGTCAAACAAACTCAACAAATTATATACGCAAAACGTTCTCAAGAATCATTGGTGATCTCAGCATGAAAATCAATGCAGTAGTTTTAAAGTTTATCGTGAACAGACAGACGCGGCGGGGACTTTGTTTTATAATTATATTTATGTAGTGATAAAAAAAAAAAAATTTCATCGAATTGACACATCAAAAATATTTATCTACTCTGATACTATAATACAAAGATTATAAAATTGAAATCAATACTATTATGACAAACATTACGCACAGGCCAAAAAAAAAGTTTTATTACGATACACGTCTTGTATGGACACCTGTATCATAATAAAACTTTTTAATCATTACGATACACCATAAACAATCTCCAGCTGAAAAAGAAGTTTGAACCTCTACTTTAAAAAAAAATTGTGTCTCCAGAGTAGCGAAAAATCCTAAATCTATGGTCTCCGCAGCCTAAAAAAAAAAAGAAACACGCATGCGCAATCGATGTTTGCGCCTTGGCGCCAACATTTTACATTTAAATTAAACAAAGTTTGGTTTTGTTTGTAAAATAAATTAGTTTTTTGTGTAAAAACATGTCTTAAAGCGAGGATGGTGGTAATTGTACACCACCAAACATTCTGGAAACTGCGTCAAACATGACCATGAACCTGTTACCGGCGAAATCAAGGAGCAACTATATATCACAACAAAATGAAATCAGGTATTATAGTATGAGAGTAGATAAAGTAGTGTATGACACTGTACATAACTTGGTCTTATAACACTCGTGTGATACTATAAAAAAACTCGCCTACGGCTCGTTTTTTTAAAACACACTCGTGTTATAAGAACCCTTATTATGCAACAGTGTCATAAACTACTATTATCTGACTTCTTAAACATTTTGTCCGTGAAGAACAAGACATTTTCTTTAACGACTGTACCCATGGTATTACCACTTAGAACACTGTGTAATGAATTATAATGTAACCAACTTACACAGGATGTCAACGTTGCAGTTACATTGAGCCTTGTCATGATATTTAATTTTGTTTCATTATAACGTAAGAGTTGCCTTCAAAACGTGGTAGATGACGCTGTATGCTTTTTGTTCATTATGATTTTTATTTCGCGGCAACGCAGAGAGTTTTCAGCAAAGACTGCTTGGCACCGCTGGTGTCGTCAATAAGTCGAGTTACGTCTCTATCTCATAATATACAAATGTACTCTGTGAAGACGACCGCGTCACTGCCACACAAATTAAAGCTGTATAATTACTAGCGCACGCACACATAGCGCCGCGCGCACTGATGAGTTGAATTATCTGTAAGTCAATCGACCAGAGAGAAGACCAAGCCAGGATCTGTAATGGATAGATTTTATTTTCGGATTTAAGAAAAGTGTGTCGCCTAAAACTTTATTAAATTATTATAATTTTAATTTATACTAGCGGACGTCACACGGTTTCACCCGCGGAGTTCCCGTTCCCGTGGGAATACGGGAATAAAATATAGCCTATGTACACCGCAAAGAGTTTTGCTTCCCAACAGTGAAAGAATTTTTCAAATCGGTACAGTAGTTTTGGAGCCTATTCGTTACAAACAAACAAACAAAAAAACAAAAAACAAATCTTTCCTCTTTATAATATTAGTATAGATTACTGGCTAAGTCGCTACTAACATATAAACTATGGAACTCTCGATTAATTTGGTGCTAGAATTACGTAAGTACCTACCTACTTATTGAATATGAGAATTAAAGGATTACTAAAAGTGCGTTGTTACTACTGGTACACAAGTGCCTAATTGTTGTGGTGCATTGAGGCAGGATGACAGAGTCTGCAAGGTGTTGTGTACCCTTGACCGGAGGCCGATCGCGTTCAGCACAGTCGCGGCGCGACTCTGATCTGGAATCCTCGCGTCCACTGAAGCGCAGTGCTCTCCGCACCACCGCTCGACCATAAAAAAAAGACGCGAGTCCTTGCTCAGTAAACACTACCAAGCAATCCTTGAATGAAGCACCGTGTTCGAAGGCTTTATATGTGCTCCGTTCGAAGTGAATTAATTGTTATGAAATAATAGTTATCAGTGACAGTGAAAGACATTACAATGAAGTCAGGGTCCACGGAGATTCAGCCGGAGCTGCAAGAGCTTCTGCAGAAACCACGCAGCCTTTCGCTGTTAGGCGACAACAAACGAGTGACAAGTATGTTTATTTTTTTTCACATTTCCGTCAATGTCGGGTTTGTAGTAATAGAATTATTTAAGAATAGAATTTGTTCCGGTGAATGGACGTACGACGTAAAATTCTGCATAATAGCTTTAGTCATTTTCGGACAAATATGTAAAACGTCTTAAAGTGATGAATAAACATCCTTCAAATTGACACTGATTTCTAACTCACGTATTTACTTTTATCATAACAAATTGTTTTAATATTATTATTAATAGATACTAGCATATGACCTCGACTTCGTCTGTGAATTATAATGGGCCAGTTTCCGTCCTAATAATTGTCATAAAAGTACTTAGCCTAAGTGAGACAAATTTAAATGTTTTTTATACCGATTTTCAAGTTATTGTGCTCTAGAAATTCAATTATTATAATTCCTGCAATTTGTAGGGTGTGCGAGAAGAAACAAACAAACCAGGCCTTGAAAATAAAAGCAAAAGTTAAAGTAGTGTTTCTAGTTTGTGCCATTATCAGAACATGGCATCTTATACTCAGCACTTAATAAATTAAGAGGGTTATTGCTACGAATTAATGGTTTTAATACCACTTCTTTAAAAACTTTTAAAATTTAAGTACATACCTATTCCTTTTCATATTAAATTTAAATTATGTTTCGTTTAATATAAATATTGTTTGACATTCTCATATGACACTATCTAGCCCAAATTAAGCTAATATAAGCCTGTGCTATGGAATGTAGACAATTGATAGACATACTTTCTAAATACATACAAATTATACATAGAAAATACCCAAACTCCGAAATACGGCCACCCAATCATGCAGAATATATTAAGATACTGCAGATACCTTATTTACTCCTAAATTATACGTACGGTCTGTACAACTATTCTACTATCTACTATATTACAATTAGGTAGGTACTAATTATTTTACGAAGAGTTGAATTTTATTTGAAACAACTCTCATGGCTCTAAGATTACTCTGAGAAGTACGTTTAAAATTCCTCAAGATCAATCGTACCTATAGGTATATTTACTCACTAGCATTGCATAACAATGTCAATACCTACCTTAACCTATACTATAACATTACAAGTTATTGTCGTATATTGTAAAGAAATAATAAGTATTACAATACTTCACGTCAATTATAAAATGATAAATAGCCTTTTTGCTCTACGCGTTTTTTTTATTTACAATAGAAGACGTATGATTAATGCTATTCAATATTAATAACGTAGGTATATCAATACTTTTTTTTAATTTTAAATATAGCAATGTTTAATTAGACGGTTTAATTAATAAAAACTCACATACCTCTAGTTACAATTGAGTTTTATAATGACTCAGATAGCCACCTGGCAAGTACCTAAAAATGAGCAGGCTGACCGGTGCATAAAAAGTATCTCAAAGGCCTGTCAAAGTAAGGATTTATTTACTTAACGTATTACAACATAGCCGTGTCCAAATTGTGTTAAAAAAATTAAGCAGTTCATGCCGTTGTATTGGATTCAAATTAAATAGATAATTTAATGTGAAAAAATTTTTGGTCTCGAGCAGGATATAAATAGCGGTCTCCGATACTTTGGGATCAGATAGCGTTGTGTGAAATGCCCGTGAATATTTATTTATTTATTATTTACTCTGATTAGTTATAACCTCTGTGACTCTATAAATATCTTTGTTTTTTTTTACCCTCCTTTCCTTAAGAAAATCCCTCTTAGATGCCATGCCAGACTCTTATCCACTTTTTTTATTATTTTTTATTATTCATTTAGGTTACAAAGTAACACTTATGAACGTCAAAATTTTTGCTTCTACATTTACATTTACTGCCAGATTCGCAATGCAATAGATAGAGCGTGTGAGGAAGAACCTGGCAAGAAAACTCATGGCCACTCTTTTCAAATAGTCTTAGTACATTCGTTTGTCATGCAATAAAGATTAACAATTTTGTCTACACAAGCGTCATTTACAATCGCGCCTAATTAAGTGAGGAGCAAGCAACTCGTGTCCATGTCTCTGTATCATTAAAATAGTCATCAATGGTATAGTATGCCCTTTTTAAAAGATGTGCCTTAATTGTTATTTTGAATCTATATAAAGGAAGGTTCATAATACCTAAAGGGATTTTATTGAATAGGCTTACACTAAAACCACACGTTGCCCTACCACTGCTTACGGCCGGGAGCCAAGGGGTAAGCCCTCTTAAGGGTGTCCCACGAAAGACTAGACTCTACACATCTCTCTACTCATCTACTCTAAACATTTTTGAGCTAGTATAAAGAAGTAGCACAAGTAAAATATGAGCCGGATAAATTTTAGGTAAGACGAGGCCGCAGTGGTTTCCTAAGTCTGCCGGACCTGGCACATCCTAAAACAATTTTTTTGTCACATGAAATATAATATGTGATGATTATTGATCACAAAATCACGAGCTTTTTCACAGATATTTCTTTATACAGGATGAATTTTTCAAAAGGGATTGGATGGCCAAATTCGAAACTATAAGGAATAGCGAAAAATGCTCAAAGGAGTCACGAGCCCGATTTTGATGAAATTTAAAACCTCATCATTAGATTTTTGAAAAACCAATAATCCTAGCTGGGAATCGAACCCAATGATTCTGAAAAAAAAACACACCCTATATTATTACACCATACGATTGTGTTCCTATTAAGGATCATATTCTGGGAAGTAATGTCATACGGCAAACTAAAGGAAAGTGCTCATCTTTAACAAAATACAACCTAATTTTCTTACATTAACTGATTAATTGTTCAAAATGTAGACCATTGTTTCCAATACATAGCTAGATTCGAGACCTCAAGGATCGTACTGCATTCAGTTTTATTGATTCCGTTTAGAATATTCTCCAAAGAATCATTCGGAGCATGATTTAAAACACGGAATAGTTACGATCTATTCTGGGATTTCGAACGAAACTAACTATGATACAAAATTTAGGTACATGAAATATGAATTCTTTTAAAATTCCAAACACTCCTTAAATTTGCCGTATATCATTACTTCGCAGAATTTGATCCTTATCAGCGAAACTATCGTATGGTGTAATAATAAAGGATGTGTTTTTTTTTTCAAAATCAATAGGTTCGATTCCCAGCTAGGATTATTGGTTTTTCAAAAATCTAATGATGAGGTTTTCAGTTTTATCAAAATCGGGCTCGTGACTCCTTTGAGCATTTTTAGCTATTCCTTATAGTTTCGGATTTGGCCATCCAAGCCCTTTTCAAAAATTCATCCTGTATATTTAAAAATAGGTTTACTAATATCTTGGCCATTATTTAACAGCTTGAGATACGTATAACGAGTGGAATTGATTAATTAAACCAGTACTAGTACGCCCACTCACTGTATCGCCAACTCGTAGTCAGTATTTATTACAATTTACAATACACCTAGGTTGACCATTTACTAACCAAGTCACTATTTATAAACCACTTAAAGCTAAGCCACAAAATTACGTCAAACATGTGAACAGAATCGCCACTAGGATCTAATCAATTAGATCTTACTTCTTATCTTACTACTACCCGTTCGCTCTAAGTTTGCCGCTGGCGTAGAGGCGTATACCCGATTTTTTAATTAGACGAAGTAAATTGACAGTAGCTAATGTCACTTCGTCATAGAAAATAAGCAACATTGTACGAAGAAGTGACATTAGTTGCTGTTAATTTACTTCGACTAATTATTAAAAATTCGACTTTAGTATGGAGCCGAGCGGCAAACTTAGAGCGAACGAGCAGTATTATTATAAATGCGAAAGTTTGTGAGTGTGGATGTTCGTTACTCTTTCACGCTCGAACGGCTGAATGGATCTGGCTGAAATTTGGTGCAGGGATACATTATAGTCTGGAATAACACATAGGCTACTTTGTATCCCGGGAATAAGTTCCTACAGGTTAGCGGGAAAGGGAACAAATTTTATTTAATTTACTGTAGTATAGTAGAAATGTAAGTCATTGGCTACGGTAATTAGTTTCCATCAGGTGGACCGTAAACTTGTATACGGCCTTAATAGTATAAAAACCAAGTCCATACACCGTCTTCTGAAAGTTAATATATTTTTTGGCATTTTTTTAAATCTACCAATGGCAGTCCACTGCTGCACTTGGGCATATCACAATTTACGTCATTTTAGATGGTCCTGCGCCTTCTCTAGGTTGTAAGCCGTCGCGACGCCGGTCCATCTGTCGTCCTATTCCCCTCGTTGATATAATTCAGAACTCGTGTGCTATGAAAGTTAGTTTATGATAAAATCCCTCTTAATGCATAGTCTAGTAAGTATACAATTTTTGGCTAGAGATTACTAAGCCCCTATGGGTACAAGATTTCGCAAACAAATTCTTTCCTTTATTCACTACTAGCGGACGTCACGCGGTTTCATCAGCGTAGTTCCCGTTCCCGTAGGCATATGGGAATAAAATATAGCCTATGTCACCTGGGGGTAGAGCTTTCGAACAGTGAAAGATTGTATCAAATCGGTTCAGTATTTTCGAAGCCTATTTGATGCTAACAAACCAACAGACAAACAATCAAATATTTCCTTTTTATAATATTAGTTTAGAAGTATAGAAAAGAGGTTGAAATTAAAAAAAAAACATTTTAGTAGAAGATTAATATTTAACCAATTCTAACAATTGCTGCAAAACGATACATTTTTTACGCAGTTTAGACATTTGAAGATGCCAATTATGTATGTAGAACTTAAATCTAAATGCACAGTAGCGTGTATATGTGTATATAAATTGCCTTAAGTATTATACACATTAGGAATTAAATTATATCATTTAAGTCAAGTTCAAACAGCACTTCATTTGATATGCAAGTGTTTTGTAATAGAGTTAAATAAAAAATAAATAAATAAATAAATGTATGCACGTTTACCAGAAAGCATGCTATGCCAAGTTGAAGGCCTTATGGCGCAGTGGCATGAACACTTCAACAGGGTGCGGAGCAGGGCCCTATATATATTATGGGACCCCGTATGGGTGGAGACCCTGACGGCCAGCAATGCGGTTAGATTGCCAAGCCCGCAGAGGGTGACGTCACTACTGGGGGCTTATCAAATGATTTTTCCCATCTGCTACCGCTCTGGTACAAAAAGAGTGACCAGTGGTGGCAAGTGGGACATTTTTTGGAAAGAAATCTCATTTGTCACCAGTGGTGGCGTTGATAGTGGGGGCAACTGGGAATAACAGAACAAGTGTGTATGCTTTAGGCTATTCTTGTCTTTGAAGGCACGGAGTTCTGAAAAAAGGCAAGACGGTAAATTAAACAGTTACCTACGACAATGTGTATTATGAACTGGTGGAAGTAGTTACATTACTTATCTACTTCGATCTATGAAACACGAAAAATAGTACAATTTTTGTTGTTTATGTTATATGTAAATAGCCGCGTCGTGACGAAAAACTCTGTGAATGACCATTAAAACAAAACAGACTGGCAGCGATAGCGTTGCTTGTCCGTCACTCATGCAAATCACATCACACCGTTATTATATCACGCTAATATTATAAACACAGATCTTTGTATGGATGTTTGTTACTCTTTAACGTCGAAACTACTGAGAGGATTTTAATAAAAATTTACAGTAAAAAAGTATAGCTTATAAAAGTATAGCTTATAAATACAACAGAATTAGATATACCTAGGCTACTTTTATCCCGCGAAATTTATTATGGAATCTGAAGGAAATGAAGGAAATGGAAAATTCATAACGTGGATGCAGCCGCGGGTATCAGTTAGAAGGTATTCTAATATTATGTAAAATAATGTAAAGCTAGTAAGGTCCGTTATTTATTACAAGAAATCTGTGTTGGAACTACTTTCTTTGAGTTTTTAAATATAAATTCAAATGTTTATCTCCTAATGGCGCTATGATAGGTATTGAGGTGATGATGCTGAGGTCACGAGTTTGGAATCGTCACCACTGAGTCAGACCAAATATTTCTGTAATCCACAAATCTTTCCTTCGGATTTCAGTAGGTACCTAATTACCCGAACTGCCCAAGACAGGAGAGCAATGTTTTTTCTATGTGTCAGTATATTCATTAGACGTTCTCGTGATCCGCAGTTGCACTTTACTATTTCTAGACTACAGAGACAATCAAAAGAAAATAGGTATGTTGTGAAAATCACAGTACATTTCGAATTATAAACCGACAATTGTATGATAAGTGATGTGCCAGTTAATTCATTCAATTCAAGGAAAAGCGCATAATGTCGATAATACAATTTAATTGATGAAATATTGGATAATGTTGCAATATTAAATTTGTGTGAACTAAATGGAAATTAAATTACATTTTTATCTATATGCCTTTATTTTAAACATAAATTTATGACACAAAATTAGTGACATTGACCTAAATTGTAAAAAAATAAGTTTTAAATCAATTTGAGGTCGAGTTTCTTAATTTTGAGATTAATCATCTTGAATATTAAAATAAGATGTAAATAGGTAATTAATAAATATGTAGAACTAAGCTAGATCTCTGGATCCAGACATTAAGTCTGGTCTGTACGTCTATAGTAAAACGTTTGGACTTCTACCGGTATCTAGGCTTAAGCGCTCTGTGACATTGCAAAATTGGATTTTTTTCATTGAATATTATTTGTTAGGTATTATATTGTTACTATTAGTACTAGCTGATGCCCGCAGCTTCGCCCGCGTAAAATTTATACCCGTTCCCGCTTCCCGTAAGAACTTATTCCCGGGATAAAATGCCTATGTGTTATTCCAGACTATAATGTATCCCTGTACCAAATTTCTACCAGATCCATTTAGCTGTTCGAGCGTGAAAGACTAACAAACATCCACACTCACAAACTTTCGCACTTATAATATTAAGTAAGATAATAGGAATAATAAATAATTATAATTTATTATTATTACTCTGGACGAAACTCTATTGGTGGATCTAAATTTATGTATTTGTTTGAATGCTAGGCTAACGCTATGGGACTGTAACTGTGTGTAGGTATAGGTAGTGTGCCTGAAATAAAAGATATTTTATTTTATTAAAAGTTACTAACAAAGATTACAATGTTCATAGGTGTCAGTATAAAACATGCCACCGCATAAAAACCATACCGTTTTAATTTTTAATGTCTTAACCTACCAATACTCTCGACTAGGACCGAAGGATTGTGATTTTTTATTAGATTATATCGCAGGCTGTGCCTTCTTAAATCTATTTATTTATGCTAATATATAGTATAGTATAGTACAGTATTAAATAAAAAATAGCCACCTCAATAGATTTAATTAAAAATTTGGTCTCTACATTTTATTACGGTTTGCCGTCGGCTGTCGAATGTCGAATTTTGACAGAAGTAATAATATTTTATTATAAAGTGAAAAAAGACAACTTGGCCCAAACGGGACTTGAACCCGCAACCTTTGCCTAATCCAGGGCAATGCTCTAACCAATTGAGCTACGGGAGCCGTACTAATACAAGTTGAAATTCTTCACCTTATTGTAACCGCCATTTAAGAGTATGGCACAGAGCCATCTATCGAGCTACTTAGCAACTCTGATATCAATGAACGATATTGCAATCATTTTTATACATGGATTTGATGTCTCCGACTCAATCTATCGATTTTTAATATTTAAAGCAATTAGTATGCTAACTTTTTCATAATATTTTATTATAAAGTGAAAAAAGACAACTTGGCCCAGACGGGACTTGAACCCGCAACCTTTGCCTAATCCAGGGCAATGCTCTAACCAATTGAGCTACGGGAGCCGTACTGATACAAGTTGAAATTCTTCACCTTATTGTAACCGCCATTTAAGAGTATGGCACAGAGCCATCTATCGAGCTACTTAGCAACTCTGATATCAATGAACGATATTGCAATCATTTTTATACATTGATTTGATGTCTCCGACTCGAACCGAAGTAATAATAATAAACATATAAAAATATTTTTCTGCACTCCTTAAAAACTTTAGCCGAGTCAAATTTCGCGTTCATCAGTTCGCTCAATTTTTTTAAAAAGGGGTACACTTTTTTTACTGATATTTATGTAGAGCGAAGAATTACCGCTTTTTAAGTAATGTTTCTTCAATAGGTACATTAAATTTGACAAGGGGATTTTTTGTGAATCAGGTAGGTACTTCTGAACTTCGATTCTACGTCTTATATCTACTTTGTAAATATCTTTATAAATTTATGGCTTTTAATTTTTTAATAATTTAATGCCTTCTCTAACCAATACGAATATAGACTCAATCGCATGGATACTGCCGCCAATTAAATCCAGGGTTGCCAACTCTTCGATAAATGTTGTGATACGTACATTATTTCTTTTGTTGTAAGGTAAGGTCGATAATAGCTATTTGCCCTCTAGCCGTTGTCTTGTTCTAAAAAAGATAACAGATCTGACCCCGAGAGTACTATTATTATAAACATAATCGACAATTTGACCACATTTAAAGTTGCCTAATACGTTCATATTATTGTACTATAAAGTAATAAAGCTCGTAGTTTTTATCACATCTAATGTCACCTTCAAAAGGTCGAGAATACCTACTGAAGAAATATTAGAAGGGCCTACAATGAATAGATTTATCAGACATGAGGCTTGATAAATCTACCAACAATACTTTACAATTGCAATTATTACTTATTTAGTTTTGAATGTTTTCTTGTCTGTAATTGTAAATTTTTATACCTATCTATATTAATATTATAAAGAGGAAAGATTTGATTGTTTGCATCGAATAGGCTCTAAAATTACTGGACCGAATTGAAAAATTCTTTGACTGTTGTTGAGCTACACAATCCCCGGAAAACAAAGGCAATACTTTATTCCCATACTAGCGACCCGCCCCGGCTTCACCCGGGTGCAATGCTGATACTAAATACACTAAGTACAGAAAAACTGTGAACTTTAAAGCATTGTGAATCCCAAACCCGCAGGGATACGCGGAAAATTTTTATGTTGTCGTATTAAAGACCATAGTTGCTTATCAAAATATAAGGAAATTGAACCAAATAAATTTTCCCCCATACATTTTTTATTTTCATAATTTTTTTAGGCACGAATGAGTCATTTTATGGAAAAGTTGTAGTACTAAATGTTAATTGGCACTATATTTTCTATCCAAAACAAATTTGACATTTTAGATCGTATGTCCACCTATTTTAAAATCCGGACCAGTGTGCGGCCGGCCGGTACGGCCGCAAACGCTACGTCCCGCAATTTTATATCAGTAATATCTTAGAAAATATTCATTTAAATCATATGCTGTAAATGGCCATATAGATCTATATTAAATAAACAATGTATTTAAGGTATTTAATTGGATAAGGATTAATGATGTATTGGTTAAAACCGCTTCGAAAATAAGCCATTATTTGTCGTAAAAAGTAAATGACTTAAAAATGTTATTGTGGGATATCCATGAGAGATAGAAATATGCCATAGCGGAGTTTTCTGTAGACCTTTACAATGTGTACAATACTTAGTACATTACATTGATAAATCTCGTAGGATTCAGCCTGCGTTTGCAATGTAAGTGGAAAAAATGTAATTATTTACGACATCACATTAGAAACCTCAAAAATAACAGTATTTCTCCACTATTTAATGGATGTTATTATACATATAAACCTTCCTCTTTAATAACTCTATCCATTAAAAAAAACCGCATCGAAATCCGTTGCGTAGTTTTGAAGATTTAAGCATACAAAGGGACATAGGGACAGAAAAAGCGACTTTGTTTTATAATATGTAGTGATAGTGATGATAGTGTTATTATGCAGTGATTTCCACGAGAACGAGAAACCGCGTGACGTCCGCTAGTATTATACAGAGTGGAATTTAAAGACAGTACCTAGTTGGAGGTAAAGTACCCTTAATATTGATAATGGCAAGATTTGCTGAAAGGAAACATTCAGTCAGTAAAACTTCATTTACATATTTTTGAAAAATAATCTGCTTGAAACGGGTATCGAACCTGGGAGATGTGAAAAATAAAACATCCTATATTTTATGATACCAACCGAAAGATTCTTAAATAAGGAACAATTTCTTTTAGATAACATAGTAGGCCAAGTAAAATAAGTTTTTATTGCAAGGCTTACTCACTATCTAAATAAATAAAAAACCGGCCAAGTGCGAGTTGGACTCGCCCATGAAGGGTTTCGTAGCAGCAAGTAACATAATATAAAAGTTCTTATAGTTCGTTGTAACTTTGATTGATGTTTTAACACGTTCGCAGTGGTAGTGATTTTTCGAACCGAAAATTGCGGTTTATGACGTTTTAAAAAAAAACTACCAGCTCTATCTCGTTCAAACCAATTTTTGTTGGTAGTTTTTATGGCAATGTTCATCATATATTTTTTTTAGATTTATCACTCTCTTAGTTTAGAAGTTAGAGGGGGGGGGGGGACACTCATTTTTCCCTCTTGCGCAAACTATTCACTTTAGAAAAAAACCGGCCAAGTGCGAGTTGGACTCGCCCATGAAGGGTTTCGTAGCAGCAAGTAACATAATATAAAAGTTCTTCTAGTTCGTTGTAACTTTGATTGATGTTTTAACACGTTCGCAGTGGTAGTGATTTTTCTAACCGAAAATTGCGGTTTATGACGTATTAAAAAAAACTACCAGCTCTATCTCATTCAATCTAATTTTCGTTGGTAGTTTTAATGGCAATGTATATCATATATTTTTTTAGATAAATCATTCTCTTAGTTTAGAAGTTAGAGGGGGGGGACACTCATTTTTCCACTTTGGAAGTGTCTCTTGAGCAAACTATACACTTTAGAAAAAAAATATTTTAGGAACCTCAATAGTATTTTTAAAGACCTATCTATAAATACCCCACACGTATGAGTTTGATGAAAAAAAAATTTTAAGTTTCAGTTCTGAGTATGGGGACCCCCAAAATTTACTGCTTTTTTTCTAATTTTATATAAGAATCTTAATGCGGTTCACAGAATACATTTAGTTACCAAGTTTCAATAGCATAGGCCTGATAGTTTCGGAGAAAAGTGGCTGTGACACACGGACGGACAGACAGACGGACAGACAGACAGACATGACGAATCTATAAGGGTTCCGTTTTTGCCATTTGGCTACGAAACCCTAAAAATGGTGTTAGAAGCCTAAACAGAATTTTGGAAGATATCTATAAATACCCCACAAGTATGGGTTTGATGAAAAAAAATTTTTGAGTTTCTGTTCTGAGTATGGGGACCTCCAAAATTTACTGCTATTTTTCTAGTGTTATATAGGAATCTTAATGCGGTTCACAGAATACATCTAGTTATCAAGTTTCAATAGCATAGGCCTTATAGTTTCGGAGAAAAGTGGCTGTGACACACGGACGGACAGACAGACAGACAGTCAGACATGACGAATCTATAAGGTTTCGTTTTTGCCATTTGGCTACGAAACCCTAAAAAGCAGCGCAGCTGTTTTTTAAACAGTCTAATTGAAAATCCTTTTTTTCGAAGTTGGTTATAAAAAATGTTGTAGTTTCTATGAATGGAAATATTCGTTCTGGTCACTTAACTAACAGCCGTTTTTTTTTCTCCTTAAATCCTTTTTTTCGAAGTTGGTAATAAAAATTGTTTTAGTTTCTATGAATGGGAATATCCGTTCTGGTCACTTAACTAACAAGCCGTTTTTTTTCTCCTTAGATGTGAGTAAGCTTTACAACAAAAACATATCAACCACAAGGAAGATCAAGTAATCTTCTTTTAATTTAAGATACTATGTTGTTTAAAAGTAATTGTTCCTGGTTAAAGACTTTTTCGGTTGGTATCATAAAATACAGAATGTTTAATTTTTTCACATCTCCCAGGTTCGACTCCCCGCTCAAACAGGTGATTTTCCAAAAATCTTAAAATGCATTATCAAAATTAAGGGTAGGTACTTTACCTCCAACTACCGTCTTTAAATTCCATCCTGTATATATTGAAGATGTTTGTAATATTAAAACAATATGGCCCTATGATAGACTGATAATTAAAGATTTACTTAATTATCATAATACTATTATTTAAAATAGATACCTGTATATTATGTCAAAACGATGAGTACTAAGAACCTAAGGCTTTCTTATAAAGAATAGACAAACCTAAACCATTTCAAGATTGAATTGACAATGATCTGTTAAACTGCAACGAGTGATTGGTGCATAGAAAATTTGTGTATCGTATTCTGATTATAGATTTACTTATAACAGGTAATGTGAATAAATGAATAAAGAAACGAATAAATGAATCTGAATCTAAATCTGAGTCTGAAAATTCCGCCTCTACATTCAAAATACCACATTTTTAAGAATATCTTTCGGTAATTCTTAGACAGTCGCAGGTCAATTTTAGTCAGAAGTCAGAATTCTCAAACGTTAATAAAGGTTTCAGAATATTATTGAATACGATAATAAGACCATGATGCGAGCTATGATCTCCAGTGGGAGTAAGTGAGACTCTGCTGCGTCTTTCTGCGAGCAGGTCATGCTCGTGAAAGAGGCGGCGGGTAGTGAGCGGGAGAGAACTCTTCCACCCGAGTTCCGTAGTCTGCGGCGGGGGTGCCGCAGACTTGTCTTCATCCAAGACTATCGGTCTCCATGACCGGGGGGCTGGGGACGGTGTGTCGGCTTCTCACCGTCCTTACAGAAGCAGGCCCTAGACGACAGCGTGACATGAGGGATTTACACACGCAACCCCCCAAAGACACGGGATAGCACCTGAACCCCCTTAGGTGAGGCCGTAGTGGTAGCCAAGCCAAGGTCTGTTGGGAGTCCATGGGGACATCCTTCCGAGGGCTTACCTGGGGCTCCCAACCGTAGGCACTAGGTCGGAAACGTGTGGTTTTAGTCGGTAGGAGTCCGGCATAGGATCCCTGTAGAATTTTCTTGACATTAAAAAAAACGTAGTTGGTTAAGCTTTCCGAATCTGAATTCCTGATCAGGCAACCTACTCAAGAAATCGAACGTGTACAACAGATCTAAATAAAATGTGTTTCTGTGATTTTATTAACTTCGTTAACGTGTTTTGAATATTATTATTTATTTTAGGTAGGTGCGTAAGTATTGTTGTAGCAGTTAATTCGTTAATTCACATATTTGAATTAAAAACTGCAAGGAGAAGGTAAAGTTAAATACATTATAAAGTCTTTGACGGGTTCATAATGAATAGATTCATTAAAATGATATAAAAATATAAACATTTTCAGGTCGATAAAAATGATACTCAGAATAGTATATTGGTTTTTAAATTTAATTAAAATCTATTTATTCTGCATTGCATATTTTATTTTACTGCTACTTATTATGAACACCTTACCTACTTATTTTACAGGCAATTAATTGAGTACAGTCAATTAATCATAAACCAATCAAATCAGCCTATCATAGCCCATTGCTGAACATAGAACTCTTTCAATCATTTTTGGAGGATGAGTATCCTTATAATACTTTCCTGCCTGGAACAAAAAGAACAATACCTATTATAAATATAAAAGTTCGTAAGGCTGTTTTTTAAGTGAGGGAAAATCCATCATGGATGCTATGCCGGACTCCTACCGACTAAAAACTTCACGTAACGCCCAAAGGATCTGGCGCTATTGCGCCCACGCCGCGCCATGCACTCTACCAGCGTGTGGATTTGTGAAGCTGTTTGTAGTTTGTTTTGAATTTAATCACGCCCTAACGGCTGAACGAATCTGGCTGAAATAAAATTGCGGCCAGGCATAGATTATAGACTGTAATTGATATAGACTACTTTATATCTCTGCAATACGTTCTAATAGGATGAAAATAATTCTACGTTAACAGAGTCTTCCGGGGGTGCTTTTATCGCCCACCCACTCGGCCGCTCTCTACCCCCTCTGCTTACAGAGGGGCATCCGAGAGCGGAACGACGGAATCAGTACCTACAACTCCATTAGGAATTTAGGGAGGAGGCAGCCCATCAAGCCCCCCCGTGGAGAGTCCCGATGTAACGGGGCGACCCTTTGCCGGGCCGCAGTGATTTATCCACCATCCTATCCTGCGACTCGGTTAAGGCGAGGCGGAACACCGCGGGGTTTAGTGGGTAGGACGGACCCACATGCTGGCCGTGAGTCCCACACAAAGCCGCCTTGCTCCCCCGAAACAAGGCGCGGCGAAGTGCCTAACCTGCAGCCCCCGCGTTAAAAATAAAACAAAAAAAAACGATAACAGAGTCACGAGCACTATGTAGACTTGATAAATTAAATTATGGATTTCTTTCTCTGATTCGTTAGCCAGCAAGACAGCAAGTGCACCAGTTGTGATAAGTTTTGAGCTCCGAAGACTTTGTGAATCAGATACCTTCTTATATACCTACCTGCATAAAGTCAAACGAAATTTAGCCTGTCTGTTACTGCGCACCGGTTTGGGTATAAATTAATATACCATTTTGATATAAGTAAACATAATTTATCATAACTAAAAGGTTTATAATTATGAAATTTAAAACTAAAATTGTGTACCTATGTAAATTATGAGTTACCATCTTTACGTAGGTATACCTAATGTTTAAATAAACATATTTTATAATATTAAACAGCTGAATTTAAACAGTTTGCGAGATGGTTCAGGTTTTGTGTGCAGTCATGTGTTTCACAAAGTTAATAAAAAAAATAAAAAAAATACGAGAAAAAAATCGACAACCTAAAATTTGCATATTCTATAAACGTCCAATTAGTATGGAATATACTTATCTATTAAGCAAACCAGCAAATAGATTTTTTTTAATTCTTAATTTTTCATATTCTGGACTGAATTTTTTTAATTTTTGACATATTTAGATAATTGAATATAAAACACTTTTCATCCAATAACCAGCCCGCTGAAGGTAGTATTTAAAGGGATCTTAGACCATAAAGGGCACATTTTGAGTGAGAGAGTCGATGAATTTGTTTTTAAGCCCCGACGGAAACCCGAACGGGGTGTTATAAGTTTGACGTGTGTGTGTGTGTGTGTGTGTGTGTGTGTGTGTGTGTGTGTGTGTGTGTGTTTGTAAGTCTGTCTGTGGCATCATAGCTCCCAAACGGATGATCCGATTTTGATTCTGTTTCTTTTGTTTGAAAGATGGGTTAGGGAAGAGTGTTCTTAGCTATGTTTTATAAAAATCGGTTAAGGCCACACCCAGGGCTAACGACCTTGAGCATATGGGCGATATGACTCGCCAACATAGAGTAGCGCAACTACAGAGACATCAGAGTAAAAGAACCACGGAAGAAGAAGAAAATAGTAGCGGAAATGCGTTCCTGGCTTATCTTAAACATTTATTGTGAAAGTTCAATCCGATTGATGTTGTCATTTTTGTTTTAGTTCAAACTTTGAACAGATGACCTAGTGACGTAGTTTAATGCAACAGAGTCACAAACTACAGACAAAGTCCCGCCATAAGCCCCCCTGCAATCTATTTTATAGCGAGAGGCTAAAAGTAAATTAAAAAACAAACGTTTATTTACAGACATAAGGGGTCTTCCACCCGCTTGAAATTTTTATTCCTTTTAAGAAACAAAATTTCATTTCATTTTATTATTACAAACCAACAAAAATATGTACGTACGTAAGCGTCGTAAACGCAGTTGCGAGGTTCAGCTAGATATGTATAAATAAGAAGCGCTCGTGGCATTGCGGACTTGGTGTTCTGTAAACGATCACTGTAGTAAGCAACTTTCACTATAGCCAGTCCTTGGATAGGTGACCATCCATGTGACCACTTTATGACAGTTATTTAAGCGTTTCCGTGCTTCGGAAGGCACGTTAAGCCGTTAGTCCTGGTTGCCCGTAAAATGGCAATCGTTAAGCCAAGTTGAAGGCCTTTTTGGCAGCTTGAACAATTTCAACAGCAGGCAGTCACAACCTGCGCCTGTCTATCTCAACACGGCAATACGGCTCACCACGTGAGACAAATTCTAAAAAGGTGAAACGTGGGGACATAATAATATGCCTCTGCCTACCTCTTCGGGGATAAAGGTGTGACCATATTATGTATGTATGTAACTAGCTGACCCTCACAACTTCGTTTACGACGCTTAAGGTGTATGAAACATGAGGTATTTCTTCATCAGTCTCATCAACCGGCGGGTGAAACTGCCCTGTTTGCTTAATCATAAACGAATTTAAAGATTAAGCATATTGTAAATCTAGCTGACCCTCGCAACTTCGTTTACGTCACATAAGGTTTGCAAAAGGAGAGGCACTTCTTCATCAGACTCATCAAGCAGCGTGTGAAACGGCCCTGTTTGCTTTATCATAAAAGAGCTTAAAGATTAAGTTTATTCTAAAACAATTCAGTCCCCGCCTTCGGCGCGGACTGAATTATTTTACAACAGCCTTTATCATTAAGCTCTTTTATGATTCAGCCAACACGCCTGTTTAGATTTACCGTCACATTCCAAGGAACCCTTGAATTATAGGTTTTGAGAAAGTTGAGATATCTCTAATTCCTGAACTACAAAACCCTCAGCACTGAAACTTGTGAAGCAATCCTTAAAGTACTACCGTTATAACACTGAAAAAAAATTGGAATCGGACCACGCATTGTGAAATTACAACTAAAAACCATATTGTCTTTCATCCCCTCTCCCAAAGGAAGCTCGCTGAATATCGGAATCAAAGTATCCAGGAACCTTCCTCGGATTATAAGCTTTAATAGTTCCAAGTTTCATTCAAATCGATTCTGTAGTTTCTACGTGATACTTATTCGGGATACTGACAGACAGACGGACATGAAAATTTTAAATTGCATTTTCGGCTTCAGTATCGATTAGAGAACATCCTTCAATAATAATAAAACATAATAATAAAACGGGGCTTAATCATTAAGCTCTAATAGTTAAGAGCTTAATGATTAAGCCCCGTGGAAAATTTTAGAATAGATTCTAAAACAATTCAGTCCACGCCCTCGGTGCGGCCTGAATTATCTATACTTATAATAAAACTGTTGAGGGTCGAGAGTCTGTTGAAAATTTTTATTGAAGGATGTTCTCTAATCGATACTGAATCCGAAAATGCAATTTAAAATTTTCATGTCTGTCTGTCTGTCTGTATCCCAAATAAGTATCATGTAGAAACTACAGAATCGATTTGAATGAAAAAAATGATAAAGCAACACGCAGGTTTAGATTTACCCTCACATTCAAAGGAACTCTTGAATTCTAGGTTTAGAGAAGTTGAGATGTCTCTAACTCCTGAACTTCCTCGGTTCAATTTTCATTCAAATCAGTAGTTTCGGCGTGATACGTATTCGTAATACAGACGGACATGAAAATTTTAAATTTCATTTTGGCTTACGTAGGTATCGATTAGAGAACGCGTTCTTTTTTTTTTAAATAGCTTCCGTATTCAGACTCTCGGCCCTCAACAGTTTTATTATTATGTAAAGATATAGACTAGCAAGAAACTCGGCGGTCACTCACTTTATTCACTCTTATACCTTAACCAATTTGCCGGTAGATGGTGCCTACTTGTGGCGACCCACATGACGTACTAAGCTAAAAGAGTCAATTCTTTCAGCTTAGGTTGAGAGCAGTGTCTCAAAAAGGCAGTGTGTTAATAGTAACTATAATATAAGTATTTTCATCAGTTGTCTATATCCCTTAGCACAAGGTTATAATAGCTTAAGTTGTGTGCAAATGTCCACAAATATTTCTTCATTTAATTATATTGAAATGATTAAGTACCGCTTACAATATAAGCATGACCACCTTTCGAAGTAATTTAATAAATCAATACGAAAAATAAGTTGAAATGCATTATATTCTCATGTAATGCAGTATGCATTGTGTAACTCGGGCTCTGGCTCTGTTACACGCATTACTCTGTACATGAATGAAAATATAACATTTTACGAGAATATTTTGCAGACCAGAGCGACACACGTCCGTCTAGCAACACGACTCCCCCCGCACTAGATTTTCGGGCGAGCGCGGGGAAGCAAGCAATGTGATGTATTCTTTGAATACTTTATTAGGTATAATTAGTTAAAACTTATACTAATTTAAAATTGAAGAAAACCATGTTAGACGTCTATGTTTTCTTTAGTCTTTGATATAAATTTTATTATCATTCATTAATAAATACATGTCATAAAACGGCTTCTTCTAAAACATTGTGGGCTAGTTCAGTGATGTTTTACTAGTTATTTATAATAAATACACAATTTCTGATGAAACCATTTTCTGGAACACATCTTGTAGATTTCAAATCTACTTTTGGCTGTCATTTTTCGTATACTAATACCGAGAAGAACGTCTTTATCTGCACCTCTTTTTCGCAAACTTTGTCAACCACTCCCCTTAAGCCATTTCAAAGATATGAGGGGTCAAAGTGGTGATGAAAAATTGAATGTGTTCAAATATACCCGTGTTTGGTATCAAATGAAAGGTCATAACTTATACATCACGACACCGTACTAGTTTTATGAAAATCGGTTTAGCTATTCGAAAGATATGAGGAGTGGAATGTATTTCAAATTCTATAACCACACTCCGCGCAATTCGCATTAGCTCTGAATAATTGTTGATAGACTATACGTATGTTGATATTAAAAAACCCCTATAAAAAGCATGAAATAAAAAAAATAAATTAAAAATTAAAAAAACCCCCGACTCACAAAAAAAAGAACAATAAAAAAACCTGTAAAAGTAAAAAGATAACTATTATATTATGACCTCTCTACCCTAAGGGCTCGTTTAAGGAGACGCGGGGCGTCGAGCGGTGCGGTCCGCCAAGCTGGCCGCCAGAAACACAAACATACGGCAATGTTCAGAGCGTTCAAGGAGAAGCGTTTTTGCAAGCGTTTATTTGAGTTGTAGCTGCCAAAGCGACGACCGACGCCGCGTTGGACGCGGCAAGTGAAGCGACAGGCGACGCCGCGATGGACGCGGCGGGTAAACCAGCGAGTCTCGCAATGGAGGACGCGGCAAGGAAGCTGCGGGCCGTTTCACGCGCCGCCTCACTATGAACGGTCAAATCGCATGACGTGCCGCTGCAAGCCACGCCGTACGCGACGCTTGACGCCCCGCGTCTCCTTAAACGAGCCCTAAGTATTGAACCTTTATTATTATTATAGGTAGCTATATTATTTACGTATTCATATTTTTAACTAACAGTTTGTTTCGTCGGGGGGACGTCTGACGAGACAAACTGTTAGTTTCATATTAATGTTTCATATTCATATCTTAAATTCAACGAAATTCGGAATTCACGGTGGTCCGTTAGACAATAAATTAGGAAGAATATTATTATAAGCATGACAAATATTATGGCTTTCTAGTCTATCGACCTCAAATAAATTTTATTCTATTTTCATTATTATGTAAGAGTTGGTCGAAAAAGAATCTTTGTTCGTGTGGAAGATTGTCACCAGCTGTGTTCATTTTCTTATATTAATTTTAAACACATTACAATGCAAATTGAAACCTAGGTGTTAGAAAATCTTATAATGGATATTATTTTACTATTCCTTGACCTCTCGACCCCTCGATGAAAATCTGCACTAATGTGACATGTAGAACGGTGCTTCTGTGAGCGATAACTTTGTTTAGAATGTTACGCCCTGCCAGTCAGTCAGTCCTGAGACACAGAATAACTATTAATAGATATTAAGTACCTGAGATAAAAATAAATTTCAACAAAAAAAACTTACTTCAAAGTTCAAACATAAAACTAAAAACTGAAAAACAAAGTACCTAAGTAACTTTATTTTTAACGTGTTGGAAAATCCGTCGTGGGTGCTAAGCCGGACTCCTACCGACTAAAAAATCTCACATAACGCCCAACAGCCTATGGTTGGGAGCCCCGGGTAAGACCTTGGAAATGATCTCCCAGGACTCCCAACAGACCCACTGCCGCCACTGCAGCCTCGCCTAGGTGGTAGTTCGGGTGCTATTGCGCGTCTTTGAGGGGTTTCGGGTGTGGGCCTGCTTCTGTAAGGACGGTGAGCAGCCCTCACACCGTCCTTAGGCCCCCGGTCATGGAGGCCGATAGTCTTCGGCGAAGTCACTTCGGCGCCTAAGCCGACTGCGGAACTCGGGTGGTAGAGTTCTCTCCTGTTCTCGCCCCGCCGCCTCTTTCACGAGCATGACCTACTCGCAGAAAGAGGCGTCGCAGTTCCACTTACTCCCGCTGGAGATCATGGCTCGCACCATGGTCTCTAGCGAGAGAGTGTCCACGTCCAGACCCACCCGAGGACTTGGCGCTGTTGCGCCCACGCCGAAAGTAAGTACCTAATACGTATTTTGATTTATCAGAAATTAATAAATACAATGTTGAAGTCAGTGCCTAAAAATTCCAAACCAATAGTTTGTTACAACACGACAAAACGGTTACCACCTATTACGTGGCACAAAATACCAGTGGAGAAAAATATTCTTGTAGTAGGTATGCATGTTCCTACCCCTTCGGGAAGACAGCCGTGACTGTGTTATATATATTCTTAAATATATACGAAATCAGGACACATAATAATGTTTCATGACCTATTCTGTGAGAGTCGGTACCTACTTGTTGATTTTTATTTTTACGCGGAACTGTGCTTAATATTTACCGTGCTAAATATTTAGTGTAGATTTTACGAGATTCCCTTGAAAAGCGCAAATAGTTGTTAATTACATAACACTCAAATAATATATTTACGCATAACAAACTTTAAAATATATTACTCTAACAAAATGCGGTCATCATCTGTGTAGCGAGCCCTGTTTCCATGCCGAGTTCATTTGAATGCATGTACCTTGTTCTCTTCAAATGCTTCTTGGCCCTGTGGAAAATTTAGCGAATTATCACCAAGTTTGTTCATTTTTTTGACGAAGCCTGCGACTTTGATCGCGTGGCGTTCTGTTAATATACTCTAGGGATAAAAAGTAGGTTATGTGTTATTCCTGACTATAATCTATCCCTCTACCAAATTTCAGCTAGATGATCCGTTCAGTCGCAGCCGTTCGAGCGTGATTGAGTAACACACATCTTCACAAACTTTCACATTTATAATATTAGTAGGATTAACTTTCTAGTGTTATGATACTAAAAAATATTATATTATGTCTTGCCTAACTAATGAAATCAGAGGACAGCTATGAAACATTGTATAATGAATATATAAGGTTATAACAGGTACAGGAAGTTGACATCACATAAGAACTATACAAACAATTCTTACATCTTAATCTCTATGTCGCAATAAGTATTATTTAATTTCTAAAGGCAGAATTTATCATATGTAAGTACTTGTTGTCATTGGGGCACAGGGTGGAAACTCCATACAAAAATGTTCGTTTTCACCCACACCAATATACAAGTAATGTGAATGCTTGAATCAAGCTTGAATGTGTGTGTGAGTATACTAGGGAAGTAGGGACACTATCTATGGAAACAAAATAATAAGGAACAGAACGCAATCTAATGTAAGCAGGTACTTTTTTTCAAATCTACCCTCGGCTAAGCACAAATTAAACCAAAGCAATAGCACAAAGTATGTAGGTAAGAATACGGAAAGCAGTGACAAGTGAAGAAAGTGACAATCTCTCAAGTACTAACACGGCAATAGACACATCAACTTTGGTGGGGGAATGGGGAAGCTTACTCAGTGGAAGGCAGGGAGTTGCCGATCTGTATAAATAATACTATTATATTATTTTTTATTGCGGGAAAGCCTCTTACTACTATAATGCTGGGGCCAGCAGTGTTGTATCACAGCCTACAGATCATATTTTCTCTTTATACTGTGTTTGTCTGTGGGACGTTCTATACATGGACCAGGCTGCCAACTAAACCAGTAAGCACTTCCGTGTCACTTCCACCAAGGCGCAGGATAGGCCAGAGCGCTGAAGTCTCTACAAATCGACAAGGGGAGGTTAAGGAGAGTCCCTTTGCGTTACGAAGCTACGAGCGAATTAAGCTGGTGTCGCATCACACATTGCCACCTTCGTTCTCATGTTACTTAGAATAGGTTCCCAATTAATATTGATATCCCAGTTGACTTAGGTCAACCGAAAGTGGATGTTAATTACTTAACATCTGCCAATGGCAGAAATGCGGGAGCTTCATGCCCTTCTCCGATCCGAGCTTATTTTTTTGGCATTGTCAGAACCTTTCTATAAAAAAAAACTGTGTTCAAAACATACTTTATTTTTCTGATATTTTTCGGGCATACATCAAATGATATGTACAAAGATTTTTATTTATAAGAATAATTATGTAAATTGAATTTAACGAACTTTGTGATACAAACGTCACTTAGGACATAGGTGTCGTTAATGAACAGTAAATAAATTATATTGTAGGTATAATATAACAACAAACAAGAAAACAAAAATAAATTTATTTCACTCAGGCATATACAGATGCACCTTGTAAAACGTCCCGAATATAAACCAATGAAATTACCACTAGTTTACAGCGCGACCCACCCGAGAAGAACTGGCAAGAAACTAAACGGGTTATTCTATTTAGTATCTACTCTATTTACAATATTATGAATCTATAAACTGTGTATTTAATTTTTTTTTTTTAATTCAGCAGAGCAGTCTATTTTCAGGCTTCTTTATCCAGCAAATAATCATTAATTGTATAGTAGCCCTCGTAGTATAATTTACTTTTTATAAACTTTTTGAACTTATTTAGGGACACACTTTTGGTAACCTCTTGTAAAAGCGTATGCTCATACAACAGTTTACTGCATAGCATAAGGAAGAACAACATTATATTAAATTATAGAATCTAGACAACTGATAAACATGCTGTATTTATAAATACATACATATTTTACATATTATATTACAATATTTATTTGAGCGTTTCCGTGCTTCGGAAGGCACGTTAAGCCGTTGGTCCTGGTTGCCAGTAAAATGGCAGTCGTTAAGCTAAGTTGAAGGCTTTATTTTCAACAGCAGGCAGTCACAACATGCGCCTGTCCATTTAAACACGGCAATACGGCTCACCACCTATTACGTGGGACAAATTATACAAAGGTGAAATGTGGGCATATAGCATGCCTCTGCCTACCCCTTCGGGGATAAAGGCGTGACCATATGTATGTATGTATGTATTTTACATACGAGTAGTAAAACATTCAAACTCCACACTAATATTTGTTATCGAACCCAAAACTTCAAAAACGGCATAATTTGTAATAGAGCAAGAGCCAGCGGCCCCCAGGCATTCGTTAAAGTATAAAAGCTGTAAGTTTCTCAATGTATGTCCCCAACACAGGTAAGAACGAACCCCGCCTATGAAACTTGAGTCGCGGTGGCTTTCGCAGGTATCAGGTAGTAAAGGTGTGTAAAATTGTGTGTTAAATTTGGTAAAGTATAAAACTCAGTTTTTACATATTTTACTTATAATAATCCTAAAAGTCACCTTGTCGAAAGCCAGACACTTTGTACGGTTGCAACCCTCTGCCAGACACCCTTAAAGTATATTTAATTATTACTATACTTACGGTATAGTATAAAAGCTGCAATTTATATATGTTATTTGGAGAACTATCAAATGATGTTTTCTCAATAGCCAGACAGTTTCAGTAGTTCCTGTATGTTGCCAGGCACATCAAAAGTTAATGTAGATGCGAGCGCCAGGGATATATCGACGGAAGCAAAGAGCAAACGGACATCTGCATTTTCGCGAAAATCGTTTTTTTACATTATTGAATTAAGAATTTTGTCTTCCATTTGGCCATATTTATTATATTTTTAAATATTTAGTGGTATTTTGGAGCGTATAAAAAGACAGACGGGCATTATACACTTGTACGTGTATGCGTCGAAAAATTTGGCGCGTCTCACTTCTTAAAAACAAAGGTATCAGATACTTGACCGTTTCGTCACGGGAGGTTGACGTATTAAAGCTTGCGTACTAATTATTCTTAAATCTGTGATTTATTCAACTACATTCCGTAGTACAGTGTTATTATAATAACATAGCAGAAGGAATAAGTTATTGTCAAATTTGGCACAAAATAGAAATCACAGACAGGGAATCCATCCTCACACTCTACGTCCGGAGCGTTC
Source organism: Miltochrista miniata (assembly GCA_933228765.1). Lineage (NCBI taxonomy): Eukaryota > Metazoa > Arthropoda > Insecta > Lepidoptera > Erebidae > Miltochrista > Miltochrista miniata. The sequence goes on along the minus strand of OW121763.1, from coordinate 19,788,226 downwards.
GAGCACGGTTAGATCCGATAGGGGCTTTCTTTGTGGAACGATCTCCCTGCCTCGGTTTTCCCAAACGCCTACAGTGAGGGGGTTTTACAGGGTCGGCAGCGCAAGAGTGGCGCCTCTGGTGTTGCAAACGTTCATAGGCTGCGGTGAACACCGGACCTTCTGGTGGGCCGTATGCTTGTCTAAAATCAAATTAATGTTTACAACACAGCGAAGATCTCACAAATTTGATGGAAAATACAATCATCGAACAATCACATGAGGGTTCTTTTTTTTAACGTGAGGGAAAGTCCTCACAGATGTTATGAGGGACTCTTACCGACTAATAAACCTCACGTAACGTCCAGCAGCCTATGGTTGGGAGCCCAGGGTAAGCCCTCGGAAGGATGTCCCAGGACTCCCTACGGACCTATGGCCCAGGGGGTGGTTCGGGTGCTATCTCGCGTCTTTGGGTGCGGTGATGAGGACACTCAAGATATTGACGACCACGATTCATAGAATATCTTTGAAATATTTTTCCATTAATTATTGTATTAGATTAATTATATTATTCCAATAACTATTATTAAAATAATTATTTAAATATATTATTTAATTGTTAATTTAATGATTCCTAAACACAGAAATTTTATAAAAGAATTTTCTAAACATTTATTCGTTGATCCTTAGTTATGGTACATAATGAATTTTCATAGTAAATCTAGAAAATAGTTCTCATTATACACAATAAATGATAGCTGATGCGCAGTATAACGTTGCAGTGGATCGAACGCGGTATTTCACTCGCACCCTCAGACACACACATCCCTCGCGCTTGCACCTACATTAGACTTTTGATGTGCCTGGCAACATAAAGGAACTACTGAAACTGTCTGGCTATTGAGAAAACATCATTTGATAGTTCTCCAAATAACATATATAAATTGCAGCTTTTATACTATACCGTAAGTATAGTAATAATTAAATATACTTTAAGGGTGTCTGGCAGAGGGTTGCAACCGTACAAAGTGTCTGGCTTTCGACAAGGTGACTTTTAGGATTATTATAAGTAAAATATGTAAAAACTGAGTTTTATACTTTACCAAATTTAACACACAATTTTACACACCTTTACTACCTGATACCTGCGAAAGCCACCGCGACTCAAGTTTCATAGGCGGGGTTCGTTCTTACCTGTGTTGGGGACATACATTGAGAAACTTACAGCTTTTATACTTTAACGAATGCCTGGGGGCCGCTGGCTCTTAGACCATAACACTTCTAGAGCGCTATCGACGAAGTAAGAGCAACATCATTATACACGATGGTACGTCTGTAGTTAATTATATGATAATACATTCTGTTTTAAAAGAAACCATGACCAATATTTTAAATTGTCAACATTTCGTAGCTTATCTATCTCAGTTCAAATTATTGGCTCGAAAGTAACAGTAAAAACCGACCAAGTGTGAGTCAGAATCGCGCACGCAGAGTTTTGTTGTATGGGATGGGAGTCCCTCTAATATTGACGTGACAACGTCTTATAATTCAATGGAGCCGGCTGCACGAACGAAAAATGATGACGCAATACGTCGTTACCTCGCTCTGAGGCGTTCCATTTATTTTAGTAATGTTTTCTACAGATGGCACTATAATCAATTGATGTGTTTTTATATTTCTTTTTGTTTTGTAATGTTAATTTTATATGTATTTTTATTTTTATTTTCTTAAGACGTTGTCACGTTCAACCATAGTTAGTAAATCGACTTTACAGACAACCGATTTTTTTTTGTTATTAGTATTTGATGTTATAGTGGTTACAGAAATACATAATCTGTGAAAATCTCAGTACAGTTCCTGAGATAAAGCCTCGGGACAGATAGACAGACGGACAGCGAAGTCCCAGTAGTCCAGGGATTCCTGTTTTTACCCATCGGGTAAGGAACCTTAAAGAGAAACATTCGCAACCAATCATGGCTTCAGATTTATATTTAGTACGTACTTTGTGAAGTATGTGCTACTGTAAGTTACCTACGTTCTAAGGTTTTTAATTTTAGTGATTCGCTCTTGCAACAGTAGTCGTAGTTTCAATGATGGTATATTGATCATTACCAAAGGCGTTTTGTACATGACTGCTGCACGTCTGGTAATTTTACTCTATTTCTGACGAATCTTGAACACCCTGAATTTCGGACATAGGTTTAAAGGAATTTATTCTCATACCATGCCGTGTGGCGCTCGGTTCTTTCTGCCTACTCCGCAAGGGATTTGGCGTGAAGATAGTAGTATTCTGATAAAATATTTACATACACTTACGTGAAAACAGCGTTAAACATTTAGATAAAATTTACAATCATTCGCTTACCCAGCTCGCTCATCCAGCGCACTTCATTTCTTTGTTAAATACCTACGTTGATAAATTGTCGTAATATCATATATCGGACCAGTGTCTTAGATGATGATGATTTAGTGGAACTCTGGTGGTGAACAACTCTCTAGATTTTAGAAGATTACATTTCAAGAGGATAGGTAGTTTTTTTTTGTGTTCTTCTGCAATCAGTAACAACTATAAGCAGATAGGCTGTGTGCTCATGCTGTCATGACATGACGAATGGGTGATAGCCGCGGTTGGCGACGGAGACCCATTGGACCTTAAAATTTGATCTTCATCGATCATTGTGATTCATTGGATCTCCGTTACAGTTTGGACCTTCAAATTTTTTTGCCTGTACTCTAGACTTCTAGAGCTCCATTAGACCCTCCATCAAAAAACGAGTTTCGTTGAACCTCTTTTATAAAATTGGTATAGAAAGCTCAACTAACTTTACTATGTAGAAGTTTTTTTTGGTACCAACTAATAAGAGGTAAGTTTATTAGCAGGAGAAAATATGTAAGTAACCATTTTGTAATCCAAACGCACAATACCGAACGCTATGGAGGATCACTGTGCATGCCCTCTGCTCCATTTAGGATATTAAATAATCCAAACTTTAATCCACAGCAGATGTTACACATGCACAAATACAATCTTTGCAGTCTGAGCATGATATGATGATCATATTATAGATATATTTACATACAAAAGTGCTCCATCTCTTCGATCGGTTGCACAATTTGCGTCTTAGAATTGCTAAGCACGCACGTGGCATTGAATTTACGCATATTTCGTTACCTACCATACCTTCGTGTCAATACCATTATGAGCTCATCTTGTTTACTACTGGTTGTTATAGAATATTTTGTTAAGTATGTCAACAAACTATTTGTTACCAGCCTTTTTTGTGGTCCAATTTCATCCTTCAAGTTGTGGAGCCTTGAAGTAACCAATAAATAGATTGATTGAACTTCATACGTAGGCTATTTAAACATTTCTAAAACAAACCGAATAAAAATCTAGAGTATATTTTAGCCATTTTAAATGATAAGTTAGTTTAAAATCCGTAACGTAGCTTATGAAAAATATTTAATAATTTTATTATTTCCACAAGAAAATAAAATTTATTCCCTTATCACGTGGAGGTAGGAGAAATATCCTAAAAAAAATAATTTACAACATTTATTTTATTACATTACTACTTTAGTATTAAGATGAACTTCTGTGGACATACAGACTGAATATTACTATGATATTACGCTGTAGGGATGCTGGCCATACAGATTTAAGCCCAAGACGTCTTTCAAGTCGTCGTAGTGTGAAAATTTCACGTATACATCATGACTCAAAAACCGGAAAATAAGCCTTGAATCCTGGTTAATGTTACCCAGGGTGCCCAATGATAGACAACTTAAGGAGTAGGACTCAGTGTCATTCGGCAGAACATAGCATGGGGATTTCTGTACTTAAAAAAGGAAAAGCTTAGGGATAGCGTAATTTTAGCAATGCATGAAATTCGTGGGGATTTCCAGCAGACGTTATAGAACAATGGCAACCGTGACTGACAGAATTATCAACGTATTGCTAAAGTCACTGATTCAGCAGAACGTATTTGGCTCAAAATTGAGGAGACAGATAGTAGGTATTATGATTGGACAGAAGTAAACAAATAAGGAATTTTAAAAACTTACACTTTAAAAGGGTATTCATAAATTGGGTTTCAAAGCACCTATGTAGCAGACGATGCCGCGGGCATAAGCAATAGTAAAGTAGTTACGACGATAATAATTTTAACAAATTTGTTATTCATATCATATTTTTTCAAATTTTGAATTTAACACATTGAATTATTTATTTGTCTTCTGCTTTGACTAAATGAATCTAAAATTTTTTTTTTTTTTTTTTTTTTTATTTATTTATTTAAGCATACACTTTTTTACACACATACACAAAATAGATTTTTTATCCAGCAACTCTAAGCTAATTTTATATTCATAAGCCATTTAAATAAAACTTTATTATAATTCATATCAAGATGAAAAAGAAACGTAACATTTTAGTATTAGTATAAATGATTTTCTGTGTTAATCTACACTACATTTAGGTATATATAATCTAATATTATGAAGCTGAAGAGTTTGTTCGTATGTTTGAACGCGATGATCTCAGAATCTAAAGTTTGGAATGAAAAAAAATATTTACTTAGAGTATGACATACATACATACATATGGTCACGCCTTTATCCCCGAAGGGGTAGGCAGAGGCATATTATATGCCCACATTTCACCTTTTTTATAATTTGTCCCACGTAATAGGTGGTGAGCCGTATTGCCGTGTTTAAATGGACAGGCGCAGGTTGTGACTGCCTGCTGTTGAAATAAAGTCTTCAACTCGACTTAACGACTGCCATTTTACTGGCAACCGGGACCAACGGCTTAACGTGCCTTCCGAAGCACGGAAACGTTAAAATAAATGTCACAAAGTGATCACATGGATGGTCACCCATCCATGGACCGGCCATAGTGAACGTTGCTTACTGCAGTGATCGTTTACAGAACACTGAGTCCGCGGGGCCACGAGCGCTTCTAGAGTATGACAGTCCTATAAAACACAATATTGCACTGATCTTTTTACGTAAGGGAAAATTCTGCATGGATGCTATGCCGGACTCCTACCAACTAAAAACCTCACGTATCTTGCCTAACAGCCTACGATTGGAAGCCCCGGAGTAAACCCTCGGAAGGATACCCCAGGAACTGCACTGTTACGAATTAAAAAACGGAATAATTTATTCCTTTTGAGAGCTTTGGGAGCTGACGCAGCGTAACTGGTTAAAGTAGGTACGTAACATAACAACTGCGTAGATCAAATTATTCCTCTAGAAAAGTTTTACGTGTCTCATTTAAAGAATCAAACGACTATTATTGTAAAGAATATTAAGTACCTATACATAACATCCCCGCTAACCTCGCCAACCAACTAAAATATTTGTGTGAAGGGGAATTCGAACTCAGATCGCTAAAATCAAGTCCGATACTCTTACTGCTAGGCTACCACCCGTGCCCACGACGGCAGCGTGACGTGAGGAATTCAAACACGCCCCTCCCCTCCCCGCCCCTTAGAAGCGGGATCACACCCGAAACCCCTCAAAGACGCGGGACAGCACCGGAACCACCTTCTAGGCGAGGCCCTGGGTCTGTTGGGAGTCCTAGGACATCCTTGCGAGGGCTTACCCGGGGCTCACAACCATAGGCTGTTGGGCGTCACGTGAGGTTTTTTAGTCGGTAGGAGTCCAGCATAGCATCCATGATGGATTTTCCCTCACGTTAAAAAAAAAAGCTACCACTCGCTTCACTTCATATAATAAATACTCACAATCTATAAATAGGTATCTATAATATTTTATGCGTATCTAGGTATAAATCAATTACTACATGTGCATGAGGTCAACTTCTAATATATTATTATACGTAGGTACCTACTAATAAGGATTATAGTTCGTTTGTTTGTCTGAACCACGTCTGAACACTAGGGACTACCCGTTGAATTTCGAAAAATCTTTTATAGTTCGAAAGTTCATTCATGGCGGATAGGCTTTATGACAGCACGCTATGCCGATTAGGAGCGCAGCAGCAATGAATAATGTTTCCAAATTGACAAAAATGTATGCCTTTTGAGAGCTTCCAATTTGTGCGCTACGTAAATGATATGTACCTTTATGTCTATCTTTTATGGTTCACTCACAAAAGTCTTTATAATGGATATTTTTTTTAAATTATGTTATTATGTTTAATCGGTGGGATTATACGAGACGAGAAACATGATATTAATTTATTTCTAGAGTTCAGCAGAGCCGAAGATAACCAGATTCAAGTTTGAATAATCGCCATACACGCCACTGGTGGTCGAAGCCGCGGGCTCCAGCTTGCTATCAATAAATCACGCTACTGGTCTAGTACAGACAAATTGATTGTCTACTATGTATGTAAATTCCAGTGAAGTGTTAGTTTAATGGCGTCTACTTGACGTGGAAGACCAAGAACTTGACATTAGGTGTGTCTATCGTTATTTACATACATTACGTTAGTTACATTACGTATTAAGATGATGTATTGGTACAAGAAAACAAATATCCAATTGTTTATTTTAAAATCACGACGTAGTTTATGAGCTTCCTAATACTTTTTTTATAGTTTGGAAATCCCTATGTACCTATGCAATGATGGACTCGAATCGACTCTATACAGATGGTCATTTTCTTTTCGCCTAAGTGCAGTGGTAACTTTTCGGAAGGGGGTTCCAGGTTTACCGGTAGATTTAGGGTACCTCAGCAACCTCCTTCACCCGAATCTACCCCAAAGAGGCGGAATAACACCCAAACCCCCACAAAAACGAGATAGCTCTCGCTTTTTGGGGGTTGGCTTGGGTGTTTTCTCGATTCTTGGGTCGTGAGGTGTGCGTGAAACTCTCACGTAACGTTGTCGTGATGTGCCTGCATATAAAATACTAGCGGACGTCACGCGGTTTCACTCGTGTAGTTCCCGTGGGAATACGGGAATAAAATATAGCCTATGTTCACCGCAAAGAGTGTAGCTTCTCAACAGTGAAAGAATTTTTAAATCGGTCCAGTAGTTTCGGAGCCTATTCGGTGCAAACAAACAATCAAATCTTTCCTCTTTATAATATTAGTATAGATACAGACAAGTACCTATAGATAATACTGCTAATGGCGAGCAGCCCAGCCACCGTCCTTAGACTGCTGGTCATGGAGGCCGATAGTCATGAGTGAAGATAAGACTGTCTACCTCCTTTTCTGCCACATATTTCATGAACATAGTAATAGGTAAGGTCGTTTATTTAAGGAAACTAAGATTTCGCTTTTTATTACCTACTAGCTGACCCGACAGACGCTGTCCTGCCATAACTATGAATATGGAAATCGGTATCCCGAGTTCTGAGTTCCCGGTCCCAAGTTCCCGTTCCTGGTTTTCTGATCTATGTTCCCGGTTTCGGGTTCCGAGTTCCCAGTCCGTCTTTCTGTTCCCGGTTACCATTTTGGTGCTTCGAGTTCAACCCGATCCAAAATCGCAATAGAAACTGTTTCTTTGAACAGTTCGAGCCTGTTACAGTTATTGCAAATTTCCTAATTTTCCACGCAACTTTCTCAATTTTTTCTTCCATTTGAACCTTCTCCTGACAATACCTAACACAACAAAAAAGACAGGTCCAGCCGTTCACGCGTGATGGCGTGACCAAGGGAAATAGGGATTCATTTTAACTGCCTCTGTGGCGCAGTCGGTAGTGATACTGCCTGCGGCGCTGGAGGCCGTGGGTTCGATTCCCACCGGAGACAAATATTTGTGTGACCCATGAATGTTTGTCTCAAGAGTCTGGGTGTTTCTATGTATAATATGTATGTATTTAAAAAGTATATAAGTATTAATATTCTTGGTCTGATACCCATAACACAAGCAGGTTATTCCTAGCTTACTTTGGGACCAGATAGCGTTGTGTGAAATGGCCGTGAATATTTATTTTATTTATTTATTTTCATATAGATTTCAAGATTTAAAATCGGCAGTTTCTCTGATATGTACAGTTAGCATCAGAAGTAGATTGTTAACACACAAATAAAAATCACATATTAGATTCACAACTAAAGCCACTCAAATTAGTCTAATTACAATCTATACAGGATTACAGGAAAAGTCGTGCTAGATCCGTTAAGGGCGTGGAGTACCCATTATTTCTGACTAATTTCACTATGAAACACCCTACCCTAAACTTAATATTTTTATTGAATCTTTTCTAAGTGCGAGATGGACTCGCCCATGAAGGGTTTCGTAGCAGCAAGTAACATAGTATAAAAGTTCTTGTAGTTCGTTGTAACTTCGGTTGATGTTTTAACACGTTCGCAGTGGTAGTGATTTTTCCAACCTAAAACTGCGATCTCGTTCAAACCAATTTTCGTTGGTAAATTTTATAGCAACGTACATCATATATTTATTTTAGATTTATCATTCTCTTAGTTTAGAAGTTAGAGGGGGGAGGGGGGGGGGGGGGTACACTCATTTTTCGAAAAAAATGATTTTAGAAACTTCAATAGCATTTTTGAAGACCTATCTATAGATATGCCACACGTATGGATCTGATGAAAAAAAATTTTTTGAGTTTCAGTTCTGAGTATGGGGACCCCCAAAATTTACTACTTTTTTTCTAGTTTTATATAAGAATCTTAATGCGGTTCACAGAATACATCTAGTTACCAAGTTTCAATAGCATAGGCCTTATAGTTTCGGATAAAAGTGGATGTGACACACGGACGGACAGACAGACAGACAGACAGACATGACGAATCTATAAGGGTTCCGTTTTTGCCATTTGGCTACGAAACCCTAACAAACGGGATCCTATTACCTATTACTAGACTTCGCTGTCTGTCCGTCCGGTCGTCTATCCGATTATCTGGTGTCTCGTGTCTCATGAATCGTGATAGATGATGTATTTCTGTTTCCGCTATAACATCAACTACTAAAAACAGAGAAAACGCAGTTAGCTTCCTTTTCGAAAAAGTGAAAGAATTTTTCAAATCGGTTCAGTAGTTTCGAAACCTATTCAATACAAACAAAGAAACAAACATACAAACAAGTCTAACCTCATTATTATTATTGGTTAGAACAATAAATAAATAAACGTTGTGCCTTGTTTTTAAATAATCGCAGTTTAATCTCATATAGAAGTCTTGCAACGTCCTCGGCAACCTTGACTATTACTTATAGTCCAAAATAATTGATTTTTACTAAACGCGGTACCTAGTCCATACCTATTGGGTGTTAATAGGAATTCCGTAATTAATCTCACGACTAAAAGTTTTGAAACACCTATTACACAGGCCTGCAAAATGAGGGTCATAACTTCCTCTCTGGAATTTGATAGCTGATCCTAGGGTATTTTGGTGCGCTGATTACGAATATGTACTTAGATTTTCTCCATCACCTCCAGATTTTTCGAAAAAGGCACCGATAGAAAATAGAAAAAAAGACCCACGTTTTCTCAAAAAAAATATATATTTAAAAAAGTACATAACCTTTAACTTATAAAACGACTAAAATATAATAATAACTTGTTACTAGTCTAAATTACACGTAAATTTTATTTGTGGAACCTAGTTCTTTTTTCCTGGAACCTTCGGTTGTGCGATTTTCGCTTAAATTTCCGGTTTGGATCGTCGCGCTTCAATAAACAACAATAGTCCGCCATCATGCTAGTATTCCATCTTCCACGATTTCAGACTTCAAGCTCTTTCAAATCTTGCTAAAATCTTTCGCCTTGTTCTTTGCTAACGGCTCCTATATTTTCTGGGAAGTAATCAATGTGCGAATTTAGGAAATGAAGTTTAGTGCTTGTTTATGTCCCTTTTATTTTAGAATTGTATCTAGTTATGTCACAACAACAAAAGTAGCCATCTTTATCGTGGTCTTTAGCCTCTCTTCATAGCATAGGTGTAACGATTTTGAAGCTATTTTTCTGGCCTTTTAAATACTTGCGAAATTGTAATAAACAAGTCGAACAAAGTTTATGAGGTGTCGAAGTTTTGTCTTGGTTACTTAATTCGTGTCCAAAATAACTTTTGTAAATATTTTTCACTAACTCTGTAATGCTGTTTCATTGTTTTATCACCATAAAATTCCGGGAGATATTACAAAAACAATTCCTAGAATTTAAACAAGTTCGCAATGACATTTTAAAGTTCATGTTTCAAGATACAACTGTTAATTTTCTAAATCAGTGTGGGTACTTATACAAATACCCTTTGGTTTATCTTTATTACACCCTTTTCTGATAATATTTACAAAAATATGTATCTAATATTACTACTAGGTAATTTTTTTGATTTTATTACAAAATTAAGTCAAAATTACCCGATTTTAACATGGTTAAGGCGAATTACTTATACTTTTTATGTAGTAATTACCAAATTACTGATTTGCATGAATTTCTATGTCCCCTTACACTAATTAAATGCAATAAAAATAAAATTAAGTAATTTAATGACGTTTTATAAATTTCAAAAGGTAGGCGCTCAGACATTATGAAGCAAAATCTTAAATATTCAATATCAAAAAATCCTGACGTGTAGGATTTTTTTTATTATTTTTCTCGTAATCAGCACATCAGAAACTATAGAAAATGTTACTCAGATTTCAAAGAGGAAAACCATTGCAGACCTGTGTTATTAGTATGTAATTAGTTTTTTTAATTCTTTGAATTGCTTAGACTAGATTTGCCTCCTGGCTTCGCCTATGATATACTTATATCTAACGTTGCTTTCTTCCACCCCAAATTCGTACAACTATATTATATTATGTTCAAATAATGTTTGGATATGTTGATTTGTATGTACACTGCTCCGCTCCCTGGGGCAGTAGCATAACGATGTAACCATGTCCATGTGTGGACTGAATTATTTTACAATATACTTTTTATGACTAAGCAAACACCCTTACATTCAAACGAACCTTACATTTTCGACTCTCTACAGTTTTATTTTAAGGATATTTTAGTCCAGTCAAGCAAGAAGTTGTAGAGTGGTTAAGTGAGAACCCAATTTCTTCAGAAACTTATTCAGCGAACTTAGGGAGAAAACATGTTTAGGTAGGTAGGTACTGAAAGCAAAAAACGAACGATCACGCTGAATAACTTTAATTTTCACATTTCTGAAGCGTGCAGTTCAAAAACAGTTGGAAATAATGGAAATATGTTAAGAATCAGTTATAACAGAAGGGCCTAAAAAGGCAACATTGTATGTTTCATAATATGAAACGTAAAATGATGGGTATGCTTTGTATGTTTGGTATTTTAAATTATTTGAATTCTATGTGTCATATTATGAAACATACAATGTGGCCTTTTTAGGCCCGACCTTTACACGCTTTCATTTCATGTTAGAACATTTTTCATTGCAACGCACCGATTTTGATATAAGTATTGAGTGAGAAATTTGTCACCTCTAACTTAATTTCGGCTCGCCTCATATACGTTAGGACTTTTGAACTTTTAAATAAGTTAATGAACAAATCGTTTAGGTTCTCGCTCACGCGTCATACAGCTTCCTTTGGACCATTCATTAATTCGACTAGTAATAAATAATTAAATATTTGTTGACATTCCCAATAGATTGTTCAATGTTCCAGAAAGTAGAGACACTGAATCAATATGCGTTGTGCGACTAAAAATGTTAATAAAACACCTAGTAGCGAAATCAAGGTTCTCTGATGACGTTAGGAGGTGATCGACACGGCACCAGATAAAAATATTATAAGAATAAAACAAGGTGTCGTCGGCTCAATATAAGACCTTATTTATTTTGTTTGTAAACTGGACCTAGACGATTACCTACTGCTAACGCATAAGTAACACAGGTAATACTGGATTAACTGGATTGTCAAGGGTTTAAAAGATACCTTCGTAATCCTAATTGGAAGGTATGAATATTTTTTTTTTTTTTTTTTTATACCACTAGAGTGGCAGACAAGCATACGGCCCCCCCAGATGTACCGGTGGTCACCGCTGCCTATGGACGTTTGCAACACCAGAGGCGCCAAAAGCGCGCGCAGAATAAGTAATCATCTCAACTACCTACTCTATCTTTGAACGGGCATGTCATGTGGTAAAACTAGCTGACCCGTGCAACTTCGTTTACGTCATTGAAGAGAGAGAGAAAGGTGAAGAAAACAGAAAATTTTATTTATTAGGCTTAACCGAGCGTGTGAAACTGACGTGTGTTATGTGAAAAAGCAATGTCATAATAGAGCTGACATTGAGAAAGACTCAATTATTTTTTTACATTAATCTTTAAGATCTTTTATATTAAAGCATACATATACCTACTCCAGTTTAGAATGACCCTTGCATTCAAAAAACTCTTGAATTATAGGTATAGCGAAGGTTAAAATGTCGTTAATATCTGAACTGAACTACAGACCCCACAATAAAGGTTGAAACCCTGTGTGGACCAATCCATCAGTACCTACTCTCTTCCTTATGCGTTAGGTACATTACCGCCTACTTAGGCGGTACCTAGTGTTTCTTTTTTGTTTAACGTATTTGAAAATCCTCATGGATGTTATGCCGGACTCCTACCGACTAAAAAACCTCACGTAACGCCCAACAGCCTATGGTTGAGAGCCCCGGGTAAGCCCTCGGAAGGATGTCCCGATTGGCGTGCAGTGGTCCTGGGTTCGATTCACTTCCTTACTTCGATTATCTTAGCTAATATTACTTACATTTTTTTCTGATTTCTTATTTTGAAGTTGAAGCGCTCGTGGCCCCGCGGACTCAGTGTTCTGTAAACGATCACTGCAGTAAGCAACTTTCACTATGGCCGGTCCATGGATGGGTGACCATCCATGTGATCACTTTGTGACATTTATTTGAGCGTTTCCGTGCTTCGGAAGGCACGTTAAGCCGTTGGTCCCGGTTGCCAGTAAAATGGCAGTCGTTAAGCTAAGTTGAAGGCTTTATTTTCAACAGCAGGCAGTCACAACCTGCGCCTGTCCATTTAAACACGGCAATATGGCTCACCACCTATTACGTGGGACAAATTATACAAAGGTGAAATGTGGGCATATAATATGCCTCTGCCTACCCCTTCGGGGATAAAGGCGTGACCATATGTATGTTCTTATTTTGACATTGTAATTTTAATATTGTAATCGATTTCATGATAAATACTGACTCTGTACTGTTTAGTTTTAAATGTACCTGGTAAACGAAAATGGAAAATCGTTAGGACATTTTTTAGTTGTAACTTAGCATTTATGCGATTTGGTGTCAAACTTTAGCTTAGTCCTACTGTTTTTATGGAAATAAATATATCAATAAATTAGGCTAGACGGTGTTGTTTTTTTGTTTACGTGAGGAAAAATCCTCATGGATGTTATGCCGGACTCCTACCGACTAAAAAACCTTACGTAACGTCCAACAGCCTATGGTTGGAAGCCCTGGGTAAGCCCTCGGAAGAATGTCCCAGGACTCCCAACAGACCTACGGCCGCCACTGCGGCCTCTCCCAGGGGGTGGTTCGGGTGCTATCCCGCGTCTTTGGGGGGTTTCGGGTGTGATCCCGCTTGTAAAGGGGGGGGGGGCGTGCGTGAGTTTTTCACGTCACGCTGCGCCGCCGTCATGGGCCTGCTTCTGTAAAGACCTCAGACCCCCGGTCATGGATGGCCGATAGTCCTCGGCGAAGACACGTCGGCGGTGCCCAGGCCGCCGACTGCTGAAGGCTAGACGGTGTGTGAAAAGTATCCCAGTATATTTTCTAGTTTCCCCTACGATATCTAAGTATTCGTTATTGATTTTCTCCGCCTAAAGATTTAAGTACCTTTGAATTGGATGGCCTTGTAGTAATAGCATTACAATGCCATTGCTCACTGCTCACTGCTCCTCATTGGCATAATGTTCCATTGTAATTTTTCGCAGAACTTTATGCAATTTTAATGAAAACTCCAACACGCACTATATTATGATAAAATATGATCTAATCAAATCTGTTAATATTCAAGTCACAATTAGCACGGACGTTTGTTTTGTGCTTTGTCTTTGAAGTTGAATGGTATCTAGTAATTATAGTACCTAGATAAAAATACCCTCCCCCCCCTCCGTGTGGCGACGGAAAAGAGTACAAAATATCGCCACTCCAATTCATCCCGAGGGTGTTGTAAGAGGAGACTAAGAGAACGTTTTTGTAAATCGATCCATTTGCGTAGAGACGGAAATCTCGAATTGAAACCCAGTTTTCAGTAAAATGGCAATCATTGGGCCAGGTTGGGGGCCTTATTGGGCGGCTTGAAAAATGTTAGCCGTGGGTCGTGTCACAACCTGCGCCTGTCCATTTCTACACTCATTACGTGGGACATAAAACTATAAGGTGAAATGTGGGCGTACACTATGCCTCTGCCTACCCCTTCGGGGATAGAGGCATTACTATATGTATGAAAAAAAAAATTGCGTGTACTTAGTGTACACACGTAAGAAGTGAAACTTCTTCATAAACTTAATTTTCACCTCACCTTAAATTAAGTCAAAAAGTACAAAAGTACAAAAGTCCAAAAGTCCAAAAGTCCAAAAGTCCAAAAGTCCAAAAGTCCAAAAGTCCAAAAGTCCAAAAGTCCAAAAGTCCAAAAGTCCAAAAGTCCAAAAGTCCAAAAGTCCAAAAGTCCAAAAGTCCAAAAGTCCAAAAGTCCAAAAGTCCAAAAGTCCAAAAGTCCAAAAGTCCAAAAGTCCAAAAGTCCAAAAGTCCAAAGTCCAAAGTCCAAAAGTCCAAAAGGCCAAAAGTCCAAAAGTCCCAAAGTCCCAAGGTCTCAAGGTCCCAAAATCCCAAAGTCCCAAAGTCCCAAAGTCCCAAAGTCCCAAAGTCCCAAAGTCCCAAAGGCCAAAAGTCCAAAAGTCCCAAAGTCCCAAAGTCCCAAAGTTCCAAAGTCCCAAAGACCCAAAGTACCAAGGTCCCATCTAAAAGTCCAAAAGTCCCAAAGGCCAAAAGTCCAAAAGTCCCAAAGTCCCAAAGTCCCAAAGTCCCAAAGTCCCAAAGTCCCAAAGTCCCAAAGTCCCAAAGTCCCAAAGTCCCAAAGTCCCAAAGTCCCAAAGTCCCAAAGTCCCAAAGTCCCAAAGTCCCAAAGTCCCAAAGTCCCAAAGTCCCAAAGTCCCAAAGTCCCAAAGTCCCAAAGTCCCAAAGTCCCAAAGTCCCAAAGTCCCAAAGTCCCAAAGTCCCAAAGTCCCAAAGTCCCAAAGTCCCAAAGTCCCAAAGTCCCAAAGTCCCAAAGTCCCAAAGTCCCAAAGTCCCAAAGTCCCAAAGTCCCAAAGTCCCAAAGTCCCAAAGTCCCAAAGTCCCAAAGTCCCAAAGTCCCAAAGTCCCAAAGTCCCAAAGTCCCAAAGTCCCAAAGTCCCAAAGTCCCAAAGTCCCAAAGTCCCAAAGTCCCAAAGTCCCAAAGTCCCAAAGTCCCAAAGTCCCAAAGTCCCAAAGTCCCAAAGTCCCAAAGTCCCAAAGTCCCAAAGTCCCAAAGTCCCAAAGTCCCAAAGGCCAAAAGTCCCAAAGGCCAAAAGTCCCAAAGTCCCAAAGTCCCAAAGTCCCAAAGTCCCAAAGTCCCAAAGTCCCAAAGTCCCAAAGTTCCAAAGTCCCAAAGACCCAAAGTACCAAGGTCCCATCTAAAAGTCCAAAAGTCCCAAAGGCCAAAAGTCCAAAGTCACAAAGTCCCAAAGTCCAAAGTCCCAAAGTCCCAAAGTCCCAAAGTCCCAAAGTCCCAAAGTCCCAAAGTCCCAAAGTCCCAAAGTCCCAAAGTCCCAAAGTCCCAAAGTCCCAAAGTCCCAAAGTCCCAAAGTCCCAAAGTCCCAAAGTCCCAAAGTCCCAAAGTCCCAAAGTCCCAAAGTCCCAAAGTCCCAAAGTCCCAAAGTCCCAAAGTCCCAAAGTCCCAAAGTCCCAAAGTCCCAAAGTCCCAAAGTCCCAAAGTCCCAAAGTCCCAAAGTCCCAAAGTACCAAAGTCCCAAAGTCCCAAAGTCCCAAAGTCCCAAAGTCCCAAAGTCCCAAAGTCCCAAAGTCCCAAAGTCCCAAAGTCCCAAAGTCCCAAAGTCCCAAAGTCCCAAAGTCCCAAAGTCCCAAAGTCCCAAAGTCCCAAAGTCCCAAAGGCCAAAAGTCCAAAAGTCCCAAAGTCCCAAAGTCCCAAAGTCCCAAAGTCCCAAAGTTCCAAAGTCCCAAAGACCCAAAGTACCAAGGTCCCATCTAAAAGTCCAAAAGTCCCAAAGGCCAAAAGTCCAAAAGTCACAAAGTCCCAAAGTCCAAAGTCCCAAAGTCCCAAAGTCCCAAAGTCCCAAAGTCCCAAAGTCCCAAAGTCCCAAAGTCCCAAAGTCCCAAAGTCCCAAGGTCTCAAGGTCCCAAAATCCCAAAGTCCCAAAGTCCCAAAGTCCCAAAGTCCCAAAGTCCCAAAGTCCCAAAGTCCCAAAGTCCCAAAGGCCAAAAGTCCAAAAGTCCCAAAGTCCCAAAGTCCCAAAGTTCCAAAGTCCCAAAGACCCAAAGTACCAAGGTCCCATCTAAAAGTCCAAAAGTCCCAAAGGCCAAAAGTCCAAAAGTCACAAAGTCCCAAAGTCCCAAAGTCCCAAAGTCCCAAAGTCCCAAAGTCCCAAAGTCCCAAAGTCCCAAAGTCCCAAAGTCCCAAAGTCCCAAAGTCCCAAAGTCCCAAAGTCCCAAAGTCCCAAAGTCCCAAAGTCCCAAAGTCCCAAAGTCCCAAAGTCCCAAAGTCCCAAAGTCCCAAAGTCCCAAAGTCCCAAAGTCCCAAAGTCCCAAAGTCCCAAAGTCCCAAAGTCCCAAAGTCCCAAAGTCCCAAAGTCCCAAAGTCCCAAAGTCCCAAAGTCCCAAAGTCCCAAAGTCCCAAAGTCCCAAAGTCCCAAAGTCCCAAAGTCCCAAAGTCCCAAAGTCCCAAAGTCCCAAAGTCCCAAAGTCCCAAAGTCCCAAAGTCCCAAAGTCCCAAAGTCCCAAAGGCCAAAAGTCCCAAAGTCCCAAAGTCCCAAAGTCCCAAAGTCCCAAAGTCCCAAAGTCCCAAAGTTCCAAAGTCCCAAAGACCCAAAGTACCAAGGTCCCATCTAAAAGTCCAAAAGTCCCAAAGGCCAAAAGTCCAAAGTCACAAAGTCCCAAAGTCCAAAGTCCCAAAGTCCCAAAGTCCCAAAGTCCCAAAGTCCCAAAGTCCCAAAGTCCCAAAGTCCCAAAGTCCCAAAGTCCCAAAGTCCCAAAGTCCCAAAGTCCCAAAGTCCCAAAGTCCCAAAGTCCCAAAGTCCCAAAGTCCCAAAGTCCCAAAGTCCCAAAGTCCCAAAGTCCCAAAGTCCCAAAGTCCCAAAGTCCCAAAGTCCCAAAGTCCCAAAGTCCCAAAGTCCCAAAGTCCCAAAGTCCCAAAGTCCCAAAGTCCCAAAGTCCCAAAGTCCCAAAGTCCCAAAGTCCCAAAGTCCCAAAGTCCCAAAGTCCCAAAGTCCCAAAGTCCCAAAGTCCCAAAGTCCCAAAGTCCCAAAGTCCCAAAGTCCCAAAGTCCCAAAGTCCCAAAGTCCCAAAGTCCCAAAGTCCCAAAGTCCCAAAGTCCCAAAGTCCCAAAGTCCCAAAGTCCCAAAGTCCCAAAGTCCCAAAGTCCCAAAGTCCCAAAGTCCCAAAGTCCCAAAGTCCCAAAGTCCCAAAGTCCCAAAGTCCCAAAGTCCCAAAGTCCCAAAGTCCCAAAGTCCCAAAGTCCCAAAGTCCCAAAGTCCCAAAGTTCCAAAGTCCCAAAGACCCAAAGTACCAAGGTCCCATCTAAAAGTCCAAAAGTCCCAAAGGCCAAAAGTCCAAAGTCACAAAGTCCCAAAGTCCAAAGTCCCAAAGTCCCAAAGTCCCAAAGTCCCAAAGTCCCAAAGTCCCAAAGTCCCAAAGTCCCAAAGTCCCAAAGTCCCAAAGTCCCAAAGTCCCAAAGTCCCAAAGTCCCAAAGTCCCAAAGTCCCAAAGTCCCAAAGTCCCAAAGTCCCAAAGTCCCAAAGTCCCAAAGTCCCAAAGTCCCAAAGTACCAAAGTCCCAAAGTCCCAAAGTCCCAAAGTCCCAAAGTCCCAAAGTCCCAAAGTCCCAAAGTCCCAAAGTCCCAAAGTCCCAAAGTCCCAAAGTCCCAAAGTCCCAAAGTCCCAAAGTCCCAAAGTCCCAAAGTCCCAAAGTCCCAAAGTCCCAAAGTCCCAAAGTCCCAAAGTCCCAAAGTCCCAAAGGCCAAAAGTCCAAAAGTCCCAAAGTCCCAAAGTCCCAAAGTCCCAAAGTCCCAAAGTCCCAAAGTTCCAAAGTCCCAAAGACCCAAAGTACCAAGGTCCCATCTAAAAGTCCAAAAGTCCCAAAGGCCAAAAGTCCAAAAGTCACAAAGTCCCAAAGTCCAAAGTCCCAAAGTCCCAAAGTCCCAAAGTCCCAAAGTCCCAAAGTCCCAAAGTCCCAAAGTCCCAAAGTCCCAAAGTCCCAAGGTCTCAAGGTCCCAAAATCCCAAAGTCCCAAAGTCCCAAAGTCCCAAAGTCCCAAAGTCCCAAAGTCCCAAAGTCCCAAAGTCCCAAAGGCCAAAAGTCCAAAAGTCCCAAAGTCCCAAAGTCCCAAAGTTCCAAAGTCCCAAAGACCCAAAGTACCAAGGTCCCATCTAAAAGTCCAAAAGTCCCAAAGTCCCAAAGTCCCAAAGTCCCAAAGTCCCAAAGTCCCAAAGTCCCAAAGTCCCAAAGTCCCAAAGTCCAAAAGTCCCAAAGTCCAAAAGTCCCAAAGTCCCAAAGTCCCAAAGTTCCAAAGTCCCAAAGACCCAAAGTACCAAGGTCCCATCTAAAAGTCCAAAAGTCCCAAAGGCCAAAAGTCCAAAAGTCACAAAGTCCCAAAGTCCCAAAGTCCCAAAGTCCCAAAGTCCCAAAGTCCCAAAGTCCCAAAGTCCCAAAGTCCCAAAGTCCCAAAGTCCCAAAGTCCCAAAGTCCCAAAGTCCCAAAGTCCCAAAGTCCCAAATTCCCAAAGTCCCAAAGTCCCAAAGTCCCAAAGTCCCAAAGTCCCAAAGTCCCAAAGTCCCAAAGTCCCAAAGTCTCAAAGTCCCAAAGTCCCAAAGTTCAAAAGTCCAAAAGTCCCAAAGACCCAAAGTACCAAGGTCCCATCCAAAAGTCCCAAAGACCCAAAGTACCAAGGTCCCATCCAAAAGTCCAAAAGCCTAAAAGTCCAAAAGTCCCAAAGTCCCAAAGTCCCAAAGTCCAAAAGTCCCAAAGTCCCAAAGTCCCAAAGTCCCAAAGTCCCAAAGTCCCAAAGTCCCAAAGTCCCAAAGTCCCAAAGTCCCAAAGTCCCAAAGTCCCAAAGTCCCAAAGTCCCAAAGTCCCAAAGTCCCAAAGTCCCAAAGTCCCAAAGTCCCAAAGTCCCAAAGTCCCAAAGTCCCAAAGTCCCAAAGTCCCAAAGTTCCAAAGTCCCAAAGACCCAAAGTACCAAGATCCCATCCAAAAGTCCAAAAGTCCCAAAGTCCCAAAGACCAAAAGTCCAAAAGTCCAAAAGTCCAAAAGTCCAAAAGTCCAAAAGTCCAAAAGTCCAAAAGTCCAAAAGTCCAAAAGTTCAAAAGTCCAAAAGTCCAAAAGTCCAAAAGTCCAAAAGTCCAAAAGTCCAAAAGTCCCAAAGTCCCAAAGCCCCAAAGACCCAAAGTACCAAGGTCCCATCCAAAAGTCCAAAAGTCCAAAAGTCCCAAAGTCCCAAAGTCCCAAAGTCCCAAAGTACCAAGGTCCCATCCAAAAGTCCAAAAGTCCAAAAGTCCAAAAGTTCAAAAGTTCAAAAGTTCAAAAGTCCCAAAGTCTCAAAGTTCCAAAGTCCCAAAGACCCAAAGTACCAATGTCCCATCCAAAAGTCCAAAAGTCCAAAAGCCCAAAAGTCAAAAAGTCCAAAAACCCTTAAATGACATGCTATCCCTGGATAAAGTACTCTTAATTCGAATCCACCGTGGTGAGGAACAGAACAAAGATGGCGCGTAACCAAAAATCGTGACGTGACGTGACGTGACGTGACGTGACGTGACGCAAATTTTTTTCCAACGCCGATAAAGAAGTTTCACTTCAAAAAAAAAGGCAGTTGAGTTGAGTAACTCCTCCTTTTTTGAAGTCGGTTAAAAAGGTAAAGTAAGCAGATTAATGTGACTCATATATAGTAAACTAGCTGGTGCCCGTAGTTTCGCCCGCGTAAAAGTTGTTCCCGTTCCCGCTTCCCGTGGGAACTTATTCCCGGGATAAAGTGGCCTATGTGTTATTCCAGACCATAATCTATCCCTGTACTAAGTTTCAGCCAGATCCGTTATGCCGTTCGAGCGTGAAAGAGTAACACACATCCACACTCACAAATTTTCGCCTTTATGATATTAGTAAGATTTAACAAGCCGATGTCACGCAGTTAGGGATTGCAATCCGGAAAACCGGATCCGGTAATCCGGCGGATCCGACATCATTTTTCATCCACCGGATCCGGCACCAATACATCGCCGGATCCGGCGGCGACCGGATCCGTTTTTTGCATATTTTGGCAAAATAACCATGCCGTCGCCAAGGATGATACAAATTTAAAGAGCTTGCACTGCGCGCGAGCTGTTTGAGTCACACTTCAGTGTGTAACATTGTACGTTACGATGAGATGATACATACTAAAAGCACAGATTAAATAATAGTTACTACGTAACAGATACATCACTCCCATACTTAACCTCAAAAATATTAGCTAAAACATATCGCTACAGTCGAAAACATTCTCTACGACGTATTCCGAGAGTCGAGTTTCGTGCGCACATCGTATGATTGCGTCATCGAGTGACAACTATTGTCAACATTAGGGTTGTAAGCGCGGAACAAAAGTACATATAACTACATAAAACAATAAACACAGTGTCTAAAAAAAAAATATTTTTATTTTATAACTTCTTCTTTACATAAGAATTATATTATAACTAGCTGATGCTCGCAGCTTAGCCCGCGTAAAAGTTTGTTCCTTTTCCCGCTTCCAATGGGAACTTATTCCCGGGATAGAAAGTAACCTATGTGCTATTCCAAACTACAATCTATCCCTGTATCAAATTTCAGCTAGATCTGTTGAGCCGTTAGAGCGTAAAAGAGTAATAAACATCAATACATCTACACATCCGCACTCAAACACTTTCGCATTTAATTTAAGAATATTAGTAAGAAGTAAGATGGAAAAAAAAGCAACACTAAATAAATAATAAATAAATAAATAAATAAATATTCACGGACATCTCACACAACGCTATCTGATCCCAAAGTAAGCTAGGAATAACCTGCTTGTGTTATGGGTATCAGACCACGGATATTAATACTTATATACTTTTAAATACATACATATTATACATAGAAACACCCAGACTCTTGAGACAAACATTTATGGGTCACACAAATATTTGTCTCCGGTGGGAATCGAACCCACGACCTCCAGCGCCGCAGGCGAAAATAAAGCGAAATATAATTTTACGCGGGTAATGTACATTGGCTGTGCGCACTTCGATCGGTTTGGCGTGTGGCAGCCCTCAGCCGGTCGGCCAAGTTAGTTCTGCTACGTTATACTTAGGAGTAGGTGCTTATAACACGACTTGTAGCGAGTGACGGAGGCCTGCTAAAAGTTCCGACATCTAGGACGTGAGGTGGAGAGAGGGTCGTGACAAAGGGCCCAATTTCAATACCTTATGGTGTAGTGGTGTAACTTGTACCTATATATTGTTGTTATATAATATATGTATATGGTATAATGGTTGACGGGTAGAGAATGCCTTTGGCATTAAGTCCGCCAATGTACTATTGTGCATAAATTTTAAATAAATAAATAAAAAATAAATTTTAAGTTTTTCACCAATATCCCAAAAACATTGCGTTGTGGCAAAACATGTTCGACCATGAAGTAAAAACTTATAAAATTCTCCTAACTTTGATTACATGCAGTTCCCATATTCTCAACCGTTTTGAACTACACTCTTCCGAAATGTAGAAATGATAGTGATTCAGCGTTTTTAACATTCTGTTGAGATTTTAAATGAAATATAGGAATAGTGTCAGGGAGGTATGTAATTTGAAGAATAATGTCTGGGGTAGCGAAATTTTTATCGTTTGTCCCTCTTTAATGATATTGTTTGCTGAAGGAGCAAAATATCACAAAGAATGCTATTAATTATTTCTGAAACCCGTCAGTTACCCAAAACTTCAGAAAACTAGATCCCTAGAGCTATTCTTGTTGCAGATATTATACGAGCAGAATAAATTTTTGCTTACATGAAAAAAAGCCTGATACTAAGTTTTCCCACAGTGAGATACTCAGGGACAAACTAACGATCACGCAGAATAGCGTTATCCTACTAATATTATAAATGTGAAAGTTTGTGAATATGTTTGGATGTTTATTACTCGATCACGCTCTAACGGCAGAACGGATCGGGCTATAATTTGTAACCGGGGTAGATTAGAGTCTGGAATAACATATAGGCTACGTTTCATCCGGGGAATATGTTCATATGGGAAGCGGAACGGAAACCAAATTTAACGCGGGCAAAGAATTATGGAAAAGTGTTTAGAACGAAAGTTATTGAAACTTTAAATCTAATGTTTTGCTAAGCTCTGATTTAGATATATTGCGAAAAACAAAATAATTGAATCTTTGTCACACACGCCCTTTTTCCGGCCCGCCTTACAGATGATGGGACTATTAGTATGTTTTCTTCTTAAACAACCTGATTAAATTTCTTAAGAAACAGCTTAGGTTCCTTCCCGTTTACTCTACATTGCTTAGTGCTTTCTTGACTGGACTATTACCTCAAATTTAATATTATAGATTTAGTCGCGGAAGATGAATATTTACGGCTCTTCAAAAAAATCTTTACTTTTATATAAAATTGAATCTGTATAAGCAGTATCGTTTTTAATTTTACACTTCATTAACAGTATTCATGTTGCAATAACAAAAAGAAAGCAAGTTATCCCGGTTAACTCAATCCGGCCGGATCCGGTCGGACCCGGCCGGATTTGAGAAATCCGGTACGGATCCGGCCGGATTCAAAATGACACCGGATTGCAATCCCTACACGCAGTTTCACTAGCGTAGTTCTCGTTCCCGTGGGAATACGAAAATAAAATATAGCAGGGATATAGGTCTCACCCGGAACGTGTAGCTTCCCAATAGTGAACGAGTTTTTTAAATCTGATAAATGGTACTGAACCGATTTAAAAAAAAAATCGGTTTCGTTCAGTTCAATGATGTTCTTTTTTTTTTTACGTAAGGGAAAATCCTCAGAGGATGTTATGCCGGACTCTTACGGACTAAAAAACCTCACGTAACGCCTAACAGTCTGTGGTTGGGAGTCCCGGGTAAGCCATCGGAAGGATGTCCCGGGACTCACAACAGACCTGCGGCCGCCACTGCGGCCTCGCCCAGGGGGTGGTTCGGGTGCTATCCCGCGTCTATGGGGGGTCACGCTGCCGTCATGGGCCGGCTTCTGTAAGGACGGTGAGCCACCCTCTCACAGGACCCCGGTCATGGTGGCCGATAGTCCTCGGCGAAGACACGTCGGCGGCGCCCAGGCCGCCGACTGCGGAACTCGGGTGGGAGAGTTCTCTCCCGTACCCGTCCCGCCGCCTCCTTCGCGAGCATGACCTGGTCGCAGAAGGAGGCGGCGCAGTCCCACTTACTCCCGCTGGAGAGCATGGCTCGCACCATAGTCTCGAGCGAGAGAGTATCCACGCCCAGACCCACTACGAGGACCTGGCGCTGTTGCGCCCACGCCGTGCACTCCACAAGCATGTGGAGCGCCGTGTCATCGCTGCGGTCCTCGCAGTGCTGACACTTGGCCGTGGTTTCCCGGTGTTTTCGCCACAGATACCTACCGAAGCTCCCGTGCCCGGCAAGCATCTGCGTCAACCGGTAGGAGAGAGCACCGTGTCTCCTCTCCAGCCACTCGTCCATTACCGGTCTGACGGCCGCGATTGTTGCGAATCCCCCCTTTGGTTGCTCAAGTCCTACCTTCCATATCTCCACGGTTTCCTGGTGGAGTAGGGACCGCTGGGCCTCGATTTCTAGATAAGCGGGCCTTTGGTCCCGCTCCAGCGCCTCCTTGCGCCATCTGAACAGTGACGCAAGGGCTCTCGCTTCCAGGTCCCATGGAGGGGTCCCGGATAGGAGACATGCCGCCTCACCGGAGATCGTGCGATATCCCCTTATCACTCTTATGGCCATCGCTCTCTGCGGGCTCAGCAATCTAGCCACATTGCTGGCCGTCAGGGTTTCCGCCCATACAGGAGCTCCGTATAGAGCCATGCTTCGCACGATCCCCAGGTACAGTCTCCTGTCAATTCAATGATGTATGCTAAATCACGAACAATCAAATTGTTCTTCACATACCTACATATGATCACACCTTTCATCCCCGAAGGGTTAGGCAGAGGTATATTATATGCCCGCAATTCACCTTTTAAAATTTTGTCCCACCTATTAGGTGGTGAGCCGTATTGCCGTGTTGATAATTACGGACAGGCGCAAGTTGTGACTACCCGCTGTTGAATTTTTTCAAGTAGCCCATAAAGGCCTTCAACTTGGCTTAACGACTGTCATTTTAATTGCACCCGGGACCAACGGCTTAACGTGCCTTCCGAAGCACGGAAACGCTCGCAAATAAATGTCACAAAGTGGTCACGTGATGGTCACCCATCCATAACTAGCTGTAGTACCTAAATGTTACTTACTACAGTGATCGTTCCTCTATAAAATCGTTCTTCTTTAAAATATAATAATGGTTAAGATTAGCTGTGTCCAGGCTATGCCCATTACGCTGTTCTAATTGCAAAATAATAATGAATAAATCTATGAAACTTGGTCCGTTATATTGACTTTTACGAGTATTGCCCCACTGCTTTGGGTAGTAGAGTTTTGATTTTAAATATAATAATTATTATTTAATTATTATTTTTTATTAGCTTCCTCACCTAATGGACGATGAATACATACCTACCTATTTGCCGAGATTACCCTTAACATTCTATACATATTGAAAATAGTCATCTGCGATTTAAAACACTAATAATATAGGCAAACTATTGCAACACAGAGATTGTTGAACAACTAATTATAAGCTATTTAGAATGTACATAACTTGGAGACTAATCTAACGAAGGTTACTACAAATTTATAGATAACTTAAAAAACAGTCGTTAAAACTAGAAGGTTGCGACTATTTACTGAAATATAGTTTTCCCGACGTAGGTAGGTACTTCAGACCGCCCCAGATTTCTTTTCACACTTTTTTCCCGAAAGTTAAATACCTTTACTATAAAGTATTACCACAGATTATATAATATATTCGTATAATCCATCTTTTTAAAGGACCCTATATTGCAATTGTTATCAAAATCTGCCACAGGGAACTCTTTGACAAACAAAGCCTTCACTGAAAGAAGCACCTATCGAATCTTTATGCATGGCTCCGAATCCGCACATTGCTATGTATAAACTTAAGGCGTTACCCAATAAGCAAATTTCCTCCAGCGAAAAACTTATTGATGTTTATGGCTGACGATTTTTTAAGCAATTGCATAGCTTCTATCGCGGGCCTTGCGTGGAGACCGAATCCAGAAATTGTGTCACGAAAACGAATCACACTCTCGGCTACCTTCGGCCACGTTCGTGTATCTCGCACTTCATAAATTTTTTGTTTACGTCAATTATGAACTCTGCAGTCGTTATAATATATATTATGTCAAATAATCCAAAAATTGATGCTTGTACCCAGAATCGATCTTGCGCTTTCTGCGTACCGATCCGCATCTTAACCACTCGACCAAAGTTGAATCAAGGGTGCTGGTCGAATTTAGAGTTCTTAATGTGAAATGACAATTTCGATGCTGTCAATTACATTAGTTGCTGTCAATTTACTTCGTCTAAATAAAAATTCGACTATAGGTGTATAGGTATTCATCATCTATGTACAACAGTGAACTGTACTCGTATAATTTGTGTAAAAAGTGTTTTAAATATGAATAAACAAAGTGCATTTATTAATGAAGAAAGTCACGAAAAATAGTGAAAGAAAATGAGTGAGTACTCTATATACATACATTTTATTATTATTATCACCAATGCAGTATTATTTTTTTGTTTTGTTAGTTTATAGGTATGTATATAATACTGCTATAAGATAACCAAACCCGGGAGTACGTTCCCATGGGAAGCGGGAAGAAAATTTCACGCCGACGTAGCTGCGAGCGCCATCTATCCCATACCTATGTACTTTAAACGTGTCATAAAAGTCACAACAATACCATACATGCATATTTCAAAGAATGTCTATTATTACCATAAAATTTGTAAAAATAGTTTTTAAGTAGATAAGAAGAAACCTATTGTTTTATCTTTTAACTAGCTGACCCTCGCAACTTTGTTTACGTCACACAAGGCCTATGAAATTAGAGGTATTTATTAATCATACTCATCAAGTAGCGTGTGAATCTGCCCTGTTTGCTTAATCAAAATAGAGCTTAATGGTTAAAGCTATTCCTCAGTATAGAATTTTCCTCAGTATAAACAATTTACATATTTTTGGACTTTTGGACTTTTGAACTTTTGGACTTTTGGACTTTTGAAGACCCAAAAGTCCTCAAAGACCGAAAAGTCCCAAAAGTCCCAAAAGTCCAAAAGTCCAATAGTACAAAAGTCCAAAAGGCCAAAAGTCCAAAAGTGCAAAAGGCCAATAGGCCAAAATTCCAAAAGCCCAAATGTCCACAGTGAAGTAGGTACTTGGTACTTTACTTTGTTGAACATAGGCCTTAAAATCTTACTTCTTACTTCTTACTAATATAATAAATGCGAAAGTTTGTGAGTGTGGATGTTTGTTACTCTTTCACGCTCAAACCGCTGAACGGATCGGGCTGAAATTTGGTACAGAGATACATTATAGTCTAAAATAACACATAGGCTACCTTTTATCCCGGGAATAACTTCCCGCGGTAACAAATTATACGCGGGCGAAGCTGCGGGCATCAGCTAGTATTCTTATATAGAAATAATTATACTAGCATAGTTGGTAAAAAATGCTATGTAATAGCTTTACCGCGGCAGTCCCCGAGTGCCACATGTCTTTTTTTTATCTAGGTACACTATCGATATGATCAAAAGAGGTTACCGTAAGTTACCTATAGGAGGGTGCAAACAACACAGGTGAAAAGAAATTGTAACCGGGCGCGTGTCGTGGTGAAACCGTCATGAACAAGCTCTGACAATCGACTGTAATGATCGATGAAATATCAAACCTTCCATTAGACTTTTATTTAGTTGAATGTATCCGAAGTGCCTTTACAATTCTGAGTGGATTAGAAATCCCTATCTTATTAGTCTTTAGGATTCAATTGATTAAGGTAAATTGTGAGATATTAAGGCACAGAATAGGCATAAGTTTTGTTCTGTACTTTACGTCAGGTTACAACGCCCGGTTGTTTGTATTCAAGACATACAATTAAGCATATTGCTATGTAAAATCTTTAGGCGCTACTTAGTTTTAAATAGTTTTTATACTACATTAATTTTGTTTATTTCATAGGTAAGTAATAGTATACGATTAAAATAATAGTCTATTTGCAAGATTAGATTTTGTTACAAAGGTTGGTTATGGCTGCCATCAACATGACAGTTGTAAAGCCACGTTGAAGACTTTAGTTTTAAAATATCGGCTGTTCCACCTATCCCACCCGGAATTCCACCGGAGTTTTAAAATGTAGTATTTTGATTAAAATGCTTTAAATATTTTGAAACTTTATTAAAATCGTCTTAATTTTTAAATTTTCATGGAGAACGACTTGTTTATATGTAGGATGTAGGTATGTATTCAAACATTATTATTATGAAAGTTTGTAAAAATGGTTGGATACCTATTTGGATATTCGTTACTCAATCACGCTCTAACCTCTGAACAGATCGCCTGAAGTTTGATACAAGATTATATCAATTAAAACATAGTATTTTTGCAAGATTAGATTTTGTAACAAAGGGTTGGTTCCTGCTGCCATCAACATGACAGCTGTTGCAAGTGTGTAAAGTCACGTTGAAGACTTTGGTTTGAATTTTTTTAACATCAGTTAACTACAAACTGCGCCTGTTCATTTAAGCATGGCAATCAACTTAAACGTGTAACGTGAGACATTAATACAACTACTCTATGAATAC
Source organism: Miltochrista miniata (assembly GCA_933228765.1). Taxonomy (NCBI): domain Eukaryota; kingdom Metazoa; phylum Arthropoda; class Insecta; order Lepidoptera; family Erebidae; genus Miltochrista; species Miltochrista miniata. Next base: position 19,760,147 of record OW121763.1, on the reverse strand, counting down.
GAATTTTAAAATGTAGTATTTATATTAAAATGCCTTTAATATTTTGAAAACTTTTTATTAGTATCTATTGTTTTACTTTTTAATTTTTCATGAAGAAAGACGTGATTATTATTACTATTATTATAAATGAGAAAGTTTGCGAAGATGTTTGGATGTTTGGAATTTTGTTCAAACACGCTCTAACAGCTGAAAAGTTTGCCTGGAATAACACATAGGCTACTTTTATTCATGGAATATGTTACCATAGGATGCGGGAATGGGAACGGAATTCCATATCGTCTAGTGTCATTTACCTTATATCGGAGTTTTATTGCCAGGTTCTTTTTTCTCCAGCTCTACCTATTGCGTTGCGAATCTGGCAGTAAATGTAAATCTAGAAGCAATCATTTGGACGTTCATAAGCGTTACATTGTGACCTATATGAATAAAGATTTTTCATTTTTCATTTTTCCACTTTTCAATTATCATCAATTCCATCGACATGGCACTACACAGCAATAGGCTCACCACTACCACGGGGGACATAAAACTTAAATGTGAAATGTGGGCGCATACTATGAATATTTCTACCCCTTCAGGTATAGGGGCGTGCGTGACTATATGTGTGTATACCTACATTTACCTGTTTCGGTGAGTGGCTCTATAATAATCAAATCTTGCACGTTAAAACCTCAGTGTTTGATTGAGCAGAAATTTTGCATTTGGTCTACGTCTGGTAACAAGTTTCTTATTAATATCATAAATGCAAAAGTAACTCTGTCTGTCTGTCTGTTACGCTTTCACGCCTAAACGGCTGGAGCGATTGAGATGAAATTTAGTATAGAGATAGTTTGAAGCCCAGGGAAGGCCGTAGGCTACTTTTTAACCGACTGCGCAAAAGGAGAGTTATGATTTTACGCGATAACGACTTCTAGGCGGTCGAAGCCGCGAGGAACAGCTAGTATGTTGATAAAAATGAATATTGAACACTAGCCTAATCTATGTATAACAATAATAATTAATTACCGTTTAACCTTAATTATGTAGTAGTGTAGTACTTTTATCTTTGTCTAAATATTACTTGAATAAAATGTTGGATACGAACAACTTTGCCTACTAGATTCTTCATCTCCTACAATAACGCCCAGAACGAATCTGGGTGTTATGGGAATCCGATATCTGCGGGGACAAAAATTGAACGAGGCTATGGCGGAGAAAAGGAAAACTTGAAATGAAACCCTGTACCAATCCGTCTGGTCCCTCCGAAAATTAAACTTGGGGAGTCCTGCGTTGAACTCCCCAAGTTTCATACTGATTAATTTTTTTTAATAATTTCCAGCGTAGGACGTCGAAAATCCGGAATATAAATAAAAGATACTGAGGATGATTCGTCCAGAAGATGCCAATTCTTCAAAATTCTTTTTTTTTCACTAAGGTGGCATAGAAGTATACGGCTCATCTGATTAACTGTTGGTCGTCGTAACTGATGAAAGTTTGCAACACTGCAACTGGAACTGCTATAATCGTGCTGTCGCCGACCTTGTGAACACCTCTAAGACCCCTAAACTGAAATAAAGTGGTATCGAATCGCGCCGCCGACGTGTCTTCGCCGAGGACTATCGGCCTCCATGACCGGGGGCCTGAGGACTGTGAGAGGACGACTCACCGTCTTTACAGAAGCAGGCCCATGACGGCAGCGTGACGTGAGGAACTCACGCACGCCCCCCCCGCCTAGAAGCGGGATTACACCCAAAACCCCCCAAAGACGCGTGATAGCACCTGAACCACCCCCTGAGCGAGGCCGCAGTGGCGCCCGTGGGACTGTTGGGAGTCCTGGGACATCCTTCCGAGGTCTTACCCGGGGCTCCCAACCATAGGCTGTTGGGCGTTACTTGAGGTTTTTTAGTCGGTAGGAGTCCGGCATAACATCCATGAGGATTTTCCCTCACGTTAAACAAAAAAAAAGGGGTATTGAATTTACAAGTATTTATTTATAGAATCCTTTTTTTTTATACCACTAAGGTGGCAGACAAGCATACGGCCCACCAGATGTACCGGTGGTCACCGCAGCCTATGGACGTTTGTAACACCAGAGGCGCCACACTCGCGCTGCCGAATAATCCTGATACCACTGTCACCACTCCAATTCATCCCGAGGGTGTAGTAAAAGGCGACTAAGGGAATACTTTCGTATAACCACCTAATGCTTAGAGAAGGAAACCTTGAAAAAAACCCAGTTGTCAGTAAGATGACAATCGTTAAGCGAAGTTGAAGGGCTTAAGGGCGGCTTGAAAATTTTAACTGTGGGTCCATTTCAACACGGCAATAGGCTCACCACCTATGACGTGGACATAAAACTTTAAGGTGAAAATTCAAATCTAAACGCAGATTATCATAATCAGTTAACGGACTTCAATACGTGTATATTCAGTTTTGCTATTATGATTTAGCTAGGCGGTTTTCGTAGACTGTCTGATACCTATTTTACAAACGGTCAACCAATATAAATATTATTAGGTATATCTTCATTTGTAAATAAATTTAAGATTTGATAACTATACATGAATGACCCATATAGATTAGACAAGGTATTGTTAGTTATAATATAACTCACGATACCTAGGTACCTTGTAAGATAATATTATTATCTCGTTCTTTCTTGATTATTAGGACCTGAATGCGGTTTTTTATTACCTCATTAAGTAGGTATAAGAAATACAAGTTTGTTAATTGTTCACTATCTAGGTATATCCTTGAGGCAAAGATAGTTACATCTAGATGTAACCACTTCCGTTTCTGACACTATAATATGATAATTTAAGGTCATGATGGGGAATAGCTTTAGTTAGCACAATTTTATTCAGGGTCAAGAGTAAATAAAAACCGGCTATGTGGGTGCGTGTTCCGTACCAAAAAACGGAATAAAATCACATTTGTTGTATGGGAGACCACCTTTATCCCCCTTTTTTTTTAATTTTAATATTAGTTGTCATAGCGGCAACAGAAATACATCATCTGTGAAAACTATCTCTCTATCCGTGAAAGCTATCACGGTTCCTGAGCTACAGCGTCGTAACGGACAGACAGACACACATACTTTTGAACCGCCCTAGTTTAGCAATGTTGCAAATTACTGAGCCTATCTTAATAAAAAGCCCTTTGTAAAATAACAGTTATGCCTTCAAAGTAAATTGTGTAAATTGACTCTTATGTCCAAGTTTTCTATACCTTTGAGTACCTACCTATCAAATTAACCTACGTTACCAAAATAAGTCGCCGCGAACTAAAGGTATGTGGGGAACCTGGAGCCTAAGTACGTAGGTTTCATAATAAGCTACGATTACAATTCTATTATGATACAATCGAAATAGCAAATTTATTAGGCCCCGTGTGATTAATGGGACCGGTATTTTCACATGATTTAAAATTTAAACTGATAAGTGCTAAACCAGAAGCGCTCGTGGCCCCGCGGCCTCAGTGTTCTGTAAACGATCACGGCAGTAAGCAACATTTACTATGGCCGGACATGGATGGGTGACCACCACGTGTACCACTTTGTGACATTTATTTACGAGCGTTTCCGTGCTTCGGAAGGCACGATAAGCCGTTGGTCCCGGTTGTCAGAAAAATGACAGTCGTTAAGCCAAGTTGAAGGCCTTATGGGCGGCTTGAAAAATTTCAACTGTGGGTCGTCACAACCTACGCCCGGGTCGGCAGCGCGTGTGTAGCGCCTCTGGTGTTGCAAACGTCTATAGGCTACGGTTACCAACCTTCCGGTGGGCCGTAAGCTTGTCTGCCACCTAAGTAGTATATAAAAAAAAAACCAGAGTCCACTGAAATTAATTTTACTTTTGTCTTGTATAATTTTCTAGCAGGGCGCCCGGCTCCTCCCGTTTGGAGTTTTTTTCCCGTTTCCGCTTAATATGGGAACTATTACCCGGCTTTAAGAGTGTCGAAATATTCGTATGTTTGCTCGGTATCTTTTTACCTATAAACTTAGAATTGAGACATTTTCACCGGTCCAGTGGACCATATATATATTTGAGTAAGTATATTGTTTTGGTCTAAATTCCAACACGATACCTTCAAACGTTCTTGAGATAAAGGTTCTGGACAAAAAAGTGATCCTGCAAGAGTTCCGGTTTTTCCTTTTTGTAGCACAAACCCCAAAGATATACTTATGTCGTCGTAAATTTCTTTTAGGTGTGCATTGATGAATCAGTCAGTCAAAACAGTTCTTACCTAATTAAATATATTAATCTAATCTAATGCCTTGAAAAATTTCGTGTCTCTTATCGAACTCTTCCTTTAAGAACGGGCTTGAACCAATTTGGGAGGTCTGACATATTTACGTTTAGACCAGCTAGTAAGTACCTATGTAATATTTGATAGGTTTATCAAGTAATTAAGTTTTTAGCTTTCTTTAAGGCGGCTGTATATTATCAAAACACGCTAATGCAAATATCTACAGCATTGAATTTAACGAAAGCGGAAATAATACAATAAGACTATAAAAAGATATGAAACAGTAACAGATATACCGACCTACATTTTAAAACAAGAATTTCCAAATCAAGGGCTAGAGTTGCCATAGGTAAACATTTCATTTTATTTATTCACCAACAACTATACAATTTGCATATGATTTGCAAGCTGGGTGGCTGGTGTGAATGAGTTTTACTCCGTATTCTAGCATCCGGGAGTGTCGTGACTTTTTTGTTATAATCGCATTTTCCCATCGCATCACCAATATATTTCGTACTCGTATTAGCCTGGAGACACAAAACAGGACTGTAAAATTCTATTTACCTTCACATAGATTGATCTAGATTTTCCAACTAGCGTTTGTGTTTAGTTAAAATAGTTTATAGTTAATAAAGGGTGAATGAAAATTAGTAAATCAAATAAGTATTCTCAATTGATTAAACATTCCGTGTTAAGTGTCGCATGACCTTCAGAATTCGTTAAGTTTAAAAATAAAACATGGTATAAATTTTCGTCAGTTTTTCCGAATTATAATATAACCTTGTGACTTGTACTCTTCCACAACATTTTTGCCACAAATGTTGTGGATGATGTGGCCAAGTGATGTTATTCAACATAATATAAAGATTTGATTGTTTGTTTGCATTGAATAGGCTACAAAACTACTGAACCGATTTGAAAAATTCTTTCACTGTTGGGAAGAAACACTATCCTCGGATGACATAGGCTGTATTTTATTCCTCTATTCCCACGGAATCAGGAACATTTTTACAGAAAAATCTAACCCAAATTTAGCTAAAAAAGCTTATGCTAGGAGAGCTAGGCTACTGATGACTATTTAACTATCTCAAAATACACGTATTACAGCTAAATGATTCCCTAATTTAAAACAAATCAACATGTTCATACAAAGATATGTGTCCTGGGTGGGAATTAAATTCACGACGTTCGGTTTCCTTAACAGGCACTCTAACCGAGATCGACCAAGTACGTCTTGGCGGGTAAAAAATACGCACAGACGCTATCTTTTTATCTAATCTGTGGTAAAAGTAAAGTGCCAGTAAAATAGGCGACTTCTTTGCAAACTAATTTTGCTTGCAATCTGTCTACTACAATGACCATGGACTTAAAAGGTCAGATCATAATTTGGAAAAAGATTACACGAAAATTTACTCATGTTTTATTATTAAACTTAACAAATTCTGAAGGTCATGCGACACCTAGCATGGAATGTTTATTCATTGAGAATACTTATTAGATTTACTTACTAATTTATATTCACCATTTATTTACTACTAGCGGACGTCACGCGGTTTCACTCGCGTAGCTTTCTTTCCCGTGGGAATACGGGAATAAAATATAGTCTATGTTCACCGGGGATAACGTAGCTTCCCATAAGTGAAAGAATTGTTCAAATCGGTTCTGTAGTTTCGGAGCCTATTCGATGCAAACAAACAAATAAATAATCAAATCATTCCTCTTTATAATATTAGTATAGACTAGCGGACGTCATGTGATTCCACCCTAGCTCCTGTTCCCGTGGGAATATAGTAATATGAAATGTAATTTATGTTACTCAGGGGAATGTCACTTTCCAACGGTGAAAGATTTTTCGAAATCAGCACAGTAGTTTTTGAGTTTATTCATTACAAACATACACACACAAAAATACAAATTTATCCTCTTTTTAATAGGTGTAGATAAGCTATTATAGCCATATACCAACGCTAGTCGGAAAATCTAGATCAATCTATGGTTAACTGTGAAGGAAAATAAGATTCTGCAGTCCTGTTATGTGTCTCCAGGCCGATACGAAATATATCGGTTGTTGTACATTCGTCACAAAGTAAATTCGTCACGAAAAAAAGAATGTGTAAATTCGTCATAATTCTCATTTATTCAATAAATTTCCATTTTGTTTATTGTAAATTCGTCACATAGCTTTTATCCGCACCGATAGCAAACATTTATTTAACCAACTTTATCAGTTGGTCTCGACACGATTTCTGACTACCCCGCATAGGGATTTTACTATAATACTCATAATCTCTAAGTAACATTAAATATAACTCAGAGCAATCCGACTTGGATGGGTTAGGTTAGAAGACTAAGGCGGGAGCGAAGCGAAGCGGAGCTCACGCCTTAGTCTTCGTGGTTTTTTTATAAACCACCCAGAAGTAGGAGCACCTCCGACGAGCTATAGCTAAAAATCTAAAAATCAAAACATTGGGTTGCTATTGCTACTTAAATAAAACGATGTGACGAATTTACACATATTTTTTATACATGTGACGAATTTACTTTCCATGTATGGATTCTTCAAAATATGACGAATTTACTTTGTGACGAATGTACAATAACCCAAATATATTGGTGACGCGATGTGAAAATACGGGTTATTGTACATTCATCACAAAGTAAATTCGTCATATTTTGAAAAATCCATACATGGAAAGTAAATTCGTCACATGTATGAAAAATATGTGTAAATTCGTCACATGTACATGAGGGTTATTGTATAATTGTGACAAATCCTCATTTCACGTTTTTAGTAGCAATAGCAACCGAATGTTTTGATTTTTAGCTATAGCTCGACGGAACCCCGCTTAGCGGGGCTCCTACTTCTGCATGGTTTATAAAAAAACCACGAAGACTAAGATGGGAGCTCCGCTTCGCTTCGCTCCCGCCTTAGTCTTCTAACCGGGTTAGGTTAGAAGACTAAGGCGGGAGCGATCCACGTCGGATTGCTCTGAGTTATATTAAATGTTATTTAGCGTATTATAGTAAAATCCCTATGTGGGGTAGTCAAAAATCGTGTTGAGACAAACTGATAAAGTTGATTAAATTGGCTAGTGTTTGCTATCGGTGTGGATAAAAGCAATGTGACGAATTTACAATAAACAAAATGGAAGTTTATTGAATAAATGAGAATTGTGACAAAGGTCATCGGGCGCAATCCGACCCGGTCGCGGACATAAATGAAAATGATATAAAATGAAAGAGTATAAATTCACTTACCATTATAAATGGTTATTTTAGTTAGAATCCATGGGAGAACAAAGTTAGAACCAATAATATATTTATTGAAAAAATCGAATACTACTATTAAATATAAGTTGTCGTTCTTTAAATATCTACTAAATAGTTTGGCGAGTGCATGTACGTCCCGCGTGATCGAATTGGCTTGTATACGGTCGCTTCCTCTCTCCCGCACAGTAGCTCGCGTCTCGCTCGGATTTTTTTTATATAGTTTTTTTTTAAGCTATTGCATAGCTTCTATCGCGGGCCTTGAGCGTGGAGACCGAATCCAGAAATTCTGTCACGAAAATAACCTAACACTCTCGGCCACGCTCGGTCACGTTCGTGTATCTCGCACTTCATATACCAACGTGTACACGTGAGCGTTTGCATAACGTGTACCGTATTTGAAGTGAAGTAGGGTGAGGTGGGGTGGGCTGAGGTGTGTAGGGTGGGGTGAGGTGAAGTGGGGTGTGGTGAGGTGAATTGGTGTGAGGTGGGGTGGGGTGAGGTTAGGTGGGGTGAGGTTAGGTGGAGTGGACTTTTGTACTTTTGGACTTTTGGCCTTTTGGCCTTTTGGGCTTTTGGACTTTTGGACTTTTGGACTTTTGGACTTTTGGACTTTTGGACTTTTGGACTGACTTTGGTTTATTGGACGTTTGGACTTTTGGACTTTGGGACTTTGTACTTTGGACTTTTGTACTTTTGGCCTTTTGGACTTTTGGACTTTTGATCCTGCTTTTTGTTGGCAAGTCCAAAAGTCCCAAAAGTCCCAAAAGTCCCAAAAGTCCCAAAAGTACAAAAGTCCAAAAGTCCCAAAAGTCCCAAAAGTCCCGAAAGTACAAAAGTCCAAAAGTCCAAAAGTCCCAAAAGTCCAAGTCCCAAAGGTCCAAAAGTCCAAAAGTCTGAAAGTCCAAAAGTCCAAAAGTACAAAAGTCCAAAAGGTTGGTACTTTACTTTGTTGAAGATAGGCCTTAAAATATTCTTATATAGAAATAATTATACTAGCATAGTTGATAAAAAATGCTATGTAATAGCTTTACCGCGGCAGTCCCCGAGTGCCACACGTCTTTTCTTTTTTCTTTAGTATAGTTTATTTTTTATCCTGGGCTAGGCATCAACAACAAGTCGACGCCCCTGCTGCATTTTTAGATGAAATCGCAGTAGATATTGATCACGCCGAATAAATCATGTGAATATAAATAAGTTTTTTTTTTTCAATATTCCCACAGCCCACAAGAAAGCGACCCTTACCATGATAAACTAGAGACATTTATCTATATATCCTCACAATTTCATTTCTATCCGCCGTGGGTTTTTCTCTCATACTATTTGCCCATTGGCCTTTACACATTCCTTTTTTCGTGACGAATTTACTTTGTGACGAATGTACAACAACCGTATAATACGATTATAACAAAAAAAGTCTAAACCATCCCGTTCAACCATCCAGAATACAAAGTGAACTCATTGACCCAGCTTATAAATCAAATAGGTACAAATTGTATAGTTTTTGGTAGATAAATAAAATGATTTCACCGGGAAACCACGGCCGAGTGTCAGCACTGCGAGGACCGCAGCGATGACACGGCGCTCCACACGCTGGTGGAGTGCACGGCGCGCCGGCGTGGGCACAACAGCGCCAGGTCCTCGTAGTGGGTCTGGGCGTGGACACTCTCTCGCTCGAGGCCATGGTGCGAGCCATGCTCTCCAGCGGGAGTAAGTGGGTCTGAGAGGGCCGCTCACCGTCCTTACAGAAGCAGGCCCATGACGGCAGCGTGACGTGAGCAACTCACGCACGCCCCCCCTTAGAAGCGGGGTCACACCCGAAACCCCCCATAGACGCGGGATTGCACCCGAACCACCCCCTGGGCGAGGCCGCAGCGGCGGCGGGCGTAGGTCTGTTGGGAGTCACGGGACATCCTTCCTGAGGGCTTACCCGGGGCTCTCAACCATAGGCTGTTGGGCGTTACGTGAGGTTTTTTAGTCGGTAAGAGTCCGGCATAGCATCCTACGAGGATTTTCCCTCACGTTAAAAAAAAAAAGATAAATAAAATGAAATGTTCATCTATGACAACTCTAGAACTTGATTTGGAAATTCTTGTTTTAAAATCTAGGTCGGTATATCTGTTACTGTTTCATATCTCTTTATAGTCTCATTGTACTATTTCCGCTTTCTTTAAATTCAATGCTATAAATTTCTTTAAATTCAATGCTGTATAATTACATGAGCGTATCTTGATAATATACAGCAGCCTTATAGCAAGCTTAAAACTGAATTACTTGATAAAACTATCAAATATTACATACTAACTAGCTGGTCTGGTAAACGTAAAAACGACAGACCTACCAAATAGTTAAAGTATACACAAATCATCGGTCAAGCCTTTTCGGAAGAGTTCGATAAGAGACACGAAATTTATCAAGGTATTAGATTAGATAAATAATAATAAAAATATTTAATTTGGTTAGGTGTTTTGACTGACTGATTTATCAATGCACACCTCAAAGAAAATAATGACTACATAATTATATATTTGTTTAAGGGTTCTGTGCCTCAAAAGGAAAAAACCGGAACCATTGCAGGATCACTTTGTTGTCCGACCATCTATGGGTCAAGACCCGTCATCTCAAGAACGTTTGAAGGTATCGTGTTGGAATTTAAACCACATTAACATACTTACTCAAATATATATATGGTCCATTGGAGCTATGAAAATATCACACTTCTAAGTTAATAGATTAAAAGTTTCCCATGAGAAGTGGGAACGAAAAAAAAAAAAAATCTGCGAGCCGCAGCGCCTTCTAGAAAATAATACAAGACAAATGTATGTATAAAAGATGCTGGTCCCATCAATCATATAGGGACCTAAGTGGGATGCGGGGTCCTACTAACATCTTAAGGACCCCAATAGGTCGGATCCTCCTCGTGGTGCATCCTGGGCAACGGAGTAGCGACCACTCCCCTTCTTCTGTGGGGGAGTTGTGCTACTCTGGCTAGGTAGGTGGATGAAGGCGCGTAAAGGCGTTCCCCGCGTCAACAAAAAATAAAAATAAAAATAGGGACCTAAGTTTGCTATTTCGATTGTGTCAGAATAGAATATTGTAATCTATCTAGATAGATAGATTACAATATTCTATTCTTATAGATAGATTAGATATACCTTCACGCCAAATCCCTTGCGGGTAGGCAGAAAGAACCGAGCGCCACACGTCACGGTCCATACACACCTCACTTGCTTCTTCTACTTTGATGTTTCTTTTCGTATTAATATTGTAATCGTAGTTCAATATAAAGCCTACGCCTACAATATGACGATGACGATTCTGATCTGACAGATTTGACATTGCAGACTTAGACACCAGGTTCCCCACATACCTTCAGGTCGCCGCGACTTATTTTGGTAACGTAGGTTACCTAATTTGATACGCAATGGAGAAGAGTTAATGAAAACTTGGGAAAAGAGTCAATTTTGTTACTTCAAAAGCATAACAGCTATTTTATAGAAGGTTTTTAGATAGGCTTAGTAATTTGCAACATTGCTAAACTAGGGCAGGTCAAAAGTATGTGAGTCAAAATGTACGCAAAAGTCATGGTAATGGACGAGGTTAACGTTTAATGTAACCGCGGCTGTTGTTTGGTGCATATTAATAGTTTATTATAAACCTCGGAAAAGGTGACAAATGTCACGCCTTTTTCCTCCGGGCGTAGAAAGACGGAAGGGCACCATGTGGTTTTAGTCAGTAAAATTCCGACATAGCATCCATGTGGGTTTCCCCACTTAAAAATAGGTAGGTACAGGCATACTGTACACCCACAAATTCAAACTCGGTTTGTGAACTTAGGGCAATTACAGCACATACGAGAACCCACTCCAGACAAGTTAATAACAGAGCTTTGAAATTTAATTTAAAAAAAATTACAAATACATTGAATTTGTAGAATTGGTGAAGAAGACCACCGAAGACTTTCTACTCTCTTACCTAAACACACTCTTAAAGGAATTAACCTAGCATAAAAGAAGCTAAATAGCTTATTTTTGTCTGGACAAAAAAAATAGATAAGAAACATAATCTTTACTTACATACAATTTGTAGTGAAGAAGTAGTCCCAATGTATACTGGGTAATCTTATTTTATGCATGGTCTTAAAATAAAATGACAGATGAAAAAATCCAAGGTGACATCCATAAATGTTTATAGTTTTTATTTAGCTAATCTCTTTTGACATTATAATTTTAAATGATGAGAAAATATGTCCTTATTTCACAAGGTTAGTGCTGTTTGGATATCTCTCTATTACCATGCAGTAATTTCACGTTGTCCGATTTTAGTTCTGGATATTTTGTTTATAACCTTGAAAAGAAAGCGATAAGGTATTGATCTCAGCAGATAAGCAGATGCAGTCATGTACGATATTTGAATCTTATGTTGAAATTTACTTTCAGGAATTCTGGGATATCCTTTCAATGGCTTACCCGGGGGACCGCAGGTAGTGGTAGACTAAAATCATACATCCCGTATTATTTTAGTCTGTAAGAGTCCGGCATAACATCCATGAAGGATTTCCACACGAAAAAGAAAGGTTGAAACTTATGAGCATTTCATTAGTTTCTGGTGCATTTCCTATTCCGGATCAACCTTGAAGTACTTTCTTGGACGAGGACTTTCTCAACTTGAGATATAATTTTCAATCTACAAGCTGCAAGGCACATATTCTGTAATCTAATCAAACATCTAGTACATGCTAGTTATTTTTAGGGTTCCGTACCTCAAGGGAAAAAACGGAACCCTTATCCGGTATAGTTGTCCGTCCGTCCGTCAGACTGTCTGCCAAAAATGATTATAATAGCTTTTTTTAAATTGAACATTTTATATTGATTAATCGGAACATTTGAATATGACATTTAAGATTTCTCTTAATTTTCAAATTGGTTTTAATTTCCGGGTGCATCCACAGTACCTACCCGGAAATCAAAACTGTACCTTCAGCTTCCATTTCGTAATAGATTAAAAATAATAATAAATATTGACTTGGGCCAAGAAAATTGTATCGAGGCGCCCTTGCGCATTTAAGGACATCTTCATAAATAAGTACTTATGCATTTAAAAAAAAAACATGATCATAATCACCATTCATTAACGTTGCACTCGCTCTTGTGGCTAGATGAGTAGAACGATGCAACGACTAAATCGGACCACAATTAAAACGACACGTTTGTTTACATCTACACAACGGATCTCTACGATACATGATATTAATTTGAAGACTAATAAATCCTCGTGTGTAGTTGACTACGAGCGTGGCAATGAGACCGGGCGGCGCGGGCGCCGATCACATAGTACATAGTTGCGCCTGCGGTACTCCAACCATCAGTCTGATAAAGAATCGGTTCGTAGCGAGCCGGCTACGTTCGCGTTCAATTCATGCTATATTTTCATGAGTTTTCGTAAGTTACAGGACTTGTAATCTTAGTATATTTAAATAATAATAGTGTTCAAGATATATGGGCGATCTAAAGAGAGTTAATTCGCTTCCCGAAATTATGAGAAAGTGCTTCAAGATGGGGTTATTCAAAAGTGAGTAATTTTAAACTGAAAACTTTATTTTATGTAAACCTAATTCAATTAATTTGTACCTTAAAATTATTTGAAACAATTAAAAACAACAAATTATATTTTACAAAATGTTTTTACAAATAATTAAACACAAACACATGTTAATTATAATGTATGTGCATATTATTACTTCTGTAAGTAAGCTAATCAGTGCTGTAAACGCTCTTAAATTAATGTAGGTAGTAAATATAAAATTTCATGTGTTAAGTTTTGCAAACAGGTATAATAATATACGTCTCAATTTTTATTATTTCCTCACTTTTACAATAGAGTCTTATATTTTCAAAAGTAAGTAAAGTAAATGCCCCCTGATTCATTAATTTCATTACGTATCAAGAAGATTATTATAGTCTGCAAGTTCAAATTATGAAAAACATTACCCTCCTTTCTTCGGCAGTTCGGGAAAAAAGAAAAAATATCTTGAAACTTACTTCCTTTTTAGTATAACTTTAATCTTCTTGTTCAAGTTATGAAGTTGAGCTTCCCCTCTTTCCTTGATTTCATTCTAAGAATCTACCAATTTTAATCAATGCAATGATAAGACCTCAACCCCAAGAGTGGGGTGTTTCCACCATTTATAATCCAGAGATGATGAAATGAGGTTCGTTAAAAAATGATTCAACATATTTAGGGTATCACGGGTAAATAATTAATGAATCGTTATAGATAAACTAAACAGTGCATACTTGTGACGAAATAATGTAGCTACAAAATAAGGAGAGTTATAAAATTTACCAGTGACTCTTTTTTTTAACTTGAGGGAAAATCCATCATGGATGCTATGCCGGACCTACTTAAAAACCTCACGTAACGCCCAACAGCCTATGATTGAGAGCCCGGTTAATTCCTCGGAAGGAAGTCCCAGGAGTTTACCAATGACTTTAACTATGTTAGACTAAGAACTATTTAAATGACCCTCGTATGTGAGAATAATTTTCGTGTCTCAACAAAACTTGATATAGGTACTAGAACAATGTTCTTCTCTAACTTGAAATTGGGTGGATGGAGGCCAGGAGGTTCAAGTTTCTTCACCATTACGGTAAAGACTAGTCGCAATATTTATGTTATCGAAACCAAATTCTATTGTCGGTTGACCTATAATCACGAGCTGGATCCTGGAACGTCCTTCTGATGGCTTACCAAGGTCACCCAGCTGTAAGCACTTATTGGCCACCGTGTGGATAAAGCCGTTTTAGCCAGCAAGAATCCTTAAGGACTTCCACACGAAACAAAGAAGTTAAAAAATTTAACAACCCTTTTAGACAGTGGCGGCGGCCACTTGACAAAATGCAGAAATAATTGATGTTCGACGTCCAGACATTCTGAATGGCGATAAAAGAATAAAAGTTCAAAGAATAACCCAAGATCCTCTCTGAGTTGGAGGAACAACACCCTCTCACCCCTTGCTCTACATCCTGGGACATCCTTCCAAGGGCTTACCCGGAGCTCCCAACTATAGGCCGTAACGTGTATATCCAACAGGACGTAACGTGAGGTTTTTTTAGCATCCATGATGGATTTTACCTCACGTTAAAAAAACTCTTTCTCTACAAGACTTTTATCACAAAAAATATTTGCCAAAAATAAAGTTGCGGCTAATTAGGCTGTTTGCAAAATTGAGTCCTTGCGGACATTAATTAGAAGTCCTAAATTCAAAAATTATTTTATTCAGACTGATTAATACTTGTGTAATCCACCAATATAGATTGCGTGTTTTCTATTTATAAAGCTGCGTATTTAAATAAGGGATATTTTTAAATGCACATCTGTTTAATTTTTCTGCACACTAGGTAACTCCACTATTTTACTGAATGCAAACCAGAAAACTAAATGCAGTGCAAAAAAACCAATTGCTTAACTAAAACATGTCCTACTGAAAAAACTTAAATATTACTCAGAACGAGATGACCTTTTAAATCGCATTCACACCAAAAATGTGGTTCGTACACCAATTATATGATTTGTAAAACAGAAATTCGAATTGTATATCAAAAATACTAACTTGCACTCTAAATTGTACAATCGTATAACGGAATAGGTTAGGTTAGGTTAGATTTTTATTTTTTGATCAATAAAATTTAATTTTGTAATGGTGACTGATAAAATTGGGTTTTTATTTAGAATAAATGAGGTTCCTAAAAGTAAATTAGGTGGTGGTTTTCCTTAAAAAAGTTCTAATATTTTTGTTGAACTAAGGAATTATTAGATAAACTATTTTGATAATAGTTATTCGTTCAGTAAAATAGTTCTGCAAATGCCATAAAACAGTGTAACGAATTTGCTTTATTCAGTGTGCATTATTAGTGTGCAAGTCAGTATTTTTGGTTTAACTTTGAAATATTTAGTTCGGAAAAAGGGAATATACAGATATCGATTTAAATACATGCCTTTAAATAATAATAAATGTTTAATATTATTCTGAGACGAAAATAACTTATGTTATATATTTATAAATATACAATTAAGTTTATCAGCTGTCTAGATCACAAGCTTATATTAGCTTAATTTGTGCTAAATGGTGTTGTGTAAAATTTTTCGAAATATTTAAAGTATTTTATTAAGCATTAGGAAACCCTGATTATGTATTAATGCTGGAAGTTTTTTGAGAAAAATAATAGCAACTAGCTGAAATCTTGTTTGCAAATTTACGTTATTCGTTTCTCGGTCATTGCACTTGTGAACTCGTAAATAAGTACATAATCAAATTTGTAAACTCGATGTCCCTGCTCTGTCTCAACCAAGTGTTATCCGTGCTTATATGGATATTATGTTCTATATAGGGGGCGTCCACAAATTGATTGATCAATAATAGTGCCCCAGTTTAAAGGGATTTGCTTCAGTGCTTTTTATTTCTCTAAATCAAATATAGACTGGTAGAGATCTCATAAAGAGATAAGGTCTTCTATCTTGCTGTTTCTTCTTGAGATGCACTCTAATTTGTATACTTCTATATTAATAAAATTGTCAGATAAAGTTATCTTTCTACGCCCAACAGAAACCCTTGCACCTAGAAACTTGATTTTCTTTAGAGTACTGCTAGCTACCATTGATGTTGGCACTAACGAAGAAAGAATTTTCAAACTTCAACCTCTTAGGAGGTATAAAACTGACCCGAGCATAATAACTCGCGTAGCAAGGTGCACTTTAAGTAAAGTTCAAAATGCTTTGAAAGAGTTTATAACAAAACGGTCAAATTCATGGACTTGATTCATATGAATTTTCTGTACTTGAAGTTAGAGATCGATCGGTAGAGAATAATTTGTAAATTACTCCCTGGGGCTTCTTCTCTCCAATTATTGAAAAAAAAATGAAAGCTAAATTTTTATTTGACAGACTAACTAATACTTCTATCTAAATAAATTGTGAATCTGGCGCCATAATTTTAGCAAACCTAGAATATTTTTTCAACACCTTTACTAAAAATTTACCACATTATAGAATTAGCAGTTCTATAATGTGGTACATTTTTGTACATTTTAGTGATATTTTACCTACTATGGGAAAAAATCTCCTACAACACATTACACCTTCCTTTGCGTTTTGCAGTCGGGTAAAAAAGCGGTGAATCATTGTTTTTTTGGAAATGTAGAGCAAATGAAACTCCTTAAACTCGTTACAATGACTAATTTTGGGATCTAGTTGAGTAATCTCATTTGATTGTCTGTCACGCTTTCGTGTCTGAATTACTAAACTAATTCTGCTAAAACTACTTTTTAACACGGAAGCAAGTTCCTGTAGGAAATGAATACGGGGAAACCACACCCACCACGCAGGCGGAACGGCAGGCTTTCAAACTAGAATAAAAAATAGAATTATACTTGACGTGTCTAAATTTACAAATATTTCATTTAGATAAAAATATACCAATAATACCCGGAAATTACACCAAAAATATATTTTCTAAAGCATTATTCCTAAGGGATATAGGTACGCTTCAAAATAACTCCTGCGCGTGGAGTCGTGGTCGTCTTCTAGTTATTATTATGATTGAATAAGAATCAATAAATGAAATAATTAGAATAATATATTTCATTACCTACTAGTAAACTATTTCCTTATTATTATCACTTAACTACAATCACTTTGACCTCACTACGTTCTAAGACTTTCTTTATAAGGTTATCATAGCTATATTGACGCATATAGTATGTGATACAATCAATAAATCATAGAGAAATTATTTGTTAGTCTAGTTAGATATAGACTACTCTATGATTATATTCTATAATATAGTTATATATTCTATGATATAGTATCAACTATAGTAATATTATTAAACACTATAGTTAATTTATACAAATATTAGTAGGAAGTAGCATTGCATGTCATTCTATTTCACAAACAAATATTGTTTTGTGTGATATCGGTCTTGCCAAGATACTAACTCTAACGAGGCACTAAACCCCCATTGGAGCCAATAGATATGTCAGATTAGAGCGACTAAACTCGCATTGCGCTACTCTGTAACTGCTAATGGCGCGGGAACTTACTAGCACCCTGTAGCCATTGCCTTCAACTCACACGATTTCTGTCTATCATTTGGGGGACACCAGAAACTCGTTCTTTTCCCTTCACCATATTTTAGCAAACATGTTAACGGTTTCCCCCAAACTCATATGTTCATGAAGTAAGAAGTGTCCTGCTGTAACAAGCATCCTTAAGCATCTGACAATAGCGTCCTTGGCTGCATTCTACCAAATCTAGCACGGTTAGGTTAAACACCGATTCTCTATTGAACCATAGAGTTCTGAAATGCCCTGCCAGCATCAGTCCTCTTCACAATACCGAATTCTTCAAGCAAAGCGTGACGAGGCACATCATTGCTCCGCCAACTTGAAAGTCGCTATTAATAATCCAGTGGACTGTGATAATGTCCCTTAACTCTGTCAACCCCTCATTTACCGACAGCCTCATTTACGCAAAAAGTCGTTATATCTATGGCACCAGATCGTGTTGGGAGTCCTGGGACATCCTTCCGAGGGCTTAACCGGGGCTCCCAACCGTAGGCTGTTGGGCGTAACGTGAGGTTTTTTAGTCGGTAGGAGTCCGGCATAGCATCCATGAAGGATTTTCCCTCGCATTAAAAAAAATATCTATGGCACCAGTGCAATGTATATTCTGAGGTACGTGAAAGTACTCTAAACATAATATTATCGCCTGTCTCCTCTTCATTTCATGCAAATATTCTAAAAGAGTCGATACCTGGTCCTGCTGGGAGTTGGTGGTTTGGCATTACCAGACTATTTCTCCAAATGTTGCACGTGATGATTACAGCTTCAACACGCCCACAACTAGTCGCCAATATGGCTGTGATGAAGGTCACCTTAAACCCAAAAATTGATTATCCGGTTTTTCCACGTGACTTGCTTGAACGAATTTTCCTTTATAATACAGGTATTTTAATTACAGACTTTACTTATTTTTATATTGAACTAGCTGATGCGCGCGGCTTCGCCCGCGTATAATTTGGTTCCCGTTCCCGCTTCCCGTGGGAACATTTTCCCGGAATAATAAGTAGCCTATGTGTTATTCCGGACTATACTCTATCCCTGTACCAAATTTCAGCCAGATCCATTCAGCCGTTAGAGCGTGATTGAGTAACAAACATCCAAACATCTAAACATCCAAACATCTTCACAAACTTTCACATTTATAATATTAGTAGGACTACCTGGTGCACGTTCGATCGTCTGGTAAAATTAATCCGTACCTCGTTTACGGAACGGAACTTGTTCCCAGATTCCAAAGTATTCAATGTATTAATGTAAGGTGTTAGCTATATGTATAAATATATATATATATATATATATTTCAGCAAAATTGAACTATATGGACTCTGCGATTGACGCCTTTCTCCAATTTAGACCTGCTTTAAAGTATGGTTTGTTCCAGATATATTCGTACGCGACTTTATATATTTATTAAAACTTTATGCACAATAACAACACATTACATAGGCGGAATTAATGCCATAGGCATTCTCTACCAGTTAACCATAGGTGATGCAGAGACAAGCAAAGTTGGTGCATTATCGTGTAAAAGTGAAGCAGAGAAAATTAAGACTGGATCAAACATACATAAATAGATACTCAAATAATAAGCGTACAACCCATTTATAGTAATTAGATACATATATTCGTAATACAAATATATTCATTAAGAATAAAATAATTATATAAATTCATACATACATAATTATACACAAATATATATTAACAATATACGTACGTATATGTAGAAAGCTAAAGCTTTGGCAACATGATTTATATACAAGGATACAATTTTTAAGGATAAAATGTAAAATAAATAAAATGTACAAATTATAATTTATTGGCTTAAAACTGTAGGTTGATGGGCTTCTTAAAATAAAGTATTTTATATTATACTAGCTGACCCTCGCAACTTCGTTTACTAAACTACAACTAAATAATTTTACAATAACCTTAATCATTAAGCTCTATTATGATTAAGTCAACACGCCAGTTTAGATTTACCCTTACATTCAGAGAAACCCTTGAATTTTAGGTTTAGCGGAAGTTGAAATGTATCTAAATTCTGAACTACAAAACCCTCAATATTGAAACTTGTATGAAACAAAACAATGTATAAAGTACTCCCTTTCTGACAAAAAAAATTGTAATCGAACCACGCGTTGAGAAATTACAACGAAAAAACCATTTTGTCTTTTATCCTCTCTTCCAAAGGAACTAAGCAAAATATCTGGATCAAAAGTATCCTAGATACTTCCTTGGATCGTAAGCTCAAATTTTACCAAATATCACTTAAACTGATTCAGTAGTTTTGGTGTGATATTTATTCGGGATACAGACAGGCATACAGACAGGCATACAGACAGACAGACAGATCGACAGAAAGACAGACAAAATTTTATTTAATAACATTTTCGACTTTATCTATCTATACTTATAATAAATCTGTAGAAGTGAAAATTCTGTACATTAAAAATAACAAAAAAATAAACAGCTGGGGGTGTTACTAGACCCCAAACCCAAAAATGTGATTAATTTTTTTTTTCTGTCTGTTTGTTCAGGCATCACGCAAAAACTACCGGTTCGATTACGATGAAACTTGGTATAATTATTCTTTAATAGCCTGGGCACCACACTGGGTACTTTTTATCCCGGAAAAGTATAAAGAATTCAAACCAAACTTAATTTTGCGTTTCGATCCCTAGATCCAAAGTTATTATCAATTATTGCTTAAACGGTAAATTATTTTGGGGCTGATTTTCTTCGGAGTTGATATCAATACTCCTTAAATACTCTTATTTTATACTTAAATTACTTTTCATTTTGACACATAATTTGTAAAAGATTAATACAATTGACGTTTCCATTTGTGTTTTATTTCAAACTTCAAACAGATTATTTTACTACATAGCCATAAAGTTAAATAAAAAGCGCTATTTTGGTATAATATTAACCAAATATGCTTTATGGAAGTATTATTGCCAATTTATGCAAATTTTGTGTGACAAAAATACATTTGTAAAAAGAAGAAGAAAATTCTAAGATGACTAGCCAAAAAAAATTAAAGACCATGCTTCAATTAGTATCAACCGGTTAATAAAATAACACCGCATGTTACCATCTACGCTCAATCCTTATGACAAAGATTGTCAGCAGCCCTAAGCGACTGATCATGGAAGGCATGAACTTTATTCTACCTAAAGTGCCGACTGCATTCTGTCAGGAAACAGACTCACTAAGTCTTTGTAAAATACGGGAATGGCCTCTACGTAGACAACATTCGACAGCACTGAAAAGAGCCATTACAATGAACATGAACGCTCAGCTGATGAAATTTACATTGTTATTACGTTACCAGGTCTGGGTTGGGCCATCTGTATTAGGAGGACAAAGACTACAGTAGTTCGGTTTGCCCAAATGTCGTAGGCTGGGACTACCTGAAGAAGGAACTAAGTTACGATGTCAATTGCTTAGAAGAGAAGTTGTGTCAAGTAGTAGTTTAGCCATTGAATTAAGAAATGTATTTAATAAATAAATTTACTTAGCTCATATTATTATGCATTATGAATTTGTTAATCATTTCATTTTTTTTTTCATTTCATTTCTTTATTCATAAAACAATATACATCGTGTTTGAATATTCTTAATCTAAATCACTACCAATTTACCAAAAGACTATATACATTATCAATACATTTATAATAGACTAATTGGCACATTACATATTCATACAGTCAAAACTATTTTCATTACAAAAAAAAATAAAAAAATAGAAAAACTAACAGAAAGTACTCGTTAAATAAACTCAACACAATTCCCATCATGACCCCTACACATTAACTAAATTAAAATTGTCACTTAATAAACAAAAAATGACCATCTTTATTTTACATTTTTCATAATGTCAATCAAAAAATAATATTAATTAAAATGTCCCCAAAATATCGATAATTAGATAACTAAACTGTCAATAAGTCAAAAAAAAATTTAAACATCAATAAAATACCCAATAGTTAAATGACAAATAATAAAATAATTATTAACAGATTTCAATTTAATCAAATTAATTCGGATGATAATGAGTTCATAGTTCGTCTACAGAATATAAGCATCTTTCAAGCAGATAGTCCTTCACTTTATTTTTAAATTCGTGAGTTTTATAAAGGTCAGTTTTCAAATTCAGTGGTAGTCTATTAAACAATTTCACTGAGGAATAGTAGGAGCTGTGTTTTACTACATCCAAGGTTGGTAGTAGTCTTGTACAAAAATCTTTCCTTCGTGAGTGTTCCCTTATTTGCCTATCTTCCTCTTTTTCAAATTCATGTACGTTTTTCTATCAGAAATCTATCTAACTCGGTATTATTATAAATGCGAATGTTTGTGAGTGTGGATGTTTGTTACTCTTTCACGCTGTAACGGCTGAACGGATCTGGCTGAAATTTGGTGCCTACAGAGATATATTATAGTCTAGGAACAAAATTTCACGCAGGCGAAGCTACGGGCATCAGCTAGTTAACAATAAAATTGTAGAATGCCCTACAATTAAAATTTTCAATATTATCTTTCATGTGCAGTTTTTCGACCCTCCACAGCATAGATGATACCTCTGTTTTATTATAATGGATAGATAACTGCTAAAAATAGAAAACTAGAAAACGTTGATAATTGATAGTAGCCAAGCAAGCTATCGACTCGCACCATTATTGAAGTCACGTGGTATTCTGATACAAGGAAACTAATGCTATGTTATTAAATTCATTTTTGTGAGTATATTTTAAAATTAATAATAGCATAGATAGTTTATTTTTAATGTTATAAATGAAATTATATGCTTACATCAAAATATGTCTCAATAATTCTATATTTTAAAATTTACTTACAATATTATTTGTCAAATAAATAAATTTTAAAATTAGATGCTGAACTTAAGATAAGTCGCAAAATGTAGGTAAGCCTTTATATTTGATACCCATGATGGACTCGCCCGCGTTGTGAAGTTATTTCGGACCCAATCCTCACAGGAATTAGTTCTTGAGTGGTGAAAAACTAAAAAGAACAATATTTTAAGCGGGTTGTGTATCGTATCCAAATTTTAGCGATACAAATCTTTTTAGCTTTTTGGAGCGCACAGCAATGAACTTAATTTTTTTTTTGACCTTGTGTGTATGAACACTAACTAATACAGGTCAGTGACACTAACCAAATCCACACTGAGTAAAGACTCAGTGTGGATTTGGTTAGTGTTCCGCCAAAGGGCGGAAAACAGTACCTACCTATCAATAAAAGAAAGAAATATTTTTTTGTAAAACATGTCATTAAATTCAGTGTAGTGGCAAAATAGTATTACCATATAACAATACTATCAAGCAAATTTTCTGTAAGTAAGTAGCTTTAAATTGATTAGACGTCCAAATTTTATTCACAATAAACTTCGACTGTGATAGCTAACAAGGGTAGCACTGTTAATGCTAATTGATGTTCATAAAATTTATCAACCACAGTGTCCTACAATTTATGTAACAAAATTTTGAGAATCGTCAAATCCAAATTGTAATAGATTAAGTTCTACGAAAATTTGAGTTATAAACAAAATTATAATAAATATAGGTTATGGTGTAATGAATAAGCTTTACAACTGCCGCAGAAAAAAAATATGAAACTAGCTGATGCCCGCAGCTTCGCCTGCGATGGCGCTGTATGTGAAAAATGATTTTCCCGCTTTTCTGTTGAAATTTTTCCTGAATTTTCTTTGCTATAAACTTCACGGAGCCCGAGACCTTTCCAACGAATGCAAAACCGTGGAAATCGGTTCGTGCGTTCTGGAGTTATAGCGTAAGGAAGGAAAACCCGACTTATTTTTATATAATAGATAGCACAATATTTTGTATAGGTACTTATATTTTTCTTCCTATATATGGCTAGGATATTGCTAAGATTGTTTTCTGTGTAAGTAGAACACGAGAAGAAGAGCTAATTACTATATGTAATAATAATAATATTCTTTATATGCTTGTATATAAAATTATTAAGTTCGAATATGCACGCTATAAATATCGAAAAAATTTTGAACTGTTTATTTTTTGACATATTGAGCTCAAATTTTGACACGATATATACAAACCGGTTTAAAAATTATTTTGAAGTGTTTTAATCCCGGGAACCAGTTCCTTTAGACAACGGGTATGGGAAATCTTTATTACACGGTCGAAGCCGCGGTCCTAAGCTAGATTTTCTTTAAAATGAATACATTTTTTTCTTTATGAGATCATATTTCCAGACAATTACTTACAGTATAATTTAGTTTAACGAGTCAAAAAAACTATATAAAAGTAGATAAATGAAGCTAATTAACATAGATAATAATAATTATGATCTAACTACGGGGAATCCCGCGAGTCTGACCCGCGATGGCTAAACCGGCGCCCACTTCCGCTTGACACCCCTAGCTGCTCTTACCAGTGTTTCCCTCTGTCGCCTTGCTTGCCTATGGCGATTGTATGAAGGGCCCACCTAGTGAGTTGGCGAGTCACCGTCTGTAACGTAATAAGATATTGAAATGGCAGGCGCCATTTTCATCCACAGCATAAGTAACGTAGTTCCATTTAACCCCCAAGGCAATAGCCCATTTTTAACTATTTTTTTAGTTTAGCTCTCTTTGTAGGCAGTCTATTGCCGCTCTTAGACATAGGCGGACGTGAATTAGCTGCAGTGGGGATCCTATTTCCTTTACATTAAAAATATCAAATGGCCTCTGCTTTTTGGACCAGTATGTCCCCATGTAAGCCTACCAAAAGTCCGGGTATCTTACCCGCGGCCATTTATTATAATTACGTCGGAAGGGTGCTGACCTGTAGCATATATGACCGTGCATTTGCTTCGAAGATAGGCTATGTCGGTGTAAGGTGACTGCACCTGAGAGCACATCAGCGAGACTCTCATTAGTTTGTGGTCAATCACTGTGACCGAGTAGTACGGTCGGGAGAGATTATTATTATCATTATGTATAGTCTAACGTTCTGGAAAATGTGCAATGCTCCCCATTGCGCCATTTCTAGAATTGCAGTACATCTCATCTCTGACTGACTTTAAGTGGTCAGTCAGAGGAAAGAAACTAGCAGTATGCTTGGGACAGGAAGTGTTATTATCAAAGGGACTACGGGAAACCCGTTTCGCGTCTCACCCGCCATGGCGAAATCAGCTATGCACCAGCCTTAGACGCTCACACTAGTGTTGCCCTTTGTCGCCTACCAGGCTTACTTTTTTCCAGGCGTACAGGAGGTGCATTTAGGGAGTTGGAGAGTCTCTATCTGCCTTTTGATAACGAGATCGATCAGGTTAAAGGTTTATTAATAATTCACATCATAAAGCAGCAGCATCATACATCTTTCGAATTCGCTTTAATATTGTTATATCCCTACAGTGGGTGGCTAGGTATTCAAAGAGTATTGTCCGATTGCGACGAATGCATGTGTAGCGCTCTGATTGCTTCTAGCTCAGTGATTAAAAACCCGCTCAACCGTATGCGACCTGATTGAACTAGTGAAATTTTAACTTTTTTGTTATAGAATTGTTTTTTTAAAGTTATTTTTTTATAATAATAGTACAATATATTTACAAAATGTATGGGAGTGACATACCTACATATTTGCTATTTCTTAATTCAGTAAGTATTTAAAAAAAGCTAGACAATTGAAGTTTTCATTGATAATGCAGGTGTTTCTGGTGCATATAAGATGGGCACTATTGGGAACCCATACAACAAACGTGATTTTTTGCCAGTAAGTATGTCTCTATTTGAGAATTTTAACTTCATTGGAAATTTGACAATATAATCAAAATGGAACCATATTTTAATTTTGACGTTCAATAGTGTTACTTTGTGACATATCTATCTTCTTCTATCTATCTATATATATAAAAATCAATGCCACTTTTCGTTGTAATTTTATAACTCAAAAACGGGCTCACCTATCCAAACCAAATGTTTAGGCTTTGTTCGGACTATTAAGTAGATGGTTTATGTGAAGTTTGCACAAAATCGGTCGAGCGGTTCTTCATTTATCACGCAAACGAAGTTGCGCGGGTCAGCTAGTAATGCATAAAAAATGTTTCATTTACATTTTCATTGAACCACATTTTTTTTCAACCCTTAAGGGGCCCGTCCGTAAAATGCACAAAAAGACACTTAGGATTGCACTTGCACTTGATAATGCGGCGACTAACAACTTATTAGGCGACTAACTACATGGTTCCAAAAAACATAACTTGGCAGTGATTAAATATTTTAGCAACAATTATATTATAACTAGCGGTACCCTGCCACGCTTCGCCGTGACTTTTTTATGGTGGTTTTATGTACCTATGAGTAATGAGTAACAAACTAAATAATGGGTAAGTGAAACTTCTTCGTGACCTTATTTTTCGAAAGAAATATCATGAAATATACATAGGAGTTAGTAGTCCAAAAGTTCAAAAGTCCAAAGTCAAAAACTCAAAAAGTCCAAAGTCCAATAGTCCAATAGTCCAAAAGTCCAAAAGTTCAAAAGCCCAAAGTCCAAGACTACAAAGTCTAAAAGTCCGAAAGTCCAAAGTCCAATAGTCCAAAGTCCAAAAGTTCAAAACTCCAAAGTCTAAAAGTCTTAAATTCTAAAAGTCCAAAAGTCCAAATCTCCATAACTCCAAAATTCCAAAACTCCAAAACTACAAAACTCCAAAACTCCAAAATTCCAAAAGTCCAAAAGTCCAAAGCTCCAAAATTTCAAAAGTCCAAACTACATAAGTATAATAGTCCAAAAGTCGAAAGTACAAATGTTCAAAGCTCCAAGAGTCCAAAGTCCAAAACTCCAAAACTCCAAAAGTCCAAATCTCCAAAACTCCAAAACTCCAAAATTCCAAAACTCCAAAACTCCAAAATTCCAAAAGTCCAAAGTCTAAAGTCCAAAGGTCCAAAATTCCAAAAGTCCAAACTACATAAGTATAATAGTCCAAAAGTCCAAAGTACAAATGTTCAAAGCTCCAAGAGTCCAAAGTCCAAAACTCCAAAACTCCAAAACTCCAAATCTCCAAAACTCCAAAACTCCAAAACTCCAAAACTCCAAAACTCCAAAACTCCAAAACTCCAAAATTCCAAAAGTCCAAAGTCTAAAGTCCAAAGCTCCAAAATTCCAAAAGTCCAAAACTACATAAGTATAATAGTCCAAAAGTCCAAAGTACAAATGTTCAAAGCTCCAAGAGTCCAAAGTCCAAAACTCCAAAACTCCAACTCCAAAAGTCCAAAAGGTCAAAACCCCAAAACTCCAAAATTCCAAAAATCCAAAAATCCAAAAGTCCAAAAGTACAAAAGTCCAAAAGTCCAATAGTCCAAAAGTCCAAAAGTTCAAAAGTCCAAAGTCCAAAAGTCCAAAACTCCAAAGTCTAAAAGTCTAAAATTCTAAAAGTCCAAAAGTCCAAAACTCCATAACTCCATAACTCCAAAAGTTCAAAACTCCAAAAGTCTAAAGTCCAAAACTCCAAAATTACGAATGTCCAAAAAGTTCAAAAATAACATGCAAAACATATTAAATGACCTCTTTATTAGGTAAGTACTCTCTTTTATTATTGTGAATGCAAGGAGGCCGCAATCAAACTTCTCTTAAAAAACATTAATCTGGTAGGTACCTTCTAAATAGGTTGTTTATAATATTTTGTTCTGAAGCTGGCAGAATATAATTAAAAAAAAAACGACCAGCGCCATCTATTGGTAAAATCACTTTTTAAAGCTATTTTATTCTTATTGCTGTTATGATAAAAGTGTATAAAGTAGCCTAAAACCATCTCTGAATCCTATTGTATATCGTGTCCAATTTTGAGCTCAGTCGATTAAGTAAATTTTGAGTTTTAAATAGATACTTAAACGCACACAACATTTTTATATATATAGATAAGCTACAAAACGTAAGATTTATAAAAACTAAATAACGGCTGCCACTATAAGATAGCAAATATATTTAAACAAGAAAAATGAAATAATATGCGAGGTATTAAAAATAATGACTTGGCAGCTAATATTAACAGTTGGATATCAAACATTGTATTAATAGCAACTATTGGCTTCCATATAAAAATACACTTTCGGGTAGTGATTTGCAAGCAGCTATAAAAATTAAAATGGGTCCAAATTTTAATTATTAAGATATCAGAATTTTCGTTTATAGAATCGTAAAGTATTGAAAAAAGCGACAAATGCGTTGGTTGCATAGAAGCAGAGCGGTGGCCGCGGCGTGGGAGGTGGAGCAAAACCATAATTTTCATTTCATCGAATATTTATAACAACATTTGCTCTATTGACCAAAAAGTATAATGCTCATTTCATGAATGTTCAGTTGGTATAAAATGTATTTCATCGAATTTTCAATTGGTATATTGTAATGTAGTGTAGAAGG
Organism: Miltochrista miniata; assembly: GCA_933228765.1. Lineage (NCBI taxonomy): Eukaryota > Metazoa > Arthropoda > Insecta > Lepidoptera > Erebidae > Miltochrista > Miltochrista miniata. Next base: position 19,732,135 of record OW121763.1, on the reverse strand, counting down.
GCAGGGTTAGGTTAGGTTAGAACTGTGACCACAACAAGTGCCAGACAAATAACAAAATATGAGAAAACCGGCCAAGTGCGAGTTGGTCTCGCCCATGAAGGGTTTCGTAGCAGCAAGTAACATAATATAAAAGTTCTTATAGTTCGTTGTAACTTTGATTGATGTTTTAACACGTTCGCAGTAGTAGTGATTTTTCTAACCGAAAATTGCGGTTTATGACGTATTAAAAAAAAAACTACCAGCTCTATCTCGTTCGAACCAATTTTCGTTGGTAGTTTTTAAAGCAATGTACATCATACATTTTTTTTAGATTTATCATTCTCTTAGTTTAGAAGTTAGAGGGGGGGGGACACACATTTTTCAACTTTGGAAGTGTCTCTTGCGCAAACTATTCATTATAGAAAAAAATGATGTTAGAAACCTCAATATCATTTTTAAAGACCTATCTATTGATACCCCACACGTATGGGTTTGATGAAAAAAAAAAGTTTGAGTTTCAGTTCTGAGTATGGGGACCCCCAAAATTTACTACTTTTTTCTAGTTTTATATAAGAATCTTAATGCGGTTCATAGAATACATATAGTTACCAAGTATCAATGGCATAGGCCTTATAGTTTCGGAGAAAAATGGCTGTGACACACGGACGGACAGACAGACAGACAGACAGACAGACATGACGAATCTATAAGGGTTCCGTTTTTGCCATTTGGCTACGAAACCCTAAAAAACCATGAAACAACCGTCAGTTTATTGCCAATGAAAGGACACTAATTATTACTAACCCAAATAATAATAATTGTATAGACAAATAATATTTTTTGCATGCCGCAATTTGCTTTATTTAGACCTTACAAAATGTCGCAAAGAGTATGTTTTTTATGACCATGTGCATTTTTTATTCTCATCTCAGTTAATTTTATAAACAAATTCATTGTATAATATGTAAAAGCCTATTTTCTACTTTATATTCGCCGCCAAGTTGTCGCCTAAAAATAAATTCAGTTGCTTCACCAAAAAATCACTGCCAATTTAAATTTAACCCATTACTGCATAAAGTTCGTTTCTGCACTTACTATGATTTTAATGTATTTTAGGGACTAATAGGCTTGTGTCCTAAATTTAAAAAATCGTTTATTTTTGTAGCTTTATATCTACATGATCACAAAAATGTTATATTTTGATTTTAAACAATCATTTACATAGTCTATTTTGTGATTTTAAAAATGAATTTCAATTTGTATCGAAAACGCCCATGGCGCCTTGTGTGACGTCACTTGATGCCAAACAAAAGTAGTAGTGGTTTTATTTATCCATTTTCGGATAGGCAAAGGCAATTTGAGCCATACAGCCAAGTCTTGTATATTTATTATCTCTTCATTTTGCTTTAAAAAGTCACAGTCCTCGTCCTCTAAGTCCAGTCAAAGTCAAGTACATCATCCCTAAGTCAATGTCAGTCTTCCTTCAGAAAAGCGGTGGATAAATTTCTGAAAGTTTCTTTGGATTTTTTGTCACTGCAAAGTTGCGATTCACTGCGTTTTATCACTTCCCAACACTAGTGCACGTTGTCAAACGTTTATGTTTTAGAATCCACCATTGATACACACAAAACACTCGAAATTACACTAATTTTGCAAATTTACAAAACGACGCGATACGATTCCTTCCAGTTCCCGCCAAAGAATCTCGCCAAACAAAACAAAAAGAAAATGTGTATTTTTTTATGAGCCCTTTCAATGATTTGTTTTGAGATTAAGAGTTATACTACAAAAAAGGAACGTTTAGGGGTTTTAATCGATATTTAGGGAAATCTGGGGAATTTGAAGTTGGTTTTTAGAGGAACATTCGGTAGGAGTTGGCATCACTTTGGCATATGGTCTAAGTAACCAAAGCCAGTATAAATTAATTGAAAAAAAAATTGCCATTGACATCACTGTTTGACAGGTGTTAGACAGTGTTAAGTTAGCGTTCGTCTGCTTTCCATATTAATTTAAAATGTTCTCTGTCTACGGTATTTTATGACACAAGATAACACGACTTGTGACACAAGATGTCAAGACTCGAGACTGCCAGAGTGTGTCAAACGTCAAAAAGCAAACTGTGACGTCACCCAATCTGATAGAGGTGTTTGATGTCACGTGACTGATTGCCTATTTTTTCCAATCTTATTTTTTAAAAATAATAGTACCTAATCCTTAATTTTTGCACCAATTTATATTACTTTTCGTTATTTATATATCGGACATAGTCGTTAGAAACACACATCAATCAGATTTATTCTTAGTGGACACAAGCCTATTGGGGGTTAATTGAAAGGCTTAATCAATAATAACACGACATATACAGGATGAATTTTTCAAAAGGGATTGGATGGCCAACTCTGAAACTGTAAGGAATAGCGAGAAATGCTCAAAGGAGTCACGAGCCCGATTTTGATAAAACTTAAAACCTCATTATTAGATTTTTGAAAAACCAATAATCCTAGCCGGGAAGGGAACCCGTTGATTTTGAAAAAATAACAACATCCTATATTATTACAGCATACAATAGTGTTGCTATTAAGGATCTTATTCTGGGAAGTAATGACATACGGCAAACTAAAGGAAAGTGCTCATCTTTAACGAAATACAATTTATTTTTCTTACGTTAACTGATTAATTGTTAAAAATGTAGACCATTGTTTTCAATACATAGCTGGATTCGAGACCTCAAGGATCGTACTGCATTCAATATTATTGATTTAGTCTATAATATTCTCCAAAGAATCATTCTGAGCATGATTTAAAACACTGAATAGTTACGATCTATTCTGGGACTTCGAACAAAACAAATTATGATACAAAATTTAAGTAGGTACATGAAATATGAATTCTATTAAAATTCCAAACTTTCCTTAAATTTGCCGTATATCATTACTTAGCATAATTTGATCATTATTAGCGACAATATCGTTTGGTGTAATGATATAGGGTGTGTTTTTTTTTTTTTTCAAAATCATCTGGTTCGATTCCCAGCTAAGATTATAGGTTTTTCAAAAATCTAATGATGAGGTTTTAAGTTTCATCAAAATCCAGCTCGTGACTCCTTTGAGCATTTTTCTCTATTTCTTATAGTTTTGGATTTGGCCATCCAATCCCTTTTCAAAAATTCATCCTGTATATGTGAGTTTAATTTTATGGCCCGTCCGTTCCTGTATATGTGAGTTTAATTTTATGGCCCGTCCGATATATCGGACGCTATGCACTATGGAACCTGAAGTTCCTTGGATGTAGTATACAGTTCAAAGAATAAGACGGTTAAGTATTAAGAATTATTAGTTAATAAAATAAAAAAATGAATGAAATAATAATTTTATGGGCTCTGGAGACGGTCAACGCGACTTGACGAGTACCTATCATGTGTACATACACGTTGATGCACATAGGTACCCATGCAAAGAATGTTTCATTCATATTCATTCATATTTTAGCAGACCTGTCAAATCACATTGACCGTCTCTGAAGCCCATTACAGTAAATGATGTTTTAGGTACATGGTAGGTAATCCAAAAAACATTTTGGGTTACGCTCACATCGCATTTCAAGCATTTGTACTTAGATTTTCCTCCACATTGATAAGCGATTGATAGTTACCACCTAGTGGTATTTGCCATCATACCGTGTATTTGACAGTGGTTTATCTGGTTTTTGACCTTGATGCGGTGAAGTACGTTTCACGTGGGACAAGTAACATGCCTTTTGAATGCAATCAACAACGTACTCTCATTATCGCAGCCATTTTTTCATCCTAGCAAGTAACCAGCTGTTCACCAGCGCCACATCCCCGAAGTAGGCAAAAATCAGCCACCACCATATCCTTATTCGCATTTTAGTGCTAAGATTCTCTACCTACAGCTTGATCGTATTTATCCACCCTATTCATATGCTCGTTGTAGCTCGTCATCAGTGAGGGCTGCGCGATCGAAACTTTTGCTTTCTTGTTGTTAGACCAACGAGTAGCAGATGCTAAGATTCAGTTTAGAAACTACCTAGTTGCCACAAACAGTGACCACATTGCTGTCATACCAGCAACACACAAAAACATAATCAGATATTCTGTAATAAAAGCCATAACGGAATGTGTGATGTGGTTTTCTTCGAGCTTGAACTGGTTGATGTCTGTTAGCGGACAGATCTCAACAAGGTTGGCCGAACTGCACTAGTCGCTTATTATCCCAATTCTTAGAAGTCTCATCAATGCTAAAGACGTTGCCTGCCGACTTTCTTTCATAGGCGGTTCAAAATAAATAATAATATGCTTAGTCTACTCATTATCAACACCACATTCCAAAGCTGGCAAAGTACTAAGAAACAGTAACTGTAGAGCCCGCCATGCATAGCGTCCGATATATCGTACACCATCAAAAACACACGCCTGAGAAAAAAAATAAAGACTTTGATATTAAATAAAGCCTATTTCTAGATAGATATACAATATTTCAACCGACTGAACATACTATTTATTACTTTTACCATAACAATTTAAAAATATTCAAAATAAACTTTACCTTAGTATCAAATTAGCCTGACCGCGACCCGCCCTTTTCAACAAATGACATATGACAGGCTATTTATGATACTAAAGTCTATTCTATGTGGTTACTTGTATAAAGACACTGTTTATCATTCATTCAAAACCAAAACATACCAATTACTTTAATAATTTTTAACCGACTTCAAAAAAGGAGGAGGACTTACTAGTACTGACGTAATGCTAATAATATTTTACTATTTATATTGATTTGAAAACGAGTTTAGATTAGAATGTAGAAAAATACAGAAATGTGGAGTCAATATCATTTTAAGAAATCAATACTTATTGTATTAAGTACTATTTACTCATTAAATTATGTATGTCATTCAAGTCATAAAGTTTATGAGCAATAAGTATCTAATATTATTTCTATTGGGCACAGAACGCTTACTTATGCAGTAAGGCTTTATTGTGAATTTGCGAAATATTCAATTTATGAAACTTCTGATCAATTCCTGTTATATTAGATACTTAACAGAGTATTTATACGTTCTTACGACCTACTTTGTAATATATTTGTCAACATATTGTTCTTTTAAAAAAATCAGGTTAAAAGTCACCTTAAATAACTACGTTTTTTAACCTGTGAAAAATCCGTCATGGATACTATGAGTAGATGACTCTTACCGACAAAAATTACACATTCCCTGCCTACTGCCTACAGTTGAGAGCCCCTGGTAAGCCCTCGGAATTATAATGTACGCTTTTTTTTTAACGTGAGGAAAATCCTACATGGATGCTATGCCGGACTCCTATCGACTAAAATCCACACGTATCCTACCTAACTAACAGCCTACGGTTGGGAGCCCCGGGTTAGCCCTCGGAATACAATGTACGCTAACGTTTGAAATGTCGTAGGGCGAAACCGGTTAGGGTCAAAAAAGTATAAGTGTTAAACATATTTTTATTTAAATTTTCGTTACACAACTAATGTATTTATACAAATTACCCAGCTATTAACAATCATGTTCTGCTTCCGTTAATAAAGTCTAGACTAAATTCTCTTATAAATATTTAATCGACCTTGAAATGCCTTTTCCTATTAGAATATTGTCGGAAGATTTTAATAAAACAATCTATTATGTAAATTTTTATATGAATATTATTTAATAATTAGACCTAGACCTAGATTTTGAAACTTTCATAGAGCTGTACATTTAAACACGCGAATATATTTTTCATCTTCTAGTTACTTAGTGAAACTTAGAATTTCACTACGAAATAGGTCCTCAGGTTAATAAAGGGATAACAATTAAATGAGTATCAATTACAATCAATTCAACACGGCAATAGACTCACCACCTATTACGTGGGACATAAAACTATAACATAAAATTTGGGCGCATACTATGCTTCTGCCTACCCCTTCGGGGATAAAGGCGTGACTATATTATGTATGATACTTTTACACAAATTAAGCAAATGTTAAGCTTATGTCATGTTTTTTTTTTTTTTTTTTATATTCAGCTCGCCAAATTGACGTCGCCACGATGGATAGCCGTGGCGCATCTTGCGATTGGGGGCCACTTCTTACAGCGGTCCTAAAATTACATTGTCATGTGATCTAAAATTCTAGACTACCGATGAACTTACTTATTTATTACTAAATAAATACATAATCATACAGCGAGAACACCCAAACTCCAAAACAAACATGTGCGGGTCACACAGATATTTGATTCAACCCGAGAATGGAACCATGGACCTCAGCATTATCTTCAAACACAAGGTCAAACAGACAAAATTATCTCCAGACTAGCGGACGCCACGCGGTTTCACCCGCGTATCTCCCGTTCCCGTGGGAATACGGGAATAAAACATAGCCTATGTTCACCGCGTAGAGTGTAGCTTCCCAACAGTAGTTTCAGAGCCTATTCGATGCAAACAAACACACAATCAAATCTTTACTCTTTATAATATTAGCATAGATAAACTTATAACACTAAAAACATGTGTATACCCATTAGGTTATCATTTGTTATCACATCTTTCTCTCATCTTTGAATGACGTCCTGGTTGCATAAGCAATTGCACTATCAAACTTGGATCCATTTTCACTGAACATGGTGAACTGATAACGTTAAGTATGACCCCGGATTTAGAAATGGATTTACGTTATAATAAGAAGAGATCACGTCGTCATGAGTATCGCTATCACCTTATTATCTTATCAATAATACAAAGTTTATCTACGTATTCTACGTAATTAAACTAAGATAAGTTCAGCAGACGCAGCATTTCTTTATAAATATGTGTAAACATAGTTCATTAGGTACGTAATGCTGTGTAAAGTCTGACACAAGTTGTGCATGAAATCTCTAGTTTTAATGATAAGTAAACTAACTCTTTAATATATACGTATATCTATAAACGTTTACATAATCTGTGCCTTTCACAAAACCATGTAATAGTTGCTCCCCGTATTTATAATATACACAATGCACAATATCCACAACACAATATGTACTGGTACCTACCTATACCTATATTACCTTCTCCAATATCTTTCCTATATAATATGTATGATTTTTCCGTTATACTTCATACATAATATACTGCCTTTCTATATAATAAAACAGGAATTTCTTAAAGAATTCTGATAATTTTCCAACAATTTTGTACAATATAGCAATAGAGTAGTTCTTCATCATATTAAAAAGAAACGCGTGTAGTTATAGTTGCTTCATCACTCATAATACACGGCAATCGGAGTTTAAAACATGTAGTACATATCTAAATATAACAGGACATGTCAATGACAACAGGTGACCGATAACCGGTTACAATTACCGGCACAACAAATAAACAGCTAAGGCGACTACTACGGAAGCCACGAGTTCCGCACTCACTTCCGAAGATATTTTTTTAAAGTCAAGGATTAGCTTTGACGGTAGAATCGGATAAATTCTATAGAGGGGACGTGATTCGAGCTTAGATCTCGTCATGATGTCTAACAGTATTGAAAAGGAACACGGAATTCCTGCCATACATATGAAGTATCGAAAAAAGTAAATAAATAAGGAAACGCGATCATGTTTATTGACCTTGAACATTCTTGATATTTCGTCACTTTTCTATAAACACTATCGTTCAACTATCCTATTTAATTATTACCTATGTACAGTAAAAAAATGCGGGGTGACTCACTTTTTTTCTTTTCAATATAACGGTTCACCCTTAAGGGGGTAAACCGTTGTGGAAGTTCTTCGTTTTCAAAGTTAGAAACGTGAAATTACGTACTCATTTCATTACAAATGAATGGGTACTTATTGCAAATTTTTATCATTCAATTTTGTAAATTCATTTTCATATGGAAAATTCTTCATTTTAAAATATAGCAATACCAAATTTTCTATACCTATCTGCTTCTTATTTGAAACCTATGTTCAAGAGTTTTTTGGAACTCTACCCATAAGAATGGAAACTAGGGGATGAAATTTTGTATCAAAATAGTTGGAAACTGATGAAGGGACATGGAAGGGTTAGGGGTATGGGTGCAACAGGAGTTCGAAGTATCTCACGACCGCAGCTGGTACGCATAGCTAGTTCTACATAAATTAAATTACAATTAATGGAGAAACCTGAGAAACGTTTTAGAAGATGAATGTGTAATTTTTTATTATGTTGCTCGAGATAAACTATATGCAAAAGGCTTTAAACATACTTTCTGTTGCAAGGTTAGTCAATAACTCTTTATGATTGTAACTACAACAAATATTGAAACCAGTTCCGACTAGCCAATATTATACACAATATTACCTACCTACCTTCACGCCAAATCCCTTGCGGGGTAGGCAGAAAGAATCGAGCGCCACACGGCACGGTCCATACACACCTCACTTGCTTCTTCAACTTTCATTTTTCTTTTCATGCATGCACGTCGGTTCCTTCGAGTCTTGACACCACCTTCTGCTAACACACGATTAATTTGATCGTGCAGTGGAACCAACAGTCCGAAAGGGTGGTAGGTGTGTCGTGGCCTTCTCTGACTCCTATGTCCATCCACTTTCGCGTATCTGTTTTGTCATTATTTCATCTCCCATTCGCTCCACATGCCCAAACCATCGTAGCATACCTTCCTAACTTTAACACCGACATTTTCTTCCAGACCAACTCTCTTTCTTACAGCTTCATTCCGAACGCGATCTGCGAGCGTTACTCCGCAGATTTTGCGTAGCGCATAGATCGCATTTATCTACAATATTGTAGATAAGTAATCTCTTTAATAACTCTTTTTTTTTATACTACTTAGGTGGCAGACAAGCTTACGGCCCACCGGAAGGTTGGTAACCGTAGCCTATAGACGTTTGCAACACCAGAGGCGCTACACACGCGCCGCCGACCCGGGCGCAGGTTGTGACGACCCACAGTTGAAATTTTTCAAGCCGCCCGTAAGGCCTTCAACTTGGCTTAACGACTGTCATTTTACCGACAACCGGGACCAACGGCTTATCGTGCCTTCCGAAGCACGGAAACGCTCGTAAATGAATGTCACAAAGTGGTCCACGTGGTGGTCACCCATCCATGTCCGGCCATAGTAAATGTTGCTTACTGCAGTGATCGTTTACAGAACACTGAGTCCGCGGGGCCACGAGCGCTTCAAACTCAAAATAATAAGTAAAAAACTTACCTATATTACTAGCCTTAGGGCTGGATTTTTCAGTCCTGGGGTCATCCTTCCGAGGGCTTACCCGGGGCTCCCAACTCCCAACCGCTACCATAGGCATTAGTTAGGAAACGTGTGGTTTTTAGTCGGTAGGAGTCCGGTATAGCATCCCTGTAGGATTTTCCTTACTTAAAAGAAAAGTGGTGGAATTTTATGGGTACATTAAAGATTAACTTATCCTGAAAAAATCAATGTTCAGATTTAGGCTGAATGTTGCAAGGTGCGTTAGTCACTCCGTAATTTACTTTATAGCCTACTAATGTTTTAAATGTTAAAGATTTTGAAGATGTTTGTTACTCAAACACACTCTAGCGTCTGAACGGATTTGACTGAAATCATTATGATACAGGGGTAGATTATAATCTACTTGGGAATGTATATTACGTACTATAGTACGTAATATACATTCCCAAGGAAAACGGGAATAGGAAAGAAAGCGGGCGAAGCCACGATTCTCATCTAGTACATTTAAAAATCTAAATACCTTTAAGGTATTTTGATTTTGAAGAAACGCATATTTATTAAGGGGACTGGTTTAGAAAATGACAAAAAAGAGGTGCAAATAAAAGCAAAAGTTTTTAGTCTCCATTAGTAGACGGAATATTATAGCCAAAAATAGATTTTTAACCTACAAGATATGTGTCAAAATATGCTTTTTGTAAATTGTATGTTAATTATACATAATGGTGTAAAAAGATCATAGAGTCGGCCCCAAATTTTTAGAAGAATGCATTTTATGACTTCAATTTTATTGGCGCGAAAGAAAAAATATGCGAACATATGAAAAAAAATATATACCTATAATTTGATTTTCTTCGATTTTAAATAAGTATGAGTAATAGCTTGTTACATTTAAAATAAGCTATAGAATACTACATTTCCTAACTTGAAGGACGCTTGTTTTGTATGGTCAAAGTCGTTAGCTCTACCAACGGCCTTAAAATCTTTATTTTAATTTAATCAACTATTATATTAGTTCATATGAAGAAAAAAATGGTATTAGGCATATACATAGATAAATGCATAAAGAAGCTTGAAAACATGCACGTACGGTTTACCTATTTTTAAATATTAATATTGTTACTGCTACATATGAAAAAAATATTACGAAGCTTAATATGAAAAATTCCAGTCAGTTTGGTTTTATGCAGTCATTATTAAGCTGTGTTAATAGAGTCTGTCTTGGCATTTGGCATATATCTCTAAAATGTAAAAACAGACACATTTTTGTAAAAAGTAAAATAAAACGTGTATCTACGTAATGGAAATAGGTGGACGATTTAAATTTGTGTGTATTCTTATTACTACTTAGACAAAAAATGCATTCGTTAAGCCAAGTTGAAGGCCTTACGGGCGGCTTGAAAAATTTCAACTGTGGGTCGTCACAACCTGCGCCCGGATCGGCAGCGCGTGTGTAGCGCCTCTGGTGCTGCAAACGTCTATAGGCTACGGTTACCAACCTTCCTGTGGGCCGTAAGCTTGTCTGCCACCTAAGTAGTATAAAAAAAAAAAAATTTAATGAGATTCATTCGTTCACATTAATTAATAATATTAAGACAAGTTTCTCGATACGTTTTGAAAAATACTGCATTTTCGACAAACTGCAATATTTTTGGTATAAAAAGTCAACCAGATCGTTAGAGCGTGATTGAGTAACAAACATTCACACATCCAGACATCTACGCATCCACACTTATAAACTTTGGCATTTATAATATTAGTAATATGTTACCTAAGACAATAATTATATGAATTCACGAAATATTTTATCTCAGCCATATACTTAGATATACGATAACGTGTTTTACAATGACACAAATTATGAACGACAAAAATAAATAAGGCGATGAAGATTTCATTTGCGGAATTGGCAAAAATAACATGTGTGACTTACAAAATGCACTTAATATTACCATTTTTTTAATGCTTGCCTCAATGCCGCGGGCGATAGGGTTATGAATGGCGCTCTGAGGAGTCTGAGGTCCTGGGTTCGATTCGATATTATTTTGTGTGATCTACAAAAGCTTGTTGCGGAGTGTGGGTGTTTCTTAGCATAATATGAATTTATTTAAAAATATAAAGTAGGTTTATCAGTTTTCTAGATACTATAGCGCAAGCTTTTATTAGCTAGCGTACGTTGTGTGAGATAGTTCAAAATTAGACATTTCCTAAATATTTAACATGTTAGTTGTTATAGCAAACATAAGTTCATAAGGGCGGCTTCAAAAATTTATCCTCAAAATTCTAAACTGATTAGTGATTTAGATAAAAGAAATTTTTTTTTTCCAAATAGCTTAAAATAATTCTCAACTTTGAAAAAAAAACACTCAAAAATGACCAGGATAGTACCTATTAATGCGGATAAAAAAGACAATATCAAACAAACGGAAGTGAATAATTATCCTTTTTTTAATTATTTGAAAAGTTAGGATAATAAGGTTGCTGGAAAAAATAGGAACTGATGCAATTGAAAATAAGTATTGCTAATACTAAGTAAAAGTAAACTTAGACAGCAGCTTCAAAGGAAATCATATGCTTGATGTTATTTATGGACCTAGGAATATAATGAATTTTAAAATAATTAAAATTTTTCAAGAATTTGAAACAGCGCCTTGTGGAGTCGACTGGTGACCATGTGGCAATGGCAATTTTCTCGCCCAGGGAATAGGTATTGCTATTCAAAGGGGGAATGCTGCTAGTCTTTTGGGCACAATGCCACGGCCTTATTTAGGTTTAGTTTAGATATTAATAAAGTAAAATGTATAGATATGTAATAATTATGTTTTTCTGTAATTTTTAACAATAAATGTTATTTAAATATCTTTAGAGTAACTAGTGAAAGTCTTGTATATAGCCTTCCTAGAAGAGTTTCATAAGATCTATTCAGTAAGTTACTACTGGTTTATATTTACAATATTTGTGAGTAATTAAAGTCTCAACATAGGCAGGCATATCTGCAAATGTTACTATCTATTTTGGTTTATTCGACGGATAAGCGTTAAACACGATTATAGAGGTCCACATTCTTTTAAAAAATCTACACATACGACAATAATAATAACAGTAACCTTTATTTGTTTAAAACTAAAATAAACTAAATAAAGACCTTGAATTTATCACCCGTTAATCTAACCGAATTTAGTAGGTTTGCGTTCATCGCTTTTTTTCTACAATCGGCCTACTGTGTATTTATAAGGAGTAAATGCAATGAGATTTCATGTCATGTGGACTGCGTGCTTAGGCATAAATTCATGTCATGTTCAATGTGTCCTCTACAAGGTCCCTCTGTTATTTGTATAATCTATAGCACATTTTTCTTCTCTTTATGTTTACGTGTGCTACCGAGTACACATACATTGTTAGCAAAATAATAATAACTGATTAAGAAGATCTAATAATAATAACCCCTCGTGGACAGCCGTTATCTTTTCATGGGATTAACGCATCCCTATGAGGGCATAGTAGATTTGCTTTTTGAGTCATCCACTTTTTGAGATCAACAAAAAATATCTCACGAAGTTATAGAAAAGCACACATCCGCAGGGCAGCTTGTGGCGAGCTGAATGTGCGTGGCTACACATCGGTCCCGATTCCTCAGAGTTTTGTTGCGCTCCTCGACCAGTTAGCATATAATGGGCTAACGGGAGACGGTACTCCCGGGAGTGCAGCAAATCTCAACTCTGGCTTGCCTTAATTGGCTGGTCAGAGGGAGGAAGCCAGAGCATATAGCTCGGGGGTGGAAGTGTCATTTTCAAGGGCATAACTACGGGGAAACCCGCTCCGGGTCTAACCCGCGATGGCGAAACCGGCGCCGCACCGCTCGACACCCCTAGCCGCTCACACCGATGTTGCCCTCTGTCGCCTTACAGGCCTACGGGCCTATGGCGATTGTATAGGGGGCCCATCTAGTGAAGTGGCGAGTCACCGTCTGCCAATGTTTTAATAATAAGATATTGAAATGGCAGACGCCGTCTTCATCCATAGATCAAATCACCCAGTCCATTTTAACCCCCAATTCAATAGCCCATTTTGTAGTTTAGCATATTTTACAATAGTTTAGCTCCCATTGCAGGCAGTCCATTGCCGTTCTTCTACATAAGGCGGTTGTGAATTGTCTGCAGTGGGGGTCCCATTGCCCAATACATTAAAAATCTCAAAGGGTCTCTGCGTGTTAGACCAATATGTCCCCATGTAAGCCTACCAAAAGACCGGGTATCATCAATAAAAAAAAAAAAGATACCCGAGAAAAGAAGAGACATAATAATAATAAATAAATATTCATGGACATTTCACACAATGCTATCTGATCCCAAAGTAAGCTAGGAATACCCATAACCAAGCAGGTTGCGTTATGGGTATCAGACCACGGATATTAATACTTATATATTTTTAAATACATACATATTATACATAGAAACACCCAGACTCTTGAGACAAACATTTACGGGTCACACAAATATTTGTCTCCGGTGGGAATCGAACCCACGACGTCCAGCGCCGCAGGCGATATCACTACCGACTGCGCCACAGAGGCAGTCAAATCGAGGGAATGACATAATAGGAATGACATACAAATTGCCTCGCGCTTTGTTCAACATGGACCTATTGCTTATGCTGTTGTTCTTATCAAGCCTTCCTGGGCGTCAATTAAAAAGGTATAATAATAAATATGGATAAACATATAAGTAAATGCATACACGGACGGAACATGTTTGTTTTTGTTAATATCAGAAGTAAGGTATCATTTAAGCAGCTAATGTGTGTTCATACCTTCGAAAACTTGCGATAATCTCATGGCTCTTTGTGATAATAATAACAAGTCTTTCAGGGTCAGACTTTTATTCATTATCTTAATGATTGCCTCTAACTCACGTGAACATTAGCGCCCATAATTAGTGTTACGTGTGGAAATTACCACTTATACTTATCATGCCGGATCCAAACCGACTAAAACCACACAGTCCCTACCTAAATGTCTATCGTCTGACGCTACGTTTTACTCCTCAGAAGGATGTCCCACAGGACTCCCGAAAGACTTTGACTACCATCACTGTCTGGCCTCAGGTTTCTATTAACTTATCATGCTTCTTCAGGGGTTGATTTGGGTTACATACAATACTAACACAGTACTGGTGTAATCTCTATTTATAAAAGGTGCAGTATCCTATTGGTCTCCTATTTATGTATGTAAGTGCATTTTTGGGAGTATTTCGTGGATGACATATACCAGTACTTAGTTAGGAGAAACGGCACGAATGTTATGATTGGATCTTGATTCGATTTATGATGGTCGCCCCAAAACTGTGGATAATCTTGTCAGTTTCGAGTAGATATTTCCCGATTAGGATAAACGTCTGTGTTCCGGCTAGACAGAAGATTCGGGTTCGAGTTCTAATCGAGACTTATAAATTTTTACACATTAAATTTATGTTGTTCTGCCGAGGGTTTACCCGATGCTCGGTCGTAGGCAGGTTGTAGGGACCCAGACACGTAGGAACGAACAGATTATTTTTTCATATAAAATATTTATATAACGATAGATGTCACTGTTGTTTAACACCGACATTGTGAAGCAAGATCCGCTCACCCGTCACTTAGTGCAACATGCAATTTCTAAGTGTCGCCCTTCACTCCAAGATTGTTGATGCAACTTCGCATAATAGGCTCTCTATCCGACCACTTTGCCTAAATTACACCTTTATTATCTTGATAAATACATAGTAAAGTCCTTGTGTTATATTAATGCTCGCAAAATTATTATAAGTATATCTACCAAATACCAACACAATCATGTATTTAACTAGGCAAAAAAATATAAATCTTTACTTTAACTACACTAATAATGATGGCATTCAACCAGTTTCTGCGAGCTATTAATTACTATAGTTACTGTATTATACATAGCTGAGTATGATTTTTTATACCATTAAAATGGCTATAAAACTAGGATATACCTGACGAAAGAATTTCTCAACCGCAATAGTTACTAGGCGTAGATCAATAGCAGTAACTCACTATCTACTTATTTATTTGAAACTAGTTGTCCCGGCAAAGTTGGTACTGCTCAAAATCCCGACACAATTCATTTCAATTTTTCCAAGTTCTCCGTCCAAAGAACCTTTTCGTAACAAAAAAAAAATACTAAATTGGTGCAGCTCTTCACGCGTGATGCCGTGACCAAGAAGAATAGGGGTGGGTTTATTTTTATACATTTTTTAAGGAACAGTTTCTTAAGTGCTGCTCCACTGCTCAAGTGAACTTGTGCAGCAGCTATTACAGAACCAGTCTAAAAATAATTTAGGATAAAGTAAAAGTGGTTACCTAAATACCAGGCAAATACGCTCCACACGCTGGTGGAGTGCACAGCGTGGGCGCAACAGGGCCAGGTCCTCGTGGTGGGTCTGGACGTGGACACTCTCTCGCTCGAGACCATGGTGCGAGTCATGGTCTCCAGTGGCAGTAAGTGGAACTGCGCCGCCTCTTTCTGCGAGCAGGTCATGCTCGTGAAAGAGACGGAGGGCGGGCGCGGGAGAGAACTCTCCCACCCGAGTTCGGCAGTCGGCGGCGCCCCGACGTGTCTTCGCCGAAGACTATCGGCCTCCATGACCGGGGGGCTAAGGATGGTGAGTGGGTCACCGTCCTTACAGAAGCAGGCCCATGAGTCAGCGTGTCGTGAGAGATCCCCCTCCCCCCTCAAAGAAGCGGGATCACACCCGAAAACCCCCAAAAGACGCGGGATAGCCCCCGAACCACCCCCGAGGCGAGACCGCAGTGGTAGTCGGCCGTAGGTTTGTTGGGAGTCCTGGAAGATCCCTCCGAGTGCTTACCCGGGGCTCTTAACCGTAGGCTGTTGGGCGTTACGTGAGGTTTTTTAGTCAGTAGGAGTCCGGTATAGCATCCACGAAGGATTTTCCCTAACGTTCATCATCATCAAAAATATAAATGCCGGAATCATGATAATATCATTATATTACATGTAATAATATTACATACATCTAATTATGTATGATATGAAATCAAATAAATAGACAGCCTGTGTAGAACATCTATAGATCTTGTAATGTTCATAGGGTGTGAAGAGATTAAGCACTGCAAAAATCATTAACAAGTAATTCCAACTCGTTAACACGCAAATTGACTAAAATGTTTTATATTTATTGTATGCCACTGTTCTTTGAATATGAATACAATTATAATAGTTAATTACCATGAATGTATTTCTTATCATGTATTTTTAGTATGCAGAATAATACCCGTACCAACTCGTAGTGACAAAAAATATTAAAAATTTAAATAGTAAGTACCTACTTGTTCAGAATGTCAATTTTACTAATGTCTCTCATTACACCCATTAGGTTATATCTACCTCTCATTACACCCTTTTTAAGGGGAATCCCAAATTATGCAAAGGCAAACCCACTATGTGCTAAATTTCGTTTACTGGTTTGATCAGCACTTTACAGAATCAGTCAATCAAAAAGTATGAGATGCAGTTTGAACTTGAATCCTCGTAAATTATAAGTTACTACTGAGGTTACCAAACCATTCACCATTTCGATATTTTACACTCTTTACTGAAAACCCGTTTTCAGGAAGAACACGAATCGTACGATTTGGTATGATGATGATGAGGATGAGAGCTAGTTTTTTATGGCGTATGGATATCCCCGTGGCATGGCAGGACTCCCGACACACACAGTGACGAATTCCTCTATCTTCACACTCAAGGATGAGAGATAGATTGATGAATTTGTCAGCGATTACGTTCGTCGAATTTTGGTTCATATGATTTGGTGTAACGTGCGATACAAAATTATACGTAACTTCTGATGCTGGAGCCGTGAGAGGGTGTAGAAGTTCTACTGTGGTTACTTTTTTAACTGTCTTCAAGAGGGGAGGAGGTTCCTCAATTAGAGCGCATATTTTTTTTATGTTTGCTCGCACATCATTTCTTCGTTTATGACCTGATTAGGAGGCACCCATTCCCAAGGTGGTTCCATAATAAGAAAACCTGGACCCAATGATGTAATCCCAGAGCAATCGAGAGGAGTCTTCGAAAATTGAAGGAGCACTTAGGACGTTTGTTCATTTATTTATCAGGTACTTTAAGATACTAAAGTTTAGTAATTTAGTAAAGTAAATCAACTTTAAACATATTTTGATTTATAACAAATGAATAACAATATTATTGATGTCAAGTAAATAGTAAAACAAAAGTAGATAATTACCACAGAATAGATATTCCGTGATAATTACTTGCTAATATTATGTAGTTTTAGTTAGAAAGATTGATTATGTCTTTTACCTAGTTATTTTTGTACTTGGCACCGATTTCAATATAATAATACTTATTTTATTATAATTTTTATTACATTACAAAATTTGTTTGAAGTCAGTTTTTAGGGTTCTTAATCAAAGGGTACCTACTGAAGTCGGGTCAAAACAGGACCGCATTACTGAGACTTTCTTGTCCGTCTACTATCAAGTCTGTAGATATACTCGTAGAGCTAGAGTAGAGTAGAATTTTTCTTACCGCTATAACATAGAACACTCAAACCATAAAAAATTGCTAAAAGGCTTCTTTAAAATTAACAAACGTAATTTTATAGCGAATTTTGGTTCAGAACCCTCCGTGCGCAAATCTGACTCACACTTGGCCGATGTTTTTGTTATTTTATTTCTTTATATTTTCATTTATTTACAAAAAAACATGTTTTCGCCGTTTCCGTAGGCACATACTAAATAGGTATCGATTTAATTATAATGCAATGCTGCGCCTTCAATATTTAAGTAATTTTTAAATATTTTAACACGCTTTTATTAGCTTCACTTGTAACTATGTATGTAAGAAAATCTTGGAATGTTAATTTGACCCACTTCCCGTCCTTCGATCACGCTGAAATTTTGCACACGCTCTGAGTTCTGATGACAATACATGACTAGCTAAAAAACGTCATTACAAATCCAATATGGCGGCCTTCCCAAAATGGCGGACTGGCTGTTTGAAATCCACCCCCATGATATGGGTATCGAATGAAAGGGTTTGCTGTCAGAAATACGAAAAAATAGTCACGTGACTTAAATCCAATATGGCGGACGTCCAAGATGGCGGATTGGCTATTTGAAAAGCACCCCCATGATATGGGTATTAAATGAAAGGGTTTGCTGAATGGGATACGAAAAAAATAATCACGGCGTGCTAAAAGCGTGATTTTAGTTTTTTAAACCATTAATTTATTCAAAACCAAGAAATAAAAAAATGTGTTTTATTTTGCTCCTTTACGTTTTAATGTTAGTTCCTATTTAGGAATGTACTTTTTTTTGGCGTCGCGACATGGGACGTTTAATGAATACACCTTGACTTACAAAAATCATTATTATAAACTAGGTTTATTGACCGACGAAACACGTTCGTCGGTCAATAAACCTAAGTTTAACATGACATACAGTGATATGAGATTATACTTAAAACAAGCTATATCTATGTAGCTAGTATATAATATAGGTATGTATTGTAATCTTACTTTCATCAATCAATATAGGTATATACATATAATATAATCGTAACAGGTCGCTGTCTGTACATGGAAGATAAATAAGAAAAATATTATAGGGGAGCTTTATGAACGCAATAGAGCCCAAAACAATGATTTTTAGAATTTTTGTCTGTTTGCCTGTACGTTTGTGCACTCTAATCTCAGTAACCGCTTAACCGATTGCAATGCGGTTTTCTTTATTTTGTTGAGGTTTGTTCCACTTAGCATTTAGTGTTTATTTCATGTCAATCGGTTTATAAATGAAATTCACTTTAAAGACGGTTTACCACTGATGACCGAAATTCATTTGATCGTTTGACGTGTGACCGAAAAAACATTAGGCCACTTTACTACTGATCGAATGAACAATTGACCAAAAGAGTTTTTATCGAACAAACATTTGGTATTTTTACTACTGACCGAATGAACGTTTGGTCGAAAAACAGTTGACTAAAGAATATTTTAACAGGGGCTGAATCAAAATGGCTAGGTTAGGTTAGGTTAGAACTGCGACCACCACGCCAGAACCGAATTCTACTTATTTCGCTTTTGTTTGTTAAAATATTCTTTATTTAACTGTTTTTCGACCAAACGTTCATTCGATCAGTAGTAAAAATACCAAATGTTTGTTCGATAAAAATTCTTCTGCTTTATTGTTCATTCGATCAGAAGTAGAATGGCATAATGTTTTTTTGGTCACACGTCAAATGATCAAATGAATTTCGGTCACCCGTGGTAAACCCATCTGATGAAGAAATACATCTCCTTTCATACCCCTTATGTGACGTAAACGAAGTTGCGGGGTCAGCTAGTTGTAAGTATAAGTACTTAATTTTTGTCGGAGTCATGGTAATGTAATGTATATTACCGTAACTTGCTGGACTATCTGTAATGTACATTACTGTGACTCGCTAAACTATAATTCTGTTATGATTGCGAAAAATTAAGTAGATATACTGCCAGTAAATTTACAATACATACATTTAATCGTATTCTCAATCTGGCACTCGTCAATGAAAATGTACAATGAGAACGTAAATAACTGATTATCGATAACAAACACCTATCTCACTTATCATACATATTAACCTCCAAACAAGAGATTATGTCTCGAGATATAAGACTTGTGAATGCCCATGGCTTCACTCATGTGACATTTAGAAAACAAAAACTTCGTTATCAATGATCAAACCATTTTACTTTGACCTCTTCACAAAATTCTATGAAAACTCTATAAAAAAATAAACACAAATGAATGAATGAAGAACTGATAATTTGAAAGGGTTTGCGTCAAATCTAAATAAACAAACAGACACACCAAAACAAATCATGGTTTCGGACTCAGAATATAATATCGATACCTGTAAACAATATTGAACAAGATTACTAACAAATCAAGAACAATAATATGCTACCACTATTTCAAGATAAGTATATGGATGTTAACATTTGGTCATAGTGAATAATACAATAGAATAGTTATCTCATACATTACACAGTTCTATGCACAAATATACATATACATACATTTTTGCCTGAAGGGATTGCATACTGATTTATGAGGGACAAAATACAACATTTCCCTATTTGTATTTTGTACCTCATAAAGAGTCTTCAGTTAACTGCGTCAAGTCTCAATACGCCTATTCCGCAATGCCTGAAGACGAAAGTCTACAATGCGTTCTACCAGCTATGACTTACGGTGCCGAGACATGGGCACTTACGGTGGGGTTAGTCTATCCCCTTAAGGTTGCGCAGCGAGCTATGGAACGAGCTATGCTTGTATGATCTTTGAGCGATAAACTTCTTAATGAGGCATCCGGCAGAGAACTAAAGTGGTCGACATAACTCGCAGATTAAGTACTTTAAAGTGGCATTGGGCCGGCACATCAGCAGCACAACCGTCGGCCAATGGAGTAAACGAGTTCTGGAGTGGAGACCGCGACTTGACAAACGTAGGGTAGGACGTCCACCCGCTCATGGACCGGCAACCTAGAAAAGGTCGCAGGCTGGGACTGGATGCGGAAGGCGCAGGACCGTGTGTTGTGACGTAAATTGCGAGAGGCCTACGTCCAGGAGTAGACTCCCATAGACTGATTTGATTGTATAAAGAGTCTATTGTTGTGTTAAAACTTAAAACGAGTGGGAACAGATTGTGATTGCCGGCTGTTAAAATATTTGAAGCCGCTTGGTTTTTAACTTACCTCAAAAACTGCCTAACTGCCATGCTATGGGCAGCCGCCAGGACCAGCAGTCAACGTACCTTTCGAAACACGGAAGTCACGGTAGCAATATCAAAAACTATTTAGTTACTTTTTCTAGTAGGAATTCCGCAAAATACGAGTGATTTATTTTCGTTTAATAAACAAATATTTACATATTAAAGAAATAATTTTAATTTGTACAGGCATTAGGAGAATGTTAAGGCGAAGATTTTCCGGTCCATTACCATTGCATGAATTAAGTTCCTATAGATAGGTAATTTTGTAGCTGAGTTTTTATCAAATACCAGGGATGTCACGAGGTTTTACCTGCGCAGTTTCTGTTCCTGTGGGAATGGGGGGATAAATTTAGTTTATGTTGCTTGGGGATAGTGTAGCTTTCCAACAATAGAAGAATTAATCAAATTTGTTCATACATTTCGGAGCCTATTAAATGCAAACAAACGAACAAACAAAATATTATGTACAGAAAAACATTTTATGAATTTCGGTCCCTCGCGTCCAATGAAGACCAGGTGCTGGTATGGACCAGATAGGAACTGCGTTTTAAAGCGGTTAACTCTTGGATGCGGTAAAACTCTTTTGAGCTTGACAGAATCACCAATGTCATGAATAATACTGGCAATGTACCTTCCCTTCAAATAAACTTACGTCAGTCTTACTGAAAATCTGTCCATTTACACTGAAGATTTGAATACACAAGTTTACATTTTAAAATATACAAATAATATTAATATATATGAGCACATCTCAATTCTAAAAAAAGGTGGTATAAATGCAATGCTCCCTCATTATCATCATATATTTCAACCCCCGTAATACTAACATTCATCAACTTATTGAAAACTGAAGAAATTACTTAAGTAAAACATAAAATTTCATCAAACATAGTATTTTATTAATGCTAGAATAAATCTGAAAACATAAAATCAATCATTAACTTATCAACCGTCAATCAACACCGCAACTAATGATGCATGTTTCTTCACGTGGCTGTTTTACAGTTCATTATAATATATTTATTAGTGTCTGAATAGCGGTAGTTTTTCTCTATTAAGTATGCAAAAAAGACTTAGAAAAGGTTTGCATCTAAAACAAATTATTGTGTATACCATAGAGATAATAAACGTCATTCATAATTTAATAAACTTAATTATTAAGAATACAAAAAACCCGACTGCCAAGTAAACATACAACTGAAAAGCAAGAAACAAGCTCTACATTTCTTTTGTGATTTTCTTTAGCTACTTACTGTTTTACTTTGTCGGCAATATTTGCAGGCGAGAACAAGCTATGTCAAGCGAGTGGTAGTTTACAAAATAGCTACATATTCCCATAGCTTGTTCCCGCCTGCAAATGTTGCCGACAAAGTAAAACAGTAATCCGCCATTTTGATTTTTAGGGATTTTATTATACCTGGTGTCACTCACACAATCACGACGAATCAAATGACACCTTGTATGTCAAAGTCCGTTAAGCCGTTAAGGCTGTAGAGCGTACAAGAAAAAAAATCAACGTTTTCATTTTAGCGCCATAAGTCGGCCATTTTGATTTTTTTGAAATTTTATTGTACCTGGTGTCACTCACACCATCACGACAAATCAGTTGAGAGCCTCGGGTAAGCCCTCGAAAGGATGTCCCAGGACTCCCAACAGACTTACGGCCACATATTTGCTGTAAGCTGGGAAAAGTTCATATGATGAAATAAATTGAAAAACCTCAAATGAAAAAGTGTGCAAAAACATTCGCGTCGCAAAATCTGTCAAGAAGGAATAAGTACTTTCATGGGAAATTCTTCCAAGGACTCGTACAAGGCATTTCCTCCAGTATCCATGAGTGTTGCAAGTTCCAAAATTTAATAAAAGGTAGATACATTATACGTGACTTGGGCTAATAAAGCACAACTTAGGTTGGCAGTAAATATGGGGTGACACCGCAGGGCAAAGATAGTAACTAATAAATTCACGTTCTCGACGCAACTTTTTACGTCAGCGAGTACCTTTCAGCCAGTAGCTTATTAGCCATTCGCAAAGCTTTAGAAAAAGGTTATGAATAAGTAACACAGTCGCGCCCCGTGCTCTTTCAAAAGCCGCGGCCGGTCAAATATTCAGAGGCCTGGAGCGTAGACACTTGTATGATGGGCGCCTACGTAACGTACCCTCCCTGCCCACCTACCTTTTTACTGTATAAACCTTTACTCGGTAAAGGTACCAAAGGATTTCTAGCTACCCTACCTACCTGCCTACGTAGCTGTACACTCGGTTTATACTTAGGGGTGGAATTTTTAAACATCCGGTCTTACATGGGGCCTACATGAGGGTAACATACCTTACTGATTTAAGTTTCTAGGTGTTAAGGTTTTGAATGGGCGTTAATGGATTAAAAATTTGTTAATATTCCCATTCTGTTTTATGTGAAAAGTTCCTATCTTTTGCAATTTACATTGTGCCATATTTTGGCTACAGTTGAATGATCAGACATTTTTCATTTTTATCCTTTAGATTCGTCTCATTTTGTTTACTTGTCTTGTGTGTACAAAACAAAAACACGTAAATAAGCTGTACCCAGGTACAAGGATAACATGCTATACCTAAACATATAAATTACTAGCGGACGTCATTCGGTTTCACCCGCGTAACTCCCGTTCCCGTGGTAATACGGGATTAACTACAACCCGTGTCACCCGGGGATAGTGTAGCTTCCCAACAGTAAAATAATTTTTCAAATCGGTTCAGTAGTTTCGGAGCCTCTTCAATGCAAACAAACAAACAGTCAAATCTTTCCTCTTTATTATATTACTAACTGTTGCCCGCGACTTCGTACGCGTGAAAATTATGCTATAATGCCAATTTGATTGCTCTCTGCTTAGCCCCTAGGATATGTAGCGTGATAATATATAGCCTATTTTAAGACCCTACCCCTAGTGAATATTTGTGCAAGATTTGAATCAAATCTATTGAGTACTTTTCGAGATCCTTCCGAACAAAGCAAATCAAACAGACAAACAGACAAACCGACAAACAGACAAAAAAATTTCTAACTATATTTTCGGCTTTGGTATCTTATGTTGAACACCCAGCGAGTATTTTTTTTTAAATATTTCCAATGTACAGTTTTCACTTTTCTATCATTTTATTATATGCATAGATATTATTAGTATAGACTTACTTTTCTTTAAAATTATTTTTTGTAAGTATATAAAATATATTCGAATATAAAAAAAATCGGCTAAGTGCGAGTCGGACTCGCCCACGCACAGTTTCGTACCTAAAAATAACATTTGTTGTATGGTATCATATATATTTATATGACATTTTTAATGTTTTTAGTATTTTGTTGTTATAGCGGCAATAGAAATATGTACATTATCTGTGAAATTTTCTACTTCCTAGCACGTTTTATGAGATAGAACCTCGTGTCTGGCAGACGGACAGCGGAGTCTCCAGAAGAAAATTGAAATTAGCTAAGCTATTGAGAAGAGATTATGTCTATTGAGCAGATGTTGTCTGCATAGAGAAGGAATCTACATGGGAAGTGTATTTTATTTTATTTTATTTATTTATTGTTCAAAACACCACAGTAACATTCAACATATAAGTATTCCACTCGCTTAAACTTAGTAGGTTTTTGTGCGAGTGGGAGTTGACAATCCTATTCAGTTTGAAATAACAGTTAAAAACAAAATACAACCATGTTTATGTACAAACAACCGCATCATGCAACGTGAAAGTTTATAAGAAACAGTTAAGATTAAGCAATTAATTTAATTACAATAATAATACAATCGAAGCAAGTACGATGCCGGGCGCGCCTCTTCCCCGACCTTCTGCTATTAGCGTACCGGGATCTACAGCCACCCCGCAAATGCTTGTTCCTACGAGATGCGCACCCGACGGCAGGCTCACTTCCAATACTACGCGCGATTAGTGCGCGATTAAGGCATACCTAGGATTAATGCATTTGACTGCCTGTGTGTGAGACATCAAGATCCCATAGCACAAGCTTATATAGCTTAATTTAGGCTGGATGATGTTGTGTGTAAATGTCCACAAATATTTATTAACTAGCTGACCCTCGCAACTTCGTTTACGTCACATAAGGTTTGCGAAAGGAGAGGTACTTCTTCATCATACTCATCAAGCAGCGTGTGTGAAACGGCCCTGTTTGCTTAATCATAAAAGAGCTTAAAGATTAAGTCTATTCTAAAACAATTCAGTCCCCGCCTTCGGCGCGGACTGAATTATTCAGATTCAGAATTCTAGGTTTTGCAAAAGTTGAGATGTCTCTAATGCCTGAACTACAAAACCTTCAACATTGGCACTTGTGTGAAACATTCCCTAAAGTATTCCCTTTATAACACTGAATTTTTTTTTGGAATCGGACCCCGCATTGAGCAGTTACAACAAAAAAACCGTTTTGTCTTTTATCCCCTCTCCCAAAGGAACCGCGCAAAATATGGGAATCAAAAGTATCCAAGAACCTTCCTCGGACTATAAGCTCAGATCGTACCGAGTATCATTCAAATCGGTTCAGTAGTTTCGGCGTGATACTTATTCGGGATACAGACAGACTGACAGACAGACAGACAGACATGAAAATTTTAAATTACGTTTTCGGCTTCAGTATCGATTAGAGAACGCCCTACACTTAAAATTTTCACAATATCTTCCATGTACAGACTCTCGACCCTCAACAGTTTTATTATAAGTATAGATTTTTTTTCAAAACATCCACTCCTCAATCGTAAAATCAAACATAAGCTTGTATTCGTTCTGTACTATGATACATTTACGTCGTTATTCAGTCGATTAGAAACCGTTCCGCCACAGTGGTCGTGATTGAGCCATGGCTGCCGTCTTGCGAAATAATTTCGCCAGCCTTTAACAATAATTATTATAATCTACTATATACCTTTGACACTATTTTGAAAGGGTGTTATTCATCAAAACTATGCAGATGAATGAAAGATTGTGTTACCGTAATCTATAAAAAAGTTGGTTGACTGATTCGACTCATCAACGTCAATCGCAGCTACTGAAGATGGAGGGGTAGGCAGAGGCATAGTATACGCCCACATTTCACCTTATAGTTTACTGAAGATAGAAACACGAAATATGGATAGTAATAAAAAAAGAGTTGTAAGTTATATGTAGCAGATAATGCAAAAGATTTAATTGTCTTTAAACGCAGGATACTTATAATCTCTTCAATAAAAATAAATGAAAAGGGATTCAGAAATTACCAATATACATTATTCTTAATAGTGTAAAATAGGGGGTGAAATATGAATGAAAATATATTATTTAAATCTGATTATAGCCAATAAGACGTGTGGGGCGCAACAGGAGTTAAAATTAAGTCACGGATAAAGCAAGGGAATACAGCTAGTCTGCAATAAATGTGCCAACTTATCATTGGCAACGTTATGTGTTTGTAGGAAATTATTACTACCTATATTGTTATACTTGCATTATTGGTATTCGAATTCGTATTACTCTACAGCTCTATCTGATTGGGAAGGGGAGGGAACATTGCTGACGGTGGAAGGTGAACATTTATGCACATAGAAGGGTGGCCACCCTAAACCTACAAATTGGGTCGCAAGTTCCAGACGCCGTCGTCGGCGTCGCAGTGTACCCCTTGTGAATCCATGGAATGCTAAGCATAAGGTCTCTCCTGGTAGACCTGCAGAGTCAAAACTGTGTTTGTACATTTAGAAGCACTTGAAGCCCACCGATTCAGTGTTATGAAATCTATCACTGCGGAAAGCATCATTTGTTATGGCTGATCCTTAGAGGAATGACCGCCTTTTGAAATTTCCACTTGCTTCAGAATTCACGTTAAGCCGCTGATCCCTCTCGTTGGGGTGATCGGTGGTTGTCAGTAAGTAATATGGCAGTAAGGCCTTTAGAAATACTTTATCTAATTGTCTAAAAAAAGTAGACAAATTAACATTTTTATACCGATTAAAATACTAACAGAAAAAACCAACCTAGGTGCCGATGAATTCCTGTAAATTAAATTTATTGTCCAAAATAGGTATAAAATTGTCAATCAAAAACCATTTTTTAAACACAAGGCTTCTTCGACCTCAACTAAAATTTTATAGGATAATTGCTTCAAAACTTTTAATCAATCGCATGCAAAAATTGACCTCGTCTATTAAAACAAAACGTCTATATCACTATTTTAATCATATAGGTATATCACTTTACACAGAACAAAATAGATTTCGAGGAATATAATATTTTTTATTGGTTTGTAAGATTGTTTGCTACAGTTCCAAAGGTCATTGCGTCCTATGCTCTGTCTGGGTTACCGCCAATCATTTAGTTGTTGTCCTTTATTTTGAACTGACCTGCAAGGGTCCGGCACAGTTTATGATATAACCATTTTATAGGAAGTGAATATGCACTTGCGGTTCATGACCATGGTTATCTTAATGTCACGAATAGAAGCAACTTCCTTATAATTGTTTATAGGTGTGTACTTCCGTTGTACCCCACACAACTAGCCCTTAGTCTTCAAATATTTTCATACACACTTTCATAACCTATTTCAAACCCTCAAGATAGAATTTCTTCTTGATGTACCACGAGATCCTTTATTTATTTATTTTTGAAGAGCAGTGTAATCTGAATTTGAAGATAATAGTTGACTTTTTTACCTCGCACACAAAATTTGCCACCTCGTTTAACTTCTTAGGGGATGTATTTCGAAAAAATTCTTTATTAGTGAAACTTTACGTGATAAAAGAGAAATATTCTCCAATTTTCATGTTTCTATCTTTAAACTCTGTGAGCTGGATGTTAATGAATCCATCCACCAGCTTCGCTACATAAAGACAAGGGGTCCTGCTAGGATTACGATACAATCTCTCCATTAGGAGTCTAGCCTCTCTAGCTCAAATACCTTTTAATAAAACAGTCGTAGGAAATAATAAAACCAGATTCAGGTACTTAAATCTTATCTGTATCCAGGCTTGAAATACAAAACAAAGACTAATTTTTCTAAGTTAAATTTTTCAAAAATCATGTGAACCAAAACTACATAGGTAGGTATGTTATGTAATAATGAATAGTAACTAAATTAACTTTTTTGCACAGACATCTTAAAATAAAATTGTCTAACAAAATAATTTCAAATATAGCTGTGTGTGTGTGAGTTTTAGTCTTTTATTGTTTGTCAGTACATACTTAGAATACACAAGCTACTAGATTTCGCTCCAACCTCGAACAAACAAACAAACGGACACTAAGAAATAAGTCATGGACTTGAAATCAGAAGCCTTAAATTAGTCGGTTACAGTTGTTCTTTTTAATTTATCTTGAATGTACCTTCACAGCTATTTTTACAATTTTATAATAGTAGAAATTCAATCTCAGAAGCCATCATTTGCGGATTACATAAATATTTGTACCGACCCGCGATTCAAATCTCATACCAGTATCGACTTTAGCACGGCAGCGGTGGGGCGGCGGCAGTCGCATACACTATAATATCAGTGCTCCACTGAGGCACTCACACTCGCAAAAAGGCTGGATTTATTCAACATTTCCAATTCAAAATGTCTTTAAACTACTCAATGTTCCACCAAGGCAGTTAAAAATGATACTTTGGAACATATTTTACTGTTTATTTTAGACTCGTTATAAATAACCCTCATACACACAACCTTCCAATTTCGGTAATAAAATATTAAAAGTCAAAAACCTCTTTGAACTTTGTGCTTTAAATTAGCCGGATACTTAAACAGCAATAATAAATGAAATTGTACATTGTGCAAGCTCTCAGGGTTTTCTATTTATAACTTTAGATTTTACATAATAACCAAGCTGGTTACTAACAAGTAATACATAACTCCGCTAACGTAACTTCTGGTATTTTAAAGAACTCCAACATAGGGAATATACATTTCTAATCATTATAGTGTATGTAAATAATACATTATATATTTACACCACATTTGAGTAAAATTAATCTAAATACCTATAACAACAGTTATCTGGGAATATTTATAACAATTCAAAATTAGATTGGAGATTATGTTAAGTACATAATTAGGTATATTGTCTGATGATACATGCATTCTGAATTATTTGACACATGTATGGCGCGTAGAAGGAAATAACAGTAATTTTAATCCCTCATTTTATGAGTACCTTGATTGACCATTTACACATATTTGCCATAAAATATACCATAATTTGGAGTTGTCCATTGCTCAGATGGTGGACCAGTTGCTGGTGAGATTGGTTTGTACTTTTTTTTTTTATAAAAACGCTATCTGATCCCAGTGAGAAGTCTGCGAAGTATAGAATAGAATAGAATAGAATATAACTTTATTTGTACACCAAGTTATAGTTTACAGAAAAAAAGATAATAGTAAGATATTGTACAAAGGGCGGCCTTATCGCTAAAAAGCAATTTCTTACAGGCAACCTTGGGATGGACAGAAAAAGATATTGAAGACAGATGGGTAGTTAGGTGTAGAAATATGAAGCTACAAAACAATACATACATACCAGTTGGTATGTAAATGAATATAGACGTACATACTATATATATACATCTAGGCATAAATACAATACATATACAGGTACATACCAATATACATACATAATAAATATATACCTATATACATACATATACACACGCACATATACATACATATATATACACATACACATATATATACATACACACACATGAAAACAATTGTTATGCTAAGGAACATCCTACCGGGTCAAATAGTGTTCCTTCACCAAACGCTTAAAGACAGCCAAAGACTGGGCCTTTCTAATCGTTTCAGGCAGCGCATTCCACACCCGCACAGCCTGTATGGCGAAAGATTTATCGTAAAAACCAGTAGAGTGAATAGGCATAGCCAGTGTCAAATTTTCCGACGACCTCAAGGATCTTGAATGTGTGTCATTAAGGAACATGAATCGTTCTTTGAGATAAGTTGGGGAACGTGGATTGAACAGAATACTGTAAAGCATAGAAAGGATATGAGCATTCCGTCGAAGGCGAATTGGGAGCCACTCGAGCTGTTTGCGATATTCGGTTACATGATCATATTTGCGTAATCCAAATATAAATCTTATACAGAAGTTTTGAAGGCGCTCGAGTTTATCAAGTTGCTCCTCTGTGATATCGAGATAACTGACATCGGCATAATCTAGAATAGGGAGAAGGAGAGATTGAGCAAGCGCAATTTTAGTGGTCATAGGTAAGAAATTACGTAGTCTACGCAAGGATCCTGCGGATGCGAACAGTTTACGGCTGACTTCCTGTAGTTGGGGAGACCAGGACAACTTATCATCAACCAAGATTCCCAGATTTTTAACAGTTGCACTGATAGGTATTGCAACACCGTTAAACATGATGTCAGGCAATTGAGTACGGTCTATACGTGACACCATAATTGGACTGCCGATAACGACTACTTGGGTTTTGGAGGGGTTCACGCTTAGTCCGTATTGCCTGCTCCACTTACATATCCGCCTTAAATCCGAGTTAATTATAGATATTGCTTCGGTAATTTCATCGACTGGAGCTTGCATATAGATCTGTAGATCATCTGCATAAAGGTGGTAGGATGATAATAAAGATTTAGAGATGGAATTTATAAAGATGGAGAATAGTAATGGAGATAGAACGCCACCCTGTGGTACGCCCGCAGTCGTGTCGCACCAAGAAGAAAATGATTCTTCAATGCGTACACGCTGCCGCCGTCCAAACAGGTAACTGTGAAACCAATCAATAACTGTTGGAGATATGTTAATCGAGCGCAGTATACCGAGCAGTATTTGGAAATCCACTGTATTAAAAGCGTTGCTGAAATCAAGTAAGGATAGTACAGTGATATTCCCATTTTCCATGCCCAGCCTAATATCATCAGTAATACTGATCAACGCACTAGCCGTGCTATATCCTGGACGAAAGCCTGATTGGTAAGGGTTAAGAAGAAGGTTTCTGTTTAGGAATGTACTTAATTGGACATGAACAAGCCGTTCTAGAACTTTTGAAAGGAAAGGCAATATGGAAATGGGACGGTACTCGGCAAAGGATGTAGGGTTAGGTTTTTTGGGAATGGGGACAATTTGTGCCTCTTTCCACGTCGTCGGAAATACACTGCTAGATATGGAGTGGTTAAAGACGTGGCACAAAATAGGAAGAATTTCATCCAGAATAGGCACGACCATGTTACGACTTAAGCAGTCAGTACCTACCGCGTTTGAACTAAGCGATACTATGCACCTCTTAACATCACAAGCAGATAGTTGATCAAAACGAAACGGTGGGAAAGAAGGAGTTGGAAGAGATGAAAGATATTGTAAAGTATTTGCCTTGCTAGATTGATCATAACACGGCGACGAGCAGAAATGTTGATTTAGTGAATCAATGTCAAGGTTTTTAGGAATGTCTTGTTGTTTAGGTTTTCCAACCCCTATAGTTTTTAGAAACTTCCATACCTTTGCTGGGTCCCCGTTCTGGACCGATTTATGAATATGTTGGCGTTGTGCTTTCCTACACACCCTGCTACAGTGATTCCTCAAGGCTATGTATTTTGCATGATTTTCAGGTGTCGCCCGACGTTGGAACTTACATTTAGCTGCAGCTTTTTTAGCTATAAGGGATTTGATATCAGCTGTAAGCCACGGCGCCGGCAAGTGTCGCACCCTCACTGCACGAATTGGAGCATGTAGATCATAGAGATCTGTTAACTTGCTGGTTAGAATCCTAACTTTCTCATCCATACAGTTCGCGGCTACCAATGAATCCCAGTTTATATTTGATGCATCGTCGCGTAGTCTATCAATATCCATGCCACTAAAATTGCGTTGCATGAGGATTTTGGGCTTAGATTTAGGAGGACGAAGGTTATAAGAGAGATATATTAAGTCATGATACGAGAATTGAACAGCTGTGCTTTGACCATGCTTAACAACTAATTCAGTGGAAGAAACAAGGATGAGATCAATGAGAGATGGAGCGCAACCAGGAAAGTGGTGAGTGACATTTAAAGGTAGGATAGACAAGTTACAGGAATTTACAATGCTTTTGAAAGAAGAGGCGCGAGCAAGCGATCGAGAATCAGTTTTTTGAAGACAAGTATTAAAATCGCCGAGTATAATAGTATGACTGTATAAGGGTGAGAGACGTTCTACAATGTTTTCAAAAGAAGAAAAGAAATTAATTTCGGATGAAGAGGAATAATACACACCGAGTAGCACCTTTGAGTGACAAAGGTCCACCTCAATGAATATTGATTCCCCAGCATTTGAAGGCGGTGGCTGAGGAGACATTTCCAAAATGTTGAAGTTAATATGATCTCGTAAGTAGATGGCAACACCGCCACCCCTGGTACGGCGATCGTTACGGATAAGATGAAAGTGAGGTAAAGTATAAGAAATAGAAGGAAGACAGGGATTTAGCCACGTTTCCGAAACCAGAATGGCGTGGATATTCTTGCAATTAAAAGTAGTCAGCATCTCTGGGAAATGGGCGTGAATACTCTGTGCATTAAAATGGACTACATTAAAATTCTTGGGTACATCGGAAAACTGGGCCTCAATGGTTTGAGACAAAGACGGTTGACCCACAATGGTAGCATTACTATTACTGTTACTTGCTGTAGTAAAACTATCGTTACCAGTACTCAAATTATATGCATCTAACATATTATTATACCAATTTAAAATAGATAAATATTCAATACAATAGATTAATTATTAAAAAATAAATAAAAATAAAAAGTAAAATATAATACTAATAAAATAAAAAATAATAATAAATAAAATATAAAATTATTTTATAAGTACAATAAACAGACACCAACAAACAAGAATGAGAGCAACTTTCTGCACTCTATCTGTCCACCCGCCAGTTGTGCTG
The DNA here is from genome assembly GCA_933228765.1 of Miltochrista miniata. Classification (NCBI taxonomy): domain Eukaryota; kingdom Metazoa; phylum Arthropoda; class Insecta; order Lepidoptera; family Erebidae; genus Miltochrista; species Miltochrista miniata. The sequence goes on along the minus strand of OW121763.1, from coordinate 19,699,240 downwards.
AAAAGAGATAATTTAAAAATATTCACAAAACATGACAAAAATTAAACTACAACAAATTAATAAAAAGAAACACAAAACATGAAATCTATCAGATTAGGCTGCATGGATCATGCCCTTTAACCGCTCAATAGGCGACCGCTAGAAAAAAAAAAGTCTCCAATCTGTCAAGTGTCAACCGTGTCAATTGTCACGACATTGCATTGATCGAAACGAGACGTTGTGTAGGTACTCTGTGCTTTTATCAATATCATAACCAAAACAAATTGTAGACCAATGAACTATAGATTAGATTAATCATGTTGACAAAGCTAATGAGAAAATTATTCAAATTTAAATGCAATTCAAAACATTAATGTTACACAGTAAATAATTAAGTTCAGAAAGTAATTAATGGAAGAGATTCAGAAAGTACACAACGCAATGATGGAGAATTCGGTTCACGCTGACTGAATGAAGATGGAGCTTGTGATAATTTATTTTTTATTTACGGCTCGCCTGGTCTTTGCCGTACCCCTCTCGACGGGCGCTGCTTTCTGGACATCACAATCAACACGATTGAGCTCGCTAACAGATGCTACACGATGGCGTGAACCATCCGAACCTTGGACGAAAACATGACCTCCTCGCGTCCAGCTCCTGGATACTCCAAACCGTTCACGTGCAGCCATAAATGCTTCATGTCTGGTGCGGGTCAGAAACTCCGACAGAGTGATTCCTGTGCCTTTAAACTTAGTTTTAGTGAACCACACCTTGTCGCGGACCATCACCTGTTGAAACTTGACAAGGATAGGTCTGGGCTTGTTGGCACCTGAAGGTCGTCCCATCCTTTGGCATCGCCTGATATCATTAACCGAAACATCAGCCAGCTTCAAACTATCGGATATTACTTTTGCCACAACTTGTGAAGTTTGTTCAGCCTGCTCCTCGGGAATGCCATGCAGCAAGAGTATTTTACGGCGGCTCCGCATCTCTACATTGTCCAATTCACGTGCCAAGTATTCCATTTGAGCACGGAAAGCAGATATAGTTGTGAGCACAAAGGTCTTGAACTTGGAAAATTCGGTAGTTAAACTTACCAAGTTTGGAGAATTTGGGGCTTTATTGCTTCGCTGAAGATCAGCTTCAAATCCAGCCAGCCTTTCTTCAATTCCGCTCATGGTGGATGCAAAATCCTTAAATGCCTCCATGCTTGTACTGTTTCTGTGCTAGTGATTTATCAACTGTGAATATCTTTTTAAATAGGATAAGTTGGATGGAGATAACACACAGCTGGTGAGTGTATTATATCAACATTTGATTCAACCAAAAACTTTTGTAATAAATTAAATAAATGATTTTATATTTAAAATAATTATAGGAGCTCAAAAATATTTGTTTATTTGTAACGACTACCCACATAGAAAGCTGTAGTGAAATTGATGGACAAAGAAAGGAATAGCGTGATTAGAAAACAATGTGGCATAACTGAAGATGTAGTGACGAAGATTGAAAAAGGGATGCTTAGCTGGTTCGGACATGTCGAGAGGATGGATGAAAGTAGACTGACTAAACAGATTTATAAGGCGAGAATGAATGTGCAAACTGGTAGGGGTCGACCTCGGCGTACACATGATGACCAGATCAAAGACCTGTTGGAAAAAGGCCAGGTCAAGAGTACCCTTAACCGACGAGCATGTATGAAAGCACTTATGAAAGTAGAAGAAGCGAAAGTGGTATGCCAGGATCGTAGCAAGTGGAAAGCCATAGTCTCTGCCTACCCCGATGGGAGACAGGCGTGATGATATATGTATGTATCTGATCCCAAAGTAAGCTAGGAATAACCTGCTTGTGTTATGGGTATCAGACCACGGATATTAATATTTATGTACTTTTAAAATACATACATATTATACATAGAAACACCCAGACTCTTGAAACAAATATTTATGGGTCACACAAATATTTGTCTCCGGTGGGAATCAAACCCACGACCTCCAGCGCCGCAGGCGGTATCACTACCGACTGCGCCACAGAGGCAGTCACTTATTTCACATGAAGGATGGATCGTAACTTTTCAGTTGTATTTAGAAAACTAAGAATTGTTTTCTTCTTCATTTTAACATGTGTTATGTTAAACTGCAGCCAAAATTTAAAATCTAAAGCTCGAGGTCAGCTTTTATTGGTTAATTATGCAATTGCTGTCAATAAAAGTAAATTCTCTCTGACTCCCCAACTCCAATAAGTTAGTTCAATACGTGCTCCAGTTAAAAGTTTATGGTGTCTTGGACCCCGAAGAGATTGGTAAGGCCCCATTTTTGCTTTGTCTCATCTAAATTTCATTTCACACATAACATTCGCCATTCGTTTATACTAGGTTATATTTGTGGCACTACTAATTTGTTCAAACATCAACTTATAATTTAAAATGGCAATTGAATAAGTATTGTTTAAAATAATGACGCAAAATTGTTTATTTATCAACCTACGTACCATATGATCATGCGTTTAAGCAATTTTATAACAATGACAAATTGTGTAGTTATTACTAGGATATAAGTACTATGCACGTATGGGAAGGTTGGGAAGTATATTATTTTAATTTCTTAATCATATTGTAAATTTTGAAACCTTCAGAAAATTTGCATTCACGGTGCCTGCACTTTACTGCAGTTTGACTTAACAAATATTACTGTTTAGGTATGGGTAATAATTTTGCTAAGTGCAAATTTTGAGAAAGGTTAGTTATTGCTTAGAAAATAATACCTATTGGCTGTAACTCATGAAAGTTTAATGTGAAAAGAAAAATTGGAAAACTTTAAAAAAATCGAAAGAAAAAATGTTGATAAAATAATTGTGGTGTAGCGATAATTATAACTGTATACATCTCTTATCTCAAAGGTATCTCCTTACTTTATTTGACGACGAATTATCGGCTTAAATTGATCTAAAAATGGATTCCGTCTGAAATAATAAAAGAATTTGTCAGATTGTGAATGTGTGATCTCAAGATTTTACCTGATAAAGGTTGCGGGAGCCTTCTGGATGACGGCGGCGCAAGACAAGACAAGATTGTAGCAGTGGGCGCCAAATCGGCTCACTAATGGAATCAGGCGTTACATGGCGAAAATCCATCCTGGAACGATAATAAAGGAGGGGAGGGAGAGGAACCAGCCTCACACCCTCGATTCGTCAATGCTAACGTACAACAGTTAAGGATAACCACAACTAATTGTAAGGGAGGAATGACGAACCGAACTCCTCAGGAAAGGAATTTTGGATGTTGGATAGGAAAACTACCTGTAATTTGGCTATATTGGCAGGGTGGTTAGACTTACTGTAGGCACCGCACTGACCAGATCTACATAGTTTTATTTTGCTAGGTGGGCCTCGAAAATCTTGATTGGAGGTTGGTTGAATTAATATCAAATTCGAATACACCAACACCTCATAATAACAAATGCAAAAAACAAGGCTACCAAGGTTTAAGTACAATTTATCCCTAATCGTAGATATGTCCTCAATTATCTGTCTGTCTCAAATATCTACGTTTACTGTGACCTTTTGGTTTAAACGCCCTATTTCCCCATACTATACAGGCACTTGTTATTCTTAATGTTCATCAAAATATACACTTTAAAATAAATTATCTTCAGCACATATTGTTGGACATGTTTTGCCAAAATTGGTCCAACCATTTGCATTCACATGCCGACAGCAGGTAATATGAAAATAGACCAGGAGATAATTCAGAAAATTTACGAGTATCTATACCCTAGTCTCTAACTTGTAATGTAATAATTTAAGTGTTATAAGCAGAATGAGTAACTGTGAGTAACCTGAACAGTGACCGAGTGGCCGGATCGCGTCGAATCAATTTCATTGAGTACATTTGCTTCCGGAGTAGTCCCCTAACGCAGGCTAATCATGTCGCCTTACAGTACACATGATATAACTATAAAATATTCAAATTCTATTTATATACTACCACGTCTTACTTACTTCTTGGGACCTATTCCGAGTTTTATAATAGCTGTCCACAACACAACGTGGAAGTCCACGGTGTCGTGAAAATTGACGCTATCGTGCCCAAAAAATTCACAAACACGGTGCACACGTTACACGAGCGCCTAAGTACATTCATAAACTGACTGACAATTTCTACGGCGCCGGCACCGAGGATTTTTATGGCAGGGCGCCGCGCCATGCAACGGTGCCGTAACTTTTCACGTTGAAGTGTTGGAGATAGGCCCTAACGGTCATGAGCGCTGTGCAAAATTTTGTACGGAATCATTTTTCAACTTTTTATTTATTAAATTCCACAAAACAGATAGCTTGAATCCATCTTCTTTATAATATTTTTATGCTTTTTCATCTCAATAGTTTTACCAACAAGTCTACGAGGCTCTATCCAGCAACTGTGCTGAATCTGCGGTAGCAGAAAACCCGATTCAAATAATTCCTGCCACTGACGATTTGTAGAACTGACATTTTTTTCAAAATAGGATAAATTCTTTGACTCACCTACAGTAACAGAAGTTGACCTGGTGTTTGTAAAGGAATAACTTCCTTCCATGTTCGAACAGTAACGGTTTATAAATCATTCGAACGGAGAACTTCCGTAAACACGAGTTCTTGCCCGTTATACCTTTCACGTACTACATTACGCTGGAGGTCATAATTCGGTTTCGTGAGTGTAAGAGAGGAAAAAGAAGTCAAAAACTGTCTCTGTACTAAATCATACCAATTCGTGGCTCCCTTGAATTGTGAAGGATGACAAACAAACGCACCTTTGTCACTGAACTCTACTTTTAATGGTTAGACTTAAAATAATTTATGGCAGATGGTGATACAATAAGGTAGTACGTGTTGTATTGAGACAGGACAATATCCCCTAAAATTTAATGAAGATGTAAGAAAGAGAGTTGGTCTGGAAGAGATTGTCGGTGTTAAAGTTAGGAAGGACATGCTACGATGGTTCGGGCATGTGCAATGGCAAAACAGATTTACAACGCGAAAGTGGATGGACGTAGGAGTCAGGGAACGCCATGATGACACACCTACCACGACCAAATTAATTGTGTGTTAGCAGAAGGTGGTGTCAAGAGCCGAAGGAACCGACGTGCATGAATGAAAAGAAAAATGAAATGAAAGTTTAAGAAACAAGTGAGGTGTGTATGGACGGTGCCGTATGGCGCACGGTTCTTTCTGCCTACCCCGCAAGTGATTTGGCGTGAAGATAGTATAGTATATATACAATATCCCCTACATCCACGAAGGTATTATAAAAATCTGCTGATTACTGCAACTACGTATTAAGTAAGTACTTTGTATACGCATCTACTTAAGCACCTACTTATGTGCTCAAGAAATCTTCTCATATCATCTCAATCATGAACATACTAAAAGACACGCAGACTATTTTTTCATTAATGGGATTTTTGGAACCAGTATCGATTTCCAATCAATTCTTAGTTGCTATTTTTTTTAATATAGTCTCGTTTCGTATTCGTATGTACAGCTCATTTTCACCTATAAAGTACTATTTTTGATAAGCAATATAACCATGTCACCATGAAATTTCTTCTCAACATGCGTAATTCTCCGACGTGCAACAATAAATTTAATTTAACAGGCGACTAGTTGGGTTACGACATTACAGTTGAGGCGACGAACAGAGTGGAACCGTCACAGATTACAATTTTTTTAAACTTCACCAGGAAACTAGCCCATCAAAGTAATGATTTAATTTATTTTTTTAGCTTAGTACACTGATTGGATTAGAAGGTATTTGGATAGTTCAATATCCCGTCAAATTAGCAGTGACCGAGACACGATACTATCAATATGGTGGATGTTGACAGTTGAAGTCATGGTGATTAAAATGTCATTAATTTTTCGGTTACAGTGTAAATATTGATAATTTAAATAACTAGGTAGAGGTCATTTTCAAATTGAACTAGCTTTGTAAAACTTTTATTTTATTTCATTTTTTAATCCATGTTTCAACATTGGTAAAAGCATTTTTTGTATTTTAGCAGTGGCTGGAGTTGTGCAATAGGTATATAGAATGAAGTTATACCTAAACCTTACATTAGAATTTAAAAATTCTAATTACTTGATTATTAATGCTCGTCCACTAATACTACCTTTTGTACCAAAGTATTTGCGACGCCAAGCCGTCCGCTAATAATTATTACGAACAGTGACAAAAGCGTAAAATTAGGTACCTAACTTAGGAACGACACAAAAAACAACTACCTTGTACATTTTTAATTTAAGTCATTCACAAATTAGGTAGGTACATATGTAGCTCCAAGCGCAACTAAGCGCGACGTTAATACCTATCTACATCTCATTATCATCAAAACCAACTGGGTCATACAGAATACCAGAATATACCAAAGAGTATTTAAATAGTACCATATTTTGGCGTTTGCGGAGTATAAGTATATAAGTTTCAATTTATGTAGCGGTGACAAATTGACTATCGGTACATCAAGATGTTGAAGTGTATGTACCAAAAAGTCACTATGTTTCTCCGAATTAGATCTCAAGAACAATCAAGTTCCGAAAGGGAGTGAGAGCGGGAATTGTAACTTCTCCGAAACTGCTCACCGCCTATAGAACGGCGGGTGTCTCACAAATTTTCGGTTAACCATTTATATACTTGTCATTGTCATAGCTGAGACTGAATTAGCTCAGTATCGTACTTACGTTTACGACTTGCTTTATTTAACTACTAGGGTTGTAGTAGTAGTTGCGAGGGTCAGCCTCGCAACTTCGTTAACGTCACACATGGTGTATGGAAGGAGGTGTATTTCTTCATCAGACTCATCAATCAGCGTATGAAACTACCCTGTTTGCTTAATCATAAAAGAGCTTAAAGATTAAATCTATTCTAAAACAATTCAGCCCTCGCCTCCGGCGTGGACTGAATCATTTTACAATACCCTTAATCATTAAGCTCTTTTATGATTAAGCCAACTCGCCAGTTTAGATTTACCCTCAAATTCGAAGGAACCGTTGAATTCTAGATTTTGCGATTGTTAAGATGTCTCTAATTCCTGAACTACAAAACCCTAAACATTATAACTGGTGTAAAACAATCCTTAAAGTACTCCCTTTATGACACTGAAAAAATTTTTGGAATCGGACCACGCATCAAGAAGTAACAACTAAAAAACCCATGTTGTCTTTTATCCGCTCTCCCGAAGAAACCACGCAAAATATCGGGATTCAAACTATCCTAGAACCTTTTTTTTTTTTTTTTTTTTTTTAACGTGAGGGAAAATCCTCGTAGGATGCTATGCCGGACTCTTACCGACTAAAAAACCTCACGTAACGCCCAACAGCCTATGGTTGAGAGCCCCGGGTAAGCCCTCAGGAAGGATGTCCCGTGACTCCCAACAGACCTACGGCCGCCGATGCGGCCTCGCCCAGGGGGTGGTTCGGGTGCAATCCCGCGTCTATGGGGGATTTCGGGTGTGACCCCGCTTCTAAGGGGGGGGCGTGCGTGAGTGCTCACGTCACGCTGCCGTCATGGGCCTGCTTCTGTAAGGACGGTGAGCGGCCCTCTCACCGTCCTCAGACCCCCGGTCATGGAGGCCGATAGTCCTCGGCGAAGACACGTCGGCGGCGCCCAGGGCGCCGACTGCGGAACTCGGGTGGAAGAGTTCTCTCCCGCACCCGGCCCGCCGCCTCCTTCGCGAGCATGACCTGCTCGCAGAAAGAGGCGGCGCAGTCCCACTTACTCCCGCTGGAGAGCATGGCTCGCACCATGGCCTCAAGCGAGAGAGTGTCCACGCCCAGACCCACTACGAGGACCTGTCGCTGTTGTGCCCACGCCGTGCACTCCAACTATCCTAGAACCTTCCTCGGATCATAAGCCCGGATTGTCAGTGGTTCCGGCGTGATACTTATTCGGGATACAGACAGACAGACAGACATGAAAAATAAAAATTACATTTTCGGCTTCAGTATCGATTACAGAACGCTCTACAACTAAAACTTTCAAAATATTCTCCATGTACAGACTCTCGACCCTCAACAGTTTTATTCTATGTATAGATAAGTACATCCGAACGAGAGGAGACCAGTTCTTCCTCGAAGTCGTTACTGGCGATAAATATTATACACCTAGAACCGTATCTAGTCAGCTAAGTCCGACTTGAAGATGTCAGCCGAAGAATTCAATTGGATTGAGCTATGTTCTAGAAGCTAAGAAACGCATCTTCTATTATTCAAAATACCTAGAGCAATTTATAAGGAGGACCCAGATCGACGAAAGAAATCCATGTCTCAAGTAATTGTGGGTGGACACCTTGCCTGTAGAATGCCGCGTTTCCAGTACGCGGTTGCCACTTGAAAGCATTTCTCTTTGTTCAGGTTCCACAAGGAGAATAAAAAAGGTGAATTTACGATTATATAAAGAGTGTGGCAGCCAGATGGATATGGTTGGTGCAAAACTAAACCACAGATAATATAATATATTCTTTAACAAAGCGTTGTGACGATCTTTTGGGAACGTATAGGCTCGGCAGTGGGCGTCAATCGCCTGAGACGTTGACAAGTGTAGCTATATTACGAAATACAATTTGCTCTTTATGCATAATTCTAAGTCAACCATGCAAATCTCGCTAAACGTAATTGATATGCACTCCAGCCTTGGCCCCGAATGCAGCTCTCTGTCTACGAGATGAAGAATAATGTTTTATCGCGCAACTCCTCTAACTATTTACGTTATAAAGCTACACACTACGCAATCTTGTTTTGTGTTACACCGGTATTAATTATAGTGATCTCCCTGCTTCGGTTTTCCCAAACGCCTACATTATGGGGTACTTCAAAAGGGGACTTAGCAGGTTTTTAAAGAGTCGGCAGCGCGATTGTAGCGCCTCTGGTGTTGCAAACGTCCATAGGCTGCGGTGACCACCGGTACATCTGGTGGGGCTGTATGCTTGTCTGCCACTCTAGTGGTATAAAAATAAAAAAAAAGTAATTCCGGACATAAATAGTTAAGGTTAATGCCAGATTTAAAAGCAAAGAAACTTCTTTAAAGTAGCATGATACTGAATCAGTGTATCATCACAGCTTCTCTTCTGCTAACGGAAGGCACAATAAGTTTATCCTACTGTCCTGATCAGGGTTAGAGATTTCTAATTTAGTCATGAGTGAATGAGTGTCATAAATGCGAAACTTTGCTTTCGCTTAACTTCAGAACTAAATGACCTACAGACTTGAAATTTTGGATTTTAAGTATGTGATTATAGCTTACTGGATGACGAAAATTTCTGCGTTCTAGTCTTATCCCGAGGTTCTCAAATAGGGGCCTGAAAATGCGGCGAAATGGTTCCAGTAAAGGATGGTACGGCAGTGTTTGCTTCGCGCTCGCCTTGGCTTGGGGGTACTTGGTCACTTGGTGTTGAATAAATTTGTAAAACCTTCGTATCCAGAAAAACTAGTTTTGTCAAAAACTGGTTCTTGACTTGTTAAACTACATCGAAACTATTAATCGTCGAAGGATTAGCTTCGACGGTATATTCCTAAGTGAATCACAATGTCACTATCCGGTTTCTTTCTATTACTGCGACTCTATATTATTGAACAACTATCATCTTGTGATTTACAAAATCTAAAAAAGTTCAAAATGTTTATATTTATGAAAATTTTCAGCTCATTCGGATAGCTGGAGAAAAAGCTTCTGTAGGTCGTTCTTACGAGGGCCGCATGGTTTACCGTGACCATAATATTGTATGGGCTCTTTAGTAAATATTTCAATAGTTTGATGTATGTAATGTATAATACTAATGATACTCATCTATTATGATTTTTTGTTGTTAATATTCTTCACATTTTGTTACTTCCCAAAGTTTTAGCTTCAATAATCGAAAATGCTAATGAATTTCCAGATCGTGCTGATTTAATCGCAGTAGGTAGACTGCATAGAACCCTTATCAAAACTGCACATCAATCCAATTGACGTTGGAATGGGTTAGAATGTAATTGTCAAATTGAATATTAGAGTGTCAATTACATTACGATCACCAACACGCACGTTATAAGTCTATTAGTAGAATACCATTTGCATAAAACGATCGTTAACCATATTGATATTATTAGCCATTATAAACGAGAGATTTGCTGATATGTGAACTGAACCAGCCTACTTTATTATTCTCAAATTAGCCAAGTGATACAAAAACTTCTCAAATGCGAAATAATTGCTTTGGATATTTTTGGATATCCGTTGAGATTAAAGTAACCTGATTATAAGATTGAACATTGTTGTGATCATTAATTTAAACTTATACATACATATTCCATATATAATTGTTTCCCTCCTTTTTGTGGCAGACAAGCATACGGACCTTCTAAATCCCCTTTGAAGATCCCTATACCTCCTTTTAGAACCTCGGGTTCTTTTTGTGGAGCTTAAAGGGGCACAACATTAGGTCACGAACTTAAGGTCCACTGATACCTAATAGTCTTCAGGACAGTGAGAGTGACTCCCCATTCGCTAGATGCATAACTTTCCAACAAGCGGGCGGCGTCATGTTGGCGGGCTAAGTATAAGGAAAACATATCATAAATAAATAAATATTGACGGACATTTTACACAACTTCTTTTACCCCAAAGCAAGCTAGGCTTATCCTGCTTGTGTTATGAATATCAGACTACGGATGGATGTTAATACTTCTACAGTGTTTTCGTTTTATTTTTTGTAAATACATATCTACTTATAATAATACATAGAAACACAGAGACTCTTGAAACTAATATTTAAGGATCACACATTTTTGTTCCTGTGAGAATCGAACCCACGAACTCGTGATTCTCAGTCGCACTTTACGAGTTCTGTACCTACGAGGCAGTCATACATAATGTATGGTCCCACATTGTTACTTTTTGATTAGGTAAATCCCGTTCGCTCTAAGTTTGCCGCTGGCGTAGAGGATGGTGTAGAGGCGTAGTATGGGATGCCGTCAAACTTAGAGCGAACGGGTAGTACAATTACATTGATTAAAAAATACCATTGCCGTAACCTTCAATAAACAGTATGTAAGTATATCTAATTGTTTATACAAAGATATACCTATCCAAAGTCTGCATCCAAAATTTGTCAGTGTGAAACTGATACCATGACCGAAGTTATTACTTTAAAAGCAATATAACTGCATTGCGAATATCAACGAATGATTTTGTATAAGCCCGAAGTCTTTTGTATATTGTTAAGAATCAAAGAAAATTGTTTAAATACCTATTTCACCAAAGCAAACCAGTATAGTATAAATAAAAATACACTGTTATCTGCAAAGGAGATTAGGGTATATAAAACTGGTTATATTATGGCATTCTGTTTAGTTTTTTTTAGCCTAGAATACAGGTTTTGTCATTGATTTCTGAGCATATTTTTGACATTTTCAACGTATTGTCTCTACATCATTGAGATTATGTGGGAAATTTGGCACATTTTAAATTCATTAGTAGGATCCCATAAAAGTCCCGCTTACTTAGCTTTCTTCTAGCATAAAGTATCTGTCTGATGAGATGTCTATCTGTCAGACAAAATCACTAAAATCAACCATCTTGAAAGTCTATTAAAGACAACTATAGATATGGAAGTCACTTTTTAAACCGTACTAAAATTGGCTCGGAACATTTCAAGAACAAGTCCTCGAATCTAGAACCCAATTAATCAAAAAATAAAATTACTCGATTAATAAATAACAATATCGATACATCGTGATTATGTCTCAAAATATCACGAATATGAATATAAATTAGTGTTGAAATGAACATTGCACAAATACTAGGTCATTCGTTAGATAGATATGAAGATCATTGCCAAGGCACTAGGCGTCATGCGGGCACATGTTGTTCTACTGATTGTGAAGCGAGCGCGAAACGGTTGCGAATAACTAGCACGTGGATTGCAACACCGAAACACGCGAGTTGTTTCCCATATAATTCATGAGCTTAATTGTTTGATTTTAAAGATGCATTAGACATACATACACTCGTCAGAGCTTGTTAAAATGCTTATTGATAACACAGAGGTAAATATTTAGTATCATATTTAAAATGTGTTCAATAATATCAGACTAAGTACTATAATAAAATCATAAAGGCAAAAAGTATACCCATTAATTTTTTTTCAGAAAAACCCATTAAAAGTACTGAATATATAAGTAGGAGAACTAGAATTTGCAAATTTTAAAATTAATGGTTGTCTGACTGTTTGTTTTGGAGGCATTTCCCGTCTCGCCGGGGGTTTTCTTTAACGTGAGAAAAATTCTACATGGATGCTTTTTTTGAACGGGAGGGAAAAACCTGCATGGATGCTATGTCGGACTCCTACCGACTAAAAAACCTCACGTTACGCCCAACAGCGGTTGGGAGCCCCGGGTAAGCCCTCGGAAGGATGTCCCAGAACTCCCAAGCCTCTACATGGATGCTACGCCGGACTCTAACCGACTAAAAACCACACGTTTCCTAATGCCTACGGTTGGGAGCCCCGGGTAGGCCCTCGTAAGGATGACCCCAAAGGACTACCCTACTAGATATTATGAAATAAAGGTTGCGTCGTAAAAAAATCGAATGACCTCTGATCAAATCCGCAATAGATAGTGCCAACACGCAAAAGTACCCAACTCTTCTCAAATCGCTTACAGTGCAAGTGAAAAATCTTCCACATGTATTTTCGTTCTGTCGATACACACTATAGGTAACTTATCGCTAATTAGAATGTAACAAGAGAAACAAAATAACTGGAAATTTGCACTCTTCTACGAAAGCGATTTGAGAAATGAGTGGGGTGTGTCTTCGTGAATGGACTATGTATCTATATATCTATAATTATAGTCCTTTTTACATGAATTTATTTACAACCCCTTTTATATAAATATTTTGATTCGGGTACAATCTTGCAATTTCATTTTCGAGCTTCATATAATTATATTTGTTAGCTTATATTATTAGCTTAATTAAGCTAAAATTTTATTTATACGGTTAGAGTCAATGGTTAGCTGTATGATTTCATCCCAAATTTAACATAGGGAAAAATCTAAGATGGTGAATTAGTTACTATTAAAGCACTCCTACAGTATAATATGAAACTAATATAATAAAGAAGAAAGATTTGATTGTTTGTATCTTTGTATTAATTAAAAACATTGTTTGTTTGTTTGTATGAAATAATTCGTAAGATAAAATGACATTACTCTAACAGAAATATAGCAGACTTCCAAAGATGACCGATGAAGTTGTCTATGCTTTTCTACAATAAGTGTATCAAATGACTGTAAATGAATGAAAGAACTTGCAGAAAAACCCGATCACCGACAGCAAAAAAAAAATTTAAAGCAAGAATCTTTTTCGAAAATATTTTTGAAAACCGGTTATGTTGCACACCCAGGCCAATAAAGGTGTAAGACGAAAATACTAACTTCACAAAAAAAAAGACTTTTGTTTTTAATTCTATGATCATATAAGTGTGTCATTTAATAAAAAGATCAAGCATTTTTTGTTTATGTACGTAATACATCAAATGGTTTTTTTATTTAAATGAGCATCATTGTTTAAAACTTTTCCTAATTATTGAAGATCTATTCTCAAAAGTAACAATTATTACAAGAAAAATTATCCTTATTATAATTTTATTGTAATTAATACCTTTTTTCATGTGGTTAAGTTACTTACCTTTAATGTATTGTGAACGATTTATGTTGATGAAAATTTTATAAACGCAACATTGTCGAGTGTATACACCATTTTAAACACCAGAGTAAGTAAAAGGCTATACTGGCACGGCATGGCGCGGCGCAGCGCCGGCGGTTTAAATGGTATCAACGAAGAAAATATATTCCTGTACTAACCCGCTGATCCGAGGGCTTACCCGGGACTCCCGGCCATAGACTGTTGTAAGGCATTGTGTGGTTTTAGTCGGTAGGAGTCCAGCATAGCATCCATGTAGGATTTCCACACGGTAAAAAAAACCCCTAGGTGAGGTCGTGGTGGTGGCATAAGTCTGTCGGGAATTCTGGGACATCTTTCCGAAGGCTTACCCGGGGCTCCCGTAGGCAGTGGTAGAGCGCGTGTGGTGTTAGTCGGTAAGAGTCCGGCAAAGCATCTATGAGGGATTTATACACAAAAAAAACCTTTACTAATAGGTACCTATGTCTTAAAAGTATTGATAGGAAAATAGAGAGGGCAACCTCGGTAGTATTAGTGCCTTTGGTAGCAATTATAGTCAGTAACCTTGATTCGTCGGAAACAGCAGTTTCTCTTGATAAAACAATATGATTGATTTGCTATAACAAACATAAATTAAAAGTAGTTGATGTGTTATTGTAATCAACAACATCTATGTCAATATAATAAAGAGGAAAGATTGATTTATTGTGTGGAATGAAAAGAGTATTAAATTACTAAACTGATTTGAAGTAACATTTCACCAATATAAAAGCACATTATAATGTAGCTTTATTTATTGGTCAAAGATTTTTTTCATTCAAGAACGTTAAGTGGGTGCTGTCGTCCTGTGGGGTTCATAGTACTCGTATGTCAAAAGCAAAGTTTTGGGTCCTATTTTATAAAATAAAGTTTAAACGCTGGGGCGCTCATCAAAAAGAATATAAGGCAATATTTGGTATATACTATGCTAGTAGAAGCATTATCTTGCACATTACATCCAAATATGACTCCTCGTATGCCTACAGATTGGTTGCAGCATCAACGTGTATGATGCTATGGAAAATTTATTTCTAACTCTAAATTAAATTAAATCTTACGAATTCAGATTCGAGTTCCAATTCGGAATAAAATTTATTTCCATAATAACAGTAAGGTCTTACACGGAAGTTTATTTAAATTTTTGTGATGAAATGCACATCGTTATTTTCATTTCATAATCTTTTATTTTAAATGAACTGCAATAAATGAATTATATGAACTGCAATAAATGAATGAAATTAAATAAATTACATAATATAATAATGTAGAGTAAAGTTGTTAACCTGGAAGAAATTATTAGTACGTTTTACGTAACTTCACTAATATTTGTTAACAAAAATGAATAAAGCAGGTACCTATCTCAATATTTTATAAGCAAATTTTATATCATCTTCGCGTGATGTAGAATTAAATCACGCAAAATGATACAAAAGATTAGATACACCTAAATTAGGCACACAGATCGACCGTGACCTGGGTTAAGGACCTTAGTTTGTTTCTTTTTATGATCTCTGATAACTACCATCATTCGAACGTTAGCCCAAGTTTTTTTTTATATTTTAAGCTCGCCAAATTAACGTCACCGTGGATGGAAAGCCGGGGGCGCATCTAGCGATTGGGAGTCACTCTGACAGTCTGTAAGACTTCTGACAGTGGTCCTCAAGTTGGCGGCCCTGTGATGTGCCTCTTCACGCTCCGCTTGAAGAACCCGGGATTGTTAGATGAGGGAAACACGTGTGCGGGCAGGTCATTCCAGGTTTTTATAGTTCGACAGAGGAATGATCTTTTAAAATGCTCAGTTCTTACGAAGATTCTCTCCACTGTGCCCGTCACGCGTTATTCGGGATCGGAAAGGAGAGGGTGGGATCAGATTAAAGAGCTCTTCAGAACATTTGCCGTGATACATTCGGTTGATTCTGTAGAAGGCAGCCAAGGACGCTATGGTTCTTTGCTGCCTTTGCTTCGGATGCCCCTACTTCTGAGACATACAACTGCGTGGTCTATGTGTCATGATCTACACCTTAAAATTAATTGCTGTTTATTCATTTCGCTAAAACTCGACAGCAGGTTGTAGCATTTATTTTCTATAGATGCAGTATTTAGGATGTGAAAGCAGCCTTATCGAGTTATCTTTTTTTAATCGGTTGTCAGTGGTGACATTTCTGCTGTCAGAATGACAGGATGTCATAAGTTCGGTGACGAAGCGTTTCGCATTTAAAGGAACGGGTTTTGTTAAGATTTTTCGTGAAAGACAGGACTTTTGACCGAGACCTGCTTTGGGGTAGTTGGAGGTCCTTTGGCTTTTGCTCTGAGACTGTGCCGCGAATCAGTTTTTCGCTCAAGCGCGATTATTTGTTACCTCGCGTGGCCTAACGGGCTGTGATTGGGTTGCTGCATTGCATCTTGCTACATTTTACCCAGAAAACTGGTGAGTCACTTCTTCTTTTGCAAAGCGGGTCGATTGTCGTCTGTCGCGCAGCCAAGATCTTAATTTGTCGTTTCTTTCATGACAGGGTTTTTTACTACGGGGCTAGTTGCCGGATGAGATATTTGGTGCCGCACCTATAAGTTAGTGGGCTGCACGTGGTACGACAACGTGGAAGTGCGGACTACACGAGCTTCTCATGTGAGAGGTATCTGCCGTCATCACCTGGCAGTAACAACAGGCAGTCACTCTCACTCAGCTCACTCTGCAGGCCAGTAAATCCACTACTTATGTGTAGCTTAGTAGCATAAGTACCTAAGCACTGACTATACTTCTGTGTACCTGTGATATTTGTGTCTATCAGTGAATAAGCTCTCTGTGTGTCTCTGTGTATCTCTGTGTTATATAAATATATGTGTGTACACCCTACCTGACTGTTTTCGTCAGAGCCCTGGCCTACCCTTGCACGCACACTGGAATCTCTGTAGTAAGGCGCCCTGGGAAAGAGTTCTCTGCATAGCTACCTCGCGCTAGTTGGTGAGTAACACTGATCATCACTGTGTTATACCAACCAATTTGGTAAATTTTGATCGTAAAATTTTTCTGAGGTGGTGTAGCTCTGCAAGCAGTTAGTCTGTGAATAAACTTAATTATTTAGAATACAAAAACCCGAATGCCAAGTAAACATTCAACTGAAAAGCAAAAAACCAGCTCTACATTTCTTTTGTGATTTTCTTTAGCTACTTACTGTTTTACTTTGTTGGCAACATTTGCAGGCGGGAAGAAGCTATGTCAGGTGAGTGGTGGTTTACAAAATAGCTGCATACTCCCATAGCTTGTTCCCGCCTGCATTCTTTGTCACGTGTAAGACGTGACAAAGAATTGGACATTCATACATACATTATCTCGAAAAACATTACCCTCGTTTCTTCGGCAGTTCGGGTAAAAACATAATGTATGTTTGTCTCTACTAAGTATTATAAATTATAATTAATTTATACCTATTCATTGACATATCCACGTGACAAATCCAAATAAGATACATTTGTATTGTTTTGTATCGTTAAACAGTTAATTACATTACTTTATGTACTAAAACAATTCATCAATGGCATCATTGTATCAAGATATATTTTACTCCATACAACTGTCTGTCAAAGCCTTAAAAACATTGATTTATTTGTCAATGAACACGTTTTTAGTCAACTATATATGGAGATCTATTGTTAATCAAATTTTGGCATTAGCATTTGCTGTCAACCATTTAACAATATACTCGTACCTAATAGCACATACCTAATAACTTATAGTATACGTACTAATAAGTACGAGTATACTGTATACCTACCTATTCACATTAATATTAAGTCAATGTGTGTTAACTTGTCCATCAGATTTTGGGCTTCGCATTTTCGATCAACGATAGATCTACTCTGTTTTGTCATTATCTCTAATACTTTTTTTTTAACGTAAGGAAAAATCCTCATGGATTCTATGCCGGACTCCTACAGTCTAAAAAACCTCACGTAACGCCCAGCAGCCTGTGGTTGGGAGCCCCGGGTAGGCCCTCGGAAGGATGTCCCAGAACTTATCTCTAATACTATGCCAAAGGTGTTGGTTTGTCAGTAGTCCTTCTTTCACATCCCAATCCAAATACTTAAAGGATTGGCAATATTTTTTGTATTGGGATAATTTTTGGCCGGAAGAGATTTGATTCTGGAGATATATCGTATTCCCATAGGTTGTGCAATTAGGTAATCAGAATATAAATTCTCAGGTGTTACTATAACTGAATGATCACTAAAAATTGACAACACAAATAAATTAGACTGGGAACGGGAACTACGTGCGATGTGGGTGAAACTGCGAAATATCGTCTTGTAGGTACTTATAAAGTAGAAAAATATATTTCTTCTTCTTTATTTTTTATGTCAGTGTGTACCTATCTACTGGTTAAAATATGGAATAACAGTATCGAATGTGAATGTTTGTCAGGACAAATTTTAGTAAACACGTTTTGGTCACCTTTATGCAACCTTGCTTTAGTAAAATTCGTATTTATTTATAAAATAAATAAAAACCTAAAACTCGGACGGTCAATTTATTGCTAAATAAATTCACAAATAGATTACTAAAACAACCTCAAAGTCACTCTCAACTCAAACTGGTCTTCTGTTTATTATTACACTGGTATTTATTATAAAATGTTGTCCACAGTTATCCCAAGTCAAGGAGTAAAAGAGAAGAGCCATGCGGCCCAATCGTCGGAGAACGAGGAAGCTGATGTTGTGACAACCGTCATCGGCAATTATGGACGTTGGCAGTTGCTCATGACCTTCCTGCTGTCACTGTTCTCACTGCCATGCACTTTTCATATTTACCTGCCTACATTTACTGTAAGTACCTTTACACTTTTTTTTACTAAGTAGTATGAAGAGGATAATATTATTTTTCTGTATTGCTTAGTAAATTATCACTGTAATAAGCAACTTTTGATACGGCTGGTCCTCATTTGTAAGCGTTTCTAAGCTTCGGGAAACATGTTAAATCGTTAGTCCTGGTTGTCAGAAAACTGGTCGTCGTAAAACCAAGTTGGAGATCATTATTATGGGCGGCCTGAAAATAAATTGCAGCCTGCTCCTGTTCGTTTCGATACGGCAATAGGCTCTACGCTAGACTATTACGTGGGACAAATGCTATACAGTGAAATATGGGCATATACTATGCTACTGCCAACCCCGTGGATGAAGGCGTAACTATATGTATGTGTGTATAATAAACTGAAAACATTCAAACTCCGGAACATACGCAAATGTACATTTGCAGATCACACAAATTTTGATTTATTTATTGTTCATAGGTAATGCAAAATTGTGTAACTTTTTTACAGGCAACGGCTAAGAAATTTTGGTGCCAAGTACCGGAAAATTTATCAAGTTTACCGATAGACGCGTGGATTAAATACAGCCAACCAGAGGATGCTTGTACTGTTCGCCAACTTCCTGATGATATTACAGCAGAGAGTATACTAAATGGCACAGCAGCAGTTCTTGATGTCTTTGAAAAGTGTACAGCTTGGAGTTTTGACATGTCGGAAGTGGGAAATACTATAATTTCGGAATGGAGTTTAGTTTGTGATCGAGAATATCTCACAAGTTTGACCGAATGCATGTTTTTAGTCGGAGTAGGAGCCGGTGGAGTTGTTGGAGGATGGATTTCAGATAAGTTAGTATAATGTTACTGTTTATTTTCTCTACATTTGTATCCATAGAGCAACGAAGGGGGCAGCAGCGCGAACTTAAGATGGTTGCGTTGCTCTATGTTAATACCTTTCACAAAATAAGTAAATACCTTTTTATTTTGTGCTTATATCTAGTTTAGTTTAGTTTTATACCTATATTGTTCTTAAACCATGAATAAGTAATAGGTAGGTAGTTGTCGAAAAAGATAGCTCTAACTACTGCCTAAGTACTATCTTTAGTCTACAACTACAAGGTCCTCACTAAAACAATCGTGTTGTCATGACATAAACACTAAAGTCCGGTTGAGGTTTAGCCATCTGAAGGTCTGTCACGAAATGAACTTGAAGCAAAGATTCTGTTTGAAACAAATTATAAAAGTTTTTGATTCGACATATGAACCAATACTTCTTGAGCTCATCCCTTATCTGTCAAGAATACTAGCTAAATATATTAATGGGATGCTTGAAATATTTCTTGATAATGATTTCCCATTTTTTCGCGTATTAACACATTTTTTATGCTATAATATCATATTTCTACCTGATTATGACAAACGGCTAATCCAAAATCACTAAACCTAAATTGACTTTCCATCAGATGGCTATGACATTAATTTAAACTTGTAAAAAAGAAATTAGAAAATCAGATTTGAAGAACCTTGAACCTTTACTTCAGTTTAACAATGTTTTGTTTTGTTAATGTAACTTTTTGTTTATAATCGTTTATGAACAAAAAGTTTTAACTCGGTTATTACGATCAGCCTGATTTGACAACCATGTCAAAGACTTAGATTTTTCTTCTTGATCTAACTGGAGCTATTTATCTGAATTCTAAGTATATTACTTAGTAGCTCTACAGTTTCGCTTCAAATCCAGTAGCGCACCCATTTACCCATTTTTGCGTAACTATTATTGTTTACGCAGCGCAAAAGTATTTAAAAATTTACCCGCATAATATTACTCGCATATAGTGTATCTTTATATTGGTAAAAGATATTTTGAAAACCATTCAGTAGTTTCAGAGGAGAGGAAACATTATTACGTTACGTGAGGTTTATTAGTAGGTAGGAGTCCGGCATAGCATCCATGAAGGATTTTCCCACACGTTAAAAAAAACGGGTCATTACAGTAAAAAAACAATAATCTTTCCTCTTTATAATATTAGTGTAGAGATACCTTCGGCCTGAGGTTAAAGTTATTATTAAACTAACAGGTCACTGTAATTATCAAAACAGGAAAATTATCTTAGTGCTCAAGTTTCAAACAGTTTTTTTATCTAATTTCAGGTTTGGCCGCAAGAAGATTCTTATGAGCATGATGGTTGCACAAAGCTCACTCGCAATCTTATCACTTTTAGTACGATCATACCTTCAATATTTAATAGTGAGGCTGATTATGGGCTTTGTCTCCGTATCTGTGGTGTATGCAGCCTTTGTGCTATCTGTGGAGCTGGTAGGAGGCAAATGGGTGACGATTGCAGGAGTGTGCAACTTTTTCTGGTTACCTTTAGCCTATATTACTGTATCTCTGCTCTCATTTGTATTGCCTAACTGGAGAGACTTGCAACTCAGCCTGTCTGTGCCTGGATGTCTGTTGCTGGCGTTATGGTAACTATCAGTTTTATATAATTACCTATTTAAAATCAGTTATACTACAACATTTTTATATTATGTGAAATAAGATTGTTTATATTTATAAAAATACTATCTATCTTATACTCGAATCTCCGCCCGAGTGGTAAACTTTTCCCGTAAGTAACTGTTGCCCATGCTTTGTCCTTTGGATTAAAAGCGGTCTATGTTCATCAAAACCGACTCAGTGGTTTAGGTGTTAAAGGGTAACAGACAAAGTTAGTTTCACTTTTATATTAGCAAGAAATATTAATGGGAAACTATTTTTGTTTACATCGTATAAAATTATAATTGGTCTGAAGGGTTACTGACTCCCCGGATAAACATCTTATTCCCACAATAAATTGGTGAGATAACCTTATAATTTTAGACGGATAGACTGGCGGTTCTCTGATATTGTATAAGTATAAAATAGCAAGACTAAAAAACAACAAAGTATATCTCAGATTTTCCTGGTAAGACATTGTCAAGTCCATGTTTGCGTAAATTAAAACATAGTAACTAAATTATTCAAAAGTGCAATAAAACCTCTGACAATATAATCTGTAGCACTATAAACACTTTTATGACTCAATAGTTGTTTTCTATGTAACGAACAATCACATCTTATTGATTCTGACTGCCTCGTTGGTCTAGAGGTCGAAATGTACAACTGCGGATCACGAGGTTATGGGCTCGATTCCCACCGGAGACAAAAATTTGTGTGACCCATAAATGTTTGTCTCAAGAGTCTGGGTGTTTCTATGTCTGATAAGTATGTATTTAAAAGTATATAAGTATTAATATCCGAGTCTGATACCCATAACACAAGCAGGTTATCCCTAGCTAACTTTGGTATCAGATGGCGTTGTATGAAATGTCCATGAAAATTTATATTGTTCGTTCATTGTCCAGGTTTGTTCTACCCGAATCTCCGCGATGGCTCTTAAGCATGGGAAAAACTCAAGAAGCAAAAGTGATATTAGAAAAAGTTGCCAAGTTTAATAAAAGGGAACTGCCAGCAGACATGGATAAAATGCTCATGCTTTGTAAATCAGAAAGTAAAGAGGAGGGACCCAGCGTAACGATGTTGTTCCAAGGAGTTCTTAGAAAAAGGACAATTTGTCTATTTATAGCTTGGTTTAACATGACTATTGCGTACTATGGATTGCTGTTGAATATCGGAAAATTTGCATTGGGAAATCTACATGTCACATCTATAATCCTAGCAGCAGTTGAGATACCAGCTATTGCAATCAGTATCCCAATACTTCTGAAAGCAGGAAGACGAATCCCCATATTTACGTCTATGCTGGTTTGTGGAACGGCTTGTGTTGCCAGCGAATTATTTGCGATGTTATACGAGAAAGAATGGATCATGATCGCGTGCCTTATGATAGGGAAGTTCGCGATTGGCAGTACTAACATGATGTTACCCATATTCACTGTTGACTTATATCCTACCGTGGTGAGAAACCTTGGCGTGGGAGCGAGTCAGCTAGCTGCAGGTCTTGCGCTTGCTATTATACCATATTTGTGGAGACTGGTGAGTGAAATTATTCCGCGTATTTTTTTTATAAGTTTAGAAGAAACTGCAGTAGCCACTGCCACTACATCATAGTTTATTAAAATTTCGTGGAGGTTCCATGTACCGTCCTATATTTCCAAACCCATACATACACCTTAGTGGTATAAAAAAATTTAAAAAAAATACTACATGTAGATTTGCATTTGTGCTAACATGACTCTACTGTCTACACTCGTTAATATTTCGAGATAAATAAAAAAAATAGTTTCTTTTTTCATGTTGAATTCGTTTCTTATTTGCAACGGGAACCGACTAGTGGGTAGTTTGGGAACATCTGTCATCATAAAGAGTTTAAGTTGTTTGCGAGACGACCTTATTCTCTTACCTGAATGTCTGCTTTCATTTTCAGGCTGCTCTCAACAAGCACGTGCCTATGATGACACTTGCAGGGCTGTCAGTTATCGGTGGGGCCGTTGTCCTACTGCTGCCAGAAACTACCTCAGAAATACAAAATGCTGAAACTAAAAAGTAAGTAGGTTTGTATGATTTCAGAAAACCAGTACTGCGTCTTCATTGTATGGTGTTACTACACCATACAATGATATCATCATTTCTACATTTCAACCAACAAACAGTCAGCTTGTACTCATGACAATCGACATTTTCCTTATCACTCCTCTAAGCGTGAATCAATCAATCAGTCACAGATATTATATTGTTAACCAGTAGGTTAACAATATAATATCTGTGACTGATTGATTGAACTTCTTTGAGCACTGATGATAAAAGAAAATCATTGCAATAATAAAAAGAATAAACCCCAATTCACTGAAAACAAGTTATTTGTTTGAGAATAATAATTTCATTGACATGTAGCATTAAGATTTGAGTTTTAGGTGTTTGACAAATTTACGTCATATTTTCGAGACATATTGTTAGGCTTATTGATTAGAAACACATTATTCAATAGACGAAATATTGTTAAAACCTTTTTAAATATGCTATGCTGTGTAGTGTGTTAGTTTCAAATTAGATACGGTTCTCAAATATTTGCGACTCAAGTTAGTTGCAGCACGCTAAAAATAATATTATCTATGGCAGAATAACTAGGTACTTACTTCAATAAATCACTACTAAATTATACACGGTTGTATTCACATGTCTTATTAGGTGTAACTCTATTACTTACAGTAGACAATAATGTCCTCTTTCAAGGAATTGAACGATTTGTCAACGAATGTGTTATTTCCAATGAACAACATCTATGGATCCTAGGACTCACTATCAATGGATAAGTGATGAACCTGCTCAAAGAAATTCTGTACCATCTTGTTTGACCAGCATGAAAGGCCATTCACTCTCCTGATTTGATGTCTAGAAGTGACTGTTATAATTTGGTGGTACGACTCAACCTCGACTTAGACACAGATCACAAGTTGTGCGCGCGTGCTTTGCTCAGTTAAAAAGAATAGGTGTTAGACTAAAACTGTGAGTGCATGCTAAAATCGTTCTGCAACATGTGTCGGTACAACTTTTGATAAGTCTTAAATAAAAGGTGTTTGTTTTGCTACTCCAACAGCGAGTGCAGACTGTCATATTAGGATAATAATAAAGAATGGAAATCTAGTCCTTCCGAACCTAACCCAAAATTGCGTTCTTTTCCAAAAGCATCATCCCACCCAAATTAATTGGCTTGTACTATTGAGAATGATAAACGTACCTACTTTGGTACACATAATTCTAAAGACATACAAAATTTCAATATACAGATAAACACAAAATTCTGATAGGTACAGATACTTGTCTATTCTAATATTATAAAGAGGAAAAATATGATTGTTTGTTTGTTTGCATCGAATAGACTCCGAAACTATTGAACCGATTTAAAAAAATCTTTCACTGTTGGGAAGCTACACTATCCCCGGTGAACAAAGGCTATACTTTATTCCCGTATTCCCACGGGAACGGGAGCTACACGGGTAAAACCGCGTGACGTCCGCTAGTAGATCATAAAAAAATATTTGAATGTCTGAACTAAATGAACGTCTTTTCTTTTTCTTCCTTCATTCCACGCCATGGCTGGGTTAGAGCTTAAGCGGCAAAATATTATTTTACAGCCCTGAAGAGTTACCTTTACTGTCTTGTGCTAGACAGGGTTACGGGGCGACTGGGCTGAGTTCTGTACCTGACACTTCCAGTTTCCACCAGTAAAAAAAAATATCAGTAGCGGTAAGCCGACTGGCCCCCTCACTTTTTCTTATTCTGTTTCTCTCTCTCTCTCTTTCTTTCTTTCTTTTTTTCACTAAGTCCTTTCTTTTCAACTATGACACTATAAATTGGAACGCCTTTATCAAAAAGGAGTGGTCTGCTACTTTTGTTTTGCAAGGTGTACAACATACTTCGACTTCGATTAGGTTTTGGGTCTGGCTTCCCATTTAAATAGAAACGTAGACTTCACAGTGACTTCAAGTGTAGTTTCATATTCTCAAATTAAAAATGTCAAAGAAAGTAGATTTACTAAAAATTGACAAAATAGTTGGAATTTTTTGGAGTGACAGTACAATAAACTTGCGTTAAAAAAATGATGTGGCAGGATTGAGGTCTACAATGCGACTTTATTTCGCGATATTCAAAATGAACACTATTTTATTTTTCAGATAACTATAACGCCATCTACCGATATCTTTCAAAATTAATACATGCGACGTTTTGTTCACAGGCAACCACTAGATAGTTCTGCGCGGAACGGAACGTTCACAATCACAGACGACAGGCGGCACTAGCAATGCGAACTAAAGTGGCTCAATAGTTACCAAATTGTGTAATTTATGTGAAATGGGACTATAAATAGTGAGATTTTTTCGAATTTAAATTATATGTTAAGTAATTTGTACATAATATAAGAATATACTTATAGCTGTATATTTCTTAAATATCATTCTATTTGTTTATTTGTTTGTACTTACGTGTAAGTTGGCGGGAATACCTATTTAAGGATTATGATGACACACAGCATTGTTCTCCATTCTTATAGGTTCATGAAAATGTCCGAAAACAATACTTCTTTTAAGCAACACTCCTATTGAACCAATAAGTGAAGTGAACCACTTTTAATTACGTAGAAACCTACATTTCCTACTCGAAAATTGGTGTACTTACCTAAACCAACCTTTGGATTGGTAGAAAAGTATATGATATAGATTATTGAAAATAATAAGTTAAGTATAGAAAGTATTGATCAGTTGCATAATACTTAAATACTGACTGAAAAAATCATATAATAACCTTATTCGAAAATTCAAACCTGTAATGAAAGTGTTCCCGCTGGTGTAACGATGTTCGGTACGTCACAAAATAACATAGGTATTTGTACAGATTGGATTTCTAGCAATAGCCGTCATAGCACGCAGATAAAAGGTACATAATGTTATGAATTTATTAGTACCTTTACTTCTTGTATATAATTAATATTTTAAGTTGGAATGTATAGTTACCGCAGTTGGAGTAAGGAGGGCTAAAAAGTGTAAGAAGTAAATCTGTTTAATAAAGTTAATGTTACCCCTTAGCCCGTCTTACCCCAGCTAATATTTTTATAACTATTTATAACTATTAATAATATATTTAAATTATAATGTAGATATTATAACTTCTAAGCTACAGTTTTATTGTTAAGACTATCGTAAATACTACCTAAATATCAATTAGGGTTGTCAATTTCTCAACATAGTCTAATTATTAATACCTATATAATAAGCTATTTATTTAAACTTTACTAATCACTGTACTCTTACACTTATAATCAATCCCAAATCCATAATGGGGTAAGTAGGGGTGCATTACACATCTACATTTGGTACGTTTTCTTTTATCCGATGTGATAGGGGGCAAGCCTTAGTAGTCGCCAGTCTCTGCATACAGGAGAAACCGAATCAAAATTCGAACCGATAATATTTCTGAAACGTTCAGCAGTTTCAAGCATGGATAAAGTATAATATTTTTCTCTCTACTACATGCTACTGCGATAAATTGCCAAACAATATTATCTTCAAAATATTGCAATTTGCAAATTCTAAACCTGTGTTAGAACGATAAAATATTTAGTAATCAAATTTATATGCACATTACATAGTTATATAAATTGTTAAATTAAAATATTAAATGGTAAGCACCTTTTATAATTGCACTTGAGTGTAACACAGGTAGGTATAACTTACTTTTACATCACAACATTGACATATTGAATTAGTCAAATTACATTTTTATGAAGATCAGTTCGTTTTCTATAATTGATACTAAATTCTTGTTTTACTACTGCACTGGAATGCCTTGACCCGTAGCTCTATGTGCGAGTGCTTTAGTTTCGCACACAATAAAAATACATAATTTATTCATACAATCTAAATTCCTCAATTGAATGCCCCCTTTTTCTAAGATATTCTTGACGACTGCATAAAGTTTAGCTTTCAGAGAGATAATCGTTCGTAATACAAGGTTCAAGTCAGTCGTGGTTAGGCAGAGTTCCCGTTGGAATTAAAAAACGAATTCAATATGAAAAAAGACTAAAAAAATTTTTTTTATCACAAAATATTAACGAGTGTAGGCAGTAGAGTCACGTGTGCAAGTATTGCACACTACTAAATCTACAGCTTGTATATCCTAATAAAATACTTTTAAATTTCGAGTAATAATTCGTTTAATAACATAATAATTTGAGTAATAAAATAATCGTAGCCGACTCTTAGTTCAAAATCAATTATTGATCTAACTGAACAAGTTACTAACGTAATATGAGTTTAATATGGTTAATATTTTCTGATCTATTCTTCTATACTTTTATTTTTCTAGATGTAACTTAATTTTGTAACTACTTCTTAATTTCTCACAAAAAAGAAAACATTATGTATGAAAAACAGGATCCACTTTTATTTTCTCTAAGAGCAACCATATTTTTATTTTTTTTTATTTTGAAAATGCCGTGACATGGTTGGTTTGACCAAACCTGTAAGCACGACTGCACCAGAGCCTCGTCCGTTGATCAGCTTCTACAGGTGGTACCTGTAGAAGCTGCTGTACCACATGCAGAAGCAGGTGTACCACATGCAGGTGATGCAGGGCCATGTATACTACTAGTACGTGATTTTAACCTGGAGGTATCCTGAATATCTAGGTGAGGTACCAGTGCAATGTAATATATAGCATTTGATTTTAATATAAATTTAAGTAAAACTTTAAATATTAAATAACTAAAGATACTGCTAAGATTATAGCGAACATGAACGGAGAATGGCCGGATATTTGTAGATACTAAATAGATGATGTAGGTATATTAGTTATAGCTTTTTGTACAGTTATAATAAGTAAAACAAAAGAGTGTACCTGTGTTTCTTACAATTTAAAACACTTAAGATTTAAATAATTACTGTAGCGAGTCCTTAGTATATGTACAGGAAATGTTTTCTATAATAAACAGTGAGCGTTAATTCAGTATTAGATTCACTGTGCGTCGCTGAGTCTAGACAGGCCTTTAGACATAACTTACATCGAAACAAAGAGAACAATAAAATTGAACTTTTCTGAAAACTTTATTGGTTGAAAAGGCGTCAAGGCCTAATCAACTCATTTCCAGTATCATGCTGTTATCGAACCCTAGTTTCGTTCATATTTTGGATCAGTTTAAATTGTTACCTTCTAATTATTTATACTGTTGATTGACGGCACTTGGTGGAACTTGCTGCACAAACCGGTCAGGTTTATAATAATAAATATTGTGGAATAGTACAAGTGTCGTTTTCAATATGTGTTACCTTCTAAGTTTTAATCAGTTTAAATTGTTACCTTCTAAGTTTGAATCAGTTTAAATTGTTACCTTCTAAGTTTCTGTGTGCCTGGTGAGCCTCGGGCTGAAAGGCCATAAGTGTTTTTGTAATGGTCTGTACTAAGGGACCGCTAGAGAATATTTATACGTACGTAAACATTATGAGTTTAACTAGTTTATTTATTGTACCTTTAATGTATTTAAGAAGCTAGTATACAAATAATACACTCAAAAAGATGCTGAAGAGGTAGGTAGAGATACAAAGAGCATAAATGTCATCTGATAATTTTTAAGTACAATTTTGATTAAAAGTCATAGTACAAAATAGCTTATTGAAAATTTAAATTTACAGCTTGAGATAATGTCAAGTTATGATTAGTTCTGGTTGTAGCCATTTTTTTTCGATCAAAGTAACATGTCCTTTTTCGATTAGATATGTCAAAAATAATAACTTGAACTTTACAAATGACCAAAATATTCATCATCTACATCAAATCAGTTTCCTTTATAATTTCCGAATAATAAATAACGTACAATACCATTATATTTATTCACTATGTAATTAGATATTACGCCTATGTAAATACAAAAAAATAATTTTCTGTTATTATAATTGGCGTCTGTACTTATTCGTAGGTATATTATAAAATGTTGATACACCAAAAATACAACTGAATTAAAAAGTACACAGTCAAATTAGTTCTAATTATAAGAAACGATGACATTATAAAGTATTCGAAAATAAAGTTATTATTTTTAGTAGCGGATTGTTTTATTTTATCCTATTAGATAACTCTGCCGAGAGCCCTGGGACATCCTTCCGAGGGCTTACCCGGGACCCCCGGCCGTAGACAGTTGTAGGGCATCGTGTGGTTTTGGTCGGTAGGAGTCCGGCATAGCATATGGATGCTGTAGGATTTCCACACGTAAAAAAAAAATAATCCTATTAGATAGTAGAGTATGTAAATATTGAAGTTAAGTAGTTTACATGATATGTTTGATGAAATTCGGGAGAGGCCTATGTCCAGCAGTGGACTGCCGTGGGCTGATTTGATTGATTGATCTTATTAGAGAGTAGAGTATGTAGCTATTGAAGTTTAATAGTTTACATGATATCTTTAATGAAAAGCAGCGAAGATAATACAAGTACAATATCTATTTGCGCAATTTATCTTTGCTTGAAGAGCAATAATTGTGTTAGAGGAAAAGAGATGAAATAGTTTCACTCACTTTCGCTGCAAGTTAAATGGTTACGTCGTATTTGTCACATGTGTAAATTGTAAAATGTGTTCAAACCTCTACTCTTTTTCTAGTTCGTTGGGTTGTCACAGCCCCGCAGCATTTGCGACTTCGAAGTGTAGCAATCGAATGTACTCATCACCAGAAACATATGTAGTGCTTCTTTTTCAATGTACCTCTGTACTTTTAGAGAAAAACGCATTAAAAGGGGCCGTGCCAACCAAACGCTTTTAGCACCTCTTGTAACTCAAAAAATTCATAACCTATTAAGTACAAAAATTCTTTAGTCTCAGAAATGTACTCCGGTAACACGTTATATACACCGAAACGGATATTGTGAATTCGTGATAACAAACGATATATCGACGTAAAGAGGGGACCGTGCTAAAAATTTTTGATAAGAAATTATCTTAAACAGGACAACGTTTCTAATCCAAAAACTATAAATATACAATATATAAATGGTAAGTAATATAATTATGTACCGTCTTAGTTTCTCATAAAACTTGCTAAATTTGATATAAACACCAATTTCAGTTCGTTCAGTACAGTGCAGCAGAGTGGAATCAATATTTCAAAATCCAAACGGTATCGAAAATATCCTATAGAATTTATAATATTCGTTTCGTGTTACCGGAGTACATTTTTCAGGCATTTTTTTTTAAATAGTTTATATTTTTTTGTTTATATATTTTGCAGTTACAAGAGGGCCCGCGCTGAAAGCATTAGGCTGGCACGGCCCCCGTTTCATGAGTTTTTCTCCAAAAGCACTAAGGAACATTTACCTATTATGTCATTGGCCTTAACAGCCCACAAAAAAGTAACCGGTTAACCAAGATCAGAGACATCGAAAATTTTCATCGTCGGGTAGTCACAACCAGCTCCTGTCTATTTTCGACAAGCCTTATGATCTACGTGAGACCAAAATAAATATAACTAAAACGCGAATAGTGACACATATTTTGACTCCATCTACACTTTTGATAAAAAAATAGGTGTGATTATATTAATGAGTAACTAAAGTCCATGACTGAATATACATTCTGTCAGACGACCTAGAGTGGTATGTGTAGTCATAATCAACAACAAAAATAACTATTTTGAAGCAATCCATCATCTAGTACCGGACTGTGCCGGTAGATTATTCTATTACACACATACATTATGAAGTGTCTGTGTATCGATCAGGACATTGACTCCTGCGTCTAGGGCAGGCCCTTAGACTTCATTACAAAACGTCAGTAACGGCAATGAGACCGAACAGTCACTGGGTACGTGACAAGAGTGTATAACATGCAAATATGCTGACTGCCGACTACCTTTGATGTTGACACCACGGACTGATTTTAAATGTCTTACAAACATCAGGTCCTTGTAGCTTACTTAAATAAAATTTTCATTTTTCAAGTACTTAGAATAGAATAGAATAGAATAGAATACACTTTATTGTACACCATATTAATGTTTACAAGAACTTATACTAAATTAACTGTAGGTACAATCGGCGGTCTTATCGCTTACAGCGATCTCTTCCAGACAACCTAATAGATTTTATGATAGGATTATTACTGTAAGGTAGTTCATGGCGCACTAAACAAAGTTGGAAGGAAAGTACCTACCACTAAAGTAGGCACAGTATTATATCTTTCTATTTATCAATACAGAAAGAGGCATAGGTATACTTAAATAAATATACATACATACACACATACACATATAAGTAAATAAATACATACATAAATATACTATAATACATTAGTTTCTAAATTTAATATGTATAAACAATAATTAACTTATACTATTGCAATAATAAAAATAAAAAACAGTTAATCTATCCATAATGGTGGTTAATTTATGTGATAATGATAGTGACATTGGAATGTGAATTACTAGACTAGATGTAAGTTTTGAATGAAAATTATTAATTGATATTTAAATAATGATCTTTTACTTTTAACTTAAAATTAGACAGTGTTTGGGCGCGTTTGATTTCGACTGGCAATGCATTCCACAGACGCACTGCCTGTACAGAAAAAGAA
Source organism: Miltochrista miniata (assembly GCA_933228765.1). Lineage (NCBI taxonomy): Eukaryota > Metazoa > Arthropoda > Insecta > Lepidoptera > Erebidae > Miltochrista > Miltochrista miniata. The sequence continues at coordinate 19,667,632 of OW121763.1, read as the reverse complement.
TTATCAAAGTACGATGTAGAATGCATGGGCATTTTTAGCATTAAATTTTCTGATGATCTCAAGCATCTTGTGTGCGAGTCATGTAGGAACGGGAATCGTTCCTTAAGATAGAAAGGTGCTGAAGGGTTAAACATCACATTATATAGTAATGAAAGGATATGAGCATTCCGGCGAAGTCGTATTGGTAACCACTTGAGTTGTTTACGAAATTCGGAAACATGGTCATATTTTCGCAAACCAAATATGAACCGTATGCAGAAATTCTGGAGACGCTCAAGTTTATTCAACTGGTTTTCTGTGAGATCCAAGTAGCTGGCATCAGCATAGTCTAGGATAGGAAGCAGGATAGAATTTACAAGCGCAATTTTGGTGGCAGTAGGCAGAAAATTACGCAATCGCCTCAAAGAACCTGCCGAAGCAAATACCTTACGGCTCACCTCTTGCATCTGTGACTCCCAAGACCATTCAGCATCGAGAAAAATACCGAGATTTTTTACTGTGTTGCTAATTTGTATAAATGTACCATCTAGCATAATTTGAGGCAGTTGCGACCACTGTACTTGACAGATCTTCCTAGAGCTACCTATAATTATTACTTGAGTTTTTAGCGGGTTTAACGTAAGCCCATAACGGTTACTCCAATCAGAAATGTAAGCTAAATCGGTGTTGATGTTATTTACGGCCTCTGTCAACCGTTCCAGCGATGCCTGACAATATATCTGAAGATCGTCTGCATAAAGGTGGTAATGAGAGAGAAGGTGATCAGAAATAGAATTAATAAATATTGCGAAAAGTAAAGGAGATAGAACGCCACCCTGGGGTACACCGACCGATGTATTACACCAAGATGAGCGGGCGTCATCTATGCAAATACACTGTCGGCGGCCACACAGGTAACTACGAAACCAATCGATAACCGGTGGAGATATGTTAAGTGAGCCAAGCATTCCCAGCAGAACATCAAAATCCACTGTACTGAAAGCATTTGAAAAGTCGAGCAATGCCAATACAGTTAGTTTTCCATCTTCCATTCCAGATCTAATATCATCGGTGATATTGACCAAAGCAGTGGTTGTGCTATGGCCAGAACGGAAACCCGATTGGTACGGGTTGAGTAAATTATTTTTTGTAAGAAAAGAGCAGAGTTGGTTATGAACAAGGCGCTCAAGAACCTTGGACAAGAAAGGGAGAATTGCAATTGGACGAAAATCAGAATAAGACACGGGATTAGGTTTTTTGGGTAGTGGTGTGATTTGAGCATCTTTCCAATTGGTTGGAAAGGTGTTACTAAGTATGGAATGATTAAGAATGTGACAGATAGTTGGTAGAATTTGATCCAAGATAGGAAGGATCATATTTCTGCTGCATTGGATGTGATTCCCAGAATGCTTTTCTTAACATCACAAGCCGGAAATTGATTTAATACAAATGGAAAATAGCTGGGCATTGGAAGAGATGAAAGAAATCTTAGAGTACTTGCTTTTACAGTCCCATTAAAGTTGGACGAGGCAGCAAAATGCTGATTAAGTAAATCAATATTGAAGTCCTTTGGAATGGTACTTTGTTGTACTTTCCCAACTCCCAGAGTTTTAAGAAACTTCCAGATCTTGGCTGGATCTCCATTTTGAACTGACTTGTGAATGTATTGGCGTTGTGCATCTCTACACACCTTATTGCAGCGATTTCGGATTATGATATACTTGTCTCGATTCACTTCCTAGCGAAGTGAATCGAGACAAGCATGTGTTGCATTTAACCTACTTTTAGCTGCAACTTTCCTCTGCATGAGATTCCTTATTTCATCGGTCAACCAAGGTGCGGGGGCATGCTTTATCTTCACTCGCCTTATTGGGGCATGTTTGTCATACAGATGCACGACTGCATCAGCGAAAAAACGTAGTTTGCCGTCCATCGACTCCGAAGCCAAAAGTGATGACCAGTCTATTCTTTCAGCATCGTCGCGCAATGCATCCAAGTTCATACCACCAAAATTGCGTTGCATGATGAATTTAGGCTTTGCCTTTGGTGGACGGAGTTTGTAGGAGAGGAAGAGCAAATCATGAAATGAGAAAGCGTTAGCTGCAAGTTGACCATGTTTAGCAACATGATCTGCTGAGGACACTAAGATAAGGTCAAGAAGCGAGGGTCTACAATCAGGGGCGTGATGAGTTGCATTAAGAGGAAGATTAGAGAGATTAGTAGAATGCAAAATAGCTGTAAGAGATGCAGTTCGAGAATTCTGTTTTAGAATACACGTATTGAAGTCACCCAAAATGATGGTATGTGGATAGGAAGGCATTAAGTTAATCAGTATATTTTCAAACGACGCAAAATAGTTGATGTTCATTGAAGGACTATAATATACTCCTAAGAGCATTTTTGTGTGATTCAACTCCACCTCCAGGAAGATATGTTCCCCGGCATCCGGAAGTGGCGGCTGCGGTGAAACATTGAGGACTTTGTGTGGTATATAATTTCTAAGATAGATTGCAACTCCACCACCAGCGATATCAACACCTCGATCATTTCTTATGAGCTTAAACCCAGGAATCTGGTACATAGTCGAAGGAAGAAATGATCTTAACCATGTCTCAGAGACAAGAATGGCATGTAAATGCTTAGAGTCGAAGCTGGCCAGCATGTCAGGAAAATGTGCCGGAATGCTCTGGGCATTGAGATGAACGACATTAAAATTCTTGGGAACATCAGAAAACAACGCTTTAAGATTTTCCGAGAGTGAGGGAAGACTCACAAAACTGTCATGATCACTGCTACCAGTCGTGAAATAATCACTGTCATCATTATCCAACATAACAAATACAAATAAATAACTATAATGATATAAATACTAATACAAATAAATATTAATTATTTATTTATGTATATAGTAATGTGTTAAATAATAAAATAGATAACAAGATATATTCCTACCTAGTTGGTTAATAACCAAGCTAAGTATGTAAACGGGTATATCTAGGTACCCGCCAGATGTGCCACTTAAGTTTATGATATAACTACCAAAATACTACACTAACAAAAATAACTAGCATGCAAATAACAATGAGTCCGGGTTTCTACAGTATAATAGTCATAAAATGTAAAAGCATAAATACAATAAGCTGAGCTAGACGGTCAGCGAGATAGGTGAAACTTTCGTAATAAACGCTGTATTAAATAAACTATAAATGATCAAAGTTATCTATAATAAGATACTAAATACTTCTAATCTGGTTGTAAGGTATAAAATTAAATATATATATAATTATAGCAAACATACCAAATACATGAGGTAATGGCTGTATGGTCATAAGTCCTTCGTCCCACCTATGTCGATATAAGAACAAGAAAAAAAAAAGCTACTGATGTTAACATGACACATGCATGACATAAATGACATTCATGAATGTCAATCAAATAGAAATTTTCCAAAAAATATTATGTACTTATTTATCTAATTTACATATTTTCAGAACTATGTATAAGTATTGTAATGAATTAATGATCAATGAAGCCATAGACTTTCTATTCCTGAACATAAATCAACATAGGTACAACATAACTGGGACTTAACTACTCAAGCATCTACAGAAACGTTTCTATCAAGCATAAATAGTTGTGGACTACAAAGTAGTAGTAGTTGTAGTTCAAAGATTCACTCATTCACATATCATTCGGTTGATCAACTATAAGTGCTCCCTCTGGCTTCGCTTTAGTCATAATCACATGTTTAAAATTTAAAGCAGAACTAGTGTAATGGTTCTAGGAATGTTTAGACCCATAGACCTATAACAATTATAAGCTTGAAGCTAATTTAATGCACAACACATTAAACACCCACCCAACTGCTCGCTGAAGCAATTACATAAACAAATGAGCTTTAAACAATCAATCTTATGTCCACAATTTATGCATATATTTAATATATCAAATATATCTACATAGCAGAAGCAACATAAATAGTACACCCAGACCATTGATAAAATAATGTTTTCAAGGATGGCTAGCATATACTAATCAAATAAGCATACTAAAACAAGGCTACTTTTTGTGTATGGTGCGTTTGGACTTAGCTGTAGTTTTCCCTGCAGTGGTTGGCTTCTCCGACCTCTGTTCATCAGCTGTACTTGGTATCTTTTACAGCTCAGAGAGTGAAACCACCCGGTGTCTTGAACCATCTCCCGAAGCAACAAAAATAGAGCCTTCTCGGGTCCAGCAATTAGTCACACCGAAACGTTCCCTGGCCGCTGAAAACACTACATGTCGCTGTTTTGTCAAGAACTCTGATACCACTATATCTGAACCCTTAAATTTTGTTTTAGAAAACCATAAGCGATCCCTGCAAGCAACAGTTTGCAACTTTATTATGATAGCCCTGGATTTATTACTGCCAGCAGTACGGCCCATTCTATGACACCGTCTGATGTCATCAGTTGTAAATTCAGGCAGTTTCAAGTGCTCCTTTACTATATCGACCACCTGTTCTGCTAGCTGCTCCTTCGGTTGTTCCGGCACACCATGAATGAGAAGCATCTTCCTCCTAGTTCGCATCTCTAGAGAGTCAACTTGGCTTGCCAACAAGTCAATTTGGCATTGTAATGTACTTAAAGTCTCTTTCACAAATACCTTAAACAATCCAAATTCTGTGGCCAATGCTGATGATGTAGCTGCAGATGTATTGCTCGTCTTTGGTAGTTCAGACTCAAAATGAGCCATCCTGGCATTAAAGGACTCCCTCAGCTGTGCCATTGATAACTGCAACATCTCAACAGCCATGGTGGAATATAGTTGTTTCACTCAAATTGTGAAGTGTGAGAGAATTGATGTAACACGTTCTGGCAGGTATATATTATTACTCAAACAGTTTCACCATAACCATTTAATTGTATTATTAATAAAAATAAATAAGAAAATAATTAATAATTCACTGAAATATATTATTTTTACTTGGAGAAATTTTTTTACGCCTTTACGCAAACTACCCACTTTTTTTCCATATTCAACTGAATTACACACAGTACCTACCTTTTTTTATTAATTTCTACATCTGCCGAAATAAATATATTATAATAAACTCCATAATAATGTTTGTGGTCCATACAAAATAAAGTAAGAATAGTTACAACCTCGTCATCGCAGGACAATAATGCTAGGGTGGATCATATAACAACCAATACTATGGACGCAAAAACATGAATTAATTCAATTATGCAATAACTACAGAATCATATTCATCAAACACATACGCATTTAAAGATCTTATCGCTTTTCATTGTATTTTAATCCATTCACACCTATACTTTTCGTTTCACTTGACGCTCAAGGTAAAATGCTACCTTGCTCAAGAGTTATCGTTTCAGAAAATTGATATTGCACTTATTTATAACTTATCCTGCGTAACGCTTAAATGCAAGATCGACCAATAATTTCTCCGGTCATTCAACCATTGGACACTGACACAAATACATAGCATTAAACCAATGTGGATGTGACGACGGCGTGGCAAGTCCTATTGTGGCGTCAAATAAAATACGTGTCGAATCAGAAACGAATGGTTGAAAATGGTGATACGGGGCAGGTAACGGAGCCTGTGCACCCATTCAGTGTTCAGGAACTCAGTCAATAGAGCTGCTTACCTCGTTAATTATGTCAATTTACCCTGGCACAAATATTGTATGCACTTATAAGTACGTGCGATTTGAGAATTGGACTCAACACCCGTAGACGAAATAGGTATACCACGGGTCAGTCGACAAACTTGTCAACCTCTGAAGAGCCGCGGAAAAGTAGTTGTTTGTTTTTATGATCAAGTAATAGATGCAATATTGTTATTTACAAACTTGCTACATGACATGCTGCAATATCTCCGTAATATCCGAAATTATCAAATTGAGCTAAATTTTTATGAATGCCCAAAAATGGTAGAATACTTAGTTCTAATATCTGATTGGGTAACCAGCACTTCAAGTCTCTGAAACAGATACAATGATATTAAGTAGAATAAACTAAACTTCTAGCTATAACACACTTATTCCTGCACAATGTTCTCTGTCAAATAAAATAGACCATATCAAGCGGTCATCACCACCGGAAGCCTATTCAAAGCTGTTGGACATCGAGGTCTTTGCAGCATCTCTACGTGCTTTGACAACGTACGTGGAAAGAAATACTCAAAAGTCATAACTTATAATGTTTGAAAATGAAATGAATGAAAACATTGACATGGCTTATACTTCTGAGGGCATACCCGGGACTCCTAGCCATAGGCAGATGATAGAGCACCGTGTGGTTTTAGCCAGTAGAAGTCCGACATAACATCCATGAGGATTTCCACACGAGAAAAAAAAATGCCAGACATTTTTTATTTTATTATTTGAGGAGGTAACTAGTGTAATATTATTTTTGTGCATATTACAGGAGATTGCATATAATAGCAGCATTAGAGAAAACACCACTTAAGGATCATCGGATACGAGTGTTTAAAAACTTTGGCCTCCATAGTGTAGACGCTCCTTATACTCGTAGCACGATAAATCTGCAGTCAGCATGACACGTCAACGGATATCAATCATTTAACAGCATTTGATTTCGAAGAACGCAATCATTCAATTTGTTTGAAAGCTACCCAAACAAACGTTTTATTTTAATAACCTAATGTTGTGATTTTGCTTAAACCATTCAGTTTTAAGTAGTAATAAGTTATTTTTGTGATGTCAACACCGCCTCATAGTAGAATGATTACCCTGTACATAAAACATTTATTGATTATTCGGAAATAGTGGGTAGTTGATTTGACATAAATGTTCAGTATGAGGTGGGATTTGTTGAGAGGCGATAAAAAGTGAATATTCTGGAAAAAGAACACATTCTGTTTCCTGATCGAGTTCAGTAAAGTGCTAATTAGTTAAAGTAGAATATTTGTATTAATTAATAGTTAGTACTTAGTTGTGCAAGTATTAGTTAGATTGTGAAAATAAAAATGTAAAGAATCTACAATCATAGGATTATTATTTCGTAATACCATTAAGTGGAATGTAGGAGTAGTATCTATTATTATACGAAGAACAGAAGAATAAATAGCTATGTAAAGGATATTGGAGTATCATTTCTCATCAAGTCAGAAGTGGTAACCTGCGAGCCAAGCCGTGACAAGTTAAAACTGTAAGTATAAGTTTATTCGAATTCTAATCATGGTTCGTGATTATTCCTATTAGCGTGTATTATATTCGTAGCAACTTCTACTGTAGTCAAGAAGGTATTTGACTTTAACGAATTGCTGCAAACTGGGGTTACATAACTCTATTGGCTGCGGTGTCCATTTAACTACGTTTTTATTTAACTCCGGTAAGGGTTTTAGGAAATATTCTCTACCGGAACGGTGAATACATTTGTTTTAGATCGAACACAGAAATGTGACAAAAAGGTCCTTATCGTTTTATTGTAGTTGCTTAGAGCTATATTTTTATTGTGGTAATACCCGCCACTATGCCCATATGTACCTACCTATTAGTTACCTTGAAACAAAAGTAGGTACATATTTAAGTTACATAGCCACTTCTCAAGGGCTAGGACTTCATTTTAATTCGTGGATCCTCAGTTAATAAGACGTCAGTAACAGTTAGTTATTTTGATTTATTTTGTGAATACCCTCTACCGGTACGGTAAAATTTATTTTTACATAGGACAAATAAATGTGACCAAATACGATAGGTACGCACCGTTCTTATTGCAGTTACATAGAACAATTTTATTATGTGTAATATGTATATTTTGTGTTAAGACCGACTAGACTTGCAGTCTTTGCTATTTATTTTTAAAAGTATGTGGTTAAGATACTTAACGACTTCTTAAGGGCAAAGACTGTATTTAGTGCGTGGATCTCCAATCAACGAGACGTACTATGACAAATTTAGACATTATTTTATTAATTTAAGTATGAATGCTGCTGTGCAACCCTAAGCGTTGCAAGTGATTATCCAACCATGCAGGTATTATGTGTGTTAGTCCCATAGCCGTGCAAGGTGTGTTGTTTGCAGCCATTCAGGTGAGCTGTAAGGTGAAACCATGCAGGTATGTTGAGACTCAGTTGCATTAGCCGTGCAGGTGTGCTGTTTGCAGCCATGTGGGTGCGCTGTGGAAGCACAACCATGCAGATATTTTGTGAGTTATTTCCATATCCGTGCAGGTGTGCTGTCTACAGTCGTGTAGGTGTGCTGTAGAAGCGCAACCATGCAGGTATGATGTGAGTTATTTCCATAGCCGTGCAGGTGTTCTGTCTACAGTCATGTAGGTGTGCTGTAGAAGCGCAACCATGCAGGTATGATGTGAGTTAGTGCCATAGCCGTGCAGGTGTGCTGTCTGCAGTCATGTAGGTGTGCTGCAGAAGCGCAACCATGCAGGTATGATGTGAGTTATTTCCATAGCCGTGCAGGTGTGCTGTCTACAGTCGTGTAGGTGTGCTGTAGAAGCGCAACCATGCAGGTATGATGTGAGTTATTTCCATAGCCGTGCAGGTGTGCTGTCTACAGTCGTGTAGGTGTGCTGTAGAAGCGCAACCATGCAGGTATGATGTGAGTTATTTCCATAGCCGTGCAGGTGTGCTGTTTACAGCCATGTAGGTGTGCTGTAGAAGCGCAACCATGCAGGTATGATGTGAGTTAGTGCCATAGCCGTGCAGGTGTGCTGTCTGCAGTCATGTAGGTGTGCTGCAGAAGCGCAACCATGCAGGTATGATGTGAGTTATTTCCATAGCCGTGCAGGTGTGCTGTCTACAGTCATGTAGGTGTGCTGTAGAAGCGCAACCATGCAGGTATGATGTGAGTTATTTCCATAGCCGTGCAGGTGTGCTGTCTACAGCCATGTAGGTGCGCTGTAGAAGCGCAACCATGCAGGTATGATGTGAGTTATTTCCATAGCCGTGCAGGAGTGCTGTCTGCAGTCATGTAGGTGAGCTGTAAAAGCGCAACCATGTAGGTATGTTGAGAGTTAGTTTCATAGCCATGTAGGTGTGCTGTTGAAGTGCAATCATGTAGGTGCGGCAAATGATTTCTATAATCTATGTAAGTAGACTGCCAGTGCACAATCATGTAAGTATGTTGAGATTGATCTGTTTAGTCATGAAGCGCTGCTACATGGAGCCGTGTTAGTGTGCAGCTAGTATGCAACCGTATAGGTGTGCTGTCAATTTCAACCAGGCGAGTATAGTGAGAATGATTCATATTATCATCTGTGCTTTATGCAGTCATATTGTTGTGCTGCTATTATGGTGGCGATCATAACAATATAGAAGTTATTTCAATGATTTTGGCTGACATTAGGCTTACTTGGATTGGTATGTGTGGAGCGTTTAGATTACACACACAGGAATGCATAACAAATTTTGTTGCCCAATAGTAAATGGAGCGTATGTGAAACAGTATTGATGTTTTTCGATTAACTTAACACCTCCAGCGTTGTTTATGCCTATAGTGTTATTTAGATTCCATACCAGCGGCTTAGTGAGCTTTCCCAATCACGGAATCGCTCAAGAAAGATTACGGCACAAACTGTACCCTTTTCATAACTAACCGTATGCATAGTAAGGCATAGAGATTTTTTTTGGGGACGCCAAGCAGGCGAGATATAGCGCCTTGGACGTAATAAACGCCTTAGATGAGATGATAGATGGGAAATTGTTAGCTTGAAAGAGCAGTAACTGCGTTTAAAATGACAATTCCAGGTGACTGAAGTGAAAGATTCACGCCCAAGCAGAAAGACAGGTGAACTGTCGTGTCGGAATACAGTGCGGCGCGGCGGAGCGGTGTGACTGCCAGAAGGCGGAATCTAACCAGTGGCGGCGATACTGAAGGCAATGGTGAGGATCGGGCCGAGCGACAGGTGAAATTAAGACTTTGATTCGGATAATTGCTAACGACCTTGAGCAACCGCGACACGAGTCCTCCAGACAAGGAATTGTGGTCATTTATAACTTATTTTAGTTGTACCTTATTGATAAGAACTCCTAGTGCATTATTTATGGAATTATAATTATATAGATATAGATATAATGTATCACGTTTTAAAAATGTGATATGCCTGAGGATTAGTTGAACTTTTTAGCTTCATAACAATCTATATGTGTTATAGTGTGGGTTTCCTCAAGAGTTATCCGTGTCAAATACACGTCGGAAGTTTAAGGCGGAAACACATTGTTAAAACGCGACGCAACGCGTGTTGAGTAGAATCAATTTGTGTTGTTTTCTATGACCAGAGTCACACTATCAATATCCAATGCGCCACCATACGCAGTACATTCTATCTACACATAGTCGCGTCGTGTTTTTAGTGTGTCGCGCACATTAAAAATCCCTGGCGACCATTTTAGGCATGGACTCTATTATTGGGGAATATAATATAATTTCTAATTGTAATAGACGTTGACCTTTTTGACCAATTGTACCATATCATATCAGGTGTTCAAAATATCCCGGGAGATACCGTGCAATGTACATGGGTAGACAATTTTAGGATTTCTTATCTAATTTCGACGTTTTGTGAAAAGACTTTGTGAGACAGCTAGCAATATCTATTATAGAGACCGTTTTTTTTAATTGAAAGAGCTATACAACGGCAGTGGACTGTATGAGTTAAGCAAAATATTACACTTGGATCCTTGTAAAAAGACCTAGTTGAACGACCTCTACTGGTCGAAGACAATACTGCGGTTGCCGCATGGTTTTCCCTGCGTAGTCCCATTCCTGTGGAGATACGGAAACGTTACTCGGGGAGGGTGTGCCTTCGCAGTAGTGGAAGAGTTTTTCAAATTGATTCAGTGGTTTTGGAGACTATTCAACGCAAAAAAACAACCATACAGGCAATCGAATCTTTCCTTCTGATAATATTAATGTAGATAATCCTGATTGAAACACTGATTCTCGGAATAACTTTTAGTAGTACGTACACAAGTTTTACTTCCTTGATCTTGGTTAAAGTCAGTGCTAGAGAGTAATAACTATTTTGTGCTATCTTATAGGTATTTCTAAACATACCTGCAAATCGCAAAAAAATATATATATACAGAGAAATTTAAGTAAAGATCAAAACATTTTGCGTGCGCCATACGCGGTTTAGAAGTCTCCGTTCGGGCGTTAATTATTGCTGTAGGTGTAGGAGAAGCCTGACCGAAGTGCATACGGTTGCAGTTCACCAGGGTTAGGTGGTATTCTCTGACTAGTTTAGTTTATCAGATTATACTAGTTGCGTATTTCAGTCGACAAACTACACTACAAGAACGCCCTGTAAACTGTTAGCAAAAAAAAAGGTTACGTAGGTGTCTATTAGGCCTTAATTTTACGCTGTACACCGGCTGTAACATACTTCGTACCAGCAGTCCTAATACTGTAGTACCACTATGGCAAAGAGGGATTTAGTACCACAAATAGCGTCAGGTTGTTGATTTCTTTTAAGCCCGCTTCAACATGGACTAGTGTCCAGTCAAATGAGTATACTAAGACATTATGCCCTATAGGGATAATTTAGAACCAAGTAAACTAAGTATAATTCTGATGCTTATTATGGTTACGCTAGAACAGATTCAGTCTTACTGGTTTACTAATGCAATATTTATAATTCCGCTAAGACCGAAGAAAAGGTAAAACTGCCTTTTAACAGTATATATGCACTTAGACCACTTAGGGCCATTTTGTTAGAGGTAAAGGCTAGAATTAAATGTATATCCTATACTCTAACAAAAGTTGACTGGTTCGCAAAATGAAAAAAAGAACCCTGAACAGCTTACGTTATCAGAGTTTCTTGTAGAATTTTATCAGATCGTGGGACTGCTGCCTAGAAAGTATTGTAGCATCTGACAGAATGAGACTTGCTACATATTTATTTACCAAAATAATCCCAATGAAACATTATCTATTTACATTATAACTATCTAAACTAACCTAAATCTAAATAATGACATTGTACCCAAAGACTGGCAGCATTTCCCCTTTAAATAGTTATACCCATTGGTTTAGATAGATGACTGCGTCTGCCAGTCGACTCGACTAGGAGTTTTCTTTTTCATATTTTTTAACAAATATCGTTAATATTCTTATTCTGTTAAAAATGGAAAAGGAAAACCTTCTAAAGTCTTAAATTTACCGTGACTATTGTAACACATAGAAACCAATGCTTAACTAAATGGTCGAGAGTTGGAACTTGTGGGGTTAGCCGCTCCTAGTAGTTTATTTTAGATAATTTGATTCAATTTAAAACTATCTAAAGGTTAAGTTCACCAGCTTTTGCTGTGCAAAAGATGAGGCATTAACAGATGTAGATGGAATTGTAAATTTGAGTTACTTTAACAGTGTATTCAAATTTAACCTGTATCCTCCTGCGGAGTACCTAATCTTGTAACTTACAAAATGTCCATAATAGCGATATTCTATAATTTAGATTACGTCCAAGAGTCTCTCTGCAAAAAGAGTAGGTACATAACATTATGAGAATAAGAAATTCATCAGAATCTTGTGGCTGCACCTCACAAGAAATATAGGTATCGTACCTTGCAGTTTCTTTTATTCAAATACCATTTCTAAAGTAATACCATACTATTTCTAAGTAAGTAGTAGTCTAATAATTATATGTCTAGTTTTTTATCCTGTATTTGTGAAATAGGAAGGTTTTACTTACCAAAAAGTTCCCAATAAATCTTGCGAATTTATAACATGTACATCAACCCTGAAAAAAAAAAGTCTTTCTTGTTATCATAGTAGACTGCATAAGGTCAATGACACTTTATGGGTAGTTACCCAATTAAACAGTGGTAGGTATACGCTCTTGCGACAGGCTACCAACCGAATTTGAAGGTATTGGTATGGTTAGATTAATCAGGGTATCTCAGTGATTGACTTAAGAGCGCTAATTTTGTTTTCATATTACATACGATCGTAAGAAATCATACTGCACGTCACACGCAGCCGTATAGTGCATAGTTTTAGCAACGAAGAAGTTTGATACTTTTGTAACTTTTTAGAAACAAAAGTGGTGCGGTTAAGGAAGAGGACTGGTTCCACGGGCTGATTTCCGCAACGTCATTTATTGCGCCTATTTTGCGTGGGGGGTTGTAGTATGGCTATTTTGCCATCCCAGTTCCTCCGGGAAGTCTAGCAGACTCTTCACGTTGCCCACGGCTTCCTGCAGCGACCTGGAGCAGGTTACGTACCCATCCAGATGGGAGGAGTAGGATTAGTTTAGGGTCCATTGCTGTCAGCGAAGAATGTCTTCTTGCCAGCTCGTCCGCCGCAGCGATATTACATCGTGAGCCACTGAGTAATTTTAATCCATTGTAGCGTGACATTGTTCTTTTCGTCGTTCATCCATGAGGCCTATGTGGCATTTCGTGACAAGGCCAAATGCTATCGCATGGCTCTGTAACGTTTGTAGGACTGATATACTGCCATCAAGTATCCGAATACACTGGTTCTGACGTTCCTGACCTGACCGTTCAGTCGCCTTGATTTTATATCCATGCACTCTTGCTCTTGCTTGGTATACTGTGCCATGGGTGCCTAAGGGGGTTGCGATATTAATGTTCAGGTCCTCCGAGAAGTTTCCTGCTTCGAAACCCGTTCTCGTTTTGGATTCATCCGTACTTAAATATTCCTCAATCCTCAATATCCGTAGATATTGAGTCACTCTCGAAGGCACTCTTGTAGTTGTATTTTGTACTTTTTATTGAACTCAAACTGTTATGTTATTATGTCCGTGATCACTTCCGTCAGCGGTTCCAAATCCACCAACTTCTTGTATATTTATGTGGTCGTGGCTTCCTGTTTGATGATGACGTGACCGGCGGTTCCAACATCGCCTGTATGGTGGCTGAGGGGCGTAGTTCCCCTCCCGGCCGCGGTAGCCATACAGGCTAATCTTTAAATATTTTCTTTCTTTTCTTGATTACTTCAATTCAGTTTACAGTCGTGAAGCACCCAAAGATACTTGACCTCTTTGGAGAAATGTAATTCGGTGCCATAGAGACGGGGCACCTGATAATTTCCGAGAATTATTTTGTTAGTAAACAGTAACAGCTCCGTCTTGCCTGGATTGTCTAAAGGTCCGTTAGCTGTGGACCAACGTTCCACGATTTTAAGAGCATTCTGTGCGATATCACTTTCCATGCTGGTCAAGTTTACTCTTGTCAGTATTGTTATGTCGTCTGCGTACCCACAGTGTAGCGGTGGTTTGCGTTAAGCTTGACGCAAGACTTCAACCGGTGCACTCTACCAGTAATGACCTACGGTGCCGAAACGATGTTATCCATCAGAGAATAAGAGTGGTCGACATAGCTTGCAGAGTATGCGTTTTGAAGTGGCAGTGGGCTGGTGACATCTGTAGAAGAACTGGATGGCCGATGGAGCAAGCGAGTTCTGGAGTGGAGACCGCGACTTGATAAAAGTAGCCTAGGACGACCCCCTGCCAGATGGAGCGACGACCTAAATGAGGTTGCAGGGATTGACAGGATGCACAAAACGCAGGACCATGTGTTGTGGCGAAATTTGGGAGAGGTCTATGTTCAGCAGTGGACTGCAATAGGTAAAATTGATTGATTAATTGGTTATTAGGTCGTCTACAACAAGGTTCCATAGCAGTGGTGAGACAACGCCCCCTTGAGGACAACCTTTGGCCATCGTTGCGCACTAGTTTCTGCTGTCTGTAGCTTTAAAATGAGTTGTTTAGCATGTTATCTATCCATTCACTGACTACCATGTATACTTGGTATTTTGCCAGTGTCGTGTGGTTATGCTTCTTCTGTCGAAAGCCCCCTCTATGTTTATGAAATGCCGAGGCACATTGATTTATTCTGGATGACCTCTTCTATTTTGTGTACCGACGCCGACGCATGTAGTGCTGAATCCGTAGACTTGCCGAGGGCATATGCGTGTTGGTTGAAATGCAGTCGCTTATTTTGAAGGGCCGGCCGTCCCTCGAATGTCTCTGTCACGCAATCTTTCCAGAGTTTTTAGCAGGAAAGACGTAGGGCTTATCGGTCTGTGTGACCAGAGGTCTGAATAGTCCTCTTTACCGAGTTTTGGTATAAAGATCACTTAGACCTCTCTCCACAGTCTGAGTCACAGCCCCATACACTGTCTGGCGTACAGATACTATGTAACTGACAATATCAACTTGTGTCCTCCCCCATTTTATCACTGCAGGGAAGAGATTTGAAGGACTTGAAGCTGTTAATTACCCATTAATTTTTTTGTAAGTTGACAGAATAGATTAGAACAGGTCTTGCGAGCTCCCAGTGGAATTCTTCTGTGGATACGTTTTCCACCAGCCACACGAGTGTCTGCAGCAATTGGCATCCTGGGAAGTGCGTTTGTATCAAAATACTCTCGGTTTCTTCTCATATGTTGGTCAGGCCACCGCGCCGCTAGGTTTGTTTATAGATCCGGACAGTTCTGTCCCTTGTTTGGCCAGTATTAGTCTGACTCTAGCAGAGGTTTCTCCAAGACTTGGTACTTCTGTATCTCAGTCGCTACTTGTATTTTGCTTTAGCGGCTTTACAGCCGTTCCAATCCTGGTCTGGTTCCTTACAGGTGTACATACAGAACAGCTGCCTCATGTTCTTTCTGAGCCGTTCGTTCTTCGAGCTACATGCGCGAGTCGGACTCACATTGGCCGGTTTCTGTCTAAAACACTGTTCCATAATTACCACTTATGAAAATGGTTTGTTAATGTTATTATCAATACCACACGAATAGTAACTACCTGCCTTGCGTATAATACCTACACCTACGCTGTTCTTGGAGAAAATAATGCAACTGTAAAAGCTTATAACTTGGTCAGTTTTTGTTAGTTTCTTTTTATTTTTTTGATACAGTATTTTGAAGCGAAACTCTAGTCGGGATGTCTGAGCTTTGCACTATACAAAAGTTCACGTTGTATATCGACCATAAATATTTATAAATATTATACGTCACAAAGTACTAAGATTGTTTGGTCACGCTAGAATTAGACTATTTTTGTTCAAATTTTCGTATTCAAAAATGGAACATCGAGCGACATGACCACTCTCTGAGAGCCTCTCGGCGGTACTAAATCGTATTTGTTCGCGTATCTGCATTTATAGGGGTTCACAAAATACTTTGTAAAAAAAAATCTGTATCTAGTTACTTAAAAAGAAATATTTGAATTGCCAAAGGAGAAGTTCTGACATAATAATACATAAATATCATAATGATTTAAACTGCTGAAGTTGGTGAAAAGACTACTTTATTTTTGTGAAATTTCTCAGTATTTGAGCAAACTTTACAGTCATTTTTCTCCAAAAAAAGGAACCTACCTGATATGAGGTTATTCTACAAACTGATAGCCAAGGCCCGTTGCAATTGCTTCGTATTCCTTGGTTATTAAATTTATCAGTTATTTGACATGAATTTAAGCATCGAAATCGATGCAAATCGTATGATTTGAAAAACCTTGTTCACTTTCGTTGATATTAGCCATATGTAATCTGTTGTTAGGTAAATATGTTTTATGAAACGTTTAGAGAGCTAAATTTACTAAGTATGTAAGTGAATACCATGTTTGTACGATGAATATTTAGTGACTTCAAACGCATTGAAAAGTATGGTTTCTGAGCAAAACGTGGCGCGAAATATGTTAGCCCTCTTAAGAATACTTATACATTTTGCATTGACACATTTTATGCGCATACCATGATTACTTTATATTATTATTATTATTTGACATAATTCGTACCTATTTCAGATTTATGTTTGCAAACGTTTGACACAATTTATTATAGTATGATATGAAATTATTAATTATTGACATTATTACACGAATGAAACTATTATTACATTATAAGACACCAATTTGCATGACAATTTATTAAAGTTAGTTTACAGTATCGGAATTTAATCTATTGATGTATTTATGACCTAAGTAACTTAGGTTTATTAATTCATTGATTAAAATTGTCACCTATAATAAACACATTGTAACACTATCGAATTAGGGAAACCTGTAAGGATAGATGTTGATATAACACACAAGAGCTGCCTTAAATACTATATTTATATGTGTCCTTAGGGTTAAGGTATAGGTATATTGTGGCTTCATCACGTTGCCTGAAACTAGACGTTACGTACGTACGTACAAATATTATTTAAGTAATATTATTATGATGATAATATTAGATACCTAATGATTTTTTTTATGAAAAATCACTCGCTTGTACTAGTTGTATTCCACTATTAAATATATTTTACACTAATTGCTGACACATGTAATGATTTCTTTTGCTGGAAAATGAAACCTGGAAGTGATCTGCAGACTCTGCTGGGTTTTCAAAAAGAGATCACTTTTTAGATTTTACATTTGTAAATAGTTTCAGCAGGCGGTCTGCTCTGTGAACTGGTTACTTGTTGCCTTTGTTTTGTATTCTTGACGTTTCGCCAGACTCAAGTTCTCACTTATAGTTTTACAAAAGCCTATAGACTAGTATAGACTATAGACAGAGTAGATAGAAGATATAGAGAAGGTTTAGGTTTAATTAAACTTTAAGATTTTGATTTAGCATATTATAAAAAGCCGCATAAAGGTATTATTGTTATGTACGTTATGTATAAAAATATGTGATTAGTTCAATATACAGGTCCGAATGTTGTGATTACTGCGTGCTCCGGAGATAGCACGCTGTCTGATGGCCGAATGTTGTGATTTTGCTTAAACCATTCAGTTTTAAGTAGTAATAAGTTATTTTTGTGATGTCAACACCGCCTCATAGTAGAATGATTACCCTGTACATAAAACATTTATTGATTATTCGGAAATAGTGGGTAGTTGATTTGACATAAATGTTCAGTATGAGGTGGGATTTGTTGAGAGGCGATAAAAAGTGAATATTCTGGAAAAAGAACACATTCTGTTTCCTGATCGAGTTCAGTAAAGTGCTAATTAGTTAAAGTAGAATATTTGTATTAATTAATAGTTAGTACTTAGTTGTGCAAGTATTAGTTAGATTGTGAAAATAAAAATGTAAAGAATCTACAATCATAGGATTATTATTTCGTAATACCATTAAGTGGAATGTAGGAGTAGTATCTATTATTATACGAAGAACAGAAGAATAAATAGCTATGTAAAGGATATTGGAGTATCATTTCTCATCACTATCATCTTCTATGTAAGAAGGTAGGATTCAGGGATCCCATTAGGAATAGGCCCAAGCTAATTTTATTTTTGGGCAAATGGGATGGAGAATACGACGTAGACGCTCGTAGAGGATTTAGGACATCAGACGGAATTTATTTCAACAATATCTTGCAGCCAATCAAAGCGAACCCAAAGCTCTAAGATTTAAATGATGAAATAATATAATAAACCGAGCCTCAAAAGTTTTTCTCGGCCACGGCATTTAGCCTCTCATTTAATAAGTAAGCCACGCGAAAATGAAATAGCCCCTAAGATACTAATTCGTCCTCTTTAAAACGTCACCTAAACATTCCATTATAAGCATCAAATGAAGATCAACAATTATTTTAACTTGTCCTCCGTAATAATATATTAACACCTAATTTACTAATTCAGCCACATATTTTACATGTAATCACCATTTTATATTTTATAGCTTCAAAACAAGAGTCTCAAAAAATCATAATTTAAGCCTCCACAGACATCAGTTTTTATAATTTAGCGTGTAAAATAGATATATCATATTCTTTTTTCGTGAAAATAGCCACTGTAAGGCTAGACGCCAGTGCACAGGACGACAGCGACCGGCCATTAGCATCAATCAGAGACCGCTATTTGATATCACTTTGTAACTAAAGACAGATTACGCTTACCGAACAAGAGAGTGAGGTTAAAAAAGCAGATACTAAACTCAAAATTGAGTACATTATAGACTCTCTAGAAGTGAATATTGTGAATGTCATCATAAATTTACGATTAATGAGAAATTACTCGTTACTCACATTTGGGTTAAGTATTTGCATTCTTGGTCTCACTTCTTTGTTTGTATCTGTCTTTAGTTCTATAATCTGTATTACATGCATACATAACGTCACCGACCGAAATCTGTATGATGTCTAGGCATTGTAGAGAATACCTGATACTTGCAGGCAAGGCAATGTATGAAATAACGAGAGTATGGAAGGGTTGTTCGCTGCTTGCGAAGGTTAGGTTAGGTTGGTTAACAGTTACCACTAACGCGTGAAGGCGAGCGAGCGAAGCGAGCATGCCGCTGCAGCGGCCGCTGAGCGCCAGATGTATTACAGATAAATTTAATATTTTACAATAGGTATGTTACAATTTATAATTCCTCGATAGTTTATAATTTTGCGGTACCTACTTATAATTTTATGGTGACCCCAGACCTATTTATTTTACACATTACCGGTGGACCAGCAGGTATTCTATGCAATCCCTAGGAAATTTGTACAGTACTAGACAAAGTATGAACAATCATATGCTTATTCAAAACATTTCTTAAATTGCTTCGAAGGGGCATCTGGAGTCTGGGGCAGATATTCCTAAAGCTGTCTACACACCAAAGCCGCCGGCCCGGCGGCAGAACCCGCCGGGTAAGGCTTTGGTGTGTAGACAGCTTTAGAATGCAGGTATTGTATAGAATATCTGATTGTAAAGACTGCAGGTAACACATAATAATAATTAAAAGCATTTATGCTCGAAAATCTGTCCGATGTTCCCGTGTGAAACGGACAAGCGAGTCCGTTTCAGGACTCGCTTGTCCGTTTCCACCAGATTGTGACACCCCACACAGTTGGCTGAACGACGTGCCTTGCAAAGCAAGGAAACTCGCAAATCAAATGTTACACAGTGGTCAACCATCCGAGCACCAGCAATAGCGGTAGTTGCTTACTGCAGTGATCTTTTACAAAAGACTGAGTTAGTGGCTACAAGTGGTCCTAGCTATTTAGGTAATATTAGTGGCTATAATTTGCTTTTTGGTGGCAATTTTACTTAACTTTGATGATCCATAAATGTTGGACGAGTTACATTTTAAACATGCTGAATTAGGAAATTAGAAGCTATGATATTAATAAATAATGTCCATTTTGGTGTGGTCCTCTGTGGCCGGACCACAGTTTAGTACTCAGATGCTATAGTTCGAAATAATGCCTACCTAAAGTCTACTTTCATCGGAATATATTGATATTTTTAGTACCTCAAGAGATATCTTTTTAATTAACTATGTATGTGGTCCGGCCGCCAGGCAGTGCTCTCTGGCCGCGCCACCTCAAATTAAATAGAGTATAATGAACTATTAATAAATCAATATACCGAAAAAAATCTACCTAAAGAGTACCTTGCATACGACAAATATGGTCCGATACACTCCTATAGTTAAGGAGTTATTGGTCGTAGGGTGTGGTCCGGCTGGAAGGTATACTCTGCAGCAAGTCAATTTTGCAATATTTAATATTAACTATCCATAAATCAATTTAAATAATAGTACCTTTTCTCTACTCTTCGTTGATACTGTTTTCTCTCAAGAAACTATTCATTTTGATTAAATTAATCTTTAAAGTATGTGGCGCGGCTAGGGAGGATTACTTTCAGCAAATATAACGAAATATGCTCTATTTCTTTATGCCAACGAAAAGTGCATAATAAGTACTTTATAAAAAGACCTGGACTTCATATATAAACTTTTATTTTTATTACGAACAATGATTTTGAAAAAGGTGCACTTTTTGGTTTTTGTTTACGTATCTACCTAAGAATAGAATTGACGAAGTACTGATGGTTTAAAATAAACAATCAGTATACGAAAACAAATATACATACATACATTTGGTCACGCCTTTATCCCCGAAGGGGTAGGCAGAGGCATATTATATGCCCACATTTCACCTTTGTATAATTTGTCCCACGTAGGTAATAGGTGGTGAGCCGTATTGCCGTGTTTAAATGGACAGGCGCAGGTTGTGACTGCCTGCTGTTGAAATAAAGCCTGCAACTTAGCTTAACGACTGCCATTTTACTGGCAACCGGGACCAACGGCTTAACGTACCTTCCGAAGCACGGAAACGCTCAAATAAATGTCACAAAGTGATCACATGGATGGTCACCCATCCATGGACCGGCCATAGTGAAAGTTGCTTACTGCAGTGATCGTTTACAGAACACTGAGTCCGCGGGGGCACGAGCGAAAACAAATATATATTTTCATAATCAAGTATAACAATAAAAAACCGGCTAAGTGCGTGTTGGACTCACCCATGAAGAGTTCCGTAGCAGCAAGTAACATAACATAAAAGTTCTTGTAGTTCGTTGTAACTTTCATTGATGTTTTAACACTTTCGCAGTGGTAGTGATTTTTCCAGGCGAAAATTGTCGTTTATGACGCATTAAAAAAACTACAAACTCGATCTCGTTCAAACCAATTTTCGTTGGTAGATTTTATAGAATTTATTACCAACGGACCCCGAGTATCTGTCTCCTCACGGGGTCCGTTGGGAACTGAAGATAATTTCATGTCCTTTGCTAAGTACGTGGGGTCTGTTGGGAAAAGAATTCCCTACGGACCCCCACTCTCTTCCCCGTTAATAAAAAAAATTGTTTAGGTGGTTACAAAAAAAATAACCACGAAGGCTGATGCGGGAGCTCCGCTCCCGCCTTAGCCTTCCAATCTATCCAAGTCAGATTGCGCGAGGTGTATCTGCGCTACATAGTGGTTGTACATATAGCACAGCTTGTACCAACTCGTTTTTTTATTAACGGGGGAGCAGAGTGGGGGTCCGTTGGGAAATCTTCTTCCCAACGGACCCCACGTACTTGGCAAGAGGGTCCCCTGGACATGAAATTATCTTCAGTTCCCAACGGACCCCGTGAGGGGACAGATACACGGGGTCCGTTGGGAATATACGTTTTATAGCAATGTACATCATATATTTTTTTTAGCTTTTTCATTCTCTTAGTTTAGAAGTAAGAGAGGGGGGGGGGGGGGCACATTTTTCCACTTTGGAAGTGTCTCTTGCGCAAACTATTTACTTTAGAAAAAAATGATGTTAGAACCTTTAATAACATTTTTGAAGACCTATCTATAGATACCCCTTATGTATGGGTTTAAGGAAAAAAAAATTGAGTTTCAGTTCTGAGTATGGAACCCCCAAAATTAACGGCTTTTTTTCTAGTTTTATATAAAAATCTTGATGCAGCTCACAGAATACATCTACTTACCAAGTTTCAACAGCATAGGCCTTATAGTTTCGGAGAAAAGTGACTGTGACATACGGACATGACGAATCTATAAGGGTTCCGTTTTAGCCATTTGGCTACGGAACCCTAAAAATTGTTAATACGATAGGTTTTGGTACTCATTTTTTCATTGTTATTTCTTGTTTAAACGGCTCAATGCTTATATTTGATTATGAAAATATATTTGTTTTTCGTATACCTATTGTTTATTTTAAACCAAAATTTTGACTTACTTCGTCAAATTCTTCTATTCTTAGGTAGATACGTAAACAAAAACCAAAAAGTGCACCTTTTTCAAAATCATTGTTCGTAATAAAAATAAAAGTTTATATATGAAGTCCAGGTCTTTTTATAAAGTACTTATTATGCACTTTTCGTTGGCATAAAGAAATAGAGCATATTTCGTTATATTTGCTGAAAGTAATCCTCCCTAGCCGCGCCACATACTTTAAAGATTAATTTAATCAAAATGAATAGTTTCTTGAGAGAAAACAGTATCAACGAAGAGTAGAGAAAAGGTACTATTATTTAAATTGATTTATGGATAGTTAATATTAAATATTGCAAAATTGACTTGCTGCAGAGTATACCTTCCAGCCGGACCACACCCTACGACCAATAACTCCTTTACTATAGGGGTGTATCGGACCATATTTGTCGTATGCAAGGTACTCTTTAGGTAGATTTTTTTCGGTATATTGATTTATTAATAGTTCATTATACTCTATTTAATTTGAGGTGGCGCGGCCAGAGAGCACTGCCTGGCGGCCGGACCACATACATTGTTAATTAAAAAGATATCTCTTGAGGTACTAAAAATATCAATATATTCCGATGAAAGTAGACTTTAGGTAGGTATTATTTCGAACTATAGCATCTGAGTACTAAACTGTGGTCCGGCCACAGAGGACCACACTCCATTTTGATGCCATTTTTTAGTATTTTAGAAGCTTACTGTTTGAATGCATGTTACAAAATTAGATGCTTATAAATTATCCCGATGCTGAATTATATTAACAGTGGCTAATAGAGAGGTTAACTGGTGGCTATAACCTATAAATTCTGACGCTCATTAATTGTGGCTGACTTATTAATTTAGGGGGCGAAGTATTTTTCCGGAGGCTAAAAATGCTATTAAAAAGAAGGTCGTTTAATTAGCACCCGAATTTTATTTATAAAATATTTTAAAAAAACAATGATACGAAACGTAATTTTAACACTCAGACAAACGTAAAGAAAACACAAATTGAAAACCACTCATATTAACCAGCAACTCTTTCAATTTTGGCGTAGGAAGATTTTTTTATGTAAAATACTAAATCATTAATAAGTCAAAATTAAAATAATGTTTCCTGAATTTAACATACTGTGCGATTCAATTTTATATAAGCAACAGAATATTCTGTTTTAAAAATTTGTAAGAAATAAAATACTCTCATTTTGTGCTCTTCCTGATTTGTTTAATTGCACCAATGCATAAAGCAGGTTATTTGTGTGTCTGTAGCACTATTGTTCTAAAACTGCTGGGCCAATTAGGACGTTTGATTTCAATTGTTGTCACGTTGTCACGCCTTTTGTCCCCGAAGGGTAGGCAGTGGCATTTTATATGCGCACATTTCACTTTATCTAGACTTTGTCCCAGGTAATAGGTAGATAGTAGTGCCGTATTGCCCTTTGTTGAGGTTTTCGAGTAGTGACTCCCAAAATATATTTTAGTAACATCGGTTTAAGCTTCATCTTTTTAGGTTTTTCATTTTTCTTAATGACCGTTAGTACGTAACCTGCAAGCAAATGTTTTTTCTTTGAAGGAATAATAGAAACACATTTCCACTGTAAAATACAATTTAGGTACCTACCTATTTAAGCGTGTAGCCTGTCCCTGTTTGGTTCCACCTCACAAGTTCCACAAAAACCGTAATGAAACGAAATACTTACTAAAACACCAGCCACGTCTACTTTACTAAGAAAACGTAAAGGTATAAAATATCCCGCATAATATACAACTTCTATTGCAGTGATAAAATGGACATAATTGTGCTGATCTGAGTAAGGTATGCCTCGCTCACATAAAATAATAGCGAGCTGTGTCCTTTATGCCAGTGAAATATGACCACCGGAAGCCGAATATCTATTATTTTACTTTTCAATAATCTAGAGATTATTGAATAGTAAAATAATAGATGAATGAAGAAGAGAAAAAGAAAAGAATGAAGAGAAGAGAATAGTAAAATCTAGAGATTATTGAATAGTAAAATAATAGATATCTTTAGACTCTAACTTGGTCTACAAAACGAATTATTACCGAATGTCATAAATAAATAACACGATTATTAATACCTGACAAAGTTTCAATCCTTACGTTACGTATTGTCTAAGTATCATAAACATGTCATAAAAGCAGAAATCCGTCTTTAATTATTTTTTATTGACGATTACGCGAGCTGTCTGGTCTATAGATAGGTATAGCGTGTACAATGTTGTATAACTTTTAATCAAACAAAATTTCTATTCGTAAAATAATCAAAATATGATCCCAATTCAAACACATAAATAACCTCGGGTCGGATAACGGATAAGCTGTTCACATCCTTTCTGTCATTAGCGGATGTTTACCAATTTACAGATACTTCCGATTGACCTAGGTCAATTTTACAAAGACTTCCGATTGACCTAGGTCAACTAGGCTGAGAAACTTCCTCACACATGTTCTAACTATAATATATCTTAGTCGCAAGGATCCTCAAAGCTGTTTAGGAGTTACACTGGCCAAATAGTGCGGGTGCACGAACATACGTACTCTCCACACAAATTCATACACAAAGTCCTCTAGTCCAATTTAACCTAATAAAGTTTGTATTTTTGCATTTCACAATATTCGATCATCCAGCAACTTGTTTTAGTTCACTTTAGTAGTTGCTCCTGATATATATCAAGTGTAAATAAACTCCACAATAAAATTAACATTGAACCAGAACATCATGCGAATAGACATTTGTTACATGATCTTTATGTAAGTGTAGTAACTTTTTTATAATCATACGTAAATATATAAATACACACCTAGAGATTTAATAGTTACGCCAATATCTCCGACGGGGTAGGTAGACTCATACCATATGCTCACATTTCACTAGTCTATGAAAAAAGCAAATCAATCTCTAGATTGCTATGAATCTTGACAAAGTTTCCATTATCGAATCAAACTTGTGACAGTGACGTCACATCGCCATCGCGGGGAATGAACTATTATGGACGCAGTTAACTCTCACTCGTGTACGATGTGATGCTGTCGATATACTTTCCTCTGTACCTGCGTGACTTGACTGCTACGCGTGCAGTATAACATCATACTGATGTAATAACCCAAACGCATCCTGTAACTTATCAACAAGACTTCTCTTGAATAACTCGAAATGTAAAGCGATGTGACAAAGACTTCTTTTATTAGTATTCTCCTGGTGGTGCAATGAAGTCTCACCGAGATCTTTGTAGCCCAAGTGTTGTATCGGATGACGAAGAAGGGAATCCTATACCAAAATTACACGGCGCATAAGGTCTATCACCATCCTAAAATAATTGGGAGAGGTAGACGAGCAGCATAGAACTGCGATAGGTTGTTTTCAACAACCTTCTATAATATAGTATCAATAAATAATTTATAGCCAAGTCCTGCGTTGCATAAGTTGCATTCTTATTGCTCTATGTTAAATAACATAAAACTAACTGCTTTTGATAAAGTTTAAAAGCCGTTGAGATCACATCTTACAGTATTATTCATCGAGATATTGCTTTAAACGTCATCGGTATATATACCTCAAGAGATGTCTTCTGTCAGATGTCATACTCAATAGTGCACTAACCTCTCGTACCACGGTAATATAACTGTTAAAAAGATCTCCTCAGCAACGTCTTGGCAATATTTCAGCTTAGGGACCCTCTTTAGTTCGGCATCGCTTTGTCGCTTTTACGAGGTCAAGTCGCTTTATAACTCTTGTGTATCATATCGCAAACACTGTGCACTCTATAAACAATGTGGAAATTTAATGAACCGTGCACCACAATACGCAAAAAACCCAATGCTAGTTATATATTATGATCATTCTCTCTTAAAACGTTATCGTGGTAGGTCTATGTTAATATTAACATCAGTACATAGGTACTTATCGTGGTAGGTCTATGATAATATTAACATCAGTACATAGGAAATTAGTAATGGTGTTTTAATTTCAGAGTAATCGTTCATGCAAAAAAATTTACAGTGTTGGATAAAATAGTGTAAAACAGAAACATATTCAGCATATTATATTAAAGACAAGGCAAAAACACAAGTCGAGTATAGTCATCACGACGCTAATAACTATACTACTTCATCACATTGGAAACAGTCAAAGAATTCTTATATGGTCGTGGGAACAATGTGTTAGAAAATCGGGAATACAGATTTGCGATATCCTTGTGCGATATAATATATATGCTAATCAATGTCAATAGCTGATTCCACAATAAATATTTTGCGTTGCACACTCATACACTTCTCACCGTAGTAAAATTAAAAGTAAAAGTCATTGCCTATTTCGCCACACCTGACATATCGCATGCTGCGAGCATTTAGATTGTATTACAGAAACACAATACTTCAATAAACATCGACAAGACTAATCGAATTATCTTAAATAGTTTACGATGAGAGCATAGAGTTTTTTTTTAACATGAGGAAAAATCCTTCATGGATGCTATGCCGTACTTCTACCGACCTAAAAACCTCACGTAACGCCCAACAGCCTACGGTTGGGAACGTCGGGTAAGCCCTCGGAAGGATGTCCCAGGACCCCCAACAGAGTGGCTCGGGTGCTATCCCGAGTCTTTGGGGGTTTTCGGGTGTCATCCCGCTTCTTAGGGGGGGGGCGTGCGTGAATTCCTCACATCACGCTGCCATCATGGGCCTGCTTCTGGAAGGACGGTGAGCAAACCCTCTCACCTTCCTCAGCCACCCCCCTCAATATAGTATAGATAGTCTTGGGCAAAGACACGTCGGCGGCGCCCTCACCGACGCCGACTGCGGAACTCGGGTGGGAGAGTTCACTCCCGCTCCCTCCCGCCGTCTCTTTTACGAGCATGACCTGCTCGCAGAAAGAGGCGGCGCAGTCCCACTTACTCCCGCTGGGAATCATGTCTCGCACCATGGTCTCGAGCGAGAGAGTGTCCACGTCCAGAACTGCCACGAGGACCTGGCGCTGTTGCGCCCACGCCGTGCACTGCACCAACGTGTGGAGCGCTGTGTCCTTCGCAGCGCTTCCTGGTGTATTCCCACAGATACTTACCGAAGCTACCGTGCGCTGTAAGCATCTGAGACAACCGGTAGGAGAGGCACCGTGTCGCCTCTCTAGCCACTCGACCAAGACCAGTCCGACAGCCGCTATTATGGCGACTCCCCTTTGGTTGCTCAAGTCGAACCTTCCATGTCTCCACGGTTTCCTGTTGGAGCTGGGACCGCCGGGCCTCGATTTCTCGACACGCAGGCCTTTGGCCCCGTTCCAGCCGCCTGACCTGAGATCGTGCGGTATCCCCTATCACCCTGACGGCCATCGCCCTCTGTGGGCTCAGCAATCTAGCCATATTGCTGGCCGTCAGGGTCTTCGCCCATACAGGGGCCCCGTATAGGGCCATACTTCGCACGATCCCCAGGTAGAGAGCAAAGAGTTTGTCTGCAAATTCTCACACACGTTGGCAGATGGCGCTTTTGTGTACGAATAATCTTACTAATATTATAAAATACGAAAGTTTTTCACTGTGGATGTGTGTATGTTTATTACTCTTTCACTCTCTAACGGCGCAACGGATCTGACTAAAATTTGGCACAGGGTTAGATTTTAGTCTGAAATAACACTTAATATGCTACTTTTTATTCCGGGAATATGTGACCACGGGAAACGGGAACAGAAACAGAAGCCACTAGCATGTGACTTCTTTACACAACATCGTCTAGAACAAACTAAGGTACAATGAGCTCGTGCTTTGGAAACTAAGCAATATTTGTTGTGAGCGCCACCTGAGGTAGGTAGTCAATGTCAGACGTAACTGCTTACTAATTAAACTCGTAATGATTATAACATTGTTTAGGCAACGCGGATGCATTCTTTTAATATAATTTTAAGTGTTACATGACATTACCTGCACTATGCAGGTATGCATTGCTATTCTCGCTACGAAGAACTGAGCGATTCAAAAGATCGTTTCTCTGTCGAGCTATTAGAACGACCTGCACGTGTACATATTTTCCTCCTCTTACATTTCTAGGTTTTTCAACCGGAGCGTGAAGAGGCCCATCACAGAGCCGCCAACTTGAGGACCTCTGTCAGAAGTCGTATGGACATGAGGACCTCAGTCAGTCGTATGGAGTGTAAGAGTACCACCGGAGAGGTTCACCAATCGCTTGATGTCACCTTGGCGTTCCTATAGACGGATGAGGTCAATTTGGCGAGCTTGATAAAAAAAAATGTATTTCCGGTATCTTGTATAGCCCCCACTCCATTTGATGTTACCTATCTGCTTTTATTTCTCTCTTACTTTACAAACAGCTAAATGGTGGCTACAGAACTATGTCAGTTTATCTTCCTTTTAAATTTTCAATATTTCGAAACCTTTTAACTTGTCCTGGGACTGAGCCGAGTTGGAGCTCGTTATTATTTTTCTGGTCTAGGTTGAAAAGGTGAAAGACTGATCTAGGTAATTGCTCAATTACTGTGCATGTTTGTTAATCTTTCACATAACTATCACAATAAAGGATGACTGGTAGATATCGATTATAGCGATAAGGCCGCCCACTGTATTGCTATTTGAACGTTATTATCTTAAGTTATTTACCTGGCGTGCAATAAAGTGCAATAAATAAATTAAATAATACATAACCTATATTTAGCATACATTTACTACAAGATCAACATATCAAATTCTAAACAAAATTTAATATTAATAAGAGTACCCATACTAAAACTAATTTTCTATACACACATGCTTCACAGAGCATGTGCGTGTATGTTTGTGATTTTATGTATCAATTTATCCCTTCTGTTGAGGGAGTAGGCAGAAACACAGTATACGCCTACACAACACTTGTATCGGCTGACCACGATATTACAGAACTTTCGTTTTCTTTTTTATGAATAACCATTTGTATGTACGCAAATAGTGCATTGCACATAGCTAATAGTATTTAAAGACCCACTTTCTGAAGTATTAGAGAAAATTATAATAAAATTTTTATGTAATACATATTTAATGAAATACACCTAATAATTGTAATAGAAAGAATGAATATTGCGGAGGAGTTCCACAATATCCAATTTGCTAATAACGCATTACTTTTAAATTCCTAAATTCCTCATGTGTTTGTTTGTTGCGGTCGCGTGGATATCGGAAATTAGAGTATTGTGAGAGCCACGAGAGATGAGAGCGAACTAGTCTCTAGATCAGGCAATTAGCTCTCAAATACGCGCATTCCGATTTTAAACTTCAGTTCGTGATACTGTAGGTTTGTAACAGATGTATTGTGACTTTTTAAACTCACAAGAATTGTATGTAAGTATAATTCAATATGACACATGGAGAACTCAAATATACCTTTATCAGCCGATTGGTCAAATTCTGACTGCAAGATGGTCAGATTGAACACTCTAAAATAACTAGCGGACGCCACGTGGGTTCACCCGCGTAGCTCCCGTTCCCGTGGGAATACATACATACATACATATGGTCACGTCTTTATCCTCGAAGGGGTAGGCAGAGGCATATTATATGCCCACATTTCACCTACGGGATACGGGAATAAAATATAGCCTATGTTACCAGGGGATAGCGTAGCTTCCCAATAGTGTTTTTTTTTTTCAAATTGGTTTAGTAGTTTTGGAGCCTATTCGATGTAAACAAACAAACAATTAAATTTTTCCTCTTTATAATATTATAGTATAGACTAGCGATCAAAATAATAAAGACCACATGGAAATCCAACCTCTATTATTATATTTGTTCATAACTTCGCTTCTACTTATCCAATATCGATAAAACAAACGTAAGATTTAAGTCTGACCCAGATCAGTCCATTAAAAAAAATCCAAACTTCAAAGTCCTTTCAGTAGATTTTGCGTGAATCGCGAATAAACGACAAAAATTCCATAAATAATATTAAGTGCCTCCATTGCACAGACACGACCACTTTAAAATTTCATAGGTATTAGTGTAGGTGCTTTTCTTAACATTTTCTAAATTTGTATTACTCCTGGAACTCCATAAACTACTAATATCAAAAAGAGGAAAGATTTCTTAGTTTGTAATTAGTAAACTTAGAAACAACCGAACCGATATTGGGTTAAATGGATGCTACGGGATTCGTAGCATGTCGCAAGCGAAGCCGTGGCACATGGTTTTATTGAAGAGTAATTCAGGTGCCTACAGGATTTTCAAGTATCAATTACGTGTCGAAATGTCAAAAAGCATACGCTACTTACCTCCATCTCATTACATTTAGTTTAGAGCTACAAATTTTGTAGCAGGTGCAGCTGCGTGTGGAATTGCGGACGGCATCTTGTCTTTTGTATTGCATTGACCATGCTAAGGTCATGTTTAAGGTTTCAGAATATCTATAACGGATGTAGAGCAACCTTCAGCAATGTCACGTACCAAAATAAATGCCTGAGTACTTAAACCGGCTTATTTATCAGCTACTAGTTCTCAGATTATGAATAAGTTCATTGATAAATAGTTCAATTCAGCCCCTCCTTCTGAAATTCAAATCCTCCCGCTTGCACTCGTATCAACCTTTCACTATTGCGTCGGGGATACCTACGATATTTTTTTATATACCAACAGGGATAACTAGGATTTGAGTGTAATATTTCTAACCCCACTACGGTGATAAGGGATCTTAGTTAGACCTTCTGCTAAGAATCTTGAGACATCCTTCCGAGGGATTACCCTGGGGCACCCAGCCGAAGGCAGGTTTTAGTTAGTTTTTGTAACTCAGCTGGTGTACCACAAAATTGCAGATAAAATTAGATTGGGCTCGGAAAAACAGAACTTAAATTGAGAAATGCATATAGGTCAATTGCTGGGAACAGTGCAAGACCGAACGTTGTACCATTTTTTTGGGGAAGCTAGACGTAGATTTTAAATGGCTCAGATGATAATGTTGAAGTTTCAAGAAGAAAGGTATGTCATGTTTTCTTAAAAACTGTCGTTAAGTTATAGCCTACAATAAGTCATGGCGCCAAGTTTTGGCGTCAAATTAACACTAAAAAGAAAATTTAAATAAAATGTAACCCTTCGCGTCTTGCATACAAAAACTAAAGCAATAGTATTTTTTTTTAATAATTAGATCGTTTAGCGGTATTATCGCGACAGTACCACCAATTTGTATAGCGATGCATTTTGACAGGAGTGTGTGGTGGAGGTACGCATTCACAGTTGGTCACCTTGCAATAGTGTATGGTGGTCGCGTCTGGGCCAGGGCGAGAGTGGGCGACCTCATATAGCTTGCGCGGGAGGCGTTTCCTTTATTTGTTGGTTGTTCGCTGCGTGGTAGTGACGTGAGACAACGCGCAGGAATCATCATGCGTACTTTACTGGTGAGTTTCAGTGGCATGCCCTCACCAAGGGCGGTTACATCATACATATATATGTCATGCATACGCACTAAATATGACGTTCCATAACCTTTTTAATTTTCATTGTGACAGTTTAATATTTCCTAGTTTTCCAAGGTCTATCACTCATTGTAAAAAATAATTCAAATAACAAGACGTGTTATTAAAAAAATGTTATTGTTTTATTGTTGATAAGTGGTAATATAACCAAATAAACCATGTACTTTCGTAATAAATTTCTTCTATCATACAATTTCGTTTTTTACTATGAGTGATATTCCAGAATAAGTTTCTTTGGAATCTTTTTCTGTGAATATAATATATATTTACTATCATTGCTTTTGTTTATTTAATATAATTATTGTTAATTTTATAAATATAAAAATATAAAATCAGCTACATTATTCATCTTATGCATAAAAGTCTTAAATTACTTCATCATTGAAAGCAATGGTAATTGAATTATCAGTCCGCAATACGTTCTTATTTAACCTTTAACATACAACAGATCTATTTAACATAAAAAGTGATCTATAAATAACCACATAACGACTACACTTAGACATTGCAAGGACCCAACTCCGTGAAAGTGAAACGCATTGAATATACAATTGACTATACTATTTTATCTAACTATATCGATAAAGTCACAACGAGATTATAATTACATTCAATGAATACTATATCAGTAAAAAATATCTATATCAATCTGTATCGAATCCAGGTCGGTCATACTTCATACACAACCACTTGTAGTGTCAGTTTCACATACCAGCCTTGAAAGCGAGCGCGAACTGACCGACCAGTGCATAGAATTGTCGCAAGTAAAACACTTATTGCTCTTACAACATACCGATAAAACGCCCTTAATAGTTCGTAATGCGGAACTAATAGTCCAAATCTAACACATAGCATAGCAAGCTAGTTGTCATGTTAATTACTGAATTACGTAAAAGCAGCTCTTGCAGGCCAAAATTCCTTGCTGGTTACGTTGCCTCACTGGCCTACTGTTATTAACAGGCTTGGCACTGGACATAGATAAGTACTTGAAAACGAGTAGCTTGTTCTAGTAAAACTAGATTATGGTCACTTGCAGTAAAAAGCCCTATTTGTATGCTAGTTGTGAGGTTTATGTCGCAGCGTGCTAGAATTTTGTAATAACTCCTTCCGTGGGAAATAAAAGTTGTCGATACATATCGTTGTTTATAGCAGGACATCCGATAACATAACATTATTCCACATTCATGCTATTACGTGAAATGATTTAATTTGGGTTTATTTTACGTGTTGCTACTACTTAATAACACGTAATATCTCTACCTAGGTCATCAGCGTTTCAGTCGATTTGGTGTTAACTGCTGGACATAGCCTCATCCAAAAGTCGTTACAGCATTCAATAACAGCTGAAATGATGACGATTATTTGAACATGCTATCGTTGAACAGTAATCATTTATAATAATATGTTATGATAGGGCTTTCTTCCATGTGTTAATTATGATAGAAGGGAAAACGTATTACCCAGTTTCAAGAGATGTTAAGCCACATCATTTTCCCCAATCATAGATTTTTTTAAATACTTTAGAAAAGTAAAGACCTCGTAAATTCACCCTACACCCAAAACTCGCATACCCCTCGAGGCGGATCACAGCGACGGCCAGTGTGGTAATTAGAATAACCGCTTATCATAAGGTGGGCCTTGTTTACCTCCTTGGTAATTAATAACCTTGTTATTATTAGGCAGACATGTGATTGAATTTATATTTACATATAATTTACATATGTGCACTTTTTATATGAGTCATAGTGCCTTGTTAATTTATATGAGACTCGAGGAAAATCATAAAGTTTCGTTCATTTCTCTTGTCTCAATATTTAAACAGATTTATTTGTTTCATCCAACTATCGACCAATTATAAGCAGCCAAAGCAAACTTTTGAATTCCAATCTATTAATCAGTGCAGATCATATCAGCGAACATCCTGAGATTCTATTAATATTCTATAACAATCCCATGCGTTTGAACCGATATTTCCTCACAACTTATGCAGTGTGCTGATGGAATGATATGCTATTTGTCAAGTTCAAATTATCGTTGACAACTTCAAAATAACTCTAAGTTCAAAAGTATTTCAAGTGGTAGGTCATAGCGTACTTATACCTAACTGTATAAAAGTAACAAATCTAAATATAGATCACAAATAAGTGATTCCAATTGAATCTTTTAGCAACAGGCAACTTAAGCTATCACACTATGAACCCAGCTTTCGAGATTAAGATTACAGCATTGAAGTAAAAGAAACATTAGTTTTCGAATCAGATCATCATTTTTTTTCTATAACCAGTTGTTGATTTACACCACCATAATATCACAACCTTATCTTCTTACCTTGCCTCGACCTTTCACTGCTGGTATCCCTGAAAATTTGAGTTGCCATTCTAACTGAACACTCAAAATGCCGGTCCCAATTTTTTTTTACTATTGCATATCGAACTATAGTCCAATCCTACCCGATCTGGCAATAGTGTAAACATGTCATGTTTTGACAATCGTTGTCTAAGACAGATGAGTAGAAAAATATAGTATGACAAATCATTGAATTTTTTACTATCCTGAGCAGGTATTTTAAATGAAAATAAACTATCATAAAGAAGTTATTTGGTGTCGAAATGATTGTAAGAACACTGTATGACTCCTGGATATTGGAATAGAATCAGGGTGAATACTCAATTGCAAGTAACTAAGGATATATAGGATCAAATGTGTTTGTTTACATTTTTGCGCAAAGCTATTGATATACAGTATAGTCACATAGGACACTTACTAGCTCTTATCAATATCGACATTTGCGATTATTGAAATGACACGTGCCTTTTTTCACTGTTCATTGACAAGTATCACGACACACAATCACCTCTTTCTTTTTTGTTAAACGTGTGGCATTTTTTATGAACTTTATATCGCCAAGAGCTATGTGCGAGGTCAGTATGTTGCAAAAATGCAAGTCAATACCTTTTTATTATGTGAA
This sequence comes from Miltochrista miniata, assembly GCA_933228765.1. Taxonomy (NCBI): domain Eukaryota; kingdom Metazoa; phylum Arthropoda; class Insecta; order Lepidoptera; family Erebidae; genus Miltochrista; species Miltochrista miniata. Next base: position 19,632,766 of record OW121763.1, on the reverse strand, counting down.
ATATACTTGAACAACTTATTACTGCAAAAATTTACATTGACTGCTCTGCTACTAATTTAACCTCTAAAACAAGATAAAGCATAACTAGCTCATGCAGAAATATTCTGTGTCTGAGAGTGCAAACGTGTCATAATTATCGTCCTTACGACTTTAAGACCTATGTATCAATTTTATTGAAAACGACGTTTTGATATTCAGAATTTAAAGGCGCATCTAATGCAGAGACTCTCATGTCAATGTGACGTCTTAATCACATTTTATTTATAAAATTCAAAACCTCCTATGAGACAGCTCACTAAAACTTGATCTATAAATAAACCGGCCAAGTGCGAGTTGGACTTGCCCATGAAGGGTTTCGTAGCAGCAAGTAACATAATATAAAAGTTCTTATAGTTCGTTGTAACTTTGACTGATGTTTTAACACGTTCGCAGTGGTAGTGATTTCACTAACCGGAAATTGCGGTTTATGACGTATTAAAAAAAAACTACCAGCTCTATCTCGTTCAAACTAATTTTCGTTGGTAGTTTTTATGGCAATCTACATCATATATTTTTTTTAGATTTATCATTCTCTTAGTTTAGAAGTTAGAGGGGGGGGGGGGGACACACATTTTTCCACTTTGGAAGTGTCTCTTGCGCAAACTATTCTCTTTAGAAAAAAATGATGTTAGAAACCTCCATAACTTTTTTGAAGACCTATCTATAGATACACTATACGTATGGGTTTGATGAAAAAAAAAATTTTGAGTTTCAGTTCTGAGTATGAGGACCCCCAAAATTTACTGCTTTTTTTCTAGGTTTATATAAGAATCTTAATGCGGTTCACAGAATACATCTAGCTACCAAGTTTCAATAGCATAGACCTTATAGTTTCGGAGAAAAGTGGCTGTGACACACGGACGGACAGACAGACGGACAGACAGACAGACATGACGAATCTATAAGGGTTCCGTTTTTGCCATTTGGCTACGAAACCCTAAAAACCTATGTGTTATTAATGTGTACACATAAGAGTCTTTACTGAGTCATACGTTAGAGATGGTGCGATATTTTAGTTATGAAAAGCAAGCAAATATATAGGCCCGGGCAAGTCTACTAATTATAGGGTTACTAGCTGATGCGCGCGGCATGAAATTTGGTTCCCGTTCCCGCTTCCCGTGGGAACATTTTCCCGGGATATAAAGCCCTTGTGTTATTCCAGACTATACTCTATCTCTGTACCAAATTTCAGCCAGATCCGTTCAGCCGTTAGAGCGTGATTGAGTAACAAACATCCAAACATCTTCACAAACGTTCACATTTATAATATTAAGTAGGATTAGTAGAATTACTAAGGACTCATAATAGCACACTGTAACTCATGTTTCTCTTCGTATCAGTGACCTGTTGTCCTCGCAGTACCTAAGCCGGTCACATGTCTAATTCTATTTATAGCCGTTTAGTTATCGAATATATTTTGTGTACCTTTCTCTTATTTACTGATAAACCTTTCAATATTTAATTACAAGTACAGTACCTAATCATCAATAATTATTAATTATTTTGCAAGTACTTTTATTCTCAGTCATAACGTCATTAATGTCAATTGTGACGAAAGAATCACTTACCCTTTCATAGGATAAATGTTTTATCTAGCACTGCGGTCTTCGTACCACCTTACATACATATTACGGTAATAGAATTACACATCGGTAAATATTTCTACTCACTAGCTGTCATTGTATATGAAAAACCGCCTGGTGATAGACAGACAGACGGACAACGAAATCTACGTAATGAGATCCTGTTATTATTCTTTGGTACCCTTTTTTTTAACGTGAGGGAAAATCCTCATGGATGCTATGCCGGACTCCTACCGACTAAAAAACCTCACGTTACGCCCAATAGCCTATTGTTGGGAGTCCCGGGTTAGCCTTCGGGAGGATGTCCCAGGACTCTTTGGAACCCTACAAAAGAATAAGTGTCTATTTACATTTTCCAAGTCAGTCAAAAAGTGAAAAAAAAAAAATAAACAAAAACAATTTAGTGAATATTTCGGTGAATACCCCTATCAATTTTATTGAGTACATACAAACATACATAATAGTCACGCCTTTATCCCTAAAGAGACAGAAAGAGGCATAACTTAGCACTGTATAGTTTTTTTTATACCACTAAGGTAGCAGACAGACATACGGCCCACCAGATGGACTGGTGAACACCATAGCCTATTAACGACAAAACCAGAGGCGCTACACTCACACTGCCGACCCTAATAGTATTGAGTATTATGCAACGAAAAGACGATAGATGAGAATCATAACTAGATAAACGTGTTAATGTCTTCATTATGTAGTATTTGCGCTAAACATGTTACAATCCAGTTTAATTATTAGCTAACAAAGCATAACGGTTACAATGCTGCAAGTTATACGATAAGTTATTATTATGCGGTTATAATTGAGTCTTATCAGGACATCATACAATTAATAAAAGTTTTACTGCTATTAAAACGGTACTACAAAAGACATCAACGCGTTCGTGCGCTTCGATAATCTCGTAGCCCTTTTCTGATAGCGTTTTTATTTTAGTGTAATGTATCTTAAATGTTTTGGTACATGCGTGCTGGGTATTATAATCAATTATCATCCGTACAAATAAATTAAATTCACGTCTTATTTTCCCGAATAGATAAACACTTGCGTACTAGTCCCACCAGATGAAATTAATAAAATTCACGTCTTATTTTCCCTAATGGGTAAAAGCGTGCGTACTAATCCCACATAATATGGACGTGTTGAAATAGATTCATTAGTTCCAATAGACTCATAATATTGTAGGTAGTTAATATGCATCCTGGCATTGATAATGTTTTTTCATGTCAGTGAACGGTATCGTTAATCACGTATAATATTGTCATTTACCCCATTTTATTGTCGTAAAGAATTCTTGTTCATTGTTTTATTTTTCTACATATACGTAAAGAATAACTTAGTAAACCTTCTAAATTTATTAATTAACTGTATAAGTAGGTTTTATTTCATAATAAGTAGTTTTATGTAATTGTTAAGACACCAGTGTTACAATTTTGTGTGTTCAAATTTAACCCACTATTCAAATATAATCACTCAAACATGTCATAATTCATAATTTTAAATAAATTATAATGAACAACAAGAACATACATAATATTTAACATAAATTTAGGTAGATATATTTACTTTATCTTAAAAGCGAAAACGCCCTGATGTAAATCTAAGCTTCCGTTAAACCCGGTAGTAACGTGTAGTTCAATAAACTGACGTGACTTCCCACTTGGTGAAATATTCATTTCAAGGGAGACTATGGTTCTGGGAGGACAGTACGTAGGGATCTTTTAGACGTATCAACTTAATATGAAGATGTGATGAATCATGAGGATCCAAACCGGCTTCGATGTGCTGAGTAAGGGACGAGGTCTTAGCGAAGAGAAGGAAAATTTGAAACTAAATCCTGTACCAACACATCTCGCATGATGGAAAGCCATAACGACATCTAGCGATTGGGGGCCATCCACTCTCACAGTCTGTAAAAATATAGTGATAGTGGTCCTTCAGCTGGCGACCCTATTATGTGCCTCTTCACTTACAAAACCCAGGATTGTAAGAGGTGGGAAACACATGTGCTGGCAGGTCGTTCCAGTTTTTATGGTTTGAAAGAGAAACTATCTTTTGAATCGTTCAGTTCTGGTGAAGGGTTTCTCCACTGTGTGAGAGTGGCATCTCTGTCCAGCAAGCGTTGTTTGGAATCGAAAAGGCGAGAGCGGGATTAATATAATAAATAGTAGGAAGAACAAGGTCAATCGCCCAAAATGAGTACAAGAGAGGTCATTATCCAGCGGTGGATTAATTGAGCTTACCTACAAGGAAATTGATATTCTGACTTTTAATATTGCCGTACCTTAAGCAGAATCTTTCTTGGCTTTTTGGCCTGTAACCTTGACTGAGCGACTAAGTTGCCAACTTTTGTCAAGAGTGCACATTGAGTTCAACGCGATATTTGTTCAGGCCTCATAATCTGAGTAAAACAATGCTGACTTAAGCAACATGTCTTCTTAAATTGGAATGAAATACCTCAAAGGTTTACAAAAGACAATTAAAGTCATTACCTATGTGTGATTGTGTTTAAACCCACACTCTTAACTTGTATTTCTTTGGTACCGCGCCGTAGGACGTGAATATGTAGATGTCTACGAGGTATCTATACTTACAAAGAGGATCTATGTAAAGTTGAACATGTAGGTACTCTTTTAAGGATCGGTCAGAATAAAAGTAAGCTACTTAATTTAAAGGATTTTCAAGTCATAGGTACTAATAATAGCTCTTATTTGTTACTATAGTTTAACCAGGCCGCACTAGGAAACATGAGGAGATTTGACTGACATTTCTATATTATACTAGCTAATGCCCGCGGCTCCGCCCGCGTGGAATGTTATTCCCGGTTCCCGGTCACTTAGGGTAGGGTATGAAAAATAGATGTTGGCCGATTCTCAGACCTACTCAATATGCTCACAAAATTTCATGAGAATCGGTCAAGCCGTTTCGGAGGAGTATGGCAACGAAAACTGTGACACGAGAATTTTATATATTAGAGATAGTATCAATAACTCTATCCAGATACCATTGGGGGTTCCATACAAAACGTCTATAAAAAAGGTCGAAACAACTATGAAATATACTTACCAGTGACAGTTATTTTACACGAAATTTATAACTTTGGAACGTGCCCTATAGACTTAAAAAAGCCTTCAAATTTTATTCTTAGACGCTGAAGGTAATGCCTAAAATAATAAGATTTTACTTCAAAAATAAACCTTTTCTGGTGAAACACGAAACTGTAGTTCAATAAAAAAGTGGTATTCTATTAGCTCTGAGATCTTAGTTTTAGAGCAAACACCCCGAACCTACATACCTACTCGACACCATATCATATGTTTCACGTTTAAATTAAATATATATTATTCTTTTGTAATTTCATAAACAGTTAAAACTTATTGTATGAGCACTGCGTAACCAATTGGCAAACGAAGAATTAACGGCTTATTACAACGTCTGTCTTCTGCAATTAGTTTTGTCCTACATATCTCTATTTTACTAATGAGAAAAGTATTATACTAGAGATGGATGTGTTGTTTGATATTTCATTGAGATTAATAGCTAAGATTAACCTTTAATTTTATTACTGTTGGCATCTTGGCCCGTGCGTGACATTTAATTGATAAACTTTGACTCCTTTTTTTACATCATGTCAAAGATAATATAATAGTATTACAAACAGATAGGCAACTCCCTGAGCAAGTTTCCCTAGTTCAGCCACAGCTGTCTTATAGTTGGAGAGTATTTTGCTCTGTACAAACATTACGTGTTTTTTAGTGTAGGTCACAGAATTAAAATCGAATTATTTGTATGAGGTTTTCGCCCTGTGGTCACGTAGATGTTCCCAAAAGGATAGGAAGATGCTTACTATACACCCATATTTCACCTAAGTTTTTGTTCTACGTAATAAGTAGCAGGTTGTGACTGCCCGCTATTAGAAAAACCGGCCAAGTGCGAGTTGGACTCGCCCATGAAGGGTTTCGTAGCAGCAAGTAACATAATATAATAGTTCTTATACATAGTTCGTTGTAACCTTGATTGATGTTTTAATACGTTTGCAGTGGTAGTGATTTTTCTAACCGAAAATTGCGGTTTATGACGTATTAAAAAAAACTACCAGCTCTATCTCGTTCAAACTAATTTTCGTTGGTAGTTTTTATGGCAATGTACACCATATATTCTTTTTAGATTCATCATTCTCTTAGTTAAGAAGTTAGAGGGGGGGGGACACTCATTTTTCCACTTTGGAAGTTTCTCTTGCGCAAACTATTCACTTTAGAAAAAAATGATGTTAGAAACCTCAATAGCATTTTAAAAGACCTATCTATAGATACCACACACGTATGGGTTTGATGAAAAAAAAAATTTCGAGTTTCAGTTCTGAGTATGGGACCCCCAAAATTTACTACTTTCTTTCTAGTTTTACAAAAGAATCTTAATGCGGTTCACAGAATACATCTAGTTACCAAGTTGCAATAGCATAGGCCTTATAGTTTCGGAGAAAAATGGCTGTGACACACGGACGGACAGACAGACAGACAGACAGACAGACATGACGAATCTATAACCCTTCGTCTGTTGGCGTCTGCGTGCGTCGGTACCCGTGGCGGGCGTGTCTGTTACCCCGCGTCCCGCGGCGCGAGCGGCGTCGGTTGATGTTTTAAAATGGCGATTTCTCATAACTTTTCTATGGTAGCCATTTAAAATACTTACCTCACTGGAATCGTTATGAAACAAGCTAATGATAAAATGATAGATAAGACCAGTTCTGCCTTGTAATGTATTACAAATTTCTATTAGAAAAAAGAATTTGTAATTTTTCACCAGTTTTCTCTACAAAAATTGTAAAAAAAAAAAAAAATATGTAAAATTCCAAATTTTTTTTTTTTAGTTTTTTAAATACATCCTATTTCACAATGTTCAACAGACACAATACAACTCGTCATACATTTTTTTTTATTTACAAGCTTTTCAAAATACGACTCATTTCGGCGACCCGACCGCCGACCGCCAAAAAAAGGTTAAGTTCATGCCATGATTCTGAGAAAACTGTGCTTCAAGTGGCTTTCATTCTTTTTTTATTCGTAAGTATGGTCCTTAAATTTTTTTTACACAGAGTTTTGTTTTACAAACGTGTTTAGTTTATTAGAAATTGAACAAAGAACCAAGCACTTAAAAAGGGGCCCAAAAGGGTGGTCGTAACTTTGTTTTTTTTTTTTTGAATTTTTTTGGTGTATTTTTTTTTCAAAAAAATTTACAATCTACAGCTACATGACTTTTCCTAATCGATAAACATAAAAAAAAGGTGTGCTGGCATACAAATATATTTCAGAAATGAATTATTTGAAATTTGAAAGTTTTGCAAAAAATGATCGAGAATTTCGACCAAATTTTACACAAAATTATTGAAATAGATTTTACATTCAATGCTTGAAAACAATAAAAGAATACATAAAAATACATAAAATAACGATAGATTGTCATCATTACAGTATTTATTCTTTGTATTTCATCCAAATGTATGGGCTTGGCGCCGCGCCGCCGTGACGCCGACGGCGCGTAAAAATACAATGAATGTTCGTTGAAAATACCAAAATCTTTATGAAATACACAATCTACGAATAAAAACTCTAACCTAGTCATGATTTTGTTAAGTTTTGAAAGTAAAAAACACCAAACACAAATGTAATTACACGCAACACAGTACCGGTCGTCGTCACTTAGCCGCGCGGAATGGTGCGCGATGGAGGGCACTTTTTAAACGAGAATCATGAGGTGCAGCTGTGACAAACAGACATACAATGTACTACATACTTGTCCCGTTTCTGTCTAAGAACACTCCATAAAAATTTGAACAGGATAGAGATAGTACTTTTTGCGCTACAAGACCGCAAACTGTCTGACGGCAAGGTATCGCTAGGAGATACTTACACAGACGCGAGACATAGCAAGGAATAGAGAATCATGAGGTGCAGCTGTGACAGACAGACATACAATGTACTACATACTTGTCCCGTTTCTGTCTAAGAACACTCCATAAAAATTTGAACAGGATAGAGATAGTACTTTTTGCGCTACAAGACCGCAAACTGTCTGACGGCAAGGTATCGCTAGGAGATACTTACACAGATGCGAGACATAGCAAGGAATAGAGAATCATGAGGTGCAGCTGTGACAGACAGACATACAATGTACTACATACTTGTCCCGTTTCTGTCTAAGAACACTCCATAAAAATTTGAGCAGGATCGGGATAGTACAGCCTGAGCTAGAAGAGCCCGAACTGTTTGAAGGAAAAGTGTTCAAATATTGAATTCAACAGATGCGGACATTTGGAAAATGTCTCATATTTTGAATCAACAGTTGAAGGGATATGGGTTCCGTTTTTGCCATTTGGCTACGAAACCCTAAAAAATGACCCATAATAAGGAGTCTGGCTTAACGACGGCCATGTTACTGAAAACCGGGACTAATGGCTCATGATGCTTTCTAAAGCATGTTACTAAGTGGTCACCCATCCGAAGGCTAGACTCACCGTAAGTAGCTTACTGCAGTGATACTTTACAGAACACTGAGTCCGTGGGGCTACAAAGTGGAATTAATAAACCTTTCAATTTAAATTCCGTTCAATTTGAATTCATTTATTCGTTTCTTAGTGGGCACCTACATTAAAAGTGTAGCTTAGTTATAAGTGTTTCGGCTGGGCATTGTTGTTTATCTCGGGACAAAGCCTTTTATTATAGGCACAATGTATAATCTACATTTATAAGATTGATAAACACACCAAATAAAATACTGTGAGTGTTCAATCGTTTAATCCAATATCATTTTATATGAATTGTCTTGAGTAATCTGACATTTCATAGACAGAGTTACAATTATTATGTAGGTATTTAACACGTGCCTGTGCGCCATTCCGCTGTTTCACCTTGAGTAGCGGAAGTAAGGGTATCGCCGGGCGTCCTTACTGCTTTCAATCTGTCTGCATATTGAAATTTGCCAACTTTTTCTCGCATTCAATAACTTGATTTCAGTACATTTACAAGACCATATTTATATTTATTACCCGAACGTTATTCTCGATAGTTTTCGAAATCTGAAGTTACCTTTTCTTCTGTTACGAGTACGTTTCCAATTTTTGGGGTCTTTAGCATCTCTCATCATGAGATCGTCATTCTATGATATGTGACAGGTAAAGCGAACAGGTACCTACTCAATGAATTTGCCCCTTTGCGAGCCTGACTTAGAAGGCATATCTACATATTTCCCACATAACAAGTAAAGGCGATCTTCAGGTTCAAATCATATTTATTATGTAACCCGCAAGGGCTTCATGCCTTAGACACTAGCCTTCACCTCGCAGTGAGGTACTAAACGGTTCTCTACATGAGCCTACTAAATGAAATTTTCCAACCGTCTAAACTGAAAGCTACAGAACTTATAAAAGTACTTTTATCAGTTCTGTAGCTAGGATTTCAGTTCTATTTTTAAACGTATACCTTCTTACTAGTTGTCTAAAGCGCACTTGTATATATTATAACAAGAACTTTTTATTGCGAAAGGTAGGCGGTGCCTGGCTACCTACCTACATCACTTTCTGAAAGTAGTCTGTAGGTGGATTGCAATTTACATACCTATCTATTGCGATATTTAGGTAGGTAGGTACTGTTCGCAAGATGATAATCTCAATACCTACTCAAAATTCAAAGTGGAAATTTCATTATCCAAGTAATTTATATGATTGCTGACGAGTGACCTACCTCTACTCTGTGATATTAAACTGATATTCATTAATTTTATTTTGAGAAACTTTATAATATGACCTACAATTTTCTGAAAATTGGACAGTGTTTTCAGCAACCGCAACCAAAACCTCTCAATCTATATCTCACGTAGCTTTTCAAGACATTTATAAGAGACACTCTTAGAGTTTATAGTAGCTGTAGCCTAAGTACTATTGTATAACACGATATTAACAGAATCGAAAAGAAATATAAGCAATTTTACTTGAAAGCTCTTGGAAATCCTGTTTCCATGTTTTTCACATTTGTTGAACAAGTTCGTTATGCACAAAAAAAGAATGCAAAGGTCTTATAAGAGAGGATTAGTAGAATTACGAACTAATCGATGTGTCCTTGATAGGATTTGAAACCAGGAAGGTAGCCACTTATTTCCTACACCTAAACATATTATCGCAGAGATAATACCTAATACACGTAATTCACGGTAATTGTTATCGGCAGGAACCTAAACATTCAACCTTTTTTCAGTTACATCGCAATATCGAATTATTAGATCCTCATCCAGTTAGATACATTTTTTAGTATGTATAGGTACCTACCTACTTGCTTATATGGATCATATTTTACTTTCACGAAATCCATAGTTTAGCTAAGCTGATTAGTTGAGAAGCACGTTTAATAGTTCACGTATCAGACAAGCGATAAGTGATGATACAAACGTTATAAGCATGAATTGAAATAAAGACAAGTGATGTTATCTGCACAAACGGCATGATACTCCTTAAAATATCGTGATACGATTACCAACATGCTGGTCTAACTAGTCGGTATGATATCAGTGAGGACTTTGTAAAAACACTTAACACCATAGAACTAAAGGTCGCCTGTAAGCGATTGCTTTTTAGCGATAAGGGCGGCTTTACAATTTTACTCCTATAATGTCGTCACCTACATGAATGTTTTTGTATTGGTGGGCAATAAAGTTTATTCTATTCTAGAACTTTAGGTTACCCATACGATTAGAAAGCGCATACCTATACCACTATATAACTGTAAGATACACTTTTATCATAAAGTGGCATCAAAAATATCCCCTTATACCCGAGACCAAGACATATTTAATTAAAAACAAATTTTGCTTTATTTCAGATTTGTATGCTGTGTGTCATCACTGTTTATGCACAATATGATGGACCCGCTCCGCCCAGACTACAGATTCCTGGAGCTGTTCCAGTAGGCGGCCCCCGGCAAGGTGGTTTTAGGCAAGGAAGACTACAACCAGGTCCAGGTGGACCCCCCAGAATAAGGAGACCCGGACCGGCCCGGCCGTCATTCAAATCCGTGGACAGCTCCCCGCGACAAAACCTACAATCACTGGATGATATCCCTAAACCAGTGACTGAAGAACCAGAAGATGAATACGAAATTAATACTCCTGCTGCGTATTCCCCAACCCCCTTCTCCCAGAATATATATTCCACGCCTGACTCCCAAAACGATTATTATGAAATTACAACGACTACACAACCAAAGCCAAATATCTTCAACCCCTCCCCGTACTCACAGCCGACACCTTCGGCTCCTAAGTTGGAGCCCATAAAGCCAACTCAATATAGACCTTCACTGCCACCTCAATCTTTTGCTCCCATAAGAAATGAGCCAGTTAACAAGCCGCAACCAGCAAGAATTCAACCTCTCTCCAGCAGACCTCAGAGACCTGTTTTTAGGCCAGAACCAAAACCATTCGTAGATGATGACGAACCTATTCAGCCTGTTAGACAGTACTCACGACAACCGCAAGAACCTAGCAATCGTGCACCTGCTAAGCCAGCAGCGCCTCAGCAAAAATACGCAGCATCCAACCAAAGAGAGAGAAAGCCCGTCGCCCAGATTATTCGTAAATACAGAGAAGAAAACGAGGATGGCAGTATAACCTGGGGATTTGAGAACGATGACGGATCTTACAAAGAAGAAGTTATTGGTATTGACTGCGTTACACGAGGCAGGTATGGATATGTCGATCCAGATGGCCTAAAACGTGAGTACAATTATGAAACTGGCATTCCTTGCGACAAAACAAAGGAAGAAGAAGGTGAGAAAGGTTTCATAGACTACCAAGAAAACAAGGCTGTTTTACCCAATGGAATTAAAATTGATCTCGCTACTATGGGTAAAAAATCCAAAAGGCCATTCAGATCGCCCACTTATCATTAGGAATAAGTATACCTACATTTTAGTGTATTTATTGTAGGAAAAAGTATAGGTAAGCGTAAGGATGTTTTGGTAGTCTCGTCATGTAGGTGTTATCTGTGACATAGCATGTGGACTTTATGTGGTTTTATTGTGTGATTTGATCAGAATAAATGTGAATACAAACTTTTGAAAAGTCGTTTTTATTTCCTTCTCTGGCAGGATTTACAACCAAAGTAGTTTTTAAAGACAACAAATCATTTTAAATTATTCTGTTAACTTTGAAAACTGCATAGATGTGATACATGTCTCATTACAGAATTATATTAGTCATGACCATAGATACTTATAGAATTTTTTGCTACTCTCAAGTCATGACCATGGGGAAGAGTGCCTAACTGTTCAAACTATTTACATTTTTTTTATATTTGTATATTCTGAATTGCACTTGTCTTTTTATATAGGTACTGGACCTGTATAAAACAGTAATAAAGCATGTACATTATGTTCAAATGTCGAAAAATAAGTATCATAAAACGCTTGGTTAATTTACAAAACGAAAAATGATGAGTGAGATTATTTATCAAGTTAAAAAAAAAAGAATGAAAAACAGTAATAGAAACAATAGTGCGATTCAGAATACAACTAGCGCCATCTAGTGATACAGATGCAAAATACGTATGTACACGGATTGAACAGAAATGAAAGGATCCTACCTACTTGATGAATCCAAAGTTTGTGATCCTTGGTCAAGCCTAACCAAGCCACAATCCCATCTCTGGTGCATATCTCATGACTAGGAGGTTGATTTCACAGTCATTCCAACTGTTTCAACAAGAGGTTGCAGCCACACCAAACTTCTGGCAATAAATAAAAAATAAATAAATATTCACGGACATTTTACACAACGCTATCTGATCCCAAAGTAAGCTAGGAATAACTTGCTTGTGTTATGGGTATCAGACCACGGATATTAATAAATAAATAAATAAATATTCACTGACATTTCACACAACACTATCTGATCCCAAAGTAAGCTAGGAATAACCTGATTGTGTTATGGGTATCAGACCATGGATATTAATACTTATATACTTTTAAATACATACATATTATACATAAGTAGAAACACCCAAGCTCTTGAGGCAAACATTTTTTATGGGTCACACAAATATTTGTCTCTGGTGGGAATCGAACCCACAACCTCCAGCAATAAATGAGTACTTATATTATTCCAAGGATAATAATATAAATGAACTAACTTTTATACTATGACAAACTTGAGGTACTAATTTATATACCTTTGTTAATAAAATAATGCTGATGTTTCATAGCCATTGATCATTCTTACTTATGTTGGAGATTGAATGACATGCTTAAAGAAACTTTCAGCTTTTATAAAATGACAAAGGTCCTGACAGCCATGAGATCTTGAGCAATAACATAACACACCCTACATTAAAGAGCAGAACCTTTGAATACAAGATCAGATACCTTGTAGAGGGTTATTTTTTTAAGCATGTGGATATTCGGTTATGTGAAGATCTGGAAATGTGAAAAATTGGGACAGTGACAACCTGGAATTAATCGTTGTAGATGACAAGTTAGTTTAATTTATGAAGACCAGATTTCAGTAAAATAACTTTATTTAATTCAATACCCTAACAGTAAGAATGTACATGTAAAGTCTTAAATGATATCAGTGATTAAAAAACAAAATTCTTAATAAATCAACTTTCCGGAATTTCTGTGATTAGTGGATGTTTAGCAATTAACACCCATTTCTGTGAAGTAGCTCAGGACATGTCCTGAAAATAATCGCATCGCAAGGATCCTCCAAGCCGTTTGGGAGTCACAGTCGCACACCTAAGTGTGGACGAGCGCACAAACACTATGCAAAATAAATATTTACAGTACAAACATATCCTATAAATGTTTCAGTCAAATACATTCATCTATGAATGTTTAATTATGTTTTGGAACAACTTGATTAATTACAGAATGTGTGTGGTGTAGATATTGACTATACAGGACTTTATAACACCCGAGTTTTGTGTATCAATACATACTGACATGTTTTTTTTTTTTAGATATATCAAGAATATGACAAGTTATCTTAGAATTTGGTATTTGTGGTGTTAATGTTATAATTTAACTCATTTAAATGCAATAAGCATTAGTCTGCATAAAACTTTATCCATTAACTAGAAATTTAACAAACCATTTACTGAATTTCTACCTAATTAATCTTACAAACTATTAAGGTACAACTAATAAGGTCGGTTATTGATATAACCCTGAGGACGTCTCATTGGAGGAGGCATCCTATTAGGCGGTGTAATGGAAATGTCCAAGTAATTACCAATTTGGAATTTAACTTGACCAAGAGTCTTATTGTCATCACCTCCACGCTGACCAGAGCATGTGACACCAATCTCTCTCATACGGTATGTTGGTGTTCGCATGTCAGGATATACAATTGCAAAATCAAAATATGTGCCTTTACGTCTAGTTTCTGGATTGACTTCTTTTACTAAACCGGTAAGTTCACGGAGTGTCGCATCCATCCACGTGTATATTTGAAGTTCATTTTGAGGTACATTGCCTCTTCCATAGTCGCTAGGAGAATTGTGTCTTCCAGTTGAACAAAATACTCGCAATAGAAGCGGACATGTCTGAAAATATACAAATACGTGAGCTACAAAATGCACTGAAAATAAACAAACACGTTAAAACTATTTACAAAATGCAAGCTGTCAGACGAAAGATGAAAGTCAGAGGAAGTGGATATTAAACGCCACAAGTATAGCATATCCACAAACTTGTGGGTTTGTGGATAATTATGCTAAACTTGTGGCGTCAATAGGACAGAAAGCTGGTTGCTTTACAAGATCATGTTTAAAAACATAGCTAACCTTTTCTCTATCGACCGGCTTCTCTGCAGTCTTAACCTCCTCGACAACCATCGATTCTAATCCCGCCATTTTCATAGTAATCAATAAAAGGAATATAAATATTCTCTGCGATATTTAACAGCTCTACGGGAAAAATAAATACGATTGAATGCTTCAAACAAAGTTTCTTTATTTTTAATCCCAATTCCCAAGGGCAGCACAGCACAAAAACACAAATATATTGTCACTGTCACTTTGAGTAATGACTGCTGAGTATATTTGATTTGACAAATATATTTTGACATTTGACAGTTTTTTTTTATTAATTATTATGGCCCAGTAGTTTTATTTATCCATTTGCGGATAGGCAAAGGCAATTTGAGCCATACAGGTCATACAGCCTAGTCTTATATTTTTATTATATTTTCATTTTTCTTTAATAAGTCACAGTCCTCGTCCTCTAAGTCCAGTCAAAGTCAAGTACAGTCCTAAGTCAAAGTCAGTCTTCCTTCAGAAAAGCAGTGGATAAATTTTTGAAATCTTTGTATTTTTTGTCAGAAACTGCAAAGTTGCGATTCACTGCGTTTTATCACTTCCCAAAATCCCAACACTGGTGCACGTTGTCGAACGTTTATATTTAAGAATCCACCATTGATACACACAAAACACTTGTCGGAAAGAAGAATAACTAGATATATTTCTTTCTACATATATATCGCTAGGTTCCTGAACATAAACTCACACATAAGATAAAGAGCGAAGCTATCACAGCCGTCCGTCCACGTCCACAGCTGCTCCCGTGTGCTCCACCCATAGAACATCGCGCGCCTTTACAGTGGGAGAGGCCAAAGCTGGCAAACCCCCTCTGGCAATAATTTGACATTTTGACGACTAAAAGTGCCTACTTACATAAAAACTGTTTTATGAAGTTTCTTTCACTAGACTAAGTCTAGTTGACAGCGTGAGCGGTTGAATTGTCATTTTATAAAAATGATGAAATAATTAGATATTAATACAAAAAGAAATGGCATTAAAGAAATCTGAAGAAAAATGGCATTATCTTGTGTAAGTAAGTAATTTTATAACAAGTTATTATTATTTACACCTGTTTAAACGTATAGATAATATTTAGATTTGTTTAGCAACTTTACCGGACGTCACATCAATACATGGATTGGTTGAGCGACTTGGGGTGATATGACACAAAATGTATCATGTGTGTGTAAAATTTATGAGTGTATTGTTTAAAGTGTATGTAGAGGCTTCGTATTGACAGTCGATTGCTATTGTAGTGCGAGTCTAAGAAAGTGTGGGTGAGGAAGATTTCCCCCCGTCACCCGAAAAATCTGACAGACAAATTTGTACCGAGCAATCGTTCTATGCCGTCTCCCCTTAGACAGTTCGCGTTGCTCTATGGCTCCACCTGAACTGAAACCAATTAAAATACCAGTTATTCTCCAAGGAGAATAGCTGATATTCCTACACATGTCATAATGCCTTAGACCATATATTATATCACGGGACTAGTCTTTGCGAACCACCGCATACAAAAATATTCTGCTAGTTTTCATAGCGGGTGAAGGGGGAAACACAAAGACATATAAAATTTCATTATATTTAAAAATGTATTAATCGACAAACGCGTAATGGCTGTTGTGTTAATTTTTATTGTACAGTCAACTACAATGAAATGTACTAGTTTAATCATATAAAATGATGTACTGATGTACAGTGCTTTTTATAAAGCCAAAAGACCAAATGGTCATGTGCAATGGCAGAAAACAATGCTTAAGTAAGGCGCATCCTGTGGTTAGATGATCTAAGCATAATGCACATGAATGCATACTTTATAGGTCCACAATAAATTGGGTACATTGACTCCTTACCGAAGGACATCAAATGTATCAGCGTTGCATACACCTCACCGCGAGCCGGTACCAGCCTTATGGGTCGCGGATTATTGGCTGCGATATAAATATAAATAAATCCATTTCCCATTTCATTTCCCACTGCAGACTGCATTCACGTCCCCCTGTGGACGGCATGATGACACACAGGCCCGGTGAATCGCAGATTGACCTCATGACAATTAAAAATGCTATACGGAGCTTTAACAGATAAGTTATAACATGTAAAAGGAATACTAGTCTTAATATCTTTGTAGATGTGCCGTAAAGCAGCAACAGCGCCTCAGTTCACACGCGTTATTGACAAGAGATTCACTTCGGTGATACAGATAATTATATTGAACTATACAGTTAACTTTTCTTGTCTCGATAATTTGTTATTAGACCAGCGTTATACGTCCGCTCCGGTCACCCGACGTGAACTGAAAAATATATATCTGACATTAGAGACGGATTCAGATTCAAATTCAAATACAGAACAAGTCGTGGGACAAATATACTTACAATCTTACCAGTTATTTTGATTTCATGACTCGAGCAGGAACCTTCTTGGAGTACAACCTCGAAATCTCGCGGATCATCGTGATCGTCGCGACAACACTCGAAAATACACTAATTTTGCAAATTTATATAATGACACGACACGATTCCTTAGTTCCCGCCAAAAAAGCCTAAATATGGCCCAACTATCAAAACCCGGCTTGTGCGAACACTTATATTCCCCATATTTTTATACGCAGCGGAGACGTGGACGATGCGAGAAAACGAAAAGAAGAGGATAGATGCTCTGGAAATGTGGTGCTGGAGGAGAATGCTGCGAGTATCGTGGACAGAATTTCGCACCAATGCCTCGATACTACACGAGCTCGGCATTACACAGCGTCTATCAACTTTGCTACAAACTCGTATACTAAAACTGTTCAGACACGTCTCCAGGCGGAGTGATGATTCTGTGAAGCGCCTTGTTGTGCAGGGCAGAATAGAGGGTACCAGGCCGCGAGGACGATCACCGATGAGATGGACCGACCAGGTTAAAGCGTTGGTGGGAGGGCCCTTACATGGGTGCACGAGGATGTCCGCTAGCCGAGAGAAATGGCGAGAGATCGTGAGGCAAGTTACATCTGCCACAAACACTTCAACTTGTTGACCACGACCACTCTGTTAAGAGTGCAACGACTGAGAAGAAGATCAAAACCTTTCTTGCCCGTGGTACTACTGGTAGTACCATGAGTAAAAAATTACCCGTGGTGCTACTTACCGGTCCCAGTAGCTATAGTAAATTCAATTTTACCCGTGGTACTACTCAATAAAAAATAAATAAAAATCGGTAAAAACAAATGAAATCGGTAAAAACAAATGAAGATCGGTGAAAACAAATGAAGATCGGTGAAACAAATAAAGATCGGTAAAAATAAATGAAGATCGGTGAAAACAAATTAAGATCGGTATAAACAATTAAAGGACGAGAAAAAAAAGACGATCGGGAAAAACAAGTAAATTCCTAGTTTTTATTTCGTCATTTCTTTTCAGCGATCTTCATTTTTTGTTATGGATCTTCATTTGTTTTTACAGATCTTCATTTATTTTTACCGATTTTCATTTGTTTTTACCGATCTTCATTTGTTTTCACCTATCCTCATTGGTTTTACCGATCCTCATTTGGTTTTACCGATCTTCATTTATTTTTATCCAATAGTACCACGGGTAAAATTGAATTACCATTGCTACTACTGGGACCGGTTGGTAGTACCACGGGTATTTTTTTACTCGTGGTGCTATACTTCCAGTAGTACCACTGGTAGTATACCATGGGCAAGAAAGGTAAAGTCGGCCAAGAAAGTCGTTTATCAGTTTCTATAACAATCCCCATTCATTTAAAATTTCGTTAAGACTTAGTTTGAAGTATTGATTACTGATTGGTCGTCGCTAAGTCAATCACATATAGGTTAAATGTGCATGACATTTTAACCTTAGTTCTCTATTACATAAGTATTATTATGTTCTACCAGTAAATCTATCTCTTGAAGTCATAGACATTGTAACTTTGTAACGAGAGCGTAAATGAATATATTCTCTTTAGCTATGATTTCCCGTATTGAGTTCTTTTTTGAAAGATATGAAAAATGGAGAAAAATAAAATAACATTTGTCAAGTAAACATGTCACGCAATTTAACTATCGCCGAAAGGGCTGAAATTATTAGTTTACACCGTGTGGGACGAAACATTAGCGTTTCGCGCAACCTAAATATATCGCGGTATACCGTACGTTTATGGATTAGACGAGAAGGCGAGGAAGGCAATTTTCAAGATCGCAGGCGCAGTGGTCGTCCTTCTGCGTTATCAAACATGCAAAGAGAAACTATGAGACGGGCTTACGAAGATAATGGTTTCACACGTACGGCTCATTATGCTGAAGAGTTCGATGTCTGTACTGAGACGGTGCGGAAGCACTTGCACAGTATGGGCCTGCACTACAGGCGTCAGACGTCACAGAAGCCCATAAAGCAGCACGCTTGAATTTTGCAAGAGAGTTTTTAAATTTTAATTGGGCCAGCACGATATTTACAGATGAAAAGACTTTCAAGTCCAGCCAACATGGTCGAGTAACTCTCTGGCGTTATGATAATACTAGATACAGCGAAACCCATGTGGTACCAAATATGGAATCTGGTCGAATTAGTGCATACCTTTGGGGCTGGATGTCGGCTGATGGAGTGGGTGATCTATTCAGTTTACCTCCCAGAGCAAACGCTTTAAATTATGTAGAAATTTTAGAAAATTGTATGCTACCGACTGTCCGAAACGTGTACCCGGGAAATGAGCGGCGTGAATTTGAATTTTTACAAGACAACTGCCGATTACACACTGCTAGAGTAACCCGCGAATGGTTTCAACGACATCCATTCATTCATTTGATACCATGGCCTTCAAGATCACCCGATCTAAATCCAATAGAGAACCTTTGGGGACTTATGGTGCAACGGTGGGATAACCGGAATGAAAGAACACGGGATGAAATTGAAAGACACTGCAATGAGGTATGGGAAGGTCTGCGGGGTACGGATATTTGTTCGTCACCGTCAGAATGGCAGGTTGCCTGTGACAAACGAGTCCCAAAGTATACTCAAAAATTGCTACATGATTGCTTCATTCACGAATTTCAGGTCTTAGCTTCAAACTTACATCAGGTAAGAAGATACAGCTTTGACTGAAAAAGTGCCTGATACATTGGAATAGCAACAATTTGTGTTACTGCAGCGTTATGTACTAATCCTGCAGGCGCTAAAAATTATTTTGCTATCCCAATGTATCAGGCACTTCTTCAGTCAATGCTGTATCTTCTTACCTGATGCACGTATGAAGCTCAAACCTGAAATTCGTGAATGAAGCAATTATTCATGCAATAAAAGTTTTGGAATTCTACGTCCTTCATACTGAACGCGAAGGCAACCAGCCATCCAAACGTCAGGATCGCTGGTCAAAAAAATATGCTTGTTTCTCAAAATGTATTATATGTAGCAATTCTTGGAGACGTGTAGCAAATATAAGCAATCATGTAGCAATTTTTGAGTATACTTTGGGACTCGTTTGTCACAGGCAACCTGCCATTCTGACGGTGACATTTGTTCACGTCTCGTTGGATCGATGAGGAGCCGATTGCTGGAAGTTATTGAAGCTAATGGTGGATACACACGTTATTGATACTAGATTAATTGAACCTGATTTTTTAATTACTTCATAGTTTACTTAAATTACCTTTTGTTAATACAGAAGAATTTATTTTAATTACAGTTTCTATGGTTCTGTTAGCAATTATGGAAATAAATAAATAGTTTGTTTTATTAACATTTGGATCAATATTATCAACTGTAATAGTGCTACTTACCTTGCGGTCTGATTTAGCCTCGCGAAGAGCCCTTGAGCACAGCGACCAAACTGTGACCAAATTGTGAGCATTTTACGACTGCTTTAGAAATTTCCAATTCGGACCGATCGTAAACGTGTTTACAGTGCTCATGGGCTAAATCGGAACGCAAGTTAGTAAATTCGCGTGAAGCGCTAGTGTTGATATTACGTCAATAATGTCATGCACATAATAGTAGGTCACGCCAAAGATCATACGCGTTGACAAAGACAGCAACAGACCTTATCATTCTGCAACCATAGAGCAACGCGAACTGTCTAAGGGGAGACGGCATAGAACGATTGCTCGGTACAAATTTGTCTGTCAGATTTTTCGGGTGACGGGGGGAAATCTTCCTCACCCACACTTTCTTAGACTCGCACTACAATAGCAATCGACTGTCAATACGAAGCCTATATATACACTTTAAACAATACACTCATAAATTTTACACGCACATGATACATTTTGTGTCATATCACCCCAAGTCGCTCAACCAATCCATGTATTGATGTGACGTCCGGTAAAGTTGCTAAACAAATCTAAATATTATCTATACGTTTAAACAGGTGTAAATAATAATAACTTGTTATAAAATTACTTACTTACACAAGATAATGCCATTTTTCTTCAGATTTCTTTAATGACATTTCTTTTTGTATTAATATCTAATTATTTCATCATTTTTATAAAATGACAATTCAACCGCTCACGCTGTCAACTAGACTTAGTCTAGTGAAAGAAACTTCAAAAAACAGTTTTTAGGTAAGTAGGCACTTTTAGTCGTCAAAATGTCAAATTATTGCCGGAGGGGGTTTGCCAGCTTTGGCCTCTCCCTCTGTAAAGGCGCGCGATGCTCTATGTTCTGCAACATACAAAGAGTGTTCAACCTTAGGGTGATAAAGGATTTTATTGGTCGACCTTACATATCGTCCTGTAAACTGTTAATGAGTGGGGCCCTTTAGGGTTCTATCAACAAGAAGCTGATGGCTTAAATGCCAATGCTTTCAGTAAATAAAAAAAGAAAAACAAGAAACTTCAATGACTGTCAAGGAAGGATTCGGCGGGAAACTTTCAGACAAGCATTACATTGTGTTTTAATAATTTTTCAAAACTAGTGTAATTTTGAGTGTTTATGTGTAATTTATGGTGGATTATTAAACATAAAGGTTCGACAACGTGCAAAAGTGTTGGAAAGTGATAAAGCACAGTGAAACGCGAGTTTTTAGGTTTGTCGACGAATTCCACAGCATGCCCTAGTAAGGTACCACCGCCTTACTAGAGTAGAACGTAGTCCAAACTTGGACATACATGAATACGCTGCTCATATGAAGAATCATAATATGAAAATGATTTATATTATTTTCACAATGAAATTAACTTGACTTTGGCATACTCTCAAACCGAGAAAGTCCAAGAACAAGAAGAAAAAAAAAAAAAATGACTGTCAAGTTGACAGTCATTGAAGTTTCATGTTGATACTTTGATTAGATTTCCTATCGATTACAAAAAAATTAAAATATTCTGCACATTACGTTTATTATTAATTATGTTTTAATGAACAAATAAATTGCTGTGTTGCCTATAAAACGATAAGTGTTTTTTGTTTCTTCGAGAGCTAGGTGAACTGGATTATGGCTCATAGGGAGGACGAAGATTCATTTCAAGAAGACGACGTTTACATCAATGAAGAAGATGGCATGCCCAATATTCATCCCAATATAGCTAATTTAGAACATGAAAGTGATACTCAAGACGAAGTTGATGATTTAGACGATATACCGAAATCAGTGATCGTCACAAATATTCATAGTGACGTGTTCAGCGATGAAAAATTGAAAAAAGGAATGGAAGATTTATTCCGCACTTTTTCTGATAATATTACGTTTCAATGGCTCCGCAGTTTTAAACGCTTGCGTGTTAATTATGATAGTCCGTTAGCTGCGGCTAACGCCCGTGTGCAACTACATCAATATCAGTTTCATGATTCGTGTATTAACTGCTACTTTGCGCAACCAGTGACTCCCGTATCATTTAAAAACCTGCGACCACCTGCACCTGTGAAGCAGTTTTTAATCTCCCCACCATCTAGCCCCCCAGTCGGTTGGGAGCCTCGTGAAGAAAACGAACCACTAGTTAATCATGACCTCTTAGCAGCAATAGCCAATCTAGCTCCGGGTGAGAGTCACGAGCTGCATGCTCCGACGCCCACACAGCCAGCAATAATAGTTCATACTGCAATGTCAGCAGATCCAAAAGCTGCACTTGTTGGTAATATACCTCATACTCGCTGTCCGGATTATTGATACAAATGCCTTTTTAATGAATCTAGTGACTTTATGGAGTAGTAATTTGAATGCTTTTTATTCAGTTGCATGTCAATTTTATGACATGGCTGGACAATCTGTCTAATAATTGGCTTACAGATAAGGTCTAGAAAATTGAGCTCGGGAATTCATTAACATAATTATTACAAGATAGTTTTGCTTGTTGTAATGGATATTTGTTATAACAGAGATTACACACATAATTAAATTGGTGCTAAGTTTTATCAATATGATAATAAACAATGCTTAAATTGACGTTATAGTTGCATCACTTAATCTTTCACATCATTGAAATAATAGTGTTCATGTTGTCATTTAATGTAAGTACATAATATTATTGAATTGCAATAACCTATGTTCCAATATGTATAATATAAATTATTGGACTGTAATGTGCGGACAATAGTGGGAAAAACATATCAAGATAAACAAGCCTTCTTTAGTAAACCCCATTATGTAAGGCTTTTGCTCAATGAGGTTATAAAAGAAAATGTTTTCTCTGTTTAACTTAATAGCAGGAAGAAATGTGGCATACCTGCCAGTCCACCTTTTGAACTTTTTCTGAAAATCTTGTCCCACCTCTATTTTAAATTGTAATACAGGGGAGATATTCTGAACAAGAGATGTATGGTGTAGCTAATGCACTTTTCACGGGACATCCTTCCTGAGGGCTTACCCGGGGCTCTCAACCATAGGCTGTTGGGCGTTACGTGAGGTTTTTTAGTCGGTAAGAGTCCGGCATAGCATCCTACAAGGATTTTTCCCTCACATCAAAAAATAATAAAAAAAAAAGCTAATGCACTTTTCAGTTCTTCCAAAACAAGAGAAAGTCTTGGACACTGAGAAATTTGGCCCTATATTGCCACTACACTGCCACTCCATTCTATGAGATTATGACTGACTGATCTACCCTGAAGGGTGCTCTCTGCAAATGATCCATGATGTTGATAAATAGGTGCTTGTTGAATAAACCCATGATCTTACTAATTTTCATACATAGTTTGGCTCTGTTCAACAGCTTTTGCTGTAAGCTAATGTTATTATCTCTCATAAAGGAGACACAAGATGATGGCCCACCATTTCATAAAAAACATCAAATTGTGGATTTGCAGGTAGCTTGCTAAAATTTCAATGCTAAATATTGTATTAGAAATTAGATCCTCATTTGACACTATTTATTTTATGATGTTATGATTAATAGGTAAATTAGAAATTGAAGATTTTTCAAATTAAAAAAAAGTGATAAAGTGAAACAAACCAACCTCAATTATAACCAATCTTCTCCGTTCATTATTAACTAGTGGACACTTTCAGCTCTGCCCACATGAATATGGTAAATGTACAAAAATATGTTTTCCTAGATACCTACCCTATGGCTTGAAAGAATGACAAAGAAACAAATTCACTTTCTTATTTATATTATGAGTATGGATAATCTGTCTTTTTATGCAAATTGATAGTAAAAATGAAAGATATTCTTATTTATTTTGTTTATTTAATAGAATAAGCCTTGAAGCTTTATTTATTTTAGGTATAGTCTACTATGTTTCTGTTTTTAAATTATTGAATTTGTGAATTCTGTAGAAATAGAATTTTGTGATAATATATCATAATGAAATGTTAAAAATTTGTGGTTCAAATGGGTACATGAACTTTTTTGGATTTGGATGGTTCAATAGGTTGATACAGTAAAATGTGTAACTGCGAAAGGTCAAAAAAGGATACTTAGATATGCCTACTAGTCTCACAATTTAGACCAACGATTTTACGGCACTAAAAAATCAAAATCGAAATGACCGGAGTTCAAACAGCTACTGTCACAGCAATTCAGACACCCTCGTCCACTCGCGGCCAATGCGGCTGCATAATTTCAAGTTAACTAGGCTAGGTGCATTGAATTTTATTCTAACACATTTCGGAATTGCCTTTTTTTACGTGACCTACGGGGGACACTTGTTACAGTGGCCGCCCCGGTATCTCTCGGGACGCAGTGGAAGAAAATCGTGAACAGATTGTGTCTGTAATCGAGGCTACTTTTACTAGAATGTCCGATTGGGGTGGACAAAACCTTGTCCAGTTCAACCCCCCACAAGACACAAGCGCCGCAATTTCAGGGCACATCTCTTTCCATCTCTAAAAGTATAGGGATCATTGGTGTTGACATCTCCAGTGACGTTTAGTTCCGCAGTCAATTGGAGGACAAGGCCAAGCTGGCGTCCAAGAAGCTCGGTGTGCTCAACAGGGCGCGACCGTACCTACTTTACTGCGGCGCAAACACTGCTTCTCTATAAGTCGCAAGTGCGGCCGCATATGGAGTACTGCTGTCACCTCTGGGCGGGGGCACCTGAATATCAGCGTCGTCTATTTGACTCGGCGCAAAGGCGAACTGTGAGAGTTGTCAACGATCCTATACTGACAGTTGGTGTGGAACCTCTTCGCGACAGGAGAGACTGCCTCCTTATGCTTGTTCTACCGCCTGTACAATGGTATGTGCTCTGAGGAATTGTTTGACATGATGCCTACACCTACGACTACGTTCTATCATCGCATCGCTCGCCATAGACAGGGAGTTCATCCTCACACTCTATGTCCGGAGCGTTTGAGCATGGTTAGATCCGAAAGGGGTGTTCTTCTGCGCCCGCTTAGGTTGTGGAATGATCTTCCTGCCTCGGTTTTCCCCGACGCCTACAGTATAGGGTTCTTCAAAACGGGACTAAGAAGGTTTTTACAGGGTCGGCAGCGCGAGTGTGGCGCCTCTGGTGTTGCAAACGTTCATAGGCTGCTGTGACCACCAGTCCTTCTGGTGGGCCGTATGCTTGTCTGCCACCTTAGTGGTATAAAAAAACGTGAGGAAATCCGTCGTGGTTGCTATGTCGGACTCTTACCTACTAAAAACACACCTGCGCCACCACTGCCTAGGGTCGGGAGCCCCGGGTACGCCCTCGGAAGGGGGTCCCATCCATTTCCGACAGACTTTGACTTCGGGCCCCGGCCCCACCTGCTGCAGGAATCATAGGGTACACTTATTTTGAGCAATAACCGCGAGAAGGCAGCTAGCTGTTGCTTCTTTCAGTTTTGGCACCAAACTTCGGAAATGGTGTCCGAATTTCCATCGGCTATCGAGTACAAACCCCAGTTTTTTCATCGGGGTCTTGATGTCGATGCTAACGCCCCCTACTTATATGCTGGATCCCGTAGGCGGTCCCTTCCGCGTCTCGATGCGTTGCTCCTCGTGCCGTAACGACGGGTGTCGTCCGCGTTGCACGTTACGCTGGCACTCCTGAGCACCGGACCACGCACCATCCAATCGTAGCCGATGTTCCACAGAAGTGGTCCTAGGACCGATCCTGGTGAAACACCGCACGACACTTTCAGAACTGCCTAGGGCCTAGAGTAATTAACAATAATTTGATATTGAAAGTACTATGTGAAATTTTGCTTTTAACCATTGAAAAATCCAGTCGATTATTCCTTCTAAAAACACACACACACACACACACATGGTCACGCCTTTATCCCCGCAGGGGCATATATGCCCACATTTCCTTTTTTTGGAATTTGTCCAAAAAAGTCGTATTCAAATTCCTAATATCGTGTTTAAAGTAAATAAGTAAGTCATCACTGATTAATTTTATAACGTGATTGGTTTAAACTCGTTATCTAAGCTTTTTATACTTGGTAACTCCTATGTTTTGATCTCAACGTACTATTGTAAATAGTGCATAAGTAATTCTGTGTTAGGAATTTTTCCGTGGTTACACAGTACCTACATTATTACTTCTTCATATTACTTCTTTATAGAGTAAGTGTTGAACCATTCAATTTACCTTTAACCTCAAAATTAACCCTTATTACGTAATAATAATAGAATTAAAATTGTTGTAGTTTTTATAAACATTTTACAAGTGGAAACTTGGCAAGCTTAAGTAATTGTATCTAGAAAATTACCAATGTAAAAGTTCCTTTGTTATTTTTAGATCTATTTATTTAAAAGTGGCACTGCACGAGCACCATTTGCAGATGCCAATGATATTAGATGAATTTAAATGAACAAAATAAGCATGTTGTAGGTAACACTGAACACATGCTTGCATACGTATAGGTGAGACAATTAGCAGTGAAGCAGCAAATATGTGGACTAAGATTAAAGACAAATGAAGCGGCAAAATGATCGAACACTCAAATGTACCTATATACGTACTTACCATAATAAATCCAGAACGCGCCACACACAAGTGTAAAGAAATGGAAGGCGGTTATAATATTGAAGTCCTAAGTCTTCTGTATGACAGGTTACTAGACATCTATAATGTGTAACTGGTATAACAATCCTAGGTGCATTGCGCTAGCGCGTTCTGGTGATTAGAGAGTTAAGTTTTTACAATGATGTCGAAGACGAGAATCCGATGTTACTTACCTATCCTCAAATCAACTTTTTATTAGGTAGCCGTTGATCCTCCCCGACTCTAACATGCTTTCTAGTGGGTTTCATTCCTAGTGTTTTGTTTCATTTTTCAGGCTCATAAACACCACGGAGCATCAATATATCCATTTTTATACGGGATACCTTGAATGGAGTGTATTTGTATAGATTTTTGCTTTACACCAGCGGCTCTCTAATAGGTTAGATTTTTATTAAATATCCTGCATTAGGTATATTAATCTCTAATGTGAATAGATTTGAGGTTCATATTTCAAAATCCTTAGTGATCGAACATTTGCCGCTTGATTTGAGCTTAGAAGTTTTTGTTCTTTATCATATGTGTACCTATTTATAGTACAATGTTGACTCTAGAGAAACTGCAAGAGATTAGGTGGTACTGCGGTAGAGCAATGATTTTTGAGAATTTTATTAATAAAGCAATACGTATTGTTGGTTTACCTTTAAGGTAACCTACCTATTGAATAATGTAAATTCAGTATTTAATAGCTGTCACTGGAAATCTGTCAGAAATATTTCAAACCTGCTATTTTTGAGCTTGAAATTCTACTAACTACGTACAATCAATGAACAGTTCGAGTTCTAGCGATACCTTGGTATTCATAATTTTACAAGCAGCATTTTTTTAATAAGCTGATCTGGCCCAGTGGATTATTATACCTATAAGGATATGTAAAGACCTCATCTGTCTTTCGTCGATATAGAAATATTCAAGTATCTACAGGGTGACCGTACATATATTCGCCCTATAAAATATGTTAAGCTTATTTTTCAAAATTGATGAACGTGGTCAAGGTAAAGAGGATGGATCATAGAACAACGCGAACTGTCTGAGGGGAGACGGCATAGAACGATTGCTCGGTACAAAATTTTCTGTCATATTTTGCGGGTGGCGGGGGGAAATCTTCCTTCAGTTTGTATGGAACTGGGCACTTTTTGTCGTCGATATGTCACATTATGTGTCACATTATTGCCAGAGGGGGTTTGAAAGCTTTGGCCCCTCCCTCTGTAGAGGCGCGCGATGCTCTGTGGGATGGATAGATGATATCATTGATTGTTAATATCTGCTGGAATTAAACAGCAACCAGTCAGCATAGCATACATTGAAACAAAGACTAGGTAGTAAAATTAATCCTCAAAATAGTAATGAAAAAATGTCTTTACTACAATTAAATAGGTATGCCAAAGTAAAAAGATACCTGAAAATCTACCGGATGAATTACATTCATTTATGTATTGCTTGGCTAAACTTTATATAAAACATGTTTTAAGAAATAGCTTCGTTTTTGTAACCAATTATAAGGGTTGTACCTATTCGTAAGAAAATGGTTTTGCTGTGTTAAATTCTCTAATTCTAGCTGGTTATCTAGCAAATAACGTAAAAAGAGCTAGGTACATAGTTTTATTGTTTCTCGTTTAGCTATTCGTTAATAGTCTTATTCCCATCATTACAACCATTGTTTTTATGATAAACCAAATGCTACAAAGATTGTCTTTTGGTTGACGAATGTGATAATAAAGAATTAAAAATTATTAAAATTAAATAATGGAATGAATATGTACATATTTTTTTGTAACGCCATTTCATAGAACACACTCAAACAGATCATTTTTATAATTCTAAGTGTTTAGGTGGCCTGTGGCCGAAGTTTGTTATTTCAATTGTGGCGGACGGAACAGAGTCGTAAGTAGAGTAGTAGCTCTTTCTCAATATAAATTGAGCTACGATTACATTTTGGCACATTGAAATAACGGACTTGGGGCCTCTAGGTGTAACAAACCTCTTTGTCAATGTCTCGATTTTGTATCGTTGTTCTATGTGATGTGTACCCTTCACTGGTGTTAGTTTAGTATTTATTATCGGAAAACACTTTATTGGGTAGCAGTTGGTTAAGTCGAGTATAATTGCTATAAGATTACCAAACTTGTGCTATCCTAGCCAAAAATTTAAGGTGTAAATATTTCTGAACCTTGACGGGACCCGCCAATTCACTCTAGCCGGGAGAGAGAGAGAGAGAGAATAGTATGTAGATATAGAGGGAGGCAAAATAGTATTTGACTCTGATAATAATTAAACGCTGAAGGAAATCCGATAAGTGATTTCCTATAATAAATACAAAATGTCCCTAAACCTTGTACAGAATATTCGATGTGTTGTAAATGGGCCATGGGTTGTAATTGCCCAGTTGTAAATTTTAAAACTTTACCAAGCTTCTTCTATATGTCCATTGTTCGTACATCGATGTCTGATCTATTGATGTTTTTAATCTCACTGTGATTTTCACTATTGTTTGGTGTAAATATAAAATTATATTGAGTTTCCAATATGTCTTTTTTTTATATTCAACCAATGAAACAAATTTAGGTACAATCTGTAACGTATATTTTTGTCTTTGTACAATTTTAATAATTACAACAAAACAGCCGTCATTCACTGGTACTAAATAAAACTAAACAAATAATTATGTCTATAAAGAATATCAAAGCTATACTTAATAATACTTTACCTATTTTCATATTTTATGTAAATAGGTAGATATACCTAAATATAAGTAAAAACTGATATGCACTAAAGTATTTGAACTTTAATGGTATAAATCCTTATGCAGCGTGAGCAAGTATCTGATAGGTTTGCGGTGTATGCCTACCTAGTTAAATCTACGCCATGTTCCTATGGCAGATGGGCATAAGCACTTTAAATAGACAGTCGAGTCATGAATGTGGCTATATCACAAAGCACGACAGCCGTAATTCTAAAGAGAAATGGCACTTAAAATCGGTTATTTACGCGAACCGTAATAGGAAGTGACTTCCATACATTTTTCTAGGAAGTCTCATTGAATCGAGCTTATGTACCTACTACTTACATAATTTGTAGGTAATCTAAAAGGTATGGTAGTCTAACCGGGGAGTTAGATTGCCTTATGAAAGGAGATCTGATGCGCTGTCGCCTGTATTTGCTGAAGGAGCCATACCCATTAAGTACCTAGTCGGAGAATAAATTAACCATCACGGTTTCGCCAGCTATTTGAATTTCGTCTGACCATCCGCTGTAGATGGGAGTGCTCATCCCAAAAATTGGCGTCACATTTGTTACAAGAACTTCGTGTCGGGACTGAAACAACAATGTGTACGCCCCTAGCTTGACCGATAAGTTCCTTCTACCAAAAATATAAAATTATCAGTGATGACTAGGTACTAAATCTGCCTAAACTTGGATTCGATTCTAGCTGAAAGTAAATAAATGAAACCAAATTTCGTGAAGTTACCATTCGCATAATCATGCCCATTATTATTGTTTTACAAATATATGCATTACAGCATGGAACCAAGTTTGACATTGGCGTGGCACGTTTGGAAACACGCTTTCAGTTTGCATCGACTAGAGAGCGACCGGACAGACAAGTGCCACAATACCAATATGTGCCCATCTGCCGGATGTCGGTGACAAATTCAAGTTTGTCACCGGTTCCTACACTCCGTTGAAATAGTTCTTCGTCGATCAAAATTTATATTTTTAATTTGATATTGTACAATCCGAGTTTTCGCTAAGAATTTATAAACATTTTACACCAACATATAGGTAAACTAACGAAGAAACAATTACCTGCCTTGCCTAAGTAAGTATACTTAGTATTAATTATTTAACTACCTACTTATATAAATATGAGATGAAGTCAATTGATTATTTTTGCATTTATGCTAACACTGCACGAATACTTCAAGCAAATCAGCCTGAGGCAATCCACTACTGGTCGTAGGCCTCTCCCAAACCACACTACAACACACGGTCCTGCGCCTTCCGCATCCAGTCCGAATACTTATGTAGGATAATTTCATTGCCTATAGTAGATATAGCTAAACATAAAAACTATCAAAGGCACTTAAATAATTACTTAATGTCTAATAGGTAGGTACCGAAGTAGGTACTAATATAACTCATCGGACGCCATTTTGTTCTAATAGTGTGCTTAGACTTAGATTCCGGTTCTTTCCCACCGTCCACCTTCCCAGACCACCTGGGTGTACGGTGGTAATTTTTTTTTTACTACGGTTCACCTTTGTCCACCTAGCCCTAGGTGTACCATTGAAAATATTTAATATCCACGGTACACCTTGTTATAGCAACTATTTTCATTTGTTTCACCGATCTTCATTTATTTGTCGATCTTTATTTGTTTTCTCGATCTTCATTTGTTTTGTCGATCTTTATTTGTTTTCTCGATCTTCATTTGTTTTGCCGATCTTCATTTGTTTCACCGATCTTCATTTGTTATATCGATCTTCATTTGTTTTATCGATCTTCATTTGTTTCACCGATCTTCATTTCTTATATCGATCATCATTTGTTTTGTTGATCGTCATTTGTTTTGAAAATTAGCGCATTGTTAGTTATCTACGTACAGAATGTAGATAAAAAGTAGTGGGTCCACGAGAAAACTCCGCAGTAAATGAGGTGGTCCGTCACCAATATCTATTAATGATAAACTGGAAAGGTGAACCGTAGTTAAAAAAAATTACCACCGGACACCCAGGTGGTCTGGGAAGGTGGACGGTGGGAAAGAAACCGTTAGACGGTTTCTACAATGAACAGCCAGATATGTAACAATTTTACATTATAGCCCATTCAAACTTTCTTGTTCGATGAGTCTAAAGGAACCATTGCCTCAGGTGATCTATTATCTTCAGAATAAGTTCTATTGCGGTTCTTTCCTAAACAACTGGTGAACAGAGTATCACCTTTACCAAAGCGCTCACCATCAGCAAGCGATTGTGGCATAGGCTGGTTCATAGTCTCCGGTAAAAACATACATAAAAATCCTGACACGATGGCGATCACCCCAAATGTTATAGCTGGAATTATTGGATTAAACGAGTCGAGTAAAGTAATAAATGGCGTTAGAGCGCCAGACAGCCTGGCACACATAGAACCGAGCCCAAGAGCAGAATTGCGTACAACAGTAGGAAATAGCTCTGCTGAGTAGTTGTATATTATAGCAAAAGATCCGGCTATGAAAAGTTTGCCAGCAATGACTATGGCTGTTGCTATGCCCCCTGCAGGAATTGCAGTTGCTACTATGCACGCTACACCTCCCACAAGCATTAAAGAACACATCAAGGACCTTCGACCCCAAATATCGAGAAAATAAATAACCGCCGCGTAACTTGGAATTTCTACAAATCCTAAAACGGCTGTAATTAAATAGGGATTGCCTTCAAGTTTTCCGGTGCTTAACGTGAGTCCATAATATGCTATAGAGTTGGCAAACCAACAAAAACAGACGTTCAATGTTTTCAATCTTAAATTTGGTGTTTTGAACAAATCCGTGGTACCGGCCGAAGGTTCGTTAGATCCTTTGGATGCCTTGACTCGTCCGCTAGATACTAGTTCTGCTCTATCTAATACCTCTTCAGATTTATTAAATTTTAAAGCTTTTTCAACTATGTTAACTGATTCTTTGGATCGACCTTGAGCCCACAGCCAACGAGGTGATTCATCCATGATCCAAATATGTGGCACCAGTAGAAGACCGTGCAGTCCATATACCACTTGAAGATATTGTCTATTATCTATGAGCGCTCCCCAACCGGCTACTAACATGATGCCGAAAGCAAACGCTGCTTGCGCTGTAATCCCACAAATTGTTCTTTTACTAGGACCTACAAGTTCCATCGTTAACACAAATCCGGTTATATATGAACCGGCTGATCCAAAAATTCCATATAAAA
The DNA here is from genome assembly GCA_933228765.1 of Miltochrista miniata. Lineage (NCBI taxonomy): Eukaryota > Metazoa > Arthropoda > Insecta > Lepidoptera > Erebidae > Miltochrista > Miltochrista miniata. The sequence continues at coordinate 19,600,017 of OW121763.1, read as the reverse complement.
ATTGAACGGCGACGAATGACCAGTATTCCGGCATAAACGCAACCAATACACCAAATATTGTTTGTAGTACTCCCGACCAACAAAATATTACTTTTCTTCCATATTTGTCCGCCATTCCTCCGAGAATTACAGCTCCCGTAAAAACTCCAAACATGTAAGAAGATTGCGCTAAAGCGCCCATCCATCTCTTGTTACAAACCAAATCCCATTCCATGCCACGAGATGACGATCGGTACGTTGTATCGTAGACCCACTTTGAGCAGGCTGTTTTATTATCGTAAAGGTAGCAAGTATGCAGAGAACCCGTTTCTGTCAATGGTATAGCGGCCAATATATCAGTTGAATTCCAGTCCGCTGTAGATTCATTTGTGTCGATGCCATGTACCCAGCACCTGGAATGGAAAAGTGCACAACGATAAGTTATTGGTTTGCTGATACCTACGTAATATTATTACAGAAACACCGTCATAAATTGCGCTCTGAACGTCTAGGTACACTTAACCCTACCTCTTGGCGGGAGACATCAATATGTTAGAAGTCAAAACAACATTATTAAATAAATAAATATTGTGGGACATTGTCAAACAAAACCATCTAGCCCAAAAAAGCTAATATACCTAAGTTTTGCTTTGGTATCTGCTGATAAACCTACTTAAATATTTTTAAATATGCACCCAAACTCCTCCCTCCATGGGACCTGGAACCGAGAGCCCTTGCGTTACTATTTAAATGACGCAAGGAGGCGCTGGAGCGGTGCCACAGGCCTGTGTCTCGAGAAATTGAGGCCCAGCAGTCCCGGCTCCAACAGGAAACCGTGGAGACATAGAAAGTGCGACTTGAGTGCACGGCGTGGGCGCAATAGCGCCAGGTCCTTGTGGTGGGTCTGAACGTGGACACTCTCTCGCTCGAGACCATGGTGTGAGCCATGGTCTCCAGCGGGAGTAAGTGGGACTGCGCCACCTCTTTCTGCGAGCAGGTCATGCTCGTGAAAGAGGCGTTGGGGCGGGAGCGGAAGAGAACTCTCCCACCCGAGTTCTGTAGTCTGCGGCTTCGGTGCCGCCGACGTGTCTTCGCCGAAGACTATCGGCCTTCATGACCGGGGGCCTGAGGACGGTGGGTGAGTGGGCTGCTCACCGTCCTTACAGAAACAGACCCATGACGGCAGCGTGACGCAAGAAATTCACGCATGCCCCCCCCCCCCCCCCCAAGAAGAGGATCACACCTGAAAACTCCCCAAAGACGCGGGATAGCACCCGAACCACCCCCTAGGCGAGGCCGCAGTGGTAGCCGTAGGTCCTTTGGGAGTCCTGGGACAACCTTCCGAGGGTTTACCCGGAGCCCCCGACCGTAGGCTGTTGGGCGTTACGTGAGGTTTATTAGTCAGGAGCAGGAGGAGTCCGGCATAGCATTCATGAAGGATTTTCCCTCACCTTAAAAAAAAAGCACCCAAACTCCGAAACAAACATTTGTGGATCACACAAATATTTGATCCGACCCGGGAATCTAACCTAGGACCTAGCGCGCCAGTCGGTTACAGTAGGTACAACTAACATTGCCTAGATACATCAAATAGCAATGTGCTTTTAGACGGTTTATTATTTTTGAGTAGCTATGTAGCTCCCTCCCTGTAGTAGTTTGTGGTAGTACAGTTAAATATACCTACTTTGTTTTAACTGAGATCGGTTTTCGGTACCCGTTCCCGTTCCCGGTGGGAACATAATCCCAGCCTAGGTCCTACGTGTTATTCAAACTATAAGTATCTCTGCAGGTACAATTGCAGCCCAATACGTTCAGCTGTTAGAGCGTGATTGAGTAACAACTTGTTTGGATGTCCAAACATCTTCACAAACTTTCACATTTATAATATTAGTAGGATATGATTATACTGTAGAGTTCGGGCTTCCTTTTCTACACGCTAAGATGTTCTTTTAGATTCTGTAGGTATAAATAGAAAAAAAGGTGCAACTTGGGGCAGGACGACCCTCTGACAGACGAACCGACGACTTGTAGAAGATGCGGGAGACGCCAGCCGTGTATTGGGGCCCAAGTCCAGCAGTTGACTGCCATAAGCTGCTTTGATTGATTGAAATACCTAGGTAACTCCGTTCTGAACTGAACTGAACTATAGTCGGGGTGTGCTTTTGTAGCTTTTTTTAGTAAACTATAGAAATAATACCTTTGGTAACAGGTACCTACTATGCCAATACACTGGCAATATGTGAATTTACATACATTATTGTCACGCCTTTACTCATATCTCCAAGAAATCGGCAGTGGCATACTTACGCCCATATTTCATTTGTTTTTGGTTCATCATCACGCCTTTATCCCCGAAGGGGTAGGCAGAGGCATAATATATACCCACATTTCACCTTTCATTTCATTTGTTTTTGTCCCGCGAATTAAGTGATGTGCCTACAAATTGTGATGAAATGAACAAGGGCAGGTTGTGACTACCCGCTGTTGAAATTATTCAAACCACCTATATCACTTTCATTTCTGTTTACCACTAGTGACCGAAATTCATTTGATCATTTGACATGTGACCGAAAAAACTTTAGGTCATTCTACGACTGATTGAATAAACAATTGACCAAAAGAGTTTTTATCAAACAAACATTTGGTATTTTTACTAGATACTGATCGAATGGACGTTTGGTCGAAAAACAGTTGACTCAAGAATATTTTAACAAATAAAAGCGAAATACCTAAGTAGAATTTGGTATTGGCACTCGCCGGCCGCTGCCGCGGCACGCTCGCGTCGCTCGCTCGGCTCGTGCGTTGTGGTCGCAGTTCTAACCTAACCCACTAGCCATTTTGATTCAACCCTTGTTAAAATATTCTTTAGTCAACGGTTTTACGACCAAACGTTCATTCCATCAGTAGTAAAAATACCAAATGTGTGTTCGATAAAAACTCTTTTAGTCAATTATTGTTCATTCGATTAGTACCTAGTAGAATGGCCTAATATTTTTTCGGTCACACGTCAAATGATCAAATGAATTTCGGTCACCAGTGGTAAACCACTTTCATTTGGCTAAGGACTGCCATGTTGCTGGCCACTGTGACCAACGTCTAAGCGTGCATTTTGAAGCACGGAAACGCTCTTAGGTAAAAAGCTACAAAGTGGTCAACACTCTACGGGTAAGATTTTTTCGATTTATAGCGGTAATGTTTGCATACGGTTTTTAAAAACAAACATGTCCCCAATTTCACCTACCTATTTTCGCCTCACCATACGTACGGCCTTATCAAAGGTTATCTAAGTAGAAGACTGCAGCTCAGGTTTCTAAATCTATACTAATATTATAAAGAAGTAAAGTTTGTGTGTTTGTATATTTGTTAAATTGTAAGGGGTAATCTCGGGATCTACTGAACCGATTTTAAAAATTCTTTCACCAATAGAAAGCTACCTTACTGTGGAGTGTCATAGGCTATATAGAATCACGCTACAACGAATAGGAGCGGAGCAGTAATAGTAAATGTTTCAAAAACGGGGGAAAAGTTATTCCTTTTGAGAGCTTCGTTGCGTGTGCTGCGTAAATATTTATAGTTATGTAAAACATATGTACTACAAAATTGTTTCTTTTGAAAAAGTTCTAAAAAAATTGCGCGATAGCATGTGTGTATGTGAGTAAATGCGACGGTAACAGGTAATACTCTCTGGTATGTGGCGCAAACGAAGTTGCGCGGGTCAGCTAGTATCTAATATGTAAGAGAGTAGTACCTACAATCTAGGACGTCCGAAATACCTATCCCGAATAGTCTCTGAGAATCTACACACCAATAACCCTGAAACATTACGAGAGGTATCCTGGATAGGAGACTAAGAACACACTGCACGTAGGTATACAAAATTACTTCCGTGATTGTAAATTGAGTGCGCATAGAGGATTCCAAATCTTTTGGTAGGTACAAAAAAGAAACGCTGAAGAAATGATACAGCTCAGCCCAGGTCTCAGGTCTTGATTCTAGGACTCAGCAAGTAAGTAGGTACCTAATACCCTGATTGGAATGAAAGAGCTCAGTTAAAATATAATGAATACCTATGTCTACCAGCTATACAATAAATACAGTTTAATGCAATTTTCCCAGTAGGTATTGCAGTAGGTACCTATGTAGATACCTACACAATATTTTATTTTTGGCCATGAGATTTTGGGAGACCAATACTGCCAATAGTTGACTGCCTGACCATATTGCAAGTTAATGAGTAGCTAATTGCTGCATACTTACACGCTGTGATTATGGAGATTTGTCCGAAAGGTATTCAAAACGTCAACAGACCACTTACAGTCAGGGTGCCTTCAAATTAGAGGAAGCGAGGAAGCGCCACAGTGGCTAATTTAAAGGTGCCCATAGAGCAACGCGAACTGTCTAAAAATTCGTCTATTGTGTCTTCTACCGAGAAACTACTAAATGCGTACCTACAGCAGATATTTGAAAGTATTTCGTAATGGGTGGTAGGACTGGCAGGGGTCGGTTCCATTTGAAGGAAAGAAATTACTACCTAAGTATCTAAAGAGTCTTGTGAATAAGTAGAAAAATTCACAAGTAGAGTATTGTGAATCTGTCTAGATTTCTAGAACTTTCAGCCAATAGCTTAGAATAAAGGCTAATAGATAAATACCTAATAGTACAATACCTACATCCCTTAATTTCTTGCTAGCAGCTCCGGTTCAGCAGTCATTTTCTTATTGATGGATTAGACGGGCGAGTAGTTTTAGATTATTTTCCTTAAATGGGAAATGTTGATACCTACTAGTCCTCGGTAAGACAATAATAGTTCTCGGTATCATCATCTTTACCTATAAGTGCAATGTACCGGTTATGTACAAAGACTTAATTCAGTCAAGTTCGATCTCAATTTTCACTAAACATGGACAGGTTTGACTGAACAGTTTTATGTAAAGCAAATAAGAATTCGCCCTGCTTCAAACTGTTCAAACCTTTACATGTTTGTCATTAGGAATTTGTGGATAAGGGTAGTTACCTTAGACTCTAAATATTCGGCCTCATAGTAAGTAGTTGCACACCTTTATTAATTAAGTATAAATTACTTTTTACTAGACGTGGTGACCAAAACAGAAAAAGGGATGCTCAGATGGTTCGGACTTGTGGGGAGAATAGATGAAAACAGACTGATAAAAGTGCTTTAAAAGGCGACAGTGAATGGGCAAACAGATGGGGACCGCGTCGTACTTATGTCGACCAAATTGAAAACCTTTTGAGAAAAGGCCATTTCAAAAGTAGGTACCCTTAACCGGAGAGCAAGTATGAAAACAGTATAAAGTATTTCTTCTTTCATGAGTGGATCGTAGCAAGTGGAAAGCCATAGTCTCTGCCTACACCGTTGGGAAACAGGCGTGATATTATCTATGTTAAATTTCAATTTCCAAAACAATTTTAGAAGGTACTTACAAGTTTGTTAAATCTATTTGTATTTAGTGGCCCATGCATGTTGCTTCTTTCTCTCTTCATTTCTTATAATTACTGTATGTACTTTAAAAAAACACAGATATGTTTAATATGCATTTATTTCAAATCCAAAAATATAATTTATATAAAGTTGTTCATCAAAAAATCAAAAATAAAGTTTTAAATAACGTGGCCCATAAAACTAGATTCAATATTATTCTGAGTGCTAACTTGTACTTAAACATAATTGACTTGTTCAATAAATAACATCATAATGCAATTGATTAAAACAGTTTCTAGCGTTGTAAGGAATTATGCACAAAACAGAGGATAATAGATTCATATCAAGTCTTCTTTTATTTCTATTCAAATGCTACCCCTGTTCACACAAATGTTTAATTATGAAGTATGTAGGTACCTAGGTAATTTATAAAATTTATTGATTCACCTCAAGCATTAGGTAGGTACTTCAATTCCGCAATCAGTTAATTTGGTGTTACCAACTAGTTGCATTATTTAAAAATACTTCATTGGCATTGCTAAGTAGACAATTATCAAACGCAGGCGAGTAGTTTTAGATTATTTTCCTTAAATGGGAAATGTTGATACCTACTAGTCCTCGGTAAGACAATAATAGTTCTCGGTATCATCATCTTTACCTATAAGTGCAATGTACCGGTTATGTACAAAGACTTAATTCAGTCAAGTTCGATCTCAATTTTCACTAAACAGACAGGTTTGACTGAACAGTTTTATGTAAAGCAAATAAGAATTCGCCCTGCTTCAAACTGTTCAAACCTTTACATGTTTGTCATTAGGAATTTGTGGATAAGGGTAGTTACCTTAGACTCTAAATATTCGGCCTCATAGTAAGTAGTTGCACACCTTTATTAATTAAGTATAAATTACTTTTTACTAGACGTGGTGACCAAAACAGAAAAAGGGATGCTCAGATGGTTCGGACTTGTGGGGAGAATAGATGAAAACAGACTGATAAAAGTGCTTTAAAAGGCGACAGTGAATGGGCAAACAGATGGGGACCGCGTCGTACTTATGTCGACCAAATTGAAAACCTTTTGAGAAAAGGCCATTTCAAAAGTAGGTACCCTTAACCGGAGAGCAAGTATGAAAACAGTATAAAGTATTTCTTCTTTCATGAGTGGATCGTAGCAAGTGGAAAGCCATAGTCTCTGCCTACACCGTTGGGAAACAGGCGTGATATTATCTATGTTAAATTTCAATTTCCAAAACAATTTTAGAAGGTACTTACAAGTTTGTTAAATCTATTTGTATTTAGTGGCCCATGCATGTTGCTTCTTTCTCTCTTCATTTCTTATAATTACTGTATGTACTTTAAAAAAACACAGATATGTTTAATATGCATTTATTTCAAATCCAAAAATATAATTTATATAAAGTTGTTCATCAAAAAATCAAAAATAAAGTTTTAAATAACGTGGCCCATAAAACTAGATTCAATATTATTCTGAGTGCTAACTTGTACTTAAACATAATTGACTTGTTCAATAAATAACATCATAATGCAATTGATTAAAACAGTTTCTAGCGTTGTAAGGAATTATGCACAAAACAGAGGATAATAGATTCATATCAAGTCTTCTTTTATTTCTATTCAAATGCTACCCCTGTTCACACAAATGTTTAATTTTGAAGTATGTAGGTACCTAGGTAATTTATAAAATTTATTGATTCACCTCAAGCATTAGGTAGGTACTTCAATTCCGCAATCAGTTAATTTGGTGTTACCAACTAGTTGCATTATTTAAAAATACTTCATTGGCATTGCTAAGTAGACAATTATCAAACGCAACAGGTTGCATTCGGCAGTTGCAAATTCAAAAGATATTCGTTTTTTGTACCTCGAGTACCCAATCGAAACGGGAAAACCTTTTTGGATTTGCAACTTTCCCCAAGATTGAGTGGCTTATTCTGTGTACAAAGATCACAGACAATGAAGACGAATTTCATTACCTTTCTCTAAGTCTCTAGGAGGAATGGAATAGGACAAAACAAGTACCTTGGCTTGAAATTAGATACAGTACCTATGTAATACACAACCCCTTCAAAAATCAAAGTAATATACCTACCTAACGTTCACCATTTCGTCGACTATCATTTTAATCCGAGATAAACAATACAATAATATTATAGTGGCAGGCTTGTGGTTAGCAAGAAAGACTGGATGACGGCCGTGGTGAGAGCCATGGCCCGCTGCTAACAGTGTTGGGTTGGGTAATTGGGTTCTTTGCCAACAAGGCGATGGCTCTGAAGAGAGAAGAGCTGTGTATTCATGCGTGTAGGGCTTTCTCCTAAGAAAGGCCTTAGTCAGAACGTCTGAGAATTTCCGCAAACAATGCTGGCAAATGCTGCTTAAATATTAAGAAGGGCAGTCCAGCTGGCCCCCCGAGGAAAGCCCCATCCCGAAGGGAAATCTTTGCCGGGTCGAATGACGTACCTAATCAGACCTATCCGGTTCGGTTTGGTCACTTATAAGTCGCTCGGAAACTTGCCTGCTCGAGAATTTGTAATTAGACTGCGGCTACTCATCATGCCTTGTAGAGTAATGGTCCACCGACCCATCCACAGGAATGAGAAAACCGTGGCATCATGACACATATTTCTATACTCTTAACGGTGATGTAGGTACCTAATGTGCACTGTGCGTGGGAAGCGAGTGTGTTATACACACCGAATCCTATCTGGAGAACACCGAGGAGGATGCTAAACGAGACCTACGAGCTTCATAAGATTTACTTCTATTTCTATCCTAGATGCCTGAGTATTCCCATTTATTGTATCTGTAGCTGTTTATATATCCTTGTGTACCTACATATTCTTCGTCATATACTACATATCAAATCTGTTACTATCATCACAGCTGCATCTGTACATGGTCAATGTATATCTAGACAATAAATAGTATGGATCGTTTCGCATTACTTAGGTATTTGTAATTTAGATCAATTGTTCGTACATACTTACCCTATCAAAATAGCCTTTGTTTCTTATTACTGCAGTCTTTTTTACGCCTTATATTTCAATACATACAATATACACACATTCAAAAAGTCTAACTGATTTATAATAATAGCTAGATATGGCTATCGATCATACTTAAACTTCGTAATAACTAATTTTACTAGTGATTACACCTAGTCCCAAGAAAAACTGCTCCATGGAACACAAAATGCCTGTATTTCATTTGACTAGACAACTTAAAATTAGTACCAATATAATGCATATGCATACAAACACTTATACCTATATAAATTCATTGCATAACAGTGTAAAAACAAGAAACAAATTTTAATAATTAGAAACTATCTGGTGTATAAAGTATTAACGTTAATTTCGTATAGAAGTAGCGAAGAAAATGTGCTGAAAAATAGACAAATTCTGTTAAGTTACTGCAGTCTAACCAGTTATTCTTACAAGCTAATTTGTTATTTATTACGTATACTTATATGACTTTCAATATATTATGACGTGTATGTATGGGGCCATGCTACTGTTTCTTTTCCATATTTTCGAGAGGCACCATTGTTTCTGGAAGCTCTACAGATTCTGTGCTCATTCGTCGACCACTGCAATTTGTGAAGCATGTATCGCCCACACCAAACTTTTCACCATCTTCGAGTGACTGAGGCAGGCTTCTACCCATAGTTTCAGGCAAGAAGAACGTTGAAAACCCAGACAGCAGCGCCAAAAATCCGAAAAGGACGGTGGGTATCTTTGGATTCAAAGTGTCCAATAAATTAACGAGAGGAGTGAAAGCTCCTGAAACACTAGCACACATACTTCCGAGACCTACTCCAGAACTCCGTACAACAGTTGGGAATAGTTCTGCAGAATACTTATATATAATAGAATAAGAACCAGAAATGAATAGTTTACCTATCATCACGAACACTGTGGTTGACGTAGAACCGTGAGGTAGTGCAACAATGACTAAACAAGCTATTCCACCGAGTACCATCATAGTACTAATAAGTGCTCTATGACCGACGCGGTCCATAAAGTATACAATAATTACATACGATGGCAATTCGACTACTCCCATCAAAAACATTAGTAAGTAAGGGTTGCCGTTTAGTTTGCCAGTATTGAGTGAGAGTCCGTAGTATACGACGGAATTCACAAACCAGCAAGCACAAATGATTAACGTTTTTCGAAGCATCTTTGGAGTTCTAAACAAGTCAGTAGTTCCAGCGGAAGTTTCATCGGTATATTTCGCACATGTCGCCTTACAATGTGACACTAAAGCAGGGGTATCAATGGATTCACTCGACCTATTAAACTTTAAGGCCTTTTCTACAATAGCTACGGACTCACGAGCACGACCTTGGGACCACAACCACCTAGGAGATTCGTCCATAAGTAGCCAATGAGGAAGCAACAGGGCTGCGTGTAGTGCATAAATAATTTGTAAATAAAATCTGTTGTCAATTAAATATCCCCACGCGGGTAATAACATTATACCAACAGCAAACATGACTTGAAATGTAACACCGCATATTGTGCGCTTGCTTGGTCCGACTATTTCCATTGTCAATACAAAACCCGCTATATATGAACCTGATCCAAAGATACCATAAAGAAATCGAAGAGCCATAAAGCTGTAATAATCAGTGGTGAATGCAACAGAGGTGCCTAATAAGAGTTGCAAAATTCCAGACCAAAGGAAAGCCTTTTTTCTTCCTAATTTATCAGATAAGCGTCCAAATAGCAAAGATCCTCCAACAACACCAAGCATGTAAGCTGTTTGAGCAGCAGCACCCATCCAGCGGGCACCGCATACAAAATCCCACTCAATACTCCGAGAGGAACTATAGTATTGTGTATCGTAGACCCAGGATTCACAACCTACAAGTGTGTTATTAGCCCCATACATTCTACAATTCTCGAGTTTTCCATGCTCATTCATTGGTATAGCGGCCAAGACAAGTGAGGAATTCCATGGCTCAGTATAGTTTTTACTATCCACTCCTGACAGGAAGCACCTGAAATTTGAAATTAAGGTTTCATTATTATTTTGATTGTTGTATGTTTAGAAATTCGTGCAGGACAAGGTGCGTGTTAGTTGCTACTTTATATCATCATACCATTAATAGATAAGAATACAAACGTGTTCATACAATGTGTGATTGCACGCTAGTCTTAAACCATTGTCTAATTGGGTTGAAGACAAACCCGTATTGCATAATGTTTAAAAAGCATTTTGTTAGTTTGTGATAGCAAGGTAACAGCCATAAAGACGGGTATTGTTTCACAAATTAATTAAACTACCTACGTGTTAATCATATGATATGTACATGTAATAGGAATAGATAAATGCTTTTATTTATGAAGATTACATAATAATTTAAGTTAATTCTCATTTGCTGCTGTTTAATAAAACTGTGGAGCTAGATACTTTTAAAGTGATAAATAAAGAAACTACTGATTTTGTTTCTATCATCGGTTTCGAACAAATAAGCACATTTAGTGTCAAATATAAATCACTTTTGCTAACGCTTAGTCATTGGGATTTTTACAGTCAATTTCTACAGCAAGTGTATATTTATTTAATTGAACTTTACACTAAATACTATCAAGATTCATTATGTTATCCATGATTTACCAACTACTAATGGTTAAATTTATTTTTGACTATTGCTAATGCTTGGATCGAACCGAGTCCCCATTGCAATCACTTTGATATTGCATGTAACGGGAGACATAGGCAAGTCTGGTAATATTTACATCAAATAAATTCAAACAATGATTACAATTGCAATTAATTTTATCACTGCTATAATATACGCTACGCTAATGCAAGACTTAAATAACGATAAAACGAATTACATACAAAAAGCGATACATATATAACAAATTTTAACCCAAGGCCATGTATGTTACAGATGAATGTACTTACGTTTATAACACCAGCAGCAAATATCTGTACCGATAAAATCACTGCTCTTGTACAATAACGAACATGAAAGCTGTTCCAATCCGCCCTGAATAAGCAAAACTTTACACACTGTATAACCAAAAGCAAGATTAACCCATACCCGACGCACCAATTCTATTCACCAACCATACATAGGTACTTATGTTCATAAGGACATCTAAGACAAGTAACAAATAAGTAATCAAAAAATACAATATTTGGACCCAATGGACCCCATGTAGGTGCATTATCATACACGATATGCAGAAATGCGTTTCTTTATTACATTTTGGTTACCCACCCATGCTCATGCAAGGTCAATGTTTAAATCCCCCATATAATTTCATTGCATATACTTGTGCCAAATATACAGGAAGTTTTATTTCAAAGGAAGTAAGTACTTTTATGTTTATAAGTATACCAATTCTTTGAAGGACTTCAAAATAAACGCATCATACGGGACACGGAGTTCCACTCTGTTGATATGTACTAAATCTACTACTTAATCATATCAAATGTCATGATAAAATTTGTTGAACTCATTTATGTGACATGAGATTTGAACTCGTTACATAATAAAATAGTCTAAGAATGACTAGGGATCAATTAAAGATCTGATCAGAGGAAATCTTAGCATACTCTAAAATTTTAGTAATAAAATACCTATATCATTATTAAATTTGAGAGTAAAAATAAGAGAAAAATAGTTCAGTCACAATATTTGGCTCAAGTACTTATGTTGACGATGATATTTGATTCAAATATGACAATTTTACTTTCGATTTAACGCTCATATTTACTGACATTCCTTGAGATTTATTACAGCCCAGACGTTACAAAAGAAAGAATCAAATATTATCTTCGCAGTCTATCGTGTGCCCATAACAACCCGCTTGTGTATCATACATTTGACATTACAGAACAAACTAACCTATGATCAGGTACAGCAGCCACGGTTACCAACGACAGCATATGCATGCCAGCTGTCATAGCGCCGAGTATGTGCAGGACGAACTGGAAACATTGGTACCGCCCGAAATCTCCTGAAAATGACAACGAAGAATAGTAAGCCTCACGTATAATAAAACAGGGTCGGTACTGTTAATGGTCTTGAATACTGTTAGTGGCCACCAAATCGCTAGAAGTCATCATGTCTTGCCATCAGGAATGCGGCGTAACTTCAGCGAGGCAAAATTTAAAAATAAACAATAATGATAATTTAATGTCGGTTGTATGTGTATAACTTACTACACCACCTAACCGCGTGTATTTACCTAGTGATTGAACTATTAGACGAATCTGGTTGACCATCGGCACCAATTTCATGTTATTTTCATTCAATACTGCACGAGACAGTGAAGAAGAAAAATACTAATAATTATAATAAAAATGAAATATTATAAATAACGTGAGAAAGGTGTAAATAGAAATAAAAGAGCTGTTTGGAACTAAGGCGAACCGCATATGTTAACTGCACCTACTGATCGACTACTAGACTAGAGATCATGGTGGAGAGACGGAAAGCTCGTTTTCTATTTAATCTTTTTCTTTTCCTCATTTTCTCTTATCGCCTTTTCCCAAGTAAATAACTATAATAGTCTAACTAGAATTTCGAGATCGCCAATTGATTGTGTAGGTCTGATGGCAGGCCCTTCATACAACATATTGAAGCTCAAACGAATCGCAATATGACTGAAAAGTCAACTCCACCGGGTTGGGAAAAGGTTCGGTGGATGATGAAGATTTTCTTTTGACCACATTCATAAAGTGCTGCACGTCATATAATATGTACTCGTAAAGAACACATAGGTACCTAGTGACAGTCAACTTAATCAATTAGCGTCACATTGAATAGGTAAGTATCAGTAATCATCTATGTATTGTGCAAGTTCTTTACAATATCTACATGTATTGTATTGTAATAATGCAAACAAAGATTGAACTTGACACTATTGGAAAATTGTTGTAGGTAACATTGCCGTATTGTTTCTTTGAAATTCAATGAATTCATTTACAGAATTTCCTTGTTCATAAATGGGTGACAATTGTGTGTGCATTATAACCCGGAGGGGCTTGGCAAAAATAACACATTCCTTCCTGTAAAATAGGGCTACATAATATCAAAGGTATTTATGAATTTTAGCACTGAATCAAATGACACAAATAAGTTGAAGTGGTCTGAAAGTCTGAATTTAACTTGAAAACAGTTAAAAAAATTAAATTAAAACTTGTTTTAAATAGAATTAGATGTGGTGTAGAATATTCCATAAAAAACATAGATAAAGTCAATCATTATGTAAACACATAATCAATACGTTATTAAGGTCAAAGGATCAGCAGCAGCAAATAAAGACCAAAACAAACTTGAGGTTTGTTTGTAAAAACACACGAGGAATGCCATGCATAAGTTTCGACTCTTTACGACGCAAGTCTTATAAGACCATGACACGGTAATGATGTCACAAAGCTACTGGACACTGTTGCCACATTACATGCCATCGTGTCTTTTGTTTTGTTTTTGGCCCTAACTGGGAAACTAGATTGTAGATATTAATTCATTAAAATTCACTGTCATGATTAGAACCAACTATTATGTGATGATCTCGTTTGACTTCCTTATCTGTTATCATGTTTCATGAAACATGTCCACATCAATACGACAATCTATTAAATTCATAGTGGAACTATATTTTACGTAATTTTGGGATTTCTCATGATATAAAATATTAGTAGTTACATGTATCGAGGACGAAGTTATTAGGTACACCCGCGGCCATGGCAAGCCTCTTTCTTTGTGATGACCATTTAGAAAATTTTAAACATACGGAATTTACGAACCTCCAAATTCAGTAGTATCTTCAACGAAGTATCGAAGCTAAACAATAAAATAAGCTATTAAGTATGCTAAATTGGTGCAGATCAGAATGTGCTACCAGGTAAAACGGATACCTAAGTAGGTACATACATATTTACAACGTTACGTAGATATACGGTATTTAGCAGTAGAATGTTTTACTGGTAATTAGGTACCATTTATAGACGTTCGTCGACATTAAACATGATTGCACAAATAAATACAATTTTACAATGTACCTACTTGCCTGCATTCTGAAGTGAATATCAAAGAAATAATAAGTAGGTAATGTGATTAAATTGTAATACGACTAGACTAGGCTACGATTAGTTTTAACGTTTTAACCAATCTTCAGTCTATTATTAAATTTGTACACCTAAGTTCTATCAACGTCAACGTGTTTACGATTATAAAAAAATTATCCCTACATTCCTTGGTCAAGACTCAAGACCATAATTAAGAACAGCTTTGACAAAAGGATAATTCTTTTTTTTATTGCATTCAATTTATGGTAAAGATATGAAGAAAATGTAAAAAAAAAACGGAAAACTGTGCAAGATTGATGTGTAACGCTTTCCTTGCAGTCCGATTAAAAAGAAACATAATTATTGGTGTTTTGTGAAACTACTTAAATAAAAAAGAAAATGTAAAAGTAAAACGACTGATACGGGATTATATAACCATAGTGATGTGCATTGACTACTTCATTTCAGAGACAAGCGTAATTGACGCTTAGCATATCGATGCTATATCGATAATCGATAGTTTGTCTAGTCTAGAGTGACCATCTAATCTAAATCAAAGAATCTAAGTTACAGTTATTTACAAAATAATTATACAGCCGCTTAGAATGCGTTTGTAGAAGTGAATGTTCCAAGATTTAAATAGACTTTTGTAGACAGAGAATGGCAAATGGCCAAGCCAACAAATATCAGGGCTTTATTAGTTTTATTTACTGCCTAGTAAGTAGACTTACATGGCTAGAGTTCTTTCGATTTTAAAGATATATTATTGTATTATCCCATTAAATAATGTATGTGCATATACAAGAAGGTTGGTAAGAAATAATACAATAGAAAGATAAAATCAATAAGCCGAAAGAACTCAAGACAAAAGGTCTTAAAGAAACCACAAGAAGATTATAATAACACTGAACAGTGACGTTGTAACGCTTGAAATGAAATATAAAGAGGGTCGTTGTAACCATAGTGTTGTATTGCAGTGCTATCGATAGTGACCTCTGATAACCTCGACATCTACTTCACGCCCCTGCTACGCCCATCTGTATCTTATCGTGCGTGAACTTTATATTTATATAGACACACACGTTTATTCAAAATAGAGCTATGGTAGCTGACAATATTTTGTTAGCACATCCATAATTATTAGAAATATTCATAGATCCTTTACTGCGCTTGCAGGCTCACTATGTGTCCACATTTTACCAGTAAGTAGTATTATTTTGAAGATATGACCCACTTGATAGGTGGTGAAATGGACAGTAACAGATAGTCAGTAACTGCATTAGAAATATTGCAAACCGGGCGGTATGGGCTCCCGAAGCTAGGAAGATTCCTAACAGGAAATGCTACCAACTATGGTTATGAGTGAACCTAAGTAGGTTTACGCAGTGAACGTTGTCAGCACTTCATTTCTCTGCTTTAAAAATGTAAAATGTATTGCAATTAGTTCCATAGATACAATTTTATTACCCACCGTAACGCAACGCACCGCAACGCTTTCTTTGCAGTCGGATTAAAAAGAAACAAGTTGGGCATACGATAATCTGATTACATATATCACTAGCTATCCAAACTGGATACCAACCTAAACTGGATTTGGAAGACCTGATTTTATAACAATACATTGACATTTTCTACGCTTCCCGTTAAATATTATGGGATTAAATATTCCAATACCGTTCATTAGGATGACCTTGAATATTGATGATAATGTTAAAATATATTTTGTACCAAATCAAATAACCCTAGTGTGACCTGTTAATATTGTGGCCCAAACAAAAAATGAATTCATAATGTTTTTTAAGTCTTTTTCGCGTTTCGCATTTTGTAACTGACAAGACGCCGACAACGTTTCGGCTATATTGCAATAGCGTCGTGTCGTATTGCTGAAATGCAACTTAAAAAAAAAGAAAAGAGTCATAAATACCGAAAATACAGAAATGAATGGTAGATGTGATGTATAAATCGTGCAATTTGATGACAGATTCATTTCAGCAGTAAGATAGTACCTTCTGCTGAACTGCATCTGTGTCATAAACATTCACGAGGAAATCCACAAAATATTTTCATACATAATTTTCTAATGCGTAGATTATTAAATAAATAACCGTTAGGTACTTACAAATGATTTACGATTTTGCATAAACTCTGTTTCGTGTATAGGTCAAGGTTGCTTACTTATCAAAATAGACCGCATTCATGCTCATTTAGTTGTTTCTCGTTCGATCAACATTATACGTTTCCACAATAAACTAATCGTAGGACATTTTCAAATTGTAGAGACTATTTATTGTTTAAGATTAGGGTTAAGAATGAGATATTTTTCATATAGGAATAATATATTTTTAATCTTAACTTTTGGTACACAAAACTCTAGTAGAAACCCAGTAAGTACTTTGAATGTGCTTACTCGTAATGCTGTTTATGATGTACAATTAATTTTGATATATTTTTTCATATTGCGAGAAAGGTAACAAATAATGTACCTATTGTTTCTCATTTCGAGAAGCAGTGAAGTACAATTACATAACATTATATTGTGATGAATTGCTTTTACTTTGTTAACATACATTACATAGACATTAAAAAGGTAATATAGGTAGCTAATTAACAACAAGTAATGTAGCAAATTAATTCTTGGGTAAGCTACAGTTTAAGGCTTTGAATCCGTAGCAAATTCATCACCAAAAGGCTTCGCGACACAAAGTTACGTTTTTGCTATACATGAATAGATACCATACTTTCTTCGTTACGTTCGCTGCAACCTTGACACGTGTATTACTGTTACAACACAGTGATAGAAGCACTAAAAATACACAAATCAATAGCCTAAAAACATGTATTTTTGCTTATAAAACTACAAATCTAGGCGTGTCCTAACTAGTTTTTGGTCTTGATTTTGACATTGACATAGTAATGAACTAGATTTTTGTCCCATGACATACTTTCTCATATCAACTTAGCATCGCCTTCTGATCGTACTGCTCGTTTGCTCTAACTTTGCCGCTCGGTTCCAAACTAAAGTCGAATTTTTAATTAGACGAAGTAAATTGACAGCAACTAATGTCACTTCTTCATACAATGTTGCTTATTTTCTATGACGTAGTGACATTAGCTACTGTCAATTTACTTCGTCTAATTAACAATTCGGGTATACGCCTCTACGCCAGCGGCAAAGTTAAAGCGAACGGGTAGTATGTAACTACCGGGGGTTCAATTTACAGCATGATTTACTATACTTTTTAACTTTCTTGAGAGTGCTCGCTACTCTACAATATACTCGTACTTTTCAGGATGTCTATGCCGTATGCACAGCCTTGTGGTCAATAAGTGCTTTGTAATGAAACTAGGTAGGAAACATTCTTTTAGGTTGAATTAGATATCATCTTATCTCCTAATAGTGTTTTCAAAATAAATCATTATTTGCTATCTTCCTGATTAACTTTAGGTAGAATTATTTTGCACCATCTGTTTGTTTGTGAGTCGACATGTGAATCTATAAATAACTTAATCAATAAGTTGTTTTGACGGCCAAAAATCGAGGGGCACGTTGTACACAAGCACCTCTCCTTGGCAAGCGCTGGTAATGTGGAGAGACACAGCGTGCAATACCTACCTAGTGACCCCAGCAATGTATCACATTACCGGGGTCTACTCAGACCTACAACAGCACACTGGGAATTCAATAGGCTTTTGATTTTGCACGTCTACGGGCATTTCCTTACAGATGAATATGCGTTTCAATGTCGTTCACATATTGAGAGTCTATTCCTTCTCAATGCATATGTGTCAAAGAGTCCATTTATCCTGGGCGCTAGAGCTATGGTTATTAGAAGTCTTTCATTTTCCTCTTCTTCAACTGAGTCTTATTATAGCACCACGTGACTGTGACGTGAATGCAGTGGCGGCGTAAGGCGTGGGCGACGTGGGCCACCGCCCACGGCCTCGCGGTACAAGGGGCCTCGCGCCTCAAAAATTTTTATGCATTGCTTCAAAGCGAGCATAAAATAAAAAAAGATATAAATTAATTTTGTTGTAAAAATTATGTTTTTTTAGTCCAGCAACATATGCTTACGTTGCGTAACTATTATATCGCGAGTAGGTAATCCTTGCCGCCGCACAGTGGATCGATTCATACAAATCGGCGGACGATAAAAGTTTTTTAAGATTCCTAATCTTGAAAAACTTTTTACTGATTTTACAAAAATCTAATGATGCCAATGTGTTTATCTTAATAATTGTAGTCGAAAACATAGAGACACAATTTTGATTGGACTTCAATTTTAAAAAATATTCGTCAAAAACTGATTTCAATGTATGGAAAAGTACATTAAAAAATAAACCGGCCAAGTGCGAGTTGGACTCGCCCATGAAGGGTTTCGTAGCAGCAAGTAAC
Organism: Miltochrista miniata; assembly: GCA_933228765.1. NCBI lineage: Eukaryota > Metazoa > Arthropoda > Insecta > Lepidoptera > Erebidae > Miltochrista > Miltochrista miniata. The sequence continues at coordinate 19,581,154 of OW121763.1, read as the reverse complement.
ATAATATAAAAGTTCTTATAGTTCGTTGTAAGTTTGACTAATGTTTTAACACGTTCGCAGTGGTGAAGTGGTTTGGTTGTAGTTGTACCACTTACTAAGTACTTGCAACTTCAGAGTATCGACGGGCAGAGGTATTAGGTAGATAAAATTACACGCGAAAGCAGAGAGTAGAGTGTATTTATTACATCCAAAACATTGCTTTTATACCTAGTCCTAAACAATAGAAATAATAAAGTACAAACTATCACAATGCATCAATCCGGAATACACCGGTTAAGATATCGTTACACGAGGCGAACGACGTCTGTACCTGACGAAGTAGGCGTGGCTATGCTGCATTCAGTGCGCAGGATTAACTTGCACGTCTACTCGCTACACCACTCCCCCGGCGAGACCGTAACTACGGTCGATAGTAATCTGGGAATCTAACGACTCGTCCACTTGCTGTCTTCTTGACTGCTGACTGCTTGCACGGGGTATGGACCTGGGTCGGTGGAGAATCTAAGATTTCTTTCGCCATATATGCTGCTTTCAAGCGATCTATCGTGACTCTCTGGGGTTTTCCTTGCACGTCTATATCGTAGGTCTTCTCGCTGCGACAAAGAACTTTGTATGGTCCCAAATATGGTGCCTGGAGTGATCGTCTTACTGGACCTCGTCGTAAGAAGACGTGTGTGGCTGTGTGTAGATCCTTGGGGATATAGAACGGCCGACTGGAGCTTGTGTGCCATGAAGTGGGCTGTGGCGTTAGCTTTGCCATATGAGCTCTCAGTCTACTGACTACGTCCGTCATATCAACTGGATCTTGAGGGCTGGTGGTAAGGAACTGTCCAGGTAAACGTAGCGGCTCTCCGTAGACAAGTTCGGCTATCGATGTCTGCAAATCCTCTTTCCAAGCGCTGCGAATGCCCATTAGGACCCATGGGAGTGCTTCTGTCCAATGAGATGAACCATGGCAGATGATCGCAGCTTTCAGTGTACGATGCGTTCTTTCCACAATGCCATTAGCTGCTGGGTGGTACGCTGTGGTGAGATGATGTGTGGCACCTACAAGTGCAACTAGGTTTCTGAAGACTTGTGAAACGAACTGTGGTCCTCGGTCGGTGGTTATGTGCTCAGGGCATCCAAACCGTGCTATCCATCCTGTTGTTAGGGCGTTTACACAGGTTTCAGCTGTTATATCTTGCAGGGGGTACGCTTCGAGCCAACGTGTTGCACGGTCGACGATCGTGAGGCAATATTTGTGATTGCTCGACACAGGTAAGGGACCTATAAGATCTAGGTGTATATGTTGGAAACGTCCTGATGGTGGATTGAAGCTGCTTAGTGGAGCTGATGTATGGCGGCCAACTTTGCTTTTCTGGCATGCTTCGCATTCCATGGCCCACTGTCTACAATCCCGTCTTACGCCTGGCCATACAAATCTTTGTGTCACCAAGTGAATACTAGCTTTGGCACCAGGGTGGCTTAAGTTGTGGAGTGACAGAAATACTAGCTTGCGTAACGACTTTGTGATGAATGGCCTAATCGTTGCTGTCACATCACAATAGAGCTCGGTGTTGCTGTCAGGTAATGTGACTTTCTCCAGCCGCAGAGACGAGCCGTTGCGAAGAAGATCGTTAAGCTCAGGGTCGGATTGTTGTTCCTTGGCCAAGGCTTTGTAGTCTATCGGCTGTGTGAGCTCGTTAACTCGGGATAAGGTATCGGCTACAACGTTGTTCTTTCCCTTGATATACCTAATGTCCGTTGTAAATTGGCTGATATAGTCAAGGTATCGAAACTGTCTTGGAGAACAGTTCTCTCTGTTGTTTTTGAAGGCAAATGTTAGTGGCTTGTGGTCAGTAGTGACGGAGAAATCTCGTGCTTCAACCATGAATCTGAAGTAACGTATAGCCTCGTAGATCGCCAAAAGTTCTCGGTCGTAGGGGCTATATTTCTTTTGAGATGGGCTGAGCTTCCTTGAAAAGAAGGCCAAAGGCTGCCAATCCTGACCTCTTCGTTGTTGCAAGACTGCACCTATTGCTGTATCAGACGCATCTGTCTGAATTGTCATTTCAGCTGTGGGATCTGGATGCGCTAACAGTGCAAGATCTGATAGGCTTTGCTTGCACTTCTCAAATGCTTCTAAAACTTCTGGTGTCACATTGATTGGATGTGAACCTTTGATTTTCGGACCAGTAAGTAAGGCATGTAGTGGAGCTTGAAGGGTAGCTGCAGCTGGGATAAAGCGTCGATAGAAATTGAGCATACCGAGAAAACGTCTTAGTTCTTTTACCGTTCTGGGTATTGGAAATTCTTGCATGGCTTTGATTTTGGTATTTAAGGGTTGTATCCCTTCTGCAGAGACTTTGAATCCCAAGAATTCTACTTCTGGTTTGCCAAAGATGCACTTGTTTGTGTTTATTAATACTCCATAGTCACTTAGTCTTTGGAACAGTTGCCTTAGGTGTTCTTGATGTTGACTTTGACTGTTGCTACTGACGAGGATGTCATCCAGGTAACAAAAGCAGAAGTCTAGGCCTCTGAGGACCTCATCCATGAAGCGTTGGAAGGTCTGGGCTGCGTTGCGGAGGCCGAAGGTCATGAATAAAAATTCAAATAATCCTATAGGCGTGGTTATTGCAGTCTTTGGAATGTCTTCCTCAAAGACCGGGATCTGATTATAGGCTTTTACCAGGTCGATGGTAGAATAAATAGTAGATCCATTCAGTTGATGTGTAAAATCTTGCAAATGCCTGATGGGATATTGGTCAGGGATGGTACGCGCATTAAGAAGTCTGTAGTCTCCACAAGGTCGCCAGCCATCATTCTTCTTGCGTACCAAGTGGAGTGGTGAAGACCAGGGGCTGTCTGATTTTCGCGCTGTACCGTTTTGCAGCATGTCTTCGAACTCAGCTTTTGCCACCTTCAGGCGTCCCGGGTCCAAGCGGCGAGGTCGACTGGCTATTGGTGGGCCTGGGGTAGTACGGATGTGATGTACCGTGGTGTGTTTTACCACGTTAGGTTTTCCAGCAGGGCGAGTGACATCAGGGTACTGTCTCAGTAGACGGTGGTACTCTGAGTCTTCTGAGGTGGTGCGAATGGAAGTAATTCCCTCTGCTGATGATTGTTGTGGCGCAGCAACTGTTAGCGTAGTTACTCCATCAATTAGGCGCTGGTTTCGGCAGTCGATTAAAATGTTGTAGTAGCCCAAAAAGTCGACTCCGATAATAGGTTTTGTGACGTCTGCTACGATGAAACGCCAAGTGAATGCACGTCGTAGTCCTAGATCTAGTGTAAGCGGCAAGTCACCGTAGGTGGGGATGATTGTTCCATTGGCTGCAAATAGCTCGTAGCGCGTTTTCATTCGTGGCTCCCGAACAGCGGACCGTGGGAAGACACACAGGTCTGAACCCGTATCAATAAGATATTGAATCTTAGTCTTGCGGTCCGTAATGAACAGGCGGCTCGTAATTGCTAGGCAGTCGTTTACCGCCACTAATGGCTGCCTGGTAAGTTTTCCGCCTTCTTGTAGGTACATGGATGTGTGCATTTTCTCGCTTTCTCTCGGTATCGGTTGTGGTAGAAGCAGAAGGAGTTGTTATTGGAGCGTGAGCGCGAACGGTACCTTTGACTGTTTAATCCATTTCTGGAGCGTGAGCGTGATAGTCTACGCATGTCCGTGCTCATTGTCTCGAGTCTTCTACTGAGCTCCTCCACAGTACGAGTTAGCGTTGCTATCGTGCTACTTGTATGTGAAACTGGCGTTGTACTGGCTACTTGCATGGTAACTGGCGCGGTTACTTGCATGGTTACTGGCATGACATCATGGACACGATCTGCTAATTCGGAGATATCTTCTAACGTCATTTTCGACTGCTGAGCTGCTATGCAGGTCTGCAGGTGAGAAGGTAACCTGCTGGCCCAGATGGTCTTGATGAAGTCCGGAGGTACATTAGAACCAGCAAGTAGTTGTAAGTGCCGGAGAAATTGTGAAGGCTTCCTGTCTCCCATCTCCTCATGCATAAGAAGTTGTTTGATCTTACGTTCTTGTGAGGCGGATAAACGTCGGATGAGTTCAGATTTCAGGGTTTCAAATTTGTTTGTAGTAGGTGGGGATACAATAATGTCTCGAATTTCAGTCGAATGTTGTGCTTCCAGCTGTGCCTGCACGTAGTGAAATTTCGTCTCGTCCTTGGTGATGTTTGACAAAGCGAATTGTCCCTCCAATTGTGCGAACCATAACTCGGGGTCGTCGGGGTTGAACGGGGGTGTCCTCACTCCAACGCGGTAGGCTTCTCCTAATACGACGTTAGCGGTCGTACTTGTCTTCTCTGTCATTTTGCTTCTCTGTATAATCAGCAAAACGGAACTGGGTGCGATGCTAGGATGAAGATGATGCCTGTTCCAATACGTACGAGACGGTAACCGGTAGTAACGCTCGGATAATAGCGACGTTACTCCTTCCTAATACGTACAGAAAGGTAACGGATGCAACCGGTATTGACGCTCGGATGATGAAGGTACGTAAGAACTTCTTCCAGGGTCACCAGTGAAGTGGTTTGGTTGTAGTTGTACCACTTACTAAGTACTTGCAACTTCAGAGTATCGACGGGCAGAGGTATTAGGTAGATAAAATTACACGCGAAAGCAGAGAGTAGAGTGTATTTATTACATCCAAAACATTGCTTTTATACCTAGTCCTAAACAATAGAAATAATAAAGTACAAACTATCACAATGCATCAATCCGGAATACACCGGTTAAGATATCGTTACACGAGGCGAACGACGTCTGTACCTGACGAAGTAGGCGTGGCTATGCTGCATTCAGTGCGCAGGATTAACTTGCACGTCTACTCGCTACAGTGGTAGTGATTTCACTAACCGGAAATTGCGGTTTATGACATATTAAAAAAAACTGCCAGCTCTATCTCGTTCAAACTAATTTTCGTTGGTAGTTTTTATGGCAATATATATCATATATTTTTTTTAGATTTATCATTCTCTTAGTTTAGAAGGTAGAGGGGGGGGGGGGCACACACACATTTTTCCACTTTGGAAGTGTCTCTTGCGCAAACTATTCACTTTAGAAAAAAATGATGTTAGAAACCTCCATAGCATTTTGAAGACCTATCTATAGATACCCCACACGTATGGGTTTGATGAAAAAAAAAATTGAGTTTCAGTTCCGAGTATGGGGACCCCCAAAATTTACTGCTTTTTGTCTAGTTTAATGCGGTTCACAGAATACATCTAGTTACCAAGTTTCAATAGCATAGACCTTATAGTTTAGGAGAAAAGTGGCTGTGACCTGTGACACACGGACGGACAGACAGACGGACAGACAGACAGACATAACGAATCTATAAGGGTTCCGTTTTTGCCATTTGGCTACGATACCCTAAAAAGGGATAGCTTGCGATTTCCTCGTGTTTTCTTATTTTAACGCTTATAGTGACTTTTAAAAAGTTGTTAGCAAAATATCTGCCAAACATTTTAGGTACCCCTAGGCACCGCTCTGGGAGCTATATGACCAAATATCATTTTTCTTATTTTCTTTAAGAAAATATGTCGAATTCGCTTTTTTAGTTATAATTGTTAATAAACAACATTTTAGCTTAGTACTGTCCTACCCACATCAAAAATAATATGACTAGCATACGGGATCGGGAGTTTTTGAGAGATACTTATAAGCAGACGACATAATTTTTTCCTACGTTTTTAGCAACATTTTTGTATTGTATAGTGATTTTTCATTAAGATTTGAAGAAAATAATGTATTAATCAAATAAAATAATAACGCGTTTTATAAAACATATATCATAGTTATAAAAATACAAAAACTTCCTTACAAAAACAAAAGTGGTAAATATAATAGCTTAAAATATATAAAAATATACACGGCGTCCCACAGCTATGCCACATGGAGGGAAAGTACCTTAAATATTGTAGATGGAACAATTTACTGTAAGAAGACATTATTTTAATTTAAAAAAACAATTTAAACTGCATTCATAGTTTTTTAAATACTTAAATGATTGAGCCAGCCAGCCAGCAAAAAAATATTATTCCGTAGCTTTATCGTACCGATCGAAAGGCTTCATCATAAGGATTGTTTTTTGTTAAGTAACATAGTGTCAAAAATAAAAAGAAGAAGAAAGGCGGTTTGCGCTGTACAAAATTTCATGTTGTATAACAAAGACAATTAATTAAAACTATGTATGTACATTCAATAATCAAACCAAATTAGAAATATGTAGACAAAAAATAAGCGTTAAAATAAGAAAATACGAGAATGCGATTTTCTCGTATTTTCCTATAAGCTATCCTTTTTTAATTCAGTTTTGTCGAATATTTTTTAAAATTGAAGTCTAATCAAAATTGTGTCTCTGTTTTCGACTACAATTATAAAGATAAACACATTGGCATCATTAGTTTTAGTAAAAACAGTAAAAAGTTTTTTAAGATTCCTATGTCCGCAGATTTGTATGAATCGATCCACTGTGCGCCACCGACCAGTGCGATACGATAAATTAAGATAAACACATTGGCATCATTAGTTTTTGTAAAAACAGTAAAAAGTTTTTTAGAATTCCTATGTCCGCCGATTTGTATGAATCGATCCACTGTGCGCCGCCGACCAGTGCGGGGAATCCCTTGTTTTATTCCTTCCGGACTGACTGTTGGTTCCACTAAGGGGTCCACCAGGATTTATAAATACTCATCGACCCATTTAGGTAGTGGAACCAACAATATTTGTTTAATCCTAGATTTTTTATGACGAGTGACCCCACTAACCACATTTGACGTAAACCTCTGTGGTTTAAAGTATTTTTTTTTTCTTACGGAGATACTATTATTATTGGCGCCACAGAACAGGGCCTCGCGAAATTTGTCTTGCCCACACCAAATTTAGGACTTGCCCCGCCACTGCGTGAATGATAATATTAGGGACAGCTAAATGTAAATATTACAGAATTATCGGTATCTACTTTTGGTAGGGAAAATACAGAAGCCGCTTGTTTTGTGTTCTTAGTATTTCATGAAGAACTCGTCCAAATCAAAATGATGGAATTTTAATTTAAGAAGTAGATAGTATTGCATTTTTGTCTATAAACAAGCCTTGGGCCCTGGGTTAAACATTTGTAGCAGTTATGACTTGGATTTTTAATTTTTGGCATTGATAAAAGTGAATTCTGTCTGTGGCAATGTCTCTGTAACATGATATATTGTTCCAAATACACCACACTATTTACTTTAAAGTATATGTCAGAATCGTTACCGTGAGTAACAGGGTATTCTAATATTTGAATTCAATTACAATTCAAATGATATTTTAATTTGTACGGTTTCATTTAAAGATTCATTATTATTTAACTAGCTGACCCTCGCAACTTCGTTTACGTCACATAAGGTGTACGAAAGGGGAGGTAATTCTTCATTAGACTCATCAAGCACCGTGTGGAACGGCCCTGTTTGCTAAATCATTTAGCTAACACGCCCGTTTAGATTTACCCTATCATTCAAAGGAACCCTTGAATTCTAGGATTGGCGAAAGTTGAGATGCCTCTAATTACTGAACCACAAAACTCTCAACCTTGAAACTTGTGTGGGACAATGCTGAAAGTACTCCCTTTCCAACACTACAAAATATTTGAAATCAGACTAGGCGTTGAAAAATTACAATTGAAAAACAATTTTGTCTTTTATCCCCTCTCCCGCAGGAACCGCACAAAATATCGGGATTAAAAGTATCCAAGAACCTTCCTCGGACTATAAGCTCGGAATGTACCAAGTATCATTCAAATCGGCTGAGTAGTTTCGGCGTGATACTTATTCGGGATACAGACAGACAGACAGACATGAAAAATATAAATTACATTTTCGGTTTCAGTATCGATTAGAGAATGCCCTACAATAAAAAATTTCAAAATATCTTTCATGTACAGATTCCTGATCCAGTGACCCTCTACAGTTTTATTATATGTATAGACTAGCTGACCCTCGCAACTTCGTTTACGTCACATAATGTGCACGAAAGGAGAGGTAATTCTTCATCAGACTCGTCAAGCACCGTGTGAAACGGCCCTGTTTGCTTTGCCACGCCTTCGGCGCGGACTGAATTATTTTAAAATATCCTTAATCATTAAGCTCTTTTATGATTAGGCCAACACGCCCGTTTAGACTCACTTTCAAAAGAAACGTTGAATTATAGATTTACCGAAAGTTGAGATGCCCCTAATTTCTGAACTACATAACCCTCAATATTGAAAATTGTGTGGAATAATGCTTAAAGTACTCCCTTTTAGACACCAAAAAAATATTTGAAATCGAACCACGCAGTGAGATATTATAGCTAAAAATCTATTTTGCCTTTCATCCCCTCTCCTGAAGGAACCGCGCAAAATATCGGGATCAAAAGTATCTAAGAACCTTTCTCGGATTATAAGCTTAAATCGTACATAGTATCATACAAATCGGTTCAGTAGTTTCGGCGTGATACTTATTCGGGATACAGACAGACAGACAGACAGACATGAAAATTTTAAATTACATTTTCGGCTTCAGTATCGATTAAAATTTTCAAAATATCTTCCATGTACAGACTCCCGACCCTCAACAGTTTTATTATAAGTATAGATATAACCGTTGATATTACAAACGATAAAAATACTTCGTGTAGTAAGTAGTACATGTGGATGGATAGTAACCGGCCGTAGGTCGTTAGGTCGCGTTAGTTGCATAGAAAATAATAGCTCACGACTTAATTTTACACGCGTCAATTGTGAAAGATACCTTGTAATTACAGCAATAGGTTAAGATATCAGTAACTATAGTCGTGCATTACAGTTTGGTAGTATGATAGACTCGATAGACACACAGAATATTGACACAGATGGGGTTTCAACACGGACTGCGATTGTGACCGATAATAAGTGTGCTTGTGTATGAACTGCCGACACTGTTTTATCACGCTGGCGGTGAAATATTAAATATTTGAAATATTTCTTTACAAATAAGTAACGCTTCGATGGATAATAAAGTTACGCTATGTAATAATGTAATCCAAGGCACAGAGAATGATTTCATATCTTAGTTACAGCAAGCATTAAATGTTGAACATAAGGTGGAATTCATTTTCAGGCCCCGCGAACTTAACCTAACTACAGGCTAGGCAGGGCGGCCTTGTTTATGAAACGAGGCTTCTGACCTATGAATTGGGGTGACTTGACCGAAATAATTGCGTGTAGTGCGTACTTACTGATATCAGCAATCGTAGGTAATAGGTACTGCCCACATTTCAAATTATTGACATACCGATCAATACTTCACACCAAGTTTATATTTCGCAGAAAGACATAGGTTCAAAATTTCTATTAATTCAAACATATAAATATGCGATGTTGATGACTGTCCTCTGAAAAAATCTGATTTACTTAGTCATTTAACTTCAGGTAATATATTTACTATCTAAACAATAAGGTGTCAAGTAAAACATCCTCTGGTCGCCTGAAAAGGATAAACCTTTGAATTGAATTAGAATTCGATGACATCATAGCGACACTTCATATCAGTCAATGATCTGACCGCTGACAGTCTTCATTAGCATATCCCTGCTAATATATAAATACGAAAGAAATACTGTCCGTTACGTTCTTACGCCTGAACCACTGTAACGACACTCATGAAATTCGGTACAGATGTTAAATGGAATTTGGGATAGGATTCTTCTCTTCATACTGGGAACCAGATCCTGTGAGAAACGGCAGAAAACCTAACTACTCAAGCAGAGCTTCGGGTATTATGTAGTACGGATATAAGTACTCGTAGATACTAAAAATATCTCATCTTTTTATACATACTTTTAATGAGACAGGAAGACTGATCTGATGTAGGAAGTTGTGCAACACCGTGTGGTTTTAGTCAGTAAGAGTCTGGCATAGCATCCATGAAGGATTACTGCACGTAAAAAAAAGCGTGTACTTGTAGGTTACCTTAGAACAACGACTATATACCCACAATATAGTCGTTGCCTTAGAAGATTACATACTTATAAGTATATACGAATGTCATGTTACAGCATTAGATGGCTCGATAACTAGGTATGTAAACAAACACAGACGGAATGACCAACCACATATGTACAGACAGATGTTTTTGTTTGAAATTGGTTATTTCGTTTGTAAGTGAGAAAGAAAGAAAGAAGAAAGAAAAATAAATTTATTTCACATAGGCATATACAGATGCTCTTGTAAAACGTCCAGAATATAAATCAAAATCTACCACCAGTTCACAACGCGACCCAACTGAGAAGAACTGGCAAGAAACTCAGCGGGTTATTCTTTTTAGAGCTCTATTTACAAAATGAATCTAAAAACTATGCATTTTTACAATTTTTTTGAGAATCCAGTAGAGCAGGTCATTTCCAGGCTTCTCCATCCAACAAATAATCACCAATTGTATAGTAGCCCCTGCAGTACAATTTACTTTTTACAACCTTTTTAAATTTATTAAGGGACATACTTTTAATTTCGTCTGGTAGCCTGTTGTAAAAGCGTATACAGTTACCCATGAAAGAGTTGCTGATTTTGTGCAATCTGCTATGATAAACAGCAAGGTTACTTTTATTTCTAGTGTTGACATTGTGTCTATCACTTAACTTAGCGAAACTATGTAAATTTCTTTGTACGAACATCAGATTCTCAAAAATATATTGTGATGCTACTGTAAGAATTTTAACCTCTTTGAATTTTTCGCGCAGAGAGACCCTTGGACCTAATCTATATATAGCTCTTATGGCCCGCTTTTGTAAAATAAAAATTGTATCTATATCTGCAGCATTGCCCCACAGTAGAATACCGTAAGACATTATGCTATGAAAGTAACTGAAATAGACTATTCTAGCTGTATCTACATCCGTCAAGTGCCTTATCTTTTGTACAGCAAATGCTGCTGAACTTAATCTATTTGCTAGTTTGACAATATGTGGACCCCATTGTAAACCAGCATCGACCGTTAACCCTAGGAACGTCGTTGATTCCACAAGTTCCAACACCCGACCATTAAGTTGAACATTGGTTTCCGACTGTGTTACATTAGGCAAGGTAAATTTTATGCATTTAGTTTTATTATCATTCAGTCTAAGATTGTTAGTGTTAAACCAATGAACCACTTTCAAGATTGCGTTGTTGACATCGTCATAGTTATCTATTTGTCTTTTAACTTTGAAAATCAAAGAAGTATCATCTGCAAACAAAACAATCCTGTTGTTGTCCCCCACGTAAAAGGGTAAGTCATTAAAATATATAAGGAATAAAAATGGTCCGAGTATTGAACCCTGTGGGACGCCCATAGTAACTACAGAGCCCTCTGAGCGTGTACCATTAACATCAACCCTCTGAATTCTATTGTTCAAATATGAAGTCAGAAGATCGAGAGCCTTGTTTCTTATGCCATAATGGTGTAATTTCCTGATTAATGTTTCATGTTGGACGCAATCAAATGCCTTAGACAAATCGCAAAACACACCAATTGCATCTTGTTTATTCTCCCAGGCCTCGTAAATACATTTCAATAACTCTACACCAGCATCGGTAGTCGAGCGTCCTTTAGTGAAGCCAAATTGTTTCTCATGAAACAATTTGTGACTATTAAAATAGATCAGCATCTGCTCTAGTATTAGTTTTTCAAATATCTTGCTCAAGGTCGGCAACACCGAGATAGGTCTGAAATTACCCGGATCTGAAGCACTGCCAGCCTTGAACAGTGGTATAACTTTACTGTGTTTCATCAAATCAGGAAATACACCACTTGAGACGCAATCGTTAAACACAGTTGCCAAGTGGGGTGCAATGACATCTATAATACTTGATACGGATTTTACTGATAGCCCATTAAGGTCAGCGGTTTTTTTAACATTAATAGATCTAAATGCTTTTAAGATGTCGTTGCAGTTGACAACTGTAAATTCGAACGCGCCCTCACAGGCAGCTACAGATTCTGCTAATAAAAGCTCGGCGGAGGTGGAAGACGACCGGAGAGTGTTAGTAATCTCTATAGGTACATTACTGAAAAATTTTTCGAACTCAGTCGCCACATCCATATCCCCCGAAACGTGGCGATTGTCTATCTTTAAATGAAACTTTCTTTCATTCGCTGTACACCTACCACATTCCGCATTTATAATGTTCCAAGTAGTTTTAATGACATTCGCAGAATCTAAAATTTTATTTCTAATGAAATTAGACTTGGCTAAGGTACAGGCCTGCTTAAATATCTTTGAATATTTTTTAACATATTCCTGAAACTCTGGGTTGAAATTATGCGATTTTTCAGAATACAGTTCATATAGTTTATGGCGACTTTTATAAATTCCGGGTGTTGCCCAGTCACTGAAAGCAGAGCTGCCTCCGATTGATAAAGTCTTAGGGGTAAAGATTTTCCCAAACACAGCATGTATCAAATTAAATAAATCAGAGTAGGATTCTTCTACACTAGTGTAATTGGGCAATTCTGTTATTTTCTTGACTAAGTTTCTTCTGAATGTTTCCAAGCGATGTGTGTTAACTGGGACAAAACTAATTATTTTCTTATTTTCCCTACTATTTCTCAGATAAGAAACAAACTGACCGCGATGATCTGATTTTACAGGGTCCACTATACTTTTTTTAATGGGATTTATATTAGTATAAATATTATCAATACAAGTAGCACTAGTGGCAGTTATACGAGTAGGTTCCAAAAATATATTATACAAACCAAATGACTTGAACAAATTTAACATTTTCTCTCTCTGTAAAGGTTCCCGTGCAGTTTCTAAAACATCTACATTGAGATCCCCACAAAATAGGACCGTTTTTTTAGTACTTTGGCATTTAAACAATGCTTCTTCAAGTTTTTCTTCGAACTGTACATATGGAGCGTCTGGGGGACTGTATATGCTTAGTACAATGAACCGCTCAAACTCTATACTGGCTATCTCAATAACTCGTTCAACAGAGAGGGCTACTATGTCTTTACGTTCCTTACACTTTATTGACTTATTAATAATAATTAAAGAGCCTCCACGTTTATATTTCATTCTACAGAACGAGCTAGCAACCTGGTGATTTTTGAAATTGAACATGACTTGATAAGGCCTTAACCAATGTTCTGTTACACAAAAAATATCAATGCCATTCAAGCTCATGTACAATTCCAACTCCAACTCCTTTCCACCAATCAGGCCCTCAACATTTTGGTGCACCAGGTGTAAAGCATCATTTTTAAGATTAATAGATTCAACGGCCTGAGAGCGATCAGATATAAAATTATGCTGTGGCTGATGTAGAACTAAATGGCTAGATTTATAGTGATCAATATTAGACACAGTATGGGGTCGCTACTTGTAGCCTCAGTTATATACGTATAAGTTATCACAGCATCAGTTATACCTTATTCAACTATTCTCATTATTATTGACAGTGTACGGGTTGTAAGTGAAATAACTTTACTACCGATGACAAAAATAATAAATGGTGATAATAGTATTATTGATGTCATTAGTAATATTATTATACGTCTGCTAAAAAGATATAGTAAGATTCAATCACGATGACTGACTAAATCAGGGCAACAATCCATAAAACTTTTATCACAAATAAAATGTTCATCATTATTTAAGCTATGTAAACTATTAAAATACGTAAAAATACGAGTATCTTAGCAGGCAGGTACAACCTAGTTTATAAGTAGGCATATTATTTAATTTACAAATTTGAATGAGCTCAAAACTGAAGTCTGGTTTAATTGTAATGCAAATATGTGTAAATTATAGTGAAACGAGTTCAAGTTTATAATAATTTGTTTCAAGTAATTAAGTGTGTAGACATTAGCTACACATTAAGTCTTCGGTAAAAATTAAGGCGTACATTAAGATTTGTGTTATAAATGTCAAAAGGACTCTAACATTTATTCTTATAATGATTTTCTTACACATTACTGGATTATTTCAGTAGGTAGCGATTCCGTACCCATTTACCTTCTGAACCTAACCCGTCGCGAACTGTGCTGTGACCTGTAAATGGGTCACAGGCCTAGTGCTACTCAGTAAAAAATAATGACATCCTAATCCTCTGAGCCTTTTACCAACCCAGTTAGGGTTGGCTTTCCATTTTAACTGCAATGTGGCTGAACATCGATATTTTCCGTGAAGGGGGCAGATTCTTTTTCATAGGGGCAGGTTCTCCTTTCGTATTAACAGCCTGTTCTTATTTACACAAAGCTCGATATCGCTATCCTTATCGTGTAACAAGCGTGCTACTCGGAAAGCCAGCGCGCTTTCTACCTTCACATCTATATTGTGCATGACATGTAATATGTATAATGGATGGAAGAGCCTATCTTCCAACCATTATATTTACCCCTTATATAGCATGAAACTGCCTCCGATCATCTGTAGTAAAATTGATCTCCCAAACTTGGGCGTTTGAAGCAAGTGACAGATTATTTCTTAACTGAACGTGAGAATATGTACGAGTACATTGTTAAAAACATTAGTTTTTTGAATCAAATAAAATAATAATATCACGATATTTGGTTAAAAAATGATTTTAGTTAGGTACTGAAGATTTTGATGTCAAAAGAATAATAACAGAATAATAAAATAGATCAGTTTAACTTGAGACAAAGGCGGCGACTTATTATATTATAACTGTAGTGACTATTGTAACTGTTTTGTGATTATTAATTTAATTTTTTTAAAATTACTTTATAATTTACTTTTTACAAATACTTATTTTAATATGTATACCACTAAAACCTCAGGCTGTAACATCTACAAATTCTATAAAGACTATGAAAATTGTGTAACAAAAAGCATGAAAATCACCTAGAAGATCAAAAGAGTAACGTTTCTGTACTGCGATGGTAATTAGTACCAGTCTATTTTGTAGTAGGTAGTAGGTCAGCCATGAGCAAACAGTCGTAAACGATTATTTCCTCCCGTTGTCTTTAATTACTGTCAATATTACAAGAGAAAACAGAACTACTTACCTGTTCATTTCGAAATGTTTAATTTTTAAGTTTGTCTACAGTAAGTAATTTGCATTGTGCGTGAAGGTAAAATGTGATAAACAACAGTTTACTTGTACTATTTATCGAATTCATTGAAGTACTAGTCGATACTCGCGGGCTTGCCTGCATGAAAATCTATTCCCGTTCCCGCTTTCCATGTGAACTTTTTCCCAGGACAAAAAGTATAATTTATCCCTGTACCAAATTTCAGCTATATCCACTCCACCGTTAGAGTGTGATTAGGTATCAAACACCTAAATATCCAAATATCTTATACTGGGTGTTTCTTTTAGGGTGTCAAGCCGCCACTAGCTGGTAGCAGGGTTCCATACCTATCGATTTAACCCCCATGTATGTTCTACGATTTTTTGTAGTTTTCGAGATATAATTTTTTTTCGTTATTTTTCCACGTGGCTTTAAATAATTACAACTTCTTTTTGGTTCGACTTTTCTTGGATATTTTTTTATTATTATAATGCCTATTGATTGCAGTATTATGGACAAAATAATCTCCTTCCTAACTTTGATACAAGATGTAAAAATTTTAATCGATAATAAAAAAATAGGGAATTATGCAGAACATTATATCTCGAACACTACAAAAAATCGTAGAACATACATGGGGATTAAATCGATAGGTTTGGAACCCTGCTACCAGCTAGTGGCGGCTTGACACCCTAAAAGAAACACCGTGTATATAGCCAAATATCTATCATTACAAAAATATTAAATAGGTAAACCAAACTTGTAACGTCACGCAATATGAACACAATGAACCTTCATAACATAAAAACAAAAACAGTAATATTATTTTTCATTTGTTACTTCTCAGAAAATATTTTCCAACACCATAGGATACTTGAAGCATTTAATTTTCCAAATTGCCTTTTAGGAGAGTGCTGCGGGTTTAACTACTAATTTTTATGGGTGTAGCTGTAGGTATTAGGAAGTACATATAGTTCACATATCATGTGTGAACTATTTGTACTTTTTAATACATCTACAATCAGTTCCTTATTTACTAGATTAAATAAGTAAATGATTAAGGCAGTAGACTTTCTAGGTTTTAAAAAGTAATAGACGTATCTACATATTGTTAATTCGAAGTACCTAGCTATAATTACACATATATACTTAAACAAAAAGCAGAAGGTAGCCGGTCTGTTTCTGGATCCCAGTGCTGCTTTAGACACTGTGGACCATGAATTACTAATAACTAAATTAGAACATTACGGAGTTAGGAATAATGTATTAAAATTTATTTTGTCCATGCTTAGAAAATAGAAAAATGTATGTAGAAATAAAATCCGTTACAGAAGGAACGGAGATATTGAGAAAGTCTAGGCTAACGTCGATAGTCAGGAGTGTTCCACAGGGATCCGTACTGGGTCCTGTATTCTTTACAATATTTCTTAACGACCTTATTGAATTTGTCAATCACGATAGTTCAAATATTAAATTGGTTATTTATGCAGATGATACGAATGCAATCATATCAGCCGATAAAATTGACAGCTTGGAGGAGCGGGTAAATCAACACACAAGCAACAATTTGAAACTAAATATTGATAAAACTAAGTGTTTTCAAATTTTCAATTCTACGTCAAAAACATAGACAGTTTAAAGATAGTTTCACTTTCTAAATATGTTGTAGTAGTAGAAGATTTAAAATTTTTAGGAGTATACATAGACTGCGATAACTAATTCAATAACTTCAACATGCTATGGTATCCGAAGCTTGAGAAGATTCATGTATATCTAATATGAATATATTTAAGAACTAGCTGACCCTCGCAACTTCGTTTACGCCACATAAGGTGTATGAAAGGACAGGTATTTTTTCAACAGACTCAAGGGAGCGTATGAAACTGTCCTGTTTGCTTAATCATAAAAGAGCTTAAAGATTAAGTCCATTCTAAACAATTCAGTCCACGCCTTCGGCGCGTTTTGAATTGTTTTGAATAGCCTTAATCATTAAGCTCTTTTATGATTAAGCCAACACGCCAGTTTAGATTTACCCTCACATTCAAAGAAACCCTGGAATTCGAAAAGTTGAGATGCCTCTAATTTCTGAGCTACGAAACTCTCAATAATGAAACTTGTGTGGAACAATTTTAAAAACATTCCCTTTCTGACACTAAAAAAATATTTGAGATCGGACCACGCGGTGAGAACTTACAGCTGAAAAACCATTTTATCTTTCATCCCCTCTCCCGCAGGAACCGCGCAAAATATCGGGATCAAAAGTATCCAAGAACCTTCCTCGGACTATAAGCTCGGACTGTACCAAGTATCATTCAAATCGGTTCTGTAGTTTCGGCGTGATACTTATTCGGGATACAGACAGACAGACAGACAGACAGACAGACAGACATGAAAATTTTAAATTACATATTCGGCTTCAGAATCGATTATAGAACGCCCTACAAATGAAATTTTCAAAATATCTTCCATGTACAGACTCTCGACCCTCAACAGTTTTATTATAAGTATAGATATGAATATATTTAAGAACTAGCTGACCCGCGCAACTTCGTTTACGCCACATAAGGTGTATAAAAACAAGTTTTATTTCAACAAACTCGTGGTATCTTTTGAAACTGCCCTGTATGCTTTATCACAAAAGAGCTTAAAGATTAAGTCCATTCTAAAACAAGACGACTGAATTATTTCACAATAACCTTAATTATCAAGCTCTTTTATGATTAATCTAACACGCCAGTTTAGATTTACCCTCACATTCAAAAGAATCCTTGAATTATTGGTTTTGTGAAAGTTGAAATGTCTCTAATTCCGGAACTACAAAACCCTCAACATTAAAACTTGTGTGGAATGATCCTTTAAGTACTCCCTTTCCAACACTAAAACAATATTTGAAATCGGACCACGCGTTCAGAAATTACAACTGAGTAACCATTTTGTCTTTCATCCCCTCTCCCGCAGGAACCACGCAAAATATCGGGATCAAAAGTATCCTAGAACCTTCCTCTGACAATAAGCTCGGAATGTACCAAGTATCATTCAATTCGGTTCTGTAGTTTCGGCGTGATACTTATTCGGGATACAGACAGACAGACAGACAGACAGACAGACATGAAAAATTTAAATTACATTTTCGGCTTTTGTATCGATTAGAGAACACCCTCCAATTAAAATTTTCAAAATATCTTCCATGTACAGACTCTCGACCCTCAACAGTTTTATTATAAGTACTAGCTGACCCTCGCAACTTCGTTTACGTCACATAAGGTTTGCGAAAGAAGAGGTACTTCTTCATCATACTCATCAAGCAGCGTGTGTGAAACGGCCCTGTTTGCTTAATCATAAAAGAGCTTAAAGATTAAGTCTATTCTAAAACAATTCAGTCCCCGCCTTCGGCGCGGACTGAATTATTTTACAATACCCTTAATCATTAAGCTCTTTTATGATTAAGCCAACACGCCCGTTTAGATTTACCCTCACATTCAAAAGATCCCTTGAATTCTAGGTTTGCCGAAAGTTGAGATGACCCTAATTTCTGAACTACATAAGCCTCAATATCAAAACTTGTGTGGAATGATACTCTAAATACTCCCTTTCCAACACTAAAACAATATTTGAAATCGGACCACGCGTTGAGAAGTTATTACTGAAAAACCATTTTGTCTTTCATCCCCTCTCCCGCAGAAACCACGCAAAATTTCGGGATCAAAAGTATCCTAGAACCTTCCTCGGACTATAAGCTCGGAATGTACCAAGTATCATTCAATTCGGTTCAGTAGTTTCGACGTGATACTTATTCGGGATACAGACAGACAGACAGACAGACAGACAGACAGACAGACAGACATGAAAATTTTAAATTACATTTTCGGCTTCAGTGTCGATTAGAGAACGCCCTACAATTAAAATTTTCAAAATATCTTCCATGTACAGACTCTCGACCCTCAACAGTTTTATTATAAGTATAGATAGACTAGCTGACCCTCGCAACTTCGTTTACGCCACATAGAGTGTATGAAAGGAGAGGTATTTTTTCATCAGACTTATCAAGCAGCGTGTGAAACAGCCCTGTTTACATTTACCCTTACATTTCAAAAGAACCCTTGAATTCTAGTTTTACCGAAAGTTGAGATGCCCCTAATTTCTGAACTACATAACCCTCAATATCGAAACTTGTGTGAAATGATCCTTCAAGTATTGCCTTTCCAACACTAAAACAATATTTGAAATCAGACCACGCGTTGAGAAATTACAAATGAAAAACTATTTTGTCTTTCATCCCCTCTCGCGCAGGAACCACGCAAAATATCGGGATCAAAAGTATCCTAGAACCTTCCTCGGACTATAAGCTCAGAATGTACTAAGTATCATTTAATTCGGTTCAGTAGTTTCGGCGTGATACTTATTCGGGATACAGACAGACAGACAGACAGACAGACAGACAAACATGAAAATTTTAAATTACATTTTCGGCTTCAGTATCGATTATAGAACACCCTCCAATTAAAATTTTCAAAATATCTTCCATGTACAGACTCTCGACCCTCAACAGTTTTATTATAAGTATAGACTAGCTGACCCTCGCAACTTCGTTTACGTCACATAAGGTTCGCGAAAGGAGAGACACTTCTTCATTAGACTCATCAAGCAGCGTGTGAAACGGCCCTGTTTGCTTAATCATAAAAGAGCTTAAAGATTAAGTCTATTCTAAGACAATTCAGTCCGCGCCGAAGGCGGGGACTTATTTTACAATAGCCTTAATCATTAAGCTCTTTTATGATTAAGCCAACACGCCCGTTTAGAATAACCCTTACATTAAAAGGAACCATTGAAATCTAGGTTTTGCGAAAGTTGAGATGTCTCTAATTCCTGAACTACAAAACCTTCAATATCGAAACTTGTGTGAAATGATTCTTCAAGTACTCCCTTCCTCCCTCATAATACTAAAACAATATTTGAAATCGGACCACGCGTTGAGAAGTTATAACTGAAAAACCGTTTTGTGTTTCATCCCCTCTCCCAAAGGAACCACGCAAAATATCGGGATCAAAAGTATCCTAGAACCTTCCTCGGATTATAAGCTCTGATTGTACCAAGTTTCATTCAAATCGATTCAGTAGTTTAGTCAGACAGACAGACATGAAAATTTTAAATTACATTTTCGGCTTCAGTATCGATTAGAGAACGCCCTACCATTAAAATTTTCAAAATATCTCCCATGTACAGACTCTCGACCCTCAACAGTTTTATTATAAGTATAGATAAACTGAAATCTTTTCTTCTAAAAACAACATATTATAGTATTGGGGAATTTCAGTCGGACACCCTCACAATGATGGATTTTACCTAGGTTGATAACGTAATAAAGTTAATGACAATTATTGCTTGACATAAAATGTGTTTAATTTAATTATAACAATTTAATTGATTAATGACATATTTATTGATATGAAATACCTACTGTTGGCTGCAAAACTTTCCCTACAGCCAACACCGGAACTTTTTTGGAACCGGACATCCTACGAATTTCAGTTGGTTTGAGACTTGGCGTCACGCTTTGCGCTCCACATCGATGCCCCAGCGGTTTTAACGTTGACACTTTGGGGCATCATAGTCTTTCATGTTCAGAGAGCGCAGGCCGGTTCTCACGCCACGCAGCGCTAAATGACATCATTCGCCGTGTTCTTGCCACCGCCAATGTGCCTGCGCTCCTAGAGCCAAACGGCGTTTTCAGGGACGATGGCAAGAGACCGGATGGTATAACTTTAATACCGTGGGAGATGGGTCGGGTTCTGGTCTGGGCTGCAACTTGTGTTGACACTCTGGCCCCGTTCCATCTTTCCAAAACAAAATTAAAAGCCAGCGCAGCAGCGGAAGCGGCTTAAAATATTAAAATTAATAAGTATAAGGGTCTCGACTCATCGTATCGTTTTTGTCCAGTCGGTGTCATGTTTCAAGAATTTGAAAAAGCACCTTGTGGAGTCGACTGGTGACCCAAAGGCTGGCAGTTTTCTCGCTCAGCGAATAGGTATTGCTATTCAAAGGGGGAATGCTGCTGATTGCAATGCCACGGGGGCCTTATTTAGGTTCAGTTTAGATAGTAATAATGTAATTATATAGATATGTAATAATTATGTTTCTCTCTAATTTTTAACAATAAATGTTTTTTCCTATAATACTGTGACTTAAGTTTGATGTAATATCATAAATTAATGTATCTAAGAATAAAAAAATTAAATATCATCAATTAAAATAAACTAATCAGTATATCTATTTAGCTCATTGGTTTTATCTAAGCATACTAATTTGTAATTTGTTATGAGAGGGCCTATTAATGTTAGTATGTATAGATTGTATAGTATGTAGTGAGTGACATTATTAGTATTTAAGAAAACATAATATTCTACACAAATGTATTTTGTTTCTAATAAAATGACTTATGGCTTAAATTATAACTAGATGATGCTCGCGGCTTCGCCCGCGTGAAATTCGATAGGTACCCGTTCCCGCTTCCCGTGGGAACATTTTCCCGGAATGAAAAGTAGCCTATGTGTTATTCCAGACTATAAGCTATCTGTGTACCAAATTTCAGCCCAATCCGTTCAGCCGTTAGAGCGTGATTGAGTAACAAACATCCAAACATCTTCACAAATTTGCACATTTATAATATTAGTAGGATATAACTTCCTCAAATATACTTACTTCTTTTACTATTATCAAGTACTTAAATGGTGTTAGAGTAATATTTTTAAAAGTACCCTCTGAAAAAAAAACAAATATGTTCAAGACTGATAATGCTCTGTCTAGATGTCGAAGAATTCTGCTTCATCTAAGTCAAGTTCTGCATTGACCCGTTTTATTTTAATGCCTATTTCATTAATATTAAGATTCGAATTTTCTAATAGTTTTTTTTTTGTAATATTGGTTGAGTATAAGTTAATAGCCTTTTAGAATACACATTCAGCTTTAAGTGAATTTTCAAGTAACAAGTGATTACATTAAGTGTTGTACAAAAGAGAGTGTTTTTGAAACGTGTCGTATAACTTTTAATAGATACGATATTAGATTAAATGTACCTATTAGATTAGCATTATAGTTAGTCATATTAGTATAATATCAAAATTACACCTATTAGGTATATAGGGTTAGGTAATAAAAATACTTAATATATCAGTTTCGATGAACTAAACGACTTCATCGAAAAGTCGTTTAGTTGATCGAGAATTTTCGGGGCGTATTAAAAAGTCTTGATATTACTTTTTACGACATTTCAATAATCTAGTATTGCGGCACACAAAAGCAGGTAATAAATTGAAAGAAGTAGGATAGTGATCAGTAACAAATTACATTTAAATGATTAGATTTTTTACGACTAATAGGTACTACGCATATTTCACACCACAAAGTATTTTGCTCATAGGTAATTTTAATTGGAGGTCCTATCGATACAAAAGGACCTAGATCTATTTCATTAACAATGACTTCTGACAATCAGGACTGACCCGTAATGAAAGTCCTGAAATTCGTAACAAATTGAATCAAAAGGTTTCCTCTCTCCACAATGTCTCCTTCATTGTCTTAAAACAATAACTGTAGCTAATGTAAACTAAATACTTGAAAAGTCGTCTTGACCCACTAAATGATATGTGGGACATCTAAAAACAGAACACATTGAAGTTATTTTTGCGCGTCGTCGTACGTCGTCTGAAGCGAAGCAAGATTACTGGCTATGCATGAGGAGGAAAAGCTCAACTGACACTTAAAATAATTTCATGCTATTGGCTAAACAAGGCACCGACAGACTGCGAATGCCCTTGTGAACGTAACCAGTTGTTGCCATCATAAATAATAAAAAAGTAAAAATTCCATAATTACGTCCGTCTCTTCTCACTGAACTGCGAAGTTTTAATAGGTACTGCTTGAGGCTTTCATTTATAAAATCGGTCGTTCATTTGTGAACTGATGTATCCAATGTTATCAAACAGTATTTTATCCTTTTTTCTATAGGTATCGATTCTTCTATTTCAATCTTGACGAATGTATTTTATCGCATGCTACATTTTAGGAATGCTAGGATTTCCTGTTATTCTGTCAGCTGTGCATTCGACAGTGTCCGAGTCTATATTTAAATTATTCATTTCTGATTCTTCAGTCTTAAGATGCTCAATATAATCCTAATATTACACTGTAAAGAGGTTGGCTCATTATGACCAACATCTCTATTATTTAATTGTTCGATATCAGTTTTTTTACTGCTTACCAACTGTAGTATTACTATATACATTTCCTGGTATTCTGTGAGTTCATGTATTCTGCAGTGTTACACTTGTTGCCTCCCAAGTCCCAATGCGACGTATGTCTCGACCGATTTGGATAAAGTAAATTGCGGATATTCATGATTAAAAAGCCGGAATGCTTGGACCGAGGCCGTCCGCAGAAAGCTACTCGTTTATTATATCTTAAATGGATAATTAAAACCAAAAATATAAATTTATGTAACTACAATTTTATGTAAACTAACGTGGACAGTTTCATTGTAAACGAAATCATATCACGATGTCGGTTATATTTCAATTCAGCCAATCGTATAGTTTTTTAAATGCATCATACTATAATAAATTTGACGTACTTATTCCATTGTTATTTTCCGTTACGGAAAATCTTTTCAGATTTGGAGTAGGTATTTAGTATGTGCATACATACTTACATGCACCGACGTAAGTTGCAGCAGTTAAACCGAGTTAAATAAACAAGTTTTTTTATACTTACCGGGTATTAATTTGATTCTCATATCTATTTGCTAGCGATCACGGATAATGTTACATATGTGTTATATACGCATTTTAATATAATTTAATGGGTGTTACCCAGTCTAAACGTCAAGTAAAATAAAGGTAAACAGTATGATCACGTTTAGACTTAGCTGACTAGTCAAGTCATCCTATAGGTATATAATTTACACAATAAAATAACAGTAGGCACAGTACATACATAAGCTAAAGCTCATAGTACCGTGCAGTAGGTAAGTGAAAGAAATCCATTGTAATGTGACATAATGACAATTCATTTTAATGCTTATGTAAATAAGGAAACATTCTTGACCAAGCAGGTGCATAGAATTAAGGTTGAATAGTAATTTAATTAGGTGCCTACCGCGTGTTTGAATGCAAAACGTGGCACAGTCTGTTGTGCAGTGTGATATAATTACTTATTTAATATTTATGTGTACAGAAGCAGATATTGCTACATAGATACTGTATGATTTCTATGAAAAAAAATATACCCGCAGAGATACAGAACTTTGAGACGATAACATGAACTGAAGAAGTAGAAAAACAATCTAATAGAAGAATTCTTTGATGCTTCAAAGTAAAACATTCAAATCCGTAATCACTATCAAAATAGGCCAAAACATGAATTGTAAATAAGAATAGTTAAAATTCCAAGCCTATTGTTTAAAACGTTAATTTAAGAAATATAGACCACTATCTACAAAGTATTGTAAATACGTAGTAAGTATTAAGTTATTTCCATTTAGCGTCTTTTATACCCCATTTATTTTTATGATGATAAACATTCTGTTCTTCAATCCATATAGTAAAGTAGAATATAAAAATATAAAAATGGTAATAACATCGTTCATGATAGTAACAGCTCGATAGATGGATTTATTTATAACTAGTCTTGAAAGGTTAAAACTAGGTAGAGATTAAAATGAAAGAAAGGTAAGTATTTAATTACCGCTTCGAACCAAGATGTCTTTTAGATATCTGTGACGAAGCTTTCATTAAGTAAACATCTATCTTCTCTATTAATAAAATTACCAGATGTCTCACTCATGATCACTTTCATTGCCCATTCAAAACCTTTGAACCTAGAATCTTAGAATATTATTATTACGGGGACAAAATAGGAGGTTAAAATTAATCATTTATTACCTATGTCCCTGATAGTTATTTGATAAATGAGAGTGACAAATTATACACAGCAAAAGAATAATAAGTACCTAAATAAAGTTGCGCTCACAAAAGTTTAAACTTAGACGCAAACACGTTAAGAGTCTATATTTAAAAGTATAATTATAAGCGAACCGAACATTACTAATTTAGTTAATGTAACTATAACGCTTATCTAAATTTCCAGGTAGTGCTTAAATAAAACGAATTTTCAATCTAATTACTTATAGTCAAAAACTGCATTTTATACCTTTCTTGATAAAATAACCCATTGCCTATAAACGTACCTAACAGTACCAGGAGCAAAAGTGCCCATCATGCTGGCTCCGTTGAATGGCAATTGCTTTCTTTTGCACGAAGTATGAGCCAGTGTGAGTCAGTAACCCACACACTATTTTTGAAATGAAGGCTTTAGCTTCACTTCCACCGCAGAACATCGTTTCCAAAGATACCGAAATAACGAAATAATTTAACAACAATTCTCATTTCTTTTGAGATTATTTTTCTGTCTGGCCTCGACACACCGTCTGCGTTCAAAGTTTTTGCACATGATTCTTGCTACGTCAAGTCACTTTCCAAATATTCTAAAAGATCCATTATAAAAGAGATATATATAAAAGAGACTAGACATTTCATGGTCATTCATTACACTCTTCTATCGACCTACATTTTTGGCAAACGAAAAATGTCGAGGATGTTGTTTCTGCGTCACTTGCATCTCTATTTCTAAATTCTGTCAACCAGATCGTTCGTTTGTGCAAATCATATTGAACTAGCTTTGCAAACGAAATTGACCAAATATGAAAATTCGTTATCTATGAGTTTCTTATCTATTTGCTTCCACCAAACATATATGTAATGATGCCTACTGAAAAAAATTGTCACTTTAAAAGTTTCTCATGCATCCCCAGGCTCCAACTATTTTTAATTCTTCTGATATTATTATGTATCTACCCTCAAGACATCTCGATCCTAAACGGCATGTATCAAGGTCAAGGTCTTCAACTTTATCCACATCAATATGCACAATATGAGTTCGCGATTCAATTTCAATTTTTCTTAATTTTACTCCCTCTTTTTATTCCACCAAACATTGTTTAACAGACTAGTTACAAAAATTATAGCTATATAGAAACTTATTGATGCCATATATTACGTTAAAATATATTTACTTTTGTCTCCGTTTTAACTTTCATAGCGTTAATATGTCATACAGTAATTTACTCTACGTGAAAAGAGCAAACATTTTTTTTTATAAATGCAGTACTATGTGATTTATCTACTTATTATTCTCAAATATTACAAAATATAAATACAATATATTAAATGGGGGGGTTTGTGGGTATGGTTGTTTGTTACTCTTTCTCACTCTAATGGCTAAACCAAATTTAGGTACGAAAGGATAATTTAGACTTTGAGCATTTTAATAATTTTGAAACTTCTTCAAAGTCGAAGTTCAAGTTTTATGAACGAGAGCTCTAGAGACAGATGACAAGTATTACGTAGGATCATTGAAATACAATTACATTAACGTTACGACACCAATTTGTCATAGATTTTATGTTAATAACAGAATTGTCTACAAATCACTTATCTTGACCGTAATAGTCACTAATCTGCCGTGAAACTAGAATTGTTAAACAAGGCCATCATAACATTGCATCTACGTTATTTACTTAAACAATATTGTTCTGTGTCTGTCTTGTACTATACTGAGAATGTTCATTATCTATAATAGGGAAAGGACATTTTACAGCAGATGTCGAAGGTAAGAGACAAGAGTTTTATGAACTGTAATTGTTTACTGTTTAACTCTTCCACATAGCGGGAAATTCGATGCCCTGCCCTTCCATTATTTAAAAAACAAACGCTTGTAGTACTAGAATGAGGCTATCATCAAAACAACTAAGATTCAGTAAATACTCATCTAGTGCTTAGCTTGACGTTTTCATGGATACCGTACGGGTAGATACTGATAATACATCCATAAATAAAATTATA
Source organism: Miltochrista miniata (assembly GCA_933228765.1). Taxonomy (NCBI): domain Eukaryota; kingdom Metazoa; phylum Arthropoda; class Insecta; order Lepidoptera; family Erebidae; genus Miltochrista; species Miltochrista miniata. Next base: position 19,554,180 of record OW121763.1, on the reverse strand, counting down.
TTGATCATTTGGTCTAGTGTGTCTGGGTGTAACATGTCTATATCTCTAACATGTAACATGATTATGTGTTATATGTCTATTATGTGAAATTATAACTACATCGTCGTTATCTAGATCTATGAGATTTAGACATGTTTATATATTTACAAACCCAATATTGATATTATATTTACTTAACTTGGGCTAAAAATATACCTAAAGTCGAATTTTTAATTAGACGAAGTAAAGCGACAGCAACTAATGTCACTTCTTCATACAATGTTATTTAATTTCTATGAAGAAGAAAGAAGAATTAGTTGCTGTCACTTTACTTCGTCTAATTAAAAATTCGACTTTATAGCTTTTGTAATTATCTTTATTGTAACTTGCATATTCCGTCATTTAGTAAATATTGTAATTTCAATTTATCTTATATTGGCTACCATTTAACGATCCACACTGATTAGGTACAACCTTGCTGTAACTGTATTGTTTGCGTATGCTATTCATCAACGTCATTTTGGTATATATTCCTGTTTACAATTAGCGACATTGATACTTCAACTTTAACATCATCTGTCTTTTAATGTTTCGCAAATGAGTTATGTAATCTATGATTCAGATATGTAATAAAACTAAAAAAAGAAGAATCAGTGGCGTGAAAGGATTTGAATTTCAAAGTAGTCAAATGATCATTTTATATTATACAATCTACTTAATGAGGGTCAATAGCACGCGTTTGTTTGCAGCAGATCTTTTGGTAATATAATTTATTTGTATCTCTTGATAAGACCAGAAAGGCAGAACTTGCACTGTAGGTAGAAAAACACTATGCAGGTATTTAGAAAATCAGAAAAACGAAACTAATCTTAATCAAATTTAGAAAACTTTAAATATTTATCGACTGCCTGTCAGTCATCTGTAATTGGCGCGTTTGACATAATTGACTGACACATAAAAAGATGCATTCATTGACATATTCTACCGAGTACTTTTAAATGGATGCATTGGTCGCAGTTATACTGATCTGTTTTGATTTTTTTTTAAATAATTATACCAATTTCAATACCTATTCATAAAATGGGAGGTTAACGTCAGTCGAGTCAGCTAGTAAATACAAAATATTTTAAACAACTATGATTTCTATAATTATAGAACATTGAAGGTTGTCACAAAAATAAGATTTAAAAATATTTGCTCATTAGTCAAACTATTGTTTATTATTCAAAGTAAATTAGGTATATATTTCACTATCTTTTGTAATGTTGATTATGTTCACGACGCACGTTGGATCCTGTAGTATGAGCTGGTTGGTCATTAATCAAAATTAAAAAAATCCCGGTAGATATTTTTTTTTCATAGATTTAGCAAATAGAGGGTATACCACATTTATTATAAGTAATTAAAGTAGTATTGGTTGTCTAGTATACTTTTTATGATACGACAAAGTTGACCATATTTGTATTTTCCTTGTAGTCAATTAGGTTTTTTAAGTTTGGTGCAGTATTGAAACATTGTATTACTTTAAAAGTAACAGGGTATAATTAATAAAAAAAATCATGAGTGATGCTGAAGGTATGTAGTATTTAAAATGTATAAAATTTAGTTCTTCACGATAAAATAACTTCTTCATAATAAATTTTTATTTAAAAACCACTTTTTCTTCAGAAGTGCAGTTTTGATACTGTTTTTTTTCGAAAAAGTGCATTTTGTCAGGGTACTAATTAGTTCTCCGTAACTCGTTAGTTAGTGTGTTTTATATAGTTGATATCAAAAGTTCAGACAAAATGCTCCTTTTCAAATGGCAGTGGTTTATAGTTTCACGGTGGTAGATTAAAAATATGAGCCAGTCGTATTTCGGTTAGTTATTACACTTAACTGTGAAAATTTTCGTCTTTAACATGAATCAATAGTTTTGAATTGTATTGTAGCCAATTATATAGGTTATTTTTAAGTTTTTTTTTTCTTAGGAATAGTGGATTATCCAGTAAAAAGGAGAGATTTGTGTGACAAATTATTTTTAATTCAATACAAGAAATTAGATAGCAAGTTTTTAAAATTAGAGGAGATAATTATTGCAGAAACCAACTGCCCTGCTTCAGATAAAACTTCCCTTAAAGAAACACTGCATATTTTTTAAAAATCTTTTAAAATAAAATAGCAATCGTCGAACAGAATCAAAGAAAGGTTCGTTAAAAATAACTCAACGTAGCTAGATAAGACTTGCATTTTTTTAAAATATATTATTAAGCAAAGGGTGAGCCCAGGTAGGCCCCCGAAGGATTTTGAGCAGTGTAGTGTCCGCAGTAAGCGTAGGAAGACCGAAGTTTTACGTGCATCCGGTTCTGAAAGTGAACTTCTTTATTCTGCTCAAATGTATTTTCGAACTGAAGACCACCATTCCCAATTAAATAAATTAAAAGACTGATATTCTATCATCGAAAACCACAGTAAATGAACAAGAGGCAGTATCTCCTCAAACCGCTTTGTCTATGTTTAGATACTGAAGCGAAATAAAGTAAGAAGCAGTATAACGTGGTACAAAGCTACGCGCCTCATATCTTTCCTTCTTAACTTAACGCTCGTAAAACTTCGAGAAAGGACACTATAACGGATGTATTTAATTTGTTTTTAATTTTTTCGGATCCAGTAGTATCGTGCTCAAGGGTTGTGAGAAAATATAAAACTACTCTTCCTAGTGAGGTGCTAGAAATGATTTTACCAGATTAAAAGAATCTAGCCTTCATAAATCCATTTATTGTGATATATATTCAAATTGTTTAGAGTAATAAAGACATTAATAAAGTTATTTTGCCTCAAAACACCTTTAATAAAGACAATTATGAAAGGTAAGGTAGCGAAAGATGTTTGCCGGGAGCGTTCCAAGTGGCAATCCGTGGTCTCTGCCTACCCCAGTGAGTAATAAGCGTGATTTTATGTATTTAGGTACGTATGAATGTATTATACACCTTTAAGACTTAGCTTAAGTCTCGGAACGTCGTTAAATAATATTGACCAACCATCCCATACAACAGGATCCACCGTGCGACGCCGCGACGTATAATTAAGTCATAAAATTCAGGAGTAACGATTATTCTACCTTAATGATCTAGAGCTAGTGTTGTACGATTTGGTAGTCAAAATTAATGGGAGGACAAGCAAACTATGATAGACTCAATAAATCTAATGTAGGAACCTCCTTATAAAAATATTGTCTGTGATGATCATTCTACTCTCCCGGAACGGTCGACCGATTAAAATGAAATTTCATGAATATTTAGTAGAAATGAGAATAGGTCGTAATGTATGTAAACCTTTTTATTTTTCAAAATATATATTTAGTTTTGTTAATTTATATGGCAGAAAACTTAAGTAATGTATGAAAATTGTAAAGAAAGTTTGTTTCTGTCCCAACCAAATTTGATCGAAGTGTATGACTTTTTAGAAATGCTATAAATATACTTCAAAAATCTGAAAACGCCAATACGTATATAAATTGCAGGGTCTTTGTATTAATGAACGAAGTCTTAAGCAATAATACCACAAACTGATGTAATCTAAACCTCAAAGAAAAGAATAAACTTATAATAGGGTGTGGTATTTATCCATCAAATAATAGTATTACCTAATCAATTTGCAGACGTAAGTGAAGACCTAGAAAGGCAAAACGATAGATTTGTACCTATAGACATATTGGTATTACGCTTATCCAGTTAGGTACCATTCGTCGTAGGAAGACTTACGTTCCTACTGAAATTTGACATTTATTTACTTGTACCTACTTAGAGATATAGTTGGATAATATGTGAAGTTATATAATCATTATTAATATCAATTTGGTAATGTAACTCTAGTATAGGTATATAAATAACATAAATTTTAATAAAATTAAAAAAAAATCTGATTGTTGGAAAAATATTTACTGTCCTTGAGTAAAATATAACCTATTTCAGTAATCATTAACTACATACATCAGTGATTATGTGAAATGTAGAACAATAAAGATAAATAATTTGTTAATGATACGGTCGTTGAATTACCTTGTATCTTATACCACAATCACAGAATTTTGATAAGATGTATGGATATAAACAAATATAAGATAACAAATAATTGCATTGGGCAGCCCGGCAGACATTTATCATCAACTTGTATCCTTATGATCGAAAGATCCTCTTTCTGCATAGTATAAACATTTCAACCCATTTCCATCAACGTGACATAATAAGAAGGTACAGTAAGGTAAAATACTCTCAACATGGCAAAAATTGAGGTCTACGAGTCCAGCAATGATTGGCGTTATAAGTGTGCATTTGGTGTTGCTTAAATATTACAGTGTAATAAATATATGACCGGCGACGACATGGTCGCAGAACAAGACGAGAAGGAGAAGAGAGTAGGCTTCGGGCGCAATGATGATGATGAATGAAATATACATAGATCTAAGGGATCCCAAGGAAGTCTATGTCACGCGACTTCAGGTGTAAAGCGCTTTATGGGTAATTATTCTGAAGTAAAACTGTTTGCTAAACACGAGAAGTAACTAGGCGCGAACTAAAAACGTCTCATTAAAAGTTATTATCTTTTTATCTGTGGTTCATTACGTGTTTTTATTCATTTTAAAATGTTAATAGAAGTGGTATTTATAGTAGGTAAATAAATAAATAAATATTCACGGACATCATCAAAATTCAACAACGCAACCTTGTAACGGCGGGCATAAAATATTTTTTTTCATTTTGTTAAAGCTGCACAATTGCTTAACGTTTTTCAATTACTTACGATTACATATTTATTGTAATAATGACAGATACGAATAATTTTACGTTTTGCTTTCACTGATAAATGTATGAGCTGACAGACGTCAAATGTTGCCTATTAAAATGATTCCACTTTATAACAATCTTTATTAAGAGTTCTTTCATAAATCAAAAAATTGTGTTCTAAATCTGGCATTCATACTTTAACTGGATACAGCATTTTATTTTGAACATGTAATTCAATTTTGTTTACATGAGATACGAAATGGTGCTATAGAAAGAGAATCTGGTTTAGGCAATAATATTTTGCTAAAACTGAGCTGACCTCGGACCCGACAAACAACCGCCGGCAGCTGATTGAAAAACATTCTATTATCCTGTTTCATTACTTACTACCAATTTTGCCGCGATAATTTTTGTCAAGTTGATAACTCAACTAACTAAAGAAGTAAAAATTGGAGCAAGAAGTTTTATACATATGAGGCCTTAGAACATCCAGAACGGTGTAATGTAATCTGTTATGGGGTTTACTACCGGTACCAAATGGTATAGTCTATACCGTCTGAATCGATCTCAGTTTCTTAGAATTTGTCGCAGTTGAAAAGTTGTTTGCCTTAGCTACCGTGGCTTGACAACCGCATTGAATCACTGTCGCAATATAGACATTTTATTATCTTGGAAGGCCTTTTAAAGAACTTTATACAAGAGCCTCTGCTTTTCTAGTCTTAGATCTATCTAGAACAAATGATAAACATTGAATCTCATGTTATTAAAAGCATTATGGACCAAAAACCACACGCATCCTACCTAACAGCCTACGGTTGGGAGCCCCGAGTATGCCCTTGGAAGGATGTCCGCAGGACTCAGACCTTCACTAGGGGCTTCACGGCCTCACCTAAAGGGGGAGCGTTCGGTTACTATTCCACATCTTTGGGGAGTTGTTCGGGTGTGGTCCCGCTTCTAGGGTGGGCGTGCGTTAATCTCTCACGTCACGCTGTCGTCTAGGCCCTGCTTCTGTAGGGACCGCTCCCTTACGTGGTAGGTTCGGTTAGCGGTAGAAGTTCAGGTAGATGGCCTATACATCGTCCCAAGACGTATGAGATGGAGAAATTCGTCAGTGTCGTGTATGTCTCAAATGCTCTGTGTCTCGGCAAGACAGAAGATGCTGTTTCAAGTCCTGCTTAAGCCTGAATCGATTGACTTTATAAAGGAAATCGTTTTTCTTGGTTAAGCGTCTGTGTCCCGGCAAGACAGAAGAGACAGGTTCGAGTCCTGCTCGAGACTGATATTTTTTTCCAATTAAATTAAAGTTCTGCTGTTAATGATAGGGCAGAGAGTAGATAATTCCCAGTTCTTACACACAAAAAAATTAAGCTCATTATACTACCTCGAAGTCAAAATTTCAGAATTAAAACTTTGATAACAATAATCACTATAGTAAAGATATTATAGGTATTTATAGATATAAATGCTACTTGATATTGGCATATTTTGGGGATTGTATTTATAAATTAAATAAAATTGTGAGTTATCACTGATTAGAAACAGATATCATAATACTATGAGATATCTAACTAAAGAAATTATAGAAAAAAAATTCTTTGCATCATTGTCAATTCTCAGCGACCTTACTTCACTATTTTCTACTTTTAGACCGTCTCTAAACTATTTACGTACGGTTGGTAGTGCCCTATAAATAGTAAGTAACACAATGTACCGAAGTGTAAGTTATGCAGTTGATGCGACGTATTGACACAGAATAAATAAATTATTTCATTGTATTTGTCTCTCCTTCCAAATTACAATATTTTTTATCGTCATATTTCTTTTATTCTGTTCTTCTTGTGGTCTGTGAGTTAGTCTATTTTACGGTAATTTCTGTCTGTTGGTGATCTATTTCTAAGACAATGTGTGATTTGCCTTGATATATCGACAAGTATTAAAACATAGGTAGATATTGTATGTTAACAGCCACAATGAAATATTCTTTTCTTTATCATACAAGTGCACTGTTTACTTTGTCATTGTCAACTACATTTCAATACTGTGATTTGTTAGTTTAATGTATATGCGCATGATTACTTTTGTCAACTATGTAACGGTTAGGTAGCCACTGTTTGCTTAAAACTTAGTTATTTATTAATCCCAAATTTGGCAAGGTTACAAATGACACAATACTTACACGATTAGTATTCTAGACGTGTATTATCGGGACTTAAAATTGAACAATTTATGAAACCTTTTTACCAAATTTTCTTAACGTCAAAGAGTTACTTCATTAGTTAAACATGTTCCAAATACTTGAACAACGTGACAATGAACGGGAAATTTACATACGAATAAATTAACTATTTTAGTTATTATCCTGTAAATGTATTCTAACTTTTGAAAAGGAACCCCTCATTTATTCCTAATGATTTATCAATACAATTACCAATCGATAATTTGATATTAGATCCTCCTATTTCTGTGCCAACGAAAAGTTTGACATTGGAAATGTGATCGGTTAGAAAGGAAAGCGCGACACCGAATGAACTTAACTTCTCTGTCTGTGACATGAGGTTTGCGTTTTCAAATTACAACACCTGATCACATTTCTCACTCAATACAAGAGTTACCACATGCAACGAAAACGAGGTTATATTCAAAACTCACTCGAATGAAACAAGTTAAAAGAATGAACCTATTTTTACGAACTTTTCGGGTTATAGCAATGTAAGTTCGAAATGTCCATATGCTTTGAAATAATCATCGCAATGTGACTACTCACCGAGCTTTCCCATCATTTCCTCTAAGGCATGATCCTTGTCCATGATTGTGGATGTGTTTGGCAGTGCTAGGGTTGTTTTGTCAGACTTCTGTTAGGATTTTCACAAACACCATTGGTGGTTATGTTATGTGAAGAACGCGCGGCGGCGTGAGTTTTGGCGGACGCCAGGCGTGCGTGCCGGCGGACGAGCGAATGGAATGGATGGCGTATAGTATCGTGTTGAAGCACCGTCCGGTCGGTTACCGCAATCGCGCGAAAAAACCTTATCTCTGTTGGGTATACCTGCACTTAGGTCACCGTCACTGGTGGCAACCGGTCACGTTTCGGCTAGTGACTAGACCGTGAAGCTTTCACAGACAGGCTCAAAAGATACCTATGTAATCGTTTTGATAGTAAAAGTAACAAGATCGACCTACTAAAATTAAATGGCAGATATTAATTAGCTGTCACTATTAATAAATTGTTGCTTAATGACTATTTAGAAAGATCAGGTACTAATAAAATATTAATTCATCACATTCACATCTTCTCATTGGTAATGTTTCCATGGAAAAAAAATCTTCAGACGAATGACCCTTTAAGGTGCCGGTCACAAAATTTACATGGCGGAAATTCTTTCAGACAAGACTTTTCAAAGCGTGACAAAGCTTTTCACAAACAATTTTCCATGAAATAGGTACCTATGCAGAGTGCAGATAAAACCGAACTTCGAACACTTATCATACAAAATCTACAAACCAATACCATCACTGATTGGATATTATCTGTGTCTGAGGCTTATCAGAGTGCTTTAACATTAATTTCGCCGTATATAATCTAAGATTTCGCCTTTATCCTAATGCATTCAAAATTATCTGAACACATCTCTCTATTTTCTGATAAGTAGCTGATTAAATGTGTGTTTACAATAAATAGCTACTGACATAACAAACAATTGAAGTAATAACCACAGATAACAAGATCTCATTACATAACAATATAATATGACATTACGAACTAAAGCAATGATTTCACTCCGAACAGAATATGTTAGGTACAGCTAAACACGTGCGTGGGTGACACTGACAGTTTTAGTGGTTTACGGTTACGTAATGATAGATATAATGTGATAGCTATTAATTAAGTGATGTAACCAATTTCAATACATTTTCGATATATTTTCTTTACTATCTATAGACTATTAAGACACAATAATACATAAACAGTCACGACTATATCTCGCATTTCATCGTCAGCCGTTTCTTTGTCGACTGTAAGGTGGTGTGGTGAGCCTATTGCTGTAAAACAAGTTACATTTATACCTACTTATTTATTTCTCTGTCATAGGTACTACAAATTAATTATACCATAGGAATATCTCGTTCAAGTACCTTTACCATTTTATTTTAAACTAGCTGTTTCCCTTCGGCTTCGTCGTCGTAGAAGTCGTTATCGCGTAAAATCATAATCCTTCTTTTTCGCAGTCGGTTAAAAAGGCGTCTTTGTTCTTCCCAGGGCCTTGAACTATCCCTATACCAAATTTCATCGCAATCGCTTCAGCAGTTTAGGCGTAAAAGCGTAACAGACAGATAGACAGAGTTACTTTCGGATTTATAATATTAGTAGGGATTCATAGTACACCTAATTACAAATCGAATGAATCCCTTGGCCCAAAATCCCTACTATCTACACTGTGTTCATCAACAAAATCTGTTTTGGTGAATAGCAATTTGTTCATTTTCAAGTTCAAATCGAAAACTAGCCTACAGACGTAGTAACTATTTAGTAATCTGTGCCTACAGCCTACTCACTAAGGGAGCATTGAAAACGTCTTCAAGAATCTCATTCCAGTCATACCGTTCTGGCTTAGTCAGTGTTCCATGAGCTAGTAGACAGATATGGAAAATAATTTAATACAACACATTATCTGTCCTGTCTTTTTTTTTAACGTGAGGGAAAATCCTCATGGATGCTATATATGACTCCTACTCCTTCCGACTAAAAAACCTCACGTAACGCCCAACAGCCTACGGTTGGGAGCCCCGGGTAAGCCCTCGGAAGGATGTCCCAGGACTGTATCTGTTCTGTCTTGAACGACCTCTTCTGTAGTTACAGACAATGTATAGAACTGCTTGTCAAAAGATCCGTATCTTTTAGACAAGGAATTCTAAAGGTACATTGGCTTTCGTCAATATGATGAGAGCAATTCACTCTGCTGAATCACACTGCACCAAAGCAAACAAGTAGGTATAAAATACTCTATGCAGTTTACAGTTAAAGAAACACTCTTTTACTATCTGCAAATTTTACAGTTCCTTCCGTGACCAATCGACGTGGCGTTACGATGACGAAACGCCATGTCGATTGGTCTAACCAAACAGAACTCAATTATTGAATTTATTAATATGCACTCTTAGATTAGAAAAATATGCAACAATATAGATAAGTGCTTACTTTAATGATCACTATTATTGCATTTTTTGGACGTAGATTAAAATATGGATTAGTATCATCTACCTGACTATCACATTTACTTCTTACACATGCGAAAGTGAGTTTCTTTATTCTTAACCGACTTCAAAAAAGGAGGAGCATTTTTTTTTGTATGTATGTTACGCGATAGCGGCGTCAATTATGGATGGATTTTGAAAATTCTTTTTTTGTTTGAAAGAGGCTACTTCTGAGGTGGTCCCATATCCAGGGTTTTAGGATCTGATGCTGGGATCCAGGAGAAATCGAGGGCAACCACCGAAAATTGTAGGGACAACTAGTGCGTTTGTTAACTTTTTGATTAAGTGCTTTAATGTACTAAAATTTAATGAAGGTCTGGAGTCGATCTGATGATGGAACCGAAAGACAGTCGAGGGAATTCCTTAACGATTTACAGCAGTTACATTGTGTTTCGGCTTGATTGATTTGTGTTGATGAGAACTTTACACCTAGATAGAAATACTTTTCGGTCCACCCGTCACTTAAAATAAAAAAATAAAAATTTTAAATAAAAAATAGAACCGACTTCATACAAATCCTTAAAAATAAAATTTACTTAGCACATTGTAATATGTATTTTGATTTATCCGATTTTATTCAATATAATATTGAAGTTGGTGCCATTAATAATACCTACCTAAACCTATGGGTTTACTTGGCGCCGACTTCAATATGATGTTGAATAAAATCTGATAAATCAAAATACATATTACAATGTGCTAAGTAAATTTTATTTTTAAGGATTTGTATGAAGTCGGTTCTATTTTTTATTTAAAATTTTTTTGTAGATAAGGTTACCAACCGCTAAATTGCCAAACTCATTTTGGGGCAACATGAGACTCTGGAGCCGGTTTTGAGACCTATATTGGCAGTTTAATGATTTGATTACATTATATTGAAATAACTATTCTACGTTTTGGTTTTAATTCAAATACCTCTATAGACATTGTGGCGTATACAGGTATACTATGCCTCTGACTACCTCTTCGGGGATAAAGGCGTGACTATATGTATGAATGTATGTATGTATTGTAGCGTTAATAGTTAATATCATAATGATATCTACAAATTTACTATCAAATCCTTTTCCAATACGTAGGTACTGCCCGTTCGCTCTAACTTTGCCGCTCGGCTCTATACTAAAGTCGAATTTTTAATAAGACGAAGTAAATTGACAGCAACTAATGTCACTTCTTCTTGTAGTGTTGCGTATTTTCTATGACGAAGTGACATTAGCTACTGTCAATTTACTTTGTATAATTAACAATTCGGGTATACGCCTCTACGCCAGCGGCAAAGTTAGAGCGAACGGGTAGTACTCAGTTTGAACAAACGTCACTACGCCATTCAAATTTAAATAACACAATAGGTACTCATAGTCAAATTTGATTTTCCTTCTAAAAATATTTACCTTCGCTCCTGCTAACAAATTTGACATTGACATACTTCAAGACCGTCCTCCATCTTGAACACATGTCGAGACGTAGCTAATGAACCAGCCCATAAAGTGTTTCCGCTAGATGTTGTTTTATTATACAGCATTCCTTATAATAGCTCATGCAGTTACATGCCACCGGGGCTCCGGTCGCAGGCGGTCTTAGGGCACCATGAGGTTTTAGTCGGTAAGAAGAGGTCGGCATAGCATTCATGAGGGACGCCTATCTACACGTAAGTACATAAAGAGTATTTCATAAGTCATAAGTCATTTATTCAAAACAAAATACATTTGTGTAGAATATGTTTTCTTAAATACTAATAATAGTTATCACTCACTACATACTATACTTAATTACATAGGCACTCTGATAACATTTAACAAATTAGCATGCTTACATAAAACCAATGAGCAATTGATTGATGAGGTTTCATTTTCTTATACCAAGATACATTCATTTATTACATTACTTAAAACAAACTTAAGTCACAGTATTTCATGTCAAATAAATATGTCATTAATCAATTAAGTTGCCATAAACAAAAATACATGTCATCAAACACTCGAATTGGATATTTATTAATATTAAATTAAACACATTTTATGTCAAGCAATAATTGTCATTAACTTTATTACGTTATCAACCTAGGTAAAATCCATCATTGTGAGGGTGTCCGACTGAAATTCCGCAATACTATAATATGTTTTTTTTAGAAGAAAGGATTTCAGTTTATTCTTAAATACATTCATATTAGATATACATTTCATATTTACTGGTAGTTTATTGAAAATATTTACTGCTTGGACCCCAGTAGTATGCTGTACGATATTCAATTTTGGTATAGTCCCGCTATGGGTCAAATCTTTCCTTCGACTTTCCTTTCTAATTAATTTTTGTTCTTTCGATTCTAAATTATCCAAATTTTTTAACAGATGTGTGAGAAGCACTAAAATGTAAAGACAAGGAACAGTTAATATATTTAGATCTCTAAAGTGGTTCCTGCATGATTCTGTTTGTTCAATCCGTAGCATGGTGCGTATTGCTATTTTCTGCATTGTGAAAGCCTGGTCTACATTATATTTATAACTATTTCCCCACAGTAAAATACTGTATCTTAGTTTTGATTCTACTAGTGCGTAATAGGCAACCTTTAACTGACACATCGTTAGATCATCCCTCAAGCTTCGGATAGCATAACATGCTGAACTTATTGAATTAGTTATCGCAGTCAACTCCGGCTTCCAACTTAAGAATGCATCTATATGTACTCCCAAAATTTTTATTTTTTCAACTACATCGACATATTTAGAAAGTGAAACTATCTTTAAACTGTCTTTGGTTTTTGATGTAGATTTGAATAATATACACTTAGTTTTATCAATATTTAGTTTCAAATTGTTGTTTCTAAACCACTTTTCAAAAGCTACTAGCAACAGATTTACCCGCTCCTCCAAGCTGTCAATTGTATCGGCAGATATGATTGCATTCGTATCATCTGCATAAATTACCAATTTTATATTTGGACTATCATGATTGATAAATTCAATAAGGTCGTTAAGAAATATTATAAAGAATACAGGACCCAGTACGGATCCCTGTGGAACACCCCTGACTATCGGCGTTAGCCTAGACTTTCCCAATACCTCTGTTCCTTCTGTAACGGATTTTATTTCTACATACATTTTTCTATTTTCTAAGTATGAACAAAATAATCTTAAAACATTATTCCTAACTCCGTAATGTTCCAGTTTAGTCTTTAGTAACTCGTGGTCCACAGTGCCAAAAGCAGCACTGAGATCCAGAAACAGACCGGCTACCTTTTGCTTTTTGTTCAAGTTTTCAGTTATTTCCCTTACAAGTGTATCGACAGCATCGACAGTGCCCACACTTTTCTGGTAGCCAAATTGTCTCCGACTTAAAACTTCATTCGTTTATTAATCGCATTATTAATCGCGATTTTATTATTTTTTCAAATATTTTTGATAGCACTGGTAAAATTGATATTGGTCTGTAATTTGAGGGGTCACTTTTAGATCCTTTTTTTAATATAGGTAGTACTCTAGCGATTTTAAGTTGATCAGGGAATGTACCTACGTCTACGCATTTATTTTAAAATTCTGCTATAGGACAGGCCAATATATCAATATTATCTTTGATAATGGACAGAGGTACCTCATCATAGCCGCAAGAACTTTTTGAGTCCATACTTTTAACCAACTTTAACACTTCTATGGGCAAGACTGTATCAAAAATCATATTATTTTCTACTCTTGGAGCATAACTAATTAAACATTGCGTCGCAGCACTATCACTAGAGGCTTTTACACATGAGTTTTTACTAAATTCTTCTAAAAATATGTCTACGATTTTCTGTGGATTGTCAATGATTGTATCACCTACTTTCAGAATGATATTTTCACGTTCCCTACTTTTATCATTCTTTTTTCTGCGATTTACTATGCTCCATATTGTCTTGCAGGGATTTAAAGATTCTGCAATCAGTTTTTTAACTGAATTTTTTTTTGCAATTCTTATTACCTTTCTATAAGTTTGGAAATACTTTTCCCGATAATTTAAAATAGAGCTATCACATATATCTTTATTAATAACACTTAGTAGTCTCACTTAGTTGTCACTGAGTACTCTTTTAAACTTACCAGATATTTTGACACCCTTAGTTATCCACAGAGCCTTCTCTTTACTTTGCAAATTAGTTTTTTACGCATTCGTTTGAAAGTTTCCGAATGAAGATCCTTGAATTTTGAGATAAATGTATTGATGCCTAAGCTCCAATTTTTCTCTAACAACTTGTTCCTAAATGCCGTTTTATTAGTTGTATTATAAGTTCTCCTCTTACAAACTATGAATTTTATTTGCTTCTTTACGTTTGTACATGGTAACATTGCTGTACAGTATAAACCTGCGTGACCATCAGAGAAACCATTATGATCAACATTTATGTTCCTAAAACGAGCTTTAGGAATGTTTGTGACAATATTATCAATACATGAATTAGTAGAATTACGAATAAATGTCGTCGAAACAATTAGGTAGTCAAAATTATAACATTTCAAAATTGATGAAAAGGATTTCTGGTATTTGTTGTTTTTTAGCACGTCAACATTGAAGTCACCACATATAATACATTGCTTTCTAAAAAAGTGTTGCAATATTTTTTCTAATTTCTCCATAAAAATGTCAAAGTTCTTCTCTACAGGGGTTCTATATACACACATTAAATTCAGATTATTTTCATAATCTTTTACACCGCAGATCTCAAACACATCCTGTTTATACAGTTTTTTACATATTTCCAATTCCTCAATGTTTCTGTTATTTTTTACTAATACTAAGGTGCCCCCTCTTTTTTAGATTGTCTTACACTATATGAGCCTATTTTATAGTTACTTAAATAAAATTGTGTCATTGATGTTTCAGTTAAAAAATGCTCAGTCAAACAGATATAACAAAACCCACAACGCAAGTTACTTAGGTATATTTCAAAATCACTCAATTTCTTGGTAATGCCACACACATTTTGGTGGTAAATATTTACTGGCTGTAGACAGTCAGTCGTAATATCTTTTTTACTCTCGATACTATCGAAAATAATCATTAGCATTATGTTCATTATATTCTGAGGCATTAGTATTCATTTCTACAATGTCATTGCTCGTCTGTGTAGCGCTATCTTTTAGTGTTTTGTGTAACTTGATTTTTTGTGAGAGGTACAAGGTGCTTTTATAGGTGTTATATTTATTTAAATAATCTAATCTCAATATTTCTTTTAAAAACACTCTACACTGATTCATTACGAGAGCCGTAAACTCTGGAATAAACCTACTGTAATTCATATGAAGATAAGTAACATTTATTGGCAACTAACATGTTTAAGTAAATAATTAATTTTATTTTCATTGAGATGTCTGTTATATGGGACTTCAGGTATTATTACATTTGTATTTTTATTCTTATGTAGATAATTACTTAAGAAAGTTTGAAGGTCATAAGGATTGGCGTCATTAGTACCTGCCATTATTATCAGAATATCATTCTTCGTCAAATTATTAATGTCATCGCAAATAATAATGTCCTGTAGTTTGGCACCTGATTTCCAAAAACACGTGACTTTTTATTCTTGACCAAGAAGTTTTTGCAAAGTCTCTCGCATGTATTTACCACGTTGATCGGCCAGTATGATAATTTTTTTTGTAGTCGTGATTTGGTTCTTGACCAAGCTCGAAGTCACTCTATCAAATTTTGAGGACTCACTATCTGAAGTTGCCACACTAGGTCTTGACTGCAGTGGAATTAGTCTAGTCTCGATCGGTGCAGATGCCTGTGATTCTCCATCTACAGCGGCGGATAAAGTTGCTATTTCTGTGCTGCCAGGCACTACTATGGCCAAACCCCCTACCACTGTACTGTCTTTTGGAAGAGACAGATTAGACATATTACCGTCAACCCAAGAGCTTCTGCCGCTATCTGTTACTTGCCTTCTTGATATTTTCCTATTTTTCTGTACATGATCCCTTAGACCCTTTGATGGACTGGTACACAATTCTTTGAGCTTGTTTATTTGCCTATTCTGATTTGAAATGATTTCTTGCAATTTATTTATTTCTAGTGCCTGATTATCAATTTCATTATGTGCACTTTGTAATTGATGCTTTAAGACAGTGACTTCTGTTTTTATATTAATTATTTCTTGGGGATTGAGACGTGAACTTAAATCTAAACTCTTAACCAAAACCTCTGAATCCACAGAGTCAAATGATGAATCCCCGAAAGACTCAGTTGATAGCGATTTAACAATCGGTTTTGATCGCATCGTAACATTTGAAGTCTCTCTATGTTGTTGGTCCATGTTAACAAGTTTATATTCTGCAATCTCAATTATAAATTACGCACCACGCTGCGCCACCTATGTCACAGTAAATACGCTGTGGGACGCTTTTTACTTGCTATAAATATAAATTGATTCTCGTCAAATTAACACTGCTACCTATTAATACTACAACTTAATATTGAATTTCTACCATAGCAGATGATGATGGAGACAACTAGGTTACATAATGAACACAAAGTTTAGTCAGTTAGCGCCTTATTAACGTAACAATAGCCATTTACTATAACAATAGTGGCTTTGAGAGAACACAAGACCACGGGAACATTTACAATAATTACATCGTCATACATTCATGACTAAATCCTCGAGAGGGTAGTCAGAAGTGAATTATACACATGTAATTTGCCAGTAGTTTTCCATGTAATATAAGCAAGCTGGAGGAAATCTATAATCATTCCACAATACAATCTACTATACCTACAATTTAAATCCATTTCAATCAGGTTTTCGGCCAGGCCATAGTACGACCAGTGCATTGATCAAGGTAACGGATGACATACGACTGGGCATGGAAAATGGAAATCTCACGGTGCTGACTTTATTAGATTTCAGCAATGCTTTTAACACTGTGGATTTTCGTATCCTGCTTGCTATATTACGCTCTATTAACATATCTCCACCAGTGATTGATTGGTTTCACAATTACCTGTTTGGACGCCGGCAACGTGTTCGCGTTAAAGATTCCTTATCAAATTGGTGTTGTACGTCTGCCGGTGTTCCACAGGGTGGCGTGCTTTCTCCTATGTTATTCACAATTTTTATAAATTCAATCTCAAAGTATTTATTTTCTTCATACCATCTTTATGCGGATGATCTTCAAATTTACAATCAGGCTCCCTTATCTGAATTGTCGACAGCAATTACAATTCTTAACACAGATCTAATGCAAATCTGTCAATGGAGCAAACAGTATGGCTTGGAGGTGAACCCCACAAAAACGCAAGTTATTGTGGTTGGCAGCTCACGAATGATAGAAAAAGTACAATGGTCAACCCTCCCGAAAATTGTATTTGATTGTGTTACCCTGCAGGTTAGCAGCGAAGTCAAGGATTTGGGGATTATACTCGACAGCACACTATCTTGGCGTCCTCAAATGAAGGAAACCAGCCGTAAGCTTTTTGCATCTGCAGGCTCATTGCGTAGATTACGCAATTTTCTTCCAACTGCCACTAAAAAAGCGCTTGCAGAATCCCTTCTCCTTCCTGTACTCGACTATGCAGATGTCAGCTATCTTGAGGAGCAGCTAGATAAACTTGAGCGACTTCAAAATTTTTGTATTAGATTTATATTTGGGCTACGCAAATATGATCATGTAACACAATTTCGTCAAGAGCTCAACTGGCTCCCTATTCGTCTTCGTCGAAACACTCATATTCTGTCTTTGCTTTACAGCACTCTTTTCAATCCCCATACTCCAAATTATTTAAAAGAACGTTTTACGTTCCTGAATGACACGACACACATTTGAGATCTCTAAGGTCATCAGAGTCACTGCAACTAGAAATTCCTAGACATTCCACAAATTTTTACGACAAATCCTTCGCTGTACAAGCAGTTCGGTAGTGGAATGCACTACCTTTAAACATTAGGCGTGCGCAGTCTTTAAATACCTTCAAAAGACTGGTTAAGGAGCACTACTTAGCTTCATAGTATTTGTCAATGTAAATAAAGATATATCTGTGTGTATAATTAATTAGTATGTATGTATATAACATCTAACTATGTATATATTTATGTATATACTTATGTATGTATTTATTGGTACTTATGTACCTTCTTATATTTCTGTTGACTTGAGACGTATAGCAGACTTAGTATATTTCTATATTACACCAATGACTACCCCTTTTATAACGTGATTCTTGACGGTATATTTCCATCCAAAGGTTGCCTGTAAAAGATTGCTTTTTAGCGATAAGGCCGCGCTCTGTACATTTAAGTAATGTAATATCTGCATAAGAAATTTTAACATTGGTGTGCAATAAAGTTTATTCTTATTCCTATTCTTACAATCGTCATTCTAAAAAATATGCATGTTCCTATACTGCAATAGCAGTTTCATGAAAATTGATAGAAAAACAACGATAGTTACGTTAGGAACGTACGTAGTAAGAATAATGGGATCGAAAAACAAAGCATAAAAAGAAAATCCAGTAGCCCTGACTGGTTCTTTGACTATATTTATATAATATGCACTGACCTTTTTAAAAAATAATAAAAATGAAATTGTATATTTCCGGACATTATACCTTCTAACCTAACCTCAATGAAATGACCTAGAACCAGAACTTATAATTATTGTGAGCAACCTAAGCTTATTAATTTATTGCTCTTATGACGCGAAGGAAACAGGAGACACATGTTATTTTTTTTTCCAGTAAGATTGTTGAAATGGATAAAGACCAGAACTTTCAGGCTTGCGATGTTTAAATTGACAAGGCAGGTTGGACTAATAGTCACTGACTACCTGTCGCTCATTTGTTTCAAGCCGCCATAAAGCTGTTGAATTTGTTCTACCTCAATGTTGATAGCATCCAGTACCAACTCATAAATTAATTACTACAAACAGTACATAACCATGCAAATACTAACCATAGCGTAGGATGCTTACCGCGGTGACCTGCTGAACTACGAACGCTTTGAGGCAAGACAGGATATATTGCCAAAGAAGAATTTGAAAGAACAATAACTAATCTGGAAGTTATAATCTCTAGATACGAACTTACAAATTTTGCAATGAGTTGTATAGGTATTTGGCCTTAACTTTTAAATCTCTCAATACGTACGAATGCCATTTACTCTGCAATAGCTACTAATAATTTCATACATGCGCACTTAATTGAAAGGTTTGGCAATACATAGTTGCTTACAAGTAAGGCACAATTTTATTATCTCAAAAAAAATACACTTCATGAATAATTTATTCAATTACCGCTTGCGCACACTTCCGTTCCCTGTAGCGTTATTACTCGTTCATAATTTCGGGGTACCAAGAGCCTTATTCTATTTACAAGAAGAACTAAAACATACATCCTGATTACGCACGAAACCTTAATTAATGGTCATTTGTATGCATTTCTGTAGAAAAGCGTTGACTTTGCTTCCACGTGGTGTTAAACGCCTCGTGTGGTCACATTATACGGAGTTGTAACAATTTTATTTTACTTTTGAATGGCCCCTATTTCCTGCCTTCTTGTATTCCGTGTGTGATTTATTTTTTGAAAGACGACTTTTCTTTTTTTGAGGAAAATCCTACATGCATGATATGACCTTACCGACTAAAAACCACACGTTCGAAGCCTACGGTTTGGAGCCCCTCGGAATGATGACCCCATGATCCCTAACAGACCTTGGCTTTCGTTACACGCCTAGCCTCCAAAATAATTCAGTTAACACTTCCAGCCATAGGTGAACCGGAAGTCACCCACATAAAAGTAAATATTAATTACACGTTCACTACAATCATCAATCATTCTTTAATTTTTGCATTGATTAAAAAGCTATCTAGAATCCTTCATGTTCAATATATTCATGCATATTAAATTCTTTAATCAGAGGTTACACCTTCTACTCATCTTACATCATGTGTACTGCCAAAATTTCTGTGTAGATATTCGTTTGTATTATAAGATGAATAAAAAAACTGTAACACACTGATGACGCACGAACATGGAATTTTAAATAGCTCCTAATTGCAGTAGACAGAACATTCACCGCCAGCCTACGTAGTATAAGAATTGTAATATGTCTTTGGCAGTATCTACAAATTCGTCTTGAGCACCACTAACCTAAGAACTTGCTTAACATTATAGGAAACGAAATATGGCCAAGAGTTTTACTATTTAGTGGGGTGCGATGAGGCTTAGACCGCATCAGTATGCCCTTGTTGGAATCTACCATATACCTATTATCCAAATCCAGTTCTTTATTTTCGCAAACAAGGCTTATAAAAGCTGTTACAAAATTAAGGTACCTACATGTCCTCCAAGTTTCGCCTTCATATTGACATGTGAAATACAAATTTAATTTCATCAGAACAATCGAGTAACAAGAGAGTAATTCTTTACCATGATAGAGGCTGATGCCATTCCACAGCTGCAGTACCATAGCATCATGGAACTGTGTGTACTATATCATACTGAACAATGGATCCTGTCCTCTGCACTATGGAAACACAACATTATGGAAAGTATAAAAGTAAGCGCTACATACAAGTACACGTAGGCATTTACTAACTGACATGATTAAAAAAGGCAGTATCAAAAATCTATGCAGCTGATTTGCAGTATGACAGTTGAAATTATGTCCATGTATGTACATATGGTTATTATTGCATTTAAAAGTGTGTATTTACAGCGTTAATATATATGCTAGAATTAACGGAGTTCTTTGTTTTTAGAATTGGAACTGTATACGAAGATGTAACAACAGATGTAATGGGCACTATCGGAAAGTGGCAATGGCTGGTGACGTTCGTATCAGCTGCACTCACGATGTCAACAATCTTCAATCAATATGAAGATATGTTTTTGCTTCACTCTGCAAACGTGTATTGCATATCACCTAGCGAGTTTGAAGCAGTCAATTCTAGTTTGTGTTTCATAACAATCGAAGGTAACGGATCGGAGAGCTTGAAGTGTAGCGAATGGAACTTACAGCTTTTGTGGTTCATTTGGTTGAAAAAGACGGTAGGTAGTTTCAGTTATTCTAATTAATCTAACGAATAGTATTTTTTTTTATACTACTTAGGTGGCAGACAAGCTTACGGCCCACCGGAAGGTTGGTAACCGTAGCCTATAGACGTTTGCAACACCAGAGGCGCAACACACGAGCTGCCGACCCGGGCGCAGGTTGTGACGACCCACAGTTGAAATTTTTCAAGCCGCCCATAAGGCCTTCAACTTGGCTTAACGACTGTCATTTTACTGACAACCGGGACCAACGGCTTATCGTGCCTTCCGAAGCACGGAAACGCTCGTAAATAAATGTCACAAAGTGGTTCACGTGGTGATCACCCATCCATATCCGGCCATAGTAAATGTTGCTTACTGCAGTGATCGTTTACAGAACACTGAGTCCGCGGGGCCACGAGCGCTTCATGCAAATATGCGATTTCATGTTTGTTGATTTAGCTTTTTTTTTTTTGTTTAACGTGAGGGAAAATCCTCATGGATGTTATGCCGGACTCCTACCGACTAAAAAACCTCACGTCACGCCCAACAGTCTATGGTTGGGAGCCCCGGGTAAACCCTCGGAAGGATGTCCCAGGACTCCCAACAGACCCACGGCCGCCACCGCGGCCTCGCCCAGGGGTGGTTCGGGTGCTATCCCGCGTCTTTGGGGGGTTTCGGGTGTGATCCCGCTTCTAAGGGGGGGCGTGCGTGAATTGTCTCACTCACGTCACGCTGCCGTCATGGGCCTGCTTCTGTAAGGACGGTGAGCCGCCCTGTCACCGTCCTCAGGCCCCCGGTCATGGTGGCCGATAGTCCTCGGCGAAGACACGTCGGCGGCGCCCAGGCCGCCGACTGCGGAACTCGGGTGGGAGAGTTCTCTCCCGTACCCGTCCCGCCGCCTCCTTCACGAGCATGACCTGCTCGCAGAAGTAGGCGGCGCAGTCCCACTTACTCCCGCTGGAGAGCATGGCTCGCACCATGGTCTCGAGCGAGAGAGTGTCCACGTCCAGACCCACTACGAGGACCTGGCGCTATTGCGCCCACGCCGTGCACTCCACCAGTGTGTGGAGCGCCGTGTCATCGCTGCGGTCCTCGCAGTGCTGACACTCGGCCGTGGTTTCCCGGTGTTTCCGCCACAGATACCTACCGAAGCTACCGTGCCCGGCAAGCACCTGTGTCAACCGGTAGGAGAGAGCACCGTGTCTCCTCGCCAGCCACTCGTCCATGACCGGTCTGACGGCCGCGATTGTGGCGAATCCCCCCTTTGGTTGCTCAAGTCGCATTGTTGATTTAGCTTAAAAAATAAATACGACATATTAGTTGTTTTCATAACTAAATAAGCTTCGAAGAGCATTATAAGCATAGAATTATCACAGTTACTCGATATACACATTAAGTGCCCAAATCCCATACAGAACCTGAACAATAGGACTAGGAGTGAGCATTAACTACTGATATTATAATCAAACGTTTTCGAAATGTGCCAATATACAAAAAGTGTATCAAAATTTGCGCAGTTGAATTATCTTCAAACTGGTCATCCGAAACTAGGAGAATGTGAGAGCTGATAGATATTTTTATTTACTATTTTTATATTTTACTATACTTTAGTTATATTGGGACCTTGGAATTTGTAATTAAATTGAAATTATAATGTTTGCTAGTACCTACTCTAAAATGAAAACCTAACTGAGAGGGAGTGGAAGTCTAGAAATCAAAAATTGGCACGTTATGTAGAAAATTAGTTGTAGAAATTTTTAACTACTTAGTAAGTATAAAATATTAATTGATTTTGTGACGAATTTATATGTATTCAGATTTTAAGGTGATGTCAAATCATAGCTAGGTTTTTGCAATATCTTACGAAAACATCAAGAATACCAGAAAAATCTTAAATGTGATAGGATCTGTGTTTCTCAGACAACAATATTCCTGTCGGGGTCATAACTTATAGCGAATAATTCTGAATCTATGGTCCTTCTGGTTTTTTATTTTCTACAATCACACCTCTTAGCTCAGGATTTTATTATCAATACCAAAATCGTCCGTCCGTTATAAATATAAATCCGTAAACCAAATATAATAATTATAAATCCGTTAAACCAGCGGTAAGTTACCGGGATCGAGTTTTATCAAGTGGTTCTACTGCTTGTCATAATTAACTTACGACTGCATAGTTTTCAAACTTTGGATTTTTAAATCTACACTTCATGTTACTTTCATTCTTACATTGGCTTACGGTTTTTTAATATTTATGACCACATCTCAAGACATATGTACTTATTTATAACCGGTATTACTTAATTCCACAATCTACTTAATGCTTGCCCCTCAGTTTCACTACACGATTTCTTCTTTAATTGCGCTTTTCCATTACTTTAACGATCCCTTTCAACATACTACACCAACTCGTTACTTGTTGATAGACACAGTTAGAAACATATTTTAAATCGTTAACAACTTTATATTCATAAAGGTTGATGGCATTGTTTTCTCCAACACCGCAACCACTTCTGTTCGTATATCGGTTGACTGCAAATGAGTATTTTGTATCTGTCTTCTCCTAGCACGTATTTTCGAAGCAAATGCATAGTATTTAAACGTCATAAAGCTCATTGATGACTTGACCTGACATGGGTTGTAAACAAAATGAAAAAATTAAATGCGTAAAACAAAACAGAAATCGCGCCCTTAAGCTGTTGCTGGTTTGATTTACACAATTATCGATAGGTTAATCTAGAACAAAACTGCACTTACCCTAGGTAGGTATGACCACTCACAACAGTATGATTAAACGATTTTAGTGTTAACTTGTACTAGAGTTTACACAAATAAATGTGATACCCATCCTCATTATTATGGCTGCCATCTAGACTGCGTCTAACTGCCTCGCTTTATAATGTTTGTATGTTGTATCTCTGATGGTCAGAGCATTACCAAGTCTGCCGCATCTATGAGACCTGTCTCTACATTCTTTACTATAACACTACTTACTAGGACACTAGCACATGGGCCATTGTCAGACGATCTTATCACTGTGAGTCATAGTAAGTCGATGGACTTACTTTTCCTGGTAGTTTACTCTAGTTGCATCTTTGTTTCTATATTTGCCTAAAATTGTCATCCAAGTTAGAGTTCGGCATCTTTTTACAACCCCGAACAATAAATATGAGTAAAAAGGAAACGAACAATCACAAAGAGAGAGAGACAGTGCCAAACACGAAGTAAGTATACGATCATTAGGTAAACAGCACAGCACATAAATTCGGGAAGGTGCCTAAAATAGTTATTTGGACTGTGCACAACTTTGTATGCGTTGCAAATGAGTTATTACTTTGGCAATGTTTAAAACTCGTATATTTATCATACATCAAAATTTATTAAATTTAATACAGAAAGGATTCAAAACCATAGTGTTTTTAACGACCTAACAAATAACAATAATTACAGTAGTTATTATTATGCAGGAACATAGCTTATCCCAAATTAATGCGTACGCTAAATCTATCACACACGTTAAAATAGTACTTGGGTGTAAAATGACCTCACCAATCGATCTTTCCTACAAGATGGTACACTTACTGAATGGCAGATGAGGCACAGGCATAATGTAATACACAATCATGCCTATATCCCTGAGGGGGTAGGCACATGAGAATTACATACCTAACCAGACTTTGCTAGTAGTTCTGCCAACATTTTCTTTCTACAAAAATACGAGTAAATGTAGAATCATTTATATAATTGTTCTCGGCGTAAGTACTTAACTACCATAATAACCAGCACGTAAAAAAAATTACATTACTAAACTTATTTAACGCACTGCACAATCTGCCCATACAGCAAGGCGCTTTCACTTGTGATGGACATATTAGTTTCAAGAGATATTGCCTGCCAAAATACTGTAATAAGATTTAATAATGAAGATAGTACATAAATAAATAATAATTACGTCGGATACCTACTTAGTGATAGATAAGACATCATATTAGTTTCTAAATTCTAGATAGCACATCGGTAAAGTATTAATTTCTTTTTCAGTGGCTCGTGTTCTGTGCTGATAAACTGAAGTTGTTATCGACGGCAATTATTAGCAGATTTGGTTTGGTTTTTGGGTGTATTATTTTTGGCTTAATATCTGACAGGCACGTATTTTCAATTATACTTGGTAGAGTTGATTATATATTGAGTAATTTCGTAGATATAATCGGTACCTATATATCACGCTAATATTTTCATTGATTACCGAACTACATATCTACTCCGTACAGTTAAATAGAAAATGCGAATAAGTGAACTTCACAAAGTCGTAAGAATAGAATTCGATTGAGAGACTGGAGATCAAAGATATCCTAAAAGAATCCTCATCAAGTGTCCTACTTGACAATCGAGCGACGTGTCTCATGCCTCAAATGCTTGCGATGATCACGACTAGTCACATTATATTCAGAGAACGCCGCGGAGTCGAGAGTTCAATCTTAGTCAAATATGTTCCTCCACTAATGAGGGTACTCAATACTCTCATAAAACAAGAAATATGTAGACAAAATGTTTGCTCTGCTGTTCGGGCCACACTAAGGAGAAATGCCATTAATAATGGCGTTGATGAACGTTAAACGTTAGTGTAGCCACCGAATTATCGCGATAATTCGACAACGGCATTCACATTGCCGTTTGACGATAGGCGATAGCACAAGTGGCGGCACATCAAAGAGATTAACGCGAGAATTATTACGTTGAAGCGGCCACACTACGTGTGTCAGTGCGCACCGTGAGAGGGTGACCGTTTCAGTATTTTAATACTTTTTCGGTATATTTTATTGACTTTTTTCGATATCAGTATATTGGTAAAAGTCAGTATTTTTGGGTATATTAGAGATCCAATATGGCCGCCGCTCCGAGAACACAAAATTTCATGATGGGTATCGTTTAAGGGGTTTTTTTGTATGCTGAGTACGAATTTCGGGTTAATTTAGAGATCCAATATGGCCGCCGCACCGTTATCACAAAATTTCATGATGGGTATCGTTTAAGGGGTGTTTTAGTATGCTGAATACGAATTTGGGGTTAATTTAGAGATCCAATATGGCCGCCGCGCCATTATCACAAAATTTTATGATGGGTACCGTTAAGGGTTTTTTGGTATGCTGAGTACGAATTTTAGGTCAATTTGGCAATCCAAGATGGCCACCGCGCCTCCTTTGTAAAATTTCATGTTGGATACTGTACAAGGGGTTTTTTGGTATGCTGAGTACGAATTTCGGGTTAATTTAGAGATCCAATATGGCCGCCGCGCCAATATGACAAATTTTCATGATGGGAATCGTTTAAGGGGTTTTTTGGTATGCTGAGTACGAATTTCAGGTTAATTCAGAGATTCGAATATGGCCGCCGCGCCGTTATCACAAAATTTCATGATGGGTATCGTTTAAAGGGTTTTTTGGTATGCTGAGTACGAATTTTAGGTCAATTTGGCAATCCAAGATGGCCGCCGCGCCACCGTTGTAAAATTTCATGCTGTATATTGTATGAGGGGTTTTTTGGTATGCTGAGTACGAATTTTATGGTAATTTTGCAATCCGAAATGGCCGCCGCGCCATTATCACAAAATTTCATGATGGGTATCGTTTAAGGGGTTTTTCGGTATGCTGAGTACGAATTTTATGATAATTTTTGCAATCCAATATGGCCGCCGAGCCGAAATCACAAAATTTCATGATGGGTATCGTTTAAGGGGTTTTTTGGTATGCTGAGTACGAATTTCAAGATAATTTTGCAAAATTAACCCTAAATTTGTACTCAGCATATCAAAATTCCATTTATACGATATGCTACATGAAATTTTACAACGGTGGCGAGGCAGCCATATTGGATTGCAAAATTTACCTGAAATTCGTATTTGGCATACCAAAAAACCCCATAAACGATATACAACATGAAATTTCACAACAGTGGCACGGCGGCCATTTTGGATTGCAAAATTGACCTAAGATTCATACTCAGCATCCCAAAAATCCCCTTAAACGATACCCATTATGAAATTTTGTGATAACGGCGCGGCGGCCATATTCGAATCTTTAAATTAACCTGAAATTCGTACTCAGCATACCAAAACACCCCTTAAACGATACCCATCATAAATTTTTGTGATAACGGCGCGGCGGCCATATTGGATCTCTAAATTGACCCGAAATTCGTACTCAGCATATCCAAAAACCCCTTAAACGATACCCATCACGAAATTTTGTGATAACGGCGCGGCGGCCATATTGGATCTCTAAATTAACCCGAAATTCGTATTCAGCATACTAAAAAACCCCTTAAACGATACCCATCATGAAATTTTGTGAAAACGGCGCGGCGGCCATATTGGTTCTCTAAATTAACCCGAAATTCGTACTCGGCATACCAAAAAACCCCTTAAACGATACCCATCATGAAATTTTGTGATAACGGCGCGGCGGCCATATTGGATCTCTAAATTAACCCGAAATTCGTATTCAGCATACCAAAAAACCCCTTAAACGATACCCATCATGAAATTTTGTGATTTCGGCGCGGCGGCCATATTGGATCTCTAAATTAACCCGAAATTCGTACTCAGCATACCAAAAACCCCCTTAAACGATACCCATCATGAAATTTTATGATTTCGGCGCGGCGGCCATATTGGATTGCAAAATTATCATGTAAAACAGCTGGGTGTGGGGCTCCCGGTCCCGGAACGGACCTACCCATTAAACCTGGTGGTATTCCTCCTCCCTATAGCCGGGAATCCGGAAAGCCGGGAAAATTTCGGCCGAAAGCCAAAGAATTTCCAAAGATTATTCCCGTCGAGAACCGTTCGGCGGCTCTCTTTGGGGGAGCAAGATGGGAGGTTCCCCCGGAGCTCGCTAAGGACCTGAAAAAATAAAAACCCAATTCCTCATCGCAATGATTTTTTTCTTTGTTGCAATAACATTCGGTAATTTTTTTTTACGAAGCGTGTTGCAGGTGAAGGACGTTGAATTCAATCCTTCAAATAAAATGTTAAATGTAAATTCTAGGTTCTTCTTTTATAAAAATAAGGTAGTAATTAAAGAATTAACACGTTTTGATAATCGTTATTTTTATCGGTATATTTTCTCTGTGCCAGTATTATATAGATACATTCAGTATATTTTTAAGGAGCTAAGGTATTTTTGTAAAATTTAATTCGGTCACACTTAACGTCAATTTTAACGCCAAGAATGGGCATTCACGCGAGAATTATTACGTTGAAGCGGCCACACTACTCAAATGGTGACGTTAAGAATTAACGCCATAATTAGCGCAATATTTATCGCGATGATGGGCATTGACGTTTTCTTTAATGTGGCCCCGGCTTGCGAGTTTATACTGTGATGTATAGGTGTCTATGTCTGTTTCAATCCGGCTCGAAGGACACGAACTGGTACCTACTCTTATCCTCATACTCTCATTTCAGTTTCGGAAGAAGAAAAGCAATTATTGTCGACGTGTTTGCAGAGCTGATATGTAGCTTAGTAATCACTTTCTGTGATTCCGAAGGCTGGTTTAGCTTAGTAGCATTTCTCAAATCTGTATGTGGCAGCGCCAATTTTTATATGGGAATTATTCTTGGTAAGCGTATTCATGAGTAGGGTTTAGATAGGTTTACATATTTTTCTTGAAATTATTATTTAATGTAATTAAACTAAATATTTACAGAATAAATTAAACTAATCTATACATCTATACATATAATAAAATGATAGAAAAGCCAAAACTGTACATTGGAAATATTTAAAAAAAAATACTCGCTGGTATTTAAAAAAATACTTTAAATACATAAGATACCGAATCCGAAAATATAGTTAGTTTTTTTTTGTCTGTTTGCTTTGCTTTGTCCGCAAGGATCTCGAAAAGTACTAGATTTGGTTCAAATTTTGCACAAATCTTACTTAGGGGTGTGGTCTTCAAATAGGCTATATATTATCACGCTACATATCCTAGGGGCTAAGAGAGCAATGAAATGTGTAAACCGGTGGATTGATTAAACTAAAACGTTGCAGGAATATTAGTTAGAGCTCGGTTTTATACACCGGCTACATATTATCACGCTAAATATCTTGGAGGCCCGATAGAGAAAAATTAAATTCTGTGTTTGCTACGATATCCAGACGACTGATATACATACTTATATATTTCTAAATACATACATATTATACATAAAAAACACCCAAACTCCGAAACAAACATTTGTGGATCACACAAATAATTGGAACAGCCCAGAAATCGAACCAAGCCTACCGGCGCGGCAGGCGGTATCACTACACCGACTACGCCACAGAGCCAGTCAATGAAATTATATTTCACATTCTTTCATTTAATTATTCTAATGGCTTGACAGACACAAAATTTATTAATTGTTAATGTATTTACGGGCAAAAATCAAAAATACCTAACTGTGAAGATTAATAGTAGTAATTTATAGGCTTGATAAAGAACAATAATCAAATTCATTAGCTTACGTGTTTTTTTTAATATGCATTTAGTATGTAACATAATTAGTAAGTTTATCAGTTTTCTAGATCTCATAGCTCACACTAATAGAAATTAAATTTCAGGCTACGCTATACTATTGTACAAGCCATGTAATATGAAGTATATAGGTACCTATACTTTTTTTAACGTAAAGGAAAATCCATCGTGGATGCTATGCCGGACTCCTACCGACTAAAAAAACCTCACGTAACGCCTAACAGCCTATGGTTGGGAGCCCCGGGTAAGCCCTCAGAAGGATGTCCCAGGACTCCCAGCAGACCCACGGCCGCCACTGCGTCCTCGCCTAGGAGGTGGTTCGGGTGCGATCCCGCTTCTAAGGGGGGGCGTGCGTGAATTCCTGCCATCACGCTGCCGTCATGGGCTTGCTTCTGTAAGGACGATGAGCAGGCCTCTCACCGTTCTCAGGCCCCCGGTCATGGAGGCCGATAGTCTTCGGCAAAGACCGGCGCCCAAGCCGCCTGCGGAGCTCGGGTGGGACAGTTCTCTCCCGTTATCATAAAAGAGCTTAAAGGTTAAGTCCATTCTGAAACAATTCATTCCACGCCTTCGGCGCGGACTGAATTATTTTACAATAACCTTAATATTGTAAAACTTTTTTATGATTAAGCTAACACGCCAGTTTAGATTTACCCTCACATTCAAAGGGATCCTTGAATTCTAGGTTTTGCGAAAGTTGAGATGTCTCTAATTCCTGAACTAGAAAACCTTTAACATGGAAACTTGTGTGAAACATTCCTTAAAGTATTCCCTGTATAACACAAAAAAAATTTGGAATCGGAAAACCCATTGAGAAGTTACAACTAAAAACCCGTTTTGTCTGTCATCCCTTCTTCCAAAGGAACCGCGCAAAATATCGAGATCAAAAGTATCCTAGAACCTTACTCGGATTATAAGCTCTGATTGTACCAAGTTTCATTTAAATCGATTCTGTAACTTCGGCGTGATACTTATTCGGAATACAGACAGACAGACACACATGAAAAATTTAAATTCTTCATTTTCGGTTTCAGTAGACTCTCGACCCTCAACAGTTTTATTATATGTATAGACTAGCTGACCCTCGCAACTTTGTTTACGTAACATAAGATCTATGAAAGGAGATCTTTGTTTAGGTAACATAAATCATTACATTTATCATTAAGCACTTTTATGATTAAGCCAACACGCCAGTTTATATTTACCCTTACATTCAAAGGGACTCTTGAATTCTAAGTTTTGATGTTTCTACTTCCTGAACTACAAAACCCTCAACATTGAAACTTGTGTGAAACAATTCTTTACGTACTTCCTTTATGAAACTGAAAAAAATTGGAATCGGACCACGCATTGAGAAGTCACAACTAATAAACCATTGGTCTTTCATCCCCTCTCCCAAAGGAACCGCGCAAAATATCGGGATCAAAAGTATCCTAGAACCTTTCTTGGATTATAAGCTCAGATTGTACCAAATTTTATTCAAATCGAGTCAGTAGTTTCGGCGTGATACTTATTCGGGTTACAGACAGACAGACAGACATGAAAAATTAAATTAAACTAGCTGACCCTCGCAACTTTGTTTACGCCACATAAGGTGTATGAAAGGACAGGTATTTTTTCTTCAGACTCATGGGAGCGTATGAAACTGCCCTGTTTGCTTAATCATAAAAAAGCACGCACACGCCACACAAACGTTGTTTATAATGAACATTCTTAAAAATATAACTTTACTGGAAAATGTTGAGCTTTGGCTACAGTGACATAGGTACATAAATTAAATCACCTTAAACATAATAAGTACAATCATGCATACGGTCACGCCTTTATCCCCAAAGGGGTATCGAGGCATATTATATGTTTACCTTTTTATAATTCGTCCCACGTAACGTAATAGGTGGTGAGCCGCATTGCCGTGTTGAAATGGACAGGCGTAGGTACTGCCTACTTTTGAAAATTATTAAATCTATAAGATCTTCAACTTGGTTTAACGACTGCCATTTATTGGCTACCGTTAGCGTTAGTGGTATCGTCTCAACTCTTCCGGTTATGCTTAAAGTTTTCAGTCTGTGGCCCTAATCTAACAAACGTTTCGTATTCGCGCTTCACCATACTACTTACTCTTTTTATTATTAAAGCGGCTAATTAATAAACACGTACGTTATACCGGCCTTGGACCCACTAAAACCATGAGGTCTCTTCCTATCCATCTAGCGCAGTCCTGGGGTATCCTTTAGAGGGCTTACCCGGGGTTCCCAACCGTAGGCTGTTAGGTAGGATACGTGTGGTTTTTAGTCAGTAGGAGTCATAGTACCTACATTCATGTGGGATTTTCCTCACGTTAAAAAAATCCATCTAGCGCGTAACTCCCCGGGTAAGTTGGAGGATGTCCTAAATTTGTTCCCACATTTTGGTTACGACTTATCCTAGAGGCTCGATAGAATACGGTTCAAACTTTGCTTATAACATAATTTCCACGCGGACGAAGTCGCGGGTAACAGCTAGTCTAATATAAAAATAAAACAAAGGAAAACTAAGAAACTAAAATGCGTCATAAAATTCCTCCGCATCGCAGTCCTCATGTGGCAGCGTCCCCAGAAGACTGGCAGCATGGCATTGCCACGTTGAATGGCAATGCTTAATCTTTGTCCCAAATAAAAGCCAGCCTGCTGGTCACGTTTAGCATCGACCAAACGCTTTCCCAATTCTCGATAGAAAATGTTCAAATGTTTACATATTTAAATGTAATAACTATGCACAAATACAAATTGCTAATTTTCCACTCTGAAAGCGCCTGAAGACAAGTTGGCCTAACAGTTACATACAGCATCTTCGTCTAGTCTCTATTTCAAAGCTTGCCGTTTTGTTCTTTAGACTTGAAACCAGGAGCCCTTTTGGGTATTATTTTAAGTGAATAAAATCTAGCATTACATCTCTCCCTTACCCTTTCTTAGTTGGCAGTCGGCATCTATATCGCTATCCAAATCTGAACTGTTCCAGTTTGTGAAATAGCGAGTAACAAATGGCGCTCTTGGTTGTGCGTCGTTGTGATGTCCCCAAGACTGCTCAGAATGGTCTGCATGACACCGTTGGCGAACAGTGCACCAAATTCCGAAACTTTTAGTTTTATCGCCTGCTTCTACAGCTGTCTATGTTTATGTTTACTAAGGTACTTTCTCTTATGCCTATTAATATAAATACTTACCTATCTACCAAGACCAATACCTGCAGCTAATTCTGGCCTTAAGATAAAGCGTTTACTTTCTATCATCGCACCGCTTGCCACAAACATGGTCTTTATATTCACACTGAGTCTGGTATACGGTAAGGTCCGATATAGACTACCTTTCTGATACTCTTAAAATTTACATGCTCTCTGCTTCAAATTTCCCGAATATTTACAATATGAGGTTCTTCCAAACGAGCATTAAAAGATTTTAGTGAATGTATCTAGCAGCCTCGGAGCTACAAACCACTACGATCAAGTGGGCCGTATGCTTGTCTACTATCTTAGTGATAAAATAAAGAAATATGGAAAAAAAAGTGTTTGTATATTACAGATGGAGTCCGGAATCTCCTCAATGGTTACTTTTTAATAGGAAAATAGCTGTAGCCGAAAAAATTCTAGCCAAGGCTGCAAAAACAAATGATATAAAACTTTCTAGTAACTTCAAGATAAGGCCAATTACTCATGAAGTAAGTCGTAGTTATAAAGTAGGTACGAATAAAAACCAGACCCCGAGGAGAGGCCGCGAAGGTGGACAAAGTATGTGTCGGGAGCCCTGGGGTAATACTTCCGAGGGCGCACTCAGGACCCCAGCCGTAGGCAGTGTTGAAGTTGCACCTTTTGGTTTGAACGTGAACCAGTCCGGCAGGAGTCCGGCATAGTATTCATGAACCGATGATGGCTTTTTTGTTATAATTTTAGACTCATCATCGTCGTCTTGCCCTTGTTCCAATTTATTTTGGGTCGCCGCAGTATGTCTTCAGCTTCATACATCCCTGATACCTTTTCGTCATTTATTTACTTCTTTCATATTCAGATCAGTCCTTAACTCCTTGCACACCCCATCCATGTTTTTGTTTTCTTTGGCCTTCCTCTGGCTCTGACTGTGTATAATACATTATTTTAATTTGGACAACAATCCAATTCTCTATTTATTTATTTATTCTAATTCCCTTAAATTTCAGGCGTATAATTCCCTTGATGAATCAACGACTTGCATTGGAGTCATATCGACACACAATATACGTGTTATATTTTTATTGGCTACAATATTTTGGATTTTATACTACTTTCTGTGGAGTTCACTATATGTAAGAACGTACAGTGAAGAGAATATCAACTATTTATTATTGCAAGTTTTCTGTTTTCTGGCTGTGCTCGCGTGCCTGACCATATTTTCATCGATAAAATTAACGCTGCGACATTTGCTCTTGGCTCATGTTTTAATAACAGGCGTTTTTACAGCTGGAGTCATGTACTTTCGAAAGGTAAGGCATTGTTACCCGTTATAATACATAGTTTATAGGTAGGAACCTAAATACCTAGTATCTACCTATATGCAAGTTAACGGTACATAAGACAGATAATAATTAATGTCAATCACTAAGCCAATTACCTAGGTGGATAGGTACTTAATTTTTCAAAGTTAAGCTCCCAGAAGATCTTGCATTAAGGTTTCCAAAATCACAGAAATATATTTGTTTTAGTCGCCTACACTTATCACTGAGCCACCAGAGCGATATGTCATTTGTCACGCCTACTACATACAGAGAATACCTATACCTGTATGTAGTAGGCGTGACAAATGACCATAGGCCTACGGCAACCACATCATTCGGGTGGGTTGTCTGTTTTTCTTTAAATCAATTTCATGTCTAGGTCGTTTCATCTCAAAATTTTTCCTCTTTCAGGGAGCAACACATTCCTTCATCTCATCAGTTGCATTGGCATCAGGCCTTATGACTCATGCACTTATTCTCAACATAACACCGCGGCTTTTTGCCATCAATATACGAGCAACAGTATTTGGATGCTGCCACGCTACGGGTCAACTGGGTTCCATAATCAGTTACCTATTGTACCTGTTTCATCCTGTGAATGAAGTAACTTATATGACGATTGAGGTAGTCGTTACAGTAATACTAGCTGGATTGTGTTTTATGATTCCTGATGTAGACCAAAGAGAACTGCCAGATTTGTTGCGGGATATGGATTATTTTTCAGAGTAAGTCAAACTATTTACGATATAGGTCTTGCCTACCTGAGTTCCGCTGTACAGGTTTATCTTTGCCCAAGACTATCGACCTCCATGAACGGGGACTGAGGACGGCGGATGGGCGGCTCGCCGTCCTCTTACAGAAGCAGACTCAAGTGTGATGACCCCTATGCGAGTTATCCGGAGCCCCTAGCGCTAAACGGATAGACGAGAACCGTATGATTTTAGTCGGTTCGAGCCCGGCATAACTGATTTGAATGTTTTGTTGTCTGTAATATATAATTTAAGATATTTGTAGTAGGTAGGTACATACCTACCTACTAATTATAGGTCTATGACACCTGATAATAAAAGATCTTATATTAACATTTTTGGGAATTTATCATGTGAAAATACTGTAGGAACCAATGTAGTTACACTCCTTTCAATTTGGTCCAATGCTAATAATAGAGCTGATAGGTCGATTTGTATGTACCTAGGTACCTAGGTATGTCATGGGTCCTCAATAGACATTTTATTAAAAACGGAATTTGTACCAGCGACCTCTAGACGCCCCCGTCTTGTCGTTAACTTGGTTCACCTGGTGCTGGTCACCAAGAACTAAATACGTTGTAGGTAAGTTCCACGTAGGTATTTGGGAGAGCATCAGTCGAGGATAATTACTTATTAAACAAAAACATGTACCTACCTATCTACTTATTAGGTAATTAATTATGCTGCTATAGGTATATATATAATTATTAACTACATTTCGCTTTGTTGACCAGACTATCAAAACCACTCCGCTGGGCTACACAGAAAACCAACTCGCCGTCTCAAGAAGAGGTGCAAATCCGAGTGTACTCCTTTGGTAGCGCTGGTCGACGCAGCTTATCCCACGACCACTCCGACGACAGATTACCAGCGCGACGTATTGGATGTATAAGATTGTGGCATATCATAACCAAATTTATTCGTCAGAGGTTTGATAGAAAAGTAGATAGACGCTCATAGTAGTTTAGTCAAAACTATGAATGTAAGAACTTTTGAGATAGGACTACATTCTTCATTGTAAGCAAAATCATTATAAACTTTAAAAATAACTATTTTATTGCCTTTCTAATGATAGGTACTTGTATAAAAAGACATTTGATTATGGTAAGCTCTGACATGACAACTTCAGATACACACAAGTTTGTACATCGCCACGACGATCCAGATGCACACCCTAGTGTGTGCATCTGGATTGATCTAGATTGAGGGCCAAAAAATAAATCTTCGCAAAACAAAATAAGATTTACAGGGAATTTAGTTATAATTATGTTAATCTTAGGGCAATAGGTATGCCACAAATTTCTTAAGCACGAAGTAAAGCATTTATGATGAAATAACTTGGGCCGTCAATCCAGACGCCTACATAAAGTGGCATAGCCTGGTTCTTAGAAAGTACTACCTCTGGGCTGATAATTTTTATTTAAGGACTAGCTGAGCCCGCAACTTCGTTTACGTCACATAAGGTGTATGAAAGGAAAGGTATTTTTCATCAGAGTCATCAAGCAGCTTCTGAAACTGCCCTGTTTGCTTAATCATAAAAGAGCTTAATGATTAAGTCTATTTTAAAACAATTCAGTCCACGCCTTCGGCGCGGACTGAATTGTTTAAAAGTAGTCTTAATCATTAAGCTCTTTTATGATTAAGCCAACACGCCAGTTTAGGTTCACTCACATTCAAAGAAACCCCTACAATTAAAATTTTCAAAATATCTGATTCTTAAAAGTGTTATAACTCTTTTATTTCTAAACCGATTTACATAAATCAAACGCTAAATGTTAACTGGAGCAAACCTCAACACAATAAAAAAAACCGCATTGCAATCGGTTGAGCGGTTACTGAGATTAGCGTGCACAACCGTACAGACAAACAGATATACAGACATACAGACATACAGACAAACAGACAAAAATTCTAAAAATCATTGTTTTGGGTTCTATTGCGTTCATAAAGCTCCCCTATAATATTTTTTCTTATTTATCTTCCATGTACAGACAGCGACCCGTTACGATTTTATTATATGTATTGATATTGATATTGATTGATTTAGTTAAGAATTTCTTACAACTTTTAAGAAATTCCCAAATTATGTAGAATGCGATATTACGGAGTTCTTGCGGTATATCTAGGGCCTTCTGTTCATTTATGTTTGAACTCAGCAATCATCAAAACATGGATTTATTTAAAAAGATACTTAGATAAATGCTCTTCAACCTGATGCCACCATCCCATTTCCGATCCCGAACAACGCGTGCCGGGCAGAGATGCCACTCATACACAGTGGAGAGAATCTTCGCCAGAACCGAGCGTTTCAAAAGATCGTTCCTATGTCGAACTATAAAAACTTGGAACGACCTGCCCGCACTGTAAGAAGTGGCCCCCAATCGCTAGATGCGCCACGGCTTTCCATCAGGCTGGTGGCGACGTCGTCGATTTGGCGAGCTGAATATAAAAAAAATACGACTCTAATATATTTTACTTAACCGCGTCTGTTAATTAGTAAAAAAGAAATAATGACAAAAATGTTAATAGTTAAAATGTAAATGAAAATTGAACTTTCCTAAAACGTCTGAACTGAGGGCCCAATGCTTTCTGCAGTATTGACTAGGATAAGCCTTCTACACTACCGCACATTATGGTAGATATGGTTTTGTTACTCTTTGAGACTAACCAACGGCCCGACGACGGTTATACGACGTAATTCGACGGTTCAAGCAAAAACTAATACCTAGTGATTGCTTAAACCTGCGTGTGTTGTGTTATTTCTGATTCATCATCAGGAATTTATGGCTATTCACTGATAATTCAAGAGTGCTTTATTATAATATTTTGAAAATATACCTATTATCCTATTACTTGCTTGCTTTTATTTTACTAATGTATTTTGGTAATTTGCGGGCGATACAGATTGTACAATATACAAACAAGACAGTTATCGTTATATCGTATATAGGTGTCGTTTGGATAAGAACACGAAAATTGCTAAGTTAATTAGGAATATTATTATACTAGCCGATGCCCGCAGCTTCGCCCGCGTTAATGTTTGTTCCCGTTTCAGTTTCCCATGGGAACTTAGTCTCGAGATAAAAAGTAGCCTGTGTTATTCCAGACTACCCTGTACCGAATTTCAGTCAGAGCCGTTAGAGCCTGACTGACTGTTCCCGCTTCCCGTGGGAAAATGTTCCCGGGATGAAAAGTAGCCTATGTGTTACTTCAGACTATAAGCTAGTATAAGCTGGTGTAAGCTAGTGTAGCACAGCTAGTCGTATTTCATTATATAATTCTCCATCTGCGCTTTACAAAATACTACAAGAACACATCGAATACTTTTGTGGTGACACTTACATGGAAAATTATGGTCACCCTACAGAATTTTCTCCTACAAAAAATTAAAAATCAATTTTCACTTAAAGTATGACATTTAGAAAAATAAACGCTTTGTTAGATTTTAATTAAAATTTTCTTAAAGTACTTACCGTAATGTGCGGTAGTGTAGAAGGCTTATCCTAGTCAATAGGTACTGCAGAAAGTATTGGGCCCTCAGTTCAGACGTTTTAGGAAAATTCAATTTCCATTTACATTTTAACTAAGTATTAACTTTTTTGTCATTATTTCTTTTTACTAATTAACAGACGCGGTTAAGTAAAATATAATATAGTCGTATTTACGTATGTCTTTAGATAAATCCATGTTTTGATGATTCCTGAGTACCAACATAAATGAACTGAAGGCCCTAGATATACCGCAAGAACTCCGTAATATCGCATTCTACATAATTTGGGAATTTCTTAAAAGTTGTAAGAAAATCTTAACTAAATCCTTAAATAAAAATTATCAGCCCAGAGGTAGAACTTTCTGAGAACCAGGCTATGCCACTTTATGTAGGCGTCTTGATTGAGGGCCCAAGTTATTTCATCATAAAAGCTTTATTTCGTGTTTAAGAAATTTGTGGCATATTGCTCTAAGTTTAACAAAATTATAACTAAATTCCCTGTAAATCTTATTTTGTTTTGCGCAGATTTAATTTATTGGGCCCTTAATCCAGATGCACACCAACAAGGTACCTCACACCAGCATCACAATCCTTAAATAGCGATGAGTTGTGGAGTGGTGACACCAACTCTGCAAATGTTAGGTATTACGCCCCCAGTCAGATCGACGATTCGAATCTGGATACAAAAGGCGCAGGACTGTTACATGAAAATACTAAACTATCGTGTCTCGGTGCAGTCGTTACTCGGCAGTACGGTACATTCGAAACATCAGCACATCGTCTTGTTCTTAATATGTAAATAAATAAATAAATGAGTCAAAATTATCAATCTCAAGCAGTTATGACATACCTACCTAGGTACTAATTACCTACTGTTCAAAATTATTCATATTTTCGAAATAAAACAATTGGTAGTATAAATTTATTTTATTATTACTCAAATAACAGCAGCAAATATAAAAATGGAGTTACATAACACTTTTGTACTTAATTATTCACTTATTATTGATATTACTTAGTAATAAAAAACTGAGATATAGTCCTCTTTATCAACTTTAACTATTTACTTAAAAACTAGAAATGCAATTAAACTATAACATATTAAGTAAAATTAATTCATGATATATCTTTGCTTCACACAAAGGCGTATCTTTATTTTCTAGATGGAGAACCACATACACACAAAAAAGTAAAATTTTACCTAAGCGTCACATTTATACGAATGTTCACAATTTGCATATAACTCTTAAACTGACCCTGATTTTCCTCAACTATAGAATGCGGATATACCGCGTTCTCAGACAAGGTGAATGCGGATATACCGCGTTCTCAGTTTAAGGTTAATGCGGGTAGGCACTAAGTCCTAATAATATTTCATCTCTTTTTTAACGTGTGGGAACCCTCACGGAAGTCATGCCGGACTCGAACCGGCTAAAACCGCGCAATATCCATACCTATCCGTCCAGTGCCGACACCTCCGTAATCTCCTAGGAACTTAAGTATACAGGGTAAATTTTTCTAAAGGGATTGGATGGGCAAATCCGAAACTATAAGAAAAAGCGAAACATGCTCAAAGGAGTCACGAGCCCGATTTTGATGAAACTTAAAACCTCATCATTAGATTTTTGAAAAACCAATAATCCTAGCTGGGAATCGGACCAATTGATTTTGAAAGAAAAGCTCACCCTATATCATTACACCATACGATAGTGTTGCTATTAAGGATCTTATTCTGGGAAGTAATGACATACGGCAAACTAAAGGAAAGTGCTTATCTTTAACAAAATACAATTTATTATTCTTACGTTAACTGATTAATTGTTCAAAATGTAGTCCATTGTTCTCAATACATAGCTGGATTCGAGACATCAGGGATCGTAATGCATTCAATATTATTGATTCCGTTTATAATATTCTCCAAAGAATCATTCTGAGCATGATTGAAATCACGGAATAGTTACGATCTATTCTAGGATTTCGAACGAAACAAATTATGATACAAAATTTAGGTACATGAAATATCAATTCTATTAAAATTCCAAACTTTCCTTAAATTTGCCGTATATCATTACTTCGCAGAATTTGATCCTTATCAGTGACACTATCGTATGGTGTAATAATTAAGGTGTCTTTTTTTTCAAAATCAATGGGTTTGATTCCCGGCTAAGATTATTGGTTTTTCAAAAATCTAATGATGAGGTTTTAAGTTTTATCAAAATCGGGCTCGTGACTCCTTTGAGCATTTTTAGATATTCCTTATAGTTTCGGATTTGGCCATCCAAGCCCTTTTCAAAAAATCACCCTGTATATTAGTAGGTATCTAATATATACTCTAAGAACTTAGAGTACCTATATATTAGTAGGCATCTAATATATACTCTAAGAACTTGGAGTATATATTAGTAGGTATCTAATATATACTATAACAAATATTAAAGTGGAGTCATTTTAATAGGTAACATTTGACAGTTCATCAAGATTCGACAACGCAACCTTGTAACGGCAGGCATAAAATAACATATTTTTTCGTTTTTGTTAGAAAACTGCACAATGGCATAGCTTTTTTCAATTGCGATTACATATTGCAATAATGACAGATGCGCGTAAGTTTACGTTTATCTTTCACTAATAAATGTATGTAGGTACTGCAGACGTCAAATGTTACCTATTAAAATGAAGCTGCTTTAGTAGGTATCTATTAGATACTCTTAAGCCTAGGAAGCATGTCGTAAGATAACAATATTCTAGCTAAGTTAGATACTAGTTTAAAATATTATTTATATAGGTATATTTCCAAATCAGGTAAAACAATAACATAATTTTATAATAACTAACATGAAAACATTCGGTACATAAAATAGTAACATTAAATTGGTTATAATATAATTTAACATATTTGAGTGCTGTAACTTTCTACATTTAGTTATGTGACTTTACTTAGTCATGCTTACAGTGCCCCCTGCACTGTTTCAGTTTTATCACTTGTCATTGTTTAGATTCAGAAAAAAAGTCGCAAAGGATGCAGAACCTTCTTATGTCAAAATGTCCATATCCCCGCACAAAAGACTAATTCGCGAAATGGCCAACTCTTAACAAGGTATGATGTTGGTGTTGGTTATAAAAAAAAACCACGAAGGCTAATGCGGGACCTAACTTATCGAAGTCGGGGCGCGCAGAATTCGACTTTACGTACCAATTTCGATGTAGTACCTCGTAAACGGTTGCAAATCGAATGCTGCGCGCCCCGACTTCGATAAGTTAGGTTAGAAGGCTTAATGCGGGAGCGGAGCGGAGCGGAGCGAAGCTCCCGCATTAGCCTTCGTGGTTTTTTTTTATATCCATTCAACACCAACATCATACGCTGTTAAGAGTTGGCCATTTTGCGAATTAGTCTTTCTAAGAATTAGTCCTTTTGCGAATTAGTCCTTTTCAGAATTAGCCATTTCGCGAATTAGTCGTTTTAAGAATTAGTCCTTTTGCGAATTAGTCCTTTTCAGAATTAGCCATTTCGCGAATTAGTCTTTTTAAGAATTAGTCCTTTTGCGAATTAGTCCTTTTCAGACTCGGGTGCCATTTTGCGAATTAGGCATTATGTGACTAAACGCAATATCCCAGAATATCAATACCACCACACCAGTCCTACATTCACTTAGTAAAATAAATAGTATGTACAAAGTCCAGAATTTGCACTTCTTTAATATGCAATTAAGTACCGCTTTAAATCTAAATAGCACCTGAATCCAAGCGCGGGAGTAGTTACTAATTTCCGAAGTTCGCCGCCAACTCGAGGGCTCACTTTGTCAGTTAATCGTTTTAAGGTATATCTACTGATCTCACAAGTAATAATACAGATATTTCGATAAAGATCGAAGAATTCAAAGCTAGACTTGGAGACGGCCGACCGACCACATGTTCGTACGTGTCGCGTCATGCGTGTGCTCGCGAGCTGTAGATGATTATCGTGATAGATACATAAGCGAGTGAGGCTTTTTATCTATACCTACATATAATAAAATGATAGACAAGTTAAAACTGTACATTAAAT
This sequence comes from Miltochrista miniata, assembly GCA_933228765.1. Classification (NCBI taxonomy): domain Eukaryota; kingdom Metazoa; phylum Arthropoda; class Insecta; order Lepidoptera; family Erebidae; genus Miltochrista; species Miltochrista miniata. The sequence continues at coordinate 19,511,877 of OW121763.1, read as the reverse complement.
ATATTTTAAAAAGAAAAGCTCGCCGGGTGTTCTACATAAGATAATGAAGACAAAAATGTAGTTTACAAAAATATTTATGTTTGTTTGGCTTTGTCCGGAAGGATCTACACATAGTCACAATTACACCTTTCAATTTAATGCCACATGGGTATATGCTTCACGAAGACTCTCAACAGGACTGCGGATATCGACCTAAGGTACGAATAAGTGCACGTCGCTTGCTCCTGCGTCACCCTCCATTATTGCTACAATGAAGGATAAGGCCGGCGACACACCTTCCTTATCCTTCGTTGTAACAATAACGGAGGGTAGTTCGACAAGAAGCTACTTATGTTTTTTGTCGAGTCTCACCTCACCTCAGTCCAACCGCGACCACGGGCGCTGCAACGTGCCCGAAACGTCGGTGTATAAAATGTAAGTAAATGTATTTCGGGTGAAGTCCCGAGCTCTATATTTGTATCCAGGCTCAAGTATCACCGATAACACAGGGGCCCAAATTTAACAAAATTTCCGTATTTGCGCCTCACATAAGATAAGATTCGTCACGCTACTTACTCTTATTAACGTCAAAGAAACCAATAATAAACACGTATGCCATTACTGGACTTACACAGGCTAAAACCTCACGGTTTCTTCCTATCCATCTAGGGCACCCCGGATGCGTCCTCGAGAGGCCCAACTATCCTAGGGGCTCGGTAGAGAGCAACTCAAATTTTCATTGCAACATCATTTTCCCGGGGACCAAGTCGCGGGCAACAGCTAGTAGTGTAATAAACCATCAACATCGACTTATCTAAGTTACGAGTATAATTCTAATGATATAAAATATAGTTAAGAGCAAAAAAATCGCACAGTTTGATAAAATAAAGATACAATTTGAGGTTTTAATTTTAACATAGTGAAAATCCATACATCTGCAAGTATGTATCGTACAAAATTCAACACATAATTTCCAAATTCACTTATTTGCGCTGACACTACTTGCTCCCTTACCCGTAGGAATAAAAATCTGCAAGTATGTATCTTACAAAATTCAACACATAATTTCCCAAATTCACTTATTTGCGCTGACACTACTTGCACCCTTACCCGTAGGAATAAAATGGTAGCCTTTTCTGGAGTTTTATGTTTATTACGAATGTCAACGTGATAACTTTTCAGAATGGCAAGTGCGAGCTTTGGCGTGTACCTATCGTCATTCAAGGTAAGCACGTTATCGCCGATTTGTATGGAATCGAGATAAGTTCCCACGTTTACAGCTAGGTGGCGGTGTCTCGATGCTATACAAATCGGCGCACCGTGAATGTCGACAGGCGCGCCAAAACTCGCACTTGCCACTCAGTTCTCTGATGAGTGCAGATCTCTTCATGGTCATGATAGATGATCCATGGTCTACTGAAAATCGCCGAAGCGATTAGCTAGATGCTACATAAACGAACGTTGCTTTTGTATGTTGTGAAAAAACTGCCTTAACTGAAAAATATCGAGGTGTGCTATTTATTTTGTTCTTAATAAAGTGTATTAACAATAGTTGATATTCAACGCGATATTAATATTCCATTATACATACATACATATGGTCACGCCTTTTATCCCCGAAGGGGTAGGCAGAGGCATATTATATGCCCACATTTCACCTTTGTATAATTTGTCCCACGTAATAGGTGGTGAGCCGTATTGCCGTGTTTAAATGGACAGGCGCAGGTTGTGACTGCCTGCTGTTGAAATAAAGCCTTCAACTTAGCTTAACGACTGCCATTTTACTGGCAACCGGGACCAACGGCTTAACGTGCCTTCCGAAGCACGGAAACGCTCACATAAATGTCACAAAGTGATCACATGGATGGTCACCCATCCATGGACCGGCCATAGTGAAAGTTGCTTACTGCAGTGATCGTTTACAGATCACTGAGTCCGCGGGGCCACGAGCGCTTCATTCCATTATATTAATTAATATTCCAATTTGTTCTATTAGTTGAACAAAAATAGTAGAACATATTGGAATACACGGATATTCAAAGCCACCAAATAATTTCGTTTGAAGAAATTAAAATAGAAACTAGTACCTACATCATAATTATGTACATTTTGGGGTATGCTCATGTTGGGACATGAGCATTCTGGGATATGCTCATTTTGGGACATGAGCCTTCTGGGATTTGCTCATTTTGAGACATGAGCATTCTGGGAAAGGCTTTTTCTTGAACTTGGACATTTTTGGCATATGGACATTCTGGAATATGGACGTTCTGCAGCCTTCGATCATTTTGGGATTTTGAAATTCTAAACCTAAACGTTGTAGTACGGACACAAATGCCACTATATCTATACCATAACAATTCCACGCTTTAAATCGTTTACGTAGTAATAAGTACCTACTTGCATGTAACAGTTTCAAATTTACGGAAGCCCTTTATTATTAAATATCTTTATTTTATTCGATTAATTCACAAGACTTCCTGCTATAACAAGCATGAAGATAATAATAATAAATCTGTATAATAATTTGACAACTAGGTAGGTATGAATAATATAAGCACCTTTACATTCAAATTTCTTCTATGATATAATTAAATTTATATTAACATTTCGGCAACTAGCAGGACTACAACAACAGGCTACCAGACGAAATTAAAAGTATGTCCCTTAATAAATTTAAAAAGGTTGTAAAAAGTAATTTGTACTGCAGGGGCTACTATACAATTGGTGATTATTTGTTGGATAGAGAAGCCTGGAAATGACCTGCTCTACTGGATTCTCAAAAAATTGTTAAAATGCATAGTTTTTAGATTCATTTTGTAAATAGAGCTCTAAAAAGAATAACCCGCTGAGTTTCTAGCCAGTTCTTCTCAGGTGGGTCGCGTTGTGAACTGGTGGTAGATTTTGATTTATATTCTGGACGTTTTACAAGAGCATCTGTATATGCCTATGTGAAATGAATTTCTTTTTCTTTCTTTCTTTCAACTAAAATATTTAATTTCTAAATCTTCTAATAAGGAGGGTGTGAGAAACCACTAAGATCTCAGAGGCCCAATCTTCTGGGGGTTAAATGTCTAGTAGGTTTAAATGCTTACGAGGTCGGGAGGTCAATCGCTCCCACCAATACCAAAAGCAGCCAAATAAACGTGTTCCAAATCTACGTAGGGTTTGGAAGCAATTGGAAATATGATAACATAAAAACCGTGACCCAATTATAATTCAATCAAGTAAGTATAAAATCTCTATTCTATTAATATCGTAATGGTGTAAAAATCAGGGGTCATGTTTCGTTTTCTATACTAGTGCAGTAGCGAGTAAGCCCTCGGAACGATACCCCAGGACTCCCAACAGACCTACGGCTATCACTGCGGCCTCATCTAGCAGGGGGGGAGGGGGGGCTTTGTATTAACCTATGTTCCGCTATATTTGATATGTTTAGTTAACATTGAGCTTCCTAGTTTTACCTGATAAATTATATATGAATGAAAATTAAAACAATACTCGTAAATAATATAAATAATTAGTGTGCCATTAGTGCCCCACATATTACGCGTTTGTCAATTTTGAGCAGTCTGATTACTTGAAAAATATCATCATGTAGGCCTTTTTATTGTAAAGTTTGCATTAAAATTATGTTGCCAATAGTTCAAGTTTTCTTGGTATGATCATTTTTGCTACACCAGTTTTCCCTATTTTTTTATTTTATTTTGTAACATCCAGTTTCTTACCGCCGCCGTCTGCATAACAACGAAATTTTACATAGAAACAACGATAAACACAAAACGCCCACGCGTTTAGATAAACACAAAACGCCCATCTATTGTAGTTTTAAATGCAACCAAAGTTTAATCTTTTCATAATGTAGGTATGTTGTCCTAATATTTTTTTTCGCAATAAAAATATTATACTTACATATTTTAAGACACTACTGTGCGCAAAGATAGTGCTATGATTTTAAAATTTGATAATAATTAGCAGTACAATCAGTAGTTTTCAAATTGCTTCAAGCGATAAGCTTGAAACAATTTCTACTTGGCAATTTTTACTGCCGGAGACAACCTTTATATAAATTCTATTTATTTTATTATCCATAAAAATATATTATAGGTAATCTTTTAAGGGCGGATTCGACCAAAATCGGAGTAAGACAATACTATAATAATTAAATTGACAGTGCCGATCGGTTCTGTTATCGAAACTGTGCCTAAACCTTTCCGGTCCAGAACGACTATAAATTCAACCAGTATTAGTTGTTGGTAAAATGGAAAATCACTTTACTTTTAGAATAAGTAAGTGACTGCCTGTGTGGCGCAGTCGGTAGTGATACCGCCTGCGGCGCTGGAGGTCGTGGGTTCGATTCCCACCGGAGACAAATATTTGTGTGACCCATAAATGTTTGTCTCAAGAGTCTGGGTGTTTCTATGTATAATATGTATGTATTTAAAAGTATATAAGTATTAATATCCGTGGTCTGATACCCATAACACAAGCAGGTTATTCCTAGTTTACTTTGGGATCAGATAGCGTTGTGTGAAGTGTCCGAGAATATTTATTATTTATTAAGTTATTCTCTAGTACTTATAGTCTTACTCCGATTTTTGTCGAATCCGCCCTAAGTATATTAATAAAAGCTTAAATCATTTAGTACGCTAATCGATCTAATAATATTTTAATCGTAAACAACTATAAAAAAATAGCTGTATTCAAATATATTTAGCTTGTAAGTACCTCCTATATTAATAAGGCCCTATATGATTATTTATGATTTATATCACAGTTTTAAAGACGACCTTAATATAAATCATTTGTCATAACTACTCAACATATATTATTACTACTCCAAGTTCAACAAAATAGGGCGTGTCCACAACACCACGACGCAACGCGACGTAGTCAACGGACCATTATAGTGTTTCGTAAAAATCCACTGTACTGCAATGTCACCATGTATGGCAGTGCATTAACCTTTGGGTGACCTTGAGTGCTTTAGGGGCAGTTTGGTTAGTTTATTTGTACTTTTTTTTATTTTTTTTTATTTTATCTGTAAATATATCTGTAGTTCTGCAACAGAATATATCACATAAATTAATCAATCTATCAACTAAAATCGTTAGTTATATGACTATCTGAACATTTTCTATTAAATATTTCATAAAAACCAACTGCCGTCGAATCCTCGGAGATCGCCGCCATCTTGCCGCACCGATTATAATCGTTTTAACAGTTACTACCAGCATATCACAGGTTAAGGGCCCGTATGACGCTAAATATACTATAACCTTAATCTAGATCTCAGGACTCGTGAGTTCTAATGAATTAACGTTAAAACACAAACAACTTTATTTCATGAACTAATAACGCTCGAAGCTAAAAACATTGTTACTGATGAAATTCTTGATACCTTATTTGTTCAAAATACCTCGATTTGGTGAACTTTTATGTTGGTTTTATAATACATTTTATTAATAAGAAAGACAATAGTAAAATCTTCATTTATTCGTACCAATTTTTTCGAAGAAATGTAGATTTTACTATTGTCTTTCTTTTTATTTAGTTAAAACGCACAAATCAGTGCCTCTATCTCTTTCTTGTACGCTGAAATGTAGAATCTACTATCTGCGTTCAACAGTTTAGCGCCAGTCACCTGGCCCTTAATGTGGGTAGGCACGACAACGTATAATAACGTTGCGGCACCCACCGTGTCATGTACTTTAACGACACGGCACCGTCTATTTTTTCCGCTGTGGTGTTGTGGACAGACTGGTTAATGAAGAACGATTTTGTCTATCGTAATGACCACTGCTGTCGACGAATTCGCACAGAGTCAATTTCCAATAGTTGTATTATAATAGTCGTATCAAATATAAAAATATGTGCGTTGGTAAAATATAGAATCTTCTTTTTTAGGCAAAGCCTTATTAAATAGTATTACTTAGCACCAATTCATTTTAATAAGGTTTTTATATATTTTACTAATTTGGATTTTAATATAGGTATTACATAAATATAATTTACTAACGTAGTTAAAACAATAACTAATATGTTATGTACTTCGTACTCACAATTTAACAGCACGTTGACATCTGTCAGTTTTATTTTTTTATACCTAAGTCAACGGGCAAGCTTATGCTCAACCGTATCGAAAGAGGTAAGTGGAGCCTACGGACATTTGCAACAATAGAGGTTCTTGGAGGTGCAACCTTCCAAGAACCCCATCCTCTTTTTAGAGGTTCGGAAAACCGAGGCAAGGAGATTTCTCCAGTATCTAAGAGTACGTGGAAGGAAGTACTATCGAATTTTACCATTTGAGCCCCCTGGTCGCAATGTGAGGATCAACACAATGTACCTATATTTGGGCTAGTATTCCCTCTCGTATATAACATTCGAAACATACAGATATCAATTCGCATCTGCTACATTGTGAGAACTGTATGTATAACATATAATCTAAAAGTTCGTATAGAAATTAAAACGACCTTATCAGTAAATTAACTATAACTAACTTTTTTAAACTAATCATATCGGCCAGAATTGAAAGCAAGGCGTTAACATAATATAATAATTTTGTCAGTATCACATCGTGGGTATTTTCAATATAGGAACTTTAAATGTTACATTCTGTATAACTTATTAATTATTATACCCCATGGTATAATAACTTATCACTGACACAATATTGCAGCAGGTTAATTTATTATACCATACGGTATAATGACTTTTCGCTTAATGGCAATAGGATAATCTTATTCGAAGTTGTCATAAAATGCATATTACTTGGTTATATTATGAACTCTTAAAACACTCAGCTACTTTAACTGAAAAACCAACTACCCTCTTTTCGAGATAATGGTAGTTACAAATAGGTGTACAAAACCAATTTCATAACAATGAAACACAAAATACGTAACCACACACACTATTACAAAAAGAAAATCAAACTTAAATAACATAATTGTATGAAATTAGATTACATTAATTCCAATCATAATCAACCGCTTCACAGATCCATCAATACAATCTCAAAAATTGATCACACAATCCACATCACTTTAATTCGGTTGCAAACGCAAACCTTGCCTTCTAAGTTCTATTCACCCAAATTATAACACTTGAGTGCGGTTTGGAACTAACGGCCTCTTGAATACGGAATATTTTAGACCAATTTTATTCAGTCCTCTGATGAATTCTTAACTCATAAGTCAACAATCAACTATAACGTAGATTGAAGGTCGGCTCCTTTCCTTATTAACGAGATGGACGGTGATCGTTCTGAAATTTGATGAAAATAATTTTTATTTCGTATTATGAACAACAATAAATTTTGAATGTCTCTAAAATATGAAATTGACTAAGAAGCAGTCAACGCAAAATGTAGAATTGGTTAAAAGCTTACAAAAATAAATGTCTAAGTGGTACTTAGGTACCACTTGGACATTTTAACGTATTTAATTACTATAATACTTTTAGATGTATTATAGTAATTAAATGCTTTATAGGGAGGCAAATACATAACACCAAAACTGCATCTTCTTCCCAACACACTATTAGGGTTGAACCAAAGTATGGTCAGTTTTTTTTGTTTGTGGAAAACATACGGTGTACATCGTAGACAGAGAAAACTATAGACAAATGTTATGCATGTCCACATGAGATAGAACGATTGAAAAGAAAGTGTTGCTACTCATATATTATGTTGTATTTTTACCCTAACTTTTTATAATATTATGTTGTGTTTTAAAATCTAGGGGTATTTACAATTTTATTTCGCGTAAATACGACTAGATTTTAACCTATTTAGCGAGATTGTAAAATGTCGAAAGATTGTGAACCGTAAGGCTGGATTTAGTGTCGCGCTGACCAACGCACGCAAGCGTGATAGCTATACGTAGCTACGCGTTATTCTAAAAGGCTTCCTAATAGCTCATACACTTTACTTTGGCTGTCAGCGCCGACGGTCAGGGCGCCTCCAAATCCAGCCTAACATACCTACTGCTTTCAATGAAACGTATAAATTTTCGGTAGATTAAAATCGACGTGACGATAGTTCTGCCAACAGAACAGGTGGGAATTGCATTACCATTTGTTCTGTCGACAGAACTAATGGGAAAAAATTACCAGTAGTTCTGTTAACAGAACTACTCAACAGAACAGGTGGGAGTGGATGATAATCGATCGAGATATTTCACCCTTCAAATTAAAAGAAACAAAAGACAGACTGGGTAATAAAAACCAGGAACCGGTAACTCGATACCAGGAACAGCGATCAGGAAACCAGGAACGGGAACTCAGAAGTCGGTATACCTATTTTCATATTCATAGCTATGGCAGGACAACGTCTGTCGGGTCAGCTAGTCTATACTAATATTATAAAGAGGAAAGATTTGATTGTTTGTTTGCATCGAATAGGCTCCGAAACTACTGAACCGATTTGAAAAATTCTTTCACTGTTGGGAAGCTACACTCTTTGCGGTGAACATAGGCTATAGTTTATTCCCGTATTCCCACGGGAACCAGAACTACGCGGGTGAAACCGCGTGACGTCCGCTAGTAACTAATATAATTAAAATAATTACTGAATAAAACTACTTAAATTGAAAAAAAAAAAACATTTTCTTTTATTAAAATATATTATAATATGTACACAAAATATATACCTACAAGTAATTATAAATCACTGGGGCAAAGTGCGCTATACTATTTGCATAGTTGACTTTGGTGCAATATAACTCGTGTTTATGTTATGGCACAGTGCAACCGCAAAGCAGGTGAAAACATTCTTCCACTCCCACTAGATTTCAAAAATTTTGTCAGAAAGTCTTTGTTAAAAGGATCGATGGATTTTAACAATTCTCCATCTTCCTCTGTTACAAAAGACCTTGCTTTTAGTTCTGCAATCACGTTCTCCAAATTTGCAACTTTCTTATTTAGTCGCCGACTTTTTTCTCGAAGAGCCTTTAATTTTTTTAGTCTCTCTGCAGATTGTTCTCGAGTCCGCTTCAATTTCTTTCGCATCGTCCGTGGTGTGTAGTTTGGTGACTTAGCCTAGAAAAGTAACACTTAATTACACCACAAAATACGATTTTTACATTTTTGAATTTAATTTAAGATCTACTTACAGATTTAGGTTCCGTAACACTGTGACTGAGTAAACTGTCTTCCATTAATTGAAAAGGAGGTTGTTCTTCCGGCTGAAATAAAAATTATTATCTATGAAAAACATTGGTAATGTTGTAAGAAATAAAAAGTGCCTGCACTGCTAGCCCTAGCTCTTAATTAAAACAGTGAAGCGATTAATTATGACAACAGGGTGCCTAATGTTTAATACAGCTCGGTAAGTTTTTGACCTGGTGACAACTAGAACTAAAATATTTTCATATGGCGATACTACTTTCTTTTACTGCCTCTGTTGCGTAGTCGGTAGTGATACCGCCTGCGGCGCAGGAGATCCTGGGTTTGATTACTGAGTCAGTTCAAATATTTGTGTGATCCACAAATGTTTGTTTCGGAGTTTGGGTGTTTTCTATGTTTAATATGTATGTATTTAGAAATATATAAGTACGTATATCAGTCGTCTTGATCCCATAGCACAAGCGAATATTAGCTTACTTTGGGCTAGATCATGTTGTGTGTGAATGTCGTGGTTTCGGTTACCATAAATCCGAAATAAGCGCCCGCATTTTTTCCCAGACACTTTTTTGCCAAGCTATAGGAACCTATTATTATCAATCACCATTATAGTTGCTACGCCTCCCCTGATGTAGCCGCAAACAATTAAATTATTTATCGAAGTCCGAGACACCTTCTTAGAAATAAGTCAAATCCTACTAATATTATAAATGTGAAAGTTTGTGAAGATGTTTGGATGTTTGTTACTCAATCACGCTCCAACGGCCGAATGGATGTGGCTGAAATTTGGTACAGGGATAGAGTATAGTCTGGAATAACACATAGGCTACTTTTTGTCCCGGGAAAATGTTCCCACGGGAAGCGGAAAGGGGAACCAAATTTCTCACGGGCGAAGCCGCGCGCGTCGGCTAGTAGTTTTTATAAATAATGTATTACACTTACAAATTCAATTTGGGCTTCGGAATCATCAATATCCATATTTTCGTGTATATGTGGGTTGATGGAGGACAATGTTGTCGGAGTCGGGGTTTTAGTATGTCCTTCTGTATGTGAGCTAACGGAGAAAGATGTTGATGGAAAACATGTTTCAATCTCCTGAAAAGGTTGATAAAATTATATTAATATAGTATTACATATTACGTATTCGGGGCATTAAAATACAGATAAAATAATCAATTACTTACCAACAATGGCACAGCATTCGGAAGAAGAACAGTTATTTTTTTCTTTTTAATTAACATATTTTGTTCAAAATGCCGGCTACAAATTCTTGATGACTTTTTTGCAATCCAATTCGTTCGTCCTGTTGCTTCTATCCACTTTCGACATATTAAGTCATTATCCGGAAAACTGAAACGAAATATACTCTTTAATTCCCCACACGTATCAAGTATATCAAAATAAAATGACATTACCACAATTGTGGGAGAATGAAAATGAAAAACTGGCAACACTCAATATTGAGGTTATGAATTATTTATTTTAATATTTTGCATTTAAATCTATCTATAATTTTATACTTAACGTGATGCTAGAACATTTAGACACTTATTAATTATATTTAAAGCTTAATAATTGGCATTTATGTGGCATACTTACGAATGAAACGACATGTTCGGTATTTTTCTTTCACTATCACTTTTCCACCCCAAAACACTACAACGCATGGTGTGTTTTCTTATAATAACAATTATTAACAATGCACTAATTGTTCACAATAAGAATTATCTTGGAATTGTGCACTTTTCAATTAAAATATGACCAAATTACAGAAATCAAGTGACTCTCAACTGTCAAAAATGCCAAAACTGTTTAGCACAGTACTGTGTTGACCTTGAAAAAACTGGCACGGGTCGCGAAACAAAAAACAGTATCCTTCTGTCTCGTTTTTTTACATGGTATACGCATAACTCCTTCTTTTTCTTGTGTGAATGCGACAAATGCTATCAATTTGTCTATAGTTTTCTCTGTCTACGGTGTACATCCATCTGCCTATGGCCAGCATTTCCGGGTACATCCTCGAAAGAATAACTTCAAGAGTATGGTTTCAATAGGTAGTGGTTATCACATGATAATATACGATGTTATCCAAAACTTCACGATTATCAAATCACTTTTTTGCGTTTTGTTTTCGATGCGGCAGCATCGATTACTTAGATCGCTGCCACATCAACGCAGCAAGTTTAGTAGCTTCAAATAACAGACGTGAAAGGCTATATAATACGTAAGTTATTCAATCTCAATGCTTCAGTTTTGTAAGCTGAAATATCAATTCAGCAATTTCAACGTGAATACAGTGATAATCGTCACCTTTTTCTACATTTCGCGGTATCGGATGCTGGCATCCGTAAGCAGCGTGGATATCGGCATCGTTATTCTTAAACCACTCATCTCTTATTAAAACTAAATATAAAATCTATACCGTGTATGGTAATGAACTCACCTGCACGCACAGTAGTTAGTTGAGCAACACCGCCGTTTGTTGTAGCAGCATTCCGCCGATAACATCGAACACCAAACATAAGAGAGGCGCCTACTAGTGGCGATATACCAGCGAGGACAAAAGGTAGAGTATAAGAATTGTAGAGTTCATAGAAATAACCAGCTATCGGAGGCCCTACAGATAGTGGAATAGCTGCTAAGCCCAACATGCAACCTATTGCTTGAGCTGCATGAGGTCCGCCACATAGCTCGAAAGCTATAGGACCGATTAGGGAAATAAATGCACCATCAAATAATCCCATTCCCAAAGCTATTGGAATTAAAAGTCCAAAGACATTCACAAATGGTAGGATAATTGTCAAAATACCGATGACGTAAAATGAAATCTGTTGTAACAAAATTCGGTCGACACCTTTCATGTCGGCTAGCCAGCCAAAGATCAATCTGCCTATCCCAGAAGCTGCAGCTATACATTGCAAAGGTAAATTCTCGTTAGAACCAGGGAAATTCATTGTAGTAAACTTTGCAATAAGAACATACGGTACAAAATACCCAAATAGAGCGACCGGCATAGATAACGCCCAAATAACATACTTTCTATTATGCCATATTTCAACATCTATTATTCTTTTCAAAAAAGGAATAACCCCTTTCTTCTGCCTAGAAGATTTGATTATCATTAATGGAATGGGCTTAAATAATAAGCCACAAAGTGCAACACCGAAAGTAAAAACTGCTAACAACCGGAACAACCAAGGTAGTCCAAAGTTAATGATCATGTGTTTCATTATAACGGGCATAATTACTGTGAATATAGAACTACCAATTGTAACAACGCCATTAACTTTACCCAAATGCCTTTTAAAATAATGGCCGAGGATAGCAAGAGACGGTGTGTAAGCGAGTGATGCGCCTGTACCGTACATTATACCGTATGTAAAATAGAGAACGTTAACATTATAGACGGCGAAGGATGATAAACACATGCCTGCAGCAGCAATAGTTCCTCCTAGGACAGCAGTTATACGAAGACCCAATAACCCAGTTAATACACCCGACAACGGCGAAAGCAAAAACGTTGTTCCCATTGACAAACTGCCCACCAATGCTGAAATGAAAAAAAAAACAAATTAAAATTAACATGAAGTAAAAAATATCATACGTAGAACTTCTTAGGTATGATAGAGTTAAAATTCTTAAAATAAAAATGGTTCGTTTTGCTGAATTACATTTCTTTATGAATTTACTATAGGTATAATATGGGTCGTCCTACAATACAGTGGACCAAAAGGTAAATATAAGAGGTTTCGTTGTTAATATAAAGGATAAAAGGATAAGGAAAAGACTGCAGAAAATAAATACCTATCATTTTAGTAGCTTCATTCTAGTAAACAACTTCAATTATGTACTTTTAGTAACATCGGTAAACCTAAGTGACAAACCATGTAGGTAACCTAATCTCACTAGGTCAACATTCCACTAACCGCAGCGCAGGGCAAGTAAGTCGTTCTGAGAATTTTAGATTACAATTTATTAATGCTCGTAACGTGGCAGGACAAACATGGTGGTATTTTACTGTATGCATCCGTTTACCTCCATTATATCAGCAAAATAGAAAATTAACACTAATGAAATCAACTGAAACGTTGATAGAATATTTAAACGCGCATATATTTTGTATTTGCGTCGCAAATCAACGGTCTGGTCTGCCAGTGTGCTCAATCAATTCGACACGAAATCAATGTAATATAACAAGTAGCTACAATATGGCCAGAGTGAGGAATTTCTAAATGATCTCGTATAATTTTTTTATGCTCTTAAAAAAGTATTACAATTCATACTTTTTTAAGAGCATAAAGGTTTTATCAGCTTCTCCGATCCGATGTAGCTCGCAATTAGCAATAGGATGGGGTGATAATATAGGTACGTATGTCGAAGAACCAATAGCCGATGGAGTCGCCATAGTACGACACCACCTTCAGGTGGCTGAGGACGTGAAGAGCGGGTGGAAAGAGTAGATGCTGGAAGACACAGATAACGACACAAATTGAGGGCGGTATATGTTCAGTGGAGGATTGCAATAGGCTGATTGACTGACTGACATCAGAACTCCGTTATTAAGGAGAGCATTTTTTTTTAAATCGGGTAGGTGTAATTAAGGACAGCAATTATATAAAAATCGGGTATCTATGTGTTGTCCGTGAATATTATTAGAGTTGACAGGATATTTACCATGTAATATTGAGTATTATATTTATATTTCGGAGCTGTTGCAAGCACCATTATCACGGAGGAACATTACTCGTACATGGTAAATATCCCGTTAACTCTAATAAAAATAGTGTTAAATAATAATAATATTATCTCTTAAAAACTATTTTAATGAGCTGCAAATACCTACTCCTGCATGGCTGTGGAGAAAAATTAGATATCATTGCGCTATCACTATATTATCTAAACGAGAGGTATCACTATACAATTTTGCTGGTTATGATACACATAAGAGAGTCAAGAAAGGGAGGTGATATATTATTATTATGTGAAAAATTGTTTAAATTTCACGGCCAAAATAATTGAATCAACAAACAACTGTGAGATGATTCATCGCCTATTATATCAGGATGGAAGGAAAGTTACTCATATTATTATGTAAGTACAGGAAATAAAAGATATGTTGTCAACAATTCCTTGAGGTCGTGAAATAATATTATTGGGTGATATTAACGACCTTCTGGAACATAATGACGGGGTGACCAAACAGTACATTAATAATAACACGTGTGATTTAGGAATGGAATGTACAATTAATGATGTAACGAGAGAGGAAGTGTTTAAAGATTTTGTTACGCGATCATGTTTTAACTATGTGTGGATTCGAACCCAGCGTTTGGTGTCATCCTATGTTTTAGTGTGTAAGATTATCGGACTATTTTTTAATTGGTGTTAGTGTGGAATGAAGTTGATCGGAGTCATTGCCAAACAATCAGCAGCTTATAGTTTCAATATTCTAAGTAACAATAAAGTAACAGATGAATCGGAAGGGACGGCGCACATTGGTGCAGGGGCGGAAAAAAGTATTTTTTTGTAACTTTGTTTAAAACGTCTACAATTTGGTACACATGTAATAGAATCTTGTTAGAAACAAGTTATATAGAACATACGACTACATTATGAGAAATTTTAATTTTATGATGTAAAAAAGGTGGCTGATCGACAATTGACAAATTTCATGCAAAAAATTGTGTTGTTTCAAGTATGAATAAAACAGAAATATTAGTATTCCGCTTTTATTCTTTGTTTAATCGTAGCTCTATTGTGTGTAATTAAATAAGACCTATAAATATTATATGATATAATGAGTATTTACTTGTAATTACACTTTTAATGAAGTAGGTAATTTGAAACCATTTGTTTTGAATTATGAGACTATAACTAATCTCTAGACATCGGATTATATGCATTTGCATGTTTGCATATGCAATTGCATATAATGCCATTTTTATAGCGTTATCGCATATTTTGATACATTTTCAATGAAAGTGCTTATTTGGGTCGTAAAATATAAGTTCACATCTGGAATTGTGTAAAAAAATGGTGTGTACTCGGAGATTCTATTGTTTTGTTGCACATGTGTAAACCTTTCGCAGTATAATGGAAGAAAAAATCTCTTTAGAATTTGTACAAGGGTTTTTTTTTTGTCACTTAAGCGATATTGTTTCAAGCTGCTTAAGTGTTGACTCGCACTACTTGCAGTTGATTTGTTGCTAAGGCGCTGACGGGATGCAGCGTGTGGCATCCCTGCTCCACTCGCGCGCCCTACACAGTTTAAAACTGCATCAAAATAATTATAACGCAATGTGAAAAAAGGCGTTAATTCTTTGATATTTGGTTTTTGAAAAACCTTCATCAAGAAAATATTAATATAATGTAAAAAAAAACGTAAATTCTCTTAATAAACTGTTTTTGATAGTGCATATTTTGTGCATATTTCGCCCTTTTTAAGTGCATATTTGCATGCATATTTTGGCACTTTGATAGTGCATATAATCCGATGTCTACTAATCTCCGTTACCGACCGTTAGACATTGATGCACCTTACGACATTTATTAGACCCTATAGATCAAATATACATCAATTTTAGCTGCGACTAACTGCGACCTTGGAAATGCCAGCACATTATCTAATGCCTCTCATTGACGGGGAAAAGTGCAATATATTAATCATTATAATCACTAATAATTATTAATCACCTATTGTTATGAAACTGCTGAGCTATATGTTAGCTTGTACAGTTGGTATAATATGCCAAATACAGTGCACAAAGTCTTAATGCATGGCAAACAAAGAATAAGTGCTGCTGTCTTACCCATTGGAATGTTATCTGACTAAGATCAAAAAGCACGTAACAAATACTACCATAAATATAGGTTAGGTCATTCAAGAAAATGTTCTAGTATATCCTGTAACGAAGACTTAATACCTACCTCAGATCCCCTTATCAAAAGTTTACGTGCAGTACCTTATAAAAAAATTATCCACTTCATGATGACGCCTAAGTTTTATTAGTGGATAGCACTCATCTATAAACCTTTTTATCTGTATTTATTACGTAATTAATTAATATTTATTTATAATTCTGCTTAAATACTGTATCGTGTCTTTCGTAACGCAAATCATTGGAATATATATTGTAATAATATTATATATTATCATGTAAAACCATATTGTACCATGCTAAAAATATTTTTACCGCCCTGATTTACTATAATACATTTATGTATATTATTACACTAATACATTAGTTTTATCATTTTAATAAAAAAATTTATAGTTATATGTATATGCAACGTATTTTCAGTTACAAATAATATTTTCCGCATTCCCGTACTACCTGCACCACTGTGCGGCGTGGACGGATCTTCCAGACTGTGTGTGCCCTATTTCCTATTATAACGGACTGTGCTGTAGTTTCTCAAACATAGATAATAATGCTAAAGTTCAAGTACGTGTTCGTAATCAGAGACAAAGTAAACCATGGATCACAAAGTCGCTTCAAAATATAATTAATACTAGCTGTTACCCGCAACTTCGTTCGCGTGGATATTATGTTATAAGCAAAGTTTGAACTGTATTCTATCGAGCCTCTAGGCTAGGAGAAGTCGTAACCAAAATGTGGGGACAAAGTTAGGACATCCTCCAACTTACCTGGGGAGCTATGCGCTACATGTTTTTTTTAATGTGAGGTAAATCCCACATGAATATACTATAACTCCTACTGACAAAAAACCACACGTATTCGGTAGGGCTCCCAACCATAGACTGTTAGATATAACAGCCTACGGTTGGGAGCCTCTGGTAAGCCCTCTAAAAGATACCCCAGGACTGCGCTAGATGGATGGGTAGAGACCTCATGGTTTTAGCGGGTCCAAGGCCAGTATGACGTACGTCTTTATTAATTGGCCCCTTTAATAATAAAAAGAGTAAGTAGTACGGTGAAGCGCGAGTACGAAACGTTTGTTAGATTTGGGCCACAGACTGAAAACTTTAAGTACTTATAACCGAAAGATTTGAGACGATAACACACGCTAACGGTAGCCAGTAACCAGCAGTCGTTAAACCAAGTTATTAGTCTTATAGACTTAATAATTTTCAAAAGTAGAGAGAACTCTCCTACCCAAGTTCCAAGTACCCAAGTGCCGGCGAGTTGTCTTCGCCTAAGACTATCGGCCTACATGACCGGGGGCCTGAGGTCGATGAGGAGGCCGCTCACCGTCCTTACAGAAGCAGGCCCTAGACGACAGCGTGACGCGAGGGATTCACGCTTATATAAACCTATCCGCATATAAAAATTTAACCTAACCTATTTCGTAAGCATGTCTTTTGCCCATATAGTATACCTACAGATTTTAATCCTTCTCTGTCAAGCCCCTAGGCTAAGTAGTGTGATTGAATATTTACAACTAAACTAAAATAGCTGTTCCCCGCGACTTCGACCGTGTGGAAGTCGTTATCGCGTGAAAGTCGTTATTACGTAAAATCATAACACTCCTTTTGCGCAGTCGGTTAAAAAGTAGCCTATGTCCTTCAAAGGGCCTCGAACAATCGCCATACCAAATTTCATCTCAATCGCTCCAGCCGTTTAGCTTGAAAACGTAACAGACAGACAGACAGATAGACAGACAGACAGACAGACCGAGTTATGTACTTTCGCATTTATAATATTAGTAGGGATAGCTGTTCCCGCGACTTCGATCGCGTAGAAGTCGTTATCGCGTGAAAGTCGTTATCACGTAAAATCATAACACTCCTTTTGCGCAGTCGGTTAAAAAGTAGCCTATGTCCTTCTCAGGGCCTCGAACGATCCCTATACCAAATTTCATCTCAATCGCTTTAGCCGTTTAGGCGTGAAAGCGTAACAGCCTGAAAGTCGTTATCACGTAAAATCATAACACTCCTTTTACGCAGTCTGTTAAAAAGTAGCCTATGTCCTTCCCAGGGCCTCAAACTATCCCCATACCAAATTTCATCTCAATCGCTCCAGCCGTTTAGGCGTGAAAGCGTAACAGACAGACAGACAGACAGACAGACAGAGTTACTTTCGCATTTATAATATTAGTAGGGATTAGGGATAAACTCTTTCAAAGATGGAACGGAAAACCGACTTATATGAGTTTGAGAGTGCAATATAATGTACCTTTATAGAAATAGAGTAAATAAGTGTATAAATAAAGCTACAATAGCGAAACTAGTGAGACTTTTTTCCCAGTAGTCCAGAGGAACAAAGCATCAATAATTCAGTTTCCATTAGTTCCGCGGAACAAAGTATAAATGAAATACTAATAAATTCATTTCCAGTAGTTCCGCGAAACAAAGCATAAATTAAAAACTAATAAATTAAGTCCCAGTAGTTCCGCGGAACAAAGCATTAATTAAAAATTAATAAATCATGTCCCAGTATTCCCGTGGGTTAAAGCATCACTTACATACGAATATTTTATGTTCCCATTTGTTCCGTACGGTCTCTTACGGCTATTTTTTCATACAATTAAAAATAAAACAAATGAAGATCGACAAAACAAATGAAGATCGGTAAAACAAATGAAGACTGAAAAAAAACAAATTAAGACCGACAAAACAAAATAATGAAGATCGACGAAACAAACAAAGATCGACGAAACAAATGAAGATCAGCAAAACAAATGACATTGGAAAAACAAATGACGGTTTTGAAAATCAAATGACGATTGAAGACTATAAGCAAGTTGATAAGGTCAAAAGTTACTTGCAGCCATATTTTGTTATCTAAATGCGATTACCATTAAAATAATAGGTGCAAGCAATTCTCAACCTTATGAACATGCATTTTTATATATTCATGATCTGTGATGCCTAAAAACGCGTGAAAGCACATTTTTAGGGAAGTGTCATTAAGGTCGAGAATTGCTTGATTTTTACCTTGATATAGGGTAAACCACCCAATCGTTGGCACTCCTCCAATTATTGGCACTTTAGGTAATTTTGCCCATTTCTAACAGAAAAAGAATGCTATTTTACTTTTTAATGCATACCTACAACTACGAACTATGGGCAACACCGAACTGAAATAAACTAGGTTTCCCTTATTTTTCGAAATATACTCTTAACTAAAGTGCCAATAATTCATTCTAAAAGTGCCAATAATTGGGTGGTTTACCCTACATATGTTTAACAATGATTTATTCCAGTCTCTTGAACAAAAAAAAATTGGAGATTAATGTTTACCCTGGCAACACGTAGCGAAAAACGACAGTTCAATGCGAGCGAAAGTAAAGAAATATCCAACGATTCTACTCTACAAGTGTTCGTTGTCAGAACAATAACGATGCCGATGCCGTAGGGGTCCACGTATATAATTAGTCGGTAGTCGAATAGATTACGTAGAGCGCCAGACGAATTAGTCAGTCGGACAGCCTAAAAGACAGTACTTAATCAATCAATTAAACAGTTAATCGACCATTTACCGTAACTGTATAGAAAAGCATTGTAGAGTACGATACTAATGTAGAAGCATTTTTGAGGAGTCATATAACGCATTGTCCACAAAAAAATCACATTCCTACAAAAAATAAATTTCTAATTTGACTATGCCGGATGTTAACATAACACAACAACGCAACAGGCATTACAGCCGCATTCATTAATATACGAGCACAGTTAATATTAAAACATTGCAATAATGCATAAATATATTAATAAGAAATTCCTACTAATAAAGCAGAAGTAACTTGTCTATCACGCTTTCACGCCAGAACCACTGAACCGATTCTGACGAATTTTGGAACAGATATAGAACATAGCCTACTTTTATTCCCCGAATCAAATTCCTTTGAGAAACGGGTAAGGGAAAACTTTACCGCGTGATTCGAGCCGGGGGCATTAGCTAGCTAGCACTCATCCTACACAGTTACAATACAAGCGGTCAGCCACTGTTTCGGGCGTGTATAAGGTAGGATGTCTAAAATTCTAAACGTTTCGAATAAACATTAAATTTAAATAAGGTAAGCTGCCTGCTTGCTTGCATACTTCTACTACTTATAGAGTTAAATTGAAACTACATAAGATATTCTTAATGAAGTAATAACTGTTATATTTAAATAGGTTCTGCCATAAAGAGCGGACGTTGTAGGCATAGTCTTTACACTATCAAAACATTTTATTGATTTTATCTTGTTTGGACATACATATTGGCACAATTAATACTCTTTGACATAATGATACTCCAAAAAACTTTTAAAAAAGTAACAAAACAATAGGGTCATTAGGAAGTTTATAATCTAGCAATTATTGTAGATAGTTCATAATTTAACATTATTTACATAGTCGTTAGACATAAGTAATTGCTGATTTATTATGTGTTTTGATATTAACGAAGGCATTTACTTTTTATATTAAACCTACAATACCTTATTAAATTAATTTTCAGAATTTTTAATAAACTCGCTTGACTGTAGGTAGACGAGTGTGTTTAAATAATTATAAAACCCAGAAGTGCATTAAAATCAAAATTTATTCGTTTTTCTAAAATATTTGACGTCAGAAGTTCAAGTAGCTATATCTGTATATTGTAGGAAACCTGGGGATACACCTATCGCCATCGTAACCGTGCTTTGTAACCAGTAACCTAAGAACTAAAAATCTAAGTTTCGTACGAGACAAAAAAGACGATTTCTTATTAGGTAACTGGTTAGAGTAGAGGGATTTACGCACGCCACTCCAACAAGAAGCGGGATAACACTCGAACAACCCCCCAAAGACGCGGGATAGACCCCCCTCCCAAGGCTGACCCGGGGTTACCAACCGTAGCGTAGGCATTAGGTAGGAAACGTGTGGTTTTTAGTCTGTAGGAGTTCGGCTTATCATCCCTGTAGGATTTTCCTCACGTAAAAAAGAAAAATAGAAGGTGGTTACAAAGCCTGACTACGATTGCGGCCGAAAGGCTTAGCAAGTCATAAGTGCATACTGGTGCGGTAATTCTAGAATGTCATTGCAGTTTTGAAATCGGAAACCAGCTTTGCGTGTGTTTAGTATAACGTCGAAATTTGACAGAAATCGATAAAAAATAGCTTCATGGACTTCTTCAAATAAACTGCAACCCTATCAAATTTCACGAATCTGTTTGTGAAATTTTCTTGAAAAGCGCAATGCTTCCGCTTCACGTGTTAATGACATAGATTCTGTACTGACAAGTCTGGCAGGTAATACAGTATTTATTTACGTGACTTCTTATCTGCACTTGGTGTGGCACAGGTCAGGTAGGTCCTACCTATTCTTCTCACTTCACCGCACGCAAGAGATGAGAATTTGCCGGAATCAAATCGACCGAAAACACACAGCACGCCTTTACAGCTGTATGCGACCAGAGAACTAGTATACTCGCAAATGGGCCCTTATTATGCAGATCTAGGATGATTGCTTTCAGATCATTTTACAATATTGTCATCAAAACACCTCACATACGAACATTACACGTAACGTTTCCTAGAATTTCGCCGATTTTCAGTCCGGTGGCTGTTTTGCCAAGTCATTGCTGCATATCCGATACCCTAGTGTACAAAGTCAAGGAATGAGATTGTGGTCATAAATAATTCTAATTAGTGAGCCCCGACCTCTTAGCCAGCAATCTAGATAATTCATTGTCTATAAGTTTCTGCTTCTCTAATACTTAGAAAGGCCACCAGGGTTGAGTCGAGACTTGTTCTGACGACCGTTCCAGGATTCCTAGTAGGTACGTTTTCTGTGACATGGGAGGGAACTATTATTTTCATTTCCCGCCACTTTTTAGCGAACATTACTTCTAAGCAAGACAAGGCGGCGGACTTCCACGCACATGCCCTCAGTTTTCAAACAGACTGATCTCTGATGATAATACTAAATTGCGTCTAGACTAAAATAAAAGAGATAGAGTGAGTAGAAAAATATTTTATGCCGTAAACCCTAGGTAAAGATAGGAATACGTTATTAAGTACTAATTCTACGAAAATGCCAGTGCGCGCCGTCTCGTCGCCGCGCCGTCGGCACGGAACTGTTAGGAGCGTTATCGCACTGGCGCCACTTGACAATGTCCTACTAGTACTCAGCTAACAATCAAAGAATATTAGTAGAGGCCGGTATGATTGAACCATGACTAAGTAGCCTATAAAAATTGAGTATTTCCAAATACTTGGACACAAATAAAGTGCTAATAGATACTTATATAAGTACTTAGTTCAAATATATGACATTAATGCCAAGGACAGCAAGGTGCTTCGAGTATTATACATGTACCTATACCGGCCACGAGGAAAATAAATAATATTATGTAAGTATGTATTAAGTCTGTACACATTCTTGATCACTCAATATCCGGCTGGCTTAAGTAACCCCTATGCAGCACGCTGCATAGGGGTTACTTCCACTTATGCATCATCTGCATAGCCATGTGTTGTGCCAAGTGACAATGGAGGGTAGATATACGACAAAACAATCCCTTCTGCAAAGTCTAACCTTACACCAGATCGGGACACGTATAACGTTATAGGTGGCGGGCAATCCAGCTACACAGTTGAGAAGGCAAATCGAGTGCCGGAAGTTTGGAGAAGAACATGCCAGATCTCCTCCCGCACATCAGTCGTTTTACCATTGAACACAATGCTCCCCACGTAGAAGTTCCGTCTTCCGTATGTCGAGCACAGTCCTAACGTTGTACCACAGTATAAAGAGAACTACATTATGATATGTCGGCTGTGGTTGTACGTAGCATTTTGGGCATTCTATCACAGGGTGGAAACTCCATACAAAAATGTTCGTTTTCACCCACACTAATATACACGTAATGTGAATGCTTAAATCAAGCTTCAATGTGTGTGTGAGTATTCTAGGGTCACTAGCTATGGAAACAAAATAATAAGGAACAGAACGCAATCTCATGTATGCAGGTACTTTTTTTCAAATCTACCCTCGGCTAAGCACAAATTAAGCACTTAGGTAGTAATACGTAATGCAACGCAGTGACACTCTCTCAAGTACTGACACGGGAATCGACACATTAATTTTGGTGGGGGGATGGGGAAGCTTACTCAGGTGGGAGGCAGGGAGTTGCCGATCTGTATGTAATACTATTATATTATCTTTGATTCTATTGCCACAAAATGGCAATTTGGCTTCAATTGGGATGGAAGGATAAAATAAAATAGATGTACATAAAGAATGCCTTGAAAGGTACCTATTTTTGTAATCTTTACTCTATTTAATCCTACTAATCATTATTATAATATAATAGACCATGTTCAAACAGAACAAAGGCTAATGCTTGTCGACGGAACACAGTAACTGCATGAATATTGTGATAACCCTTCAAGCCTTCCATGTATACAAAAACATAATTATTCTGATAAGGAGATAATTGTACTGAACATGTGGATAGTACATAGATACAATGTCCTCATTTTCACATATCAAATATCAACATTCATTATGAAAGTGTTATATCTGGCCTATATTGTTGTGCAAACATGATCTCGTCTGAGTTTTAGACTATAGCATCAAGTCTCCGTTCAGGAGCTTTTGGGTCTGCTTAAGGCCTAAAACTGTATGACAACGGGACGGGCGCGGCGCGGGCTACATCTCATCTACAGTTAGATCACACCGTGCTGTCACCGTGTCGCTTCGTTAGCCGCAGACATCCAGTTTGAGGCCTAAAAGGTGAAGCATCCCAAACGCGCTGAACTAGTTGGTTGCGTCATTGTGAAACAATTTAAGTTAGCAGCCTACATACATACATCGAGGCCGTTTTTCAGCAGTCCATGAATTAGCAGTGCGGGCGCCGGGTGCATAGCGACATACAGAGGGACACTGTGTGGGTCTTGAACTTGCGACCCATTTAAGTAGGTTTAGGGTAGCCACCTTCAGACGCGTCAGCCCTCAGATTGGGTAAGATCCTATCGATGCCGCTTTGTATATTCGTTTAAGTAAAGAGTTTACTAAAGCAATTGCCCATTTTTGGTTAACTCATTGGTCAAGTTAGGTTTCCTACGTCATCTTGAGTTCTACAAGTAGGTAGCTAATGCATGCTTATGTAACCTCGAAAACAAGAGTCTAACGGGTGTGCCCCGCACCGTACGGGGCTCGCCTCGGGGCCGCGGAGTTGCAAGATGGGTGGCTCCCCCAGAGTTCCATAAGGAGCTGACAAAAACCAAGCCCGCATCGCACCGCTCTCGAACGCCACTTGGGCATTTAACGGCACACAGGGTCCGACTCTACACCAGTGGGTGTAGAGTCGGACCCTGTGTCCCCTGCTTTACCAAGTACCTGTTGGAGGCAGTGGCCTCCAACAGGTACTTGGTAAAGCAGCCATGTCCTGTGAGGAGTTGAGTGAGATGGTACGTCGGTGCACCGAGCGCCCTTCCCACCCAAGCCCGAAGTACGGGCCGGACAGCCGCCACGAGCCGTGCGCTCGCGGGGGGCACCTCCATTCGCCAACTCTCGGAAGAGTTCATCGCGAGCCAGTTGTCTCCAGCGATTAATCTCCTCCGGGCCTACCTACAAGAAGGTTCCGATGAGCGGTTAGCCATCAAAATTGAGTATAGCTTTGAAGGTGATTTGTTGAACAGCTTTCATTACAAAATTGATGTCTCCTAATACTACCAAAACCTACTCCACCAGTCTGCGAACCTATTATGATTTTTTATGGAATTGGAGGCGTGACTCTAGTTTTGAAGTATTTTTATTCAGTCTTTTGATTATGCTAAAATGTGCATATTAGTGACTCTTAGATGTATAGAACTCCGACGGCTTCTTAAACGTCGTTCCGAAGTTATTATAGTGTCGATGGATCAGCCGATTGAGCTAGCCATAGCTACGACCTTAATGTCTTCGTAACATTTTTGACTGCCTAGGTGGCGCATTCGGTGTAACTGACTTGCGCGCTTGAGGTCCTGGGTTCGATTACCAGGTCAGTCCAAATATTTGTGTGATTCACAATCCGTTTGTTTCGGAGCATATAGTCACCCTTAGCACAAGCTTATATTAGCTTAATTTGGATTTCACACAACATCATCTAAGACGTTGTGTGAAATCCAGATTAAGAAGAGGAAAATCTGAAAATGTCCACCGACATAAATATTTATTTTTATTTTATGCTAACAATCGCATCTAATTTTCTGATGAGTTTCTGACTTATTTCATATAGGCAAGAAATGGACAGTTATGACGTGTGGATAATTAGTTATTATAAATCTAATATTTTTCACACTACATGGGATTTTTATGTTGGCAATGAAGCTATCAATTACTTCATCTGTAGCTGGAGTGCCGCCTCTACTATTAAAAATAAAAGGTACTTAATTTAAAGGGAATTATCCTGGATTCTTAAACTAAATATCATATTTTGGCATTTTCCCTCTAAACAATGGAATTTACTTTGAGAGTTAATAAGTACCTATCTCTCATTTTATTCTGGTGACAAAGGAGTTTTATTAGCTTAGTTAACATAAAATAGCAGTATTGCGGCCTGAGTACAATGTACGATATTATGAGTTATGGCCAGCGAACCGTAAAAAGTAAAAATATATTGTTCCCAAGTAAAATGTTTTTTAGTGTAAAAATTTCTTAAAATGATTTCATGTTAAAAAGTATAGAACATTACTAAGACACTTGCAATTTTTTTATATTCAGAAAACATCACCAGATATTTGACTGTGATTGGTGTCTGACCCAGGCAAGCTTTCCTGCAACGAGGCAGCTGCAACGACCCAGCAGCTTCGTTGCAGGACAGCTTGCCTGGGTCTTTGTGCGGGATACCTGTCTCTTGGAAATGGTTCAGACTACAGGGCAGTATTCATGGCATGTTGTAGATATGCCAAGGTTAAAGCACTGGGATTTAGCAAAGATAGGCCCTGGGATGGGACTATTCTCACGGACCAGAAAAGATAGGATACAGAAGAACCAGCTTGCAGGATAGAACAACGTTAAGTCACTGTAATTTGCAAAGGGAGGACCCGGGATAGTACTGCCTACAGGGTCAAAAGAGGTAGAGACAAAAGAAGGCCACCCTGGTACAGAGAGGGTGTCTAAGTGCCATTAACCTATGATAGCCAAATTAAAAATAAGTAAATTATAGTAATGGAGAAATCTACTCTACAAAGGTATGGTGCATCTAGAAGATATATCTATTTATGCATTTTAATGTGTGCATAAACTTTTAAATAAATAAATTAAATAAGTTACTTCAAATCAACTAGGTACCTATTACCATTTGGTGAGTGCAATAAGCAGCTGATACATCCTGCTTTTCTCTTAAAACAAGGCTGAGCCAAACAAAAACATATTAGGCACAAATAGGTCCTATAATATTCTATACAAATAAACCCAAAATCTATTAATTATGTAAGAGATGGTTTATATTATTACTATTACTAAAGCAACTTGAAGTGCTTTTTCAAGGAAAAGCTTCTAATTATAAAATTATTGTTCTATTATAGTATATTATTATATTATACACTAGCTGACCCGCGCAACTTCGTTTGCGCCACTTAAGAGAGAGTATTACCCGTTCCCGTCGCATTTACTCCCGTCGCGTTGCGTTTATTCCCGTAGCGTCTCGTCGTTAATATTTCCCCCGTTTTTGAAACATTTACTATTACTGCTCCGCTCCTATTCGTTGTAGCGTGATGCTATATAGCCTATGACACTCCACAATAACGTAGCTTTCTATTGGTGAAAGAATTTTTAAAATCGGTTCAGTAGATCCCGAGATTACCCCTTACAATTTAACAAACACACAAACTTTACCTCTTTATAATATTAGTATAGATAATAGAGAGTATATCACCCGTTCCCGTCGCATTTTTGAATTCATTTGTTACAAAAAATGTGATAAATGAAGAACCGCTCGACCGATTTTGTGCAAACTTCACATAAACCATCTACTAAATAGTCCGAACAAAGCCTAAACATTTGATTTGGATAGGTGAGCCCGTTCTTGAGTTATAAAATTACAACGAAAAGTGGCATTGATTTTTATATATATAGATAATGGATGGATAAGTACTAGCCTACTACATATTTCCCTTTCTTTGAAATCATGTATTATATACATGCTGTGAGAATTATGAGAATTTTGACACTATAATTATCATCTCTACTGATTACTTCCACTGTCCACTAGATTAGTCAAGTATCAGCTACTAAATAAAGTAATTCGTACTTAAATTACAGGTAATCTAATACTAGTGTTCAATAGATGAGGTGAGGTGTGTATGGACCGTGCCGTGTGGCGCTCGGTTCTTTCTGCCTACCCCGCAAGGAATTTGGCGTGAAGATAGATAGATAGATAGATAGTGTTCGATAGATGCTTGTAGAACAGCATTCTTTTGAATGATTCATAAACAAGAATTAACTTACATGCACGACTTGAAGCATTTGGCACTGTTTGATTTTTCAAAATTTCCTCCATGACTGGAAAAATTACACTGTATGAATTTATCACGCCAAATAGCAGACCATTTGTCAAGAATGATCCTAGTAAAACTGCGTATGCTCTTAACCCTCCGTCTGGAGGTCCCCTCTGTTCTTCTTCTTCATGACTTAAGTTACCATTCTTTAAATGGGCACCTTTCTTCTCTAATAAATCCGAATTTTCTCTGGGTTCTGTATCCATTTTATTTATAAATAGACCAACTACTTAAGAAGTTTCAAAAGCACATGGTGATTCTTGAAATTGACTTTAATTGGTGCCTGTACTGTACTATCATTTACATTCAAATAGATGCCTTCAGGAAAAACAGATAAGACTGATTCACCAATTTTCATTTATTAACAAATCTGTAGCAAATCACATAATGCGCAGCCAGCGGTCAAAAGTTGAAGTATTATCAAATGCGTAATACTAAAAATACGACTTAAATCCACTGAACCGCAGACAAAACTGGAAATGAAATGCATGGCATGCGAAAATTTATAAATAAATACATAAATAGAAGGAATTCTGACAGCCGTCACTGCTGTCAGCTGTCATGTCATATGTCGACTTTAATGTTTTCTTGGCATCCTACTATTAGGCCCAAAATAATTTTTTTTACCACCCTGCGATCGCTCAGATGAAATCAAGCTTATCAAAATGTAGTGAACACATAGACTTAGAATGTTTCGCTAGTGTACTAATAATAGAGTAGCTAAATGGTAGGTATGTACCTTATCTGTTATCTTTGATTTGCAACACAATTGAAAATTAATAGGCTGTTTCAGCAGTTTTCATAGATTTAGAATTTTTCGCTACTCTCAATCTAAATCTATGGCAGTTTCCAATAGGTAGTGTTATTTTCAAAAACTAAAAAATCGTGTTATGTAACCTGCCCCATACACGTACAATAATATTGATCAAAATAGCAATACATTGACCGTGTATGGCACGGAATAATAAAAACTAGTGGAAGTGTGATATGACAAATTTAATACCAGAACCGCTGTCGCCAAACTCACACATACAAACCGTGAATAATATTGTGCACTACTAGGAAACAATTGATTTGATTCGTCGCATAAATTTAATCTCAAATTGACCTAAATCATATAAAGTACAAAGCGAAAACACGTCTTAAGCCCTACAAAATAGAACTTGCTATTCTATAAATAAAGAAAAGTATTTACGACGTTTTGTATCCCAAATCAAACAAGCTTCGATTTACGTACAGGTTCAGCTACTCAGCGAGAGATGGCAGTGTATTTCAAGCAAGATATTTTGAACCTTATAGCCTTGTGATATGTTTGACATTGCCTCAATTCATTTTATTTTACTCGCTTATCAGCTAGTGCAGGGCAAAACATATTTACAATATCGATAAAAGGATGTTTGTAATCCAAGATCTTACGTTTGTAATTTTCATATTACACTTGTAACAAAACCTGTAACACAGTTTGGGGTTCTTCATAAAGTTTTTTCCAGGGTCGGCAACGCGAGTTAGCGCCTCTGGTGCTGCAAACGTCCATAGACTGCGGTGACCACCAGTACAGTACCCGGCAAACAACTAGAGTATCGCGTGAGGTGGTGAGAAAAAGTTTGCGCATGTAAATTCAAATTCAAATTCATTTATTATTTGCGAAATATGGGTAGATACATAAGTTGTTTACAATAAAAAGTGGTTCACGCCATACTTAGCTTTACAGCATGCAAAATTTTTAGATTTACAAACCAAATTAATGTTCTTACTCAAATTAATTACAAATAAACTCAGATTATACAATGAAATAATTATGTCAAAATATAAATTGTCCACGAAAAATTAAATAAATTTCAAAATTTTACAATCAAATACCTATAACAAAACAAAATCAAATGAGATGTCGCGCTTACATAATGTCAACTTATCACTTATTTGTCAGATATTCGCTAATTGAGTAATATACCTTGTGATTTAAGAATTCTCTTACTTGGGATTTAAAACTAATAAGAGATGTTGTCTGCAATATAGGTATAGGTAATTTGTTATATAGGCGCGGTAACATACAAAATACACTTTTATTAAGAAATGCGGTTCTATTTTTAGGCATCCTAATTTTAAAATTATGTCTACGGCTATTTAACATATCAAACATGTAAATATTCTTTCGAACAAATAAAACAGCTTCTAATATATATATAGATGGGAGAGTGAGCAGTTTTAATTTTGCAAAAAATGGTCTACAGCTATCAGTCGGTTTTAATTTACACATGGCTCTTATGCATTTCTTTTGTGATATAAACGGTGCTTCTCTGTCGGTTGAGTTACCCCAGAATATAATACCATATCTCAGCAAGGGGGAAACTTTTCCATGATATGCAGTTAATAAGGTAGATATAGATGCTGTTTTCGATAATATGTAAAGCGCATATGAAAATTGGTTTATTTTAGAACATAACGATTCTATATGTGATGTCCAGTGCAAACAAGAGTCAATATGTATACCTAAAAATTTTGTCAATTCTGTTTGTTCAATGTCATGGTTCAAGTATTTGATTTCGATGTCAGTCAACTTGTTGAGTCTATTTCTAAATGTCATGTAATTAGTTTTGTCAAAGTTGATTTTTAAATTATTTAATTTTAGCCAATTTATTATATTTGAAAAAGTAGTATTTATGTCGTGCTGCATTTCTAAACTGTCATTGCCCGTAAACACGTTACACTTACGTGCAAAAATATTGTGTCATTGAAAAACGCCATTTTTTTATTATTGGCATTTTATTGTGTTAGCTAATAACTATTTAGTTGGTGATATAAACAGAAAAGAGATCACAAAGTTGCTCATCGATGCTCAAGAAGTTTGCTGGTTACTGTACATCTGGTGGGCCGTGTGCTTGTCTGCCACCTTGGTGGTATTAAAAAAACCCACTGTATTTTTTTAACCAAAAGGAGGTTTCTCAATTCTATTGTAATGTATGTACTCGTATCTATTCTATTATAAAAAGTGATAATGGGACTGACTGACTCATAAACATGGAGACAAAGCCACTGAACATGTAAGTAATAAAATTTGGACAATATGTAGCTTTAATTAAATAGATTAAATAAGATTAATTTTACAATTAAGGTAGTAAAATACGGTATAAAATGTGGTTTATACCTTAATTTACCACCTAACTTTGAAAATTCATCATTTACAAAGCTAGCAACATGAACTGACTTAGTACATGTACATACAATACAAGTTGCACCACTAACATAAAATAAAACCAAATAAAATGAAACCAAAAATAATATGTTATGGCTAATATTTTTATTTATTTTGTACTTAAAAAATATGTCTAGCTTGTTCTTTCCTCTAACGATTGGTATAAATTAGAGCAAGATAGACACAGTGTAATGCTACGAACTGTGCTATGAAACGCGCAAGCTGATTCAGTCTGTACACAGACAAGGGGTATACTGACTGTGTAAGTACATATATAATTTCTCTTCTTTCTCATATCGATCTTTAAGTTCAACGAAGAGGAAAAAAAATTAAAGGCAACCTAAGATTTTGTGAAGAAAATATTAAAAGACAAAACTTAAAAACACAGCTATTGCTTACTGAATACTGCAGTGTGCAAATTTTTAGATAAGAGAACATCTTGGCAATAAAGTTTAGAAACAGAACATAAGTATACAGGATGAAAATTAAAGGCCATGGTTGAAGGAAAAGAATTAAACCCTTAATATCATTAATATTAAGGGTTTAATATTAATGATAGCAAATTTTGCTGAAAAAAAATCATTCCTTTATTTTCAATTTTAATAGCAAGTAAAACTGCATTATGATTTTTTTAAAAAATAACGCATAATCCAGGAATCGAACCGGTAAGATTGTAAAAAAAAACATGTATTATACGATGCCAACCGATAGAGTCTTTCATAAGGAACAATTTCTTTTAAGCAACATAGTGTAGCCGGAAGTCGGAGGCGACGAAATCTATATCGATAACACAGGTCTGCAACATAAAAGCTGTCTGGATGTTATAACTGATTTATATTATGTGAAGGAGTTTTGAAAACGAAAAACATTCCAGCAAATAAGGTTTTTTTTAAAAAAAGCATTTTTTTATAAAAAAGAGATTTTAGGCTAACTTGGAGCCATAATGATGAGAGGTATTTTCTTTTGGAATCCTGTTCTTTAATGTATTCAAGTCATAACTTAATAACTTTTAAAAGAAAAAGGTAAATGGCGTATCACGAAGTCAGTTTAAGGTCTTAAAAGCATTTCAAGCTATAGGTTGTCTTGGAGCCATAATGATGAGAGGTATTTTCTTTTGGAATCCTGTTCTTTAATGTATTCAAGTCATAACTTAATAACTTTTAAAAGAAAAAGGTACATGGCGTATCACGAAGTTAGTTTAAGGTCTTAAAAGCATTTCAAGCTATAGGTTGTCTAATGAGAAAAGGTAAATTTTATTCATACCATTCTTAATCATTATTCCTTATTTCTAGTCTGGTCATCATTATTACCTATTTTCCAGTCTGGGTGGAGTCAATCATACAAAAATCAAAGATAACAAAAATCGGCTCCCCCGTTCTTGGTGGTAAAAATCCCACTTTGTAGTAGATATAGATTTTAGAAACCTACATTGTCAGAAAACGTGACATGCTAGGACAAAACGGAAGTAATTTTCGGATGCAGTACAGCCAAAGCATTAGGATTATGCAAACACCAAAGCCGTGTGCAATTTATTACTGTCCTTGAAATAAAATGTATTTATTCAAAAATTGGCGTCTGGAAAGTCTTACTTTTAATTTTAATAAGTGGTGGATTCTAACGTTTATATATTTTTCTACAATTGCCTTCATTAAATCGGTAACATGGTTAGATGCGGGAAATTCACTTAATTGATGAAATGCAATATCATTAAATAAATTTGTTCCTATAAATTTTCGCATTATTTTATTTAATGCCACTGCCTTTTGAAAATTTCCAATCTCTACATTTTTTAAAAATGTTTCCGACGTTTGGCATATTTTCACAACATCTGGTGAAGGATATATCAAACCGCCCTGGTCTTTTGCTATAATAAATTTATGAAATTGATGAAAATGATGTGTAACTAATGCGCTGACACAAATATCACATTTTATTTTCTTCATCAATATTCGAGCAATGTAACCGGCAATATGTCCTATGCTTTGATTAGAGAAGTCGGAAAAGTGCGCTCGTAGTTCCTCCGTTTCCGATTCATCTTCAATTTGAGCATCATGTGACGCGTCTTGAGCTGTCGTTTTATTTATTCGCTCAATTGAAGATGTGCAATTTAAAATGGATACATGTTCTAAGGCTATACAATTACCTTTGTTTGAATCTTTTAATTCTACATGAATCAGCATTTTCTTATACGCGGAAACGAATTGTCTGGCAGTGGGATTATTATTCGATCCCCCTTGTGCCCTAATATTACAAAAAAAAGCTCTAAATGGTCCTGACTCAGTTTATAAAATGGTAAGTATATAAGTATTTTTGTCTGTATTAAACTTGAATATAATAGTTCTAACGCTTTTATACACCCCAAAAATCCTATGAACCCAGTCTTTCTTCGACTATTAATTAGGAGGGTACCGTTTTCCATTTTTAAATTTTTAATGTAATGTGATGCTTCGCATAAAAAATTAAAGATATTGTTTGCGTTCGTTTCATTTAGAGCTTTTTTAAATTTGAAAAAATGCAGATTTCTTGAATTAAATATATCAAAAATATTATTGCAAATAATCAAAAACTTTTCCGTTGGTTCACTATGTTTGAAAGTACTTAAACCTAATTCTCTGCAAAATTTGATAAGATGCTATCAAATTTTGCAGAGAATTAGCGACGAAAATTGCGACACTTTGGCTAAAAAGTTGAGTAGCCAACTTAACTTTCATCCGCTCATTTTGAAAATTAATATGGCGGTCTTTCAATTTGTTTGATAAATGAAACGTTTCCGTGTATTGCAATTGGTTAAGTTCCACTAGGTGTTGCCACTGAATTGTATTCCCATCTTTATCTATTAGAATTTTGTACATTTCAAACGTGTTTCTTAATAATTTTATCATATGACACGGATCTAAAATTGCAACTACGGGATCTCCGGTAACAGGATGTGGAAAAGATACTTTTTGTTCATCAAAAGAGCAGCCAAGGTACTTGGCCATAGAAATGTTCGCCGCGCAACCATCAAAAGTTAGAGCAACTATTCTCACGCCAGTTTTGTATATTAATTCTAAACAAATTTTAACAAGATCAGCGCGTTGTTGTCCTGAAACACCATCTGCTAGAAAAAAACCAACAGGAACTTTAAAGTTACTGTTTATAGCAGTAACTAAAAATACTAACGCTTCTTTTGCTTCTGCTAAGTGATCACCTTCGATTTCCGTACCCATATCAACATATCCGTGAAATTTACGACCATCCCATTCCACACGACGACGAATGCTCATTTCATCAACAATTAATGTTGCCAACAATGGATGATTAAATAACCCTGCTTTATGTTTTAAGGCAGACAGTGATTCCTTAGTGAATCCTGGATCTCCTCCTACTTACGAGTACCAGCTTTTTAATGTACGTGTATGGGGTAAACTAGTTTCAAAGGTTTTACGCACATACTCATAAGCTTTTGGAGAATAATAATGTAAAGTAAGTGCAAAGCTGCGAAGTGCTGGTGAGTATTTTCGTTTTGATATTGCTCCGGAGTCTATTTTTTTAACGGCTCGTTTGATCAATTCCTGTACCTGAAAAGCATTATTAATATTAATATTTACACTTAAGATATTGTATTTCAAATTGAATTTAGGTACATTATGATATTGAAAATATACCTCTAAATTAGTATTTTTTAAACAATTCAAATTTTCTTTACTCATAAAAAACTTTTCTTCTAAATTCGATAATAGATCATCCATTTCACTTTTTTTTTTAAGTCTCCTATTACTTGATTGTAACCTCTTTATTTTTAAGCGTTGTTTGTTCACTTTCTCCTCACAAAATTTTAGTTGGCCTTTCAATTTTTTTTTCCTCGGCGTTGAACTCGAAGATCCACTCGCTACTATATTTTCTTTTTCCAACTCAAATAAAAGACCTAGAGACTGTAGCTGGACAGATATCTCAGCTTGTTGTTCATCACAAGTTCTACTTTTCTTATTTGGTGGCGTTGAGTGACAACTATCCGAATAGTTTCTTTTGGAAGAATCTAAATTAACATTATTAAGATTTTGAAGCTGAAACAATAAAAAATCATCAATAACTACACAACCTAGAAAAATAGAAGAAAAAACCGACTAAGTGCGAGTTGGACTCGCGCCCGAAGAATTTCGTAAATACAAAAAATCAGCAAAATATCACGTGTGGGAGTCCCCCTTATATTTTTCTGATTTTAGTATTTATTATAGCAGCAACGGAAATATCATCCGTGAAAATTTCAGCTCATTAGCTATCACAGTTCCTGAGATACGGCCTCATGATAGACAGCAAAGTGTTAGTAATAGAGTCAGGGTGATAAGGGGATAGCGCACAATCTCCGTTGAGGCAGCACGTCTACTTGCCGGAACCCGTCCAAAGACCTGAAAGCGAGGGCCATCATAGGCCTGCGTCCCGAGAAATCATGGCGCAGCGGTCCCAGCTCCACCAGGAAATCATGAAGACTTGGAAGGTATGACTTGTGCGACCAATATGGAGAAACGCCACAATAAGGGCGCATACGGTCAGATCGGTCAAAAACGAGTTATGGAGTAGAGTCACGCAACCTCTTCTACCGGTTGTCACAGATAATTACCAAGCATGGGTGCTTTTGTAAGGCTCAACACTGCGAAGAACACAGCGATGACACACATGGCCAAGACTGCAGTATAACGTGAGAGAAAACCCTAATAAACGCGGGATAGTAACCGAATCCCTCTAAGTATGTATTCATTGATAATCGAGTCCCGTTTTTACCCTTTGAAATTCTAAAAATATTATTTTATTTACCTGATCAAAAATCTTGACAATTCTTGAAGTTGGGATTGCAGTCGGTTTGATGTATCTCATACCATTTTTTGAAATAATAAAATCGTCTTCCAAAAAATGTTTGGAGCATATGGTACTGAATTTAGTTGGCATCCAATCAACTTTACCAGTTGCATGTATCCATTTCTCTTTGGTAACAGCGTCTTTGGGAAATCTGTAAGATATTTTAATTATTAGCAAAATATGGAATTTTAGAGTAGGTACTCCACTGACACATTTCTATTTACAAAAATTATAATTATATTTATTTACAAAATAAAAATTAGATATCGATAAAACTGCCATCTCATTTGACCACATCACTAAACGAGTAGCAAAGAAAGATCCAGAAAAAATACGCTAGTGTGTGTAACCCAAAACAAGCTTTATTTCTAAAGGGATATGGTTGATTTTCGTGGCAATTTTTATTTAATTTTTGATTAATTGAATTTCTTTATGATTTCTTAGAAAAAAATACTAATCTTTACTTACCGGTGGTATGAAACACTTCCATTCCCAAGATTAATTTTGCTACTATCATTTTTACCCTTTGCGCTCGGTAAGACTAATTCGCAGTACGCCTAACTCGCGTTATGACTAGTCAAAAGGAGAAGTAGGCATAACGCGAATTAGACCTACTGCGATGTAGGCCAACAGATAAATAGGTCAAATAATAACTAGACCTACTGAGATTTAGTCTTAAGCCTCTAAAGTCGGGCTCAATATTTACATGTGGCATCGTGGTCAGCCCCCACCTGATGGAAGGCGGTCACCGTATTCTAGGGACATTTGCAACGCCATAGTGAGGTGATTATTTACACTTAATGTCCGCCGACGTAGGGGTGGGAGTGGGGATGAGGGAATGAATGTGAGGATGGGATGGGTGGAAGCGACGCCCTAAGCACTGAGTTCCCCCCAGCGATGCATCCCATTGCCGGCGTCAGAGCGCCTACGCTCCTCTATAAAAATTACCCCGAATCCTAATTTGGCGTAATTTTAATAAAGGTTTTCTTCCTCGTAAATCTGTTGCCAGACGAGATTACTGCTCGGCTTAACGATGGTCCCCATGGGACCGTGTACTTCGCCACTGAGCGATCGGTACTCGTCGCCCTGAGAGTTCTCCGCTAAGTATGCACTGCATAACAGAGCGCATGCGGAGAACTACAAACTACAAACCGGCCATAAAGGCCCCCCCTCCTTGGTGGACAGTAGTCCGAGTACGCCATGGGCAACGACGAACGTGCGCCTCGCGCGAAGCCCACGTCGTC
Source organism: Miltochrista miniata (assembly GCA_933228765.1). NCBI lineage: Eukaryota > Metazoa > Arthropoda > Insecta > Lepidoptera > Erebidae > Miltochrista > Miltochrista miniata. The sequence goes on along the minus strand of OW121763.1, from coordinate 19,475,088 downwards.
GTCCACGTTACCAGGATGCACCAGGTGGAGGTTGTCCTACCCAGCACCCCTCCTTCCAAGGGCTTACCCGGGGCTCCCAACCATAGGCTGTTGGGCGTTACGTGAGCTTTTTTAGTCGGTAGGAGTCCAGCATAGCATCCATGATGGATTTTCTCTCACGGTAAAAAAAAGTAGGTATAGATAACATGAAACTGATATTATTCATTAAAAGTCAAAATATTCTTACAGCTGCACGACAACGATTTCATCAATGTAAAAATTAAGAATTCAACTCAATTAATATTTTAGGCATAACGCGATGTAGACCAACTAAGATTTAGGTATATGCCGAAGTAGTCCTTATACGAAATAGACCAACTGCTATATAGGCATACAGCTAATTAGGCTGAAAGCGAATTGTAAATGACATTTAGACGTAACGCGAGTTAGGCACACTACGAATTAGTCTTACCGAGCGCAAAGGATTTTTACACTCCAAAATGGCACAATTCGGCATATTCGCGGTAAAACAGATTTAATTAATGAAGTTTGCGTAACGAGCAACTAGACACGACTAGATACGATGTTAAACACGACTGGGGCACTGGGCACGAATTAGCCTAAGTATGCGGTCTCGCGCTTAATGTTGACACGCGTACCACGCCTACTTCGCACTTCTAATGTTTTTTTCTTTTCTGTGGTGTATGGGTAATATTGAGGTATGAACCAATGGAATGCTTACGAAATCACAAAAACAAATTAAAATTGAACTTTATTTTCAACGAAATTCGGTTTATATTGCATTACTTCATGTCAGAGGTAAAAAACGTTCCCGAGCAGGACAACGACTTAAGGGGATTCTGTCTCTTTCTTGCAACGCAGTGTGTTGTAAGTGGTAATAAAAAGAAACAGACGGTAGTTTTTATGACCAGTAGTAGACCAGATCAGAGGTAACAGTTTTCATACGTGCTGGTCAATACGCGTTAATGTTTATTATAATAATTAATGTTTTAACTTCAAAATTCTATTATTTCAATATTTCATACATTATTGGTGTTACTTAAAATAAATTTATTTGAAAAATAATAACTATTGGTAGTAACTCATAAATTACGCATGGCAACTCTGAAGATTCATTGTGGTGCCAACACGGTACGTTCTAGATCGGACTTACTTTTAATAAAATAAATATTTGTGGATGTAGCCCAAATTAAGCTAAAACAAGCTTGTGCTATGGAATCTAGACGACTGATATACATACTTATATAATTCTAAATACATACATATTATACATAGAAAACACCCTAACTCCGAAACAAACATTTCTGGATCACACAAACATTTGTACCGACCCAGGAATCGAACCCAGGACCTCCAGCGCTAATGAACAAGCATTAAATTACTAGGAAATTGGATTGATGTGAGATTTTTGTGTAGGTAGAATGAAATTTCTCTTTCCCAATATTCTTACTGAAAGCAAAAAGGGGTTAGATACTTCGGTAAAAATATATACATATACCTATTTGATTGTATGATACGATAGTTGGTTTTACGTAGTTTCCATCCCCTCTTCCCTTTGTGTATGAAAAGCATAGGCCGACATCCTACAACCCTGGCTGCGTAATATTTGATACGTAAGAATCTAAACAAAAATATAAGTTTGGTTTACGACTTTTTGATAATGATAAATAAGACGTTCGGCCCCTCTCCCTTAATTACACACGTAATTATACATACATATAATTACGTGTGTAATACATACCTATTACATACGTAATTATACGTGCGGCACGCTATAATTTTTGACATATCAACTAAGTTACGATATTGACCGAGTAAAACGGTCTAGTCATTAGTAGTTGAGTTGATAAAGTAGTAGATATTAGGTGGTACTAAAAGGCCTTGTAAAAAAGAGAGAGCAAGCAAGCTCTGCCAAATTCTCTTCGTACCTACTTAACGGCCATCATACCGAGCCGGTAGTGTAGGAATGGCTCCACATAGGTACAGTTTGTCTATAAAGTCGTGAAATGAATGTTTGAGGAACTAAAAATAGTTATGTGTGTGGCAACACTGGCAACAAGAAACATAAGTACGTCAGTTGTCAATGCTATCGTCGAATTTCGTTTACTCTCTCACGTAACTTTAATGTTTGGATTAAACTGCAACAAATTGAGACCAAACTACGCATAAAGGTTTGAGAAATGAGTAAAGAAAATCGGAGTGGTGCGCAGGAAGTGATTTTTAAAGTTTTCCAGTGATGTTTCGCGGAGTACCAATCTGGACAATTGTTGTGGGATTTTGAGGATGTTTATGAGCGAACAGCATCTTTGGTGGGTATGTAATCGTGTTATTGTTTGTTTTGAATCTGTCTGAAGTTACAAATTTACTGAATTTACGATTTGGAGACAAAAAAAAGGCATTGTTTGCATATTTTTAGGTTAGAATCTTAAACTTACAATCTACCTATAATGTAAGTCAGTGGTTAGAACAACATGGTTATTTTATAGTACGACCTACATTTTTGAAACTCAGTTCAATCTGGTTTTCTACCAATTTTTATTTTGAATTAATTGCTTCATGTCAATAGTTTGTTTCCAATATGTAATTAATTTTCTTTTTTTACTCTTTTCAGGAAAATCAGAGAGTACAGTTAGGCGAATAGTTAACGAAGGTTTTAATAATGAAGGAAAGTTTGAAACTCCTGGTAAACACAGAAAAGGTCGGCAAAGAAAGAAATAGACGATTTTAATATTTGAGCACTGCGCCAAAAAAATCCTTGTCAGATGGGGGAAAGTTATAGATAAAACATGTAATTACATGATTGTGGCAAAGCAATTGGGACTGCTAGGCACCTGCTGGTGGGTTGTAAGACGCTATTAGACCGGGGCTTCTGGATCTGGTTCAATAACTTTATTCTGGATCTGATTCAATAAAACAGAAACAAAATTAAAAATGTATAATGTGTTTTATTTATTAACTCACTAGCTGATGCCCGCAGCTTCGCCCGTGTCGAATTTGGTCTCGTTCCCGCTTCCCGTAGGAACTTATTCCCGGGATGAAAAGTAGCCTATGTGTTATTCCAGACTATAATGTATCCCTGTACCAAATTTCAGCCAGATCAGTTCAACTGTTCGAGCGTGAAAGAGTCTCACATCCACACTCATAAGCTTTCGCATTTATAATATTTGTATTGTTCCCGTTCCCGCTTCCCGTAAGATCTTAGTCCCGGAATAAAAAGTAGCCATGGTTATTCCAGATTATAATGTATCCCTGTACCAAATTTCAGCCAGATCCCTTTAACCGTTCGAGCGTGTAAGAGTAATAAACATCCACACTCACAAACTGTCGCATTTATAATATTAGTAAGATTTTACTCGGAACGAACTCCTCGTATCAAAATCATTTTGGTCGTACTATATAGGGTTGCATACATGCATTCAGCAGCGCCCTCATTTAATTTCACGACTTTATAGACAAACTGTAATAACTGATCTAGTAGGTACCTTATTCATTAATTTTAAAAATTTCACGTCAATTATTACAAGTCATTCAATTCGTCAAATTATTAAATTGTCTTCTGCAAGACCTAATTAAAACATACATAACTGTAAGTACCTATGTTTTTCAACTTAATAAGAAAATATTGTCTCACTAGCTGAAGCGTCTGCATGGACACATTAGTAGAAAGAGATAGCATACCCTTTTATAGCTTTCCTTTTCCGGAACGCTTTTGATGTGCACGTGAGCATTCCAGTTAGAAGTATAAGTTCCTTGGTATGAACAGACTATATTCGGACGGAAATATTGATGCAATGTTATTGAATCAATAATATTGTACGTGTATGGGACCGGTTATATGGTGGATCATCAGTGGGTAGGTACCACTGACCTGTAATAATAATCGCTGGACTGGCTATTCCATACAAAATGACAGCTACTTTTTTGTGCCGATTCAAAGCGCCTCTGACGAGTGCACTGAGAACTAAATTAGTTTGCAAATGGCCGTTGTTTGTTTATTTCAGAAGGAGTTTATGTGTGAAATTTCGAATATTTTTAAGTTATTACTGTGATTGGTATAAATTTGAAGTGTTTTGATGTATAAATTTAGTTCATAGTGTAATTAAGTAGATATTTAGCATGAGATCGTGTGTATATTGTAAAACAAGATACGAGAAGGGCTGTGGCGTCTCTTTTCACAAGTAAGTAAATCTAAGAATCTAATTCTTAAACAATTATTATAAAACCATAATTTAGGTTTTTTTTTACTATCATAAGCGAATACCCTCCGAGTTTCGGGGATTTTACGAATATTTTTATAACCTATAATGATTAATAGGGATGTCAAAATGTATATCGATAATTTTCTGTCCAATGCCAAAATTCGTAGTTTAAAAAACAAGAGGCATGGTAAAAGTTCTTTAATAATTTAATGAACATATTAAAATTATTAATAAACACTTAAAATTGTAGTAGATAATCGAAACAGTAACTAACTAGCGTGTGAAATATAACTTTCTAGCTCTAACATTGAATTATAACACTTAGTGAGACTATTTTTTGTTAATAATTAATTATTTACTCTTGTTCATAATATTTAAATGTTCCTTTTATTACAGGTTTCCCTGCGATTACAGTTTAAAACTGTGGCTAAAAAAAATGAAGCTTGTCAATTGGACTCCGAAAACATCAGATTATCTTTGTTCAAAACATTTTACTGATGACTGTTTATTAAAACATGGGTCACGGACTGCTTTAAAAAAGTGCAGTATACCTACAATATTTCTTGGTAGGTGTAAATTAGTTAGTGAATACTTCTTTGATATTTAAGAAATATAATTGAATATAAATAACCAACACTCAATATTTTTCAGAAACTGATTCATCGTTGGTCACTGCAGAAACTGCTTCATCTACATATGATGACCCATGCTCCCGTGATAGTCCAATCAACTTACCTAGATCTAATTCACCTGTAGTACATTTGGGCGTCTTAAGTATGTATGGATGGCGTATGGAAATGCGGAGAGATAAATTAAAGATAGGTTGCGTGTTAATTTGGTCACTGTAATTTCCTGCAATATATCATCACATTCACAAACAAGTTACTACGCTAAGTGAACGCGCGAGGGTTAGGCAGGGACACACAAGCGAGCGGGCACGATGGTTAGGGACAACTGTCGAGTTTGAGACGTTTGCGCTCTAGTTCGACTTTTGCGTACTCAGCAATAATGTATAGCTAGTGTGTGCCTACATACATATGCAAGTCCAGTTACCAACTGATGATTCTCAGCATAGCCAAATGAATCCAGAGGAAGCAGGTATTTTTTTTATAATACCACAAAATTTCCAAACAAGTATACAGCCCGCCTAATAGTAAACAGTTACCATGACCATAGTCATTTGTAACAAGAGTCAACACTAAGTAGTAGTTTCCAAGTTGAATGGCCTATTCATGCCAAGTCAACAATGCTCTACGACTATTGGGTTATTTGTGATGCTTTCTGCTGCACTAAGGCCCACTTGCACAGATCTGATTTAACGTGTTTAACCCAGAGTTAACTGTAAAGTAGTCATTCATATTATGTAAACATCATTGGTACAAAAATAAAATTAACATTGCAGTCGATATCTGGTAAAGTTTTTATCGACACCAAGACAGGTGTTGTACATCACTAGTATTAGTTCCAAGTGCATTCGCTAGCTGCCGTCAGCGCCAAATGGCGATTTTCAATTAGGCACACTTTTATGAAACCGATCACCAGTCCAGATACTATTACAGGTCAGTGGTAGGTACATACTATTTTAAAAACGTTCTCAAGTAAAGGAATATAAACGCTATTACATTTTACTGAGTACGAAATCTAAATACCTAAGATGACTATAATATAGACTCAGCATAAAGTCTGACTTAGCCTAAAAAAATACTTTTTTTTAGGCTAAGTCAGAGTTAACTTTAATTGGAGCCATTCTTGAAACAGTTGCTGCGTAGATAGAAAAAACTATTTTCTCTGTCTACGAGGTGCTGCGTCCTCCTTGAATGCAAATAAACTCTGGGGCAACACCTGCTGCGGCGGTCATAGCCCCGGGTTCGGTTTTGCCGCTGCTAAAACTGAACGCTACCCAACGGGAACAGATATTCAATCACAGATAATTTACTACCTTAATATATTCAAGTCGAAGTGGTACGGGCCAGTGCCAACAACGTGGGTAGCTAACTAAGTCTGAGCCGCGTCCATTAGTAAGCACGTGCGCCGCTTGCAGGTCAGAGAGCTTGGGCCGTCTGTATAATGGTGGTACCCGTATCTATTCCAAACAAACACTGTCTTGATGTAGCGAAAAATTCTAGATCTATGCACAAAAAAACATCTATAATACTTCATATAATAGTTTTTTTTTTAATTGCTCACGGTCCAGAGCCCCTGACCTTTATGGAACCTCCGGTACTTATCCACTTAGTCTTCTCCGCCATAAGAGGTCTCTCCCGTTTCCTTTCAACCACCAGAAATGCGCCCATCATCTTGCACTATAGATAAGTATTATTATCTACATCGCCAAAGGGTTTTCGCTTCCGAGCAGTCTTGGCTAGGAGATTCATCTTACGGACCAGCAACCTTAGTAGTAACTTTTACAAATACCTGGACCATGTCATCCTAACATTGAAACGTCAAGCCACAAAAGCAAATCCATGGAGTCGCGCAAGGCAAGACGACCTCGCGGCACTTCTGTACGTCGCTCGAGCACAGCAGCGGTCAGACGCGGACAAAATTGCTGCGCCGCGCCATCCTATTTATAGAAATTTGTTCTATCCAAGTATCCACAACCACCAGTATGGAAAAAATGTTGCTGCGCCGTCGTCTGCGTCGCGCCTTAAGGTCATGCACACCCTCTTGTGCTCTGGTAGTTACAATTTTCTATACAATGCTTTCTACTTATCTCTCCACTTCTCTTAATTTCCTCGAATACCCATAAGTCTGACACAAAGCTTGATACAAGTGTCAAGCAATAGGTTACTCAATCCCATGTAGCTGTCGCGCCGTCAGATAAAAAAAACTTTCGTATGTGTAAAATATTTCTTTTGATATATTTAAAATAAAAAATCCTAATTTAAATATAACAACAATAAAACTTATATTCCCATTTTACTTATATTTTTTAATTTCTTGAACCATGTTTTTGAGAGCTGGCAATTCTTGACTGAGTTTCTCGTGAATTGTTTCCCTTTCCTCTTCAGAAGATGTCAAATATTTTGAAACTAACTCTGTGAACAACAAAGTAAACTTAACAAAACAAAATCATAACACTTTCGATCTTACTAATATTATAAAAAAAATGTGAAAGTTGAGTATCTCTTCTAGATTTCTACACTCAACAACTTTCGCATTTGATCTGTCACGCTTTAACGGCTGAATGAATCTGGCTGAAATTTAGTGCAGAGATAGATTACAGTCTGGAATAATACAGGCAACTCTTAACTCCAGGAATAAGATCCCATGGGAAGCGAAAACGGGTACAAAATTCCAGGCAGGCGAAGCGGCGGCCGCCATCAAGTCTATTTAATCTTAAATGGAAATTTTAGTGATAAAAAGTTGCACAAATTATCATGTCAATAAACTACAGCACAGCCATGTGATAAAATGATATAGACATAAATACCCATCGTTAAAATAGCATGGAATAAAATAAATCTATTTTTTTGAATAATTATAGTTGCACTTCGAGACACATGACCCGAGTGTTTTACATTATTTTACTAATTTTAGTAAATAAGGCTATATATGTGGCGCCCGTAGTGCACGGGTTGTATACTAAGCTGCATTGCACTAAATTTGCCATTTGCATTTAGTGCCAAGTAATGGGCGGCAAGTTTAATGTCGTGTGGACATGGACAAGCACGGGTACTATTTAGTGCAGCTAAATAGTACCCGTGCTTGTCCATGTAAACCAAAATACATTTTAAGTGTACTGCTCTAAACTCTACTTGTAGCAAGCCCTATTTATAATTGAAAAAGGCACTAGGGCCGCCAACCTGAGGACCACAGTCAGATGACTTACGGACTGTGAGATTGGCCCCCAATCGCTAGATGTCGCCATGACGTTCTGTCAAGTGGGCGGATCAATTTAGGGAGATTAAGATAAAAAAAAAAGTCGGTAGTCATTCAAGTACATACCATGCCATAGTTGTAGTCGCTCATAATCATCTTCTTTGAGCTGCGTTTTTAAAAATGAAACTATTACTGGTACTTGTCTCCCAGATGCATGAAGCATATTTTGTGTAATAATTGTGAAAATTGCCAACACGGCAATATGTAAACTTAAGGCTGGATCTTCACAGCTATCCAATTCAGAAATCAATTTTTCTCTGTGATTTTGTACAAGAACTCTGAAAATTTCATGTGAAAGGTTTTATTACACGGTTTTAAACATAGAAGTGTGGGGTTCCTTCCCGGGACATCCTTCCCCCAGACATCCTTCCGAGGGCTTACCCGGGGCTCCCAACCACAAGCTGTTGGACGTTACGTGAGGTTTATTAGTCGGTAAGAGTCCGGCATAACATCCCTTGAGGATTTTCCCTCACGTTTAAAAAAAAAAAAAGTTTGGTGTTCCTCACTTCCAAGTGCAGGACTGGGTGTTAACGACGAGCACTTGGGTCTTGCATGTGGTGGCAAGAGAAACAGTTGCTTTCGTAGTAAACTTGTAAAAACGATTAATTGTACAAATTACAGACGTAAAGGTGGCGTGTTTAGGTGACGGTGTACATTGACGTAGTGACTGACGGTCGCATCGCAGCTGTAGACCGATGAGCGGGGCGCGTGGACCCCCCGCGTCTTGGGTAACTACCTACTTCGTTGCCCTGCTGGCGACGATATGTCTCCGACACTCGGTACAAAAAGGAATAACAGAGTAACACAACCTGCTTGTACTCAAGCTAAATGAGGAGTGACATGGAGTGGTCCTGCGGTCTGCGATCGTCGGCGGTTCAATAAACTGATCTACAAGGTTTCTGAAACCGTGTACAGTCTATCGAGTACAGTCAGCTGAGAAATTTACAGATGTTTGGACAAAACTCCAAGAGTTAGGCCAACTCTATACTATACCGAAAATATCCCGCATGTCAACCTGTACGAGAATAGTACAGTTCTAAAGCGATTTAAAACCAAGGCACAGTGTGATGATGGAGTAACAGCAGAGAATTAGAAACACAGGAGGTAAACTGTCTGTACCCAAGGGCAAAACGCCTAAGATATTGAATGCAGCGACAAGCAGCGTTCGGAAACCTACACATCTATTCTTTCCATGCCGTAATATCTCAAGGGTAGGTCTTGACCTATGTGTGGGCATGGGCATTGAAATATGGTTTTTGATAATGATCGTTAAAATGAGTTTTGCAATCCACTCTGAAGCCAATTCAGGGCGCTAAGCACCATCACTTGAAAGCAGTAACAAATAATGTTTAAAAAGGTTTAAAACCAGATTACCGATAGCCCAAAATCGAAAGAAAACGTAGAAACGTCTGTCCTACCTAAACATTACCGGATAAAGTGATGAAGATACTTTTCGTGAACTCGAATGGCGCCCCCCCATACCCAGCAGTAGGTTATCGATTGATTAAAATAGCGATACTAATAAAGTACATCACAATTAGTCCTATACTTACTTATCTTTCTTCTTGTCAACTTTTTTTAAAATCATTCCAAATTCTGACAAACACAAGTCTGCAGCTTGGTAGAAAGGTTCCATATTTTGTTCGGACAAAGTACTGTTCAATGACAATATTGGTTTAGCAAATTCGTCTGATAAATCTTTGATAATTTTGTTACGCTGTTCAACAGATAATACATCTGCTGGTACCGATAAATTACACTGGCTAGCTGCATACTTGCAAAACTCTCCAAGCACATCCCCACCTAGTGATTTCAAAAGGTATTTTATAAATTGGGATTGCTGATCAGATGGTAAAGATTTCAGACCCTTTTCATATAGTTTCATGTCATTGACTAAAATATTAATCTTATCTTGTGCAGATGTATGGGTCAGTTTCTTATTCTGACTGGCATCCTGAAGCAATTTATCTGCAGTTTCTTTAGCTAGTGTTAAACCAATCTGATTGAGGCTCCTGTAATAAAATAATTGAATTAATGCTATTGCACATCGAATATGGTTGATCTTTATAACACAATGATGCAAAACCAGTGGTCTTGAAAAAAAAAACCAAATATTCATCATGATAAAACTTGAGGTGTCGCTGCTGTATCGTACACGGCCGATAGTTTTACGAATTAAAATGCAGCCAATTTTTTTCTGAATAAGAACAATATTTCTTCTTTCGTAACCAGTTTCGGAAATAAGAAATTACGAGTATAATACTATTCTTATTTCGAAAGTTGGTTTTGAATGTGGCCAAAGGGTTTTGTATCAATCATCTTCTTTCAAGCTAAATGAGTCTGAAATAAATTTACTACTTTTACTTACACTTGCAAATGCTCAGCAATCCTTGTAATTAAATCTTCTAAGCCCTCTCTCTCAAGAGCATCCTTTATAACAGTTTCAATATCATCTGCAGAGATAATTTCCAATTGAGCTTGTGGTTTTTTGCTTGCATCTGCGCCATCATCAGAATCTGAATCGTGGGCAGCCTGTTTAGACCTTGCATGTTTTTTGACAGCCTTTGTTTTAGTCTCTCGGCCTTGAGTACCCCCACCACCTTTACCAGATGCTGCTTTCCTTCTACGCTCTTCTCTTCTTTCTGTTTTATGGTCTACGTGACCAGTCTGTGTATCAACCGATTTATGTAACTGTTTTTCTAAATAAAACTGGTGATATTTGCCGGATTTGACAACTTTTTCTGCCTTCAGTGTGGTTATCGGCATACAGTTTTGTTTCAAGTTTTCTATGTAATGATTGCTGAAAACTGTAATAAAAAGATAGTACAATATTCATTAAATATCACATAATAATACATATAATATTTTTTTTATGTATGATAAGTATTTTTAAGTATTTCCTTAAGTATTCAATGATAAAATATCATTTTAGATTACTTAAGGGTCTTACATACATTAAAAGAAACAATTTGTTTTAACAATAGTAGGAACAAATTGTTTTATTATTTCTATAATGTTTGGCTCTGAATAATCTTGCCAAATTGAATGTAATTAATCTAGTTTCACGAGGAAGTTAATGTTTGTGTGCTTGCATGACCAAAATTGTAGCACAAAACTTGAATTGATATTTTATACTGAATAATGTACCTTAGATACTAATCTCTTACCTGTATTATCAAATAATGTTATTGATTTTGACTTCTTCAATATATCATCAAGAACATTTTCTATGTCTTTGTCAGTCAAAACAGATGGCAATAAAGAAACTACATCCAAATAGCTCTTTGAAGCAATACATTCTTCTAGAGCTGTTTCCAATTGATCCTTGATTAGGGAGCCTATAACACAACTACTAAGAAATGTCAAATCTTCATTTGTCAATGTCCTTTTTACATAACCCTTAGGATCAGATAACCCTAAACGGGTTAAAGCATCATATTCTAAATAATTGTTTTGCTTAAAGAAACTCAGCACCCACTCATTCTGAGACTTAGTATAACATGATGGCACATACAATGCTCCTATTTGACGCCCAGTTAAAACTCCAGGAGGACTTATTTGATCGAACAACGAGAAGAAAAGACGATCAGATATATTGCCATGATTTACAATCACTGCAACAGGAGTAGGCTTAAGCAAACCCATTAATGCTCCACGAATTTTAGCCTTTGTCCGTGTAATAAATTCTTCTGTATAGAAAATTCTAGGTTCAGATGCATCTTGTTTACCAATAATTATTTTTCCCAAATATTTTTCTAAGACATTGTGCTGTAGTAGCTCTGCTGGTAAATCATATTGAAGGGTTAACTCTCCAACTGATAATTGACCTTGCAGTTGTAACTTTTCATTTACTTCTCTTGCAACTTTTTCTAAGTAGTAATGAGCTATTAAGTAGCCAGAAACAAGTTGAACCTCTTTTCCTTTGACAATATCTGTGACACAGTTGTTGATCTGACCAAGATCAACGTTGAGCTCTTTGGCAAGATCAACAGTGTTGATTCGTCCTCCATGAACATATAACTCATCCTTAATTTCTTTAGTAAGTTGTTGAGGAGTCAGATATTCTTTACCATCAGTGGTAAATATAACATCTATAAGTTTCAATTCTATCAATTTTGTGACTATCTCTATACAGTTTCTCTCTGACAATCTGAAAAGGTGCACAATAATATTTATTAGAATTTTTATAAACATTAATTAGACGGGTTTCCACGAAAGTTACGAGTGTCTTCAGCAGTTTAGATCGTTATAATTGGAATATGTGACCATTACTAAGAGCATAACAGTTCCAGCAGTTTTCAGTTGGTGAATGTAACAGCCGAGATGTCGAGTGACCTGTTCCTTTACGCAAATAAAATTGCCCAATGCAATCACCTAGTATTCACAGTCGTTCTACTATCACAAAACAAACCTTTGTTGTTATTATTTTCAGACTTTAGTGGTATAATTTTAAAGATTAAATGCAATACCTCTGGGAAGTGGACGTAAGTTGCGCTTTTTGAAAATCTGCGGCTAGCCTTTTTATCTCATCCCAATCGGTCGATGGCGCCATATTCGCCGTTGAAAATTAAACAATAGGTACCACGATTTACTTTATAAATAATTTTAGTATTTATTCACATATAAAAAGACACACACAGTTCTTGTCCTATATTTATTTTATTCTGTTGTACCTATTTTACGTTGTACACATCCGCACAAATTCTGTCGTCGCACAGATGACATAAAATGCCAAATTCTAAATGTCACAACACGTAGTCTGCTCATGTCATTATTTTTTTTTTTTTTTATAATAGTTATGGCTTGGTTACAAGACCTTTAAGCCATGTCTTTATTTATTATTATTTAAAGTTATATCTTCATTTTGCTTAAATAAGTCACAGTCCTCGTCCTCTAAGTCCAGTCAAAGTCAAGTACAGCCCTAAGTCAAAGTCAGTCTTCCTTCAGAAAAGCGGTGGATAAATTTCTGAAAGTTTCTTTGGATTTTTTTGTCAGAAACTGCAAAGTTGCGATTCACTGCGTTTTATCACTTCCCAACACTAGTGCACGTTGTCGAACGTTTATGTTTAAGAATCCACCATTAATACACACAAAGCACTCGAAAAAAACACTAATTTTGCAAATTTATAAAACGATGCAATACGATTCCTTCCAAATCCCGCCAAAAAAGCCCGTTTTCTTTCGCTCATGTCATTAACGTCACGCTTAGGGATACCAGCTTAGCGATTCAGTCTACGATTATCAATATTTTTATTCGATGGATTCACTGTTGAAGTCTAAATGTTGGCATATAATTATTTTTTTTCCACATCTCATATAACCCAAATTAAGCTACGCTAATAAAAGTATTAGGTAATAAACACAAGTAGGTACCTACATAAAAAGACTCTCAAACTCCGAAACAAACATTTGAGGACCACATACATTTTGTTCCGATTCGAATTTATCTGATCGAACCCGAGACCACAGCAGGCCTACATTCGATATAGGCAACTAGCAGTGTCCCCGGTGACACGTTTGTGACACACTTCGAAATCCCGTTGCACTCCACAAGACAAACCTTTTTATTAGTTTTCAGAATAGTAGTTGCTTGCTAAGGTAGTAGCACAGTATAAATATATGTTGTTTAACTATATACTAGTGACCGACCGAAGTTTCGGTTTCGGTTTCTGTTTCGGCCAGTTTCGGCCAAAAAATCGAGTTTCGGCCGCAGTTTCGGTTTCGGCCAAAATGGGCCGAAACTTTCGGCCGGGCCGAAACTCACGTGTTCGTGAATTTTGAGTGCCTGGCTCTGCTTGTGACGTGGTTGGGGTCAACCCAACCAGTTAATATGTTACTAACAGGAGATTTACAAAGGCCTTCCAATCAATAGTTATAACAATACAATTTTAACAAATCCTAAACAGGTGATCTAGGACCTCGGTTCCCAAAGTGGGTTCCGCGGAACCTAGGGGTTCCGTGGACCAGTCATCAGGGTTCCGCGAAAATTACGACCCACTGCTGTTGAAATAATACGTTTAGGATATCACACAATTTTCCAAAATTAAAGCTGTAGCTGACAATAAAGATAACAGTCATCAGTATTCTCATGAGTCATGACAGCATGTAGGCCCATGACTCATGACAATAGTGTGTTGTAGTTGTAGCTGGGTGTAGGTACGGCAAGGTTAAGTCCACCCCAATTGGACACTTGTGTGAGCGTAGCCTCGATTTCAGACAAATTTGTTCACGACTTTCTTCCACTACGCACCGAGGGATCTTGGGTCCGGCCTACTTTAGGAGCATAAGGTCAAAAGCACAAAATGACAAACGATCGCAAATTGTCAAAAGCGCACATAGTCAAAAGCGCAGAATGTCAAAGAAGCACAATGTCTAAAACCTTACTTAAACAGGCTAATTTTGTTATAAATAGTGTATTCTTCTAACATAAAAATTTAGTTAAAACCCGTCTCGCCGTGGTCCTTACCCGCAGGAACAAGAGTAAAAGAAGATTCAATGAGGTTAGGTTAAGTTAGAGCTGTGACCCCCATGTGCACAAGCCAAGCGAGCGAAACAAAAATAGAGTGGGCGACAACACCGAGCCTCGTGGGACTCCAGCATTTAGGACTCCAGCCAGAACAGTTACTGCTTGCTGATGCTTCTACCGAGCAGAAAGCTAGACACCCATCCACAAAACCCCTCGTGCAGTCCATAGGAGGACAATTTGGTAAGAAGACCACGGTGCCAGACCCGGTCAAAAGCCTTAGAAATATCGAGGCTCACTGCTAGAACCTCGCCTTAACTTTCATAAGCCGAACGATTTGGGTACAGGATGCACGTGCGCAGTCTTCCACTAAGCCGGGAAGCCTTGTTTAATGGAATATAAAAGCGTGAAAAGGCGTGTAAGTACCGGACACAACCCAGGACCACACTGATTTAGTACCACCGCGGGAATGCCGTCTGGTCCACTCGACTTATGAACGTCAAGGGATTGAAGCTCCCGCCTAACGTCGCGCTGCCGGAAGCTGCTCGGTTGCATACCAGGGGGTGCCAGGCGGCGAAGAACCTCCATCGTTTACATCTTCTTCCGTCGTTCGTAACATTGACGTTCATAGTCGAGTTGGAGGCAAAGAGAGAACCCAGAAGGTCGGCTTTCTCCTTGGCACTCTGAGCCAGGCTACCATCCGGTTTAAGTAGGGGTGGCAAACCCGACCAACAAAAGTTTCCCTCGGCAACTTTGGCAGGCAACCAGAATTCAAGACACCCAGAACGGTTGCCTGCCAATCTGTGTCACCGCTGTGAGACTTGTACAAACACGCGTAGATCTCAATGTGGCCCCGCAATCCACGCGTGCCCACAAAGTAGACAATTCTCTTTGTTCAAGACTCCTGAGACAGCGACAACAGATATCATCCCGGACGTGCTCCAGCTTGTAGCCAGGGAACATTAAGTCAGATGTATCGTCCTGACAGTAGATTTGCGTCTCCATCAAGAAAAATAGGGTCAGCTGCTCATTTTTCAGATGGTGGTGGACTGCGTTGACGTTCTCTTGAAAAGCTGTATGCTTTCAGGAAGAGGAGAAGAGAGAAATAATACTATAGAATTTAGAACATGAAAATCAATAATTTATTTAAATTAAGCACTTGGGGGTCGTGGGTGTGGTAACTTCAGGCAGCAAGGATTTTAGCGATTCCCGATTGATTTCGCAGGGTTCCGACTTATCTTAGTATTGATCTTCCTGTAGACCGCTGCCGTTCGCCAGGTAGCCGTGCCGTCCACAAACTCGGCTGGCACGGTGTTTTCAAACCGCAGGGTGGACGAAAGCTTGTCGCCCGTAGGGAGAATGATGGTTGGTAGCCCGTAGGGTAAACGTTCCTTCTTGGAACCCGAAGGATGGATCTCGACAACCCGTAGGGTGGACGAACACTTGTCGCCCGTAGGGTGGACCCTGGAATGTTCCAGAAGACGGGTTAGCTGGAACCCTTTTTCCCGCCCATTGCTAAGACAGCCGACCCCGGTTAAACCATTTAGGAGTCGGTTGCCTTACAATGTTTGTCTATATATTAAGTTTACAGAGACCTTTTTTTCACACCCCTGTAATCTACCCTCCCATAACAGGGTTGACCAACAGCCGTTAATTTTCACTGTTTAAAAAATCTAGATTTATAATAATTAATTTAACTCACCCAATGATGGGGTCTTCTGTCTAGAGCTATTTGCTCCTTATACTTGACAAATATTTACGATGATATTTACGATGATATAAACGATGATTTTCAAACTTTTGTATTTCTCACAATTTCCAATGACACTTATACGTCCGTGAGCTATTTTAAATATTAATCTGGCGGTGCTCCTGCCTTTGACGCAACGCTTTATATATTAATGAAATAGCGCCTCTAGTGGCACCACTCGAAACTACTCAATCGTCAAGACCGCCTATATGACTATGGCTTCCGTCGTTGCGACCCTTACTCGGTAGATGGCGCTTTCATTTATTGATCTAAGTTTTCATTTTAAACCCCTAATGTTAAGCCCCTATTTGCACCCGTTGTTTCACAACGTTACATACTCCCCCTCCCCGGTGAGCGTTTGACGTACCCTAACGCGTCAAACGCTGCGTTCGTCCTCGAACGCCCCTAACATAATACCTACTACTCGTCTATGTGTGTGTGTATGTTAGTGTGCTGTGTGAGTGAGGTGATGCTGGGTATAGCGAAGAGTCGGCCTTAACCTTAATGAAACCAACTCGCAGGATGTATTTGGGTGATTCTGAAGGATCTTATAGGACAGAAAGAGAAAAGACGTATTTGAGGCTTTGGGTTGAAGGTTCAGGTAATACGCACCGCCTGAAAGTGGGGTGTGTATAATAAGGCTTTTTGCTGAAGGCTGGGATTTATACAACCGTCCCAGAGAAGAACATCCTACTAGGGCTCGTGTAACACTTCCGACTCATAGGATGGACTATCCCCCAGGGCAAGCCTCTAGCTTCCGAGTGGTAGGAGTAGCCATATGACGAAAATCAACATAACGCCTACGACTGTTAGGGCAAGACAAATGCTGCCAAATAACAGTCCACCATATATCTGTTCGGGTAAGACTCATGCTTCCTCGTAACAGTACTAAACCTACACCATAAATCTGTTCGGGTAAGACTCATGCTTCCTCGAAACAGTAATAAACCTACACCATTAATCTGTTAGGGCACGACCATGCTGCCAACTAACAGTAACCGACGAACTCTGTTAGGGATAGACCCATGCTTCCAACTAACAGAAAACTCCCAACTAAACCAAGAAACAGAAAAGTGATAGAAATAATTTACTCGCAGAATCCTCCGTGATGCTAATTAACCCCTATGTCCCCATGACGAACACGGCATGTGTTTGTCACGTTTTTATGTGTACTTATTTGAAAGTCGTGTGTATTGTGTAGTGTGTAGTGTCCCTAACTAATTACTAGGCTATTTTAGCCCTTTAACAAAAAAAAAAAAAAAAAAAAAAAAAACGAGTGCTTATTCGCAATCTTAGTAGCAATAACAAAGTTAAGTGCTTGTTCGCAACTTTAGTAGAAGAATGTTGACTATGACTATTATGTCAACCCTAATAAATAACGAAGATAAACGCTCTCTGGCCATTATGCCAAATCTCCAAAAAAATATGGTACCCTTGTATGCCCCCATGGCAGTGTAAAATGTATGTGCGTGCTTAAATAAACAATATGTATGTATGTACGTATGAAATCTCCCCTGTGCAAGTTTTGTTTTGTTTGCGCGTAAGCTGCTGACGTAATCGTGTTGATGTAAACGTGTTATTTATCGTTGCATCTAAGGCCAGTGTCACACTACCTTCCATGCTATATAATAACCCGTCAGCTTTGGTCGGGAACCAAAACTTAGGACCTTTGAGTCACTTTCTCTAATCTACGAAAGTGACTCGCCTGTAACCAGTTTGACTCCTACTTCCGCCTTTGGGAGTCACACAACATGAAGTGCAAGTGTCACTATGTAAACAAACAAAAAAAAAACTTCTGCTTATTGAGTGTTTGGAATTGTGTGTGAAGATGATTATGATGAATGTTTGATGAGTATATACTACCTAATTAGTATGTAAGTGAAATTGTGAAACTTCCGTATCAAAATGTACCTCGTTGTCCAATGTGAAGAAATGTGGTACATTATGTGCCACCCAAGTATTATGATTCTATTTCGGTGTTCTAACACCCTTATATTTTCCCAAAAATAATTATCAAAAACATTATTGTGTAACTGTACTGATGTACTCTATAAACTATTCGCATACGCATCTTAGCGCAGTGTGTTACGGCCTTTACCGTTATCTGCATTCGTACACACATCGTTGAGGAATGATTCTAGCGAACCCAGACTCCATGCGAGCACACAAGGCCCTGGAGCCAGCCAATAATGACAGCCTGCACCTGTCCTGAAGGGACGCCACGCTCCTCTCCAACACGGCCAGCGAGGAATACAACCCCACTAAGTCTTCCTCCAATTCTAAAGGGGAGACCTGTAGGTCCTCTTCGTCCGTGGTTAACTTTAATTTTTTAATTTGTTGCCTGAGGGCTGCCACCGTTGAACCAGGTTCCTCTCCCCGGATCTTAACTTCATATGCAAGTTCCGTCTTTGGAAGTGATGTGAAATTTGATTGGAATGCCCTTGTACTGACTATTTCAATTACTATTGCCGGGAATCTTTAGTGATGATGATTATTTACCAATGTATAGTGTATTTATCTGCTACTTATTTTATATGAAAAGTTAATTTCATGTAAACAACGAATGTTCGCTATATTCGCTAACGAATTCTGTTGTAGTGAACGACGGCCCTTATCGTTGTCTGTTTACGTTCTTGAATGTTAAGGAATGTGAATATTTTTCGATACACCCGCAGAATAACGAAAAAATAAATTCTACTTTTAGGGTTCGGTGAACCGAATTATAAATTGAACCTTTATAAAACTTAGTATTTGCTTTAGGAAATACTTAAGTTTGGAAATATTACCTTTTAGGGTTCCTTCACTCAATTAATAGATTGGACCCTTCTAGAAATTAATTGTCTGTCTGTCTGTCTGTGTTTAAATGTAATCTAATCCGAAGCAGTAAGTAGTGAAAGTGAGGTGTATGATGATGGGTTGATGAAGTTAGCTAAATGTTTGACCGTAATCGATTAATATAATTTTTGACGTTAATATTATTTTTATTAAAATGTAACTATTCCCACGAACGTACTAAGAGTTACTTGTATTTTAACTCGTACCACTAATTTTTTTTTTAAATCGTTCCTTACTACTACGGAACCCTTAATTATTATGAACTGTGTCAAAGACGATACGCACTTGGACGGTTCTTGAAATAAACTATATAGTAGTAACCAACCTTTTATGTAAATTGTTCCTCACCACTACGGAACCCTTGAATATTTCGAATTGTTTGAAAAACCGATTCGTACTTGGACGATTCTGGAAACATCTTGTATCAGACTGTTGGTGTCCGGAGTGTATTTTATTCAATTCCACCCACAGTTTGTTTGATAAAAAAATTTCCGCAACTATCGAGCTAGTTAATCAACTTACTCGTAAACGTTATGAAAGCAACATCTGCCGTTGTTTATTCAGAACCCGAAGCAAAGTTATTAGTTTACTATTGTTATGGCAAGAATGTTTTCACTGCGTGATCTACGTTTGGAATGTTTTTTCTTACAGTATTATTTCAGTGTATCAGAATTCTACGTAATTCGAAAAGTGAAACAATTATAAATCTTTTATAATTTACGTGAAGTGAAATTCTTAAAATCTTTCGTTTTACTAAAGTGAAATTTCAATAGGGATTGTTACCCCGAAGTGTTATTATCGGCTGTTGGTCTCGCTGTAAATTCACATATAGGAAATACAACAAAATAATACACAAATTGAGGCGGTTTGACGCCGTAAAAAATAAAATTTGTGGTGGTGATTTACTGTGAATTAAAAAACTTTTTACGATGAATATAGGCAATACAATTCACTTACGAAAATTAATGTAAGCGTTTCAAATTAGAAGTTTTACTTCAGACTTTAACAAAGTACTCTTTAAAATTGAAACAAAACAAAAAAAACTTTTACTTTAAATTTCATTAAAAAATTTCCACCATAAAATAAATACTTGAGGGTGTGAAAAATAAATTGGGGACCGTTAAAATTTGGAAAAATTACAATTTACGTTGAGAAAAATTCAAATTTTGCCTTGTTCTTGAGTTTGCCGAAATCTGTCTAAAATTATTAAAAAACACACAAAATAAGCCGGAAAGAACAAGTTGGCAGCAGAGGTCAGGAGAGCCAAATTCCTGGGTAGTTATAATAATTTGGAGGGAAACTACCCCGCTAACGGGCACTCTTAAGACTATTTTACACAGATTAAAATATCTTATAATTATGACCTCCCGACTCCCGTCGGAAATCGCTTTCTCGCTACCCGAAACCACGATATGGGCGCCACTGAAAAGCTGTATGCTTTCAGGAAGAGGAGAAGAGAGAAATAATACTATAGAATTTAGAACATGAAAATCTATAATTTATTTAAATTAAGCACTTGGGGGTCGTGGGTGTGGTAACTTCAGGCAGCAAGGATTTTAGCGATTCCCGATTGATTTCGCAGGGTTCCGACTTATCTTAGTATTGATCTTCCTGTAGACCGCTGCCGTTCGCCAGGTAGCCGTGCCGTCCACAAACTCGGCTGGCACGGTGTTTTCAAACCGCAGGGTGGACGAAAGCTTGTCGCCCGTAGGGAGAATGATGGTTGGTAGCCCGTAGGGTAAACGTTCCTTCTTGGAACCCGAAGGATGGATCTCGACAACCCGTAGGGTGGACGAACACTTGTCGCCCGTAGGGTGGACCCTGGAATGTTCCAGAAGACGGGTTAGCTGGAACCCTTTTTCCCGCCCATTGCTAAGACAGCCGACCCCGGTTAAACCATTTAGGAGTCGGTTGCCTTACAATGTTTGTCTATATATTAAGTTTACAGAGACCTTTTTTTCACACCCCTGTAATCTACCCTCCCATAACAGGGTTGACCAACAGCCGTTAATTTTCACTGTTTAAAAAATCTAGATTTATAATAATTAATTTAACTCACCCAATGATGGGGTCTTCTGTCTAGAGCTATTTGCTCCTTATACTTGACAAATATTTACGATGATATTTACGATGATATAAACGATGATTTTCAAACTTTTGTATTTCTCACAATTTCCAATGACACTTATACGTCCGTGAGCTATTTTAAATATTAATCTGGCGGTGCTCCTGCCTTTGACGCAACGCTTTATAAATTAATGAAATAGCGCCTCTAGTGGCACCACTCGAAACTACTCAATCGTCAAGACCGCCTATATGACTATGGCTTCCGTCGTTGCGACCCTTACTCGGTAGATGGCGCTTTCATTTATTGATCTAAGTTTTCATTTTAAACCCCTAATGTTAAGCCCCTATTTGCACCCGTTGTTTCACAACGTTACACTCTGATGTTACGAAAGTCCATCTGAAGTGTGGACGATGACGCCACTGTAAAACGTTCCTTATTTTTCTTTTTCCTTCCCATTGTGTTTCGAAAAGAGGAATTTAAGAAGGTTAAGTGGTACCTGTGACCGGTGGCGCAAGAGACAAAGAGAAGTTCCAGTAGTTCAAAAGCCAGCACGGATTGCGGTAGATTGTCACGGTGTACGGAAGGGCCCCCGGTCCCCCTAATGCTGTGGCCACGTCTACTCCTGTATCCTTCTCCGGCACAATCACAGCACAAAGGACAAGGACACAGGCTGCTGGTTCATCCCCAGGTTTGGCTGACGTAAAGCCTGCGGGCGGCTAGTTTTTCTTAATTTTTATTAATAACGGAGTACTGTTATGCCTTCCCTCTTAATGAGGGCTTTTTCGTTAATTCCAAATATATTTGATCTTAAGGAGCTAATTGAAAAAGCCAAATGTACTGTTCCCAAAACGTGCTGCGTTATCTCCATGAAGAAGTAACGCTTATCCCTAGATCCCCGAGGGTACAGGTATAGATCATGGTCTGCTTAGCCTAGCTCTTAGTAGAGCTCTTCAACCTAATCCTGCCCTCTCGTTTTCGATCCCGAATAAAACGAGCCGGCCAGACGTACCGCTCCTACATTGGAGAGTACTTCGCCAGAACTGAGCAATTCAAAAGATCGTTCCTCTGTCGAACTATAAAAAATTAGAACGACCTGCTTGCGCACGTAGATATTTCTTACCTCTTATAACCCCGTGTTCTTCAAGCGAAGCGTGAAGAGGCATATAACAGGTCGCCATCTTGAGGACCACTGTCAGAAGTCTTACACTGAGAGAGTGGCCCCCAATCGCTAAATGCCGCTATGGCTTTCCGTTAGGCGGGCGACGTCATTTTGGTTAGTATAATAAAAAGAAAGCTTTATGTATTCCGGGAAAACGCTCCAATTGGAAGCAGGAACGGCAACAGGATTTCACGCAGGCGGAACGGCGGGCATTATCTAGCTAGTTTGTTATAATCTTATATGGGGTTCCGTAGAATAAAACATATTTGTTTGGTGTTCCGTTGCCTTAAAAGTTTAGGAAGCCCTGCTGTAAACGATCACTGCAGTAAACCACTTTCACTATGGCCGGTCCATGGATGGGTCACCATCCATGTTATCACTTTGTGACATTTATTTGAGCGTTTCCGTGCTTCGGAAGGCACGTTAAGCCGTTGGTCACGGTTGCCAGTAAAATGGTAGTCGTTAAGCTAAGTTGAAGGCTTTATTGCAACAGCAGGCAGTCACAACCTGCGCCTGTCCATTTAAACACGGCAATACGGCTCACCACCTATTACGTGGGACAAATTACCTATACAAAGGTGAAATGTGGGCATATAATATGCCTCTGCCTACCCCTTCGGGGAAAAGGCGTGACCATTATGTATGTAATAAAATCTGAGTGATTATGTGAAATTCTCCCACTAAAACCCTGGGATGTTCCTTCTTGTCACTATTGTTGGGTCACAGGAAAGGCAAGCGTACAACAGCTACCTGCAACAGTCTCGACTCTGGTGGTCTAAATATTACCCACCGAAACTTCACTGCCGCGACGCCTGAACACGAGGGGTGCATCTTAGTCAGTCTCACGGCTGTCATAAAGCTTCCATCGTCGGCCACGCGTGCGAGGTTGGCACACTGGAAGTGTTAGGCCACTCCGCTCTGGCACCCGCAGCGCTTTTCTCATTGCCGTTAACGTCAAAACAACAGCCGAACCAATTTCCTTCGCTGTCTAACATAGCGTAAACCAAAGAAACCCAATACGCGCGAGCGACGTGAAGCCATTTCAAGGCAGCTGATACCAGCTGCCTACATCAATCGGCGCTTTAGTACCGGACATCTAGTGTCAGTGCAAAGAGCTCGCGTAATTTTCGTCTAAAAATGACGTATTCTGCAGTGAAAGGATGCCACAATTCATCTGAAAATTGTTCCAAACGCCTAAAGATCACATTGCATAGGTTAGTACTGCAAAATATGTTACATTTTTGTTAAAAACACCTCATTTAAAGAAACAAAAATCGTACATTTTAGTGACGTCATTTTCATAGACGATGTTGCAACCAATGAGAATAAAATTTTCCCACATTTTCTCTTATTTGCTTCAATATCGGTTTTAGGAACTGTTATTGTTATAAAAATACTCTTATCACATACATACATATGCTTACGCCTTTACTCCCGAAGGGGTAGGCAGAGGCATTGTATACGCCCACATTTCACCTTTTTAGAATTTGTTCCACGTAATAGGGCTGAGCCGTAATGCCATGTTGAGATGACGCAGGTTGTGACTGCCTGCTGTTGAAATTTTTCAAGCCGCCTCAAAAGGCCTTCAACTTTGCTTCATGACTGCCATTTTACTGGAAACCGGAAACAACAGCTTAACGGCCTTCTGAAGCACAGAAACGCTCAAATAAATGTCACAAAGTGGTCACATGGATGGTCACCCATCCAAGGACTGGCCATAGTGAAAGTTGCTTACTGCAGTGATCGTTTACAGATCAGATCGTTTATAGATCACTGAGTACGCGGGGCCACAAGCGCTTCATATCTACTTAAATAATTTTATTTGCAAAATTTTGTGGGTGGGTACCACATAATTTAGTAAAATATTGTAATTAAAACAAGTTTATTAATTTAATAAGTAAGGTAAGCCTTCGGAAGGATGTCCCAGGGCTCCCGGCAGACTTAGGCAACCACCTTGGCCTCGCTTAGAGGGTTCGGGTGCTATCCCGCCACTTGGGGAAGGGGGTAGAGTTAGTTACTATTCCACCACCATGAATGCTTCTGGAAAAACGTCGAGTAGCCAACTCGTCCTTCTCAGGCCCTCGGTCAGGGAGGCCGGTAGTAATAATATATTACTTACTACAACAGTTTGAAATACAAATTATTACTGATTTTAGAATTTTTTGGTATAGTGGCAGCAGAAATACATCATCTCGGAAAATTTCAGCTCTATGGCTATTACGGTTTCTGAGATGGAACCTCGAAATAGACAGACAGACAGCGAGACGGACGGCTGAACCTCATAAATAGGGTTCCTTATTTACCTTTTGGCTACGGAACTCTAGAAGTATATATAGGTATGCCTACTAGTAAAAACTTAAACTGTTTATTATACTGGTTAGTAGGTAAGTCGTTTTACACTTACCCCCTTTTTCATAATCGTTTATTAAACCTATTTTAGTTAAAACACACTTTAAGTATATTGCTATCTCTAACCAATGACAGAGTACGGTTAGAGACAGCAATAGACTTAAAGTGTGTTTTAACTAAAATAGGTTTAATAAACGATTATGAATATGGAGGTTAGTGTTTAATTTAGCTTTTTTTTAAACTACATATTAATAAAATATGGGAGACCATTCTGCCTACCCCGCGAAGAGTATAACATATAGATAAATAGAGTTAAATGTTAAATTAATGTATACAAACAATTTTTTTTTTTCCCATTTATAGGGTAAATTTTATTTCCTGGCAGCATTTTCTGTAAGCTTGTGTGAGTGTCACCGAGTATAAAGACGAGTAGTTTACACCTACATTAATATTGGTTCGGCTTCGCGGGCGCGTACGTATAATTGAGCGACTCTCAGTCTATGTGTAAACTATAATAGACAGCGACGCGACCGGGCCAATTTAGGACTCTTACAGCGGTACGCTCGCCACTCCACTCCGTACAAAAAGCGAGGGTGTGCAGCGCTTTATCCACGGCACCGTCCTCGCAGTGGGTACGTTGCCTCAGGCTCAATGCCTACCACATCATGCAGGTATTTACTAAAATATACGTGGCCCCGTGATGAGCTGTGCGAGGTGGTAGGTATGTCAGTGCCGCTTTTCTACCCAGGACCTCAGAATAAATAAGATGGCAGAGACGAGCTCAATGCTTACCGCCGAGCTCTAGCCTGGTGCGCCGTTTATGAATGAGATCATTGCGCGCTCTAACACGCCAGCTTTCAATCTCTTCCGAAGATGGTTGTTTGCCATTTTGACGCACCAAAGCATTGGGCCGGTAGATTTCTGCCAGAACTACGGCCTCCAGGTTCCGCGACGGACTGTCAGAATTAGACGTGCCGTCTCCTATGATATTATATTCTCTGGGCTATGGCCCGCTGCGGACATCGCAGCAGAATCCTATAAGAAAATGGTGCTCCATATAACGCTTTCAAGCGCAGCACACCACCATTAGGCGAGTTTGCTTGTTTAACTACTAGTAAGACTTGTGTGGTATTTTTGAAAATGAAAGGGTGATAATGTTCTTGAAAATGAATAACATGATAATTATGTTTGCAACTAAAGAGCCGCGCCTTGCCGACCCCTGCCATATCCGCTTCTTCACTTTTTTTTTATTGTTATGGACGCGAGCTATGCCGGGCGGACAATTGGGTTTGCAAGTTATACCCATTCAACTCTCGTAACTCCGAATGAACAGCAGTCTTACTCGGCTCTTGAAATAATTAGGTTTAATAGGTGTTACAAGATATATAATTCCAATTTATTGAATTTACTATAAAAAGTTTATTAGGTGTTCAAAACACGTATTGCGCATAACAAGGTTTTAGTAAAATAATGACATTTTTGATGTAAAAGCAGTATGAGGTGCAGTTTAATATATTATTAACTAGAAGCTTTAGCCGCCTGGCGTCTTTTCACATCCCAATTATATACTCTAGCCATATTTACTTCTGTAGTTGTCCACTGGTCTCTGTAAATAGAAATATGTAGTGTTAAGTCATTGTGAATATTTTAATAATAGACATGCGAAAATTTGTGAATGTAGATGATTGGAGGTTTGTTACTATTTCACTGGATTCAGTCAGTAGAGCGTAAGAGTAGATCTGGTTAAAATTTGGCATGGGGATGGATTCGGGTCTGGAATAACACATAGGCTACTTACACCTAAGTATAAGTGAACCTATAGAATGTGAAAAACCGGCCAAGTGCGAGTTGGACTCGCCCATGAAGGGTTTCGTAGCAGCAAGTAACATAATATAAAAGTTTTTATAGTTCGTTGTAATTTTGATTGATATAACATGTTCGCAATGGTAGAGATTTTTCTAACCGAAAATTTTGGTTTATAACGTATTAAAAAAAAACTGCTAGCTCTATCTCGTTCAAACCAATTTTCGTTGGTAGTTTTTATGGCAATGTACATTATATAATTTTTTTAGATTTATCATTCTCTTAGTTTAGAAGTAAGAGGGGGGGGGGGGGGGGGGACACACATTTTTCCACTTTGGAAGTGTCTCTTGCGCAAAATATTCATTTAAAAAAAAAAGATGTTAGGAACTTCAATAGCATTTTTGAAGACCTATCTATAGATACCCCACACGTATGGGTTTGATGAAAAAAAAAAAATTTGAGATTCAGTTCTGAGTATGGGGACCTCCAAAATTTACTACCTTTTTTCTAGTTTTCTATAAGAATCTTAATGCGGTTTACAGAATACATCTAGTTACCAAGTTTCAATAGCATAGGCCTCATAGTTTCGGAGAAAAATGGCTGTGACACACGGACGGACAGACAGACAGACAGACAGACATGACGAATCTATAAGGGTTCCGTTTTTGCCATTTGGCTACGAAACCCTAAAAAGGGGAACAGTTTCACGCGGGTTCATCTAGTGAAATTATAACAAAATTGTGGCAAGCACTCAATGCGCCGCCCCATCCGTGTCATACCTACCGACATCTAGTGGGTGCCAAGGGTAGCTTTCTCAAAATAAACTCAAAAAGGTCTTAGGTGCAAGGGATATGGATGGGCCCCGATAAACAAGTGAATCACCCTGTAGTTTTATCAATACTTACATACTATAATTTAAAATATCAAAATGATTTACTTACCTTAGAAAGTCTAAATCATGTTCTACATGGGATAAATTTTTCTTAGCTGTAACCATATTTGACGATAACAGGTTTTCTGCATCTTTCAAGTCATACTCTAACATAACATTAGCACCGAGCCACAAGCATACTTTATCTGTTGGTGGTATATTTGCCTGCAACAAAAGAACTTATAAGATAAGGGCCTTCACTAAGTGAAGCGGGCGTCAAACGCGTGCAGCGGGCTCACGACGCGCACTGTTTTGTTTATACCATTTTTTTAATGTGAGGGAAAATCCTTCATGGATGCTATGCCGAACTCCTATTTTTTAATGTGAGGGAAAATCCTTCATGGATGCTATGCCGAACTCCTACAGACATAAAAAAAAAATTAAAAATATTCAGGGACATCTCACACAACCCTATCTGATCCCAAAGTAAGCTAGGCGCTAACCTGCTTGTGTTGTGGGTATCAGACCATGGATATTAATACTTATATACTTTTAAATACATGCATATCTTCCCTACAAACTGATACCCCAGCTAAACCCTGGTTTTTTAAATTTAGGGAGGCCAGTAAAAGGTCAACCTCGGTTATCTGTCGTCTTCGGTTAGGTCATGCTTGCACTAACGTTTTTCTAAGGAAAATAAGGATTAGGGTTAATTCTTTATGTGAATGTGGATTAGATGAAGATACTACGAACCATATCTTCTTTGAATGCATAAGAAGGAATGGATCCTTATATGATTATCTTCCTACAGAACATTTCCCTCGTCCTATTAACTTCAACTCCCTCCTGACCTATGTTGATTCCCCCCACATATACGTTGTATGTGATTTCATTGACTCCAATAACATTAAACTGTAGAACATTGTGTGTGTCTGCTAAATTACTAACATATTCTTTGTGCTTTAATGCTGTCTTTTTTATTGTTACATGTACTTCAACACGAATCTTGGATTTTGGCTACTTTGTTACCTACTTTTTCTGTTTTTCCTTGTACACTCACAAAACTTTGATCCTAATAGGTGTGGACCGCATAAACACTTTCCAAATCCACACTGAGTCATTGGCGGAAAATAGTATCGCCATAAAGAAAAAAAAAAAAAAATACATGCATATTATATTATACATAAAAACACCCAGACTCTTGAGACAAACTTTTATGGGTCACACAAATATTTGTCTCCGGTGGGAATCGAATCCACAACCTCCAGCGCCGCAGGCGGTGTCTCTACCGACTGCGCCACAGAGGCAGTATTAAAAATCTCATGTTACGCCCAACAGCCTACGGTCAGGAGCCCCGGGTAAGACTTCAGAAGGATGTCCCAGGACACTGTTTATACGATTATTTAATACAAGCATGCGAAGTAGGCATCCACTGGGGTGCTCACGTCACACGTCACAATAGGCAGAAGTGTAAACCAAACTCTTGATGAGTATAATAGTCAGTTTTGAGTGTAAATCTCCTCTGGGGTGTAATTTAGGTGTAGGTAGGTACTCAGTCATTTATTGTTAGGGGATTCTTGAAAACTGTTTGTTCCTGATTAACTTAATGAAAGGATATTCATTTGGTTTTCACCAGAAAATTTTCAGCAAAGTTTAGATACATGCAAGTGAGGCTTATAACAAACATTATCAATTAAAGTGGCACAAAAGAAATATTATTATTAAGTATTAGATCAAATTTCATCATCCTTTTTGACTTCTTGCTACCCTTAAATACAGAGCTAAAATTCACATTACCTTCATAAACACTTGATCACTAAGAAGAAATTTGGTTTCCATTTCATCTTTTTGGATCTTCAGCTTTTCTATCATGTCTAGGGAGCGTGCTAAATCAGGGATTTGCTGTCGTAGCCGTCTACGTTTTGTGGCCAGAGATAGCTCCATATGCTTATACTTAGCATGTTGTTCATCAAGACTTCTTAGTACTTTATCCACACCACCAGAATTTTCAGGCTTGCTCATAAATTCATCTACATTATCCTGAGAAAAATAATTTGATAACTTAATCACCAAATTGTGTCTATTTGGAAATTGTGAGATATGAATGTTAGTTATTATTGATAACAGCCATCGATTTTTGTGTATTTTTATGTACCAGGCACATTTTTTACTAATAATACTGGCTGTCAGTAGATGTTCTAGGAGTAACACCTTAGTTTCTTCACATGACTAATATTGTAATTTAAAACACTAACGAAGTAGCTATAGTAATGCAATATTTGTACACAACCTTTCCATTTATTTCTTTACACTTTTTTTTACTACTAAGGTGGCAGACAAGCTTACGGCCCACCCGACGAAATGTAGTCACCGTAGCAGTCGTAAAAGGTAGCAGGGGTTTAAAAAATATACATATGATATGATTACGCTAAGTTTTTGGTAAGGGTAGGCAGGGGTTGGCTGTACGCTATACTGCGCCAGTTGTAATGTGGTCAAGGCGTAATAGTTGGCGTACAGCCGTGGTTATTTCTAATAATAATTCTTGTCACTTACTACAAATGTCGCCTCTGGTATACCAGAATATGATTTGGGTGTAGAAGTATCGTTTCCATCGCCATCCATTTTCAGTGAAAGAATTTAATGGTGATCTGAAATCAAAACCAATACTGTAACTTTACGAAGATTCCAATTTAATAGACTATTAATTTGGGCCGAAATTAATATATTGTACGTACAAATAGCAAATATTTTCACATGAGGCCAAAGCACGGGACAACAAATCAAATTCTATAAATACGGAGAACGATGAATGAATGAGTAAGAATTGAAAATGGAATGAATGGGACAGACCAGGGCCAAAGGGCCACAGACAATGAAAAATGAAATATGAAGCGCGAGCGTAGACTAATGGGCTCCCGACACGATCATGCCTTGCACTGACCTGTAATAGTATCTGGACTGGTGATCGGTTTCATAAAAGTGTGCCTAATTGAAAATCGCCATTTGGCGCTGACGGCAGCTAGCGAATGTACTTGGAACTAATACTAGTGATGTACAACACCTGTCTTGGTGTCGATAAAAACTTTACCAGATATCGACTACAATGTTAATTTTATTTTTGTACCAATGATGTTTATATGAATTACTACTTTAAAGTACCTAAGTAGGCTAAACCATCAGGCTCGCGAATTCAGTTTGGCGAGCTTAATATAAAAAAAAAAGTGTTTGCTTAAACAGTGGTCGCAGGTATGTTGCCAAAGTAGTGTTACTATTGTAAATCGGCTGAAAAATGACACCGGACACAGCCCACACAGTCATTGGTTGTCTTTAATCATAATTGGGTCATGTTAGAACTTAAAGCTAGGCGTCTAATAGGCGGATGGGCCGTTCCGGGCCGCAACGCAAAAATCCGCATGCCATACGTTTTTAATGAAACTGCGTTTCGTTGCGGCCCGCCTCTAGTAAAGGCAGATGCTACACAATTTCATATGAAACGTACGGCACGCGAATTTTTGCTCTGCGCTGCGGCCCGGTCCGCCTGGTGGACGCCTCGCTTAACGTGAGCCGTGCGAGCGTGCTCCCCGAAGCAGCCAATGCCAACTTGCTATTCCGCCTCAATGGCAACTATTTCCCATTTACTTCCCGAAGCAGCCGTGCCCAGAGAGGAATTTTGTTAAGTGACAGGTTAATTAGGATTAGGATTTATTGTAGTTTTGTTTGTTTGCAGTAGGTAAGTACAGAGGAGGGTAGGTATTTAAAAAAAATATGAAATCACACATTTATTACGGTATATTTTTAAATGCACATCTGTATAATTTTTAAAAGGAAATTATCTATATAAATATATCACATATTTTAAAAAGATTGAAAAACAAAGTAGATTCTCTTAAAATAGGCTTGTGTTCACTAAGAATAAATCTGATTGATGTGTGTTTCTAACGACTATGTCCAATATATAAATAACAAAAAGCAATATAAATTGGTACACAAATTAAGGATTAGGTACTATTATTTTTAGAAAATAAGATTGGAATAAATAGGCATTCCGTCACGTCACATCAAATACCTCTATCAGAAAGTGTGACGTAACAGTTTGCTACTTTGATGTTTGACGCACTCTGGCAGTCTTGAGTCTTGACATCTTATGTCACAAGTCGTGTCATCTTGTGTAATTGCTTAGATTCTCACACGTTTTCATAAAATACAACAGATTTCAACAGTAAAAGTTCACCCCTAAACGTTTTTTTTAGTACTAAAACTTTTTAAAAATCTAAATCACAAAACAAATCATTGAAAGGACTCATAAAAAAATTATACACATTTTCTTTTTGTTTTATTTGGCAACAAGTGACGTCACACGAGGCACCATGACAGTTTGGAGCGTTTTCGATACAAATTTAAATTGGGATATTTTTAAATGTAAATCTATATATTTTTTCTGCACACTAGGTCACACCACTAATTAACTGAATGCACAACAGAAATCTGAATGCTGTACCGAAACCAAATTGATTAACTAAGCATGTACTGCTTAAAAAAACAAAATTTTACACAAAACGAGATGACCTTTTTGTATCGAATTCACACCAAAAATTTGGTTTGTACACCGGATATTTATATGAGTTACTTAGCAAAAATACGAATTTCTTGTCAAAAATACTAACTTACACTCTAAATTGTACAATCTTATAAAGGAATAGGTTAGGTTAGGTGAGTTTTTAATTTTTGAATAATGAAATTTCATTTTGTAAAGATGACTGATTAAATAAGATTTTTAATTAGAATAAAGGATGTTCCTAAAAGTAAATTAGGGAATGGTTTTCCTTAAAAAAGTTTTAATATGTTTGTTAAGCTAAGGAATTTTTAGATATACTATTTTGATAATAGTGATTTTTTCAGTAAAATAGTTCTGCAAATACCATTAAACAGTATCTTGAATTTGATTTATTTAGTGTGCAAGTCAGTATTTTTGGTTTAACTTTGTAATATTTTGTTCGAAAAAAGGGTTTAAACAGATATCGATTTAAATACATGCCATTAAATTTCATTTTTTAAATCACAAAATATACTAATGTAAATGATTGTTGTAAATAAATCAAAGTATTACATTTCTGTGATCATATAATCAGCAGATCATTGATAGGGTCGGCAGCGCGAGTGTGGCGCCTCTGGTGTTGCAAACGTTCATAGGCTGCGGTGACCACCGGTCCTTCTGGTGGGCCGTATGCTTGTTACCTTAGTGGTATAAAAAGAAATATAAACATAAAGCTACAAAATTAAACAATTTTTAAAATTTAGGACACCAGCCTCTTGTTATTGCCGATTTAAAGAAAAGTAAATGAAGAATGCTTTCACTTGTTAAATCAATATGATAATTTTCAAACAAAACTTTATAACCGAATGCTTAAAAGCGAAAGTACCTGTAATAAAAGGAACATTTAAATATTATGAACAAGAGTAAATAATTTAATTATTAACAAAAAATAGTCTCACTAAGTGTTATAATTCAACGTTAGTGCTAGAAAGTTATATTTCACACGCTAGTTAGTTACTGTTTCGATTATCAACTACAATTTTAAGTGTTTATTAATAATTTTAATATGTTCATTAAATTATTAAAGAACTTTTACCATGCCTCTTGTTTTTTAAACTACGAATTTTGGCACTGGACAGAAAATTATCGATATACATTTTGACATCCCTATTAATCATTATAGGTTATAAAAATATTCGTAAAATCCCCGAAACTCGAAGGGTATTCGCTTATGATAGTAAAAAAAAACCTAAATTATGGTTTTATAATAATTGTTTAAAAATTTGATTCTTAGATTTACTTACTTGTGAAAAGAGACGCCACAGCCCTTCTCGTATCTTGTTTTACAATATACACACGATCTCATGCTAAATATCTACTTAATTACACTATGAACTAAATTTATACATCAAAACACTTCAAATTTATACCAATCACAGTAATAACTTAAAAATATTCGAAATTTTACACATAAACTCCTTCTGAAATAAACAAACAACGGCCATTTGCAAACTAATTTAGTTCTCAGTGCACTCGGCAGAGGCGCTTTGAATCGGCCCAAAAAAGTAGCTGTCATTTTGTATGGAATAGCCAGTCCAGCGATTATTATTACAGGTCAGTGATGCCTTGCAATTGTCTCTTTCTTGCGCGTGGTACTACCACTGGTCCCACGAGTAAAAAAATTAACCGTGGTACTACCTAGTGGTCCCAGTAGTACCACGGGTAATTCAATTTTACCCGTGGTACGACTGGATCAAAATAAATGAAGATCGATTAAAACAAATGAAGATCGGTGAAAACAAATGAAGATCGGTAAAACAAATTAACATCAGTAAAAACAAATGAATATCGGTGAAAACAAATGAAGATGAGTGAAAACAAATGTAGATCGGTAAAAACAAATGAAGTTGAGTGAAAACAAATGAAGATCGGTAAAAACAAATGAAGATCGGTAAAAACAAATGAAGATCAGTAAAAACAATTGAAGATTGGTAAAAACAAACGAAGATCGGTAAAACCAAATGAAGATCAGAAAAAAACAATTGGAGATCGGTAAAAACATTGAAGATCAGTAAAAACAATTGAAGGTTGGTAAAAACAAAGGAAGATCGATAAAAACAATTGAAGATCGGCATAAATAATTGAAGATCGGTGAAAACAATTGCAGATCTATCAAAACAAGTGAAGATTGGTGAAAACAAATGAATGTGGGTGAAAACAAATGGAGGTTGAAAAAAACAAGTGAGGATAGCGAAACGCTGAAGGCTTCAGGTATTTGTAGCGAGAGATAAATAACAAGAAAGTGACAGTTAAAATTTAAAATTGCGATTTATTGAACAAAAAAAAAATCAGGGTCACTGGGGATGTTCAAGTAGCAAGAAATTAGCGATTTCCGTTGGTTTCCGCTGGGTCCCGACTTATCTTTGGGAGCGATGGCCCTCTCGAAGATTCCCGACGGTCGGAAGAATCTTGCTGCGAGTTATAATATTGATGTAGACCACCGTCGCCACAAGGGTGGACCGATGGAGCCTCAAGGTGCACGATGCAGTCCGACGGTGGGATTATGCAGCCCATAAGGGGGACTCTGAAGTCCGGAGGGTGGACCCTGGAAAGTTCCATTGTGGGAATTAGGTACCGCTTGTTTCTCCCAATAATCTCTCCAGAGACCAGTCGGCTCCCGTTCTGCGATGAGCTGCCCCGGAAGTCGAGAGGTCTTACAACCCTTGTTTTAAAACTAACTGTAACAATTTATATCTTTTTCAAAACCACCCTCGGCAACCCATATATTTTTTTGAGACCAGCACCCCTCAATTTTCACTTTTCACAATTAGCCAACGTTACACCCAAATAAACTTACCCGTTCTGGGGTTTTCTTATGTATGGAGTATGGAGCTATTTCCTCCTTATACTTAATGAAGATTATCTAATTTTCAATATTACAACTTTTATTTCTACGTCTCACTATATCAATCGATGACCTTCCACGTGCGTCAGCGATTTTAAATATTAAACTGGCAGTCCTAACGCACTTGTGCAATGCTTTATATACTCCCGAATAGCGCCTCTGGTGGCACAATTCGTTACTAACTCAAGGCACGGCCGCTAGTACGACTATGAAACTAAATATTCTGTCGTTGCGACACCTGCTCGGTAGATGGCGCTTTTTAATCATGGTCCTTTGCCCTATTTTCTATTTGAATTAACTAATTAAATTAATCATTGTTTGACAACGTTACAATAGGTACAAACAAAAATTAAAATTGTTCAAAAAGACCTACTTTTTCAAGGGCATTTATGCTAGAAAATTGCAATCAGTACGTTCTATTTTTTTTTTATATCTTACTGGATGTTCGTCTTCACCTTAGATCATCTAACCACAGGATGCGCCTTACTTAAGCATTGTTTTCTGCCATTGCACATGACCATTTGGTCTTTTGGCTTTATGAAAAGCCTGTACATCAGTACATCATTTTATATGATTAAACTAGTACATTACATTGTAGTTGACTGTACAATAACAATTAACACACAACAGCCATTACGCGTTTGTCGATTAATACATTTTTAAATGCAATGAAATTTTATATGTCTTTGTGTTTCCCCCTTCACTTGTATGAAAACTGGCAGAATATTTTTGTATGCGGTGGTTCGCAAAGGCTAGTCCCGTGTTATATGGTCTAAGGTCTTCACCCAAGAAATACAAAAAAAAAGAACAAAGGTCGTGTATCTTTACTTCTTGGTACTTTATTTTAAAATAAACACAAAACTTAAACAAAAACAAAGGCCACACGTATCTGTATTAGGTACCTACTTATACTTCTTTGTACTTTATTTAATAGAAACATGATACTTAAACATAAACAAAGGTTATGTTATGTTCTAGCTTCTAATTAGTATAAAAATTTAATAAAACATAAACACAAATTTAACAGGAAAATGTTTGTTTCATAATATGAAACATACAATTCATATAATTTGAAATACATAACATATAAAGTATGCTCATCATTTTACGTTTCATATTATGAAACATACAATGTTGCCTTTTTAGGCTCTCCGCTCTGATCCGGTTGCCGCAAATCTGTAACGTATGGAGATTCATAGAAGTGCAAAAAGCACGGTATTAGCGCAAAAATTTAAAGAAAATATAAAGAGATTGTTGTGCCTCCTCTTACGCATGTATGTAATTTGGCTCTCAGTAATGGTACTTTCCATCTGCTTTTAAAGAGGCATTGATACTTCCAGCACTCAAAGGGGGCCTAGCTAGGGACCGTGTTAACAGTTACCGACCAATATCTATTTTACCTGCTATGTCAAAGGTTTTGGAAAAGATAATGAACGGCAGACTAGTGAATTATGTACAGGAAAATAAGCAGTTGTCCGCATGCCAGTACGGGTTTCGAGCTGGGAGATCCACTGTGGATGCAGTTCATGCCCTTACCGACTACGTCTATAGAAATCTGGAAGGGGGTATGAAGTGTGCAGCAATATTCTTGGATCTGGCAAAGGCCTTTGACACGGTCTCTGTCGAGACACTTCTGGGGAAACTTGAGCATTCTGGTGTGAGGGGGATCCAACTACAGCTGTTCCATGACTACTTGAGCAATAGAACAAAACGCACAAAAGTTGGCCATAGCGTGAGCCAGGCTCTTCCTGTTGAATACGGTGTTCTGCAGGGTAGCGTGTTAGGCCCGGGCCCCACCCTCTTCTTGGTATATATTAATAAGCTCTGCAACCTGCAACTCACAAGTGGTTCCATCGTTACCTTTGCGGATGACACAGCTTTGTTATTTAGTGCAACGACATGGGAGGAGGTTGTTGCTTACGCCCAAAGTGGCCTCAACAGGGTCACTGATTGGCTTGGAGAGAATGGCTTGACCCTTAATGCCTCAAAAACCAAATACATGACATTTTCTAAACGAGGATCGCCACAACTTAATCCCTTGAAGATTGTGACTCATTTTTGTCCCCATCCGCGAAGCGAGGAACGATTATGCAACTGTCCTGAACTTCAAAATGTCAGCCAAATAATGTACCTCGGCGTTCTTATCGATCACAATTTAAGCTTTAATGTTCACATCAAATTACTTTCGGGCCGCCTGCGTAAACTCATGTACGTATTTAAAAACCTCCGAGGGGTTGCTGACTCCACAACCATAAAAACGGTGTATATGTCACTTTGCCAATCATTAATAATGTATTGCATAACAGTCTGGGGAGGCACTTACAAAACCTCGCTGCTGCAATTAGAGCGAGCGCAGCGGGCAATATTGAAAACTGCATTTTCTCTGCCCTATCGTTTTCTGCTTTCGGTCCGCCAACTATACATCCTTTACAACGTTCTTAAACAGCACTCATCATTGGGCTATGATACCACAAAATTAGCCGAACGACGTGACTATAACGCGTAGGCAGTCTGTAAAGTAGCGTCCTGGTCTGCCTTTTCACAGAGATCTTTTTTATTTTTGGGTGGTTACTTAGACAACAAAGTTAACAAGGCTCTCAATATATATCCAAAGACAAAGAATCGTGTGAAAGAGATTGTTTGTGAGTTTCTATATAATCTAGACAATAATGAAACGGAAAAGTTGCTGGAAGTACTAAAATAATTGCCTATACAACCACACTTTCAAACCACACAGACACACATAAACCTACACCAACCAACACACACACACACACACACACACACACACACACACACACACACACACACACACACACACACACACACACATACACACACACACAAACGTACGCACTCACGCCTAAATATTAATTAACTTGCCTCTTATATTAACTGTTTTTATTCTTTTTATATTACCAGTTGTTTGCCTGCTCCATTGACACCCTCAGCGCCAAGCATCAATCGATTAGAATTAAATTTTTACAAATTTTTTTTTATGCGTTATTTTACTTTTAAATGTTATTTTATTTATGTATTTTTAAAATTGACCAACTACCTTTTCGTTTTTCATGCTTTCAGGAGTGTGTGCAAAAATGATACACTGGCCCACGAGATATATTTCTCTATCGAGACATCTCGTGGGCCATGTGTATCAATTTTGCACACATATTATTTTTTAATTTATTAACTTTATTTATATTTCTTTTCAATACATACCTAACAAAAGTGTAAAGTATGGTATCAAGGTTTTTAAACTTTGTACCCAAAAAGGATACACTTGGAATTTAGCCGTTTATTGTGGGAAATCTAGGAACCCCGAATCTGAAGTCTCAGAAAAAACAGTGATGTCCTTAGCGGATGGTCTATTCGAAGAAGGGAGAACG
Source organism: Miltochrista miniata (assembly GCA_933228765.1). Lineage (NCBI taxonomy): Eukaryota > Metazoa > Arthropoda > Insecta > Lepidoptera > Erebidae > Miltochrista > Miltochrista miniata. The sequence continues at coordinate 19,436,884 of OW121763.1, read as the reverse complement.
ATGTATACCGACAATTAATATACAAGTGTTCCCCTTGCCTTGCGTTAACGTAAGAGAAAAACCCATCTTGTCGGCACCCTAAGGGCAAACAGAAAATATCTGCCAAAAGAGGTCACACACGCTAAATTGAAAAAAGGGGAAATAGCTGCAAAGCAAAGCAGTGATGGCATAGTAACTCTAAACTGGCGCGACAAAAGAGACGTTAGAATGCTCACCACAAAAACGTCAGCACTGGAGATGGTAACGTACAACAGCCGACGTCCTAATGAATTACGTACAAAACCGAAGTGCATTGCGGACTACAATGACGGCAAATCTTCAATAGATATAAGTGATCAAATGGCGACTTATGGATCAGCTCTTAGACGCTGTACCAAATGGTACCGCAAATTGGCTTTTGAGATCATTTGGGGGACTAGTGTAGTGAATGCTCACTTCCTTTATAATGAGTATTCTTACAACAAAAAGTTAACTATTATTGAATTTCGTGAGCAAGTAATCACCTCACTATTGGAGCGGAATTCTTCAATGAACGAACCCGGTCCTTCACGATCTAGACCTCAACAAAAATACCATTTGATCCAGAAAACTACAGACAACAAGAAGATTCGAGGTCGTTGTGTGGAGTGCTATAAAATGTATGGCAGAAAAGGTATACAAGTTGATGGAAAAACAAAGAAAGCACCTCAAATTTACAGTGTTTGCTCAGTTTGTCAAATTTATTTGTGCCGCCCATGCTTCAATAAAACACATTAGATTTATTTTGCGTCCTTTTCTATTGTATTTTTATTATAATAAATATGTAAAAATAACATAATACTTTTATTTAACCCAAAAATTTTGTAAAGTAATAATATCTGAACCGTACATCATAACTCCAACCCAAATATACCATTTCATTCATTCAGGCCAGAGGATTCTGTTTCCCGTACAAAAAGTATGTAAACCGTGTGCATTAACGATACACAATGTTTTAAAAGAAACGCGTCGTGTGTATCATTTTTGCACACACTTGTTGTAACAAGTGTGTGCAAAAATGATACACTGGCGCTGAGGGTGTTAATGCGCAATATTGTACTGTCCCAGAGTAAGACACTTCGGTGGTATGGAAGCCTGGTTATCCATATCACAGGTTCTTTACCTTGTTTGGAACCCAGTTACCTAATATGTGACAACAATAATGTTCATAACATGCACACAATAATGTACATGGGAGAAAATAAATAAAATATTATATTATACTCGTATTATATAAATATCAGACTTGACTCAATATATTGAGCCGTGTCGGGAGCCCATTATGTATATAGAAATATATAAGTACGAGTATGTCTATTAATCGCCTAAATATCCCATAGACAAGCTTATACTAGCTTAATTTGGTCTATAATATGATGTTGTGTGAGAATGTCCACAAATATTTTATTTAAGTGCGAAGCCGCATTTGCGTTTTTCCGCGGCGGTTTCTAACCTCAAAATGTCATCAAACTGTCAAAATCAATGAAATCAAGTCAATGTTTTGACATTTTGAGGTTAGAAACCACCGCGATAACGCAAGTGCGGCCTCGGCCTAATGGTTATTTGATCGTGTCGCGAGCCCATTATCAGGCTTGACTCAATATTATTGACCGTGTCTAGAGCCCATAATAAGAATGAATGCATGAAATAATTTGACTGGACCTTTTCTTTATACGTCTGACTGGACTCATTGACTGACATGACATTATCTTTTCTCAGCCTCTTGTTGGTTGTCAAAATCAAAGTGTTTTGGACTTTTTGCAAGAATTATTCTTGATTTCCTTGCATTTTTCAAAAGACATCGTTTTGCCTTTGTTAGTATAAAAATACCTGTTATCTATAGTGTTTTAAGAATAATTGGGAAGTAATGAAACGTTTCTTTTCAGGCCATCATCTATAAGTGCGGCTACGCCCTTTTTATACATTGAAGCGTATAATTTTGTATTCAACATAGGCCTATCAGATACCGCCGTTATGGATATGATGGTGTCAACATTACAACAGCAGCGAGCTGTTACAGAACAGCTGCGACGAGAGGCGTCTATAAAACGCATCCCTGTTTCTGTAGCTGTATCTGACATCATCAAATTTATAAATGAACATGAGCAGGAAGATTGCCTACTTGTGGGCTTTTCCAGTCAAAAAGTCAACCCTTTCCGTGAGAAAAGTTCCTGCACTGTTCTTTAAAATTGTATCTGATTTATTGCTGCTATTATTTAACTGGTATAACATTGTAAAACATTAATCTGTCTAAATGTAAGTCTGTATTGTATTTATCTATGTCAGTCGTTTGTTTACATAATGTAAAACAAAGAAGATAATGAGGTGTCAAGTAGAATAAAAGTTTCACTAAGTTGTAAAGTGTATTTATTCATTTTATTGTGATTATGGTTAGCAAAGTGGTGAATTAAAATAATAATAATAATGGTTTCTTAAATGTTTTATTTGTGCCAAGTAAAACCGTTGATAACAATTCCTTTGTTTGAAACTATGACTGCTTATTACCAATTCCAAATAGCAGAGAAAAAATATACCTGATTAAATTGCACAGAGGTGATAGAAGTAAACTAGTCAGTAAAATACCTACTAGGCCACATGAAATGCATAATATAGGATCAATGCAACTGTTACAAGACTAGAAATAATATGGCAGTGGACATCACTACTTGTACTTTCCAGAAGTGATACATTTTATGAAAACTTGTGTCATACTTACTATTGAAATGTAATATTTCATAGATTATTGAGTACACATTTTGCACTATATTATTACTAACAATAACTTACTATTATCATTTTAGTATTCTGAGCTATTGCTTATATGGTCAACATTTCACAAAGGTTGTGACAAAAATGTAGGTCCACAACGGATATAGAATGAACTGTCATTTGGCAGGTGTAATAATATTTACACTTTCCTGATCAACCACTATGGCAACTTAAGGCTTGTCTAGTAGTTATTAATATGGAATAATAGAAAGTGCAGTGAATGTAGTCTACTAGTCAGCTTAATTATTGGATGTGCTATGCTATATTATTATATATTACGTATAATCTAGCTCAGCTAATGTAAATATTCTTCTTACCGAGTAGTTATAATCACATTTTATAATAGAATGGTTTACACTAAATGTTAGACATGGATTTACCATTCATAGATTCTGTAGAGCATTACACAGCCATCATATTCTGTCTCTCAACCAATGAAATCACAAAATTAAAAAAAAAGCCATAGGAAAATAATAAAATGATTTCATTGGTTGATGATCCACGAAATACACTTGTATACAGAGACCTGCTATGGAGGTCAAATCTACAAGTAAAGTGGCAAGTTAAAAGCTTAAGTAAAGCAAAATAGCTGATGAGTAAACAGCTCTTAACACTTCTGCTTAATGAAGTGACACATATTTCTTTCTGAAAGGTTTACTTCTCAATTTCAATTCCATAGAGTACAATACTAGTAAATAATCCACACAAAGTATCCTAAACAACTGATTTGTGCAACTAATTAGCAATGATTTCATATACCTAATGATTGGATGATTTTATATTATATTACGTATGGGAGTTAAACACAGGAAAATCTATTTTATATCTTGCAAAATGCTTGAGCAAAATTGGAATTAAATCAATTAATCTTATGCTAGGGGTAAAACTATATAAAAAAAAGTTACCCGCTATCAGTCTTTTAAATTGATGTTGAATATCAAATATGTGACAATTTTTCCTCAAAAGTAAAACTAAGAACACTGTGTAAGTTATAGAATGCCTATTGTCCAATTTGTTAGTAAAACTTTTTACTAGGTATCCTAATGGTTATAGACAGCTAGCTATTTATAATAAATGCTATTGCTTAGTTGAGAAACAAGGTACATCAAATTGTATCATGAATTAAAAAATAAACCAAAGGGAATTGCTAGATAAGTCTAATAGTTGACTTGTTACATACCACAATAATTTAATATTAGTCTGTACAGATACATGAACATCTAAATACATTTACTTACATGCTTAAGACGTTACCATAACATTCATGTTCAGCTCATATTCATAAGATTAGCGTTGTATTATAACTAAAATCTACCGTATATGTTACCCACTTATCTAAATGGAATATTAATACCAATACAGGATAATGTGGTATACAATACTTACAGGATTATTATCTAAAACTGTAAAAAATGACATACTAAATATTTCTAGTTTGTTAAACTATATTATAAAACTCTTACAAATAAAACTGATAATTCAATATTTATAAAAAAGGCCTCAATATTTAGTTCATCATTAATACTCAATTTAATACTACAAGCTTTAAATTTTTACATTTTTTTAGAAAAAGAAATGAACATAAACATTCAAACTACAAGGCAAATAAATTCACAGTAGATACATTCTTTGGTAAACTTTTGAGATGAACTAGTCCTAAAAACATATGGAGGTTCATGTTTTATTAAATAACATCCTAACTTGATTCAAGTTTGAAAAAATAAGATACTGAATCATAATGTACTACAACTTCATACTATCGGTTATAGCTATTTAAGGAGGTCAGTTTTCTACTGAATTTAGCTGATTTAAAAAATTATTGTGTTCTATTAGAAACTTTGACTCAAGTTAAGATGTCATAAGGAAAAGCATTTTCACACCGATTCTTTTACACGGTCTTGTTTAGGTGATGATAGATCTTCAGCTCCATTGGCTACACTCTGATGGTACAGTTTCAATAATTCCATTGCATCCTGAGCCTGCCGCTTTTCTAGCAATATTCTGCAAGGTTATAAAAAAAAACCAACATTAATTTCATGAAATCTATGATTATTAGTTAGCCAACAGCTAGTTGTTTTTTTTAATATTTGGTTTAATTGGATCAGTATCTATGCAGAATGGCTTATGTTAGTAGCTCTACTGAGAAGTAATAATAACAGCATTCCCATGTCTCACAGACAACTTTATGGTAAAACTAGTTTATGTGCTGCTGCTGTAGTCTATGTGTTGTATGAAACATAAATAATCAGCTATATCCTTGTCACAGCAGTACACACTTTGGAGAGGTTGAGTAACAAACTAACAACTCAACTTCCACATCTTGATAAAATATAATAGTAGGTAAGTACCTAATGATATTTACCTGCCAGATGCTTCCTTGATGTGTTCTAAAATTATTCTGTTGTCTCTATCCGTAACAATGTCTGCAAGACTGTCTGGATCCATATCTGATAGTAGTTCTAAATCCTGACCACCTAGGAGTGAGATGTGACAGAGATTGTGTTGAAGACGACCAACCAAATTTGCCACTTGACCTTTGTCTCCTAATGCCACATCGTCAGTTTGATCTAACGACACTTGACACTTAGGCATGTTTGGAGACCACTTCTCATTCCCATGTAATATCATAAGCGATGTATCGGGATCTAAAGTTGAGAAATATTCCTCATCGTCAACTTCCGTGCCATCGGATTCCAAGACTACGGTCAGATTATCTTGTGGCATGCCCAATTTACTTGGAACTTTAATAAGTAAATCATCAAGTGACAAAGCCACTATTCCCTTCTTCTTTTCACGATTCACATCACAAATTTTATACGGTTTATTACTGTCATATTCCATTGTGGCTGTGTTTATGTATATTATTCTACTTCAAAACCTTAACCAGAGTTATCAAGTTTTTAGGCACAAAAAATAATTGAATATATATCAACAAACTTAATTTATTCGCGAAATGTACGTACAACTATGACAAAATGACAAGTTCTTCACGATTTCCACGAAATTTGACGAAAACAGTGGTCGATCTGACGTTTTATTAAAAATTGCCAGAGTTAAATATTATTTAATTTTACAGATTATGTATATAAAAAGTTTAATTAGTTGAGTTTCTACTATACATCTGAAACTAAGTTTTAGATATGTACCGAATATTTTTTTTAGAATCCACACGTGGATGGCAAACGACTGTTTGCCACAAGGTCTTGAATATAACTCCCGGCTTGGAAAACGTTGACGTTTCTACGTACGCGGCGCGCAGCCCCTGTTAGCCTACCTATCTATGCATGATTCTAAGCACAACATGCACAAAGATGTACCTATTCTGTCTGCGATGGCTATGCAGTTATTTGGAAGGACACTATTTATTTCTTGGAAGGGCAAAGATAAAATTCCTGTCCAGCGTTAGGAGATTCCCCCTAGGTACTTAGGTACCTGTACCTACACCGCATGCCGCAAATTAATTCTGTGGACCACAAAGGGCTATTGAAGTAAATTTCAGGATTTAGCCTACCTTTTAAATGTTTATAAACTTAGGCTATGTACCATTCTGGTACGTGGTACCTACCTACCTACCAATTTATAGATAAAGAAGTAAGTACGTACCTATTGTACTAATGATAAATGATGTGTTTAACCATTGTGTACACGTAAATAAAAATGCAGACAAGCCATCAGAACGTAGGGCCAGGTAGACAAGGGCGGTCGTGGGGGTCACGTTCGGTCACAGTGCGGCGCGACGCTCGGGGATCAATATATAGTCTCTCCTGGGCTGCAACCCATCCCCCTGACTGCTGCCTAATAATTCGCTTCAGTACCTAGGTACTGTAATTTGCAACTATCACTTTTGGTTAGGCATGTTTTGGAAACATAGGTACATGTTTGCGTGTTTATCCTCTATGTTCTCGCAAAAGGTCGTAGGTACGTAGGTACCTACCTATAAACTGAGATAAACATTGAGGGTAAACTTATGGATAAGGCAAAAGTCGGATAAGTAGGTAAATGTCGAGTCGTGTGCATTTTTTGGCCTGTAATTATTTCTAAAAAATATTTAACTTCGAAAATTTGTTTGAAATAGTTTTTCTACCATGAGTTCATGGAAAATTAGTACCAATCTATACAAGACACGTTAGTTTTACTTTTTAGGGTACCGGAACCAAAGAGTAAATCCCGAATTACTTAGACTCCGCCGTCCGTCTATCTGTCTGTCATCAGACTTTATCTCAGGAACCGTGAAAGTAAGAAAGCTGAAATTTTCACAGATTATGATTACTGTCGCCACTATTACTACTAAAATCAGAAATAAAAGTAATATATAGGGGGCCTATATTATTGAACTTCGGACATCACTTCCGAAGTTTGGTCCCAAAACTGAGGGGAGCATCGGCCGCACTCGCGCGGCTGATGCCCAACATCAGGGGACCCAACGCTCCCTACAGGAGGCTGTACCTGGGGATCGTGCGAAGCATGGCCCTGTACGGGGCTCCCGTATGGGCGGAGACCCTGACGGCCAGCAATGAGGCTAGACTGCTGAGCCCGCAGAGAATGATGGCCGTCAGGGTGATAAGAGGATACCGCACGATCTCCGGTGAGGCGGCATGTCTCCTAGCCGGGACCCCTCCATGGGACCTGGAAGCGAGAGCCCTTGCGTCACTGTTCAGATGGCGCAAGGAGGCGCTGGAGCGGGGCCAAAGGCCTGCGTCTCGAGAAATCGAGGCCCAGCGGACCCTGCTCCACCAGGAAACCGTGGAGACATGGAAGGTGCGACTTGAGCAACCAAAGGGGGGATTCGCCACAATCGCGGCCGTCAGACCGGTCATGGACGAGTGGCTGGAGAGAAGACACGGTGCTCTCTCCTACCGGTTGACACAGATGCTTGCCGGGCACGGTAGCTTCGGTAGGTATCTGTGGCGAAAACACCGGGAAACCACGGCCGAGTGTCAGCACTGCGAGGACCGCAGCGATGACACAGCGCTCCACACGCTGGTGGAGTGCACGGCGTGGGCACAACAGCGACAGGTCCTCGTAGTGGGTCTGGGCGTGGACACTCTCTCGCTCGAGTCCATGGTGCGAGCCATGCTCTCCAGCGGGAGTAAGTGGGACTGCGCCGCCTCTTTCTGCGAGCAGGTTATGCTCGCGAAGGAGGCGGCGGGCCGGGTACGGGAGAGAACTCTCCCACCCGAGTTCCGCAGTCGGCGCCCTGGGCGCCGCCGACGTGTCTTCGCTGAAGACTATCGGCCTCCATGACCGGGGGTCTGAGGACGGTGAGAGGGCCGCTCACCGTCCTTACAGAAGCAGGCCCATGACGGCAGCGTGACGTGAGCAACTCACGCACGCCCCCCCTTAGAAGCGGGGTCACACCCGAAACCCCCCATAGACGCGGGATTACACCCGAACCACCCCCTGGGCGAGGCCGCAGCGGCGGCCGTATGTCTGTTGGGAGTCACGGGACATCCTTCCTGAGGGCTTACCCGGGGCTCCCAACCATAGGCTGTTAGGCGTGGCGTGAGGTTTTTTAGTCGGTAAGAGTCCGGCATAACATCCTATGAGGATTTTCCCTCACGTTAAACAAAAAAAAAAAAAAGGGGGCCTATATTAAAACAAACTTATTTTTGTATTGTTTCTTGAGCTCTTTGTAGCGATCACCGTTTATGAGTTACAGCATGACGAAAGAGAGACAGATAGATAGACAAACGGACAGCGTTGTCTTAGTAATAGGGTCCCATTTATCCTTGGCTACGGAACCCGTAGTAAAGCTGCCATTCTGCATGTTAAGCTTACTTTTACGGTTTCTAAGTATGTACATACCTACAGTAAAATTGTATCATTTAATATCTCAAGTAAGAACTAGCATCAACTACATTTAAAATTCAATATACCAAGTGGTCTCTTGCTTTATAATTTATGTAAGTGCTTTTCTATATGCAAGACGAGTGTCGAACTGTTTAGGCAGGTACCTACATACATGTTTAATACTTTCCGCAACGGAAAAGTGGTATCAAGAGGATTCTTTCGATCTGAATCCAGTACCTACGATTCCATACAAAACCTCGTAGGTTATTGGATAATCCTCGTACCACAATACCTTAGAGGTTTGACATGAGAAAAAGATATTGTAAGTAAGACCTACTGTAGGAAATCTTTAGAGAATTACGTTAATAGACTACCATTTGGAACTTTGATATTGAAACACTTTTTTTCGACAGCCTCGTTGGTCTTCTAGAGGTGTGCGACTGCGGATCACGAGGTCGTGGGTTCGATTCCCACCGGAGACAAACATTTGTGTGATCCATAAATACTTGTCTCCAGAGTCTGGGTGTTTCTATGTACGATAAGTATGTATTTAGAAGTAGATACCTATTTCATTCGTGGTCTGATACCCATACCATATACCATAACACAAGCAGGTTATTCCTTGCTTACTTTGGCATCAGTACCTAAGCGTTGTGTAAAAAATGTCCGTGAATATTTATTACCTATTTATTTAAACACTGTAGTTACGGTAAAAAGTCTATTTCACGGCAAGTATTCCACTGAAATCCCTTCACAATTTTTTACCGTAGTATACAGGCTTCGCATTCATCAATAACTTTCACGTTTTTCTCTTCATACTACATATAAAAATCAAAGTCCTGGATTATGCCTATAAATTATATTGTCTTGAGGCTTCCAAGGCTCTTTTCATATATTGAATGAAATGCTCAGTAAGGATAGCTGACGGGCTTTATGGCAAGCACCGTCGCAATTTCTTACAAGTAACTGTTGAATGGAAACTATATCATAGGATTCATACATGCTTTGATATCTATAGGTAGGTACTATTACTATAAAACTAAAATTGTAAAGTGGTCTGATCTGTACAGTGGAGATATCAAAAAGAAAATTATTAGGTTATGTTATTTGAACGATACTGAGCACAGACATATATTTTTTTGGAATTCTTATTTATTTATCTGTTGGCGATGAATTGATTTTGACGCCGTTTTGTTATTAGAAAGATCTAGATCAGATTTAAAATTTTACGTTTTTTATTACAATCGGTTACATAGAAGCGCGGAGTTGTGAACAAAATAGATTAATCAAGGTTTTAATTGTGTTTTCCGTGCAGTTGTTATTCCATTCGTCGCGATAACCGACATCAACGCTGACGGAGTCACAATAATCGGCTAGTTACATATAAGTACGTGTGGGGTGAAGTTCTAAATAACAATAAGACTAGAATAACTGGGTTAGACCTTCCGCAAGATACATTTTTAAATGTTTCAAAACTTGGGCACCGGTATTGAAGTTAGAAGTCAAAAGATGTAAGAAATATGAAAACAGACATACGAAAATTTATTCAGTGCAACGAACTTCAGCTTAAACTCACAGGCCATAACAAAATAGATTATAACTTAAAGCAGGTACCTACACCAGTTATAAAACTCCTTAGCACACCATTAAGTAACACTTAAGTTGAGTAGACATAATATAGGTAAGTAATGCCTAGATGGCTTACTTTATTCATATCTTATTCAGAGAGTCTAAAACTTTAAAAGCGTCATATTTTTCAGTTACATTACGTGTAGTAGGTACCTATAGTAGTACCTACCTATATACGGAAAGTGAGGTGGATGGTCTCCGGCGCGACGCGGCGGTGTAATGTATAGTTGGGTCGACACAATACCTGTATACGAGCGAGAAAATGGGTTGAGTTATGGCAGTCTTAATTTTACAGTTGAAAAGATACACTTGAGACTTATTTTAGTAGGTCTACGATGTAGTTAGGTATGGCATAACTTCCGTCGCAAAGTCTTGAGAAGTCTGTCGAGAGCCCTGGGACATCCTTCCGAGGGCCTTATCCAGGACACCCGGCCGTAGACAGACAGTTGTAAGGTATCGTGGGGTTTTAGTCGGTAGGAGTCTGGCATAGGATACGTGTCGGATTTCCACACGTTAAAAAAAGTCTTGAGCAAGCACAGGGTCTAGTCTGTATAGAGTTCACACATAAAAATCTCAGACATTTTTCAAGGATTAAAAACCGAAAGGTCCAAGCCTTAACGAAATTATAGTGCAAGTAATGAATTGTTGATGTGGTTTGACATTTATAGCATGTAATTTAATACCTAGCCGAGAAAATTTAATTTTTCTATCGTTCCTCTATTAGGCTGCTCGCACATTTGTCAGCACCGTACGCGCCGCACGCGCCGCACGCGCCGTACGCGCCGCATTTTAGAATTCGTTGTATGAAATTGTATGGAACCTCGCACATTACACCCGCACCGTACGCGCCGCATTTCGTGAAATGCGGTAGGCATCCGAATAACATTCTGATGACGTCATAATGCGGCGCGTACGGCGCGTGCTGGTGCTCGATGTAGCCGCATGCATGCTCAGTGTTGCCATATATACGTGTTTGCCCGTATCTATACGGAAATAATGTTCAAACCGGACAATACATAATACATGCACACGGACTTTTATACTGAGATTCCATTGCGTGGTTCCATGATGGAACTACTGGGATTTTTTTGTCCCAGTAGTTCTATGGAACAACTAATTTTTATAAACGAGAAAATTAATCCCAATAGTTCCGGTACAGTTACAGTCACAATAACATTCACCCATTTTTTGCGGGTATACTACGCCAAATCGAATGCCAAATAATCGAACGTTCAAAATATCGAACGTTCAATATATCGAACGTTCAAAATATCGAAGATTACAATATCAATGTTCGATATATTAAACGTTCGATATTTTGAACGTTCGAGTATTTGGATGTTCGATTATTTGGCATTCGATTTGGCGTAGTATACCCTTTATTTGCAATGTTGAAATTCTTTAATATTCTATTTTTATTTGCAAATGAAGATCGACAAAACAAATGAGGGTCGAATAAAGAAATGAAGATCGGCAAAACAAATGAAGATCACCAAACAAATGGCGGCCGGATAAACAAATGACGATCGGCAAAACAAACGACGCGACGGTCGAAAAAACATATGCAGATCAATAAAACAAAAGACTATAAGCATATTATGCATGATATTATGCATGCTCATAAGGTTGAAATTTGCTTGCACCATTTTTTGTAATCTAGATGCTATAACCCTTCAAAAAATAGGTGCAAGCAATTCTCGACCTTAATGACTTTTCTCTAAAAATGTGCTTTTAGGCGTTTATAGACATCACTGATCACGAATATATAAAAAATAAATAGATATTATGTTTTATTAATTTGTTTTTTCGATCTCCATTTGCTACCTATATGATAATTAATTCACTACTTAACTGTACTTTTATTCGTGTAATGGAGAAGAGAAGAGAAGAGAAGAGAAGAGAAGAGAAGAGAAGGCTATGACAACAATTTCTTCCATAGCTCACTGTCACAATACCACTTACTGTACCGTTTCACACACGTGTGTTGGTTCACGCCAGAGGTAAAAGAAACTGCAAAAATAATTGGCAATGCCAAAGATTTACGGCGCGTACGGCGCGTGCGGCGCGTACGGCGCGTATGTGCGAGGCTATCAGGAAATGCGGCGCGTACGGCGCGTGCGGCGCGTACGGTGCTGACAAATGTGCGATCAGCTTTAGTAAAATGTCTATTATTTGTATGCAATTTCGATATGATTGTCTTACACAAACTTCATTCATTAGGTACCTACTTCTTATTTTTTTTCTAATACAATCGGAATTATTTATTTCCTTGAATATTAGCAATCTAGGTTTTGTACACAGTTATTTTGTGTACAACTCCTAGATTTTTTACTTTTCTGCACAAATTTGGAACTGAATATTTTTTTCAATGTTCTTAGATCTTGTATGCTGTAAATTGTCATGCAACATGTAAATAATTAAATAGTCTCTCATAGAATTTACTTTTATTTTGAAAATGGACTGCAATTAATACTTCTTGGATTACTGATTAACTCTGTATCGGTTTCCGATACAATATAGGGTCACCGGTGAGGTGTGACAAATTGTGTGCCGGTAGAAATTTCATAAATGTTTGAGCTTGACCTGAATATAAAGGTCATATGGCTACCGGCCAAAGGTACTGTACCTATCTACGGAAAAGATGTTTGTGTATACTAGTACCTACCTAACTACAAGTTGTACATATCTGAGAGTTCACCTATTCCAATTTCCACAACAACTAATTCAATGAAGCGCTCATATACCGCTAAGAGTGCGTTTCCCCTGACGCAAAGCTGGGTGGAGTGCTCTGGAGCGGACTGTGAGTTAGTCAATCACAATGCTTGAAATCTCCACGTCGAGCACTTTCGAGCAATGTAATTAACCAGGTCACAGTCAGCTCGGCTTAACTCCGCGTAAGTGGAAGTGCAACGCACTCACTGTACTACGGTTCACAGAAAAAAGATATGAGCTGGTATTGTCGGTTCCACGAAAAAAGAACCGTAGTCCGGTCTCCCTGTCTCGGTTTTGCAAAGCATCTACATCATAGGGTTCTACAAAAGACGTCTCTGGTGTCGCAAACGTCCATAAGCTACCGTTACCACATCTATCGGGTGGGCCGTGAGCTGGTCTCTCACTTTAGTGGTATAAAAAACCCTTAATCCATTGATAGCTGTACCACGGGCAATAAGCTCCCATGTTGTGTAAATGTTCGAGATGAGAGACCACTTTGTGGCATTTCCATTTACGAGTTATTCCTTGCTTTGGAAGGCTGCCGTTGGGCTTCATTGCCTGCCAATAACATGGCAGTCGTTAAGCCCCGTTGAAGGCCTTAAAATTTTCGACAGTATCTAGCCACCACTTGCTCCTGGCCATTTCAACACAGCTATAGGCTCACCACCTATTACTTGGGATGCAATGTAAATCTTGGAGGTAATGGGGTAAGAAGAGGCATACCATATAATAATATGTCTCTTCTTACCCCTTCGGTGTATAATCGGATAAATATATAAGCTAATCCCATGAAGCTTACCCGTATTTGCATATAAAAAATCTTAACATGTTTGTCTGGGTACCTTTATCGTTATCGTGTAGGTACCTACTACCTACACGATAACGATAAAGGTACCCAATCCTATTTATCTTTTTAACTCACCCTTTCTCATACCTAAATGTGAAAGTTTGTAAGAACGGATGGATATTTGTTGCTCTTTACGCTCTAATGGCTGAACGGATCTGACTCGCTGAAATTTGGTACAGGGATAGAGATTATTGTTTGAAGTACATACCTAACACAAATATAAATATTCACGGACATTTTCGCACAACGCTATCTGATCCCAATGTAAGCTAGGAATAACCTGCTTGTGTTATACCTAATATTAATAGATACTTATATACATTTAAATACATAGTTACGAGTATCATACATAGAAACACCCAGACTCTTGAGACAAACATTTATGGATCATACAATTTTTTGTCTTCGGTGTAAATCGAACCAAGACCTCGTGATCCGCAGTCGCACATTTCGACCACTGGACCAACGAGGCTGTCACAAAGATTTGCTACTTTTTAAGAGTTCCCATGTGAGGCGGGAACAGAAAAAGAATTTTACACGGGCGGAGCCAGGAGCACTATCTAGTGAGAAATATATCGCTGAATCAACCATATCAGAAACGAGATAACTCGAACCTATGTGAGCTCGGCTGGATTTCAATTATTGCCGTACTTTGCGATAGGATTTGATGACGCCCAATTCATCAGATTCATCGAATCCATTGAACCGCAATTCGTCGAATTTATGTGATCCATCAAATACATGAGATCCACTGAATCGATCAAGCATGCAATCTATTTCTCAAGTACTTAGCAGATACACGCGACTCCGCTCGCTAGATGAAAATTTCCCGCTGGTAAAGGTAAGTTTCCCGTCGCTAATATTGCATAATTTTAGAACAAACTTGATTTTCACTAAAAAGGTTATTGTGAACTACTGCCGTTTTTAGAATGTTTTAAGAGAAACAATTTCGTCATTTACAACTTACGTAAGTTTAACTATTACGCAGCGTACGCAATGAAGCTCTCAAAGGGAATAAATTATCCCCGTTTTTGTAACACTTTTCATTACTTCCCCACTCCCGTGCGTCGTGGAAGTTGATGTATTGAGCCTTTCCCAATAAGATTTTTATCGATCATATCGAACTCTTGCAGACAAACTCTTTAGCTTTATAATATTAGTATACATTTCGTATTAGTATACATTTTGTATGACTGGTAAGCTCCTCTTTCTGTGAGCAGGTCATACGCGTGAAAGAGACGGCGGGGAGGAAGCGGGAGAGAACTCTCCCACCCGAGTTCCACAGTCTGCGGCGGGGGCGCCACAGACGTGTCTTCACCCAAGGCTATCGGCCTCCATGACATGGCCTGAGAACGGTGAGGGGCTTGCTCACCGTCATTACTTCTGTAAGGACGGTGAGCCGGTCCTAGACGAAAGCGTGATATGAGGAATTCCCGCACGCCCCCCAAGAAGCAGGATAACACCCGAGCAACCCCCCAAAGACGCGGGATAGCACCCGAACCTCCCCCTAGGTGAGGCCTCAGCGGTAGCCGTAGGTCTGTTGGGAGTCCTGGGGTACCCTTCCGAGGGCTTACCCTTGGCTCCCAACCGTAGGCTGTTAGGTAGGCAACGTGTGGTTTTAGTCGGTAGGAGTCCGGCGAATCAATGTAGGATTTTCCTCACGTTAAAAAAAAGTCTGATAAGCTTTTATTTTTAGCGGTGCTACATCGCCAGCAAAAAGAGGGGACAGTAAAAAAACTTTTCTCTTGTAAGAATACGTAGACGGTTACCCATCTCAGGTCTAACCATATCGTAAGATGATTAATGCAGTGGTCGTTTACAGTAAGTAAGAGCATTTTGTTTACTACATTACAAACATATTCAGACATCAGTCACCTCAGGACCACGACAGGTCGAAACGTAGTCGAACAAAAAGCCTGAAACTTAAAACCTTCAATTCTATAGCGCCTCGTGAAATCTCGTTTGATAAACCAGTATATCCAACAAAATCGCAGCCTATCGCAGTTCACTGGAAGTAGGCTTCTCTCAATCATATTCTGTATCACGCTGGCCAGACGGGTTAGTACCAACGACGTATTACAATTAAACACGTCATGAACGAACATCACGGCTTTCAAAAACAGCAGATCTATTATTCTATATTCTATACTAATATAATAAAGCTGAAGAATTTGTTTGTTTGTTTGTATGGTTGAACGCTAGGATCTCAGGAACTACTGGTTGGATTTAAAAAATTCTTTTACAGATTGATAGTTCATTTATTAAGGATGGCTATAGGCCATATAACATCACGCTTAGACGAATAGGGGCGAAGCAGCAATCAATAATGTTTCGAAAACGGGGAATATTTTTTACCGTCTGAGAGCTTCCGAGACGTACGCTGCGTAAATAGTTAAAGATACGTGAAAATTGGGTATTAAAATATTGTTTCTCTTAAAAAGTTCTAAAAAAAGTCAGCAGCAGCATAATATATGTCTATCTCTTAAGGTTCGCTCACAATAACCTTATTTGTCTGTTTCTAACTACAGGGGGCCAAGTCTGCTATTTCAATCGCGTCAGAATAGAATAGAAATCGTGGCAAAATATAAGGTCGTCGGTACAATTTGTCAATTTTGGTAGTCGCGTAGTCACTAGAGCTCTATTGTAAGACCGGTAGAAGTCTACTGGTCGACCGATGTTCGCTCGCCGGTTCTATCGACCTTTAATGCGTAGTCGCGTATTATGTGACGGGCTAGTGGCCACTGTTTTTTTGGTTGTCTTGTAATGTCGTTTCGTAATGGTTCAGGTGGGGGGGGACACTTACGTTGGGGGTTAAGGGGGGGGGGGTTACGTTGGGGGGGGTTAATGTGGGGCTTGGGGGTGGGTTAAGGTGGCGGTAACGATGGCGGGGGGTTAAGAGAAGGGGGGGGGACGGCAAGACCAATCGCTATATTATCGTAATAGAATCGCACTATAACGGCTTTTTGATGTAAAATAGCAGACTCGGCCCCCTGGTTGCATTTCGAAAATTATTTTACAGTTTAATAGTCCATTTATTGAGGATGGCTAATGGCGATATAAAATCACCATAAATAATATTTCGAGAACGGGGAAAATTTCTTCTTTTGAGAGCTTCCACTGCGTACGTTGCGTAAATGGTTAAAGTTACGTGAAAATTTTGTAGTACAAAAATGTTTCCCTTTAAAAGTTACAAAAAAATCTAAGCGCACGGCAGTGCGCAGGCCAAGTTCCAGCAACAGGCCGAGCGCATGCCGTACTCTATTTACACGAACCGCTTCGACCCACTTTTACCCCCCTGTAGCTCAGTGCCTATTGCAAGTACAGAATTAAAATTGTACATACGTAATCATATACTAGTACTAAGGCAGTGTACCAAATTTCATAGATGTAGTTTCAGTAGATCCTGAAATATGACCCTGTGAATATAGCTAATTTTGGCACTGACTGACTCACTCACTGACCGGTCATCAAAACCTCTAGGCCACTTCCAATTGTCCTAGCGTTATGAAATTTGGCACACAGATCGGGTGTTATATGTAGATTACCGAAAAATTGAGAAATTTAAGAAATCGGTCAAGCGTGAGTTGGAAAAGGGTTACAAAGTTTGTATGGGACCACAGGATTCCTTGGTTGAATCTTCTTCAAATTTTGCATAAATCATCTCTAACATAATTGATGGAAGATGTGTTTCGTATTTTATTGAAATTCATTCCAGAACATGACTAAAAGGGGGTAACAATGGTTTTCTTCGGGCGGTTTTGATTCGAATTTGTATCAATACTTCTTAGTAATAAGAGGACTCTTTTGATTTAATTTACTTTTTATTTTCACACATGTCATGTTTAAAAACTCAATCAGATTTGAGAAAGATGTTGTCAATGTTTTGATTAATGTCAATCAAATGCTCTATACATACAAATTATGGAAAAGTCAATACTGCACATTGAATATTGTTATTTATATTTGTGAAATATTCGGATCAAATCCGTCCAGTAGTTTAGAGATCAGCAAGCATTCTAAAGGATGACTCACGCTAGACCGTGTCGGGTCCGAGCCGAGTGTCGGCCGTAGCACGGTCACCGAGCCGGTTGCATTCACGACTGCTCGGGCGAAGCTCGGCGGCACTGTATTCATGCAACGGGCCGTGGCCGAGCCGAGGCGGGACCGAGTTGTTTCCGAGCGCTTTCCGTAGTACGGCTGTCACTCAGTTGCCGCTCGGTTTAACGTATAGATTTAGCGCGAAAAATTCTAAATCTATGGTTTAACGTGAGTTTGTTCACACAAAATATATATAATATTGACCTTGCTGCGGCCGGCACTCGGCTCGGACCCGGCACGGCGTAGCGTGAGTCATCCTTTTTAGGGTTCAGTACCCAAAGGGTAAAGAACGGGACCCTATACATGAGACTTCGCTGTCCGTCTGTCTGTCTGTCTGTCTGTCCGTCAGGAGGCTGTATCTCATGAACGGTGATAGCTAGAGAGTTGAAATTTTTACAGATTATGTGTTTTTGTTGCCGCTATAACAACAAATACTGAAAACAAAAACATAGTAGGGGGGCTTACATACAACAAACGTGTTTTTTTAGCGATTTTGTCTTATATATTCGGTAATAAGGTATCCTTCACAATTTAAATACGTTAGTTAATTTGAACATTTCATCAAGATCATTCATTCCCTTTACACCATGCAAATTAAATGAATACTTTAGGAGGTATAGCACAATCAAATGTTGCTCAATGGAATTAATTTCGTGTCGCCATGATTGAACATTATACGGGTCACATACTAACTTATTTTTCGACTTTCATCGTAAATATTTGTTCTTTAAAAAGTGAACAACGCTTTTATCAGATTGCTTTAGGTAGGTGTAATATTTCAAAGATGGCTATTTCATAGGAAATAGTAAATAAATCAAACTACGGCTATCTCACAGGCCTCTCCTCTAGGATCGGATTCACAGCCGCTCAGTCAGCATGTCCAGATGCCGCAGATGCCTCAACCCTGTTCTCTCGAAAGCCTTGCCGCTTTGAGAACTTCTAGGTCAGTAATAAAACATGTTCCTAAGGGTGCTCGGAGCCAGGCGGCGGGTAAGTTATGTGAGGTAATCGACAAGTGTGTCAGTGACAATTGTGTGGAGGCCTGGGGGGCGCTTCTTTCATTTGCTTATGGAGCTCTGCGGGTCCCTTCGAAAAATACACGGGGCAACGTGACAGCGAAGGTGAAGGCGAACATCCAGTCTTTCGGATCGGATCAGTTTCCCGACGAGCCGGGGGGATTTGGGTTCTCTGGGTCTCGGAATGCTCACAAGATCATCGAGAGCAAGGTTTACGAGGGTGACCTTCGTGGGGCTGTCCGATTATTGCTTTCTGATGACTCGTTTGCCCGGCACGATCCTGAGACGCTCGGTGCGCTCCGAGTGAAGCACCCTGGCCCATCACGTCCGCTCAACTTCCCACCAGTGCCGGACACAACTATATCGGTGGTCACCGCTTCCGTGAGAGATGTGGCAATGGCACTGAGCACTTTTTACAGCGGCTCTGCGGCGGGTTTGGACGGCTTACGCCCTGGACACTTGAAGGAGCTCACATCTGTTTCGGCGGGGGAGAATGGGCAACGATTACTGGAGTGTCTAACCAGAATGGCAAATTTCTTATTAAGTGGGCAGTTGAATCCCGCGGTCTGTCCATATCTGTATGGGGCATCCCTTTGTGCGCTCAGAAAAAAAGACGGTGGGGTTAGGCCGATAGCGATAGGGAGTGTACTCCGTAGATTGACAGCTAAGCTAGCGTGCCAGTCCGTGAGGGAGAAAATGTCGGAGTATTTAAGGCCGAACCAGTTGGGTTTTGGGGCGCGTCGAGGATGCGAGGCCGCTATCCATGCGACACGTGCGTTTGTTATGGACCCCGCTCATTCAGATTGGGTGGTGCTCAAACTGGATATACAAAACGCCTTTAATACATTGGAAAGAGACGTTCTTTTGAGCGAAGTCAAGGAACAAATTCCCACTTTGTACCCCTTTCTGTTTCAGGTCTACTATTATCCTTCTAATCTATTCTTTAATGAGAGCATTATTTCCTCACAAGTGGGAGCGCAGCAGGGGGATCCGCTGGGGCCTCTCGTTTTCAGTTTGGCGATCCATAAAGTCATCACGGAGCTCAAATCAAACCTGAATTTATGGTATCTAGACGATGGGACCCTGGGGGGTTCACCGGAAGACGTCTACCAGGATCTGAACACTGTGATCACGGGTTTTAAAGACCTGGGTCTGGAAGTGAACCCCTCAAAATGCGAATTTTTCCCATGCAGCACTGAAGCTCGCGCATGTTTTTCACGCTTCACTTCGCTTTTGCCTGGCCTCAAGGAAATTCCTTCTCACTCTTTCACCCTTTTAGGGTCCCCTATCTTTCCTGATGGAGTGCCAGATGCAATTTCTTCACATAACAAACTTCTCCTTACTGCTCAAGAGCGTCTCAAAAATCTGTCTGCACATACAGCGATCGTCTTGCTGCGCATGTGCTTCGCGCTCCCTAAGATGACGTATCTCTTGCGGACTGCGCCTACCTGGCTCTATCCGGTGGAGGTTGCGAATTTTGATGGGACGCTGAGATCGACAGTGGAGTCGATTCTTAACGTGAGTCTTAATGAGTCTCAGTGGATTCAGGCAACTCTTCCCATTCGGCACGGGGGCATAGGGGTGCGATGTGCGCGGGATGTGGGTGTGCCGGCTTTCTTGGCTTCGGCGCATGGGGTAGCTGACCTTGTCACTTTAATCCTCCACTGTAATGGTGACCGGGTAAGCGTGCCCTTTGCAGCCGGTGCCGAGGCAGCTTGGTTTGCTCGCAGTTCTGCGGCATCTACCCCTGTTGTCCCTCACGTGCAACGCGCTTGGGATGACGGTATCATCCAGAACGTTAGGGAGCGGTTGATGGAGGTTGCCTCGGGGGCTGATCGGGCCAGGCTGCTGGCTGTTTCGCAGCCGGAATCGGGGGCATGGTTACACGCGCTGCCTTCACCTCACCTGGGCACCCTGTTGGACGACAATTCTTTGCGGGTGGCGATGGCTCTCCGCCTGGGCTGCAAGGTGTGTGAATCCCATGTATGCACCTGCGGTTCCACGGTGGGGGAGGACGGTCACCACGCATTGAGTTGCCGTAGGAGCACAGGTAGGTTTCCGCGTCACCATGCTCTGAATGACATTGTTCGGAGAGCCTTTGTTTCGGCAGATGTCCCGTGCCTTTTGGAGCCACCAGGTCTTAGTAGATCAGACGGCAAGAGACCGGACGGCATGACTTTGGTGCCATGGAAAAACGGTAGGTGCCTCTTGTGGGATGCCACGTGTGTTAGTACCGTCGCCCCTAGTCACCTCAGTCGTACCGTCCGCTCTCCAGCAGCTGCTGCTGAAGATGCAGCAGAAAAAAAACGACGAAAATATGCGGCCTTGACAGACCAATATTTATTTGTTCCCTTCGCTGTCGAAACGATGGGCAGTTGGGGTGCAGACGCCAAGGTTTTGATCAAAGAATTGGGCAGGCGGTTAATGGACAAGACGGGTGACTCCCGCTCCGGCTCGTATCTGGTGCAAAGGTTGGCCATTGCTATCCAGCGGGGCAATGCAGCCAGTGTAATGGGCACCTTTGCACCGGATACTGTTAGAGGCGGGTTAATTTATTAGTTTTAATCATAAATTGATGTGTTTTTGAATTATGTAATTTTTTACTTATATAATTAAACTATAATTTTCAAAAAAAAAAAAAAAAAAGTAAATAAATAGGTAGTCCACATTTTAGATTTTTCTCCAGTATAAACAATTTACGTACAAACACACAATTTATGTTGTAGACGTAGATATCGTGTTTATAATGTCATCAATATTCTGAAAAAGAAATTAAACATAGAGTTCGCAAACTCTTTTAAAATATATACTGTACCTACCGTAGAGGATCTATACAAGGATAGTTAACACTATAGAGCAACGCGACTTGTCTAAAGACACGCGTTGTATGACACTATAGAGCAACGCGAACTGTCTAAAGACGCGCGTTGTATAACACTATAGAGCAACGCGAACTGTCTAAAGACGCGCGTTGTATAACACTATAGAGCAACGCGAACTGCCTAAGGCGCGCGTTTCTCTGTGTTAATAGGTAATGAGGGCAACCAGTAGACGCTTGAAATACTCACAGAATATCGAGCATTGTATTTTCATAAAAAAATAATAATTGAAACAAAATGGACCTTTACTGGGACATCCTTTTGAGAGCTTGTCTTGTTGAGAGAGAGGAGTCCGGCATATCATCCATTAAGGATTTTCCATCTCGTGAAATAAAAAGAAAAAGGGGGGCTCCCATGCAACTTACTTACTTACTTACGTCAAGGTACGACTTTTTGTTGTTTTTTGGTACGAAACCCTCTGTGCGGGAGTCCGACTCGCACTTGGCCGGTTATATTCTAAACATAAGCTATATTTTTATGTAATGACATTAACATACATTTATATATAATCACACTAAATAACCTTGGGGGTAAGCAGAAGGCTAATAAACTATGTAAATTGGGGATTAACCTATTCGATTGATTAAACTGAAAATTTTGCACGAATATTATTAAGAAGTATGTAAGCTTTAAACGTGGACTTCATAGGTATTATTACGCTTGAGTTGGCTTAATCGAAAATCGATCTTTTTATATAAATATTTATGAATCAGTGATAAAATGAGAATAAAATGAGGAGGGGGGGGGGGGAGAAGAGGGGGAGTGGGTATAAAATAATGTCATGTATACATAATGCACACTTTAAAGCTTATTAAAGAAAAAATAGTTACCTACGGTTTCTTGAAAAAAAGTATTGAAATCCCACCAAAAACATCCCTGTTGAAAAGGAGGCCAAGTTCCTATGGGCTAATTGTTCTCCTAAAAAAGGGTTGAAATCCAATCCAATTCCTAGTTTAGATGTACTTTAAAATCGATCATAATCATCTTCATCAACAGCCTAATGCACTGGTAAACATTTGCCATTACCAAGAATCGCCACCACACTCAGACCTCCACCTTTCGAATCCAGCCATTACCCACCACCGCATTGACGTCAACGGTCCATCTGGCCGAAATTCACTTTACCATACACCCAACTTAAAATACGGTGTAGTTGTGAAAATACGTAGGTACCTACTTGGTTAAAAATATCTAAAATAATGTTACTTCTAAATTTGAACTTGGCAGGTTAATTTAATTATATACATAATAAATCAGATATTTACATTTATTGTTAAAAATTACCGGACCCGGACGGAAAAGGACCGGACTGAGTTTCTTGGGGTGTTCTTCTCAGTCTGTAGCATTTCCGAACCCCCGGTAGAGTCACAAAAATTTTGACAAACCTAAATAATTTTTTAAAAATTTCAAAGGGAATAAATTTTATTTTATTTTATTTTTATTTTTACAGAGAAACATAATTATTACATATCTATATTTACATTATTACTATCTAAACTAAACCTAAATAAGGCCCCCGTGGCATTGTGCCCAAAAGACTATAGAATACATAATAAATCTAATTATACAATAAATCAAGTGTTACGTACTGCACGAAACCCTGCCAAGTTCAAATTTAGAAGTAACATTATTTTAGATATTTTTAACCAAGTAGGTACCTACGTATTTTCACAACTACACCGTATTTTAAGTTGGGTGTATGGTAAAGTGAATTTCGGCCAGATGGACCGTTGACGTGAATGCGGTGGTGGGTAATGGCTGGATTCGAAAGGTGGAGGTCTGAGTGTGGTGGCGATTCTTGGTAATGGCAAATGTTTACCAGTGCATTAGGCTGTTGATGAAGATGATTATGATCGATTTTAAAGTACATCTAAACTTGGAATTGGATTGGATTTCAACCCTTTTTTAGGCGAACAATTAGCCCATAGGAACTTGGCCTCCTTTTCAACAGGGATGTTTTTGGTGGGATGTCTTCAACAGCATATGCCTATCTTTTAAGGTTCACTTACAATAACCCCTTTTAGTAAGTTTTGAAGTATGAGCGACGCGACGGGAGTAGGTAAACGTGGTCGGCAGTGGCACAGCCGACAGATCATAGTGGTAGCCAATCAACTGAACGATAAAAACCGGCCAAGTGCGAGTCGGACATACATGAGTTCCGTACCAAAAAAAGGACGGGTGGAAGTAAATGCAACGGGAAACATTATATCACTTTATATATTAATACCGCACCTCTCTCCTTCTTAATCTCATGTGATGCAATCGAAGTTGTGCGGGTCAGCTCTAATGAATATAAGCGACGCGATGCGACGGGAGTAAATGCGAAGGGAAACATTATATCACCTTAAATATTAATACTACACCTCTCTCTGTCTCGCTCATGTGACGCAAACGAAGTTGTGCGGGTCCGCTCTAATGTATATAAGCGACGCGACGGGACTAGGCGCGACGAGAGTAAATGCGACGCGAAACATTATATTACTCAAAATATTAATACAATACCTCTCTTTTTCTAACTCTCATGTGCCGCAAACGAAGTTGCGCGGGTCAGCTAGTCTTTTGTACATTTAAAAAAGAATTTCTATGAAATTATGTATGGGTAGCATGTCTGAAAAGTAAAGCTATTGCCTGACTTTTTTGTTGCCATTTTTCAGTGTTGGTAACGTATCTATAGTTTTTATAAATCATTGGTTAGTACATGATATTTTTTTATCAGTTCTCCTAATCTTCTCTGTGACCACATACCTCCCTCAGCAAGAGGACCACTTTAAGGTTTGACCCGAAACTCTCAGTAGAACTCCATGGCACCTCACTCACTCCCACATGAATACTCAGTCTGTGACAAACTTTGATAAAAGTTAAAAAGGTTTACATAATAAACAAGCATCCTATCATCATTAGGTACCTACATGTCCATTGTTTCATGAAACTTTTAGGAAACGGTATGTTATTACACTTTAAAATGAGTTTGCACCGCAGCGCACGGTGCATAACGTGTGCTTCTACACTAATTGAAATTAAAGAGGTCGAATGAAGTAGGTTTCATGCGGCTTACCTCTGATTTTCTATGAAATAAATTGGCGTTAAAATTGTTTGGTCCGTTATATGAGTTCTTTGAAGCTTGATGTGGTTGCGGTTGGGTAAAAAATACTTATGGAAACTCAAAAATATAATGACGTGGGATAAGGCTGGAGTGGACTTCTGCAGTTTTTAAAGCGTAGAATAAATTACGAGACCCTTCAGTCATAATAAATAAAAAAAAATTGGTTTTGTGTCTCTTCAGTTACAGGAGTTAGCGAATTTGTATATTTTTTTATTATTTCACTTTTGTTAATGTACCACGTTTTTTAACTAAGTATAAATTTAGCAGGTTTTTTAGATGGTTTTGCTCAGATTTACCTCGTTTGGGTGGACCTTAAAAATAATCGTAGCGAGTATGCTCACAGTTTCAGTAAAAAAATGCTAATAGAGCTACCTTAATATCCCACACAAATAGAGATACAGGCTTAACAATATATTTTGATTAAAATACAGCAAAGTAGGTCAACTGAGAGAGTTTTCGCTCTGTAATATGACCAATACCTACGTAGGTATATTTTCAGAAACTTCGACTGGCTTCGTGGGAACGGTAACATCGTATTAAGATGTGACTTGGCCGCAAGTTTTCGCCGCCTTGTAGATGCTTTCCTTGCACATAAGTGGTTCGTTAAAATAGATTTTGCAGATAGCTTATAAACTTCTACGTTTTTCTAGTTGCTTCAAAAATGCACCTGGAGTTTCACGCTACCCGGATTTGGATTCCGGGATATTCTTTTATTGGGATCTAGAAACGGGTATGATTTGGTTTTTGATTTTTGGCTGGCCTCTAAATTTCCAAATCGGTAGAGGTTACGTTTTGAATAAGGTACAGGTCACCAGACCCTCTGCTATTTATTAGGTTACACACCGAAGTATTAGGGCTCTCACTACCTACTACACCACAGCTTCACTTAATAATAAAAGATAATGGTTAAGTATCTATATGGGTTAGGCGATCACTAATGACCCGGAGGCTTTTATGGTGAAATGATGATGTCTTTATAAGAATAATACACAATATAATTATATGCATAGATATATAATTATAGTCCTTTATCCCAGAAAAGGTAGGCAGAGGCATACTGATCGTGATTAATTTCACATTATACCACGTAATAAGTTTATTGACTGCCTTTGCGGCGCAGTCGGTAGTATAACCGCCGCCGCGAGGTCCTGGTTTCGATTCCTGGGTCGGTACAAATATTTGTGTGATCCACTAATGTTTGTTTCGGAGTTTGGGTGTTTTCTATCTATACCTATACAGGGTGAATTTTTCAAAAGGGATTGGATGGCCAAATCCGAAACTATAAGGAATAGCGAAAAATGCTCAAAGGAGTCACGAGCCCGATTTTGATGAAACTTAAAACCTCATCATTAGATTTTTGAAAAATCAATAATCTTAGCTGGGAATCGAACCCATTGATTATGAAAAAAAAACACACCCTATATTATTACACTATACGATAGTGTTGCTATTAAGGATCTTATTCTGGGAAGTAATGACATACGGCAAACCAAAGGAAAGTGCTCATCTTTAACAAAATACAATTTATTTTGCTTACGTTAACAGCTTTTTTTTTTTTTTTTTTTGTTCAACGTGAGGGAAAATCCTCATGGATGTTATGCCGGACTCCTACCGACTAAAAAATCTCACGTCACGCCCAACAGTCTATGGTTTGGAACCCCGTGTAAACCCTCGGAAGGATGTCCCAAAATACGTTAACTGATTAATTGTTCAAAATGTAGACCATTGTTTTCAATACATAGCTGGATTCGAGACCTCAAGGATCGTACTGCAGTCAATATTATCGATTCCGTTCAGAATATTCTCTAAAGAATCATTCTGAGCATGATTTAAAACAGGGAATAGTTACGAACTATTCTGGGATTTCGAACGAAACAAATTATGATACAAATTTAGGTACATGAAATATGAATTCTATTAAAATTCCAAACTTTCCTTAAATTTGCCGTATGTCATTACTTCGCAGAATTTGATCCTAATCAGCGACACTATCGTATGGTGTAAAAATAAAGGGTGTGTTTTTTTTCAAAATCAATTGATTCGATTCCCAGCTAGGATTAATGTTTTTTCAAAAATCTAATGATGAGGTTTTAAGTTTTATCAAAATCGGGCTCGTGACTCCTTTGAGCATTTTTAGCTATTCCTTATAGTTTCGGATTTGGCCATCCAAGCCCTTTTCAAAAATTCACCCTGTATATACTTCTATACTTACTAATATTATAAAGAGGAAAGATTTGTTTTTTTGTTTGTTTGTTTGTAACGAATAGGCTTCGGAACTACTGGACCGATTTAAAAAATTCTTTCACTGTTGAAATGCTCCGCTCTTTGCGGTGAACTAGGCTAGGCTATTTTATTCCCGTATTACCACGGAAACGGGAACAGCGCGGGTGAAACCGCGTGACGTCCGCTAGTGTATAATATGTATGTATGTCTGTATGTCAAATATAAATGTATGTCTATCAGTCGTCTAGCTAGATCTCAAAGCACAAGCTTATATTAGCTTAATTTGAGCTAGTTGATGTTCTATGAGATTGTCCACAAATATTTATTTAATAATTGTAAGTGGTGAGCCTATTAATTAACCTTTTTATCCGGTAGAAGATACCAGAGTTTAGTAAACGGTAGCTAAGCGAGGGTATTAATTTCTTACCAACGTAAAACAATATTATGAAACTTTGACTTAATCAGCCACAGTGTAAATCGTGTCTGCTAGGTATTCTTCATAAAACGTCGTTTTTGTAAAGTAACTTAATCTGAGTAGGAAGATCATATTATAAGCTATTTAATTACCAAATAATGTAGAGATGAATGTGAGAGTATTTCCAGATGCCCAAATGTTCAAATAATTGTAGTTTTCTGATTGCCAACAATTTTTATGAGGAAATCGAATTAGGTGGGAACAAATTGGCACTAAATCAAATTTCTATTCAATTTGTCCTTAAAAGCTTTTTTGGAGGCGGTACCAACGCAATTGTTCACAATTTGTAGAGAACACTTTATCATATGACGAGGTCTACTGCTCCATGTTTAAATACACAGAACCAAATGCCAGGCTTTTGTATAAATTAATCCAGTTATAGAACTGTAAATAATCGCTACAATTTGGAGTCTCGCATCCAATTTATTTGTCGCAACACAAACCACAAGCTTATTAATGTCGCCTGAATTCTGTTCATACACGAGCCGCATGCTTCCGAAACTGAATTATGTGGTTACCCAACTTTTGTATCAAAGGAGATGGTAAATTACGTCCTAGAAATTTAAATCACAGCCTAAATCGTTCTATATTGATGAATATTATGTATGTAACAAAGCCTACCGACTATTCCCTAGACTCTACCATATTTTGATCCGGTAATATGAATGTACCTACGGTATTACAATTGCCCCTGTTTGTTGAAGCGAGTTTAAGGATTTGGGGCCCTAACTTTTGCATTTCGGTAGAATATGTTAGATAATACAAAAGTTGGCAATATTTTTTGTAGGAAAGTCAGCTTTGAACCACTTTGGCAACTTTTGTCATTTAGGTTCTAGTACAACTTTTGTCATTTAGGTGTTAGGGACATACATACTCGTATTTGCTCTGCGGGTCCCTTCGAAAAATACACGGGGCAACGTGACAGCGAAGGTGAAGGCGAACATCCAGTCTTTCGGATCGGATCAGTTTCCCGACGAGCCGGGGGGATTTGGGTTCTCTGGGTCTCGGAATGCTCACAAGATCATCGAGAGCAAGGTTTACGAGGGTGACCTTCGTGGGGCTGTCCGATTATTGCTTTCTGATGACTCGTTTGCCCGGCACGATCCTGAGACGCTCGGTGCGCTCCGAGTGAAGCACCCTGGCCCATCACGTCCGCTCAACTTCCCACCAGTGCCGGACACAACTATATCGGTGGTCACCGCTTCCGTGAGAGATGTGGCAATGGCACTGAGCACTTTTTACAGCGGCTCTGCGGCGGGTTTGGACGGCTTACGCCCTGGACACTTGAAGGAGCTCACATCTGTTTCGGCGGGGGAGAATGGGCAACGATTACTGGAGTGTCTAACCAGAATGGCAAATTTCTTATTAAGTGGGCAGTTGAATCCCGCGGTCTGTCCATATCTGTATGGGGCATCCCTTTGTGCGCTCAGAAAAAAAGAAGGTGGGGTTAGGCCGATAGCGATAGGGAGTGTACTCCGTAGATTGACAGCTAAGCTAGCGTGCCAGTCCGTGAGGGAGAAAATGTCGGAGTATTTAAGGCCGAACCAGTTGGGTTTTGGGGCGCGTCGAGGATGCGAGGCCGCTATCCATGCGACACGTGCGTTTGTTATGGACCCCGCTCATTCAGATTGGGTGGTGCTCAAACTGGATATACAAAACGCCTTTAATACATTGGAAAGAGACGTTCTTTTGAGCGAAGTCAAGGAACAAATTCCCACTTTGTACCCCTTTCTGTTTCAGGTCTACTATTATCCTTCTAATCTATTCTTTAATGAGAGCATTATTTCCTCACAAGTGGGAGCGCAGCAGGGGGATCCGCTGGGGCCTCTCGTTTTCAGTTTGGCGATCCATAAAGTCATCACGGAGCTCAAATCAAACCTGAATTTATGGTATCTAGACGATGGGACCCTGGGGGGTTCACCGGAAGACGTCTACCAGGATCTGAACACTGTGATCACGGGTTTTAAAGACCTGGGTCTGGAAGTGAACCCCTCAAAATGCGAATTTTTCCCATGCAGCACTGAAGCTCGCGCATGTTTTTCACGCTTCACTTCGCTTTTGCCTGGCCTCAAGGAAATTCCTTCTCACTCTTTCACCCTTTTAGGGTCCCCTATCTTTCCTGATGGAGTGCCAGATGCAATTTCTTCACATAACAAACTTCTCCTTACTGCTCAAGAGCGTCTCAAAAATCTGTCTGCACATACAGCGATCGTCTTGCTGCGCATGTGCTTCGCGCTCCCTAAGATGACGTATCTCTTGCGGACTGCGCCTACCTGGCTCTATCCGGTGGAGGTTGCGAATTTTGATGGGACGCTGAGATCGACAGTGGAGTCGATTCTTAACGTGAGTCTTAATGAGTCTCAGTGGATTCAGGCAACTCTTCCCATTCGGCACGGGGGCATAGGGGTGCGATGTGCGCGGGATGTGGGTGTGCCGGCTTTCTTGGCTTCGGCGCATGGGGTAGCTGACCTTGTCACTTTAATCCTCCACTGTAATGGTGACCGGGTAAGCGTGCCCTTTGCAGCCGGTGCCGAGGCAGCTTGGTTTGCTCGCAGTTCTGCGGCATCTACCCCTGTTGTCCCTCACGTGCAACGCGCTTGGGATGACGGTATCATCCAGAACGTTAGGGAGCGGTTGATGGAGGTTGCCTCGGGGGCTGATCGGGCCAGGCTGCTGGCTGTTTCGCAGCCGGAATCGGGGGCATGGTTACACGCGCTGCCTTCACCTCACCTGGGCACCCTGTTGGACGACAATTCTTTGCGGGTGGCGATGGCTCTCCGCCTGGGCTGCAAGGTGTGTGAATCCCATGTATGCACCTGCGGTTCCACGGTGGGGGAGGACGGTCACCACGCATTGAGTTGCCGTAGGAGCACAGGTAGGTTTCCGCGTCACCATGCTCTGAATGACATTGTTCGGAGAGCCTTTGTTTCGGCAGATGTCCCGTGCCTTTTGGAGCCACCAGGTCTTAGTAGATCAGACGGCAAGAGACCGGACGGCATGACTTTGGTGCCATGGAAAAACGGTAGGTGCCTCTTGTGGGATGCCACGTGTGTTAGTACCGTCGCCCCTAGTCACCTCAGTCGTACCGTCCGCTCTCCAGCAGCTGCTGCTGAAGATGCAGCAGAAAAAAAACGACGAAAATATGCGGCCTTGACAGACCAATATTTATTTGTTCCCTTCGCTGTCGAAACGATGGGCAGTTGGGGTGCAGACGCCAAGGTTTTGATCAAAGAATTGGGCAGGCGGTTAATGGACAAGACGGGTGACTCCCGCTCCGGCTCGTATCTGGTGCAAAGGTTGGCCATTGCTATCCAGCGGGGCAATGCAGCCAGTGTAATGGGCACCTTTGCACCGGATACTGTTAGAGGCGGGTTAATTTATTAGTTTTAATCATAAATTGATGTGTTTTTGAATTATGTAATTTTTTACTTATATAATTAAACTACAATTTTCAAAAAAAAAAAAAAAAAGTAAATAAATAGGTAGTCCACATTTTAGATTTTTCTCCAGTATAAACAATTTACGTACAAACACACAATTTATGTTGTAGACGTAGATATCGTGTTTATAATGTCATCAATATTCTGAAAAAGAAATTAAACATAGAGTTCGCAAACTCTTTTAAAATATATACTGTACCTACCGTAGAGGATCTATACAAGGATAGTTAACACTATAGAGCAACGCGACTTGTCTAAAGACACGCGTTGTATGACACTATAGAGCAACGCGAACTGTCTAAAGACGCGCGTTGTATAACACTATAGAGCAACGCGAACTGTCTAAAGACGCGCGTTGTATAACACTATAGAGCAACGCGAACTGCCTAAGGCGCGCGTTTCTCTGTGTTAATAGGTAATGAGGGCAACCAGTAGACGCTTGAAATACTCACAGAATATCGAGCATTGTATTTTCATAAAAAAATAATAATTGAAACAAAATGGACCTTTACTGGGACATCCTTTTGAGAGCTTGTCTTGTTGAGAGAGAGGAGTCCGGCATATCATCCATTAAGGATTTTCCATCTCGTGAAATAAAAAGAAAAAGGGGGGCTCCCATGCAACTTACTTACTTACTTACGTCAAGGTACGACTTTTTGTTGTTTTTTGGTACGAAACCCTCTGTGCGGGAGTCCGACTCGCACTTGGCCGGTTATATTCTAAACATAAGCTATATTTTTATGTAATGACATTAACATACATTTATATATAATCACACTAAATAACCTTGGGGGTAAGCAGAAGGCTAATAAACTATGTAAATTGGGGATTAACCTATTCGATTGATTAAACTGAAAATTTTGCACGAATATTATTAAGAAGTATGTAAGCTTTAAACGTGGACTTCATAGGTATTATTACGCTTGAGTTGGCTTAATCGAAAATCGATCTTTTTATATAAATATTTATGAATCAGTGATAAAATGAGAATAAAATGAGGAGGGGGGGGGGAGAAGAGGGGGAGTGGGTATAAAATAATGTCATGTATACATAATGCACACTTTAAAGCTTATTAAAGAAAAAATAGTTACCTACGGTTTCTTGAAAAAAAGTATTGAAATCCCACCAAAAACATCCCTGTTGAAAAGGAGGCCAAGTTCCTATGGGCTAATTGTTCTCCTAAAAAAGGGTTGAAATCCAATCCAATTCCTAGTTTAGATGTACTTTAAAATCGATCATAATCATCTTCATCAACAGCCTAATGCACTGGTAAACATTTGCCATTACCAAGAATCGCCACCACACTCAGACCTCCACCTTTCGAATCCAGCCATTACCCACCACCGCATTGACGTCAACGGTCCATCTGGCCGAAATTCACTTTACCATACACCCAACTTAAAATACGGTGTAGTTGTGAAAATACGTAGGTACCTACTTGGTTAAAAATATCTAAAATAATGTTACTTCTAAATTTGAACTTGGCAGGTTAATTTAATTATATACATAATAAATCAGATATTTACATTTATTGTTAAAAATTACCGGACCCGGACGGAAAAGGACCGGACTGAGTTTCTTGGGGTGTTCTTCTCAGTCTGTAGCATTTCCGAACCCCCGGTAGAGTCACAAAAATTTTGACAAACCTAAATAATTTTTTAAAAATTTCAAAGGGAATAAATTTTATTTTATTTTATTTTTATTTTTACAGAGAAACATAATTATTACATATCTATATTTACATTATTACTATCTAAACTAAACCTAAATAAGGCCCCCGTGGCATTGTGCCCAAAAGACTATAGAATACATAATAAATCTAATTATACAATAAATCAAGTGTTACGTACTGCACGAAACCCTGCCAAGTTCAAATTTAGAAGTAACATTATTTTAGATATTTTTAACCAAGTAGGTACCTACGTATTTTCACAACTACACCGTATTTTAAGTTGGGTGTATGGTAAAGTGAATTTCGGCCAGATGGACCGTTGACGTGAATGCGGTGGTGGGTAATGGCTGGATTCGAAAGGTGGAGGTCTGAGTGTGGTGGCGATTCTTGGTAATGGCAAATGTTTACCAGTGCATTAGGCTGTTGATGAAGATGATTATGATCGATTTTAAAGTACATCTAAACTTGGAATTGGATTGGATTTCAACCCTTTTTTAGGCGAACAATTAGCCCATAGGAACTTGGCCTCCTTTTCAACAGGGATGTTTTTGGTGGGATGTCTTCAACAGCATATGCCTATCTTTTAAGGTTCACTTACAATAACCCCTTTTAGTAAGTTTTGAAGTATGAGCGACGCGACGGGAGTAGGTAAACGTGGTCGGCAGTGGCACAGCCGACAGATCATAGTGGTAGCCAATCAACTGAACGATAAAAACCGGCCAAGTGCGAGTCGGACATACATGAGTTCCGTACCAAAAAAAGGACGGGTGGAAGTAAATGCAACGGGAAACATTATATCACTTTATATATTAATACCGCACCTCTCTCCTTCTTAATCTCATGTGATGCAATCGAAGTTGTGCGGGTCAGCTCTAATGAATATAAGCGACGCGACGCGACGGGAGTAAATGCGAAGGGAAACATTATATCACCTTAAATATTAATACTACACCTCTCTCTGTCTCGCTCATGTGACGCAAACGAAGTTGTGCGGGTCCGCTCTAATGTATATAAGCGACGCGACGGGACTAGGCGCGACGAGAGTAAATGCGACGCGAAACATTATATTACTCAAAATATTAATACAATACCTCTCTTTTTCTAACTCTCATGTGCCGCAAACGAAGTTGCGCGGGTCAGCTAGTCTTTTGTACATTTAAAAAAGAATTTCTATGAAATTATGTATGGGTAGCATGTCTGAAAAGTAAAGCTATTGCCTGACTTTTTTGTTGCCATTTTTCAGTGTTGGTAACGTATCTATAGTTTTTATAAATCATTGGTTAGTACATGATATTTTTTTATCAGTTCTCCTAATCTTCTCTGTGACCACATACCTCCCTCAGCAAGAGGACCACTTTAAGGTTTGACCCGAAACTCTCAGTAGAACTCCATGGCACCTCACTCACTCCCACATGAATACTCAGTCTGTGACAAACTTTGATAAAAGTTAAAAAGGTTTACATAATAAACAAGCATCCTATCATCATTAGGTACCTACATGTCCATTGTTTCATGAAACTTTTAGGAAACGGTATGTTATTACACTTTAAAATGAGTTTGCACCGCAGCGCACGGTGCATAACGTGTGCTTCTACACTAATTGAAATTAAAGAGGTCGAATGAAGTAGGTTTCATGCGGCTTACCTCTGATTTTCTATGAAATAAATTGGCGTTAAAATTGTTTGGTCCGTTATATGAGTTCTTTGAAGCTTGATGTGGTTGCGGTTGGGTAAAAAATACTTATGGAAACTCAAAAATATAATGACGTGGGATAAGGCTGGAGTGGACTTCTGCAGTTTTTAAAGCGTAGAATAAATTACGAGACCCTTCAGTCATAATAAATAAAAAAAAATTGGTTTTGTGTCTCTTCAGTTACAGGAGTTAGCGAATTTGTATATTTTTTTATTATTTCACTTTTGTTAATGTACCACGTTTTTCAACTAAGTATAAATTTAGCAGGTTTTTTAGATGGTTTTGCTCAGATTTACCTCGTTTGGGTGGACCTTAAAAATAATCGTAGCGAGTATGCTCACAGTTTCAGTAAAAAAATGCTAATAGAGCTACCTTAATATCCCACACAAATAGAGATACAGGCTTAACAATATATTTTGATTAAAATACAGCAAAGTAGGTCAACTGAGAGAGTTTTCGCTCTGTAATATGACCAATACCTACGTAGGTATATTTTCAGAAACTTCGACTGGCTTCGTGGGAACGGTAACATCGTATTAAGATGTGACTTGGCCGCAAGTTTTCGCCGCCTTGTAGATGCTTTCCTTGCACATAAGTGGTTCGTTAAAATAGATTTTGCAGATAGCTTATAAACTTCTACGTTTTTCTAGTTGCTTCAAAAATGCACCTGGAGTTTCACGCTACCCGGATTTGGATTCCGGGATATTCTTTTATTGGGATCTAGAAACGGGTATGATTTGGTTTTTGATTTTTGGCTGGCCTCTAAATTTCCAAATCGGTAGAGGTTACGTTTTGAATAAGGTACAGGTCACCAGACCCTCTGCTATTTATTAGGTTACACACCGAAGTATTAGGGCTCTCACTACCTACTACACCACAGCTTCACTTAATAATAAAAGATAATGGTTAAGTATCTATATGGGTTAGGCGATCACTAATGACCCGGAGGCTTTTATGGTGAAATGATGATGTCTTTATAAGAATAATACACAATATAATTATATGCATAGATATATAATTATAGTCCTTTATCCCAGAAAAGGTAGGCAGAGGCATACTGATCGTGATTAATTTCACATTATACCACGTAATAAGTTTATTGACTGCCTTTGCGGCGCAGTCGGTAGTATAACCGCCGCCGCGAGGTCCTGGTTTCGATTCCTGGGTCGGTACAAATATTTGTGTGATCCACTAATGTTTGTTTCGGAGTTTGGGTGTTTTCTATCTATACCTATACAGGGTGAATTTTTCAAAAGGGATTGGATGGCCAAATCCGAAACTATAAGGAATAGCGAAAAATGCTCAAAGGAGTCACGAGCCCGATTTTGATGAAACTTAAAACCTCATCATTAGATTTTTGAAAAATCAATAATCTTAGCTGGGAATCGAACCCATTGATTATGAAAAAAAAACACACCCTATATTATTACACTATACGATAGTGTTGCTATTAAGGATCTTATTCTGGGAAGTAATGACATACGGCAAACCAAAGGAAAGTGCTCATCTTTAACAAAATACAATTTATTTTGCTTACGTTAACAGCTTTTTTTTTTTTTTTTTTTGTTCAACGTGAGGGAAAATCCTCATGGATGTTATGCCGGACTCCTACCGACTAAAAAATCTCACGTCACGCCCAACAGTCTATGGTTTGGAACCCCGTGTAAACCCTCGGAAGGATGTCCCAAAATACGTTAACTGATTAATTGTTCAAAATGTAGACCATTGTTTTCAATACATAGCTGGATTCGAGACCTCAAGGATCGTACTGCAGTCAATATTATCGATTCCGTTCAGAATATTCTCTAAAGAATCATTCTGAGCATGATTTAAAACAGGGAATAGTTACGAACTATTCTGGGATTTCGAACGAAACAAATTATGATACAAATTTAGGTACATGAAATATGAATTCTATTAAAATTCCAAACTTTCCTTAAATTTGCCGTATGTCATTACTTCGCAGAATTTGATCCTAATCAGCGACACTATCGTATGGTGTAAAAATAAAGGGTGTGTTTTTTTTCAAAATCAATTGATTCGATTCCCAGCTAGGATTAATGTTTTTTCAAAAATCTAATGATGAGGTTTTAAGTTTTATCAAAATCGGGCTCGTGACTCCTTTGAGCATTTTTAGCTATTCCTTATAGTTTCGGATTTGGCCATCCAAGCCCTTTTCAAAAATTCACCCTGTATATACTTCTATACTTACTAATATTATAAAGAGGAAAGATTTGTTTTTTTGTTTGTTTGTTTGTAACGAATAGGCTTCGGAACTACTGGACCGATTTAAAAAATTCTTTCACTGTTGAAATGCTCCGCTCTTTGCGGTGAACTAGGCTAGGCTATTTTATTCCCGTATTACCACGGAAACGGGAACAGCGCGGGTGAAACCGCGTGACGTACGCTAGTGTATAATATGTATGTATGTCTGTATGTCAAATATAAATGTATGTCTATCAGTCGTCTAGCTAGATCTCAAAGCACAAGCTTATATTAGCTTAATTTGAGCTAGTTGATGTTCTATGAGATTGTCCACAAATATTTATTTAATAATTGTAAGTGGTGAGCCTATTAATTAACCTTTTTATCCGGTAGAAGATACCAGAGTTTAGTAAACGGTAGCTAAGCGAGGGTATTAATTTCTTACCAACGTAAAACAATATTATGAAACTTTGACTTAATCAGCCACAGTGTAAATCGTGTCTGCTAGGTATTCTTCATAAAACGTCGTTTTTGTAAAGTAACTTAATCTGAGTAGGAAGATCATATTATAAGCTATTTAATTACCAAATAATGTAGAGATGAATGTGAGAGTATTTCCAGATGCCCAAATGTTCAAATAATTGTAGTTTTCTGATTGCCAACAATTTTTATGAGGAAATCGAATTAGGTGGGAACAAATTGGCACTAAATCAAATTTCTATTCAATTTGTCCTTAAAAGCTTTTTTGGAGGCGGTACCAACGCAATTGTTCACAATTTGTAGAGAACACTTTATCATATGACGAGGTCTACTGCTCCATGTTTAAATACACAGAACCAAATGCCAGGCTTTTGTATAAATTAATCCAGTTATAGAACTGTAAATAATCGCTACAATTTGGAGTCTCGCATCCAATTTATTTGTCGCAACACAAACCACAAGCTTATTAATGTCGCCTGAATTCTGTTCATACACGAGCCGCATGCTTCCGAAACTGAATTATGTGGTTACCCAACTTTTGTATCAAAGGAGATGGTAAATTACGTCCTAGAAATTTAAATCACAGCCTAAATCGTTCTATATTGATGAATATTATGTATGTAACAAAGCCTACCGACTATTCCCTAGACTCTACCATATTTTGATCCGGTAATATGAATGTACCTACGGTATTACAATTGCCCCTGTTTGTTGAAGCGAGTTTAAGGATTTGGGGCCCTAACTTTTGCATTTCGGTAGAATATGTTAGATAATACAAAAGTTGGCAATATTTTTTGTAGGAAAGTCAGCTTTGAACCACTTTGGCAACTTTTGTCATTTAGGTTCTAGTACAACTTTTGTCATTTAGGTGTTAGGGACATACATACTCGTATTTAATACATTTTGGACTCATTTTACCACCGGTGTGCACCACTGCTGAGAGTGTAGGATAGTGTTGCCTACTTTTCTTTGGTAGAAATTCAGTTTTAGCTCCTCTCTATAAAATAGAGTGCAGAGGGGCTTATGGTGACACTTTGTCTGTAGCTGTGACTCTTTCGCATTAAACTACGTCACTAGGTCACGTGGATCATCTGTTCAAAGTTTGAAATAAGCAAAAATGACAACGTCAAATTGGATGGAACTTTCACTTTCATGATAAACGTGTTAGAGAGGGGCAGTGTGGTGAGAACGATCTCACGGCTTGTTACCTATGAGATAGTGCTTACCTATAATTTTTCAACTCGGAAACTAACTCCCACCTGTTCTGTTGGCAGAACTACTGGTAATTTTTTCCCGTCAGTTCTGTGATTTATAAGACTATGCTTTACACCTGACTTTCGTAAACTATTCCGATCAACTATTTTGTTGAATAATTCTGTTGGCAGAACTACTGCTAATTTTTGTTCTCATTAGTTTTGTGACTCAAGACTATGCTTTTACACATGACTTGTCTTATTCCCACTACCTAGTTCTGTTACTTAGTATTACTTTAATTGGATAGTTTATTGAATGGGAACGTAATTATACTAACGCAGTAAGTTTCTGTGCTTTGTAAGGCATGTAAAGCCGTTGGTCCCGGTTGCTAGTAAAATGGCATTTTAAGCCAAGTTGAAGGCCTTTGCCTTGCCATAATGAAAAAAATTACCAGTAGTTCTGTTAACAGAACTACTCAACAGAACAGGTCGGAGTAGACGGTTTTTTTACGGTGTTAAATCGCCAGAAATTTTACTTTTCTGACAAACAATGAGTATATCAAATTCAACCAGCCCAGTTCTCTGCTGTAAGTAGCCCTCTCCTAGGTGATTGGTCTAACTGTTCCCCCCTGGCCCGACAAATACCTACAGGGTTTTGTTTAGAATTTCTTCTTCTCTTCGCCATATCTTCGCCCCTTAACCAGGTGGTGGACCACTGCAGGTGAGGCTTTTTTTTGTTTTTTTTTTAACGTGAGGGAAAATCCTCATGGATGTTATGCCGGACTCCTACTGACTAAAAACCTCACGTCACGCCCAACAGCCTGTGGTTGGGAGCCTCGGGGAAGCCCTCGGAAGGATGTCCCAGAACCTGCAGGTGAGGCTATCTCGGCCCCAAAGATGTCGGAAAGACAGTATTATAAAACCTCATTGCAGACTATTTGGGTTTTTTTTTAACGTGAGGGAAAATCATCATGGATGTTATGCCGGAATCCTACCAACTAAAAAACCTCACGTTACGCCCAACAGCCTATGGTTGGAAGTCCCGGTAAAGCCCTCGGAAGGATGTCCCAGGAGAAAGGATGTCCCAGGAAGACTGTATGGGTAAAATAAAACTAACATTTTATATTTTAATTTAAAAATTCTATAAAATTATCTCACACACGGTAACACTACAATTAAACTATTAAATAGTAACAAATTATTTGTTCTATGTAGGTATGGCAATTAAATGCACTTTAAAAATGCAGCAAGCATTTAATGAAAATACACAATGAATTTACATTCGTATTGAAGCGACGAATCGTATTCACAGCTGTATCAATGATAGAACCTATTAACATCATTAATTTGGGCGCATTCAATTGTAAACATACGTACATTTTTAGCGACACAAGTCTGAATATTTATTAAAACCTTATTTTTCAAAAAAATAGATGTACAAACCATATCATATCAACCCATAGCAATCCATTGCTGGATGAACAATATATAAATAACAAATTATATGGATTCTATTATTGAATCCGAATCCAAAACATTTCGCTCCAAATCGACTATAAATTCACGAAGAATAAACTGGCTGCATTTTCCACAAATCTCGAAGTACACACACCTAAAGCAATTGGTGATATTTGTATATTTTATGATATAGAAAAGTAAGTACATCGTGTTATAACTACAGTCAAAGATGAAGAGGACCTAAATAATATAATAACACTTAATAAGATCGGATGATATAACACAAGGGTACAGTTAAAAACATAGTAAATAAATTTACATACTATCTACACTTAAGAGTAGGTACACATTACAAAAAAATACGCCTACGTTTACAAAAGCGAAAGTTTTAGATGACTGATGGCCCAAAATAAATGCGAAAATGAACTAGCAACATATGGAAGTAACAGATTTGATCGTGTGCCAGGAAATAATCAGGTCAAGCTGACCTGAGTACCGACTATAGGATTCATATACCTACTTGTACTTAGCTACAGTACTCGTCAAAATTTAAAAATATCATGACATATAAATAGAGTAATAATAAATTGATACTTTTGCTTGATGGCACTTAATGGAACTTGCTACACATATTGAAAAATTTCACTTGTACTGTTCCACAAAATTTTTGTATGTTGTGGAACAGTACAAGTGAAGTTTTAGAATAATATAAAATTTATTGTTAATTGTGTGGATATGATTTGACGGACATTTTTTTTTAATTTAACGTCTGTTTCTAAAGATGTTTTTTATACTAACATTATAAAGAGGAAAGATTTGATTGTTTGTTTGCATTGAGCAGGCTCCGAAACCACTGAACCGATTTGAAAAACTCTTTCACTAATGGAAAGCTACACTATCCCCGGGTGACATAGGCTACATTTTATTCCCGTATTCCCACGGGAACGGACACTACGTGGGTGAAACCGCGTGGCGTCCGCTACTGTGATATAAATTACACGGCGACAAAGCTTAGGTACGGAAACTTAAAAGTTAATATTTTTAAAGATGAAAAGCACACTGAATTTGAAACGAAGTAAATAAAATTTCCTGTTGACAAAAGTGTCAGGAACACAGAGGCAGATATCTTGATAGTTCTGTACAAAGCGTAGTAAAACACAATGCTAGTTAAAACAGGGACAGTTTGTCGTGCTCCTTGAAGCAGTTTAAAGAAAAAACTTGACGGAAAAATGCAAACAATTAAAATAATTAGGTAGTAAATGCTGTAGTGCTACATAATAAAAAGGTTCGACTATAGTAAGTATGGTCTCTACACAAGTGCTTCGAAGTCGTTTTTTATTCAAACATTTTCGGAATTTAAGATTGCTATGTGTAGGTATATACCTATGTTTGTACAACACACCGATACGTTTGTACAATACACATAGAGCGACTTTTTTGTATAAAAACAGTAATTATTTTAGCAGCCTCTCTAGTTGACAATATAGGCCACTGTTCGCGATCTTTAGCCGGACTAGACTATCTTTCTAGTTTGTAACATAACAAGCTCTCTTACTTTATATAAATTACGATAGGAAATAAAGTCTTGCAGTGTGTTAGTTTACACCGTCCATATAGATCTACCTAGGAACGAATTCCTCCTATGCATGCATAAATTCGTGTTGTTAAAAAGTGGAGAACTAGTCGTTATATTAATTAGGATCACCCTTTACACAAAGTTGTTTTCTTAAAATATTCATCTACCATGAATGAATAACAATATCTATTCCTTTGTAGAAATATTCAAGCGATCGTAAATAAACTTCGCAGTAAATTTGCATTTTCATTGTAGGTACGTCGGTACGGTCTTCAGACAAAATTTTAATATTAGTAATTATTGATTTTTTTTTCTCTTAGAAAATAACGACGCGAAAATATTGTAACCGTATACATATAAGTACTTACATTAAAATATACAGTTTTTTATTTATTAATAGGTATATATATTAAATAATTAATACAATGGTTTAGTAAGCTAAAACAATGTATTAATTTAAATAAACATCAAAATCACGTCGTGTTTCATACTCGGTTTTCAGCAAATAAGCAAATCAAATTTAATAAAAAAGTACATTGATTTTAAAATCGATACAATTGTATTTTTTAAAATACGTTTTATAAGTTTATCTTTCTTTACACATGGCAGAATTTGCAAACGAAGAGATAACGTAAGTCTACGACAGTACAAATTTGAAATTTCAACTCCTTATGTATGTGTCTAAGTAAACATTACCAGTAATAATTAGCATTACTCGTTGGTACATTTTCAAACCTCCAAAGATGAAAAAAATGTTTCAAGTCTACCAAAAAATGCGTTTCTTTTAGACCTTAGGCCTAAATCAATTTCATTACTTCAATCTTGTTACGGTATACTAGTCACGAGTGGCAGAGTTGCGAGGTATTTATTTAGTGACATGTTGAGCGCGCCATTCGTTTTAATCTGT
Source organism: Miltochrista miniata (assembly GCA_933228765.1). Classification (NCBI taxonomy): domain Eukaryota; kingdom Metazoa; phylum Arthropoda; class Insecta; order Lepidoptera; family Erebidae; genus Miltochrista; species Miltochrista miniata. The sequence continues at coordinate 19,394,702 of OW121763.1, read as the reverse complement.
GTAAAGACCTTCGTAGAGGGAGCGTGGCATGTGTTCTGCTAGGAGGGACTTAAGTTTCTCCCTCGGGGAGACGGGGGTGTAGCGGGCGAGAGGGAACGTGCGTGTCACTCCATCACTCAGCGCTCGTGTTACCGCAGTCAGGTCAGCGTCCTGGTGGAAAAAATATATACAACACATTAGTTATCATCACATCTACACGTGTAGGTACATCTGGATGTGAGTTAAACGAGGGTCCATTTATTTCACATAGATTTTATTATCTTTAAAAATTAAATGATGCTGATAATCTTTAAAAGTTTGTATGGTGATTTATATATATTTTACAAATCAATGGAAGAGTTGGCTCTAAATATTTAAAAGAATTTTCTCTCAAAAATAAAAAAGAGCAAGATAAAAAACTTAGATATCCACTAATAAAGAATTTTCCCCCATAAAGACGGATCAATGGTAAACATTTTTCAGTAACTAATCATAAAAACTAATCATAATCTACGTCGCGAGGCATGGCTAGTTTATAAGTAATTTATTAACTGCAATTAGGTATATCATGCTGACGTTACCCAAGTAGTTGGTAGATTATAATGGATGTTATTTTGGTTATACAAACTTTGACCTTTGATATTGTTAGAACAAGCTTAATTATCGCAACCATTAACTCTCACGATAGATTTTCCTCGCTAACCCTTATCATAAATTCCATGTTTCTTCCATTCCTCTCATTTTGTGCCCTAATGACATTTAAAACCTCTTTAGTACACTTAGAACGTTTCTCAAACGTCAAGAAACGTTAGAGCGTGAATTTATAAGGGCAATACTCAAGAAATATTGAGTATCATTTTGTAATACGGTTCAGCGACCAAATAAAATTGATACTGCTATATAAGTAGGTACATATTATATCGAAAATTTTACGTATTTACTTAGAAACAATTTTATGCTGTCAACCCATGATATAATATGTATCGCGTTTTCATTTCAGCTACCTTCTGTAGGTTAAATGCGAGGAAACTGGGCGACTATTTATTTAGGAGTAGTATTTAATTAACTTGAAGCGGACGTAGCATTATCTTGAGCAAACTACGTTTGTATATTTTTTTTATACCACTAAGGTGGCAGACAAGCATACGGCCCACCAGAAGGACTGGTGGTCACCGCAGCCTATGAACGTTTGCAACACCAGAGGCGCCACTCTCGCGCTGCCGGCCCTGTAAAAACCTTCTTAGACCCCTTTTGAAGAACCCCATACTGTAGGCGTTTGGGAAAACCGAGGCAGGAAGATCATATGTTAAGTATATGTTACTATGTTGGATTTGCTTATAAGCATCATGCATACTCATGTATGTGCTTGTATTGAGCTTATCTGTAGCTCAAACGTGATTGAGGTTATCACGGTTAGAGGTCTCAACACAGAGCATATTTAAAAAATAAACTCGAGTGCAGTTCTTGCAAACTCCATCTGCAGTCATTTGAAGCACGTCAGAGAAGAGAGTTGGTTGTGTTCTTCTGCTAAGAACTTGTAAACCAGAAAAAAAAACAGCTAGTTGGCTCAATTCAGAAACTCTCTGAAGAGGGGGATATTTTGATAACAAGCGATTTATATTTTTGTCAATATCAGATGGCTTAAATTGTTAAAGCATTATGCTCTCAGAAACAATGTTATTAATAAATCTTTAGCGGAAGAGAACAACTCCAATTGAGTTACGGGTTTTTTTTTAACTTGAGGGAAAATCCTTGTGAATGTTATGCCTCCTACTCACGTCCCAGGACTCAGAAGGATGTCCCAGGACTGAGTTACGGGTTACCTGCTCTGAGAGGCGTAGGTATAGAAGTGAATAGAAGAATTTCTATTAAGAGCAGGGTTGACTTGCAAACGAGCTATATCCGTTCGAGTATTATTTATTGTTTCAGCCCGTAATACGAAAAAGAACGATTTCTAAAGATTTCGTAACCACTGAACATTAAAAAATAAATAAACGTCTCATTAGTCATTAGTTATTTGCAGTATTTGCTCGACAAGTCGACACTGAAGAGAGATTGGAGTATTAAAACGAGTTGGAACTAAAATGTCAAAACAACATCACATCAGAGTATACAATTAATTACTGAGGCGTCTTGCCAACGTCACTCGGCGTGTTATTTTAAGAGCACAAGTTTAGTAAAGCTATAAAGACGTGCAAATTAGGCGTAGTCACGTCCTTACTTACGTAATGTCATCTCACTTTCTGTGTAGCAGTTAGATATAGGTACATCTTCTAGGATTAGATAAATCAAAATCCGTAGATAAGACAATGTGAAGCAATGTCGTTTTTTCAAATTTCGGGATATAGGTAGGTACTTAATATTCGATTATAAATTTTAGGCGTACTTTACTTGTAAAGAAGAAAATTATCGGTATAGTAACTAGAGAAAATATAATATGTATCACACAGTATCACACAATATATATGTGCACAAGCTTATATTGACTTAATTTTGGCTAGATGATGTTGTGTGAGATTGTCCACAAAAATAAAAAAAAAGCACTAATTAATACCTATCTATTCTTAAGATGAACTGTAAAGTGGTGGACATTATAATAGTTTCTTGTAGTAGACATTATTGGTTAAACTCATTTGGAAGTAATAACACTTTTAACATACTTTTCTAACTCTTGCCCCGTTTTTAGGGTTCCGTAGCCAAATGGCAAAAACGGAACCCTTATAGATTCGTCATGTCTGTCTGTCTGTCTGTCTGTCTGTCCGTCCGTGTGTCACAGCCACTTTTCTCCGAAACCGTAAGGTCTATGCTGTTGAAACTTGGTCAACCGCATCAAGATTTTTATATAAAACTAGAAAAAAAGCAGTTAATTTTGAGGGTCCCCATACTCAGAACTGAAACTCAAAAAAAATTTTTCATCAAACCCATACATGTGGGGTGTTTATAGATAGGTCTTCAAAAATGCTATTGAGGATCCTAACATATTTTTTTTCTTAAGTGAATAGTTTGCGCAAGAGACACTTGAAAAAATGTGTTGGCTGACAAAACTGCTTTATTTGAGCAGAGTAGATTTAGGACTTTGGAATCTGTTCCAAGTAATTTAAATTAACTTCTGGGACAACAGAGGAATTACCCTCTAGCCAAAATTGTAAATTGATAGAGTTGAATTTAATTGCAAACCATAACTATATCGGAAACTGTCCTCCGAACAAAACTAAATTAAAAAATGTAAATTATATCAGCCTGGTGCATTATAATATTGCAACATTAACGCAGGTCAAAGAGTTTGAATTGGAACTGTTCATGAGCTCAGAAAATATTGAAATTGTTTGTCTTACAGAACATATGCGTAAGGAGTATGAGCTCATGTTCAGTTTCAGTAGTCACCGGGTTGGTAGTGCGTTCTGCAGGGTCAACACAACACGGGGGGGTTCGTTGATTTTATTAAATAAGAAATTAAAGTATAAGGAACGGAAAGATGTTGTGTCCCTCTCTGTAGAGTGTACAGTTGAAATATCATGCGTAGAATTGGAGCAATTCATAGTAGTATGCGTATATAAACCTGGAGTCTCACCCTTTTGTGAGTTTGAGGATGTAATGGATAAAGTGCTATTTAAACTTGGAAAAACTAATAAACACCTAATAGTGTGCGGTGATTTTAATGTTAATATACTTATAAATACGCGTCAGACCAATGATATCTTAAATTTATTTACATCACACAATCTCACTAACTTATTTTTAGAGCCTACTAGATATTGTGATACAACAGCTACTTGTCTGGACAATATAAATATACAAGTACAATACAGTGATATGTTGCCAGAAAGTAAGAGTATTATAAATAAGATAAAATCAGATCATACTGGGCAAATAGCATCTTTCAAGATCACAAGAGAAAAAGTTAAAAGACGTAAAATATTATGTAGACCAGTAACTAGTGGCCGCTTGGAACGTATGCGAGTTGGACTTTGCAATAAACTTCCATTTTTAGACACTGGCTTAGATCCAAATGTAATGTATAAGTTATTTTTTGATTCCTTTTACAATGAGTTCAACTCCATATTCAAGTCTAAGGAAGTCACAATCGGTGACAGGCCAGCCTTCAGTGAATGGGCCACTGAGGATATAAAAGTAGATTAAAACTGTATGAACTATACTCAGAAAGACAGCTTAATAGAACAGATGAATTTCTAAATTATGTTAAAACTTATTCAAAAAAGTTTAAAGCAGACTGCTTAGCGGCCAAAAGAAAGTATATAAGTAATAAAATTATCAATAGTGTAGACAAAGTTAAATCTACTTGGAAAATAATTAACGCAGAAAGAGGCCAAGCAAAATCAAATGATAATAATTTTAAACTTAAAGTAAATGGTAACATAATTACAACAGATGCCGAAGTCACTAACGAATTTGAACATTTTTTTTCTCGTATTCCAGTAGATTTGACCAGAGCCCTAGGTTCTTCTACCCCAATAGCAGAATCCTTGGTAAAAGCAAATGTTCCTTGCTGTAATGAAATATTCAAATTCAGTAAAATTAGTTTACACACTATCATAAAAACTTTTAAATCTTTAAATATTAAGAAAACGGCTGACCTCTGGGGAATTTCTGTACATTTAGTTAATTCATTAATTGAAATGGTTGCTCCTGAATTATCAATAATATTTAATAATTGTGTTGATAGTGATGTGTTTCCTGACTTAATGAAGTTTAGTAAAATAACTCCTCTGTTTAAATCGGGTAGCACCTCGGATCCGTCCAATTTTCGTCCTATTTCTGTACTACCCACGTTTAGTAAAATCTTTGAAAAGGTAATGCTTAATCAAATGCAAAATCATTTTAATACAAATAAACTATTCCATACTAAACAATTCGGTTTCACGCGCGGTCGGTCTACCACGGATGCTGGAATCAAATTATTAGAGTATATATATGAGGCCTGGGAGGAGTCGTATGATGCTTATGGTGTATTCTGCGACCTATCTAAGGCCTTCGATTGCGTCCAGCATCAGACTTTAATTCAAAAACTTGATCATTATGGGATCCAGGGGACGGCCTTGGATTTAATTAGTTCTTACCTAAGAGATAGAGTACAGAAAGTAGTTATAAATGGTAAACAGTCACATGGTTCTGCTGTAACAATGGGGGTGCCTCAGGGTTCAATTCTGGGACCTTTTCTATTTTTAGTGTACATAAATGATCTCCCTCACCTTATAAGAGACGATCACGAGGTAGTTTTGTTTGCTGATGACACATCTTTAATATTTAAAGTTGAACGTGGACAACGCGATCTTGACGAAGTAAACAATGCCCTCTCTAGGGTAGTCCACTGGTTTAACGCAAATAATTTATTGTTAAATGAAACTAAAACAAAATGTATTAGATTCACCTTGCCAAATGTTAGGCTCGTTAACACCAGTATTGAGATTAGGGATGATCAAGAAGAATTGGTCGATGAAACTGTCTTTCTGGGCATAAAGTTAGACTCCAACTTGCAGTGGGGGCCTCATATCGAGAAAGTCTCGAGCAGACTGAGCTCTGCAGCCTATGCCGTTAAAAAGATCCGACAACTGACAGACATTAGAACAGCGCGTCTTGTCTACTTTAGCAATTTCCACAGTGTCATGACCTATGGCATACTATTATGGGGTAACGCTGCCGACATCGAATGTATCTTTGTGTTGCAGAAAAGGGCTGTCCGGGCTATCTATGGTATGGGGATTCGGGAGTCATTAAGAGAAAAGTTTAAGGATATCAACATACTTACGGTGTATTCACAGTACATATATGAAAACTTATTATATACTCATAAAAATAACAGTAAATTTATTAAAAATAGTGATATCCATAATCTAAACTTAAGAAATCAGAATAAATTGGCTGTACCTAGATTTAGGCTTAATAAAATAAGCAATTCTTTTGCGGGCAATTGTATTCGAATGTACAATACATTGCCGACAGCCATAACAGGTTTGTCAGTTAATAAATTTAAAAAACTAATAAAACTTAAATTGTGCCAGAAAGCTTATTATAGCATTAAAGACTTTCTAGAAGACAAGGCTGCCTGGCAGTGACACGAATTGCTCCTTTCTACATAAAAAAAAAAAACTGTATTAGATACTAAGATACTAGAAGAGAAGGGACCAGACTGAGTTTCTTGGGGTGTTCTTCTCAGTCTGTAGTATTTCCGAACCCCCGGTAGAGTCACAAAAATTTTGACAAACCTAAATAATTTATTTAAAAATTTCAAAGGGAAAATTTTTTATTTTATTTTATTTTATTTTATTTTGTGTCCCCCCCCCCTCCCACTAATTTCTAAACTATGAGAATGATAAATCTAAAAAATATATAAAATATACATGGCCATAAAATCTATCAAAATTGGTTTGAACCAGATCAGGTTGGTAGTTTTTTTTAAATACGTCATAAACCGCAATTTTTGCCTAGAAAAATCTTTACCACTGCGAACGTGTTAAAACATCAATGAAAGTTACAACGAACTACAAGAACTTTTATATTATGTTACTTGCTGCTACGGAACCCTTCATGGGCGAGTCCAACGCGCACTTGGCCGGTTTTATTTCTAAGACTATTATTTCTAAAAGTCCATAAGTACTAATGAATGCCTAAGTAAGTCATAATAAAATCAGTCATTCGGACGGAATAGTAATTTAATAATTTTACAACCGACTGCGAAGTGATAAGTGTGTCGTATCAATGATTAGTAAAACGTTACTGCAATCAATATAATTAGAATAACATCAATACTTACTGCACTCTTAGTATATTTCTCAAGGCTTCGCAGAGCTGTTTCAAAGTAGTCTTCACCGTAAGCACCTTTTTGTTCGTCGCTAAGTCTCTTCCACATATCGCGAGCTTGTTCTAGAAGTTTCTCCTCTGAGAGCCAAGCACTCCCAGTCGTGTACTCGCCAGCAGCTACCACCACCTGGCAACGATACGGAGCTAGATTTAGACATAGTGTTTAAATTATCTATTAATAAACTATGCATCGTTTATACAGGCCGTAAATATTACGTGTACAGGTTTAAATAGACAATGCGAGACGGTTTTCGGGAGGATATTCTTGCGTTTAAACTAAGTAGTTTAACCCCCGAAGTCCCGAAAACAGAAAACAAACAAAATATTGTTGAATTTGATTCATTTGTAATCGTCTCTTAAAAAGTAGAATTAATGTGTATTGGTGCTTCACCACTGTTGCGATGTTGTCACCACTAGCAACTAATATCGATATTTTTACGAGAAAAAAATGGTTAGAAATTCTCTTGAATATTTAAGATGAGATTGTATAGGGCGTCAGCTGATATATCCCAACAGCTCACTACCATGATGTAGAGAATACTTCTTAACGAATCTGAGCATAAATTTCTGGTTATTTCTAATATATCATAATGGGAAGCGCCTAGAAGCCTATGGAAGAAGTCATCCAACAGCCAAGTTAAAATTTCCTTCCTTCGCGTCCTTGGCTGCCTTCTACCGAATGTATCACGGCGAATGTTCTGAAGAGCTCTTCAACCTGATCCCACCCTCTCCTTTCCGATCCCGAACAACGCGTGCCGGGCAGAGATGCCACTCATACACAGTGAAAAGAATCTTCGCCAGAACAGAGCGTTTCAAAAGATCGTTCCTCTGTCGAACTATAAAAACCTGGAACGACCTGCCCGCACACGTGTTTCCCTCATCTTACAATCCCGGGTTCTTTAAGAGGAGCGTGAAGAGGCACATCACCAGGCCGCCAACTTGATGACCACTGTCAGAAGTGGCCCTCAATCGCTAGATGCGCCGCGGCTTTGCATCAGGCTGGTGGCGACTGGTTAGCGAGCTAAATATATAAAAAATAAATTTGGTGTAATCTTAAAGATCCGACTTTCCGACGGTACATTACCGTAAGTTACTACCCTAACTATGTATAATTTAGTGTAAAAATTGTAACAAATTTGCAAACCTTCTTTACCCAAACTTATTTACATTCGACCGCACATTCCTTTAGACGCATAAAATATTTATAATGGATACAAAGTATACCTTACAAAAGGTCATGTATATATAAAAAAAAACATCGGGCCAGTGCGTGTAGATGTCATGCACAATGCAAGGTTCCGTAGCTATTAATTTATTTTGTTTGACTTTCAAAAGCTTTTGTGATGTTTACTCGTAAACTTGTGAGGGCTTGGATATTTGAGTTTTATGTTTTAATTTTGATGTATATATTGTATTGTTTTCTTTATTGCATTTTTATAGTGTAAATCAGATATTGTAACAAAAATTAAAGTCTCATTGTGGACTCAATTTGGGCATAGCAACACACAAGTACATTATGATACATGCAGCTGGACTATCCCAATTCATGCCACAAAACACCATTGAAATGGTTGAGGGTACGGAAACTTACTTCTGACAAAAATTACTGGTTTGATAAACCAGCTTTAATAAACGGGTTTATCAAACCCATAACGTGTTTGAAGAAAACGAGCCACAACATGGGGTACAGGTGAAAATGGCATGTCCCCTTTATGCGTGGGGCAGCTAATTCCGAAAAAATCAAGATTTGCGCAAAATATTATAACGTGGGAGGACTCACAGACTATACTATAAAGGCTTCTTGTTTACTACGGAAAAAGAGTCCGTAGGGAAAATATTTGAAAGACAATATGCAAATCGAGGTTACCTCGCAATATCGAAAGCTTTTGTAAAACATGACTGCGCCCCAGTGGTATTCATACTTAAATAACTTATTTGTTTGGTATCATTCATCTACACGTGATTACCGGTTGCTGTAGAAGCCCAAGTTTTGAAGTCACGTATCTGTCTTCCTACTATGACCTACTACTATTCCAAATCTCTGATCTTTAATATCCCCGATAATGAAATCACTGTCAAGACTGTCAAAGGTACGCTGCGACATATTTTTCAAGCCATTTTATGAGGTTCGTTGGAAACAGTGTCTACTACTGAATTTAGGCCCACCGTAGACATAATTATGTAAACACCGTAACAATAATAAACAATTTGAGCTTTATTGTTCTTATACCATAACACCAATAAACTATAAGCGACGGTAGATAATCATAACTCCATTAACGATTAAATTCAATTATTCTCGAATTAGTTTCGTACATGATCTAAATTAGCCAGTACCGTCATCTCGCTTATATTTATGTACCAAAATTCAGCAAGTCTATTAACGTAGTTGGATTATTTTTGGAAGTGTGTAAGAAACCACTGAGTTATTTATATCATCGAGGGGATAGAATTCATCTATACTTATAATAAAACTGTAGAGGGTCGGGAGTCTGTACATGGAAGATATTTTGAAAATTTTAAGTGTAGGGCGTTCTCTAATCGATACTGAAGCCGAAAATGTAATTTAAAATTTTCATGTCTGTCTGTCTGTCTGTCTGTATCCCGACTAAGTATCACGCCGAAACTACTGAACCGATTTGAATGATACTTTGTACGATCTTAGCTTATAGTCCGAGGAAGGTTCTTAGATACTTTTGATCCCGATATTTTGCGCGGTTCCTTCAGGAGAGGGGATGAAAGGCAAAATAGGTTTTTAGCTATAATTTCTCACTGCGTGGTTCGATTTCAAATATTTGTTTAGTGTCTGAAAGGGAGTACTTTAAGCATTATTCCATACAATTTTCAATATTGAGGGTTATGTAGTTCAGAAATTAGGGGCATCTCAACTTTCGGTAAATCTAGAATTCAACGTTTCTTTTGAAAGTGAGTCTAAACGGGCGTGTTGGCTTAATCATAAAAAAGCTTAATGATTAAGGCTATTGTAAAATAATTCAGACCGCGCCGAAGGCGTGGACTGAATTGTTTTAGAATCGACTTAATCTTTAAGCTCTTTTATGATTAAGCAAACAGGGCCGTTTCACACGCTGCTTGATGAGTCTCATGAAGAAGTACCCCTCCATTCGTACACCTTATGTGACGTAAACGAAGTTGCGTGGGTCAGCTAGTCATTAATAAAAGACATGTTGTAATGAAGACTCTTGTAATAACGCAGCAGCTGTGCAAATCTTAATTTTGGTATAACAAGGGTAAACAATGATAATGGGAGGAAGGGATTACGCTCCCATACAACAAACGTGATTTTTGCTGTTTTAGTCCCTCTCTATAAAATAGATTGCAGAGGGGCTTATGGCGAGACTTGTGTCTGTAGTCTGTGAATCTGTTGCATTAAACTACGTCACTAGGTCACGTGGATCATCTGTTCAAAGTTTGAAAAAACAAAAATGACATCGTCAATCGGATTAAACTTTCACAATAAACGTGTTAGAGAGGGGCGGTCTGGTGAGAACGATTTCACGGCTTCTTGTTTGGTACGGAACGCTCCGTGCGCGAGTCCGAGTCACATTTGGTTTTTTTATAAATATACTCTAATTTAACATGCTCTCTTTATATTCCCAATGGACGCCGATGAGGTGAGTCCCGTGGGGTAGTCCGGGATAAACGGGAACGATTCTAAAGAGAAAAAATATCCAATCCGAGAGAAAACCTTTTCGTGGCTGTTAATCTTTTACATTTTTTGTCGTTGATTTATTACTCGTAAGTTTTTAAAACCTGTATGTTTTATTACTGAAAATACAATTACGTAGGGAGTAGAAGAGTGGAAATTTGAATTTTGAGTATTCAATATTTCACTAACAGAACACTGAATTAAAAACCGGCCAAGTGGTAGTTGGACGCGCCCATAAAGGGCGAGTCCAACTACCACTTGGCCGTGTAGCAGCAAGTAACATAATATAAAAGTTCTTATAGTTCGTTGTAACTTTGACTGATGTTTTAATACGTTCGCAGTGGTAGTGATTTCAATAACCGGAAATTGCCGTTTATGACGTATTAAAAAAAACTACCAGCTCTATCTCGTTCAAACTAATTTTCGTTGGTAGTTTTTATGGCAATGTACATCATATATTTTTTTTAGATTTATCATTTTCTTAGTTTAGAAGTTAGAGGGGGGGGGGGGGGACACATTTTTCCACTTTGGAAGTGTCTCTTGCGCAAACTATTTTCTTTAGAAAAAAATGATGTTAGAAACCTCCATAGCATTTCTGAAGACCTATCTATAGATACCCCCACACGTATGGGTTTGATGAAAAAAAAAAATTTGAGTTTCAGTTCTGAGTATGGGGACCCCCAAAATTTACTGCTTTTTTTCTAGTTTTATATAAGAATCTTAATGCGGTTCACAGAATACATCTAGCTACCAAGTTTCAATAGCATAGACCTTATAGTTTCGGAGAAAAGTGGCTGTGACACACGGGCGGACAGACAGACGGACAGACAGACAGACAGACATGACGAATCTATAAGGGTTCCGTTTTTGCCATTTGGCTACGAAACCCTAAAAATTGGTTCAATATTTTTATAAGACCTATTTTAAAAGTACCCAGGGCAGACTCGATAAAAAATAACATCCCGCTTTATTTGTAGGAGAGGGAGGTATAAATACTTTTTATATTTTCATTTTACCGCTGTAAAATAATTTGTAACCTGAAAATGATAAAATAACAGGCACCTATATAATAAAATTTCAATCCTATTACGTTTCACAGCGTGAACTGACGAATAAAATGTTTGGTGTAAAGTATTACATTCCAATACGAGCACAATACGAACCTACTTTGAACGTATGTATAATGTACCTCACATTGGCATCCGATCCGCATTGATCTTGATGTATACACATTATCATGTGTATATGTGAAATAGATGGGTTACGCAACGCGAGAATGTACGTACCTTGCGTGTTTGAACGTAGTAATGGATATTTAGAGTTCCTACATGCAAAACATTCTCTTTGAATAGCCGTTAATGAGTTTTTAGGGTCTTGTTTATGCAAAATGTCGCGCATTATGAAAATATATGGCAAAATAAATGTATAAAGTATGTAGTCCAATTTCGTTATTCTGAATAACATTACTTGCTAATTTTACCATGTAAATTGCTTTTTAATGGCGTTAGCTTTGATTAAGATTGTCAAATTTCCTGAATAATAAAATCTTTCGCATGAAGTTTCTTTGAAGGATAAACTCTAAAACGAAGTTAGAGCTAGAAAAAGCTGGTCAGCGCGTTAAAGTGGAAATGGGTTGGCTCACACCTGAAATGAACCGACGCCCTATGGAGCAAACGATTTTCAGATTGGAGACCACGACTCTTCAAACAAAAGTAGCGATCCACCACTAGATGGCTTAACGGTCAATTAACATTGATAAATACTTCTAATGTAATTTTGTACTAGTCTGTCTCTAATAAATTTTATCGCTGAGCTGTATTTTCACGCTGAAATCAGCGTTTATCCCACAAATGTTCATACGACTCTAAAGCTATTTTTGGATACGGTAACCGATAACCAATATCCTTTACCGTAACTTAATAAAAGAGCTGTGATTTATATTTACGGTTGATTAACTACCCGGAAACTAACACGTAGACCCTAAATATGTAAGGATTTTATGGGATCTTGTTACTAAACCTGATTCTTTACTTAAATATAGTTTCGGTAAGGTATTATCATTTTTAGGGTTTCGTAGCCAAATGGCAAAAACGGAACCCTTATAGATTCGTCATGTCTGTCTGTCCGTCTGTCTGTCCGTCCGTGTGTCACAGCCACTTTTCTCCGAAACTATAAGGTCTAGTTATGCTATTAAAACTTGGTAGCTAGATGTATTCTGTGAACCGCATTAAGATTCTTATATAAAACTGGAAAAAAAGCAGTAAATTTTGGGGTCCCCATACTCAGAACTGAAACTTAAAATTTTTTTTATCTATAGATAGGTCTTCAAAAATGCTATTGAGGTTCCTAAAAACATTTTTTTCTAAAGTGAATATTTTGCGCAAGAGACACTTCCAAAGTGGAAAAATGTGTGTCCCCTCCCTCTAACTTCTAAACTAAGAGAATGATAAATCTAAAAAAAATATATGATGTACATTGCCGTAAAAACTACCAACGAAAATTGGTTTGAACGAGATAGAGCTGGTAGTTATTTTTTTAATAGATACGTCATAAACCGCAATTTTCGGTTAGAAAAATCACTACCACTGCGAACGTGTTAAAACATCAATAAAGGTAACAACGAACTCTAAGAACGTTTATATTATGTTACTTGCTGCTACGAAACCCTTCATGGGCGAGTCCAACTTGCACTTGGCCGGTTTTATTGAAAGCTCCTGTAAGACAAAGTACATTCATGTCACCTGTCTATACTACTTATAATAAAACTGTTGAGGGTCGAGAGTCTGTACATGGAAGATATTTTGAAAATTTCAATTGTTCTGTTCTATAATCGATTCTGAAGCCGAATATGTAATTTAAAATTTTCATGTCTGTCTATCTGTCTGTCTGTCTGTCTGTATCCCGAATAAGTATCACGCCGAAACTACTGAACCGATTTGAATGATACTTGGTACATTCCGAGCTTATAGTCCGAGGAAGGTTCTCGGATACTTTTGATCCCGATATTTTGCGCGGTTCCTGCGGGAGAGGGGATGAAAGATAAAATGGTTTTTCAGCGGTAAGTTCTCACCGCGTGGTCCGATTTCAAATATTTTTTTAGTGTCAGAAAGGGAATGTTTTTAACATTGTTCCACACAAGTTTCATTATTGAGAGTTTCGTAGTTCAGAAATTAGAGGCATCTCAACTTTCGCCAAACCTAGAATTCAAGGGTTCCTTTGAATGAGAGGGTAAATCTAAACGAGCGTGTTGGCTTAACCATAAAAGAGCTTAATTATTAAGGCTGTTGTAAAATAATTCAATTTTAGAAAAGCCTTAATCTTTAAGCTCTTTTATGATTAAGCAAACAGGGCCGTTTCACACGGTGCTTGACGAGTCTGATGAAGAATTACCTCTTCTTTCGTGCACATTATGTGACGTAAACGAAGTTGCGAGGGTCAGCTAGTTAATAAAAAAATCTGTACTTCTCATCCAATACCTAATTAATGTTTTAAAGTTTTCATTCATCACAGATATCAGAAAAGAGATTTTCTGATTTCTGTGTCATCATCAGAACTCAGAGTTCACTTTCATACTGCCACGTTTCCAGCTCTTTCAGTCCTCATCATTCTCTTGCTATTATCCCAAGTTATATTGGGTCAGAGCAGTATGTCTTCTGTAATTTCTCCCTATTACTCGCCGCTTCATAATTTTCACCTTTTTCAATATTGTTGCCATAATGACGTCATCCGCCTGATGGAAAACATATTTCTTAACATATTTATTTAACTGCTTGTGAGATTTGCCAGCCATTTTTTAATTACGATTTATATTGAGCAAGCTATATGACGCCACCCGCGGATCCGCCTAATGGAAATCCATGGCTACATTAAATTTCAGGACAACTCTCACAATCTACAAGACAGTTGCTGAAAATCGACCCAATGATATACCTCATGGGAACGTTCGGAATTTCGAAATTCAGGTTTTCAATAATAGAATTTATGAAACATCGGATTTAGGATTTAAGACAATCATTCGGAATTTGAAAAAATTTGAATTTTGCATTTCGTGATTGTGACTTTCGGAATAATGTAGTGTACCCGTGCCTCTTCACGACCCGCTTGAATGGAAACACGTGCGCTGACAAAGCAATACTAATTGATTGATCTATAGAACGATAATAAAGGGGGGAAGGGAGAGGATTATTATCGTTTTAGGATGGATTTTCGCCATGTAAGGCCTGATTCCATTAGTTATATGATAGATCTATTACCTAAACATCTAACTAAGAAATAAGTTGGTTGTTGAGGACCTAAATACACCAATGTATTTCCAAGTTTCAAACTTCGCCAAGATTAATTACTTCAATAATTCTTTTCGTCTTGGCAGAAAGACTAGGTATGTATGTACTGTAATTGGCTCTGCAAATAATATTTTTATACAGGTTTGTTGGACTCAATAACAGTCTGCTATTTACATTACAACATTTAGAATACATATCAGTTGCCTACGTCATCAGTGGTGAACTGTACAAAATCCTAAAAATATTTCATTTGATGTCATAAAAAATACAGTGCGTCAGACATTTCAGTTTTATTTAAGAGCCAAGATTTCAAGATAAGTATTTTGAGCTAAGATTTTTGCGAATGGTTTTTACTATTGTAGCTATTCAAAATAGTATAAAAAAGTCAAACTGTAGTCATTGTTTGATGCCTGACGCAATGAAAGACAAGAACAGTGATCACTTGATCAGTCTAACTACCAGAGCTTCGTTATTGCTAATTAGTTGTAGTGGTTAGTTAGCAGTCGCTTCATGGAAAATATCAAGTTCAGCCGCATCAAAGTTAGAGTGAACAAGAAGCCGTGAGACGGTCTCACCCGACTGCCCCTCTCTAAAACGTTTATTGTGAAAGTGAAAGTTCAATCCGATTGACGTTGTCATTTTTGTTTTATTTCAAACAGAATGTTGAACAGATGATCCACGTGACCTAGTGCCGTAGTTTAATGCAACAGAGTCACAGACTACAGACACAAGTATGTGGCATGTATGGCGACATAAGCCCCTCTGCAATCAATTTTATAGAGAGGGGCTAAAAGCCGACCCGTAAAGATGATACCTACCTATTAGCATAAATCTATTCAATGTCAAGTACCAACGAAACTAACTACAAATGAAGTGAAAATTATGCAACATGTAGTTGAGGAGATAGTTCGGAGCGACTGATGAAATATTCAAACACCTTTGTTGTAGCTCTGACCTCTTGACATAAAACGTATTAGGTTAATATCGTAGTACATCTGTTTGTACTCGTATGTACTAGGGTTGGCAGTTCTTTGTAATCATACAAGAAAATTTGTGAAGAGGTTTGAATGTTTGGATATTTATTATTCAATCACGTTCTAACGGCTTTACGTATCTGCCTGAAATTTGGAATAGGGAAAGACTATAGTACAGGTTAATCAGAGACTTTATCCCTGGAGAAAGTTCTCTTGGGATACAGGATCGGGAAGAGAATTTCACAAGGAAAAAGGCTTTAGCAATGACATTTAGTTAACTATATAACTTTATAGTGAATACCCTTGTACTTGAAATCATATTATCAACTCAAAGTGGATAATGTGATTTCAAGTACCTACGATGTAATAGGGAGGAGCCTTTTTTTAACGTGAGTAAAATCCTACATGGATGCTATGTCGGACTCCTACCAACTAAAAACCACATTTATCCTACCTAACAGCCTACGGTTGGGAGCCCCGGGTAAGCCCTCGGAAGGATACCCCAGGACTCCCAACACAGGGCGGAGCCTATAACTAAACTATCTAAATAATAGTTTAGAGAAAATATCCATTGCGATATTTTACATTCAATCATCATTCTAGCGTTAATCCTAGTCGCTTCCGATTCTTTAGCCATAAAAAAAAAGGTCTGCGCATTATGTGAATATTGCATTTTGCGTTGGATAGGTACTTTCTGCAAATGAAGACTTAGAGATTAATGGATATGACTCACTGTGTTTGACTCAATTTCATTTTCTGTCAGGGAAACAATAGCAAGGTAGATTCACTGGGGACTGGTGTTGTGAGCAAAAGCTCTATATGTAATGGGATATTACAATGTTGTAGGTTAATATGTTGATTTCAATATTTCGATGTTCTATTTACATTCTTGTCAAATTTATTTTTGCTGGTTTCTGCATTTACTCCACATGGACAATGTTTTATATGAGGTCTAGAAAATATAGGTTTATGTTTTAAAGAACTTAGTATCATGGACGTAACAATGGCGATTT
Organism: Miltochrista miniata; assembly: GCA_933228765.1. Lineage (NCBI taxonomy): Eukaryota > Metazoa > Arthropoda > Insecta > Lepidoptera > Erebidae > Miltochrista > Miltochrista miniata. The sequence goes on along the minus strand of OW121763.1, from coordinate 19,377,967 downwards.
CTTTCTCGAGTAGTCTGGGAACATTTTCATTATTACATTAAAATTTACCTATTTTCTATTGTAATACATAAACGCGTGTTTTGAAGAAAGGCCGATAGGTCCGAAATTTACACAGTGTCTACCCTACAAACGTTTAATTAGAATAATGATTCTAAAGATTCTGTTTTGGCGAGTGTTCTGAAGAGATCTTTAACTTAATCCCACCCTACAACTTTTTGATCCTAAATAATAGATATGTGCAAGAATCGATTGTCAACAGAATCTTTGCCAGAATAAAGTATTGAATCGTTTACTCTGTCGAAGGGAACACCCAAAAATTCCGAAATATGTTTTTCCGAATTTCAATATTCCGATGTTCAAAATTCCGAAGATTATAATTCCTAAGAAACAAAGCTCCGAATATTCAAAAGGACGATATTCATTTATCCGAAAGTCATAAGTACGAATTTTTATATTTTCTAATTTCATTAGTACGAATAATCAAAAGACCGGACTGTTATTTTCCCGAAAAACATTATTCAGAATTTCAAATATCCGAAAATTCACTGTTTAAGTTTTTTTTTAATTAAGTACGGTCAAGTCTAACTACCGAAGATATTATTTCCAAGTGAGTGGAAGACAAACGAAAAAACAAAAAAAAAATAAACACGATGGCTAAGGCCGGAGCTCCACTCCGCTTCGATTTTGCCTTAGCCTTCTAACCTAACCTATCCGAGTCGAGGTGTTAACCATAATATGTGAATGGTTAACACCCCGACTCAGAGTACCCCGACTCGGATAGGTTAGGTTAGAAGGCTAAGGCGGGAGCGAAGCGGAGCGGAGCTCCCGCCTTAGCATTCGTGGTTATTTTTTTTTGTATTGTCGTTTGCCTTCCATTCACTTGGAAATAATATTTTCGGTAGTTAGACTTGACTATACTTTATTAAAAAAACGGGTGGAATCGGGAACATAAATAATCGTCTTTAATGATAAGTTTTAAAACAGGAACGGGTGGAAACGACATTCACCCTTCGTATTTATAATATGGCGGATTTTTAATGATTCGGAATTCAACGGTTCGGTTTCTTGAAATTCGGCATTCTGACAGTCGGAATTGTAAACATTCGGAATTTTAAAATTATGACTTTTCATAAAAAGGAATTATGAAACATCGGATTTTTGACTTTCGGGATTTCGAATCATTCGGACTTATGAAATTCGGAATTATGAAATTCGTGATTGTGACTTTCGGAATTAAGTTTTTCGTATTAATGTAGTGTACCCCTGTCGAACCATAGAAACTTGGTATTTGGGTATTGAATCAATTGAGATGATGATTATGACTTGTTTAAAACGAGACTATAATATATAAGTAAATACTATATGCACTTTACCAAATAGTAATCCTTAAAATGAACATTCCCTTACTCGAAACGGGCGACAATGTTACACACCAGCTGCAGTCGGTCGAAACGTCAGGTCGTTGAATAACGGTTATTTCGAAATGGCTGAATAATAGTTTTGTAGTTTTTCAATTTTAACTTGCAATCACTTAAAAGGGTGGAAAACTGTCCTGTTTCTAGACTTTCGAACTACACAAATAGAAAAATTAAATACCTACTAGTTCTGAAAGTGAAAAATTGAAAACCTACCTACTAGATCTGCAAGTGTAAAATGTGTTCGCAGAACAGTGCACAGCGCGAACATCATAGTCATGGCTGTGCCTGTCCATTTCAACACGGCGATAGACTCACCAGTTTCACCACCCATAACAGAATGCTGTAAAGTTGTCTTTGCCAAACTTTTGAAATAAAGACATTTAAGCAAAACCTTCTACCCATAGAATTATACTTACTATTACAATTTTCGTAATTTATCTTCCTTTCACATTCCTTTCTATTACTTTGCTATTATATTATCTTTGCTACTAGTTACATAAGAATAGTGCGGTTAAAAAACCTGTAAGAATACTACACAATGTTTTACTTACGACATCCACTCCTCGTGGTTTCAGTTCACGCCGGAGACAGGCAGCAAGGGCATCCAGAGCAGCTAACGAAGCGGCATGAACTCCTCGGACGGGTGCTGCTACGTGGGTCAGGATCGAAGACGCGAGGACCACACGCCCACGGGCGCGGCGAACGAGTGGTAACATCACTTGTACCAGGCGAGCGGGGCCTGGTGTAACAAGAGAAAAAGAAAATAAGACAAGGTCTTGTGGAATGCTAGAACGCTTTTATGGGTACTGTATAAAAAGAAGGAGCTTCTTTTTAGGAGGCCTGTGGGTATATAATGTTGTACAAAAGTTCGATAGGTAATAGTTTTACAATTTAATCTAATTACACTATGTTAATACTACTAGTGGTGCTCCATGGCTACGCCTCCGTGCTAGGAACCCCTTAGCACAATCACGGCGTGGGCGCAATAGCGCCAGGTTATCGTGGTGGGTCTGGACGTGGACACTCACTCGCTCGAGACCATGGTGCGAGCCATGATCTCCAGCGGGAGTAAGTGGAACTGCACTGCCTTTTTCAGCGAGCATGTCATGCTCGTGAAAGAGGCGGCGGGGCGGGAACGGGAGAGAACTCTCCCACCCGAGTTCCGCAGTCGGCAGCTTGGGCGCCGCCGACGTGTCTTCGCCGAAGATTATCGGCCTCCATGAGGATTTTCTCTCGCGTTAAAAAGAAAACCCCATAGCACAAATGTTAGACAATTTATTTGCAATTAATACAATTTTCCCTCAGAACTTGATGTAGCCCAATTTTTTCCGTGGACTACGTTAGTACTGATCCGAGTACTTTGATTAGTTTACTGTAGTTTGTTTTATTGAACGTCTTGATATATTATTATAATATTATAAATGCAAAAATAACTCTTACTGTCTGTGTGTTTGTCACGTATCACGCCTAAACCACTGAAGCAATTTAAATGAAATTTGATATAGAGATAGTTTGAGTCCTAGGAAAGGACATAGGCCAAGTTTTAAACTGACTGCGTAAATGGAGTATACTGATGTTACGAAATTAAGACAAAGCCAATCAGCAAGGAACAGCCAGTTTATTTACATAGGTACTGAAAACCTCCAATAGTGAAAATTATGTAAAAATGCATACAATATTTTTCGAGATTTACGTTCATGTGTAGGACTTTATAATATTAAGACATACGATATGTGTAATAAACGTTGGCTCAAGTAATATAGGTAAGGATTCTGATGTATGTGTATCGCTAATGAAAAATGATATAAGTCTTCCTGAACAACAGCACCGATAAAATTGAAAATTTTTGTGTGTTTTGATTTTTTTTTTTATACCACTAAGGTGGCAGACAAGCACACGGCCCACCAGAAGGACCGGTGGTCACCGCAGCCTATGAACGTTTGCAACACCAGAGGCGCCACACTCGCGCTGCCGACCCTGTAAAAACCTTCTTAGACCCCTTTTGAAGAACCCCATACTGTAGGCGTTTGGGAAAACCGAGGCAGGAAGATCATTCCACAACCGTCGTGGAAGAAAACCCCTACCGGATCTAACCGTGCTCAAACGCTCCGGACGTAGGGTGTGAGAATGAAATCCCTGTCTATGGCGAGCGGTGCGATGATAGAAGGTAGCCGTGGGCATCATGTCAAACAATTCCTCGGAGCACATACCATTGTACAGGCGGTAGAACACGCATAAGGAGGCATAGTCTCTCCTGTCGCGAAGAGGATCCACACCACCTGTCAGTATAGGATCGTTGACAACTCTCACAGCTCGCCTCTGCACCGAGTCAAATGGGCGAAGCTGATATTCAGGTGCCCCCGCCCAGAGGTGACAGCAGTACTCCATGTGTGGCCGCACTTGCGACTTATAGAGAAGCAGTGTTTGCGCCGCAGTAAAGTACCGCCGCGCCCTGTTGAGCACACCGAGCTTCTTGGACGCCAGCCTGGCCTTGTCCTCCAAATGACTGCGGAACTGAACGTCACTGGAGATGTCAACACCAAGGATCCCTATACTTTTAGAGATGGAAAGAGATGTGCCCTGGAATCGTGGCGCTACAGTAATTGGAGCTTTCTTAGCGGTGAAGAAACACGCCTGTGTCTTGGAGGGATTGAACTGGACAAGGTTTTGTCTACCCCAATCGGACACTCTAGTAAGAGTAGCCTCGATTTCAGACACAAGCTGTTCACGACTTTCCTCCACTGCGACCCGAGAGATACCGGGACGGCCTGTGTAACAAGTGTCCCCTGTACTGTCGTCTGCATAACAATGAATGCCGTCAATAGATAACATGTCATTGATATGCAGCAGAAACAGGGTAGGGGACAACACTGAGCCTTGCGGTACTCCAGCGTTTATGGCCATGCAGTCAGAACAGCTGCCGTCGACAACAGCCCTGATGCTTCTATCGGCCAAAAAGCTGGACACCCATCCGCATAATCTCTCGGTCAGTCCGTAGGAGGGCAATTTTTTAAGAAGACCACGGTGCCAGACCCGGTCAAAGGCTTTAGAAATGTCGAGGCTCACTGCTAGAGCCTCGCCCTTACTCTCGATAGCCGTCGCCCATCGGTGTGTGAGGCACACGAGAAGATCGCCCGTCGAGCGACAGTGACGGAAACCGTACTGCCGGTCACTGAGCAGGTCGTTTTCCTCAAGGTACCTCAGGAGCTGTGTATTAATTACACGCTCCATCACCTTAGACAATAGTGAGGTGACGGCTATAGGCCTGTAATTGGCCGGGTCGGTCCTATCACCCTTCTTGGGCACAGGATGCACATACGCGATCTTCCACGACGCCGGGACTTATGGGATTTATGTCGCGGTCGTGTCAAAATGATGCTCGATACTGTTTCTCACCTTATTTTATAAGGTTCAAGAGTTTCTTGAGTTTTGAGAAGTGTTCGTAAGATATTCCTGGGATATTTGTTTTATGTTAATTATGATTTATTTGTTGCTTTTTACTTGGAGGGTGTTTATAAGGCGGTTTGTGAAAGGTAAAAATAAATGAGTATTTATCACACCAAGACCAATTCGCATGTTGTAAATGTATAGAAAATACATACTAAAAGTAAGAACTAAGATATAAATAATACTGACCCGCATTTAGATCTCAGTATTAATCACCATTAGGTTTCCGTCGGTATTGGAAAAGTTTCTACAAAGTGGGTAATTGTAACTACGAATATTTCATCCCTTACCTTCCTCCCTTTAATGGTTCCTTCCGTTCTGTTAGAATTTGACTGCGAATATGCATAATCACGATATTCTCCCTGAAGGGGTAAGCAGAGGCATACCATTCGGCCACTTGGTTATAAAATTTTAATTGGTTCCTTGGTAAAAAATACCAGCTACTGCCCGTTTGCTATCGGAGCTGGTTCTCAGAATTCAAACAGATAAAACATAATCGAGCTGGTTTTTATTATCAAGTCATAGTTTAAGTTCAAACGATGCAGATTTTTTTGAGTTTTTGATACGTACATACAGAAATAGGTAGATACACAAACGAATTAAACATTTATATGTATAAATATGTTCTTATAATCATGTTGCTAAAGTTGTTGGTATAGATAACGAAACAAATATAATAGTTACCACTGTGCATTAGGACTTGTGTCAAGGGGCTTAACTGCCTTGATAAATTCCACACGTTACTTCCATAAGCTGGCACTCAGCTTAATGAGCTTTAGTGTCTATGGAATGTGTGCGTTGTACGAGAACAAGAAAAGAATTTTACTCTTTGGTCCCTAAGGTATGCAATGTACCTACCTACGCTACGTAGTAGGTTTAGTGTTTGATCTCCACTGATATTTTATGAAGAGAATATTTGTTAGTTTGCCCCGTGTTGCGACAGGTAGAGTACAAAGGTCACTACCCCAATACATCCCGAGGGTGTCGTTAGAGGTGACTAAGGGAATACAAAAAAAGGACAAAAGGAGCCATTGCGGAGAGAAGGAAAACTCGTAATGAAAACCGGTTGTCAGTAAAATGATAATCGTTGAACCAAGTTGAAGGCCTTATGGGCCGCTTGAAAAATTTCAACTGCGGGTCGTCGTGACCTGCGCCTGTCCATTTCCACACGGCAATAGGCTCACCACCTATTACGTGGGACACAAAACTATAAGGTGAAATGTGGGCGTATACTATGCCTCTGCCTACCCCTTCGGGGATAAAGGCGTGACTATATGTATGTATACAGTCGATCAAGTCTGGAACTACTAAACCTAATTTCAAAGCCATTTTTTCTAAAGAAACATATAGGCTATGTATAATATTATTAGGCTACTACTAGGTAGAAGTTATGAATGTCAAAAAAATCTGGCGTATTGCGGGTTAAAGGGGTGCTACGGGAATCGTGGTATGTTACAAGCAAAGCCGTGAAACATAGCTAGTCTTTGTTAAAAGTAATTTTACTTATACATTTGAGAGAAACGATCGAGCGATTAAGACCTTACACACCCATACAACATTTAATTGGTAAGTATTAATATTTTTCCTAATTCAAATTTGAGATTGATTTCAAAAGAATTTTAGATGATAGAAAATGATAGAACTATGAAAATTATAAAGCTATCAATACTGTTGAAGAACAGTGAATTGTCTATGGAAGAAATTACCAAGACGTTCATGCATTTTCTTTACATACAATTACCGCCATCTATTGAGCACTTGTCTTAACACTAAGTAAAGGACACCGTAGCTTGTCGTAGCCGCGTAGCTCTACTTACCCAAAAGGTTGACGTCCATCGCACGTTTGATCACGGAGAACGGCACCCATTCTAGTTCACCAAGCGCACACCAGGATTCGCAGTTCACAATGGCCCACAAACCTTGAGCGCCCTCTGGCAAATGGTCCACGATGTACAAAGAAGCTGAGAGAATCTAAACAAAACATAGCAAATGTTTTATCATACCGCCGCTAGATTTCGTTCGACATTTAAAAATACTTTAGTGGGAATTTACTTTTTTTTTGCGGATCACTAACGAGACTAAGAATGTGTGTCAGACTGCATGTTTTAAAATAAATTCTAGTACGGTAAAACTGTAAAAATAACTAGGTCATGTTATTTGAGTGGCAGAAAAATATTGTACGACAGAGATAATTAGAACTAACATACGCAGTTTTTCAGTTTAATGACCTCATGCAATACACGTGTAAATTACTCATAGTCAATGAAGGCGTAAATATATTTTTGTAGCGAGAAATATTTGTAAATTCTATGTTTGTAAACATAAACTTATTCACGAATAAACACAATCAATAACGTAGAACATAAGATTGCAACTTTGTTTCACCACAAAATTTGGCAAATTAATCTTAACAAAAGTTACGATATTTGTTCTTGGAATTACAAATGAAATTCTCAAGTCGTGCGATATGACATTACAATTACTTTTGGATAGGCACAAAGAAAGATAAAGCGACTTTAACGAATGTGTACCAAATTGGGCTAATTGGTATGGCGTTTGAAAGAAAAAGAACATTTTTTTCTGTGTTGTGGCATCGTGGGCGAACATCTTTGACCTTGTGATTTCAACATTTTCTTTTCGCTGCCAAGTTAAATTAATTTAGAGTAGAATACATCCCTAAATTGGGGTTCGCTGGGAGCGGTACACGTACAAAATTAATTCGCCTTGACTTAAGCTTTGTAACCGTTGTAGTTATCCAGGTAAGACTTTAAGGCTATAATGGGTGTGTAAGGAAAATTCCCTCAAATATTAAACATTTGTAGTAACGTGGAGGGTAGTACCTTTTGCTATAGTAAATTTGTTGGTAGCGAATTTGTACTCTATGTGCATTCCGTTGATTTTGTGTTTTGTTTAAAAATGTTTTACTACGTATGATTTAGTAGTATAATATCTACCTAGACGTATTTATGAATATCTGCCGACTAACGAACAAAGTTTTAACGTAGGTAGCTAAAACTTTTATTTTTTATTTTTTTATACCACTATAGTGGCAGACAAGCATATCTACGGCCCCCAGATGTACCGGTGGTCACCGCAGCCTATGGACGTTCGCAACACCAGAGGCGCCACAATCGCACTGCCGACTCTTTAAAACGACTCTTTTTATGAGGTAACTAGCGTTCTACATTCTATAATAGATAGAACACAATTTTCACCATTTCAAAAAGATATCATTTTTGTGCTCTATTGATGTTTTATACCGCCCATATTGGGGTTCCGTTCTTTATTGGGGTTCCGTACTAAAAGGGTAAAAGCGGAACCCTATTCATGAAACTTTGCTGTCCATCAGTTTGTTCGTCACGAGCCTGTAACTCAGGAACTGTGATAGCTAGAGAATTGAAATTTTTACAGATGGTATATTTCTATTGCCGCTATATCAACAAATTAAAAATAATATTTAGAGGAGTTCCATATACCAAACGTAGTTTTATTGCCGTTTTTTTGATGCGGAACCCTCGGAATTGCGCGAGCTCGCCAATGATGTACCTCTTTGCACTCTGCTTCAAGAACGCAGGTTTGTAAGAAGATGGAAACACGTACTGGCAGAGCGTTTCTAATGCTTCGACAGAAACGATGAAACGCTCTGCCAGTCCAATCTCCACAGTCCACAGCTGAACGTTAATCTTTCCCATTTTACTCAATAATATTTAATATAAATTAAACTATTAAAATACCTGCGTTTCGGAAGTAACGTCCAATTGTAGAGTATGTAATCTTCCTGAGCAGTCTTCTTTGAGCATATCGGCGTCAATGTTGCCAGCTTTGCTTTGAAATCCCGCAAAGACATGATAGCCAAGGTCATCTAATCTTCTTGCTAGAGCGTTGCCCAATACGTTGTCACAGCCAGTTACTAGAACTGCTTTGCCAGCAGCCGTTACCTGTTTTCGAAAAGATACTTAAATATGTATTCTTTCTGTACATATAAAATGCAACAGTGTCAAACCGATCTATCACAGCACAGCTCAACTCAAAGTCCCTGAATGGATATAGCTAAAATTTTGCTATATCTATATTTTACTGAAGTTACATTGAAGTAGAGATTTAAGACGAAAATAATTTTGAAGATTTTCACTTTACATATAATATACACACACATATATTGTGTAGCTATGTATGTTTTGAGTGAGTACCAATAAATACAATGAATATCCTTTCTAATGATAGGTAGGTAAGTAGTTGTAGGTACTTAAATATGGATTAACGCACTAACAAACACCCAGATTAATGAAAATAAGTAGACACTTAAAAATACGTTTCGCACTGAGCAAGCTATTTTGTTGCTTAGTGCCTGGTTTTTGTACTACAGTCTGCGTTAATTATTGTACCGTGCAAGGCAATAAATGTGAAGGGCCGTCCTGTAAGACAATTAAGTTTTTTAGAAACTCCGATCTCGGGGCCTCAGAAGCGAACTTTAGGCGCCTATGGCTGTTCGACCACTATTTCAGCTGGAGCTACGCAGTCAGGAATAACACGAAGTCAACTGTGCTCGTGACGTATCCCTAGCAAGGGACCCGAACGTCAAGACGGCAAGACCGTCCCAGAAAGGGGAGGGGACCAGTCAATTGTGGGAGTCTACAAAGTGTGAGCCGGAAAGAGCACAAGCAAGTACGGGGCGTAGGTTGCGACGATTTGGTCTTCATAGACAAGAGACTGGTAAGACCCTAAGACTATTATTTGGTGAAGGGAACTATCCCTGGACAAAAAAAAAATCTTCTTGTCCATCATATGGAAACCTAAACTGTGTCAGATTTCTCGTTTATTGTTTCCACGTCAATTTAAACTGAGGAGAGGTAGTACCTTGTATGTCCCTGTCTGATCTTTCGGGAAAAAGGCATGACTTCAACTTTTATTTTCACAAATACATACATTTATTTCAGAGTAATTACGAGCTTCAAAATCACTGATGTGATAATTTGAAAATACAATGCAAGAATTCTAAAATATCAGAATTGTTACTGACAGTAAATATTAGGGAATAAAATTTCATTACGGCGGCGGCGTATAGAATATTCAGCTACGATGTGGATAATACAGTTTCACGGTTCATAAAGTTCTCGAATATAAAATCACAACTCTACGTTTGTAACGGGTCTCAAATGTATAAATATTAGGAGTCGGGTCGAAGATTTCTTAAAAAAGCAAATATCTACATTTTCTTTTACGATCACTTAAACAACCCCTTTGCCCTATTTTGCTATGAAAATTCTCTTTTTAATTCTAGGGAAAGGGGAACACGTTGAGTTTACGTTTAAAAAAACTTTTATCGACCACTAAGGTAACCACATCAAAGGTTTAAAAACCTTCTAAGGCTCCTTTTAAAGAAGATTCTGCTTTTTACAGAACAAAAATTTAACCTTTCCTTTGATTTTTAACCGACTTCAAAAAAAGGAGGAGGTTCTCAATTCGTCTGTATGTATTTTTTTTATGTATGTCAAGCGATAATTCCGTCAATTATAGACGGATTTCACTATGTACCAAATAATAACTATATAACCACTTTCTCTAACTCTGCAACAAAAAAAAAATATCTTGGGACCGGGCTCTACAGAGTGGTTAATTTGAATTTTTTTTATCATTTTATCAGCCGCTAAGGTAATAAAAGACAGTTGCCAAGCATCCTGTCCACTAGATCAAAAGTTCAAAAACCTTCAAAGAAAAATCTACTTAATATTGACAAAAAATGGATACTTTTAGATTTTCTATTGTTGGAAGAATTTTTAAACCTATTTCCAAAGGAATATATCCTCTTTTCCAGGCAAATTTAGAGGTATCAAGGTCATAGATTTACGATAAATTTCACGACACAATTCCTTCGTTTTGAATTTACAATTAGAGTCATCAGGGTGCGGTGGCGTGAATCCCTGTAATCTCGCTACTATTGTTTTTGTGTCAGAAATAATTATATCTTAATGGTAAAGAATGTTTTGCTAAATCGAATATAATGGGCGGGTGACGAAATTAAGTTTTCGTCGAAAATAGATGCCGACAGCTTGATTGATATCCATTATTATAAGAAGTGAGGGAATATTTTATTCAAGCACTGTACGTACCTATGCGTGTTACTGTGACGTTCGAGGTTAACTATTTCAGGGCTGTCGTGTCGTTAATTCTTAATCTGAACTCCTCTCAATACTTCCAAGTCACGCACCAATCACGTATTATATTGCACATATCGGGAACACTGTCATAACTCTTACATACATGTAGTTCGGGGCTCCCAACCGTAGGCTGTTAGGTATAGGACACGCGTGGTTTTTAGTCAGAAGGAGCCCGGTATAGCATCCCCGTGGAATTTTCCTCACGTTAAAAGAAAACATATAAATAGTCACGCCTTTATTCACGAAGGAGTAGAGGCATAATATACGCTCACTTTTCACCATTTGCAATGTGTTCCACGGTGATAAGCCTATTGCCAAAGGGGGTCTTAAGACGGTGCGAGAGCGGCTCACTATCCTTACAGAAGCAGGCCCGTGACGTGAGGAACTCACGCACGCCCCCCCCCCCCCCTTAGAAGCGAGATCACACCCGAAACCTCCCAAAGACGCGGGATAGCACCCGAAGCATCCCCTGGGCGAGGCCGTAGTGGCGGCCGTGGGTCTGTTGGGAGTCCTGGGACATCCTTCCGAGGGTTTACCCGGGACTCCCAACCATAGGCTGTTGGGCGTTACGTGAGTTTTTTTAGTCGGTAGGAGTCCGGCATAACATCCATGAGAATTTTCCCTCAAGTTAAACAAAAAAAAAGCCTATTGCCGAATCTTGGGGATATCCTTCCGAGGACTTACCCGGGGCTCCCAACCGTAGGCAGAAGGTAGGGAATATGTTGGTCGGTTAGAGTCCGGCATAGCATCGGCGTAAAAAAAGCCTATTGCCGAAACTTTTTAGCTTCTTTTAAGGCCTTTATTTGACTACCAAAGTAGTGGCAACTGCACAGACACCCTCCTACATGAAAATGCCTCAAAGTAAATGCCTAACGTAGTGATCGTTTACAGAACACAGAGCTACAGCCTACACATGTCACTGTTTTAAAGATACCTATCTAATGATCTGTTGTTTGTGTTATATAAAAGTAAACCTAGCTGACCTTTAGTTAAGGTCCTGTCACACGGCTTTGTTACAGGGATAACGCACTAATGATGAGATACTGCCCTAGGTCTTTACCTTCTTTGAGATTTTTTTCGTGAAAATGTATCTAATAAAGACTAATTTGATATTCAGTGAGTGAATTAAATAAACAAATGAATAATTAAAATCTGTTGCCTTTGATTACTTAGCGGTAAATAAATAAATAAATAAATATTCACGAACATTTCACACAACGCCATCTGATCCCAAAGTAAGCTAGGAATAACCTGCTCGTGTTATGGGTATCAGACCACGGATATTTATATTTATATACTTTTAAATACATACATATTATACATAGAAACACCCAGACTCTTGAGACAAACATTTATGGGTCACAGAAATATTTGTCTCCGGTGGGAATCGAACCCACGACCTCCAGCGTCCCAGGCGGTATCACTACCGACTGCGCCACAGAGGCAGTCAAGTCAGGTAAAATGGAGTTGTCGTGTCTTTGTTGGCAAAAGCAGAATGTAAAAAATAAGAAGTTAATAAGCATCATAAAATTCTTGCGTATCGCAGTTCCTCATGTAGTCTCGTCCTCAGAAGATTGATATATTGTCACAATGTAGGTTTGGCAATGATTGACATTTGTGCAAAAAAAAAAATCTGGCCTCTCAGGTCACGAGAAGTGTCGATCAACCGCTTTGCTATCTGCCTGAAGAGATCGTCGGCGACACCAACGTCTAAACCGCAAACGACTCCAATACACATTTTCATTTAATGAATTTTTTAATGATTCAAAATTGCAAAATTTTTTTTAGTTCTCTATCAAAACTAAATTACTTGATATTAGAACTAGAGGTAGACGACGCTTACCGAACAAGAAAGTGAAGCCAAAAAAATAAATACTTAATCTTTACTCTTCTCAATATTTCGGAAAAGGCGTCTTTCTGTTTACACGTTCTGCCTTTATTGCTATAAAACAATTCAAAAAACAATTATTTCAGTTTTTAATGAACAAAATGTATTATAGTACTCAAAAACATCTGGATGACAAAATACCTAAAATATTAACATAAATTATTATTATTATTTTTGTTGACATGTAATTATTAACATTTATATTAATTTAATTGTACAAATGTGTCTAGAATTTTGGCACGCTCTAAGGAGCAGAATATGCTGTACCTACTAGTTTTAAGAAAACATCTCTGTAACCATATTCGACGCAAATAAACGGATTGATTGATTGATATTGATAATCTTGGACTGACGCGTTATTAATGTATGTGTATGTAGTATGTATGTGTATGTATATATGTAGATATAAATATATATATCGGGGGAAGCGTGTCAGAGGAAGCTACGAGTCTGGTTGATGGTTGTTTGCATGTAGAACACACAATATTGAGTTTGTCTGCCTTTTAATTACTTTTAGAAATGTTCATTTAATTTTATGATACTAGTCAATTTATTTTTATAATTTAAAAGCGTTATCAATTTATTAAAAGTTGCTGAATTGTTATTCACGTATCGATAAAAAAGAGTAGAATACTTGACGTATTTGAGCGGGGTCTAGGCAGCCATTGCTTGCTTGGAAGGAAAACAGTTGAGTTGAGTTGTGAGGCTATTGAGTTTGTTGACGGTCTGGTTGGACCGTGTTGAAGTTATAATAAGTAAGAGCGGTGCCTTGAATCCGCTGCTCTGCCTTACGTGAAGTATAATTCAGTGTAGAAAGTGATTTTGAAGGATTACAGGAAAAGTCGTGCTAGATCCGTTAAGGGCGTGGAGTACCCATTATTTCTGACTAATTTCACTATGAAACACCCTACCCTTAACTTAACCCTGTTCGAGATATTTGACTTTTAATATTTTTATTGAAAATTGCCGATTTTTAGGTTACAAATTTTTTTATTTTTATTTTGGGCGCCTTATTTATTATTTTTGTTGCATTTTGACATGTGTAATAAGATGCTCCAAAACGTCAATCATTGAAATAGTGCATAAATTAATTGAACATGTCGTAGAAGACAAGTGAAAGTTAAGAAAATAAAAAAAATAGTAACAGGTTTATTTTTCTCTAAGGGATATGTAAAAAAAAATATTACGGCAGTCGTTCGGCAGATGTTTTTTAAAATATCTGCATTTCATCAGCTATCTAACGACGTATAGCAATGTAGGGTTGTATTTAAATTCATTGAAAAAAACTTAGTTTCAAAAGCGACAGTGGCGAAGAAAATTAATACTTAGCCCTAAAAAGTAAAATAAAACAATAGGAAAAGATGAAATGTCATTTATTAAACAAGGTTTTTACACAACTTTTTCATACTCTACAGTTCATGTTCAACATGGCCGCCTCGGTTATGAATACATTTTCGCATCCTTCTACGGAGACCAGTCTTTACTACTCCAATGGTCAATGTTGTCCTCATTTGATTGGCTGCGTCCACAATCCTTTCTCTTAATTCTTCCACAGACGAAACTGGATTTGGCTCGCTGTACACAAGACTTTTCATAACCCCCCACACATGAAAATCCATGGGGGTTAAGTCCGGACTTCTTGCTGGCCATGGCAACGGCCCACCTCGTCCTATCCATTTATTTGGGTAAGTTGTGTCCAGCCAGTCTCGGACACTTCTTCTGAAATGGGCAGGGCAGCCATCATGCTGGAACCACATGTCCCTGATTAAGTTTAGTGGCAGATCATCCAGCAGATCATTTAAGTCTCCTCTTAAAAAGTTTTTGTATGTTTCCCCATTTAAAGTGTCCGGGAGAAAGTAAGGTCCAATTAAATAATTGGAGATAATGCCCATCCACACATTCACGCTGAATCGACGCTGGGACCCCGTCACTTTTTTCTTATTGGGATTCTTCAGTGCTTTTGGGGCCCAGTAATGTGCGTTGTGATAATTTGTTATTCCATCTTTATCAAATTTGGATTCATCTGTCCACAAGATGTTTTTAAAAAAAATTTGGGTCTTCTATGTCAGCATTCAGCATAAATCTGCAGAAATCTATCCTCCTCGCCGGGTCTCCCTCTTCAACAACGTGTACCGGAGTGTAATGGTACGGGTATAGGCCAGCAGTATGCGCTGTAAACCACACTCTCCATTGCGAAAGTCCCAGATCACGGGCAACAATATTAGTGGAAGTAGTTGGATCCGCTCGAAAGCGTTGCACTATCTCATTGTCCTGTTCTTCGTCGCTATTAATTCGTGGTCTTCCCAAATCCGTACTTCGTCTCGAAATAGAGCCAGTTTCTCGAAGTCTTCGATAAACTCTGTCAAAAACGGCCACATCTGGCACTCGACGACCGGGGTAGCGAATTATGTATTCGTTGCGAGCTTGCGCAGACATACAATCACAGTATCCGTAACAAATAAGCATATCCGCATATTCCTCAGGTGTATAGGACGTCAATTTCAACACTTCCGTATCACAAGTACAAATCAGAGTCCGGTTAACAAGCACAGTAGTCACAAATAAGAAGAAATGGTCCAGAATCACAGCCAAGTCGACATCTGCTATGTACGAAGCACAAAAGCAGACTAACAACCAAAACAATATCACGTGTTGTATTCCCAACCCCAACCGGTCACTATGTTCTTTCATTCACACTTGCATAAATTGTCACTTGTCTCGCTCGCATGGTGCGTCTTAACTTGAAGGACAATAGGCGCAGTGTAGAGTATGAAAAAGTTGTGTAAAAACCTTGTTTAATAAATGACATTTCATCTTTTCCTATTGTTTTATTTTACTTTTTAGGGCTTTTTTTTTTTTTTTTTTTTTTTTTAACGTGAGGGAAAATCCTCGTAGGATGCTATGCCGGACTCTTACCGACTAAAAAACCTCACGTAACGCCCAACAGCCTATGGTTGAGAGCCCCGGGTAAGCCCTCAGGAAGGATGTCCCGTGACTACTTTTTAGGGCTAAGTATTAATTTTCTTCTCCACTGTCGCTTTTGAAACTAAGTTTTTTTCAATGAATTTAAATACAACCCTACATTGCTATACGTCGTTAGATAGCTGATGAAATGTAGATATTTTAAAAAACAGCTGCCGAACGACTGCCGTAATATTTTTTTTTATATATCCCTTAGAGAAAAATAAACTTCTTACTATTTTTTTATTTTCTTAACTTTCACTTGTCTTCTACGACATGTTCAATTAATTTATGCACTATTTCAATGATTGACGTTTTGGAGCATCTTATTACACATGTCAAAATGCAACAAAAATAATAAATAAGGCGCCCAAAATAAAAATAAAAAATTTTGTGACCTAAAAATCGGCAATTTTCAATAAAAATATTAAAAGTCGAATATCTCGAACAGGGTTAAGTTTAGGGTAGGGTGTTTCATAGTGAAATTAGTCAAAAATAATGGGTACTCCACGCCCTTAACGGATCTAGCACGACTTTTCCTGTAATCCTGTATAGTCTATCTACTTCTGTAGATGCATAAATTCGATTGAAAAAAGAATGTGTATCCTTTACTCTGAAGCTGACTGTACTACCCATGTTGTGTATCTCTCTATGTAGTCCATTTCATCTAAAGGTTGCCTGGCAGAGATTGCTGTGTGCAATAAGACCGCCCATTGTGTTAACTTTTGTAAACCGCTGTATAACTGTACTTTCGCACTATTGCAAATTTTATGTTGTTAGTACAATAAAGCATATCTATCTTATCTTATCTTAATCTAATTATGTCCAAAAAATTAAACGCCCTATAAATATTTAAAGAGCAATGAGCCCTGATTGAAATAAGTATTAATGTTGTGTTTCGTGATTCGTATTTTTATCTACAAGTATTTTCGTCCTTTTTCTGTTTCGTATTTCACTCAAATTTTCCGTAATTGATGTTGTCTCAAGACGAGCATTAATACTTATGAGCAAATGATGTTTTAGAATATTTGCGTAGAATATATTTAGAAGTTCCTTCGTAACTCAAATTAGACATGACATTCTTAACAATTTGGATAGGAACATTATTTTGTCGGAGGATGAAATTCATCATTACCATCCTCCGAGCCTTTTCTCAACCCAGGTGGCATCGACTTTCCAGCTTAACTGCGATGCGGTTGAACTTTGTAATTTTCTATAAACCAACTTAAAAGGAGAATAAAATTACTGAAATAGGTACATACTATGCCATGGACAGAACACTAGAAGAGAAAAGTTCGTTGTGAAACCATTTTATCTTATTTCCAAAGTATGACATGTTATCATTACCTGGTTACTTGCTTTGCTTTTGGGTTTATTGCACTGCATTATGACCTACATACATTCACATAATTTTCCCAAACCAGTAGGCCGAGGCACACCTATCTACTATTCACCCACATTTTACCAGTTGTATTTGTGTGAGCCTATTGCAGTATTTAAACGTATAGGAGCATGATAGGTACAGTTAAAAATCTAAAGTTAAAAATCTAAGCCACCCATAAGGCTTTGAAGCGTGAAAGTATCCGAATCCCCTAGGTGAAGCCGCAGTGGTAGCCATAGTCTGTTCGGAATCCTGGGACATCCTTCCGAGGGCTTACCCGGAGCTGCCGACCGTATGCAGTGGCAGGACTCCGGCTAGTCCGGCATAGCATCCATAGGGATTTCCAGACGTAAAAAACCCATAAGGCTTTTCTTTAATATCTTTGATTTTTGGATGCCTTGCCGGACTCCTACCGACTATAACCATATGGTGGCTTTCCATGTACCTACGGTCGGTCTACCTAAGGCCTTCAATTGGGCTTGACGGCTACCATGTCCCTGGCAGCCGCACCGGGTCGAACAGCCTAGTGTACCTACTAAAGAACAAAAATCTATTTTCCTATTCAAAAATACAATTTGGTTAAAATCTATATTTCGATGTTTTATGTGTTATAAAAGTTATAAGTGTGATAAGCATAAAATAAAGTATTATTTAGTGAAAGAATAGTCATCTTTCAAGAATTAGTTCGTACTACCCGTTCGCTCTAACTTTGCCGCTGGCGTAGAGGCGTATACCCGAATTGTTAATTAGACGAAGTAAATTAAAAGTAGCTAATGTCACTTCGTCATAGAAAATACGCAACATTATAAGAAGAAGTGACATTAGTTGCTGTCAATTTACTTCGTCTAATCAAAAATTCGACTTTAGTGTGGAGCCGAACGGCAAAGTTAGAGCGAACGAGCAGTAATGCAGAAATTTCAACCACAATACGAATGCGCCTTAACTCAGTCCGTAACCTGAAAACGCCGTGAATATCGTTTAAAGTTTACAATAAAACGCAAAACGAAAATAATTGGCTCATTTTCCTTCATTTGCACTTTTAAAACTGAAAGTTTAAATGTATTTCTCCTCATAAAAATATTTGATGCTAGTAAGAAAACACCATGAATATGTTATTTAGCAGTGTCTATTCACAAAAACACAGCCATTAACCTATTTTAAATCGGACTTTCGAATGGATTGATGACACAAGCATAAAGGCTGGCACAATGGTACAATTGTTGCAATCTCCTTGGCAATTTATAATGCGACACATTCACGCTGACATATAAAAGCAATAATATGTCGTATCTTAGAGCATATCTACATTTTATAAGGTGAATATGTGTCTTTAAAAGGATAGTTACCTTTTTGCGTACCTACAATTTCTGTTATATGAATTTGTACTATGACCATGAACCTTTCGGAACTGGTGATGGTTTTAATCCACTCAGTAATATTGCCGACCCCATTACTGAAAAGCGTGGGATAGTCCTTTCTGAATGAAACGTACTTGCGGGATACGTCACGATATATCGTCTATCTGACGTGTTTCGAAACTATGCATGATTAGAGAAGTATGTACAATATGTACATCACTAGAATGTCAATAGGGTTCAAACTTTAAGTTCCAACGGATGCAAAGCCGTCTTTTAAAGCATTCCTTGATCTTATAACAGTTCCGTATTCGAAGGGTAAAAAAGTGAGCCTATTATTAAGACATCGCAGTCCGTCTGTCTGTATGTCAGACAGTCCGTCACGAGTGTATGTTATATAGTATATCTATATATATAATACCTATGACGATCTAGAAAAGGTCGCAGGCTGGGACTGGCTGTGGAAGGCGCATGACTGTGTGTTATGGCGTAAATTGGGAGAAACCTACGACCAGCAGTGAATTTCCATAGGCTGATTAGATTGAAATATAATACGCAATTATATAAATAGATAAAAGAAGTGGGTGCAAAGTTTTCGTGGATCAACTTTAACCTTTTCTTCTTGTACGTAAAAGACGATCTTGAACAAATTCACTCCAATTTTAGATTTTTTAAATAGCTCAGCGGTGTTGGCTTTCAGTGCACTCATCGTGGTTTAAGATTATAATGCATGTTAGAAGTATAGAGAGAGTTAGGGAATAGAGTTATTGACTGAGAAAAATGCGATTAATAATTAATATTTTCGCGTCGTACTTATCGACAAAGTACAATATCGTTAAAGTGCACTTGTTGTCAGTATTAAGATGACGATTAGCGATATTAAACAATTTTTAGTCTGCTTTTTTATTTTCAGAAAATTGTCAACTTATTTGTCAACGTTTTTGTCTCACTTCATAAACACCGATAAGCGAGAGTAAAACCCATAAACCCAAAGAATACTGGCACCAAATTTCATGAAATCTATGCTTAAGTACGTTTATTCCCTCCCTACGCTTACTCAGCCTATTAATTAATGTAACGTACTTATACGATTTCAATTAGATATCTCATATGGAGTATGGGCTAAATTGTTTTGTTAAACGTTATCGAATTACAAATCGAGTTATTGTATTATCCCCGAGAGAAATCGGGGTCTGAATTGAAATTACTCCAAAATGTGTGAGCTGTACATTGCTGAACGAAGCGAAGGCATTTCGAATTTAAAATAAAGGAATAGTAGGTATTCCTATGGGTTTTGAAAAGATGGATTTCATTATTAGGTAGGTATAAGATTTATGTAAATGAATATTAAAGCTGTTAATAATAAAGTAGTACCCACATCCTTTGATATGATACATATTTTATAGCAATATCTCCCAATGGGTTAAAGTTTTATACGGCCATAAATATAAACTTGTAGTTAATAATATCTGAACATTTCATGTAATTGTGTGTGTCTGAAATCAGATAAAGCAAATTTGTGAGTCTAGCCACGTTGTGGAAGAAAACATCAAAATACAAGAACTTGGTAAACAAGGGTTTAGATTTACAGAGCTCCCTAAAGTACCAAGAGTTCTTTCCTTATTAAGTTACATATAATTCTACTGTGAACTAATTTCGAATCTTCAACGAAAATTTATCTGCTTTAACCGCTCATGAATATTCATTAGGATATTGTCTTTGTTTGACCTGAGAGTAATCTATGTAGTTTCGGATATAATGAATAAATATCGGTGACTTACAAACTGTGATCTTTGATCACTACTTTCGGTCAGTGGGTATGGCAGTGTCATTATTTCGGCTGGATTTGGGGCTGAAATCTGAAGAATTGGAGGTAGGTAATTGCCATTTATTATTATCTGAAACTAGTATATAATTTGTGATTTTAGTACAAAAGCGATCGATTCTTGGATATATGTATAAAGCGCGAAAACCTACGTGCTGTGGTGTTGGAGTAACACCGTAAAATATGGTTTTTCTTAAACTCACAGAGAGCTCCAGTAAAGTTTTCACCGCTTCGTTGAAGTAGAATTTTGACAAAACAATCGGTACCTCTTAAAAAAAGAACATTCATATTATTTTCATAAAATAGAGACTTGTAAAAAGAAATCCTCTTACAAAATTCTCAAATCGGGAAAGCGGAAAAAGAATATATAAAGACAGATAGGCAGGCTATACAAAGTTCTTATGAGATCTACTTTTTTCTTTTTCTTTTTAGATCTACTTTAAAAAATTATGACATGTTAACCTCAAAATAATTGATGATCAGTAAATAAATTCAAGGATAATGAATGACACAAGCTAAATTGCAAACCATAGAATGATGCTTAGATATATTTGGACAAACCATTGGATTTCGTTAACCATACTATTAATATCTGAAATTCCTTGATGCACGCCAAAGCAAATTCAATACAAAATAGGTCAGATAAACAAATTCAGATACTAGCAACTTCACCCGCGGTTCCACCTGCGTGAAAAGAATGTGGTGGTTAAGTCAAACAAGGAGCTATCTAACAAAAAATCCACATCCAAATTTGTACAGTAGTTTTTCGAAAAACATACAAAAATATAGCATTTCACCGGTAGGAGGTATATTGTCCCACGCAATATTATATTATGTAGTAAACCTATAGCCATGATACCCGGGTGTCCCGGTCATGAGCAGTTGAAAGGGCGCTGTGTGGTTTTAGTCGGTAGGAGGATTACATCTATGATAAAACCATTTACAATATACCCTATAGCCATATATTTTAAATAAAGGATGTAAATTAAATCCACAGATCTCGTGCTCTACACGACTTGAAAAGACATTGAAAATGAATCTACTTATTATGATTATTCAAAAAAACAAATTCATCATGTTTGTAATATATTTTTACTTTCTATCACCGCACAAGTACGCAACCAATTTATTTTAGACACACATTAATGACAATCACCTTGCGCCGCGCAAAACTCGTTGCTAAGGGCACCTCTACAGCCTTAACTGTCACCAATATCGAATAAGTTTAATGACCTAAAATGTTCTTTGGTTCTATACCGAGGTGCTGAATTAGGCCCCCGTTCTCGAGATATCAGAAATTTTCTGTGAAAACACACGATTATCGGTCGAAAAATTGATTTTTCCTAAATATTTTTTACATTTTCTTAAAGCCCTTCAAATTTCGCGTCTTCTGAGCTCTCATACGTCCTCGTGAAGTCGTGACCCTAAACGTCACGGTATCGCGGGCGAGTCGCACTTTCAGCAAAAGTCCTATAAAAGGGGTCCTACTGGAGGGAACAAACATACGTAAATACGCATAACTATCGCCATCTCAGTCCAACAAGACGCATAGTTTCTGCGTAATCTGTACCCACTTAAAGTTCTTTTAGCATTTAATCTTTGATCCAGTGGGAGTTGTCCTGGCAAAAGTCACGCGTGGGCGTAAACGACTTTCTTAAGGTAAACTTTATCTAATCTGATGCCCATGAAATTTAATTCAGTTTGAATAGCTATTAAAAGTAGGTAGGTACGTGTTCTTACTTTGGTCCTTGGATTTCGTTAAGGTTTCTACATGTAGGTAGCTTCTATGTTGAGCGTATTGTTGAAGGAATGTTATTTCAATGCTGAAAGAACGATTTTATTATATTTTTTTGTCCAAATTTCAGGCCCACCCATAACCCATAGGTCAATCGGAAGTTTGACCATTCACTTAACCTGTTGATTTTCTCAAGGAGTACTGAATAAATTTCGATATGATTTATATGGGACTACATCTGAATAATGATCTGCCTAACAAAAAAGGACCATTAAAATCAATGTTATTTTTATCGTCGATCCTCGCCTCAGTCCACGTGCTCGAAAAGTCGGTGTATGTAGGTAAATTTATTTTGCGTGAAGTCCCGAGTTCTATAAGTAAGAGTGTCATTAAAATCAATTCAAGCGGAATAATTACTTACCAAACATTGAATTAAGAAACTCTTCATTTTTGAAGTCGTTTATAAACTGGTCTAAATGAACTCTATCCTACTTCCTACTTCCTACCAATATTATAAATGTAAAAGTTTGTGAAGATGTTTGTTACTTAATCAGGCTCTAACGGCTAAACGGATCTGGCTGAAATTTGGTACAGGGCTAGAGTATGATTTGGAATAACACATAGGCTTTACTATACTTTTTATCCCGGGAAAATGTTCCCACAGGAAGCGGGAACGGGAACTACATTTCACGCTGGCAAAGCCGCGCGCATCAGCTAGTACGTATATAAGATAAGACAATTTGCGAAGTCCAATTATGATAATTTTCAAATTATGTCATTTCCTGGGGCAATCGTGCTCGAGTGTACCTTATTATCATAAATTAATAAGAGGGCCTACAGGAGATGTTCTTGAGGTACCTACCTAATTTCCAAAATATAAATAAATAGAATTTATCAAACTGCCAGGTTCTGGCAATGTAATTATATCACTTCGCAAATTTGTCATATTATAATTCAGTATTGCTTTGAATTGGTAAGCATTTAGGTAGGTACATCGCAAAAGGTTTTTATACATTTTAGGTGAGAAACAAGCCCGTCAGATCGACAATGGTCACAGACCGTAGCGTATGGACGTTTACTATACCAGAAGTACATCACTCTGATGACCCTACAAACACCTAAGACCCATTTTAAGGAATCTCATACTGTAGACATTTAGAAAACGAAAGCAGGGTGTTCATTCCACAATTCAAGCGCGCCTGCAAGAATGCGAGCGCTCAAAATATGAGGATGAACACCCTGTCTGTAGTGAGCGGTGCAATGATAGAAAGGTATTTAAGGGACACATTCTATACGACACATAGACAGATTTTAGAACTAGCAAAACATCTTCATACTAATGGCACTTACTTGTAGATTATGGTAGAACCACAATGACCCTGTGACGGAGATAGAAAACCAAAGGAACAGTGTGAACACTGATATTGAACTAAGGTGCATTGCATTCAACACCGTCGATAGAACCACGGCTATAGCGTGGCACAGGACGATCGGTAGCGCGCAGCGGTCGATTATGTCCCATGGCACCTCCTAGAAAGAAAAAAACAATGTCTAGTTATACTCTTCAGAATTTCAGATAGTAAAGTAGTTAATGGGCCAAATAGTTGTGTGGAAACATTAGCAATCAAAGGATTCTAGAATAGAATCATGAGTTTTTTTTAAATATTTATCTCGCCAAATTGACGTCGCCACCAGCCTGATGGTTAGCCGTGGCGCATCTAGAGATTGGGGGCGAGTCTCACAGTCCGTAAGACTTTCTTCAGTGGTTCTCAAGTTGGCAGCCCTGTAATGACCCTCTTCACGCTCCTCTTGAAGAACCCGGGAATGTAAGATGAGGGAAACATGTGTGCGGGTAAGTCGTTCCATGTTTTTATAGTTCGATAGAAGAACGATCTTTTGAAACGCTCAGTTCTAGCGAAAATTCTCTACACTCTGTAAAAGTTAGGCGAATATGTACCTACCTAGTTTGAACTTTAAGAGACGAAGCAGAATTTTACTGACAAGCAACATCTTTTTCGCTTTTTTCATTTTACTACAACGAAAAAATTAGCCCAAGTGCACGATTAACAACGGTAACTATACATAATACGTAGCTATGCATCCTCATATGTCATTATTTAGATTGCTCAGGTCAATCGGATTCCACAAACCGGCTTAGTGCAAGTGGGACTCGCGTACGGAGCGTTTCGCTTCAACAATCGGCAAAAAAATACGTTTGTGGTATGGGAGCTCTCCCTTAAACATATGTATGTATTGGTTGTTACAGCGGCAACAGAAATACACGTCACGAGGCTCTGTCACGAGGCTGTTTTTCATGAACCGTGATAGCTAGAAAGTTCACGATTCATATGAAACAGCCTCGGGTCAGACAGGACAGACGAAAAGCGAAGTTTTAGGGTTTTGTTTTTACCCTTTTAGTACGGAACCCCAAAAAGTGTTCCAAAAATGGTTTGTAATTTTAATTTTAACTTTAATTTTGCACTGTTTGACCGATCCATGAGGATGATACTTACGGTACATTGATCAGGTCAATAGAGGTGCAAAAGTTACGAGAAACATACTCGTAGCACCTTTATGTATTCGTTACCAAAACAAACAGCACCCGTTACTTTCGTATCGGCACATACTCGTTACTTTCATACGCAAGTACCGCTTCGAGTTGTTGCAGATTACTTATGTAAGGTTCGTATTGTGACTTTACTCTCTCGTGTAAATGTGAATTCTGACTATTACGATGAGAATCTTTGAAGTGCAGTAAAAATAACTTCTTTTTTAAATAAAAATAAACATGGAAACATTACATTTTTAACTGTTTTTTTCGCTGTTACATCTTTAATCCAATAAATTCTAAACAGAAAACAACTCCTTTAAATTTAAATTTAATTATTTACTTAGACAACACATTAAATTTAATATTCTTTTAAATCTGTTTCTCATATTTCTTTATCAATACGAAAGTGCGAACGATGCTAGTAACGACACGTATTCGTGAGTGACGGCACACTCGTTACTCGGTAACAAGTACACACGCTTGCTACAGCCTTAGGTCAATTAGGACGACACTTCTGGCTAAACATAGGTCAAACGTAAGTCACAGGGCCAGGGCGGTCATTCACATGATGTTTTGTATACACAACAGTGCTCAGCTGGTTTGATTTTAAGCTCTTCAAGTTCAATCTATACTAAATATTATAAAGAAGTAAAGTTTGTGTGTTTGTTAAATTGTAAGGGGTAATCTCGGGATCTACGAAACCGATTTTAAAAATTCTTTCACTAATAGAAAGCTACGTTATTGTGGAGTGTCATAGGCTATATAGCATCACGCTACAACGAATAGGAGCGGAGCAGTAATAGTAAATGTCTCAAAAACGGGGGAAAAGTTATTCCTTTTAAAAGCTTCGTTGCGTGTGCTGCGTAAATATTTATAGTTATGTAAAAAATATTTACTACAAAATTGTTTCTCTCAAAAAAGTTCGCAGCATGTGTCTATCTTTGGGTTGGTGCACAATAACCATTTTAACGGCAATCAATTTTTTTCTACAATAATGCCACGGGATACCTCTTTCATAAACGAAATTGTTCTTAAAAATAATGCGACGGGAATACACGCGTCGAGAAACCTTTCTCTCTCTCTCTCTCTCTCTCACGTAGATTGAATATTAACGACGAGACGCTACGGGAGTAAACGCAACGCGACGGGAGTAAATGCGACGGGAACAGGTAATACTCTCTCTTATGTAGCGCAAACGAAGTTGCGCGGGTCAGCTAGTTAATTATAAAATGCTTTTTATAAACATTTTGTACAAAGATTGTTCGTTGAATATATCTCTCAGAAAACTTTGTCTGACCTCTGTTGTTAGGTGCCTATCTAGTATGTACATCCAACACAGTTATCTGCATTTTTTCCCAGGAGATAGACGTATATATGTAATTAGCAACTCTATTCCATTCATTGTTTGCAAGGATGCCTTGAAATAACAGACGACCTTTTTTCCATTTACCTCATTAAAGGCTCAATGTCATTGTTACATAGTATTTTGGATCACACAGGTAAAATATAAGAAATCTGGCTTGACAGTCTAACACGTGGACCTAGTCGGTAACGTTTCAGAATCTTCTACTCCTCACGGCCTCGATGAAAATTTTACTATCACGTGATCGTCGTGGTACTTAGAGACTCTTAATCGAGGCGCTAATTGCTCCTTCCTCATCGTCTATACTAATGTTATAAAGAGGAAAGATTTGATTGTTTGAAAGAAAAGAAAGAAAGAAAAATCAATTTATTTCTGCCAGCTGCAGTAACAAAAGTGTACATCAAAATAAAAAGTAAGACTGACTGTGACTGTCAACAGTGTTACATATACATAACTTGTCATTGTCACATCATAAGTTGTCAATTGTCAACATACATCACTCAAAATGTAGAGAAATTTGTACTTTGTAGAGTTATATACATAACTTTTAAATCTTACCGCCTATATTAAATACTCTTACAAGAACAAAACCAAGTCGAAGGTTTGTTTCTTTGCATCAAATAGGCTCCGGAACTAATGGACCGATTTGAAAAATTCTTTCACTGTTGGGAAGCTACACTCTTTGCGGTGAACATAGACTATATTGTTATCCCGTATTCCTACGGGAACGGGAGTCCCCGTTGACGGGAAAAAAATACACACACGCGGGTGAAACCGCGTGACGTCCGCTAATCGGTTATATAGAGTTCGCTTTTTTTTTTACGTGAGGGAAAATCCTCAGAGGATGTTATGCCGGACTCTTACCGACTAAAAAAACTTCAAGCAACGCCCAACAGCCTGTGGTTGGGAGCCCCGGGTAAGCCCTCGGAAGGATGTCCCGGGACTCACAACAGACCTATGGCTGCCACTGCGGCCTCGCCCAGGGGGTGGTTCGGGTGCTCTCCCGCGTCTTTGGGGGGTTTCGGGTATTATCCCGCTTCTAAGGGGGGGGGGGGGGCATGCGTGAGTTGCTTACGTCACGCTGCTCGCAGAAAGAGGCGACGCAGTCCCACTTAATCCCGCTGGAGAGCATGGTCTCGAGCGAGAGAGTGTCCACGCCCAGACCCACCACGAGGACCTGGCGTTGTTGCGCCCACGCCGTGCACTCCACCAGCGCGGCAGCGTGTGGAGCGCCGTGTCATCGCTGCGGTCCTCGCAGTGCTGACACTCGGCCGTGGTTTCCCGGTGTTTTCGCCACAGATACCTACCGCAGCTACCGTGCCCGGCAAGCATCTGTGTCAACCGGTAAGAGTTCGCTACTACCTGCTTTGTTTACTGATAAAAGTTATTATAGTACGTATGTATTACTACATAGCAATCACAGTATTTGATACATACTCTCCTCGCTCCTAGGATTTTTATGAACGAAATAGGCTTAGTTTAAAATTTTGCGCATGAATTATTTTATTAATTAGAACGAGCTATTAACAAGAGATTTTTTAAAATCAGGACCTTCCATTTACGTGATAAAATGCTTCATTCTATTTTTATTAAACTGAGAGGCATCCAATTTTATTCAATTTTATATATATTAGCATAGCAAGCTGGCCGGGCAAATATTTCTCGTTAATAAGTATAAAATTATCAAAAAATAAATGCGACCTATTCTCATACTTACATAATGTATACCAAAATTTATAAAAATCATACTATATGAGATACGATATTTTTATATGTTAATTAGATTGAAACTGTAACGGATTCATAAATATTTTCAGCAGAATTCTTCTTTAATTATGAACAAATGTATTTGAATATATGTAATTATATGTAATGTGTATGTATGTATGTATGTGTATGTATATATTTATTACATTCCTTGTCAGGGTTCTGCGAAACTATGGTAGTTACCTGTACAGCATATTACTTACCTACTCGTATTTGGTTTAGTATTGTTTAGATTTTAAGTGAGGCCGACTGGCATCTGTTACTCACTTGCTTTTTAATAGGTCAGGTTGAAAACCAGCGCTTGACATTGCGTCAGGCACATGCTGAACCTGGTCCTTTTCGGATGACGTGTGAGGTACACAGTAATTTAATGCATGTATTTGTTAAGCCTAGGATTAAATCACACGTCTTTCCCTCGTCTTACAATCCCGGGTTCTTCAAGAGGAGCGTGAAGAGGCACATCACAAGGCCGCCAACTTGAGGACCACTGTAAGAAGTGGCCCCCAATCGCTAGATGCGCCACTGCTTTCTTACCATCAGGCTGGTGGCGACGTCAATTTGGCGAGCTGAATATAAAAAAAAAAAAAAAAAAAAAAAAAAATTGCTTCCTATATTGTTCGTGTGCCCCATTATGTTTCCGAATAAATAATTTTTCTTTCTTTCTTTCTTGAATAAATATTAGTCTTCAGAAGCGCTCATGGCCCCGCGTACTCAGTGTTCTGTAAACAATCACTGTAGTAAGCAACTTTACTGTGGCCGGCCATAGATGGGTGACCATCTCGTTACCACTTTGTGACATTTATTTGCGAGAGGAAGCACAGATTAATAAAATAGTTACTACGAAAGGCACTTTAAGCCGTTGGTCCCCGGTTGCCAGTTGTTGAATGGCAGTCGTCATGGGCGGCTTGAAAAATTTCAACAGCAGGCAGTCACAACCTGTGCCTGTCCATATCAACACGGCAATACGGCTCACCACCTATTACGTGAGACTAAATGTCAATGGGGAAATGTGGGCATATAACATGCATCTCCCTTCCACTTCGGCGATAAAAGGCGTGATCATACGTATTTATTAGTCTTCATATGTGGGTATAAAAATCGTTCAAGCTTTCTAATGTAAATAGAAGTGTGAAAAGTGGGATTTATTAACGTCCGTATTATCCGCCACCCACGCTTACGAGAGGGTAATAATATATATTCTTTACCTCATCGAAAGGTCATTGAGTACAATCATAACACATTGCGAGCAATAATTCTTTTGATCTAAAACGTTATAAGATGACAATCTTGTTTGCGCACTTATTTTCTCACATCTCGTTGGGATTTTATGATCTCTGTAAATAGCACAAATGAAAATTCTCAAGCGTCTTACGCAAATGGTTTAAGCACTCCTAATATATATTTGGAAATTCCTTTGGAGAGCGTTCTTCGAACGTGACAAATCTGCATATTATCAGCGGTGAAAGGTAGATAAATATGTTTAGAAAGGAATCCCTTTGTTTAGATAAGTACTTATATTGATCTGCAATATTGAAGCGAAAATTATAATACGCTATGAGAATTTTACAAATTTATTGTTTTTATATTTTTAAATAGACGTATTCAACCGTGACTGATTGATCTACCAATGTACAGCGAAGTGGCCAAAAACATTTCGTTCAAAGGCGCAGAGATAGATGTCTAACGTAAACATCCGATAAGAAAGGTTTGTGAAAATTCCTACTTTAAACAGATGTATAGTGGACAGGGTGTGAAGTTTGTCGCAGGAAAAGTTATGTAATATATTTTTTTATTAAGATTTGCTACTTAGCTAAAACCATCCTTAAATCAATAACTGTTTTAACCATCAGTGTCAATATATTTCAGCTTCATTTTGAAATATACAAACAGGTCAAGTTTTGTTTCAGGTTTAATTAACAATTTGTTAGACTTTATTATATAATCTGTGGTTAGACGATCATACCTCACTTTTATAGCTCCCAAAGTTTATTTTTTTCATCTTAGTATCGTCTCGGTGGTATTTGAACCATACTGTAGGAGCCCAAGGTCAACATAGACTCATCGCTTAGTAGTAGGTGCATTATTTGGCAAGAGGTTGCTTGCGTGGGAGGTTGTAGGACATTTCAGTTTGCTTACGTGGGAGTTAATAACGCCAATCTTGGTATCACTTACAAATTTAGTTGTACTGAGAATTTTAGCTGAAGTTTATGCATTCATAGTATTAAGTACCAAATTTACCTGAGAGGGGGATTGTGAGCCTTTAATAAGTGAGCCGCGCCTTGCAGACGGCCGGCGATGCATTGACGGGGCGGTGATTGAAGCACGGCGGGTGACATCGCCGGCGACCATGGTTACCCGTCAGCTGATCACACCTGTAGCAACAAATAAATATTCAACATTTTGTTAATCTTTACAGAAAGACAATACGCTCATACAGACTAATTTGAAGGTGCTCCTAACAAGTGAAATCAAAAAACTATAAACGTATTTAGTGCTTCAAATGCAACCGCTAAGATGAGTCCCTACATCTTAAGCCGGGGCCACATTAACCCTTAATTCGATTTTGTTCACTGTGAGAAACATACTAAATAAAAAAATGTTTATGACATATTTTTAAACGAAATTCGTATTTTTTTATTACGATATTATGGTCAATAAACCTTTTTATTAGTATAAAAATATTTTATATCTCTGTCAACATTTTAACTGTCATTTACAATGCAAAATGTCAGCGGCTTGCAGATTGTCTACTTCTCGCAAGGTAAATAAAAATATTTTCTTTTATTTATGAATTATTTTTGATGTTTTGATGCCTTCCGTAGCTTACATAATCTCTATTCTTCCGATTTTGACATAATTTAAGTACTTTCAATCGAATTCTAAGGTTGTAGATCCCGTCAAACTTAATGTTCATCGTGATGAACATTGCCAAGTGCGCTATAAAGTATCTGTATTTTATTGTGTTCATCACGGTG
Source organism: Miltochrista miniata (assembly GCA_933228765.1). Lineage (NCBI taxonomy): Eukaryota > Metazoa > Arthropoda > Insecta > Lepidoptera > Erebidae > Miltochrista > Miltochrista miniata. The sequence goes on along the minus strand of OW121763.1, from coordinate 19,347,143 downwards.
AACAGTGCCAAATTGCGGTAATTTTTATCATATAATAAAAATTAACGTTATTTCGCAATATGCTATATAATAATTTAGATATGTTATAGTATTTCTTACATTGGTGTTTTTGGTTGCCAACAGCATAATTTACAAGAAAGAACAGCAAAAAATTACCGTTTGTGTCTATACAGTTCAAACAATAGCGATAAATCTATCATAAATAGTGATAGCGAAGTGTCTAATTTGCACTCTAAAAGCTTGAGTACTATATTCACCACCATCTTTAGACTCATCTTAGAACGCATGCAAATACTGAGCAGCTCTGAATCATCAGATTGTTACAATGAAAGTGATAACCATTCCGAACCTTGTCTATCTGCAGAACATCAATTCAGCCCAGTTTTATACGGCATATATACTACACCAACGAGAGAACTAAATTACGCAAATATCCCATCGTTATCTTCTATACCATCTCTTCCGTCTATAATTCCATCATGAACCCCTGAAACTACAACTTCAACGAAGACAAGGGCTCAAAAAGAAACTGCTACAGTTGCCAAAGGGCAAAGAAACTCCTGAAATTTGTCCTTACCTATAAGTGGAAAAGGCGTACCAACTTTCGCCATCGAGCTACAATCGAAGAAAATAATTAAGATAGAAAAATCGATGCCTCACTTCAACCAACTTTATTACTTTCATTTATTGTTTCCTCGCAAGATGTTAACCGATATTGCAGAATACGTTAATCTTTAATCTGTACAACAAACTGGAAAGTCTATACAAGTCACAGAAGATGAGCTCCGAAATTTCTTAGCCATTCATACCCTTATGGGCAATGTACAAAATGCCTTCATACCTGGACTATTGGAGCAAAAGATTCCAGTATGCTCCAATAGCAGATATAATGATGTTGAAACGTTACGAACAAATCAGAATATTTCTGCATTTAGCTGTCGATATATTTGAAGACTGCGATGGATATTAAAAATATAAGAGACTAGAAGTAGAAAAGAAAAGCAAAAAAATGTTAAAAGCACGAAGAAGAAAGTGTACAAAGGTAGAAAAGCGCACAAAAAGGAAGAAAAGATTAGAGAAAATAATGCTTGGATTTTATAAACAATACGCGCACAGAGGGGGCCGTAACGAAAAACGCGAAATAATCACGTTTTATAGGACTCCCCCTTAACCCCTCTTTGTTCTGGTTTTTGTACTTTTTATAATAGTGGCAACAAAAATACATCATCAGTGAAAATTTCAGCTTTTTAGCTATCATGGTTCCTGAGATACAGCCTCGTGACGGACAGACAGACAGACGGCGAAGTTTTATGTCAAGTTTTTACCCTTTCGGTGCGGAACCCTAAAAAATGTTACAATTAAAATGTCCTTTTCAACTGCAATTCCTGAATTTACATTGAAATGAACAATCTCAAGCATAATGTGTGATTTTATTTTGCAACCTAATTTGACTATGTTCATCCCAGTAAACATTACAATTTAATGGTAGCTCTCAACGTATTTCGCAGTGTTCACTGTGATGAACATTGGTTTCCTGAAAACCTGAAGGACATATATTTTTTTAAATATTTTTTTCCTATTGTCAATTACACTAGAAACATGAATTTAAACATTTTTATCTAAATTATAAAACATCGAACCACTGCCAAATTAAGGGTTAAAGAAAACGTCAATGCCCATCATCGCGATAAATATTGCGCTAATAATGGCGTTAATTCTTAACGTCACCATTTGAGTAGTGTGGCCGCTTCAACGTAAATAATTCTCGCGTGAATGCCCATTCTTGGCGTTAAAATTGACGTTAAGTGTGACCGAATTAAATTTTACAAAAATACCTTAGCTCCTTAAAAATATACTGAAATGTATCTATGTATATTACTGGCACAGAGAAAATATACCGATAAAAATACCGATTATCAAAACGTGTTTATTCTTTAATTACTACCTTATTTTTATAAAAGAAGAACCTAGAATTTACATTTAACATTTTATTTGAAGGATTGAATTCAACGTCCTTCACCTGCAACACGCTTCGTAAAAAAAAATTACCGAATGTTATTGCAACAAACCCTACAAAGAAAAAAATCATTGCGATGAGGAATTGGGTTTTTATTTTTTCAGGTCCTTAGCGAGCTCCGGGGGAACCTCCCATCTTGCTCCCCCGAGGAGAGCCGCCGAACGGTCCTCGACGGGAATAATCTTTGGAAATTCTTTGGCTTTCGGCCGATAGCCAAAGAATTTTCCCGGCTTTCCGTATTCCCGGCTATAGGGAGGAGGAATACCACCAGGTTTAATGGGTAGGTCGGCCCGTTCCGGGACCGGGAGCCCCACACCCAGCTGTTTTACATGATAATTTTGCAATCCAATATGGCCGCCGCGCCGAAATCACAAAATTCATGATGGGTATCGCTTAAGGGGGTTTTTGGTATGCTGAGTACGAATTTCGGGTTAATTTAGAGATCCAATATGGCCGCCGCGCCGAAATCACAAAATTTCATGATGGGTATCGTTTAAGGGGTTTTTTGGTATGCTGAGTACGAATTTCGGGTTAATTTAGAGATCCAATATGGCCGCCGCCCCAAAATCACAAAATTTCATGATGGGTATCGTTAAAGGGGTTTTTTGGTATGCTGAGTACGAAATTTATGATATTATTATAATTCATTCATAATTCATAATTCATTTATTCGTTGTTTGTTACAGGTTTCTTTACATAGATGATATAAAATACAATTAATGTCCTTCCGTAACATGCCTATCTGGCGTACAACAATATTTTAATTACATTAGTTAAATACATTTTAAATAAAATTTAATTTTCTCTCATTTATATGTCATTATTAAATCTAAAACTGCTGATTACAATTCAATGTCCAACCGTAACATGCCCAAAAATATTTTAGTAATACAATATTTTCATTAAAATGTCAAGTCTTTTCATAGTCAATAATTTTGCAATCCAAAATGGCCGCCGCGCCACTATCACAAAATTTCATGATGGGTATCGTTTAAGGGGTTTTTTGGTATGCTGAGTACGAATTTCGGGTTAATTTAGAGATCCAATATGGCCGCCGCGCCGAAATCACAAAATTTCATGATGGGTATCGTTAAAGGGGTTTTTTGGTAGGCTAAGTACGAATTTAAGGTCAATTTTGCAATCCAAGATGGCCGCCGCGCCGCCGTTGTAAAATTTCATGTTGGATACCTTATCAGGGGTTTTTTGGGATGCTGAGTACGAATTTCGGGTTAATTTAGAGATCTAATATGGCCACCGCGCCGTTATCACAAAATTTCATGATGGGTATCGTTTGAGGGGTTTTTTGGTATGCCGAGTACGAATTTCGGGTTAATTTAGAGAACCAATATGGCCGTCGAGCCGTTATCACAAAATTTCATGATGGGTATCGTTTAAGGGGTTTTTTAGTATGCTGAATACGAATTTAGGGTTAATTTAGAGATCCAATATGGCCGCCGCGCCGTTATCACAAAATTTCATGATGGGTATCGTTTAAGGGGTTTTTTGGTATGCTGAGTACGAATTTTATGATAATTTTTGCAATCCAATATGGCCGCCGAGCCGAAATCACAAAATTTCATGATGGGTATCGTTTAAGGGGTTTTTTGATATGCTGAGTACGAATTTCGGGTCAATTTAGAGATCCAATATGGCAACCGCGCCGTTATCACAAAATTTCATGATGGGTATCGCTTAAGGGGTTTTTTGGTAGGCTGAGTACGAATTTAAGGTCAATTTTGCAATCCAAGATGGCCGCCGCGCCGCCGTTGTAAAATTTCATGTTGGATACCTTATAAGGGGTTTTTTGGTATGCTGAGTACGAATTTCGGGTTAATTTAGAGATCTAATATGGCCACCGCGCCGTTATCACAAAATTTCATGATGGGTATCGTTTGAGGGGTTTTTTGGTATGCCGAGTACGAATTTCGGGTTATTTTAGAGATCCAATATGGCCGCCGCGCCGTTATCACAAAATTTCATGATGGGTATCGTTTAAGGGGATTTTTGGTATGCTGAGTACGAATTTTATGATAATTTTGCAATCCGAAATGGCCGCCGCGCCATTATCACAAAATTTCATGATGGATATCGTTTAAGGGGTTTTTCGGTATTCTGAGTACGAATTTTATGATAATTTTGGCAATCCAATATGGCCGCCGAGCCGAAATCACAAAATTTCATGATGGGTATCATCATGAAATTTTGTGATAACGGCGCGGCGGCCATATTCGAATCTCTGAATTAACCTGAAATTCGTACTCAGCATACCAAAAAACCCCTCATACAATATACAGCATGAAACTTTACAACGGTGGCGCGGCGGCCATCTTGGATTGCCAAATTGACCTAAAATTCGTACTCAGCATACCAAAAAACCCCTTAAACGATACCCATCATGAAATTTTGTGATAACGGCGCGGCGGCCATATTCGAATCTCTGAATTAACCTGAAATTCGTACTCACAATATACCAAAAAACCCCTTAAACGATACCCATCATGAACATTTGTCATATCGGCGCGGCGGCCATATTGGATCTCTAAATTAACCCGAAATTCGTACTCAGCATACCAAAAAACCCCTTGTACAGTATCCAACATGAAATTTTACAACGGTGGCGCGCCGGCCATCTTGGATTGCAAAATTGACCTAAAATTTGTACTCAGCATACCAAAAAACACCTTAACGGTACCCATCATGAAATTTTGTGATAATGGCGCGGCGGCCATATTGGATCTCTAAATTGACCCGAAATTCGTACTCAGCAAATCAAAAAACCCCTTAAACGATACCCATCATGAAATTTTGTGATAACGGCGCGGCGGCCATATTGGATTGCAAAATTATCATGTAATCACCTACAGAGATAGATTAAAGTCTGAAATGATACAAGTTTTATCCCGGGAATAAGTTCCCATGAGACGCGAAAAAGAGAACAAAATTTCACGCAGGCGAAGCTGCGGGCATCAGCTAGTCTATAATAAATGTTACATTACACGCGAATGCTCGTGTCGGTCAGGGAGGTAGCATCGTAACGTAATGCTCGAGTCGAATCTATAAATGTTACATTACACGCGGATGCTCGAGTCAGTCAGGGAGGTAGCATCGTAACGTAATGCTCGAGTCGAATCTATAAATGTTACATTACATGCGAACGCTCGTCGGTCAGGGAGGCAGGCCGTAACGTAATGTTCAAAGTCGAATCTAATTTATTACATTACAGGCGAATGCTCCCGGTGAGGGAGCACCTTTACCCTAACCTTTTATTCAAAATATACCCAAAAATATTGACTTTTACCAATATACCCATTAATATACTGATATCGAAAAAAGTCAATAAAATATACCGAAAAAGTATTAAAATATTGAAAACGGTCACACTCTCACGGTGCGCACTGACACACGTAGTGTGGCCGCTTCAACGTAATAATTCTCGCTTAATCTCTTTGATGTGCCGCCACTTGAGCTATCGCCTAACGTCAAACGGCAATGTGAATGCCGTTGTCGAATTATCGCGATAATTCGGTGGCTACACTAACGTTTAACGTCCATCAACGCGATAATTAATGGCATTTCCCCTTAGTGTGGCCCGAACATTACAGTATATTATCTGCACTCATACAGTTCACACTACCTATCAAGATCCATAATACGAAGTCTACCTAATTGATATGACAATATTTTAGTCAATAATTAAGCGACACTATATTACAGATAGATTTTTTTATTATTAATTTATTAAGTTATTGCATAGCTTCTATCGCGGGCCTTGCGTGGAGACCGAATCCAGAAATTGTGTCACGAAAATAAATCACACTTTTGGCTACCTTCGGTCACGCTTGGCCACGTTCGTGTATCTCGCACTTCATATACCAACATGTACACGTGAGCGTTTGCATAACGTGTACCTATGTATATGAAGTGAAGTAGGGTGAAGTGGGGTGGGCTGAGGTGTGTAGGGTGGGGTGAAGTGAAGTGGGGTGTGGTGAGGTGAATTGGTGTGAGGTGGGGTGAGGTTAGGCAAAGACTTTGGCCTTTGGGACTTTTGGACTTTTGGACTTTTGGCCTTTTGGACTTTTGGACTTTTGTACTTGTTTTTTTTTTTCAAGTTTTGTTCAAGTCCAAAAAACCAAAGTCCAAAAGTCCAAAAGTCCAAAAGTCCAAAAGTCCCAAAAGTCCTAAAGTCCAAAAGTCCAAAAGTCTTATATAGAAATAATTATACTAGCATAGTTGATAAAAAATGCTATGTAATAGCTTTACCGCGGCAGTCCCCGAGTGCCACACGTCTTTTTTATTTAAAACTTCAGCACTGAGTACAAGGCAAGGCGGACTTAATGCCTTAGGCATTTTCTATCAGTCAACCTGGGTGATGCAGAGATATTGATTAATTAGGTGCTCAAGAATCTCACGAAAAATATTGAAGTATGATACAACAATATGGCAAAATGTACAATATACCTTAATTGTAATTAAGTTTATTTAATTTTGTGTTCACTTACAAAAAGACAAGAGCCTAGTTCGAGAATCTGACGAATGATAAAAATAATACAGTAAGGTAGCTCCAACCAAAGATGTGCCATGCAGTATGCTACGTTGTTACGGATGCGTTTGAAATCCATCAATCACATTCGCCGTTCGCACTATTGGACAATTTAAACGGTCTACGTAACTTGCGGTCCGACGAATGTGGTTTTCGATAACAATCGCATCCGTAATGTAGCGTAGTGGAAAAGCACCCTAAGTGTAGAGTTTTGTCGATTTTAGTGAACTTAAAAAACTAAATGTGGATCTGTATTGCACAGCCATAAACATTAGCTATCCAAAAATTATGCTACAGGCCTGATATTTTTATCCATCCCAATTTGTAAGAACACGAAGCCTTAGATTAAAAGCTATTGTTTTTATAAAACCTTGGCTTACATTATTTCAGAACACTCGCCAATATTAATAGTCTAGAATAGTACCAAAAATATGTAAACTAAAAGTATCTATCCAGACGCAGAACAATTAATTATATGAATAACCATTTTCCCACTACATTTTACAGTATTCTAGTTGTGTCATTCCTCATTGAGGTCGCAGTCTATTGCCGTCTATGCTAAGGGAATATCGATGAATATCTCTCGGGAGTAGGTAGATATCGTTTGCTGGACTACCCACACGATGTATGTTCATTATCTTTTTTTCCGGTGAAAGCTTACAAAGTGCAATACCCTTTTACCGATACCCGGCGTCCAGGTTAAAATCTACATAGCCACGATATTTGATCTTTTTTTTTCACATAATCTTTTTATTGTTGACCTGTCAATTTGTTGTCGTAAACTGTAATATGGCACCAAATCTACACTCACAAGAAGTTAATCTTGAAATAATTTGCCTCATTTACAACAAAACACATAAATTTATCAACTGACTGACTAAGAAAAGTCTTCTATTCTATCACAATGCTGTGGTACTAAACACACATAACTAAATCCAAAAGGTCTACGGTTAGATACCAAACGTATACGCTACGGTATAAACGATTTCTGAAAACTAGTGTTGAGGCTGTAAACTTGGTAAACTTAAAGGTGTTAATAAATTTTCAGCTCAGATATTTATCGTTGAGAAGTTTCCTCCTGCAGAGATGCTCCGCGCTGGACTACCAGATTTTGTAGAAGGACTTTAACTTAATCCTATCAAAGATCTTATCGGGGCATCAATGCACCCAAATAATATTATAACTTCATACAATTTGCGTATGAAATTCGCGTTCGCGAATTTACTTCATAAAATTGGCTCACGAGGATTACAAACTGGTGCTAATAAGATCAATCGAATGTGAAATGTTATTTATGATCGTTTAGAAAACGAGGATGCATATCCCTAGGCAGCCGCTGCAGCGTTACAAATAGAAAGTGCATCCAATGTAAATGTCGCGAGTTTATTGAGTGCGCTGCGACCGCTAGCCGGGGCACCGAGTGGACCGGCCGGACATGAGTTTATTTTTAACCTAATGGTTACTGTGGCGACCTAAAACGTGCCAGTGCCAGATTTATTATGATTTTTGATAGACGTTGCGTGGGCGTCATCAATTTTAACTCTGATCGAAATTTGAATGTAATTCACATGATTGCGCCTGTTTTTTTCCTCGCTTTGGAAACAGCGTAATTTATGTGAGGAAGGTATATATTTATGAGATTGCGGTGGGTTTTATTTGCAATTTCATTTAAATGTAATGACAGCGATAAGCAGGAGCAACAATAGGTATGTACCATTATATTTGCTAACAAATTTATGCATCATAGATACTTAAAACTATTGCGTTCCATACTATGTAAAAGTATATTTATTTTCCTGACATGTTTTATACCCTTACCTTTTGTTGGCTGATGTTTCGACCAGGTTGCAAAAGCCGTGGGCGCAGGCTGATGACATATTATATGGTTTCATAATTAGTCAATCTGTGACTAGGACGGTTTTGACTTTTTCTAATAATATATGAGGAACAGAGAATACGAATAAAACAACTCGAAAGAAATTGCAACAACAAGGAAGTTGGTATATATAGCCTATTTGTTGTAACCTACGCACCTAAGAAATCCTGCTACAATTACAAAACGGGTAAGAAACAGTGACGTAGAGGGTATAATTAGAAGAAGGGGGAAAATGCTACATAGAGCGGTCATCACTTAAGTAATGACCGGTGGAAGCATACTCATCTTTATAGCCGAACTTTTGCTCCCTCATTGGCATTCTGCCGATGAAGGTCAAAAATTACATAAACTACGACTGCGTATAAATTACGTAGGAAGAATTTCCTTGAGTATTTCTTACGATTAATTCGATAAGAAAATGATCCACATAGAAAACCAGAAAAATATCCTGCACTCGAAAGTAGGTAGTGTCCATCCATAAATAAATGCCTGATTTAAATCTTATGTAGATACCTACATATATAGTGACCCGTTGACCAAGGAAATTCGTCAGTAAGTAATTTGTTAAAAATAGTTTTATATCCTTCTGACCTGACTGAGTACTTTAACTAATTGTGTCAAATTTTACGTTCATGGCATTTTTTTAAAAGGAGGTAAGGTTATGGATTCATTTCTCATGGAACTCCCTGCTAAGAATCAGTTGAAGCAGTCCGTGATGATGATACTCTTTTCTTTATGTAATTTAGCACAACTCACGCTCAAAATCCGTTGTCTTTTTGAGACCTCTACAGTCTCGTTTTTGCCTTGACTTGTCGAAAAACTGTTTCCCTCGTCTTATAACACCGGGATCCTCCAGCGGAGCCTGAAAAGACACATCTTGAGGGCTACTGTCACCAGTCTTGTCAACTTAGAGATTGGCTCCCAATCGCTAGATGACGCCATTTCGAAGTTACAGTGGCAACACAAATTTATAGCCATTCGCAGAAATGCAAAAATCATCTGTAACGTTTTCCAATGTGTTTCTAAGTAAGTTTTTGAAAATGCATTAAAGTACTCGTATATTTCCGAACATTTAAAATTTATCAACTTTTGCAGAACAATAAAACATTGAATTAAAAAGTGCTAAGTAGATACATTGTTCAGTCAATTTTAGCTTTATTTTCAAAACTTGTAAAATCACAATTTCTTAAGTCGCTTCTTAAGCTACATACCTAGAAGAATATAGAAAACAAAATACTTGATTTGTTGAGGTCTTATTTATTGACTTACATAGCCTAAAACTTCTAATAAATTAGTTGAAGCCAACTCCATACGCATAAAGTTTCTGCTCGTTAAACTATTATGAAAATAAGTCTAGGTATTTGGAAAACGAGCCTAGCTCCTTGTTATTATTATCATCATCTAAAAGTTAGTTCTCCTTTCATTCTGTGTGTATTTTCCTATTTTTATTCCTTCATCACATATGGACTTCAATTTTCTCAACAGACTTGCAGTACTTCACGTGCAGTCAGGGTTTCTTTTAAAAAAACCTGTAGTACGAAAACCCGATGGAAGATCAAGAACATTGCCAAATACTAAATTCTAAACAGTTAATATAATCTTTGTTTTATTCAAAGTGAAAGAACACTTAATTTATTGTTATAAGTTTCATTACAAACATACAAATCGGAGCTGTCATCGTTCATCTAAATCGTGATTGTAGTACCTCTTTATCGTTTTAAGTTAATGTGTCGGCAAAAATACTCCGTTTAATATTTAATTCAGTCCAGAGTCTTAAAAACATCTTGAAGTGCGTTGGTGAAAGGCTTTGGTCTTAGGGCATATTGCATCCCCCCGTCGATGATGATGGTCTTATGGATCAAAAGACGATGATGAAACGACTGATCGCTAGTTTACCACTTGCAGTTTTTAATTTCGTCGGAGGGAAGGGGGGGGGGGGGGTGTCATTGGAGCTATTGGGCAAAGACATCAGAGCCCGTATTCTGCGTGATTACATTTCAGATGGAGCCTTTGAATAGTAACTTACAATTTTACAACTTTAAAATTATGTGTGAGCTGGTAGATATTCGTAGAAAAGTTTTCAATGAATTGTTTTGGATGATTCAAACTAACGAATATTGTATAGTTACGTTACTTGTGGCAGAATACGTCAATTACCAATATCATTTTCCTCTATTTGTCGCGTGTCTAAAAGCGCTACCACTTCCTGGATTTCACAGATATGCTTCATAAAAATATAATATTTCCCTAACCAGCTACGTCGACGGAAATGCATGACGCATCCTCCCCGTGACCCCGTGCGTACGTCTCATACCCCACGTTTTGTGTAACAGTACGATAATTTTCCGCAATATTTATTTCCAACTTTATCGTTGACTATAGGCAGCTGGAGTCCTTTATTCCAATGAAGGATTCGATATATCTTTAATTGACCCTCAAACCCTAAAACTAAGCATCTAGATGAGTTGTGGCACAGAATAACTAATAGCAGAGATACAGTACCCGTCAAACAACGCATCGCGTGAGGTGGTGGGAGAAAGTTTGCGCATGTACACTTACGTGCAAAAATATTGTATCATTGAAAAACGCATTTTTTTTTATTATTGGCATTTTATTGTGTTAGCTAATAACTTTTTAATTGGTGGGATCGAGAGAAAAGAGATCACGGAGTGCTCATTGTTGCTCAAGAAGTTTGCCGGTTCCTCTGCCTAACTAAAACGTCTAACTGTTGTACAGAATGGAACTCGATCAAGGACTTGGGCATTGGTAAGCTCTTTTGACTCGAGAATCTGTGAGAAACATAGACGGCGTCATATAAGATATTCGAGATCGGTTTGGACAATCGGCGTGGTGTAGTCTCCTTCTACTACTGAACTATCTAATGCAAGTTCTTATTACAAAGAACGGCTATATCCAAAAACCATAAAAATCTTTTAGCGTATCGACGAAAAAGTAGGTACTATCTTGGAGATTCAATAATACAGGTTTCTCATATGGTATGACCATACATAACCCCCTTTTTGTACTAAATATTTTGAGAAACACAGAACTAGGTTTCCATTTGTGATGGTTCTAAAATTTCAGGATACCTTCAAATGTGTCTATCGTGTTATATAATCTGGAATATCAATTCATTGGGATTACAAAGAATTGATATCGGGCTGGTCTTTATGTATTGTGACTTCCTACTTGCACCACACTGATTGTAGCACGAAACCTGAAACTCTAAAGTCCGCCAGGGATCAGTCCTTCACCTGTTTCTGTATAATCCCGTAAGATTCAAGGATAAAAATACTTCTAATGAACTACCCAATGTCCTCATATGAGCACATATTTCTGATGACAATTAAAGCCCAGTGACAAAAAATCGATTTAAGTGCTGTTGTGATAATAATTTGTATTAGGAGGATAAATGGCCTAGACGCATAAGTAAGAAATGGCAATCCTTCAAAACTAAATATAACTCAGTAAATAAAATTAGGTCTAACAAAACATTCTACTAAAATAACGAGGAGACTAACTCATCTGACATTTACTACAAATAAATCATGCATGTACTAAAGTGCTGTACAAGTTCACAGCTCTTTAGTTTTATAAATATTTTGATAGTCGTTTTTCTTTAGCAGCAAATATATATTCGGGGCCAATTGTATACCTGTGGGAAGATATTTTCCAGGATATATTAAAACCAAGAAATATAATATTCATGGTTGTTATTCAGCTCAAACAAGGCACGATTATATTATATTCGGAGTTATTTATTCAACGATATTATTAGATCCTCTGATTACTTTCTTAATCCGCTTTCACAATTTCTCTCAACTCCGGTTTTGTTTATTTGTACGTAAATTTACCACTATTCTTAGATCTTCTCAGTTTTGGAAATATTATGCACTTTTGGCTAGAATGGATGAAATTATATACAGCACTTTAAGCAAAATTTTAAATGTGGCCATGGATGACGGAGCGGCACTGCAAGCGACTCTACCGATAGTTTGGGTGACTTCGTAAAATTTTCGATATTAGTTTACCACCGTTTCTGTCCTTAGTCTACAGTACGGAGGAACTACCTAGGAAAATTCTTGCACCTACCCTAGTTAGTTCCGAAATACTGTGTAAGACCGAAGTAGTTTAACACTTGGAAAATTGCCTGTCCGAACCCCGATTTGCCAAGGAACCTATTCTCACAACGTCAGTGGGACAGGCCGCTATGCAGTTTCGTGAGATTTAACCTAATAAACTCGTGTACTACTTCTGCTGAGCGAGCCCGTTTACTGGCAGTGGATGTGTGGGAATCGAGTCTTTGGCTATATGCTCTTCCGTCGTTCATCATAGGGACCATGTTAGATGATACTACCTTCCGCTTTGCTTCTTGCCTTCGTGTAGTTACGCCATGTGTTTCTCTGCACCAGTTTCATTGTGGAGCAGTCGTCGATTGCCTTGGACATCATAGTCTGTCTTGCAGCAGAAGCGTTGGACGAATACCACGGCACGCCATAACCGATATCATTCGTCGTGCTCTTGACGCCGCCGGTCTGCTAGCTAGACTTGAACCAAATGGCTTGGCACGTGACGACGGCAGAAGAACGGACGGTACGACATTAATGCCGTGGAAGATGGGAAAGTGTTTACTGTAGGACGACCACGTGCGTCGATACTCTTGCCCCTTCTCATCTTTCCAGCACTGATGGTTGTGCCGGAGCCACCGCTGCTTCTGCTGAGACCCTTAAACGGCAAAAATATTGTAATCCTTCTGGAGATTATGTGTTTGAGCCGTTTGGGGTCAGAACCTTGGGGCCATGGGGTCCAAGCACTAAAATGTTCTTCAGAGAGTTGGGAAAGTGTTTGTTCTACCCTACTCGTGACCACAAGGCTGGCTTCTATTTGGGGCAGAGATTAAGCATTGCCATTCAAAGTGGCAATGCTGCCAGTCTTCTGGGAACGCTACCACATGACATGAGGACTGTAATGCACAGAAATTTTATACATTATTGAAACACACACTTGTGCTTACATTCCACAATTTAATTCAGAATAACAATGGAGAGTATAAATGAGAATTTTTATGATGCATTTTAGTTCAGTAGTTTTCGTTTTAATTTCTTTTTTATTGTAGTGTTAGTTTAATTTTATTATTTTACATACCTTTTTACCCGAACTGGTAGGCAGAGGCATAGTATACGCACACATTTCACCTGATAGTTTTATTGAAATGGACAGGCGCAGGTCGCCGTAACCCGCAGTTGAAATTTTTCAAGCCGCCCATAAGGCCATCAACTTGGCTTAACGATTGTCATTTTACTGACAACCGGGTTTCATTTCAAGTTTTCCATCTCTACGCAATGGATATACCATATTATAATGAATAACGCCATAAAATATTTATAATGGATAACGCCACTATGGTGGTATAAAAAAATACTATTATGGAGATCCAAATTGGACCACTGCACTGTGTGCAATCATTCGACAATATTGAAATAAGCTCCGTTTTAATTTGAGAATAAACGTTCTCTTACGACTGAAGATTGTGAAATAGAAAAATGTGAAATGTGTTGATAATAAAAGTAGTCAGAATAACGAGTTCATTACTTCTTGAAGATTTCTATGGCATCCTGCAACACATTGTCGAAGTTTTGCAAGCCAATTTATTCTGGAGGTAACAAGAATTTGTTTGAGTCATTTAAGTCCATTCCATAATTGTTTAGAAAGTTGCTCTTTTGTTTAAACTGTTGATGAAAATTCCTTGGAAGAGTTTGAAAGCAAGGAAAATAAATATAGCGTTTTCATGTATTTCAACATAGGTAAACATGAAATTGCGTATTTTCGATTGTTCTCAGTGTTTTTTGTTCAGTTCCATTTTTTTTATTTTCATTGGAACAATTAAGTATTTTATTGTATTGACAAAACGAAACCTTTGAAGCACTCGTTCGTTTCTTTGTCAAACAATTATTAATTAAAAAGTTTGATCGTTCGTTTGACCGCATTCCCATTCTATTGAAATGGAGATCATCGAGTGAAAACATCGGTTGAAAAATCTCAAAACCACTTCGAAGTTCATAAAAGTAAGAACTGATATTCTCAATTGATGTTATTTCCAAAATATGATTAGGTCTTTATTATTTCTTTTTTGGAATCAAAAGTTAATTTTCTAGTTTGAAAACTTTTTCATTTCTGTAAAGGCACGTGGCTGCTTAAAAAAGTTGGTTTTATTTGTATGTGACATACAAATTAAAGTTAATATGAAGGTGCAAGTTCTAGAAAAATAGCGGCCAAGTGCGACTCGGACCCCTTCTTTTTTACCCGAACTGCCGAAGACAGGAGGGTAACGTTTTTCGAGATAATGTATGTATGTATGTTCAATTCTTTGTCACGTCCTGCAGCCTGAACGGCTTGACAGATTTTGACATGCGAGGTGTCATTTGATTGGTCATGATTGTGTGAGTGACATTAAAATTAAATGGTACATTAAAATTTCTAAAAAATCAAAATTGCTGACTTTTGGCGCTAAAATGAAAACGTTGATTTTTTTTCTTGCACGCTCTACAGACTCAACGGCTTGACGGATTTTAACATACGAAGTGTCATTTGATTCGTCGTGATTGTGTGAGTGACACCAGGTATATTAATTTTTTTGAAAAATGAGAATGGCAGACTTTTGGCGCTAAAATGTAAAATTTGATAATTTTTCTTGGACGCTCTACAGCCCGAACGGCTTGATGGATTTGTAAATACAAGGTGTCATTTGATTTGTCGTGATTGTGTGCGTGACACCAAGTACACTCGAGAGCAATGAATCCGGGTCACTTAAAGAATGTTAAAAATCTCGGAAACTAAAAATGATAGGTTAATGCAATAAATTGTATTTAATAGACAATGTAATACTCCTTAAATGAAAGTAAAAAAAATATGAGTCACCATACATTTTATTAACACAAAATTACATAAAGAAAAAACTGCCGATCTCTCCTTAAAACAAAAATAGGAAACATGAAATTTTTGAACTTTATTACGATTTTCTTGAATTTTAATACTTCGTATTGCCTCCTCGTGCTTCCATTACTGCGTTTACGCGGTTTGGCATGCTGTACACCAAGTTCCTTATACGATTTTGGGGAATATTCTCCCATTCCTCTGTGAGAGCAATTTTGAGCTCACGAAGCGTGATTGGGGGAGGGTTTCGTTGTTTTACGCATCTGCCTAGCTCGTCCCAAGCATGCTCGATCGGGTTGATATCCGGGCTGCGCGCTGGCCACTCCATACGAGTAATGTTCATCTCTTGAAGGTAGTCATTCACAATCCTACCTGTATGAGGTCGGGCATTGTCATGCATAAATATAGCATCCTCACCTAAATTGACCATAAATGGACCAACGTGATCATTGAGGATTTCTTCCACATATCTTACGCTAGTTAAAGAGCCGTTTTCTATGATCACCAGCTCTGTGCGACTTTCAGAAGAAATTCCGGCCCACACAAGTACAGACCCACCACCGTAGGCTACTTTTTCTTCGATGCATGCTTGCTTGAATCTTTCCCCTGGTCTTCGATACACTCTGTGTCTTCCATCGTGCTTGTAGAGCATAAATTTTGATTCGTCGGAGAACATAACTTTTGACCAATCTTCAATACTCCAATTTACGTGGCTCTGGGCATACCTTAGTCTCGAAATACGATGCCCACGCTCCAGTTTAGGGCCGTTTGCAGGTCTAAGGGGTTTTAAGTTAGATTCAGCAAGCCGACGTCTTACTGTCCATGCACTTGGGTTACTTCCTCCGAGGCGTCGAAACTGATTGGTGAATTCAGTTCCTGTGAGAAAGCGATTTCGAAGCATGGTGTTCACCAAGTATCGGTCTTCTCGTGCTGTGGTACACCTGGTTCTGCCCGTTCCTGGTCTGCGTAGGTTAGAACCAGTTTCTTCGTAACGTCGGAGAACTCTTTGTACTGTTGACAGCGACACACCGACAGTCCTGGCTGTATCGCGCTGACTCCGGCCGGTTTCCAGCATTGTAAGTATTCTGGTGCATTCTTCAGGCGTAAGCGACATAATTTCAGCTTGATTAATGAATATAGAGCACTATCAACATGGTTTATGTACCCACATAAATGACAGATTACAAACAAAAGCAACACCAAATGCTGTAATTTCGTAGTTCCATCTTTGAAAGTGGCCCTTTTTCAAATTTGATTTTTTTATGATATAACTTTACAATAACTAAGAAGTTTTAATACCTTCATTTAAGGAGTATTACATTGTCTATTAAATACAATTTATTGCATTAACCTAGCATTTTTAGTTTCGAGATTTTTAGGATTCTTTAAGTGACCCGGATTCATTGCTCTCGAGTGTATAATAAAATTCATGGACAATCAAAATGGCGGACTTTTGGCGTCATAATTATTTACCTGCGATGAACGCTAAACTACTGAACCGATTATGATGCGGTATTATGTGTTTATAAGGCCTTGTTCGTGTACGGTTGAGTAGCACCAGAAATATGATCAAAAATATAATAATTAAGGTTGAATTTTGGTGATGTCCCTTCACTACACGAAAATTAATAACTCCAATACTAACATAACTAAAAAGTTTTAAATAAACTTAATTACCTATTTAGAATTCAACAAACCCGACTGCCAAGTAAACATACAATTGAAAAGTAAATAATTTTAATAGTTTAAAAAACTAAAAAACACGCTTGTTTTTTTATAGTTTATCTTGGATGTACTATTTTTTTCGTATTCCTGACAGCAAACCCTTTCATTTGATACCCTTATCATGGAGGTACATTTCAAATTGCCTGTCCGCTATCTTGGACGTCCACCATATTAGATTTAAGTCACGTGACTATTTTTTTCATATTTCTGACAGCAAACCCTTTCATTCGATACCCATATCATGAGGGTGGATTTCAAACAGCCAGTCCACCATTTTGGGGAGGCCGCCATATTGGATTTGTAATGACGTTTTTTTAGCTCGTCATGTATTGTCATCAGAACTCAGAGCGTGTTCAAAATTTCAACCTGATCGAAGGACGGGAAGTGGGTCAAATTAACATTCCAAGATTTTCTTACATACATAGTTACAAGTGAAGCTAATAAAAGCGTGTTAAAAACAAGCTCTACATTTCATTTGTGATTTTCTAAAGCTACTTACTGTTTTACTTTGTCGGCAACATTTGCAGGCGGGAACAAGCTATGGGAACATGTAGCAATTTTGTAAACCACCACTCGCTTGACAATCTACCTATTACTTTGTGCTAAGTTAATTTTATTTGTCATTTTTAGGGTTCCGTACCCAAAGGGTAAAGAACGGTACCTATTCATGAGACTTCGCTGTCCGTCTGTCTGTCTGTCTGTCTGTTCGTCAGGAGGCTGTATCTCATGAACGGTGATAGCTAGAGAGTTGAAATTTTCACAGATTATGTGTTTTTGTTGCCGCTATAACAAAAAATACTAAAAACAAAAACATAATAATATTAAAGGGGGGCTCCCATACGACAAATATGTTTTTTCGCCATTTTATTTAATATATTAGGTAATAAGGTATCCTTCTCAATTTAAATACGTTAGTTGGCTTAAACATATAATCAAGATTATTTCTTCCCTTTACACTATGCAAATTAAATGAATACTTTAGGAGGTACAGCAAAGTCAAATATTGCGGAAGGAAATTAATTTCGTGTCGCCATGATTGAACATTAAACGGGTCACATACTAATTTATTTTTCGACTTTCATCGTAAATATTTTTTCTTTAAAAAGTAAACATCGCTTTCAACAGATTACTTTAGGTTATTATAATATTTCCAAGATAGCAATTTCATAGGAAATAGAAAACAAAGAGCCCATATTTCTCATTATTTCGAGTTTATACAATTTACGTACAAACTAACAATTGAATTACATGCACCGATATTGTAGACTTATCGTGTTAATAATGTCATCAATCAAATGTCATCAATATTCTGAAAAAGAAATTAAACGTAGAGAAATACATACTGTACCCACCGTAGAGAATCTATATGAGGATAACAAGATAGTTAACAACATAGAGCAACACGAACTGTCTAAGGCGCGCGTTGCTCTGTGGTTAACAAACACCATAGAGCAATACTTGTTTTATAATATATTGTGATATTATGTTAAAAGGGCAACCAGTAGACGTTTGAAATATTCTCAGAATATCGAGCAGTCTATTTACATAAAAAAATAAATTTTATTAAAACAAAAATGGACATTTACTGGGACATCTTTCCGAGGGCTAACCCGGGGCTCCCAACCGTAGGCTGTTAGGCGTTACGTGAGGTTTTTTAGTCGGGGAGTCTGGAATAGCATCCATGAAGGATTTTCCCTCACGTCAAATAAAAAAAAAGGGGGGGGGGGGGCTCCCATGCAACAAATAAGCCTTTTTGTTGTTTTTTGGTTTGGAACCCTCCGTGCTTGAGTCCGACTCGCACTTGGCCGGTTTTATTTAGTTTTTGTTTGAAGTCGGTTTTTTTTTCATTATTTTTAGTGAGTGGTAGACTAAAAATATATCTGTCTAGGGGTAATGTTCTCCCCAATACAAATTAATCAAGCCCAAATACAAGGTAACTGCTGTAAATCGTTAAGGAATTCCCTCGATTCGAGGGACTTTTTCGATTTCTCCAGGATCCCAGCATCAGATTCTGACTTCCAGTATATGGGACCACATGGAAAGCACCAGCTTTCAAATAAAAAAAAATCATCAAAATCGGTTAACAAACATAAAAAAAATACAGACGAATTGATAACCTCCTCCTTTTTTGGAAGTCGGTTAAAAATAATATATCTATGTATGTTTATCATTCGTCTAGACTCTAGTATCTAGAACCTATTGAATAAGCTTCTAAAAGCATAGTTTAGGCAAGATGGCGTTATGTAACGTCCCTAAATTTTAATTATTAATTATATTTACTGGTCTCGGACATATGAAAATAGGTATGCTTTTTAGATCCAATATTTTATCAAAGTCCTTCTGTGATTTAATTTGCAAAAACTTTGCTTTTACAAATCATTCATTCTTAGAAGGTTTTTGCCCAACCCTGTAAAAACCTTCTAAGAACGAACAATTTGTAAAAGCAAAGCAGCGCGAGTGTAGCACGTTTGATGTTGCAAACGTTCAATGGCTACGGTGACCACCAGTCCGCCAGTACGCTTGTCTGCCACCTCAGTTGTATAAAAAAACATGCAAATGATGATATTTATAGTTCTATGGACATCAGTTCAACGAGCTATGAGTCCCATTCACTGTCACTTCAGCCGGGCAATTTATTCGGCAATGTAGGTGATCCAGGCTCTCTTTTGGATCTTCTCATGGGGAATTTATTCATAAGCATAACTTTCTGTGTTCCCATCTAAGTGACTGAAACTTTCTTACTACGTCTTTTGATGTATTGAGGTAACCAATTGAAAAAAATAAGAGTAATAAGGGCCAGTTCAAGAACTAATTAGTTTAAAAAAAATGTTGACTCTTTTTGAGAAAGGTTCTGTTTGATGAACAGTAACTTAAATAACGCACTTGGTCAGGAACAGCTTGTGGTTAGTAAGTGTTAACATTTTCAAACCGACAGCGACTACCAGGTCTGCGGCTTAGCTTACTGAAAGCGGGCCTAAGTACTTACAATGTTATACAAGGCACTGTAGTAAATGGAATTGTTTACTTTTATTTGAATATCTAAAAATTAAAAGACTCAAATAAGATGAGGTAGTGGCTGAGTAAGCAAACCAAAAACCACTAAAGTATTTCCATCTATCAGCTCATAGCGGTCTATATTAATTTAGAATCTCCCATTTCTCAACACCTTATCCTTCAACTTATGTAATATTCTATTAAATTATTACGTAATACACCTTCAGCGATACCGAACATATATAAAACCAATCTTGATATTGATAGTTTAACATCACACCTATGTTTATGCCACGAATAATGCTGTCATAAAAATACCTGCACACACATCCAGATAATAAAATGGAATTTAAATTTATACTTCACGTACTTTTATAATAAAAGTCTTTGGAATGTAGAATGCTGTTATCGTATGAGCGCTGCAACTAGGGCGCTTGCGTATTAGCGACCAGGGCGGGCGGTCTGAGTCGGGCGCGATCTCTCACTGTGGGATACCAAAGCGAGCCGCCGGCGCATTCACGCATACGCCAAATTTAAACACACTAACATTATTATTTATTAGAACATTTTCGCCTATACTGTAAATTCAGATACCTATTCAATACTCCAGAGTGGAATGTTTTTGGCAAACGTATAAACATAAAATTTCCGGTCATTTGTGTGTCTTATATTAAGAAGCTTTCATACAAGTAATTTTACGAACGTTACCCTATTATAAATTCTATTAAGTTCAATGTTTTAGTTTCAGAAACGTTCTATAAATAGGTATTCCTGTATTGAAGTTGTTTACTCAATTTCGAATTTAATGTACAATGGGGTCTAACCGAGATTTTAGGAACGCATAGTCAGCATCACCTGCAAAGTGGTTTATTTGGTGACGAAAGGATAAATAAACTCTCTTCCAACCAGTCTGAACAGTGTGTCGCGTGTTCTTATGACCACCTTCCGCCCCATCAGTAGACCACAGCATGGTACTGTGCATTGTCTAATATCCAACTCAACGCCCGCGCCGCTGATTACAGGGTTAAAATAAACTACTAAGATGTGTCCTGTACCAATGTACATACATAGCTCGGAGAATTTACATGAATAATGCTTTACGGAATGAGGTAGCAAAATTAGTATGTAAAGTCAAGTTCTATCTGAATTATTATTATTTTTATACTACTGAGAAAGACTAACTGCGAAAGCCGTTATCGTAGCGGCCGGCGTAGGATAAGGATATTTTTGCAACCACAGGGCGGCGTTTCTCGTCCACACTTCTTGTAAAATTTTCAAGAGAAATGTCATTTATCTCATTTGGAAAACGTGAAAAAAAAAATTTACTGACAAATTGTCGTCTGCGTTTTCATACATGTTTAAAATACACTCATTTGCAAAAAAAAACGGGCGGTTTTGATTTTCATTCATCTTTAAAAAGATACAATACCAAAAATGTTTCAATCGTTTGTACACGTTACTGGCCGGTTTTAAAAATGCCGTGGTATTTAAAAAAGTACGTTCTAAATTCAAATTTTCATTTGATGCTCATTTTTACAGAAAACCCCTTTTTATCCTACATTTTTGGCGCGAAGTTCCAGAAGTTAACATCGACTTTCACAACTTTTATTCAATTTTTATCGATTAATTTCATATCCTTGACTGTCAAAGCTTTATTTATTGCTGTTTGGCTGTATCAAAAATAGTAGATAAAGTGGTAAAAGCTACCAAAATTATCGCGCTGCTTGAAGAGGGTTGCAGCCAATGTTTCGTGGCTAGGAGGCTAAATCTTAGTCGCTCGACGGTCCAAAGGACCTGGCAGCGATATCAGGAGACTGGTTCCGTCGAAAGAAGGCCTGGTTCTGGAAGAAAACCATGTACCCAACCACGGGATGATCGTTTTCTTGTGAGTCGCGCATTGAGAAATCGCAAATCTTCGTATGTGGATCTTAAGAACAACCTCCAAGAAGTAAGAAATGTGCATATTAGTCTATGGACGGTCAGGAGGAGGCTTCTCGCTGCCAATATACGCAGTCGCCGCCCGGCCCGCGGCCCCAAATTACTCCGTGAGCACAGAGTTCACAGGCTTAGGTTCGCTAGAAATTGTGAATCATGGACTCAAGAAGATTGGAATAGGATTTTGTTCTCTGATGAAGCCAGGATATCTCTGTTCGGTGAAGATCGACGTCGGCGAGTGCTAAGAAGACAAGGAGAGCGCTTTGCAGATGCATGTTTCGAAGAAATGACACCTTATGGTGGGGGCTCTGTTATGTTTTGGGCAGGAATAAATTCACTGGAACGTACAGAGTTAGTCTTCATTGAAAACGGCTCACTGACTGGGCATCGATACATAACGGAAGTTCTAATTCCTCATGCACAACCCGCATTGGCCGCTCTAGGACAAGACTCGATTTTTATGGACGACAATGCTCGCGCCCACCGATCCCGCGATGTTAATGCGTATGTGCAAGAGGTCGGCATTCGTCGTTTGGATCGGCCAGCTCGAAGTCCCGACCTCAATCCCTTAAAACATATCTGGGACGTTCTAAAACGGCGTGTGAGATCAGTACATACGGCTCCGCAGACCATCAGAGAGCTGAAGAATGTGATTACTGCGGAGTGGGAACGTATTCCGCAAGCAAGTGTCCGGGATATACTCGCTAGCATGCCCAGACGAATTCAAGCTGTGATTTTAGCAAGAGGGGGTCACACTCGATACTAAATATTTATCTGCTTTTACTTTATCAAAGAAAAACAAACAAAAAAACTTTTTATTTTTACTTCATGAGCATATGCACTACTACTAATACTGATGAAAACGATTATTTTCTTATTAATTTACCAAATCGTGAGGATAAAACTACCTATAATTATCAAACAAAGCAATATTAACATTTGAAATGGTTCATTGCTTAGGTGCCCGTTTTTTTTGCAAATGAGTGTATAATTGGGCGACAGTCGGCGACCAGCAGAGGTGACTAGCACTAACAATCCCATAGACAAATTTGGCGAAATATCAACAGAGTATAGAACTTGAAGCTCAGTTCAGATAACCTCTTTACAAAATAGGAACAAAATAATCTACACACTCATTTAAATTGAACAGTAGC
This sequence comes from Miltochrista miniata, assembly GCA_933228765.1. Lineage (NCBI taxonomy): Eukaryota > Metazoa > Arthropoda > Insecta > Lepidoptera > Erebidae > Miltochrista > Miltochrista miniata. Next base: position 19,323,969 of record OW121763.1, on the reverse strand, counting down.
TGTTTGATGGTATGCACACTGTTGAGTGATTAAATGGTTGCCAGCCGTGTGATCTACCTACGCATCAGTTACGTGAAGCGCTCTTCGCATTACTAATGAGATACAGGAGATAGGTAAAGTTAAGTAATTGCAGATAATAGCAAATCCCCAATGATACAGCTATTGGGGATTTGCTTTGATAATACTTCTGAAACATACATGTTTATTTTACTTCCACGATAACAATTACTAGCAACTGCCACCAACTATTAAACGTAGTATCCGAAGTACAGAAACGATCGTAAATGCTGTAAATGGAAATGGTATTAAGATTCCCTATATACCCCATCTCAAGCTATGATTAGATAGCGTAAGATGTTTACAGAACACTAAGCTCACACACACTGAACCTCACAAGGGTTATGATTGGTGATTCAAAATCATCATTCGAGCACACCTGGTTGAGCACTATTAGCTTATTAGATGTCGACTTATTACTTACTAACTAACTGACCGGAGCAACTTCGTCTACGTCGGCACTTTTCCCGTCATGTGTAAGTGAGTACAGCTTTCAATTCAAAAGGAATAAATTTTCTTCGTTTTCAAAATATTTTTCAATGCCTCTTTGCATTTACTCATCTTTACAACAATATTTGATAGGGTAATAAATCTGAAAACTACACTTTTATAATACTTCTGAAATAATAATAATTATTTCTAGTCAGTAATCGAATCTTAGTATTATAATATTAAATCAGTAGAATATCAAATGTAGACACGTGTATAGTCAAAAATACTAAGACCAAGAATGGTCCTGGAATTAGTTCTTCACTCATTAAGAGCCTCATTTGACCCCTCCCTCGTGTCGGGGAAACAAATAACCTCATTCAATTATATAACTCCAATTACAACGCCTCTATGCATTCTAGAGTATGTAATTAATAGGTGGAGAATAGTTACAAAATCCCACGCGGGTGGAGCCGCGGGCGCTATCTAGGTTATAAGATTTTAAATAAATAATAATAATGTCGACTATGAACTATTACTATGAAAAAAACGTTATAAGTGTGATGTATGTAAGTTGATTTTGGTCATTTTTCTTAACCCGTTTTGAACTTTAACAGTAAAAATTACTAGTTTCTGTTTATGCGAAATCCTTTCATGGTATCATTTTGAAATCAATATTACATAAGCATATTTTTAAACGTTTGGATAGCATCAGTGTAGAACATATTTTTTATAAAAAACGTTTTACAATTTTCATGATACCTGAAAATTAGAGAGAAAATTGAGATGAACTTATATTTATTTCAAACGTTTGTTGTGGAATTTTATTAACAATATTATTTTTTGATAGCTTATGTATTTAGCTTTAAGAGAGAAAAAACAGAAATCAGAAATAGCTGTTTTCCTATAATCTACAGGCAACTTTACAAAAAAGGGACGATTTTTCAAAAAAAGTTATTTTTTTCTGAGACCCTTGGGTAAATTTGGATGATATTGTAGTATGTTATAGTGGGGCACCTGTTCTATCACACCCTGACGGTTGGACCACTATTTACGCCACACCCTGTATAGTAAAAAAACCGGCCCAGTGCGAGTCGGACTCGCCCATGAAGGGATCCGTAGCAACAAGTACCATAGCATAAAAGTTCTTGTAGTTCGTTGTAACTTTGATTGATGTTTTAACACGTTTGCTGTGGTAGTGATTTTTCTAAGCGAAAATTGCGGTTTATGACGTTTACAAAAAAACTACTTGCTCGATCTCGTTCAAACCAGTTTTTGTTGGTAGTTTTTTATAGCAATGTACATTATATATATTTTTTAGATTTATTATCCTCTTAGTTTAGAAGTTAGAGGGGGGGGGGGGGGGGCACACATTTTTCCACTTTGGAAGTGTCTCTTACGCAAACTATTCAGTTTAGAAAAAAAATATGTTAGAAACCTCAATAGCATTTTTGAAGAACTACCCCACACGAATGGGTTTAATATAAAAAAAATATTAAGAGTTTCATTTCTGAGTATGGGGACCCCCAAAATTTACAGCTTTTTTTATAGTTTTATGTAAAAATCTTAATGCGGTTCACAGAATACATCTATTTCCCAAGTTTCAATGGCATAGGTCTTATACTTTCGGAGAAAAATGGCTGTGACATACGGACGGACAGACAGACAGACATGACGAATCTATAAGGGTTCCGTTTTTTGCCATTCGGCTACGGAGCCCTAAAAATTGAGTAAATAAGTATGTATAATATAAAATTAACACCGTTTATAACCCATGATTAAAAACTTGTCGCAGAAATTTGTAAAAAAAAAAATGTTAGGTACTCTCCATATAAATTCAAGAGTGAAATGTAATGTATTCTTGTTTATACACATATTCATATATAATCACGTCTTTTCCCCGAAGGGCAGAGGCATACGCCCACATAAACAGGTAAATCTCGCGACAAGCTTTTATATCATACATGAACTTTGCATAAATAATATATTTAAACAGGGTTTCATTTATTTTCTTCTTTTAAGAGTACTTATTTAAAAAGTTTGCATAAAAAAAAATCTTACTAAAGTTTATTTTATTTAAGTACATCTGACTATGCATAGGTATTGAAATTGGTATAATTATTCCGAAAATAAATTCAGAACGACCAATAAAATAACAACAAAACAAAAAACCGGCCAAGTGCGAGTTGGACTCGCCCATGAAGGGTTTCGTAGCAGCAAGTAACATAATATAAAAGTTCCTATAGTTTGTCGTAACTTTGATTGATGTTTTAACACGTTCCCAGTGGTAGTGATTTTTCTAACCGAAAATTGCGGTTTACGGCGTATTAAAAAAAAACTACCAGCTCTATCTCGTTCGAAATAATTTTCGCTGGTAGTTTTTATGGCAATGTACATCATATATTCTTTTTAGATTTATCAGTCTCTTAGTTTAGAAGTTAGAGGGGGGGGGACACACATTTTTCCTCTTTGGAAGTGTCTCTTGCGCAAACTATTCACTTTAAAAAAAATGATGTTAGAAACCTCAATAGCATTTTTGAAGACCTATCTATAGATACCCCACACGTATGGGTTTGACGAAAAAAAAATTTTTGAGTTTCAGTTCTGAGTATGGGAACCCCCAAAATTTATTGCTTTTTTTCTAGTTTTATATAAGAATCTTAATGCGGTTCACAGAATACATCTACTTACCAAGTTTCAATAGCATAGGCCTTATAGTTTCGGAGAAAAGTGGCTGTGACACACGGACGGACAGACAGACAGACAGACAGACATGACGAATCTATAAGGGTTCCGTTTTTGCCATTTGGCTACGAAACCCTAAAAAGAAATAGCGAAATCGGTCCACGTTATTCACGCGTGATGTCATGACAAAAGCAAATACATTAATTGTTAAGCCAATCAGATGAAGAAGATGAGATGAAGCGCTCGTGGCCCCGCGGACTCAGTGTTCTGTGTAAACGATCACTGCAGTAAGCAACATTTACTATGGCCGGATATGGATGGGTGACCACCACGTGGACCACTTTGTGACATTTATTTACGAGCGTTTCCGTGCTTCGGAAGGCACGATAAGCCGTTGGTCCCGGTTGTCAGTAAAATGACAGTCGTTAAGCCAAGTTGAAGGCCTTACGGGTGGCTTGAAAAATTTCAACTGTGGGTCGTCACAACCTGCGCCCGGGTCGGCAGCGCGTGTGTAGCGCCTCTGGTGTTGCAAACGTCTATAGGCTACGGTTACCAACCTTCCGGTGGGCCGTAAGCTTGTCTGCCACCTAAGTAGTATAAAAAAAAAAAAGATAGCCTTTCAAGCTTGAAAAATTTCAATAGCCGATCCCCAAAACATGCCTCAGTCCTTATCAAAACATACATTGACATACCACCTATTTTTAACCGACTTCAAAAAAAGGAGGAGGTTCTCAATTCGTCTGTATGTATTTTTTGTGACAAAATACTATGATGAAAATATAAGCGTATCGTACGCTTCTGGCTAATCCTTCGGGGAAAAAGGTGCGATAAACACTGAAAATGTCAAACACATGAGCTTGTTCTGAATTGCACATACACACATTTTTTTAAGTGTATATAAAAAATTACAGCCCATTTTATATTTCATCCGTATATGAAGTTAGATTCGCACTTTATTTTAGTAAACAGATAAAAGTTAACACTCAAAGCATCACCCATAGAATCTGGACAACACTAGAACCCAGACAAGGCCGCGGTGGTAGCTAAGGTCTGCCAGGAACATTTACTGGGTTATTCTAACTATTTAGTAATCTGTGGTTATTCTTCCGATGATATGAGTGGGCCGGAGCTTATCCTACGTAATAAAAAGATCTGTTATTAAATTTAAAAATTGATAAGAATATGAAATTCTTGTAAGCATCATCATTACGCTACTACCTAAGTCAGTTGTACCTAAACAAGTTCTACAAATTCTAGCTATGGTCATTACAATCTGTAGTCAATAAACAATGGCCCATTTTACTCTTACTATACAAATAGGTGTAATAAGTTATCCTGGGGAACGCAGACCTCGACATTATTGGAGGTTGAGTCCTTAATTACCCGAATTACTTTCATCATTTGTTTAGACCCTTCTTAATGTACTCTTTAGTGACTAGTTGAACTAATCATAATAAATTACCGTTAAGGAGGAAACATGTGTATCTGAGAACTGCTGCATACATTTAGGATTTTTGTGGTATACAATACTAGTGCTGGAGTCATATCAAAATCATAACATAGCATTGAGTGAGCATTTAAATTGTTTAGGATCGGCGCTGAGCACTGCGCGTGCTAACAATAGCTCTAGGATGAATCAGTAACGGTCATGCTCATAGAAGACCTAAATTTACAGATGAAACGCCATAATTCCATAATTCATGTTGTCTGCTGTCACATCAAGAAGACAACAAGAATTTTCCATAAGCAAATTTTGGTCTTAAGTCGCATGATCAAGAACTACGTAGCTAAATGGTCTAATCTTAGGCATGGTCATGGTCGCATTGTTATGAGCAACCTAAAAAAGCTACTTCGCCTATGCCGCAACGCCAGAAGACGAAAGTCTAGTGCATTCTAATAGTCATGACTTACGGTGGCCTTGAGACTTACGGTGGGCTTAGTCCATATCCTCAAAGTTGCACAGCGAGCTATGGGCTATGATTGGAATTGGAATATCGTTAAGATATTTACTCCAAAATGAGGTTACTCAACTGTGAACTCGAGTGGTCTACATAGCTCGTAAAGTAATCACATAAACTGGTCACATCTGCAGAAGAACGGACGGCCAATAGGGCAAACTATGAACCGTTCTAGAGTGGAGACCGTTACTGGGCAAACGTAAAATTCACCTGCCAGTTGAACCGAACGACCTGGAGAAGGTCGCAGGTAGATATTTGATGTGGAAAGCGCAAGACCATGTATTGTGGCGCAAATTGGGGGATGTCTACTTCAAGCAGTGGACTGCCATAGGAAATTTGAATCCATACAGTAATTTGTGATTGTTTAAAGTTTTTTGTCGATTCTTTAAACAAACTGCGTCTATAATATTTTATTTTTGTATAATGAGATACATATTGCTATACATACAATCCATTATTGCGTCTCACGTTTTCAAGAAGGTTGCCACCAAAATTTTCCTTAACGACACAGGTAACATACGCTAAGTAAATATTCGCAAGGTGAGCGCCAATGTACCACATAAAATAATTAAAGCACCGTTATGAAGCCAACGACAGGAACATTAATTTGTTAATTGCCATGCCGTCCGTAATCAACTGAATGGCTTCTCGGTAAACATTAGGTACGGCCGGTCGGCAGTCCGCCGATAGCTACTATCACTTTCAATATCATAATTTAATATTGTTAGCAATATTCTATAGTGGACATTTTCAAACTGAGTATGGAAATTGATTTATTATTTTTTTGTTTCAAACTTCAGCACTAAATTGAATATTTAGATACTGACAAATTCTCAAAGTAAATGGAATTTTTACCGTTTGGACTCTAAAAATATAATAACGATATTGAGAATAGGGTTTATAAATTTACTTAAAATAAATGCCATTTTAGGGTTCCATGCCCAAATGGTAAAAACGGGACCCTGTTTCTGGATTTGCTGTCCGTCTGTTTATAACCTGGTTATATCTCAGGAACCGTAATAGCTAGATAGTTGAAATTAACGCATATAATGTATTTCTGTTGCCGCTATACATCAAATGCTAAAAACAGAAAGCCAAGATTTTGTTTGCTGTTTTTTGATACGGAACCCTTCGTGCGCGAGTACGACTCGCACTCGGCTGGTTTTAGAGTAAAAGTGAAAATACATGAATCAGAATCGAAGCCCACGTCTGTTCAAAATAAATACACGCATTTCGTCATCAGTATTACTTGCCTACCTATTATTAATAGCCTGCCAATATAATATATGTCTAATGTTTACGAGTTTTGTGTTTATGTAATAACCCATGCAATAAAACAACCTACATTTTAAATTATTACTATTCCATATGCACAGCAGTAATAACTAAGAAGATAAATAATACAATTTAATTATTTTACACACATAACAATTTTAAATTTGACCAAACAAACTATACTTTCATAGACTTCAACAAAATATTTAGGGAAAAAACGCAAAAAACGGTAATATGTCACGTTTTTTGTATGGGAGCCCCTTTGAAATATAATTGGTTCAGTTTATTAATACTTGTTGTTACAGCAGCAACAAAAATTTGTACCTGTATTTTAAAAAAATCTACTAAGCCACTATAGTATCCGCAATACGAACTGGCACGTTGGGCCATAAATCATCGGATTCGTGCTATCTCTTTCGCACCTACACAGTCTTATGGAGTGGGACTCGCACCCATAGTGCTGTGCAGGTAATCTTTTACGTATTCCATAACAGTATCGACAAAAGTAATGAAATGAAAAATTTAAATATGATTTATTTATTTATTTATTTTTATATCAGCATTGATTTATTAAGACAAATGCATTAAATTAAATAAATATATTAAAATAAGTAGGTTGAATAGGTGAATTACTAACTAAAAAAATTTCAAATTTACTATTTTTAACTTTTTTATTGCTAAAATTTAGCTAATTATTTAAGAAAATTTTATTTGCTATTAATATCATATTTACAACTAAAAGCAAATTACCCACTTAATATCAGATTACGAAATATCGAAAAAATTTTAAATATTTTATCGACATGGTTCAACCCCTACAATAAGTGACATTTATGGCCCAAGGTGCCAGTTCGTATTGCGGATACTATAGCTACCACGGTTCATTACAAGTGACAGACAGACAGACAGACGGAGCCCTGGGTAAGCCCTCGGAAGGATACCCCTGGACTCCCAACAGAGAATCTCTCACTTCAGGTGTCGAAGAATTCTTCACCATGGAAGGTGATATTCAATATTAACTAGCATTGTGTCTCAACGAGATCTTTGGCGCCCAAACCAGCCACAACAACTAGTGATATTGAAATGACGATTCAATATTGCCATAGTCTTAGTTCTCCTTGGGAGTTATTCTTCCGAGGGCTTACCTGGGACTTCTGGGCTTAGACAGATGGCAAGGGACTGCATGTGGTTTTAGTCAGTAGAAGTCCGGCATGGCATCCATGACCATGATGATCCAGGGAAATCAAGACACATCTTTTAAAAAGGGCATACTATACTATTGATGACTATTTTAATGATACAGAGACATGGACATGAGTTGCTTGCTCCTCACTTAATTAGGCGCGATTGTAAATGTCGCTTGTGTAGACAAAATTGTTAATCTTTATTGCCTGACAAACGAATGTACTAAGACTATTTGAAAAGAGTGGCCGTGAGTTTTCTTGCCAGGTTCTTCCTCACAGGCTCTACCTATTGCATTGCGAATCTGGCAGTAAATGTAAATGTAGAAGCAAAAAATTTGACTTTCATAAGTGTTACTTTGTAACCTAAATGAATAAAGATATTTTCATTTCATTTTCATTTCATTTCATTTCATTTCATTTCATTTCATGAAAATTTCTACACGAGAAAAAAAAATGGATTAAGTAGTTTTAGCGTGCACTGCCGTCTACGATAGAATAGCTAAGCAACTGGGTAACTTTAATTTTGTAATTACTTGTTCGATTATAAGAATATAATTGACAAAAAGCAATAAACTTTTAGTTATCTGTTACTCAATCAAACAATACTGTTTTGACACATTGATTATTAAATACATTTTAGATTTAGTACTAATTCGGTTTCCAATAATTTTAAGTAAATTGTAACCATTACGAAATGGCGCGGGCGACCTTGCCATTACAATTATATTTACCAGATGTTACCACTTCAGGAGTTACGTAAACAACTATAAATTAGAGAACGTCAATGTAGTATAAACTTTGCTTCTGGCACTTTATATACTATTGCGATGTCAAACAAACGGACATCTACCTGATAATAAGTGTGCACACATATCCCTTAAACACAAGAGAGACATAGGTACCTACTGTAAATTGCGCTCGTTAGCGAAACTGTGCCGTATAAAGTATAAAAAATTAACACCTTGTATCTTTGTTTGGGTCCAGTATGTTATTAGAACCACTTCTGGTGGTCCGACTTCCGACCGGAAGTGGAATAACCTTATGTTAAATTCGACAAAGATCATATTTCTGATTTACAGCTTTTATCAAAAATATTATGTATGGGTAATTGTTAGGGTGCTTAAAGGACTGGGATCGTATTAGACCCACTTTCGATTCAAATTTCAATGTCGGAATCGTAGCTTGGAATCGTCTTTGGAACGACCCAAAATACGGATCAAGAAAATGTTTGGTTATCGTGTGGACATAGAAATGTGCGGACACAATACCCATACAACAACACTAAGGGATTATAATTGTTACTTAAGCAATTCAATATACAAGTAGCTACTTCGATAATAGACACTTAACTAGATGTGAACTCCTTAAACCCATGCATTATATACGAAATCTATTTTAATATGGTAATCTGTATATTTTTATCCAAATCGTTTACATTTATAATTCTTGCTCTGCAAGGTACTTTTTGTATTAGCATGATGATTTATAGGTTGTGTGTATCCTCAATAAACGAACATTCTTATTTTATTACCAACCGTACAAAATATTTGTATTTCCACATTGATAAACAGGGTTATAAAAATGATCATTAATTTCTTTGAATTGTCTCTTGTAACTAAAACGTTTCACTATCAGCATTGCGCTACGATTTAGATATATTATTTTGAGTATATGTTGTCGTGAGTAATAGTGAGAAATCCAGATCGGAACCGTAGCGTAGGCGACACACCACGAAATGGTATCCGCGGTATATTGAAACGTTGCCAGGCGTCGAATCACCAAAATAATTTTCAGTCTACATTCATCAGAGGGCTACTATATAATCATGAGATTGGTTTAAAATCGCTCTATAAATAAACCTCGATAGAAAATTTGTAAATTTGAACGGCAACTTGTGTGTGATTTTAGTACCTTTCCGCTTGCACAGTTTCTAAACGAATTATATCATGAATTTAACTGTCTTGGTGAATCAGTTAGTAGTGCATATGACTGGCGTTGATACTCGGTTTAGAATCTACGGCCCAAATATTTATGTGATCCTCAAATGTTTGGTTCGGAGTTTGAGTGTTTTCTATGAATAATATTAATGTATTTTGAAATATATAAGTATGTTTATCAGTTGCTTGCACAAGCTTTTTATACAGCCAGCGCCTAAATTGAACTAGTGTAGGTACGTTCAATTTAGGCGCCCTGGCTGTGTAAAAAGGTGTCCTTAAATATTTATTAATGTTGCAATCGATGCCAACAAGGCATAAATCTCAATTCCTTTTAAGTTACTTCAATATTTTATTCAGCAAATTTGTTAAAATGACTTCGTGTTGGTAGGAAAAATACTCAACATGTTAACAGCGGTAATTCGGTATATTGGCATAATATAAATGAACCTGTGTACGAAATGTCAGCGAAATTGTGTCGTAACTGTGACGCAAGTCGAAAATACCATTCACAAAATTTAAAATTATTTGTCACAAATATAATTCGTATCTCAGCGATTTGTTTCCAAGCACCGTTCGAAAGAATAAGATTGTCAAACATTTTCTGTGAACAGAGCCTTTAAAATGTTGTAGTCTGATGGGAAGGAACACAGAGACGCAACAAAAGCAGGTACTATTCTACTTAGGTACTCTCTATCAGTTCATTACTGTACGCAGGCTTTTCACAATTATCGTTATTACCACAGTATTGAGAAAAGAACCGGCCAAGTGCGAGTTGCACTCGCCCATGAAGGGTTTCGGAGCAGCAAGTAACATAATATAAAAGTTCTTATAGTTCGTTGTAACTTTGATTGATGTTTTAACACTTTCGCAGTGGTAGTGATTTTTCTAACCGAAAATTGCAGTTTATGACGTATTAAAAAAAAACTATCAGCTCTATCTCGTTCAAACCAATTTTCGTTGGTAGTTTTTATGGCAATGTACATCATATATTTTTTTTAGATTTATCATTCTCTTAGTTTAGAAGTTAGAGGGGGACACACACACACACATTTTTCCACTTTGGAAGTGTCTCTTGCGCAAACTATTCACTTAAGGAAAAAAATATTTTACAAACCTCAACAGCATTTTTGAAGACCTATCTATAGATATGGCCTTGATGAAAAAAAAAATGAGTTTCAGTTCTGAGTATGGGGACCCCCAAAATTTACTGCTTTTTTTCTAGTTTTATATAAGAATCTTAAAGCGGTTCACAGAATAGATCTAGTTACCAAGTTTCAATAGCATAGGCCTTATAGTTTCCGAGAAAAGTGGCTGTGACACACGGACGGACAGACAGACAGACAGACATGACGAAACTATAAGGGTTCCGTTTTTGCCATTTGGCTACGAAACCCTAAAAACATAATTATCTGTAGGCTGTGCTAAAAAATCACTGTCCAGTCAAAGATGTTCGAACCTTACGTTTACTACTGAGTAACTCCTGAGCTTGCCTTGCTATTGAACGTGGTCTATTATTATATGCTAAGTTTAAGTTGTGTAACCTTTGAAGTTTACTCTCTATTATGCAAGATTGAAAATCGTAGCTATCATGAGTTGCTATTGTTGAGCGTCTGATCAATGAGCAACTTTATGCTGTTAAACATTAAGTACAAAATCCTTCTTTGTCAATGAGAAAGTTTTCAGTTTTTTATATAGTACCATATTTTAGCGCAAGTTGCATGAAAAATGTCTACATGAGTCCCAAGAACCTTATTTTATATAGAGGACTTTATTAAAAAGTATCTCTTTTCAGTTTCATTGGAGTCACCTGCCTTTAGTCCATGGAGAGGTGCTTACACCAGAGCTTGTCATGAAAGTTGGTTGGTTTCCGTCCTGAAAAATATGGTAAGGCCCTTCGATACAGGTACTATCGATTCAATTCAATTCAAATGTTTTATTGCTAATAATAATAAATTGATGTTATTATTTATCAGTACATTCTGCTAACAGGCAGTCTATTGCTATCTTTGGCCTCTCCAATGGTCGTGAAACCTACGGTCTTGCTCCATCCATATACAAAGTGACAATGTGCAGGCAATGTCTGTCTAAGACACGACAGTTCATTGCATTGTGTAAACGAGTTCTGGAGTGAAGTCGGCAACTTGCAAATCTGGGACGATCGCAACAATAGAGCAAACCACCAGTTCCAAGAAAAAGTTCCAGAGAGAAAATTCGACACGGTTTCATATTTTTATATCCACAATTGAAATAACAAAGAAAAGCTTTGCGATATTGTCCCTACATTTCTCAGCGACGACGACGCGTATAATGCGTTTACTGAAACGGAATAGCGCTACTAATCAGCGTAGCCGGTTAATACGCTTGAAACATTAACGGATCATCAGTCAACTGTATAAAGGTTGACATTTGTTATAATTATAGTTCCTGGCACCACGATTTAATATTTTTATAGATGTTGTTATAGGTATGCTTTTGGCGATGGTCTGTCTCTAATTTTGTTTTTAGTTTATTTTGGTCTTTGTCCAGTTAGCAACAGATGTTGTGTGTTGAGATCCCTGGGGTTATCATTCCGAGGGTGAACCCAGGACTCCCTGCAGTAGGCAGATGGTAGGACACCGTGTGGTTTCGGCCAGAAATCTGAGCTTCTTTTTAACTGACTTCAAAAAAAAGGAGGAGGTTCTCAATTCGTCTGTATGTTTTTTTTATGTATGTTCACCGATATTTCCTTCAATTGTAGACGGATTTAAATTTTTTTTCTTTTGTTTCATAGGGTTCTGAGGTGGTCCCATTTTCACCATGTCAGGATCTGATGATGGGATCCAGGAGAAATCGAGGGCAACCACCGAAAATTTTAGGGACAACTAGTGCGTTTGTAAACTTTTTTAATTAAGTACTTTAATGTACTACAATTTAATGAAGGTCTGGAGTCGATCTGATCATGGCGCCGAAAGACAGTCGAGGGAATTCCTTAACGATTTACAGCAGTTACCTTGTGTTTAGGCTTGCTTGATTTGTATTGATAAGGACTTTACACCTACATAGATATATTTTTCGGTCCACCCGTCACATAAAACATAGAAAAAAAAAAATGAAATATAAAATAAAACCGACTTCAAACAAAACCTGAAAAGTAAAATTTACTTAGCACATAGGAATATGTATTTTGATTTATCACATTTTATTCAAAATAATATTGAAGTCGGTGCCATTAATAATACCTACCTAAATCTATGAATTTACTTGGCGCCGACTTCAAATATGATTATATATTCTAAAGATGGCTGCTGTCCCTCTAGCCAAACCATTATGTCACCTTTTCAACGCTTGCATGAGGCAGGAAACGTACCCAGCATCGCTTAATAGGGGTTCGTATATGCCCCCTTTATAAAGGAAGGGGTAAAAGAAGTAATATCAGTTCATACCGCCCAATATCATTAGTGCCGGCAGTGAGCAAGATACTCGAGACGGGGCTAAATACTAGAGGCTACTGTCGTTTTTGAGTGACCGCGACGTTTTGTCAGATAGACAATACGCGTACAGGCGGGGTCGTAGTACCACGGACCTGGTGCGCGAAGTTGTGTGGCGGGTGCTGAGTGCGCGGGAGAGGGGCGCTAGCGTCGCCCTCTTATGCTGTGATCTCTCCCGCGCCTTCGATAGTGCCGATCATTTACTTGTAGCGGATAAGTTGCAGTTCTATGGAATTCGTGGTCCTGCGCTGGGGTTGTTTACATCCTTTATATCGCAAAGGACACAAGTGGTTGTGGGTGATGGGGGGCGCGTCAAATCCTCTGAGCGAGAAAGCTTGATAGGTGTTCCGCAGGGCTCGTGTCTCTCTAATACGCTGTTCAGTTTGCTACTGAATGATTTGCCTGGGGCGATCATGAACACCGAAATATTTATGTACGCGGACGATGTGGCAGCTGTAATTGCCGCACCGACAAATCAGCTTCTGGAGCGTAGCCTGAATGCTGTGGTCTAGCAGCTGGAGCGCTGGTTTCGGACAAATGGTCTAGCTCTAAACAGGGACAAAACCTGTTACATGGCGTTTAAACTGAATGGACAGTGTCGTCATAAGTTTCGCTACTGGCACTATTCTTGAACAAGTCACCTCTGCAAAGCTGCTGGGTTTTCAAATAGACAGCGCTCTTGCCTGGGATGAACACATCGAACAGATGTGCGCAAAACTCAGGGGACCGTGCTTCGCGTTACGTAGACTGGCGTTGACCGCGGAGCGCGATGTGGTGCGCTCGTGTTACTTTGCCACCGTGCATAGCCGTATAGTGTACGGCGCTGAGCTGTGGGCGCGTTCGGCGGACACTCAACGTGTATTTGTTATGCAGAAGCGAGCCATACGTGCGATCGTAGGTGTGGCTGATGATGTTTCATGTAGGGAGTATTTTAAAGATTTAAAAATATTGCCACTGCCGTGCGAGTTGATCCACCAGGTGTCACTTTTTACATTCCAAAACATTGATGTGTTTAGGCGCCATGTAGTGCACGGGAGCCGTGCGATGCGCAGTGATAAATACTATTAGCGGCTTCTCACACCACCGCACAAGCTAAGTAAATCCGAAGCATCGGTTTATATAATGGGACCGTCAGTGTACAACAGATTACCAGAGAGGATTAGGGATGCAACCTCCATTGCGTCTTTCAGTAACAGACTAAAAAAATGGTTACTTGAACGTAGTTTCTACAGCATAGACGAGTATTATGACCTACCAGTACTGTGACTGGTAAACTAACGTGTTTTTTATGTTATTGCTAATAAGCTGCTATGTATAGTTGGAATGATAAATTGACCTATAACAAATCTGTTATCAATAAAGATATTGTATTGTATTGTATTGTATGATATTTAATAAAATCTGATAAATCCAAATATGTACATATTCCTATGGGCTAAGTAAATTTTACTTTTCAGGTTTGTTTGAAGTCGGTTTTATTTTTTATATATTTTTTTTAATATTTGTGAAAATCCATGATCCAAAATAAGCTCAGAATATTGTAGCCCAGTTTGCTCTGTGTTTTGAAAACGATTACAGCGCTTTTCGCTATGGTTAGTCATGAGATAGGTAATCATAGAATTTCTATTTACAAGCTTTTCCATACTTCGAAAGATGTGATAAGCCGTTGGTCCCGGCTGTCCATAATGTGGTTGTCATTAAGCCCAATGTTGAAAGGAGAGGTTTGCAAATTTTACTAGCAAAAGCAGCTACTGGTTGCGCCTGACCGTTTGAAGACGGCAATTGGCTTACCGCAGTCACCGCTCATTAAGATAGACAGAATATACCTACTACTGGTAAAATATGGGTGTTTATTATGTATGCTTCTGTCTATCTCTTCGGCAATAAAATCGTTACTAGCTATACTTAATGTATTCATCTATATTTGTCATTAAAGTTCTTAAAGATAGCTTTTAGACGTCAAAAGATATATTATAAGTTGAAAGTGCAAAACTTACAGTTCAGAGCTTCAGAGCTTTGCTAACTAGTCTGACATTTAAACAAGTAACTCGTAAATTATCTCACGTACGCACACATGTACGTATGCACGTGTCGTGGTAACATTTTGTTATTAACGCCTACGCGGGCTTAGTCTGTCATCATAAAGGGAACGCGCGATTGCAGGTATTATTTTATTACGGATACTAAGCCAGTTAATTATATTTCATACACACGTTCACTTAGCTGTAGCTGTACCTTGTATGTTAAATTATTATTTTAGTTTACTTATGAATTGCAAGTAAACTAAAATAATAATTTTGTAATATTTACACCAAAGTCATTGATATAAAACTACTTTTAGCCCCTCTCTATAAAATAGATTGCAGAGGGGCTTATGGCAAGACTTGTGTCTGTAGTCTGTGACTCTGTTGCGTTAAATTACGTCACTAGGTCACGTGGATCATCTGTTCAAAATTTGAAATTAAACAAAAATGACAACATCAATCGGATTGAACTTTGACTTTCACAATAAACGTTTTAGAGAGGGGCAGTCGGGTGAGACCGTCTCACGGCTTCCTGTTATTTTTATACGTCCCCCGCTAAATATCCTTTGTACTTATATATAATTCAAATAAAATATGGTAATGTTAGCGCCCAATGTGGGGCTGTAATTTTGACGCAAGCTATAGCAAGAAAAAGATCGACCGCAAAAAAAAGAAGTGACATTGCGTTTGCAAAAAAGTTAATTCTTAATTTTGCCGTTTTATAATAATAACCTTTTATTTTTTGTTATTTTGATCCTTTTATTATTAAATATAGCTCTTGAAGAAGCTCAGAAGCGCTCGTGGCCCCACGAACTCACTGTTCTGTAAACGATCACTGCAGTAAGCAACTTTCACTATGGCCGGTCCATGGATGGGTGACCATCCATGTGATCACTTTGTGACATTTATTTGAGCGTTTCCGTGCTTCGGAAGGCACGTTAAGCCGTTGGTCCCGGTTGCCAGTAAAATGGCAGTCGTTAAGCCAAGTTGAAGGCTTTATTTCAACAGCAGGCAGTCACAACCTGCGCCTGTCCATTTAAACACGGCAATACGGCTCACCACCTATTACGTGGGACAAATTATACAAAGGTGAAATGTGGGCATATAATGTGCCTCTGCCTACCCCTTCGGGGATAAAGGCGTGACCATATGTATGTATGTATTATTAAATATTTTTTAAATGAATTGAATGGGAATGAAATTCGTTTCTGACGACGCGACGGTCCTCCCAATGCATTTTTTTTTCATGGTGTAAATCTTTATGTGAAGATTTCTACACATTTTTAAATCTATATCTATACTAATATTATAAAGAGGAAAGATTTGTATTTTTGTATGTAACGAATAAACTCAAAAACTACTGGACCGATTTGGAAAATTCTTTCACTGTTGAGAAGTTACACTCTTTGCGGTGAACATAGGCTACATTTTATTCCCGTATTCCCACGGGAAACGGAACTACGCGGGTGAAACCGCGTGACGTCCGCTAGTACTTTATACTCGTGTATACTTAAGCAATATTACACTAAATAATATTTTCTAAATCCCTTAGAAAATGTATTATGGGCATTTGTTTACTCCCTAAAACTGGAGCGTGATATTCTGTGATGCTCACAGCAATAACGAGTATGTTGCTGGCTATAAAAGATATTTATTGTATCTCCGGATTTTCCTTAAACTAAAACTCCATTATAATTAGGGATCAGTAGATTGCAAAAATCACGAACACGCATACTTATGTCCATACGAGACGAATACTGAACCATCTTTATTTGCTGACGCTAATAAACTCTCTTTTTTTGATACCACTAAGGTGGCAGACAAGCATACGGCCCACCAGAAGGACCGGTGGTCACCGCAGCCTATGAACGTTTGCAACACCAGAGGCGCCACACTCGCGCTGCCGACCCTGTAAAAACCTTCTAAGACCCCTTTTACTGTAGGCGTTTGGGAAAACCGAGGCAGGGAGATCATTACACAACCTAAGGGTGCGCGGAAGAAAGCCCCTATCGGATCTTACCGTGCTCAATCAAAAAAATAAATTATCAAAAATTAAACCTGAAAATTGTTTGTTAGTACAATAAACCGTAGGCGGTAAAAGCTTCATATATGCTATCAGAGAATACGTAATTTAAACTAAGGTAAAGTTCACTTATATTCGTCATATAGGCTTATCTTCTATTATAAAGTTACCCACTACATGATGCCATTTGAAATAGTTGATTCAGAGCACGTATGCTTTAGATCCTCTGAAATGAAAGGCCACCTTGTTGGACGGTAAATAACAGACAGATTTCTCATGGGGAAGGTCGCAATAGAACTCACTTGGTACTTCATCGGGGCTAAAAAGAAAATGTGTGTAAATTGATTGTTGCTGTTGTATACAAAAATGGTTAAATCTATCGTATATGTTTACAAGTTTGTTTACTTGTACTAGATCTTGTAGCAAAATAGAACGAATGTAAAATTTCACTACCATGAAAATGTGTCGGTGGAGCTTGGAGCGCAAACTATGTATGTAGGTAGCTTCTAAATATAAACAGTGGCAGAAATAAATGCATGGCGGCATTTCTCGGCTCTAATCTTCATGCACTCAACCTGATATCCAGTATCATGTTATGGTTAGTTGTTTAGTCCCGCTACTGAGGAAAAAATCTTGAGACTTTGAACTGTAAGTTTCAACCTTAAATAAATAAATAAATATTCACGGACATTTCACACAACGCTATCTGATCCCAAAGTAAGCTAGGAATAACCTGCTTGTGTTATGGGTATCAGACCACGGATATTAATACATATATACTTTTAAATACATACATATTATACATAGAAACACCCAGACTCTTGAAACAAACATTTATGGTTCACACAACTATTTGTCTCCGGTGGGAATCGAACCCACGACCTCCAGCGCCGCAGGCGGTATCACTACCGACCACGCCACAGAGGCAGTCGTTAGAACCTTGTTACAAAAAATGTGAATATGCATATCAATATAAAAGCACATACATTTAAGTTACTTACAAAAGAAGCATCCTACTATTCCCTGAAAGTTATCATCAAACTTAATAAGGCCGCCACATCTTTAGAAATGAAATGAACTAGGCCTACTATCTGGTGAATTTGCTGATAAGGTGCCTGAGCTAGAGTTGGTATGTCACAAGGCAAGGTAGTTCTTAACTATTCCGAAATAGAAACCATAGCTATTGTCATGTCAAAGTGACATTCGTATTTATCTTAGTTAAAATAAAAACTGAAACTAAAAAAGAGTCCAAAGTTTCAGAATATATATGACCACCCACCCAGCCCACACTCTTACTTGAAAGGTTCAAGGCAGCTGTAGAGGCGTTACCTATAAATCTAAGTTTAATGTCTTTTTAGCAACTTTTGATTGCATTTATCTCGTCAAAGAGAATATCATCGCCCACCTGAAAGCATTAAGTAGTGGTAAGTAAAAATCTAATAACTAACACTTTTATAGATGTTGTATTTCAACTCATATTAATTTTACCTTAAGTAAATCATGCCGTTTAAGAGCAAATGGTAATGACTTGGTCATTATTACATGTTATAAAGGTGTAGGTCAGCCAAATAGCCTAACGCAGCGCACTGATGGAGGTAGGTCTCTCCCACTTCTATAATTATCCTTATTTGGGCATTACACTCATTGCATTTAGGCACACAGATTTTTTTTTGTACAAAACTATTGTAGCTTATAGTTCATATGTGATTGCGAACTATATGAAAGGAGCGGCCGTTAATTTTCTTGCCAGGTTCTTTCTCAGAGATTCTACCTTTGGCCTGACATTAAATGTAGAATCAGAAAACTGGACGATCATTAGTGTTCCTTTGTGACCATTTGTGTGTACATTTGAATAAATATGTTTTCATTTTGAGTTTCATTTTAGGGTTTCGTAGCCAAATGGCAAAAACGGAACCCTTATAGATTCATCATGTCTGTCTGTCTGTCTGTCCGTCTGTCTGTCCGTCCGTGTGTCACAGCCACTTTTCTCCGAAACTATAAGGCCTATGCTATTGAAACTTAGTAACTAGATGTATTCTGTGAACCGCATTAAGATTCTTATATAAAACTAAAAAAAAAGCAGTAAATTTTGGGGGTCCCCATACTCAGAACTGAAACTCAAAATTTTTTTTTCTTCAAACCCATAAGTGTGGGGTATCTTTAGATAGCTCTATAAAAATGCTATTGAGGTTTCTAAAATCATTTTTTCCTTAAGTGAATAGTTTGCGCAAGAGACACTTCCAAAGTGGAAAAATGTATGTCCCCCCCCCCCCTCTAACTTCTAAACTAAAAAAATATATGATGTACATTTCCATGAAAACTAATAACGAAAATTGGTTTCAGCGAGATAGAGCTGGTAGTTTTTTTTAATACGTCATAAACAGCAATTTTCGGTTAGAAAAATCACTACCACTGCGAACGTGTTAAAACATCAATCAAAGTTACAACGAACTATTTTTTTTTTTTTTCGATGTTATATTTTTCCACCTGCAATCAGCCCCTCGGCTTTAATCAGGTTTCGTGACAGTATTATTACGTGCTTGGAGAGTGCACATCCTCGGATGTAGCCTCTCATGTCTTCTCTACTTTATTATTATTTTTTAAATTGATGCTAGTCGCATTCTTTTCAGCCGATACAAGGAGTCTCTTGTACTACCCGTTCGCTCTAACTTTGCCGCTGGCGTAGAGGCGTATACCCGATTTTTTAATTAGACGAAGTAAATTGACAGTAGCTAATTTCACTTCGTCATAGAAATTAAGCAACATTGTATGAAGAAGTTACATTAGTTGCTGTCAATATACTTCGTCTAATTAAAAATTCGACTTAAGTATGGAGCCGAGCGGCAAAGTTAGAGCGAACGAGCAGTATCTATAAGTTTTGCAGCTAGATGATTTCTGTGTCGTGCAAGTCTCTGCCTATAGGCCGCAGCAGACCTTTCTATCTCCTCCTTTATCGTTGGAACTTCTAGATACTGATGTACTTCCTTGTTTCGTATGAACCAAGGTGCATTGCTTAGAGTTTTCAACACATTGTTTTGGAAGCGTTGTAGTATTTCTACATTTGAGTGACTAGCTGATCCCCAGAGTTGTATACCGTAAGTCCAAACGGGTTTTAATATGCATTTGTATATAAGGACCTTATTTTCCAGACTTAGTGTAGACTTCCTACCCAGTAGCCAGTACATATCTCTAAATTTTAAATTTGCCTTTGGCCTGTTCCTTTTTGGCCTTTATATGATTTCGCCAGGTTAGTCTCTTGTCCAGGTGCATGCCTAAATATTTGACTGTCGTATTTTGTGGCAGGATAGCTCCATCGAGTGTCACAGCTGGGCAATCCCCTTTGTTTAGGGTAAATATTACATGGACTGACTTCGCAGGGCTTGCTCGAATTCTCCACTTCTTCAGCCATAGTCCAAGTTTGTCGAGGCATTCCTGTAGTTTAGTGGAGGCTATGTTTGGGTCTTTGTTACAAGAAAGGACTGCAGTGTCATCTGCGTAGGTTGCAGTCACCACTGCTTCTGAGATGGGTAGGTCAGCACTAAATATTGTGTATAAGACCGGGCCCAACACTGAACCCTGAGGCACGCCTGCTTTTGTTTCGCAGATGGATGAAAGATAGTCGTCACATTTAACCTGGAATTTTCGGTTTTGCAGGTAAGACTTTAAGAGCTCGTATGCAGTGTTTGGCAGGTGTTGTTTTAACTTACATAACAGACCCTTATGCCACACTCGGTCAAAGGCCTGCTGTATGTCAAGGAATGCCGCAGAACAATATTCTTTCCTCTCCAGTGCTTGTCGTATTGTATGAGCTACCCGATGTATCTGTTCTGTCGTTCCATGGTGTGAACGAAAGCCAAACTGGTGGTCTGGTATAACTCTTTGTTCTTCAAGAATTGGAATAAGGCACGCTAGGACCAGTTTTCCGCAAAATTTTGACAGTACAGGCAGAAGACTTATAGGCCTGTATGATGCAACTTCTGTTGAAGGCTTTCTCGGCTTGGCAACCATGTTAATAATGGACACTTTCCATATTATTGGAAAATATTGTAGCCTCAATACCGCATTGTAGAGGATTGTCAGCAAAACAATGCCCTTCCTTGGTAATTGCTTCAGTACTTCTGCAGTTATTAGATCGAATCCCGGTGCCTTTTTTGCTTTAAATGAGCAATAGCTTTTTTTACTTCAGCTGGTGTAACGGATCTCAATGGCTTAGACATTTGCCGGTCTCTGTCCCAGATTTCATCAATTTCTTCCTCCGTGTGATTAACGTCGGGTTCATTGGGTCTAAATAAATCCTTTAACGCTTGCTGTGTCAAGTCATACGTAGTGCAGTCAACCACCTTGGGAATTACTTCGTTAGCGTTTGACTGGTTAAGAAGCTAGCAAACAAGTCAGCTTTATCCTGAGGTCTTCGTGACCAGTTGCCATTAGCTTCTTTTAAAGGAGGCATGTGTTCTGTTGGCCTTTTGAATGTGTTAGTCATACGCCAAAGGGAATAGTCGTCAGCTTTGTATGGAGACAGAGTTTTAAGTTTGTCTTGCAAGGTACTATTCTCGTTTTCTTTAAGCTTTTCTTTTAGAACCTTTTGAGCTTTATTGAGCGCCTTTTTGTCTTGCATATTCCCACTGGTGTGCCACTGGCGTCTTAGTTTTCTTTTCATAGCTATAAGCACTTTTATTTCAAGAGGAATGTCTTGGTTTCTTGATTTGGAATACAAATATGGCGTTGACAGCCATGCTGCTTTTTGTATTAATTTGGTGGTATACCACGCAGTCTCTTCTACGTTCTCTTCCGTTTTGAGCGGGATGCACAAGTTTACATTTTCCTTTATATACTCGCGAAAGGCCTCCCAGTCCGTCTTATGGTTGTACAGGGTCTGACGTGGTTCTTTGCAGATGACTGTAGTACTTAGCGTGCATATCAAAGGTATGTGGTCTGATGAGCCATCCAGATATGATACCACTTTTGTATAAAGTTCTGACATTCCGCTTGTGATGAAAAAATCGATGAGATCGGGAAGTTTATCACGATCTGAAGGGTAATGCGTTGGTTCCCCTGTTGATATTACATTGAGGGTATTTCCATCAACGACCTTTTTTAATTCCCGGCCCCTGGTCGTCGTTAGTCGGGAGCCCCAAAATGTATTTTTAGAGTTCCAATCTCCACCTGCTATGTATCTGTTACCTAGTGTGTGGAAGAAATCACCAAACATTTGCTCATTTATTCGATGTCGTGGGGGACAATACACTGAAGCCACATTTAGCGATCCCTGCCAGTCATCTATGGATATTATAGCAGCCTGTATGTGTGCATATTTGAAATTTGGTAGGATGTGGTGTCGAATATTTTCTTTAATTATTACAGCAGCCCCAGCATGTGATGTCCCGTCTGGATGATTGCAATAATATATGTTGTATCCTTTAATTTTAATTACTTTTTTGTCAATCATGTGTGTTTCTGTGACTAACAAAATATCAATTTTGTGAAAGATTATAAATGTCTCCACTTCTTGCTTATGCCTCGATAAGCAATGGCTTAGAAATTTCTACGTATCTCTACATTGAACATAAATGTATGTTCCATGTAGAGATACGTAGAAATTTCATTTCTTCTGTTGGGTAATGAGCGACGTTAGTAGACCCATTAGGGTCCCTATTTGTTGAATAAGGATATCTATCTTTTCAGATTGTTTAATTATAATTTGCTTTAGTGAGCCTGTTGACTGAGACTGAGTGGTCTCTGTTTTCCTGTTCCAATAGTTAGTGTTGACAGTGTTGTGCATATTTTCAGGGTTATGTTCAGTGCTTCTAGTCTGGTATTTTGCAGAGTGTTGTCTAGTATAGCTGAAGGGTTTCAGAGGAGGGAAATTAGCTGTTTCCAATGGAGGTTTAAATGATTTTTTGTTCTTGTTCTCTACTGGGACTTTCATTTTACGTGCTCGTATTTCTTTGTATACTTGGCACCCTTTGTAATTAGCTGGATGGTCGCCATGGCAGAGAGCACAGGTAGCTGGTGTATTGTTGTCCTTTTTTGGGCACTCTGTAGTCTTGTGTCCCTGTCCACATTTGACACACCTGTAAGGACGCATACAGTTGTTTTTAGTGTGTCCGTATTGTTGACACCTTGTGCATTGAGGAATTTCAGTGGATTTTCTTGGATCCTCGATCTTGACCCTTGTATGGTATATGTAATCTATATTTTTAATTTCTGGGTTATTGGGACTCGGATCTATATTTACAAAAAACGTGTTAAAGGGCTTTTTATTTTTTCTGGATCTTGCACACACAATTTCACCACGGATCCTATTCCCTGTTTTCTCAATTTCTTCTATAATAGCTGTTACGACAACGAACTATAAGAACTTTTATATAATGTTACTGGCTGCTACGAAACCCTTCATGGGCGAGTCCAACTCGCACTTGGCCGGTTTTTTTTTAATACGTCATAAACCGCAATTTTCGGTTAGAAAAATCACTACCACTGCGAACGTGTTAAAACATCAATCAAAGTTACAACGAACTATAAGAACTTTTATATTATGTTACTTGCTGCTACGAAACCCTTCATGGGCGAGTCCAACTCGCACTTGGCCGGTTTTTTTTAGCTTTTGAGATCTTGATAGTTTTTATGACTTTATTCTTGCGAGTACAAAATTAGTTTTAATTTGCTAAAAGACTGTCTTAAAGCTACGACTATCTAACTGTTCAATAGTGTTGAACCCTGGACAGTCGACGGCTCCCACGATTAAGCTCATCTCAGCAGATAATCTTACAATTGTCATATTAATTAGCAATCACCTAAAATTACTTAACATTATGGGAGTTTTTTTTAAATGACGATTGTCTGCTCAAGATGGAACTATCCAACCTACAAAAGCTCTCATAAAGATATATCTTGCGTAGTAGTCAAATTTGATTTACAGCATTTTTAGGGTTTCGTACTCAAAGGGTAAAACGAGACTTTGTTGCTGCCGTTCGTCTGTCCGTCTGTCCATCACCAAGCTGTATATAAGATAGAGCAACACGATCTATGACGTTCACCGGGAGAGAAGGCGCCATACTGAGAGTTTCCTTTCTGTCAAAGCGGACTTTAAAAAGCCTACGCTTATACACACACATATTTAAGAAATATATGTGTGTGTGTGTCTTATGAGTGTTTTGTTTTAATTGCTTTGTGTACGTTCCATTTTTTTCTTATTTTTTTTAACGTGAGGGAAAGTCCTTCATGTATGCTATGTCGGACTCCTACCGACTAAAAAACCTCACGTAACGTCCAACAACCTACGGTTGGAAGCCCCGGGTAAGCCCTCGGAAGGATGTCCCAGGACTCCCAACAGACCTACGGCTACCAGTGCGGCCTCGCCAAGGAGGTGGTTTGGGTGCTATCCCGCGTCTTTGGGGGTTTTTCGGGTGTTATCCCGCTTCTAATTGGCGTGCGAGAATCCTTTACGTCACGCTGCCATCATGGGCCTGCTTCTGTAAGGATGGTGAGCAGCCCTGTGTAAGTCCCATAGTGACAGCCGATTGCTTTTGTCATGGTGTATATAAATATGATTTCCCCTCGCAAAATATGACAGACAGATATGCATAGGGCAAACATGCTATGTCTTCTGCCCTTGTACTGGTCGCGTTGTTCTGTGGTATATAATAAACCGTGATAGCTAAACAGTTGAACACTTGCACTTATCTGGATTTTTTTCATCATTTACACATGACTTATGAAACTACCCAGACTTAATGTTAAACCCAATCCCAAACCCGATAAATAGCCATAATAATACACTCGTGATATGTTCGTATCATAAATTCTTTAATCAATTTTGGTTCTTCCTACGTGGTGTACGTGACCAAACTAGTCTATTGGAAGCTTCACATAACTACGCCTTTTTTCTAACCAGTGCAATAAATATAATCAGTTCTTATAAATGACGCTTCCGTTACTGATTGCAGTAGGATTGCAGGGTATAAAACCGGTCAAGTGTGAGTCGGACTCGCGCACGGAGGGTACCGTACCAAAAAACTGCAATAAATCACGTTTGTTGTATGGGAGCCCCCTTAATTTCATCTTTTTTTCTCATATTAGTATTTGTTGCTATAGCGACAGCAGAAATGCATCATCTGTGATATTTTTATAATCTCTCTAGCTATTAAGGTTCCTGAGATACAAACAAACAAAACTAAAATTTCACTTAGGCATATACAGATGCACTTGTAAAATATAACATATTAACCAAAGAATTACAACGTTTAAAACACTCACAACGCGACCCACCTGAGAAGAGCTGTCTAGAAACTCAGCGGGTTATTACCGACTTCGAATAATGAGGAGGTTCTCAATTAGTCTTTAGTGCTCTATTTACAATATTAGAGAATCTATAAACTATGTATTTTAACATTTTTTTTGAAAAACTTTATAAAAAGTAGTTAATTTACTTTTTATAAACTTTTTTAACTTATTTAGGGACATACTTTTAATATCGTTTGGCAACCTATTGTAAAAGCGTGACGGACAAACAGACCGACAGCCGGACGGCGAAGTCACATGAATAGTGTCTCGTTTTAGTTATCCTTTGGGTACGGAACCCTAAAAATGATATATGTGTGTGCTTTTACTTGCATTACCTATAAATCAAGGGCGTTGAAGCTAAGTGTTCTGTAAACGCTCTTAGAACAAACGACTACTTACAACAACTTCAAACTTAGAACAACCTACTTTCATAGGTACTTGTTTATACTTGAAAGGCCTGTCCACGTGTTTACCTCACAACCCTGGGTTCTTCAAGTGGAGCAAGGAGATGATTCTAAATAGAACGCTGCATGTGGCAATTTTTGGAGCCTTGTGCTTTTACACGAATATTCGGACTTTTATATTATGAATTAGCATAAAGGGCAAGATGCTTTGGTGTTTGGAGTTCAAGCCAACTTCTCTCTACTTGGTGACCGATTGTCAGTCACTTCCTTACTAGGTGTTAATTTGAAAATTAAAAACCCCGAGATTGAGACTATTCTAATAAGCCCAAAACCAGAAGCGCTACACTCGCGCTGCTAACCCTGCAAGATCTTCAAAGACCCCTTTTGAAGAACCCCATACTGTAGACGTTTGGGAAATCCGAGGTTGGGAGATCATTCCAAAACCTTGCGGAAGAAAGCCCCTATTGGACCTTACCGTGCTCGAAAACTCCGGACCAGATGTGAGGATGAAAACCCTGTCTGTGGCGAGCGGTGCAATGATAGAACGTGGCCGTGGGCATCATCTTAAACAATTCCTTAGAGCTCAAACCTTTATACAGGTGGTACACATAAGGACACGCAAAGTCTCTCCTATTGCTATGAGACTCACACTCTTTCGCTATCTCTTTTCACTCTCTCAGTGTAAAAGAGCTATTGATATATCAGGTCGTTAATGCAAAACAGATGACGAATTTCGTTATAGTACTTAGTTCAAGTGAAATAATAATTTTTGGCTCTGAAACATACCTCCGACAGACGATTCTCTGCCGGATGAGCCGCTGATAGACGGTTTCGATTATGAGTTGTTCACCGACAGAAACTTTCAACTACGAACGTTTCGCCGACAGAACGATTAATTCATGACTGAATCGTTCACCAAATAAGAATTCGTCGACAAACATTATTTAGGCATGGTTTGTCACAAGTAATGACAAAATCTTTAAGGATGATCGCAACGTTGAGGTGTTAACCATAATAAGTGAATGGTTAACACCCCGACTCGGATAGGTTAGGTTAGAATGGTGTTATAATAACTGAGGGTAGTTCGACAAGAAGTAATTTCATGGTTTTTATCGATCTTTGCCTCAGTCTAACCACGATCACGGGCGCTGCAACTTGTCTAAAACGTCGGTGCATGTAAGTAAAAAATATTTGCGAGAAGTCCCGAATTCGATAAGTATGAGTAACTGTATCAGCTTACTGATGCTACTTGGACAAGACGAGAATGTGTGCAAACATCCCAAAATACTTTAAAAGGTGATAAGGACACCAATCCTCCAGATTTTCACATTAACTCAGCGGGTGCTTTTTTAGTAAGAGATCGTATCGCTAATGGTCGCTAGTATACCGAAGGCGTAGTTGTTTATATTTAAAAGTACAACATCATGTATGACGTGGTATGACGTAGATACTGCTTACGTAGGTTGTGTTTACTGCACGTGTTTTTATTTGCGTTTAGACTAATCGAAGCCCAATATTAAACAAAGAATATCTAGGTACTTGTAAAACATGAATATAATACAGGCACATTTTTACAAATTTACAAATACTTATCGTGTTTGGTTATTGGACCAAGAGCCCATGCCCACCGGCCGAAACCTTTGTCTAAAGACTGTTAATATTATTATATAGCTTTAAGCAGAAAATAATACCCTTAATTATTAGTCAGTTTCGGTGGGCCGTTACTTCAGCAATGCGCTTTAAAGTTATGTAATAATTGTACAAGTTAGTTCATTTTCTAAAGACTGTTTTTTACGTGAATCTATTCAGGGACTATGTCAAATGTAAAATTTGAATACCGTGGGCAGACCAACCCCCATATGCAAAATACATTCAGCCGTGCAGTGCTATAGCTCTAAACTTGTACCTTGGAGTATTCCATTACATCAAATAAAAATCTATGTGAGGTTTCTTGAAAAGCACCAGACTCCCCAGTAAAACCACCACCTTCTGCCTTGCCTGTATCGAGTCATTGAATAGGCCAGAGGTTTTGGGAGTCCTTCCGAGGGCTTACCCGGAGCTCCCAACCGTAGGTTGTTAGGTAGGATACGTGTGGTTTTTAGTCGGTAGAAGTCCGGCATAGCATACATGTAGGATTTATCTCTTAAAAAAAAGGTCAGGTATTAAGTTCACAGGACACATGTTTGTTTAGGAGTTAAGATGCTTTTTACGGAAATACCGATGTAATATTAGGGTTTTGACAATTGTCTGGCATATCAAGTCGCATAAACTTCTTGTTAGTTTATTTTGGGTTAGATAAGATGTATTAATAAAATAGCAAATTGCAAAAAATCTTCCACACCTAGTTGTAAAAAATATTATGTAATTTGGGTCTGATGCAATATTATTAAAATAAAATACTCGTAGACTTTTGACGTAGGTGCGTAGCTAATAGGCTAATTTTCATTATGCATTGTAAGGTTTATGCAATAATAATCGTTTCCCACGTAATGTCTTCTGCAGAAATTACTGGCTAGAATACAATATACTTGTCTACCTAGTTTGCAGTTGGAGATATAACTTACATAATTTGTCTACAATATAATATGGCAACACTCCGGATTACTTTTCGTTTCATATTAGACACGCTTTGACAATTGTAAGAAACGTGAAGGAATTTTGTCTCGATCCGTTTTTTGCAAGATATTTTATGGATAGTCTTTTAGATTGTTAATTTATATTAGGAAAGAATAACTAATAGTACTTAACCGGGGTTCGTCCGCTTGACATTTAGCTATTTTATTTCCTGGGTGTAATGTTGTTTTACACCACTAAGGTGGCAGACAAGCACTCGGCCCACCTGATAAACTGGTGGTCACCGCAGCCTATGAACGTTTAATAATTCAAATGAATTATTGAATTCAGTAATATATGAAGGTGCCTATAATACAAGTGCAGCTTTCCCTTAAAAATCAATTTTCCAGAAGTAAGACAGCGGATAGGCATTATGACGACTGAGTCAGCCGGTAATTTTATTAATGTAAGAAGAAAAAGGTTGCCGGTATTCTGAAATAGAAATAGTGAGAAAAACGAATACCCAAAGTTGCGTCATTTTAATAGGTAACATTTGACGTCTGTCTGTTTTATCTTCATAATGAGAATGACGAATGCGAAAGTGAATGAATCGATACGGACTTGAAAGATAAGTGAATTTTAAAAATCATCAGGCGATTCTCTGTCCAATTATATTTTTTTCTTTCGTAAATTTAAGGAGCAAATAAGACAAGTACATAATTTGATTGTCAAATGATTGTGAAATTGAATTGTCAAATGTTACCTATTAAAATGACTCCACTTTAATTGTTCTTTACTAAAGTAACTTAAGTAATCGGGGCTGTCGGGTCTGATTAAATATAGCTATTTCCGGAGTCCGACGACGAATATTGCAGTTATTCTTTAGTTGCGGCATACTAGTTAGCAATGAATATTTGCAATACAAATAAATTTATATTTTCTCGAAAGCAACCGAGCAATCTGAAACGGTCTGAAATGCGATAGATTTTAAGCAGTCGTTAAATGTTGCATTTACGTTAAATACCTACTGTAACAGACCTAATTTTAACATTATTGTATCATTAAGTAAACATAGCAGTAAGTCTTAGTATGTTTCCCAGATGTCGCCCTCACTATTTTCTAAATC
The DNA here is from genome assembly GCA_933228765.1 of Miltochrista miniata. Taxonomy (NCBI): domain Eukaryota; kingdom Metazoa; phylum Arthropoda; class Insecta; order Lepidoptera; family Erebidae; genus Miltochrista; species Miltochrista miniata. Next base: position 19,294,561 of record OW121763.1, on the reverse strand, counting down.
GCGCTATCGAGATCTAAGGAGTTATGGGACCTTACCGTGTATAATTTTATTTTTGGTGGAATCGAGACCGCCACTCGCAGCGCATCTAAGGGCTACATCCTAATTGGAATAGTCACTAAGAACGCTGCTCGGAGTGACCTCCACAGTTCCTTTTTTGGATCAGAGAACTGATTTTATAAGGGATTGGTTCTGTTATCATTATATTGTAAACTTTACGAGGATAAAAAGTCAAGGCTTCTCTCCGTGTTTCTTGTCACAATATCAAGCCTCCAACCTCCTGCTACAATTTTATAAATAAGTTAGAATGACTTCAACATTAATAACAAGATGAAGTTATTGCATCCGTGCATCCATGTGTAAAATGGTTGTGACACCATTCATTGATATCGTACATAGTTACTAAGTGAAGGCCGTAATATACTTTTGTGGTAAACTGGTAACGCTTTGTGGTACAAGTACCTACTATTGCTTAATCCGTAGCACAAGTTTTTTTTATTTTTAATCTTACTATAATATGATTTTGGCTCTCGTTTCACCCCATAGATAGATACTAATAGATAATATCGTAATACCTATTTGAGTTGCCTTAAATCAATTTTTTGATAATAAAATTTATGAATGGACGACTGACAAACGATGACGTAGATTAATAGTTTTGGGTGCCTAGCATTATTAATCCACTTATTTCAATATAAGCAACATGCAGTCAACCAATCAATCAAATTTATCTGTCGCAGTCCACTTCTGGATGTAGGCTTCTCCTAATTTTCACCTTCTAGGGATGGCGGTTGGCTTTATCGTGTTGGGCATACGAGTTGCTGCAGGCTTTTGTTCTAAGTAGTCCTACTCCTTGCCAAGACCTTGTCAGTGAATGATTGTTGCCTTAGACCCTGATGATCGTTGGTAGGCATAATAAATGTGAAAATACATAATTTGTACAATCAGCATTGTGTTAAGAGCGTAAATTCGGTTTTCAAATTTCTTTACGATCGTAAGAAATCAGCCGGCGCGGCGCACATAGCCGTATAGTGCCAATTGTTGCTACTAACAAGTTTGATACTTTTGTTTTCCTTGATGTATTACCGGTGTCATATTCTTAGTCTAAGCGTTCAATCTTTTAATTTAATTTTTATGTTAGTAATATTAGTTAATAATTATTGATTATTTTATTGTAAATTGATTAATATTAAGTAGTGATAGACACTGACATCATAAAATTAATAAAGTTGACATTTATTTACCTAACTAATATCAATATTGCAATTAGAAATACCGAACCGAAGGAACCGACGTGCATGGATGAAAAGAAAAATGAAAGTTGAAGAAGCAAGTGAGGTGTGTATGGAGCGTGTCGTGTAGCGCTCGGTTCTTTCTGCCTACCCCGCAAGGGATTTGGCGTGAAGATAGTATAGTATATAATACACACATACATGAAAACGGTCCACAAGTTTATTTTTAAAGTATCTTAATATACGAAAATTGTAGAAAGTAATGGACAATATTCTATTTTACACTATAAATAATTAAATTTGACAATAATCATAGTTAAAAACAATAATATTAATGTAGCAATGCGCAGCCGCTTGGCATGGTACGATGTTTTGCTGCCTACTGCAGATTCAGTGCTGGCAGGAACGTTAAAATATTTTTAATAAATAATCAATAAATATTGTTGGATATTCTCACACAACATCATCTAGCCCAAACTAAGCTATAAGCTTGAGCTATGGGATCTAAATCTAATCTTAATTGATAGTTGGTGTTTTTCATTTTCAACAACCAAATATTTATTAAGAGGTATGTGCATAACAATGCACACCGCCCAGAAAAAGCCATTCCGTATCGGCATTGATAGATTATTAGATACCTACTAAGATGAATTTTGGGAGGGACCGAACTGAGTTTCTTGGGGTGTTCTTCTCAGTTTGTAGCATTTCCCAAAAAATGTTGACAAACCTATTTTTTTTTAATTTCAAAGGTAATAAATTTTATTTTATTTTATTTTATCGGCTCTTTCTGGGTTCAATCATTTTGGGCAACAGACATTAGTCGTAAAAAATTAACAATTTAGGTTCCATCCTCGTAGTCCAGAACTCGTCGTCTTGCGAAATATTTAATGTGCTTATGGGCAAATTAGTGTTCAGTCTACACCGCAAATCGATAAATGTTGGCTTGACTGAAAGTATAAAATTACTTAAAAATATTTATTATACAAGCTGTTGATTTGGTCGTGCACAAGCCTCCTTCAGTGCGTAGTGTACTATAGGTATTATCGATTGCAAGCAACACAAACATTACGTAGATAACAAAACTCCAAAAATCCTGTTTTTAGTGAAATATGATTTACGAAGAAAAAATCTTCACCCGTGTATTTAATGTTTACGTCGCCGAGCCAACGCTAAAGCGCAAGTCACACTGCCAGCGGGCGGGTGAGCGAGCTAGGCACACTGCGAGCTGCCGAATAACCTACGTGGCTGATGCGAGCGAAGCTACTCGTTTTCGTCGTTAGGCGCGCCCGCTTCGCTAGCTTAACTACCGTCCTCCCCGTTTCGGGTACTCCACGTGTCTAGTCTCATCCGCACTACCCGGTTCGCCCTTCCGTATGTAGTTTTTGGTGTAAACCCCATAGTTTAGCTCGGCAATGTCGCGTAGTTTGCATAACTTCAATATCTCACTTCACCCGCCCGCCTAGCTCGCTCGCCCGCCCGCTGGCGGTGTGGCCTGGGCTTAAAGCTAGACAATAGTAGGTACCTAGATAATGCGGCTACGTATCGCATCTCATGGCTCCTCTACACTGCCCGCGAAGTTGAACGAAGTTAAATGAATACGATAGTGTAAAGAGGCACTTCGGCTTACCTCGTCAAAAACTACACCTCCCCTCAGGCGACTTTATTTGCTGTCGATTTTTGCGCCTCAGTCAATGGGCCCAAAGATGCGGGAAGTGCGTTCACGAAGTACCTCTCTACACTACTTGGCCGACATCGTGTGTGCCGGTGCTTTGCCGGCGCGTGATTTAAGCTATAATTAGTGCTTTGGTGTATGTGATCCAATTATCAGCGTCAAACAGTGGTCAGGAGCAAATTATGTTGTTCCTGGAAACTCTGCCACACAAATTTCTTTGTTCATTACAAACGGCGGCAATGTGCGTGCGCAGGCTACTGACACCACTGAGTGTGTAGTGACGCACTTTTTTCGAACTTAGACAAAGTTTCTAGAGTACTTCGCCTATTAACTTTGCGGGCAGTGTAGAGGAGCCATTAGTTATTAGGTTTCATGAGTTTTTAGTTCCAGCTGACAAGTTCGGTGACCTTTATGTACTTTTTTGATTTGATATTAATGATTTGATGATGAGTTTATGTTGATTTAAAAGATTCCTTCCTACTTCAAGGGCTTAGGACCGGCAGAAACACGCTATTTATCATGCAATTGCAAACAAAAACATTAAGTACTGTTAGTAAACATTAGGTATGAGAAAAGTATTCTGAAATGAAGCATTTCTGGCGTAGTTAAAAATTTTAAATCAACTTATTTACAGAATTAATTGAGAATCAAAGCTTAAATACCTATTTACAAAATCATGTAACACGCAATAATTGTTCAAAATGCTCACCCCCAGTGTCCCGAAATATCAACGAGTGTAGGCAGTACAGTCATGTGTGCAAGTAATGCACAAATGCAGATCAACATCCTGTATACACAAGATCACTAGAAGATAAAATAAACGCAGCTTTTCACTTAATTTGAAGTTGGCCTTGGATTTTAAAATACCAGTCATGCTTTGTAAACAGATCCGTTTTTCTCCATAATTTAATTTTACTATCTGCTATGGCTTGTTCCACATACATGTATATAGGGACTGTTCTAGGTTAAATTGATTGATTGATTGGTTATTAGGTCGTCTACAACAAGGTTCTTTAGCAGTGGTGAGACCACGCCCCCTTGTGGACAACCTTTGGCCATGGCTGCGCACTGGTTTCTGCTTGTCTGTAGCTTTAAAATGAGTTTGTATAGCATGTTATCTATCCATTCACTGACTACCGTGTATACTCGGTGTTTTGCCAGTGCCGTGGTTCTTCTGTCGAAAGCTCCCTCTATGTTTATGAAAGTGCCGAGGCACATTGATTGATTGATTCTGGATGACCTCTTCTATTTTGTATACTACTGCATTTAGTGCTGAGTCTGTAGACTTGCCGGGGGCATTATGCGCGTTGGTTGGAATGCAGTGGCTTATTTTGAAGGGCCGTCCCTCGTTTGTCTCTGTCACACAATCTTTCCAGAGTTTTTAGCAGGAAAGACGAAGGGCTTATCGGTCTGTATAACCAGAGGTCTGAATCACAAACATAATCCCTTTACCGGGTTTTGGTTTAAAGATCACTTAGACCTCTCTCCACAGTCTGGGTCACAGTCCCATTCATTGTCAGGCGTATAGATACTATGTAACTGACAATATCAACTTGTGTCCTCCCTCATTTTATCTCTGCAGGGAAGACTTCATCCTGTCCTGGAGATTTGAAGGACTTGAAGCTGTTAATTACCCATTCAGTTGTTTGTAAGTTGACATAATAGATTAGAACAGGTCTTGCAAGCTCCCACTGGACTTCTTCTGTGGATACGTTTTCCACCAGCCACATGAGTGTCTGCAGCAATTGTCATTCTGGGAAGTGCGTTTGTATCAAAATACTCTCGGCTTCTTTTCATGATAGTTAACGTTAGTAGAATGATGTAGTGGTAATTTATATATTATTAATTTATTGTTTTCGAGTAATTAAGTGATTTAGTGGTCATTTTATAATGTTAATTTGCCTTTGCGAAAGGTTCCACCAAGTGCCATCAATCAACAGTATAAATAATTCTTTTCATGTGTGGGTCAGACCGCCGCGCCGTCAGGATTCTTTATAGATACGGACAGTTCTGTCCCTTGTTTGGCTAGTATTAGTCTGACTCTATCAGAGGTTTCTCCAAGACTTGGTACTTTTGTATCTCAGTCGCTACTTGTATTTTGCTTTAGCGGCTTTATAGCCGTCCCAATCCTGGTCTGGTTCCTCACAGGTGTTCCATAATTACCACTTATGAAAATGGTGTGTTAATGTGTTATTATCAATACCACACGAATAGTGACTACCTGCCTTGCGTATAATACCTACACCTACGCTGTTCGTGAAGAAAATAGTGCAACTGTAAAAGCTTATAACTTGGTCAGTTTTCGTTAGTTTTATTTAATTTTTTTTATACAGTATTTCGAAGCGAAACTCTAGTCGGGGTGTCTCAGCTTTGCACTATACAAAAGTTCACGTTGTATATCGACCGTAAATATTTATATATATTATATTATACGTCACAAAGTACTAAGATTGTTTGGTCACGCTAGAATTAGACTATTTTTGTTCATTTTTTCGTATTCAAAAATGGAACATCGAGCGACATGACCACTCTCTGAGAGCCTCTCGGCGGTACTAAATCGTATTTGTTCGCGTATCTGCATTTATAGGGGTTCACAAAATACTTTGTAAAAAAAAATCTGTATCCAGTTACATAAAAAGAAATATTTTTATTGTCAAAGGAGAAGTTCTGACTTAATATTACATAATTATCATAATGATTTAAACTACAGAAGCTGGTGAAAAGACTACTTTATTTTGGTGAAATTTTTCACTATTTGAGCAAACTTTACAGTCATTTTTCTCTAAAAAAAGGAACCTACCTGATATCAGGTTATTCTACAAACAGATAGCCAACCCCCTTTGCAATTGCTTCGTATCCCTTGTTTATTAAATTTATCAGTAATTTGACATGAATTTAAGCCTCGAAAACTATGCAAATCGTATGATTTGAAAAACCTGTTTCACTTTCATTGATAATTACCATATGTAATCCGTTGTTAGGTAAAATATGTTTTAATAAACGTTTAGAGAGCTAAATTTACTAAGTATGTAAGTGAATACCATGTTTATACGATAAATATTTAATGACTTTAAATGCAATGAAAAGTATGGTTTCTGAGCAATATGTGGCGCGAAATATGTTAGCCCTCTTAAGTTGGAGCTTTAACCTACTTAGCACATTCTAATTATTGTTTTTCGGTATTGTTTTTAGCATCACCCGACCGGTGCAAGAAGATTGTACCATGCTATACCATAGATAGTTGGAGGTTTGAACAAATTCAAGTCAGTTTGCACAAAGACAAACAATACTCTAAATTTTCTATCGGTACCAGGTTTGATTTGACTGTGTTCAAACCTCCCGGATCCAATGTGGATTGGATTTCAAAATAACTGTGATGTGACTCAAAGCTTGAATAAGATGAGATTGCGTTAACTTTTTCATTACACGCTGTTACTAGTTAAATCTGTATTTTACATTGTATTGCATTACAATAGTTGCCCACGCAATGCGAACTTTACAAAGTATCTCAAGAGTAATCTGAGATTTACATAATTTAGGTATGATGTTTCTGCGAAATACTTCATTAATTACAGTGATGAAGCTTTAATATATTGTTCAACATTCAATCAAAAAAATCTATCAAATCAGCCTATAGCAGTCCACTGCTGGACGTCGGCCTCTCCCAAAAATTGCGCCACAATACACGGTCCTGCGCCTTCCGCATCCAGTCACTCTTCAGGCCTTCTTCAGGCCGTGGGTCCATCAGAATCTGGCGGGCGGTGTCCTACCTCACGTGTACCAAGTCGCGTTCTCCACTCCAGAGCTTGTTTGCTCCACCGAACAACGGTTCTCATACAGATGTGACCAGGCAACTGCGACTTTAATTAAGTGCATATTCAATAATATAGTATAACATAGCCATTTTACATTTAAACATACAAGTCTCTTGTGAATAAATCTCTTAAAAGAAAAATTGAAATAAGTTTATTGAGGTATTTTACTGTTATTATAGTCTTTTCTGTGTATGAATTATAATAGGTTACAATGGCATTCACATGTCCATTACCATAAAAGTCAATTATAATAAAGAAAAACTAAATTTATTAATTGTTCTGAAGAACTCTTCAAATAAATCCCCCTTTTCATTTCACCCTTAGAAAGAGTGCCCGGCATACGTACCTACCAATCTCACACAGTGGAAAGAATTTTCGATAGAATCGAGAAATTCGAGACATTCTACTGTGTCGATCACAGAAATCATCGATCCTTAGAAACTTGGAACGCTCTACCAGTGCACGTGTTTCCTCCTATTACACCCCTGGTTCTTCAAGCGGAGGGTGAAGAGGTACATCATCAACTGGAGGGTCACTGTCAATAGTCTTGTGAATTGTGAAAGTGGCCCTCAATTCGTTTGATAACGCCAATGGCTATAAAGTAGGCGGGCGGCGTTATTTTAGAGGGCTAAAATTTTAAAAGTTGAAGAAGGTTCAAAACTATCTTTAAATAAATTTTGAACCTTTTTTATTGCATCATTACAACGAAAATAATGTTCTAGACCAGCTTTAACGAACTTTCTTGCACTTGTAGTATTCCATTGTTTACCAAAGCTGCGAGTATATAAGCAGAAATTGCCTTAAGCAATAAGGCCGCCCCTTGTATTACTTCCTTTTGTATTAAGTTTTTACAGTGTTATACTACTTTGACGTATAAGAAAGCATACATTACAATAAATCCTACTAATATTATAAACGTGAAAGTTTGTGAAGATGTTTGGATGTTTGTAACTTAATCACGCTCTAACGGATAAACGAATCGGGCTGAAATTTAGTACAGAGATAGCTTATAATCTGAAATAACGCATAGGCTACTTTTAATCCCGGGAATATGGTCCCACGGGAAGCGGGAACGGGTACCGACTTAACGCGGGCGAAGCCGCGAGCGTCATCTAGTAAATAAATAAAATAAGTAGATCCAGGACAACCATACAGTCGATACGATTGTACCATTACAAATACACGAATCAAAGAGCTATCCAATCCATACCCAGTATAGGAATAAACTTTGCCCTTTAAAATATAACAGTTCAGCATGGTTCAGCACTCCTACTTTAAGGAATTTAGTTAACAAACCATCTACCAATTTAGTAAATTTGATCACACACAAAATTGCTTCGTAATGATATACAAAGTTTCGTCAATTAAAATAGGCTTTTGATTTCATGTAATTACACGTAGGTAACCCATACTTCGGTTTTAATATGCGGAATATTAAAATTTATGTCTAAGCTTGGTTTCAACCTTACAATGAAGGATGTATAATCATCATCGTTATCTGTCCAAGTATTACAAATTTCCTTCTATATGAAAATTATCGCTATAAGCGCTCGGGGCCCCGCGGACTCAGTGTTCTGTACACGATCACTGCAGTAAGCAACATTCACAATGGCCGGTCCATGGATGGGTGACCATCCATGTGATCACTTTGTGATATTTATTTGAGCGTTTCCGTGCTTTGGAAGGCCCGTTAAGCCGTTGGTCCCGGTTGCCAGTAAAATGGCAGTCATTAAGTCAAGTTAAAGACTTTATTTCAACAGCAGGCAGTCACCTGCGTGTCCTGAGTCAACCTGCGCCTGTCCATTTAAACACGGCAATACGGCTCACCACCTATTACGTGGGACAAATTATAAGAAAAAGGTGAAATGTGGGCATATAATATGCCTCTGCCTACCCCTTCGGGGATAAAGGCGTGACCATATGTATGTATGTATGTATGTATGAATATTATTGCACATAAAGTACTGCCCTTTGGGTGGGGGGCACCTGAATATCAGCTTCGAACGTTCGACTCGGTGCAAAAGCCAGACATGAGAGTTGTCAACAATCCTGTTCTTGCAGGTGGTTTGGAACCTCTTCGCGACAGGAGAGACTATGCCTCCTTGAGTGTATTCTACCGCCTGTAGAATGGTTTGTGCTCTGAAGAATTGTTTGATATGATGCCCACGGCTACCTTCTATCATCGCACCGCAAAGAAAACATATTCAAATATCCGAACTTCGCCTGGTCATTCTAACACCTGGGACTTACTAGTGAATCTAGTTATTGAGTGAGGTACTGCAACTTGTATGGTGACGAAGTGACGATGAATGACTAAGCCGGCAGTATGTCTGTGTTTCCAAATATGTACTTAGGGCGTATAGTAGATCTCTGCTTACCCTTTTTACGTAGAAATTGACATGAATCATCAAAGTTCCTTTCTATGAACCATGACTTTAAAGAAATAAAACATATAAGTATTACAAATTTCAACAGGTATAGTCATGTCCATCGTCACGCTACCAATTAAGCCGAATTTCACCTTCCTACTTGCGGTATTTGTATACGAACGTTGTTAGTGTTTTATTATTCCTAGAAGACTCGTTCCATCTATTTCACTTAATTAGTTCACTTCGTCCGAAATGGTCATTAAACTTACCTAAAGCGCTATAATTTCACTCGTAATGTATTCAATGTTATCACATTTCATTGAAACAGTAAACTAGCCTATGAACGAAAGTTTAAGGACAATTTTAAAGTAACAATGAACATTCATAGCTGGCCACTTCGCTGTATTTATTTAAACTAGACACCCGTAGGCCGACGTTTCTGATATTTAATTGGGATATCCTTCCGAAGGCTTACCCGGGGCTCCTGACCGCAAGGCAAGGATAGGGCTAGAATCGGATAGTTATAGATAGAATACATGAGGGATTCCCATACGTAAAGAAAGCTATTTTTATAAAAAATAATAGCTTTCTGCACTTCTTCTCCATTTAAACTTTGGCTGTGTCAAGTTCCACGTTCATTCATTGGCGCAATTTTCCTAAAAAGGGGTACTAAGGCTTAAAGTCCTGGGACATCCTTACGAGGGCTTACCCGGGGCTCCCAACCATAGACTGTTGGGCGTAACGTGAGATTTTTTAGTCGATAGGAGTCCGGCATGGGAACACCCAAAAATTCCGAAATATGTTTTTCCGAATTTCAATATTCCGATGTTCAAAATTCCGAAGATTATAATTCCTAAGAAACAAAGCTCCGAATATTTAAAAGGACGATATTCATTTATCCGAAAGTCATAAGTACGAATTTTTATTTTTCCTAATTTCATTAGTACGAATAATCAAAAGATCGGACTGTTATTTTCCCGAAAAACATTATTCAGAATTTCAAATATCCGAAAATTCACTGTTTAAGTTTTTTTCATAAAGTACGGTCAAGTCTGACTACCGAAGATATTATTTCCAAGTGAGTGGAAGGCAAACGACCAAACAAAAAAAAAAAAACCACGATGGCTAAGGCCGGACCTCTGCTCCGCTTCGCTTTCGCCTTAGCCTTCTAACCTAACCTATCCGAGTCGAGGTGTTAACCATAATAAGTGAAAGGTTAACACCCCGACTCAGAGTACCCCAACTCGGATAGGTTAGGTTAGAAGGCTAAGGCGGGAGCGAAGCGGAGCGGAGCTCCCGCCTTAGCCTTCGTGGTTATTTTTTTTTGTTTTGTCGTTTGCCTTCCACTCATTTGGAAATAATATTTTCGTTAAACGAAATAAAAAAAACGGGTGAAATCGGGAACATAAATAATCATCTTTAATGATACGTTTTCGGGTTTAAAACAGGAACGGGTGAAAACGACATTCACCCTTCGTATTTATGATATTTCGGATTTTTGATAATCGGAGTTTGTATTTATAATATGGCGGATTTTTAATGATTCGGAATTCAACGGTTCGGTTTCTTGAAATTCGGCATTCTGACAGTCGGAATTGTAAAGATTCAGAATTTTAAAATTATGACTTTTAATAAAAAGGATTTATGAAACATCGGATTTTTGACTTTCGGGATTTCGAATCATTCGAACTTATGAAATTCGGAATTATGGAATTCGTGATTGTGACTTTCGGAATTAAGTTTTTCGTATTAATGTAGTGTACCCATCCAGCATAGCATCCATTTGGATTTTCCCTCACGATAAAAAAAAGGGTACAAAGTCGTCCCTTCATGTATTAATGTATAAATTTTGAAACCTATAATACAGGGATAATCTAAGCCATAATAATGCACCTAACCATCATTTTCATGATCCAATAATCTCTGTAGAATTAATCGTGTAATGTAAGATACCAAGGATTCTGTTTTATTTCTATGTATAGTCAACAAGGCATTTAAATCCCCCTTTGGATATTCAGAAGTACCACTTGAGGTGATCGTGAGACTGTGTTTGTACTGCGATTTCGTAGTGAAAATATACTATACTATCTTCACGCCAAATCCCTTGCGGGGTAGGCAGAAAGAACCGAGCGCCACACGGCACGGGCCATACACACCTCACTTGCTTCTTCAACTTTCATTTTTCTTTTCATGCATGCACGTCGGTTCCTACGGCTTTTGACACCACCTTCAACTAACACACGATTAATTTGGTCGTGGTAGGTGTGTCGTGGCCTCCCCCGACTCCTACGCCCATCCACTTTCGCGTTGTATATCTGTTTTGTCATTCTTTCATCTCCCATTCGTTCCACATGTCCAAACCATCGTAGCATGCCCTTCCTTACTTTAACACCGACACTCTCTTTCAGACCGTAGTGAAAAGGTGATCATAAATTGCTTCAAAAATCTAGCGTCCACAACAGCAGTAAACAGTACTCGTTTTAATTAAAGCCACCATTACCTACGTTAGTGTCCTTAACTTGATACCAAATGTCTGCTATCCAAGTTATATTTATCCTTTGGGAGTGTTGTTTTCGCGATTATGTACATAATACTAAGCAGAATAACAATCTATTTTAAAGTTCAAGGACTACATCTGAAGCGGAACGCGATGCAGATCGTGTGTCAACTAGATCGTATTTTCATTGTCTCTCTTTCCTTTGTTCTAAAATTATTTTTAGTGCAGATCTATATTTATATAGGGGTACTCACTCCTCTATCAACGTCTTACAGAAACCCTTACATCTCGATCCTTGAAATTTAAGAATAAGTTCCTTCCTCCTCCTGTCCTTATTGATTGCGCTCTGTTAAAATGTGAATGAAAATGCTTTGAACGATCTGTGTTGTACCTTGAACTTGAAACAATTTATATTTGTACACAGCTTCTACGTAACTCTATTTTGATTTCGCCAATAATGTTATCGTAAGTTCTTATGAAATCGTAAATATAAAATTACCGGTAAACACTTACATAACTAGGTTCCTCCGTAAATTACAGAATATTTATTGATTGTTGCGTGTCCGGATATAATGCATTATTTTTTCATTACAATTACTTTAATAGAAATTTGTATGCTGCTTGGTATCGTGTTAATTGCATTTATCGTTCTACCTCGGTGATGAAATTTTCGTTACAAATCAGTTTGTTCACACATTATTTTTAGTAATTATAAAATGTTGTATCGCATTGGTACGATCTTAACTGTTTAACTGACTTGGAATTAGAGGTCGTGGTTTCATTCTTCCATTACTTTTTACGTTATTCTTTGAGTGTAACTGAATCGAGAAATAAGAAGATCAGTAGATTTTGTACATACCTAATGGTCACGCTCTTTTCCCCAAAGGAATAGGCAGAGACATATTATATGCCCACATTTCACTTTTAGAATTTGGACCACGTATTAGGTAGTGAGCCGTATTGCCGTGTTGAAATGTACAGTTGCAGGTTGTTACTGCCTGCTATTGAATTTTTTCAAGCCACCCATAAGGCCTTCAACATGGCTTAACGACTGCCATTTTACTGGCAACGGACCAACGGCTTAACTTGCCTTCCGAAACATGGAAACGCTCGCAAATAAATGTCACAAAGTGGTCACATGTTGGTCACCCATCTAAGGACTGGCCGTAGTGAAACTTGCTTAATACATTGATCGTTTATAGAACACTGAGTCCGCGGGGCCACGCCCGCTTTAGATTTTGTGAATGACCATCTACTAATAAGGGTGTTTGACAGGAGAAGTGTCTTTTTATGAAAAATATTTTTACTTCAGGGCTTCTTGCCTTACTTTTACCTTACTTAGTAGAAAACTAAGTTAGGTAGTATAGTACTTTATCAGTGTTCATTTAATCTTTCAGCACTATGTACACTATCTATACTACAAATAAATAAAATTGGAATGTTGTTTGTAATATTAAAATAACCGCTTTCTACTACATGCATATGAATGTATGTATATTCGGTACACATACCAAAATATATATTTTTAAAAATGTTGTCTGTCTGTTTGTTCCGGCTAATCTCTGGATCGGCTGGACCGATTTGGACGGGACTTTCACTAGCAGATAGCTTATGTAATAAGAAGTAACTTGGGCTACTTTTATTTTAGAATTTTTTTTTTATTATAGAAAAAAAAACTAAATAAACTAATTTTTTTTATTACATTCCACGCAGACGAAGTCGCGGGCACAGCTAGTACACTATATAAATGTAGTTTTCAAGACTAACTAGGTCCTAATAAATAAATAGAAATCTTTCGTCCGCCGTTAGAAATATCTCCAAATTAGCGCGAGATTAATAATATGCGAAAAAGTTAGCAAATGAGTCTTTCTCGTCTCATTGAAATTTTACAAACGTTTTTCACCTCTAGACACGTTTTGATTCACGTTTCGAAGTTCACGTTTTAGCTGTGCCTATTGTGATTGCCAGAACTCTTAAAATGACAGAGCATAATGAATACGAACTGTGCGAGTTTAAAAACAAAGTATAAAGTAGCATCTTATGAAATATACACCTATTCAAGTAGTTATCATAATATTTAAATTCAATTTTATTCATAGAACAATTAATTTCCGCTCTATTTCATAGTAATTTTAGAAGAACACACATATGAATTTGTAACATTAAATTTTTTAGCTACTTGGTTTGTTTATATTTTGACCAACTAAACTTAATTATTTTTTTAAACGTTTTATGCATTCATGAATAAATTCCTTGTAATATGAGCCTGCACAGGGGCGAAGTTGCAAAGAATACCTATCTATCTATACTTATAATAAAACTGTAGAGGGTCGGGAGTCTGTACATGGAAGATATTTTGAAAAATTTAAGTGTAGGGCGTTCTTTAATCGATACTGAAGCCGAAAATGTAATTTAAATTTTTCATGTCTGTCTGTCTGTCTGTCTGTCTGTCTGTCTGTCTGTCTGTATCCCGACTAAGTATCACGCCGAAACTACTGAACCGATTTGAATGATACTTTGTACGATCTAAGCTTATAGTCCGAGGAAGGTTCTTAGATACTTTTGATCCCGATATTTTGCGCGGTTCCTTCAGGAGAGGGGATGAAAGGCAAAATAGGTTTTTAGCTATAATTTCTCACTGCGTGGTTCGATTTCAAATATTTGTTTGGTGTCTGAAAGGGAGTACTTTAAGCATTATTCCATACAATTTTCAATATTGAGGGTTATGTAGTTCAGAAATTAGGGGCATCTCAACTTTCGGTAAATCTAGAATTCAACGTTTCTTTTGAAAGTAAGTCTAAACGGGCGTGTTGGCTTAATCATAAAAGAGCTTAATGATTAAGGCTATTGTAAAATAATTCAGTCCGCGCCGAAGGCGTGGACTGAATCGTTTTAGAATCGACTTAATCTTTAAGCTCTTTTATGATTAAGTAAACAGGGCCGTTTCACACGCTGCTTGATGAGTCTCATGAAGAAGTAAGTACCCCTCCATTCGTACACCTTATGTGACGTAAACGAAGTTGCGAGGGTCAGCTAGTACTATATAAAGTCGACTGCTGAAGCAATTTCCATCACGGAATGAGTTTAAAGTGATTTCTACAACGGGTTATAGTTTGTCCCGGGACATCCTTCCGAGGGCTTACCCGGGTCTACCAACCACAGGCTGTTGGGCGTTACGTGAGGTTTTTTTAGTCGGTAACGGAGTTCGGCATAACATCTTTTGAGGATTTTCCCTTATGTAAAAAAAAAGAAAAAAAACGGCTGGTAGTTTTTTTTTTGTTGGGGAAACGCGCCATCATCCCAGCTACCCCTGCGGCTGTGAGACTCCCGGCCTAGTCCGGAAAGGGACCGTCCTACCTACTAAACCCCGCGGTGTTCCTCCTCACGCAATAACTAGGCCCAGGGATATCGAGAATGTTCCTACGCTGTTGCCCTAGATGCACCACGAGGAGAATCCGAACCATTGGGGTCCATATGATGTTAGTAGAACCCCGCATCCGCAGCGGGTCATAGTACCGCAGATAACATCTATACTTATAATAAATCTGTAGAAGTGAAAATTCTGTTCATTCAAAATATCAAAAAAATAAATAGCAGGGGGTTGTTATGTTATATGTTACTAGACCGACACTGAACCCAAATATGTGATTAAAAAAATTTTTGTCTGTCTGTCTGTCTGTTTGTTCAGGCATCACGCAAAAACTACCGGTTCGATTACGATGAAACTTAGTATGATTATTCTTTAAAAGGCTGGGCACCACACTGGGTACTTTTTATCCTGGAAAAGTATATAGAATTCAAAGCAAACTTAATTTTGCGGTTCGATCCCTAAACCCAAAGTTATTATCAATTAATGCTTAAACAGTTAATGGTACGATGATGAAACTAAGTATGAGCGTTGTTTAATACAATTTGAAAAAGTAATTTTACCATTTTTGCAAATTCCACCTCCAAAGGTATAAAAAAGGAGGGCAAAGTTTGTATGGGACAACGTGATTCCTTGATCCGATCTACTTAAAATTTGGCATATAGCATTATTAACATAATTGATGGAAGACGTGTTTCGTATTTAATTGAAATTTATACTAAAACGAGCTAAAAAGGGAATCTAAATTATTTTGGGGCTGATTTTCTCCGGAATTGATATCAATACTCCTTAAATACTCCTATTTTATACTTAAATTACTTTTTATTTTGACACATAATTTGTGAAAGCGTTGTCATTTATGATAATGGTTTTACTTCAGACTTCAAAGAGATGATTTTACTACAAAGCCATAAAGTTAAATAAAAAGCGCTATTTTGGTATAATATTAACCAAATATGCTATACGGAAGTATTATTGCTAATTTATTCAAATTTTGTGTGACAAAAATACATTTGTGAAAAGAAGAAGAAAATTCTAAGATGGCTAGCCAGAAAAAATGAAAGACCACGCTTCAGGTAGTATCCACTGGTAAATAAAATAACACCGCATGTTACCATCTACGCTCAATCCTTACGACAAAGATTGTCAGCAGACTGATCATGGAAGGCATGAACTTTATTCTACATATAGTGCTGACTGCATTCTGTCAGGAAACGGACTCACTAAGTCTTTGTAAAATACGGGAATGGCCTCTACGAAGACTTCTTTCGACAGGACTGAAAAGAGCCAATACAATGAACATGAACACTCAGCTGATGAAATTTACATTGTTATTACGTTACCAGGTCTTGGTTGGACCATCTGTATTAGGAGGACAAAGCCTACAGTAGTTCGGGTGGTTTAAACGTCGTAGGCTGGGACTACCTGAAGAAGGAACTAAGTTACGATTTCAATTGCTTAGAAGAGAAAATGTGTCAAGCAGTAGTTTAGCCATTGAATTAAGAAATGTATTTAACAAATAAATTTACTTGGCTCATATATTATGCATTATGAATTTGTTAATCAGAAATCTACCTAACTAGGTACCTATTATTATAAATGCGAATGTTCGTGAGTGTGGATGTTTGTTCCTATTTTACGCTGTAACGGCTGAACGGATCTGGCTGAAATTTGGTGCCTACAGAGATATGCTATAGTCTAGGAACAAAATTGCACGCAGGCGAAGCTGCGGGCATCAGCTAGTAGATAATATAATTCTTATATGGTAGGTACTTTTTATTGTTAGTCCTTTCTCTTTGGAGAAGAAAATTATTATACCTATATTCAATTTAGTTTATCATGGGAAATAAGCAGCTTTTGCTTATTATGAATTAGTTAGTCTATTCAGTTTTCAATTTATATATTCGCCCCTCTCTATAAAATAGATTGCAGAGGGGCTTATGGCGAGACTTGTCTGTAGTCTGTGACTCTGTTGCATTAAATTACGTCACTAGGTCACGTGGATCATCTGTTCAAAGTTTGAAATAAAACAAAAATGACAACGTCAATCGGATTGAACTTTCACTTTCACAATTAACTTTAGAGGGGCAGTGGGGTGAGACCGTCTCACGGCTTCTTGTTAATCTTATATTGGCTTAATTTTGTTTAAACGGTTGGTACTATGTAAATTTAGTAATACGCTTCACACCCTTTTCGATTTTCACTTTCGTGTTTCACTCCAAAGCGGTTGTTTTGTTATAATAACAACACGAAACTTACTTTACATTTTCACAGTTACGCAACCGTCACGCCCTTAATCCTCGCTCAGCATTGACTAAGAAAACAACACTACTATTATACTTGTCAATATAAATACATACAATTTAATGTTACTACATCAAGGAAGTATGTATTTTCAATTCGCAAGCTGTGAGGCAAAGAAGTGCTAATAGCCCCGTTTGCTATTGTTATGTAAACGATTAAGTACTGCGTTAAGCGTTTTAAGCTATGGTTGTTCAGAAACGCGTGACCGTTGATGGCATTTTCATGCTTTGAAAGTGGCTGATAGCAACATTGTGGTCGTTAAGCTAATTTGATGTTGAGGTACAAGTAAGTAAGTAAGTCAGTAAGTTAAAGATCATTGAACACCAATAAGATTTGACACACAAAAAGTAACATGAAATGCGCAATGCTATTTCTTTCAGGCAACCTTTACAAAACTGTGACTAACTATAATCTAACTACGACTAACTAAAACCAGTGAAATGTGGGCATATAATATGCCTCTACCCCTTCTAAGAAAGAAGCGTGACTATTATTTTGTATTGCAAGTTTACAGTTGAGAATTTAAAAATAACGGTAGTTCTTACGGTTATTGAAGTCAGGCTTACCGAATCATTATTAATTAATATGCTTAATCAAAATCTAAAAATATACCAAAAATGACATCTATATTTAAACAGGGTGAAGAAGTCACGCCTAAACGCTCATTGGGCAAATAGCGCGCGCTTCCCCGCTTCCGGTACCACTTCCGCCCCTTTTGACGAAATCATTGCGAAGCCGACAGTTTGAATACAAGTAAATACAAAATTAAAAACCACTGACAGATATATGCCAATAGAAAGAAAGCGACCGAACCGATATTGTCTTTCTTTTGCATGAGGAAAAGCCTACAGGGATGCTATTCTCGACTTCTACCGACTAAAAACCACACGTATCCTACCTAACAGCCAACCAGGCTACCAGGCAGGACACCTATATAGTCTAAAGACCACCGTACATACAATCACCAATCAACGTCCCAGCCAAATACCTTACACCTAGAATTTTAAAATTTTTAGGTAAGCTATGCATATACAGGATGGAATTTAATGACGGTAGTTGGAGGTAAAGTACTCTTAATATTGATAATGGTAAGTTTTGCTGAAAGGAAACATTCCTTTATTTTCAAAAGTAAGTAAAACTGCAATTAACGATTTTTGAAATATCACCTGCTTGAGCTGGGAATCGAACTTGGGGAAGGTGAAAAAAAACATCCTGTATTTTATCATACCAACCGAAAGAGTCTTTAATAAGGAACAATTTCTTTCAAACAACATAGTATTTTAAATTAAGGGAAGGTCAAATAAAATATGTTTTTATTGTAAAGCTTACTCACTATCTAAAGAAAAAGAAACAGTCTAATTGAGAACCTTCTTTTTTTTGAAGTTACTGACTGCCGTCTTTAAATTCCACCCTGTATACAGTAGACACAGAGGGTGCCTACTGTATATGTATAAAAAAGGATATTTTCAATGTTTACTATTATCGTGGTAAACTAAGGTATAAACAATTGTATATAAATCAACGACGTATCGTATATAGACACGTTATACCTCGCGGCTTTCAAAAATAGCTAAACTTTTATAAATTTGAAAAAAGTATTCTATGTATAAATTATCTGTGGTATACTGTATTTCAATAGCTTTGCGCAAAAATGTAAACAAACACATTTGATCCTATATATCCATAGTTACTTGCAATTGAGTATTCACCCTGATTATATTCCAGTACCCAGGAGTCATACAGTGTTCTTACAATCATTTTGTCACCAAATAACTTCTTTATGATAGTTTATTTTCATTTAAAATACCTACTCAGGATAGTAAAAAATTCAATGATTTGTCATACTATATTTTTCTACTCATTTGTCTTAGACAACGATTGTCAAAACATGACATGTTTACATTATTGCCAGATCGAGCAGGATTGGACTCTAACATGCATGGAGTCCATATCAGAGTAATGTGGGAGAAAACGGGAAACTTGAATTCCACTTATTCCTTTTCGATTTTATTTACGGGTAAAGTTACGGGTAAAGTTAATAATATTTAAATTTATAAAATGTTAATGCTGTTTATCGGATTAGTAATTACTATCGTATTTTAGTCATAAAATCAAAATATAACAATACCATATAGAAACATTTATTTAATGAGTAATAATTTAGTACCTAATAAGTAATCCAAATATTTGTAATTTAAATCATTTTAACAATCCTAATATATTATTATTTTGTTTTTTTTTAGACAGTAGTACAATATCTCCCCAAGGGTCGCGCCAAACCACAAACTATAGAGTACATTTTACTTGCGCATTCATTATGCTTGCCGCCATTTTATAAATTGCAAGAAAATAAAATAATAATATTATTTAAGTTGTACTTTCGCATGAAATGACACGTTTTTATATTTAGCAGTTAGTGTGTAGTTTGTGCATATTCTGAAGATACATGAAGGCATGCTCTTTGCGGGTTTTCTTTAATAACGGAATACAAAACAGTGCTAATAGAACTTACGCAAAGCCTACAGTCGCGACACTGATTCGTCCGTCACACGACGTTAGGTCAGGTAGTTACCTTCTTTTCGTGTTGCCATTTTTCAGTGTTGATGGCGTATCTATAGTTTTATAAATCATTGATATAAGTTCGTAATTTTCAAGGTTAGAAACGTGAAATTACGTATTTCATATCGGTTTTACAAAATTTTACGTTTGCGTTGACCTGCTAGTATTTACAAATAAGCACGTGTTTTAGGATTTCCAAATAATACCTTTAAGGGTGCGAAATAGGCGATGAAAAATTGTATTAAAATATTTGAAAACTGACGTTAGCGGTATGAGCTTAGATCATCTAACCACAGGATGCGCCTTACTTAAGCATTGTTTTCTGTCAAGCCAATAGACCATTTGGTCTTTTGGCTTTATAAAAAGCACTGTACATCAGTACATCATTTTATATGATTAAACTAGTACATTTCATTGTAGTTGACTGTACAATAAAAATTAACACACAACAGCCATTACGCGTTTGTCGATTAATACATTTTTAAATATAATGAAATTTTATATGTCTTTGTGTTTCCCCCTTCACCCGCTATGAAAACTAGCAGAATATTTTTGTATGCGGTGGTTCGAAAAGGCTAGTCCCGTGATATATGGTCTAAGGGTATAAGGTGCATCGAAAGTTCGTAGTTTGTCATAGGCGTAGTCCGGAACTCCGGAGGCACAGCTAGTTTCTTATAATAAACAAATATCACAAATGATTTTAAAATTCAAAACCCCTGGTTCTGAATCTTTTCTAATAAAGCCCATAAATAATAAATATACAGCACCCTTCGCAATATAACTTGGACTAGCAGCAAGTTCCGGTTACAAAGTAGGTTCAAATACCTTCAAAGTAGCAGTATACCAAATTGTAGATCAATCGGATTTGTGAAGTTCCTTTAGTGAAATGCCTTCATCACCTAAAAAGTGGAATAATGATCTTTAAAATAACTAGATAAGAAGCATCTCGAACACATTGGTCCCATCAAAAATGATGCACAGGGCAACCTTAAAACACCCTTTGTTTTTAACCTTAATTTACGTCTCTTGAGAAATATCAAAGTTATTTCTTCCTTATTATAGTAGGTATCTTTATTGAAGTCGCTCACTGGCATTTCGCTGTCGTGGCTTGATAAGTAAATGTTTACTGACCTTTACCTGAGACTGAACAAACCGACCTAATCAGATATTTTAGTCGACCTCTTAAACCATAGAGCCAGATTGATAAAAGATTAGCGTACCTTACGCGATTTCACACAAACAGTTCCCGTCCCCGTAAGAACATGGAAATAAAGTATAGCTTACGTCACCCGGGATAGTGTAGCTTCCCAACAGCGAAAGAATTTTTTAAATCGGTAGTGGCGTGCGTGAAACTATCACGTCGAGCTGTCGTCTTGAGCCTGCTTCGGTAAGGACGGTGAGCAGCATTCCCACCGTCCTCAGGCCCTGTAGACTGATAAAAAAAACTCGAATCGAAGCATGTCAGGCCAGTGCTGTACTAACAATAAAGTCAAAAGGGAGAGATCTCCAATGGTTCGGAAAATTTTCCGAGGTCTTACCCGGGCTCCCAATTGTAGGCAGTGGGAAGGTAGTGTGGTTTTATTATTCGGTAAGAGCAAGACTCCGGTATAGCATCCATGACACATTTCCACACGTACAAAAATGGTGCTGGTAAAGAGGTCTTTTTTTTACGTTAGGGAAAATCCTCATGGAAGTTATGCCTGACTCCTACCGACTAAAAAACCTGACGTAACGCCCAACAGCCTATAGTGGGGAGCCCCGGGTAAGCCCTCGGAAGGATGTCCCAGGACTCCCAACAGACCTACGGCCGCCACTGCGGCCTTGCCCAGAGGGTGGTTCGGGTGCTATCCCGCGTCTTTAGGGGTAAAGAGTTCTAGCAACGGCTTGCAATACGCACGCAGGTTTGATCGAGGTTTTTGACTTTGCGGTCGTTTAATGAAATTTTCATAATCTTTGGCTACTCGTTGTTAAATTAGGCACCTTACATAGTAAGTATAAAATGGAGGCGCTTGCGGTGTTTGTTCGCTCAGATGTTTTAACAAAGTGCACTTTGGATTTTAATGCACTTTCAGTTATAGATAGAGTTTTTCAAAAAGAAGGTGAATGATCTATGTCTATATAGTAAACGACGTTGAGCGGGTCGGCAAATGAATTTATTAATGTGAAAGTGCGTGTGTGTATTGCGCTATTAAGTGACACTGGTTTTAAAGTAGTTTTTGTTTCTATATCAAGGACGGCTCGAAATTGATTGCTCCACTTATATATTTACGTAACAATACACGTAATTGACAAATTATTAACCACATCTCTAGTGCGTGAAATTTTAGAAATTATTCTTCATTCTCATATCGTGTAGAACGGTCATTTGTAAATTAGATAAATTTTCAGGAGTTTTGAAAATGAGCATTTTTTATAGATTTTCATGTTGTTTTCATTTAGAATTGTCTCTACGCATACCACTACTACTAACTGCTTTGCCACCCTACGCGCCACCATATTGAAGAAATCCAAATTAAACTGGAGAACATTTCCTACAATAAATTTCTCAACAACTTAGTCGTAAAATTAATAGGTTCGACAAATTGTAATTTAAATCGTGCTTTCTGCTATAAATCTGTGTAAGTGCATGCGTACGTTCGTTCGCACTATCTGGTAGTGCCACTGTAACTCCCAAATGGCTTGGAGGATAATTGCGATGAAGATATATTATTATTAGGACATGTCTACTTGATCGAAGAAGAAGCTTACTTGATTGAAGAAGCGCTCGTGGCCCCGCGAATTCAGTGTTCTGTAAACGATCACTGCAGTAAGCAACTTTCACTGTGGCCGGTCCATGGATGGGTGACCATCCATGTGATCACTTTGTGACATTTATTTGAGCGTTTCCGTGCTTCGGAAGGCACGTTAAGCCGTTGGTCCCGGTTGCCAGTAAAATGGCAGTCGTTAAGCTAAGTTGAAGGCTTTATTTCAACAGCAGGCAGTCACAACCTGCGCCTGTCCATTTAAACACGGCAATACGGCTCACCACCTATTACGTGGGACAAATTATACAAAGGTGAAATGTGGGCATATGATATGCCTCTGCCTACCCCTTCGGGGATAAAGGCGTGACCATATGTATGTATGTATGTATGTCTACTTGATCTAGAAGTTGGTGTAAATAGCTAAACATCAGTTTATAGCAGAAATGCAGGAATATGAACTGCTTCATGCCGTTCTCCGATCTGAGTAAATTATGGATCAATTTTTTTTTCTAAGAACTACAATGTTATACCATAATAATACGAATAATAATATTCATACAAAATTTACAATACACCAACATTTTGCCTACTTGCGGAGTAGAAAGAATTTGAGGCGTTTAACCCATTTGTACATATTAAATTTTTTGCACACAACTTTAATTACTTAAATTAGAAAGTAAAATTAGGTATCCGAATAAAAATAATCATAAGAACAACACTTATTTTAATTATACTTCTCAGTGATTAATCTAACAATCGCGTTAGATGATTAGGTAAGTATAATATTTAAAAAATAACAATTTGGTCCTATAAAATATGTATCAATAATATAGAGGCAATTGTTAGAAGCCAATAAAATGGAGGTGTCAGTTACAACATTCGTCATGGCCCGTGCTTTACTATTACAAAACTGATCTACTTAATCCCTTTCTGCTTTATTTGACACTCAAAGCGTTCACAACCAATTCGTAACTTCCTTTGAGAAACAGTCATCGAGATCGAAATAACAATAATTTTCACTGTTACGTTTAAAATAAATTTCATAAGTACAAGTACTTCGTTTATGGCAATAAATAATTATTTAAATTTGGCTACGACTTATAATACTTACAGTTCAGATAAAGGGTTAAGGTTTAACCAACTGTCTTTCACATGTTCAAATTTAGTTCCATCCATACCTAACCCGAATGGACTTTTGGCTGCTGTACGTAAATAATAATGTCCACGAGCTGTCGTTGATGAACCATATCCAAGCACTGCATAATCCCGATTTTCACAGGCGTCACTTTCAAAATGTTTCCAACTATTACACCGAATTGCAACAAACGCTTTTGGTATTTTCACACTTTCTGTATACACTTGAGCCGCTCGAAGGTGACTGCAACTAGGCATAATGCATCCCGGTTGATTAGGTCCTCCACCGTTGATGTAAAAGTCTGCGTGTCCTAACGGCTCGACGATACCTTGAACTAATCTGTTCGAATGCACTACATCTACGTACATAGCATCTGATTTGTCTAATCTCTGACTGCTGTAGGTATAGGAAAAACATGGTCCAGCGGGATCCAGGCCAGTGATTCGTCCCAAGTTGTGACTTCTGTACTGCTGAAAGTATTTACCAGCCCAGCCCGCGACGTGAGCTCCTAGACTTATTCCAAGTAGATGAAAATCTTCAGCATTAGCACCAAACTTTTCCAGATTTGCTAATAAATTGGCCAGTCTCTTTCCTATCAGACGAGCGTAATGTGCAGCTATAATGTATCCTTCTTTGTTCATTTCTTCGGCGTCAACAAGGAACACGTTGAACATGTTCTTTTCATTGTACGCACCAGCTAGTTCCAAAGGCACTGGAGATTGTGAATTGTCTTTAAATCCATGTATAATAATTTTTGTTTCTTTTGTGATATCAAAAATCTCAGGTTTAGTCAGACTTACAAAAGCTTCATTTATCGGAAAAGATCTGACAGTGTTTCCATCCAACTGTATAATTTTCATTGTTTTTAATAGATCCATGTGATCATTCATTGTGTTATACCGAAAGTCCATGATCGCCCTGCCTGTGAAAATACAAAAATTACGTTGAACAATTAAAAACATAGGCTTCGAGGTTGTTATCGTATAAATTAGCATAATGGTCGGCATGTATTATAGAAGTCAAGGGCATCGACTTACATGCACCAGATAATCTTGCGTACACTGCTTCGGCGAAGGTAAGGTCTGGTTCAGTGCGACGCGTGCTCGTCACCGCGTATATCGCGTGCGGCGCGACTACTATGTACGCGGCGACGATTACCGGCACTGCGGCGGCGACGCCTGGGTGGTACATGGCATGAACCCTCCGCCGCTAACACGGTCACTGTGTCACTGTCTGCTGAGAGAGAAAGGCCCGTTTCGTACAGCCAGCCTTTGAGAGCACTGGAGGGGGTTATCTGGTGCAAATAACATAAACTGCACTCGGTGACAGAAGGCCGTAAAGTGGTACACTTTTTTAATTGTCGCTAAAGTGAAGTATTACTAGCTTTACCAGAGATCTGTTATGTAAACTAAAGGATTAGGTAATCATCAAATAGCCTCTAAGTGGCCCACGCACAATCTTAGAACTTCTCGATTACGGCCCAAGACCTTTTTAAGGGACTAAAATATTTATAACTAGCGGACGTCACGCGGTTTCACCCGCGTAGTTCCCGTTCCCGTGGGAATACGGGAATAAAATATAGCCTATGTTCACCGCAAAGCTTCCCAACAGTGATAGAATTTTTCAAATCGGTCCAGTAGTTCCGGAGCCTATTCGTTACAAACAAACAA